>OV702289.1:532093161-542093161 GCA_916181665.1 Avena sativa | reverse complement strand
GCACAGGAATGGCAGGAAGGGGAGAGGAAGAACCCCCATGAACATCATCATGACGCTCAAGGCCCAGAGGATTTCTGGGAGTCGGAGGAGTTGAAGCATCCGAAGACTCGCTCGAGCTCCGTGATCTCTCGCGCGTATGGTCCTCACTCGACTCATCAGCATCCTCTGCTGGGGATCGCGCTGACGGCAGCTCGGACACGGAGTCCACCACTTCATTATCCGGGGCATTCGGATACCTTTCGGGAAATGGTGGTGCCATGCCTGGCACTTTGAAGATCTACAACCGGAAAAAGAACTTTGTTAGCAAATAAAGGACACAAATAAACACCCAAACAAAAAAGGGAAGCACTACGTGCGCAAATCTACACCATTGGCACGACCAACGCTGAAGAAAACGGAGGAGTCAGCGACTTCCCCGGGATTTTTTCGTCGACCTTGAACTTCAACAGCACGCGAAGATCCTTGTCAAGGTCCACCTCGGAGATCTTCTCACTCGAAACCCTCGTCGGATCACGGCGCCCAGAGTAAAGGAACATCGGGTGCGCCCTCGCCTGAAGAGGCTGCACCCGACGCTCAAGAAACGTCCGGATGATGTCGACACCGTTCACCTCCTTCTCAGGAATCAATTGGAGCTCCTCCACCCGACGGTACAGGGCCTCTATCTCTACCACCTCACCATCCAAGATTTGGTTTTTCCAGGATCTTTTCTTCACAATCAACTGGGAGGGGTCAAAAGGAACGAGACCAAAATCTTGCCCAGGCAGCACGGAGTCACGGATGTAAATTCATTTCCTCCGTCAGTACTGGACAGATTCGGACATGGAAAAGGAAAAGAATTGCACATTGGGACTGAGGGAGATGATGAAACCCCCAATGGGATACACACCATCCGAACCAGACTGCCTCTTCACGGAATAAAGCTTCCGGAAGAGGCCAAAGTGCGGCTCAATGCCAAGCCAACACTCGCAAAGCGTGATAAAACACGCAATGTGGAGAAGGGAGTTGGGAGACAAATGATGGAGTTGAACCCCATAGAAAAAGAGCAGTCCACGAAGGAAGTCATGGACAGGAAAAGAAAACCCACGAATCACGAAGGCGAAGAACATAACCCGGAACCCAGATGGGGGACGGGGGATTACCTCATTGCCGGGGAGTATCACGGCCGTCGTGTCTTGCGGGATCAGTCTCCACTCGTGCAGCTTGCGGAGATCGCTCTCCCGCGTCTCTAATCGCCGCCAGCCACCATCGGTGACACGAGCAGCGGCGGCGCCCTTCTTGCCTCCGGCGGCGCTGGTCCCAACCGCAGATGAAGACTTCTTTGGTTTCCCCATCACGCTACGGCGGCGCTGGCGTTGCCAACGAAGAAAGACAAAGGCAATGTGGAGAAAACTCTCTGGCGCAGCAAGAACAACTCACGAACGAGGGAGCAGTAAAACACAAGAACTGGTGCGGTGAAAATAAACCACGATTTCACCACGGATTATAACAGCGAAGACGACGCACGCTGGCCGTCCATCGAGAAGACCTAACGACAATGGTAGATCTGGCCGTACACGTGTCAGCACCAAAACGAACCGTCGTTACCACGCCGTCCACTACGCGCGTAAATCGAGGAGACGCCGTAATCATCTCGACGCCGCGCGTGACCGGTCAATTCAAAGTCAGGAAGTGGGACCCACGCTTCGTCCAGTCAAGTCACCTCTGGCGTAGCAGACGCTTGAGGTCATCGATCGTCAGCACTGACGTCATCAAAATCTATACTAGCACCACTTCGGCTCCACAGCTAAAAGTACTCACTCGAATCTACGATTCGACTAAATACTTGGGGGCTACTCCTATCAGGAGCGCTGGTCGCGCACCCGATGTACTTCCGGGTCAGCGGTATGCCCACGAGATTTCCTACTACAACTGTACGATACCAGACTCGAGTCTTTGCCCGAGTCTACGACTCCACCAGACGCTCGGGAGCTACTCCAAACTGGAGCGCTGGTTGCGCACACACCAGATCTTCGAGTCCTACGTCGAGTCTACGACTCCACTACGGACTCGGGGGCTACTCCCATAGGGAGGATGGATTCACGTATCCGAAAATTTTCGAGTCCTTCGGACTTAATGATTGAAACAATGCTTGAACTAGAAGTCTCCATTTGAGTCTACGACTCGAACAAACACTTGGGGGCTACTCCCATAGGGAGCGTTGGTCGCGCACCCTATGAACTCTTCGACTGCGATCCTTCGGATCAGCATACAAACTTTTTCGGCAACTCTGCCCTAATTAACGCTAAGTGAGCAGCGACCTCCTTGGCCACCCGAAACACCTCCGCGGTGATAAATATTCAGATGCTGCGTTTGCGACGCAAAGATAAGACCTACAGATATCATCTGATGGCCTGGCAACGCACACGACTGCGCTCTGCTAGTATAAATCCATGCCAACAGGCGTGATGAAAAATCCCGACGGACGCGTTGGGTACACCAATTAAAATCACTGGAATTCCACTCCTGTAAGTCCTCCGCGGCCTGAGTTGAATTACGCCAGCATATGTTCCAGTTTCGAGTTGAGGGACTCGAACCTGAAGAAGATCGTGTTGTTTTGTCCTAAGACAGTTAACTGACCCTGATCCGTCGGGAGAGTCAGGCACACGCATCAACAATCCCTACACATTCTCTTGAAAGACAGAGCTACACCCGAAGGATTGAAGAGTCCTCAGCCGAATCTACGATTCGACTGAACACTCGGGGGCTACTAACATGGTTATACCCTACGGGTACGTAACTTCAGCATACCTGGTCCATCCCAAGGAAGGCCCACGGCAGATATACGCCGGCCCATGAAGATTTTCGGGTGGCCCAGGCCCATGACGCCTTCGGATCCTTGGAGAGCAAGACTAGAGTTTGAATACAACTTGTAACCTAATCGTATTGGCACCCGAGACCTAGCCTCCTCATATATAAAGGCTAGGAGGGTCCAACGAGGGGTACGACGATTACACACGACAGACACACCTCCACGCCAGATCGAATCTACGCACCTTGTAATCTTCGGTTCCGCCGTAATAAAAGAGCAGACAAGCAGGAGTAGGGTTTTCCCTCCGGGGGCCTGAACCTGGGTAAATCTCGTGTCCCCTGGTTGCTTGTCTATTAACCGTGCCACGATCTCCAGCATCCCCATCTTCTCCAAAACCCAAGTCCATAACAATGGGCATTGACGAGATTAAACCTCGTCATCGTCAACGACGGACGGGTCACCGGCAAGCTCGAACCCTAGCGACTCGGTGGGGGTCTACTGGGGGCGTACCAGGGCTCCAGCAGGGTCGGCGATGCGGGCGAACGAAGTGGAAGACGACGGCGAGGCGAAGCGTGGTCGCGGCGGAGCTTGGGGTGGCCGGAATCAACGGCACCCTTCTTCTCTAGAGGCGGCGGCTCCGGCTCCAATTCCGGCGAGCTGCTGCTCCACTTGCTCCGGCGAGGGGTGGGTGAGGTTCAGAGAGGTGAGGGGAGTGGAATGGTGTGAGTCTTTGGTGCTGGGGAGGGATCCTTTTATAGGCTCGACGGTGAGACCGACCGGGATGGGCGGTCGATGGTGGTGACATGGCTACGGCGAGCTAGCGGCATGGCTGGGGATGGCGATCGATGGGCGGTCCCCTGGCGGTGCTCTAGCGCTTCAATGCGGCCATAGGGGCGGTGGTATGCGGTTGGGGTGAGGTGGCGCTCTGAGAGGCAGAGGCAGCGGTGTCCACGGCGAGCGGTGGCTATGGGGCTTTGGGCGGCGAACGGGGGTGTCTAGGGTGTTCTCTAGGTCGAGGCGGAGCAGTGGGCGCGGGCTGGTGTCGAGTGGTGGCTTGTGCACGCGGGGACAGGGCACGTTCTGCGGGCGGCGTCGGCATGGTCCGGTGGCACTGGGCACGGTTTCTCCTCGGTGGTCCACGGCTGCTCTTGGCTCAGGCAAGGGACAGAGAGGGGCGATGTGGCGTTGGCTACCTCCTAGACATGGCGAGGGAAGTTGGCGGCTGTTGTGGCGCGATGTTGCCGTTGGGGGTGCTCAAGGTGCTCGGCCTTAATGGCCATGACCATTTGGTCATGTGCACAGGGTGTGGCCGGGCTAGCATAAGGTAGGGCTGGTACTGACGGAACAAGGGGACAAGGTTAGGCACAAATGGTGACCAAGATCACTGCTCAAAACAGTGTTTTAGTTTTGGCCAGATTTGTGCACACAAGCTGTTTGATGAAATGGCCGCAAGAGAAAAAGTTTTGAATTTTGGTTTCAAAATTTTTGGGTGATCTCCACTAGTGCTAGGTAGTCTCTGGTTGCAAGGGTTTTGAAAATGGAGCTCAAATACATGGTTTTTGAAATAGGGGTGATCTATGCATATGCATTAGATTCAAATTTGAACTGCCATTTAAAATAGTTTCCGGAATGTTTTCAGAAGATCAAAAGGTGGGCCTTGGTACCTCATTATGTGTACTAGGAAGGGGTGTAAAGATCAAGAATTGTTTCTGTTAAGAATTGAGTACTAGGAATATCCAAAGTAGGCATGAGAGTTAAATTTGTCAAAATGACCATTCCTTTATTTTAATTCTTTGTGATTTGATTTCTTTTAGGAAAAGTTTGGGAATGATGTAGATGATGTTTAAATCACCTAAGAAACATTTTAGAAGCAAAGGACCACACAATCATGGCAATTCAAAGCAACTCCTATTTTAAATGCATACATATATGAATGCTTTCATTTTAAATATGGAAAAGTTTTTGTTAACCCCATTTTTGGATGTTTTGTTCTTTGATAACCTTGGATTGAAGTTTTGGGATGTTACATAATAGTAAAAGGCTGGTACAGGAAAACTATAGGACGCCAGAATAGTAACATGCCGGAAATAGTAACTAGGCTAGAATAGTAGCAGGCCAGAACTTTAGCAGGCCAGAAACTTTGCAGCCCATTTATGGGACTGAATAGTAGAAGGCTAGAACAATGAATGTCCAGAACAGTAAAGGGCTGTAATGGTAGAGGGCCGTCAGGGACCACGATGGGTGTTGACTCGTGTACTAACGAGCTCGTTGGGGAACCCCAAGAGGAAGGTATGATGAGCACAGCATTAAGTTTCCCTCAGTTATGAAACAAAGGTTATCAATCCAGTAGGAGCAAGGAAACACCCCAAAGGTGTAACTAGCTAAACTTTGGCGGGGCGCACTACCGGTGCAAGCAGCAACGTGGAGACCTGCACAACACAACCACAGAACTCTGTCCCCAACTTGCGATGAGGTTGTCAATCTCACCGGTTTTGCTGAAAACAAAGGATTAAACGTATCGAATGGAAGAAAGTAATAGTTTGCAGAAAGTAAACACAAAATAGTAAACAGTGGATTGTAGATTGATAGTAAAAGAAAGGACCGAGGTCCATAGTTCACTAGAGGTGGCTCTCCTTAAGATAGATGAGATGTTGGGTGAACAAATTACAGCGGGGCAATTGACAAACATCAAGAAAGCATACAAGCATATACTACTCATCTTGACTCCTTTGAGATTCGATTGGGCATTACAACATTATACATAGACCGCCATCCAACTACATCTATGACTAATAATCCAACTTCAGGTTATCATCCGAACCCCCTCCAGTATTAAGTTGCAAGCAACGGATAATGGCATTACGAATTGCGTGTAAAGTAAACAATATGATTGTTCTATGAACAAAGGATTGCTGTTTTCTCCCTAGTAGCAACAGCACATCTAGTACCTTAGAGATTTCTGTCACTTCCCCAGATTACTAGAGGCATGAACCCACTATCAAGCATAAATACTAACTCTTGGAGTTGCTAGTATCTACTTGGCCAAGATAGCTACTAACAACAGAAAGCATGCAAGATCACAAATAACAAAGACATGATAGAACCAATAATCAATCTGAAATAGCATCTAAATATCCATCGGATCCCCGCAAACACAACATGAAGAATTACAAATAGATGATCTTGATCATGAATGAAGCTCACAAGATCTAAACATGATAGCACAAAGGAGGAGAACCAGCCATCTAGCTACTACATGGACCCATAGTCCAGAGATGAACTACTCACGCATCACACTAGAGGCTTGCATGATGATGAAGAAGGCCTCTAGGGTGAATTCCCCTCTCCGGCAAGGTGCCAAGAAGAGATTCAGATCCCTCCCGATCTAGGGATGGAGATGACGGCGGCTACAGACTCTTTCGTGGAATTTTGATCGGGTACTTAGGGTTTTCGTATCAGAGGCAATATATAGGTGGAAGGAGAGGCCGAGGGGGTGCCTGGGGCGGCCAGACCACCCCCTAGCATGGGCCAGGCTGGGCCGCGTGGCCAGGTGGTGTGGTCGGGCCCCTGCCCCTCTCCGTCTCGTATTCTGGCTCCAGGTGTCCCACGGTGAAAAACTGACTTTGGCTTTTGTCCCGTCCAATTCCGAGAATATTCATTTTCTGACTTTCCTGGAACCAAAAACAGCAGAAAACAGGCAGCTAGCACTATGGCTCTTGTTAATAGGTTAGTCCAAGAAATCATATGAAAAGTACTCCAAAGTGTGGACAGAACACAAGAAAGTAGATAAAACCAAGCATGAAACAACAAAAAT
This sequence comes from Avena sativa, assembly GCA_916181665.1. Taxonomy (NCBI): domain Eukaryota; kingdom Viridiplantae; phylum Streptophyta; class Magnoliopsida; order Poales; family Poaceae; genus Avena; species Avena sativa. The sequence continues at coordinate 542,086,559 of OV702289.1, read as the reverse complement.
TATGGATACGTTTGCAACGTATTAATGGGTGCTAGAAAAGTGACAGGCCGACAGCAGGCCTTATCAGTAATAGACAGAATTGGCCTATGCAGAGAATGGGCCGCACAGTATTGGACCAAGGTGGGCCTTCTATAGACTGAAACAGTGTCGGGCCGTGGATGGTTGCACTAATGGGCCCATTTCAAACAGTGTCGGACGAAACAGTAACGGGCCTTCTTCTTATTGGGCTCTCCTCATGGGCCGACCCACTTAATATTTAGCAGGCCTTGGCTGGGCCTGGCTTCTGCCACAGTTTCTGTGATAGTTAACGGTGGTAACTGGGAGTTAATGGTGTTCGCCACGTGGCATTTTGCATGACGTCAGCATTCAACATGGCTGGTGAACAGATCTATGATGAAACAAGTTTTCGTGGCTAAAGGGTGCGATCCGCCATGGTCAGGAAAAAAGTCGTGGTAGATTCTTTTGTGACAAGGCTTTTACCACGAAGGGCATCCGTCGTAGAAGACTTTTTAGCCATGAAAAAACGGGCCTTCAACCACGAAAATCATCCATTGTAAAAGCCAACTTTTCTTGTAGTGATTGCACTTCTGGATGATGTCCTTGGCACCGCGCATCACGGTTGGCCAATAGAAGCCAGCTCATAGAGCTTTAGCGACAAGGGCACGACTGCCAGTGTGATGCCCGCAGGTGCCCTCGTGTATCTCGAGGAGGATGCTCCTTCCATCACTGTTGGTTACGCATCGCTGGAGGACGCCCGTGATCCTACACTTGTACAACTCACCGTTGATGATGGTGAAAGCATTGGAGCACCGCGCTATGTGTCGCACATCGGTTGGGTCATCTAGCAGCCTTTTGGTGAGAAAGTATGTGATGTATGGCTATGTCCAGGATGGCTCAATGAGTATGACCTCCATGGGACCTTCTGGTGTGGATCCCTGTTATGCATTGTTGGGACCTTCGACTTCTTCAGGTAGCGCAGCCCCCGAGTCCGTTCATGTGCTGGATGGTTCTGCAAGAGTCTTCGGCTTGATGGAGGGCTCACAGATCTGCTCGAGGAATACACATGGTGGTACATGTTACGTCCATAACATGTCTATAATTTTTGATGGTTTTATGCTAATATTATGCTTTTGATGCTTCTTTTTATATAAAGTTTATGATTTATTTGGACTAGCCTACTAATGGTTGCAAAAGTGCACAATGTTCTTGTTTTACACTTTGATGTGTAGGAATTACCAAGAATGCAAGTGGAAACCTTGTTGGAGTCAAATTGGGATTTTCCAGAAATCTGTATCAGAACTTTTTTGAAGATGGTCAAGTTTCGGGTTGAATAAAGCATAAAACGGAAAACTCTTCAACTACAAAGTTGTTGGAAATTTCACGATAAAATGTTCTGGACATAAAATTTAGCTGATTCCGAGTCCGGATAGGCCCGCTAGGCCCGATTTACTGCAGCCCAAGATGGGGTGACGGGAATCCGAGAAGCTATCGTGGGAGACACCTCCACCCACGAATTTGCAGCCACCAAAACCACGTTTTTGCCTCCCCATGGATCCCATCTCCATGGGAGAGGGCTCCCAAGAAGCCATGAAGGAAGGGGTCTAAGAGGCGGTGCTCCCCCATGATACCGGCGGCGGGGAAGGAGTCCCCCGCGCCGTCGTCGGTGTCGTCGGTGCCGCCGCGCTCTTCACCATCTTCACCGCCATCTCCATCACCTAATCCTCCTAGTATTTAGTGGTTCATCCTCCCACACACCTCTGTACCGTCCTATGTAAACATGGTGTTTGATGCTATAAGTTATAATCCTATGATCTATGTCATGTTTGTGTAGTTTCTTTGTTCTTAGATTGAATGGTTGAACGTATTTAGTTCATTAGAGTTGTATGTTAATATGGTACAGTCCTTTGGTATCCATTATATTTGGGCGCGCATGGATTAAACATCATAGGGTTTGTAGTACGTGTAAGAGGAAGGGGAAGTTCTGCCAGAGTGACAGAAACCCGAGGACGTGAACCGGAACGTTGCACGTATGGGAGTAAGAGGACCATTAAACTTAAGGCTATGGTTGGGGAAACCTTAATGCATTGTTAGTAGTTATGGATGTTTGCTAACAAGCCAATCATATAGTACATGTAATCCAAGTAGTGAAGCGCATGTATATTTAGCCTCTCCCACATAGAAAACTGCATCAAAGACAATAAACCCGATTTATTCGCTAATTAAACTTGGACAAAGCCACCACAAGTACCACCACTATTCCACACTCATGGTTCTGTTAGTTTAGTGTGTTTTATTGCTGCAGCAACTAACTTTACTTTCTTGTTATTTATTATCATGCAAAGCTATCTCTAGTACTTGTATTATTGCTTTAGTTTTATTTCCTAGATAATGCAAACATTTAGTATGCGTAGAGTTGTATCAGTGGTTGATAGAACTTGAGAGAACATTTATCCTACCTTTAGCTTCTTGTTCGGTTCGACACTCTTACTTATCGAAAAGGCTACACATGATCCCCTATAGTTGTGGGTTATCAAGACCTTTTCTAGCACCGTTGCCAGGGAGCAATAGCGTGTGGGTGAATATTCTTGTGTGCACTTGTTTGCTTTATCTCTAAGTAGTTTTTACTTTCAGTTTTAAGTTGTTCTCTATCTTAGTATGGATAGGGAATGCGAATTACAAAAAAACAATTAGTTTTACTTGTTACCTAAAATGTTTTCAAAAAGGAACGTGATTGGAAAGATGAGTAATGGTTAAGTGGGGGTCGACCTTGAACACTTGTGTTCATGCCTATGAAACCAAAACAAATTTTCCCATGGAACCTTTTTCCAATAAAAATGCTGAAATTCTTCGAAATATGGGAAAAAAGTACTACTAAGATAATATACCTTTTGCCTCTCCTATTAAAGCAAAATTTGGTCTTAATGCTTCTTCAATCGAAAATTCTTGAATCTTGCTTCCTATGCCTAGCTGAAAGGCGTTAAAGAAAAGCATTACTGGGAGATAACCCAAATTTTTGTTTAGTAAATTTTTCTTTTGTTGAGTCTTGGAAGTTATTGCCTCAGTAATAACCTCTCCTTATCCTTTTTGTGTGGTTTTTGTGCCAAGAATAACCTCTAATGAGAGAGAAGTAAGACTTGGGAAAGTTGCTGTCCCGAAACATATTTTTATGCTTCACTATAAAAAATCGTGAAAAATCCCTGTAAGTCGGATTGACCTGTAATTTTGTTGTGCTTATACCCCAGGTTATTATCCAACTTTAGTTAGTTTAACACTTTTCGATTTGAGCAACATAAGGTTTTCAAAAAAAATCGGTTTTTACCTGCTCGTCTATTTTAACAGATTTCTGCCATTATTTGCATTTGCCTCTAAATCTGTTTCTCTTTGAGTTCTCGCCAATCACTTGAGATTTTAGAAGGAATTGCTATAGTAGCTTCTATTTTAATGGAAGTTTTACTTGTGTTGAAACTAAACCCAAAGACTTATTATCTTGAATACACCAATGTTGCTAATGAAGATTGTGTGAAGTTTTGTATGAAGGAAATTTTCAAGTGTAGGGAAGAACAATGTGATGAGATGACGTATGGAAAAAAGCTCAAGCTTGGGGATGCCACCCGTTTCACCCCAAGAAATATTCAAGAAGTACAAGCGTCAAAGCTTGGGGATGCCCAAGGCATCCCCTTCTTCATCAATAAAAATCCCAGGTTTTCTTCCAAATACTTCATTTTTATTGTTTCATGCACAATTGTGTTGTTCTTGGAGCGTCTTTGTTTTTGTTTTTAGTTTTCTTTAGTTTGGTTTGCTTAAATAAATTGGTTGGACTCATGCATTCTTACGTGGTTTCAAATAAGTTGATTGGTGATTGGAAAAGAGTAGGAAGCTTCATGCTTATAAGTGGTACAAAAGGAGCTTGTTTAGACTATGGCCTAGACTTTATGATGTCATGTTTGATATTGCTTTGACCTTATGCTTAGTGATTATTGCTGTAGCATGACTTATTCCAAACAATTGAGATTGCTTAATGTGCCTTGAAAGAATCATGCGTTGTTTTAGCATACAAAAGCATAATATTATGGTATTCTCCTTTGATGCTTTATTTGGGTTGACTTGGAACATGCTTACACCATGTTAAGACTATGAACCATTCACCTTAGCCTCTATGATCATTTAGTTTTGGACTTGTAATATCACTTTATGCTTTAATTAATAATGGTTTGTCGCTTTGCATGATTATGGCCATTATTGCTCTCTTAGTTGGTCGCTCCCAGTCTTTTGCTAGCCTCCACCTGTACCAAGTATGAGTTCCACTCATGCATCCAACTCCCAATGAAACCAAGTTATTCCAAAGAGTCCACTATAAATTTCGATGCATGGTGTGCTACACCATTCCAAGTATATTCATGCTTTTATCTATCTTCCAAATTAAACTTGTTATGTGAAAATTAGTGATTAAAGCTCTCACAAACTTGATGGCACACTTTACTTTCTTGCACTTAATAAACATGAACCATTCTGTCCATCTATGTTGCTTATATGCTTGCACTTTATAAGTTGTGAATTAATATAACCATGATGTCATCGGGAACGCTTTCAACATTGCACTCATTATTCAGTTGATATCATGTTCTTTTGCTTATGGATCCCGGTGGTGTGAAATAAAAGGGGATATTGTAAGCTCATGGAGTTTGTATGTGTGTTAGAGAAACGCCTGAGCGGCTAGAATAAGCCATGCCTAATCATGGTGGAAACTTGCAGCATAACCATAATGAGCATTATGTGAAGCATCCTCAATAAAACCCTATGCAAATAGCAAATAAAAAGATCGTTGAGATGCTCATTATCTGTTGCCTTGTTATTTTGATATGGGATAGCTCCTATTTCATGGGGCAAGGGGTACCCCATTGGCGGTTCTCCATGATACACATGTACTTACAATGACAACAACTTACTTGTGACTAAAGTTGAGTAGCATGAGGTTCGGTACTCGTAAGCAAGGGGCATGAGATTTTCAACTTACAACTTGTCAAGCATATCCTCATATTTGTATCACTTTAACCTTAATCACCTCAAGATGCTTATGATAGGTGCAATGAGAGCTGAAATCTAATAAGTACCATAATTTTTGGAAGCTCTTTATGAGACTTGAATCCCTGCTTTCCTTTGTGAAGGGCCTTTCTTTTTACTTTTATGTTGAGTCTCCATCTTCTACCTTTATGCACCTATTGATAGAGCATAATGGTCATTCTTAGTTTAATGTGCATTGTTCCAAAACTTGTTGATTGATTCATAACTATGATATTGCTTGTTCTTAAATTAATTGTATCTAGTCACCCTTATGAACTTTGAAGGTGTCCTATGCATTTATGTTTTGCTAGACCATGAGGGACAAGCTGAATACCACTCTTATTATGTTTTCTATATGTGAAACAAACAAACATCTTTCAATGCATTTTTATTCATGATCTTTTGTTTGTACCTTTTCATGTTACAACATAGTTGCTATGTCTTATTGTTACAACTCTATCTTTCATGCTTATGTTTAGAGTACTTTGATCCCAGCTGCAATGCTTTTACAATAATGATGATCAAGATTGTGTTGGATGCATGTCACCTCAAAAATTATATTGTTTTTATTGTTTACCTACTCGAGGACGAGCAGGAGCTAAGCTTGGGGATGTTGATACATCCATAACGTCTCTATAATTTTTGATGGTTTTATGCTAATATTATGCTTTTGATGCTTCTTTTTATATAAAGTTTATGATTTATTTGGACTAACCTACTAATGGTTGCAAAATTGCACAATGTTCTTGTTTTACACTTTGATGTGTAGGAATTACCAAGAATACAAGTGGAAACCTTGTTCGAGTCAAATTGGGATTTTCCAGAAATCTGTCCCAGAACTCTTTTTGAAGATGGTCACGTTTCGAATCGAAGACGGCATCAAATGGAAAACTCTTCAACTACAAAGTTATTAAAAAATTTGCGACACATGTTCTGGACATAAAATTTAGTTGATTCCGAGTCCGGACGAGCCTCCTAGGCCCGATTTACTGCAGCCCAAAATGGGGTGACGGGAATCCGAGAACCTATATAAAGGAAGGAAACCTAATTCATGGGAGAGACCTCCACCCATGAATTTGCAGCCACCAAATCCACGTTTTTGCCTCCCCCATGGATCCCATCTCCATGGGGAGGGATCCCAAGAAGCCATGAAGGAAGGGGGCTAAGGGGTGGTGCTCCCCCATGATACCGATGGCGGGGAAGGAGTCCCCCGTGTCGCCGCCGGCGTCGCCGCCGCCCTCTTCACCATCTTCACCTCTATATCCATCACCTAATCCTCCTAGTATGTAGTGGTTCATCCTCCTACACAACTCTGTACCGTTCTATGTAAACATGGTGTTTGATGTTATAAGTTATAATCATATGATATATGTCATGTCTGTGTAGTTTCTTTGTTCTTAGATTGAATGGTTGAACGTCTTTGGTTCATTAGAGTTGTATGTTAATATGGTACAGTCCTTTGGTGTCCATTATATTTGTGCACGCATGGATTAAACATCATAGGGTTTGTAGTATGTGTAAGCGGAAGGGGAAAGTTTTGCCGGAGTGACAGAAACCTGAGGATGCGAACCGGAACGTTGCACGTATGGGAGTAAGAGGACCATTAAACTTAAGGCTATGGCTGGGGAAACCTTAATGCATTGTTAGTAGTTACGGATGTTTGCTAACAAGCCAATCATATAGTACATGTAATTCCAAGTAGTGAAGCGCATGTATATTTAGCCTCTCCCTCATAGAAAACTGCATCGAAGACAATGAACCCGATTTATTCGCTAATTAAACTTGGACAAAGCCACCACAATTACCACCACTATTCCACACTCATGGTTCTGTTAGTTTAGTGTGTTTTATTGCTGCAACAATTAACTTTACTTTCTTGTTATTTATTATCCTGCAAAGCTATCTCTAGTACTCGTATTATTGAACATTTATCCTACCTTTAGATCCTCATTGGGTTTGACACTCTTACTTATTGAAAAGGCTACACACGATCCCCTATACTTGTGGGTTATCAGTACCGGGGCGTAGGTGGATCCTATGTTGGCGAGCGTGTTAGCCTCCTCGTTGCTTTCGCGGCTGATGACTGCAAGTGCACAGATTGTTTGTAGCTAGTTTCGAAATAAAGATATTAATCCCACAGGGAGTAGGAGTCTGATGTCTAATAACTCTTGAATTAAATACTACAATAGAATAGCTAAATAAAGTTCTAAGTAATAAGATAAAATGCGAGTATTGTGTAAAAAAGGTGTTTTTGGGTTTTTCGTATAAGAGAACAATAAGTAAAGTAAAACAACTGAATACAGAAAGTAAGTATCGTGTATGTAAAAGAGATTGCAACTACAATAGGGAAAAGGCGTTCTCAGGGAGTAGCGGATAAACCTCTAGCATTATAAAGAGCTAAGGTAAAGATTATTATCATAAAAATTCTCAACTATGTATGTGTGAGAGTGATACATTGCAAATGTATCTATAATTTTTGATGTTCCATGCTTGGTTTTATCCACTTTCTTGTGTTTTGTTCCAACTTTGGAGTACTTTTCATATGATTTCTTGGACTAACCTATTAACAAGAGACACAGTGTCAGCTGCCTGTTTTCTGCTGTTTTTGGTTCGAGGAAAGTCAGAAAATGAATATTCTCGGAATTGGACGGGACAAAATCCAAAGTGCCTATTTTTCCGGAAGTCATCGGATGCCAGAGTACGAGACGGAGAGGGGCCAGGGGGACACCACACCACCTGGCCGCGCGGCCCAGCCTGGCCCGCGCCAGGGGGTGGTGAGGCCAGCCCTAGCACCCCCTCGGCCTCCCCTTCCGACTATAAGATGCCCTCGGGACGTAAACCCTAGGTACCCGATCAAAAATCCACGAAAGAGTCTGTAGTCGCCGTCATCTCCATCCCTAGATCGAGAGGGATCTGAAGCTCTTCCCGGCACCTTGCCGGAGAGGGGAATTCACCCTGGAGGCCTTCTTCATCACCATGCAAGCCTCCGGTGTGATGCGTGAGTAGTTCATCCTTGGACTACGGATCCATGTAGTAGCTAGATGGATGGTTCTCCTCCTTTGTGCTTTCATGTTTAGATCTTGTGAGCTCCGTTCATGATCAAGATCATCTATTTGAAATTCTGCATGTTGTGTTTGTGGGGATCCAATGGATATTGAGATACTATTTCAGATTGATTATTGATTCTATCATGTCTTTGTTATTTTTGATCTTGCATGCTTTCTCTTGTTAGTAGCTATCTTGGCCAAATAGATGCTAGCAACTCCAAGAGTTAGTACTTATGCTCGATAGTGGGTTGATGCCTCTGGTAATCTGGGGAAGTGACAAAAATCTCTAAGGTACTAGATGTGCTATTGCTACTAGGGAGAAAACAACAATCCTTTGTTCATAGAACAATCGTATTGTTTACTTTACACGCAGTTCATAAAGCAATAATCTGTTGCTTGCAACTTAATATTGGAGGGGGTTCGGATGATAACCTGAAGGTGGATTATTAGTCATAGATGCAGTTGGATGGCGGTCTATGTATAATGTTGTAATTCCCAATCAAGTCTCAAAGGAGTCAAGATGATTAGTATATGCATGTATTGCTTTCTCGATGTTTGTCAATTGCCCCGCTGTAATTTGTTCACCCAGCATGTTATCTATCTAAGGAGAGCCACCTCTAGTGAACTATGGATTCCGGTCCTTGTCTTTTCTTTACATACAATCTATAAAAAGTTTACTGCTTTATGTTTACTTTCTGCAAACTATTACTTCTTTCCATTCGATACGTTTAATCCTTTGTTTTCAGCGAAACGCGGTGAGATTGACAGCCTCATCGCAAGTTGGGGACAAAGTTCTGTAGTTATGTTGTGCAGGTCTCCACGTTGCTACTAGCACCGGTAGTGCACCTTGCCAAATCTCAGCTAGTAATACCTTTGGGGTGTTTCCTTGCTCATACTGGTTCGATTAAACCTTGGTTTCATACTGAGGGAAACTTGCTGCTGTGCTCATCATACCTTCCTCTTGGGGTTCCCAACGAGCTCTACATCAACACCGCTCCAGCATTTCTCTGGCGCCATACACAGAGCCATCAAGCATTTTTCTGGCGCCGTTGCCGGGGAGTCAAGGACATCTTCAGAAGGGGAGTCCCTCATAACCAATCTCTTTACTTTGTTATTTTTGTTTTCCTTAGTTTCTTTTTCCTTTGTTTGCTTGTTTCTTTATCAAAAACACAAAAACATTAGTTTTACTAGTTTGCTTTCTTATTTGAAAACCCAAAAAAATGACTACTCTTGAAAACACTAAGTTGTGTGACTTCACTAGCACCAACAACAATGATTTTATGATCACACCTATTGCTCCAACTGTGCCTGAAGATACTTTCTTTGAGATAAAACCTGCTTTACTCAATCTTGTTATGAGAGAACAATTTTCTAGTATTGGTAATGAAGATGCTGCTTCCCATCTAAATAACTTTGTTGAACTTTGTGAGATGCAAAAGCATAGGGATATAGATGGTGATATTATTAAGTTGAAATTGTTTCCTTTCTCTTTGAGAGGAAAAGCTAAAGAATGGTTGAATTCCTTAACTAGGAATAGTATTGATTCTTGGACTAAATGCAAAGATGCTTTCATTGGAAAATACTATCCTCCTGCGAAGATTATATCTATGAGAAGTGAAATAATGAAGTTTAAACAACTTTATAATGAGCATGTTGCTCAAGCTTGGAAAAGAATGAAATCTTTGGTTAAGAATTGCCCCACTCATGGACTGACTGCTTGGATGATCATCCAAACTTTTTATGCAGGATTGAACTATTCTTCAAGGAACCTATTGGATTCTGCTGCTGGAGGTACCTTTATGACCATCACTTTGGGTGCTACAACAAAGCTTTTGGATAATATGATGGTTAACTATTCTGAATGGCATACGGAGAGAGCTCCACAAGGTAGGAAGGTAAATTCTATTGAGGAAACCTCCTCCTTGAGTGATAAGATTGATATTATTATGTTTATGCTTGTTAATGGGAAAGCCCATATTGATCCAAATAATGTTCCTTTAGCCTCTTTGATTGCTCAAGAAGAGCAAGTTGATGTGAACTTCATAAGAAACAACAATTTTGGCAATAATGCTTATGGTAATAACAATTATAGGCCCTACCCTCCTAATAATACTTATGGCTATAATGGTAGTGAAGGAATAATTTTAGAAGTTGAAAGAGCCACTAAAAACTTCATGCAAATGCAATATGAGCAAAATAAACTATTTACTAAAACTATGGAGGAACAATCCAACATCTTGAAGAACATTAGCCATCAACTTGAGAGTCTAAATAGGGAAATTCCTAGTTTACAATTGAAACTCTCTAATGCTGAAAGAAATATATCATCTTTGTCTAAAGCTCAATCTTCATTGATTAATAAAATGGCTGCTAAACCTGAAACTAATGATAATCCCTTTGCAGCTACTAATGCTATACAAGTAAGAATTGATGAAAATGTTAGACTATTAGCTGAATTATATGCTAAGTGGGAAAGAGAAGACAAAATTGCTAGAAACATTAGTGTTTCTACTATTACCACCACTAGTGTTGAGGCTAGTAATAGTTCTACTACTTTAGATGATAAATTTTACTTTGATCTTGATGGTTGCAATATCTCTAAAGTTATTAAGTTCCTACAAAAGCTTGCTAAAAGTCCTAATGCTAGTGCTATGAACATGGCTTTTACAAAACACATTACTGATGCTCTCATAAAGATTAAAGAAGAAAAGATGAAACATAAAGCTTCTATTCCTATAAAACAATAAGATGGTTGGGAACCCATCATTAATATAAAAGTGAATGACTTTGATTTCAAAGCTTTATGTGATCTTGATAGTAGTGTTTCTATTATGCCTAGAAGGATTTAAGATATGCTTGATTTGCCTCCACTTGAAGATTGTTATTTGAATGTCCCACCTGATGATAATGCTAAAAAGAAACTCATGGGGAGTCTTAATGATGTTCTTATTATGGTTAACAATGCCTATGTCCCCGTTGATTTCTATGTTTTGGATGTTGAATGCAATGCTTCTTGTCCTATTACTTTGGGAAGACCTTTTCTTAGAACTATTCGTGCCATTATTTATATGAAAGAAGGCACCATTAAATATAAACTCCCACTCAAGAAAGGTATAGAACACTTCCCCAAGAAAAGAGAGAAGATTTCTTTTGCTTCTCCTATGAAAACAAAATTTGGTCTTAATGCTTCTTCATTTGAGAACACTTGATTCTTTCTTGCTTCTTATGCCTAACTTAAAGGCGTTAAAAAAAGTACTTATTGGGAGATAACCCAAAAGTTTTAGATGAGTCTTGGAAGTTATTACCTCTGTAATAACCTATCCTTATGCTTTTTATTTGCTTTTTGTGCCAAGAGTAACCTCTAATGAGAGAGAAGTAATGATTGGGAAAGTTGCTGTCCCGAAACAGATTTCTGTGCTTCACCATAAAATTTTCGTGTAAAATCTGTGAACGTCTTTTTGAGGCGTGAATTTTTGAGCTTCTGCCCCAGGTTGTTATATAACTTTCATTAGTTCAACACTTTTTGATTTTAGGAATAGAAGGTCTTCGAAAAAATTCGTCTTTACCTGCTGGTCTGTTTTGACAGATTTCTGCCATTTTCTGCATTTGCTTCTTGTTGGTTCCTTCTTGAGTTCTTTTGGGGAATTGAGAATTTTGAGGGAAGTGCTAAAGTAGATATTTTTCTAATGGAAGTTTCTTTGGTGTTAGAACTGAACCTTAATACTTATTTATCTTGAGTGCACTAATGTTACTAATGAGATTGTGTGAAGTTTTGTATGAAGGAAAATTTTCAGGTGTATGGAAGGAATGAGTAATGAGATGAAGGATGGACTAAAGCTCAAGCTTGGGGATGACACGCGTGTCACCCCAAGAAATATCCAAGAACTTCAAGCGTCAAAGCTTGGGGATGCCCAAGGCATCCCCTTCTTCATCAATAAAAATCCCAGGTTTCTTCCAAACGCTTCATTTTTATTGTTTCATGCACAGTTGTGTTGTTCTTGAAGCGTCTTCTTTTTTGTTTTTGTTTTGGTTTTTAGTTTTATTTTTTGCTTAGTTTGCTGAATAAATTGGTTGGATCCCCTCTTTCATACATTGGTTTGCAAATAGTTTGGTTTGGTTTGGAAAAGAGTAGGAAAGTTCATGCTTATGTGGTAAAAAGAGCTTGTTTTTGACTGTGGCCTATGCTCTGTCATGCCATGCTTGATATTGTTTTGGCTTTATGCTTAGTATTCTTTGCTATAGCATGACTTGTTATAAACAATTGAGATTGATTAATGTGCCTTGGATGAATCATGCGTTGTTTTAGCATATTAAAGCCTAGTATAGTGGTATTCTCCTTTGATGCTTTATTTGGGTTGACTTGGCACAAGCTCACACCATGTTATGACTATCTCAAGTCACCATAGCCTTTATGATCCTTTAGTATTCAACTTGTAGTATCACTTTATGCTTTGATCAATGATGTTTTGTCGCTCTACATGATTATGGCCATTATTTCTCTCTTAGTTTGTCGCTCCCAGTCTTTTGCTAGCCTCCACAACAAAGTATGAGTTCCACTCATGCATCCAACTCCCTAAAACAAGTTATTCCAAAGAGTCCACCATACCTACCTACTAGCTTATGTTATTCCAAGTATATTCATGCTTTTGTTTATCTTCCAAATTAAACTTGTTATGAGAAAACTAGTGATTAAAGCTCTCACGAACTTGATGCCACACTTTACTTTTCTTGCCCTTAATAAACTTGAACCATTGTGTATTTTATGTTGTATATGCTTGCACTTATTTGTCGAGAATTAGCAGAACCATGTTTTCATGGGGAACGCTTTCAACATTGCACTTGGTACTTGTACCTAGTTGATATCATGCTCTTTTGTATATGGATGTCGTCGGTGTGAAATGAAAGGGGAGCTTGTAAGTCCATGGAGTTATGTATATGTGTTTAGAGAAACGCCTGGGTCGCTGGTCTAATCCATGCTAACATGGTGGAGACCTGTAGCGTAACCATAATGAGCTGTCTATGAAGCATTCTTCTTATAAAAAAAGAGTCCTATATTGAGAAAAAAGAGAAAAGAGAAAAAAAAGAGATACTATGAAAAGAGGAAAGAGAGAGAAAAGCACCATATTCCCATGGTAAATAAGAAGATTGCTGAGATGCTCGTTGTCTGCTTGCCTTGTCATTTTGATATGGGGATTCTTCCGTATCATCGGGCAAGGGGTATTCCGTTGGCGGTTCTCTATGATACACATATACTTAAAATGACAAGAACTTACCGGTGACTAAACTTGAGTAGCATGAGGAGCGTCCCTCGTATACAAGGGACATAAGATTTCTGACTTATACTTCGTCAAGCATGTACACCATAGTTTGTTCACTTTAACCTTAATCACTTCAAGATGCTTATGATAGGGGCAATGAGAGCTGAAAGCTATAAGTGCCATAATTTTTGGAAGCTCTTTATGAGACTTGAATCCCTACTTCCTTCTATGAAGGCCTTTCTTCCACCATTATATTTAGTCTCCACCTTCTATCTTTATGCACCTACTTTGAGAGCATAGAGGTCATTCTTAGTTCTATGTGCATTGTCCCAAGACTAGTTGATTGATGCATAACTTTATATTGCTTGTTTTAAACTATTGTATCTAGTCACTCTTATGAACTTTGAAGGTGTCCTATGCATTTATATTTGCTCTTCTATTGAGGGACAAGCTGAATACTTTTATGCTATGTTTTCTTTATGTGAAACAAACAAACGTCTTGCAAAGCATTGTTATTCATGAATCTTTTGTTTGTGCCTTTTCATGTTGCATCATAGTTTCTTTGCTTATTGCTAGAACTTTGTCTTTCATGTTATGATTGAAGTACTATGATCCCAGCTTTGAATGTTTTACAAATACTTTGATCAAGTCTTTGATGGTGCATGTCACCTCAAAAATTATTCTTTCTTTTTATCACTTACCTACTCGAGGACGAGCAGGAGTTAAGCTTGGGGATGTTGATACATTGCAAATGTATCTATAATTTTTGATGTTCCATGCTTGGTTTTATCCACTTTCTTGTGTTTTGTTCCAACTTTGGAGTACTTTTCATATGATTTCTTACACTAACCTATTAACAAGAGCCACATTGCCAGCTGCCTGTTTTCTGCTGTTTTTGGTTCCAGGAAAGTCAGAAAATGAATATTCTTCGAATTGGACGGGACAAAAGCCAAAGTGCCTATTTTTCCGGAAGTCATCAGATGCCAGAGTACGAGACGGAGAGGGGCCAGTGGGCCACCACACCACCTGGCCGCGCGGCCCAGCCTGGCCCGTGCCAGGGGGTGGTGAGGCCAGCCCTGGGACCCCCTCGGCCTCCCCTTCCGACTATAAGATGCCCTCGGGACGTAAACCCTAGGTACCCGATCAAAAATCCACGAAAGAGTCTATAGCCGCCGTCATCTCCATCCCTAGATCGGGAGGGATCTGAAGCTCTTCCCGGCACCCTGCCGGAGAGGGGAAATCACCCTGGAGGCCTTCTTCATCACCATGCAAGCCTCCGGTGTGATGCGTGAGTACTTCATCCTTGGACTACGGATCCATGTAGTAGCTAGATGGTTGGTTCTCCTCCTTTGTGCTTTCATGTTTAGATCTTCTGAGCTCCGTTCATGATCAAGATCATCTATTTGTAATTCTGCATGTTTTGTTTGCGGAGATCCGATGGATATTGAGATACTATTTCAGATTGATTATTGATTCTATCATGTCTTTGTTATTTGTGATCTTGCATGCTTTCCATTGTTAGTAGCTATCTTGGCCAAGTAGATGCTAGCAACTCCAAGACTTAGTATTTATGCTCGATAGTGGGTTCATGCCTCTGGTAATCTGGGGAAGTGATAGAAATCTCTAAGGTACTAGATATGTTGTTGCTACTAGGGAGAAAACAAAAATCCTTTGTTCATAGAACAATCGTATTGTTTACTTTACACGCAGTTTGTAAAGCAATAATCTGTTGCTTGCAACTTAATACTAGAGGGGGTTCGGATGATAACCTGAAGGTGGATTATTAGTCATAAATGCAGTTGGATGGCGGTCTATGTATAATGTTGTAATGCACAATCAAGTCTCAAAGGAGTCAAGATGATTAGTATATGCATGTATTGCTTTCTCGATGTTTGTCAATTGCCCCGTTGTAATTTGCTCACCCAGAATGTTATCTATCTAAGGAGAGCCACCTCTAGTGAACTATGGATCCCGGTCCTTGTCTTTTCTTTACATACAATCTATAAACTGTTTACTGCTTTGTGTTTACTTTCTGCAAACTATTACTTCTTTCCATTCGATACGTTTAATCCTTTGTTTTCAGCGAAACACAGTGAGATTGAAAACCTCGTCGCAAGTTGGGGACAAAGTTCTGTGGTTGTGTTGTGCAGGTCTCCACGTTGCTACTAGCACCGGTAATGCGCCCTGCCAAAGCTCAGCTGGTAACACCTTTGGGGTGTTTCCTTGCTCCTACTGGTTTGATTAAACCTTGGTTTCATACTGAGGGAAACCTGCTGCTGTGCTCATCATACCTTCCTCTTGGGGTTCCCAACGAGCTCTACATCAACACTGCTCCAGCATTTTTCTGGCGCCATACACAGAGCCATCAGGGAGGAACTCTGTAGTTGGAAAAATAGGCAGCAATCACTGCTCACATCATCCCCATAACCACAACAGACAACAATCGACATCAATCTAATTACTGCGCTATTAAAGGACTTAATCCCGTAGGACGTATTCCATGGCATGGATAGTGTTCCGTGAGTTTCCTCGGTTCCCAAGTTGATACGTAAGGGGTGCCAACAGCTTTATAGTCACTGTAAGTGCTAACACACCTCCATCTACCAACAAGTAGTTCCCTCCATCAAGTCCCCACAAGAGGTAAATATTGAGAGGTCGACGTCTCCCAACATCAAGATCAAGACAATCTAACACATGGTCAGAGCGATGAATATCATAGTAAACTTTATCTTATTTCAATCTCATACTAGGGTTTCTCCATCTCCCCAAGAACTAATGATCTACTCGGACATGGAGGCAATCAACATCATGGCAATAACAATGGAATCTATCATAGATGAATAGTACTTGTATATATCCACAACAAGTACGGAAATTACAACAAAATCTAGACAAGATGTAGATGGGATGGATGGAGATGGTGGTGATGCAATGGTTGATGATGAAGATCGATGCCTTAGCCTCCCGGATCTATGCAGAGTGAAGATGGATCCTTGGTGGACGAGTTCCCCCTCCAGATGCCTTCTGGATGTGAGGTTTCGGCGATTTCTGGTTATTCTGTATGTCATATCTCTGATCTAGTTGCACGAGGTGAAACTATTTGAGGAGGCGGTGGCGGCGCCAACTATACGGCGGGAACTATACAGTAGGAACTATACAGCCAGAAAATTATTCCCGCCGTATAGTAGGTCGTTAAACTCTCTAGATGCCTCAATCACTGCGGATTTTCTTCTAGTGTTATTGATATTTACCAAATAAGCGATTTACGTTGTTTGTGACTCCTTTTCTCTCCAATACAACTGCTCCAAGAATTGTGTCTATTGTATCCATCATCTGTCCTGATCCTGGTGAAAATAGACATAAATGTGCCCGCGAACACCGTAAAATATCAAGATCCTACAACTACAATGCAAAATAATAATATAAAATATGATGCAGATATGCACTCATCAGTGGCCTACGTGTTGTAGCTTGCAGCAGTCAAAGTCTCCTTCGAGTGCATCGTAGAGATCGCGGTATGTGATCATGTTGTCACTCAAAGCATCGCATAGGTTCATGGTTTGGTTCACCACGAGCTTGGAGTTGCCGTCAATGATGAGTCGTGTTGTGCCGCAGGCTTTGGCCAACCGCATCCCGTGGAGCAGAGCCTCGTACTTCGCCTCATTGTTGGAGGCACAGAGCTTCATCCGCTGACCATACCTCATCTTGTCACCCCGTGGTGACGTCAGGATGACACCGGCGTGCTCCCTCTTGACGTTTGGATCCGTCAAAATGCATTTTCCATAGGCAGGACATGTTAGGTGTATCTGGGAGTTGTTTCTCCATCTTGTGGATGAGGAAGTTCGAAAGAACTTGTGACTTGATCGCCACTCGCCGCTCGTATGTGATATCTCATGAGGACAGCTCGATTCCTCAAAGGGCAACTCGTCCCGTGGCATCAGGGTTGTTGAGTACGTATCCTAGCAGGGCTTCGTTCACCACAATTATGGGGTGCTCTGGAAAGTAGTGGCGCGGTCGTCATGCTGTCATGAAGACATCATAGGCCAGCTTTTGGTAGTGTGGGTGCTGCCGCTTTGTTGCCATCAATACCTCGTTGAGGTAGTAGACTGGGCGCTACGCTCTGTGGACTTTGTTATCTTTGACTTGTTCTACCACCAGTATCGTACTGACCACCTGGTTGGTGGCGGAGATGTATAACAACATTGGCTCCTTTTCCCTGAGGGTCACCAGCATGGGTGAGATGGAGAGTAAGCGCTTGAGGTCATCGAATGCATCATGCGCCTCGTCCGTCCACTCGAACTTTTCAGTTTTGCGGAGGAGCTGGTAGAACGGTAGTGATTTCTCGCCCATCCGACTGATGAATCGATTGAACGCCGCGATTCGCCTAGCCAGCTGCTGGAAGCCTTTAACATTCTCCGGCTTCTCCATAGCCATTATGGCCCTTATCTTCTTCGGGTTAGCCTCGATTCCCCTAGCAGATATGAGGTACCCGAGTAATTTCCCGGATGGCACGCCAAAGGCGCACTTCTCCGGATTTAGCTTGATCCGGTAGCGGTCGAGGTTGTCGAAGGTATTGTGGAGATCGTCTATGAGTGTGGCTTCCTCCTTGGTTTTGAAAACAATGTCATTGACATAAACTAGGATGTTCCAGCCAAGCTAGTTTTTGAGGCAGGCCTAAATACACCGTTGATAGGTGGCTCTTGCATTCTTTAGCCCGAAGGGCATTATTGTTTAGCAGTAGAAGCCAAAGGGCGTGATGAAGGCCATCTTATCCTGGTCCTCCTCCTTCATTCGAATCTGATGGTAGCCTGAGTAGGCGTCGAGGAAGCAGAAGCGTTTGCATCCCACATCAGAGTCGATTATCTGATTGATCCGCGGTAATGGGAAGTGGTCCTTCGGGCAGTCCTTGTTGAGAGAAGTGAAGTCCACGCCCATCCGCAGGATATCCGTGTCCTTTTTAGGAACGAGCATGGGGTTAGCTACCCAGGTGCTTTCCTATATTTCGCGTATAAAATCGGTGTCGAGGAGTCTGTTGACTTCCATGACGGCCGCCTTTGCCCTTGGTTCTGACAGTCGATGCATCGACTGCTTGACTGGTCTTGCATCTGGATTCACGTTGAGTGCGTGCTCGGTGAATTCTCTGGGAACTCCTGGCATGTCTGTTGGACACCAGGTGAAGACCTTCCCGTGCTCACGGAGGAATTCGATGAGCGCGATGAGACTCAAGTTGTTGGCGATGAGGGCCGTCTTGGTCAGGTCCATTGGGTGGACCTGGACCACCTTGGTGTTCACCGATGAGTCGAAGGACTGGTCGGGTGCGTTCGGCTTGCTCATAGGAGGAAGACTATTGTTTGTCGACTCCTTGAGTCTTGCCAGCTCTTCTTGCATGCCGAAGGATTGGGAGTTCTGTTGAATTCCATGCCATAGCTATCTAACTTGGCAAAGCTCCCGCTGATGGTAATAATGTCGTTGGGTCCCGGCATCTTCATCTGCAAGTAGGCATAGTGCAGAACACGACACGTCCGAGGATTGTGTGATATTGTGAGGGCCAGTCGACTACCTTGAATTCGAGGCGCTCTAACCAAAAGTTTGCGGGCGTGCTGAAGATGACGTCTAGGTTGATTTTGCCCAAGGGGTATACGCCTTTCCCTGGGACGATGTCGTGAAACATCGTGTCGGAGGCCTCTAGGCGGGAGAGGGGGATCCGCATGGCGCGCAGGGTGCTGGCAAACATGAGGTTGATGCTGCTGCCACCGTCCATGAAGACGCGACTCATCTCGTAGCCACCGATCTGTGCCTTGAGCACCAGGGGAGAGTGACCCGGCCAAGGCACTTGGCGCGGGTGGTCATGCTTGTTGAAGGTGATGCAGGACTCGCACCCACTGAGGTACTTAGTGATCGAGGGTGGAGAGTTAACCACCAAATTGATTTGGCGAGTGATTGACTTTTGCACCCTGTTGGAGGGACGTCCCTTTTGGATCATACCCATGTTCCCGCGCTCGTGGGTACTGTTCGCCTTTGTTGTTTTGCACGGGTGCAGGCATGGGTGGAACGGGTGCTCCTAGCGGCGGTGGTAGCGCTCCATGAGCTATGGCGCCTGGGGAAGCTCCATACCCCTGATTAATCGCGTCGTGATGTAGTTGTGTGTAGCCTTCATGGAGCTTCTGGAACTCGCGGTAGTCCTTGAGGAGATGACTGGACTTCTTCTTACCATCATGCTTGTAGATGTAAAAGTGGATGTTGCAGGTTCAGATAGCTTATCCTGGATCGATGTTCCAGGTGCTTTATCGCGGGTGCGGTGTTGCCACACCTGTGCAGGTTTCCCGCTGTAATGGTAGCTGCCGTTGCGGTATCTACTATTGCGGTTGTCATGTCGTGCTTGTCAGCGTAGCCGACCATGACCATGTCGACTTCCTCGCGGTCTTCATAGCCACATGATCAACGCTTCCCTCGACAGTTGCATCGGCAGCCGAGGTCATCCTCATCGTTTGGGTAGGATCGGTTCTTGTTTACTGAGTCTTCTCCATCTTCCCACCGATCCACCATGTCCATCAGGTGGTCAATATGTTTGGGCCGTGTATGACCCACCTCCTCTCTGAACTATCTACGGCGAACACCATCGTTGAATGCGTCGATTGCGTGGTCCTCGGAGATATCTTCCGCCGAGTTTTTGATGATGGACAACCTTTGGATGTATGAGCGAAGTGATTCGCTCGTCTTCTGGCAGCAGGACCTGAGCACTTCGATTGATGTGGGCCTTTTATAGGTGCCCTTGAAGTTTCTCACGAAGTTGTAGACCAGCTCCTCCCAGCTGCGGATGAACTCGCGGGGCAGGTTGTTGAGCCATGCGTGGGCAGCGCCTTGCAGCTATAGCTGGAGGCACTGCATGGCTATGCACTTGTTTCCACCATGCAGCTTGACGGAAGTTATGTGGTCTTCTAGCCAGATCTCCAAGTCTCGGAGGCCGTCGAACTTCGGATTCTCTGATGGGAGTTTGATCCCTTTCGGCATTCGCATCTATCGTATGGCGCTGCTGAAGCAGTCGGCGCCGCAGAGCTCTGTTCCTTCATCCTCCGACTCTGTTGAGTAAGGGCGTTTGATGCGCATCTTGTCGACTTTGCGCTGGGTAATTTTGTCCCGTGCGTCGAAATCGCGATCGTGTTGCCGCGACAAGTCATGCTCGTCCTCGCTAGAAGATAGCGAGTAGTACTTGGGTGGAGCCTTTCTTTCCTTAGGCTCCGGTGTTTGCTCCTTGTCCAGCGCAGCCTCGACCAGTCCAAGTCCAGCAAGTGGCTGGTTGGTGAGCAGGTACATGGTGGCTACGATCACCGCTGCGTGTGGCGTTTTTGGGAGCACATTGCCCCACGAGTCCACTGTCATGAACGAGAAGTAGAGGGCTTTAGTGGATTCTTATCACTCTTTTTTGTTGAGTTGGGCTAGTCGAGAGCGCCTTTTGGCAGCTGCATGGTTATTACCCTTGGAGGAGGATCCTCTGATAGAGGAGAGTGCCGCCCACCAAACGCTCGACTCGTCCGCAGCCCTCCTGCACTCATCGAGTCAAGCGCTCACTGCCTGCTGGCACTTGAACTCCTAGATGAGTAGGTAATGATAACCCATCACCATCTGTTGTGATGAGTTTGGTGGCAGGGGGTTGCCCTGTAGGGCCTCCCTGCATCGTGCCCACTCGGCGTTGTTGAGGTGGATCTCCTGCCGCCTCGTCTCGCTGTTGACGCGTTCACCCTCAGGGTTGGGCAGGTTGGGTGGGTTGGGCGGCTACTGATCGTTATCAACGGGGCCGATGGTAGGGGTTCATTTGGTCGGCTCGTTGTTGGTGGGTCCGCTGTTGGTGTTGTCCCTTTGAGTGCCCCCATCGCCGGTGTTGATGACGATGCACATGTAGTGGTTTGAGAAACCATTGCTCCCGCAGCTCTCAGATCCGAAGTCGTAGGTGCCATACTCCGATGTCGGGTCGCACAGATTGGACTCACAATTGTTGTTACTATCCGTGTCCTCGACTGATGCCGAGGCATTGAATTTGCTCAGGGTACCAATCGGTGGTGGGAACCACGATGCAGGGGCAATCGAAGAAGCCTACGGGCGATCGGGGAGGCGAAGCGTGCCGATCTGACTGACCTAAAAGCGTAGGCTTTCGATCACCAGACCGATCCCATCGCCCATGGACTCAAAATCTAGGCGAGTCGCTGGTGAGTGGACGGTGAAGTCGAGAGCGCTGAAGAGGAGGCGAGTCTCCACTACAGCTGGGTTGTAGATCGCAGTTGATGGGGCCAAGGAAGCCGCAACATCAGCACTCCTAGTTCCCACAGACAGTGCCAGTTGATGAGGGGTTAACTCATCAATGCCCATCGTTGATGGACTTAGGTTTGAGGAATTGGGGAGCACTAGAGGCATCGATCGGATAGCAAACAAGCACATAGAGGACACGAGGTTTTACCCAGGTTCATGCCTCTAAGAGGACCCTACTCCTGCTTGTCTGCTCTTGATTATCAAGGAGTCGAAAGTTACAAGGGATGCACATATGCAATCTGGCGAGGTGTATGCGAGGGTTCTGGATTTTCCTCCTCGCTGCCCCCTCCTAGCCTTTATATAGGGAGGCTAGGTCTCGGGATAGCAGGTCGAGTCGGTTATAGATTAGGGTTTTCCCTTCAAGTTTCTATCTATTCTTTGTCGTGTTCTTCAAGAAGTCGTGTTCCTGTGGGCCACCCGAATCCTTATTGGGCTTCGTCTGCATCGTGGAATCCTCTTGGGCTGGACCGTATAGGCTAACCGCGAGTACCTGTAAGGTATACCCATGTTAGGGCAGCTCCCGCCACCGTGGTCAAGGGCACATACCTACGTCAAGCTGTCCTGGTGGACCCTTCAGTTAAGGGCTCTGTCAAGGGCGGAGCCTGCGGGCCAGTCTCGGTGCCTCCCGCTCCTTCTGACTCGAGCCCCCGACGCTCTCCCGAGGCCTGGATGGCCTCCGAGACTGGTCCTGCTAAGTCTCGAGCACTGGTCTTGGCCATGCCGGAGCTCCCAGGCTTCGGCCGGGTCGAACGCCTAGGGAGTCCTATCTCTGGCATTCGAGTGGAACTGGACCGGTTCCTGGCGGATGCCATGAGGGAGGATCTCCAATTGATGCTAGACCAGGACCGTCTCAGCGAGGCCCAATGGACGGCGGCAGCAAAGCAAGAGAAGGCCTTCCTCTCCATGGAGGCGGTGCTTTAGGATGCATCGGTATGGGCGACAAAGGTTATCGCCGATGTAGAGGCACGTGTTTCTTCTCAGGAGAAAGCCTTGGCCATACGTGAAGCATCAGTTTCTTCGTAGGAGGTGTTCGTGGCCAAGCTCCAGCTCGAGCTTGACGGCCAGCTCCATGAGGCTAATGCCAAGTTGGAGGAGGTCCGAGACTCCCTGATCAAGGAGCGGGAGGAAAGTTCTCATCTTCCCCAGGACCTCAAGAGCAAGGTAGAGACCTTGAAGAAAGATGAAGCCACCACCACCAGGGTCCACGAGGAGAGCGACCGGTCAGCACTCTAGGCGCTGGAGGCCTAGAGGAAGTCATTCTCCGCCCTTGCTGAGCAGGGCTCAGCCATTCTCCCGCCCTTGGTGTCGAGGGCTTCCGAGTTCCCTACCTATCCATTGGGCACGAGGAAGAGGCGTTCCTCGAGCTTACCCGCAGGATCCACAATCCTATGGAGGGGGCGACGCAGGGCCTAGATGCTTTCATCACCCAGGAATGTCGGGCGATGCTAGGCGTCATGGGGAGAGCGTTCTTCACAACTTCCTGCGGCTTGCTCCTGATGTGGATTAAGCCTCGGCCGTGCGACTGGCTACCGCCTTGGAGCCCCAAGTTTCTGAGCTCACGAATCTGCTGATCCAGGCATTCCCCCGTCGGATGGACGAGGTGGCAGACGGCGAGTTGGACGATGTTGAAGGCTCTGCTACCCGGGCATCGGTCCTAACGCTCTGGACACCGACACCATAGTCCACGAAGTTTGACATTCATCCATGTAATGCCTGTAAGATACCTTGGAACTGTCCTTCCCGACCAGGATTGTATGAGTGCTTCACCTGTCCGCCTGCTCTTGTTCATGCCTTCTTGCTCCTTGGTCCATCGGGGAGGTGGCTCTGTACTGGCCCGTCGACCCCTTGAGGAGGCGGTCTTGGGCTCTCACAGCATTTGAGCCTCTTAAGGTGGAGTTCCTCGTGGGGTGCCTCGCTTCCCTCTCCACGAGAGGTCCTCGTGGCTTGTACTTGTCCTGTAGGCTCCTTGGGGGCAACCTATAGGCTCTATAAGTTCAGATCCATCCCGTGAGCCCCTCGAGGAGGGAGCCGTAGGACACGTACTTCCCCTACATAGTTCCCCGGGGAGGAACCGTAGTTTTCGCACGGTGAATGCTTTCTTTGTGTGTTTCGTGTGAGGATTATTGAGCACCGAGAACTGTGGGTCAGGTGACTTGCTGCTGGAGCTAGTCCGTAAGTCAGAGCTCAACAATTTAGGCCTCAGTGTCGACCGAGGGTGGCACCGGCGATATGCACTGTGCCTAGCCGCCGCTCACACGACTCGCACGAGGGAATAGCACCATAGAAAAACGAAGAAGATGAAAGCCATAGAGCAGAACACCAGAAAAGCGCCAACTGCTCTCAAGTCTTTCAGATGGCAGAAAAGGGGAACAGGGGAAACCGAAATAATGCGAAGGAAATGGGGGGCAAAAATAAGGCTGGATGCCGGCTCCGGTGGAGCTCAGGGGTAGAACTTACGGAGGTGCTAGATGTTCCACGCGTTTGGGATTGGCACCCCTTCTTCCATTTCCAGTCGGATCGCTCATGGTCTTGAGATGTGGGCAACCCGAAAGGATCCATCCTACATCGGGGAGAGCATGTGGAGGCCCTCGTGAGAGAGAACTCATCGGAGGACAAGGTCCCCCACCTCCAAGGTACGGGCTCGCACGTTGCAGCAGTGGTAGCAGCGTAGCTCCTGTTCGTACCTGGCTGCTCTGACATTGACCTTGTGGTGGGCCTCCTCTAGGAGGACAAGGTCTTCTTGCCGAAGCTCCTCCTGCGCCGCCTCATTGAAGGCCAGGACTCGTGGCGACCCGTGCTTCAGCTCAGATGGGATAATGGCTTCAGTTCCGTATACGAGGAAGAACGGGGTATCGCCAGTTGGATTGGTCACAATGATACAGATGGACCATAGTACACCTGGGAGCGCGTCGATCCAGCCTCGGCCGCACTCCTTAAGCTTGCGGCGAAAGCTCCTTGTCTTTAGGCCCCTCAGCGCCTCCGTGTTGGCACGCTCCGCCTGCCCATTACTGCGCGGATGGGCGACGGAGGCATAGCAGATCTTGGTCCCGATGTCTTTGCAATAAGATTTGAACTTCCCACTCGTGAACTGGCTGCCCTTGTCGGTGATGATGCGATTTGGCACACCAAAATGGCACACTAGGTTGTGGACAAACTTGACCGCTAATCCTACGGGGATGGTTCTTACTGGCTCTACCTCAGCCCACTTGGTGAATTTGTCGATGGCAACGTAGAGATACCGGTAGCCCCCGGGCGCCCGAGGGAAAGGCCCCAGGATGTCCAGCCCCTAGACCACGAACATCCACAAGAGTGGGATGGTTTGCAGCTGCTGAGCTGGCTAGTGAATCTGCTTTGCTTGGAATTGGCAGGCCTCACATGACTTGACCAGCTCTATGGCATCATCAAGCACTATGAGCCAGTAAAAACCATTGCGGAAAGCCGTCCCCGTGAGGGTGCACGCCGAGGAGTGGTGGCCGCTTCTCTTTGATTGCTCGTACCTTGTCCGGGTTCGCCTTGATGCCCTGGTGTGATACTAGGAAACCGAGGAGCTTCCCCGATGGAACCCCAAATACACACTTTAGTGGGATTGAGCTTGACCTTCACCCGGCGTAAGTTATCGAAGGTTTCCGTTAGGTCCTCTACTAGTGTGACCTTCTCGTGGGTCATGACCATGATGTCATCAATGTAGGCTTCTGTGTTCTTTCCCATCTACGTGCCCAGGGCGATGTGCATCAGCCTCTGGAAGGTGGAGCCAAAGTTCTTGAGGTTGAACAGCATGCAGTTGTAGCAATAAACCCCGTAGGGAGTGATGAAAGTTGTCTTCTCCTTGTCCTCCCGAGCCATCTTGATCTGGTGGTAACCCAAGAACGCATCGAGGAAGCACAGCAGGTCACTCCCCATGGTTGAGTCCACTATCTCGTCGATCCGAAGGAGCGGGAACGGGTCCTTGGGGCATGCCTTGTTGAGGTCCGTGAAGTCAATGCAGAGGCACCCATCTCCTGTGGTCTTTGGCCGACCAATCGGCATGGAGGACCTCGCGGACGATACGCACTTTGATCACCTTCTCCATCTCGGCGATGATGAACTGTTGCTTCTCTGCTGATTGCCACCTCGGCTTTTGCTTCACCAAGTGCGCCGTTGGGCACACCGCCAGGTGGTGCTCCATCACCTCCTGAGGCGCCCCATTCATGTCCAATGGAGTCTAGGCGAACATGTCCATGTTGGCGCGCAGGAAGGCAACGATCACCTACTCCTCTTCCGCCACGAGGTGCGCCCCTATGGTGATGGTGGCGCCGAGGACAGCAGGGTCAAGCAGGACCTTCTTGGTCGCCGCGCACTCCTGGGAAAACAATGGCTTTTTCTTCACGGACACGCTGATGGAGGAGGCAACTTCCCCCTCTAGGGCAACCGCCTGCTCGCCTCGGGCATCTCTACCCGCATCCTGGGGCAGAGCCAGCCTCTTGGGCGTGGGAGGTTCCACATCCCCCGGACCCTCTCCCTCCTCGGGGCGGTCGGTCGCTGCCCCTTGTATACTTGTTCGAGGGAATGCCAAGCCTCCCCCTCATTACAACGAACCGTGAGGGTACGCCCCGTGCTACCCGGCATCTTGATCATGTTGTAGGCGCTATGGGTGATGGCCATGAACTTTGCTAGGGCTAGGTAGCCCAGGATGGCATTGTAAGGCAACCCGGTGTGGGCGACGTGGAAGGTGATGAGCTCAGTATGGTAGTTTTCGCTCATGCCGAACATGACAGGAAGTTGTACCTTCCCGAGGGGCTCGATCTCGCCTTCCGTCATGCCTTGAATGACAGCACCGGCACTAGGCGGGCCATGGGCACCAGCATCTGGCGGAACGCCTCCTCTAAAAGCACGCTCAGGCCGGCTCCACCGTCCACAGGGGTCTTGGCCACGGTGACGCCGTTGATGGTGGGAGAGCACACCATGGGTATGACTCCTACCAAGTGCGTCGACTCGGGGTGGTCATCAACGCCAAAGGACACCAGTTGTTGCGACCACTCGAGCTAGGCGGCGGTAGCGTCGGGCCTTGCCGCTGCCAGATTCCACGAGAGCTGCTTGAAGTGCCTCCCCGAGGTAGGAGCCTAGGAGCCAACCAAGATGCATGCGATGGTGTCGGGGGCGCCTTGACGTGGTGCGGTGCGGCATCCCATCGGCCCGGTCCCTGGGTCTGGTGGCCAGTCGGGCCCAAGCCGCACCTTGGGTTGCCCAGGAGTCCAACAAGGCGGGCGTGCCACACTGCACGCTGATGACCCACAAGTATAGGGGGTGTATCATAGTATTTTCGATAAGTAAGAGTGTCGAACCCAACGAGGAGCAGAAGGTGCTGGCGAATGGCTAGGAGCAGGAATTCTCTGTAAATACTTAGCAAACGGATTTTTAGGGGTTTTTTGATAATGTAGGAAAATTAAGTACGAGTAAATAAAAGACAATAAGAATAAATGCAGCAAGTGGCCCAATCCTTTCTTCAGCAAAGGACAAGCCGGTTGTATTACTTAAGATGACCAAACGTTCTCGAGGAAACATGGGAATTCCATCAAGTGCTTTCGCTTCATATAGTTGATTAATCTTCTTTAGTTTGCTAAGTGTTGTGTGGGTGAACCTGTGCTAATGTACCGACCTTCCTAGGACTAATACGTACTTGTGATTATACCCCTTGCAAGCATCCGCAAGTACAAGAAAGTAATTAAGGTGAAAACCTAACCACAACTTTAAACTCTAAGACCCTGACGTCCCTTGTACAATGGTTTCTTAACGGGGGTTCAGGTTTCTGTCACTCCGGCAACCCCTACGATTAGTAGCCAAATACACGATGCATTCCCCTAGACCCATATAGGTGAAGTGTCATGTAGTCGACGTTCACATGACACCACTAGAAGAAGTACACCACAACTTAAATATCAAACAATTGAACCTTTCTCAACACAATTCCACTACTAACAACATGACTTCTCCCATGTCCTCAAGAACAAAACGAACTACTCACAAGACATCATATGGATCATGATCAGAGATGAAATAATGATGTGTAACAATCTAAACATAAACGATAATTCAATGGTTCACTCAATAGCATCAACTACAAGGAGTAATCAACACCGGGAAAGTTTCCCCTAAGAACTATGCAAGATTCAACCCAATTGTTACAGCGGTATGAGGTGGTGATGATGATGGTGGTGATGATGATGGTGGTGATGATGATGATCCCGATAAAGTCCAACTTGATGGTGGTGTTGATGGCGATGATCTCCCCTCTCCGGGAAGGAATTCCCCCGGTAGAATTCTGTCTACCAGAGAAATCTTTCTCTCTCGGTGTTTTCCGCCCCGCAGAGGCGGCAGAATCTTTCTGTGGTCGCTCCCCGAGTCTTAGTATTTTGGGAGGATAATATACGCTAGAGAGGAGAGCTAGGAATGGACCAGGGTAGCCACACCACCTGGTGGCAAGGCCTAGGGTGGCCCGCGCCAGGGGTGGTGTGGGCCCCCTGTGGCCCATCTCCACTTCCCCTTCTGGCTTTCTTCGTCTTCTGGAAAAATAGGATTTTCCATGTATTTTCCGGATTTTCTGATATTCACGAATTTTTCCTCCAAACAGCACCTTTTCCATTAGAATCCTGACTACAGCGGTCCATGCTCCAAAAGTCATCAACCATGCAAAAACAGATGAAAATAACATAAGTATCATCTCTTAATATGAAATATATCAATGAATAATAGTAAATTATGATATAGAATAGTGATGCAAAATGGACGTATCAACTCCCCCCAAGCTTAGACTTTGCTTGTCCCCAAGCGAAAGTGAACTCAATAAACATGACCTTAGGTTTATGGAGTGAAGAGTCGATAAAAGAATACGGACAAGAAGCATCACATTCATCAATACATAAGTCATAATAGAAGACAACTCACTACTATATAACTTAACTTGCAATAAGTAAAGGAAACACAATAAAGATACATAAAGTAAATAACAATTGGCAATGGCAAACTTAGCTCTTAGTCGAAGAATAGTTGATAATTTGCTGGAGTTCACACATAATTGGTTTTCAATGATAGCTTCCAAAGTAGTAATCACTAGTATAAGTGCAATGTGCAAAACGAGGAACATAAGAAACATGATTGAATAAATCACCATATGAATGAATGAAACACAACAACTCAAAATACTTGCTGAGGTAGGAGAGAATGGGTTTACTAACTCAACTAAAAAGTAAAAGATAGGCCCTTCGCAGAGGGAAGCAGGGATTTCAAGTTTCATAAAGAGCTTCCAAAAATTATGGTACTTACTAGCTTTGAACTATCATTACCCCTATCATAAGCATCTTTAGGTGATTAAGGTTAAAGTGACACAACTAAGAGGATATGCTTGACAAGTTATAAGTTGAAATCTCATGCCCCTTGCTTACGAGTACCGAACCTCATGCTACTCAGCTTCAGTCACAAGTAATCTTTTTGTCATCGTAAATACATATGTATCATAAAGAACCGCCAACGGGGTACCCCTTGCACATGATACAGGAGCTATCCCATAATCAAAATGACAAGGGAAGCAGACAATGAGCATCTCAGCGATCCTTTTATTTGCTATTTGCATAGGTTTTTATTGAGGATGCTTCATAGAGTGCTCATTATGGTTATGCTGCAAGTTTCCACCATGATTAGGCATGGCTTAGGCTAGCGGCCCAGGCGTTTCTCTAACACACATATAAACTCCATGATCTTACAAGTTCCCCTTTTATTCCACACCCCCGGGATCCATAAGCAAAAGAATCATGATATCAACGGAATATAAGTGCAATGTTGAAAGCGTTCCCCATGATACATGGTTCTGCTAACTTCAACTTATAAAACGCAAGCATATGCGCAACAAAGATGGACAATGGTTCAAGTTTATTAAATGCAAGAAAGTAAAGTGTGCCATCAAGTTCGTGAGAGCTTTAATCACTAATTTTCACATAACAAGTTTAATTTGGAAGGTATATAAAAACAAGAATTTACTTGGAATAGAAATAGTGCTAGTAGGTAGGTATGGTGGACACAAATGGAAGCACAAAAGATCTTAGCTAGATAATACTAAACTTATGAGCAAATCAAGAAAGAAAGATGATGAAATTATATTTCTTTAAGAGTACTTTTATCTTTTTCATTCAATTCTCAAAATAGTGTTGCTACTGACCGAGCCAGGTTTGCCAAAACCAACTAAATTAACTCCATGGTCCCAAAGTGATACCAATACTAACGGCAAGATCAATCATATAACCGTGAATTGAAAACTAATAAAAGATATGCAAAAGAGTAGATGATAGAACTTCTCATTAATATTCCATAACGGCAACTCACACCAAGGGATACATAGATATCTAACGAGAGGGGGGACACTTCCATAATGCAAACCATCCTATACGATAACTTCTCTATTTATGATATGACTCTACTAAAAAGGTAAAAAAGATAGAAGATGGTGATATGATACCGCGGCACTCCCCCAAGCTTGGAACAAACCAAGGGGATGCCAAAACCTGATAACGAATTACTCCTTCAGTAGTGGTGGTATTCTCTCATCATCGTCCGACTTCCAGGGTAAGGGCTCCCCATCAACAAAAGACATCGTGGTCTCCAGCATCCTGAAACCTGCAGCAGCAGCACTTATGCGTTTAAACCTAACCTTGTACTCACAGTTTTGATTTTGAACATCGTAGAGTTGTGCTTGCAGTTGGTTGGTTGTTTGGTGGAGTGAGAGAATTTCATCCTTGAGCTCAGCAGTCTCCTTTTGGTGCTCGGCGATGAGTTCGGAACAAATCTTATGGATGATATCCACTTTGCATTCCGCCATCTTCTTGTACCTAAAGACTTCTTTCTCCAGCGCTTCCATCCTGTCCTCCAGACTTCCTTCACCTTTAGGGCCTTGAACCTCTTTTATCCGTATCTCCCCATCTTCAAGCAACAACTCCTTGGGATGAATCTTCAACTCTCTCATGTATGTCTTGATGATATCCGCTGAGTAATCTTCCTTGGCTGATCTAGAGGAAGACATTGTGGCTCCAAATCTGGGACTCTACCTGTCAGAAACAGATCGAAACAAAAACATGACGAGAACACGATATATGAACCTCGGGGGATCCGGGAGATTATATGTTACGAAGTTTCACAACAAAAGGGAGGTACTGGGAGAAAACGGGTCGGAGACAGAGTCCGAGGCGGCCACACCACCTGCTGGCGCGGCCAGGGGGGCCTACGCCAGGGGGTGGTGTGAGCCACCCTGGCTCTGTTTCCATCCCTCTTTCGCTTCGCGGCTTTCCTTGTTGGATAAAAACTCCAAAAATACAACTGGATAGAATTTTTGCGGAACTTTTCTTACCAGATTTGTTACCTATTCAAAAACGGACTCTGCAGGTCTCTGAATTTTGTCTTTGATAAATTTTTCCAGAGTCACCACTTGAATAACATCAATATCTTCATCTTCATACTCATATTCCTCGAGTCATGAAACCTTTCTCTTTCTTATTACACCATTTTCTCCAATAACCTGGAAATTTCTTTCACACAAAACTTTACACAATTCTCATTAGCAACATTAGTGTAAGCGAGGTAATAAACCTCTTAGGTTCAATTTCAACTGAAATCCGTCAAAACATAAGCTACTATAGCAACTCCTTCCGAAAACCCAAAAAGAATTCAAAAAAGAAATCAACTTAAGAAGCAAATGCAAGAGTGGCAAAATCTGTCAAAACGGACCAGCAGGTAAAGATCATTTTTTTAGAAAATCTTCTGTTCCTCAAATCAAAAGGTGCAAAACTAACGAAAGTTAAATAACAACCTAGGGCATAAGCACAAAAAATTACAGCTCAATCCGACATACAGAGATCTCTCGTGAATTTTTACGGTGAAGCACAAAAATCTGTTTCGGGACAACAACTTCCCCAAATCTTACTTCTCTCTCATTAGGGGTTGATCTTGACACAAAAAC
This sequence comes from Avena sativa, assembly GCA_916181665.1. Classification (NCBI taxonomy): domain Eukaryota; kingdom Viridiplantae; phylum Streptophyta; class Magnoliopsida; order Poales; family Poaceae; genus Avena; species Avena sativa. Next base: position 542,054,910 of record OV702289.1, on the reverse strand, counting down.
CAAACAAAAAGAATAAGGAGAGGTTATTACCGAAGTAATAACTTCCAAGACTCAAAGAAACAAAAACTGAAAGCAAAAGAAATAATATGGGTTGTCTCCCAAAAAGCTCTTTCTTTATAGCCATTAAGATGGGCATGATAATTTCAATGATGCTCACATAAGAATATGAATTGAAGTGAAAGAGAGCATTAAGAAGCAAAAATATACTTGTTTAATTCTAACCCACTTCCTATGCAAGGGAATTTTGTAAACAAACAAGTTGTTGAAACCAGAGGCTACTAGCATAGGAAGGCAAAAGAAGTGCAACATAAAAACTTTCAGCATAAAACGAGGAAACTTGATATTATTGAGATGTATAAGAACAATCTTCCCTCTCTCATAATAAATTTCAGTATCATGCATAAAATTAATGATATAGCTATCACAAGAACCATTGTAGCAATGATCGCTTATCCTAACAGAAAACAAAGGGACACTAACTCTCATAACACTACTTTGTGAAACAATATTAGAAGTATCCTTATAGAGGATAGTGTGTCCATCTTCCACATATTTAGTGACAAAGTCTTTAACATTTGCTATTATAGGTTCATCATTCATTTGTTTATCAGGTTCAATAGCTTTATTTGTACTTTCATTAACCATACTAGCTATCATAGAATGTTCCTTTACTTTAACTGGGAAAGGTATTTTCTCAATATAAGGTTCAGGTAAAACATGAACTTCAGTATTTCTTGCAGGAACACACTTAGAAATATCTTTATATGGTTCATGATACTTATTCCACTTCTTTTTAGGAACTTCAATATAGGAAGCAAAAGCCTTAAAATAAGTTGCAATAGCTTGAGAGTCTAGACCATAAGCATTTTTAATATTTTGAAAGTCATCAGTTCCCATAAAAGATTCAATGCATTCATAATCATAATTTATACCTGACTTTCTTCCTTTGTCGTTCTCCCATGCTTCAGCATTGTCTTGAATACGGTCCAGAAGATCCCATTTAGCTTCTTCTTCCATGCGTGTAAATGATCTAGCACAAGAAGCATCCAATAAATCCTTATCATCAAGAGAAAGCCTTGCATAAAAGTTATTGATAATAATATTGTTGGGGATCTCATGAATGGGACATTTGAGCATTAGTAACTTCAATCTCCCCCAAGCTTGAGTTGTACTCTCTCCATCAAGAGGCCAAAAGTTGTATATTTGATTTCGATCTTTATGAATCTCACTAGGAGGATAAAACTTTGAATAAAAGAGAGGTACTATTTCCTCCCATTCAAGAGCTTGACCATTCTTCAGTAGCTTATACCATTCTTTAGCTCTTCCTTTCAATGATAATGAGAATAACTTCTTCTTGACTTGATCTGTTGTAATACCTGCACACTTGAACAACTCGCATAATTCGTGTATAAAGAGCAAATGATCACCAGGATGGACAGTTCCATCTCCAACATAATAGTTATCCATAACACGATCAATAATTCTTGTAGGTATTTTAAAAGTATCATTCTCAGCAGGTGGTGGTTCGTCTACTACCTTAGCAGTGGTAGTAGCATTACGAAATAAGAATCTCAGTGAATTATCCATAATGAAAATGAATCAATTAACAGAAATAAACAATACTCACAGTAGAAGTTTCCTTTACCAGTTCCACTCTCCAATAGCGCTTCACTCCCCAGCAACGGCGCTAGAAAATAGTCTTGATGACCCACAAGTATAGGGGGTGTATCGCAGTATTTTCGATAAGTAAGAGTGTCGAACCCAACGAGGAGCAGAACGTGCTGGCGAATGGCTAGGAGAAGGAATTCTTTGTAAATACTTAGCAAACGGATTTTTAGGGTTTTTTTATAATGTGGGAAAATTAAGTACGAGTAAATAAAAGATAATAAGAATAAATGCAGCAAGTGGCCTAATCCTTTCTTCAGCAAAGGACAAGCCGGTTGTATTACTTAAGATGACCAAACGTTCTCGAGGACACATGGGAATTCCATCAAGTGCTTTCGCTTCATATAGTTGATTAATCTTCTTTAGTTTGCTAAGTGTTGTGTGGGTGAACCTGTGCTAATGTACCGACCTTCCTAGGACTAATACATACTTGTGATTATACCCCTTGCAAGCATTCGCAAGTACAAGAAAGTAATTAAGGTGGAAACCTAACCACAGCTTTAAACTCTAAGACCCTGACGTCCCTTGTGCAATGGTTTCCTAACGGGGGTTCAGGTTTCTGTCACTCCGGCAACCCCTACGATTAGAAGCCAAATACACAATGCATTCCCCTAGGCCCATATAGGTGAAGTGTCATGTAGTCGACGTTCACATGACACCACTAGAAGAAGTACACCACAACTTAAATATCAAACAATTGAATCTTTCTCAACACAATTCCACTACTAACAACATGACTTCTCCCATGTCCTCAAGAACAAAACGAACTACTCACAAGACATCATATGGATCATGATTAGAGATGAAATAATGATGTGTAACAATCTGAACATAAACGATAATTCAATGGTTCACTCAATAGCATCAACTACAAGGAGTAATCAACACCAGGAAACTTTCCCCTAAGAACTATGCAAGATTCAACCCAATTGTTACAGCGGTATGAGGTGGTGATGATGGTGCTGGTGATGATGATGATGATCCTGATGAAGTCCAACTTGATGGTGGTGTTGATGGCGATGATCTCCCCTCTCCGGGAAGGTATTCCCCCGGCAGAATTCTGTCTGCCAGAGAGATCTTTCTCTTAGTGTTTTCCGCCCCGTAGAGGCGGCGGAATCTTTCTGTGGTCGCTCCCCGAGTCTTAGGGTTTTGGGAGGATAATATACGCCAGAGGGGAGAGCTAGGGATGGACCAGGACAGCCACACCACCTGGTGGCGCGGCCTAGGGTGGCCCGCGCCAGGGGGTGGTGTGGGCCCCTTGTGGCCCATCTCCACTTCCCCTTCTGGCTTTCTTTGTCTTCTGGAAAAATAGGATTTTCCATGTATTTCCTGGATTTTCTGATCTTCGCAAATTTTGCCTCCAAACAGCACCTTTTCCATCAGAATCCTGACTGCAGCGGTCCATGCTCCAAAAGTCATCAACCATGCAAAAACAGATGAAATAACATAAGTATCATCTCTTAATATGAAATATATCAATGAATAACAGTAAATTATGATATAGAATAGCGATGCAAAATGGACGTATCAACTCCCCCCAAGCTTAGACTTCGCTTGTCCCCAAGCGAAAGTGAACTCAATAAACATGACCTTAGGTTTATGGAGTGAAGAGTCGATAAAAAAATATGGACAAGAAGCATCACATTCATCAATACATAAGTCATAATAGAAGACAACTCACTACTATATAACTTAACTTGCAATAAGTAAAGGAAACACAATAAAGATACATAAAGTAAATAACAATTGGTAATGGCAAACTTAGCTCTTGGTCGAAGAATAGTTGATAATTTGCTGGAGTTCACACATAACTGGTTTTCAATGATAGCTTCCAAAGTAGTAATCACTAGTATAAGTGCAATGTGCAAAACGAGGAACATAAGAAACATGATTGAATAAATCACCATATGAATGAATGAAACACAACAACTCAAAATACTTGCTGAGGTAGGAGAGAATGGGTTTACCGACTCAACTAAAAAGTAAAAGATAGGCCCTTCGCAGAGGGAAGCAGGGATTTCAAGTTTCATAAAAAGCTTCCAAAAATTATGGTACTTACTAGCTTTCAGCTCTCATTGCCCCTATCATAAGCATCTTTAGGTGATTAAGGTTAAAGTGACACAACTAAGAGGATATGCTTGACAAGTTATATGTTGAAATCTCATGCCCCTTACTTACGAGTACCGAACCTCATGCTACTCAACTTCAGTCACAAGTAAGCTCTTGTCATCGTAAATACATATGTATCATAAAGAACCGCCAACGGGATACCCTTGCACATGATACATGAGCTATCCCATAATCAAAATGACAAGGCAAGCAGACAATAGTGATGCAAAATGGACGTATCACACACTCGGGAGCAGCTGGGACATGGTGGAGCAAACTCCGCACCTTGCTCAGCATGCGCTCCCAAGCGGAGGCGTCCATAGAGGCTTGCCGGTGGGACCTCGTGTTGGGGCTCGGCGCCATGCCATCGAAGTCGAGGAAAACCCCCGAATCACGCCTCAGCCCCCTACCTGGCGCGCCAAATGTCGGAGATGTGTCCCGTGAAGGAACAGGGGTCCAACGAGCCCTGAGTTCGAGAGGTGGCTGAATCACGCATTCCGAGCTTCTCAGCGACGGCTAAGACGATGACGCACGCACACGACAGAGAGGTTGACATGGGATTTTTACCCAGGTTTTGGACCCTCATGAGGAGGTAAAGCCCCTACTCCTTCTTGGTTGTATTGCTCGCAGTGCTTCGTGAGGGTACAATGGAGAACCAATGTATAGGGTTACCAGTCCTCCTCATGCCTCCGGTCATGGATACGTCTGCTCCTACGGGACGTGTCGCCTCTAGCTCCCCTTGCACCGAAATGGGTAGACACCATCCCAACTGTCGGGCCCTTTACCAGGGGCACCTTTGACCACCCGGGACCCCTTGGAGCGTGATGCTCTGCCCTCGCCATGTTTGTCACCTCTTGCACCCGAAATCATTCACCTTCGACCGTCATAAGGGTGCTCCTCCCGAGACCTTAATGAGGCATCCGGACGAACCCCCTGAGGGCCCAGCCGACTAGGGACTCAGGGTACCCCCGGTGCCCTTGGTCTGACACCTATTCTACCTTGAACTCCATCCAATGATGCACTGTGTGACACTGATTATACCCGTGAGAGTTCGTCTTGTGGTACTCGCACCAGTTGTCCCTCGATTGCGGTGCAGGCAGCACCTTCCTAGTGTAGGGTGGAACAGCCCGACCGATAAGTGGGTGATATCCCGTAACAGGATGCCCGCTGACTGTCCGGTGGCATATAAGTAGCGTCCTTCACAGTCTATTCTTGTACTCATCCAGGTTTCTGCCATGCTTGATATTCATGCCCGGGACCTGGGTGTTTTCTCCCCAAGTAGAGGCTTTGGTATCTGGACGCCCCGAGCATCCTTCTCCTGAGCATAGCGGTGAGACCTAATTCCTCCCTACGGACCTAAGCGGTCGGTCAGGGCCCATTGAGGTGTGTCAAGCCCCCGGCCCGTGACTGTGGCGTGCGCCCGTCGCTTACATACGCCAGCATGTTGACGTAATACATCCTTATCTTGTCGTCACGCCCTCCATAATCGTACTCCAAGGCGGGCAACTGAGACTCCCTATGGTTTGTATGGCCGTCCATGTGGCACGGGTTGCCTGAAACGTGTTCTATCCAATGGGCATCGGGTGGGAAGAACCTTGACGCCCTTCTCATGAAGCTGAAATCTGCCTCCGATGAGATCCGTTAGCCTCCTGGCTTGCCCGCCCATGCTCGTAGGGGTCCAAGTCAATGAAGACCTAATAGCCCCAGCGGTTCGGGCTCTCGGGCATCACCGCGGTAGATCCGATCTACATGACACGGGCTCCCCCGCCTAGCACGCCAACTCACGAAGGATAGTTTTCACGATCCCTCCATAATCTCACTTCCAAGGAACGAAAGAGAGTTAGGTTTTTCGGCAATCGTCTCGAGTCAGCAGGTTTGGATCTCTAAAGACAAAGACGAAAGTATATGTGTAATGGGGAGGATTCCCTTTAGACTTTATTCATCAGGTGACCAAGAGATCGTACAAAGTGTCTACGAGATGGTTTTGGTGGGTTTATAATGATACCGTACGAGAGGAATGAATCTAGGGTTTATGACTAAGCCTAATGGCAAACACCTGGGCGATTATGGCATGTCCCTTTCAGGTGAATGTTCTTACGTACTTATAGGCATCGATGGCGGTCGACTCTTCCTTAGCCATGTCATGTATTCATCTTGTCTTGCACGTAATCTTGATCATCGATCTCCCTTGCATGTACGTCTGGTCTTCGTGATCCCTAGAGAGACGTCTTGCAGCCCAACAGGTCAGGCCGGTTGAGCACTTCTAGATGCGGGCCTTCAGGTTTTTTATCTCAGAGGTAGACGTCATTGGCAGGTATCTTGGATTAAGGTTCATGATAGTTATAGGCCTAAATCCACACATCACCGACACCTACCGTATAAAGAAAAGTAAAGTGATAGCTATCATCCGGGGGATCGAACGAAACGATCCCCTGGGTCGCTCGCTCATGGTAAGTGCAGCTGTACGCATCCTTGCGAGGCCCACCACACATCGTCCCCAACTACCACCACTTGCGCTGCTACTCCTCGACCCACCTTGCCTCTACGACTCGACCTTGTGTTGGTGCTCTTTGATGGCCACACACCGCCGCTCTTGCCACGCGCCGCCAGAGTTGGTTCCTGCCGCCAGACTAAGCCACCACTACCGTCAATGTCCTCCATGGTGCCGTTGTATCTCTTCCACCGCTTACTCCCTCGCACACCGCTGGCCCTCCCATCTCCGGCAAGGTCTCGGTGGATGCTGCCAGTGCCCACGCTAGTCCCCTAACTTCTAGGCCACCTCTTCTCGTCGCCCCGTAGCCTTGACGGTCTCCTCCTAGTGTCGCCCATGCGAGATCCAGGGGAGGTCGTTGGTCGGTTGTGACTTCCATGGGCGATGGCGAGGGGCGGCCCATGGCTGGTACAATAGCAATGCGCGATACAATGAGTGATAGGTGGTGTTGCTGGCAGCAGCTTCCGATGATGCTACTGGTGCTACGAAAACGAGGTGTCGTTGCTACGGTAGTGAGGCATTGTTGCTAGAGAGGCGAGGCGCTCTTGCTACGATAGCGAGGTGTCATTGCTACAAAGGTTAACGAGGCGTTGAATGCTGCAAAGTTGGACCGCCGGTGAAGTCCGTTTTTGCTACATTAGCATATATTTTTTGATACGGTGTTGTTCTCCGAATGCTACATTAGCACATATTGTTTGCTATGATGTCTCCGGTGTTGTTCCGGTGAAATAGGTTTGCTACAAGTTGTTTGCTACAACATTTTTTTAGTTTTGCTACAATTGTGTAAATATTTTGCTATGATGTTGGATCCAACGGAAGTCCGGGCGATGTCTCCGACAAAGTCATGTTTGTTATATCAGCATAATTTTTTTGATAAGATGCGTTCTTTTATTTTTGTCTAGAACCTCAAAATCGGAACAATTTATAGTAGAAGTGAAACGTTTTATATAGCTATAAAAGATGTATTAGAGCTATTTCAGTGGACACGTGTATGGCTGGGGACCCGGAGTATACGGTGGGTATTATCGGGGTACGCCCAGCGGTGCCCTAAAGAGAAGTTGTAATCGTCCTCGTCCTTGTCCTTCTTCCGTATCGTCACGTCGGCGCAAAAGCTCCATCCGTTGATTGCGATCACGCCGGGCCGGGAGGCCGTGCATTCACAGCTGATGCCTAAGCAGTTATGTTAGTAGTACAAGTACTTGTGGAGGAGTAATGGCGTGCCGGGCCGGCCTGGCTGTGACAGTGGCTTGGCTCGGCCTAGATTGGAGGCTGGAGACTGATCGACCCGACCGTGGGCTATCACGCATCGACGTCTCAAATGACAGGAGAAACGAAAACAACCCAACGATTAATCCTTTCCTCGCCTAATTTCGTGCCTGAAAGTGAAACGCAACATGTGACCGATCGGTGTTCTCTAATTAAACCACTGATGGTGACCGATGTTTCCCTTCCGCGAGGGAAAAGACGGAGCGGGGTAACCGCTGGACCGCTCCCCAGTTCGTCGGCACGGTGGCCGGCCGGGACTGTCGGTCTGCTAGTCCGGTTGAAGCCGTACTGCTAGTCTGCTACTCCGGCTCCGGACAGCGACAGTGCAGCTACAGCACACCACACCACACCGCACGCTGGACGCACGAGGGGCGAGCAACGACAATGCAGCGGATCAATGACCATCCACGTCGCAATGACCAGAGAATTGAACGAATCATAATTAAAGATATCTGTATCGATGTTCCGCGTAGACATGAGACTTAATTTTGGGGACTCGACCCACTTGACTTCACATGTTGTAATGAGGTGGCCCTGATGCGTATATTGCGTCAGCATACAAGCCGTTCTACATGGTTTACTTTTTTTTCGAAATTTCATCAATCTATTAATAATTCTGTACTTACGTCTCAAATAAATTAACTTCCATCTAAATACTCTACTTAAAATCTCTTTTGCAGTCAGCCTACCATCGTCAAAACCAAAGAGAAGCATAGTTTTTTCAACCTACCTTAGTCATCTCCATCTGCTCTAGACTATCAGTAATAACGGACTCCAAGAATACTATGGCACACGACTCAAGTAGACGTCTAAATACTTAACTAGATACATACGAATCTAGATAAAGTTGAGGCCATTAATATGGATCGGAGGGAGTATGATCTTTCGGTAGAATATGTAATATATTACGAAGCTACTCATCGTTCTCTTAAGTTCACCAAATATGTTTTCCCAGGAATAAGAACTGATTTTTATAGGTCGAATTCTCCTAGTATTAAGCATTTTCTAGTTGTATCAAGGCTGGTCCAGAAATTATGAGAAATTTAAAATGGACCAAGCGTCAAGGTTCGCCATGCATACGCCAATCCTTCTCAAAGAAGAAAAGTATCGATGGATGCACATAACTTCATTTTATCCTTGGGTTTTATGAGAATATAAGTTTTATGTGCTCACGTGCTTTTTACAAACATATGTTTGCATACTGTAAGTTGATGTTAGGAGGAGGGAAGCACAATGTTGTAATTTATATCTTGCTGTGCTATCTTGATCCAACATGATTTTCTGACTGTTCACATGTTCTGTAGGTTGAGGGACAATCAGAGGAAGTTATATTTGATCATCTCCATGCAACTAACTTCCAGTATACTTCTCTACGCTCTAATCTGATTGACAAGTTGTTACTGTAATTTCTATACACGCAAATGTGAGTTCAGGTTTAGACTGTATCGCCGGCTAGGCCACAAGTGACACCATCTCTCCCCTACACATACACCCTCAGGTACTTGGGTTCCTCTCCCCTTTGTTCCCTGCCTGCATGCTCCATTCTTTCAACTCCGGACTGTTTGGATTGATACAGTAAATTGAAAGTTCACCAAACTGAATTTAGGGCTTTGATTCAGAAGTATAGAGTTATTCAGGAATAAACCGTTTATTTCCTAAAAAGGATTTCTAAATGTATATAGCTAGATAAAATGATTATTTTATCTGAAGCAGTCAATTTTACATTTATGATCTGATTTCAATTTATAGATTCAGACATCGATGTGATATTGGAGGTCAAACGTACAAGACCGATTCTCGGGGATCTACAATAAAAAAATTAGTGTTCAATGGAATTTGGTGTCACAACATGCCCACCAACATTGTATGTTGGCAGCTTGCACTATGGTGAGTTATTTGTTAGTGACAACATTATGAGCTCCAACACTCCAGGGTCAATCGTAGCTAGAACATCATTTTCATCTTGTAATGGGAAACGATCTCACAAGATCAATTCCAGAGAATATTGGGAACTGCATTAGCTTTGAAATTCTGCATGTTGCTTGCTAAGATTTTATTGATGTATTGATACTCATGTTGTTAAGTTTTTAAATTTGGGCTTACACTATAGGCTTTCACTCAAATAATGTACACTTGAGCTTATTTGTACTTGCAGTACACTCTTCCATTCACATTCAGACTCATGCTTAATGTTTTCATTTATGTTTCGTATGCCACTTAATGGAAATAAACTGGCTGGGTAAATTCCAGAATTGATTGGCCTCATGCAAGCTCTTGTTGTTCTAGTATGAACCTCAGAACTCAGAAAAATGGTCCTACTATTCTTTGACTTGCGTTTTAAGAGGTTGACGATTGGCCGCGGACACTGACGCAGACGCGTGGTCCCGATGCGTGCCCGGGTAAGCCCGCTTGCTTCCTCGGTAATTGGAGTTAAACTTTGCATTTAACCCAATTGATGATTCAGCTAGTATGATGATTTAGCTAAATAAAATCTGCAACTAATAGTCTTGCTTTTGGTTTAACCCAATTGAACCGGGTTCACTGAGTACTTGCCACTTACCACTGGTTGTGTACTTATCACCGTTTGGCAAGAAACATGTGAGTAGAGAAAGTTAACAAACACATCATCTGGAATAAGTTTTGAAATGACATCTAGTAAAATATAAGTGCAGTAGAGAAGTTCTGTCTCTGGGTAAACAGACAGTGGCATCTTTTTGCAGCATGTAAGTAAAGAAGTTTCGAGATTTTTGTATGTACTACAAGGCACTGCATATTTATTTTGGCTAACAGCCAGCATTAGCCCTATAGTACTTCTTCCTTGTAATGGGGCATTCCTCTACTAGTATAGACGTACTCCAGTTCAGTTCAATGATCACTATTCCATTACTCCTTAGATGTAGTTCAGTTCTACTAGAGTAGTCCGACAACTGTTTCATCGGATGGTGGAAATACAGATCTTCCGTGCCATGTTTGGAAAGTTCTAGTTTTATGTTTTGTTATTTTGGAAATTGACCCTTCTATAGTTAGAAGCACTGACTCCGGTCCTTCATAAATCTTTAATCTTAATCGTACTGTCCAAATTCTAAACATTAATATTGTGTTTCTATTTACATTGATGATTCATTTCTGTTATTGCTCCAAATAATCTGCACTTGGTTGTTAAGGAATTGGTGTTACAGCTCGAGACAGAGTACAAGAAAGAACTATGTTAGCTCGTACGTTACGTATTGTCTTTATTTGTCAAATATCCACTTATAAATTCCACTTCTTAAATTTTGGCTAATGTAAGATCCATTTGTGCAGGAAGAGCATGGTCAATGGGGCTCTGCGTGAGAACATTAGAAGCATCAAGAACAACGAACATTAAAAGGACATGTCCATAAAAGTTCAAAGGGTCGCAATTTTGGTTGTTGCTTCTTCTGGTGTCGACACCAGCATATAGCAATATGCATCAGCACTAAAGCTAGGTAAAAATTATGGCTCAAATTATGTTGATGTGAGGCTGTTCCAGGCTTGTTAGTACAAGGGAATGATAGCTATCCTGATAATAATTCTTTAGTTAAAGTATCAGTTCTTCTGATAAGGTGTCAGTCAGTTCACTGAACTACCAGTCAGTATTTAAATACTATTTGATTTCCATAACTTTGGTGTTTTCAGTAGTTGCCTGATTCTAGACTTTGGATTTTCCTCTAGAGTCTATCCTCAGGTACCTGAAGGATATTGACAGGCCACACATTTGCATATGTTTTCTGGATCATCCACATATGTGTAGTGCAGTGTTGCTTTTGATAAGTTCGGTTCAGACTAGTTTGGATCTACCACTATAGTTTGCTATGTTTGGTTCAGACTGCTTTGGATCAGCCACTACAGTTTGCTAAGTTTGGTTCATGTTTGATTCAAAGGATCATGTTTGTGCAGTGATAAGATTGGACCAGCCACTACAAATTGTCACTACAATTTGCTAAGTTTGATTCAAATGATCATGTTTGTGTAGTGCTGCTGGTGCAGCGAGGACGGCGAGCAGGTGGCAACGGTGAGGCCGTGGGAGGGAGCTTGGCCCGGCGGCAGTTGCGTAGGACGAGCACCGGCGAGGACGCTCGAGCTGGAGCTCGTGGCGGCGGCGCGGCCGTAGGAGGGAGCTCGGTACGACGGCATAGCAGAGGACAAGCACCGGTGAGGACGTAGAAGGAAGCTCGGCACGGTGGCGCGGACGTAGGAGGGAGCTCGGTGTCATGGATGCTAGTTCATCAATCATGCTTGTCAGGTGGTGTCTTTGAAGGTTGTTGTGATGCTAAGATATTTGACTGTAATAATAATAAATGTGATAATAACTGTGATATTTGTATGTAAATATTACTGTAATATCTAGAGCAACTGTGATATATTTGAATTTCAGTATTTGACTGGAATTACATATTAGAGTGCACCACCATAAGGGTATTTGGAGGCATTTAAAGGCACCAACAAGAGCGCGTGCTTAACTTTTCGAGGAACTCTTAACAATGCCTCAAATGATTAGCTTTTAGACGCACTCTCAATAGTGCCTCTAAAGCTAAACCATTCGAGGCACTCTCAAGTTAGCTCTAGAGGCACTCTCAAAAGTGTCTCAAATGGTTAGCTCTAAAGGCACTATTTAGAGTGCTTTAAATGGATAGTTTTAGAGGCACTTTTCAAAATGCCTTCAAATGATTAGGATTTTGAGATATTTTTTTAAAATCGTCTCTAATGACTTTTACCTACACGACCATCCCGATATTTTTTAATGCCTCAAAAAATTAATTGTGGTACTAATTTGACTATTATAGACACTTTAGAGTGTCTCTCATTAATGGACGTGCTATAGCGATTGTCGGTCTGCTAGTCCAATCGAAGCCGTGCTGCTAGTCTGCTACTCCGGCTCCGGACAGCGACAGTGCAGCTACAGCACACCACACCGCACGCTGGACGCACGAGGGGCGAGCAACGACAGTGCAGCGGATCGATGGCCGTCCACGTCGCAACGATCAGGGAATTGAACGAATCATAATTAAAGCTATCTGTATCGATGTTCCGCGTAGACACTGAGACTTAATTTTGGGGACTCGACCCACTTGACTTTACATGTTGCAATCACGCGGTCATGATGCGTATATTGCGTCAGCATACACGCCGTTCTATAATTCTTGTCATGGTTTAGTTTATATTTAAAATAAAACCACAACAAGAATTATGAGAAGGAGATAGTAATCCTTAAACATAGTATACAATATTAGTCACATAACGATTAGGGTCGTAAAACTTGGATTTTTTTTGGTGGGACGCAAAACTTGGATGTTGTCCATATTATCTACTCGGAGATATAAACACACCCCTGGAGAACCACAATTATCCCAAAACCCTTTTAATTATAAAATGGGAATCTGATATTGCCACCTACCATAGACCAAACTAGGGTTCACGCAGGCGCACTGGTCCCCCTCCCCACTCCTCCCATCTGGCAATATATTTAACAATCAGAGGTTTTAGGACACAAAAGGATAGGAATATGAATTGTGCATTTGCATTTCATGTATCTCAATTTGTCGAATTTTTGGCTTTTCTTTCAAAATACAATGTGATGGGATTTCTCTCCATTTTTGGTGAATTAGAAGCTTAGATCATCAAGGGACTGCTCTAAAACTGAACATGAATTTTGTGCATTTTCAAAGTCAAGGGGAAACATGGTAGAATTCATTTATGACATTAAGGTAATGAAATTATATTTAATAGACACTAAGAAAAGCACAACAACACAATATCACTATTTGAATTCAGAAATTGAGTTTGGATTCTAGATTCAAATTCAATTCAAATACAAGAAGAAATAAAAATAAATGAAAATGGCAACAAATAAAGAATAGCACCTTTATTCCAATAGTACTTTTACAAGGTTTATTACAGAGGGAATGAAGAACAAAAAATTACAAATAAAACAAGAAACTAGAAAATAAATCCTAAACTAATTCTAGATCTTCTCTTATTTCTTTACCTGCAAAACAAAGACAAAAAAAAGTTATTATTAAGGTTAATGTTGCCTTCATCACAAAAGTGAGGCATTTGATTTATGGATCAACCTTGCAATTCCAGAAAGTACTCCTGTAATATGCAAATGGATTAGATGGCTATTTCAAACAAGGTAAATAGTGGATCATCACGAAATGATTCATGCATAAGAGGGACAAGTGCATAGCAGGAACAATCTCAATAAAAGTCAACAATGGAGCAAGAGAGGCAACATGGCATGTGAAGGCAAATATAATTATTGCTCTTGATTCTAGATTGATATTGTGTGATTACATTGTGAGCCCTTGTGCTATTTATATAGGAGTGATTACATTGTTTAGCCATGATCGAACGGTGGCGTAGTTCTGAACCCACTAAGGCGTGGGATCGGCGGGGCAGGCTTCCTCGAGTAGATGATCCTCGAGGGTGTACTTTTCCACAGCGTCGGAGAACATGTCGTGCCATTGGAGGTAGTTGGAGGTGGAAAGCTCGAGGATGACCAGTACGACAACGCAAATTCTTGGGAGCAAGACCGCGAGCGCCCAGTGAGCAGCTTTGGTGGCGGCCGTGTGATCTGCGGCGGAAGGTTCTGGCGGTGCCATGGGAGAGGATCAAAACCCTAATCTGATACCATGAAGGCAAATATAATTGTTGCTCTTAATTCTAGATTGGTATCATTGTGAGCCCTCGGGATGTTTATATAGGAGTATAATACTTGAGAGCCAAGAAGTCTAGTAGAGAACTATCAAATATAACAATCGTGACCTACTATAATACGAAACCGTGTTATACTCTAATGATTTGATCGAAGCAACCATCATTAGGCAACACTAGACAATAAAACCTCCGATCTCAAGTTAATCTAATAAGAGAGAATCCACAACAATAATTGGAGCTTACTTGACATAATTGGACAATAAGATTGTTAAGCCAAATTTAATAAGCTTTAAATCTTATATGAAAAGCCAAACAAAGCAATGGAATTTGTATTGACCTTAACAGTCAATAAGATTAAACATATTAAGTATACAAGTCAGATATAAGCCACCATTAGGAGAAGAACTATACATTAGACACAGACAATAAGCATACCATCAAAATAAATAATGAAATAAGCACAACCAAGCCATAATGATCAGGACATGACACAACCTTGCGCAATGGGGAGCCTTTGTGGCATTGAAACTTACACACTTATGTACAACTTACTAAGCAGCTCACAGGACACATGCAACTATCCATGTGTCGACCAAGAAGTAGAGACTTGCAGGAGTATTTAGGTGGGATGGAAGAATCCAAGTTCAGCACCATCACACATTTGACACCAACAACCATCAAGACCACCACAGTTTGCTCAAGCACACCAAGAACATCTCAAGAACACCTCACACACAAACAAGAACACCATAATGAAGGATCATGCCATGACCGTGGAGGAAAAATAAAACTTCTCATTCCTACTTGCAACAACAACATGAACTCCACAAGATCCAACTCTAGTAGGTAGGCAACACGATCTTAACGCTAGACGTGCAAGTGCAAAATCAATGGCATGTCTATCAGGGTGGTACAACCCCTATTCAACATCTCCATGCTCTGGTCCGACATATGACTTAGCAAAGCGGCGAATGGCCTCTCTCTCTCTCTCTCACACACACATAGCTTAGGTGAACTTCCTCTGCGGGTTTCCACACGTACGGGTGGGAGCAACGCCCGTGAAACGCTAGTCTTTTCTCAGAGCCATGGGGACAAAGAAGGAAAGGTGGTGACTTGCACACTCTTCCTTACTTCGATACCTTGCGCCACCAGTACCCTCTTCTATTTATAGGGAGGCAACAGTGGATGCGGGATAGCCTGCTCCAATCCTGAATCTCTAACGGTAGGTTTCCACCTACTCCCCTGCCTATCGAAATATTCCTATTCCGTTAGTCATAGCAGTCGGGTCCAACCCATTTGGCTCCTTACTATTAAGTGTGTGACTGCATAGGATACCACTGATTTGGAAAAAGTTAAAATCACTCTGTATTGAGTCATCATTCATTCTGAGTCACACTCCGAACACATAGTCGATAGTGTCCTCTAGCGGGACATGCTGACTCCTAGACATTGTGTTGTCATTACGACTTCTCTTTTTCAATGTGTCGAGTGTCCAATTACCTTTGCCTTATGATGATGGTTTTAGGATAAGGGTGAGTCGGTCTCATGTCCCGTGTAGAAAAGCATCCCTTCGCATCACATTAATGTGTAGTTCTTATGAAACTAACACTTAGTTTCATCGACTCGATTAACACTTAATCGAGTAACGCATGGCATGCTGCTCTGAACTACATCACCTAGAGAGGGCCTAGAAAGCATATCTCCAAGTCGAAGGAGAAAATCTCATCTCGGCAATCCATGTTAGACAACTTGCTTCCGAGTCAACCCGATACCCGCTTTTATAACAACCAGTTATGGTTTGTGTTTGGCGGGATCAAAGTCGGCTAGTTCACAACTCGGATCATGCGACTACCTCAGGTCTAAGGATTCCATTGCTAGATTCGATACACATAACATTATTCATCCCGACTCGGATCTTGGACCAGTCCGACTTTCCTAGCTCTTTGGCTGAGTCCGTAGTAGGCGTATTGGTATCTCCATAACCATGATAAGTGGAACCCCATGTTGTAGGTATACCCTAGTAAGTATATCCCCAAAAGATATAGGGACATTTTTACGAGTTTTACTGATCATGTTTTGGATTGGCATATTTACCAATCCACTAACAAAACATAGCAAGCTTCCTTTTTTTTGCCTCAGACCACATATAGCAATGCTCTTGGAGCAAACATTTTAAACCAGATTGCTAAAAATGCACTTTTTACCAACTAGGGAAAATATACCAATGCTCTTGGACATGTTGTTGCCTTTCTTGAAAATTAAAAAGCTTGCAAACATCTATAGTTTTTCTAATAAAAAACAATGCCCCACGTAGCAATTGTTTATACTAGCATAAAGCAACATTAGTCAATTAAATATATGAGAATAAGGATATATTCTTCAAATAATATGAGTGACAATAGAGGTTGAAATGGCATTGATCTCTATATGTGTTTTGGTGTTGATGAAACTCCTCTCTACAAGAATCTAGACGACCCGTGACCTTTTTTATGACGCAACCTAAAAACGTCGCGGATTCCTGACGTTCTAGAACGTTTCTTCACAACGAGCTCCAAGCTCCTCCAGCCCAGTTATCCATGCCGTTCCTTGTTTTCGTCGTGGCCAATTCGTCGTAGATTTTGTCCCAGGCCCTGAAGGCCAGTTTGCCATTTCGTCTGGTGCCAAATTCGTCGTGGATTTCATCACCGCACATGTTCGACTCTTTTTTTCCATCGACCCTCTCCTCCGTGCTTCAACCCCACATCCCAGCTCGGTGTCCACGGTATGTACGTAGTGTATCTCACGGTAGTGCTGGGTTAGACGCTTCTTTGTAACGTTTCCCGTCGGCCCCAGCTGTCAGTGCGTTTGATAGAAATTAAATAACAAAAAAATATTTCGAGCAGGTAGACGGAATCGAACCGTCAACCAATCTTTTGTAGAACTAACTTGCAACCGATGCAACTTTATTCTGTATATTACATACCAGCTCTCAATCACAAGAAAGCAACAACATGAACACAATCAACCAAAATATATACATAGCATAATATGGAGATAATATTACTTAGCATATAGAGCACCAGGTTGACAACAAGTTCCTTACCACTACAAGTTCACTGACAACATATTACATTATTTCATCCAACACCAGCATAAACAAGCAGATACTTTTTGGCCTCACTACAGAACATTAATACAACCCATCAAGCCATGTCGCCCCTCATTTAAAAAGGTAAAGATGCACACATTCCCCTCCCTTATTCCAGCGAGTTCGAGAATATTAGACCAGCCTCTTGTCATCTGGGTAGCATCATTCATGCCTTCAAAGAGGTTAACATGCTCAAAAGTGGTCTTGTAGGAGCATGCGAGTGGTAACACCTTTGGGAGATAGCGGTTGAGGTGTGCACGGCTGTAGCTAGGTGAAAAATACTGTAGGAGAAGAATAATATTACTTGTTTGCTAGATTTCACTATGCATAATAAAATTTAAATATTGAAATGTCAAATTTTAACCATTTTTTCCTTCCCACGGATGACATTTGACTTGTTCATCTTGCACACATAGTATGGTATAGATGGCTTATGTAGTTTAACTAACACTTTGAGGGAAGCAACTTGGTCATAAGTCAATTCCAAATTGTTTCCAAACACGTAGTGCTCATCGAATTCCTCAATCCCCATCATACTTGGACCTAGAAAGAAAATAATAGAAAGTAATAATCTGTATCTACATATATATAAATGTAGTAAAACATGTATATAATACCACACCTCTAGGAATAAGGATCCTCGGTTTCTCGACTACTCTAAATCTTTTCATATAAACTTTAGCTCTTCGCCTTGCTATCTTAACTTTCATCTTGCGAAAAACTACAGCAGCAGGTTCCTTCACATCATCGTCAGATGAGACATCGATGACGACAGGATCCTTCGTAGCCTAAATTAGACATTGCACTAATTAGAATGTTTAGTTTTTATACCATATATAGTAGTAGTGCCAGTAGCATCAATTTTAGAACCAGCTCATGTATCTCCCCGGCCTTCATCGTACCTTCCCCAAAGAGTAAATACAAGAATTAAGTTAGAATACAATTCTAATTAGTGAATTATTACGAGAATCAAATTCAGTGAGTAAAATAAAGGACGCTTCTAGTGAACTAGATTGAGCCTTTGTCGTAAGCAGCAATGTCGACGCGCGGAGCACTAGATTGTGAGTACATACGCATTGCCATAGAACAAGGAGGCGACACATAGAACTAGAACTAATTAAACAGCAACATCAACACGGTGTCCTAGAATAAGGAGGCAATGTGTCGAACTAGAACAAGGAGGCAACCACATCGTCAGCCGGTTAACGAAGAGTTGACGCGATGAAAGGGTGCTAGGTTGAGGAGCACTTACACGTCAGTTTGCAGCCTCCACTGCCACCGTCATTGCTGGGATTTGTTCGTCCGTGGGGAGGGGCGAGGGTTTTCTCTAGTGCAGATTTGGGGGAAGTGGTGTGGGATTTGGGAGAGGCATGGAGGGGAGAGGGTTTTTTCTAACTGCTATGACAGGTGGGTCCCATGCATGAGCGGCTTTGGTTCACACTGGCATCGCCTGGTAGGCTGACGAATGGGTCTCATGCGGACTGAATAACAACACAATTTTTCTACCAGAAAAAGAGCTTTTGTTCAGCCAAGTTTTAGCATACCATTAGGATCTGATAATGAGACTGTATCTGAGGCTCTGCATTTCAGGAAATGTCGACCCTCTGTCAACAGACGACCAAATAACAACACAATGTTTTGGCTAATTTTCCCAATGAATAACTATTAATTCCATGAACTAAAGGACAATCATATTGATCAGTTCAAAGGCATGCACACAACCATTAGTTCAACACAAAGCATGCAACATAGACATGCACACAACAATTAGTTCAAGCATGCACCACAAAGCATGCACACACGATCATCGGTTCAACACACGCATGCACACATCCATCAGTTCAAGCATTTAACACAAATCATCCAACACTCCACTACCATAAGCTAGAACTACTCTTCGTTTGTATCCTCTTGTACTTCATCTTCTTTGTCACTACAGTACTCCTCAATGGTGTCGTCTACTTCAGGCTTACTATCAACTTCCTCCTCTTCAACAGCTTTCCTTTTGCCTCTGATACGATCGAACACTGATGCATCTATGATGCAGCCTCCGTTGACAGAGGGTCGACATTTCCTAAAATGCAGAGCCTCAGATACAGTCTCATTATCAGATCCTAATGGTATGCTACATTAGTATGCCCACCGCCTCCTCCTCCTCCTCTCCTTCAGCAACATCAAACTTATGTCTTTGAACTATTTCTTGAACCACCCACTAGTTTTTGCCCTTGGTTGTGTCTGGCATGTAGAACACTTCTGTAGCCTGGGTTGCCAAGATGTAACTGTCATCTTTGTACCAAAAATGGTAATGTTGACACTCCGGAAGAGTTTATCATACACCATCTCAGTATCCTTTCGACCCTCAAGCTGATACCAATCGTAGTGGAATAACACAACTGATCGTTGGTGTTCCAAATCAGAGTTAAAATACAGCACCTTGATATCCTTGAGGACACCATAAAAATGGATATCCTTCTCCAAGTGACAACCTTCAGCCATTACTCCACCGTTTTTTGTTTTCTTGCCCTTCTCACGATCAGCGGTAAGGAACCAAACACCATCCATAATATAAGCTAAATATGTTCTTACTCGGAAGTATGGGCCACACGCCAATGCAAAAAGCTCTTCATCCACAGCTTCTGGATTCTCCTGTCGCTTTTTCATGTTCTGTATGTACCGTAGCAAAAATACAATATGGTCAAATCATGCATTGAAATGCTAAATATGAAGGACAGAGATAGATCCACAAGGAAACTAACATGGTCCTTGAACCATCTTTGAAATCCCTGCTCAAGCCTTCTTTCCACATTGGGCATCCCATCGTTCACCAGCTATTCTCGGCGAAGACTGCAATCCAGAGAGTAACTCGGAATTAAAATCTTTAGGTGTATGGCGATATTGGATTCATAAGTATGGGAAATCAGAACATACATGATATATGGCTTAACCTCCTCGCAGTTGTTTAAGACATACCAAGTCTTGGGTAGCTTCCTTTGGAGGGTCAAATCAGTATCATCACTTCCTCCATAGCAGGTGACATAGCTTCCTCCAATCAAATTCACACCGTGCCAAACACATTACAAGCTGATTCATGTTGGTTACCTACACTTCTCGATGGTCTATTGAATCTTGTCACAATATCATCAAGGTATCTAGAGAAAAAAGTCACGCACTCGGCAGCAATGTAGGCCTCTGCCATTGAACCTTATGGACGTGACATGTTCCTGACATATCTCTTCAGAGTACACAACAACCTCTCTATTGGATACATCCACCCATAGTTCATAGTGTCTCAGAGAATTGCCTCATCAGGTAAACGCACAGCCAGGTGGACCATCACATCAAAAAATGCTAGTGGAAAGTTGTGTTCAAGTTTGAAAAGAATTACTAGGATTTCATCTTTGAGCCTTTCCAACACCGATAGTTTCAAGCTTTTACTTCACAATTGCCTGGAAAATCTTCCCAGCTCTCCAAGTGTCGTGTAGATATCAGGATGCAAATACCCTCGCATGCCAGCAGCCAATATTCCCTGCAATAGGATGTGGCAGTCATGGGTTTTAAGTCCCATGATCTTGCGTGTAGGAACGCTGACACATTTGCCCATGTTTGAACAAAACCCATCAGGAAAAGTGCATTCCCATAGATATTGACAGAAACCCATCTTCTGCTCCTTATTCAGGTAATACGGTGCATATGGACAGAGAAGGTCCTTATCTATGTCTGTGGGTTGCACATGTAGATCTCGCCTAATGCCTAGGGCTTCACAATCATACCTAGCCTTCAAGGTGTTCTTATTCTTCCCGTCAAGTTCACTTAGTGTGCCAATCAAGTTGTCACACATGTTTTTCTCGATGTGCATCACGTCGAGATTGTGCCGAAGTTTCAATGATGACCAGTAAGGCAAGTCCCAAAAATCATGCTGCCGGTTCCATATCGGTGAAGGATCATTTCGCTTCCTCTTTTTGCTCCCAGGATCACATCTAGCTACTGGTTTTAGATGCCTAACCTTCTCTAGCTCAGCTTATAACTCAACTGCAGTAAATTTGGCAGGCTTCGAGTGGTCATCATGAATGCCAGCAAGCTTCGTGTCTCGCCGCAAGCGATGGCGCTTATGGAGGAAATGATGGTACCCAATGTAGCATATTTTTCTCTTTATGGATTTGGATAGAGGATTTTTGTCACAATGCAGGCATGCATAATATCCTTTTGTTGTACGCCCAGACATAGTGCTGCAAGATGGGTAGTCATGGGTACACCAAAGAACCGTTGCTCGAATATCAAACATTTTGTTTTGAAATGCATCGTAAGAGCGCACACCCTTCCAAAGGTGTTGCAAATTGTCCAGCAGAGGCTCAATAAAAAGATCAAAGTCCTTTCTAGGACTTGATTTGCCAGGTATTAGAAGGAAAAGCATGTAGTTTGATGCATCCATACAATCCCATGGTGGAAGGTTGTATGGCAGGGCAAATACAGGCAACATACTGTAGCTTGTGCTCATGATTCCATAAGGATTGAAGCCATCGGTGGCAAGGCTGAGGCTTACATTTCTAGGGTTAGCTGAAAAGTCCTCCCATGTTTTGTGAAAATCCTTCCATGCTTCACCATCAGCCGGATGACTAAATATACCATCTCTAGGCATTCTCCTTAACTTGTGCCACTGCATGTTCTCCGATGTTTTCCTCGAAGAAAACAATCTCTACAGCCGTGGCGCCAAAGGAAAATGACACAACACTTTGATAGCCGACAACCTTCTTTGCGGATATTTCCACCTTGAGGCGCCACATGTAACGCAGTTGTACAGCTTGTCATTGTCCTTCTAGAAGAGCATGCAGTTGTTTTTGCACACGTGTATACTGTCATAGGAAAGTCCAAGATCCTTCAGATAAGTTTTTGCTTCATGGTATGATCTCGGCAAGGTATTGGGATCCGACAGTGCATCAGCAAATAGCTTCATCCAATCGTCGAAAGCAGTGTTGGTGATCCAGTGATATGACTTGTGATGAAGGAGCTTCACAAAAAATGCAAGCCTGGAGTGTTTACTTCCAAGGTAAAGCTTGCACTTTGCCTCTTCCATCAATTTTGCAAACAATTTCTCATGTTTACCATCATTTGGGACATTAGCAGCAATCTGGTCTGCAGTTAATGCATCGCCTGCGTGCTTAAGGTCTTGCAACATATCTGGAACATTGTGACCTCCATCATCATCGCCTTCATCATCCGTATACGTATTGTCATTGTCATCACCGGCATGACCACCATGGTTACCACCATTGGGTGGATCTTCAATAATAGCAAGATCAAGTGGCTCTCCATGATATATCCACCGAGTATATGTGTGCGACATGCCACTGATGAGTAAGTGGTGATAAAGAAGCCCTACATGTACCATTCTCCGGTTGAGGCACTTACGACAGGGGCATGGAACCTCAGCATTCTCGCCATATCCCTCCTTGACAAATCTGACAAATTGTTTCAGGCCAGCTTTGTAGGGTTCAGTAAATAGTCTGCCATGAATAATCCAACTCCTATCCATCTGTTAAGAATTAAATAAACAAATCACACTTTCGAAACAGGCTAGTGATTTTTTAGAACAGTTTTCTTTATAATGAACAAGTCAACTGTCGTGGTGTGGAACACGGCAGTACCATCGGGGATGGCATGAAAGGGGACAATCAGGATGTTATCGGTGGCTACTCGCAACGGGTTAGGCACAGATACTGCAAACACAGTGATGTACCCAGGTTTGGAGCCCTCTTGGCGAGGTAAAGCTCCTACTCCTGCAAGGATCTACTATCAAAGGGCGAACGCCCAGTACAGGTGCTCCTTGAGCTGTTTTCCTGGCTACTCCTTGCTAGAAGAAGAAGAGGAACTACTCAACTTGTCCAATCTAGAGAACTTCTAACTTGTAATTGTCTACCTAGAACCCTAGCACTACCCCCCTATATACTGGTTGAGGGGGCAGTTTACAAGATGGGTTCTAGGGTTTACTGTTTGGATTTGGGCTTTACAAAGTGGGCCAGCTGGACAGGGCTGAACGGTAGGCCCAGGTCCAGTCAAGTCTCTAGTACAGGAGAGGATGGCGCTACAGTGTCTGGCGCCCTTGCTTTATCCGTCAGCCGGCTCTTTATTCGTCAGTCGGCACTTTATTCGTAAGCCGGAGCTTTACTCGTCAGCCCTTGCTTTGCTCGTCAACCTCCAGCTTTGGCACAATTGTCCGGTAGCGCCGTCCGGGCTAGCCAGCCTGTCCGGTCAGAGGTGCGCTCAACAAGGAGCATCATCCTCACCGTACCATGGCCAGCGGATCCGAGGCGGCCAGCTAGGAGCGCCCCCTCATCCGGATCTTCTGGCTACCCTGCTAGACGGGCCAGCCGGGGAAACTTGGATGCGGACCGGGTGGAGGATTCCATCCGGTTGTGATTCCTCGTGCTGGGTCCAAACGGCCAGAGCTCCTAGGAGCCGGTCGGTTGGTCCCGTCTTGGCCTACCCGGAGATCATCCCCGACACTAGTCCTCGAGCGTGTTAGGATTTTGCCTGGTGGAGAAGTTCTTGTGTGCTCATTTGGTCGAGTTTGAAATGATTGTTGATGCAGGGACTTTGCCCATTTCTTTTGTCGTGTAGCTTTTGTCTTGTAGTTTTTGTCTTGTACCGGCTTGAGATTCTCCGTTGTTTCCCGGCTAGGGTTTATCGGCTACGGAGCCCATGGCCCCACCCACAGGGTGTGAGCGGTGATCTCCTGGACCGGCTGTCGCACCCGGCTGGGAGAGGGATCGCCAGTTTGCTGTCGCCGTTGCTCGCGTCAGCCAGCCCGCGACTTCTAATGCGCGTCGCATCGGTTTGACCCCTTGGTCTGCTGCAGCAATTTTTGGTAACCGCATGCACATCTTCATCATTGCGGTTTCTAGGGGATCGTAGGCGCGGTTTGCCTCCCGCAGTAACGCATGTGGGATCTTATGTGCATTTTGCGCGGGTGCACACGATCCGCCCCGAACCGTCGCGTCGAGGTGGGGTAGTTGCTTGCCACGTCAAGGGAAGAGAGGACAACTGGCACGGCTCTTCTACCCGATAAATAGGAATGCAAGGGAACGTTCTTCCTCACTTTGTCTTCCTACGCCCGCTGCCTCTGCTCTTCTTTGCGCCCTAGCTTGCTTCTGCTTGCCTGCACCATTGCTGCTTGGTCGCTGGCACCATTCCTCTTCCTCCTCGATGACGGGACCGCGCGCTTCCAACATGGCCACCTTCCTCGACAAGATGCTGCCGGATAGTGCTGGCGGGTGGTGCGGCTCCTACGTCACCGAGGTCTTGGTGCGAAAGTACCAATGGGGGAAGTTTCTGCCGCCGGAATGCTTGGTAAGGCACCGCCTCGTGCCAGAGGACGAGCGGGTGCCCAACCCTCAGCTCGGCAAGGCCGTCGTCTTCCTCGCCCACTTTTCCCACGGCCTTGAGCTGCCGCTGAGCAGGTTCGTCCTGGAGCTTCTCGTCTCCTTCGACCTCTAGCTCCACCACCTCAGAGCCAACGTCGTGGCGATGCTGGCGCATCACACATCCTGCTGCGAGGCTTACCTCGGCGTCCGCCCCGCCGCCGCGAATTTCTTGAAGTTTTTCTACTTCAAGGTGCAAGTGGTGGGGAAGGGTGGCCCATTGAAGGAAACGGGCTGCTGCGCCATCTATCCGCGGCCGTCGGCGGTGATGCCGCGCCTGGAGCTCCCGAACACCGTGAAGCTACGGCAGCACTCGTATTTCTACGTGCGCAACACCACCGAGGTAGACTGGATCAAAATTCCAGTCTTCTCGAATGTCCCTTCCACCCGGAAGGCCTAGAGCGTCCAGCACTTGGGCGCTCAGGGAGACATCGACCGGATGGCCGCCCGGCTGGTGGTCCTAGTAGAGAAGGAGCGGCTCACCGCCCGGGACATCCTGCGGTCCTGGATGGTGAGTCGCGTGCTTCCGCTACAGCAGCGGTCGCACAAGATGTGCCACCTCTCTGGCCATCTGGATCCCACCCGGGTCTCCCGGTTGGACGTGCCGTACGCGGCCCTCCGCGAGTGGCTTGCCACCATCTCGAAGGAGGTGCTGGCGGAGGACTGGGAGTTCTCCTGCCGACCGTACCACCACGACCAGCTTCCGCTGAAGGTAGGCCAGTCTTCCCCTTCTTCCGGTGGATGTTTCTAGATGGATTTTTGCTTCGTGCCTCTTATCTTCCCCTGTTGAGTAGCTTTTTACGATGTAACTAGCAGAGGACGGCATGGGGGACAGCGAGCTGCCCAACTTCTCCGTGGACCTCAATCTGGCGAAGTATCCGCAGATGGAGCCGAAACGGTTCCACATCCGGGCCGACAAGGGCTGCGAGTTCCCACTCGGTGAGAAGTTTTTCCTTGTCCTCGCCTGCCTCGCTCCCACTGCATTTTGGTCGTAAACTTGATATTTCGCTTGTGTGTTAGAGCAGCCGCGCACGGCGAGGATGTGGATCTGGCTGAGGCCGCCGCGCCCAGGGCCAGGGGGAAGCGAGCCGCCTCGACCAGCACCACGCCGGCTTGGGGTGCCGCCAAGAAAAGCCGCCGCCCCAGAGCCGCGGCCGCCATGCCAAGCGTCGCCGGGTACGTGCTCCTGTACCCCTTGCCTGCATTGGTGGCATTGCACTTTCTTATTTCGCCCTTGTTCTTCGTGTAGTAAGGAAATGGCCTTGCCCGGCTCCGCGACCATCCCCACCGCATCCGCCCCTCTGCCTGCTGGGGCTGGGGACGGTGGCGTGCCGGCTGCGACGCCCAAGGTTGCGCCTGCTGTGCCGGCTGGGGCTGATGCGGACGTGGCGGATGCAGCACCGCTGGCTGCGCCCGTGACACTGCACCGTGCCGGTGCTGTCTCCCGGCTCGCCGAGGCTCTCCTGCCTGGGCGCAGTGGTGCGGTCGCGCCTCCCCTTGGCCTGACATCGGGGGCTAGCTCTAGCGCCTACCAGGTGGAGGAGCCCGTGGAGGTGCCACCGCCAGAGGTCCCTGCCCAGCCGGCGGGTGGGCCTCCGCAGCCGCGGGGAGCAACGATGACCTCCAGGTCACTGGGTGGACGCTGGCTCGGGCTACGCCGCCACAGGACGCTGCCTTGGCGCAGCTATCGGAGGCGGTGCCCCTGGCTGTCGGCCAGGCCTGCCAGCTGGTGGAGGCGCTGGAGTAGGGGCTTGGCCAGGCCAAGGCGCTGGAGGCCTCCGTCGAGGTATGTGTCCCTTTGACGATTTCGATTTCACTCACCGCCTTGCACTGCAGCTAGTTCCTTTGGTTCTTACTTCTCTTTCTTACGCAGAGGGCTCTTGCCGATGCTGCCAAGGCCTCGCGGGATCTGGGCCGTAAGATTGCTTGCTCAGGCGTATCTTCCCAATTGCGCGACTTCTGCTGGCGGACCAGGACCGCGAGGTGGCCAGGCTGATGGGGGAGGTCACCCGGTTGGAGGAGTCCACAGGGCTCGCTAGGACCAGATCGCCCAGCTGACTGCGCATCAGCAACAGATGCACGTCAAGGCTGGCCAAGCCAAGAAGGTGGCGGACATCCGGACCGAGGCACTGAAGAACCTGGAGAAGCTCCACGCCACTCAGGTGGATGCTCTCAAGGCCTCCCAGGCCAAGGAGATGGCGGTGCTGGGGGAGCTTTACCAGATCGCTGAGATTGTCATCAGTAAGTGTTCTCAAACTAGACCAGCATTATCATTTGTCTACCACGGCTGATATTGATCGTTGTCCCTTTTCTCGGGTGCAAATGTATCTATAATTTTTTATGTTCCATGCTTGGTTTTATCCACTTTCTTGTGTTTTGTCCACACTTTGGTGTACTTTTCATATGATTTCTTGGACTAACCTATTAACAAGAGCCATAGTGCTAGCTGCCTGTTTTCTGCTGTTTTTGGGTCCAGGAAAGTCAGAAAATGAATATTCTCGGAATTGGACGGGACAAAAGCCAAAGTGCCTATTTTTCCGGAAGTCATCAGATGCTAGAATACGAGACGGAGAAGGGCTTGCGGCCGGCCACACCACCTGGCCGCGCGGCCAGGCCTGGCCCATGCCAGGGGGTGGTCTGGCTGACCCCAGCACCCCCTCGGCCTCTCCTTCCGCCTATAAGATGCCCTCGGGACGAAAACCCTAAGTACCTGATTAAAAATCCACGAAAGAGTCTACAGCCACCGTCATCTCCATCCCTAGATCGGGAGGGATCTGAAGCTCTCCCTGGCACCCTGCCGGAGAGGGGAATTCACCCTGGAGGCCTTTTTCATCACCATGCAAGCCTCCGGTGTGATGCGTGAGTAGTTCATCCTTGGACTACGGATCCATGTAGTAGCTAGATGGCTAGTTCTCCTCCTTTGTGCTTTCATGTTTAGATCTTGTGAGCTCCGTTCATGATCAACATCATCTATTTGTAATTCTGCATGTTGTGTTTACGGGGATCCGATGGATATTGAGATGCTATTTCAGATTGATTATTGATTCTATCATGTCTTTGTTATTTGTGACCTTGCATGCTTTCCGTTGTTAGTAGCTATCTTGGCCAAGTAGATGCTAGCAACTCCAAGAGTTAGTATTTATGCTCGATAGTGGGTTCATGCCTCTGGTAATCTGGGGAAGTGACAGAAATCTCTAAGGTACTAGATGTGCTATTGCTACTAGGGAGAAAACAACAATCCTTTGTTCATAGAACAATCATATTGTTTACTTTACACGCAATTCGTAAAGCAATAATTTGTTGCTTGCAAATTAATACTGGAGGGGGTTCGGATGATAACCTGAAGGTGGATTATTAGTCATAGATGCAGTTGGATGGCGGTCTATGTATAATGTTGTAATGCCCAGCATGTTATGTATCTAAGGAGAGCCACCTCTAGTGAACTATGGATCCCGGTCCTTGTCTTTTCTTTACATACAATCTATAAACGGTTTACTACTTTGTGTTTACTTTCTGCAAACTATTACTTCCTTCCATTCGATACGTTTAATCCTTTGTTTTCAGCAAAACCGGTGAGATTGACAACCTCATTGCAAGTTGGGGACAAAGTTCTGTGGTTGTGTTGTGCAGGTCTCCACGTTGCTACTAGCACCGGTAGTGCGCCCTACCAAGGCTCAGCTAGCAACACCTTTGGGGTGTTTCCTTGCTCCTACTGGTTCGATTAAACCTTGGTTTCATAACTAAGGGAAACTTGTTGTTCTGCTCATCATACCTTCCTCTTGGGGTTCCCCAACAAACTTGTTAATACACGAGCCATCAAGCATTTTTCTGGCGCCGTTGCCGAGGAGTCAAGGACATCTTCACAAGGGGAGTCCCTCATAACCAATATCTTTATTTTGTTGTTTTTGTTTTGCTTAGTTTCTTTTTGCTTTGTTTGCTTGTTTCTTTCTCAAAAACACAAAAAAATTAGTTTTACAAGTTTGCTTTCTTTATCAAAAACACAAAAAAATGACTACTCTTGAAAACACTAAGTTGTGTGACTTCACTAGCACCAACAACAATGATTTTATGAGCACACCTATTGCTCCACCTGTGCCTGAAGATACTTTCTTTGAGATAAAACCTGCTTTGCTCAATCTTGTTATGAGAGAACAATTTTCTGGTATTGGTAATGAAGATGCTGCTGCCCATCTAAATAACTTTGTTGAACTTTGTGAGATGCAAAAGCATAGGGATGTAGATGGTGATATTATTAAGATGAAATTGTTTCCTTTCTCTTTGAGAGGAAAAACTAAAGAATGGTTGAATTCCTTAACTAGGAATAGTATTGATTCTTGGACTAAATGCAAAGATGCTTTCATTAGAAAATACTATCCACCTGCTAAGATTATATCTATGAGAAGTGAAATAATGAAGTTTAAACAATCTGATAATGAGCATGTTGCTCAAGCTTGGGAAAGAATGAAACCTTTGGTAAAGAATTGTCCCACTCATGGACTGACTGCTTGGATGATCATCCAAACCTTTTATGCAGGATTGAACTATTCTTCAAGGAACCTATTGGACTCTGCTGCTGGATGTACCTTTATGACCATTACTTTGGGTGCTGCAACAAAGCTTCTGGATAATATGATGGTTAACTACTCTGAATGGCATACTGAGAGAGCTCCACAAGGTAAGAAGGTAAATTCTGTTGGGGAAACCTCCTCCTTGAGTGATAAGATTGATATTATTATGTCTATGCTTGTTAATGGGAAAGCCCATATTGATCCAAATAATGTTCCTTTAGCCTCTTTGGTTGCTCAAGAAGAGCAAGTTGATGTGAAATTCATAAGAAATAATAATTTTGGCAACAATGCTTATGGTAATAACAATTATAAGCCCTACCCTCCTAATAATACTTATGGCTATAATGGTAAACCTGGATTACCTAGGGAAGGAAGAATTTTAGAAGTTGAAAGAGCCACTAAAAACTTCATGCAAATGCAATATGAGCAAAATAAACTATTCACTAAAACTATGGAGGAACAATCTACCATTTTGAAGAAATTAGCCATCAACTTGAGAGTCTAAATAGGGAAATTCCTAGTTTACAATTGAAACTCTCTAATGATGAAAGAAATATATCATCTTTGTCTGAAGCTCAATCTTCATTGATTAATAAAATGGCTGCTAAACCTGAAACTAATGATAATCCCTTTGCAGCTACTAATGCTATACAAGTAAGAATTGATAAAAATGTTAGACTATTAGATGAATTACATGCTAAGTGGGAAAGAGAAGATGAAATTGCTAGAAACATTAGCGTTTCTACTATTACCACCACTAGTGTTGAGGCTAGTAATAGTTCTAGTACTCTAGATGATAAATTTGATTTTGATCTTGATGGTTACAATATCTCTAAAGTTATTAAGTTCCTATAAAAGCTTGCTAAAAGTCCTAATGCTAGTGCTATGAACATGGCCTTTACAAAACACATTACTAATGCTCTCATAAAGATTAAAGAAGAAAATATGAAACATAAAGCTTCTATTCCTATAAAACAAGAAGATGGTTGGGAACCCATCATTAATATGAAAGTGAATGACTTCTATTTTAAAGCTTTATGTGATATTGATAGTAGTGTTTCTATTATGCCTAGAAGGATTTATGATATGCTTGATTTGCCTC
The DNA here is from genome assembly GCA_916181665.1 of Avena sativa. Classification (NCBI taxonomy): domain Eukaryota; kingdom Viridiplantae; phylum Streptophyta; class Magnoliopsida; order Poales; family Poaceae; genus Avena; species Avena sativa. The sequence goes on along the minus strand of OV702289.1, from coordinate 542,024,489 downwards.
CACTTGAAGATTGTTATTTGAATGTCCCACTTCATGATAATGCTAAAAAGAAACTCATGGGGAGTCTTAATGATGTTTTTATTATGGTTAACAATGCCTATGTCCCCGTTTATTTCTATGCGTTTTGGATGTTGAATGCAATGCTTCTTGTCCTATTACTTTGGGAAGACCTTTTCTTAGAACTGTTGGTGCCATTATTGATATGAAAGAAGGCACCATTAAATATCAACTCCCACTCAATAAAGGTATAGAACACTTACCTAAGAAGAGAGAGAAGATTTCTTTTGCCTCTCCTATGAAAACAAAATTTGGTCTTAATGCTTCTTCATTTGAGAACACTTGATTCTTTCTTGCTTCTTATGCCTAACTTAAAGGCGTTAAAGAAAAGTACTTATTGGGAGATAACCCAAAAGTTTTAGATGAGTCTTGGAAGTTATTACTTCGGTAATAACCGCTCCTTATCCTTTTTATTTGATTTTTGTGCCAAGAGTAACCTCTAATGAGAGAGAAGTAATGATTGGGAAAGTTGCTGTCCTGAAACAGATTTCTGTGCTTCACCGTAAAAATTCGTGTAAAATCTCGGAACGTCTTTTTGAGGCGTGAATTTTTGATCTTCTGCCCCAGGTTGTTATATAACTTTCCTTAGTTCAACACTTTTTGATTTGAGCAATCGAAGGTCTTCGAAAAAATTCGTCTTTACCTGCTGGTCTGTTTTGACAGATTTCTGCCATTTTCTGCATTTGCTTCTTGTTGGTTCCTTTTTGAGTTCTTTTGGGGAATTGAGCTTTTTGAGGAAAGTGCTACAGTAGCTAGTGTTCTAATGGAAGTTTATTTGGTGTTAGAACTGAACCTTAAGACTTATTATCTTGAGTGCACTAATGTTGCTAATAAAGATTGTGTGAAGTTTTGTATGAAGGAAAAATTTCAGGTGTATGGAAGGAATGAGTAATGAGATGAAGGATGGAATAAAGCTCAAGCTTGGGGATTCCATGCGTGTGACCCCAAGAAATATCCAAGAAGTACAAGCGTCAAAGCTTGGGGATGCCCAAGGCATCCCCTTCTTCATCAATAAAAATCTCAGGTTTCTTCCAAACGCTTCATTTTTATTGTTTCATGCACAGTTGTGTTGTTCTTGGAGCGTCTTCTTTTTTGTTTTTGTTTTAGTTTTTCGTTTGCTTAGTTTTCTGAATAAATTGGTTGGACCCCCTCTTTCATACATTGGTTTGCAAATAGTTTGGTTTGGTTTGGAAAAGAGTAGGAAAATTCATGCTTATGTGGTAAAAAGAGCTTGTTTTTGACCGTGGCCTATGCTTTGTCATGCCATGCTTGATATTGTTTTGGCTTTATGCTTAGTATTATTTGCTGTAGCATGACTTGTTATAAACAATTGAGATATCTTAATGTGCCTTGGATGAATCATGCGTTGTTTTAGCATATTAAATCATAATATAGTGGTATTCTCCTTTGATGCTTTATTTGGGTTGACTTGGCACATGCTCACACCATGTTATGACTATCTCAATTCACCATAAGCCTTTATGATCCTTTAGTTTTCAACTTGTAGTATCACTTTATGCTTTTATCAATGATGTTTTGTCGCTCTGCATCATTATGGCCATTATTGCTCTCTTAGTTTGTCGCTCCCAGTCGTTTGCTAGCCTCCATAACCAAGTATGAGTTCCACTCGTGCATCCAACTCCCAAAACCAAGTTATTCCAAAGATTCCACCATACCTTCCTACTAGCTTATGCTATTCGAAGTATATTCATGCTTTTGTTTACCTTCCGAATTAAACTTTTTATGAGACAACTAGTGATTAAAGCTCTCACGAACTTGATGGCACACTTTACTTTTCTTGCCCTTAATAAACTTGAACCATTGTGTCTTCTATGTTGTATATGCTTGCACTTATTTGTTGGGAATTAGCAGAACCATGCTTTTATGGGGAACGCTTTCAACATTGCACTTGGTACTTCTACCTAGTTGATATCATGCTCTTTTGTATATGGATGTCGTCGGTGTGAAATGAAAGGGGAGCTTGTAAGTCCATGGAGTTATGTATATGTGTTAGAGAAACGCCTGGGCCACTAATCTAGTCCATGCTGACATGGTGGAAACCTGCAGCGTAACCATAATGAGCTGTCTATGAAGCTTTCTTCTTATAAAAAAGAGTCCTATATTGAGAAAAAAAGAGATATGAAAAGAGGAAAGAGAGAAAAAAGCACCATATTCCCATGGTAAATAAGAAGATTGCTGAGATGCTTGTTGTCTGCTTGCCTTGTCATTTTGATATGGGGATTCTTCCGTATCATCGGGCAAGGGGTACCCCGTTGGTGGTTCTCTATGATACACATGTACTTACGATGACAAGAACTTATCGGTGACTAAACTTGAGTATCATGAGGAGCGGCCCTTGTATACAAGGGACATGAGATTTATAACTTATACTTCGTCAAGCATGTACACCATTGTTTGTGCACTTTAACCTTAATCACTTCAAGATGCTTATGATAGGGGCAATGAGAGCTAAAATCTATAAGTACCATAATTTTTGGAAGCTCTTTACGAGACTTGAATCCCTGCTTCCTTCTATGAAGGCCTTTCTTCTACCATTATATTGAGTCTCCACCTTCTATCTTTCTGCACTTACTTTGAGAGCATAGTGGCCATTCTTAGTTCTATGTGCATTGTCCCAATACTAGTTGATTGATGCATATATTGATATTGCTTGTTTTAAACTATTTGTATCTAGTCACTCTAATGAACTTTGAAGGTGTCCTATGCATTTATATTTGCTACTCTATGAGGGACAAGCTGAATGCTATTATGCTATGTTTCGTTTACGTGAAACAAACAAACGTCTTGCAAAGCATTGTTATTCATGAATCTTTTGTTTGTGCCTTTTCATGTTGCATCATAGTTTCTTTCTCTTATTGCTAGAACTTTGTCTTTCATGTTATGATTGAAGTACTATGATCCCAACTTTGAATGTTTTACAAATACTTTGATCAAGTCTTTGATGGTGCATGTCACCTCAAAAATTACTCTTTCTTTTTATCACTTACCTACTCAAGGACGAGCAGGAGTTAAGATTGGGGATGTTGATACATTGCAAATGTATCTATAATTTTTGATGTTCCATGCTTGGTTTTATCCACTTTCTTGTGTTTTGTCCACACTTTGGAGTACTTTTCATATGATTTCTTGGACTAACCTATTAACAAGAGGCATAGTGCCAGCTGCCTATTTTCTGTTGTTTTTGGTTCCAAGAAATTCATAAAATGAATATTCTCGGAATTGGACGGGACAAAAGCCAAAGTGCCTATTTTTCTGGAAGTCATGAGATGCCAGAATATGAGACGGAGAAGGGCTAGGGGCCGGCCACACCACCTGGCTGCGCGGCCAGGCCTGGCCCGCGCCAGGGGGTGGTCTGGCCGACCCTAGCACCCCCTCGGCCTCTCCTTCCACCTATAAGATGCCCTCGGGACGAAAACCCTAAGTAACCGATCAAAAATCCACGAAAGAGTCTGGAGCCGCCGTCATCTCCATCCCTAGATCGGGAGGGATCTGAAGCTCTTCTCGGCACCCTGCCGGAGAGGGGAATTCACCCTGGAGGCCTTCTTCATCACCATGCAAGCCTCCGGTGTGATGCGTGAGTAGTTCATCCTTGGACTATGAACCCATGTAGTAGCTAGATGGCTGGTTCTCCTCCTTTGTGCTTTCATGTCTAGATCTTGTGAGCTCCGTTCATGATCAAGATCATCTATTTGTAATTCTGCATGTTGTGTTTGCGGGGATCCGATGGATATTGAGATGCTATTTCAGATTGATTATTGATTCTTTCATGTCTTTGTTATTTGTGATCTTGCATGCTTTCCGTTGTTAGTAGCTATCTTGGCCAAGTAGATGCTAGCAACTCCAAGAGTTAGTATTTATGCTCGATAGTGGGTTCATGCCTCTAGTAATCTGGGGAAGTGACAGAAATCTCTAAGGTACTAGATGTGTTGTTGCTACTAGGGAGAAAACAACAGTCCTTTGTTCATAGAACAATCGTATTGTTTACTTTACACGCAATTCGTAAACCAATAATCTGTTGTTTGCAACTTAATACTAGAGGGGGTTCGAATGATAACCTGAAGGTGGTTTATTAGTCATAGATGCAGTTGGATGGCGGTCTATGTATAATGTTGTAATGCCCAATCAAGTTCCAAAGGAGTCAAGATGATTAGTATATGCATGTATTGCTTTCTTGATGTTTGTCAATTGCCCCGCTGTAATTTGTTCACCCAGCATGTTATCTATCTTAAGGATAGCCACCTCTAGTGAATTATGGATCCCAGTCCTTTTCTTTTACATACAATCTATAAACTGTTTACTACTTTGTGTTTACTTTCTGCAAACTATTACTTCCTTCCATTCGATATGTTTAATCCTATGTTTTCAGCAAAACCGGTGAGATTGACAACCTCATCGCAAGTTGGGGACAAAGTTTTGTGGTTGTGTTGTGCAGGTCTCCACATTGCTACTAGCACCGGTAGTGCGCCCTGCCAAGGCTCAGCTAGCAACACCTTTGGGGTGTTTCCTTGCTCCTACTGGTTCGATTAAACCTTGGTTTCATAACTGAGGTAAACTTGCTGTTGTGCTCATCATACCTTCATCTTGGGGTTCCCCAACGAGCTTGTTAATACACGAGCCATCACAGCTCAGTATCCTGAGGCAACTGACCAGGCGCTGGCGCGCATTCCCTGGATGGACCCGGAGCACGACCTCCAACCGGGGAAGCTGGTGGCGGTTGTCAGCGAGGAGGCGAACCGGCTGCGTGTCGCTGCTCTCGAGGTAGACACCTTCTAGCCGGCCACCATGGACGCTCTCGCCGAACGGCTTTCGGGCGCTCCAGACCTCATGGATGTGGCTCAGGAGTGGGAGGCACGCGGTGGCGCGGAGATGGTGCTGGCCCTGCTGAAGTCCTGGTACCCGGACATGGATCTACGGAGTCTCTCTCGCGGATTTTGCCAAGGGACCAGCTACGAGCAGCTCCGCGCGGAGGTTCTTAATATCCGCTCCTGTGGCGTGAAGATTGGGAGATTCGCCCAGCTGGACCGGGACTTCAGTGACCCGGCTGGCACGGAGCCGTATCACTTCAGTCCGGATGTGGCGCGCACTAAAGCCCCGGCTACACTAGAGACCGCCTCGGCCGCTATCGCCTCTAGTAGCCAAGCACCAGCCGGTGCCTCCGGCCCTTCTGCCAGTCAGCAAGCATGATCCCCGAGATGATGGGAGTATTTGTAAGTTAAAAACTTGTTATTCTGTGTTGGTGAACAACTGCTTTTGTGCTGTACTGAACTCTGGTGGGAGCATCGCCTCCCTTTGGATATTTGCTCGTGCTTTTCATCTGCACTTTCTGTTTTGCATTTGTTGTATGCTTGTTTCTGTGTGGGGGCGCGCGAGCGCACCCATAGGGTGTAGTCCCCGAGGTTCGGGCCGACTAGAGAATACAGGTGGGTTGAAGCTCCTTTATCTGCTCTTCTGACACCTCGGAAGCGACTGGCCTCTAGATTGGGTGTTTGTCGTGGAACTTTGGCTCATGCAAAGGTGAAAAACAAGCAAGTTGTTTGATTAGTTAAACAGATGCAAATTGAGTTGTAATCTGAGATTCACTAGTCTCGAAATTTTGTTGTTTCGCGCGAAGCCAATGACTTTGCCCTTTTCTCAATGAGCATTGGCCAATTTGATGTTGTGCCCTTGTCGGCTTCTAGCCGGAGTCGGAGGGGTAGCTTAGTAGGCGTACTACACGATACTTCAGGTTTGGGTCATTGACCTTGGGCGAGCGAGCGCAACCGGAACGTCCAGACGTCTTTGTTTTCCTTGTAGCTTTTTCGTGTAAGGGTCGTCGAGCGTTCTGCTCTTGCCGGATCTATCAGTCGGCTTGCGGTGTGCAGCTGGAACCGAAGAGGAAGCTCTAGGAGCCTCGTACAGTACTTTTTCGCGTGGATTGTGTGGCCGTTTGGGCCAACCGGCGAGTCCCCGGTGGAGGTCGCCGGCTCCGAGGTTAGAATAATGCAGTCGGAAAAGCCAAATTGTGCAGCATGACTTGCTAATTTATTGCGGAGTCCACGAGACTGTGTCGAGGCTCCCATGCTTGTTCATTACATAAAGTTAAGATACATACACTTCTTGTTCAAGTGTAAAAGGGGCGAAGCAGGTTCGCATTCCATGGGCGCTCGGTTTCTTCGCCTGAGCGGTCCATCCTGTTCTTTTCCGGCTGGCGGGCGTCGATGAGGTAGTATGACTTGTTCTGCAGCGCCTGGCTGATGATGAATGGGCCCTCCCAAGGTGGAGATAACTTGTGCATCCCGTTGGTGTCCTGTATCAGCCTTAGCACCAGGTCGCCTTCGCGGAACGAGACGCTGCGGATCCGGCTAGCATGGTAACGATGCAAGTTTTGCTGGTAGATGGCGAATCTAGACAAGGCCAGCTCGCGTGCTTCTTCGAGGAGGTTGTTGTTGTCCTCACGTGCTTCCTTGGCTTGTTGTTCTGTGTAAAGCAGCTTGCGGGGTGCGTCGAACTCGATGTCTGTGGACAAGACCGCCTCCGCCCCGTAGACGAGGAAGAATGGGGTGTAGCCGATGGACCGGTTTAGCATGGTGTGTACGCTCCAAAGCATAGCCGGTAGCTCCTCTATCCAGCATTCGGGGGATCGCATCAGTGGTTTGATCAGCTGTCGTGGTGGGCGCCAACTGTCGTGGTGTGGAACACGGCAGTACCATCGGGGATGGCATGAAAGGGGACAATCAGGATGCTATCAGTGGATACTCGCAATGGTTTGGGCATAGATATTGCAAACACAGCGATGTACCTAGGTTCGGAGCCCTCTTGGCGAGGTAAAGCTCCTACTCCTGCAAGGATCTTCTATCAAGGGGCGAACGCCCAGTACAGGTGCTCCTTGAGCTGTTTTCCTGGCTACTCCTTGCTAGAAGAAGAAGAGGAACTACTCAACTTGTCCAATCTAGAGAATTTCTAACTTGTAATTGTCTACCTAGAACCCTAGCACTACCCCCCATTATATACTGGTTGAGGGGGCAGTTTACAAGATGGGTTCTAGGGTTTACTATTTGGATTTGGGCTTTACAAAGTGGGCCAGCTGGACAGGGCTGAACGGTAGGCCTGGGTCCAGTCAAGTCTCCAGTACAAGGGAGGACAGTGCTATAGTGTCTGGCACCCTTGCTTTATCCATCAGCCGGCTCTTTATCCATCAGCCGACACTTTATTCATAAGCCGGAGCTTTACTCGTCAGCCCTTGCTTTGCTCGTCAGCCTCCAGCTTTGGCACAATTGTCCAGTAGAACCGACCGGGCTAGCCAGCCTGTCCGGTTAGAGGTGCGCTCAGTGAGGAGCGTCATTCTCACCGTACCATGGCCAGCGGATCCGAGGCGGCTGGCTAGGAGCGACCCCTTAGCCGGTTCTTCTGGCTACTTGGCTAGACAGGCCAGCCGGGGAAACTTGGATGCGGACCGGGTGGAGGATTCCATTCGGTTGTGATTCCTCATTCTGGGTCCAGACGGCCAGAGCTCCTTGGAGCCGGTCGGTTGGTCCCGTCTTGGCCTACCCAGGGGTCATCCCCCCGACACCAACTTATATCCATGTGTTGAACAATTAAAACAACAAATCTCATTTTTAGAACAGGCTAGTCATTTTTCAGAAAAAATTACTTTACCATGCAACAAATCCAACTCCTATCAATCTGTTGGATAATTAAACAAACTAATCACATTTTCTGAGAAGAATAATCCTTTTTAAGATGATTTTCTGTAGATGAACAATACAAGTGATATCCATGTGTTGAACAATTAAATAAACTATTTTTTTACCTTGGTAGACACGGAGGCGAGCGAGTTGAGCACGGAGATGGCGCCTGGAAGGGGAGCTACCGAGGTGCGCGGAGACATCGGCCGGAAGGGGAGTCCCATCGGATAGCCTTGGAGTGCGGACGCTGAAATGGACGGGGAGACGCCACCGCCGCGTGTGGTAGACCGGCAAAGGCATCGGTGCCCTAGACGCCGCCGCGTGTGGTCGACCGGATTTCAGATCTGATTTCGAAATCTCCTGGGTGGAGTTCAGGTGAGTGTGTGGGCGGCAAAGAGGTGGGCCCCACAAGTCAGCGAAAGAATCTTCACTTGTCCAGCTGACTCGTGGGGTTCATTGTAGGTGGGTCCACCGGTCAGGGTCCTCTTGGTTGCGTGTTCGAGACCTAGAGGTTTCCATTTTATTGAATTTCTTTGAACTTTATTTTTGCTCCATTTTGTCGGAACCGAAGAGGCACGTAGAGAGAGAATGGACAAGATAGGTGCAGTTAGAGAGAGAGAGAGAGACAGAATGTGCCCCATCGCTGCCTCCGGCGAGCTTTCACCAAAAGCAGGTGCATGACTTATATATTCTCCAATATCTAGCGAGCTTCCTTCGCGTATATATGGTTGCACGGCGCGCTGCACGATCTCACGCATTTTCTAGACGAATGCAGGGGAGCTGCAACATCCACGGGCGCGCGCGACGACGGTGGAGTGAGGGACGCAATCTGCCGTGGAATAACCGGTGGCGAGGCTCTACAGCAGCGATAAGAATCCCCTTCACTAGAGTATAACCGGCAGCAGAGATCTTCAGTAGCAGCACGATGAATCCGTAGGGTTTTCATATCTGCATAAATAGTACTTGTTCTTCATCGAATCTGTAGCGTTTTCTCTACAATTGCTTCATCGAATCCATAGAGTTTTCTCTAAGATTACTTCATCGAATCTCTTGAGTAAATCTAGGATGTACAGATTTTGTTGGGTTGAATTTCTGCAGATTTTTTTGTTGGTACAATTTGTGCTGATATTTTGTGAATAACAATCTTCAGTATGTGTATGCAGAACTACAGATTAATACAGTATGCACATCATTAGTTGTATTTTTGCAGGATTATCTATGTAGAACTGCAGACTTGTTGTATTTCTGCACATATATAGTACTAGTTGTCGTTAGTAGTATATATACTAGATAAAGTATAATGTAATCAGTATCATTAATATTCCTAGCTTGGGTATAAATCCCATAATTTTCTAAGCATGGATAATGTAGTTTTTTCCTCAAAAGATCATTGCTGCAAATTTAGAGTTTAGTTTTGATATTTTTTAATTACACTATTAGTAGTGATATTAGTAACATCATACCATTTATATATTTTGACACTAGTAGTAGTGTTCAGTCATAATATTAGTAACATCATATCATTTATTTTCCTGATCTTTTGTAATTTTTGTGTTCAGAAAAAAAGGAATATGGCTCAAAATGAATGTGTGACATGTTAGCAGCAACCTGCCTGGTGTGGGAGTGGAAACATAGACCATGTGATGTATTTTAGAATGAGGGTGAGATCCCCTTTTTTGCAGAGGGATTTGTAAGTATTCTTGATTTTCATATACATATCTTATTTTAAATTTCCGTATAAATTGCTTTATGTTCACAATCTTATGGGTTTTTTTCTATTTCACAAATTTATGCAGGGTATTCCTTGTTGTTTTGCTGAGCGTATGCGACAATTCTCTCTTGGTACACATCTGACCTGGATCCTTGCTCGGAGTGACCGCCATGATCAAAATAGAACAATTGATGAAAACTACTTCTATGTGCTGTATGGTGGGAATTTTGGGAGGTCTGTAGCATTATGTGGGCTATATTGGACAAGGTTCTATGCAGCTTATAACATTGAACAGAATGATGTTCTGACATTTGCATACAATAGAGTAAACAGTGCTTTATTATTGAAGTGTCAAATGCTGATAATGTTATCAAACCTTGGGTTGATCAAGACCAGTGTATGTATTAACTTCTTTGCATTGAAATGGTTTTTTCCTTACACACATGACTAGTTTCTTAATTATATATGTTGCTTAGACAAAATCCTTCTTCAATTTCATATGCATGATCAGGGTGTTATAAGACCGAAGATTGTTGCAAGGTGACACTAGAGAAATCCATATTTCAGCACCCATGTAATGTCAGTTGCTCTTAAATGAATTCCATATCTTGGGCATTGTACAAGGAGTTTGTAAGATACATGGATGAAGATGAGGTCTTTGAGATCCCTCAGTTCTTGATGCACCGGGTGCAGGATGAAGATGATCTTCATCAGATGGTTAGTTAATCACCTTTTCCTATGTTTTTCCTTCTTATTTTGAAAATTTATCAAGGTGGCCAGTTAACTAAGATCTGTTATATATTTTTGTTACTCGAGAAATTCCTTTGAGATGCACAAGAGAACACCGAATCCCAAAGAAAGGGTTCTATTGTGTATGCATGAGGAATAATTGTGACAAAGGCCTAAAAATCTCGGTGCGATATCGCATATCGGAAGTATATGACGATTGCATTGAGTTCACTGACCCCTGGACTGAATTCTATGCTGAAAACAGAATTTGCCTTGCTGATATGCTCGTCGTCCAGGTCAAGGTAATGAGGCACTATATCAAGCTGATTATTGAGGTGGTCACCGGTCCGGCAGAGGAACATGAGGATGCGGAAGACGACAGCGACGAGCGGCAGGAGGGGGATGAAGACGAGAGTGTTGGCTCTGTGATGTCGGTTGTAGCTTAGAACTTCTGAATAAATCATCAGAATTTAAATTTCAAGAATGCATGCTCAGAAACTTTTGTGTTGTTGTATGTTAAACTAGCAAATCTCTTTTGTTCAAATCTCTTGAGGTGTACCAACTTCATTATGTTTAATTATGAAAGAGAAAATATAAATGATTTCTCTCAATTTCTCGCATAAAAATGCACAACTAATTCCATATTCTCGTAGGAACCAGCCCCACTTGTTGAACCGGCGGCACTACCATGATCTCCACATAACCACGGTGAGTTCTCGAACCGAAGATGCAGTTACCACGTTTCTTCTTCCTCTTCCTCGGTCATTCCTCTGCAGTTGTTCCTAGGCACTTCTTCTTCCTTTGTTCTAGAACCGTCGGTTCATCTTCTTCTTCCTCTCGCAGGCAGTTCCTTGCAGGCATTTCCATTCACCCATTTCCTTGTAGGCATGGACGATGGGAAACGCACAACAGAGACCCACTTGGTCCCTTACCATGGCACCACGACTTTGACAGTGGTGTACACAAATGATGAAGCGACTATGGAGACAACTCTCGCCATGTATGAGCAATTGCTTGAGAAAGAGAAGTACAAGTTCATGGGGCTAGACTTGGAGTACACCCTTGCAAATAAGCGAAAAGATCATCCACAAGAGATCACCGTCGTGCAAATCGCCATACATGAGGAGGTCCTCGTTTACCACTTCTACAGGTATGTGAAATTTAAATTTGAGATCACCACTTACGCATCCCTTGTTCCCTTACATCCCTAAAACCATCTAACTGCAGGCGTAAACCAACTGAGAAGCACTGTCCGGCTCTAGTCGAGTTCTTGTGTAGGAAAGGGATAACTTTCACTAGCGTGGATATCACAAATGACACAATTATACTTTCTCGTGCATTGATAAAAATCCCAGATGGGTACCACATCAACATCCAAAATCTGTACAAGATCAAACAATACCCAGCAAAGGATGGCATGGGTGATCTGGTAGTGGAAATCATCGACAGATCCTATGCAAAACTGAAGAAATTGAAGCGACTCGAGCACGACTATTGGGAGTGGAAGGCGATGAGCCAGGTGCGCCTCGAGTATGCAGCCAGAGACGCCTACATGGCGTACGAGTTGTACAGTAAGGTCATTACCATGAAAGATGGGATAGTTAAGGCGGAGGTTTTCGTGATAGAGTTACGCCCTAGTTGCAAGCTAGCCCAGGAGAAGAAGCGCGAGGAGGATAGAAAGCGGTATCAGGACGAGCAGGGATCTTGGAACAGTGGCGACAGAGTCATTGATCCACTATATGTGAGAGACCATATGCTCACCAGGGGCCTAGATATAATGCCTATCTCAACAACCCATCACACTTTTGTACATATATATCATATAGGAAAACACATACATATGCATGCAAGTTCTTCCAACACTTAGATCACAAACTAATATGTACATCCCAAAATATATACTACATACACAAAATAAACTATAAACTAAAATCTAGTTCAAACACATAATTTATAACCACCACTCGTTGTCATCCTTGACTTCCTTCCCCTTATGGTTAGACACATGGATCCCCTAGAGTCATTAGTTGCATGTGTGTTCTCTTCCTAAACTACATTGATATATCCACTATATAGAGTCATTGATCCACATGACCATATTTGCATATGTTCTTTTCCAAAACCACGATGATATCTACATGATGCATGAACACACACACATGCTCCATTGGATTATTCTGTGATGCATGCAACTTTTATCACTGGTGCAACATGCAATGTGGAAGCTGCTTTCCTCTGTGTTTTTGGTCTCTGTGACCATGCATGGTTTTTAATTTGACACATGGATCCCCTAGAGACATTGCATGATGTATTGTGTTCTTTTCCTAAACCTACACACTGATATATCTACTAGAGTCACTAGTCCATGTGACCACATTGCATATATATGTACATTGTTCTTTTTCCAAAACCACAATGATATCTCTACACATATGCATGACCACACATGCATATACTACTCAAGTGGATTCTGTGATGATGGTGCAACCATGCATGCAATGTGTGGAAGCTCCTTTATTTAATTCCTATGTGTTTTTGGTCTCTATGACCATATGGATCTCTCCTAGAGTCATATTGCATGCATGTGTCTTCTTTTTCATATTGCACTATTGCTGATATAGATCCACATGATGACCACATTGCATGTGTGTTCTTTTCCAATAATTGAAGGGAATATGCCCGAGAGGCAATAATAAAGTGGTTATTATCTTATTCCATGTTTATGATAAATGTTTATTTTACATGCTAGAATTGTATTGATCAGAAACATCAATACATGTGTGTTTAATAAACAAAAAGGGTTCCTAGTTATGCCTTTCTTATAGACTAGCTTGTTGATTAACAAGATGATCAAGGTTTCCTGATCATGGACATTGGATGTTGTTAATAACAAGGTCACACCATTGGTGGAATGATGTGATGAACATTCATCTGAAGTATAGCATTACGATCAAAGTCATTATGTTTATATTGCTATAACATCATAGGAAGTAATCTTTATCCTTAGACCATGAGATCATGTTAATTGCTAACACCGGAAGAGTATCTTGATAACATCAAACATCACACCGTAACAGGGTGACTATAAAGGTGGGTTCAGTGCTATGAAGGTGTTATGTTGAGGCTCATGGATCAAGAGTGGGATTTGTCCATCCCGATGACGGATAGATAGACTCTGGGCCCTCTCGGTGATATCACATTGAAATAGCTTGCAAGCAAGTGATGTGATCACTAGAATATTATATCACAGGAACGAGAAAAGAGTGCATGTCAGTAACGAGATCAAACTAGGTATGGAGATACCGATGATCGAATCTCGGACATGTAATATATCACGAGACAAAGGGATTTAGTTACTAGCGTTAAAGGTTCTCATGATCATAGAAGTCATCGTTGAATGTGTAGGAGTCAGTATGGATCTCCAGGTCCCGCTGCTGATTATTGATCGGAGAGGGGTCTCGATCATGTCTGCATTATTCGCGAACCGTAGGGTGACACACTTAAGGGATACCGATACCATTTGGAGCAAATATGTTTCAGATAAAGATTTAAGAAAGCGCTGGAATGATTTCAATAGACACCGAAACTGTTTCGGGTGAAATTGCTGAAATTGGTTCTGCATGTAATATTGAAATGTTGCAGGGGGTTTTATGTGAATGTTTGTTAATTAAAGTAATTAACAAAATTCTGAATAAAATCAATAAAAGAGTTTTATTAAATGAGAGAGCATTAAATTTGGAGAAATTTAATGCATTTAAAGTGGGGACTTTAAAAGAGAATGTGAAGGGGAAAATTTATGTGGAGGGAGTTACCACCACATGAATGAGAAGGTGAGGGGTCACCCCTTGGGGCGCCGGCCATGGGGAGGGGTACCCTCCCCTCCTCCTATAAAAGGCCCCCCTCTCACACCTTCATACTCACACCTCCTTGTGAAGGATCTCTCTCCCCCTCTAGTATTATTCCCCCATGGTCTCGGATTAGCGAGATACATGTTCCCGGTGGCTTTATCTAGAAAGGAGTTGCTGCTTCCGCTGCTTTGCTGGAGCGATGGATGGAGGTTGTCGGGGTACCGGACGTGTGTGCGATCACGGATGCACCGCTGCTTTGCGGTGCTGGACTTGGTGGTGCTGGAGCTGGATCTGATGGACGTGCTGGAGCCGGACCTGCTGGACTTCATCACGATCTTGAGATCGGCAAGTGTACGACTACATCAACCACGAGTTCCTACTCGTTAACAAAGCTCGTTGTCTACGAGGGTAAGTTCTCGTTGGATGTATGTCCACCCATTGCTTTGTACCTAGTAGATAGATCTTGGCGTGTAGTTCACACCGTAGGAAAAATTTTGTTTTCTATGCTGCAGACCCAACAGTGGTATCAGAGCCTGATCTATGCGTAGGTGCTTAGCACGGGTAGTACACATATGTTGATATGTGGGCGATGATGATCATGTTATTGCATCTTCTATGTATTTTGGATATTGGTGGCATAGTGGGATGAAGCGGCCCGGACCAACCTTACATGTCATCGTACATGAGACCGGTTCCACGACTGACATGCAACTTGTTTTGCATAAGTGGCTGGCGGGTGTCTGTCTCTCCTACTATAGTCAATATCTGATTTACAACAATTTGCTAATAGCTTAGTTATCCTCGTTGTGGTTCATGTTCGTAGGTAAGACCGGTTCTATCTCCAAAAGCCCTAAGCCACGTAAAACTTGCAATTGATAAATTAGAGGCATCTAGTTTAGATCGTTGCTGGGCTAGTGTCTTGATATGGTACTGTGGTAAGTAGATGTATGATAGATACTCTTACAACTCACTTAACGTGTAAGTTCCATAGACTTTAGCCTTACACACAAAGGAATGATAGAGATCATACCACGATGCAAATGATAGAGATCAAATGCATGAACCATATCATCTCACTTTACACATTAGATGTTAGCATCTTATACTGCTAGTTTGGCGCTTTCTGTAGCATTGTAAGATGATCCCTCTTTTAGATATCAAGATAAAAATGTGTTCTTCCTTAAGTATGCACCGTTTTGTGGATCGTGTTTTGAGGCATCACATGATGATCGGGTGTTCTCGACTCTACGCTTTCATACAACGGGTGTAAGACAGTTTTACACACGCAAATACTAAGGTTCTTACTTGGCGAGCCTAGCATGTACAGACATGGCCTTGGAACACGGACCGAAAGGTTAAGCATGAGTAATATAGTTGATGTGATGACCATATTGATGCTCGCCTTTGAAGCTACACCGACTCACGTGATGATCGGACTTGGTGTAGTGGATTTGGTTCATGTAATCACCAAAAAGGCACGGGGGATGTCGTTTTTGAGTGGGAGTTCATTTCTAATTTGGATTAGTCGAACTCAATTTGTCATAAACTAAATCGAAGTGAATTTGCATAATTTGTTGTAATCATTGGCATCTGTTCACTACCTTATGCTTAGTTTTAATTGAGATAATAGAACTATAAAATTCTGGATATTTACTTTACGAACTAGTATTGTATTGTTTTGAATGTCAATTTAAAGTTTATAAGTCCTATTGCAAACTTTCAGCAAACTCTATTTACTCCATGAAGTTTAATAAGTAGTATTAAATCAAGAGTAAGAATTCCAATGTTAGTATCTAAAGTATCATGTTTGCCTCCATGATTATTGATATTCAAAAAGTTGTTTTAATATCAAGATTATATTGGAGCTGAAAATTGTTTCAGAAACCATCATGTGTGAAAGATATTGTGATATCTAAAACAATGTTTTTTGGTTGCATTATGATAGAGTATAATTTAGCAAAATACATGTTCTCATATTGTATGAGAATTTGTGAAGGATGGAGATGCTAGGCATCCGAATCTACCAAAAAGATTTTGGGAACTGATATTATACTCGCGATTCTTCCTTATAGGCTATAGTAGTTTGATCATGAAAGTTGTCATGATAAGGATGAATAGAAGATGTAAGTAAAATGTTTACTACACTAATAGATCACTAAAGAATGGATTTTTGAAAGAACACCAAACATTTGATGATGGTGATCCACTTCAAAGTGCAAGTCCAAAGGTATTAGTATTTGACTATATACGCTTTGTACCATGTGTCATGTTGATGACACCATTATTGATGTTGATAGATTCTTTTAAAAGAAAAGGAATTGCTGAAAGAGAATCTATAAAATATTTTGGCAGAAAATAAAAGGTTGGAGATGACCAACTTAGGTATATAGAAGATATACATGTTACGGCTATATTCCTTGCTTGTTAAACAATGTGGTTCTTAGGTATTGGATACCAGTATTGGATACCGAATTGGTTGGTATGAAGTGTCATACAGGACAACACAATTCATGAACTACAATGGCCTAAGTAAACCAGCAAGAGAATGAGTGATGATGTTCATCGAAAACAAATAAAGTGTTATTGTGTTTTTCGTTGTCATCAAACCAAGCCTTCAAGATTTGTTTAAATAATTTTTATTTTGTTCCGGTATCATGAGAACAATGGCTGTTCAAATAATTACCGTATTCCATAAAGGATGGATGAAATTTTACAAGTCTAGTTGGAGAAATCACATTTATAAACACTATTGCTAAAATGTCGCAATACAAATGATTGAAAGATCACTTATGAAGTGACATCGCTGTTTAAATTATATTTGAAAGAAAACATGAAGAAACTCCATGTTGATGGATTTTTGGAGTCTTTGATTTTGATCAATTGACGCATGTGAGACTTTCCTCGAGATAATTGAAACTTCGTCCATAGGCCAGAGAGGAACGGATGACTAGCTTATTGGAAATTGTGCATGCTAATGTGCATAGTCTGAAGGGTTTCGCAGCATAGTAAATCAAAATTTTCTACGGAAGCGAACAGAGGGAAAGCCAAGATCTAATCTAGGAGATGCAAACAACGAGAGAGATTGGATTAGATCTTCATACCCTTGAAGATTCGCACAGCGGAACGTTCGTCGGAACGTGGGTGATGTAGTCGTACTCGCTTCTCCTCCTCGCGATCCGATCCGATCTAGCACCACAAGTGGCGGTGCCTCCGTGAGATGCACACGTGCAGCACCTCGACGTCTCCTCCTTCCTCGGACCAGCAAGTAGGATGGAGAGATGGATTGGATCTATAACACGACGGCGTGGTGTATATGGTAGAGAATTTCTGCCGCAGGGCTTCGCCTACAAACAGTCGGGAGGGAGAGAGGAGGGCAGCAGGGCAACTAGGGTTTGGAGGAAGGTCTATGTGTGGGGAGGGGGCGCACCAGCCCTCTATATATAGAGGGGGGGTGTGGCCAGCCCTTGCCTCTCCTCCAAGCCTATCTCTAGTTTAAACGATTTAAACTCTCCCTTATCTAGAAATTCTATCTCTAGTTTAAACGAGTTTAAACTTATCTAGAATCGGTTGGGCCCTATGGGGCCTTGTGCCCCTGGACCAATGCGGCCAGGACACTCCCTCATAGGCCCATGCCCCCTTCCGGAAGGTGGGACCACGTTGGCCCCCTTCCGGAAGGTTCTAGAAGCTTCCGGTACAATACCGATTAATCCGGAACAATTCCGAACTCCAAAAACTGCACTGCCTTATATGAATCTTATTCTTCGTACCATTCCGGAACCTCTCGTGATATCCCGGATCCCATCCGAGACTCCGAACAAAAATTCATAAACCAATTATCCAATCTATCCTAGCGTCGAGACACGTTAAGTGTGTGACCCTGCGGGTTCGAGAATATGCAGACATAATCTTCTATCAATAATCAACAGCGGGGTCTGGGCACCCATATTGACTCCCACACATTCATCGATGATCATATCGGATGAACCACGATGCCAGGATTCAATCAATCCCATATATATTCCCTTCGTCTCGCGATATTTTACTTGCCCGAGATTCGATCGTCGGTATCGTCATACCTAGTTCAATCTCGTTCACAGCAAGTACTTTACTCGTTCCGTAATTCGATATCACTTTGTGATTAACTCCTTAACCACATGCTTGCAAGCGGTGTTGATATCGATTACCGAGTGGGCCCGAAGCATATCTCTCCGACTTGGGAGGGACAAATCCCATCTCGATACATACAACCCAACAGATACTTTCCGATCACCTGAGAGACACCTTTATGATCACCCTCTCATAGGATGACGTTTGATGACCTCAAAGCTTTCTTCCGATACCAGGGAGTTGTATTATCTCATGGTCTAAGGAATACAATATTTAACATGAGAAAAGCTTCGCAAAGACGAACACGATGAAACGATCTAATAGCTTTGCTTAGTTTGGGTCTGTCCACCATATCATTCTCCCAATGATATGATCTCATTATCAATTGACAACTCATGTCTATGGTTAGGAAACCTTAACCATCATTGATCAATGAGCTAGTCCATAGAGGCGTACTAGGGACACGGTGTTGTTCACAAACCACACAAGTATTAAAGTTTCCGCTTAATACAATTCTAGCATGGAATATAAACTTTATCATGAACAAGAATTATAATAATAACATCTTTATTATTGCCTCTAGGGCATAATTCCAACAGTATCCCACTTGCACTAGAGTCAATAATCTAGTTTACATCTGGCAACAATCTCACACCCATGGCACTGAGGTGCTGATCATGTTTTACACGTGGAAGAGGTTTAGTCAATGGATCTGCGACATTCAGATCTGTATGTACTTTGCTGATCTTCAGATCTCCATCTGCTATATAATCTCGGATTATATGAAACTTGCGGTTGATATGCTTGGTCTTTGGATGATATCTTGGTTCCTTAGCGAGTGCTATGGCGCCAGTGTTGTCACACAATATCTCCAGTGGGTCCAATGCACTTGGAACCACGCCAAGCTCAGTGATGAAGTTCCTGATCCAAACTCCTTCACTTGACGCTTCTGCAGCAGCCATGTATTCCGCTTCTATTGTAGATCCCGCGATCACGCTTTGCTTGCAGCTTCTCCAGCTCACAGCTCCTCCATTCAAAATATACACGTATCCTGTCTGAGATTTACAATCATCCTTGTCGGTGTCGAAACTAGCATCGACGTAACCTTTTACGACGAGCTGTTCATCACCCCCATAGACTAAGAACATTTCTTTAGTCCTATTTAGGTACCTTAGGATGTTCTTCATGGCTGTCCAGTGTTCCACTCCTGGATCACTTTGATATCTGCTCGTCAAACTAAGAGCATTGGACACATCTGGTCTAGTACACAGCATGGCATACATGATGGAACCTATGGCCGAGGCATAAGGCACTTTGCTCATAGCTTCCCTATCATTTACCGTAGCTGGACACTGAGCCTTGCTCAATATCTTCCCTGACAACATAGGCACTGAACCTTTCAATGCCTTGTCCATTCTGAACCTTTTCAGAACTTTGTCTAGGTATGTACTCTGGCTTAAAGCTATCAGGCGTCTTTGTCTATCTCTATAGATCTTGATGCCCAATATATAAGCAGCTTCACCTAGGTCTTTCATTGAAAAACACTTGTTCAAATAACTCTTCACATCGTTAAGCATGTTGATGTCATTTCCAATAATCAATATGTCATCCACATACAGTACCAGAAACGTCACCGAGCTCCCACTCACTTTCTTGTAGATGCAAGCTTCGTAGCAATTTGGAACAAATCCAAAGCTCTTGATCACTTGATCAAAACGAAGATTCCAACTCCGAGATGCTTGCTTCAGTCCATAAATTGAACGCTGAAGTTTGCATACTTTATCAGCATCCTTAGGATCGACAAAACCTTCGGGTTGCATCATATACAACTCTTCATCAATGTTGCCATTGAGGAAAGCAGTCTTGACATCCATCTGCCATATTTCATAATCATGAAACGCAGCAATTGCTAATATAATCCGAATGGACTTAAACATCGCTACGGGAGAGAAAGTCTCATCGTAGTCAACACCTTGAACTTGTCGAAAACCTTTCGCAACAAGCCGTGCTTTATAGACGGTAACATTACCATCCGCGTCCGTTTTCTTCTTGAAAATCCATTTGCACTCAACGGCCTTTCGGTCGCTAGGAGGGTCCACCAAAGTCCATACTTGGTTTTCGCTCATGGATCCCAATTCGGATTTCATGGCTTCTAGCCATTTCTCAGAGTCTGGGCTCATCATCGCTTCCTCATAGTTCGTAGGTTTGCTGTCTTCTACTAACAAGACAGTCAAGACAGGGTTGCCGTACCACTCAGGAGGGGCACGCGACCTTGTCGACCTGCGACGTTCAGTAGCAGCATCGTCGGAAGCTTCATGATCCTTGTCATTAGCTTCCTCTATTGTTGGTACAGGCGGCACTGGAACAATTTCAGGTGCTGCGCTACTCTCCAATTCAAGAGAAGGTTCAATAACCTCGTCTAGCTCTACTTTCCTCCCACTCACTTCTTTCGAGAGAAACTCCTTCTCAAGAAAGGAACCGTTCTTTGCGACAAACACTTTGCCTTCGGTTCTGTGATAGAAGGTATACCCAATAGTTTCCTTAGGGTATCCTATGAAGACGCACTTCTCCGCTTTGGGTTCGAGCTTGTCCGGCATCAACTTCTTGACGTAAGCTTCGCATCCCCAAACTTTAAGAAACGACAACTTAGGTTTAGCACCAAACCACAGTTCATACGGTGTCGTCTCAACGGATTTAGATGGAGCCCTATTTAAAGTGAATGCAGAGGTTTCTAATGCATAACCCCAAAACGATAACGGCAAAACAGTAAGAGACATCATCGATCGGACCATATCTAATAGGGTTCGATTCCGGCGTTCAGACACACCATTGCGCTATGGTGTTCCGGGTGGCGTGAGTTGTGAAACGATTCCACTTGCCTTGAGATGCGTGAGAAAATCATAACTCAAATATTCGCCCCCACGATCGGATCGTAGAAACTTAATCTTTCTGTTACGATGGTTCTCCACTTCATTCTGAAATTCTTTGAACTTTTCAAACGTTTCAGATTTATGTTTCATTAAATAGATATACCCATATCTACTTAAGTCATCGGTAAAAGTGAGAAAATAGCGATATCCACCGCGCGTCGAAACACTCATCGGTCCGCATACATCGGTATGTATGATTTCCAACAAGTCCGTTGCTCGCTCCATCATACCGGAGAACGGGGTTTTGATCATCTTGCCCATGAGGCATGGTTCGCATGTGTCAAATGATTCAAAATCAAGAGACTCCAAAAGTCCATCAGAATGGAGTTTCTTCATGCGCTTTACACCAATATGACCTAGACGACAGTGCCACAAATAAGTAGTATTATCACTATCTACTTTGCATCTCTTAGCCTCAATGTTATGGATGTGTGTTTCATCCCTTTCGAGATTTAGAAGAAATAAACCATTCACAAGAGGTGCATGACCATAAAAGATGTTACTCATATAAATAGAACAACCATTATTCTCCGATTTAAATGAATAACCGTCTTGCAATAAACATGATCCAGAAATAATGTTCATGCTCAACGCAGGCACATAATAACATTTATTAAGGTTTAAAACTAATCCCGAAGGTAAAACTAAGGAGAGCGTGCCGACGGCCATCACATCAACTCTTGATCCGTTGCCAACGCGCATCGTCACCTCATCCCTCGCAAGCCGCCGTCTATTCCGTAGCTCCTGTTTCAAGTTACAAATATTAGCAACTGAACCAGTATCAAATACCCAGGCACTACAACGAGGGCTAGTAAGGAAAACATCAATAACATGTATATCAAATATACCTTTGATGGTGCCAGCCTTCTTGTCCGCTAAGTACTTCGGACAGTTGCGCTTCTAGTGACCCTTGTCCTTGCAATAGAAGCACTCAGTTTCCGGCTTGGGACCAAACCTGAGCTTCTTCTCAGCAGGGGCAGTGCGCTTGCCGCCGCCCTTCTTGAAGGGCTTCTTTGCTCCCTTACCTTTCTTAAAGGAGGTCTTGTTGACCATCAACACATGATTATCCTTCCTGATGTCCACCTCCGCAGCCTTCAGCTTTGCGAAGAGCTCGGTGATCGTATCAGTGGAACCAATCTGATTGTGAGTCACTACAAAACTTTTGTAGCTGGGAGGGAGTGATTGCAGAACCCTGTCAATCTTGAGCTCCTCTGGAATCTTGCAGTCCAATTGCTCAAGGCGTTGAGTGTAGCCCGACATCTTAATGGCGTGCTCACTAACGGAACTCCCTTCCTCCATCTTGCAGTTAAAGAACTTCTCAGAGATCTCATATCTCTCAGAACGGGCCTAAGTCTGAAACATGGTTTTCAACTCTTCGAGAATCTCAAAGGGCCCGGGATAGTTTTCAAAACGATTTTGAAGTTCCGGTTCCATAGCAATTAACATGGTGCTCTTAATCACACCATAATCATCTTTGCACGACTGATAGACAGCTTTCTCATCAGTCGGCGCAGTTGCAGCGGGGGGGTTACCTAACGCTTTCTCAAGGACATAGTCCTTTTGACCGCCAGAGAGAATGATTCTCAGATTGCGGAACCAGTTGGTGAAGTTAGACCCATTGTTCTTAAGCTTTTCTTTCTCAGCAAAAACGTTGAAGTTGAA
Source organism: Avena sativa (assembly GCA_916181665.1). NCBI lineage: Eukaryota > Viridiplantae > Streptophyta > Magnoliopsida > Poales > Poaceae > Avena > Avena sativa. Next base: position 542,001,760 of record OV702289.1, on the reverse strand, counting down.
GTTGGACTTAGCCATTTGATCTACAATATTTGCAAGTACAAATTAGACTATGTTCATGACAAATAGTTCAACTTAATCAAATTACTAGATGAACTCCCACTAAATTCAACATCCCTCAAGTTGTTTAGTGAACACGATCCAAATTCACCACACCTAATCCGATCTTCACGAGAAGAGATGTGGTTTCAATGGTGGACAACGAAGTGTCGATCATATCATTCATATGACTTGTGCTTAACCTTTCGGTTCATGTGTTCCGAGGCCATGTCTGTACATGCTAGGCTCGTCAAGTTAGACCCAAGTATTTCCGCGTGTGCAAAACTGGCTTGCACCCGTTGTATGTGAGCGTAGAGTCTATAGCACCCGATCATCACGTGATGCTTGGACACGACGAACTTTCGCAACGGTGCATACTCGGGGAGAACATAGTTTTTTATCTTGATCTTTAAGTGAGGAATCATCTTATAATGCTACCATCGCGATCTAAGCATAATAAGATACATAAAAAGGATAAACATCACATGCATATAACTTTATGTGACATGGTATAGCCAATCTTCGCGCAATGATCTCCATCTTGTGCGTTCCGGCATGATCTCCATCACTCCACCATGATTGCCTCCACCACGAATAGCAACTACAACTATTGCTAACTACTTAGCGATAAAGTAAAGCTATTACATGGCGTATAAGAAGTTGACTCGCAGGTCATACACAATTATAAAGACAACCATATGGCTCCTGCCGGTTGTGTACTCATCGACATGCAAGTCGTGAAACATTACAAAACATGATCATCGCATACAATATACACATCACATCTTGGGCCATACCATATCACAGAAAAACACTCCCTGCAAAAACAAGTTAGACGCCTCTACTTTGTTGTTGCATGTTTTACGTGGCTTATGGGAGTAGATGCTAAGAACGATTCTTACCTACGGAAAGCCACAACGGTGATATTATGGTTGCCAAACTCCGGTGTTAATCCCATGACAACTATAGTGAGAGAAACTGACATCCACCAGCCGCATGTGTGGTACAAGCCACACGTCAAGTGCGGAGCCGGTCTCGCGAACGACGTCGCGTAAGGTTGGCCTGGACCGCTTCAATCTCACTATCCCACGTCATAAGAAGAACACAAACAAGAGGCTTGCAACAAAAAACATCAACGCCCGCAACAACCATGTTGCGTTCTACTCGTGAATCACATCTACGCATAGATCTAGCTCTGATACCACTGAAGGGTTTCGCAGCATAGTAAATCAAAATTTTCTAAGGAAGCGAACAGAGGGAAAGCCAAGATCTAATCTAGGAGATGCAAACAACGAGAGAGATTGGATTAGATCTTCATACCCTTGAAGATTCGCACAGCGGAACGTTCGTCGGAACGTGGGTGATGTAGTCGTACTCGCTTCTCCTCCTCGCGATCCGATCCGATCTAGCACCACAAGTGGCGGTGCTCCGTGAGATGCACACGTGCAGCACCTCGACGTCTCCTCCTTCCTCGGACCAGCAAGTAGGGTGGAGAGATGGATTGGATCTACAAAACGACGGCGTGGTGTATATGGTAGAGAATTTCTGCCGCAGGGCTTCGCCTACAAACAGTCGGGAGGGAGAGAGGAGGGCAGCAGGGCAACTAGGGTTTGGAGGAAGGTGTGTGTGTGGGGAGGGGGCGCACCAGCCCTCTATATATAGAGGGGGGGTGCGGCCAGCCCTTGCCTCTCCTCCAAGCCTATCTCTAGTTTAAACGATTTAAACTCTCCCTTATCTAGAAATTCTATCTCTAGTTTAAACGAGTTTAAACTTATCTAGAATCGGTTGGGCCCTATGGGGACTTGTGCCCCTGGCCCAATGCGGCCAGGACACTCCCTCATAGGCCCATGCCCCCTTCCGGAAGGTGGGACCACGTTGGCCCCCTTCTGGAAGGTTCTAGAAGCTTCCGGTACAATACCGATTAATCCGGAACAATTCCGAACTCCAAAAACTGCACTGCCTTATATGAATCTTATTCTCCGGACCATTCCGGAACCTCTCGTGATATCCCGGATCCCATCCGAGACTCCGAACAAAAATTCATAAACCAATTATCCAATCTATCCTAGCGTCGAGACACGTTAAGTGTGTGACCCTGCGGGTTCGAGAATATGCAGACATGATCTTCTATCAATAATCAACAGCGGGGTCTGGGCACCCATATTGACTCCCACACATTCATCGATGATCATATCGAATGAACCACGATGCCAGGATTCAATCAATCCCATATATATATTCCCTTCGTCTGCGATATTTTACTTGCCTGAGATTCGATCGTCGGTATCGTCATACCTAGTTCAATCTCGTTCACAGCAAGTACTTTACTCGTTCCGTAATCCGATATGACTTTGTGATTAACTCCTTAACCACATGCTTGCAAGCGGTGTTGATATCGATTACCGAGTGGGCCCGAAGCATATCTCTCCGACTTGGGAGGGACAAATCCCATCTCGATACATACAACCCAATAGATACTTTCCGATCACCTGAGAGACACCTTTATGATCACCCTCTCATAGGATGACGTTTGATGACCTCAAAGCTTTCTTCCGATACCAGGGAGTTGTATTATCTCATGGTCTAAGGAATACAATATTTGACATGAGAAAAGCTTCGCAAAGACGAACACGATGAAACGATCTAATAGCTTTGCTTAGTTTGGGTCTGTCCACCATATCATTCTCCCAATGATATGATCTCATTATCAATTGACAACTCATGTCTATGGTTAGGAAACCTTAACCATCATTGATCAATGAGCTAGTCCATAGAGGCGTACTAGGGACACGGTGTTGTTCACAAACCACACAAGTATTAAAGTTTCTGCTTAATACAATTCTAGCATGTAATATAAACTTTATCATGAACAAGAATTATAATAATAACATCTTTATTATTGCCTCTAGGGCATAATTCCAACATAGTCCATTATGTGTAGCCATATGCGATGGATCTTTTTTCTTCATATGCTTTCTCCGAAAATTTGAGTGAATATATCTGTATATTTACTTAACAAGGAAGAAGTATGAAACATTTGAAAATTGTTCAAAGACTTTCAAGATGAAGTGGAAAATCATTGTAACAAGAAAATAAAGAGTTTATGATTCGATCATCAAGGAAGATATTTGAGTTACACGTTTAGCAAAAACACCTAAGACTTGAGGAATTGTTCCATGATTTGTGTTTCCCGATAAACCATAGGAGTATGGCATATTCGAGAGATGAAATCAAACCATGTTTGACATGGTAAGATCAAGGGTGTCATTTATAAAACTGCCATTATGTTTTAAGGATTGAAGCTTTAGAGACTACCGCTTTTACACTGAAAAGAGCACCATCGTGATCCATTGAAATGACACCATATGAGTTATGGTTTGGGATAAAACCCGAATTGTATTTTCTTAAATTTTGGTATGCTATGCATAAGTAAAATGTTTACAACCAAAGTCGGATAAGCACGTCTTTGTAGGTTATCCCAAAGAATTTGTTGGGAATTTCTCCATAACACCGAGGACAAAAGAGTTTGATACTTGGAACGTCAAGTTTCTTGAGAAGGAATTTTTCGTGAAAAGTTAAGTGGGAGGACAATAGAACTTTGATAAGTTTGTTGAACCTTAGCTATATGTGCTAAGTAGCGTAGCGCCGGAAAGTGTCCTGGTGGCGGCCACAATGCTCATGGCTCTCGTGATTACAAAAGGTGTGATCTCGGAGATTAGAGTTCCTATAGAACCGTGTGGGTCGGTAAGAATCAAATCGTAAGATTTGATAAGCAATTCGTTATTGTTTTGACAATGATGAACCGACTACATGCAAAGAAGCGATGATGGGCCCTGACTCCATAAAATGACTAGAAGTCATAGAATCCGTGATAGTATCCATACACGAGAAAACAAGTTTCTAAACTTGGAAGACCCTCCGGAAAGGCGTGAAGCCTATCGGTCATGTTTGGATCTATAAAGAAATAAGACATGGATGTTTAACATCTATGAAATAGTCGACATGTCAGAAAGAATTTTACGACAATGTTCAAGGAGTTGACTATGACAAGATTTGATCTTTCATAGCAATATATAGTCTTGACGGATTAATGTAGCAACCACTACATATAATTTGGTATATGGTAGTTAAATAAACAAAACAAAGTTCTTCTAATAGAACGGTAACCTAGGACATGTACATGACATGGTCCGAAGGGTTTTGTTAATTCAAAGGGTGCTAAAAGGGCATGTAAACTTCAATAGTTGAAGTAAGCATAGCGGAGTTGGAATCTTCACCATGATGAAACTGTTAAAAGAGTTTAAATTCATCGGAGATGATGAAGATGCTTGCATTTGCAAGAAATTAAGTGGGAGTGCTGAGACATATTTCTAATACATTATGTAGAGGACATATTGTTGATTGGAAATGATGAATCTTGTATTGACAAAAGTTAAGAATTTCATTAAAATAAGATTTCAATGAAAGACTTGGGCAAACCCGGAATATTAGGCTTCAATATCTATATGGATAGATTAAGGCGCTAATATGGTTGTGCCAGACATACATATATGAGATATTGAAAGGGTTCAATATGGAAACAACAAGAAAGGTTCTTGCTGCATGGAAAGGATTGTATCAAAATTCAAGTGTTTCAACACTTGGTGAGTAAAATCACATGAAGATTTTGATCGATTATACCATGATATGTATATATCCAGAATGTCCTATGCTCTGAATGTTATGAGCATATACCAGAATGATTCATAAGATGATCATTGGACAATAGTAAAGATATTCTTGTGAGCTTTGGAAGAACTAAAAATATATAATGTATAAGTGACAAATAGTTAAAGGTAGTTCATTGTAAAGTGTTACATTGATACTAGTTTTGTCACAAGATACAAATTAAATTTATCTCAGTTTAAACTATGGGTGGCATAATGTAATGGAAAGGATGTTCCATGATGGATTTGGATGAGTTCCAAAGTTGAGACATTGTGACGGATACTACAACAAAAGGCCAAGTATATGACTGCTATAGTAGCAGCAAAGGAGGGCATTTGTGTTAAGTAGTTTGTTATCAAACTAGGTGTGGTTCAAAGTGGGCTAATACTATGAAGATATATTGTGTGACAATAATATCAACATATTTTAACCCGAACGAACTAAAGGTCTCACCAGAGGACCAAATTTATACGATGCCATCTCATTTGAGAATGAGTGATGCGTAGAGACGCAAAGACATGCAAATACACACGGACCTAAAACTGCCAGATCTAGAGATTATGTTAACCACTAGCAATAGCGTATATGCAACACCAGAAAGCCATAGGTATTCAATACGCAAAGTTTTTCAAACTAGATTATTGACTCTAGTGCAAGTGGGAGACTGAAGGGAATATGCCCGAGAGGCAATAATAAAGTGGTTATTATCTTATTCCATATTTATGATAAATGTTTATTTTACATGCTAGAATTGTATTGATCGGAAACATCAATACATGTGTGTTTAATAAACAAAAAGGGTTCCTAGTTATGCCTCTCTTATAGACTAGCTTGTTGATTAACAAGATGATCAAGGTTTCCTGATCATGGACATTGGATGTTGTTAATAACAAGGTCACACCATTGGTGGAATGATGTGATGAACATTCATCTGAAGTATAGCATTACGATCAAAGTCATTATGTTTATATTGCTATAACATCATACTAAGTAATCTTTATCCTTACACCATGAGATCATGTTAATTGCTAACACCAGAAGAGTATCCTGATAACATCAAACATCACACCGTAACAGGGTGACTATAAAGGTGGGTTCAGTGCTACGAAGGTGTTATGTTGAGGCTCATGGATCAAGAGTGGGATTTGTCCATCCTGATGACGGATAGATATACTCTGGTCCCTCTCGGTGATATCACATTGAAATAGCTTACAAGCAAGTGATGTGATCACTAGAATGTTATATCACGGGAACGAGAAAAGAGTGCATGTCAGTAACGAGATCAAACTAGGTATGGAGATACCAATGATCGAATCTCGGACATGTAATATATCGCGAGACAAAGGGATTTAGTTAATAGCGTTAAAGGTTCTCACGATCACAAAAGTCATCGTTGAATGTGTAGGAGTCAGTATGGATCTCCAGGTCCCGCTGCTGATTATTGATCGGAGAGGGGTCTCGATCATGTCTGCATTATTCGTGAACCGTAGGGTGACACACTTAAGGGATATCGACACCATTTGGAGCAAATGTGTTTCATATAAAGATTTAAGAAAGCGCTAGAATTATTTCAATAGACACCGAAACTGTTTCGGGTGAAATTGCTGAAATTGGTTCTGCATGTAATATTGAAATGTTGCAGGGGATTTTATGTGAATGTTTGTTAATTAAAGTAATTAACAAAATTCTGAATAAAATCAATAAAAGAGTTTTATTAAATGAGAGAGCATTAAATTTGGAGAAATTTAATGCATTTAAAGTGGGGACTTTAAAAGATAATGTGAAGGGGCAAATTTATGTGGAGGGAGTTACCACCACATGAATGAGAAGGTGAGGGGTCACCCCTTGGGGCGCCGGCCATGGGGAGGGGTACCCTCCCCTCCTCCTATAAAAGGCCCTCCTCTCACACCTTCATACTCACACCTCCTTGTGAAGGATCTCTCTCCCCCTCTAGTATTATTCCCCCATGGTCTCGGATTAGCGAGATACATGTTCCCGGTGGCTTTATCTGGAAAGGAGTTGCTGCTTCCGCTGCTTTGCTGGAGCGAGGGACGGAGGTTGTCGGGGTACCGGACGTGTGTGCGATCACGGATGCACCGCTGCTTTGCGGTGCTGGACTTGGTGGTGCTGGAGCTGGATCTGATGGACGTGCTGGAGCCGGACCTGCTGGACTTCATCACGATCTTGAGATCGGCAAGTGTACGACTACATCAACCACGAGTTCCTACTCGTTAACAAAGCTCGTTGTCTATGAGGGTAAGTTCTTGTTGGATGTATGTCCACCCATTGCTTTGTACCTAGTAGATAGATCTTGGCGTGTAGTTCACACCGTAGGAAAAATTTTGTTTTCTATGCTGCGGACCCAACAATAATATCACATTTTGATATATCTACATGACCACACATAACTCTGTGTGATGAGGCAACTTATGGAACACCTAGAGTCATTGCATGTGTTCTTTCCTAAACCACATTGATATATATCCACACTGCTAGCTTCATTGATCCACACATGACCACATTGCATGTGTTCTTTTCCAAATCCACATATCTACATGACCACACACACACAAGTGGATTCTGTGATGCAACTTCTATCACGCTGGTGCAACATGTAATATGTTGCTTTCCTGTGTGTTTTGGTCTATGCATATGACCATGCATGGTTTAATTTGACACATGGATCCCCTAGAGACATTGCATGATGTGTGTTCTTTTCCTAAACCAGTACACACTAAAATATATCCACTAGAGCCACTGATCCCATCACATGACCACACATTGCATATATGTACATTGTTCTTTTCCAAAACAACAAGGTGATGATATATATATCTCTACATATATGCATGACCCCACACATGCATATACTCAAGTGGATTATGCGATGATGCACAACTTATGTCACACTGGTCCATGCATGCATGCAATGTGAAAGCTCCTTTATTTAATTCCTATAGCTTGTGTTGTTGGTCTCTATGACCATATGGAATATATCTCCTATAGAGTCATATTGCATGCATGTGTTCTTTTCCTAACCCCCACATTGATATGGCCACCAGATTCATTGATAGATCCATGATGACCCACAAGTATAGGGGGTGTATCGCAGTATTTTCGAGGGAAGTGAAACCCAATTTATTGATTCGACACAAGGGGAGCCAAAGAATATTTATAAGCCTTAACAACTGAGTTGTCAATTCAGCTGCACCTGGAAACAATCTTGCTCACAGCAGTTTATCAGTAGCAATAGTTTTGTAGTAGGAATAGCAAAGTAGCAACAGCACTAAAGCAAAGACAGTAGTAACAATAGCAACAAATAGTAGGATTCGAGTACGGTAGGCATAGGGATGGATGGACGGGTGTTGCATGAACAAGACAATTCACATATCAATCAGAACATAGGGCAATTGCAGATAAATAAGATAAAGCATCCAAGTACTAGATAATCCTAGGCATGTGTTCCATATATAGTCATACGTGCTCGCAATGAGAAGTTGCACAACATCTTTTGTCCTGCCAGCCCATTTGCAGCGGGGCCTCAAGGGAACTACTGCCAATTAAGGTGCTCCTTTTAATAGAGCACCAGAGCAAAGCATTAACACTCCATGAACATAGGTGATCCTCACATCGAAGCCATTCCCTCCGATTATCCTGATTTCTGTCACTTCGGGGCCATTGGTTCCGGACAACAATGTGTGTATACAACTTGCAGATAAGACCATAAACAATACTATCATAATGAATCAATAACATGTTTAGATCTGAAATCATGGCACTTGGGCCCTAGTGACAAGCATTAAGCATAAAAAGTCGCAACAAACTCATAAAGCACTAATAGAAGATACTAGGCACCATGCCCTAACAATCTAATGCCATTACATGAACGATCTCATCCAATCCCTACCATCCCCATAGCCTAAAGCGGGGGATTACTCACTCATAGATGGGGGAAACATGGATGGTCAATGGAGAAGCGATGGTGATGATGATGGCGATGATCACCTCCAATTCCCCATCCCGGCAGGGTGCCAGAACGGAGTTTCTGGTGTTGTTTCGTGGAATCTAGTGGTGGCGGCAGAGCGGAACTCTTTCTGGAAAAACATCGAACCCCCCAGAGTTTTTAGGTCAGAAGGCTTCTTATAGGCGAAGAGGGAGACCGAGGGGGTGTCTGGGGCGGCCAGACCACCCCCTGGCGCGGCCTGGTCTAGCCCGCGCGGCCAGGTGGTGTGGCCTGGGCCTAACCCCCCTCTATCTCGTATTATGGCTCCGGGAGTCTTCTGGTGAAATAGGATTTTCGGAATATTTTCCGGGATTTTTCCTGACAGTTGATTTTCTGCACAAAAAGTAGACACCGGGGCAATTCTACTGAAAACAGCGTTAGTTGCATCCAAATCACACAAGTTTAGAGGAGAAACAATAGCAAAAGTGTTTGGGAAAGTAGATACGTTTTGGACATATCAACTCCCCCCAAGCTTAGCTTATTGCTTGTCCTCAAGAAATTCAGTTGAAAACTGAGTGCGATAAAAGAACTTTCACAAACACATTTGCTTCATATGATGTATATATTCTCAGCATGTGATCAACTACTTAGACAATTCATAATAAAGAGTATGCAACTAAGTTCACTTAATAGGCAATGCAAGCTATGAAGAGATTCCAACTTAAAAATAATAAGTAGCAAGAAACATAAACATAAGCAACATTACAATGCTCATAACAAGGCATGATAGAGTGGTATCTTACTTGCCTTTGATCCAAGGCACCTCTGAAGTTCAGGTGAAGACTAGAAGTAAAGATGTTAAAGATACAAGCATCAAAGTCATAACACAAATAATCAAGTTTTGAGGCAAGCACATTACACTAAGAATGACAACTATGCTCTCAAGAAGGTGCTCATAGAATATGCGGAGACTCAACAAGGAAATGAAAAAGGTTTTGAATAGTTTGAAAGGCTTCCAAATGCTGAAAGTATGGTACTCGTTAGCTTTGAGCTCTTATTTCCCCTATCATAAGCATCTTTAAATGGTTAAGGTTAAAGTGACACAACTAAGAGGATATGTTTGACAAGTTATAAATCGAAGTCTCATGCCCCTTACTTATGAAGACCGATCCTCATGCTACTCAACTTCAGTCACAAGTAAGCTCTTGTCATTGTAAGTATATACATATCATAGAGAACCGCCAACGGGGTACCCCTTGCACATGATACAGGAGCTATCCCATAATCAAAATGACAAGGCAAGCAGACAATGAGCATCTCAGCGATCTTTTTATTTACTATGTGCATAGATTTTTATTGAGGATGCTTCATAGAATGCTCGTTATGGTTATGCTGCAAGTTTCCACCATGATTAGGCATGGCTTAGGCTAGCGGCCCAGGCGTTTCCCTAACACATATACAAACTCCATGATCTTACAAGTTCCACTTTTATTTCACACCGCCGGGATCCATAGGCAAAAGAACATGATATCAACGAGGTACTAAGTACCAGTGCAATGTGGAAAGCGTTCCCCATGATACATGGTTCTGCTAACTTCAACTTATAAAGCGCAAGCATATACGCAACAAAGAAGGACGCAATGGTTTAGGTTTATTAAGTGCAAGAAAATAAAGTGTGCCAGTTCGTGAGAGCTTTACTAACTAACTTTCTCATAACAAGCAAACATTTTACTTGGAAGAAAACAAGGCATATTGAATATGCACGGAAGCAAATGATGCTAATAGGTAGGTATGGTGGACACTTTGGCAATATTTGGTTTAGGGAGTTGGAAACATGAGTAAAATACTCAGTGAAAATGAAGGCTAGCAATAGTAAGGGAGCGACAAAAGAGAGACAAATGGCTGTCATAATCATGCTTGCAACAAAATAGGACTAATCATGGCACGAAAGTGATTCAAGATCCTCAAGGCAAAATAATTCATCAAGGCTTAACTCATTATTTCAGTCATATGCATGCATGAGCATGTGCCAAGTCAATTCAAACGAAACATTCAGAGGAGGATACCACGGTGTCATACCAAGTTATGAATAGAGTAATGCAAGCAAACATTCATATGACATGCTACAAACTATTAGCAAGCTGGAACTAATCATAAGAAAGCAAGAACTACTAAGCATCCAAAGATAGCATACACCCTACATGAACAGACCAAGCATGCCCACAATGATGAGTATATATACAAAAATGAAAACAAATAGAGTTCGTTACTAGCCTCTTACCACACCTCAAGTTGTCATTAATCCTCATTATTGCTCTTCACTTGTGTGGCTTGAATAATAATATGAAACCAATATCCACTGACGACTGCTGAACCCTGCAAAAAAATCACAAAACCAAAGAAGAACAACAAATATTTTTGGTGTTTTTAATTTTTAAAAGCAAGAACCAAAAAGGAAAAACAAGCAAAGCAAAATCTTTTGGGGTTTTTCGAATAGCTCAAACAAAGCAAAAAGGGAAAAACAAACCAAGGCAAAAAGAAAAAGAAGCAAACCAAAGAGAAACAATAGAAATATTTTTGGTCTTTTTGTGTTTTAGAAAGCAAAAGCAAAGAAAGAACGAAAACTAAAAAGAGAACGAAACATGAATATACAAAGTACCGACACAAAATGATATGGAGATGAGTGCGATGTCGGCGTACCTCCCCCCAAGCTTAGGATTTTGGCCTAAGTGGGTGCCAATCCCATGCTGGCCAGGATGAAGTGTCACCATGGTATGACGAGGAGGTACCCTCGTCCTGGTGCGAGCTCGAGTACGTCCCTCCGTAGTGCGCGGAGTAATCATAAGAGGGCACATCCTCCTGATGCTGCTCGTGGAAACCCAGCAAGCGGAGCTACTCGTCCACCTCCTCCTTAGAGCGTGACCACGGTCTCCTGTGAACACTAAACAAAGAAGACTGTGGCAAAGGGATCTCCCTCTCATCCCCATCAGTAAACAGCATCCTATATACTAGGCTGTCCAAATCAGAATTAGTAGTGACAAAGTGATGAGTTTTCATAGCAACAAGGTTAAGCCTTTATAGTGCTAATATAGTATCATTGGGGTCCACTAAAAGCCCTAATGCATTGACCATACGTGAGGCAATGATGCCCCCATAGATAGGCCCCCTAGCAGCTAGGCGGCGAGCAATAAGCGAGCCAAGGCTGTACCGAGTATCATTGTTGAGCGCAGCAGCAAGGAAGGCTAAATGATAGATGGATATATTACTTGTGTTCTCCCTACCAAGTATGCTAGTAGCAAGATAATATGCAAAGTATCTAAGAGAAGGGAGTTGGATGTTTCTTATCTTTCCATGCTAAGCCACGCGGTCATCATCATTGGTCACCCCTCGGTAAAGTTCTAGCAAATCAGCAGGTCGCCCTTGAATCTTTTTCATGGTCCTTGTCATGCTTACACCTACAACACTTCAAAATCTTTCCAATGTCATGGTTAAGGGCAGGTTATAAATTTTGAAAGAGACAGTTGACTGATAGGGTGTGTTAGTAAACACGAAGCTCTCAACAAAAGTTTTGGTAGCATAGCGTATTGCTCACTCTCGTCTTGCATATATGAGGTCAAACCAACCCTTTGAATCAGTAGGAAGAAATCATCAAGAATCCCTACAGCCTGTAAGAAAGTAAAACAAGGAAAAGTAGATGGGTGAGCATCCCCATCATCCCCCTCATTACCAATACGAGTTGCAATGAGGTCTTCGTTGTATGATGGCCTAAACTGAGAGGCTGATCTTGAGGGCCTCGACCTCCTAGGTGCATCCCTCTCAAATATCTCTCCAAAGGTATGGTTGTTCATGCTTGATATTCTGAAATTTAAACACCTATTAAACAAGTGATTGCAAAGTGAATATAATGAAGGGTACTACTCATAGAGACTTGTAAGAGGCCTAAACATGCATCAAAACTATATCTCTAAGCATCAAAGAAGCTTACAAGCTCTCATAACCGGTCACCTACAGCAGCAAAATACTCAAGATATAATCCACTAAACACAAATCTACTTGGACAAGGGAAGAGTCACATACCAAAGAACAAGTGCTCCAAATTTCAGCAACAAAGATGGGCTGAGCAAGGAGATCGAAAAAATCGAGAGCAAGCACAGCAAGAACGCGATTTTGAGCAATGAACTAGAGTTTGCTCGGGAGAGAGAAGAAAGTGGCATGTGAGATTGTTAGTGGAGGTCCAGGGGTGGCCCACACCATGGCATGGCACCACCCAGGGCAGGCCGCGCCACCAGATGGTGAGCCTACCTGGTGGGCCCCCCTGGGTCACTCCAGGTACTCCTCTGCCCCTTTTTTCACGTAAAAATTTAATATGAATTTTCTGGAATTTTCGAGACACTTTATTTTTGGGCAATTTTCAAGCATAGAAGAATGATTTTCTGACAGATAGATTTTTTTTGGAAAATGATGCTATGAAAAAACATTGCTAGAACTACAGGAGTTCTAAGACATTCTAATATGCAAGCAACTAAGAACAAAAAGGAAAACTATATGAAAACAAAAACTAAAAATGGATAGAATAGAAGTAACGGAGATAATCATAGTGAAAACATTGTTTTGTTCAACGAAATCATTTTGTTAACAAGGTTGATCAGGTCTTATTACCAAAACAATTTCATATGAGACAAAACTTTGTATTCCACTAATGATTATGTTACCTCAACTTTGATAGCAATGGTCCCAATCATAATAGTTTCAAAATTTTCTCTTGGTATGGGACAATATATTTCTCCAACTTGAATGCCCTCAACATGTTCAATTGAATTCAGACCATAAGTCCTTTCAATCTTCTTGGGGAAATATACAGTATGTTCCTTGTCATTAACATTAAAGGTCACCTTTCCTTCATTACAATTAATAATAGCTCTTGCAGTATTAAGAAAAGGTCTCCCAAGAATAATAGATATATTATCATCTTCAGGCATTTCAAGCACAACAAAATCAGTTAATATCAAGCAATTATGAGCCACTTGAACAGGTACATCCTCACATATACCAACAGGAATAGTGGTAGATTTATCAGCCATTTGCAAAGATATATCAGTTGGTATTAATTTTTCTAGTTGAAGCCTCTTATAGAGAGAGAAAGGCATAACACTAACTCCAGCTCCCAAATCACACAAAGCAGTTCTAACATAACTATTCTTAATAGAGCAAGGGATAGTTGGAATCCCTGGGTCTCCAAGTTTCTTAGGAACGTTACCATTAAAGGAATAATTAGCAAGCAAAGTAGAAATTTCTTCATTAGGGATCTTCCTTTTATTCGAGACAATATCCTTCATATACTTTGAGTAAGGAGGCAATTTAATAGCATCAGTCAAAGGAATTTGCAAGAATAAAGGTTTCATCCACTCACAAAACTTATTATAGTGTTCATCTTCCTTTGACTTGTGTTTCTTATCAGGGAAAGGCATAGGTTTTTGGACCCAAGGCTCTCTTTCACTACCATGTTTCTTAGAAACAAAATCTTCTTTAGTGTATTTAATATTCTTAGTGTGGTTTTCAGGTTCTTCTTTAACTTTTTCTTCATTAGGAACTTCATTTTCTTCATTACCACTTTCAGTTTCAGCATCAGAGACAGATATACTATTAGGATCTATAGCAGGTTCAGAGGGTTCTACAACAGTTTTATGTTTCTTTTTCCTTTTCTTACGAGTAGAGCCACTATTTTTAGCTTGTTGAGAATCCTGCTCAATTCTTTTGGGATGCCCCTCGGGATATAGAGGATCCTGGGTAGCAGCACCACTTCTAGTTCTAATTTCATAAGCATGTTTTTCTTTAGCAGCATTAACTAGCAAGTCTTTTTGCACTTTAATGAGTTGATCTATTTGAGTTTGAACCATTTGAAAGTGTTTAACAATCATTTTAACATCATTATAGGTTCTTTCCACAATATCTTTCAACTCAACAATAGCTCTAGTGTTTTCCATTAGATGATTTTGCACCCTTTTATTAAAATTATCCTGCTTAACAATAAATATATCGAATTCTTCTAAGCATTGATCAAGAGGTTTAGAGTAAGGGATATCACCTTCATTAGAGTGTTGGAGAGAGTGTACCTCAATAGTGGATGAGTGGGGAATTGGCTTACATAATTCTTCTATAGGAGGTAAATTCTTGACATCTGCAGCTTTAATTCCCTTCTCCTTAAGATATTTCTTAGCTTCCTTCATCACTTCATCATTTAATTCAATAATTCCCCTCTTCTTAGATAATGGTATAGGCGCTGGAATAGTTGGTTCAGGTATGATTACTTCAGGTATAGCTGGTTCAAGAGGAGTCCAATCTTCATAGTTCTTGCTTATTTTAGCCATTAATTCCTCAGCTTCCTTGGGAGTCCTATTCCTAAAAACACAATCAGCACAACTATCTAGGTATGTCCTAGATTCTTCAGTTAGTCCATTATAAAATATATCAAGAAGCTCATTATTTGGTAATGGACTTCTAGCCTGTGCATGAATCAAAGCACAAAACCTTGCCCATGATTCAGGCAATATCTCTTTTTATCCCTTTCTAAAATCAAAAAGTTCCTGCAAAATAGCATGTCTAGCACTTGGAGGAAAATATTTCTGCAGGAAAGTACTAATCAAGCAATCAGGGTTATCAATAGATCCAGGAGGTAAATTACTAAACCAAGTTTTAGCTTCTCCTTTCAGTGAAAAGGGGAAAATCTTAGCAAAAAAGTAAGTACACATCTTAATATCATCAGAAAACAGGCCACTCATGGTAGAAAGCTCAGTCATATGTGCTTCCGCACTTTCATTCTTAGTCCCACAAAAAGGTTCTTTCTCAACAATAGCTATGTAAGATGGATCGAGAGAGAAATCATAATCTTTACCTTTAATAGTTATGGGAGAAGCAGCAAACTTAGCAATAGGAGACAATTTGGGTCTAATAGTACGCCTCTCAAGGAGACTCTTAGAAGCGCTCCTATCATGGGTGTTTTTACATTCTTTAATAAATTCATCAGTCATCTCAACATAACCATCTTCAATATCATAACTCTCACTAGACTCAGGTGAACTAACAGGTGTAGTAGTGTCTTCATCAGGAGTTTCAGTATTTCCAGCTATAGTTCTAGCAATCGTAGCATCTAGGAAAGGACCTAATGAATCACTCTTATCAAGCACAGCAGAAGCAGCATCATAAGTATCAGAAGTTTCAGATTCAGCAGAAGTAGTAGTGTGTGTAGCATGTGTATGTGGTGGTGTAACGAGCTTACTCATAACAGATGGTGAATCAAGAGCAACAGAGGTGTTTAGAACCGTACCTCTTCTTGTAGTGGATGGTAAAATAGGAACCTTGCCATCACGAGACTTACCCATGATGGATGGATAACAGCGAACAATAGAGAATCCAATTGAACTTGATAAATAAAGCTATGCTCCCCGCCAACGGCGCAAGAACATAGTCTTGATGACCCACAAGTATAGGGGGTGTATCATAGTATTTTTGAGGGAAGTGAAACCCAATTTATTGATTCGACACAAGGGGAGCCAAAGAATATTTATAAGGCTTAACAACTGAGTTGTCAATTCAGCTGCACCTGGAAACAATCTTGCTCACAGCAGTTTATCAGTAGCAATAGTTTTGTAGTAGGAATAGCAAAGTAGCAGCAACAGTAAAGCAAAGACAGTAGTAACAATAGCAGCAAACAGTAGGATTCGAGTGCGGTAGACATAGGGATGGATGGACGGGCGTTGCATGAACAAGACAATTCACATAGTAATCAGAACATAGGGCAATTGCAGATAAATAAGATAAAGCATCCAAGTACTAGATAATCCTAGGCATGTGTTCCATATATAGTCATACGTGCTCGCAATGAGAACTTGCACAACATCTTATGTCCTGGCACCCCTTTGCAGCGGGGCCTCGAGGGAACTACTGGCAATTAAGGTGCTCCTTTTAATAGAGCACCGGAGCAAAGCATTAACACTCCGTGAACACAGGTGATCCTCACATCGAAGCCATTCCCTCAGGTTATCCCGATTTCTGTCACTTCAGGGCCATTGGTTCCGGACAACAACGTGTGTATACAACTTGCAGATAAGACGATAAACAATACTATCATAATGAATCAATAACATGTTCAGATCTGAAATCATGGCACTCGGGCCCTAGTGACAAGCATTAAGCATAACAAGTCGCAACAAAGTCATAAAGCACTAATAGAAGATACTAGGCACCATGCCCTAACAATTTGATGCCATTACATGAACGATCTCATCCAATCCCTACCATCCCCATAGCCTACAGCGGGGGATTACTCACTCATAGATGGGGGAAACATGGATGGTCAATGGAGAAGCGATGGTGATGATGGCGATTATCTCCTCCAATTCCCCATCCCGGCAGGGTGCCAGAACGGAGTTTCTGGTGTTGTTTCGTGGAATCTGGTGGTGGCGGCAGAGGGGAACTCTTTCTGGAAAAACGTCGAACCCCCTAGAGTTTTTGGGTTAGAAGGCTTCTTATAGGTGAAGATTGAGACCAAGGGGGTGTCTGGGGCGGCCAGACCACCCCCTGGCATGGCCAGACCACCCCCTGGTGCGGCCTAGGATAGCCCATGCGGCCAGGTGGTGTGGCCTGGGCCCAGCCCCCTCCGTCTCGTATTCTGGCTCCGGGAGTCATCTGGTGAAATAGTATTTTCGGCATATTTTCCGGGATTTTTCCTGATAGTTGATTTTCTGCACAAAAAGTAGACACCAGGGCAATTCTACTGAAAACAACATCAGTCCGCGTTAGTTGCATCCAAATCACACAAGTTTAGAGGAGAAACAATAGCAAAAGTGTCCAGGAAAGTAGATACGTTTTGGACGTATCAATCCACACATGATGACCACATTTGCATGTATGTACATTGTTCTTTTCTAAAACCACAATGATATCTCTACACATATGCATGACCACACATGCATATATACTACTCAAGTTGGATTCTATGATGATGCAAAACTAATTCTATCACACTGGTGCAACTAACCATGCATGCAGTGTGTGGAAGCTCCTTTATTTAACCTATGTGTTTTTGGTCTCTATGATGACCATGGATCTCTCCTAGAGTTATATGGCATGTGTGTGTGTTCTTTTCCATGCATATTGCATTATTGTTGATAGATCCACATGATGACCACATTGCATGTGTGTTCTTTGCCAATAATATACCACATTTTGATATATCTACATGACCACACATATAACTTTGTGATGATGCAACTTATGTCACACTGGTGCAACATGCAATGTGCCTGTGTGGAAGCTGTGCTTTTCCTATATATGTGTTTGATCTCTGTGACCATGCATGGTTGTACACATGGAACCCCTAGAGTCACTGCATCTGTGTTCTTTTCCCTAAACCACATTGATATCCACACTGCTAGCTAGATGTCATTGATCCACATACATGACTACATTGCATATGTTCTCTTTTCCAAAACCACATTGTTGGTATATCTACCACACACACTAGTGGATTCTATGATGTAACTTCTGTCACACTGGTGCAACATGGAATATGTTGCTTTCCTATGTGTTTTGCTCTATATGACCATGCATGGTTTAATTTGACACATGGATCCCCTAGAGACATTGCATGATGTGTGTTCTTTTGCTAAACCAGTACACAATGATATATATCCACTAGAGCCACTGATCCCATCACATGACCACATTGCATATATGTACACTGTTCTTTTCCAAAACAACAATGATGATGATATCTCTCTAAATATATGCATGAGACCACACACATGCATATACTCAAGTGGATTCTGTGATGATGCACAACTTCTGTCACTGGTCCATGCATGCATGCAATGTGGAAGCTCCTTTATTTAATTCCTATGTGTTGTTGGTCTCTATGACCCATATGGAATATCTCTCCTATAGAGTCATATTGCATGCATATGTGTTCTTTTCCTAATTAACCCACATTGATATGGCCACCAGAGTCATTGATAGATCCACACCATGATGAACACATTGCATGTGTGTTCTTTTCCAATAATACCACACATTGATATCTACATATGACCACACACACTCTGTGATGCAACTTATGTCACACTGGTGCAACATGCAATGCGTGGAAGCTGCTTTTCCTATGTGTTTGGTCTCTGTGTCCATGGTTGTACACATGGAACACCTAGAGTCATTGCATGTGTTCTTTTCCTAAATAAACCACACTGATATCCACACAGCTATAGGTGCCATTGATCCACACATGAACACATTGCACATTGATATATATCTACATGACCACACACACACTAGTGGATTTTGTGATGTAAAAAACTTCTGTCACACACACACAGACTGGTGCAACATGCATATGTGGAAGCTGCTTTCCTATGTGTTTTTGGTCTCTATGAGACCATGCATGGTTTGACACATGGATCCCCTAGCTGCTAGAGTCATTAATTAATTGCATGTGTGTGTTCTCTTCCTATAAACCACATTGATATCCACACTAGAGTCACGATCTCTCCACATGACTATTGCATGTGCTCTTTTCCAAAACCACATGATGATATCTACATGCATGACCCACACATACATACTCCAGTGGATTCTGTGATACAACTAACTTCTGTCACATTGGTGCAAACATGTATGCAATATATGTTGCGTTCCTATGTGTTTTTGGTCTATGTGACCATGCATGGTTTCATTTGACACATGGATCCCCTAGAGACATCATTGCATGATGTGTGTTCTTTTCCTAATAAACCAGTACACACTGTCCACTATAGCTAGAGTCACTGATCCATCTCACATGACCACATTGCATATATATATATATGTACACTGTTCTTTTCCAAAACCACAATGATATCTCTAGCTACATGTACATGACCACACACATGCATATACTCAAGTGGATTCCATGATGATGCACAACTTGTGTCACACTAGTGCAACCATGCATGCAATGTGTAAGCTCCTTTATTAATTAATTCCTATGTGTTTTTGGTCTCTATGACGACCATGCATGGATCTCTCCTAGAGTCATATTTTGCAATGATGTGTTCTTTTCCTAACCCACATTATTGAGATGGCCACCAGAGTCATTGTTGATAGACCACATGATGACCATATTGCATGTGTTCTTTTCCAATAATATATACCACATTGATATCTACATGACCACACACAAACTCAAGTGGATTCTGTGATGCAACTTAACTTCTGTCACACTGTTGCAACATGTGCAATGTGGAAGCTGAGATTTCCTAGCTATATATGTGTGTTTTTGGTCTTTGTGACCATAATTTGACACATGGATCCCCTAGAGTCATTGTATATATGATGTGTTCTTTTCCTAAACCATATTGATATATATATCCACTAGAGTCATTGACCACAACATGACCACATTTGCATGTGTTCTTTTCCAAAACCATGCATGATGACCACACACTGCTCCAGTGGATTCTATGATAGATGCAACTTCTGTCACACACTGGTGCAACATGCAATGTGGAAGCTACCTTTCCTTATGTGTTATTGTCTCACTGTGACCATAGTTTTTGACACATGGAACCCCTAGAGACATTGCATGTGTTATTTTCCTAAACCACATTTTGATATATATCTACATGATTCTGTGATGCAACTTATGTCACACACTAGCCGTACAACATGGAATTGAAAGCTGGTTATTTATTATTTCCTATATGATGTTTAATTTTAGCTAGTATGACACACATGGATCCCCCTAGAGTCATGCATGTGTTATAACCACATTGATATATCCATTATACTCTATAGTCATTCACATGGATATGTGGAAGCAGCTTTAATTTTCATATGTATTTTGGTCTGTGTGATGCATTTTCTTTGGGCTCAAACTTTGATATATACCATATGTGCTGCTATGACCTAAAACTAACCAAAATAAGGATAAAAGTCCATCATTTAACCCTAATCTAGAGAAATCCATTGTTAAAAATAAATCACATTTTGAATCTTATCTAAATTTGAATATATTATCCAAAATACGTTACCTCTCTTGAGATCATTATACAAGCCAGAATATAAACTAGTAGTCCACATTAGTGCTTTTTTCAAGATTTATTCGTCAATAATTTATAGTTTTCTTCACCAAGGCCCTTTTAGTGAGGACTTTCTAAAATATGGTTAATTTATTTGAACCCTCCATCATGCATCTGACGGCCAGGACACCAACCCCAAATTTCTAGGTCAGATCCTCCCGCCCACGTGAAATTTGGCGCCAGCGCGGGAGAGTTTCTATGCAAACAAAAATTTCTCGAGCTGCAATTACCTTTGAGCCCACCCGCACAGCGCCACCCGCACAGCGCCACCCAAGCATTTGTGCAAAGGTCATTTACGTAATCTATCCCAAACCCTTTTTATCCCATCGCCGAAGTGAGACAGATCCAAATTTCCCCACCACCCTCGGCGTCGCCCTCCCCGCCGTCCTCCCCTCTTTTCCCCTCGCCCTCCCCGCCGTCCTCCCTGTCGTCCTCCCCCTTTTCCCCTCGCTGTTGTCCTTCCCTCTGCCCTCTGCCTTTAATCCCCTCGTCTCCGTCCATCCTTCCAGTAGTAACCTCTTCGTCACCCTAGCACAAAACCTAGCCCCTCCTCACCATCCCGGTTTTCAACCACGTCCGTCGACCTCGCCGATCGTCCACCTCGCTAATAGCCGGCTAACCTTGTCTACCATCTCGATGTACACTTCGCCTGCAAAGTCGGCTAGCTCACCATCCATCTCCCTGTCTAGCTCGCCATCCACCTCGGTGATAAGGCCCGTCACCACACTGACAAGGCCCATCCACCTTGTCGCCCACCTCGTCGACGAGGTTTGCTACCTCGCCGTCCAGATCGATGCCACGTGCCCCGGGTCTCTATAAGAAACGTGGTATCAAAAAGGCCCTACAACCTGTAGGCAAGGAAACATGCTCATCCTTGATGCTCGTGTTTTTTTACTTTGCCTGAGAAATGTTATTCATTGTCCTGTTCATGCCACCAATTTACCTTTTTTGTTGCAGTTATTCTCTCTTATTTGTTCTGCCTGTGAAATTTCTTGTGATTTTACAAGTCTTGTGATCAGGGTTGCATTATCATGTCTGTTGCATTAGTTTGACTGCTTCATGACATGTCTGATGAGCAGAATATAAATTTTTCTTAGTAGTCTATTTTACGTGATGATTACTATTGAACAATCAACATCATATGTCATGACTTGATTAATTGCCTATTTTAATTGCATGAAAGATGCTTATCCTTCTGATTTTTAATTGTCCTGCCCTTCTTATCAGTGCAACCAGCCAACCAATTGACAAGTGAGATTCAGAGTATTCGACTTATGATCAGTTTACATAGAGATAAAGTTTGCATTATCTTGGTTGTTCCATTGGTTTGGCTACTTCATCCTATGTCTTTTGATTAGAGTATAAATTGCTCATACTGGACTCTATTACATGATGATTACTATAGAATAATCAGCACCATAAGTTATATTTTGTTTATTTTCAGGATAGTTGCTTATCTTGCTTATGTTTTATTGTGATTATCCTCTTTAACTGCATGTACACTATTTCGGCTTATGATCTGTTTGTGTGTGATAAAGGTTGTATTATCTTGACTTTTTGCATTAGTTTGGCTGCTTCATCATATGCTTATTACTGCAACCAATTGGTGAATTGTCCAGCTTGTTCATTGTCTTGTCTCTTGCTTTGCTTTGGCTGCTTCACCGTTAGTCTTGTGATATGAGATTCAGAGTAGAAGTTCCTCATAGTGGACTGTTGTACATTATGATTAGTATAGAACAATCAATACCATGGGACATAGGTTATATTTTTGTAGCTTACTTAAGAGTTGTTTATTCATGACAAAACCACAATTGCATCCCATGGAAGAAATACGGTAGGAAACATCACGAGAAACAATGCGCGGATGCAAAAAAATGGGTCTTAGGCCCCTTGTTTATGCATCTCCCACTGAATTATCCCCTAAAAAGAGCAAGGATGAAGGATCTGGATCTGACTATTATCCTGAAGAGGGGAGAGAGGATGAGCTGGAGGTAGTCCCCTTACTTGCCTACTCATCTTTTGTGTAATTATTTGGTTACTTAATTTTCCATATATGTTGTGCTTTTTTATTATCCTGAATTGACTACCTTTGAATTGTGTAGACTGAGAAGAGGAAATATAAGAAGAAACCTGTCGTCATGACAAGGATGGCTGCTGGTGGTGGATCAGCTGCTCAGAAGAACGTCTTGGCTAGCATGGCTGCCTTGATAGAAAGTACGAGACATCTCAAGTCCAAGGGGAATCCGCCAGAAATACTTCCACCTCCAAGTTCTCCACGGTGCCCATCAAGACCGCCAAGTGTTGCGACCTCTTCGCAAGAAACTCAGAGTCCTACAGATCCTGATGCTCAAAGAGAGAAGGTAGCAGCCCAAATCGAGATGGCAGCACTCCATGGTAGGAACACGGCAGTCCAAGATGAGCAGACAGCTGCCCTAGGCAAGCAACCAACTCCCCAAGGAAAGCACATTATCTTGTTTGAATGACACTTATTATATGGTAGAACACTAACTCCACATTATATGTTTGTAGATGATTTTGGCCATCATCCTTTTGAAGACACTATTAAACATGATGATCCTCAAATTGTCTTGAGGGAAAAACATGGGGAAGCAGCGTGAGAACATGTCCAAAGGAGGAAAGCTTCCATTTGTCATTCCTCCAGGAAGAACTATTGCTTCCAAGTTCGCCACTGAGTGTGCAAAAACATTCAGGACTAGTATGCCTATCTTCTCCCGGTAGAAAGAGTACAAGGAGAGGCCGGATGTCAGAGCAGAGTTCTACGATAGAGTTTCTATATGTTCTGTGACTCAACTGCCCTTTTCTTCTCATTATTGTTGAAGTAGAGGTTGATGCACGATGTTTTATTTCAACAAAAGTTTGTCATGGACGCATCACACCCAGATGTGTAGGTTGCTTGCAATCAGCAGTTAATGAGACATGCAAGAATTCAAAGGCATCTCCTGAAGAAGCAGTTTTTTGACCCCCTCCCACTGAATGAAGTAACAAGGATTTCTCCTGTTGAACACATGAACAATGCAGAGTGGTGCAAGCTTGTTGATTCTTGGACTGACCCCAGGAACCAGGTCAAGTCTTGTCTACTCAACTTCCCCCTGTTTGTGTTTAACCAGGACTGCCTCTTATACTCTATGCTCTCTCTTTGTGTAGGCCCGTTGTCTAATAAACAGGCAAACAAGAAATAGACAACCTTATCCCAGTGACTTGTTTTCCTGTGACAGATAGGGCTTCTCCAATCACAGTGTGAAAAAAGCAACAGTAAGCCCTCCAGAATACTTTTCATCTTTCTCATCTTCCAAAATTTCAATGCCATATTTGTCTCTGAAATGAGTGTGATCATTTGTAATTTGCTGGCTATTTTTCTAATGTTTGATTCTATTCATAAAACTCAATAGGAAACAAGGAAAGCAAGATGGCGCCTAATGGTATAGAAGATAACACTAAGGCTGAACAACCTCCTTCCACCGACACGGTGCACTATGCACTGTTGCAGGAGATCCGCATCCATTCTTCAAGACCAGCAAGGACTCTCCTTGAAGCACAACTCGGGGCTCAGAGAGCAGGGAATGCGATACTGTGCAGTGCCATTGTGGGGTTGCTGACGGAGAGACCAGATGGCGAGGCAGAAGCCCTGAAGGAAGCGCGGAAAGTGTGGAAGACGCTATACCAGGTCCATCTTTGTCATCTTCGTATAATTCTATACCATGTTTGTCCATGAAGATGTGCTTGGAATTTGCTTGCTACTTTTCTAACATTTGCTTCTATAACTATCAGGCACCCATTGGAAGCACGATGGCGCCATCTGCTGCAGAAGATGGCATTGAGGATCAACCCCTTGCTTCCACTAATGAAAGCATCCATGTTTCAAGACCAACTAGCTCTCTCCTTGATGCACAACTTTTCGCTGAGAGAGAAGCGAATGAGGCACTGGGCAGACACATTGCAGCATTGTTGAAGGAAGTAGAAGCAAACAATGAAGCGTGGAAAGCACTTGTCAACTACGCAGACCTTATAAATGCATCACTTCAGCAATTCTTAGCTATATTGCGTAAGTGAACTGGTGGTGTGACTGAAAGCTTGTTAGGCTCTTTTCTTTATTTTGTTGGAAACTTATGTGCAAACCTATTTATATCCCCTGAAACATGTGCCCTGCAATTTCTGTCATTTTAATCCGGACGGTGCAATCTAGCAAAGTTACCAGCACTCTTCTCCGACGTAAATGAAACGTCATGCTTATTTAGTTGACAAAAATATTTCTATCACTCATAGACGTCGACGTGGCGCACTTTCACTCGTCAACATCCTCGATGAAACAGGAACATCATCTCTTTTTCCCTAACGAATTGAGTTCGTCATGCGTTGGAGATATGCGTCCAGCTCTCACTGGTACATGATTCGCACTGCAGAGGACCACGTGTTTCCTTCCTATTGGTCCATGTGTCGCCCTGACGATCAGCCACGCGTAAGCTGGCTAGCTTATTGCCATGACAAAAACGAAATTCGTCTCCGCCAGCGTGACGAAATGGGAAGGATGACATAAGCAAATGAAAGGATGACGTCAGCAAACGGCACTAGCGGAATCAGGCCGTGATGGAAAAAACGTCAGGAAGTCGATAACGTTGTAGACGACGATCATGACGTCAGCAAACGTCGTTGACGACCACCTGCGGTGCCGTCCGCCACGTGGCATCGTTCATGACGAAATAAAAATGTCATGAAGGATCGGGCCTGGGCCAGGCCAGTCCAGTTTGCCGCGACGAAATTGGAGGAACGTCATGGATGGCCCATGATGTTTTCAGACAGAAAAAACGTCACAGATTGAATTATGACGTGAGGTCCGTGACCTTTTTTTTCATCACAAAATTCATCGCTGATGGCCATCTACGACGTTTTGACCCTCATCCATGATGATATCAAATCATCATGAACCGCCCAGATTCTTGTAGATTTTGTGGCCTAATAGTGTGCCTAAGTTGTAGGAATCATTTGTAAGCACTTTGCATTTGGTGGACCCTTTTTGGAAGGACTCTTGAAGTCGACATTTCTTTTCGGTTTTCTCTCTTTTTGTTGTTTTAGGATCTCGTACTATCACTCGGGGGTCCACCTCGGAAGGGTGTGGGGGAATAACTTTTCTTGCACAAACCATATATGCACCTCCATAGCCCTCCCAGTTTTCAGTGAGAGAGAGTTCTTCTTGAGGTTTTGCGTTGTTTTCCTCCTAACCGAAAGTATCGGTCACTCACCAGTTGACGAGGGTTTAACTCATCAATGCCCATTATTATGGACTTGGGTTTTGGAGAAGGAGGGAGCGCCGGAGACATCTATCGGCTAGCAAACAAGCACACAGGGGACTCGAAGATTTACCCAGGTTCAGGCCTCGTAGAGGTCCCTACTCCTCCTTGTCTGCTCGTGGAATTATCAAAGGAATCAAGGATTACAATGGTGTGCAGATGCAATCTGGCAAGGGTTGTGGAAACTAGGGTTGCGTGTGTCCTCCTCGCCGCCCCCTCCTAGCCTTTATATAGATAGGCTAGGTCTCGGGTAGCAGGTCGAGTCGGTTACAAGTTAGGGTTCTCCCCTTCAAACTTTCTATCTTTAGCTTCTTCTTGTTCTTCAAGCAATCGAGAGTTCGTAGGTTACTCGAGTCCTTCATTTGGGCATTGGCGACACCGTGGGCCTTTACATATTTAGGCCGTATATACCAAGCTCGAGTACCTGTAGGGTATACCCATGTCACCAGTAGTTCTTCCCGCAAGCTTTTGTGGGGCGGGTGCTGGCTGTAGTACCGCCACAAGTACCGGCCAAGTTCCGACAATGGCATGCATTAGTTCAGTAGCCTCTCTGTTTGAGAGTGCTATTTGACGAAACTTTAGTCGGAAGTTGACTGATAGTACTGGTCGGAAGTCCCGCTCGTCTCCGAACGGAACTTCCATCTAGCACTGCCTGGTCACTCCCGCGGGGTTTTGCCTATGGTACATGTGGCCAGTAATTCTGTTGATCGCCACCGGTAGTTCCGGTCAGGGGTTCGCGACCTAGAACTTCCGGGCCTAGTTCCGGTCAATTTTCGATGCAGACTAGCCTCAGTTCAGTACCCTCTCTATTTGGGAGGGGCTATTTGAAGGAAGTTGGGCGGAAGTTGGGCCGCTAGTACCGGTGGGAAATTCTGCCCACTCTTGGCCGGAATTTCTGACCCATACTCTGGGGCAAGTTCAACTGGCTTCGAGCCGTTAGGACTGGCCTCACCGGAAGTACCGGTGGTGTCGCAGACAGAAAAAATGGCTCATTTTGAAGGGGCCTATTTAAGGACCCCTTCTTCCTCCTCCCCACCTAACTCTTCATCACTTTCTCTCCTCCATTAATTTCAGAGCTTAATCTTGCTAGATCTATCTCTCTACCCAACCAAAGCTCTTGATCTTTTGAACAGTGGAGGAGGAGACCCAGATCTACACTTCCATCAAAGGGAATTTGATTCCTCCACCATCCTTTGTGGATCTGGTTACTCTTGGGTTCTTGGAACCCTAGATGGTGTAGGATGTCCTTGAAGCTCGGGCATTAGTTGTAAAGCTTCTTGGAGTCTTTGGGGGCACTCCAATTTTGTTATGGAGACTTTCCCTCAACCTTGTTGTAAGTGTTTCGGTTGGCGCCTTCAGGATCACCGGTTAGTGGAACATGGGATCGCCTTTGTAGTGAGTTCACCGGAGATGAAGGTGAGGACTTTGTGGTGCTTGGATGACCTTGTGTGGCCCCAACACCTCTCCAACGTAGATGTAGCTTCGTTGGAAGTGAACTACGGGAATCATCTTTGTGTTCCTCGTTGGTTTACTCGTTCATCTCCTTTACTACTTGCATTTACCGTCTTGTTTACTTGTTGTATCTCTTGTCATATAGGTTGCTCATCTAGTTTCATCTCTAGATAACTTAATTTTGTTCAAAGCCTAAATTTAAAGAAAAAAGATAAAATTTGGTAGTCTCCTATTCACCCCCCCCCCCCCTCCTCTAGTCGACTTGTAGTGGTCCTTTCAGAGGTGGACAAACCTCAAAAGGTCTCAGGATCATTTTTTCGATGAAAAACAAGCGAATTGATAGTTGAAGAATGCGTAGAGTTGTTTGTTTTGTCATCCTAACAAAAGGCAGAATTAACTCAGAATCACATTTGTGGCTCTACATACATAGCACAAATATATATTGTTTCTATGCGAATTTCTGCCGCCACGGTTGTTTCTTGGTTACGGTTACATTGGACTGACAATCACCCAGCATGGAGATGCAAATTGGACGAATAATTGTGCATTGTTGTGGATATTCCACCAGAGAAACAACTTCTGCATATTAGAATGCACCGGACCTAATCCAAACAAAGTATGTGATTATACTATTTTTGGTTTTAATCATATGGGAGATCTTGTTGAAATATAAGCAAATATCCATAGAATTTAATCTGAATAATTAACTCATAAAGCATGATAATACAATCAGTACCAAAACTAATCATGCAGATTAAGAGAGAGACAAACAGATGACATCTAAACAATATAATCCTATCACATCTACTGCAAACGCTAGAAACATAAACTCTAGCAAGACGCGGAAACAGCTATAGCAGCGGGGCAGTAGCAGCGGCGAGGGAAACAGCTATAGCAGCGTCCATGTTGTCGCCCATATTAAGATTGTCGAAGAGGTTGTTGACGTCCGGAAAGAATTCGTCGTCTGGCAACTTGTTGTCTGGCGACGTCGTGGTTGCCAGTAGTCGTGCTAGTGTGCTCTCCAAAAACCTTATCACCCCTCTTCCATTCAAGATCACAAGAGGCGGAGTTTCAGAGGACTACAGTCCCGATCTGTGGTGCACGTTGCAAGTCGAGATGGAAAAGATGAAGACGGCGGCGCAATGGTGTGGAAGAAGGTGCATGCGATGAGTTATAACCGCGTAGGGTTCGTGTCTATGTTTATATAGTGCGGGTCGGGTAGGTCGTGGGGCGCAGCCCACGTCCGAGTCGGTAAGAGCCCAGGATCCAGAAAATCTGAAAACGTCTAATTTATTAACGCGTTCGTTAATGACTCATAATTAATTTTCCTGAACATCAAAATAAAGATTGGCTCGATTCCTGCAACCCGCGGCCCGCGTCGTGACGAGGTGAGGCATGTAGCATCGAAGGAGGAGTGCGCGAGAGCTATCCCTTTTTCTCACTCTTTAGTAAGTGATAGAACGACCTAATATATAAGATGGTAAAACTCTCCTCCAACTAGCAAAGTGGGATTAAACTTTAACTTCACTAGCACACACATGAGCTGCCACAAGTAATGAGCCAAAGAGAATTTCACAATTTGTATTGTCTATGGGCAAAAGCCTAACATTAGACTACACCAAATTCTAACATATCTAGAAGGTTGCTCCATTTTTTGCACGAAAAAGGTCATCATATTTGGATTCCAAAGTTAGATTAAGTATTCACGGTTCATAAGTTTAGCTTCAACTTCCCATGCCAAACCGTCGGCACAGTTGCTTTTGGGTCAGTCCTACAAGAGCGACTGCTCTGTAGTCTGAGTTCTTGTCATGGCACTTACCAGTGGTAAGTTACCACTGAACTTTAGGGCACAGAACTTCCCAAATGATTGCATTGGAAAAATTGACTTGATGCTTACTGTTCCTAATATAATTTCGTGAGATAACGCCTTTGCCGATATTAGTAAGCGTGCACGTGCAACGCACGATCTCCACTATCGATCAATATAATATGTAAAATCCGCATAAGCACAAAAAATAGAATACATTTCATTGCAATTCCATGTGTAAATCCACATAAGCACAAAAATCAGAATATATTTTTCTCTAAATCTGATCATGGACCAAGGTAAGATCATTCGTTAATTAAATCAATGCATCCGAAGGCATATATGGGCCATAAAAATGGCACATTATCATAATATTTATCTTTTCATCAGAGGTTATATGAGTACAAAATATAGGCTTAAATGAACTAAAATGATTCGAACTGAGAAGGACAACAAAAAATTTCTGCAATGAGGCTCCGGGGCGACTAACCCAAGCCCACACGCAGAGGGTAGCAAGGCGGCTCATATCGCTGGATGATGGTTCGAGGAGCCGTGGACTAAATAAGAGAGAACCAATCGAGGACGATGTTGATCTAGTGATGGTTGTAACTTCCGCTTCTCAGGGTGCATCTGTGGTCGACCAAATGCACATTGCAGTCAACTGAATGAACTAATTTAAAAACAATGCTCAAATGACTGAAGAATGTAACAGCTTGTGCCATGACGTGAAGCACTGATACCGACACCGACGTTGAGGGCAGACTTACTCTGTTGTCTGAGGGTGCGGGAGTCGATGGCCTATCAGAATTTAGGGTAGTGAGTACAGACCTGCTTGATCCAGCATATACATTTTCAAAACAATATGATTTTATAATTGCTAAGGTATAGAGCAGTTCTAACACAAACCAGAAAGAACAATAATAGTCTTGATATACATGTGGTAAGTAATACCTTTCTTCTAAATTAAATAATCCTAATCTACCTCTAACTGATAACAATATCATCGCTGCAAAATGTTGATCAATATGTAGTTCCTGAACCTGATGAAATGTATGCAGTACAGAGAAAGAATTATAATAGCATCTAACACGGTCAATTTATTAAGCTTAGATAGTTCTTGCTGCAAAATTAACTATTTTGTTTAAGTGTCAGCTATAAAGAAGGCCAAGTTTGGAAATTCAAATCTTCAAAAAGTGGCATGTCTCTTTTCTCATAAAAAAATCTTTAGCAAATAAATACTTGCCTCGTTGTTATCTATATATTTATGTTCTCCTTGCAAATTATCATAATTCTTGCAAACTGTCGATCAATGCACCCTAAATTCTTACACACAAGCTAAACTACTTGCTTTCTAATCCACTCAACATCTAACCAAAAGTGTGAAGGAACCAAATAGACAATTTTAGGATTGCCCTACATTTGAGTCGCCCAAGAATTACATTGTGTGCTGCAACAACAGGAAAAAACGGACATCTTGTCATTCCAACATAAAATGGTGATATGCTTGTATGGCTTCCTACCGCAGCAAGATGATCGACAAATGACCTTGTATTTTTATAACAAAATGACAAGCTTCTATGGCCATCTAAATACTTCTAAGATTGACTGCATTTCCCTACAAATTATGCAAATACACGTGAAAGCTAACCTGATAAACATGCAGATGTTGCTAATTGCTGAGACTGAACTACAAATCGTAAAACAAATGTCTTGCTGCCCCAAAGTCAGGCACCTGTGCACTGACGCGGAAGCATTTCTCCAAAACAATGGCCACGCCATCCAAACAATCATGCCAGATTTTATGTTAACTATTTTTGTTTACCAATTAGAAGCAAGAAACCAAGTGCTTCGGTACATGAGGAGGAGGCTCAAAACTCCCGGAACAGAGACAGTCAGTAACGCGCAGGATTTCGCTTCAAAGGAAGACGATTGTAGCATGCCGGGCCGTGTACGCCAGGCCCGATCTCACGGCACCTCAAACCAAGACTACTCAACGGCGGCGCCCAGTACTTGGCAGTGGAGGTTCCTACTCTGGATGCGGCCAGGAGCCCAGTATAGTCGTACTCGGTGGTGGTGGGGAATCTTGATCCGGGAGCGAGCGCGGCCGCGACAGACCACGCTTCCGGCTCCAGGCGTAGCCACGAAGGTCGTCCTCGGCGTCTACTCGTTCGAGAATCCAACGTGCCGCTGTCATCTGCCTCGTGATCCACGCATTCGTTGCCGTTGGCAGGGTGCCCAAGGCGTTCGTCGTGCTCGGGCGCGTCCGCCGCGGCGGGAACACGCACTGCCTCTCCGTGTTGGGTAGTGCCCGGGCGCGTCCGCCGTGCCTGCTGTTCATCTGAGGCTGAGGTGGGGGCCGAGTGGAAGCAGAAGGCGTGGGGTGGTACCGTGGCGGCGGGATACCCTAGCATTTTTTTTTTTGCGTTGGTGAGAAGAGAACGGAATATGGAATTTGGGTGCGGGAGCCGCGCGTTGAGAGCTCGTCATTGCAGCGATCTGGAGCATTGGTTTCACATGAATTGACGGCTCAGATTAAATGTTCCTGCCAAGTTTGTTTTTTTATAAGTAGTGGAGATGGAGATGGAGATAGACGAGGCATTGCAGTTCCAGCTCCTACCATCCTATGGCGAATGACTGTCTTTTACAGCGAAGAAGGCAGAAATAGCACATGCCATCAGGAGAAAGAAGCCCAAACGCAGATCCCTTGGCTTTTGCAGAAGCAAGTGAATAGCTTCGCCTTTTACCTTTCATTTTGTCCGTTGAACTTCTTTTTATCATTGATAAAAGTTTGGTGTTCCATAGCTACTGTACCGAGAAATGAACTTCATGAATGGATAGGATTTGTTGGTAATTAAGTACTCCCTCCGTCCCAAAATAAGTGACGTGGGTTTGTCTAGATTCGGATGTATCTAGACACGTTTTAGTATATAGGTACAAGCGAATCTAGACAAACTCAAATCACTTATTTTGAGACGGAGGGAGTACAACAACTTTACGCTGATCATGGATTTATCACCTGTTCAATAAGTACTTTCTGGACAGTGCTTGTTAATTGTCTGGATAGTTCAAAGCATATTCAGTACTAACCTAAATGTGTGCTGCATGCTCACTTAGTTGGATACTAGCTTTGGACATTTGATGCTGAATAATAGTCCTCAGCGATAAGAAATGTGTGCCGTCTTTTACTTTCAGTCTCCAGTGCAACATGTGACTAAATGTGTGTTGCATGCTCACTTAGTTGGATATTAGATGCAGAATAATACTCCTCAGCGATCAGAAATGTATGCTGCCTGCAGTATTTGATGAGACCTCCAGAAATCCTCGGTAAAAGTAGGTTATGTATGTACAGCCTTTATTAGCTTCATAACATGTAAAGTAACTATGAGTCTATGATCAGACGAAGAAATAGCTGTGCTATTTTGATTTAATTGCTGCCCTACCTGCTTTCAGTCAGTGCAGCAGCATCGTTACTCTGATAAAATCAATGTATGTTAGATCTTGTATAAGATGGATTTCCGTTTCTGGCATTGATTATGAATTTGTATAAGATCTATTGCATTCCTTAGCAAGCAAGTAATTATGAATTTGTTATCTGCGGTGCCTTTTGTGATCTAGTATTTCTAGACCTAATTTTTGTTTTGCCATGATTACTCATTTTCCTCATGGGACCTTTTTTTTTGGATTGCCCTCCTGAAAGCCTTCCATTTTTAGTTCATGGCCACTTTAGCAAGATCTAAATGCATCCATATTATTTGCTTTGGAAATAAAATACTGGGACGAGGATCACTTTAAGAATCTCTCCAAAGGAAAGACAAACCCATGATAATTCCTGCACCAGTCTTTAATCCCACACTTTTCTTTTTTGCAGCAAAGAAGATCTTGTGGGCTCCCTTACCCACTTAGCAAGCAGTAATCTTAGCATCTCTTTACAATGATTCTTCTTCTAGTTTTCTGCATCCAAGTGCTGAAAACTGATGGAAGCCTGTAATGAGCATTCAGCTAAGATGCCCCTGGCTACACTTTAAAATAAGTAGCAGCTGCTGTTTTTCAATTGTCCTTTTTTCGCTTTGGCAACAACGAAATGCTCTCCAACAAATCGACTTCAGGTTCAGCAGCAGAGCAAGCAACTGAAACTAAGCATACGTACGTACATAGTAAATTGTGAGCAAAGAGGCTACTCCATCCATATTGAAACTTGGTGCCTTTAAGTTTTGAACGCTCACCTTTGATGGCCCTTGGAAGATTCAAAGGGGAAAGGGTGTTTGTAACAGCAACTGCAAGCAAGCCAAAGAAAGCACACAAAAGCACAACTCTGCCCTCACTTGTTGTTTCACCACTATCTGCTTTAGTCTTGGTTTTTACTGGGGGTTGCTCTAGAGGACCGGAGGGTAACAAACAAACAAACAAACACCAAGCCATGCAGATGCAGTGCGGGTAAAGCAAAGAAAGGGCTTTGGTTCTTGGCTTGTTGCTGTTGCTGCTCCTCATGTACCCTACACAGCCGCTTTAGAAGATCTCTGGCCTCCATTCCACTCCAATGACTTTGCCAAAATCTGCAGTTGCCAGAAGAACCTTCCGTGGCAGCCTTGGTTGGTTGGGTTAGGCATGCTACGGTGCATGCTAGTGGCGTGGCGTGGCGTCCCCCTTGTTCCTTTGTGCTTTTGGACTTGACAGACAGACAGGGTGCCCTGCTCCTCCGACTATATGTGCACACAAGACATGACCATGATTGAACATTGTACTGCTAAGCTAGAACTAGCCCATCCCAGGACACAACTTGTATGTCTCCACCAGAGCAGCAGCACCAGCAGCAGCAGCATAACAGACCATGGCACGGCGCACAGACATCAGCTCCAGGCTCCTCGCCGTCTCTGCCTTGGTTTGCCTCTTGCTAATGCACCTCGTTGCGCCGGTGCACGGCGTGAGAAGAGCGGAGCTTCTCATGGGTCCGGCGCCTGCGCCGGAGAGCGCCGGCATTGACACCACGATGAAGCGGTTCGCCGCGACGTCCGTGGCGGCAGCAACCTTGAACGCCGCCGCCGCGCAGATGAGCAAGTGGAGAGTCCGCCGCGGCTCCGACCCGATACACAACCGGAACTGAGCCTCTCCTGCCGTGCCGTCTTCTGCAAGCCCTGTAGAGTGGGGAGTGAGGGGGGGGGTTCGGCATGAACCAGACATGGCAGTAAGGCAGATGCACTTGTCAGTTGTCTCTGAAGCCATCTTCCATTGAGAAGCCAAGCTTCTGAAATCAAGGTGTTCATCCCTTCTTCATCTGGTTTTTTTTCTGTAGAAAGAAACTTGTGATCAGAAAAAGAGGGGAAACTAAATTAAGGAGACTTCAAAAGATTCGTGCTCGGGTTCAAGCGTGGGTACTTTCCTTAGCAGTGTTAGAACAGTAGCTACTAGCTAGCCAGTAGGTAGATTAAGATGGATGCAATGTACTAGTAGGCTCTTCTGTGCGACTGTAATATAGTGATTCCTCGAAGAGATGTCAAGATGGATTCTTGTTTTATTTCCATACATTCAGTGATTCAGATTCATCACAGCTTGATCGATGTCCCTGTGCAATTCCTCAATCCTGGCTTTCCTACTTGCGGAGGTCCGAAACAGAGGATGGTTGCGAATCCTCTCACGTGCTAATCAGGTCGTCCATGTCGCTTTTCTGAGCATAATCGAAACCTGTGACCACTGGGCAGTGCTTTAGAATTTGATGCTCCTTCATATGAATTGCCTTTTTTTAGAGAATGCAATTTTTGTATCACCCTGGGCTCTGCATCTTCTTTTGAATTGCCAATTCGACCGAACTCTTCTCATATTTTTTACGAAACGTGGGCAAAAACTTTGTCCTAATCTATTAATTAAGGAGTTTTACAACAAATAAATAAGATAAAAAGAAAACACAAAAACCTACTCTCCTGGCATAATTTAACCCAACCGCTTTACACCTACTAAAACTCACAACTGGGCTTACTTAATTTTATCTAGATCACTAACGGCAGCACGGGTTAGTTCTTGAAAGCCTGGGCATTGCGCTCGTTCGAAAGCTCCCAAAAAATGAGCAATACAAAGGAAGTCATGCCTTACGGTGATGAACCGGACCTTCGACCATCGTTGACCACCAACTTTTGATTGTAGGCCACGTCCACCACCCAGGTTGAATAGCATGCAGATCCTTATCCGGATGGAAAAGTGGCAATGGACAAATAAGTGGTTAACCATTTCCGTTATTTGCTTCCATAGAGGGCATAACCTGATTCCCTCCCGCCGGCTGCGGAGCTACCGCCCCTGATTCCTGATGCGCTCCCCATTTTCGTCTCCTAGGTCTCGTGTTGGTGTTCATAGAGAGACGATGAAGAGGACCTCAAGACTATGGTGGCGCATGCTAGTGGGTGACAAGTTGGGTGAAGCGCGAAGGATTGTCTGGGTTGTGGTTTTTTGGGGGTCAAGAGAAATTCCTGTCGGGGGTCAAGAGAAATTCCTATCGGCTTGTCTGACACCGACGAGGTGACACTTACGGGTGTTGCCGGTCCTTACTGAAGGGCGTCGGATGTACCTCTTTCCCACTTCCTTCCGCGTACTGGAGGAAACCCTAGGACCAGTTCAGGCAGCAATGTCATCATCGTTTTCCTTCCTGAAGGTGTTGCTTAGTAAGGCGACAATCTAGAGTGCTAAAAATATGGTGGGAATCCTTTGGAGGGTGCAACCATTGTGGGCCTTCTTCATTTTCGTCGATCTGCCGATGTTGGCTTTTGTTTCTCTTGGCTTTCTCTCTTCTTTTCTTTTGAGCTTTGACTGTGATGCTGCCCCAGCATGTTGGTTGTATCGAGTGGATGCTATATTGATATAGTGGAGCGCAAGCCTGTTTTGAGGAGGGCATAACCCACAATTTTGCTACCCCTATTCTCCAACCGGTCCGTCGTCCAAACCTTATTTTGCGTCCAAGCGAAACGAAGAATTTTGTGTTGGGAGGAGCCCGAGCCTCCCAAACCATCTTAGTCATGTTGGAGGAGATAGATCCAAGATATTTCACCTCATAGGCCGAGGCCACCGAGTATTCACCATTCTCCGTAAGCTTTCAAGAAATGTCATCTTTCAAATTGGCATCAAAAGTAACATTGTTTTTTTAAACCAAAAGTAAAATTGTTATTGAGCACCCAAAGATCGAAATATTAGGTTAGGTGATCCATGGAGAAGTTTTGGTCTAACTTAATGTGCTCAACCCAAGCATTGCCATTTAAGGCTTGATGGACTCTCCACCTCTTTCGCTTTGAGGAGTCGGAGATAAAGGCACACTATCTCTTGGCTTCTTACCATCCAACCAGGACGCATGCAAAAAAAGTCTTCCGCCATTGCCAAGAGTGATTGTAGTAGAGGCTTAGAAAATATCCATGTCTTCATGTGTGGAACTATACATTATTTTTAGACGTAAGGCTCGAAATGAGCCCGGTTTTGAATTAACAAAACCAACGACCGACTAGGAGTTAGAACTCGAGCTACAACACACATGCGCCCAAAGCGCCCACCACAAAATACAACAAAAGACAACACATGAAACCTCAAGCTGGGGCGTCAGCTTGATCCAAGATGAGGGAGCCTTGTCTTCTGTTGCACCGGAGTAATCCTGACTAAGTCTGCACCAACAAGCCTCCACCACGCCAAGATTGAAGCCCACGGGGAACTCGACAATGGGTCAGCAGCCTAGCAGAACTTGAGGAGCCAAAGGTGGGGGGGTCTTGCGGTGCAAGAACACATCATCATCGTCGGCAGGGACTGAGGCCCTGCAAAGCTTTCATCCAGACCCCAAACCGCCACCCCTGGAGCTCGGGCTATGGCCAGACCTAAAGCATAGCATCTTCCCCTGGCATTGGGAATAGCCTACCGGTAACAATTACGACAAGACGCTACCCTAGCAGAGCCCCCCAAGGCACTAGAGGAGACATCAACTACCACAACCATACCGTGTAAATGCATCCAGGCCGACGATATGCAATGGCTAGGACACCAGCGGGAGGTCACAGGGTGATCCCCAAGACACTGCCAGAGAGGATAGCCCGAAGCTAGGTCACCCGAAGGAACAACTTGGGGTAGAGGGACGGAATCCAACAGGTTGGCCCAGGGGAACATCATCGGGACGCCTTCGTCAAGGGAACGACACCCGGAGGTGCCGCCGTTGCCGACATTGGCCAAGGCCAAGCGAAGCTTTCACCGAGATCCACCCAAGCCACACAGCGGACGCCGACATGAGGCCGTAGAGCAGACCCAACGGATATCACTACCGCACTGCCAACACACCCGAGGGGCGGAGGGAGGAACATGTCGCCTCCCCGACAAGCATGCACCAGCCCCGGGACCTGCTCCCGGCTGACCGGTCGGGATGCTGCCCAGCCAACGCCGAACCGTAGCAGCCATCCTAGAACATGGCAACAAGGACAAGGTGGGCCTGAGGGCCGGCTCAGATCCTACCAGACCTAGACCTAGGCCCGCGGGCCCAGATCCGAGCGTCGTCCCAACCCTCGAAACAAGCCTGTCCTGGCCCACAGGCCGGGAGACCACCTGCAGCCTCCCTGGTCACCGGTAGCCCCAGATCTGGAGCAAGGTCCATGGGCTCAGAGGGGCCCAGGCCCCTAGGCCCGGCCAGCACGCGAGGTGGCTAGATCTCGCACGTCATGACGCAGACCCTCTGTCCAGGCCAGTAAGCCAGCAGCTCGGGCCCGCCATGCCCAGATCTGGCCCGCTTGGGCCTAGATCTGGCCCGCGCGGCCGAGCTCGCCCGCTGCCATGATATCCGGCGCAACCACTGTCGCCAGATCCCGCTGATCAGCACGGCCCGCGCCCATGGCCGCCGCCCACGCCCATGCAGTCCTGACGCTGATCCCCATCGCGTCCAGGGCTCGCCCTTGCGCCGGAGCAATGAGAGGCCCCGACGCCGCCTGCTCCGCCTGGGCTTTGTCCGACGGAGACCACCAGCAGTGGCGAGGGGGAGAGGGTGGTGGTGGAGAACGGGATGCAGGCGAGCTTGGGCGCCACCCGTGTCGCCCCGAGAGAGAGGACCATACATTGGGGGTAAGATCTAAAATTTGCCAGTCCAAATGGTGGCAATCAACGACTTGCCACGGCATGTGTCAATGATGTGCGAGTCATGTTATACAGCAAGGCTTGGTCCTACTGTGTCAGCGTAAAAAAAGATACACTGGTCATGAGGCACATGCATATTACATTCAGCTACAAGGTAGAAAATCCTGATTTTCTCCTATTTTTTTCTCCTATTTTGGAGCGTCGTGCATCTAAACCTCCACAGGTTTATTGGCTGTGCCGTGCCGAAGTGTTAGGGCATGTACAGCAGTATCTAGTCAGTATCTAGTCAGTTGTCTGTAAAATTGTCCATCCAGAAAATTAGTTGCTCCGAAAAGTCGCCATCTACGGACGATCTCCTCGACACTGTACGAGTTTACAGCAAACAGTGGGTCGGTTAGATCTCATCCACACGGAAAATCCCGTTCCCTATTTCTGTGGATCCTGGTGGTTAAAGACAGCTAAAAAGACTATTGTATGCATTGTCTGTTGGGCCATCTATACCTAGAGAGATTATAAAGACACCTATCATCGGAACTAATGTAGTACATGCCCTTAGACCATCCACACAGTTGGCTCAAAGCGGTTCAGAGACATGTTTAAAATGGCTCCATGGAGTACAGGGTGCCGATGTTAGTTGCCAAATTGCACAATCGAACCAACAAGTTGATCTGACTCCAACGATAAGAACGGTACTCTTGCGAAAATGTCTTATACCATGGGACGGAGAGAGTAGTTTCTAATCTAACACAAATGAACACTACAAGAAAAAATCTCAATTTAGCGTAGAAATACCACTAAAAATCATTGAAGGGCCTCTAATTATTTTTAGGGACACTTTTAAATGTGCCAAATTAAAACGTGTTGCCAATCTTTTTGTTTTTCTTACAAAGATATCGTGGAGATACAATTACCCAGCATTTGTAAATACGAAATGTCTTTGAAAAGAAGAAGAAAAAATGAAAGACCAGCTACAATGATCAATTCATTGTAGCTGCAGCACAAACCACCGCAAGATAACACCCAAGTCTAAATTCTCCAAAAGTGACGCTTCCAAGAAAGAAGCACTGTGCAAATATCATCATCACCCGATCATAGATCTTAGGCTTTCACCTTGGAGAAAGTCTGTGCTCTCAAAACATGTTTTCAACAAGACCATTACCAGTCACAACCAATTAAGGTCAGGCTTTGGGTTTTCACCCTAAAAGATAAGTCTATATACTCCTCATGTGCTGCTGCCCCAACTTGTCGATGCCACTGCTACGAGTCATGAATCACCAAGCAAAGTTCTCATCTCCTTGAAAACTCGGTCCACAATTACAAGGCCTCAGACCTTAGCCACCATGAAATTCTCGGCCACTATCTTCACCATGGAAATCAAAACACCAGCACTCCCATAATGTCAGCAGATAAGAAAGCTTCACGTCACGCCCTCCTGAACCCACAAAGGCTAAAAGAGGGGCATACATGATTGAATCCCATCCGTTCCAGCGATCTATAGGCGTCAAGCGCCCAATGGAGACCTCCAGCAGAGCCTTCCGGAACTCATCAACGGTCAAATAATGAGAGCAGGCATCAAGTAGAATACCATCTTGGCATGAGAAGACCCTAGGATCGCCTCTTTTATCCAGGCCAAGCCAGTATACCCTACGCCACTATCCGGCTGTAGAGAAGACCACAACCGAACCACTCTCACCACATAACGCCATCATGTTGCTCCTTTGCAACATCGCGATGCAACAACCAAGGGGCAGACAAAACCAAGAAACAATACCACCGAAGTCGAGTTACACTGGGGCACCACGATGTCTCCCACTAGGATCTGCCAGAGCAGAACTAAACGATTATCACGCCGCCACCGGATCTCGCTCACTACTACCAATCCTCCACCGCAAGAGCTCTGCATCCACTAAGACAAGGGAAAAAACGACCATGCCCACCCTTTGGGGAGCAGGGGATCTACCGCCACTAGCAGCAGAGGCAGCACGCTGCCGCTGGCGGCAAGGGGAGGAGTGGGTGGAGGTGACTGCTTAGGGTTGGGGAGAATCGCCCTCGGGTCGCCTACTAAGAACGACACAGGAGCCAATCGCTTGATGCATGTAAAATGCATATATGAACTTTGTAGTTTATTGATACCTATTCCTACATATTTACAACCTATATGATGTATCGAAAAAACAAACTTAGAATAAAGGTTGTGGCATGCGGGATGGCGAACCCCCACCTAGCTCTGGCGACCTCCTCGGAGATCCATGGCACCACCATCTAAGCTACTCCTCCAATGGAAGATCAAGCCCTCTCTGCCTCCCTAGACCACTCCTTCGGGGTGGCGTTTTCATCCAAGGTTCGTTCATATTTTTCCACCACTGTGCATCCTACATCTCAATCCTTGCCTGCTTTCCATCTTGTTGTTTCTTTCTCTCGTGCCAAGTTTCGACTCAGCGTGGCCAATGCGGGCATTGCCCTTCTCTCTTGCCTTGGTAGTGAGGGGTCTAGCCTTAGGGGTTCTCTTATTCATGATCGAGTTTAAAATTCACAGTGGTATCCAAAGCTATTGGCTTCATGATCTATAAACTCCATAGCTTTATTTGCCCATAATTTCACTGTTCCTTTCATATTTGGGGTGCGGATGGTGCATTAGACTAGGAAATTTTCTTCTTGGCTCCTGGAGCAAGCCAATGATTGGCATCATGTTACTCGACAGAAATCGCCTCTCATCGGTGCAAACATGATCCCGGTAACCAACCCACATTCATTCGCTGACATCACCGCCCACCCAACGTCTGATCTTCATGTTCATGATCACATGCACTCTCGCCGACCCATTTTTTTTGAATTCCTCCATCCTTTCTTGAAATAGCTCGGTTACGACCTATACCACTCACCCGCCACCTCTACTCAACCTGGCCCAACACCCTACCCAACTTCCTCTCTCGACACCACCTGGCCTGCCTACCAACCTGGACCACCTAACCCTCCTCCTAGCTCAGCCATCTATCCTCGGTGTCTCGCGCCGGGTCACTTCCACACTAGCTGCTTATCTAGTATCCACTGCCGCGCATGCTATGCATACAACCAAGTCTAGCGGAACTGTTACAACAAACAGCGTACAAAAACATTGATCTTCCACATTAAAAGAAAACCACTTGCATCTAATGTGGTAGTGCCCCCTATATCCCCTGCCTCCGCCCCTAGCGTTCCCTCTTCTTCCCCGTTCGCTTCGCCTGGCTCGGAACACTGTTGCAGAGAGCATCCCACCACTGCCATGCCCACCTACTCGTGCGACCCCCACCCTCACCTCCCATCTAGCACAAACATCATCCCGCATTGCATCCACCACCGTCATCGCGCCTTCCACTTCTTCAATGCCCCCCTCCTCCCCTATGAAGATTGGGCCATCTTCGTCCTCGAGCCACCAACCGATTCAAAAGAGTTCGTCGGTGATGCCACCCTGATTCGTGAGTTCCTCAACAATTGCGGCTACCACGTTCATCAGCTGACAAGGTCTGCCATGGGAGTTGCACTTGTACATTTCTCTAACACCTATTCTAGAGACACTGTTGTAGACCGAAGCCCTTTTTTGTTGGGGACAACATCATGAGAGTTATTCAGCAATATATGGGTCTCAACCATCGCAATTTCACTTTCACACATGATATTTGGATTACGATGGTCAATTTCCTCCAAGAGGCATGGTTAGTGGACATAATTAGAGAATGTGTTAGTGAACTTGGGCACTTCATTATATGGACTAGAGATGGATCTAACAGAGCTCGTATATTGGTTAAGATCAGAGTCCCTGATTTGCTAGTTGTTCCTATTAGCCTAGTCCTTGCTGAAAATACAAACTATGAAGGTCATGGTCATTCAAGCACTGTAGTTAATTATGTCCTACAAACTAAGCCGATTGGTGGGCTTGGTGGTGATGAGGACCTACTACCACTCAATGGAGGAAATCCCCATCCTATGCCAGGCATGCCATTTGGGGAATCTAGGAAGATAATATGCACAACAACAATAATAATGGCACTGAGAATTTTGCACCAAATGCTCCATTTGCTACACCTGCTGGGCACGTTGCACCTGCAGCTGAGGGTGATATTCCCATGGTGTATACTCCCCCACAAAATGATATTAGAAATTTCCAACCTGCTATTGAGTCTATTGATGCATTCTCTTCCTTGCACAAGATGATGTCAGAGGTCCTCCCTGTTGTTCCCAGTGTACTAGATGCTATTGATCCTGGTCATATATGTGGCATTAGAGTTCAG
Organism: Avena sativa; assembly: GCA_916181665.1. Classification (NCBI taxonomy): domain Eukaryota; kingdom Viridiplantae; phylum Streptophyta; class Magnoliopsida; order Poales; family Poaceae; genus Avena; species Avena sativa. Next base: position 541,959,059 of record OV702289.1, on the reverse strand, counting down.
ATTCTTGATGTACCATATGGTAATGTTACAAAAAGAAAATGCATTATGACAATCTATTCCATTACCCCTGCCAACTCAGCTGCTAACTCTGTCAATATCACTGAATTATCTGATGACTGTGATACTCATATGATTGAGGAAGATGTTGACAGTTTAAACACACCTAATGCTAAAAGGAGGGCTCATTGTCAATCCCACTACCCACTGTAAGTCAACACTGGCAGGTGTAGAAGACGTATTGCAGTATTAAATGTTGGGTGCAAATATCAAGAGGCTGCTGAAGCTACTACTGAAAAAGATCAACTCATTATGGTGCGATCTGTTGTTGTGAAGACTGCCAGGAAAATTCCCAAGACTATCCTGACTGCAAAAAAAGTCAAGAAGAACATGAATCATCAATTCATGGCAGAAGTGGTTGACAAGGAAGCTCCCCTCCACCTGAGCTCCCTATCCCCACCATCCAAGCTTTAGGACTAAACAAATGCCAGATTCCTCCTAGTGAGGTGTCTGTTGACAAGCTTTTCAATCACAGTGGCTAGATGTTGCACATCCACCTTCTATATGTGCTAGACTGGCACTCGACAGTCTCCTTTTGATTTCTCTTTTTATAGGCAATGTTTGCCCCTTATGACCGGTTACACCATTGACTATGTAATAATTATTAGTACTTTGTTGTCTCCTGTGAGAGAGACACCATGTTTTATGTCAGTTATGGTCTTATGTCCGTCAACCATTCAATCATATGTTGCATCTTTACTGTCTGTTGTGGTCATATATCAGTATCTGTGAACCACTTAGTCATATGTTGCATGTTGCTTTACACGTCATATGATATTCTGTTTATATATCATCATCCAACCAGCATGCCCAGTAACAGTTATGTTGGAGAGTACTTGGCACATATCTATGACAATGGAACATTGGCTAACTAAGTTACCAATGACATGCACAGTGTTCCAACCTGGACAATATGAGTGACAACAAAAACTAGATTATTCTTGACTCGAATATTAGAGGAATTAACTCGCAGGAAAGATAGATGATATTAGGAAAAGAAGTAACGATAGAAATTGCAATATCATCTGCCTACAAGAGACCGAAAGGGATTCTTTTGACTCTGCCTATATTAAAAAACGTGTCCCAGAAGACTTAACTAGTTTGCCTACTCTCCATGTATTGGAAACTCAGGAGGAATTTGTTGGAAATATGCCCTAGAGACAAATAGTAGTAAGGACTATTATCATACTTTATATCATGCTATAACTGTGTTGAGTGGAAACATCAATACATGTGTGATATACAAACAACCAGGGGTTCCCAGTGAAACTCTAGTCACTGGTTCATTGGTCAACAGATGATCATGTTTCCTGATCATGTGGCATTTATGCCAGTTGGAAATGAGGTCATCTCATTCAGAGAATGAGATGATGAATCAATACCCAACCTAAACATCGTGACCCGATCATGTCATGAAGTTCAAGTTACGATGATTAGAAATGGATCCTCGTAGACTATTCCTTAGACCGTGAGGCTATATCAATCACTGTCTCCCGAGAGTGCTTAGATAGCATCAAACGTCATCTGGTAAAACGGTGGTTATAAAGGTGTGTTCAGGTATTCAGAGGAAACCGTAGAGGCAATATATGTCAAGAGCGGGATTTGTCCGTCCATGTGACGGGAAGATACTCAAGGGCCCACTCGGAGAAGTTATATCCAATAGCTGCGCAGCGTGTGATTAGATCACTGGGATATCACTTGTCGGAACAAGTCAAGTAGCGTTGTTCAGTAACGAGATTGAACACGACATGGTGACGTCATTGATCAGATCTCGGGCAATGCAAGTATCGAGTGACAAAGGGAATAAGACACGACTGTCCCGGTTCAAACGACAAAAGATCTTCGTGGAACGCACAGGGGTCACATGGCCATCCAGGTCCCTTTGTCGATCATTGGTGCGGGAGTGTCCCGACCATGTCTGGAGTGTTCCCGAACTGTAGGGTATCACGCTTAAGGGCTTGATGATGCATAGAGAGTGTTTATAGGATCGGTAGAATCACCGAAGAAAAGAAGGGAGAAAACCAGAAGGGTTTCGGTAAGTCCGGAGGATGTCTAGAGTGGAAGTGGAAGGTGTTCCATGGCCACGAAGATGAAATGATATGTGAATGAATGTTAAATATTGATTTAATCATTTATTCATATTTATTTAATAAAGAGAAAATCAATTAAAGGTCAAAAAGGCTTAATGGGCCAATTTCGGAGGGAGAGGGCCCATTAGGGGAAAGGAGAGAGGGAGAGGGGCCAAGGGGGAGGCCGTCTGGGCCTAGCCCCCCCTGCGCGGGGCCCACTAGGTGGCTGGCGGCCATCTCCTCCCCCCTCCTCTCCTTTAGTCCCACCCTGGGACTTTAGGGGAGGTAGTACCTCCCCTCCCCCTATATATAGTGGGGTATTTGGCCTAGAAAAATACACCAATAATCAATAAAGGTCTCCCCAATTTTGGGAGGACCTCTAATTGATATTTTCTGTCTCCCCCTCTCTCTCTCTCTCGTGACCGTGGTCCCAAGTCTGGACTGCGCGAGCGAGAGACATCTTCACCGCGGAGCGCCGTCGCGCTGCGGGATTCGGATCCAGGAGCTCTACTTCCGCAACTGCTGCTGGATTAGGGAAGCGAGAGTCATCATCAGGCACTGGACGTGTGTAACTCCCCGAGGTGTCGCACTTGAGGCACTCAAGTCGTTGGAGCCAGAAGGAGCGCAAGGACTTCATCACGACCTTGAGGTCGGCTTCGGCTCGTCTACATCAACCACGCTCTCCTGAGCGTTGACAACGCTTTTTGGTCTTCAAGGGTAAGTTCGCGAAAAGCCCCTCCCGTTACTGTATTACTAATAGATAGGTCATGGCAGATTCAGGGGTTCAGGGGCGTAGAGTAAAATTTATTGTTTTCATACGCGGAACCCCTACAGTGGTATCAGAGCTAGATCTATGCGTAGTAATGCTAGTACGGGTAGAACACACGAGATGTAGCGTGTGGGCGTTGATCTTTTAGTTGTTACCCTCCCACGTGTACTTGTTCATACCACAGTAATGCTTGATGAAGCGGCCCCCAACCGACTTTACGCGTTCATTCGCGAGACTGGTCCATGCTTGACATACGGCTTGTACCGTATAAAGTGGCTTAGGGGGGTGTCTGTCTCTCTCGCATTAGTTGGTATACCGTTTGCAACGGAGGGCCCCGAAAGGGGTGTAGTAGAGACAACTACTTGATCAGCGTTGTGCTGAAATATCGTAGGTAAGAACAGTTCTTGTGCGAAAGCCCATTCAACCACGTAAAACATGCAAAGATAAAGTAGAGGTGTCTAACTTTGTTTTGCAGGAGGGCTTTGCTTTGTGAAATGGTTGTGGCAAAGGTAAAGTGATTACCTTTTGTTACGTAGTAGTAGATAGTCACGGAGGTGACGAACTACCACGCCAGAATGACACCGGTACCCTGGTGTCTACGACACTGGAACCCTGGCGCCAGAACCCGGTGACGACGTGAAGGACCATATCACATAGCATTTACATTCAATGTTATTGTTTGTATGTCTTATTGTGTGCTAGTATTAGATACTTGACGGTAGCCTAATAAGATGATCCCTGTTAAAATTACCAACGATTGTGTTCCCCCTTAGTGTGCACCACCAAGAAAGTTCTTCGGTATGAGGCAGGCCGTGATGATCCGGTGTCAAACATATCTACATTCACATACAGTGGATGTAAGCCATGTTGCACAACGAAAACACTAAGGTTGAGTTGGCGAGCCTAGCATGTACAGACATGGCCTCGAAACGCGGATGGTCAAAAGATCGAGCACGAGTCGCATGAATGATGTGACCGACGTTTAGCGTCCACCCTTGAACCCACATTGATGGCCGTGATGATCGGGGGAGATGTGGCTGATAGGGGTTGTGTTATCACTAGGAACCCTTTTGAGGATAGGTGTTTCTGAGTGGAGTTATTACTAACTCATTTAATTATAAACTTAGTCTAAATTCCTTTTGCAATTGTAAATGTAGATGGGCTCTTTCATGTTGACAATTGAATGGTTAGAAGGAGAAAAGCTTAGATTAGATGGATCGAATTTCTCCATTTGGGTTGCCAGTCTCCATGTTCTCCTTAGCGAGAATGACATGGTCGACTACATACTCGACGGGATGGATTTGGATCCGTCCACAGACCTTGAAACCCTAGAGGAGCGGAAAGACCGCTATCTCCGTCGGGAGATGGCCTCCTATATTTCAGTTGTGATGCGTTTTGGAATGGTGGACGAGCTGTGGCCTTTCGTGGGTGATGTCAACCCTCGTTCGGTGATGCTACAGCTTAGGACACATTTCGTGGATCAGACACGCATTTGGGAGCATGAGTTGATGGGAGACTTCCTCTCCATTAAGATGGAGGAGAACTCGTCACTGGACAGCCACTTGCAGCACATGCATGATGTGTACATGAGGCCAGCATACTTCCTGGACGTCTGGATTACAGGATCTTTTGCAAATGCTGCTGTGTTGCGGTCGCTGCCACCAAGCTACCAAGCACAAGTCAGGACTTGCGTAATGAGGGGCGACACAGAAATGGAGTTCCACCGGTTCATGACACATCTCAGGAATGTGTTGGTTGAACCAGATGTCGCTCAGGTCGTCAACGACAAAGGTATATATTTGATATACAGTTTTATAAATGTTGTAATCTTGCAAACACATTGCAGTGTTAAGTATATCTGATACTTGTTCTGTTTTACTGAAAACAGGTCCTTCTGCATGAGAGGTGCTTGCTGGAGAGGAGGTGACGTTGCGTGTTGATGGAGAGCATGATGATGATGGCCGATGACACTCTCCCTCGACATTTATCACTTAGTTTGTGTTTTAGGATGATTAATGTAATCGAGAGATTTGAACTTCTTTAGTGTGTCTCACACTTCGTGAGACGGTTATTCATATGAGTTTGTAACAAATAGTTGTTCCACTTTTATGAATAATTTCTATTCGTGTTCATATCTTGTTTGATTATGTGTGAATTATCCTTGTTGTTTGAAACTAATTGATAATGTATGAACATTTGTATAACATTAAAATGCCTTGTTTAAAATATCCAACTTAATGATATGTTCATTAGTGAATGAAAAACCATTATTTAAATTCAAAGTTATGTGATAATATGTGAAAGTCATTCGATTTCTTGTCACATATAAATCATGCCTAAGTTGAACACCGTGTATTACTTGAATACAAAGTGTTTAATGAATTGTTGAAAGTAAATACATATTCGATGTATTGTATTTTAACGAAAATGGTAATTATCATTATATGATTGTTTAAATGTGCAAAGTAGTTTGCCAAAGTAAACATGAATATGAAACTATTTGATTTTATCAAAGTGTTTCATCAACAAAGGGTATAAATATAAAAGAGAATCCAATTACTATGATTTGATCAATAGTAATGAAATTCAATTTTATAAGAATGGCATAAAAGAAAACTGTGAAATGCAAAGCGTTCTGAAACATCAGAATCCAAAACATCACAATGTGATATTAGATATCAAAGGGGTTGAATAGAAGGCACCAAATAAATCGTTGTAGTATAGATGTAGAGACCATTAGCTTAGAAATAGTTAGCACTCAATTAAAATGTAGTAAACCATTAGAATTCGTGAAAGTTTTGGGGTTATTCGATATAACCAAAACAATAGTAAATAAGTCCTTGTAGAGTATTCATTGGAAACTTTGAATATGAAATGCATAGCTGAGACCAAAAGGAAAGCAAGATTCATATTGCTTGGATTTTGGTGCATTCTTGAGAAAGGTCACCTCTAGTGATGTTTCTCAATTATGAAGCAAATGGAAATTAGTGTAAAACATGATGAGGATTCAAAACCCTGCATCAGAGTGTTGAGAAGTGCAACGGACAATGTTCCTGAACGATTCTCTTCAAAGAAGGAAAGAACCAATGATTTTGATCATTGTGTTTTTCCCCTCCACTATCGTTTTTCACTACATGAAGTAGGATTCAAAATGTAAATCCATATCTTGTATGGAGACATTTGTGAATCACTTGTCATGATTTTTGGAATATGACATACCTACGAACTACTAAGGAAATAATGGTAAAATAGAATTATGAGAAATCCTAAAAAGAAAATTCCCTTGAGATTAGAAAGCAATTTGTTGCTGAATCTCACAAGTAAAAGGGGTTACTTGAATTTTCCCAAATGACTGCAAAGCCATAGTGGAAAAGGGGGTAAATGACTAATGCACAATTTGTCAAGTATTGGACAAATTCAAATGAATTTGATTCATGTGCTAAAAGTCTAGTGGATTTAAAACTAGTAAAGTACTAGTATCTCATAATAAATCTCCAAGTTTGATATTTGATCAAAGGATTTTGAAGTTATTCAAATAGTAAGGAGATATGCAATTCACATTAAATTGAATGGGAGCTATGAAAATCTTCCTAAAACAATATGTGATTGACATATTTTTAAGTGGGAGCAATGTAAGTCTCAAATTCAAATATGTGGGAACATATTCTAAGTGGGAGCTTATAGGAGCAATTCTTAAGTATGTTAAGGATACAAAGCGCAAATACTTATAAATAATGATTTATAAGATGTAGAAGTTGATAACAAGTGTATTATGATATTATGTATTATTCCTTAAGGGATTCTGAAAAGGGTTTCAGGATAGAAGTTAATTAAGGAACTAGTCCTTAATAACTCAAATTAGGAATAGCATTAAGTTTAACATCAATGATTGAAAGAAAGAAAAGGATGATCGGCATCCACTATGTTGAGACATAGGTTCTATATTAGTAAACCATGATGATAACTTAGCATAATATGTGATCCAAATAAGGAACGTGTGAAAGTGATTAAGTTCGAATCACAGAACATTGAGCTAAGTTTGTCCATAGTGTCTAGTAGAGAACTGTAGACATATTTTCCAAATCCATAAAGGATGACATATCTTAAAGCATAAAGAGTTATTTCATAAGGGAATATGTTGGAAACTCCTGTAGATACCGATTAATGTCAAGTAGGAAGCGAGGAGAACAAAACATCGAAAGTTGCACAAAGTGCACGGGAGTTTCGATGAATACATTTATAATAATAGATAAGGGTACCATCTAAAGTGTTGTATAATGATATGGCGGGGCTAGTTTGCTTTTAACATAGAATGATGTGTCCCAGGGCACAGTGCCCATGAGAAAGCCCTCGAGGTTGATCTAACGTCACTATAGGCTCCTGGAATCAGGCCTCGTTCTGCTGCCATAGCGACGATGCATACACATAGATGCTATCATGTGATGACAAAGTATTGATGTCAATCAAGGTGACATTAGTAAGTTGCAAAGGATTTGGGACTGTAAAGTACAGACCCAAGGCTCAACCTCTTCCATGAGCAAGCATGTTCAGGGTACCGGATATATGGTGCCAATGATTTAGAACAAAATGCAGCTAGTGTATTTGTACTCTAGTGCAAGTGGGAGACTGTTGGAAATATGCCCTAGAGACAAATAGTAGTAAGGACTATTATCATATTTCATACAGTTTATGATTAAGTTTTATATCATGCTATAACTGTGTTGAGTGGAAACATCAATACACGTGTTATATACAAACAACCAGGGGTTCCCAGTGAAACTCTAGTAACTGGTTCATTGGTCAACAGATGATCATGTTTCCTGATCATGTGGCATTTATGCCAGTTGGAAATGAGGTCATCTCATTCAGAGAATGAGATGATGAACCAATACCCAACCTAAACATCGTGACCCGATCATGTCACGAAGTTCAAGTTATGATGATTAGAAATGGATCCTCGTAGACTATTCCTTAGACCGTGAGGCTATATCAATCACTGTCTCTCGAGAGTGCTTAGATAGCATCAAACACCATCTGGTAAAACGGTGGTTATAAAGGTGTGTTTAGGTATTCATAGGAAACCGTAGAGGCAATATATGTCAAGAGCGGGATTTGTCCATCCATGTGACGGGAAGATACTCAAGGGCCTACTCGGAGAAGTTATATCCAATAGTTGCGCAGCGTGTGATTAGATCACGGGGATATCACTTGTCGGAATGAGTCAAGTAGCATTGTTCAGTAACGAGATTGAACACGACATGGTGATGTCATTGATCAGATCTCGGGCAATGCAAGTATCTAGTGACAAAGGGAATAAGACACGACTGTCCCGGTTGAAACGACGAAAGATCTTCGTGGAACGCACAGGGGTCACATGGCCATCTAGGTCCCTTTGTCGATCATTGGTGCGGGAGTGTCCCGACCATGTCTGGAGTGTTCCCAAACCGTAGGGTATCACGCTTAAGGGCTTGATGATGCATAGAGAGTGTTTATAGGATCGGTAGAATCACCGAAGAAAAGAAGGGAGAAAACCGGAAGGGTTTCGGTAAGTCCGTAGGATGTCCAGAGTGGAAGTGGAAGGTGTTCCATGGCCACGAAGATTAAATGATATGTAAATGAATGTTAAATATTGATTTAATCATTTATTCATATTTATTTAATAAAGGTAAAATCAATTAAAGGTCAAAAAGGCTTAATGGGCCAATTCCGGAGGGAGAGGGCCCATTAGGGGAAAGGAGAGAGGGAGAGAGGCCAAGGGGGAGGCCGGCTGGGCCTAGACCCCCTGCGTGGGGCCCACTAGGTGGCCGGTGGCCACCTCCTCCCCCCTCCTCTCCTTTAGTCCCACCCCAGGACTTTAAGGGAGGTAGTACCTCCCCTATCCCTATATATAGTGGGGTATTTGGCCTAGAAAAATACACCAATAATCAATAAAGGTCTCCCCACTTTTGGGAGGACCTCTAATTGATATTTTCTCTCTCCCCCTCTCTCTCTCGTGACCGTGGTCCCAAGTCTGGACTGCGCGAGCGAGAGACATCTTCACCGCGGAGCGCCGTCGCGCTGCGGGATTCGGATTCGGGAGCTCTGCTTCCGCAACTGCTGCTAGATCGGGGAAGCGGGAGTCATCGTCAGGCACCGGACGTGTGTAACTCCCCACGAGGTGTCGCACTTGAGGCACTCAAGTCGTTGGAGCCAGAAGGAGCGCAAGGACTTCATCACGACCTTGAGGTCGGACTTCGGCTCATCTACATCAACCACGCTCTCCCGAGCGTTGACAACGCTTTTGGGTCTTCAAGGGTAAGTTAGCGAGAAGCCCCTCCCGTTACTGTTTACTAATAGATAGGTCCTGGCAGCTTTAGGGGTTCAGGGGCGTAGAGTAAAATTTATTGTTTTCATACGCGGAACCCCTACAGAATTAACACTATATGGAAAGGTGACTCATTTAATGGGACAATGATTAGCTAGAACAAATTCCATATTACCATTGAATTCATATGCATATCTTCATGCATGAAATGGTATCTGACCAATATATATAGGCCAGCCAATAATGAAAATAGAGCAGACTTTATTACCTAGCTAACTGACTTGGATTCCTCTTCTATGCAATATTGGCTCATCCTAGGAGACTTCAACTTAATAAGAGACCCTCAAGACAGAAGCAGAGTTGGGGTGATTCAAATAACATGATGTTATTTAATGCCCTCATTCAGGCACATGAACTTGAGGAAATTCCCATAAAAGGCGGATCCTTCACTTGGCGTAACATGTAGAATCTCCATTTATTGCAAAGACTGGATTGGGTCTTCACCTCCCGAGATTGGACAATCCAATTCCCTAACACCATGTCATTTCCTCTTGCAAGAATGGTATCTGACCTTATACCCATCCATATTCAAATTGGCACTAATATTCCAAGATCAAATGTCTTCAGATTAGAAAATTATTAGTTTGACTTTGAAGGTCTCAATGACACTGTTAGTCAACAATGGAACAATGCTCCTATGAGACAAGATGCAGCCCAGCAGCTTAATGGTAAATTTAAAGTTTTAAGGTATGGTCTTAAAAGATGGAGTAAAATCTATCTAACCTCAACAAGGTTATTGGAAACTGTGATTATGTCATGGCTCTCCTAGATTGCTTGGAGGAACAAAGAAGCCTATCAACTGTAGAAATAAACTTTAGAAGAATTCTGCAAGCACAAACCCAAAAATTATTAGAATAAAAAAGAACCTACTAGAAAAACAGGGCCAAAATTAGATGAGAAAAATTGGAGATGAAAAATCCAAAAAAATCATGCTATTGCCACCCAGAGCTATAGGGAAAACCTCATTACATCTATCAAAACTGAATATGGATCTTTGATCATGAACCATAATCACAAGGCTTCCATCATATGGAATTATTACAAAAATATACTAGGAACAAGTGAAGATACTGAGATGTAATTCTAGCTTGAATCTATCATCCAGCAGCATGATCTCTTAGAACTGGATGAGGCATTTTCCAATAAAGAAATTGAAGATATTATCAAAGACTTACCAACTGATAGAGGCCCTATACCTGATGGATTTAATGTATTGTTCCTCAAGAAATGTTGGCATTTGGTGAAAATGATTTCATCTGACTGGTAAATGATTTCTATTATGACAGCATAAACTTGGATATTATAAAAACTTCAATCATTACACTAATACCAAAGGTCAGCTCACTTGAGACCATGAATGACTATAGACCAATATCTCTGGTAAGTCTTCCACTTAAATTCCTTATAAAGCTGATGGCAAACAAAATGCAAAGAATTATAATTCCTATTGTCCATGAGAACTAGTATGTATTTATTCAAGATTGCCTTGTATGGACCTTTGAATACTAGAATATTTTCTATAAATCTAAGAAGCCAATTATTATTCTCAAAATTGACTTTGAGAAAGCTTTTGACAAAGTGGAATACTCATCAATTATTGCCATGCTTGAAGCAAAGGGTTTTGGCCCCAAATGGATTTCTCTCATCAAGAAGATTCTATATTCTACATCAACATATGTATTACTTAATGGTGTGCCAAGGGAAAACATGATATTCAGAAGGGGTGTGAGGCAAGGTGACCCCATGTCCCCACTCTTATATGTTAAGTTGCTGATCTTCTTCAATCAGTCATCAATGATGCATGGCAAACAGGCATCCTTAATTTACCTATTATGGAAGTTTTGGACAAAAGTTCCCTATTGTACAATATGATGATGACACATTAATGATTATGAGAGATGATATCAATGAACTGAGTACACTGAAGAATCTCTTAAATGCATTTGGTTCTTCTACTGGATTTAAGGTAAACTACCAAAAGACTAGTATGGTTCCTATCAATGTTGCCCAAGAAGATGCCCTCACACTAGCTCAACACTTTGGATGTAAAGTGGAAAGTCTGCCATGTTCTTATTTAGGTCTGCCTCTGGGCACCACCAGACCATCTATTGCTGACCCCATGCCCCTTATCTCCAAGTTGGACAAAATACTATTTGGCATCTCCTCACTAATGACATATACAGAAAGACTCACCCTCCTAAACACAGTCATCAAATCTCTACACATGTATGCAATGTGCTCTTTCATAGTACCAATATCCAGTTTTGTTCATTTTGAGAAATCTGGTAGACAATTTCTATGGGCAGAATTAGGCCCTGCTCATGAAAAAACTGCACAAGTTCTACAACCACCATAATATTCCCTAAGTGAATCTGTTATGGCAAGCATACTACAATAATAGAGCACCCATGCAATTTCACCAAAAGGATCATTCTGGTGGAGATATTGATTATCCTTCATTGACACATATAGAGGAATGACATAATGTACTATTAGAAATGGTAAATATGTTCTTCCATGGAAAGATACATGAAACAACTCTGTTAGAGAAATAGATCTCCCTCATCTCCACTCATTTGCCAAAAATTACAACCTTACTATGGATATTGCTATTGCAAAAACTACCACCAACATTTATGATATGTTCAACCACCCCATGTCCACTGTTTCCCATGAGGAGCTACATAAGCTACATGGAGATATTAATGACATTCAGTTGACAGGAAAATGATAAGTGGAACCTCTTATGGGGAGGAACATACTCTACAAAGAATATGTACAAAGCCCTGATAGGAAACTTTATTACTCCCAAACCTATCTTGGATATTTGGAAATCATGCTACCTCCCGAGACATAAATTCTTTGCCTGGGTACTCTTATATAACAGGCTTAATAAAAAGAGATGATGAAAAAGAAAATTTTCTTTGTGGAATTCCCCGACTGTGTCTTATGTGATGAGTGCTCAAAATAATCTATGATGCACCTAATTTTTGAATGTTCCTTCAGCCAAAGCTTATGGTCGGCCTTAGGAATTGAATGGAACTGTGACTATGATATCCACAACATGATGCTTGATGCAAAGACAAGGTACAATATGGACTTTCTCATGGAGGTCATTATCACTGGCTGCTGGAGTATCTAGTACCAAAGGAATGACTATATTTTCAATAGTAAAGCACCCCATACACACATGTGTCCAATTAGATTCAAATCATTCTTTTCTCTAACAATGCATAGAGGTAGACCTAGCCTAAAAGAAGGCATGCAAGCATGGATCGATACTCTATGAGAATGCAACTCTGTCATTTGACAAGAACCATGTAATTATCCCATTATATATAGATGAAAATGACACATTCGGGGCCTTCCCTACTGTATTTGTGTCAAAAAATCAACTTATATGATGTTATAATCATGTTTTACATTAATTTATGGGGATTTACCAATGATCCCATTTATTTGGTTTATAACTCTGCAGGACAGGAAAACCATGGTTTGCATATTTGTAAGTTTCAGGGACCTAAATGAAGTCAAATAGACCTAGGATTTTTTTAGAAGTATTTTTTCACGAGGAGAAGCACCTAAAGCACAAGAATCATCAGAGGGGAGGCCTGAGGGCCGAATAATCCCAGGTGGCATGACCCACCTTGCTGGCCACACCACCACCACTCGTTTCCTCCTTGAGCCTCTATAGTCGTCCATCTTGAGCCCTAGATCGAAATCGTGACCTAAAAACGCCTATACAAAGATCCCTCAGGATGATCTCGGAGGAGGAGGAGGCGCAGAAACATAGAAACACCAAAACAGAGATGGAACCATCGAAGATTGGAAGGGGAACACCATTGGATCTCTACCTTCTCCAACATCTCCAGCTTCATCACCATGATGAAGAGGGAGTAGTACACCTCTGGACTATGGGTTTGGGGTAGTAGCTTGATGTATTTATCTCTTGATCTATCATTTTTATAGTACCATATGCACTACCCAACATGATTATGGTCATCTATTTAATTCCTATGTGGTGGATCTTTATCCTATGAGTTGATATTTGAGATCTGGTTATTTTATGTGTAAGATGTATCGGTAGATGCATATTATGTATCATGTTCTTTATTACTTGTTTTGATCCAACTTGTACGAGAGTGCATGTGCGGGGAACATGTGTATTATATGGAGTAACATGGTGGTAGTGATTGGATAGTGATTGCAAATCAAGATCTACTAGGAATTTTACCTTTCTTTTGTTACCTTACTAGGGATTAAAATGAATGCATGTGTTATTATCATCTAGTGACAACCTAGATGATCTTGTTTGTTCAAGATAGCATATTTTTCATTCAAACATCATGTCAAAGTACCTAAGGCTATACCTTGTTTATTCTTATTTCTAGATTGCTTGGAGTATCCCTTTCTAGAGGAGTATAAGTGAGATGTGTTGCACCATCGTTATGATGGGACATGATGCCCATATAAGTGCTTATCATACACATAATGAAGTTTCTTATCAATATAGTATTGCTTATTTATTTATCTTACACCACCATACTTTATGAGAGAATAGACAAGTGAACCCATGAAACCCTGGTCTATCTTTTAATATAAGAAACACAACCTTTATTACTTTCATTGATTTTATACTTGCTTCACCTATTAAATCCCAAAGCAACAAAAACACTTTTACTATTAGCAAATACAAACAAAAACCCCAAAATACCTTTACCTTATTATTTCCAATTCTTGCCTAGTTAGAGATTGCTTTTATTTTTATTTATTTATAGTTTATTTCAGTTTTACTAATATGAAACCTTGTTCTTGACAACAACATGGTGGAGTTGGGGACACAGGGCAACTACTTTATTTTATAGGTTGCTTGAAGAAGGAAACAAAAGAAGTCTCTACGCCAATTGCTCGAGAGTTTGATATAAAACCTCGATTCACCCTTGTGGGAAAAAGACGCTTTCTACAACACTTTGCAAAGTGACTCTAAAATTGATTAGTAGCACTCTGGCAACACACATGAACAATACAATGAAGGGGGGTTGAGATGAGGAAGATGGAGAATGAAAAGCATGCAGACGACCCAAAACCAAGGTGCTGGTTCGATACGTAAGAGGGAAATTATAGCAATTTTAGCTAAGTTGTTTCTTTCTTGGAACCACCAACGGATCTTCTTGATCCTCGGACATCCTTCTCCTTGACCTTGATACCTATTGGTTTGACAAGCAGCGAGCCCCTTGTTGTGTTTTGAAATTCTGCTATAATTGATGTCTAGTCCTTCAACTGTGAAGATAAAGGTAAATCTTAGTTTTTACAATACTCTAAGCAAATTATCAATATATTATGTATCTCATATTATGTTATATGATTCATATGACTCGGTGATACTAGAAGCTAGTTTTTCACAAACATTTTACACAAACACTTGTAGTTAGTTGAAAGAGATGATAACTTGCACAAAATCTTATGAAATTAGATGTTGATTAGTGTAGACTGGAAACGTAATGTGTCTGTGACCATGAGCTGACGATTTGAATACATACTTAGTTCCTGCTTCGCGTTTCAACAAGATAAGATGGACTGGTACAGGCATATCGCGTTCAACTTGTACTAGCTGATTCGTGTGTAGTCAGTATGTTAAAAAAGTATTCTTGATGAGAAACAAAACCAACACATTACAGAAAACGTCCAAGATGCCGACAACTATATTCTACGCCAACTGCCAAATGTCGGAGCCGTCGGTGTAGAGGCACGAGCCGGGCCGGCTGGCAAACAGGCCGTCGGCCCAGAAAAGCCGTCGGTGTAGGCAAAACAAGCTGTCGGTGTAGACGGGCCGTCGGCGTATTAGATAGGCCGTCCACGGTGATGCTACGGCGTCAATGCTACGCCGTCGGCAAAGCCGTCGGCCTAGGTTTCACACCTACGCCGACAACTTTTTCCCTTTTTGTCATTTAATACTAGAAAAATCATAACTAAATCATTCTAATTCAGAAAAATACATATAATATATCAAAATTTACAGAACAATAAGATCTATCTAACTAAACTAAAATATTACATATTTTTATTGAACAAAATATAAAAAAATTACATATACTTTTGTATAACACATTTTTTATTTTTCGAGCGCAAAAAACGGGGCGTTTTGTGAAACAACCACCAAATGACAGTTTCTAATTAGTAGCATCCTAGTTTTTAAAACTATTAGACCACCTTACATGGATAATGTTTCAACCGGGATATCTCAAACCTTTTCGTCCATACCTAGTGAAAAAGACAAATGTTTGCCAAATCGGTAGGAAGTGGGTCCAGTTGGAACTACAGGTATATGATCTAATGCTCATGATTTTTTGAAAAAAATCATTTTTAGACTTACAATATGATATTTCTCTAGATATCTGATACATTGCAAACGTATGCATAATTTTTGATTTTCCATGCTTGGTTTTATCTACTTTCTTATGTTTTGTCCATACTTTGGAGTACTTTTCATATGATTTTTTGGACTAACCTATTAACAAGAGCCACAGTATCAGCTGCCTGTTTTCTGGTCTTTTTGGTTCCAGGAAAGTCAAAAAATGAATATTCTCGAAACTGGACAGGACAAAAGCCAAAGTCGGTTTTTCACCGAGGGACACCTGGAGCCAGAATACGAGACGGACAGGGGCTGGGGCCCGACCACACCACCTGGCCGTGCGGCCAGGCCTGGCCCGCGCCAGGGGGTGGTCTGGCTGCCCTAGGCACCCCCTCGACCTCTCATTCCGCCTATATATTGCCTTTGATATAGAAACCCTAAGTACCCGATCAAAATTCCACGAAAGAGTTTGTAGCCGCCGTCATCTCCATCCCTAGATCGGGAGGGATCTGAAGCTCTTCCCGGCACCCTGCCGGAGAGGGGAATTCACCCTAGAGGCCTTCTTTATCATCATGCAAGCCTCTGGTGTGATGCGTGAGTAGTTCATCTCTGAACTACGGGTCCATGTAGTAGCTAGATGGATGGTTCTCCTCCTTTGTGCTATCATGTCTAGATCTTGTGAGCTCCGTTCATGATCAAGATCATCTATTTGTAATTCTGCATGTTGTGTTTGCAGGGATCTGATGGCTCAATGCACCGCGCCCAAAAAAATGCTTGATGGCGGTGTTGATGTAGAGCTCGTTGGGAACCCCAAGAGGAAGGTATGATGAGCACAACAACAAGTTTCCCTCAGTTATGAAACCAAGGTTTAATCAAACTAGTAGGAGCAAGGAAACACCTCAAAGGTGTTACTAGCTGAGCTTTGGCAGGTGTTACTAATCATCTTGACTCCTCTGAGACTTGATTGGGCAATACAACATAATACATAGACCGCCATCCAACTTCATCTATGACTAATAATCCACCTTCAGGTTATCATCCGAACCCCCTCCAGTATTAAGTTGCAAGCAACAGATTATTGCTTTACGAACTGCGTGTAAAGTAAACAATACGATTGTTCTATGAATAAAGGATTGTTGTTTTCTCCCTAGTAGCAACAGCACATCTAGTACCTTAGAGATTTCTGTCACTTCCCCAGATTACAAGAGGCATGAACCCACTATCGAGCATAAATACTAGCTCTTGGAGTTGCTAGTATCTACTTGGCCAAGATAGCTACTAACAACGGAAAGCATGCAAGATCTCAAATAACAAAGACATGATAGAATCAATAATCAATCTGAAATAGCATCTCAATCTCCATCGGATCCCCGCGAACACAACATGTATGAATTACAAATAGATGATCTTGATCATGAACGGATCTCACAAGATCTAAACATGAAAGCACAAAGGAGGATAAACCAGCCATCTAGCTACTACATGGATCCGTAGTCCAAGGATGAACTTCTCACGCATCACACCGGAGGCTTGCATGGTGATGAAGAAGGCCTCCAGGGTGAATTCCCCTCTCCGGCAGGGTGCCGGGAAGAGCTTCAGATCCCTCCCGATCTAGGGATGGAGATGACGGCGGCTACAGACTCTTTCGTGGATTTTTGATCGGGTACTTACGGTTTTCGTCCCGAGGGCAACTTATAGGCGGAAGGAGAGGCCGAGGGGGTGCCAGGGCTGGCCTCACCACCCCCTGGTGCGGGCCAGGCTGGGCCGCACGGCCAGGTGGTGTGGTGGCCCCTGGTCCCTCTCTATCTCGTATTCTGGCACTTGATCCCTTCCGGAAAAATAGGCAATTTGGCTTTTGTCCCGTCCAATTCCGAGAATATTCATTTTCTGACTTTCCTGGAACCAAAAACAATAGAAAACAGGCAGCTGGCACTGTGGCTCTTGTTAATAGGTTAGTCCAAGAAATCATATGAAATGTACTCCAAAGTTGGAACAAAACACAAGAAAGTGGATAAAACCAAGCATGGAAAATAAAAAATTATAGATACATTTTAAATGTATCAACATCCCCAAGCTTAACTCCTGCTCGTCCTCGAGTAGGTAAGTGATAAAAAGAAATAATTTTTGAGGTGACATGCACCATCAAAGACTTGATCAAATTATTTGCAAAACATTCAAGGCTGGGATCATAGTACTTCAATCATAACATGAAAGACAAAGTTCTAGCAATAAGACAAAGAAACTATGTTGCAATCATGAAAAGGCACAAACAAAAGATTCATGAATAACATGCTTTGCAAGACGTTTGTTTGTTTTACATAAAGAAAACATAGCATAATAGTATTCAGCTTGTCCTTCAATAGAGTAGCAAATATAAATGCATAGGACACCTTCAAAGTTCATAAGAGTGACTAGATACAATAGTTTCAAACAAGCAATAACAAGTTATGCATCAATCAACTAGTCTTGGGACAATGCACATAGAACTAAGAATGGCCACTATGCTCTCAAAGTAGGTGCATAAAGATAGAAGGTGGAGACTCAATATAATGGTGGAAGAAAGGCCTTTTGTAAAAGGAAGTAGGGATTCAAGTCTCATAAAGAGCTTCCAAAAATTATGGTACTTAATAGCTTTCAGCTCTCATTGCCCCTATCATAAGCATCTTGAAGTGATTAAGGTTAAAGTGAACAAACTATGGTGTACATGCTTGACGAAGTATAAGTCAGAAATGTCATGTCCCTTGTATACGAGGGCCGCTCCTCATGCTACTCAAGTTTAGTCACCGGTAAATTCTTGTCATTGTAAGTACATGTGCATCATTGAGAACCGCCAATGGGGTATCCCTTGCCCGATGATACGGAAGAATCCCCATATCAAAATGACAAGGCAAGCAGACAACGAGCATCTCAGCATTCTTCTTATTTACCATGGGAATATGGTGCTTTTTTTCTCTCGTTCCTCTTTTCATAGTATCTCTTTTTTTATTTTCTTTCTCAATATAGGGCTCTTTTTTTATAAGAAGAATGCTTCATAGACAGCTCATTATGGTTACGCTGCAGGTTTCCACCATGTCAGCATGGATTAGACCAGCGGCCCAGGCGTTTCTCTAACACATATACATAACTCCATGGACTTACAAGCTCCCCTTTCATTTCACACCGACGACATCCATATACAAAAGAGCATGATATCAACTAGGTACAAGTACCAAGTGCAATGTTGAAAGCGTTCCCCATGAAAGCATGGTTCTACTAATTCCCAACAAATAAGTGCAAGCATATACAACATAGAAGACACAATGGTTCAAGTTTATTAAGGGCAAGTAAAGTAAGGTGTGCCATCAAGTTCGTGAGTGCTTTAATCACTAGTTTTCTCATAACAAGAGGAAGGTAAACAAAAGCATGAATATACTTTGAATAACATAAGCTAGTAGGTAGGTATGGTGGACTCTTTGGAATAACTTGGTTTAGGGAGTTGGATGCATGAGTGGAACTCATACTTGGTTGTGGAGGCTAGCAAAAGACTAGGAGCGACAAACTAAGAGAGCAATAATGGCCATAATCATGCAGAGCGACAAAACATCATTGATCAAAGCATAAAGTGATACTACAAGTTGAAAACTAAAGTATCATAAAGGCTTATGGTGACTTGTGATAGTCATAACATGGTGTGAGCATGTGCCAAGTCAACCCAAATAAAGCATCAAAGGAGAATACCACTATACTATGCTTTAATATGCTAAAACAACGCATGATTCATCCAAGGCACATTAAGCAATCTCAATTGTTTATAACAAGTCATACTATAGTAAAGAATACTAAGCATGGCATGACAAAGCATAGGCCACAGTCAAAAACAAGCTCTTTTTACCACATAAGTATGAACTTTCCTACTCTTTTCCAAACCAAACCAAACTAATTGCAAACCAATGTGTGAAAGAGGGGGTCCAACCAACTTATTCAGAAAACTAAGCAAACCAAGCAAAACAAAAAAAGAAAAAGAAGACGCTCCAAGAAAAACACAACTGTGCATGAAACAATAAAAATGAAGCATTTGGAAGAAACCTGGAATTTTTATTGATGAAGAAGGGGAATGCCTTGGGCATCCCCAAGCTTTGATGCTTGTAATTCTTGGATATTTCTTGGGGTGACACACATGGCATCCCCAAGCTTGAGCTTTAGTCCATCCTTCATCTCATTACTTATTCCTTCCATACACCTGAAATTTTTCCTTCATACAAAACTTCACACAATCTCATTAGCAACATTAGTGCACTTAAGATAAATATGTCTCAAGGTTAAGTTTTAACACCAAATAAAATTCCATTAGAATACTAGCTACTGTAGCACTTCCCTCAAAAAGCTCAATTCCCCAAAAGAACTCAAGAAGGAACTAACAAGAAGCAAATGCAGAAAATGGCAGAAATCTGTCAAAACAGACCAGCAGGTAAAGATGAATTTTTTCGAAGACCTTCTGTTGCTCAAATAAAAAAGTGTTGAACTAACGAAAGTTAGATAACAACCTTGGGCAGGAGCACAAAAATTACAGCTCACTCCGACATACAGATATCTCTCAGGAATTTTTATGGTGAAGCACAAAAATCTGTTTTGGGATAGCAACTTTCCCAATCATTACTTCTCTCTCATTAGAGGTTACTCTTGACACAAAAAGCAAATAAAAAGGATAAGGAGAGGTTATTACAGAGGTAATAACTTCCAAGACTCTACTAAAACTCTTGGGTTATCTCCCAACAAGTACTTTTCTTTAACGCCTTTAAGTTAGGCATAAGAAGCAAAGAAAGAATCAAGTGTTCTCAAATGAAGAAGCATTAAGACCAAATTTTGTTTTCATAGGAGAAGCAAAAGAAATCTTTTCTCTCTTTTTAGGAAAGTGGTCTATACCTTTCTTGAGTGGGAGTTGATATTTAATGGTGCCTTCTTTCATATCAATGATGGCACCAACAATTCTAAGAAAAGGTCTTCCCAAAGTAATAGGACAAGAAGCATTGTATTCAACATCCAAAACATAGAAATCAACGGGGACATAGGAATCATTAACCATAATAAGAACATCATTAAAACTCCCCATGAGTTTCTTTTTAGCATTAGCATCAAGTGGGACATTCAAATAACAATCTTCAAGAGGAGGCAAATCAAGCATATCATAAATCCTTCTAGGCATAATAGAAACACTACTATCAAGATCACACAAAGCTTTGAAATCAAAGTCATTCACTTTCATATTAATGATGGGTTCCCAACCATCTTCTTGTTTTATAGGAATAGAAACTTTATGTTTCATCTTTTCTTCCTTAATCTTTATGAGAGCATCGGTAATGTGTTTTGTAAAAGCCATGTTCATAGCACTAGCATTAGGACTTTTAGCAAGCTTTTGTAGGAACTTAATAACTTCAGAGATGTTGCAACCATCAAGATCAAAATCAACTTCATCATCTAAGTAGTAGAACTATTACTAGCCTCAACATTAGTGGTGGTAATAGTAGAAACACTAATGTTTCTAGCAATTTCATCTTCTCTTTCCCACTTAGCATGTAATTCAGCTAATAGTCTAACATTTTCATCAATTCTTACTTGTATAGAATTAGTGGCTGCAAAGAGATTCTCATTAGTTTCAGGTTTAGTAGCCATTTTATTCAAAGTAGTTTGAGCTTCAGCCAAAGATGCTATATTTCTTTCAGCATTAGAGAGTTTTTCCTCAATAGTTTTATTGAAAGCAGTTTGTTTACTAATAAACTCTTTAAGCATAACTTCAAGTTCAGAGGGAGCACTATTATTATTGTTGTAAGGATTTCCATAAGCATTACCATTGTTGGGAGGATATGGCTTATAATTGTTGTTACCAAAATTGTTCCTATAAGCATTATTACCATAAGCATTGTTGCCAAAGTTGTTATTTCTTATGAAGTTCACATCAACTTGCTCTTCTTGAGCAACCAAAGAGGCTAAAGGAACATTATTTGGATCAATATGGGCTTTCCCATTAACAAGCATAGACATAATAATATCAATCTTATCACTCAAGGAGGAGGTTTCCCCAACAGAATTTACCTTCTTACCTTGTGGAGCTCTCTCAGTATGCCATTCAGAGTAGTTAACCATCATATTATCCAGAAGCTTTGTTGCAGCACCCAAAGTAATGGTCATAAAGGTACCTCCAGCAACAGAGTCCAATAGGTTCCTTGAAGAATAGTTCAATCCTGCATAGAAGGTTTGGATGATCATCCAAGCAGTCAGTCCATGAGTGGGACAATTCTTTACCAAAGGTTTCATTCTTTCCCAAGCTTGAGCAACATGCTCATTATCAGATTGTTTAAACTTCATTATTTCACTTCTCATAGATATAATCTTAGCAGGTGGATAGTATTTTCTAATGAAAGCATCTTTGCATTTAGTCCAAGAATCAATACTATTCCTAGTTAAGGAATTCAACCATTCTTTAGTTTTTCCTCTCAAAGAGAAAGGAAACAATTTCATCTTAATAATATCACCATCTACATCCCTATGCTTTTGCATATCACAAAGTTCAACAAAGTTATTTAGATGGGCAGCAGCATCTTCATTACCAATACCAGAAAATTGTTCTCTCATAACAAGATTGAGCAAAGCAGGTTTTATCTCAAAGAAAGTATCTTCAGGCACAGGTGGAGCAATAGGTGTGCTCATAAAATCATTGTTGTTGGTGCTAGTGAAGTCACACAACTTAGTGTTTTCAAGAGTAGTCATTTTTTTGGGTTTTCAAATAAGAAAGCAAACAAGTAAAACTAATTTTTTTTGTGTTTTTGAAGAACAAAACAAGCAAACAAGGCAAAAAGAAACTAAGCAAAATAAAAACAACAAAGTAAAGAGATTGGTTATGAGGGACTCCCCATGTGAAGATGTCCTTGACTCCCCGACAACAACGCTAGAAAAATGCTTGATGGCTCAATGCACGGCGCCCAGAAAAATGCTTGATGGCGGTGTTGATGTAGAGCTCGTTGGGAACCCCAAGAGGAAGGTATGATGACCACAGCAGCAAGTTTCCCTCAGTTATGAAACCAAGGTTTAATCGAACCAGTAGGAGCAAGGAAACACCTCAAAGGTGTTACTAGCTGAGCTTTGGCAGGTGTTACTAATCATCTTGACTCCTCTGAGACTTGATTGGGCAATACAACATAATACATAGACCGCCATCCAACTTCATCTATGACTAATAATCCACCTTCAGGTTATCATCCGAACCCCCTCCAGTATTAAGTTGCAAGCAACAGATTATTGCTTTACGAACTGCGTGTAAAGTAAACAATACGATTGTTCTATGAATAAAGGATTGTTGTTTTCTCCCTAGTAGCAACAGCACATCTAGTACCTTAGAGATTTCTGTCACTTCCCCAGATTACAAGAGGCATGAACCCACTATCGAGCATAAATACTAGCTCTTGGAGTTGCTAGTATCTACTTGGCCAAGATAGCTACTAACAACGGAAAGCATGCAAGATCTCAAATAACAAAGACATGATAGAATCAATAATCAATCTGAAATAGCATCTCAATATCCATCGGATCCCTGCAAACACAACATGTATGAATTACAAATAGATGATCTTGATCATGAACGGAGCTCACAAGATCTAAACATGAAAGCACAAAAGGAGGAGAAACCAGCCATCTAGCTACTACATGGATCCGTAGTCCAAGGATGAACTACTCACGCATCACACCGGAGGCTTGCATGGTGTTGAAGAAGGCCTCCAGGGTGAATTCCCCTCTCCGGCAGGGTGCCGGGAAGAGCTTCAGATCCCTCCTGATCTAGGGATGGAGACGACAGTGGATACAGACTCTTTCGTGGATTTTTGATCGGGTACTTAGGGTTTTCGTCTCGAGGGCAACTTATAGGCGGAAGGAGAGGCCGAGGGGGTGCCAGGGCTGGCCTCACCGCCCCCTGGCGCAGGCCAGGCTGAGCCGCATGGCCAGGTGGTGTGGTGGCCCCCTAGTCCCTCTCTGTCTCGTATTATGGCACTTGATCCCTTCCGGAAAAATAGGCACTTTGGCTTTTGTCCCGTCCAATTCCTAGAATATTCATTTTCTGACTTTCCTAGAACCAAAAACAGCAGAAAACAGGCAGCTTGCACTGTGGCTCTTGTTAATAGGTTAGTCCAAGAAATCATATGAAAAGTACTCCAAAGTTGGAACGAAACACAAGAAAGTGGATAAAACCAAGCATGGAACATCAAAAATTATAGATACATTTGCAATTTATCAGGATCCGATGGATATTGAGATGCTATTTCAGATTGATTATTGATTCTATCATGTCTTTGTTATTTGTGATCTTGCATGCTTTCTGTTGTTAGTAGCTATCTTGGCCAAGTAGATGCTAGAAAGTCCAAGAGTTAGTATTTATGCTCGATAGTGGGTTCATGCCTCTGGTAATCTAGGGAAGTGACAGAAATCTCTAAGGTACTAGATGTGCTGTTGCTACTAGGGAGAAAACAACAATCCTTTGTTCATAGAACAATCGTATTGTTTACTTTACACGCAATTCATAATGCAATTATCCGTTGCTTGCAACTTAATACTAGAGGGGGTTCGGATGATAACATGAAGGTGGATTATTAGTCATAGATGCAGTTGGATTACGGTCTATGTATAATGTTGTAATGCCCAATCAAATCTCAACGGAGTCAAGATGAGTAGTATATGCTTGTATGCTTTCTCGATGTTTGTCAATTGCCCCGCTGTAATTTATTCACCCAACATGTCATCTATCTTAAGGAGAGCCACCTCTAGTGAACTATGGACCCCGGTCCTTTCTTTTACTATCAATCTACAATATTTTACTATTTTGTGTTTACTTTCTACAAACTATTACTTTCTTCCACTCGATACGTTTAATCCTTTTTTTTAGCAAAACTAGTGAGATTGACAACCTCATCGCAAGTTGGGGACAGAGTTCTGTGGTTGTGTTGTGCAGGTCTCCATGTTGCTGCTGGCACCGGTAGTGTGCCCTGCCAAAGTTCAGCTAGCTACACCTTTGGGGTGTTTCCTTGCTCCTACTGGATTGATAACCTTGGTTTCATAACTGAGGGTTCATAACTGAGGGAAAACTTACTATTGTGCTCATCATACCTTCCTCTTGGGGTTCCTCAACGAGCTCGTTAATACACGAGTTAGCAAGTACTTTTTCTGGCGCCGTTGCCAGGGAGTCAGGGACATCTTCACAAGGGGCGTCCCTCATAATCAATCTCTTTACTTTGTTATTTTTTTTGCTTAGTTTACTTTTGCTTTGTTTGCTTGTTTATTTATCAAAAACACAAAAAAAATTAGTTTTACAAGTTTGCTTTCTTTATTAAAAATACAAAAAATGACTACTCTTGAAAATACTAAGCTGTGTGACTTCACTAGCACCAACAACAATGATTTTATGAGCACACCTATTGCTCCACCTGTTCCTGAAGCTACTTTCTTTGAAATAAAACCTGCTTTACTCAATCTTGTTATGAGAGAACAATTTTCTGGTATTGGTTATGAAGATGCTGCTGCTCATCTAAATAACTTTGTTGAACTTTGTGAGATGCAAAAGCATAGGGATATAGATGGAGATATTATTAAGCTTAAATTGTCTCCTTTCTCTTTGAGAGGAAAAGCTAAAGAATGGTTGAATTCCTTAACTAGGAATAATATTGATTCTTGGACTAAATGCAAAGATGCTTTTATTGGAAAATACTATCCTCCTACTAAAATTATATCTATGAGAAGTGAAATAATGAAGTTTAAACAATCTGATAATGAACATGTTGCTCAAGCTTGGGAAAGAATGAAATCTTTGGTAAAGAATTGTCCTACTCATGGACTGGCTGTTGGATGATCATCCAAACTTTTTATGCAGGATTGAACTATTCTTCAAGGAACCTATTGGATTCTGCTGCTGGAGGTACCTTTATGACCATTACTTTGGGTGCTGCAACAAAGCTTCTAGATAATATGATGGTTAACTACTCCGAATGGCATACTGAAAGAGCTCCACAAGGTAAGAAGGTAAATTCTGTTGAGGAAACCTCCTCCTTGAGTGATAAAATTGATATTATTATGTCTATGCTTGTTAATAGGAAAGCCCATATTGATCCAAATAATGTTTCATTAGCCTCTTTGGTTGCTCAAGAAGAGCAAGTTGATATGAACTTTATAAGAAATAATAATTTTAGCAACAATGCCTACAAGAATAATTTTGGTAACAGCAATTATAAGCCATATCCTCCCTACAGTGGTAATGCTTATGGAAATTCCTACAACAACAATAGGAGTGCTCCCTCTGAACTTGAAGTTATGCTTAAAGACTTTATTAGTAAACAAACTGCTTTCAATAAAACTATTGAGGAAAAACACTCTAATGCTGAAAGAAATATAACATCTTTGGCTGAAGCTCAATCTTCTTTGAGTAAAATGGCTGCTAAACCTGAAACTATTGATAATCCATTTGCAGCTACTAATGCCATACAAGTAAGAATTGATGAAAATGTTAGACTATTAGCTGAATTGCATGCTAAGTGGGAAAGAGAAGATGAAATTGCTAGAAACATTAGTGTTTCTACTATTACCACCACTAGTGTTGAGGCTAGTAATAGTTCTACTACTCTAGATGATAAATTTGATTTTGATCTTGATGGTTGCAATATCTCTGAAGTTATTAAGTTCCTATAAAAGCTTGCTAAAAGTCCTAATGCTAGTGCTATGAACATGGCCTTTACAAAACACATTACTGATGCTCTCATAAAGATTAAAGAAGAAAAGATGAAACATAAAGCTTCTATTCCTATAAAACAAGAAGATGGTTGGGAACCCATCATTAATATGAAAGTGAATGACTTTGATTTTAAAGCTTTATGTGATCTTGATAGTAGTGTTTCTATTATGCCTAGAAGGATTTATGATATGCTTGATTTGCCACCACTTGAAGATTGTTATTTGAATGTCCCACTTGATGATAATGCTAAAGAGAAACTCATGAGGAGTATTAATCATGTTCTTATTATGGTTAACAATGCCTATGTACCCGTTGATTTCTATGTTTTGGATGTTGAATACAATGCTTCTTGTCCTATTACTTTGGGAAGACCTTTTCTTAGAACTGTTGGTGCCATTATTGATATGAAAGAAGGCACCATTAAATATCAACTCCCACTCAAGAAAGGTATAGAACACTTCCCTAAGAAGATAGAGAAGATTTCTTTTGCCTGTCCTATGAAAACAAAATTTTCTCTTAATGCTTCTTCATTTGAGTACACTTGATCCTTTTTCTTGCTTCTTATGCCTAACTTAAAGACGTTAAAGAAAAGTACTTATTGGGAGATAACCCAAAAGTTTAGATGAGTCTTGGAAGTTATTACTTTAGTAATAATCGCTCCTTATCCTTTTTATTTGCTTTTTGTGCCAAGAGTAACCTCTAATGAGAGAGAAGTAACGATTGGGAAAGTTGCTGTCCCGAAACAGATTTCGGTGCTTCACCGTAAAAATTCGTGTAAAATCTCTGTACGTCCTTTTGACGCGTGAAATTTTTTGCTTCTGCCCCAGGTTTTTATCTAACTTTCTTTAGTTCAACTCTTTTCGATTTGAGCAACAGAAGGTCTTCGAAAAAATTCGTCTTTACCTGCTGGTCTATTTTGACATATTTCTGCCATTTTCTGCATTTGCTTCTTGTTGGTTCCTTTTTGAGTTCTTTTGGGGAATTGAGCTTTTTGAGAGAATTGCTACAGTAGCTAGTGTTTTAATGGAAGTTTTATTGGTGTTAGAACTTAAGCTAAAGACCTATTACATTGAGTGCACTAATGTTGCTAATAAAGATTGTGTGAAGTTTTGTATGAAGGAAAAATTCCAAGTGTATGGAAGGAATGAGTAATGAGATGAAGGATGGACTAAAGCTCAAGCTTGGGGATGCCACGCGTGTTACCCCAAGAAATATCCAATAAGTAAAAGCGTCAAAGCTTGGGGATGCCCAAGGCATCCCCCTCTTCATCAATTAAAATTCCATGTTTCTTCCAAACGCTTCATTTTTATTGTTTCATGCACAGTTGTGTTGTTCTTGGAGCGTCTTCTTTTTCATTTTTGTTTTGGTTTTTCGTTTGCTTTGTTTTCTTAGTTTGCTGAATAAATTGGTTGGACCCCCTCTTTCATACATTGGTTTTCAAATAGTTTGGTTTGGATTGGAAAAGAGTTGGAAAGTTCATGCTTAAGTGGTAAAGAGAACTTGTTTTTTACTGTGGCCTATGCTTTGTCATGCCATGCTCGATATTGTTTTGGCTTTATGCTTAGTATTCTTTGATGTAGCATGACTTGTTATAAACAATTGAGATTGCTTAATGTGCCTTTAAAGAATCATGCGTTGTTTTAGCATATTAAAGCACAGTATTGTGGTATTCTCCTTTGATGCTTTATTTGGGTTCACTTGGCGCATGCTCACACCATGTTATGACTATCCCAAGTCACCATAGCCTTTTTTATCCTTTAGTTTTCAACTTGTAGTATCACTTTATGCTTTGATCAATGATGTTTTGTTGCTCTGCATGATTATGGCCATTATTGCTCTCTTAGTTTGTCGCTCCTAGTCTTTTGCTAGCCTTCACAACCAAGTATGAGTTCTACTCATGCATCCAACTCCTAAAACCAAGTTATTCCAAAGAGTCCACCATACCTACCTACTAGCGTATGCTATTCCGAGTATATTCATGTTTTTATCTACCTTCCGAATTAAACTTGTTATGAGAAAACTAGTGATTAAAGCTCTCACGAAGTTGATGGCACACTTTACTTTTCTTGCCCTTAATAAACTTGAACCATTGTGCCGTCTATGTTGTATATGCTTGCACTTATTTGTTGGGGATTAGCAGAACCATGCTGTCATGGGGAACGCTTTCAACATTGCACTTGTACTTTGTACCTAGTTGATATCATGCTCTTTTGTCTATGGATGTCGTCGGTGTGAAATGAAAGGGGAGCTTGTAAGTCCATGGAGTTATGTATATGTGTTAGAGAAACGCCTGGGTTGCTGGTCTAATCCATGCTGTTATGGTGGAAACCTCCAGCGTCACCATAATGAGCTGTCTATGAAGCATTCTTCTTATAAAAAAAAGAGTCAGATATTGAGAAAAAACAGAAAAGGAAAAAAAGAGATTATGAGAATAGGAAAGAGAGGAAAAAAGCACCATATTCCCATAGTAAATAGTAAGATTGCTGAGATGCTCGTTGTCTGCTTGCCTTGTCATTTTGATATGGGGATTCTTCTGTATCATCGGGAAAGGGGTACCCCATTGGCGGTTCTCTATGATACACATGTATTTACGATGACAAGAACTTACCGGTGACTAAACTTGAGTAGAATGAGGACTGGCCCTCGTATTCAAGGGACATGAGATTTCCAACTTATACGTTGTCAAGCATATACACCATAGTTTGTTCACTTTAACCTTAATCACTTCAAGATGCTTATGATAGGGGCAATGAGAGTTGAAAGCTATTAAGTACCATAATTTTTGGAAGCTCTTTATGAAACTTAAATCCCTAGTTCCTTCTATGAAGGCCTTTCTTTTACTTTTATGTTGAGTCTCCACCTTCTACCTTTATGCACCTACTTTGAGAGCATAGTGGCCATTCTTAGGTCTATGTGCATTGTCCCAAGACTTGTTGATTGATACATAGCTTTGATATTGCTTGTTTTAAACTATTTGTATCTAGTCACTCTTATGAACTTTGAAGGTGTCCTATGCATTTATGTTTGCTACTCTATGAGGGACAAGCTGAATACCACTATGCTATGTTTTCTTTATGTGAAACAAACAAACGTCTTGCAAAGCATTGTTATTCATTAATCTTTTGTTTGTGCCTTTTCATGATTGCAACATAGTTTCTTTGTCTTATTGCTAGAACTTTGTCTTTCATGTTATGATTGAAGTACTATGATCCCAGATTTGAATGTTTTACAAATACTTTGATCAAGTTTGTGATGGTGCATGCCACCTCAAAAATTATTCTTTCTTTTTATCACTTACCTACTCGAGGACGAGCAGGAGTTAAGCTTGGGGATGTTGATACGTTGAAAATGTATCCAAAATTTTTGATGTTCCATGCTTGGTTTTATCTACTTTCTTATGTTTTGTCCACACTTTGGAGTACTTTTCATATGATTTCTTGGACTAACCTATTAACAAGAGCCACGGTGCCAGCTACATGTTTTCTGCTGTTTTTGGTTCCAGGAAAGTCAGAAAATGAATATTCTCGGAATTGGACGGGAGAAAAGCCAAAGTCAGTTTTTCACTGAGGGACACCTGGAGCCAGAATACGAGACGGAGAGGGGCTGGGGCCCAGCCACACCACCTGGCCGTGCAGCCAGGCCTGGCCCGCGCCAGGGGGTGGTCTGGCCGCCCCAGGCACCCCCTCGGCCTCTCCTTCCGCTCTTCCCGGCACCCTGCCGGAGAGGGGAATTCACCCTGGAGGCCTTGTTCATCATCATGCAAGCCTCCAGTGTGATGTGTGAGTAGTTCATCTCTGGACTATGGGTCCATGTAGTAGCTAGATGGCTGGTTCTCCTCCTTTGTGCTATCATGTCTAGATCTTGTGAGCTCCGTTCGTGATCAAGATCATCTATTTGTAATTCTGCATTTTGTGTTTGCGGGGATCCGATGGATATTGAGATGCTATTTCAGATTGATTATTGATTCTATCATGTCTTTGTTATTTGTGATCTTGCATGCTTTCCATTGTTAGTAGCTATCTTGGCCAAGTAGATGCTAGCAACTCCAAGAGTTAGTATTTATGCTCGATAGTGGGTTCATGCCTCTGGTAATCTGGGGAAGTGACAGAAATCTCTAAGGTACTAGATGTGTTGTTGCTACTAGGGAGAAAACAACAATCCTTTGTTCATAGAACAATCGTATTGTTTACTTTACATGCAATTCGTAATGCAATTATCCGTTGCTTGCAACTTAATACTGGAGTGGTTCGGATGATAACTTGAAGGTGGATTATTAGTCATAGATGCAGTTGGATTACGGTCTATGTATAATGTTGTAATGCCCAATCGAATCTCAAAGGAGTCAAGATGAGTAGTATATGCTTGTATGCTTTCTCGATGTTTGTCAATTGCCCCGCTATAATTTGTTCACCCAACATGTCATCTATCTTAAGAAGAGCCACCTCTAGTGAACTATGGACCCCGATCCTTTCTTTTACTATCAATCTACAATCAACTGTTTACAGCTTTGTGTTTACTTTCTGCAAACTATTACTTTCTTCCACTCGATACGTTTAATCCTTTGTTTTCAGCAAAATTGGTGAGATTGACAACCTCATCGCAAGTTGGGGACAGAGGTCTGTGGTTGTGTTGTGCAGGTATCCACGTTGCTGTTGGCACCGGTAGTGCGCCCTACCAAAGTTCAGCTAGCTACACCTTTGGGGTGTTTCCTTTCTCCTACTGGATTGATAACCTTGGTTTCATAACTGAGGGAAAACTTACTGCTGTGCTCATCATACCTTCCTCTTGGGGTTCCCCAACGAGCTCGTTAATACACGAGTCAGCAATACATGGACAATGTCCCAACCGGGTATCTGAAACCTTTCCGTCCACCCCTGGTGAAAAAGAACCGAATCGGTAGGAAGTGGGTCCGGTTTGAACTACAGGTACATGATCTAATGCTCATGATTTTTTGAAAAAATCTTTTTTAGACTCACAATATGATGTTTCTTTAGATATCCAGTGCAAGTTTTAGCGAGACCTGTCACATATCTTCATGCCCGCCGTTTTGACCATAGTTTGAAACAGGAAATTTTTGAAATGGACATAAGAAACTCAAAAACGTCCCGAACAATGTAAATCCTTCGTGTGGTGTCATATTCTGTGACATAGTTGTAAGAAAAAATACAAAACTTGATAAATTGATTATGTCTCAAAAAAACCTTCACAAAATGACCCATTATGTTCGAGGTTTCCTGGCTTTCGGGTCAAATGACCAATGTTATGGCTAGAATCCAGGCATAGTTTGTGGTACTTTTCCCATATTGTGCATGCATGTGCATCATGGGATGGAAAACAATGTTGTAGGAGGAAGTTTTCCTTTTCGTCGTACGAAAAAGTCATTTTCTATTTTCCAAGCGCAAAAAACAGGGAGTTTTGTGAAGCAACCACCAAATGACAGTTTCTAAATGGTACCATCCTATTTTACAAAACTATTAGACCACCTTACATGGACAATGTCCCAACCGGGGTATCTCAAAACTTTCCGTCCACCCCTAGTGAAAAAGACAAATGTCTGCAAAATCGGTAGAAAGTGGGTCCGGTTTGAACTACAGGTACATGATCTAATGCTCATGATTTTTTGAAAAAATCATTTTTAGACTCATAATATGATGTTTCTTTAGATATCCAATGCAAGTTTTAGCGAGGCCCATCACATATCTTCATGCCCACCGTTTTGACCATAGTTTGAAACAGGAAATTTTTGAAACAGACATAAGAAACCCAAAAACGGTCCAAACAATGTAAATCCTTCGTTTGGTGTCATATTATGTGACATAGTTGCAAGTAAAAGTACCAAACTTGATAAATTGATTATGTCACAAAAAAACCTTCACAAAATGACCTATCATATTCGAGGTTTCCTGACTTTCGGGTCAAATGACCAATGTTATGACCAGAATCAGGGCATATTTTGTGATATTGTGCCCATATTATGCACGCATGTGCATCATGGGATGGAGAACAATGTTACAGGAGGAAATTTTCCTTTTCGTCGTACGGAAAAGCCATTTTCTATTTTCCTAGCGCAAAAATAGGGAGTTTTGTGAAGCAACCACCAAATGACAATTTCTAAATGGTACCATCCTATTTTTCAAAAATATTAGACCACCTTACATGGACAATATCCCAACCAGGGTATCTCAAACCTTTTCGTCCACCCCTGGTGAAAAAGACAAATATCTGCCGAATCGGTAGAAAGTGGGTCCGGTTTGAACTACAAGTACATGATCTAATGCTCATGATTTTTTGAAAAAATCATTTTTAGACTCACAATATGATGTTTCTTCGAAGATCCAGTGCAAGTTTAGCAAGAATCATGACATCGGTAAGAATCTTGATGCCCACCGTTTTGACCATTTTTGACTCACAATATGATTTTTTTGAAGATATGAACACTATTAAATAAATTTTATTTAAAAATATATTATGCATGATTAAAAATATGATATGGATGTCATGTTTGGATTTTTCTCATTTTTCTAATCGATTTATACATATTATTTGTCGGATTCCGATTTATGGATTTAAAGATATGAATTATTCCATATTAAATAGAAAAAGGCAAAAAAATATTTATCTTATTATCATTTGAATTCAAGATTATTATTACTTGTTCATTTTTGTTTGCTTAAATAATTGTTTGAAATTTTAAAAATAAAGACGTGTGATACTATTGAAAGTGCATGTGTTCCCCCATATGTGGTTTTGGTAATTAATGACAAACTTTATGGACTTATGTTTGCATTGAGTTTTACCTGTAGGATTTGTCCATAGGCAATGCTTGAACCATATGTTGGCTTCAAGGTTGGGAGAAGAAGAAAGTGAAGAAGATTAAGTGTTGACCAAGGTTTCAATGAGTGATCCGGAGATTGGTCAAGCGAGAGTTGAGCCTATAGCAAGTGTGTCTTGAAGACTAAAGTTGGAGTGATATCTCTTATGTACCTTCCAGACACCAACATAATGAAGAAAGAATAAATTATCTGCAGGTTCAAGATGAGCCATCTCTAAGAGATCATTTGCTGAAGCTTTCCATCCTATGGTTATCATGGATATGGGAAGATGATATGCCCAAGAGAGAAGCTCTACCATAGTGGAGTATGGGAGAGCAATTTGCAAGTCTTCACCAAGCTAGCGCAATCAAGAAAGGTGTTCCATCTTGAGGTGGACAAGATTGCTATCGTCAAGCTTAAGTGGAATATGGTCACGACAAAGGTATGTTCTTGATAGGGTTTTTTCTTACCGGTATCATGGTGTTAGTTGGGGATACCGGTTTATAGGATAGATAGCTGTACTATCAAGAGGGGCTATCGAGTGATTAACTTGATCATATCCTTCGGAGAGAGCTCAAACCTTTGCATACTTGGCATCATCTTTCTTGGTTCTTATTTGCTTCTTATCCATGAGGGGATTTTGAGCTTGTGTTAATCTTCATGACAAGCTCAAGTTCATCGAAAACGGATTTCATAATTGCATTTTTGATATTGGAGGTTTTATCGGTTTGTAGTTTATAGATAGGTTAACCCTTTCGTAATTTGGTTCTATCCTGCCTTGTTGGACTATGATGGTTCCATGTATGATCTTATAGATCTTTTTGTCCTGTTTAAAATGAGCCCATGATCATCAAAATCGGAGTCCGGATGCAAACGTTATGGTTGTTTTTGTATTGTTGTTTCTGTCAGTTTTGCCTTGGCTAGAATGTCCGGGGTGAATATGTCGGACACTCCGGTGTCACATAGAAATCTCAGATTTCAGTCGCGCGGTTGCCATTCAGATGTCAAATCGTATACCACCCGAACTGGCCAGAATGTCCGGCCCGTGTGCTCCAGAACTGTAACGGTTGGATTTTGGAGGACCTATATAAGAGGTCCTTCTTTCCCAATGGTTACCTAACCATTCTTGCAAGTTTTCCCCTCCATTGTTGACCTTCTTGAGCTTGCTTCTCCTCAATTCCTCCTATGATTCTTGCATATTCTTGAGGAATTTGGAAGAGGAGATCTAGATCTACAACCCCACCAATCAATTTCTCCTCTAAGTGAGGGGGACATCTTCGGATCTAGATCTTGGAGTCTTTTGTGGATTTTCTCCATTGTTCTTCCTCTCTTCTTTCCCATAAGCTTTTGTAGCTTTGGTGGAATTTGGGAGAGAAGGACTTGAGCACTTCGTGTGTTCTTGCCATTGCATTTGGTGCATCGGTTTGAGTTCTCGGTGAGGATTCGATTGGGTGAAAGGTGAGAAGCTTTTTACTCTTGGGTTCTTGGAACCCTAGACGGTTTGGTTGTATTGCAGGTTTGTGGATTTCTTGGGGCCTCCAATTAAGTTGTGAAGATTTCCCCAAGCTTGTTAGTTGGGATCCTCCAATTGAGTTGTGGAGAAGTGCCCCAACCTTGTGAGAGGTTTCGGATTGCCACCGACAAGTGCACCGATAATGGAAGTGTGGATCGATCCCGTTGGGGTGAGATTCACCGAAGAACAGGGGAGGCCTTTTGTGTCATTGGTGGTTTGAATCCACCCCCTCTCCAAACAATACGTACTCCATTGTTGGGAGGAACTCGGTAAAACATCGTCGTCTCCGGGTGCCTCAGTTATCTCTATACCTGAGCTCTTACGTATGCACCTTACTTTGTGATAGCCTTCGTGCTTGAAGTCAATATCTTGCTATCACAGAGTTGCTTGTCTTGCTTAGCATAAGTTGTTGGTGCACATAGGTGAACCCTAGTTGTTCTAGATTTTGTGCTTATCAAAGTAAACACTACTTTAATTCCGCCTTTGTTAAGCCCCTCTCGTAAAAGTTTTAAACCACCTATTCACCCCCCCTCTAGGCGACATCCTTGTCCTTTCAATTGGTATCAGAGACTGGTCTCTCAGTTTAGGCTTCACCGCCTTGACAGTAAAGATGTCGGCTAGGGGATTAGTGCATAATGAAATGTTCATATTCAATGGAACAAATTATGATATTTCGAAAACTCATATGCTTATTCATTTTCGGGACATGGTCCCAAATTTGGAGCGTATTATAGATATAGGTTTTTCTCCTCCTATGGATTTTGAAAATCTATCTTGCGAGGATGAGAAAAACTTATATCTCAATGCTCAAGATTTTAATGTGCTTGTTAGGCTTTGAGCTATGTAGTTATTTCTTCAATCATACCTTTTTGGAGCGCTCATGAGTTATGGACAAAACTTCAAGATAAATATGATGTGTCCAACATTATTGAGGATGATTTTATTGCTTCCACTTTCGGTCAAGATGAGTTCTATTTTTCCTCCACATCACCAAAGTGTGGTAAGACATAAGGTAATGATATGGTGAGTGGTGGTGAACTTTGCAGTGTTGATAGTGAGCTTACTCTTATTGATCCTTCTTCTCTATCTCATCACAATACTTCATCTTTGGACTTAAACACGTCTAGCACTGTATATGAGTTACATTCTAGTGTTGATAGTCCTTGCAAATCATGTATAAATTGCCTCAATAGATATCATAATGATATGCTCCCTTTGCCTTGTTGCCATGATAAAAATGCTTCTATTTCCTCTAGTACTTGTGTTGCTAACCATGTAGACAAAAACAAAGATTCTTTTGGCGAAGACAAGATCTTGAATGAATCTTCAAATAATTCATCATCATCATCTCATGGTACCCACCTATTCCTTATGGCTAGGGATTCAAAGGTAACTCCTACTTTGGAACCCAATACCTCTTGTGATGATGAGGATGAGGATAATGAGGAAGAAGCGTCAGATGTTGATGATTTATATAAAAGGGTGAGATGGTTTATCATGCTCTTATTAAGAATAATATTGCTTGCTCTAACTTCGTTGAAATCTTGGACTTTGCTATTAAGAGCAAAGAACATATTGATAAGTTAGAAGCACAAATTGAGGAGCATGAGAACACCATTGATAAAATGAGTAGCTTTGAGTTTTAGTATGCTAATCAAATTGCACATCTAAATGAAGCTCTTGAAGAGGAACAAACCACTAAGGAATCTCTTGATGAGACTTTTGCTCTAGAGTTGTCTAGAGTGAAGGAATCTCATGATAGAGATCTTGAGGTGGCAAGTGATCTAAAAAGTAAAAATTATGGGCTTCAAGTTGCTTATGCTAAACTTCTTGAGGATTTTTAGCACCTCAAAAATGTCTCTAGGGTCATCAAGGGAGAGCTCATCAAACTCACCGAGTCACATGAGCAACTTAAAGCTTCTTACTAAAAAGAGCCTTCGAAGTTGCCCTCACCTCTTGCAATTAATTATGATGCTTGTGCTACTAACTCTATTTCTTATGAAGCATCTATTTTGAAGGAGAATGTTGAGCTAAAGACTCAACTTGCTTTGCTAACTAGCGAGTATGGGATCTTGGAAGAAAGTCATGGTAAGGTATCAAGCTCTCATGAGGATCTTCTAGCCTCCCATGATAGGCTAAAATTAGCTCATGAGGCTATTATCTCAAAGGTAACATCTAATGAGCCTCATGTGGACATTAGCACTACTTCTACTCCAAATGTCATATTTCCATGTGCTAGTCCTTGTAATTCATCCACTCATGCCATTGCTACATCTTGTGATGAATTACATTCCGTCCCTTATTGCTCTAACAATGTAGCATCCACTTCCTCTAGTATTGTTGTTCACACTAACCATGTAGAGGAAATTAAAGAGCTCAAGGATCAAGTCACTTCTTTGAAGAATGACTTGAAAAAGGGTCATGAAGGGAAGACCACACTCAACAAGATCTTGAGTGTGCAAAAATCTCCCAATGATAAGAGTGGGCTTGGATTCAAATCCATTGTCAAGAACAAACACACTATCAAGAACAAGTCCAAGAGCAACAATAAGAAGGGCCAAGAACAAGCCAAGAATTCAGCCAAGATTGTTTGCTTCAAGTGCAAAATTGAAGGGAACCGTGTTAGATCTTGCCCCTTGAAGAAGAAGCCTCTTGGTGAGAAGCAAAAAGGGAAGTGACCTCTAGTTCAAGGTCATGGCCTATCTCAAGTTGGATAAAGGCCACTTCCCAAGAAGATTCAAGCTAATACTCCCTTTGTGGAGAAATCAAGTGAAAAAAATGGGAAGAGAATAACTTGCTACTTATGTCATGAGAAGGATCACGTCTCTTCCTCTTGCACTATTGGTAACTCCTCATCCAACCCAATCATGATTGATGATGTTTATTCTCTTAGGAAGGATGAGGTTGGCAATGTGTTTGCCAAATATGTTGGTGCTCAATGTGGGTTCAAGAAAAGAACCATTTGGGTTGCCAACCCTATTGTGACTAACTTCTTAGGACCCAACTTGGTTGGGGACCAACAAGCCAAAACTTGATCAATAGGTGTGTTTGGAGAGAATTGGAGGTTTGGCTACATCATGAAGAATTAAGGGGACTTCAATTATACTCTCTCAAAGCCAAGTCATTTATATTCTCATATCTCTATCATATATATGTTGCTCCTCCTTGCGGTAACATGTTCTCAACTCTTTTACATTGAAAGTTACTTGCCCCTTGTGCATGTGTTAGTTTTGTACCTTGCATGTGTTTTGTATATGTTGTGTTTCCTACTTGCTTAACTTGAGAAATCAAGATTATGTATGTTGGCTTGCACACCATGTATGTGTTTTATGTTTGAGCCTATTGCATCTTGTTCATATCTTAATTGGATCTTGTGGGAGATTAATGGACTATCCCATTTTGGGGGAGTGTGTTGTCCTTTGGGGCACCTCACAATCCTAAATGTGTGTACATGAGGAATACCACCTACTATTGATAGTGCAATATTATCTAGTCTCTATGTGGTATGTTTCTCATGAGGAATTCAAGTTCTATAATGTCCATTAATCATCTCTATTTTGATCCTTTTGCCCCGTGTCGATATTTATGGTTTATCACATTATGGGAAATTCATATGCTTAGTGCATATTACAAGCCTAGAAAATGTGAATATTCTAGGTTGTGTCACTTATAATTGATATTGATAATTATCTAGCTCCTATGTGACACATTTGCTCAAACAAGTTCAAATTTGCTTAAATACATTGTTTCTCATCTTTTGGATCTTGTTTGTGTGAGCTCTTCTTGGTATGTGTTTCCTCATATTTGGACATCTATATCCTCCATGGAAACCATTTGCTTCAAGTTACTCTAATCATTAATCATTGTGTAATGATTGTGTAGCTATTTGGAGCTATCAAGATTCACTACAAGAAAAGTTGCCTTTTACAACAGATCGATTTTCGTGGTTGAAGGCCTGTTTTTCGTGGCTAAAAAGTCTTCTACGACGGATGCCCACGTGGTAAAAGCCCCGTCACAAAAGAATCTACCACGGTTTTTTCCTAACCATGGCGGATCGCACCCTTCAGGCATGAAAACTTGTTCCGTCATAGATCTGTTCGCCAGCCGCATTAACTGCTGAAGTCATGCAAAATGCCACGTGGCAAACATCGTTAACAACCATGGAAACTGTGGTAGAAGCCAGGCCCAGCCAAGGCCTTCTCATAATTAAGTGGGTCGACCCATCAAGAGAGCCTAATAAGATTATGGCCCGTTAATGTTTCGTCCTACAATGTTTGAAATGGGCCCAAAGATGTGGCCAACAGCGGCCCGCGAATATCAGGCCCGTTACTGTTTCGGCCTACAAAAGCCCACACTTTTCGAATACTGTGTGGCCCATTAATAGGCTGCATCAAGTAGGCTCGATATTGTTAAAGCCCATGGTCAGCCTGGCACTGTTCTCACAGCTCGTCATGGGCCGCCTATGAATGACCCACTTTTGAGAAGGTCTGATACTATTCTGGCCTTTTACTATTCTGACAACTTACTATTCTGGCCATCTACTATTCATGTCCGTTACTGTTGTGGTCCTTTACTGTTCTGGCCCGTTACTGTGTTGGTTGCCCCTGTTCTGGCCTGCTACTATTCGGGCTTGTTAGTATTCTAGCCTGTTAGTATTCTGGCCTATTACTGTGCTAGATTGCCACTGTTCTGGTCTGCTGGTGTTTTGGCCTGCTATTGTTTGGCCTATTACTGTTTTGGCCTGTTACTATTTTGGTCTATTACTGTTTTGGCATGTTACTGTTTCGGTCTGTTACTGTTTTGGCATGTTGCTGTTTTGGCCAGTTACCGTTAGTGTTTTGGTATGTTACTATTTTGGCATGTTACTGTTTTGGCCAGTTACCGTTATGTTTCGGTAATTCTGAAACCTGATCGACCTGGCTGGCGCAGTTATGGTACTGCCATGCATGGACGGCGTCAACTAAATGCCTACATGGCCTATGCGAGTTATCTAGATATTACATCAGCTGCAAACTTCTTAAAAATATTACAAAATATGAACAAAAGGGAAAGAAAATTCAGCACTTCAGTTGCGAATCAAGTTGATAGCAGAGTCATCAATTAGCTTTCTCAATCCATCAACTGCATCTCCCTTTGAGTGTGACAGCTACATTGGAAAACCACCTTGAGATATGATCTTGCAGTCCCCTCTTTGGTGGCGATAGCAATAATTGCAGTATGAAACTAACTAATAACAAGTTAATACAGCAAAGAAGACAAACTACTCATAGCTAAGAATGAACCAGATAGGAATTATAACTGCATAATATGAACTTGTAGATCAGGAATGCAAACCATGAATGAACTATATAGTAGAGGATAGTTATGTCATTGCCTAGGACGAACCAGAACCAGATACGAGATATAATGGTGTGGCTTGTGAACCAGTAGAACAGGACAAACAAGCATTAAACAAGTATGCCAACAATGAAATGAGCAATCAAACAAAGTGTTTCTTAGAATTTCAGTATAAACTAGCCAGGTCATTTCAGCAAATATATATGGAAGCAGTGGTATCTCCTGGAATGCAAGAGACATTGGGTGACTCGGACTTTGCGGTGAGCTACACAATGGCATGCAGTTACTGTCATAGCTAAGAATGAACCACAAAGAAATTATAACCGCATCATACAAGAACTTTTTGAGAACAAATGGAAAACACGAATGAACTATGTAGTAAAGAATAATAATGCTGTTGATTAGGACGAATCAGCACCAGATACAGAAAATATATAATGGCATCACTGGTGGACCTATAGGCTATGCAAACCAACATGTTCAGTGTTGCCTTTTTGAGCTCTACGCAAAGAAAACGAAAATAGTCAGTGTTGCAGCTTTTGAAGAACCAGATGGAAAGAACAAAATTATAATCGAACTAGTACGAAGAGTTTGAACGGGTACCACAGGATAGCAGAATGATGCCAGAGAGGAAATAATAGCAGGAACTTAACTTAGGAATAACCGATAGAGTCAGTAATTGTTGATACGTCCATTTTGCATCAATATTCTATATCATAATTTACTGTTATTCATTGATATATTTAATATTAAGAGATGATACTTATGTTATTTCATCTGTTTTTCATTGGTTGATGACTTTTGGAGGATGGACCGCTGAAGCCAGGATTCTAACGGAAAAGGCACTGTTTGGAGGCAAAATTCGCAAATATCAGAAAATCCCGGAAAATATATGGAAAATCCTATTTTTCTAGAAAGACGAAGGAAGCCAGAAGGGGGAGCGGAGATGGGCCATAGGGGGCCCACACCACCCCAGGCGCGGGCCACCCTTGGCCGCGCCACCAGGTGGTGTGGCCACCTTGGACCACCTCTGGCTTTGCTCTTTGGCGTATATAATCCTACCGAAACCCTAAGACTCAGGGAGCAACCACAGAAAGGTTTCGTCGCCTCTACGGGGTGGAAAACTATAGAGAGAGAAAGAGCTCTCCGGTAGGCAGAAATCTGCCGGGGAAATTTCTTCCCAGAGAGGGGAGATCGTCGCCATCAACACCACAATCAAGTTGGACTTCATCAGGATCATCATCATCATCATCTCCATCATCATCTCCACCAGCACCATCATTACCACTCCGTACCGCTGTAACAATTGGGTTGAATCTTGTATAGTTCTTAGGGAAAACTTTCCTGGTGTTGATTACTTGTTGTAGTTGATTCTATTAAGTAGAACCATTGAATTATCGTTCATGTTCAGATTGTTACTTATCATTATTTCATCTCTGATCTTGATCCATATGATTTCTCGTGAGTAGTTCGTTTAGTTCTTGAGGACATGGGAGAAGTCATGTTGTTAGTAGTGGAATTGTGTTGAGAAAGATTCAGCAGTTTGTTATTTAAGTTGTGGTGTTATTCTTCTAGTGGTGTCATGTGAATGTCGACTACATGACACTTCACCTTTATGGGCCTAGGGGAATGCATTGTGTAATTGGCTACTAATCGTAGGGGTTGCCGGAGTGACAGAAACCTGAACCCCCGTTAGGAAACCTTTGCACAAGGGAGTGTAGGATCTCAGAGTTTAAGGCTGTGGTTAGGTTTTTATCTTAATTACTTTCTTGTAGTTGCAGATGCTTGCAAGGGGTATAATCACAAGTATGTATTAGTCCTAGGAAGGTCGGTACATTAGCACAGGTTCACCCACACAACACTTATCAAACTAAAGAAGATTAATCAACTATATGAAGCGAAAGCACTTAATGGAATTCCCATGTGTCCTCGAGAACGTTTGGTCATCTTAAGTAATACAACCGGCTTGTCCTTCGCTAAAGAAAGGATTGGGCCACTTGCTGCAATTATTATCATTGTCTTTTATTTACTCGTACTTTATTTATCTGCATTATCAAAAATCCCTAAAAATCCGTTTGCTAAGTATTTACAGAGAATTCCTGCTCCAAGCCACTCGTCAACACCTTCTGCTCCTCGTTGGGTTCGACACTCTTACTTATCAAAAATACCGCGATACACCCCCTATACTTGTAGGTCATCAACTGTGTAGCAGGGAATCTACACTAATAATTTCCACTGACATTACATTTTACAAGAACTACACAATAGCAGGCATTTACTGGTGTACGGAGCAGCTAAGATAAGAACATGTGCATGACAAAATAACAGACATGTGCATGACTTGATATTTGTAGAGCAGTGAATGCAAACCAACATGTCTAATGACCTTGTATGTACTAACACGAAGAACAGGCGTGACCAGTGACTTGTATGTACTAGCACGATTACAAAAATGCAGTTCACTACGACAGGCTTAAACCTGCTATACCGCTGACAAAACAAAAACGGGTTGGAGATCTGATTACGTTGGTCAGAGAGGCATCTAAGCATCGTCGGTAGCGTGCGAGTGACGTCCAGGTCACCGAGGGTGCTGCGGTTGCAGTGGCTGTTGACATCGAGGAAGCAGATCTTGGGCGATCGATGTCGGTGCAGTCAATGGCGACGACCGTGTAGCTGGTCTGAAGCAGTGGACATGGAACTTGTTGAATTAGATCTCGTCTGGTGGATAACGGGGAAGCTGCTCCGGTACGGTTGGGTAGCTTTTGGTGGCGAGGAAGCAGAGTGTGGGCGGTCGACAACACCATAGGTGTGGTCAGCGAGACCACAACTCTGGTGGAGTGGCAGAGAGACCCGGTGAACTAGATACGATGGGGTGGGCGTCGATGAAGCGGCTCTGGCAGCCGTTGAATTGCCGTCGGGCGGTGCGCGCGGT
This sequence comes from Avena sativa, assembly GCA_916181665.1. Taxonomy (NCBI): domain Eukaryota; kingdom Viridiplantae; phylum Streptophyta; class Magnoliopsida; order Poales; family Poaceae; genus Avena; species Avena sativa. Next base: position 541,916,113 of record OV702289.1, on the reverse strand, counting down.
GGTCGTGGAGGTGAGGGCGTGGGAGAGAAGCCTAGGATTTTGGGAGGGCCAGCTGGAAAAACTGCGCGAATTGGGTCTACGGAGGTGAACAGAAAAATAATTACGATCGTGCCCCCAAGCTACCGACTTTAGCGTGCCATAGGGTGTCAAAACAATGGGTAGAAAAGGAATTTTAACGGTAAAACTTTTTGAAATGGAGGGGCGCGAAACTCTTCAAAGTCGGTCTCTGGTTTTGCCGCTTGATTGAGATTTTGAATTTGGCTAATAATAGAAAAATGGTAATCCCCCGGTGGGAGATTTTGCCTCAAAGTTTTTGAAACAGTGGGGGCGGGAAATGCTTCAAGGTCGGTCTGTGATTTTTCTGCTCGATCGAGATTTTGAATTTGGCTACTGGATAAATAATAATAATAGAAAAATGATTCTCCACGATGGCAGATTTTTCCTCAAAGTTTTTGAAACGGCAGGGCGGGAAATGCTTCAAGGTTGCTGTGTGAATTTGCCGCCCGATTGAGATTTTAAATTTGGCTACCGAACAAATAATAATACTGTAATATAAAAATGGTACTCCACGATGGGATATTTTGCCTCAAAGTTTTTAAAACGGTGGGGCGGGAAATTCTCAAGGTCGGTGTGTGTTTTGCCGCTCAATAGAGATTTTGAATTTGGCTACAGGACAAATAATAATAATAGAAAAATGGTACTCCCCGGTCGGAGATTTTGTTCAAAGTTTTTGAAACGGTGGGGCGGGAAATGCTTCAAGGTCGGTGTGACATTTTGCTGCTCGATTGAGATTTTGAATTTGTCAAGAGTCCAAGTAATACTAGAAAAATGGTACTCCATCGGCCGGAGATTTTGGCTGAAAATGTTTGAAAGGAGGGGCGCGAATGCATATGAGTCAGTTGGGATTTTGCCGCTTGATTTTACAATTTGAATTTGGCTAACGGAGAAGTAATAATAGAAAAAGATAGTTGTAGACTAGTACGCTATCTGGTAAGGAATTGAAGGCCGAGAGTCACATCAACTGACCATCCATTACATAATTGCGTAGAACATTGGTAAATTTTGCCGCTCAACTGAGATTTTGAATTTGGCTAGAGTACAAATAATTTGAAAAAATGCTACTCCCTATTTTTAGAAATAAAAAAATAGTCCCATAGAAAAAATAATGTTGACTCCATCTGCGAAGTTGTTTGGTCTGTAGGTTTTTACCCTCGATTAAGATTTTTAATTTGGCTATAGTCCTAGTAACAAAAATTACGAGCGAACCCAACCACCCAACCTAGCAATTTCACAATCGCCATTGGTCATCAGTACAATAGGTCAAACGGAATTTCACAGTATACAGAAGATTAAACATGCGGCCCAAATATTTCGTGTAGGCGGGAGCTTTTGCCTCTCTATTCAGAATTTGAATTTGGTGACAGTCCAAGTAATAACTGGTAGTAGACTGTACTTCCCTCTCTTCATGAATCCAAGGCCTGGTCACATCAACTGATCATCCAGGACCTTTCTCAAAGTAGCCTTTTTCTGGACGGAGGGGTAGAAAATTGGATACCATGATCTTGGATTCAAAAATATTAGGGGGGCGGCGGGAGGATTTGCAGCTCTAGTACGATTTTGAATGTGACTACTCCAAATAACAGAACAGAAAAATTGTATAAGGTCTTTTTTTTGCGGATCGTACTCCATCTGTTCATTAGTCCATTCAGACATGAAAGAAAATGTTGAGCTTCGATTCAAAAATGTATTTCCATTTATCACATGATGCGTATGAATATGGTGTGCAACAAAGGGCTAAGGCATTGTTTTGAGAACCTGAACCTTATGATTAATGATCCAGGATAGCAGCACTTGTAACATAATGTACTGTATCACACTAGTATATATTGGTGCATTCACACATAACCAGTTTGTGGCATTTGTTGCATAAAACACAAAAACAATTTCTTTTTTTGCATCTAGCACAGTTTCTTTTGTGTAAAATAAAGATTCATAGTTCATATATATAGTAATACTAGCATCATCTTAATATCAATAAAATAGTCATACATAGTAATAGCATCATCCTAATTTGCTAAAATCTCACGTCAGCTCATACTTAACAAGATGAATAAGCGAGAAGCTCAATGTTCATACACCATTATTCATACATGTAAGCTCCATTTATTCATGGATTTCCTGTATTGGAGTAAATTACTAGAAAAGTCCACCTATTCATAATCGATACTAATGACCTTGCATCTCCGCTAGTTATTTCATTGAAATTGGCATGTATTTCTTCCCAAAATTGTTGGAAAGGCTGGTCGACTCAAACAATTGTTTGATGATACCAAGCAAAGTACAAATCATTGTCCTCATCCTCAGACCATGGAGCTTCTCTTTTCTTCACCTTGCTACAAAGAATCATCTAGATTAGAAAATTGATGAGCTTTAACCAAAAACGCTACAAAGAACCCCGAAGCTTATCTCTTCCTTACCTTGTTCCGACGGCGCTGGTATGGGAAGGTGTCGGTGTGGGTCCAAGGGTTGGTGTCGGTGCGGCTGCTGGTGCTGGATCTAGAGCTAGTGGCGGCACGGGTGCTCGGGGCACCGCTCCTACGAGTTCGGTCGGGGAGTTGCAACGGTGTGTAGTCATGCCGGAGGGTGCTTGGCCTCAGGGATCTGATCGTATCACGGCAAATCCTGGCCACGATGCATCGAATCCGGTGAAGCTTGGCGGCGCATTTTTGGCCAGGGAAAATGGCTCGTGGCGGCCGATTCCGGTGATGTAGGCTACCACAAGAAGCACATAGGGTAGCTTGCCATCGGTGGAGCATAGATCCGGCAAAGGGTAGCGGGCCAACAGCGAACGTGCGAGTGGGGGAGAAACAATAAAGAAGTCGAGGTCGTGGTGGCAAGTCCTATATTTATTCTCCTCTAAACGGCGATAGGGGTTAGGGTTAGGTTCGGTGCGGCTTCAGCCGTTAGAGGAGTAAATTTACTCCTACATTGCCATTTTGGGATGGGTTAGAGATGCTCTAACCCATCAGGTTAAGATGTTTATTTGGGCCAGGTGCAAAAAATTAAGCCACAAACCGTGCTAGTCACAAAAAAAGGTTATATTTCTGTGTTCTGTGCAACAAATGCCACAAAGACTGGTGTTAGATGCAATTTTCTCCATCCACACATATTAAGTACACAACCATCCAACCTTGCAGCATATAAAGCAACAATATTAAGCAGGCTAGCAATCCAGAGATCATGCATTCAGGAATCATACTACTTCCATATTGGTGCATTATATTCCCCAATAGTACCTCCATTGATACTATAAGGATCTTTAGCAAGCTAAAATAGCTTTGCTAAAAAGGGATATATTTTGAAATAGAGGAAGTACATTATAAGGTACCATACAAATTAAAGACATGTCTCAACAAGGAAACAACCCAAGTTCATAACAAGTGCAGACTAGTGCACTAACAAATACTTTCAGCTTCAGGTTCCATTTCACGACAAAGGGACTGACCTCAGTTGTTAGTGCTCAACCACAAATACTGAGCATCTTCATGACTTTCTCCGTATTTTCTATGGAGTGCTCCAGCCGAATTAAAATTTCTACTAACTTTGCAATCAAACGTTCATTGTATACACTTAGGGCAGATGATAACTATTGTTCAGCTTGGAGTTGTTCCTCTAGAACTTGAATATGCAAATAAATGGCCTTGGAGTTGGGCTTGAACTTGAACTTGGAATTTGACAAGCTCGCTAGGAACCCAGATTACATAGCAACATATTCTTGGCTATAGCACCACGTTGTAGTACCTTGGAAAATAAATACACACTTTCTGTTGGAGTTTTTACTGAACAGTCTTTCCTAGGATTTGCCGGCTCCTCTTTCAATTCAGCCTGGAAAGTTTTCAATTGATAGACATGTGTAAGAGAAGTGAAGTTACTACAGAGAAACATGCAGACAGGTTTAACATGTGCATGAACTGCTATAATTAGCAGTGTTGATAAGACATCTTATGCACTTTAGTAAAAAGATCTTTTTGTCGTGTATCTTTTTTTGATGTCATTTACTAACAAGACTAAAAAATGTGGCTTCCTGTGTAAACACTGTGAGATGCATGATATGCCAATAGTTTGTACAATTCATAAGTGAAACTGACTTTATGTTGGGGAGGTAACCCTAGATAGGGTAAAGACGGGGAAAGATGAAAGGGTGTTCCCCGTCTAGTTTCCGAGTTACACTCTGAGTCGGCCGAATCCTGTAGAGGTCGGCCGAGATAGGAAAGGACAGGACCCTTGTGGTAAGGGCAAGGCATTACCCGGCCGAGATACAGCGTAAGTCGGCCGGGTTATCCCAAGTAATCTTGATGCAGGTGAAGAGCAAGCCGAAGTTACGCGAGGCAGGGCCGAATGATACGAAGCTTGCAGGAGAAGGAGAAGCCTAAAGTCAAACTCTAGTAGCAGGCTAGGAAGAATCAGAGCGAAGCCAAGCACTAGGGACAAAGGGGCAGAGCAACAGAGAGACAAAAGGAGGTCACAGAGGTGACAGTCCTGAAGCCCGAGGCACACAGGAGGGCCCCTCTGGAACCTTGCCGTCATTAGGGGAGCGACAGGGAAAGGGGGGCGCCGAACTACTATATCGGGACAAGCATATTCCTCGAATATGCTTGCCACATCAGCCCTAAGGGAACTCAAGGTCCTCCTTTATAAGGGCAGGCTTGGACCCTGAGGGAGGGATCGACTTATTCTTGGTACCGTTAGGCTGGTAAAGTTCTCTCTTTCTCCTTGTATACAGCTCAAGGAGCACTTGTAACTCAAGGAAGGAGAAATACAGATCTTTGCGTTAGCTTTCTGTGTGTAGAATCCACTACATCTTCCCTCCCCAGATCCCACTAGCATCCATTGGCCCCTAACTTTAGCCTACCCATGGCATCAGCGACAATGCAGGGAGCTTCAGGGGAAAGGCTCCCCCGCGTAATGGTGTTTTCATCAACCTGGGCGGGCACCAGGTTTATGTCGGCGTCGACATCTCCGGTGTTTATCCTCACCAAGTTGTTGTTGCAGGAGATCCACCTCTTAACGCTGCAGGCCATCCGCCTGGAGCACATCCTGCAGGTAGCATCGAGGTAATGGTCGTGGCCGGGGTGCAAACTGGAGTAGCGGCTGCCGGATCAGGAAGAGAACCCGCCACCGGTGTACAGGGCGCGCACAGGCAGACGGCGCCAATGCCCACTGAGGTAATCCCACCGGCAACCAACCCGACCGAGGTGCAAGACACCACCCCAAAGGCACCAAGGGTAAGAGGGCCACCTCTGGAAAGGCCAGAAAATATTCTTCAGGCGACCATAGAAAGCTTGACTACACCTGTAGCGCCGATACTTAACCCGGCAAATTCTCAGGCAGAGTTGGAAGAAACCAGGCAAAAGGTGCTGATAGAGGCAAAAAAGGTGTCGGCCTTGCGGGAGTCCTTAAAGAGGACCCTGCGAGAGTATGCCAAAGCAAATAAGCTTGACGTCGCGCCCGAACGGGTGGACGAACTAAGATTGAGAGGGAAGAACCTCATGGATGACATCAATAAAGAGCATGAAGCTCATAAAGCAGAATCAGAGGATTTAAGTTTGCCGAGGTACAGCACCCTGGCAAGAAACCTAAGAGCGGCAAATGCCGCAACTTTAGAGTTAGAAGGGTTGACCGGAGAGGCCCGGCAAAAACAACAAGAAAGAGTAAACGAGCTGGTGCGCATCGCGAACCAGCAGAACGAGGAAATGCTCAGAGCAAACCCGGCGAGGCCGGGGGCCTCGCGAATGGTTCATTCGGCAGGAGCAGCACCAGCTCTGTCTGTGGCAGCAGCATCTTCACCCGGAGATAATGCTCGAAGAGACAGAGCAGTAACCTCGGGAAAGAGGAACAAGCAAATTGTCCCGTATGATCCGGCAATGGCCGGAAAGGCAAATGAAAACAGAGGCAATGCAAGCCGAGGTAACAGTGGGGAGAGGAATCACGGCCGTGTGGAGAAAGACGGCGGAAGCCGAGGCGACGGAGACCTCGGCAGAAGAGAGCCCGCGAGAGGCAGTCATGAGAACAACACCCCGGTCGAAGTAAGGAGAGAACGGCCACTCAACCCGCAACCGAGGCATGAACCCCGGCAGGAAAGAGAAACAAGGCCAGCTCGCCACAATCAAATTAATGAGAGATACAATGATGGTTATTCCGAAATGGAATATGCAATTCATGGCGGAAACAATCATTATGGAATACAGGACAGAGTTCTGTACAGAGATTTGCCATCAAATGATGCAAGGGTGAAGCTGGATCGGCTATACAGGTCCGAGTTATTGGAAGAACAGGGTCCACCAGGGCCAGCATGCTTTGGACCACGGATCATGAGCGAACCTCCTGTGCCGAACTTTCAGCTGGCAAGGGGCACGAAAACATAAAATGGAAGTACCAAACCACAAGACTGGTTGATTGACTATGCCACTGCTGTAAAAATAGCGTGTGGAAACTTACGATGGGCAGTACGATATGTACCACAAATGCTGGAAGGACCAGCTAGAGTTTGGCTGAATAATCTACCAGCCGGCAGTATCAACTGTTGGCTGGATTTTGAAGAAATGTTTGTCAGCAACTTTACCAGTACATACAGGAGGCCAAACAGGCCACAACAGTTAGCCATGTGCAAGCAGAAGCCGAATGAAACAGATAGAGAATTTTTAACTCGATGGTGCAACCTGAGAAACTCATGTGAAGGAGTCATAGAATCGCAAGCAATAGCGTGGTTCGTGCAAGGATGCCGTTATGGCAGCGTTTTATGGCAACGTTTGCAGAGAGATATGCCGACCACATTGGCAGAAACTATCAGAATAGCGGACTCCTACGCATTAGGAGATCCTACGCAACCAGAATTAATGTCGGCAGATCACCGCGAGCAACAGGATCATTATGCAAGAGATTTCGCCGGGTCATCCAGGCGCGGTGATTTCAGAGGAAGAAGAAGAGAGGAAAGACCGGATTATAGATACAATTCGGCCCAAGTAGCGGCAGTAGCGCAAGATCAGCCGAATCACGGAGCAGCTCAACGGCAAAAGAATGGTCCTCAGCAGTGGACACCAAGGAATGAAGGAAAAGGGCAATGGACCCCCGAACAAAAGAAACAGTGGCAGGAAAGGCCGAAATACACATTCGAATCCATGTTAGATCAGCCGTGTAAATTTCACACGTCAAACCCATCCAGACCAGCTAACCATACAACCCGCCAGTGTGCATGGATGAAAAATGCAATGGGTAACCCCGCAGCGGTTCAGGCACCCCACCAAGTACATCAGCAGCGTCAACCGCAATTGACTGGAGCAAATGCACAGCAACTAATGTTACCGCCCCCTCCCCCGAGGTACGATAACTCGGATCAGAGAGACACGGTGCATCAAGTGATGAACCAAGTCCAGGATGGAAGAACAAACCCGGCAAATACGGGACGTAATGATTACAGAGAACATCATCAGTCTTATTGCGTGTTCACAACGGAACAGTAAGACAAACAGAGTGTGCAACACCGGCATATGGAAGTAAATGCAGTTATGCCGGCGATACAGAGATATATGCCTTGGTCTGATCAGGAAGTAACTTGGAGCATAAAGGATCATCCCAGAATAATGCCGAATCCTGGGTCATATGCACTCGTGTTGGATCCGACATTTGTCGGACCTAGCATCAATGTGAAATTCTCAAAAGTACTCATTGACAATGGAAGTAGTATCAACATCATGTACAAAGATACCATGCATAAACTTGGAATATCGCAGAATATGTTGCAGTCTACAAGGACCACTTTTCATGGGATAGTGCCAGGGCTTTCATGTGAACCCATTGGTAAGGTCCGAGTCGATGTCTTATTCGGCACAAGGGATAACTGCAGAGCAGAAAACTTAGAGTTTGAGGTGGTGGATCTAGAGAGTTGTTATCATGCTTTACTCGGACGACCAGCATTGGCCAAATTCATGGGCAGCTGCCATGTAAGTTATCTGAAGATGAAGCTACCCAGACCACAAGGAGTAATAACAGTTGCAGGGGATTACAAGAAGTCAATGGAGTGTGCTTCACCCGGGTCAAATTTGGCCGAGTCATTGGTTATAGCAAGAGAAAAAAGAAGGATTCAGGAGGTAGCAGCCCTCGCTCAGTCGGCGCAGCTGAACATGCCGGCACTAGCCAACCCGCATGGCAGTGTTTCTTTTCAGCCGACTAAAGAAACGAAGAAGTTTCAAATAGATGAGCAATTCCTAGAGCGTACTGTTACTATTGGTGCAGGCCTGGACGCTAAATAGGAAAGCGAGCTCACCAATTTCCTCCGTGAGAATCGGGACATATTTGCGTGGTCAACTCAGGATCTGCAAGGTGTTCCGAGGGAGTTGGCTGAGCACTCTTTGAATGTAAGGCCTGGAGCAAGGCCGGTGAAGCAACCTCTCCGCCGCTTCGCTGAAGACAGGAGAAAAATAATAGGGGATGAAATAGCTCGGCTCCTTGCAGCCGGGTTCATCATGGAGGTGTTGTACCCAGATTGGTTATCAAATCCGGTGCTGGTAGAAAAGAAGAAGGATGATCCCAATGTAGCCATTGTATGGCGAATGTGTATCGATTACACGAACCTGAACAAGGCGTGTCCAAAGGATCCTTTTCCATTACCTAGAATAGACCAAGTCATTGACTCGACCACTGGTTATGAGTTATTATCATTTGTAGACGCGTACTCTGGTTTCCACCAGATACCGTTAAATCCGGCCGATCAAATAAAGACTGCATTTATTACCCCGTACGGGGCTTATTGCTATCGCACGATGCCATTCGGCCTACGAAATGCAGGAGCAACATATCAGAGATGCATGCAAAAATGTCTACACGATCAAATAGGGAAAAATGTACAAGTATATGTAGATGACGTGGTCATCAAAACCAAGGAAAGCAAAACCTTACTGGAGGATATACGCCAAACTTTCGTAAACTTGAGAAGATTCCGAATGAAACTTAACCCGGAAAAGTGCACGTTTGGCGTACCGGCAGGAAAATTGCTCGGTTTTCTTGTATCTAGCCGAGGTATAGAGGCCAACCCAACAAAGATAAAGGCAGTAGAAAGAATGGAATTGCCGAAATGCTTAAATGATGTACAAAAATTCACAGGTTGTCTAGCCTCGCTCAGCCGGTTTGTGTGTCGGCTAGGAGAAAAGGCACTACCACTATATCAGCTGATGAAGAAATCAGACAAATTCGTTTGGACTCCACAAGCGGACAGCGCGTTTCATGAGTTGAAAAAAATGCTGGTCACAACACCTATCTTGGCTTCTCCATTATCAAAAGAGCCTATGTTACTCTACATAGCGGCCACAAATAGAGTAGTGAGTGCTGTAGTCATAGTAGAACGACTCGAAAATAATAAGTCGGTACAGAGGCCGGTATATTATTTGAGTGAGGTGTTGTCCACTTCAAAACAGAATTACCCACATTATCAGAAAATGGCTTATGGGGTGTATATGTCGGCGAAAAAGCTTAAACATTATTTCGAAGAGCATCCCATCAGAGTGATTTGTGAAGCACCCATAGCCGACATATTGAGCAACAAAGATGCAAGTGGCCGAATAGCAAAATGGGCAATCGCATTGTCACCTTACGCTCCACAATTTGATAGGAGAGATGCAATCAAATCTCAAGCAGTCGCCGATTTCTTCGTAGATTGGGCCGAAGTGCAATATGAGCCACCATCACCAGATCCAAATTATTGGACGATGCATTTTGATGGTTCCAAACTAAGAAATGGTTTGGGGGCAGGAATAGTATTAACTTCGCCTAAAAGAGATCAGCTAAAATATGTGCTACAGATACATTTTGCTGCATCCAACAACGTAGCCGAATATGAAGCACTGGTCCATGGATTGAAAGTAGCAAAAGAAATTGGCATACGCCGAATCCTATGCTATGGGGACTCGGACCTAGTGGTACAGCAAGTCTCTGGCAATTGGGACGCACTAGATGCTAATATGGCCTTATACAGATTTCACGTGCAAAAGATCAGTGGATACTTTGAAGGATGTGAGTTTCACCACATACCTCGGGCAGAAAATGACGCCGCAGACACATTGTCAAAGCTCGGATCAACCCGGCAGTCAATTCCACCGGGTATTGCCCTGGAACACCTCAGAAAACCATCAATAATCCCTTCACCAGAATCCGAATCTATCTTTATCTGCCTCCGCCCCCTCTAGACAATATGCCGATGGAGGTAGATCAGCAATATAACTCGGAATCCCCCAAGAGGAGGACAGCAGAAGTAAGCACAATTATGGAGAAGGCCGAGGTAAATATGTCGGCAGAAAATATGGAAATAGACAGTGAGACCATACCAGAAAAAGTCACACCACCATGGGCGCAACCCATATTCTCTTACCTTAAGGACGCGGTATTACCAAGCAATGAAGTATTAGCAAGACAAACCGTAAGGAAAGCGAAAGCTTACATGATCATAAACAATGAGCTATATAAAAGAAGTGTCACAAGCGTATTGCAGAAGTGTGTGAGTTCGGCAGAAGGCCGGGAAATCCTCCTAGATATACATCAAGGAGAGTGTGGACATCATGCCTCATCTCGTGCATTGGTAGCCAAAGCATTCAGGCATGGATTTTATTGGCCGACGGCGATGAAGGAAGCCAAAGAGTTGGTGGAAAAATGCAATGGTTGCCAGAGATACGCAACCAAAATACATATGCCATCGGCCGAGTTAAAAACAATACCCATCACTTGGCCATTTGCTGTATGGGGCTTAGATATGGTGGGACCATTTAAGCCGGCCCGAGGGGGAATGACCCACATATTGGTTATGGTGGACAAGTTCACAAAATGGATTGAAGTGAAACCAATAAGAAAATGCGATGGGCCCACAGCAGTGAGATTCCTCAAAGATATTATTTTAAGATATGGGTACCCACACAGTATCATTACAGATAATGGCACAAATTTTGCAGAAGGAGCCTTTGCCAGATTTTGTAGAGAAAAATACATAAGGTTAGATATTGCCTCTGTGGCTCACCCAGCATCTAATGGGCAGGTGGAAAGGTCTAATGGACTAGTATTGTCCGGAATAAAACCACGACTTGTTGAACCACTGCAAAGGTCGTCAGGATGTTGGATTGAGGAACTCCCAGCCGTATTATGGAGCCTCAGAACTACTCCAAATAGGTCAACAGGGTACACACCATTCTTTCTAGTATATGGGGCAGAGGCCGTGCTTCCAGCCGACATAATACATGACTCGCCAAGAGTTACTCAGTATACAACCTCTGAAGTGAACGAAATAGCTCGGCAAGATACTGTAGACCTGCTAGAAGAAGCCAGAGAACTGGCACTATCACGATCAGCTATTTATCAGCAGAACCTACGACGATATCACAGCAAAAAAGTGAATCCAAGGGTATTCAAAGAAGGAGATTTAGTCCTCAGACTGGTACAATGCACGGCCGGCATGCACAAGCTGTCACCTCCATGGGAGGGACCATTCATCGTGAGCAAGGCATTACATAACGATGCCTATTATCTAATTGATGCTCAACCCCCCGGAAAGGACAAGGCAGACAAGGCTGGCGAAGAAACGAAGCGGCCATGGAACGTAGCCCTGCTTCGTCCATTTTACTCATAGCATAGTATTTCAAGGTCAAGGACCAATGAAGTATTAAACCTCGGCATCCGGAGCAGTGACTCGGGGACTGCCATATGTTATTTCAATTTCATGTTATGTATTGAATCTCGGCATCCGGAGCAGTGACTCGGGGACTGCCATATGTTATTTCAATTTCATGTTATGTATTGAACCTCGGCATCCGGAGCAGTGACTCGGGGACTGCCATATGTTATTTCAATCTCATGTTATGTATTGAATCTCGGCATCCAGAGCAGTGACTCGGGGACTACCATATGTTATTTCAATTTCAGGTTATGTATTAAAACCTCGGCAGTCAAAGCAGCAGCTAGAATACTACCATATACCGCCCCAGAGCTATGTTGAGCACCAAAACTTGATGCCCTGAGCAGCACCTCGGTGGTGGTCTTGTATTTTTTCTGAAAGTTAGTTTGCACACTGAACTTCAGCAGAACAGGCAATCACTCGGGGACTGCCATGAATTGTTCCAAAGTGGTAGTCAATCTTTGATACGGAAAGGATATCACACTTCGGCACTCAGGATAAGAACAGATCAACCCCGTATGATGTTCGAAGCTCACACATAGATTACTCGACTAAAACATGAGAAAACAAAGACAAAGATAAATCCTAACACCAAAATATGCAGGATATCAAAGCAAGAATTCGGATGGCAACCAACTTAAGCAAAGTTATAATAACTGCAAACTTATATGTCGCAGCAATGTACGGAAAAAGGAGATTCAAGGTCATACAGGAAATAAATGAGTATTCCACGGACATCGTACACCCGGCATACCAGGGATAGAAAATGACTTAAACGTTTTTCACTGGAGAGACAGCAACCTGGTCAGGGGCTGGGGACTCCGAGGTAGGAGGAACTTCGGCCGAGGTTACCTCGCCCTCCGCAGACCTAGGTGCAACCTCGGCCGAAGCCTGAGGCTGCTGAGGAGCATCAATTTGCGCAGTGGAATGCCCGGTACCCTTGGAGGAGGATCGCGCGTCGTCGTTGTCATCCGAGCTCGAACTGGAGTCACCAGAAGTGGCCGAGTCATCTTCATCTCCCCCCTGCTCAGCTGAGTCATCTGATGCATCCTCGACTACGACCTCCTCGTCCGGATTTGAAAGGAAACTCGGCCCTTCATTCCAGGTGTGCACGTCGGCATACTCGACGAGTTGAAAGGCGCGAGCTTGCCAAAGAGCAACAAAGGTGGGATCCTCAACCCAACGGGAACCTGTGCGAAAATTCCTCAGGATATCAAGAGAGATGTCTTCATACCATGACATGATAACGGTGAGGGCCATATCCGCGCCAGCTCGCCCAGCAGATTCCCTCCAAAGACTTAGTTGCTTTTCAGTGGCATTCAATCTAGTCACCAGCAATTCGATCTCGCTGATCTTAGGAGTTCCAGAGGTATTTGGCCAGAGAGCACGGTGGGCTCGAATAGCTGCCAGCACCAAGTCCCTGCCCATGATTTTCACCGGACCAAGGGCAGCGCCGACAGAAACCAAGAAATCTTCTATTGAATACTCAAAGTTCACATCAACAGGGAGACCTCGGCGCGCACGAGCAGCAAGGACCGCTTTAGAGCTCACGGGTTTAGCCTCAGGAAAATGACCTGCGCAAAAAAGGGAGGCGTCAGAGGGCAGCAGAAGGAAGAAAGATAATCCGGCTGTGTTAAGATGCTTACGATGAATGAAACTCATCATCAGCTGAAGGTCCTTCGCCCAGACAATCTTGTTCTTCTCAAAGCGAGCAATTTCCTCGCTCATTCCTCGAGTTTTCAGCTCGGCAGCCTCTAAGAGCTCTTTATGCTTTTGCAATTCCAAAGCCAGCCGGTTCTTCTCCTCGGAGAACTCCTGATCGACCTTATCCAGCTCGGATTTCTGAGAAAGCTTAAGGGCCTCCACCTCGGAGCGTAGGCGAGCTATCTCGTCATCCTTTTCTTTTAGCTGCGCCGAATGGGTGGCGCCTTGTTCTAACAAATGCAGCATTACATCAGGCATGGGCGTACAATTTTGGTGAGATGATGCAAAGGTTCATATCTCGGCTTGATCAAAGCCAAACAAAGTAAAAGAAACTTAGTGCACGTCTTAGAAAAGGAAAAGTACGAGGTAGATGGAAAACTAACCTTCCAAGCTCTTGACTTTCTTCTCAAGACGAATGTTGAGATTATTGATGTTACATGTTAACCCACAAAGTAAGCCGGCATCCCGCAGACAAAACAATGACAATAATAGAGATGACAAGGAAAATGATCGGGCATACCTGCTTTTTTCACCACAGGAATAACTTTTTCATATTTTTCTTCCAACTTCTTGTGCGAGAACAGCAGTCTTTGAAATTCAGCAGTCCGCCGGTCATGCGCAGCCTGAGCAATGGAACAAACAATGAATGGATATTCGAAGCCAAAACAGATCCGAGCTAAGAGAAAACTTAACCCGAATCTAGGTGGCTGGATATTCGAAGCTAAAGCAGATCCGAGCTAAGCGAAAACTTAACCCGGATCTAGGTGGCTAGATATTCGAAGCCAAAACAGATCCGAGCTAAGCGAAAACTTAACCCGGATCTAGGTGGCTGGATATTCGAAGCCAAAACAGATCCGAGCTAAGCGAAAACTTAACCCGGATCTAGGTGGCTGGATATTCGAAGTTAAAGCAGATCCGAGCTAAGCAAAAACTTAACCCGGATCTAGGTGGCTGGATATTCGAAGCTAAAGCAGATCCGAGCTAAGCGAAAACTTAACCCGGATCTAGGTGGCTGGATATTCGAAGCAAAAGCAGATCCGAGTTAAGCGAGAAATTAACCCAGATCTAGGTGGCTGGATATTCAAAGCCAAAAGTAGATTCGAGTCAGGCGAAAGCTTAACCTAGACCTATGTGGCTAGACATTCAAAGAACAGCTAGGGAAAATTTAAGAAAAAGTTTAAGATAGATCTACTCGGATATAGGCTCGAGCCATAAATTAAGTAGAACTAAGTATAGCACTGTAAAAACTTCCAAGCGAATAACAAGTTACTCGTTTGCAAGTTTCGGGGACTAATGTATATATAATAGCATATGGAGAATCAGTCTAAACCCCGAGAAGTAGCAATTACCTCGTTCATCTTGTTGCTATCCAGAATGATCTTGGCAGCTTGATCCAAATGGCTGCTGATGTCGGAGAGTTGAAACGGCTGACTATTTCGATTGCCCTCAAGCTGATCAGTAGCATTCCAGTTATGAGCATATTCCACCAGCGAGCCGAGGCTGTTCCCACTAGCCGTCCGGGTTAAGACTTTACCTCGGACATGTTGTGTAACCACTGCAGCAGCAGGGCTTGTATGAAGAGCAAGCTGGGTGTTGGCAGCAGAGGTAACAGAGGCTTTAGTAGGCGCAGTTCCTTTGCGCAGCACGTCGGCAATACTAGGCTGAGAAGAGCCGGCAAGACCTTTTTGGGAAGAGGAAGTTTTAGTGGGAGCAGCTTTTCTTATTGTGGAGGCACCAGCAGAAGCTGATACCTCGGCAGTGGGAACAGTACCCTTAGAAGCAGGAGGGATTACAGGCGCTGAGGGCGCCGGGGTATTATCGACCACGGCTGCGGCTGGGGTTACAGTAGGAGCTACCGAGGTAGAAAGAGGCTTGGTGGACAGGCTCGGATTCAGTGGAGGGGCAACGGGTTCAGTAGAAATCTCGGAGGCGCGAATATCAGGCGCATCATGACAAGGGGGTGACATAGGTGGAGCTGGAGGAGACGTAGCACGAGCAGGACTAGGAATCCTAGTATCTTCAACAGGCGGAGGAGACGGCTGCCGAATCGGGCGGCTAGTCATGCTAGGACCGCCAGGCTTAACGGAAAGCAGAGCACTGCGAAAATAAGAAAGAAAAAAGGGGGTCAGGAGGAAAAACAGAAATAGGGAAACAAGAGATACGAGCAAAACGAACTTACCCTGCAACCCCAGGCATGGTCTTGCGCCTGGGAGGGTTCGGAGCAGACTTCTTCATTCGTTTCTTGGGGGCCGCCTCTGATGCACTAGCTGAAGCCCCGCGTTTCCCCGAGGTAATTGGGGGCCGGGATGCAATAGGCTCGGCGTCGTGGACCTGACCGGCCGGATTAGCTGAGAAAGTAGAAGCCAGAAATGCATAAGAAATAGGCATTGCGGCAACTACCTCAAGAGCTTGGACCTCGTCCGAATCACCTTCCTCCTCATGGACCGAAGTTTTGCCACGGACGCGAGCCGTAGCAGGATCCGACTTAGGGACGAATTCTTCGGAGTCCGGCTCCCCAACGTCCGGGGTATTCCGATCCGCAGTCCACGGAAGCGACAAAACCTCGGCGTCCTCGTCCTTTTGCTCCGCGAACCTCTATGAGGCGAAGGAGAAGGAAGGTTAGGGAAAACATCTATGAAAACAAAAGAGAATCAAAGCGTTGAGGGTTAAAACTTACTGCGGGAGGAGGACGCTCGCGGGTAAACGGTTTCAATCCCCAGGTCCAATCTTCAGGCATCTCCGTCTTAAATATAGCTCGGACGCGCTTGAAGACAAGGTAATTGTCCAGCTCGACGGTCGAGACTCGGTTGGGATCAAGCGGACCACTCATGTAGCAAAGTTTGTGCGTCCTTTTCTGGAATGGGCAAATTCGGCTACTGATGAAGGTAGCCATCAAGTCCTCGCCGCGTAACCCGGCCCGGATCAATTCTTTGAGCCGAGTCTCGAAGAGCTCGGCCAAGACGTGGCTCCTCCTTGGATTGTAAGTCCAGTTTACCTTGGAAGGTGGACCAATGGAGAAGGCAGGGAGCCGAATCTTGTCTTCTGTTCCTCTGTTCTTGACGTAAAAGAAAGATTTGTGCCACTTCTTGCACGATTCTAACCCGGTGACGCGAGGAAATACAGACTTCCTCCGAGGTGTAATGGATGCCGCCCCGCACTGAGTAAGCAGTTTCTCGGAAGGGTGCAGAGACTTGTCCGGGACCACATTAGAACGAATCTGGAAGAACTTCGCCCAGACGTGAACGGACGGCCATAGGCCGAAGTATCCCTCGGAGGCAGAGATGAATGCAGAAAGAGAAGCGATGGCGTTCGCAGGAAGATGATGCGGCTGAAGGCCGAAGTAGTCGAGAAACTCTCTTGCGAAATCGCTAAGAGGGAGACCGAAGCCACGCGAGAAATGTGACATAAAAACTACATACTCACCCTCCCTGAGTTCTGGAGATAACTCATTGCCGGGTAAACGACAAGAGACCTCGGCGGGAATCCTCCGGGTTCGGATGAGCCACTCGATCTCCCGCCAGGTAACGGAGCAGCCCTGCCACGAGCCCCGCTCAGGCCCAGAGCCAGCATCATCATCCTCAACCAATGCACCACTAAAGGAACTAGACATGATTTCGCCGGAAAGATCGCCGGAGGAACAGCTCGCGGCGGAGGAAACTTAGAGATACGAGGCCCCGTGCAGTTCTACGCAAAAATGGCGGCGGAACGAAGACAGAACCGCAGCACAAGCAAAGAGGAAACGAAGAGATCTAGAGGGAAGTCTAGGCGGCACGACCAAAAAGAACTCACCGGCGACGACGCCAGAACAGGTGAACGGCGACGAGGCAGGTGGAGCAGCACGGCGGAGTCCCCCTCGTCGCAGAACCAGTTGAGCACGCGGCGGCGGAACCACGAACAAGCGAAAAAACGCGAGGAAGAAGAAGGGTGCGGGCGAGCGAGAAGGGGAAAAAAGAAACTCCCAGGCACCGCGCCCCCTTTATAACCAAGCCGCAGGCAAGGTAGTGGGATCGTGGGTGTAGCAGTTGGCGGCGCGGATCGTGTGCGCGGCACGACCACACGTCGCTGAGCGGAACCACACCGAAGGTCACACGATTGACCAGGGAACTCACGATCCCCAACAAGAATGGCGCACGAGGCGTCGCAGCAACGGCGCGACAGGCGCGACAGTAACTGTAGCTAGTCAGTAAACGCTGTAGAGGAACAAAAAACTAGAGAAATAATGATGAGAATGACACGTGGGATGAGGGGTGCGCTACAAGATACGGCTCTATCACCACGACAATATAACTCGGAAACAATACATAACGAGCGTCGTGAAACTGATACGACCCGGCCGAGGTTATCGGCGGGAACGTACCAGCTTCGGGGACTAATGTTGGGGAGGTAACCCTGGATAGGGTAAAGACGAGGAAAGATGAAAGGGTGTTCCCCGTCTAGTTTCCGAGTTACACTCTGAGTCGGCCGAATCCTGTAGAGGTCGGCCGAGATAGGAAAGGACAGGACCCTTGTGGTAAGGGCAAGGCATTACCCGGCCGAGATACAGCGTAAGTCGGCCGGGTTAGCCCAAGTAATCTTGATGCAGGTGAAGAGCAAGCCGAAGTTACGCGAGGCAGGGCTGAATGATACGAAGCTTGCAGGAGAAGGAGAAGCCTAAAGTCAAACTCTAGTAGCAGGCTAGGAAGAATCAGAGCGAAGCCAAGCACTAGGGACAAAGGGGCAGAGCAACAGAGAGACAGAAGGAGGTCACGGAGGTGACAGTCCTGAAGCCCGAGGCACACAGGAGGGCCCCTCTGGAACCTTGCCGTCATTAGGGGAGCGACAGGGAAAGGGGGGCGCCGAACTACTATATCGGGACAAGCATATTCCTCGAATATGCTTGCCACATCAGCCCTAAGGGAACTCAAGGTCGTCCTTTATAAGGGCAGGCTTGGACCCTGAGGGAGGGATCGACTTATTCTTGGTACCGTTAGGCTGGTAAAGTTCTCTCTTTCTCCTTGTATACAGCTCAAGGAGCACTTGTAACTCAAGGAAGGAGAAATACAGATCTTTGCGTTAGCTTTCTGTGTGTAGAATCCACTACATCTTCCCTCCCCAGATCCCACTAGCATCCATTGGCCCCTAACTTTAGCCTACCCATGGCATCTGCCGTGCCACCACCACGACACTTTAGTTGCAAATTATGAAGGAAAATGAAAACAAAACTGAGAAGCAGTCCAAGCAAAGTTGCATATCAAACTTATACGTACAAATCACTAGAAGTGCAACCTCACAAAATGCAGAGAAGACTTACAACAACTTTCTTTACAATGACACCATATCTATCCGTCTGGCATCCCTCAAATTTCTCCAGCATAGTCAACTGTTTTTTGGATCCCATTAGACTTCGGTTGCATTTGGACAGGCGAAAATAAATTGCATCACATGTTGGAAACGGAGGTTGAAAGATAAGATGCATATAGATTCCACAACATCAATTGTATACTTATTTAAAATATACAGTATAGAACAATAGGTCCTTACCAATTGGTAGATGTGCCCAATTATGCTGCGAGATCCTGCGCGACTTAATACTCGTACTTTATTACAGCTGGAACGGTTCCTTTCAGCGATGGCCTACAAAATGAGACTTGTAAAACACATGCATAAATATGAATTGACAATGCAATCTAGTCTTAGTATTCTCAAAGCATACCTCATTCTTTTGATCAAGCATGTGGTGGAGAAGATCACCCCACTGATCATCAGTCATGTGATCCATAGGAGACGATCTTGTAACATCCTTAAAACACTTGCCAGAGAAGTGTTGCTTCTTTAGTCTATGGCACTGTTGGCGCAAAAATGCGGAGAATATGCTTTTGAGAACAACCTTTACTTCCTCGCTATTCTCATCGAACATGAAAAATCTCTGTAGACAACAATGAGGAGCATGTATAACAAACTTCAAGCTAAGAAGACAAGGGACAGAGCAATGGAGTATGTCCAAGAGACAGAGGACTTACATGTAACTTCTTCAGTAAACCTTCAAAATGCTCAGGGGTATTTCGGTGGTGTTTCCATGAGGGCAAGATGGGAATATCATTTCTCATGAAAATGCCTGTGATCGATGCAATATAAGTAGATTCATGTGGATTTAGTGGCCTTCTGAATCCTGCTATAGATGTGATCGGAAGTCTTGATTTAGTTATTTCAAGCATCTGCTCAAGATTTTTTCCCATCGTCGTCCCCCTTGTTAATCTTCGTCGTAGTGCAAATAAAAAATTTACATCAAAATATCAATGTATACATATTACATATAAAAGGGCATGCTACTACTAGTCTCTGAACATATAACAAATTTGGTGTCAAGCTCATTTGCAAGGGAGTATATGTCTCTGTCAGTACTAAAGGTCGTTGGCAGATCATAACCAGTTCGTTATGAGAACCTGCTGTTGAAACTAGTTCTGCTGCCAATTCTTCCTGGGTAACCGGATGGGCTACTGGCGGCTGTGGGATGTGTATTTTTCTATTTGCAGCCGCCAATGCAACTGGACCAACTGGTGCAGGATTAGGATGCAACTTTTTATGCTGATATTTTGCATTATTGTCTCTTTTGGCCTGGTTGTCATTTTCAACTAGATTAAGTAGAGTCTGAGACCTTGTTCTGACTCCGTTTCCTGCATTGGAAGCAAATAGCTTTTCAGATTTATCATGGAATCGTGTGAAAAAAGAAGAAATTATTAGGAGTTCTTGCAGAGGTTGATGGCTCGAAAGGTAATGATTCTCATCACAACTCTAGTATAGTACTTCCGCTATGAGTACTCTAACCATATGTAACCCTGAGTGAGAAGAAAACACATGAAGTTCCAATACAATCGACTAACCTGCAGGCTTGACTATAATACTGATAACATAACTAGCAGGGCCTGCCTGGTTATACTCTAGACAAGGAGCCATGACATACTAATTCGGCTTAGGACGTCAGCTAGAGTTGACGTACCAGCTGTGCTATTTATAAACCTATACGCCCCAACTAGAATCATTTTAGGAGATATTCCACAGATGGCAAAGGAGCTTCATAACGATGGTAATGAAGGCTCTAGTAAACTTTAGTAACGATCTAGTATATGAGCAAGATGTGGTACACTACAACAAACGATGTAGTACTTTTGATAGTAATAAGGTGCATAATGAAAGGAAGCATAAAGTGTGCAACAACATTCGTATGGGGAGGAGACGAGTTTGCGCTTCGCGTTGGTGCGGTCGAAAAGGAGGGGGGGGCACGTCGTTTGCCCATCTCTCCGGTGCCAGAGACCAGGGAGTCTGTGAAGCAGATGGGACTTTGTAGCGACTGTACCGTGTTTGCCGGTGACGTTGTGCATGCTCTGGCGTGGTGGTCGTAGGCGTGGGTAAGCCTCTCTGTCTTGCTAAACAAGGGAGTGGTGCCTTCAGTCACAACGGTACCTGGTGAGGAGGCAGTGGTGGTGGGGAGGGACGGTGGTGTGAGGCCACGTTCGTGGGAGATGCTCCGGCTCTGAGGTCAAGTGAGAGATGTGGGATACGACGTGTTTTATATGTATCACAAGGGCACCGGTGGTAGGTTCGAAACTTATGAATTGCATCGTGCCAGGTAGTTCAAAGAAAAACCCGCCAATGTCATTCAAATTTTGGTGATCTCACTTTAGAACGAGATGAACCCGCCAAAAAAATTGGTAATCTCTACTCTATGATTATTGCTACACTAGCCAGGAGCTGAGATAGAGGAAGTGCATCGAATGCAATGGGAGGTATGAACGCACCAGCAGCCTTTCCCAGGTGCAGACTCCGTGTAGTCCCTACTGTGAAAAGCTATGCGCAGTCACGAGCAGGGCCTCTACTTCAAGCACTCCTACTCTAGGGTCTGTTTGATTCAAAGGATTTGCCTAGGAATTTTGTAGTATTAAATCCTATAGGAAAATTTCCTACGATGGCTGTTTGATTTGTAGGATTGATTCCCATAGTACTAGTTCTCATAGGAAATCAAACATCCATCCATACCTCTTTTCAGATTATAAGGCATGTTTGATTCCTAGGAAAGGAAAATCGTAGGAGTAGGAAAAATGTAGGATTGCAATGTCATGCCCACTCCAATCCTATAGGAATTCATATGAACCAAAGTGCGTTTGATTCCACCATAGGAATCTGAAAAAGAGGTATGGGTGGATGTTTGATATCCTATGAAAACTAGTACAAAGGAATCCTTAGGAAAAAATCCTATGGGACTATATCCTACAAATCAAATAGCCGTCGTAGAAAAATTTCCTATAGGATTTAATCCTACAAAATCCCTAGGGAAATCCTTTGAATCAAACGGACGCCTATGGTGGAATCAAACACACTTTGGTTCATATGAATTCCTATAGGATTGGAGTGGGATGACATTGCAATCCTACATTTTTTCTACTCCTACGATTTTCCTATCCTACGAATCAAACATGTACACTCCTCTTTTAGGGAAAAAATACTACTATGTAGTATACTACCTCCATTCCGGTTCATTAGACAATGCGTACTCGAAGAAAATAATTTGACCATAAATTTGGTCACCAATTTATGAATTGTATGTCATAATAATTGTACCATTGGAATCGTCTTTCGAATATAAATAAATTGGTTAAAAATTATTAAATATAATTATATATTATTGACCAGATTTATGGTCAAACTATGTTCTTGAAGTGAGTATTTGCATAATAATTTGCACGTGAGATGTGTGCGTTCTCTTGTGAGACCTTTCACTTTGTTCACATGGTTGTTGTTTGTATCAACCTTATTTGATCCATAAACTGTACCCGATACATGGTTTTTATCAAAAGGGATTTGTGCATCCTTTGAGTGCAGAGGCTGCGATATCCCCATTTAAAAAAATGTGAGACTCAAATAAAATACTATCATGTCATCTCTAGCTATGAGATGGAAAGTAAGACATGTCATCACTTATAAAATTATAATAAGTAAAGCTCAAAAGACTATTAAAAAATTTTGAGCCACATCATATCCATAAATTATTAGGTGTATACTTGGTTCTTGGTACATAATAATACTCAAAAAAATTGTAACATACTTAGAGAAATGTCAGAGAAGATTCTAGAATGGCGGAGAATTGTGTTTTGAAGTTTTAGCATAGCGTTCATTGTGCTAAAGACTATCCATTGAATCTTCTAGATGCTAGAATGGTAAAGATCCAGAGGTTAGATATGTTGCGTTGCCAGTCTTCATCTAGCGGTCAACCTTCAAAGTTATTCGTACACTATATAGTAGTAATAAGATAAGGTAAGAAAGTTCAACCTAGTTTCATGATATCGTTTCCTTTTTCTATAGTTTCCTTTTTCTTTTTCGACGGACTCGCTGCAGTTGAGTCGGTCCAAGAAATTCCACATATTTTCTAGGTGTGTGTCAGGGCACAAGGGGCACAGTCGTTGTCACATAAAAACTAATACACACGTTTTTTTCATTTTTCATGGATTTGTTGCATTTTTCCATAACAGGGTGACAAATTGTCGGGAAGACCATTGATAGAATATTCATTCATCGTCTTGTTCTTGCAACTCTCATTTTTTTACTCATATATGTATCTATCTCCCCTCTTTATTAGATCCTATGTACTCCCTCTATTCCAAAATATAAGATGTTTTAGCTTTTGTGAAATGAATATATCTAGACACCTTTTAATGTGTAGGACTCTCTCCTCAGGAGATAATTATCCCACCAGGTTGACACTATGCAGAATAAAGGCCATGTCTGTAGCTAACGCATAATCATACTCCCTTCGTATCAAAATAGATGTCACAAGTTAGTCAAAAATTGGAAGAATCTATATACTATTACTAAATAACTAAATAGTGTTTTCTAATTGTCGACCAAATAGCACACATCAAGTTAAAGGTCGAATTAATTTGACAAAATCACCCAAAACTCTTTTAAATGGCTATAAAAATGGTTATCCCTTCAATGTATAAATTATGGAGAGTCTACATATGTTCAGGAGGGATCCCCGGCAGTTACCTCTTCCTTCTCCTGTAAGCATTGGCGAAATGATTATACTACACTGCAGATGTACAGAGACAAAGTTGGGGTCCTGATCTAAAGTCACCATCAATGGGATACCGCTGCCACTGCCATCAGCAGGACCAAAGTTGAACATGGCGGAAGAATGGAGGCTCTCTTTTTTGGAGTAAAGAAGAATGGAGGATTTGAGCAAGTGAAGTTGGTGAGATGCAGCATGACAATGACGGAAAGGTAGCTACCGCTCTGCACGGAAGCGATAATAACTACTAATTACTACTATAGTACAGTAGGAAAGATAATCACACCCAAAATTGTCTCTGGCAACATTGTGGCTGGTGATGCTGATGCATATCACATTCACCAAATAACCAAATATTTTACCAGCAAGTACACGATCATACATTCATACTAGTAATAAAGGTTTTTCAATTTATTGGCGCAATATTTCAATCTATATATTTGATCATCAACTAGTCCCTCCGTTCCATAATATATAAGCCTTTTTTGTAAGTTGTTTTAGCTCTGTAATTAGGCTTATATTGTGAAAACAGATGGAGTACTAACTAAGGTCTTCCACGTGCCGGCTCATTTATGGAGATTGACGATAGTTTCACGCTTCAGCTTTGCTAGCTCGGCCAGGAGTTTGTCCTTCTGGTCCTCGAGGTCCTGGATCTGTTCGAAGCTTATGCCCAGCATCTCAATCATGCCGATGTTCCGCCGCTTCAGCTCGTCACGCTCAATCAAGTATTCCATGGCAAGATTCCTGAGGAGGCTAAGCCCAACCTTGTCAGCGGTGAGTTTGGACTAAAGTCTAGTGCAGAAATCACCCATCACCTTTTTCACCATAAACTCGATCTCGAAGCCAATATTCTATTAGATGAACATGGGGCGTAAATTCAGAAGTGTACCCAGAGAACTATCAGGGAAGAGAGACACGGAATCACAATTTGAATGATTTCTTACCTTGCGGTTGTACCGATCGGCCTCCATCGGTGATGGTGAAGATGATTCTACAGGCAGGAGTGCCACGGGAATGCGAAGTCCGCCCAACCTAAAACAACATTGAGAAAAATGTACTAATAGGGAAATGAGCGAATCAAGAAACGGTCAAAGACATGGAAAGTTGCGCAAGCACGGAGATTTACCTGAAGGTGTCAGTCTCCATCAGTGATGGTGAAGATGATTCTGCAGGCAGGAGTGCTGATAGAATTCGAAGACCGCCCGACCTAAAAACACCATTGAGGAAGAACGTGCTTGTTTTTAGGTAAATGAGAAATCAAGAAACGGTCAAAGACATGGAAAATTGTGCAAGAAAGAAAATTTACCTGAAGGTATCTATCACTGGTTGCGGCGGCTTCGAAGAACCTTGAGTTGAAGACCTCTCGCCTGTAGCCAAGGGATTCGACTGGGCCCCTTTGATCGTCGCATCGCCTGGTACCGGTAGCAACATAATGGCAGAACGGCAAGCCGACTTCTTCTCTTCCGCCAGCTTCGCCGTCATGGCACGAGCCCTTCTGTGGCATGACTTGTTCCCAGTCATGCGGGTGAAATAGCACGAAAAAAGGAATGAAAATGGGCAAAGCAATCTGGAAGAGAAGACCTACAGTCACGAAGAGGAGGAGGAAGAAGGTCGAGTCCGTGAGAGGTGGCCTCCTAGTCTCCATGCGAGTAAAAGAACCATTTCCATTCAGATACAGTACTTGATGCGGAAATCAAAGAGACAGCCGTAAGCAGTTTTCACCCCCAACATGGTCTGGACATCCACTATGAAGTTGAACGTGCCTTGCACGGGATAGGTGAAGCTCAAAAAATAATTTTCATTTCGAGCCATGTCCATAAAGTATCGGGTGTATATTTGGTTCTTCTACTTTGTACTATATCATGTACAAATCAACCTAGCTACTCCTACCTAATACTCCACGTGTTCTAGAGAAGATTCTAGAATTATTGAAAAGTGTGTTTTGAGATTTTTGCATAGCGTTCATTGTGTTGAAGACTAATAATAGAATCTTCTAGATTCTACTCCCTCGTTCACAAGTATAAGATATTTTACCTTTGTGAAACGAATGTATCTAGATGTCAGCCTATAGACTAAAAGACATCTAGATACATTCGTTTCACGGAGCTAAAATGTCTTATATTTCTAGACGGAGGGAGTAGAATGGATAGAAGATCCAATGGTTAATTAGCAATGTTGGAATTCACGAGTCTAGATCCAACAGTCAAAGTTCAAAGTTATTTGTATCGTACACTATACAGTGTTATCTTCTTTTCTTCTACTATAATAGAACAGTTTTGAATTGGATCCATAGCACAAATCCTGACCGTTGGGATGTTAGATCCAATTGTTCAGAGCAGTTGGATTCGTGTTGAACAGCTAGTACATACCTAGAGCAAACTCCACCATGTTCTAGAACCATCTATCAACACCCCACCCGCCTCCTAAATTTCATAGCAGAGTAGGCTATATTATGAATATGTGTAGATAGTTATTATTAGTAGCACCAATCCTGATGATTGAGCTGTTAGATCCAATGATTTAGAGCAGTTGGATTCGTGTTGAACAGTACCCATAGAGCATACTCCACCATGTAACCCCCCCTCCCCCAAATAATCATAGCACAGTAGGCTATATTCTCAATGTGTGTAGATAGTTATTATTAATAGAATTAATGTATGCCTTTTTTCTCTAACAAGTATATTGGTTAATAATAACAACTTAATATTTGCTAAATCACATTTTATACAGCATATACATGTGCGGCTCATGTGTTTTACTAGTAGACTTAATGTATGGCTTTTTCTCTAACAAGACTATTAGTTAATAATAACAACTTGATGTTTGCTAAATCACATTTCATACATTACATACGTGTGTGGCTCATGCCTTTTACTATTAGACTTAATGTATGCCCTTTTTTCTCTAACAAGACTATTTGTTAATAATAACAACTTAATGTTTGCTAAATCACATTTCATACAATATATACGTGTGTGGCATGTGGCTTTTACTAGTCCATTCTATCTAGCATCTAAATAGAAGAAACACTATGGATAGTACATTATTTTACCCAGTATAGTGTATGAATAACTTAGAATTTTGATCGCGGGATCAAGACTCACGAATCCCAACATTGCCAACCAGTTGGATATTCTTTTCTATTCTGGCATCTAGTAGATACAATTGATAGTCTTTCTTATCGTATCTTACCACTATATTTTTTGCGAATAACTTTTAATATTGATCGGTTGGATCAAAACTCGTGAATCCCAACATTGCCAGCCATTGGATCTACTATTCCATTGTACCATCATCTCTAGAAAGTACTATTGTTTATCTTATCTTATCTTACCACTATACAGTGTGTGAATAACTTTGAATATATTGATCGTTGGATCAAGACTCGTGAATCCCAACATTGCTAGTCGTTGGATCTTCCTTTCCATTCTACTAGCTAGCATCTCTACTAGAATATATTATGGATAGTACGTCTTTAGCATAATGAATGCAATGCACGAACCTCAAAAACACTACTCCATCATTCTACTCCCTTCGATCCAAATTATTGTTCTCAGATTTGTCTAGATCCAGATGTATCTAACACTAAAACATGACTAGATACAACCGAATCTAGACAAATCTGAGAACAATAATTTGGATCGGAGGGAGTAGAATAATCTTCTCAATTGTATATTTCGTTCTTGTACTTTCCATATCATGTAGAAGTCAATTAGCTATCTAAAACTTTAAAATTTTGGTAACATGGTCTAGAGAAATGAGGGATAAGATTCTAGAATGATGGAGAAGTGTGTTTTGAGTTTTGTGCATAGCATTCATTGTGATGAAGACTATCAATAGAATCTTCTAGATGCTAGAATGGAAAAGAAGATCCAACGTCTGGAAATGTTGGGATTTGCTAGTCTTGATCCAACGGTCAATATTCAAAGTTGTCCGTACACTAAAACTTTAAAATTTTGGTAACATGGTCTAGAGAAATGAGGGATAAGATTCTAGAATGATGGAGAAGTGTGTTTTGAGTTTTGTGCATAGCATTCATTGTGATGAAGACTATCAATAGAATCTTCTAGATGCTAGAATGGAAAAGAAGATCCAACATCTGGAAATGTTGGGATTTGCTAGTCTTGATCCAACGGTCAATATTCAAAGTTGTCCGTACACTATATAGTGGTAAGATCATGTAGAAGTCAACGATTATTAGCTATCTACTAAAACATGAAATTTTTGGTAACACATGGTCTAGAGAAATGAGCTAGGGAGAAGACTTTAGAATGATGGAGAAGTGTGTTTTGAGTTTTGTGCATAGCATTCATTGTGATGAGGACTATCAATAGAATATTCTAGACTGTTAAAAAAATATAATCTTCTAGATGCTAGAATGGAGAGGAAATCTAATAGCTAGAAATGTTGGGATTCGCGAGTCTTGATCCAACGGTCAATATTCAAAGTTATCTGTACACTATATAGTGGTAAGATAAGATAAGAATAGAGCAGTTTTGAATTGGATCCATAGCACCAATCCTGACTATTGGGTTGTTAGATCCAATGGTTCAAAGCAGCTGGACTCGTGTTGAATAGTACCTACAGAAAACTTTGGCATGTTCTAGAACCATCATGTCACCAGCCCCAAAATTTCATAGCATAGTAGGTTGTATTCTCTCTACTACTACTAGTAAGTTGCACGTGAGGCTCAGATAATAGACGTCTGACATATCATCACCATATAAAAAAATAATAGGTAAAGTGGAAAAAATATAAATTTGATCAACATCTATAAAGTATGGGTGTATATTTGGTTCTTCTACTTTGTATCATCATGTGTAGAAGTCAAAGATTATTAGCTACCTAACACTTGAAATTTTTGGTAACATGGTCTAGAGAAACAAGGGAGAAGATTCTAGTATGATGGAGAATGTGTTTTGAGAGGTTTATGCATAGTGCATTCATTGTGTTCAAGACTATCAATAGAATCTTCTAGATGCTAGAATGGAAAAGAAGATCCAATAATGGATGGAAATGTTCGGATTTGCGAGTCTTGGTCCAACGGTCAATATTCAAAGTTACTCGTACACTATATAATGGTAAGATAAGATAGTGGAGCAGTTTTGAATGAATTGGATCCAGAGAACCAATCATGACCGTTAGGTTGTTAGATCCAATGGTTCAGAGTAGCTTGATTCGTGTTGAATAGTACCAGCCTAGAGCAAACTTCACCATGTTCTAGAACCATCATGTCACCACCCTCAAAATTTCATAGCACAGTAGGTTGTATTCTTATTGTGTGTAGATAGTTATTATTAATAGACTTAAAGTATGCATTTTTCTCTAACAAAACTATTGGTTAGTAACAACTTAATGTTTGTTAAATCACATTTCATATAGAATGTTGGGCTGTTAGATCCAATGGTTCAGAGCAGCTAGATTCATGTTGAATAGTACCTATAGAGCAAACTTCACCATGTTCTAGAACCATCAGCATGTCACCACCCCTAAAATTTCATAGCATAGTAGGCTGTATTCTCAATATGTGTAGATAGTTATTATTAATATACTTAATTTATGATTTTTTCTCTAACAAGACTATTGGTTAATAACAACTTAATGTTTGTTAAATCACATTTCATACATTAGAGAAAAAATGCATAAATTAAGTCTATTAATAATAACTATATACACATATTGAGAATACAGCCTACTGTGCTATGAAATTTTGGGGGTGATGACATGATGGTTCTAGAGAACATGGTGGAGTTTGCTCTAGGTACTATTCAACACGAATCCAGCTGCTCTGAATCATTGGATCTAACAGCCCAATGGTCAGGATTGGTACTATGGATCCAATCAAAACTGCTCCATTATAGCAGTGGAGATCTAAAACATGAAATTTTTGGTAACATGGTCTAGAGAAACGAGGGAGAAGATTCTAGAATGACGGAGAAGTGTGTTTTGAGTTTTGTGCATAGCATTCATTGTGATGAAGACTATCAATAGAATCTTCTAGACCGTTCAAAAAAATAGAATCTTCTAGATGCTAGAATGGAAAAGAAGATCCAACAGCTAGAAATGTTGGGATTCACGAGTCTTGATCCAACGGTCAATATTCAAAGTTATTCAAACACTATATAGTGGTAAGATAAGATAAGATAAGAATAGAGTAGTTTTGAATTGGATCCATAGCACCTATCCTGACCGTTAGGCTGTTAGATCCAATGGATCAAAGCAGCTGGATTCGTGTTGAATAGTACCTAGAGCAAACTCCTCCATGTTTTAGAACCATCATGCATGTCACCACCCCCAAAATTTCATAGCACAGTAGGTTGTATTCTCAAATATGTGTAGATAGTTATTATTAATATACTTAATTTATGCATTTTGGGGGTGGTGACATGATGGATCTAGAACATGGTGGAGTTTGCTCTAGGTCTGTATTATTTACAGCCTATTGTGCTAAGAAATTTTGGGGGTGGTGGCATGATGGTTCTAGAACATGCATGGTGGAGTTTGCTCTAGGTACTATTCGACACAAATCCAGCTTCTCTGAACCATTAGATCTAACAGCCCAATGATCAGGATTGGTGCTATGGATCCAAATCAAAACAGCTCCATTATAGTAGTAGAGATAGAGATATCTTATCTTACCTCTTACCACTATATAGTGTACGAATAACTTTGAATATTGACCGTTGGATCAAGACTCATGAATCCCAACATTTCTAGCCGTTGGATCTTCTTTTCCATTCTAGCATCTAGAAGATTCTATTGATAGTCTTCAGCATAATGACATGCAAAATACAAGGACCAAATATACACCCATACTTTATAGATGTTGATCAAATTTATAATTTATTGTGCTTTACCAATTATAATTTTATATAATGATGATATGTCATATGTCTACTATCTAAGTCTCACATGCAAGGCACGTGCAACTTACTAGTAATAGGTAAAGCAGAAAAATATAAATTTGATCAACATCTATAAAGTATGGGTGTATATATTTGGTTCTTGTACTTTGCATATCATGTAGAAGTCAACGATTATTAGCTATCAAAAACTTCAACAATTTGGTAACATGGTCTACAGAAACCAGAGAGAAGATTCTAGAATGATGGAGAAGTGTGTTTTGAGTTTTCTTCATAGCATTCATTATGATGAAGACTATCAATCGAATCTTCTAGATGCTAGAATGGAAAAGAAGATAGTTATTATTAATAGACTTAATGTATGCATTTTTCTCTAACAAGACTTAAAGTATGATGGTCCTAGAACATGGTGGAGTTTTCTCTAGGTACTGTTTAACACGAATCCAGCTGCTCTGAACCATTGGATCTTATAGCCCAATGGTCAGGATTGGTGCTATGTATCCAATTCAAAATATGCTAGAGACTCTTGTCAAGAAAAAAAGGAAAAAACATGCCACACACACACATAGCGCGGCCGTACCAAGGTACACATGTGTGGCGCGACGCAATGGGACGAGGGAGAGATCAGCCGGCTGATGCACGCGGGGCGCTGCACAGGAGGGGGAGAGATGATGGATGGTGAGAGACAGCGAAGGAAAGAGAAAACATAGTAGTACTACTAGTAGTACCGTGCTACTAGTAGTAGGTACATGTACCTTGTGTCCGAAACCTGTCAAACTAGCTTTACTCTGATATCGCACCGCCTTCAACTCCTTCGCTGCTCTCACGCTGCCTCCCGTTAATAATCTCTTCTTGCTCTTCGTTTTTCTTCCGTTTTTTCTTTGGAAGCTTTGGGGTTAATTTTCTGGTGCCCCTGGTTCAGTAGAAGTACGGACTACTCAAGTTTTGCACAATAGTCCTTTTTTCATAAAGTTGAGTTTGGGGCATTCAGATCCAAAATATTCGTGTGCAAAATAATTCCGGTCACTGGGAACTTTTTATTTTTCTTTCTAACAAGGAATCTGCCCCGAAGTACCAAGAACGTGCATGTTAAAATCCAATGGTGGGCAAAAAATTACATAGTGGTCCCAAGAGAAAACCAAAATACATTTGGGACCTCTACTTTTACAACACGGACCCTAAAGATATAACTCGGAAAATTGAACATGTTTTTCCTAATACTAGTTCGAAACTACCACCCCAGCATTATTGTATACCATGGCAAGACACACCCATCTACCAAATATGGGAACATTATCATGAACTATGATGGAGATATGGCTATGACCTAATCGGTCGTTCCGCTCGAGAAACCCTCGAGTGTTCAGGCCATATCTAATGTGACTACGACTTTTTCGAATGTTTCAAATCTCATGTTTACCATTTTTTTCATGGCTGGTACTGCTAATGAGAGGATGTCATGTGGACCCTTTTCGTTTATTCATTTTCCTTTATATCCTTTCGTTTTTTAATCTATGTAAGAGTTGCCAGCATGCAAATTCATATATATCAAGATATTGAGTCATTCAAAAATCTCAGCGATTTTCAAGATATTGACCCACAGTGTACACCTTCAAAATAGTTTCATAGTATAACTTCAAGAGCAAAGTTGCGATGGGTTCCTGACACGAGGTACAAAATACGGGGAGTAGTAAAATGCAATGATATGGGGGAGTAATTTCTAGAGCCCTAGTTATTGCAGCCCCTAATTTCTGGCATCTACCATTTCTCTCTGCATGCGGTAGAGCATAGAGGAAAAAAATAAACCAATGGGGAGAGAATTACGATGCAGTTAAGAGGCTAGGTCTAATAACGTTCCCAAGATTTTCTCACCGATTTTTAAGGCCACGTCTTGGTACCAACAAAATAGTAGTACTAGCTAGTACTCCCTTCGTTCCAAAATATAAGATGTTTTAGTTTTGTGAAAAGAGTGCATGTAGACCGCTTTTGGTGTATATGTTCATTTGGATTGAACATATACACTAAAAGCAGTCTAGATACACTCTTTTCACAAAATTAAAACATCTTGTATTTTGAATTGGAGGGAGTACATGTTTTTTTGAACAGGCAGTACTAGTACTCCATGTTAAGGCTAGTCATACTTGTATTGCCAACTAAGCATTTAGATGATATGGCAATACAATTAAATGATGAGAGAGAGGCTTGTGATAACTAGCTATGTTACCATAACATCACACATTTTAAGACAAAATAAGTCTACATTGCAATAAATGAGACTATGCATATACCACACCTATGTTATTTTCCACTATGGAGGTAGTAACTTAGACTAGTAACATATGTATGTTACTACTACTTACTTCACACTATGACCATCCTAAGTGGGGATTTGGCTATGCGAGAGGCCACACAATTACCAAGATAAGCATACAGGCTTGGTTAGCTAGGCACTTAATACTTGAGGGTCAACTATACTGGTGGTAGTAGCTTTCTACCGTTGATTGTTTGTACGAGTACTACTACTAGTACTCCGTAGTATATATGTACTACACTTCCAAAACCAAGAGTACAAAAGTACCTCAGCTTGAGCAGCGGTGGAGTCTGCCGCAGAGCGATATCCAGAGAGAGAGAGAGAGAAGGAAAGATGGAGGTTGTGTGGGCAAGCGCCATCCGTTTGATAGAGAAAGCCAGGGACGCCCACCCCCAGGTCGACTCTTTGCAGCGCCTCTGTGTCGTGCTGGTACGCGCTGTGGCACGCACCCATTCTGACGCCATCTTCGTAGCCTGGCTCAAGAATATGGTGGAATCTTTCCTCGCCAGCTTCGGCATCGTCACAGGCACGATGGACGACCTCACTGCACGCCTTCAGGCCATGCACCGTGACACATACCCAACAGGTACGATTGCCACAATGCATGCTACTGACAGCGATATCATTTTCTTCTATGGACTTCATTCATCTAGCCTATCTATAACTGACTTTTATCCCCAAATTGTGGTCCAGGTGTTCCTCCCCAGGTTGTTGTCGCGCTCACCACTTCCCTGTCTGGTCTCTCTGGAGACGATTTGTTCCGCGCACTGATGGCCCTGCAGCTTTTCGAGGCTTTGCCCGCCGCACCGGCGGACGTCTACATGGAGATAGCTGTTATCGCGCAGCATCTTGCCCAGCACGATGAGATGGACCTCTTCATCAGCCTCCTTGAGCAGTGTGTATTCCAGGGCACGTCAGGCGTGAACAACGCCCGCATGGCCGCCAGCCTCCATCGCAGGATATCCTCGACAGCTTTCCAAAAAAACATGTCAATCTGGCAGGTACCATTGCTCCTCGTGACGCGGGCAACTGAGGTTGAAGACAAAGGGCATCTCAATGATTTTGATGTAATTTTAGTTTTTGTTGAGGTGCTTTGTACTATTCGATATTTCTTTTAATGCCAGGGTCCTTTTCACAAAAAAAGAGAAGGGAAGACGTATGATGATTCTCCATGATT
Source organism: Avena sativa (assembly GCA_916181665.1). Taxonomy (NCBI): domain Eukaryota; kingdom Viridiplantae; phylum Streptophyta; class Magnoliopsida; order Poales; family Poaceae; genus Avena; species Avena sativa. The sequence goes on along the minus strand of OV702289.1, from coordinate 541,882,306 downwards.
ACTGTCACTGTGTCATTTATATGGACAGATCACATGTGGCTATAACATTACGTTTTTATTAACCAATAGTCTTCATAGAGAAAAAATGCATACATTATGTCACTAAGGTTTATACACATCAGGTCATTGCATATGGTTATTGTGTTGGAATTCATTTCTTGTGCTATATATTCTTGGTGATGAAGACGTTATTTTTTGTCATGTAATGAAAATATTTCCCCTAATGGTAAAAACATTGTTTCTTTTTATGGAATGCTCTGTAAAATGGTAAAAAATAATTATTAACAATGAAAATATTTTTAGATACTAAAAAAGGTCACAACTCTTTTTTTGTCGTTTCATGCATCATTGGAAATGATGGTAGTTTAATATAACATTTAGAAAGTAGGGAAAACATGATGAAACTTACACGTAACATTGAGTGTAGACTCCAATCGTTGTTCATGGAGAGGTATATGTACATTGTCTGCCTAGACATCAAATGTGAACAATGCAAAACCAAAATTGTGCATGTCGACAGTCATGCAAAATCGTCCATAGTACTGCATCTATTAAAAAATACACGATATCTTGGTAATCTAGAAACATGTTTGGGAGTACTTCTAAAATACCCTAGAGATGTTTAGTTCTAAGAAGTCGACCAAGTATTGCACCAAAGTTCTAAATTATGCAGGATATTATTATGCTTTAATAAGATAAGTTATTGTAGTGCACGCAACAAAATAGTTGTGCGAAGCACGTACGGTTTACTAGTATACACCAAGGCAGCTGGCCAACACGCTAGAGACTCTTGTCAAGAAAACAGGAAAAACAGGCCACACACACAGTGCGGCCGTACCAAGGAACACGTGTGTGGTGCGACGCAGTGGGACGAAGGAGAGATCAGCCGACCGGTGCGCGTGAAGCGCTGCACAGGAGGGGGAGAGAGGATGGATGGTGAGAGACAACAAAGGAGAGAGAAAACATAGTAGTACTACTAGTAGTACTGTGCTACTAGTAGTAGGTACCTGTACCTCGTATCAAAAACCCGTCAAACTAACTTTACTCTGACATCGCACCACCTTCAACTCCTTCGCTGCTCTCGTGCTGCCTCCCGTTAATAATCTCTTCTTGCTTTTCGTTTTTTTCTTCCGTTTTTTCTTTGGTAGCTTTGGGGTTAATTTTCTGGTGCCCTTAGTTCAGTAGAAGTACGGACTACTCAAGTTTTTCACAATAGTCTTTTTTTTTGAAAATTGGGTCTGGGGCATTCATATCCAAAATATTTGTGCGCAAAGTAATTCCGGTCACTAGGAATTTTTTCTTTTTCTTTCTAACGAGGAATATGCCCCGAAGTACCAAGAACATGCGCGTTCAAATCCAATGGTGGGCATAAAAATTACATAGTGGTCCAAAGAGAAAACTAAAATACATCTAGGACCTATACTTTTACAACACAGACCCTAAAGATACAACTCGGAAATTTGAACATGTTTTTCCTAATACTAGTTCGAAACTACCACCCCAGCATTATTGCATACCATGGCAAGACACACCCATCTACCAAATATGGGAACATTATTATGATATATGATATAGATATGGCCATGACCTAATCGGTTATTCCGCTCGAGAAACCCACGAGTGTTCAGGCCATATCTAATGTGACTACAACTTTTTCAAATGTTTTAAATCTCATGTTTAGCATTTTTTTCATGGCTGGTACTGCAAACGAGAGGATGTCATGCAGACCTTTTTCATTTATTCATTTTCCTTTATATCCTTTCGTTTTTTAATCTATGTAAGAGTTGCCAGCATGCAAGTTCATATATATATCAAGATATTGAGTCATTCAGAAATCTCGGCGATTTTCAAGATATTGACCCAAAGTGTACACCTTCAAAATAGTTTCATAGTATAACTTCAAGAGCAATCTTTGTGAGTCTTTGTGTGTGTGTATGTGTGCTTCTTCTTCTCGGGGTGTGACATGGAGAAACAAGAGTAGTATATCTTACCACTGTCACATCTTTCAATTATCTTACCACTTTTTTATATAGTGTATGAATGACTTTGAATGTTGACCGTTGGATCAGGACTCGCGAATCCCAACATTTCCAGCTGTTGGATCTTCTTTTCCATTCTAGGCCATCATGTTTGATTCAAATGATTTACATGGGAAATTTATAGGATTAAATCCCATAAGAATTTTTTCTATAATGGTTGTTTGATTTGTACGGTTATTGATTCCTATAGGAAATTTTCCTAGGGAATCCTTTGCACTACATTGCATAGGAAATCTAACATCTTTCCATGCCTAAACCTCTTTCTTAGAATCCTTTTTTTCCTTCAATGGAATCAAACAAACTTTATTGCATATATATATATGGGTTCCTATAGGATTAAAGTGGGCATGACATTATAATCCTATATTTTTCCTGTTCTTATGTTTTTCCTATCCTACGAATCAAACAAGCCCCTAGTATCTAGAAGATTCTATTGATAGTCTTCAGCATAATGAATTCTATGCACAAACCCCAAAACACACTTCTCCATCATACTAGAATCTTCTCCCTCGTTTCTCTTGACCATGTTACCAAAAATTTCAAGTATTAGGTAGCTAATAATCTTTGACTTCTACATGATGATACAAAGTATAAGAACCAAATATACACCCATACTTCTTATCTTAGCTTACCACTATATAATGTACGAATAACTTTGAATATTGACCGTTAGATCAAGACTCGTGAATCTCAACATTTTTAGCCGTTGGATCTTCTTTTCCATTCTAGGATCTAGAAGATTCTATTGATAGTCTTCATTATAATGAATGCTATGCACAAAACTCAAAACACACTTCTCCAACATTCTAGAATCTTCTCCCTCATTTCTCTGGACCATGTTACCAAAAATTTTAAGTTTTAGATAGCTAATAATTGCTGACTTCTACATGATATATATATATACTGTATAAAGTACAGGAACCAAATATACACCCATAATTTTTATAGATGTTGGTCAAATTTATATTTTTTTCTGCTTTACCTGTATTATAATTTTATATAGTGATGATATGTGTCAGACGTCTATTATCTGAGTTTCACGTGTAGGGCACGTGTAATTTACTAGTTATATATATGTTAATCAAATTTATAAATTTTTGTGGTTTACCTATTATAATTAAGAGCTACGTCCATAAAGTACCAGGTGTGTATTTGGTTCTTTGTACTTTGTATCATGTAGAAATCAACCTACTATTAGTTACCTAGTACTCGACATGCTCTAGAGAAATAACGAAGATGATTCTAGAATTACCGAGAAGTGTGTTTTGAAGTTTGTGCATAACATTCAGTGCACTAAAGACCATCAATAGAGAATCTTCTAGATGCTAGAATGGATTGAAGATCCAACTTAATTCTATTTAGCAGTGTTGGGATTTGTCAGTCTTGATCCAATGGTCAAAGTTCAAAGTTATTTGTACACTATATATATAGTGGTAAGATATGATTATATAATAGGTTAAGCTCAAAAAGTTTTAAATTTGATGGACATCTATAAAGTATGCGTGTATATTTGGTTCTTGTGCTTTGTATCATGTTGAAGTCAACGTAGAAGTAAATGTTTGTTAGTTATACCTAATACTTCCAATTTTGGTAACATTGTCTATAGAAATGTCTGAAAGATTTTAGAATGATAGAGAAGTATTTTAAGATAAGAAATATGGGTGTATATTTGGTCCTTATACTTTGTATGTCACGTAGAAGTCAAAGATTATTAGCTACCGAACACATTCAATTTTTGATAACATGGTCTAGAGAAACAAGGGAGAAGATTCTAATATGATGGAGAAGTTTGTTTTGAGGTTTGTGCATAGCATTCATTATGACAAAGACTATATATCAATAGAATTTTCTAGATGCTAGAATGGAAAAGAAGATCCAATGGCTAGAAATGTTGGATTCGTGAATCTTGATCCAATGGTCAACGTTGAAAGTTATTCGTACACTATATAGTGGTAAGATAAGATAAGATCATAGTCAACGATTATTAGCTACGAGGGAGAAGATTCTAATATGATGGAGAAGTGTGTTTTGAGGTTTGTGAATAGCATTCATATGCTGAAGACTATTAATAGAATCTTCTAGATGCTAGAATGGAAAAGAGGATCCAACAGCTGGAGATGTTGGGATTCGCGAGTCTTGATCCAACGGTCTATATTAAAAGATATTCGTACACTATATAGTGGTAAGATAAGATAAGATTGTAAGACAAGATAAGATATAGCAACCGTGAAGTTTTGTGTGTGTGTGCTAACGGGTGGGGCGAGTATGTCATACATACAACACAATAACACATACTCTAGATATATACGGATGTATCTAGCACTAAAACTTGACTAGATGAATCTAAACCAACAAATATGGGTCAGAGTGATTATATGTTTGTAGCACAGCTCCCTCTCATATATATACTCATACTAAACCATGTCATTTATATGGAAATGTATATGTACACGCCTGCAGATACTTGGCCACTCACACGTCACACACACGTGCAAACAGCTACACGTATACATGTACATGGCTGCACACCACATACGCATACACAGACATGTACAAATACATGTACACATGGCCACACATGTACACATGGCAAGACACATGTACAAAAATATAAGCCTTAATTAATTAATAAGCTCTAGGATGAAGGTAGTACAAATTAATTTTATGATATTTAGGCATTAATATTGTATTGTTTGGAAGAAGGAAAGTTAGGGTCCTACGACTTCTCTAGCTTTTCTTCTACAGTATAAGTTAGAAGATCTGTATAACTTATTTCTTGCCAAAGATCATGGTAAATATAGTTTTAGTCCCACTTCTCGCACCCGGGGTACAAATTAGTCTCATACCTTGCAAAGTGGACAAAATCAATCCCAAAACATGCATCCTTGGTGCAAATCAGTCCATTTTAAACAAATTTGAGCGTATTTGACCAAATTCATACATGTTTAGCTATCCTAATCGTGCCTTTTTGCGATTGAGACAGTAAAATAGTATCGGCCTGCAAGTGGTGTCCTTCCATGACTTCTATTGCTTTTGAAAGTTCATGTAGAATTTTTGCGTAGATTGATGTTGTTTTAGCTTGGCTGAACACTGTCCTTTGCAAATGCTCAAGTTAACTAAAACTACACATGTGTTCATTTCACTCAATATTTCATCGTTAGTTTCAAGTTAGCTGAAATCTAACCAAATTTGATTCTTTTCTTATACACTTCACAATCCATATACATCAATTAAGAAACAGTATAACTCAACCAGCTAGGAGCCACCACAACGATCTGAGCGTATCAATCGACGGATCAAAATATGAATGCACCAGATCGTTCTTTCCTACCACCGCGCGTGTGAGGTATTTTTCGCCGTCATCATCCTGTATGTAATTCTCAAAAAAAAATCATCTCGTATGTAACGGCCTGCCCGTCATCTCCGGGCTGCTAATCTGGAAACTGACTTAGGCACGCTCTCGTCAGCAGGGCCGATAAACTGTTAATTGGGCCTCCGTTCTTCCCATAGAAGGTGAACAGGCTTAGCCACATCCACAAAGGTCACGACGTGGGGAAGGTTTCTTGGGTGGCACTGCGGCCGTTTCTTTCCGCAGTTAATGGCGTAAAATGCAGTCGACGCCCTTCCATTATCTTCATATTATAGTGGGTCTGCTATTCTCCTCTATTTCATCTTTCCTCTTCTCACTTCCTGCATCACGTACGGTTGACGCCTAGGTTTCTCTCCTCCTTATTTCCCCGGTCTGCATGTGTTAATCACTGCTCCTGTTTTTTGACTGTCCCAGGATTCATGGCGACGACGACATGTGAGAGAGCAATGTCAGCATCGGGCGATGAGGAGGAGGTGGAGTAGGCGCTGACTCGGCTCAGTGGCAAAATAGGACACGGAAGCTTCTCGTTGGTGCAAGAGAAGGAGGAGGCGGGTGCCGAACACTAGGCTACAGGACAGGGCTAGCATCAACGATCCTATATCTCTGCTCCTGGCTGTCTATGTAATTCGTGCGCCTCTCTCTGATTCATCTTGTTGGTAGAAGGATTGCAACAGACTAAGACTAGCGAATTATCGTGGAGCATCCTAAAGATTCCCTTTTAGTTTCCAAACTAGATGAACATATTGTTCTGGCAATATTCTTTGTATATGATTCTTGAAACATCTGCAGTGCCAGGCTTAGTAGTTCTCTTATAAACTTTCCTAATTGACATGCATTGATTTTCCTTTTTTCAGTTGCGATGGCTCTTTTTCCCCTATTTTTTGATAGTCCGTTTAGGTTGTATTTTGATGCAAAATGCAATATGTTTATGCTTTGAACTTATTTCCACACCTTTCTATTCATACACCTCAAATTTATCCCTTAACCAACTTCTAAGGTGTCACAACTTAGAAATATTCAGTTTGCTGCTATTTTTTCCATTAGAAAAATGGATATTTGCATAATATTTTTGCACTGCATTTTTACATATAATGTTGTGTAGAAACAAGATTTAGGAGAAATTTCTTGGAACCAGGATTTTTGTCTTGAGAAGTCATGCGGCTGATCTTGCAACATTGATCATACCTTGTAAAAAGGTGTAGGACTGTCAACTGATGGCACCAATGTGGAGGTTCCGGAGCTGTTTTGTCCACGGATATTCCTCTCCCCTCTCTGCTCCAAATGTGGTACAACCCTTATATTTTTATTTAACCTCCTCATTTCTGGTGTTGTTATAATTTGGATATTCTAGCATGAGTAGTTTAAATACTTTTAGGCCTGGAACTAATGAGGTAAAGTGATTATTGTTTGGTCTGCTCATCACGATGATATAGTTCTATCAGAGTTGGAATTGCATGTATATCCAGTTGTTATATTACAAAAGTTTTATGGATTAGACATTCAAAAAGTATATTTGACATTTACCGCCGGAAGTTTCCTACTTATGTATGAAGCTACTGCTTCGATATTTTAGCAGGGTTAATAAGTATAGTTTTATCTTATACTGCAGGTTCTAACATATGTCAAACGGAAATCCATGTACGGTTTACAGGAACTAACAAAGAACAAACGGTAGGTTGAGTTATTGAAAGTTTGCATTGGTTCCTTTTTCCCTCTTGCAGAAAAATAATTCCATTTATCGGCAAGAAGCATTTCATCGAGAAAATTCTCTTTTCTCGCCATTTCATCAAGGAAATTACTTTTTCTCGGCAAGAGGGAATTTCATTTGGTTTATTGACTGATGACGGAATGTTGTGCTCTCTGTATAATCAAATGCAGGTTTCAAAAAAATATACTTGGTAAAATCATAATTTGTCACACCACCTATATCGACACGTTGTAATTCAAGTTTTTAATGTTCAAATTTTATTGAATACTATATTTTTTCTTAGGTTGGACAGGCGCGGCAACGCGCGCATTCATGGTTTAGTTGTTTTATATGTGACGATTCAACTTGAGCATTGTGAAGTACGTTGGATGACCACATGGACATATGTTGTTCGCATATCATGTTAAATTCTCAAGATTTTAGCTTCAGCACATGGGCTTTTCTATAAATAACGATGCCTTGCGTGGGCCCATAAATTACCCTCGTCTCGCTTTTCTTATCTTATCTTACATCTTACAACTATATGGTGTATGTAGAACTTTGAACACTAGTCGCTGAATCAAGATTGTCAAATCCCAACATTGCTAGCGGTTGTATCTTGTTTTCCATTATGGGATCTAGAAGATTCTATTGATAGTGTTTAGCACAATGAAATTTATGCACAAACCTCAAATACACTGTGAGGGTAGTTCCATATTTGCTTCATGTGTTGTTTTAGCTAGATGGTAGGACCCACGTTATAAATATTTGGAACTAGTACATTGTGGAGCTCTTGCTATATTTTATACCAAAGCCAAATTTACCTTTACGTCAGATTTGGCAATGATAACATTGTGGGTGCCCTTGGACAAGCCACAAGCTTATGGGTCACCCTTAAGAAAATTTCCTTAAGGTGAAGCTCTACTATGTATATATATATGTGGTCATCCATAAGGACTACTTTTTGCTTGTGGACACCCTTATGGACAACTTAGTGGATGCCCAAGGTGAACTTTTGCCATAAGGTGGGTCCCACACAGCTTGTGGAAGTAGCTATAACATCACCTATGTATAAGGTGAACTTTTGCCATAAGATGGGACCCACACAACTTATAGAAATAGCTACAGTACAATGTATAAGGTCGATTTGACCATAAGCTGGGACCCACATGTTTGTTAAAAATATACACAAGCAAGAGAGAGAGGAGAAAGTAAAATAATTGTTTATTGCTTATGGACAACCCATAAGCTTGTAGGTCACTCTTAAGGAAATTCCACTAAAGTGAACCTCTACTATGTATATGGATAGCTTATGGACTACTTTTTGGCTTATGGATAGACAACATAGTGGATTCCCTGGGCACCCACAATGTATAGCCAAATCTAGTTCCAAAATAGATATTTGGCTTTTGGAACTAGTTCCATACGTTGCAGGGTTAGTTCCAAATCTGAGAAACTAGGGAATCGGAGCAACTCCGTGCACCGATGCCAAATTCCACCGTCTAAATAAAATACTACTACTCTATCTAATCATGTGGCAGTGCACTGCTTCTCTCTCGTGCGATGGGGAGAGAGAACACCCTTTACTATGTTGTTTTATTCTGTGTAAGGGCCCACTATGCAGATATTTGGCAAGACCAACGTTGTGGATCTAATGCCAAATTTGCCTCCCATGCTAAATAGTGTTATGTTTCATATTTGGCAACATCAACGTTGTGGCTGATAAAGTCAACTTATCTATAGGCTGGGACCCATATGTCTGCAAAAAGTATACAGATGCAAGAGAGAGGAGAGAGTAAATAATTTTATATTGCTTATGGACAAGCCACAAGCTTAGGTGAAGCTCTACTATGTATGTGGTCATCCATAAGGACTACTTTTTGCTTATGGACAACATAGTGGATGCCCTAATACAAATCTCGTTCCGTGAAAAAAGAAAAACAGAGCTCGTTCATGCAAGTAAAATACTACAGAGCTCGGATTTCTGAATTAGTACTCCAGTACAACCCGTACCCTAGGCGTCTAGTAGAGTCAGCCCGGTCACAGTCTCCTCCAAATTAACTACTCCGACCGTCTAGACGTCTACTGGTACTAGGGAGTAGGGAGTCGGAGGGTCACTGTCTCCTCGAAATGCAGCTGAGGAGCGCACGCTCGTGTTGATTAATCTAGCTTTTCCCCCTTGCCTATTCCCCCGCCCCCTCCAGGGTGTCTTCTCCTTCTCTTCTTGGTGTCTTCCCCTTCCGCACCACGCGCCGCTGCTGCCGCCATATGCCGCTTTTGAATTCTCTTCCTCGTCTCACTCAGACAGTTGCCACCCTCGATTCCCCTCTCTTCTGAAACCCCAATCAATGAAATACAAATGTTGCCTTGCGATGGCGTCAGCGAGCAAGAATAGTGAGCATGATTCTGATATTTTTGACGAAGTGTTTACCGAAGGCCCCTTTGAAGAACTCATAACCCGATGCGACGTCATCACCACCGCCAGCCTAATCGGTTCGTCCAAACTTTTTCTTGAATCTGCGAAAGCTAGTGCAACACTGGAGGCTTCAATGCCATTTGGCCTCCCATGTGTTCTTCATTCCCCCTGACGAAGGGACCGCTAGATTTCTTGCATTACTTCAAAATTTATAGCCTCACGTGCAAGCGGTCGCTGCTGGATAGGTTCTCCTCCGATGCTATGGTACCAGGCTATACTTCTGGGCAGTGGGTAGGCGCCAATGGAGATTGGATTGCCACGACTAGCTTCAGAGGAAAGTTGGAGCTTTGTAACATGCACACTCGTCGCAAGATTCCTCTCCCAGCATTGTCGTTCCAAGCAACTGACCAGCCAACCATGTTATTGCTGGATAATGATCTTCTAGCTGTAATGCAGAAGATTGCTATTTGCCAAGTTCCCACAGCTGCTGGGAGATATAAATGTTTCTCGCATGTTGCAGTCTTCAATGTCAAAATTGCCATCCTTCAGGGCGGTGATGATGGATGGACAGTTCTTCCACTTCCTCTTAACCACACTCTGAGCCCTTACAGTTACAATGATGGAATTACCCACGACGGACTGGTGTTCACCACAGCTCTGTATGACAACATTCATGTTTGGGATCATCTGCATCCTGGTAATTATTGTGTACTGGCTTAATTACTCATGTGCCCAAGCTATTGTACTGAATTGACAGAGGGATGTTTCGTTTAAATGAAAATATGAGTAGTTATTTTAGACTCTATGAATTGTACGAATCATAGTTTTTTTGTAGGATTTTTTCTTATAGCAGTCGTTTGATTCATCGGATTGAATTATGCACATTCATCGGATTGAATTATGCACAGTAGATTTTTCTGGATGTCTTTTAGTTCATTTGATAGGAATTTAAGATATACTTGAAGCTCCTGAAAAGAATTCGTTCAATGGTTTTTCCGTGCAATGTAATCCAACACAACCGCAATCCTGCAGGAGTATAAATAGACATGCAAATGTAAAATCCTGTGTCTTTCCTATCCTATATTTTCTATATTTGCACGGGTTTTCGGCAAGTTCCCCTACAAATGAACCGGTCAATTATCTTTGCCTTTTTTAGACAAAACTGAAGGGTTTCGCAGTAGAAAACAAAAAAATTCCTACGTTGGAACCTCCTAAACTGCCCAAGATCTATCTATGTAGTAATGCGGTAACGACCGGAGCGTATAGAATACATACCCTTGTAGATCGTATGCGGTTAACATTTCGAGGGGAACGTGGTTGAAGTAGCCGAACCCGTAGCTGACCTGAAGGTCACGAAGCTCCTCGCAGGTCACCCCTTGCTCCTTCTTCATTGTGTAGAAACTCTGGCTCACGACATCCAAGGTGCCTCAAGTGAGGCCCCTCGTGGTTTTGTACACATACAGTGTATGACGTTGACCTTCGGCTCCTTGATCCCTGCCGGGAGAGCAGAAGTAGATCTCTGGCTTGGAATCCTGCAGCGCAACAGCGTGCTGCAGGTGCGGTGTCTCTTGCTTGGAAAGTCCTTACTTGGGACCGTACCAACGCATGGAGACGAGAGAGAGAGGAAAGGAGATAGTCAACCAAAGGACTTCTCCAAATATTGGTGTCTATTCCCACCCATGGGCACCCCTTTATATAGGGGGAGGGGTGTGCCCTCACCTTTGGGTTTCCCATGTGGGACTAAACAAGGGAGAGAGGGGGAGGCGCATGGGCCCTCAGGGCACCATGGGCCGGCCGGCTAGGGGTGGGCCCCACCCCGCACATAGCCCTAGGCTGGCCAGGTGGGCCCCCATGAGGCGGCTAGGCCTTGGGCCTTTGGCCCTTCCCTCCTTCGATTTTCCCTCAAGGGCCCTTTTTCCCTAGGAAGTTTGGCCCATTAGTGGAATACCCCTTCAAATTAGATTTTAATATTATATTTAATATTAATAACATTAATTAATATATAAATACATATTACAAAATCTGATTTGACCTAAAACACCTTTCGGTTCCCTTTTGATTTCCTTCGAACAACTTCGAATCTTTCCCGGAACGATTCCGGTTCTCTCATGAAACTTTTCCAGTTTCCTTTTCTCTTTCATATGGTGATTCCAACTTACAGAGGATCTCTAGATCATCTTACCCTTAAGTGTTTTTCCCCAAGGCTCGGGAATGGCACAGACATGATCTCCATCAATGATCAATAGTGGGACCGGGATGCCCATAATGACCCCTGTGCATTCCACGATGATAATGTCGTTTGAACCGTACACAGTCGTTTCCCATTCCCTTTGCCACTTCATACCTAGTTCACCCGAGATTTGATCTACGGTATCTCCATACCTTCATTCGATCTCGTTACCGATGAACTTGTTTTCTCGTTTCCGTGTCATTGCATTCCGTGACCCAGTCACACGCTTGCAAGCTTCGTTAATGCAATGTCACCGAGATGGCCACTAATGTATCTATCTGTTACATGGATGGTCAAATCCTGGTCTTGATATGTACTCCTCTACACGCCCCTTTGGGAAACTTGAGTGGCACCTTTTCGATCAACCAGTCACGGTGTGATGCTTGATAACCATCTAAGCTCCCTCCGAAACGGTGATTTGCATTACCTCACAGTCCAAGGATTAGGTTGCGAGGTTTCCTTAGATTATCATTAATGGTGAACTTTGTAACTAGATCTCATTAAGATACAACTGGTTGGGTTGTTTGTCTATCACATCATTCAACTAATGATGTGACCTCATTGTCAATTGGCATAAATTCCCATGATCTCGAAATCCTAGATCATCCTCGTGACCAATGAACTAGTTCGCTAGAGGAAACTAGAGACTTGGTTTGTTTACATACCACACGTGTATTAACATTTCGTATTAATACAGTTATAGCATAGTATGAAACTATTACGAACTAATTGAGATATGACAATAAAAACCTTTTAATTATTTGCCTCTAGGGCATATCTCCTTCAGTCTCCCACTTGCATTAGAGTACAAATAATCTAGCTTGCATTTTACTCATCATAAACCATATCACATATGCGTTTATTGATCATGCATGCTTATGGAAAACTTCCTGTCCATGTTCTGTTTTACCAGATCATTATGTCTTTGCAAATCGTTAATGTCTTCCTAACTTTGACATTCATACCATTATCTCATAATGGGTTGAAGTATTTGTTTGGTGACAAAGTGAGACTTTGTTTCTAGTGTTTATAATGATGGTCATTTTCACTGTTGTCATCTAAAATTTGAAACACACTTTGCAATCCTTTGTGTATATACGGTAGTTATGGCAGCAGAACGAGGCCGGTTTCCAGGAGCCTACAGTGACTTTAGATCAACCTCGAGGGCTTTTTCATGGGCATTGTGCCCTGGGACACATCATTCTACGTTAAAAGCGAACTAGCCCCACCATAACAATATACATCACATCAGATGGAGCCTTCATACTTCTATATCTATGTAGATCCTAGTCCATGAAATGCAACTATGCCACTTACTTTTCTTCTTACCATTTAAGTACAAACTTAATTCTGGCTCAGTGATTAACTCAAGAATCACTTCAAGACATGTTCTTACAGTTAAGAGCTTATCCTTCCAACCAGAACTTCGTATCACATTACGTCGAGTATATAATATGGTTCTATGGAAGAACCTATGACTAAGGCATAGGAGATGCAACACATCTCTTTCTTCCTTTTTAACCATCGTTGTAATATTAAGACAATGCTTCATATAGTAAGAACTTCTTTCTTATCTTGTTCCATTCTGAACTTCTTCAGAATCTTGCTTAGGACATTCTGAACATCTTCGGAATCAAGTCCAAGAAGCACTCGACGTTTGATTTTATTAAACTTGCCAATCTATCTCGATAGATCTCATTGTTTAATAACTTCAACTTCATCCTTATTTATCTACTTAAATGTTATTAACACCAATCACATCATTCACATATGTCGTCCACATATCCCAGAATGATTCCACGCTCCCACTCAAATATGGCATCCATATATGAGATCCAGGGATTTCACTTAGCTCCCACTCAAAATATGTCTACTACATATAAAGTTTGGCCAAGCTACTTAGCTCCCACTCAAAATATGTTTCTTACATATTAAGATTTGGCCAATCTAATTAGCTCCCACTCAAAATATGTTTCTTACATATTAAGATTTGGCCAAGCTAATTAGCTCCCACTCAAATGCAGGTCCTCTCCAGAATCTTGGGCATTCCAAAATTCTTTGATCACCATCAAATCGAGAATTCTAGTTATGAGATTCCAATATCCCTATATTGCTGGTGTAAATCCAATAGACTCAAGCATCACTACATTTGTAGTCAACTCCTTGAATTTGTCCATACTTTGTGACAAATCGAGCTTGTACGTCTCCATTAAGTTTCATTTCCATCTTATGACTTTGAAGTCATTCAGAAATATCAAGTAAACTGCTTTACTTAATAAGATCAAGTAACATATTATTTTGCAATCTTAAATGTAACTTAATATAGGATTTTATGACTCTTGGTCATTTCTCGTACTTAGGTCCATCACGCTTCTTTGTAATTCATAGGTATGTCTTGTTCAAATAACATGACAAGTGAATCAATAATACAATTCCGCAAACTTGCAGGATATATTATTGAATCCTACTTTCTTTAGTAAAAGTATTCACCGAAACTTTATGATCATTATCATTAGTTTCTCCTCTATTTGTAGAGTTCGGTTTCACGAAACAAATTCTGCTACGCCACTCAACAATTTGGAGGTAAGGTCAAATACCTTGTTTTGATCTTTTACTTTCTTCCACCTATATCTTCATCAAGATACGTCAACTTTAGATAATATCAGGTTTTCCCCTTGTGGAAGATGCATTCATAGCTTTCTAAGAACACTATACAAAGACTTGTTTATTCGCCACGATTTCAACTTATCGAAATCTCCAGAAACTCGAACATGCCATAAAACTTATGGTGTTGTTTCCACGAATCTTTAGATGTTCCTTTGTATTTCAAACGAGTGTTTGCTCATTTCAATCTCTAACTCTAAACGATAACTATAACCCTGATAAGAGATAATATAATACCATATGTTAATACATAATGATTATGATGTTTAGACATTTCAATACACTTTGAAATTCGTCCAATTATCATAATTTGTGAAACATCTTTCACATGTCATTTTATGCCAAAATTAACTTAAATACTTTAGTCATGTTGATCAAATCGAAGAGACTTTTGTATTCTTGTTAATTCAATATCCTCCTTCACTTTGAAATCTTTTTGAACAATTCAAAACAGTTTCAAACTTATGTTTCATTAAGTAAATATTCATATTCACTTAAATCCACAATGAAGTGTGAAATAATGATTTCCACTATTTGTTGAAAATATGATACATCATTATGTATAAAGTTCAACATTTCTTCGCATATCACTGTTTTACTAGAATACGGAGTTTTAGTCATTCTGCCCAACGAGGCATGGTTTTGCAAAGTCTCTAGATTAAGCATCTAAGACCCCGATCTTCATTTAGAATGAAGAACATGCAATAACCAAAATGACTTAAACTATAGTGCCATATCATAATTAAACTTTGGATATCTTTTAGCATTCTAATCTTTTATAAATGTTTAAACTATTATCATTAACATAGTGATGAGAATAACTCATTTATAATCATAATGTGAACATAAAGGTATTATTCATCAGAATAGTACAACTCGCTTGTAACTTATTCATATGAACAATCGTCTTGCCAAAAGCAAGACACACAAACAAGGATTACAGAATTAGATTCAAGTCCACTAATCCAAATGATAATCTTTGAGGAAAGGGATGATGTCAGCCATAAACTGTTTTGCTGGCTATCATCTTGCCACATTGCCTCAATTCAAGCAATTCTCAAGCAGACCATCCTGTTTTCACAAAACGGGACAAGTATCCAATACTTATATAAACTACAACGAGTTTTGCAAGAATTACATTTATAACTTTGTATATCTAACATGTACCATTTTTCATTTATGACCTCCACTGCAATCAAGTCCTTCTGAGAGTTCATAACTCTAATGCAAGATTGCTAAGTGTTTCTTCAAATATTATCTTTTTCATCCATCATGGAAGAAAACTCATCCAACAGCTCATACTTTATGTGCCTGATCTTGCAGAATACAAGATTGTAATCCAACTCTCCATCGAATGGAGAATGGCTTGTTGGATGATTACAGAGAACACACAAACATTGCAGAGTCATTGGATTATCTCCTAATGGTCATTGTATCAAGAAGAGAAGATCACCTTTTACGAGGATATCCCTCAGGCGTGGGTATTAATCTATGAAGTTGGACCCTTTTGCTAAGTTCCATATCAAGCAATATATTTCCCATGGTCGCAAAGGACCTCAATGGGATAGGCCATGATCTACTAAGATATTTGCAAACAGACATCTAGACTAAGTTCATAATATGAGTTCAATCCTAATTGAGCTCCCACTAAAATTGGCATCCCCTGGACGATTTTAGTGATCACATGATCCCAATCCTCTGCACCTCCCCCGATCATCATGGCCATCAGTGCAACATCAAAGGTAGACATTCCCTAATGTCAATCACATCAACCATGTGACTCATGCTCGACCTTTCGGTCTCTTGTGTTCCGAGGCCATCTCTACACATGCTAGGCTTGCCAAATCTAACTTGTGTGTATTTCCTATGCAACATGGCTTACACCCACTGTATGCGAATGTAGATATGTCTAGCCCCCGATCGTCATGGTCGGCTTCATAACGACAAACTTTCTTGGTGGTGCACACACAAGGGGAACACTATCATTGGAATTATTTAGGGATTATCTTATTTGCTACCGTTGAGTATCTAATACTAGCATATAACAAGATATAAAGCAAGTATCAACATCACATGTGTATTGTGATATGATATGGTCCTTCTTGCGCCTTGATCTCCATCGAGCACGCCGGCATGATCTCCATCTTGCCCTTGGTTTGACGCCAAGTCCACGATGCCACCACCCGGTCGTCCATCAGAACGATGGCCATTACTACATAACTTAGTAACATAAAAGTAAACTACTTTACCTTCATAACGACCAATACCATATCATAACACAAGCCCTCCTGCAAAATAAAGTTAGACGCCTCTACTTTATCTTTTGCAAGTTTTACGTGGTTGTTAGGGCTTTCGCAATAGAACCATTCCTAATCTACAAACTTTCCAACCACAACATGGATCCAACAGTTGTCTCTACTACACCCCTTTCAGGGCCCTCCGTTGTAAATGCTATATCAACTATTGAATGGGAGACAGACACCCTCTAGCCACTTATACGGAACAAGCCATATGTCGAGCGTGAAACCAGTCTCGCGTACGAATACGTGTAAGGTCGGTCCGGACTGCTTCATCAAACAATACCGTGATATAAACAAGTACACGTTAGAGGGTAACAACTAAGGGATCAATGCCCGTACAATACTTGTGCGAACTGGCCATACAACACTCCTACGCATAGATCAGCTCTGATACCACTGAAGGGTTCCGCAGCAGAAAACAAAAAAATTCCTACGTTGGAACCTCCTAAACTGCCCAAGATCTATCTATGTAATAATGCGGTAACGACCGGAGCATATAGAATACATACCCTTGTAGACCGTATGCGGTTAACGTTCCCAGGGGAACGTGGTTGAAGTAGTTGAACCCGTAGCCGACCTCAAAGTTGCGAAGCTCCTCGCAGGTCACCCCTTGCTCCTTCTTTATCGTGTAGCAACTCTGGCTCACGACATCCAAGGTGCCCCAAGTGAGGCCCCTCGTGGTTTTGTACACATACGGTGTACTACGACGACCTCCGGCTCCTTGATTCCTGCCGGAAGTGCGGAAGTAGATCTCCGGCTTGGAATCCCTGCAGCGTAACGGCATGCTGCAGGTGCGGTGTCTCTTGCTCGGACAGTCCTTACTTGGGACCGTACCAATACATGGAGACAAGAGAGAGATAGGAAAGGAGAAAATCAACCAAAGGACTTCTCCAAATATTGGTGTCTATTCCCACCCATGGGCACCCCTTTATATAGGGGGAGGGGGTGTGCCCTCCCCTTTGGGTTTCCCATGTGGGACTAAACAAGGGAGAGAGGGGAATGTGCATGGGACCTTAGGGCACCATGGTCCGGCCGGCCAGGGGTGGTCCCCACCCTGTGCATAGCCCTAGGCTGGCCGGGTAGGCCCCCTTGAGGCGGCTAGGCCTTTGCCCTTTGGCCCTTGGCCCTTCCCTCCTTCGGTTTTCCCTCATGGGCCCTTTTTCCCTAGGAAGTTTGGCCCATTAGTGGAATACCCCTTAAAATTAGATTTTAATATTATATTTAATATTAATAACATTAATTAATATGTAAATACATTTTACAAAATCAGATTTGACCCAAAACACCTTTCGGTTCACTTTTGATTTCCTCCAAACGACTTCGGATCTTCCCCGGAATGATTCTGGTTCTCTCACAGAACTTTTCTAGTTTCCTTTTCTCTTTCATATGGTGATTCCAACCTACAGAGGATCTCTAGCTCATCGTACCCTTAAGTGTATTTCCCCATGGCTCGGGAATGGCACAGTCATGATCTCCATCAATGATCAATAGCGGGACTGGGATGCCCATAATGACCCCTGTGCATTCCACGATGATAATGTCGTTTGAACCATAAACAGTCGTTTCCCATTCCCTTTGCCACTTCATACCTAGTTCACCCGAGATTAGATCTACGGTATCTCCATACCTTCATTCGATCTCGTTACCGATGAACTTGTTTTCTCGTTTCCGTGTCATTGCATTCCGTGACCCAGTCACACGCTTGCAAGCTTCGTTAATGCAATGTCACCAAGATGGCCACTAATGTATCTGTTCATTACATGGTTGGGCAAACCCTGGTCTTGATATGTACTCCTCTACACGCCCCTTTGGGAAACCTGAGTGGCACATTTTCGATCACCCAGTCACGGTGTGATACTTGATAACCATCTAAGCTCCCTCCAGAACGGTGATTTGCATTACCTCACAGTCTAAGGATCGGGTTGCGAGGTTTCCTTAGTTTATCATTAATGGTGAATTTTGTAACTATATCTTATTAAGATACAACTAGTTGGGTTATTTGTCTATTACATCATTCAACTAATACGTGACCTCATTGTCAATTGGCATAAATGCCCATGATCTCGAAACCCTAGATCGTCCTCATGACCAAGAACTAGTTCGCTAGAGGCAACTAGAGACTTGGTTTGTTTACATACCACACGTGTATTAACGTTTCGTATTAATACAGTTATAGCATAGTATGAAACTGTTACGAACTAATTGAGATAGGACAATAAAAACCTATTTATTATTTGCCTCTAGGGCATATCTCCTTAAAAAATGAGCCAAAAATTGCCCGTCTTGTTCAAAAAAAAAGATGAGTCCGTTCTCTAGGAAATTTCCCTATTATATAATGCTTTGTTTCCTTTGTACGATTCTAGGCCGTAGTTGTTTTTTCTATGTTCGAGCTACTTTGCATGCAGTTCAATTGGAAGGAAATTTTTCTGTACGATTCACTATATCATGCTGCCGGAATCATAAGTTAACGCATTCTGCTACCTTTTCAAGGTCCTATGCTAGTCTTAGCGCGACCAGCTGCCGCGAACGAGTTGGTGGATTCATTTCTTAATGCTACTAGAGACGAGCACGACTACTTTTTTGGTTTTTGGTGGTTAGCAAGATTTGCAGATGGTTCTAGACTTCTTCATATATATACGCTTTGCGCTTCTTATGATCCCGGCTGTCTTACTTGTCATTGCCGCCATTGTACTGGTGTTGCTCATCCTCATGTTGTACACTGCAGTTGCACTATCTCCACTTATACTTCCGGGTTTGGCTGCTTGGTGTTCTCAATGAACACTGGTCAGGTTGATCAAGCTAATCCATGGGAAAGGATTGTTGACCTTGGATCATATTCTCTTATCCTTGGAGTGAACTATCTGATTATAATGCGCGTATATGGTGCAGATCTTACCTCAGGTTATCTAACGAGAAGCAATTGTGTCTACATCTTACCAACTACAGCATGGCTTTCCGAAGAGGTGCAGCCTGAATTATGTCGCTTCAGTCTTAGTGGTAAAGACTGCGGTGTTACTTCTGAAATCAATGTCCTTGAGGGAATTAGTAACCCTGGACAGGAATGGTGAATCATCCGCTTTGGTTCGTACCAACCTTCGCGAACACGTCGATTGGAACCAGCCTCATGCTTAACTAAGAAACAAGGCATATTGCCACAATACGTAATGATGCAATCCATATGTAATAGTTGGTACTACAAGTAGAGAAATAGTTCTGGACCATGTTGAACTGTTTATTTTGTTTGGTTGTCTGAAGTCATCAGCTTTCAACTTGTTGGTCTCCTCTCTTTTGAAACATGTCCTTGTATCGGTACTATGTTTATTTACTCGTATGAACTTGACTATATTTTTTGGACCTTTAGCATAATGCACTTTAGTCCGCCGATTCTAGAGTTCTTTTAGAAATTATGGAAATTTGAGCATCAACAGGATGTTATGGACCATATGCCATACACTTGAATAATCACCTCAATGCTTGTGTAAGGATCATACTCTATGAAAACAACCTTGGCTTGAACGATTATAGCCTCATACACTAGTCTTTGGTTAAGCTGATATGACGAGACCATATTTTTTAAAGATTTATCTTATCTTATCTTACCACTATATAGTGTACGGTTAACTTTCAACATTAACCGTTGTATCAAGACTAGCAAATTCTAACATTGCTAACCCTCGAATCTTATTTTCCATTCTAGCATATACTCACTCCGTTCCATAATATAAAATGTTTTAACTTGTGCGAAACGAATGTATCTAGACGATTTTTAGTGTGTGGTTCACTCCGAACCTACACACTACTTTTAGTGTATAGTAAAAGATGTCTAGATACATTTTTTTTACAAAAGCTAAACCATCTTATATTTTGAAACCGAGGAAGTAGAGATTCTATTGATACTCCCTCCGATCCAAATTAATTGACTTAGATTTTTCTAGATACATCTGTATCTAGACATATTTTAGTGCTAGATACATCCATATCTAAATGAACCTAAGTCAAGTAATTTGGGTCAGAGGGAGTACTAGACTTTAGAACAATGAACGCTATGCACAAGTACAAGAACTAAATATACACCCGATACTTTATGGAAGCGGCTCGAAAATATAATTATTTTCTTAGCTTTACCTATTACTACTTTATGGAGTAGTACAATTTTATATTGTGATGATATGGCATTCTACTAGACAGCGTTGGCGTGCTAGACTAGCTAGCTAATTACTACTAGTAAAGTTTCCTCGATGCTACTACAGTAGTACTAGATAGTGTTGGCGTGCTACACTAGCTAGCTAATAATTAAAGTATCCTTGATGCAGTTGTGCCTTGCAGCAGAAGACCGATCAAGGAACATGAAAAACTCCTTATTCAAAGAGCCATATCGTCTTCCCCATTTCCGGCAGTATTTGGTATCGTATCCAATGCGTGCATCACTCATTTTCCTCGCCATCTCGCCCGCGGCATCGGTCCTTCCAGGCCGCCACACCTTTCCTCCAAAACCTCCCAATAGTCATAGATTGATCCGCCTCGCCCCAAAACCATCGAGACGTGATGGCAGATTCGGGGCCCAACAGGTGGTACGGTGGATGGAGCAACGTCAGCACCGACGTGTTTGACGAGATCGCTATGCGTATGGACACTACCAGCGCCGTCCGGTTGGCCGCATGCTCCAAAGAGTTGAACCTCCAAGTCACCAGCGGAAAAGGTAGCAGATGCCCCAACGACGGTTGCGGGACATTGGTCGCCTACCGTCAGGTCCACAACCACAAGATTGTGTGCACGCACGGCCCTTGCAACTGCATGGAGGTTGGCTGCATTTTCGCCGCCTCGCTGGCGGCGCTCCTCGCCCACCTCTGTGAAGCTCATTCGATGAGGGTGCGCAGTTTCCGCTACGGCAAAACACGCAGATACTCCTCTAAGCCTCTGTCGGCAACAGGCCTGCGGACAGTAGATATCATCGGATCCAGAGACGATGGTACTGTGTTCGCAGTGCGATTTGACACGCGCCAAACGCTACACGTCGTATGCATCAGGTCGGCGGCGTGCTTGTTGCCGTGGTACATGGTGAAGTTTTGGTCGTCAACTGTGATTGAGGGGAGAAGGATAAAAAATTCAGAGCTATGTGTGCCGGAGAGCACCATGTCGCCCGACAGCATCCCGTTCGATGAGCTGCAGTCGCTCCTGCCGGTGTCGATGTCGCACATGGTCTCTCGTCAATCGTCGGTGTTCAGCTTGGAATACTGTCTTCAGATTAACAGGATTCATGAGTGATATAAACACATCTTAATGTTCGTTGGAGTATTTGAACTGCTAGAAAGACTTACTACCTGATCTTAGTAGTTGTTTTTAGGAGTATTTTTATGGAGTTCAACTACTACTAATGTATTTTGTAGTAATACCTACTGTATGTAGTGGTACTTATCATTTTGGGAGACGTGGTTCCTAGCTTAAGGTAGTTCTGAGTATTTTCTATGGAGTTCTTCCTCTGCTAATCTATTTTGCAATAATAACTATGTACTGGTGCTTGTTCAGATCGACCGATGAAGTGCAGAATATGGTCTCGCTTTACTTTTGAATCAGTCCTAGCTACATCTATTGAATTTCAATGTGTGAATTGCTGAATCTGTCAATTATTGTATGTGTACTGCTAATTTGGTCAGTTTGAAATGCTGCTGAATCTGTCAAGTGCTGCTGAATATGAACTGGAAATTTGTCAAGTGCTGCTAAATATGAACTAGGAATTTGTCGATATTTTCTCGGTCATATACTGTACTGCTAAATCTTTTAAATGCTACTGAATTTACCAAATGTTCTGTTGTTACTATTAGTACGTATAATACAATATTTTGTAGAACTAACTCTGATGTACGTGTACTTGTTTAGATCAAGTGCAGCAGATTGTCTTGCTTTCCTTTTGAAACTTGGCATTTTATAGAACTAATACTGATGTACTGCTACTTGCTTAGACCAAGTGCAGTACATGGTCTTACTTTTCTTTTGGAACTTGGCAATTTATAGAACTAATACTGATGTACTGCTACTTGTTTAGATCAAGTGTAGTAGATGGTCTTGCTTTTATTTTATAACTTGGTCTTGTCATAAACTCTTAATCTTGACGAGGCTTTGCATTGATGTGAGAAGGAGACATGCACAGAAAAGCAGACTTGATCGTCAGTTTTGCTTGCTCCAATGATTGAGTGTATTAGGAGAGCAGGCCAAACTGATCGTGGGCCAAGGTTTTTTTAGCTGGAACAAGAACTAATTCTCTTTGTACTACTATTGAATTTCAAGCAGGAAAGCTACTGAATCTCTCAAATGTTCTATCGTTGCTATTACTAAAGCATTTGTACATCTAATACTGATGTACTGGTATTGTATTTCATTGTTTGTTTTGCTGCATTGGTCACTTTTGAAATGCTGCTGAATTGGTCAAGTGCTCCCGACTATTAACTTCGAATCTGTTGATAATTTTTCTACCTTATTCTGTACTGCTGAATTTTGACATGAATATCTGCCAAAAAGAATTATCGCTTTTCCTCCGCCCTCGCTGAGGTCTTTATTTCGAATCTGCCAGAGCACATCACAGTGCAATTTTTATTAACCAGGAGAAGAAATCTAGTACTCCCTCCGATCCAAATTAATGTTTTTACATTTGTCTAGATTCTAACATATCTAGTCATGTTTTAGTGCTAGATACGTCTGAAACTAGCCAAATCTGAGAACATTAATTTGGATCGGAGGGAGTAGCTCATTCGGCCCCTCTTTAGTCCAGAATATTTTAATTCAGTCTTTTCAGGGCCAGGTACTGCTGACCACAGCCCAGCGAAATTTTAGAAAAGAGCCCATAGAGCATAGCCGAGAACATATTAGTTCAGCCTTTTACGGGTCAGCGGACTGCTGAGCACAACCCAGTGAAATTTGAGAATGAAGCCCATGGAGCATAGCCTATGGAAAATAACCCACGTAGAGCAATATCCAAACTCTTTTTAATTCGGCCTTTTGGGCATTGCCCCCACCTCTCATAATGAAAAAAACTCTGTCTACCCATGTTTTTAAGAAAATACCCCATTATGTGGCATTTTATAAATTGAGATGCCAGGAGCGCTGCCCTTTTATATTTTAAAATAGATTAACATAGACACACAAAATATTTTAAGAAGACTAATACAGAAGTTGTAGTACTAATAAAAGTTTAATGATATTTTTTCTATAAATATCTTTGTTGTATTTGGCACTCAGTTTACGTTTATTTGATTTGAATGTCTTTTGTTCGAATCACCTTCGTGTGTGTGTGTATCTTGAGTTTACATTTTTTTTCTTCTAGCAATATCGCATTACGGAGAGGCTGACATCATGGACCCGCCAGCATGCAGCGTCCCTGGAGTTTGTTTTGTGGGTGGGTTCGAAAAAAAAAGTTTAAATACTTGTACAGAGAGGCTCGCATCAGGGACCCACCAGATAGAACATAATAAGGCTGCTTCGAGGTCCCACAAGCCACAACATGCCAGAGAGGCTGACATAAGGGCCCCAGCAGTAAGACCATACACGACTGCCACGGTGAAAACAGCGGACACGGCCAAAAAAAAGTCAATCATACACACGTTGCACTTACAGAGAAGCTGACATGTCGGACCCAGCAGGCCCAAGCATAGCCCATGAAATTAGCCTATCATCCCCAAGCATAGCCCAATACCTTCTAATTCGGCCTTTTCGTGGTCTTGTGGCCACCGACCGTAGCCCATTCAATTTAGGAGTGAGCCCATGGAATATAAGCCATGAAGAATAGGGCATCCGCCCCGAGTTAGCCCAGAATCTTTTTAATTCGGCCTTTCTGAGCATTTTTTGTACTCTGAGGCTAACATCTAGGAACCGAAAAAACAGTCAAACATACACATGTTTCTTTCAAATAGAGGCTGTCAGCTGGACCCAGCATAGACACATTTCCTGCACAGAGGTGGTTGATATCTGGGACCCAGCAAGTTGCCAAGTTCAAAACAGCGGATATGGACAAAAAAAAGTCCATCATACGCACGTTTCATTTACAGAGAGGCTAATATGTGGGACCCAGCAGCGCTACCTTATAGAGATGCTGCATCGAGCAATGTAGCTAGTTTGAAACAGGGAGGCGCGAGCGAGAAAAAAGTTCAGCATGTACACGCTTATTTTAATGAGAGGCTGAAATAGGGGACCCAGCAGCGTGAGCAAACGGCAGATTCGTCGAGCAACGCTATCTAGTTCGGAAACAGGGTAGTGCTAGAGAAGAAAAAATTCCATCATACTCACGATTCTTCTAATGTGAGGCTGACATAAGGGACCCACCAGCCTGAATAAACGGCTGATGCAGCAAGCAAAGCTATCAAGTTCGGAATACGAAGGCGCTACAGAGGGTAAAAAATCCATCATACACACGTTTCTTCTAATAAGAGGATGACATGTGGGGCCCAGCATCGTGATTAAACGGTAGATGCATCGAACATCGCTATCAAGTTCGGAACAGGGTACCGCGAGCAAAGGGAAAAAATCCATCATACACATGTTTCTTCTAATGAGAGGATGACATATGGGATTCAGGAGGTTGGTTAAACGGTAGATGCGTCGAGCAACGCTATCAACTCGAAACTGGGTAGTACCAGCAAAGAAAAAATTCTATCATACACACGTTTCTTCTAATGAGACGATGGCATGTGGGTCCCAGGAGGTTGATTGGATGGTAGATGCATCGAGCAGCGCTATCAACTTTGGAACAGGGTAGCGCAAGCGAAGGAAAAAAATTCCATCATACACACGATCCTTCTAATGAGAGGCTGACATGTGGGACCTAGTAGCCTGACTAAACGGCAGACGCTTCGAGCAACGTTATCGAGTTCAAATCAGGGAGGTGCAACCGAAAAGTATGGTCCGCTAGAGACACTGATGTCCGGGACCCACACACCTCAAAAGACTTCGGTGAGTCAACATCGCGCGAGGAAACGAAAATCTTGCTTCTGCCATGCGCTGGCCGAGCTTCCTCCATGTTTTTAGCAGACCCGTCGTAGTAGAGGGCAGCGAAACCAGAAAAAAGAGTTTTCCATCGGCCACGGCTGAGCCGAGAATTTTGTCGTGGAAGACGCGCCTTCTACGAAAACCGTCGGGCCAAGTCGTTGCGGAAGGAAACTTTTCTTGTAGTGATTCTCTTCCTAAGCATTAAGCGTAATTCTTATATATTGCCATATGCTTGTGTTATGAATATGATCTTGGATATCCTTGTAAGCTACCTCGGGAAATTATCTCTCTACTTCTTATCATTGGACAATTTGTACACCATATGTGGTAGAACTTATTGATCATATTCACATTGGTTTTTGAGTGTTTATGTTGCTCCCAAGTTGTTCTTGCTACTTTTGGATCTATTGATTTAATTGGTATTCTCGTACGTGTTACTTAATTTAGATTATAGTGATGATCCCATTTGTGTGAATTTTGCATACAAAAGAAAAATTCGACATAATGCACTATTCATGGGGGAGCTCTCCTATATTATTTAGAACACTCCTTTATGTTTCTTGCTTTGGTCCATATTGTGCTTTATGTTCTTGGAAGCTTGATCTTTTCATTTTGGTATTTTGTGCCATCATGAAAAGTGTTGAGAGTTTGGTTTAATTGTTGGAACCTTGCTCTTTTGGGGAGTTGGCTTTGTCTCATTCCTTGTTTCGTGTTTTGACCTTTTAGAATGAGATAAATCCTTGAGCATTTGTATTTGTTTATCCGTTTTGCTCTTTGGCTTTTGCCTCATTCATTTGTTGAACTTGGGGTATATTATGTGTTGATTTGGTCCTTGATACAATTTGGACACCTTTTATCATGTCACACTCTTATGTGTGTCGTCTTGGTTTACTTTGTGTTTTCCTAAAATTGTATCTCCTTGTTGGTTCTTAAAAGCCTTGTGCATGCATACTTACTACATGTTTATATTATGGCATGCTCGCTTTCTTTGATCCAATATATAAGAGAAACTTCACCAAATCCCATCGTCTAAGATGTGCATGAAATTCAATTTCATATCAATATGCACATATTTATGTGGAGTCTCTCCTATGTATTGTAGCTTATCTAACTACTTTGGACCCAATGAGTTTTGGGAGCATTGTGTACTTGAATGTGTTATAGGTACATTGGAGATTCAATGGATGCTTGTCACAATAATAAGAACATGTGGGGACTAAATGATAATTGGAAGAAAGCTAGGATGATAAACAAACTCATATCTACTTCATCCTGCCAATGGTATCTCGGTAACAAGTATCCCTCTCATGCATACTTTTCTAGCATCCAACCTTTGTGGTTGCATCATTGCATGATTTCCTTCTAGTGCTTTTATTGCGGTTCTTGCAAGATTTTATTGTATCATCCTTATTGTTATATGAGTAAGTTGAGATTAATACATATTTTGGGGAGTATATAAAAAATCATGTCTATGATTCACCAATTCCACATATGCCAATCTAGCAATTCTATTGCCAATCATTTCCTCAATTTCTCTGATGTACTATATGGATGAATTTGCAAGGTTTATTTATTATTTATGATACTTTTTGCCTTTCACGATGCATTCCAACTATCTCTTGTTCCCTTGTGATAGTTGTGATGTATTGGTTGGTGTTTGAAGGTCATTGATGTTCAATAAGATAAGTTTGAGCCTTTGGCCATGCTTTCTAGTAAAAACCTTATTGGCATTATCTATGAATTTCGTTTGGATATCTTGTTCATTCTTGAGTATCCATTTTGTGTGTACATGTTTCTTTGTGGATGTATATCTTGGTGATTGTTTTATACCTAGAAACTTATACACATGATTATGGCTAAAATCTCTAGTTTATATCCTTTTGCTTTGGAGTCCACCTTGTGCTCCTATTTACTCTTTGGTGGCTCCAAAAGTTTTGCTTTGAGTGCTTAACCTTTTCATTGGCATCTTTTGGCACTCGTTGGTGTTAAGAAAGTTGATCTATCATGCCTTTGTGTTGTTATGTAAGTTTGGGGGGAGCAAGAATACCATGTTTATGCACTTTCCATTCAAAGCAATTATTATATTTGGCGCATAAACCTTGGGGAGCTTTCCTAATTTACCTAAGAACACATATTTTTCTTCTTGTTCTTGTTTGGTGTTTTGTTTGATTATGGGGAGTTAGGATTCCATAATTGTGCACTTTGTTGTGCATGAACCTTGGGGAGCTTCCTATTTTCATCTAAACACCCACTTGCTCTCATCATAATATCTTCTCTCTTGCTTGTGCTCGTGGTTTAAATGATATAGATGGAATGAGGATGCCATGTTATGCATATTGTATTCAAATGCAAATTATAATTTGTGCACAAACCTTGGGGAGTCTTCACATATTATCTAAATCACTCTAATGTCGATCTTATCATAATATATATCTTTCTTTTGGTATATTCCTTTTGTGAAGTGATTCTTTGGATCTTTTGATTGCTTGCTTCATTCGTTGATGCTTCTTCACCATTTTATTTCTTTGCAATCTTTGGATCCTCAGTTTAGTTTGATTTCCTCCTGGTATTCGTCATTGGATATGTGCATTTGATTCTACTCATATTATGAGAAATGCACACCATATGGAGGAACTCTCACTAAATTGGCCTTCTAAAGTTTTTCACCCATTTCGGCAATCGATGCCAATGGGGGAGAAGTTTTAGAGGGTTTTAGGGAATTTGGTTGTGTATTTTGAGTGTCGTGTGATACATTCCAAATGTATCTATAATTTTTGATGTTCCATGCTTGATTTTATCTACTTTCTTGTGTTTTGTTCCAACTTTGGAGTACTTTTCATATGATTTCTTGGACTAACCTATTAACAAGATGCCACAGTGCCAATTGCCTGTTTTCTGCTGTTTTTTGGTTCCAGGGAGTCAGAAAATGAATATTCTCGGAATTGGACGGGACAAAAGCCAAAGTTACTATTTTCCCGGAAGACTCATAGAGCCAGAAGGAGAGCCGGAGGGGGGCCACACCACCCCTAGGCGCGGGTCCACCTAGGCCGCGCCAGGGCATGGTGTGGGCCCCCTGGCTGCCCATCGACCTTGCCCTCTGGCCTATAAGAAGCCTCCCGATACCAAAACCCTAAGTCATCGATCAGAAATCCACGAAAAGTTCTGCAGCGCCGCCGCCACCGAAGGGGAGATTCGGGGGACAGAAAGTCTCTATTCCAGCACCCTGCCGGGACGGGGAAGTGCCCCCGGAGCCATCTCCATCGATCTCCACCACCATCTCCATCACCGTTGCTGATTCCCATGATGAGGAGGGAGTAGTTCTCTCTCGAGGCTAAGGGTTCTACCGGTAGCTATGTGTTCATCTCTCTCTATGCATGATCATATTGTGATCATGAGCTTGTAATCTATAGATCTACCTTGCTACTCAAGTGCTTTAATAGATCTCTGATCTCCCCATGTGTGTGAAAGTGACAGCGTGCACACCATGGTGGCACTTAGGCTAGAGATTACAAATACTTGTTATGAGTTATATTTGGAGTTGGATGTCTTTATGAAATTGTGGTGTTTGTTGGACTCATCTAGTACTCAAGGTGACAGTGTAGGGTTTCTAGATGGGAAAGGCTTACTTTGAGGTGTGTTGTTATAGCCCTACCATTGATTAGAGTGTTCAACTGGAGAGTAGTTCAGCGTAGTATCATGAAGATGATATATTTATATGAGAGTGTTCACTAGTGAAAGTATGATCCCTAGGCCTTGTTTCTAAGCATTGAAACATCGTTTACAACTAGATCTGTTACATGTTTGCTTGTTTCCATCTTTATTTCAGTTTGCCTTTAGTCTTTTCCACGCCATCAAGTTATTCTCTATCACCATTACCACTTATAATTATCTATACCACTTGTATTTCACTATCTCTTCGCCGAACTAGTGCACCTATACACCTGACAAGTGTATTGGGTGTGTTGGGGACACAAGAGACTTCTTGTATCTTGATTGCAGGGTTGCTTGAGAGGGGATACCTTTGACCACTTCCTCCCTGAGTTCGATAAACCTTGGGTGATCCATTTAAGGGAAAACTTGCTACTGTTCTACAAACCTCTGCACTTGGAGGCCCAACAACTTTCTACAAGAATAGAAGTGCGTAGACATCAAGCTATTTTCTGGCACCGTTGCCGGGGAGGTAAGGTAAAAGGTATTCACACCGAACGATTAAAGAAGAAGAACCTCCCACGGCAAACGCCTATTTTCTGGCGCCGTTGCCGGGAAGGTAAGGTAAAAGGTACTCACATCCTCCGGTGTGAGTGCTTGAAGTTATTTCCTTTAGATTCTGCAATTTTGTCTTTTTGTTTCTTGTTTTCACTAGTTAGGCTTAATGGAAAACAACAACAAAATTAGAGAGCTTTATAGTATTTATCTTGAGTTAGGACATGAAGTGTTTGAAAACAAAATTAAAAAACCTATGGAACTTTATTTGCATGCTAATAGCAATGTTGTTAGTATGAATTCTTTGGACACCATTATTTCTAATGCTATGGAAAAGTCTAAGCTTGGGAAAGCTAGTTTTTATGAAAATGATCTTTTTAGTTCCCCAGCTTTGGAAGATAGCTATTCTATTGCTTATGATGATAACAAACCTCCAATATATGATGATTACAATGATGAATATGATATTTTCAGTCCACCTACTATTGAGGAGAAAATTAATGATTACAATATGCCTCCTATATTTGATGATTATGGTGATGAGAATAATAATGATAGCTATTTTGTTGAATTTGCTCCCACTACAATTAATAAGAATGACTATGCTTATGTGGAGAGTATTAATTCTTTTATGCATGTGGCTCATGATAAGAATGTTTTATGTGATAGTTATATTGTTAATTTTATTCATGATGCTATTGAAAGTTATTATGAGAGAGGGAAACATGGTTTTATGCATCTCAATAATATTAAGTTTCCCCTCTTTATGTTGGAAGTCTTGAAGTTGCATTTGTTTTGCTTTTCTATGCTTGTTGCTTTGTGCTTTCATGACTTGTTTCTTTACAAGATTCCTATGCATAGGAAGTGGGTTAGACTTAAATGTGCTTTGAATTTGCTTCTTGATGCTCTCTTTTATTTCAATTCATATTTCCTATGTGAGCATCTTCTCAAACTATCATGCCTAACTTAAAGGCGTTAAAGAAAAGTACTTGTTGGGAGATAACCCAAGAGTTTTAGATGAGTCTTGGAAGTTATTACTTTAGTAATAACCGCTCCTTATCCTTTTTATTTGCTTTTTGTGCTAAGAGTAACCTCTAATGAGAGTGAAGTAATGATTTGAAAAGTTGCTGTCCCGAAACAGATTCTTGTGCTTCACCGTAAAAATTCGTGAGAGAGCTCTGTATTTCGGATTGAGCTGTAATTGTTTGTGCTTCTGCCCCAGATTGTTATCTAACTTTCGTTAGTTCAAGACTTTTTGATTTGAGCAACAGAAGGTCTTCGAAAAAATTCGTCTTTACCTGCTGGTCTGTTTTGACAGATTTCTGCCATTTTCTGCATTTGCTTCTTGTTGGTTCCTTTTTGAGTTCTTTTGGGGAATTGAGCTTTTTGAGGGAAGTGCTTCAGTAGCTAGTGTTTTAATGGAAGTTTTATTGGTGTTGAAACTGAACCCAAAGACTTATTATCTTGAGTGCACTAATGTTGCTAATAAAGATTGTGTGAAGTTTTGTATGAAGGAAAAATTTCAGGTATATGGAATGAATGAGTAATGAGATGAAGGATGGACTAAAGCTCAAGCTTGGGGATGCCACGTGTGTCACCCCAAGAAATATCCAAGAAGTACAAGCGTCAAAGCTTGGGGATGCCCAAGGCATCCCCTTCTTCATCAATAAAAATCCCAGGTTTCTTCCAAACGCTTCATTTTATTGTTTCATACACAGTTGTGTTTTTCTTGGAGTGTCTTCTTTTTCGTTTTTGTTTTGGTTTTTAGTTTGCTTGGTTTGCTTCGTTTTCTGAATAAATTGGTTGGACTCCCCTCTTTAATACATTGGTTTTCAAATGGTTTGGTTTGGTTTTGAAAAGGGTAGGAAAGTTCATGCTTATGTGGTAAAAAGAGCTCATTTTTGACTGTGGCCTATGCTTTGTCATGCTATGCTTGATATTGTTTTGGCTTTATGCTTAGTATTCTTTGCTGTAGCATGACTTGTTATAAACAATTGAGATTGCTTAATGTGCCTTGGATGAATCATGCGTTGTTTTAGCATATTAAAACATAGTATAGTGGTATTCTCCTTTGATGCTTTATTTGGGTTGACTTGGCGCATGCTCACACCATGTTATGACTATCTCAAGTCACCATAGCCTTTATGATCCTTTAGTTTTCAACTTGTAGTATCACTTTATGCTTTGATCAATGATATTTTGTCGCTCTGCATGATTATGGCCATTATTGCTCTCTTAGTTTGTCGCTCCCAGTCTTTTGCTAGCCTCCACAACAAAGTATGAGTTCCACTCATGCATCAAACTCCCTAAACCAAGTTATTCCAAAGAGTCTACCATACCTACCTACTAGCTTATGCTATTCCAAGTATATTCATGCTTTTGTTTACCTTCCAAATTAAACTTGTTATGAGAAAACTAGTGATTAAAGCTCTCACGAACTTGATGGCACACTTTACTTTTCTTGCCCTTAATAAACTTGAACCATTGTGTCGTCTATGTTGTATATGCTTGCACTTATTTGTTGGGGATTAGCAGAACCATGCTGTCATGGGGAACGCTTTCTACATTGCACTTGGTACTTGTACCTAGTTGATATCATGCTCTTTTGTATATGGATGTCGTCGGTGTGAAATGAAAGGGGAGCTTGTAAGTCCATGGAGTTATGTATATGTGTTAGAGAAACACCTGGGCCGCTATTCTAATCCATGCTGACATGATGGAAACCTGCAGCGTAACCATAATGAGCTGTCTATGAAGCATTCTTCTTATAAAAAAAAGTCCTATATTGAGAAAAAAAGAGAAAAAAAGAGATACTATGAAAAGAGGAAAGACAGAAAAAAGCACCATATTCCCATGGTAAATAAGAAGAATGCTGAGATGCTCGTTGTCTGCTTGCCTTGTCATTTTGATATGGGGATTCTTTCGTATCATCGGGCAAGGGGTACCCTGTTGGCGGTTCTCTATGATACACATATACTTACAATGACAAGAACTTACCGGTGACTAAACTTGAGTAGCATGAGTAGCAGCCCTCGTATACAAGGGACATGAGATTTCTAAGTTATACTTCGTCAAGCATGTACACCATAGTTTGTTCACTTTAACCTTAATCACTTCAAGATGCTTATGATAGGGGCAATGAGAGCTGAAAGCAAGTACCATAATTTTTGGAAGCTCTTTATGAGACTTGAATCCCTACTTCCTTTTACAAAAGGCCTTTCTTCCACCATTATATTGAGTCTCCACCTTCTATCTTTATGCACCTACTTTGAGAGCATAGTGGCCATTCTTAGTTCTATGTGCATTGT
Organism: Avena sativa; assembly: GCA_916181665.1. Classification (NCBI taxonomy): domain Eukaryota; kingdom Viridiplantae; phylum Streptophyta; class Magnoliopsida; order Poales; family Poaceae; genus Avena; species Avena sativa. The sequence goes on along the minus strand of OV702289.1, from coordinate 541,849,113 downwards.
CCCAAGACTAGTTGATTGATGCATAACTTGTTATTGCTTGTTTTAAACTATTGTATCTAGTCACTCTTATGAACTTTGAAGGTGTCCTATGCATTTATATTTGCTACTCTATTGAGGGACAAGCTGAATACTATTATGCTATGTTTTCTTTATGTGAAACAAACAAACGTCTTGCAAAGCATTGTTATTCATGAATCTTTTGTTTGTGCCTTTTCATGTTGCAACACAGTTGCTTTGCCTTACTATTAGAACTTTGTCTTTCATGTTATGATTGAAGTACTATGATCCCAGCTTTGAATGTTTTCCAAATACTTTGATCAAGTCTTTGATGGTGCATGTCACCTCAAAAATTATTCTTTATTTTTATCACTTACCTACTCGAGGACGAGCAGGAGTTAAGCTTGGGGATGTTGATACATTGCAAATGTATCTATAATTTTTGATGTTCCATGCTTGGTTTTATCTACTTTCTTGTGTTTTGTTCCAACTTTGGAGTACTTTTCATATGATTTCTTGGACTAACCTATTAACAAGATGCCACAGTGCCAGTTGCCTGTTTTTTGCTGTTTTTTGGTTCCAGGAAGTCAGAAAATGAATATTCTCGGAATTGGACGGGACAAAAGCCAAAGTTACTATTTTCCCGGAAGACTCAAAGAGCCAGAAGGAGAGCCAGAGGGGGCCACAGGGTGGCCACACCACCCCTAGGCACGGGTCCACCTAGGCCACGCCAGGGCATGGTGTGGGCCCCCTGGCCTCCCACCGACCTTGCCCTCTGGCCTATAAGAAGCCTCCCGATACCAAAACCCTAAGTCGTCGATCAGAAATCCATGAAAAGTTCCACAGCACCGCCGCCACCGAAGGGGAGATTCAGGGGACAGAAAGTCTCTGTTCCGGCACCCTGTTGGGACAGGGAAGTGCCCCCGGAGCCATCTCCATCGATCTCCACCACCATCTCCATCACCGTTGCTGATTCCCATGATGAGGAGGGAGTAGTTCTCTCTCGAGGCTAAGGGTTCTACCAGTAGCTATGTGTTCATCTCTCTCTATGCATGATCACTTGTATTTCACTATCTCTTCGCCGAACTAGTGCACCTATACACCTGACAAGTGTATTGGGTGTGTTGGGGACACAAGAGACTTCTTGTATCTTGATTGCAGGGTTGCTTGAGAGGGGATACCTTTGACCACTTCCTCCCTGAGTTCGATAAACCTTGGGTGATCCACTTAAGGGAAAACTTGCTGCTGTTCTACAAACCTCTGCACTTGGAGGCCCAACAACTGTCTACAAGAATAGAAGTGCGTAAACATCATCGTGCTTATACACTTGCCTCGTGTGCTTTGCATCATAGTGTGTTGCATGGCATCTTGAATATATAGAGAAAACTCCACCACCGGTAATGGTTGGCAATATATGCAATGAAATTCAAGTTCATCCACACGTGCATAGATTGTGGGGGAGTTTGCTCTATATTGTGGTTTTACTAACATCACATACTTGTGTTGTATTTGATGTTAGCACAATGTTTTGTTTGGTTAATTCCTTATATAAACCATGTCAAAGGGATAGTCATCAATTGCCAAAATGGGGGAGATTGAAAGTGCATGTGTGCCCCTATGTGTGGTTTTGGTAATTAATGATAATCTTTATGGACTTATGTTTGCATTGAGTTTTACCTGTAGGATTTTTCCATAGGCAATGCTTGAACCATATGTTGGCTTCAAGGTTGGGAGAAGAAGAAAGTGAAGAAGATTAAGTGTTGACCAAGGTTTCAATGAATAATCTGGAGATTGGTCAAGTGAGAGTTGAGTCTATAGCAAGTGTGTCTTGAATACTAAAGTTGGAGTGGTATCTCTTATATACCTTCAAGACACCATCTCGAAGAGATCATTTGCTTGAAGCTTGCCATCCTATGGTTATCATGGATATGGGAAGATGATATGCCCAAGAGAGAATATCTACCATAGTGGAGTATGGGAGAGCAATTTGTAAGTCTTCACCAAGCTAGCGCAATCAAGAAAGGTGTTCCATCTTGAGGTGGACAAGATCGCTATCGTCAAGCTCAAGTGGAATATACTCAAGGCAAAGGTATGTTCTTGATAGGGTTTTTTTCTTACTGGTCTCATGGTATTATTTGGGGAAACTGATACGTTGCAAACATATTTATAATTTTTGATGTTCCATGCTTGTTTTATATCTACTTTCTTATGTTTTGTCCACACTTTGGAGTATTTTTATACACTTTCTTGGACTAACCTATTAACAAGATGCCACAGTGCCAGTTGCCTGTTTTCTACTGTCTTTTGTTCCAGAAAAGCCAGAAAATGAATATTCTCAGAATTGGACGGGACAAAAGCCAAAGTCAATATTTCACCGAGGGGAACACAGAGCCAGAAGACAAGACGGAGAGGGGCCAGGGGCCGGCCACACCACCAGGCCGCGTGGCCAGGCCTGGCCCGTGCCAGGAGGTGGTGCGGCCACCTAGGGCACCCCCTCGGCCTCCCCTTTCGCCTATAAGAAGCCTCTGATACAGAAGCCCTAAGTACCCGATCAAAATTCCACGAAAGAGTCTGTAGCCGCTGTCATCTCCATCCCTAGATCGAGAGGGATCTGAAGCTCTTCCCAGCACCCTGTCGGAGGGGAGAATTCACCCTGGAGGCCTTCTTCATCACCATGCCTGCCTCCGGTGTGATGCGTGAGTAGTTCATCCCTGTACTACGGGTCCATGTAGTAGCTAGATGGTTGGTTCTTCTCCTTTGTGCTATCATGTTTAGATCAGATCATCTATTTGTAATCATACATGTTGTGTTTGCGGGGATCCGATGGATATTGAGATGCTATTTCAGATTGATTATTGATTCTATCATGTCTTTGTTATTTGTGGTCTTGCATGCTCTCTGTTGTTAGTAGCTATCTTGGCCGAGTAGATGCTAGCAACTCCAAAAGGGAGTATTTATGCTCGATAGTGGGTTCATGCCTCTAGTAATCTGGGGAAGTGACAGAAATCTCTAAGGTACTAGATGTGCTGTTGCTACTAGGGACAAAACAGCAATCCTTTGTTCATAGAACAATCGTATTGTTTACTTTACACACTTTTCTTAATGCAATTATCTGTTGCTTGCAACTTAATACTGGAGGGGGTTCAGATGATAACCTGAAGGTGGATTATTAGTCATAGATGCAGTTGGATTATGGTCTATGTATAATGTTGTAATGTCCAATCAAATCTCATAGGAGTCAAGATGATTAGTATATGCATGTATGCTCTCTCGATGTTTGTCAATTGCCCCGCTGTAATTTGTTCACCCAACATGTCATCTATCTTAAGGAGAATCGCCACTAGTGAACTATGGACCCCGGTCCTTTCTTTACCATCAATCTACAATCTATTTACTATTTTCTGTTTACTTTCTGTGAGCTATTAATATCTTCCACACAATACGTTTAATCCTTTGTTTTCAGCAAAACTAGTGAGATTGACAACGTCACTATAAGTTGGGGGCAAAGTTCTGTGATTGTGTTGTGCAGGATTCCAAGTTGGAAAAAACACCTTGGAGGTGTTTCCTTGCTCCTACTAGTTCGATAACCTTGGTCTCATAACTGAGGGAAAACTTGTTGCTATACTATTCATACCTTCCTCTTGGGGTTCCCCAACGAGCTCAACATATTGAGTAAGCAAGACTTTTTCTGGCGCTGTTGCCGGGGAGTCAAGGACATCTTCACAAGGGGAGTCCCTCATAACCAATCTCTTTACTTTGTTTTTTTTGTTTTGCTTAGTTTATTTCTGCTTTGTTTGCTTGTTTCTTTATCAAAAACACACAAAAAATTAGTTGTACTAGTTTGCTTTCTTTATCAAGAAAACATAAAAAAATTGTTTCCTCATTCTTAGCTCACCATGTTGATCCCCAAGTTCACCCTAAAAGACCTTGCAATAGGTAGTGGCTCTATAATTGGGAAAGATAATATTGAAGAATTCTTTAATCATGTTAGTAAGCATGAGGATATTGAGGATAGATCCCTTGTAGAACTTGCTCCAAATTATGAAATTGCTGCAGCTTCTTTAGTTCACATGTTGGAAGCTAGGTTTGTTAACCTTAACGCCATAATGCAAGTAATGTTTCTTAAACTTAAAGAAATTGAGGACCCTGAAAATAGAGATTTTATTCTGCAAACCTTGTTTAAAGAATTCTATGATGTTTCTAAGGAAGCTAGAAAAGTATTTGATCGTTTTAATATGCTAGCCTCATGTGTAAATGTTATTGGTACATGATAAAAGATGGACAAAACCGAACCTAATGGGGAGCGAATTAAGATACCAATACCTTTCAAACTTGTAGGAATGCATGAAGCCTTAGAAAAGAATTTTGATTGGATTGTTCCTGAAAACCTGTTTGATGAAAATAGTGAACCCAAGAGCATTGAGAGAGGATCCTCTAGAACCTATTTGGATGAGATACCCTACCTTGTTGAAGATATTTCTGATATCAATCTTAATGCTTCTTCATTTGAGAATACTTGATTCTTTTCTTGCTTCTTATGCCTAACTTAAAGGCGTTAAAGAAAAATACTTATTGGGAGATAACCCAAAAGTTTAGTTGAGTCTTGGAAGTTATTGCTTCAGTAATAACCTCTCCTTATCATTTTTGTGTGTTTTTTGTGCCAAGAGTAACCTCTAATGAGAGAGAAGTAATGCTTGGGAAAGTTGCTGTCCCGAAACAGATTTTTATGGCTCGCTGTAAAAATTCGTGAAAAATCTCTATATGTCGGTTTGAGCTGTAATTTTTTCTGCTTCTGCCCCAGGTTGTTCTCCAACTTTCGTTAGTTCAACACTTTTTGATTTGAGAAACATAAGGTCTTCAAAAAAAAATGGTTTTTACCTGCTGGTCTGTTTTGACAGAATTCTGCCATTTTTTGCATTTGCTTCTTATTGATTCCTTTTTGGGTTCTTTTTTGGGGAAATTGAGCTTTTTGAGGGAATTGCTACAGTACCTTGTGTAATTAGTGAAATTTATGCTGTTTTAAGACTAAAACCCCAAAGACTTATTATCTTGAGTACACTAATGTTGCTAATGAAGATTGTGTGAAGTTTTGTATGAAGGAAAATTTTCAAGTGTAGGGAAGAGTAATATGATAAGATGAAGAATGGACAAAGATCAAGCTTGGGGATGCCACCCATGTCACCCCAAGAAATATCCAAGAAGTACAAGCGTCAAAGCTTGGGGATGCCCAAGGCATCCCCTTCTTCATTAATAAAAATCTCAGGTTTCTTCCAAACACTTCATTTTTATTGTTTCATGCACAGTTGTGTTGTTCTTGGAGCGTCTTCATTTTTGTTTTTGGTTTTTGTTTTCTTAGTTTGCTTGAATAAATTGGTTGGACCCCCTCATTCATACATTAGTTTTCAAATAAGTTGGTTTGGATGAGAAAAGAGTAGGAAAAGTTCATGCTTAAGTGGTAAAAAGGAGGTTGTTTTTGACTTGGCCTATACTTTGTCATGTCATGCTTGATATTGTTTTGGCTTTATGCTTAGTGATTTTTGCTGTAGCATGACATGTTATAAACAATTGAGATTGCTTAATGTGCCTTGAAAGAATCATGCGTTGTTTTAGCATATTAAAGCATGATATTGTGGTATCCTCCTTTGATGCTTTATTTGGGTTGACTTGGCGCATGCTCACACCATGTTATGACTATCCCAAGTCACCATAGCCTCTATGATCCTTTAGTTTTTGACTTGTAATATCACTTTATGCTTTAATTAATGATGTTTTGTCGCTTTGCATGATTATGGCCATTATTGCTCTCTTAGTTGGTCGCTCCCAGTCTTTTGCTAGCCTCCATACCAAGTATGAGTTCCACTCATGCATCCAACTCCATATAAAACCAAGTTATTCCAAAGAGTCCACCATACCTACCTATTATCATTTTCTACTCCAAGTATATTCATGTTTTTATCTACCTTCCGAATTAAACTTGTTATGTGAAAATTAGGGATTAAAGCTCTCACGAACTTGATGGCACACTTTACTTTCTTGCACTTAATAATCTTGAACCATTGCGTCCATATTTGTTGCATATATGCTTGCGCTTTATAAGTTGAAGGTTAGCAGAACCATGTATCATGGGGAATGCTTTCAACATTTCACTTATTATTCCGTTGATATCATGATTCTTTTGCCTATGGATCCTAGCGGTGTGAAATAAAAGGGGAACTTGTAATATCATGGAGTTTGTATGTATGTTAGAGAAACGCCTGGGCCGCTAGCCTAAGCCATGCCTAATCATGGTGGAAACTTGCAGCATAACCATAATGAGCATTCTATGAAGCATCCTCAATAAAAACCTATGCAAATAGCAAATAAAAAGATCGCTGAGATGCTCATTGTCTGTTGCCTTGTCATTTTGATATGGGATAGCTCCTGTGTCATGGGGCAAGGGGTACCCCGTTGGCGGTTCTCTATGATACATATGTACTTACAACGACAAGAGCTTACTTGTGACTGAAGTTGAGTAGCATGAGCTTCGGTACTCGTAAGCAAGGGGCATGAGATTTCAACTTATAACTTGTCAAGCATATCCTCTTAGTTGTGTCACTTTAACCTTAATCACTAGAAGATGCTTATGATAGGGGCAATGAGAGCTGAAAGCTAATAAGTACCATAATTTTTGGAAGCTCTTTATGAAACTTGAATCCCTGCTTGCTTCTATGAAGGCCTTTCTTTTTCTTTTATGTTGAGTCTCCATCTTCTATCTTTATGCACCTATTGAGAGAGCATAGTGGCCATTCTTAGTTTAATGTGCATTGTCCCAAGACTTGTTGATTGATGCATAACTTTGATATTGCTTGTTCTTAAACTATTTGTATCTAGTCACCCTTATGAACTTTGAAGGTGTCCTATGCATTTATGTTTTGATACTCTATGAGGGACAAGCTGAATACCATTCTCATTATGTTTTCTTTATGTGAAAAAAACAAACGTCTTGCAAAGCATTGTTATTCATGAATCTTTTGTTTGTACCTTTTCATGCTTCATCATAGTTGCTATGTCTTATTGTTAGAAATATATCTTTCATGCTATGTTAAAGTACTATGATCCCAGCTTTCAATGTTTTACAAATGCCATAATCAAGATTATGATGGTGCATGTCACCTCAAAAATTATTCTTTCTTTTTATCACTTACCTTACTCGAGGACGAGCAGGAGTTAAGCTTGGGGATGTTGATACGTTGCAAACGTATCTATAATTTTTGATGTTCCATGCTTGTTTTATATCTACTTTCTTATGTTTTGTCCACACTTTGGAGTATTTTTATACACTTTCTTGGACTAACCTATTAACAAGATGCCACAGTGCCAATTGCCTGTTTTCTACTGTTTTTGGTTCTAGGAAAGCCAGAAAATGAATATTCTCGGAATTGGACGGGACAAAAGTCAAAGTCAATATTTCACCGAGGGGAACACGGTGCCAGAAGACGAGACGGAGAGGGGCCAGGGGCCGGCCACACCACCTGGCCACGCGGTCAGGCCTGGCCCGTGCCAGGGGGTGATGTGGCCGCCTAGGGTACCCCCTCGGCTTCCCCTTTCACCTATAAGAAGCCTCCGATACAGAAACCTTAAGTACCCAATCAAAATTCCACGAAAGAGTCTGTAGCCACCGTCATCTCCATCCCTAGATCAGGAGGGATCTAAAGCTCTTCCCGACACCCTGCCGGAGGGGAGAATTCACCTTGGAGGCCTTCTTCATCACCATGCCTGCCTCCGGTGTGATGCGTGAGTAGTTCATCCCTGGACTACGGATCCATGTAGTAGCTAGATGGTTGGTTCTTCTCCTTTGTGCTATCATGTTTAGATCTTGTGAGCTCCGTTCATGATCAAGATCATCTATTTGTAATCATACATGTTGTGTTTGCGGGGATCCGATGGATATTGAGATGCTATTTCAGATTGATTATTGATTCTATCATGTCTTTGTTATTTGTGATCTTGCATGCTCTCCGTCGTTAGTAGCTATCTTGGCCGAGTAGATGCTAGCAACTCCAAGAGGGAGTATTTATGCTCGATAGTGGGTTCATGCCTCTAGTAATTTGGGGAAGTGACAGAAATCTCTAAGGTACTAGATGTGATGTTGCTACTAGGGAGAAAACAACAATCCTTTGTTCATAGAACAATCGTATTTTTTACTTTACACACTTTGCTTAATGCAATTATCTGTTGCTTGCAACTTAATACTGGAGGGGGTTCGTATGATAACGTGATGGTGGATTATTAGTCATAGATGCAGTTAGATTACGGTCTATGTATAATGTTGTAATGCCCAATCAAATCTCATAGGAGTCAAGATGATTAGTATATGCATGTATGCTTTCTCGATGTTTGCCAATTGCCCCGTTGTAATTTGTTCACCCAACATGTCATCTATCTTAAGGAGAATCACCACTAGTGAACTATGGACCCCGGTCCTTTCTTTACCATCAATCTACAATCTATTTACTATTTTCTGTTTACTTTCTACAAGCTATTACTATCTTCCACACAATACATTTAATCCTTTGTTTTCAGCAAAACCGGTGAGATTGACAACCTCACTGTAAGTTGGGGCAAAATTCTGTGATTGTGTTGTGCAGGATTCCAAGTTGGAAACAACACCTTGGAGGTGTTTCCTTGCTCCTACTGGTTCGATAACCTTGGTTTCATAACTGAGGGAAACTTGTTGTTGTGCTCATGATACCTTCCTCTTGGGGTTCCCTAATGAGCTCGATATATTTTGAGCCATCAAGCCTTTTTTCTGGTACCATTGCTGGGGAGTCAAGGACATCTTCACAAGGGGAGTCCCTCATAACCAATCTCTTTACTTTTTTGTTTTTGTTTTGCTTAGTTTATTTCTGCTTTGTTTGCTTGTTTCTTTATCAAAAACACACAAAAAATAGTTGTTCTAGTTTGCTTTCTTTATCAAAAAACATAAAAAAATTGTTTCCTCGTTCTTAGCTCACCATGTTGATCCCCAAGTTCACCCTAAAAGACCTTGCAATAGGTAGTGGCTCTATAATTGGGAAAGATAATATTGAAGAATTCTTTAATCATGTTAGTAAGCATGAGGATATTGAGGATAAATCCCTTGTAGAACTTGCTCCAAATTATGAAATTGCTGCAACTTCTTTAGTTCACATGTTGGAACCTAGGTTTGTTAACCTTAACCCCATAATGCAAGTAAGGTTTCTTAAACTTAAAGAAATTGAGGACCCTGAAAAGAGAGATTTTATTCTGGAAACCTTGCTTAAAGAATTCTATGATGTTGCTAAGGAAGCTAGAAAAGTCTTTGATCGTTTTAATATGCTAGGCTCATGTGTAGATGTTATTGGTACACGAGAAAAGATGGACAAAACCGAACCTAATGGGGAGGGAATTAAGATACCAATATCTTTCAAACTTGTAGGAATGCATGAAGCCTTAGAAAAGAATTTGATTGGATTGTTCCTGAAAACCCTTTTGATGAAAATAGTGAACCTAAGAGTATTGAGAGAGGATCCTCTAGAACCTATTTGGATGAGATACCCTGTCGTGTTGAAGATATTTCTGGTATCAAACTTGTTGATATAATCATGATACCTTCCTCTTGGGGTTCCCCAGCGAGCTCAACATATTGAGTAAGCAGAGACCGCTTTATAGGATAGATAGTTGTACTATCAAGAGGGGCTCTCGAGTGAGTAACTTGATCATATCCTTCGGAGAGATCTCAAACATTTGCATACTTGGCATCATATTTCTTGGTTCTTATTTTGTTATTATCCATGAGGGTATTTTGAGCTTGTGTTAATCTTCATGACAAGCTCAAGTTCATCGAAAACAGATTTCATATGCATTCTCTATTGCGTTTTAGATATTGAAGGTTTTACCGGTTTGTATTTTATAGATAGGTTACCCTTTCGTAATTTGGTTCTATCCTCCCTTGCTAGAATATGATGGTTCCCTGCATTACCTTATAGAGCTTTTTCTCCTCTTTAAAACGAGCCCAAGATCATCAAAATCGGAGTCCGGATGCAAAAGTTATGGTTATTTTTGTATTGTTGTTTCTATCAGTTTTGCCTTGGCTGGAATGTCCGGGGTGAATACGCCGACACTCCGGTGTCGTGCAGAAATCTCAGATTTCAGTCGCGTGGTTGCCATTCAGATGTCCAAATCGTATACCACCCGGAAACTGATTTTGGAGGACCTATATAAGAGGTCCTTCTTCCCCAATGGTTACCTAACCATTCTTGCAAGTTTTCCCCTCCCTTGTTGACCTTCTTGAGCTTGCTTCTCCTCAATTCCTCCTATGATTCTTGCATATTCTTGAGGAATTTGGAAGAGGAGATCTAGATCTACAACCCCACCAATCAATCTCTCCTCTAAGTGAGGGGGACATCTTCGGATCTAGATCTTGGAGTCTTTTATGGATTTTCTCCATTGTTCTTCCTCTCTTATTCTCCCATAAGCTTTTGTAGCTTTGGTGGAATTTGGGAGAGAAGGACTTGAGCACTTCGTGTGTTCTTGCCATTGCATTTGGTGCATCGGTTTGAGTTCTCGGTGAGGATTCGATTGGGTGAAAGGTGAGAAGCTTTTTACTATTGGGTTCTTGGAACCCTAGACGGTTTGGTTGTATTGCGGGGTTTGTGGGTTTCTTGCAGCCTCCAATTAAGTTTGCGAGATTTCTCCAAGCTTGTTAGTTGGGAGCCTCCAATTGAGTCGTGGAGAAGTGCCCAAACCTTGTGAGAGGTTCCAGATTGTCACCGACAAGTGCACCGATAGTAGAAGTGTGGATCGATCTCGTTGGGGTGAGATTCACCAGAGAACAAGGGAGGCCTTTTGTGGCATTGGTGGTTTGAAACCACCCCTTCTCCAAACGAGACGTACTCCATTGTTGAGAGGAACTTGGTAAAACATCGGCGTCTCCGCGTGACTCGGTTATCTCTATACCTGAGCTCTTATGTATGCACCTTACTTTTTGATAGCCTTCGTGCTTGAAGTCAATATCTTGCTATCACATAATTGCTTGTCTTGCTTAGCATAAGTTGTTGGTGCACATAGGTGAACCCTATTTGTTCTAGGTTTTGTGCTTGTCAAAATAAATACTAATTTAATTCCGCATTTGTTAAACCCCTCTCGTAAAAATTTTAAACCGCCTATTCATCCCCCTTTAGGCGATATCCTTGTCTTTTCAACTATGGTCCAAGGGTTAATAGGATTGATATGGTAGTATCAACAACGTCTAATTCATTCATCGGAAGCTAATCCGGAAGGAACAGAAAAGTTAAGCGTGCTGGGGCAGGAGTAGTGCTAGGGTGGGTGACCGATCGGAAAGTTTGACCATTAGTGTAATTTAACAAAGATTAAACATACTTAGAGTTAAAACAATTGTTTGTGAGATTAAGAAGTTAAACGATTAAAAAATTTGAAAAAAAATTCAATTCTTTTTTAATTTTGTCGGCGTATCCTAATGCCCGTTAGACGTCTAGGTGGGACCCATCTAAATTATGCCAACGGCTAAGCCAGTCGGCGCGCCGACGGCTTTATTACACCGACGATATATTAGTCTAGGCCGACGCCGTATTACACCGACGGGGCTACGCCGTCAGCCGCCGTCGGCATAGACCTACGCCGATAACAATTTGTCCTATGCTGATGGGTAAAAGTCGTCAGCGTGTTCCCTGTAGTGACAGTAGGAATGATCGGTTGCGCAAGGCATAAGCCGGAGCACCGCAAGAGCAACTCGAGTTGTGTCCGCCAAACCACATCTGGTGAAATCGCATGATCATTGTTTGGAGGCATGCCGCTGAGCCGTACCGCGTTTGGGACACGCCTCATATGCTCCAAACAACATCATTTATGATGGAATTTTACAAGCTGGATTTAACTAAACTTTAAGCCAAACTAAATCTACTAATAAGCGCAGCCATTTCTGTCAGAGGGTTCGGCCTTGTCGTCGTTCTGGCGATGCTGCTGGCATCTTACTCTGACTACTTTTGGGCCACGCAACTCCTGATAAAACTCATTCTGAGCAACCTGGGCTTGCTCGCGAGCAGCGGCAGCGGCCTCATTCTCTATGTTGATGTGAAGAATGGTCTGTCGTTTTCTCCATGAGGAGACAACGTTCTCCTCCATTGATAGCCTCTGCATGGATATCTTTGCGCCGCACTCTTCAAAGTACCGGTTGACTGCTTGGTGGAGACGGGACTTGTTGGTCCTTTTTCTCTCGGTTTTGAAAGAGTTGGGGATGACGCACTACAGCGGATCAGAGTCCGGCGAGGAGGAAGTCAAACTGTTCAGGTCGTGGTCATCCGAGGAGTCCGGCGGAGTTTGTCTGGCAGCGGGGAGCGCGGAGGCGACGAGGCATGTTGCTTAGCCGACTGGAGAGCTTGGAGGCGAGATGGAGGAAGCAAACTAGACGGGGATAGGGTTTAAGTTGTGGATAGAGGATAGACAGGAAGGTATTTATACGTCGGAAGCCCTTGGCTCGTATTAATGCCGCCGCGGTGGGCGAAGAGACTAGACAATGCGCCGCTGCACCTGCCACTAGGCCACTACGGCGACGAGATAACTCTCTATGCTTACTATGAAGTCACCATAGGAAGATTGATCGCGACATAAATAAGATTGACCAGCCACTGTGTCAATGATAGGGCTGGTTCGCCAACGTCACGTTGCTTGAGAGCTGTGTCCGGCGCGCCTGCAACGTCCTTTGTGGTGCCAGGATGGCCTCGGCACGCAGAGATGTTGTTGGGCCGTGTCGGACAGAAAACGTCTTTGTGGCGCGGGATTGGACGAGGACAGTTTAGGGGACGCAGCAGGGGATGGTCTAAGCCGCGTCCGCACTTGATAAAAATGTTGATCCCCACCTGTCGGCGAAAGTCAGAGGGTCCTCGTCTCCGTTGTGCCTTAGCCTCCGAGGCTACTAACCAATGAAAGAGAAAAAGCGTCGGAGCTTCACTGCTTGAGAACAAGAAGAGCTCCACGAGACGAACCGAGGTATCCGTCCCATCTTGCATGAATTTTGAGTTTCATCTATGTTGTTATCTAGATAGGTTGCGGAATTGACCCAGCCATTAAATCTTGAAGGTTTTGTTTATCTTCTAGTATATCGTGTTTAGTCTTCTACAATTTGTTTACCTGACTATTAGTAGAAAGTTGAGATAAAAAAAACTTCAAAGAACCTTGTGTGACCCTAAGTTTTATCACACGTCTTTATCGTTTACTTTTGTTTTGGTTTATTTGACCTAATGTTTTTGCATAATAAATCAATAAAGTCGTCATTATGTTGTCGAAACTAGCCGTTTGCTAAAAAAGCAAAATGTTATATTTTCCTTCTACAAAAACATAAAAAAACAGCCGCGGAAAATCCATTCATGCTGATTGAAAAAAGCTCCCCCGTGCGGCCGTGCCCCACCGTGGCGACCGGCGGCGGCCTCGTCTTCCCCTGCCCACACCACAACCTTCTTCCCCCAGTCCTCCCCCTCTGCCACTGTCGGTGGACGCAGCCGGGCGTTGCCCACGCGGTGCCGTTGAGGGCCGGTGGCGGCGGCCCCTTCATCTACCTGGCGCGGGACATCTCAGCATGGGCGAGCTCCTCTGGCGACGGTGAACCTCGGCAGGCGATGCTCCGGCTGTGGCCTGGATGGTGGCGGGGGCCAGGAAGCTACTGATTGACGGCGGTGCTGGCAGAGCCGGGCTTGGTCGGTTGCCCCAAACCCTAGATCTGGGCCCTTTGAGCCTGATCTGGGTTAGGACGGGCTAGCTCAAGCTCAGGTTGCCGCCATGGTTGGGCTAGGGGAACTTCCCGGGACAGGGGGAGCGACGCCGCCGCTACGTCTACTGTAGCGCGGCGGCGAGAGCTTCACGACCCGCTCCAGGCCCGGCCGGGCCTAGTTGGCCTGGTATGCTTCTGCGGCTGCGTCCGGTCTGCTACGCCATGGCGGTGGAGGTTGGTCCCTCCCACGTGGGAGCGGAGCCGCTTCCCCATGTTTTTCGACGGGTTCTTCTTGGTCCGGCCAACCTCGCAGTGTTTGCCATGACAAGGCACCGATGATGACTTTTGGCACATGTTGGCGGGCAGCAAGTTTGTTAGAGTGCAAGGATTGGATGTGGTTGTGGTTCTTTGGGGGTCGGGAGAAATCTTTGCCGGCTAGGCCTGCTCCGACGCAGTGACACCTGCGGGTGCCGCCATCTACTTGAAGGGCGCTGGATGTACCCTCTTCCCACTCCCCTACGTGTACCGGGAGAAATCTTAGGAGAAATCCGAGCAACAGCATCGTCATCGTCGCACTCCTTTTTGAATGTGTTGCTTGGTACACAACAATTCAGAGACATATGATCGTGATGGGACTTCTCCGGAGGGCGCAGCGGTTGTGAGTCATCATCGTATGTCGATCCGACGCTGTTGTGTATTAGTTTCTGTTTCATTCTTTTGTATTTACTTTTGGGTTTCTTTCGTACTGTCGGCTCCAGCAATGAACTTTAAAGTTGTATCGTGCGGTTGCTATATTAATATAGTAGTCGAAGTCTATTTCAAGAGAAAATACACGTATCTAGTCGACCAGTTCCATCCAGCCCTACATAGTACCCGGCCTAGTACCATGAAAAAAAAAATAGTACCATGCAAAAAAAAACCAAACTCTAAGGAGAAAATATGCCCTCTCTAGTCTCTCATAGCACACAAAAATATAAATTGCTAGAGTATTTTTCATGTTTTCCATAACATTTTCTATTCTTTTCTTGATTTTTTTAGGTTTTCGACTGCGTCGGCCGGAGCTTGCATCGCGCCCGAGCCAGTGCGGGCATGTTCGCGCCCTAGGCCAGTCCAAAAAAAAAAGTAAAATGGCTGAAAATGTCGGGCTCATCTCTTTTGCCTAAAGAAAAGTACTACTTCCGATCCAAGGCTTAAGGCCTATAATTTTTTGAAAAAATCAAACTATGTAAAGTTTGACCAAGTTTTTAGAAAAAAATATTAATATTTATAATATAAAATATATACTTTTGGATACATCATGAAACATAATTTTACGTGGCATCTATATCATTGATAGTTTTTTTAAAAAATTTGATCAAACTTTTCGTAGCTTGACTTAAAAAAAATAGGGCCTTAAGCCCCGTGGAACGGAGTAAGAAACAGAATACTGGTCCCACCTGTCAGCCCAAGTGAGCGGCTCCTCGCCTAGCCTCCGAGGCTACTGAGTACTGTCACCGGAAAGAGAAAAGGCGCCGGAACTTCACTGCTGGAGAAGAAGAAGAAGCGCCCCACGAGACGAACCTAGGTATCCATCTCATCTTCCAGGAGTTTCGCGTTTAATCTGTATCGGTATCTACGCGGGCTGTGGGTTTGAGCCCCTTCCATTTGGATCCTGATTCGATCTGTTGATTGGAGAAGTATCTGGCGATTTCCCCCCATTTTCTTGGCTCGATTCCGTCCCACCTCTCGATCTCGTAATTAGTGGTTGTTTTGACCTACACTCCTACCTATTACTTGGTTAAAACAGGGCAGCCATTGATCCTGGCTATTGCCATTTCACCATGGTTTTGATGTGATATAAAGCTGCTCCGTTTTGCGGTTAATACAGCTGAATGGGGATTCAGATGGAAAGTCCGTGAACTTCCTTTTGGTCGTCTCTAAATAGGATGCAGATTTATCTCGTATAGTCCACGACCTAGGTTTTCTATAGCAAGTCTATGCGGTTGTGATGTAATCGAAACGTTGGGCCCTCAACCTTATTTTGTTGGGCCATGCATCGGTTGGATCAGCTGTTGTCTGAATTAACCATTAGGTTTAGTTTGTGGTTGCCGAACTGTGTTGCTCTGAACTTATCCTATAATCATTTATAGAAAAATAGCCATGAAAGCAGGAAAATTTTAGTTAGCTAAACGGTAAAATAGGCAAAAGCTGGTTGGGCCAAATGAGAATATCATAATCCTCTGCAATGCCCAATACAACCTTAATATTCAGTACTTCGGCAGTTCAATTGCTAAATGTTGTGACTGCGAGAGTGTTGGTAGGCTGCGACACTGAGAAGTTATTGTACACTGTTACATTTCCTCAGAAACAGAAAAGGCAAGATAAAGAGAAAGTTCCTTAACTGAGATGCAGTGTCTAGGTTTCCAGCGGACATAATTTGTGTATAGTACAAATTCGCTTGATAATTACTATAGCTCAGCTACAAAATGATTGATTGTAATTTTTAACTTTGACTGGAAATCTGGAGTGCAAACCTCCTAGATTCATTTCGTTTCTGAAGCTAATGATAATTCTTTTAGGCTGTTGCAGTATGGCTCGGAGTTTAACCGAGAACAAAACCAGAACTGCTGTATTTATACTTTTGGTATTTGGCCTCTGTTCCTTCTTCTACCTTCTTGGTGTATGGCAAAGAAGTGGCTTTGGGAGAGGGGACAGCATAGCAGCTGTGGTGAATGAGCAGACCAAATGTGTGAGACTGCCAAACCTGAATTTCGAGACCCACCATAGTGCATCAGATCTGTCGAACGACACTTTCAGTTCTGAAGTTGAAACTTTTGAGCCATGTGATGCGCAGTACACTGATTACACTCCTTGCGAGGAGCAAAAGCGTGCGATGACCTTCCCTAGGGATCACATGATATATCGGGAGAGGCATTGCCCACCTGAAAAGGAGAAGCTTTACTGCCTGATTCCAGCACCGAAGGGTTATGTTGCTCCTTTTCCATGGCCGAAGAGTCGCGATTATGTCTCTTATGCCAATGTACCACACAAGAGCCTTACTGTTGAAAAAGCCATCCAAAACTGGGTGCACTATGAGGGCAATGTATTCAGGTTTCCTGGCGGTGGAACACAGTTTCCTCAGGGTGCAGACAAGTATATAGACCAGCTTGCTTCTGTTATCCCAATTACCGAAGGAAAAGTGCGAACTGCACTCGACACTGGTTGTGGGGTATGTGAAAGTCTCGACTTTGAATATGTAAAACATATGTTCAATGAGACCCGTATTGTTGTCCTATACACTTTAGTATTTCTTTGATTTTTTTTTTTCATAATTTTGTGTAGGTTGCCAGTTTGGGTGCTTACCTGTTGAAGAAAAATGTTTTGACTATGTCATTTGCACCTAAGGATAATCATGAGTCACAAGTACAGTTTGCACTGGAGAGAGGTGTTCCTGCATATATCGGTGTCCTTGGATCTATGAAGCTCTCGTTTCCATCTCGGGCCTTTGACATGGCACATTGCTCAAGATGTTTAATTCCATGGAGCGGAAGTAGTAAGAACACTTTTATAACATTTCATGGTGGCTTACATGGTCTCCATAAAAATTCTAAACCTGTGTTGATCTTGTTCGACAGATGGTATGTACATGATGGAAGTTGATAGGGTACTTAGGCCCGGAGGGTATTGGGTATTATCAGGCCCACCCATTGGTTGGAAGATTTACTATAAGGGATGGAAACGAACCAAAGATGATCTTCGTAGTGAGCAGAGTAAAATAGAACAATTTGCTGAACTTCTTTGCTGGAAGAAGATTTCTGAGAAGGATGGTATTGCCATATGGAGAAAGAGATTAAATGACAAGTCTTGCCCCAGGAAGCAAGATAATTCAAAAGTTTCCAAGTGTGAGTCGGCAAGTGACAATGATGTATGGTGAGTGCCATTCCGTCTCACCCTCACAAAAAAATGAAGTAAATTCTATCTATATTGTTCTAGTTTTGTCCTTGGATTGATTTCCGTCACTACATAACTACATACAGGTACAAGAAAATGGAAGCCTGCATAACTCCCCTTCCTGAGGTTAAAAGTGTGTCAGAGGTTGCCGGTGGTCAACTAGAGCCATTTCCACAGAGGCTCAATGCAGTACCACCTCGGATAGCCCATGGTTTTGTACCTGGATTCTCAGCTCAGACATATGAGGAGGACAATAAACTCTGGCAGAAACATGTTAATGCTTACAAGAAAACCAATGACTTACTTGATACTGGAAGGTACCGCAATATAATGGACATGAATGCAGGTCTTGGTAGCTTTGCTGCCGTACTGGAGTCCCCAAAGCTGTGGGTTATGAATGTTGTACCGACCATTGCTGATACTTCTACTTTAGGTGTAATCTATGAGCGAGGATTAATAGGAATGTATCACGACTGGTACGTAATACTGTGATATTGCTCCCCTGGATTCATCCATTGGTCATCCATTGTGTTTCTCACTTATGTTTGTCATACAATTATTCCTGCATTTTGGTAGTTCTGCTATTCTCAACAGACCTTTGTATGTGCTTGTTCACGATGTGGAAAACCATTTTTTCTCTGTTATGTGGTATATTTACTTCAAAAATACTGTCAAAAAGGGTAGATACCTGTATCTGTTGAGAAGCTTATTTTTATCTTGAGGATTTAATTTGTGTTAATCATAGTTTATTCGTTGTTGTTACAGGTGTGAAGGGTTTTCTACTTACCCAAGGACATATGACCTCATACATGCTAATGGTGTCTTCAGTTTGTACCAGAACAAGTAAGCATTGCAAAACTGCAATATGATCCTAATGGTATATCTTGCTGGCTGAAATTACCCGATTGTTGAAAAAAAAAACAGGTGTAAATTTGAAGATATACTCCTGGAAATGGACCGGATGTTACGTCCAGAGGGCGCAGTTATAATCCGTGACAAGGTTGATGATCTTGTAAAGGTGGAGAAAATAGCCAAGGCCATGAGATGGAACACGATATTGGCCGACCATGAGGGCGGCCCTCGTGTGCCTGAGAAGATACTCTTTGCAGTCAAGCAATACTGGGTTGCTGACAGCAAGAGCCGTTAACATGTCCTGATTATTTTTGTTGAGAATTTTGACCCTGGCAGCATTCATTGCAAGAAAACATAAGAGGTCAGGTTCGGACATGGCCACGCCAGGGTAGAGAACTGAAGAACCAAACTAGAGGAGAGTAAATCAAACCGTACCTACTCCAAGACCATCACAATGTGCAAATGGATTACCTCTGTTGGAATGGACACGGCCGCTTGCAGTTTTAGGACTTTCTCGGCAGTCTGTTGGCAAGGCATGGATTCAGTTTTGGGTTCCGGGGGCACAGGTGTTGAGAGAAAGCTTAGATATGGTTCCTCTGTCTTGGCCCCATTTTTGTTTGTGTTGTACTACCTTAGGAATTGATATACTACTAGAGAGTGTATCTGAAGTTTTGAACAGGTAGCGCTGTTTGTACTTGAGCTGAATGACAAAACAATTTTGAGTCTGGCCTTGAGTTTCTTCCTTGTATTTCCCCCGGGCAATGCTCTTATTAATGAATGGATATATGTATCGTTCATACTCTTCCATGGAGGACATAGCGCACATGCTTACCTAATCTTGTTTCCTCTTGACCTCATCAGAAAGTAAGACTGATCCATGAAACATCAGTGAGCAAATGAGACTACGACCACTACATAGTACTCCCTCCGTTTCAAGGCTTAAGGCCTATAATTTTTTTGAAAAGTCAAGCTACGGAAAGTTTAACTAAACTTTTTAAAAAAATTATCAAGAACTAGGATATTATATAGATACCAGGTGAAAATATGTTTCATAATGTATCAAGGGTATATATTTCATATTATAAATATTAATATTTTTTTCTAAAAACTTGATCAAACTTTACGTAGTTTGACTTTTTCAAAAAATTTATAGACCTTATTCCTTGAGACGGAGGTAGTAGTACATAGTCTCCTAGGCGTCAAGCTTGAATTCTCTAATCGCATTGGTTGGAGAAGCACTGGCGAGGTCGCTATCCGTGTGAGCTGCCGATGCGCATATATCTATCCACCCGATCGTCCAGGAAGTACTAGTATAGCAGGCGTCGTCCATGAAGCTGCCGGCCAAGGTGAGCGGAGGTGCCGAGGCAACACCAGAAAATTGGTACGCCCAAGGCACCATATAATGGGCCATTGGATTGTTGCTCCGAGGTGACGCCGCCCAAATTGTGCTGGTCCAAGAAGCCAGACAGAGGTGCTTTGCTTTCTTCTCTGTTGATTTTGTTTCTTGTTGAGACGCCACGCTTGATTTGGGTATTACTTTCGCAATTCCATGGTTTTTAGATCAAGGAATTGATACCTCGACGGTACATGTGGCTAGCTTTGTGCTGATGCAGCTGGCCGACCAACGTAGATGCCATCATCGTGTGCAGTCACAGGGACTCGGTGATGTTGAAGATGGCCGTGGGACTGCAGATCCTCGTCAGGAAACAGGTACGTACAACAAGTTCGATCGCAGCAGTGATAATTTTCGCACATAGCCTCGTCGGCTCGTCGGCAAATAGGAATCAGTTGCTGAAGCGGCTGATCGTTTTCTTGATTAGGGAGCTCAACGCCCGAAAAAAAGACCAGGGTCATTCTACTTGTGGTTCTGGTAATTGGCCTCTGCTCCGTCTTGTACCTCCTGGGCGCGTGGCAAGCAAAGCGTTTTGGAAGAGGGGACTGCATAGCTGCAGCGTTGAATGAGCAGACCAAAAACGTGGTTCTGAGCGGTCTTCATGTCGAGACTCATCTTGTTCTCGGTGCCACGCCCTCCTGGTGATGACTGTGTCACCTTTCATGTTTCCTACAGTATATCTTTTAGAGATGATACGTGTACTAGTATGTTTTTTGTCTCTCGAACAAACAATGATTTATATTGACTAATGACTTGCTGCGGAACTGTTGGTTCATGCGTGTTCATTTATATGGCTTTCTTCTACTTCTTAATATAATACATGCAGCTCTCCTGTATGTTTCCTAAAAGAAAAGTATGTTCATGAGGCTGTTCTAAAGTGATCAATCAATCTATTATCAGTGTGCGGTATAGTTACGAACTTATGATCGAATTTTAGATAAAAATTTGTACTAAATGATGGCTTATGGAAAAAAATGTACTAAATGATGGCGTCGAGATGTGACCTTTTGTCAGGCCTATGAACGCGAAACTAAATATCTGTGTGCAATGGATTTTTTTTTTTTTTTGGAAATGGGCGTTTTATTATTAATGCATAGCTAGGATGCACACAGCCGATGAACCACAGACACAGTGACCAGAACGAAAGTATCAACAATACAAGAATGATAAAAATACGAAGAAACGTGTCGATCTATGGCAGATCTATCCGGAGGTCACGCTGTCATCCATGTCGGGAGAAAATATTCCTCGTCATGGGCTCCAATCGCGTACACCCCTCCGCAAACAAGTCGCGAAATTCCATACCTTGGAGAGTAGTCCATGATCGGAGGATAGCCGTGGCTTGATAGATCACCTGAAGGGAAGAAGACACAATGTTATTAAAAATCCTGTCATTTCTACATAGCCAAAGCGACCAAATAATGGCAAACGCTCCCACCCTAAATAAAGTCCCATATTTATCGTGTATCCCGTGCAACCAATTACCAAATACATTGGTAACCGAGCGTGGAGGAGATAAACCAGAGGCAACATGGATGATTGACCATATAGTACGAGCAAATTTACATTGAAAGAATAAATGCCGAATTGTCTCATTATGATGACAAAAAACATATTGTGTACTTCCATGCCAATTTCTCTTAACAAGATTAACTTTTGTAAGAATGATCCCTTTACGAAGATACCAAGTGAAAATTTTCATTTTAAGGGGTATTTTCATGTTCCAAATTTTAGAATTATCGACAACTGGAATATCAGGTTGGATCAGGGCTCTATATAATGAGTCAACAGTAAATTCACCACTCTCTAGTAATTTCCATTTGAACTCATCCACCCCCTCGGACAGCTATATCGTGGATAATCGTACTAGAAGATTGTTCCACGATACAAGTCTAGGCCCTAAGAGACTTCGTCTGAAAGACACATTAGGAGGATCTGATCCCAATACAGTGGAAATGGTATCTCCTTTGTGCCTAACAATCGAGTAAAGAGCTGGGTATTGTTCGCGAAGCGAAGTTTGGCCAAGCCATTTATCTTCCTAGAACCTAACCTGTGATCCATCCTTAATATTGAAAACACCAAGATGGAAGAAATATTTTTTGGACGCCATTAGTCCAGCCCAAAAATGTGAATCACCAGGTTTCCAAACCACTTGAGATACAGTTTTGGAACCAACATATTTCCTCCATAGAATGGTTTGCCAGACACCATCTTCAGATAGTAGTTTGAAAAAGCCATTTACCAAGAAGCGTGGTGTTTTTGACTTGCAAATCATGTATGCCCAGTCCACCATATTCTTTTGGTCGGCAAACCACATTCCATTTGGTCAGTTGATATTTCTTTTTTTCACTATCCCCTTGCCAAAAGAATCTTGATCGGAAATAATCCACTTTCTTCAACACACCTTTAGGCAATTGGAAAAACGAGATCATATACAGTACCATGTTGGTGAGTACTGAATTTATGAGAACTAGTCTTCCTCCAAGGGATAGTAATTTTCCTTTCCAACTATTAAGACGATTTTGGAGTCTTTCCTCGATGATTTTCCATTCAGCAATCGTGAGACGCCGATAGTGGATCGGTATTCCCAGATAGTTGATTGGAAATTGCCCCTGACTATAGCCGAAAAGTTCAGCATATAGGTGGGCCTCGTTTTGAGCCTCACCAAAACAATACAAATCACTTTTATGGAAGTTAATTTTCGATCCAGATAGTTGCCCAAATACTGATGATATTAATTTCAGATTCTTAGCTTTCTCCAAATCATGTTCCATAAATAAGATTGTATCGTCAGCATATTGAAGAATAGATAGACC
This sequence comes from Avena sativa, assembly GCA_916181665.1. Lineage (NCBI taxonomy): Eukaryota > Viridiplantae > Streptophyta > Magnoliopsida > Poales > Poaceae > Avena > Avena sativa. Next base: position 541,826,402 of record OV702289.1, on the reverse strand, counting down.
ATCATCAACCAGATAGACCATCATCAACCAGATAGACCATCATCAACCAGATAGCCAACATATCAGCCACTATGTTAAATAGTATAGGCGATAATGGATCCCCTTGTGTTAGCCCTTTTTTAGTCTGGAAGTATTTGCTAGTGTCATCGTTGACATTGATGGCAACACTACCACCAGCCACAAAAGACTGTACGAGAGCACACCACTCCTCCAAAAAACCTTTCATACGAAGTGTTTGCTGAAGGAAAGACCAATTAATTTTATTGTAAGCCTTCTCAAAGTCAATTTTGAACAATACACCATTCAACTTCTTTGAGTGTAGTTCATGAACTGTTTCATGCAAGGTTACTACCCCATATAGGATATTTCTTCCTTGCATGAAAGCAGTTTGAGATGGGCTTACAACATGGTCAGCAACCGAATTTAGTCTAATCGTAGCAACTTTAGTGAAAATTTTAAAACTAACATTAAGAAGACAGATTGGACGATATTGTTGTATTCGTTCTGCATTATTAACCTTAGAAAGTAAAATTATGTTGCCAAAGTTTAGTCTAAAAAGTTCTAGCTGCCCGGCATGTAGCAACAAACAATTGCATGTGGTCCTCTTTGATAACTTCCCAGAACTTTTGGTAAAATCCTGCTGGAAAACCATCAGACCCAGGTGCCTTGTTATGTTCCATTTGAAAAACGGCTTTCTTAACCTCATCCTCCGTATACGGGGCGGTGAGAAAGTTGTTTTTCAAAATAGAAACTTGAGGAATATCTATAGTTTGGGACTCATCCAACGAAAAGGAATTCTCTGGTGGTGCCCCAAACAAAGATTTATAATAACTAGTAACATACGATTTAAGTTGCTCCTGCCCCTCAATCATACCTTCATCATGGATAAGAGAGTGAATAAGTTTCTTCTTATGCTTGCCATTAGCCACAGCATGGAAGTATCTTGTGTTCACATCTCCTTCCAAAATGAATCTCGCTTTAGAGCGTTGGTACCATTTGAGTTCCTCCTCGCGGAGTAGTCTGGCAATTTCTGCATTTGATTAGTTTTTAAGGTCAATCTCTTGTGCAGATAAAAGCCTGACTTCCGCAGAAGCCTCCAAATCATTAACAATAGATGATAGACGTATTTTCTCTTTTTAAGGATTCCAGCAGTATGTCGAGCCCAACCACGAAGAAATTTGCGTAAGGCACGCATTTTGTTGTTCCATCGTTGTATAGGAGTTTGACCACTAACAGGTTTCTCCCAAATGGCCTTCACCCAGTCCTGGAACCCATCATGTTCCATCCATCCAAGTTCAAATTTGAAACTATGTTTGGATTTTCGTGGTGGTGTTCCAATAGACAATAAAATAGGAGCATGATCCGATAAAGCCTCAATACGTTCGAGGGCACGAACAGTTACCATAGGGAATTTATCTTCCCATCCGGTATCCATAAGCACCCTATATAGTTTTTCATATGTAGGCTCGAGAAGACTATAAGCCCAAGTGAACTGTCTTCTGATCATTGTAACCTCTCTTAAATCCAAGCTTTCTATGACAGCATTGAACAGGAAAGGCCAATGATCATCGAAACGGCCCCGACATGAGGGAATCTGAGTAAGTTGAAGTCTTCGCCTATAAGAATTGGATACGGATTGTCCTTAGTCAGATTTACCAACTCACGTAAAAAGTACGCCTTAAAAACCTCCTGGGCAGCCCCGTATACGGCGACTAGAGACCATAGAAAGTCATCAGCCTTGTTACGTATATGGAGTTTAATAAAAAAATCCAACCGAACTGGCTAGGACTTCCATAGTCTCATTTCGGACGCCCAACAGGATTCTCTAGGATCGATCTCGCGGCGACCGTGATACCCACGTAAACTCCACTCCACCAGAAAGGCGATCGAGTTGAGTTTGTGAGAAATCACGTCTGCCATTCTCGGAAATACCCCAAAAATCCAACTTATGATCTCTCACACAATCAGCAAAGAACAAATATTTAGCCAAGTCACGCAGACCTCTGCTATTTGAGAACATGCCATTCATTGAGAAACAATAGGGGATTTGGATACACGAGACCTCTTACGAGATTTGTGGCCCTTCGATTTTTGACCAGAAGCTGTAAGCTCAAATAATGAGCCCAGTTCAGTCTCATCGAAGCCCACCTCTGAAACTTCACCAACTAAGTGAGAAAGAAGTTGACCATCTATTGTGGCATGCAACTCCTCCTCCTCAATCGGTGAAGGCTCAGAAACAACAAGAGTCTTCGGAGTAACCGTTAAACGGCCAACCTCCATACGTCTCAATACAGAACTAGAGAAAGAAACATCCTTAACAGATCTACCCATACTAACTCCAACATTAGCCAGCTTATCAGCAATAGACGAATTGGAGAAAGAAAGGAAGGACTTTGTAGAATTCATTATACCTTGCGAGTCGAGGTTCTTCTCTGCTTTCCTCCGCATGGCCTTGACCATTGAATCCTCATCCGTAGATGACGCCCCAGAGGCGTCGAGCCCATGCCTAGAGCTCCTCCGCGTCGAAGTCAGCAGTCCGCCACCACCAAGGGGCAGGCCCAACGAAGTTCGGGGCAAGCCATCCCCCGAGTGAATCCCGGTCATGGCCAAGCCGCCGTCATGACCCGGCTGCCCTTCCTGGGCTGCAAGACCACGACCAGCATCCAGCGGCCCTCCAACAGCATTGCCAGGCAGCAGCTCAGCTCGGGTCATCGAAGACCCTAGCTCCCTAATCAACCCGAGGCCGACCGCCTGGATCGAAGAGGAGCCGGGCCGCACGTCCTGGTCCACGGTGGGCGAGGTCGGAGAAGTGCTGCGGTCGACCAGCCCCTCCTGGGTCAGTCCCCGTGCCAAGGCCGCAAGAACCACCTCCTGAAACACAGGCTCCATCACCGGTCCCTCCCGGCGAGGAATAGAATGACACAGAACATTAGGTCTGCAGAGAGCAGGTGACGCCGACCATGTTGTAGTCTAAGTCCCAGCAGAAGCCACCCGCAAAGCATCCTGCAGCTGAGAAGGAGAGACTCGAGGTGAAGCCACAACATGTGTGACACTGTGAAGAGGAGAGCCCACTGGAAGCGATTCAAGAATCTCCTTGCCCCGCGACATAGCGGGATAGGGATTAAAAGGAGTGACCGCGATCAGACGGGAAGAATCATGTGCGAACAACTGCACCCTCTGAATGGAGTATGGTGGCATCGATCCCCCGTGACTAGGCTGGGCCAAAGAAGAGCCGTCCCCAATATCCTGTAAACCACTGGTCGAATCAGACAAATCCATAACATCATCAGGACCCTTCCCATTTGAATCATCATCCTAGTCCTCGTTCCTCTTCCGCCAAAGGAAAGGAATGAACTCCGGCTTCGGTACATAACCTGCAGGCTCCAACCGAAAACGAAGCTCATAGGCCTTAAGCTTAACCACAACATCCGACTTAAGGTAATGACCCAAAGCATCACTAAGCTGCGGGAAAACTAAGGTATCAGTCATAGCCACCAGGATCCGAACGACTCCACGCCGCCGCAAACTGAACAAGTCAACATCCAGCGCAATCCCCATGAGCCCTCCAACAGCCCACAGACCCCAGAAAGAATGCAAACAATGAGGAACCCCCTCAACATGTAGCCACACCTGTTTGAGCTCAAACTTATGTGGCACCTCCATCGTATGAAAAACTGAGAAAGCCAACTAAGAATTGCCCTGAGGCATAGACACCTGAATCCCATCCACCCTGTCTAGATCCTCAAATGATGGGAAGCTCACATGGAAAGCTGCCTCGCCATGTGGTAAAGCCTCCCACTTCCACTGATCATGCACCGGACATCTCCTGGCAATCTATTGCTGAACAACATTTGCCGTCACCATCTGTCCGGTCACACTCACCAGAGCTATGGGAGACTAAGAATTCCCGAGATGATCACGCACCACATTATCAAGAATCTGAGGAAACAAGGTCCTCTCATTGCCAATACCGGCCATGTACGGAGTAGGTCGCAGTTGCTTGAGAATAGGGCACCTCAAGGTGGGATGATCGGAACCATCACAAATATAATAGTAGTGAGCCACCTTGAAATCCTTAGTCGCATGAGTATTTACCGCGCACTTCCAGAAGCACACAACCTTCACATTCTTCTTACCCACAATAGCAGAACCCGGTGCACCAGGAACAACCTCCGATGTGGCGACCACCGGTTGATGACCCACAAGTATAGGGGGTGTATCGCAGTATTTTTGATAAGTAAGAGTGTCGAACCCAACGAGGAGCAGAAGGTGCTGGCTAGTGGTATGGATCAGGAATTCTCTGCAAATACTTAGCAAACGGATTTTTAGGGGTTTTTGATAATGCAAGTAAATAAAGTACGAGTAAATAAAAGACAATAAGAATGAATGCAGCAAGTGGCCCAATCCTTTATTCAGCAAAGGACAAGCCGGTTGTATTACTTAAGATGACCACACGTTCTCGAGGACACACGGGAAGACTGTCAAGTGCTTTCGCTTCATATAGTTGATTAATCTTCTTTAGCTTGCTAAGTGTTGTGTGGGTGAACCTGTGCTAATGTACCAACCTTCCTAGGACTAATACATACTTGTTATTATACCCCTTGCAAACATCCATAAGTACAAGAAAGTAATTAAGGTAGAAATCTAACCACAGCTTTAAACTTTGAGACCCTGACGTCCCTTGTGCAATGGTTTCCTAACGGGGGTTCAGGTTTCTGTCACTCCGGCAACCCCTACGATTAGTAGCCAAATACACAATGCATTCCCCTAGGCCCATATAGGTGAAGTGTCATGTAGTCGATGTTCACATGACACCACTAGAAGAATTACACCACAACTTAAATATCAAACTATTGATTTTTTCTCAACACAACTCCACTACTAACAACATGACTTCTCCCATGTCCTCAAGAACAAAACGAACTACTCACAAGACATCATATGGATCATGATCAGAGATGGAATAATGATGTATAACAATTTGAACATAAAAAATAATTCAATGGTTCACTCAATAGCATCAACTACAAAGAGTAATCAACACCGAGAAAGTTTCCCGTAAGAACTATGCAAGATTCAACCCAATTGTTACAGCAATATGGAGATGGTGATGAGGGTGCTGATGGTGATTATGGTGGTGATGATGGTGATGATCCCGATGAAGCCCAGCTTGATGGTGGTGTTGATGGCGACGATCTCCCCTCTCCGGGAAGGAATTCCCCCGGCAGTAATCTATCTGCCGGAGAGATCTTTCTCTCTCGGTGTTTTCTGCCCTGCAGAGGCGGCAGAATCTTTCTGTGGTTGCTCCCCGAGTATTAGGGTTTTGGGAGGATTATATACGCTAGAGGGGAGAGCTGGAGGTGGGCCAGGGCGGCCACACCACCTGGTGGTGCGGCCTAGGCTGGCCCGCGCTAGGGGGTGGTGTGGGCCCCCTGTGGCCCATCTCCACTCCTTCTGGCAGCCTTCGTCTTCTGGAAAAATAGGATTTTCCGTATATTTTCTAGGATTTTCTGATCTTCATGAATTTTGCCTCCAAACAGCACCTTTTCCATCAGAATCCTGACTGCAGTGGTCCATGACCCAAACGTCATCAACCATGCAAAAACAGATGAAATTACATAAGTATCATCCCTTAATACAAAATATATCAATGAATAACAGTAAATTATGATATAGAATAGTGATGCAAAATGGACGTATCAAGTCCCCCCAAGCTTAGACTTTGCTTGTCCCCAAGTGAAACTGAACTCAATAAACATGACCTGAGGTTTATGGAGTGAAGAGTCGATAAAAGAATACGGACAAGAAGCATTACATTCATTAATACATAGATCATAATAGAAGACAACTCACTATTATATAACTTAACTTGCAATAAGTAAAGGAAACACAATAAAGATACATAAAGTGAATCATAATTGGTAATGGCAAACTTAGCTCTTGGTCGAAGAATAGTTGATAATTTGCTGGAGTTCACAAATAACTGGTTTTCAATGATAGCTTTCAAAGTAGTAATCACCAAGATAAGAGCAAAGTGCAAAACAAAGAACATAAGAAACATGATTGAATAAATCATCATATGAATGAATGAAACACAACAACTCAAAATACTTGCTAAGATAGAAGGGGATAGGTTTACTGACTCAACTAAAAAGTAAAAGAAAGGCCCTTCGCAGAGGGAAGCAGGGATTTCAAGTTTCATAAAGAGCTCCCAAAAATTATGATACTTATTAGTTTTCAGCTCTCATTGCCCCTATCATAGGCATCTTTAGGTGATTAAGGTTAAAGTGATCAAATACGAGGATATGCTTGACAAGTTGTAAAATTGAGAATCTCATGTCCCTTGAATACGAGGGTCGCTCCTCATGCTACTCAAGTTTAGTCACCGGTAAGTTCTTGTCATAGTAAGCACATGTGTATCATAGAGAACTGCCAACGGGGTACCCCTTGCCCGATGATACGGAAGAATCCCCATATCAAAATGACAAGGCAAGCAGACAACAAGCATCTCAGCAATCTTCTTATTTACCATGGGAATATGGTGCTTTTTTCTCTCTTTCCTCTTTTCTCATCTTTTTTTTTTCTTTTTCTCTTTTTCTCAATCTCTATCTCTTTTTTATAAGAAGAATGCTTCATAGATGCTCATTATGGTTACGCTGCAGGTTTCCACCATGACATCATGGATTAGACCGGCGGCCCAGGCATTTCTCTAACACACATGCATAACTCCATGGACTTACAAGCTCCCCTTTCATTTCACACCGACAACATCCATAGACAAAAGAACATGATATCAACTAGGTACAAAGTACCAGTGCAATGTTGAAAGCGTTCCCCATGACAGCATGGTTCTGCTAATTCACAACTCACAAAGCGCAAGCATATACGCAATGATGGTCACAATGGTTCAAGTTTATTAAATGCAAGAAAGTAAAGTGTGCCATCAAGTTCGTGAGAGCTTTAATCACTAATTTTCACATAACAAGTTTAATTTGGAAGGTAGATAAAAACATGAATTTACTTGGAATAGCAATAATGCTAATAGGTAGGTATGGTGGACACAAATGGCATAGGTTTTTGTTTAAGGAATGGATGCTCGAGAAGAATTCCCTCTCAGTACAGGTTTTTGTCTAGCAAGGCTGGGTAGCAAGTATAAGAGTTGAAGGAAACAAACAAACATACAAGTGATAAAAACAAACATGCAATCTTCCTTGGAAGCACAAAAGATCTTAACTAGAGAATACTAAACTTATGAGCAAATCAAGAAAGAAAGATGATGAAATTATATTTCTTTAGAGTACTTTTATATTTTTCTTTCAAGTCTCAAAAAAAGTGTTGCTACTGACCAAGCCAGGTTTGCCAAAACCAACTAAATTAACTCAATGATCCCAAAGTGATACCAATACTAACAACAAGATCAATCATATAACCACGAATTGAAAACTAATATAAGATATGCAAAAGAGTAAATGATAGAACTTCTCATTAATATTCCATAACGGTAACTCACACCAAGGGATACATATCTAACGAGAGAGGGGACACTTCCATAATGCAAACCATCCTACACGATAACTTCTCTATTCATGATATGACTCTACTAAAAAGGTAAAAAGATAGAAGATAGTGATATGATACCGCGGCACTCCCCCAAGCTTGGAACAAACCAAGGGGATGCCAAACCGGATGGCGAATTACTCCTTCAGTGGTGGTGTTATTCTCTCAATGAGATCTTTGATCAGTTTCCCCAAGTCCTCAATCTCAAAGGTGAGATTATGAATAAGCTGCGAGTTTTGCTCAATGCGGCTCATGATCATGTCGGGTTGCGAATTCCAGCTCTTGCGATTCTTTCCCCATTCTTCCTCCTTGAAGTCTTCTTTTCCTGCATGGCTAGAACGAGGCAAATCCCAATTGGAGGGTAATTTCTCCTTGGGCATATTTTGGTATTGATGCTCATGGATAAGGGTATGGAAAGGATTCTTGGCGCATGGGGGAAGTGACCAGGGATCTGAACAGTGATAAGGAGGCTTCCCTCCAATTGACATAGTCTTGGAAGGATTTGCCACCACTCCAATGCTTGCAACGGTAGTGCCGGTGTGAGGATGTTGGCCTTGCTTTGTCTCCTCTTCACCTTCACTCTTGATCTCCTTCTCCTACCCGAGGTCTTGGAGATCTTCCTACATTGGTTCCTTTCCTTTATCCTTGGCGGACATCATTGTGCTTCTAAACTTTCAAGAATAGTTCTAGAACTATTACCTATGTGAAAAAGGACTCTACAGGTCTCTAAATTTGGTATTTAGTGGATTCTTCTGGAGTCACCACTTGAATAACATCAATATCTTCATCTTCATACACTTATTATGAGTCATGAAACCTTTCACTTCCTTATGACACCATTTTCTCCACCTACCTGGAAATTTCTTTCACCCAAAACTTCACACAGTTCTCATTAGCAACATTAGTATAAGTGAAGTGATAAAATCTTTTGAGTCCACTTTCAACTTAAAACCATCAAAACATAAGCTACTGTAGCAACTCCTTCCGAAAACCCAAAAAGAATTCAAAAAGGAAATCGATTAAAGAAGCAAATGCAAGAATAGCAAAATCTGTCAAAACAGACCAGCAGGTAAAGATAAATTTTTTTGAAACTCTTATGTTACTCAAATGAAAAGGTTCAAAGCTAACAAAAGTGAAATAACAACCTGGAGAAGAATCACAAAAAATTACAGCTCAATCCGACGTACAGAGATCTCTCACGAATTTTTACGGTGAAGCACAAAAATCTGTTTCGGGACAGCATCTTCCCCAAATCTTACTTCTCTCTCATTAGAGGTTGATCTTGACACAAAAACCAAAAAAAAGGATAAGGGGAGGTTATTACCGAGTTAATAACTTCCAAAACTCAAAGAAACAAAAACAAACTGAAAGCAAAAATAAACTGGGTTGTCTCCCAAAAAGCTCTTTCTTTATAGCCATTAAGATGGGCATGATAATTTCAAAGATGCTCACATAGGAATATGAATTGAAGTGAAAGAGAGCATTAAGAAGCAAAAATACACACGGTTAAGTCTAACCCACTTCCTATGCAAGGGAATTTTGTAAACAAACAAGTTGTTGAAACTAGAAACTGCTAGCATAGGAAGGCAAAAGAAGTGCAACATAAAAACTTTCAGCATAAAACGAGGAAACTTGATATTATTGGGATAGATAAGAACACTTTTCACTCTCTCATAGTAACTTTCAGTATCATGCATAAACTTAACAATATAACTATCACAAGGACCATCATAACAATGATCACTTATTCTAACAGAAAACACAGGAACACTAGCTCTCATAACACTACTTTGTGAAATAATATTAGAGGTATCCTTACCAAGGATAGTGTGTCCCTCTTCTACATATTTAGTGACAAAGTCTTTCACATTTTCTATAATAGGTTCATCAACCATTTTTTTATCAGGTTCAACAGCTTTGTACTTTCATTAAACATACTAGCTATCATAGAATGTTCCTTTATCTTAACTGGGAAAGGGATTTTCTCAATGTAAGGTTCGGGTAAGACATGATTAGTAGTATAAACTTCAGTATTTCTTGCAAGAACTCTCTTAGCAATATCTTTATAAGGTTCATGATACTTATTCCACTTCTTTTTAGGCACTTCAATGTAGGAAGCAAAAGCCTTAAAATAAGAAGCAATGGCTTGAGAGTCTAGACCATAAGCATTTTTAATATTTTGAAAGTCATCAGTTCCCATAAAAGATTCAGTGCATTCATAATCATAATTTATACCCGACTTTCTGCCTTTGTCATTCTCCCAAGCTTCAGCATTATCTTGAATACGGTTCAGAAGATCCCATTTAGCTTCTTCTTCCATGCGAGTGAATGATCCAGCACAAGAAGCATCCAATAAATCCTTATGATGAAGAGAAAGCCTTGCATAAAAGTTATTGATAATAATATTGTTGGGGAGCTCATGAATGGGACATTTGAGCATTAGTAACTTCAATCTCCCCCAAGCTTGAGCTATACTCTCTCCATCAAGAGGCCAAAAGTTGTATATTTGATTCCGATCTTTATGAATCTCACTAGGAGGATACAACTTTGAATAAAAGAGAGGTACTATTTCCTCCCATTCAAGAGCTTGACCATTCTTCAGCAGCTTACCATTCCTCAGCTCTTCCTTTCAATGACAATGAGAATAACTTCTTAACTTGATCTGTAGTAATACCTGCACACTTGAACAACCCGCATAATTTGTGTATAAAGAGCAAATGATCACCGGGATGGACAGTTCCATCCCCAACATAGTAGTTATCCATAACATGATCAATAATTCTTGTAGGTATTTTAAAAGTATCATTCTCAGTAGGTGGTGGTTCATCTACTACCTTAGCAGTGGTAGTAGAATTACGAAACAAGAAACTCAGCGGATTATCCATATTGAAAATAAAGCAACTAACAGAAATAAACAATACTCACAGTAGAAGTTTCCTTTACCAGTTCCACTCTCCAATAGCGCTTCACTCCCCGGCAACGGTGCTAGAAAATAGTCTTGATGACCCACAAGTATAGGGGGTGTATCGCAGTATTTTCAATAAGTAAGAGTGTCGAACCCAACGAGGAGCAGAAGGTGCTGGCTAGTGGTATGGATCAAGAATTCTCTGCAAATACTTAGCAAACGTATTTTTAGGGGTTTTTGATAATGCAAATAAATAAAGTACGAGTAAATAAAATACAATAAGAATGAATGCAGCAAGTGGCCCAATCCTTTATTCAGCAAAGGACAAGCCAATTGTATTACTTAAGATGACCAAATGTTCTCTAGGACACACGGGAAGACTGGCAAGTGCTTTCGCTTCATATAGTTGTTAATCTTCTTTAGCTTGCTAAGTGTTGTGTGGGTGAACCTGTGCTAATATACCGACCTTCCTAGGACTAATACATACTTGTGATTATACCCCTTGCAAACATCTGCAAGTACAAGAAAGTAATTAAGGTAGAAACCTAACCACAACTTTAAACTCTAAGACCCTGACGTCCCTTGTGCAATGGTTTCCTAACGGGGGTTCAGGTTTATGTCACTCCGGCAACCCCTACGATTAGTAGTTGTCATCGGATTAATGACAAGTATGCCATGAGGCGGTCCTCGAGGCGTGCGGAAGAGAGGGGTGTGAGACGTATGGTGTTCCGGCATGGTGAGCACACAAGTTTATCCACGTTCGAATCCGCCACGCTTTGGACAGATCCTACTCCTGCTAGCAATCCAGTAATACGGCAGAGCCGGAATATGGGTTACAAGGGTTCGCCTGTGCGAGTTGAGATTGTGATTGTAAGGGGGTGCCCTAAAGGCTCTCGCTAGGACGGCTTATATAGATATCCGGCCTAGGTTTACAGGAGAGATCTATCTGTCTATGACTAAGAGTCGGTTATAGAGTACATCTTGAACTATAAGTAACACTATGGGCCTATGTCGGTAAGTCTTCTGGGCCTTCCCATAGCTGGACTGGACTCTGTATCTTCTCCCTGACTGGGCCGCCCGTGAAGCAAAGCTCTAACCCGAAGTGGGCCACCCTGGTCAGTGAGGAACTGTGAGGATACCCGAAAAGTATAGCCCCAACAGCAGCCCCTGGAAGTCTCCAAGATCCAATGCCGGATTCATCATTGTCTAGCTTGATCTTCGGCTTGCAGAATCTTGAAGGGTTCCTGAAACTTCAAAACAAAAGATACGATCCGGGTCTCAAAAGTAAGTCGGACCTATCGGCACATTATTCGGATTTCTAGCTTGATATTCAAACTAAGCCAGAACTTGGTCTCTGACGTCATCTGACACTGGTCATGGTCAAGTCACGTCACTGACAGACATCCGATCAGCACGACCATTGGTGGGTCCACCGTTCGTGGAACCGAGGCGCCGTTTTAATGCACGCACGGAGATCGAGGTGGCGTAATCATCGCGTGGGGGCTTCCCAGGTCTTTCCACGATGCATGGTGTGTGTACTGTGTCATTTGCATGAACCTTGGCGCGGTTCGTGGTTATAAGGGGTGAGGATTCCCTTTCCCTCATCTTCTTCACCTATTCCCCGTGTTGTTTCCTTCTCCTCCACTGCTCCCATGCGCAGAGAGCTCCCTTGCCTCCAGATTCCCAGCGCCGCCCACCCAAGGTCACCGGCGCACCAGAATAATGGTTTCATCATCATCATCCGGCTTGGCAGCAGCAACAACGGCGGTGACGGTGGCGGTAGCAGAGAAAGAAAGCAACCGCGGGGTTTGGATCCCGTGCGTCCTCGACGATGCCAAGCTCAGCGGCATGGAGAACGAAGGACTCCTCCGTGCCGGCGACTGGCAGAGCGGTTTTGGTGAAACCATCCCCAATCCACATGCCGACAAGTGGGTGCACTTCGGCACCCACCTCGACAGAGGTTTGTCTTTCCCTCCCTCGGAATTTTTTTCCGAGGTGATAGATCACTATGGTGTTCAACTTCACCATCTCCCCCCAAACTCTCTTTTAGAGATGAGCGCCTATGCGGCTTTGTGTGAGGGGTATCTCGGCATTAGGCCGAGTCTCATTCTCTTCCGGTTTTACTTCCATGTCCAGAGAAACTCCATCACCGCCGGTAATCCTTACATTACCGGCACAATTAGTCTTTCGGTTAGACGTGAGCGTGTCTATCCTAGGATTTTAGCTAGTGAGTCAGTCAAACAGTGGCCGGCTACCTTTTTTTATCATAAGGATATTCCTGCTCCCAGCAAAGCTACTGCTTTGCCGGCTTTCATTGATGGAGCCGCCACGCCCCGAGCATCTTGGGACGAGGCTCCTCCGGCTCTCAGCGACGATCTTCTTCTCGCCAAGAGGCGGATCGAGTATCTGATGAAGCACAAGGGCCTGAGAGGGTCCGACTTGGTCCAATCTTGGGTGGCACGCCAGATCCAGCCTCTCTAGCACCATGGTGACCGACTGATGCATTCCATCATGGCGTCGAAAAATGACTCCCTCCGCATCAGTCCCAAGGCTTTAAAGCCACAGGATTACATAAGCCAGATCAAATGGCTGATAAAGGAGCGGATTGAGAGAAAGATCCCGGATTTGTCCCCGAACATGTAAACAGCGGAAGGCCCTGTAGTGCCGGTAAGCTTTAGCAATAAACCCTTTTTATATGTTTCACCTTTAATTTGTTTCGCAACACTGAGATATTATCTTCTTTTCAGCTTGCCGACCTCCCCGAGTCAGATTTGGCTCCTATCGAGGGATATCCTCCTAATTTTTCTTAGGAGGAGGAATTGGTCCCACTGCCGGATGTTGTGCCCAGGAAGCACAAAGATCCGATAGTGGCCATCGGCACAAAGGAAGTGCCAGTTGTGAAGAGGTAACTTTCCACACAACTTCTACCTTTGTACTTTACTCGTAATTTCTTCCGAGACGTAATGTTCTTTATTCTATTACTTTCTCAGAGCTAAGCAGCTCATCAAGGGCAAGGGGAAGGCGAACATCTCGAAGCCCCTGCGTTAGACAAAGCTAACTATGGCTTCTCCTGCCGCAGCTCCTCCGACTCCTGCCCCTCAACCTTCTATAGCGCCGGTGATTACTCCATTCTCGGTCATCACAGAGGATTCGGCTCCCTCAACAGGGCCAGCGACCCTTGAGTCACAGACTGACATCACCATGGGTGACTCAGGTTTTGATAAGGGTGAACCCTCTTCGGGTAATGATCCCTCGGCAGAGACCTTCGCCGAAAATCTCCTGAACAATCCGGGACTTGCCAAATTTGGCTTGTCTCAAAAATCTGCGGAGGAAATCCAGCGGCTGACCCAATAATGCCTGAAAAGCCGTAATCTCTTTGCCGAAGAAGAGCACAAGAAGCGGAGGACGTCAAGTACTCCGATCTTCTCGAACAAGTCCGCCTTCGTGATGAGGGACTAAGAGCTGGTGTTCTTCTACCACCTTCGGTTATTCCACTCACCCTCGCCGAGAAGGTTACCACTGAGGTGAACATGTGCCTGAGCAAGCTCACACATGAACATCATGTAAGTCAGAATTCCAACTCACGCTTTTCTTTATTGTACTTTATATCATATCCTCTAGCCCCCAAGCATGAAGTTGGATAAACAATCCGGGTTTATGCTTCATTAGGATGCCAAAGAATGAACAAGTATAGCCCCCAAGGCTCGTGCTGATATTAGCTACAATATTAGGCTGAGTCTTTAGTAGACTTCTGACTCTAGGTATTCTGACTTACAGAAAGTTAATTCATATAACCAGGATTTGTTGAAGAATGTCTGCAATAAGCGAAGAGAGATCAAAGCTCTCCAACTCAAAAATGCTGAGCTTAAAGTTTCCAAGGATGAGGCCGAAGGTAAACTTTCCGAGACTCAAACCTTGTCTTGCTTTTTCATAGTCGAATATTTTTATTGAACTGTTGTTCTTTTTGACTTACAACACTGAAAAAGCAGTCCTGTGCTATGATCGAAGAGGCCGAAAATCTGAAGACCTCGGTGGTGGAAAACAAGGATCTCCACCGAGAGCTAGACCAGCTTAAAGAGGACCATGAGAAGAGCATTGCTCAAGTTCTCGAATCCTCCTCCATGGCCACCGTGGAGCGTGATCGCAAGATTGCACTCCACGAGCAGAAAATCTCGGATCTCAACGACGAGCTTTTTAGAGAGAAGGACCTTTCCGAGGCACTCCGAGCTGAACTCCGGAGTCTTCGTGAGGAGAAAACCAAAGTTGATGACATCATCTTTGGTATGTTTCCATCTTTCTGACTTGTTTACATTCTTCGACTCTTTCGATGTCAGATTTATTTAACCGTTTTGCGTTATATGCATAGGTCCTCTGAACTTGACGGACTCCACCTCTGTCGAGCCTCGCACCCACCGGCTTACCCAAGTTGGTGATTTGCTTCATGACTTCCGCCAATCCATTGAGGATATTGGCAAAGCTCTCAAGGATCCGGACATGCATAGCATGTCCGACTTTCAGGTGCGAGACAAGGCAAAGGAGATGCCGCAGCTTGTCCAGGAATGGAACATGTCCTACGCGCGATCCGCAGCGCAGAACGCTCTCACCATGGTCATGAGCCACCATGGAAGCATGGAAATTTGGCAAGTGACCAGAGGGTACTCTACTATGGACAAAGACGGCTAGCAGCAAGATATCAAAGACATCATGGACTCCTGTGCCGGATATGGGTGTCATGTAGCTGACTTAACCAGCTACGACAGTCCCTTCTTCACCCGCGTGGACACACCGCCTCCGCCTCCCGAAGAAGCAGCTGAAGTTTCCGACGATGAACAAACCGTATCAGATTTGAACATCTTGGAACATTATCAAGCTGAGGCCGATGCATCCAGCGAGCTGGCAGCTCCTACCTCTTCTCCTGCATCATAGATCATCAGAAACAAATGTGTTATTTTGAAAACATTATGGGTCTGTAAATATGTAGTATTATACTTTTGCTAGTGCTAAGTTTTAATCTATTCAGCACTTTTGGTTTAAATTTTATGTGCCTGAAATGTTTGCATAAGCACTTGTACTTTTTTGTCTGTACTTATCGTTTGTGTGGCTTTCTGCCTCGTCCCTTTCGTGAGCCAGCTAAACTATTAGCACGGAAACTTTGCCGAGCAATGGAGCTCAATTGCTAAACCAGTTTAAACTCGGAAACAAAACCGGCTTCCAGTACCAACAATTCACTACTCGGAAAATACCCGCATTCGGTAATCAGACAAAAAAAAAGTATAGACTAGGAAATATAGATTTATACCCGAAGGTAGCAATTTTAGAATCGGAAATCTAAACCAAAACAAACATGAGCATAAAGTACTTTCAAGTATTCTGGGATTTTCGACTGTGACATGATCTTTCGGAAATAAGATGGTAAAAACTTCTCAGAAAAAATTTGAGGCAACCAAAACTTTTATTTCTCACAGAACATGTACATATATATGATTACAAAAAAGGATAAACTAAGAATAAAAGGGACATAGCTGAGGAATATTCCATGATCTGTCTAACTCATCTTGATTTGTACTGCCTCCAACTCTCTTTCTCTTCTTAGTAGCAGGTCTTTCTTTGACTGGCCTCATATCAGTTAGGTAGTATGAACCATTGTGTAATACTCGACTAACTAAAAATGGCCCTTCCCATACTGGGGAAAGTTTGTGCTTTCTTTGTTGCACAAGCCGGAGAACCAAATCACCCTTATTGAAATATCTGTTTCTGTCTCTCTGGCTATGATACTTGCGTAACTTCTGCTGATAGGCTGTTGATCTTATTTCAGCAACGACGCGAACTTCTTCGACTAAGTCGAGATCATTTTGTCGAGAAATCTCGGCATCCTCTTCGATATAAATGGGCACTCTAGGAGAAGTGTGAATCAAATCACTAGGAAGAACTGCTTCTGCACCATAGACCAAGAAGAAAGGTGTGTACCCGGTTGAGCTGTTCGGAGTTGTTCGTAAACTCCATATTACAGAAGGTAATTCCTCTGCCCAAGCCCCCGCAGCACGTCATAGTGGTGCTTCGAGTCTCGGTTTTAGGCCTTGTAGGATTAAACAGTTTGCTCTTTTGACTTGTCCATTAGCCTGTAGATGTGCGACTGACATAATGTCAAGCCGGATATTTTGTTTGTTGTAGAAGTCGACAAGTTCTCCCATAGAGAAATTACTCCCATTGTCCGTGATAATACTATGCAGATAACCATACCAGATTATAACATTCTCGACAAATCTTCTGGCTGTTGCTCCATCACAACTAGTGACGGGTTTAGCCTCAGTCCATTTGGTGAATTTATCCACCATCACTAAGAGGTGAGTAAATCCACTTGGAGCCCATTTAAACGGTCCTACCATATCAAGCCCCCAAACCGCGAAAGGCCATGTTATATGTATTGTTCGCAGCTGATCAGCCGGAACGTGAGCTTGTTTGGCATACTTTTGGCAGCCCTTGCACATCTTGACTAGCCGTTCGGCATCTGCCTTGGCTGTAAGCCAGAAAAACCGTGTCGGAAAGCTTTTGCCACTAAATATTTGGCTGCAGCATGGTGACCACACTCGCCTTCATGGATTTCTCTTAAGATTTCCACTCCTTCTTCCGGAGATACGCAGCGCTGAAAGACCCCGGATACACTCCGCTTATAGAGCTCACCATTAACTACAGTATAGGACTTCACTCGTCGGATAATCTGCCGGCTCAGAACCTCGTCTTCGGGTAATTTGCCATCTACCAAATAGTCAAGGTAGGGTTGAGTCCAGCTAGGAATTACAGCCAGAACTTCTACTAG
Organism: Avena sativa; assembly: GCA_916181665.1. Lineage (NCBI taxonomy): Eukaryota > Viridiplantae > Streptophyta > Magnoliopsida > Poales > Poaceae > Avena > Avena sativa. Next base: position 541,809,123 of record OV702289.1, on the reverse strand, counting down.
AGGTGAGTCGGATTTGGTCGGATATTCCTCGTCTACTCCCTTTATTGAGGGAACTTTGAGGTGCTCTAAAAAAGCGCCATCCGGGACCTCTTTCCATGCAGAGCCTATTCGAGATAATGCATCTGCTTCCTCATTTTCTGCTCGAGGGATGTGTTGAACCTCAAACCCTTCGAACGATTTAGATAGATCATCCACGACAACTTTATATGCTGCCATGTGCTTATTTGCATTACAAATATCCGACACTTGCTGAGCAACAAGATCCGAATCTCCGTAACACATCAATCGTCGGATGCTGATATCCTTAGCAATCCGGATTCCATGCAGCAGTGCTTCATACTCGGCAATATTATTTGTCGCTGTGAAGTAGATCTACAACACATATAAAAGTTTATCTCCTTGGGGTGATTTGAGAACCATGCCAGCCCCCGAGACCCCGCGAGCCTTAGACCCATCAAAATATAGGGTCCAATATTCCGACTGAGGGAGGGTCATATTCTCCTTCGTCTCTGTCCAATTAGCAACAAAGTCGGCAAGGATTTGGGATTTGATTGTTATCCGAGGTTTGTACTCAATATCAAAAGCTGAGAGCTCTATGCCCCATTTGGCGACACGTCCTGTGGCATCACTGTTGTTGATTATATCTCTCATGGGAGCTGTGCTCACCACGGTAATTGGATGTTCCTGAAAATAATGTCGTAGCTTACGAGATGCTAAGAACACACCATAAGCTAGCTTTTGATAATGCGGATACCGCTGTTTCGATTCTGTTAAGACCTCGTTGAGAAAATAAGTCGAGTGTTGCACCAAGTGTTCCTGATTTTCCTCCGGTCTCTCCACTACCATGACGATACTAACGACTTTGTTTGTCACAGCAAGATAGAGCAACATCGGTTCCTGTGGTTCCGGTGCAGCAAGGATAGGAGCAGATGAGAGTACTGTTTTTAGGTCCTGTAGTGCAACTTCAGCTTCGTCGGTCCACACAAAATCTTTGGTCTTTTTCAGGAGTTTATATAATGGTGCAGCTCTTTCACCAAGTCGGCTTACAAACCGACTAACTGCAGCAATGCAACCAGTTAGTCTTTGTACGTCTTTCAGGAAAGTTGGCCTAGAAATATTGAGTATAGCCTTGATTTTGTCTCGGTTCACCTCTATGCCTCTTTGAGACACGATGAAACCTAACAATTTTCCGGCTGGGATTCCAAAGAAGCATTTCTTCGGATTAAGCATTATGTTGTATTTTCGTAGATTGGCGAACGTTTCCTCCAAGTCAGAAATCAATGTTTCCTTCTTTTTGGACATCACCGCAATATCATCCACATATGCATGTACATTGCGTCCGATTTGATTGTGGAGGCAACGCTGCATTGTGCATTGGTACATAGCTCTTGTGTTCTTCAGCCCAAAGGGCATCGTAACAAAACAAAAGGTTCCGAAGGGGGTTATGAATGAAGTTTTGACTTTGTCAGATTCCTTCATCTGGATTTGGTGATAACCGAAATATGCGTCGAGAAAACAGAGGAGTTCCGAGCCTGCAGTAGAATCGATACCTTGATCAATACTAGGCAGAGCGAACGAATCTTTGGGACAAGCCTTGTTCAAGGCAGTATAATCAACACACATCCTTAAATCAGTGGTGTCCTTTTTAGGGACCATTACAGGATTGGCCGACCACTCAGTGTGGATGACCTCTTCTATGAATCCGGCTAACACGAGCCGTGCTAGTTCCTTAGCTATTGCCTTACGCTTTTCATCGCCGAAACATCGTAAGGACTGTTTGACGGGTTTAGCATTTGGGTTTACATTTAAAGAATGATCGGCAAGTTCCCTAGGTACTCCGGTCATGTCAGATGGCTACCATGCGAAGATATCTTGATTTTCTTTGAGGAACTTGACGAGCGTGCTTTCCTATGCGCTATCTAGGCCTACGCCTATCTGGGTCACCTTGGAGGGGTCATCATCCTTCAACGACGTCTTCTTCGTCTCTTCTGATGCCTTGAACTCCGGATTCGGCTTTGTCACCTCCTTCTTTGTTGCAGGCATCTCGGACGGATCTATGCTCTTCTTGATCTCCTGGTACTCCTGCACGTGCAACACGACTTCAGCTGTCAACACCCGGATTTTTAATCCCAGATGCCTGTTATGCCATACCTCGCAATCCCAGGATTACCATTTTTGCGAGACATAACGGATTGGATATCACAGTACATCATCCATTACAAACCATACATAAGGTCTTACACAAATAAGGATCTCATGATCCAGTCTTAATACAACAAGCAGCGGAAATAAAAGATAAGCGTAGCGGTGGGGTCCATCTTCAGGGGCACAGGCAATAATGACGAAGGCAGATAGTCCTAGTTATCATAGCCGTCCTGCTGGCCATCATCTTGGTAGTCTCCTTCATAGTCTGGCCATGAGAATATCCAGGGAAAAAAGCCATGAGTAATCTTTAAGTACTCGCAAACTACCACTAACAAGTAATATAGTGCTAAGTTAAAGTGCTAAATTTAAGTTGAGCTATAAAGTTAAGTTTGAAACCTAACCTGAGTTCTGAAGCAAAGAAAGATAAAATAAAGTTCTAGAATCACTTAAGTTGGGAAGCTATTATCATAAACATAACCCTGTTGTGGTCAAGTCAAGATTCATCATTCATTTCATAAGTTGTTTTGAAAACATCTGACAACGAAACAGTATGGCCATTCCAACTGTCGATAACCGCGGACGCGGCTATTCGAATAGTTTGACACTCTGCAGAGGTGGTACACTTTCACCACAAGATTCGATACATCTGTGAGGGATAACCCTGAATCATCATACTTAGTATGTAGATAATCAAACATAACCTTTCCTTTACACACCCTAGTATAAGCACCTCTCCTATGAGCATGGCCTCCCAACCATGACCATCAGTCATCTTGGGCACTGCATAGGTGGACAACATTGAGAGGTAGCCTCAGCTAAAACCTCTCCTGCGAGGGAACTAATACTAATGCATATAAATTTCTAGCTAAGCCTTACCCAATTCAGGTAGTGTGGTTGTACGGTAAATTTGGAATGGTATCGCATCCGAATCCAACCATCAGTTTTATAAAAGGGCTAAGGCTCATGCCTCAACATTTTCATCATCATAAACCATTTGTGTTTCTCAACACATGTCAAAACATTTCAATAGAATGACTCGTCATTCCAAGGTTTTCATAATTCATTTTCAACAAGTGTTCCCATCTAAAGTGACTCAAGTTTTTATCTACTCTAAACTACTAAGTTAAGAGTGTTCACTAAGGTGGAAAGATGATGGGTTCAATCTCATGCCATAGAATGACATCTAAAGCTTAGCTAAATAGGTCAAGTTTTATACTCTTTATGCTACCTTCAAAACAAGTAAGGGACTTTGTGTAAAGTAAAGGAAGTAAAGCTTGTAAGGTCATACTTGGGGTAGTAATAGTCAAGGTGGTGTGACCAAAGCATGCCTAAGGCATCTTTGCTCATTCATCTAGCTTAATTCTAGCTTTCTAACATTAGCTTGCAAGAGCTAGCTTGCATTGTTAATGGTGGCTTGCCTTGGTTGGTGCAGTGGTTGAAGTTTTCTTCTTCTTCTTGGTAGCACTCCTCCTCCTCATAAGCTTGGTCGGTACTATCTTCTATAAATACATACGGAGTACACAATCACCAAACAATACTTAAATAGTCTAATTAGTACTCTAAGGCACACAATTGATGATCTATTATCATCACAAGCATCATAAGTTTTATTCACTAGTTTCTTCCTTTTTATTTTAGAAAAGTAATTTCTACTCATTGAAAAATTAACTAAGATTTAATATTCACCACTTAAAATATGGGATCAGGTGGACACATGTCATCACCACATATTATAACATGTGGGAATGTAATTTAAAGGTTGGATCATAATTACTTTGGTTTAGGTTTATTATTTAATGATTTAAAGTGACTAGAAATGCCTATATAGCATTATTTTGGTACTAGTCCAAAGTCACTGCATGTAAACCTTAATATTATTACATATTTAGATAGATATGATGAAATGTGATTTTTGAGAGTTGGAATCAACTCAAAAGCTAACTTGGTTGATTTTATAAAAATGTTGCAAGGTGCAAATGCTTCTAATTTATTATTTTTACTAGGAGAGATCTATAACTCTAATTGAATTAAATCCAACGGGCTTGGATATATTATTTCAATACCATCCAGGCAAAATTGGTTTCATGCAATTTGGAGTTGTCAAGCTCCCAGAATTGATTTTTCAACGAGTGGATAGAAACTAGATTAACTCTAAATAGAAAAAACTAAATTTGAATTTCTAACTCGCGCGGGAACTAACTGGGCCGGCCCAGCTACGCACAGTGCGTGCAATGGGCTGCCTGACATGCGGGCTCCACCGGTCAGCGGCACAAAAACACCAAAACGGTATCTAGCATCCTGGGCCACACGATCTAAAGGGGATCTAACGATGGAGGGTCATCGTCGACGACAGATTACTCCGGTGAGAGTCTGACCTAGATGCGGCGGTGGGGGTCGATTGGGGGCGTACCAGGGCTCCAGCAAGGTCGGTGAGGCGGGCAAACGGGCTGGTAGACGACGGCGAGGCGAGGCGCGGTTGCGGCGGAGCTTGGGGTGCCCTAAATTACAGGCGCCCTTCTCCTCCTGCTGCGGCGGCTTCGGCTCCAATTCCGGCGAGGCAGAGATCGAGCGGCATCGGCTAGAGGTGGGTGAGGTTCAGTGAGAGGTGGGAAGTGAGTGAGTATGGAGAATTGAGGCTGGGATGGTCGCTTTATATAGGGTCAACGAGAGGGCAGAGCGGGCGCTGGTGAGGTCATCGGTGACAACGATGCGGGGCTCGCTCGGCATGGGCAAGGGCGGTGATGGATTCTCTGTCCCCCGGCGGTCCTCTAGGGCTTAAAGGCACGGCAAGGCGAGGTTTCTACCGGTCGGGGGCATGCGGTGAACTGAGCACGGGCGGAGGTGTTCGACGCGGTTCCTCCGGGCTGCTGGTCACGAGGCGGCGAACGAGGATGTCTGGGCAGTGGCTGGGCCTGATGCGGGTGCTGCCACACAAGGCTAGGGCTAGACGAGGCTGGTGCTACTCTGGCGGGCGCGGCGCTCCGGGGTGACCGGCATGGCGGACAGAGGCATGGGCGCGAGCAAATGCGGCTGGTCCTCTGCTCAATTTTGGTCGGGGGCTGGTCGAGGTGGTGCGGTGTGATGGCGCATGTCTGCCAGCGGGCGAAGGAGAGCGCGAGACGGGTTGGGGCGAGCCGACCATGGTTGACCTAGCGCATGGCGTCGGGCGGCTTGGTACTGGAGCAGCTATGGGAGAGGGAGAGAGAGCTAGGGCCGGGGTTTTAGCTAGGGGGACAACGGGACCAAGTTAGACCCAAATGGTGACCAAATCCACTACTCACTATAGTGTTTTGGAATTTGCAAGGTTTGTGTCTGCCACCTGTTTGATGAAATGGCCGCAAGAAGTAAAAGTTTAAATTTTGGTTTCAAAATTTTTGGGTGATCTACACTAGTGCTAGGAAGTCTCTGGTTGCAAGGGTTTTGAAAGTGGAGGTCAATTGGATGGTTTTTGCAATAGGGGTGATCTAGGCATATGCATTGAATTCAATTTTCACATGCCATTTAGAATAAGTATTTGAATGTTTTTAGCAGATCAAAAATTGGGCCTTGGTACCTCATTATGTGTACTAGCAAGGGGTGTAAAGATCTAGAATTATTTCTGTTGAGAAATGGGTGCTAGGAACACTCAAAGTAGTGTAGTGGATTAAAATGACCAAAATGACCATTCCTCCTTTTTAATTGTTTTTTATTTGATTTGCTTTGGGATTTTCTTGGGAAAGGTTTAGATGATGTTTAATTTATCATACAAACATTTTACAACCAAAGAATCATAGAACCATGGCAATTCAAATCAATTCCTAAATTAAGTGCTCATACACATGAATGCTTTCATTTTTAATTTGGAAAAGTTTTTGTTAACCCTAATTTTGATGATTTGAATCTTGATAAGCTTGGATTAAAGTTTTGGGATGTTACAAACCTTCCCCCCTTAAACAAAATCTCGTCCCGAGATTTACAAAGAAAACTAGGAACTAAAGAGATCTGGGAACTCTGTCTTAATGTAATCTTCGCGCTCCCAAGTGGCTTCCTCCTCGGTATGGTTGCTCCACTGAATCTTGAGAAACTTGATACTCCTGGTCCTGGTGGTTCTGTAAGCTTCTTCTAAGATACGGATGGGCACTTCCCGATAGGTCAGGTTATTATTGATCCCTACAGCTCTGTGATCGATGTTCTTGAAAACTTCAGTCTTCTCGGGCACTTCTAGGCATTTGCGAAGTAACGAGATATGGAACACATTATGGATGGCTGAGATCTCTTCAGGTAGTTCTAGTTGATACGATACTTCCCCTCAATGGTTCAAAATTTTGAAGGGTCCGATATATCTGGGGGCTAACTTTCCTTTCAGACTAAAGCATTGGGTTCCCTTCAATGGTGAAACCTTGAGATACACAAAATCTCCGACATTGAAAGTCAGGTCTCTCCTTCTCTTGTCAGCATAACTCTTCTGTCTGGACTGGGCGGTCTTGAGGTGTTCACAGACTTTGTGAACCTTCTCTTCGGCTTCTCGGAGAATGTCGGGTCCAAAAATCTGACTCTCTCCTACTTGCGACCAATTCAAAGGGGTACGACACTTCCTTCCGTATAGGAACTCAAATGGTGCCATTTGCAAACTAGCTTGATAACTGTTGTTATATGAGAATTCTGCGAAAGGTAGGTAGTCTTCCCATTTTGATCCATATTCCAACACACAAGCTCTAAGCATATCCTCTAAGATCTGGTTGACTCTCTCAGTCGGTCCATCTGTTTGCGGGTGATACGCGGTGCTAAAATTCAACTTGGTTCCCAATCCTTCTTGAACTTTATGCCAAAATCTCGAGGTAAACTGGGTTCCTCGATCTGATACTATGGTCTTGGGGGTTCCATGCAGACTAACAATCCTAGCAATGTACACTTCTGCTAGTTTCGCACTCTGGTAGGTTGTTTTGACAGGTATGAAGTGGGCTACCTTGGACAGTCTATCAATGATGACCCAGATTGAGTCATTTCCCCTACTAGAAGTAGGTAAACCGGTGATAAAGTCCATTCCGACGGAATCCCATTTCCATTCCGGAATCTGCAATGGTTGCAACAGTCCTGCGGGTCACTGGTGCTCTGCTTTGACTCTTTGACAGATGTCACACTTGGCGATGTAGCTTCCGATTTCTCTCTTCATCTTGTGCCACCAAAATTGCTCTTTCAAATCCTGATACATCTTCGTTCCTCCAGGGTGGATAGAATAAAGAGTATCATGAGCTTCCTTCATGATAACTTGCTTCAGCTCCAAATCTGCTGGCACACAGATACGTCCTTTGTACCACAGTACTCCTTCTTCATCTTCGGTGAATCCAGGTACCTTTCCTGTACCAATACGATGTTTGATTCTGTCGATACTTTCATTCCCCTTTTGGGCTTCCTTGATTTGGCTAATCAAAGTGGGTTGAAGTTCAATGCTAGCTAAGAATCCTTTGCTAACTAATTCAGTCCTGAACTGCTCCAACTCTTCATACAAACTTGGCTGCTTCTCCTTGATCATGGTGTTTAGCCTACACGGCAATCTGCTAAGAGCATCCGCTACCCTGGTGATAGTGAATGTCAAGGTCATAATCCTTGATTAATTCTATCCATCTCCTTTGCCTCATATTCAGCTCCTTCTGAGTGAAAATATACTTTAACCTCTTGTGATGTGAGTAAATCTCACAGCGATTACCCATCAAATAATGACGCCATGTCTTCAATGCTAGAACCACAACTGCTAGCTCAAGATCATGGGTCGGATAGTTCTGCTCATGCTGCTTCAGTTGTCGAGACAGATACGTGATGACTTTTCCTTCTTGCATCAATACACATCCTAGACCAATCTTGGATGCATCACAATATACATCAAACGGCTTCTTGATGTCTGGCATGATCAATATTGGGGCTGATATCAATCTCTTCTTCAGCTCCTGAAAACTGGCTTCACACTTGTCAGTCCATTCAAACTTCTTGTCCTTCTTCAACAATTGGGTCATGGGTCTGGCGATGCTCGAGAATCCTTCTACGAACTTGCGGTAGTATCCTGCTAATCCGAGAAATGCACGGACTTGGGTTTGAGTGGTTGGGGCTTCCCATTCTTCGACATCTTTGATCTTGGCGGGATCAACAGAGACTCCTCCGGTAGACACAATATGTCCTAGGAATCCTACTTCTTTCAGCCAAAACTCACACTTGCTGAACTTGGTATATAATTGGTGCTCTCTCAGGGTTTCTAGGATGATTCTCAGATGTTGCTCATTCTCTTCTTCTGACTTGGAGTAGATAAGGATGTCGTCGATAAATACAACTACAAACTTATCTAGGAAATTCATAAAGATCTTATTCATGAGATTCATGAAATAAGAAGGGGCATTGGTTAATCCGAAAGACATAACCGTATACTCGTATAAACCATAGCGAGTAGTAAAGGCGGTCTTCGGAATATCAGTTGCACGAATCTTAAGTTGGTGATAACCAGTCCTAAGATCAATATTTGAGAATACCTGCGCTCCAGTCAATTGATCAAATAGATCCTCTATCTTTGGCAAGGGGTACTTGTTCTTGATGGTGACGTCATTCAACTTTCTGTAATCTATACACAGACGATTGCCTCAATCTTTCTTGTCGATGAATAACACTGGTGATCTCCATGGCGATGCGCTTGGTTGAATCAAGCCAGTTGCTAACATGGCATCTAACTGCTTCTTCAGTTCCACTAACTCTGAGGGGTTCATGCTATAGGGTCTCTGGGCTATGGGTCCGATTCTGGGGATTAGTTCGATGATGAACTCAATGTCCCTATCCGGGGGCATACCTGGCAATTCATCTGGGAATACGTTGGGGTATTCACAGACTACTCTTACTTGGTCTATGGTGGGTAGGGCTAGACTCTTATTGCACTTGAATTGGCGAGGTAAGGTTTCAGATATATGCTCTACTGTGACTCCAGAACTACTGGTCATGGTGATGGCTTTCTTAGCATAGTCTATTAGTCCTTTATGCCTTGACATCCAGTCGATACCTAGTACTACTTCCAGTCCTTTGGTTCCAAGTACTATTAGGTTGGCGTAAAAATCTATCCCATGTATTCTGATAGGCATAGCTTTGCAATTTTTTCTAGCTTTTGTAGTTGAACCAGGGATTTGAACTATCATGACATGCTTCAAGTTGGTTGGGTGAATCTTACTAGTGCATGCAACTTCTTCGGTGACAAATGAATGCGATGCTCCTGAATCAAACAATACTCTTGCTAAAACTGAGTTGATAGAAAACATACCTAGCACTACATCTGGCGCTTCCTGGGCTTCTTCTGCGTTCATGTGGAAGAGACGACCATTGCGGTTGTGAGGGTTCCCTGGGGCAAACCTTCTTCCTGGTTGAACATGACGCTGCTGTTGAGCTGGGGCATTCACAGTGGCATTGGCGGCAGTCTTCTTGGGACAGTCATTGGAGTAGTGACCCTTCACTCCACACTCGAAACAAGTGATCTGGGACCTTTCCTTGGCTGCGATAGGCACAACATTGCTGCCAGTTCTGGGTGCAGTGTTGTTGTTGTTGTTGCTCTTGGGAGGTGCACAGTTGAAATTGTTGGTGTTGCCGGAGTTGTGATGGTTTCCTCCAGACTTCACATTGCCTCCGCTACGGTTGGGGTAGCTTGGGCGAGACATTGGGGGTCGGTTGTTCCTTGGTGCATATCCTGGTGAGGGGTTGGGACGGTACTTCTGATGACTACTGGATCCTGATTGCTGCATCATACGACGTTTGCGGTTGTCGTTTGCCTGATTAATCTTCCCTTCCATCTGAATGGCAGAGTCGACTAGCTCTTCGAGATCCTGGAAACGGATGTTGACGAGGACAGTCTGCATCTCATCATGCAGTCCATTCAAGAATCTCTCCTTTTTCTTGGCCTCCGTGTTGATCTCATTAGGTGCATATCTGGCAAGCGACAGGAATCTGTCACGGTATTCTACCACAGTCATTCTTCCTTGCTTCAATTCGCGGAATTCATCTCTCATCCGGTTGACTAGACCTTGCGGCACATGGGTGCGGCTGAACTTGACTTTGAATGCTTCCCATGTCATCACTTGACCATGGTTCATATTGCGGATGCTATTCCACCAAGATCTTGCATCTCCCGCCAGATAGTGGGCGGTGAAGAGAACTTTCTCGTTTTCATCAACTCCTACAACTTTGAGGTTGTTTTCCATCGTCTGCAACCAGTCATCCGCATCTAATGGGTTTTCATATTGGTTGAAGATTGGGGGATTGGTATTCTGAATTTTTTTGAGTTTGGATCCATGGTGATCCTGATTTCCATGCCCTTGGTTGTTGAGAGCCATCTGGGCGATCTGCTGTAGTGTTGCTAAGTTGGCTTGACGTTCTGCCCTGCTTGCTTCACGGCATGCGATGAGATTCTGCAAGATCTGTAGCGTTGGGTCCTGTGACGAGCTGCTCCCTCCTTGGTTTCCACGAGTCATCTGAAGATTGAGATAGATATAGGGGTAAGAGGGAAATTCTAAGGTTCCTAGTTTTGGTTTCAAAGCTAAAACTTTGAGTTAGACTCAGGTTTTTCAACTAACTCCATTTCCTTCATGCAGAAAACACACAATACAACACACACCACAACAAACAAAGGAAAACAGATGGTTTGAAGAACCATTCTTCAAGCTACGATACAGTGGGACCGATACATCTCATGCTACGACAGTGCTCTAGTGCATCTACTCATCATCGATGAAGTCGGAGTCCTCATCATCAGTGTAGAAGTCCACGACATCCTCCTCCAGAAAGTCATCATCGTTGCTGAGGTAAGAATCCATGTCTCCCTGGATGTCTTCACCCTCATCTTCTTCTTCCTTGGAGGCAAGCTGATCTTCCTGCTCCTTGACGGTCTTCTCGAGGTCGGCCACCTTCTTGCGAAGATGGGCGATGGTGCGATCCTTCTTTGCACACTGGCGGCGAAGAGACTCGCGATCCTGGACGAGAAGTGCGAAAGTCTGGGCCTTCTGGTCGGCAATGGAACGGTTCTGGTTGGCTAGCTCCCTGGCATTGTCCAGTTCCTGCTGTCTATCATGCAGCAAGAAGTCAAGATTCTCCACTTGACGCCTCAACTCTGGGTGACTTGGCATCTCCATCGGCATTCCCATGAAGTCACGTCTGGCATAGTGAGCAAAACGGGTTCCTTGGATTTTGTTGACACTGAGGGCACATAGACGTGCAAGAGCTTCATGCATTGCCCTGGCTAATATATCTAGCCAGTTGTTCTCTCTCACGGAGAACTGAATTCTTCCAGAAGTTGGTGCTTCAATGATTCCTCTAAGATCCGTGGTGACTAGCCACTGTAGGTCTCCTCCTGGGGGTCCTGGAAGTTGAGCTCCAAGAAACTCCGGATGTGGGCGTCCCAAGAACTCTGACAGTGAATCTAGATCCCTCTCGAAGATTAGCTGACCTCCGTTTCCCAACTGGTAAAACTTGCTGAACTGAGTCTCCATCTACAAGAATTAAGGATGAGGAAATTAGTGAAGTGATCAAGTGTGTCAAATTTTTAAGTAATAAATGTAAGAATTTTGAGGAACATGAATTTTTGAGAAAGAATGAATTCCCAAGGATAAGAGAGGAGATATTTTTTTGTAAATACTCACTTTGGTTTTGAAACTAAGTTTTTGTTCGGACGTCCATTCTAACTAGGGTCTCCTATGGTCAGGATGGCTCTGATACCAACTTGTCAACACCCGGATTTTTAATCCCACATGCCTGTTATGCCATACCTCGAATCCCAGGATTACCATTTTTGCAAGACATAACGGATTGGATATCACAGTACATCATCCATTACAAACCATACATAAGGTCTTACACAAATAGTGATCTCATGATCCAGTCTTAATACAACAAGCAGCGGAAATAAAAGATAAGCGTAGCGGTGGGGTCCATCCTCAGGGGCACAGGCAATGCTGATGAAGGCAGATAGTCCTAGTTATCATAGCCGTCCTGCTGGCCATCATCTTGGTAGTCTCCTTCATAGTCTGGCCATGAGAATAGCCAGGGACAAAAGCCGTGAGTACTCTTTAAGTACTCGCAAACTACCACTAACAAGTAATATAGTGCTAAGTTAAAGTGCTAAATCTAAGTTGAGCTATAAAGTTAAGTTTGAAACCTAAGCTGAGTTCTGAAGCAAAGAAAGATAAAATAAAGTTCTAGAATCACTTAAGTTGGGAAGCTATTATCATAAACACAACCCTGTTGTGGTCAAGTCAAGATTCATCATTCATTTCATAAGTTGTTTTGAAAACATCTGATAACGAAACAGTATGGCCATTCCAACTGTCCATAACCGCGGACGCGGCTATTCGAATAGTTTGACACTCTACAGAGGTGGTACACTTTCACCACAAGATTCGATACATCTGTCAGGGATAACCCTGAATCATCATACTTAGTATGTAGATAATCAAACATAACCTTTCCTTTACACACCCTAGTATAAGCACCTCTCCTATGAGCATGGCCTCCCAACCATGACCATCAGTCATCTTAGGCACTGCATAGGTGGACAACATTGAGAGGTAGCCTCAGCTCAATCCTCTCCCGCGAGGGAACTAATACTAATGCATATAAATTTCCAGCTAAGCCTTACCCAATTCAGGTAGTGTGGTTGTACGGTAAATTTGGAATGGTATCGCATCCGAATCCAACCATCAGTTTTATAAAAGGGCTAAGGCTCATGCCTCAACATTTTCATCATCATAAACCATTTGTGTTTCTCAACACATGTCAAAACATTTCAATAGAATGACTCATCATTCCAAGGTTTTCATAATTCATTTTCAACAAGTGTTCCCATCTAAAGTGACTCGAGTTTTTATCTACTCTAAACTACTAAGTTAAGAGTGTTCACTAAGGTGGAAAGATGATGGGTTCAATCTCATGCCATAGAATGACATCTAAAGCTTAGCTAAATAGGTCAAGTTTTATACTCTTTATGCTACCTTCAAAACAAGTAAGGGACTTTGTGTAAAGTAAAGGAAGTAATGCTTGTAAGGTAATACTTGGGGTAGTAATAGTCAAGGTGGTGCGACCAAAGCTGCGTCGACTAGAGGTGGGTGAGGTTCAGTGATAGGTGGGGAGTGAGTGAGTATGGAGAATTGAGGCTGGGGTGGTCGCTTTATATAGGGTCGACGAGAGGGCAGAGCGGGCGCCGGTGAGGTCATCGGTGACGATGATGCGGGGCTCGCTCGGCATGGGCGAGGGTAGCGAGGGATTCTCTGTCCCCCAGCGGTCCTCTGGGGCTTAAAGCGTGGAAGGCGAGGTCTCTTCCGGTCGGGGGCATGCGGTGAACCGAGCACGGGTGGTGGTGTTCGACGCGGTTCCTCCGGGCTGCTGGTCGCGAGGCGGCGAACGAGGATGTCTGGGCAGTGGCTGGGCCTGCTGCGGGTGCTGCCACGCAAGGCTAGGGCTAGGCGAGGCCGGTGCTGCTCTAGCGGGCGCGGCGCTCCGGGGTGACCGGCGTGGCGGACAGAGGCATGGGCGCAAGCAAATGCGGCTGGTCCTCCACTCGATTTTGGTCGGGGGCTGGTCGAGGCGGTGCGGTGTGATGATGCCTGTTTGCCAGCGGGCGAAGGAGAGCGCGAGACGGGCTGGGGCGAGCCATCCATGGTCGACCTGGCGCATGGTGTCGGGCGGCTTGGTACTGGAGCAGCTAGGGGAGAGGGAGAGAGATCTAGGGCTGGGGTTTTAGCTGGGGGGACAAGGGGACCAAGTTAGGCCCAAATGGTGACCAAATCCACTGCTCACTATAGTGTTTTGGAATTTGCAAGATTTGTGTCTGCCACCTGTTTGATGAAATGGCCACAAGAAGTAAAAGTTTAAATTTTGGTTTCAAAATTTTTGGGTGATCTACACTAGTGCTAGGTAGTCTCTGGTTGCAAGGGTTTTGAAAGTGGAGGTCAATTGGATGGTTTTTGCAATATGGGTGATCTAGGCATATGCATTGAATTCAATTTTCACATGCCATTTAAAATAACTATTTGAATGTTTTTAGCAGATCAAAAAGTGGGCCTTGGTACCTCATTATGTGTACTAGCAAGGGGTGTAAAGACCTAGAATTATTTCTGTTGAGAAATGGGTGCTAGGAACACTCAAAGTAGTGTAGTGGATTAAAATGACCAAAATGACCATTCCTCCTTTTTAATTGTTTTTGATTTGATTTTCTTTGGGATTTTCAGGGAAAGGTTTACATGATGTTTAATTTATCATACAAACATTTTATAACCAAAGAATCACAGAACCATGGCAATTCAAATCAATTCCTAAATTAAATGCTCAGACACATGAATGCTTTCATTTTTAATTTGGAAAAGTTTTTGTTAACCCTAATTTTGATGATTTGGATCTTGATAAGCTTGGATTAAAGTTTTGGGATGTTACAAACCTTCCCCCCTTAATCAAAATCTCGTCCCGAGATTTACAAAGAAAACTAGGAACTAAAGAGATCTGGGAACTCTGTCTTAATGTAATCTTCGTGCTCCCAAGTGGCTTCCTCCTCGGTATGGTTGCTCCACTGAATCTTGAGAAACTTGATACTCCTGGTCCTGGTGGTTCTGTAATCTTCTTCTAAGATACGGATGGGCACTTCCCAATAGGTCAGGTCATTGTTGATCTCTACAGCTATGTGATCGATGTTCTTGAAAACTTCAGTCTTCTCGGGCACTTCTAGGCATTTGTGAAGTAACAAGATATGGAACACATTGTGGATAGCTGACATCTCTTCAGGCAGTTCCAGTTGATACGATACTTCCCCTCGACGGTTCAGAATTTTGAAGGGTCCCATATATCTGGGGGCTAACTTTCCTTTCAGACTAAAGCATTGGGTTCCCTTCAATGGTGAAACCTTGAGATACACAAAATCTCCAACATTGAAAGTCAGGTCTCTCCTTCTCTTGTCAGCATAACTCTTCTGTTTGGACTGGGCGGTCTTGAGGTGTTCACGGACTTTGTGAACCTTCTCTTCGGCTTCTCGGAGAATGTCGGGTCCAAAAATCTGACTCTCTCCTACTTGCGACCAATTCAAAGGGGTACGACACTTCCTTCTATATAGGAACTCAAATGGTGCCATTTGCAAACTAGCTTGATAATTGTTGTTATATGAGAATTCTGTGAAAGGAAGGCAGTCTTCCCATTTTGATCCATATTCCAACACACAAGCTCTAAGCATATCCTCTAAGATCTGGTTGACTCTCTCAGTCTGTCCATCTGTTTGCGGATGATACGCGGTGCTGAAATTCAACTTGGTTCCCAATCCTTCCTGAACTTTATGCCAAAATCTCAAGGTAAACTGGGTTGAACTCTCACGCTTTCTTCGGGTCTCCCCTGATGGTGATCACGCCGTTGGGACCTAGAATTTTCATCATATTATAAATGTAACACGGGCGAGCCATAAAAGCCCAGTAAGCCGGACGTCCGAATATAGCATGGTACGCGCTCTTGAACGGGATCACTTCGAAGGAAAGTGCCTCTGTCCGATAGTTCTTTGGAGTTCCAAAGGTAACATCCAAAGTGATTTCTCCCAGGGAATTTGCTTGTCTTCTGGGACAACCCCGTGAAAGATCACAGAGCTGTGGTTCAGCTGGGTCTCCGAGATCTTCATCCGACGTAGCCTTTCAACATACAGAATATTGATGTTGCTGCCGCCGTCCATGAGAGTTTTGGAGAAACCATAACCGTCAATAAGTGGATTAACGATTAAGGCGTATTTTCCTCGCCTGTGTAACTTAGGCGGATGATCAGCGCGGTCAAAGGTGATTGCCACTTCCGACCAGTCCAAAAATTGCGGGACAGCCGAAACTGTTGCGTTGAGCTCATGTAGAACTGCTTTCTTGACCTTTGCTGGTTGAGACCCAAGGAAGGTGACGTACGTGTCTTTCTTGGTCGGAAAATTTTTCTTCCCTTCCGGCTTAGGATTTGAAGCATCAGCTTCCTCCATGTCGGAATCTTCCTTGGTCTCTTTATCTTTTTCGGGATTCTTCTGTCCCTACTTCCGCTTAGCCCTGTAGCCAGCGGTATCATCTCTCTTAATGTCGTCGTTGAAACGACACTCGGCGTTTGTGTGGGACGAGCCCCCATTAGCGTCTAGGTGATGCACACATGGGTTATTTGCAATGTCGGCCCAAGAGTAGGTTTTTCCAGGTTGCTGGTCTCCTCTACCTTGAACTCTTGAGGTCCCACGGCCGCGTCCGCAGCCACCGCCACGTCCTCCCCGTCCTCCAGACCCGAAAGTAGCAGTGACCACTGCCGTTTCCGTGTTGGGTTTTTCTTCCGAGGTATTCTTGCGCTTCTGAGCTTGTTGCTTTGGTTGTTTTGCCGACTATGGCACAACTAGGGCATTGAGTAATCCCTCAGCATCGGCGTCAGCATCTGCATACTTGCTCGCTGTTTCTATCATCTCTCCCAAATCAGTGACTTTGTCACACTTCAAGCGATGATGTAGTAAACTGAATCGGAGTCCTGCAATGAAAGATTCAATCACAGTTTGGTCATTTACTCCTTCACAGGAGTTCTTGGTGTCCATCCATCATCCGAGATAATCCCGGCAAGTTTCTCCGGCTTTCTGAGTGCAACGCTGTAGGTCTCCTACAGTACAGGGCCTCCGGTATGTGCCTTCGAAATTCCGAAAGAACGCGCTTTGTATGTCATACTAGTTGTGGATGGTGTTCTCCGGCAGATCATTGAGCCATGATCGTGCCGTCTTCCGCAACATAAGTGGGAGATATCGGGTTGCGACCAGGCTGTTTTCGCCTTTGGCGATGCAACAAGCTTGGAAGAAATCCTGTAGCCAAGTATCTGGCTGAGCTATGCCGTCGTAGGCTTGAATATGTCTTGAGATAGCAAATCCTTCCGGGAATCTTGTAGCTCTTATGCATGGTCCGAAGCACTTTGGGCCCATGTATATGTCATCATTTTCATAGCGCCGCGCCTCTATATTGGTGTTGATCCTACGCCTTGCGTCATTTGGGGATAAAGATCGTCCCGAGTGACGGCTATGGTTGTGGTGCCTTGGAGCCGGACTTCAGCTTCTGCCACCACCTCCTCCACCACGACGCCCTCCTTGGACTCCTTGGGAGACGTTGTGATGGCTACCTAGCGGAGAGGGTGGAGCAGCTGGGTTATTTCCGGCTGATCGCCGGCCTTCGTCCGGAGCGTCATTATTCTGGTTCCGAGGAGGGTCTTCATTGTGACGAGCCCCCTGCCGGCTTGACTCGGTGCGATGTCCGTCGTTCCTTCGGCCGTCATCCGGACGGCTTGTATGTCTAGGATGTGGCATTCTTTGTCGGTCCTCCTCCCTATGTTTCTCTTTATCTTCTTCCCTACGGTCCTTCGACTCTCACCGGGGAGGATTCCCCGGATTCAGCACAGCAATTGCCTCTTGCTCCGCAACTAGGTTAACGTTACACCAGTCACGCGTAGCTTTGTGGTGCTTTCGTGAAGATCTGGTTCTTGAGTAGTTGTCTTCCTGACGGTCGGAACGATGTTGCTGTTCCAGAACACGTTAGGGTCTTACGTCAGCCCAAGCCGGATCTGTGCGACATTGGTCAAAATCGGGGACCAGTTTTTGACTTCCGGACAGGGCGACCTTTTGCTGCATCAGTCCTTTGTTGAGTAGTTTGATTCCCAATCGGATCTACTCCGGGCCTGGATTAGCCGATAGGATTTGTTGAGCCGCAACGCTGTTCTGTACTGGCGTTGGATACACCAATCCCCGTTGCTATCGCGTCGAGGCATCCCAAGTTCTCCTCCGAAAAGGACTTTGTGAATCTGCGGAAATTGGTCGTCATGAGTATGACGTTTTCTGGTCTTCTGATGTTGCCTGGAGTTGTACTTCTCCGCAGTTGCCATGCGTTTCTTTTACTCCTCAATGTTTTTGGCTTCATCGAGGAGTACTTGGCGATGCGCTTCTAGGGCATGTGCCCTCTCGTCCAGCTCTTCAGCGGTAAGTTCTGCAGCTATAGGAATAGGTGTAGTTAATGAAGCATCGATGAGTTTACGCGCACCTTCAGTGATCACGTGTCCATCCACCGAATCTTCTTTGGGGTCGTCTGGGATAAGTGCTCCATCCGAGTCCTCCTCGTATTCCTCGGCAATCACCTCCTCTGCCGGAGGGTCTTTCGCCGGGGTCTTGTTCTTCTTATTCTTCTTCTTTGCCTTCTTGGCAGCGCCGGTAGTAAAGACGGCTTTGGGTCCGTTTCCCGGAGTCAAGCTCTGATCGGTACTTTCGGACATCTGGACCTCGGGATTATCTCCGATTTCCATGTCATCCTGCGTTTTCGGAGAGTTTTCCCCGGATCATTCATCCATGGCTTCTTCTTCCTCTGCAGCTTTGGAGTTATGCTCCTCTTCATATTCCGCGGAGAACTTTCGGAAATCTGCTAACATCATCGAATCATCCGAGGATGCAGGTACATCGGCGTTTGTTCCGATCGCCTCTAGCACAGAGTTGGTGTTGTCTCCAGCATCGACAGAGCCGGATCCGGATCCCACATATCCGACAAAGTGCGACGCGTGCCTCCTGAGATAGTTGCGGCTCTCGCGATCGGCCTCCTCGAAACTCCTGATGGTCTCGAGAATATCGTCTATGCTTTCATCTTGCATCATCATGCGTCTTAGCGTGTATCTCAGGAAAGGCATGTCTATCTCGGCGTCATCATAGCCAGAACCAGTGTTGTTGATATGCTCCTCCTGGATTTCGACCTCGGTGGGTGGGTCAATCCGGGATTCGGTCTCTCTAGGGAGATCCACTCCAGATTCAACTTGGATTGCCAGGTCTGCTTCAGGCTTAGATTTCTCCACTATCTCCGTGATTGGTGCGGGCTGGGTGGGATTAGGGTTTTCTGAGATCCGGAACTCTGCCGCCTCCGCGGACTAAGGGGATCCAGAAATTTCTTCTGCCTCTATCATCACCGCTGGGGTGGGTGTGGCAGTTTTAGCAAAACCGATGTAAACATTGATCTCGCTAAAAGACATGATGGTGTAGGCAGTCACAGCCTCCCTAGCCGGAATCTAGGTCTCGTCGAGAATGATAAGAGGGACGTCACTGGCGTAGAGGATGCGACCGACGTCGATAGTCTCGCCGATTCCGATTCTTGCAGATTCCGCTCAGAACGCAGATCCGAAGCTCACTTGCCCCACGGTGGGCGCCAACTATCGTTGGATTGATGACAAGTACGCCATGAGGGGGTCCTCGAGGCGTGCGGAAGAGAGGGGCGTGAGACGTATGGTGTTCCGGGACGGTGAGCACACAAGTTTACCCAGGTTCAAATCTGCCGGCTTTGGACGGATCCTACTCCTGCTAGCAATCTAGTAATACGGCAGAGCCGGAATATGGTTTACAAGGGTTCGCCCGTGCGAGTTGAGATTGTGATTGTAAGGGGGTGCCCTAAAGGCTCTCCCTAGGACGGCTTATATAGATATCCGGCCTAGGGTTTACAGGAGAGATCTATCCGGCTACGACTAAGAGTCGGTTATAGAGTACATCTTAAACTACAAGTAAAAATATGGGCCTATGTCGGTAAGTCTTCTGGGCCTTCCCATAGCCGGACTGGACTCCATATCTTCTCCCTGACTGGGCCGCCCATGAAGCAAAGCTCTAACCCGAAGTGGGCCACCCTGGTCAGTGAGGAACTGTGAGGATACCCGGAAAGTATATCCCCAACAGTAGCTGATACATTGAAAATGTATCTATAATTTTTGATGTTCCATGCTTGGTTTTATCCACTTTCTTGTGTTTTGTCCACACTTTGGAGTACTTTTCATATGATTTCTTGGACTAACCTATTAAGAAGAGCCACAGTGTCAGCTGCCTGTTTTCTGCTGTTTTTGGTTCCAGGAAAGTCAGAAAATGAATATTCTCAGAATTGGATGGGACAAAAGCCAAAGTGCCTATTTTTCCGGAAGTCATCAGATGCCAGAATACGAGACGGAGAGGAGCCAGGGGGCCACCACACCACCTGGCCGCGCGGGCCAGGCATGGCCGCGCTAGGGGGTGGTGTGGCCAGCCCTGGCACCCCCTCGGCCTCTCCTTCCACCTATAATATGCCCTCGGGACGAAAACCCTAAGTACCCGATCAAAAATCCACGAAAGAGTCTGTAGCCGCCATCATCTCCATCCCTAGATCGGGAGGGATCTGAAGCTCTTCCCGGCACCCTGCCGGAGAGGGGAATTCACCCTGGAGGCCTTCTTCATCATCATGCAAGCCTCCGGTGTGATGCGTGAGTAGTTCATCCTTGGACTACGGATCCATGTAGTAGCTAGATGGCTGGTTCTCCTCCTTTGTGCTTTCATGTCTAGATCTTGTGAGCTCCGTTCATGATCAAGATCATCTATTTGTAATTCTGCATGTTGTGTTTGCGGGGATCCGATGGATATTGAGATGCTATTTCAGATTGATTATTGATTCTATCATGTCTTTGTTATTTGTGATCTTGCATGCTTTCCGTTGTTAGTAGCTATCTTGGCCAAGTAGATGCTAGCAACTCCAAGAGTTAGTATTTATGCTCGATAGTGGGTTCATGCCTCTGGTAATCTGGGGAAGTGACAGAAATCTCTAAGGTACTAGATGTGCTGTTGCTACTAGGGAGAAAACAACAATCCTTTGTTCATAGAACAATCGTATTGTTTACTTTACACGCAATTCATAAAGCAATAATCTGTTGCTTGCAACTTAATACTGGAGGGGGTTCCGATGATAACCTGAAGGTGGATTATTAGTCATAGATGCAGTTGGATAGCGGTCTATGTATAATGTTGTAATGCCCAATCAAGTCTCAAAGGAGTCAAGATGATTAGTATATGCATGTATTTCTTTCTCGATGTTTGTCAATTGCCCCGCTGTAGTTTGTTCACCCAGCATGTTATCTATCTAAGGAGAGCCACCTCTAGTGAACTATGGATCCCGGTCCTTTTCTTTTACATACAATCTATAAACTATTAACTGCTTTGTGTTTACTTTCTGCAAACTATTACTTCCTTCCATTCGATACGTTTAATCCTTTGTTTTCAGCAAAACACGGTGAGATTGACAACCTCATCGCAAGTTGGGGACAAAGTTATGTGGTTGTGTTGTGCAGGTCTCCACGTTGCTACTAGCACCGGTAGTGCGCCCTGCCAAGGCTCAGCTAGCAACACCTTTGGGGTGTTTCCTTGCTCCTACTGGTTCGATTAAACCTTGGTTTCATAACTAAGGGAAACTTCCTGCTGTGCTCATCATACCTTCCTCTCGGGGTTCCCAACGAGCTCTACATCAACACCAAGCCATCAGTAGCCAAATACACAATGCATTCCCCTAGGCCCATATAGGTGAAGTGTTATGTAGTTGATGTTCACATGAAACCACTAGAAGAAGTACACCACAACTTAAATATCAAACTATTGAATCTTTCTCAACACAACTCCACTACTAACAACATGACTTCTCCCATGTTCCCAAGAACAAAACGAACTACTCACAAGACATCATATGGATCATGATCAGACATGGAATAATGATGTATAACAATCTGAACATAAACAATAATTCAATGGTTCACTCAATAGCATCAACTACAAAGAGTAATCAACACCGGGAAAGTTTCTCCTAAGAACTATGCAAGATTCAACCCAATTGTTACAGCAATATGGAGATGGTGATGAGGGTGCTGATGGTGATGATGGTGATGATCCCGATGAAGTCCAGCTTGATGGTGGTGTTGATGGCGACGATCTCCCTTCTCCGGGAAGGAATTCCCCTGGCAGAAATCTGTCTACCAGAGATATCTTTCTCTCTCGGTGTTTTTCGCCCCGCAGAGGCGACGAAATCTTTCTGTGGTCGCTCCCCGAGTATTAGGGTTTTGGGAGGATTATATACGCTAGAGGGGAGAGCTGGAGGTGGGCCAGGGCGGCCACACCACCTGGTGGCACGGCCTAGGCTAGCCCGCACTAGGGGGTGGTGTGGGCCCCCTGTGGCCCATCTCCACTCCTCCTTCTGGCAGCCTTCGTCTTCTGGAAAAATAGGATTTTCCGTATATTTTCCCGGATTTTCTGATCTTCGCGAATTTTGCCTCCTAACAACACCTTTTCCATCAGAATCCTGACTGCAGCGGTCCATGCTCCAAAAGTCATCAACCATGCAAAAACAGATGAAATTACATAAGTATCATCCTTAATACGAAATATATCAATGAATAACAGTAAATTATGATATAGAATAGTGATGCAAAATGGATGTATCACCGGCACACCAGTATCAACGGTCCCCTGCATACCATACGGGTATGTCCCATGTTGTCCCGATGCCTGGACAGAGGGATACCCATACTGTCCAACTAACTGCTGGTGAAACTACGGAAGGTACTGAGTAGACTACGAGGCCGACTGTTGAGCCACCTGCGGCTTCTTCTTTGTCATCTTCCGCTTAGGCCCCGTAGCACCCACCGCTCCGGCCCCAACATTAAACGCCTAAGGCGCCGGAGCCTGTGGGTACAACGCTTGCGGTGGCATCATGGCACCACACGACGGCTGACCGCGAAACGGGGGCTGTAGTGGCTACTGACCGAAAGGCAAAAATGGAGGCCTCACACCCATCCCCGGCTGGAAGGCTCCCGGCGGCGGCATCGCCGGGGGGCCTGAGAAAGGCGGCGGTCCATGTCCGAAGTGCATAGGGTGGATCCCGACGCCTGACCTCGGAAGGGCCCCGCGAAGTGAGGGGTGGCGGCCGGCACGGACCCGGCTTCCCTCGGCGGAGGCGGAGTAGAAGCACGAGGAGGCTGCGATGCAAGGGCCGACGCCACCCTAGGCGTAGGCGCAGAGTTGCGAGGATTCGGCGCGGCCATCGGAGCCAGACCGAGAAGCACCTGAGCGAAGGAGCGTTGGCGAGTCGATGGCGCGTGAGGTGATGGCGGCGGCGATAGAGACGATCGAGAGACGAGGCTAGGCGATGGTGATAGGTGAGGAGGCGGTAATCGTGGCGAGAAAAGAGGAGTCCGAGGCGGACATACTCGTGACCCAGCTAGACCGAGACGTCTTGCAATCGCACGCCATCCTCCTGCCTTGTGAGCCGGATCGGTGGCCCCACCACCTTCCACGTCAACCGCCACCTCACCGCCTGCACCAGCATGCCGCGGAGGAATCGGATCGAACCAATCACGATCTCCCCCGACCACCCCTCGACCGGCCGGCAGAAATTCCCCAAGGATCGGCGGCGCGAAAGCCCTATGTGGCGGCAGAGGCCCTTTCCAGGGTCTAACGGCCAGTCCTCAGCGGAGGAGGAACCCCACCAGCGACGCCACCAAACCTCTCCAGCCCACCGGCGAGGACGAGGGTCGACAAGGCGGCGATGAGCTCCTTGGCGGTGAGGATGGGGACCCCTTCTCCCAGAACCGGGAGGCCGGTGCCGGATAGCCAATGTCCTACCAGAACGCTTGCCACAGCTCATCATCCGATTTTCTCCGGCGCCGGCCGACCGTGGTCCAGCCCAGCTCACCGGAGTCATCTTCAAGGTCTGCAAGCGCCTGCCGCACCTCCAGGGCATCACCAACGTCTGAGCCGGAATCCGAGCCCAGGCACTAAAACCTAGACCCCGTCTCCGTCGCCGGCGACCCCAGCGCTCTGGGCACTAGGGTAAGCCGCCGCCCACGACCCATCAGCCGCCTCAACGACATTCAGACATCAGCTCCTTCACCGTGTGCAATGTACCTACTTTAATAATAACTAATATAATAACCAGAGTCCTTCTTACATGACAACTTACTCCTCCCAATATTATAGAAACACCTCGGATTTTGAATCAAACTTTGATTGTTAATTTGACTAAACTATGAGTTGTTTGTCATACAAATCATGTTCTGAAAAGTTCCCTTGAACACGAGTCTGCTATTTCATGGCATGTAACGGACCCAAACCGAGCGACTCGGGGGAACCTAGATCATCGTCATCGGGCCTTCCCCATCTCCAATCCCCTCAGTCGCCGCTTCCACGTGCCGTCCCCGCGGTGGCGGCGGTTGCACTCACCTCTAATGGAGCTAGGGGGAGCCCGCCATGGAGGCAGTGCCACACTCATGGGGGTTCTAGGATGAGGATGCGGGAGGCGGCGACGCGTCCCTTACTGGGATCCGACAGTGCTCCAGCGGGAGGCGGTGCTGCTCTTCAGCGGCGCTGCTGGCTAGCAACGGCGCCCGCGTGCGCGGGCTAGATGGGCTTGGGCGGGCCTACCCGCCCATCGTTCTAGATCGCGGCAGCTCGGCTGGTTCTTGCCGAAGAACTGGCCGCCATGGTGGTCCTCCTCTATGGCCGGTGTTGGCCGGAGCTATTTCTCTGGTGGCGGCAGTGGCCACACTTTTCCATGTCATGACCATCTCGGTCTTGATCTGGCGAGCTTAGTGTTGTTGCAGTGGTGGGAAACACTCTACTCCACCGGTGATGACTGATGACTGCAAGTGCAAATATTAATTGTAGCTAGTTTCGAAATAAGAGTATCAAACCCACAAAGAGCTGTTTGGTTAAGGTCTTTATGTCCCTCGCCACTGTCTACCAAAGGATACTTGTAAGCCGATTTCAAGTAAATGGTGTTTAAAAGGTTTTTGGTTGAATGCAGAATAGTAATTAAAAAAAGTAAAAGAAAGAAAGTAACAAAAGTTTTTGAAAACGTGGTTGAACTCAATAGGACTAAAGCGTTCTCGGGGGTATTGGATACACCTCTAGCATGATATTATTAATTATAATTAGAATAACGTATTTCTTGTGCCATGATATGTGTGGAGAGAGCTCCATAATAAGATGTTCACTACAAGGCTCATAGGCAGTCACTTTGTTGAGCCAAGAACGATTCACCTCTAAATAACCACGGCGGTGTCTAAAAGCAATCACCCATACAGACCACCGCAATTAAGGGTCTTCCCATGGATATCGTAATTAGGTTAGAGAATCTCTTTTAATCCTCCTTTGACCGTGTAGGTTGCTAGCCGGTGCCAATAGTCACGATAGCTTCTAGGGCGCACTTCCAAACACGTCCAAGGGATTTCACCCTCTTCTTTAGTCCCGAAGGCAAATGATATATAGCCGACTACACATACCATCTAAAGAGAGAGATCAAACACACATCATAAATCTATCATAGACCAGTAAGTCATATGAACACAAGAATAGATTATTTTTATTTCAATTTCATAATAGTGCTAGGGTTTCTCTATCTCCCCAAGAACGAGGGTAAACTACTCATACATGGAAGCAATAAATGATAATCATAATCATATGGATGGATAAAAGTACGGGGATAAATCTAGTGCAAACCACAATTGAATCTAGAAATACAACAAGATCTAATGAATGAAAGATGGGGGTAATAGCGATGATGGTGATACGGCGGTTAATGATGAAGGGGATGCTGCGATGTCCTCCAATGATCCGTGAAGCAGCAGGGATTTTCCCTTCTCCAAATTCCTCCTTTAGATCCCTTTCTAGTGTGGTTTTTCGAGACTCAAGGTTGTTGTGAATATAGGATCTGCTGTCTTTGCCAGGAGAAAGTATTTAATAAGGCGGTCGCACTGCCACATGGTACGAGCGGACGATACGGACGGGCTCCATCCGTATCACTGGTTGTTAATGTTGTAGTAGCCTTCCTCACGTTTGCTATTCTTCCAGGTGCGAAGGTAAATCAATTAAATGGCTTTTATCACTTAAAAATATCATATTACAACATAATATGACAGTTCCAATTGATATGTTCATAAGAGACTCAGTAATTCGTGATCCTGTTGAAACAAGGACAAAAGGTGCGTGCAAATACAGTAAAATACAAAAAATCCCTATTCTACTGATGCAAAAACGAAAGGTAAATATGCTTCAATTTTGGACTCATCAACGACTCGCTTCATGCGGTGGTAGTCCAAGCTTGCATCTTTACTGCTCGTCTACATCTCGCCGGGGGCGGTCAGTGGCCCGGGTGAAAACCCTGCTCGGTGCTTCTGATGCTGACCACGGTGACGCCTACGGTGCCATTTCCCTACTTGGAGGTGTGGTCATGGGCTGGACCGTTCACCCCCTCAACGCTAGGGGAAACCCTAGGTCTGCTCTATCGGGCCAGACAACGATAGTGCTACACGGTTGTTTTCCTTCATGAAGGCATTCTTTAGGCTTCGAGGGGTGCCCCCATTGTGGCATTAGGAGATGGTGTCCTCGTTGGCATTGGCTACTACTCGAGGGGTGAGTCTTCGGGACGCAATGTACGTCATCGTCAACTTCCTCCAGTCGACTCCTTTCCATGGTTGGCCATGTCCTGCCACTAGCCCGCCTCATCTTCTAGGCGCATTAGTGGTACTGGGCAACTCCGGTTTGGTCGTGCCTTGGTAGTGTTTGGAATTGACCGTGACGCGGTTTGGAGGCTATGTGCCCCGCCTCCTCGTCATTCTTGGCTAGGGTTGGGCAACGCAAGCTATCGTCGTTATTGTTGTAGGAGTGTGTTGTAAGTCGAAATGCGGGTGTAGTGTTATAGTCATTTCTATGGTATTTCTTGTCAGCTTAATTCAAAGACACATATGTCCGTTGCGGGTTCTCGAAAAAAAATCGTCACATGTAACTCATACTACTCATACTTTGTTTTCAAATTCATGGTCAAAGTTATGTCCAAAATTCGAGGATGTGTTATATAATCAAACCTATCTTTACTATTAAATCTAAAGTTACCCTGGTGTGTGGTATCACACTTGCCACTAATTACATGTTAAATTCCACCCCACTAACTACTACTCCCTCCTTCTCAAAATAAGTGACTTTGATTTGCCTAGATTCCTATTTATTTAGATACATTTTAATCTATACCTAATAATAAAGTACGGAGTGTTTCTTACGGATTTCGATTTTTTTTAACCTTCTTATCCCTATAGATCAGAGATATTACCCACCGCTGGCACGGGTAAGTCAACACACCGGTTCCCAGGTAACCGGAAGAAAAAAATACCGATCCAAAGTACGAATCAATCGACGTGGACGCCTCTATTCCCCAATCCTCTTCTTTTCTTTCTCCTGTGGACGCCTCTACTCCCTGATCCTCTTCTTTTATTTCTCCTGTCGGAAGCTTCATGGAGGGCGGTGGATATCAAATCACCATGTCTTCAAGACCATGCGCGAGGACCGCGCCTGCGACGTGCTTTCGGCCATCGCGCGACGACTCCAGGCCCCCGAGGCCATGCTCGACGCCCAGGTGGCCGAGTACCAGGCCACCCATGACAGCTGACTTTTACTATAAAACCATACGACAACTCCGTGGAGTGGACGCTTGGGCGACGAGGTGGAGGACATGTTGGGTTGTGCACGCGTTGGGCCGTGTCTCTGCTGCTACTTGTCAGGGGAGTGTATGCCGGCGACGCGGGGCCTGCTGGTTCCTAGGTTGAGGCGGAGGGCGAGTTGGTGAGCTGCATTTCCCAGCAGCGGCAACCGGCAAGTCATGGCGGGCGATGGAGTCCGGTGTCGAGCAGAGGCATGGTCAGGGGCGGCGCGTGGCTAGCAGAGCCTACATTGCAAGGTCCTCCGCACGGCTGTCACTACGCCATCGAACACAGCCGGAGGCCCAATTCCTCGCATGGGAAGCTTATCTTCTGACCCGTTCCGCACATTAGCACAGGCGATTGCCCAGCAGCGACCTGCGCACTCTACGGTTTTGACCAGAACAAGCATCTCAAATCTAGCTCTATTTGCAATCAGCTCATGGTTTTCCTTTTTTGTAGGCGTGCTCGTGTCGGTTCTCGTGCACAAAGAGGAAGAGGAACACGAGGTGGGTTTGGTTGGTGTGGCAGATGGGCCGGAGGAAGAAGGCCTATGGGAAAGAAAGATCCAAGGGTAATAAAACAAGAAAAAAAGAAATAAGAGACATACGACTACTAATGTTTAGTACCACACTGCTTTGTTACAGCGAGCGACACTGGTTTATAAACGTTTGGAAATTGCTTTGAGTATCAGCAAGCTGAGTCTAAAATCAGAAATTGATTGTGGGATTACATCTACGCATGGTGCACGATAAAAGGAAGGAGTCAACTCCCTCAAATATGTATGGGGTTGGCCGGCGGATGGTGGCGACATATTATGCACGATGAAAGGAAGGAGTCGACTCCCTTGAATATGTATGGGGTTGGCCGGCGGATGGTGGGATGGTGGCAGCAGCATTAACATTCTGTATGTCGAAACGCTACGCCGGATGAAGATCTCGGAGGCCTAGCTGAACCACAACCTTTGGAACTCTAAAGAACTAAGATTATTTTAACTTTGTCAAAGGAGCGTATCTAAATTTCTTTTAGTCTTTTAGTATGTAGGTCACTCTCCTCCATCAAAAACGCTTTGTCCTGTTAGGCCATCTACATCACTAGCCTCCTTCGTGACTTGGTGGCTGAATTTTGGATGAATTTTGTCGATGCGAGGAAATTGACCGGGAATGGGCAAAACAGTTATGATTTAATACTCGATGTCTCTGTCGATGAGAGGAAAACAACCGGGAATGGGCAAAACGGTCGGATTTAATCCATGACGCCTCTACCTAAGCGCCATATTATATATGCCTTAAGAAAAACTGATTTCCATTAGTGAAATTTTGTATAGGTCTGAACATATTTAATAAAAATTAACCCGTAGCAACGTATGAGCACTTTTCCTATTATTACATACATGCGAATTTAGACAAACCCAAGTCTAGGAAGAGAGTATTTATGTTTTCAACTACGCATGTTGCATGCAGACTTATCTTCTCATTGTTTGTTATTTTTGCTAATTGTGCATGCTGCATGCAAAGCTTATCTATTTGGAGGTTGTTATTCGGAGGTTGTTAAACTCCTAAAGTATCTCACCCATGGTTGCTGGGCCAGATAGTTGCTATCTTGTACTTAGTGTTAGTTTGTTCCTAAGAGAATGGATTCAGCTTGTATCACACAAGATATATACGGAGGCTTCTAAATTCTGTTAAACAACTATTCTGGGACGAGAAACAAAACGATACTAGATAAATGACCGTGAGTTGCTATGGCTAGGAAAAAATTTCATTTTATTTATTTATGGTTCATCAACATCTCTCCGTGAGTTCTGAACTTCAAGTCGG
Source organism: Avena sativa (assembly GCA_916181665.1). NCBI lineage: Eukaryota > Viridiplantae > Streptophyta > Magnoliopsida > Poales > Poaceae > Avena > Avena sativa. The sequence continues at coordinate 541,779,880 of OV702289.1, read as the reverse complement.
TCCCTCTTGCAGCTCTCGGCGGTGCCCCTTTTATTAGGATAATAGTACCGCGAGCATCTGACGATGTTCTTCCTTCCCTCAGTTCTAACCTCTCTCGTCGTCATGCTCATTGCTATTGACCTTTCTCGTCTGACTCTCTAACGTACTAAAACATGGTGTATTAAAATTATTTATAGATACGTTTAAAAGAGTTTATATGACTTATCCGGTAAACCAAATAGTGAACTGAAGCTCTTATATCTAAATTAATGAACAACAAAATAAAAAACTCATCTAGTGAGAAAAAAGTTCATCTATATATCCTCCTATCCTAACTAAATTCTGATTCTTTTGTAATATCGCCAAAATGAAATAATATGAAGATATTTGAACCAATCAGTAAATCTAGCTACATACGTTGGCTGATTATGTGCCCTTGATCTTATCTAGATACCAAATATTTTTTTTAACTGAAACATAGCAGGGAATTTTTTTGAAAGATAAACAAATAGAGCTACTTAACACAACCGGTGATGTCCTACTATATCATACCAAAATGAAAATATATACCACATTTGTCTGTCAAATCCACTGTAAGAGTCAATAAAAGTAAGGTCTCCTATTTCTAAACTAATAATCTAAACAAAACAAAACAAAGCATGTTCCAGAAGAAACCCTTGCTCATGTATCCACCAGAGTATCATCATGCTGCAATGCATACCCGTGTCAAACTCGCCATGCTCTTACAACAACTAAAAAACGACTAGCTAAATAACCATGCGTTGCTGTAGGTAGAATAAAAACTCATCTTATAAATAAAAAACTTTGGCATTACCAGATCCTGTCCCAAAATCGAATCTCGAGCTTTCTAACCCTAGCCTTAGTTTGTATTGTTTCTATTTTCTCCTCCAATAGAGCACCATGGTCGACAAAGTCCAACAAAAGTGTCAACCTTGAAGTCGCTCTCCAAAATAGTTATAACTTGTGTTTGCACTATTATTACGAGGCACTTTTCAATTTAACCCCACTGAGCAACAACACATTATATTGTATATAGACCATGAAATGTTTAACAACGGTCAAACTTTATATACTACTCCCTCTGTTCAGAAATAAGTAATTTAGATTTGTCTAGATTCACACGTATAGAGACATGTTTTATTGTATAGATACATTTGAATCTAGACAAAGCCAAGTTAAATATTTCTAGACGGGGAGTAAAATTTAGTGAAAATGAATGCAATTACACCGAACCATACCAGAATAGTCGTACTCCCTCCGACCCATATTAGTGGACTTGGATTTATCTAGATTCGGATGTATCTAGTACTAAAACATATCTAGATATATCCAAATCTAGACAAATTCGAGTAAACTAATATGGGTCGGAGGAAGTACAAGAATTTCAACTATGATTTCCTCAGCTGGCTCTCTTCGGTTCCCTTACTTCCCTATACATCTGACAATCAGAATACTCATAGATGTGTAGTAAAACAAATCTGTCCTCACCAGGGGATAGGCAGAAAAAACGATAAACAAAAGGGTTAAAATGTAACGACCACCGCAGGAGGAAATCTGTCCTAAGAGGATAAGATCTCCGCAAATCCAACAACCACCGGAGGAGCGAGGCCGCGACCATGTGCTGGCATCCGGCTGTGCTGTCGCCGCCACCGCCTCAAGAGGTTGTGCCGCGCCGACGGGTCAGCTGTTAGCTTCATTCTGCCGCTGTCGACGCTCAGTATGAGCGCCTGAACCAATCAATTCGTTGTCATAGTTGGAGGCGGAACGATTATGTCTAGAGTATGACCGCGTTGTCTGTGGGCCTCGCTGCTCCGGCCGTTGAGTCGGGGGTTTGCCGCGCCTCCGGTCGTTAGGAACACCACCAACGCCATGTCGCCGACGAAGACCATGAAGATGAAGACCATGGCGTAGGCATGAAATCCAGTCTCTGTTGTCACCACTGAATTTGTTTGTCTCTTCTTCTTTTCTGTTGATGGAATATTTTCTCTCGTTTGCTGAGGCTTGAACGGAGCACGATTGCACAAGTGCGGTGTTGGGAGATTTCATAGGAAAAACGAAGCTGCAACGTCCGACTTGCTTCTGGACAGAGGATGGGGACAACGTCGGGCTTCAGATCAGAGGCGGGGCGTGTCGTCTACAGTGTTTGCCTCCTCCCGTGGTCGTCTCACGAGAAAGAAAGGAGGAAAAACGCCTGACTCTGCATCTTCACCGCCGCCTGCTCACCACCCTCTGGCCGCTAAGAGAAGGAGCAACGGCATAGCGGTTGCCTCTCACCGGCAGGACGAAGGGGCGGTCTCGCTTGGGGGAGTGGGCCACCGCCGGTGTGCCGTGTCGGCCACGTCCACCTCCGGTCGCGCTCCGCCTCCTTCTCTCCCGACCTCGCCTGGTCCCCGGTCGCCCCACTCACCTGTCCCCACGCGCCTCCTCCTCTGACCAAGGGCCGGTCGAGGCATCCCCATGCGCGAGCGTCGTCTTCGCCAGCCAGCAGCAATCGTGTAATTTTCGCTTAGCGATGGCAACGTGGGTAATTTGCTCCGATTGGCAGGGGCAAAAGTGTTATTTACTGGCAGACGGAAAATCTTGTGCGACGAACGTACGTAAATAATAGTATAGATTAGACATGCTACATGGAGTCAAGAAACGCACTCGTCATTGTTCTGGAGCCAGGAGGGAGAAGAAAATCCAGATAACCTAGGATCCATGCCCTCGTATCCATGACCTTGGCTTCAGGGATTCAGGCCAGTGCCACGATCTAGGCTTGTATTCTCGCCGTCGCCGAGCATGTGGTCCCTGAGAAGGCTCATCCCGCCCGCCCATGGCGTCAAGATTTGGGGGTACAGAACGACTTCACAGACACGATCACTCCCTCCACGTGGCCTTTCGAAAAGCGGATCGCCGGCGGCGTTCAACCTCTGGATCATGACGACCAGTTTGAACCATTTGAGCAGCCCGATGGAGGTCACCTCGTTGCCGCCCGATGCGACGGTGGCGTTGCATCGGTAGTGGATGCACTCGATCGAGTCGTCCCAAGAGAAGACATGCGCCCTACCGCTGCAAGCAAACCTATGATAGATGGATTGATGTCGAACCAGAACATGCAAGTTTGTGTGCAGAGATACGTTTGTGGTTGGGTTTGTTCGGTTATGTTGCCAACACCAGAGATTCTCACAGCCTGTAGCTTGGAGCAACACCGGCCAATCACCCTCGGGACCTCGTTGCCTACACCAGAGCACCCATACCGTTGGTCAGAGACACCAATTTGGGGCACCCCTGAGAAATAGAAAAGGCCCTTGTTCGTGATGAGAGTGCAAGAGGTGTTATACAGATGCTCCAGCGAGGGGCAATCAATAGAGATCTTGGCGAGCCCAATGTCTGTGACGAGCGGCATGCCCCACAGGAAAAAAAATCCGTTCTTTGGTGAACGATCACAGATGTCGTCTAGAGGGGGCTGAATAGGCAGTTAAAAACTTTTATGAGATGGTCTTAACAAAGACGGAATAAAACTAGCGTTTTCTTTTGTCAAGCACAAAGCCTAGATATACTAAGATTCACCTATGTGCACCAACAACTTATGCTAAGAAAGACAAGCAACAAAGTGATAGCAATAGAATACTTCAAGCACGAAGGCTATCACAAAGTAAAGTGCATAAGTAAAGAGTTCGGGTATAGAGATAACCAAGGCACGCAGGGACGACGATATATTACCGAGTTCCTCCCAATAAGGGAGTACGTCTCGTTGGAGCAGTGGGCGGTACTAAGACCACCAACGCCACAAAGGCCTCACCCTATTCTCTCGAGCACCCACCACGCGGGCAAGCACCCGTTTCACTATGGGACACTTGAGGGCTGTCACCAAACCCGTACAAGATTGGGGCTATCTCCAAAACTTAATTGGAGGCTCCCAATAATCGCCACCAAGACCTCAATCTTGGGGGAGCTTCACAACTTAATTAAAGACCTCAAGAACACGCCACAAAGGCCACACAACCGTCTAGGGTTTCAAGAACCTAAGAGGGACAAACTTCATGAATATCACCAACCAAATCCTTTGGGGAGAACAAAAACTGATGCACCTAATGCAAAAGGTAAGAACACCACAAAGATGCTCCACAACTTTACCCTCAAATTCTAACAAGCCTACTAAAGCACTTGGGGAAATAATAGAGGAAGAATCAAAGGGAGAACACAAAATCCCCCAAGATCTAGATCCTAAAGATTCACTCACAAAGAGGTAATTTGGTTTGGTCAAAATGTAGATTTAGATCTCCTCTATCTTCCCCTCAAAAATTGGCAAGAATAATTGGAGGGGTGTCAAGAAATCAAGCCAAAAGATTAAGTCAAATTAGGCAAAAGGGCTTGAGAAATATTGAGGAAGAACCAACTAAAAAGAGATAAAGGAAGGAAAGAAGTTCAGATCACCCCACAAGTATTGGGTTCCGGTTGATAGCCCCCCCCATGTATGAATTGGGGCATTTAACCCCCCCAAGTTTCTAATACCGAAAAGTGATGAGCAGTTTTCTAAGCAGTTTAGTACACGGTGGACACCGGTTTTGACCATATTGGACTCCAGGTGGCGACACACTGGTTGGTCGAGACGCACCAGCTCGAACACGGCCATCTCCGTAGAAGCTTCCTGCTGCTTGTGCCCATCATCATCCTGCTTCTTCCCGTCGGCTTCATCATCTCCAGCTGCATCCCGGTGCACCTGCCCAGTTTCATCATGAACGCCATCCGCGTCTGCATGCTACATCTGCAACAACAGAGGAGGCGAGTCCTTGCTCATCGCCCGCTGCTGTGAGAGGCCCTGGGCACCATCAGCACTAGGCGAGAGAGGTGCGTCGAGCCTGCCCTAGGGGAGCAGGCAGGGGATCCCCATGAGAGTCTAGCTGGCGTGCGCGAGGCTTGATCGACACGACCACGACGGCGAATCGGGCCGCCTTCCCGCCTTCTCCCCTGGTAGCGCGCGATGACCTATTAGCGCTAGGTACGGCTCTGCTCGCCCGCCGTGTCCCAGCTCCTCGCTCGCGTCAAGCTCCTTCTACGTCGCCGCACGGCCGCGATGGTGGCGCTCGACTAGGGTCTTCCAGCAGAGGTCGTTGCCATTTCTCCAAGATACTCGAGGCACGCCGAAGCGTCCTTCCACACACATTCGTGGCCGCGTGCCTCGTGGGCCGAGCCTCTGCATTCCAGGCTGGCGTCCTCACCGATCGCCCGCATCTAGGGACTCCGTGGCCGCGTCGCCGTAGGCGAGGCATGCAAAATCGATTACTATGCGCTGTTGCGCGTGCGGCCCGGCTGCACACGCTCTGAGATGGAACGCGCGCACTTGCTTCTATCGCTGAAGCTCAAGCTGATCGTGCCATGGTGTTCAGCAAACGGCTGGAGCTGGTATATAAGCACCATGACCTGGAGGCGAGTGCGCGATTAGACCCGTATGTCCTCTCTAGTATTGTACAGGATGCTGCAGACGGGTACTCGTTCATCATGTCCGCATGAAGAAGTTGTCGATAGACAGAGGGCGAGGGAAGCCGCGGCGCCTTAGCAGCAGCGGCGTTGTCCAAGCAGCAAAACGCATGCTGCCGGAGAAACGTCCTAGTGAGCCGTACAGAGTTGTTCATGGATGTGTTCCAGCCTTGCTAGACACCTGCCCACGTGTCCTAAACTGCTGTCCAGGGTGTCTAAAACCGCTCTCAATACTGCTATTAGCGCCTTTGGGGGTAATTTGTCCGGTATTGCAAACTTAGGAGGGTTAAGTAGCCCATTTCATAGTTAGGGGGGCTATCGACCGAAACCTAATACTTGTGGGGATGATCTGGACTTCTTTCTAAAGGAAAAGGCTTATATAGGGCCCAGAAGATTCTGCCCGTTGGGGCTCTTTTCCGCCCTGGGCCGGTAGTACCGGACTGGGCCGGTACTACCGCCCGGCAACCCAGCACGCCAAGGAAAGCAGGTCAACGCCTGGCGTGAGCGATCGAAGGGAGCAGCTGGGTAGGGGACCAGGGCGAGTCCTGGCACGCGCTAGCGAAGCGAGAGGGAGCTGGGCCAGCACGCGTGCGAGGCGGCTCGCTAGCGAGGCAGAGGCGCGGCATCGAGCGCGAAGGGGATCGGGGAGCGAGCCTTGTGAGAGATGCGGCAAGACGGGCGGGCGCCAGCTGGCAAGGTGGAGCGCGCGCGAGGCGGGCGGTCAACGCGGGAGCGGCGGCAGCGCGCGATAGCAAGCGAGGGAAAGCTAGGGGGGGCGGCTGAGAGCTGGGCAGACGGTACAGGTCTGCCCGGGCGGTACCACCGCATTGGGACGGTACTACCGGTGCGCGCAACCGGGCGAGACAGAAGAGCTGGGGATGCGCGTGGAGTGGTGTAACACTATATCTACGGGCAAGTTTTTACAGAATTCACGTATGGACTGACGTGTAACCATACGAACGGTGTACCTCCGAAAATCATGGGAGAACAGATTTCAACCAACCCACTATTCTCACGTTGTCCCGTAGAATTGTTCCGTAGAAAGTTTCCGTAAGTCTACCGTTTTCGCGCGGAGTGGGCCGGTAGCACGCAGCGGTACTACGCTTGGCCCAAGAGCAGATATTTTCTTTTTCTTTTTATAAACCGAATAAGGCAAATGATCAAACTGCGATAACTAGAGCTAGGGAATTTCGATTGACTCGAAACCAATTTTATTAGAAAAAAGACAACAAGAGCTACCAACTAAAAGTTGAAATATTATAAATCACCAAGTGAGAAAATATCAAGTATTATAATGTGAGATACCTCACTCGGTGAGCATCCGAAAATCCTCTGAGATAAAAAACGCATCAAGGTATGAAAGATAAATCCGTTTTTGATGAACAAGAGCTTGTTATAAAAATAACCACAAGCTCTATATCCTCACGTGGATAGGACCAACAAACAACCAAGAAATGTGATGCTAAGAATGCAAAAATTTGAGCTCTCTCCAAAAGATATGATCGAGCTACTCACTCGAGAGCCCCTCTTGATTGTACGACTATCCTAAACCCGGTCTCTCAACTACCAACACGAGACTGGCAAAAGAGAAAACATATCAAGAATATCTTTACCTTGAGAAAACTTCGACCTTGTCTTTATCGATCCATTATCACCGAGGATGGCAAGCATCAAACAAGAGATCTTCTAAAGATGGCACATTTTGAACTTGCACAGCATAACTTCTTCTTCATTTCATCTACCTTGAAGCCAACACATGCTCTAAGCAATGCCAATGGACAATTCTATAAAAATTGTCATTAATTACCAAAATCACACATGTGGACCCACGTGCTCTTTCATCCGAGATGTTCTGCGTGGAAAAATTGGACTCGTTCATATATTGTCGGCAGAGCTCTCTTCGATGTTCTGCCGCGGCGGCGGTCCAACAGCGGGAAGCGCTCCCGCGTGGCCTCTTCATGGAGTACGTGAGGGCCAGCAAGACACAGAGGTAGCCTCCGCAGGCGTCCCTCGATATCATTGGAGGAGGACACGGACGACTCCCCCCGTGGGTCCCTACGTCAACATGGCCCTAGAGGACAAGGAGGCCAATTGCATTGGTCTTCACTTTCCTATTAATCTGCTTTTTTTTATCACACGCCTCGTTTCGAAATCTTGTCCAGCTAACGGACCGACCATCACCACTGCAATCTCGGGGGAAAAACCTTGGTACAAAACAAAGTAACAATTTAAATCCAAAATATGTTTTTCTTCCGTGAATCACTTAAAACAAAAAATAGGTTGTTAATAACAAAAGTGCTTTTATCTAACCCCACTGTCATTCACCCATTTGGTAGAGAAAATTGGGACTTGTAGCAACAATGTGCCGATCTCCTCTCTCCAAGCCCACCGAACATCCAATCTCTCTTCACGTACAAACACTAATCACTTTTTTCCCTAATTATGTATTGCCAACAAACTGAGAATATTATGAGGAATTTAAGATTGGAACAACAATAATTGGAAATGTGGAAGATCCTAGAAGGCACATCGCCGGGCAGGCATCAATTTGCAGCCAGGGACAGAGCTGAGACCAGCGCGACCGCATACCGGCATCCACCCACGGCACGGCAAGATACTATCCAGCTATCTAGACTTACTTGGTAGCTCGGCTTGACTCTCTCGCCGGTCCAGATGAGCCGACAGCGGGAGAACGAGATCAAATTTTCGAGAGAGCCGGCCCCAAGCACCCTTTATTCCTCTCCTGTACTACGCGCGGAGGCGCAGCGCTTGTGCGAGAACCTAACCTCAGGACAAGGGATGTGGACGGAGATTGAGAGGGAAAAACATTGTACAGGTTAATTCACTTGACGGTGGCAATTTCAGGTAAATAAGCGATAAAAATAGGGTATATCCAAAACTACCTACCAGACCATCAAGACCAGAATCCTTTTAATAATAAAGATTTCCACGGGCTCAAACCGCGCCTGCACACCAACCACTGATGCCTCCACCATTTGCTGATGCCCACCGCATCTCCGCGCCAGCCCCGCCGGCTCCACCGACGACTAGATGCATTTCAGGAAGGAAGCCACGACCTTCGATGGAAGTTGGCATGTATCCCTTCCAAAAATTCCATGTATGTTTGCTCTTCTCCAACTCAGTTTTGCTCATGCCACGCGAAGTACAAATCGTTGTCCTCATCCTCATCCCATGGCCGCCGAATCCTACGAAATCAAATGACATGCACTTGCTTCATCGGAAGAAATGGTGAAGCTTTCACTAAAAGCAAAAAAAAAGATGAACACACCTTGGCGGTGCCGGATCTGGTGGGGCCAGTGGAGGTGCCGGGGGAGGTGCCGGTGTAGGTGCTGCTGGCACCGCCGGAGCAGGCGTGATTGCCTGCACGAGGTGTTCCACCCATGCCAGAGGTGTCTAGGATCCAATGAGGTCCTCAAGCGAATCCGGCAAGTTGATCCGGCGCGTGGAGGAAGAAGACATGCCGAAGGTGTGGCCGCGTGAATCCGCTGAAATCTCGACGAATTTCGGCTGCAGGGACTCGATTCCGTCGGAGGCGGTGGCGGATTTGCAATGGTGATTGCAGCTCCCGATTCTAGTGAAATAGGGGGCCATCGGGTCGGGGGAGAACGTGGGAGGGTGGGGGAGCCTACTACGGGTCGGGGGCGGACGGATATGGTCGCCGGACTTGTCGATGACGAGTCAGTGGTGTATTTGCGACGGCGCGGGGCGATAGGTGGATGCCGAAGTGGAGGAGTAAAAATATAGTCCAGCGCCCACGGTCGGCTATATTAAGGGGCCGCGGAGGGGCTAGACTAAAATTATTCTCCGCTAACGGCTGCTTGGGGATCGGTTTGGTGCGTCTTCGGGCATTAGCGGCCAAAAATAGTCCTCTAAAGGCCGAAAGGGGATCGGTTAGAGTTGCTCTAAGGTGGGGCGTCCTCCATGACTTCTCCTTCGTGAGGTAACACTGTTCCTCACACTCCCATTTTCTCTCCCATTCTAGAAGTCTATCACGCCTTCAGCCTTCCTGATCAGCATTACTACACTATCGGAGAAAGTGTCCCATGAAGAAACAAATGGCCCAACAAGCCCTGAGTTTGCGAAGGGGTTGAACACGCGTTCGAAACTTCTCAACGACGGTGGTGGCGACGGCGCACAAACACGGTAGAGAGTGACACGGATTTTTTTACCTGGGCTCGGGTGAAGGAGTTATGCCCTAGAGGCAAATAATAAAGTGTATTATTTGATATATCTTCTATATGTTCATAATACGTTTCATGTTGTGCTATAACTGCGTTAATACGAAACGTTAATACACGTGTGGTATGTAAACAAACCGTGTCTCTAGTTACCTCTAGCGAACTAGTTCATTGGTCATGAAGATGGTCTGGGTTTCAAGATCATGGGCATTTATGCCAATTGACAATGAGGTCATGTTATTAGTTGAATAACATGATAGACAAACATCCGACCATTATATCTTGAATGAGATCTAGTTACAAAGTTCACCATTGATGATAAAACACAGAGAACCTCGCAACCTAATCCTTTGACTGTGAGGTAATGCAAATCACCATTCCAGAAGAAGCTTAGATGGTTATCAAGAATCATCTCGTAACAGGGTGATCAAAAAGGTGCCACTTAGGTTTTCCGAAGGCATGCGTAGAGGAGTACATATCAAGACCAGAATTTGTCTAGTCCATGTAACAGACAGATACATGTGGCCATCTCGGTGACGTTGCATTAATGAAGCTTGCAAGCATGTGACTTGGTCACGGAATGCAACGACATGAGAACGAGTAAACAAGTTCATTGGTAACGAGACCGAACTAAGGTATGGAGATACTAAAGATCAAGTCTCGAATGAATTAGGTATCATATGACAAATGGAACGGGAAACAACTATCTCACGGTTCGAGCGATTATATTCGTGAAATGCACGGGGGTCACATGGCCATCCAGGTCCCTCTGTTGATCATTGATGTGAGAGTAGTCTCAATCATGTCCGGAGTGTTTCCGAACCGAAGGATGTCACGCTTAAGGGTAGGGACACTTAGGGTAGATGAGGTATCGTAAGAGAAATAGAGAAAGAGAAACCGGAATAGTTCCGGATAACAACCGATGGAGATCTGAAGGGGTCCGAAAGATGTTCCGGAGTGAAGGAATAATACAATATGTGTATTTGAATATTAATTGGAGAATTAATATTAAATATATGTTTTATTTTATTATTAAAGGCATCATAATGCTAATGGGCCTCACCCGAAGGGAGGCCCAATAGGGCATGGTGCCTAGGGAAACGGGCCAGCCGGACTAGGCTTAGTGGGCATCCCCAATGGGGCCCACCTAGGGCCGGCGGCTGCCCCTAGGTGGCCGGCGGGTGTGGGGGTTAGTCCCACACCGCCTGGCCCTAGGGTGGTGTGCCCCTCCCACTATATATAGGAGTCTCCCCTCTCCCTTTGGAATCACCCCATTCCCTCTCATTCTCTCTCTCATCCATTGAGGACTTCTCCGTAATATTTGGGAGGACCTCATGGGTGATTTCTCCACCTTCACACCACCGTCGTGTGATCTATGATCCGACATCTACTTCTTTCGCTGCTCGGCTGGATCAGAGTCCGGTTGACGTCTCCTACACCGGACGTGTGACGAACTTCGGAGGCACCACACTTGGGGTGCTGCTCGTCTTCATCAATATATGCCTTCCTGCGTAAGGCATGCCTCGGTCTTCAAAGGTATGAATACTGTATCCCTTCTCTGTTACTTATGTCTACATAGTATAGATCCTGGTATTAGTGTTCGAGTAGATAGAATTTTTTTGTTTTCGGCTATGAAACCCTATAGTGGTATCAGAGCGGGTCTATGGATAGACATGTCGTACGAATAGAACACATAGCGATATGTGGATATTGATTCTCTAGTTGCTACCCTCTTTAATGTTACTGCTCATATCGTGACACTGTTTGATGAAGCGGCCCCCAACCGACCTCACGTGGTGATTCACTAGACCGGTCTACGAATCAAAGTCGCTTAGGGGGGTGTCTATCTCTCTACAATAGTTGATATGGCATTAACATTGGAGGGCCCTGAAAAGGGAAGAAGAATGGCAATCATTGAATCCATGTTGTGGCTTCACGTTCATAGGCGGGAAGGGGTTCTACTAAGAAAGCCCTAAAGCCACGTAAAACCTGCAGTAGATAATATAGAAGCGTCTATCTTTATTATTGCATAGGGGCAAGTATTATAACGTGGCGATGACAAGCTTATGAAACTTTCATTGAAGCTATTGATAATGATCAAGATGCTATAACCATGTCATAACACTTTACTTTTGAAGTGTTAATTATTATGCTAGTAATTTTGTATATATTCGACGTAGCATAATAAGATAATCCCTCACGGTATTCCGGTTATCGTATTCCCATTGTGTGTGCACCACCAAGAAAGTTCTTTGTTATGAGGCCGGCCATGATGATCGGGGGTCAGACATATCTATGTTCGCATACAGTGGGTGCAAGCCATCTTGCACTGCGAATACACACGAGTTAGAACTGGCAAGCTTAGCATGTATAGACATGGCCTCACAATACAGGAGACCGAAAGGTCGAGCATGAATCACATAGTTGATGTGATCGACATTAGGGAATGTCCACCTTTGATACTGCACTGATGGCCGTGATGATCGGGGGAGGTGCAGGGGATAGGGATCATGTGATCACTAAACGAGTAGAGGGATGTTCGTTTAAGTGGGAGTTCTTTGTTTTAAATTCAAAAACATGATTAAAACTTGAACTCATTATTATGAACATGGTCTAAACACTTTGCAAATCCATTGTAGATGTCTCGCCCACCCACCTTCAACCTTAGCACTTTCCTCGAGAAGGACAAGCTGAAAACTGATGGAACCAACTTCACCGCATGGTTCCGCAATCTTAGGATCCTCCTAGTCCCCTACAAGTTGACTTATGTCATCGAGGCTGAGCTTCTGGCTAAGCCTGCAGAATCCGCCTCCCAGGACGAAACGGACGATTTCTCCCTCATCTAGAGTGGAATGCTCTATGCCATGGAGCTGGAGCTTCAAAAGCGTTTTGAGAAGATGAATGCTTTTGAGATCATTGAGGATCTCAAGGCCGTCTTTGCTCCACAGGCTCGTGCAGAGAGGTATGATGCTTCCGAGCTCTTCTTCTCTGCTAAAATAGAAGAGCACAGCAGTATAAGTGAGCACGTGGTCAAAATGTCTGGCTATGTTAAGCGTTTGAACGCCCAGGATTGCAAAATCCCAGAGGAGCTCGCAATTGATAGGGTGCTGCACTCGCTTCCCCTAGCTATAAGAGCTTTGTGATGAACTACAACATGCTAGGGATGACTAAGGCCCTTGTTGAGGTGTTCTCCATGCTCAAAACTGCTGAGGTTGAAATCAAGAACGAGCACATGGTGTTGATGGTAAATAAGACCACCAACTTCAAGAAGTTAGGGCAGAAGGGGAAAGGCAAGGGTAAGAATTCCAAGAGGGATGGCAAGATTGTTGCCAGTACCTCAAAGACTGCCAAACCTGGCCCTAAGCCCGGCACAACATGCTACTACTGCAAAGGGGATGGGCACTAGAAACGCAACTGCCCCAAGTATCTTGAAGACAAGCGAGCCGGCAAGATAGCCGCCAAGGACAAAGGTATATATGATATACATGTTATTGATGTATTCCTTACAAGCGCCAGGAGTAACACCTGGGTATTTGATACCGGATCTGTTTCTCACATTTGTAACTCTTAGTAGGATCTGCAGAGTAAAAGGCGCCTGAGGAAGGACGAGGTGATGATGCGCGTCGGCAATGGTTCGAGAGTCGAAGGGATGGCCGTCGGTACCCTGCATCTCCATCTACCATCAGGATTATTGTTGGTTTTGAATAAATGCTACTATGTACCCGCATTGAGTATGAATATTGTGAGTGGGTCTTGCTTGTTGCAAGACCGTTATTCGTTTAAATCAGGAACAAATGGTTGTTCAATTTATATGAATGATGTTTTCTATGTTCATGCTCCTGTGTGTGATGGTTTATTCTTACTTGATCTTGATTGTAATACACACATCCATAGTGTTGATGCTAAACGTTGTAAGCATAGTGATGATAATTCCATGTTTATGTGGCATTGGCATCTTGGTCACATTGGCGTAAAACGCATGAAAAAGCTTCATTCAGAAGGGCTTCTTGGATCATTGGATTTCAAATCCCTTGATACATGTGAGCCGTGCCTCATGGGCAAGATGACTAGGACACCATTCTCCGGGATAGTGGAGAGAGTTGTAGACCTACTAGGAATCATACATACAGATGTATGTGGACCAATGAGCGTCTCAACGCGCAATGGTATTGTTACTTTGTTACCTTTACTGACGACTTAAGCAGATATGGATATATCTACTTAATGAAGCACAAGTCTGAAACCTTTGAAAAGTTCAAGGAATTTCAGAGAGAAGTAGAGAATCAACTTAACAAGAGAATCAAGCATCTTCGATCGGATCGAGGAGGCGAGTATTTGAGTTATGAGTTTAACATGCACTTGAAGGACTGTGGGATTATCCCACAGCTTATGCCAGCCGGAACACCACAGTGTAATGGTGTGTCGGAGAGACGTAACCGAACCCTATTAGATAGTGTGCGGTCCATGATGTCTTTAACTGATTTGTCTGTGTATTTTTGGGATACGCGTTAGAAACTGCGGCTTTTATTTTGAACCGAGCACCATCCAAATCTGTGGAGACAACCCCATATGAGATATGGTATGGGCAGAAGCCAAAGTTGTCATTTATGAAAGTTTGGGGTTGTGAGGCGTACGTTAAGAAACTGCAGCTTGACAAACTCGAACCCAAATCGGAAAAATGTATCTTTGTGGGATATCCAAGGGAAACCATTGGGTACACTTTCTACAATCAAGCCGAAGGCAAGACGCTTGTCGCAAAAACCGGCACCTTTCTCGAGAAAGAGTTTCTTGCAAAAGGAGTGAGTGGAAGGAAAATTGAGTTAGATGAAATTGTTGACCCTTCTCTCCAAATTCCGAGTAGCGCAACGAAAGCTGTTCCGAAACCGCTCTCCAACATGGAGGAAGAGCCCATTGATGATGATCAAAACAACGACATCGAGACTCCTGAGGTTCGCAGGTCTATAAGAGTTCGTGCCACTCCCTATTGGTATAGTAGCCTTGTAATGTCTGTCATCCTGGATGAACAGGAAGAACCTGCAAACTACAAAGAGGCTATGGATAGTGCTGACTCTGAGAAATGGCTAAAAGCCATGAAATACGAAATAGGATCCATGCATGAGAACCAAGTTTGGACCTTGGTGGATCTTCCAGAAGGCCGCAAGGCCATGGAAAATAAATGGATCTTTAAGAAAAAGACAGATGCAAATGGTAATGTGACCATTCACAAAGCTCAACTTGTCGCAAAGGGTTGCACTGGGTTGAGGCCTGGAGTTGTGGAGGGACTACCCTTGGGCGCATCCTCTTGAGCCACCGCTCCTCCGACATCCTCTAGAGGATGCCGTTGCCCAGGTGGTGGGCCCGTCGGCCAACGGGGTGTGGCACCCTAGTTGCTCGGACCCCAACAGTAGCCCCCGAGTGCTTGCCGCGCACGTGTCCCTTCGAGGACACGAAGGGCAAGGGCCTAAATGGACGATGGGTCCCTCTGCTACCCTGCTTGATGCAGAACTACTTCAGTGCACATCCCCACCGTGTGCTCGAAACGGCAGAGTCCCTGAGGCTGTGGGATGCAGATCGATACATCCTGTCTCAGGAACCGCTCCCCATGACTTGACGGCTTGTGGGGCAGACTAGCATTTTATGCCGCGTGCCCGAGGTGTCGTGTCACCCCGGAGCCGTTAAACAGGGCACGTAGGAGGTGCCTTCTCTCCGACACCACCTTCTCATCCCCTTTCTTCCTTCCTCCCGTGTCCTAGAAACCCTAAAGCCTCGGGCCTCTCCATGGAGCCCGCGTGCCCATGATAACCCACAAGTATAGGGGATCGTGTGTAGCCTTTTTGATAAGTAAGAGTGTCGAACCCAACGAGGAGCTAAAGGTAGGATAAATATTCTCTCAAGTTCTATCAACCACTGATACAACTCTACGCACACTAAATGTTTGCATTATCTAGGAAATAAAACTAGAGCAACGATACGAGTAATAGAGATAGCTTTGCATGATAATAAATAACAAGAAAGTAAAGCTAGTTGTTGCAGCAATAAAATACACTAAACTAACAGAACCATGAGTGTGGAATAGTGGTGGTAATTGTGGTGGCTTTGTCCAAGTTTAAATAGCGAATAGATCAGGTTCATTGTCTTCGATGCAGTTTTATATGTGGGAGAGGCTAAATATACATGCGCTTCACTACTTGGAATTACATGTACTATATGATTGGATTGTTAGCAAACATCTGTAAGTACTAATCAATGCATTAAGGTTTCTCCAACCATAGCCTTAAGTTTAATGGTCCTCTTACTCCCATACGTGCAACGTTCCGGTTCGCGTCCTCGGGTTTCTGTCACTCTGGCAGAACTCCCCCTTCCTTTTACACATACTACAAACCCTATGATGTTTAATCCATGCACGCACAAATATAATGGACACCAAAGGACTGTACCATATCAACATACAACTCTAATAAACCAAAGACGTTCAACCATTTAATCTAAGAACAAAGAAACTACACAAACATGATATAGATCATATGATTATAACTTATAGCATCAAACACCATGTTTATATAGGACGGTACAGAGGTGTGTGGGAGGATGAACCACTGCATACTAGGAGGATTAGGTGATGAATATGGCGGTGAAGATGGTGAAGAGGGCAGCGGCGGTGCCGACGGTGGTGCGGGGGACTCCTTCCCTGCCGCTGGTATCATGGGGGAGCACCGCCCCTTAGCCCCCTTCCTTCATGGCTTCTTGGGAGCCCTCCCCCATGGAGATGGGATCCATAGGGGAGGCAAAAACGTGGCTTTAGTGGCTGCAAATTTGTAGGTGGAGATGCCCTGGACGAATTGGGTTTCCTCCCTTTATATAGCTTCTCGGATTCCCGTCACCTCATCTTGGGCTGCAGTAAATCGGGCCTATAAGACTCGGCTGGACTAGGAATCAGATAAATTTTATATCTAGAGAGTTTGTCGTGAAATTTCCAACAACTTTGTAGTTGAAGAGTTTTCCATTTGACGCCGTCTTCGACCCGAAACGTGACCATCTTCAAAAAGAGTTCTGAGACAGATTTCTAGAAAAACCCCAATTTGACTCCAACAAGGTTTCCACTTGTATTCTTGGTAATTCCTACACATCAAAGTGTAAAACAAGAAAATTGTACACTTTTGCAACTATTAGTAGGTTAGTACAAATAAATCATAAACTTTATACAGGAGTGTCAAAAGCATATTATTAGCATAAAACCATCAAAAATTATAGATACGTTTTGGACGTATCAACATCCCCAAGCTTAGTTCCTGCTCGTCCTCGAGTAGATAAACGATCGAAACAATATAATTTTTGAGGTGACATGCAAACAGCACAATCTTGACCATCATTATTGTAAAAGCATTGATAGCTGGGATTAAGGTACTCTAAACATGAATCATGAAAGTTAGAGTTCTAACAATAAGACATAGCAACTATGTTGTAACATGAAAAGGCATAAACAAAAGATTCAGCTTGTCCCTCATAAACTATGTTGCAAGACGTTTGTTTGTTTCACATAAAGAAAGCATAATGAGAATGGTATTCAGCTTGTCCCTCATAGAGTAGCAAAACATAAATGCATAGGACACCTTCAAAGTTCATAAGGGTGACTAGATACAAATAGTTTAGGAACAATCAATATCAAAATTATGCATCAATCAACAAGTCTTGGGACAATGCACATAGAACTAAGAATGACAACTATGCTCTCTTAATTGGTGCATAAAGATAGAAGGTGGAGACTCAATATAAAAGTGAAAGAAAGGCCTTCATAGAAGGAAGCAGGGATTCAAGTCTCATAAAGAGCTTCCAAAAATTATGGTACTTATTAGCTTTCAGCTCTCATTGCCCCGATCATAAGCATCTTCAAGTGATTAAGGTTAAAGTGAACAAACTATGGAGTATATGCTTGACAAAGTATAAGTTGGAAATCTCATGTCCCTTGAATACAAGAACCGCTCCTCATGCGACTCAAGTTTAGTTACCGGTAAGTTTTTGTCATAGTAAGTACATGTGTATCATAGAGAACCGCCAATGGGGTACCCCTTGCCCGATGATACGGAAGAATCGCCATATCAAAATGACAAGGTAAGCAGACAACGAGCATCTCAGCAATCTTCTTATTTACCATGGGAAAATGGTGCCTTTTTCTCTCTTTCCTCTTTTATCATCTTTTTTTTTCTCAATCTCTATCTCTTTTTTATAAGAAGAATGCTTCATAGATTGGTCATTATGGTTACACTGCAGGTTTCCACCATGATTAGGCATGGATTAGACCGGCGGCCCAGGCGTTTCTCTAACACACATACATAACTCCATGGACTTACAAGCTCCCCTTTCATTTCACACCGACGACATCCATAGACAAAAGAGCATGATATCAACTAGGTACAATGTACAAGTGCAATGTTGAAAGTGTTCCCCATGACAACATGGTTCTGCTAATCCCCAACATATAAGTGCAAGCATATACAACATAGATGACACAATGGTTCAAGTTTATTAGGGGCAAGAAAAGTAAAGTGTGTCATCAAGTTCGTGAGAGCTTTAATCACTAGTTTTCTCATAACAAGTAATTCGGAAGGTAGATAAAAGCATGAATATACTTGGAATAGCAAATTCTAATAGGTAGGTATGGTGGACTCTTTGGGATAACTTGGTTTTATTTGGAGTTGGATGCATGAGTGGAACTCATACTTGGTTATGGAGGGTAGCAAAAGACTGGGAGCGACCAATTAAAAGAGCAATAATGGCCATAATTATGCAAAGCGACAAAACATCATTAATTAAAGCATAAAGTGATATTACAAGTCGAAAACTAAAAGATCATAAAGGCTATGTTGACCCGGGATAGTCATAACATGGTGTGAGCATGCGCCAAGTCAACCCAAATAAAGCATCAAAGTAGAATACCACAATACTATGCTTTAATATGCTAAAACAATGCATGATTATTTCAAGGCACATTAAGCAATCTCAATTGTTTATAACATGTCATGCTATAGCAAAAATCACTAAGCATAAAGCCAAAACAATATAAAGCATGACATGACAAAGCATAGGCCACCGTAAAAAACGAGCTCCTTTTACCACTTAAGCATGAACTTTTCCTACTCTTTTCCAATCCAAACCAGACTTATTTGAAAACTAATGTATGAAAGAGGGGGTACAACCAATTTATTCAAGCAAACTATGCAAACCAAGCAAACTAAAACCAAAAATGAAAATGAAGACGCTCCAAGAACAACACAACTGTGCATAAAACAATAAAAATGAAGTGTTTGGAAGAACCTGAGATTTTTATTGATGAAGAAAGGGATGCCTTGGGCATCCCTAAGATTTGACGCTTGTACTTCTTGTATATTTCTTGGGGTGACACGGGGTGGCATCCCAATCTTGAGCTTTAGTCCATTCTTCATCTCATTACATCATTCTTTCCTTAACACCTGAAATTTTTCCTTCATACAAAACTTCACATAATCTTCATTAGCAACATTAGTGTACTCAAGATAATAAGTCTTTGGGTTCTGTTTCAACACCAATAAAACTTCCATTAAAACACAAGCTACTGTATCACTTCCCTTAAAAATCTCAATTCCCCAAAGAGAACCCAAAAAGGAATCAACAAGAAGCAAATGCAAATAATGGCAGAAATCTGTCAAAATAGACCAGCAGATAGAAACCATTTTTTTCAAAGACCTTATGTTGCTCAAATCGAAAAGTGTTGAACTAACGAAAGTTGGATAACAACCTGGGGCAGAAGCACAAAACATTACAGATCAAACCGACGTATAGAGATTTTACACGAATTTTTACAGCTAAGCACAAAAATCTGTTTTGGGACAGCAACTTTCTCAAGCATTACTTCTCTCTCATTAGAGGTTACTCTTGGCACAAAAAGCAAATAAAAAGGATAAGGAGAGGTTATTACTGAAGAAATAACTTCCAAGACTCAACTAAAACTTTTGGGTTATCTCCCAATAAGTACTTTTCTTTAACGCCTTTAAGTTAGGCATAGGAGCAAGATTCAAGTATTTTCGAATGAATAAGCATTAAGATCAATAACAGAAATATCTTTCTTTTTCAAGGCTTCATGCATTCCTACAAGTTTTTAACTAAAAAGTTTCCATGGAAAGATTTGTTTTGGTTTCATAGGCATGAACACAAGTGTTCAAGATCGACCCCCACTTAACCATTTCTCATCTTTCCAATCACTTTCCTTTTTGAAAATGTTTTTAGGTAACAAGTACAACTTCTTTTTTTAAATTCGCATTCCCTATCCATACTAAGATAGAGAACAATTTAAAACTGAAAGTAAAACCTACTTAGAGATAAAGCAAACAAGTGCACACAAGAATATTCACCCACACGCTATTGCTCCCCGACAACGGCGCCAGAAAAGGTCTTGATAACCCACAAGTATAGGGGATCGTGTGTAGCCTTTTCGATAAGTAAGAGTGTCGAACCCAACGAGGAGCTAAAGGTATGATAAATATTCTCTCAAGTTCTATCAACCACTGATACAACTCTACGCACACTAAACGTTTACATTATCTAGGAAATAAAAAACTAGAGCAACAATACGAGTAATAGAGATAGCTTTGCATGATAATAAATAACAAAAAAGTAAAGCTAGTTGCTGCAGCAATAAAATACACTAAACTAACAGAACCATGAGTGTGGAATAGTGGTGGTAATTGTGGTGGCTTTGTCCAAGTTTAAATAGCGAATAGACCAGGTTCATTGTCTTCGATGCAGTTTTCTATGTGGGAGAGGCTAAATATACGTGTACTTCACTACTTGGAATTACATGTACTATATGATTGGATTTGTTGGGGGGATACCCCCGGGTAGGGTAACACCAGAGTATAAGGGCCGAGTTAGCCGGGGTACGGCACCGTCAAAGCAAAGTGTTGACCGGGTCACCTCAAGGCAGGCCGAATCACGGTGTGACCCGACCCATGGAACATCTCCTTAACAATGGTCCGGCCGGCATAAGATGTATGCCGGCCATGTCAATTTGTTTTGTAGGTAAATGGGTAAGCTGGATTAGCTATATGCTAGCCGGATTATCTTAGCTTCCAAGAGAAGGAATCCCCCGCTGGTCAAAAGGTGGCTTTATTAGCTGTAGCATGAGCAAAGTAAAGTAAAGAAGAGGACCAGCGGGTCAGGGGCGACCAAGATGACGCGGGCAAAGCCGGATGACATAGCCCATGTCTGGCGACGCTAAAAGACAAGGATTACGCCATGGGTTACGTCCAAAGCCCGGACGAGCCATTAAAGGGAATAAAGAAGCATCTGCTTTAGGAAAGGAGCATATTCGTAGAATATGCTCCCACCTGTGCCCTATAATTGTAACCCGGGCTCCCCTATATAAGGAGCACCGGGGCCTTCATAGTGGGGGACGGCCAATAGATGAATGATTCTCTGTCTAAGGTAGAACTCTAGGGCTAGTGAACAAGGGGTAAGATACATCGTCTCCTTCTTGTTGAGAGCCTGAGGAGCACTTGTAAACACCATTGATAGAGAATATACAAGAACTTCCGTGCGTGGAATCACCACGTTCTCCCTCCCTGGATTCCCTTAGCACTCATTGGCCCCATCTTTAGCCTATCCATGGCATCTGCCGTGCCTCCACCACGACAGTTGGCGCCCACCGTGGGGCTAGCAGTGCTAGCAGGGGTGAAAATTCAGACGGGAAGCTTCTCCAGCACTGGCGAGCATATCGTCTCAGGCTTGGTTCAGCGTTTTGGAGCGCTGGACTACGTGAGCGACAACTCGGGGAGCTTCGGCAGGCACCCTCCACCGTGCAATGGTGGCTTCCTCAAGCTTGGCGCGCACAAGATCTACATCGGGGTGGATGAGTCCTATGTTCACCCACGACACATCGTCGAGGGAGGTGAGCCACGTCTCAGCGCCGCTCGTGGAGTGCGCATCGCTCGCCCCACTAGCAGCGTTGAGGTCCTGATGACCGCGCCAGACGTGGGGCCAAGCAAAGATCCGGCGCTAGAGCCAGAGGTAACACCAAAACAGACCAGGTCTAGGTTTCCCCCGCTAGAAAGGCCAGAAAATGTTCTCCAGCAAGCGATAGATAGCTTAGCAACGCCAATAGCACATGTGGTAGATCCGGCTCAGGCACAAGTTGAGTTAGAGGAAACTAGGCGGAAAATGTTAGCTGGAGCAAACAAAGTAGCAGAGCTGCATCAGTCGCTGAACATCACCTTGAGAGAGTATGCTAAAGCAAACCGTATCGATGGAGTGAAAATTCAGGGCAGAAACCTGATCAGTGAGATTGACAAGGAGTATGATCCTAGGCTGGGTCAGACAGCTACGATAGTAACAGGAGGGTTGGATCGGTACAGTACCCCAGCAAAGAACCTCAGGACAGCAAATGCGGCCGCATCCGAGTTAGAAGGTTTAACCGGAGAGGCCCGGCAAAGGCAGCAAGAGAGGGTAAATCACTTGTTGGGAGTTGCATGTCAAAAAAATGAAGAAATAAACAAGGCTAACCCGGCACCACCAGGGGCCTCACAGGTGGTACATTCGGCCAGAAATAACCCGACAAGATCCAGAGGAGCTGCGTCGTCTCTAGGTCATAATCCCAGGAGAGAAGAGGTAGTGGACTCTGGAAGAAGAGACAAGCAAATGGTTCCTTATGACCCGGTAAGGGCTGGAAATAGCAAAGCAGTACAAGTTGATGAGGACCGGCACACTACCGGCCAAGGTGTGGCTGCCCGAGGTAACCGTTACCAAGGCGATGCCGGTCAAAGAAATGCTGCCAATGGCAATGCCGGACAACGCGATCCCTTGGGAGCAGGGCAAAATTTACCTCGGACACAGCAACAACACGTACCTCGGCAAGAAGGAAGTGCGGGACAAGCGGTACAACAGCATCGAGCACATCCAGATCAGGAAAGATACAATGATGGTTATTCGGCGATGGTCAACGATGGATACCCTAGACCGGATCACCACACAATTGGATCAAGGCTCGGAAGCAGGAACTTGCAGCCAGATGATGCGAGGTTGAAGTTGGATAGGATTTATAGGTCGGAGCAAATCGAATTACAAGGTCCTCCGGGTCCAGCATGTTTTGGGCCCCGTATCATGAATGAGCCACCAATGCCAAACTTTCAGCTGGCTAGAGGAACTCGAACTTATGATGGTAGTACCAGGCCAGAGGATTGGCTGATTGACTATGCCACAACAGTCAAGATTGCAACAGGAAATTTGAGATGGGCAGTGAGGTATGTACCACAGATGTTGGAAGGACCAGCGCGAGTTTGGCTGAACAATTTTCCACCAGGAAGCGTTAATTACTGGTTGGATTTCCAGGAGCTGTTTGTTAGCAACTTCTCAAGTACTTACAAGAGACCCAACAGACCACAAACCCTTGCGTTATGCCGGCAGAGACCGAATGAGGCAAATAGAGATTTCCTAACTCGGTGGTGCAATGTGCGAAACTCATGCGAAGGAGTGATTGAATCACAAGCTATCGCGTGGTTCGCTCAGGGATGCAGATATGGAAGTATGCTGTGGCAAAGATTACATCGAGATATGCCAACTACCTTGGCTGAGACAATCCGGATCGCAGACTTGTATGCCTTGGGAGATCCAGCGCAACCCCGGTTAATGTCTAGCGAGGCAAACGAAGAGTATTACGACCGAGATGGCCCCGGATCGTCAAGGAGGAATGATTTTCGAGGAAAAAGAAGGGACAAGCGTCCGGATTATCGGTATAACTCGCAGCAAGTCGCAGCAGTGGACCGGGATCAACCCAACGCCGGAGCCAGTCAACGCTAAACAACTGGAGGGCAGAGCTGGCAACAGAAAAATGAAGGGAGAAAGCCTTAGACCCCGGAGCAGAAAAAGCAATGGTAGGAACGTAAGGATAGGTCGAGGTATACTTTCGAGTCTATGTTAGATCAACCTTGCAAATTTCATACGCCAAGGCCGAACAGTCCGGTGAACCATACGACCCGGCAGTGTGAATGGATGAGGAAGTTAGAACAGGGGAGTTCGGGGAATGCTCAGGCACCTCGGAACAAAGCACCTAGAAATGAAACACCCCGGCCACCATTACTAACAGGGGGAAATGGACAGCAACTGATGCTACCACCACCTCCTCCGAGGTACGAGAACCCAGAAAGAAGGGATGTGGTACATCAAGTGGGCAATAACCAACAACAAGGCCAAGGTTACAACGAGAATGAGGGACGCAATGAGTACAGGGAACATCATCAAAGCTACTATGTGTTCACCATGGAAGAGAATGACCGGAAAAGCTTGCAGTGCCGGCATATGGAGGTAAGCGCAGTAATGCCAGCGGTGGTGAGATATATTCTCTAGGCGGATCAGGAGATTACATGGAGCGTCAAGGATCACCCAAAGATCATGCCGAGCCTAGGAACCTACGCTCTAGTCCTGGATCCGACGTTCATCAGGCCGAATCTCAACATAAGATTTTCCAAGGTGTTGATTGACAATGACAGCAGTATCAACATTATGTACAAGGATACAATGCACAAGTTAGGGATAACAGAGAACATGTTGCAAGCAACAAGGACCACCTTTCATGGCATTGTGTCGGGTATTTCTTGTGAACCAATTGGTAAGGTCCGGGTTGACGTGTTATTCGACACAAGAGACAACTGCCGCACTGAGAACTTGGAATTCAAGGTGGTGAATCTGGAGAGCGCTTATCATGCGTTACTCGGCAGGCCAGCGCTGAGCAAATTCATGGCAACTACCCACATGAGTTACCTTAAGATGAAGTTGCCCGGACCAAGGGGCGTGATAACTATATCGGGGGACTTCCAGCGTTCGATCGAGTGCGCCTCAGCCGGATCCCATTTAGCCGAGTTACTCATGATAGCTCAAGAAAAAAGGAAGATACTAGAAGTGGCGGCATTGGCTCAATCCGCGCAACAGCATATGCCAGCCCTGACCAACCCGCACGGGAGCGTATCGTTCCAAGCTACTAAGGACACGAAGAAAGTGCTAATCAATGATCAGTTCCCAGAGCGCACCGTCACCATTGGTGCCAGGTTAAGCAGCAAATAGGAAAGCGAGCTCGTCAACATCCTCCGTGAGAATAGGGATATCTTTGCTTGGTCTACGCAAGATCTACAAGGTGTACAGAGGGAGTTGGCTGAGCACTCATTAAATGTAAGACCCGGGGCTAAGCCGGTAAAGCAGCCTCTCAGGCGCTTCGCAGAAGATAGAAGGAAAGTTATTGGAGATGAAATAGCAAGACTATTAGCGGCCGGGTTTATCATGGAGGTACTCTATCCGGATTGGCTCTCTAATCAGGTGCTGGTGGAGAAAAAGAAGGATGATCCAAACGTGGCTGTGGCATGGCGCATGTGTATCGACTACATGAACCTAAATAAGGCGTGTCCAAAAGATCCATTTCCACTCCCTAGAATAGATCAGGTCATAGACTCGACAACCGGATGTGAGCTACTGTCATTCATTGACGCGTATTCTGGTTTCCATCAGATACCCCTGAATCCGAATGATCAAATAAAGACTGCATTTATTACCCCGTACATGGCTTATTGCTACCGAACTATGCCGTTTGGGTTACGTAATGCAGGAGCAACGTACCAGAGATGCATGCAAAATGCTACCGAACTATGCCGTTTGGGTTACGTAATGCCGTTTGGGTTACATGATCAGATAGGTCGGAATGTGCAAGTTTATGTGGATGATGTGGTAATAAAAACCAAGGAAAGCAATATGCTCCTTGAGGATATCTGGTAGACATTCGCAAACTTAAGAAGGTTCCGAATGAAACTGAACCCGGAGAAGTGCACGTTTGGCGTACCCGCCGGAAAGTTACTCAGTTTCTTGGTATCTAGCCGTGGCATTGAAGCTAACCCGACAAAAATCCAGGCGATAGAAAGAATGGAACTGCCAAAGTGTCTTAACGACGTGCAGAAGTTCACTGGTTGCCTGGAATCATTAAGTCGGTTCGTATGTCGGTTGGGAGAGAAGGCCTTGCCCCTCTACCAGCTAATGAAAAAGGCAGATAAGTTCACATGGACACCACAGGCGGATCTTGCATTTTAAGAATTGAAAAAGATGTTATCTACCACGCCAATCCTGGCTGCACCACTGCCAAAGGAGCCAATGTTGCTCTACGTAGCCGCAACCAACCGAGTCGTAAGTGCAGTAACCGTAGTGGAGCGCGAAGAGGAAGGAAAATCCGTGCAGAGACCAGTGTACTATCTGAGCGAGGTATTATCAGCCTCGTAATAGAACTATCCTCACTATCAGAAGATGGCATACGGCGTATATATGTCGGCCAAGAAACTCAAGCACTATTTTGAGGAACACCCCATCAAGGTGATATGTGAGGCACCCATTTCAGAAATCATGAGTAACAAAGACGCAAGTGGCCGGATAGCAAAGTGGGCAATCGAGTTAGCTCCTTATGCACCATAGTTTGACAGAAGAGATGCGATCAAGTCACAAGCTGTGGTGGATTTTTTTGTGGACTGGGCTGAAATGCAATACGAGCCACCCCTACCGGACTCCAATTATTGGCAAATGCACTTCGATGGATCGAAACTGAAAGATGGGTTAGGCGCCAGAGTAGTGCTTACCTCGCCCAAGAAGGATCAACTGAAGTATGTCCTTCAAATCCACTTCAGTGCCTCGAATAATGTGGCGGAGTACGAAGCATTGGTACATGGTCTCAAAGTGGCAAAGGAAGTAGGAATACGTCGGATACAATGTTTTGGTGACTCGGATTTGGTGGTATAGCAAGTGTCTGGAAATTGGGATGCCCTGGACGCTAACATGGCCCTATCTAGGTTCCATGTTCAGAAAATAAGCGGGTTCTTTGAAGGATGTGAGTTCCATCACATACCCCGGATTGAAAACGAGGCAGCAGATACGCTGTCCAAGTTGGGCTCGTCCCGGCAGCCAATCCCGCCAAATGTTGCCTTGGAGCACTTGAGAAAACCATCTATCACACTGTCACCCGAATCGGATTCAATTTACATCCCGGCACCCTCTGGATCAGGAGCTACACCTATGGAGATAGAATGGGGAAGCACCTCAGCAAACCCGAGGACTCCTTTAGCAAACCCGGGGACTGCCTCAGCAAACCCCGGGATTGCCTCAGCAAACCAGAGGACTGTGCAACTCGATCCGGCAGGAGTTATGTCGGTAGATGCGATGGAAGTTGATGAGGAACCATTTCCCGTCCGGGCTATACCATCTTGGGCCAAGCCAATTTTTGATTTCCGAAAGAGGGAATCTTGCCGGATGATGAAATAAGTTCAAGGCAAATCCAGAGAAGGGCAAAGGCCTATACAATTATCAACTCCGAACTATACAAAAGAAGTGTGACATCAGTACTACAACGGTGTGTTGATCCGGAGGAAGGACTGGAGATACTCCAGGATATTCACCAAGGAGAATGTGGCCACCATGCCTCCTCAAGGGCCTTAGTAGCAAAAGCTTTCCGGCATGGGTTTTACTGGCCCAGTGCTTTGGAACAAGCAGAGGACTTGGTGAGGAAATTCAATGGTTGTCAAAGATACGCCACAAAAACTCACCTACCAATGTCGGAGCTAAAAACTATCCCCATCACATGGCCATTTGCTGTATGGTGCCTAGACATGGTAGGACCATTTAAGCCGGCCAAAGGAGGGATGACCCATATCCTGGTCATGGTTGACAAATTCACGAAATGGATTGAAGTGAAACCGATTCGGAAGTGTGATGGGGCAATGGCAATAAGATTCCTCAAGGATATAATCCTAAGGTACGGCTACCCCCATAGTATCATAACTGATAATGGAACGAATTTCACTGAAGAAGCATTTGCGAGATTCTGCCAGGAAAAGAAGATCCGGTTAGATGTCACCTCAGTCGCCCACCCCGCATCGAACGGGCAAGTGGAAAGATCCAATGGACTGGTACTGTCCGAGATAAAACCCCGGCTCATAGAGCCGCTGCAAAGATCAACGAGGTGCTGGATAGAAGAACTACTAGCGATACTGTGGAGTTTAAGAACAACCCTGAATCGATCAACAGGCTATACGCCATTCTTTCTGGTATATGGGGCAGAAGCTGTATTACCAGTCAACATAGAGCATGATTCGCCAAGGGTCACACAATACACAGAAGTCGAAGTGCGCGAAGCCCGGCAAAATGATGTTGATCTGCTGGAAGAAGAAAGAGAACTGGCCTTGTCCAGATCCGCCATATATCAGTAAAATCTCCGGCGCTATCATAGCCAGAAAGTAAACCCCCGAGTTTTTCGGGAAGGTGATTTGGTGTTAAGGCTAATACAACACACTCCTGGCATGCATAAGTTATCCCCTCCGTGGGAAGGACCTTTCATTGTGAGCAAAGCTTTGTGCAATGATTCCTACTATCTTATTGATGCACAGCCCCAGCAAAAGAACAAGGCGGATAGGTCCGGAGAAGAATCCAAAAGACCATGGAACATAGCACTGCTTCGTCCTTTCTACACCTAAGAGGTGAATGTATCCGAACTACTCGTATGTCGGTATGTATGTCGGCAATGAGCTTATCAATAAAAACTTTGCTACCCCGAGCAGAGACTCAGGGACTGCTATAACACTTATCTCTTGTTTTTCGTATTTTTGTGTCGGCTAGGTTAAGTCGCTTATATCTTAGTTGGATCAGTAATGTCTGAGCACCAAAAACCTAACTCTTCGACTTTTCTGCTGTCCAATAAGAATTGGCTTCATGGTAAGCAAGAGAACAAGTTTGGAATGGCAAAGCACATGAAAAACAACTAAGGAAAAGAACTTAAGTAGGCCGACATTGGTTTTCTGACTAACCCTTAGTTTATTTTATTCACTAAAATGTCGAATCATTTTGACCTAATCTCAAGGTTTCAAGTATTGTTAAGTCAATTTTTTGAACCTCGGACTCGTAAGTCGAAAAACCGAATCAAGGTAGACGCGTGCCGAGTCAAAAATTGGGGGAACAAGAAAATGAATCTCGGGGACTTTGCCCACGATAATCTGGCAATAAAACTTAGTTCAGAACTTAAAATTGTAGCACAAACAAACCAAAGTATTTAAATACATCTGCGCCTGGCATTCCGGGGATCTGATAAATATGACAAGTGTTTTTCAAGGGGCAGGAGCAGCAGACGAATCATCTGTTGAGGAGGGAGGTACTCCGGAATGTGGGGGAGGAGCGCTAGCTTCGGCTTCATCCTCCGGGTTAACCTCGCTGTCCTCCGGGTCTTCAGCTTCATCGCCCAGCTCGGAGCCCTCTCTCTCACCCCCTTCATCTTCAGCTCCAGATATAATTTCTTCATCATCAGCAACATCAAGATAACTTGGCCCCTCATTCCAAGCGTGGCAGAAGGAGTACTGGATGAGCTTGTTAGCACAGGCTTGGCGGCGCGTGATCCACTCCAGATCCTCGCACCACTTAGACCCGGTGCGCATGTGAGTGAGCAATGCCAAGTCAATTTTTTCATACCAGGAGAGCGCAAATTGCAAAGCAATGTCGGCCCCAGCCCATGCGGCAGATTCACGCCACAGATGCAGCTACGTGTCACATTCCATTAGCTTGGCTATGAAAGCCGAACCTTTCTTGGGAATGGGTTCACTGGGCCAGAGGCAGCTAAACATCCGTGTTGCTGCCGGGATGATGTCCGCACCATGATTCTTCACTACCTCAAGGCGAGCGGTGAGGCTCGCCAAGAGATCCTTTGTGGTATAAGGGATTGGTTCGACATCAAGGGCAGCAGGAATTCCATGCTATTCGCGGGACAGGCGTACGGCAGAGGTAGCGAGCGTATCGCTATCTGGAAATTTGCCTAAGGATAAGAAGAAAGATAGTGAACAAAAGGACCAAATCCGGATAGTAGAAGATCAAGCAAGAGCAGAAAACTTACACGCAATCTGGAAGAGGAGTCGCTGAAGCTCGGAATCAACGTTGGCACTATGGGCCTGGAGTTTCTCATATTTGGTGGTCACCGACGTAAGCTTGACGTCGGCTTCCTCCAATAGGCTTTTATCCTTGGAGATTTGCGTGGTTAAATGCTCTTTCTCCTCGGCAAACTCTTAGTCGACCTTCTCCAACTCGGACTGATGGCGGCTCTTAAGCCTTTGGATTTCGGCATTCAGCCGAGTAATCTCCGAGTCCTGCTGTTGGAGCCGAGCTATCTCTGCGTCTTTCTTTTTCATCTCAGCCTCATGATTTCCTGCTTGTTCGAGGAAGTGAGTCATCATTTCAGGAATGGTGACACTATCCTCGAGAGCAACTGCAACAGCACAATGACCCGGAGGACCCAAAATATGATTGTCCACCGGATAAAGCAAGGAAAATACAGCGATCGTGTGAAGGGGATAAGTTTACCTTTGATTTCCGCAAGGTTTTTCCTCATGACTATATTCTCAGCTTCAACCTCGGCTGCATGATCCGGACAACAAATTCATATAGGTCCTAAAAAGTTTGAAGGAACAACGAAGAGCAAGAATGGAAATTTACCCCTCTTCTGGTACTCCACCAGGACTTTCCCATAACACGCGCGAATGTCTTTGTAGCAGTCCAGCAGGCGCTGGAACTCAGCGGTTCAGCGGTTAGTGGTAATTTGAAACAAGCGAGGAAAAGACAAAAGTTCAAAGGCAAGATAAAAATAATTCAAAGTCTACAAGACCCGGGCCAAGTTGAACTTAACCCGACTCTAGGTGTGTGGATATTCGAAGTCTACAAGACCCAGACCAAGTGGAACTTAACCCGGTTCTAGGTGTGTGGATATTTGAAGTCTACAAGACCCGGGCCAAGTGGAACTTAACCCGGCTCTAGGTGTGTGGATATTTGAAGTCTACAAGACCCAGGCCAAGTGGAACTTAACCCGGCTCTAGGTATGTGGATATTCAAAGTACATCTAATACGGGCCAAGGGAACTAGACCCGGCTCAAAATCTACTAATAGTTTGATGCTATTATGAACAAAAGCTAAGTTCTATGAGGAGCATCCGACCGAATAACAACTTATTCCCTCGGAGGCTCGGGGACTAGAGGCTATATCTATAAGTGTTCAGTTGTGTAAACAATAGCAACAGATAAAAAAGATTACCTCCATCATCCGGCCAGCCAAGGAGATAACCTTGGTAGCGGAGTTCATCTGGGCGCTGAACTCGGCGGGGCCGAACCTCTCCGGCAGGTCGTCTTGAGGGTCGACGAATTCTACGTTATTCCAGTTCTTCACATACTCAAGGAGTAGTGGACTGTAGCTTTCGCCGCTCAGAGAATGACCCGCCACAAGGCCCTTCACGTGGGCCTCCTGCCTGGCAGATTGAGCTGCTGCGGGGCTGGTGTGCAAAACCAGTTGTTGGCTGCCCTCTGATCTGGAGGCAGTAGACCCGGATGAAGTTATGTTGGCTGACCCAGAGGTCTTCTTGGATTTGCTGGATGAGGGTGGAGGAATTGACTGAAAGATATCTGCTATAGAAGGGGTGGACCCGAAGGGAGCTGATGGAGCTTTTCCCTTGGGAGGCTTGGAGGCTCTTGATGTTGTTGGTGCTACTGCTGGTGCTGGTGCTGCTACTGGTGCTGGTGATGCTGGTGCTGGTGTTGCTGGTGCTGGTGCTACTGTTGGTGCTGGTGCTGGTGCTCGAGATGCTGGAGGCGGCGCCGATGAAGCTGGCACCTCAGGATCTAGCACTGAGGCTGAGGAACTGGGGAGATCCGGCATCGCCGTATCCTGATCCGGCCCACTACCCCCACGCCGACATTGCCCTCCTCTTGGGGAGGTGGACTCTGGTCAGGCGCAGCCGCAGAGCCCTCTTGAATAGGGCTGAGCGGGCGATAATCATCGTTTCAGGGGGGGGAGGGAATGTCCCGGAGTGGGGAGGCAATGATGGGGCCGCTCTGAGGGATATCCCTAGGAGGTCTGAATAAAAGATAAGGCACCAAGTTAAAAAGAAGAATCAGTAAGAAATAAAGGCAAGCAAAGGAAAAAATCCCAAGGAGTACTAGAGAACTTACTCATCCGCGGTAGGAGGAGCCCGAGGTTTGGGCGCCCTCCGAACCGTGCTCTTGGCGGCAGGCTTGGCTGAGGGTTTAACCCCGGACTTCTTTTGCCTCTTCTTGGGCGGCGACGCCTCCGAAGCCGCGACCGAGGTAGCTGCGCGCTTCTGGGACGGAGCCGGGGCCGCGCCACCAGTTGCAAGGGGAGGAACCTCGTGGACCTGATCGTCCGGGTTAGCTGAACATTCGGACATAGCCAGGTGCGTGTAAGGGATGAGAACCGAATCAAATACCTCAAGGACCTCAACATCCGAGTCATCATCGTCAGGCCAATCCCTTAGATAAGAGGCCTTACCAGCGCTGCGTTTGACGACGTCCAGGGTAGGCAGGAAAACCTCCGGATCAGGCTCCTCCTCATCCTCCTCGGTGCGGTCTGGCAACCATTTGCTCGCCATCACCTCACCATCCTCCAGTGGCTGCTGGAGGAATCGCTGAGAACAAAGCAAAAATTGACAAGTTACAAGAGTAAAATCGACATACATAAGAGATTCAAAAAACGAGAAGGAAAACTAACCTGGGGTGGAGGGTTGACCCGGGTGAAGGGCTCGAGTCCCCACTCCCAATCCTCGGAGAACTCCTTCTCCACATTGAATATGGACTTAACCCAGCGGTAAACCGCCGAGTTATCCAACTCGAAGGAAGAAGTCCGGTGAGGGTCAAGAGGGCCACTAAGATAGCAGATATTGTGGGCTCGATTCTGGAGGGGGGAGACCCGGCTACTGAGGAAAGTGATCATGATGTCCTCCCCCCGGAGTTTCTCCTTGAGAAGCTCCTTGATCCAGCACTCCACTTGGTTCGCCAGGGCCGTGGGCCGCTTCGGAATGCTCTCCCAACGCGAGGTGTCAGGAGGGCCAAGTTTGAAGGGGAGCAACCGGATCAGGTCCTCCTTGGTGGTGTTCTGGACATAAAAGAAAGTCCGGGCCTAGCCCTTGCAAGATTCCAGTCCCGTAACCCGGGGGAACACCGACTGTTTCCGGGGAGAGATGGAGGCTGCGCCACACTGGGTCAACTGCCTGTTCTCCGGGGTGCGCTCCTTATCCAGAATCACATTCCTCCGCAGGCCAAAGAACTTGATCCAAAGTTCTTTGGTTGGCTAGAGGCCAATGTACCCCTGAATGCCAGAAGCAAAGGAGGACAGAGAGGTAATGGCGTTTGCGGGGAGGTGATGCGGTTGCAACTTGTATGTGGAGACAAAATCAAAGAAGAAATCAGAGGTGGGAAGGCTGAAGCCACGCTGGAAATGCGATAAAAAACTACATATTCCCCAGATGCGGGGGAAGGAGACTTCACTGGCGGCAAGGCGGCAGGCGACACCGGCGAGGATGCGCCGTGTGGCGTGGATCCAGTCAAGGTCCTCCTCGCGAACGACGAAACCGTCCCAACCGCCACGCTCGCGGCCCTCCGCTCCTTCTTCTTGTTGCGCCACCACCGCTGCTTCCGCCTCAGACATGGTGGATTCAAGATCTTCCAAGGAGTAATCGGATTAGAGGTAGCCGGAAGAAGGGAAGCGAAGCGCAAGGCCGCGTGGTGGAAATTGGCACTGGGAACGGTGGCGATGGAGCAAAATGCTGCCGGAGCATGGTCGCGGTGGCGCTCGTGGAGCAAAAAACTAGCGACGGAGTCGCTGTGAAGGAGAGAGAGGCAGGGAAGCACGAAGGAAATGGGGGAACTTCCCTAGAGAGCGCCCCACACCTCCTACTTAACCGCGCTGCACGCGCGTCATGGGATCTAATACAGGTGACGCGCCACGTGCAACTAGCGTGTATGAGGCCAGAACGACCAATCAGAGCAAGGACACATGAGGGGCTACAGGAGCGGATGACCCCATGATGTGAAGCAACGTTACGGTTAACGATGCGCTACAGTGAAGAGACGTTTACAACAGTTATTCCTGACATTGCAACAGTAACCGGCGCATTAAATGCGCGTGGCCCTTAAAATGAGGCAAAATGATGATTACCCTCCACGTAGGATATGGAGAAGCATACAAGAGAAGGAAAGGTAACCCGGATGAGCAAGCAAAATACCTGGCCAACGAGGAATAACTCGGAAAGAGCAAAAGGGTTGTGAGATGAGAAACTCCGGGCTACGAGGTAACTCGGCCTAAGGAGCGAAAGATCCGGATATGGGAACCTGCTGTGGCCTTAACAACTAAAAGTTGCTAAGACCACACCAGCTTCGGGGACTAATGTTGGGGGGATACCCCCGGGTAGGGTAACACCGGGGTATAAGGGCCGAGTTAGCCGGGTACGGCGCGGTCAAAGCAAAGTGCTGACCGGGTCACCTCAAGGCAGGCCGAATCACGGTGTGACCCGGCCCATGGAACATCTCCTTAACAATGGTCCGGCCGGCATAAGATGTATGCTGGCCATGTCAATCTGTTTTGCAGGTAAATGGGTATGCCGGATTAGCTATATGCTAGCCGCATTATCTTAGCTTCCAAGAGAAGGAATCCTCCGCTGGTCAAAAGGTGGCTTTATTAGCTGTAGCATGAGCAAAGTAAAGTAAAGAAGAGGACCAGTGGGTCAGGGGCGACCAAGATGACGCGGGCAAAGCCGGATGACATAGCCCGTGTCTAGTGACGCCAAAAGACAAGGATTACGCCATGGGTTACGTCCAAAGCCTGGACGAGAAGTTAAAGGGAATAAAGAAGCATCTGCTTTAGGAAAGGAGCATATTCGTAGAATATGCTGCCACCTGTGCCCTAGAATTGTAACCCGGGCTCCCCTATATAAGGAGCACCGGGGCCTCCATAGTGGGGGATGGCCAGTAGATGAATGATTCTCTGTCTAAGGTAGAACTCTAGGGCTAGTGAACAAGGGGTAAGAGACATCGTCTCCTTCTTGTTAAGAGCCTGAGGAGCACTTGTAAACACCATTGATAGAGAATATACAAGAACTTCCGTGCGTGGAATCACCACGTTCTCCCTCCCCGAATTCCCCTAGCACTCATTGGCCCCATCTTTAGCCTATCCATGGCATCTGCCATGCCACCACCACGACAAGATTGTTAGCAAACATCCGTAAGTACTAATCAATGCATTAAGGTTTCCCCAACCATAGCCTTAAGTTTAATGGTCCTCTTACTCCCATACGTGCAATGTTCCGGTTGCGTCCTCAGGTTTCTGTCACTTCGGCAGAACTCCCCCTTCCTTTTACGCATACTACAAACCCTATGATGTTTAATCCATGCACACACGAATATAATGGACACCAAAGGACTGTACCATATCAGCATACAACTCTAATGAACCAAAGACGTTCAACCATTCAATCTAAGAACAAAGAAACTACACAAACATGATATAGATCATAGGATTATAACTTATAGCATCAAACACCATGATTACATAGGACGGTACAGAGGTGTGTGGGAGGATGAACCACTGCATACTAGGAGGATTAGGTGATGAAGATGGCGGTGAAGATGGTGAAGAGGGCAGCGGCGGCGCCGGCGGCGGCGCGGGGGACTCCTTGCCCGCCGCCGATATCATGGGGGAGCACCGCCCCTTAGCCCCCTTCCTTCATGGCTTCTTGGGAGCCCTTCCCCATGGAGATGGGATCCATAGGGGAGGCAAAAACATGGCTTTCGTGGCTGCAAATTCGTGGGTGGAGATGCCCTAGGCGAATTAGTTTTCCTCCCTTTATATAGCTTCTTGGATTCCCGTCACCCCATCTTGGGCTGCAGTAAATCGGGCCTATAAGGCCCGGCTGGACTAGGAATCAGATAAATTTTATATCTAGAGCGTTTGTCGCGAAATTTCCAACAACTTTGTAGTTGAAGAGTTTTCCATTTGACGCCGTCTTCGAGCCAAAACGTGACCATCTTCAAAAAGAATTCTGAGACAGATTTATAGAAAAACCCCAATTTGACTCCAACTAGGTTTCCACTTGTATTCTTGGTAA
Source organism: Avena sativa (assembly GCA_916181665.1). Classification (NCBI taxonomy): domain Eukaryota; kingdom Viridiplantae; phylum Streptophyta; class Magnoliopsida; order Poales; family Poaceae; genus Avena; species Avena sativa. The sequence continues at coordinate 541,744,252 of OV702289.1, read as the reverse complement.
TTCCTACACATCAAAGTATAAAACAAAAACATTGTACACTTTTGCAACTATTAGTAGGTTAGTCCAAATAAATCATAAACTTTATACAAAAGGAGTGTCAAAAGCATATTATTAGCATAAAACCATCAAAAATTATAGATACGTTTTGGACGTATGAACCTACCGCCGCCGAGAAGCGCAAAGCGGCGACACCAGAGGTTGACGCAGCCCCGCCAGCGAAACGCGGGCGTGGGCGTCCCCGCGGAAAATACCATGTTCGAAGTGAACTTTTTAAAATTCCTAGCCATGTCCAAAGTGAACTTTCAAATTATAAAGCGAACTTTTTTAGACAGTAGAGTGAACTTTTTTATTAATACTTCTGAACTTTCTTTTTATCAAACACATTTTCTGGATTTTTTTAGCTTTTGCCTGAAGTGAACTATTAAATAAACGAGAACCCATCGCGTTTGAAGTGAACTATGTTTTCGCGCAGAGTTAACTTATTTTTCGTGAGCTTTCTTTTTTCGGACAATTGAGTGAACTGTCTTTTTTCAACTCTTGTGAACTTTCTTTTTTGAACAGCCGAGTGAACTGTCTTTTTTAAACGCTTATGAACTTTATTTTTCGTGAACTTTTTTTCCCGGACAACTGAGTGAACTGTTGTTTTCGCGAACTTTTTTCAGATAGCTGAGTGAATACACTTTTTGTGAACTTTGTTTTTTCGTGGACGGTTTTCTTAGCAGAATATTTTTCTGAGCAGAGTGAACTTTTATTTTGAGCAGAGTGAATTTTTTCCAGATGAGTGAACTTTCTTTTTCTTGAACAACCACTATATACAGGTCAGACTGGAATAACGGAAAAGTAAATTGTCATTTACAACTAAGTGAACTATATTTTTGCCAAAAGATGTGTTCACGAACAGATCCTAGTTTCTCTAAGCTTCACAATTTTGTTTCTAGCAGCATCACAAAATGATCCAATATTCACACAAGAAATAGGAAGTTCAGACACGATTTTTCTGTAGAGAAGAGCACTATGCGAAGCTGGGAGGCCGCCGTGGGTCGCCAAGGAGGGGCATTGGCAGTGCAAGTCGCTAGGGAGGATGCATGGATTGGATTGAGGGGAGGGCATGGCCACCGCCTGCAGGGCGCAAGGTAGAGGAGGGGGAACGAGCACCATTTCCCAGTGCGTGCAGGGGTGGGCATGGCCGCCATCGATAGAGGGCGAGGTAGGAGAGGGGAACAGGTGTTGCCACCCGGCGCGAGTCAGTGGAGAGCAAGGTCTCTACCTGCAAAGCGCGAGGCGGGAGTGGGCACGGCCGCCGACGGCAGAGCACGAGGAAGGGTAGGGCACGACCTCCGTAGGGAGAGCGCGAGGAAGTGGAGGGCGTCGCCGCCTTCAGGAGAGCGCGAGGCGGGGGAGGGAGAGCAGGTGCAGCACAGGAGGTGGGCAAAGGTGGTCGGCGGCGCACGGGGCAAAGGAGGTCGGTGGCGCACAGGGCAGAGGAAACGGCGACGCGTGGAGGGTTTAATTTGACGAGGAAGAAAGTGGTTAGGTGGAGGAAAGATGGTTAGGCTTGGGGTTTCTTGTATAAGCTATATAGAAATTTTTTAAAGGGTTCCTCTTAGCTCTTCTCTATCTAGTCTCTATCTATATATATATATGCTCATTCTTACATTTATCATTTTTTGCGCTGATCATTTCTTTTATTATTTGACAGCAACAAATATGTTTCAAAGTGTACGAGATGATCAAGACATAAAAGTGTGTAGCCGTATATAGGATATATAGTAGAATATACACTATATAAATATATATGTAATGGTTTTGTCACGTGAATATGACATTAAACGATATATCGTGTGATATAATATATTGGTCCTTTTTTTGTTATTGATATTCTGAATCACATATATAATATTGTGCGGTGAATGTAAAATTGCTATCCGAAAAGGCATGCGCCGAGATATATTAGACCAGGCAGTATCTTTGTGCTGTTATCTCACGGTAGCCACGACATGTACACAGTGTTATCCTACATGGGTTGTGGCATAATTAACTTGCTGCCGTAGAAGCGCTAGCTCGACGGATCATGTTGTGTCGCGCCAAAAAATCCATCGCCATTGTAGAATTCCCAACGCAGTTATCCGTAACGGCTTTTTTGTCGCGCTAGCACGAGCACGACGACTAATACTGTGCCTCGGCATCTATAAGCGCCATCGCCCAAGCTCCGTATTGTAGTATAATATGAAGTCATCGAAGCATATGAAAAGGAAATTGAAACATGTTAGGAAACTGAGAAACTCTAAAGTTATTGCATTGTATTATATCCAAACATCTAAAAACTTGGCAGATCCCTTCACAAAGTGTTTATCACATAAGTTGATAGATAGTGTATCGAGAGAGATGAGTTTGAGATCTACACTATGAGTTGCTCGCAGCGGTATCCAACTGTAGCACCCCGATTAAACCACTACTAGAAAATCGCTTGGTGTTTCTGTTTTATTGCATCATCATGACCGCATGCTCATGTCTTCATGCCACATTGCATTTGAGCATCGTCATGTCATCATACATGGTTTGCCTAAAACTATTTTCTAAAAGCCTATTTTGTGTTCTAAATATCCCCCGTCTTTATTTCAAGTCTAAACCCCTGATTTCTTTGAGATCTTTTATTTATCTAAAAACTATTTGCAAAAGTCTTTTTTATAAAAATAAATAAAGAAACAAAATAAAAACTATTTTTACCGGGGGAGCCAGCCAGCCAGTGGCCCAGCTAGCTAGCTACTACTCCGGCCCAACCCAAAAACCGATCAAACCCTAACCCTAGACCCTCTCCAACCCACACCTGGTCCAACCGGACCATCTCACCCTACCTATCCTAGCCTTAAACTAGTCCCACCCAAACCCTCACCCAGACCGCCCCATCCCTACCTGGCCCCACCCACCGACGCGCGCCTGCCGCTCACTCCCATGCACCGCAGCGCCCTACTCGCACGCGACGCGTGCGTGACCGGCACTACCGCTAACACCTGCCCCCGTTCCCTGGCCCCACCACGCACGAAACCCCCACTAACGCGACTGACAAGCATCATGAAGCCCCATCCCCATCCTTTCCCAACTCCCGCATCCCGTGTGAGTCCCGCCTCCTTCCTCCCCTTTGGCATCCCCCGTGCCGCCGCTTACCCCCTGTGGCTCCTCCATCTCGCGCATGGTGCCGCCTCTTCCCGACCTCTCGAGCTCCTTCCCTAGCCTGTAGAGCCCCTGCTCTGTCCTCTTCAACATCGCCTCCAACCGCCGCCGCCGCCGGCGAGCCTCGCCGACCCCGCTGCCCCTGCTTGTGCAGGCTCCTGCCTTGGCTGCTGTCGACCGTGCGGAGCTCATCGGCATTGCTACAGCACCACGCACCTCTGCGGAACCTCGAGCCCGTCCCCAACCTCTGCTCCTCCTCGTGTGAGCCCACCGCTGCTCGGCTTCCCCGTTTCCAGGAGCCGTCGACCGGCCTCCGTGAGCTCGCCGTCCATGTCCCCGCTGCAGAGCCCCACCCGGCTGCGCGTCCTCATCGCCTCGCGCCATGGCTGCCCTCCTGCTCTCTTTCTCACGTCAGATCGCCTCCTCCAGCGCCGACCGCTGCCATCTCCGACCCGCACGCGGGAAGGACACCACCGGCCTCGTCTCTGCCGGCGCCTCTCCCCGCGTCCCAGCAGAGCCGCCAACCCCCATCGCTCTCGCCTCCATCCACCGCGACATGGTCGCCACGGTCCTCTACTTCTTCCCGTACTCGCCTCTTGTCGTTGGCTCCTAGCATATCATGTTATGTGTCGATGTCTGTAGTGCACTCGCGCTAATATGCGTTTCTTCTTCATGTGTGACGATGTGGTACCTCCACCCTGTACCTATTGACAAGATCTACACCCACAATCCAAACCAAGATCTTCTTCACGGAGTCAACTACATGTAGATCTCCGAGAGGAAACACCAAGACCTAATGGCACCGAAAACTAAGCCGACACCGACCAAAGATGGATGACAAGCAGTCCATCCGGGAACCCGAAGGCGATGGTACCGAAACCCCCAAGGTCACCTTCATGGATCCAAAACCTCGAAGCCCGATCCTATCGAACCCAAACCCCGAAGACCGATCCCAGAATCCGAAGACCTCGGTCCCAACGAACCCAAAGCCCTAACCCAAGATCTCCGAGTCCCCTATGCGTGACCCCTTTTCCGAGACCCATATTTTATAATATATGACATATATATTGTTGCATTAAATTGTTCATGATTGCATACATACTTTGGAATTTGGGGATATTTTGTCCACTCACCTAATAATTAAATATGAAGACCATATGCAGGCTCTTCTAGTCTTATATTGGCTCCATTTATTTGTGTAGCAAACTGATGCGATGTTTTTCCTTGATAAGACAACATTTAAATTGCGGGTAGCTAAACATAATGAACATTCTAATTAATTGTCGAGACCTCGGTTCCGCTTAATATTGCCTAGTCGCAATGCATATTTGCCATGTCATGCATCATATCATGAACATGCTCGATCTTCTACCGTAGTATTAAATAGTGCATCCGGTGTTTCTTTTAGTGCTTTGGTTCTTCGCGGATTAGGCCATTGAGTTGATGCGATTATCGACAATTTCTCCGGTGTATCTCCAGTAGTGTTTCCTAGGTGAGCAATCTTCCCCTTTCTACCTATTTTGCTTTTATAGTCTTTATTTGCTCCTGTTGATCTATTGCTATCCGTGTTGTGATGCTTTAGTTTCTGTGCACCATTTGTATTCCTTGTAGCCTCTATATTGCCTTGGACACATCCTATTGCCTATTGTTTGATAGATAGTCGGCTTTGCGAGTTGTAGTTGCTTACTTAGGTGTTCCTTCGTGTCGTTGTCGTTCCACCGTTGATGGAAGGTTGGCACATGCTTAATGGTGGAGGTGATCATGACTTTAATTTCAATTTGATAATTAAAAATGCTGGGAATAGATATAATTAATGGAGAGGCACCGGTGGGCAATATATGTTATTTGGTTCTTCCACGCTCACTTGTGTCCCGTAGGCCCCGAGTACTTGATACCTGTTCCTTGACTATTCGCACTATCCACATACGGGAGACCCTATGGATCCCCCTTTGCATGAGCTTGATTCACACTTTATTTCTTGGGCCACAAACTAGTTTGGAGCTTTATTACTATCCTGTACTTATGCCATGCTTTACTGCTTTATTTACGATTGTGCGTGGAGCACTTGTACTATTTAGGACTTATGACATGTTTCCGCGGTATCGACAAGCCTAGTCACACTTTCGCGTTCCTAGTTGTTTACAACCGTCTACACAAACCTTGGGTCCATCTCGGAGCCGGCTAACTTCGTTGCGGGTAGCTTAATGGGGTGGCCCCCTGAAATGATTTATGAATCCTGTGAATGCTTTGTCGTGAGGCCTCGTTGCTTTTTATTTGGTTCTTCTCGAGGTTAGTCATGTGTGTGTTGCTATTTGTGCACCCCTGCAGGGTAAATCTTTCTAAAAGACGTGTCCGCGGTTATGGACGACTTGGAGCATAGTATCTGATCATAGACAACCATAACTAAAGTAGTGCTATAAATTTGACTTTAACATGTCTAGTAGTCAGTTTCACTACAACCGAATGAGTAAATAAAAGTGCCAACAACTGTTGGTTTTGGGATGTCTCATGCTAATTGTATCTAACTAGTAAGTATTGCAATTACAACGAAATGGTTAACTAAAACTGCCACTGCTTACGATATCAGGATGACGCATGCTATCTATATCTGACTAGTAAGTGCTACAACTATAATGGAATGAATAAAACTACCAACCGTGTGAGTTCCTCTGTTTAGCTTCCTCGTTTGGTATCGAGGGGGAAATACCAGGATGGGTATGATTGGTGTTAGTATCAGGTTGGATCCAAATAGGTCTTTCTTACCACTCTCTAATAGCCGACAGTTATATCGAGTCTCTATAGGTTGTATAGTGCATGCTTTGCTGCCGCTTCAGTCCACCATACCTATGTAGGCGAGAGCCGCCGAATTCTAGACTCATCGTGTACTGGCCTCAGGACTGACCGCTCCCTTTTCCTTTGCCCTTTGTCAGCGCCCCTTTTGTTTTAGCAGGTTTGATATCGACATTGTTAGCAGGGTTACCCTTCCAGCTTGGCCTAGGCAGGTGAAAGGATCGTATGGGCACCTAGAGGGGAGGGGGGTGAATACATGCTACTTCAAATTTTACTCATTTTCAAGTTAAGGTTTGACACAAAAGGTAAATTCTCTAGATTCTGCAACTATGGTGAATTTACCTATATGTCAATCTAGCATATACACTAAGCAAGAACTTGATAAGTAAAGTGCAGTAAAGGATAGAAGTAACCAAAGTGGAGAACGCGGAGGCACAAAGATTTGTTTCTCATAGTTCCTTCCTTTTAAGGGGAAGTACGTCTATGTTTGGAGAGGGGGTGGTTTCAAACCACCAATGCCACGAGAGGCCTCCCATGTTCTCCGATGAACCTCACCCCAACAGGTTCGATTCACCTCTTACACTATATCGGCAACCTTCGAGGTGGAAGCCGACACCTTTACAAAAAGTTTGAGGCACACATCCACAACCTAATTGGAGGCTCCCGAATACAAGCAAGCTGTCAAACAATCAAAGACAAGCTTGTAAAAACCAAATCACAAGCTAGGGTTTCCAATGAAACACTAGAGCGAGGGGCCCTCAAGTGAATGAGGGGGAAATGAAGATCTCTCTTGGTGAAGCTATATATCAAGGCCTCCTCCTTCTTTTCTCCAAAGATCAATGACTTTGGATGGTCGAGTGAAGAGATCTTGAGAATTTGGTGGCTCAAATGGTGTTGCTGTTCTTGAGGTGGATGAGTGATACGTTGCTAACGTATCCATAATTTTTGATGTTCCATGCTTGGTTTTTATCTACTTTCTTATGTTTTGTACACACTTTGGAGTACTTTTTATACACTTTCTTGGACTAACCTATTAACAAGATGCCATAGTGCCAGCTGCCTGTTTTCTGCTGTTTTTGGTTCCAGGAAAGTCAGAAAATGAATATTCTCGAAATTGGACGGGGCAAAAGCCAAAGTCAGTTTTTCACCGAGGGGGACATAGAGCCAGAATACGAGACAGAGAGGGGCTAGGCGCCGCCCATACCACCTGGCCGCACGGCCAGGCCTGGCCTGCGCCAGGGGGTGGTGCAGCCACCTAGGGCACCCCCTCGGCCTCCCCTTTCGCCTATATATTGCCTCTGATACAGAAACCCTAAGTACCCGATCAAAATTCCACGAAAGAGTCTGTAGCCACCGTCATCTTCATCCCTAGATCGGGAGGGATCTGAATCTCTTCCCGGCACCCTGCCGGAGGGGAGAATTCACCCTGGAGGCCTTCTTCATCACCATGCAAGCCTCCGGTGTGATGCGTGAGTAGTTCATCCTTGGACTACGGGTCCATGTAGTAGCTAGATGGTTGGTTCTTCTCCTTTGTGCTACCATGTCTAGATCTTGTGAGCTCCGTTCATGATCAAGATCATCTATTTGTAATCTACATGTTGTGTTTGCGGGGATCCGATGGATATTGAGATGCTATTTCAGATTGATTATTGATTCTATCATGTCTTTGTTATTTGTGATCTTGCACGCTTTCCATTGTTAGTAGCTATCTTGTCCAAGTAGATGCTAGCAACTCCAAGAGTTAGTATTTATGCTCGATAGTGGGTTCATGCCTCTAGTAATCCGGGGAAGTGACAGAAATCTCTAAGGTACTAGTTGTGCTGTTGCTACTAGGAGGAAACAACAATCCTTTGTTCATAGAATAATCGAATTGTTTACTTTACACGCAATGTGTAATTCAATTATTTGTTGCTTGCAACTTAATACTGGAGGGGGTTCGGATGATAACCTAAAGGTGGATTATTAGTCATAGATGTAGTTGGATTACGGTCTATGTATAATGTTGTAATGCCCAATCAAATCTCAAAGGAGTCAAGATGATTAGTATATGCTTGTATGCTTTCTCGATGTTTGTCAATTGCCCCGCTGTAATTTGTTCACCCACCATGTTATCTATCTTAACGAGAGCCACCACTAGTGAGCTATGGACCCTAGTCCTTTCTTTTACCATCAATCTACAACTGTTTTCTGCTTTCTGTTTACTTTCTGCAAGCTTTTACTAGCTTCCACACAATACGTTTAATCCTTTGTTTTCAGCAAAACCAGTGAGATTGACAACCTTACTGTAAGTTGGGGGCAAAGTTCTGTGGTTGTGTTGTGCAGGATTCCAAGTTGGCAACAACACCTTGGAGGTGTTTCCTTGCTCCTACTGGTTCGATAACCTTGGTTTCATAACTGTGGGAAACTTACTGCTGTCCTCATCATACCTTCCTCTTGGGGTTCCCCAACGAGCTCGTTATTACACGAGTCAGCAAGTATTTTTCTTGTGCCATTGCCGGGGAGTCAAGGACATCTTCGCAAGGGGAGTCCCTCATAACCAATCTCTTTACTTTGTTGTTTTTGTTTTGCTTAGTTTACTTTTGCTTTGTTTGTTTGTTTCTTTATCAAAAACACACAAAAAATTAGTTGTACTAGTTTTCTTTCTTTATTAAAACACAAAAAATGAATACTCTTGAAAACACTAAGTTGTGTCACTTCACTAGCACCAACAACAATGATTTCATGTGCACACCTATTGCTCCACCTGTTCCTGAAGCTACTTTCTTTGAAATAAAACATGTTTTACTCAATCTTGTTATGAGAGAACAATTTTTTGGTATTGGTAATGAAGATGCTGCTGCTCATCTAAATAACTTTGTTGAACTTTGTGAGGTGCAAAAGCATAGGGATATAGATGGAGATATTATTAAGCATAAATTGTTTCCTTTCTCTTTGAGAGGAAAAGCTAAAGAATGGTTGCAATCCCTAACTAGGAATAGTATTGATTCTTGGACTAAATGCAAAGATGCTTTCATTGGAAAATACTATCCTCCTGCTAAGATTATATCTATGAGAAGTGAAATAATGAAGTTTAAACAATCTGATAATAAACATGTTGCTCAAGCTTGGGAAAGAATGAAATCTTTGGTAAAGAATTGTCCTACTCATGGACTGACTGCTTGGATGATTATCCAAACCTTTTATGCAAGGTTGAACTATTCTTCATGAAATCTATTGGATTCTGCTGCTGGAGGTACCTTTATGACCATTACTTTGGGTGCTGCAACAAAGCTTCTGGATAATATGATGGCTAACTATTCTGAATGTCACACTGAAAGAGCTCCACAAGGTAAGAAGGTAAATTCTGTTGAAGAAACCTCCTCCTTGAGTGATAAAATTGATGTTATTATGTCTATGCTTGTTAATGGGAAAGCTCAATTGATCCAAATCATGTTCCCTTAGCCTCTTTGGTTGCTCAAGAAGAGCAAGTTGATGTGAACTTTATAAGAAATAACAATTTTAGTAACAATGCCTACAGGAATAATTTTGGTAACAACAATTATAGGCCATATCCTCCCAACAATGGTAATGCTCATGGAAATTCCTACAACAATAATAGGAGTGCACCCTCTGAACTTGAAGTTATGCTTAAAGATTTTATTAGTAAACAAACTACTTTCAATAAAACTATTGAGGAAAAACTCTCTAATGTTGAAAGAAATATAGCATCATTGGCTGAAGCACAGTCTTCTTTTAATAAAATGGCTGCTAAACCTGAAACTATTCATAATCCCCTTGCTGCCACTAATGCCATACAAGGTAGAATTGATAAAAATGTTAGATTGTTAGCTCAATTGCATGCTAAGTGGGAAAGAGAAGATGAAATTTCTAGAAATATTAGTGTTTCTACTATCACTACCACTAGTGTTGAAGCTAGTAATAGCTCTACTACTTTAGATGATAATTATGATTTTGATCTTGATGGTTGCAATATCTCTGAAGTTATTAAGTTCCTACAAAAGCTTGCTAAAAGTCCTAATACTAGTGCTATGAATATGGCCTTTACAAAACACATTACTAATGCTCTCATAAAAATTAAAGAAGAAAAGATGAAACATAAAGCTTCTATTCCTATGAAACAAGAAGATGGTTGGGAACCCATCATTAATATGAAAGTGAATGATTTTTATTTCAAAGCTTTATGTGATCTTGATAGTAGTGTTTCTATTATGCCTAGAAGGATTTATGATATACTTGATTTGCCACCATTGGAAGATTGTTATTTGAATGTCCCACTTGATGATAATGCTAAAAATAAACTCATGGGGAGCATTAATGATGTTCTTATTATGGTTAACATGCCTATGTCCCCGTTGATTTCTATGTTTTGGATGTTGAATGCAATGCTTCCTGTCCTATTACTTTGGGAAGACATTTTCTTAGAACTGTTGGTGACATTATTGATATGAAAGAAGGCACCATTAAATATCAACTCCCACTCAAGAAAGGTATAGAACACTTCCCTAAGAAGAGAGAGAAGATTTCTTGTGCCTCTCCTATGAAAACAAAATTTGCTCTTAATGCTTCTTCATTTGAGAACACTTGATTCTTTTTCTTGCTTCTTATGCCTAACTTAAAGGCGTTAAAGAAAAGTACTTATTGGGAGATAACCCAAAAGTTTTAGATGAGTCTTGGAAGTTATTGCTTCAGTAATAGCCTCTCCTTATCATTTTTATTTGCTTTTTGTGCCAAGAGTAACCTCTAATGAGAGAGAAGTAATGATTGGGAAAGTTGCTGTCCCGAAACAGATTTTTGTGCTTCACCATAAAAAATCTCTATGTCGTTTTGAGGCGTGAAATTGTGTGCTTCTACCCCAGGTTGTTATATAACTTTCATTAGTTCAACACTTTAAGATTTGAGCAACAGAAGGTCTTCGAAAAAATTGGTTTTTACCTGCTGGTCTGTTTTGACAGATTTCTGCCATTATTTGCATTTGCTTGTTGTTGGTTCCTTTTTGAGTTCTCTTTGGGGAATTGAGCTTTTTGAGGGAAGTGCTTCAGTAGATTGTGTTTTAATGGAAGTTTTATTAGTGTTGAAACTGAACCCGGAGACTTATTATCTTGAGTGCACTAATGTTGCTAATAAAGATCGTGTGAAGTTTTGTATGAAGGAAAAATTTCAGGTGTATGGAGAGAATGATATAATGAGATGAAGAATGACTAAAGCTCAAGCTTGGGGATGCCACCCCATGTAACCCCAAGAAATATTCAATAGGTACAAGTGTCAAAGCTTGGGGATTCCCAAGGCATCCCCTTCTTCATCAATAAAAATCCCAGGTTTCTTCCAAACACTTCATTTTTATTGTTTCATGCACAGTTGTGTTGTTCTTGGAGCGTCTTCGTTTTTTTTGTTTTTGGTTTTCGTTTGCTTGGTTTTCTTAGTTTGCTTGAATAAATTGGTTGGACCCCCGCTTTCATACATTGGTTTTCAAATAGTTTGGTTTGGATTGGAAAAAGAGTAGGAAAGTTCATGCTTAAGTGGTAAAGAGAGCTTGTTTTTGACTATGGCCCATGCTATGTCATGCCATGCTTGATATTGTTTCGGCTTTATGCTTAGTGATCTTTGCTGTAGCATGACATGTTATAAACAATTGAGATTGCTTACTGTGCCCTTGAAGAATTGATGACCCACAAGTATAGGGGGTGTATCGCAGTATTTTCGATAAGTAAGAGTGTCGAACCCAACGAGGAGCAGAAGGTGCTGGCGAGTGGCTAGGAGCAGGAATTCTCTGTAAATACTTAGCAAACAGATTTTTAGGGTTTTTTGATAATGCAGGTAAATAAAGTACGAGTAAATAAAAGACAATAAGAATAAATGCAGCAAGTGGCCCAATCCTTTCTTTAGCAAAGTACAAGCCGGTTGTATTACTTAAGATGACCAAACATTCTCGAGGACACATGGGAATATCGTCAAGTGCTTTCGCTTCATATAGTTGATTAATCTTATTTAGTTTGCTAAATGTTGTGTGGGTGAACCTGTGCTAATGTACCGACCTTCCTAGGACTAATACATACTTGTGATTATACCCCTTGCAAGCATCCGCAAGTATAAGAAAGTAATTAAGGTAGAAACCTAACCACAGCTTCAAACTCTAAGACCCTGACGTCCCTTGTGCAAAGGTTTTCTAACAGGGTTCAGGTTTCTGTCACTTCGGCAAGCCCTACAATTAGTAGCCAAATACACAATGCATTCCCCTAGGCCGATATAGGTGAAGTGTCATGTAGTCGACGTTCACATGACACCACTAGAAGTACACCAAAACTTAATATCAAACTATTGAATCTTTCTCAACACAATTCCACTACTAACAACATGACTTCTCCCATGTCCTCAAGAACTAAACTAACTACTCACAAGACATCATATGGATCATGATCAGAGATGAAACAATGATAAGTAACAATCTGAACATAAACAATAATTCAATGGTTCACTCAATAGCATCAACTACAGAGAGTAATCAACACCGGGAAAGTTTCCCCTAAGAACTATGAAAGATTCAACCCAATTGTTAAAGTAGTATGGAGGTGGTGATGATGGTGCTGGTGGAGATGATGGTGGTGATGATGATCCGGATGAAGTCCAGCTTGATGGTGGTGTTGATGGCAATGATCTCCCCTCTCCGGGAAGGAATTCCCCCGGCAGAATTCTGTCTGCCGGAGAGATCTTTCTCTCTCGGTGTTTTTTGCCCCACAGAGGCGGTGGAATCTTTGTGTGGTCGCTCCCCGAGTCTTAGGGTTTCCGGAGGATAATATACGCCAGAGGGGAGAGGCTGGAGTGTACCAGGGCGGCCACACCACCGGGTGGCGCGGCCTGGGGTGGCCCGCGCCAGGGGGTGGTGTGGGCCCCCTGTGGCCCATCTCCACTTTCCCTTCTAGATTTCTTCGTCTTTTGGCAAAATAGGATTTTCCATGTATTTTCCTGGATTTTCTGATCTTCGCGAATTTTGCCTCCAAACAACACCTTTTCTATCAGATTCCTGACTGCAGCGGTCCATGTTCCAAAAGTCATCAACCATGCAAAAACAGATGAAATAACATAAGTATCATCTCTTAATATGAAATATATCAATGAATAACAGTAAATTATGATATAGAATAGTGATGCAAAATGGACGTATCAACTCCCTCCGAAGCTTAGACTTCGCTTGTCCCCAAGCGAAACTGAACTCAATAAACATGACCTCAGGTTTATGGAGTGAAGAGTCGATAACAGAATATGGACAAGAAACATCACATTCATCAATACATAAGTCATAATTGAAGATAACTCACTATTATATAACTTAACTTGCAATAAGTAAAGGAAACACAATAAATATGCATAAAGTAAATCATAATTGGTAATGGCAAACTTAGCTCTTGGTCAAAGAATAGTTGACAATTTGCAGGAGTTCACAAATAACTGGTTTCCAAAGATAGCTTTCAAAGTAGTAGACAATAAGATAAGAGCAAAGTGCAAAACAAGGAACATAAGAAACATGCTTGAATAAATCATCATATGAATGAAACACAACAACTCAAAATACTTGCTGAGATAGAAGGGAATAGGTTTACTGACTATACTAAAAAGTAAAAGATAGACCCTTCGCAAAGGGAAGCAGGGATTTCAAGTTTCATAAATAGCTTCCAAAAATTATGGTATTTATTAGCTTTCAGCTCTCATTACCCCTATCATAGGCATCTTTAGGTGATTAAGGTTAAAGTGACACAACTAAGAGGATATGCTTGACAAGTTATAAGTTGAAATCTCATGCCCCTTACTTACGAGTACCGAACCTCATGCTACTCAACTTCAATAACAAGTAAGATCTTGTCATTGTAAATACATATGTATCATAGAGAACCGCCAACGGGTACCCCTTGCACATGATACAAGATCTATCCCATAATCACAATGACAAGGCAAGCAGACAATGAGCATCTCAGCGATCCTTTTGTTTGCTATTTGCATAGGTTTTTATTGAGGATGCTTCATAGAGTGCTCATTATGGTTATGCTGCAAGTTTCCACCATGATTAGGCATGGCTTAGGCTAGTGGTCCATGTGTTTCTCTAACACACATACAAACTCCATGATCTTACAAGTTCCCCTTTTATTTCACACTGCCGGGATCCATAAGCAAAAGGATCATGATATCAACGGAATATAAGTGCAATGTTGAAAGTGTTCCCCATGATACATGGTTCTGCTAACTTCAACTTATAAAGCGCAAGCATATATGCAACAAAGATGGACACAATGGTTCAAGTTTATTAAGTGCGAGAAAGTAAAGTGTGCCATCAAGTTCGTGAGAGCTTTAATCACTAATTTTCACATAACAAGTTTAATTTGGAAGGTAGATAAAAACATGAATTTACTTGGAATAGCAATAGTGCTAATATGTAGGTAGGGTGGACACAAATGGCATAGGTTTTGGTTTAAGTATTGGATGCACGAGAAGCATTCCCTCTCAGTACAGGTTTTTGGCTAGCAAGGCTGGGTAGCAAGCATAAGAGTTGAAGGAAACAAACAAACATACAAGTGATAAAAACAAACATGCAATCTTCCTTGGAAGCAAAAAATATTTTAACTAGAGAATACTAAACTTATGAGCAAATAAAGAAAGAAAGATGATGAAATTATATTTCTTTAGAGTACTTTTATCTTTTTCATTCAATTCTCAAAAATAGTGCTGCTACTGACCGAGCCGGGTTTGCCAAAACCAACTAAATTAACTCAATCATTCCAAAGTGATACCAATACTAATGACAAGATCAATCATATACCCACGAATTGAAAACTAATATAAGATATGCAAAAGAGTAAATGATAGAACTTCTCATTAATATTCCATAATGGAAACTCACACCAAGGGATACATAGATATCTAATGAGAGGGGGGACACTTCCATAATGCAAACCATCCTACATGATAACTTCTCTATTCATGATATGACTCTACTAAAAAGTTAAAAAGATAGAAGATAGTGATGTGATACCGCGACACTCCCCCAAGCTTGGGACAAACCAAGGGGATGCCAAAACCTGATGATGAATTACTCCTTCGGTGGTGGTGGTATTCTCTTGATTAGCACGCGAAAATCTTCTAGTATCTTGCGAAGCCTGTTATTCTCCTCTTGAAGCATATCCACCTTCCTCCTCAAGACTTGGTACTTGTCGCAGAACTCATCAGTTACTCGTAGAGCTTCCACTGCTGCAGGGCAGGAACTAAGATCTAGAGCTGGAGGTATCAGCCCCTTTATGCATGATGTCATGTCCTTTACTTCCTCCTTGCCGTTCTGATCCATGTCTTTGCGCCTAGTTGCAATCCTTTCTTATTCCACCCATCCTACGAAGGTCTTTTGCTCAAGATTGCGACGGAGCTCGTGATGGCGTCGCATCTCGTAATCCTTTGAAGATGAACCCCTGAGCGACATCTGAACAAAACAGACTGAAACAAAAACACGTCAAGAACATGATATATGAACCTCGGGGGATCTGGGAGATTATATATTACGAAGTTTTACAACAAAAGGAAGGTACTAGGAGAAAATGGGTCGGAGACGGAGTTCGGGGTGGCCACACCACCTGCTGGCGCGGCCAGGGGGGCCGCGCCAGGGGGTGGTGTGAGCCACCCTAGCTCCGTTTCTGTCCCTCTTTCACTTCGTTGCTTTCCCTGTTGGATAAAAACTCCAAAAATATAACTGGACATAATTTTCGCGGAACTTTTCTTACCAGATCTGTTACCTATTCGAAAACGGACTCTGCAGGTCTCTGAATTTGGTCTTTGATACATTTTTCCGGAGTTACAACTTGAATAGCATCAATATCTTCATTGTAAGAATCTCTAGCAATATAGTGCTTGAGTCACTGACCATTCACCACTTGTGTAGTGTTGTCTTTTAAAGAAGAAATTTTTATTGCTCCTGAATGATACACTTCTTCAATAACAAAAGGTCCTTCCCATTTTGAAAGTAGTTTCCCTGCAAAAAATCTGAGACGAGACCTATACAATAGAACTTTCTCACCAACATGGAATTATCGCTTGAGAATTTGCCTATCATTCCATCTTTTAACTTTTTTCCTTAAAGAGTCTAGCATTCTCATATGCTTCACTCCTCCATTCATCCAACGAACTTAAGTCAAATAATCTTTTTTCACCAGCAAGCTTATAGTCTCTGTTAAGTTATTTAACTGCCCAATAAGCTTTGTGTTCTAATTCTAAAGGCAGGTGACAAGCTTTCCCATAAACCATTTTGTAAGGGGACATTCCCATAGGATTTTTATAGGCAGTCCTATATGCCCATAAAGCATCGTTCAACTTTTTAGCCCAATTTTTTCTAGATCTATTAACAGTCTTTTGCAAGATGGATTTAATTTCTCTATTTGATAACTCTACTTGTCCACTAGTTTGGGGATGATAAGCTGAAGCGATTCTATGATTAACATCATATTTAGCAAGGGTCTTTCTAAAACCACCGTGAATGAAATGAGAACCTCCGTCAGTCATAAGGTACCTAGGCACTCCAAACCTAGGAAAGATAACATCCTTAAGCATTTTTAGAGAGGTCTCCCCATCAGCACTCTTTGTAGGTATGGCTTCTACCCACTTAGTGACATAATCAACGGCAACAAGAATATGAGTAAAACCTTTCGATTGAGGAAAAGGACCCATAAAGTCAAATCCCCAACAGTCAAAGGGTTCAGTAACTAAAGAGTAATTCATAGGCATTTCAGTGCGTCTAGAAATATTACCAACACGCTGACACTCATCACAAGATAAAACAAATTTTCTCGCATCTTTAAAAAGGGTAGGCCAGTAGAAACCTGATTGTAGCACCTTTTGCGCAGTTCTATCTCCCGCATGATGTCCTCCATAGGCACTTCCATGACATTTCCGCAATATCTCCTTTTGTTCATATTCTGGAATACATCTTTGCATAATACCATCCACTCCTTTATATAAATGTGGGTCATCCCAAAAATAATGCCTCAAATCATAAAAGAACTTCCTTCTTTGCTGAGCTGTGGAAGTTGGAGGCAAATACTTGGAGACAATAAAGTTAGCATAATCAGCATACCAAGGGCTCCCTCGCGAGCTTACCCGTACTGCAGCCAACTGTTCATTTGGAAAACTATCATTAACATGCATGGGATCAAAAGAGATGTTTTCCAATCGAGATAAATTATCAGCTACATGATTTTCAGCACCTTTCCTATCTACAATATGTAGGTCAAACTCCTGTAAGAGTAGCACCCATCTAATAAGCCTAGGCTTAGCATCTTTCTTTGTCATAAGGTACTTAATAGCAGCATGATCAATATGAATGGTAACTTTTGAGTCAACAATATAAGGTCTAAACTTATCACAAGCAAAGACAACGACTAAGAATTATTTTTCAGTAGTGGTATAATTCCTTTGAGAAACGTCAAGAGTCTTACTAGCATAATGGATAACATTTAACTTTTTATCTATTCGTTGCCCAAGGACAACACCTACAGCAAAATCACTAGCATCACACATTATTTCAAAGGGTAAGCTCTAATCAGGTGGTTGAACGATAGGAGCAGTAGTTAAAGCCTTCTTTAGAGTTTCAAAAGCTTCCTTACAATCATCATCAAAGACAAAGGGTACATCTTTTTGAAGAAGATTAGTGAGGGGTTTTGATATCTTAGAGAAATCTTTAATAAACCTTCTATAGAAAACAGCATGACCAAGGATACTATGAATACCTTTGATGTCTCTTGGAAAGGGCATTTTCTCAATTGCCTCAACTTTAGCTCTATCAACTTCTGTTCCTCTTTCAGAAACCTTATGTCCAAGTACAATCCCTTCATTCACCATGAAGTGGCATTTCTCCCAACTAAGAACAAGATTAGTTTCTTCACATCTCTGCAAAACTTTATCGAGGTTATCTAGACAATTATCAAAAGAAGTTCCATAGACGGAGAAGTCATCCATGAATACTTCCACAATTTCCTCACAAAAACCATGAAAGATAGCAAACATGCATCTTTGAAAAGTAGCAGGAGCATTACATAAACCAAAAGGCATACGTCTATAGGCATAGGTTTCATAAGGGCATGTAAAAGTAGTTTTTTCTTGATCTTCTTGTTCAACAACAATTTGAGAGAAACCAGAGTATCCATCAAGAAAACAAAAATGGGTTTTTTTAGACAACCTTTCTAACATTTGATCAATAAAAGGAAGTGGGTAATGATCTTTCTTAGTAACTTTGTTAACTTTCCTGAAATCAATGCACATCCTATAACCTACTACTATTCTTTGGGGAATAAGCTCATCATTATCATTAGGAACAATGGTAATTCCCCCTTTTTAGGGACACAATGAATAGGACTAACCCATTCACTATCAGCAATAGGGTAAATAATACTAGCATCAAGGAGTTTCAATACCTTGTTTCTTACCACTTCCTTCATTTTAGGATTTAAATGATGTTGGTGCTCTACCACTGGCTTTTCATCTGGTTCTATATTGATAGCATGCTGACATATAGTAGGAGAAATCCCTTTTAAATCATCCAGAGTATAGCCTATAGCCCCTCGGTGTTTCTTCAATACCTCCAATAAATCTTTCCTCTTCCTTCCCTGAAAGTTTAGAGCTAATAATAACATGATATATTTTATTATCATCAATGTAAGCATACTTAAGATCGCCAAGTAAAGGTTTTAGATCGAAGACCGGATCCTTTTTAGGTGGCAACGTGGTACCCAAATCTTCCATAGGCAAGTTATGCTTAAGCATCTTAGGTTGACGATGGAGAATCTCGTCAATCTCATTTATTTCTTCCATGAAGATTTCACTTTCGTGGTCTTCCATAAATTGCTGCAAAGCATTGTTAGGAGCAAGGGAAATAGAAGAAAGTTGTTAAACTCTAAAATCCTCATTATGTGTTTCATTTTCACAAGGTTCTTTAGTAAATTTCGAAAAATTAAACTCATAAGATTCCCCATCAAATTTAGACAAGATTTTCTCCCTTTTGCAGTCTATAATAGCTCCACATGTACTCAAGAAAGGTCTACCAAAAATGATGGGATAGGTTTTACTAGTGACTGAACCAAGTACTAGAAAATCAGCAGGATATTTAATCTTACCACAAAGAACTTCTACATCCCGTACAATACCAATTGGAGAGATGGTCTCTCTATTAGCAAGGTGAATAACCACATCAATCTCTTCTAGTTCGTAGGGACTAATTTCATGCATAATTTCTTTGTAAATCTCATAAGGAATAACACTTGAACTTGCACCAATATCACATAAACCATAATAGCAATGATCACCAATTCTAACAGAAAGCACATGGACACTAGCCTTTTTAGTTCTATTAGGATGTGAGACAATATTAGAAGCATCCTCACAGAATACTATGTGTCCATCTTCTACACTTTTAGTGACAAGGTCTTTCACAATTGCTACAACAGGTTCAATGTTTATTTGTTCATCATGTTTTACAGTTCTCTTTGCACTTTTATTGATTACACTAGTTATCATAGGATGCTCCTTTACCTTATCCAGGAAGGGTATTTTCTCGATATAGGGTTCAGGTAGAATGTGACCAATAGTGCAAAATTCAGAATTCCTAACAGGAACACAATCAACAATATGTTTATATGGTGCATGATACTTGTTCCATCCCTTTTTCAGGATTTCAATATAAGAAGAAAAAGCCTTAAAACAATTTGTAATAACTTGAGAATCAAGACCATTTGCATTACTAATATTTTGAAAGTCATCAGTTCCCATAAAAGATTCAATGCATTCATAATCATAATTGATACATGACTTTCTTCCTTAGTCATTCTCCCATGCTTCAGCATTGTCTTGAATACGGTCTAGAAGATCCCATTTAGCTTCTTCTTCCATGCGTGTAAATGATCCAGCACAAGAGACATCCAATAAATCCTTATCATGAAGAGAAAGCCTTGCATAAAAGTTATTTACAATAATATTGTTGGCAAGCTCATTAATGGGACATTTGAGCATTAGTAACTTCAATCTCCCCCAAGCTTGAGATGTACTCTCTCCATCAAGAGGCCAAAAGTTGTATATTTGATTCCGATCTTTATGTATCTCACCAGGAGGATAGAACTTTGAATAAAAGAGAGGTACTATTTCCTCCCATTCAAGAGCTTGACCATTCTTTAGCAGCTTATACCATTCCTCAGCTCTTCCTTTTAGTGATAATGAGAATAACTTCTTCTTGACTTGATCTATTGTAATACCTGCACACTTGAACAACCCGCATAATTCGTGTATAAAGAGCAAATGATCATCAGGATGGACAGTTCCATCTCCAACATAATAGTTATCCATAACATGATCAATAATTCTTGTAGGTATTTTAAAAGTATCATTCTCAGCAGGTGGTGATTCATCTACTACCATAGCAGTGGTAGTAGAATTACGGAATAAGAAACTCAGTGAATTATCCACATTGAAAATAAAGCAACTAACAGAAGTAAAGAATACTCATAGTAGAAGTTTCCTTAACCAATTCCACTCTCCAATAGTGTTTCACTCCCCGACAACGGCGCCATAAAATAGTCTTGATGACCCACAAGTATAGGGGGTGTATCAGAGTATTTTTGATAAGTAAGAGTGTCGAACCCAACGAGGAGCAGAAGGTGCTGGCGAGTGGCTAGGAGCAGGAATTCTCTGTAAATACTTAGCAAACGGATTTTTAGGGGTTTTTGATAATGCAAGTAAATAAAGTATGAGTAAATAAAAGACAATAAGAATAAATGCAGCAAGTGGCCCAATCCTTTCTTTAGCAAAGGACAAGCCAGTTGTATTACTTAAGATGACCAAACGTTCTCGAGGACACATGGGAATATTGTCAAGTGCTTTCGCTTCATATAGTTGATTAATCTTCTTTAGTTTGCTAAATGTTGTGTGGGTGAACCTGTGTTAATGCACACTAATACATACTTGTGATTATACCCCTTGCAAGCATCTGCAAGTACAAGAAAGTAATTAAGGTAGAAACCTAACCACATCTTTAAACTCTAAGACCCTGAGGTCCCTTGTGCAAAGGTTTCCTAACGGGGGTTTAGGTTTCTGTCACTCCGGCAACCCCTACGATTAGTAGCCAAATACACAATGCATTTCCCTTGGCCCATATATGTGAAGTGTCATGTAGTCGACATTCACATGACACCACTAGAAGAAGTACACCACAATAAATATCAAACTATTGAATCTTTCTCAACACAATTCCACTACTAACAACATGACTTCTCCCATGTCCTGAAGAACTAAACGAACTACTCACAAGACATCATATGGATCATGATCAGAGATGAAACAATGATAAGTAACAATCTGAACATAAAAAATAATTCAATGGTTCACTCTATAGCATCAACTACAGAGAGTAATCAACACCAGGAAAGTTTCCCCTAAGAACTATGCAAGATTCAACCCAATTGTTACAGCGGTATGGAGGTGGTGGTGATGGTGCTGGTGGAGATGATGGTGGTGGTGATGATGATCCTGATTAAGTCCAGCTTGATGGCGGTGTTGATGGCAATGATCTTCCCTCTCCGGGAAGGAATTCCCCCGGCAGAATTCTGTCTGCCGGAGATATCTTTCTCTCTCGGTGTTTTCTGCCCCACAGAGGTGGTGGAATCTTTCTGTGGTCGCTCCCTAAGTCTTAGGGTTTCCGGAGGATAATATACCAGAGGGGAGAGGCTGGAGTGGACTAGGGCGGCCACACCACCTGGTGGCGCAGCCTGGGGTGGCTCGCGCTAGGGGGTGGTGTGGGCCCCCTATGGCCCATCTCCACTTCCCCTTTTGGCTTTCATCGTCTTCTGGAAAAATAGGATTTTCCATGTATTTTCCTAGATTTTCTGATCTTCACGAATTTTGCCTCCAAACAACACCTTTTCCATCAGAATCCTGACTACAGCGGTCCATGCTCCAAAAGTCATCAACCATGCAAAAACAGATGAAATAACATAACTATCATCTCTTAATATGAAATATATCAATGAATAACAGTAAATTATGATACAGAATAGTGATGCAAAATGGACGTATCAAGAATCATGCGTTGTTTTAGCATATTAAAGCATAGTATTGTGGTATTCTCCTTTGATGCTTTATTTGGCTTAACTTGGCGCATGCTCACACCATGTTATGACTATCCCAAGTCACCATAGCCTTTATGATCCTTTAGTTTTCGACTTGTAGTATCACTTTATGCTTTTATTAATGATGTTTTGTCGCTCTGCATGATTATGGCCATTATTGCTCTCTTAGTCGGTCGCACCCAGTCTTTTGTTAGCCTCCATAACCAAGTATGAGTTCCAATCATGCATCCAACTCCTAAAACCAAGTTATTCCAAAGAGTCCACTATACCTACCTATTAGCATTTGCTATTCCAAGTATATTGATGTTTTTATCTACCTTCCGAATTAAACTTGTTATGAGAAAACTAGTGATTAAAGCTCTCACGAACTTGATGGCACACTTCACTTTTCTTTCCCTTAATAAACTTGAACCATTGTGTCGTCTATGTTGTATATGCTTGCACTTATATGTTGGGGATTAGCAGAACCATGCTGTCATGGGGAACGCTTTCAACATTGCACTTGTACTTTGTACCTAGTTGATATCATGCTCTTTTGTCTATGGATGTCGTCGGTGTGAAATGAAAGGGGAGCTTGTAAGTCCATGGAGTTATGTATGTGTGTTAGAGAAACGCCTGGGCCGCCGGTCTAATCCATGCTGTCATGGTGGAAACCTGCACCGTAACCAGAATGAGCTGTATATGAAGAATTCTTCTTATAAAAAAGAGTGAAATGTTGAGAAGAAGAGAAAAAGAAAAAAAAGAGATATGAGAAAAGAGGAAAGAGAGAAAAAGCACCATTTTCCCATGGTAAATAAGAAGATTGCTGAGATGCTCGTTGTCTGCTTGCCTTGTCATTTTGATATGGGGATTCTTCCGCATCATCGGGCAAGGGGTACCCCGTTGGCGGTTCTCTATGATACACATGTACTTACTATGACAAGAACTTACCGGCAACTAAACTTGAGTAGCATGAGGAGCGTCCCTCGTATTCAAGGGACATGAGATTTCCAACTTATACTTTGTCAAGCATATACTCCATAGTTTGTTCACTTTAACCTTAATCACTTCAAGATGCTTATGATAGGGGCAATGAGAGCTGAAAGCTAATAAGTACCATAATTTTTGGAGGCTCTTTATGAAACTTGAATCCCTACTTCCTTCTATGAAGGCCATTGTTTTACTTTTATGTTGAGTCTCCACCTTCTATCTTTATGCACCTATTGAGAGAGCATAGTGGCCATTCTTAGTTCTATGTGCATTGTCCCAAGACTTGTTGATTGATGCATAATTTTGATATTGCTTGTTCTTAAACTATTTGTATCTAGTCACTCTTATGAACTTTGAAGGTGTCCTATGCATTTATGTTTGCTACTCTATGAGGGACAAGCTGAATGCCACTATGCTATGTTTTCTTTATGTGAAACAAACGAATGTCTTACAAAGCATTGTTATTCATGAATCTTTTGTTTGTGCCTTTTCATGTTGCAACATAGTTGCTATGTCTTATTGTTAGAACTTTATATTTCATGCTATGTTGAAGTACTATAATCCCAACTATCAATGTTTTACAAATACTTTGATCAAGTTTATGATGGTGCATGTCACCTCAAAAATTATTCTTTCTTTTTATCACTTACCTACTCGAGGACGAGGAAGAGTTAAGCTTGGGGATGTTGATACGTTGCTAACGTATCCATAATTTTTTATGTTCCATGCTTGGTTTTTATCTACTTTCTTATGTTTTGTCCACACTTTGGAGTACTTTTTAGACACTTTCTTGGACTAACCTATTAACAAGATGCCACAGTGCCAGTTGCCTATTTTCTGCTATTTTTGGTTCTAGGAAAGTCAGAAAATGAATATTCTCGGAATTGGACGGGACAAAAGCCAAAGTCAGTTTTTCACCGAGGGGACACAGAGCCAGAATACGAGACGGAGAGGGGGCTAGGGGCCGCCCACACCACCTGGCCGCGCGGCCAGGCCTGGCCCGTGCCAGGGGGTGGTGCAGCCACCTAGGGCACCCCTCGGCCTCCCCTTTCGCCTATATATCGCCTCCAATACAGAAACCCTAAGTACCCGATCAAAATTCCACGAAAGAGTCTATAGCCGCTGTCATCTCCATCCCTAGATCGGGAGGGATCTGAAGCTCTTCCCGGCACCCTGCGGAGGGGAGAATTCACCCTAGAGGCCTTCTTCATCACCATGCAAGCCTCCGATGTGATGCGTGACTAGTTCATCCTTGGACTACGGGTCCATGTAGTAGCTAGATGGTTGGTTCTTCTCCTTTGTGCTACCATGTCTAGATCTTGTGAGCTCCATTCATGATCAAGATCATCTATTTGTAATCTACATGTTGTGTTTGCGGGGATCCGATGGATATTGAGATGCTATTTTAGATTAATTATTGATTCTATCATGTCTTTGTTATTTGTGATCTTGCACGCTTTCCGTTGTTAGTAGCTATCTTGGCCAAGTAGATTCTAGCAACTCCAAGAGTTAGTATTTATGCTCGATAGTGGGTTCATGCCTCTAGTAATCCGGGGAAGTGACAGAAATCTCTAAGGTACTAGATGTGCTGTTGCTACTAGGGACAAAACAACAATCCTTTGTTCATAGAACAATCGTATTGTTTACTTTACACGCAATGCGTAATGCAGTTATCTGTTGCTTGCAACTTAATACTGGAGGGGGTTCGGATGATAACCTAAAGGTGGATTATTAGTCATAGATGCAGTTGGATTATGGTCTATGTATAATGTTGTAATGCCCAATCAAATCTCAAAGGAGTCAAGATGATTAGTGTATGCTTGTATGCTTTCTTGATGTTTGTCAATTGCCCCGCTGTAATTTGTTCACCCACCATGTTATCTATCTTAATGAGAGCCACCACTAGTGAGCTATGGACCCCGGTCCTTTCTTTTACCATCAATCTACAACTCTTTACTGCTTTCTGTTTACTTTCTGCAAGCTTTTACTATCTTCCACACAATACGTTTAATCCTTTGTTTTCAGCAAAACCAGTGACATTGACAACCTCACTATAAGGGTGGGGCAAAGTTCTGTGGTTGTGTTGTGTAGGATTCCAAGTTGGCAACAACACCTTGGAGGTGTTTCCTTGCTCCTACTGGTTCGATAACCTTGGTTTCATAACTGAGGGAAACTTACTGCTGTGCTCATCATACCTTCCTCTTGGGTTTCCCCAACGAGCTCGTTATGACACGAGTCAGCAACGAGCCGGTCCCAAGGTAGAAGAAGGGGCCTTTATATAGGCCCCATGGAATTAGAGCCGTTGTGAGCCACCTACCCCGGACAGTCCGACCAACACCAGTCGGATAGTCCGGCCCAGCCGGACACTCCAGGCGAAAACAACCGGACACTCCGGCCTAGCAAAGTTTCCGGCCAGTGTCCGGGCTGTGTCCGGGAGGTGTCCGATGTGCTGTTCTAATTGTCCGATCAGGTCGACAAATCCCCAGGGCCAGACATTCCGGTAGACTCTAGCCGGATAGTCAGGCTAGGCCGGACACTCCGGCGCATATCTACCGGACACTCCGGCAGGGACTTTCTTCCCGCACAGACATGATCCTGGGAAGCCCTTTTCTTTCAGTGCAAAATACACTAGAGTAGCTGATAACTCCTAAAACATTTAATAGCAGTTTAAACCTATCCAAGTGTTGTCAAAAAACATCAAAATAATAGGAAGGGCATAAATGCCCTTTCAATCTCCCCCTTTTCGGTGTTTGATGACAACCCAAGGATTTGCATATAGGATAGGTAATAATTTTCACAATAGGAGATTTACAAAATATAGTAAGGCTCCCCCTAGATGTGTGATCAATTTAGCTTTGCATTTGAATACAAGATCACACACCCAAGGATCACATCCTCACTAGATTTTGCAGCTAACAAGTTATGACATGATATAATAACAACTAGATCGATAAGCTAGACATAACATAGTCATTAACATAACCGGGTAAGCATGTCACAACACACATAATGGAGTTCAACGCAACATAGTACTCAAACAAGTAAGATAAAGACACGAAGCTTCAAAGAGGCAAATCGAAATAACATGAAGCTCATGTACCCATGCAAATCACCGGTAGCAACCTAATAAAGGGGCTACTTCTCCCCCTTTGGCATCGAGACGCCAACAGGTAAAAGAACACAACTAAAGCGTCCCAAAGCCAACTCTAGCCACAGTAGTCGTCATCATCCTCCTCCTGATCCTCGTCCTCATCCTCATCCTCATCCTCATCATCATGATCATCCCGAGAAGAGCTCTGGTCGTGAGGGCGAGAAGAAGAAGACACGTCCTTAAACATGGACCAGTCCACACGTCCCTGACTCTAGGGACCATAGGAAAGAGTGCCTCTAGATGCCTGCTGTTGAGAAGAATCAACATCCATGGGCTGGTTGATCCGCTTGAGTTCCTTCATGACATTCCGGTTAGCCTTGTATGCATCATACTGTCCATGGCGAATGTCAATGTTCTGGCATAGGAGAAGCTTCTTCCACCAGGAGGCCTTCTTCACCTTCTTGTGCACTTCCTCCTTTGAGGTGTTGAAGCGAAATGCGTTGCTAGCATGCTTCATGTCAGGGCCATGAGCCACAGCCTATGGTACCTCCTCAGACCCATCATCACTATCAGAAGCATCTGCATCCATCTCATCATTCTCAAATATGTTCTGAGTAGAGGGGTAGCCACGAGGTGCCTTGGTGGTGGGGGCAACCTTCCTCTATAGCTTGGCAGGAAGGTGTGGAACACGATCAGTGTAGAGCAGTGGAGTTGCTGGAGCCTGAGTAGCAATGAGCCTCATCACATAGGGAGCAAACAGAGGACACTTCTTATCAGTGATGCACTTGTACATGTCCTGATAGATGAAATCCATGACATCTATAGCACCACTTGGATGGTCCGGACCATGAGTATATAATGAGTGAGCATGGGCCATAAGTTTGATTTCTACACCTCTCATCTCATCCTTGTTGCCCACCTTGGGAGTGAGTGTGTGGTGAAACATGCAAAGCAGAATGTTGTAGATGAGCTTGATGTTGGTGGTTTGGCCAACCACACCATTCTGAGAGTAGATTGGGGCTAACCTCTTCTTGTCATATGCCTGACCATGTACATGCATCCTGAGACCATTGTGAGCATTGGGATTGAAAGGCACTCCAAGGATGTGTGCAAACTGAGCCATGTTGGAACGACACCTAGTAGTGCCAGAGATCCACTCAAGGGGAATATCTGTAGTGTCCCCAAATACCATAGTGGCATAGAACTGCTGAACCAACTCAACATTGTAGTCTTCTTTTGCTTGAAAGATGGTGTGAAGCCCCATCTTCTCAGTCACCCATAAAGCATCCTCAAAGTAGCGGTGAGCGCGAAGCTTCTCAATATCCAACCACTGCATGGGGGCACAGGAGTCCTGAAACCACAGAACACCTCAAAAAAGAGCAGTGCTTGTTCATTTCTCCAGAAGCGATCATCATCCGAGGTGCGAGCCATAGAATAGAACTGCTAGACTCTCATCTCCACAAACTCCTCGGTACCCAAATCTGCTAGAGTGGTCATGCTTCGAACTTCATGCGCTTGGCTTTATCCCTTTTCAGTATTCTGATATGTTCTTGTTTTGCTACAGCATGGTCACGAGCAGCCTGTATGACCATGGACGGATCAACATGGACATCACTCTCTTCATCATCGAACCTGCGACGACGAGCTTTCTGAGCAGCCCTAGAGCAACGAGGACGAGAGCTACCTATGAGATCAGAGTAGAGGGATATTATATGGGTAAGCACATTTGTCTAGGAGATGTAAGCACATAGCAGTAGCCAAAGTAATGCAGGATCAGTACTAGTTGAAAACACACGGACTATCTGGCAGAATCACCCCGGAGAATCCGCCTGTCCCAGATAATCTGGTGCGTACAGGACGGACATTCCGGCTGGACCAGAGTGTCTGCCCTGTACACGCCGGACATTTCGACTGGAGTCTTGGTGGTTTTCAGGCAGTTCGAGAGGATTCAACCAGGGCAGATCGGGACTACTAGAACTACTACAAGGACTAGGATTACACGCAATATGATGTATCCATGGATCTAGGCAAGTCATTTCCCCCAAAAGTTCATCTAGAGCAAACCCTAGAGATGGAGAAGGGGAGGAGCACAATACTAGCATCCATGGAGACCTTCACCAGAGGGGAACGGGTCCCAGCGGCAAAAGGGAGGGAATGTCCAGCTACAACGGCCGGATCCGGGGTGGAGGAGCTCTCCCGGTGGTGCTCCTGGTCGGGGGCAGCAGGGTCTGGAGAAGAGGAAGTCAGGGAGAAGAAGGAGGACTGAACCTTCCAATTCTCCCCGACCCCTTTTACAAGTTCGAAACCGCTGGGGCTGGAGTGTCCGGGTGAAATTCACCGGAGTGTCTGGAGTGAATCAAGCGGAGAGTCCGGCTTGGCCGGACACTCCGGTTGGTTCAGTGCGGACAATCTGTCCCCCACGACCAGAAAACCCCAGATACAAGTAGTGGACAAATGTGTGGCAAGAGGAGTGATGGGGATATGCCAAAGGGGGTATGCCCAGCAGGACGTTCCGATTGGGACGAAAAGCCTGTGAGTGTGCCTGGAGGATGGCAACTAGACAACAACGGAAGGAGAAGCCCGACGACTGGTGACTGGAGGCCCAGGAGCGTAACAGAAGCCCAGTCGGATTAGGTCAAAACCTCCGAATCCTTATCTTGTTCGGTTGTAACTTGTAAACCCTAGCGAGGTGCTTCATATATAAACCTCCCTAGGGTATCCTAGAGTCTCATGTTCCATCATACACCCCCTCAAGCGACTCGCAGCATAGTCGCCGAGCTCGC
Organism: Avena sativa; assembly: GCA_916181665.1. Classification (NCBI taxonomy): domain Eukaryota; kingdom Viridiplantae; phylum Streptophyta; class Magnoliopsida; order Poales; family Poaceae; genus Avena; species Avena sativa. Next base: position 541,715,312 of record OV702289.1, on the reverse strand, counting down.
CACCCCTGTAACTCGCTCTCCAGTAATCTAATCTAGCAGGAGTAGGTCTTTACCCTCCGGGGAGCCGAACCTGGGTAAACCCATGTGCATCCGCCCCCATCTCGCACCACAGATGGCCGCCAACTCTTCCTCACGAAACACTTAATCGCTGCTAGTGGCAGCGACTGCCGTGGCCATTTCCACGACAGTGGCGCCCACCATGGGGCATAGCAGGACTGGCCTGAGTTCTGCGGCGAGACCCTACTCGCTGATTGATCAGCCACTCACCACCGGTCGCATGATCGCCATCGGCGGGATCTTACAGATCCTGCCCAGTAGCTACATCCCGGTGTCACGCCCGGTCACTCACGGCGCGGTGATGCGGGTCGGCTCCATCAACCTCTTCAACGGCTCCACCAGCACGGTGGACCCAGCTGCAACGGTGATCGTCGCCGGATCGCTGCCGCACTGCGATCTGCTTTCAGAGGAGCAGGTCCGCTCCATCAGGAGCCTCGTCACTGAGTACGACTCGGCTGCCAGCGACGCGGTTGAGACCAACGCCGCCATCAACGACGACGCTCTAAATGACGACGCCGACTCCGCGACCTCTGCCTCGGTTGACGGATCCATCACCGCCGCATCACGGGAGGACTCCATCACGCGAGTCTCCAACCCCAAGGACTTCGAAGACTCCTCCATCCTGGGGATCTTCGACTCCGATTCAGGCTCGGAGTCCCCCGAGGATTTTCGCGCCAGATCCAATCGCTTCAACGCGATCTACATGGCGGGCAACACGGTCGCCCCGCCAGATCCATTCGCCACGCCGATCCCGCCGACTGCAACGGCCACGGAGGTAGAGCAAGCCTGCCTACGGCTCGCGGAGGCGCAACGCAACGAACTCGCCGAGCACGAGAAATACCGCCTCGAATGAGAGACGACACGGGAGCTGTTGCTCTATCACCAGCGCCGCATTAGGACCCGCCTGAACTCCAACGTCCAGGGCCGCGTCCTGAACTTCAACGACGAGAGCGACCCCGCACGCGCCGCCGAGCGCGAATATTGCAAGAACGCGCCGCCATGCGGAAGCAACCCCGCGAGACCACCACCCGGTGCACCAGCAACCGGAGCCCCTCCACCACCCATGGGCCGCGCGCCCCGCCGGACCAACCACGGATCATCATCTCGCCTCAAGCCCACGACGCCAACGGGCTACCATTATACTCCACCCCGATGGACAACGTCGTCGCGGCCGACGCTGCAATCGCCAACCTCGACGTCGTCACGACACACTACAGATCCAGTACGCCAAGGCCCTACTCGTCAAGGCCGTCGAGCAACAAGCTGCGAGAGTCGACCCGCGGGGACGGATGTACTCCTGCACATCAGCAAGCAGGGCGGCATCAAGCGGCCACCCCATCATGGCCAATGCATTAATTTGCCCACCACCACAGCCCTTGGCGAACCAACCATGGGCCGCCAATCCCGTGCTGTCCACAAACGAGCCGCGACCGGCGAATAACACGGTCGCCGCCAACGGGCAGCCCATCGATGCCCGTACGAACATCATCAACAACCAGGCGTGGCGGTCATGCCATCCCAATGACCTGAGGCACACCCTCACCAACCGCGGTGACCCGGAACCAAGAGGCTCACTCAATCGAGTCGGGCCGCAATGCTTCGGGCCGTGGATTCGCGGGGAAAAATACCCCGCCAACTTCAAGGCCCCCAAGGAGATCGAAAAGTATGACCCAACATACGATCCCACTGTCTGGCTGGACACATACCTCCTGGAAATGGGAATCGCAGGCCACACCGACCTGATCGCCGCTTGCTACCTCCCCCGGCAATGGGTCAACACGCTCCCCACCGACAGCATCGATTCCTGGGAAGAAATGCGGGACGCCTTCGTCAGGCACTTCGAGGGCTCCTACACCCGCGCCACCACCATAGAGGACCTAGAGCGATGCATCCAGGGACAACACGAGTCGACTCCCCGCTGGATCCAAAGATGACAAGAACTGTAGATAAACACCTCCGGCATCCACCCAGACACGGCGATACATTGCTTCAAGAACGCGTGCCGGTATGAACCCCTGGTCGCTAAGATCAAGAGGGTCTACCGGACGCTCGACAACATCCCCGACCTCCTCGAGATCGCCAAGCGCTATGCGGAGGAGGACCCCAACCAAGACTCCGATGACGAGTCGGGAGGAAGACGCTGCACCAGCATCCACGACAACGGGCGCCTACGCGACATGCGCTACAGCAACACCCGCATCACCGGCAAGCGCCGCACGGACGGGCGAGTCGACTTCGTCGCCAATGCCGGCTATGGACAGCGCGACCCCAAGAACTACCGCCGGGACGGAGGAAACTACCGCGGGGAACTACCGCGCCAAAAATGCGACGAGACCGAAATTCGACCCCGCCGCCCTGCTCAATCAGTCCTACATCTACCATAGCAGGGAGGGAAAACCCACCACCCACACCACCGCTGATTGCCACTCTCTCAAAGAGATTGAGAAGGCGAGACGAGCAAGGGAGGACCCCAACAACAATCCACCCCGGGACAACAGGAACGGCAGCGGCTTCGGCACCGCCGTCGGCTCGCTACACACCTTCACCGGACTCGGCACCAAGCGTGAGAGAAAGGTGCTCGCCCATGCGGTCGCTGTCAATGCGGTGACTCAGGTCGACATCCCATGCTTCCTCAACTGGTCCGAGTAGAGTATCACTTGGAGTCGCCAGGACCACGCCCCAAGAATTGAGTACCCAGGGCGAGTCGCCCTGTTACCCAGGCCCAAAGTGGCTGACTACTGGCTACCTGAGACATTAATGGACGGCGGGAGCTCCATCAACATCATGTACCTGGACACGTTCAAAAGGCTACAGCTCCCAGAGTCGGCAATCCAGCCGACCCTGAAAACCTTCCACGGTATCGTCCCCGGTCAGAAGGCATACCCGATCGGAAAAGTGACGCTGCCAGTCACCTTCGGCACACCGGCAAACTACCGCACTGAGCGAATCGAATTCGAGATGGTGAACTTCCACAGCCCCTACCACTACGTGCTGGGATGCCAAACGTTTGCCAAATTCATGGTGACCCCCACTACACATACAACATGATGAAGCTCCCTAGGCCAAGCGGCATCATCACCGTCCACGGCGACCCCGACATGGCCGTGGAATGCGAGGAAAAAGGCGCCGAGCTCGCTGACGCCGTCATCGCCACGGAGACCGACCACGCGGAAGAGCTCGCGAAATACGCGGGCAACATCAATAAGGATGACCCCACCATCCTGAAGAAGCCAACCGCCGCGAACTCCATGTTCGAGGCAACCACGCACACCCGCACCATCGAGCTCGTCCCCGGCGACTCCAGCTAGACGCACCATTGGGGCGCACATGAGCCCCGCATAGGAAAGCGCGCTCATCGAGTTCCTCCGTGAGAACCGTGAAATCTTCGCATGGAAGCCATCTGACATGCCAGGTGTCCCGAGGGAACTCGCTGAGCACAAACTAAATGCCGACCCCAAAGTGCGACCAGTAAAGCAGTCGCTACGGCCCTTTAATGAAGAGCGCCGTCGAGCAATCGCCGAAGAAGTTCAGTGCCTGCTAGCCGCAGGCTTCATCCGGCCAATCAAATACTCCAAGTGGCTGGCAAACCCAGTCCTGGTTCTAAAAAAGAACAACACATGGAGAATGTGCATCGACTACACCAACCTCAATAGCGCCTGCCCGAAGGAGGAGTTCGTCCTACCGCGCATCGATCAGATCATCGACTCGACCGCGGGATCGGAGTCGCTGTGCTTCCTTGACGCTTACTCTGGTTATAACCAGATCAAGATGGCAAGCGAGGATGAGGAGAAGACGGCGTTCATTACGGCATTCGGCGCCTTCTGCTACACGGCCATGACGTTCGGCCTCAAGACGCAGGCGCCACATACCAGAGGTGCATGCAGGAGTGCCTAGCGAGCCAAATTGGCCGCAACATTCACGTCTACATCGAAGACGTGGTGGTAAAATCCACCCACCAGGAAGATCTGCTCGCCGACCTAGCCGAAACCTTTGCAAACCTGCGGAGGTACAACATCAAGCTGAACCCCGAAAAATGCACCTTCGGCGTCCCCACCGAACAACTCCTGGGATATGTAGTCTCCAAGCGAGGCATCGAAGCCAACCCCACCAAGATCGACACCATCGCGCGACTCGGGAAACCCGAGTGCCTGCACGACGTCCAGAAGTTGGCAGGGCGAGTCGCGGCCCTCAGTCGCTTCATCCCCTAACTAGGAGAGAAGGCAATGCCCCTATACCGCCTGATGCGCAAGAACCCCATGTTCCAATGGACGCGGAGGCTGACGACACGCTCAAAGCGCTCAAAGAAGTGCTACTCGCGGCCCCACTACTCGCTGCTCCACTCGACAAGGAGCCAATGCTCGTTTACGTCGCGGCCTCCACTCGAGTCATCAGCGCCGTGATGGTCGTCGAACGACCGGAAGAGGGCAAGGAGCGCCCCATACAGCGCCCCATCTACTACATCAGCGAAGTCCTAACGGACTGACGACAGTGCTACCCGCAATACCAAAAACTGGTGTACGCGGTATTCCGAGCACAACGGCGACTCCCACACTACTTCCAGGAGCACCCAATCACGGTGGTCTCCTCCGTGCCCTGCAAGACATCATACGCAATCGCGAGGCGACCAGGCGAGTCGCCAAGTGGGCCGTCGAAATCGGCGTCCACAACATCAAATACGAGCCCCGCAAAGCAATCAAGTCATAAGCCCTGGCTAATTTCCTTGCAGACTGGGAAGAAGCACAACAACCAGAGAACCTCCCGTACCTCCATTACTGGTCGCTCCATTTTGACGGCTCCAAGAACGCCGACGGCGCAGGGGCTAGGGTCATACTGACCTCTCCCAAAGGAGACAAGCTCCGCTACGTGCTCCACCTAAACTTCAAACCCTACACCAACAACATGGCAGAATATGAGGCCCTCCTTCACGGCGTGAGAGCCGCCAAGGAGATGAACGTCAACCGCCTAAGATGCTATGGCAACTCCGACCTAGTCGCCGGCCAAGTCGCCAGGACGTGCGACGCCGTCTCCCCAACAATGACCGCGTACCGCCAAGCTGTCGACCAGTTGGGAGGACACTTCGACGGCTACTCCGTCGAGTGGATCGACAAGCGCAAAAACAAGGAGGCAGACGCCCTCTCCCGCATTGGATTGACCCGACAAGCGCCACCAGTAGGCGTCTTCCTCGACATCATCCACAAACCGCCGGTCAGCCCACCAAAAGAGATCGACGTCGGGATCCCACTACAACCAGAACCGGCCTTAGTCGCCATGGTTGTGGAGCCTAGCGACTGGACAGCACCATATGTCGCCTTCTTGGAACACAAGCTCCTACCAAGCAATGAGACGGAGGCGCGAATGATCGTGCGTCGCTGCAAATCCTTCGTCATCATCAACGGCGAGCTCCACAGACGCAGCGTGACCGACGTGTTCCAGCGCTGCGTACAGCCAGAAGAAGGCCGCAAGATCCTCCAGGACATTCACGCCGGCGACTGCGGCCATCACACCGGCGCCAAGTCGCTAGTCGCCAAGGCCATGCGGCACGGTTTCTACTGGCTCACCGCACACGTTGACGCCACCAACATCGTCCAACGATGCGTCGGGTGCCAGAAGTATGCCCACCAGATGCACCTCCCTGGCTTGGCACTCAAGACCATCCCCATCACGTGGCCATTCGTCGTATGGGGCATGGACATGGTAGGCCCGTTCAAGAAGGCCCCGTCTGGCTTCACTCACCTCCTGGTCGCAGTCGACAAGTTCACCAAATGGGTCGAGGCCAAGCCAATAAAAAAGTGTGACGGCAAGACAGCCACCAAGTTCCTACTTGAGCTCATCTACCGGTACGGCTACCCGCACAGCATCATAACAGACAATGGCACCAACTTCGCCAAGGGGGCCATGGCAGAATTCTGTGAAGAACATGGCATACGACTCAACCTCGCATCAGTCGCCCACCCGGAGTCAAATGGCCAAGCAGAACGCGCCAACCCGAGCGTCCTCCACGGGCTCAAGCCGCGATTCCAGGTGCCCCTCGAGAGCACCCCAGGATACTGGGTTGACGAGCTCCCCTCTGTGATATGGGGGATCCGCACCTCCGTCAATCGCTCCACCGGGTTCACGCCCTTCTTCATGGTGTATGGTGCCGAGGCCGTTATGCCAACAGACCTGGAGCACGACTCACCTCGAGTCACCAACTACGTCGAGGCGGCCAACGAGGTTGCCCGCCAAGACAGCATCGATCAACTCGATGAGGCACGCGACCTGGCTCGCTCCCGCACCACCATATACCAGCAAGGACTCCGCCACTACCACAGCCGCCGAGTGTGAACTCGCACCTTCTAGGAAGGCGACCTGGTCGTGCGACTGGCCCAAGACAAGAAGGGCATGCACAAACTCTCCCTCCCATGGGAGGGGCCGTTCCCCATAGGCTGAGTCCTTGGCAACGATACCTACTACCTCATCGACATACGGGGTGACGGCCAGCTGGAGGTAGGGAGTCCATGGAATGTAAACTTCCTCAGAAAGTTCTATACTTAGAACCTCACATTGTACTCCACTGGCATATATAATGAAATTCATCCGGATCGCACAAATTGTGTCCACTCGCCATATTCTTGTGCCACTCGCACTCGTACATATTAGCAATACGCTACTTACGGAAGTCAACCTCTGGTCGAGCGACCGGCACGGCTAAGTAGTGCGGCACAAGGGCACCGGAAGGCCTTGGGTCGTCCACGAAAACGCCAACCTAGAGCCGCCATTGGAGTCGCCTAGCCCGACTAGCCCACCGGGCCAAGACAACCGGTACACGGTTCTCACAGCGACCAATCCCTCCCATCCTCGTGCAAAGCGACTCGAACGGTTAAGTACCACGCACGGGGACCCCGCAAAACGGGAACCACCACGCGGCTCAGGAACACACCAAGTAAGAGAGCTGCCTAGGACTCGCCAAGCGAGTGGCTCTCCGGGCCAGGGGAGGAGACGCGTTACAAACAACACATTCACAACCTGCAACAGGAACATGACCAACATAGCCGGGTACCACGCTCGGGGACTCGCTTACAAGTCAGTCCAACTCGTGCTCGGGGACTCGCCTACAAGCTAGCCCTACTCGCGCTTGGGGACTCGCCACTCAGAAGACGCGAGAGATAAAAAACAGTGCCTAAACCAAAACAATACACAAAAGTATACAATCGAGTTATACCCCATTAAAGGGCGGACGCGCTCGGGGACTCGCTCAACCAAAAACAAACACACCGCACAATCCTAGTCGCAATACGAGTCGATTGACTCCCCTTGGCATATATTGCAAAATATTTTACAACATTCACCACTTGGCATACTTCACAAATTGGACAACTACATTGTTTACTCCACATGCCCTGATGAAGAAGCAGTGCCACCCCCTTGACATGAACAAAAGGCTGCCACGGGTTCGTCGGATACGTTGTCAGCGACTTTGACAATGACGACCGGAAGGGCTGCTCTGACTTCATATCGCGGTGCTCCGGCTCGGGGTCGCCAGGCGCCAACACCGTCTCCTGGTACGGCAGCAGATCCCCCATCTCCAAGACCCGATCGGTGTAAGGAGCGGCCTTCGCAGTCAGCTTTAGCACCTCCGACATCTCCACTGTGCCGGTCGCTGATGGGTAGCCACTCTTCACGTCGTCAAGGTCGAAGTCGTCGGGGAAGTGGGCGAGACCTAAGCTCAACGCTGTGGTGGCCCCGCGCCTAAACGCTGAGCACGTCATCCACTCCACGACGGCAGGAACCTCCTCTAGATAGCGCCACACATCCGTAAGCCCCCCAGGAATAACTTCGATGGGGGACATGCCCTGAAGAGCTACTTGGACGCACAACTCCGAAGCCGTGGCCGCGTTCACCATGGCACTCACGCACTGCGAAGCATTGTAGGTCTGCACCACCGGATCGCTTTGGCATATCACAGCTGCAAAATCAGGCGTCAGTGAAACTATGAAAACCCCCAATCAGGGACTCGACAAACGAGTCAAGCAAAGATGGAGACTCACCAAGGAGTTTGCGGCAGTTCTCCGTGACGTGCTTCTCCAAGGAGGTTTGCTCGTTGTGCAGCCCCACGATGATGGAATCCGTGGCTTTGCGTTCTTCCTCAGCCGCAGCAACAACAGCCTTCGCTCGTTCCTCCGAAGAAACTGAGGCCGCTCTCGCCTCCTCCAAGTCTTGGACTAGGGAGGCTATTCGTCCATTCGTCGCGTCCAGCTCGGCGACTGGGACATACCCCTCGCGGGCCTTGGAAATCGCAGACGGGAAACCATCTGCAAGAGAAACCATCAGCATGCTGTACACCACTAGTTCACACCTGACAGAAGAAAAGAAAAACAAAGAGATACTCACCAACAGTTTCCTGAAGCCACTGGTTCGCCTCTTGAGCTTCGCGCAAGTCACGCTCCAAGTGCTCTCTCGCGGCCTGCCGATCAGTGGACTCCCTTTGCAATCCCTGCAAACAAACAACACACCTCAGCATTTGACAAAACAAAACCCAGTTCCCAGCCGCTGAAATTCAGCGACCAGGAACTCGGGGACTGGAGATGGAGAAAGAAACTCAATTCCTAGCCGCTGAAATTCAGTGACTAGGAATTCGGGGACTGGAGAGGAGCAAGAAGTTCAGTTCCTAGGTGCTGAAATTCAGCGACTAGGAACTCGGGGACTGGACATACCTGAATAGCTGCGCCGAGCATCCTGTGAAGTTCTCCGGCATCAGTCGACGGGATCGTGAAGGAAGTGCGCTCGCGACGGGACCCAATGTCTGCATCCACGATCTTTGGACTTTGCGGAGACTGAGTATCCGCCATACCTGGAAACCCCCTTGCCATGAAGCGCGGGAACGTCGCTAACGCTCTGGCGGGGGCACTGGTTGTCGGGGCTGGTGCTTCCGGCACGGACGTGGCCAGTATCGGTTCTGATTGCGCCGCCACCACCTCTTTGGCGATTGACGCAGCTTTGGGCTCCGCGGCGCTGTCCTTGACTATGGTGTCGGCGGCGCCCCCCTTCTGCTTCTTCGCGCCTTCCGCGGTCGCCACATCTCCGGCGGCCTTTCTCTTCTTGGGGAGGTCGCCCTCTCCCGTAGGGGCAGCTGGTGGATTCTTAGCCACCGAAGGATGGTCGATCTTCTTGGCCCCCGACCTGCACAAGTTCCCATAGTCAACATAATGACAATACAAAAAGAGCGAGGCGGATTGGGATGAAGGAGCAGTACTCACTTAGCGACCGGAAGGACGCGAAGCCCGGTACTGATGTGGGCGGGCTTGTCCAACTCGGGGCCCAAATTGCAGGTGAGCTCCCTCTCGAAGACGTCTAAAGCCCACGAAACCGCAGGCTTCCTCGACGATGAAGCCGCAGTCGCCGGGATCTCCGGCTCCGACGCAGCCGCCCTTGACGGTTGCGGCGACTTGGATGCCACCGCCTCAACCGCTCTTGGCTTGGAACCCCCGAGACTGTCGGTGCAATCGCCGCCAGGGGAACCTCTACCACCACCTCAGTGTCCTCGCCCTCTAACCCCTTCGTCAGGATCGCGCCCTTTGGAGCCTTGTGCGAGACTTCGGGGGAATCTTCGTCATCGGAGTCGTCATCCGACTCGAACACCACCGCCGATTTGGACGGTGTTGTTGGCCCCTTCGCTGGTGACTTGGGCTTGTGTGCGGGCTTTGACGGCGTAGCAGTACGCCGGGACGTGTGCTCCTACGCGACCTCATCGCCTCCGTCGTGTTCGTCCAGGCTGCGGCTTGCCTCGAACTCACGTTGATTCTGCATGCGGGTCTTGCGAGCCACATGCGCTGGAGGAGGAACCTCCTCTTCCTCTCCGTCGCTGTCGGAAGAATCTCCTCAGAATTTTCCTCCATCTCCTGGGGAACCTCTTCATCGAGCGGAGGGAGCCAGCCCTCCAACACCTGAAAAAGCTGAGAACCACCGCGAGTGAAACACCAAACGCGGAGACTGAGGACTGAAATACGGACACAGCGACTGGGAAGAGAACTTACTATGGGGGCTTCGTTCTTCACAGGAGTGTACGGGGCGACCCCGACCGCCACACTGGTGAACTCTGCATCGGTGATCTTCTTCAGGGCGGCCTTGTAGTCCTTGGCCTCCCATGATTCCTTGCTGGTTCAGGATGGATCATGCTTCCCGCTGTACTCATACATCCAGTGCGGCCGAGCCGCCAGCGGAACCAGGCGCCGCCCAAGCCAGCAGTTGTAGAGGTTGATCGGAATCAACCCCTGGTCCTTCAGCTTCTGGATCTGGTCCATCATTTCCGCGATGGCCATCCGCTAATCTTCGGGAAGCTTCTTCAGCGCCAACTGGCAAGGCTCGCTCCTCTCGGCGACGAATTCGGGAAGAGCCACCTCGCCGGAGGGAGTGGCCTCTTTAACGTAGAACCAACTCTTCTTCCACTCGCTGGCGGCCTTCTTCGGCAGGAGGAGCTTGATGAAATTGGCCTTTGGCTTCAGTTGGAATGTGACTCCACCTGCGGCCAACATCAAGCCACCGGACGCCTCGCGCCTGATGCGGTCGTGGAAGAGTTCCAGCCACATCGGGAAGTACGACCTACAGCCGAGGTAGCATTCGCAGAAGGCGACAAAGATCGCCAGCTGCTCGATGCTGTGCGGACCAGGATCCGATGGCTTGATCGCATAGTACGCGCAGAAGCGGTGGAAGAAGAGTGAAGTAGGGAATACCAGACCCCTCTCAAGATGACTGGGGAAGCAGATGAATTCGCCGGGTCACGGCTTTGGCTCGGTCTCGGAGGAGTGTGGAACCCGCCAGTTCCCCTTGCGGAGTAATCCGGCGTCGTCGAAAGATTTAAGCTGGGCTTTGGTACACTTGGATTTCCCCCATGAGCCTTTGGGAGGCGCCATCAGGTAGGATATGGAATCGCACGACGCGGAAAGGACAAGTCGGAAGAATATAGGCAGAGAGATTGGAGACAGGAAGAACGAATGAGGAAGAATGAAGAATACGGAGAAGGTCTGCAAAGCTGAACCTTCGGATAGGGAGCGCCACCCGCCAAAATCGGGATAGCCGTTACTCACGATAATTGCACCGAAGTTATCGTTGGAAATTCCAACGGATAGTTTGACCAGATTTGACGGTCCAACTCCTTTATTTCACTCGCTACCCGCCAGTCTTTTCCACTCGCCGAAACGACAACTTGGTGGTAGTAACGCTCATTGGGGCAGCGAATGGAAACATGGGGAAATTCTACTTGGTTCTGATGGAGTCCATCACCGACTCGACTGGACGCCCAAATATGGCTCACCTACTCCGAACGCCAAAAGGACGCCTGCGCCTGCATCAACGATGGCCTCGGGGACTACTGATGGGGATATGCCAAAGGGGGTATGCGCAGCAGGACGTTCTGATTGGGCCGAAAGGCTTGTGAGTGCGCCTGGAGGATGGCAACTGGACAACAACGGAAGGAGAAGCCCGGCGACTGGCGACTGGAGGCCTAGGAGCATAACAGAAGCCCAGTCGGATTAGGTCAAAACCTCTGAATCCTTATCTTGTTCGGTTGTAACTTGTAAACCCTAGCGAGGTGCTTCATATATAAACCTCCCTAGGGTATCCTAGAGACTCACGTTCCATCATACACCCCCTCAAGCAACTCGCAGCATAGTCGCCGAGCTCGCCACCCCTGTAACTCGCTCTCCAATAATATAATCTAGCAGGAGTAGGTCTTTACCCTCCGGGGGGCCAAACCTGGGTAAACCCATGTGCATCCGCCCCCATCTCGCACCGCAGATGGTCGCCAACTCTTCGTCACGAAACACTCAATTGCTGCCAGTGGCAGTGACTGCCGTGTCCATTTCCACGACAAGGAGCATGTTTAGAGATGAGAATATTCCTGGGATTTAGAAGATGTACTGTGAAGAACCAAGAAACCATAGATATTCAAGAAGATAACAAATTAAGTTCCAAATAAAATAAACCAAGGACCAATTCTTCAAATAAGAAGTGGGCGGTGGCCAAGGCCACCATGTAAGAGTGTGTGGCATGACACCGTGAAGAATTATCCTTGGGTTCATAGCCACTACTCATCAATGAAGCTCACATATCACTAAACGATATTAAGAGAATTCAATTTCTTAATGTTGGCATTATGGGGGAGGGATAGTCCAATGTATTAGGACCACACTCCTCCTATCTCCATGCCTGCACCTAAACCAAATAAGAGTCAAGACATAGGTGAGTATGCAAGGTGATTAAGTCAAGCTCCTTGAATCTATGATATTTAGTTCATTCCTCAAATAGCAAAACCTTGCTTCATCAAGTGGCTTCATGAAAATGTCGGCAAGTTGGTCTTTGGTTGACACATAGTATAGCTCAATATCGCCTCGAGCAACATGATCTCTAATGAAGTGATGATGAATCTCAATATGCTTTGTCCTTGTATGATCCACTAGATTGTAGGCAATCTTGATAACACTTTCATTGTCACATAGAAGAGGCACTTTGTCACAATGGACACCGTATTCCTTTAAAGTTTGCCTCATCCATAGCAATTGAGTACAAGCACTAGTAGCTGCCACATACACGGCTTCAGCGGTGGAGAGAGATATACAATTTTGCTTCTTAGAAGACCAAAACACCAATGACCTTCCAAGGAATTGGCAAGACCCGGAGGTTGATTTTCTATCATCCTTGTCACCAGCCCAATCTGAATCCATGTATCCACAAAGAGAGAAAGTAGAGCCCCTAGGATACCAAATACCATAGTTTGGAGTTTGAACCAAATATTGAAAGATTCTCTTGACCGCCATCAAATGGCTTTCTTAAGGAGCCTCTTGATATCTTGCACACACTCCTACACTCAACACAATATCAGGTCTAGATGCACAAAGGTAAAGCAAAGAACCAATCATGGACCGGTATACCTTTTGATCCACATCTTTACCATTTGGGTTTAGTTCAAGATGAGTCTTTGTTGCCACGGGAGTAGGAGCTCCATTTAGATCTTTCATGTTGAATCTCTTGAGCATATCTTGAGTATACTTGGCTTGGTTGAAGAATGTTCCTGCTCTTACTTGCTTGATCTTAAAACCAAGAAATACTCTCAATTCCCCCATCATAGACATCCGGAACCTATTAGTCAGAAGCTTTGAGAATTCATCATTAAAAGCTTTGTTAGATGAGCCAAAGATAATATCATCAAGATATATTTGACATACAAAAAGCTCCCCATTGACCTTCTTAGTAAAAAGAGTGGGATCGATTTTCCCAACCTCAAACCCACAATCTAACAACAACTCTCTAAGGTGCTCATACCATGTGCGTGGGGCTTGTTTGAGCCCATAGAGCGCCTTATAAAGTTTTTAGATGTGGTTTGGGAACTTGGGATCCACAAACCCCGGGGGTTGCTTTACATATACCAACTCATGCAATGGACCATTAAGAAATGCACTTTCTACATCCATTTGTTGTAATTTAAAGTTATGATGTGCTGCATAAGCAAGAAGGATAGTGATGGACTCAAGGCGAGCCACGGGTGCATATGTCTCTTCATAGTCAATCCCTTCAATTTGAGAGAACCCTTGTGCAACCTATCTTGCCTTGTTCCTCACAACAATTCCATGCTCATCTTGCTTGTTCTTGAATATCCACTTGGTCCCTATAACATTGCGGCAATCTTTTGGCTTTTCAACTAACTTCCATACTTTGTTTCTCCCAAAGTTGTGGAGCTCTTTGTGCATTGCTTCCAACCAATCCGAATCTTCAAGAGCTTCCCATACTTTCTTTGGTTCCACCATGGAAATATGTGCCTGGTGTTCACCAAAACTCTTCAATTGTCCTCTAGTGGATATCCCTCTTCTTAGATCTCCTACCACATTCTCTAGAGTGTGGTCTCTTAATTCCAAGATTCTATCCATTCTAGCTTGGCGACGAGTTTCGATCTCCTTGTTTTTTTGTGGGGATATCTTCATCATTTTGGTTCTCGTCTTGACCATTAACTTGACCTTGATCATCATTGGAAGCATTATCTTCTTCAATAGGCAAAGGTTGACCTTGGTCTTGATCAGGCACACTTCTAGACAGGCGCTGAGCTGCCCTTATGGCAGTTTCTACAGATCTTCCTTGTGTAATAGACTTAGCAGCGCTGGACATTCTAGCAAATGGAGACTGAAGCTCCTCCTAGCTAGAGGTTTCTCCCTAATCAACTTATTGAGGGTCCACAGCTTGTCTTTGGCTTGGGTCATTGTCCTCCTCAATAGAAGCTTGTTGATGTTGTGAAGATGAGGGCTCCACTTGAGTAGAGCATAGTTCTTCTCGATCCTAGAGCATAGTTCTTCTCGATCCACCACAAGGGGTTCCTCAACGGGGCGGATGAACCCCGCACACATCCTTCTAGTAAGAATTTCATATGGAGTCTTGATCAATTCTTTACGGAGGTAGAGATGGTTTGATGCATGGCATGTGGTGGAGATTGCTTCAGCCCAAAATTGTATGGAGATTTAAACTCCGCCAACATGGTCCTTGCCATATCAATAAGAGTCCGCTTCTTCCTCTCAGCTACACCATTTTGTTGAGGGGTATATGCAGCAGAATATTGGTGTTTTATCCCTTCATCACTAAGGAATCCATTGAAGGTGTAGTTCTTGAACTTGGTGCCGTTGTCACTCCTTATTGTTAACATAGGGACATTGTGTTGATGTTGAGCCATGTTGATGAAGTCGATGAAGTTTTCTTGGGTCTCACTTTTCTGCTTCAAGAAATATACCCATGTGTATCTTGAGTAGTCATCAACAATCACCAAACAATATTTCTTCCCACCAAGACTTGCATGAGATGGAGGACCAAAGAGATCCACATGAAGGAGCTCCAAGATCCTCTTGGACTTGATGTAGTTCTTTGGCTTGTGAGGAGAATCATGCATCTTTCCTTTAACACACGCCCTGCAAACACGATCTTTGGCAAAGTAAACATTTTCTTTTAGTCCAACAATATGACCACCCTTGTGGAGACTTTGCAAAGTTTTCATATTGACACGGTCTAGAGGGCGATTCCATAACCAACCCACATCGGCCTTTCCAAATAAGCACATCGCACTTGTAGTGGTTTTCCCCAAAAAGTCCACCACATACAAGTCATTTTCGACGTACCCAACGAAAGCGACCTTTAGAGACTTGCTCCACATGAGCATCACAATATCATTATCAATAAATACGGCAAAGCCCATCTTCCCAAGAGGACGGACTGGAAGTAAATTATAGCCAAGGGTCTCAACAAGCATGACGTCCACGAGAGTGATATCGTGTGCAACCACAACCTTGCCAAAACCCATTACCTTAGACTTTGACTTGTCGGCATATGTTATAGATATTTGATCAACATTTGGTGTCAACTCCTTGACACTAGATGCGCTTCCGGTCATATGACTTGTGCATCCACTATCAAGTACCCATTTTGACCCCCCGGAATCATAGGTCTCCGTTCCTCTTGCCATGAGGCAAGTGCCGTTCTTGTTGGAGATATTCTCACTGGAGAGTCGAAGAGTGAGAATGTAAGTGTAGAAGTAGTGGCAAGAGCCGCCAGACCATTTGACATTTCCTCTTCTTCATCTTCATCATCATCATTGTTAGAGGAGAATTCTTCATATGTTATCAAGACAATTTCACCCAACTTCTTGTTGGTGGGATTCCTCTTGATGAAAGGTTTCTTGAAAGGAGCTTTGGAGGTTTTCTTCAACACAGTTTACCCCCATGATCTTCTCTTTTATCATAGGGATAACCGGCACCAAAGTGATATCGGTCACCACAATTGAAGCAAGTTATCAACTTAGACCCATTGTCTCTTCTCCCATTGGGGTTGCTTCTTCGTTGCATCTCCATCTTGGCCTTGGTGGGGTCTTTCCAAAAGTTTCTTGCATAGAAGACCATGTATTCACCATGAGCAACCTTGACATCTTCGGGGTGACTCATTGAAAGTGCCTCATCACTCCCTTCATCTTTATCATACTCCACAACCTTGGCCTTCAAGGAAAGATTGACACCACTACTCATTCCAATAGCACGAGCACGGGCGTCTTTGGCATTCTTGGCAGCAACCTTGAAAGTGTCCATCTCTTCCATAACTTCATTGGAGGTCATGAGATGGTAGTTGTGTCTTCCTTGTAGACTCGTCAAGTCAGTGGGCTCGAAGGGCATGAGAGCACTCACATACTTCCTCTTGATCCAAGCATCATCAATGTGAGAGGCACCAACATTCCTGAAGGCGGTGGCTATGTATTTGAGTCTTCAATACATGTCTTCATGATCCTCACCATCTTTCATAAAGAACCCTTCATCCCCATTGCTTAAGGCATCATACCTATTTCTTCTCATGCTCTCATTGCCAACAAACAAGTCAATGAGAGCATCCCAAGATTCCTTGGTGGTATTGTAGTTCTCAACGTGGGGAAAATCCTTTGTCCCCACTCCAAGTTGGATCATGTGCAAGGCAGTCACATTGTGTTGGCTATTAACCACTTCTCTTCTAGTCAAGTTGGTTGGATCCTCAAATTTGAGTCCTTCTTCAATAATGTTCCACAAATCAATGCAAGAGTTGCGCACATGAGATTTCATTAAAACTTGCCATTGATCAAAGGTATGTGCAGCTAACTTAGGTGGGTCACCTCTATTATTTATATGAGGATGAGGGATTGGAGGGTCGGGAGAGTACCATCCGGGAACCACATGGTGCTCTTCCTTCCCATCACCCTTTTTGGTGGTGGAGTCAGTGGAATTATGTTCATCCCCCACCACTTAACCTATAGGCTTAGCTGGAGCATTTGCCTTAGGGTTAGGTGGTGTTTCCTCTTGAGAGGGCGGAGGTGAGGCTAACTTTTCCATAACAAGTTGCTCAACAAGTTGATGCAACTATTGGATTTCGTTGCCCAAGGTAGAGCTCAAGGTTGTTTCCTAATTCTTGAGATCTACCATGGTCACCGAGTTGCTAGCCTCACTCCCTCCCTCATCTCCCGAGTTTCCCATAATCTCTTAGGCGGTTAAGCCCGAATAAAGAGCCGAGGCTCTGATACCAATTGAAAGGATTGTATGGGCACCTAGAGGGGGGGGTGAATAGGTGCTAATTCAAATTTTACTCATTTTCAAGTTAAGGTTTGACACAAAAGGTAAATTCTCTAGATTATGCAACTATGGTGAATTTACCTATATGTCAATCTAGCACATACACTAAGCAAGAACTTGATAAGTAAAGTGCAGTAAAGGATAGAAGTAACCAAAGTGTAGCACGCAGAGACACAAGGATTTTTTCCCCTAGTTCCTTCCTTTTGAGGGGAAGTACGTCTACGTTTGGAGAGGGGATGGTTTCAAACCACCAACGCCACGAGAGGCCTCCCTTGTTCTCCGATGAACCTCACCCCAACGAGTTCGATTCACCTCTTCCACTATATCGGCAACCTTCGAGGTGGAAGCCGCCACCTTTACAACAAGTTCGAGGCACACATCCACAACCTAATTGGAGGCTCGCGAATACAAGCAAGCTGTCAAACAATCAAAGACAAGCTTGTAAAAACCAAATCACAAGCTCGGGTTTCCAATGAAACACTAGAGCAAGGGGCCCTAAAGTGAATGAGGGGGAAATGAAGATCACTCTTGGTGAAGCTATAGATCAAGGCCTCCTCCTTCGATTCTCGAAAGATCAATGACTTTGGATGGTTGAGTGAAGAGATCTTGAGGATTTGGTGGCTCAAATGGTGCTGCTGTTCTTGAGGTGGACGAGCTGGTCCCAAGGTATAAAAAGGGGCCTTTATATAGGCCCCCTAGAATTAGAGCCGTTGGGAGCCACTTAGCCCGGACAGTCCGGCCAACACCAGTCGGACAGTCCGGCCCAGCCGGACACTCTGGGCGAAAACAACCGGACACTTCGTCCTGGCAAACTTTCCGATCAGTGTCCAGACCGTGTCCGGGAGGTGTCCGATGTGCTATTCTAATTGTTCGAGTAGGTCGACAAATCCCAGGGCCGGACAGTCCGGTAGACTCTAGCCTGATAGTCCGGCTAGGCTAGACACTCTGACGCATATCAGCCGGACAGTCCAGCGGTGACATAGGTATGATTACCTAGATGCTTATGATTCGCTACCCTATATTGGGTAAAAGGCTCATGGCCCATGAAGATTCCAGACGACGGCCCAAGGAAGCAACCGACAAAGGATTTGATTGTATTAGGAAAGAGACTATAAACCGACATTGTGTTGGTATTGTAATCACGCGTGTATGAAACCTATCCGCATACAGCTTTGAGACTCGGCCTATTATATATAGGACGGGAGAAGCCCAAGCGGGGGGACAAAAATCTAGAAGACAACTTGTAACAGTGCAATTTCTCAATATTTAGGCGACTTTGACTCCATTATTTCCCTGACATCCGACAAAATCCCCAGCATTCTCTTTTCCACGAAACCCCAAGTCCATCACCATGGGAATTGTCGAGGTTACCCCTCGTCAATTGGCGCAGTATGTGGGAAACCTGAATGCTGGAAACACAGATTCGGCGGAACGCTCTCCAGCAAGCATCAACTCGACGAAAGCAGATCCACGCCCGCCCACCCCTGTATTAGTACCCGCAGATTTTAATAGCGGATTGATGCGCTCGACTTTCAACGTAGAGCTCGTTGGGAACCCCAAGAGGAAGGTATGATGAGCACAGCAGTAAGTTTTTCCTCAGTTATGAAACCAAGGTTTAATCGAACCAGTAAGAGCAAGGAAACACCCCAAAGGTGTTGCTAGCTGAGCTTTGGCAGGGCACACTACCGGTGCTAGTAGCAACGTGGAGACCTGCACAACACAACCACAGAACTTTGTCCCCAACTTGCAATGAGGTTTTCAATCTCACCGTGTTTTGCGGAAAACAAAGGATTAAACATATCGAATGGAAAGAAGTAATAGTTTGCAGAAAGTAAAGACAAAGCAGAAACAATTTATAGATTGTATGTAAAGACAAAGGACCGGGATCCATAGTTCACTAGAGGTGGCTCTCCTTAGATAGATAACATGCTGGGTGAACAAATTACAGCGGGGCAATTGACAAACACTGAGAAAGCAATACATGCATATACTAATCATCTTGACTCCTCTGAGACTTGATTGGGCATTACAACATCATACATAGACCGCCATCCAACTGCATCTATGACTAATAATCCACCTTCAGGTTATCATCCGAACCCCCTCCAGTATTAAGTTGCAAGCAACATATTATTGCTTTACGAACTGCGTGTAAAGTAAACAATACGATTGTTCTATGAACAAAGGATTGTTGTTTTCTCCCTAGTAGCAACAACACATCTAGTACCTTAGAGATTTCTGTCACTTCCCCAGATTACCAGAGGCATGAACCCACTATCGAGCATAAATACTAACTCTTGGAGTTGCTAGCATCTACTTGGCCAAGATAGCTACTAACAACGGAAAGCATGCAAGATCTCAAATAACAAAGACATGATAGAATCAATAATCAATCTGAAATAGCATCTCAATATCCATCGGATCCCCGCAAACACAACATGTAGAATTACAAATAGATGATCTTGATCATGAACGGAGCTCACAAGATCTAAACATGAAAGCAGAAAGGAGGAGAACCAGCCATCTAGCTACTACAT
Source organism: Avena sativa (assembly GCA_916181665.1). NCBI lineage: Eukaryota > Viridiplantae > Streptophyta > Magnoliopsida > Poales > Poaceae > Avena > Avena sativa. The sequence continues at coordinate 541,695,625 of OV702289.1, read as the reverse complement.
GGATTCGAAGTCCAAGGATGAACTACTCACGTGTCACACCGGAGGCTCCAGGGTGAATTCCCCTCTCCGGCAGGGTGCCGGGAAGAGCTTCAGATCCCTCCCGATCTAGGGATGGAGATGACGACGGCTACAGACTCTTTTGAGGATTTTTGATCGGGTACTTAGGGTTTTTGTCCCGAGGGCAATATATAGGCGGAAGGAGAGGCCGAGGGGGTGCCGGGAGCGGCCACACCACCCCCTGGCGCGGGCCAGGCCTGGCCGCGTGGCCAGGTGGTGTGGTGGCTCCCTGGCCCTTCTCCGTCTCGTATTCTGGCACTTGATCCCTTTCGAAAAAATAGGCACTTTGTCTTTTGTCCCGTCCAATTCCGAGAATATTCATTTTCTGACTTCCCTGGAATCAAAAACATCAGAAAACAGGCAGCTGGCACTATGGCTCTTGTTAATAGGTTAGTCCGAGAAATCATATGAAAAGTACTCCAAAGTTGGAACAAAACACAAGAAAGTGGATAAAACCAAGCATGGAACATCAAAAATTATAGATACATTTGCAATGTATCAACATCCCAAAGCTTAACTCCTGCTCGTCCTCGAGTAGGTAAGTGATAAAAAGAAATAGTTTTTGAGGTGACATGCACCATCAAAGACTTGATCAAATTATTTGCCAAACATTCAAAGCTGGGATCATGCAATAAGACATGAAAGACAAAGTTCTAGCAATAAGACAAAGAAACTATGATGCAACATGAAAAGGCACAAAAAAAGATTCATGAATAACAATGCTTTGCAAGACGTTTGTTTGTTTCACATAAAGAAAACATAGCATAATAGTATTCAACTTGTCCCTCAATAGAGTAGCAAATATAAATGCATAGGACACCTTCAAAGTTCATAAGAGTGACTAGATATAATAGTTTAAAACAAGCAATATCAAGTTATGCATCAATCAACTAGTCTTGGGACAATGCACATAGAACTAAGAATGGCCACTATGCTCTCAAAGTAAGTGCATAAAGATAGAAGGTGGAGACTCAATATAATGGTGGAAGAAAGGCCTTTTGTAAAAGGAAGTAGGGATTAAAGTCTAATAAAGAGCTTCCAAAAATTATGGTACTTATAGCTTTCAGCTCTCATTGCCCCTATCATAAGCATCTTGAAGTGATTAAGGTTAAAGTGAACAAACTATGGTGTACATGCTTGACGAAGTATAAGTCAGAAATCTCATGTCCCTTGTATACGAGGGCCGCTCCTCATGCTACTCAAGTTTAGTCACCGGTAAGTTCTTGTCATTGTAAGTACATGTGTATCATAGAGAACCGCCAACGGGGTACCCCTTGCCCGATGATACGGAAGAATCCCCATATCAAAATGACAAGGCAAGCACACAACAAGCATCTCAGCATTCTTCTTATTTACCATGGGAATATGGTGCTTTTTTCTCTCTTTCCTCTTTTCATAGTATCTCTTTTTTTTCCTTTCTCTTTTTTTCTCAATATAGGACTCTTTTTTTTATAAGAAGAATGCCTCATAGATAGCTCATTATGGTTACGCTGCAGGTTTCCACCATGTCAGCATGGATTAGACCAGCGGCCCAGGCCTTTCTCTAACACATATACATAACTCCATGGACTTACAAGCTCCCCTTTCATTTCACACCGACGGCATCCGAATACAAAAGAGCATGATATCAACTAGGTACAAGTACCAAGTGCAATGTTGAAAGCGTTCCCCATGAAAGCATGGTTCTGCTAATTTCCAACAAATAAGTGCAAGCATATACAACATAGAAGACACAGTGGTTCAAGTTTATTAAGGGCAAGTAAAGTAAAGTGTGCCTTCAAGTTCGTGAGAGCTTTAATCACTAGTTTTTCTCATAACAAGTGGAAGGTAAACAAAAGCAAGAATATACTTGGAATAGCATAAGCTAGTAGGTAGGTATGGTGGACTCTTTGGAATAACTTGGTTTAGGGAGTTAGATGCATGAGTGGAACTCATACTTGGTGGTGGAGGCTAGCAAAAGACTGAGAGCGACAAACTAAGAGAGCAATAATGGCCATAATCATGCAGAGCGACAAAACATCATTGATCAAAGCATAAAGTGATACTACAAGTTGAAAACTAAAGAATCATAAAGGCTATGGTGACTTGATATAGTCATAACATGGTGTGAGCATGTGCCAAGTCAACCCAAATAAAGCATCAAAGGAGAATACCACTATACTATGCTTTAATATGCTAAAACAACGCATGATTCATCCAAGGCACATTAAGCAATCTCAATTGTTTATAACAAGTCATGCTACATCAAAGAATACTAAGAATAAAGCCAAAACAATATCAAGCATGGCATGACAAAGCACAAGCCACAGTCAAAAACGAGCTCTTTTTACCACATAAGCATGAACATTCCTACTCTTTTCCAAACCAAACCAAACTATTTGAAAACCAATATATGAAAGAGGGGGTACAACCAATTTATTCAGAAAACTAAGCAAACCAAAGCAAACGAAAATCAAAACGAAAACGAAAAAGAAGACGCTCCAAGAAAAACACAACTGTGCATGAAACAATAAAAATGAAGCGTTTGGAAGGAACCTGAAATTTTTATTGATGAAGAAGGGGATGCCTTGGGCATCCCCAAGATTTGACGCTTGTACTTCTTGGATGTTTCTTGGGGTGACACCCGTGGAATCCCCAAGCTTGAGCTTTAGTCCATCCTTCATCTCATTACTCATTCCTTCCATACACGTGAAATTTTTCCTTCATACAAAACTTCACACAATCTCATTAGCAACATTAGTGCACTTAAGATAAATAAGTCTCAAGGTTCAGTTCTAACACCAAATAAACTTCCATTAGAACACTAGATACTGTAGCACTTCCCTCAAAAAGCTCAATTCCCCAAAATAACTCAAGAAGGAACCCACAAGAAGCAAATGCAGAAAATGGCAGAAATCTGTCAAAACAGACCAACAGGTAAAGACGAATTTTTTGGAAGACCTTCTGTTTCTCAAATCAAAAAGTGTTGAACTAACAAAAGTTAGATAACAACCTGGGGCAGAAGCACAAAACATTACAGCTCAATCCGACGTACAGAGCTCTCTCAGGAAGTTTTACGGTGAAGCACAAAAATCTGTTTCGGGACAGCAACTTTCCCAATCATTACTTCACTCTCATTAGAGGTTACTCTCGGTACAAAAAGAAATAAAAAGGATAAGGAGAGGTTATTACTGAAGTAATAACTTTCAAGACTCATCTAAAACTTTTGGGTTATCTCCCAATAAGTACTTTTCTTTAATGCCTTTAAGTTAGGCATAAGAAGCAAAGAAAGAATCAAGTGTTCTCAAATGAAGAAGCATTAAGATCAATACCAGAAATATTTTAAACAACGCAAGGTATATCATCAAAATAAGTTCGAGAGGATCCTTTCTCAATGCTCTTAGGTTCACTACTCTCATCAAAAGGGTTTGCAGGAACAATCCAATCAAGATTCTTTTCTATGGCATCATGTATTGCTACTAGTTTAAAGGGTATTGGTATCTTAGGTTCCTCCCCATTAGGTTCGGTCTTGTTCATTTTTTCTCATGTACCAACAACATCTACACATGAGCCTAGCATATTGAAACGTTCAAAGACTTTTCTAGCTTCCTTGGCAACATCATAGAACTCTTTAAACAAAGTTTCTAGAATAAAATCCCTGTTTTCAGGGTCCTCAATTTCTTTAAGCTTAAGAAACATTACTTGCATTAAGGGGTTGAGGTTAACAAACCTAGCTTCTAACATGTGAATTAAAGAAGCTGCAGCAATCTCATAGTTTGGGGCAAGTTCTGCAAGGGATCGATCCTTAGTATCTTCATGCTTACTAACATGATTAAAGAATTCTTCAATGTTATCTTTCCCAATTATAGAACCACTACCAATTGGAAGGTCTTTCAGGGTGAATGTAGGGATCAACATGGTGAGCTAAGGAGACTTAATTATTTTGTGTTTTTGAAATAAGAAACCAAACAAGTAAAACTAATTTTTTTGTGTTTTTTGAAGAACAAAACAAGCAAACAAAGCAAAAAGAAAACTAAGCAAAACAAAAACAACAAAGTAAAGAGATTGGTTATGAGGGACTTCCCTTGTGAAGATGTCCTTGACTCCCCGGCAATTGCGCCAGAAAATGTCTTGATGCGCTCGACTTTCGACGTAGAGCTTGTTGGGAACCCCAAGAGGAAGGTATGATGAGCACAGCAGTAAGTTTTCCCTCAGTTATGAAACCAAGGTTTAATCAAACCAGTAGGAGCAAGGAAACACCCCAAAGGTGTTGCTAGCTGAGCTTTGGCAGGGCACACTACCGGTGCTAGTAGCAACGTGGAGACCTGCACAACACAACCACAGAACTTTGTCCCCAACTTGCGATGAGGTTGTCAATCTCTCCGTGTTTTGCGGAAAACAAAGGATTAAACGTATCAAATGGAAAGAAGTAATAGTTTGCAGAAAGTAAACACAAAGCAAAAATAGTTTATAGATTGTATGTAAAGACAAAGGACCGGGATCCATAGTTCACTAGAGGTGGCTCTCCTTAGATAGATAACATGCTGGGTGAACAAATTACAGCGGCGCAATTGACAAACACCGAGAAAGCAATACATGCATATACTAATCATCTTGACTCCTCTGAGACTTGATTGGGCATTACAACATAATACATAGACCGCCATCCAACTGCATCTATGACTAATAATCCACCTTCAGGTTATCATCCGAACCCCCTCCAGTATTAAGTTGCAAGCAACATATTATTGCTTTACGAACTGCGTGTAAAGTAAACAATACGATTGTTTTATGAACAAAGGATTGTTGTTTTCTCCCTAGTAGCAACAACACATCTAGTACCTTAGAGATTTCTGTCACTTCCCCAGATTACCAGAGGCATGAACCCACTATCGAGCATAAATACTAACTCTTGGAGTTGCTAGCATCTACTTGGCCAAGATAGATACTAACAATGGAAAGCATGCAAGATCTCAAATAACAAAGACATGATAGAATCAATAATCAATCTGAAATAGCATCTCAATATCCATCGGATCCCCACAAACACAACATGTAGAATTACAAATAGATGATCTTGATCATGAACGGAGCTCACAAGATCTAAACATGAAAGCACAAAGGAGGAGAACCAGCCATCTAGCTAATACATGGATCCGTAGTCCAAGGATGAACTACTCACGTATCACACCGGAGGCTTGCATGGTGATGAAGAAGGCCTCCAGGGTGAATTCCCCTCTCCGGCAGGGTGCCGGGAAGAGCTTCAGATCCCTCCCGATCTTGGGATGGAGATGACGGCGACTACAAACTCTTTCGTGGATTTTTGATTGGGTACTTAGGGTTTTCGTCCCGAGGGCAATATATAGGCAGAAGGAGAGGACGAGGGGTGTCGGTAGCGGTCACACCACCCCCTGGCGCGGGCCAGGCCTGGCCGCGCGGCCAGGTGGTGTGGTGGCTCCCTGGCCCTTCTCTGTCTCGTATTCTGGCACTTGATCCTTTCCGGAAAAATAGGCACTTTGGCTTTTGTCCCGTCCAATTCCAAGAATATTCATTTTCTGACTTTCCTGGAACCAAAAACAGCAGAAAACAGGTGGCTGGCACTATGGCTCTTGTTATTAGGTTAGTCCAAGAAATCATATGAAAAGTACTCCAAAGTTGGAACAAAACACAAGAAAGTGGATAAAACCAAGCATGGAACATCTAAAATTATAGATACATTTGCAATGTATCACGGATCCGATCTAATCATCAGAAGCTTCCACTTCCAGACAGACAACCCACAATAATCACACCCTTCGGCCCTGATTGCATCAGAACCGTCGGTAGGAAAAGCTACGCCTACGGAGGTACCATCATCTTCCGTCGGATCCTCCATGGACGTCATAGCACAGTTTGAAGCAGGCAAAGAAGGTCATCAGACAACCCCACCATACGAAGCAAACCCAACAAACTCAGAACCCGATGGAAGCAGCGACAACATCGACTTCCAAGAAAGGATGGCGAAAATCTATCCAGAACTACGATCACGGAATACTATCATCCAAAATTCTGAAGCAGGAGATGACGCCATTATGCCACACATAACACGCCACCAAGTGTGCATGATGAACGGAGATACCTCAACACCACGCAACGAAAACAGTAATCCTAGCCTCAACCCCGATGATATTTTGTCAGATGACCATGCAGGAAACCATGACAATGAAGGAGACCATGGAAATGGAGGAGGAACAGCAGATAAGCGCATTGTCCAAGGAAGAGGCGGAGAACCGCACGCAGAAGAGAGACAAGGACTTCGGCTACTAGCGGCGGCATGGCAAAAAGCAAGGGAGGCAATTTCGGGAGCAGTCCCGATGACAGAGGATGCTTCACATGAGGATCTACTAGCATACCAATATCTGCTCCACCACAAGAAGAGAGACCTACTTCGGATGCAAAGGCAACTTGATGAAAGAAAGAGATTAGCCAACGAATCCATCTTACAAGAGGCACAATTAAGCTCTACTCGAGGATCAAGGAGTGTAACAGGAGCAACACCACCAAGAAGGTAAACATCTCGACTATAGAATATCCCTGAAGTTGAAAGAAGTGGAATCATCTGAGATTTCGACCTATCATTCATGTCAATTGATCAAGCAGAAAACATCAAGACAAAAACAGCTTAGGCAGCCATTGTGGCCGCGCAAACATATCTGATCACCACTCAACCCGCACCCGATGATCCGCTTGTGGCCTTTCACCGCTCCGCCCTAATGAACCTTGGCATGGTAGGAGCCTCTCTCGCGGAAGCAGAACAAGGAATCATACGTCAGCCCGAAAGATCCCCACACCGTCACAATAGTCCATGGCAAGTAGGACACACCCGACGATCTCAATCACCACACCAAGCAGATCTCGTAGGATCCGAGCCGCGAAGCAATACAAGAAACGACAACACCCAACATAGGAGCAGCGGATCCAGAGATGAAAGCCACAGCCAACGATATCAGGAGGGATATGACGAAGACGATCACGAGCTATGCGGGGCCAGATGTTTCACGCGGAGGATTCGCAAGGCCTCAGTACCCAAGGACTTCAAACTTCCACACGATCGCCACAAATACGATGGACTCCAGGAACCCGAAGCTTGGTTAGCAGACTATTTGGCCACCGTCAAACTACAGGTTGTCTCCACAACTACCACAAGGCAAAGTCTACAACTACATCTCACCGGCGCCGCAAGATCGTGGGTAAGGCGGTTACCCGAAGATTCCATCGGGAGCTGGAACGACCTGGAAGACAAGTTCACCGGCACTTCTAATCCATGTTAAATGACCAGCATCCTTGGAGCAGCTGCGAGCGTGCAAACAAAAATCTGGGGAATCCATAAGAGCATTCATCCAATGATGGAATATCATTAAGAACTCAGCTGAGTCCATATCCGATGAAAGGGCCATCGACGCCTTCAACGACGGCCTCCATCAACGAGAATTCATAGAAGAACTAGGACGGGTCAAACCCAAAACAATTTCCCAGCTAATGAAAATTGCAAATTACTGGGCTAATGGGGAGGATGCGCTGCATAATAAACACGCGCGATCACCAGAAGAAGACAGGGATAGGCGCGGAAATGATAGAAGAAGAAGGAATAATGATGGAAACACGGGACCAAGTTATGTCGCAGCGGTTTTTTTGGGAGAAGGTAATAACAGAAGCAACAACCACAACAACGGATACCGCTAGAACAGGGATGACGTCGGAGGAAGCCAGTCCGCACAGCGGTACCAGCCAAGAGCACAAGACCCACCTATGTCCATAATGCAAATGTTGGAAGGACCCTGTAATATGCATTTTTACATCAACTCGGCAAGCATGTGACAATCCAACCATCTCATGAAAGACTGTCGAACGTTCCTGAAGATGCAGGAGCTATGTAATGCAAAGGCAACCAAAGCGGCAAATTGAGGATACGCATCCACACCTGGTACACTAGCCATTGGTGCACCACCACCACCAGCGACACCACCACAAAACATCAACGATCCAAACAACGAGTACCCCAGGTCAAAAGGGGCAATGTCCATGATTCAGAAAGGGCGCCCATCCAACAGAATTCATAAGCTCGTCACAAGACAAATCAATATGGCGGAAACAACAACATCAACCACACCCGAATATCTCCACTAGCCAGAGCAAGAAATCACATTTAGCAGAGCCGATCACCCACTTTGGGTCCCACGACCGGGTCACTCGGCCTTGATAGTTGAATGACAAATTGGCGGGTTCGATATGAGCAAGGTCTACATGGATGCAGGAAGTAGCATAAATCTGATCTACGCAAAACACTGAGAACAATAGGCTACCCCCTAGACAATCTCGCGCCAACAGAAACATCTTTCCACGGAATTGTACCAGGTAAAGCCGAAATCCCTTTTGGCAAAGTATTTCTTGACGTTGTTTTTGGTTCCAAGATAAATTTGAGGCGAGAAAAACTCGAATTTGAAGTTATGGATTGGCCATCACAATATCATGCAATCCTGGGACGACCAACCTTTGCACGGTTTATGGCAGTGCCGCATTGTGCATACTTAGTGATGAAAAGCCAGCACCAACGGGAATTATCATGGTACAAGGAAGCTTCACACGTGCCGACAACTGCGATTGGGAGTTCAACAAATTTTTTGAATCATTCGGGATGGCAACAGAGTTTCAACAACTCAAAACTTTAGCAAACACACAACCTCTGGAAGTAGCGCGTGTCAATCGCGATCAGGATTTTGACACAACAAAAGACACAAAAGAAGTACAGATCCACCCTGCCGACCCGACGAAAACAACATTCATGGCCTCTAACCTTGATCCTGCATAGGAAAACACGCTCATCGAGTTCCTCCGTGAGCACTGGTAGATTTTTGCATGGCTACCTTCTAACATGCCGGGAATTCCCAGGGAACTTGCTGAGCACACATTAAATCTAGATCCAAAGGAGAAGCCAATAAAGCAGCCGCTTCGTCGCTTCATAGAGCCAAAGCGCAAGGCCATTGGAAAAGAGCTCCATCGCCTCATTGATGCCAATTTTATCAAAGAACTAACGAAATCAGAGTGGCTAGCAAACCCAGTATGTGTTCCAAAGACAAACACTATAGAACTTGGGATGTGCATCGACTTTACTATACTGAACAAGCATTGCCCAAAAGATCACTTCCCATTGCCACGAATCGATCAAGTAATCGATGCAACTGCGGGATCCGAATGTCTTTCTTTCTTGGATGCTTACTCAGGATACCACTAGATTAGGATGAAGGAAGAAGATCAGGAGAAAACGATGTTTATAACACCCTATGGTGTATTCTGCTACACAACACTGCCTTTTGGCCTCAAGAACGCCGAAGCAACATTTCAGCGGATGATGCAGAAATGTCTAAGCATCCAAATAGGCACAAATGTGCAAGTGTATATCGATGATGTCATAGTTACAACAGGTCAAGGATCTACGCTGATCAAGGACCTTGAAGAAACATTCAAATATCTCGACAAGTTTAGCATCAAACTGAACCCGAAGAAACGTTCCTTTGGAGTCCCGGCAGGGAAACTCCTCAGATATTTGGTATCAGCCAGGGGAATCGAGGCTAATCCCCAAAAATACAAGAAATCCTAACAATGAAGAAGCCAACAAATCAGCATGGTGTACAGGAACTGGCAGGGCGAGTAGCGACACTCAGTCGTTTTATTGCAAGGTTAGGAGAAAAGTGTTGCCATTCTACACTCTCATGAGGAAATCAGAAAAATTCGAGTGGACGGAAGAAGCTCAGCGCACCTTTGAATATCTTAAATGGACACTTTCGACATCTCCCATCATCGTGTCGCCAAAAGAGAAAGAGCCTTTACTACTTTATATCGCTGCCACAAATCAGGTGGTCATCACGGTCTTGGTCGTAGAGCGACCTGAAGAAGGGAAGACCAACAGTGTGTAGAGGCCAGTTTACTTCCTGAGCGAGGTTCTATCGCCATCCAAACAAAGGTACCCACACTACCAGAAACTAGCATACGGGGTATTTATGATAGCACGCAAAACCACGCCACTATTTTTCGGAGCATCCAATCCTAGTGGTTAACGAAGCGCCTTTGTCAAGCATGCTCAACAATTCAGAAGCAACTGGACGTGTCTCTCTGATGTCTGCGCGCGCTTCTATTCTTGTAGACAGTGTTTGGCCTCCACGTGCAGAGGTTTGTAGAACAACAGCAAGTTTCCCTTAAGTGGATCACCCAAGGTTTATCGAACTCCGGGAGGAAGTGGTCAAAGGTATCCCTCTCAAGCAACCCTGCAATCAAGATACAAGAAGTCTCTTGTGTCCCCAACACACCCAATACACTTGTCAGGTGTATAGGTGCACTAGTTCGGTGAAGAGATAGTGAAATACAAGTAATATGGATGATTATAAGTGGTAATTGCAATCTGAAATAAGAGTGGCAGCAAGCAAACATGTAACAAGACTGATTGTAAACGGTGTTTCAATGCTTAGAAACAAGGCCTAGGGATCATACTTTCACTAGTGGACACTCTCATATAAATATCTTATCTTCATTATGCTACCCTGAACTACTCTCCGGTTGGACGATGTAGGGCAATAACATCACACCTTAAAGTTCGTATTCCCCATCTAGATAACCCCTCACTGTCACCTTGAGCACTAGATGGTTCCAACAAACACCACAATCTCATAGAGACATCCAACTCAAATTATACTCATGATAAGTATTTATGTAACCTTAGCCAAAGTGCCACACGGTGTGCACACTGTCAACTTCACACGCGTGGGGATAAGTAGAGATTAATTAAAGCACTTGAGTAGCAGAATAGATCCTAGATTACAAAGCTCATGATCTCAATAAGATCATGCATAGAGAGAGATGAACACATAGCTACTTGTAGAGCCCTTAGCCTCGAGAGAGAGAACTACTCCCTCCTCATTATGGGAGTCAGAAATGGCGATGGAGATGGCGGTGGAGTTGATGCAGATGGATCCGAGGGCACTTCCCCATCCTGGCAGGGTGCCGGAACAGAGACTTCTGTCCCCCGAATCTCCTCTTCGGTGGCGGCGGCACTGTGAAACTTTTCATGCGATTCTGATCTGGTACCTAGTGTTTCCGTCCCGGGGGGATATATAGGTGAAGAGGCGATGCCAGAGGTGGGCCAGGGTGGCCACACCACCGGGTGGTGTGGCAAGGGGTGACCCGCGCCACCCTAGGGTGTGCCTACTATTGGAGATATGCCCAAGAGGCAATAATAAAAGTGGTTATTATTATATCTTTGTGTTTATGATGAATGTTTACATCCCATGCTATAATTGTATTATAAGGAAACACTAATACATGTGTGTTTTGTAAACATAAAAGAGTCCCTAGTAAGCCTCTTGTGGAACTAGCTTGTTGATTAAATGATGATCATGGTTTCCTGATTATGGACATTGGATGTCATTAATAACAAGGTTATATCATTAGGAGAATGATGTGATGGACACACACCCATAGTAAGCGTAGCATAAGATCAAGTCATTACGTTCGTATTGCTATAAGCTTTCAAATGCATAGTAACCTAATCCTTCGACCATGAGGTTATGTTAATCACCATCACCAGATGGGTACTTTGATGACATCAAACACCGCTTCATAACTGGGTGGTTATAAAGGTGTCATTGGGTATTCTGAAAGTATGTGTTGAAGCGCATGGACCAAGATTGGGATTTGTCCATCCATATGACGGATAGATATGCTCTGGGCCCTCTCGGTGGAATGTCATCTAGTTATCTTGCAAGCATGTGACTAGGTCACAAGGGATGACATAACATGGAACGAGTAAAGAGTACTTATCAGTAACGAGGTAGAACTAGGTATGGAGATACCAACGATCAAACCTCGGATAACTAGAATATCGCGTGACAAAGGGAATTGGTTTCGTATGTTAATGGTTCTATCGATCACGAAGTCATCGTTAAGTATGTGGGAGACATTATGGATCTCCAGATCCCGCTGATGGTTATTGATCAGAGAGGTGTCTTCATCATGTCTGCATATTCACGAACCATAGGGTGACACACTTAAGGTTCGAAGTTGTTTTAAGTAGATATGGAATATGCGTTGGAGACCGAATGTTGTTCGGAGTCTCGGATTGGATCCGGGACATCACGAGGAGATCCGGAATTGTCCGGAGAATAAGATTCATATATTGGGGATCATTTTCTGAGTTAGGAAATGTTCCGGAGTGTTTGTATGGAGATTCTAGAAGGTTTCAGAATGTTCTGGAAGGTTCTAGGAGATTTCTTGGAGTTTGCTTGAAAACCAAGAAAGGATCAAGGAGTCCTTGTGGGGCAAGACAAGGAGTTGTGGGGGACGAGGACTCCTCCCCCCCTCCCAATCCGCCGGCCAAGGAGGGAGGGGAGTCCTACTAGGACTCCCCCTCCCATGGCGCCTCCCTCCTTTAAATAGAGGGGTGGGGGCGCCACCCCCTTGCTCCCTCCACTTCAAGCCCTAGCCGCCGCCTCTCTCCTCCTCCTCCCCTCTGCTCAGGCTTAGGCGAAGCCCTACAGAATTCTCTACTCCACCACCACCACCACACCGTCGTGCTGCTGGGATTCCGTGGAGAAGATCTACTACCCCCGCTGCTCGCTGGAACAGGGAGAGGAAGGTCTGCTTCAACTCCGCACGTGTGACCGACTGCGGAAGTGCTACCGGAATGCGGCGCCGGAAGGATCATCCACACGATCTTGAGATCGGCAAGTGATCGACTACATCAACCCCGAGATCTAATATCGTAATGCTTTCGGTTCTACGAGGGTTAGTACAGATCTATCTCGTTGCACATATCTAATAGATTAGATCTTGGCTTTTATCTAGATTAGATCTGGGTTTTGTTCGTTCTTGCGGTAGAATTTTTTTATTTTCCATGCTACGAACCCATCAGTGGTATCAGAGCCTTGTCTATGCGTAGATCTGTTGCACGAGTAGAACACAATGGTTTTATGGGCATTGGTGCTCGTGCCGTCTTTTGCTTTGTGTACTTTGCATCTTGCGGTATGGTGGGATGAAGCGGCTCGGGTTAACCTTACATGTCATCGCACATAAGACTTGCTCCACGCTTGACGTGTAACTTGCTTTGCACAAGTGGCTTTGCGGGTGTCTATCTCTCCCATCATAGTATAGATCCAATCTACACTTTGCACTCGATAGCACTTGTATCAACGTTGTGGTTCAGTTTCGTAGGTAAGATCCGTTCTTATTCAAAAGCCCCAAACCACGTAAAACATGCAAAGAAAATTAGAGGCGTCTAACTTGTTTTTGCTGGGGTTTTGTGATGTGATATGGCCATCATGTGATTGTGATTATATTTGATGTATGCAATGATCCTTGTTGTAATATGGCAACCGGCATGAGCCTAATGGTTGTCTTTAATTCTGTTAAGACCTGCGTGTCTATTCATCTTGTAATAGCTTTATTCCAAGTAGTTGTAATAGTTGCTGGTGATGATGGACAACCATGAAGCGGCACCACTGACCTTGACGCAATGCTGGTGATGATGGAGATCATGTCCGTGCTTTGGAGATGGAGATCAAAGGCATAAGAAGGAAGGGCCATATCATATCACACTAATTATGAATTGCCTGTGATGTTAATCCTTTATGCATCTTGTATTGCTTAGATCGCGACGGTAGCATTATAAGATGATCCCTCTCACTAAATTTCAAGTAATAAAGTGTTCGTCCTTAGTTGGCACCGTTGCTAAGACTCGTCGTCTCGAAGCATCTCGTGATGATCGGATGTGATAGATTCTACGTGTGCATACAACGGGTGCAAGCCAGATTTGCACATGCGGAAACTAAGGTTAATCTTGATGAGCCTAGCATGTACAGACATGGTCTCGGAACACGGAATACCGAAAGGTAGAGCATGAATCATATAAGTGATATGATGAACATGAAGATTGTTCGCCGATGAAACTACATCTTCTCTCGTGAAGATCGGACTTGGTGTAGTGGACTTGGTTCGTGTAATCACTAAGACAATGTGAGAGATGTTGTTTTGAGTGGGAGTTCACCTAGTTAATTTAAGAATTAAAATTGAACTCAATTTATCATAAAATTAGTCTAAACTACTTGCAATTTTGTTGTAGATTATGGCGAATCTCTCCATCAATTTCAATGCGTTCCTAGAGAAAGAAAAACTTAAGAACAATGGAAGCAACTTCACAGACTGGCTCCGTGGTCTGAAGATTGTCCTCAGGGCTGGTCAGATGACCTATGTGCTCGAAGCACCGCTAGGTGACCCACCTGCAGATGATGCCACCGATGACGTAAAGAATGTTTACGCCACTCGGAAAAATCATTACTCCACAGTTCAGTGTGCCATCCTGTACGGTTTAGAAACGGAGCTCCAGAAGCGTTTTGAGCACCACGACCCGTTCGAGATCATTAAGGAGCTCAAGCTCATTTTTGAGACTCACACGGCCGTGGAGAGCTATGAGGCCTCCGAAAAGTTCTTTACCTGCAAGATGGAAGAGGGAAGCTCCGTTAGCGAGCACGTGCTCATCCTGTCTGGGCACGCAAACAAGCTCCAAGAGTTGGGGATAACGATTCCTAATGAGTTAGGGATTCACCGTGTCCTCCAATCACTGCCACCAAGTTATAAGAACTTTGTGATGAACTACAATATGCACTGCATGAACAAGACGTTGCCCGAACTATCGTCCATGCTGAAAACTGCTGAAGTGGAGATCAAGAAGGAGCACCAAGTGTTGATGGTCAATAAGACCACCAATTTCAAGAAACAGGGCAAGCCTAAGAAAAAGGGCAACTTCAAGAAGGACGGCAAGAAAGCTTCCGCACCTGCTAAGAAGCCCAAGGCTGGTCCTAAGCCTGAAACTAAATGCTTCTACTGCAAGGGTGCTAGTCACTGGAAGCGTAACTGCCCCAAGTACCTGGCGGATCTGAAGAACGGCAACATCAAGAAGAAAGGTATATTTGATATACATGTTATTGATGTGTATCTTACTAGTAATCGTAGTAGTGCCTAGGTATTTGATACTGGTTCGGTTGCTCATATTTGTAACTCGAAACAGGAGCTGCGGAATAAACGAAGACTGGCAAGAGACGAGGTGACGATGCACGTTGGAAATGGCTCCAAGGTTGATGTGATCGCCGTCGGCACGCTCCCTCTACATCTACCTTCGGGATTAGTTTTAAATTTAAATAATTGTTATTTGGTGCCTGCGTTAAGCATGAACATTATATCTGGATCTTGTTTATTGCGAGACGGTTACTCTTTTAAGTCTGAGAATAAAGGTTGTTCGATTTATATGAGTAATATCTTTTATGGTAATGCACCTGAGATGAATGGTTTATTCTTATTGAATCTTGATAGTAGTGATACACATGTTCACAACATAGATGTTAAACGAATAAAATTGAATGATAATTCTACATACATGTGGCACTGTCGTCTTGGTCACATTGGAGTGAAGCGTATGAAGAAACTCCATTCTTATGGACTTCTTGAATCACTTGATTTTGAATCACTTGAAAGATGCGAAGCATGTCTAATGGGAAAAATGACTAAGACTCCATTCTCTGGGATAATGGAGCGAGCTACAGACTTATTGGAAATAATACATACCGATGTGTGCAGTCTAGTGAGTGTAGCATCGCGTGGTGGATATCGTTATGTTCTCACTTTCACGGATGACTTAAGTAGATATGGGTATATCTACTTTATGAAACATAAGTCCGAAACTTTCGAGAAGTTTAAGGAATTTCAAAGTGAAGTGGAAAATCATCGTAACAAGAAGATTAAGTTTCTGCGTTCTGACCGCGGAGGTGAATATCTGAGTTATGAGTTTGGCATGCATTTAAAGAAATGTGGAATACTTTCGCAGTTGACACCGCCGGGAACACCACAGCGTAATGGTGTGCCCGAACATCGTAATTGAACTCTCTTAGATATGGTTTGGTCTATGATGTCTCTTACAGATTTACCACTATCATTTTGGGGCTATGCATTAGAGACAACCGCATTCACTTTAAATAGGGCACCATGTAAATCCGTTGAAACGACACCGTACGAATTGTGGTTTGGTAAGAAACCTAAGTTGTCGTTCCTTAAAGTTTGGGGTTGCAAAGCGTATGTAAAGAAGTTACAACCTGATAAGCTTGAACCCAAAGCGGAGAAATGCGTCTTCATAGGATACCCTAAAGAAACAATTGGGTATACCTTCTATCATAGATCCGAAGGCAAAGTTTTTGTTGCCAAGAATGGATCCTTTCTTGAGAAGGAGTTTCTCTCGAAAGAAGTGACTAGAAGGAAAGTAGAACTCGACGAGGTTATTGAACCTTCTCTCGGAGTTGAGAGTAGCGCAGCACCGGAAGATGTTTTTGTGCCGCCTGCACCAATTGGATAGGAAGCTAATGATGGTGATCATGAAACTTCGAAGGAAGTTACTACTGAACCTCGCAGGTCAACGAGAGTTTGTACCACTCCTGATTGGTATGACTCTGCCTTGAACGTCATGTTGGTGGACAACACTAATGACCCTGCGACGTATGAAGAAGCTATGGTGAGCCCAGATTCCGACAAATTGCTAGAAGCCATGAAATCCGAAATGGGATCCATGTACAAAAACCAAGTATGGACTTTGGTGGACTTACCGGATGGCCGTAAGGCTGTCAAGAACAAATGGATTTTCAAAAGAAAAACAGATGCTGATGGTAATGTTACTGTCTATAAAGCTCGACTTGTCGCGAAAGGGTTCTGAAAAAATCAAGGAGTTGACTACGATGAGATTTTCTCACCAGTAGCGAAGCTAAAGTCTGTGAGGATTTTGTTAGCAATCGCTGCATATTTCGATTATGAAATTTGGCAGATGGATGTCAAAACAACGTTCCTTAATGGTGACATTGAGGAAGAGTTGTATATGGTACAACCCAAGGGTTTTGTTGATCCTAGTGATGTTGACAAGGTATGTAAACTTCAGCGCTCCATTTATGGACTGAAGCAAGCATCCCGGAGTTGGAATCAACATTTTGATAAAGTAATCAAAAACTTTGGATTTATACAAACTTATGGAGAAGCTTGTATTTACAAGAAAGTGAGTGGGAGATCTGTAGCATTCCTAGTACTATATGTAGATGACATATTGTTGATTGGGAATGATATAGAACTTCTTAATAGCGTCAAAACCTATTTGAATAATAGTTTTTCAATGAAGGATCTTGGCATAGCGGCATATATTCTAGGCATCAAGATTTATAGAGATAGATCAAGATGCCTAATAGCGCTTTCACAAAGTACATACTTAGACAAAGTTCTAAAGAAGTTTAGAATGGAATAGAGCAAGAAGGGGTTCGTGCCCATGTTGTCAGGTAAGACCTTGAGTAAGACTCAAAGTCTGGCTACAGCAGAAGATAGAGAAAAGATGAATAATATTCCCTATGCCTCGGCCATAGGTTCTATCATGTATGTCATGCTGTGTACAAGACCGGATATAGCACATGCTGTTAGTTTGACTAGCAGATATCAAAGTGATCCTGGAATGGAGCACTGGACAGCGGTCAAGAATGTCCTAAAGTACCTGAATAGGACTAAGGATATGGTTCTTTCTTATGGAGGTGATGAACAGCTTGTTGTAAACGGTTACACTGATGCTAGTTGGAACACCGATCCAGATGACTCGAAGTCACAGTCTGGATACGTATTTATTTTGAATGGTGCTGCAGTGATCTGGAGGAGTGCCAAGCAAAGCGTTGTGGCAAAATCTTCAACTGAATCGGAATACATAGCTGCTTCGGAGGCTGCACAAGAAGCCATATGGATGAAGGAGTTCATTACTGAACTTGGCATGGTTCCCAGTGCGTTGGACCCGATGGCCATCTACTGTGAGAACACAGGTACCATAGCTAATGCACAGGAGCCAAGGTCACATAGCAAGCTGAAGCACATCAAGCTACGTTTCCATGCTATTCGCGAGTATGTCCGAGATGGTGACATAAAGATTTGCAAAGTACACACTGATCTGAATGTGGCAGATCCGTTGACTAAACCTCTCCCTAGAGCAAAGCATGACCAACACCAGAATGCCATGGGTGTTAGGTATATTACCATGTAATCTAGATTATTGACTCTAGTGCAAGTGGGAGACTGTTGGAGATATCCCAAGAGGCAATAATAAAAGTGGTTATTATTACATCTTTGTGTTTATGATGAATGTTTACATCCCATGCTATAATTGTATTATAAGGAAACACTGATACATGTGTGTTTTGTAAACATAAAAGAGTCCCTAGTAAGCCTCTTGTGGAACTAGCTTGTTGATTAAATGATGATCATGGTTTCCTGATTATGGACATTGGATGTCATTAATAACAAGGTTATATCATTAGGAGAATGATGTGATGGACACACACCCATAGTAAGCGTAGCATAAGATCAAGTCATTAAGTTCGTATTGCTATAAGCTTTCAAATGCATAGTAACCTAATCCTTCGACCATGAGGTTATGTTAATCACCATCACCGGATGGGTACTTTGATGACATCAAACACCGCTTCGTAACTGGGTGGTTATAAAGGTGTCATTGGGTATTCTGAAAGTATGTGTTGAAGCGCATGGACCAAGATTGGGATTTGTCCATCCATATGACGGATAGATATGCTCTGGGCCCTCTCGGTGGAATGTCATCTAGTTAGCTTGCAAGCATGTGACTAGGTCACAAGGGATGATATAACATGGAACGAGTAAAGAGTACTTATCAGTAACGAGGTAGAACTAGGTATGGAGATACCAACGATCAAACCTCGGATAAGTAGAATATCACGTGACAAAGGGAATTGGTTTCGTATGTTAATGGTTCTATCGATCACGAAGTCATCGTTGAGTATGTGGGAGCCATTATGGATCTCCAGATCCCGCTGATGGTTATTGATCGGAGTGGTGTATTCATCATGTCTGCATATTCACGAACCGTAGGGTGACACACTTAAGGTTCGAAGTTGTTTTAAGTAGATATGGAATAAGCGTTGGAGACCGAATGTTGTTCGGAGTCTCGGATTGGATCCGGGACATCACGAGGAGATCCGGAATTGTCTGGAGAATAAGATTAATAATATTGGGGATCATTTTCTGAGTAAGGAAATGTTCTGGAGTGTTTGTATGGAGATTCTAGAAGGTTTTGGAATGTTCTGGAAGGTTCTAGGAGATTTCTTGGAGTTTGCTTGAAAACCAAGAAAGGATCAAGGAGTCCTTGTGGGGCAAGACATGGAGTCGTGGGGGAGGAGGACTCCTCCCCCCCTCCCAATCCGCCGGCCAAGGAGGGAGGGGAGTCCTACTAGGACTCCCCCTCCCATGGCGCCTCCCTCCTTTAAATAGAGGGGTGGGGGCGCCACCCCCTTGCTCCCTCCACTTCAAGCCCTAGTCGCCACCTCTCTTCTCCTCCTTCCCTCTGCTCAGGCTTAGGCGAAGCCCTGCAGAATTCTCTACTCCACCACCACCACCACACCGTCGTGCTGCTGGGATTCCGTGGAGAAGATCTACTACCTCTGCTGCTCGCTGGAACGGGGAGAGGAAGGTCTGCTTCAACTCCGCATGTGTGACCGACTGTGGAAGCGCTACCGGAACGCGGCGCTGAAAGGATCGTCCACACGATCTTGAGATCGGCAAGTGATCGACTACATCAACCCCGAGATCTAATCTCGTAACGCTTTCGGTTCTACGAGGGTTAGTACAGATCTATCTCGTTGCACATATCTAATAGATTAGATCTTGGCTTTTATCTAGATTAGATCTGGGTTTTGTTCGTTTGTGCCTACCCCTGGCTCCCCTCCGTCTCCCCTATGGACTCCGTGTCGTGTCGGGAAAAATAGGAACTTCGGCTTTTGTTTCTTCCAATTTTGAGAATATTTCTTTTCTGGCTTTTCTGAAACCAAAAACAATAGAAAACAGGCAACTAGCACTGTGGCATCTTGTTAATAGGTTAGTTCCAGAAAATATATAAGAATACCTCAAAGTATGAACAAAATATAAGAAAGTAGATATAAAACAAGCATTGAACATCAAAAATTATAGATACATTTACGACGTATCAACATCCCCAAGCTTAACTCCTGCTCGTCCTCGAGTAGGTAAGTGATAAAAAGAATAATTTTTGAGGTGACATGCACCATCATAATCTTGATCAAGGTATTTGTAAATCATTGAACATGAAAGACAAAGTTCTAACAATAAGACATAGCAACTATGTTGTAACATGAAAAAGGTACAAACAAAAAGATTCATGAATAACAATGCATTAAAAGACATTTGTTTGTTTCACATATAGAAAACATAATAAGAATGGTATTCAGCTTGTCCCTCATGGTATAGCAAAACATAAATGAATAAGACACCTTCAAAGTTCATAAGGGTGACTAGATATAAATAATTTAAGAACAAGCAATATCACAGTTTTGAATCAATCAACAAGTTTTGGGACAATGCACATTAAACTAAGAATGGTCACTATGCTCTCTCAATTGGTGCATAAAGATAGAAGATGGAGACTCAACATAAAAGTAAAAAAGAAAGGCCCTTCACAATGGGAAGCAGAGATTCAAGTTTCATAAAGAGCTTCCAAAAATTATAGTACTTATTAGCTTTCAGCTCTCATTACCCCTATTATAAGCATCTTTAGGTGATTAAGGTTAAAGTGAACAAATATGAGGATATGCTTGACAAGTTATAAGTCGAAAATCTCATGCCCCTTTCCTACGAGTACCGGACCTCATGCTACTCAATTTTAGTCACAAGTAAGTTTTTGTCATTGTAAGTACATGTGTATCATGGAGAACCGCCAACGGGTACCCCTTACCCTATGATACAGGAGCTATCCCATATCAAAATGACAAGGCAACATACAATGAGCATCTCAGCGATCTTTTTATTTGCTATTTTCATAGGTTTTTATTGAGGATGCTTCACAGAATGCTCACTATGGTTATGCTGCAAGTTTCCACCATGATTAGGCATGGCTTAGGCTAAATGCCTAGGCATTTCTCTAACACATATACAAACTCCATGATCTTACAAGTTCCCCTTTTATTTCACACCGCCGGGATCCATAAAAAAAAGAACATGATATCAACTGAATAATAAGTGCAATCTTGAAAGCGTTCCCCATGACAACATGGTTCTCCTAATTATCAACTTATAAAGTGCAAGCATATACGCAACATAGATGGACGCAATGGTTCAAGTTTATTAAGTGCAAGAAAATAAAGTGTGCCATCAAGTTCATGAGAGCTTTAATCACTAATTTTCACATAACAAGAGTTTAATTTGGAATGTAGATAAAAGCATGAATATACTTGGAATGGTGTAACACACCATACATAGGAATTTATAGTGGACTCTTTGGAATAACTTGGTTTTCTTGGGGGTTGGATTCATGAGTGGAACTCATACTTGGTACATGTGGAGGCTAGCAAAAGACTGGGAGCGACCAACTAAGAGAGCACTAATGGCCATAATCATGCAAAGCGATAAAGCATTATTAATTAAAGCATAAAGTTATATTACAAGTCATAAACTAAATAATCATAGAGGCTAAGGTGACTTTTTTATAGTCTTAACATAGTGTAAGCATGTGCCAAGTCAACCCAAATAAAGCACCAAAGGAGAATACCACCGTATTATGATTTTGTATGCTAGAACAACGTATGATTCTTTCAAGGCACATTATGCAATCTCAGTTGTTTGGAACAAGTCATGCTACAGCAATAATCACTAAGCATAAGGTCAAAGAGACATCAAACATGACATGATATAGTCTAGGCCATAGTTAAAACAAGCTTCCTTTTGTACCACTATAAGCATGAAACTTCCTACTCTTTTCCAACACCAATTCAAAACTAAAGCTAAACGCAGTGCTAGCAAAGGAGAACACTCGCAGAACAATAAGAGTGAAAACTAGAGTGTTCTAGGCAATGCATAACGGGGTGTGTCTCTCTCTCCAAAAGAAGTGTGTTGGGATCTAACCAACTTATTTAAGAAAACTAAAAACAAAGACGCTTCAAGAACAACACATAGTGCATAAGGTAATAAAAATAAAGTGTCTTGAAAGAAGACTTGAGATTATTGATGAAGAAGGGGATGCCTTGGGCATCCCCAAGCTTTGACGCATGTACTTCTTGAATATTTCTTGGGGTGACACGGGTGGCATCCCCAAGCTTGAGGTTTTGTCCATACTTCATCTCATCACATTATTCTTCCCTACACTTGAAAATTTTCTTCATACAAAACTTCACACAATCTTCATTAGCAACATTAGTGTATTCAAGATAATAAGTCTTTGGGTTTAGTTTCAACACAAGTAAAACTTCCATTAAAACACAAGCTACTGTAGCAATTCCTTCTAAAAGCTCAAGTGATCAAAGAGAACTCAAAGAGAAAGAGATTAAGAAGCAAATGCAAATAATGGCAGAAATCTGTCAAAACAGACCAGTAGGTAAAAAACAATTTTTTCGAAGACCTTCTGTTGCTCAAATCAAAAAGACCTAAACTAACGAAGTTAGATAAAAACCTGGGGCATAAGCACAGAAAATTACAGCTCAATTCGACATACAGGGATTTTTCACTATTTTTTAGAGTGAAGCACAAAAATCTGTTTCGGGACACCAACTTTCCCAAGTCTTACTTCTCTCTCATTAGAGGTTATTCTTGGCACAAAAACCACACAAAAAGGGTAAGGAGAGTTTATTACTGAGGAAATAACTTCCAAGACTCAACAAAACAAAAATAAACTGAAAGTAAAAATATAATGGGTTGTCTCCCAAAAGCTCTTTCTTTATAGCCCTTAAGATAGGCATGATAATTTCGATGATGCTCACATAAGAAATATGAGTTGAAGTAAAAGAGAGCATCAAGAAGCAAATATGGAACAAATTTAAGTCTAACCCACTTCCTATGAAAAATAATCTTGTAAAGAAACAAGTCATGAAAGCATGAAGCAACAAGCATAAGAAAGCAAAACAAGTGCAACTTCAAATAATTTAACATAAAGAGGGGAAACTTAATATTGTTGAGACACATAAAACCATGTTTCCCTTTCTCATAATAACTTTCAGTAGCATCTTGAATAAAATTAACAATATAACTATCACATAAAACATTCTTATCATGAGCCACATGCATAAAAGAATTAATACTCCCCACATAAACATAGTCATTCTTATTAATTATAGTGGGAGCAAATTCAACAAAATAGATATCATTATTATTCTCATCACCATAACCATCAAATATAGGAGGCATATTGTAATCATAATTAATTTTCTCCTCAATAGTAGGTGGACTGAAAATATCATATTCATTATTGTAATCATCATATATTGGAGGTATAGTATCATCATAAGCAATAGAATAGTTATCTTCCAAAGTGTGTTCATTTGTAAACATATCATCTTTGGAAGGAACATGGATAGTACTAATAGTGCAGCAATTATTAACATCATCATTTTCAGAATAGGTACCGAAGATATTTTCAATATCAAAGGTAGTGTGCTTTTCCCAATCATGATCACTACTATAGGTAATCGGCATAGGAACATCATCGAGTTCAGACTCATCATAAACCATAATAGGAGCAACATGCTTAGGGGAAAATACCATTTCCTCCCTCCTTTTACTCCTCCTCTTCTTCTTTTTCTTCTTCTCTTTAGGAGGGAGAGGCTTGAAAGGAAGCTTCTCCATATACTCTGGTTTATTGTTAGAGACAATAGAAGAAACTTTGGAGGATTAGGAGTTCATCATGCTGATTAGGAGTGATCATGTAAGTTCATCATGGTGATTAGGAGTGATCATGTCATCACAATACACACTTGCATTACCCATTGGATTAGAAGGGCTATTATTATGGCCTGAGCATTGAAAATTGAAATGACCCACTTCAAAGCAAAGTTCACAAATAAAAGGATAGAGGGCACAAACTTTTTTACCAAGATCATTTAGAGCCCTATACCACGTTCTAGTTTTTTCATTCCTGTGGGTGATACATTATTCTTCTTCAATTTGATGCTTCTCACAAGATCTATGTATTCCAAAAAAATTAACATGCTTATAAGAAATAGTACTTTCAGAGGTTTGAGCATGTTCATTGCTATCATTAATAAGAATTTCATTTTTCATGCAAGTGTCTTTAAAAGGTTCATGATACATGTCCCATTTTTCTTTAGGAGCATTAATATGAGAAGTAAAGGCTCTACAACAATCAACAAGAATTTGAGGATCAAGACCATATTTAGCACTAAGCTCTTGAAAATCAGCTATTTCAGCGAAAGACTTAATGCAATCATACTCATAGTTTATACCTGGTTCTTTACCTTTGTCGTGATCCCAATCTTCGGTATTGCTTTGAATTGTTTCAAGAAGATCCCACTTAGCTTTGACCTCCTTACTTGTGAAGGATCCCTCTGAACAGGTATCTAGATAGTCCTTATAATGTCCTGAAAGCCTTGCATAAAAATTATTAATAACAATATTACTGGGGAGCTCATGAATGGGACATTTGAGCATTAGTGACTTCAATCTCCCCCATGCTTGGGCAATACTTTCTCCATCATGAGGATGAAAATTGTAAATATAATTCCTATCTTTATGAATTTCACGAGGAGGATAAAATTTAGAGTAAAAGAGAGATTCAAGTTCCTTCCACTCCGAAAGATGAGGATCATCTAGTAGCTCATACCACTCCCTTGCTTTGCCCTTAAGTGATAAAGAGAATAGCTTCCTCTTAACTTGGTTCATTGAAATACCTGCACACTGATACATTGCAAATGTATCTATAATTGTTGATGTTCCATGCTTGGTTTTATCTACTTTCTTGTGTTTTGTCCACACTTTGGAGTACTTTTCATATGATTTCTTGGACTAACCTATTAACAAGAGCCATAGTGCCAGCTTCCTGTTTTCTGCTATTTTTGGTTCTAGGAAAGTCAGAAAATGAATATTCTCGGAATTGGACGGGACAAAAGCCAAAGTGCCTATTTTTCCGGAAGGCATCTGATGCCAGAATATGAGACGGAGAAGGGCTAGGGGACGGCCACACCTCCTGGCCATGCGGCCAGGCCTAGCCCGCGCCAGGGGGTGGTCTGGCCGACCCCAGCACCCCCTCGGCCTCTCCTTCCGCCTATATATTTCCCTCGGGACTAAACCCTAGGTACCCGATCAAAAATCCACGAAAGAGTCTGTAGCCGCCGTCATCTCCATCCCTAGATCGGGAGGGATCTGAAGCTCTTCCCGGCACCCTGCCGGAGAGGGGAATTCACCCTGGAGGCCTTCTTCATCATCATGCAAGCCTCCGGTGTGATGCGTGAGTAGTTCATCTTTGGACTACGGGTCCATGTAGTAGCTAGATGGCTGATTCTCCTCCTTTGTGCATTCATGTCTAGATCTTGTGAGCTCCGTTCATGATTAAGATCATCTATTTGTAATTCTGCATGTTGTGTTTGCGGGGATCCGATGGATATTGAGATGCTATTTCAGATTGATTATTGATTCTATCATGTCTTTGTTATTTGTGATCTTGCATGATTTCCATTGTTAGTAGCTATCTTGGCCAAGTAGATGCTAGCAACTCCAAGAGCTAGTATTTATGCTCGATAGTGGGTTCATGCCTCTGGTAATCTAGGGAAGTGACCGAAATCTCTAAGGTACTAGATGTGCTGTTGCTACTAGGGAGAAAACAATAATCCTTTGTTCATAGAACAATCGTATTGTTTACTTTACATGCAATTCGTAAAGCAATAATCTGTTGCTTACAACTTAATACTGGACGGGGTTTGGATGATAACCTGAAGGTGGATTATTAGTCATAGATGCAGTTGGATGGCGGTCTATGTATAATGTTGTAATGCCCAATCAAGTTCCAAAGGAGTCAAGATGATTAGTATATGCATGTGTTGCTTTCTCGATGTTTGTCAATTGCCCTGCTGTAATTTGTTCACCCAACATGTTATCTATCTTAAGGAGAGCCACCTCTAGTGAACTATGGATCCCGGTCCTTTCTTTTACATACAATCTACAAACTGTTTACTGCTTTGTGTTTACTTTTTGCAAACTATTTCTTCCTTCCATTCGATACGTTTAATCCTTTGTTTTCAGCAAAACCGGTGAGATTGACAACCTCATCGCAAGTTGGGGGCAAAGTTCTGTGGTTGTGTTGTGCAGGTCTCCATGTTGCTACTAGCACCCGTAGTGCGCCCTGCCAAGGCTCAGCTAGCAACACCTTTGGGGTGTTTCCTTGCTCCTACTGGTTCGATTAAAACTTGGTTTCATAACTAAGGGAAACTTGCTTCTGTGCTCATCATACCTTCCTCTTGGGGTTCCCCAACGAGCTCCACATCAACACCGAGCCATCACACACTTGAACAACTCGCATAATTCATGTATAAAGAGTAAATGATCACCAGGATGGACAGTTCCATCTCCAAAATAACAGTTATTCATAACACGTTCAACAATTTCCATATGTATTTTAAAAGGGATGCTTTCAGTATGTGGATTTAAAATATCACAAGTATCATTAGAATTACCATATATGGGAGATAAAGTATCATTAGAGCAAATTTTCTTCTTTAAAGCTAGGGAACTAAAAAGATCATTTTCATAAAAACTAACTTCCCCAAGCTTAGATGTTTCCATAGCATTAGTAACAAAGGTGTTCAAAAAATTCATACTAATAACATTGCTGTTAGCATGCAAAGAAAGTTCCATGGGTTTTTTAATTTTCTTTTCAAACCATTTATGTTCTACCTTAGGAAAAATACTAAAAAGCTCTCTAATTTTGTTGTTGTTTTCCATTAAGCCTAACTAGTGAAAATAAAAACAAGAAACAAAAAGATATAATTGCAGAATCTAAAGGAAATTACTTCGAGCACTCACACACCAACAATAGTGCTAGAAGATAGCTTAGTAGCCAGAGGATGTGAGTACCTTTTACCTTACCTCCCCGGCAATGGCGCCAGAAAATACCTTGATATCTACGCACGCTTCTGTTCTTGTAGACAGTGTTGGTCCTCCAAGTGCAGAGGTTTGTAGAACAGCAACAAGTTTCCCTTAAGTGGATCACCCAAGGTTTATCGAACTCAGGGAGGATGTGGTCAAAGGTATCACTCTCAAGCAACCCTGCAATAAACATACAAGAAGTCTCTTGTGTCCCCAACACACCCAATACACTTTTCAGGTGTATAGGTGCACTAGTTCGGCGAAGAGATAGTGAAATACAAGTAATATGGATGATTATAAGTGGTAATTGCAATCTGAAATAAGAGTGACAGCAAACAAACATGTAACAAGACTGATTGCAAACAGTGTTTCAATGCTTAGAAACACGGCCTAGGGATCATACTTTCACTAGTGGACACTCTCATATAAATATCTTCTCTTCATTATGCTACCCTGAACTACTCTCTGGTTGGACGATGTAGGGCTATAACAACACACTTTAAAGTTTGTATTCCCCATCTAGATAACCCCTCCCTATCACCTTGAGCGCTAGATGGTTCCAACAAACACTACAATCTCATAGAGACATCCAACTCAAATTATACTCATGATAAGTATTTATGTAACCTTAGCCAAAGTGCCACATGGTGTGCACACTGTCAACTTCACACACGTGGGGATAAGCAGAGATTAATTAAAGCACTTGAGTAGTAGAATAGATCCTAGATTACAAAGCTCTTGATCTCAATAAGATCACGCATAGAGAGAGAGATGAACACATAGCTACTTGTAGAGCCCTTAGCCTCGAGAGAACTACTCCCTCCTCATCATGGGAGTCAGCAACAGCGATGGAGATGGAGGTGGAGTCGATGGAGATGGATCTGGGGGCACTTCCCTATCCCGGCAGGGTGCCGGAACAGAGATTCTATCCCCCGAATCTCCTCTTCGGTGGGGGCGGCGCTGTGGAACTTTTCGTGGGATTCTGATCTGGTACCTAGGGTTTCCATCCCGGGGGAATATATAGGTGAAGAGGCGATGCCAGAGGTGGGCCAGGGTGGCCACACCACCTGGTGGCGTGGCCAGGGGTGACCCGTGCCACCCTAGGGTGTGCCTGCCCCGTGGCTCCCCCCGATCTCCCCTTTGGACTCTGTGTCATGTCAGAAAAATAGGAACTTCAGCTTTTGTTTCATCCAATTCCGAGAATATTTCTTTTCTAGCTTTTCTGAAACAAAAATAGCAGAAAACAGGCAACTGGCACTGCAGCATCTTGTTAATAGGTTAGTTCCAGAAAATATATAAAAATACCTCAAAGTATGAACAAAACATAAGAAAGTAGATATAAAACAATCATGGAACATCAAAAATTATAGATACGTTTATGATGTATCAACATCCCCAAGCAAGATGGACACAACAAGTTAGAATCACCATGGGAAGGACCATACATCATCACAGTAGTTATTCCCGAAGGAGCATATCGACTACAAGACAAGAAGATAGGAGTAAATTACTCAAATCCATGGAACATAGCACGGGATTGTTGGTTTGCGGCCCGAAAGTTCCTGGGCGAGTGCATCGCAATACCCAAGTTCCCTGCAATTGCAGTGTTTTGTAAAGTTTGGCTGCCAACTATTGAGAGGGGCCATTTCGAGGCAAACTCATCTCACCCCTGCCAAATTCAAACATTCCGTTAAACTGACCCGTGAAGTAGATGGTCGGGACCCACATGTCGGTCATCTTTCCATGACGCGAGCGCCAACGCGGCAACCACTTAGGCAAATCGAGGAACTAAGTGGATTAGATACGTTGACCAATTTCAGAAATCCATTCCCTCCTTTCCCCTAGTACCGGCGCCATCGAAATCCACCCTCCAGGAAGAATGATCCCTTCGGACATTTGACTTCTAGAGCCAAGTTGTTGCGCCCAGTTGCTGCGCCCATTCGCTGATCCCGAGGTGCAATGGCGCATGCCGTAGCCGCTGTTGTGAGGCTCTAGCCCGCCTCCGCCGTCGACGAGCTGAGTAGCTCAGAGGATGGAAGATCCTACTACCAAGGAAGAAGAAGTTTTGGCTATATGCGGGTGAGCTACCCTTCTCTTTTCTATTCGCACTAATTATAACTGGTAGCTGGCTACTGAACCTAAAATTGTTTGTTAGCCCAACACTGACAAACATATTTTGTCCACAGTTTTCTATCAAGTGGGATCTTCGTGGACCACCCTTACCTGGTTACAGTAGTCCTCTTCAGGTACGACTCTAAATCAGCAAGGGTGAAGGGCAAGTGGTATGGACACCATTGTATCACGATGGAAGAAGCGCATGCGCAGATCTGCACTATCTCTGGTATGGTTGCTGCTCTACGTAATCATGATGAAATATGGCCGAAGCAGACTGCAAAGTTCAGCTTCATGGATGGATGTGGCATCATGGTTCCTCTAACGTGTGACAGACAGCTAATTGGGTTGATGAAAAGGTATGCTTTGGCTTGCATGTTTGAGCTGAATTGTGATGTACTAGATGTGGAAGCTGCTGCAACTAGGAGTCGCCCTTCTATTCTTGGATAGGGTGGTTGCTCGAACACAATTAGCTCCTGGTAAGCAAAAGTCTCTTGGGGTTCGCATGTTTGTGCTGAATTGTAATTTTTGTTTGATTTACTCTGTAGATATTGGGCAGTTATGCACAGTCCTGTTTCTTTGACAGGAAGCGCCGCAAGGTTAGAAACATGACTGCTGGGTTAGTCATTTTGCTGCCCAAAGAAAATAAAAATGAGTGGAAAGATGATGATGGACACGATTCTAGTGCTGATTGTCCCGACGATGTAGAGTACGTGAAGCTAAGAAAATTGGCACCGAGGAAGAGGAAAAAGGCAGGAAATGAGGAAGCCAGTGGATGTGAAGTCTTGGCACCCAGGCTAGGGAAGAAGGCTGCTGGCAATGACGATGCATAGTAATGTGTTAAATTGAACCTATATATGTAATTCGGTTAAATTTTGGAGCTCTATGTGTGGAACTTTGCGGGGCAAAACAATCTACCCACGTTCTTGGAGTAAAATGTACCGCGACTTAGGGTTTGGAAACGCCCGAGTTAGTAGTTGAATCCGAAATTGTGATTGTGCCACTACTATCTGAAAACACGCAGCACCGGTTCCAAGATTGTTGAGGGGTAGGAGGTCTCCAAATTCGATGGAAACATAAATTGATGAGTGGCACAGAAATAAATTATTTAAGCTGCTACACTCCACGAAGCAGCAACTTATTTCAGCTGTTGCACAACAACATGGCAACCAATAATGCCCAGATGATCAGGAAATCGGTACCACTTTCTGGCCTAATCTTGAGCCCGTCTATCTCACCACCTCCCTACTCCTGCATCCCCTGCATCTGGCAAAGCTCCTGGATCTCCAGTAACCGGGTGCACGTGCTTCCACTTTATAAATTGTGGTTGTGCCATTTGCATGCGGCACAATCCACATAGATTACATTTAAACAAACCACCAATGTCAGAATATCACCATGATCAGACAAAAGGAAGTAATGCAGGGTTAAGACAGATTAATGGGTGACCAATTGTTTTTCTCCTAGGACTCCGGGACCACTAGTTCAGACCGCTAGGTCAACAAGTACTACTATTACAACTTAAAAAATCACGGAGCTCAAGCTAAATAGAACTAGTTATCACACATATCCTTGATCTTCCTAATCTTAGCCCGATGCGCATCTTCCTGCGAGAGCAAGGATCGAATCGTCTACTCCTTCCTTTTAGCATCTTCCTTGCACAACTTCAATTGTTTCTCTGCATTTTTCCTCATGCGCTTGTCAATACTCATAGTTGTGAACTGCAGGACTTTGTCCTGGTGAAGATCATTCCTTGCTTGAGTCAGTTCTTTCTCTGCTTTAGCCTTTAGGGCCAACGCCATGTCCCTCTCCTTCTCGACTTTGCTAACCTTGTCTTGCACCCTCCTGAGATCTCGGTTAAGCTTGGTCGTGTCAACTGGGTCCCATAGCTTCATCTCAGCACTATCAAGAAGTGACCTGACTATGGATTCTTTCAACTCAACAGTCATATCCCATAGTTTGTCTAGCGTTTTCTACATTGATTTGGGCCACTCTAGATCTACCCATTTGACAACACCGCAACTTCTGCCTTGCATCATTGCACGATGTCCTTGACACCAAAAAAACTTCATGCCTGTGTTTCGTCCTTTGAACGCTACAAATTTAGCAGGCACATATCCATGTTTACATAGCGGAGGACTATCTCCATCTGCTAAACCGTGATAGTCGGAGTCGTACAACGTCTGGTTGGCCCAACACATCATATGTGCATGAGTAAACAGAGTAGATCTAGCTCAAAATAGATAACTGGCCATAGATGATAGAGATAGAGATGAGACAACTCACATCAAAATCACCGTCCCTGTCGTCATGACGTGTTTCCTCACCGTCTCCCCTTGAACCCATGGCGAGAGGGGGGGTGGGGGACTGGGGTGGCTGCAGGAGAGATAGCTGGAGGCGTTGTCGGCTTGCGGCTACAGCAGGATGGGAGAGAAGTGGGGAAAGTGGCTTCGAGGGGAAGGAAGAGAAGTACAAGGAGGAAGAGAAGTAAAGGGGACGTGACCCTGGCATATGGCCCACTAAACTCGTGAGTCGTGACACTCGCAAAAGGGGAGCACCCGGTGTTTCTAGTTTGTCCAGAGCAAGCGGGCAGCAAGCATGGTTAATCATGTCGTAGAACAGCCTACACGTGGATCGCTCTCGCGAAGACCATCCCAACTGTGCAAGTGCCCCGATCGAACGGTATGTAACAATCATCATGCAGAACAATTGTGTTAGGGCATGCCTTCTAGAAGACTTGGTCTAACGGCCACCATTGTGGGGGCTAAGGTTAGGGATCTCCTAAGGTTAGGATCCATATGTGGTTCATGAGAAGAACACACATGCAATGACAGTGGTGGATCCATATGTGGTCTATGGAAAGAACACACATGCAATGAACACAGGTGGATCCATATGTGGTCTGTGAAAAGAACACACATGCAATGAACTCTGGTGGATCCATATGTGGTTTGTGAAAAGAACAGACATGCAATGACTCTAGTTGTGGTTAATGAAAAGAAGAGAGATGCCATGACTCTAGCTGTGGTTTATTGAAATAACACACATGCAATGACTTTGGTGGATCCATATGTGGTTTGTGAAAAAAACATGAAGTGACACTGGGGGATCCATATGTGGTTTGTGAAAAGAACACACATGCAATGACACTGGTGGATCCATATGTGGTTTGTGAAAAGAACAGACATGCAATGACACTAGGGGATCCATATGTGGTTTGTGAAAAGAACAGACATGTAATGAACACTGGTGGATCCTTATGTGGTTTGTGAAAAGAACACACATGCAATGACTCTAGTGGATCCACATGTGGTTTGTGAAAACAACACACATGCAATGAACTCTTGTGGATCCATATGTGGTTTGTGAAAAGAACACACATGCAATTACTCTAGCTATGGTTTATGAGAAGAACACACATGCAGTGACACTAGTGGATCCATATGTGGTTTGTGAAAAGAACACACATGCAGTGAACACTGGTGGATCCATACGTGGTCTGTGAATAGAACACACATGAACTCTAGTGAATCCATATGTGGTTTGTGAAAAGAACAGACAGGCAATGACTCTAGTTGTGGTTAATGAAAAGAACAAACATTTCAATGACACTAGTGGATCCATATGTGGTTTGTGAGAAGAACTAGCATGCAATGACTCTAGCTGTTTCCATATGTGGTTCATGAAGAGAACACAGATCCAGTGACACTGTGGATCCATTTGTGGTTTATGAAAAGAACATACTTGCTCATGTGGATTATGAAAAGAATAGACATTCACTAACTCTAGTTGTGGTTAATGAAAAGAACACACATGCAATGACTCTAGTGGATCCATGTGTGGTTCATGAAAAGAACACACATGCAATGTCTCTGGTGGATCCATATGTGGTATCTGAAAAGAACACACATGCAATGACTCTAGGTGTGGTTAATGAAAAGATCACACATGCAATGACACTAGGGGATACATGTGTGGTTTGTGAAAAGAACACACATGCAGTGAACACTAGTGGATCCATATGTGTTTTGTGAAAAGAGAACACATGCAATGACTAGTGGATCCACATGTGGTTTGTGAAAAGAACACACATGCAATGACTCTAGCTGTTGTTAATGAAAAGAACACACATGCAATGAAACTGGTGGATCCATATGTGGTTTGTGAAACGAACAGAGATCAAGTGACTCTAGCTGTGGTTTATTAAAAGAACACACATGCAATAACACTGGTGGTTCCATGTGGTTTGTGAAAAGAACACACATGCAATGAATCTGGTGGATCCATATGTGGTTTGTGAAAAGAACACACATTCAATGACTCTAGTTGTGGTTAATGAAAAGAACAAAGATGCAATGACTCTAGCTGTGGTTTATTGAAAGAACACACATGCAATGACTCTGGTGGATCCATATGTGGTTTGTGAAAAGAACACACATTCAATGACTCTAGTTGTGGTTAATGAAAAGAACAAAGATGCAATGACTCTAGCTGTGGTTTATTGAAAGAACACACATGCAATGACTCTGGTGGATACATATGTGGTTTGTGAAAAGAACACACATTCAATGACACTGGTGGATCCATATGTGGTTCATGAAAAGAACACACATGCAATGACACCGGTGGATCCACATGTGGTTTGTGAAAAGAACACACATGCAATGATACTAGTAGATCATGTGGTTTATGACAATAACACACATGTAGTGACTCTAGGGGATCCATATGTGGTTTGTGAAAATAATACACATGCCGTGAACACTGGTGGATCCATATGTGGTTTGTCAAAAGAACACACATGCAATGACTCTAGTGGATCAACATGTGGTTTGTGAAAACAACACACATGCAATGACTCTAGCTGTTGTTAATGAAAGGAACACACATGCATTGAAACTGGTGGATCCATATGTGTTTTGTGCAAAGAACAGAGATCCAGTGACCCTAGCTGTGGTTTATTAAAAGAACACACATGCAATAACACTGGTGGTTCCAGGTGGTTTGTGAAAAGAACACACATGCAATGACTCTGGTGGATCCATATGAGGTTTGTGAAAAGAACATACATTCAATGACTCTAGCTGTGGTTAATGAAAAGAATAGAGATGCAATGACTCTAGCTGTGGTTTATTGAAAGAACACACATGCAATGACTCTGGTGGATCCATATGTGGTTTGTGAAAAGAATACACATTCAATAACACTTGTGGATACATATGTGGTTCATGAAAAGAACACACATGCAATGACACTTGTGGATCCACATGTGGTTTGTGAAAAGAACACACATGCAATCACAGTGGTGGATCCATGTGGTTTATGACAATAACACACATGTAGTGACTCTAGTAGTGGTTTATTAAAACAACACACATGCAATAACACTAGTGGATCCATGTGGTTTGTGAAAAGAACACACATGCAATGACACTGGTGGATCCTATGTGGTTTGTGAAAAGAACAGACATGGAATGACACTACGGGATCCATATGTGGTTTGTGAAAAGAACGGACATGTAATGAACACTGGTGGATCCTTATGTCGTTTGTGAAAAGAACACACATGCAATGACTCTAGTGGATCCACATGTGGTTTGTGAAAACAACACACATGCAATGAACTCTTGTGGATCCATATGTGTTTTGTGAAAAGAACACACATGCAATTACTCTAGCTATGGTTTATGAGAAGAACACACATGCAGTGACACTAGTGGATCCATATGTGGTTTGTGAAAAGAACACACATGCAGTGAACACTGGTGGATCCATACGTGGTCTGTGAATAGAATACACATGAACTCTGGTGGATCCATATGTGGTTTGTGAAAAGAATAGACAGGCAATGACTCTAGTTGTGGTTAATGAAAAGAACAAACATTTCAATGACACTAGCTGTGGTTCATGAAAATAACACACATGCAATGACTCTGGTGGATCCATGTGTGGTTCATGAAAACAACACACATGCAATGTCTCTGGTGGATCCATATGTGGTTTGTGAAAAGAACACACATTCAATGACACTAGTGGATACATATGTGGTTTGTGAAAAGAACAGACATGCAATGACTCTAGCTATGGTTAATGAAAAGAACACATGCAATGACTCTAGTGGATCCATATGTGGTTCATGAAAAGAACAAACATGCAATGACACTAGTGGATCCATATGTGGTTTGTGAAAAGAACACACATCCAATGACTCTAGCTGTGGTTACTGATAAGAACACACATGCAATGACACTAGGGAATCCTCATGTGGTTTATGAAAAGAATAGACATTCACTGACTCTGGTGGATCCATATGTGGTCTGTGAGAAGAACACATATGCAATGACTCTAGTGGATCCTTATGTGGTTTGTGAGAAGAACAGACATGCAATGACTCTGGTGGATCTATATGTGGTTTGTGAAAATAACACACATGCAGTGACTCTAAGTGTGGTTAATGAAAAGAACAGACATTCAATGACACTAGGGTATCCATATATGGTTTGTGAAAAGAAAACACATTTGAATAACACTGGTGGATCCATACGTGGTCTGCGAAAAGAACATACATGCAATGAACTCTAATGGATCCATATGTGGTTTGTGAAAAGAACACACATGCAATGACACTAGTTATGGTTAAAGAAAAGAACACAGATGCAATGACACTAGGGGATCCATATGTGGTTAATGAAAAGAACACACATGCAATGACACTGGTGGATCCTTATGTGGTTAATGAAAAGAACATACATGAAATGAACCCTGGTGGATCCATATGTGGTTTGTGAAAAGAACAGACATGTAGTGACACTGGTGGATCCATATGTAGTTTGTGAAAAGAGCAAACATGCAATGACTCTGGTTGTGGTTAATGAAAAGAACACATATGTAATGACAATAGGGGATCCATATGTGGTTAATGAAAAGAACACACATCCAGTGACTCTAGTTGTGGTTAATGAAAACAACACACATGCAATGACACTAGGGGATCCATATGTGGTTTGTGAAAAGAACACACATGTAGTGACTCTGGTGGATCCATATGTGGTTTGTGAATAGAACACACATGCAATGACTCTGGTGGATCCATATGTGGTTCCTAAAAAGAACACACATACAATGACACAGGTGGATCCATATGTGGTTCATGAAAAGAACACACATGCAATGACTCTGGTGGATCCACATGTGGTTTGTGAAAAGAACACACATGAAATGACACTGGTGGTTCCATGTGGTTTGTGAAAATCACAGACATGCAGAGAACTCTGGTGGATCCATATGTGGTTTGTGCGAAGAACACACATGCAATGACACTAGTGGATCCATGTGGTTTATGACAATAACACACATCCAATGACTCTAGCTGTGGTTTATTAAAAGAATACACATGCAATGACATTGGTGCATCCATGTGGTTTATGAAAATAATAGACATGCAATGAACTCTGGTGGATCCATATGTGGTTTATGAAGAGAATAGACATGCAATAAACTCTCGTGGATTCATATGTGGTCCATGAAAAGAACAAACATGCAATGACTCTGGTGGATCCATATGTGGTTTGTGAAAAGAACACACATGCAATGACTCTAGCTGTTGTTAATAAAAAGAACACAAATGCAATGAAACTGGTGGATCCATATGTGATTTGTGAAAAGAACAGACATGCAATAAACTCTGGTGGATCCATATGTGGTTTGTGAAAAGAACACACATGCAGTTACTCTAGTTGTGGTTAATGAAAAGAACACACATGCAATGATACTTGGGGATCCATATGTGGATCATGAAAATAACATACATGCAATGATCTCTAGTGGATCCATATGTGGTTTATGAAGAGAACATACATGCAATGGCACTAGTGGAATCATATGTGGTTAATGAAAAGAAGACACATGCAATGACTCTGGTGGATCCACATGTGGTTTGTGAAAAGAACACACATGCAATGACTCTAGCTGTTGTTAATGAAAAGAACACACATGCAATGAAATTGGTGGATCCATATATGGTTTGTGAAAAGAATACACAGGTAGTGACACTGGTGGATTCATATATGGTTTGTGAAAATAACACACATGCAGTGACACTAGTGGATCCTGATACGTACATAACGTATCTATTTGATGGTTTTATGCTAATAATATGCTTTTGATACTCATTTTGTATAAAGTTTATGATTTATTTGGACTAACCTACTAATAGTTGCAAAAGTGCACAATGTTCTTGTTTTACACTTTGATGTGTAGGAATTACCAAGAATACAAGTGGAAACCTTGTTGGAGTCAAATTGGGATTTTCCAGAAATCTGTCTCAAAACTCTTTTTGAATATGGTCACGTTTCGGATCGAAGACAGCATCAAACGGAAAAAATTTCAACCACAAAGTTGTTGGAAATTTCGTGACAAACGTTTTGGACATAAAATTTAGCTGATTCCGAATCCGTAAGGGCCTTTTAGGCCCAATTTACTGCAGCCCAAGATGGGGTGACGGGAATCCGAGAAGCTATATAAAGGGAGGAAACCTAATTCGCTCAGGGCATCTCCTCCCACGAATTTTCAGCCACCAAAGCCATGTTTTTGCCTCCCCCACGGATCCCATCTCCATGGGGGAGGGCTCCCAAGAAGCCATGAAGGAAGGGGCTAAGGGGCGGTGCTCCCCCATGATACCGGCGGCGGGGAAGGAGTCCCCCCGCGCCGCCGCCGGCGCCGCCGCCGCCCTCGTCACCATCTTCACCGCCATCTCCATCACCTAATATTCCTAGTATGCAGTGGTTCATCCTCCCACACACCTCTGTACTTTCCTATGTAAACATGGTGCTTGATGCTTTAAGTTATAATCCTATGATCAATGTCATGTTTGTGTAGTTTCTTTATTCTTAGATTGAATGGTTGAATGTATTTGGTTCATTAGAGTTGTATGTTGATATGGTACAGTCCTTTGGTGTCCATTACATTTGTGCACGCATGGATTAAACATCATAGGGTTTGTAGTATGTGTAAGAGGAAGGGGAAGTTCTGCCGGAGTGACAGAAACCTGAGGACGCGAACCGGAACGTTGCAACTATGGGAGTAAGGGGACCATTAAACTTAAGGCTATTGTTGGGGAAACCTTAATGCATGGTTAGTAGTTACAGATGTTTTCTAACAATCCAATCATATAGTACATGTAATTCCAAGTAGTGAAGCGCATGTATATTTAGCCTCTCCCACATAGAAAACTGCATCGAAGACAATGAACCCGATTTATTCACTAATTAAACTTGGACAAAGCCACCACAATCACCACCACTATTCCACACTCATGGTTCTGTTAGTTTAGTCTATTTAATTGCTGCAGCAACTAACTTTACTTTCTTGTTATTTATCATGCAAAGCTACCTCTAGTACTCGTATTGTTGCTCTAGTTTTATTCCCTAGATAATGCAAACGTTTAGTGTGCGTAGAGTTGTATCAGTGGTTGATAGAACTTGAGAGAACATTTATCCTACCTTTAGCTCCTTGTTGGGTTCGACACTCTTATTTATCGAAAAGGCTACACACGATCCCCTATACTTGTGGGTTATCAGATCCATATGTGGTTTGTGAAAAGAAAACACATGCAAGGACTCCGGTGGATCCATATGTGGTTTGTGAAAATAACAGAAATGTAATGACTCTAGCTGTGGTTAATGAAAAGAACACACATGCAATGACACTGGTGGATCCATATGTGGTTTGTGAAAAGAACACACATGCACTGAACACTGGTGGATCCATATGTGGTTTGTGGAAAGAACACACATGCAATGACTCTAGTGGATCCAGATGTGGTTTGTGAAAAGAACACACATGCAATGACTCTAGTTGTTGTTCATGAAAAGAACACACATGCAATGAAACTGGTGTATCCATATGTGGTCTGTGAAAAGAACAGAGATCAAGTGACTCTAGCTGTGGTTTATTAAACGAACACACATGCAATAACACTGGTGGTTCCATGTGGTTTGTGAAAAGAACACACATGCAATGACTCTGATGGATCCATATGTGGTTTGTGAAAAGAACTCACATTCAATGACTCTAGCTCTGGTTAATGAAAATAAGAGAGATGCAATGACTCTAGATGTGGTTTATTGAAAGAACACACATGCAATGACTCTGGTGGATCCATATGTGGTTTGTGAAAGAATACACATTCAATAACACTGGTGGATCCATGTGTGGTTCATGAAAAGAACACACATGCAATGACACTGGTGGATCCAAATGTGGTTTGTGAAAAGAACACGCATGCAATGACACTGGTGGATTCATGTGGTTTATGACAATAACACACATGCAGTGACTCTAGCTGTGGTTTATTAAAAGAACACTCATGCAATAACACTACTGGATCCATGTGGTTGTGAAAAGAACATACATGCAATGACTCTGGTGGATCCATATGTGGTTTGTGAAAAGAAAATACATGCACTGACACTAGGGGATCCATATGTTGTTTGTGAAAAGAATAGACATGCAATGAACACTGGTGGACCCATATGTGGTTTGTGAAAAGAACACACATGCAATGACTCTAGTGGATCCACATGTGGTTTGTGAAAAGAACACACATGCAATGAACTCTTGTGGATCCATAGGTGGTTACTAAAAAGAACACATATTGAATGACTCTAGATGTGGTTTATGAGAAGAACACACATGCAATGACACTGCTGGATCCATACGTGGTTTGTGAAAAGAACACACATGCATTCAAAACTGGTGGATCCATATGTGGTATGTGAAAAGAACACACATGCAATGAACTCTGGTGGATCCATATGTGACGTCGGATTGATGACAAGTACGCCATGAGGGGGTCCTCGAGGCATGCGGAAGAGAGGGGTGTGAGAAGTATGGTGTTCTAGGACAGTGAGCACACAAGTTTACCCAGGTTCGAATCCGCCGGCTTTGGACGGATCCTACTGCTGCTAGCAATCCAGTAATGCGGCAGAGCCGGAATATGGGTTACAAGGGTTTTGCCTATGCGAGTTGAGGTTGTAGACTATTGTCTGGTGGTAGGTTCCCTAAACGCTCTCCCTAGGACGACTTATATAGATATCCGGCCTAGGGTTTACAGGAGAGATCTATACGGCTACGACTAAGAGTCGGTTACAGAGTACATCTTGAACTACAAGTAACACTATGGGCCTATGTCGGTAAGTCTTCTGGGCCTTCCCGTAGCCGGACTGGACTCCGTCTCTTGTCCCTGACTGGGCCGCCCGTGAAGCAAAGCTCTAACCCGAAGTAGGCCACCCTGGTCAGTGAGGAACTGTGAGGATACCCTGAAAGTATATCCTCAACAACAGCCCCTGGAATCCTCCAAGATCCAAAGTTGGATTCATCATCATCTAGCTTGATCTTCGGCTTGCAGAATCTTGAAGGGTTCCTGAAACTTCAAAACAAAAGATACGATCCGGGTCTCAAAATAAGTCGGACCTATCAGTACATCTATTCAGATTTCTAGCTCGAAATTCAAACTAAGCCGGAACTTGGTCTCTGACGTAGCCTAACACCAGCCATGGTCAAGTCACGTCACTGATAGACATTTCCTGTCAGCATGACCGTTGGTGGGTCCGCTTTTCATGGAATCGAGGCACCGTTTCAATGCGTGCGTGGAGATCAAGGCAACGTAATCATCACGCAGAGGTTTCCCCGTCCTTTCCACGACGCGTGGCATGTTTACTGTAGCGTTTACACGAATCTTGACGCGCCTGATGGATATAAGTGGTGTGGATTTCTCCCCCAATCTTCTTCACCAGTTCTCAGCGCCGTTTCCTTCTCCTCTATGCCTCCCACGAACCCAACGCTCCACTGCTCCCGCAAAAACACCTCCAGCGCCGCCCATCTAAGGTCACCGGCGCACCGGATAAAATGGCTTCTTCATCATCCTCCGGCTTAACGGCAGCAGCAGCGGCGGCGGCGGCAGAGAGGGAGAGACACTATGGAGTCTGGATCCCCCGCGTCCTGGAAGATCCCAAGCTCCAGGTCATTGAAGACGAAGGGCTCCTCCGCGCCAGCGACTGGCGGAGCGGATTCGGCGAAACCGTCCCCAACCCCCGCAACGACGAGCGAGTGCATTTCGGCACTCACCTGGACAGAGGTCTTTCTTTTCCTCCCTCGGAATTCTTTTCCGAGGTTATAGATCATTATGGCGTTCATCTCCACCATCTTCCCCCGAACTCCATCTTACAGATGAGCGCATACGCTTCTTTGTGCGAGGGGTATCTCGGCATTAGGCCGAGCCTTACACTTTTCTAGTACTACTTTCATGTCCGGAGAAATTACATTACTGCCGGTAATCCTTATATTACCGGAGCCATTAGTTTTTCGGTTAGGCGCGAGCGCGTTTATCCCCGGATTATGGCAAGTGATTCGGTCAAACAATGGCCATCCACCTTCTTCTACCACAAGGATATCCCCGCTCCCGGCAAAGACACAGCTTTGCCGGATTTCATAGATGGAGCCGCCATGCCTCAAGAGTCTTGGGACGAGGCCGCTCTGACTCTCAGTGATGATATGTTTCTCGCCAAGAGACGGATCGAATATCTGATGAAGCACAAGGGCCTGAAAGGGTCCGACTTAGTTCAATGTTGGGTGGCGCGCCAGATCCAACCTCTTCAACATCATGGAGATCGACTGATGCACTCCATCACGTCGTCGAAGAATGAATCCCTCCTCGTCAGCTCCAAGTCCTTAAAGCCGAAAGACTATATATGTCAACTCAAATGGCTGATAAGGGAGCGGATCGAGAGGAAGATTCCGGAGCTGTCCCTAGACATGCATACAGCGAAAAATCCTATTGTTCCGGTAAACTTCAGCAGTAACTCTTTTTCGTGCTCATCCATATGTTATCTTTGCAATATTGAGATGTTTTTCCTTTTCAGCTTGCCGACCTCCTCGAGTCGGAGTTTGCTCCTATCAAGGGATACCCTCCTGAGTTTTCTCAGGACGAGGGTGAGTTGGTCCCAATACCGGATGTCGTTCCTCGGAAACGCAAAGCTCCGACATTGGCCATCGGCACCAAAGAAGTGCCTGTTGTGAAGAGGTAATCTTTCCTCACAAGGTCGTTGTATTTTGCCTGTAATTCCTTCTGAGATGTAATGTTCTTTGTTCTATTATCTTCTCAGAGCTAAACAACTCATCAAGGGTAAGGGAAAGGAAGCTGCCTCGAAGCCTCTGCGCCAATCGAAGCTCAAATTAGCTTCACCTGCCGTGGCTCCTCCGACTCCTGCTCCTTAGCCTTCTGTAGCATCGGAGATTACTTGATCTCTTACTGTTCTAGAAGATCCGGCTCAAACAGTAGAGCCAGCGACCCTTGAGTCGCAAACTGATGTCACCATGAGTGACTCAGGTGTTGATAAGGGTGAACCCTCTTCGGGTAATGATCCCTCGGCAGAAATATTCACCGACAATCTCCTAAGTAATCCGGGACTTGCCAAACTTGGCCTGTCTCGAAAATCCACGGAGGAAATCCAGCGTCTGGCCCGGCAATGCTTAGAAAGCTAGAATCTTTCTGCCGAAGAAGAAGCACAAGAAGCGGAGGACGTCAAGTACTCCGAAACTCTTGAACAATTTCTCCTTCACGACGAGGGACTGAGAGCTGGTGTGTTACCACCTCCACCTGTGATCCCGCTCACCCTTGCCGATAAGGTTACAACTGAAGTGAACATGTGCTTGAGCAAGCTCACACATGAACAACATGTAAGTCGGAATTCCAACTCACTTTTTTCTTTATGTTACTCTATATCCTATGCTCTAGCCCCCAAGCATGAAGTTGGATAGTCAAATCCGGGTTTATGCTTACTTAGGATGCCAAAGAATGAACTAGTGTAGCCCCCAAGGCTCGTGCTAATATTAGTTACAATATTAGCTCGAGTCTTTAGTAGACTTCTGACTCTGGGTATTCTGACTTACAAAAAGTTAATTCGAATAACCAGGAATTATTAAAAAATATCTGCAACAAACAGAAAGAGATCAGAGCTCTCCGACTTGAAAATGCACAGGTGAAGGTTTCCAAGGATGAGGCCGAAGGTAAACTTTTCGAAACTCAAACCTTGTCTTTTTTGTTTCATAGTCGAATTTTTGTTGAACTGTTGTTCTTTTTGACTTATAGCACTAGTAAAATAGTCCTGCGCCATGATCAAAAAGGCCGAGAATCTTAAGACCTTGGTGGTGGAGAACAAAGAACTTCGCCAAGAGCTAGATAAGCTCAAGGCAGATCATGAGAAGAGCATTGCTCAGATTCTCGAGTCCAACTCCATGGCCACCGATGAGCATGATCGCAAAATTGCGCTTCAAGATGAGAAAATCTCGGATCTCAACAATGAGTTATTCAGAGAAAAGGAGATTTCCGTGGTGCTATGGGCTGAGCTCCAGAGTCTTCGTGAGGAGAAGGCCAAAGTCGACGATGTCATCCTTGGTATGTTTCCCTTTCTCTGATTTTTCTGCATCTTCCGACTCTCTAGAGCTCAGGTTTATTTTACTTAACCTTTGCATTATATGCGCAAGTCCTCTGAACTTGACGGTTGTGCCTCTGCTGAGCCTCGCACCCACTGGCTTACCCAAGTCGGTGATTTGCTTCATGACTTCCTCCAATCTCTCGAAGATATTGGTGAGGTTCTCAAGGTTCCGGATATGCACAACATGTCCGGTTTTGAAGTGAGAGACAAGACCAAGGATATGCCGCAGCTTGTTCAGGACTGGAATATGTCCTACGCGCGAACAGCAGCGTAAAACGCTCTCACCATGGTTATGAGCCACCATGGAAACATGGAAAT
Source organism: Avena sativa (assembly GCA_916181665.1). NCBI lineage: Eukaryota > Viridiplantae > Streptophyta > Magnoliopsida > Poales > Poaceae > Avena > Avena sativa. The sequence continues at coordinate 541,651,667 of OV702289.1, read as the reverse complement.
CTGGCAAGTAACCAGAGGTTACTGCAAGGTGGACGAACACGGACAGGAGCAAGACATCAAGGCTATCATGGAGTCCTGTGCCGGATATGGGTGCCACATAGCTGATTTTGACTAGCTATGACACTCCCTTCTTCACCCGCGTAGACATGCCGCCTCCGCCTTCCGAAGAAATAGCTGAGGTTTCCGACGATGATCAAACCATATCGGATTTGAACATCTCGGAACGCTATCAAGCCGAGGCCGATGTATCTAGCGATCCGACAACTCCTACCTCTCCTCCTGCATCATAGAATATCAGAAGAACAATGTATTATTCTGAAAAACAATTTAGGTTTGTAATTAAGTAGTATGATAATTTTGCTAGTGCTAAGTTTTAATTTATGTATTCAGCACTTTTGACTTTGATATTATGTGCCTGAAATGTTTGCATAAGCACTTGTATTTTTTGTCTTCACTTATCATTTATCTGGCTTTCTGCCTCGTCCCTTTTAAACTTTCAGGACAAAAACTTTGCCGAGCAACGGAGCTCAATTGCTAAACCAGTTTAAACTCGGAAACAAAGACGGCTTCCAGTACCAACAATTCACAAATCGGAAAATGCCCGCATCCAGCAATCAGACAAATAACCAAAGTATAGACTAGAAAATTTGGATTTATACCCAAAGGTATCAATTTTAGAATCGGAAATCTAAACCAGAACAAACATGAGCATAAAGTACTTTCAAGTATTCTGGGATTTTCGACTTGTGACATGATCATTCGGAAATAAGATGGTAAAACTTCTCAGAAAGATTTTGAGGGAACCAAGACTTTATTTCTCATTGAACATGTACACATATAAGTTTACAAAGAAAAATAAACTAAGAATAAAAGGGACGTAGCTGAGCAATATTCCATGATCTGTCTAATTCATCCGAATTTGTACTGCCTCCAGCTCTCTTTCTCTTCTAAGTAGCAGGTCTTTCTTTGTCGGGCCGCATATTAGTTAGGTAGTATGAACCATTGTGCAATACTCGACTAACTAAAAATGGCCCTTCCCATATTGGGGAAAGTTTGTGCTTTCTTTGCTTCACAAGCCGGAGAACCAAATCGCTCTTACTAAAAGACCAGTTTCTGACTCTCTGGCTATGATACTTGCGTAACTTCTGCTGATAGGCTGTTGACCTCATTTCAGTAACGACGCGAACTTCTTCGACTAAGTCGAGATCATTTTGTCGAGAAATTTCGGCATCCTCCTCAATGTACGCGGCCACTCTAGGAGAAGTGTGAATCAAGTCACTAGGAAGAACTACTTCTGCGCCATAGACCAAGAAGAAAGGTGTGTATCCAGTTGACATGTTTGGAGTTGTTCGCAAACTCCATATTACAGAAGGTAATTCCTCTGCCCAAGCCCCCACAGCACATCGTAGTGGTGCTTCAAGTCTCGGTTTTAGGCCCAGCAAGATTAAACCATTTGCTCTTTCGACTTGTCCATTAGCTTGTGGATGTGCGACTGACGCAATGTCAAGCTGGATATTTTGTTCATTGCAGAATTCGGCAAGCTCTCCCATAGAAAAGTTACTCCCATTGTCCGTGATAATGCTATGCGGATAACCGTATCGGATTATAACATCCTCAACAAATCTTCTGGCTGTTGCTCCATCACAACTAGTGACGGGTTTAGCCTCAATGCATTTGGTAAATTTATCCACCATCACTAAGAGGTGTGTAAATCCACTTGGAGCCCATTTAAACAGTCCTACCATGTCAAGCCCCTAGACCGCGAAAGGCCATGTTATAGATATTGTTCGCAGCTGATCAGCCGGAATGTGAGCTTGTTTGGCGTACTTTTGGCAGCCCTTGCACGTCTTGACCAGCCGTTCGGCATCTGCCTTGGCTGTAAGCCAGAAAAAACCGTGTTGGAAAGCTTTTGCCACTAAAGATTTGGCTGCAGCATGGTGACCACACTCGCCTTCATGGATTTCTCGTAAGATTTCCACTCCTTCTTCCGGAGATACACAGCACTGAAAGACCCAGACGCACTCCGCTTATAGAGCTCACCACTAATTATAGTATAGGCTTTTGCTCGTCGGATGATCTGTCGGCTCAGAACTTTGTCTTCGGGTAATTTTCCGTCTATCAAGAAATTAAGATAGGGTTGAGTCCATCTGGGAATCACAGCCAGAACTGCTACTAAAGGTGAGTCGGATTTTGTTGGATATTCCTCGTCTACTCCTTTTATAGAGGGAACTTTGAGGTGCTCTAAAAAAGCGCCATCCGGGACCTTTTTCCGGGCAGAGCCTATTCGATATAGTGCATCTGCTTCCTCATTTTCTGTTCGAGGGATGTGTTGAACTTCAAACCCTTCAAACGATTTAGATAGTTCATCCACGATAGCCCTATATGCTGCCATGTGCTTATTTGCCTTACAGATATCCGATACTTTTTGTGCAACAAGATCTGAATCTCCGTAACACATTAATCGTCGGATGCCGATATCCTTAGCAATCCGGATTCCATGCAGTAGTGCTTCATATTCGGCAATGTTATTTGTTGCCGTGAAGTGTATCTGCAATACATAGAAAAGTTTATCTCCTTGGGGTGATTTGAGCACCACGCCAGCCCCCGAGCGCTTTAGACCCGTCAAAATGCAGGGTTAAGTATTCTGACTCTGGTAGGGTCATACTCTCCATTGTCTCTGTCCAATTAGCGACAAAGTAAGCAAGGATTTGGGATTTGATTGCTGTACGAGGTTTGTACTCAATATCGAAAGCTGAAAGCTCTATGCCCCATTTGGTGACGCGTCCTGTGGCATCACTATTGTTGATTATATCTCTCATGGGAGCTGTGCTCACCATGGTAATTGGATGTTCCTGAAAATAATGTCGTAACTTATGAGATGCTAAGAACACACCGTAAGCCAGCTTTTGATAGTGCGGATACCGCTGCTTTGATTCTGTTAAGACCTCGCTATATAGTAAGTCGGACGTTGCACCAAGTGTTCCTGATTTTCCTCCGGTCTCTCCACCACCATGACGATACTGATGACTTTGTTTGTCGCAACAAGATAGAGCAACATCGGTTCCTGTTGTTCCGGCGCTGCAAGGATGGGAGCAGATGAGAGTACTGCTTTCAGGTCTTGCAGTGCAGCTTCAGCTTTGTCGGTCCACACAAAATTCTTGGTCTTTTTTAGGAATTTGTATAGTGGTGTGGCTCTTTCACCGAGTCAGCTTACAAACCGACTGATTGCGGAAATGCAACCAGTTAGTCTTTGTACGTCCTTTAGGCGAGTTGGCCTGAAAATATTTAGTATAGCCTTGATTTTGTCTCGGTTTACCTCTATGCCTCTTTGCGACACGATAAAACCTAACAATTTTCCGGCTGGGATTCCAAAGAAGGATTTCTTCCGATTAAGCATTATGTTGTATTTTCGTAGATTGGCGAACGTTTCCTCCAAGTCGGAAATCAAGGTTTCCTTCTTTTTGGATATTACCACAATATCATCCACATATGCATGTACATTGCGTCTGATTTGATCGTGGAGGCAACGCTGCATTGTGCGTTGGTATGTAGCTCCTGCGTTCTTCAGCCCAAAGAGCATCATAACAAAATAGAAGGTTCTAAAGGGGGTTATGAACGAAGTTTTGACTTTGTCAGGTTCCTTCATCCGAATTTGGTGATAACCGGAATATGCGTCGAGAAAACATAGGCGTTCCGAGCCTGCCGTAGAATCGATAACTTGATCAATCCTAGGCAGAGCGAACGGATCTTTGGGACAAGCCTTGTTCAAGGCAGTATAATCAACACACATTCTTAAATCAGTGGTGTGAATGACCTCTTCTATGAATCCGGCTAACTCGAGCCGTGCTAGTTCCTTAGCTATTTCCTTACGCTTTTCATTGCCAAAACATCGTAGGGACTGTTTGACGGGTTTAGCATTCGGGTGTACATTTAAAGAGTGCTCGGCAAGTTCCCTAGGTACTCCGGTCATGTCAGATGGATGCCATGCGAAGATATCTTGATTTGCTTGGAGGAACTTGACGAGCGCGCTTTCCTATGCGCTATCTAGGCCTACGCCTATCTGGGTCACCTTGGAGGGGTCATCATCCTTCAACGGTGTCTTCTTCGTCTCTTCTGATGCCTTGAACTCCAGATTCGGCTTTGTCACCTCCTTCTTTGTTGCGGGCATCCTAGACGGGTCTATGCTCTTCTTGATCTCCTGGTACTCCTGGGCGTGCAGCATGGCTTCAGCAAAGGCGGTATTTCCATCCTTGCACTCTGGTGCTTTCTTCGGGTCTCCCTGATGGTGATCACGCCATTGGGACCTGGAATTTTCATCATATTGTAAATGTAACATGGACAAGCCATAAAAGCCCAGTAAGCTGGACGTCCAAATATAGCGTGGTAAGCGCTCTTGAACGGGACCACTTCAAAGGAAAGTGCTTCCGTCCGATAGTTCTTTGGAGTTCCAAATGTAACATCCAAGTGATTTCCCCTAGGGAATTTGCTTATCTTCCAGGGACAACTCCGTGAAAGATCACAGAGTTGTAGTTCATCTGGGTCTCCGAGATCCTCATACGGTGTAGTGTTTCGACATATAGAATATTAATACTGCTGCCGCCGTCCATGAGAGTCTTGGAGAAACCATAGCCGTCAATAAGTGGATTTACGACTAAGGCGTATTTTCCTCGCCTATGCAACTTAGGCGGATGATCAGCATGGTCAAAGGTGATTGCCACTTCCAACCAGTCCAAAAATTGAGGGACAACCGGAACTGTTGCGTTGAACTCATGTAGAACTGCTTTCTTGACCTTAGCTGGTTGAGATCCGACGAAGGTGACGTAAGTGTCTTTCTTTGTCAGGAAGTTCTTTTTCCCTTCCGGCTTGGGATTTGAAGCATCAACTTCCTCCATGTCGGAATCATCCTTGGTCTCTTTATCTTTTTCGGGATTCTTCTTTCCCTTCTTCCGCTTATCCCTATAGCCAGCGGTATCGTCTTTCTTGATGTCGTCATTAAAACGACACTCGGCGTTTGTGTGGGACGAGCCCCCATTGGCATCTAAGTGATGCACACATGGGTTATTGGAAATGTCAGCCCAGGAGTAGGTTTTTCCGGGTTGTTGGTCTCCTCTACCCTAGACTCTTGATGTCCCACGACCGTGTCCACGGCCACCGCCGCGCCCTCCTCATCCTCCAGACCCGAAAGTAGTAGTGACCACTGCTATTTCCGCGTTGGGCTTTTCTTCCGAGGTGTTCTTGCGCTTCTGAGCTTGTTGCTTTGGTTGTTTTGCCGACTGTGGCACAGCTAGGGTGTTAAGTAATCCTTCTGCGTCGTCATCAGCATCTGTATACTTGCTCGCTGTTTCTATCATCTCTCCCAAATCAGTGACCTTGTCACACTTCAAGCGATGACGCAGTAAACCAATTGGGAGTCCTGCAATGAAAGCTTCAATCGTAGTTTGGTCGTTTACTCCTTGACAGGAGTTCTTGGTGTCGATCCATTGTCCGAGATAATCCCGGCAAGTTTCTCCGGCTTTCTGGGTGCAACACTGTAGGTCTCCTACCGTACAGGGCCTCTGGTATGTGCCTTCAAAATTCCGAAAGAATGCACTTTGCATGTCATAACAGTTATGAATGGTGTTCTCCGAAAGTTCATTGAGTCATGATCGCGCCGTCTTCCGCAACATGAGTGGGAGATATCGGGTTGCGACCAGGATGTTTCCTCCTTTGACGATACAACAAGCTTGGAAGAAATCCTGGAGCCAAGTATCTGGCCGAGCTATGCCATCGTAGGCTTTAATATTTCTTGAGATAGGAAATCCTTCCGGGAATTTTGTGGCTCTTATACGTGGTCAGAAGCACTTTGGGCCCATGTATATATCATCGTTTTCATAGCACCGCGCTTCTATGTTGGAATTGATCTTGTGTCTTGCGTCACTTGGGGATAAGGATCGTCCCGAATGATGGCTGCGGCTGCGGTGCCTTGGAGCTGGACTTCGGCTTCTGCCACCACCTCCCCCACCATGACGCCCTCCTTGGCCTCCTTGGGAGCCGTTTTGATGGATACTTGGTGGAGAGGGTGGAGCAGCCGGGGTGTTTCCGGATGATCACCGGCCTCCGTCCGGAGCGTCGTTATTCCGGTTCTGGGGAGGATCTTCATTACGACGAGCCTCCTACCGGTTTGACTCGACACGGTGTCCTCCGTTCCCTCGCCCATCAGCCGGACGGCTTGCGTGTCTAGGAGGTGGCATTCTTTGTCGGTCCTCTTCCCGATGTTTCTCTTTATCTTCTTCTCTACGATCCCTTGACTCTTGCCGGGGAGGATTCTTCAGATTTAGTGCAGCGATTGCCTCTTGCTCCGCAACTGGGGTAACGTTACGCCAGTCATGTGCAGCTTTGTGGTGCTGTCCTGAAGATCTGGTTCTTGAGTAGTTGTCTTCCCGACGGTTGGGACGATTATGCTGTTCCGGAACACGTTGGGGTCTTACATCATTCCAGGCCGGATCCGTGCGACATTGGTCAGAATGGGAGACCAGTTTTTGGCTTCCGGACAGGGCAACCTTTTGCTGCTCCAGACCCTTGTTGAGTAGTTTAATGCCTAATCGGATCTGCTCTGGGCCTGGATTAGCAGATAGGATTTCTCGAGCTGCAACGGTGTTTTGCACTGGAGTTGGATACACCCAATCCCCATTGCTGTCACGTCGAGGCATCCCATGTTCTCCTCCAAAGAGGACATTGTGAATCTGCGGGAATTTGTCGTCATGAGTATGACGTTTCCTGGTCTTCTGATGTTGCCTAGAGTTGTACTTCTCCGCAGTTGCCATGCGTTTCTTTTCTTCCTCAAGGTTTTTGGATTCATCGAGGAGTACTTGGCGACATGCTTCTAGGGTTTGGGCCCTTTCGTCCAGCTCTTCAGCAGTAAGTTCTGCAGCTGTAGGAATAGGTGTGGTAAATGCAGCATCAATGAGTTTACGTGCACCTTCAGTGATCATGTGTCCATCCACCGACTCTTCTTTGGGCTCGTCTGGGATAAGTTCTCCATCCGAGTCTTCCTCATATTCCTCGGCAATCACCTCCTCTACCGGAGGGTATTTTGCCGAGGTCTTGTTCTTCTTCTTTGTCTTCTTGGCAGCACCGGTAGCAAAGACGGCTTTGGGCCCATTTCCCGAAGTCAAACTTTGATCGGTACTTTCGGCCATTTGATTCTCGGGATCATCTCCGAGATCCATGTTGTCCTGTGCTTTGGGAAATTTTTCTCCGGATCCTTCGTCCATGTCTTCTCCTTTTGCAGCAGCTGTGGAGTTAATCTCCTCTTCATATTCCACGGAGAACTTCCGGAAATCTGCCGACGTCATGGAGTCATCCGAAGATGCCGGTAATTCGACACTTGTTCCGATAGCCTCCAGTACAGAGTTGGCGTTGTCTCCAGCATCGGCGGAGCCAGATTCGGATCCCACATATCCGACAAAGTGCGATGTGCTCCTCCTGAGATAACTGCGGTCTTCATAGTAGGCTTCGTTGAAATGCCTAATGGTCTCGAGGATTGCATCTACGCCTAAGTTTTGCATCATCATGCGTCTTAGTGTGTATCTCAGGAAGGGCCTGTCCGTCCCGGCATTATCAGAGCCGGAACCATAGTTATCTTCTTGCTCTTCCTGGATTTCGACCTCTACAGGTGGATCGATCTGGGATTCGTACTCGCTAGGGAGATCCACTCCAGATCCGACATGCACCATGAGATCTGCCTCAGGTTCAGCTTTCTCCACTAACTCCGCAACTGGTGTGGGCTGGGTGGGATTAGAGTTTTCTGAGATCTAGAACTTTGCCGCCTCCGCGGACAGGGGGACCCAGAAATTTCTTCTGCCTCTATCATCACCGCTAGGGTGGGTGGGTCAGGTTCAGCGAAACCGATGTAAACATCAATCTCACCGAAAGACATAATGGTGTAGGTGGTCACGGCCTCCCTAGCCAGAGTCCAAGTCTCGTCTAGGACGATGAGAGGGACGTCACTGGCGTAGAGGATGCGACCAACGGCGATAGTCTCGCCGATTCAGATTCTTGCAGATTCTGCTTGGAACGCAGATCCGAAGCTCACTTGCCGCACGGTAGGCGCCAACTGTCGTCGGATTGATGACAAGTACGCCATGAGGGGGTCCTCGAGGCGTGCGGAAGAGAGGGGTGTGAGATGTACAGTGTTCCGGGGCGGTGAGAACACAAGTTTACCCAGGTTCGAATCCGCCGGCTTTGGACGGATCCTACTCCTGCTAGCAATCCAGTAATACGACAGAGCCGGATTATGGGTTACAAGGGTTTCGCCTATGCGAGTTGAGGTTTTAGACTATTGTCTGGTGGTAGTTGCCCTAAAGGCTCTCCCTAGGACGGCTTATATAGATATCCGGCCTAGGGTTTACAGGAGAGATCTATCCGGCTACGACTAAGAGTCGGTTATAGAGTACATCTTGAACTACAAGTAACACTATGGGCCTATTCGGTAAGTCTTCTGGGCCTTCCTGTAGCCGAACTGGACTCCATCTCTTCTCCCTAACTAGGCCGCCCGTGAAGCAAATCTCTAACCCGAAGTGGGCCACCCTGGTCAGTGAGGAACTGTGAGGATACCCGGAAAGTATATCCCCAACAATGTGTGGTTTGTGAAAAGAACAGACATTCAATGACTCTACCTATGGTTAATGAAAAGAACACACATTTCGATGACACTGGTGGATCCATATGTGGATTGTGAGAAGAACTCACATGCAATGACTCTAGTTGTTTCCATATGTGGTTCATGAAGAGAACACACATCCAGTGACACTGGTGGATCCATTTGTGGTCTATGAAAAGAACACACATGCTCATGTGGATTATGAAAAGAACAGATATTCACTGACTCTAGTTGTGGTTCATGAAAAGAACACACATGTAATGACTCTAGTAGATCCATGTGTGGTTCATGAAAAGAACACACATGCAATGTCTCTAGTGGATCCATATGTGGTTTGTGAAAAGAACAAACATTCAATGACACTGGTGGATACATATGTGGTTTGTGAAAATAACAAACATGCCATGACTCTAGCTATGGTTAATGAAAAGAACACATGCAATGACTCTAGTGGATCCATATGTGGTTCATGAAAAGAACAGACATGCAATAACACTGGTGGATCCATATGTGGTTTGTGAAAAGAACACACATCCAATGACTCTAGCTGTGGTTAATGAAAATAACACACATGCAATGACCCTAGGGAATCCTCATGTGGTTTATGAAAAGAATAGACATTCACTGACTCTAGTGGATCCATATGTGGTTTGTGAGAATAACACATATGCAATGACTCTAGTGGATCCTTATGTGGTTTGTGAGAAGAACAGACATGCAATGACTCTGGTGGATCTATATGTGGTTTGTGAAAACAACACACATGCAGTGACTCTAACTGTGGTTAATGCAAAGAACAGACATGCAATGACACTAGGGGATCCATATGTGGTTTGTGAAAAGAACACACATTTCAATGACACTGGTGGATCCATACGTGGTTTGTGACAAGACCAGACATGCGATGAACTCTAGTGGATCCATATGTGGTTTGTGAAAAGAACACACATGCAATGACACTAATTGTGGTTAATGAAAAGAACACACATGCAATGACACTAGGGGATCCATATGTCGTTAATGAAAAGAACACAGATGCAATGACACTGGTGGATCCATATGTGGTTAATGAAAAGAACAAACATGCAATGAACACTGGTGAATCCATATGTGGTTTGTGAAAATCACACACACGCAGTGACATTGGTGGATCCATATGTGGTTTGTGAAAAGTACACACATGCAATGACTCTAGTTGTGGTTAATGAAAAGAACACACATGCAATGATACTAGGGGACCCATATGTGGTTAATGAAAAGAACACACATCTAGTGACTCTAGTTGGGGTCAATGAAAACAACACACATGCAATGACACTAGAGCATCCATATGTGGTATGTGAAAAGAACACACATGCAGTGACTTTGGTGGATCCATATGTGGTTTGTGAAAAGAACACACATGCAATGACTCTGGTGAATCCATATGTGGTTCCGGAAAAGAACACACATGCAATGACACTGGTGGATCCATATGTTGTTCATGAAAAGAACACATATGCAAATACTTTAGTGGATCCATATGTGGTTTGTGAAAAGAACAGACATGTAATGACACTGGTGGATCCATGTGGTTTGTGAAAATAACAGACATGCAATGAACTCTGGTGGATCCATATGTGGTTTGTGAGAAGAACACACATGTAATGACACTGGTGGATCCATGTGGTTTATGACAATAACACACATCCAATGACTATAGCTATGGTTTATTAAAAGAACACACATGCAATGACATTGGTGCATCCATGTGGTTTATGAAAAGAATAGACATGCAATGAACTCTGGTGGATCCATATGTGGTTTATAAAGAGAACAGACATGCAATGAACTCTGGTGGATCCATATGTGGTTCATGAAAAGAACACACATGTAATTACTCTGGTGGATCCATATGTGGTTTGTGAAAAGAACACACACGCAATGACTCTAGCTGTTGTTAATGAAAAGAACACACGTGCAATGACTCTAGTTCTGGTTATAGAAAAGAACACACATGCAATGACACTAGGGGATTCATATGTGGTTAATGAAAAGAACAGACATGCAATGAACTGGTGGATCCATATGTGGTTTGTGAAAAGAATAGACATGCAATGAAGTCTGGCGGATCCATATGTGGTTTGTGAAAAGAACACACATGCAGTTACTCTAGTTGTGGTTAATGAAAAGAACACACATGTAATAACACTAGGGGATCCATATGTGGTTTTTGAAAAGAACACACATGCAATGACGCTAGTTGTGGTTTGTTAAAAGAACACACATGCAATGACATTGGTGGATCCATGAGGTTTATGAAAATAACAGACATGCAATGAACTCTGGTGGATCCATTTGTGGTTCATGAAGAGAACATACATGCAATGACACTGGTGGATCCATATGTGGTTCTTGAAAAGAAGACACATGCAATGACTATGGTGGATCCACATGTGGTTTGTGAAAAGAACACACATGCAATGACTCTAGCTATTGTTAATGAAAAGAACACACATGCAATGACACTGGTGGATCCATATGTGGTTTGTGAAAAGAACACACATCAGTGACACTGGTGGATCCATATGTGGTTTGTGAAAAGAACACACATGCAGTGACACTGGTGGATCCATATGTGGCTTGTGAAAAGAACACACATGTAATGACTCTGGTGGATCCATATGTGGTTTGTGAAAAGAATAGGCATGCAATGACTCTAGCTGTGGTTAATGAAAAGAACACACATGCAATGACACTGGTGGATCCATATGTGGTTTGTGAAAAGAACACACAAGCAGTGACACTGGTGGATCCATATGTGGTTTGTGAAAAGAACACACGTGCAATGACTCTGGTGGATCCATATGTGGTTTGTGAAAAGAACAGACATGTAATGACACTGGTGGATCCATGTGGTTAATGAAAATAACACACATTCAGTGACTCTAGCTGTGGTTAATATAAAGAAGACACATGCAATGACACTAGGGAATCCATATGTGGTTTGTGAAAAGAACACACATGCAATAACTCTAGTGGATCCATATGTGGTTTGTGAAAATAACACACATGCAATGACTCTGGTGGGGTTTGTGAAAAGAACACACATTCAATGACAATTGTGGATCCATATGTGGTTCATGAAAAGAACACACATGCAATGACTCTGGTGGATCCACATGTGGTTTGTGAAAAGAACACACATGCAATGACACTGGTGGATCCATGTGGTTTGTGAAAATAACATACATGCAATAAACTCTGGTGGATCCATATGTGGTTTGGGAGAAGAATACACATTCAATGACACTGGTGGATCCATGTGGTTTATGATAATAACACACATCCAATGACTCTAGCTATGGTTTATTAAAAGAACACACATGCAATGACATTGGTGGATCCATGTGGTTTATGAAAATAACAGACATGCAATGAACTTTGGTGGATCCATATGTGGTTTATGAAGATAACATGCATGCAATGACACTAGTGCATCCATGTGTGGTTCATGAAAAGAACACACGTGCAATGACTTTGGTGGATCCACATGTGGTTTGTGAAAATGAAAAGAACACACATGCAATGAAACTGGTGTATCCATATATGGTTTGTGAAAAGAATACACATGCAGTGACACTGGTGGATGCATATGTGGTTTGTGATAAGAACACACATGCAATAACTCTGGTGGATCCATATGTGGTTTGTGAAAAGAACAAACATGCAATGACTCTAGTTGTGGTTAATGAAAAGAACACACATGCAATGACTCTGGTGGATCGATATGTGGTTTGTGAAAAGAATACACATGCAATGACATTGGTTGATCCATATGTGGGTTGTGAAAATAACAGACATGCAATGAACTCTGGTGGATCCATATGTGGTTTATGAAAAGAACACACATGCAATGACTCTGGTGGATCCATTAGTGGTTTGTGAAAAGAACACACATGCAATGACTCTAGCTGTTGTTAATGAAAATAACGCACATGTAATGAAACTGGTGGATCCATATGTGGTTTGTGAAAAGAACAGACATGCAATGAACTCTGGTGGATCCATATGTGGTTTGTGAAAAGAACAGACATGTAGTGACTCTAGTTGTGGTTAATGAAAAGAACACACATGCAATGACACTAGGGGATCCATATGTGGTTGGTGAAAAGAACACACATGCAGTGACACTGGTGGATCCATATGCGGTTTGTGAAAAGAACACACATGAAGTGACACTCACTACTAGAAAAGCTTCCTTCCGCAACGAATTGGCCCGACGGTCGTCGCAGAAGGCGCATCTTCTGTGACCAAATTCTCGGCTCGACCGTGGCCGATGGAAAACTTTTTTTCCGATTTCGCGGCCCTCTACTACGATGGATCTACTAAAAATGCAGAGGAAGCTCGTCTGGCGCGTGGCAGAAGCAAGATTTTTGTTTCCTCGTGCGATGTTGACTCACCAAAGTATTTTGAGGCGAGTGGGTCATGGACATCAGTATCTCTAGCAAACCATACTTTTTGGTCACGCCTCACTGAATTGAACTCGATAACGTTGCTCGAGGCGTGTGCCATTTAGTCAGGCTGCTAGGTCCCACATGTCAGCCTCTCATTAGAAGGATCGTGTGCATGATGGAATTTTCTTCCTTCGCTCGCGCTACCCTGTTCCGAAGTTGATAGCGCTGTTCGATGCATCTACCGTTTAATCACGATGTTAGGCCCCACATGTCATCCTCTCATTAGAAGAAATGTGTGTATGATGGAATTTTTTTCCTTCGCTGGCGCTACCCCGTTCCGAGTTGATAGCGCTGCTCGACGCATCTACCGTTTAACCAACCTCCTGAGCCCTACATGTCATCCTCTCATTAGAAGAAATGTCTGTATGATGGATTTTTTTCCTTGGCTCGCACTACCCCGTTCCGAGTTGATAGCGATGCTCGACGCATCTACCATTTAACCAACCTCCTGAGCCCCACATGTCATCCTCTCATTAGAAGAAAGGTGTGTATGATGGGTTTTTTACGCTCTGTCACGCCTTCGTGTTCCGAACTTGATAGCTTTGCTCGCTGCATCAGCCATTTATTTAGGATGGTGGGTCCCTTATGTCAGCCTCACATTAGAAGAATCGTGGGTATGATGGAATTTTTTCTTCTCTAGAGCTACCCTATTCCAAACTAGATAGCGTTGCTCGATGAATATGCCATTTGCTCATGCTGCTGGGTCCCCCATTTTAGCCTCTCATTAAAAGAAACGTGTGCATGCATAACTTTTTTCTCCCTCGCACCTCCCTGTTTCGAACTGGCTATGTTGCTCGATGCAGCATCTGTATAAGGTAGCGCTGCTGGGTCCCACATATCAGCCTCTCTATAATTGAAACATGCGTATGATGTACTTTTTTTTGGCCATGTCCGCTGTTTTGACCTTGGAAACTTGCTGGGTCCTAGATGTCAACCACCTCTGTGCAGGAAACGTGTCTATGCTGGTTCCTAGCTGACAGCCTCTATTTGAAAGAAACGTGTGTATGTTGGACTATTTTTTCGGGTCCCAGATGTCAGCCTTAGAGTACAAAAAATGCTCAGAAAGGACTAATTAAAAAGATTCTGGGCTAACTCGGGGCGGATGCCCTATTCATCATGGCTTATATTCCATGGGCTCACTCCTAAATTGAATGGGCTACCGTCGGTGGCCACAAGACCACGAAAAGGCCGTATTAAAATGTATTGGGCTATGCTTGGGGCTGATAGGCTAATTTCATGGGCTACGCTTGGGCCTGCTGGGTCCGACATGTCAGCTTCTCTGTAAGTGCAACATGTGTGATGGACTTTTTTTAGCCGCGTCCGCAGTTTTCACCGTGGCAGCCGTGTATTCTTACTGCTGAGGCCTTATGTCAGCCTCTCTGGCATGTTCTGGCTTAAGGGTCCCCGATGCAGCCTTATATGTTCTGTCTGGTGGGTCCCCGGTGCGAGCCTCTCTGTACAAGTATTTAAACTTTTGTTTCGAACCCATCCTCAAAACAAACTCCAGGGACGTTGCATGCTGGTGGGTCCGTGATGTCAGCCTTTCCGTAATGCGATATTGCTAGAAGAAAAAAAGGTAAACCCAAGATACACACACACACAAAAGCGATTCGAACAAAAGACCTTCAAATCAAATAAACGTAAACTGAGTGCCAAATACAAGAAAGATATTTATAGAAAAAATATCATTAAACTTTTATTAGTACTACAACTTCTATATTAGTCTTCTTAAAATATTTTGTGTGTCTATGTTTATCTCTTTTAAAATATAATAGGGCAGCGTTCCTGGCATACATAATGGGGTATTTTCTTAAAAACATAGGTAGGCAGAGTTTTCTTTATTATGAGAGGTGGGGGGGCAATGCCCAAAAGGACGAATTAAAAAGAGTTTGGCTATTGCTCTATGTGGGTTATATTCCATAGGCTATGCTCCATGGGCTTCATTCTCAAATATCACTAGTCTGTGCTCAGCAGTCCGCTAACCCGTAAAAGGCCAAACTAATATGTTCTCGGCTATGCTCCATGGACTCCTTTCTAAAATTTCTACTGGCCTGTGGTCAGCAGTACCTGACCCCGAAAAGACCGAATTAAAATGTTCTAGGCTAAAGAGGGGCCGAATGAGCTACTCCAGTCCCTTTGATCCAAATTAATGTTCTCGGATTGGGCTAGATTCGGACATGTCTAGCACTAAAACATGACTAGATATGTCAAAATCTAGACAAATGTGAGAACATTAATTTGGATCGGAGGGAGTACTAGATTTCTTCTCCTAGTTAATAAAAATTGCATTGTGATGTGCTCTGCCAGATTCGAAACGACAGAACATTTGAGAGATTCAGTAGCTTTCCTGCTTGAAATTCAATAGCAGTACAGAGAGAATTAGTTCTTGTTCGAGCTTAAAAAAACTTGGCCCACGATCAGTTTGGCCTGTTCTCCGAATAGACTCAATCATTGGAGCAAGAAAAACTAACGATCAAGTCTGCTTCTATGTGAGTACCTCCTCCTTACGTCAATGCCTCTGTGATCGCCCATAGCAACCCAAAATGCCTAAGACTCATCCAGATAATTGTAATAATGCTAAGTTTCAAAAGAAAAGCAAGACAATCTGATGCACTTCATCTAACCAAGTACCAGTACATCACAGTTCATTCTACAAAATATTGTACTAATAGTAACGATAGAACATTTGACAGATTCAGTAGCATTTGGAAGATTCAGCAGTATAGAATAGACCGTAAAAATATCAGATAGATTCCTGGTTCATATTCAGCAGCACTTGATAGATTGTGGTAGTACATAGATAGTGACCAAAAGAATTGACAGATTCAGCAATGCGGACATTGAAATTCAATAGATGTAGCAAGGACTGATTCAAAAGGAAAGCGAGACCATATTTTGCACTCGACCGGTCGATTTGAACAAGTACCGAACAAATTTTTTGATAGGTTCAGTAGCATTTGAAAGATGCAGCAGTACATAATAAGAAAGAAAAAACGACGGATTCACAGTTCATATTCAGCGTCACTTGGACATATTCAGTAGCATTTCAAAGTGACACATTCAGTTTGCCCTTTTCTCCTAAAACCCGTCATTGGAAGAAACAAAACTGACGATTAAGTCTGCTTTTGTGTGCATGCCTCCTTCTCGCATTAATGCTTGTGTGTGACCTCCATAGGCAACTCAAAATGCCGAAAGCCTTGTCTAGATTATGGGTTTATGACATGGCCAGGTTACAAAAGAAAAGCAAGACCATCTACTGCACTTGATCTAAACTGAGCTATCCTATTACATAGTATTACGATTACTTACGGTAGTTTGGTTCCAATCGCGGGCATTGGCGATGCTCGGGATGAACCATAATGGAGTCTCCGGAGATTTCCATGCAACGTTCGTTGAGAAACCAACAACTGCTTCTTCGGTATTTAGACTGAAGCAGCATATTTTAGGAAACGGTGTATATTCAAGTCCTATTGCATGGTGGGAGGTGTAGACACAGTTGCTTCTCATCAGATATCCTGGGGCAACATCTGCACCGCCTACCGCAATATTAATCGGATAGTTCAATCCAAGGAAAAGGGAATATGCTCCCAGGTTAGCAATCTCTATCCATGGCTTGGGTGGATACAAGTAAACAGTGTCCTTTGAGTACACCTTGCAGCCAAACCCAGTAGCATAGGTGCCACAAGTGCGACCGCAGCGATCAACACTATGATTAGCAACAGGATTGCCATGACCATAATAAGTACCGCCATAAAACTCCTCATCAGTAATGCCCATGGTATGGATAAGAAGAAGGCGAGATTCATCTGCAGATATTGGTAAGAACCATAAACCAGGTTCATGCTCGTCATCATCTATGGCATCAAGGTTTCCCTCCTCGAGATGCGTGACAGGTGGTGATAGGAGCAGAATATGACCTGCAAAAAGAAATGACGGCCAAATCAGCCAACACTAGTACATCCATTAAAACTGAAGCTAGTTCTTAGAACAGGAATGGATCAAACGTACCAAAATACAGATGATTCCAAACATAAACACTACTACTCTCAGTGGCTACAAACACCAGACCCTTGTGGATAAGTGCATCTTTGTATCTGAAATAGCACTGGAACTGGTTCTCAAGAACTGTCCATGCATATTCATCGCCATCAAGGGTAGCAATTGAGTAGTCGAAGATAGCGACAAGAGAGAAATCTAAATAATCAGCCGTAGCTGTGGGAGCTCGACAAATAGCAATCTTCCGGAGGAGAATAGGGCGATCATTATGCATGAACGTAAATGGATCGTTGGTGGGTACAAACTCATTGACTTGTGGGAGAGGAACGCGTTGATGAGTGTACACATTGACAAGATCCCACTTGCACTCGGACCCAATGATACGTTGCTAACGTATCCATAATTTTTGATGTTCCATGCTTGGTTTTATCTACTTTCTTATGTTTTGTCCACACTTTGGAGTACTTTCTATACACTTTCTTGGACTAACCTATTAACAAGAGCCATAGTGACAGTTGCCTATTTTCTGCTGTTTTTGGTTCCAGGAAGTCAGAAAATGAATGTTCTCGGAATTGGACAGGACAAAAGCCAAAGTCAGTTTTTCACCGAAGGACACAAGGAGCCAGAATACGAGACGGAGAGGGGCCAGGGGGCTGCCACACCACCTGGCCGCGTGGCCCAGCCTGGACCACGCTAGGTGGTGGTCTGGCCGCCTCCGGCACGCCCTCGGCCTCCCCTTTAGCCTATAAGATGCCTCCGATACAGAAACCCTAAGAACCCGATCAAAATTCCACGAAAGAGTCTGTAGCCGCCGTCATCTCCATCCCTAGATCGGGAGGGATCTGAACCTCGTCCCGGCACCCTGCCGGAGAGGGGAATTCACCCTAGAGGCCTTCTTCATCATCATGCAAGCCTCCAGTGTGATGCGTGAGTAGTTCATCCTTGGATTACGGGTCCATGTAGTAGCTAGATGGTTGGTTCTTCTCCTTGGTGCTACCATGTCTAGATCTTGTGAGCTCTGTTCATGATCAAGATCATATATTTGTATTCGTACGTGTTGTGTTTGCGGGGATCCGATGGATATTGAGATGCTATTTCAGATTGATTATTGATTCTATCATGTCTTTGTTATTTGTGATCTTGCATGCTTTCCGTTGTTAGTAGCTATCTTGGCCAAGTAGATGCTAGCAACTCCAAGAGTTACTATTTATGCTCGATAGTGGGTTCATGCCTCTAGTAATCTGGGGAAGTGACAGAAATCTCTGAGGTACTAGATGTGTTGTTGCTACTAGGGAGAAAACAACAATCCTTTGTTCATAGAATAATCGTATTGTTTACTTTACACGCAATGCGTAATGCAATTATCTGTTGCTTGCAACTTAATACTAGAGGGGGTTCGGATGATAACCTGAAGGTGGATTATTAGTCATAGATGCAGTTGGATTATGGTCTATGTATAATGTTGTAATACCCAATCGAATCTCAAAGGAGTCAAGATGAGTAGTATATGCATATTGCTTTCTCGATGTTTGTCAATTGCCCCGCTGTAATTTGTTCACCCAACATGTTATCTATCTTAAGGAGAGCCACCACTAGTGAACTATGGACCCCGGTACTTTGTTTTACCATCAATCTACAACTATTTACTGCTTTCTGTTTACTTTCTGCAAACTATTACTTTCTTCCAACAATACGTTTAATCCTTTGTTTTCAGCAAAACCGGTGAGATTGATAACCTAACTATAAGTTGGGGCAAATTTTGTGGTTGTGTTGTGCAGGTCTCCACGTTGCTGCTGGCACCGGTAGTGCGCCCTGCCAAAGTTCAGCTAGCAACACCTTTGGGGTGTTTCCTTGCTCCTACTGGTTCGATTAAACCTTGGTTTCATAACTGAGGGAAAACTTGCTGCTGTGCTCATCATACCTTCCTCTTGGGGTTCCCCAACGAGCTCGAGATATCTTGGGCCATCAAAGCATTTTCTGGCGCTGTTGCTAGGGAGTCAAGGACATCTTCACAAGGGGATTCCCTCATAACCAATCTCTTTACTTTGTTATTTTTGTTTTGCTTAGTTTACTTTTGCTTTGTTTGCTTGTTTCTTTATCAAAAACACACAAAAAATAGTTTTACAAGTTTGCTTTATTATTTAAAAACACAAAAAAATGACTACTCTGGAAAATACTAAGTTGTGTGACTTCACTAGCACCAACAACAATGATTTCATGAGCACACCTATTGCTCCACCTGTTCCTGAAGCTACTTTCTTTGAAATTAAACCTGCCTTACTCAATCCTGTTATGAGAGAATAATTTTCTAGTATTGGTAATGAAGATGCTGCTGCTCATCTAAATAACTTTGTTGAACTTTGTGAGATGCAAAAGCATAGGGATATAGATGGAGATATCATCAAGCTTAAATTGTGTCCTTTCTCTTTGAGAGGAAAAGCTAAAGAATGGTTGAATTCCATAACTAGGAATAGTATTGATTCTTGGACTAAATGCAAAGATGTTTTCATTGGGAAATACTATCCTCCTGCTAAGATTATATCTATGCGAAGTAAAATAATGAAATTTAAACAATCTGATAAAGAACATGTTGCTCAAGCTTGGGAAATAATGAAATCTTTGGTAAAAAATTGTCCCACTCATGGACTGACTGCTTGGATGATTATCCAAACCTTTTATGCAGGATTGAACTATTCTTCAAGATATCTATTGGATTCTGCTGTTGGAGGTCCCTTTATGACCATTACTTTGGGTGCTGCAAAAAAGCTTCTGGATAATATGATGGTTAACTATTCTCAATGGCACACTAAAAGAGCTCCACAAGGTAAGAAGGTAAATTCTGTTGAGGAAACCTCTTCCTTGAGTGATAAATTGATGTTATTATGTCTATGCTTGTTAATGGGAAAGCTCATATTGATCCAAATCATGTTCCCTTAGCCTCTTTGGTTGCTCAAGAAGAGCAAGTTGATCTGAACTTTATAAGAAATAATAATTTTGGCAACAATGCTTATGGTAATAACAATTATAGGCCTTACCCTCTTAATAATACTTATGGTTATAATGGAAAACCTGGAACACCTAGTGAAGGAAGAATTTTAGAAGTTGAAAGAGCCACTAAAAACTTCATGTAAATGCAATATGAACAAAACAAATTATTTACTAAAACTATGGAGGAACAATCTACCATTTTGAAGAATATTAGTCATCAACTTGAAAGTTTGAATAGGGAAATTCCTAGTTTGCAATTGAAACTTTCTAATGCTGAAAGAAATATATCATCTTTGTCTGAAGCACAATCCTCTTTGATTAATAAAATGGCTGCTAAACCTGAAACTAATGATAATCCCTTTGCTGCTACTAATGCCATACAAGTTAGAATTGATGAAAATGTTAGACTATTAGTTGAATTGCATGCTAAGTGGGAAAGAGAAGATGAAATTGCTAGAAACATTAGTGTTTATACTATCACTACCACTTGTGTTGAGGCTAGTAATAGCTCTACTACTTTAGATGATAATTATGATTTTGATCTTGATGGTTGCAATATCTCTGAAGTTATTAAGTTCCTACAAAATCTTGCTAAAAATCCTAATGCTAGTGCTATGAATATGGCCTTTACAAAACACGTTACTGATGCTCTCATAAAAATTAAAGAATAAAAGATAAAACATAAAGCCTCTATTCCTATAAAACAAGAAGATGGTTGGGAACCCATCATTAATATGAAAGTGAATGATTTTGATTTCAAAGCTTTATGTGATCTTGACACACTAGTGGAAAAAGGGCCTCTAGTCCCGGCCCGTAAGGGGCTTTAGTCCCGGTCCTGGTAACCGGGACTGGAGGGGCGGGACTAAAGGCCCCCCCACTAGTCCCGGACCGCTTACCATCCGGGACCAATGGGTATCCACGTGGCCATCTCTGCGGGCGCTGGGTGCCCCCCCATTAGTCCCAGTTCGTATTACAAACTGGGACAAATGGTTCTCTGCCACGACAGAAGTTTAGGCACTTTCTCTGCCGCGGCAGAGAATTCAATTGGTATCTTTTTTTCTCTTTTTCATTCCAAAAATAGTTTTCTACGCTACCACATACCGTACACGTTTGTGCATACATAAGATAACTTCTCTTAAGATCGAGAATACAAATATATACATGATCATGATAGTTACATGGAGATCACAATTCGACGATTTAATTACACGGTCGGGGATCATCGGTAGAGCCTATTCACGCTAAATTCCCCGGCGTCATCTATCATCTCGTTCATCAAGAATCCTGCCAGTTCTTCAGCAATTCCTAGTACGCGTTGCTGTGGTAAGAGATGATCCCGCATTCTCTCGAACTATATAAGAAAAGGAGATCAATATGAATATCAATCATGATAACAAAAAGTGACGGTAATAAAATAATGTTGTGAATGTATTGCTTACATCGACTCTATAATGTTTGTGCTCAGTGGAAAACATGCGAATGAACTCGCAAACATAGAATCCACATAGATTCGTCCCCTATGGCTGCCTCGCGCACTTTACGAGAATAGAATTCAATCAAAATTATAATCTAGCATCATAATTGTCTTGAAACTAGAAGTAAAGAGATGCACGAACATATCACGTATTACTTACCGAGACCGGAGTAAATGTTAGCTCCTTACTAAAGGAACCCTTAACCCTACTCTTGAACATGCTCCAAACCCTGCCCGGCAAAGAAAATGAATGAATGAGTTATTTATTACGTGATATCTCAGAAAATCAAATAAGAGACCGATGTAGCACGGAAATTACCTCTGGAGCATGTCCTTCATGTCCCTAAACTATTCCAGGGGTCTCTTCGATGGGTCCATGACTTCAACTCTTCCCTTATCAAGTTGAATGTCCATGAGAATCTAGTGGAAACTGCACACGTTTATATATACATCAGTAACTCATCAATTACATTTAACATCGAGTAAGCAAAAGTGAATGTGTACAACAGAGTAAAACCGTCACGCGAAATTATAAGGAAACAGTATGTGGTCACATAAATTTTGCTCCGTTAGAAACCTTAGAAGGTTTTCCTGCGTCTCCTCGGGTTTATCCTTTAGCGTCTTACAATGTATTTTATCTGGGTCAATGAACCCAACACTAAAGAGTGACCTTCTTTTACATTCCATGATCTTCATTCTGCATAATAACAGAGTACAAAAGGATATAATGAGGATAATTATATGCAATGAACTGAACAACTGAAAAAATGAACAACTTATATATAGACAATGAATTCAGCAACTCATGAGACTTTTGTCGAGGGCGTCGAAACTATATAACTGGAAGAGTTCTGGAAACTCAACATGGACCTCTTCTTCTCGGAAGTAGTAGTCATGTGGGACTTTCGCCACGATCATTATTCTCTCCTGCTTTATGGCTTTCAAGTACCAGTTATGTAAACTCCGCATTTGTGTTGGTAGTTGTTGGAACTGCTCAAAGCTGACCAGAGGCTTCCCTGGGACATATGTAGGGACTACCTGAGCCTTGGGTAACTTGTCGTCCTTGGAACCTAGCAATTCCTCAATAGTCACATTCATAGAGGCCGCAAGCTTCACAGCTTCTTCCATATTCTGCTGGGGAATGTCATGGGATACCACCTTGAGGGGTGGGGTCAATTTTTGGCCTGTTCCTCGAGCTGGGGGACGTCCTTTCTTTTCCTGGTTGCACTTTGACTTGATCATTTGCTCCTGCTTGCACTTCTACTTGATTTGCTCTTCTTCACTTCCTTCTGAAGTGTGTGTCGATAGTCATCTGGCTTATGGTGCAAGTCATATTGCGATTTTGTGTTCAGAAAAGAAAGTGCATACGCTTTTTGCTTCTCGGTGTATACCGGGGCAGGCTCGGGTTTCTTCTTTTGAAGCTGCGCAACACATTTGGCCTTTATGATCATGTCGGTTTCCTCGTAAGTACGATCGTAAGGTCTGATGGGAAGATTCTTATGAGGTACTCTTGGGAGGGGTGACATTTGTCGTTTTGAGCTGCTGCGTCGTTTAGTACTAATCGGAGGCTACGGCGGAGATCGAGATGGACTCGGGCTGTGGTGGTCGTAGTCATGGGGTGGGATTCTTGGAGGTGATGGAGGTAAAGGTGATATGCGACGACTCGGAGGCGGTGTTGGCTTTGGCGTCCAGCCTAGAAGCTTGATGTTGTTCTTGTCCCATAGAATGATACCACCCAGTACTTCTCTGAGTGTCCTCTCACCTTCAGGTCCAGGGATGTCAAGCTCCATTGAGTCCCACCCTATTGCGATTTCATCCACAACAACTTTAGCATAGCCAGCTGGAATCTCACGGCCATGCCAGCGTGCGCCAGGTGGACAAGGTAAAGTACATCCGACCGCCACCTTGATGGATAGGTTCTTCACCTTCTGATGGAGCTCACAAGATGCCTGCTCCTTGATTCCATCCACGGGGTAGCCGGGACCGCCATCTATCATACGTGCATCGTCAGAAGGGACCTCCGATTCAGCCACGCTGCTTCTCCGCTGAGATGGGACAGCGGTAATATCGAGTACAGGATCTTGCAGGCGCGCTGCTCCTCGAACTTTGTCTTTGTGTTTGGGAAACCCCATCTCCCACGTATAACTAGGGCCAAGGCCTCATACACGTCCTCCGCGTTCGTCATTCCCGAGGACCTTTGTCAGCAAGTCTTTCCCTCTATTGGGACGGAACTTTGTTGTCCCCGCTTTAATCTCCTTCACCACTTTCCCGCCATGTATCCCGGGGTATCCTAATCCTGTCACTGCAAATAAGGTCCCCTGTACTTTCGTCATACTCACTCCCATGCCCAAGGAACCAATTCCTTGCCCTCAGATCCCATTCTTCGCGTATTGGTTATGGAGTGATCCCTTTAGCAAGCAACTCATTCTCTTTAGCATCCCACTTTGGCATGGCAACCGCGTAGCCCCTGGCCCCAGGTGATGGTGATATTTCTTCATCGCGGAATTTTTCTTGTTTTTTCCGACTTTTCCATAGCAAGTTCTGACTCCTTGTACTTCACAAATGCATCCCAGTTAGCCTCCTGCTTTGTTAGATAGCATTCAAATTTAGGAGGAGTCTTCGTCTTCTGATACTTTTGCCATAATGCTTTCTTCCAGTTCTTGAATAGTTCGGCCATCTTCATAAGAGTCCACTGCTTGACTTTCTTCCTCAATGCAGCTGTGTCGGCATCATCCTCACATTCTGGCAGGGTGAAATGTGTCATGAGGTCATTCCAAAGACCCTCTTTGTACCTGTCGACGACATACTCACCCTCTTTCGCCCCTTTGGTATTATTCCACTCTCGAATGGTGATCGGGATGCGATCCCTAACCATAACCCCGCATTGTTGTTTAAATACAGTTTTAGCCTTTTCGGGTTCCAACGGTTCACCCCGTGGTGATACCCGCGTAATTGTATAACGCGTAGATGCGTCCAACTTTTTGGCCGGGCCTCGTTTGGAATATTTTTTGCTCGATGTGGAGGCCTAAGAGAAGAAACATTCGTCAATTTATATATATATACAACTCAGTTAATGCATCCACTGATCACCAGACTTCATATATATACCTCGCCGGACTTTGTTAAGGGTCCACCGAAGCCGTCGGCTTCTCCACCACCGGAGCCGTCGGCTTCTCCTTGATTATTTCGGTCGACCTCCTCTCCCTCACCGGAGGGGTTCAGATAAATCGATGGAGATTCGAGTGGATCAACATGGGGGGTGTCGTTGATCATATCCTCGAGAATTTCTTCCTGTGCTAGGTCTCTCTGGATTGGATCCATAGTTTTCTAGAAAATGCACACAATAACATTTTTCGTTCAATATTGCTACATAAAATAATACTAAACAATAATACGAACACGCAATTTGCTACAATAATACTAAACAATAGCAAAATTCTAGTGATGCCCTAACCCTAACCCTAAGTACGGGCGGCCCGCAAGCACCACCACCCTAACCCTATCTCTGGGGGCCCACGAGCACCACCACCCTAACCCTAAGTGCGGGGCCTCGCGAGCACTACCACCCTAACCCTAAGTGCGGGGGCCCGCGAGCACTACCACCCTAACCCTAAGTCCGGGGGCCCGCGAGCACCACCACCCTAACCCTAAGTGCGGGGGCCCATGAGCATTACCACCCTAACCCTAAGTCCAGGGGCCCGTGAGCACCACCACCCTAACCCTAAGTGCGGCGGCCCGCGAGCACCACCACTCTAACCCTAAGTCCGGGGGCCCGCGAGCACCACCACCCTAACCCTATCTCCGGGCGGCCCGCGAGCACCACCACCCTAACCCTAAGTCCGGCGGCCCACGAGCACCACCACCCTAACCCAAAGTCCGGGGCCCTGCGAGCACGACCACCCTAACCCTAAGTGCGGGGGCCCGCGAGCACTACCACCCTAACCCTAAGTCCGGGGGCCCGCGAGCACCACCACCCTAACCCTAAGTGCGGGGCCCGCGAGCACCACCACCCTAACCCTAAGTCCGGGGGCCCGCGAGCACCACCACCCTAACCCTAAGTCCGGGGCCCCGTGAGCACTACCACCCTAACCCTAAGTGTGGGGGCCCGCGAGCACTACCACCCTAACCCTAAGTTCGGGGGCCCACGAGCACCACCACCCTAACCCTAAGTGCGGGGGCCCATGAGCACCACCACCCTAACAATAAAATTACAACTATATACACTACTATTACACTAGCTACTAAATAATATTACAACTACTAAATAATATTACAATTATACACTACTAAATAATATTACACACAAAATTAAATAATATTACACTACAAAATAAAATTACAACTATATACACTACTATTACACTAGCTACTAAATAATATTACAACTACTAAATAATATTACAATTAACTATATACTACAAAATAAAAAAATGGAAAAATTAAAAACAGAGAACTTGGCCGGGGGCGCCGCCTCGGCCGCATCGCCCGTAGCGCCGCCGGCGTGCACGGTTGTCGCCGGCCCGGCCTGCTCGCCCACAGTGGACGGTAGCGCCGCGCCGCCGCGTAGCCGGACGAGGGAGCGAAGGGGAGGGGGCGGCGGGCCGGTGTACCTCTGGCTGGGGGCGCGCGCGAGGCGGATGCAGTGGCGACGGCGGTTGGGGGCGGTGGCGGATGGAGTGAGTGGCGGCGGCGGTTGGGGTGGTGGCGGCCAGAGAGTCGGGCAGCCTGCCGGCGTCGATTCGTCGTGGGAGTTCTCTGCGTGGGGAGAAAAAGGGGCGCGTGGGGAGAAGATATATAGGTGGGGGACCTTTAGTCCCGGTCCGTATAATGCACCGGGACTATAGGGTCATTATTCCCGGTGCGTTATACGGACCGGGACTAAAGGTCCCCCCCTTTAGTCTCGGTGCGTGCCACCCACCGGGACTAAAGGGTTTTCGGCACCGCCCAACGCGCGCGCGCCAACGCCACACCTTTAGTCTCGGTGTGTAGCACGCACCGGGATTAAAGGTCCCTTTTTCAAAATTTTCACCCCAGGGGTGTTGCTCGCGCCAACGCCTGTTAAAAAATTCAATTAGCATATTTTTTAAACATTTGAATTATACAGTTTTTGCATACTTATGAATTTGAGAAAAATTTCAACATGAAAAGTTCTTGAATTTGAATAAGTAATCCAAATCTATTTTTGGTTTTATAAATAATTATTCTAACTAGTGAAACTAATAACCATTTTGCCATTTTCAATTTAAAAATGCATTAACTATTATATTTTGCATATTTTTGAATCTCACTAAATTTTTAACATAAAAAGTGCTTGAATTTGAATAAGTAATCCAAATCTATTTTCTGTTTTATAAAATAATTATTCTAACTAGTGAAACTAATAACCATTTTGCCATTTTCAATTTAAAAATGCATTAACTATTATATTTTGCATATTTTTGAATCTCACTAAATTTTTAACATAAAAGTGCTTGAATTTGAATAAGTGATTCAAATCCATTTTCTGTTTTATAAAATTATTATTCTAGCTAGTCAAACTATTAACCATTTTGCCATTTTCATGTAATTCCGATGCTCCGGTGGTCTTCCTCCGGCGAAACCCTAGACCGGGGGCCCCGGATCGTCTACCCCTATAGCTTTCTCCGTACGAGGGTAGCCCCTTTAGCCCCGGTTGATAAAAAATTCACGTGAAACCGGTACTAAAGGTCTGTTTCTGCCCGCCTTATTTCTTCACGCCTTATTTTTTCCCGCCCGTTTTCTTCCCGCCTTTTCCACCGCTTCCCTCCTCTGACTTCCCGCCATTTCTCACTATATATATGTAGGCTTGGAGTCTTTCACGGGCTAGCAGGAAAATATTTTCTGAGGCGGAACTTCCGAAGATGCCATAGGGCGTGTGCACCAAGGGCATCTTCGAGAAGTTCCGCCACGGGAGATTTCCCAACCCTTTCCTCCATCCATGGGGATGAAACTCTCCATACATGTTGGCTTGTTGAGCTACTTGCCGTGGCATATCGATGCTCCTTTTATAGGCACAGCGCTGCTTCTACTTTGTCTTCTTCCTCCGACAGGGCGTCATGCGCTACATGCTTTATCTCATCGAGCAGTGTGTCCACCCACGCGTCCTTATCCCGCCGACAGCTTTAGTCCCGGTTACACCCACCAGCCGGTACTAAAGGTTACCCACTCGTCGTTATCCCACCGACAGTTTTGTTAGATGACACAAAAACCACCTTTAGTCCCGGTTGCACCCACCAGCCGATACTAAAGGTTAGCCACCCCCCAGCTAAGGCCCTCCCAGATAAGGCCCCCCATCTTTTGTCCCGGTTTGAGCCCCCACCCGGGATGAAAGTTTCCCGCGCCACTGCGTTCCCGCGCTTTCCACCGGTTCCCACCTCTGTCTTCCCACCATTTTTTCAGTATATATATGTACGCTTGGCCTCCATTTACATATCACATCTAGACTCATCATTCTCTTCCCATGGCTTCCGTCGTATCTCTAACCCCCTGGGAGGCGAAGGCGCTTTGCGCCTTGAACTGCCCCTGCCCACTGGGCTACCGTGTCCCCACTGGCTCGATGCTGAGCGCCGGAGATGTGTCGGTCCCTCCTGTCCCTCTGGGTGTGGAGGTCGGATGGCCATGATGAACCACTACTACCTCGAGCTCACGCCAGAACAGCGGAGGAATCCCAACTGGCATCCCGACTATATCCCGACTTGGGAAGCCTTCTTCATCAATCGGCATGAGAGGGCGCTCGCCGGGCATGAGGAGGACGGCCCACCTCCTTCGAACTTCAACGAGGCTGGCCATCGGCTGTGGTGGCGTGGCCGGACTCTCCAGAGTGTCATGGCCTACAACACGACCGGCAATAACCCTCGCCTGTGGTACCCTCAAATCCAGCCCACGCGTGCCCAACCTTCAAGGTTCGACTACGACGACCCCGACGACGACAGCGATGACGGCGCCAGCGACTATGACGACTACAGTGGCGCGTATTACAGGGCTAGGCAGGAGCATGACTGAATCACTCCAACATTAGGCATGTTTCTTAATTTTCAGTTGTGCTATGTATCTTAATTTTCAGTTGTGTTATGTATCCTTAGTATTTGTGGGTTCCTTCTCTTGTGATGGTTCCTTCTCTTTGGGTGATCACCTCCCGCGGCTCAGAACCCGGTCGTCAACGTCTAGTTTGATTGAGCAAGATGTATTACATGAAATGGGACCTTTATGTCTCAAATAAAAGGTTTAATACATTACATAGATTTATGTCTCAAATAAAAGGTTTAATACATTATTACACATCACCAACATCTAGTGTTGTGGTTTTCTTCTGCACCGTAGCCATGAAGAATCTTCATCATTTAACAGGATGCTTGGGTCAGTTTTCACTTTGAAGGGCGGAATTTCATGAAACTTATTGTAATCTTCTGACATGTCTGTCTTGTCATTCACTCCCACGATGTTTCTTTTCCCTGAAAGAACTATGTGGCGCTTTGGCTCATCGTATTATGTATTCTTTTGCTTATCTTTCCTTTTTCTCGGTTTGGTAGACATGTCCTTCACATAGAAAACCTG
The DNA here is from genome assembly GCA_916181665.1 of Avena sativa. Taxonomy (NCBI): domain Eukaryota; kingdom Viridiplantae; phylum Streptophyta; class Magnoliopsida; order Poales; family Poaceae; genus Avena; species Avena sativa. Next base: position 541,622,500 of record OV702289.1, on the reverse strand, counting down.
AGCCACATCGTTGGCTAGGACGAATGGTTCATCCATGTACGCAAGATTGTTGAGATCCACTGTTGTCATGCCGTACTTTTGGTCTACATGTACCCCGCCTCCTGTCAGCTTGACCCATTTGCACCGAAACAAAGGGACCTTAAAAGTAGGTCCATAGTCAAGTTCTCATATCTCCTCTATGTACCCATAATATGTGTCCTTCTGCCCATTGTCATCTGTTGCATCAAAGCAGACACCACTGTTTTGGTTGGTGATCTTTTTATCTTGGGCGATCGTGTAAAATGTATTCCCATTTATCTCGTACCCTTGGAAAGTACATATAGTCGAAGATGGTAACCTGGCCAACGAGTACAACTCATCTCCAATAGTGGTGTTATTCATGAGATGTGTCTGCAACCAACTGCCAAAATTCTTCTCGTGTTCCCCTTTAATCAAGGTTTTAGGCTTCCCCGGGTTTTTGGAGCGTAGAATATTCTTGTGTTTCTCGACATACGTAGCCACCACGGTGGAATTGTGTAGAACTGTGTAGTGTGCTTGAGTGAAAGAATGCTCGTCCCTACATACCATTGATTTCCTTCCTAGTGTGCCTTTTCCAGTCATCCTCCCCTCATACCGAGATTCAGGAACACTAATCGACTTAAGGTCAGGAAGAAAGTCAACACAAAACTCAATGACCTCCTCTGTTCCATAGCCCTTGGAGATGCTTCCTTCTGGCCTAGCACGGTTATGAACATATTTCTTTAATACTCCCATGAACCTCTCGAAGGGACCGAGAATTCTAATCTCTTCGACTAGGTGAACTAGGAGGTGCGTCATAATATTGAAGAAGGATGGCAGGAACAACAACTTGAAGCTGACCAGACATTGGACCACATCAATCTGTAACCCTGATAGACTTTATCGATCGATTACCTTCTGAGAAGTTGCATTGAGGAATGCAAATACCTTCACAATGGCTAGTCGAACATTTTCTGGTACAATTCCCCTCAATGCAACCGGAAGCAACTGCGTCATAAGCACGTGGCAGTCATGAGACTTTAGGTTTTGAAATTTTTTCTCTTTCATATTTACTATTCCCTTTATATTCGACGAGAAGCCAGACAGGACCTTGATACTGAAAAGGACTTCAAAAAAATTTCCTTCTCTTCTTTGGTAAGAGCGTAGCTGGCAAGCCCTTGAAACTGCCCTGGATGCTTGCCGTCTCATCCTTTATGATGTTGCTGGTCCTCCCGTGCTGCTGGGGTATCTTTTGACTTCCCATACAAGCCTGGGAAGCCTAGAATATTCACGCAAAGATTCTTCGTTAGGTGCATCACGTCGATTGCAGAGCGGACCTCATGCACTTTCTAATAGGGTAGCTCCCAAAATATAGATTTCTTCTTCCACATGGGTGCATGTCCGGTAATGGGGTCTTTCGGAACAGGTTGTCCTCCAGGATCCTTTCCAAAGATTACATCCAAATCCTTGACCATACCAAATACTTTAGCACCACTATGGGGGACAGGCTTCGTCCGGGTTTCTGCCTTGCCATTGAAATGCTTGCCTTTCTTCTTTAAGGGATGACTGGGCAGAAGAAAACGACGATTGTACGGGTACACATTCTTTCTACATTTATCCAGAGATATATTTTCAGTCTCATCTAAACAGTGCGTGCATGCATTGTATCATTTGTTCGTCTGTCCTGAAATGTACTAAGAGCAAGCCAATCATTGATGGTTACGAACAGCAACGCTTGTAGGTCAAATTCCTGCTGTTTGTGCTAATCCCACACACGTACACCTGGTTTGGCCCACAACTGTAGAAGTTCATCAACTAATGGCCTTAGGTACACATCAATGTCATTGCCGGGTTGCTTCGGGCCTTGGATGAGCACTGGCATCATAATGAACTTCCGCTTCATGCACAACCAAGGAGGAAGGATGTAGATACATAGAGTCACGGGCCAGGTGCTGTGACTGCAGTTCTGCACCCCAAAAGGATTCATGCCATCAGTACGTAGACCAAACCATAAGTTCCTTGTGTCACCAGCAAAGTCCGGGAAGTCTCTCTCGTGTTTTCTCCACTGCCGACCATCAGCAGGGTGCCTCAACATCCCGTCTTTCTTACGGTCTTCCATGTGCCATCGCAACAACTTGGCATGCTCTTTATTTATGAACAAATGTTTCAACCGTGGTATTATAGGAGCATACCACATCACCTTGGCAGGAACCCACTTCCAAGGTGGCTCGCCCTCAACATCACCAGGGTCATCTTTTCTGATCTTATACCGCAATGCAGTGCATACCGGGCATTTATCCATATTCTCGTACTTCTCGCCGCGGTAGAGGATGCAGTCATTAGGGCATGCATGTATCTTCTGCACGTCTAATCCTAGAGGGCAGACAAGTTTCTTTGCTTCGTACGTACTGGAGGGCAATTGGTTATTTCTTGGAAGCAGCTTCTTCATTATTACCAGCAACTTTTCAAATACCGAGTCAGTCATACCGGTCTCTGCCTTCCACTTCAACAATTCCATTGTGCTACCCAGCTTCTTCTGGCCATCTTCACAAGTTGGGTACAGCAATGTGTTGTGGTCCTGTAACATCTGCTCGAACTGCAACCTCTCCTTTTCTGTGTCGCAGTCTCGCCTTGCATCACTAATGACCCGACCAAAATCATCAACGAGCTCATCTGGTTCCCGTTGTTCACCCCCTTCTTCTTCATTATCTTCAACTGCGGTATCATCGTATTCAGGGAACATAGATCGGTAGTTGTCATCATCGTTCTCTTCTTCATCGCCGTCTTCCATCATAACCCCTCTTTCTCCGTGCTTGGTCCAAACATTATAGCCGGACATGAAACCAGACCGAAGCAGGTGGCTCTGAATGACTCTTGAGGAAGTGTGAGCCTGCTCATTCTGACATTCAACACATGGACAACACATAAAACCATCCCGCCGCTTGTTCGCCTTGGCCACAAGGCGAAAACAACGCACGCCTTCTCTGTAAGCGTCAGAGCTCGGTCACCGTACATCCATGGGTGGCTCATCTGCATCATACAACCATGCATATATATCAAACGCAATCACGATGCTTAAATTAGTACCGCGCGGTCAAAACGAGAAAATAGTTGCTAACCTTTTAGGAGACTTCAAAACAAAGAGGAGAAACCTTAAGTGTCGCTCTGGCACCTCATATCATGTTTTGTCTTGTGTGAACTCAAGTGGCATCGCTCTAACAGGCATTTCACCGAACACCTCTAGTGCATATGAAAAAAAAAGTTAGCACGAAGTTATACCCACCTCACATAGGAAAAAAAACAGGAGAGAGTGGAGGGCTGGGTGCATATATATAGGGTATGGCCATTAGTCCCGGTTTGAGATACAAACCGGGACTAAAGGTTCTGCCAGCCCATTTGTCCCGGTTTGTATCTCAAACCAGGACTAATGGTTCCTTACGGATCGGGACAAAGTACCTCGGCATCCTCGGGTCGTCTGGTTCGGACCATTAGTCCCGGCCCCAGCCACGGCCGGGACTAGTGGCCCGAACCAAAGGCCCATTTTCTACTAGTGATAGTAGTGTTTCTATTATTCCTAGAAGGATTTATGATATGTTTGATTTGCCACAATTGGAAGATTGTTATTTAAATGTCCCACTTGATGATAATGCTAAAAATAAACTCATGGGGAGTATTAATGATGTTCTTATTATGGTTAACAATGCCTATGTCCCTGTTGATTTCTATGTTTTGGATGTTGAATGCAATGCTTCTTGTCCTATTACTTTGGGAAGACCTTTTCTTAGAACTGTTGTTGCCATTATTGATATGAAAGAAGGCACCATTAAATATCAACTCCCACTCAAGAAAGGTATAGAACACTTCCCTAAGAAGAGAGAGAAGATTTATTTTGCCTCTCCTATGAAAACAAAATTTGCTCTTAATGCTTCTTCATTTGAGAACACTTGATCCTTTTTCTTGCTTCTTATGCCTAACTTAAAGGCATTAAAGAAAAGTACTTATTGGGAGATAACCCAAAAGTTTTAGATGAGTCTTGGAAGTTATTTCTTCAGTAATAACCTCTCCTTATCCTTTTTATTTTCTTTTTGTGCCAAGAGTAACCTCTAATGAGAGAAAATTAATGATTGGGAAAGTTGCTGTCCTGAAACAGATTTCTGTGCTTCACTGTAAAAATTCGTGTAAAATCTATATACGTCCTTTTGAGGCGTGACTTTTTGTGCTTCTGCCCCAGGTTGTTATCTAACTTCTGTTAGTTCAACACTTTTCGATTTGAGCAACAGAAGGTCTTCTAACAAATTCGTCTTTACCTGCTGGTCCGTTTTGACAGATTTGTGTCATTATTTGCATTTGCTTGTTGTTGGTTCCTTTTTGAGTTCTTTTGGGGAATTGAGCTTTTTGAGGGAAGTGCTACAATAGCTTGTGTTTTAATGGAAGTTTTATTGGTGTTGGAACTGAACCTAAAGACTTATTATGTTGAGTGCACTAATGTTGCTAATAAAGATTGTGTGAAGTTTTGTATGAAGGAAAAATTTTAGGTGTATGGAAGGAATGAGTAATGAGATGAAGAATGGACTAAAGCTCAAGCTTGGGGATGCCAAGCGTGTCACCCCAAGAAATATCCAAGAAGTACAAGCGTCAAAGCTTGGGGATGCCCAAGGCATCCCCTTCTTCATCAATAAAAAATCCAGGTTTTTTCCAAACACTTCATTTTTATTGTTTCCTACATAGTTGTGTTTTTCTTGGAGCGTCTTCCTTTTTGTTTTTTGTTTTGGTTTTCATTTGCTTGGTTTTATTAGTTTTCTGAATAAATTGGTTTGACCCCCTCTTTCATATATTGGTTTTCAAATAATTTTGGTTTGGATTGGAAAAGAGTAGGAAAGTTCATGCTTAAGTGGTAAAGAGAGCTTGTTTTTGACTTTGACCTATGCTTTGTCATGCCATGCTTGATATTGTTTTGGCTTTATGCTTAGTATTCTTTGTTGTAGCATGACTTGTTATAAACAATTGTGATTTCTTAATGTGCCTTGGAAGAATCATGCGTTGTTTTAGCATATTAAAGCATAGTATTGTGGTATTCTCCTTTGATGTTTTATTTGGGTTGACTTGGCACATGCTCACACCATGTTATGACTATCCCAAGTCACCCTAGCCTTTTTGATCCTTTAGTTTTAAACTTGTAGTGTCACTTTATGCTTTCATTAATGATGTTTTGTCGCTTTGCATGATTATGGCCATTATGGCTCTCTTAGTTGGTCGCTCCCAGTCTTTTGCTAGCCTCCATAACCAAGTGTGAGTTCCACTCATGCATCCAACTCCTAAAACCAAGTTATTCCAAAGATTCCACCATACCTACCTATTAGCATTTGCTATTCCAAGTATGTTCATGTTTTTATCTACCTTCTGAATTAAACTTGTTATGAGAAAATTAGTGATTAAAGCTCTCACGAACTTGATGGCACACTTTACTTTCTTGCATTTAATAAACTAGAAGCATTGCGTCCATCTTTGTTGCGTATATGCTTGCGCTTTATAAGTTGAAGTTAGCAGAACCATGTATCATGGGGAACGCTTTCAACATTGCACTTGTACTTTGTACCCCGTTGATATCATGTTCTTTTGCTTATGGATCCCGGTGGTGTGAAATAAAAGGGGAACTTGTAAGATCATGGAGTTTGCATTTGTGTTAGAGAAATGCCAGGGCCGCTAGCCTAAGCCATGCCTAATGATGGTGGAAACTTGCAGCATAACCATAATGAGCACTCTATGAAGCATCCTCAATAAAAACCTATGCAAATAGCAAATAAAAAGATCGCTGAGATGCTCAATGTCTGCTTGCCTTGTCATTTTGATTATGGGATAGATCCTGTATCATGTGCAAGGGGTACCCCATTGGCGGTTCTCTATGATACATATGTACTTACAGTGACAAGAGCTTACTTGTGACTAAAGTTGAGTAGCATGAGGTTCGGTCTTCGTAAGTAAGCTAATAAGTACGACAATTTTTGGAAGATGTTTATGAAACTTGAATCCCTACTTCCTTCTATGAAGGCCTTTCTTTTACTTTTATGTTGAGTCTCCACCTTCTATCTTTATGCACCTACTTTGAGAGCATAGTGGCCATTCTTAGTTCTATGTGCATTGTACCAAGACTTGTTGATTGATACATAGCATTGATATTGCTTGTTTTAAACTATTTGTATCTAGTTACTCTTATGAACTTTGAAGGTGTCCTATGCATTTATATTTGCTACTCTATGAGGGACAAGCTGAATGCCACTATGATATGTTTTCTTTATGTGAAACAAACAAACGTCGTGCAAAGCATTGTTATTCATGAATCTTTTGTTTGTGCCTTTTCCTGTTGCAACATAGTTGCTTTTTCTTATTGTTAGAACTTTGTCTTTCATGTTATGATTGAAGTTCTATGATCCTAGCTATCATTGTTTTACAAATACTTTGATCAATTTTATGATGGTGCATGTCACCTCAAAAAATATTCTTTCTTTTTATCACTTACCTACTCGAGGACGAGCAGCAGTTAAGCATGGGGATGTTGATATGTTGCTAACGTATCCATAATTTTTGTTGTTCCATGCTTGGTTTATCCACTTTCTTATGTTTTGTCCACACTTTGGAGTACTTTCTATACACTTTCTTGGACTAACCTATTAACAAGAGCCACCGTGCCAGCTGCCTGTTTTTTGTTGTTTTTGGTTCCAGGAAGTCAAAAAATGAATATTCTCGGAATTGGACGGGACAAAAACAAAGTCAGTTTTTCACTGAGGGACACAAGGAGCCAGAATACGAGACAGAGAGGGGCCAGGGGCCGCCACACCACCTGGCCGCGCGACCCAGCCTGGCCCACGCCAGGGGCTGGTCTGGCCGCCTCCAGCACCCCCTCGGCCTCCCCTTTCGCCTATAAGATGCCTCCGATACAGAAACTCTAAGCCCCCGATCAAAATTCCACGAAAGAGTCTGTAGCCACTATCATCTCCATCCCTAGATCGGGAGGGATCTAAAGCTCTTCCTGGCACCCTGCTGGAGAGGGGAATTCACCCTGGAGGCCTTCTTCATCATCATGCAAGCCTCCGGTGTGATGCGTGAGTAGTTCATCCTTGGACTACGGGTCCATGTAGTAGCTAGATGGTTGGTTCTTCTCCTTTGTGCTACCATGTCTAGATCTTGTGAGCTCCGTTCATAATCAAGATCATCTATTTGTATTCCTACATGTTGTCTTTGCGGGGATCCGATGGATATTGAGATGCTATTTCAGATTGATTATTGATTCTATCATGTCTTTGTTATTTGTGATCTTGCATGCTTTTCGTTGTTAGTAGCTATTTTGGCCAAGTAGATGCTAGCAACTCCAAGAGTTAGTATTTATGCTCGATAGTGGGTTCATGCCTCTAGTAATCTGGGGAAGTGATAGAAATCTCTAAGGTACTAGATGTGATGTTGCTGCTAGGGACAAAGCAACAATCCTTTGTTCATAGAACAATCATATTGTTTACTTTACACGCAATGCGTAATGCAATTATCTGTTGCTTGCAACTTAATACTGGAGGGGGTTCAGATGATAACCTGAAGGTGGATTATTGGTCATACATGCAGTTGGATTACGGTCTATGTATAATGTTGTAATGCCCAATCGAATCTCAAAGGAGTCAAGATGAGTAGTATATGCATATTGCTTTATCGATGTTTGTCAATTTCCCTGCTGTAATTTGTTCACCCAACATGTTATATATCTTAAGGAGAGCCACCAGTAGTGAACTATGGACCCCGGTCCTTTCTTTTACCATCAACCTACAACTGTTTACTGCTTTCTGTTTACTTTCTACAAACTATTACTTTCTTCCACACAATACGTTTAATCCTTTGTTTTTAGCAAAACCCGTGAGATTGAAAACCTAACTATAAGTTGGGGGCAAAGTTCTGTGGTTGTGTTGTGCAGGTCTCCACGCTGTTGCTGCCACCGGTAGTGCGCCCTGCCAAAGTTCAGCTAGCAACACCTTTGGGGTGTTTCCTTGCTCCTACTTGTTCGATTAAACCTTGGTTTCATAACTGAGGGAAAACTTGCTGTTGTGCTCATCATACCTTCCTCTTGGGGTTCCCCAACGAGCTCGAGATATCTTGGGCCATCACCCAACAATGGCGATCTAGTATCCATTGGCACCTACCCACTGCTTACCCATACAATTCGGGAACACAGTGTCGTAGGACAACTTGTCCAACGACGTCAGCTTGCATGTCGTGCCCTTGCCCTCGAAGTACTCGTTGCATTCCCATGGTTTCTTAGTCGGGTGAGAATGAGGAACACAGGGGATGCCAAACGGCTGCAAAGCATGTAAAGTTGCACTATATTTTGCTGAGTCAAGGAGATGTTTGGATGAACCAGCGAGGCTCGCGGCGGTGATGACGTCGCATCTGGTTATGAGTTCTTCAAGCGGGCCTTTGGTATAAACATGCTGGAACAGCTCAGAATCATCACTTGTTCGGTCCTGCCGTTGCAAGGGAGATGATGGAAGTTGGGACAGTGGCTTGATTTGTTTTTCTAGAAAAGAGGGAAGATCGATGGCGGAAGGCGGGATAGGGAGATGAACAAACACTCTCATACTATGCGGTGAACAGGATCGGAAAGCGGCATTGTGGAGGAGAAGAACGGCAACGCTTGGTGTAGAAGTGGGGATAGAGCGTATAGGCGAGGTTGAATAAAATGAAAACGGACGCATGTTCCTCTGCTCTAGTTCCCTTCAAAATAGTACTACTCTGCTCCTAGTTCCCTCCATAATAAATCTTTCTTGTCAATCAAAGAGGAAGTAGTATGAAGAGTAGGGCCCGATCATCTGCTCTCTCGAGGAGCCAAACCCGACTGTTTTCTTTGCTAAATTTTATGGTACTTTATGCTAAATGCATGGACCTTAGTCTAATTTTACCTTTTTCAGGTCCTTGGTGTTAATGTACCCCCACCATCTGTTTAAAATTCTAACCAAAAAGTGTAAGTTGTGAAATTTGACAAATTTAAGCTTAGTTGTCAACGAGTATGAAAATTCTTGGATTTCAAGCCGAACGACCAAGGTCAAGGCCATATCAACATCATACTTTATGGTGATGATGCCATGTCCAAGAATTAGCATGCCGATAGATTTGGACATATTTTGAAAACAATCAAAGATGAAGTAGTACGAAGAGTATGACTCGATCAACTACTCTCTCGAGAAGGAGCCATACATGACTGTTTTCCTTGCTTATTTTTAGGGGGGTGCTAAATGTATGGACATCGATGTAATTTTCCCTTTTTTGGGTACTTGATGTAAAATGTACTTCCACACATCGTGTAAAATTCTAACCTAAAAGTGTAAGTGGTGAAATTTAGACGATTTTAAGCTTACTTGTTAATGAGTATGAACATTCTTGGATCTCAGTCAAACGACCAAGGTCAAGGCCATATAAATATCATACTTTATGCTGATGATCCCATATCAGAGAATCTGCAAGGCAACAGATTTGGCCATATTTTGAAAATAATCGAAGAGGAAGTAGTACGAAGAGTTTGGCTTAGATCAACTGGTCTCTCGGTAAGGAGACAAAACAAAACGTTTTCCTTTGTAGGGTCCTTTGTGCTAAATGTATGGACCTCCATGTAATTTTCCCTTTTTAGGTCCTTGATGTAAAGTGTACTCCCACCGACCTTGTAAAATTCTAAACTAAAAGTAAGTGGTGAAATTTAAAAGAATTTAAGCTTAGTTGCCAACGAGTATGAACCATATTTTTGGATTTTCAAGACAAACGACCAAGGTCAAGCCATATCTACACCATACTTTATGCATATGATCCCATATCCAAGAATTTGCATGCCGACAAATTTGGCCATATTTTGAAAACAATCGAAGATGAAGTAGTGTGAAGAGTATGGCTCGATCAACTGCTCTCTAAAGAAGGAGTCAAACCCAGCTGTTTTCCTTGCTTAATATAAGGGTCCTTTGTGCTAAATGTATGGACCTCGGTGTAATTTTCACTTTTTTTAGGTCCTTGATGTCAAATGTACTTCCACACCCGTGTAAAATTCTAACCTAAAAAGTGTAAGTGGTGAAATTTCGATGATTTTAAGCTTAATTGTCAACGAGTATGACCATTATTGGATTTCAAGCCGAATGACCAAGGTGAAAGCCACATCAACATCATACTTTATGTTGATGATCCCATATGAGAGAATTTGCATGGCGACAAATTGCACTATTTTGAAAACAATCGAAGACGAAGTAGTGTGTAGAGTTTGGCTCAGATCAGCTCATCTCTCGAGAAGGAGCCGAACCAGATTTTTTTTCCTTTTAGGGAGCTTTATGATAAATGTATGGACCTCAATGTAATTATTGCATTTTTTGTGTCCCTGGTGTAAAATGTACTCTGACGAACCATGTAAAAATCTAACCTAAAAGTAAGTGGTGAAATTTAAACAAATTAAAGCTTAGTTGTCAACGAGTATGAACCATTCTGGGATTTCAAGATGAACGGCCAAGGTAATAATCCCATATTCAAAAATTTGCACCCCGACAAATTGTGCCATATTTTGAAATCAATCGAAGATGAAGTAGTGTGAAGAGTATGGCTCGATTCACTACTCTCTCGAGAAGGAGCCGAACCCGGCTGTTTTCCTTGCTTAATTTTAGGGTCCTTTGTGCTAAATGTTTGGACCTCGATGTAATTTTCCCTTTTTAGGTCCTTGATGTAAAATGTACTTCCATGCCCGAGTAAAATTCTAACCTAAAAGTCTAAGTGGTGAAATTTTGATGATTTTTTAGCTTAACGGTCAACGAGTATGACCATTATTGGATTTCAAGCGGAACGACCAAGGTCAAGGCCATATATATCAACCATCATACATTATGTTGATGATCCTATATGAGAGAATTTGCATGGCAACAAATTTGGTCATATTTTGAAAACAATCAAAGAGGAAGTAGTATGAAGAGTTTGGCTCAAATCAGCTGATCTCTCGAGAAGGAGCCGAAGCAGAAAATTTTCCTTTTAGGGTCCTTCATGCTAAATGTATGGACCTTGGCGTAATTTTTGCTTTTTTGAGGTCCCTGATGTAAAATGTACTCTGATTGACCGTGTAAAGTTATAACCTAAAAGTAAGTGGTGAAATTTAAATGAATTTAAGCTTAGTTGTCAACGGGTGCGAACCATTCTTGTATTTCAAGACGAACGACCAAGGACAAGGCCATATCTACATCATACTTTATGTTGATGATCCCATATTCAAGAATTTGCATATCGACAAATTTGGCCATATTTTGAAAACAATCAAAGATGAAGTAGTATGAAGAGTGTGGCTCCATCAGCTACTCTCTCAAGAAGGAACCGAACCCTGCTGTTTTGCTTGCTTAATGTTAGGGTCCTTTGTGCTAAATGTATGGACCTCGATGTAATTTTCCCCCTTTTTAGGTCCTTGTTATAAATGTACTCCCATCGACCGTGTAAAATTCTAACCTAAAAGTAAGTGGTGAAATTTAAATGAATTTCAGCTTATAGTTGTCAACGAGTATGAACATTCTTTTATTTAAAGCCGAACGACCACAAGGTCGAGGCTATATCTCTACATCATACTTTATTCTGATGATCGAGTATCCAAGAAATTGCATGGCGATAGATTTGGCCATATTGTGAAAACAATCAAAGAGAAATTAGTATGAAGAGTATGGCTCGATCAACTCCTCTCTTGAGAAGGAGCCGAACCCGATTGTTTTCTTTGCTCAAATTTAGGGTCCTTTGTGCTAAATGTATGGACCTTGATATAATTTCCCCCTTTTTAGGTCTTTGATGTAGAATGTACTCCCACCGACCGTGTAAAATGCTAACCTAAAAGTAAGTGATGAAATTTCAATGAATTTAAGCATAGTTGTCAACAAGTATGAAAAAATCTTGGATTTTCAAGCCAAACGACCACGAGGTCAAGGCCATATCTCTACATCATACTTTATGTTGATGATCCCATATTCAAGAATTTGCATGGTGACAGATTTGGCCATATTTTGAAAACAACCGAAGCGAAGTAGTATGAGGAGTATGGCTCGACCAGCTGCTCTCTCGAGAAGGAGCCGAACCCGATTGTTTTCTTTGCTCAATTTTAGGGTCCTTTGTGCTAAACATATGGACCTAGATGTAATTTTCCCTTTTTCAGGTCCTTTATGTAGAATGTACTTTATGCTTATGATCCCATATCCAAGAATTTTCATGCCGACAAATTTGGCCATATTTTGAAAACAATCGAAGATATTAAAAACAAAAAATAATCAATTTAATTTTTCCAAGGGACAGTAATTTATTTTCTAAAAAGAAAGTAAGAAGAATTTATTTCCTTTTTTCTATTAAAAAATAAAGAGCGAGAAGAGACTATATGAGCACAGAGGAGGCAGCGAGAGAGTCGCGAAGAGGAGGATTTGAAGGCGGTGCGATGTCAGAGCAAAGCTGGGATGGGTTCCTGACACGAGGTATAGGGTACAGTGAGTAGAGTAAATTTCAGGACCACAATATATATGCACGCAAAACAAAATGTCTTTTCTCTCTCCTTCACTCCCCCATCACCACCCCCACACCCCGGCCGGCTGAACTCTCCCTCATCCACAAAGTGGTGCTGCGCACGCGCGTCGACGGACAACCTGCCATTGGTGGCTCCGTGTCTTTGTCTGGCATGTTCATGAGCTGCGTCGGTGGGAACCAGTTTGGTCCTTGGCTGCAAAAAGTATTACTACTACAGAAGTAGTACAATAGAGTAGCAATTCAAACTTTCCCGGTTTCGAAATTTTCACTTCCTTCACAAACATCCGGGGGGAGGATATTCAAAAGATCGCCATTCATAGTACTACTGATACATGTACGAGTACTACTTAAGTGCTGGACAAGGGATTGGTTGATCTGGCCAGCAAAAAAACAAAAACGTCCCATCGCATTGGATGCTCACCATTATGATCTGACCAGCCTACCTACTCCGCACTACTCCACCTCCGTACCCTAGGAAGAAAAAGCACCAAGAACACCCGCAGCAAGCTAGTTCGAAAGTGACGAGCGCTCCTTTTTCTTCTTCTTCCGTGAAGCAATTAGTACTCCCTCCTTCCCAAATTAGAACGCATATTACTTCTGGTCAGAGTCAAATTTAATAAAGTTTGACTAAATGTACAACATCAACTCAATGTCACCTATGTATAAGGTGAACTTTTGCCATGAGATGGGACCCACATAGCTTATGGAAATAGCTACAATGTATGAGGTCAAGTTCACCATAGGTTGGGACCCACTTATCTATTAAAAGTACACACAAGCAAGAGAGAGAGGAGAGAGTAAAATAGTTGTTTATTGCTTATGGACAACCCACAAGCTTGGAGGTCACCCTTAAGGAAATTCCCCTAAAGTGAACCTCCACTATGTATATGGATAGCCTTATGGACTACTTTTTGTCTTATGGATAGCCTTATGGACTACTAAATTTTCATATTATATGCATTTGTCATTAGAAAAGTCATATGTTTTTACATATAGTTGGTTGAACTTTATAAAGATTGACTTTGAACAAACCTAATATGCGTCCAAACTTGGGAAAGAGGAAGCAATATGAAGAGTATGGCTCGATCAGCTGCTCTCTCGAGGAGTTGTACCTGACTGTTTTCAATTCCTTGTTTGGTTTTAGGGTCATTTGTGCTAAATGTATGGACCTCGATGTAGTTTTCCCTTTTTTTAGGTCCTTGATCTAAAATGTAGTCCCACCATCTGTGTAAAATTCTAACCAATAAGTGTAAGTGGTGAAATTTAAACGAATTTAAGCTTACTTCTCAACGGGTAGGAATATTCTTGGATTTCAAGCCAAATGACCAAGGTCAAGGCCATATCAACATCATACTTTATGTTGATGGCCCCAAACGAGAGAATTTGAATGCCAACAGATTGGGCCATATATTTTGAAAACAATCGAAGAGGAAGTAGTATGAAGAGTTTGGCTCAGATCAGCTGATGTCTCGAGAAGGAGCCGAACCAGAAAGTTTTCCTTTTATGGTCCTTTGGACTAAATGTACGGAACCCAATGTAAATTTCCCTTTTTAGGTCTTTGATGTAAAATATGCTCCCACCACGACCGTGTAAAATGCTAACCTAAAAGTAAGTGGTGAAATTTAAACAAATTTAAGCTTAGCTGTCAATGAGTAGGAACATTCTTGGATTTCAAGCCGAACGACCACATGGTCAAGACCATATCTCTACATCATACTTTATGCTGATGATCCCATATCCAAGAATTTGCATGGCGACAAATTTGGCCATATTTGTAAAACAGTCGAAGAGGAGGTAGTATGAAACGTATGGCTCAATCAGCTGCTCTCTCGAGAAGGAGCCGAATGAACCCGACTATTTTCTTTGCTCAATTTTAGGGTCATTTGTGCTAAATGTATGGACCTCAATGTAATTTTCCCTTTTTAGGTACTTGATGTAAAATGTACTCCCACCGCCTGTGTAAAATTCTAACCTAAAAGTAAGTGTTGAAATTGAAATTAATTTAAGCATAGTTGTCGACGAGTACGGAAAATTCTTGGATTTCAAGACGAACGACCAAGGTCAATGCCATATCAACATCATACTTTATGCTGATAACCCCATATCAAAGAATTTGCATGGCAACAGATTTGTCCATATTATTTTGAAAACAATCAAAGAGGAAGTAGTATGAAGAGTTTGGCTCAGATTAGCTAATAATCTCTCGAGAAGGAGCCGAACCAATGCAACAAAAGGTTTTCCTTTTAGGGTCCTTTGTGCTAATTATATGGACATCGATGTAATTTTCTCCTTTTTTAGGTCCTTGATGTAAAATATGCTCCCGCCGGTCGTGTAAAATGCTAACCTAAAAGTAAGTGGTGAAATTTTAATGAATTTAAGCTTAGTTGTCAACGAGTATGAACTTTCTTAGATTTCAAGCCGAACAACCACAAGGTCAATGCCATATCTCTACATCATACTTTATACTGATGATCCCATATCAAAGAATTTGCATGGCGACAGATTTGGCCATATTTTGTAAGAATCGAAGAGGAAGTAGTATGTAGAGTATGGCTCGATCAGCTACTCTCGTGAGAAGGAGCCAGACCCGACTATTTTCCTTGCTTGATTTTAGGGTCCTTTGTGCTAGACCTCGATGTAATTTACCCCCTTTTTTGGTCTAAAAGTTTAAGTGGTGAAATTTATAGGATTATTTTAAGCTTACTTGTCAACGTGTATGAACATTCTTGGATTTCAAGCCGAACGACCATGATCGTCAAGGCCATATCAACATCATACTTTATGCTCATGATCCCATGTTAGAGAATGTGCATGGCAACAGATTTGGCCATGTTTTGGAAACAATTGAAGAGCAAGTAGTATTAAGAGTTTGGCTTAGATCAGCTGATCTCTCGAGAAGGAGTCAAACTAGAATTTTTTCCTTTTAGGGTCCTTTATGCTAAATGTATGGACCTCGATGTAATTTTTGCTTTTTTGAGGTTCCTGATGTAAAATGTACTCCGATCGACCGTGTAAAGTTCTAACCTAAAAGTAAGTGGTGAAATTTAAACGAATTTAAGCTTAGATGTCAACGAGTATGAACCATTCTTCAATTTCAAGACGAACCACCAAGGTCAAGGCCATATCTACATCATACTTTATGCTCATGATCCCATATCCAAGAATTTGCATGCCGACAAATTTGGCCATATTTTGAAAACAATCGAAGATGAAGTAGTCTGAAGAGCATGGCTCGATCATCTACTCTCGTGAGAAGGAGCCGGACCCGACTATTTTCCTTGCTTAATTTTAGGGTCCTTTGTGCTAAATGTGTGGACCTCGATGTAATTTTCCCCTTTTTTAGGTCCTTGATGTAGAATGTACTCCCACCAACCGTGTAAAATGCTAACCTATAAGTAAGTGATGAAATTTCAACGAATTTAAGCATAGTTGTCAACGGGTATGAAAAAATCTTGGATTTCAAGCCGAACGACCACGAGGTCAAGGCCATATCTCTACATCATACTTTATGTTGATGATCCCATATTCAGGAATTTGCATGGCGACAAATTTGGCCATATTTTGAAAACAATCGAAGAGGAAGTAGTAGGAAGAGTATGGCTAGACCAGTTGCTCTCTCGAGAAGGAGCCGAACCCGATTGTTTTGTTTGCTCAATTTTAGGGTCCTTTGTGCTAAATGTGTGGACCTCGATGTAATTTTCCCTTTTTTTAGGTCCTTCATGTAGAATGTACTTTATACTTATGATCCCATATCCAAGAATTTGCATGCCGACAAATTTGGCCATCTTTTGAAACCAATCGAAGATATTAAAAAAAATCAATTTCATTTTTCCAAGTGACATGAATTTATTTTCTGAAAAGTAAGTAAGAAGATTTTTTTGATCAGCTTCTCTCTCAAGGAGCCGTACATGACTGTTTTTAATTCCTTGTTTGGTTTTAGGGTCCTTTGTGCTAAATGTATGGACCTCGATGCAATTTTCCCTTTTTTAGGTCCTTGATGTAAAATGTAGTCCCACCATCCATGTAAAATTCTAACAAAACAATGTAAGTGGTGAAATTTAAACGAATTTAAGCTTACTTGTCAACGAGTATGAACATTCTTGGATTTCAAGCCGAACGACCAAGGTCAAGGCCATATCAACATCATACTTTATGATGATGGCCCCATATGATAGAATTTACATGGCAACAAATTTGGCCATATTATGAAAACAATCGAAGAGGAAGTAGTATGAAGAGTTTGGCTCAGATCAGCTAATCTCTCGAGAAGGATCCGAACCAGAAAATTTTCCTTTTATGGTCCTTTGGGCTAAATGTACGGACCTCCGTGTAAATTTCCCTTTTTTTGTCTTTGATGTAAAATATGCTCCCACCGATCGTGTAAAATGCTAACCTAAAAGTAAGTGGTGAAATTTAAACAAATTTAAGCTTGTCTGTTAACGAGTATGAACTTTCTTGGATTTTAAGCCGAACGACCACAAGGTCAGGCCATATCTCTACATCAAACTTTATGATCCCATATCCAAGAATTTGAATGGTGACCGATTTGGTCATATTTGTAAAACAAGCTAAGATGAAGTACTATGAAACATATGGCTCGATCAGTTGCTCTCTCGAGAAGGAGCCGAACCCGACAACTACTCCCTCCGGCCCAAATTAATTGACTTGCATTTATCAGATTCGAATGCATCTAGCACTAGAACATGTTTATATACATCTGAATCTAGACAAATTCGAGTCAAGTAATTTGAGGGAGTACAATAGAGTAGCAATTCAAACTTTCCAAGTTTCGAAATTTTCACTTCCTTCACAAACATCAGGGGAAGGATATTCAATAGATCGTCATTCGCAGTACTACTAGTACTACATGGTACAGTGAGTAGTAACAAAAGAAACATTTTTTTGACGATAGTACCAAAAGAAAGGACGCCCCAAAAGAAACTTCATTCAACCATTAAGGGGTTGTTTGGTTCAGTGGCTATCCAGTGGATAACATAGGATATCCACTTTTTTTGTTTATCCAGTGTTTGGTTTAGAGGGTGGAGGGGATATGGATAACCACTTTTGGCTCAAAATGGTGGTTGAGCATATCCCACAAAAAGAGCTGGATGAGCTCAACCACTTTTGGATAGCTCCTCCGAAGCATTTTCTTGTTTGTTCACACTTCCTCTCGAGAGAAATTAACCATATTTTCTTGCCTATGGGATCGATAAGAGGGCGGCCATAGCATAGGCCGTCGGGCAGAGTGGGTGTTCTAATACGCACGCGGGCGTAGGCCGCCGGGCAGAGTGGGCAGGAAAAAGGGGCGTACGCAGGCAGGTTGACACGGGGTCGAAGGCAAAAGGGTGGAGAGATGCCAGCGGTCGTGGCCGCTGCTAGGGAAGTGGTGAGGCGGATGAAGAAGACAAGGTGAAAGAGGAAAATGAAAAAAACAGTTGGGCCAATAGATTTTGACTGGCTATCCCTAACCACTTTTTATCCCACTTTACCAAACAAAAAAGACTACCCCTAACCAGCTGGTTGGGGATATCCTCATCCCTAAATAACATCCTATAAACCAAACAGCCCCTAACATAACAACACGAGTTTACATATAAAGGACTCGCTGCCGAACTAGTGCAGGTCCGGCGCCTCCTAGCACTAGTCTGCGCTGCCAGTGGCAGCTCGTGACATCGGCACCAACGCCAGCTCTAGCGACACAGCCGGCTCCTGACTCATCGGCACCTCCGGATAACGCGACGACACCTCCTGATCCATCGGCGGCACCTCCGGATAATGTGGCGACACCTCCGGTTAAGGCGGTGGTACCTCCTAAGCCATTAGCGGCACCTGCGGATATGGCGGCGGTACATCGGCAACTCCAGGAGGACACTGTGGATGAAGTTGCCATTGTTGGGGAACCAGTCCCAGTAGTTGGTGAAAATGTTGGCGTTGGTGAAGACCACCATCTCACAGCCATAGTGGAAGGCTTGGCCGTAGAGGAGACAGGCGTCCCTGAAGTTGATGAACTTGACCTTCAATGTCCCATCCGGATTGTCATGGAGGCGATACATACGGTACTTGCAGCGAACGTACCCAGCGTCGAGGAAGGCGCATGCCAGCTGCAACTTTGTTCTCCGCCGGGAGAAGGCCCAAATGCGTAGGGAATTGTCCTCATGTGCGGCGATGTCAGGGTCTTTGCGCTCCGGTATGGCAGGCGGCAGCCGGAAGGTGGCCATGGATGACAGATGAGGACGGAGATGGTTGCTGGAAGCGGGGGATTAGAGATGGATTGCTGGTGCGGGGAAGGGGAGAGGATATTAATGTGGCAGATTACCGAAGCTTGGGGACAATCAATGTCGTTGATGAAGCTGATGCATGTGGCAAATATCGATGACAATGACTAGGGTAAGCAATTGGACGGAACACTGACTCTGCTTCCCGCACTCAATGGCACAGTCATAATTTTGTGGTGCATACAAGGCGACCGCGACCTCCCCCATATGTGGGCCCTACGTAGATGATTGAGTTGATGGGTGAAAACAAATTTATAAAGTGAGCTCTTTCCTACTCCCTCCGGTCCAAGCTTTTCTATAGCTATAATATCTATACCACTATATAGTACAACAGTTTTTGATTTTGGTTTTTCCCTTCAGTTTTAGAACCTTCCCAACATTGAGTAATCTATGCAGTTGATCTGCTATGTCCACTCTTACATCTATGCCTGGCACTTGTTCAGGTGGAAAGCATCGCAGCAGTCACCTCTTCCTTCCTATGTAAGCTTCCATGCAATGGAGTACAACCATGCAGGCGCAGCAGTGCAGAGAAGGTTGGGGCCTGTGGTGGTCCAGGCTAACTTTCCTTCTATTTGCCTCGTGCTTCTGCCAAAACATGAGCTCTGGCTGGATGTTTTCTTTCTCTTCTATATTAGGCTGCTCTTCATAGTGCTAAATAACTTAGGCTAGTAAAACTTTCACATGTTACTACAGTACCTTCAAAGTGTACTAGGTGAAAACAAATATACACCGTTACTTTTTATAGATGTGGTTCTTTTATATTTTTTTGAGCTTTACCTATTATAGAGCATAATTTTATACAGTGATGATATATCATACTTTATTATTATGTGGGTCTCACGTGACAACTTACTAATAAAAGGGTGGTGCACAAATACAAAGTGACCGCTAATCTTGTCCAACTAAACTAGGAATTTGTAAATAATAAGGCCTAAAAATATACAAAAAGGACCCTAGTACAGAAAGGAAAGGCGCAATCAGGTAGAGCTTCATTGATTATCAGTTGTGGTATATTAAAAGAAGGGCACGGCTCGAGGCTGGATCAGAGAGTCCTCATTTCCCCCCACCCAAATCGCAATGCTTGGGAGGGTCACTCTGAAGATGGAAGCCACCGTTCTCAACTGTTCCTCCTGCTCCCAGCCCCTCAAGCCCCAGTGGGTCTACAAGGTCTCTCCATCTCTCTCTCACAATCTATTGATTTTTCTTTTGTCGGTTCGTCCATGCAACTACTTTATTTTTCAAACTTCTGTTTCTATAGTGCGTGGATATTCATCTAGTCTGCCACCGTTGCGTCCGCAAGATCACCTCCTGCCAGAAGTGCGAGCACCCTAGCGGCGGATTCACCCACGAGCCCGCCATGGACGTCGTCCTATCAGTGGCTAGGGTCGAGTGCACCCAGAAAGGCTGCAGTAGTTTGCTGCCATACTACGAACTCCACGAGCACGAAATCATGTGCCGGTACGCTCCCTGCACTTGCACGGAGACCGGCTGCGACTTTTCTGCCTCGCCACCAGCGCTCGTCGCCCACCTCAAAGCGGTCCACTCGATCCAAGTGCACAAGATCCAGTATGCCACCACCAAAGCTTTCCAGGAGCTGGTGCCGCTGCCTGGCGAGCCGTCCCGCCGGCTCATCGTCGTTGGGGAGCAGGACGGCGCCGTGTTCGTTCTGACGATTGGCTCGGTAAGAACAGTCCCCCTCGTGTCTGCGGTCTGTGTTAGGGCCGCGATAGGCGACTTGCTGGTGTACAGAGTAAGGATGTGGGCGGAATGCCCACCGCTGCTCTCCTGGACGGACGGTAGGAGGAGGACCGACAGCGTGATGGTGGAGCTCGATGCGCCGAGCTCCGCTAAGCCAGGCGAGGTCGCGTTTGAGGACCTTACGTGTTACCTGGCGGCACCGCCTCATTACCTGGTCGGTCCTGCTACCTCGAAGGAGCTGCGTTTATTCTTTCACGTCGAGTTTTAGTGGTGATGTAAGCTGCTGTTAATTTGTTTAATTGCAGAATGATTGTTTGCATACCAGGAATGGTGGATTTTGTACTACTAGTACTCTATCTCCATCCCAAGAAATAAGGCTCCCTTATTTTTGTTTTTTGTTTGACCAAGATTTACTCTAAATATATATAAAGAATGTTGGTACTGTACAAATTTAGCATCATTGGAAAGTTGTTTCAATACGAATTCAACGAAACAAATTTTACACATATAAGTAAATTTTAGTTGCTCCATTTATTCGGTCAAACTTTACTTTGAAGCGCGCGTACGCAAGTTCGTGGATGTAGTACTCTCCTGAGTAGTTTTCATGAAGTCTTAACTTTCGATGGGTTGGTTGGATCAGTGGATGTACCCTGCTGAGTAGTAAGATGAATAGTATTAAGGCTCTCTATTTAGGAAGGCCAGAGGGCTAATCCGCAATACTACCAAGTAGATGAACTCTAATTAATTTATGCATGTACAACTAGTTTTACATGCATGATATGCTAGATAAAAAAGGGGAACATGATGAGAGATGAAACAACATGCATTGGGAGATTGAGAGAAAATAGAGATATCTAAATTAATGAGTCACGGGAATTAAGACAAAAAAGAGGATAGGTCTTCTTATAATTTCTAACAATTTTAAAAAGCTCTCTGGCCTAATAATCTCAAACAGAGGTAGGAGTACTAGTCAACATACATTCGGGAGTACTAATATGTACTACTACTACTAGTAGTAATACAATAGTGGAGTACGGTAGTAGTAGTACTCCCCTCTGATTCATATTAATTATCACTGGATTAGATGTACTCGTATCTAGCACTAAAACATGTCTAGATACATCCATTTTTGCGACAAGTAAATATAGCCATTTTTGGAATAGTACTAGTTTGGTTGGAAGAAATCATATTTTTTTCATAGTAGGGACGGTGGTTTTTTGCTAGTAGTAGTACTAGTACATAGTAGGTAGTAGTAATATATATGTTTATACTATACTAACTCAACATACATTCGGGCAATCGACAAATGTTCATCTTACGGTTCTGCTACTATAGTGCTACTAGCAGTTTTTCAGGTTCCCATTCACCCTCTATCTTTTAGCAGTACTCCGCCTATAAAATTATAATCTGCCATGGCTGCTGATTGGCAAGACAATTCATTCAAAATAAAAGAAACTGTTGTGATTCCTTGCATTAATTCTTTCCTCCGCCCCTTCCATGCCTACAGTATATACATTCATTAACTTATGCGAGTAGTATAGTACAAGTAGGAGTAGTACCAAGCAAGGATATACCGACACACAAAGATATACTCGTAGGTCACATGGTGTACAATTCTGAGTCTTTGTCTTCTTCTTTGGTCTTCTTGCCTTTTCCCTTTCCCTTGCCCTTGCCCTTCTTTCTTAGTTCTTTTTTTTGGTTGAACATTTCGAGAGTTTGTTGACCTCTCTTGAAGTTCACTATTCGCCTGTATGCCTCGTAGGTCGCGTAGGCGTCGAGGCTTGCATACTTGATCTGCTCTTCGGTCAGGGGCATGTTCCCCCACTTCTTGTGGTCCACATCCTTCTTCTTCTTCATGACTTTATAACGGATGTCTATGAGGGCCACCGTATAGTCAGCCAAAGAATCCTTCTCATTCATGGAGCCGGCAGGCTTCCATCTCTTTTGGATGTCCACGAAGTTCATCACTGGTACTAGAGAATGCCTAAGCCTGATACAGTCGTTGCCGATGTCGATGCCTGCAAAGGAAATGTTAGGGTTGGCGAGGAACTCTACTAGCTTTGAGCATGGCTAGTCGGCCTAGCAGATGTGGTAGACCAGGCAATCCATGCCCACACATAGCTGGACGACAGCAGCCTTCTGCGTCGATGATTGCTCGTTGGTGTACTCGATGTCGAGGCCAATAATCTTGTCGTCTGTTTCCTCCAGAAGCTTTTGGATTTTCTCGATGTAATTGTTCACCACCGATGCTCTGTTGGTATACACCACCTATAGTGTGGTGTTTCCAGGGTCCACGAAGTAGTACATCTTGTCCAATGGTGCCGCCATGGACTGTGATTGGCGCCTTCACTACTAGGAAACAACCTATAGATAGACAAGATATTCAGTGGCGCATATGCGAAACCATGCGCCATAGACAAATATCAGTGGCACACCAGAAAATATGCGCCACAGAAACCTAGAAGTTCTGTGGCGCATTCTCCACAATATGCGCCACATAAGATTGGTAGGACCCGCTAGCCGGGGTGGCTTCATCCAAGTTCTGTGGCGCATAGCGAGATATGCGCCACAGATGTTGCCTCTTCTTTGGCGCATATTTTATTATGCGCCACAGAACATGGAGGGGGGCCCACCACGGAATCTAATTCACCCAAGTTCTATGGCGCATGTTCTGATATGCGCCACAGATGTGTTTCACTTCTATGGCACATATCCCAACATGCGCCACAGAACTTAGAGGAGGGCCCCACATAGGGAATCTAATTCACCCACTTCTATGGCGCATATGGACTTATGCACCACAGAAGATTCAGCTTCTGTGGCGCATTTCCTCCATATGCGCAACAGATGAGGGCGTCCAGATCCATGTTAAAAAGGTGACAAAAGCTAGCTCTTATCTATCCACCACCACCCATTTCACATCTCTACCTCCTCCCAACTCGTCTTCCTCCTCCCTCACACCCCATTTTGCCCATAGTTTCTCCATTTTCTTGTAACTAGACCTACTTTAATCCATAGATTGGTAAGTGGAAGCTTCCCTCCAACTTCTAGATCTAAAAGTTCCTTACTTTTCTCTCTCACATCTCTATTTGTTTACTAATTTCCTCTGCACCAACTTGTAGATCTATTTTTCCACACTCTCTTATCGCGCGGTCTCGTCTCGCTATTATTGTGTCTACTAGGTGAGTACTTGGCCATGAACATGTAGGTGAAGCTTGTCGTGCAGGCGGTGTGTGTGTGCGATCCATGGCGAGACGATGCTTGTGTGGTGCATGAATGTTTGCAATGGGAGGAAGTTTTTTGTTGCTTGCTTGTTGTTGTCCCGGCCGGTGTGGTTGCATGGATGTTTGCTGAAATGTTGATTCATTTCCATTTCGGCAAATTTTTGCACTACCCATATGTCCTAATTTTAGGAAAGGTCATACCAAATTTTTTCTGGCTAGCATTCATGCATGTGTGTGTTCATATGGTGTGGTTCTCACCTATACTCTCTGTTTTGACCGCTCAGGCAACCATGGTCATCATGATGAGCGAAGGTCGAATTGCTAGGTACAAGAAAGGCGCGAAAGAGGACATGATTCTGAACAACAAGACCATGATAAGATGTCTATGTCGAACATGCAAACTGCAACGCTGGATCAACCCTGAATCTGGACAATAGGAGGGTCACCTGCTCAGGTGCGGTTTCATGCGCGACCTCAATGAGGCGCCGACAGGACATGATGGTGGTCACGAAGACGTGGGTGGGCGAGAAGACGAAGAGTCTACCGCGCATGATCATCATGACGAAGGAGATGCCAGCGGGCATGATCATCAGGACGAAGGAGATGCCGGCGGGCATGATCAGCATGGAGAAGGAGATGGCGACGGTCATGATCATGATCATGAAGAAGGAGAAGACGCGAAAACACAGACACTGCTAACTTCGGTCTTGCAGGACCCTCATATTCAAGAACTGCTCCTCAAGGAGACGAGCAACGACAAAGCTGCAGCCAGAGAGAAAGCCAAGCTGGCCCAAATGGAGGTAGACCGGATGACTCCATTGTATCCTGGGTGTCGCCCCGAGGATACACGTTTGAGTGTAACGCTCAAGGCTCTGGAGATGAAGGCCGAACACAAATGGACCGATGTGAGCTTCAACGTGAACATGGAATACTGGCACGACCGACTTCCTAAGCGGAACACATTGCCAAAAAGTATCGAGGAGGCCAAGAAAATCGTGTGCCCTCTCGACCTACCACACATTAAATACCACGTGTGCATCAATGATTGCACACTTTATCGGAACGAGTACGCGGATAGAACCACATGTCCGTTGTGTGGCCAAGGATGGTACAAGAGAGGGAACAAGAAAGTTCCTCGAAGAGTGGTATGGTACTTTCCTATCACCCCCCGTCTACAGCGATATTTCGTAGATCCTAAGGAAGCAAAGTTCATGCAATGGCACACGGAAAGAGAGAAACCCGAAGATAATCCAGAGAAGGGCAAGATCCTGACACACCCTTCAGACGCTAGCCAGTGGAATGCATTAGACATCAAGTTGTAAGAGTTCGAGTGCGATGCAAGGAACGTCAGGCTAGGTATGAGCACCGATGGACTCAATCCTTTTGGAAACCAGAGTAGCACGCATAGCACCTGGCCCGTGTTTGTATGGTCGTACAACCTCCCCCCATGGCTATGCACGAAGCAAAGGTATGTACACATGATCATTCTTATTCAGGGGCCAAAACAACCAGGTATCAATATGCATCTGTATCTCGGGCTATTGAGAGAGGAGTTAGCCAGCTTGTGGGAGACGCCGGCCTGTACGTGGGACGCCTACACTAAAGAATATTTCCATATGAGAGTCGTGCTGCTCACGACCATTGTCGTACCATCCACACAATATGGCATGCCTCGAGTGCATATAGCTGGTGATCCGATATTGACTCCGGATATGATCCACATTGCGGTTGGAGCCATGTTAACTTTGCATGAGGGTGTGAAGACACTAGAGGGCCTCCTTCTTAAAGACGAAGATCCAAATTACCCGCTTTTCACGGCCAAGGTGCCATTGGACGTGGGATTCGTCGATGAACCCCCCGCGGATATATTCTTCATAGCGTTCGAGGACATATTCAAGCTGTTTCTCATGAAACGGCTAGACTATAACTTGGTCCTCCTATACACGCTCAATCTGGCAATCAAGATCAAGAGACAGAGTACCCCGGAAATCGTGATAGTGGATCCCTACTACATGCGGGACAGCCAGTTGGTCGAAGGATCAGAGACACGAACCAAGGCGACGGCGTACCTCGAGAAGTTCATGGTGGACAACAAGAGGAAGGGCACACTTCTTTTGCCTTTCTTTCCCGAGTAAGTACACACACTCGCTCATCGCCACCGTAACTTATGCATTTCTTATAGATTTCTTCCTTTGCTCTTTTTCCAACATTCCGTTCCAATTGTGTTGCGTAGAGACAAATACTGCACACTCATCGTCCTTGCCCCGAGGTATTCGCTAGCCACGTATTTCGACTCGAGGAGTTTGACGAAGAAGAAAGACTACACCAGAATAAGGGGTGTTCTCAATGAGGCTCTCGAGGGCTACACCAAGAAGGGATGCACCTTCGTAGATAAGGGGGAATGTATCAAGGATGGCAAACACGTGTTCAAGAACGTGCTCGAGTTCCCATGCGTCAAGCAGTCGACTACTGGTGCTAAGGAGGCCTTCTACGTCCTCCATCACCTTAAAGGCTATGTTCAGGATTGCTAGAACCTAACGCTGCCATCTAGTCTCCGAGGATGGGCCGAAACTTTGGCGCGAGTCAACGATGCTGATCTTAGAGAAGACTTCCATCGCATTCAGATGAAGTTGTCGCAAATCATCATTGAAGATGTCAACACAAGGGGGGTGCCCTACAACAAGGCAGAGGGTTGAGTAAGAGGGAGATCGAAGAACGCCTCCGTAAGCAGGGTGACACAAGGACGTGGATGACGAAAGAGGGCTATCTACCGTTCCTGAAGCCGAGCGAGAAGAGGAAGTCTTCATCATGATCGATGTGTGCCTCTAGCATGATCCAGTGTGTGTATATTCTTGATGGACGCTTGCTGTATTAGTGTGTGTGTCATAAACTTTACTATCTCGTGGTCGAAATGGTCATTGTTGTTAGACTTAAACTACCTTGTGGTCGTGTTTTCGTTGAACTTATTGCTTCTATGATGATCTATCTTTTAGGTTTATGGATCCTTTGTTTTATATTCTGTGAACATATATATATATACATATATATATATGGATGTGAACCCTTTATTAATTCTTTTCGTTGTATTTTTACTAATATGCCTTGTCGTCTATAGAGATGGCGACGAGGTGGTATGTGGTGTACATGGGTAGGGTTCCAGGAGTCTATGAGGAGTGGGAGGATTGTCACAAACAAGTGAACAAGTTCAGCGGCAACATCTACAAAGGATACGCGAATAGAGAGGAGGCGATAGCCAAGTGGAGGAACCACTTGTGGAAGAAGAACCGGATGAAGATATTGGTCGGGCTAATGCTCTTGCTCACCATTATCATAGCTGTATTCTATTTGATCCTAGTGTAGGCGTCGGTGGCCACTTCATATTTGTAATGTGAGATGATATGAACTTTGTATTCGGCGCTTGTGTAAAAATTCGGCACTTGACACTATATATGTATCTCGATCGGGCTCTAAGTATGATGACATTATACTTGTGTTTGTATTATATGTCGGTTTTCATCTACTACATGTGCAATGTACTGTTTATACTGATCTGGATAAATACTATATAAATCCTGTATAAATACCTGATTATACACCAGGAATGTATTTTATTTTGAATACATGTAATATACTCAGTGGCGCATATAGAAACGGTGTTTGTGGCGCATATAGACTTTGTGGCACATTGGACTGTATGCGCCACTGATATCTGCTTCCTGTGGTGCATATAGGAATGCGCCACAGAAGTCTTAGACTTCTGTGGTGCATTCCTGCATACCATTGCCCCGCCCACATACTCCTATAGAATATAATTTATTTACGGATCAGTTTGACGGATGCAGATTATTTACGGCTATAGGTTGATTTCTGGATTATACAAAAAGTACAAGAACCAAATACACGGGATACTTTATGAACGAAGCTCGAAAGTATAAATATTTTTTGAGTTTCACCTACTACTATAATTTTATATAAAAAATGATATATCATACTTATATTATCTGATTCTCACATGCAAGGCACTGGCAACTCACTAGTTATTTCTTATCTTATTACCACTATATCTCTACCATTATAATGGAGCAGTTTTGAATTGGATCCTTAGCACCAATCCTTATCGTTGGACTGTTAGATCCAATGGTTCATAGCACATGGATTCGTGTTGAATAGTACCTACAGCAAAATCCACCATTTTCGAGAACCATCATGTCACCACCCCCAAAATTTCATAGCATAGTAGGCTGTATTCTCTCTACTACTACAATGGAGTAGTTTTGAATTGGATCCATAGCACCAATCCTGACCATTGGGCTATTAGATCCAATGGTTCAGAGGAGCTGGATTCGTGTTGAATACTACCTAGACGCCTGGCATATCACCACTATATAAAATTTTAATAGGTAAAGCATAGAAAATAAAAATTTGATCAATATCTATAAAGTATGGGTGTATATTTGGTTCTTGTACTTTTATATCATTTAGAAGTCAACGATTATTAGCTATCTAAAACTTCAAAATTCTAGTAACATGGTCTAGAGAAACGAGGGAGAAGATTCTAGAATGATGGAGAAGTGTGTTTTGAGTTTTGTGCATACCATTCATTGTGATGAAGACTATCAATAAAATCTTCTAGATCCTAGAATGGAAAAGAAGATCCAATGGCTGGAAATATTGGGATTCGCGAGTCTTGATCCAACGATCAATATTCAAAGTTATTCATACACATTTCCAGCGTTGGATCAAGACTCTCGAATCCCAACATTGCCAGTAGTTGGATCTTATTTTCCATTTTAGCATCTAAAAAATACTACTCCCTCCGTCCATAAATAACTTACTTGGGTTTGTCTAGATTCGAATGTATCTATACACTAAAATGTGTCTAAATATATTCGAATCTAGACAAAACCAACTCAGTTATTTCTGGACGAAGGGAGTACTTTTGATAGTCTTTAGCACAATGTATGCATATTAGACCATACACTATGTGAGCACAAAGCGAACCAAAGGGCCACATGGTTCGGTTCCATACATTTTTTAGCGAACCATACAAGTGATTCAATGCATGAGAAAAAATAAGCAAACCAACAAGTCAATGTGGTTCAACGGATTGGATCTGTCATGAGCAATGCATTAGGCCCACATGGTAGAGAGAGAGATGTTAGCTTTGTAGAGAGAGAATGCACATAAATATAGAACTGCATGGCTGACACACTCATCAAGCTCTAAATAAAAAGGGACTTCACACGTTGCAGCAAAACACCACCGGTTCCTAACTCTGACACATTTTGCTTTGAACCGAATACACGTAGTACATGGTCTTACTACTCCAAGTTACTTACCACTCAGACCAGTCTTAGAGCATCTCTAGCATGGAAAAAAATAGTGCGCTATTTCACGCTATGTAGCGTGATATAGCGTATTTGGAGAGTGCACGATATTTTTTAAAGATTTTGCTTGGTATGGCTCTATTTTTTAAATAGCATGCAATATCGCACTAAAACATCATAGCATTAGCGCTATTTCAAGTATAGGGCATTATTTTTTGTTGGCGGGTGTGGAGTAAGATAACATATGATGAATGTGTCGAGTAAGAAAACATACAATACAAATTTGATTGTTAAACTTAAGTGATCTTGTCAAGCTGCCGCCTCCTCCTGTAGCACCTGGCGCTGTACCTAGATTCAACCTTGCCGGTTATCCTCCAACTTGGATAGCGCCGGAATTGATTATGCATGTGGAAGTATTACTCTAGGCAATTCATTACATGCTGAAATCGTTTATATTCATGATATACCTGTTATATTTTTAAAATTTTACAAAAATATTTTCTGTAAAATAGCGCATTATTAGCCTGCTATAACTTTCATATCGTCTGGAGAAAAGCCACGCTAAATTAAATATCACGCTAGTATTTTTTTCCTTGATCTCTAGTTGCTTGTCTAAATTTGGTAGTCTCTTAGGCCTTCCGCAGCGTGTGAAAAATCGATGCCCAAATCACTTTACAAGAATCAGGCATCGGTGCCCTCCGTTGCCCAATCGATGCCACCAAATTTTTTAGGGAACCGGAGCACCTAGGTGCTCCGATGCCCCAAACTCTTCACCCAATAGAATAGCAATATATGTGTACTATGCATGGTGTTGAGAGGATCTTCACCAAAGATAAGCCATGGAGATTGGTCTAGTTAATTTGTTTATCACGTTGTGGGACAGCTATTTATTTTTGGCCAAAGTGATCACATTGTGAGCTCGGTGCCTCAAAAGGATTTCTAGGCATCGCTTATGAGGTGGCAACTTTTCTATCTATTCGGCATCGACCACGCTATGGAAGGCCTTAGAGCATCTCTAGTGGCTTGTCTAAATTTGGTAGTCTACATCTTCACTTTATAGATAATGGTGTAAAAAGATTCCTTTTTACACGACTTTAGTTTTCTAGTGGATAGTCTAAATTTGATAGTCTATATGTCCATCTGCACACAAATAGTCAATATACATAGCAAATCAGTACAACAAATGCTCTGATTTGGTGCGGGAGCAAGCTCGCGAGCGACCAATTTACTTTAGACATGTTGGCTCGGTTGTCCAAATATGGACAACGAGTAGCCTGTTTGGAGGATGTCTAAATTTTAGACCACCGGATACACAAGCCACCGGATGCATTTTTTGGTCCATGGTGGTCTATATTTGGCTTAGACTACCGGATACACTAGCCACTAGAGATCGTCTTAGGCTAGTCATAGTGGGAAACATACTACTCTAGTTCATGTTACTACGTACATTCATGTGTGTATATAATTGAGCCGAAGGTAGAGACCTTATTTTTGCAGAAATGGCTCCGGAAATATTCCGTACCTAGAAAGGCTAGGACATTACAGTAAACTATTTTTTCTAGTCATTGGACTATAGATACTCCTAGGATAGGATGGGATATTATTATTCTATATCTTTTGAACTGTATAGCCAAATTCAAAATCCCAGAGCGGCAAATTCTCCCGCCTCACCTCCACCGAAATATTTCGAGTGGTCACACGCCCCAAGTTGTAACCGTACGAAATTCCTTTTCTACCCCTGACAATGGCCTATCTACTAATGTCGGGGCGTGGGTATGGTTCGGAATTCCCCTCCCCGCGGGGGGTCAGGGGTCCCCACTGCTCTGAAGCTGGGTAGTCCACCTTCCACCGACGCCATTTCCCCCAAAGCACTCCGAAAAACCCTAACCCCTTTCTCACCTCCAACTCATGCACCATCGCACCGGCCCATCCCCGCAGCGCTTCATCGGCCTACACGCCACCCAACCCACTCTCACCTCCAACACCTGCACCACCGCACCGTTATCATCTCCAGCACACTTCGCCCGCCTACACGCCATCCAACCCCCTATCTCACCTCCAGCTCCTGCACCACCGCACCGGAACATCACCGCCGCACTTCACCGGCCCACAGGCCACCCCAAAGCCCCTATCCCACCTCCGGCTCTCGCACCACCGCACTTCGCCGGCCTACACGCCATACATCTATACCATATACTCCTGACCAGTCTACGGGATCAGCCGACGTCCACCTTACCGAACCCTAGTTCACCTAACACCCTCTTCCATACAATCGTGTTAGTTTTGCCGACTCCCTAGTCCACAGCACCTGACCTGCTTCACCTACACTGGTGTGCGCTACATTAGATCTGCTTCACGGACTCAACAGTCCACTACACCAGATCTGCTTCACTGACGCTCTTGTGAAGCACCTCGAATCCATAATCGGTCATAACAGATCTGCTTCACCGACGACGCCGTGCACTGCACCGGATCTCCTTCACCGGCCATCTTGTCAAGCAAGCCACACCCATCAACAACCTCCACATATCTTCTTCACACACGCCGCCGAGATCTATCTGCTTTAGCCCGACTCACCACTACCGGGCACCCTCGGCGTCCTTGACGTCACCTGCAAAGATGTCATGTATGCGTAAACGATGTCGTGGCCTACGTAAACCAGATATGCTTGTTTGTTCACTTCAATATAGCAGGTATGAGCCTGCGACAGTGAACTGCATTTCTGTATTGGTGGTAAATTCCTACCTTAATACTGGCTTAATTGATATCCCACTCTCCTTTGATAAATTCGGTGTAGTCTATGTTAAATCCAGGCGTTAAACTTCTCCTTCTGTTTCGAGGTATAAGGTGTCCTTGTTATGCGTGTTTTTCTTTGACCAACAATTACTCTTAATATAAACAATTTTGGTAGTACAAAACAGACAGTATTATAGTTCATTGGTATTATGCAGTTCATGGCAAATGTCAATTCACTGAACATCTGAGGCTGCCTACCTATCAATAAGTTCACAAGTTATGTCATCATAATGTGCACTTGCTTTGTCTGTTGCTACAATACTGACTACATGTAATTTTGGAGTTCATTGGTAGTTTTAAACCATTGAACATGTAGTTTAACATTCCCTTCTCTACAAGTTCAGAATTTATGCTATTTTAATTTCAATCCGGTTGTTCTAAGCAAACACAGTAACTGACTTCTCTTACGTAATTCATCGCAAATTTTATGTCATTGAACTTGTTGGTTTTGCATTCCCTCTGCAAGTTATGCCATTATTGTTTGTTTCAATTAAGCTCCGATAGTACCTGCCGCCTATTGTGTACTACTCCCTCCGTTTCAAAATATAAGATGTTTTAGCTTTGTGATGGGAGTGTATCTAGACACCATTTAGTGAGTAGGTTTACTCCAAATATACATGAACCTACACACTAAAAGTGGTCTAGATAATGACTTGTACTTTTTGAAACGGAAGGACTACATCCATTCCGTAAAAGAAGGCCTCTACAACTTTAAATTCAAACAATGATGACTTTTACCAAGCTCATAGAAAAATATATAAGGGTTAATTTGTGGCATTTGCGCCTATGAAAATCTATGCCCCGATGTATCGAATGGTGTTGGTTTGGTATGGTAGATGTTCCTGGTATGTTCTACAAACTTGGTCCAATTTTGCGTCGATTGACTTGCGAAAAATTTATACGCCTTATTTACTTTGGATTGGATGTAGTATTACATGGCATGTTTTAAGGCACTTAACATGGTTATCTGCATGCCATGCTCTAATTCAAGTTTCTCAATTATAATTTCTGTAGCAGCAGTATCTACCTTCTATTATGTAGTTCATGGCATTTTAAGTCACTTCACAGATGGGTTAGCATTCCCTGCTCTATAAGTTCACGAGATATACCATTGTAATGTCTATTTTGTTCGTCCAAATGTTAGTACAGTAACTGCCTGCTCTGTAAAAGGTGAAACTTTTTATGGCACTTCTCATATTTGTTTGCAATCCTATTTCACAAGTTAAATCATTGTAATTTGTCTCTTGTTCGTGCTAAGGAGTGACTATAACTACATTCTATTTTGTTGCCATGGAAACCTTTATGTCATTTAAATGTTTGTTTATATTCCGCCATTCCCTGCTCTACGTGTTCACAAGTGATTATACTAAATGTCTATCTAGTTCTCTGTAAACAGAAACAACCACTATCTGATATTATTTCCTCTCACAGGGAACACGAAGAATCGTAGAGTGAATCGCCCCTACAATCTTGTAAGTACCTGTTGCTTTGTATTACTGAATGCAAACCCGTTTTATGTGAATGAGTGGCCTGAACCTATATGCAGAGGAGCAACAATAAAGTAGATGGATCGTCTATCCAAGTACTCGATGCGGTGGATGTCTTCAAAGAACAAACTGACAATAGGATGTCCTCCAACGGGACTGCACAAAAAGAAATAGTAAGTCTCTTGTTTTTACTGAGATGCGCACAGTGTTAGATGCTTGTTTGTACGAGGTACCACATGATTTGGATAATTATTAGAACAAGGTTGACCTTAACCAAGACTGGACAAAAACCAAACGTAAATCCCTCGATTTATAATTCAATGTGCTCACTTGATTTTGGTGATGATCTATTCTTTCTATATTTGACTTGTGTTCATCTATCTATCTATTATGTGGTGGTAATTTAAGTATATCCACTTTTATGCTAATTTATAGTCTATTATTGTATTTTTCTTCTATAATTAAGACTTTGAATGCACTCATGAGATAGTCACATTGTCTAGTGTCGGCACCACATGAGTTGGCCAATGATTAGAACAAGATGACCTTTAACGGTACTGCACAAAGACTGAATGTAAATCCCTTGATTTGTAATTCAATTTGCTCACTCAATCATGGTGGAGATCTCTTTTTGCTATATTTGACTAATGATCTTCTATCTATATATATACGTTAACTAGATCATGATTAGGTGGTGGTGATTGAAGTATATCCACTTTTATGCTAATCTATATTCTATTATAATATTAGAGATCGCCACCATGATTGAGCTTATATGCACTCTGGAGGTAGTGACATAGTCTAGTTATATGTATGAGACTAGTACAAATTACTTGGTCTTGGTGGGGAGTAACTTCGACTAGTAAAAATGCATACAATACTAGTCCAACTTACTCTACCAACACTAAAGGGTGTCTAGATACATTCATTTTACAAAACCCATGACATCTTATATTTTGAAACGGAGGGAGTTCTATCTAGACTACTCATAGTGAGATTGTCATAGCTATTATCATCTAATATGATCCCTAGTTACTATATATATATGTACTATGACCATGTTAATATGATCTAGAAGTCTATCGTGCACCTGTTGTTTGATTGCTTAATTCATTACCTCAATAGATACTCTACATGATGCACATATAGAGTCTATTACCAATTTGATTCTTTAGTTTGCTCGTCATTAAAGCAATGTAATGATTTTCTTAACTTAAACGGTCAGAGCACCATCAGTCCCAAACTAGGGATGGCAATTTCAGTGAGAAATACAATGTTTGATTAATAATAAACAAGGGATTTTCATCTATACATCATGAGATGATCTTGCGAGTTTAATATTAGCCACCATATGGTTCAATTGGTTATCGTTCCTGTGAATTTTTAGTTGACTTGTGATTGCATCAATGCTATATTCTGACGTGGTTCCTAGACACACATTGTTTAAATACTTCATTGATCTTGCAAGGTGCACAATGTATCATTTGCGTGTTTGTCTACTGGATTTTCTTGCCTGGTTATATGTACAATGATACTTCAGCAGTTGGAAATACAATAGCTATAGGCATTACAAAGAAGGTTTGTGCTACTTTTTGGATGCATCCAACTATTGTTTTGGCAGCAAATGACCTCTTCTTTTTTTATTTACTGGCCCGACGATCAAATATTTGAATGATCTGGCTACTAAAAAGGAATGGTTGATATCTTGTTTGTCTGAAATGATTCTGGTAGTCTATTTAAGACACTTGGTCTATTGCTTGTTTTTCCAAGGTACTATCATAGTTGCCTGATGATTAAAGCAATGCCATCTGTGGTTGTGATGCATTGCAAATGTATCTATAATTTTTGATGTTCCACGCTTGGTTTTATCTACTTTCTTGTGTTTTGTTCCAACTTTGGAGTACTTTTCATATGATTTCTTGGACTAACCTATTAACAAGATGCCACAGTGCCAGTTGCCTGTTTTCTGCTGTTTTTGGTTCTAGGAAGTCAAGAAATGAATATTCTCGGAATTGGACAGGACAAAAGCCAAAGTTACTATTTTGCTGGAAGACTCACGGAGCCAGAAGGAGAGTCGGAGAGGGGCCACAGGGTGGCCACACCCCCCTTGGCGCGGGCCAGCCCAGGCCGCGCCAGGGCATGGTGTGGGTCCCATGGCCGGCCACCGACCTTGCCTCCTTCGCCTATAAGATCCACCCGATACCAAAACCCTAAATCGTCAATCAGAAATCCACGAAAAGTTCCACAGCGCCGCCGCCACCGAAGGAGAGATTCAGGGGACAGAAAGTCTCTGTTCTGGCACCCTGCTGGGACGGGGGAGTGCCCCCGGAGCCATCTCCATCGATCTCCACCGCCATCTCCATCACCATTGCTGATTCCCATGATGAGGAGGGAGTAGTTCTCTCTCGAGGCTAAGGGTTCTACCGGTAGCTATTTGTTCATCTCTCTCTCTATGCATGATCTTATTGAGATCATGAGCTTGTAATCTATAGATCTACCTTGCTACTCAAGTGCTTTAATAGATCTCTGCTCTCCCCATGTGTGTGAAGTTGACAGTGTGCACACCATGGTGGAACTTAGGCTAGAGATTACAAATACTTGTTATGAGTTATATTTGGAGTTGGATGTCTTTATGAAATTGTGGTGTTTGTTGGAACCGTCTAGAACTCAAGGTGATAGTGTGGGGTTTTCTAGATGGGAAAGGCTTACTTTGAGGTGTGCTGTTATAGCCCTACCATCGATTAGAGTGTCCAACCGGAGAGTAGTTAAGAGTAGTATCATGAAGAGAAGATATTTATACGAGAGTGTTCACTAGTGAAAGTATGATCCCTAGGCCTTGTTTCTAAGCACTGAAACACTGTTTGCTATTAGATTTGTTACATGTTTGCTTGCTTCCATCTTTATTTCAGTTTTACTTTAGTCTTTTCCACGCCACCAAGCTATTCTCTATCACCATTACCACTTATAATTATCCATTCCACTTGTGTTTCACTATCTCTTCGCCGAACTAGTGCACCTATACACCTGACAAGTGTATTGGGTGTGTTGGGGACACAAGAGACTTCTTGTATCTTGATTGTAGGGTTGCTTGAGAGGGGATACCTTTGACCACTTCCTCCCTGAGTTCGATAAACCTTGGGTGATCCACGTAAGGAAAAACTTGCTGCTGTTCTACAAACCTCTACACTTGGAGGCTCAACAACTGTCTACAAGAATAGAAGTGCGTATACATCAAGCTATTTTCTGGCGCCGTTGCCGCGGAACGAAGAAGAAGAAACTCCCACGTCAACACCGCACCAGAAAAGCTATTTTCTGGCGCCGTTGCCGGGGAGGTAAGGTAAAAGGTATTCACACCGGAGGATTAAAGAAGAAGAACCTCCCACGGCAAACGCCTATTTTCTGGCGCCGTTGCCGGGGAGGTAAGGTAAAAGGTACTCACATCCTCCGATGTGAGTACTCGAAGTTATTTCCTTTAGATTCTGCAATTTTGTCTTTTTGTTTCTTGTTTTCACTAGTTAGGCTTAATGGAAAACAACAACAAAATTAGAGAGATTTATAGTATTTATCTTGAGTTAGGACACGAAGTGTTTTAAGAGAAAATTAAAAAACCTATGGAACTTTATCTGCATGCTAATAGCAATGTTGTTAGTATGAATTGTTTGGATACCATTATTTCTAATGCTATGGAAAAGTCTAAGCTTCGGGAAGCTAGTTTTTATGAAAATGATCTTTTTAGTTCCCCAGCTTTGGAAGATAGCTATTCTATTGCTTATGATGATACCAAACCTCCAATATATGATGATTACAAGGATATTTTAAGTCCACCTACTATTGAGGAGGAAATTAATTATGATTACAATATGCCTCCTATATTTGATGATTATGGTGATGAAAATAATAATGATAGCTATTTTGTTGAATTTGCTTCCACTACAATCAATAAGAATGACTATGTTTATGTGGGGAGTATTAATTCTTTTATGCATGTGGCTCATGATAAGAATGTTTCTTGTGATAGTTATATTGTTAATTTTATTCATGATGCTCCTGAAAGTTATTATGAGAGAGGGAAACATGGTTTTATGCATCTCAATAATATTAAGTTTCCCCTTTTTATGTTCAAACTCTTGAAGTTGCACTTGTTTTGCTTTCCTATGCTTTTTGCTTTGTGCTTTCATGACTTGTTTGTTTACAAGATTCCTATGCATAGGAAGTGGGTTAGACTTAAATGTGTTTTGAATTTGCTTCTTGATGCTCTCTTTTACTTCAATTCATATTTCTTATGTGAGCATCTTCTCAAACTATTATGCCTAACTTAAAGGCGTTAAAGAAAAGTACTTATTGGGAGATAACCCAAAAGTTTTAGATGAGTCTTGGAAGTTATTACTTCCGTAATAACCTCTCCTTATCCTTTTTATTTGCTTTTTGTGCCAAGAGTAACCACTAATGAGAGAGAAGTAATGATTGGGAAAGTTGCTGTCCCGAAATAGATTTCTGTGCTTCACCATAAAAATTCGTGTAAAATCTCTGAACATATTTTTGAGGTGTGAATTTTTGTGCTTCTGTCCCAGGTTGTTATCTAACTTTCGTTAGTTCAACACTTTCTTATTTAAGCAACAGAAGGTCTTCGAAAAAATTCATCTTTACTTGCTGGTATGTTTTGACA
This sequence comes from Avena sativa, assembly GCA_916181665.1. NCBI lineage: Eukaryota > Viridiplantae > Streptophyta > Magnoliopsida > Poales > Poaceae > Avena > Avena sativa. Next base: position 541,584,487 of record OV702289.1, on the reverse strand, counting down.
GATTTCTACCATTTTCTGCATTTGCTTGTTGTTGGTTCCTTTTTGAGTTCTTTTGGGGAATTGAGCTGCTTGAGGGAAGTGCTTCAGTAGCTAGTGTTCTAATTGAAGTTTATTTGGTGTTAGAACGGAACCTTAAGACTTATTTATCTTGAGTGCACTAATGTTCCTAATAAAGATTGTGTGAAGTTTTGTATGAAGGAAAATTTTCAGGTGTATGGAAGGAATGAGTAATGAGATGAAGGATGGACTAAAGCTCAAGCTTGGGGATGCCACACGTGTCACCCCAAGAAATATCCAAGAAGTACAAGCATCAAAGCTTGGGTGTGCCCAAGGCATCCCCCTCTTCATCAATAAAAATCCCAGGCTTCTTCCAAACGCTTCATTTTTATTGAATCATGCACAGTTGTGTTGTTCTTGGAGCCTCTTCTTTTTCGTTTTTGTTTTGGTTTTTCGTTTGCTTGGTTTTCTTAGTTTTCTGAATAAATTGGTTGGACCCCCTCTTTCATACATTGGTTTTCAAATAGTTTGGTTTGGTTTGGAAAAGAGTAGGAAAGTTCATGCTTAAGTGGTAAAGAAAGCTTGTTTTTGACCGTGGCCTATGCTTTGTCATGCCATGCTTGATATTGTTTTGGATTTATGCTTAGTATTCTTTGATGTAGCATGACATGTTATAAACAATTGAGATTGCTTAATGTGCCTTTGAAGAATCATGTGTTGTTTTAGCATATTAAAGCATAGTATTGTGGTATTCTCCTTTGATGCTTTATTTGGGTTGACTTGGCACATGCTCACACCATGTTATGACTATCTCAAGTCACCTAAGCCTTTATGATCCTTTAGTTTTCAACTTGTAGTATCACTTTATGCTTTGATCAATGATGTTTTGTCGCTCTGCATGATTATGGCCATTATTGCTCTCTTAGTTTGTCGCTCCCAGTCTTTTGCTAGCCTCCACAACAAAGTATGAGTTCCACTCATGCATCCAACTCCCTAAACCAAGTTATTCCAAAGAGTCCACCATACCTACCTACTAGCTTATGCTATTCCAAGTATATTCATGCTTTTGTTTACCTTCCAAATTAAACTTGTTATGAGAAAACTAGTGATTAAAGCTCTCACGAACTTGATGGCGCACTTTACTTTTCTTGCCCTTAATAAACTTGAACCATTGTGTCTTCTATGTTGTATATGCTTGCACTTATTTGTTGGGAATTAGAAGAACCATGCTTTCATGGGGAACGCTTTCAACATTGCACTTCGTACTTGTACCTAGTTGATATCATGCTATTTTGTATATGGATGTCGTCGGTGTGAAATGAAAGGGGAGCTTGTAAGTCCATGGAGTTATGTATATGTGTTAGAGAAACGCCTGGGCCGCTGGTCTAATCCATGCTGACATGGTGGAAACCTACAGCGTAACTATAATGAGCTGTCTATGAAGCATTCTTCTTATAAAAAAAGAGTCCTATATTGAAAAAAAAGAGAAAAAAAAGATACTACGAAAATAGGAAATAGAGAAAAAAGCTCCATATTCCCATGGTAAATAAGAAGAATGATGATATGCTCGTTGTCTGCTTGCCTTGTCATTTTGATATGGGGATTCTTCCGTATCATCGGGCAAGGGGTATCCCGTTGGCGGTTCTCTATGATACTCATGTACTTACGATGACAAGAACTTACCGGTGACTAAACTTGAGTAGCATGAGGAGCGACCCTCGTATTCAAGGGACATGAGATTTCTAACTTATACTTCGTCAAGCATGTACACCATAGTTTGTTCACTTTAACCTTAATCACTTCAAGATGCTTATGATAGGGGAAATGAGAGCTGAAAGCTATAAGTACCATAATTTTTGGAAGCTCTTTATGAGACTTAAATCTCTGCTTCCTTCTATGAAGGCCTTTCTTCCACCATTATATTGAGTCTCCACCTTCTATCTTTATGCACATACTTTGAGAGCATAGTGGCCATTCTTAGTTCTATGTGCATTGTCCCAAGACTAGTTGATTGATGCATAACTTGATATTGCTTGTTTTAAACTATTGTATCTAGTCACTCTTATGAACTTTGAAGGTGTCCTATGCATTTATATTTGCTACTCTATTGAGGGACATGCTGAATACTATTATGCTATGTTTTCTTTATGTGAAACAAACAAATGTCTTGCAAAGCATTGTTATTCATGAATCTTTTGTTTGTGCCTTTTCATGTTGCATCATAGTTTCTTTGTCTTATTGCTAGAACTTTGTCTTTCATGTTATGATTGAAGTACTATGATCCCAGCTTTGAATGTTTTGCAAATACTTTGATCAAGTCTTTGATGGTGCATGCCACCTCAAAAATTATTCTTTCTTTTTATCACTTACCTCCTCGAGGACAAGCAGGAGTTAAGCTTGGGGATGTTGATACATTGCAAATGTATCTATAATTTTTGATGTTCCATGCTTGGTTTTATCTACTTTCTTGTGTTTTGTTCCAACTTTGGAGTACTTTTCATATGATTTCTTGGACTAACCTATTAACAAGATGCCATAGTGCCAGTTGCCTGTTTTCTGCTGTTTTTGGTTCCAGGAAGTCAGAAAATGAATATTCTCGGAATTGGACAGGACAAAAGCCAAAGTTACTATTTTCTCGGAAGACTCACGGAGCCAGAAGGAGAGTCGGAGAGGGGCCACAGGGTGGCCACACACCCCCTTGGCGCGGGCCAGCCTAGGCCGTGCTAGTGCATGGTGTGGGCCCCCTGGCCGGCCACCGACCTTGCCTCCTTCTCCTATAAGAGCCTCCCGGTACCAAAATCCTAAATCGTCAATCAGAAATCCATGAAAAGTTCCGTAGCACCGCCGCCACCGAAGGGGAGATTCGAGGGACAGAAATGTTGGAGATATGCCCAAGAGGCAATAATAAAGTGGTTATTATTATATATTTATGTTTATGATAAATGTTTACATCCCATGCTATAATTGTATTAACAGGAAACATTAATTCTTGTGTGTTTTGTAAACATAAAAGAGTCCCTAGTAAGCCTCTTGTTAAACTAGCTTGTTGATTAATGGATGATCATGGTTTCCTGATCATGGACATTGGATGTCGTTAATAACAAGATCATATCATTAGGAGAATGATGTAATGGACACACACCCATAGTAAGCATAGCATAAGATCAAGTCATTAAGTTTGTTTTGCTACAAGCTTTTCAAATGCATAGTAACCTAATCCTTCGACCATGAGGTTATGTTAATCACCATCACCGGATGGATACTTTGATGACATCAAACACCGCTTCCTAACTGGGTGGTTATAAAGGTGTCATTGGGTATTCTGAAAGTATGTGTTGAAGCACATGGACCAAGATTGGGATTTGTCCATCCATATGACGGATAGATATGCTCTGGGCCCTCCCGGTGGAATGTCATCTAGTTAGCTTGCAAGCATGTGACTAGGTCACAAGGGATGACATATCATGGAAACGAGTAAAGAGTACTTATCAGTAACGAGGTAGAACAAGGTATGGAGATATCGACGATCAAACCTCGGATAAGTAGAATATCGCGTGACAAAGGGAATTGGTTTCGTATGTTAAATGGTTCTATCGATCACAAAGTCATCGTTGAGTATGTGGGAGCTGTTATGGATCTCCAGATCCTGCTAATGGTTATTGATCGGAGATGTGTCTCCATCATGTCTACATGTTCACGAACCGTAGGGTGACAAACTTAAGGTTCGAAGTTGTTTTAAGTAGATATAGAATGTGCGTTGGAGACCAAATGTTGTTCGGAGTCTCGGATTAGATCCGGGACATCACGAGGAGATCCGGAATTGTCCGGGGAGTAAGATTCATATAATGGGGATCATTTTAAGGTAGGAAATGTTTCGGAGTATTTGTATGGGGATTCTAGAAGGTTTCGGAATGTTCCGAAAGGTTCTAGAAGATTTCTTGGAGTTTACTTGAAAACCAAGAAAGGGTCAAGGAATCCTTTTGGGGGGAAGACAAGGATTCGTGAGGGAGTAGGACTCTCCCCCCACCTCCTTGATCCGCCGGCCAAGGGAGAGGGGAGTCCTACAAGGACTCGACCTCCCCATGGCGCCTCCCTCCTTTAAATAGAAGGGAGGGGGCGCCACCCCCTAGCCCACTCTCCCATAACAAACCCTAGCCGCCGCCTCTCTCCTCCTCCTTCGCTCTGCTCCGGCTTAGGTGAAGCCCTGCAGAATTCTCTACTCCACCACCACCACCACACTGTCGTGCTGCTGGGATTCCGTGGAGAAGACCTACTACCTCCGCTGCTCGCTGGAACGGGGAGAGGAAGGTCTGCTTCGACTCCGCACGTGTGACCGACTGCGGAAGCGCTGCCGGAACGCGGCGCCGGAAGGATCGTCCACACGATCTTGAGATCGGCAAGTGATCGACTAGATCAACCCCGAGATCTAATCTCGTCACGCTTTCAGATCTATGAGGGTTAGTACAGATCTATCTCGTTGCACAGATCTAATAGAATAGATCTTGGCTTCTATCTAGATTAGATCTGGGTTTTGTTCGTTCTTGCGGTAGAATTTTTTTGTTTTCCATGCTATGAACCCATCAAGAAAGTCTTTGTTCCGGCACCTTGCCGGGACGGGGGAGTGCCCCCGGAGCCATCTCCATCGATCTCCACCGCCATCTCCATCACCATTGCTGATTCCCATGATGAGGAGGGAGTAGTTATCTCTCGAGGCTAAGGGTTCTACCGGTAGCTATGTGTTCATCTCTCTCTCTATGCATGATCTTATTGAGATCATGAGCTTGTAATCTATAGATCTACCGTGCTACTCAAGTGCTTTAATATATCTCTGCTCTCCCCATGTGTGTGAAGTTGACAGTGTGCACACCATGGTGGCACTTAGGCTAGAGATTACAAATACTTGTTATGAGTTATATTTGGAGTTGGATGTCTTTATGAAATTGTGGTGTTTGTTGGAACCGTCTAGAGCTCAAGGTGACAGTGTGGGGTTTTCTAGATGGGAAAGGCTTACTTTGAGGTGTGCTGTTATAGCCCTACCATCGATTAGAGTGTCCAACCGGAGAGTAGTTAAGAGTAGTATCATGAAGAGAAAATATTTATACGAGAGTGTTCACTAGTGAAAGTATGATCCCTATGCCTTGTTTCTAAGCACTGAAACACCGTTTGCTATTAGATCTGTTACATGTTTGCTTGCTTCCATCTTTATTTCAGTTTTACTTTAGTCTTTTCCACGCCACCAAGCTATTATCTATCACCATTACCACTTATAATTATCCATTCCACTTGTGTTTCACTATCTCTTCGCCGAACTAGTGCACCTATACACCTGACAAGTGTATTGGGTGTGTTGGGGACACAAGAGACTTCTTGTATCTTGATTGCATGGTTGCTTGAGAGGGGATACCTTTGACCACTTCCTCCCTGAGTTCGATAAACCTTGGGTGATCCACTTAAGGAAAAACTTGCTGCTGTTCTACAAACCTCTACACTTGGAGGCCCAACAACTGTCTACAAGAATAGAAGTGCGTAGACATCAGGTTGTAGGTCACTTTTTTGGCTAGATCATACTATAGACCATTTTTAAACACTATTCTTATATTTTAGGTTAATGCTTTGTTGTCCCGACCAGTTCTAAGCAGCTGAAGAAATCTCATGCACCTCTTTTTGTTATATTTTTATATTTCTGTTATGGAGTGATATGATTAGTTTATGAGGGAAAGAGTCGAGTTGCTTGATTCCCTACATTCAATACCAGTTCAGTTAGTCTGCATGAGACACACATGTTGATGTCTTTATTTGTTATATTAGGACAATGCCAATTTTGAAATTCTTTGACAACAAACATGGTGTTTTTTTGCCCGCTTTGCTGCTCTAACTTAATATGTCTTAGTTTCATCATGCAAATAACCTGTAGTGTTTCTTCCAGAGTGGCTATGATACTGGCACATGTACGCATCGGTCCAGGACATCGACAGTTCCTGTTATTCTGGAAAGAGATGTACGACGCACATCATTAATTGCTCCTGGCCAATGATGAATTTGAATTATTTTACATATAAGATGGCCACTAGTTAGCTGGTACAATGTGCTGACTTGTTTTCTTTGTTTCAGGGTGCACATGAAGCTATGGGGGCAGAAGGGAGGAATCCTACGTTAAGTATTGAGGTCATTTCACAAAGCAGCAGTGACAGTGATTATTGCTTGCATCGGCCCACGGTTTCAGTTTTTCCAGCAGAAAGAGGTGTTACAGCTGCACTCCAAATGATTGATTTAATTGAACAAGAAACAGAGAAAATAGATGGAATAATCACGATTACACGTGAACAGATACAAGAACTCAAAGATCGATAAGATTTGATGGACCGTCTACTTGATAATCTCTTCTACATCTTTCATGGTATGCTAGTTGTTACTTGTATGAGGATGTAAGCTCCGTAGTAGAAACCCTATTCCAACACATGTCTCGCGATGTCTCTGTAATGCTTCATCTTGTTTTTGTTGAAAGTCTGGTCTGTAATAAATTTCAAAAAATATATGTTGATGTAATAGGGTGATCCTAGCGCGACCGTTAGCGGGCTGAAATATTAACGGACTGTTTAAAACCAGAATTTCGCCATAGTTATAGAATACCCAAATATGTTGGCCAACAGATGGGCCAAATAAACACTAAAAGGCCGTAAGTGGAAGGTCAGTATATTGGTGGGCCTCATAAGTGGCCAAGGCCATGAAAATGTACAGGGCTGAATAGCAACAGGCGAGAACAGTAAAGGGCCCGAACTGTAATGGGCCCGAATATTGATATACCTGAACAGTAAAATGCCTAAACATTAAAAATCCTGCGTAGTAGAGGGCCCGCACAGTAAAACGGTCTGAAGAGTAAAAGGCCTAAACAGTAGATGGCCTGAACAGTAAAAGGCCATAGGAGGAAAAGGCCTAACAGTGAACGGCCGGAACAGTAGAAGGCCAGAACAGTAAAGGATCCTAACACTAGCAACCCAAAAATGTAAAAGGCCATAACAGTAAATCGGTAGAACGGGAGCGTACCCCACGGGCCGTAGGAACAATAACAGGTTGCCTGTAGGTATTAACAGTGCCTGACCTTCTGGCGCAGGCCCCTAATGGATTCATTAATGGGCCACGTCAAACAGTACATGTCATGAGAGTAAAGGGTCGTAATCTTATTGGGCTCTCCTCGTGGGCCGGCCCACTTAACAATTAGCAGGCCTTGTCTAGGCCAGGCTTCTACCACGGTTTCTGTGATCGTTAATGGCGGTAACCGGCCGTTAACGGCAGGTGCCACGTGGCATTTTTGCATGATGTCAGCAGTCAACGCGGGTGGCCTACGACGGAACAAGTTTGTGACGAGGTAGATTCTTTTGTGACGAGGCTTTTACCATGAAGGGCATCCATCGTAGAAGACTTTTTAGCCACGAAAAACAGGCCTTCAACCACGAGAATCGTCCGTCATAAAAGCCAAATTTTCTTGCAGTGACTGGTGGATCCATATGAGGTTGGTGAAAAGAACACACATGAAATGACTCTGGTGGATCCATATGTGGTTTGTGAAAAGAATAGACATGCAATGACTCTAGCTATGGTTAATGAAAAGAACACACGTGCAATGACTCTGGTGGATCCACATGTGGTTTGTGAAAAGAACACACATGCAATGACATTAGTCGATCCATATGTGGTTTGTGAAAATAATAGACATGCAATAAACTCTGCTGGATCGATATGTGGTTTGTGAAAAGAACACACATGCAATGACTCTGGTGGATCCATATGTGGTTTGTGAAAAGAACACACATGCAATGACTCTAGATGTTGTTAATGAAAAGAACACACATGCAATGAAACTGGTGGATCCATATGTGGATTGTGAAAACAACTGGCATGCAATGAACTCTGGTGGATCCATATGTGGTTTGTGAAAAGAACACACATGCAGTGACTCTACTCGTGGTTAATGAAAAGAACACAGATGCAATGACATTAGGGCATCCATATGTGGTTTGTGAAAAGAACACGCATGCGGTGACACTGGTGGATCCATATGTGGTTTGTTAAAAGAACACACATGCAATGACACTGGTGGATCCATATGTGGTTTGTGAGAAGAACACACATGCAATGACATTGGTGGATCCACGTGGTTTATGAAAATAACATACATGCAATGACTCTAGTGGATCCATATGTGGTTTGTGAAAAGAACAAACATGCAATGACTCTAGCTGTGGTTAATGAAAAGAACACACATGCAATGACTCTAGTGGATCCACATGTGGTTTGTGAAAAGAACACACATGAAATGACATTGGTGGACCCATGTGGTTTGTGAAAATAGCAAACAAGCAATGAACTCTGGTGGATCCATGTGTTGTTTGTGAAAAGAACAGACATGCAATGACATTGGTAGATCCATGTGGTTTATGACAATAACACACATCCAGTGACTCTAGCTATGGTTAATGAAAAGAAAACACATGCAATGACACTAGGGGATCCATATGTGGTTTGTGAAAAGAACACACATGCAGTGACTGTGGTGGATCCATACGTGGTTTGTGAAAAGACCAGACATGCAATGAACTCTGGTGGATCTATATGTGGTTTGTGAAAAGAACACACATGCAATGACTCTAGATGTTGTTAATGAAAAGAACACACATGCAATGAAACTGGTGGATCTGTCTGTGGTTTGTGAAAAGAACAGAGATCCAGTGACTCTAGCTATGGTTTGTGAAAATAACACACATTTCAATGACACTTGTGGATCCATATGTGGTTTGTGAAAAGAACACACATTTCAATGACTCTGGTGGATCCATATGTGGTTTGTGACAAGAACACACATGCAATGACTCTAGCTGTGGTTACTAAAAATAACAAATATGCAATGACTCTAGTGGATCCATATGTGGTTCATTGAAAGAACACACATTCAATGACACTGGTGGATCCATATGTGGTTCATGAAAAGAACACACATGCAATGACACTGGTGGATCCATATGTGTTTTGTGAGAGGAACACACATGCAGTGACTCTAGTTGTGGTTAATGAAAAGAACACACATGCAATGACTCTGGTGGTTTCATATGTGGTTTGTGAAGAGAACACACATGCAATGACATTGGTGGATCCATATGTGGTTTGTAAAAATAATAGACATGCAATGAACTCTGCTGGATCAATATGTGGTTTGTGAAAAGAACAAACATGCAATGACTCTGGTGGATCCATATGTTGTTTGCGAAAAGAACACACATGCAATGACTCTAGATGTTGTTAATGAAAAGAACACACATGCAATGAAACTGGTGGATCCATATGTGGATTGTGAAAAGAACTGGCATGCAATGAACTCTGGTGGATCCATATGTGGTTTGTGAAAAGAACACACATGCAGTGACTCTAGTTGTGGTTAATGTAAACAACACACATGCAATGACACTAGGGCATCCATATGTGGTTTGTGAAAAGAACACACATGCAGTGACACTGGTGGATCCATATGTGGTTTGTGAAAAGAACACACATGCAGTGACACTGGTGGATCCATATGTGGTTTGTGAGAAGAACACACATGCAATGACATTGGTGGATCCATGTGGTTTATGAAAATAACATATATGTAATGACTCCGGTGGATCTATATGTGGTTTGTGAAAAGAACAGACATGCAATGACTCTAGCTGTGGTTAATGAAAAGAACACACATGCAATGACTCTAGTGGATCCACATGTGGTTTATGAAAAGAACATACATGCAATGACATTGGTGGACCCATGTGGTTTGTGAAAATAATAAACAAGCAATGAACTCTGGTGGATCCATGTGTGGTTTGTGAAAAGAACAGACATGCAATGACATTGGTAGATCCATGTGGTTTATGACAATAACACACACCCAGTGACTCTAGCTGTGGTTAATGAAAAGAACACACATGCAATGACACTAGGGGATCCATATGTGGTTTGTGAAAAGAACACACATGAAGTGACTCTGGTGGATCCATACGTGGTTTGTGAAAAGACCAGACATGCAATGAACTCTGGTGGATCTATATGTGGTTTGTGAAAAGAACACACATGCAATGACTCTAGCTGTTGTTAATGAAAAGAACACACATGGAATGAAACTGGTGGATCTGTCTGTGGTTTGTGCAAAGAACAGAGATCCAGTGACTCTATGTAACACGCTCGAATCGGCCCTATGCAAGTTTTAGCGCTTCTCGCCAAACCCGCATAGAAACGATTCAAGGACACCTACCAGGCACTTGCGTGCGGGTGGAGAACGAAGTAATACCATTACACATTAGTCCACGATGGAACCCACAGAACATATATATACAACAATGACTCCATGAGTCAAGAATACAGATATAATATACAAAGATCCAAATCACCTTGAAAACGATAGAGCGTCCAACTACGGACAAGATACAAATGGGGCTAACAGCCCTGAAGAATAACCAATGGCGTCCATAACCCTGCCCAGGCCAAGCCGTAAGGGTACCCCTGCTAACAACGTCGATCGCAAACCTGCTAAAACAAAAGGGGGTGCCGACAAATGGCAAAAGAAAAAGAGGAGCGTCAGTACTGAGGCCAGTACATGGCGAGGCTAGAATTCGGCGGTCCTCGCCTATATAGGTATGGTGGACTGAAGCGGCAGCACAACAGCACTAAACAACCTATAGAGACTCAGTAAAACTGGCGGCTATTAGAGAGGGATAAGAAAGACCTATTCAGATATAGATAGCATGAGTCATCCTGATAGCATAAGTAGTGGGCAGTTTTAGTTCACCATTCAGTTGTAGTTGTAGTACTTACTAGTCAGATACAATTAGCATGTGACATCCCAAACCCAGCCGTTGTTGCACTTTTATTTCATTCCATTGGAGTTGCGATACTTATTAGGCAGGAATAACATGACACGATACACCCCAGTTCCACCAGTTGTTGGCACTTTTATTATCCATTCCATTGTAGTGAAGTGATTACTAGTCACATATTAAGTCAAATTTATAGCACTACTTTAGTTATGCTTGTCTATGATCGAGATACTATGCTCCAAGTCGACCATAACCGCGGACACGGCTTTCAGAAAGATTTACCCTGCAGGGGTGCACAAATAGCAACACACACGATCAACCTCGGAAAAACCAAATCAAAACCCAATGAGGCTTTCACGACAAAGCAATCATAGGATTCATAAAATATTTCAGGGGGCCACCCCATTAAGCTACCCGCAACGAAGTTGGCCGGCTCCGAGACGGACCCAAGGTTTGCGCCAATGGTTGTAAACGACTAGGAACCCGAAAGTGTGATTGGGCTTGTCGATGCCGCGAAAACACTCTACAGTACAGGTGCTCCACGCACAATCTTAAATAAAGCAGTAAAGCATGGCATAAGTACAGGATAGTAATAAAGCCCCAAACTACTTGTGGCCCCAAGAAATAAGAATGAATCAAGCTCTGGCTAAGGGGATTCATGGTCCCATATGCGGATAGTGCGATAGTCAAGGAACAGGTATCAAGTACTCGGGGTCCTACGGGACACAAGTGAGCGTGGAAGAACCAAATAACATTTATTGCCCACCGATGCCTCTGCATTAGTTATATCTAGCAATTTAATAGTTGTATTTAAAGTCATGATCATCTCCACCATTAAGCACCTCCACCATTTATCATGTGCCATCTTGCCGTCAACGGTGGAACGACAACAACGCGAAGCAACACATAAGCAAGCAACTACGGCTCGCAAGGCCGACTATCTATCAAACAACATGCAATAGGATGTGTCCATGGCAATATAGAGGCTGCAAGGAGTATTAATGGTGCATAGAAACTAAAGGATCGCAACCCGGATAGCAATAGACCAAAAGGAGGAATAAAGACTATAAAAGCAAAATAGGTAGAAAGGGGGAGATGCTCGCCTGGGAAACACTGTCGAAGGATCATATCCGGAGAACTTGTCGATACTCGCATCAACTCATCGGCCTAATCCGCGAAGAAGCAAACACTAAAAGAAACACCGGATACACTATTTAATACTACGGCAAAAGCTCCGGCATGATTATGATATGATGTAGATGTGTTGCAATTAGGCAGTATTAAGCAGAACCGGGGTCCCGACAATTAATTATTAAGTTTAAGTTGTTTATAACCCCACAATTTAAATGTTGTCTTAACAAGGCAAACATGGCATCGGTTCTCTACACAAATTTAAATGGAGTCCGCAATAAGACTAGAATAGCCCGCATATATACTCCATATTTAATTTAGGTGAATTGACTATTTAACCCAACCCACCAGATGACATGTATGTAAGCATGAACAATTTAATATGCGATAGTTGATAATGTCATATTATAAAAATAGAGGCTTAGGGCACACATCTGGGTTCGGAAGATCTTGGGTTCCGGGCGTCCGGGGTACGGTCTCAGGGTCCGGATCTCGGGTTCGGCTCGACGGGATCGTTCTCGGACAACGGAAGGAGAGCTTGGTGTTCCGGGAAGAAGGACTTGGTTTGGCGTTAGGGGACGCATCGGATTCGCCCTGGTCGGTGTCGACCTTGTCGTCGCGAAGATCTTGTCGGGTCCTCGGTTTCGATTATCGTTGTCGGACTCGGGTCGCGGCACTGGGAGCTCTTGGTGTTCCGTGCGGTCGATCTTGCCGTTCCGGGATGGAGAACTTGTCGTTCCATGTAGGCGACCTTGGCGTCCGGGTCCTCGACGAACTTGGCGTCCTTGTCGGAGTTCTCGGGTGACGTTGTCGGTCTTGGGTTCGGCGCCGGTAGATCTTGGCGATTCCATGTCGAAGGCCCGAGGAAGATCATGTCGATACGAAGCATTTTTGGCGAGTTGGTCTCGGACGCCAGATCCCTGTGGACGATCTTGGGGTACCACCTAACCTGTGACGGAGGACTTGGCGTGCGGCACCAGGGCGCCTGCAGATGAACGCACAGGGGAGGCAGCCCACGTAGGAAGTAGGCGTCCGCGGGATCCACGGCGCGCGGCAAGGCCGGGCCTGAGCGGCGAGGAGGCGCAGGGAGAGCGGCGCAGGAGGGGTCGCAGCACAGGCGACGAGGTGGAAGGATGGCGAGGCTGGTGCTGGCGAGGTAGGGCCACGAGGATGCGGTCCACGCGGAGGAGAGAGCGGCAGTGCTGGGCACGAGGGGCGGAGCCGGGGGAGCTCGCATGCGGAGGCGGCCTCGGCGACGGTGACGATGCCGGGAAGGAGAGCGCGGGACGGCCGAAGCATGGCGGGGACGACGGGCCGAGGCGGCGCGTCTGCGGGAGGCAGTAGGGAGGTGGAAGAGGCGGGGCGGTCGGTCTGGGGCAGAGGCGCGGGAAGATGGGGCAACGGCGGCGACGAGGTCGGGACACCAGACCGGGAGGCGGCGGCGCAGACCGCGAGGGAGGCGGCGGAGCCCGGGAGGTGGAGGCGGTCGTGGTGGCCGGAGCAGGGGCGGCGGCACAGCACGCGGAGAGGCGGGGTATCAGGGGTAGGTGGCAGGAGGGAGACAGGAGAGAGAGGAGGAGCTCTCCCGCGTGGGCCCGATAGAGGCAGGTGGTGTGGGGATGGGTGCAGGTGGTGGGGCCGAGGAAAACTGGCGGAAGTGGTGGGTTTGGAGGCTGGTGGGCGGGAGTTTGGAAGGTGTGGGGCTGGTCGGTGGCCAGGTGGAGCCAGGGAGGTGAGGTGGCGGCCTAGGAGGTGAGGTGGCGCGCTGCAATTGGGCGGGGTGAGGTGGCAATGAAGATAAGGGGAGGCGGGTGGAGGCTGGTGGTGCATGCAGTGTGGGAAGGTGGCTGTCGGCAGGTGGCCAGGTGGGCCAGGGAGAGAGAGAGAGGGATTAGGGTAGGTGGGGAGATGGGTTGGGTTTAGACTAGGATTTGTTCTAGTTTTTGTTTTACTGGGGGTGGCCGGCTGGGTCGGTTCGGCCCGGATCGGCTGCCCCCTAAAATAATATAAATAGTTTTATTCATTAACAACAAGGATTTTAAAATCCGTTTTTTGACGAAACAAAATAATACGGAGATCCAGGTTTTAATTTGAAATAAAGACGGGACGTTTAGAAAACAAAACCAGGCTTTTCGAAAATAGTTTTTAAACAAACCATGCAAGATGATGACGATGCTCAAATGCAATGTGGCATGATGACATGAGCATGCGGTCATGATGATGCAATGCACAAAAACACAGCGATTTTCTAGTAGTGGTTTTAGCGGGGCACCACAATTCGACACCACTAACAAGGGATCTCTCCCTCGAGATCTGCCTCATGGTACCGGGAAGAAGGTCGACAATCTGAATCTTCTCGCTTCATGTAGATCCTCGCGACACCACTAACAAGGTCGTTGCTCACATCCGTCGAGAGAACACTCCGGATAAACAAAGGAAGAAGGTAAAGGTATCGACAAATAAAGCCACCTCTAGCTTCCGTGGACGGAGTAAAATTGCTGGATCCACCGATTTGATTTACAAGAGCGAATGATAAGAGTAGTCGGATGGTGATCATTCCATCGCGCACCCAAACCATTACTCTACACATGAATAGGAGAATTATGCAATCAACTCTCAGAATTAGACTGAAGATCTCGACAATCGAGGTTCGGAAACAGAAGAGTGATGCAGACTCTGCATCGGATCTGGCGTAGATGATGTCGTCGCGTCGGAGAACACTGGAAGGCACAAACAAGGAACAAAGAATGGTACCACAGATAAAGGATCGCTCAGATAGCATGAAGTCCGGAGGTAGAAACACCATTGCCAAAGGAGGAAGCGATACCCTGAAGGTACGACGGAAACCCAACCACGAGAATTCCTGGACTCGAAGAATGGGAAGAGAGAAGATTCAAAACACACAGAGGTAAGAGGAGAATAGCAGAGGGGTAAGGATTAAAAGCAGACCTAATCAGATCTATCCAACCGATTTTGCAAAATAGTTTTGACACTCTACTTCAGCCGTTAGCTAGGTTATCCTACAGGCTGGACCAGTGGGGTATCGCAACTGCTGGGCTCTGATACCACTCTGTAACACCCTCAAATCGGTCCTATGCAAGTTTTAGCGCTTCCCACCAAACCCGCAAAGAAACGATTCAAGGACGCCCACCAGGCACATGCGTGCGGGTGGAGAACGAAGTAATACTATTACACATTAGTCCATGATGGAACCCAAAGAACATATATATACAACAACGACTCCATGAGTCAAGAATACAGATATAATATACAAAGATCCAAATCACCTTGAAAATGATAGAGCGTCCGACTACGGACAAGATGCAAATGGGGCTAAGAGCCCTGAAGAATAACCAATGGCGTCCATAACCCTGCCCAGGCCAAGCCGGAAGGGTAACCCTGCTAACGACGTCGATCGCAAACCTGCTAAAACAAAAGGGGGTGCCGACAAAGGGCAAAAGAAAAAGAGGAGCATCAGTACTGAGGCCAGTACATGGCGAGGCTAGAATTCAGCGGTCCTCGCCTACACAGGTATGGTGGACTGAAGCGGCAGCGCAGCAGCACTAAACAACCTATAGAGACTCAGTAAAACTGGCGGCTATTAGAGAGGGATAAGAAAGACCTATTCGGATCCAACCTGATACTAACACCAAACATACCCATCCTGGTATTCCCCCTCGAGACCAAACAAGGAAGTCAAACCGAGGAACTCACACAGTTGGCAGTTTTATTCATTCAATTATAGTTGAAGCACTTACTAGTCAGATATAGATAGCATGAGTCATCCTGATACAATAAGTAGTGGGCAGTTTTAGTTAACCATTCAGTTGTAGTTGTAGTACTTACTAGTCAGATACAGTTAGCATGTGACATCCCAAACCCAGCAGTTGTTGGCACTTTTATTTCATTCCATTGGAGTTGCGATACTTATTAGGCAGGTATAACATGACACGATACACCCCAGTTCCACCAGTTGTTGGCACTTTTATTATCCATTCCATTGTAGTGAAGCTGATTACTAGTCACATATTAAGTCAAATTTATAGCACTACTTTAGTTATGCTTGTCTATGATCGAGATACTGTGCTCCAAGTCGTCCATAACCGCGGACACGGCTTTCAGAAAGATTTACCCTGCAGGGGTGCACAAATAGCAACACACACACGATCAACCTCAGAAAAACCAAATCAAAACCCAACGAGGCTTTCACAACAAAGCAATAACAGGATTCATAAAATATTTCAGGGGGCCACCCCATTAAGCTACCTGCAACGAAGTTGGCCAGCTCTGAGATGGACCCAAGGTTTGTGCCAATGGCTGTAAATGACTGGGAACCCGAAAGTGTGACTGGGCTTGTCGATACCGCGAAAACACTCCGCAATCCTAAACAGTACAGGTGCTCCACGCACAATCTTAAATAAAGCAGTAAAGCATGGCATAAGTACAGGATAGTAATAAAGCCCCAAACTACTTTGTGGCCCCAAGAAATAAGAATGAATCAAGCTCTGGCTAAGGGGATTCATGGTCCCATATGCGGATAGTGCGATAGTCAAGGAACAGGTATCAAGTACTCGGGATCCTACAGGACACAAGTGAGCGTGGAAGAACCAAATAAGATCTATTGCCCACTGATGCCTCTCCATAGTTATATCTAGCAATTTAATAGTTGTATTTAAAGTCATCATCATGTCCACCATTAAGCACCTCCACCATTTTTATCATGTGCCAACTTGCCGTCAACGGTGGAACCACAACAACGCGAAGCAACACATAAGAAAGCAACTACGACTCGCAAGGCCGACTATCTATCAAACAACAGGCAATAGAATGTGTCCATGGCAATATAGAGGCTGCAAGGAGTATTAATGGTGCACAGAAAATAAAGCATCGCAACCCGGATAGCAATAGACCAACAGGAGGAAATAAAGACTATAAAAGCAAAATAGGTAGAAAGGGGGAGATGCTCGCCTGGGAAACACTGTCGAAGGATCATATCCGAAGAACTTGTCGATACTCGCATCAACTCATCGGCCTAATCCGTGAAGAAGCAAACACTAAAAGAAACACCGGATACACTATTTAATACTACGACAAAAGCTCTGGCATGATTATGATATGATGCAGATGCGATGCAATTAGGAAGTATTAAGCGGAACCGGGGTCCTGACAATTAATTATTAAGTTTAAGTTGTTTATAACCCCACAATTTAAATGTTGTCTTAACAAGGCAAACATGGCATCGGTTCGCTACACAAATTTAAATGGAGTCCATAATAAGACTAGAATAGCCCGCATATAGACTCCATATTTAATTTAGGTGAATCGACTATTTAACCCAACCCACTAGATGACATGTATGCAAGCATGAATGATTTGCGACAGTTGATAATGTCATATTATAAAAATAGAAGCTTAGGGCACACATCTGGTTTCGGAAGATCTTGGGTTTTGGGGGTCCGGGGTACGGTCTCAGGGTCCGGATCTGGGGTTCGGCTCGACGGGATCGTTCTCGCACAACGGAAGGAGAGCTTGGCGTTCCGGGAAGAAGGACTTGGTTTGGCGTCAGGGGACGCATCGGATTCTCCCTGGTCGGTGTCGACCTTGTCGTCGTGAAGATCTTGTCGGGTCCTCGGTTTCGATTATTGGTGTCAGACTCGGGTCCCGGCACTAGGAGCTCTTGGTGTTCCATACGGTCGATCTTGCCGTTCCGGGATGGAGAACTTGTCGTTCCATGTAGGTGATCTTGGCGTCCGGGTCCTCGACGAACTTGGCGTCCTTGTCGGAGTTCTCTGGTGATGTTGTCGGTCTTGGGTTTGGCGCCGGTAGATCTTGGCGATTCCATGTCGAAGGCCCGAGGAAGATCATGTCGATACGAAGCATTTTTGGCGAGTTGGTCTCGGACGCCGGATCCCTATGGACGATCTTGGGGTACCACCTAACCTGTGACGGAGGACTTGGCGTGCGGCACTAGGGCGCCTGCAGACGAACGCACAGGGGAGGCAGCCCGCGTAGGAAGTAGGCGTCCACGGGGTCCACGGCGCGCGGCAAGGCCGGGCCTAAGCGGCGAGGAGGCGCAAGGAGAGCGGCGTAGGGGGGGTCGCAGCACAGGCGACGAGGTGGAAGGACGGCGAGGCCGGTGCTGGCGAGGTAGGGTCGCGAGGATGCGGTCCGCGCGGAGGAGAGAGCAGCAGCGTTGGGCACGAGGGTCGGAGCCGGGGGAGCTCGCAGGCGGAGGCGTCCACAGCGACGGGGACGACGCCGAGAAGGAGAGCGCGGGGTGGCCGGAGCATGGCGGGGACGACGGGCCGAGGCGGCGTGTCTGTGGGAGGCAGCAGGGAGGTGGAAGAGGCGGGGCGGTCGGTCCGGGGCAGAGGTGCTGGAAGATGGGGTGACGTCGGTGACGAGGTCGGGACACCGGACCGGGAGGCGGCGGCGTAGACCGCGAGGGAGGCGGTGGAGCCCGGGAGGTGGAGGCGGTCGCGGCGGCCGGAGCAGGGGCGGCGGCACAGTGCGCGGAGAGGCGGGGTATCAGGGGTAGGTGGCAGGACGGAGATGGGAGAGAGAGGAGGATCTCTCCAGCGTGGGCCCTAGGGAGGCAGGTGGCGTGGGGATGGGTGCAGGTGGTAGGGCCAGGGAAAACTAGCGGCGGTGGTGGGTTTGGAGGCTGGTGGGCGGGAGTTTGGCAGGTGTGGGGCTGGTCGGTGGCCAGGTTGGGGCAGGGAGGTGAGGTGGCGGCCTGGGAGGTGAAGTGGCGCGCTGCGATTGGGCGGGGTGAGGTGGCGATGAGGATAAGGGGAGGCGGGTGGAGGCTGGCGGTGCATGCGGTGTGGGAAGGTGGCTGTCGGCAGGTGGCCAGGTGGGCCAGGGAGAGAGAGAGGGATTAGCGTAGGTGGGGAGATGGGTTGGGTTTAGACTAGGGGTGGCCGGCTGGGTCGGTTCGGCCCGGATCGGCTGCCCCCTAAAATAATATAAATAATTTTATTAATTAACAACAAGGCTTTTAGAATCCGTTTTTAGACAAAACAAAATAATCCGGAGATTCGGGTTTTAGTTTGAAATAAAGACGGGACGTTTAGAAAACAAAACTAGGCTTTTCGAAAATAGTTTTTAAACAAAGCATGCAAGATGACGATGCTCAAATGCAATGTGGCATGATGACATGAGCATGCGGTCATGATGATGCAATGCACAAAAACACAGCGATTTTCTAGTATTGGTTTTAGCGGGGCGCCACACTCTAGCTATGGTTTGTGAAAATAACACACATTTCAATGACACTAGTGGATCCATATGTGGTTTGTGAAAAGAACACACATTTCAGTGACTCTGGTGGATCCATATGTGGTTTGTGAGAATAACACACATGCAATGACTCTAGCAGTGGTTACTGAAAATAACAAATATGCAATGACTCCAGTGGATACATATGTGGTTCATTGAAAAAACACACATTCAATGACACTGGTGGATGCATATGTGGTTCATGAAAAGAACACACATGCAATGGCACTGGTGGATCCATATGTGGTTTGTGAGAAGAACACACATGCAGTGACTCTAGTTCTGGTTAATGAAAAGAACACACATGCAATGACACTAGGGGATCCGTATGTGGATAATGAAAAGAACACACATGCAATGGCACTGGTGTATCCATATGTGGTTTGTGAAAAGAACAAACATGCAGTGACTCTAGTTGTGGTTAATGAAAAGAACACACATGCAGTGACACTGGTGGATCCATATGTGGTTTGTGAAAAGAACACACATGCAGTGACTCTAGTGGATCCATATGTGGTTTGTGAAAAGAACTCACATGCAGTGAGACTAGTGGATCCATATGTGGTTTGTGAAAACAACACACATGCACTGACTCTGGTGGATCCATATGTGGTTTGTGAAAAGAACAAACATACAATGACACTGGTGGATCCATGTGGTTTATGATAATAACACACATCTAGTGACTCTAACTATGGTTAATGAAAATAACACACATGCAATGACTCTGGTGGATCCGTATGTGGTTTCTAAAAAGAACACACATGTAGTGACTTTGGTGGATCCATATGTGGTTTATGAAAAGAACACACATGCAATCACACTAGTGGATCCATCTATGGTTTGTGAAAAGAACACACATTCAATGACACTGGTGGATCCATATGTGGTTTATGAAAAGAACACACATGCAATGACTCTGGTGGATCCACATGTGGTTTGTGAAAAGAACACACATGCAATGACACTGGTGGATCCATGTGGTTTGTGAAAATAACAGACATGCAATGAACTCTGGTGGATCCATATGTGGTTTGTGACAAGAACACACATGCAATAACACTGGTGGATCCATTTGGTTTATGACAATAAAACACATCCAGTGACTCTAGTTGTGGTTTGTTAAAAGAACACACATGCAATGACATTGGTGCATCCATGTGGTTTGTGAAAATAACAGACATGCAATGAACTCTGGTGGATCCATATGTGGTTTATGAAGAGAATAGACATGCAATGACACTGGTGGATCCATATGTGGTTCATGAAAAGAACACACATGGAATGACTGGTGGATCCACATGTGGTTTGTGAAAAGAACACACATGCAATGAAACTGGTGGATCCATATGTGGTTTGTGAAAAGAACACACATGCAGTGACACTAGTGGATCCATATGTGGTTTGTTGAAAGAACACACATGCAGTGACACTGGTGGATCCATATGAGGTTTGTGAAAAGAACACACATGCACTGACCCTGGTGGATCCATATGTGGTTTGTGAAAAGAATAGACATGCAACGACTCTAGCTGTGGTTAATGAAAAGAACACGCATGCAATGACTCTGGTGGATCCACATGTGGTTTTTGAAAAGAACCCACATGCAATGACTTTGGTGGATCCATATGTGGTTTGTGAAAAGAACACACATGCAATGACTCTAGCTGTGGTTAATGAAAAGAACACACATGTAGTGACTCTGGTGGATCCACATGTGGTTTGTGAAAAGAACACACATGCAATGACATTGGTGGATCCATGTGGTTTGTGAAAATAATAGATATGCAATGAACTCTGGTGGATCCATATTTGGTTTGTGACAAGAACACACATGCAATGACATTGGTGGATCCATGTGGTTTATGACAATAACACACATCTAGTGACTCTCGATGTGGTTAAAGAAAAGAACACACATGCAATGACACTAGGGGATCCATATGTGGTTTGTGAAAAGAACACACATGCACTGACTCTGGTGGATCCATATGTGGATTGTGAAAAGGACACACATGAAATAACACTGGTGGATCCATATGTGGTTTGTGAAAAGAACACACATTCAATGACACTGGTGGATCCATATGTGGTTCATCAAAAGAACACACATGCAATGACTCTGGTGGATCCACGTATGGTTTGTGAAAAGAACACACATGCAATGACACTGGTGGATCGATATGTTTGTGAAAATAACAGACATGCAATGAACTCTGGTGGATCCATATGTGGTTTGTGAGAAGAACACACATGCAATGACACTTGTGGATCCATGTGGTTTATGATAATAACACACATCCAGTGACGCTAGCTATGGTTTGTTAAAAGAACACACATGCAATGACATTGGTGGATCCATGTGGTTTATGAAAATAACATACATGCAATGAACTCTGGTGGATCCATAAGTGGTTTATGAAGAGAACAGACATGCAATGACACTTGTGGATCCATATGTGGTTCATGAAAAGAACACACATGCAATGAATCTGGTGGATTCACATGTGGTTTGTGAAAAGAACACACATGCAATGACTCTAGCTATTGTTAATGAAAAGAACACACATGCAATGAAACTGGTGGATCCATATGTGGTTTGTGAAATGAACACATATGTAGTGACACTGGTGGATCCATATGTAGTTTGTGAAAAGAACACACATGCAGTGACACTGGTGGATCCATATGTGGTCTGTGAAAAGAACACACATGCAATGACTCTGGTGGATCCATATGTGGTTTCTGAACAAAACAAACATGCAATGTCTCTAGCTATGGTTAATGAAAAGAACACACATGTAATGTGACAGTGGATCCATATGTGGTTTGTGAAGAGAACACACTTGTAGTGACACTGGTGGATCCAGATGTGGTTTGTGAAAAGAACACACATGCAATGACTCTGGTGGATCCATATGTGGTTTGTGAAAGAACAGACATGCAATGACACTGGTGGATCCATGTGGTTTATGACAATAACACGCATCCAGTGACTCTAGTTGTGGTTAATGAAAAGAACACACATGCAATGACACTAGGGGATCCATATGTGGTTTCTGAAAAGAACACACATGCGGTGACTCTGGTGGATCCATATGTGGTTTGTGAAAAGAACACACTTGCAATGACTTTGGTGGATCCATATGTGGTTTGTGAAAAGAACACACATTCAATGACAATGGTGGATCCATATGTGGTTCATGAAAAGAACACACATGCTATCACTCTGGTGGATCCACATGTGGTTTGTTAAAAGAACACACATGCAATGACACTGGTGGATCCATGTGGTTTGTGCAAATAACAGACATGCAATGAACTCTGGTGGATCCATATGTGGTTTGTGAGAAGAACACACATGCAATGATACTGGTGGATCCATGTCGTTTATGACAATAACACACATCTAGTGACTCTAGCTGGGTTTGTAAAAAGAACACACATGTAATGACATTGGTTGATCCATGTGGTTTATGAAAATAACAGACATGCAATGAACTCTAGTGGATCCATATGTGGTTTATGAAGAGAACAGACATGCAAGGACATTGTTGGATCCATATGTGGTTCATGAAAACAACACACATGCAATGACTCTGGTGGATCCACATGTGGTTTGTGAAAAGAACACACATGCAATGACTCTAGCTATTATTAATGAAAAGAACACACATGCAATGAAACTGGTGGATCCATATGTGGTTTGTGAAAAGAACACACATGCAGTGACACTAGTGGATCCATATGTCGTTTGTGAAAAGAACACACATGTAGTGACACTGGTGGATCCATATGTGGTTTGTGAAAAGAACACAATGCAATGACTCTGGTGGATCCATATCTCGTTTGTGAACAGAACAGGCATGTAATGACTCTAGCTGTGGTTAATGAAAAGAACACACATGCAATGACACTGGTGGATCCATATGTGGTTTGTGAAAAGAACACACATGCAGTGACACTGGTGGATCCATATGTGGTTTGTGAAAAGAACACACATGCAATGACTCTGGTGGATCCATATGTGGTTTGTGAAAAGAACACACATTCAATGACACATTCAATGACACCGTTTATGACAATAACACACATCTAGTGACTCTAGCTGTGGTTTGTTAAAAGAACACACATACAATGACATTAGTGCATCCATGTGGTTTATGAAAATAACAGACATGCAATGAACTCTGGTGGATCCATATGTGGTTTATGAAGAGAACTGACATGCAACGACACTGGTGGATCCATATGTCGTTCATGAAAACAACACACATGCAATGACTTTGGTGGATCCATATGTGTTTTATAAAAAGAACACACATGCAATGACTCTAGCTGTTGTTAATGAAAAGAACACACATGCAATGAAACTGGTGGATCCATATGTGGTTTGTGAAAAGAACACACATGCAGTGACACTGGTGGATCCATATGTGGTTTGTGAATAGAACACACATGCAGTGGCACTGGTCAATCCATATGTGGTTTGGAAAAAGAACACTTGCAATGACTCTCTTGGATCCATATGTGGTTCGTGAATAGAATAGACATGCAATGACAGTAGCTGTGGTTAATGAAAAGAACACACATGCAATGACACTGGTGGATCCATATGTGGTTTGTGAAAAGAACACACATGCAGTGACACTGGTGGATCCATATGTGGTTTGTGAAAAGAACACACATGCAATGACTCTGGTGGATCCATATGTGGTTTGTCAAAAAAACAGACATGCAACGACACTAGTGGATCCATGTGGTTTATGAGAATAACACACATCCAGTGACTCTAGCTGTGGTTAATGAAAAGAACACACATGCAATCACACTGCTGGATCCATATGTGGTTTCTGAAAGGAACACACATGCAATGACACTGGTGGATCCATATGTGGTTTGTGAAAAGAACACACATTCAATGACACTGGTGGATCCATATGTGGTTCATGAAAAGAACACACATGCAATGACTCTGGTGGATCCACATGTGGTTTGTGAAAAGAACATACATGCAATGACACTGGTGGATCCATGTGGTTTGTGAAAATAACAGACATGCAATGAACTCTGGTGGATCCATATGTGGTTTGTGAGAACACCACACATGCAATGACACTGGTGGATCCATGTCGTTTATGATAACAACACACATCAAATAACTCTAGTTGTGGTTTATTAAAAGAACACACATGCAATGACACTGGTGGATCCATGTCGTTTATGATAACAACACACATCGAATATCTCTAGTTGTGGTTTATTAAAAGAACACACATGCAATGACATTGGTGGATCCATGTGGTTTATGAAAATAACAGACATGCAATGAACTCCGGTGGATCCATATGTGGTTTATGAAGAGAACATACATGCAATGACACCGGTGGATCCATATATGGTTCATGAAAAGAAAACACATGCAATGACTCTGGTGGATCCATATGTGGTTTGTGAAAAGAACACACATTCAATGACACTGGTGGATCCATATGTGGTTCACGAAAAGAACACACATGCAATGACTCTATTGGATCCACATGTTGTTTGTGAAAAGAACACGCATGCAATCACACTGGTGGATCCATGTGGTTTGTGAAAATATCAGACATGCAATGAACTCTGGTGGATCCATATGTGGTTTGTGAGAAGAGCACACATGCAATGACACCGGTGGATCCATGTCGTTTATGATAATAACACACATACAATGACTCTAGTTGTGGTTTATTAAAAGAACACACATGCAATGGCATTGGTGGATCCATGTGGTTTATGAAAATAACAGACATGCAATGAACTCTGGTGGATCCATATGTGGTTTATGAAGAGAACAGACATGCAATGACACTGGTGGATGCATATGTGGTTCATGAAAAGAAAAGACATTCAATGACTCTGGTGGATCCACATGTGGTTTGTGAAAAGAACACACATGCAATGACTCTAGCTGTTGTTAATGAAAAGAACACACATGTCATGAAACTGGTGGATCCATATGTGGTTTGTGAAAAGAATAGAGATGAAGTGACACTGGTGTATCCATATGTGGTTTGTGAAAAGAACGCACATGTAGTGACACTAGTGGATCCATATGTGGTTTTTGAAAAGAACACACATGCAATGACTCTGGTGGATCCATATGTGCTTTCTGAAAATAACAAACATGCAATGACTCTAGTTGTGGTTAATGAAAAGAACACACATGCAATGACTCTGGTGAATCCACATGTGGTTTGTGAAAAGAACACACATGCAATGACATTGGTGGATCCATGTGGTTTGTGAAAATAACAGACATGCAATGAAGTCTGGTGGATCCTTATGTGGTTTGTGATAAGAACACACATGCAATGACACTGGTGGATCCATGTGGTTTATGACAATAGCACACATCCAGTGACTATAGATACTCCTAGGATAGGATGGGATATTATTATTCTATATCTTTTGAACTGTATAGCCAAATTCAAAATCTGAGAGCGGCAAATTCTCCCGCCTCACCTCCACTGAAATATTTCGAGTGGTCACACGCCCCAAGTTGTAGCCGTACGAAATTCCTTTTCTACCCCTGACAATGACCTATCTACTAATGTCGGGGCATGGGTATGGTTCGTAATCCTCCTCCCCCCGGGGGCCAGGTGTCCCCACTACTCTGAAGCTGGGTAGTCCACCTTCCACCGACGCCATTTCCCCCAAAGCACTCCGAAAAACCCGAACCCCTTTCTGACCTCCAGCTCCTGCACCACTGCACTGGCCCATCCCAGCAGCGCTTCGCCGGCCAACATGCCACCCAACTCCCTCTCACCTCCAGCACCAGCACCACTACACCGTTATCATCTCCACCGCACTTCGCCCGCCTACACGCCACCCAACCCCCTATCTCACCTCCAGCTCTTGCACCACCGCATCAGAACATCACTGTCGCACTTCGCCGGCCCACACGCCACTCCAAACCCCCAATCCCACCTCTAGCTCCTGCACCACCGCACTTCGTCGGCCTACACGCCATACCACTATACCATATACTCCTGACCAGTCTACAGGATCAGCCGACGTCCACCTTACCGAGCCCTAGTTTGCCTGAAACCCTCTTCCATACAATTGTGTTAGTTTTTCCGGCTCCCTAGTCCACAACACCTGACCTGCTTCACCTACGCCGGTGTGCGCTGCATTAGATCTACTTCACGGACTCAACAGTCCGCTACACCGGATCTGCTTCACCGATGCTCTTGTGCAGCGCCTCGAATCCATAATCGGTTGTAACAGATCTGCTTCACCGACAATGTCGTGCACTACATCGGATCTCCTTCACCGGCCATCTTGTCAAGCAAGCCAGACCCATCAACAACCTCCATAGATCTGCTTCACAGATGCTGCCGAGATCTATCTGCTTCAGCCTGACTCACCACTACCGGGCACCCTCGGCGTCCTTGACGTCACCCGCAAAGATGCCATGTATGCGTAAATGACGTCGTGGCCTAGGTAAACCAGATCTACTTGTTCGTTCGTTTAAATATACTAGGTATGAGCCTGCGACAGTGAACTGCATTTCTGTATTGGTGGTAAATTCCTGCCTCAATACTGGCTTAATTGATATCCCACTCTCCCTTGATAAATTTGGTGTAGTCTATGTTAAATCCAGGCGTTAAACTACTCCTTCTGTTTCGAGGTATAAGGCGTCCTTGTTATGCGTGTTTTTCTTTGACCAACAATTACTCTTAATATACATAAACAATTTTGGTAGTACAAAATATACATCATTAGAGTTCATTGGTATTATACAGTTCATGGCAAATGTTAATTCACTGAACATCTGAGGCTACCTACCTGTTCAACAAGTTCACAAGTTATGTCATCATAATGTGAACTTGCTTTGTCTGTTGCTACAATACTGACTGCATGTAATTTTGGAGTTAATTGGTAGTTTTAAACCATTGAACATGTAGGTTAACATTCCCTGCTCTACAAGTTCAGAATTTATGCTATTTTAATTTCAATCTAGTTGTTATAAGCAAACATAGTAACTGCCTTCTCTTATGTAATTCATCGCAAATTTTATGTCACTAAACTTGTTGGTTTTGCATTCCCTCTGCAAGTTATGCCATTATTGTTTGTTTCAATTAAGCTCCGACAGTAGCTGCCGCCTATTGTGTACTACTCCCTCCATTTCAAAATATAAGATGTTTTAGCTTTGTGAGAGGAGTGTATCTAGACACCATTTAGTGAGTAGGTTTACTCCAAACGTACATGAACCTACACACTAAAAGTGGTCTAGATGATGACTTATACTTTTTGAAACGGAGGGAGTACATCCATTCCGTAAAAGAAGGCCTATATAACTTTAAAGTCAAACAATGATGACTTTTACCAAGCTCATAGAAAAATATATTATGGGTTAATTTGTGGCATTTGCGTCTATGAAAATATATGCCCCGATGTATCGAATGGCGTTGGTTTGGTATGGTATATGTTCCTAGTATGTTCTACAAACTTGGTCCAATTTTGCGTCGATTGACTTGCGAAAAATTTATACGCCTTATTTACTTTGGATTGGATGTAGTATTGCATGGCATGTTTTAAGGCACTTAACATGGTTATCTACATGCCCTGCTCTATAAATTCAAGTTTCTCAATTATAATTTCTGTAGCAGCAGTATCTACCTTCTATTATGTAGTTCATGGCATTTTAAGTCACTTCACATATGGGTTAGCATTCCCTGCTCTATAAGTTCACGAGATATACCATTGTAATGTCTATCTTGTTCGTCCAAATGTTAGTACAGTAACTTCCTGCTCTGTAGAAGGTGACACTTTTTATGGCACTTCTCATATTTGTTTGCAATCCTATTTCACAAGTTAAATCATTGTAATATCTCTCTTGTTCGTGCTAAGGAGTGACTGTAACTGCATTCTACTTTGTCGCCGTGGCAATATTTATGTCATTTAAATGTTTGTTTATATTCTGCCATTCCCTGCTCTACGTGTTCACAAGTGATTATACTAAATGTCTATCTAGTTCTCTGTAAACAGCAAGAGCCACTATCTGATATTATTTCCTCTCACAGGGAACATGGAGAATCGTAGAGTGAATCGCCCCTATAATCTTGTAAGTACCTATTGCTTTGTATTGCTGAATGCAAACCTATTTTATGTGAATGAGTGACATGAACCTATATGTAGAGGAGCAACAATAAAGTATATGGATCGTCTATCCAAGTACTCGATGCGGTGGTTGTCTTCAAAGAACGAACTGACAACAGGATGTCCTCCAACGGGACTGCATAAAAAGAAATAGTAAGTCTCTTGTTTTTACTGAGATGTGCACAGTGTCAGATGCTTGTTTCTACGAGGTACCACATGATTCGGCTAATTATTAGAATAAGGTTGACCTTAACCAAGACTGGACAAAAACCAGACGTAAATCCCTCGATTTATAAATCAATGTGCTCACTTGATTTTGGTGATGATCTATTCTTTCTATATTTGACTTGTCTTCATCTATCTATCTATTTTGTGGTGGTAATTTAAGTATGCTAATTTATAGTCTATTATTGTATTTTTCTTCTATAATTAAGAGTTTGAATGCACTCGTGAGGTAGTCACATTGTCTAGTGTCGACACCACATGAGTTGGCCAATGATTAGAACAAGATGACCTTTAATGGTACTGCACAAAGACCGAATGTAAATCCCTTGATTTGTAATTCAATTTTCTCACTCAATCATGGTGGAGATCTCTTTTTGCTATATTTGACTGATGATCTTCTATCTATATATATGTGTTAACTAGATCATGATTAGGTGGTGGTGATTGAAGTATATCCACTTTTATGCTAATCTATATTCTATTATAAATATTAGAGATCGCCACCATGATTGAGCTTATATGCACTCTGGAGGTAGTAACATAGTCTAGTGTTATATGTATGAGACTAGTATAAATTACTTAGTCTTGGTGGGGAGTAACTTGGACTAGTAAAAATGCATACAATAATAGTCCAAGTTACTCTACCAACACTAAAGGGTGTCTAGATACATTCATTTCACAAACCCCATGACATCTTATATTTTCAAACGGAGTGAGTTCTATCTAGACTACTCATAGTGAGATTGTCATAGCTATTATCATCTAATATGATCCCTAGTTACTATATATATGTACTATGACCATGTTAATATGATCTGGAAGTCTATCGTGCACCTGTTGTTTGATTGCTTAATTCATTACCTCAATAGCTACTCTACATGATGCACATATAGAGTCTATTGCCAATTTGATTCTTTAGTTTGCTCGTTATTAAAGCAATGTAATGATTTTCTTAACTAAACGATCAGAGCAACACCCTGTCAAGGCGAAGCTACAGGTTTGAGCCCCATCAGTCCCAAACTAGGGATGGCAATTTCTGTGAGAAATACAATGTTTGATTAATAATAAACAAGGGATTTTCATCTATACATCATGAGTTGATCTTGCGAGTTTAATATTAGCCACCATATGGTTCAATTGGTTATGGTTCCTGTGAATTTTTAGTTGACTTGTGATTGCATCAATGCTATATTCTGACGTGGTTCCTAGACATACATTGTTTAAATACTTCATTGACCTTGCAAGGTGCACAATGTTTCATTTGCTTGTTTGTCTACTAGATTTTCTTGCCTGGTTATATGTACAATGATAGTATCAGCAGTTGGAAATACAATAGTTGTAGGCATTACAAAGAAGGTTTGTGCTACTTTTTGGATGCATCCAACTATTGTTTTGGCAGCAAATGACCTCTTCTTTTGTATTTACTGGCCCGACGATCAAATATTTGAATGATCTGGCTACTGAAAAGGAATGCTTGATATCTTGTTTGTCTGAAATGATTATGGTAGTCTATTTAAGACACTTGGTTTATTGCTTGTTTTTCGAAGGTACTATCATAGTTGCCTGATTATTAAAGCAATGCTAGCTGTGGTTGTAGGTCACTTTTTTGGCTAGTTCATACTATAGAACATTTTTAAACGCTATTCTTATATTTTAGGTTAATGCTTTGTTGTCCCGACCAGTTCTAAGCAGCCGAAGGAATCTCATGCACCTCTTTTTGTTATATTTCTATATTTTTGTTATGCAGTGATATGATTAGTTTATGAGGGAAAGAGTCGAGTTGCTTGATTCCCTACATTCATTACCGCACTAGTTCAGTTAGTAGGCATGAGACACACATGTTGATGGCTTGATTTGTTATATTAGGACAATGCCAATTTTGAAATTCTTTGACAACAAACATGGTGTTTTTTTGCCTGCTTTGCTGCTCTAACTTAATATGTCTTAGTTTTAGCATGCAAATAACCTATAGTGTTTCTTCCACAGTGGCTATGATACTGGCACATGTACGCATCGGTCTAGGACATCGACAGTTCCTGTTATTCCGGAAAGAGATGTATGAGGCACATCATTAATTGTTCCTGGCCAATGATGAATTTGTTATTTTACATATAAGATGGCCGCCAGTTAGCTGGTACGCTGTGCTGACTTGTTTTCTTTGTTTCAGGCTGCACATGAAGCTATGGGGGCAGAAGGGAGGAATCCAACGTTAAGTATTGAGGTCATTTCACAAAGCAGCAGTGACAGTGATTATTGCTTGCATTGGCCCACGGTTTCAGTTTTTCCAGCAAAAAGAGGTGTTACAGCTGCACTCCAAACAATTGATTTAATTGAACAAGAAATAGAGCAAATAGATGGAATAATCACGATTACACGTGAACAGATACAAGAACTGAAAGATTGATAAGATTTGACGGACCGTCTACTTGATAATCTCTTCTGCAGCTGTCATGGTATGCTAACTTGTATAGGGATGTAAGCTCTGTAGTAGAAACCCTATTCCAACACATGTCTCGTGATGTCTCTATAATGCTTCATCTTGTTTTTGTTGAAAGTCTGGTCTGTAATAAATTTCAAAAAATATTTTTTGATGTAATAGGGTGATCCTAGCGCGGCCATTAGCGGGCTGAAATATTAACGGGTTCTTTAAAACCAGAATTTCGCCATAGTTATAGAATACCCAAATATGTTGGCCAGTAGATGGGCCAAATAATCACTAAAAGGCCGTAAGTGGCAGGTCAGTATATTGGTGGGCCTCATAAGTTGCCAAGGCCCTGAAAATGTACAGGGCTGAACAGCAACAGGCGAGAACAGTAAAGGGCCCGAACTGTAATGGGCCCGAATATTGATATACCTCAATAGTAAAGAGCTGAAACAGTAGAAGGCCTAAATAGTAAAAATCCCGTGCAGTAGAGGGCCCGCACAGTAAAACGGTCTGAAGAGTAAAAGGCCTAAATAGTAAATGGCCTGAACAATAAATGGCCTGAATAGTAAAAGGCCATAAGAGAAAAAGGCCTAAAAAGTGAATAGCCGGAACAGTAGAAGGCCAGAACAGTAAAAGCCCAGAACAATAAAAGGCTAGAACAGTAAAGGATCCTAACACTGGCAACCCAGAAATGTAAAAGGCCATAACAGTAAATGGGTAGAACAGGAGCAGACCCCACGGGCCGTAGGAACAGTAACGGGCTGCCTATAGGCGTTAACAATGCCTGACCTTCTGGCGTTGGCCCCTAATGGCCGCATATTATTCTACCAAAGTGGGCCTTCTTTAGGCTGAAACTATAGCGGGCCTGAAATCGTATGGGCCCTAGATGGATTCATTAATGGGTCATGTCAAACAGTACACGTCGTGAGAGTAAAGGGCTGTAATCTTATTGGGCTCTCCTCGTGGGCTGGACCACTTAACAATTAGCAGGCGTTGTCTAGGCCAGGCTTCTGCCATGGTTTCTGTGACCGTTAACAGCGGTAACCGGTGGTTAACGGCGGGTGCCATGTGGTATTTTTGCATGACGTCCGCAGTCAACGCGGGTGACAAAAAGATCTATGTCGAAACAAGTTTTCGTGGCTGAAGGGTGCGATCTGCCACAGTCAGAAAAAACGTGGTAGATCCTTTTGTGACGGGGCTTTTACAACGAAGGGCATCCATCGTAGAAGACTTTTTAGCCACGAAAAACGGGCCTTCAACCACGAAAATCATCTGTTGTAAAAGCCAACTTTTCTTGTAGTGACAGGTGTATCCATATGTGGTTTGTGAAAAGAACACACATGAAATGACTCTGGTGGATCGATATGTGGTTTGTGAAAAGAACAGACATGCAATGACTCTAGCTGTGGTTAATGAAAAGAACACACATGCAATGACTCTAGTGGATCCACATGTGGTTTCTGAAAACAACACACATGCAATGACATTGGAGGATCCATGTGGTTTGTGAAAATAATAGACATGCAATGAACTCTGGTGGATCCATATGTGGTTTGTGAAAAGAACACACATGCAATGACATTGGTGGATCCATGTGGTTTATGAAAATAACAGACATCCAATGAACTCTGGTGGATCCATATGTGGTTTATGAAGAGAATAGACATGCAATGACACTGGTGGATCCATATGTGGTTCATGAAAAGAACACACATGCAATGACTCTGGTGGATCCACATGTGGTTCGTGAAAAGAACACACATGCAATGACTCTAGCTGTTGTTAATGAAAAGAACACACATGCAATGAAACTGGTGGATCCATATGTGGTTTGTGAAAAGAACAGAGATGTAGTGACACTGGTGGGTCCATATGTGGTGTGTGAAAATAACACACATGCAGTGACACTGGTGGATCCATATGTGGTTTGTGAAAAGAATACACATGCAATGACTCTGGTGGATCCATATGTGGTTTGTGAAAAGAACAGACATGGAATGACTCTAGCTGTGGTTAATGAAAAGAACACACATGCAATGACTCTGGTGGATCCATATGTGTTTTGTGAAAAGAACACACATGTAATGACATTGGTGGATCCATATGTGGTTTGTGAAAATAACAGACATGCAATGAACTCTGCTGGATCCATATGAGGTTTATGAAAATAACACACATGCAATGAAACTGATGGATCCATATGTGGTTTGTGAAAAGAACTGACATGGAATGAACTCTGGTGGATCCATATGTGGTTTGTGAAAAGAACACACATGCAGCGACTCTAGTTGTGGTTAATGTAAACAACACACATGCAATGACACTAGGGCATCCATATATGGTTTGTGAAAAGAACACACATGCAGTGACACTGGTGGATCCATATGTGGTTTGTGAAAAGAACACACATGCAGTGACACTGGTGGATCCACATGTGGTTTGTGAAAAAACACACATGCAATGACATTGGTGGACCCATGTGGTTTGTGAAAATAACAGACATGCAATGAACTCTGTTGGATCCATATGTGGTTTGTGAAAAGAACAGACATGTAATGACACTCGTGGATCCATGTAGTTTATGACAAGAACACACATCAGTGACTCTAGCTGTGGTTAATGAAACGAACACACATGCAATGACACTAGGGGATCCATATGTGGTTTGTGAAAAGAACACACAAGTAGTGACACTGGTGGATCCATATGTGGTTTGTTAAAAGAACACAAATGTAGTGACACCAGTGGATCCATATGTGGTTTGTCAAAATAACACACATGCAATGACTTTGGTGGATCCACATGTGTTTGTGAAAAGAACACACATGCAATTACTCTGGTGGATCCATATGAGGTTTGTGAAAAGAACAAACATGCAATGACTCTAGCTGTGGTTATTGAAAAGAACACACATGCAATGACACTGGTAGATCCATGTGGTTTATGACAATAACACACATCCAGTGACTCTAGCTATGGTTAATGAAAAGAACACACATGCAATGACACTAGGGGATCCATATGTGGTTTGTGAAAAGAACACACATGTAGTGACTCTAGTGGATCCATATGTGGTTTGTGAAGAGAACACACATGCAATGACTCTTGTGGATCCATATGTGGTTTGTGAAAAGAACACACATTCAATGACACTAGTGGATCCATATGTGGTTCATGAAAAGAAAACACATGCAATGACATTGGTGGATCCATGTCGTTTATGAAAATAACAGACATGCAATGAACTCTGGTGGATCCATATGTGGTTTATGAAGAGAACATACTTGCAAGGACACTGGTGGATCCATATGTGGTTCATGAAAACAACACACATGCAATGACTCTGGTGGAACCACGTGTGGTTTGTGAAAAGAACACACATGCAATGACTCTAGCTATTTTTAATGAAAAGAACATACATGAAATGAAACTGGTGGATCCATATGTGGTTTGTGAAAAGAACACACATGGAGTGACACTGGTGGATCCATATGTGGTTTGTGAAACGCACACATGCAGTGACACTGGTGGATCCATATGTGGTTTGTGAAAAGAACACACATGCAATGACTCTGGTGGATCCATATGTGGTTTGTTAACAAAACAGACATGCAATGACTCTAGCTATGGTTAATGGAAAGAACACAGATGCAATGACACTGGTGGATCCATATGTGGTTTGTGAAAAGAACACACATGAAGTGACACTGGTGGATCCATATGTGGTTTGTGAAAAGAACAGACATGCAATGACATTGGTGGATCCATGTGGTTTATGACAATAACACACATCCAGTGACTCTAGCTGTGGTTAATGAAAAGAATGCACATGCAATGACACTAGGAGATCCATATGTGGTTTGTGGAAAGAACACAGATGCAGTGACTCTGGTGGATCCATATGTGGTTTGCGAAAAGAACACACATGCACTGACATTGGTGGATCCATGTGGTTTGTGAAAATAATAGACATGCAATGAACTCTGGTGGATCCATATGTTGTTTATGAAGAGAACACACATGCAAGGACACTGATGGATCCATATGTGGTTCATGAAAACAACACACATGCAATGACTCTGGTGGAACTACATGTGGTTTGTGAAAAGAACACATATGCAATGACTCTAGCTGTTGTTAATGAAAAACACACATGCAATGAAACTGGTGGATCCATATGTGGTTTGTGAAAAGAACACACATGCAGTGACACTGGAGGATCCATATGTGGTTTGTGAAAAGAACACATGCAGTGACACTGGTGGATCCATATGTGGTTTGTGAAAAGAACACACATGCAATGACTCAGGTGGATCCATACGTGGTTTGTGAACAGAACAGACATGCAATGACTCTAGTTGTGGTTAATGAAAAGAACACACATGCAATGACACTGGTGGATCCATATGTTGTTTGTGAAAAGAACACACATGCAGTGACACTGGTGGATCCATATGTGGCTTGCGAAAAGAACACACATGCAATGACTCTGGTGGATCCATATGTGGTTTGTGAAAAGAACATACATGCAATGACATTGGTGGATCCATGTGGTT
This sequence comes from Avena sativa, assembly GCA_916181665.1. Classification (NCBI taxonomy): domain Eukaryota; kingdom Viridiplantae; phylum Streptophyta; class Magnoliopsida; order Poales; family Poaceae; genus Avena; species Avena sativa. The sequence continues at coordinate 541,548,887 of OV702289.1, read as the reverse complement.
TATGACAATAACACACATCCAGTGACTCTAGCTATGGTTAATGAAAACAACACACATGCAATGACACTAGGAGATCCATATGTGGTTTGTGAAAATAACAAAGATGCAGTGACTCTGGTGGATCCATATATGGTTTGTGAAAAGAACACACATGCAATGACTCTGGTGGATCCATATGTGGTTTGTGAAAAGAACACACATTCAATGACACTGGTGGATCCATATGTGGTTTGTGAAAAGAACACACATGCAATGACTCTGGTGGATCCACATGTGGTTTGTGAAAAGAACACACATGCAATGACATTGGTGGATCCATGTGGTTTGTGAAAATAACAGAGATGCAATGAACTCTGGTGGATCCATATGGTTTATGAAGAGAACAAACATGCAAGGACACTGGTGGATCCATATGTGGTTCATGAAAACAACACACATGCAATGACTCTGGTGGAACCACATGTGGTTTGTAAAAAGAACACACATGCAATGACTCTACCTGTTGTTAATGAAAAGAACACACATGCAATGAAACTGGTGGATCCATATGTGGTTTGTGAAAAGAACACACATGCAGTGACATGGGTGGATCCATATGTGGTTTGTGAAAAGAACACATGTAATGACACTAGTGGATCCATATGTGGTTTGTGAAAAGAACACACATGCAATGACTCTGGTGGATCCATATGTGGTTTGTGAACAGAACAAACATGCAATGACTCTAGCTGTGGTTAATGGAAAGAACACACTTGCAATGACACTGGTGGATCCATATGTGGTTTGTGAAAAGAACACACAAGCAGTGACACTGGTGGATCCATATGTGGTTTGTGAAAAGAACACACGTGCAATGACTCTGGTGGATCCATATGTGGTTTGTGAAAAGAACAGACATGTAATGACACTGGTGGATCCATATGTGGTTCATGAAAATAAAACATATGCAATGACTTTGGTGGATCCACATGTGGTTTGTGAAAAGAACACACATGCACTGACTCTGGTGGATCCACATGTGGTTTGTGAAAAGAACACACATGCAATGACATTGGTGGATCCATGTGGTTTGTGAAAATAACAGACATGCAATGAACTCTGGTGGATCCATATGTGGTTTATGAAGAGAACAAACATGCAAGGACACTGGTGGATCCATATGTGGTTCATGAAAACAACACACATGCAATGACTCTGGTGGAATCACATGTTATTTGTGAAAAGAACACACACGCAATGACTCTAGCTGTTGTTAATGAAAAGAACACACATGCAATGAAACTGGTGGAGCCATATGTGGTTTGTGAAAAGAACACACATGCAGTGACACTGGTGGATCCATATGTGGTTTGTGAAAAGAACACACATGCACTGACTCTGGTGGATCCATATGTGGTTTGTGAACAGAACAGACATGCAATGACTCTAGCTGTGGTTAATGAAAAGAACACACATGCAATGACACTGGTGGATCCATATGTGGTTTGTGAAAATAACACACATGCAGTGATACTGGTGGATCCATATGTGGTTTGTGAAAAGAACACACATGCACTGACTCTGGTGGATCCATATGTGGTTTGTGAAAAGAATAGACATGCAATGACATTGGTGGATCCATGTGGTTTATGACAATAACACACATCTAGTGACTCTAGCTGTGGTTTGTTAAAAGAACACACATGCAATGACATTGGTGGATCCATGTGGTTTATGAAAATAACAGACATGCAATGAACTCTGGTGGATCCATATATGGTTTATGAAGAGAACAGACATGCAATGACATTGGTGGATCCATGTGGTTTATGACAATAACACACATCCAGTGACTCTAGTTGTGGTTAATGAAAAGAACACACATTCAATGACACTAGGGGATCCATATGTGGTGTGTGAAAAGAACACAGATGTAGTGACTCTGGTGGATCCATATGTGGTTTCTGAAAACAACACATATGCAATGACTCTGGTGGATCCATATGTGGTTTGTGAAAAGAACACACATTCAATGACACTGGTGGATCCATATGTGGTTCATGAAAAGAACACACATGCAATGACTCTAGTGGATCCACATGTGGTTTGTGAAAAGAACACACATGCAATGACAGTGGTGGATCTATGTGGTTTGTGAAAATAACAGACATGCAATGAACTCTGGTGGATACATATGTGGTTTGTTAAAAGAATAGACATGCAATGACATTGGTGGATCCATGTGGTTTATGACAATAACACACATCCAGTGACTCTCGCTATGGTTAATGAAAAGAACACACATGCAATGACACTAGGAGATCCATATGTGGTTTGTGAAAAGAACAAAGATCTAGTGACTCTGGTGGATCCATATGTGGTTTGTGAAAAGAGCACACATGCAATGACTCTAGTGGATCCATATGTGGTTTGTGAAAAGAACACACATTCAATGACACTGGTGGATCCATATGTGGTTCATGAAAAGAAAACATATGCAATGACTCTGGTGGATCCACATGTGGTTTGTGAAAAGAACACACATGCAATGACATTGGTGGATCCATGTGGTTTGTGAAAATAACAGACATGCAATGAACTCTGGTCGATCCATATGTGGTTTATGAAGAGAACAAACATGCAAGGACACTGGTGGATCCATATGTGGTTCATGAAAACAACACACATGCAATGACTCTGGTGGAATCACATGTTATTTGTGAAAAGAACACACACGCAATGACTCTAGCTGTTGTTAATGAAAAGAACACACATGCAATGAAACTGGTGGATCCATATGTGGTTTGTGAAAAGAACACACATGCAGTGACACTGGTGGATCCATATGTGGTTTGTGAAAAGAACACATGCAATGACACTGGTGGATCCATATGTGGTTTGTGAAAAGAACACACATGCAATGACTCTGGTGGATCCATATGTGGTTTGTGAACAGAACAGACATGCAATGACTCTAGCTGTGGTTAATGAAAAGAACACACATGCAATGACACTGGTGGATCCATATGTGGTTTGTGAAAAGAACACACATGCAGTGACACTGGTGGATCCATATGTGGTTTGTGAAAAGAACACACATGCACTGACTCTGGTGGATCCATATGTGGTTTGTGAAAAGAATAGACATGCAATGACATTGGTGGATCCATGTGGTTTATGACAATAACACACATCTAGTGACTCTAGCTGTGGTTTGTTAAAAGAACACACATGCAATGACATTGGTGGATCCATGTGGTTTATGAAAATAACAGACATGCAATGAACTCTGGTGGATCCATATGTGGTTTATGAAGAGAACAGACATGCAATGACATTGGTGGATCCATGTGGTTTATGACAATAACACACATCCAGTGACTCTAGTTGTGGTTAATGAAAAGAACACACATGCAATGACACTAGGGGATCCATATGTGGTATGTGAAAAGAACACAGATGTAGTGACTCTGGTGGATCCATATGTGGTTTCTGAAAACAACACATATGCAATGACTCTGGTGGATCCATATGTGGTTTGTGAAAATAACACACATTCAATGACACTGGTGGATCCATATGTGGTTCATGAAAAGAACACACATGCAATGACTCTAGTGGATCCACATGTGGTTTGTGAAAAGAACACACATGCAATGACAGTGGTGGATCTATGTGGTTTGTGAAAATAACAGACATGCAATGAACTCTGGTGGATACATATGTGGTTTGTTAGAAGAATAGACATGCAATGACATTGGTGGATCCATGTGGTTTATGACAATAACACACATCCAGTGACTCTAGCTATGGTTAATGAAAAGAACACACATGCAATGACACTAGGAGATCCATATGTGGTTTGTGAAAAGAACAAAGATCTAGTGACTCTGGTGGATCCATATGTGGTTTGTGAAAAGAGCACACATGCAATGACTCTAGTGGATCCATATGTGGTTTGTGAAAAGAACACACATTCAATGACACTGGTGGATCCATATGTGGTTTATGAAAAGAAAACATATGCAATGACTCTGGTGGATCCACATGTGGTTTGTGAAAAGAACACACATGCAATGACATTGGTGGATCCATGTGGTTTGTGAAAATAACAGACATGCAATGAACTCTGGTCGATCCATATGTGGTTTATGAAGAGAACAAACATGCAAGGACACTGGTGGATCCATATGTGGTTCATGAAAACAACACACATGCAATGACTCTGGTGGAATCACATGTTATTTGTGAAAAGAACACACACGCAATGACTCTAGCTGTTGTTAATGAAAAGAACACACATGCAATGAAACTGGTGGATCCATATGTGGTTTGTGAAAAGAACACACATGCAGTGACACTGGTGGATCCATATGTGGTTTGTGAAAAGAACACATGCAATGACACTGGTGGATCCATATGTGGTTTGTGAAAAGAACACACATGCAATGACTCTGGTGGATCCATATGTGGTTTGTGAAAAGAACACACATGCAGTGACACTGGTGGATCCATATGTGGTTTGTGAAAAGAACACACATGCACTGACTCTGGGGGATCCATATGTGGTTTGTGAAAAGAATAGACATGCAATGACATTGGTGGATCCATGTGGTTTATGACAATAACACACATCTAGTGACTCTAGCTGTGGTTTGTTAAAAGAACACACATGCAATGACATTGGTGGATCCATGTGGTTTATGAAAATAACAGACATGCAATGAACTCTGGTAGATCCATATGTGGTTTATGAAGAGAACAGACATGCAATGACATTGGTGGATTCATGTGGTTTATGACAATAACACACATCCAGTGACTCTAGTTGTGGTTAATGAAAAGAACACACATGCAATGACACTAGGGGATCCATATGTGGTATGTGAAAAGAACACAGATGTAGTGACTCTGGTGGATCCATATGTGGTTTCTGAAAACAACACATATGCAATGACTCTGGTGGATCCATATGTGGTTTGTGAAAATAACACACATTCAATGACACTGGTGGATCCATATGTGGTTCATGAAAAGAACACACATGCAATGACTCTAGTGGATCCACATGTGGTTTGTGAAAAGAACACACATGCAATGATAGTGGTGGATCTATGTGGTTTGTGAAAATAACATAGATGCAATGAACTCTGGTGGATACATATGTGGTTTGTGACAAGAACACACATGCAATGACACTAGTGGATCCATGTCGGTTATGACAATAACACACATCTAGTGACTCTAGTTGTGGTTTATTAAAAGAACACACATGCAATGACATTGGTGGATCCATGTGGTTTATGAAAATAACAGACATGCAATGAACTCTGGTGGATCCATATGTGGTTTATGAAGAGAACAGACATGCAATGACATTGGTGGATCCATGTGGTTTATGACAATAACACACATCCAGTGACTCTAGTTGTGGTTAATGAAAAGAACACACATGCAATGACACTAGGTGATCCATATGTGGTTTGTGAAAAGAACACAGATGCAGTTACTCTGGTGGATCCATATGTGGTTTGCGAAAAGAACACACATCCATTGACTCTGGTGGATCCATATGTGGTTTGTGAAAAGAACACACATTCAATGACACTAGTGGATCCATATGTGGTTCATGAAAAGAACACACATGCAATGACTCTTGTGGATCCACATGTGGTTTGTGAAAAAACACACATGCAATGACATTGGTGGATCTATTTGGTTTGAGAAAAGAATAGACATGCAATGAATGCTGGTGGATCCATATGTGGTTTATGAAGAGCACAAACATGCAAGGACACTGGTGGATCCATATGTGGTTCATGAAAATAACACACATGCAATGACTCTGGTGGAACCACATGTGGTTTGTGAAAAGAACACACATGCAATTACTCTAGGTGTTGTTAATGAAAAGAACACACATGCAATGAAACTAGTGGATCCATACGTGGGTTTTGAAAAGAACACACATGCAGTGACACTGGTGGATCCATTTGTGGTTTGTGAAAAGAACACATGTAATGACACTAGTGGATCCATATGTGGTTTGTGAAAAGAACACACATGCAATGACTCTGGTGGATCCATATGTGGTTTGTGAACAGAACAGACATGCAATGACACTGGTAGATCCATATGTGGTTTGGGAACAGAACACACATGCAATGACTCTGGTGGATCCATATGTTGTTTGTGAACAGAACAGACATCCAATGACTCTAGCTGTGGTTAATGAAAAGAACACACATGCAATGACTCTGGTGGCTCCACATGTGGTTTGTGAAAAGAACACACATGCAATGACACTGGTGGATCCATGTGGTTTGTGAAAATAACAGACCTGCAATGAACTCTGGTGGATCCATATGCGGTTTGTGAGAAGAACACACATGCAATGACACTGGTGGATCCATGTCGTTTATGACAATAACACACGTCCAGTGACTCTAGCTGTGGTTTGTTAAAAGAACACACATGCAATGACATTGGTGGATCCATGTGGTTTATGAAAATAACAGACATGCAATGAAATCTGGTGGATCCATATGTGGTTTATGAAGAGAACAGACATGCAAGGACACTGGTGGATCCATTTGTGGTTCATGAAAACAAACACATGCAATGACTCTGGTGGATCCACATGTGTTTTGTGAAAATAACACACATGCAATGACTCTAGCTGTTGTTAATGAAAAGAAGACACATGCAATGAAACTTGTGGATCCATATGTGGTTTGTGAAAAGAACACACATGAAGTGACACTAGTGGATCCATATGTGGTTTGTGAAAAGAACATACATGCAATGACACTGGTGGATCCATATGTGGTTTGGGAACAGAACACACATGCAATGACTCTAGTGGAATCCATATGTGGTTTGTGAAGAGAACAAACATCCAATGACTCTAGCTGTGGTTAATGAAAAGAACACACATGCAATGACACTGGTGGATCCATATGTGGTTTATGAAAAGAACACACATTGAATGACACTGGTGGATCCATATGTGGTTCATGAAAAGAACACACATGCAGTGACACTGGTGCATCCATATGTGGTTTGTGAAAAAAAACACATGCACTGACTCTGGTGGATCCATATGTGGTTTGTGAAAAGAACAGACATGCAATAACATTCGTGGATCCATGTGGTTTATGACAATAACACACATCTAGTGACTCTAGCTGTGGTTAATGAAAAGAACACACATGCAATGACACTAGGGGATCCATATGTGGTTTGTGAAAAGAACACAGATGTAGTTACTCTGGTGGATCCATATGTGGTTTGCGAAAAGAACACACATCCATTGACTCTGGTGGATCCATATGTGGTTTGTGAAAAGAACACACATTCAATGACACTGGTGGATCCATATGTGGTTCATGAAAAGATCACACATGCAATGACTCTGGTGGATCCACATGTGGTTTGTGAAAAAACACACATGCAATGACATTGGTGGATCTATGTGGTTTGAGAAAAGAATAGACATGCAATGAACTCTGGTGGATCCATATGTGGTTTATGAAGAGAACAAACATGCAAGGACACTGGTGGATCCATATGTGGTTCATGAAAACAACACACATGCAATGACTCTGGTGGAACCACATGTGGTTTGTGAAAATAACACACATGCAATGACTCTAGGTGTTGTTAATGAAAAGAACACACATGCAATGAAACTGGTGGATCCATACGTGGTTTGTGAAAAGAACACACATGCAGTGACACTGGTGGATCCATATGTGGTTTGTGAAAAGAACACATGTAATGACACTAGTGGATCCATATGTGGTTTGTGAAAAGAACACACATGCAATGACTCCGGTGGATCGATATGTGGTTTGTGAACAGAACAGACATGCAATGACTCTAGCTGTTGTTAATGAAAAGAACACACATGCAATGACACTGGTGGATCCATATGTGGTTCGTGAAAAGAACACACATGCAGTGACACTGGTGGATCCATATGTCGTTTGTGAAAAGAACACACAAGCAATGACTCTGGTGGATCCATATGTGGTTTGTGAAAAGAACAGACATGCAATTACATTGGTGGATCCATGTGGTTTATGACAATAACACACATCTAGTGACTCTAGCTGTGGTTAATGAAAAGAACACACATGCAATGACACTAGGGGATCCATATGTGGTTTGTGAAAAGAACATACATGCGGTGACTCTGGTGGATCCATATGTGGTTTGCGAAAAGAACACACATGCAATGACTGGTGGATCCATATGTGGTTTGTGAAAAGAACACACATTCAATGACACTGGTGGATCCATATGTGGTTCATGAAAAGAACACACATGCAATGACTCTGGTGGATCCACATGTGGTTTGTGAAAAAACACACATGCAATGACATTGGTGGATCTATGTGGTTTGTGAAAATAACAGACCTGCAATGAACTCGGGTGGATCCATATGTGGTTTATGAAGATAACAAACATGCAAGGACACTGGTGGATCCATATGTGGTTCATGAAAACAACACACATGCAATGACTCTGGTGGAACCACATGTGGTTTGTGAAAAGAACACACATGCAATGACTCTAGCTGTTGTTAATGAAAAGAACACACATGTAATGAAACTGGTGGATCCATATGTGGTTTGTGAAAAGAACACACATGAAATGACTCTAGTGGATCCATATGTGGTTTGTGAAAAGAACACACATTCAATGACACTGGTGGATCCATATGTGGTTCATGAAAAGAACACACATGCAATGACTCTGGTGGATCCACATGTGGTTTGTGAAAAAACACACATGCAATGACATTGGTGGATCTATGTGATTTGTGAAAATAACAGACCTGCAATGAACTCTGGTGGATCCATATGTAGTTTATGAAGAGAACAAACATGCAAGGACACTGGTGGATCCATATGTGGTTCATGAAAACAACACACATGCAATGACTCTGGTGGAACCACATGTGGTTTGTGAAAAGAACACACATGCAATGACTCTAGCTGTTGTTAATGAAAAGAACACACATGCAATGACACTGGTGGATCCATATGTGGTCTGTGAAAAGAGCACACATGTAGTGACACTGGTGGATCCATATGTCGTTTGTGAAAAGAACACACATGCAATGACTCTGGTGGATCCATATGTGGTTTGTGAAAAGAACAGACATGCAATGATATTGGAGGATCCATGTGGTTTATGACAATAACACACATCCAGTGACTCTAGCTGTGGTTTGTTAAAACAACACACATGCAATGACATTGGTGGATCCATGTGGTTTATGAAAATAACAGACATGCAATGACACTGGTGGATCCATATGTGGTTTATGAAGAGAACAGACATGCAAGGACACTGGTGGATCCATTTGTGGTTCATGAAAATAAACACATGCAATGACTCTGGTGGATCCACATGTGTTTTGTGAAAATAACACACATGCAATGACTCTAGCTGTTGTTAATGAAAAGAACACACATGCAATGAAACTTGTGGATCCATATGTGGTTTGTGAAAAGAACACACATGCAGTGACACTAGTGGATCCATATGTGGTTTGTTGAAAAGAACACACATGCAATGACACTGGTGGATCCATATGTGGTTTGGGAACAGAACACACATGCAATGACTCTAGTGGATGCATATGTGGTTTGTGAAGAGAACAAACATCCAATGACTCTAGCTGTGGTTAATGAAAAGAACACACATGCAATGACACTGGTGGATCCATATGTGGTTTGTGAAAAGAACACACATTGAATGACACTGGTGGATCCATATGTGGTTCATGAAAAGAACACACATGCAGTGACACTGGTGCATCCATATGTGGTTTGTGAAAAAAACACATGCACTGACTCTGGTGGATCCATATGTGGTTTGTGAACAGAACAGACATGCAATGACTCTAGCTGTGGTTAATGAAAAGAACACACATGCAATGACACTGGTGGATCCATATGTGGTTTGTGAAAAGAACACACATGCAGTGACACTGGTGGATCCATATGTCGTTTGTGAAAAGAACACACAAGCAATGACTCTGGTGGATCCATATGTGGTTTGTGAAAAGAACATACATGCAATTACATTGGTGGATCCATGTGGTTTATGACAATAACACACATCTAGTGACTCTAGCTGTGGTTAATGAAAAGAACACACATGCAATGACACTAGGGGATCCATATGTGGTTTGTGAAAAGAACACAGATGCCGTGACTCTGGTGATTCCATATGTGGTTTGCGAAAAGAACACACATGCAATGACTGGTGGATCCATATGTGGTTTGTGAAAAGAACACACATTCAATGACACTGGTGGATCCATATGTGGTTCATGAAAAGAACACACATGCAATGACTCTGGTGGATCCACATGTGGTTTGTGAAAAAACACACATGTAATGACATTGGTGGATCTATGTGGTTTATGAAAATAACAGACCTGCAATGAACTCTGGTGGATCCATATGTGGTTTATGAAGAGAACACACATGCAAGGACACTGGTGGATCCATATGTGGTTCATGAAAACAACACACATGCAATGAATCTGGTGGAACCACATGTGGTTTGTGAAAAGAACACACATGCAATGACTCTAGCTGTTGTTAATGAAAAGAACACACATGTAATGAAACTGGTGGATACATATGTGGTTTGTGAAAAGAACACACATGAAATGACTCTGGTGGATCCATATGTGGTTTCTGAAAAGAACACACATTCAATGACACTGGTGGATCCATATGTGGTTCATGAAAAGAACACACATGCAATGACTCTGGTGGTCCACATGTGGTTTGTGAAAAAACACACATGCAATGACATTGGTGGATCTATGTGGTTTGTGAAAATAATAGACCTGCAATGAACTCTGGTGGGTCCATATGTGGTTTATGAAGAGAACAAACATGCAAGGACACTGGTGGATCCATATGTGGTTCATGAAAAGAACACACATGCAATGACTCTGGTGGATCCATATGTGGTTTGTGAAAAGAACACACATTCAATGACACTGGTGGATCCATATGTGGTTCATGAAAAGAACACACATGCAATGACTCTGGTGGATCCACATGTGGTTTGTGAAAAAACACACATGCAATGACATTGGTGGATCTATGTGGTTTGTGAAAATAACAGATCTGCAATGAACTCTGGTGGATCCATATGTGGTTTATGAAGAGAACAAACATGCAAGGACACTGGTGGATCCATATGTGGTTCATGAAAACAACACACATGCAATGACTCTGGTGGAACCACATGTGGTTTGTGAAAAGAACACACATGCAATGACTCTAGCTGTTGTTAATGAAAAGAACACACATGTAATGAAACTGGTGGATACATATGTGGTTTGTGAAAAGAACACACATGAAATGACTCTGGTGGATCCATATGTGGTTTGTGAAAAGAACACACATTCAATGACACTGGTGGATCCATATGTGGTTCATGAAAAGAACACACATGCAATGACTCTGGTGGTCCACATGTGGTTTGTGAAAAAACACACATGCAATGACATTGGTGGATCTATGTGGTTTGTGAAAATAATAGACCTGCAATGAACTCTGGTGGGTCCATATGTGGTTTATGAAGAGAACAAACATGCAAGGACACTGGTGGATCCATATGTGGTTCATGAAAAGAACACACATGCAATGACTCTGGTGGATCCATATGTGGTTTGTGAAAAGAACACACATTCAATGACACTGGTGGATCCATATGTGGTTCATGAAAAGAACACACATGCAATGACTCTGGTGGATCCACATGTGGTTTGTGAAAAAACACACATGCAATGACATTGGTGGATCTATGTGGTTTGTGAAAATAACAGATCTGCAATGAACTCTGGTGGATCCATATGTGGTTTATGAAGAGAACAAACATGCAAGGACACTGGTGGATCCATATGTGGTTCATGAAAACAACACACATGCAATGACTCTGGTGGAACCACATGTGGTTTGTGAAAAGAACACACATGCAATGACTCTAGCTGTTGTTAATGAAAAGAACACACATGTAATGAAACTGGTGGATACATATGTGGTTTGTGAAAAGAACATACATGAAATGACTCTAGTGGATCCATATGTGGTTTGTGAAAAGAACACACATTCAATGACACTGGTGGATCCATATGTGGTTCATGAAAAGAACACACATGCAATGACTCTGGTGGTCCACATGTGGTTTGTGAAAAAACACACATGCAATGACATTGGTGGATCTATGTGGTTTGTGAAAACAATAGACCTGCAATGAACTCTGGTGGATCCATATGTGGTTTATGAAGAGAACAAACATGCAAGGACACTGGTGGATCCATATGTGGTTCATGAAAACAACAGACATGCAATGACTCTGGTGGAACCACATGTAGTTTGTGAAAAGAACACACACGCAATGACTCTAGCTGTTGTTAATGAAAAGAACACACATGTAATGAAACTGGTGGATCCATATGTGGTTTGTGAAAAGAACACACATGTAGTGACACTGGTGGATCCATATATGGTTTGTGAAAAGAACACATGTAATGACACTGGTGGATCCATATGTGGTTTGTGAAAAGAACACACATGCAATGACTCTGGTGGATCCATATGTGGTTTGTGAACAGAACAGACATGCAATGACTCTAGCTGTGGTTAATGAAAAGAACACACATGCAATGACACTGGTGGATCCATCTGTGGTTTGTGAAAAGAGCACACATGCAGTGACACTGGTGGATCCATATGTCGTTTGTGAAAAGAACACACGTGCAATGACTCTGGTGGATCCATATGTGGTTTGTGAAAAGAACAGACATGCAATGACATTGGTGGATCCATGTGGTTTATGACAATAACACACATCTAGTGACTCTAGCTGTGGTTAATGAAAAGAACACACATGCAATGACACTAGGGGATCCATATGTGGTTTGTGAAAAGAACACAGATGCAGTGACTCTGGTGGATCCATATGTGGTTTGTGAAAAAAAGACACATGCAATGACTCTGGTGGATCCATATGTGGTTTCTGATAAGAACACACATTCAATGACACTGGTGGATCCATATGTGGTTCATGAAAAGAACACACATGTAATGACTCTGGTGGATCCACATGTGGTTTGTGAAAAAACACACATGTAATGACATTGGTGGATCTATGTGGTTTATGAAAATAACAGACCTGCAATGAACTCTGGTGGATCCATATGTGGTTTATGAAGAGAACACACATGCAAGGACACTGGTGGATCCATATGTGGTTCATGAAAACAACACACATGCAATGAATCTGGTGGAACCACATGTGGTTTGTGAAAAGAACACACATGCAATGACTCTAGCTGTTGTTAATGAAAAGAACACACATGTAATGAAACTGGTGGATACATATGTGGTTTGTGAAAAGAACACACATGAAATGACTCTGGTGGATCCATATGTGGTTTGTGAAAAGAACACACATTCAATGACACTGGTGGATCCATATGTGGTTCATGAAAAGAACACACATGCAATGACTCTGGTGGTCCACATGTGGTTTGTGAAAAAACACACATGCAATGACATTGGTGGATCTATGTGGTTTGTGAAAATAATAGACCTGCAATGAACTCTGGTGGGTCCATATGTGGTTTATGAAGAGAACAAACATGCAAGGACACTGGTGGATCCATATGTGGTTCATGAAAAGAACACACATGCAATGACTCTGGTGGATCCATATGTGGTTTGTGAAAAGAACACACATTCAATGACACTGGTGGATCCATATGTGGTTCATGAAAAGAACACACATGCAATGACTCTGGTGGATCCACATGTGGTTTGTGAAAAAACACACATGCAATGACATTGGTGGATCTATGTGGTTTGTGAAAATAACAGATCTGCAATGAACTCTGGTGGATCCATATGTGGTTTATGAAGAGAACAAACATGCAAGGACACTGGTGGATCCATATGTGGTTCATGAAAACAACACACATGCAATGACTCTGGTGGAACCACATGTGGTTTGTGAAAAGAACACACATGCAATGACTCTAGCTGTTGTTAATGAAAAGAACACACATGTAATGAAACTGGTGGATCCATATGTGGTTTGTGAAAAGAACACACATGAAATGACTCTAGTGGATCCATATGTGGTTTGTGAAAAGAACACACATTCAATGACACTGGTGGATCCATATGTGGTTCATGAAAAGAACACACATGCAATGACTCTGGTGGTCCACATGTGGTTTGTGAAAAAACACACATGCAATGACATTGGTGGATCTATGTGGTTTGTGAAAACAATAGACCTGCAATGAACTCTGGTGGATCCATATGTGGTTTATGAAGAGAACAAACATGCAAGGACACTGGTGGATCCATATGTGGTTCATGAAAACAACAGACATGCAATGACTCTGGTGGAACCACATGTAGTTTGTGAAAAGAACACACACGCAATGACTCTAGCTGTTGTTAATGAAAAGAACACACATGTAATGAAACTGGTGGATCCATATGTGGTTTGTGAAAAGAACACACATGTAGTGACACTGGTGGATCCATATGTGGTTTGTGAAAAGAACACATGTAATGACACTGGTGGATCCATATGTGGTTTGTGAAAAGAACACACATGCAATGACTCTGGTGGATCCATATGTGGTTTGTGAACAGAACAGACATGCAATGACTCTAGCTGTGGTTAATGAAAAGAACACACATGCAATGACACTGGTGGATCCATATGTGGTTTGTGAAAAGAGCACACATGCAGTGACACTGGTGGATCCATATGTCGTTTGTGAAAAGAACACACGTGCAATGACTCTGGTGGATCCATATGTGGTTTGTGAAAAGAACAGACATGCAATGACATTGGTGGATCCATGTGGTTTATGACAATAACACACATCTAGTGACTCTAGCTGTGGTTAATGAAAAGAACACACATGCAATGACACTAGGGGATCCATATGTGGTTTGTGAAAAGAACACAGATGCAGTGACTCTGGTGGATCCATATGTGGTTTGTGAAAAAAAGACACATGCAATGACTCTGGTGGATCCATATGTGGTTTGTGATAAGAACACACATTCAATGACACTGGTGGATCCATATGTGGTTCATGAAAAGAACACACATGTAATGACTCTGGTGGATCCACATGTGGTTTGAGAAAAGAACACACATGCAATGACACTAGTGGATCCATGTGGTTTGTGAAAATAACAGACCTGCAATGAACTCTGGTGGATCCATATGTGGTTTATGAAGAGAACAGACATGCAAGGACACTGGTGGATCCACTTGTGGTTCATGAAAACAACACACATTCAATGACTCTATTGGATCCACATGTCGTTTGTGAAAAGAACACACATGCAATGACTCTAGATGCTGTTAATGAAAAGAACACACAAGCAATGAAACTTGCGGATCCGTATGTGGTTTGTGAACAGAACACACATGTAGTGACACTAGTGGATCCATATGTGGTTGGTGAAAAGAACAAACATGCAATGACACTGGTAGATCCATATGTGGTTTGGGAACAGAACACACATGCAATGACTCTGGTGGATCCATATGTGGTTTGTGAACAGAACATACATCCAATGACTCTAGCTGTGGTTAATGAAAAGAACACACATGCACTGACTCTGGTGGATCCACATGTGGTTTGTGAAAAGAACACACATGCAATGACACTGGTGGATCCATGTGGTTTGTGAAAATAACAGACCTGCAATGAACTCTGGTGGATCCATATGTGGTTTGTGAGAAGAACACACATGCAATGACACTGGTGGATCCATGTCGTTTATGACAATAACACACGTCCAGTGACTCTAGCTGTGGTTTGTTAAAAGAACACACATGCAATGACATTGGTGGATCCATGTGGTTTATGAAAATAACAGACATGCAATGAACTCTGGTGGATCCATATGTGGTTTGTGAACATAACAGACATGCAAGGACACTGGTGGATCCATTTGTGGTTCATGAAAACAAACACATGCAATGACTCTAGTGGATCCACACGTGTTTTGTGAAAATAACACACATGCAATGACTCTAGCTGTTGTTAATGAAAAGAACACACATGCAATGAAACTTGTGGATCCATATGTGGTTTGTGAAAAGAACACACATGCAATGACACTGGTGGATCCATATGTGGTTTGGGAACAGAACACACATGCAATGACTCTAGTGGATCCATATATGGTTTGTGAACAGAACAGACATCCAATGACTCTAGCTGTGGTTAATGAAAAGAACACACATGCAATGACACTGGTGGATCCATATGTGGTTTGTGAAAAGACCACACATGAAGTGACACTGATGGATCCATATGTGGTTTGTGAAAAGAACACACATGCAATGACTCTGGTGGATCCATATGTTGTTTCTGAAAAGAACAGACATGGAATTCCACGGGTGGATCCATGTGGTTTATGACAATAACACACATCCACTGACTCTAGCTGTGCTTAATGAAAAGAAAACACATGCAATGACACTAGGGGATCCATATGTGGTTTGTGAAAAGAACACACATGCAGTGACTCTGGTGGATCCATATATGGTTTGTGAAAAGAACACACATGCATTGACTCTGGTGGATCCATATGTGGTTTGTGAAAAGAACACACATTCAATGACACTCGTGGATCCATATGTGGTTCATGAAAAGAACACACATGCAATGACTCTGGTGGATCCACATGTGGTTTGTGAAAAGAACACACATGCAATGACATTGTTGGATCTATGTGGTTTGTGAAAATAACAGACATGCAATGAACTCTGGTGGATCCATATGTTGTTTATGAAGAGAACAAACATGCAAGGACACTGGTGGATCCATATGTGGTTCATGAAAACAACACATCTAGTGACTCTAGTTGTGGTTTATTAAAAGAACACACATGCAATGACATTGGTGGATCCATGTGGTTTATGAAAATAACAGACATGCACCGAACTTTGGTGGATACATATGTGGTTTATGAAGAGAACAAACATGCAATGACACTGGTGGATCCATATGTGGTTCATGAAAAGAAAACACATTTAATGAGTCTGGTGGATCCATATGTGGTTTGTGAAAGGAACACACATTCAATGACACTGGTGGATCCATATGTGGTTCATGAAAAGAACACACAGGCAATGACTCTGGTGGATCCACATATCGTTTGTGAAAAGAACACACATGCAATGACACTGGTGGATCCATGTGGTTTGTGAAAATAACAAACATGCAATGAACTCTGGTGGATCCATATGTGGTTTGTGAGAAGAACACACATGCAATGATGGTGGATCCATGTTGTTTATGACAATGACACACACAAGTGACTCTAGTTGTGGTTTATTAAAAGAACACACATGCAATGACATTGGTGGATCCATGTGGTTTATGAAAATAACAGACATGTAATGAACTCTGGTGGATCCATATGTGGTTTATGAAAAGAACATACATGCAATGACATTGGTGTATCCATATGTGGTTCATGAAAAGAAAACACATGCAATGACTCTGGTGGATCCACATGTGGTTTGTGAAAAGAACACACATGCAATGACTCTAGCTGTTGTTAATGAAAAGAACACACATGCAGTGAAACTGGTGGATCCATATGTGGTTTGTGAAAAGAACAGAGATGTAGTGACACTGGTAGATCCATATGTGGTTTGTGAAAAGAACACACATGCAGTGACACTAGTGGATCCATATGTGGTTTGTGAAAAGAACACACATGCAATGACTCTAGGTGTTGTTAATGAAAAGAACACACATGCAATGAAACTGGTGGATCCATATGTGGTTTGTGAAAAGAACACACATGCAGTGACACTGGTGGATCCATATGTGGTTTGTGAAAAGAACACATGTAATGACACTAGTGGATCCATATGTGGTTTGTGAAAAGAACAGACATGCAATGACTCTACCTGTGGTTAATGAAAAGAACACACATGCAATGACTATGGTGGATCCATATGTGGTTTGTGAAAAGAACACACATGCAATGACATTGGTGGATCCACATGTGGTTTGTGAAAATAACAGACATGCAATGAACTCTACTGGATCCATATGTGGTTTCTGAAAAGAACACACATGCAATGACTCTGGTGGATCCATATGTGGTTTGTGAAAGGAAACACATGCAATGACTCTAGCTGTTGTTAATGAAAAGAACACGAATGCAATTAAACTGGTGGATCCATATGTGGTTTGTGAAAATAACTGACGTGCAATGAACTCTGGTGGATCCATATGTGGTTTGTCAAAAGAACACACATGTAGTGATTCTAGTTGTGGTTAATGAAAAGAACAGACATGCACCGACACTAGGGCATCCATATGTGGTTTGTGAAAAGAACACACATGCAGTGACACTGGTGGATCCATATGTGGTTTGTGAAAAGAAAACACATGTAGTGACACTGGTGGATCCATATGTGGTTTGTGAAAAGAAAACACATGCATTGACTCTGGTGGATCCATATGTGGTTTGTGAAAAGAACAGACATGCAATGACTCTAGATGTGGTTAATAAAAAGAACACACATGCAATGCTTTGGTGGATCCACATGTGGATTGTGAAAAGAACACACATGCAATGACATTGCTGGACCCATGTGGTTTTTGAAACTAACAAACATGCAATGAACTCTAGTGGATCCATATTTGGTTTGTTAAAAGAACACACATGCAATGACACTCATGGATCCATGTGGTTTATGGCAATAACACACATCCAGTGACTCTAGCTGTGGTTAATGAAAAGAACACACATGCAATGACACTAGGGGATCTATATGTGGTTTGTGAAGAGAACAGACATGCAATGACACTGGTGGATCCATATGTGGTTCATGAAAATAACACACATGCAATGACTCTGGTGGATCCACATGTGGTTTGTGAAAAGAACACACATGCAATGACATTGGTGGATCTATGTGGTTTGTCAAAATAACAGACATGCAATGACTCTGGTGGATCCATATGTTGTTTATGAAGAGAACAAACATGCAAGGACACTGGTGGATCCATATGTGGTTCATGAAAACAACACATCTAGTGACTCTAGTTGTGGTTTATTAAAAGAACACACATGCAATGACATTGGTGGATCCATGTGGTTTATGAAAATAACAGACATGCACTGAACTTTGGTGGATACATATGTGGTTTATGAAGAGAACAAACATGCAATGACACTGGTGGATCCATATGTGGTTCATGAAAAGAAAACACATTTAATGAGTCTGGTGGATCCATATGTGGTTTGTGAAAAGAACACACATTCAATGACACTGGTGGATCCATGTGTGGTTCATGAAAAGAACACACAGGCAATGACTCTGGTGGATCCACATATCGTTTGTGGAAAGAACACACATGCAATGACACTGGTGGATCCATGTGGTTTGTGAAAATAACAAACATGCAATGAACTCTGGTGGATCCATATGTGGTTTGTGAGAAGAACACACATGCAATGATGGTGGATCCATGTCGTTTATGACAATGACACACACAAGTGACTCTAGTTGTGGTTTATTAAAAGAACACACATGCAATGACATTGGTGGATCCATGTGGTTTATGAAAATAACAGACATGTAATGAACTCTGGTGGATCCATATGTGGTTTATGAAAAGAACATACATGCAATGACACTGGTGTATCCATATGTGGTTCATGAAAAGAAAACACATGCAATGACTCTGGTGGATCCACATGTGGTTTGTGAAAAGAACACACATGCAATGACTCTAGCTGTTGTTAATGAAAAGAACACACATGCAGTGAAACTGGTGGATCCATATGTGGTTTGTGAAAAGAACAGAAATGTAGTGACACTGGTAGATCCATATGTGGTTTGTGAAAAGAACACACATGCAGTGACACTGGTAGATCCATATGTGGTTTGTGAAAAGAACACACATGCAGTGACACTAGTGGATCCATATGTGGTTTGTGAAAAGAACACACATGCAATGACTCTAGGTGTTGTTAATGAAAAGAACACACATGCAATGAAACTGGTGGATCCATATGTGGTTTGTGAAAAGAACACACATGCAGTGACACTGGTGGATCCATATGTGGTTTGTGAAAAGAACACATGTAATGACACTAGTGGATCCATATGTGGTTTGTGAAAAGAACAGACATGCAATGACTCTACCTGTGGTTAATGAAAAGAACACACATGCAATGACTCTGGTGGATCCATATGTGGTTTGTGAAAAGAACACACATGCAATGACATTGGTGGATCCACATGTGGTTTGTGAAAATAACAGACATGCAATGAACTCTACTGGATCCATATGTGGTTTCTGAAAAGAACACACATGCAATGACTCTGGTGGATCCATATGTGGTTTGTGAAAGGAAACACATGCAATGACTCTAGCTGTTGTTAATGAAAAGAACACGAATGCAATTAAACTGGTGGATCCATATGTGGTTTGTGAAAATAACTGACGTGCAATGAACTCTGGTGGATCCATATGTGGTTTGTCAAAAGAACACACATGTAGTGATTCTAGTTGTGGTTAATGAAAAGAACAGACATGCACCGACACTAGGGCATCCATATGTGGTTTGTGAAAAGAACACACATGCAGTGACACTGGTGGATCCATATGTGGTTTGTGAAAAGAAAACACATGTAGTGACACTGGTGGATCCATATGTGGTTTGTGAAAAGAAAACACATGCATTGACTCTGGTGGATCCATATGTGGTTTGTGAAAAGAACAGACATGCAATGACTCTAGATGTGGTTAATAAAAAGAACACACATGCAATGCTTTGGTGGATCCACATGTGGATTGTGAAAAGAACACACATGCAATGACATTGCTGGACCCATGTGGTTTTTGAAAATAACAAACATGCAATGAACTCTAGTGGATCCATATTTGGTTTGTTAAAAGAACACACATGCAATGACACTCATGGATCCATGTGGTTTATGGCAATAACACACATCCAGTGACTCTAGCTCTGGTTAATGAAAAGAACACACATGCAATGACACTAGGGGATCTATATGTGGTTTGTGAAGAGAACAGACATGCAAGGACTCTGGTGGATCCACATGTGGTTTGTGAAAAGAACACACATGCAATGACTCTAGCTGTTGTTAATGAAAAGAACACACATGCAATGAAACTTGTGGATCTGTATGTGGTTTGTGAAAAGAACACACATGCAGTGACACTAGTGGATCCATATGTGGTTTGTGAAAAGAACAAACATGCAATGAAACTGGTTGATCCATATGTGGTTTGGGAACAGAACACACATGCAATGACTCTGGTGGATCCATATGTGGTTTGTGAACAGAACAGACATCCAATGACTCTAGCTATGGTTAATGAAAAGAACACACATGCAATGACTCTGGTGGATCCACATGTGGTTTGTGAAAAGAACACACATGCAATGACACTGGTGGATCCATGTGGTTTGTGAAAATTACAGACCTGCAATGAACGCTGGTGGATCCATATGTGGTTTCTGAGAAGAACACACATGCAATGACACTGGTGGATCCATGTCGTTTATGACAATAACACACATCCAGTGACTCTAGCTGTGGTTTGTTAACAGAACACACATGCAATGACATTGGTGGATCCATGTGGTTTATGAAAATAACAGACATGCAATGAACTCTGGTGGATCCATATGTCGTTTATGAAGATAACAGACATGCAAGGCCACTGGTGGATCCATTTGTGGTTCATGAAAACAACACACATGCAATGACTCTGGTGGATCCACAGGTGTTTTGTGAAAATAACACACATGCAATGACTCTAG
The DNA here is from genome assembly GCA_916181665.1 of Avena sativa. Lineage (NCBI taxonomy): Eukaryota > Viridiplantae > Streptophyta > Magnoliopsida > Poales > Poaceae > Avena > Avena sativa. The sequence continues at coordinate 541,527,000 of OV702289.1, read as the reverse complement.
CTGTTGTTAATGAAAAGAACACACATGCAATGAAACTTGTGGATCCATATGTGGTTTGTGAAAAGAACACACATGCAGTGACACTAGTGGATCCATATGTGGTTTGTGAAAAGAACACACATGCAATGACACTGGTGGATCCATATGTGGTTTGGGAACAGAACACACATGCAATGACTCTAGTGGATCCATATATGGTTTGTGAACAGAACAGACATCCAATGACTCTAGCTGTGGTTAATGAAAAGAACACACATGCAATGACACTGGTGGATCCATATGTGGTTTGTGAAAAGACCACACATGAAGTGACACTGATGGATCCATATGTGGTTTGTGAAAAGAACACACATGCAATGACTCTGGTGGATCCATATGTTGTTTCTGAAAAGAACAGACATGGAATTCCACGGGTGGATCCATGTGGTTTATGACAATAACACACATCCACTGACTCTAGCTGTGCTTAATGAAAAGAAAACACATGCAATGACACTAGGGGATCCATATGTGGTTTGTGAAAAGAACACACATGCAGTGACTCTGGTGGATCCATATGTGGTTTGTGAAAAGAACACACATGCATTGACTCTGCTGGATCCATATGTGGTTTGTGAAAAGAACACACATTCAATGACACTGGTGGATCCATATGTGGTTCATGAAAAGAACACACATGCAATGACTCTGGTGGATCCACATGTGGTTTGTGAAAAGAACACACATGCAATGACATTGGTGGATCTATGTGGTTTGTGAAAATAACAGACATGCAATGAACTCTGGTGGATCCATATATGGTTTATGAAGAGAACAAACATGCAAGGACACTGGTGGATCCATATGTGGTTCATGAAAACGACCCACATCCAGTGACTCTAGTTGTGGTTTATTAAAAGAACACACATGCAATGACATTGGTGGATCCATGTGGTTTATGAAAATAACAGACATGCACTGAACTTTGGTGGATCCATATGTGGTTTATGAAGAGAACACACATGCAATGACATTGGTGGATCCATATGTGGTTCATGAAAAGAAAACACATTTAATGAGTCTGGTGGATCCATATGTGGTTTGTGAAAAGAACACACATTCAATGATACTGGTGGATCCATATGTGGTTCATGAAAAGAACACACAGGCAATGACTCTGGTGGATCGACATGTTGTTTGTGAAAAGAACACACATGCAATGACACTGGTGGATCCATGTGGTTTGTGAAAATAACAAACATGCAATGAACTCTGGTGGATCCATATGTGGTTTGTGAGAAGAACACACATGCAATGACACTGGTGGATCCATGTCGTTTATGACAATGACACACACAAGTGACTCTAGTTGTGGTTTATTAAAAGAACACACATGCAATGACATTGGTGGATCCATGTGGTTTATGAAAATAACAGACATGTAATGAACTCTGGTGGATCCATATGTGGTTTGTCAGAAGAACCCACATGCAATGACACTGGTGGATCCATGTCGTTTATGACAATAACACACATCCAGTGACTCTAGCTGTGGTTTGTTAACAGAACACACATGCAATGACATTGGTGGATCCATGTGGTTTATGAAAATAACAGACATGCAATGAACTCTGGTGGATCCATATACGGTTTATGAAGATAACAGACATGCAAGGACACTGGTGGATCCATTTGTGGTTCATGAAAACAACACACATGCAATGACTCTGGTGGATCCACAGGTGTTTTGTGAAAATAACACACATGCAATGACTCTAGCTGTTGTTAATGAAAAGAACACACATGCAATGAAACTTGTGGATCCATATGTGGTTTGTGAAAAGAACACACATGCAGTGACACTAGTGGATCCATATGTGGTTTGTGAAAAGAACACACATGCAATGACACTGGTGGATCCATATGTGGTTTGGGAACAGAACACACATGCAATGACTCTAGTGGATCCATATATGGTTTGTGAACAGAACAGACATCCAATGACTCTAGCTGTGGTTAATGAAAATAACACACATGCAATGACACTGGTGGATCCATATGTGGTTTGTGAAAAGAACACACATGAAGTGACACTGATGGATCCATATGTGGTTTGTGAAAAGAACACACATGCAATGACTCTGGTGGATCCATATGTGGTTTCTGAAAAGAACAAACATGGAATTCCACGGGTGGATCCATGTGGTTTATGACAATAACACACATCCACTGACTCTAGCTGTGGTTAATGAAAAGAAAACACATGCAATGACACTAGGGGATCCATATGTGGTTTGTGAAAAGAACACACATGCAGTGACTCTGGTGGATCCATATGTGGTTTGTGAAAAGAACACACATGCATTGACTCTGGTGGATCCATATGTGGTTTGTGAAAAGAACACACATTCAATGACACTGGTGGATCCATATGTGGTTCATGAAAATAACACACATGCAATGACTCTGGTGGATCCACATGTGGTTTGTGAAAAGAACACACATGCAATGACATTGGTGGATCTATGTGGTTTGTGAAAATAACAGACATGCAATGAACTCTGGTGGATCCATATATGGTTTATTAAGAGAACAAACATGCAAGGACACTGGTGGATCCATATGTGGTTTGTGAAAACAACACACATCTAGTGACTCTAGTTGTGGTTTATTAAAAGAACACACATGCAATGACATTGGTGGATCCATGTGGTTTATGAAAATAACAGACATGCACTGAACTTTGGTGGATCCATATGTGGTTTATGAAGAGAACAAACATGCAATGACACTGGTGGATCCATATGTGGTTCATGAAAAGAAAACACATTTAATGAGTCTGGTGGATCCATATGTGGTTTGTGAAAAGAACACACATTCAATGACACTGGTGGATCCATATGTGGTTCATGAAAAGAACACACAGGCAATGACTCTGGTGTATCCACATGTTGTTTGTGAAAAGAACACACATGCAATGACACTGGTGGATCCATGTGGTTTGTGAAAATAACAAACATGCAATGAACTCTGGTGGATCCATATGTGGTTTGTGAGAAGAACACACATCCAATGACACTGGTGGATCCATGTTGTTTATGACAATGACACACACAAGTGACTCTAGTTGTGGTTTATTAAAAGAACACACATGCAATGACATTGGTGGATCCATGTGGTTTATGAAAATAACAGACATGTAATGAACTCTGGTGGATCCATATGTGGTTTGTGAGAAGAACACACATGCAATGACACTGGTGGATCCATGTCGTTTATGACAATAACACACATCCAGTGACTCTAGCTGTGGTTTGTTAACAGAACACACATGCAATGACATTGGTGGATCCATGTGGTTTATGAAAATAGCAGACATGCAATGAACTCTGGTGGATCCATATGTGGTTTATGAAGATAACAGACATGCAAGGACACTGGTGGATCCATTTGTGGTTCATGAAAACAACACACATGCAATGACTCTAGTGGATCCACATGTGTTTTGTGAAAATAACACACATCCAATGACTCTAGCTGTTGTTAATGAAAAGAACAGACATGCAATGAAACTTGTGGATCCATATGTGGTTTGTGAAAAGAACACACATGCAGTGACACTAGTGGATCCATATGTGGTTTGTGAAAAGAACACACATGCAATGACACTGGTGGATCCATATGTGGTTTGGAACAGAACACACATGCAATGACTCTAGTGGATCCATATATGGTTTGTGAACAGAACAGACATCCAATGACTCTAGCTATGGTTAATGAAAAGAACACACATGCAATGACACTGGTGGATCCATATGTGGTTTGTGAAAAGAACGCACATGAAGTGACACTGATGGATCCATATGTGGTTTGTGAAAAGAACACACATGCAATGACTCTAGTGGATCCATATGTGGTTTCTGAAAAGAACAGACATGGAATTCCACTGGTGTATCCATGTGGTTTATGACAATAACACTCATCCACTGACTCTAGCTGTGGTTAATGAAAGGAAAACACATGCAATGACACTAGGGGATCCATATGTGGTTTGTGAAAAGAACACACATGCAGTGACTCTGGTGGATCCATATGTGGTTTGTGAAAAGAACACACATGCATTGACTCTGGTGGATCCATATGTGGTTTGTGAAAAGAACACACATTCAATGACACTCGTGGATCCATATGTGGTTCATGAAAAGAACACACATGCAATGACTCTGGTGGATCCACATGTGGTTTGTTAAAAGAACACACATGCAATGACAGTGGTGGATCTATGTGGTTTGTGAAAATAACAGACATGCAATGACCTCTGGTGGATCCATATATGGTTTATGAAGAGAACAAACATGCAAGGACACTGGTGGATCCATATGTGGTTCATGAAAACAACACACATCTAGTGACTCTAGTTGTGGTTTATTAAAAGAACACACATGCAATGACATTGGTGGATCCATGTGGTTTATGAAAATAACAGACATGCACTGAACTTTGGTGGATCCATATGTGGTTCATGAAGAGAACAAACATGCAATGACACTGGTGGATCCATATGTGGTTCATGAAAAGAAAACACATTTAATGAGTCTGGTGGATCCATATGTGGTTTGTGAAAAGAACACACATTCAATGACACTGGTGGATCCATATGTGGTTCATGAAAAGAACACACAGGCAATGACTCTGGTGGAACCACATGTTGTTTGTGAAAAGAGCACACATGCAATGACACTGGTGGATCCATGTGGTTTGTGAAAATAACAAACTTGCAATGAACTCTGGTGGATCCATATGTGGTTTGTGAGAAGAACACACAAGCAATGACACTGGTGGATCCATGTCGTTTATGACAATGACACACACAAGTGACTCTAGTTGTGGTTTATTAAAAGAACACACATGCAATGACATTGGTGGATCCATGTGGTTTATGAAAATAACAGACATGTAATGAACTCTGGTGGATCCATATGTGGTTTGTGAGAAGAACACACATGCAATGACACTGGTGGATCCATGTCGTTTATGACAATAACACACATGCAGTGACTCTAGCTGTGGTTTGTTAACAGAACACACATGCAATGACATTGGTGGATCCATGTGGTTTATGGAAATAACAGACATGCAATGAACTCTGGTGGATCCATATGTGGTTTATGAAGATAACAGACATGCAAGGACACTGGTGGATCCATTTGTGGTTCATGAAAACAACACACATGCAATGACTCTGGTGGATCCACATATGTTTTGTGAAAATAACACACATGCAATGACTCTAGCTGTTGTTAATGAAAATAACACACATGCAATGAAACTTGTGGATCCATATGTGGTTTGTGAAAAGAACACACATGCAGTGACACTAGTGGATCCATATGTGGTTTGTGAAAAGAACACACATGCAGTGACACTAGTGGATCCATATGTGGTTTGTGAAAAGAACACACATGCAATGACACTGGTGGATCCATATGTGGTTTGGGAACAGAACACACATGCAATGACTCTAGTGGATCCATATGTGGTTTGTGAACAGAACAGACATCCAATGACTCTAGCTGTGGTTAATGAAAAGAACACACATGCAATGACACTGGTGGATCCATATGTGGTTTGTGAAAAGAACACACATGAAGTGACACTGATGGATCCATATGTGGTTTGTGAAAAGAACACACATGCAATGACTCTGGTGGATCCATATGTGGTTTCTGACAATAAGACACATTCAATGACACTGGTGGATCCATATGTGGTTCATGAAAAGAACACACATGCAATGACTCTGGTGGATCCACATGTGGTTTGTGAAAAGAACACACATGCAATGACAGTGGTGGATCTATGTGGTTTGTGAAAATAACAGACCTGCAATGACCTCTGGTGGATCCATATATGGTTTATGAAGAGAACAAACATGCAAGGACACTGGTGGATCCATATGTGGTTCATGAAAACAACACACATCCAGTGACTCTAGTTGTGGTTTATTAAAAGAACACACATGCAATGACATTGGTGGATCCATGTGGTTTATGAAAATAATAGACATGCACTGAACTTTGGTGGATCCATATGTGGTTTATGAACAGAACAAACATGCAATGACACTGGTGGATCCATATGTGGTTCATGAAAAGAAAACACATTTAATGAGTCTGGTGGATCCATATGTGGTTTGTGAAAAGAACACACATTCAATGACACTGGTGGATCCATATGTGGTTCATGAAAAGAACACACAGGCAATGACTCTGGTGGATCCACATGTTGTTTGTGAAAAGAACACACATGCAATGACACTGGTGGATCCATGTGGTTTGTGAAAATAACAAACATGTAATGAACTCTGGTGGATCCATATGTGGTTTATGACAAGAACATACATGCAATGACACTGGTGTATCCATATGTGGTTCATGAAAAGAAAACACATGCAATGACTCCGGTGGATCCACATGTGGTTTGTGAAAAGAACACACATGCAATGAGTCTAGCTATTGTTAATGAAAAGAACACACATGCAGTGAAACTGGTGGATCCATATGTCGTTTGTGAAAAGAACAGAGATGTAGTGACACTGGTAGATCTATATGTGGTTTGTGAAAAGAACACACATGCAGTGACACTGGTGGATCCATATGTGGTTTGTGAAAAGAACACACATGCAATGACTCTGGTGGATCCATATGTGGTTTGTGAAAAGAACAGACATGCAATGACTCTACCTGTGGTTAATGAAAAGAACACACATGCAATGACTCTGGTGGATCCATATGTGGTTTGTGAAAAGAACACACATGCAATGACATTGGTGGATCCATATGTGGTTTGTGAAAAAAACAGACATGCAATGAACTCTACTAGATCCATATGTGGTTTCTGAAAAGAACACACATGCAATGACTCTGGTTGATCCATATGTGGTTTGTGAAAAGAAACACATGCAATGACTCTAGCTGTTGTTAATGAAAAGAACACGAATGCAATGAAACTGGTGGATCCATATGTGGTTTGTGAAAATAACTGACGTGCAATGAACTCTGGTGGATCCATATGTGGTTTGTGAAAAGAACACACATGCAGTGATTCTAGTTGTGGTTAATGAAAAGAACAGACATGCAACGACACTAGGGCATCCATATGTGGTTTGTGAAAAGAACACACATGAAGTGACACTGGTGGATCCATATGTGGTTTGTGAAAAGAACACACATGTAGTGACACTGGTGGATCCATATGTGGTTTGTGAAAAGAACACACATGCATTGACTCTGGTGGATCCATATGTGGTTTGTGAAAAGAAGAGACATGCAATGACTCTAGCTCTGGTTAATGAAAAGAACACACATGCAATGCCTTGGTGGATCCACATGTGGTTTGTGAAAAGAACACACATGCAATGACATTGCTGGACCCATGTGGTTTGTGAAAATAACAAACATGCAATGAACTCTACTGGATCCATATTTGGTTTGTTAAAAGAACACACATGCAATGACACTCATGGATCCATGTGGTTTATGGCAATAACACACATCCAGTGACTCTAGCTGTGGTTAATGAAAAGAACACACATGCAATGAAACTAGGGGATCTATATGTGGTTTGTGAAAAGAACACATATGCAGTGACTCTGGTGGATCCATATGTGGTTTGTGAAAAGAACACACATGCAGTGACTCTGGTGGATCCATATGTTGTTTGTGAAAAAACACACATCCAATGACTCTAGCTTAATGAAAAGAACACACATGCAATGAAATTGGTGGATCCGTATGTGGTTTGTGAAAAGAACAGAGATCTAGTGACTCTAGCTATGGTTTATGAAATTAACACACATTTCAATGACTCTGGTGGATCCATATGTGGTTTGTGAGAAGAACACATATGCAATGACTCTAGCTGTGGTTAATGAAAATAACAAAGATGCAATGACTCTAGTGGATCCATATGTGGTTCATTGAAAGAACACAAATTCAATGACACTGGTGGATCCATATGTGTTTCATGAAAAGAACACACATGCAATGACACTGGTGGATCCATATGTGGTTTGTGAGAAGAACACACATGAAGTGACTCTAGTTTTGGTTAATGAAAAACACACATGCAATGACATTAGGGGATCCGTATGTGGATAATGAAAAGAACACACATGCAATGGCACTTGTGTATCCATATGTGGTTAATGAAAAGAACAGACATGCAATGAACTCTGGTGGATCCATATGTGGTTTTTCAAAAGAACACACATGCAGTGACTCTAGTTGTGGTTAATGAAAAGAACACACATGCAGTGACACTGGTGGATCCATATGTGGTTTGTGAAGAGAACACACATGTAGTGACTCTGGTGGATCCATTTGTGGTTTGTGAAAAGAACACACATGCAGTGACACTGGTGGATCCATATGTGGTTTGTGAAAAGAACACACATGCAAATACTCTGGTGGATCCATATATGGTTTGTGAAAAGAACAAACATGCAATGACACTGGTGGATCCATGTGGTTGATGACAATAACACACATCTAGTGACTCTAACTGTAGTTAATGAAAAGAACACACATGCAATGACACTAGGGGATCCATATGTGGTTTGTGAAATGAACACACATGAAGTGACTCTAGTTGTTCCATATGTGGTTTATGAAAAGAACACACATGCAATGACACTGGTGGATCCATATGTGGTTTGTGAAAAGAACGCACATTCAATGACACTGCTGGATCCATATGTGGTTCATGAAAATAACACACATGCAATGACTCTGGTGGATCCACATTTGGTTTGTGAAAAGAACACACATGCAATGACGCTGGTGGATCCATGTGGTTTGTGAAAATAACAGACACGCAATGAACTCTGGTGGATCCATATGTGGTTTGTGAGAAGAACACACATGCAATGTCACTGGTGGATCAATGTGGTTTATGACAATAAAACACTTCCAGTTATTCTAGTTGTGGTTTGTTAAAAGAACACACATGCAATGACATTAGTGCATCCATGTGGTTTGTGAAAATAACAGACATGGAATGAACTCTGGTGGATCCATATGTGGTTTATGAAGAGAACATACATGCAATGACACTAGTGGATCCATATGTGGTTCATGAAAAGAACACACATGCAATGACTAGTGGATCCATATGTGGTTTGTGAAAAGAACATGCATGCAATGACTCTAGATGTTGTTAATGAAAAGAACACACATGCAATGAAACTGGTGGATCCATATGTGGTTCGTGAATAGAACACATATGCAGTGACACTAGTGGATCCATATGTGGTTTGTTAAAAGAACACACATGTAGTGACACTGGTGGATCCATATGTGGTTTGTGAAAAGAACACACATGCAATGACTCTAGTGGATCCATATGTGGTTTTTGAAAAGAACACACATGCAATGACTCTATCTATGGTTAATGAAAAGAACACACATGCAATGACTCTGGTGGATCCACATGTGGTTTTGAAAAGAACACACATGCAATGACTCTGGTGGATCCATATGTGGTTTGTGAAAAGAACAGACATGCAATGACTCTAGCCGTGGTTAATGAAAAGAACACACATGCAATGACTCTGGTGGATCCATGTGGTTTGTGATAATAACAGTCATGCAATGAACTCTGGTGGCTCCATATGTGGTTCATGAAAAGAACACACATGCAATGACTTTGGTGGATCCACATGTGGTTTGTGAAAAGAACACACATGCAATGACACTGGTGGATCCATGTGGTTTGTGAAAATAACGGACATGCAATGAACTCTGGTGGATCCATATGTTGTTTGTGAAAAGAACACACATGCAATGACACTGGTGGATCCATGTGGTTTATGACAATAACACACATCCAGTGACTCTCGTTGTGGTTAAATAAAAGAACACACATGTGATGAAACTAGGGGATCCATATGTGGTTTGTGAAAAGAACACACACGCGGTAACTCTGGTGGATCCATATGTGGTTTGTGAAAAGAACAAACATGAAATGACACTGGTGGATCTATATGTGGTTTGTGAAAAGAAAACACATTCAATGACACTGGTGGATCCATATGTGGTTCATGAAAAGAACACACATGCAATGACTCTAGTGGATCCACCTGTAGTTTGTGAAAAGAACACACATGCAATGACACTGGTGGATCCATGTGATTTGTGAAAATAACAGAGATGCAATAAACTCCGGTGGATCCATATGTGGTTTATGACAAGAACACACATGCAATGACACTGGTGGATCCACGTGGTTTATGACAATAACACAAATCTAGTGACTCTCGCTGTGGTTAAATAAAAGAACACACATGCAATGACACTAGGGGATCCATATGTGGTTTGTGAAAAGAACACACATGCAGTAACTCTGGTGGATCCATATGTGGTTTGTGAAAAGAATAAACATGAAATGACACTGGTGGATCCATATGTGGTTTGTGAAAAGAACACACATTTAATGACACTGGTGGATCCATATGTGGTTCATGAAAAGAACACACATGCAATGACTCTGGTGGATCCATATGTGGTTTGTGAAAAGAAACACATGCAATGACACTGGTGGATTCATGTGGTTTGTCAAAATAATAGACATGCAGTGAAATCTAGTGGATCCATATGTGGTTTGTGACAAGAACACACATGCAATGACACTGGTGGATCCATGTTGTTTATGACAATAACACACATTCAATGACTCTAGCTATGGTTTGTTAAAAGAACACACATTCAATGACATTGGTGGATCCATGTGGTTTATGAAAATAACATACATGCAATGAACTCTGGTGGATCCATATGTGGTTTGTGAGAAGAACACACATGCAATGTCACTGGTGGATCAATGTGGTTTATGACAATAAAACACATCCAGTTACTCTAGTTGTGGTTTGTTAAAAGAACACACATGCAATGATATTGGTGCATCCATGCGGTTTGTGAAAATAACAGACATGGAATGAACTCTGGTGGATCCATATGTGGTTTATGAAGAGAACATACATGCAATGACACTAGTGGATCCATATGTGGTTCATGAAAAGAACACACATGCAATGACTAGTGGATCCATATGTGGTTTGTGAAAAGAACACGCATGCAATGACTCTAGATGTTGTTAATGAAAAGAACACACATGCAATGAAACTGGTGGATCCATATGTGGTTCGTGAAAAGAACACATATGCAGTGACACTAGTGGATCCATATGTGTTTTGTTAAAATAACACACATGTAGTGACACTGGTGGATCCATATGTGGTTTGTGAAAAGAACACACATGCAATGACTCTGGTGGATCCATATGTGGTTTTTGAAAAGAACACACATGCAATGACTCTATCTATGGTTAATGAAAAGAACACACATGCAATGACTCTGGTGGATCCACATGTGGTTTTGAAAAGAACACACATGCAATGACTCTAGTGGATACATATGTGGTTTGTGAAAAGAACAGACATGCAATGACTCTAGCCGTGGTTAATGAAAAGAACACACATGCAATGACTCTGGTGGATCCATGTGGTTTGTGATAATAACAGTCATGCAATGAACTCTGGTGGCTCCATATGTGGTTCATGAAAAGAACACACATGCAATGACTCTGGTGGATCCACATGTGGTTTGTGAAAAGAACACACATGCAATGACACTGGTGGATCCATGTGGTTTGTGAAAATAACGGACATGCAATGAACTCTGGTGGATCCATATGTTGTTTTTGAAAAGAACACACATGCAATGACACTGGTGGATCCATGTGGTTTATGACAATAACACACATCTAGTGACTCTCGTTGTGGTTAAATCAAAGAACACACATGTAATGACACTAGGAGATCCATATGTGGTTTGTGAAAAGAACACACACGCGGTAACTCTGGTGGATCCATATGTGGTTTGTGAAAAGAACAAACATGAAATGACACTGGTGGATCCATATGTGGTTTGTGAAAAGAAAACACATTCAATGATACTGGTGGATCCATATGTGGTTCATGAAAAGAACACACATGCAATGACTCTAGTGGATCCACGTGTGGTTTGTGAAAAGAACACACATGCAATGACACTGGTGGATCCATGTGGTTTGTGAAAATAACAGACATGCAATGAACTCCGGTGGATCCATATGTGGTTTGTGACAAGAACACACATGCAATGACACTGGTGGATCCACGTGGTTTATGACAATAACACAAATCTAGTGCCTCTCGCTGTGGTTAAATAAAAGAACACACATGCAATGACACTAGGGGATCCATATGTGGTTTGTGAAAAGAACACACATGCAGTAACTCTGGTGGATCCATATGTGGTTTGTGAAAAGAACAAACATGAAATGACACTGGTGGATCCATATGTGGTTTGTGAAAAGAACACACATTTAATGACACTGGTGGATCCATATGTGGTTCATGAAAAGAACACACATGCAATGACTCTGGTGGATCCATATGTGGTTTGTGAAAAGAAACACATGCAATGACACTGGTGGATTCATGTGGTTTGTGAAAATAATAGACATGCAGTGAACTCTAGTGGATCCATATGTGGTTTGTGACAAGAACACACATGCAATGACACTGGTGGATCCATGTGGTTTATGACAATAACACACATTCAGTGACTCTAGCTATGGTTTGTTAAAAGAACACACATGCAATGACATTGGTGGATCCATGTGGTTTATGAAAATAACATACATGCAATGAACTCTGGTGGATCCATAAGTGGTTTATGAAGAGAACAGACATGCAATGACACTGGTGGATCCATGTCATTGTATTGGGAACGACAGTACCTAAGCAGGTTAGATAGAGGTGTGGGGACTAGCAGGGAAGCTATCGATAGTGTCCATAGGCGGGATTGGATACAAGCAAGTGTAGCTGGACACAGGAACTACCCAGGTTCAGAGCCCTCGTGATGAGGTAAAGCTCCTACTCCTGCCGATTTGACTATGAGTGGTATACGGGATACAAACGCTCCTTGAGATGTATTCTCTAGCTACTGTCTTAAATGCACTGAGACCAACCTCTTCTACTTGAACCTTGCCTCTCCTTATATAGGTAGAGAGGCAATGGTATCACTGGCTAATCCGGCTGGCGGGCCCCACAGGCGGGTCCCAGTCGGCTAGTCATCTACAGTACTCGGTACACTTACATCCCATCATAGTACGAGCGGTATGGTCGTCGTGGGTATAGTGAATGCCGTGCGAGCCAATCGTCAGCGTCTGGCCGCTGTTCCCGTGTCACCCCGCAAAGTCTTCGGTATGGCTGGGTAGTTGCGAGTCTTGTCATCGTACCAGGGCGTACCGTGCACTGTGCAACACGTCGCTCTATCCTCTTGAATGAGTCCGGCTACGCTGATGTAGCCGGTCCCGTGCCTTGCTGCTCCTCGCCGTTCCGGTTACCGTGAGGTAGCCGGCTTGACTTGCTTTTGTCCGGTGTGCTCAGCCAGCCGGACGTGAACCGACTGCCGTGATTCTTGTCTGGTTGGGGTATCCGGAGGTCATCACCCCGACACTAGCCCCTGAGCGCGTGTAGATTTCGCCCTTAGGTAAAATGTGTGCGCGCTCCTCTCCAACTTTGAATTTTGCGGCCGGCTATGCCTGGCGGTTGCACTACCCGTGACATTAGTGCTGAGGCCGGCCACGCGTGCACGCGCCATCATTACACTGCAGCGGGAAGCATAACGTCCCGTCGCACGTCTCCTCGGGAACTGCCATCTGCCTCTTCGGTTTCTGCTTCGGGACCGTCTACGCGTCTCGTGCATGCGCAAAGGATCCTGCACAGTGTGGGGAGCAGGGTGCGCCTGGGCGGGCGCCACGTGGCACCACGGACGGTTCCGCTTCTGGGTCTTTAAAGGGCCGCCCGGGAAGATCGGTTCATCCCTCTGTTCACTGCTTCCCCAATCTTCTCCTGTGCCCTTGCCTTCCTCGCGTCACCTTGCTCGCTGCTGCTGCTACTATAGTTCGCTGCGCCGCCAGTTTAGCATCGTCGGTGGTACGGGCCACCGCCACTCCTCCACCAAAGTGTAACACCCCAGTTTTAGTTAATTCTTAAATTAGGGTTTGTTTGTGCATTCATGAGCATCATCTTTTAATATGCATGCAAACAAAATAAAGCAAAACCCTAGTTTCAATCTTCCTCTCAAATCAATTCAAAAAATTTAGAATATTTTGAAAGCTACAAAAATGTTAGAGCCCAAATGGTTTCAAGGGCCCCTACAATATTTTCCATATTTTGTAAACCCTCTGGTATTTTTGAAGTGGTTCAAAACAGTTTTGGAAAGGTTTTTATAAACAGAAAAGGATAAAATAAAAAGAGAAAAGGGTTTTGCCTAAAAAAATAGAGCCAGAGCTCCAGCAGGCCGAAGCCCAGCTACCCCGCGCTACCTGCTGCCTAGCACTCAGTCCGCAACCTGCCAGCAGCCCAACTCGGCCCAAGTGGCTTCGTACCCCTTCCCGTGTTCCTCCTTTCTTCCTCCTCGCGATAGAGGCGAAGCAGCTACGTGCCCGCCGGCTGGCCGTCGATCACCTCGGTGCCAAGGACCCTGCCGCCGCTCCGGAGAAGGAGATAAGGACCCCCCCTGACCCTATCTCTCATCCCTATCCCCTCACTCGTTCTCCTCACGTCTATCTTCCTCTCTCCCAGAGAGTTCCCCTAACCTAGCTTGGACCTCACCAGCGCCTCACCATCCCTGGCCTCCCCTCGTCGTTTCGAGCTTGCCACTGTGACTGCCAATGTCCCCTCATTCTTCCCTGCCAAGAATCACAAGCCGGGAAGCTCTGAGGCGCCCCAATCGGTACCTCCTGCCCGAATTCCGGCCACCATCACCGTGGATGATTCCGGCCATCACCGACCTCGCCAGGCCTAGCCGACCTCTCCAATGCATTCTAGGTGAGCCTCTGAGCATGTCAGTGCTCTCCTCTGCCTTCCTCCCTCTCTGTATCATTCCCGCACCGAGCTCTGCTGTGCGGCCTCCTCTCCGATCGTCGCCCACGAGGTTCCCGACCACCCCAGGAATGGTGCCGCCTTAGCTAGGTCAGCCGTGTTCCGGCGCTTCCTATCCATGTAGGTGCGCATCCGCGCACGCGCCATAGCGCCGCTGCTGTGTGGTCGCCGGCGTCGGCCGCCGTCCATCGCGCGAGTCAGACCAAGGAGGGCCCCTCCTCGTTTAGGTGGCACACTGACGTGTCTCGGGCCCCTCTGTCAGCTGCAGTGGGTAACCCCAGCCCCGGTGAGGATCAACCCAACCCTGGGGTGACGTCACACCTGCGTCATCATGACGTCAGCGTGCAGGTCAGCCCAGTCAAACCCGCTGTGGGTCCCGCTTTGGCCGCGTGGCTTGCTGATGTGGCCTGGGCCCCTTCGGTCCGCCACTGTGGCTTGGTGATTCCCTAGTGTAAAACGTTTTTGGGTTATTTCAAATAACTTTATAAATTGTTTTATTAATTCTAGAAATTGATATAATCTTATAAATTCAATAAGTAATTGTTTATAAGTCAGAAAAATGTGTATAATATATCAAAATGTTCAGAAAAATGAGATCTACACTTTAGACTCAAACTCATGCATTGTTCAACAACTTAAATTACAAGTTTAATTAGAGAACAAAATCAACCCCTCACAGGTGTTCCGGGGTTTTACCTGTTCTAGGGTTTGCGACTCTCGGACCCTATTTAAAATGGTCAAGCATGCTTTAGGGTTACATTTCAACTCCACTTAACTTGTCATATCATAATCCTTGCTTGAGCATTGCATCGATGACATGTGTTGATTGTTGTTCCCCCTTTGTTTCTGGTGTTTGCTTCTTCCCGGTAGAATACGATATCGAGATCAAGATTGAAGACCAAGATTAACACCATAGAAGATCGATGAACAATACTTGACCAACTGTAACCAAGTCAAGTACAAGGCTTCTGAAGATCTATATCTGGGTATCAACAAACAAGGCAAGCATAGCCCCACCATGATACAATCCTATGCTTTCAAAGTATTTCATCTCTTGCCATGTGCATGTGATTCTACTATGGTCTTTTATCGATAGATAGAGTAACCTATCTGTTTCATTACTCCCTTGAGCTTATATTACCTGATCCACTACTCCTAGCATAACTAGGTTTGGCTTGTGTGCTTGATACATTGCAAATGTATCCATAATTTTTGATGTTCCATGCTTGGTTTTATCCACTTTCTTGTGTTTTGTCCACACTTTGGAGTACTTTTCATATGATTTATTGGACTAACCTATTAACAAGAGCCACAGTGCCAGCTGCCTATTTTCTGCTATTTTTGGTTCCAGGAAAGTCAGAAAATGAATATTCTCGGAATTGGACGGGACAAAAGCCAAAGTGCCTATTTTTTAGGAAGTCATCAGATGCCAGAATACGAGACGGAGAAGGGCTAGGGGCCGGCCACACCACCTGGCCGCACGGCCAGGCCTGGCCTGCACCAGGGGTGGTCTGGCCGACCCCAGCACCCCCTCGGTCTCTCCTTCCGCCTATAAGATGCCCTCGGGACAAAAACCCTAAGTACCCGATCAAAAATCCACGAAAGAGTCTGTAGCCACCGTCATCACCATCCCTAGATCGGGAGGTATCTGAAGCTCTTCCCGGCACCCTGCGGGAGAGGAGAATTCACCCTGGAGGCCTTCTTCATCACCATGCAAGCCTCCGGTGTGATGC
The DNA here is from genome assembly GCA_916181665.1 of Avena sativa. NCBI lineage: Eukaryota > Viridiplantae > Streptophyta > Magnoliopsida > Poales > Poaceae > Avena > Avena sativa. Next base: position 541,510,296 of record OV702289.1, on the reverse strand, counting down.
GTGAGTAGTTCATCCTTGGACTACGGATCCATGTAGTAGCTAGATGGCTGGTTCTCCTCCTTTGTGCTTTCCTGTTTAGATCTTGTGAGCTCCGTTCATGATCAAGATCATCTATTTGTAATTCTGCATGTTTTGTTTGCGAGGATCCGATGGATATTGAGATGCTATTTCAGATTGGTTATTGATTCTATCATGTCTTTGTTATTTGTGATCTTGCATGCTTTCCGTTGTTAGTAGCTATCTTGGCCAAGTAGATGCTAGCAACTCCACGAGTTAGTATTTATGCTCGATAGTGGGTTCATGCCTCTGGTAATCTGGGGAAGTGACAGAAATCTCTAAGGTACTAGATGTGCTATTGCTACTAGGGAGAAAACAACAATCCTTTGTTCATAGAACAATCGTATTTGTTTACTTTACACGCAATTCGTAAAGCAATAATCTGTTGCTTGCAACTTAATACTAGAGGGGGTTTGGATGATAACCCGAAGGTGGATTATTAGTCATAGATGCAGTTGGATGGCGGTCTATGTATAATGTTGTAATGCCCAATCAAGTTCCAAAGGAGTCAAGATGATTAGTATATGCATGTATTGCTTTCTCGATGTTTGTCAATTGCCCCGCTGTAATTTGTTTACCCAACATGTTATCTATCTTAAGGAGAGCCACCTGTAGTGAACTACGGATCCCGATCCTTTTCTTTTGCATACAATCTATAAAATGTTTACTGCTTTGTGTTTACTTTCTGCAAACTATTACTTCCTTCCATTCGATACGTTTAATCCTTTGTTTTCAGCAAAACCGATGAGATTGACAACCTCATCGCAAGTTGGGGACAAAGTTCTGTGGTTGTGTTGTGCAGCTCTCCATGTTGCTACTAGCACCGGTAGTGCGCCCTGCCAAGGTTCAGCTAGCAACACCTTTGGGGTGTTTCCTTGCTCCTACTGGTTCGATTAAACCTTGGTTTCATAACTGAGGGAAACTTGTTGCTGTGCTCATCATACCTTCCTCTTGGGGTTCCCCAACGAGCTTGTTAATACACGAGCCATCAAGCATTTTTCTGGCGCCGTTGCCGGGGAGTCAAGGACATCTTCACAAGGGGAGTCCCTCATAACTAATTTCTTTACTTTGTCATTTTTGTTTTTCTTAGTTTACTTTTGCTTTGTTTGCTTGTTTCTTTATCAAAAACACAAAAAAATTAGTTCCTACTATAGTTGTTATTTTCATTGGTCTGTTATTGTCTTGCTTTATCATGCTTTCTATCAATGGTTGGTTTCTTTGAAACTGAATCTTATTGGCAAGGTGGGTTCATGGAAGAACAAAAATATTATTATAAGGAACACCGCTTGTCACAAAAAGGGAAACACTTATGGGAACAAATTGATAAATTGTATACCATTGCTATAAATGTGTGCTCTACTTATAATATTACTTATTGCTTTGATAAATCTTGTCGCTGTAGGAGGTATAAACACCTCCCTTTTCCATGTGAGTATAATGATAATGTTACCATACCTTCTTATGTTAAAGGGAACTATGACTTTTATGATGTGGAACAAATTGAAGAATTTATTGCTTGGAAGGGTGCATTTGAACTTGCTAGTTTGCTTGAAAATACTGATGATTCACCTTATAAATATGAGGTTTATGATATACTTAAATTTTTCTTTGATAATTACAAGGTAGAAAATGGCTATATTCTTGAATATCTTAATAGATGCTCTCCACCAATGGAAGAGACTAATGCCTTGCATGAGCCTATGGAAGAAGAAGTTGCTGAAACTGGAAGCTCATTGGATGAAAAAGATGAGGAGAGTGATGATAAAGAGGAGGAAGAATGGATCTACCCATCCCTACCTTATAATAAGAGTAACTCTTTACCCCTTACATTATTTGATTGTCCCGCATGCTTACCAAAGGAGGACGAATGTCATGTTCCTGAGGATTCTTTTGAAAATGTTTATAATAAAGCTCTAGTGTTTGTAGATCATGAAAAGCATGCTTTATGTGATAGTTATATTGTTGAGCTTATTCATGAGGCTACTGAAAATTATTATGAGAGAGGAAAATATGGTTGTAGAAGTTTTCATGGTATTGAAACACCTCTCTATGTGCTGAAAGTTTTGAAGTTATTCTTGTTTTATCTTCATATGCATGTCACTTTGTTTTTTGTGAATTTATTTGCATACAAGATTCCTATGCATAGGAAGTGGGTTAGACTTAAATGTGTTTTGAATTTTGTTCTTGATGCTCTCTTTTACTTCAATTCATATTTCTTTTGTGAGCATCTTCTCAAACTATCATGCCTAACTTAAAGGCGTTAAAGAAAGTACTTATTGGGAGATAACCCAAAAGTTTTAGATGAGTTTTGCAAGTTATTATTTCAGTAATAACCGCTCCTTATCCTTTTTATTTTTATTTTTGTGCCAAGAGTAACCTCTAATGAGAGAGAAGTAATGATTGGGAAAGTCGCTGTCCTGAAACAGATTTCTGTGCTTCACCGTAAAAATTCGTGTAAAATCTCTGTACGTCCTTTTGAGACGTGAATTTTTTTGCTGCTGCCCCAGGTTGTTATCTAAATTTCGTTAGTTCAACACTTTTTGATTTGAGCAACATAAGGTCTCCGAAAAAATTGTCTTTACCTGCTGGTCTGTTTTGACAGATTTCTGCCATTTTCCGCATTTGCTTCTTGTTGGTTCCTTTTTTAGTTCTTTTGGGGAATTGAGCTTTTTGAGTGAAGTGCTACAGTAGCTAGTGTTTTAATGGAAGTTTATTGGTGTTATAACTGAATCTAAAGACTTATTTATCTTGAGTGCACTAATGTTGCTAATAAAGATTGTGTGAAGTTTTGTATGAAGAAACAATTTCAGGTGTATGGAAGGAATGAGTAATGAGATGAAGGATGGACTAAAGCTCAAGCTTGGGGATTCCACGCATGTCACCCCAAGAAATATCCAAGAAGTACAAGCGTCAAAGCTTGGGGATGCCCAAGGCATCCCCTTCTTCATCAATAAAAATCTCAGGTTTCTTCCAAACGATTCATTTTTATTGTTTCATGCACAGTTGTGTTGTTCTTGGAGCGTCTTCTTTTTTGTTTTTGTTTTGGTTTTTCGTTTGCTTGGTTTTCTTAGTTTTTCTGAATAAATTGGTTGGACCCCCTCTTTCATACATTGGTTTTCAAATAGTTTGGTTTGGTTTGGAAAAGAGTAGGAAAGTTCATGCTTATGTGGTAAAAAGAGATTGTTTTTGACTGTGGCCTATGCTTTGTCATCCCATACAAAGTTGTGTGGTTGTGTTGTGCAGCTCTCCATGTTGCTACTAGCACCGGTAGTGCGCCCTGCCAAGGCTCAGCTAGCAACACCTTTGGGGTGTTTCCTTGCTCCTACTGGTTCGATTAAAACTTGGTTTCATAACTGAGGGAAACTTGCTGCTGTGCTCATCATACCTTCCTCTTGGGGTGCCCCAACGAGCTTGTTAATACACGAGCCATCAGTGCACTGCTAGAGCTTATCTGTGTCTTGCTTAGCCATGCCTAGACGTCGGTGCTGGTTCATCCTAATGATGTACCGAATGCAGAGAACCTAGTATCATGGGAGAACAAGGTATACTGATGAGGTAAGATCAGTGGTAAAGGCTAAACATGCTAAGGCTTGTATGGGAGGCCACGGTGGGACGTGGTTTTTCTAGTCCCATGCTCGCCACTACTAGGACCCGAGTTCTTGCCTTTGGAACCGAGACGAGCATACAGCCACATGGGGCCTGGAAAACCTCATGAGTAACTAACTTGCCTAGTATATTCCATGAGTCACATAGTTCGGGCGTTCCATTCTACATGCATTCTGGATCTTCTCAAAGGCGGTGAAGGAGGTGCATTCATACAGGTAGGTAAGCCTGGCCGGGGTTGCTTGGGGTAGATGGCGCCCCTGGTAAACCAACCCTGACTCACATGTCTAGGGACCGACTTCGGGATTTGACCCGTTATGGCGGAACCATCCTTAGGGCGTGACTCATGGTCTCGGCGAAAGCAAGGTAAAGGTCGTGTCTAACCACCCTCTGCCGGTCTTCCAAGGAAGAGGGCTAACATTCTGGCATTAAGAGTCGGTTGGTATGTGTGGGTAAAGTTTTACACCCCTGCAGGGTTAAATCTTTTAGAAAATCCATGTTCATGGTTATGAACGCTTGGTGACCGAATTCTAAGATCATAGAGAACTATAACCTAACCGTAAAACTTGATAGTTCAACGTGTGCTTAAGGATGCTTCCTCAGGGTACGAGGGGGGATCCTAGTCATGAGATGAGGATTACTTTGGTGGATATCAAGATGATGATAAATTCTTCGGAGATGTCGCTCTCTTATCCCCTTTTAAAATATTTTGATTAGATGAGCTTCTTCTCCCTCTTGTTTTATAAACAAAGATGGCTTTATGCAAAATAACCCCACCAGGCATAAGTTTTGCGGAGTACACCCTGTACTCACCCTTGCTTTGTTGATACTTTCAGAGTAAGTGTTCCCTAAAGACAAGTTTGGTACGACATCGACACTGACGAGTAGCTTGGGGTTCCTGGCCGGCAGCCTTGAATCTATGGGCTGGGACGTCTTCGTTATGCTTCAGGCCTCTTAGGCCATTTGTTAAGTTTGCTATACTTAATAGCTTAATTTGCCTTCCGTTGTTTGATGTTTGTGGTCAGTGACCTCTGCTTGTAATATTTTGGTTCTTTGCTCAATTATGAGCTTCTGTATTAATTTTTGTGTCGCAGTGTTACTGTTGTGTTACCAATTTCTCACTGGATATCCTCGAGCTCTAGGTTAAGCTTATGTCAGGCTAAGGTCTGGATTTGTTTAACCCTGATCCCGGGGGTGTCAAAGGTTTTGGTATCAGAGCAGTATCGACCGTAGGAAAACCTTGCTATTGGTCGATGTTGAGTCTAGTGCTTGTGAAAACTATTTCAAAGATGAAAAGTATTTGCGAAAACTCTAGTGTGCTTCTTTTTCTCCTTATGCAGTTTCGCTCTAACTCCGGGTCATCTTACCTTGTGTTGTTTTGGAAAAAAAATTGATATATCTTCTAGTCTTTCAAAACTTAGGTGCCTTCTAGGCATGTCGTTTCTCATCCAGTTGACCTAGTGTTGAGTTCTCTAGAGTTGCATGTGTTGTGAATTCCTTGTGTACCCTTTGCTCTGCTTCAGCTGACAGATTCATTTCCATCATGATCTCTCTACCTTATAGTCCCACAATACTATATTGTAGGATACATAGTGTTCTGTTCTAGGCTTTGAGGTTTCCTTTCGCCTCATGTGCCTCCTTTTTGTTTGTTTGGGTACTTCAGAAGTTCTTTCTTCTCTTGGAAGCTACCTCGTGATTACCATGTTGCAGTGTATGCTATGTCACTCAAGTAGTAGTTACTTCTTTCTCGGGTTTTAACCCTTGGACTTGAACCGAAGATCCCGAATTGTGCTGGATTCTAGTGTTATGAATCTTGTACATGAAGCTGATCTTTAACCCAAGGTCCATTCCATTGACCCCTGTCATAAATGTTTACATATTACCTCAGGATGGCTGGTACTACAATTCTAGCCTTCAAGCTTGTGGTCTTTGTCGCGATTGAATTGCGATAACATAGGACTTCCCCTACCACTAGCTATGGTAGATGTTCTTTAATTGAACCAAACAGATCACGACAAGAGTACTCCTCGTGAGTCTCGCATCTATACTTGTGACTCTTCCACACCCTCCCTTCTATGCATGGTTTTTGTAAGATTGATAATCTATGCATCCACATCTTAGGATTCCCTCCTAAGCATATTCTTTTCCCCTTGTTGCTTCTGACCTTTGTCTATCAGTTGGTAGCCAAGTAGTAATTTGCATTGGTGTTTCCCGATGCAAGATACTCTTGTGGTCCATCATGACAAACCATTTCGGAATGTCAGGAGAAACAAACTCCCGTACGTCATATCTAGGACCAGGTCAAAGTGTTGTAGTCCGCAGATTAAGAGGCATGATTAGCTTCTGTCTATTCCACCTTAGAGTATCACACTCTTTTATACTAAGAGGTTATGTTGAGCTCCATAACCTTCTTAATGAAGTGATGCTTCTACACATATTTAACCACCCTTCCTCCGAGCTTTTGTGCTCGTGAATGATGCGTGTGCATAATAATGTGGTCATTTGAGATTCTTAGCAATTATTGTTGCTTTGAACTCCAAGGACATTTGTGTCATTCTTAGCGTGATGGTTAAGCCTCTCACTAAGCGAAGTTTGACTGTGCTACCAAGTCCGGTATTCTGGTACGTTCTCTTTGGTCAAAGAGTTAGGCTTGTGCCAAAGCTCCGAGACTACGTCTTCTTGCCTTACCAAGCAAGTTTCCTCTCGAACTAAGTGACATATCGGTGGATCGTGATATTCTAGATGTCTACTAGAAGTATTGCCATGTTGCCACATGACCGTGTTGTCAAGTTCTTGAGCAAGCAAGTTCTCAGAACTGCTCTCCTCTCTAAGGATCTGTACTCGATACCCCTGAACTAGTTGGTTGAGCTTAAACAACAACTTGGAGAGTTATAAGACAAAAGTTCTATCTAACTTACTTCATCTCAAAGGGATGTCTAGTTCTGTTCGTGTTGAAGAAAGATAGTGTTTCCTTCATAGATATGTTATCTTCCCCACCTTTGATTTGATTGGGTTATCATCAAATCAAACTCAGTTCCAAGGACTATCTTGATGATGTTACTACTTCTGATGTTTCACTTGAGTACATCTTCATGTCCCTTGGTCTGACCAATACTCTGCCTCGTTCATACCATATATGAGTTCATCATCTTGGAGTATCTCGATAAGTTTGTTGTTGAGCCCATCGACAATATCCTTATCTTCTCCATGCTAGAATAGACTCATATGAAACATTTGGCATTAATGTTGGAAAACTTCTGAGAACCGTCTTCGGATCATCTCGAAGTATGTGTTCTGGATGTTAGAAGTGGCCTTCTCCGATTCACGTGCAAATGTTGAAAGATGTTGCCGTGGATTTGAGTAAAGTTAACTCCGTATCTTAAGGACATAGTTGTATTTTGTTGCAAGTACTTGATGTATGAGCAGTTGTCTTTTGACAAGTTGTTCATACATGGGTATAGCAATCTAGCTCAGTCTATTGGAGCTTAACACTGTAGTCCATGTGACGAGGGTTTAACTCATCAATTCCCATTGTTATGGACTTGGGTTTTGGAGAAGGAGGGAGCGCTGGAGACATCTATCGGCTAGCAAACAAGCACACAGGGGACTCGAAGATTTACCCAGGTTCAGGCCTCGTAGAGGTCCCTACTCCTGCTTGTCTGCTCGTGGAATTATCAAGGGAATCGAAGATTACAATGGTGCGCCGATGCAATCTGGTGAGGGTTGTGGAAACTAGGGTTGCATGTGTCCTCCTCGCCGTCCCCTCCTAGCCTTTATATAGATAGGCTAGGTCTCGGGTAGCAGGTCGAGTCGGTTACAAGTTAGGGTTTTCCCCTTTGAACTTTCTATCTTTAGCTTCTTCTTGTTCTTCAAGCAATCGAGAGTCCGTAGGTTACTCGAGTTCTTCATTTGGGCCTTGGCGACACCGTGGGCTTCTATGTATTCAGGCCGTATATACCAAGCTCGAGTACCTGTAGGGTATACCCATGTCAGTAGCCCCCGAGTGTCCAGTGGAATCGCAGATTCGACTGGAGACTTTATGAAGCCTTTCGAGTGCTTGACTGAGTACATTTTTCGACTGCTCTGTTTATGTCATAGGGATTGTTGATGTGCGTGCCTGATTTTAACCGATGTATCGGTATCAGATAACTACCTTAGGGTAAAATAACGCCACCTACTCGAACTCGAGTCCCTGGACTCGAATCTGGAAAAGTGCTGGTGTAATTCGACTCAAGCTATGGAGGTCTTACAGGAGTCGAATTCCAGTATATGGGTGTGAGCACTTGATGCGTCCGTGAAGGCATGTTCATCGTACCCGCAGGCACGGATATATTTCTGGTATTGCGCAGCTTAATGCGTTGCCAGGCCTTATTCAGGTCTTATCTTCACGTTGTAAGCGCGGCATCCGAATTTTTTCATCGCGGAGACGATTCGGGTGACCCAGGAAATGCAGTGTCTTTGTAGGGAAAAATTATGAGGCGGTGTCGCCATAAACTTCGAGTGTGGATGTTATCAACACACAGTACTTTGTACAAATAATCATAGGGTGCGCGACCAGCGCTCCCTATGGGAGTAGCCCCCGAGTGCCTGGTTGAGTCGAAGACTCAGGCAGGGACTAAAGAACTTTTGTGACTGCTGTTGTTTTTTACTTACTTGTTTTAGTCGAATTTGCTTCCAGCGTTCCCTATGGGAGTAACCCATGTCCATAGTCGAACCGTGCTTCGAATGATTGGGTTTTTGCCTTGATTGTTCATGTTCCTGTAAAAGATAAAAATCGTAGGGTGCACGACCAGGGCTCCCTATGGGAGTAGCCCCCGAGTGCTTGGTGGAGTCGAAGACTAGAGCAAGGACTAAAGTAGTCGAAGTCTTCTGCTGCATAGTTGTTGATGACGTCAATGCTGACGATTTCATGACCTCAGTTGCCCACGTGAGCAAGTTTGACGGGATGTGACGAGCGGTGGGTCCCACTCCCTGACTCTGATTTGACTGGGCGTGCGTAATCTTTATTTTAACCGCGCCTCCTCAATTTCCGCGTGTAATGGGAGTAGTGGAGGGACGGTTCGCATTTTATCTCCTCCATGTGTCGAACACGATGAACGCCACGCGTCCAGTAGGGTTTTTCTGAGCTGTTAGATTGCATCTTCCAGGGGTTAAGTAGTGACGCTGCAACGGTAATTTCTCATCTGCTTTCATTCATCCTTTGCCTTCATCGCCATTGCCGCTGCTCCTCTGCTTTCTCTGCGCTCTTTTTCCTCCGCGGCACTGGACCAGCTCCGCACGTTTCCCAGCTACTTCCTCCGGTCGCATCGCCGCCGTGCAATGGGGAAGAAGAAAGGAGGTGCTGCGGCCGATTCCGCGGCTACCGCTACTGCGGTGAAGAAGAAGGGCGGCTCTGTTGCTGTGGGCACTAGCACCACCGCCGACGGGAAGAAGAAGGGAACAGGCACCCGCGTCACGAATGGCGCGTGGCATCCATCCGTCATCAAGTCCTCTGATCTCCATCTTCTTCGCCAAGATGGAGTGTTATCCACCACAGTCGCCGACGCGCGCGTCCCCGGCGGCGAGGTAATCCCCTCTCTTCCTGCCGGTTTTCGAGTGATGTTCCTAGCGTTCATCATTCGCGGCCTCTCTTTGCCCCTGCATCCTTTCTTCAGGGGCCTTCTTTGTTTTTACGGGTTCCAGCTCCATCAGTTGTCCCCCAATTCTATCCTCGACGTAGCTTGCTACATCACCCTCTACGAGTGCTGGCTCGGGATCGAGCCGCATTTCGGTCTCTTCAAGCGCCTATTCAAATTGAAACGCCAATCAGCATTTGGTTCCATAGTCTACGATGTAGGCGGCTGCGAAATCCATGTCGATCCATCCGCCACATACTTCGACATCAAGCTGATGATGTCCGTCCAAGGGTGGAGGGACAAGTGGTTCTATGTTTGCAACCAGAAGGCTGACGGAGACCACTTCGGACTCACGCCCTTGACCCCTCAACGCCATGCAAGAGGAGGCGCTCCTGGAAGAATGTGGTTATGCCCGGCGAGTCCGCGGAGACAGATGTGCTGTACGAGCGCGTCTGCGACCTCGAGAGTCGCATAGGCAAAGAGGAAGGAGGCTGCGCCCTCATTCGCACGTGGCTACGCCGTCGCGTCCAGCCCTTGCAGGCCAGAGTCCACCCCATATTTGAGTGGGCTAGCGCAGACGATGTCACTCGCGTGTCTGCCGATGGCATGTCCGCGAGTGAAGTAGATAAGAGGGTTCGACTGGTGACCAAGTATACCGTGAAGGATGTGCTCCCCAGTGAACCGGTCGTTCCTCCATTCGATGCTTCTAACCCTCCTCCTAAGGTACAGTTGTGCTACGTAGTAGCTTAGTTTGTTGATTGCTTCTTTGTTGTTTCTTTGCTTTGTGCTAAATTATGGTCTGTATGCAGGATTGGGCGGTGTCACCCTGTATGCCCCCTCTTCCTGAGGGGGTTATCTCGCACCGCAGATGGCCGCCAACTCTTCCTCACGAAACAATTAATCACTGCCAGTGGCAGCGACTGCCGTGGCCATTTCCACGACAGTTATTGACGAGGTTTAATCTCGTCAATGCCCATTGTTATGGACTTGGGTTTTGGAGAAGATGGGGATGCTGGAGATCGTGGCACGGTTAACAGACAAGCAACCAGGGGACACGAGATTTAACCAGGTTTAGGCCCCCGGAGGGAAAACCCTACTCCTGCTTGTCTGCTCTTTGATTACGGCGGAACCGAAGGTTACAGGGTGCACAGATTCGATCTGGCGTGGATGCGTGTGCGGAAGTATGAGTCTGGTCTCTCTAGGACGTGCCCTCCTGGCCTTTATATAGACTTAGGCAGGTCCCGCGCGTAGTCCTAGTCGGTTACAAGTTCTAGGGTTTTACCCCTTTGAATTTCCTATCTCCGCTAGTCTTGCTCTCCAAGGATCGAAGGCGTCATGGGCCTTGGCCACCCGAAAATCTTCATGGGCCAGCGTATGTCTGCCGTGGGCCTTCCTTGGGCTGGACTAGGTATGCTGAAGTTACGTACCCGTAGGGTATAACCATGTCAGTAGCCCCCGAGTGATCAGTCGAATCGTAGATTCGACTGAGAACTCTTCCATCCTTCGGGAGCAGCTATGTGTTAATAGTATATGTGTGTAGGGATTGTTGATGCGTTTGCCTGACTCACCCGACGGATCAGGGTCAGTTAACTGTCTTAGGACGAAACAACACGATCTTCTTCAGGTTCGGGTCCCTCAACCCGGACCTGGAACATATGCTGGCGTAATTCGACTCAGGCCGCGGAGGACTTACAGGAGTGGAATTCCAGTGATTTTAATTGGTGTACCCAACGCGTCCGTCGGGATTTTTCATCGTACCTGCTGGTACGGATTCATACTAGCAGAGCGCAGTCAGGTGCGTTGCCAGGCCATCAGATGATATCTGTAGGTCTTATCTTTGCGTCGCAGACGCAGCATCCGAATGTTTATCACCGCGGAGGTGTTTCGGGTGGCCAAGGAGGATGTTACTCACTTAGCATTAATTGGGGCAGAGTTGCCGAAAAGTTTTGCATGCTGATCCGAAAGATCGCAGTCGAAGATTTCATAGGGTGCGCGACCAGCGCTCCCTATGGGAGTAGCCCCCAAGTGTCTGTTCGAGTCGTAGACTCGAACGGAGACTTTTAGTTCAGGCATTGTTTCAATCATTAGGTCCGCAGGACTCGAAAATTTTTGGATGCTTAAATCCATCCTCCCTATGGGAGTAGCCCCCGAGTCCGTAGTGGAGTCGTAAACTCGACGTAGGACTCATAGAAAAAAAATTGTCCTCATTTGTCTGTCGAGTGCGCGGCCAGCGCTCCTGATAGGAGTAGCCCCCAAGTATTTAGTCGAATCGTAGATTCGAGTGAGTACTTTTAGCTGTGGAGCCAAAGTGGTGCTAGTATAGCTTTTGATGACGTCAGTGCTTACGATCGATGACCTCAAGCGTCTGCTACGCCAGAGATGACTTGACTAGACGAAGCGTGGGTCCCACTTGCTGACTTAGAATTGACCGGTCACGCGCGGCGTGGAGATGATTACAGCGTCTCCTCGATTTCCGCACGTAGTGGACGGCGTGGTAACGACGGTTTGTTTTTGTGCTGACACGTGTACGGCCAGATCTACCGTTGGCGTTAGGTCTTCTCAATGGACGGCCAGCGTGCGTCGTCTTCGCTGTTATAATCCCTGGTGAAATCATGGTTTGTTTTTCACTGCAGCAGTTCATCTATTCACTGTCTCCTCGTTCTTGAGCTATTCTTGTTGCGCGCTGAGAGTTTCCTCCACATTTCCTTTGTCTTTCTTTGTTGGCAACGCCACCACCGCCGTAGTGCCATGGGGAAACCAAAGAAGTCCTCATCTGCAGTTGGCACCAGCGCCGCCGGAGGCAAGAAGGGCACCGCCACTGCTCGCGTCACTGACGGTGGCTGGCGGCGATCAGAAGCGCGGGAGAGCGATCTCCGCAAACTGCACGAGCGGAGCCTGATCCCGCAAGACACGACGGCCGTGAGACTCCCCGGCATTGAGGTAATCCCCCGTCCCCCATCTGGGTATCGGGTTATGTTTGTTGCCTTCATGATTCGCGGGTTTTCTTTTCCGGTCCATGACTTCCTTCGTGGACTGCTCTTTTTCTATGGGGTTCAGCTCCATCATCTGTCTCCCAACTCCCTTCTCCACATTGCGTGTTTTATCACGCTTTGCGAGTGTTGGCTTGGCATTGAGCCGCACTTTGGCCTCTTTCGGAAGCTTTATTCCGTGAAGAGGCAGTCTGGTTCGGATGGTGTGTATCCCATTGGGGGTTTCATCATCTCCCTCAGTCCCAATGTGCAATTCTTTTCCTTTTCCATGTCCGAATCTATCCAGTACTGGCGGAGGAAATGGTTTTACATCCGTGACTCCGTACTGCCTGGGCAAGATTTTGGTCTCGTTCCTTTTGACCCCTCCCAATTGATTGAGAAGAAAAGATCCTGGAAAAACCAAATCTTAGACGGTGAGGTGGCGGAGATAGAGGCCCTGTACCGTCGGGTCGAGGATCTCCAATTGATTCCTGAGAAGGAGGTGAACGGTGTCGACATCATCCGGACGTTTCTTGAGCGTCGGGTGCAGCCGCTCCAAGCGAGGGCGCATCCGATGTTTCTTTACTCTAGGCGCCGTGACCCGACGAGGGTTTCGAGTGAGAAAATCTCCGAGGTGGAACTTGACCAGGCTCTTCGCGTGCTGTTGAAGTTCAAGGTCGACGAAGAAATCCCGGGGAAGTCACTGACTCCTCCCTTTTCTTCGACGTTGGTTGTACCGAAGGTGTAGATTTGCGCACGTAGTGCTTCCCTTTTGTTTTTGTCAGCTGTGTACTTTTTCCTTTGTTTGCTAACAAAGTTCCTTTTCCTTTTGCAGAGCTTCAAAGTGCCGGGCATGGCACCACCGTTGCCTGAGAGGTATCCGAATGCCCCGGATAATGAAGTGGTGGATTCCGTGTCCGAGCTACCGTCAGCGCGATCCCCAGCGGAGGATGCCGACGAATCGAGTGAGGACCATCCGCGCAAGCGGTCACGGAGTTCTAGTGAGTCGTCAGATGCCTCGACTCCTCCGACTCCCAGAAATCCTCTGGGTCTTGAGCGTCATGATGATGTTCATGGGGGTTCTTCCCCTCCCCTTCCTGCCATTCCTGTGCGGGCTGTTGCTCCGCACCCGCCAGCAAAGCGGAAGAAGGAAGAGAAGAAGGAGTAGAAGAAGGAAGAAAAGAAGGAGGAGAAGAGGGCCCGAAGGGCTTCTCCTATCTTCGACCTGAGCGCGTTGGGCTCGTAAGTTTTCTTGTTGCCACTGCTGTCCTTTGTTCCCTTGTTATTTTTATGATGTTTGCACCTGTGCTGATTGGCTTCGTATGCAGGCAATCCTCCGACGGCTCCAGTGATGGTGCGGGGGAGATGATGGGGGAGTCGAACATTGCGTCGCCTCCTCCTCAGACGGTGGCGACTTCGGGTGACGCTGCGCCAGTTCCTCCTGTGCAGGAGAGGCTGGTGGTTGCACCTCAGAATTTCGCAGGCGGGCCTGCGGGTTCGCCTTCGGAGCACGTAAGTTTTTCTGCTTGATGTTACGGGGGGAGCCCCCGAGTGTCTTCGTATGCTGATGTTGTTGATGCTTCTTTGTGTTGGGCGTAGCCCCCAAGTCCTGCTCTTACTACTATTGCCTGTTGCTGCAGCCTTTTGTCCAAGAGGCCAAGCGGCTGGTGGAGGAACGCCTGACGCTGGAGGCGAAACTGCGACAGCTTCAAGGTATTCGTCTGGCTTGTAGTACTTCTCTTGCTTATCCTGGTCTTGTTCTTTGACACTTGCTTGTTGTAAATGCAGAGGAGCATAACAACTCTCTCCGTGAGGTCGATGCTCTGAAGAAGAGCCTTGGCCAATCGGAGCAGAAGGCCGAAGCTGCCGCTGGGGCGAGAGAGCGCCTTGAGCTAGAGCTGACGAAGGCAGCCGAAGCGAAAGAGCGTCTGCAGCAGGAGGCCGCAGATCGTGAGGAGCAGCTGGCCACCATTGCGGCTGCTCGTGAAAAAGGGGTGGCGAAGAAGCTCATGGCTGCTGCCAAGGCTATTTCGGGTGAGCGTTTAGCTTTTGTACTTGCTCCTTTTTCTACGGATCTTCTTCTATGTTGCCTTTCTTCATGTTTTCTTCTTTTTTGTCTCAGATGCTGCAGGCATCGAGTTTGACCGTGGTGCTCTGGAGCACGGGAGTGCTCTAGATGATGCCACTGTAGCGGTCGAAGACCGCTGCAGCACCGTCGTCAACTCCCTTTCCAAGGCGAAAGAGGTCCTTGGTCGCTTCTACCAGGAGCTCTTCCCGAAGGGCGCATCCCTTGAAGAAGTGGGTGCCCTGGCAGAGGCTCTATCAGCCGAAGCGCCTGCAGCGTACAAGCGCAAACAGAAGGGCATCGGCGCGTCCGTCGGGCTGGCGATGGCCATGGCGGCTGGGGCGGAGCTGGACGTGCCCCAGATTACTTCTCGGATGCCTACAGCTGCGGATGGATCCGAGGTAGCCTTCGCCGCCTACTCCGCTCGCTGCAGACGATATGGGCCCAAGATCATTGACTTGCTGTCTGAGTATGCATTGCGGCAGCAGGGCGAGGCCAAAGCTAGGCAGTCTGGTTCTGAGGCGACTCAGTGTCCTCCGCCTTAGGCATAGTAGACGTAGGGTAGCTTGTAGTCTATTTTTGTTGTAAGTATATTTTGTAGTATCATCCTTGTGCCACGTAGTGGCCTTATATACTTTAATGAATTCCTCCGAGTTGTGCTCTATCCTTGGCTGAATGTCTGTGTGCCTTCTTTTTTCTGCTGCTATAGGTTCCTTCGGGTGCTGACCCAGTTGACACTTCATCCGAAAGGCCCTTGCGAGCATCATTGGATGATTCCTCGCAGCTCGCGTTTCTTCGAGATCGTGTGCGCATCTTGGAGAGAGATTTGCTTGGGTTACGCGGTCTCGCTGACGTTTGGAAATCCAAAGCAGACCGTGGTGCAGCCAGAGAGGAGTACTTGATGGCGGAGCTGGGTCGGCTGTCCGAGCAGCTGCAATGTAAGTTGATCCTTCTTTCGGGCTGTAGCTTAGTTCTTCGGGTGAGCCTGCTGGCCTTACTCTTGTTTTGTGCGGTTGTCGCAGGTGCCAATCTTGCTCCGAGGGAAGAAAAGGAGCGTATTGCTGTTCGAGTCAATTGCTTGACTCAACAGGACATGGAGGCCGGCGGCTTCTTCTGGATGGATCGTGATCGCGCCATAGTTCTGGCGATGGTGTAGGATCGTGTCTACCAGGTTTCGCGGGTGCTCCGCCAGGTCCAGACATCGCTTTCCTCGGTGCTGCACGTCATGTTTCCGTTGGATGTCGTGCCAACGACCCTTGCAGGTCTTCTGACGAAGTTTCGGAGTGCCAGCAATGTCAAGGAGCTGGTGCGGCAGCAGCTCGTCGCGGGGGTGAAGGTTGCCTTGTCTCTTGTGAGGGTGCACCGCCCTGACGTAGATTTGGCTGCTGTGGCGACTGGGCCACCTCCTCGACCAGATGGTGGCGAGTGGAATATGCGTCTGCATTACGCGGTTGTAAGGCAGTATGCCGAACAGATTGTAGATTTGTTTGACCAGCGTGCTCAAGTTATTCTTCAGAATAGGTAGGACCTGAAAATAAACAGATAGATGTAAAATTTGTATATTGCGGCTGGGCGTGTATGTGCCCTTTGTTGTAAAGGTTTGCTTGTTTGCGAGCACGTAGTGCTTTGATTTAGTACGTTCCCTTTTCGTTTGCCTGACGTGGTCAGCTACTCAGGTGTACACCTTTTGTCCTCAGTCGATGAAATCGTGAGGTGGGGGAGCCCCCGAGTGCGTTTGTAGCATGTAATAAAGTTGCAGAGAAATAGTCAACCGAAGGTTGGGGGCGAGACACTTAGCTGTATTTGTATCGTAATGGAGGAGGTACGTGGTTCGGCTGAGTAGCCTTGGCTGGAAGCCTTATTGAAAGTAAAAAGGGGGGTAGGTTGCTACGGGTAGAATCGTCGCAGGTGCGAGACGTTCCACGGGTTGGAGTATGCGACTCCAGACTCCATGTGCTTGAGGCGATAGGCGCCACCTGGGATGACCTCGGTGATGGCGTAGGGTCCTTCCCATGGTGACTCGAGCTTATTCGGTCGCTTTTGCTTAAGTCGCAAGACGAGGTCTCCTTCGACGAAGGACCTTGGGCGCAGCCGGCGGCTGTGGTAGTTGCGGAGACTTTGCTGGTACACCGCTGATCTAGCTGCTGCTATATCCCGTGCTTCGTCGAGTGTGTCGACGACATCTTCGAGTGCAGCTGTGGATTCGGCTTCGCTGTAAGCAACGACTCGTGGAGCCTGGTGGCGTACTTCGGCTGGTAGCACGGCCTCAGCTCCGTGCACCATGAAGAACGGTGTGTAGCCGGTGGAGCTGTTTGGCGTAGTCCGTAAGCTTCACAGGACAGACGGTAGCTCTTTCGTCCAGTTTCCGGCTTTGTGCTCGAGTGAGCTCATGAGGCGCTTCTTGATGCCGGCGCCGATTAGGCCGTTGGCCTTTTCCACTTGCCCGTTTGTTTGCGGGTGTGCCACTGAGGCATACGTGATATTGATCCCGAGGCATTCGCAGAAGTCTTGGAATTCTTCGGAGATGAAGTTCGATCCGTTGTCGGTGATGATGCTGTGCGGTACGCCAAACCTGTAGACAATGGATTCGAAGAATTTGACGGCGGTTTTGCCCTTCTGGTTGGTGACTGGCATGGCTTCGATCCACTTGGTGAATTTGTCGGCTGCGACCAGGAGGAAGACGTGTCCTCCCTTCGAGGATTTTGGCATTTTGCCGATCATGTCAAGGCCCCATTGGGCAAAAGGCCAGGCTATGGGTATGGGTCGAAGTTCGGACCCAGGTGCGTGCGGTTTGTCGGCGAACCGTTGGCACCCGTTGCATCTTCGGACGATGTCTTTCGCGTCGCTCATGGCCGTTGGCCAGTAGAATCCTGCTCGCAGAGCTTTGGCGACGAGGGAGCGGCTACCTGCGTGGTGGCCACAGATGCCCTCGTGGATATCTTGGAGTATGGCCTTGCCGTCATTGATGGTGACGCACCGTTGTAGTACGCCCGTAATGCTGCGTTTGTACAGCTCGCCGTTGATGATGGTGAAGGCTTTTGACCGACGAGATACGCGCCGGGCATCTGTCGGGCTGTCTGGCAATTCTCCGTTTATCAGGAACTGGAGGTATGGACGTGTCCAAGTTTCGTCGACTGCCATGACCTGCATCAGGTTGACCATGGCAACTTCGGTATCCAACTTTTCGGGTCCTTCATGACCTTCGGGTAGCGTAGCCCCCGAGTGTTCTGCTTCTTCGGGTGACCCCTTGGGGAATTTCCGCTTGATGGATGGCACGCAGATCTGTTCGAGGAACACACCTGGTGGTACCTTTGCACAAGTGGAGCCGATGTTGGCGAGTCTATCGGCCTCTTCGTTGCTCTCTCTTCCAACGTGCCGAAGTTCGCAGCCGTCGAATTCTCCTTCGAGTGCGTTGTATAGCGCGCGGTACGCGATCATGTTTTCGGCGTGTGCGTCACACTCATTCATCGTCTGTTGTACGACAAGGTTGGAGTCACCGTAGATGACCAGGCGCGTTGCGCCACATATTTTTGCCATCTTCATGCCATGGATGAGGGCTTCGTATTCGGCCTCGTTGTTGGAGGCTCTGAATTTCATCCGAAGGACGTACTTCATCTTGTCACCTTGTGGGGAGGTCAGTATGACTCCTGCCCCTGCTCCGGCTTCACGCTTGGAGCCGTCAAAATGCATTGTCCAGGACTGCGAGGTCAGGCAGCTGCAGCTCCATCCAGCGCACCAGGAAGTCCGGAAGGACTTGAGATTTGATTGCGTGTCGCTTCTCGTAGATGATGTCCAGGGGTGATAGTTCAATGCCCCATAGGGCCACGCGTCCTATGGCCTCTGGGTTATTCAGGATGCTGTTTAGGGGTGCCTCGTTGACGACCATCACCTGATGCTCCTGGAAGTAGTGGTTCAGTCGTCGAACCGTCATGAACACGCCGTAGGCCAGCTTCTGGTAGTGCGGGTACCGCTATTTTGTTGGAGTGAGAACCTCGCTGAGGTAGTAAATTGGGCGTTGTACCCCATGGCACTTGCCTTCTTCGGGTCGTTCGACCACGAGTACTGTGCTGACCACCTGGTGTGTGGCTGCTATGTACAGCAACAGGGGCTCGCGCTCTTTTGGCGTGACCAAAACTGGCGAGGTGGAGAGGAGCCGCTTGAGGCTTTCGAATGCGTCGTTGGCTTCTGGTGTCCACTCGAACTTGTCTGCCTTGCGCAGCAGCTGGTAAAATGGTAGGGCCTTCTCGCCCATGCGGCTGATGAACCTGCTTAGTGCCGCTACTCGTCCTGCGAGCTGCTGAACGCCCTTGAGGTTTTTCGGCTTCTCCATTGTCATGATAGCTTTGATTTTCTTCGGGTTCGCTTCGATCCCTCGTTGAGAGATGAAGTACCCGAGCAACTGACCCGAGGGAACGCCGAAGGCGCACTTTTCTGGATTGAGCTTGATCCTGTAGCGATCAAGGTTGTCGAACGTCTCGCGGAGATCGTCGATAAGTGTTCTTGCCTCCTTGGTTTTTATGACTATGTCGTCGACATAGAATTGGACGTTGCGACCGATCTGGTCCTTGAGGCAGGCCTGCATGCATCGTTGGTACGTGGCACCCGCGTTCTTTAGCCCGAAGGGCATTGTGTTGTAGCAGTATACTCCGAACAGTGTGACGAACGCCGTTTTCTCTTGATCTTCGACCTTGAGTCGAATCTGGTTATAGCCTAAGTAGGCGTCGAGGAAGGAGAGTTTCTCACAACCTGTAGTCGAATCGATGATATGGTCGATCCGAGGAAGGGGGAAGTGGTCCTTAGGGCAGTGTTTATTTAGTGACGTGAAGTCCACGCACATCCGCAGGATGTCCGTGTCCTTCTTCGGGACCATCACCGTATTTGCCAGCCACTCGCTTTCCTTGATTTCCCGGATGAAGTCTGCTGCGAGTAATCTGTTGATCTCCTTGCCGATAGCTTCGGCTCGTGGCTCCGACAGTCTTCGGATGGACTGCTTGACTGGCTTGGTGTCTGGGAAGACATTGAGTGCGTGCTCGGCGAATTCCCTGGGAACTCCTGGCATGTCCGCAGGACACCAGGCGAATATTTCCTAGCGCTCACGGAGGAATTCGACGAGCGCGCCTTCCTATGCGGTGCTGAGGTCATTGGCGATCAGCGCCGTCTTGGAGGCATCCGTTGGATGGACCTGCACTTTTTTGGTGTTGATGGTGGAGTCGAAAGACATGTCAGGTGCGTTCTGCTTTGTGACTGGGGGTAGCCCATTGTCCGTCACCTCGCGGAGCTTTACAAGCTCGTCTTGCATGCCGAAAGACTGGGAGATTTTGTTGAAATCCCTGTCGCATTGGTCCGATCGGGTGAAGCTCCCGTGGACTGTGATGACGCCCCTTGGTCCTGGCATCTTGAGTAGTAGGTATGCGTAGTGCTACACGTCCCAGGATGGCATGGTATTGCGACGGCCAGTCCACCACTTCGAATTCTAGGCGCTCCTGCCGAAAGTTGTCCGGCTTCCCGAAGATGACGTCGAGCCCTATTTTGCCCAGGGGGAAGATGCCCTTCCCTGGGACAATGCCGTGGAACGTTGTGTCTGATTGTTCCAGGCTGCATTGCGGGATCCGCATAGCTGCTAGAGTGCTTGCGAACATTAGGTTGATGTCGCTGCCGCCGTCCATGAAGACGCGACTCATCTCGAAGCCTCCGATCTGCGCCTCCAGCACCAGGGCAGCATGACCTGGGCGAGGGATCTGGCAAGGGTGATCCGCGCGAGTGAATGTGATGCAGGACTCTGATCCGCTGAGGTACTCAGGGATTGCAGGAGGAGTTGCCACGGCCAAGTTGATTTGTCAGGTGATTTTCTTCTGCACCCTGTTGGTGGGGCGTCCCTTCTGGATCATATTTAGCGCTCCCATTGGTGGGGGGTATGCGACCCCGGCGTTGTTTTGTGCTGGTGCGACTGGTTGATTTGGGCCTCCAATAGGCGGCGGTGGAGGAGCTCCGTGTGCTATTTCACCTGGCGCAGGTGCCTTTCCGAACGCAGGAATTGGAGCTTGTTGCCTCATCTGCATCATGCCTTCACTGAATTTCTGGAACTCGCAGCAGTCCTTGAGCATGTGGCTAGCTTTCTTTTTGCCATCTTGTTTGTCGATGTAGAAGTGGATGGTGCATGGACCCGAAAGTTTGTTGAATGCTGAGGGTCCGTTGTCGCGGTCACGGCGTTGCCACGACTGCGTTGGTCGTCCGTTGTCACGGAAGTTTCCGCTGCGGTATCCTCCGCTGTTGCGGCTGTTGTCGTTACGGCGGTCGGCGTAGCCGGCTGCGACCATGTCGGGTCCGTCGCGGTCCTCGTAGACGCGCGATCTCCTCTTGCTGCGGCGTTCGCGTCTTCGGCCGTAGTCGTCCTCTTCATCTGATTGCGCCCGCTGGATGCAATCTTCGCCGTCTGCCCAACTGTTGGCGATTTCCATGAGGTGGTCGAGTGTCTTGGGCTTTACACGCCCAAGTTCCTCCTTGAAGTCTGGGCGCTTGACGCCGTCCCGGAAGGCGTCGATGGCCCTATCTTCGGAGATGTGTGCTGCGGAGTTCTTGGTTGTAGACCAGCGTAGTATGTACGAGCGAATAGATTCACCCGTTCTCTGAGTGCAGGCTCGCAACTCTTCGATTGAGGCGGGCCTCTTGCTGGTGCCTTTGAAATTTCGGATGAAGCTATAAGCGAGCTCCTCCCAGCTTCGGATGGATCCTGATGATAGGCTGCTAAGCCAGACCCGCGCCGCGCCTGTCAGCTGCAGCTAAAGGCATTGCATGGCGGTTTCTTTGTTGCCTCCGTGAAGCTTGACGGATGACAGATGGTCACTGAGCCAGGACTTTGGATCTTGCGTGCCGTTGAACTTCGGAGTATCCGAAGGAAGCTTGAAGTTGCGTGGCATCTGTGTTCGCCAGACGGATCTGCTGAAGCATCGAGCCCCGCAGAGTTCTCCTTCGTCTTCATCCATCTCAGATTCAGACGAGCATGCGCGTTTGGCGCGTGCTTTGTCGATCTTGCGTTGTGTAAGCTTGTCTCTGGCGTTGTAGTCGCGTTTATGGCGGTGCGAGCTCTTCTTCCTTCGAGGAAGATCGTGTTCCTCTTCATCTTCGGATGAGGGAGTGGGGCTCCGGTCGTGCCTGGCCGAAGCTTTCTTCTTCGGCTCCGTAGGAGCGTCTTCGTGGAGCGCAGCTCCGATTAGTCCTAGTCTGGTGAGTGCGGACCTATGCATGGCCCTTTTCGGGTCCCCCTCCGGAGGTGGGTGAGCCGCGAGATACGCAGTGGCTGCCATGATCGCAGCTTGTGGCGTCTTCGGGATGATGTTGCCGTCAGCGTCCATATCCATGAACGATGTGTGGAGAGTTCGGGTCACGTCACGCTGCTCCTTCGGGTCCATGTTTTCCACCCGAGAGCGGTGCTTGTTTCCCTGGTTTCCGTTTGTGCTAGAGCTAGGTCCCATGGCGGAGAGCGCAGCTCGTCGCGCACTAGACTCAGAGGCTGCTCGCTTGCGTTTGTCGAGCGTCTCCTGCATCTTGACTTGCTTCTTGTGCTCCTCGATGAGGAGGTAGTGGTATGCCATCAGTAGGTCACGTGAGGAGTCCAGAGGTAGGACTATTTCGCCTGCGACGGCGCGGCGTGCTTCGACCCATCCTTCTTTGCTAAGTTGGATGAGGTGGCCCCTGTTTTCCCCGTTTTCGCCGTTTCCACCGTTTTCGCCGTTTCTGTCCTGCGGGTTGGGGTTGGGCGGCGGGTTAGGCGTTTCCTCGTCGGTTTAGATGACTGCGGCACATAGATAGCGCCTGCAGATTGGTTGGCTGCTGCCGCAGCTTTCGGATCCGGAACCGTAGGTCCCTTCATCCGAAGGTGGATCGCACAGATCGGAGTTGCAGCTGCTGCTGCTGTAGAAATCATCTGTTGATGGTGACGTGCGTAGCACGGGGTGCGGAGCCCACGAAGCGGGCCTGATTGACGGCACGGGCACCCGCTCAGGGAGGCGGAGGGTGCCAGCTTGTCCCACCTGGAAGCAGAAGCTCCCAAACAGAATTTCGAGTCCGTCGCCTACGGGCTCGAAATCCTTCATGGTATCCGGCGAGTGGGCGGTGAAGTCGAAAGCGCCGAAGAGGAGGTGATTCTCCGTCGCCGCGGAGTTGTAGGTCGATCGGGTCGGAACCGTCACGACCGCACAATCAGCAGCCCCAGTTCCCACGGACGGCGCCAATTGACGAGGTTTAATCTCGTCAATGCCCATTGTTATGGACTTGGGTTTTGGAGAAGATGGGGATGCTGGAGATCGTGGCACGGTTAACAGACAAGCAACCAGGGGACACGAGATTTACCCAGGTTCAGGCCCCCGGAGGGAAAACCCTACTCCTGCTTGTCTGCTCTATGATTACGGCGGAACCGAAGGTTACAGGGTGCGCAGATTCGATCTGGCGTGGATGCGTGTGTGAAAGTATGAGTCTGGTCTCTCTAGGACGTGCCCTCCTGGCCTTTATATAGACTTAGGCAGGTCCCGGGCGTAGTCCCAGTCGGTTACAAGTTCTAGGGTTTTACCCCTTTGAATTTCCTATCTCCGCTAGTCTTGCTCTCCGAGGATCGAAGGCGTCATGGGCCTTGGCCACCCGAAAATCTTCATGGGCCAGCGTATGTCTGCCGTGGGCCTTCCTTGGGCTGGACTAGGTATGCTGAAGTTACGTACCCGTAGGGTATAACCATGTCAGTTATCCCTCGCGAAGGCTTGGAAGAGGACGAGTCAGAGTCGACCGTCCCATCTGATGTGGAGGAGGAAGCCCCCGAGTCGGGTAGTCCGGATACGCGCAAGCGTTCGTGCAGCAAGGATTCCGATGCGTCATCTCCCTCGACTCCGGAAGGTGCAGGCGTTGGTGCGGAGTCGCCAATCCCTACCATTCCTGTGAGCGTCGTGGCGCCATATTCTCGCAAGAAGATGCGACTACCAAAGGAGTCCTCGTCAGAGTCAGAGGAGCCAACCTTTGACTTTGATAAGTTTGATTGGTAAGTATTCGATTTGTCCTTTTTGATTCTTCACTGGATTTGCCTTGTCTTTGATGTTGGTTTTGTCTTGTAGTCAGGAGGCGTCGTCATCTTCTGGCGACGTCCAATTTTTGAAAGAATCAGGAGTCGCAACCTCAAGGGCCAAGAAAGAGGTCGAGCGTGCTCCTTCCCCTCCATTGGCGGCCCACTCCAGGCACAACTCTTCCAGCCCTCAATCAGGATGACTGCACACCAATCAACTTTGGAGTCATTGGAGGATCATGTAAGTGTAGGATTTATTCTTTTGATGTTGCAGTCGATGTTATCTATGGCTTTTGCTGATCCTTTGTTGTTTTTCCTTTTGCGATAGCTCCTTGTGAAGGAATCCGCTCACTTGGTGGAGCAAGTGCTTGCGATGGGCCGCCAGCATGCAATGCTGGAGACGCGCCATCGCGTGGTAGAAAGTAAGTGCTCTTTACTTCTCCTTCTTCTGCATCATTTTTATGTGGTCGACTAATAGTCAGTCCCTTTTGTTTGGTAGCTGAACATAATGCTCTTCTGCGCAACGCCGCCTCCATGGAGAAGACACTCGCCGCGGCTGTGAAGGGTCGCGATGAGGCAATCGCGGCGCGTGACGAGGCACAAAGGCACGAAGAGGATCTGCGTGCCTCCATCATAGCCAGGGAGAAGTTGTTCGAAGAACAGCTTTTCTCGATTGCCAAGACCCTCTCAGGTACCTTGTTTGGATATCATTATCGTTCTCTCTTCGATTTTTTCCGTTGGCACTGATTTTCGTGTCCCTTTGTGGGTTTATGTACAGATGCTGGCGATTTGAGCTTCGACCCCTAGGCCCTCTATCATGACGATGCCTTGGCGGGTGCGCTTTCAGCAGTCGAGGACCGCAGCGCCGCCGTTCAAGATATGCTCTCCAAGGCCAAGGGCGTGCTCAGTCGCCTCCGGGAGGAGTTGATGCCCAAGGCTGAGCTAATCGAGAACATGAACGAGATGGTGGAGTCTCTCGCCGGGGTGTTCCTGCAAGCTTCAAGAACTCGCACCTTGCGGCTGGCGCGTCAATGTCACTCGCCATGGTGCAGGCCCACGGAGTCAAGGTTGATCCTGCAGCGGTTTCGAGGGCGATGCCCGTTAGCACGGACGGCCAGCAGGTAGTCTTTGCTCCCTTCGCGGCTGCATGTGGCAAATATGGGCCGCAGCTGATTAACACAGTTGCGGAGTACTCTGAGGAGCTGCAGCGAGCCAAGAAGGCCGCAAAGGCTACGGCGTCAGGGGTTGGCGGAAAGTCAGTGGCATCTGATACCGCCACGGACTCGATGAGGCCCCCGAAGCCGTCTAAGTCGAAGAAGCAAATCACTCCTCAGTGGCTTTGTAATAGTTGATTAGTTTATGCCTTTTGTCGAGAACATGCCTTTGGCGAGTGTATCTGCTGATACTTTTGCCAATCGTGAATGCACTCGAATCTTTTGTCTGTGTGTCAATTTGATCTTCTTATTTGCTTCTTGCTTGGCTTGTGGTAGGGTACATCAAGTGATCCTTTGAGGGAACCTCAGGATTCGCCGCCTCTTGATGATACTTTGGCACCATCAAGCTCCAAGGTGGATGAGTTGTCGCTGCTTTCGCGACTGCGTGATCGCGTGAAGCAGTTGGAGCGCGAATTGCCCATGCTCCGCGGTAACACGGATGTATGGAAGTCAAAGGCAGAGAAGGCCACCGCCCGAGAGCAGTATCTGCTGGGGGAGATGACGCAGCTGGGTGACCAATTTAAGTGTTAGTCTGCTTACTCTTATCTTTTCCTTGTAGTCACTCGTAGTGGTGTGCTGTCCTTATGCTTCCACTGTTGTTTTGTATAGTTGTCAGCACGCGCCATCCGCAGGATGAGAAGGATAGGATTGCTATTTGCATGCATGATCTGACCCAAGAGCAACTTCAGGAGAGTGGATACTTCTAGGTGGATCATGATCGTGCGATTGCGCTGGCGACCCTGCAGGATCATGCGTCGCGAGTGCTGCATTTTCTAAAGAAGTCGCAGTCATGCTTGAAGAACATTTATCGGACGATGATTCCACTAGATGTTGCTCCATCAAGCCTGCTAGCCCTTCTTGCCAAGTTCCAAGACATGGCTGCGGTTCGCGAGTGTGTAAGGCAACAGTTGGTGGTTGGTGCCAAGGCCGCTCTGTCACTGATGCGACTCCATAGGCCTGACATAGACATTGCGGCAATTGCGGCTGGGCCACCTGCGCCACCAGCAGGTTCTGCTTGGAATATGGTGCCGCATTATCAGGCAGTGGATCGCCCAGCAGAGGAGATCGTCGATTTCTTCGAGGAGCAGACCAACGTTCTTTTGTTGCAGTAGTAGCTTAGTTTGTATCCTGCACATAAGTGTACCAATGTTGTAAAGTTCGTATATACATTGTGTATAATTGACTGTCGATTATGTATAAAGAGCTTATTAGCATGTGAGTGCGTTGCACTATGCGACTCCTTTTCGTTAGCCTAGCCATGCGCTTATCTTGGTCCCTTGTCAACCTGTCAGGTGTGTTGCAACTGGGTTGATGTGTGTCAAGGGTTTCGATTGATGTGCTAGCTACTCAGGATATCGCGTTTTAGTTCGTAGAACAGATGTGTATAGGGTGGCGCAGCCCCCGAGTGGATAAGTTGTGGAAGAATAAAGGAGAACACAGAGTTTTGGGGCACTTAGCTTTATTTATTCGTGAGACAGTACGAAGTGTGTGGCTAAGTAGCCTTGGCTGAGTGCCTTATTCGTGATGTAAAAGTAAAAATGACTAAGGGTAGAAGCGTCGCAGCTGCACGACGTTCCAGGGGTTGGAGTATGCGACTCCTGTCTCTAAATCTTGAAGGCGATAGGCGCCACCTAGGATTACTTCTGTAATCACGTATGGTCCTTTCCAGGGGGACTCGAGCTTGAGATGTCCTTGCTGCTTCAGTCACAGGACCAGGTCGCCTTCGACGAAGGATCTGGGGCGTAGCCTCCTACTATGGTAGTTGCGCAGGTTCTGCTGGTAGATCGTTGATCTTTCCGCGGCGATTTCTCTTGCCTCGTCAAGGAGGTTGACGGAGTCTTCAAGTGCAAGGGATGATTCCTGCTCGCTGTAAGCGACCACGCGCGGCGCCTTGTACCGTTCCTCGGCGGGTAGCACTGCTTCGGCTCCGTGCACCATAAAGAACGGGGTGTAGCCCGTAGCACTGTTTGGAGTTATGCGTAGGCTCCAGAGTACTAATTGCAGTTCGTCTGGCCAGCAACCCGCGGCTTGTTCGAGTGGCCGGAGGAGTCGCTTCTTGATGCCGCCGCAAACGAGCCCGTTCACCTTTTCGACCTGACCGTTGGTCTGCGGATGTGCTACCGAGGCGTAGCTGATGTTGATTCCCACTCTCACAGAATTCTTGGAACTCCTTGGATGTGAAGTTTGTTCCATTGTCTGTGATGATGTTGTGTGGCACTCCGAAGCGGAAGACGATGGACTCGAAGAACTTGACTGCACTGTGCCCTGATTGATTGGTCACTGGCATGGCCTCTATCCACTTGGTGAACTTGTCGACTGCCACCAGGAGGTAGACGTAACCTTATCGTGAGGACTTGGGGAGCTTGTCGACCATGTCGAGTCCCCATTGCGCGAAGGGCCAGGCCAATGGGATTGGCTGGAGCTCTGCGCCAGGTGCGTGCGGCTTGTCTGCGAATCATTGGCACACGTTGCATTTCTGGACGATGTCCTTGGCATCGCGCATGGCCGTAGGCCAGTAGAACCCAACCCGCAGAGCTTTGGCCATGAGGGCGTGACTGCCGGCATGGTGTCCGCAGGTTCCCTCATGGATGTCGAGGAGAACAGCTCTTCCATCGGCCGTGGAGACGCATCGTTGAAGTACTCCTGTGATGTTGCGCTTGTATAGTTCGCCGTTGATAACAGTGAATGCCTTGGATTGCCGCGCGATGTGCCGTGCATCAGTCGGGTCGTCCGGTAGCCTTTTGCTGAGGAGGTACGTGATGTACGGCTGAGTCCAGGATGATTCGATCATCATGACGCTCATTGGTCCTTCGAGTCCTGTATCCAGCTCCAGGTCGTCGAGTGCCTTTGGCTCATTGGGTGGCGTAGCCCCGGAGTCCGTTGCTGCGCTTGTTTTCTTCTCTGTTGCCTTTGGCTTGATGGAGCGTTCGCAGATGCGCTCGAGAAATACCCCAGGTGGTATGGGGGCGCAGGTAGAGCCTATGCTGGCGAGTGCATCTGCCTCTTCATTGCTTTCGCGGCCTACGTGTCGCAGCTCGCAGCCGTCGAAGTCCCCTTCGAGTGTGTCGTAGAGGTCGCGTTAGGCGATCATGTTGTCGTTCAGTGCGTCACACTCGTGCATTGTTTGGTTGACGACCAACTTGGAGTCGCCGTATATAATTAGCCTTTTGGCGCCGCAGGCTTTTGCCATCCTCATCCCGTGTAGCAGGGCCTCGTATTCAGCTTCATTGTTTGAGGCGGTGAACTTCATCCGCTAGGATGTACTTCAGCTTGTCCCCTTGGGGCGATGTCAATATGACACCTGCACCTGCTCCATCCTTCCGCTTGGACCCATCGAAGTGCATTGTCCAGAGGTAGGACATATCTGGTTTGTCAGGGAGCTGGTTCTCCATCCAGTGCACGAGGAAGTCAGGAAGAACTTGTGACTTGATTGCGTCGCGCTTTTTGTATGTAATGTCTGGTGGAGACAATTCTATCCCCCAAAGCGTGACTCGTCTTGTGGCGTCAGGGTTATTGAGGATATGCCCCAACGGGGCGTCGTTGACCACCACGATTGGGTGTTCCTGGAAGTAGTGGTGCAGTCGCTGGGCTGTCATGAAGACACCATATGCCAGCTTCTGGTAGTGTGGGTATCGCTGTTTTGTTGGCGTGAGGACCTCGCTGAGGTAGTAGACTGGGCGTTGTACCCCGTGGACCTTGTTTTCCTTGGCTCGCTCGACGACAAGCACTGTGCTGACCACCTGGTTGGTGGCGGAGATATATAGCAGTAGCGGTTCCTTTTCTTGTGGGGTCACTAGTACTGGCGAGGTGGATAGTAGGCGCTTGAGGTCTTCGAATGCTTCCTGTGCTTCATTGGTCCATTCGAACTTTTCAGCTTTGCGGATGAGTTGGTAGAAGGGCAGTGCCTTTTCACCCATCCGACTAATGAATCGACTGAGGGCCGCAATTCGTCCAGCCAGCTGCTGGATGCCCCTTATATTTTTTGGCTTCTCCATGGCTAGTATGGCTTTTATTTTCTTCGGGTTTGCCTCGATCCCTCTCACAGAGATGAGATACCCGAGTAATTTCCCATATGGTACACCAAAGGCACATTTGTCCGGATTGAGCTTGATCCGGTAGCGGTCTAGGTTGGCGAAGGTTTCACGTAAATCGTCGATTAGGGAGGCTTCCTCCTTGGTCTTGATTACTATGTCGTCAACATAGACTTGAATGTTGCGACCAAGTTGTTCCTTTAGGCAAGCCTGCATGCACCGCTCGTAGGTGGCTCCCGCATTCTTTAGCTCGAAGGGCATTGTGTTGTAGCAGAACATACCGAAGGGCGTTGTAAACGCTGTTTTCTCTTGATCTTCCTCCTTCATTCGAATCTGGTTATAGCCTGAGTAGGCGTCGAGGAAGCAGAGGCGCTCGCATCCCGCGGTGGAGTCGATGATCTGGTCGATGCACGGCAACGGGAAGTGATCCTTTGGGCAGTGCTTATTCAGAGAGGTGAAGTCCATGCACATCCGCAGGATATCCGTGTCCTTTTTTGGTACCAGCACCGTGTTGGCGAGCCAAGTGCTTTCCTTGATCTCGCGTATGAATTTGGCGTCGAGGAGTCTGTTGATCTCCATTCCGACTGCCTTTGCCCATGGCTCAGATAATCGTCAGATTGTTTGCTTGACTGGCCTTGCATCTGGGTTGACATTGAGTGTGTGCTCGGCGAATTCCCTGGGAACTCCTGGCATGTCCGCTGGACACCAGGCGAAGATTTCCCAGTGCTCACGGAGGAATTCGACGAGCGCGAGTTCCTATGCGGGACTCAAGTTGTTGGCGATGAGGGTCGTTTTGGCGGGATCCGATGGGTGGACCTGCACTTTCTTTGTGTGCACTGATGAGTCGAAAGATAGATCGGGCGAGCTTGACCGGCTTAGGGGAGGCAGATTGTTGTCTGTCGACTCCTTTAGTCTCGCGAGTTCCTCCTGCATGCCGAAAGACTGGGAAATTCTGTTGAATTCCCTGTCGCAACTGTCAGACCTCTCGAAGCTCCCGTTGACTATGATGACGCCATTGGGACCTGGCATTTTCATCTGCAGGTAGGCGTAGTGTGGTACCGCCATGAACCTATCAAACGCGACACGTCCGAGGATGCAGTGGTACTGTGAGGGCCAGTCGACGACCTCAGAGTCGATGCGCTCGCGCCGAAAGTTTTTTGGCATGCCGAAGATGACGTCGAGGTTGATTTTGCCCAGGGGATATACGCCTTTTCCTGGGACGATTCCATGGAATGTTGTGTCCGAGGCCTCTAGGCAAGTCAGAGGGATCCTCATTGCTCGCAAGGTACTCGCGAATATAAGGTTGATGCCGCTTCCGCCGTCCATGAAGACGTGGCTCATGTCGAAGCCTCCGATTTGTGCCTCGAGTACGAGAGGGCAATGTCCTGGACGAGGTACTTGAGGCGGATGATCGCGTTTATCGAAGGTGATGCAGGACTCGCTTCTGCTGAGGTACTACGTGGTAGCTGGTGGCGAGTTTGTGGCCAAGTTGACTTGGCGAGTGATGGCTTTCTGCACCCTATTAGAGGGGCATCCTTTTTGGATCATCATGGTACCCATGGCCCATGGGTAGGGTTCGCCTCCCTGGTGCTGGTCCGGCGTAGCTGTGTTTGGGGGCATTCCAGGTGGCAGTGGTGGAGCGCCATGTGCTATAGCACCTGGAGCCGCTCTGTAGCCTCTTTCGACTGCGCTGCTGGTACAGGGCCGATCTGGACAATGCCAGCTCGCGAGCCTCCTCGAGGAGGTCCACTCCATCCTCTCGTGCCTCTTGGTTGGCCTTTTCATCATAGAGGAGCTTGCGCGGTGAGTCGAACTCGATGTTCGCAGAGAGGACGGCTTCCGAACCATAGACGAGGAAGAACAGGGTGAAGCCGGTTGACCTATTCGGCGTGGTGCGAAGGCTCCACAGCACAGCCGAAAGTTCTTCGATCTAGCATCCGGGTGACCGCTCTAAGGGCTCGATGAGGCGTGGCTTGATGTCGGCTAGCACTAGGCCGTTGCCCTTTCGACTTGCCCGTTGGATTGCGGGTGCGCAACAGAAGCGAGGTCCAGCCAGATGCCCTTGTTGCTGCAGAATCGGGTGAAGGCCCTCTTGGCGAAATTCGTGTCGTTGTCGGTGATGATATTGTTGGGGTAGCCGAACCGGTTTATGATGTCGGTGAAGAAGGTGACGACTGTCGCCCCGTCCAGCTTCCGGATAGGCTTGGCCTCTATCCACTTCGTAAACTTGTCCACCGCCACCAGCAGATGGGTCATGCATGTGCGCGCCCGCTTGAAGGGGTCGACCATGTTGAGGCCCCAGACAGGAAAGGGTCAGGTGTTCGGTATGGTCTTGAGTACCGAAGCGGGCATGTGTCTGAGCTGCCCGAAGTGTTGGCACCCATTGCACGCACGGACTAGCTGCTCGGCGTCCTCGAGGGCGGTGGGCCAATAGAAGCCATGGCGGAACGCCTTGGCGACTATTGCCCTGGATGAAGCGTGATGCCCACACTCGCCCTGGTGGATGTCCTTGAGCAGCCGGTAGCCCGTGTCCACATCTACACACCTTTGGAAGATGTCGGATACGCTGCGCTTGTACAGTTCCTTGTTGATGATGGTGTACATGTGCGCACGGCGCCGGATTTTCCTGGCCTCCACCTCATCATCTGGGAGCTCTCCATTGCCAATGTAGTCCATGAAGGGCTGCGCCCAGGATGGTATCTCCCGGATAGTGAGGATGCTTCCATTCTCCAGTTGATGGTCGTCGGGGGGTCGTCCGGATGAGGCGGAATGGCAGCCCACGAGCCGCTTAACGAGTCGGCAGCCCCTGGGTCTTGCGAGCCGGAGGGTACGGGCTTGCCAGAGTTGGTGCGGGCCTTCTTCTTCGCAGGTTCTGCTGGCTACGCGTCTGTCGTGCCGTCAGTTGGAGCGCTCCCTGCCCAGATAATGGAATCTGACTCGGGGGACGGGTTGATGGAGGGCTTGCACAGGTCCTCCAAGGAGACCCCTGGTCGGATCACTTGCCTTGTGGATCCGATTCGCATGAGCAAGTCGGCTACCTCATGGTTGACGCGAGAGACGTGATGAAACTCACATCCATCGAAGCAGGCGCTGAGCTTATGTATGTGGAACCGGTAGAGGGCCATGTTTGCATCACGGGCGTCCCACTCTCCGGATACCTGCTGCACCACCAGATCCGAATCGCCGAAGCAAAGGATCCTGTTAGCACCAATCTCCCTAGCTAGACGGAGGCCATGTGCCAGCGCCTCGTATTCGGCAACGTTGTTGGAGGCCTTGAAGTGGATCTAGAGGACGTACTCCATCCGGTCTCCTTTGGGCGAGGTTAGCATGATGCTGGCTCCCAAGCCCCCGAGCATCTTCGAACCGTCGAAGTGCATCCTCCAATGGTCCGAATCAGGAACCGGTGGGAGGTACTGGGTCTCAGCCCAGTCGACGAGGAAGTCCGCCAGAGCTTGTGACTTGATCGTGAGCCGGGACTCGTACTAGATGGAGTAGGCGGCGAGCTCGATGGCCCATTTGGCGACTCGGCCAGTGGCATCCTTGTTGCCGATGATTTCTGAAAGGGGTGCGATGCACACGACCTTAATCGGATCCTCTTGAAAGTAGTGCTTGAGCTTCTTGCACGCCAGGTACACGCCATAACACATCTTCTGGTAGTGGGGGTAGTTCTGCTTGGAGAGGGAGAGAACCTCGCTAAGGTAGTAGAGGGGTCTCTGAACCAGTTGAGCCTTGCCTTCCTCGGGGCGCTCCACCACCAGGACGACATTGACGACCCGGCTGATGGCTGCTATATAGAGCAACATCGGCTCCTTGCTAGCCGGCATGGCTAGAACCGGTGTTGTGGATAGCATGTGCTTGAGGTCGTGAAAAGCGGCGTCGGCCTGCGAGGTCTAGGAGAACTTGTCCGTCTTCTTCATCAGCTGGTACAACGGAAGTGCCTTCTCCTCCAACCGACTGACGAAACGGCTGAGGGAGGCTAGGCATCCGGTAACTTCTGGACTCCAAGCAAGCTCCTAGGAGGTTGCATCCTCTCGATGGCCGCAATATTCTTCGGATTCGCCTCGATTCCTTGTTGTGAGACGAGGAAACCGAGTAGCTAGCCAGATGGGACTCCGAAGACACACTTCTCCGAGTTCAGCTTCATTTGGTACTGCCAGAGGTTGCCAAATGTCTCTCCCAAGTCCTCGAGGAGTGTACGCTTCTCCTTGGTCTTGATGACCACATCATCCACATAGGCATGCACGTTTCGGCCGATCTGTGAATGTAAGCATTTCTGCATATAGCGCTGATAGGTAGTGCCTGCAATTTTCAGACCGAAAGGCATGGTTACATAATAGAAAGGCACGTATGGGGTGATAAACAATGTCTTTATCTGGTCAGCTGGATTTAGCCGGATCTGATTGTAACCGGAGTAACAATCCAAGAAGGACAACAAATCGCAGCCGACCGTGGAATCGATGACTTGATCGATACGGGGCAAGGCGAAGGGGTCCTTCGGGCACGCCTTGTTCAGGCTGGTGTAGTCGATACACATGTGCTAGGTCTTGTTCTTCTTCAGTGCCAGGACTGGGTTGGCCAGCCAGTCCGGGTGGTAC
This sequence comes from Avena sativa, assembly GCA_916181665.1. Taxonomy (NCBI): domain Eukaryota; kingdom Viridiplantae; phylum Streptophyta; class Magnoliopsida; order Poales; family Poaceae; genus Avena; species Avena sativa. The sequence continues at coordinate 541,477,101 of OV702289.1, read as the reverse complement.
ACCTCCATGATGAACCCGGCTGCAAGGAGTCGGGTGATCTCGTCAACAATAATCTTTCTTTTCTCCTCTACGAACCGGCACAGAGGCTGCTTGACCGGCTTGGCATCTGGCTGCACATGAAGTGAGTTCTCGGCGAACTCCCTCGGCACACCTGGCATGTCCTTGGGTGACCATGCGAAGATGTCCCGATTCTCATGAAGGAAGTCGATGAGCGCGCCTTCCTATTTGCTATCCAAGTTGGAACCAATGGTGACGAACTTGGTCAGGTCGGAGGGGTCGAGCAGGATCCTCTTCGTCTCCTTTGCCAGCTGGAAAGCTGCTTCCCCAGCCGGCTTGCTGCTAACCGGCATTTCTTGCTGGGCCATGGCCACATTTCACATGATCACGCGCTTTTCTTTCGCTATGATGAGGGCCTCTGCCACCTTGGACCCGACCGAGGCGCACTCCATCGACCGCCTAAAGCAGCCGTAGACGGTGATCACGTCGTTTGGTCCCGGCATCTTCATCTTGAGATACGCGTAGTGGGGGATGGCCATGAACTTGGCGAGGGCGGGGCGCCCAAGGAGAGCGTCGTAGGAGCTCGTCAGGTTCACCACCTCGAACCATATCGGCTCGCGGTGGAAGTTCTCCTTGGTCCCGAAGATGACGTCCAGCTGGATTTTACCCAGCGTGGCGCAAGCCGGTCCTGGTAGTACGTCGTGGAACGTTGTGGTAGTCGGGCGTAGGTCGCACTCACGGATGCCCAGCTTCTCCAGCAAAGACCGGTAGAGAAGGTTGAGGCAGCTTCCTCCGTCGATGAGGACGCACGAGAAGCGGCAGGTGCACTCGTTGGAGATGATGAGGGGGTCAAGCACCATGGCGTAGCCCCCGGGAATCGGAAGCTGTTCCGGCTAATCCTCCCGTCTCCAGGTGATGGGGGTCTCCGACCAGCTCAGGTACTAGGGGACTAGGGATACGATGGCATTGACCTCCTTGGAGCTTCGCCTGTGGCTGTGCTTGCCGTCCAGCTCCGTCTCGAAGATGTGGTAGGCGGCGTGCGGCTGGGGGTAGCCATTGTTGTTGTTGCCGCCGTTGCCGTTGTTACCATCATTACCGGTTCCCCTAGCCGGTGGTGGTGGTCCACCAGGAGGGGGCAGGGGAAGACGTTGTTGGTTGCCCTGGTCCTTTAGCTGGCGGGTACAGCTGTAGTTCCGGGTGGTGTGCGTAGCCGGCTTGAAGGGACAGCTATGCCACTTGCACGGGCCGTCAAACATCTGGTCGAAGGTGAGTCGCGGCTTCTGCCTTCTTGCATCGTTAGCCAGCGCGTCGGGCGTACCCTCCACAGCATTGACCTGCTGCGCGTGGTAGCGGGGCTTCTGCTGTCCGGTTGGAGGTCCCCATGGAACCGGTTGTTGTTGCCGTGGTGCCTGGAGGATCCGGCTTCTCCAGCCGGATTGCTCAGATGGTCGCGAGCCGGCTCCGTCAGAGTCGGACGCCCATCAACACTTACTCGGAGGGGTTTCTTCATGGCAGCATCTGCCGTAGTGTACTGGTCTGCAACCGTCATGAGCGCAGCCATGGTTTTCGGCTCATCACACAGTAGCCGGTGGCGAAGCATGCTGCCTTCTCGGCATCCCTCGATGAAGAAGACGATGGCCTGACTCTCCAGGATGCCCTCACAGGTGTTGCATAACTCCGTCCACTTGGAGAGGTACTCGCGGTCCGTCTCGCGGTCGCCCTGGACGCATAGGGCCAGGTCGCGCAGGCAGCCCGGACACGTGTACGTGCCGTTGAAGTTGCGGACAAACACCTTTTCAAAGTCTGGCCAGGCGTTGATACTATTGGGCGCGAGGCTATTGAGCCATGTCCTTGCTGACCCGGTTAGCATAAGGGGGACGTAGCACACAGCTGTGCGCTTGTTCCCATGGGTGATGCCGTCTGTCGTGGCATAGTCGGTCAGCCAATCTTCTGGCTTCATGCTGCTATTGTACTTGGGGGTGTCCCTTGGTAGGGTGAACTTATCCGGAAACAGCTCGTTCTGGATGCGGGGTCTGAAACAAACCGGTCCGGTGGAGTCTTCCTCTTCCGTGACGCGCGTTTGAGCGAGGAGCTCGATGCGGTCACGGGCATCCGGACAATCCGGGTTGGGAGCTCCTACCCGGCCCGAGAGACGGCAACCGGTAGGTCTTGGCGCTCCGGCTGGTGGAGGGGGGCAGTGGGTTGATGTTCACCATTTGCTCCTGGCGTGGCTGGCCCTTGCTGCCATAACCACGACGCTTGCTACGAACCTTGACCGGAGGAGAGGACGCCTGCTGGTTGTCGTGGGGCGCGCCCTTCCTGTTGGCGGGCGGCTTGCTTCCCTTGGAGCGGCTAGGGTCCTCCTGCATCTGCCGGTTGGCATCAGCCTTCTCGTCCGCGATCTGTAGGAGCTCCTGCACCTAAGCGTGCTGTCAGGCTCGCTCCTCGCCCTCTAGGTTAGGCAGTTCGTCTGCTGGGGCTTGCGCCGTGCGCAGGTTCTTGATGGGCGTGCTGCAGGTGGGCCGGATGAGAGCGGGTGCCAGATCCGGCTCGCCATCCTTCTCCATCCTACCTCCTAGCTCGCCGCCCCGGCGTCGCACTTGCCTGCGCCGGCTCGGCTCCGCGGTAGCCGGAGTGAAGCCATGCGCGCGGTCGTACTCGCGCCAGGTGATCTCAATCTACTTGCGGGTCGCAGCCAGCTCCATGGCCTCCTTGAGGAGAAGCTGTCTCTCCATGGCGAAGTTGGCCTTCGCCTCCTCCGGTTATCCCCGAGGTTAACCGGCGTGAGGAGCCGGTCGATGGCCTCCTCCACCGGGTTTCGGGACTGTGGCGGCGCAGAAGTTCCGCCCTCGTCCGCGCCTTGCTCCCGCGGCTGGCCGGGGTGAGAGCTGGAGCCGGCCATCATTACCTCGATGCCGCGAGGGGCGACGGAGTCGCTATTGCCTAGGTGCGGCAGCTCTGTGACGGAAACAATATCCCTAGGGAAACGCTCCAGCACGGTGGCGACGTAGACGGGGAGGTCGCCAAAAAGCAGGATAGAACCATTTTCCAGAAATGAGGTTCTGGCGAAGCAGGAAGCGTTGTCGATGACACAATCAAACATGCTGAGCGTGAGCACCAGGCCGGAGGCCATGCGCTTACCAGCTGAAGTGCGGGCTCCTGTGTGGAACGTGAATCCGATCGAAGCCATCTTGCCCCACGGTGGGCGCCAACTGTCGTTGTATTGGGAACGACAGTACCTAAGCAGGTTAGATAGAGGGGTGGGGACTAGCAGGGAAGCTATTGACGGCGTCCACATGCGGGATTGGATACAAGAAAGTGTAGCTGGACATAGGAAGTACCCAGGTTCGGAGCCCTCGTGATGAGATAAAGCTCCTACTCCTGCCGATCTGACTATGAGTGGTATACAGGGTACAATCGCTCCTTGAGCTGTATTCTCTAGCTACTACCTTAAATGCACTGAGACCAACCTCTTCTACTAGAACCTTGCCTCTCCTTATATAGGCAAAGAGGCAACGGTCTCACTGACAAGTCCCAGCCGGCTGGTCATCTACAGTACTGGGTACACTTACATCCCATTAGAGTACGAGCGGTATGGTCATCATGGGTACAGTGAATGTCGCGCGAGCCCGTCGTCAGCGTCTGTCCACTGTTCCCGTGTCACCCAGCAAAGTCTTTGGTATGGCCAGGTAGTTGCGAGTCTTGTCATCGTACCAGGGCATACCATGCACTGTATAGCACATCGCTCTATCCTCTTCATTGAGTCCGGCTACGCTGATGTAGCCAGTCCCATGCCTTGCTGCTCCTCATCGTTTCGGTTACCGTGAGGTAGCCGGCTTGACTTGCTTCTGTCCGGCTGTGCTCAGCCAGCCGGACACGATCCGACTGCCGTGATTCTTGTCTGGTTGGGGTATCCGGAGGTCATCCCCGCAACAATCCATATGTGGTTCATGAAAAGAACACACATGCAATGAATCTAGTGGATCCACATGTGGTTTGTGAAAAGAACACACATGCAATGACTCTAGCTGTTGTTAATGAAAACAACACACATGCAATGAAACTGGTGCATCCATATGTGGTTTGTGAAAAGAACACATATGCAGTGACACTGGTGGATCCATATGTAGTTTGTGAAAAGAACACACATGCAGTGACACTGGTGGATCCATATGTGGTTTGTGAAAAGGACACACATGCAATGACTCTGGTGGATCCATATGTGGTTTGTGAACAGAACATACATGCAATGACTCTAGCTATGGTTAATGAAAAGAACACACATGTAATGACACTGATGGATCCATATGTGTTTTGTGAAAAGAACACACATGCAATCACTCTGGTGGACCCATAGGTGGTTTGTGAAAAGAACAGACATGCAATGACACTGGTAGATCCATGTGGTTTATGACAATAACACACATCCAGTGACTCTAGCTATGGTTAATGAAAAGAACACACATGCAATGACACTAGGGGATCCATATGTGGTTTGTGAAATGAACACACATGCAGTGACTCTGGTGGATCCATATGTGGTTTGTGAAAAGAACACACATGCAATGACTCTGGTGGATCCATATGTGGTTTGTGAAAAGAACACACATTCAATGACACTGGTGGATCCATATGTGGTTCATGAAAAGAACACACATGCAATGACTCTGATGGATCCACATGTGGTTTGTGAAAAGAACACACATGCAATGACACTGGTGGATCCATGTGGTTTGTGAAAATAACAAACATGCAATGAAATCTGGTGGATCCATATATGGTTTGTGAGAAGAACACACAGGCAATGACACTGGTGGACCATGTCGTTTATGACAATAACACACATCCATTGACTCTAGCTGTGGTTTGTTAAAAGAACACACATGCAATGACATTGGTGGATCCATGTGGTTTATGAAAAAAACATACATGCAATGAACTCTGGTGGATCCATATGTGGTTTATGAAGAGAATAGACATGCAAGGACACTGGTGGATCCATATGTGATTCATGAAAACAACACACATGCAATGAATCTGGTGGATCCACATGTGGTTTGTGAAAAGAACACACATGCAATGACTCTAGCTATTGTTAATGAAAAGAACACACACGCAATGAAACTGGTGGATCCATATGTGGTTTGTGAAAAGAACACACATGCAGTGAGACTGGTGCATCCATATGTGGTTTGTGAATAGAACACACATGCAATGCCACTAGTGGATCCATATGTGGTTTGTGAAAAGAACACACATGTAATGATTCTGGTGGATCCATATGTGGTTTGTGAATAGAACAGACATGCAATGACTCTAGCTGTGGTTAATGAAAAGAACACACATGCAATGACACTGGTGGATCCATATGTGGTTTTGTGAAAAGAACACACATGTAGTGACATTGGTGGATCCATATGTGGTTTGTGAAAAGAACACACATGCAGTGACACTGGTGGATCCATATGTGGTTTGTGAAAAGAACACACATGTAATGACTCTGGTGGATCCATATGTGGTTTGTGAACAGAACAGACATGCAATGACTCTAGCTATGGTTAATGAAAAGAACACACATGCAATAACACTGGTGGATCCATATGTGGTTTCTGTAAAGAAGACACATGCAGTGACAATGGTGGATCCATATGTGGTTTGTGAAAAGAACACACATGCAATGACTCTGGTGGATCCATATGTGGTTTCTGAAAAGAACACACATGCAATGACACTGGTGGATCCATGTGGTTTATGACAATAACACACATCCAGTGACTCTAGCTGTGGTTAATGAAAAGAACACACATGCAATGACACGAGGGGATCCATATTTTGTTTGTGAAAAGAACACACAAGAAGTGACTCAGGTGGATCCATATGTGGTTTGTGAAAAAAAACACATGCAAGGACTCTAGTGGATCCATATGCTGTTTGTGAAAAGAACACACATTCAATGACACTGGTGGATCCATATGTGGTTCATGAAAATAACACACATGCAATGATTCTGGTGGATCCACATGTGGTTTGTGAAAAGAACACACATGCAATGACACTGGTGGGAGAATATCATTTTGCGGCCCGAAAGTTGGGTTGTCCAAGCAACGCGGTACCCGAGTTCCCTAATATCATTCGCGATGACTATAGTTGGCGTGCCAAATACTCAGAGGGTATTTTTCGGCATGAATTCAACTTTATGTTTCAATACAAAAAATTAGGCTAACGGTCGTCAAGTTGGGCCCCCCTTGTCAGTTATCGTTGTTATGTCGCTCCTGTCGCTCCCGTCACTTAGGTGTCAATTAATCTTGCAACGTTGGCGCCTGCATCCATTATGCGTCTTCTTCTTCCCCGGAGCGGCAATTTGTGGGGCATCACAGCCATGGCACGGAGCTGGGACATGGACGAACCTGCTCGGCCCAGCTCTCCTCCCTGTAGGCTTGTAGCGTTGGCGCCACCATTACTAGTCTTCTTCCCCGGAGCGGCAATCTGTGGTCACGCCCATGGCGCAGAGCTGGGAAGTGACAAAGCTGCTCGGCCCCGCTCTCCTACCCATCCCGAGTCGGAGCTCGCCCTCACCATGGACGCACCCATGGCACGGTCGGGGACGAGAATTGGCTCCCGGTGAGATCTATCACCTTGTCGACCATGCTCGGTTCTGTTTTCCTCCTCTAGAATCCGAGCTCACCGTCGCCGTGATTACACCCGCACCAATTCTGCCACCTCTGCCGAGGTCTCTGTGGTAGCTCAAGTTCTGGGGCTCTCCAAGTTCTGCCATGTTGGGCATGTAAGTGTTGTTGTATGTTAAACTAGCAAATCTCGTTTGTTCAAATCTCTTGGGTTGTACCAACTTCATTGTGTTTAATTATGAAAGACAAAATATAAATGACTTCTCTCAATTTCTCGCATAGAAAAATGCACAGCTAATTTCATATTCTCGCAGGAACTGGCCCCACTTGTTGAACCGGTGGCACTGCCAGGATCTCCACGTAACCACGGTGAGTTCTCGAACCGAAAGTTGCAGTTACCACGTTTCTTCTGCAGTCATTCCTCTTCCTCAGTCATTCCTCTGCAGTTTTTCCTGGGCGCTTCTTCTTCCTCTGTTCCGGAACCGTCGGTTCATCTTCTTCTTCCTCTCGAAGGCAGTTCCTTGCAGGCAGTTCCTTTCACCCATTTCCTTGCAGGCATGGACAATGGGAAACGCATAACATAGACCCACTTGGTCCCTGCCCATGGCACCATGACTTTGACAGTGGTGTACACAAATGATGAAGCGACTGTGGAGACAACTCTCGCCAGGTTTGAGCAATTGCTTGAGAAAGAGAAGCACAAGTTTGTGGGGCTAGACTTGGAGTACACCCGTGCAAATAAGCGAAAAAATCCTCCACAAGAGATCGATGTCGTGCAAATCTCCATACATGAGGAGGTCCTCGTTTACCACTTCTGCAGGTATGTGAAATTTAAATTTGAGATCACCACTTCTGCATCCCTTGTTCCCTTACATCCCTAGAACCATCTAAGTGTAGGAGTAAACCAACTGAGATGCGTTGTCCAGCTCTGGTCGAGTTCTTGTGTAGGAAAGGGATAACTTTCACTAGCGTGGATATCACAAATGGCACAATTATGCTTTCTTGTGCATTGATAAAAATCCCAGAGGGGCACCACATCGACATCCAAAATCTGTACAAGATCAAATCATACCCAGCGAAGGATGGCATGGGTGATCTGGCAGCAGAAATCATCGATAAATCCTATGAAAAACTGAAGAAATTGAAGCGACTCGATCATGACTACTGGGAGTGGAAGCCGATGAGCCAGGCGCGCCTCGAATATGCAGCCAGAGACGCCTACATGGCGTACGAGTTGTACAGTAAGCTCATTACCATGAAAGATGGGATGGTTAAGGCGGGGTTTTTCGCGAGAGAGCTATGCCCTGGTTGCAAGCTAGCCCAGGAGAAGAAGCGTGAGGAGGACAAAAAGCGGTTTCAGGACGAGCAGGGATCTTGGGACGGTGGCGACATCAAGCGGCTGAAGGGGAAGCAAGTCAAGGGCGACAACAAGTGGTGGTGATACATTATGTGTTTGAACTAGATTTTAGTTTCTAGTTTATTATGTGTGTGATACATTTAGTTACTTCAATACAAAATTTGAACCAATTTAACTTGTTGATGTATTTCTTGACAATTATAATATAATCGAGCACTAGAAATATTTTGTAGTGTGCATGAGCATGATCAGTAAATATAATTTAACACTAGAAACTTTAAGGCACTCCATATAAAGGAGTAGATTAATATATAAGGTTCACCAGAGACACCACGGATATATTGTCTTACATGCCACACACAGGTAATAATTAACTAGAACAAAATAAAAGCAGGGGCTACAGCAGGAGGCCGGGAGACGGAGACGCCTAGCAGGGCAGGGGTTTATCAGCAGGAGGCAGCGACAGCCTAGTCGATGGGATACAGGCCAGTCCTGACATACTTCCGGAGGAATTTGCCATAGGCTGCGTGCCGTGCCAAGGTAATCGGCCTATGGCTTCTGCCTCTGCCAACGCCCTCCATGTGCTAGATCATGCTGTCGAGGTCCACGTTGGTTGCTCTGCCACAGAATGGGCAAAACAGTCTCCCCCTACGGTGGAAACGGATTAGCCCACACCGTAACCGCCTCAGCACATAGCGGCTCTTGTTGTCCCTGGATTCCTTGCTATCGTCCACTTCATCATCATCCTCCTGTTGATTTTTAAGAACATAACTTAGAACTCGTACATATGATTGAATTGTATTACAACTCAAGAATTGACAACTTGTATATGTAAGACAATATATCCGTGGATATCAAAGATAAAGCATCTCAGCAATAGTTTGACCGGTTCATATATCATTTCATTGCAACACAATGACAAATAATTGCATCAGATTACGGCCTCATAAGTTTATTTAGGGACGGTGTGAGTGAACCAAGTAAAAATTGCACAGCTTGTATTGTTGTTGTACATCGCCCCAGGTTCACTAACTCGTTCCTGAAAAAATCTGACACCAATGTGTCTGCCTCTCTTTTGGGACAAATTTGAATCATTGGCCACAATAAGAAATTGAAATGTAATCGTACAAAACATTATTCAGGGATATACATAGTCAGGTACAAAAACAAGCCTAAATATTGTAATTATAAATAAAAAACCAAACAATTAATCCTCAGGTGCATGTTAAAAATACTTATGATCAAAACCATTCATATACATATGCATCATACCAATCATTAAAAGATCAGAAACAATTCAATGATCATATATGTAGTTCCACATGATAATACTCTCGGGCCTCATAATTTGTTTTAGAGATGGAGTAGGTGAACCAAAGTACCAACAGCACAACCTATATTGTTTGTGTGCATTGCTACCTCAGGTTCACCAACCTATCCCTAAAACACGACACCATCATACGTGTCTCCCCTTGAACTCTTTTGGGGCAAATTTCAATCATCGGCCTCGGTGACAAACTAAAATGTAATTCTTATACACTATGAATGCATGGAATAAATAATTTGAATATCATAGTTCTATGAATGTAGAATAAAGATTGCAGCCTCATAAGTTTATTCAGGGCCGGCGTGAGTGAACCAAGTAACAATTGCACAGCCTATATTGTTGTTGTACATCGCCCTAGGTTCACTAACTCATCCCTGAAAAAATCTGACACCAATGTGTCTGCCTCTCTTTTGGGACAAATTTGAATCATTGGCCACAATAAGAAATTGAAATGTAATCGTACAAAACATTATTGAGGGATATACATAGTCAGGTACAAAAACAAGCCTAAATATTGTAATTATAAATAAAAAACCAAACAATTAATCCTCAGGTGCATGTTAAAAATACTTATGATCAAAACTATTCATATACATATGCATCATACCAATCATTAAAAGATCAGAAACAATTCAAGGACCATATATGTAGTTCCACATGAGAATAAATCTTGGGCCTCATAATTTGTTTTAGAGATGGAATTGGTGAACCAAAGTACCAACAGCACAACCTATATTGTTTGTGTGCATTGCTGCCTCAGGTTCACCAACCCATCCCTAAAACACAACACCATCATACGTATCTCCCCTTGAACTCTTTTGGGGCAAATTTCAATCATCGGCCTCGGTGACAAACTAAAATGTAATTCTTATACACTATGAATGCATGGAATAGATAATTTGAATATCATAGTTCTATGAATGTAGAATAAAGATTGCGGCCTCATAAGTTTATTCAGGGAAGGCGTGAGTGAACCAAGTAACAATTGCATAGCCTGTATTGTTGTTGTACATCGCCCCAGGTTCACTAACTCGTCCCTGAAAAAATCTGACACCAATGTGTCTGCCTCTCTTTTGGGACAAATTTGAATCATTGGCCACAATAAGAAATTGAAATGTAATCATACAAAATATTATTCAGGGATATACATAGTCAGGTACAAAAACAAGCCTAAATATTGTAATTATGAATAAAAAACCAAACAATTAATCCTCAGGTGCATGTTAAAAAATACTTATGATCAAAACCATTCATATACATATGCATCATACCAATCATTAAAAGCTCAGAAACAATTCAAGGATCATATATGTAGTTCCACATGAGAATAAATCTAGGGCCTCATAATTTGTTTTAGAGATGGAGTTGGCGAACCAAAGTACCAACAACACAACCTATATTGTTTGTGTGCATTGCTGCCTCAGGTTCACCAACCCATCCCTAAAACACGACATCATCATACGTATCTCCCCTTGAACTCTTTTGGGGCAAATTTCAATCATCGGCCCCGATGACAAACTAAAATGTAATTCTTATACACTATGAATGCATGGAATAGATAATTTGAATATCATAGTTCTATGAATGTAGAATAAAGATTGCGGCCTCATAAGTTTATTCAGGGACGACGTGAGTGAACCAAGTAACAATTGCACAGCCTGTATTGTTGTTGTACACCACCCCAGGTCCACTAACTCTTCCCTGAAAAAATCTGACACCAATGTGTCTGCCTCTCTTTTGGGACAAATTTAAATCATTGGCCACAATAAGAAATTGAAATATAATCGTACAAAACATTATTCAGGGATATACATAGTCAGGTACAAAAACAAGCCTAAATATTGTAATTATAAATAAAAAACCAAACAATTAATCCTCAGGTGCATGTTAAAAATACTTATGATCAAAACCATTCATATACATATGCATCATACCAATCATTAAAAGATCAGAAACAATTCAAGGATCATATATGTAGTTCCACATGAGAATAAATCTCGGGCCTCATAATTTGTTTTAGAGATGGAGTAAGCGAACCAAAGTACCAACAACACAACCTATATTGTTTGTGTGCATTGCTACCTCAGGTTCACCAACCTATCCCTAAAACACGACACCATCATACGTGTCTCCCCTTGAACTCTTTTGGGGCAAATTTCAATCATCGGCCTCGGTGACAAACTAAAATGTAATTCTTATACACTATGAATGCATGGAATAGATAATTTGAATATCATAGTTCTATGAATATAGAATAAAGATTGCCGCCTCATAAGTTTATTCAGGGTCGGCGTGAGTGAACCAAGTAACAATTGCACAGCCTGTATTGTTGTTGTACATCGCCCTAGGTTCACTAACTCGTCCCTGAAAAAATCTAACACCAATGTGTCTGCCTCTCTTTTGGGACAAATTTGAATCATTGGCCACAATAAGAAATTGAAATGTAATCGTACAAAACATTATTGAGGGATATACATAGTTAGGTACAAAAACAAGCCTAAATATTGTAATTATAAATAAAAAACCAAACAATTAATCTTCAGGTGCATGTTAAAAATACTTATGATCAAAACCATTCATATACATATGCATCATACCAATCATTAAAAGATCAGAAACAATTCAAGGATCATATATGTAGTTCCACATAAGAATAAATCTAGGGCCCCATAATTTGTTTTAGAGATGGAGTAGGCGAACCAAAGTACCAACAGCATAACCTATATTATTTGTGTGCATTGCTGCCTCAGGTTCGCCAACCCATCCCTAAAACACGACACCATCATACGTGTCTCCCCTTGAACTCTTTTGGGGCAAATTTCAATCATCGGCCTCGGTGACAAACTAAAATGTAATTCTTATACACTATGAATGCATGGAATAGATAATTTGAATATCATAGTTCTATGAATGTAGAATAAAGATTGCGGCCTCATAAGTTTCTACAGAGATGGCGTGAGTGAACCAAGTAACAATTGCACAGCCTATATTATTGTTGTACATTGCCCCAGGTTCGCTAACTCGTCCCTAAAAAAATCTGACACCAATGTGTCTGCCTCTCTTTTGGGGCAAATTTGAATCATTGGCCACAATAAGAAATTGAAATGTAATCGTACAAAACATTATTCAGGGATATACAAATGCATCATACAATGCATTCATAGATCAGAAACAATACAAATATTATATATTTAGGTTCCATATGAGAGAAAAAATTAGGGCCTCATTTTTTCAGCGATGGAGTCGGAGAATCAAAATACCAACAGCACAACCTATATTGTTTATGTGCATTGCTGCCTCAGGGCCACTAACCATCCCTAAGAAAACGAGACCATCAGATGCCCTTGCACTATTTTGGGGAAAAATTGAATCATTGGGCTCAGTAAGGAATAGAAATGTAAGGTTATAGGCCTGTTGTGTATCGAAATCAACACTCAACTAGCAAACTCAACTAGATGGCAGATGAGCAGATTGGGGTTTTGTGACGAGACGGATTGGGGTTTTGTGACTAGATGGCAGATGCATCAATCAACCGATCAAATCATATATATACTACCCTACTTCAAGAGCAAAAGAATATGTACACGATTGAGCAAATCCTATGTATGAACAGTGAAAACTGCGGCTGCGACTAGAGAAGCTAGCAATGTAGTACCTCGGACTCCTCATCAGGGACCTCCTCCTCGAACTCATCATTCTCCGCGATTGCGTCAAAGATTTCTTGAACGGCAATGGGGTCGTCGATGTAGATCACCGGATTGCCTCCGCCTGCCTCCCATCCAAATTTGCCGCTGGCACCACGACGTTGTCAGCCACCTGTTTCTCGGCGGCGACGGCTACTACCAGCTGCTCAGAAGTGATGACTACCACCTGCTGCTCGGTGGCGATGGCTACCAACTGCTGCTCGGCGGCGACAGCTACCACCTGCTGCTCGGCAGCGACGGCTACTGGCTGGACGGATGAGTTCACACCCTCGACGGTGCGGCGACGAGCGGTGTTCGTGCCCGGAGAAGACGCCTCTGTCTGCTTGGCGATGACCGAGCCATCTGCTGCTTCGCCTTCAACTAGCTTCACCTCCGGATCTTCTCCACGCGTACGCTTCATGGCGCACCAAGGGAAGGAGGTAGTGCAAACGAGGGAGATTCGGCGCGCGCGGCAGGTGTAGATTTGGGTCTTGGGACTAGACAGACTAGCGGGAAATGACACGAGCTCATGGAAGAAGAAGGTCGAGGGGGGTTATAAACACCGGACCATTCGTAGTCCTCGAGTGGACACGTGTGGTAGGCGGGGGGTGGGGGTGGGGGGCGGGGGGCTACCATGATCTCCACCCTTTTTTCGATTCCCTTTTTTTGAAACAGCCACGATCTCCACTTTAGAGCTGCATTGAAAACACGCTCATGGCAGACCTCGATTCCACTGCATGCAAGTGGCGCGGAACTAATTTCTAGCAACGTTAGATCTACTCGAGGGGGGCCCTTGACTCATGGAATTTACTAGCGGTAGGGCCCAGTTGGAAGTGAGATTGAGAGCGCAGCGTATAAATGGGATATGTCTGATTAAAATCAAGTGGCAATAAATTGCAGCGTCTCGTCAACAACCATGCACTCGATGATCCCGTTGCCCTGTGCATGAGTTGTGTAGCAGTAGTAGGATTTTCAGACTTGATTAAACTTGACATCACCGCTCGACGACTTTTTCGATGGACGACATCGTGTTCCTTCATGTAGAAGTCTCGCGAAGGGAGACATCCGTGTTGTCTCACGCTGTACTGTGAAGGGCACGAGGTGTGCAACGATCATCGTTGGATCGCACAGAATCAACGGTTGGTGCGCACGATCCGCGTGACAACTGTGACAACCAATCAGGGGGTAGCAGACAGGGTGAGCACATTTTTGGGCTTCTACGAAAGATAGAGAGGGGGATGGGCAAAACTAGTACCACATAAAACCAAGGGCAAAACTGAGTAGTATAAAAATGGAAAGTGTCTTGTACAATGAAATACATCGTGGAATACATCAAATTATGCCAAGATAGATCCACTAGAGTTCATTGGATGTGTGTTCTTCTCATAAACCACACCCAGTATCATTGCATGTGTGTTCTTCTAAACAAACCACATAAGGATCCACCAGTGTCATTGCATGTCTGTTCTTTTCATGAACCACATAAGGATGGGCCCACCAGTGTCATTGCATGTCTGTTCTTTTCATGAACCACACCTAGTGTCAGTGCATGTCTGTTCTATTCATGAACCACACCCAGTTTCACTGCATGTCTGTTCTTTTCATGAACCACATAAGGATCTACCAGTGTCATTGCATGTCTTTTACTTCCATAAACCACATGTGGATCCACCGGTGTCATTACATGTGTGTTCTTCTAAACAAACCACATAAGGATCCACCAGTGTCATTGCCTGTCTGTTCTTTTCATGAACCACATAAGGATGGGCCCACCAGTGTCATTGCATGTTTGTTCTTTTCATGAACCACACCCAGTGTTAGTGCATGTCTGTTCTATTCATGAACCACACCTAGTTTCACTGCATGTCTGTTCTTTTAATGAACCACATAAGCATCTACCTATGTCATTGCATGTCTTTTACTTCCATAAACCACATGTGGATCCACCGGTGTCATTGCATGTGTGTTCTTCTAGACAAACCACATAAGGATCCACCAATGTCATTGCCTCTCTATTCTTTTCATGAACCACATAAGGATGGGCCCACCAGTGTCATTGCATGTCTGTTCTTTTCATGAACCACACCTAGTGTTAGTGCATGTCTGTTCTATTCACGAACCACACCCAGTTTCACTGCATGTCTATTCTTTTCATGAACCACATAAGGATCTACCAGTGTCATTGCATGTCTTTTACTTCCATAAACCACATGTGGATCCACCTGTGTCATTGCATGTCTGTTCCTCTAAACAAACCACATAAGGATCCACCAGTGTCATTGCGTGTGTGTTCTTCTCATGAACCACACCCAGTGTCATTGCATGTTTGTTCTTCTAAACAAACCACATAAGGATCCACCAGTGTCATTGCCTGTCTCTTCTTTTCATGAACCACATAAGGATACAATAGTGTCATTGCATGTCTGTTCTTTTCATGAATCACAGCCAGTGTCATTGCATGTCTGTTCTTTTCCATAAACCACATATTGATCCACCTAGTGTGATTGCATGTCTGTTCCTCTAAACAAACCACATAAGGATCCACCAGTGTCATTGCATGTCTGTTCTTTTCATGAACCATACCCACTGTCATTGCATGCGTGTTCTTCTAAACAAACCACATAAGGATCGACCAGTGTTATTGCATGTCTGTTCTTTTCATGAACCACGGCTAGAGTCATTGCATGTCTTTTCTTTTCATGAACCACGGCTAGAGTCATTGCATGTATGTTCCTCTAAACAAACCACATAAGGATCCACCAGTGTCACTGCATGTCTGTTCTTTTCATGAACCACATAAGGATGGGCCCACCAGTGTCATTGCATGTCTGTTCCTTTCATGAACCACACCCAGTGTCGGTGCATGTCTGTTCTTTTCATGAACCACACCCAGTGCCAGTGCATGTCTGTTCTATTCATGAACCACATAAGGATCTACCAGTGTCATTTCATGTCTTTTACTTCCATAAACCACATGTGGATCCACCGGTGTCATTGCATGTCTGTTCCTCTAAACAAACCACATAAGGATCCACCAGTGTCATTGCGTGTGTGTTCTTATCATGAACCACATAAGGATCTACCAGTGTCATTGCATGTCTGTTCTTTTCATGAACCACGCCCAGTTTCATTGCATGTGTGTTACTTCCATAAACCACATGTGGATTCACCGGTGTCATTGCATGTTTGTTCCTCTAAACAAACCACATAAGGATCCACCAGTGTCACTGCATGTCTGTTCTTTTCATGAACCACATAAGGATGGGCCCACCAGTGTCATTGCATGTTTGTTCTTTTCATGAACCACACCCAGTGTCAGTGCATGTCTTTTTTATTCATGAACCACACCTAGTTTCACTGCATGTCTGTTCTTTTCATGAACCACAGAAGGATCTACCAGTGTCATTGCATGTCTTTTACTTCCATAAACCACATGTGGATCCACCGGTGTCATTGCATGTCTGTTCCTCTAAACAAACCACATAAGGATCCACCAGTGTCATTGCGTGTGTGTTCTTCTCATGAACCACATAAGGATCTACAAGTGTCATTGCATGTCTGTTCTTTTCATGAACCACACCTAGTGTCATTGCACGTGTGTTACTTCCATAAACCACATATGGATCCACCGGTGTGATTGCATGTATGTTCCTTCCATAAACCACATAAGGATCCACCAGTGTCATTGCAAGTCTCTTCTTTTCATGAACCATGGCTAGAGTCATTGCATGTCTGTTCTTTTCATGAACCACGGCTAGAGTCATTGCAGTCTGTTCCTCTAAACAAACCACATAAGGATCCACCAGTGTCATTGCATGTCTGTTCTTTTCATGAACCACATAAGGATCTACCAGTGACATTGCATGTCTGTTCGTTTCATGAACCACACCCAGTGTCATTGCATGTGTGTTACTTCCATAAACCACATGTGGATCCACCGGTGTCATTGCATGTATGTTCCTCTAAACAAACCACATAAGGATCCACCAGTGCCATTGCCTGTCTGTTCTTCTCATGACCCACATAAGGATGGGCCCACCAGTGTCATTGCGTGTTTGTTCTTTTCATGAACCACACCCAGTGTCAGTGCATGTCTGTTCTATTCATGAACCACATAAGGATCTACCAGTGTCATTGCATGTCTTTTACTTCCATAAACCACATGTGGATCCACCTGTGTCATTGCATGTCTGTTCCTCTAAACAAACCACATAAGGATCCACCAGTGTCATTGCGTGTGTGTTGTTCTCATGAACCACATAAGGATCTACCAGTGTCATTGCATGTCTGTTCTTTTCATGAACCACACCCAGTGTCATTGCATGTGTGTTACTTCCATAAACCACATGTGGATCCACCGGTGTGATTGCATGTCTGTTTCCTTCCATAAACCACATAAGGATCCACCAGTGTCATTGCCTGTATGTTCTTTTCGTGAACCACTCCTAGTGTTAGTGCATGTCTGTTCTTTTCATGAACCACACCCAGTGTCACTACATGTCAGTTCTTTTCATGAACCACATAAGGATCTACCAGAGTCATTGGATGTGTGTTCTTCTCGTGAACCACACGTGGATCCACCGGTGTCATTGCATGCCTGTTCCTCTAGACAAACCACATAAGGATCCACCAGTGTCATTGCGTGTGTGTTCTTTTCATGAACTACACCCACTGTCATTGCATGTGTGTTCTTCTAAAAAAACCACATAAGGATCCACCAGTGTCATTGCATGTCTGTTCTTTTCATGAACCACATAAGGATGGGCCCACCAGTGTCATTGCATGTCTGTTCTTTTCATGAACCACACCAGTATCAGTGCATGTCTGTTCTATTCATGAACCACACCCAGTTTCACTGCATGTCTGTTCTTTTAATGAACCACATAAGCATCTACCAGTGTCATTGCATGTCTTTTACTTCCATAAACCACATGTGGATCCACTGGTGTCATTGCATGTGTGTTCTTATAGACAAACCACATAAGGATCCACCAATGTCATTGCCTCTCTATTCTTTTCATGAACCACATAAGGATGGGCCCACCAGTGTCATTGCATGTCTGTTCTTTTCATGAACCACACCCAGTGTCAGTGCATGTTTGTTCTATTCACGAACCACACATAGTTTCACTGCATGTCTATTCTTTTCATGAACCACATAAGGATCTACCAGTGTCATTGCATGTCTTTTACTTCCATAAACCAGATGTGGATCCACCTGTGTCATTGCATGTCTATTCCTCTAAACCAACCACATAAGGATCCACCAGTGTCATTGCGTGTGTGTTCTTCTCATGAACTACACCCAGTGTCATTGCATGTCTGTTCCTCTAAACAAACCACATAAGGATCCACTAGTGTTATTGCCTGTCTATTCTTTTCATGAACCACATAAGGATCCACCGGTGTCATTGCATGTCTATTCTTTTCATGAATCACAGCCAGTGTCATTGCATGTCTGTTCTTTTCCATAAACCACATATGGATCCACCTAGTGTGATTGCATGTATGTTCCTCTAAACAAATCACATAAGGATCCACTAGTGGTATTGCGTGTCTGTTCTTTTCATGAACCATACCCAGTGCCATTGCATGCGTGTTCTTCTAAACAAACCACATAAGGATCCACCAGTGTCTTTGCATGTCTGTTATTTTCATGAACCACGGCTAGAGTCATTGCATGTCTTTTCTTTTCATGAACCACGGCTAGAGTCATTGCATGTCTGTTCCTCTAAACAAACCACATAAGGATCCAGCAGTGGCATTGCATGTCTGTTCTCTTCATGAACCACATAAGGATCTACCAGTGTCATTGCATGTTTGTTCTCTTCATGAACCACACCCAGTGTCATTGCATGTGTGTTACTTCCATAAACAACATGTGGATCCACCGGTGTCATTGCATGTCTGTTCCTCTAAACAAACCACATAAGGATCCACCAGTGTTATTGCCTGTCTGTTCTTCTCATGAACCACATAAGGATGCGCCCACTAGTGTCATTGCGTGTCTGTTCTTTTCATGAACCACACCCAGTGTCAGCGCATGTCTATTCTATTCATGAACCACATAAGGATCTACCAGTGTCATTGCATGTCTTTTACTTCCATAAACCACATGTGGATCCACTGGTGTCATTGCATGTCAGTTCCTCTAAACAAACAACATAAGGATCCACCAGTGTCATTGCGTGTGTGTTATTTTCATGAACCACACCCAGTGTCATTGCATGTGTGTTCTTCTAAACAAACCACATAAGAATCCACCGGTGTCATTGCATGTCTGTTCTTCTTATGAACCACATAAGGATGGGCCCACCAGTGTCATTGCATGTCTGTTCTTTTCATGAACCACACCTAGTGTTAGTGCATGTCTGTTCTTTTCATGAACCAAATAAGGATCTACCAGTGCCATTGCATGTCTTTTACTTCCATAAACCACATGCAGATCCACCGGTGTCATTGCATGTGTGTTCTTCTAAACAAACCACATAAGGATCCACCAGTGTTATTGCTTGTCTATTCTTTTCATGAACGACATAAGGATGGGCCCACCAGTGTCATTGCATGTCTGTTCTTTTCATGAACCACACCTAGTGTCAGTGCATGTCTATTCTATTCACGAACCACACCCAGTTTCACTGCATGTCTATTCTTTTCATGAACCACATAAGGATCTACCGGTGTCATTGCATGTCTTTTACTTCCATAAACCACATGTGGATCCACCGGTGTTATTGCATGTTTGTTCCTCTAAACAAACCACATAAGGATCCACCAGTATCGTTGCGTGTGTGTCCTTCTCATGAACCACACCTAGTGTCATTGCATGTGTGTTCTTCTAAACAAACCACATAAGGATCCACCAGTGTCATTGCTTGTCTGTTCTTTTCATGAACCACATAAGGATCCACCAGTGTCATTGCATGTCTGTTCTTTTCATGAATCACAGCCTGTGTCATTGCATGTCTTTTCTTTTTCATAAACCACATATGGATCCACCTAGTGTGATTGCATGGATGTTCCTCTAAACAAACCACATAAGGATCCACCAGTGTCATTGCGTGTCTGTTATTTTCATGAACCACACCCAGTGTCATTGCATGCGTTTTCTTCTAAACAAACCACATAAGGATCCACCAGCGTCATTGCATGTGTGTTCTTTTCATGAACCACGGCTAGAGTCATTGCATGTCTGTTCTTTTCATGAACCACGGCTAGAATCATTGCATGTCTGTTCCTCTAAAGAAACCACATAAGGATCCACCAGTGTCATTGCATGTTTGTTCTTTTCATGAACCACATAAGGATCTACCAGTGTCATTGCATGTCTGTTCTTTTCATGAACCACACCCAGTGTCATTGCATGTGTGTTACTTCCATAAACCACATGTGGATCCACCGGTGTCATTGCCTGTCTGTTCTTCTCATCAACCACATAAGGATGGGCCCACCAGTGTTATTGCATGTCTGTTCTTTTCATGAACCACACCCAGTGTCAATGCATGTCTGTTCTATTCATGAACCACATAAGGATCTACCAGTGTCATTGCATGTCTTTTACTTCCATAAACCACATGTGGATCCACCGGTGTCATTGCATGTTTGTTCCTCTAAACAAACCACATAAGGATCCACAAGTGTCATTGCGTATGTGTTCTTTTCATGAACCACACCCAGTGTCATTGCATGTGTGTTCTTCTGAACAAACCACATAAGGATCCACCAGTGTCATTGCATGTCTATTATTTTCATGAACCAGATAAGGATTGGCCCACCAGTGTCATTGCATGTCTGTTCTTTTCATGAACCACACCTAGTGTTAGTGCAAGTCTGTTCTATTCATGAACCACACCCAGTTTCACTGCATGTCTTTTCTTTTTATGAACGACATAAGGATCCACCAGTGTCATTGCATGTCTTTTACTTACATAAACCACATGTGCATCCACCGGTGTCATTGCATGTGTGTTCTTCTAAACAAACCACATAAGGATCCACCAGTGTCATTGCCTGTCTATTCTTTTCATGAACCACATAAGGATGGGCCCACCAGTGTCATTGCATGTCTGTTCTTTTCATGAACCACACCTAGTGTCAGTGCATGTCTGTTCTATTCACTAACCACACCCAGTTTCACTGCATGTCTATTCTTTTCATGAACCACATAAGGATCTTCCAGTGTCATTTCATGTCTTTTACTTCCATAAACCACATGTGGATCCACCGGTGTCATTGCATGTCTGTTCCTCTACACAAATCACATAAGGATCCACTAGTGTCATTGCGTGTGTGTTCTTCTCATGAACCACACCTAGTGTCATTGCATGTGTGTTCTTCTAAACAAACCACATAAGGATCCACCAGTGTCATTGCATGTCTGTTCTTTTCATGAACCACATAAGGATTCACCAGTGTCATTGCATGTCTATTCTTTTCATGAATCACATCCAGTGTCATTACATATCTGTTCTTTTCCATAAACCACATATGCATCCACCTAGTGTGATTGCATGTTTGTTCCTCTAAACAAACCACATAAGGATCCACCAGTGTCATTACATGTCTGTTCTTTTCATGAACCACACCCAGTGTCATTGCATGCGTTTTCTTCTAAACAAACCACATAAGGATCCACCAGTGTCATTTCATGTCTGTTCTTTTCATGAACCACGGCTAGAGACATTGCATGTCTGTTCTTTTCATGAACCACGGCTAGAGTCATTGCATGTTTGTTCCTCTAAACAAATCACATAAGGATCCACCAGTGGCATTGCATGTCTGTTCTTTTCATGAACCACATAAGGATCTACCAGTGTCATTGCATGTCTGTTCTTTTCATGAACCACACCTAGTGTCATGGCATGTGTGTTACTTCCATAAACCACATGTGGATCCACCGGTGTCATTGCATGTCTGTTCCTCTAAACAATCCACATAAGGATCCACTAGTGTCATTGCTTGTCTGTTCTTCTCATGAACCACATAATGATGGGCCCACCAGTGTCATTGCGTGTCTGTTCTTTTCATGAACCACACCCAGTGTCAGTGCATGTATGATCTATTCATGAACCACATAAGGATCTACCAGTGTCATTGCATGTCTTTTACTTCCATAAACCACATGTGGATCCACCAGTGTCATTGCATGTGTGTTCTTCTAAACAAACCACATAAGGATCCACCAGTGTCATTGCGTGTCTATTCTTTTCATGAACGACATAAGGATGGGCCCACCAGTGTCATTGCATGTCTGTTAATTTCATGAACCACACCTAGTGTCAATGCATGTCTGTTCTATTCACGAACCACACCCTGTTTCACTGCATGTCTCTTCTTTTCATTAACCACATAAGGATCTACCAGTCTCATTACATGTCTTTTACTTCCATAAACAACATGTGGATCCACCGGTGTCATTGTGTGTCTGTTCCTCTAAACAAACCACATAAGGATCCACCAGTGTCATTGCGTGTGTGTTCTTCTCATGAACCACACCCAGTGTCATTGCATGTGTGTTCTTCTAAACAAACCACATAAGGATCCACCAGTGTCATTGCATGTCTGTTCTTTTCATGAACCACATAAGGATCCACCAGTGTCATTGCATGTCTGTTCTTTTCATGAATCACAGCCAGTGTCATTGCGTGTATGTTCTTTTCCATAAACCACATAAGGATCCACCTAGTGTGATTGCATGTATGTTCCTCTAAACAAACCACATAAGGATCCACCAGTGTCATTGCGTGTCTATTCTTTTCATGAACCACACCCAGTGTCATTGCATGCGTTTTCTTCTAAACAAACCACATAAGGATCCACCAGTGTCATTGCATGTCTGTTCTTTTCATGAACCACGGCTAGAGTCATTGCATGTCTGTTCTTTTCATGAACCACGGCTAGAGTCATTGCATGTATGTTCTTCTAAACAAACCACATAAGGATCCACCAGTGTCATTGCATGTTTGTTCTTTTCATGAACCACATAAGGATCTACCAGTGTCATTGCAGGTCTGTTCTTTTCATGAACCACACCTAGTGTCGTTGCATGTGTGTTACTTCCATAAACCACATGTGGATCCACCGGTGTCATTGCATGTCTGTTCCTCTAAACAAACCACATAAGGATCCACCATTGTCATTGCCTGTATGTTCTTCTCATGAACCACATAAGGATGGGCCCACCAGTGTCATTGCATGTCTGTTCTTTTCATGAACCACACCCAGTGTTAGTGCATGTCTGTTCTATTCATGAACCACATAAGCATCTACCAGTGTCATTGCATGTCTTTTACTTCCATAAACCACATGTGGATCCACCGGTGTCATTGCATGTCTGTTCCTCTAAACAAACCACATAAGGATCCACCAGTGTCATTGTGTGTGTTCTTTTCATGAACCACACCCAGTGTCATTGCATGTGAGTTCTTCTAAACAAACCACATAAGGATCCACCAGTGTCATTGCATGTCTGTTCTTTTCATGAACCGCGTAAGGATGGGCCCACCAGTGTTATTGCATGTCTGTTCTTTTCATGAACCACACCTAGTGTCAGTGCATGTCTGTTCTATTCATGAACCACACCCAGTTTCACTGCATGTCTGTTCTTTTCATGAACCACATAAGGATCTACCAGTGTCATTGCATGTCTTTTACTTCCATAAACCACATGTGGATCCACCGGTGTCATTGCATGTCTGTTCCTCTAAACAAACCACATAAGGATCCACCAGTGTCATTGCGTGTGTTCTTCTCATGAACCACACCCAGTGTCATTGCATGTCTGTTCCTCTAAACAAACCACATAAGGATCTACCAGTGTCATTGCCTGTCTGTTCTTTTCATGAACCACATAAGGATCCACCAGTGTCATTGCATGTCTGTTCTTTTCATGAATCACAGCCAGTGTCATTGCATATCTATTCTTTTCCATAAACCACATATGCATCCACCTAGTGTGATTGCATGTCTGTTCCTCTAAACAAACCACATAAGGATCCACCAGTGTCATTGCGTGTCTGTTCTTTTCATGAACCACACCTAGTGTCATTGCATGCGTGTTCTTCTAAACAAACCACATAAGGATCCACCAGTGTCATTGCATGTTATTTCTTTTCATGAACCACATAAGGATCTACCAGTGTCATTGCAGGTCTGTTCTTTTCATGAACCACACCCAGTGTCATTGCATGTGTGTTACTTCCATAAACCACATGTGGATCCACCGGTGTCATTGCATGTCTGTTCCTCTAAACAAACCACATAAGGATCCACCATTGTCATTGCCTGTATGTTCTTCTCATGAACCACATAAGGATGGGCCCACCAGTGTCATTGCATGTCTGTTCTTTTCATGAACCACACCCAGTGTTAGTGCATGTCTGTTCTATTCATGAACCACATAAGCATCTACCTGTGTCATTGCATGTCTTTTACTTCCATAAACCACATGTGGATCCACCGGTGTCATTGCATGTCTGTTACTCTAAACAAACCACATAAGGATCCACCAGTGTCATTGTGTGTGTTCTTTTCATGAACCACACCCAGTGTCATTGCATGTGAGTTCTTCTAAACAAACCACATAAGGATCCACCAGTGTCATTGCATGTCTGTTCTTTTCATGAACCGCGTAAGGATGGGCCCACCAGTGTCATTGCATGTCTGTTCTTTTCATGAACCACACCTAGTGTCAGTGCATGTCTGTTCTATTCATGAACCACACCCAGTTTCACTGCATGTCTGTTCTTTTCATGAACCACATAAGGATCTACCAGTGTCATTGCATGTCTTTTACTTCCATAAACCACATGTGGATCCACCGGTGTCATTGCATGTCTGTTCCTCTAAACAAACCACATAAGGATCCACCAGTGTCATTGCGTGTGTGTTCTTCTCATGAACCACACCCAGTGTCATTCATTGTCTGTTCCTCTAAACAAACCACATAAGGATCCACCAGTGTCATTGCCTGTCTGTTCTTTTCATGAACCACATAAGGATCCACCAGTGTCATTGCATGTCTGTTCTTTTCATGAATCACAGCCAGTGTCATTGCATATCTATTCTTTTCCATAAACCACATATGCATCCACCTAGTGTGATTGCATGTCTGTTCCTCTAAACAAACCACATAAGGATCCACCAGTGTCATTGCGTGTCTGTTCTTTTCATGAACCACACCCAGTGTCATTGCATGCGTGTTCTTCTAAACAAACCACATAAGGATCCACCAGTGTCATTGCATGTCTGTTCTTTTCATGAACTACGGCTAGAGTCATTGCATGTCTGTTCTGTTCATGAACCACGGCTAGAGTCATTGCATTTCTATTTCGCTAAACAAACCACATAAGGATCCACCAGTGGCATTGCATGTCTGTTCTTTTCATGAACCACATAAGGATATACTAGTGTCATTGCATGTCTGTTCTTTTCATGAACCACACCCAGTGTCATTGCATGTGTGTTACTTCCATGAACCACATGTGGATCCACCGGTGTCATTGCATGTCTGTTCCTCTAAACAAACCACATAAGGATCCACCAGTGTCATTGCTTGTCTGTTCTTCTCATGAACCACATAAGGATGGGCCCACCAGTGTCATTGCGTGTCTGTTCTTTTCATGAACCACACCCAGTGTAAGTGCATGTCTGTTATATTCACGAACCACATAAGGATCTACCAGTGTCATTGCATGTCTTTTACTTCCATAAACCACATGTGGATCCACCGGTGTCATTGCATGTCTGTTCCTCTAAACAAACCACATAAGGATCCACCAGTGTCATTGCGTGTGTTCTTCTCATGAACCACACCCAGTGTCATTGCATGTCTGTTCCTCTAAACAAACCACATAAGGATCTACCAGTGTCATTGCCTGTCTGTTCTTTTCATGAACCACATAAGGATCCACCAGTGTCATTGCATGTCTGTTCTTTTCATGAATCACAGCCAGTGTCATTGCATATCTATTCTTTTCCATAAACCACATATGCATCCACCTAGTGTGATTGCATGTCTGTTCCTCTAAACAAACCACATAAGGATCCACCAGTGTCATTGCGTGTCTGTTCTTTTCATGAACCACACCTAGTGTCATTGCATGCGTGTTCTTCTAAACAAACCACATAAGGATCCACCAGTGTCATTGCATGTTATTTCTTTTCATGAACCACATAAGGATCTACCAGTGTCATTGCAGGTCTGTTCTTTTCATGAACCACACCCAGTGTCATTGCATGTGTGTTACTTCCATAAACCACATGTGGATCCACCGGTGTCATTGCATGTCTGTTCCTCTAAACAAACCACATAAGGATCCACCATTGTCATTGCCTGTATGTTCTTCTCATGAACCACATAAGGATGGGCCCACCAGTGTCATTGCATGTCTGTTCTTTTCATGAACCACACCCAGTGTTAGTGCATGTCTGTTCTATTCATGAACCACATAAGCATCTACCTGTGTCATTGCATGTCTTTTACTTCCATAAACCACATGTGGATCCACCGGTGTCATTGCATGTCTGTTCCTCTAAACAAACCACATAAGGATCCACCAGTGTCATTGTGTGTGTTCTTTTCATGAACCACACCCAGTGTCATTGCATGTGAGTTCTTCTAAACAAACCACATAAGGATCCACCAGTGTCATTGCATGTCTGTTCTTTTCATGAACCGCGTAAGGATGGGCCCACCAGTGTCATTGCATGTCTGTTCTTTTCATGAACCACACCTAGTGTCAGTGCATGTCTGTTCTATTCATGAACCACACCCAGTTTCACTGCATGTCTGTTCTTTTCATGAACCACATAAGGATCTACCAGTGTCATTGCATGTCTTTTACTTCCATAAACCACATGTGGATCCACCGGTGTCATTGCATGTCTGTTCCTCTAAACAAACCACATAAGGATCCACCAGTGTCATTGCGTGTGTGTTCTTCTCATGAACCACACCCAGTGTCATTCATTGTCTGTTCCTCTAAACAACCACATAAGGATCCACCAGTGTCATTGCCTGTCTGTTCTTTTCATGAACCACATAAGGATCCACCAGTGTCATTGCATGTCTGTTCTTTTCATGAATCACAGCCAGTGTCATTGCATATCTATTCTTTTCCATAAACCACATATGCATCCACCTAGTGTGATTGCATGTCTGTTCCTCTAAACAAACCACATAAGGATCCACCAGTGTCATTGCGTGTCTGTTCTTTTCATGAACCACACCCAGTGTCATTGCATGCGTGTTCTTCTAAACAAACCACATAAGGATCCACCAGTGTCATTGCATGTCTGTTCTTTTCATGAACTACGGCTAGAGTCATTGCATGTCTGTTCTGTTCATGAACCACGGCTAGAGTCATTGCATTTCTATTTCACTAAACAAACCACATAAGGATCCACCAGTGGCATTGCATGTCTGTTCTTTTCATGAACCACATAAGGATATACTAGTGTCATTGCATGTCTGTTCTTTTCATGAACCACACCCAGTGTCATTGCATGTGTGTTACTTCCATGAACCACATGTGGATCCACCGGTGTCATTGCATGTCTGTTCCTCTAAACAAACCACATAAGGATCCACCAGTGTCATTGCTTGTCTGTTCTTCTCATGAACCACATAAGGATGGGCCCACCAGTGTCATTGCGTGTCTGTTCTTTTCATGAACCACACCCAGTGTAAGTGCATGTCTGTTATATTCACGAACCACATAAGGATCTACCAGTGTCATTGCATGTCTTTTACTTCCATAAACCACATGTGGATCCACCGGTGTCATTGCATGTCTGTTCCTCTAAACAAACCACATAAGGATCCACCAGTGTCATTACATGTGTGTTCTTCTAAACAAACCACATAAGGATCCACCAGTGTCATTGCATGTCTGTTCTTTTCATGAACCACACCTAGTGTCATTGCATGTGTGTTACTTCCATAAACCACATGTGGATCCACCGGTGTGATTGCATGTCTGTTCCTTCCATAAACCACATAAGGATCCACCAGTGTCATTGCCTATCTGTTCTTTTCATGAACCACTCCTAGTGTCAGTGCATGTTTGTTCTTTACATGAACCACACCCAGTGTCACTGCATGTCAGTTCTTTTCATGAACCACATAAGGATCTACCAGAGTCATTGGATGTGTGTTCTTCTCATGAACCACACGTGGATCCACCGGTGTCATTGCATGTCTGTTCCTCTAAACAAACCACATAAGGATCCACCAGTGTCATTGCGTGTGTGTTGTTCTCATGAACCACACCCAGTGTCATTGCATGTGTGTTCTTCTAAACAAACCACATAAGGATCCACCAGTGTCATTTCCTGTCTGTTCTTTTCATGAACCACATAAGGATCCACTAGTGTCATTGCATGTCTGTTCTTTTCATGAATCACAGCCAGTGTCATTGCATGTCTGTTCTTTTCCATAAACCACATATGGATCCACCTAGTGTGATTGCATGTCAGTTCCTCTAAACAAACCACATAAGGATCCACCAGTGTCATTGCGTGTCTGTTCTTTTCATGAACCACACCCAGTGTCATTGCATGCATTTTGTTCTAAACAAACCACATAAGGATCCACCAGTGTCATTGCATGTCTGTTCTTTTCATGAACCACAGCTAGAGTCATTGCATGTCTGTTCTTTTCATGAACCATGGCTAGAATAATTGCATGTCTGTTCCTCTAAACAAACCACATAAGGATCCACCAGTGTCATTGCATGTTTTTTTTTCATGAACCACATAAGGATCTACCAGTGTCATTGCATGTCTGTTCTTCTCATGAACCACACCCAGTGTCATTGCATGTGTGTTACTTCCATAAACCACATGTGGATCCACCGGTGTCATTGCATGACTGTTCCTCTAAACAAACCACATAAAGATCCACCAGTGTCATTGCCTGTCTGTTCTTCTCATGAACCACATAAGGATGGCCCCCCAGTGTCATTGCATGTCTGTTCTTTTCATGAACCACACCCAGTGTCATTGCATGTATGTTCAATTCATGAACTACATAAGGATCTACCAGTGTAATTGCATGTCTTTTACTTCCATAAACCACATGTGCATCCACCTAGTGTGATTGCATGTCTGTTCCTCTAAACAAACCACATAAGGATCCACCAGTGTCATTGCGTGTGTGTTCTTTTCATGAACCACACCCAGTGTCATTGCATGTGTGTTCTTCTAAACAAACCACATAAGGATCCACCAGTGTCATTGCATGTCTGTTCTTTTCATGAACCACATAAGGATGGGCCCACCAGTGTCATTGCATGTCTGTTCTTTTCATGAACCACACCTAGTGTCAGTGCATGTCTATTCTATTCATGAACCACACCTAGTTTCACTGCATGTCTGTCCTTTTCATGAACCACATAAGGACCTACCAATGTCATTGCATGTCTTTTACTTCCATAAACCACATGTGGAACCACCGTTGTCATTGCATGTGCGTTCTTCTAAACAAACCACATAAGGATCCACCAGTGTCATTGCCTGTCTATTCTTTTCATGAACCACATAAGGATGTGCCCACCAGTGTCATTGCATGTCTGTTCTTTTCATGAACCACACCTAGTGTCACTGCATGTTTGTTCTATTCACGAACCACACCCAGTTTCACTGCATGTCTATTCTTTTCATTAACCACATAAGGATCTACCAGTGTCATTACATGTCTTTTACTTCCATAAACCACACGTGGATCCACCGGTGTCATTGCATGTCTGTTCCTCTAAACAAACCACATAAGGATCCACCAATGCCATTGCGTGTGTGTTCTTCTCATGAACCACACCCAGTGTCATTGCATGTGTGTTCTTCTAAACAAACCACATAAGGATCTACCAGTGTCATTGCATGTCTGTTCTTTTCATGAACCACATAAGGATCCACTAGTGTCATTGCATGTCTATTCTTTTCATGAATCACAGCCAGTGTCATTGCATATCTATTCTTTTCCATAAACCACATATGCATCCACCTAGTATGATTGCATGTCTGTTCCTCTAAACAAACCACATAAGGATCCACCAGTGTCATTGCGTGTCTGTTCTTTTCATGAACCTCACCTAGTGTCATTGCATGCGTGTTCTTCTAAACAAACCACATAAGGATCCACCAGTGTCATTGCATGTCTGTTCTTTTCATGAACCATGGCTAGAGTCATTGCATGTGTGTTGTTTTCATGAACCACGACTAGAGTCATTGCATGTCTGTTCCCCTAAACAAACCACATAAGGATCCACCAGTGGCATTGCATGTCTGTTCTTTTCATGAACAACATAAGGATCTACCAGTGTCATTGCATGTCTGTTCTTTTCATGAACCACACCCAGTGTCATTGGATGTGTGTTACTTCCATAAACCACATGTGGATCCATCGGTGTCATTGCATGTCTGTTCCTCTAAACAAACCACATAAGGATCCACCAGTGTCATTGCCTATCTGTTCTTCTCATGAACCACATAAGGATGGGCCTACCAGTGTCATTGCATGTCCGTTCTTTTCATGAACCACACCCATTGTCAGTGCATGTCTGTTCTATTCATGAACCACATAAGGCTCTACCAGTCTCATTGCATGTCTTTTACTTCCGTAAACCACATGTGGATCCACCGGTGTCATTGCATGTATGTTCCTCTAAACAAACCACATAAGGATCCACCAGTGTCATTGTGTGTGTCTTCTTCTCATGAACCGCATAAGAATCTACCAGTGTCATTGCTTGTCTGTTCTTTTCATGAACCACACCTAGTGTCATTGCATGTGTGTTACTTCCATAAACCACATGTGGATCCACCGGTGTGATTGCATGTCTGTTCCTTCCATAAACCACATAAGGATCCACTAGTGTCATTGCCTATCTGTTCTTTTCATGAACCACTCCTAGTGTCAGTGCATGTCTATTCTTTACATGAACCACACCCAGTGTCACTGCATGTCTGTTCTTTTCATGAACCACATAAGGATCTACCAGAGTCATTGGATGTGTGTTCTTCTCATGAACCACACGTGGATCCACCGGTGTCATTGCATGTCTGTTCCTCTAAACAAACCACATAAGGATCCACTAGTGTCATTGCGTGTGTGTTGTTCTCATGAACCACACCCAGTGTCATTGCATGTGTGTTCTTCTAAAAAAAGACATAAGGATCCACCAGTGTCATTGCATGTCTGTTCTTTTCTTGAACCACATAAGGATGGGCTCACCAGTGTCATTGCATGTATATTCTTTTCATGAACCACACCTAGTGTCAGTGCATGTCTGTTCTATTCATGAACCACACCCAGATTCACTACATGTCTGATCTTTTCATGAACCACATAAGGATCTACCAGTGTCATTGCATGTCTGTTCTTTCCTTGAACCACATAAGGATGGGCCCACCAGTGTCATTGCATGTCTGTTCTTTTCATGAACCAAACCTAGTGTCAGTGCATGTCTGTTCTATTCATGAACCACACCCAGATTCACTACATGTCTGTTCTTTTCATGAACCACATAAGGATCCACCAGTGTCATTGCATGTATGTTCTTTTCATGAACCACATAAGGATCTACCAGTGACATTGCATGTTTGTTGTTTTCATGAACCACACCCAGTGTCATTGCATGTGTGTTACTTCCATAAACCACATGTGGATCCACCCGGTGTCATTGCATGTGTGTTCTTCTAAACAAACCACATAAGGATCCACCAGTGTCATTGCATGTCTGTTCTTTTCATGAACCACATAAGGATGGGCCCACCAGTGTCATTGCATCTATGTTCTTTTCATGAACTACACCCAGTGTCAGTGCATGTCTGTTCTATTCACGAACCACACCCAGTTTCACTAGATGTCTGTTCTTTTCATGAGCCACATAAGGATATACCAGTGTCATTGCATGTCTTTTACTTCCATAAACCACATGTGGATCCACCGGTGTCATTGCATATCTGTTCCTCTAAACAAACCACATAAGGATCCACCAGTGTCATTGCGTGTGTGTTCTTCTCATGAACCACACCCAGTGTCATTGCATGTGTGTTCTTCCAAACAAACCACATAAGGATCCACCAGTGTCATTGCTTGTCTGTTCTTTTCATGAACCACATAAGGATCCACCAGTGTTATTGCATGTCTGTTCTTTTCATGAATCACAGCCAGTGTCATTGCATGTCTATTCTTTTCCATAAACCACATATGGATCCACCTAGTGTGATTGCATGTATGTTCCTCTAAACAAAGCACACAAGGATCCACCAGTGTCATTGCGTGTCTATTCTTTTCATGAACCACACCCAGTGTCATTGCATGCGTGTTCTTCTAAACAAACCACATAAGGATCCACCAGTGTGATTGCCTATATGTTCTTTTCATGAACCACACCCAGTGTCATTGCAAATGTGTTATTCTAAACAAACAACATAAGTCATTGCATGTCTATTCTTTTCATGAAACACACCCGGTGTCATTGCATGTCTGTTCTTTTCATGAACCACACCTAGAGTCGTTGCAGGTCTGTTCCTCTAAGGAAACCACATAAGGATCCACTAGTGTCATTGCCTGTCTGTTCTTTTCATGAACCACATAAGGATCTACCAGTGTCATTGCATGTCTGTTCTTTTCATAAACCACACCCAGTGTCATTGCATGTGTGTTACTTCCATAAACCACATGTGGATCCACCGGTGTCATTGCATGTCTGTCCCTCTAAACAAACCACATAAGGATCCACCAGTGTCATTGCTTGTCTGTTCTTCTCATGAACCACATAAGGATGGGCCCACTAGTGTCATTGCGTGTATGTTCTTTTCATGAACCACACCTAGTGTCAGTGCATGTATGTTCTATTCATGAACCACATATGGA
Organism: Avena sativa; assembly: GCA_916181665.1. Lineage (NCBI taxonomy): Eukaryota > Viridiplantae > Streptophyta > Magnoliopsida > Poales > Poaceae > Avena > Avena sativa. The sequence goes on along the minus strand of OV702289.1, from coordinate 541,444,232 downwards.
TCTACTAGTGTCATTGCATGTCTTTTACTTCCATAAACCACATGTGGATCCACCGGTGTCATTGCATGTCTATTCCTCTAAACAAACCACATAAGGATCCACCAGTGTCATTGCGTGTGTGTTCTTCTCATGAACCACATAAGGATCTACCAGTGTCATTGCATGTCTGTTCTTTTCATGAACCAGACCCAGTGTCATTGCATGTGTGTTACTTCCATAAACCACATGTGGATCCACCGGTGTGATTGCATGTTTGTTCCTTCCATAAACCACATAAGGATCCACCAGTGTCATTGCTTGTTTGTTCTTTTCATGAACCACACCCAGTGTTACTGCATGTCAGTTCTTTTCATGAACCACATAAGGATCTACAAGAGTCATTGGATGTGTGTTCTTCTCATGAACCACACGTGGATCCACCGGTGTCATTGCATGTCTGTTCCTCTAAACAAACCACATAAGGATCCATCCAGTGTCACTGCATGTATGTTCTTTTCATGAACCACACCCAGTGTCATTGCATGTGTGTTGTTCTAAACAAACCACATAAGGATCCACCAATGTCATTGCATGTCTGTTCTTTTCATGAACCACATAAGGATGGGCCCACCAGTGTCATTGCATGTATATTCTTTTCATGAACCACACCTAGTGTCAGTTCATGTCTGTTCTATTCATGAACCACACCCAGTGTCATTGCATGTGTGTTACTTCCATAAACCACATGTGGATCCACCGATGTCATTGCATGTCTGTTCCTCTAAACAAACCACATAAGGATCCACCAGTGTCACTGGATGTCTGTTCTTTTCATGAACCACATAAGGATGGGCCCACCAGTGTCATTGCATGTCTGTTCTTTTCATGAACCACACCCAGTGTCAGTGCATGTTTGTCATTCATGAACCACACCCAGTTTCGTTGCATGTCTGTTCTTTTCATGAACCACAGAAGGATCTACCAGTGTCATTGCATGTCTTTTACTTCCATAAACCACATGTGGATCCACCGGTGTCATTGCATGTCTGTTCCTCTAAACAAACCACATAAGGATCCTCCAGTGTCATTGCATGTGTGTTCTTCTCATGAACCACATAAGGATCTACCAGTGTCATTGCATGTCTGTTCTTTTCATGAACCACACCCTGTGTCATTGCACGTGTGTTACTTCCATAAACCACATATGGATCCATCGGTGTGATTGCATGTCTGTTGCTTCCATAAACCACGGCTAGAGTCATTGCATGTCTGTTCTTTTCATGAACCACGGCTAGAGTCATTGCATGTTTGTTTCTCTAAACAAACCACATAAGGATCCACTAGTGTCATTGCATGTCTGTTCTTTTCATCAACCACATAAGGATATACCAGTGTCATTGCATGTCTGTTCTTTTCATGAATCACACCTAGTGTCAGTGCATGTCTGTTCTATTCATGAACCACACCCAGTTTCACTACATGTCTGCTCTTTTCATGAACCACATAAGGATCTACCAGTGTCATTGCATGTCTTTTACTTCCATAAACCACATGTGGATCCACCGATGTCATTGCATGTGTGTTCTTCTAAACAAACCACATAAGGATCCACTAGTGTCATTGCATGTATATTCTTTTCATGAACCACATAAGGATGGGCCCACCAGTGTCATTGCATGTCTGTTCTTTTCATGAACCACACCTAGTGTCAGTGCATGTTTGTTCTATTCACGAACCACACCCAGTTTCACTGCATGTCTATTCTTTTCATGAACCACATAAGGATCTACCAGTGTCATTGCATGTCTTTTACTTCCATAAACCACATGTGGATCCACCGGTGTCATTGCATGTCTGTTCCTCTAAACAAACCATATAAGGATCCACCAATGCCATTGCGTGTGTGTTCTTCTCATGAACCACACCTAGTGTCATTGCATGTGTGTTCTTCTAAACAAACCACATAAGGATCCACCAGTGTCATTGCCTGTCTGTTCTTTTCAATGACCACATAAGGATCCACTAGTGTCATTGCATGTCTGTTCTTTTCATGAATCACAACCAGTGTCATTGCATATCTGTTCTTTTCCATAAACCACATATGCATCCACCTAGTGTGATTGCATGTCTATTCCTCTAAACAAACCACATAAGGATCCACCAGTGTCATTGCGTGTCTGTTCTTTGCATGAACCACACCTAGTGTCATTGCATGCGTGTTCTTCTAAACAAACCACATAATGATCTACCAGTGTCATTGCATGTCTGTTCTTTTCATGAACCACACCCAGTGTCATTGCATGTGTGTTACTTCCATAAACCACATGTGGATCCACCAGTGTCATTGCATGTCTGTTCCTCTAAACAAACCACATAAGGATCCACCAGTGTCATTGTCTGTCTGTTCTTCTCATGAACCACATAAGGATGGGCCCACCAGTGTTATTGTGTGTCTGTTCTTTTCATGAACCACACCCACTGTCATTGCATGTATGTTCTATTCATGAACCACATAAGGATCTACCAGAGTACTTGCATGTCTTTTACTTCCATAAACCACATGTGGATCGACCGGTGTCATTGCATGTCCGTTCCTCTAAACAAACCACATAAGGATCCACCAGTGTCATTGCGTGTGTGTTCTTCTCTTGAACCACATAAGGATCTACCAGTGTCATTGGATGTCTGTTCTTTTCATGAACCACACCCAGTGTCATTGCATGTGTGTTACTTCCATAAACCACATGTGGATCCACCGATGTGATTGCATGTCTGTTCCTTCCAAAAACCAGATAAGGATCCACCAGTGTCATTGCCTGTCTTTTCTTTTCATGAACCACTCCTAGTGTCAGTGCATGTCTGTTCTTTTCATGAAGCACACCCAGTGTCACTGCATGTCAGTTCTTTTCATGAACCACATAAGGATCTACCAGAGTCATTGGATGTGTGTTCTTCTCATGAACCACACGTGGATCCACCGGTGTTATTGCATGTTTGTTCCACTAAACAAACCACATAAGGATCCACCAGTGTCATTGTGTGTGTGTTCTTTTCATGAACCACACCCAGTGTCATTGCATGTGTGTTCTTCTAAACAAACCACATAAGGATCCACCAGTGTCATTGCATGTATGTTCTTTACATGAACCACATAAGGATGGGCCCACCAGTGTCATTACATGTATGTTCTTGTCATGAACCACACCCAGTGTCAGTGAATGTCTGTTCTATTCATGAACCACACCCAGTTTCACTGCATGTCTGTTCTTTTCATGAACCACATAAGGATCTACCACTGTCATTGCATGTCTTTTACTTCCATAAACCACATGTGGATCCACCGGTGTCATTGCATGTGTGTTCTTCTAAACAAACCACATAAGGATCCACCAGTGTCATTGCCTGTCTGTTCTTTTCATGAACCACATAAGGATGGGCCCACCAGTGTCATTGCATGTCTGTTCTTTTCATGAACCACACCCAAGTCACTACATGTCTGTTCTATTCACGAACCACACCTAGTTTCACTGAATGTTTTTCTTTTCATGAACCACATAAGGATCTACCAGTGTCATTGCATGTCTTTTACTTCCATAAACCACATGTGGATCCACCGATGTCATTGCATGTCTGTTCCTCTAAACAAACCACAATAGGATCCACTGTTGTCATTGCGTGTGTGTTCTTCTCATGAACCACACCCAGTGTCATTGCATGTGTGTTCTTCTAAACAAACCACATAAGGATCCAACAGTGTCATTGCATGTTTGTTCTTTTCATGAACCACATAAGGATCCACCAGTGTCATTGCATGTCTGTTCTTTTCATGAATCATAGCCAGTGTCATTGCATGTTTGTTCTTTTCATGAACCACACCCAGTGTCATTGCATGGGTAGCCGTTAGACCGAGTCTTCTAGAAGGCACGCCCTAACACAGTTGTTCTGCTTGACGATTGTTACATACCGTTCGATTGGGGTGCTTGGACGATTGGGATGGTCTTCGTGAGAGCGATCCGCAAGTAGGCTGTTCTATGGCATGATTGGCCACGCTTGCTTTGGACAAACTGGCAACACCGGGCGCTCCCCTGTTTCGAGTGTCACGTCTCACGAGTTCAGTGGGCAACATCCCAGTGTCACATCCCCATTACTTCCCTTCCTCCCCGTACTTCTATTCCTTACCCTCGAAGCCACTTTCCCCACTTCACTCCCATCCTGCCGTAGCCGCTAGCCGACGGCGCCTCCATACCAATCCCCTCTCCGGCAGCCACCCCCCACCCCTCTCGCCGTGGGTTCAAGGGGAGACGGTGAGGAAACACGTCGTGACGATAGGGACGGTGATTTCGATGTGAGTCGTCTCATCTCTATTTCTATCATCTGTGGCCAGTTATCTATTTTTTGAGCTAGATCTAATCTATTTACTCATGCGCGTATGATGTGTTAGGCCAACCAGACGATGTATGACTCCGACTATCACGGTTTAGAGGATGAAGACAGTCCTCTGGTATGTAAACATGGATATGTGCCCGCTAAATTTGTAGCCTTCGAAGGACAAAACGCAGGCAGGAGCTTTCTACGGTGTCAAGGACATCATGCAATGATGCAAGGTGGAAGTTGCAATGTTGTCAAATGGGTAGATCCAGAGTGGCCCAAATCGATGCAGAAAATGCTGGACAAACTATGGAAAATGACTATCAAGTTGAAAGAATACGTATTCAGCTCACGTCTTTACAGTGTTGAGATGAATCTATGGGAACCAGTTGACACGACCAAGCATAAGCGAGATCTCAGGTGGGTGCAAGACAAGGTTATCAAAGTCAAGAAGGAGAGGGACGCGGCGTTGGCCCTGAAGGCTAAAGCAGAGCAAGAACTGACTCAAGCAAGGAACGATCTCCACCAGGCCAAAGTCCTACAGTACACAACTACGAGTATTGACAAGTGCATGAGGAAAAATGCAGAGAAACAATTGAAGTTGTGCAAGGAAGATGCTAAAAGGAAGGAGCAGACAATTCGATCCTTGCTCTCGCAGGAAGATGCGCATCGGGCCAAGATTAGGAAGATCAAGGAGATGTGTGATAACTAGTTCTATTTAGCTTAAGCTCCGTGCCTTTTTAAGTTGTAATATTTGTACTTGTTGACCTAGCGGTCTGAACTATTGGTCCTGGATTCCAGGGAGGAAAAAAATTGCTCTGACCCCACATTAATTTGTGGAAGAATTTGTGATTTAGATCAATTTCTGCCTCGATTTAGATCTCTGTCCCGGATTGGGAACGTAACCGTGGACCAAAGACACCTTTTCTACTAGTGTATTCTGACACTGGTGGTTTGTTTAAACGTAATCTACGTGGATTGTGCCGCATGCAAATGGCACAACCATAATTTATAAAGTGGAAGCACGTACACCCGGTTACTGGAGATCCGGGAGCATCGCCAGATGCAGGGGATGCAAGAGCAAAGAGGCAGTGAGATAGACGGGCTCAAGATTAGGCCAGAAAGTGGTACCCATTTCCTCCTCATCTGGGCATTATCGGTGAGAACATTGCTGTTTATGTTGCCATGTCGTTGTGCAACATCTGAAATAAGTTGCTGCTTAGTGGAGTGTGGCAGCTTAAATAATTTATTTATGTGCCACTTACATTCCATCTTATTTGGAGACCTCTTGCCCCTCAGCAATCGTGGAACCGGTGGATCATTGTTTTCAAATAGCAGTGGCACAATCACAATTTCGGATTCAACTACCGACTCGGGCGTTTCCAAACCCTAAGTCGCGGTACATTTTACTCAGAGAATGTGGGTAGATTGTTTCGCCCAGCAACATGCCACACACAGAGCGATCAGAATTTAACAGAATTACATATATAGGTTCAAGTTCAACACATTACTATGCATCTTCATTGCCAACAGCCTTCTTCCACAGCCTGGGTGCCAAGCCTTCACGTCCAATGACTTCTTCATTTCCTACCTTCTTCCTCTTCCTCGGTGCCAATTTTCTTAGCTTCACGTACTCTGCATCGTCGGGACAATGGGCACCGGAATCGTGTCCAGCATCATCTTTCCACTCGTTTTTAATTTCTTCGGGCAGCAAAATGACTGACCCTACAGTCATGTTTCTAACCTTGCGGCGCTTCCTGTCAAAGAAACAAGACTGTTGCATAACTGCCCAATATCTACAGAGTAAATAAAACAAAAATTACAATTCAGCACAAACATGCGAACCCCAAGCGACCTTTGCTTACCAGGAGCTAATTGCGTTCGAGCAACCACCCTGTCCAAGAATAGAAGGGCGACTCCCAGTTGCAGCAGCTTCCACATCCAGTACATCACAATTCAGCTCAAACATGCAATCCAAAGCATACCTTTTCATCAACCCAATTAGCTGACTGTCACACGATATAGGAACATGGATGCCACGTTCATCCATGAAGCTGAACTTTGCAGTCTGCTTCGGCCATACTTCAACATGATTACGCAGAGCAGCAACCATACCAGATATAGTGCAGATCTGCGTAGGCGCTTCTTCCATCGTGAAACAATGGTGTCCATACCTGTTGCCCTTAGAGTCATACCTATAGAGGACTACAGTAACCAGGTAAGGGGGTCCGCGTAGATCCCACTTGACAGAAAACTGTGGACAAAATATGTTTGCCAACGATGGGCTAACAAACAATCTGAGGTTCAGTAGCCAGCTAGCAGTTGTAACTAGTGTGAATAGCAAAGATAAGGGTAGATCACCCGCTTGTAGACGAAACTTCTTCTTTCTTGATAGTAGGATCTGCCATCCTCTGAGCTGCTCGGCTCGTCGGTGGCGGAGGCGGGCTAGAGCCTCGCAACAGCGGCTACGGCATGCGCCATTGGAGCTCGGTATCAGCGACTGGGCGCAACAACTTGGCCCTAGAAGTCAAATGTCTGAAGGGATCGTCATGCCTGGAGGGCGGATTCCGACACCGTCGGTGCTAGCGGAAAGCTGGGAATGGATTTGTGAAATTAGTTAACGCATCCAATCCACTTAGCTGCTCAATTTGCCTAAGAGGTTGCCGCGTTGGCGCCCGCGTCACGGACAGATAACCGACATGTGGGTCCCGACCGTCTACTTCACGGGGCGGTTTAACGGAATGTTTGTATTTGGCAGGGGTGAGATGAGTTTTCCTCGAAATGGCCCCTCTCAGTAGTTGGCGGCCCAACTTTTCGAAACGCGGTAATTTCTGGCAACTTAGGTACCGCCATGCGCTGGCCTGCCAACTTTGGTACCACAGACGAACAAGCCCCACTGGTGGATCCATGTGGTTTGTGAAAAGAACAGACATGCAATGAACTCTGGTGGATCCATATGTGGTTTGTGAGAAGAACACACATGCAATGACACGGGTGGATCCATGTCGTTTATGGCAATAACACACATCCAGTGACTCTAGCTGTGGTTTGTTAAAAGAACACACATGCAATGACATTGGTGGATCCATGTGGTTTATGAAAATAACAAACATGCAATGAACTCTGGTGGATCCATATGTGGTTTATGAAGAGAATAGACATGCAAGGACACTGGTGGATCCATATGTGGTTGATGAAAACAACACACATGCAATGACTCTGGTGGATCCACATGTGGTTTGTGAAAAGAACACACATGCAATGAAACTGGTGGATCCATATGTCGTTTGTGAAAAGAACACACATGCAGTGACACTGGTGCATCGATATGTGGTTTGTGAAAAGAACACACATGTAGTGCCACTGGTGGATCCATATGTGGTTTGTGAAAAGAACACACATGTAATGCTCTGGTGGATCCATATGTGGTTTGTGAACAGAACAGACATGCAATGACTCTAGCTGTGGTTAATGAAAGAACACACATGCAATGACACTGGTGGATCCATATGTGGTTTGTGAAAAGAACACACATGTAGTGACACTAGTGGATCCATATGTGGTTTGTGAAAAGAACACACATGCAGTGACACTAGTGGATCCATATGTGGTTTGTGAAAAGAACACACATGTAATGACTCTGGTGGATCCATATGTGGTTTGTGAACAGAACAGACATGCAATGACTCTAGTTGTGGTTAATGAATAGAACACACATGCAATGACACTGGTGGATCCATATGTTCTTTGTGCAAAGAACACACAGTGACACTTGTGGATCCATATGTGGTTTGTGAAAAGAACACACATGCAATGACTCTGGTGGATCCGTATGTGGTTTGTGAAAAGAACACACATGCAATGACACTGGTGGATCCATGTGGTTTATGACAATAACACACATCCAGTGACTCTAGCTGTGGTTAATGAAAATAACACACATGTAATGACACTAGGGGATCCATATTTGGTTTGTCAAAAGAACACACATGCATTGACTCTGGTGGATCCATATGGGGTTTGTGAAAAGAACACACATGCAATGACTCTAGCTGTGGTTAATGAAAAGAACACACATGCAATGACACTAGTGGATCCATATGTGGTTTGTGAAAAGAACACACATGCATTGACACTGGTGGATCCATATGTAGTTTGTGAAAACAACACACATGTAGTGACACTGGTGGATCCTTATGTGGTTTGTGAAAAGAGCACACATGTAATGACTCTGGTGGATCCATATGTGGTTTGTGAACAGAACAGACATGCAATGACTCTAGCTGTGGTTACTGAAAAGAACACACATGCAATGACACTGGTGGATCCATATGTGGTTTGTAAAAATAACACACATGTTGTGACACTGGGGGATCCATATGTGGTTTGTGAAAAGAACACACATGAAATGACTCTGGTGGATCCATATGTGGTTTGTGAAAAGAACAGACATGCAATGACACTGGTGCATCCATGTGGTTATGACAATAACACACATCCAGTGACTCTAGCTGTGGTTAATGAAAAGAACACACATGCAATGACACTAGGGGATCCATATGTGGTTTGAGAAAAGAACACACATGCAGTGACTCTGGTGGATCCATATGTGGTTTGTGAAAAGAACACACATGCAATGACTCTGGTGGATCCATATGTGGTTTGTGAAAAGAACACACATTCAACGACACTGGTGGATCCATATGTGGTTTGTGAAAAGAACACACATGGAATGACTCTCGTGGATCCACATGTGGGTTGTGAAAATAACACACATGCAATGACATTGGTCGATCCATGTGGTTTGTGAAAATAACAGACATGCAATGAACTCTGGTGGATCCATATGTGTTTTGTGAGAAGAACACACATGCAATGACACTGGTGGATCCATGTCGTTTATGACAATAACACACATCAAGTGACTCTAGCTATGGTTTGTTAAAAGAACACACATGCAATGACATTGGTGGATCCATGTGGTTTATCAAAATAACAGACATGCAGTGAACTCTGGTGGATCTATATGTGGTTTATGAAGAGAACAAACATGCAAGGACACTAGTGGATCCATATGTGGTTCATGAAAACAACACACATGCAATGACTCTCATGGATCCACATGTGGTTTGTGAAAAGAACACACATGCAATGACTCTAGCTGTTGGTAATGCAAAGAACACACATGCAATGAAACTGGTGGATCCATATGTGGTTTGTGAAAAGATCACACATGCAGTGACACTGGTGGATCCATATGTGGTTTGTGAAAAGAACACACATGCAGTGACACTGGTGGATCCATATGTGGTTTGGGAAAAGAACACACATGGAATGAATCTAGTGGATCCATATGTTGTTTGTGAACAGAACAGACATGCAATGACTCTAGATGTACATGCAATGACACTAGTGGATCCATATGTGGTTTGTGAAAAGAACACAGATGAAGTGACACTGGTGGATCCATATGTGGTTTATGAAAAGAACACACATGGAGTGACACTGGTGGATCCATATGTGGTTTGTGAAAACAACACACATGTAATGACTCTGGTGGATCCATATGTGGTTCATGAAAAGAACACACATGCGATGACCCTGGTGGATCCACATGTTGTTTGTGAAAAGAACACACATGCAATGACACTAGTGGATCCATGTGGTTTGTGAAAATAACATACATGCAATGAACTCTGGTGGATCCATATGTGGTTTCTGAGAAGAACACACATGCAATGACACTAGTGGATCCATGTTGTTTATGACAATAAAACACATCTAGTGACTCTACATGTGGTTTTTTAAAGGAACACACATGCAATGACATTGGTGGATCCATGTGGTTTATGAAAATAACAGACATGCAATGAACTCTGGTGGATCCATATGTGGTTTATGAAGAGAACAAACATGCAATGGCACTGGTGGATCCATATGTGGTTCATGAAAAGAACACACATGCAATGACTCTGGTGGATCCACGTGTGGTTTGTGGAAAGAACGCACATGCAATGACTCTAGCTGTTGTTAATGAAAAGAACTCACATGCAATGAAACTGGTGGATCCGTATGTGGTTTGTGAAAAGAACAGAGATGTAGTGACACTGGTGGATCCATATGTGGTTTGTGAAAAGAACACACATGCAGTGACACTGGTGGATCCATATGTGGTTTGTGAAAAGAACACACATGCAGTGACACTGGTGGATCCATATGTGGTTTGTGAAAAGAACACACATGCAATGACTCTGGTGGATCCATCTGTGGTTTGTGAAAAGAACAGACATGCTATGACTCTAGTTGTGGTTAATGAAAAGAGCACACATGTAATGACTCTGGTGGATCCTCATGTGGTTTGTTAAAAAGAACACACATGCAATGACATTGGTGGATCCATGTGGTTTGTGAAAATAACAGACATGCAATGAACTCTAGTGGATCCATATGTAGTTTGTGAAAAGAACACACATGCAATGACATTGGCGGATCCATATGTGGTTTATGAAAAGAACACACATTCAGTGACTCTAGTTGTGGTTAATGAAAAGAACACACATGCAATGACACTAGGGGATCCATATGTGGTTTGGGAAAAGAACACACATGCAGTGACTCTAGTGGATCCATATGTGGTTTGTGAAAATAACATACATGCATTGACTGTGGATCCATATGTGGTTAGTGAAAAGAACACACATGCAATGAACTCTGGTGGATCCATATGTGGTTTATGAAAAGAACACACATGCAATGGCTCTGGTGGATCCACATGTGGTTTGTGAAAAGAACACACATGCAATGACACTGGTGGATCCATGTGGTTTGTGAAAATAACAGACATGTAATGAACTCTGGTGGATCCATATGTGGTTTGTGACAAGAACACACATGCAATGACACTGGTGGATCCATGTGGTTTATGACAATAACACACATCTAGTGACTATAGTTGTGGTTTATTAAAAGAACACACATGCAATGACATTGGTGGATCAATGTGGTTTATGAAAATAATAGACATGCAATGAACTCTAGTGGATCCATATGTGGCTTATGAAGAGAACATACATGCAATGACACTGGTGGATCCATATGTGGCTCATGAAAAGAACACACATGCAATGACTCTGGTGGATCCACATGCGGTTTGTGAAAAGAACAGACATGCAATGACTCTAGCTGTTGTTAATGAAAAGAACACACATGCAATGAAACTGGTGGATCCATTTGTGGTTTGTGAAAAGAACAGAGATCCAGTGACTCTAGCTGTGGTTTGTGAAAATAACACACATTTCAATAACACTGGTGGATCCATATGTGGTTTGTGAAAAGAACACATATTTCAATGACTCTGGTGGATCCATATGTGGTTTGTGAGAAGAACACACATGCAACGACTCTAGCTATGGTTAATGAAAAGAACAGAGATGCAATGACTCTAGTTGTGGTTTATTGAAAGAACACACATGCAATGACTCTGGTGGATCCATATATGGTTTGTTAAAAGAACACACATTCAATGACACTAGTGGATCCGTATGTGGCTCATGAAAAGAACTCACATGCAATGACACTAGTGGATCCACATGTGGTTTATGAAAAGAACACACATGCAATGACACTGGTGGATCCGTGTGGTTTATGACAATAACACACATGCAATGAACTCTAGTGGATCCTTGTGGTTTATGAGAAGAACACACATCCAATGAAATCTAGTGTATCTATCTTGGCATAATTTGATGTATGCCATGATGTATTTCATTGTACAAGACAGTCACTTTCAATTTTTATACTACTCAGTTTTGCCCTTGGTTTTTGATATTACTGAGTTTTGCCCCCCTCTCTCTCTTTCGTAGAAGCCCCAGCCTGTGCTCACTCTATCTGCTACGCCCTGATTGGTTGTCACAGTTGGCACATGGATCGTGCGCACCAACCATTGATTCTGTGTGATCCAATGAGGATCGTTGCACACGTCATTCCCTTCACAGTACAGCGTGAGACAGCACGGACGTCTCCCTTAGCGAGACTTCTACAAGAAGGAACACGGAGCCGTCCATGGAAAAAGTCGTTGACTGGTCATGTCATGTTTAATCAAGTCTGAAAAGCCTACTACTACTACTACGCCACAAGACATGTGTCATAGAGTGCACGGTTGTCGACGGGAAACTGCAATTTATTGCCACTTGATTTTAATAAGACATTTCCCATCTTTTACGCAGCGGCTCTCAATCTCACTCCCAACTGGGCCCCACCGTAAGAAACTTCCACGCGCTAGATGGAGGCCGAAGAGTTGAGCTCGACGAGACCTAATTTCTCCGCCTTCATCAAGTCACTTGTAGTCATCAACACATCCCTCTAACCGATCTAGCATAACCCCACAAATCTCGCCGTACAGCCACCTACCTTCCCTCTACACTTGCGCTTTTAATTATCGCCAATTTTATGGCCGTGTCAAACTTCGTACATAGAAATTGTGTATGCGCCCTTTCCATGCGGCTCAATACAGAACTGCCATGCATGGCCCGGGAAAAAAAACGTGACGTACCGTGCGCATGTCGCGGTGCACGGTGCAGTAGCCTGCACGGCGTGTTGCATGGTGGTGCAACGAAACATGCCTTGCTTCCATTCACCTTAACTATAGAGACCCTCTCCACACACCCACTCTCACTCTCGCTCACTCTCCTCACGCAACCCTCTCCACTGTCCCACCAACTTCTACAAACTCCCGAGAAAACCCCATCCGCGCCGGCGATGGTGAAGGAGGATACGATGGCCATTGTCGCCTCCAAGGCCACTGGTGAGGAGGCCCCCGTCTCCGTCCCGGTCCCCCTCGATGAGTTGAAAGCAATCGCCGTCCCCGTCTAGGCCCTCGTCGAGGCATCGATGGCAGCCGTCGTTCCAGTCCAGGCCCCCGTCCCCGCTACCGACATAGCCGCCGGCAAGGAGGCCCCTGACGGTCACGAGAAGATCCAGCTCTTCTAGGACCCCTACGATCCATAGGAGTACATCGCTCCGGTGAACCCCTACGACACCGACATCGACGACCCATGGTCGGAGGTAACTAGGGTTTGCTCCCCTTCCCTGGTTCTTCTCCCATTCCGATCATTGGATGCTAGATCTTGGTTTATTAGGATTCGCTTGTTCGCATTTCAATTGCTCGATCTTATTACATTATCTAATCCTCCCTTTTCCTTTTCTTCCAATAGGTTTACGGTAGCAACGTCTGCAGCGATGACTAGTCCAGACACACCAAGACTCGTCAGGTGCTGAGGAGGCTGCAGCCTGGCCAGTACGATGCCTTCTTTGCTGGCGGCGTCTATAGTTGCCCCTTCTGCAGGACGAGTCTCGCCTGCACTGACTTCAACTGCGTCGTGAAGCATGTAGAGGGCCCGAGCTCCGGCACCCCCAAAGTCGGCCAGATCGTGAACGTCAACGCCTACATCGCTGAACACCAGGCTCTCGGTATTCACCTCCGAAACCTCCAGCGGGTGGCCATCGAAGAGGGTCGCATGCCTCCAATCAAGCCCAAGGCTCCCAAGATCAAGGGACTAGGCAGCAAGAAGTGGAGGAAGTGCCAGAGGGAGGAGGCGGAGGCGTAGGTGCATGAAAGGAGGGGTTGAACGTGTCTGCTGCTCCTACTGCTGCTAAGCAGCTTCTTTTGATTTTCTATATTTTGCTTATCCTATTTCTGCACGCAAGGAAGGGGTTGAATGAATCAAACCTCGTTAAGTAACCTACTTTCTATCGCTATATCCTATTTAGCTGTGCACAACTATATCTACATTTGTTTTGTTTTCTGAATGAATGTATTCTGTCTGGTGTGATTTGCTGCTCTAGATTTGCTACCAGACCGGAGGCAAAAAGAGATCCAAAAGGGAACGAATTATCGAAGAGAGAACTTCTCTAGATTTGCTACCAATTTGGGTAAAATGAAATATACTCCCTCCGTCCCAAAATATAAGGCGCCAAAGGACTGGTCAAAAGTCAAATTTTACTAACTTTGACCAAATATTTAGGGAAAACCGTGTACATCTACATTATGAAATGGATACATTAAGAAAATATACTTTATGATAAATCTATTGCTATTGATTTGGTATTGTAAATATTTATATATTTGTGTATAATTTTGGTCAAACTTAGAAAATGTTGACTTTTAACAAATCTTAGGCGCCTTATATTTTGGGACGGAAGGAGTATCTGTTTAGCGAGAGAGGAAAAAGGTACTCTTTCAAACTGCCAGTTAACGAGCTACCATCTTGACAAGCTACCAGACACATACAGAAACATAACACAAAGAAGTAAAATTTATTTTACTACTCTCACTTGAGGCGCTAGCCATCTTGACAAGCTAACTGAGTTCCACAAAACAGAAACATAACACAAAGGAGTAAAATTTAATTCACTTCTCATCAGACCACTTGAGGCACTTGCCATTGTTCTGTAGCATCCCAATTGTCTAACAATTGTAATGCTACTTGGTCTAGTAATATAATGGCTACTTCAAATATGTAATTGTTGCATCATCATTATATCATGCTCATGTCATCATGCCTCCTTGCATTTGAGCATCATATAAAACCCTTTTCCATTTGGTTCTTATCTCATATGCATTGTTAATTGTATTTGCCTCTTGATATTGTATTTGGTTCTTGATATATTGTTTAATGCCCAAGTTGAGTTGGGGGGCATATCTCTTATGAACTCCACCACCTTTCTTTCACCACCTTATAATTCCACCATCCAACTAAATGTGAGCTTTGCACTTTATTTGGGTTTTGCCTCTAGCTCATGTGGGTTGGGATGGATCCAATTCTTTTCCACATGCTCTCATCTTAGCATCATGTTGTTTTCACATCAGTGATATATGAGAGCCACATGGCCACCTTTGCATGCCTTGTGAGTGGAACCCTTTTCCCTAGCTTCCATATGGACTATCATGGAATTATGCTCATGTTGGAATATTTTTGGGGCTATTAAGCATCTAGTGGCACATACACACTAGCAAGTCCCATTTCTATTCAAACATGGTCATCTCCATCTATTCCACATGGGGCATCCTTTTTAATTATTTTTGCTTGGCTTTTATTCCAATTTTGGGAATGCATAATAAACATGCCCTGTAATAATATTGTTTTGACAAGAAACTACATGGCAATAAATATTTTGCATGGGCCATGCAAGTACCACCTTTTGCTTGTCCTTTGGTTTTTATCTAAATCTTGAGTGGATCATCATCTCTCTCTATCTCTATCCTTTCTTTTGGCTTGATCTAAGTTGATCTAGCTTAAACCCTATCATCACATCCCTCTCTTTTCCTTGTCTAGATCTTGTGGGTGCTTGAGCTTGTCTTAACCATGCTTGATCTAGTCACAAGGAATCACCCTATCCATCTCTCTCTCTTATCCTCTAGCTAAGCTCCTCTCTAATCACCTACATCTCTACCACTATCTATACCTAATCTAAAACCTCCCTCTCTCCCTAACCCTAGCATACCACACCTTCCCCTCTCTCGGTCTCCCTCTTTTCCATCTATGCCGAGCCTCTCCCAGCTGGCCCCACCTGGCCCCCTCTCTCCCTGGCCCCACCTAGCTGCTACCCCACCCCAAACCCTAGCTACACCCGAGCCAAACCTAACCCTAACCCGACCCTAGCACCTAGCCGAGCCACCCCCTCTCTCTCAGCTCTCTCTCTCTGCATGGGGGCCCCTCCACCGAGCCTACCACCTCTCTGGCCGCACCCTACCCCACCTGGACGTCCCCTACCTGCCCTACCTGCCTAGACCGAGCACGTGAGGAGGGGAGTAGAGAAAGGTGGCACCGAGCCACCTTTTCCCATCTACCTCTACCCCACGGCACCTCCGTCCTCCCCCTCGCTTTATCCTCCGCCCACCACCTCTCTGTCTCGCCTAGATCCAGCCCCAGGCCGCTCTCCTCCCTCCCCATCTACCCTACCACCCCTACCCCGACGCCGGCCATCGTCGGCTTCGGCGTCCACCAGCAGTTCCAGGAGGCGGGCGTGTTGTTGAGGTTGTCGAGGAAGGCCGTGGAGCTCCCCAGCGTCGACCTGTACACGGAGCCGAGCAAGAGGAGCCCCAGAACCCCTGCACGCCGACGCGTCTCGCCGGAACCCTAGCTCCGCCCGGCGCCTGCCTCGACGACGATCGCCAGCGCCCCTGCCTGAACCAACGCCGCCAGCACCCTCTCGGTGAGCCCCTGTGCCTCCCTGACAAGGTCCCCTTCGCCGTGCAGCCCTAGAACCGCCGGCCCTTACGTCAAACGCCCTCCGCGCGCCGCCGCTCGTTTCTGTGTGCTCGCTTCCGCCCGCATAGCAGCCCTATCTAGTCCTCGCCCACCTCCCAGACAGCAACCCCCACCTAGCCCAGCGGTAGCCGCCGCCGCTCGCACGCGCGCGGTCGCGAGTTCGAGCCCGCGCGCCGCGCTCTGTCGCGGGCGTGCATCGATCTGTCGACAGAGCACAGAGAAGATCCACAGTGGCAGCGGCTATTTTGCAGAAACCCCCTCTGTTGCTTTTTCGCTCAACCCGCGGTACCGCATGGCCCACCGTCAGCCTCTCTGTTTGTTTTGCTAAAACACCCCCCGCAGTTTTACGCCCTTAACCCGCGCTCCAGCCCAGCCCCACCTGTCAGTTCCTGCCCGCTCGCCTCTGTCACGTGGACCCTGTGGCCCTGACCCCACCTGTCGGCCTCTGTGGCTGGCTTAGCTCGCGGTGACAGAAGAATTTCTGAGCGCTGTGCTGCTGAGTCAGCTCTGGCCCCACCTGTAATTGACTGTGGCTAGGTTAGACTGAGTATAAAAAGTTTTCCTGAATCTGTTTAAATTCAAATCTTTTCCAAATTAAATCAAATTCAAATTTAATTCTGTTTTAAAATAACTTTTAAAATACAAATCCAAATAATACAAATAATATATGTTTTGAAATCAGAAAAATGTGAGGAATTCAAATATGCCATTCAAAATATATTTTGACACTTTAATTTTCCAAGTTTATTTAAATTACAATAAATTGCCCTTTTGACTTAAATAATTAATAACTTTTGTTTTATAACTCCAAATTTAACAAATGATATGTCTAAAATGATTAGCTCGACGAGACCTTTCTGTTTATGCAATCCTTTACCTGTTTTGAAGCATGCATCATATAAATATAAAGTATACAGCAACTAATATGAGGATAAAATGGGGCCAAAACTCAATAAAATGATTTAATCTTGTATTCCACACCTCACCCATGCCATGCTACTTTAATGCCATGCAAATTGTGCATCGTTCATCATGGCATGATTGTTTGCTTGACGCATTTTATTCGGATGCTTGTGCACTTTATTTATGTTGGCCCTTGTCTGTTTGGTTCTTCTCGAATAGACGCTGAGCAGGGGATATACCAAGAGAACCAGGAGCACTACCCAGATCCTTCTCTCGCTTCAACAGAGCTGCCAGGCAAGCACTACCACATGCTTGCATACATATAGTACCTATTACCTCTATCTTATTCTTGCATCATTGAGTCGCGGTTGCATTAAACTGAATCCCAAGTATTGCATAGCCTTTACTTTTAAACCCCACCGAAGCTTGTTCCTCCATCCCATGAGCCATTACTACAGGAGTTGTTTGAGCCATGCGAGTCGTAGAACAGCATGTGTAGGGTATGTGAGTGTCTGATGGATAACGAGGTACCTATACAACTTAACCTGAGTAGTAATGGGATAACTAATGAAAGTGGCATCGGTGAGCCATATTTTCTATTTGGTTTTTCAGGCTCACTTGTGTCTCGTAGGACCCCGAGTACTTGATTCCTGTTCCTTGAATATTCGCGCTATCCACATCCGGGAGGCTTATGAACCCCCCTGAGCCAGAGCTTGATTCATTCTTATTTCTTGGGGCCACAAACTAGTTTGAGGTTTTATTTACTATCCTGTACTTATGCCATGCTTTACTGCTTTATTTAAATTGTGCGAGGTACTGCACACTGTACTGTTTAGGAAAGCGGAGTGTTTTCGCGGTATCGACAAGCCCAGTCACATTTTCGGGTTCCCAGTCGTTTACAGCCATTGGCGCAAACCTTGAGTCCGTCTCGGAGTCGGCCAAATTCGTCGCGGGTAGCTTAATGGGGTGGCCCCCTGAAATATTTCTGAATCCTGTGATCGCTTTGTCGTGACTGCCTCGTTGGGTTTTGATTTGGTTTTTCCGAGGTTGATTGAGTGTGTGTTGCTATTTGTGCACCCCTGCAGGGTAAAACTTTCTGAAAGCCGTGTCCGCGGTTATGGACGACTTGGAGCACAGTTTCTCGATCATAGACAAGCATAACTAAAGTACCGCTTTTAATTTGACTAAGTAACTGACTAGTAAATAGTGCAACGCCCATGGAATGGTTAATAAAACTGCCAACGGATGGGGGGGTTGTTCGTCCGCTTCCTCGTCGGTAAGCGAGGAGGAGGATGGATCTGTTGATATTACCATTATAACTGTTGTTATTAATTCACGGACATACGTCTATCTCTGGTTAGGCGGATGGTTAGCGAGTATCTCTAGAATTGTTAGGGTTTATCTTTTGCTGCAATTGCGTCACCCCAGGTTGTGTCCCCTTTAGAGGCATAAAGACTTGCTGAGTACCCCTAGGGTCTCACACGATAAATTGTTTGATTCAGATGAATAGGTAAACTCGCAAGATGGATACTGGGTGGAGGAGACGGACGATGTGGGCAACGATCATTCGGTGTAGAGATTCCGGGAACGGGGATCCGTGAGATCTGTGGGCGGGATGTGCTTATTTATGGGGCATCTTATGCCGATTTGCTTCTTATCTGTACTCGGATTTTGTCTTCCGCTTCCGCTTGATACTCTGATGTTTGATGTATGAGGAGATATCCTAAACTATTATATCTATCTAGGATATTTGGATCTTGCCGTATGGCGTTGCTATATTTCCTTTCTTTTTAGATGGAATGGCTCTGATGTACTATTGTATGGTGGCTTGCATACATACTCATTTGTGTATGTAGTTGATCCCTTCGCCTGCCGATTACGCCGCCCGTTCTTGTCCCGATGTTTGGAAATGGTTGGGACGGCCGAAAGGTCTACCTGTGAGTGGCATTTGGGCCCCACCGTACTATTTCAACCATTTCTGCTCATCCAGGCTTGTAACTAGGAGCGTAATTCACCGAGGTAGTTACAATTGGTATCAGAGCCATCCCGCCCTTCAGGGTCTCAGCCAAATGGTCGTTGTCTGTCTAGCAAATATTTTGGTAGTTATGTATACTAGGGAAAAACAAAACGCGAGAGTAGGACTGCTTCCACTTTTCTTCTTACCCACCCACCCACCCTTTTCTGGTAAGGAAGTGTAACGTTTTCAATCCTCTCCTTAAAATTCAAACTAGGATTCACGTGTTCTGGGTTTTCGTAGTACCATAGGTTGTGTGTTTGTGTGTGTGTGTAATTCTTTGTCTATCTGTTGCATCCAAGTTGTTATCACCATCTGCCTTTGGTTATCAACTGTTGGTACATTCCATACCGATAGGCTTTTGCAAACCGACGCGATCTATCTGATTCGTTGTATACCGACGCGATCTGTCTTACTCTTTGTTATCCGACGTCATCTTGTTTGGGGTGTTCGTTTCCGTAGTTGCTAATCTTTAGGTTCACCGTGAAAAGAAGGGGTTGGGATATGTGTTTTACTTATTCATGTGCGGAGTAATGATTTGAGTGCGGGATGGAGTCGCGACCATACCAATACTCTTATCATTCGCTCTCGTATATTGAATTGGTAGAGTCACTAATCTTGATTCGTTAAGTGATTTTGCGCATCTATTGGTATTTTAATGCCGAAATTTGTGGAAAATTTTTCTTTGATATATTTGTGTACGACACTCCTTTTCAGTCGTGTGCGATATGCTTAATATCTTCTAGGTGCTTTGAACTTCGTTGATATTTTAATATCATCTTAGTAAATTGTATCCTTTAATCTTGATTAATTCCATTTTGGAACTATTTTGGATTATTATAATTCTCCATCATAGTACTGACTTGTGTTTTATATCAATAACAGGATGGCACCACCACGCCGTTCTGAGGAGGACATTCAACCTAAACTGGGGGCAGCATTGTCAAGCATCGCCAATGCCTTGGCAGCAATGCAGCAGAACCAGCAGCGCTTTGAGGAAAGTGTCAGGAGGAATGAGTTTGTTCCGCTACCTCCACCTCCCAAGCGAGGAGACATCAAAAGCTTTCTGAAGTTCAACCCATGCCAGTTTGATGTTTCTGATCAACCACTTGATGCTGATGATTGGTTGCGTGAGATGTCAAGGTTGCTGATGACTGCTGATGTTCCTCAGCAAGAATGGGTAAAGTGTGCTACTCACCTTCTGAAGGGAGATGCAGCTCTCTGGTGGGAGAATTACCTGAAGGCAAACTGCACTGGTTTTCAGCCTACTTGGGGACAGTTCACTGGAGCTTTCAAAGAGCAGTATCTGTCAGAAATTGTCATGGAGAGGATGAAGGAAGTGTTTCTCAACCTCAAGCAGGGCAATGATAATGTCAATACCTACATCAGGAACTTCATGAACCTTTCTCGTTATGGTGGCGATGAGATCTCGGATGACAAGAAGAAGCAAAAGAGGTTCCGGCAAGGGCTCAATGCATCGATTAAATATGCAATCACACATGCAAGCCCGACGTCTTTTCTGGAACTTCAGCATACAGCTCTACAGGAAGAGCCAAGTAGGCAAGTGTTTGAGGAGTCAAAGAAACACAACCGTGATGCAGCAAGCTCTTCAGCTATGTCAACTCCTTCTAAGCGTCGTGTTTGGGTTCCTAACACCCCACCGTCGCTCCCGGCTCCACCAAGACCTTCAAGCTTCGCGGCAAGGCCACCAAACTTCCTCACTGCTGCTCCCAGGGGCTACACCCACAACTACCCTGGAGCGCCTGGCGGAGTCCCTGGCTACGTTGCGCCACGTCCACCTGGTGCTTGTTACGCGTGTGGAAACACTGGGCATCAATACTGGAACTGTCCGTTGAAGAACAAGGCCCTCCCTCCACCACCTCCAAGATCTGCGGCGAGCTCTCCTTTGGTTCGTGCACCACCACCTCGGGCTCTCAACATCAACACCAAGCCCGGGCCTACTGTTGCTCGTGCCAACTGTGTCAACGCCGCTCAAGCTGAGCATGCACCTGGAGTTGTGATGGGTATGCTTCCCGTTAACTCAGTCCATGCACGAGTTTTGTTTGATTCTGGTGCATCGCATTCTTTTGTGTCTCACAAGTTTGCAAATGAGAATGAGTTAGCTATGGATCCTCTCCTTAAGCGGTTAATGGTCCTTTCTCCTGGAGCAACAATGGCAGCTTCTAAAATCAGCCATGGCAATCAAATTGAGATTGGTGGCTCTTCGTTCTCAGCTTCCTTAATTGTTCTGGGCAATTCTGACATTGATGTCATCTTGGGCATGGATTGGTTGACAGCAAATGCAGCTGTGATTGATTGTGCTGAACGCTCGGTTTCTCTAAAGATTCCTGAAGGCCATATAGTCTATTCTCCAAGTCTGACTCCTGTTATCCAGCTTTTCTCTTTGGCGGCTCTGAATGATGATGCTATGGAGGCTATTCAGAGTGTTCCGGTGGTCTGTGAGTTTCCAGATGTCTTTCCTGAAGAGTTGCCAGGTATGCCTCCGGATCGTGAGGTTGAGTTTGTAATTGAGCTTGAACCTGGTACCGCTCCTATCTCCAAGCGGCCTTATAAAATGGGTCCTGCTGAGTTGGCTGAACTCAAACGACAGCTTGATGAACAAGAGAAGTTGGGTTTCATTCAGCATAGTACTTCTTCTTGGGGTAGCCCTACCCTCTTTGTGAAGAAGCGAGACCAGACTGATAGACTTTGTGTTGACTATCGGGCTCTCAATGCTAAAACCATCAAGAATAAATATCCCCTTTCGCGGATTAATGATCTCTTTGATCAGCTAGCTGGAGCTGTGGTATTCTCTAAGCTTGACTTGAGAAGTGGTTATCACCAAATCAAGATTCGCAAGGAAGATGTTCCTAAGACAGCTTTCACCACCCGCTATGGCCTGTATGAGTACATGGTCATGTCTTTCGGTCTCACCAACGCACCTGCCACCTTCTCGAGGCTCATGAACTCGGTTTTCATGGAGTATCTTGATAAGTTCGTTGTGGTCTACCTGGATGACATCCTAGTCTATTCTAAGTCGAAGGAAGAACATGAGAACACCTTCGGTGTGTCCTAAACAAGCTTCGACAGAACCGCTTGTATGCAAAGTTCTCCAAGTGTGAGTTTTGGCTGCCTCAAGTAACCTATCTTGGTCACGTCATCTCTGCCAAGGGCATTGCAGTCAACCCGGAAACCGTGAAGACAATTGTTGAATGGCTTCCTCCTGTTAATGTCAAAGAATGGGAGTTGGGATATGTGTTTTACTTGTTCATGTGCGGAGTAATGATTTGAGTGCGGGATGGAGTCGCGACCATACCACTACTTTTATCATTCGCTCTTGTATATTGAATTGGTAGAGTTACTAATCTTGATTCGTTAAGTGGTTTTGCGCATATAGTGGTATTTTAATGCCGAAATTTGTGGAAATTTTTTCTTTGATAGCTTTGTGTACCACGCTCCTTGTTCAGTCGTGTGCGATATGCTTAATATCTTCTAGGTGCTTTGAACTTTGTTGATATTTAATATCATCCTAGTGATTTGTATCCTTAATCTTGGTTAATTCCATTTTGGTACTATTCTGGATTATTATTATTCTCCATTATGGTACTGACTTGAGTTTTATATCAATCACAGGATGGCACCACCACGCCGTTCTGAGGAGGACATACAACCTGAACTGGGGGCTGCGTTGGCAAGTATTGCTAATGCCTTGGGAGCAATGCAGCAGAACCAGCAGCGATTTGAAGAAAGTGTCAGGAGGAATGAGTTTGTTCCGCTACCTCCACCTCCCAAGCGAGGAGACATCAAGAGCTTTCTGAAGTTTAACCGCGTCACTTTGAGGTGTCTGATCAGCCGCTTGATGCTGATGATTGGTTGTGTGAGATGTCAAGGTTGCAGATAACTGTTGATGTTCCTGAGCAAGAATGGGTAAAATGTGCCACTCACCTTCTGAAGGGAGACGCAGCTCTGTGGTGGGAGAATTACCTGAAGGCAAACCACTCTGGTTTTCAGCCTACTTGGGAGCAGTTCACTGGGGCTTTCAAAGAGCAATATCTGTCAAAAATTGTCATGGAAAGGATGAAGGAAGTGTTTCTCAACCTCAAGCAGGGCAATGACAATGTCAATACCTATATCAGAAACTTCATGAATCTTTCTCGGTATGGTGGCGATGAGATCTCTGATGACAAGAAGAAGCAAAAGAGGTTTAGGCAAGGGCTCAATGCATCTATCAAATATGCAATCACTCATGCAAGGCCGGGGTCTTTTCTGGATATCCAACATACAGCTCTGCAGGAGGAAGCAAGTAGGCAAGTGTTTGAGGAGTCCAAGAAACACAGCCGTGACACAGCAAGCTCTTCAGCTATGACAACTCCTTCTAAGCATCGCGTGTGGGTCCCTAATACCGCACCGTCGCTCCCGGCTCCAGCAAGACCTTCAAGCTACGCGGTAAGGCCACCAAACTCCTTCCCTGCTGCTCCTAGGGGCTACAACCACAACTACCCTAGAGCGCCTGGCGGAGTCCCTGGCTACGCTGCTCCACGTCCACCTGGTGCTTGCTACACTTGTGGGAACACTGGGCATCAATACTGGAGTTGTCCCATGAACAACAAAGCTCTTCCTCCACCACCTCCAAGACCTGCAGCAAGTTCTTCTATGGTTCGTGCACCTCCACCGCGGGCTCTCAACATCAACACCAAGCCCGGGTCCACTGTTGCTCGTGCCAACTGTGTCAATATCGCTCAAGCTGAGCATGCACCTGGAGTTGTGATGGGTATGCTTCCCGTTAACTCAGTCCCTGCACGAGTTTTGTTTGATTCTGGTGCATCGCATTCTTTTGTTTCTCACAAGTTTGCAAATGAGCATGAGCTAATTATAGACCAACTGGATAAAAAGTTAATGGTTCTTTCTCCCGGGGCAAGAATGCTATCTACCAAGATCAGTCATGGTAATCAAATTCTAATTGGTGGTTCTTCATTTCTGGCTTCCTTAATCATTCTCGGCAACTCTGACATTGATGTCATCTTGGGCATGGATTGGTTAACGGCAAATGCAGCTGTGATTGATTGTGCTGAACGCTCGGTTTCTCTGAAAATTCCTGAAGGCCATATAGTCTATTCCCCAAGTCTGACTCCTGCAATTCAGCTTTTCTCTTTGGCGGCTCTGAATGATGATGCTATGGATGCTATTCAGAGTGTTCCGGTGGTCTGTGAGTTCCCAGATGTTTTTCCTGAAGAGTTGCCAGGTATGCCTCCTGATCGTGAGGTCGAGTTTGTGATTGAGCTTGAACCTGGAACCGCTCCTATCTCCAAGCGGCCTTATAAAATGGGTCCTGCTGAGTTGGCTGAACTCAAACATCAGCTTGATGAGCAAGAGAAGTTGGGTTTCATTCAGCACAATACTTCTTCTTGGGGTAGCCCAACCATCTTTGTGAAGAAGCGAGACAAGACTGATAGACTTTGTGTTGACTATCGGACTCTCAATGCTAAAACCATCAAGAATAAATATCCCCTTCCGCGGATTAATGATCTCTTCGATCAGCTAGCTGGAGCTGTGGTTTTCTCTAAGCTTGACTTGAGAAGTGGATATCATCAAATCAAGATTCGCAAAGAAGATGTTCCCAAAACAGCTTTCACCACCCACTATGGCCTGTACGAGTACACGGTCATGTCTTTCGGTCTCACCAATGCACCTGCCACCTTCTCGAGACTTATGAACTCGGTTTTCATGGAGTATCTTGATAAGTTCGTTGTGGTCTATCTGGATGACATCCTAGTCTATTCTAAGTCAAAGGAAGAACATGAAGAACACCTTCGGTGTGTCCTAAACAAGCTTCGTGAGAACCGCCTGTATGCAAAGTTCTCCATGTGTGAGTTCTGGCTGCCTGAAGTCACCTATCTGGGTCACGTCATCTCTGCCAAGGGCATTGCCGTCAACCCAGAAACTGTTCGGACAATTGTTGACTGGCTTCCACCCAAAAATGTCAAAGAAGTCCAGAGTTTCCTTGGTTTGGCTAGTTATTGTCGTCGCTTCGTTTAGAACTTCTCGAAGATAGCGAAGCCTCTTACCGATCTTCTCAAGAAAGGCAAGAAATACCTTTGGACTCCTGCATGTCAAGCAAGCTTTGAGACACTCAAAGAGAAGCTCACTTCCACACCAGTCTTGGTTCCTCCGGATACATCCAAGCCTTTCCAGATCTTCTGTGATGCCTCTTTGCAAGGATTGGGTGCGGTCCTTATGCAAGAAAAACAAGTTGTTGCTTATGCCTCTCGTCAGTTGAAGACGCATGAGATCAACTATCCTACACATGACCTCGAGCTCGCAGCAGTTGTCTTTGCTTTGAAAGTTTGGAGGCACTACTTGCTTGGCAACCGTTGTGAGATCTTTTCTGATCACAAGAGTCTGAAGTATATCTTTACTCAGCCTGATCTAAACCTTCGGCAAAGGAGATGGATTGAAGCAATCAATGACTTCGATTTGACCATCAACTACACTCCGGGCAAAGCTAATGTCATGGCTGATGCTCTCAGCCACAAAGCTTATGTCAACAACCTCATGATGGAAGAACAACAGCCTCTCTTGTGCGAGGAATTCCGTCAGCTCAACCTTGAAATTGTGGAACAAGGGTATCTCCTGAACCTTCTAGCAACTCCTCTCTTGGAATAAAAGGTTCGCTCTTCTCAGCTTGGTGATCCGTACACAAGAAAGATCATCTCCAGGATTCAGCTTCCGAAGTATGAGTCCTTCCACGTCGATGATCAAGGCACGCTTTTCTTTGAACACCGGATGTTTGTTCCGAACTACCCGGGTTTGAGAGAGCAAGTTCTCAAGGAGGCGCATGATTCTGTTCTTGCTATCCACCCTGGCAGCACAAAGATGTACATGGACTTGAAAACACAATATTGGTGGCCTGGTTTGAAAAGGTATTGTGCCAAGTATGTCTCAGAGTGTGATGTCTGCCGCAGAGTGAAAGCTGTCCATCAGAAACCTTCCGGTCTTCTACAGCCATTGAAACCCCCGGAGTGGAAGTGGGAGAAAGTAGAGATGGACTTCATCACTGGTTTTCCAAGGTCGCAGAAGGGCAACAATGCAATCTTTGTTGTCATTGACAGGCTTTCTAAAGTGGCTCACTTCTTCCCCGTCAAGGAAACAATTTCTGCAATTCAGTTGGCTGAGCTCTATATCAACAGAATTGTCTCTCTGTATGGGGTTCCGCTTGAGATCAGTTCAGACCGTGGAAGCATCTTCACTTCCAAGTTCTGGGAAAGTTTCCAAAATGCTTTGGGAACAAAGTTGAACTTCAGCACAGCTTACCACCCTCAGTCGCAAGGACAAGTTAAAAGGATCAATCAGATTCTGGAGGATATGCTTCGTGCTTGCGTCATCTCTTTTGGAATGAAGTGGGAAGAATGTCTTCCTTATGCTGAGTTCTCTTACAACAACAGCTTCCAGAAAAGTCTAAAGATGGCACCATTTGAGGCTCTCTATGGTCGCAAATGCAGAACTCCGATTGGTTGGTCGGGTGCTGGTGAAAGGATCTTGTTTGGCCCTGACATTGTGACTCAAGCGGAGGAGAAGGTTCACATCATTCTTGAAAATCTGAGGATTGCTCAAAGTCGCCAGAAGAGCAATTATGACAGGAAGCACACGGACATGGAGTATGTCCCTGGTGATCTCGTTTACCTTCGTGTCACTCCCATGAGAGGCACGCACCGTTTTGGTATCAAAGGGAAGCTGGCTCCTAGATACATCGGTCCTCTCAAAATTCGTGGAAGAAGAGGAGAAGTTGCTTATGCTCTTGAGCTCCCGGAAAAACTCAAAGTCCATGATGATTTCCACATCTCTCAGCTCAAGAAGTACTTCAAGGATCCCGGCAGGACCGTGGACCATGAGCTTATCAATCTCCAAGAAGACCTGTCTTATCAAGAACACCCCACAAAAATCCTTGAAGTCGCAGAAAGAAGGACTCGCAACAAGTCCATCAAGTTCTGCAAGGTGCAGTGGTCGCACCATTCCGTTGATGAAGCCACTTGGGAACGTGAAGATGAGCTCCGTGTCAAGTATCCTACCCTCTTTGTGTCTTCTTCGTCATCCTAGAATCTCGGGGCGAGATTCCTGTTTAGTGGGGGAGAGTTGTAGCATCCCAATTGTCTAACAATTGTAATGCTACTTGGTCTAGTAATATAATGGCTACTTCAAATATGTAATTGTTGCATCATCATTATATCATGCTCATGTCATCATGCCTCCTTGCATTTGAGCATCATATAAAACCCTTTTCCATTTGGTTCTTATCTCATATGCATTGTTAATTGTATTTGCCTCTTGATATTGTATTTGGTTCTTGATATATTGTTTAATGCCCAAGTTGAGTTGGGGGGCATATCTCTTATGAACTCCACCACCTTTCTTTCACCACCTTATAATTCCACCATCCAACTAAATGTGAGCTTTGCACTTTATTTGGGTTTTGCCTCTAGCTCATGTGGGTTGGGATGGATCCAATTCTTTTCCACATGCTCTCATATTAGCATCATGTTGTTTTCACATCAGTGATATATGAGAGCCACATGGCCACCTTTGCATGCCTTGTGAGTGGAACCCTTTTCCCTAGCTTCCATATGGACTATCATGGAATTATGCTCATGTTGGAATATTTTTGGGGCTATTAAGCATCTAGTGGCACATACACACTAGCAAGTCCCATTTCTATTCAAACATGGTCATCTCCATCTATTCCACATGGGGCATCCTTTTTAATTCTTTTTGCTTGGCTTTTATTCCAATTTTGGGAATGCATAATAAACATGCCCTGTAATAATATTGTTTTCACAAGAAACTACATGGCAATAAATATTTTGCATGGGCCATGCAAGTACCACCTTTTGCTTGTCCTTTGGTTTTTATCTAAATCTTGAGTGGATCATCATCTCTCTCTATCTCTATCCTTTCTTTTGGCTTGATCTAAGTTGATCTAGCTTAAACCCTATCATCACATCCCTCTCTTTTCCTTGTCTAGATCTTGTGGGTGCTTGAGCTTGTCTTAACCATGCTTGATCTAGTCACAAGGAATCACCCTATCCATCTCTCTCTCTTATCCTCTAGCTAAGCTCCTCTCTAATCACCTACATCTCTACCACTATCTATACCTAATCTAAAACCTCCCTCTCTCCCTAACCCTAGCATACCACACCTTCCCCTCTCTCGGTCTCCCTCTTTTCCATCTATGCCGAGCCTCTCCCAGCTGGCCCCACCTGGCCCCCTCTCTCCCTGGCCCCACCTAGCTGCTACCCCACCCCAAACCCTAGCTACACCCGAGCCAAACCTAACCCTAACCCGACCCTAGCACCTAGCCGAGCCACCCCCTCTCTCTCAGCTCTCTCTCTCTGCATGGGGGCCCCTCCACCGAGCCTACCACCTCTCTGGCCGCACCCTACCCCACCTGGACGTCCCCTACCTGCCCTGCCTGCCCAGACCGAGCACGTGAGGAGGGGAGTAGAGAAAGGTGGCACCGAGCCACCTTTTCCCATCTACCTCTACCCCACGGCACCTCCGTCCTCCCCCTCGCTTTATCCTCCGCCCACCACCTCTCTGTCTCGCCTAGATCCAGCCCCAGGCCGCTCTCCTCCCTCCCCATCTACCCTACCACCCCCTACCCCGACGCCGGCCACCGTCGGCTTCGGCGTCCACCAGCAGTTCCAGGAGGCGGGCGTGTTGTTGAGGTTGTCGAGGAAGGCCGTGGAGCTCCCCAGCGTCGACCTGTACAGGGAGCCGAGCAAGAGGAGCCCGAGAACCCCTGCACGCCGACGCGTCTCGCCGGAACCCTAGCTCTGCCCGGCGCCTGCCTCGACGACGATCGCCAGCGCCCCTGCCTGAACCAACGCCGCCAGCACCCTCTCGGTGAGCCCCTGTGCCTCCCTGACAAGGTTCCCTTCGCCGTGCAGCCCTAGAACCGCCGGCCCTTACGTCGAACGCCCTCGGCGCGCCGCCGCTCGTTTCTGTGTGCTCGCTTCCGCCCGCATAGCAGCCCTATCTAGTCCTCGCCCACCTCCCAGACAGCAACCCCCACCTAGCCCAGCGGTAGCCGCCGCCGCTCGCACACGCGCGGTCGCGAGTTCGAGCCCGCGCGCCGCGCTCTGTCGCGGGCGTGCATCGATCTGTCGACAAAGCACAGAGAAGATCCACAGTGGCAGCGGCTATTTTGCAGAAACCCCGCTGTTGCTTTTTCGCTCAACCCGCGGTACCGCATGGCCCACCGTCAGCCTCTCTGTTTGTTTTGCTAAAACACCCCCCGCAGTTTTACGCCCTTAACACGCGCTCCAGCCCAGCCCCACCTGTCAGTTCCTGCCCGCTCGCCTCTGTCACGTGGACCCTGTGGCCCTGACCCCACCTGTCGGCCTCTGTGGCTGGCTTAGCTCGCGGTGACAGAAGAATTTCTGAGCGCTGTGCTGCTGAGTCAGCTCTGGCCCCACCTGTAATTGACTGTGGCTAGGTTAGACTGAGTATAAAAAGTTTTCCTGAATCTGTTTAAATTCAAATCTTTTCCAAATTAAATCAAATTCAAATTTAATTCTGTTTTAAAATAACTTTTAAAATACAAATCCAAATAATACAAATAATATATGTTTTGAAATCAGAAAAATGTGAGGAATTCAAATATGCCATTCAAAATATATTTTGACACTTTAATTTTCCAAGTTTATTTAAATTACAATAAATTGCCCTTTTGACTTAAATAATTAATAACTTTTGTTTTATAACTCCAAATTTAACAAATGATATGTCTAAAATGATTAGCTCGACGAGACCTTTCTGTTTATGCAATCCTTTACCTGTTTTGAAGCATGCATCATATAAATATAAAGTATACAGCAACTAATATGAGGATAAAATGGGGCCAAAACTCAATAAAATGATTTAATCTTGTATTCCACACCTCACCCATGCCATGCTACTTTAATGCCATGCAAATTGTGCATCATTCATCATGGCATGATTGTTTGCTTGACGCATTTTATTCGGATGCTTGTGCACTTTATTTATGTTGGCCCTTGTCTGTTTGGTTCTTCTCGAATAGACGTTGAGCAGGGGATATACCAAGAGAACCAGGAGCACTACCCAGATCCTTCTCTCGCTTCAATAGAGCTGCCAGGCAAGCACTACCACATGCTTGCATACATATAGTACCTATTGCCTCTATCTTATTCTTGCATCATTGAGTCACGGTTGCATTAAACTGAATCCCAAGTATTGCATAGCCTTTACTTTTAAACCCCACCGAAGCTTGTTCCTCCATCCCATGAGCCATTACTACAGGAGTTGCTTGAGCCATGCGAGTCGTAGAACAGCATGTGTAGGGTATGTGAGTGTCTGATGGATAACGAGGTACCTATACAACTTAACCTGAGTAGTAATGGGATAACTAATGAAAGTGGCATCGGTGAGCCATATTTTCTATTTGGTTTTTCAGGCTCACTTGTGTCCCGTAGGACCCCGAGTACTTGATTCTTGTTCCT
Organism: Avena sativa; assembly: GCA_916181665.1. Taxonomy (NCBI): domain Eukaryota; kingdom Viridiplantae; phylum Streptophyta; class Magnoliopsida; order Poales; family Poaceae; genus Avena; species Avena sativa. The sequence continues at coordinate 541,413,186 of OV702289.1, read as the reverse complement.
TGAATATTCGCGCTATCCACATCCGGGAGGCTTATGAACCCCCCTGAGCCAGAGCTTGATTCATTCTTATTTCTTGGGGCCACAAACTAGTTTGAGGTTTTATTTACTATCCTGTACTTATGCCATGCTTTACTGCTTTATTTAAATTGTGCGAGGTACTGCACACTGTACTGTTTAGGAAAGCGGAGTGTTTTCGCGGTATCGACAAGCCCAGTCACATTTTCGGGTTCCCAGTCGTTTACAGCCATTGGCACAAACCTTGAGTCCGTCTCGGAGTCGGCCAACTTCGTCGCGGGTAGCTTAATGGGGTGGCCCCCTGAAATATTTCTGAATCCTATGATCGCTTTGTCGTGACTGCCTCGTTGGGTTTTGATTTGGTTTTTCCGAGGTTGATCGAGTGTGTGTTGCTATTTGTGCACCCCTGCAGGGTAAAACTTTCTGAAAGCCGTGTCCGCGGTTATGGACGACTTGGAGCACAGTTTCTCGATCATAGACAAGCATAACTAAAGTACAGCTTTTAATTTGACTAAGTAACTGACTAGTAAATAGTGCAATGCCCATGGAATGGTTAATAAAACTGCCAACGGATGGGGGGGTTGTTCGTCCGCTTCCTCGTCGGTAAGCGAGGAGGAGGATGGATCTGTTGATATTACCATTATAACTGTTGTTATTAATTCACGGACATCCGTCTATCTCTGGTTAGGCGGATGGTTAGCGAGTATCTCTAGAATTGTTAGGGTTTATCTTTTGCTGCAATTGCGTCACCCCAGGTTGTGTCCCCTTTAGAGGCATAAAGACTTGCTGAGTACCCCTAGGGTCTCACACGATAAATTGTTTGATTCAGATGAACAGGTAAACTCGCAAGATGGATACTGGGTGGAGGAGACGGATGATGTGGGCAACGATCATTCGGTGTAGAGATTCCGGGAACGGGGATCCGTGAGATCTGTGGGCGGGATGTGCTTATTTATGGGGCATCTTATGCCGATTTGCTTCTTATCTGTACTCGGATTTTGTCTTCCGCTTCCGCTTGATACTCTGATGTTTGATGTATGAGGAGATATCCTAAACTATTATATCTATCTAGGATATTTGGATCTTGCCGTATGGCGTTGCTATATTTCCTTTCTTTTTAGATGGAATGGCTCTGATGTACTATTGTATGGTGGCTTGCATACATACTCATTTGTGTATGTAGTTGATCCCTTCGCCTGCCGATTACGCCGCCCGTTCTTGTCCTGATGTTTGGAAATGGTTGGGACGACCGAAAGGTCTACCTGTGAGTGGCATTTGGCCCCCACCGTACTATTTCAACCATTTCTGCTCATCCAGGCTTGTAACTAGGAGCGTAATTCACCGAGGTAGTTACATGTTCCTAGGCGACCAATTGTGATCATTCCAGGTGGATCTTACATTATTGGCACTCCACAGCTCACGAAATGCAATTTCGTCCTAGCTAGGATCTGACTTGGCTTCCCTACCTTCAGCATCCTGTGGCACAATTAGCGGTGCATCATAGGCCTGATTGTTGCCGCTAGAAGATGCTGCCTCTCTGTTTGCTGCTTTAGCTGCAACCTCTTTGTCAGCTGCTTCTGTTTCACCTGCAAGCTCTCTGTCAGCTGCTTCTGCAGCCTCTCTGTCAGCTGCTTCAGATGCAGCCATTTTCTTTGCATTTGCTACAACGGGCTCCCCTAAGCTCGTCTTCCCTCTTTCAAATAGGGAAAAATACGAGGTAACATAGAAAGAAATGGATCTTCTTGTACAGCTGGTAGGTCACGTAAGCATCTATGGCTGCATACTTCAAGTTTATATCAGACAACGGCCACTCCTCCCAGAAATTGTGCCTACTCGTAGGGAAATCTGCCTTCATTCTGTCGTACGACTCATCGAGGATTCTAGTTGCGAGTGATGCCATTCCATCCTTCCTCGAGCCCCCTATGATCTTGATGAAATTTCCAAAAATCAGTTGTATTGATCCAGTTGTGCGCAGGAATTGTAATTCCCTCTTGATGAAATTTCCAAAAATCAGTTGTATTGTCGATAGTGCAGAAAACAATTCATTTTTCTACAAGGAACTGGCGTAGCGCCGGACAATTCCTGTTAGTCCTGGAAGTATGTAGTTTGTCATCACCAAAATTTGTAAATACAAATATTTTGTCAATGTAAGATCATCATTTGAATATAATTTTTAAAACTTTAGTAAATGCAAGATCAAGACTCTCAAAATTTGCTTGTCATAATTTATTTGGTCCTAAATAAAATTCAATAGTTGCAAGATGAGAAAATGGATAAAGAACAAGAGGAGAAAACCCTAAAAGCGGTTAACTATAGAGAGCAAATCTACAAACTGGGAGAAGTGGTAGACGAGGACGTGTTTCCTCATGGCCAGTTGAACGACGGCGACTTCACTCCCTTCATATGGGTCCTCCGTGGTGTACTCGAGGTCCAATCCCACAAACTTGTCCTCGTCTTTCTCAAGCCAACCCTCGTACATCCTCAGGACTCGCACCACTGTCTCCTCCTCGTTGGTGTAGACAACGTCTATCTTCTTATTGTCATGGGTAGTGAATCTTGTCTCTAGAGTGCTACGACCTTCCATGGCGGCAAGGAGAAGACATGAAGAAGACAGATGACAGGAAGAAGAAGATTGGTTTATGCGAGATAGGGAATGGTGGAACCATCAATGCGTTTCTAAGGTAGTGGTTAACGACGGGGACGGAAGTCCAAAGGAGAGATGCGTGGCGGTGGCCGTTCCAGCTTCTGAGTAAACAAAAAATAATTATAACGATGATATATGTGCCTTGTTTTGTCACGTCAATACACTGGGTTGGTCGTGTTGTCCTATCCACTGTGCCAGCGCTGCAAGCCTACATGACAACCACCACACCTAAGTGACGGGAGCGACATAACAGCAAAAACTGACAGGGGGGCCCAACTTGATGGCCGTTAGCCTGATATTTTGTATTGAAACGTAAAGTTGAATTCTTGTCGAAAAAGACCCTCTAGGTGTTTGGCACGCCAATTGTAGTCATCGCGGCTGATTACAGGCAACTTGGATACCGCGTTGCCTAGGCGCCCCAACTTTCGGGCCGCAAAATGATATTCTCACGTAGCATAGCTACGACGCTTTTACGCATAAGTAATATGATAAGAGTTACAGTTCGGCTTATTAAGCCAGAATAACCAGGACAATGGCTAAAGGCCATCCGTTCAAAGAATAATGTATCATCGATTTTTTCGCCTTTATATATAGAGAGAGATAAGTTATTTGTACCTTAATCTTTTTATTATTCAAAAGATCAATGCTTTCCATCAAGCTAACAGCAACTATGAGCCTATGTCCAGATACATGCATCTGAACATAGCCTTGGGGGCTACTCCCATCGGGAGCGCTGACGCGTACCCAATAGAAATCCAGTTGTGCATAAAAGTATAATTATGATTGCAAACACCTTTGAGTTTTACACCAGTGTATCCTCAAAAAGGTATTACTCCCATTGAGAGACAGTATAAAGCATTGAAACTATCTGATAAAATCAGAAACCTTGGCGGCCCAGCAGGCTAACCGCCAAAAAATCCAAAAAGCTCGGATCATGCTCAAACGCGACAGAAAATCCGAATGTCGTGTTCAGAAACATGAAGGTAAGACCCCAAGATTCGTCCTGTGTGGCCTGGTAATCGCACAAGAATGCACTCTGCTAGTAAAATATATGTATCAACGATACGATGAAAAATCCTGATGGACGTGTTTGGTACCCGATAAAAATAGAAAACTAAAATTCAGTATTCGATAAGACCTCAGTGGCTCAAACTAGATTACGCCAGTAGAAAATTCTGAATTCGAGCCTAGGGACTTGAATTTTATGTAGGACAACCTTGTTTTTTCCCAGGAGCAATTAACTGATTCCTGATCCGTCGGTAGCATCAGACTCATTGTACCAAAATCCCTACAAAAAATAAAATTTGAGGAACAGAAAGAAGGAAAAAGGAAACTTTGAGACTCAACCTAAAACTCCGGTTCAAGTAGAGTCTTGGGGGCTACTGACATAGGTATGATTACCCAGATGCTTATGATCCGCTACCCTATACTGGGTAAAAGGCTTATGGCCCATGATGATTCCAGACGACGGCCCAAGGAAGCAACCGACAAGGGCTTTGATTGTATTAGGAAAGAGACTATAAACCAACATTGTGTTGGTATTGTAATCACGCGTGTATGAAACCTATCCGCATACAGCTTTGAGACCCGGCCTATTATATATAGGACGGGAGAAGCCCAAGCCATGGGACCAAAATCTAGAAGACGACTTGTAACAGTGCAATTGCTCAATATTCAGTCGACTTTGACTCCATTGTTTCCCTGACATCCGACGAAATCCTCAGCGTTCTCTTTTTCATGAAACCCCAAGTCCATCACCATGGGCATTGCCGAGGTTACCCCTCGTCAGGAAGGGACTTTCTTCATGCACAGACTTGATCATGGGAAGCCCTTTTCCTTTAGTGCAAAATACACTAGAGTAGCTGATAACTCCTGAAACATTTCATAGCAGTTTAATCCTATCCAAGTGTTGTCAACAAACATCAAAATAATAGGAAGGTCATAAAGGCCCTTTCAGCAGGGTTATGGACGCTATTGGTTATTCTTCAGGGCTCTTAGCCCCATTTGCATCTTACCCGTACCCGGATGTTGTATCGTTTTCAAGGTAATTTGGATCTTTGTATTGTATATCTGTATTCTTGACTCATGGACTCGTTGTTGAATATATATGTTCTATGGGTTCCATCGTGGACTATTATGTAATGAAATTACTTCGTTCTCCACCTGCACGCAAGTGCCTGGTGGGCATCTTTGAATCGTTTCTATGCGGGTTTGGCGGGAATCGCTAAAACTTGCATAGGGCCGATTCGAGGGTGTTACACCCACTCCATGTGATGAAAAATCCCGTGAATTAGAGTTGGGAGACAAGCTGTTGATCAACTGAGAGGAGAGTATCCCCATATTATATTTACATCTCCATAAAGATGCAATACTCGCTTAATCTACATGACAACTTGATATTTATCTTATTGTGTTCCAAGTGGTTTTTCTAAACAGAGATGTCCCACAAAACATCTCTTGAGAAACACACTTATATGAGTCTGACTGTTAAACGTCGCAGTGTGTGAGAGTTGGGTACTCTCTAATAAACTCATGAAAGGCCCTGGAGTATGACGCATAAGCTCCAAACCACGGAGAAGCCAACGGTAGCCCAGTATCGGTTTAGGCTTTGTGTGAAACTAGTGTGCAGAAAATTTGTAGTTCAAGGCATAGTCCACTATTCAAGCGCAAACTAGTGTAGCATCAAGTTTAAAGTGCAAGTTCAACTTAATATTCTCCGCTAAATACCAGTATATAAAATAATATTTTGAAACAAAAGTGATATGATGTGCTAATGAGACTTTGTGGGGGATTGTTGGAATTTGAGTATTTTAGTCTTTGGCCTTTGGCCCACAGCAAATATAAATTCTGAAATTTTGTTTGATCCATTAGTACATGGCAGCATGTGGTTGTGCTAGTGGAACTAAAGTTTAGTCCCACATTGCTAGTTGAGAGAGAGTTGCACCACCTTATATAGGAAGATGTTCTAGCACGACTAAGTGAGTGAGAAGAGAATCAGCTCTCATGCACTCCTCCTCCGACGCCACGTCACGCGGTGCCACAGGTTGCAGGTATTTTGCTATTCGGGAAAATTGACTATGAGTCATTAACATACGCATTAATTAGCCAGATCTTTTGGATCATGGGATATGATGACTCGGACATGGGCCACACCCCACAACCTACCTGACCAGCACTATATAAACCAAGACGCGAATCCTACGCGATGACAACTCATCACACCCTACACGATGACAACTCATCACACGCATCTCCTTCTAGTACATTGAGCGTCGCCTTCAAGTTCCCCATCCTGGCTTGCGACATGCATCGGAGATTTGGATAGTAGGCCTCTAGACCCCCGCCTCCTGTGAACTTGTATGGGTGATGGGCGATCAGATTTTTGGGGAGCGTTGCTGGCGCGTGGTTGACGTTGGTGCTTGTTCCTTCAATCCATGGTGCCAGAAAGATGCTTGTTGGCTCAAGATACGATGAGATCGTTGGGAACCCCAAGAGGAAGGTATGATGAGCACAACAGCAAATTTTCCCTCAGTTGTGAAACCAAGGTTATCGAACCAGTAGGATCAAGGAAACACCTCCAAGGTGTTGTTTCTAACTTGGAATCCTGCACAACACAACCACAGAACTTTGACCCCAACTTACAGTGAGGTTGTCAATCTCACCTATTTTGCTGAAAATAAAGGATTAAACGTATTGTGTGGAAGATAGTAGTAGCTTGCAGAAAGTAAACAGTTGTAGATTGATGGTAAAAGAAAGGACCGCAGTCCATAGTTCACTAGTGGTGATTCTCCTTAAGATAGATGACATGTTGGGTGAACAAATTACAGCGGGGCAATTGATAGACACCGAGAAAGCATACATGCATATACTAATCATCTTGACTCCTATGAGATTTGATTGGGCATTACAACATTATACATAGACCGTAATCCAACTGCATCTATGACTCATAATCTACCTTCAGGTTATCATCCGAACCCCCTCCAGTATTAAGTTGCAAGCAACAGATAATTGCATTAAGAAAAGTGTGTAAACTAAACAATACGATTGCTCCATGAACAAAGGATTGGTGTTTTCTCCCTAGTAGCAATAGCACATCTAGTACCTTAGAGATTTATGTCACTTCCCCAGATTACTAGAGGCATGAACCCACTATCGAACATAAATACTCCCTCTTGGAGTTGCTATCATCTACTCGGCCAAGATAGCTACTAACAACAGAAAGCATGCAAGATCACAAATAACATAGACATGATAGAATCAATAATCAATCTGAAATAGCATCTCAATATCCATCGGATCCCCGTAAACACAACATGTAAGATTACAAATAGATGATCTTGATCATGAACGGAGCTCACAAGATCTAAACATGGTAGCACAAAGGAGGAGAACCAACCATCTAGCTACTACATGGACCCGTAGTCTAGGGATGAACTACTCACGCATCACATCAGAGGCAGTCATGGTGATGAAGAAGGCCTCCAGGGTGATCTCTCCCCTCGGGCAGGGTGCCGGGAAGAGCTTCAGATCCCTCCCGATCTAGGGATGGAGATGGCGGTGGCTACAGACTCTTTCGTGGAATTTTGATCGGGCCCTTAGTGTTTTTGTCCCGGGAGACTTTTATAGGTGAAGGGGCAAGGTCGGTGGAGTATCAGGGGGCCCACACCAGGTGGCGGCGCGCCTAGGGCTGGCCGTGCCACCCTAGGGTGTGGGCGCCATGGTTCCCCTCTTCGTCTCCCCTCCGGACTCCGTATTGCTTCAGGAAAAATATTGACTTGGGCTTTTGTCCTGTCCAATTCTGAGAATATTTCCTTACTAGCTTTTCTAAAACCAAAAATAGCAGAAAACAGGCAACTGGCACTATGGCATCCTGTTAATAGGTTAGTTCCAAAAATGTGTAAAAATACTCCAAAGTGTGGACAAAACATAAGAAAGTAGATATAAAACAAGCATGGAACATCAAAAATTATAGATACGTTTACAACATATCAACCTCCCCAAGCTTAACTCCTGCTCGTCCTCGAGTAGGTAAGTGATAAAAAAAATAATTTCTGAGGTGACATGCACCATCATAATCTTGATCAAGGTGTTTGTAAAACATTGATAGCTGGGGTCATAGTACTTTAACATAGCATGAAAGACATAGTTCTAACAATAATACATAGCAACTATGTTATAACATGAAAAGGTACAAACAAAAGATTCATGAATAACAATGCTTTGAAAGACGTTTGTTTGTTTCACATATAGAAAACATAATGAGAATGGGATTCAGCTTGTCCCTCATAGTATAGCAAAACATAAATGCATAGGACACCTTCAAAGTTCATAAGGGTGACTAGATACAAATAGTTTAAGAACAAGCAATATCAAAGTTATGAATCAATCAACAAGTCTTGGGACAATGCACATTAAACTAAGAATGACCACTATGCTCTCTCAATAGGTGCATAAAGATAGAAGATGGAGACTCAACATAAAAGTAAAAGGAAGGCCCTTCATAGAAGGAAGCAGGGATTCAAGTCTCATAAAGAGCTTCCAAAAATTATGGTACTTATTAGCTTTTAGCTCTCATTGACCCTATCATAAGCATCTTTAGGTGATTAAGCTTAAAGTGAACAAATATGAGGATATGCTTGACAAGTTATAAGCTGAAAATCTCATGCCCCTTACTTACGAGTACCGTTCATCATGCTACTCAAGTTTAGTCATAGGTAAGTTCTTGTCATTGTAAGTACATGTGTATCATAGAGAACCGCCAACAGGGTACCTCTTGCCCGATGATACGGAAGATTCCCCATATCAAAATGACAAGGCAAGCAGACAATGAGCATCTCAGCAATCCTTTTATTTCCTATTTGCATAGGCCTCTTTTTTCCTTTTTTTCCTTTTTTTCTTTTTTCTTTCCTATTTGCATAGGTTTTTTTATAGAGGATGTTTCATAGATTGCTCACTATGGTTACGCTGCAGGTTTCCACCATGATTAGGCATGGCTTAGACCAGCCGCCCAGGCATTTCTCTAACACATATACGAACTCCATGAGCCTTACAAGCTCACCTTTCATTTCACACCGCCGGGATCCATAAGCAAAAGAACATGATATCAACTAAATAAAGTGCAATGTTGAAAATGTTCCCCATGATAACATGGTTCTGCTAATTCACAACTTACAAAACGCAAGCATATACGCAACATAGATGGGCACAATTGTTCAAGTTTATTAAATGCAAGAAAAGTAAAGTGTGCCATCAAGTTCATGAGAGCTTTAATCACTAATTTTCACATAATAAGTTTAATTCAGAAGGTAGATAAAAGCATGAATATAATTGGAATAGCAAATGCTAATAGGTAGGTATGGTGGACTCTTTGGAATAACTTGGTTTTATTTGGAGTTAGATGCATGAGTGGAACTCATACTTGGTATGGAGGCTAGCAAAAGACTGGGAGCGACCAACTAAGAGAGCAATAATGGCCATAATCATGCAAAGTGACAAAACATTATTAATTAAAGTATAAAGTGATATTACAAGTCGAAAACAAAATGATCATAAAGGCTATGGTGACTTGGTGTAGTCTTAACATGGTGTGAGCATGAGTCAAGTCAACCTAAATAAAACGTCAAAGGAGAATACCACAGTATTATGCTTTTATATGCTAAAACAACGCATGATTCTTTCAAGGCACATTAAGCAATCTCAATTGTTTGAAACAAGTCATGCTACAGAAATAATCACTAAGCATAAAGCCAAAACAATATCAAGCATGACATGATAAAGTCTAAGTCATAGTCAAAAACAAGCTCCTTTTATACCACTTAAGCATGAACATTCCTACTCTTTTACAATCCAAATCAACCTATTTGAAACTATGTATGAATGCGGGGGTCCAACCAATTTATTCAAGCAAACTAAGCAAATGAAAACTAAAAACCAAAATGAAGACGCTCCAAGAACAACACAATTGTGCATGAAACAATAAAAATGAAGTGTTTGGAAGAAACCTGAAATTTTTATTGATGAAGAAGGGGATGCCTTGGGCATCCCCAAGCTTTGACGCTTGTACTTCTTGAATATTTCTTGGGTGACACGGGTGGCATCCCCAAGCTTGAGATTTTGTCCGTACTTCATCTTATCACATTGTTCTTCCCTACACTTTAAAATTTCCTTCATACAAAACTTCACACAATCTTCATTAGCAACATTAGTGCACTCAAGATAATAGGTCTTTTGGTTCAGTTACAACACAAGCAAAACTTCCATTAAAACACAAGCTACTATAGCACTTCCTTTAAAAATTTCAAATGATCAAAGAGAACTCAAAGAGAAAGAGATTAAGAGGCAAATGCAAATAATGGCAGAAATCTGTTAAAACAGACCAGCAGGTAAAAACCAATTTTTTCGAAGTCCTTCTGTTGCTCAAATCGAAAAGTGTTCAACTAACAAAAGTTTGATAACAACCTGGGTCAGAAGAAAAAAATTACAGCTCAAACCGACGTACAGAGATTTTTCACGAATTTTTACAGCGAAGCACAAAAATCTATTTCGGGACAACGACTTTCCCAAATCTTATTTCTCTCTCATTAGAGGTTACTCTTGGGGAAAAAAGCACACAAAAATGATAAGGAGAGGTTATTACTGAAGCAATAACTTCCAAGACTCAACAACAGATTCCTAAAGAAATTTGGGTTATCTCCCAATAAGTGCTTTTCTTTAACGCTTTTGAGCTAGGCATAAGAAGCAAGAATCAAATATTCTCAAATGAAGAAGCATTAAGAGCAAATTTTGTTTTAATAGGAGAGGCAAAAGGAATCTTCTCTCTCTTCTTAGGGAAGTGTTCTATACCTTTCTTGAGTGGAAATTGATATTTAATGGTGCCTTCTTTCATATCAATAATGGCACCAATAGTTCTAAGAAAAGGTCTTCCGAAAATAATAGGACAAGAAGCATTACATTCAACATCCAAAACATAGAAATCAATAGGGACATAGACATTATTAACCATAATAAGAACATCATTAATACTCCCCATGAGTTTCTTTTTAGCATTATCATCAAGTTGGACATTTAAATAACAACCTTCCAATGGTGGCAAATCAAACATTTCATAAATATTTCTAGGCATAATATAAACACTACTATCAAGATCACATAAATCTTTGAGATCAAAATCATTCACTTTCATATTAACGATGGGTTCCCAACCATATTTTAATTTCATAGGAATAGAAGTTTTATGTTTCATCTTTTCTTCTTTAATTTTTATGAGACCATCAGTAATGTGTTTTGTAAAGGCCATATTCATAGCACTAGCATTAGGACTTTTAGCAAGCTTTTGTAGGAACATAATTACTTCAGAGATATTGCAACCATCAAGATCAAAATCATAATTACCATCTAAAGTAGTAGAGCTATTGTTTCCCATATTTCGAAGAATTTCAGCATTTTTATTAGAAAAGGTTCCATTGGTTTTAGGTATTGTTGCAGAAGGAAATTCATGTGGTTTGCTAGCATTAACATTAGTGGTGGTGATAGTGCAAATACTACTATTTCTAGCCATTTCATCTTCTCTTTCCCACTTAGCGTGCAATTCAGCTAACAATCTAACACTTTCATCAATTCTAACTTGTATGGCATTAGTAGCAACAAAGGGATTTTCAATAGTTTCAGGTTTAGCAGCCATTTTATTCAAATAAGATTGTGCTTCAGACAATGATGCTATATTTCTTTCAGCATTAGAGAGTTTTTCCTCAATAGTTTTATTGAAAGTAGTTTGTTTACTAATAAAATATTTAAGCATGACTTCAAGTTTAGAGGGTGCACTCCTATTGTTGTTGTAGGAATTTCCATAAGCATTACCATTGTTGGGAGGAGATTGCCTATAATTATTGTTACCAAAATTATTCCTATAGGCATTGTTGCTAAAATTATTATTTCTAATAAAGTTCACATCAACTTGCTCTTCTTGAGCAACAAAGAAGCTAAGGGAACATGATTTGGATCAATATGAGCTTTCCCATTAACAAGCATAGACATAATAACATCAATTTTATCACTCAAGGAGGAGGTTTCTTCAACAGAATTTACCTTCTTACCTTGTGGAGCCCTCTTAGTGTGCCATTCAGAATAGTTAACCATCATATTATCCAGAAGTTTTGTTGCAGCACCCAAATTAATGGTCATAAAGGTACCTCCAGCAGCAGAATCCAGCAGATTTCTTGAAGAATAATTTAGTCCTGCATAAAAGGTTTGGATAATCATCCAAGCAGTCAGTCCATGAGTGGGACAATTCTTTACCAAAGATTTCATTCTTTCCCAAGCTTGAGCAACATGTTCATTATCAGATTGTTTAAATTTCATTATTTCACTTCTCATAGATATAATCTTAATAGGAGGATAGTATTTTCCAATGAAAGCATCTTTGCATTTAGTCCAAGAATCAATACTATTTCTAGTTATGGATCACAACCATTCTTTAGCTTTTCCTCTCAAAGAGAAAGGAAACAATTTAAGCTTAATAATATCTCCATCTATATCCCTATGTTTTTGCATCTCACAAAGCTCAACAAAGTTATTAAGGTCAGTAGCAGCATCTTCAGTACCAACAACAGAGAATTGTTCTTTCATAACAAGATTGAGAAAAGAAGGTTTAATTTCAAAGAAACTAGCTTCGGGAATAGGTGGAGCAATAGGTGTCCACATGATGTTGGGGGATAACCCCCGGGTAGGCCAAGACGCGACCAACCGGCCGGCTCCAAGGAGCTCATGCCGTCTGGACCTAGATCAAGGAACCACAGCCGGGTGGAATACCACACCCGGTCCGCATCCAAGTTTCCTCGGTTGGCCTGTCTAGACGGGTAGCCAGAAGAACCGGCTGGGAGGTCATTCCTAGCCGGCCGCCTCGGATCTGCTGGCAGTAGTACGGTGAGAATGATGCTCCTTGCTGAGCGCACCTTTGACCGAACAGGCTGGCTAGCCTGGACGGCGCTACCGGACAACTGTGCCAAAGCTAGAGGATGACAAGCAAAGCAAGGGCTGACGAGGAAAGCTCTGGTTTACACATAAAGAGCCGGCTGACGGATAAAGAGCTGACTGACGAGTAAAGCAGGGGCGCTGGACACTGTAGCGTTGTCCTTCCCTGCACTGAAGGCTTGACTAGACGTGGGCCTATCGTTTGTCCCTGTCTAGCCGGCCCACTTTGTAAGGCCCAGATCCAAACAGTAAACCCTAGAACCCGTCTTATAAACTACCTCCTCAACCAGTATATAATGGGGGTAGTGATAGGGTTCTAGGTAGACAATTACAAGTTAGAAGTTCTCCACATTGGACAAGTTGAGTAGCTCCTTCTTCTCCTTCTAGCAAGGAGTAGCCAGGAAAACATCTCAAGGAGCATCTGTATTGGGCATTCGCCCCTTTGATAGTAGATCCTTGCAGGAGTAGGAGCTTTATCTTGCCAAGAGGGCTCCGAACCTGGGTACATCACTGCGTTTGCAGTATTTGTGCCCAAACCGTTGAGAGTAGCCACCGATAGCATCATGATTGTCCCCTTCAAGCCATCCCCGATGGTACTGCCGTGTTCCACACCATGATAGTTGGCGCCCACCATGGGGCACAACGCTTCGGCTGGGATCATCTTTCGCACAGGACTTCCACTCGTTGCCGGTGAGTGAGTCGCCTCTGGCCTCGTCCTCACCTTCGGCTCCTTCGACTGCGTCCTCGACAATGCATCCTGCTTCGCTGGGGGAATTTTCCCAAGCAGAGGCTCCATCATGCACTTCGGCGAACACCGTGTCTACATCGCCACCATCGCTGAGGCTTTCCCTCGTGAGGTCGTCACCATCTCCGGCGTGCCCCCTGGTTTCTCCGCTTCTCATGTTGCCAGCGGCAGCGTCGAGGTCATGATGGCGGGCTCGGTGGAGAAACGTCGCCCACCTCTGGAGCGCAACATGGACGGCCACGCCACCAACTTGCGCCTCCCGAACCAGGACCTGCTCAACACGTCCGTCGAACACCTCCACAACCCCATCACCCCCATCGAGGCAGACCCAGCTGCAGCTGCGGCAGCCCTGGAGGCTACTCGTCAGAACCTTCTGGAGGAAGCTGGCAAAGTAGCAGCCGCCCAACGGCGGATGAACGCGACCATGCGCGAGTACAACATCATGCATGGCTTTGCCCGCTTACCCGGCACCAGCCGCCTGGCCCAGCCCCAAGGCCAAAACCTCGGTTCGGAGATGGATCGTGCCGTTGATCCGCGTACGCCCGTGGTACAGCTAGTTTACAGCACTCCTACTAGAAACATGAGGGCCACAGAGGCGGCAGTCGCAGAGCTAATCCACTTAGAGGGCGAGGAGCTACTCCGTCAGCATGCACGTGTCTAGCTCCTCGTGGTCACGGCAAACAAACAGCAGGCTGACACAGAGCTCAGCATGGCCGGCAATAGCAGGACCCAACCGGCTCGCCGGATGGCGGATCCGGCTGCAGGTGGCAGCAAGGCATCTTCCCCAAATGGAGCAAGGCCAAGCAACCGCCCACGTGGTGGATCTACAGGCTGTGGGCACAATGCCCGTGACGCGGCAGCTGTTACCAGCAAAAACCGTGAGCCGGCCGACGAAGCCGAAAAAGGCCAAGCGCTGCCCAAGTCCCGCCTATCCGGCTAGCTGGGACCGCTCGAGCCGGAGGAACAGCAAGACGCGCGCACACGAATCGACCTACTGGTCCAGTCACGCGCGCTGGAAGAAGAAAGTCCAGCCAGGCCAAGATGCTTCGGACCGCACATCCGGAATGAGACGTTTCCAAAGGGATTTTCGCTCCCAAGAGATACTCCAAAATACAACGGCTCGATCAAGCCGGAGGACTGGTTGGTGGACTACACCACCGTTGTGGGCATCGCAAACGGAAACCACCGGGTGGCCGTACCCTACGCCCCTCTCATGCTCCTCGACTCAGCTAGGATGTGGCTCAACAGCCTCCCCGACAACAGCATCAACGCTTGGATCGATTTCGAGCAAGCATTCATCGCAACTTCACCGGCACCTACAAGCGCCCAAGCCGACCCAGCAAGCTCGCCCTTTGCGTATAGGGTCCGGATGAATCTAATCGCTCCTACATCACCCGGTGGACAAGCATGCACAACTCCTGCGAGGGGGTACACGAGCACCAGGCGGTTAACTTCTTCATCAATGGCTGCAGAGACGACACTATGCTCAAACACAAGCTTCACCGGGTGGAGCCCACAACCATGGCGCAGACCATGGCCATCGCAGACAAGTACGCCACGGCCGACGCGGCAATGAAAAGATCTATTCGGGTGGACGACCAAGGGCAAATAATTGTCGATGTCGCCGTAGATCAGCGCCAGCCGGAAGGAAATGGCCACAATTCCAGGCGGCATGACAACCGCCACGGCAAGAGAAAGGATGACCAGCGGGATAACCAGTACGGTACCAGGCAGGTATCGGTAGTGCAGGAGGATCCGGCTACAGGCGGAAGCCGGAGACAGAAGCCTGATGACCGGCCTCCGAGGCCCAAGTACACCATCAAGTCAATGCTTGATGGGCCATGCAAGTTCCATAGCAGAGGCAACAAACCGGCTACACATACCACACGCCAGTGCACCTGGACAAAGGCAGAGATTGCTGGTACACAGGCTGCACAGGCACCGCCTCCCTCAGCCGGTGGGCCACCAGGCGATCTCAATACCAGCACCAAAGGGAAGATGATGATAACAACTACCCCCGCTAGGTGGGAAACTACCACATCTTCATGACAAAGCCAGAGACCAAGCACAAAAAGAGGCACCGTGAGGTGGAAGTGAATGCAATCGTTCCTCCCGTTCCTCAGTACCTAAACTGGTCGGAGCAAGAAGTTGCATGGATCCAGAAGGACCAGCCAGCTGAGCTACCTCCCCCAGGCACTTACGTGATGGTTTTGGACCCTATCATTGTCTCCCAGAAGCATTCCTGCAGCTTCTCGCGCGTCCTCGTAGATGGAGGGAGAAGCATCAACCTCCTGTACCATAGCTCGCTAGACCGGCTCAGTATCAGCGAGTCGCAGCTAGAGCCGTCGAGCACCTCCTTCCACAGAGTCGTCCCGGGCCCATCGCACTCGTCCATCAGAAAGATCCGGCTGGACGTCATCTTCGGCACGGAGGATAACTTCCACCGCGAGCCCATCTGGTTCGAGGTGGTCAACCTCTGTAGCGCGTACCACGCAATCCTGGGGCACTCGGCGCTCACCAAATTCATAGCGGTACCACATTACGCGTACCTCAAGATGAAGCTACCAGGGCCCAAGGGTGTCATCATCGTGGCTGCTGGCTATAGACAGTCTGTGGAGTGCGCCACGGACGGGTCCAAGATAGCAGAAGCCATGATCATCATGGAAGAGAAGCGCATGCCGGCTGGCGAACCCAAACTGACCGGAGAAGCACAGTTCAAGCCATCCAAGGGCACGAGAAAGATCCTGTTGAACGAGGCTGAGCCGGACAAGTTTGTCCTGGTCAAAGACAGACTTGACAGCAAATAGGAAAGCGCGCTCGTCGACTTCCTCCGTGAGAATCGGGATATCTTCACATGGTCCCCCAAGGACATGCCAGGTGTTCCGAGGGAACTCACCGAGCACTCTTTACATGTCAGACCGGACGCAAAGCCGGTCAAACAGTCACTACGCCACTTCGCGGAAGAAAAAAGAAGAACCATCGGTGAGGAGATCACCTGGTTGCTCGCAGCCGGATTCATCATGGAGGTTTTCCACCCGGAATGGCTAGCAAATCCCGTACTCGTGCTAAAAAAGAACAAGACTTGGTGCATGTGTGTTGACTACACCAGTCTGAACAAAGCATGCCCCAAAGACCCATTCACCCTGCCAAGGATAGACCAAGTGATCGATTCCACGGTCGTCTGCAAGCTCTTGTCGTTTCTGGACGCGTACTCCGGCTACCACCAGATCCGGCTGAATCCCGCTAATCAAATAAAGACAGCATTCATCACTCCCTACGGATCCTACTGCTACACCACCATGCCGTTTGGACTAAAGAACGTTGGAGCAACATACCAGCACTGCATGCAGAAGTGCTTGCAGACTCTGATCGACAGAAACGTACACGCCTACGTCGATGATGTGGTAGTCAAGACCAAGGAGCGCCAGACACTCCTTGAAGATCTGAAGGAAACATTCACCAACCTCCGTCGGTTCCAGATGAAGCTGAACCCGGAGAAGTGCGTGTTCGGCGTCCCAATCGGTCAACTCCTCGGCTTTCTCTTATCAGAGCGAGGAATCGAGGCGAACCCGGAGAAGATTGGCACAATCGAGCACATGCAACCGCCCAAGAACTTACGAGATGTCTAGAATTTCACCGGATGCCTGGCCTCCCTTAGTCGGTTCATCAGCCTGCTGGGCAAGAAAGCACTCCCGCTCTACCAACTCATGAAGAAGACGGACAAATTTGTCTGGATGTCACAGGCGGATGAAGCCTTCCACGACCTCAAGCGCATGCTCACCTCACCACCTATTCTAGTAGCACCAGTAGCAAAGGAGCCCATGTTGATGTACATCGCAGCAACCAACCGGGTCGTCAGTGTGGTGCTGGTAGTGGAGAGGCCGGAAGAAGGAAAAGTGTAGCCGGTGCAACGACCGGTGTACTACCTGAGTGAGGTACTCTCGCTCTTGAAGAAGAATTACCCTCACTACCAGAAGTTGGTGTATGGCGTGTACATGGCCACCAAGAAATTGAAGCACTACTTCCAGGAGCACTCCATCCAGGTGGTGGTGCTCGTGCCACTTTCGGAGATCATCGGCAATATAGATGCCACAGGCCGGGTGGTGAAATGGGCCATAGAGCTCGCCGCCCACAACATACAGTATGAGCCAAGAGAGGCGATCAAGTCTCAGGCCTTGGCAGATTTCCTCGTTGATTGGGCAGAGACGCAGTACCTACCGCCTTGCCCTGACTCCACGCATTGGAAGCTGCATTTCGATGGATCCAAGATGTATGGAGGGCTCAGAGCCGGAGTGGTCATCACCTCTCCCAAAGGAGACCGGCTGGAATATGTGCTACAGATCCACTTCCGCGCGTCCAACAACATCGCGAAATACGAGGCGCTCGTCCACGGCTTCAAGATGGCAAAGAAATAGGCATCCGATGTATTCTATGCTTCAGCGACTCTGATTTGGTGGTACAACAAGTGTCAGGTGACTGGGATGCCAGGGATGCAAACATGGCTCTATATCGTTTCTTCGTACAACAGTTGTGCGCCTATTTCAAAGGGTGTGAGTTTCACCATGTCCCTAGGGTAAACAACGATGCCGCGGACACTCTCGCCCGCATCGGGTCAACAAGGCAAGCAATTCCGCCTGGAGTCTCCCTCGAGCACGTGCGGAAGCCATCAATCACGCCGTCTCCCGAATCCGATTCCATAATATTGGACGTGGACCTGGGGACTTCCGGCTCCAAGACCTCCGCGACTGCTCCACCGCACCCAGGGACTACTCCACCGCACCCGAGGACTGCTCCATCACACCCAGGGACCGCTCCACCACACCCAGGGACCGCTTCACCGCACCCAGGGACTGCCGCGTCCAGCCTGGCGGCCGCCGGCTCCACTGCTTTGCCGGGTCAACCACCAGACAAGTCCAGCCTGGCTATCCGTGTAGAGGTGAATCTACTCATGCAGGCGGTATACGCCATCCGGGAAACCCCAACATGGGCCAAGCCGTTCAAGAAATTCCTGGCAAGCGGAGAACTGCCCAAAGAAGAGGTTGAAGCAAGGCAGGTGAAGTGCAGAGCTAGCGCAAAAACCATCATCAACAACGAGCTCTACAAGCGTAGTGTTGGGGGCATTTATCAGCGGTGCATGAGCCGGGAAGAAGGAACCCGACTATTGACCGACATTCACCAGGGCGAGTGTGGCCACCACGTGTCGTCACGAGCCATAGTGGAAAAGGCATTCCGCCATTGGTTCTACTGGCCCATGGCACTGGAAGACGCCGAGCAAATTGTCAAGGCATGCAACGGTTGTCAGCGGTTCAGCCAGCAGAAGCACACTCTGTCTGCAGCGCTCAAGACAATTCCCATCACCTGGCTGTTTGCCGTCTGGGGGCCCTTTTAAAATGGCCAGATCCAGCATGACGCACTTGCTGGTGGCGGTGGACAAATTCACCAAGTGGATAGAGGCAAAGCCAATAAAGAAGTTGGATGGACCAACAGTGGTCAAGTTCTTCACGGACATAATCACACGCTTTGGCTACCCCAACAGCATCATCACCGACAACGGCACAAATTTCGCCAAGGGAGCTTTCACACGATTTTGCGGAGACAAGGGCACCCGCCTGGACCTTGCATCTGTGGCTCACCTCTAATCCAACGGACAGTGCGAGCGAGCAAATGGCCTAGTCCTATCCAGAATCAAGCCCCGGCTGATTGAGCCACTGATGTGATCCCCCGACTGCTGGATTGAGGAGCTACCGGCTGTGCTTTGGAGCCTTCGCACCACGCCAAACCGGTCCATAGGCTACACTTCTTTCTTCTTTGTCTACGGGGCGGAGGCGGTCTTGTCCACAGACATCGAGTTCGACGCACCCCGCAAACTGCTTTACATAGAGCAGCAAGCCAAAAGAAGCACGGGAGGATAGCGTTGACCTTCTCGAAGAAGCACGCAAGCTGCCCTTGTCTAGATCCGCCATCTACCAGCAAAACTTGCACCGTTACAATGCCAGCCGGATCCGTAGCGTCTCGTTCCGCGAAGGCGACCTAGTATTAAGGCTGGTACAAGACACCAAGGGGACGCACAAGTTATCTCCACCTTGGGAGGGCCCATTCATCATCATCCAGGCACTGCAGAACAACTCATACTACCTCATCGACGCCCGCCAGCCGGAAAAGAACAAGATGGATCGCTCAGGCGAAGAAACTGAGCGCCCATGGCACGCGAGCCTGCTTTGCCCCTTTTAAACTTGAACAAGAAGTGTATGTATCTTACCATTATGTAATGAACAAGCATGGGAGCCTCAACACAGTCTCGGGGGGACTCCGCAATAAATTAGCAAGTCATGCTGCACAATTTGGTTTTCTGGCTGCATTACCCTAAGCCCGGAGCCGATGATCCGTCTTAGGGACTCGCCGGTTGGCCCAGACGGCTGTGTGTCCCACGCGGCAAAGTACTATACGGGGTTCCTAGGGCTTCCTCTTCGGTTCCGGCTGCAGACCGCAAGCCGGCTAACAGATCCAGCAAGAGCAGAACGCTCGAAGGCCACTACACGAAAAATCTACAAGGAAAACAAGGACGTCTAGACGTCCCGGCTGCGCTCGCTCACCCAAGGCCAATGACCCAAACCCGAAGTATCATGCAGTATGCCTATTAAGCTAAGCCTTCGACTCTGGCTCGAAGCCAGCAAGGGAACAACATAAAAACTGGCCAATGCTCACTGAGAAAAGGGCAAAGTCATTGGATTTGTGTGAAATAGCAAAACTTCAAAACTAGTGAATCTAAGATTACAATTCAACTTGCATCTGTTTAACCAGGCAAACACCTTGTTTGTTTCTATGTTTGCATGAGCCAAAGTTCCACGATGAACACCCAAGCCGGAGGCTAGTAGCTTCCAGGCGGCAGCATAGCAGGTCAAGGAGATTCGACCTGGCTATATCCTCTAGCCGACACAAACCTCGGGGACTACACCCTGTGGGTGCGCTTGCGCGCCCACACAGAAACCTGCAAACAGACAATAGCATAAAGGAGCTTCGACCTGACTGTATCCTCCAGTCGGCCCGAACCTTGGGGACTACACCCTGTGGGTGCGCTTACGCGCCCCCACACAGAAACAAGCATGCAGCAAATGCAAAATAGAAAGTGCAAATGAAAAACCACGGGAAACTATCCAAAGGGAGGCGATGCTCCCACCAGAGTTCAGTAACAAGAACAGAGACGATTGTTCAACAGCACAAGGAAAAAACATGTTCTTCATCCACAAATACTCCCGGCATATCAGGGATCAAGTTAACTAGCTGGCAGAAGGGCCGGAGGAACTGGCTGGGGCTTGGTTGCTGGAGGCGACATCGGCCGAGGCGGTCTTGGGTGCAGCCAGGGCTTCAGTGTGTAGCACAGCCGGGTCATGGTGATATGGCTCCATGCCAGCCGGGTCACTGAAGTCCCGATCCAGCTGGACGAAGCTCCCGATCTTCACGCCACAAGTGCGGATATCAGGAACCTCGGCGTGAAGCTGATTGTAGCTGGTCCCCTGGCGAAATCCGTGGGAAAGGCTCCGCAGATCCACATCTAGGTACCAGGACTTCAACAGCACCAACACCATCTCCGCACCACCACGAGCCACCCACTCCCGTGCCACATCCATAAGATCCGGAGAGCCCGACAGCTTCTCGGCCAGAGCGTTCATGGTGGCCGGCTGGACGGTGTCGGGCTAGATGTAGTCATGGACATCGAGAGTGGCGGCACGAAGCCGGTTCGCCTCCTTGCTAATAACCGCCACCAGCTCCCCGGGTGGAGATCCTACTCCGGATCCATCTCGAGAATGCGAGCCAGTGCCTGATCAATCGACTGAGGATACTGAGCTGCACCCGGGAAAAGAGATAATGGTCAATGTGGGCTGCAGAAGGCAGAACTGCAAAACCGGCTGGGACTAAGAACACTTACTGACGACAATCTCGGCGATCTAGCAAAGCTCTCCTAGCGCCGCCACCTCCCTGGCCTTAGAAGCCTTGAGGGCATTGATACATTGCAAATGTATCTTTAATTTTTGATGTTCCATGCTTGGTTTTATCCACTTTCTTGTGTTTTGTTCCAACTTTGGAGTACTTTTCATATGATTTCTTGGACTAACCTATTAACAAGAGCCACAGTGTCAGCTGCCTGTTTTCTGCTGTTTTTGGTTCCAGGAAAGTCAGAAAATGAATATTCTCGGAATTGGACGGGACAAAAGCCAAAGTGCCTATTTTTCCAGAAGGTATCAAGTGCCAGAATATGAGACGGAGAAGGGCCAGGGAGCCACCACACCACCTGGCCGCGCGGCCAGGCCTGGCCCGCGCCAAGGGGTGGTGTGGCCGCTCCCGGCACCCCCTCGGCATCTACTTCCGCCTATAAGTTGCCCTCGGGACGAAAACCCTAAGTACCCGGTCAAAAATCCATGAAAGAATCTATAGCCGCCGTCATCTCCATCCCTAGATCGGGAGGGATCTGAAGCTCTTCCCGGCACCCTGCCGAAGAGGGGAATTCACCCTGGAGGCCTTCTTCATCACCATGCAAGCCTCCGGTGTGATGCGTGAGTAGTTCATCCTTGGACTACGGATCCATGTAGTAGCTAGATGGCTGGTTTCTCCTCCTTTGTGCTTTCATGTTTAGATCTTGTGAGCTCCGTTCATGATCAAGATCATCTATTTGTAATTCGTACATGTTGTGTTTGCGGGGATCCGATGGATATTGAGATGCTATTTCAGATTGGTTATTGATTCTATCATGTCTTTGTTATTTGAGATCTTGCATGCTTTCTGTTGTTAGTAGCTATCTTGGCCAAGTAGATGCTAGCAACTCCAAGAGTTAGTATTTATGCTCGATAGTGGGTTCATGCCTCTGGTAATCTGGGGAAGTGACAGAAATCTCTAAGGTACTAGATGTGATGTTGCTACTAGGGAGAAAACAACAATCCTTTATTCATAGAACAATTGTATTGTTTACTTTACACGTAGTTCGTAAAGCAATAATCTGTTGCTTGCAACTTAATACTGGAGGGGGTTCGGATGATAACCTGAAGGTGGATTATTAGTCATAGATGTAGTTGGATGGCGGTCTATGTATTATGTTGTATTGCCCAATCAAGTCTCAAAGGAGTCAAGATGATTAGTATATGCATGTATTGCTTTCTTGGTGTTTGTCAATTGCCCCGCTATAATTTGTTCACCCAGCATGTTATCTATCTTAAGGAGAGCTACCTCTAGTGAACTATGGATCATGGTCCTTTTACTTTACATACAATCTACAATCTTTTACTGCTTTGTGTTTACTTTCTGCAAACTTTTACTTCTTTCCATTTGATACGTTTAATCCTTTGTTTTCAGCAAAACACGGTGAGATTGACAACCTCATCGCAAGTTTGGGACAAAGTTCTATGGTTGTGTTGTGCAGGTCTCCGCGTTGCTACTAGCACCGGTAGTGCGCCCTGCCAAAGCTCAACTAGTAACACCTTTGAGGTGTCTCGTTGCTCCTACTGGTTCGATTAAACCTTGGTTTCATAACTGATGGAAACTTGTTGCTGTGCTCATCATACCTTCCTCTTGGGGTTCCCAACAAGCTCTACATCAACACCGCCATCAAGCATTTTTCTGGGCACCGTGCATTGAGCCATCAAGCATTTTTCTGGCGCCGTTGCCGGGGAGTCAAGGACACAAGGGGAGTCCCTCATAACCAATCTCTTTACTTTGTTATTTTTGTTTTGCTTAGTTTCTTTTTGCTTTGTTTGCTTGTTTTGTTATCAAAAACACAAAAAAATTAGTTTTGCAAGTTTGCTTTCTTATTTGAAAACCCAAAAAAATGACTACTCTTGACAACACTGAGTTGTGTGACTTCACTAGCACCAACAACAATGATTTTATGAGCACACCTATTGCTCCACCTGTGGCTGAAAATACTTTCTTTGAGATAAAACCTGCTTTACTCAATCTTGTTATGAGAGAGCAATTTTCTGGTATTGATCTTAATGCTTCTTCATTTGAGAACACTTGATTCTTTCTTTGCTTCTTATGCCTAACTTAAAGGCGTTAAAGAAAAGTACTTGTTGGGAGATAACCCAAGAGTTTTAGATGAGTCTTGGAAGTTATTACTTCAGTAATAACCTCTCCTTATCCTTTTTATTTGCTTTTTGTGCCAAGAGTAACCTCTAATGAGAGTGAAGTAATGATTGGGAAAGTTGCTGTCCCGAAACAGATTTTTGTGCTTCACCGAAAAATTCCTGAGAGCTCTGTATGTCGGATTGATCTGTAATTGTTTGTGCTTCTGCCCCAGGTTGTTATCTAACTTTCGTTAGCTCAACACTTTTTGATTTGAGCAACAGAAGGTCTTCGAAAAAATTCGTCTTTACCTGCTGGTCTGTTTTGACAGATTTCTGCCATTTTTCTGCATTTGCTTTTTTAGTTCCTTCTTGAGCTCCTTTGGGGAATTGAGCTTTTTGAGGGAAGTGCTACAGTAGCTAGTGTTCTAATGGAAGTTTATTTGGTGTTAGAACTGAACCTTGAGACTTATTTATCTTAAGTGCACTAATGTTGCTAATGAGATTGTGTGAAGTTTTGTATGAAGGAAAATTTTCAGGTGTATGGAAGGAATGAGTAATGAGATGAAGGATGGACTAAAGCTCAAGCTTGGGGATGCCACGCGTGTCACCCCAAGAAATATCCAAGAAGTACAAGCGTCAAAGCTTGGGGATGCCCAAGGCATTCCCCTTCTTCATCAATAAAAATTCCAGGTTTCTTCCAAACGCTTCATTTTTATTGTTTCATGCACAGTTGTGTTTTTCTTGGAGCGTCTTCTTTTTCGTTTTTGTTTTGGTTTTTAGTTTGCTTGGTTTTATTAGTTTTCTGAATAAGTTGGTTGGACCCCCTCTTTCATACATTGGTTTGCAAATAGTTTGGTTTGGTTTGGAAAAGAGTAGGAAAGTTCATACTTATGTGGTAAAAAGAGCTCGTTTTTGACTGTGGCCTATGCTTTGTCATGCCATGCTTGATATTGTTTTGGCTTTATGATTAGTATTATTTGTTGTAGCATGACTTGTTATAAACAATTGAGATTGTTTAATGTGCCTTGGATGAATCATGCGTTGTTTTAGCATATTAAAGCATAGTATAGTGGTATTCTCCTTTGATGCTTTATTTGGGTTGACTTGGCACATGCTCACACCATGTTATGACTATCACAAGTCACCATGAGCCTTTATGATCCTTTAGTTTTCAACCTGTAGTATCACTTTATGCTTTGATCAATGATGTTTTGTCGCTTTGCATGATTATGGCCATTATTGCTCTCTTAGTTTGTCGCTCCTAGTATTTTGCTAGCCTCCACAACCAAGTATGAGTTCCACTCATGCATCCAACTCCCTAAACCAAGTTATTCCAAAGAGTCCACCATACCTACCTACTAGCTTATGCTATTCCAAGTATATTCATGCCTTTGTTTACCTTCCTCTTGTTATGAGAAAATTAGTGATTAAAGCTCTCACGAACTTGAAGGGACACTTTACTTTACTTGCCCTTAATAAACTTGAACCATTGTGTCGTCTATGTTGTATATGCTTGCACTTATTTGTTGGGAATTAGCAGAACCATGCTTTCATGGGGAACGCTTTCAACATTGCACTTGGTACTTATACCTAGTTGATATCATGCTCTTTTGTATATGGATGTCGTCGGTGTGAAATGAAAGGGGAGCTTGTAAGTCCATGGAGTTATGTATATGTGTTAGAGAAATGCCTGGGCCGCTGGTCTAATCCATGCTGCCATGGTGGAAACCTGTAGCGTAACCATAATGAGCTGTCTATGAAGCATTCTTCTTATAAAAAAAGTCCTATATTGAGAAAAAAAAGAGAAAAAAGGAGATACTATGAAAAGAGGAAGAGAGAAAAAAGCACCATATTCCCATGGTAAATAAGAAGAATGCTGAGATGCTCGTTGTCTGCTTGCCTTGTCATTTTGATATGGGGATTCTTCCGTATCATCGGGAAAGGGGTACCCCGTTGGCGGTTCTCAATGATACACATGTACTTACGATGACAAGAACTTACCGGTGACTAAACTTGAGTAGCATGAGGAGTAGCCCTCGTATACAAGGGACATGAGATTTCTGACTTATACTTCGTCAAGCATGTACACCATAGTTTGTTCACTTTAACCTTAATCACTTCAAGATGCTTATGATAGGGGCAATGAGAGCTAAAAGCTATTAAGTACCATAATTTTTGGAAGCTCTTTGTGAGACTTGAATCCCTACTTCCTTTTACAAAAGGCCTTTCTTCCACCATTATATTGAGTCTCCACCTTCTATCTTTATGCACCTACTTTGAGAGCATAGTGGCCATTCTTACTTCTATGTGCATTGTCCCAAGACTAGTTGATTGATGCATAACTTGTTATTGCTTGTTTGAAACTATTGTATCTAGTCACTCTTATGAACTTTGAAGGTGTCCTATGCATTTATATTTGCTACTCTATTGAGGGACAAGCTGAATACTATTATGCTATGTTTTCTTTATGTGAAACAAGCAAACGTCTTGCAAAGCATGTTATTCATGAATCTTTTGTTTGTGACTTTTCATGTTGCATCATAGTTTCTTTGCTTATTGCTAGAACTTTGTCTTTCATGTTATGATTGAAGTACTATGATCCCAGCCTTGAATGTTTTGCAAATACTTTGATCAAGTCTTTGATGGTGCATGTCACCTCAAAAATTATTTTCTTTTATCACTTACCTACTCGAGGACGAGCAGGAGTTAAGCTTGGGGATGTTGATACATTGCAAATGTATCTTTAATTTTTGATGTTCCATGCTTGGTTTTATCCACTTTCTTGTGTTTTGTTCCAACTTTGGAGTACTTTTCATATGATTTCTTGGACTAACCTATTAACAAGAGCCATAGTGCCAGCTGCCTGTTTTCTGCTGTTTTTGGTTCCAGGAAAGTCAGAAAATGAATATTCTCGGAATTGGACGGGACAAAAGCCAAATTGCCTATTTTTCCGGAAGGGATCAAGTGCCAGAATACGAGACGGAGAAGGGCCAGGGAGCCACCACACCACCTGGCCACGCGGCCAGGCCTGGCCCGCGCCAGGGGGTGGTGTGGCCGCTCCCGGCACCCCCTCGGCCTCTCCTTCCGCCTATAAGTTGCCCTCGGGACGAAAACCCTAAGTACCCGATCAAAAATCCACGAAAGAGTCTGTAGCCACCATCATCTCCATCCCTAGATCGGGAGGGATTTGAAGCTCTTCCCGGCACCCTGCCGAAGAGGAGAATTCACCCTGGAGGCCTTCGTCATCACCATGCATGCCTCCGGTGTGATGCGTGAGTAGTTCATCCTTGGACTACGGATCCATGTAGTAGCTAAATGGCTGGTTTCTCCTCCTTTGTGCTTTCATGTTTAGATCTTGTGAGCTCCGTTCATGATCAAGATCATCTATTTGTAATTCATACATGTTGTGTTTGCAGGGATCCAATGGATATTGAGATGCTATTTCAGATTGGTTATTGATTCTATCATGTATTTGTTATTTGAGATCTTGCATGCTTTCCGTTGTTAGTAGCTATCTTGGCCAAGTAGATGCTAGCAACTCCAAGAGTTAGTATTTATGCTCGATAGTGGGTTCATGCCTCTGGTAATCTGGGGAAGTGACAGAAATCTCTAAGGTACTAGATGTGTTGTTGCTACTAGGGAGAAAACAACAATCCTTTGTTCATAGAACAATCGTATTGTTTACTTTACACGCAGTTCGTAAAGCAATAATCTGTTGCTTGCAACTTAATACTGGAGGGGGTTCGGATGATAACTTGAAGGTGGTTTATTAGTCATAGATGCAGTTGGATGGCGGTCTATGTATAATGTTGTAATGCCCAATCAAGTTCCAAAGGAGTCAAGATGATTAGTATATGCATGTATTGCTTTCTTGATGTTTGTCAATTGCCCCGCTGTAATTTGTTCACCCAGCATGTTATCTATCTTAAGGAGAGCCACCTCTAGTGAACTATGGATCCCGGTCCTTTTACTTTACATACAATCTACAATCTTTTACTGCTTTGTGTTTACTTTCTGCAAAGTTTTACTTCTTTCCATTCGATACGTTTAATCCTTTGTTTTCAGCAAAACACGGTGAGATTGACAACCTCATCGCAAGTTGGGGACAAAGTTCTGTGGTTGTGTTGTGCATGTCTCCACGTTGCTACTAGCACCGGTAGTGCGCCCTGCCAAAGCTCAGCTAGTAACACCTTTGAGGTGTTTCCTTGCTCCTACTCGTTCGATTAAACCTTGGTTTCATAACTAAGGGAAACTTGCTGATGTGCTCATCATACCTTCCTCTTGGGGTTCCCAACGAGCTCTACATCAACACCACCATCAAGCATTTTTCTGGGCGCCGTGTATTGAGCCATCAGGCATCCTCCTAGGTGGCATAGAGCACCTCTAGATTCTTCAACGCCTCGGTCCGGGTGTCCACCACCTTCTTGGCTTGGCCAGCCTTGATCTCCATCTGCTGCTGATGCGTAGCCAGCTGGGCGATCTGGTCCTGGCGAGCCTTGTTGGACTCCTCCAGCCGGGCAACCTCTCCCTTCAGCCGGGCCACCTCACGGTCCCGGTCCACCAGTAGAGCTGCAGGAGGGTAACCAATATTCAACAAGAAGCGCGAGAAATCGCGCAATCAGGAAGACATGGTAGAGCAAGCAATCTTATGGCCTAGGTCCCGCGAGGTCTTGGCTGCATCAACGAGAGCACCCTATGTAAAAGAGAGAAGTAAGAACCGGCTACGGCGCGAGACGGTGAACAAACATCAAGATCGGCAACAGGACGCATACCTCGACGGAGGCCCCCAGCGCCTTGGCCTGGCCAAGCCCCTGCTCCAGCGCCTCCACCAGCTGGCGGGTCTGGCCAATGGCCAAGGGCGCCGTCCCCGACAGCTGCGCCAAGGCGGCGTCCAGCGGCGGTGCAGCCCGAGCTGCCGTCCAGTCGGTGACCTAAAGGTCGTCGTCGCTCCCTGGGACCACAGAGGGCCCACCAGCCAGCTAGACAGGGACCTCTGGCTGCGGCACCTCCACCGGCTCCTCCACTCGGTAGGCACCAGAGTCAGCACCCACCGTCAAGCCAGAGGGAGGCGCGTCTGTGCCAGTGCGCCCAAGCAAAAGACCCTCAGCAAGCCGAGAAACATCCCCGGCCTGGTGAAGCGTCACGGGTGCAGCCGGCGGCACCACCTCCGCTGCATCCTCACTGGCCCCAGCCGGCGGAGCAGGTGCCGCCTCGGGCGTCGCAGCCGGCGTAACCTCAGGCGTCGCAGCTGGCGCACCTCCTCCCCGGCAGGCAGAGGGGCGGACGCGGTGGCGATGGTCGCAGAGCTGGGCAAGGCCATCGCCTCGCTGCGGGAAAGACAAGGGTGAACAAAGCAAGTGCGAGCCAATCAATACAAGTATCAAGAGTAAAGGAAAACCTACCCGGCAACGCTCGGCATGGTGGCCGCGGGTCTGGGGCGGCGGCTCTTCTTGGCGGCGCCCCCAGCCGGCGTAGCGCTGGTCGAGGTGGCACGCTTCCCCCTGGCATTGGATGTGGCGGCATCGGCAAGATCCACATCCTCGCCATGTGCGGCTGTTCCAACACAAGCAAAATATCAAGTTGGCGGCTAGAGCGCAGCAGGAGCAAGGCAGGCAAGGACGAGGAAAAAACTCTCACCGGGTGGGAACTCGCAGCCCTCGTCGGCCCGCATGGGGAACCTCTCCGGCTCCACCGGCGGAGCCTTTGCGGGCTTGTGGTCTGCGGCGAAGTTGGGGAGCTCATTGTCTCCCATGTTGTCCTCCGCTAGCTGCGCCGTAAAAAAAGCTACTCAACAAGGGAAGATAAGAGGCACGCAACAGGAATCCCTCGGGAAAATCCACTAGGAAAAGAGGAGAAAAGACACACCTTCGACGGGAGCCGGCCGCGGTGGTACGGCCGGCAGAAGAACTCCTAGTCCTCCTCCAACGCCTCCTTGGAGATGGCGGAAAGCCACTCGCAGAGGGCCGCGTACGGCACGTTTAGCTGGGACACCGGGTGGGGTCCAGATGGCCGGAGAGGTGGCACATCTTGTGTGACCGGTGCTGCAGCGGGAGCACGCGGCTCGCCATCCAGGACAGCAAAATGTCCCGGGCGGTGAGCCGCTCCTTCTCCACCAGGACCGCCAGTCGGGTGGCCATCCGGTCGATGTCACCCTGGGCACCCAAGTGCTGGACGCTCCAGGCCTTCCGGGTGGAAGGGACAATCGTGAAGACCGGAATCTTGATCCAGTCCACCTCAGTGGCATTGCGCACGTAGAAATACGAACGCTCCCATAGCTTGATGGTGTCCGGAAGCTCCAGACACGGTATTACCATCGACGGCCTCGGGTAGATGGCAGCAGCCCGTCTCCGTCAGCGGGCCTCCCTTGCCAACCACCTGGACCTTGAAGTGAAAAAACTTCAAGAAGTTCGTGACGTCGGGGCGGACGCCGAGGTACGCCTTGCAGCAAGCCGCGTGATGCGACAGCATCACCACGGCGTTGGCTCCGAGATGGTGGAGCTGGAGGTCGAAGGAGACAAGCAGCTCCAGGACGAACCGGCTCAGCGGCAGCCCAAGGCCGCAAGCGAAGTGGGTGAGGAAGACGACGGCCTCGCCAGGCTGAGGGTTGGTCACTCGCTCGCCCTTCGGCGCGAGGCGGTGCTTCACCAAGCGCTCCGACGGTAGGAACCTCCCCCACCGGTACTTCTGCACCAACTCCTCGGTGACGTACGAGCCACACCACCCGCCGGCGACATCGGGCAACATATTGTTCAGGAAGGTGGTCGTGTTTGAAGCGCGGGGGCCGTTGCTGCGGAAGAAAAGGAATGGCACCGGCGACCAAGAAGCAGCGGCACAGAGGAGCAGTGGAGGGCTAGAGCGTGAAGGAGAGTAGGGGCGGCAAGCACAGGAAGACAAAGTGAAGAGCCCCTGCCCCTTGGCGTCCCTATTTATCAGGGAAGAAAGGTCGTGCCAGTTGCCCTCCCTTCGCGCCATGTGGCAGGCAACTGCCCCA
Organism: Avena sativa; assembly: GCA_916181665.1. Classification (NCBI taxonomy): domain Eukaryota; kingdom Viridiplantae; phylum Streptophyta; class Magnoliopsida; order Poales; family Poaceae; genus Avena; species Avena sativa. The sequence continues at coordinate 541,382,764 of OV702289.1, read as the reverse complement.
CTTCTCCATGATGGTTCAGGGTGGATCGCGTGCGCCAGCATCACGCGCACAGAAGATCCCGCAGGAGTTACTGCGGGAGGCAAACGCGCCCACGATCTCCAAGAAACGGCAATGATGAAAGCGTGCGTGCAGTTACCAAAAACTGCCGCGGCAGACCAAGAGGTCAAACTGATGTGACGCGCGCCAGAAATGGCAGGCGTGGCTAACGCGAGCAACGACGACAGCAAACTAGCGATCCCTCTCCTGGCCGAGTGCGGCAGCCGGTCAAGTAGATCACCGCTCACACCCTATGGGTGGGGCCATTGGCTCCATAGCTGGTACACCCCAGCCGGGAAACAGCAAAGAATCTCAAGCCGGTACAAGACAAAGACTACAAGACAAAAGAAAACGACAAAGCATCTGCACCATCAATCATTTCAAACGAGCACGCAAGAACTTCTCCATGGGGCCAAGTCCTAACGTGCTCGGGGACAAGTGTTGGGGGATAACCCCCGGGTAGGCCAAGACGGGACCAACCGGCCGGCTCCAAGGAGCTCATGCCATCTGGACCCAGATCAAGGAACCACAGCCGGGTGGAATGCCCCACCCGGTCCGCATCCAAGTTTCCCCGGCTGGCCCGTCTAGCCAGGTAGCCAGAAGAACCGACTGGGAGGCCGCTCCTAGCCGGTCGCCTCGGATCCGCTGGCAGTAGTACGGTGGGAATGACGCTCCTTGCTAAGCGCACCTTTGACCGGACAGGCTGGCTAGCCTGGCCGGTGCTACCGGACAACTGTGCCAAAGCTAGAGGCTGACGAGCAAAGCAAGGGCTGACGAGGAAAGCTCTGGCTTATGCATAAAGAGTCGGCTGGCGGATAAAGAGTTGGCTGACGAGTAAAGCAGGGGCGCTAGACACTGTAGTGCTGTCCTTTCCTGTACTGAAGGCTTGACTAGACCCGGGCCTATCGTTTGGCCCTATCCAGCCGGCCCACTTTGTGAGGCCCAGATCCAAACAGTAAACCCTAGAACCCGTCTTGTAAACTGCCTCCTCAACCAGTATATAAGGGGGGTAGTGCTAGGGTTCTAGGTAGACAATTACAAGTTAGAAGTTCTCCACATTGGACAAGTTGAGTAGCTCCTTCTGATCCTTCTAGCAAGGAGTAGCCAAGAAAACAGCTCAAGGAGCATCTGTATTGGGCATTCGCCCCTTTGATAGTAGATCCTTGCAGGAGTAGGAGCTTTACCTCGCCAAGAGGGCTCCAAACCTAGGTACATTGCTGGGTTTGTAGTATCTGTGCCCAACCCATTGCGAGTAGCCACCGATAGCATCCTGATTGTCCCCTTGAATCCATCCCCGATGATACTACCGTGTTCCACACCACGACACATGAAATCATTGTTGTTGGTGCTAGTGAAGTCACACAACTTAGTGTTTTCAAGAGTATACATTTTTTTTTGTGTTTTTAATAAAGGAAGCAAACTAGTATAACTAATTTTTTGTGTTTTTGATAAAAGAAACAAGCAAACAAAGCAGAAATAAACTAAGCAAAACAAAAAATAAAGTAAAGAGATTGGTTATGAGGGACTCCCCTTGTGAAGATGTCCTTGACTCCCCGGCAATGGCGCCAGAAAAAGTGCTTGATGGCTCAAAATGTATCGAGCTCATTGGGGAACCCCAAGAGGAAGGTATGATGAGCATAGTAGCAAGTTTTCCCTTAGTTATGAAACCAAGGTTATCGAACCAGTAGGAGCAAGGAAACACCTCCAAGGTGTTGTTTCCAACTTGGAATCCTGCACAACACCACCACAGAACTTTGCCCAGGTTGTCAATCTCACCGGTTTTGCTAAAAACAAAGGATTAAACGTATTGTGTGCAAGATAGTAATTGCTTGCGGAAAGTAAACAGAAAACAGTAAATAGTTTGTAGATTGATGGTAAAAGAATGGACCGGGGTCCATAGTTCACTAGAGGTGATTCTCCTTAAGATAGATGACATGTTGGGTGAACAAATTACAGTGGGGCAATTGGTAGACACCGAGAAAGCATACATGCATATACTAATCATCTTGACTCCTACGAGATTTGATTGGGCATTACAACATTATACATAGACCGTAATCCAACTGCATCTATGACTAATAATCCACCTTCAGGTTATCATCCGAACCCCCTCGAGTATTAAGTTGCAAGAAACAGATAATTGCATTAAGCAAAGTGTGTAAAGTAAACAATATGATTGCTCCATGAACAAAGGATTGTTGTTTTCTCCCTAGTAGCAACAGCACATCTAGTACCTTAGAGATTTCTGTCACTTCCCCAGATTACTAGAGGCATGAACCCACTATCGAGCATAAATACTCCCTCTTGGAGTTGCTAGCATCTACTCGGCCAAGATAGCTACTAACAACGGAAAGCATGCAAGATCACAAATAACATAGACATGATAGAATCAATAATCAATCTGAAATAGCATCTCAATATCCATCGGATCCCCGCAAACACAACATGTAAGATTACAAATAGATGATCTTGATCATGAATGGAGCTCACAAGATCTAAACATGGTAGCACAAAGGAGGAGAACCAACCATCTAGCTACTACATGGACCCGTAGTCCAGGGATGAACTACTTACACATCACACCGGAGGCAGTCATGTTGATGAAGAAGGCCTCTAGGATGATCTCTCCCCTCCAGCAGGGTGCCGGGAAGAGCTTCAGATCCCTCCCGATCTAGGGATGTAGATAGCGGTAGCTATAGACTCTTTCGTGGAATTTTGATCGGGCCCTTAGGGTTTTCGTCCCGAGAGACTTTTATAGGCGAAGGGGCAAGGTCGGTGGAGTACCAGGGGCAAGGTCGGTGGAGTACCAGGGGCCCACACCAGGTGGCGGCGCGCCTAGGGCTAGCCGCGCCACCCTAGGGTGTGGCTGCCCTGGTTCCCCTCTTCGTCTCCCCTCCAGACTCCGTATTGCTTCGGGTAAAATATTGACTTGGGCTTTTGTTCGGTCCAATTCCGAGAGTATTTCCTTACTAGCTTTTTTGAAACCAAAAATAGCAGAAAACAGGCAACTGGCACCGTGGCATCTTGTTAATAGGTTAGTTCCAGAAAATGTGTAAAAATACTCCAAAGTGTGGACAAAACATAAGAAAGTAGATATAAAACAAGCATGGAACATAAAAAATTATAGATATGTTTACAATGTATCAACTATACACCAGCTTCTGGTAGTGAGGGTAGTTCTGCTTTGACAGCGAGAGTACCTCACTCAAGTAGTACACCGGGCATTGAACCGGCTGAGCCTTTCCTTCTTCTGGCATTTCTACCACTAGTACGATGCTGACGACTAGGTTGGTGGATGCGATGTACATCAGCATTGGCTCCTTCATGGCTGGGGGCGCCAGTACCGGTGGAGAGGACAACATGCGCTTGAGGTCACGGAAAGCCTCGTCCTCCTGCGTCGTCCTGACGAACTTGTCTGTTTTCTTCATGAGCTGGTACTGGGGTAATGCCTTCTCGCCTAGCCGGCTGATGAACCGGCTGAGGGAGGCCAAGCATCCGGTGAACTTTTGTACATCGTGCAGGTTCTAGGGAAGCTGCATGCGCTCGATTGCGCCGATCTTCTTCGGGTTGGCCTCGATCCCTCGCTCTGAGACAAGGAAACCGAGGAGCTGGCTGGCTGGGACACCGAACACGCACTTCTCTAGGTTCAGCTTCATCTAGAACCAGCAAAGGTTGGTGAAGGTCTCCTTCAGGTCTTCGAGGAGTGTCTGCTTCTCCTTTGTCTTGACCACCACGTCATTGATGTAGGCATGCACGTTTCTGCCAATTTGCGATTGTAGGAACTTTTGCATGCAACTCTGATATGTGGCGCCTGCATTTTTGAGTCCGAATGGCATGGTGGTGTAGCAGTAGGCCCCGTATGGGGTGATGAATGTTGTCTTTATTTGATCAGCGGGGTTCAGCCGGATCTGGTGGTAACCGGAGTACGCGTCCAGAAACGACAGCAGTTCGCAACCGGCTATGGAGTCGATCACTTGGTCTATCCGTGGCAGGGCGAACCGATATTTGGGGCATGCCTTGTTGAGGCCGGTGTAGTCAACACACATGCGCCAAGTCTTGTTCTTTTTCAACACCAGCATTGGGTTTGCCAGCCATTCCGGGTAGAAAACTTCCATGATGAATCCGGCTGCGAGCAACCGGGTGATCTCCTCACCGATGGTTCTTCTTTTTTCTTCTGCGAAGCGGCGTAGTGACTATTTGATCGGCTTTGCATCTAGTGTGACATGCAAAGAGTGATCGGCGAGCTCCCTCGGAACACCAAGCATGTCCTTGGGGGACCATGCGAAGATATCCCGATTCTCACGGAGGAAGTCGACGAGCACACTTTCCTATTTGTTGTCAAGGCCGTCTCCGACCAGGACGAACTTGTCCGACTCGGCCTCGTTCAGCAGGATTTTCTTGGTGCCCTTTGACGGTTTGAATTGCGTCTCTCCAGCTGGCTTTGACTCGCCAGCTGGCATGTCTTCCTGGAGGGCCGCCACGTTCTGCATGATGATGCGTTTCTCCGCTACGATAATCATGGCCTCGGCAATCTTGGAGCCGTCCGTGGTGCATTCCACCGACCGTCTATAGTCACCCGCAATGGTGATTACTCCCTTTGGCCCGAAGAGCTTCATCTTGAGGTACGCATAGTGCGGCACCGCCTTGAACTTGGTGAGCACGGGGCACCCCAGGATGGCTGGTAAGTGCTGCAGAGGTTGACCACCTCAAACCAAATGGGATCGCGACAGAAGTAATCCTCCATGCCGAAGATGACATCCAACCGGATCTTGCCAATGGGAGAATGCGATGGATCCAGAACAACTCCGTGGAAGGAGGTGGTGGATGGCTCTAGCTGGGACTCGCTGATGCCGAGCCAGTCGAGGGAGCTGCGGTACAAGAGGTTGATGCTGCTTCCTCCGTCCACCAAGGCGTGGGAGAATCTGCACGAGTGTTTCTTGGATACAATGATAGGGTCCAGGACCATAGCGTATGTGCCTGGATGTGGCAGCACATCCGGTTGGTCCTTTCGGCTCCATTTGACCTCTTGCTCCGACCAGTTCAAGAACTAGGGAACTGGAGGGACGGTTGCGTTCACCTCCGTCTCATGGCGCCTTTTGTTTTGCTTGGTTTCTGGATCGATGGTGAAGATGTGGTAGTTCCCTACCCGGAGGGGGTAGTCTCCACCGTCTTCGTCCTGTCAGTTTTGGTGCTCGCGGTTGTCTTGCTGCCCACCGGCTGGCGGAGGAGGGGGTGGTAGACCACAAATTTCGGACATCTTCTTCGTCCAGGTGCACTGGCGGGTTGTTGCCGCTGCTATGGAACTTGCATGGGCCATCAAGCATCGACTCGATGGTGTACTTGGGCCGAGGTGACTGGTAGTCGGGCTTCTGTCTCCGGCTGCCGCACACAGCCAGATCCTCCTGGACGACTGCCACCTGCTTGGAACCATATTGATTATCCGGCTGGTCATCCTTTCTCTTCCCATGGCAGTTATCATGCCACCTGGCATTGTGGTTGTTCCCCTCCAACTGGCATCAATCCGCGGTGACCTCCACGACGATCTGCCCTTGGTCGTCTAGCCGGACGGATCTTTTCATCGCCACCTCCGTAGTGGCATACTTGTTCGTGATCTCCATGCTCTTGGCCATGGTGGTAGGCTCTACCCGGTGAAGCTTATGCTTGAGCATGGTTCCGTCCCTGCACCCATTGATGAAGAAGTCGACTGCTTGGTGCTCGCGTACTCCCTCATAGGAGTTGTGCATGCTTGTCCACCGAGTGATGTAGGAGCGGTCGGTTTCGTCCTTGCCCTGGACACAGAGGGCGAGTTCGCCAGGGCGACCCGGGCATTTGTAGGTGCTGGTGAAGTTGCGGACGAACGCCTGCTCAAAATCGATCCAAGTGTTGGCGTTGTTGTCGGGGAGACTGTTGAGCCAGGTTCTGGCTGAATCCAGGAGCATGAGTGGGACGTAGCGCATCGCCACCCAGCGATTGTTGTTTGCAATTCCCACTGATGTCTACACACTTCTATTCTTGTAGACAATTGTTGGGCCTCCAAGTGCAGAGGTTTGTAGAACAGCAGCAAGTTTCCCTTAAGTGGATTACCCAAGGTTTATCGAACTCAGGGAGGAAGTGGTCAAAGGTATCCCTCTCAAGCAACCCTGCAATCAAGATACAAGAAGTCTCTTGTGTCCCCAACACACCCAATACACTTGTCAGGTGTATAGGTGCACTAGTTCGGCGAAGAGATAGTTAAATACAAGTGGTATGGATATAAGACAACGGTGCCAGAAAATAGCTTGACGGGAGGAAAAGACTAAAGTCAAAAAGATGGAAGCAAGCAAACATGTAATAGATCTAGTTGCAAACGGTGTTTCAATGTTTAGAAACAAGGCCTAGGGATCATACTTTCGCTAGTGAACACTCTCATATAAATATCTTATTCTTCATGATACTACTCAGAACTACTCTCTGGTTGGGCACTCTAATCCATTGTAGGGCTATAACAGCACTCCTCAAAGTTTGCTTTTCCCATCTAGATAACCCCACACTGTCACCTTGAGCTCTAGATGGTTCCAACAAACACCACAATTTCATAGAGACATCCAACTACAAATATAACTCATAACAAGTATTTGTAATCTCTAGCCTAAGTGCCACCATGGTGTGCACGCTGTCACTTTCACACACATGGGGAGAGCAGAGATCTATTAAAGCACTTGAGTAGCAAGGTAGATCTACTTGATTACAAAGCTCATGATCACAATATGATCATGCATAGAGAGAGAGAGATGAACACATAGCTACCGGTAGAACCCTTAGCCTCAAGGAAGAACTACTCCCTCCTCATCATGGGAATCAGCAATGGCGATGGAGATGCCGGTGGAGTCGATGGAGATGGCGGTGAAGATGGTGAAGAGGCGGCAGCGGTGCTGGCGGTGGCGCGGAGGACTCCTTCCCCGCCGCCGGTATCATAGGGGAGCACCGCCCCTTAGCCCCCTTCCTTCATGGCTTATTGGGAGCCCTCTCCCATGGAGATGGGATCTATGGGGGAGGAAAAAACGTCGCTTTGGTGGCTGAAAATTCGTGTGTGGAGGTGTCTCCCACGAATTAGGTTTCCTCCCTTTATATAACTTCTCGGATTCCCGTCACCCCATCTTGGGCTGCAGTAAATCGGGTCTATCGGGCCCGTCCGGACTCGGAATTAGCTAAATTTTATGTCCAAACATTTGTCGTGAAATTTCCAACAACTTTGTAGTTGAAGAGTTTTCCTTTTGACATTGTCTTCGACCCGAAACATGACCATCTTCAAAACGAGTTCTGAGACAGATTTCTGAAAAATCCCAATTTGACTCCAACAAGGTTTCACTTGTATTCTTGGTAATTCCTACACATCAAAGTGTAAAACAAGAATATTGTGCACTTTTGCAACTATTAGTAGGTTAGTCCAAATAAATCATAAACTTTATATAAAAAGGAGTATAAAAAGCATATTATTAGCATAAAACCATCAAAAATTATAGATACGTTATGGACGTATCATCCACCACAGTGGTGTAATCCACCAGCCAATCTTCCGGTTTGACGGTGCCATTGTACTTCAGTGTGTCCCTAGGGAGCGAAAATCCCTTTGGAAACGGTTCGTTCCGGATGCGTGGTTCGAAACACCTTGGGCCAGTCGGGCTTTCTTCCTCCAATGTGCGCGACTGGACCAGCAGGTCGATGCTTTCGTGCACATCTCGTGGTTCCTCCGGCTCGACTAAGCCAAGCCGACCTGAGAGGCGAGACCTGGGCTGCGTGTTTGTTCTTCCAGCTTCATTGGCCGGATCATGGTTTCTGCTGGTGGCTTCGCGTGGGTTGTGTCCACGGTCGGCCGATCCGCCACGCGGACGGTTGTCCCGCCTCGTAAAGTTTGGAGAGGAGGCCTTGCTCCCGCCTGCAGCCGGTTTGCCCACCCAGCGAGGTGGCTGGTTCTTGTTGTTGCCGCCAAGGCTTGCACTCGCCTCGGCTTGTTTCCTGTTAGCTGTTTCCACAAGGAGCTGGACACGTGCTTGCTAGCGGCGTAGCTCGTACCCTCCAGGTGGCCAAGTTCTGCGGCGACAGCCTCTGCCGCCCTCATGTTCTTGGACAGAGTACTGTAAACCGGTTGAGACACCGCCACGCGCGAGTCAGCAGCGTGGTCTAGTTTCGAGCCTAGGTTTCGGCCTTGCGGCGGCACCTGCCGGTTTGCGCCAGGTAGGTGGGAGAAGCGTGCACAGTGTTGTACTCGCGCACAGTGGCGTACAGGCATCGCTGGCATGCGGAGACTCTGCTGCCTTCCTCTAGGAGGTTCTGGCGCGTGGTCTCCAGCACAGCCGCTGCGGCAGCTGGATCCAGCTCTGTGGCGATGGGGATGCGAAGGTTTTGGATGGAATCCACCAAGGGGTTTGCGCCTTGATCGCGCGGAGCGGCGTCCTTGGCGCCTGCGTCGCGCTCTAGAGGTGGGCGGCGTCCTTTGCTCGCGCCGGCCATCATGACCTCGACGTTACCGCTTGCGTGGAGCAGGGTGAAGAAACTTGGAGGCGCGCCAGAGACGGTGACGACCTTGCGAGGGAACTCCTTGGCGATGGTAGCGACGTAGACGCGGTGCTCGCCGAAGTGCATGATGGAGCCGTCACTTGGGAAAGTTTCCCCGTTGAAGCAGGATGTGTTGTCGAGGACGCAGTCGAACGAGCCGAAAGTGAGGACGAGGCCAGAGGCGACTCGCTCACCGGCGACGAGCAAAAGTCCCATGCGAAAGATGACCTCGGCCGAAGCGCTGTGCCCCACGGTGGGCGCTAACTGTCGTGGTGTGGAACACGATAGTGCCATCGGGGATGGCATGAAAGGGGAAAATCAGGATGTTATCGGTGGCTACTCGCAATGGGTTGGGCACAGATACTGCAGACACAGCGATGTACCTAGGTTCGGAGCCCTCTCGTCGAGGTAAAACTCCTACTCCTGCAAGGATCCACTATATGGGGAGCGAACGCTCAATACAAATGCTCCTGGAGCTGTTTCCTTAGCTACTCTTGGGAGCTAGAGGGAGATGGACTACACGACTTGATGATTCTGACTAACTTGTAACTTGTCATTCCCTTACCTAGAACCCTAGCATTAGCCCTCCTTATATACTGGTAGAAGGGTAGGTTACAATGTGGGTTCTAGGGTTTACGATTTTGGGCTTTGGGTTTACAAAGCGGGCCAGTTGGCCGGGTCCAGCCGGTGGTCCAGGACCCAGTCAAGCTTCAGTACTGGTGGGGAAAGTGCCACATCATCTTGGTGCGTCCGCTTTGGGCGTCAACCGACGCTTTATCCATCAGCCGGAGCTTTATTCGTCACCTCCCAGCCTTAGCGCTTTGGCACCCTCATCCGGTAGCGCCAGCCTGTCCGGTCAAGGATGTGCTCAACAAGGAGCGTCACCCCCTCCCGTACCTTTGGCCAACAGATCTGAGGCAGCCGGATAGAGGTGGCCACCCAGCCGGCTATCCTACCCCCGGCTAGGCGGGCCAGCCGGGGAATCTTGATGTGGACCGGGTGAAGCGTATCACCCGGGTGAGGTTGTTTGCCTTGTGGCCATCCGGCCAACTTTCCCTGGATCCGGCCAGTTGGTGCTGGCTTGGCCTATCCGGGGATCATCCCCCCAACACTGAACTTTCTCTTTCGGATTTTGCTAGAGTTTCTTGTTCTAATATATGGAGTATATGTGATCGGTTTATCTGTCTAGATGCAATTTGTTCGTCTACTCTATTAGTCCGCGCGATCTGCTTAATTACTATTTATATGATCATGTTTTACCAATTATTCATTCGAATTAAATCATATGGATTATTGTTCGTATTTTCAACAAAAATTACCATCATTAACCATATCATAGAAAGTATTACCCCATTCACAACCTTGCCGAGGGCGTTACCCTCTTTGACTTTGGAAAATTCATCGAGCCGAGCCCAACATGCTCTTGAATCCTCAACGAGGGTGACAAGTGAGATCCCGACGCTAACATCACCCCGTTGCATGGCACTACCGTCATTGGCGGATCTAGGATTTTACAGTTGGGTATGCCCATGAAATTTTGACGGCAATTTGGATAACGTATATTTACTAATTTAATAAATAATTGTACAATTTGCATTGTAAAACGGTAAACAGAACAAATAATATCTAATTGAAAGATTAATTTAGAAAGTTGCATAAATTACCACACCAATATTTTGAAACGCAGCTAATAGTCTGGAATATGTATAACTGAGTAATTGAAAAAGAAAACAATAACTATTTATGACACATGTAATAAAACTTATATGGGATTATAGTTCATAGCAGGAGAATATAATATCTTAATAATACTGGCAATCATCAATATATCATATATATCATATATGTTCGCAATTTATTTTAGTTGAAATATTTATTCCCAAGATAATGTATACGATGAATCAATAACTTAAACAATCAACTATTGATAATTACCTCTGAGCCTCTGTCAAATTCAAATATCCCTATTTCGTAGGCCCGTGGCAGCCGGAGAAGTAGGAAACACGAAGACACGAACTGATGTTCATCCTCGAGACGTTGCGGGGATGGTGAGTGGCGTGCCGGCCTCCAAGACCTCGCGAGGTGACCACGTCCAGGTCGACAACGACAATTCCCGATCAGCTCCTCCCGAGTATTGTCCCGAGTCCTGACCTAGCTGTGCGAGGTCATGTGACGGAGCGGCGGCCCAGTCCAAAATCGATGGCAATCGGCAGGCGGCGGCCGGCATAGTCCAAAAGCGACGGTCGGCATACTCCACTACTCCACACGGCGAGGGCGAGGTCTGAGATTGGATTGGTAGATATAAGATCAAGCAGGAGCATAACCGATCAGTTTTTGTTGTACGTTTCCTAACTGATAACGCCACACGCACACGCACGTCTCTCGTCTCAGCTGACCTGTTTTGCAACAATCAATCAGACGCTTTTCCCCAACTAAGCCACACGCGTATGTCCTTAGCTGACCGGTTATACAACGACGATCGATCGGGCCACGCTAAACTCGCTGGGCCGCAGGGTATACCGCGGCATACCCCGCATATCCTATAGGTCCGCCGCTGACTATCGTGTGGGTCTAGGCCTAGATGTGCCAAGCTGACAAGGTGGGTAGCGCTCGAGAGCGGCGCTATAGCGTCGCGTATGCAGCTACCTAAATGGATTTAGTTTTATGAAATTCTTTCATATGAGGTTTATTTTAAAATTTTCTTTTAACTAGAGGATGAACTGTTGTGGGAGCGAGCCCACGGCGAAAGGACGCGCCAGATTCCGTGTGGCACGAGGCAACCCTGCTGTTCCGTGGAGTGTGGTGGCTCGTGCCAGCCACGCGTGCAGCACGCGCCTCCTCTTCCGTGTGCCCCGAAAGCAACGGGCAGGACCACGCGCCTGCACAAACAAAGCCGCGCGATGGACGTGCTTGCGTGAGGTTCCCTTCTTCGTATCTGGCATGCTCCACACACCTTTCCGTTAATAATATTGGCGCATTAATAAGCATCCTCAAACATATTGTTTCTTCGAAGACAAGTTCCATAGTTTCTGTATGACATCCGAGAAAACTTTGTTCAAAATCACGGGTCGAAAAACAAATAAAAAATAGTTTGCGGTTTCCAGAGGTGGATTTTTCGGCAGAAAAGGAAAACGTCGGGTGGCCGATGGCCACGCAGCGGCACGCGCCAGGCGGGAGCAGACCCACGCGCTCACCCGTGTCCCCTGCCTCGCTCGCCCCACTCCCGCCACACGACCCATTGCCGCCGACGCGTGGGCTCCCTATGCTCCCCTGGCCTACGCCCTACCCGTAGAAAAGCGCCACCGCCACCGCCTGCGCAACGGAACGGCACGCCACGCCACGCCACGCGCCTCCCCACCTCATTTGCTCTTCTTTACTCTCCGCCCTTGCGCGACCAAGAAACAGAGGGGGACGGTGACCTTGCATCCTCCAATCCGTTTCGGTTCGAGGTACGTTCCTGCGATCTCTTCACTTTGTGTTTTGATGATCGGGGAGGTGTTCCTACGACTACGAGAGTCAGGCAGGCAGGTCCTTACTTTGTTCGTTGGCTTCTGCAGACGTTGCGCCGCGAGGTATGGTCGCCATGTTGCCCGCGGATGCCGACGCCGCCGAGAAGCTCCTCAATGGGTGAGACTTCTAGATCTCATTTAGTTTGATTCTTATCTTCATTTATTTTCTGTTCGCGGGCGCGGGGAGGTATTCCGATGTTGCTGGTGTAGTGATTTTCGAATCTCAACTATGCGCAGACCTGTCACTGAAAGCAAGTGCAAGAAGAAGGCCCCAAGGAAGATCCACAAAGCCGAGAGGGAGAAGCATAAGCGCGATCTGCTCAATGATCTATTCGGTGAGCTCGGCGACATGCTAGGTGAGTTGAGGTTGAGCAGGCGCACACTGCTTTTGTAGAGTATTTCGCATCGTCATTGACTTCAGCATCCCTGATTCTGTATAACTGGAATGTTATGATTAGGCGTGGATATGTGAATCTGCATGATACTGTTGTTATTATCTCTGTCCAGGTCATGTTTTTGTGTGATAATGGGGTTTACCATGTAAGTGACTCGGATTTGTGCTGATAGACACCTGACTGAACTTACACCTGTCAAGTCTCCATGCTTATTAACTTATAAAGCAATTTGAGCAAAATGTGAATGTATTGTCTGTTTTTCAGTAGCATCTTCTTACTGGTCTTTGATTTTGCTTTGTACTGTCAACAGATTGATACTGTACTACTCAAGCTTGCTAGTATTAAACATGTCATCCTGATCAGATGCAACATCTCTTTGCAGAAGCAGACAGGCAGAACAATGGGAAAGCATGCATATTGACTGACACCACTAGAATACTTAGAGATCTGCTCCCTCAGTTAGAATCTCTCCGAAAGGAGAATAGCACCCTTCAGAATGAATCTCATTATGTAAGTTGTTTCTATTCTGGGAAATTCATCACAGCATTCATGTTTTCCTTTCATTTCTGAATTCAATGGTCTACTAGAGTTGATGTCTGGTCCTACATAATTCAGCAGTTTGTTTACTATCCCATGTAGGTTACAATGGAGAGGAATGAGCTGCAAGATGAGAATGGTGTGCTCCGCAACGAAATTCTAGAGCTACAAAATGAGCTGGCAACAAGGCTCACAGGCGCTGCTGGGCTGCCTCTCCCTGTTCCAAGCACAGATATCCCATCACAGCAGCCAATGCCATCACCGATCATCGCAAGCGCAATATTTCCCCCGCTGCAACAGCCAGCACCACCGCGGGAACTTAAGCTCTTCCCAGATGCGGCATCTGATGTCGAAGGCCCTGAACCATCAGAAGAGCAGGAGGCTCCCAACCATGTTGCGCGACCGCAGGCAAGGTACCCCACACAGTCGGCCGCTTGGCCTGTAAGCCTGGGCCTCCCAAGGATGGAAGATGAACAATGTAGCAGTAGCACAACCGGCAGTAGCAAGGAAGGTAGCTCAGGTAGAGATTGAGTTGGAACTGATCTACCTAATCTTATCTTAGAAAAAAAAAGATTGAGTAGACCAGTTCCAACCAATCGGGAAGTTTCTCTTTGAGCGTAAACACAGTTGAGCATGTGCATGTAAATACCAGACTCCATCTTGGATCTGGGAATGTTAGCTGAGGTAACACTCTAATGGGAATACTACTTTTTTTTCTCATCCTTTGTGTTCAAACTTTTCTTAACACCATAGCTCAGATTCAAACAGATCTAGAAGTGATACTTTCAAAGCACATTTACAGCAGCAAGACATGTGGATACTGGATGGTCAGGGGAGCAGTTTTTGTGCAACAGGGTTATGAAAACCCACGAGAAGCGACTGGACAAATTGTATGGTAAAAAGGGAGGGTTGAACGTGGGTGCTGTTCTTATTTTGCCTGAGGAATTCAAATTAGCGCCACCCGGCAATATTTCCCCTGAATTGAAAAGATAGGAAATCTGCCCAAAACCCATTTGCCTGTGAAATCCTTATCAGTTTCAAGGACCAACTGTATTTTGAAGTTCTAAACAAAGCGGTTGGCAAACAGACTATCGTGTAACGTGTAATGGCCCTAATAAACGTTTGCATTAATGTCTTCCAGAAGAATTATACAAGTGCACAATCGTATGACCCAGAAAACACCCGGTTTGTTTCTCCACAAGGAATCTATCTACCAGTGCAATTTTGGAGACACAAAGCCAGCATTTCTGCCGCAATACCAACAAAAATCGGTACTGAACTTCAGTAATGCCGGTTTCCTCTGAAAGAGGAACCAGAAGAGGCAGCTGCAGGTGACTCGTCATGCCGGTTTCCTCTGAAAGAGGAACCAGAAGAGGCAATTGCAGGTGACTCCTCCCTGAATGGCTGGGTAGCGGGATCAGAAACACTAGGTAGTCTCTGTACGCTCCCCTTTGCTTTCCTTGCATTGGGGCCAATTTCTTCAATCATGTACTTCCATCCATCGATAGGCCGTCTCCTACTAAATATGTGAGTTTTGATGAAGCTAGCAATCTGCAGACACAGTTACAGTATCATTTCGGAGACTTGGACAAAGTTTATCGTGTGAAGGAAGTATCTCCCCTAACCTGCTGTTTACTGAAAGCAATGCGCCTCTCAAATTCTTGGAGAAGAATGTCCTCCTCGCGCTGTGAGATCTCCCATATGTTGCCATCCTGACCTCTCGAGGTAGTTTCCCAACCATCAGGCTTGGTTTTGATCTCACCCGTGCTTGGTATCTTCGAATCGCCAAAATCAGCGTTGCCAGAATCGAAGATCCTGCATTTCATTTCATGAGGATGTTAAAAAAAAAAACCTCTAAAGCACTAAGCATATTAACAAACCAAGATGTATAAGTATCTTCTAAAGCACTAAGCATAAATTTGATATTACTGGATCCAGAATAAACCACCACAGTATACATAATTTGTGAGGCTGTTGCTGGATTGGAAGCATGAAGATAAAGAACGTCCCCATTTTAAACCCCTCAACTATATCCCGATTTCAAATTTCACCCTCACTATTCACTTTTTTCCAAGGTCAAGAAAACTATTCACTTTGAACACTCGTACTTTAAAAATCGACCGCTGTTTACCCATCGAGTGGTTCACAAGTAGTTTTGCCTGACGTGGCCCCTCATGTCGCAATTTTGCCGGCATGGCATCCAAACAGGACAAAATCGCTTAGTCCAGAAAATTATGTCGGCAAAAGAAAAAGTAAGCCGAAGAAGGCTACAGGGGCTGAGACCCCATGTTACTCATCCTCGAGTGCTCAATGATGATGGTTGGTGATGCAACATCAACCACTTCTCATTAGCATATTAGGAAACTCATGGCACACGCTCGGGTAGGGTCCACTTCGACTGCGGTGGAAAATCTATGTGGAAGAAGGGGAAGAAACAGCTGGAGGCCTACCGCCATGTCAGCCAAATAGCATTGCTCTTTTTTATTAAATCTTGCTAACTAGGATGCCACATCTGCTGGTATATCAGAAAAAAATTCAACATGCACACCACGCCATCCAAAGTCATATTTCAACCGGTTTTAAGCGTTTGCGGCATAAAGTGAACGGATTGGAGTTCATGGTGAAATTTGGAATCAGGGCATAGTTGAGGGTTGTAAAATGGTTATAATTTGGTCCAAACATATTGTCCTGCCATCCAGGATGCATAATCCCGTATCAGGCTTCGAACAAGCTCGGACCAAATTTCACCTGAAGCATCTCAATTAGATACTTCATCCTAATTTTATTTGTTATCATCACATGCATATCATACAGCATTCAGTCTGGTCTGCAGTACAAGTTCCACCGGATAATCTGTCAATAATATTTAAAGCAAGATAGCAGAATACTACACTTCATACACGGAAAAGATCAGATTTTACGCTACAAATGGACCTTATTGGTTACACTTAGTTAGACACTTTCATCCTAATCTAATTCTATCACAGGCCATTAAACAATCATCTCATGCATATTATAGAGCATTCAGTCTGATCCGTACAGGTTCCACCGGATAATCCGTCAACAATTAAGAAAGCAGGATAGCAGAATACTACACAATTCCAATGGGGCCAGAAATTCTCAATGGCCAAGGCATATGCACACTTTCACTCAGAACAGCCACATGCCAAAAAAAACATGTGGACTTCTTCTGGTTCCTATTGCAGGACAGATTAAATACCAGAGATATGTACAAAGAAGGACTTTCTTTTTGGCCAGACTACAATTGTCCTATGGCCAATGATTCAGTCTTGGAGACTATGAACCATCTATTTTTTCAGTGCAAATTTGCAAAGAGCTGTTGGCAAAACTTATGCCCTGATTGGGATAAACAGCAGACTGCCTTTCATCTAGATTCAATTGGTCGGCTCAAAGAAAGACTGCATCAACCGTTCTTTATAGAGATAGTTATTCTGGGAGCATGGGCTATTTGGAAAACTAGAAATGCTTTTATCTTTCAGAGCCAACAGCAGCCTAGTTCATACAGAGTGAGGGCATTTTTCAAAGAGGAACTACGATGGATTAAATACAGAGCAACAAGGAAAGCATACACGCTGTTTGCAGCTTGGATTGATAGATTTATTTAAATTCCTGTACTTTAGCTTTCCTTCTTTTTGTACAATTCTCTTGTACATTTGTACTGTAACATATAAAGAAAGATATGTATAAAAATATGCAGTAGCAAGGCTACTGTTTTTTGTAAAAAAATACTACACCTAAAACATGGAAAAGATCAGATTTCAAACTACAAATGGACCTTACTGGTTACACGTAGACCTCCCATTGTCCATCACATTAATTACGACAATTTACAAGATGCAACTGAAATTCGGTACACTTCTATAACCTGTCTTCATGGTTTTCCGAAGAAAACTATTTCTCAGTGATTTAGCTTCCACGCAAAACCTAGAACAAACATAGGGAAACCCTACATTTTTAACAAATTGTGTCGTAAACCTTCTGAAGAAGATACATAGCGTGGAAATTCTATCATTTGCAATTGGAATTAACAAGTCGCCTGAAAGCTAGGAGCCTATGCTATGCTGCGTGCAATTGGGTTTCAGTGGGAACTAGTTCAATAAATGCAGTGTATCACAAGCAATCAAATATAACCAAGCAATCTGATGATAGTAAGCAACCACAGCTAAGGGTCGCAGAATTGTTGAAGAATGAAAGAAAGGAGAGTAGCAACGCACTCTGAGCACGAGTCAAGGAGCCGGTCGATGTCGTCAGCTGCGCCGCGGCCGCCGCCGCCGAGGCGCGCCTCCTCCATCTTGTCGATCTCCTTTACCCAAAGCGCGGCGTGCACACGCTGCTTCCTTGTCCTGTACTCGTCCGCCCCTGCCTTCTTCCCCCCAGCGCCGCCCCCTCCCTCGGCGGCAGCCGGAGGGCGAGGAGCGCGCGGCCGCCTCGTCGCGGCGCGGCGCTCGGCCCAGCGCTCGTCCATGTCGGCGACGAAGGCCTTCATGTCAGGGTCCACCTCGGCAGGTATGGCTGGGACTGTGTCTGCAACAGTTTCTGATGTGGGGGACTCCCATGGCGCCGCGGGCGCCGGGGAGGAGGCGGGGGAGTCGCCCGGGAGCCATGCTGTCTCCCACGCGTCGTTCCACTCGTCGTCGCCAGTAGCCGCAGCCGGTTGCGGCGGGGCGCGGCGGTGGGATGAGATTCGGCGGAGGCTGCTGGAGGAGGTTGTCGTGGACACGGGAAGGAGGAGGACGCGCCTGAGGGAGTGCATGCCGTGTGCTCGGCGAAATGTCGAGGAGAGTGTTTGATCTGCCTATTCAGCGACCCGTATCTTTACTACTCCCCAGTCTAAGAGCATCTCTACCGGTGCCCTCAAACCTGTAACCGAGTAAATTGCACAGATTACCACCTTTTGCGTTCGTGTTATACAAAACACTCACTTTATATGTTGTTTGCATAAAATACTAGCTATTTGTGTAATTTTTTGCATAGAGGTCCAAATTTAGTATTATATTAGATTGATTAACAGCAAATCTGACGACTAAGACCCACATGTCAACGATGACATGGACATGAATGCATTAGGCCATCTAAACTGTTTCAAACTTTCCCAGATTTACTACTTTATATAATATTAGTTATTGAATTTTTTACTTTTTTTTAAATGTTTGAAAAAAGTAACGATCCTAGCAGTGTGGGCCCTGAGCTGTTAAGCAAACTAAAAAAAAGTAGCCACGCCATCGTTGCCCATGTGGCCTTAGCAGTCAGGTTTGCTCTTAAGCAAACTAATACCAGATTTGGATCTCTCTGCAATGAATTACAAGTATAACTGGTGTTCTGTGCAAATAATATGTAAAATGAGTGTTTTGCGCAACACACGCAGCAAAAGGTGGTGGTTTGTACAATTTACTCCCTGTAACCTCAAAAGTAGTACGAGGAACGATAATTTTGAGGGCACTGATCTACGACCCGGCCTTCAAATCCTCAAAACAGGATTTCGACGGTTTCATCACAATTTCATACAACAACCAACAAAATTATAGTTTGCAGCACATAATAATCATTCTAGATATCATCACACACCAACAAATAATAGTTTCAAGCACACAATAATAAGTTGACTTATTACAACAATGTTTTTTGCAAATTACAATTATAGTTCGAAGCAAATAGAACATGAATAAGTGTTCGAGTCAAATGGAACGTGAATCAACTAAAACAAAGGTAGATCATTGGCCACGACCAATCAGCTGCCAGTGGTGCTCGACCAGATCATCGCGAAGCTAGTTATGAGTGTTGGCATTTTCAATATCCCGATGTGCTTGGAGAAAAGCTGGAAATGATGCCATAGGTGAGCACCCGCATTGCCGCCGATATCTTCTGAAATGCACTAAATCCCATGATGCCGGCACCATTTCTACGGCTTTTGAAATAATGCGAGTTGGCCTTGCAATCTTTCACTATTTTCACAAACAAGTCATGCCGCATTTGGTACCTTCTACGGAAGAGGCGGGGTGGATATGTCGGTACCTCTGCAAAGTAGTCTTGTATGAGTTGTTCGTGGCCAAGAGCACGGTTCCGAAAGATGTACGTGCGACCCATCTGCGACCCCTGCCTCCTGTCAAACAGCATCGCGCGCTCCTGAAGCTCCTTTACGGTTACGAGAGTGACCGTCATATCCGTGTCATCATATTCCAACAGCTCTTCGATGTCTGAATCGTCCGAAGACGATCAACCTGAACTCTCGGGCATCGAATCCATGTACAAAACGAGACACATACAATTAATTTAACTAAAATGAACTAAAAAATGAAAAAGAGAAAAGAGAAAAAATTCTCACCGTGGCGACGCGAGGCGGAGGCGGAGGAGGCCGGGTGAGGCGAGGCGGACGGGCTCGGGCGACCACAGAGGTGGCCGGATGAGACAGAGATGGGCGGCCTCGGGCGTGGGACGGTGGCGGCTCGGGCCGATTCGGGCGGGACGGCTCGGGAGGGGGCCGATTTAGGCCACGACGGGGCAGCGATGAATGGCAGCGAGACGGCGGGAGTCGGCGGCGAGGCGGGGCGGCAGGGCGTGGGCGTTTCCGGCCGAATCGGTCGAGGCGGCGGCGGCGGCCGACGGATCGTGAGGAGGACACGAGGAAGAGGAGGCAGTTGGTGATTTTCCCTGGCGCGTCCGAACGTTGACCAAAATGAAGGGCCCTTACGTTTTGCCTACCAGCCTTCACTTCTCTAGGTCAAGTGAGAAAATGAGGGTTCGGCCTTCAAATTTTTTTGAGGGTTTACGAATTCAAGGGCTTTGTTTCACGCCAGTTTTTGGCCTCGATCTTCAAAAAAGGGTTAATTTTAGGGTTTGACCAGTTTGAGGGCTCTATTAGAGATGCTCTAAGTGACTTGCATTTGCTAGATGTACATATGTATCTATACAGTAAACAAGTCTAGATATATTCGAATCTAGACAAAGTCAAGTCACTTATTTTATTTCTAGACATAAGGAATATTAAAATGCTTATGATTTTGATGGTCTGATACGTCTTCTTTATTTGGACAAATTAACAGATGTCACCGATAAGTAAAAAATAGGTTCAGTTTTTTCCGTCCGCGTGTATGTCATCCGACGACGGCTACCTCAACGTGTCCCAGTTGACTCACTATGCTCTCCAACTAGGTTTGGAGGTTGATTCATAAACCTGACTCACTATCTGCTCAGGTGTCGAGGGCAAAGTAATATCAAATGGTAATTATCTAATTAATTAAGTGTGAGCGGTATGGAGGCCTCTCATGCTGGTCATAGTGCTAAGTAATTTAGCCTAGTAACTTGCACATGTTACTAGTTGATGTCACTATCTTTATAGTGGATGATAACATGTGAGTGGTGTCATGCAAGAGCTAATTAATTAAGTTGTAGATTCATATAGTCTTGATATGTGTGATGTGATGGTAACTAGCTAAGTTACTATCTCCCTTTTTTTTATTAATTATCATGTCATGCCGCCAATTTGCTTATGGGTTAATTGGATCTATGCCACTCCAATTTCCACAACTTGGAAAAATGCTATTACAAAAACTGAATTTGAAGATATGCCACTCTAACTTTTCCATACCTCTATGTATGCCATTATCTCCAATACAAGAACATATACGGTCTATATATGGATGTATACATGGTTATCTGAACAGTATACTCATATTAGAACAGTATACTCATATTAGTGTCTTTGATGTTCTGTAATTTTTTCAGATTTTTTTGAGAAGTTCAAATTTTCGGCTAAAAATTATCAAGTTACTCGGCAGGCATTAAAATGTCAGTTTAGAGGTCCAAAACTGTCCAGAAATGGCTGAAATTAGAACAGTAGACTCATATTACCGATTTTCTGTATTTTTTTCAGATTTTTCGGAGAAGTTCAAATTTTGGCCAAAATTTAAATTTTTTGAATTTTTCGCTGTCTGGAAAAGGCCAAAATGCTGCCAAAAGTTCAAAACAGGGATAGTATGGTAAATACTGATGTACACAATGCAATACATGTATTTTATGAACCATTTTTCTCTTTTAAGTGGAGATAATGGCATACATAGAGGTATGGGAAAGTTGGAGTGGCATATCTCCAACTTCAGTTTTTGTAATGGCATTTCTCCAAGTTGTGAAAATTGGAGTGGCATAGATCCAATTAACCCTTTGCTTATAGTTGGCATTGCATGTACATGCATGTTACTAGCTAAGTTAAGGACACTTACGGGCGTGAAGCGGTGTGTGTTGTTGCTGGATGTGGGTCTGGGGACACGATCTTTTGTCATTGTGTTGCCTCCTCTTCCTTTGCAGTGCATGCGCTTCTTCCTTTGCACACACATTGACGCATCCGTCCCGTAAACTTCTAGACTAACTTTTCCTTCCCATCGCCGCCACCCGCATCGTCTCCCTGGGGTCAGCGTCCTCCTTTCCCTCCCTGGCCGTCGTGCCGGCTCGAGGAGGCTGTCGACGCGGAGGGGGAGTTGGGCGCACTCCTCTCCTTCCCAAGGCGGTTAACAACGGGGAGGAGGAAGACGGCGCGCTCGGAGCGTGGCTATGGGAGGAACCGGTGCGGTCTGTGATCATGGTGAGTTCTAGAAAACTCCACGCGCCTCTTAGACTTGCTCCATGGATAGAGTCCTCCCACCTACTGTGGGGCCCCGGATTAATCCTCCGAGAATCCATGTTATGAATACACCACGATCACATGATCAATTAGTCGTGGCACATAACCGACAAGTATCAAAGTAAACATCCATCATTTAAATGGTACATGTCATACCTTATTTTCAATTATGGCTACATCGATCATCATCAGCGGAACTTCATAAAGCGTAGAGCCCGAGCCATGCCTTAACCTACAGGCAACTGACTGGGAGAACGTCCTAGCTCGCATAGTCGTCAACTCCACCATATTCTTGATATCTGGCCAAGTTAATAGCCAGAGACAATGCTAGTGAGTATTTTGAATGTACTCGCAAACCACCTTAAGAGAATAGTAATAACAAGAGGATATGCAATATGGTTGTGGTAGTAGGAGGGCTCCAAGAGAGGTTCTTTTCTCAATTAGTTTCTCTTGTAGATATAGTATCTGCATATCTTTGTTGAAAACCTTTGTAAACATTTTGGAAACCTTTTTGAAAAGTTTTGGAAAACATTAGGACTGGGTCACCCATTTGTTCCTCCTTCCGATCATCCCATGACCAAACTCCTTTCCGACCATCCCATGGTCAAAACATGTATTCAATCCGACCATCCCATGGTCAAAACATTTCTAAAGCCATTACTTTTCTGAAATCCTTTTTGAAATCAAAACCAGCACCGCTCTACAGTAGTTTGTCCAACCCGTCCATGACCGTGGACATGGCTATTCGAATAGATTTACACTCTGCAGAGGTTGTACACTTTACCCACACCATCCGGGTACCCTACCCTGATCTACACCGACCGTGGGTCGAGTAACCGATCAAGACTCTCTGGATGCCCACTCCAATATAAGTGCCTACCCTATGAGTGTTGTTTTCCCTCAACACCGGGACGACCTATATAGTTCCCAAGCCAACCGGAGCGCTTTTTGCACTACACAAAGTGCGCGCTTTCAATGAGGGGCTCATAGTAATGCGTGGAGGCCCGTAGACCCTCCATTCCTTCTCCAGGTCGATGTCTCACATGGACCTTTATAGGAGAAGGCCCACCCTCCAGGGATTTTTATCCCCTATAGTCGTTGCAAGGCAGCCTATACTAGAATAAACAAACATCAAATCCAGCCCTGTCCCATTCCAGAGTAATATGGTTGCACGGGTTAAGTTGTTATAGCTAAAGCTGCAAAGAACCGGGTGCGTTTTCGTAAACATTTTACCTCCTCTTTCCTTCAGCATCTTTTGTAAAACGAAAACCTTTTTCTTTCTCAAACTTCTCTTGTTAGGTCAAACCTCGCCAAGGTTTTATCATAAAACTCTTTGTAAAACTTTTTCAGGGTCTTCCCATCCTATAACTTTGCTTCAGCTAAAACAGGGTCTCCAAAGGGTTATGGTGATATGCACCATCTATTCTACTAGGGGCCAGTAGGTGTCATCAAGGGGTTTGTACTTAATAGTACAAAAGTGTAATAGTTCGGAGGAGCCAAACCACTACCATATATACATCAACATATAGTAAAACAATGCATTTTTAATAAACAGTAGATAAAACAGGCATAAGTAAAATAATAGGACAAGGCTTATGAGCAAGAAGGTGACTTGCCTGTGATCAGCAAGCTGGCAATATATGTCCCTGGACTTCTTCTTAGAATACCAAAAGATAACAATAATAATAAGATGCTTCCTCCTTCTTAGCGTCACACATTCGCAACTATCACCGTCATCAAGCATACATGCATACAAACAATGCCACAATCAAGACAAGGCATACAAGTATCCACACAATACAGCAATAAAAGATAATCACAAGCTATAAAACTGTAGGGTGCTGGAAGATTGGCTTGATGAGATTGGTAAATGACTTGGAAGCGGTTGTAGAGATTTTAATAAGATTTAAAGTCTAGAAACTACTAGGAGAGGGGTTTTAGACTAAGGAAATATCATATATGGTACCATTATATAAAAATTAAACCACCTGATAGGTACTGATAAAATGAATCCAACAAAAGTGGTTTCACTATTTTATCAATTTCCATTGATATATAAAGGGTTTTCTAGTGAGAAAAGCACTAGTTTTAGGAAATAAATCACCGAAAAGTTATGTGGTTCCAGAAATTAATTCCTCTTAGGATTAAGTAGGTATTGATGGACTGGTTCAATGAGAGTTTGAATCACTTCAAGATATTTACCATAATGCCCTTGGGAAAATCCCAATGTTAGTTCTGGAGGGTATTTGTCTTTTTCACCAGATTTAATCTACAAGGGATTTTGGTATGAATCCAAAGGCACATGCTAGGTATTTGCAATACCTTTTTGTATAATTTTGCTTTACTAATTTAGGTGACACAAAACTACTGTAATGATTTTATTAGTGAAATAGCCATACACAGAATAGTTTAATTCACCATAATTTAATAAGGGCTTAATAATTTTTGAGCTTGTGTGGTTTGATTGATATAATGATTGATGAGTTGTAAGAGTTAGAATCAGGTCAATACCAGTTCTGGTTTGACCTATAGAAATTTCTAAAGGCAGAATTTGCATGTTATTGTTATTTTTACCAAAGGCAAACTAAGAAGAAAATTATGGTGAGTCCAAATTGGCATGCAAGGCCTCAGATATACCTTACAGTACAAAAAGGTTTCAATTCAAAAAGAGTTATTAAACTCTCTAGAGGATTTATTTTGTTACAGGGACATGTCTTGGTAATTTATTTTACAGAGAAGATAAAACCGCGGAACTAGACAAATTTTGGTGTTGAATGTTTAAGAAAACACATGAGCACATGGCGAAAATTATATCTCAGAATTTCTAGTTAATTACCGTTTTTATTAAAATTTAATCCTACTCAGCTATTTAGCAGACCTGTGGAAAAATAAAATGATTAGGGGAGGGGATTCTATGGGCTAGCATCGAGGACAAATGGGCCAGACCGGCGCCGGCCGGCCCACTCGCAGGCGAGCTTGCACGGGAGGGAACATTTGAAGGCCTGCCGGGTGGGCACCAGCGATCAGTCACAGTGGCCGACCAAAGGGGTAAGGGCGAGGGTGAGCTGTTCGATCAAGTTCTGATCGACAGAGCACGCACGTCTTCAACCTCCCGCGGCGGCGTGGGATTGAAACCCTAGGGGACGACACCGGCAGGTGTAGGGGCTTACTTGGGGACTGTTTCCCGCCATGGAGACGCCATAGGAAGATGTGGTGCTCTCCGCTGACTCTGGCGAGGGGCGGAAGAGGTGGTTTTCATGCCGGAGGAGATCTCGCACGACGACGTCCGATGGATCTCGCCGGAGCTCGTTCGTGGAAAGGGTTGTCGGTGTTCCTGAGTCATAAATAGATGCGGGTGAGGTAGATCCTAGAGAAGGTAGCACATTCATGCAAGGAGGGGGTGCAGAAGAGAACCAAATCGAGGACGAGTTGAAGTTTTTATCCAACCCCCGAGAGAGCTTCCTCTCTATCTTCATGGACATGCAGAGAGAGAGGCTGGGTGAGGGTTTGCAGGGGAGGTGGAGGAAGCCAATGGAGGGGAACTGCGGTGTTGGGGAAGGGCAAGCTCGACCATGCACTCCAATTATTGAAGGAGGCTGAGGAGAGGCTCTCCTCCTCCTCCTCTAGGAGATTGTAGGGCTAGGGAAGGGTTGTGGAGCTCGGGGATAGGTAGGTGGAGGTGGGGGAAACAAATGGTGCGGCAGAGGGGTTCGGGAGTGGCCTCTGGTCCTAATAAACAAGAGGGGGAGATGTATGGTGGTCTAGGTCCATGGGGGAAATAGAGAGGGCGTGAGGGGCATGCATTGGTCACTGTGGGGCGGTGGAGAGGTGAGGGGTGGGCTCTGAGTTGAGCACTGAGTGGAGATAAAGGGGTAGTGGCTGCTACTGCCTTAAATGCAAGATTTTAAAAAGAGTGTTCTTTCTCTCCTCTTCCAAGGTACATAGGGAGGTGCAGCTACTATAGGGGTAGGGCTACAGTACCATGTCGACCAGAGGTGAGTGCTGGTGCTGGTGGAGGTTGATGGAGGTGCTTTGATGAGGTTTTGATTTGATTTGGCTCAAGGATTTGATTATTATCAAATTTGATTCATGACGATGCTCATGAAGGGAGTCTACTAATTTGAATTATATAGTATGATGCAAGGGTACTGGTAGATAGATGAGGTCAAGATACCCTTCTAGGAATTAGTTGAGATTTTTCCAAGGATTTATAGTCCACTTAAAATCCTATATTCAAAAAGTGCTGAAAGGGTTTTCAGGAGTTGCTTTGATATTTTTGAATTGGGAAAGGTGAGTTTTTGATGTGAAATGGCCTACATATGAATTCACACTTTGAGGAATTTTTCCAAGATTTATTGAGACATAAAAGTATTTAAAACAATTATTATTCCATTTCTGCCTTTAAGAAAAAGGGCAAAAATAAATTATAAAACTCTTCAAAAATATTTATATTAGAGGTGGTAAGACAGGGTATGATACCTAGGACTCAAGTGAGCCTAAAGTTGGAGGTGTGATTTGGAGAAAGGGAAACTTTTCTTTATAGATGGGGTTTTGCAGTTTTTGTAGAATAAAGCAATTTAATTATTTTGGGCCAGGATAACTATGGAAAGCTTTGGGTAAATTTATATACCCATGGTAGATGGTGTCCACCATAGGTATCCATCATTGGAAACCTTGGGTTTTGTGAGATCCAGGCACATGGCTTAATAGGATTGATAGGATACCCATATCAACAAGTTGCAACTTCTTTTCCGGAAGCTCATTCGAAAAGAACTCTAAGGTTAAGCGTGCTTGGCCTAGAGCAATTCTAGGATGGGTGACCGACCAGGAAGTGAGTAACCGGGTGCACACGAGTGAGGACAAAGTGCATAGAAAAGACTAGTGTTGGTCTGTGGGGCCAGTCTAGATATCCTATTAAGCTGCCAGGAGTGACACCCCCCGGGCCCAGGAGTGGACGGGGAGTTACAAGTGGTATCAGAGCCGACCCTTGCGATTACACGGGTGTGTGCGGGTCAGTGGCGGGACATGTAGAGCATGACGCGTGTGGCCCGGAGTGGACACGGCATGGCACATGTGCCGGCACTGGACGCACAGACGCGTGCCAAGAGGGAACGTTCCTGGGGTGTGCTTGATCGATGAGGGCATCGATCTTCTAAAGGGTGGGTGTATGTGAGATCCAGGCACATGGCTTAATAGGATTGATAGGATACCCATATCAACAAGTTGCAACTTTTTTTCCGGAAGCTCATTCGAAAAGAACTCTAAGGTTAAGCGTGCTTGGCCTAGAGCAATTCTAGGATGGGTGACCGACCGGGAAGTGGGTAACCGGGTGCGCACGAGTGAGGACAAAGTGCGTAGAAAAGACTAGTATTGGTCTGTGGGGCCAATCTAGATATCCTATTAAGCTGCCAGGAGTGACACCCCCCGGGCCCAGGAGTGGACGGGGTATTACAAATTCCTTTCTATTTCTTGGGGCCACAAAGTAGTTTGGGGCTTTATTACTATCCTGTACCTATGCCATGGTTTACTGCTTTATTTAAGATTGTGCGTGGAGCACCTGTACTGTTTTGGATCATGGAATGTTTTCGCGGTATCGACAAGCCCAGTCACACTTTCAGGTTCCTAGTCATTTACAGCCATTGACACAAATCTTGGGTCCGTCTCGGAGTCGGCCAACTTCGTTGCGGGTAGCTTAATGGGGTGGCCCCCTGAAGTATTTTATAAATCCTGTGAATGCTTTGTCGTGAAAGCCTCGTTGGGTTTTGATTTGGTTTTTCCAAGGTCGATCGTGTGTGTGTTGCTATTTGTGCACCCCTGCAGGGTAAATCTTTCTGAAAGCCGTGTCCGCGGTTATGGACGACTTGGAGCACAGTTTTTCGATCATAGACAAGTATAACTAAAGTACCGCCTTTAATCTGACTAAATACCTGACTAGTAAATAGTGCAATACTCATGGAATGGTTAATAAAACTGCCAACGGATGGGTTGTTCGTCCGCTTTATCGTTGGTAAGCGAGAAGGAGGATGGATCTGTTACTTTATACTGTTATAACTGTTGTTTCTAATTAACGGACATCCGTCTATCTTTGGTTAGGCAGATGGTTAGCGAGTATCTATAAACTTGTTAGTTATTATCTTTTGCTGCAATTGCGTCACCCCAGGTTATGTCCACTTTAGAGGTATAAAGACTTGCTGAGTACCCCTAGGGTCTCACACGATAAATTGTTTGATTCAGATGAACAGGTGTATTCGCAAGATGGATACTGGGTGGAGGAGACAGATGATGTTCGCAACGATCACTTGGTGTAGAGATTCTGGGGATGGGGATCCGCGAGATCTGTGGGCGGGATGTGCTTAGTTATGTGGCATTTTATGCCGATTTGCTTCTTGTCCGTACTCGGATCTTGTTTCCCGCTTCCGCTTGATACTCTGATGTTTGTTGTATGAGGAGCTATCCTAAATTATTATCTCTATCTAGGATATTTGGATCTTGCCGTATGGCGTTGCAATATTTCTATTTCTTTTAGATGGTATGGCTCTGAGAACTGTTGTAAGGTAGCTTGCATACATACTCATTTGTGTATGTATTTGATCTCTTCGCCTGTTGCCTACGCCGCTCGCTCTTGTCCCGATGTCTGGGAAGTGGTTAGGACGGCCGACGGGTCTACACGTGGGTGGCCCCTGGCCCCCCGCTGTACTATTTTAACCACTTCTGGATCATCCAGGCTTGAACTTAGAGCGTAGGGTCCGAGGTAGTTACAATTGGTATCAGAGCCATCCCGCCCTTCAGGGTCTCAGCCAAATGGTCGTTGTCAGTCTAGCAAATATTTTGGTAGCTATGTATACTAGGGAAAAACAAAACGTGAGAGTAGGAGTGCTTCCATTTTTCTTCTTACCCACACACCCACCCTTTTCTGGTAAGGAAGTGTAACGTTTTCAATCCTCTTCTAAAATTCAAACTAGGATTCACGTGTTCTGGGTTCCGTAGTACCATAGGTTGTGTGTGTGTGTGTAATTCCTTGTCTATCTGTGGCATCCAACTTGTTGTCGCTATCTGCCTTTTGGTTATCAACTGTCGGTACATTCCATATCGACAGGCTTTTATAAACCGACGCGATCTATCTGATTCGTTGTATACCGACGCGATCTGTCTTACTCTTTGTTACCCGACGCTATCTTGTTAGGGGTGTTTGTTTCCGTAGTTGCTAATCTTTAGGTTCATCTTAAGAAGAATGGGAGTTGGGATATGTGTTTTACTTGTTCATGTGCGGAGTAATGATTTGAGTGCGGGATGGAGTCGCGACCATACCACTACTTTTATCATTCGCTCTTGTATATTGAATTGGTAGAGTTACTAATCTTGATTCGTTAAGTGGTTTTGCGCATATAGTGGTATTTTAATGCCGAAATTTGTGGAAATTTTTTCTTTGATAGCTTTGTGTACCACGCTCCTTGTTCAGTCGTGTGCGATATGCTTAATATCTTCTAGGTGCTTCGAACTTTGTTGATATTTAATATCATCCTAGTGATTTGTATCCTTAATCTTGGTTAATTCCATTTTGGTACTATTCTGGATTATTATTATTCTCCATTATGGTACTGACTTGAGTTTTATATCAATCACAGGATGGCACCACCACGTCGTTCTGAGGAGGACATACCACCTGAACTGGGGGCTGTGTTGGCAAGTATTGCTAATGCCTTGGGGGCAATGCAGCAGAACCAGCAGCGATTTGAAGAAAGTGTCAGGAGGAATGAGTTTGTTCCGCTACCTCCACCTCCCAAGCGAGGAGACATCAAGAGCTTTCTGAAGTTTAACCGCGTCACTTTGAGGTGTCTGATCAGCCGCTTGATGCTGATGATTGGTTGTGTGAGATGTCAAGGTTGCAGATAACTGTTGATGTTCCTGAGCAAGAATGGGTAAAATGTGCCACTCACCTTCTGAAGGGAGACGCAGCTCTGTGGTGGGAGAATTACCTGAAGGCAAGCCACTCTGGTTTTCAGCCTACTTGGGAGCAGTTCACTGGGGCTTTCAAAGAGCAATATCTGTCAGAAATTATCATGGAAAGGATGAAGGAAGTGTTTCTCAACCTCAAGCAGGGCAATGACAATGTCAATACCTATATCAGAAACTTCATGAATCTTTCTCGGTATGGTGGCGATGAGATCTCTGATGACAAGAAGAAGCAAAAGAGGTTTAGGCAAGGGCTCAATGCATCTATCAAATATGCAATCAGTCATGCAAGGCCGGGGTCTTTTCTGGATATCCAACATACAGCTCTGCAGGAGGAAGCAAGTAGGCAAGTGTTTGAGGAGTCCAAGAAACACAGCCGTGACGCAGCAAGCTCTTCAGCTATGACAACTCCTTCTAAGCATCGCGTGTGGGTCCCTAATACCGCACCGTCGCTCCCGGCTCCCGCAAGACCTTCAAGCTACGCGGTAAGGCCACCAAACTCCTTCCCTGCTGCTCCTAGGGGCTACAACCACAACTACCCTAGAGCGCCTAGCGGAGTCCCTGGCTACGCTGCTCCACGTCCACCTGGTGCTTGCTACACTTGTGGGAACACTGGGCATCAATACTGGAGTTGTCCCATGAACAACAAAGCTCTTCCTCCACCACCTCCAAGACCTGCAGCAAGTTCTTCTATGGTTCGTGCACCTCCACCGCGGGCTCTCAACATCAACACCAAGCCCGGGTCCACTGTTGCTCGTGCCAACTGTGTCAATATCGCTCAAGCTGAGCATGCACCTGGAGTTGTGATGGGTATGCTTCCCGTTAACTCAGTCCCTGCACGAGTTTTGTTTGATTCTGGTGCATCGCATTCTTTTGTTTCTCACAAGTTTGCAAATGAGCATGAGCTAATTATAGACCAACTGGATAAAAAGTTAATGGTTCTTTCTCCCGGGGCAAGAATGCTATCTACCAAGATCAGTCATGGTAATCAAATTCTAATTGGTGGTTCTTCATTTCTGGCTTCCTTAATCATTCTCGGCAACTCTGACATTGATGTCATCTTGGGCATGGATTGGTTAACGGCAAATGCAGCTGTGATTGATTGTGCTGAACGCTCGGTTTCTCTGAAAATTCCTGAAGGCCATATAGTCTATTCCCCAAGTCTGACTCCTGCAATTCAGCTTTTCTCTTTGGCGGCTCTGAATGATGATGCTATGGATGCTATTTAGAGTGTTCCGGTGGTCTGTGAGTTCCCAGATGTTTTTCCTGAAGAGTTGCCAGGTATGCCTCCTGATCGTGAGGTCGAGTTTGTGATTGATCTTGAACCTGGAACCGCTCCTATCTCCAAGCGGCCTTATAAAATGGGTCCTGCTGAGTTGGCTGAACTCAAACATCAGCTTGATGAACAAGAGAAGTTGGGTTTCATTCAGCACAATACTTCTTCTTGGGGTAGCCCAACCATCTTTGTGAAGAAGCGAGACAAGACTGATAGACTTTGTGTTGACTATCGGACTCTCAATGCTAAAACCATCAAGAATAAATATCCCCTTCCGCGGATTAATGATCTCTTCGATCAGCTAGCTGGAGCTGTGGTTTTCTCTAAGCTTGACTTGAGAAGTGGATATCATCAAATCAAGATTCGCAAAGAAGATGTTCCCAAAACAGCTTTCACCACCCGCTATGGCCTGTACGAGTACACGGTCATGTCTTTCGGTCTCACCAATGCACCTGCCACCTTCTCGAGACTTATGAACTCGGTTTTCATGGAGTATCTTGATAAGTTTGTTGTGGTCTATCTGGATGACATCCTAGTCTATTCTAAGTCAAAGGAAGAACATGAAGAACACCTTCGGTGTGTCCTAAACAAGCTTCGTGAGAACCGCCTGTATGCAAAGTTCTCCAAGTGTGAGTTCTGGCTGCCTGAAGTCACCTATCTGGGTCACGTCATCTCTGCCAAGGGCATTGCCGTCAACCCAGAAACTGTTCGGACAATTGTTGACTGGCTTCCACCCAAAAATGTCAAAGAAGTCCAGAGTTTCCTTGGTTTGGCTAGTTACTGCCGTCGCTTCATTTAGAATTTCTCGAAGATTGCGAAGCCTCTTACCGATCTCCTCAAGAAAGGCAAGAAATACCTTTGGTCTCCTGCATGTCAAGCAAGCTTTGAAACACTCAAAGAGAAGCTCACTTCCACACCAGTCTTGATTCCCCCAGATACATCAAAGCCTTTCCAGATATTCTGTGACGCCTCCTTGCAAGGATTGGGTGTGGTCCTTATGCAAGAAAAACAAGTTGTTGCTTATGCCTCTCGACAGTTGAAGATGCATGAGATCAACTATCCTACACATGACCTCGAACTCGCAGCAGTTGTCTTTGCTTTGAAAGTATGGAGGCACTACTTGCTTGGCAACCGTTGTGAGATCTTTTCTGATCACAAGAGTCTGAAGTATATCTTCACACAACCAGATCTCAAGCTTCA
The DNA here is from genome assembly GCA_916181665.1 of Avena sativa. Taxonomy (NCBI): domain Eukaryota; kingdom Viridiplantae; phylum Streptophyta; class Magnoliopsida; order Poales; family Poaceae; genus Avena; species Avena sativa. Next base: position 541,350,688 of record OV702289.1, on the reverse strand, counting down.
TCAGAGGAGGTGGATTGAAGCAATTAATGATTTGGATCTCACAATCAACTACACTCCAAGCAAAGCTAATGTCATGGCCGATGCTCTCAGCCGAAAAGCTTATGTCAACAACCTCATGGTGGAAGAACAACAGCCTCTCTTGTGCGAGGAATTCCGCCAACGCAACCTTGAAATTGTGGATCAAGGGTATCTTCTGAATCTTCTGGCAACCCCTCTCTTGGAAGAAAAGATTCGTGCTAGTCAGCGAGGTGATGCGTACGCCAAAAAGATCATCTCCAACATTCAGCTTCTGAAGTATGAGTCCTTCCACGTCGACGACCAAGGCGCTCTTTTCTTTGAACACCGGATGTTTGTTCCGAACTACCCGGGTTTAAGAGAGCAAGTTCTCAAGGAGGCACATGATTCTATTCTTTCTATCCACCCTGGCAGCACTAAGATGTACATGGACTTGAAAACACAGTATTGGTGGCCTGGGTTGAAACGATATTGTGCCAAGTATGTCTCGGAGTGTGATGTCTGCCACAGAGTTAAAGCTGTCCATCAGAAACCTTCCGGTCTTCTACAGTCATTGAAGCCTCCGGAATGGAAATGGGAGAAAGTGGAGATGGACTTCATAACTGGTTTTCCAAGGTCGCAGAAGGGCAACAATGCAATCTTTGTTGTCATCGACAGGCTTTCTACAGTGGCTCACTTCTTTCCCGTCAAGGAAACAATTTCTGCAATTCAGTTGGCTGAGCTCTATATCAACAAAATTGTCTCTCTGTATGGGGTTCCTCTTGAGATCAGTTCAGACCATGGAAGCATCTTCACTTCCAAGTTCTGGGGAAGTTTCCAAAATGCCTTGGGAACAAAGTTGAACTTCAGCACAGCTTACCATCCTCAGTCGCAAGGACAAGTTGAAAGGATCAATCAGATTCTAGAAGATATGCTCCGTGCTTGCGTCATCTCTTTCGACATGAAGTGGGAAGAATGCCTTCCTTATGCCGAATTCTCTTACAACAACAGCTTCCAGAAAAGTCTAAAGATGGCACCTTTTGAGGTTCTCTATGGACGCAAATGCAGAACTCCGATTGGTTGGTCGGGCGTAGGTGAAAGAACATTGTTTGGCCCCGACATTGTAACTCAAGCGGAGGAGAAGGTTCACATCATTCTTGAAAACCTGAAGGTTGCTCAAAGTCGCCAGAAGAGCAACTATGACAGAAAGCACACGGACATGGAGTATGTCCCTGGTGATCTCGTTTACCTTCGTGTCACTCCCATGAGGGGCACGCACCGGTTTGGTATCAAAGGAAAGCTGGCTCCTAGATACATCGGTCCTTTCAAAGCTCGTGGAAGAAGAGGAGAAGTCGCTTATGCTCTTGAGCTTCCTGAAAAACTCAAGGTCCATGATGTTTTCCATATCCCTCAACTCAAGAAGTGCTTCAAGGATCCCGACAGGACCGTGGACCATGAGCTCATCAATCTTCAAGAAGATCTGTCTTATCAAGAACACCCCATAAAAATCCTAGAAGTCGCAGAAAGGACTCGCAACAAGTCCATCAAGTTCTGCAAGGTGCAGTGGTCGCACCATTTCGTTGATGAAGCCACTTGGGAACGCGAGGATGAGCTCCGTGCCAAGTATCCTACCCTCTTCGTGTCTTCTTCTTCTTCCTAGAATCTCGGGGCGAGATTCCTGTTTAGTAGGGCAGAGTTGTAGCATCCCATCTGTCTAACATCTGTAATGCTACATGGTCTAATAATAAAATGCTACTTCCTACATATAATTGTTGCATCATAATTATATCATGCTCATGTCATCATGCCACCTTGCATTTGAGCATCATATAAACCTTTGCCTTTTGGTTCTTATCTCATATGCATTATCAAATGTGGTTGCCTCTTGATATAGTGTATTTGATTCTTGATAAATGCTTGATGCCCAAGTTGAGTTGGGGGCATATCTTTTATTTAACTCCACCACCTTTTCTTGTCATCACCCCTTTTAATTCTACCATCCAACTATATGTGAGCTTTGCATTCTTTTGGGGTTTACCTCTAGCTCATGTGGGTTGGGATGGATCTACTTCTAATTCCACATGCTTCCATACATGCCTCATGTTGTTTTCACATTGTTGATATGTGGAGAGCCACATGGCCACCTTTACAAGTCAGGGGAGTATTTTTCCCTAGTCTAGCTTCCATATGGATTGGTTTGGAGTATTTGGTCATGTATTAATATAATTGTGGATATATACTCACCTAGTGGAACATACACACTAGCATGCCCACATTATATTCAAATATGGGCATTTTCCATCCATTATTCTTGGGACACCACTTCTTTCTTTTGCTTGGCCTTAATTCCATATTTTTGGGATGCATGTGTTAACAAAGGCCATGGTCATCATGATTGTTTTCACAATGATAATTATGGTCTTTACTCATTATGCATGGGCCATGCACACATGTTTTCCCTCTCATGTATTTTCTCTCTTATTCTTGGCCTCTTTTGTTTTTGTTTGAATTTGACTCAAACCCACCTTTTAAACCTACACTTACCTCTTGTGCATGTATGTGAGCCTCCTTATTTCACATGCCATGCTCCTTATCTATCTCCTCTCTCCATCTACACCTAACTAAAGACCCTAACCCTAATTTTTCTTTTCCTCCTAGCTTTGCACCTTGCCGAGCCACCTCCCCTCCCTTCCTAACCTGGCCACCACCACCTGGCTACGCCCACATCCGAGCCACCCCTTGCTCATCACCTCTCTAGGCCGAACCACCTTTCCCTCTACCCTAGCCGAGCACCCCTCCCCTCTTGTTTCCTCCCTCTCTCTCGCTCCCAAGATGGGTCTACCCGAGGCCTCCTATCTGCCTCTCTGGTCCCAGCTGCAGCCACCACCCCCCAGGCCTGAGCCTAGCCAAGCACGTGAGGAGGAGGAGGAGAAAAGGTGGCCATCGCCACTTTTCCACCCGAGCCTCCCCACGGCATCTCCCCCTCCCCCTCTGCTTTATCCACCCCCTCTCCTCTGCCTGCACCTTCCCTAGGGCCCTGCGTTGCAGCCCCTTCCTCCCATCTACCCCTGCCGCCCTCTTTCCCATCTCCGGCCACCCAACCTCGACATCAGCGTCCACCGACAGATCAAGGAGGCGGGAGAGGTGTTTTGGTTGTCGTGGAAGGCCAGGAGGTCCCCGGCGTCGCCCCTGTACACGGAGGCAAGGAGGAGACGGCCCAGACCTGCTGCACGCCATCGACGCCGAGACGAAACCCTAGCCTCGGAGCGCCTGCGTCCTCGCCGATCCCCTGTGCTCCGGCCCGATCCAACCCCACCGAACCACTCCCGGTGAGCAGCCGTGTTCCCCAGGCAACCTCCCTCTGTGCTCCGCTTCTTGTACGCGCCAAGCGCTCCGTCCAACGCTCTCGGTGCGGCGTTCTCGCGAGCGATCCCTCGCAGATGCGCCGCGGTAGCCTCTTCTAGCCGCGTAGATCTTTTCCACCAACAACTAAGCCAGCCCCAGTGGTCGCTGCTGCCTGCGCGCGCGCGATCGATCGCGAGTTCGAGCCCCCGCCGTGTCGTGCGTGTTTCCGTCAGTTTCGTCAGAAACTGCGTAGAAGAAAAACAGTACCGCGGGGCATTCTTCTAGATAACCCCCCAAACCTTTTGCTGCTCAATCCGCACTCCTTCCGGGCCCACATGTCTGCCTCTGTGGTAGTTTTACAAAAAAAACTCCCGTGTTTCTTTAATCTCAACCGCAGTCCCTGTCCGCGCCACGTGTCAGCCGCCCTCTCACCCACTGGCGCGTGGGGCCGTCTGCGGCACGGGCCCGCTTGCCTGCTACTGAGGTTGGCTAAGCTCACGGTGAGAAAAGCCTTGCCGCGCCGTTTCCGCCAGCATAGCGTAGGCCCACCTGTCTGTGACTTGGGCTATGTTCCCCTGGGTATAAAAAGTCTGCGCGTTTATCTGTTTAATAAAAATAATTCCAGAAATAGTTTAATCTGGTTTAAATCCAGAAATTAATAACTTGTAATTAACAAGTCAAAATAATACAAATGATATATGTTTTTGAATCAGAAAAATATGAGGAATTCAAATCTGCCATCCAAAATAACTTTTGACTAATTTAAATTTTCGAAATTGTTTAATTGCAATAAAAATACCTTTTTCTTGATTAATTAATAACTTTAAATCTATAACTCCAAATTTGGCAAATAATATGTCTAAATCGATCAGCGCAACGAGCCCGTTCTATCTATGCATTCCATGTTCTGAATTGCAGCATGCATCATGTAAATATTAAATGGACAGCAAGTGTTATGGGAGCAAAACATGACTAAAACTTAATAAAACGCTTTATTCTTGTACCCCACACCTCACCCATGCCATGCTACATTTTTGCCATGTAAATGGTGCATCATTCATCATGGCATGCTTGTTTGCTTGTCGCATTTTATTTATATGCTTGTGCACTTTATTTATGTTGGCCCTTGTTTGTTTGGTTCTTCTTTCGAATAGACGCCGAGCAGGGGAAATATCAGGAATCCCAGGAGTACTACCCAGATCCGTCTCTCGCTTCAACTGAGCTGCCAGGCAAGCACTACCACATGCTTGCATACCTATTGCCTCTATCTTATTCTTGCATCACTGAGTCACGCTTGCATTAAATTGAATCCCAGGTACTGCATAGCCTTTACTTTTAAACCCCACCGAAACTTGTTCCTCCATCCCATGAGCCATTACTACAAGAGTTGTTTGAGCCATGCGAGTCGTAGAACAACATGTGTAGGGTATGTGAGTGTCTGAGGGATAACGAGGTACCTAAACAACTTAACCTAAGTAGTAATGGGATCACTAATGAAAGAGGCACCGGTGGGCAATATCTGTTATTTGGTTTTTATGTCCACTTGTGTCTCGTAGGACCCCGAGTACTTGATACTTGTTCCTTGACTATCGCACTATCTGCAGACGGGACCATGAATCCCCTGAGCCAGAGCTTGATTCCTTTCTATTTCTTGGGACCACAAAGTAGTTTGGGGCTTTATTACTATCCTGTACCTATGCCATGGTTTACTGCTTTATTTAAGATTGTGCGTGGAGCACCTGTACTGTTTTGGATCGTGGAATGTTTTCGCGGTATCGACAAGCCCAGTCACACTTTCGGGTTCCCAGTCGTTTATAGCCATTGACACGAACCTTGGGTCCGTCTCGGAGTCGGCCAACTTCATTGCGGGTAGCTTAATGGGGTGGCCCCCTGAAATATTTTATGAATCCTGTGAATGCTTTGTCGTGAAAGCCTCGTTGGGTTTTGATTTGGTTTTCCCGAGGTCGATCGTGTGTGTGTTGCTATTTGTGCACCCCTGCAGGGTAAATCTTTCTGAAAGCCGTGTCCGCGGTTATGGACGACTTGGAGCACAGTTTCTCGATCATAGACAAGTATAACTAAAGTACCGACTTTAATTTGACTAAATACCTGACTAGTAAATAGTGCAATACTCATGGAATGGTTAATAAAACTGCCAACGGATGGGTTGTTCGTCCGCTTTCTCGTTGGTAAGCGAGAAGGAGGATGGATCTGTTACTTTATACTGTTATAACTGTTGTTTCTAATTAACAGACATCCGTCTATCTTTGGTTAGGCGGATGGTTAGCGAGTATCTATAGACTTGTTAGTTATTATCTTTTGCTGCAATTGCGTCACCCCAGGTTATGTCCCCTTTAGAGGCATAAAGACTTGCTGAGTACCCCTAGGGTCTCACATGATAAATTGTTTAATTCAGATGAACAGGTGTATTCGCAAGATGGATACTGGGTGGAGGAGACAGATGATGTTAGCAACGATCACTTGGTGTAGAGATTCCGGGGATGGGGATCCGTGAGATCTGTGGGCCGGATGTGCTTAGTTATGTGGCATCTTATGCCGATTTGCTTCTTGTCCGTACTCGGATCTTGTTTCCCGCTTCCGCTTGATACTCTGATGTTTGATGTATGAGGAGCTATCCTAAATTATTATCTCTATCTAGGATATTTGGATCTTGCCGTATGGCGTTGCAATATTTCTATTTCTTTTTGATGGTATGGCTCTGAGAACTGTTGTAAGGTAGCTTGCATACATACTCATTTGTGTGTGTATTTGATCTCTTCGCCTGTTGCCTACGCCGCTCGCTCTTGTCCCGATGTCTGGGAAGTGGTTAGGACGGCCGACGGGTCTACACGTGGGTGGCCCCTAGGCCCCCGTTGTACTATTTTAACCACTTCTGGATCATCCAGGCTTGAACTTAGAGCGTAGGGTCCGAGGTAGTTACAATTGGTATCAGAGCCATCCCGCCCTTCAGGGTCTTAGCCAAATGGTCGTTGTCAGTCTAGCAAATATTTTGGTAGCTATGTATACTAGGGAAAAACAAAACGTGAGAGTAGGACTGCTTCCATTTTTCTTCTTACCCACCCACCCACCCTTTTCTGGTAAGGAAGTGTAACGTTTTCAATCCTCTTCTAAAATTCAAACTAGGATTCACGTGTTCTGGGTTCCGTAGTACCATAGGTTGTGTGTGTGTGTGTGTGTAATTCCTTGTCTATCTGTTGGATCCAACTTGTTGTCGCTATCTGCTTTTGGTTATCAATTGTCGGTACATTCCATATCGACTGGCTTTTGTAAACCGACGTGATCTATCTGATTCGTTGTATACCGACGCGATCTGTCTTACTCTTTGTTACCCGACGATATCTTGTTAGGGGTGTTTGTTTCCGTAGTTGCTAATCTTTAGGTTCATCTTAAGAAGAATGGGAGTTGGGATATGTGTTTTACTTGTTCATGTGCGGAGTAATGATTTGAGTGCGGGATGGAGTCGCGACCATACCACTACTTTTATCATTCGCTCTTGTATATTGAATTGGTAGAGTTACTAATCTTGATTCATTAAGTGGTTTTGCAAAACCACCAAGAACAAGTAGGTTGGAGGATGATCTAACAAACGACAATAGTGGGCCTTTGTAGTCCTTAGGATGGTTTACAAGATGGTTCAAGTGCATTACCAAAAATGCACAAGGGTTGAGAAACAGAGGCATTCAAAGAAGTGATGTTGAAACAGTTTTCAGACTAAGTCAAAATTTAGCAGATTTAGGGTTTTTGACTATAATATGAGTGGGGATGTTTTTGATGGGTTGCAAGGTATCAAAGCATCATGAAGTGGATGATGTTGAAGTGTAGATTAATAAGAATAGATCCATGCTTGATATTGGTCTTCATTGACTTGGAAAGTTCTAGAATGAATAACTACAGAAGTGATCTAGTTAATGGTTTTACATGATCACCTAGTGGCTATAGATTAGATACAACTTGGTTAACTTTCTTAGGGTTGAAACTCTTGGATTGCCTAGATGCTAGATGATGAGCCCTAGAGTAGCTCATACTACTTCTGAGCAAACAAGTCAAACAACAGAACAAGGCAAATCATCAGATAGTAGATCAAGGCAATTCATCTTTAACAAGTAACTCAGGCTATTACTAGATTTACCACCAAGCCTATCTTGAGGTAAGGATGGGTATTTTGAACAAGTTGGAGTTTGAACAAGGTAAGGTCCTTGGTACATCTACCAAGAGTAGAGTTCAAAAGATTTATAAAAGGGTTTTGGAAAACCTAGAGGTAAGAGTATTTTGAAGGTTCTGTCTTGAAAACATAAGGATTTTATAACTTATAGATCTCCATAATTTTGACAATGGAAGCTACTAAAAAGGTTTTAGGGTTTCAAGGCATCTTCACTTAGGTTTTTTTGAAATACCAGAACATTTGAGAATATGAAACATAAGCCAAGACAGTTTTTGTTAAATAGCTTTTGTCAACTGAGGTTGAGGTAAATATTATATCATCTGTTGCACATTCAGAGGCATAAGCACAGAAAAGCAATCAAGCAACACTGCATCAATCAACAAGAAAAAGTTTTTGTTCCCCCTGATTTTTGCATTCTGGACAACTAATCAGGGTTGCTGAAATTGGGATGTTACAGACCTTTCTCCCTTAAAAGAATCTCGTCCTCGAGATTTGGGAGAGTAAGGTTAGGGGATTTTGTGTTGGAGTTAGTGTCATGTGTTTCTCGCGCGCTAACTTGTCGGCTTTGTCTTTGAACAGGGTCACTTCGATAGTGAGGTTGAATTTCAATCGTCTTGGATACACGAGTATTGAGCAGGTTCCGGTTCGAATTGCGATGGATGAGATTCTCTTTCTTTCGGACTCGATGTCTCGAGATCCTAGGCTGGGCAAACTATTTCTATATGGAACTTGGCGAAGGGTAGAGTTTACAACTGTATGTTCTTTTCGGTAAGGATCCACAGTGTTTTCCTTAGGGGCTTATCGTATCTGATTTAACGACTTAGGGCTAAACTCCCGAGGTCATTTCTGGTGGAGGGTTGTGCTATTTTGTGGGAAAGACGCAGTCTTTCCCCCTTCGGGTTAAACTAGGGTGGCTCAGAGTTGGCAGTCCTTCCTTCCTAGAATCGCCAGAGGATGTTTGAAGACTATCGCCAATCTTCCGGCTAGAGTGGAAATCTTCAGATGACATCTGCTAAATGGGGTCCTACGAGGCTCATATACTAATTTATTCATATTTAACCTATTCGAACTGTTAATTTCATGGATCTTCCAAATTGGTTAGACTGATGGGGATTAGCGAATTTGTGGTCCTTCAGGTAGGTCTTTAGCTGAAGTAGCGGAGGGACTTCATAAAATCTTCGGTTAGTTTCTCCTCTAATGACTCGCGAGCGGTTGTTTGGCAAAAAGACGTCAGATCTGGAGATCTTTTCTGAATTATCTTCTGGTAGATAGTCTTCTGGAGATTGAGTGGAAAGATGCAGTCTTTCCACCTTAGATCTTTACAAAGGTTCTTCGAGAAGGGTGGGGATCTTCTGTCTTGGAGTGCTCGCGTGATGCTAGAGGAATGTTGGATTGTCCCTAGGTCTTGAGTTGAGGTCTTCAAGTGACGTCATATTTCACAAACCTTGGCTGGGATAGTTCCCTAACAAAGCCTTAAAGAGTTAGCTCAGGGCAAGTTAGCAGTTTATGACTCATGTTGATAGTCTTCAGTCGAGGTAGGGAAGCTAACTTTGGAGACAACATCTTCACTTTAATTCCTTGCATTGTTTCTGCTCGATGGTGGGGTGGACTCGTTATCTTCACGCTTCCTTATCATCTGGATTCCGTGGTATTTCTAACCTTCTAGCGGGGGAACTTCCCGTTGATTTGGGTGTGGTCGACTAGAATAGTTAGTCTCTTGAGGTGGTCGGAAGCTCTAATATTCTGAAGGTTAGGTATGCACTTCTTGTCTTGGTAGGTAAGTCTTGTGGTTTCTTGCGGATAGTGAGGATCCTTCGGTGATCGACTTTCGGCTTCAATGGGATTCTTGCTATAATAGTCTGGTGAAGAATGGAGTGTTGCGCTATCGACGAGTCTTGAGTGGTGAGTTTGACGGGTATGCCATCCTGCTGAGGAGGATATTTGAATAGTTTTCCTTGACGTTGTCGAACTCTTGGTTCTTGTGAGGCTTTTCCTCTCATCACTCCTAATGTTAGTATGGATTCTCATTCGCGACAAACAAATGGGGGGGGGGGGGGGTTCTGAGTTACTAGGTGGGGTATTGATCTTAGAGTCACATTTGACTAAGGTCACTGATACATTGCAAATGTATCTATAATTTTTGATGTTCCATGCTTGGTTTTATCTACTTTCTTGTGTTTTGTCGACACTTTGGAGTACTTTTCATATGATTTCTTGGACTAACCTATTAAAAAGAGCCACAGTGCCAGTTGCCTGTTTTCTGCTATTTTTGGTTCCAGAAAGTCAGAAAATGAATATTCTCGGAATTGGACCGGACAAAAGCCAAAGTCGTTATTTTCCCGGAAGATTCACGGAGCCAGAAGGAGACATGAAGGGGGGCCAAAGGGTGGCCACACCACCCCTAGGCGAGGGTCCCCAGGCCGCGCCAGGGCATGGTGTGGGCCCCCTGGTCGCCCACCAACCTTGCCTCTTCGCCTATAATAAGCCTCCCAATACATAAACCCTAAATAGTTAAGCCTCTAGCCACGAAAAGTTCCGCAGCGCCGCCGCCACCAAAGGGGAGATTCGAGGGACAGAAAGTCTCTGTTCCGGCACCCTGCTGGGACGGGGAAGTGCCCCCGGAGCCATCTCCATCGATCTCCACCACCATCTCCATCACCGTTGTTGATTCCCATGATGATGAGGGAGTAGTTCTCTCTCGAGGCTAAGGGTTCTACCGGTAGCTATGTGTTCATCTCTCTCTATGCATGATCATACTGAGATCATGAGCTTTGTAATCAAGTAGATCTACCTTTCTACTCAAGTGCATTAATAGATCTCTGCTCTCCCCATGTGTGTGAAAGTGACAGCGTGCGCACCATGGTGGCACTTAGGCTAGAGATTACAAATACTTGTTATGAGTTATATTTGGAGTTGGATGTGTTTATGAAATTGTGGTGTTTGTTGGAACCATCTAGTGCTTAAGGTGATAGTGTGGGGTTATCTAGATGGGAAAGGCTTACTTTGAGGTGTGCTGTTATAGCCCTACCATCGATTAGAGTGTTCAACCGGAGAGTAGTTAAGAGTAGTATCATGAAGAGAATATATTTATATGAGAGTGTTCACTAGTGAAAGTATGATCCCTAGGCCTTGTTTCTTAGCATTGATACACCGTTTGCAATTAGATCTAGTTACATGTTTTCTTGCTTCCATCTTTATTTCAGTTTGCCTTTCGTCTTTTCCACGCCATCAAGCTATTTTCTATCACCATTACCACTTATAATTATCCATACCACTTGTATTTCACTATCTCTTCGCCGAACTAGTGCACCTATACACCTAACAAGTGTATTGGGTGTGTTGGGGACACAAGAGACTTCTTGTATCTTGATTGCAGGGTTGCTTGAGAGGGGATACCTTTGACCACTTCCTCCCTGAGTTCGATAAACCTTGGGTGATCTACTTAAGGGAAAACTTGCTGCTGTTCTACAAACCTCTGCACTTGGAGGCCCAACAACTATCTACAATAATAGAAGTGCGTAGACATCAAGCTATTTTCTGGCGCTGTTGCCGAGGAGGTAAGGTAAAAGGTATTCACATCCTCCGGTGTGAGTGCTCGAAGTTATTTCCTTTAGATTCTGCAATTTTTTCTTTTTGTTTCTTGTTTTTATTTTCACTAGTTAGGCTTAATGGAAAACAACAACAAAATTAGAGAGCTTTATAGTATTTATCTTGAGTTAGGACATGAAGTGTTTGAAGAGAAAATTAAAAAACCTATGGAACTTTATTTGCATGCTAATAGCAATGTTGTTAGTATGAATTCTTTGGACACCATTATTGCTAATGCTATGGAAAAGTCTAAGCTTGGGGAAGCTAGTTTTTATGAAAATGATCTTTTTAGTCCCCCAAGCACGGAGGAGAAAATTTACTTTGATGATACTATGCCTCCAATATATGATGATTACAATGATGGATATGATAGTTTCAGTCCACCTACTATTGAGGAGAAAATTAATGATTACAATATGCCTCCTATATTTGATGATTATGGTAATGAGAATAATAATGATAGCTATTTTGTTAAATTTGCTCCCACCACAATTAATAAGAATGACTATGCTTATGTGGAGAGTAATAATGATTTTATGCATGTGGCTCATGATAAGAATGTTTTATGTGATAGTTATATTGTTAATTTTATTCATGATGCTACTGAAAGTTATTATGAGAGAGGTAAACATGGTTTTATGTATCTCAACAATATTAAGTTTCCCCTCTTTATGTTGAAAATTTTGAAGTTGCACTTGTTTTGCTTTCCTATGCTTATTTCTTTGTGCTTTCATGACTTGTTTCTTTACAAGATTCCTATGCATAGGAAGTGGGTTAGACTTAAATGTGTTTTGAATTTGCTTCTTGATGCTCTCTTTTACTTCAATTCATATTTCTTATGTGAGCATCTTCTCAAACTATCATGCCTAACTTAAAGGCGTTAAAGAAAAGTACTTATTGGGAGATAACCCAAAAGTTTTAGTTGAGTCTTGGAAATTATTACCTCTGTAATAACCGCTCCTTATCCTTTTTATTTGCTTTTTGTGCCAAGAGTAACCTCTAATGAGAGAGAAGTAATGATTGGGAAAGTTGTTGTCCCGAAACAGATTTCTGTGCTTCACCGTAAAAAATCGTGTACAATCTCTGTACGTCGTTTTGAGGCGTTAATGTTTTTGCTTCTGCCCCAGGTTGTTATATAACTTTCGTTAGTTCAACACTTTTCGATTTGAGGAACAGAAGGTCTTCAAAAAAAATCGTCTTTACCTGCTGGTCTGTTTTGACAGATTTCTGCCATTACTTGCATTTGCTTCTTGTTGGTTCCTTTTTGAGGTTTTTTTGGGGAATTGAGATTTTTGAGGGAAGTGCTACAGTAGCTTGTGTTTTAATGGAAGTTTTATTGGTGTTGGAACTGAACCTAAAGACCTATTATCTTGAGTGCACTAATGTTGCTAATAAGGATTGTGTGAAGTTTTGTATGAAGGAAAAATTTTAGGTGTATGGAAGGAATGAGTAATGAGATGAAGGATGGACTAAAGCTCAATCTTGGGGATGACACGTGGGTCACCCCAAGAAATATCCAAGAAGTACAAGCTTCAAAGCTTGGGGATGCCCAAGGCATCCCCTTCTTCATCAATAAAAAATCTCAGGTTTCTTCCAAACGCTTCATTTTTATTGTTTCATGCACAGTTGTGTTGTTCTTGCAGCGTCTTCTTTTTTGTTTTTGTTTTGGTTTTCAGTTTGTTTGGTTTGCTTAGTTTGCTGAATAAATTGGTTGGACCCCCTCTTTCATACATTGGTTTTCAAATAGTTTGGTTTGGTTTGGAAAATAGTAGGAAAGCTCATGCTTAAGTGGTAAAGAGAGTTTGTTTTTGACTGTGGCCTATGCTTTGTCATGCCATGCTTGATACTGTTTTGGCTTTATGCTTAGTATTCTTTGATTTAGCATGAATTGTTATAAACAATTTATATTGCTTAATGTGCCTTGGATGAATCATGTGTTGTTTTAGCATATTAAAGCATAGTATAGTGGTATTCTCCTTTGATGCTTTATTTGGGTTGACTTGGCGCATGCTCACACCATGTTATGACTATCTCAAGTCACCATAGCCTTTATGATCCTTTAGTTTTCAACTTATAGTATCACTTTATGCTTTGATCAATGATGTTTTGTCGCTCTTCATGATTATGGCCATTATTGCTCTCTTAGTTTGTCGCTCCTAGTCTTATGCTAGCCTCCGCAACCAAGTATGAGTTCCACTCATGCATCCAAGTCCCTAAACCAAGTTATTCCAAAGAGTCCACCATACCTACTAGCATATGCTATTCCAAGTATATTCATGTTTTTGTTTACCTTCCAAATTAAACTTGTTATGAGAAAACTAGTGATTAAAGCTCTCACGAACTTGATGGCACACTTTACTTTTCTTGCCCTTAATAAACTTGAACCATTGTGTCGTCTATGTTGTATATGCTTACACTTATTTGTTGGGGATTAGCAGAACCATGCTGTCATGGGGAACGCTTTCAACATTGCACGTGTACTTTGTACCTAGTTGATATCATGCTCTTTTGTATATGGATGTCGTCGGTGTGAAATGAAAGGGGAGCTTGTAAGTCCATGGAGTTATGTATATGTGTTAGAGAAATGCCTGGGCCGCTGGTTTAATCCATGCTGACATGGTGGAAACCTGCAGCGTAACCATAATGAGCTGTCTATGAAGCATTCTTCTTATAAAAAAAGAGTCCTATATTGAGAAAAAAAAGAGAAAAAGAGAAAAAGAGAGATTATGAAAAGAGGAAAGAGAGAAAAAAGCACCATATTCCCATGGTAAATAAGAAGATTGCTGAGATGCTTGTTGTCTACTTGTCTTGTCATTTTGATATGGGGATTCTTCTGTATCATCGGGCAAGGGGTACCCCGTTGGCGGTTCTCTATGATACACATGTACTTACGATGACAAGAACTTACCGGTGACTAAACTTGAGTAGCATGAGGAGCGGACCTCGTATTCAAGGGACATGAGATTTCTAACTTATACTTCGTCAAGCATGTACACCATAGTTTGTTCACTTTAACCTTAATCACTTCAAGATGCTTATGATAGGGGCAATGAGAGTTGAAAGCTATAAGTACCATAATTTTTGGAAGCTCTTTATGAGACTTGAATCCCTACTTCCTTCTATGAAGGCCTTTCTTCCACCATCATATTGAGTCTCCACCTTCTATCTTTATGCACCTACTTTGAGAGCATAGTGGCCATTCTTAGTTCTATGTGCATTGTCCCAAGACTTGTTGATTGATGCATACCTTGATATTTCTTGTTTTAAACTATTTGTATCTAGTCACTCTTATAAACTTTGAAGGTGTCCTATGCATTTATGTTTGCTACTCTATGAGGGACAAGCTGAATGCCACTATGCTATGTTTTCTTTATGTGAAACAAACAAACATCTTACAAAGCATTGTTATTCATTAATCTTTTGTTTGTGCCTTTTCATGTTGCAACATAGTTTCTTTGTCTTATTGCTAGAACTTTGTCTTTCATGTTATGATTGAAGTACTATGATCCCATCTTTGAATGTTTTACAAATACTTTGATCAAGTTTATGATGGTGCATGTCACCTCAAAAATTATTCTTTCTTTTTATCACTTACCTACTCGAGGACGAGCAGGAGTTAAGCTTGGGGATGTTTATACATTGCAAATGTATCTATAATTTTTGATGTTCCATGCTTGGTTTTATCTACTTTCTTGTGTTTTGTCCACATTTTGGAGTACTTTTCATATGATTTCTTGGACTAACCTATTAACAAGAGCCACAGTGCCAGTTGCATGTTTTCTGCTGTTTTTGGTTCCAGAAAGTCAGAAAATGAATATTCTCGGAATTGGACTGGACAAAAGCCAAAGTCGTTATTTTCCCAGAAGATTCACGGAGCCAGAAGGAGACACGAAGGGGGGCCACAGGGTGGCCACACCACCCCTAGGAGCGGGTCCCCCCAGGCCACGCCAGGGCATGGTGTGGGCCCCCTGGCCGCCCACCGACCTTGTCTCTTCGCCTATAAGAAGCCTCCCGATGCATAAACCCTAAATAGTCAAGCCTCTAGCCACGAAAATTTCTGTAGCACCGCCGCCACTGAAGGGGAGATTTGGGGGATAGAAAGTCTCTGTTACGGCACCCTGCCGGGACAGGGAAGTGCCCCCAGAGCCATCTCCATCGATCTCCACCACCATCTCCATCACCGTTGCTGATTCCCATGATGATGAGGGAGTAGTTCTCTCTCGAGGCTAAGGGTTCTACCGGTAGCTATGTGTTCATCTCTCTCTCTATGCATGATCATATTGAGATCATGAGCTTTGTAATCAAGTAGATCTACCTTGCTACTCAAGTGCTTTAATAGATCTCTGCTCTCCCCATGTGTGTGAAAGTGACAGCGTGCGCACCATGGTGGCACTTAGGCTAGAGATTACAAATACTTGTTATGAGTTATATTTGGAGTTGGATGTCTTTATGAAATTGTGGTGTTTGTTGGAGCCATCTAGTGCTCAAGGTGACAGTGTGGGGTTATCTAGATGGCAAAGGCTTACTTTGAGGTGTGCTGTTATAGCCCTACCATCGATTAGAGTGTTCAACCGGAGAGTAGTTAAGAGTAGTATCATGAAGAGAATATATTTATATGAGAGTGTTCACTAGTGAAAGTATGATCCCTAGGCCTTGTTTCTTAGCATTGATACACCGTTTGCAATTAGATCTGTTACATGTTTTCTTGCTTCCATCTTTATTTCAGTTTGTTAGTCTTTTCCACGCCATCAAGCTATTTTCTATCACCATTACCACTTATAATTTTCCATACCACTTGTATTTCACTATCTCTTCGCCGAACTAGTGCACCTATACACCTGACTGGTGTATTGGGTGTGTTGGGGACACAAGAGACTTCTTGTATCTTGATTGCAGGGTTGCTTGAGAGGGGATACCTTTGACCACTTCCTCCCTAAGTTCGATAAACCTTGGGTGATCCACTTAAGGGAAAACTTGCTGCTGTTCTACAAACCTCTGCACTTGGAGGCCCAACAACTGTCTACAAGAATAGAAGTGCATAGACATCAGTCACAGCAAACCAGAACACACATATAAGGTGAACAAAACGACAGGTTCGCAATGTTCTCCGCGAACAACACACATCGAGCAACACATTATGCACTTAGGCAAGAAAACACGGCCTACTATAGGTACCAAGGAGTTAACTACTCGCGATATAGGGGAATCCTATTTCTAAGACTATTAATCCTAGATGGAACGTTGTTGAAGTCTGGGTCACTATCTTGTAGATGAAGCCTTTGTCTTATCTTTGTATGCTTCTTGATGGTGTAACACTTGATGTCTTCTGATAATGGGGATTCCGCTGGTAGGACGATCTTGTAGTCTCCTTGTGTTTGCTAGTAGTTGCCTCTCTTCATCATGTTATCATTGTCTTCCTCGGGTTCTGGGTCCTATTTGTTTGAAGTCCGTAGGTTTGAAATTTGGACGAGTGATAGAGGAAAGAATTTTCGAAATCATTCAATTTAGGAGAGGATAAGAGGTAGAACTTTCCGAAACCTTTTGATAAAATAGTCTTTTGAAAGCTACTGTTTTCAAAATAGTTTTCCTGTCTAACGACCATGCTAACTAAGGTTCTCCTATAGTCAGGATGGCTCTGATACTAAGTCTATGGGGCCCCTAGATTAATCCTCCGAGAATCCCTGTTATGCATACACCACGATCCCATGATCAGTTAGACGTGGCACATAACTGACAAGTATCAACGCAAACATCCATCATTTAAACGGTACATGTCATACCTTATTTTCCATTATGCCTACATCGATCATCATCAGCGGAACTTCATAAAGCGTAGAGCCCGAGCAATGCCTTAACCTACATGCAACTGACTGGGAGAACGTCCTAGTTCGCATAGTCGTGAACTCCACCATCTTCTTGATATCTAACCAAGTTAATAGCCAGGGACAATGCAGTGAGTACTTTGAATGTACTCGCAAACCACCTTAAGAGAATAGTAATAACAGGAGGATATGCAATATGGTTGTGGTAGTAGGAGGGCTCCAAGAGAGGTTCTTTTCTCAATTAGTTTCTCTTGTAGATATAGCATCTGCATATCTTTGTTGAAAACCTTTGTAAACATTTTGGAAACCTTTTTGAAAAGTTTTGGAAAACATTAGGACTAGGTCACCGATTTGTTCCTCCTTTCGATCATCCCATGAACAAACTCCTTTCCTTCCTTTCCGACCATCCCATGGTCAAAACATGTATTCAATCCGACCATCCCATGGTCAAAACATTTCCAAAGCCATTACTTTTCTGAAATCCTTTTTGAAATCAAAACCAGCACCGCTCTACAGTAGTTTGACCAACCCGTCCATGACCGTGGACATGGCTATTCGAATAGATTTACACTCTGCAGAGGTTGTACACTTTACCCACACCATCCGGGTACCCTACCCTGATCTACACCGATCGTGGGTCGAGTAACCGATCAAAACTCTCCGGAAGCCCACTCCAATATAAGTGCCTACCCTATGAGTGTTGTTTCCCCTCAACATCGGGACGCCCTATATAGTTCCCAAGCCAACCGGAGCGCTTTTTGTACTACACAAAGTGTGCGCTTTCAACGAGGGGCTCATAGTAACGCGTGGAGGCCCGTAGACCCTTCGTTCCTTCTCCAGGTCGATGTCTCACATGGACCTTTAAAGGAGAAGGCCCACCCTCCAGGGATTTTTATCCCCTGTAGTCGTTGCAAGGCAGCCTATACCAGAATAAACAAACATCAAATCCAGCCCTGTCCCATTCCAGAGTAATGTGGTTGCACGGGTTAAGTTCTTATAGCTAAAGCTGCAAAGAACCGGGTGCGTTTTCATAAACATTTTACCTTCTCTTTCCTTCAGCATCTTTTGTAAAACGAAAACCTTTTTATTTCTCAAACTTCTCTTGGTAGGTCAAACCTCACCAAGTTTTTATCATAAAACTCTTTGTAAAACTTTTCCGGGGTCTTCCCATCCTATAGCTTTGCTTCAGCTAAAACAGGGTCTCCAAAGGGTTATGGTAATATGCACCATCTATTCTACTAGGGGCCAGTAGGTGTCATCAAGGGGTTTGTACTTAATAGTACAAAAGTGTAATAGTTCGGAGGAGCCAAACCACTACCATATATACATCAACATATAGTAAAACAATGCATTTTTAATAAATAGTAGATAAAACATGCATAAGTAAAATAGTAGGACAAGGCTTATGAGCAAGAAGGTGGCTTGCCTGCGATCAGCAAGATGGCAATATATGTCCCTGGACTTCTTCTTAGAATACCAAAAGATAACAATAATAATAAGATGCTTCCTCCTTCTTAGCGTCACACATTCGCAACTATCGCCGTCATCAAGCATACATGCATACAAACAATGCCACAATCAAGACAAGGCATACAAGTATCCACACAATACATCAAGAAAAGATAATCGCAAGCTATAAAACTGCAGCGTCCTAGAAGATTGGCTTGATGCGATTGGTAAATGACTTGGAAGCAGTTGTAGAGATTTTAATAAGATTTAAAGTCTAGAAACTACTAGGAGAGGGGTTTTAGACCAAGGCCATATTATATATGGTACCATTATATAAAAATGATACCATCTGATAGGTACTGATAAAATGAATCCAACAAAAGTGGTTTCACTATTTTATCAATTTCCATTGATATATAAAGGGTTTTCTAGTGAGAAAAGCACTAGTTTTAGGAAATAAATCACCAAAAAAGTTCCGTTGTTCCAGAAATTAATTCCTCTTAGGATTCAGTAGGTATTGATGGACTGGTTCAATGAGAGTTGGAATCACTTCAAGATCTTTACCATAATGCCCTTGGGAAAATCCCAAAGTTAGTTCTGGAGGGTATTTATCTTTTTCACCAGATTTAATCTACAGGGGATTTTGGTATGAATACAAGGGCACATGCTAGGTATTTTCAATAACTTTCTGTAGAATTTTGATTTACTAATTTAGGTGACACATAACTACTATAATGATTTTATTAGTGAAATAGCCATACATAGAATAGTTTAATTCACCATAATTTAATAAGGGCTTAATAATTTTTGAGATTCTGTGGTTCGATTGATATAATGATTGATGAGTTGTAAGAGTTGTAATCAGGTTAATACCAGTTCTGGTTTGACCTACAGAAATTTCTAAAGGCAGAATTTGCTTGTTATTGTTATTTTTACCAAGGGCAAACTAAGAAACAAATTATGGTGAGTCCAAAGTGGCATGCAAGGCCTCAGATATACCTTGCGGTACAAAAAGGTTTCAATCAAAAAAAGAGTAATTAAACTATCTGGAGGATTTATTTTGTTACAGGGACATGTCTTGGTAATTTATTTTACAGAGAAGATAAAACCGCTGAACTGGACAAATTTTGGTGCTGAATGTTTAAGAAAACACATGAGCACCTGGCAAAAATTATATCTCGGAATTTCTAGTTAATTTCCATTTTTATTAAAATTTAATCCTACTTAGCTATTTAGCAGACCTGTGGAAAAAGAAAATGATTAGGGGAGGGGATTCTGTAGGCTGGCATCAAGGAAAAATGGGCCAGACTAGCGCCAGCTGGCCCACTCGCAGGCGAGCTTGCACAGGAGGGAAAATTTGAAGGCCTGCCAGGCGGGCCCCAGCGATCAGTGACAGTGGCCGGCCGAAGGGGTAAGGGCGAGGGTGATCCGTTCGATCAAGTTCTGATCAACGGAGCACGCGCGTCTTCAACCTCCCGCGGCGGCGTGGGATTGAAACCCTAGGGGACGATGCCGACAGGTGTAGGGGCTTACCTAGGGACTATTTCCCGCCATGGAGACGCCACAGGAAGATGTGGTGCTCTCCGCCGACTCTGGCGAGGGGCGGAAGAGGTGGTTTTCGTGCCGGAGGAGATCTCGCACGACGACGTCCGATGGATCTCGCCGGAGCTCGTTCGTGGAGAGGGTTGCTGGTGTTCCTGAGTCATAAATAGATGCGGGTGAGGTAGATCCTAGATAATGTAGCACATGTAAGCAAGGAGGGGGTGCAGAAGAGAACCAAATCGAGGACGAGTTGAAGTTTTTATCCAACCCCTGAGAGAGCTTCCTCTCCATCTTCATGGACATGCAGAGAGAGAGGCTGGGTGAGGGTTTGTAGGGGAGGTGGAGGAAGGCTGTGGAGGGGAACTACGGAGTTGGGGAAGGGCGAGCTCGACCATGCACTCCAATTATTGAAGGAGGCCGATGAGAGGCTCTCCTCCTCCTCTAGGAGCTTGAGGGCCAGGGAAGGGCTGTGGAGCTTGGGGATAGGTAGGTGGAGGTGGGGGAAACAAATGGTGCGACAGAGGGGTTCGGGAGTGGCCTCTGGTCCTAATAAACAAGAGGGGGAGGTGTATGGTGGTCTAGGTCCATGAGGGAAAGATAGGGGGCGTGAGGGGCAGGTATTGGCCACTGTGGGGCAGTGGAGAGGTGAGGGTTGGGCTCTGAGTCGAGGACTGAGTGGAGAGGAAGGGGTACTGGCTGCTGCTGCCTTAAATGCAAGATTTTAAAAAGAGTGTTCTTTCTCTCCTCTTCCAAGGGACATAGGGAGGTGCATCTACTACAGGGGTAGGGCTACAGTACCATGTCGACCAGAGGTGAGTGCTGGTGCTGGTGGAGGTTGATGGAGGTGCTTTGATGAGGTTTTGATTTGATTTGGCTCAAGGATTTGATTATTATCAAATTTGATTCATGATGATGCTCATGAAGGGAGTCTACTAATTTTAATTGTATAGTATGAGCCAATGGTACTGGTAGATAGATGAGGTCAAGATACCCTTCTAGGAATTATTTGAGATTTTTCCAAGGATTTATAGTCCACTTAAAATCCTATATTCAAAAAGTGCTAAAAGGGTTTTCAGGAGTTTCTTTGATATTTTTGAATTGGTCAAGGTGATTTTTTGTTGTGAAATGGTCCTACATATGAATTCACACTTTGAGGATTTTTTTCAAGATTTATTGTGACATAAAAGTATTTAAAACAATTATTATTCCATTTCTACCATTTAAGAAAAAGGGCAAAAATAAATAATAAAAATCCTCAAAAATACTTATATTAGAGGTGTTAAGACAGGGTATGATACCTAGGACTCAAGTGAGCCTAAAGTTGGAGGTGTGATTTGGAGGAAGGGAAACTTTTCTTTATAGATGGGGTTTTGCAGTTTTTGTCGAATAAAGCAATTTAATTATTTTGGGCCAGGATAATTATGGAAAGCTTTGGGTAAATTTATATACCCATGGTAGATGGTGTCCACCATAGGTATCCATCATTGGAAACTTTGGGTTTTGAAATTCAAGTTTGATTTGGAAGGAAAACAAGGGGTAAAGGATATTATGCAAAGTTATTTTTATACCATCAAAATCCTGTTGGATCTTAGAGCTCAGAGCTCCCCTTGGGTCATGGTCTATATGGATGGATATACCAGGTGATTTTGATCACAATGGAGCAAAGAGTTGAAGTTGATACTGATTGAACTATCCAAGAAATTACGTTTAGAATTGAATAAAAATAAGGGTGCCAGAACATAATATCAAATAGCCTTCAAAACCATGTGGGTTTTGGAAACACAAGGGTCTAATTGAAGCAAGTGAAGTAGGGATGTATATACCTTCATGAGTAGATTACAATCATTCCAAAAGTTGGTCCAAATAAGGTAGTATGGATATGTGAGCTTCTGATAAATTAGGCTAGTTGATAAGATTTACAGTAAAAGTTATTTTCTTGCCTGCAAAACCATCAAGAACAAGTAGGTTGGAGGATGATCTAATAAAGGGCAAGAGTGGGCCTTTGTAGTCCTTAGGATGGTTTACAAGATGGTTCAAGTGCATTACCAAAAATGCACAAGGGTTGAGAAACAGAGGCATTCAAAGAAGTGATGTTGAAACAGTTTCCAGAATTATTCAAAATTTAGCAGATTTAGGGTTTTTGACTAGAATATGAGTGCGGATGTTTTTGATGGGTTGCAAGGTATCAAAGCATCATCAAGTGGATGATGTTGAAGTGTAGATTAATAAGAATATATCCATGCTTGATATTGGTCTTCATTGACTTGGAAAGTTCTAGAATGAATAACTACAGAAGTGATCTAGTTAATGGTTTTACATGATCACCTAGTGGCTATAGATTAGATACATCTTGGTTAACTTTCTTAGGGTTGACACTCTTGGATTACCTAGATGCTAGATGATGAGCCCTAGAGTAGCTCATACTACTCCTGAGCAAACAAGTCAAACAACAGAATAAGGCAAATCATCAGATAGCAGATCAAGGCAATTCATCTTTAACGAGTAACGCAGGATATTAATAGAGTTACCACCAAGCCTATCTTGAGGTAAGGATGGTTATTTTGAACAAGTTGGAGTTTGAACAAGGTAAAGTCCTTGGTACATCTACCAAGAGTAGAGTTCAAAAGATTTATAAAAAGGTTTTGGAAAACCTAGAGGTAAGAGTATTTTGAAGGTTCTGTCTTGAAAAACTAAGGATTTTATAGCTTATAGATCTCCATAATTTTGACAATGGAAGCTACTAAAAAAGTTTTAGGGTTGCAAGGCATCTTCACTCAGGTTTTTTTTTGAAATGCCAGAACATTTGAGAATATGAAACATAAGCCAAGACAGTTTTTGTTAAATAGCTTTTGTCAACTGAGGTTGAGGTAATGATTATATCATCTGTTGCACATTCAGAGGCATAAGCATAGACAAGCAATCAAGCAACACTACATCAGTCAACAAGAAAAAGTTTTTGTTCCCCCTATTTTTTGCATCCTGGACAACTAATCAGGGTTGCTAAAATTTGGATGTTACAGGCCTTTCCCCCTTAAAAGAATCTCGTCCTTGAGATTCGGGAGAGTAAGATTAGAGGATTTTGTGTTGGGGTTAGTGTCAAGTGTTTCTCGCGCACTAACTTGTCGGCTTTGTCTTTGAACAGGGTCACTGCGATAGTGAGGTTGAACTTCAATTGTCTTGGATACACGAGTGTTGAGCAGGTTCCGGTTCGGATTGTGCGTGTTGTCTCGCCTCCTACCCCGCCTCCACCCACTTGCGCGTGTTGCTTCCCCCTGCCTCAAACTCAACCAAATCTTACCAACACGTGAGATACCTCTTTGAGAAGACGTTGACTGGTTAAATTTTTTGGTTGGTTCTTTCGTTGGTCATAGAGGAGCCAGATCTTCCAATTTCAGAATTTTTTTCGTCCAACATAGTCAAAGACCCAATTGTCTCTGTGGAGATGAACTAGACATGGCAATTGAGAAGGAGAGAAACTTTCTGGTGAGTCGAGTCGGTGCTAGCGAGATGGAGGGGCTGCTTGAGGCTGTCTGCTTTGCACTACCCCTGATGGCCAGCTCCTACACCCCTGCTTCCACTCTCTTTCGCCCATCTACGCCTGATGATGACTCAAAGGTACTGACGCTTCACCCTTTTCTATTCCTAGATGAACACTGATTCAGGATTGGAGCTGATTGGTATGCAGTTTGCATGATGGTGATATGTTCTGACCATATTTTAGTTCTTCTATTATTATTGGCATATTTGTTGATGAGCACAGCGATGCTTGAAGCTGGACCAACACTTTAGTCCGTTGACGATTGATCCCCTTACACTTATTCTCTTTTTCTAATAGATGGCGCCAAACTGGGTGGCAGTTCATGAGGCCATGACTGTTCGCAGGCTGATGTTGGACAGTCCTTCCGACACATGGTTGTAGGCAACCAAGGTGTAGCCACCGGCTGAGTCACCCATCACCACCACAATCAAGAGCGAGCGAGCAATGTGCTACTGCTCTATCCACTACTGTGTGCTCTAAATGTAGAAGTTGCAGGTTTGTGATATGCTCATTCTTACCACATGTTCAATGAAAATACTCCTATGCATATATTCATAAACTTATGTGTGTATCCCTTCCGGTAACGGGTATCTGAAAAGGGTGATCTCTTTTTCTGAACCTTGTAAAAAGGTGATTTCCACAATGCATCCGGACATAAGATAGCTCAAATTTTTTTCCATGACCGGCAGCCTCCTATCTCTCCCTGGCCACAGTGGGCGCCTCCCTGCCTAAGCTTCTCCCTGTCTTGCCCGTTGCCACGGCGACACCATCAAGACATGGTCCTAGGACCTCAAGCCCCTCCAACCACTACACCACTAGCATGTAATCATTTGTTGCTAGATATAACACTAAAATATAGTCAATTATCTAACCTTTTTATTCTTCTTTATATGATGTGGTATTGTCGTGCATTTTACCGTATAATACTTTGTTCATTTGGTAAGCTAAAAATAGCTAATGGGTTTCAATCCTTGTCGCTAAAAAAACTAGATGTCATAGTGCAATCTTTTTCTAGCTTAGTGGATGGCCGAACTTTTAGTCCTGTGAAAACATTGAATATTATGTGAGCAATTATCAAAATCGCTAGGTCTTCTTCGACTTATGGACTTATTGGCATGTTTTTCTGCACATTGAATTGATGGCAGCTTTGTGCCAAGATTCCCATGCTTCTAGGTATGACTCCAACTGGCATGTCTTACTAGGTATTTTAAGGAATTCACCTTTTTTATTCACCATTAAATTTAGAAGTTATCCTTCACAGAGACAAGACAATATTAGGTATATTGTCTTCAGTTTGGGGTTTATAGGTTCGTTGTCTTACCGCAAATTCTGAATACACACAAACATATGTTCTCTGGAGAAAGATGAATTTAGGGAGGTAATTGATCAATTATAACTATATTATTTACCGTGTTCTCCTTTTTGTAATTATGCCATTTTGAACATGTATTTATTGCGAGGGATCGCCATGCAAAGTATGGTTCTATGATATTCCTTTCAAATGATTTTTATGTGGAACTACTGAAAGAGCATGTGATCCCCATGTGTGGTTTTGGTAATTAATGACAATCTTTATGGACTAATGTTTGCATGAAGTTGCACTAGTAAGATTTGTCCATTGGCTTCGCTTGGACCATTCGTTGGATTCAGGGTGGAAGAAATGAAGAACAAGCATTGTCCAAGGGCCTTGGTCTCTTTTGGAATCATATGAAGTTAGAAGAAATGTTGTGCAAGTTCAAGATGTGCCATCTCTAGAAGATCTCATGCTTGAAGCTCGCCATTCTCGGTGGTCATGGATCGATGAAGACAAGGTCAAAGAAGAGGCTTTCCCATGGTGTATGGGTAGCATATGTCAAGTCTTCATCAAGCGAGTGTGTGCAAGAGAAATCAAGAAGGTGTCCATCTTGAGAAGGACAAGATCGTCTACATCATGCTCAAGTGGTTTGCTCAAGGCAAAGGTATAAGCTTGATAGGTTTTCCCTTTTACCGGTCTCATGTTGGTAGTTGGGAGACCGGGTTTAGGATAGATAGCCGTACTATCAAGAGGGGCTCTCGAGTGAGTAACTCGATCATATCGTTCGAAGAGAGATCAAACCTTTGCATACTCAGCATCATCTTTCTTGGTTTTTTTGGATCTTATCCATGTGAGGTTCTAGAGCTTGTGGTTATCTTCATAACAAGCTCTAGTTCATCAAAAACGGATCTCCCTTTTATATCTTATTGCATTTTTTATCTTGGAGTTTTTCCGGCTCCTCCCAAGGGAGGTATCTCACATTATAATACTTGATACATTCTCACTTTGTAGTATCCAATATTTTTGTTGGGTAGCTCTTGTCGCCCTCTTTCCAACAAAATTGGTTTCGGATCGATCAGAGTTTCCTAACTCAAGTTATTGCTATTCGAAGTTTGCCCTATTTGTTTTAAAAACAAAATGAAGGAAAAAAGGGTATCTGTTTTGGGCCGAGCGGTACTACCGCTCGCGCTACCGTCTGCACCTAAACGCGTTGCCTCCCTCTCTGCTCGGCCCGGTAGTGATGCAGGCCCAGGACTGGCAGTACCGACCCAAGCGGTACTATCGCCCGGCCTGGCCGATACTAATGGGATGGACCCACTTGCTTACCGTGCTCCCGCTGCGTCGCTTGCTTGCGGGCCTGCTCCCTCGCATGCGCGCTCGCCCAGCTCGCGCACTCTCGCTCGTGCGCTGCTCGCCCTGATCCTTTCTTTCCCTCGCTCGCCCTGCGTCGCTCGCCAGGTCACCCAGCGCCTGTCGCCCGCTTCTCTTCCTGGAGCTGCTTGCTCGGGACCGGTAGTATCGGCCCACTATGGTACTACCGGCCTAGGTGGGATCTGGCCCCCCAATGGGCAAATTCGTTTGGGCCACTATTTAAGCCTCCTCTCTCTTTTTTTGTGTTGCTTCTTCCTCTTTTATTCAAGCTTTTCCCTATTGCTTTGACCCCTCTTGAGCTTGATTTCTTTCCCCCCCTCCAATGATTCTTGCACATATTTGAGAGGATGATTGAGGAGATCTAGATCTACATTTTGACCAAACCATATCATATCTTTGTGAGTGAATCTTTGGGGTCTAAATCTTGAAGGATTTGGTGTTCTCCTTGTGTTCTTCCTCTCTTGTTCCCCCAATAGCTTTAGTAGCTTTCTTGGAACTTGAGAGTGAAGGATTGGGGCATCTTTGTGGTGTTCTTGCCATTTGCATTAGGTGCATCGGTTTGAGTTCTCCTCGGAGGATTTGATTGGTGAAATAAAGAAGCTTGTCCCTCTTGGGTTCTTGGAACCCTAGACGGTTGTGTGGCATTTGTGGTGAGTTCTTTGGGTCTTCAATTAAGTTGTGGATCTCTCCCTAAGATTGTGGCCTTGGTGGTGATTATTGGGAGCCTCCAATTAAGTTGTGGAGATTGCCCCAATCTTGTACGGGTTTGGTGACCGCCCTCAAGTGTCCCATATTGGACCAGGTGCTTTCCGTGTGGTGGGTGCTCGGGAGAATAGGGTGAGGCCTCTTGTGGCATTGGTGGTCTTAGTACCGTCCACCCCCCAACGAGACGTACTCCCTTGTTAGGAGGAACTCGGTAAAACATCGTCGTCCCCGCGTGCCTCGGTTATCTCTATACCCGAGCTCTTTACTTATGCACTTTACATTGTGATAGCCTTTGTGCTTGAAGTAATCTATCTTGCTATCATATTGTTGCTTGTCTTGCTTAGCATAAGTTGTTGGTACGCATAGGTGAACCATAGCATTTATAGGCTTTGTGCTTGAAAAAATAAAATATTACTTTTATTCCGCCTTTGTTAAGCCCTTCTCGTAAAAGTTTTTAATCGCCTGTTCACCCCCTCCTCTAGGCGGCATCCGTGATCTTTCAACTATTGTACTGTTCGTTTGTGGGATAACCATGCCAAGTAGGATTATTTAGCGACTCAAGGCTTCTATTCTTTGGTTTGTGCACCCCGGTAGACCTTGGAGTATATACAGATTGAATTCTTATGTTTAGTGCCTACTGCTGATTTTAGAGGTATGATCCTTCCAGTTTTAAGGGGCATGTCATGTCAGATCCGTCTACCGGTTGTTGATAGATATGAGGTCATGACTATCTCGCTCCATCATTATATATTAGTCATCTTAGGATCTAGCACTCAATCTTGGAAATTAAAGCTTCGTATTTTGATTTTTGCAAATTAGTTAGAGGATGAATAAAACTTGATCTTATGATGGACATGTGCGAGATGTGATTGTAGTAGACTATTAATCTTTTTAGACTACAGACAAAGACCAATTTGGTTGAAAAAATGATAATACAACTAGATATTGTTCATTGTACGCAGTTAATCTAGAGAATTTGCCAACTATATGGTTATTTTCATCTCCGTAATTGCCCTGTTATATTCCCCCACTCGGAATGGAATTGACATTGTTGGTGTTGAGGTAGAGAAGATGAAAATATTGGCTAGGAATCTCCATGTGGGTCGCTGGCATGTGAGTGATGTAGTGTAGCATAAGTGTAGTGATATGGAGTCAAATAATTTCAGGGGGACACGGTTAGAGAATAGATTGCAAGGGCCTTCATATAGGATACTTCCTGGACCGACTGAACCATTTAGCTAACTAGACCCGATGAAAAAACCGACTTATACTCCAGCTGGCAGCTACTGGACTACAACTGCAGTTTCCGATTCAACTTTGCCACTTTGCTTATCTCTTTCATAGTATGTTTTATTCTTACTACATATCTTGATATATATGTGCTCCTTTTAACTTATGCTTGAAAGTTATGCACATCTATCAATTTAGGTTCTCTCAAATGTAGGAATTTATAAATGATGATGTTATCATCCTTTGTAGATGGCTATCATCTATTACTTTCTACTTCTTAGGATACAAGGTAAAACATTTGCTTATTCACCATAGTGATTATTGCTATGTTTCTTGACTTGGAATTGATGGTTTTATATTGCTTCCATTGAGAGAAAAACAAAGGTTCCTCCTTTTAGCTTATGCTTGACAATTATGCACCGCTATCAATTTAGGTTCTCTCAGATGTTGGATTTTATAAATGATGTTGTTATCAACCTTTGTGGATGGCTATGATCTACTGCTTTATTACTTTCTACTTTTATGGTACAAGGTAAAGCATCTGCTTATTCACCATACTGATTATTTTATAAATGATGTTGTTATCAACCTTTGTGGATGGCTATGATCTGCTTCTTTATTACTTTCTACTTTTATGATACAAGGTAAAACATCTTCTTATTCACCATACAAGGTAAAGGTAGTACTGGTGCTCTCACAAGGGAAGTTAGTTTTTCCAGGTTACTCCTATCTTTTGACCTTACACTTTAAGTAATATTTTTGTGGGTATGCATGGCATTGTCATATAGAGTTGGATTTGTTTCTAGGGTTTTATGGTATCAATATTTAGAGAAAATATTTATCGACCTATAGGTCAGTGAATTATGTTTGCTATTTTGGTTATGCATAATTTCAAGTACAACTTTAGTAGTATTATATTATCTATAAGCTTAAGCGTGGTGAGCTGCGGCTGTGCTGAGACTATCAGCACGGGCGTTGGCCATTCCGTGACGCTGGCTTGTGGTCCATGGGGCGACCATCTCAGACTGACACATTGTACTCCCATCTCTCCCTGATAGGCAAGCGAAGAAACATAACCTAGGATTCGTTCTCCTCCCACCTGCTCGATCTACGCCCATAGGCGATGGCATCGCCGCCCCCGCCCTTCTCCGGCGCAAGGAACATGGGTCTTCCCTTCAACGGCGTGGATTCCCGTGACCCTTTACCCTGATCCGTGGGTAACTATTGCCAGTTTGTTATCCTCCCACCTGCCCGATCCCTGCCCAACGGATAAGCCTTCTCCGCCGCAAGCCTTCTCCGGTGCAAGCCTTCCAAGGCATCCGATGCTCATTTCACTTTTTTGTTTGAAAGATCAATATTACAGATAAAAGACATTAGAAGACTAGTTTAGCATATATGCAATTTTTTAAAACAAGCAGTAGACTTCTATTCAATTTTTCCCTTGCCTATGCATGACACAGATATGCTTTACAAAGTAATACATATTTTTGCTTTTTCCCATCATCAACAAAATCTAAATGGAAGCGGCCTGACAGCCTCCCTAAAAGGATATGTTCTCACATTATATTAGATATCATCCATCAGTGTTTTTCTATGTATTTATTGGTTTAGCTTTCAGTTTGACTGTATTTCATGATGTCTCAGTAAATAATGTGGTGTCACTAATTCTAAATTTTCTTTTGGACTCTTGGCAGGAACAATAAACAAGGCTTCCTTGCTCGAATGTCCACGCAATCATATTGATGTAATGGGTTATAGTGACTGTTTTAATTGTCTCCTTCTGCATAGAATCGTACTTTAAATTAGTTTGACAAAATAAGTCGTTATAATATATCATCCATGTTCATGTAGATAGTGCGCTATTTAATTCTAAAAGATGGTAGTAGTAAACTATAGTGTTTGTGTTACTGAATACTGGACTTTATCTTTTGACTGGCAAATTATTGGTAATAACTCAAGGGAAGCAATTGCATTGATAGGTGCTCATTTTCTTAATTAATTAGTAGTCAACTGGGTGAATTTGTTTTTTCATCCTACACTTTTGCAAGAATACAATTTGGTTCATTTATATGTGCAAACCAGGATGGAAATGATGGGTGTATAGTTTGTGCAGAACAAAACTACTATCTCATTTTTGAACTTTGCTTTATCAAAGATATCATTTGTTTTGTGATATACTCCCAAAAATCTATTTTATCAATATTGGTGTGCCTCATGTCCGTGTGTGCTGAGTTGTTTTAACCTTCAGTAGGTTGAAAATGCAATACCGTAACGTAGTATTGCATATGTATTGTTTTGTAACAAGGCTTGGCTTGCAGTAAGCAAGCCTCAAAATTTGCTACCTTATTTGTTTGCCTACAACTTACATATGTTTAAGGTCTAGATATTTTTTATTTAAACATTGGCCTCACAATGATAAAGAAGTGATATTGTAATCTCTTACTTAGACAACTTCTATTGTTAACTTGTTGGGTTTAAACTCTAACCTATCTTCATATATTGTGTAATATCATGATAGATGTTCCAACATTCCCAAAAGAAAAACAACTATGTATATGTGCTAGTAGATTTGTGATATTCTTCTTCTTTTTGTTAAATGTTTAAGTGATAAGATTACATTGTTTCCAGGATAGTGAACACCATATCGATTTATTTAGATCATTTATTTTAGATCCGTTGCAATGCACGGGTATTTTTTCCCTATATTTTTCTATAGCTTAAACGTGGTTATGTACCCGCCCGGCGAGGGCACTCCCGACACATGCATTCATAACGGTTCGATCTTAAGACGGGAGTCATCAGTACAGTACCGTAAATTGGAGCTGTTAAGTTAGATTTTTTTACCATGAGGGAGGCATCTCCCGACAAGAGATTGGGCCATGTGCACGACCCTGGCCCACGATAAGCGAAGCAGTACTCCTGATACCCCGGAAAAAACAACTATGGCTAATTCTTCTCACGCCTACCCACCCAGCCCTCCCAGCTCCGAAGCTCCGAGTATCTCCCCGAGCGCGTCGCCGCCAGAGTGAAATATGCCGCTTCCCGCGGCGGTTCGCGACCTAATCTAGCCGGTTCCTAGCACCTCCAGGCCGCCATTGACGATGTCGTCCCACGCGCACCAGCCCGGGGAACGGCGGCCAGACGGGCTGGGCGCAAGCTGAGCGGATTCACCCCCTCTGGGCGGCAGTTCCGGAAGCCGAGCGTTGCCATTTTTCGCAGCCTAATCCGGCATGCTTAGGCGCCTCCCTCCCGCCATTGATGGTGACATGGGATGACGAGGTGGAGATCGGCTGAGCCAGCTCGAGTGGACTCCGGTCCTCTCCAGCGTCGTTGGTACCTAGGGTGAGCACCAAGCCACAAATACTTGTTATTTTTTCCGCAAAACTCCTCACTAGCAAATTACAACACTACCAACGTCTTCAGTAATTCTTCTCAGCACCATTGAGAGTAGGTAGAGGTTGCTCCTTTTCCCCAATCTGTTGTTTTCTCATGAAAGGATTAAGTCTTTTTCCTCTGCTCCTTTATTTGTTTGCACTTCATTCTTATCCTGCTAGATTAGATGAACTTGATCCGGCGGTCTAATGGAGGATTCACTATTAAATGCATACTAATAAATCTAGGTGTCAATAGTGACTCCTAGGAGATCTGTCATTGAAGTGGTTGCTGAGTCGATGTTGTTGTTGGCAGTGGAGATGACTAATGCAACAGATGTTCCTAGAACCAAGGTGAACCAGAAAAATGTTGCTGGCTATAGCTGTCCATAAGTGCACTGATTTGCTATGATTGTTGTCTAAAGTTTGTGCAAGGAGACAAGGCAAGGCTGCTTCATTCTGGCTAAAAATAAAACTCCATTTTGAATTCCTACTAGGTTTTTTAATATCATGGTGGATGATGAAAGTGTCTTTTGCTGCATGTTCCCAAATTTTGGTGCACTCCCTTCACATATCCTGAACTCGGCTCACCTCATAGAATTAGTGATTCAAGCTTAGATTTCTTAAGTAACATTAACACTCGACCTTTTCAACCTTACTTACAGCATATTCCCTAGAGGAACCGTCATGCAATTTCATCATTGTTTATCATATAGTAGCAGAGTGCTCGTGCATTGCTACGGTATATTAGTTTCTTTTTCGCCCACACGTAATGCACATGAAAATTCACGTGTATGGAAACACATAGATATAGGATTTATATTGCTGGACTCCTTTTCGCTCAAGATGCATTTGGACTATAGACATAAGTGGATGTTTTATATAGACCTCAAGTTGGGGCTCATTTGCCAGTTTTTCTTTCTTTCACTCAACCGTTAGGCCAATAGGCCATGTGCATCGTAGGCACGAGGCAACCAATGAAATCTCATCTTGATTCCTATTCTTGCCTTGAAAATTGTTGTAGGGTATTTCTTTTGTTCATTCACTCGTATCCTCGTTCTTTCTCTCACATGGATCAAGCTCCTCCCAATGCTAGAATAGCGCCATTTTTCTTTTTGTTAGTTTTTTTTATGCATCATTATGATAGTATCATGTCATCATCACATAGGTTGTTTTTTCACATAAACATTGCACACAAAGTTTAACAATGTTTTTATAAAACACAAATTCTAAAAATATTTGTGCTAATTTTTTGAGGATTATATACACTCTTTTTTCCCTTTCTTGTTTTTAAAATCAAATCAAATAATAATATGTTAGAAGCTTTTTTGAAACCTGGTTAAGTCAAGGACAAGTTTTGAAAATGTTTAAAGCTCCTTTGAAGTGTGTTGCTATGGTACCGATATCATCATCATTTGTATAACTCAATCTTTTAAGTGACCTTGTTATTATAACTAAATTTAGCTAAACCATTCCTGTAGGTCTCATAGACTAAGGCCAACACTCATAATAATTTGGCTCTCTTAAAATTTATTTGACGGTAGATATCTTAAATTATACAAAACAAATCTTGAATTTAGAAAGGTGAACAGCAACAACTAACCTCCAAAATCTGAAAAATCAGCTAACCTCCAAATCTAAAAAAAAAAGTAATTTCATATAGAAAAATTCATGCCGCTAGCTCTATGAATAAATCTAGGAATCCAGACCCAACAAATTCGCATTTCCTAAAATCACCCACAATGTGCGAAAGTGCTAAATTTGCCGCATGAGAGCATCAATGACAAATATTTTCTCGGTCCATCTTAACCAATGTGCTACATGAGACCCAATAGTATCAGAAGAGGATGAAAATTCCAGTCAATTTGTCCTGCATCACCACGTTACTCGACACCCTTAATCCTTTGATTTTCCCACCCACCGATCTGGAGCGCGGCCCAAAATCTATCCTCCTCCCGCTTGTATTATCCTTCTTCTAGGAGAGATTCGAGTGGGTTGATCTTGATCGTTTTCTTAATGCTGCGATGAATTGATGGATCACGGGGCTAGAAAACTTTTGCCACATGCTTGCGATTCACGGAGATGAAGTCGTACGAACCCCACATCCGCACCAGTTCATAGCATGGGTCATCTCCACGAGCTGCCAGGAGGGAACGGGACCGAGGGAGTGGTCGGCGCTTGTCATCCTGCTCATAAGCCACAAGTGGTCGTCTCGCCTCCTTCCCTTCCATCTTTCTCGCTGGCCAGCGCCGCTGCAGCCCGCCATGCTCCACCGCCCGTAAGATGCTCGCCCGCCTGCCCACGCTTCTTCCCGGTTCCCGCTTGCCCGCTCCGTCTGCTGGCGACAGACGTCAGCCAGCTCGGCCGCCTGCCGCTCCAGCCTCCTCTCCCGTTACTGCAAGCCAAAGGCGGGAGGACCGCGACCCACCGGTGGCCGTTCCGGCATCGACGGAGTAGGGGAAGGTCAAGGAGGTACTCTATGAGACACTGGGCAGGCGAGCACTATGATGACGGGGGATCCTAAGACTGTCCGACCAGGCGAGCAGGCTAAATTGCTGATCTCGCCAGGTACTTGTCGTTGACCTTGGCCACCGACGAGAGGTCCGAGGCGTCGGACGTCAGTCGCGACCAGGTCAGTGTATAGGCTGGATCGGCCACCGGGGAAGTCGCCAAGGATGAGCCTGGTGTCCGGCCAGCTCCCTATGGCGTTTGGTCCTCCTCCCCTCCGCCGTGTCTCATCGGGCCCGCGAGTCCGATGGCGTGCCGGCATCCCTAATCTTGAATTTAGAAAGGTGAACAGCAACAACTAACCTCCAAAATCTGAAAAATCAGCTAACCTCCAAATCTAAAAAAAAAGTAATTTCATATAGAAAAATTCATGCCGCTATGAATAAATCTAGGAATCCAGACCCAACAAATTCGCATTTCCTAAAATCACCCACAATGTGCGAAAGTGCTAAATTTGCCGCATGAGAGCATCAATGACAAATATTTTCTCGGTCCATCTTAACCAATGTGCTACATGAGACCCAATAGTATCAGAAGAGGATGAAAATTCCAGTCAATTTGTCCTGCATCACCACGTTACTCGACACCCTTAATCCTTTGATTTTCCCACCCACCGATCTGGAGCGCGGCGCAAAATCTATCCTCCTCCCGCTTGTATTATCCTTCTTCTAGGAGAGATTCGAGTGGGTTGATCTTGATCGTTTTCTTAATGCTGCGATGAATTGATGGATCACGGGGCTAGAAAACTTTTGCCACATGCTTGCGATTCACGGAGATGAAGTCGTACGAACCCCACATCCGCACCAGTTCATAGCATGGGTCATCTCCACGAGCTGCCAAGAGGGAACGGGACCGAGGGAGTGGTCGGCGCTTGTCATCCTGCTCATCAGCCACAAGCGGTCGTCTCGCCTCCTTCCCTTCCATCTTTCTCGCTGGCCAGCGCCGCTGCAGCCCGCCATGCTCCACCGCCCGTAAGATGCTCGCCCGCCTGCCCACGCTTCTTCCCGGTTCCCGCTTGCCCGCTCCGTCTGCTGGCGACAGACGTCGGCCAGCTCGGCCGCCTGCCGCTCCAGCCTCCTCTCCCGTTACTGCAAGCCAAAGGCGGGAGGACCGCGACCCACCGGTGGCCGTTCCGGCATCGACAGAGTAGGGGAAGGTCAAGGAGGTACTCTATGAGACACTGGGCAGGCGAGCACTATGATGACGGGGGATCCTAAGACTGTCCGACCAGGCGAGCAGGCTAAATTGCTGATCTCGCCAGGTACTTGTCGTTGACCTTGGCCACCGACGAGAGGTCCGAGGCGTCGGACGTCAGTCGCGACCAGGTCAGTGTATAGGCTGGATCGGCCACCGGGGAAGTCGCCAAGGATGAGCCTGGTGTCCGGCCAGCTCCCTATGGCGTTTGGTCCTCCTCCCCTCCGCCGTGTCTCATCGGGCCCGCGAGTCCGATGGCGTGCCGGCATCCCTTCAGCGGAAGGCGCATCATCGATTCATCACGGAATCAAAGCCCTATAGAGAACATCGTAAGTATATATATGGATCAATCTTATTTGGACCTGGAGGTCGTGCATTGAGCTGACTCTTTTCCTTTCCCCCTCCGGTTTTGTGGCCTTCTTTGTTTCTCTCCTCTGGAAGGAAAGCGATGTATGACGACACGGACGCGTGATGCTAGGATTCCCGGCCTACATACGGAAGCTGCCAGATTTAAATACGACGGACGATGGACAGACGAGGTAGTGACGAAAACCACCGCTAGACAAATTATCTATACTAGCAAAGAGCCCGTGCGTTGCTACGGGCTAATATTTCTTAGTCAACGCCATTAAATTCGTACCATACAAAACACTCACACCCATGCGAAGGACACTCTATTGACCCGTCCCGCTTGTCTCACCAACGCTGAGGGAATTTCCTCATCAAAAATTAACTCCATCCTCATAGCCTCCAATCCTTCACCTTCCACCAGCATAGAACTCTGGCCCTTCTCTTCCTTATAGTCCTCCACGCAATATGTCCACCTCGATTGTGGACCTGTCGACCCCTCATTTTTCGCAATAATTATGTTATTTTCTTGACATTTTGACTCATTTATTGCAACAATTATGTTGTCTTCTTCACATATTGAGCAATGTAGTATTATTGCATGTCTATGCAGAGTCGAAGTTGTGTAGTGCCACTAAACTACTAAATAAAAAACAAGCGTATTATCGGTCATTATTTATTTTTAGAACTTTTTACAGGACGAATTCATCCTTTGACTGAGTTAGTAATAATTATTTTCAGTCATATATATATATATATACATTCTCGTTTTACATGGAAGTGTTCTGTGCGAGCTGATTTTTTTTAGCATGCTCGTCCGAGCTGACTATAAGTAAACTATTTGTACTAAATAGTTGTACTGCTGAATATCTAGTGTTTCTTCTTCACATATATATATATATATATCTCCATGAATACTTTTTTTAATGGTATTTTATTTGTATTTACAAGTATGACAAATACACAACCAATATTTTATTTGTATTTAGAAGAATGACAAATACACAACCAGTATTTTATCTGTATTCAGAAGTATGACAAATACACAAAGTCACACAGAATATAATTTAGAAATTTGAAGGACAATTCATAAGAGATAGGAATCTACTTGTTGGGAAGCTAGCTAGTACCAAAACAATAACACGGTGTGGCACTGTTGCTGTCACATGAGATTAAGAAAACACAGCAAGAACCTGCAGTTTAACTCACCTAGCCCATACAGCACGGTCGCCGCGTTGATTTCTCATCCAAGCCGGCAAATTCGTTCTTGATGAGGAACACCACGCCCACCAGCTCCTCCCCTCCGGCCATCCTCACCTCTGGCCTTTCAGGCCGCCTCCCCTTCCTCCCTCTCCCCTCTGTCAGCCCTCCCCCTCATGGACGTCTCTCTCCTCTGGCCCGTCGATCATGTCCGTCCCCCTCCCATGATGATATCTCGAGGGAGGCGTGCAGCCTGGATCTAGATGCAGTTGTGCCCTCCCTCTCTGGCACCCTCTATTAGATGACTTCCCCAGCACCGATGACTATCCCACCGAGCTCCTCCTTCCGAGCATCTTCCGGCGGGCCTCTAGTCGCCGTCGGCTTTGCATCTCCCATAGGCGCCACCGCTCTTCCTCAGTGTTCGTGGGTAGCAAGCTCGTCCGCAGGCGCTGCAGCTGCGATGTGCGGGATGAGTCTCAGCAGGGCCTTCCCCATCATCAGCCACCCATCGATCTCTAGCAATCGGCGTCGCCTCCCTCATCTGGCTTGGGGAACGGAACCTTCTGCCTCCGATCTCCCCCTCCCCCTAGATCCGGGCCATCCTGCTTCGTCCCTGCCACTTGGACCCGCCGCTGGTCGACCACCACCAGAGCCGCTGACGCGTCGAGGCTTGAGATCGACGCGGAGGAGCGGGGAGGGTGCCGGGAACCATGGGCGCGGGTGGAACAGTCCAGTTGTTGACTTTGCGGTGGCAAGTGGTGTAATTTCAGCAAATAGTCAGGGGCAAAACTGTAATTTAAGGGCAGACGGAAATTTCCCTCCGCTGACGAACGTACCACTACGTAAATTAGTAGATAGACTAGCGAAGTGTCCGTGCGTTGCTACGGGTTGATTTATTTGTTATGATCCATGCTTTCATAAATAAATATAAAACTATTCTAGATAAAAAATAAATTAGAAGTGAGACAGCACTATTATATAACGTTGCCGCATGGGTTAAATTTAGAGATAAAAGCAAGATTCAGTTACATTTGAATTTGAAACATCAAGCGGTAGGAATTAGGCCATGCTATAAAGCATGTTACTATGCACTTTGAAACATCTCCTCTTTTCTTTTGTACTTGAGGCCCGACTTCCTTATCTTGGATGTGTTATTGAAACCATACTACTGCTCCTCGTAAAACTTGTAAACTGAACGCACAAATTTAGTACAATGTATTCACATTTTTTAATACTATATGTTTCAGTCTGGTTACCGGCAACAAACCTTCTTGAATGAGAAACAATTATGCACGGATGTTATTAGTGAAACAATTGCGGTAGCAAATGGACAAGTTACATTAGCCAAACAGAGGCCACATATGCACTCCTGACAAATGTTGCAGAGCCCAGAGCGCAAGGGGAAGCTCAGGACCTGAAGGACTCGAGTCAGCAACAAATCGTCAAGAAGCCTCACACATTTAACGTTTCTCCTTGGTGCTTAATTTTTCCTTCTATTGAGTGGATTTTGTATTGAAGAATACTGTGGATAAAATGTAGCAGTTCTGTTTTGCAATAAGTTTCCTTATTAAATGTTTGATTCTGTCTAATCGATATTATCTCTAGGACAAACACATGATGAAGACTTGGGAGACCGGTTGGTTGAAGCTGGCTGAAGCTAGCTGTCACAACAGCTCTGGGTTCTTTGCCAAAATAAGGTCCCGGTAGTTTTAAGGTGTGTAGTCAATCCATTTCTACATGCACTTATTTTCAGCACACTTCCATGTTACCTAATACTCCTACATGTGTTCCTACAGCCTATGATAAGAAAGAAAATAAAACAAATAAACTTTTGTAATTCCATCTTGTCGGTAAGCTCTGCCTGCTATAGCATACAACAGTTGGCATCTTTGATCTTATCAAGGTACTGCAGCCGCTAAGTGCAAAGAAGTCAACCAAAGCATCACTAATTCATCCAATTCACGACTGTAAAATCTAGTCTGATTTCCATCGACCTATAAAACAACTGGACCCCCAGGCCACATCCCAACGCAGCCATACAGCATGGCCTGAGCTTTTACTATCCATACACTTGGCATAATATTACAGGAAAACTTTTTTGGGTTATATCTGATGTATGCATTGTTGCTTGTCATTAGAATCATATCAGGAGAAACCTTTCACAATGTAGATCAGAATAAAACTGATCTTATCACCCAGTGGCAGGATTAAGCGAGAAGTATGGAAATTTTCCTAACAGTGATATTTTTCTTATTTTTCTAGCAAAGTGGATGAAATGGATTTTATTCCCCCAAACCAACTACCAGCACATGCTTTCTACAGTAGCTTTTCAAATAAAAATGAGGGTAGTTATTCTGAAGCCGTAAGTGCTTCAAACATGTCAAGGTGTTTTTCCTCTTTCAATCAATGTGATGCACAATCAGTCCTTGAGGAAGTTTGCTATGCTAAAAAGTCTGATGTGTACATTGTTGTTTGTCATTAGAATCATATCAGGAGAAATCTGAACGCCCCAATCCTAAATCAATCTGTCTTAGCTTCTCTCTTATTATGAACCGCCGTGCCAATGTTCTGAAGCTACCTCGCGCCCCACAAGCCCAATTTCAGCCATTTGCAAGTTTGCCGTCCGCAGGCTCAGTTGATCGCGGTTGTCGTCCTCGCCCCCCATCATCGGCACCACAGCGGGCAGTCTACTACAGCAGTTCGTGCAAAATAACGTAGCGGCAGTCAGCAGTACGACCAACGTGTCCTCATCCCCACAGCCCGCACGCCCTGTTCCTGTCGATGTAGCTGGTCTGCTGCTGGTATTGCGCTCTCTCACCACACGGTGTGATGCTGGCCGGCTGCAGGTGCTCATCCCTCTCGATTTGCAGATTCGCCACTCGCTGCTGCTATGCTTTCTTTATTTTGGATTGATCGCTTCTCTTGATGGCTCCTTTCTTTCACGTGACACCATCTTTTTGACAACAACAGATTCTTAACACGGAGAACACCATGGCTGCTTCTTACTATGTCAATACATACGTAGGTATTTCTATACCGGTACCACAAACAGAGGGGCCAAGAGATGCCATGGCCGGGGTAGATAGTGGAGGAGAAGAACCAGCATTTCTCCAACCTCATCGCGCCGCCTCCTTAAAAAATGAAGCTGCAGCTGATAGGCAAAATAAATCACCCGTGGATCAGGAAGAGGAAGAGGGGACGGAAGAGATGCGACCCGCGGTCTCGAGAATAGAAGCGGGGAGGAGGAGGAGAGGCAAACGAAGGTTACCTGCTGAAGGGAGCTCGCCGCGGCGGTGGTCACGGCGGCGACATGCGGCGGGAAATCGAAGAGCGTGCTTGCTCGGCTACCGCTGGTAGAGGAGTGGGCAGGGTAGGCGACTCCGGTGGCCGGAGATCTAGTGGTCCGGTGGTGCAGAGCTCGTGCCGGTGGATGGTGGAGGAGAGCTCCAGACGTCCGGCTACCGACGGCATCGATGGAAGCGGGACCTAACCTTGCAGGCGGAGCTCTTAGGCGAGAAGCCGGAGGAGGTCGGCGACTCCTGTGGTCGGAGATCGGAAGAGCTCGATGCTCGGTCGTTGACCCAGCTTGGCGTTTGGGGATTTTTTTTGGCGGTGGCATACTATGTAATAACTTCAAACGTTCAGGGGTAAACTCGTCCAAAAGAATTCGGACGGAAAATTTGTGCGGACTAACCTACCGTATAATAGAAAATAGATAGATAGATAGACTACTACTACTATTAAACAAACAAACATTTTCTTTTCTAAATCGACCCGTCAAGTGTCCCTAGGTTGTCTCTAGTCTGATTGGTACCGCCAGATTGTCTCACTAAGTGAGATCTAACGTGCCAGATTAGTCCAACCTGATGCCATGGATGCACATACAAATTAACTTTGGCTGACCATGTTCCACCGAACGGAGGAGTTTTCCACGCACGCGCCGTACGCCTCTAAGGGAAAAGGAGATAATTAACTCCCGCAAGATCCTGCACCAACGTCGCCG
Organism: Avena sativa; assembly: GCA_916181665.1. NCBI lineage: Eukaryota > Viridiplantae > Streptophyta > Magnoliopsida > Poales > Poaceae > Avena > Avena sativa. The sequence goes on along the minus strand of OV702289.1, from coordinate 541,310,003 downwards.
TTATCTACTCCGTATTTTTCTCCTATTCCTTTCTATCCCTCCTACTAGGTCTGCGCATGCATCGTGATTTCCACGGTCGCGGCCTCCCTGCGTGTCGCGGATCCCGGCGAAGTTGTCGAGACGGCTCACCGGGCGAGCGCATCCCTCATGGCTTCCCCACGTGAGCTTCGCGCAGCCGCCACCACCACGTGTTGCCCCGCGCTGACTCCTCGGCTGCTCTGTCAAGATGTGGTAGTAGAAGTAGACCAGAGAGACGGACTGTGGCGACCTCCTTCAACTACCTGACATCACCTCGGTTGGCTGCATAAGCCTTGCACCGCCGCCGATTTGTCTCTCTTCCTTGCACTTTGGTTTTCTGTCATCTGCTTCTGGTTCGCCATGGTTATCACTCTCGGATGCTTTAGAATTGAATCAGACTCTTTTGATGGGCACCCCTATTGATGCTCAAGGTGATTGTCCTGGTCATACTGAAGCAAGAACAGGGCGCCCGCCCAGAAGACTTGCTCGCAGTGACTGCAATGCGCCTCCAGTATGTATGAACTGTTTCTTCATAACTTTATGTCCAGTTCTTGGTGCGGATTGATGGTGAAATGGATCGTATGGGCACCTAGAGGGGGAGGGGTGATGTTGTTTACGGTATAGTACACCCAATCAATCTATAAGCATTATAAGAATGTACAATCACTGATGTTGTTGTTATTTCTTCATATATAATACCAGTAACAGATTGCTTGTGCAACTTGTGCCGGTATTGGATGATGCCACTGAGTTCTCATAATCTAGAATGGAAGAAAGCACACTTGAATTTTCTGTTTTTCTAAAGAGATATCTTGAATACATTTGTTTAGAGTTTGTAGGCACCAAATTGTTTGGATAAGACTCTACGTCCCCAGATCAACGGCAACACCAGCAGGAGCACATGGACTTCAGGAGCTTGTTGCCATGAAGAGGAATGAGAGAAATCAAAGTTTATTCCTAACATGGGAACAAACATCTTGGTATACTAGTAAAATGGGTTAACATTGCCCGTAAATGTAATGGATAACATATAGGATTATTGAATACAATTATGTACCATGTTGGCTAAATCAAGTGGATCTGGAATACTCTAAGAATTGTTTTTGACATATTATGTGATTATTTGGATAAGAGCATATAATTTATTGGTTGAGACGCGCGTGCGCGTGCATAGCTACTAGTAGTAGTAGAGAAGAGATATAGTAGAGATAGAGATAGAGATTACCTGTTTGCGGGATTAATAAAACTGATACCGCCTACTAATTAATGGTTTGTTGCATTTGAGAACAACAATAAACAAATTGTAGAACTGTATTGGTTGCATCTTTGAGAGATATAAAAAATACTAAATTGTTTTATCTTTTAGGTGGGTTTAAAAAAATCTCTATTAGTTTCAAAGAAATGGAAGTTCCATTTCAAGTGATAACGAGCTTGCTAAAATAAATAAAGCAGTGGCAATATCCGAACTAATGTTTGGTATGTGACATTTCACAATTTATGTTTGTAGCAAAATAAATTCTATCGAGTTCCACTGATTCGTATTGTTTGGCAACATATGAATATTACCAAATATGGTTGCGGCGAGGCTTCACAAACTAAGGTATGTTATCGATTTGCATACCATCGTTTTATTTGATGTCCAGTCAATAGCTCAGATCTGAGTTATTCCATCAATTTTTCACCATTCTCACCAAAGCTATTGGATTAGACTTCTTGGTTAGACTTTATAAATTTGTGGACCACTTTATATTTTATTTCTACAATATAATCGTTTGTTTGATTCTTCACCCCACTAGCTCATACATGAGGTTCTATAGTTGTTTCTCATGGTATTTAGTTTATTCGAAAGGTTTATATTTTTTATGTGTTTTGGCATTGTATCAGAAGTTAGGAACTGGTATATAGTTATTGCTGGAATTTGGCTTGCTACTAGATTATTCTAAGGACATATTACTGTTTGATAAGAGTAATGCTGCTCTTCAGTGAAGCCATGTGATCTACTGCCAATGTTAGTAACATATTATCTACTCAAGCCATCTCATTTTCACAATAAAATGATGTCGTGTCAGTGTAGGAAGATAGTTCTACCAGTTACAAGTAAGCATTTGTGATACTGGCTAATACTCCTGCCAGAGTCATTCTGTGCAAGCTAACAATGGTCATGTTGTTGTAGTCCTATAGTGCCTACCCTTTTTGCATGATGTGGTAGAGATACCACAAACACTTTTGTTTGCATGCCTTCTTATTATCTCTAGCTTATGTTAATTTCGTTAGAGATTAAAGCATATGTACAGAGCATCATTTTCTTTTTACTCTGGTCTTTTGGAACATAACATGAAATGGGATCATGGGATATAACTAGTGGGTGGTTGTCATTGGCATGCCAAATATTCATAAACAAAAGTATGATGTGATATGTCTTGTGAATCCCATGATATTCTAGATGATCTTATGCAGCCTGTCTTTTCAATTGTTCGATTTAAAGTATTGGTACAAATGAGTTATTAATGATTGAAGGTTTTACACATTAATATGCTCTCTTAGCATTACTAATCAGAAATTCAGTGTCCTAACTTCAGAATGACGACAAGTAAGCAGTGCCATGCTAGGAGTGCATGTGAAAGTAATAAATTTGTCTGTCCCGAGGGAGCCCGATGGTGCAAGGCCAGGCCGCCACGAGCTAGACCGGAGGATGGCTGAGGAAAACCTTAAACAATTTTATCCATGGTATCTTTATCCCTTCCTGTTCCTGTATCAGAAATGTAGTGCTTTGATTTAAAAGCAAATTTGTAGTTCAAACTAGATGAAACATCACAGGATACTCGGTTTGTAATATGAGTGCAACGGTGTTGATTTCTGACATGTAATGCATTATTTATTTATTTATTCACTGATGATTTTGTCATCCCTTTTTCACAATGATTGCCTTTTTAATATATGAAAACGACGCTTTTAATTGAAAACATGAAGTGCAGTGCAGCTTGCTTATTTACCTAAGAATCCTGCTCTCTTGTGAAGAACAATTGCTTATTTACCAATGATTTTTCCCTTATGTTGACTGATGAGTGTTGCACATGTATCCAACTATTTTTTATTTTCTAATTAACCTGGAACCAGCCTACTATAGGGGAAGGATCGAGGTTAATTAAATTGCATATGCTATGTCTGCAAGAGTTTTTTGGCATAATATTATCATTTACAAGGACATGCTCAAGCGTGTGATCAAACATAAATATGTCATGTGTTCTGCAGGAGTATTTGAAGCAAACCTTTCACTCATTGTTCAGGTGGTCAACATATTGAAAATTATATGTGGATTAGATCAAGTTTGTACCTTATGGCTTCTATGTATGTGTTACTTTTGATAAAAATAATCTGGGATATGAGCACAACTCAATTTCCTTATTATAGAGTTTGTGCAGAATATAAACACATCATGTGCCATTGTCAAGTGATCACTTATCGTTTAGTTGTGGATGTGCAGGGGATTCTTTTTTGGCAGAATAACAAGTATGTATGCTGCTGAGAGGATACCTGAGAAGTTGAAGGGTGAGAAGCCTGAGGGGATCGAGAAGGCTCGGCTAGCGGTTAGAGTGCTGCCATGGAGGAGGGACAATAAAATACATCGTCTGTGTCACAGATCAAAGCGCACATGAGTGTACCACAACGAAAACATTGTGTGACAACCCCATGCAAACTGCTAGGAGAATCTCGCCTTTTTGTCTAGTATATTAAAGACGGGGCCAAAGAAGGGCTCGTCATTTACATGGCAAAACATTGTGGCGGGCATTCAAACATTCAAGCCTGGTCACATTTGGAGGGTTGGCTCAGGTGCTAGCATAAATATATGGGAGGATCATTGGATTTCGAACAGTCATACACGGAAGGTGCAAACTGAAAGGGGACATATCCTGCAGCAGACGATAGATGAGCTGATCAATCCTGTATCTGGTCCGTGGGACGAAGCTCTAATAAGAGAAAATTTTAGACCGGTTGATGCGGAGAAAATTTTAATGATCCCGCTTAGTGAACACCTCATGGAAGATTTTGGGCATTCAAACATTCAAGCATGGTCCCATTTGGAGGGTTGGCTCAGGTGCTAGCATATACATATGGGAGGATAATTGGATTCTGAACAGTCATACAAGGAAGGTGCAAACTGAAAGGGGACATATCCTGCTGGTAGATGAGCTGATCAATCCTGCATCTAGTCTGTGGGACGGAGCTCTAATAATAGAAAACTTTAGACCGGTTGATGCGGAGAAAATTTTAATGATCCCGCTTAGTGAACACCTCATGGAGGATTTTTAGCCTGGCACAAAACTAAATCCTATTCATTCTCTGTCGGATCAGCTTACCACACCGAGTGGGAGCACCGGTTCGTTAATGGAATGAGAAGAACAGATGGACAGGTATCATCTGAATATAATCCAGTGTGGGACAAAGTATGGAAGTTGAAAGTTTCAAGTAAGGTTAAAATATTTATTTGGCGGGCTTTACATGGTATAATCCCTGGAAGAGTTGTGCTACCTGATAGACATATGCGAGTGCCAGCGCAATGTCCTGTATGTCAAGACGGACCAGAGAACATCAGACATCTACTGTTCTCGTGCTTGCGAGCGAGATAGGCGTGGAGGTCGCTTGGCTTTGATATTTGCATTGAGCAAGCCTTGCTGAATAAGCAATTTGGTTCTTGTATCTTGGAAGAAATCTTGAACAGACCGAAGGGAGGAGGGCCAATGCTTGGAATGCTGAATTTTCAAGAAACTGTCGCTGTTACTTGCTGGTACATTTGATGGAAGAGGAGGGAGTTAGTTAAGGGGGAGCAGATAGCCGATGATTGTCATACGACATTTGCTATCAGTTCCTTAACGTCCAACTATGCTGCTGCTTCATCGAGCAAGGCAATTGTGAAAGATGTGCTCTAGAAGAAACCTGATTTGTATTTCATGCAAACGCAACTGGAGCCGCAGGAATGGTTCTCAGATACAATCGAGGCAAAGCTATAGCAGGTCGGACCTGTCCAGTAGACCGAGTGTTCTAACGCCACTACAGGCGAAGCTTTTGCGCTTTTGGAAGGGTTGAAGTTCCTAGAGCTATTGGGTGTGTCAAAGGTGATTGTTGAATTTGATTCTTTAAAGCTAATTCAAGCTTGCACATCCGTGATTGAAATCTAGAGCCCTTATACGGCGATTTTAGCTGAATGCTTTATGAAGGCGCACTCTTTTGATTCAATTGAGTTTGTCCACTGTCCACGAGAGGCTAATCAGGTGATGCACCAGCTAGCTAAGTTTTCTTATAATTCAAGTTCAATAATGTGTTGGGATGGAGAGCACCCGGGTTTATTCTTCCTTTTGTAATCAAAGATGTAACCGTGTTGGCTAATCAATAAAATGCGCCACGTGGCTTTTCCCTCGGGAAAAAAGTGTCCCAATTGACTCCAAAATGCGCGAGCCGCCCATGCTCCTCAACGTGTCCCTGTCGCTATCTTGACTCCAAAGTCGGTAATCGATATGTCTCCGGAAAAACGGTTACCTCAATGTGTCCCTGTGGATATGTACTCCCATTCTACTTGTTCCTGCCTTCTTCTCGATTGTGATCGTTCTACTTCTTCCTTCTTCTCGATTGCGCTCGGAAGAATTTTTTCAGAGCTGCAGGTTAGCCAACGCCGGCCAGCCTCACGTTAGATGGCATCCACGCCTCGATGGCGTTCAAGCAGATCCTCAAGGAGCTCAAAACTTGTAAGGAATAATCCCAACTCTGTCACCTGATCGCGTGGTGTTTATCATGGTAATTTGACCAACTAAAGTTGTTGGTTTCCGTCTCGCCTCGAACCACCATTGCTTTACGGCCTGATCTGCTTCTACTCGCGTGGTGTTTTCTTAACAGCCCCACAGTTCCCATGGTCCTCTCTTTACTTCCTCGCGTGAACTTTAAATTGTACAGCTAATTTAACATGCAGTAAATTCGTAAACTTATTCAGATTTCTCATCAAATTTCTGGAGTCTTTACACTTCCTTCTATTGATCTCAATCAATTTAATGAGACAACTTGGTTTAGGCAATGCTTTATTTGGTTCTTATTTGTTACTACAAACGTAATAAAGGCGTCGTACACCGCCGGATCGTAGCCCTCGATCTCCTCCTCTTCCTCTTCCTCTTTCTTCGGCGGCAGCAGACAAGCACGCGCTCAGGATGAGCTCCCCTCCCCGACCGACACCGGCAATTGGCCTCCTCCACTTCGCGGTGGCGGAGCTTGTGAGGCACCGGTAGATGTAGTGAAGGGAGGTGCGCTTCCGCATAGTGTCGGAGCGTACGCGGAAATGATGCTCCTCCTCTGAGTTAGAGCTGCTGTCATGGTGGTGGGATGAAGCGGCAGAATGTCCCTCCTGGCCGCCCCCACTCCGCTCGAGCTCCCCCGACGGTACATCACGGCGGTGCGGTGCCGGATCTGCTAAGCGGCGGCTCTAATTTCTCGCCGGAGTGGGCGGATTTGATCGGTAGCGGGCGACGGAGTAGCGGAGGCACGTGCGAAAAATAGACAGGTCGAGAACCATATCCTTCCGTCAAAACCTTACATATAAAGGCCGGGGAGGTGGTTTTCCAATGCTCTATAAAAAATACGGGTTGGATATCGTATACGGGGTCCGTTCGAGCCAAAAAAATTAGCTGAGCCCTTATACCTGCCGGAGTTTTACAGATTTTGTTATTTTAAGGGATCTGCTAGAGATGCTCTAAAGGACAGAGAACACGGTGGAATGCCTCGCCACACATCGCCAGCTTCGGCACCACTAGATGAGTTCGAGAGGTGAAGGAGACGACCAGGGTGACAATGGGGAGTTGTAGTGGGAACCTTGATTTCCTTTTCTCTATACTTGATTTTTCTGCACTTCTCCCTTTAGATCTTTGTGCTTGATCAGTTGCTATATACGTTGCTCTTGATTCGATCCAAATGATGGAAAAATGTGTGCGTCCATGACTTATCTACCTGACTGTTGTCTTCTACTTGGGTAATTTCCTCCATTGTAGACTATAGTTTCTATTGAGTTCTACGGTTTTCAAGCAGAATACACTCCGTTGATCTCAAGCTAATAGTTATGGTTTTTATCATCTAAGATCCAGGATATTGTTGTATGTATGATCGATGTAGTCGGGATTCCATTGGATGAATCTTTAAAAAAGATGCAGCACAGAGGAAACAAAGGCTAAACAAAGCGTTTTTGTTTGAACAAAACGGATTCTTGTTTCACCGAGTAAAAAAGAGAAGTTTTGGATAAATTGACAATGCTGAATTGAATTGACTGGTTTAAGTTTCGCAGGTTCGATCTGACTTAAGCTTCAATCCGTCTAAATAGTGTAGCGAGGGACTGGATATAATTTCCTATTTGGATACCAAACCACGATCAAAGGTTGTAGCTAACGGCTTTCGAGTTAAAGCGCACTAATACAATACGAACTTTTTTCCATAGGCCGATATGCTCATACTAAGTGCTGTAATCTCTCATTCATGCGCATTAAGGAAATTAATTGTAAAAAAGAAAGTCAAACGCTCTACGCCTCGTCGAATAAGAGTGTTTCCGGATCATATCTATTCTTCTCGCGTACTCTTTCTTAATGAGAAAATTCATGTCGTCCTTTGTAGCTTTTTACTGGATCTTTGCATGGCCGTTTACTGACTTCATTGGTTTATTCGTCAAATTCATCAGGGATTTGAGTTCCACTTATCGATGTATGATGTGTGTTAGTAATATATATATATATATATATATATATATATATATATATATATATATATATATATATATATATATATATATGAAAAATACTTCTTACTCCCGGGTGTAACTACACCCACCTCTCATATACTACCTTACGAAAGTATTTGTAATACTTTATCTATTTGAGTATGTTCATATACTATATCTAAGATACTTACAAGCAAGTTAGGTGAAAAAATTGTAAGTGCACCCATAGTTTGAACTATATATGTAAAATACCGTCATATTTGTACGTACAAAAGGAGTATGTGAATAAAAATTACATACTACCAAAAAAATAGTATATATACTGCCCAAATATTTTTATATACTTCATACTACGCGTACATACCTTCCGGTATGGTAGATACTGCCTATATAGTGTGAAACACGTGTGGGTATAGTTACACCCGGGTGTAGTATGAATGCTCGGTCACTTTGTACTGATCAATTTTTAAATACCTATTGTTCATTTCTATATTGCTAATAGTGGTATTCTCCTGTGTAGGGTGATTCTTATTATGCATTTGCCCCCCCCTCCCCCCTCCTCCACTGAGCTTATTGCACGAGATCCATTATACTTTTTCTCGATTTTGTCAAACAGACATATAGTTTCACTATTTATGCCCACATAAGTCACAAGAGTTAAATGTTTCTACGGTTGATGATATTTCTACAGACATTCGGTGGCCATAGAGGGTCGGTCTCATTTATTGCTTTTGGGTTTTACTCTCTAGAGCTATTCTCTGGTTCCTACGAGGCCCTGGGGTTCTTGCCATTCCTGAATCGTTGTTTCTATTTTTAACAGCTATTGTTATTTCTAATGGATCCATGTGATTACTAGGCAATGTGCCAAGTGAATATATGTAACTAAACCAGACCATGTTGTAGATGATTTCTACGAGGCAAGTCAAGTTTTTTATCTCCATGGTAGATTCACCATATCACCAGAAATTATTGTGAGGTTAAGATTGGATTAGTTTGTGTGTCGTGGATGACTTTGTACCAGTTCCATTGGATGAGTAATGTATCTACAATACTTTATCTTTTTTTCATTATAATCAAAATCATTTGTCCCTGTAATAACCACAATGCTGATTCAAGATCATTTTGAAAAAAGTTGTAGTCGACCATGGCTTGTCGTGTTTGTCTTTTTCAGCAGTGGAAGTTTCCATTAGCTACACAAGTTTTAATAAAAATCAGTCTGTAGAAACGCATGTGCATTCAGCTAGTTGCATATAGAACCAATGCAAAATTAAATAAAAACCATGATGATATAGTTTTCTTAGCCAAAAAGTACATTCAAATGACTCTTCAACCAATCTAGTAACAGTGAAAATTTGGCTTGATTCTTTGCATGATCACGCATGAAGGCATGTTATTTTTTTAGACGGAAGGCTCAAAATGAGTCCGGTTTTGAATTAACGAAACCAACAAGCGGCTAGGAGTTACAACACGAGTTACAACACACATGCGCCCAGAGCACTCACCACGGAACACAACAAAAGACAACACAGAAAGCATCAAGCCAGAGCGCCAGCTTGGTCTAAGATTAGGGAGCCTTGTCTTCTGATGCAACGGAGAAATCTCGACCAAGTCCGCATCAACATGCCTCCACCACACCGAGACTGTATCACATGGGGAACTCAACGCCGGATCAGCAACCTAGAAGAACCTAAGGAGCCAAAGGAGGGGGGTCTTGCGGCGACGCCTCCAAGAAGGTGTATGGCGCAAGGGCGCGTCATCGTTGTCAGTAGGGCCCGAGGTCCTGCAAAACTTTCACCCAGACCGGAGCCACCACCCCTGGAGCTCGGGCTAGAGCCAGACCTAAAACATAGCATCTTCCCCTGGCATTGGGAATAGCCCACTGGTAACGGCTACGACCAGACGCCCCCTAGCAGAGCCCCCCAAGGCGCTAGAGGCAACGTCAGCTACCGCAGCCCTACCGTGTAATTCCGCCAGGCTGGCGGTATGCGAGGGTTGGGACACCAGCAGGAGGTCACAGGGTGATCCACAGGACACTGCTAGAGAGGCTAGTCCGAAGCGAGGCCACCCATAGGAACAGACTTGGGGCGGAGGGTAGGAATCCAGCAAGCCGGCCCAGGGGATCATCATCGGGACGCCTTCAACAAGGGAACAACACCCGGAGGTGACGCCGTCACCGGCATTAGCCAAAGCCAAGCGTAGCTTTCGTCGAGATCCAGCCCGAACCCAAAACCGGATGCCGACACGAGGCCACAGAGTGGACCTAGCAGAGATCACTACCGCACCACCGACCCACCCGAGGGTCAGAGGGAGAGCATGCTACCTACCCCGGCAAGCGTGCGCCGGCCCTGGGAACCCCTCCCGGCGAACCAGCAAGAACGACACCCGACAGTTGACGAATACTGGCAACCCACCCAGAACTACAGAGCGTCGAGGGCAGGGTGGTGACACAGGGGCGGCGACCGGGCCTAACCGGCCTAGACCTAGGCCCATGAGCCTAGATCTATCCACCAACCTCCAGACCTGCTAGACCCAGATCTAGGCCCGCAGGCCCAAATCCAGATCTGGCCGCCGCCACCAACTGCCTGCAGCATCGGCGGTGGGGGCGCCGCCTAGGAGACCACCCACCCCGTAGTAGCCCCGTCGAATTCCCGCCCGGGCAGCATGCCCAACCCGGCCGGACCTGCCGATGCCACCAGCAGCCCACCTCCGCCAGGCAGCGCGGCAGCGGACGCGAGGTGGCCTCCACGCCGCCGCACCTCCGCGAAGCACGGACAAGGGACGAAACCGGCGAGGGCCTCCCCTCCACCAGGGCGGGCTCCGCCCCATCGGGCTCTCTAGTCGTGGGGGAAGGGGGAAGGCCGCCGCCAGCACTGCCCGGGCTTTGCCCGGTGGCTTTCGCCGACGGCGGCGGCGGGGGAAGGTGAGATGAGGGGCGGGCCTAAGGTGGGAGCGGCGGGGTGCCCCGGCCGCCCGCGAGGAGGCAAAGGGGGCGAGTTCCTCCAACTCCGCTTCGGGGGACATGTCATTTTTTACAACCCACTTTATTCAAATCGATTGTTTAGGATTACAATCTGCTTGGAGAATCCTAAGCAGGAAGCCAAGTGTTACATCAAAGCATGTATCAGAGTCTATGCTAAGAGTTTCTTTCGCACATATATGAGTTGCATAGTTCGCATAACGATTCAAATAAAGAAGCTTGAAAACCTGGAAAGTTTGTCTAAGAGTCTTTAATTCTCTTAGAATGTGGACACCATCTATGTGCACCTGTCTCTGATCCTGCCACAAGGAAACCAAATTGGCACAGTCCGTCTACAATATGACCCTGGGAAGCTGTAGCCAAATCGTAGCCTCCATTCGAGTCATACATACCAAAAGCTCGCTAATAAAAGGGTCTTCAACCGAAACATGGAGCCTACATCCCCCTTCAATCAAAGCACCCAGAGAATTACGAATAACATAACCCGATTCAACCACCTTTGTTGATAAACTCAAAGATCCATCGGTATTTATCAAACTCCAGTCAGTAGGTGGTGGGCTCCAGCGAGCTATAGCATATTTTGATGTTTCGGTATTTAGAGGTAAATCAAGGCTAGCAACCAATTCATCAATAATATGCAAAGACCTAGTCAAAAGATATTGTTCTTCACCATGAATGAATTTGTTTCTGCTAGAACAAATAGACCACATTAGTGGTATACACATTGTATTGGCCTTGTTTGAAACTGCAACATTAGTCGCAAAATCCGAAGCCTAGCTTCGTGGATGGAGGCGCGGGAGAGAGATCCCTTGCGGATTCTCAAGAGCAATACAGAAGGGTTTGGCATGATCTCGCATGTGATAAAAGCATGAAATAAAGATTCCTCTGAATCTCTACACAGTTTGCATGCAACTGAATTTATTACATGTAATCTCTTTAGTTCATTCTAACATGGAAGAAGGTATTTTAGAGCATGCCACCAAAAAATCCTGATCTTTGTTATCATATGCAGCTTCCAAAGTTTCTTCCAAATACTACCACCATCAACATTCGAACAACCTGCAACATGAACATCCAGGTTCGAATTCCTCAATAGCATCCTATACACTGATCTGACCAAGTAAATTCCTGATTTTTCCTCACTCCATGACCAGATATCATTGAACAACCCTCTAGGCCACTGCATACATATAGTGTTGGGCCACACAGAGATAAACAAAAACATTTACCCTGTGTGGAACTCCCAAGATCTAGCGCAGGTGATAGGCCACGGTATTTACCACTAGACAGGCAGTTGCGGATTTGATGAAGCGCGTCAGTTGATGCCATGCCAAGCAATCCCCCGTACAGCACGTCCAGATCCCACGGACCTCCTTGTCTCCAGCGCCGCACGTGCAACGCCTCTACAGATATCCACACGTACAGAAAGGAGCTCCAGGCAGAGGACTGCTAGATCCTATCTAGCCCGAAATGGAAGTGGAGAAAGTGACGGCTAGGTCAGGGATTATCCCATGGCAGTCCACTTATATACACTCCTAGCTGGGCTCAACGCTTGAGGCCCATCTAGGTCGTATCCCAATCTCCACATGGACTGAATCCACATGAGCTCCTTTCCTTTAAGTGTGTGACCCTGTAGGTTTACGTACACCTGGACACGACACGAGTCACCACTCCGAGTTGATAGCTGGTAGCGGTCTCTAGCAAGACGTGCCAACTCCCAAGCACCGTAAAATCAGAAGACAAACCTTTCTCAATGTGACTTTCGTCCAAGTCCCTTTGGCTCACGATATATCTTGTCAAGCTATAGGCGAGTTGCTGCCATCCCTTTAATAGCTCAACTCTCTCTTCTCGTTCCGTGATATATGATTCACTGGACTAAAACTTAGTCCGACTCCTTGGTTAACACTTAACCAAGTCACGCATGGCCATGCTTCCGAATATCTCTCCATTATGGAGGGGAAAATCCCATCTTTGTAAGCCACGTCACGCAGCTTGCTTTATAACCAACCCGAACCCTACCTTTATAACTGCCCATTTATGGAATAGTGTTTGATAGAACCTAAGTTGGCGATCCACAACTCGGATTATGCAATCACCTCAGGTCAAGGATTCCATTGCTTGAGACTGCAAATGACAACATGCTCGTTGCATCTCAACTGTGGGTCAGTCCGATTCGCTAAACTCTTTAGCCAAATCCGTGTAAGTTGGAATAGCATCTCCATGCCCATGACAAGTGGAACCAAGTCATCAGGCGACTTTCACATTAGTCTAAGTTATGTGTCCAACACAACCTCAATGACCAAGGACAACTAGTATGAACAACATGAATATATAGTTCCACAATCGAATCACATATTCAATGATACATATCAATAGTTCATACAAGGACAATAACTTTATGAATACATCAGAATAACATCATTCATGATTGCCTCTAGGCCATATTTCCAACAGTCTCCCACTTGCACTAGAGTTAATCATACGACATCACATGTCTAGGCATCTAATGCCCATAGCTCTCAAGTGCGCCTCATGCTTTGGCTATGGTAGTGGCTTTGTCAAAAGATCCGCAATGTTTGCATCTGTGTGTACCTTGCATAACTTGATATCACCTTGATCCACGAACTGGCGAATCAGGTGGTACCGCATGAGTATATGCTTGTTCTTCTGGTGTTGTCTAGGTTCCTTATCTTGTGCGATAACACCATTGTTGTCACAATACACGTCTAACGGATTGGACGAGCTCTGAACCACACCAAGATCCATGAGGAAATTCCTCATCCAAACGGCTTCCTTTGCCACCTCCGAGGCAGCAATATACTCAGCCTCTGTCATAGACGCAAACACCATCTCTTGCTTGGAACTCTTCCAGCTCACAGCCCATCCGTTTATCACAAACACATATCTGGATTGCGAACAAGAATCATCCGAGTCAGTGAGATAACTCGCATCCGTGTAACCCCTTACACCGAGTTCATCCTCACCTCCATAAACCAGGAACATATCCTTAGTCCTTCTCAAGTACTTAAGGATATTTTTAGCCGCTGCCCAGTGGATCTCTCCAGGGTCAGCCTGGTATCTGCTCACAACACTTAGAGCATAGGAAACATCTTGCCTAGTACAAATCATAACGTACATGATGGATCCAACTACAGAAGCATACGGAATCGCACTCATCCGACTTCGCTCATGATTTGTCGAAGGACTCCGAGTCTTGCTAAGTTTCACGCCATGGGACATTGGTAAGAACCCCTTCTTAGACGATTCCATGTTGAACTTCTTCAACACTTTGTCCAAATATGTACTCTGACTCAATCCAATGAGCCGCCTTGATCTATCTCTATAGATCCGGATTCCTAGTATGTAAGTTTCCTCACCCAAGTCTTTCATTGAAAAACTCTTTTCCAATGATTCTTTGGTTTCTTGCAACATCTGGACATCATTTCCAATCAGTAATATGTCATCTACATATAAGATCAGAAAGTTTACTTTGCTCCCACTAAACTTCTTGTATAAACAAGAATAATGATCACTCTTGATGAAGCCAAACGATTTGACTACCTCATCAAAGCGAATGTTCCAACTACGAGATGCTTGCTTCAACCCATAAATGGATTTCCGAAGCTTGCTTACCTTGTTAGCATTAGCCGGATCGACAAAACCCTCGGGCTGTATCATATACACGTCCCCGGTTAAATTTTCATTAAGGAAAGCCGTTTTGACATCCATCTGCCATATCTCATAGTCAAAATAGGCTGCTATAGCTAACATGATCCGAACCGACTTAAGCATCGCTACAGGTGAGAAAGTCTCATCGTAGTCAACTCCTTGAACTTGTCGAAACCCCTTCGCAACAAGCCATGCTTTATAGTCAGAAACATTTCCATCCATATCAGTTTTCTTCTTAAAGACCCACTTGCACTCGACGGGTCTTGTACCGTCTAGCAGATCAACCAAGTTCCAAACTTGATTTTCATCCATGGACTTTAACTCGGATGTCATGGCTCCAAGCCATGACTAAAAATTAGAACCCACCATCGCTTGCGAATAAGTTGCCGGCTCATCATTGTCCAACAGTAATACATCACGAACACTTCACAATCTGGTCGACCTTCGCAGTGTCGGTGTAGTTGTCGGCTCAGCCACCACGACTGACTCAACCTCCAAGGCTTTTGCCAACTTGCTACTGGCCGATTCCTCTCGAGTTTCTTTGAGATGCACGGTGCTCCCACTGACTCCCTGACTGAGAAACTCTTTCTCAAGGAAGACACCATTCCGAGCGACAAACATTTTGCCCTCTTCTCGGTTGTAGAAGTAGTAACCCAAGGTTTCCCTCGGATACCCCACAAAAATACACTTACCCGACTTGGCTATAAGCTTGTCCGACTGACGTCGCTTGACAAAAGCTTCACAACCCCAAATCTTAAGAAAAGACAAACTCGGCTTCTTGCCAGTCCACATCTCATGTGGTGTCTTCTTTACCGACTTTGATGGTATTCTGTTTAGTGTGAACGCTATAGTTTCTAGACAATAACCCCAAAATGATAAAGGTAGATCTGTCTGACTCATCATTGATCATACCATGTCTAACAAGGTCCGATTCCGCCTTTCCGACACACCGTTTCTCTACGGCGTACCTGGTGGAGTGAGCTGGGGAACTATTCCACAACTCTTTAGATGGTCATCAAACTCATGGCTCATGTACTCGCCTCCTCGGTCCGACTGAAGAAACTTTATTTTCTTGCCGAGTTGATTCTGTACCTCATTCTGGAATTCCTTGAACTTTCAAAGGCTTCTGACTTATGTTTCATCAAGTAGATATATCCATACCTACTCAAATCATCAATGAAGGTAATGAAGTACTCATAACCACCTCTGGCTGTCGTGCTCATCGGGCCATAGACATCACTATGTATTAGTCCCAATAAGTCAGACGACCTTTCACAACTCTTTGCAAAACGTGTCTTGATCATCTTGCCGAGTAGGCAGGATTCACATGTCTCGAATGACTCCCAAGTCGAACAAAGTTAGGAGTCCATCATCATGGAGCTTCTTCATGCGTTTCCAACTTATATGACCAAGTCGACAGTGCCAAAAGTAAGTCATATTCAGATCATTTAGTTTCAACCTTTTCACATTTATATTATAGACAAATTCACCATCAAGATTCAAAATAAATAACCCGTCATGGAAGGGTGCAAAGCCGTGAAACATATCATTCAAATACAAAGAACAACCATTATTCTTAATATTCGACTCATAGCCTTGTCTCATCAAACATGAGGCAGAAATAATGTTTCGACTAAGCACTGGAACACAATAACAATTATTCAGCTCCATTAAGAATCCAGAAGGTAAATGAAGTTGCATCCTGCCGACTTCCAACGCAGCGACTCTCACTTTGTTGCCGACTCGAATGTCAACCTTGCCTCTCGCCACGCTCCTAGTTCTTACCAGTCCCTACAACGAGTTGCATATGTGAATAACTGATCCGGTATCATATACCCAAGAACTACCAGGTGCATCCGCAAGATAAATGTCTATAACATTGCAAACAAGCATACTTGAGCCGGAAGTCACACCTCCACTCTTGGCTTTATCAGCCAGATACTTGCTGCAATTCCTCTTCCAATGGCCATCCGCCTTGCAATAGAAGCAAGTGGATCCGGCTGTAGGAGAGGGCTTAGTCCCTGAGGAAGCACTTTGGACCGGGTCCTCAGCCTTACCTCCCGACTTTGCCTTCTTCTTCTTAGTCCAAGAACTCTTCTTGAACTTAGCCTTATTCAGCACCATCAACACTTGACTGGCGACTTTCTTGAGATCCGCTTCAGCCTGCTTGAGCATCCCATGTAATTCAGTGAGCTTCTTATCCATACCATGCATGTGGTAGTTCGATATGAGCTGACCATACGCACTAGGAAGAATGTTCAGAATTATGTCCGTAGTGAACTGTTCGCTAATGGGATAGCCAAGCCTTTCCAGAGACTGCACGTAACCAACCATCTTGATCACATGCGGACTCAGTGGATCACCATCCTTAAGCTTGCAGCTCAACAAAGCCTAAGAGACTTGATACCTCTCAGTCTTTGCTTGAGCCCGGAACATACTTTTGAGGCTTTCGATCATATCGTATGCCTCAACATTCTTGAACTGCTGCTGCAAGTCCGGTTCCATGTGAGCAAGCATAAGACAGCTAATCTCCATAGACTCATCACAAGTCCTACTGTAGGTATTGGTGGCTGTGACACTCGCATTCTCATTCGGCTCATCTGGAAGTGGGTTGTCTAGGACATGGTCCCTATTTTCTTGCTTGAGAACAATTCTCAGATTATGATACCAGTTGGTGAAGTTAGTCCCATTTAGATTATCTTTCTCTAAGATGGTTCTCAAAGCAAAACCTGAAATCTGAGGGAGACTGCTAGGTGCCATTGATCTACAACAGAAAAATATGCAAAACACTTAAGACATGTATCCATAAAAGAGCAAGCATATCAAACACTTTAATACTTATGCTCCCACTAGAACCAACACCCCTCCGATGGTTACTTAGTGATTCAGGATCCTAAATAAGCAAGCCGACTAGTGAGCTTTAGCATCACCGCTAGTCGTCAAGTGATCTAGGTAGACAACTCCTTGACAATCGTATCTCATACAACTCTTGTTGGATGGGTGGCATCACATGCCTCGGCTCCCATCCAACCTTTCCCTGAGTCCCACAACCGATGTGATAGACCCATCTAGATTACCGAGTGCTTCCGCTATAAGAGTCTGACTCGAACCCACCTAGTCGGAAAGAATTGATAGCACCTCAATTTTATGAGCCCACTACCCAAAATGTTTGACTTGTGATGGTGCAACACTGGCGGGGAAACTGACTAGACCTTCTTTAAGGGATTACTTTCTACCAACTATCTAATAGAGGTAAAAACAGAGACATAACAGTAGCACAAAATAAAGCAATTATAATGTGAAATGGTATGACTCTCTTCATGGCGATCTCCATCTCCACAAAGCTTGTAATTCGACTCATGTCAACTCTTGTCACGTGCCGTCTTACACCATGTAGCCGACTTGAACATCGACTTGCATGCCATCCGGGTTCTCCAAACAGCTAAACTAGCTAGTAATGTAAATTACATAGAGAATCTGACACGTAGGTCGTTATACAATAAAATGGCAGCACCTAGGCTCCAGCCGGCTGACAAAAAGCGTGATACACAGATCACGTATGGATTACACACATCACATGCACATAAGACATACCATTCACAACATCATCCTACAAAAACAAGTTATGCATAGACACGATATCTACCGGTGTTGTGAAACTCACAATGACATCTAAGGAGCTACGATAGGGCGAAGCCGGTGATTTTTCCGAAAACACAGATCTCATCTGCATTCCGAACATGTATTTCTTCATCGGATAAAACAATTTTACCCAAATCCGATCCGTACTCCGATTCGACCAAACTCTTTGATCTTCGATCACCGCATACGAATTTATGTGTCACAGTCTACCCCGATGGTGGAAACCGACCGGTAGGGGTATGTCGTTCCACGACCTTAACAGTTAGATCAGAGAAACCAGATCATCCATTCCCCGAGTACAGTTGATCCAATCAACTTCGTACAAAACCGATCTATCTCATAGACCGACCACCAAAACTGCAATTAGATCCTATCTAACGCCAACCGCATATCACATATGCACGATCTCGAGCCTAAAACCAGAAGCTAACCCTCTGATACCACTGTTCGGCCACGCAGAGATAAACAAAAACTTTTACCCTACGCGGAACTCCCAAGATCTAGCTCAGGTGATAGGCCATGAGATTTACCACTAGACGCACATATGCGGATTTGATGAAGCGCGTCAGTTGATGCCGTGCCGAACGATCCCCCGTACAGCACGTCTAGATCCCCACAGACCTCCTTGTCTCCAGCGCCGCACGTGCAACACCTCTACCGATATCCACACGTACAGGAAGGAGCTCCAGGCAGAGGACTGCTAGATCCTCTTTAGCCCGAAATGGAAGTGGAGAAAGTGACGGCTAGGTCAGGGACTATCCCTTGTCACTCCACTTATATACACTCCTAGTTCGGCTCAACGCTTGAGGCCCATCTAGGTCGTATCCCAATCTCCCCATGGACCGAATCCACATGGGCTCCTTTCCTTTAAGTGTGTGACCCTATAGGTTCATGTACACCTGGACATGACACGAGTCACCACTCCGAGTCGATAGCTGGTAGCCGTCTCTAGAAAGACGTGCCAACTCCCAAGCGCCGTAAAGTCAGAAGACAAACCCTTCTCAATGTGACTTTTGTCCAAGTACCTTTGCCTCACGATATATCTTGTCAAGCTATAGGCAAGTTGCTGCCATCCCTTTAATATCTCAACTCTCTCTTCTCGTTCCGTGATATATGATTCACTGGACTAACACTTAGTCCGACTCCTTGGTTAACACTTAACCAAGTCACGCATGGCCATGCTTCCAAATCATATCACACGAGAGGGCCCAAATAATATATCTCCATTACGGAGGGGCAAATCCCATCTTGGTAATCCACGTCACGCAGCTTGCTTTACAACCAACCCGAACCCTACCTTTATAACTATCCATTTATGGAACAGTGTTTGATAGAACCTAAGTTGGCGATCCACAACTCAGATCATGCAATCACCTCAGGTCAAGGATTCCATTGCTCGAGACTGCAAATGACAACATGCTCGTTGCATCTCAACTGTGGGTCAGTCCGATTCGCTAAACTCTTTAGCCGAATCCGTGTAAGTCGGAATAGCATCTCCATGCCCATGACAAGTGGAACCGAGTCATCAATCGACTTCCACATTAGTCTAAGTTGTGTGTCCAGCACAACCTCAATGACCAAGGACAACTAGTATGAACAACATGAATATATAGTTCCACAATCGAATCACATATTCAATGATACATATCAGTAGTTCATACAAGGACAATAAGTTTATGAATACATTGGAATAACATCATTCATGATTGCCTCTAGGGCATATTTCCAACATATAGTGGCTTCAACATCAGTAATAAATAAATACTTCCTGATTTTTTGCTCATTCCAACTCCCCATGTTATCCAACAAGTCCGATAGAAGCATCGGAGTGGAATCATCATCACATAAACGTCCTATGGGTTTGAAATATGGTCCCTTATTCAGCACATCATGACCAACAATAATGGCCTTCCAAGTATTTGATGCACTAGTCGAGCATCTTGCTAAAAGAAAACTATCATTGGGAATATATCTCCCCTTAAGCACCCTGGCACATAAACTATTTTGGTTTTCTAACAACCGCCAAGCCTGCTTACCGAGAATTGCGTCATCAAAGAGTTCAAAATCTTGAAAGCCCAAATCACCAGCACATTTTGGCACATCCATTCTCTCCCATGACTACCAATGTATCCCTCTTTTATCAAGTGATCCACTCGACCAGAATTTGGACACAACCATCCTTAGTTTGGAGCACAACCCTTATTAAGTTTGAAAGAACTCATAGAGTATGTTGGTAGAGACTGAATTATTGATTTGATCAATGGTTCTTTACCTCCATATGACACCAATATAGGGCACCATCCTTGAACACGTGACCCCGCATACTCCACAATATGATCAGAAATTAGACCTGCAAGACGCCTTGATATGGTAGGCAGCCCCAAGTACTTCTCTGAAAGTGCTTCATGGTCAATACACAAGAACTTCCTCAACATCAACCGAATCGGATGCTGGCAATTCGGACTAAAAAGTAGAACTTTTCTGCTTATTAACACATTGCTGCGATCCACGGGCATAGATAGTCAGAATTTCATCTAATCTTCTCGCACTTCTAACATTCTCTTTAAGGAACACCGGACTTTCATCATCAAATAAAAGGTGAGATGTATGAAGAGATTTATAGCTGACCCGCAAGCCTCTATCCACCCAACTATTGTCATAATATTTCAAAAGACAAGAAAACCTTCTCCACAAATCAAAAAGATATAAGGGGATATCGGATCTCCCTGCCGAATTCCCCTAGATGGAAGAAACCTCGGCAATAGTTCATCATTCATCGTAACTTCAAGACTAACATAGGTGACACACTTCATAATCATCGACCCATTCCACTATGAATCCTAAAGTTCTCAACATCTGCTCCAGATAAGGCCATTCAACCTGATCATACGCCTTCATCATATCCAGTTTAGAAGCACACAAAGCAACCATTCCTTTCCTATGCCACATACATTGAATACTCTCATATGTGACTAAGACAGTATTCATAATTAATCTACCAGGCACAAAAGCCTGGCACAAAAGGAGATTGCTCCTCGACAATGATCTCATCAAAGACCAGACGCAAAAGATTGCAATTACCTTCAAATAGATTTTATAAATCACATTACACTGTGCAAATAGGTCTGAATTGTGAAATAAACTTGGTGATTTTACCTTATGAATCAGTATAATGATTATTATATTAATAATATCTGGCAGGTCATCTGCATTTAAAAAAGCCAGAGCTGTCATGGTAACTGCCTCCTTCACAAGTTCCTGTCAACACCCGGATTTCTAATCCCAGATGCCTATTATGCCATACATCGCAATCCCAGGATTACCATTTTTGCGAGACATAATAGATTGGATATCATAGTACATCATCCATTACAAACCATAATAAGGTCTTACACAAATAAGGATCTCATGATCCAGTCTTGGTACAATCAAGTAGCAGAATAAATAGTGTAGCGGTGGGGTCCATCTTCAGAGTCACAGGCAATGCTCACGATGGGAGATAGTCCTAGTTATCATAGCCGTCTTGCTGTCCTTCATCTTGGTAGTCTCCTTCATAGTCTAGCCATAGGAATAGCCAGGGACAAAAGCCATGAGTACTCTTTAAGTACTCGCAAACTACCACTAATAAGTAGTATAGTTCTAATAGGAATGCTAACTCTAAGTTTACTTGTAAAGTTAAGTTTGAAACCTAAGTTGAGTTCAGAAACAAAAAAAGATAAAATAAAGTTTGAAAACACCTAAGTGGGAACTTAATTATCGTAGTCACAACTCTGTTGTGGTCAAGTCATGTCACAATTCATTTCATAAGTTGTTTTGAAAACATCTGACAACGGAACAGTATGGCCACTCCAACTGTCCATAACCGCGGACGCGGCTATTCGAATAGTTTGACACTCTGCAGAGGTGGTACACTTTCACCACAAGATTCGATACATCTATCAGGGATAACCCTGAATCATCATACTTAGTATGCAGATAATCAAACATAACCTTTCCTTTACACACCCTAGTATAAGCACCTCTCCTATGAGCATGGCCTCCCAACCATGACCATCTGTCATCTTGGGCACTGCATAGGTGGACAACATTGAGAGGTAGCCTCAGCTCAAACCTCTCATGCGAGGGAACTAATACTAATGCATATAAACTTCCGGCCAAGCCTTACCCAATTCAGGTATTGTGGTTGTATGGTAAAATTGGAATGGTATCGCATCCGAACCCAACCATCAGTTTTATAAAAGGGCTAAGGCTCATGCCTCAACATTTTCATCATCATAAACCATTTGTGTTTCTCAACACATGTCAAAACATCTCAATAGAATGACTCGGCATTCCAAGGTTTTCACAAATCATTTTCACCAAGTATTCCCATCTAGAGTAAATCAAGTTTTGGTTTAGCTCTAAACTACTAAGTTAAGAGTGTTCACTAATGTGGGATGCTAATCTCAATCTCATGCCATAGAATGACATCTAAGTCTAACTAGATAGGTCAAGTTTTATACTCTTTATGATACCTTTAAACAAGTAAAGGACTTTGGTAAAATAAAGAAAGTAAAGCTTGTAAATAAGACTAGGAGTAGGTATAAGTCAAAATGGTATAACCAAAGCATGCCTAATGCCTTTGCTTAGGTTATCTAGCTTGCATGGGTTAGCTTGCATTGTTAATGATGGCTTGCTAAGTATAATACTTGCAAGTGTTAGCTTGCTCAGTTTACTTGAAGTGCTAGGCTTGCAAGTAATCACTTGCATGGTTAACTTGTATAATGCTAGCTTGCCTTGGGTAGTGAAGTGGTTGAAGTTCTCTTCCTCCTCCTCTTGGTAGAACTCTCCTCCTCGTAGACTTGGTCGGTACTATCGTCTATAAATACAAACGGGATACACAATCACCAAACAATACTTAACTATTCTACTTAGCACACTAAGGCACATATTTGATGATCTATTATCATCACAAGCATCACAAGGTTCAATGAACTAGTTTCATTCTTTTTATTTGAGAAAAGTAATTTCTACTCATTGAAATTAACTAAGATTTAATATTCTCCAATTAAAATATGGGATCATGTGGACACATGTCATCACCACATATTCTAACATATGGGAATGTGATTTAAGGGTTGGATCACATTTTAATAATTTTAAGTTTAATAATTAATGATTTAAAGTGACTAGAAATGCCTATATAGCATTATTTTGGTACTAGTCCAAAGTAACTGCATGCAAAGCTTAATATTATTACATATTCATATAGGTATGATTAAATGTGATTTTTGAGAGTTGGAATCAACTCAAAAGCTATTATGGTTGATTTTATAAAAATGTTTGAATGTGCAAAAGCTTCTGTTTTGTTATTTTAACTAGGAGAGATAACTAACTCTAAATTATTTAAATCCAACGGGCTTGGATAGATATTTTCATTATCTTTCCAACAAAATTGGAATCACTCAATTTGGTTCAGTAAAACTCCCTGAATTGATATTTGAACTAAGGGACAGAAATGGTTTTAAGTCTAAAAAGAAAAAGCTAAATTTGAATCTACGGGCTTAGGCGGGAAACTAATTGGGCTGGCCCAGTGGCGCTCCGTGGCGCAGAGGGCGACTGACAGGGGGGGTCCCGCATATCAGCAACACTTAAAACCCAAAGCGGTACGGGATGATCTGGGCCACATGATTAGAAGACAGATTGACGGCTCACGGTCGTCGTCAAGGACGGACTCG
Organism: Avena sativa; assembly: GCA_916181665.1. Classification (NCBI taxonomy): domain Eukaryota; kingdom Viridiplantae; phylum Streptophyta; class Magnoliopsida; order Poales; family Poaceae; genus Avena; species Avena sativa. Next base: position 541,286,236 of record OV702289.1, on the reverse strand, counting down.
TCATCGGCGAGACTGAACCCTAAACGGCCGGTGGGGGTCTACTGGGGACGTACCAGGGCTCCAGCTAGTGCGGCGAGGCGGGCAAACGAACTGGTGGACGATGGCAGGCTCAGGCGAGGTCGCGGCAGGGGCTGAGGTGGACGAAATCGACAGGGACTTCTCCTCCTCTACATCGGCTACCTCCGATGGAATTCCAGCGAACGGCGACTCCGACGAGGGGCGGAATGGTCAGTGGAGAGAGGGGAGTGAGATGGTGTGAAGAAATGGTGCTAGGGTGGCCTCCTTATATAGGCTCGACGGTGAGGCAGTGAGGCATGGGCGCGGCTCATCGGTGACGGCGAAACGGGAGGCTACCGGCATGGGCGAGGTAGGTAGACGGTGGGTGGTGTGCTGGCGGTCCTCTACAGCGTAGTGGCACGACTAGGGGTGGTGCCTAACGGTCGGGAGCTTCCCGCGCTCTGGGAGACAGAGGCAGTGCTCGACGCGGCTCCCGGCGACTGTGGGTCGTGCGGCGGTGCACGACCGTGTCTGGCGGGGTGTTGGGTTGATGGTGGAGCGGCGTGCGCGATTTGGTGTCGGGGCATGGTCTGAGGCATGCTGGCGGTGATCGCGCTCTGGCGCGCTCTGGCTACACGCAGAGAGAAAAGGGCGGCGCTGCTCTGGGGTGGTCCAGTGCCTGGCTGGGCTTGGGGAAGGTGCAGGGTATCACGGTGTGGTCCGGTCTATCTCCTAGACATGGCGAGAGAGGGAGGGGCGGTCGGCTAGGAGATGTCCATGCTCGACCGGTGAGCATGGCGCTCAGGTGGCGCGGCACTGCTGCAAACGGCTAAGGGGTAGCCTCTTGATGGCATGGTTGGTACTGGGGGAGACAATGGGAGGGGTTTTAGGCCTTAGTGGCATTTGGATCACTGCTTTAAAACAATAATAGTTAGGCAGTTTGATTAGTGCTCACTAAGTGTTCGACACAATGGCCGCATGAAGAAAATAGTTGAATTTTTGGGAGATTTTTGGTGGAGTGGTTCATCTCATGCTTAAGCATCTAGGTTTGCTTGGGATTTGTAAATGAAGTTCATTTGAGTGGTTTTTGAGAAAGTGATATCTAGACATATGAACTAGATTCAATTTTCAATTGTCAATTAAATTTAGAGTTTGAAAGTTTTTGGGATGAAACAAAGTGGGCCTTGGTACATCACTACTTGTACTAGCAAGGGGTGCAAAGAACCACAATTGTCTCTGTTTGAAAATGAGTGCTAGGAATAGCCAAAGTGGGTTATGTGATTAAAATGGCAAAAGTGACCATTTGCTTATTTAATTCTTTTTGATTTATTTTTCTTTGGGATTTGCTTGGGGATGATCTAGATGATGTGTAATTCACCTTAGAGTCATTTTACAATCAATAGATCACTCAATCATGGCAATTCAAAACAACTCCTATTTTAAATGCACACACATATGAATGCTTAAAGATTTTTAAATAGAAAAAGTTTTTGTTAACCCTAAATTGGGTAGATTTGATCTTGATCACTTGGATTAAAGTTTTGGGATGTTACAAACCTTCCCCCCTTAAACAAAATCTCGTCCCAAGATTTAAGAAAGAAACTAGGAACTAAAGAGATCTGGGAACTCAGTCCTAATGTAATTTTCTCGCTCCCAAGTGGCTTCCTCTTCTGTATGGTTGCTCCATTGGATCTTGATAAACTTGATACTCCTGGTCCTGGTGGTTCTGTAGGCTTCCTCCAAGATACGGATGGGCACTTCACGATACGTCAGATCCTTGTTGATATCAACCGCTCGGTGATCGATGTTCTTGAAAACTTCGGTCTTCTCTGACACTTCTAAGCATTTGCGAAGTAGCGAGATATGGAACACATTGTGGATGGCAGACATCTCCTCTGGCAGTTCCAATTGATAAGATACTTCTCCTCGACGATTCAGAATCTTGAAGGTCCAATATATCTTGGGGCTAACTTTCCTTTCAGGCTAAAACACTGGGTTCCCTTCAATGGGGAAACCTTGAGATATACAAAATCTCTGACATTGAAAGTCAGGTCTCTCCTTTTCTTGTCAGCATAACTCTTCTGTCTGGATTGGGCGGTCTTGAGGTGCTCACGGACTTTGTGAACCTTCTCTTTAGCTTCTCGGAGAATGTCGGGTCCGAAAATCTGACTCTCTCCTACTTGTGACCAATTCAAAGGGGTACGGCAATTTCTTCCATATAGGAACTCAAATGGTGCCATTTGCAAACTGTCTTGATAACTGTTGTTGGATGAGAATTCTACGAAAGATAGGCAGTCTTCCCATTTTGATCCGTATTCCAACACACAAGCTCTCAACATATCTTCTAAGATTTGGTTGACTCTTTCAGTCTGTCCATCAGTTTGCGGGTGATAAGTGGTGCTGAAATTCAACTTGGTTCCTAATCCTTCTTGGACTTTCTGCCAAAATCTCAAGGTAAATTGGGTTCCTCGATCTGATACAATGGTCTTGGGGTTCCATGCAGACTAACGATTCTAGCAATGTACAACTCTGCTAGCTTCGATCTCTGGTAGGTTGTCTTGACAGGTATAAAATGAGCTACTTTGGACATTCTAGCAATGATGACCCAGATTGAGTCATTTCCCCTACTAGAAGTAGGTAAACCGGTGATAAAGTCCATTCCGACAGAATCCCATTTCCATTCCAGAATCTGCAATGGTTGCAATAGTCCTGCGGGCCTCTGATGTTCCACTTTGACTCTTTGAGAGATATCACACTTGGCGATGTAGCTTCCGATTTCTCTCTTCATCTCGTGCCACCAAAATTGCTCTTTCAAATCTTGGTACATCTTTGTTCCTCCGGGGTGGATAGAATAAAGAGTATCATGAGCTTCCTGCATGATAACTTGCGTCAGCTCCGAATCTGCTAGCACACAGATATGGCCTTTGTACCACAGAACTCCTTCTTCGTCTTCGGTAAATCCAGGTACCTTTCCTGTACCAATACGATGTTTGATTCCGTCGATAATTTCATTTCCCTTCCGGGCTTCCTTGATTTGGCTAATCAAAGTGGGTTGAAGTTCAATGCTAGCTAAGAATCCTTTGCTAACTAGCTCAGTCCTAAACTGCTCCAACTCTTCATACAAACTTGGCTGCTTCTCCTTGATCATGGTGTTTAGCCTACACGGTAGTCTGCTAAGAGCATCCGCTACCACATTGGCTTTTCCAGGGTGATAGTGAATGTCAAGGTCATAATCCTTGATTAACTCTATCCATCTCCTTTGCCTCATATTCAGCTCCTTCTGAGTGAAAATATACTTCAAGCTTTTGTGATCTGAGTAAATCTCACAGCGATTACCCATAAGATAATGACACCATGTCTTCAATGCCAAAACTACGGCTGCTAACTCAAGATCATGGGTAGGATAGTTCTGCTCATGCTGCTTTAGTTGTCGAGACGGATAAGCGATGACTTTGCCTTCTTGCATCAATACACATCCGAGACCAATCTTGGATGCATCACAATACACATCAAACAACTTCTTGATATCTGGCATGATCAATATTGGGGCTGAAATCAATCTCTTCTTCAGCTCTTGGAAACTAGATTCACATTTGTCGGTCCATTCAAACTTCTTGTCCTTCTTCAACAATTGGTTCATGGGTCTGGCTATGCTAGAGAATCCTTCAACGAACTTGCGGTAATATCCCGCCAATCCGAGAAATGCATGGACTTGGGTTTGAGTGGTTGGGGCTTCCCATTCTTCGACATTTTTGATCTTGGCGGGATCAACAGCGACTCCTCCGGAAGACACAATATGTCCTAGGAATCCTACTTCTTTCAGCCAAAACTCACATTTGCTGAACTTGGCATACAACCGATGCTCTCTAAGGGTTTCAAGGATGATTCTCAGATGTTGCTCATGCTCTTCTTCTGACTTGGAGTAGATAAGGATATCATCGATAAACACAACGACAAACTTATCTAGAAAATTCATAAAGATCTTATTCATGAGATTCATGAAATAAGCAGGGGCATTGGTTAATCCAAAAGACATAACCGTATACTCGTATAAACCATAGCGAGTAGTAAAGGCGGTCTTCGGAATATCCATTGCACGAATCTTAAGTTGGTGATAACCAGTCCTAAGATCGATCTTAGAGAACACATTTGCTCTAGTCAACTGATCAAATAGATCCTCTATCTTTGGCAATGGGTACTTGTTTTTGATTGTGACGTCATTCAGCTTCCTATAATCTGTGCACAGACGGTTGCCTCCATCTTTCTTGTCGATGAATAACACTGGCGATCTCCATGGATATGCACTTGGTTGAATCAAGCCTATTGCCAAGATAACATCCAGCTGCTTCTTCAATTCCACTAACTCTGAGGGGTTCATGCTATAGGGTCTCTGAGCTATGGATCCGGTACCGGGGATTAGTTCAATAATGAACTCAATATCCCTATCCAGGGGCATACCGAGCAATTCATCTAGGAATACGTCGGGGTATTCACAGACTACTCTGACTTGGTCAATGGTGGGTAGGGCTAGACTCTTGTTGCACTTGAATTGACGGGGCAGGGTTTCAGATATATGCTCTACTGAGACTCCAGAGCTACTGGTCATGGTGATGGCTTTCTTGGCATAGTCAATCAATCCTTTATGCTTTGACATCCAATCCATTCCTAGTACTACCTCCAAACCTTTGGTTCCAATTACTATTAGGTTGGCATAAAAATCTATCCCATGTATTCTGATAGGCACAGCTTTGCAAATTTTTCTAGCTTTTGTAGTTGAACCAGGGATTTGAACTATCATGACATGCTTCAAGTTGGTTGGGTGAATCTTACTAGTGCATGCAAATTCTTCGGTGACAAATGAGTGTGATGCTACAAAATCAAACAACACTCTTGCTAAAACAGAATTGACAGAAAACATACCCAGCACTACATCTGGCGCTTCTTGGGCTTCTTCGGCGTTCATGTGGAAGAGACATCCGTTGCGGTTGTGAGGGTTCCCTGGGGCGAATCTTCTTCCTAGTTGAACACGACGCCCCGGTTGAGCTGGGGCATTCACATTGGCAGTGGCGGCAATCTTCTTGGGGCACTCATTGGAATAGTGGCCCTTCACTCCACACTCGAAACAAGTGATCTGAGACTTGTCTTTAGCTGCCACGGGCACAACATTGCTTCCAGTTCTGGGTGTAGTGTTGTTGTTGCTCTTGGGAGGTACACCGTTGAATTTGCTGGTGTTGTTGGGGTGATTGTTGTTTCCTCCGGACTTCACATTTCCTCCGCTACGGTTGGGGTAGCTGGGGCGAGACATTGGGGGTCGGTTGTTCCTTGGTGCATATCCCGCAGAAGGGTTGGGACGGTACTTCTGGTGACTGTTGGATCCATCTTGGTGCATCATACAATGTTTGCGGTTGTCGTTTGCCTGGTTAAGCTTCCCTTCCATCTGTATGGCAGAGTCGACTAGCTCTTCGAGATCCTAGAAACGGATGTTGGCGAGGACAGTCGACATCTCATCATGCAGTCCGTTCAAGAATCTCTCCTTCTTCTTGGCCTCTGTGTTGATCTCATCAGGTGCATACCTAGCAAGGGACAAGAATCTATCACGGTACTCCACTACAATCATTCTGCCTTGCTTCAACTCTCGGAATTCATCCCTCATTTGAGTGACTAGACCCTGCGGCACGTGGGTGCGACTAAACTTGATTTTGAAGGCTTCCCATGTCATCACTTGACCATGGTTCATTGTGCGGACGCTATTCCACCATGCTCTTGCATCTCCTTCCAGATAGTGGGTGGAAAAAAGAACCTTCTCGTTGGCATCCACTCCTTCTACTTCTAAGTTGTTCTCCATTGTCTACAACCAGTCATCAGCATCCGGTGGGTTCTCTGAAGTACTAAAGATTGGGGGATTGGTATTCTGGAAGTTTTTGAGTTTGGATCCATGATGATCCTGATTTCCATGGTTCTAGTTGTTATGAGCCATCTGGGCGATCTGCCGCAGTGTTGCTAGATTAGCTTGGCGCTCTGCTCCGCTTGCTTCCCTGTCTGCAATGAGAGTCTGCAGAATCTGCAGCATTGGGTCTTGCGATGAGCTGCTGCCTCCTTGGTTTCCACGAGTCATCTGACGAGTCATCTGAAGATTGAGGTAGATAAAGGGGTAATAGGGAAAATTCTAAGTTTTATGGTTTTAATTTCAAAGCTAAAACTTTGAGTTTGACTCAGTTTTTTTGCAACTAACTTCTTTTCATTCATTCAAGCAACGGTACAAACACACACACACACCACAACATCAAAGGTAAATAGATGGTTTTAGGAACCATTCTATAAGCTATGATAGGACCGATACATCTCATGCTACGACAGTGCTCTAGTGCATCTACTCATCATCGATGAAGTCAGAGTCATCATCGTCGGTGTAGAAGTCCACGGCATCTTCCTCCAGAAAGTCATCATCATTGCTGAGGTAGGAGTCAATATCCTCTTGGATGTCTTCACCTTCCTCCTCTTCTTCCTTTACGGCAAGATGAGCTTCTTGCTCCTTGATGGTCTTCTTGAGGTTGCCACCTTCTTGCGAAGACAGTCGATGGTGCGATCCTTTGTAACATCCCAAAACTTTAATCCAAATCATCAAAATTAGGGTTAACAAAAAACTTTTCCAAAGTAAAAATGAAAGCATTCATGTGTATGTGCATTTAAATTAGGATTTGATTTGAATTGCCATGGTTCTGTGATTCTTTGCTTGTAAAATGTTTCTTAGGTGAAATAAAACATCATCTACATCATTCCTAAACTTTTCCCAAAGAAGAACAACTCAAAATGAATAATTGAAGTGAATGGTCATTTTGGCCAAATTAAGTATCATGCCTACTTTGGCTATTCCTAGTTACTCAAAACTTAACAGAAACATGTGTGGATCTTTACACCCCTTGATAGTACACATAATGAGGTACCAAGGCCCACTTTGTGATCTACAAAAATCTTTCAAATACTAATTTTAAATGATAGTTCAACATTGAATCTATTTCATATGGGAAGATCCCACTTTTTCAAAAACCACTCAAACAAGCTCAATTTTCAAAACCCAAGCACCCACAGACTCTCAAGCTTATTCCTAGCAAACCCACCAAAAATCTTTTCAAAACTCAAAAGTTTATTTCATGCGGCCATTTCATCAAACACTTGGCAGGCCTGAATTACACCCTAATTATAGCTCACTGTTTTGAACAGGGTTTTGCCCCTATTTGATCCGAATTTAATCTTTTGGTCCCCTCTTGATCTAGCCATACCATTAGCACCCATCTCCCTTGTCCCTAGTCACCGTGCCGAGCCACCCCGAGCACTAGCTCGCCGACCGACCATGCACTCGCCCCAGCAGACCACTTCCCTCTCTTTTGCCATGTCTAGGAGGTAGCCAGGAGCTCACCGCCACCCTCTGTCCCCGGCCCGAGCCCAGCGCAGCAGTGGACCACTGAGGAAAGCCCGCGCCCAGTGCCACCGAGCCATGCCGAGCACGCGCCAGAGCGCCACACCCGGCACGCATGCACAAACCGCCGTTCGACTAAAGCCCGCGCCTACCGCTCCACCACGACCCAGGGAACACGACGGACACGCCCGTTCAGCGCCCAATGCACCACAACCACCGCTCGCCGTGGACACCGCCGCTTCTGCCGCTCAGAGCGCCAGCTCGCCCCGACCGCATACCACCGCCCCTAAGCCCGCATTCACTTCCTAGAGCACCGCCAGGAGACCGCCTGTCGATCGCCACCCTCAGCCATGCCTCTAACCGGCCGTAGCTAGGTCGCCACCGTCGCCTGCCCATCCCGCTCGGTCTCACCGTCGGGCCTATAAAAGGAGGGCACCGCCAGCCATTTGAAGCACACCACTCCACTCCCCTCACCTCACTGACCGTCCCACACCTCTAGCCGAAGCAAGGGGAGCAGTAGCTCGCCGGAATTTCACCGGAGCAGGCCGCCTCTGGAGGAGAAGGGCGTCGCTGATTGCGACCACCCCCGGAGCTGCCTCGACCGTCCCTGAGCTCGCCGTCGACCACCAGTTTGTTTGGCACTAGGGTTCGAGCTCGCCGGCGACCTGTTCGTCGTCGAGGACGATCCCCAGCCGTAGATCCCAGTTCTAATCTAACGGCCCACAGCGCGCGTACCGTTTCGCGTGTTAGGAGCCACTGACAAGCGGGACCCCCTGTTAGCTGAGCCCCCCGGCGCGTAGCGCCACTGGGCCGGCCCATGTTCATTCCCGCGCTAGCCCAGCCGTTCAAATTTGGATTTTTCTTTTTAATTTAAATCTTAGTTCTGTCCCCTAGTTTGAAAATCAATTCAGAGAATTTGACAGATCCAAATTACATGAAACCAATTTTGCCTGAAAGGTATTGAAATGATCTATCCAAACCCGTTGGATTTAATTCAATTAGAGTTATAGATAAAAATAATAAAACAGAAGCATTTGCACCTTGCAACATTTTTATAAAATCAACGAAGATAGGTTTTGAGTTGATTCCAACTCTCAAAAATCACATTTCATCACATCTATCCAAATATGTAATAAGATTAAGGTTTACATGCAGTGACTTTGGACTAGTACCAAAGTAATGCTATATAGGCATTTCTAGTCACTTTAAATCATTAAATAATGAACTTAAACCAAAGTAATTAGGATCCAACCTGTAAATCTCATTCCCACATGTTAGAATATGTGGTGATGAAATGTGTCCACATGATCCCATATTTTAAGTGGTGAATATTAAATCTTAGTTAATTTTTCAATGAGTAGAAATTACTTTTCTAAAATAAAAAGGAGGAAACTATTGAATAAAACTTGTGATGCTTGTGATGATAATAGATCATCAATTGTGTGCCATAGAGTACTAAGTAAACTAGTTAAGTATTGTTTGGTGATTGTGTACTCCATATGTATTTATAGAAGATAGTACCGACCAAGCTTATGAGGAGGAGGAGTGCTACCAAGAAGAAGAAGAAGAAAACTTCAACCACTGCACCAACCAATGTAAGCTATTGTAGTGAACTGGAATTAAGCTAGTTAACTTGATCCAAGATGCTATAGGCATGCTTGAGTCATATCACTTTGACTATTAGTTACCCCAAGTCTTATTCACAAGCTTTACTTCCTTTACTTTACCCAAAGTTCTCTACTTTTTGAAGGTAGCATAAAGAGTATAAAACTTGACCTATTTTAGAACCCTTTAGATGTCATTCTATGGCATGAGATTGAACCCATCATTTCCACCTTAGTGAACACTCTTAACTTAATAGTTTAGAGTAGATAAAAACTTGAGTCACTTTAGATGGGAGCACTTGGTGAAAATGAATTATGAAAACCTTGGAACGATGAGTCATTCTATTGAGATGTTTTGACATGTGTTGAGAAACACAAATGGTTTATGATGATGAAAATGTTGAGGCATGAGCCTTAGCCCTTTTATAAAACTGATGGTTGGATTAGGATGCGATACCATTCCAAATTTACCGTACAACCACACTACCTGAATTGGGTAAGGCTTAACTAGAAATTTATATGCATTAGTATTAGTTCCCTTGCGGGAGAGGTTTGAGCTGAGGCTACCTCTCAATGTTGTCCACCTATGCAGTGCCCAAGATGACAAATGGTCATGGTTGGGAGGCCATGCTCATAGGAGAGGTGCTTATACTAGGGTGTGAAAAGGGAAGGTTATGTTTGATTATCTGCATACCAAGTATGATGATTCAGGGTTATCCCTGACAGATGTATCGAATCTTGTGGTGAAAGTGTACCACCTCTGTAGAGTGTCAAACTATTCGAATAGCCGCGTCCGCGGTTATGGACGGTTGGAATGGCCATACTGTTTCGTTGTCAGATGTTTTCCAAATAACTTTTGAAATGAATTGTGACATGACTTGACCACAACAGGGTTGTGTTTATGATACTAGCTTCCCAACTTAAGTGATTCTAGAACTTTATTTTATCTTTCTTTGCTTCAGAACTCAGCTTAAGTTTCAAACTTAACTTTATAGTTAAACATAGAGTTAGCACTTGACTTAGAACTATACTACCTGTTAGTGGTAGTTTGCGAGTACTTAAAGAGTACTCATGGCTTTTGTCCCTGGATATTCCCATGGCCAGACTATGAAGGAGACTATCATGATGATGGCCAGCAGGACGGCTATGATAACTAGGACTATCTGCCTTCGTCAGCATTGCCTGTGCCCCTGAAGATGGACCCCACCGCTGTTCTTTATATTTTTTTCCGCTGCTTGTTGTATTCAGACTGGATCATGAGATCCTTATTTGTGTAAGACCTTATGTATGGTTTGTAATGGATGATGTACTGTGATATCCAATCCGTTATGTCTCGCAAAAATGGTAATCCTGGGATTGCGAGGTATGGCATAACGGGCATCTTGGATTAAAAATCCGGGTGTTGACAAGTTGGTATCAGAGCCATCCTGACCATAGGAGACCCTAGTTAGGATGGACGTCCGAACAAAAACTTAGTTTCAAAACCAAAGTGAGTATTTACAAAAAACTATCTCCTCTCTTATCCTTTGGAATTTTTCTTTCTCAAAAATTCATGTTCCTCAAAATTCTTACATTACTACTTAAAAATTTGACACACTTGATCACTTCACCAATTTCCTCATCCTTAATTCTTGTAGATGGAGACTTAGTTCAGCAAGTTTTACCAGTTGGGAAACGGAGGTCAGCTGATCTTCAAGAGGGATCTGGATTCACTATCGGAGTTACTGGGATGCCCACATCCGGAGTTTCTTGGAGCTCAGCTTCCAGGACCCCAGGAGGAGACTACAGTGGCTAGTCACCGCGGATCTTAGAGGAAGCATCGAAGCACCAACTTCTGGGAGAATTCAGTTCTCCGTGAGAGAGAACAACTGGCTAGATGGATTAGCCAGGGCAATGCATGAAGCTCTCGCACGTCTATGTGCCCTCAGCGTCAACAAGATCCAAGGAACCCATTTTGCCTACTATGCAAGACGTGACTTCATGGGAATGCCGATGGAGATGCCAAGTCACCCAGAGTTGAGGCGTCAAGTGGAGAATCTTGACTTCTTGCTGCATGACAGACAACAGGAACTAGATAATGCCAGGGAGTTAGCCAACCAGAACCGTGCCATTGCCGACCAGAAGGCCTAGACTTTCGCACTGCTCGTCTAGGATCGCCAGTCTCTTCACCGCCAGCGTGCAAAGAAGGATCGCACCATCGCCCGTCTTCGAAAGAAGGTGGCCGACCTCGAGAAGACCGTCAAGCAGCAGGAAGCTCAGCTTGCCGCCAAGGAAGAAGAAGATGAGGGTGAAGACATCCAGGGAGACATGGACTCTTACCTCAGCAACATGATGACTTTCTGGAGGAGGATGTTGTGGACTTCTACACTGACGACAAGGACTCTGACTTCATCGACGATGCGTAGGTGCACTAGAGCACTGTCGTAGCATGAGATGTATCGGTCCCACTATATCGTAGCTTGCAGAATGGTTCTTCAAACCATCTGTTTTCCTTTGCTTGTTGTGGTGTGTGTTTGTATCGTGTGTTGCTTGCATGAATGAAAATGGAGTTAGTTGAAAAACCTGAGTCTAACTCAAAGTTTTGGCTTTGAAAAAACCAAAACCATGAACCTTAGAATTTCCCTCTTACCCCTATATCTATCTCAATCTTCAGATGACTCGTGGAAACCAAGGAGGGAGCAGCTCGTCCCAGGACCCAATGCTGCAGATCTTGTAGAATCTTATCGCTGACCGTGAAGCAAGCAGGGCAGAACGCCAAGCCAACTTAGCAACACTACAGCAGATAGCCCAGATGGCTCTCAACAACCAAGGACATGGAAATCAGGATCACCATGGATCCAAACTCAAAAAAATTCAGAATACCAATCCCCCAATCTTCAACCAATCTGAAAACCCATTAGATGCTGACGACTGGTTACAGACAATGGAAAACAACCTCGAAGTTGCAGGAGTTGATGAAAATGAGAAAGTTCTCTTCGCCACCCACTATCTGGCGGGAGATGCAAGAGCTTGGTGGAATAACATCCGCAATATGAACCATGGTCAAGTGATGATATGGGAAGCATTCAAAGTCAAGTTCAGCCGCACCCACGTGCCGCAAGGTCTAGTCAACAGGATGAGAGATGAATTCCGCGAATTGAAGCAAGGGAGAATGACTGTGGTAGAATACCGTGACAGATTCCTGTCACTTGCCAGATATGCACCTGATGAAATCAACACGGAGGCCAAAAAGAAGGAGAGATTCTTGAACGGACTGCATGATGAGATGCAGACTGTCCTCGTCAACATCCGTTTTCAGGATCTCGAAGAGCTAGTCGACTCTGCCATTCAAATGGAAGGGAAGATTAACTAGGCAAACGACAACCACAAGCGTCGTATGATGCAGCAGTCTGGATCCAGCAGTCACCAGAAGTACCGTCCCAACCCCTCACCAGGATATGCACCAAGGAACAACCGACCCCCAATGTCTCGCCCAAGCTACCCCAACCGTAGCAGAGGCAATGTGAAGTCCGGAGGCAACCATCCCAACTCCGGCAATGCCAACAATTTCACCTGTGCCCCTCCCAAGAGCAATAACAACAACAACACTGCACCCAGAACTGGCAGCAATGCTGTGCCTGTCGCAGTCAAGGGCAAATCCCATATCACTTGTTTCGAGTGTGGAGTGAAGGGTCACTACTCCAATGAGTGGCCCAAGAAGACTGCATCCAATGCCACTGTGAATGCCCCAGCTCAGCAGCAGCGTCGTGTTCAACCAGGAAGAAGATTTGCCCCAGGGAACCCTCACAACCGCAACGGTCATCTCTTCCACATGAACGCAGAAGAATCCCAGGAAGCGCCAGATGTAGTGCTGGGTATGTTTTCTGTCAACTCAGTTTTAGCAAGAGTATTGTTTGATTTGGGAGCATCGCATTCATTTGTCACCGAAGAATTTGCATGCACTAGTAAGATTCACCCAACTAAACTGAAGCATGTCATGATAGTTCAAATCCCCGGTTCAACAACCAAAGCTAGAAAAATTTGCAAAGTTGTGCCTATCAGAATACATGGGATAGATTTTTTTGCCAACCTAATAGTACTTGGAACCAAAGGATTAGAAGTAGTACTAGGTATGGACTGGATGTCAAGGCATAAAGGACCGATAGACTGTGCTAAGAAAGCCATCACCATGACAAGTAGTTCTGGAGTAACAGTAGAGCATATCTCTGAAACCTTACCTCGCCAATTCAAGTGCAACAAGAGTCTAGACCTACCCACCATAGACCAGGTCAGAGTAGTCTGTGAATATCCCGACGTATTTCCAGATGAATTGCCAGGTATGCCCCCAGATAGGGATATTGAGTTCATTATCGAACTAATCCCCGGAACCGGACCCATAGCCCAGAGACCCTATAGCATGAACCCCTCAGAGTTAGTTGAGTTGAAGAAGCAGTTAGATGCGATGTTAGCAACAGGCTTGATTCAGCCAAGCACATCGCCATGGAGATCACCAGTGTTATTCATCGACAAGAAAGATGGAGGCAATCGTCTGTGTACATATTACATAAAGTTGAATGACGTCACCATCAAAAACAAGTACCCCTTGCCAAAGATAGAGGATCTATTTGATCAGTTGACTAGAGCCCAGGTATTCTCAAAGATTGATCTTAGGACTGGTTTCACCAACTTAAGATTCGTGCAACGGATATTCCGAAGACCGTCTTTACTACTCGCTATGGTTTATACGAGTATACGGTTATGTCTTTTGGATTAACCAATGCCCCTGCTTATTTCATGAATCTCATGAATAAGATCTTTATGAATTTCCTAGGTAAGTTTGTAGTTGTGTTTATCGACGATATCCTTATCTACTCCAAGTCAGAAGAAGAGCATGAGCAACATCTGAGAATCATCCTAGAAACCCTGAGAGAGCATCAGTTATATGCCAAGTTCAGTGATACGTCCATTTTGCATCACTATTCTATGTCTTAATTCACTATTATTCATTGATATATTTCATATTGAGAGGTGATACTTATGTTATTTCATCTGTTTTGGCATGGTTGATGACTTTTGGAGCATGGACCGCTGCAGTCAGGATTCTAATGGAAAAGGTGCTGTTTGGAGGCAAAATTCGCGAAGATCAGAAAATCCGGGAAAATATACGGAAAATTCTATTTTTCCAGAAGACTCAAGATGCCAGAAGATGGAGTGGAGGTGGGCCACAGGGGGCCCACACCACCCCATGGCGCGGGCAAGCCCAGGCCGCGCCAGGGAGTGGTGTGGCCACCCTGGCCCACTCCAGCCTCTCCCCTCTGGCGTATATCTTCCTCCCGAAACCCTAAGACTCGGAGAGCGACCATAGAAAGATTCTGCGCCTCTACGGGGTAGAAAACACCGAGAGAGAAAGATCTCTCTGGCGGACAGATTTCTGTCGGGGGAATTTCTTCCCAGAGAGGGGAGATCGTCGCCATCAACACCACCATCAAGCTGGACTTCATCGGGATCATCATCATCATCACCACCATCACCACCATCATCACCATCAGCACCCTCATCACCATCTCCATATTGCTGTAACAATTGGTTGAATTTTGCTATAGTTCATAGGGGAAACTTTCCCGGTGTTGATTACTCTTTGTAGTTGGTGCTATTGAGTGAACCATTGAATTATTGTTTATGTTCAGATTGTTATACATCATTATTCCATCTCTGATCATGATCCATATGATGTCTTGTGAGTAGTTCGTTTTGTTCTTGAGGACATGGGAGAAGTCTTGTTGTTATTAGTGGAGTTGTGTTGAGAAAGATTCAATAGATTGTTATTTAAGTTGTGGTGTACTTCTTCTAGTGGTGTCATGTGAACGTCGACTACATGACACTTCACCTATATGGGCCTAGGGGAATGCATTGTGTATTTGGCTACTAATCGTAGGGGTTGCCGGAGTGACAGAAACCTGAACCCCCATTAGGAAACCATTGCACAAGGGACGTAAGGGTCTTAGAGTTTAAAGCTATGGTTAGGTTTTACCTTAATTACTTTCTTGTACTTATGGATGTTTGTAAGGGGGTTTAATCACAAGTATGTATTAAGTCTTGGATGGGATGGTACATTAAAACAGGTCCACCCACACAACACTTAGCAAGCTAGAGAAGATTAATCGACTATATGAAGCGAAAGCACTTGACAGTCTTCCCATGTGTCCTCGAGAACGTTTGGTCATCTATAGAAATACAACCGGCTTGTCCTTTGCTGCATAAAGGATTGGGCCACTTGCTGCATTCATTCTTACTGTCTTTTTTTACTCGTACTTTGTTTACTTGCTTTATCGAAAACCCCTAAAAATCCGTTTGCTAAGTATTTGCAGAGAATTCCTGATCCATACCACTAGCCAGCACCTCTGCTCCTCATTGGGTTCGACACTCTTACTTATCGAAAATACTGCGATACACCCCCTATACTTGTGGGTCATCAAGACTATTTTCTGGCGCCGTTGACGGGGAGTGAAGCGCTATTGGAGAGTGGAACTGTTAAAGGAAACTTCTACTGTGAGTATTATTTACTCCTGCTAGTTGCTTTATTTTCGTTATGGATAATTCGTTGAGTTTCTTATTTGGTAATGCTACTACCACTGCTAAGGTAGTAGATAAGCCACCACCTGCTGAGAAAGATGTTTTCAAAATACCTACAAGAATTATTGATCGTGTTATGGATAACTACTATGTTGGGGATGGAGCTGTCCATCCCGGTGATCATTTACTCTTTATACACGAATTATGCGGGTTGTTCAAGTGTGCAGGTATTACTACAGATCAAGTTAAGAAGAAGTTATTCTCATTATCACTAAAAGGAAGAGCTGAGGAATGGTATAAGCTGCTTAAAAATGGTCAAGCTCTGGAATGGGAGGAAATAGTGCCTCTCTTTTACTCAAAGTTTTATCCTCCTAGTGAGATTCATAAAGATAGGAATCAAATATACAACTTTTGGCCTCTTGATGGGGAGAGTACAGCTCAAGCTTGGGGGAGATTGAAGTTACTAATGCTCAAATGTCCCATTCATGAGCTCCCCAACAATATTATTATCAATAACTTTTATGCAAGGCTCCCTCTACATGACAAGGATTTATTAGATGCTTCTTGTGCTGGATCATTCACTCGTATGGAAGAAGAAGTTAAATCGGACCTTCTAGATCGTATTCAAGACAATGCTGAAGCTTGGGAGAATGAAAAAGGTAGAAAGTCAGGTATAAATTATGATTATGAATGCATTGAATCTTTTATGGGAACTGACAACTTTCAAAATATTAAAAATGCTTATGGTCTAGACGCTCAAGCTATTGCTTCTTATTTTAAGGCATTTGCTTCCTATATTGAAGTGCCTAAAAAGAAGTGGAATAAGTATCATGAGCCTTATAAAGATATTGCTAAGAGTGTTCCTTCAAGAAATACTGAAGTTTATACTACTGATCATGTTTTACCTGAACCTTATATTGAGAAAATGCCTTTTCCAGTTAAGGTAAAGGAACATTCTATGATAGCTAGTATGGTTAATGAAAGTACTAGTAAAGCTGTTGAACCTGATAAACAAATGGTTGATGAACCTATAATAGCAAATGTGAAAGACTTTGTTGCTAAATATGAAAAAGAGGGACACACTATCCTTTGTAAGGATACCTCTAATATTGTTTCGCAAAGTAGTGTTATGAGAGCTAGAATTCCTGTGTTTTCTGTTAGAATAAGTGATCATTGCTATGATGGTCCTTGTGATAGCTATATTGTTAAGTTTATGCATGATACTGAAAGCTACTATGAGAGAGGGAAAAGTGTTCTTATGCATCTCGATAATATCAAGTTTCCTCGTTTTATGCTGAAAGCTTTTATGTTGCACTTCTTTTGCCTTCTTATGCAAGTTGCCTTTGGTTTCAGTAACTTGTATGTTTACAAAATCCCCTTGCATAGGAAGTGGGTTAGACCTAAATGTGTGTGTGTTTCTGCTTCTTAATGCTCTCTTTCACTTCAATCCATATCCCTATGAGAGCTTCTTCAAAATTATCATGCCCATCTTAATGGCTATAACGAAAAGAGCTTTATGGGAGACAACTTTCAGTTTGTTTTTGTTTCTTTGAGTCTTGGAAGTTATTCTTCGGTAATAACCGCTCCTTATATGTTTTTTTTGGTTTTTGTGTCAAGATCAACCTCTAATGAGAGAGAAGTAATATTTGGGAAAGTTGCTGTCCCGAAACAGATATTTTGTGCTTCACCGTAAAAATTCGTGAGAGATATCTGTATGTCAGATTGAGCTGTAATTTTTTGTGCTTCTGCCCCAGGTTGTTATATAACTTTTGTTAGTTTTGCACTTTTTGATTTGAGCAACAGAAGATTTTCGAAAAAATTGATCTTTACCTGCTGGTCTGTTTTGACAAATTTTGCCAATCTTGCATTTGCTTCTTTATTCGATTTCCTTTTTGAATTCTTTTTGGGTTTTCGGAAGGAGTTGCTGCAGTAGCTTTTGTTTTGATGGTTTTTCAGTTGAAGTTGGACTCAAAAGGTTTTATCACTCCACTTATACTAATGTTGCTAATAAGAATTGTATGAAGTTTTGTGTGAAAGAAATTTCCAGGAAGTGGAGACAATGGTGTAATAAGGAAGAGAAAGGTTTTATGACTCAAGTAATAAGTATATGAAGATGAAGATATCGATGATATTCAAGTGATAACTCCGGAAGGATCTACTAGATACCAAATTTAGAGACCTGCGGAATCCGTATTCAAATAGGTAACAGTTCTGGTAAGAAAAGTTCCGCGAAAATACAATCCAACTATATTTTTGCAGTTTTCAGTCAATAAGGAAAGCTACGAAGCGAAAAAGGGACGGAAACAGAGCCAGGGTGGCCCACACCACCCCATGGCGCGGGTCCACCCCTAGCCGTGCCACCAGGTGGTGAGGCCACTCCGGACTCCGCCTCCGACTCGTTTTCTTCCAGTACCTTCCTTTTGATATGAAACTTCGTAATATATAACCCCCCCCGGATCCCCCGAGGTTCGTATATCGTGTTTTCGTCGTGTTTTTGTTTCGATCTGTTTCTGCCAGGAAGAATCCTAGATTTGGAGCCACAATGTCTTCCTCTGGAACATCCAAGGGAGATTCCTTAGAAGATATCATCAACCCATACATGAGAGAATTGAAGATTCATCCCAAGGAGTTGTTGCTCGAAGGTGGGGAGGTCTGGATTAAGGAGGTTCAAGGCCCTAAAGGTGTAGGAAGTCTGGAGGACAGGATGGAAGCATTGGAGCAAGAAGTCTTTAGGTACAGGAAGATGGCGGAGCGCGAAGTGGACATTTGTTCCGAACTCATCGCCGAGCACCAAAAGGAGACTGCTGAACTCAAAGATGAAGTCTTTTCACTCTGCCAAACAACCAACGAACTGCAAGCACAGTTCTGTGACGTTCAAAATCAAAACTGTGAGTATGAGGCTAGATTTAAACGCATAAGTGCTGCTGCAAGTTTCAGGATGTTGGAAACCACTATGTCCTTTGTTGATGGGAAGCCTTTACCCTGGAAGACGGACGAAGATGAGAGTATACCACCACCACCTAAGGAGTAATTCGTCATTAGGTTTGGCATCCCCTTGGTTTGTTCCAAGCTTGGGGGAGTGCTGCGGTATCACATAACTATCTTCTATCTTTTTACCTTATTAGTAGAGTCATATCATGAATAGAGGAGTTATTATGTAGTATGGTTTGCATTATGGAAGTGTCCCCTCTCTCGTTAGATTTGTATACCTTGGTGTGAGTTTCCGTTATGGAATATTAATGAGAAGTTCTATCATTCACTCTTTTGCATAGCTTATATTAGTTTTCAATTCGTGGTTATATGATTGATCTTGTTGTTAGTATTGGTAGCACTTTGGGATCTTTGAGTTAATTTAGTTGGTTTTGGCAAACCTGGCTCGGTCAGTAGCAACACCTTTCTGAGAGTTGAAAAGAAAAAGATAGAAGTACTCTAAAGAAAAATAATTTCATCATCTTTCTTTCTTGATTTGCTCATAAGTTTAGTATTCTCTAGTTAAGATCTTTTGTGCTTCCAAGGAAGATTGCATGTTTGCCTTTATCACTTGTATGTTTGTTTGTTTCCTTTAACTCTTGTACTTGCTACCCAGCCTTGCTAGCCAAAAACCTGTACTAAGAGGGAATTCTTCTCGTGCATCCACCTCCTTTAAACCAAAACCTTTGCCATTTGTGTCCACCATACCTACCTAGTAGCATTATTGCTATTCCAAGTAAATTCCTGTTTTGTCTACCTCCCAAATTAAACTTGTTATGAGAAAGTTAGTGATTAATGCTCTCATGAACCTAATGGCACACTTTGTTTTCCGCACTTAATAAACCTGAACCATTGTGAACTCTCCATGAAAGTTATATGCTTGCAAATTATAGGCTCAGGATTAGCAGAACCATGCTGTCACGGGGAACGCTTTCAACACTTGTAAATATATACCCAGTTGATACCTTGCTCTTTTGTTTGCGGATGTCGTCGATGTGAAATAAAAGGGGAGCTTGTAAGTCCATGGAGTTATGTACGTGTGTTAGAGAAACGCCTGGGCCGCTGGTCTAATCCATGCTGACATGGTGGAAACCTGCAGCGTAACCATAATGATATCTATGAAGCATTCTTCTTATAAAAAAAAGAGAGAGATAGCTATTGGGAAAAAGAAAAGAAAAAAAGAGATACTATGAAAATAGGAAAGAGAGAAAAAAAGCACCATTTTCCCATGGTAAATAAGAAGATTACTGAGATACTAATTGTCTGCTTGCCTTGTCATTTTGTTATGGAGATTCTTCCGTATCATCGGGCAAGGGGTACCCCTTTGGCGGTTCTTAATGATACGCACATACTTACGATGACAAAAACTTACCGGTAACTAAAGTTGAGTAGCATGAGGAGCGGCCCTCATACTCAAGGGACTTGGGATTTTCAGTTTATAGTCTGTCAAGCATATAACTCAGATTGGACCTCACTTTAACCTTAATCACCTAAAGATGCCTATGATAGGGGCAATGAGAGCTGAAAGCTAGTAAGTATCATAATTTTTGGGAGCTCTTTATGAGACTTGTAATCCCTGCTTCCCTCTTTAAAGGGCCTTTCTTTTACTTTGTAGTTGAGTCAGTAAACCTATTCCCTTCTATCTCAGCAAGTATTTTGAGTTGATGTGTTTCATTCATTCATATGATGATTTATTCAATCATGTTTCTTATGTTCCTTGTTTTGCACATTGCTCTTATCTTGAAGTTTACTACTTTGAAAGCTTTCATTGAAAAACTAGCTATTTGTGAACTCCAGCAAATTATCAACATTCTTCGACCAAGAGCTAAGTTTGCCATTACCAATGATGATTTACTCTATGTATCTTTATTGTGTTTCCTTTACTCATTCCAAGTTGAGTTGTATAATAGTGAGTTGTCTTCTATTATGATCGATGTATTTGATGAATGTGATGCTTCTTGTCTGTATTCTTTTATCGACTCTTCACTTCATCAACCTGAGGTCATGTTTATTGAGCTCAGTTTCGCTTGGGGACAAGCGAAGTCTAAGCTTGGGGGGAGTTGATACGTCCATTTTGCATCACTATTCTATGTCTTAATTCACTATTATTCATTGATATATTTTGTATTGAGAGGTGATACTTATGTTATTTCATCTGTTTTTGCATGGTTGATGACTTTTGGAGCATGGACCGCTGCAGTCAGGATTCTGATGGAAAAGGTGCTGTTTGGAGGCAAAATTCACGAAGATCAGAAAATCCGAGAAAATATACGGAAAATTCTATTTTTCCAGAAGACTCAAGATGCCAGAAGATGGAGTGGAGGTGGGCCACAGGGGGCCCACACCACCCCATGGCGCGGGCAAGCCCAGGCCACGCCAGGGAGTGGTGTGGCCACCCTGGCCCACTCCAGCCTCTCCCCTCTGGCGTATATCTTCCTCCCGAAACCCTAAGACTCGAAGAGCGACCACAGAAAGATTCCGCCGCCTCTGCGGGGCGGAAAATACCGAGAGAGAAAGATCTCTCCGGCAGACAGATTTCTGCCGAGGGAATTCCTTCCCGGAGAGGGGAGATCGTCGCCATCAACACCACCATCAAGCTGGACTTCATCGGGATCATCATCATCATCATCATCACCACCATCATCACCATCAGCACCCTCATCACCATCTCCATATTGCTGTAACAATTGGTTGAATCTTGCTATAGTTTATAGGGGAAACTTTCCCGGTGTTGATTACTCTTTGTAGTTGATGCTATTGAGTGAACCATTGAATTATTTTTTATGTTCAGATTGTTATACATCATTATTCCATCTCTGATCATGATCCATATGATGTCTTGTGAGTAGTTTGTTTTGTTCTTGAGGAAATGGGAGAAGTCTTGTTATTAGTAGTGGAGTTGTGTTGAGAAAGATTCAATAGATTGTTATTTAAGTTGTGGTGTACTTCTTCTAGTGGTGTCATGTGAACGTCGACTACATGACACTTCACCTATATGGGCCTAGGGGAATGCATTGTGTATTTGGCTACTAATCATAGGGGTTGCCGGAGTGACAGAAACCTGAACCCCCATTAGGAAACCATTGCACAAGGGACGTAAGGGTCTTAGAGTTTAAAGGTGTGGTTAGGTTTTACCTTAATTACTTTCTTGTACTTACGGATGTTTGCAAGGGGGTTTAATCACAAGTATGTATTAAGTCTTGGATGGGACAGTACATTAGCACATGTTCACCCACACAACACTTAGCAAGCTAGAGAAGATTAATCGACTATATGAAGCGAAAGCACTTGACAGTCTTCCCATGTGTCCTCGAGAACGTTTGGTCATCTATAGAAATACAACCGGCTTGTCCTTTGCTGCATAAAGGATTGGGCAACTTGCTGCATTCATTCTTACTGTCTTTTGTTTACTTGTACTTTGTTTACTTGCTTTATCGAAAACCCCTAAAAATCCGTTTGCTAAGTATTTGCAGAGAATTCTGGATCCATACCACTAGCCAGCACCTTCTGCTCCTCGTTGGGTTCGACACTCTTACTTATCGAAAATACTGCGATACACCCCCTATACTTGTGGGTCATCATTCAACAAGTGTGAGTTTTGGCTGAAAGAAGTAGGATTCCTAGGACATATTGTGTCTGCCAGAGGAGTGTCTGTTGATCCCGCCAAGATCAAAGATGTCAAAGAATGGGAAGCCCCAACCACTCAAACCTAAGTCCGCGCATTTCACGGATTAGCGGGATACTACCAAAAGTTCGTAGAAGGATTCTCGAGCATCGCCTGACCCATGACCCAATTATTGAAGAAGGACAAGAAGTTTCAATGGACAGACAAATGTGAAGCCAATTTTCAGGAGCAGAAGAAGAGATTGATATCAGCCCCAATTTTGATCATGCCAGACACCAAGAAGCCGTTTGATGTATATTGTGACGCATCCAAGATTGTTCTAGGATGTGTACTGATGCAAGAAGGCAAAGTCATCGCGTACCTGTCTCGACAACTGAAGCGGCATGAGCAGAACTATCCGACCCATGATCTTGAGCTAGCAGCTGTGGTTCTAGCATTGAAGACATGGCGTCATTATCTGATGGGTAATCGCTGTGAGATTTACTCAGATCATAAGAGCTTGAAATATATCTTCACTCAGAAATAACTGAATATGAGGCAAAGGAGATGGATAGAGTTAATCAAGGATTATGACCTTGACATTCACTATCACCCCGGCAAAGCCAATGTGGTAGCAGATGCTCTTAGCAGATTGCCGTGTAGGCTAAATACCATGATCAAGGAGAAGCAACCAAGTTTGTATGAAGAGTTGGAGCAGTTCAGGACTGAATTAGTTAGCCAAGGATTCTTAACTAGCATTGAACTTTAACCCACTTTGATTAGCCAAATCAAGGAAGCCCAGAAGGGGAATGAATGTATCAACGGAATCAAACCTCGTATTGGTACAGGAAAGGTACCTGGATTCACTGAAGATGAAGAAGAAGTACTGTGGTACAAAGGACGTATCTGTGTGCCAGCAGATTCGGAGCTGAAGGAAGTTATCATGAAGGAAGCTCATGATACTCTTTATTCTATCCACCCCGGAGGAACAAAGATGTATCAGGATTTTAAAGAGCAATTTTGGTGGCACAAGATGAAGAGAGAAATAGGAAGCTACATCGCCAAATGTGACATCTGTCAAAGAGTCAAAGCAGAGCATCAGAGACTTGCAGGACTGTTGCAACCATTGCAGATTCCGGAATGGAAATGGGATTCCGTCGGAATGGACTTTATCACCGGTTTGCCTACTTCCAGTAGGGGAAATGACTCAATCTGGGTCATAGTTGATAGACTATCCAAGGTAGCCCACTTCATACCTGTCAAGACAACCTACCAGAGTGCAAAGTTAGTAGAGCTGTACATTGCTAGGATTGTTAGTCTGCATGGAACCCCCAAGACCATCGTATCAAATCGAGGAACCTAGTTTACCTCGAGATTTTGGCAGAAAGTCCAAGAAGGATTAGGAACCAAGTTGAATTTCAGCACCGCGTATCACCCACAAACTGATGGACAGACTGAGAGAGTCAACTAGATCCTAGAGGATATGCTTAGAGCTTGTGTGTTGGAATACGGATCAAAATGGGAAGACTGCCTGCCTTTCGCAGAATTCTCATCTAACAACAGTTATCAAGCTAGTTTGCAGATGGCACCATTTGAATTCCTATACGGAAGAAAGTGTCGTACCCCTTTGAATTGGTCGCAAGTAGGAGAGAGTCAGATCTTTGGACCCGACATTCTACGGGAAGCAGAAGGGAAAGTCCACAAAGTCCGTGAGCACCTCAAGACCGCCCAATCCATACAAATGAGTTATGCTGACAAGAGAAGGAGAGACCTGACTTTCAATGTCGGAGATTTTGTATATCTCAAGGTTTCACCATTGAAGGGAACTCAACGCTTTAGTCTAAAGGGAAAGTTAGCCCGCAGATACATCGGGCCATTCAAAATTCTGAACCATCGAGGAGAAGTATCGTATCAGCTGGAACTTCCTGAAGAGATGTCAGGCATCCACAATGTGTTCCATATCTCGTTACTTCGCAAATGCTTGGAAGTGCCCGAGAAGACTGAAGTTTTCAAGAACATCGATCACAGAGCCGTAGAAATCAACAATGACCTGACCTATCGGGAAGTGCCCATCCGTATCTTAGAAGAAGCCTACAGAACCACCAGGACCAGGAGTATCAAGTTTCTCAAGATTCAGTGGAGCAACCATACCGAGGAGGAAGCCACTTGGGAGCGCAAAGATTACATTAGGACAGAGTTCCCAGATCTCTTTAGTTCCTAGTTTTCTTTGTAAATCTCAGGACGAGATTTTGTTTAAGAGGGGAAGGTTTGTAACATCCCAAAACGTTAATCCAAGCTTATCAAGATCCAAATCATCAAAATTAGGGTTAACAAAAAACTTTTCCAAAGTAAAAATGAAAGCATTCATGTGTATGTGCATTTAAATTAGGATTTGATTTGAATTGCCATGGTTTTGTGATTCTTTGCTTGTAAAATGTTTCTTAGGTGAAATAAACATCATCTACATCATTCCCAAACTTTTCCCAAAGAAGAACAACTCAAAATGAATAATTGAAGTGAATGGTCATTTTGGCCAAATTAAGTATCATGCCTACTTTGGCTATTCCTAGTACTCAAAACTTAACAAAAACATGTTTGGATCTTTACACCCCTTGATAGTACACATAATGAGGTACCAAGGCCCACTTTGTGATCTGCAAAAATCTTTCAAATAATAATTTTAAATGACAGTTCAAAATTGAATCTATTTCATATGGGAAGATCCCACTTTTTCAAAAACCACTCAAACAAGCTCAATTTTCAAAACCCAAGCACCCACAGACTCTCAAGCTTATTCCTAGCAAACCCACCAAAAATCTTTTCAAAATTCAAAAGTTTATTTCATGCGGCCATTTCATCATACACTTGGCAGGCCTGGATTACACCCTAATCATAGCTCACAGTTTTGAACAGGGTTTTGTCCCCATTTGATCCCCATTTAATCTTTTGGTCCCCTGTTGATCTAACCATACCATTAGCACCCATCTCCCTTGTCCCTAGCCACAGTGCCGAGCCACCCCGAGCACTAGCTCGCCGGCCGACCATGTGTTGGAGATATGCCCTAGAGGCAATAATAAATATAGTTATTATTATATCTTTGTGTTTATGATAAATGTTTATATTCATGCTATAATAGTATTAACAAGGAAACATTAATACTTGTGTGAATTGTAAACTTAAAATAAGAGTCCCTAGTAAAGCCTCTTGTTAAACTAGCTTGTTGGTTAATAGATGATTGTGGTTTCCCTATCATGAACATTGAGATGTTATTAACAACAAGATCATATCGTTAGGAGAATGATATGGTGGACATACTCCTATAGATAAGCGTAGCATAAAGATCAAGTCATTTCAATAGTTCAATTGCTATATGCTTTCTGATACATAGTAACCTAATTCCTTCGACCATGAGATCATGCATATCACCTTTACCGGATGGATGCTTTGATGTCATCAAACACCACACCGTAACAGGGTGGCTATAAAGGTGGTATTGAGTGTTCGGAAAGTATTGGTTGAAACACATGGATCAAGAGTGGGATTTGTCCATCCATATGACGGATAGATATTCTCTGGGCCCTCTCGGTGAAATGTCATCCAATTAGCTTGCAAGCATGTGACTGGCTCACAAGGGATCACATATCACGGGAACGAGAAAAGAGTACTTATCAGTAACGAGGTTGAACTAGGTATGCAGAGATACCGACGATCATAACCTCGGATAAGTAAACTATCGTGAGACAAAGGGAAATTGGTATCGTATGTAAGTGGTTCATTCGATCGCAAAGTAATCGTAGAAATATGTGGGAGCCATATGAATTTCCAGATTCCTCTATTGGTTATTGTTCGGAGAAGTGTCTCGATCATGTCTGCATAATTCACGAACCGTAGGGAGACACACTTAAGGATTCGACGTTGTTTGAGTAGTTATGGTATTATGAGAAAGAGACCGAATGTTGTTCGGAGTCTCGGATGGGATCCGGGATATCACGAGGTGATCCGGAATGGTCCGGAGAATAAGATTCATATAAGGAAAGTCCCGTTTCGGAGTTGGGGAATGGTTCCGGTGTTTTCATCGGGAACATTCTAGAAGGTCCCGGAATGTCCGGCACTCCGGGGGGGGGGGAATTGGTACATGAATGTGTCATTGCATGTTGGAATGATTGCATCATGTACTAAGTGTTCTCGCTGTCCGAAATAAAGGGTTAATTCAAATCCTAATTGGAAAAGTCAAACTGCCAGTTTTCGGTCAAACTGCCAGTTTCGGAAAGTGGAGAAAGAGGAGGAGAGGTGGAGGCCGAGTTGGAGGAGGGTTCCTCCCCTAGGCCGGCGCACCTCCCTAGGCCGAGTTGGGGAGGAACTCCTCCCCATGGCGCCGGCCCTCCCACCTATAAAAGGAGGGGCAGGGCCTCCTCCTCTAGACACAACAACACAAGTTCCTATCCTCTAAACTAAACCCTAGATCTAAACCCCGGTTTAGAGCTATTTTGGTTTAGAGCCTTCTAATTGGTTTAGAGCCCTCTAATTGGTGTGTCTAATTACTAGACCACTAATAGCCTCTCATAAGCTCCACCATACTCGCACCGGCTTAAGGCGAAGCCCTGCGGGATTTCCCCTCTACTTCCGGTACCACGCCGTTGTGCTGCCGGAATCGCGAGGAGAATGCTACAACCTCCGCTGCCTGCTGGAACAAGGGAGAGGAAGGTCTTCGTCGAGTACCGAACGTGTGACCGACTGCGGGAGCGCTGCTGGAACGTGGCGCTAGAAGGATCGTCTACGCGATCTTGAGATCGGAAAGAGTACGACTACATCACCCACGAGAATCTGCTCTCGTTAAACACTTTGGAATCTTCGAGGGTGAGTTATTCCATCGACTCGTTGCTACAATCTAGTAGATAGATCTTGGCTTGTTTGTTTGTATGCGATAGAAAATTTTTGTTTTCCATGCTGCGAACCCCTACAGTGGTATCAGAGCCGTGTCTATATGTAGATCTGTTGCACGAGTAGAACACAATGGTCATTGTGGGCGTTGATGCTTTTATTGTAGATTGCCTTTTGTGTACTTTGCATCTTGCGGTATGTTGGGATGAAGCGGCCCGGGCTAACCTTACATGACATCGTTCATGAGACTTGCTCCACGCTTGACATGCAACTCGTATTGCATAAGTGGCTTTGCGGGTGCCTGTTTCTCCTAGCATAGTAAAGATCCGATTTACAACGGGTAATCAACAATGCTAGTATCAATGTTGTGGTTCTTGTTCGTAGGTTAGAACGACACTTATGGAAAGCCCCAAACCACGTAAAATATGCAAAGAAAGTAGAAGCGTCTAACTTTGTTTTGCAGGGGTGTGCAGTGATGTGATATGGCCATGATTGTGATTATATTTGATGTATGCAATGTTCCTTATTGTAAGTTGGCAACCGGCAGGAGCCATATGGTTGTCTTTAAATTCTGTTAAGACCTGCGTGTCTATTCAAAATAGTTGTAATAGTTGAAGCTGGTGGACGACAACCATGAAGAAGCGTCATTGACCTTGATGCTATGCCGGTGATGATGGAGATCATGTTCGTGCTTGAAGATGGAGATCGGAAGCACAAAGAAGAAAGGCCATATCATATCACATATTATGAATTGCATGTGATGTTAATCCTTTATGCATCTTGTATTGCTTAGTAGACGACGGTAGCATTATAAGATGATCCCTCATGCACATAAATTTCAAGTTCTAAAGTGTTCACCCTTAGTATGCACCGTTGCCAAAGCTTGTTGCTTCGAAGCACCACGTGATGATCGGGTGTCTTTGATTCCGCGGGTGAATACAACGTAAGCAAGCCAGATTTGCTTATGCGGTAGCTAAGGTTTGATCTTGACGAGCCTAGCATGTACAGACATGGCCTCAGGAACACGGATTACCGAAAGGTAGAGCATGAGTCATATAGTAGATATGATGAACATGTTGATTGTTCGCCGTTGAAGCCATATCAACTCTCGTGATGATCGGTTTTGATGTGGTGGATTTGGTTCGTGTGATCACTAAAACAATGTGAGGGATGTTGTTTTGAGTGGGAGTTCACCTAGATTAATTTAATTATTAATTAGAACTCAATTTATCATAAACTAAATCAAAGTGAATTTGCATAGTTGTTGTAGTCATTGGCATCCGTTTACCACCTTGCGCTTAGTTATAATTGAGATGATAGAACTATAGAATTCTGGTTAGTTACTTTACGAACTGGTATCGTATTGTTTTGAAGTGTTAATCTAAAGTTTAAAAGTCCTATTGCAAACTTTCAGTAAGTTCCGGTTACTCCATGAAGTTTAATAATTGGTATTAAATCAAAGAGTAACAGTTCCAAGTGTTAGTATATAAAGTATCATGTTTGTCTCCATGATTCTTGATATTCAAGGATTGTCTTAATATCAAGGTTATCTAGGATCTGAAAGAGTTGTTTCAGAAACCATGATATGTGGAAGATATTGTGATATCTGAAACAAAGTTTTGGTTACAACATGATGGAGTATAATATGGCAAAAGTCATGTTCTCATATTTGATGAAAATTTGCAAAAGGTTGGAGACACTAGTTGTCCTAATCTTCCAAAAGGTTTTGGAGAGCAATATTATACTCGCGATTCACCGTTATAAGCTAAAAGTAGCTTGGTCATGGACGATTCCATGATGAAGGTGAATATTTGATGTAGGTAAAATGTTTACTACACCAATAGATTACTAAAGAAAGGAATTTGAAAGAACACCAAACATTTGATGATGGTGATCTACTTCAAAGTGCAAATCCAAAGACATTGGTATTTAACTATACACGCTTTGGACTATGTGTCATATGTATGACTCCACTATTGATGTTGATAGATTCTTTCAAACAGAAAAGGAAATACTGAAAGAGAATCTCAGAAATATATGGCAGAAAAGAAAATACTAGAATTGTTCAGTTTAAGTATATAGATGATATACATGTTATGGCTATATTCTTTGCTCATTAAACAATGTGGTTCTTAAGTATTTTATACTGAATTTGTTGGTATGAATCGTCATACGAAACAACACAATTCATGAACTACAATGGCCTAAGTAACTAGCAAAAGAATATGTGATGATGTTCATCGAGAACAAATAAAGGGTTATTGTGTTGCTCGTTAAAAACATCAAAGCTTGCCTTCAAGATTTGTTTTATCAGGTATTATGAGAACAAAAGGGTTGTTCAAATAATTGCCATAATCCATAAAAGATGGATGATTCACAAATCTCGTTGGAGAAATCACATCCATAAAACTAGTGCTAAAAATGTCGAAAGACAAATTGATTGAAAGATCACTTAGGAAGTGACATCGCCGTTTAAATTATATTGGAAAGAAAACATGAAGAAACTCCATGTGGATGGAATTTTGGAGTCTTTTGATTTTGATCAAATGACGCTTGTGAAACTTTCCTAGAGATAATTAAAACTTCGTTCATAGGCCATAAGAGAACGAAAGACTAGCTTATTGGAACTTGTGCATATTGTTGTACGAACTCCATTATGTGTAGTCAAGAGCGATGGATTTCAACTTCATATGTTTTCTCCGAAAATTTGAGTGAATATATGAATATTTACTTAATAAGGATGAAGTATGAAATATTTGAAAAGTTCAAAGTTTTCAAGATGAAGTGCAAAATCATTGTAACAAGAATATAAATGGTTTATGATAAGATCATAAAGGAAGATATTTGAGTTACAAGTTTAGCATAATACCTAAGATTTAAGGAATCGTTCCGTGGATTTGCATTTCCCGAAACACCATAAGAGTATGGAGCGTTCGAGATATGTAATTAAAACCTTGTTTGACATGGTAAGATCAAAGGTGTAAAATATAGAACTGCCATTATATTTTAAAGATTAAAAGCTTTAGAGACTACCGCTTTTCCACTAAAAAGAGCTCCATCATAATCCGCTGAAATGACACCATATAAAGTTATGGTTTGGGATAAAACCCAAGTAGTCCTTTCTTAAACATTGGTATGCTATGCATAAGAAAGATGTTTGCAACCAAAGTCGGATAAACCTGTCTTTGTATTACTGTTAAGTATTCCTCCATAACACCGGAGACAAAAGTGTTTGTCGCTTAGAACGTCAAGTTTCTTTGAGAAGGAATTTTTCGTGAAAAGTTAAAGTGGGAGGACAATAGAACTTTGATAAGGTTAAAAGAACCTTAGCTATATGTGCAGAGTTGCGCAGCACCGAAAAGTGTTCCGGAGGCAGCAATAATGCTCATGGCTCACGTGCCTCAAAAGTTGTGGTCACGGAGGTCTAAGTTTCTATTGAAACAAGTAGGTCAAGTAAACAATCAAATACTAAGATTTGAGGGTTGAATCATTATTTGAGAATAATGAACGGACTACATGCAAAGAAGCAATGATGGGCCCTGACTCCGTCAAATGGCTTGAAGCCATAAAATCCGTGATAATTCCATACACGAGAAATCAAGTTTTGAACTTGAAGGACCCTCGAGAAAGGTGTAAGACCTTACAGTTGTGTTTGGATCTATAAAGAAATAGACATGGATGTTTCACATCTATAAGTCGACATGTTGGGAAAGAGTTCACAACAATGTTCAAAGATTGACTATGACAAGATTTGATCTTTCATAGCGATATTTAGTCTAGACGGATTAATGTAGCAACCACTACATATAATTTTGTTATGTGGTAGTTGAATAAACAAAACAAGTTCTTCTAATAGAATTGTTACCTAGGACGTGTGCATGACACGGTCCAAAGGGTTTTGTTAATTCAAAGGATGCTAAAAGCATATGCAAACTTCAATGGATGAAGTAAGCATAGCGGAGTTGGAATCTTCACTATGATGAAACTGTTAAAAGAGTTTAATTTCATCAAAGACAATGAAGATACTTGCATTTGCAAGAAATTAAGTGGGAGCGCTAAGACATGTTTCTAATACATTATGTGGAAGACATATTGTTGATTGGAAATAATGCATCTTTTATTAACACATATTAAGAATTTCATCCCGATGAAAGACTTAGGCAAAACCCAAATATTTGGCATCAATAGACGCTAATATGGTTGTGCCAGAAGTACATAGACAAGATATTGAATGAGTTCAATATAGAAACTACAAGAGAAGGTTCTTGTCGCACAGAAAGGATTGAATGAGTTCAATGTTGATGATATATTCAAGTGTATTGACATTTGGTAAAGTGAAACAAATAATCAAGTATAGATTGATACTTGATGTATGAAATCACAAAGAGTGTTTATATCAATCATACTGTGGTATGTACAAATCCAGATATGTCCTATGCTCTAAAAGTTATGAGCATACACCAGAATGATTCGTAAGATGATCATTGGACAATAGTAAGGATATTCTTATGATCTTCTGAAAGAACTAAGAGTATAATATTTGTAGAAGTGACAAATAGATGGTTAGTTCATTGTAAAAGTACTACATTGATACTAGTTTTGTCACAGAGTACAAATTAAGTTTATCTCAATCTAAATTAAGGGTGGCACAATATAATGGAAAGTGAGTTCCATAAATGGATTTGGATGAGTTCCAAAGTTAAGACATTGTGACAGATACTTCAACAAAAGGCTAAGTATATGACTGCTATTATAGCAGCAAAAGAGGGCATTTGTGTCAAGTAGTTTGTTATCAAACTAGGTGTAGTTCACAGCGGGATAATACTATGAAGATATATTGTGCGACAATATTATCAACATGTTTTAACCCCAAAGAACTAAAGGTCACACCGAAAGACCAAATTATACAAAGCCATCTCATTAGAGAATGAGTGATGCGTAGAGACGCAAAGACATGCAATTACACACGGACCTGGAAGTGTCAGATCCGGAGATCAGTTGACCACTAGCAATCGTGTACATGCAAACACCGGAAAGCCATAGGTGTTGAATACACAAAGGTTTGAAACTAGATTTTTGACTCTAGTGCAAGTGGGAGACTGTTGGAGATATGCCCTAGAGGCAATAATAAATATAGTTATTATTATATCTTTGTGTTTATGATAAATGTTTATATTCATGCTATAATAGTATTAACAAGGAAACATTAATACTTGTGTGAATTGTAAACTTAAAATAAGAGTCCCTAGTAAAGCCTCTTGTTAAACTAGCTTGTTGGTTAATAGATGATTGTGGTTTCCCTATCATGAACATTGAGATGTTATTAACAACAAGATCATATCGTTAGGAGAATGATATGGTGGACATACTCCTATAGATAAGCGTAGCATAAAGATCAAGTCATTTCAATAGTTCAATTGCTATATGCTTTCTGATACATAGTAACCTAATTCCTTCGACCATGAGATCATGCATATCACCTTTACCGGATGGATGCTTTGATGTCATCAAACACCACACCGTAACAGGGTGGCTATAAAGGTGGTATTGAGTGTTCGGAAAGTATTGGTTGAAACACATGGATCAAGAGTGGGATTTGTCCATCCATATGACGGATAGATATTCTCTGGGCCCTCTCGGTGAAATGTCATCCAATTAGCTTGCAAGCATGTGACTGGCTCACAAGGGATCACATATCACGGGAACGAGAAAAGAGTACTTATCAGTAACGAGGTTGAACTAGGTATGCAGAGATACCGACGATCATAACCTCGGATAAGTAAACTATCGTGAGACAAAGGGAAATTGGTATCGTATGTAAGTGGTTCATTCGATCGCAAAGTAATCGTAGAAATATGTGGGAGCCATATGAATTTCCAGATTCCTCTATTGGTTATTGTTCGGAGAAGTGTCTCGATCATGTCTGCATAATTCACGAACCGTAGGGAGACACACTTAAGGATTCGACGTTGTTTGAGTAGTTATGGTATTATGAGAAAGAGACCGAATGTTGTTCGGAGTCTCGGATGGGATCCGGGATATCACGAGGTGATCCGGAATGGTCCGGAGAATAAGATTCATATAAGGAAAGTCCCGTTTCGGAGTTGGGGAATGGTTCCGGTGTTTTCATCGGGAACATTCTAGAAGGTCCCGGAATGTCCGGCACTCCGGGGGGGGGGAATTGGTACATGAATGTGTCATTGCATGTTGGAATGATTGCATCATGTACTAAGTGTTCTCGCTGTCCGAAATAAAGGGTTAATTCAAATCCTAATTGGAAAAGTCAAACTGCCAGTTTTCGGTCAAACTGCCAGTTTCGGAAAGTGGAGAAAGAGGAGGAGAGGTGGAGGCCGAGTTGGAGGAGGGTTCCTCCCCTAGGCCGGCGCACCTCCCTAGGCCGAGTTGGGGAGGAACTCCTCCCCATGGCGCCGGCCCTCCCACCTATAAAAGGAGGGGCAGGGCCTCCTCCTCTAGACACAACAACACAAGTTCCTATCCTCTAAACTAAACCCTAGATCTAAACCCCGGTTTAGAGCTATTTTGGTTTAGAGCCTTCTAATTGGTTTAGAGCCCTCTAATTGGTGTGTCTAATTACTAGACCACTAATAGCCTCTCATAAGCTCCACCATACTCGCACCGGCTTAAGGCGAAGCCCTGCGGGATTTCCCCTCTACTTCCGGTACCACGCCGTTGTGCTGCCGGAATCGCGAGGAGAATGCTACAACCTCCGCTGCCTGCTGGAACAAGGGAGAGGAAGGTCTTCGTCGAGTACCGAACGTGTGACCGACTGCGGGAGCGCTGCTGGAACGTGGCGCTAGAAGGATCGTCTACGCGATCTTGAGATCGGAAAGAGTACGACTACATCACCCACGAGAATCTGCTCTCGTTAAACACTTTGGAATCTTCGAGGGTGAGTTATTCCATCGACTCGTTGCTACAATCTAGTAGATAGATCTTGGCTTGTTTGTTTGTATGCGATAGAAAATTTTTGTTTTCCATGCTGCGAACCCCTACACCATGCACTCGCCCCAGCAGACCACTTCCCTCTCTTTCTCCATGTCTAGGAGGTAGCCAGGAGCTCACCGCCACCCTCTGTCCCCGGCCCGAGCCAAGCGCAGCAGTGGACCACCGAGGAAAGCCCGCGCCCAGTGCCACCGAGCCATGCCGAGCACGCGCCAGAGCGCCGCACTGGCACGCGTGCACATACCGCCGTTCGACCGCAACCCGCGCCTACCGCTCCGCCACGACCCAGGGAACACGACGGACATGCCCGTTCGCCGCCCAACACACCACAACCGTCACTCGCCGTGGACACCGCCGCCTCTGCCGCTCAGAGCGCCAGCTTGCCCCGACCGCATACCACCGCCCCTAAGCCCGCATTCACTTCCTAGAGCACCACCAGGAGACCGCCTGTCGATCGCCACCTTCAGCCATGCCTCTAGCCAGTCGTAGCCAGGTCGCCACCATCGCCTTCCCATCCTGCTCGGTCTCACCGTCGGGCCTATAAAAGGAGAGCACTCCCAGCCATTTGAAGCACACCACTCCACTCCTCTCACCTCACTGACCGTCCCACACCTCTAGCCGGAGCAAGGGGAGCAGCAGCTCGCCGGAATCTCACCGGAGCAGGCTGCCTCTGGAGGAGAAGGGCGCCGCTGATTGCGACCACCCCCGGAGCTGCCTCGACTGTCCCTGAGCTCGCCGTCGACCACCAGTTCGTTTTCCCGCCTCGCCGTCATTGCTGGAGCCCTGGTACGCCCCCTACGCACCCCCACCGAGCCGC
The DNA here is from genome assembly GCA_916181665.1 of Avena sativa. Lineage (NCBI taxonomy): Eukaryota > Viridiplantae > Streptophyta > Magnoliopsida > Poales > Poaceae > Avena > Avena sativa. Next base: position 541,251,431 of record OV702289.1, on the reverse strand, counting down.
TAGGGTTCGAGCTCGCCGGCGAACTGTTCGTCGTCGAGGACGATCCCAGCCGTAGATCCCAGTTCTAATCTAACGGCCCACAGCGCGCGTACCGTTTCGCGTGTTAAGAGCCACTGACAAGCGGGACCCCCTGTCAGCTGAGCCCCACGTCGCGGAGCGCCACTGGGCCGGCCCATGTTCATTCCCGCGCTAGCCCAGCCGTTCAAATTTGGATTTTCTTTTTAATTTAAATCTTAGTTCTGTCCCCTAGTTTGAAAATCAATTCAGAGAATTTGACAGATCCAAATTACATGAAACCAATTTTGCCTGAAAGGTATTGAAATGATCTATCCAAGCCCGTTGGATTTAATTCAATTAGAGTTATAGATCTCTCCTAGTAAAAATAATAAACAGAAGCATTTGCACCTTGCAACATTTTTATAAAATCAACCAAGATAGGTTTTGAGTTGATTCCAACTCTCAAAAATCACATTTCATCACATCTATCCAAATATGTAATAAGATTAAGGTTTACATGCAGTGACTTTGGACTAGTACCAAAATAATGCTATATAGGCATTTCTAGTCACTTTAAATCATTAAATAATGAACTTAAACCAAAGTAATTAGGATCCAACCTGTAAATCTCATTCCCACATGTTAGAATATGTGGTGATGAAATGTGTCCACATGATCCCATATTTTAAGTGGTGAATATTAAATCTTAGTTAATTTTTCAATGAGTAGAAATTACTTTTCTAAAATAAAAGGAGGAAACTATTGTTAAGTATTGTTTGGTGATTGTGTACTCCATATGTATTTATAGAAGATAGTACCGACCAAGCTTACGAGGAGGAGGAGTGCTACCAAGAAGAAGAAGAAGAAAACTTCAACCACTGCACCAACCAAGGCAAGCTATTGTAGTGAACTGGAATTAAGCTAGTTAACTTGATCCAAGATGCTATAGGCATGCTTGAGTCATATCACTTTGACTATTAGTTACCCCAAGTCTCATTCACAAGCTTTACTTCCTTTACTTTACCCAAAGTTCTCTACTTTTTGAAGGTAGCATAAAGAGTATAAAACTTGACCTATTTTAGAACCCTTTAGATGTCATTCTATGGCATGAGATTGAACCCATCATTTCGACCTTAGTGAACACTTTTAACTTAAAGTTTATAGTAGATAAAAACTTGAGTCACTTTAGATGGGAGCACTTGGTGAAAATGAATTAGGAAAACCTTGGAATGATGAGTCATTCTATTGAGATGTTTTGACATGTGTTGAGAAACACAAATGGTTTATGATGATGAAAATATTGAGGCATGAGCCTTAGCCCTTTTATAAAACTGATGGTTGGATTCATATGCGATACCATTCCAAATTTACCGTACAACCACACTACCTGAATTAGGTAAGGCTTAGATGGAAATTTATATGCATTAGTATTAGTTCCCTTGCGGGAGAGGTTTGAGATGAGGCTACCTCTCAATGTTGTCCACCTATGCAGTGCCCAAGATGACAGATGGTCATGGTTGGGAGGCCATGCTCATAGGAGAGGTGCTTATACTAGGGTGTGTAAAGGGAAGGTTATGTTTGATTATCTGCATACCAAGTATGATGATTCAGGGTTATCCCTGACAAACGTATCAAAACTTGTGGTGAAAGTGTACCACCTCTGCAGAGTGTCAAACTATTCGAATAGCCGCGTCCGCGGTTATGGACAGTTGGAATGGCCATACTGTTTCGTTGTCAGATGTTTTCCAAATAACTTGAAGTGAATGATGAATCTTGACTTGACCACAACAGGGTTGTGTTTATGATACTAGCTTCCCAACTTAAGTGATTCTAGAACTTTATTTTATCTTTCTTTGCTTTAGAACTCAGCTTAGGTTTCAAACTTAACTTTATAGTTAAACATAGAGTTAGCACTTGACTTACAAGTGTACTACTTTTTAGTGGTAGTTTGCGAGTACTTAAAGAGTACTCATGGCTTTTGTCCCTGGCTATTCCCATGGCCAGACTATGAAGGAGATTATCAAGATGATGGACAGCAGGACGACTATGATAACTAGGATTATCTGCCTTCGTCAGCATTGCCTGTGCCCCTGAAGACGGACCCCACCGCTATGCTTTATATTTTTTCCGCTGCTTGTTGTATTCAGACTGGATCATGAGATCCTTATTTGTGTAATACCTTATGTATGGTTTGTAATGGATGATGTACTGTGATATCCAATCCGTTATGTCTCACAAAAATGGTAATCCTGGGATTGCGAGGTATGGCATAACGGGCATATGGGATTAAAAATCCGGGTGTTGACATCCTTCTTGGCGCGTTGACGGTGCAGAGACTAACGATCCTGGACGAGTAGTGAGAAAGTCTAGGCCTTCTGGGCTGCAATGGCGAGGTTGTTCTTGGCGAGCTCTCTAGCATTGTCCAACTCCTTCTGTCTGTCGTACAGTAGGGAGTCGAGGTTCTCCACTTGACTCTTCAGTATTGGGTGACTTGGCATCTCGAGCGGCATTCCCATGGAATCACGCCTTGCATAGTGAACAAAGCGGGTTCCTTGGATTAGGTTGACACTGAGGGCACACAGACGTGCGAGAGCTTCATGCATTGCTCTAGCTAATCCATCTAGCCAATTGTTCTCTCTCACCGAGAACTGAATCCTCCCAGATACTGGGGCTTCTATCTTGCCTCGAAGATCAGCAATTACTAGCCATTATAAATCTCCTCCTGGTGGACCCGGGAGTTGAGCTCCAAGGAATTTCAGATGAGGACGTTCCAAGAACTCAGACAGTGAATCCAAATCCCTCTCGAACATCAGTTGGCCTCCGTTTCCCAACTGGTAGAACTTGCTGTATTGGGCTTCCATCTATAAGAATTTAGGATGAGAAAGTTAGTGAAGTGATCAAGTGTGTCAAATTTTATGTAGTAATGTAAGACTTTAGAGGAACATGAATTTTTTTGAAAGAAAGAATTCCCAAGGGTAAGAGAGGAAATAGTTTTCATAAGTACTCACTTTGGTTTTTGAAACTAAGTTTTTGTTCGGACGTCCATTCTAACTAGGGTCTCCTATGGTCGGGATGGCTCTGATACCAACTTGTCAACACCCGGATTTTTAATCCCAGATGCATGTTATGACATACATCACAATCTTAGGATTACCATTTTTCCGAGACATAACAGATTGGATATCATAGTACATCATCCATTACAAACCATAATAATGTCTTACACAAATAAGGATCTCATATCCAGTCTTAGTACAATCAAGTAGCGGAATAAATAGCGTAGCGGTGGGGTCCATCTTCAGAGTCACATGAAATGCTGACGATGGGAGATAGTCCTAGTTATCATAGCCGTCCTGCTATCCTTCATCTTGGTAGTCTCCTTCATAGTCTGGCCATAGGAATAGCCAGGGACAAAAGCCATGAGTACTCTTTAAGTACTCGCAAACTACCACTAACAAGTAGTATAGTTCTAATAGGAAGGCTAACTCTAAGTTTACTTGTAAAGTTAAGTTTGAAACCTAAGTTGAGTTCAGAAACAAGGAAAGATAAAATAAAGTTCTAGAATCACTTAAGTTGGGAAGCTAGAATCACTTTGTTGTGGTCAAGTCATGTCACAATTCATTTCATAAGTTGTTTTGAAAACATCTGACAACGGAACAGTATGGCCACTCCAACTGTCCATAACCACGGACACGGCTATTCGAATAGTTTGACACTCTGCAGAGGTGGTACACTTTCACCACAAGATTCGATACATCTGTCAGGGATAACCCTGAATCATCATACTTAGTATGCAGATAATCAAACATAACCTTTACTTTACACACCCTAGTATAAGCACCTCTCCTATGAGCATGGCCTCCCAACCATGACCATCTATCATCTTGGGCACTGCATAGGTGGACAACATTGAGAGGTAGCCTCAACTCATACCTCTCCTGCGAGGGAACTAATACTAATGCATATAAACTTCCGGCTAAGCCTTACCCAATTCAGGTATTGTGGTTGTACGGTAAAATTGGAATGGTATCGCATCCGAACCCAACCATCAGTTTTATAAAAGGGCTAAGGCTCATGCCTCAACATTTTCATCATCATAAACCATTTGTGTTTCTCAACACATGTCAAAACATCTCAATAGAATGACTCAGCATTCCAAGGTTTTCACAAATCATTTTCACCAAGTATTCCCATCTAGAGTAAATCAAGTTTTGGTTTAGCTCTAAACTACTAAGTTAAGAGTGTTCACTAATGTGGGATGCTAATCTCAATCTCATGCCATAGAATGACATCTAAGTCTAACTAGATAGGTCAAGTTTTATACTCTTTATGCTAGCTTTAAACAAGTAAAGGACTTTGGTAAAATAAAGAAAGTAAAGCTTGTAAATAAGACTAGGAGTAGGTATAAGTCAAAATGGTATAACCAAAGCATGCCTAATGCCTTTGCTTAGGTTATCTAGCTTGCAAGGGTTAGCTTGCATTGTTAATGATGGCTTGCTAAGTATAATACTTGCAAGTGTTAGCTTGCTCAGTTTACTTGAAGTGCTAGGCTTGCAAGTAATCACTTGCATGATTAACTTGTATAATGCTAGCTTGCCTTGGGTAGTGAAGTGGTTGAAGTTCTCTTCCTCCTCCTCTTGGTAGAACTCCTCCTCCTCGTAGACTTGGTCGGTACTATCGTCTATAAATACAAACGGGATACACAATCACCAAACAATACTTAACTAGTCTACTTAGCACACTAAGGCACATATTTGATGATCTATTATCATCACAAGCATCACAAGGTTCAGTGAACTAGTTTCATTCTTTTTATTTGAGAAAAGTAATTTCTACTCATTGAAATTAACTAAGATTTAATATTCTCCAATTAAAATATGGGATCATGTGGACACATGTCATCACCACATATTCTAACATATGGGAATGTGATTTAAGGGTTGGATCACATTTTAATAAGTTTAAGTTTAATAATTAATGATTTAAAGTGACTAGATATGCCTATTTAGCATTATTTTGGTACTAGTCCAAAGTCACTGCATGCAAACCTTAATATTATTACATATTCAGATAGGTATGATTAAATGTGATTTTTGAGAGTTGGAATCAACTCAAAAGCTATTATGGTTGATTTTATAAAAATGTTTGAATGTGCAAAAGCTTCTGTTTTGTTATTTGAACTAGGAGAGATATCTAACTCTAAATCATTTAAATCCAACGGGCTTGGATAGAGATTTTCATTATGTTTCCAACAAAATAGGAATCACTCAATTTGGTTCAGCAAAACTCCCTGAATTGATATTTGAACTAAGGGACAGAAATGGATTTAAGTCTAAATAGAAAAAGCTAAATTTGAATCTATGGGCTTAGGCGGGAAACTAATTGGGCCGGCCCAGTGGCGCTCCGTGGCGCAGAGGGCGACTGACAGGGGGTCCCGCATGTAAGCGACACTTAAAACCCGAAGCGGTACTGGACGATCTGGGCCACACGATTAGAACACAGATCGACGGCTCACGGTCGTCGTCAAGGAAGGACTCGTCACCGGCGAGACTGAACCCTAAACGGTCGGTGGGGGTCTACTGGGGACGTACCAGGGCTCCATCTAGTGCGACGAGGCGGGCAAACAAACTGGTGGATGACGGCGGGCTCAGGCGAGGTCACGGCAGGGGCTGAGGTGGACGAAATCGACGGGGACTTCTCCTCCTCTGTAGCGGCTACCTCCGGTGAAATTCCAGCGAACGGCAGCTCCGGCGAGGGGGGGGGGAACGGTCAGTGGAGAGAGGGGAGTGAGATGGTGTGAAGAAATGGTGCTAGGGTGGCCTCCTTATATAGGCTCGACGGTGAGGCAGTGAGGCATGGGCGCGGCTCGTCGGTGACGGCGAAACTGGAGGCTACGGGCGTGGGCGAGGTAGGCAGACGGTGGGAGGTCTGCTAGTGGTCCTCTATGGTGTAATGGCGCGGCTAGGGGCGGTGGCTAACGGTCGGGAGCTTCCCGCGCTCTGGGAGACAGAGGCGGTGCTCGACGCGGCTCCCGACGACTGTGGGTCGCGCGGCGGTGCATGGCCGTGTCTGGCAGGGTGTTGGGTTGATGGCGGAGCGGCGTGCGCAATTTGGTGTCGGTGCATGGTCTGAGGCGTGCTGGCGGCGATCACGCTCTGGCGCGCTCTGGCTGCACGCAGAGAGAAAAGGGCGGCGCTGCTCTGGGGTGGTCCAGTGCTTGGCTGGGCTTGGGGAAGGGGCAGGGAGTCGCGGTGTGGTCCGATCTATCTCCTAGACATGGCGAGAGAGGGAGGGGCAGTCGGCTGGGAGTTGTCCATGCTCGACCGACGAGCATGGCGCTCAGGTGGCGCGACACTGCTGCAAACGGCTAAGTGGTAGCCTCTTGATGGCATGGTTGGTACTGGGGGAGACAATGGGAGGTGTTTTAGGCCTTAGTGGTTTTGGATCACTGCTTTAAAACAGTAATAGTTAGGCAGTTTGATTAGTGCTCACTAAGTGTTCGACACAATGGCTGCATGAAGAAAATATTTGAATTTTTGGGAGATTTTTGGTGGAGTGGTTCATCTCATGCTTAAGCATCTAGGTTTGCTTGGGATTTGGAAATGAAGTTCATTTGAGTGGTTTTTGAGAAAGTGGTATCTAGACATATGAACTAGATTCAATTTTCAATTGTCAATTAAATTTAGAGTTTGAAAGTTTTTGGGATGAAACAAAGTGGGACTTGGTACATCACTACTTGTACTAGCAAGGGGTGCAAAGAACCACAATTGTCTCTATTTGAAAATGAGTGCTAGTAATAGCCAAAGTGGGCTATGTGATTAAAATGGCAAAAGTGACATTTGCTTATTTAATTCTTTTTGATTTATTTTTCTTTGGGATTTGCTTGGGGATGATCTAGATGATGTGTAATTCACCTTAGAGTCATTTTACAATCAATAGATCACTCAATCATGACAATTCAAAACAACTCCTATTTTAAATGCACACACATATGAATGCTTAAAGATTTTTAAATAGAAAAAGTTTTTGTTAACCCTAAATTGGGTAGATTTGATCTTGATCACTTGGATTAAAGTTTTGGGATCTTACAGTTCCCAATGGTGTGGGTAAAATCCCACCGTAAAACCTTCAGCGCCCAGTGTCTTTCGACGCACTGATGACTCCCAAGTGTAGTAGATTCAATTGTAGTACCTTTCAATTAGAAAATGTTGTAAAATCCACAAAGGAACTAAGGGTATTTCTTAGCAAATTCAACAAGTGAAACAATAAAATGCAACTGTTTTGTGTTTTTAGTTTATGATTTGCAGTAAATTAGATTGAAGGTAATATAAATAACAAGAAAGTAAATTGCAAAAATGTAAGTGCTCTTTCCAGAGAAAGTACAATCCTCTAAGTGTGCCAGAGGACAAGGTCGAGTGTGTACTTATATGTGACAAACATTCCTAAGGGCGGCATGGATTTATTTAGCATATATATTTTTAAAATAGCATGATAAGCATTATGTTAAGTTTTATTCCTGTTGGACAGAGCCTAAAATAGGTGCAGCCATATACATACGCAAGTGCACCCCTAATGATTGGTCCTAAGTTCATTTACATGCACACAGAAAGGATTAATTAAGAAATAAATGTCCAACCATCGCATAAAGTTCTAAGGTCCCCGATTAAGAACCTCCAATAATGCAACTAAAGGCTTAGGAAAATGTTGTTGTCACTCCCTCTCCCTAATATCTCATTACACTATGGTGTAGCCCTAGGAGCCCAAAAAGGTGAAGTAACATACATTCGACATTCGTACATTGCCATCATAGAACCACATAAAAGATTAAAATTTGACCAAATACTCATTGCATACTATATATAAATCATAGAAAATTCATCATATGCCCTCAGGGACATGGGGAACCACTCATAATGTGGAAACATGATGATGATCTATGGCATATGGATTACAACACAATTTGAAAGTATAATTCCACCACAAATAATGAAAAGGTGCAAGGCACAACCATGCACACATCACTTAAACAATATCTAGGGTTCGATCTACCACAAAATATGAGGGAGATGATGTAGATATTAATATGGAGATGGTGTAGATGTTGGGGATGATGAAGATGGTGTCAGTGATGCCTCCCCCTACGCCAAGGAGAGGGTTGGTGCTGATGATGGCGGTGAATTCCCCTCGGTGGTGGCTGTAGGATAGCAAGATCTTGCCTCTCCCAAGGTGGAAGATGAGCTCTGCCCGCTGCTGCCTCAAAAAAATATGGGAAAATTATGGAATAGGTTTTTTCGCGAGACAAAGGGTTATGTCAAAAGGGGATGCCGAAGTGATGCTCGAGGGACAAGTGGGCCTAGGTGGCACGGCCTGGGTGTGGGACCGCACCACCAGGTCCATCTTGAACCTCGTAGATTGCCACATGGCCTCCAAGTGTCTAGAGTCTTCGTTTTCCTGAAAAACTTCCGTGGTTTCTTTCCACAATCAATTTGAGTTCCGGATGGTCCCTAAAACATTAAAATATGAAAAGGGGTTTTCTGCCTCCCAAAAACTAAAAACTAAAATAAGGAACTTTATAGGAAAGTCCCGTAAATCATCTAATAATGCATAAATAAAGTAAGAACAATGAAAATAACAATAGAAACTAGTCGTATATGTTGCTATTATGATTATGCAAAATGCACGTATCAACTCCCCCAAGCTTAAATATTTGCTCGTCCTCGAGAAAATAAGTGAATAGATCATATCATGCATCCATGAGCTTATAGTTGATAAAATACGGGCATTATATCATCAACTTATGCATGTTTCATTCATCCAAAAGATTTATAAAGTAGCAGCCACTCAAATAGTGAAAACATAAATAGAAACTCTAGAAAATATCCTTTTACTTTGAATTGAAACAACCATTGCATGTTGGACAATTGAATTACATCTCTTTCACCACAAAAACTTCCAGAACTTTATCTCATATGAGTTGAAACATTGTAGTTGATTTTGCAAAGGAAATAAATTCTAATAGGACAATCAACTAAATAAAATAATAGATGGCACAAGATAGCTATGAAGTTTAGCCATAATCTCAAATATTTGTCTTGAAGAACTGAACACTTTCACCACACAACATGGTATCAGTTGACGGTCTCGTATCTAGCACCTATAACATCAAACTTTCTATTCATGGATCTTTTAATTTTGGTTTCACACTCTCCAACCTTTTCCTTTACCATACCATGGCCAACTGAATCCTTGGGTGCCGACCAAACTTTTAGAACTATGAGAGTGTGCCAATCAAAAAGATCCATAACTAACATAAGCTGATCCTTCTAGTTGCCAATTGAATGAGAGTATCTCATATCCCCATGATAGCATCTTTTCTTTAGTTATTTGCCATACTAAACTAAATATCTTCCTTAAAATCCAAGTTTTAAAACTTATAACACTTATTGATTTACTTGATTTTATTTTCACTTTCTTTTCAATATTACTTCATTCTTGTCCAACATCCTCAAGTTAATTTATCCCAAAGAGAAGTGTAGGTGCAATCTCTAAGCATGATGTGATTATTTGTATGAGTGCTATCCATAAATACCCAAACAAAGGAAATCACGGATGACACCATACTTATATTTCATTATAAACCACTCAAACTGGGGATACAAGATAATGCTACATGAGCTTGCATAAACTAAACTAAAAGATAGATAAAATCACTCCCATACTAAAAGATAATTAGATGCAAGATGATAAACTAAAAAGCATAAGAGACTAGTAAAACTCCCCCAAGCTTAGATTGTTGTCGCATGTCTTCAAGACAATGCATTTAGGAATTCATTCTCTGTTTTGTTCCTGATCTTGATCAATGCTCCATGCAACTGTCCATCTCAAACTGCTCCACGAGTTTTTCTTTTGTAAACCTGGATGTCATTCTCCAACCTTGCAATGGTTTCCAAGCAGACTGTAGGGTTTATTCACATACTCCTCACATACTTTGTGTTCACTGCCTCCTCACAATCCTGCAATAACTTAATATGAAGGCGAGATCTAGAAGAGTGTTCCTCTTCATTACCAATTATATGATGGAGGAGATTATCTAAGATTGAAGGTCTCCATCTTCCCATGTTGGAGTTGAGGTTCTTCTTCGACCTCCATCCTTCTAGATCCTTCTTCAAACTTCGCATTCCAGTAGTAATCCCCCTTGTTCGCATCTTCCCCACCCCAGCGTGATCCTTCCGAGTATGAGCTCCAACTCGGAGTCCTTTTATAACAACCTCTCCTGATAAGGCTGAGTTCTTGTGATAAGACAATCCATGAATTGGTTCACTAGCACAGATAGTACAAATGAATAACAAAGAATTTAACAGTGCATCATTATTGCATTGACTGATCCAGAATTTGCAATTGTTACATAATGCTTAGCTCAAAGCTAGATCAAATAGTTCAATACCAAATAGAAGCATAAATAGATAATAGGATCCATTTTTAATTGTGCCATAGGCAAACAAATGTCGAGTGTAGGGTTGCAACTTATATGATCACTCAGAACAATTGGAACAACCTGCAACATAAAAGGTTACAACCATAGAGTGGTCAATACTTTGAATGTATGGCAAGTGAAGCTAAGATAGAATATAGCAACTCTAGTCACTACATGCTTATTTGGGTTGTGGAGTTCATGGCTTGTTTGCAGCATTAAAATAAGTTCATCCTACCATTTTAAATCATTTAACTTTTCAGCACACAACCCTATTATGTTCCCACAAGTTTTAAAGAAATTATGAAGTTGGGATGAGCAAGAACATGTCATATGTTAGGAATATGCCCTCGAGGCAATCATGTATGATGTTATTCCCAATGTATTCATAAAATTATTCTCCTTGTATGTACTACTGATATATATATCATTGAATACGTGATTCAATTGTGGAACTATATATTTATGTTGTTTATACAATTGCCCTTGGTCGTTGAGGTTGTGCTGGACACACAACTTAGACTAATGTGAATGTCGGCTGATGACTCGGTTCCACTTGTCATGGGCATGGTGATGCTATTCTGACTTACACGGATTCAGCTAAAGAGTTTAGCGAGTTGGATTGACCCGTATTGAGATACAACGAACAAGTCATCATTTCTATGTCTTAATTAATGTAATCCTTAGACCTAAGGTTATTGCACAATCCGAGTTGAGGATCGTCGACTTAGGTTCTGTCAAACGTTGTTCCATCACTGGGCAGTTATAAAAGCAGTGTTTGGGTCGACTGAGAATCAAGCTGCGTGATATGGATGACCAAGATGGGATTTTTTCCCTCCGACTAGAGAGATATTCGCTAGGCCCTCTCGGAAGATATGATTTGGAAAGCATGTCCATGCACAAATCAATTAAGTGTTAACCGACGCGGCCGACTAAGAGTTAGTCAGATGAATCACTTATCTCAGATCAAGAAGAGAGTTGATCTATTTTAAGGATGATGATTATTTGCCTATCGCTTAACAATATGTATCATGAGGTAAAAGGGACTCAAACAAAAGTCACATTTGAAGGTATGACGTCATGACTCTTTTGGTACTTGGGAGTCGACACGTTCTGCTAGTATCCGCTACCGACTGATCGATTACGAGTGAGACTCGGATCGTGTCCGAGTCACCATAAGCCTGTCAGGTCACACACTTAAGAGAGGGAGCAAGTTTGGGTTAGACGTGAACCAGAAATCTATTTGGGTTGGACCCTAATCGAACATGGACTGAGTCAATGAGTTGGACTAACAGTGACTAATATAGGCCTTTTAGTGAATGGGCCACAAGTGAGTGGATCCCACTTTCACTCCCTATATATAATGGGGCACAGGTGCCCAACGAGCACGGTTAGGTCATTCCATGCATTGGAAACCCTAGCTCTAGTCCAGTTAAGTCCTGCCACCATACCGGATCTAGCAATCCACCATTGGCGCTCCTTCTCATATGTGTGGATTCTGGCTGAGGTGTTGTAGATTCAACACTTCGACAATATGATCGTGAGGACTGCATTGCATCAAGCGACGTGCTTCATTAATTCTGCAACTGCGTGTCTAGTGGTAATCCTCATGGCCTATCACCTCAGTTAGATCTTGGGATCACCGTGTAGGGGAAAACTTTTGTTTATCTCTGGATGACCCAACATCATAGCCTCTAAATTTAGAAACTCCTTTTGTCCGTAACCGGGGACACGGCTAAGCACTTAGTTTTTCACCTTGTAGGAGTTTGTACACTTTACCCATGTGACCCAGTCGACCCGCTCTTATCATGACATGCATTTTGAGTCATGATAGGGAGAAGTCCAAGAAAATACAATTTGGGAAGTAGCTCTCCAAAACCATCCATGCATTGTTCCAACCTACCAATCACTATATCTATGAATATGAAGGGTTTAGTTCACCACAACCTACTAAGTCCAACCAGCCACCCATAACTCACTGACACATGGTTGCACACAAAAGCTACCAAACAAAGACACTAATCATTCCTCTAAAACATGGGTGGCCGTCCACAAGTGTGATACACGGGTAAACCATAGACATGGGCCTAGTAACCACTCAACATAAACCAAGCAATACCAATTCCACCTAGAAAGTTCACTAATTATGTTGTTTTCAATTCTCCACAAAACACATACTTTCAAAACATACTTTATCATGGTGTATCCCACCCTCGTCTATGTCAGAACATCTAAGCACATCTAACTTACGGTAGCTCACCTAGCAAGGAGTACTACGACAATAGTAGGACATAACATAGTAATAATATTCCTACACATGCAACTACAAAAATAGATTTATAATGCATAGGGAAAATAAGTAGGACATTTATGTAGCACCACTTGCCTTGGTTATTGGATTCAAAAGCATAGTCTTGATAGTCGTAGGGATTACACTCCTCACAATCTACACGAATCGGTGCAACGAGGTGAACAACAACACATAGAGATCAATACAAATGCAACAAAATGCATGCAAAAATGTTCATAAGGATTATAATAGTTTATTTAGGTTCTCTAGTCATTATACTTATAGATGACATGCATGGAAATCTTTTAATGCATCAAAACCATTTATTGCATTATTTAGATCCATTTAATAGGCTTTTGCTCTTATTAATTTAGCCTATGATGTAAATATTATAACAATTCTTGGTAAACATACTCGTGGATAGATATTTTGATTTAGAGCCAGGAGCAAAAGGATTCACGTCAAAAAGGTTTAGAGATCATTTTCTAGAATGAAAATACTACAATAAGCCTTTTAATATCTCTATAAATATCTGTACTATAAACTCATAATTTTATTCTAGAATGAAATTCTACTCATTTTTTGAATCCAATGACATATTATTTACATTTTTCCGATGAGTAGATCTTTTTCTATGATTTTTACAAGTTAAAAGCATTTTTCTGCAATTTTTAATCATTTTTCTATTTTGTAGAAAAATCTACACCGACTAGCGTTGACGTGTTGGCCATGTTGGCGCCATGCGGCTTGCTCTGATTGGTGCGGACTAGCCACGTGCTAACTCAACACGCTGACCAAGTAGGTGCGAGGTAGCCAAGTGGTGCATCGTGACTCGCCGATACCCCTTCGTGGGCCAGTCTAATCTGGGCCGTTGGTGAGGATGCGAGAACTATGCAGGAGTTCATGCTAGAGCTTACCGGTGCTAGCGGTGGCAGGCGTGCGGATGGTGGCCCTAGGTGGTGTTGCGGTGGTCCTTGTTAATGTGGGAGTAGACGACCTAGTTCGGGAGATCTCGGTGAGAGTGTAAGTGTGCTTGGCGTTGACCTTCACCTCCTCTATAGATGGTGATGCGCGGCCGGAGGTGACGGTGTCTCTAGGACTCTGGCGACTTCTCATGGGTGGTCTGGCACTCTGCGTAAGGGGAAATAGGATGAGGTGAATTAGCAGATCAAGGTCAAGAGAAAGGGGAGGAAAGGGAGAGAGTGGGGTGATTTAGAACCTCTAGTTGAAGTTCGATCTGAGGCGGATTTTACGAGTGCGGTGGCAGGGAAGCAATCTGGCTAGGCTTTCGAGTTGTGCGAAAAATTGTAACTTCCAGGAGCGGGAGGGGAGCGGCGACAGATAGGTTGGGGGGCTGGGCCAGGTGGCTCGGCCGGGTAGGGTTAGGTTATTTTTTAATTCCTTTTTTCTATTTTTGTTTATAGTATTTTTGTTATAACTTTTTATTTATAACTCCAAATGAGTTCAAATTTGTTTTAAATTTTTTCTATAATCTAGTAGATCAACATAGGATCATTTTGTCAGGAGTTTTCCTAATTTAAATAATGGATTTATAAAATCCTATTTAATCCTTCATAGGAATAAAAGAACACATTGCAATTAGGGTTTGGGTTTTCAAATTCAATTTTTGCATGGATGCAATGCAATGTTCATGAATGACATGTAAATACAATTTTTTCTAGTCCCAAATTCTAAAATCTTGGAATGTTACACCTTTACTCTGCACACGGCCACCCTCCCGTGGGGTGCTCCACCTAGAAGAGACGATGAGGTTGGGATGAAGAAATTGGAGACATAGAAGCCATAAAACCATGTTCTCCTCGAAAAGACTTAGTGCAAGATTAAATTGATAGAGAGGGGCATGTATTGATGGTTTTCATGTAAATACGGAGAGTTGGAGTCAAAACAGAGGCGAAACGGAGTCCTGAGGGACAAAAGAGCCCTTGTGGCACGACCTGGGTGTGGGCTTGTCCCACCTGATCTCTTTCCCTCCTCAGGACTCCTTTTCATTGACACCTTTTTGCAAACTACATAAAATCCCAAAATAATGACTGTCTAGAAATCTCACGATTTTCTGACATAGTTATGAACCTGATTCTTACCTTTTATTGATTTTGGAGTTTCTGGTAGGGGAACTTTGTGGATATTTCATGCTCAGGGTCCTGGAGATTCAACTCCTCCACTTTTCCCACAAATTTTTGACCACAATATAATGTTTAAGACATTGTCCATTACCAACATGAGGTTTACCTTCTATATCTCCATGGAGTCTAGTTGCTCCTGAGTAATACACCTATTCTATCACTAATGGACCTTGCCATTTTGATGCTAACTTCCTTGCAGAAACTTGAAACGAGAGTTGAACAATAACACTTGATCACCCTCCTTAAATTCTTTCTTTTAAATTTTATTATCATGCCAAATTTTATTTTTTCTTTAAAAAACCTGGCACTTTCATATGCTTCATTTCTGCATTCATCTAACAAGTTTATATCTAAAATTCTCTTCTCACCGGAAGTTTTAAAGTCAAATTTAAGTTGCTTAACTGCCCACCTAGCTTTGTGTTCTAATTCTACTAGAAGATGACAAGTTTTACCATAAACCATTTTATAAGGAGACATCCCCATAGGATTTTTAAAAGCAGTTCTATATGCCCATAAAGCATCATTAATTTTAGATGGATAATCATATCTTGATTTATTAATAGTTTTCTCCAAGATGAATTTAATTTGTCAATTTATTAACTCAACTTGACCACTAGTTTAAGGATGATATGGAGATGCAACTCTATGATTAACACCATACTTTGCTAAGGTTTTCCTAAGAACATCATGCAAAAAGTGAGAACCACCATCAGTAATTAAAAATCTAGGTACTCCAAACCTAGAAAAGCTTACATCCTTAAGCATCCTCATTGTCGTGGCATGTTCAACACTCTTTGTAGGAATTTCTTCCACCCACATATTAGCACAATCAACTACAACCAAAATGTGAGTATGCTTCATTTTTTATGGTGGGAATGGTCCCATAAAGTCAAATCCCCACATATCAAATGGTTCAAGTGGTAAAAAATAATTCATAGGCATTTTATTACACTTACCAATGTTTCCTACTCTTTGGCATTTATCAAAAGATTTAACAAGTTCAGCACAATCTTTAAATAAGGTAGGCCAATAGAAACTTGATTGTAATACCTTTGTAGTTGTGCGATCTCCTGCATGATGTCCTCCATAAGGACTAGAATGATAGTCTCTTATCATATCCCGTTGTTCATGCCCAGGTACACAACATCTAATACCATCAACACTTTTCTTATATAAGAACAAATCACCCCAAAATTAATGTCTAAGATCATAAAAGAATTACTTTCTTTGTTGAGAATTAAAACGTGATGGCATTAGTTTTCCAACAATAAAATTAGCATAATCAGCAAACCAAGGTGATGCAACTCTAACAGCGGATATGCCAATACTTGCTAATGAAGGATATATTCCCTAGAGGCCAATAAATAAAGTGGTTTTATTGTTATATCTCTAAATGTTCATAATAGATTTGTATCATGCTATAATTGTATTAAGAGGAAACATTAATACATGTGTGATATATAAACAACCAGGTCCCTAGTATAGTTGATGACCCACAAGTATAGGGGGTGTATTGTAGTATTTTCGATAAGTAAGAGTGTCGAACCCAACGAGGAGCAGAAGGTGTTGACGAGTGGCTTGGAGCAGGAATTCTATGTAAATACTTAGCAAACAGATTTTTAGAGTTTTTGATAATGTAGATAAATAAAGTGCGAATAAATAAAAGACAATAATAATAATTGTAGCAAGTGGCGCAATCCTTTCTTTAGCAAAGGACAAGCCAGTTGTATTACTTAAGAGGACTAAACGTTCTCGAGGACACATGGGAATATTGTCAAGTGCTTTCGCTTCATATATTTGAGTAATCTTCTCTAGTTGGATAAGTGCTATGTGGGTGAACATGTGCTAATGTACTGACCTTCCTAGGACTAATACATACTTGTGATTATACCCCTTGCAAGCATCCGCAACTACAAGAACGTAATTAAGATAAAAACCTAACCACAACCTTAAACTCTAAGATCCTACACTCCCTTGTGCAAAGGTTTCCTAACAGGGGTTTAGGTTTCTGTCACTCCGGCAACCCCTACGATTAGTATCCAAATACACAATGCATTCCCCTAGGCCCATAAAGGTGAAGTGTCATGTAGTCGATGTTCACATGACACCACTAGAAGAATAACACCACAACTTAAATAACAAACTATTGAATCTTTCTCAACACAATTCCACTACTAACAACATGACTTCTCCCAAGTCCTCCAGAACTAAATGAACTACTCACGAGACATCATATGGATCAAGACCAGAGATGAAATAATGATAAGTAACAACCTGGACATAATAATAATTCAATGGTTCCACTCAATAGCATCAACTACAACAAGTAATCAATACCGAGAAAGTTTCCCCTAAGAACTATGCAAGATTCAACCCAATTGTTACAACGGTATGGAGTGGTGATGATGGTGCTGGTGGAGATGATGATGATGATCCCGATGAAGTCCAGCTTTATGGTGGTGTTGATGGCAACGATCTCCCCTCTCCGGGAAGGAATTTCCCCCGCAGATTTCTGCCTGCCGGAGAGCTCTTTCTCTCTGCAGTTTTCCGCCCCGTAGAGGCGGTGGAATCTTTCTGTGGTCCCTCCCCGAGTCTTAGGGTTTTGGGAGGATTATATACGCCAAAGGGCAGATCCAGAGGTGGGCCAGGGTGGCCACACCGCCTGGTGGCGCGGCCTAGGGTTGCCCGCGCCAGGGGGTGGTGTGGGCCCCCTGTGGCCCATCACCGCTCCCCCTTCTGGCTTCCTTCATCTTCTGGAAAAATAGGATTTTCCATATATTTTCCGGGATTTTCTGATCTTATCGAACTTCGCCTCCAAACAGTGCCTTTTCCATCAGAATCCTGACTTAAGCGGTCCATCCTCCAAAAGTTATCAACCATGCAAAAACAGATGAAATAACATAAGTATCATCTCTTAATATGAAATATATCAATGAATAATAGTAAATTATGATATAGAATAGTGATGCAAAATGGACGTATCAACTCCCCCCAAGCTTAGACTTTGCTTGTCCCCAAGCGAAAACTGAGCTTAATAAAGATGACCTCAGGTTTATGGAGTGAAGTGTCGATAAAATAATACGGACAAGAAGCATCACATTCGTCAATACATAAATCATAATAGAAGACAACTCACTATTATATAACTTAACTTGCAATAAGTAAAGGAAACACAATAAAGATACACAAAGTAAATCATAATTGGTAATGGCAAACTTTGTTCTTGGTCAAAGAACATTTAACAATTTGCAAGAGTTCAAACATAATGGGGTTTTCAATGATAGCTTTCAAAGTAATATCCACTAAGATAAGAGCAGTGTGCAAAACAAGGAACATAAGAAACATGATTGAGTAAATCATCATATGAATGAATGAAACACAACAACTCAAATACTTGCTGAGATAGAAAGGAATAGGTTTACTGACTCAACTAAAAAGTAAAAGATAGGCCCTTCGCAGAGGGAAGCAGGGATTTCAAGTTTCGTAAAGAGCTTCCAAAAATTATGGTACTTATTAGTTTTCAGCTCTCATTGCCCCTATCATAAGCATCTTGAGGTGATTAAGGTTAAAGTGAACAAATATGAGGATATGTTTGACAAGTTATAAGTTGAAAATCTCATGCCCCGTGCTTACGAGTACCAGACCTCATGCTACTCAACTTTAGTCACAAGTAAGTTCTTGTCATTGTAAATACATGTGTATCATGGAGAACCGCCAACGGGGTACCCCTAGCCCGATGATACGAAAGCTTTCCCATATCAAAATGACAAGGCAAGTAGACAATGAGCATCTCAGCGATCTTTTTATTTGCTATTTGCATAAGTTTTTATTGAGGATGCTTCACAGATTGCTCACTATGGTTATGCTGCAAGTTTCCACCATGATTAGGCATGGCTTAGGCTAGCCGCCCAGACGTTTCTCTAACACACATACAAACTCCATGAGCTTACAAGCTCCCCTTTTATTTCACACCGCCGGGATCCATAAGCAAAAGAATCATGATATCAACTAAATAAGTGCAATGTTGAAAGCGTTCCCCATGGTAACATGGTTCTGCTAATTCACAGCTTATCAAGCGCAAGCATATTGATACATTGCAAATGTATCTATAATTTTTGATGTTCCATGCTTGGTTTTATCTACTTTCTTATGTTTTGACCACACTTTGGAGTACTTTTCATATGATTTCTTGGACTAACCTATTAACAAGAGCCACCGTGCTAGCTGCCTGTTTTCTGCTGTTTTTGGTTCCAGGAAAGTCAGAAAATGAATATTCTCGGAATTGGACGGGAGAAAAGCCAAAGTCATTATTTTACCGAGGGACATCTAGAGCCAAAATACGAGACGGAGAGGGGATAGGGCCCGGCCACACCACCTGGCCGCGCGGCCAGGCCTGGCCCGTGCCAGGGGTGGTCTAGCCGCCCCAGGAACCCCCTCGGCCTCTACTTCCGCCTATATATTGCCTCTGATACAGAAACCCTAAGTACCCGATCAAAAATCCATGAAAGAGTCTGTAGCCGCCGTCATCTCCATCCCTAGATTGGAAGGGATATGAAGCTCTTCCCGACACCCTGCTGGAGAGGGGAATTCACCCTGGAGGCCTTCTTCATCATCATGCAAGCCTCCGGTGTGATGCGTGAGTAGTTCATCTCTGGACTACGGGTCCATGTAGTAGCTAGATGGCTGGTTCTCCTCCTTTGTGCTATCATGTCTAGATCTTGTGAGCTCCGTTCATGATCAAGAACATCTATTTGTATTTCTGCATGTTGTGTTTGCGGGGATCCGATGGATATTGAGATGCTATTTCAGATTGATTATTGATTCTATCATGTCTTTGTTATTTGCGATCTTGCATGCTTTCCGTTGTTAGTAGCTATCTTGGCCAAGTAGATGCTAGCAACTCCAAGAGTTAGTATTTATGCTCGATAGTGGGTTCATGCCTCTGGTAATCTGGGAAGTGACAGAAATCTCTAAGGTACTAGATGTGTTGTTGCTACTAGGGAGAAAACAACAATCCTTTGTTCATAGAACAATCGTATTATTTACTTTACACGCAATTCATAATGCAATTATCCGTTGCTTGCAACTTAATACTGGAGGGGGTTCGGATGATAACCTGAAGGTGGATTATTAGTCATAGATGTAGTTGGATGGCGGTCTATGTATAATGTTGTAATGCCCAATCGAATCTCAAAGGAGTCAAGATGATTAGTATATGCTTGTATGCTTTCTCGATATTTGTTAATTGCCCTGCTGTAATTTGTTCACCCAGCATGTTATCTATCTAAGGAGAGCCACCTCTAGTGAACTATGGACCCCGGTCCTTCCTTTTACTTTCAATCTACAATCAATTTTTTACTGCTTTGTCTTTACTTTCTACAAACTATTACTTCCTTCCATTCGATACATTTAATCCTTTGTTTTCAGCAAAACCGGTGAGACTGACAACCTCATCGCAAGTTGGGGACAGAGTTCTGTGGTTGTGTTGTGCAGGTCTCCATGTTGCTGCTGGCACCGGTAGTACGCCCTGCCAACGTTCAGCTAGCTACACCTTTGGGGTGTTTCCTTGCTCCTACTGGATTGATAACCTTGGTTTCATAGCTGAGGGAAACTTACTGCTGTGCTCATCATACCTTCCTCTTGGTGTTCCCCAACGAGCTCGTTAATACACGAGTCCTCACATATACGCAACATAGATGGGCACAATGGTTCAAGTTTATTAAGTGCAAGAAAGTAAAGTGTGCCATCAAATTTGTGAGAGCTTTAATTACTAATTTTCACATAACAAGTTTAATTCGGAAGGTAGATAAAAACATGAATTTACTTGGAATAGCAATAATGCTAATAGGTGGGTATGGTGGACACAAATGACATATGTTTTGGTTTAAGGATTGGATGCACGAGAAGCATTCCCTCTCAGTACAGGTTTTTGGCTAGCAAGGCTGGGTAGCAAGCATAAGATTTGAAGGAAACAAACAAACATACAAGTGATAAAAACAAACATGCAATCTTCCGTGGAAGCACAAAAGATCTTAACCAGAGAATACTAAGCTTATGAGCCAAACAAGAAACAAAGATGATGAAATTATATTTCTTAAGAGTACTTTTATCTTGTTCATTCAATTCTCATAAATAGTGTTGCTACTGACCGAGCCAGGTTTACCAAAACCAACTAAATTTACTTAATGATCCCAAAGTGATACCAATACTAACAACAAGATCAATCATATAACAGAAATTGCAAACTAAAATAAGATATGCAAAAAGTAAATGATAGGACTTCTCATTAATATTCCATAACGGCAACTCACACCAATGGATACATAGATATCTAACTATAGGAGAGATACTTCCATAATGCAGACCATCCTATATGATAACTTATCTATTCATGATATGACTCTACTAAAAAGGTAAAAAGATAAAAGATAGTGATGTGATACCACGACACTCCCCCAAGCTTGGAACAAACCAAGGGGATGCCAAAACCTGATGACGAATTACTCCTTCGGTGATGGTGGTGTTCTCTCAATGAGCTTTTCAATAAATTCCCTCAAGTCCTCAATCTCAAAGGTGAGAGTACGAATCAACTCGGAATTGTGCTCAATGCGGTTCATGATCATGTCGGGCTGTGAATCCCAGCTCTTGCGATTCTTACCCTACTCTTCCTCCTTCAAGTCTTCTTTTCCTGCATGGTTAGAATGAGGCATATCGCAATTGGAGGGTATTTTTTCCTTGGGCATATTCTGGAATTGATGCTCATGGATAAGGGTATGGAAGGGATTCTTGGCGCGTGGAGGTGACCGTGAAGCCAAGCAATGACGATGAACCTTCCCTCTAGTGGACATCCATGCAGTCCTTTTGAACTTGGCAGGATTTGCCACCACTCCAATGCTTGCAATGGTGGTGCTGGTGTGCGGATGCTGGTCTTCCTTTGCCTCCTCTTCAACTTCACTCTCGATCTCCTCATCCTGCTCAGAGTCTTGGAGATCCTCTTCCGCAGGCTCCTTGCCCTTATCGTTGACAGAGACCATTGTGCCTCTAAACTTTAAGAATAGTTCCCGACAGAAACAGATCGAAACGAAAATATGACGAGAACACGATATACGAACCTCGGGGGATCCGGGAGATTATATATTATGAAGTTTTACAACAAAAGAAAGTACTGAGAGAAAACGGGTCGGAGACGGGCTTCGGGGTGGCCACACCCCCTGGTGGCACGACCAGGTGGGCCCACGCCACGGGGTGGTGTGAGCCACCCGGGCTCCGTTTATGTCCCACTTTCGACTCATTATTTTCCATGTTAGATAAAAACTGCAAAAATATAGATTGACGGATTTTTTCAGACCTTTTCTTACCAGAACTGTTACCTATTCGAAAACGGACTCTGCAGGTCTCTGAACTTGGCTTTTAATAAATTCTTCCGGAGTCACCGCTTGAGTAACATCAATATCTTCATCTTTATAAACATATTGTTTGAGTCATTTAACCCTTCACCATCGTATTACACCATTTTCTCCTATAACCTGGAAATTTCTTTCACACAAAACTTCACACAATTCTCATTAGCAACATTAGTGTATGCAGGGTAATAAACCTTTTAAGTTCAATTTCAGCTGAAATCCATCAAAACATAAGCTACTGAAACAACTCCTCTCAAAATCCCAAAAGGAATTCAAAGAGGAAATCGATTTAAGAGGCAAATGCAAGAGTGGCAAAAATCTGTCAAAACAGACCAGCAGGTAAAGATCAATTTTTTCAAAAATCTTATGTTGCTCAAATCAAAAAGTCCAAAACTAACGAAAGTTAAATAATATCCTGGGGCATGCACACAAACATTTACAGATCAGTACGACGTTCTGGGTTTTTTGACAATTTTTTTATAGTGAAGCACAAAAATCTATTTTGGGAGAGCAACTTCCCCAAATCTTACTTCTCTCTCATTAGAGGTTGATCTTGACACAAAAACCAAACAAAAAGGATAAGGAGAGGTTATTGCAGAAGCAATAACTTCCAAGACTCAAATAAACAAAATCAAACTGAAAGAAAAAATATATTGGGTTGTCTCCCAAAAAGCTCTTTCTTTATAGCCATCAAGATAGGCATGATAATTTCAATGATGCTCACATAAGATTATGAATTGAAGTAAAAGAGAGCATCAAGAGGCAAAAATACACATGTTTAAGTCTAACCCACTTCCTATGCAAGGGAATTTTGTAAGAAAATAAATTGTTGAAACCAGAGGCTGCTAGCATATGAAGGCAAAACAAGTGCAACATAAAGACTTTCAGCATAAAGCGAGGAAACTTAATATTATTGAGATGCATAAGAACAATTTTCCCTCTCTCATAATAACTTTCAGTATCATGCATAAATTTAACGATATAACTATCACATGAACCATTGTAGCTGTTGGGGGATACCCCCGGGTAGGGTCACTCCGGGGTATAAAGGCCGAGTTAGCCGAGGTTCGGCAAGCTCAAAGCGAATGCTGACCGGGTCACCTCAAGGCAGGCCAGATCATGGAGTAACCCAGACCAGGGGGGTCGCCTAACATTGTCTTAGCCGACTTAAGAAGTAAGTCGGAAGTGCTTGTCTAACTTGTATGCAAGAACAGGTATAGCCGGATCTTTTATGATCCGGGTCCCGTTTAGCTTCTGGGAGAAGGAAGGAATCTCTCTGGTCAAAAAGAAGGCCCGGTACGCACTGCATGAGCGAAGCAAGCAAGGGCAGGACCACCGGGTCATGGCCGACAAGGGTGACGACGCCCGTGTCGGCTGACGCGGGCGCCTTAGAGGCTCACATAGCTAAAGCATGTGTGACGCGGGGAAAAAGCACCCCGGTCGGGTTACCACTTTGAGAGGAGGCATATTCTTAGGAATATGCCTCCACGTATGCCCTAGGCAGAGACCAAGCCCCCTCTATATAAGGGGGGCTAGGGTTTCAGTAGAGGGGGATGAGTTTTCTTCGATACCGATTTGGCTAAGGTTCTAGGGGTGAACTGAGGGTGAGAGTAAGAGAGCTCCTTCTTCCTCCTCTCGCCAATACAGCTCTAGGAGCACTTGTAATCTTGAAAGGAAAGGAATACAATCTTATGTGTGGAGAATCACTTCACTATCCCTCCCTAGATTCCCCTAACGTGTATTAGTCCCCACCTTTAGCCTATCCATGGCATCTGCCGTGACACCACCATGACAGTTGGCGCCCACCGTGGGGCTAGCGGCGCTAGCAGGGGTGAAGATCCAGACGGGAAACCTCGTCGGCACCGGCGAACGCATCGTCTCCGGGCTCGTTCAGCGCTTTGGAGCGCTGGACTTCGTCAGCGACAACGCTGGTTGCTTCGGCACGCGCCCACTTCCGCGCAACGGCCTCTTCGTCAAGTTGGGTGCACACAAGGTCTACGTTGCTGTGGACGTATCATGTGTTCATCCGCAGCGCGTCGTCGAGGCAGGGGAACCACCCCTTAGCGTGGTTCACGGGGCACGTATCACTCGCTCCCCGGACCGGGCAGAAGTGATGATGACTGCGCCGGGTGCAGGTGCAAGCAAGGATCCAACACCGGACCCAGAGGTAACACCTAAGGCACCGAGGAAAGGTAGAGGACCCCTGCTAGAGAGGCCTGAGAATGTACTGAGAGAAGCTATGGATAGCTTGGCAAACCCGGTAGCAGCAGTGGTAGATCCGGCTCAGGCACAGGCCGAGCTAGAGGAAACTAGGCAAAAAATACTAGAATGCGCAAAGAAATTAGCCACGGCTCAGCAGTCATTGAATATGACATTGCGTGAGTATGCAAAAGCAAACAAAGTTGATACGGTAAAGGTAAAAGGGAGAAATCTCATGAGCGAGATGAACAAAGAAGGTGATACTGGAGCCGAGGAATCGGAAAACTGTTTGTCCGTGGGGCTGCCGAAGTATAGTACCCCGGCAAAGAACCTCAGAGCAGCGGATGCGGCTGCATCCGAGTTAGAGGGTCTGACGGGTGAGGCCCGTCAAAGACAACAAGATAGGGTTAACGAGTTAGTTCGGATCGCGAACAGACAGAACAAAGAGCTACTCAGAGCTAATCCGGAGAGAGCTGGAGCTTCCAAAATTGTCCATTCGGCGATGGGTAACTCGAAGAAATCCGCTGGAGCCACATCGTCTCCTCATGGCGGTCCAAGGAGAGAAGAGGTAGTAACCTCGGCCAGACGGAACAAACAGATTGTCCCGTACGACCCGACGCAGGCAGGAAAAGGAAAAGAGGCACAAAAAAATGATGATCGACAAAGTGTGAGCCGAGGTGAAGCTGGCCGAGGTAACCACAACCAAGGCAATGCCGGTCAAGGGAACGCTGCCAACGGCAATGCCGGACAGCGAAACTCGGCAGGAGCAGGACAACCGCAGCAGCGGAATATACCAAGGCAAGAGCAAGGTGCCGGCCGAGGTATGCAACAGAGAGGTGCGCCACAAGAGCAAGACTGGTACAACGACGGTGATTCGAAGATGATGAACGCGGGGTACCCAAGACCGGACTATCATGTGATAGGGTCAAGATTGGGAAGCAGGGATTTGATGCCGGATGACGCAAGATTGAAACTGGATCGCTTGTATAGGTCGGAACAGATCGAGTGTCAAGGTCCACCGGGTCCAGCGTGTTTTGGACCCCGGATCATGAAGGAGCCACCGGTACCTAACTTCCAGCTGCCCAGGGGCACGAAGACGTATGGCGGCAGTACCAAGCCGGAGGATTGGCTGATAAACTTTGCTACGGCTGTGAAAATTGCCACTGGCAACTTGAGATGGGCAATACGATACATACCCCAGATGTTAGAAGGTCCGGCCAGAGTATGGTTGAATAATTTGCCACCCGGAAGCATCAACTGCTGGATAGATTTTGAAGAAATGTTTATCAGCAACTTCTCAAGTACATATCAGAGGCCGAATAGGCCGCAGACCCTAGCAATGTGCAAGCAAAGACCTAATGAGACAGACCGTGAATTCTTGACCCGGTGGTGTACCATGAGAAACTCGTGTGAGGGAGTCATAGAGTCACATGCCATAGCGTGGTTTGCGCAAGGGTGCATATATGGCAGCGAGCTGTGGATGAAATTGCAAAGGAAAATGCCAATTACGTTGGCAGAGATGATCCGGATTGCTGATTCGTATGCCTTGGGTGATCCGACTCAACCTAGGCTCGCATCAAACGAATCAAACGAGGAATATTATCAGAGGGATGGAGCCGGGTCATCTTGTAGGAATGACTACAGAGGAAAAAGAAGAGATGATAGACCGGATCATCGCTACGGTTCACAACAAGTTGCAGCTGTGAATCAAGATCAACCCGGAGAAGGAAGCAACCAGCGCCAGAAAACTGGAGGGCAATGGACTCCAAGAAACGATGGCAAGAAAACATGGACGCCGGAGCAAAAGAAACAATGGCAAGAAAAGAAAGACCGTCCGAGGTATACCTATGAGTCGATGTTGGACCAGCCGTGTAAGTTTCACATGCCAAATCCGAGTAGCCCGGCGGTTCACACAACGAGGCAATGTGAGTGGATGCGTAAGATAGAACAAGGTGGTTCGGGGAATGCTCAGGCACCCCGGAATGATCAACCTCGGCAGGAGTTACCTCGGCAGCAATTGCTCTCCGGAGTGAACAGGCAACAGCTAATGTTGCCTCCCCCTCCGCCGAGGTATGACAACAATGAGAGAAGGGATGCAGTGCATCAGGTGGAAAATTAGCACTAGCCGGATCAGAGGTACCCCGGAAACGAGGGGAGGAATGAGTACAGAGAACATCATCAGAGCTATTGTGTGTTCACAACTGAGGAAACAGATAGGAAGAGCTTGCAGCGCCGACATATGGAGGTCAATGCGGTAATGCCAGCAGTGACGAGGTACATGCCTTGGTAGGACCAAGAAATCACCTGGAACATCAAAGATCATCCCAAGCTTATGCCGAGTCCAGGTTCATATGCGCTAGTGCTGGACCCGACATTCATTGGGCCGAACATCAATGTGAGGTTCTCGAAGGTACTGATTGACAACGGCAGTAGCATTAACATCATGTATGCGGATACAATGCGCAAGTTGGGTATCTCGGAGAACATGCTCCAGGCTACAAGGACAACTTTCCATGGTATTGTACCAGGCATTTCTTGTGAGCCCATAGGCAAAGTCCGGGTTGACGTGTTATTCGGCACGAGAGATAATTGCCGAACTGAGAATCTGGAGTTTGAGGTGGTGAACTTGGAAAGTGCGTATCACGCGTTACTTAGAAGACCAGCATTGAACAAGTTCATGGCAAGCTGCCACATCAGTTATTTGAAGATGAAGTTGCCCGGGCCAAATGGAGTGATTACCATTGGTGGAGATTTCCGACGTTCCATTGAGTGTGCCTCAGCTGAGTCTAACCTAGCCGAGTCACTCGTGATTCCGCAAGAGAAAAGAAAAATCCAAGAGGTGGCGGCATTAGATCAGTCCGCACAGCAGTATATGTCGGCATTGAGTAACCCGCATGGTAGCGTTTCATTCCAAGCCGCAAAGGATACCAAGAAGGTTCCAGTTGATGACATGTTCCCGGAGCGCACCGTAACAATTGGTGCCGGGTTAACTGATAAATAGGAAAGCAAGCTCGTCAACTTCCTCCGTGAGAATCGGGACATTTTTGCTTGGTCCACACAGGATTTGCAAGGTGTTCCGAGGGAGTTGGCCGAGCACTCTTTGAACGTAAGACCCGGAGCAAGGCCGGTGAAGCAACCTCTCCGCCGCTTCGCTGAGGATAGGAGAAAAGTCATTGGAGACGAGATAGCTCGGTTGCTAGCAGCAGGATTCATCATGGAAGTACTGTATCCGGATTGGCTCTCTAATCCGGTGCTGGTAGAAAAGAAGAAGGATGATCCGAACGTGGCAGTGGTTTGGCGTATGTGTATCGATTACACGAACCTGAATAAGGCGTGTCCAAAAGATCCATTTCCACTGCCGAGGATAGATCAGGTCATAGACTCAACCGCGGGATGTGAACTATTGTCATTCATTGACGCATATTCTGGTTTCCACCAGATACCTCGGAATCCGGATGATCAAATAAAGACCGCGTTTATCACCCCGTACGGGGCTTATTGCTATCGCACTATGCCATTTGGTTTACGTAATGCAGGTGCAACGTACCAAAGATGTATGCAAAAATGTTTGCATGACCAAATAGGTCAAAACGTACAAGTATACGTGGATGATGTTGTTATCAAGACCAAGGAAAGCAAAACGCTCCTTGACGACATCAGGCAGACATTCGCGAACTTGAGAAGGTTCCGGATGAAGCTTAACCCGGAAAAATGTACCTTCGGTGTCCCGGCTGGAAAATTACTCGGATTTCTCGTCTCCAGCCGAGGTATCGAAGTTAATCCAACTAAGATTCGGGCCATTGAACGAATGGAGCTGCCGAAGTGTCTTAACGATGTCCAGAAGTTCACTGGGTGCCGAGCATCATTGAGTCGGTTTGTATGTCGGTTGGGAGAAAAGGCATTGCCTCTCTACCAACTCATGAAAAAGTCGGATAAGTTATGAAGCCTTTGCCCACTTAAAAAAGATGTTGGCCATTGCACCAGTGTTAGCCTCTCCACTATCGAAGGAGCCAATGTTTCTCTACGTAGCCGCAACCAACCGAGTTGTAAGTGAAGTGTTTGTAGTAGAGCGCAATGAAGAGGGAAGTTGGTGTAGATGCCAGTGTATTACTTGAGCGAGGTATTATCTGCCTCAAAACAGAACTACCCGCACTTTCAAAAGGTGGAATATGGTGTCTATATGGCGGCAAAGAAGTTAAAGCATTACTTTGAAGAGCACCCCATCAAAGTGATATGTGAAGCTCCCATATCCGAGATAATGGGTAACAAGGATGCGAGTGGCAGAATTGCAAAATGGGCAATTGAGTTAGCTCCTTATGCGCCCCAATACGACAGTAGAGAAGCAATCAAGTCTCAGGCTGTGGAAGACTTTTTTGTAGATTGGGCCGAGGTACAATACGAACCACCGCCACCAGATCTGAACTACTGGAGGATGCACTTTGACAGGTCGAAAACCAAAACCAGATTAGGCGCCGAGGTTGTGCTTACCTCGCCAAAGAAGGACCAGCTAAAATACGTATTACAGATCCATTTCGCGGCATCAAACAATGTCACTGAGTACAAGGCTCTTGTGCATGGGCTCAAAGTGGCAAAAGAGATTGGCATACGTCGGATCATATGCTTTGGCGACTCAGATTTGGTGGTGCAGCAAGTGTCCGGAGTGTGGGACGCCCTGGATCCAAACATAGCACTATACAAGTTTCATGTGCAGAAGATATCTGGTTACTTTGAGGGGTGTGAATTTCACCATGTACCTCGAGTGAAAACCGAGGCTGCCGACATGCTATCGAAGCTCGGATCAACCCGACAGGCAATTCCACCGGGTGTAGCATTGGAACACCTCAGAAAACCATCTATCAGGCCGTCCCCAGGAACCGACTCGATCTATGTCCCGGAAGATACAGAGTCCAGAGCTAAGCCCATGGACATTGACACGAGGGGTAGTACGCGAGACCCGAGGACTGCATCAGCAAACCCGGGGACTGCCTCAGTAAACCCGGGGACTACCTCTCAGGACCCGAGGACTGCTCAGCGTGATCTGGCTGAAGTTATGCCGGTAGATCAAATGGAAATTGATGAGGACGTGTTCCCTGCACGAGCAATACCAGCTTGGGCACTGCCTCTATTCCAATTCCTGAAAGATGGAACGTTACCCACTGAGGAGGTGTTAGCCAGGAAAACTCAGAGGAGAGCAAAAGCATACACAATCATTAATTCCGAGCTATACAAACGGAGTGTAACCAATGTCCTCCAGCGATGCATTGACCTGGAAGAAGGGATTGACATCCTCCGAGATATACACCAAGGAGAATGCGGGAATCATGCCTCATCCCGAGCCTTGGTGGCAAAAGCGTTCCGGCATGGATTCTACTAGCCAAGTGCCTTAGAACAAGCAGAGGATCTGGTGAGAAAATGCAATGGTTGTCAGAGGTACGCTACCAAGACACATATGCCGATGTCGGAACTCAAGACCATACCAATTACGTGGCCATTTGCCGTATGGTGCTTGGATATGGTTGGCCCGTTCAAACCAGCAAGGGGAAACATGACACACATTTTGGTCATGGTGGATAAGTTTACAAAATGGATTGAGGTGAAGCCTATAAGAAAATGTGATGGAGCTATGGCCGTGACATTTCTCAAAGACATTATCTTGAGATACGGTTATCCTCACAGTATCATAACTGGCAATGGCACCAATTTTGCGGAAGGAGCATTTGCGCGCTTCTGCCGGGACAAGAAGATCCGACTCGACATAGCCTCGGTAGCCCACCCCGCATCGAACGGACAAGCGGAAAGATCCAACGGATTAGTATTATCCGGGATAAAACCCCGACTCATTGAGCCGCTGCAAAGATCAGCGGGGTGCTGGATAGAAGAACTACCAGCGTTACTGCGGAGTTTAAGAACAACTCTGAATCGATCAAAAGGCTATACGCCATTTTTTCTGGTATATGGGGCAGAAGCTGTATTACCAGCCGACATAGAGCATGATTCACCTAGGGTCACCCAATACACAGAAGCCGAAGTGCAAGAAGCCCGGCAAAATGATGTTGATCTGCTAGAAGAAGCGAGAGAACTGGCACTGTCCAGATCCGCCATATATCAGCAAAATCTCCGATGCTACCATAGCCAAAAAGGGTGCCCCCGAGTCTTTTGGGAAGGCGATCTGGTGCTCCGGTTGGTACAACGTACTACTGGCATGCATAAATTATCCCCCCCATGGGAAGGGCCATTCATTGTGAGCAAAGCATTGCACAATGATTCTTACTATCTTATAGATGCAAAGCCACAGGAAAAGAACAAGGGAAACAGACCCGGAGAGGAATCTAAGCGACCGTGGAATGTAGCACTACTTCATCCTTTCTACACTTAGCTAAGAAGTGTATGTATCCGAGTCTTCTCATATGTCGGTATGTATGTCGGCAATGAGCTTATCAATGAAATAGTAGCGCCTCGAGCAGTAACTCGGGGACTGCCTTAATAATTATTGTTGTTGTCTCTTGTGCATTAGCTGGAATAAGTTTTCTACTTAACCCGGATTAGTAATGTGTGAGCACCAAAAACCCAACTCTGCGACTTGCTGCTGTCCAACAAGAATTGGCTTCATGGCAAGCAAGAAAACAAGTTTGGAATTGCGTAGCACATGAAAAGCGACTAAGGAAACGAATTTATTCGAGCTAACGTTTGTTTTTCGGACTAACCCTGTATTTATTTTCAAGTTATTATGCAGCTTTATTTTTTGAGCTAAGTCTGAAAGTTTCTTAGTTTTGTTAAGACGATTTTTGAAGCTCGGATTCGTAAGTCATAAAACCAAATCAAGGTAGACACGATCCGAGCCAAAAGATTGGACGAACAAGAAAAAGAAACTCGGGGACTACGCCCAAGTTAACCCGGCATAAGAACTTAGTAGCAAAATATCACATGTCCACAGCATACAGTTGCACCCGGCTGTGGCATCCCGCAAAACCACTACTAGAAAATCGCGTTGTTTTTGTGCATTGCATCATCATGACCGCATGCTCATGTCATCATGCCACATTGCATTTGAGCATCGTCATCATCTTGCATTTGCTTGCATAAAATTATTTGCGGAAAAACCGGTTCATGTTTCTAAACGGCCCGTCTTTGTTCAAACGCAAAACCCGGGTCTCCGGATTATTTTTGTTTGTCTGCTATCGGTTTGCAAACGGTGCTTTTAAAATAAATAAAATGTTAAATTATTTTAGTAGGGGCAGTCGAACGGGCCGATTCGACCCGAACGACCACCCCCAGAAATAAATCGGTCCGCCTAAATTCCTAAACCTACCCAACCTAGTCTACCCACCCCTCTGGCCACCTCATCCCAGCCACTCGCGGCTCGCCACCTCACCCCATCTCTCTCCCTCAACCAATCCCCATCTGCCAGCCTGGCCTGCCCAACCGCCTGGCCCCTGCCGCTGTCCCCCACCCACGTCACCCCTCCGGCCCCACTCCCTCCGTCCTCCCCCACGATCCCGCACCCAGCCCCGAGCCCCTGTTCTTCTTCCTCCTCTCTCTCCCTCTGCCCAGCGCCCGTCCCCGCCGCCGCTCTGGGACCCGCTTCGCCGCCGCCTCCTTCCCAAGCTCCTCTCCAAGCTCGCCCCCGTCCGGCCTCCCCCCTGCAGAGCCTCGCCCCGCGCAGGCCACCCTCTCCGCCTCCGTTGCTCGCCCCGGCCGTCCCCGAGTCCTCCCGCCGCCAGTGCCGCCTCGCCTCCTCGGCCTCCTCCGTGCCCTCCCTCCTCCGCTCGCTGCCGGCGTCGCCATCTCCCTCTCCCCCGAGCGCCCGCGACGCCCATCTCCGTCGCGCCTCCGGCCGGCGCTCGCCCCGCCACCGGACCCTCCGCCTCCTCGTCGTCCGCCTCCGGCCGCGCCTCCTCCCGCCGCCAGGAGCCCGCCTTCGGCCCGCGTCCGACCCCTCCTCTCCGCCTCTGTCTGCAGCCCCGCAGAGCGCTGCCGCCTCGCCATGACCCGCGTCCGCCGCTTCCCGAGCCCCTCGCCTCCCCTGTCCGCGCGCAGCAGCCGGCCCCGCCTGGACCCACCTGCCCCGCGGGACCCACCCCGTCGTCACCGATGCCATCCGCCTCCACCCGTGCAGGTTCCCTGTGTAGTACCAAGATGGTGCTAAGTTGTTGGGTGTGGAGACAACAAGTCCGCAAGATCTTCCGTGGACCGACGTTGAGTTGAACCGAATAGGGTGCCACTCGAAGACCATCGAGGTTTTAAGAGGAACCCGAGGAAATTCTAGGAGGATCGACAAGGACTCTGATGCCCAACACCGACAAGATCTCCGACATGCGTCGCCATACTCGAAGGCCACTTCGCGGACCCGGCAACCA
Source organism: Avena sativa (assembly GCA_916181665.1). Taxonomy (NCBI): domain Eukaryota; kingdom Viridiplantae; phylum Streptophyta; class Magnoliopsida; order Poales; family Poaceae; genus Avena; species Avena sativa. The sequence continues at coordinate 541,218,570 of OV702289.1, read as the reverse complement.
CACATGCGACAAGACCTTCATCATGGATGACAAGTACCACAACATGGCCTCGAAGGACGCGGACGCCAAGGCCCCGAACCCGAAGGTATTCTACCATGGAAGACAAGAACACCTACTGGACCCGGTGAAGCGGGCGCCTCAAGATCTACTTCACGGACTCGAGTACCCCGGTACCCGATCCCCTCAAGTTCGCCATCGACAACAAGAACGACAGCAACCAGGGCGAGTCCGATGCCCCGACGCCAGACCAAGTACTTCCTCCCGGGACGCCAAGATCGCCACAAGTACGACAAGTTCTACTTCCGAACGACAAGACCGGCCGATCCGTGGGCCCGACAAGATCGACCGCGTGGAACCAAGATCTCCGGCATGTCACGACAAGTTCTCCGTCTTGTATCCGCTCCCGCCGATCCCGTCGAACCCTGAACCCTGAGACCGAACCCCGAACCCCGGAACCCCAAGATCTGCCGAACCCTAATGTGTGAACCTTTTTCCCGAGCCCTATTTTATAAATGCTAATACATACTTGCTGCATATTAAATTGTCATACTTGCATGCATATTATCATGTGGTTTGGGGGCCTTATGCCGATTCACTTCATAATTAAATATGGGGCCCATATGCGGGCAAATCCAGTCTTATATTGGCCCCATGTAATTTGTGTAGCGAACCGATGGTATAATCTTGCCTTGTTAATTACAACATTTAAATTGCGGGGGTTCTAAATAACTTGAACCGTTTAATTAATCGTCGGGACCCCGGTTCCGCTTAATCTTGCCTAATCACATCGCACCTTTGCCATGTCATACATCATACATGCATCATGCCGATCTTTGCCGTAGTATTAAATAGTGCATCCGGTGTTTATTCTAGTGTTTTGCTTCTTCGCGGATAAGGCCGTGGAGTTGATGCGAGTGTCGACCCGATCTTCGGATGAACCTTCAACAATGTTTTCAGGCGAGCACCTCCCTCTTTCTACCTATCTTACTTTTATAGTCTTTATTTCCCTCCTGTTGATCTATTGCTATCTGTGTTGCGATGCTCTAGTTTTCGTACCCGTGATATCCCTTGCAGCCTTATATTGCCTTGGCCACATCCTATTACCTGTTGTTTGGTAGATAGTTGGACTTGCGCGTCGTAGTCGCTTGCTCAAGTGCTGTTGCGTGTCGTCAAGTACCACAGTTGTTGGAAGGCTGCCATAAGCTTTATGTTGGAGATGGTTATAACTTTAATTATTGTTTAATAACTAAAATGGAAGTAGGTAATGCAGAGGCACCGGTGGGTGATAGACAATATTTGGTTTCCGACCGCTCACTGGTGTCCCGTAGGACCCCGAGTTCTTGACACCTGTTCCGAGATCGAGCGCGCTAACCACATGTGGGATGTGTGGGCACCCCATCGATTTAGTACCTGATTCCAAGTATTGTACTAGGGGCCACAACTAGTTTGAGGTTTTATTACTATTCTGTACTTATGCCATGTTCTACTGCTTTATTTAAATTGTGCGATGGATAGCACACTGTACTGTTTAGGATCGTGACCCGTTTTCGCTGTATCGACAAGCCCGAGAGTTTCGGGTTCCCAGTCGTTTACAGCCGGCTCCACAAACCCTAAGTCCGTCTCGGAGACCGGCCGACTTCGTTGCGGGTTCGACTTAGTGGGGTGGCCCCCATGTACTTACTTTGGGTCTAGGAAACGTCATGACTTAGGCCCCGCCGACATACCGATGGGTGTATGTTAATTGATCTGGCAAAAAGGGTCGAAGTGCGTGTGGATATCTCATGCTAATCGCGTGTGGATACTTTGGTGCACCCCTGCAGGGTTAAATCTTTTCGAAAAGCCGTGTCCGCGGTTATGGACGACTTGGAGCACAGTTCTCGATCATAGACAACTATAACTAAAGTTTACTGTTATAATTTGACTTGTATCCATATGACTAGTAATCAGCTTCACTGCAATGGAATGGCTAAATAAAAGTACCAACAACTGCTGGGTTTTGGGGTTATCTCATGCTAATTGTATCTGACTAGTAAGTGTTGCCACTATAACGGAATGGTTAACTAAAAGTACCCACTGCTTACTTTACCAGGATGATTATCCAAACCTGACTAGTAAAGTGCCGCAACTATAACTGAATAAGTAAAACTGCCAACTGTGTGAGTTCCTCGGTTGACCTCCTCGTTTGGTCTCGAGGGGGAAACGCCAGGATGGGTTTGTTTGGTGTTAGTATCAGGCTGGTTCCGGATAGGTCTTTCTTACCCCTCTCTGATTGCCGCCAGTTGTATCGAGTCTCTATAGGGTGTTCAGTGCATGCTGTCGCTGCCGCTTCAGTCCACCATACCTATGTAGGCGAGGACCGCCGAATTCTAGTCTCGCCGTGTACTGGCCTCAGTACTGACGCTCCTCTTTTTCCTCTGCCCTTTGTCGGCACCCCTTTTGTTTAAGCAGGTTTTGAGATCGACGTCGTTAGCAGGGTTACCCTTCCGGCTTGGCCTGGGCAGGGTTATGGACGCCATTGGTTATTCTTCAGGGCTCTTAGCCCCATTTGCATCTTGTCCGTAGCTGGACGCTATATCGTTTTTAAGGTGATTTGGATCTTTGTATATTATATCTGTACTCTTGACTCCTTGAGTCGCTGTTGTATATATACCTGTTCTGTGGGTCCCATCGAGGACTGTTGTGTAATGTTATTACTTCGTTTTCCACCCGCACGAAAGTGCCTGGTGGGCACCTTTGAATCGTTTCTATGCGGGTTTGGCGGGAATCGCTAAAACTTGCATAGGGCCGATTCTGAGGGTGTTACAGAGTGGTATCAGAGCCCAGCAGTTGCGATACCCCACAAGTCCAGCCTATAGGATAACCTAGCTAACGGCCGAAGTAGAGTGTCAAAACTATTTTTGAAAACTCGGTTGGATAGTTCTGATTAGGTCTGATTTTACTCCTTACCCCTCTGCTATTCTCCTCTTACCTCTACGTGTTTTGGATCCGCTCTCTTCTCTCTCTTCGAGTCCAGGATTTCTCGTGGTTGGGGTTCCGTCGTACCTTCAGGGTTTCGCTTCCTCCTTTGATAACGGTGTTCTACCATCCGGTGTTCATGCTGCCTGAGGAATCCTTCATCTGTGGTATCATCCTTTGTTCCTTGTTTGTGCCTTCCTGTGTTTTCCGACGCGACGACATCCTCTACGCCAGATCCGATGCAGAGTCTGCATCACCCCTTTGTTCCTGAACCTTGTTTGTCGATATCTTCAGTCTGAATCCTGAGGGTTGGTTGCATAACCTATCTGTTCGTGTACAGAGTAATGCTTTGAGTGCGGGATGGAGTCGCGACCATACCACTACTCTTATCATTTGCTTTGTATATTGAATGGTGAATCGATGCAATTTTACTCCGTCCACGGAAGCTAGAGGTGGCTTTATTTGTGGATACCTCTACCTTCGCCCTTTGTCCCCGGAGTGTTCTCTGACGATCACGGACAACGACATCTTGTTGGTGGTGTCGCCGATTTCAAGACGAAGAAAGCATCCTTGTTAGTGGTGTCGCGAGGATCTACACGATGCGAGAAGATTCAGATCGCCGACCTTCCTTCCGGTACCATGAGGCGGATCTCGAGGGCGAGATCCATTGTTAGTGGTGTCGAATTGTGGCATCCCGCAAAACCACTACTAGAAAATCGCGTTGTTTTTGTGCATTGCATCATCATGACCGCATGCTCATGTCATCATGCCACATTGCATTTGAGCATCGTCATCATCTTGCATTTGCTTGCATAAAATTATTTGCGGAAAAACCGGTTCATGTTTCTAAACGCCCCGTCTTTGTTCAAACGCAAAACCCGGGTCTCCGGATTATTTTTGTTTGTCTGCTATCGGTTTGCAAACGGTGCTTTTAAAATAAATAAAATGTTAAATTATTTTAGTAGGGGCAGTCGAACGGGCCGATTCGACCCGAACGACCACCCCCAGAAATAAATCGGTCCGCCTAAATTCCTAAACCTACCCAACCTAGTCTACCCACCCCTCTGGCCACCTCATCCCAGCCACTCGCGGCTCGCCACCTCACCCCATCTCTCTCCCTCAACCAATCCCCATCTGCCAGCCTGGCCTGCCCAACCGCCTGGCCCCTGCCGCTGTCCCCCACCCACGTCACCCCTCCGGCCCCACTCCCTCCGTCCTCCCCCACGATCCCGCACCCAGCCCCGAGCCCCTGTTCTTCTTCCTCCTCTCTCTCCCTCTGCCCAGCGCCCGTCCCCGCCGCCGCTCTGGGACCCGCTTCGCCGCCGCCTCCTTCCCAAGCTCCTCTCCAAGCTCGCCCCCGTCCGGCCTCCCCCCCTGCAGAGCCTCGCCCCGCGCAGGCCACCCTCTCCGCCTCCGCTGCTCGCCCCGGCCGTCCCCGAGTCCTCCCGCCGCCAGTGCCGCCTCGCCTCCTCGGCCTCCTCCGTGCCCTCCCTCCTCCGCTCGCTGCCGGCGTCGCCATCTCCCTCTCCCCCGAGCGCCCGCGACGCCCATCTCCGTCGCGCCTCCGGCCGGCGCTCGCCCCGCCACCGGACCCTCCGCCTCCTCGTCGTCCGCCTCCGGCCGCGCCTCCTCCCGCCGCCAGGAGCCCGCCTTCGGCCCGCGTCCGACCCCTCCTCTCCGCCTCTGTCTGCAGCCCCGCAGAGCGCTGCCGCCTCGCCATGACCCGCGTCCGCCGCTTCCCGAGCCCCTCGCCTCCCCTGTCCGCGCGCAGCAGCCGGCCCCGCCTGGACCCACCTGCCCCGCGGGACCCACCCCGTCGTCACCGATGCCATCCGCCTCCACCCGTGCAGGTTCCCTGTGTAGTACCAAGATGGTGCTAAGTTGTTGGGTGTGGAGACAACAAGTCCGCAAGATCTTCCGTGGACCGACGTTGAGTTGAACCGAATAGGGTGCCACTCGAAGACCATCGAGGTTTTAAGAGGAACCCGAGGAAATTCTAGGAGGATCGACAAGGACTCTGATGCCCAACACCGACAAGATCTCCGACATGCGTCGCCATACTCGAAGGCCACTTCGCGGACCCGGCAACCACACATGCGACAAGACCTTCATCATGGATGACAAGTACCACAACATGGCCTCGAAGGACGCGGACGCCAAGGCCCCGAACCCGAAGGTATTCTACCATGGAAGACAAGAACACCTACTGGACCCGGTGAAGCGGGCGCCTCAAGATCTACTTCACGGACTCGAGTACCCCGGTACCCGATCCCCTCAAGTTCGCCATCGACAACAAGAACGACAGCAACCAGGGCGAGTCCGATGCCCCGACGCCAGACCAAGTACTTCCTCCCGGGACGCCAAGATCGCCACAAGTACGACAAGTTCTACTTCCGAACGACAAGACCGGCCGATCCGTGGGCCCGACAAGATCGACCGCGTGGAACCAAGATCTCCGGCATGTCACGACAAGTTCTCCGTCTTGTATCCGCTCCCGCCGATCCCGTCGAACCCTGAACCCTGAGACCGAACCCCGAACCCCGGAACCCCAAGATCTGCCGAACCCTAATGTGTGAACCTTTTTCCCGAGCCCTATTTTATAAATGCTAATACATACTTGCTGCATATTAAATTGTCATACTTGCATGCATATTATCATGTGGTTTGGGGGCCTTATGCCGATTCACTTCATAATTAAATATGGGGCCCATATGCGGGCAAATCCAGTCTTATATTGGCCCCATGTAATTTGTGTAGCGAACCGATGGTATAATCTTGCCTTGTTAATTACAACATTTAAATTGCGGGGGTTCTAAATAACTTGAACCGTTTAATTAATCGTCGGGACCCCGGTTCCGCTTAATCTTGCCTAATCACATCGCACCTTTGCCATGTCATACATCATACATGCATCATGCCGATCTTTGCCGTAGTATTAAATAGTGCATCCGGTGTTTATTCTAGTGTTTTGCTTCTTCGCGGATAAGGCCGTGGAGTTGATGCGAGTGTCGACCCGATCTTCGGATGAACCTTCAACAATGTTTTCAGGCGAGCACCTCCCTCTTTCTACCTATCTTACTTTTATAGTCTTTATTTCCCTCCTGTTGATCTATTGCTATCTGTGTTGCGATGCTCTAGTTTTCGTACCCGTGATATCCCTTGCAGCCTTATATTGCCTTGGCCACATCCTATTACCTGTTGTTTGGTAGATAGTTGGACTTGCGCGTCGTAGTCGCTTGCTCAAGTGCTGTTGCGTGTCGTCAAGTACCACAGTTGTTGGAAGGCTGCCATAAGCTTTATGTTGGAGATGGTTATAACTTTAATTATTGTTTAATAACTAAAATGGAAGTAGGTAATGCAGAGGCACCGGTGGGTGATAGACAATATTTGGTTTCCGACCGCTCACTGGTGTCCCGTAGGACCCCGAGTTCTTGACACCTGTTCCGAGATCGAGCGCGCTAACCACATGTGGGATGTGTGGGCACCCCATCGATTTAGTACCTGATTCCAAGTATTGTACTGGGGGCCACAACTAGTTTGAGGTTTTATTACTATTCTGTACTTATGCCATGTTCTACTGCTTTATTTAAATTGTGCGATGGATAGCACACTGTACTGTTTAGGATCGTGACCCGTTTTCGCTGTATCGACAAGCCCGAGAGTTTCGGGTTCCCAGTCGTTTACAGCCGGCTCCACAAACCCTAAGTCCGTCTCGGAGACCGGCCGACTTCGTTGCGGGTTCGACTTAGTGGGGAGGCCCCCATGTACTTACTTTGGGTCTGGGAAACGTCATGACTTAGGCCCCGCCGACATACCGATGGGTGTATGTTAATTGATCTGGCAAAAAGGGTCGAAGTGCGTGTGGATATCTCATGCTAATCGCGTGTGGATACTTTGGTGCACCCCTGCAGGGTTAAATCTTTTCGAAAAGCCGTGTCCGCGGTTATGGACGACTTGGAGCACAGTTCTCGATCATAGACAACTATAACTAAAGTTTACTGTTATAATTTGACTTGTATCCATATGACTAGTAATCAGCTTCACTGCAATGGAATGGCTAAATAAAAGTACCAACAACTGCTGGGTTTTGGGGTTATCTCATGCTAATTGTATCTGACTAGTAAGTGTTGCCACTATAACGGAATGGTTAACTAAAAGTACCCACTGCTTACTTTACCAGGATGATTATCCAAACCTGACTAGTAAAGTGCCGCAACTATAACTGAATAAGTAAAACTGCCAACTGTGTGAGTTCCTCGGTTGACCTCCTCGTTTGGTCTCGAGGGGGAAACGCCAGGATGGGTTTGTTTGGTGTTAGTATCAGGCTGGTTCCGGATAGGTCTTTCTTACCCCTCTCTGATTGCCGCCAGTTGTATCGAGTCTCTATAGGGTGTTCAGTGCATGCTGCCGCTGCCGCTTCAGTCCACCATACCTATGTAGGCGAGGACCGCCGAATTCTAGTCTCGCCGTGTACTGGCCTCAGTACTGACGCTCCTCTTTTTCCTCTGCCCTTTGTCGGCACCCCTTTTGTTTAAGCAGGTTTTGAGATCGACGTCGTTAGCAGGGTTACCCTTCCGGCTTGGCCTGGGCAGGGTTATGGACGCCATTGGTTATTCTTCAGGGCTCTTAGCCCCATTTGCATCTTGTCCGTAGCTGGACGCTATATCGTTTTTAAGGTGATTTGGATCTTTGTATATTATATCTGTACTCTTGACTCCTTGAGTCGCTGTTGTATATATACCTGTTCTGTGGGTCCCATCGAGGACTGTTGTGTAATGTTATTACTTCGTTTTCCACCCGCACGAAAGTGCCTGGTGGGCACCTTTGAATCGTTTCTATGCGGGTTTGGCGGGAATCGCTAAAACTTGCATAGGGCCGATTCTGAGGGTGTTACACCGGCATACCGGGGATCTGATAAATTTTCAAGTTTTTTGACCTAAGGAGCAGCAGGAGGAGGAAGTTCGGCATCGTCTTCACTGTCTTCAATATCTGAGGCATCGCCTTCTTCGTCCTCATCCGACCCGTCTTCAGCGTTCTCAATGTTCTCGTCCCTAGCAGATTCCAGGAAGCCCGGTCCTTCAACCCATTCATGGATAGGAGAACATTCGATGAGGCTGTAGGCACAAGCCTGGCGCCGAGCTACCCAATCCGGGTCATCAGTCCATCTGGATCCGGTGCGCTGGCGTGTAAGGAGGATGAGGTCGATCTTCTCATACCACATGAGTATGTGGTGAAGGATAGTATCAGCTGCGGCACGCCCAGCGGACTCTCTCTAGAGGTCGAGCTGGGTCTTGATATCTGCCAGCTTTTCAGCAAGAAGTGTGATTCTCTTCGGAGCGCTCTCAATGGGCCAGAACGTGTTGAAAACTCGAACTGAAACGTCGAGGAGATCCTTGCCATAGTTCTTGATGATTTCCACGCAAGATGACAGGCTGACCAATAGGTCCTCCATGTCTAAGGGAATGCTCTCACCGTCAAGAGCGACGGGAGTACCCCTCTCTCGGCGGAAATTGGCAACAGCAGCGCTCACAACAGGAGTACCCTCTGGAAAGTGGCCTGGAAACAAGGCAAAGGAAGAAGCTGAAGAAAAGACGTATGAAGTAACCCGGAGAATTATGTCGGATAAGGGAAAGGAACTTACGTGAAATGTGGCTGTGAATCCGGGTCAACTCCTTGATGCAGTTATCGCGTCTCTTGCGAAGTTGCTCAAGCTCAGCGTTTGCCGATCCAAGCTGGATGTCGGATTCTTTGAGTAGGTCCTGGTCCTTGGATATCTGGAGAGTAAGGCGCTCGCCCTCTTCTGTGAAGTTCTGGCCAACCTTTTGGAGCTCGGTTTGGTGCTGGGCCTTCATCTTCTCCATCTCAGCCTTGAGCTTGGCAATCTCATTGTCCTTGGTCCGGAGGAGAGCGAGCTCATCATCTTTTTTCTTCAGCTCGGCTTGATGCTGCCCTGCTTGTTCGAGAAAATGCAGCATCATATCAGGCACGGGCACACTATCCTCAAGCGATGCTGAAATAGTGTGTTGACCCGGCAGAGCCGAGGAATGAATGTTTGCCGAGCCAAGAAGAAAAGAAGATGGAAAGCAAAGTAGGGTCGGACAAAAAGGACTTACCCTTGATCTGCTCTAGGTTCTTTCGCATGATCTTGTTCTCAGCCTCCACCCCAGCTGCAGAAACCGAATGAGGAGATTAGTTCGGCCGAAGAAGATGAAGAGAAATTTAAAAGTACAGAAGCGTAAAATTAGCTTGGTGCATATTCGAAGTGTACAAGATCCGGGCTAAGTGGAATTTAACCCGGCTCTAGGTGTGTGCATATTCGAAGTGTGCAAGATCCGGGCCAAGTGGAACTTAACCCGGCTCTAGGTGTGTGCATATTCAAAGTGTACAAAATCCGGGCCAAGTGGAACTTAACCCGGCTCTAGGTGTGTGCATATTCGAAGTGCGCAAGATCCGGGCCAAGTGGAACTTAACCCGACTCTAGGTGTGTGCATATTCGAAGTGTACAAAATCCGGGCCAAGTGGAACTTAACCCGGCTCTAGGTGTGTGCATATTCGAAGTGTGCAAGATCCGGGCCAAGCGGAACTTAACCTGGCTCTAGGTGTGTGCATATTCGAAGTGTACAAAATCCGGGCCAAGTGGAACTCGACCCAGCTCTAGGTGTGTGCATATTCAAAGTTCACATGGAGCTACGTTAGTTTTCTAATGAGCATCCGGCCGAGTAACAAGTTACTCAACCGGAGGCTTGGGGACTAATGGTTACTATCTATAGCATGTAAAGGAGAAGCGACATACCTCCATCATCCGCCCCACGAGGTTAATTGCCTTAGCGGCTGTATTCATTTGGGCGGAAAATTCTGCGGGGATGAACTTTTCCGGGAGATCGTCGTTGTGGACAAACTCCGCCTTGTTCCAGTTCATGACGAACTCAATCAGGCTCGGAGGGTACCGCTCACCGGTGGGCATATGGGGTGCCACCAAGCCCTTCGCGTGCGCTTCTTTCCTCTCAACCAAGGCAAGGGCTGGGCTGGTATGCAGAACCATTTGCTGTGCGTCAGTTGGCTCGACAGGAGCATCCTTCGTTGCTGGAGCTTTCTTGGGAAGCATCGACGATAGGGTTCGCTGCCTAGCCTCGATGAATGCTGACTTGGTAGCATCCGGAGCCTTTTTGCCCTTGGCTTGCTAGGAAGAAGTAACTGCAGCGGATTTCCCCTTAGGAGCTGCTGGAGTAGTTCCTCGCCGAGGTTGAGATGACACGGACGAGGCGGAAGAACTTGGCGCTAGAGCTCTTATAGCTAGACTTGGAGCAGTTGTTGATTTTCTTGGTGCCGGAACGGGTGTTGGTGCCAGTTCGGTCACTGGTACTGGAACTGCTGCTAGTGCTGGGGCTGGTGATGGTATCGAGGTAGTCTCGGTGGCTACTGGTTGCAGCGATGCCGAAGTTGTGGACGCCGTCGCCTCGGATGGGCCGGCCTCTCCCGCTCCGAGGTTGCATTCCTCTCGATGAGGTAGTGCGGAACCCGGAGCAGCCGCAGAACCCTCTAGAATAGGGCTCAGCGAACGTGACTCATCGTCACGAGGAGGAGAAGGGCTAGATCGGAGTGGTGAAGAGATGCTGGATCCGCTCTGAGGGACCTCCACCGGAGCCCTGAAGAAGAGAATAATGTCAGAAGAGAAATTACCACGATGCAAGGAGAAGTGAGTTATGCAACAAAAAATGACTTACGCATCCGAGGTTTGGGCCTCCTTGGGTTTCCGAGCCCTTCGTGCCGGGGCTTTGCCTACCGACTTGGAGGCAGTCTTGTCTTTGGCCTTCTTTCGCCTTTTTGTGGGATGAGAAGGTTCGGAGGAGGAACTTGGTGCGGCTCCGCGCCTCTTCTTCGACGCCACCGGAACCGGTTTGCCCGTAGCAAGCGGAGGATCCTCGTGGATATGCCCACCGGGGTTAGCTAATGCCGGAAAGGCAAAAGAAAGAGGGACAGCCTCAACAGGTTCAATCACGTCGACATCCAAGTCATCCTCATCATCGGGCCAGTCTCTAAGAGAAGAGAATTTACCACTGGGTCGTTTTGTAGCGTCGGTCATAGGGAGAAACATCTCCTGGTCCGGCTCCTCCTCATCCAGGGTTTCTCGGTCCGGCGCCCACTTAAGGGTTTGCTGAAGGAATAGCTGAGAAAAAGCATGAAGAATAGAGTCAAAAATACAACAAAAACCGACATATATTTAATCCGAAGTAAGTTTGCCCCGTGAAGCTTACCGCGGGAGGGAGCCTGTCATGACAGAAGTGCTCAATTCCCCACGTCCATTCAACGGAGAAATCCTTATGGGTGGTGAAGAGAGCCTTAACCCGGCGGAAAATCTCCGTGTTGCTCAGCTCGAAGGAGGAGGTTCGGTTGGGGTCGCGGCCGAAACTCATGTGGCACACCTTGTGGGTGCGCTTCTGGAGGGGAGAGATTCGGTTGCGCACGAACGTGATCATAGCATCCTCGTTGCGCAATCCGAGTTTCTTCGGTTCTGCGAACCTCTTGTTAACCTGGTTGGCCAGAGCCGTGGGCTTCTTGGAGACCTCCTCCCAGAATTCCGGATCAGGTGGACCCGGAGTATAGGGGAGCAACCGAATCAAATCTTCGGTGCCCGCGTTCCGGACATAGAAGAAGGTCCGGGCCCATCCTTTGCAGGAGTCAAGCCCGGTGACCCGGGGGAAAACGGAAGTCCTCCGGGGCGAGATGGACGCAGCTCCGAATTGGGTAGGAGCTGCTTATCCTCCGACTCAACTTGGATGTTGGGGATGACATTACGACGAAGGCTGAAAAACCGGATCCACAGCTCCTTCGTGGGCCACAGTCCGGTGTAGCCCTCGATCGTAGAAGCAAAAGCAGAGAGAGAGGTGATAGCGTTGGCTGGAAGATGGTGCGGCTGCAGGTGGTAGGTGCTAAGCCAATCCCGGAAGAAGCGCTCACCGGCAAGCCTAACCCCCGTTGGAAGTGGGACAAGAACACGACGAACTCACCCATATTGGGTGAGGGGGCCAGTTCGGCGGAGGGGAGACGAGCGACGACGCCGGCAGGGATGCGTCTGGTCCGGTAGAGCCAGTCAAGGTCATCTTGACAGACCCATGACTCGGCCCACGCGCCACGGTCCGCCGCAGCGGCGTCCTCCTCCATTTCTTGCTCGACGACGACGAGCTCCTCCTCCGTCATCTCGTACTCGCTACCCTCGCTGGCGCTAGCGGCGGCGGGGATCTGAGGCCTAGATTGGTGAGGACCCGTGGCGAGGAAGTTGCGCAGCGGTGGCTGCGACGCAGAGGCACGGGGAAAAGTGCGGCGGCGGTGCTGCTGCTAGGAGCACTGGCGGCGGCGCGGTCGCGAGGAAGACGAAGAAGAAGAGCAACGGGCAGAGGGGCGCAGAAGAGGAAAAAATTCTAAGGGGTGCGCCCCTCCGCTACTTAACCACCCCCTGAGAGGGTGAGTGGGATCGCGCCCTGCCAATGAGCCACATGGTGTGGCCGTGTATCACCTTCCTCAGCCAATCGGAGAGGAGCCACACAGAGGGCCACAGAGCAGAGGCGATCCCATGATGTGACGCACTGATACGGTAAACGAGGAGGCAGGCGCGACGTGACCCTCGCACAGTAATAACTGACAATTACTGCGGCGGTTACTGTGCAGGCCCTTAAAATAAGACGACATAATGATTAGCCTCCACGTGGGTTGGCGTATGAAAGAAGGAAACAAGGCCCGGATCAAACCATGGTAACCCGGCCAGCAAGTGAAAACTTGGAACGTGCGAAAGGAAAGTAAAACCATGAGATCCGAGATAAAGAGCTAACTCGGAAACAACATCCAAAGCTCGAGCATAAATGAACCTGATGTGGCCTTAGCGGCCAAGGCAGCTAATACCGCATCAGCTTTAGGGACTAATGTTGGGGGGATACCCCCGGGTAGGGTCACTCCGGGGTATAAAGGCCGAGTTAGCCGAGGTTCGGCAAGCTCAAAGCGGATGCTGACCGGGTCACCTCAAGGCAGGCCGGATCATGGAGTAACCCGGACCAGGGGGGTCGCCTAACATTGTCTCAGCCGACTTAAGAAGTAAGTCGGAAGTGCTTGTCTAACTTGTATTCAGGAACAGGTATAGCCGGATCTTTTATGATCCGGGTCCCGTTTAGCTTCTGGGAGAAGGAAGGAATCTCTCTGGTCAAAAAGAAGGCCCGGTACACACTGCATGAGCGAAGCAAGCAAGGGCAGGACCACCGAGTCATGGCCGACAAGGGTGACGACGCCCGTGTCGGCTGACGCGGGCACCCTAGAGGCTCATGTAGCTAAAGCATGTGTGACGCGGGGGAAAAGCACCCCGGTCGGGTTACCACTTTGAGAGGAGGCATATTCTTAGGAATATGCCTCCACGTATGCCCTAGGCAGAGACCAAGCCCCCTCTATATAAGGGGGGCTAGGGTTTCAGTAGAGGGGGTTGAGTTTTCTGCGATACCGATTTGGCTAAGGTTCTAGGGGTGAACTGAGGGTGAGAGTAAGAGAGCTCCTTCTTCCTCCTCTTGCCAATACAACTCTAGGAGAACTTGTAATCTTGAAAGGAAAGGAATACAATCTTCTGTGTGGAGAATCACTTCACTATCCCTCCCTGGATTCCCCTAACGTGTATTAGTCCCCACCTTTAGCCTATCCATGGCATCTGTCGTGACACCACCACGACAGTAGCAATGATCACTTATTCTAACAAAAAAAACAGGGACACTAGCTCTCCTAACTCTACTTTGTGAGACAATATTAGAAGTATCCTACAGAGGATAGTGTGTCCATCTTCTACATATTTAGTGACAAAATCTTTCACATTTGCTATTATAGGTTCATCATTTATTTGTTCATCAGGTTCAACAGCTTTATTTGTACTTTCATTAAACATACTAGCTATCATAGAATGTTCATTTATCTTAACTAGGAAAGGCATTTTCTCAATGTAAGGTTTAGGTAAAACATGATTAGCAGTATAAACTTCAGTATTTCTTGTAGGAACACAATTAACAATATCTTTATATGGCTAATGATACTTACTCCATTTCTTTTTAGGAATTTCTATATAAGAAGCAAAAGCCTTAAAATAAGTTGCAATACTTTGAGAATCAAGACCATAAGCATTACTAATATTATGAAAGTCATCAGTTCCCATAAAAGATTTAATGCATTCATAATCATAATTTATACCTGACTTTCTTCCTTTATCATTCTCCCATGCTTCACCATTGTCTTGAATACGGTCTAGAAGATCCCATTTAGCTTCTTCTTCCATGCGTGTAAATGATCCAACACAAGAAGCATCCAATAGATCCTTATCATGAAGAGAAAGCCTTGCATAAAAGTTATTGATAATAATATTGTTAGGGAGCTCATGAATAGGACATTTGAGCATTAGTAACTTCAATCTCCCCCAAGCTTGAGTTGTACTCTCTCCATCACGAGGCCAAAAGTTGTATATTTGATTCCGTTCTTTATGAATCTCACTATGAGGATAAAATTTTGAATAAAAGAGAAGTACAATTTCCTCCCATTCAAGATCTTAACCATTCTTCAGAAGCTTGTACCATTCCTCAGCTCTTCTTTTCAGTGATAATGAGAATAACTTCTTCTTGACTTGATCTGTAGTAATACCTGCACACTTGAACAACCCGCATAATTCGTGTATAAAAACCAAATGATCACCGGGATGGACAGTTCCATCTCCGAAATAGTAGTTATCCATAACACAATCAATAATTCTTGTAGGTATCTTAAAAGTATCATTTTCAGTAGGTGGTGGTTCATCTACTACCTTAGCAGTGGTAGTAGCGTTACGAAATAATAAACTAAGTGAATTGTCCATATTGAAATAAAGTAACTAACAAAAATAAACAATTCTCACAGTAGACGCTTCCTTTACCAGTTCCACTCTCCAATAGCGCTTCACTCCCTGGCAACGGCACCAGAAAATAGTCTTGATGACCCACAAGTATAGGGGGTGTATTGTAGTATGTTTGATAAGTAAGAGTGTCGAACCCAACGAGGAGCATAAGGTGTTGACGAGTGGCTTGGAGCAGGAATTCTCTATAAATTCTTAGCAAACGAATTTTTAGGGTTTTTTGATAATGCAGATAAATAAAGTGCGAGTAAATAAAAGACAATAATAATAATTGCAGCAAGTGGCCCAATCCTTTCTTTAGCAAAGGACAAGCCGGTTGTATTACTTAAGAGGACCAAACGTTCTCGAGGACACATGGGAATATTGCCAAGTGCTTTCGCTTCATATAGTTGACTAATCTTCTCTAGTTGGATAAGTGTTGTGTGGGTGAACCTGTGCTAATGTACTGACCTTCCTAGGACTAATACATAGTTGTGATTATACCCCTTGCAATAATCCGCAACTACAAGAAAGTAATTAAGATAAAAACCTAACCACAGCCTTAAACTCTGAGATCCTACACTCCCTTGTGCAAAGGTTTCCTAACAGGGGTTTAGGTTTCTGTCACTCCGGCAACCCCTACGATTAGTAGCCAAATACACAATGTATTCCCCTAGGACCATTAGGTGAAGTGTCATGTAGTCGACGTTCACATGACACCACTAGAAGAATAACACCACAACTTAAATAACAAACTATTGAATCTTTCTCAACACAATTCCACTACTAACAACATGACTTCTCCCATGTCCTGAAGAACTAAACGAAGTACTCACGAGACATCATATGGATCAAGATCAGAGATGAAACAATAATAAGTAACAATTTGAACATAACAATAATTCAACGATTCCACTCAATAGCATTAACTACAACAAGAAATCAATACCGGGAAAGTTTCCCCTAAGAACTATGCAAGATTCAACCCAATTGTTACAAAGGTATGGAGTGGTGATGATGGTTCTGGTGGAGATGATGATGATGATCCCGATGAAGTCCAGCTTGATGGTGGTGTTGATGGCAATGATCTCCCCTCTCCAGGAAGGAATTTCCCTGGTAGATTTCTGCCTGCCGGAGAGCTCTTTCTCTCTCTGCAGTTTTCCGCCCTGCAGAGGCAGCGGAATCTTTCTGTGGTCCCTCCCCGAGTCTTAGGGTTTCAGGAGGATTATGTAGAGCCAGAGGTGGGCCAGGGTGGCCACACCACCTGGTGGCGCGGCCTAGGGTGGCCCATGCTAGGGGGTGGTGTGGGCCCCCTATGGCCCATCTCCGCTCCCCCTTCTGGCTTCCTTCGTCTTCTGGAAAAATAGGATTTTCTATATATTTTCCGGGATTTTCTAATCTTCGCGAATTTTGCCTCCAAACAGTGCCTTTTCCATCAGAATCCTGACTTCAGCTTCCCATCCTCCAAAAGTCATCAACCATGCAAAAATAGATGAAATAACATAAGTATCATCTCTTAATATGAAATATATCAATGAATAATAGTAAATTATGATATAGAATAGTGATGCAAAATGGACGTATCAATCCTATAGTACTAGTTTGTTGGGCAGATGATGATCGAGGTTTCTCGATCATGGACTTGACATAAAACAGTTAACTGACAACAAGATCACTTAATGAAGTGATGGACACACCCGAATGTAGAATTGCAATGTGATCCAGTCACAATGATCAAGGTTGCCTATCTAGCAAAGCATAGTGACTTAATCCTTTGACCATGAGATCATGTTTAATCACTATCTCGTGTGTCTGCCTTAATCGCATCAACCGTCATGTCCATAACTGGGTGACCATAAAGGTGTGTTTCAGGTATTCCATAGGAATAATTGAGGCGTATGATCGAGATTGGGATTTTCCTATCCGAGTGACAGATAGATACTCTGGGCCCACTTGATGACATCACATCAATGAGCTTTCAAGCATGTATAGGTCACAAGGATGTGATACCACGAGAACGAGTAAACGCATTTGTCGGTAACAATATCAAACTGTATATGGATACATGAGATCAGGTCTTAGACAAACCAGGTATCATCGTCGAAAGGGAATAAGACTCAACGTTTAGAAGGTTCAAGCGAACAACTGAATTCGTGGAATGTGAAGATATCATCCTGTGTTTCTAGATACCACTGATGATCATTTGATTGGGGAGAAGTCTCCTTCATAACTGAACATTCCCGAACCGTAAGGGTGTCAGACTTAAGGGTAATCGATGTTGCGGGTTGATCTACTACTGATAGAGAAATAGGAAGAGGAGAACCAGAAGTGTTCTAGAGAGAATATTGAAGTGTTCGGGATCCGTTCAAAAGGAGTTTTGAATAAGGAGCAATTTAAAATGTATTTAATATTTAATTATGATTTAATATTAAATATATTTATTTACTTAAATAAAATGAAAAAAACACATGGGCCCTCCCTAGGAGGGAGGAGGCCCAAGAGGGGGGAAGGCGGTGTCCCAAGGTGGGTCAGAGCGCCATGGGGGCACCCACCCCACCGGCCACCCTTGGTGGGCCAGGGAAGGTGGAGCCCACCCTGCTGGCGGCCAACCCTCCTACCTCCTTCAAGTGTTTAGTCCCACACTTGGACTTGGAGGGTGGGAGAGTACCCCAGTTTTTCCTATATATAGGGGTGTCATTCACCCCAATTCCTCAATAAAGTGAATACAACAATTTGCATTGGCCATTCTCTCTTTCCGTCTCTCTCTCCCTCTCAGCGTGTTCCCAAGTTAGGAACATGTTGCACGAGGTAGAGGTTTCTCCACCCAGCGCATGTCGTCATGCCACTGGAATCGGTCTAGATCTTCTTCTTGCGCTGCTTTGCTGGACCGAGGCCTGCGAAACGTCGTTTACATAGTACACGTGTAAAACTTGACAAGGCACTACCCCTAGTGGTGCTGGACGCTTGAAGCCTTCTAGACCCCGAGGTCTGCTTTGCTCGACTTCGTTGATAACGTTTGTGCGGGAAAGTAATCCCGTGCCCGGTCTTCAAAGGTATGAATATCGTATCATGCTTGTTACTATATTTCTCCATAGCTAGATCTTGGGTTGGTGCGTTCTCGTAGTAGGGATTTTTTTTTCTGCCATAGAACCCCTTTAGTGGTGTTAGAGCGATCTATGCATAGATGTACCAGTACAAGTAGAACACACGTGGATTGTGTGGGTATTGATTTTATAATTACTACCCTCCCACGTGTACTTGCTACTATCTTGGTAATGTCGGATGAAGCAGCCCAGACCAACCTTACGCGTAACCGGTTCCACAACTAACATACGGCTTGTACCGTATAAGTGGTTGGTGGGTGTCTGTCTCTCTAACATTAGTTGATATGGTACTTTCAAAGGATGGCCCTGAAAAAGGATTAAAAGTGGAAACTAGTTAATCCATGTTGTGGTTGGATTCATAGGTAAGAAGTGGTTCTTGTGCAAAAGCCCAATCAACCACATAAAACTTCCAAAGATAAAGTAGAAGCGTCTAACTTTGTTTTGCAGGAGGGAAAGTGATATGTGTGGTTTAGGTAAGTGTTTATGGGATTGACAACCGAAGGCAAGGTGACACCGTGAACCTGGTGCAAATGTCGGCGCTCTCGATGGAGATCAAGATGGGACAAACCACCAAATTGTTGGAAATATGCCCTAGAGACAAATAGTTATAAGGACTATTATCATATTTCATATAGTTTATGATTAATTTTTATATCATGCTATAACTGTATTGAGTGGAAACATCAATACACGTGTGATATACAAACAACTAGGGGTTCCCAGTGAAACTCTAGTCAATGGTTCATTGGTCAACAGATGATCACGTTTCCTGATCATGTGGCATTTATGCTAGTTGGAAATGGAGTCATCTCATTCCGAGAATGCGATGATGAACCAATACCCAACCTAAACATGATGACCTGATCATGTCATGGAGTTCAAGTTATGATGCTTAGAAATGGATCCTCGTAGACTATTCCTTAGACCGTGAGGCTATATCAATCACTGTCTCCCGAGAGTTCTTAGATAGCATCAAGCGCCACATGGTAATATAGTGGTTATAAAGGTGTGTTCAGGTAATCGGAGGAAACCGTAGAGGCAATATATGTCAAGAGCAGGATTTGTCCGTCCATGTGACGGGAAGATACTCAAAGGGCCCACTCGAAGAAGTTATATCCAATAGCTGCGCAGCGTGTGATTTGATCATAGGGGATATCACTTGTCGGAACGAGTCAAGTAGCGTTGTTCGGTAACGAGATTGAACACGACATGTTGATGTCATTGATCAGGTCTCGGTCAATGCAAGTATCGAGAGACAAAGGGAATAAGACATGACTGTCCCGGTTCAAACGACAAAAGATCTTCGTGGAACGCACATGGGTCACATGGCCATCCAGGTCCCTCTGTCGATCATTGGTGCGGGAGTGTCCCGACCATGTCTGGAGTGTTCCCGAACCATGGGGTATCACGCTTAAGGGCTTGATGATGCTTAGAGAGTGTTTATAGGATCGGTAGAATCGCGGAAGAATAGTAGAGAGAAAACCGGAAGGGTTTCGCTAAGTCCGGAGGATGTCCGGAGTGGAGGTGGAAGTGTTCCATAACCACAGAGGTTGAATAATATGTGAATGAATGTTAAATATTGATTTAATCATTTATTCATAATTATTTAATAAAGAGAAAAATCAATTTAAATGGTCAAAGGCTTAATGGGCCAATTCTCGGAGGGGAGAGGGCCCATTAGGGAAAGGAGAGATGAAGAAGGGGCCAAGGGGGGTGGCCGGCACCCTAGTGGGCCACCCCCCACGCAGGGCCCATGGGGGTGGCCGGCGGTGCCACCCCTCCCCCTCCTCTTGTTTAGTCCCACCTCGGGACTTTGAGTGAGGTAGTACCTCCCCTCCCCCTATATATAGTTGGGGTATTTGGCCAAATAAAGCACACCGAATAATCAATAAAGGTCTTCTCACTTTTGGGAGGACCTCTAATTGATATTTTCTCTCTCCCCCTATCTCTCTTGTGACCGTGGTCCCAAGTCTGGACTGCATGAACGGGAGACATCTTCACCGCGGAGCACCGTCGCGCTGCAGGATTTGGATCCGGGAGCTCTACTTCCGCAACAACTGCTGGATCGGGGAAGCAGGAGTCATCGTCATGCACCGTACATGTGTAACTCCCCTCGAGGTGTCGCACTTGAGGCACTCAAGTTGTTGGAGCCAAAGGAGCACAAGGACTTCATCACGACCTTGAGGCCGACTTCGGCTCGTCTACATCAACCACGCTCTCCTGAGCGTTGACAACGCTTTTCGGTCTTCAAGGGTAAGTTCGCGAAAAGCCCCTCCCGTTACTGTATTACTAATAGATAGGTCCTGGTAGCTTCAGGGGTTCAGGGGCGTAGGGTAAAATTTTGTTGTTTTCATACGCGGAACCCCTTCACTGGTATCAGAGCTAGATCTATGCGTAGTAATGCTAGTACGGGTAGAACACACGAGATGTAGTGTGTGGGTGTTGATCTTTTAGTTGTTACCCTCCCACGTGTACTTGTGTATACCGCAGTAATGCTTGATGAAGCGGCCCCCAACCGACTTGACGCGTTCATTCGCGAGACTTGTCCACGCTTGACATACGGCTTGTACCGTATAAAGTGGCTTAGGGGGGTCTCTGTCTCTCTTGCATTAGTTAGTATGCCATTTGCAATGGAGGGCCCCAAAAGGGGTGTAGTAGAGACAACTACTTGATCAGCGTTGTGCTCAAAGTTCGTCAGTAAGAATGGTTCTTGTGCGAAAGCCCATTTAGCCACGTAAAACATGCAAAGATAAAGTAGAGGCGTCTAACTTTGTTTTGCAGGGGGGCATTGCTTTGTGATATGGTTGTGGCAAAGGTAAAGTGATTACCTTATGTTAAATAGTAGTAGATAGTCACAGAGGTGACAGACTACCATGCCGGAATGACACCGGTACCCTGGTGTCTATGACGCCGGAACCCTGGCGCCGGAATCCAGTGACGACAGATGGAGATCACGACGTGAAGGACCACATCACATCGCATTTACATTGAATGTTATTGTTTGTATATCTTATTATGTGCTAGTATTAGATACTCGACGGTAGCCTAATATGATGATCCCTGTTAAAATTACCAACGATTGTATTCCCCCTTAGTGTGGACCACCAAGAAAGTTCTTCGGTATGAGGCGATCCATGGTACATGCATGGGTGTCAGACATATCTACGTTCGCATACAGTGGGTGTAAGCTATGTTGCACAGAAAATACACTAAGGTTGAGTTGGCGAGCCTAGCACACCATAGAAGCGTGGCCTCAGAATGCGGACGGTCGAAAGATCGAGCATGAGTCGCATGAATGATGTGACCGACGTTTAGCGTCCACTCTTGAACCCACATTGATGGTCGTGACGATCAGGGGAGATGTGGCTGATAGGGGTCGTGTTATCACTAGGAACCCTTATGGGGATAGGTGTTTCTGAGTGGAGTTATTATTAACTCATTTAATTATAAACTTAGTCTAAATTGCTTTTGCAATTATAAATATAGAGATGGCTCACCGTGAAGCTTACTTTGTCATTGAGGAATGGGTAAATGGTGAGAAACTTAGACTTGATGGATCTAACTTTCCTAGTTGGCTTCTGCGCGTGAATGATCTCCTTACTAGGAATCATGTGGTAGACTACATACGCCCCACGATGGATTTAACTGAGCCAGACCACTATGAGACGCCACAAGAGCTGGCAGACCGCTACTATCATCAAGAGATGTCCACCTACATTCAGATAATAATGCGTTACAGGATGGTGGATGAACTCCATCCGCTCATGGGTGATCTTGATCCATATTCAATGGTGGATCAGCTGAGATCAGAGTTCATAGGCCATGTGAGCATGTGGAAGCACGAGGTGCTTGGAGAGTTCCTTTCCATACAGATGGAGGAGCATACATGTCTGAAGGGCCACTTGGAGCGCATGCTTGATGCACACATGAGACTGGTTTACTTTGTGGATTACTGGATGGATGATCCATTTGCGATAGGCGTACTGCTTCGATCGTTGCCTCCCATCTACGAAGGACATGTGCGGAGTAGCATCATGAGTGGTGATACGGAAACATTGGATTTCTAGGAGTTCATATTACGTTTTAGGAACGTAAAGGTTGAACCAATCACCGGAGAGGTCATCAATGACAAAGGTATATATTTGATATACAATTTTATAAATGTTATAATCTTGCAAACACATTTGCAGTGTTAAGTATATTTGTTACTTGTTCTGTTTTGCTGAAAACAGGTCCTTCTACATGAGAGGTGCTTGCTGGAGAGGAGGTGACGTTGCGTGCTGATGTCGAGCATGATGATGATGGCCAATGACTCTCTCCCTCAACATTTATCACTTAGTTTATGGTTTTGGATAATTATTGTAATCAAAATATTATGAACTTCTTTAGTGTGTCTCATACTTTGTGAGACGGTTATTCATATGAGTTTGTAACAAAGAGTTGTTCTATTTTTATGAATGATTTCTATTCGTGTTCATATGTTGTTTGATTATGTGTGAATTATCCTTGTTTGAAACTAATTGATAATGCATGAACATTTGTAAAATAATGAAATGCCTTAAAATACCCAACTTAAATGATATTTCATGATGGAATGAAAACCATTGTTTAAACTCAAAGTTATAATGATAATATGTGAAAGTCATTCGATTTCTTATCACATATAAATCATGCCTAAATTCGGCAAAATAACTTGAACACCGTGTATTACTTGAATACAAAGTGTTTAAATGAATTGTTAAAAGTTAATACATATTCGATGTAGTGTGTTTTAACGAAAATGGTAATTATCATTAAATGATTGTTTAAATGCGTAAAGAAGTTTACCAAAGGAAACATGAAAATGAAACTATTTGATTTGATCAAAGTGTTTCATCAACAAAGGGTATAAAGATAAAAGAGAATCTAATTACTATGATTTGATCAATAGTAATGAAATTCGACTTTATAAGAATGGCATAAAATAAATTGTGAAATGCAAAGCATTTTGAAACGTCAAAATGCAAAGCATCACAATGTGATATTAGATATCAAAGTGGGTGAATAGAAGGCACCAAATAAATCGTTGTAGTGTAGATGTAGAGACCATTAGCTAAGAAATAGTTAACACTTAATTAGAATGTAGTGAACCATTTGAATTCGTGAACGTTTTTGGGGTTATTCGACATAACCAAAACAATAGCGAATAAGTCCTTGTAGAGTATTCATTGGAAACTTTGAATAAAAAATACACAGCTGAAACCAAAATGGAAGCAAAACTAGTATTGCTTGGATTTTGGTGCATTCTTGAGAAAGCTCACTTTTAGTGATATTTCTCAATTATGGAGCAAATGGAAGATAGTGAAAAACACGATGAGGATTCAAAACCCTGCATCAGAGTGTTGAGAAGCGCAACGGACAATGTTCCTGAATGATTCTCTTCACAAAGGAAAGAATCAATGATAATGATCATTGTGTTTTCTCCACTGGTGTTTTCACTGCATGAAGTAGAATTCAAAATGTAATCCATATCTAGTATGGAGACATTTGTGAATCATTTTTCATGATTCTCGGAATATGACATACCTACCCACTACAAAGGAAACAATGGTAAACTAGAATTATGAGAAATCCTAGAAACAAAATTCACTTGAGATTAAAAAGCAACTCGTTGCTGAATCTCACAAGTAAAAAAAGGGTTACTTGAATTTTCCCAAATGACTACAAAGCCATAGTGGAAAGGGGGTGAATGACAAAAGCACAATTTGTCCAGTATTTGACAAATTCAAATGAATTTGATTCAAGTGTGCTAAATGTCTAGAGGATTTAAAACTAGTAATAGTACTAGTATCTCATAGTAAAACTCCAAGTTTGATATTTGATCAAAGGATTTTGAAGTTATTCAAAATAGTGAGTGGATATGCAATTTGCATAAAATTGAGTGGGAGCTATGGAAGTCTTCCTAAAACAATATGTGATTGACATATTTTTGAGTGGGAGCTTATAGGAGTAATTCTTAATTGTGTTAAGAATGAAAGCGCAAATACTTATAAATAATGATTTATAAGATGTAGAAGTGGATAATAAGTATATTATGATATTATGTAGTATTCCTTAAGGGATTCTGAAAAGGGTTTCAGAATAGAAGTTAATTAAGGAACTGGTCCTTAATAACTCAAATTAGGAATAGTATTAAGTTTAACATCAATGTTTGAAAGAAAGAAAAGGATGATCATCATCCACTATGTTGAGACATAGGTTCTATCTTAGAAAACCATGATGATAACTTAACATAATATATGATCCAATAAGGAACGTTTGAAAGTGATTAAGTTCGAATCACAGAACGTTTAAGTTTGTCTATAGTGTCTAATAGAGAACTGTAGACATGTTTTCCAAATCCATAAAGGATGACATATCTTAAAACATAAAGGGTTATGTTATAAGGGAATATGTTGGGAACTCATGTAAATACCGATTAGAGTCAAGTAGGAAGCGAGGTGAACAAAAAACATCGAAAGTTGCACAGAGTGCACTAGTGTTTTGATGAATACATTTATAATAATAGATAAGGGTACCATCTAAAGTGTTGTATAATGTTATGGCGGGGCTAGTTCGCTTTTAACATAGAATGATGTGTCCCAGGGCACAATGCCCATGAGAAAGCCCTCGAGGTTGATCTAAAGTCACTGTAGGCTCCTGGAATCAGGCCTCTTTCTGCTGCCATAGCGACGATGCATACACACTGATGCTATCATGTGATGATAAAGTATTAATGTCAATCAAGGTGACATTAGTAAAGTTGCAAAGGATTTGGGACTGTGAAGTACATACCCAAGACTCAACCTCTTCCATGAGCAAGCATGTTCAGGGTACCGGATATATGGTGCCAATGATTAAGAACAAATGCAGCTTGTGAATTTGTACTCTAGTGCAAGTGGGAGACTATTGGAAATATGCCCTAGAGACAAATAGTTATAAGGACTATTATCATATTTCATATAGTTTATGATTAAGTTTTATATCATGCTATAACTGTATTGAGTGGAAACATCAATACACGTGTGATATACAAACAACCAGGGGTTCCCAGTGAAACTCTAGTCACTTGTTCATTGGTCAACAGATGATCATGTTTCTTGATCATGTGGCATTTATGCCAGTTGGAAATGGAGTCATCTCATTCCGAGAATGAGATGATGAACCAATACCCAACCTAAACATCGTGAACCGATCATGTCATGAAGTTCAAGTTACGATGATTAGAAATGGATCCTCGTAGACTATTCCTTAGCCCGTGAGGCTATATCAATCACTGTCTCTCGAGAGTGCTTAGATAGCATCAAGTGCCACTTGGTAATATAGTGGTTATAAAGGTGTGTTCAGGTACTCGGAGGAAACCGTAGAGGCAATATATGTCAAGAGTGGGATTTGTCCATCTATGTGATGGGAAGATACTCAAAGGGCCTTCTCAGAGAAGTTATATCCAATAGTCGCGCAGCGTGTGATTTGATCACAGGGGATATCACTTGTCGGAATGAGTCATGTAGCATTGTTCGGTAACGAGATTGAACACGACATGGTGATGTCATTGATCAAGTCTCGGGCAATGCAAGTATCGAGAGACAAAGGGAATAAGACACGACTGTCCCGGTTCAAACGACGAAAGATCTTCGTCGAACGCACAGGGGTCACATGGCCATCCAGGTCCCTCTATCGATCATTGGTGCGGGAGTGTCCCAACCATGTCTGGAGTGTTCCCGAACCGTCGGGTATCACGCTTAAGGGTTTGATGATGCTTAGAGAGTGTTTATAGGATTGGTAGAATGGCAGAAGAATAGTAGAGGGAAAACCGGAAGGGTTTCGGTATGTCTAGAGGATGTCCGGAGTGGAGGTGGAAGTGTTCCATAATCACGGAGGTTGAATAATATGTGAATGAATGTTAAATATTGATTTAATCATTTATTCATAATTATTTAATAAAGAGAATAATCAATTTAAACGGTCAAAGGCTTAATGGGCCCATTCCCGGAGCGGAGAGGGCCCATTAGGGAAAGGAGAGAGGGAGAAGGGGCCAAGGGGGGTGGCCGGCGCCCTAGTAGGCTAGCTCCCCTGCACGGGGCCCATGGCGGTGGCCGGCGGTGCCACCCCTCCGCCCTCCTCTCCTTTAGTCCCACCCCGGGACTTTGAGGGAGGTAGTACCTCCCCTCCCCCTATATATAGTGGGGGTATTTGGCCAAATAAAGCATACCCAATAATCAGTAAAGGTATTCTCACTTTTGGGAGGACCTCTAATTGATATTTTCTCTCTCCCCCTCTCTCTCTCGTGACCATGGTCACAAGTCTGGACTGCGCGAACGGGAGACATCTTCACCACGGAGCGCCATCGCGCCGCGGGATTCCGATCCGGGAGCTCTACTTCCGCAACTGATGCTGGATCAGGGAAGCGGGAGTCATCGTTAGGCACTGAACGTGTGTAACTCCCCACGAGGTGTCGCACTTGAGGCACTCAAGTCGTTGGAGCCAAAGGAGCGCGAGGACTTCATCACGACCTTGAGGTCGGCTTCGGCTCGTCTACATCAACCACACTCTTCTGAGGGTTGACAACTCTTTTCGGTCTTCAAGGGTAAGTTCGTGAAAAGCCCCTCCCGTTACTGTATTACTTATAGATAGGTCCTGGCAGCTTCAGGGGTTCAGGGATGTAGGGTAAAATTTTATTGTTTTCATACGCGGAACCCCTTCACAAATAACACACATACTTAACTGTCTTCATTAGATTTTAGTTGTTGTGTGATCTTGTTGTGCTAGTATTAGACTTATGATGGTAGCATAATAAGATAATCCCTCATACTATAATACCAATATTCGTGTTCTCCCACACGTTTGCACCACAAAGAAAGTTCACAATTGTGAAGCAGGCTGTGATGATCGGGTGCTAGACATCTTTGCGTTTGCATAGGATGGGTGCAAGCCGTATATGCACAACAATACACTATGGTTAAAGTTGGTGAGCCTAGCATGTATAGACATGGCCCCGGAACACACATGACCGAAAGGTCAAGCATGAGTCACATGGAAATGTGATCGATATGGTGATATCTACCCTGGAAGCTACATCAAAGGCCATGATGACCGGGGATGATGCGGTGTAAAGCGATCATGTAGTCACCAAATGCATATTGAGGGATGTTCATTTGAGTGGGAGTTCTGGTATTTTAGTTTGATTAGATAAGAACCCATATTATGAACATTAAGATTAACTACTTTACAAATACTATTGTAGTGTCTCGCTCTACCTTCAACCTTGGCCCCTTCCTTGAGAAAGAAAAGCTCAAAACTGACGGGACAAACGCCACCACCTGGTCCCGCAATCTAAGGATTCTCCTTGTTCCCCAGAAGCTATAGTTGACAAACCCGCTGCTACCGCCTCTCAGGATGATAAAAAAGTTTATCAGTAGAAGGTAGATGCTAACGCACGTGTCCAGAGTGGCATGCTCTTGTCTTGGCAATGGCCTTGATGCATCTCCGGACCTCGGGCTTGGTCATCTCAAAAGTCATCATCCGGTTGGGGTCATGCCGGCCACTCATATGGCATATCTTGTGCGTCCGACGCTGGAGCGGAGATATTAGTCGACTAATGAATATCGCCAGAAGATGTTCGGCTGACATACCTTATTTATCCTTGAGCTAGATAATGACCTTATGGATCTGATTGGTCTCCTGAATGAGCTACTTTGGATCATGGTCCCAGTTGAGTTTCTTAGCAACAGGTGACAACAAACCTTGGTAGCTCGATCATATCTGCGTCGGTCGTATTCTTCACATAGAATAAGGACTGGAGCCACTTCTTGTAGGACTCAAGGCCCTGAATCCGAGGAAAAATGGAGCCTCGCCGGGGAATAACTGTGGCGGCTCCTCACTGGATAATTTTCTTCACGCCTTTGTGATTGTCCGGATCTGGGATAACTTGAGGCCGGAACCTAAAGTACTTGGCCTAGAGATTGTTGGTTGGCCAGAGGCTGAGATACCCCTCCGAGCACGAGCCGAAAGCAGATAAAGTGGTGATGGAGTTGGCCAGAAGATGGTGAGGTTGAACGCCAAACTTTTCGAAGAATTTCTTCATGAAATTGCCCACAGGAAGATCGAAGCCATGCTTGAAATGCGCAAACAAAACGACTAACTCACCGGGTTGGATGTTCAGCGCAAGTTCGTCACCGGGAAAGTAGCACTCCACTTCCAGCGGGATCTGCCGCGTCTGGTGAAGCCATTCTATTTTGTTGATAGTGACGTCCGAGCCCTCCTAGGCGGCCCTCTCCGATCCCGCGTCCATCTCCTCCTCGTCGTGCTCAGTAGGAATAACTTTGCGAGACGCCAGATCAATGGCGGCGCTTGGTGTAACATCTCAAATATATTAAAATGAGTATATCAATTTCCAAGAAAACCAAAATTAGGGTTAACAAAACTTTTAACCTTAAACAACTATGAATGCAAGTGTGTGTTTGTTAATGATGTGTGAATGCATGATATGCCATGTTCTATTTGTTATAAATGATGAGAATTGATTTAAAGATCAAAACAAGATCATGTAGGTAAAATCAAAACCAAACCAAAGCAAAATAAAATCAAAATACAAAGCAAATGTGCTAATGGTCACTTTTGCAAACGTTAACACCTAGCTCACTTGGAAATAATATTTCAAACAGAAATAATTCCATTTCTTTTCCACCTTGCTAGACCAAGTGACAATGAACACAAGTGAGCTTTCAAAACTTACCAGAACAAATTCAAATTCATTTGGAGGACTTTTCAAAATTGAATTTGTCTTATGTATCAAGATAGCAACTTTTCAAAAACCATGAAAACCTTCTCCACTTGACCAATCCTTGCAACTAGAGGCCCTCAAGCTTATGATCAGCAAACCCTCTAAATATAATTTGAAAATTCAAATCTTTTTCTCTTGCGACAATTTGATCAAACACCTTATGAGCATAGTACAAAGCTACCTACTCCATACTGTTTAGATCATTCTTGTGATCATCTTTGTACCTCACTCGGCCTCCACAACTCGCCCACACACACCCCAGTACAAGCCCGTGCAGCTAAGCCTCGCGCACGCAACCCTTTGATCAGCGCCAAATTGTACATGAGCTCACCATGCCACCCCAACATGGACTCGACGCTACATGCCTCACTGCACTCGCCCATGACATCTAGGAGCTAGCCGTGACCTCACCGCACCCACTCGTGTACGCCTCGACCAACGCCAGCCCGTGGAGACGCCAGCATCGCCGCACCCATTTCTCTGTCCGCCATGCCGCATGCGCGCCAGTGCGCCGAGAAATCCCGCGCAACCGCGTCGCGCCTCGCTCTCCCCTTGCATCAATGCACTTGCCGCGACGCCAGCAACCTCCCAGACATACCCGTTTGACCCTGCGCGACTTGTACATGCCGTACGCTGTGACGAATGCCCGCGGTACCCGAGGATGGCATGGGCATCCCCAACCGATTGAGACCACACCTCGCCGTGCGACTGTGCTCATGACGATCACCAAGGAGCACTACGTCGACCTATACCCTCCACCATGCCCATAGCTCACTTTAACGACGTCGCCGACGAGCCTGAGCCATGCCCCAATGCTCCCCTCTCTAGGGTATAAATAGACCTCTCCCCTTACCTCAGAACGCACCCCACTCGACTCACCTCTCACCCAGTAACCTCTCTGACCCATCCCCGGAGCAAGCCGAAGCCAGCAGCGCCGGAATTTCACCGGAGCTCGCCGTAGCAGTGGCGGAACGGAGCCAGTGCTAGGAGCCTCTGTGACCACCGTTCGAACCGCCGTCATCGACCAGTTCATCTGCCTGCACCGTCGTACCTAGCTGGAGCCCTGATAAGCCCCCAACAACCCCCGCCATAGAGTTAGGGTTGAATCCTGCACGCGCCGTGCGAGGGAGACGATGACGCGGAGCCGTCGATCGTGATCTAATCTTGTGGCTAGGAATAGAACTTACTGTTTAGCGTTGGACCAGACACTGACACATGGAGCCAGCGTAAGTGAATCCCACTGCGCGCGCTATGTAGTTGGGCCAGCCCAGTAATTTTCCTGCG
Organism: Avena sativa; assembly: GCA_916181665.1. NCBI lineage: Eukaryota > Viridiplantae > Streptophyta > Magnoliopsida > Poales > Poaceae > Avena > Avena sativa. Next base: position 541,188,542 of record OV702289.1, on the reverse strand, counting down.
CGCGCCTATCAATTCAAGTGTAGGTTTTTCTTTAATTTCCAAAATCCTATTCTGTAGGTGACTTTGAAATTGAATTTAAGAAGATTCACTGAACCAAATTGCATGATTCCAATTTTGTTAGAAAGGAAATAAAAATCTCTAAACACTGCCGTTGGATTCAAACATTTTGGAATTGTAGATCACCCATAGTAAAAATAACAATGCAGTGACTTTTCCAACTTCAAACATTTTTCTAAAATCAACCATAAATTCTTTTGAGTTTATTCCAATTCTCAAAAATCACATTTACTATGATCTACCTGAATATGTAAAAATATATAGTTTTACATGCAGTAGTCACGGGCTAAGATTAAAAGAATGGCTATATAGTCATTCCTAGTCATTTTAATTATATTAAATAACAATATTAAACTTTGTAATATATGTCATCTACTTTAAATCACATTCCCAAGTATTAGAACATGTGGTGATGCCATGTGTCAACATGATCCCATATTTTATAATTGGAGAATATTAAATCCTAAGTATTTTTCAATGAGTAGAAACTGCATTTCTAAAATAAGATAAATAGGACCATGTGACTAATTCATGTGGTGATTGAGATGATGCTAGATCATCTACTGTGAGCCTTTGTGTGCTGAATAGAAGTAGCTACGTATTGTTTGGTGATTGTGTACCTCGTATTTATTTATAGACACTAGTACCAACCCGGGCTACGAGGAGGAAGAATTCTACGAAGAAGAAGAGGAGCACTTCGACCACTGTACCAACCAAGGCAAGCTAACCTATGCAAGCTAAACCATGCATGCTATACCAATACCAAGTTTTACCCGCAAGCTTTATTTTTCCGTTTACCAAAGTTTCTTAAATAGTTAATTATTGGTGATTAGTGGAAAAATAGGACAAATGCCATCAAGAGCATAGAACTAGGCTTGGGTAGTTACACTTGATTAGCACCCCTCAATAGTGATACCCTCATTGATAGTTGCTAGTGCTAAACTAATAATGATCACCTTAGATGGGAACACTTGGAGCAAATGATTATGAAAACCTTAGAATGATGAGTCATTCTATTGAATTTTTTTGACATGGGTTATGAAACACAATGACTTGAAGATGATGATGAATGAGGCATGCGCCTTGACTTTGAATAAAAACTGATGGTTGGGTTCGGATGCGATACCAGTCCAGCTTTTACCATACAACCACAATAGCTGAATTGGGTAGGGCTTAACTGGAAGTTTATGTCTCTTAGTATGGGTTCCCTCGCGGAAAAAGGGGTTAAGCTGAGGCTACCTCGTTACTGTGAGTGAAAGAAGTGACCACCTATGCAGTTCTCGGGATGGCGGATTGCCATGGCTGGTAGGCCAAGCTCATAGGGGAGGTGCCTATACTAGGGTGTGTAATTGAAAGGTTAGGATTGATTATCCGCATACAAAGTATGATGATTCAGGGGTATCCCTGACGGATGTATCAAATTTTGTGGTGAAAGTGTACCACCTCTGCAGAGTGTCAAACTATTCGAATAGCCACGTCCGCGGTCATGGACAGTTGGATGGCAATACTGTTCCGTTGTCAGATGGTTTCAAAATGACTTGTGACTTTAAATATGACTTTGACTTGACCACAATAGGGTTGTGGAAATGAAAACTATGATTCCACCTGAGTAATCTAGATAACTAAAATAGGTCTTTACTACCAAGTACTTCTGAAATAAAACTAGCTTATTGCAAACAAGCCTAGAGCTTAGGATTCCTACTAGAATTGTCTTACTTGCATTAGTGATAGTTTGCGAGTACTTTAAAAGTACTCATGGCTTTGTCCCTGGCTATTCCCATGGTGAGACTATGAAGAGGACTATCCGGAGGATGGACAACAGGATGTCTATGATAACTAGGATCATCTCCCATCGTCAGCATTGCCTGTGACAATGAAGATGGAGTCTCTACTATGTTTATTTCCGCTGCTTTGATGTGTGTTAAGACTTGATCAACTATTTGTAAGACTATTATGGTTTGTAATGGATGAGGTACTGTGCTATCAATTCTGTTATGTCTCGCAAAAATGGTATTCATGGGATTGCGATGTACGGCATAATAGGCATCTGGACTTAAAAATCCGGGTGTTCACAAGTTGGTATCAGAGCCATCCTGACCATAGGAGACCCTAGTTAGAATGAACATCTGAAAAACTTAGTTTCAAAACAAAGGAAGTGAGTATTTATGAAAACCTATTCTCACTCTTATCCTTGAGATTCTTTTAAAAGAGAGAGTTCACATGTTCCTCAAAATTCTTGCAATCCTAAATAAAATTTGGCACACTTGATCACCTAATTAACTTACTCATCCTAATTGCTTATAGATGGAAGTCAAGTACAACAAGTTCTATCAGCTTGGCAACAGAGCAGAACTCATCTTCGAGAGGGACTTAAGTCAGCTAGCAGAGTTTCTTGGACGCCCGCATCTAGAGTTCTATCGAGCGCAACTCAATGATCAGCCAGGAGGAGAACTATAGTGGTTAGTCGCTACAGATCTGAGAGGAAAGATGGAGCCACCCACCTCGAAGAAGATACAGTTCACTATGAGGGAGAACAACTGGCTAGATGGACTAGCGAGAGCGATGCAAGAAGCACTTGCCCGTCTGTGCGGGAAGAATGTAAATCAGATCAATAGCACTCGCTTCACTCACTACACAAGATGCGATTCCATGGGAGAACCCTTGGCCATGCCAGGACATACGGAGTTGAAGCATCATGTGGATCACCTCGACTTCATGCTGCACGAGACTCAGAAAGAGATGGACAACGCCCGTGCCTATGCCAACTATAAGCACACTGTCCAGGAAGAGAAGAACCACACCCTCACCATCCTAGCTAAAGAGCGCAAGACACTTTGCCGCCAGCGTGACAAGAAGGACCACATCATTGCTCACCTCCGCCAGAAGGTGACAACCCTTGAAGAAACCATCCATGACCAAGAAATTCAGCTTGAGGAGAGGGGAGACGAAGATGAAGATCTTCGTAGGGATATCACCTCTTTCATAAGTGATGATGAAGACTATCAGGAGGACGCAAACATGGAGTTCCATACCGATGAGGAGGACGAAGATTTCCTGGATGACGAAGAACCCGTCAGTTCCGATGATGAGTAGTATCACTAGATCACTTTCATAGGTGTGAGTTTGTATCCGGTCCCAATGTATCGTAGAATGACAGAATGGTTCTTAAAACCATCTGCTTGGTAGTGGTGGTGTGTTGTTTGGATTGTGTTGATTGAAATGAATGAAAACGAGTTGTTAGTTTTCAAAACCTTAACAATACTCAAGTTTTAAGATTTTTGAACCATACCCATAAGCCATAGAAATTTCCCTCTTATCTTATGATCTATCTCAATCTTCATATGACTCGCGGCAACCCCGGTGGGAGCAGCTCATCCTAGGATCCGATGGTTCAGATTCTGCAAATGCTAGTATCAGATCGAGAAGCCGGTAGAGCCGAGCGTCAAGCCAATCTCGCCACTCTTCAGTAGATGGCCCAAATGGCGCACAACAACCAAGGCCATGGAAATCAGGATCACCATGGGTCTAAGCTAAAGAACTTTCAAAAAACTAATCCTCCTATGTTTAGCAAATCTGAAGTGCCCTTAGATGCTTATGACTGGCTGCAGTCAATGGAGAACAACTTAGAAGTTGCAGGAGTAGATGTTGCGGAGAAAGTACTGTTTGCCACCCACTACTTGGCAGGTTATGCAAGATCCTGGTGGAATAGCACTCGTACAATGAACGGAGGAGAAATGATGACATGGGAGGAATTCAAGATCAAGTTCAGCAGGACCCATGTGCCCCCAGGTTTGATCAAGAGGATGAGGGATGAATTAAGGGATTTGAAGCAAAGGAGAATGACTATGGTGGAATATCATGATAGATTTCTGTCTCTGTCTATGTATGCTCCTGATGAGATCGACACCGAGGCAAAGAAGAAGGAAAGATTCCTGAATGGCCTGCATGATGAGACGTAGACATTGTTAGTCAACATTACTTTTGATGACCTAGAAGCTCTAGTGGATTCTGCTAGTGAGAACCGCAAGCGTCATATGATGCACCAGCCTAGACCCCACAATACCCTGAAGTAATGCCCCAGCTCATCTACAGGATTTGCACCAAGACCCAACGTGCCACCTATGTTCCGTCCGAACTTTCCCAATCGTGGCAGAGGAAACCCGAGGCCCGGAGGCTACCACAACAACACCGTAAACGCCTATAACTTCAACCGTGCACCGCCAAGGTCCACCAACCACAACAACAACAATAACAACAACAACAATACTGCCCCAAGGTCTGGAAGCAATGCTATGCCGATTGCAGGGAAGGACAAGTCGACGGTAACCTGCTTTGAATGTGGAGTTACGGGTCACTACTCCAATGAGTGCCCCAAGAAGCTTGCTACAGCCCCCATTGTCAATGCACCTGCCTAGCAGCAGCGCCGTGTCCAGCCTAGAAAGAGGTTTGCCCCAGGCAACCCGCACAACCGTACCGGCCGTCTGTGCCACATGAATGCAGAAGAAGCCTAGGAAGCGCCAGATGTTGTGCTGGGTATGTTTTCTGTTAACTCAGTACTTGCAAGAGTGTTGTTTGATTCTAGAGCATCGCACTCGTTTGTTACAGAAGAATTTGCATGCACTAGTAAGATTCAACCAACAAATTTGAAGCCTGTTATGATAGTCCAAATACCTGGGTCAACCACCAAAGCTACAAAAATTTGCAAGGCCGTGCCTATCAGAATACATGGAATAGATTTTTATGCCAATTTAATAGTACTTGGAACAAAAGGTTTGGAAGTAGTACTAGGAATGGATTGGATGTCGAAACACCAGGGGTTAATAGACTATGCCAAGAAAGCCATAACCATGACCAGTAGCACTGGAGTACCAGTAGAGCATGTGTCTAAGACGCTACCCTGTCAATTCATATGCAACAAGAGTTTAGTCTAGTCAACCCTAGACCAAGTCAGAGTAGTCTGTGAATACCCCGATGTGTTTCCAGATGAATTACCCGGTATGCCCCCAGATCGGGATATCGAGTTTATCATTGAATTAGTTCCTGGAATTGGACCTATAGCTTAGAGACCCTATAGTATGAACCCAGCCGAATTAGTGGAGTTGAAGAAGAAACTTGATGACATGGTGAGCAAAGGTCTGATACAACCAAGTGCCTTGCCGTGGAGATCACCTGTTTTGTTTGTGGATAAGAAAGATGGTACCAACCATTTGTGTACGGATTACCGGGAGCTGAATGATGTCACCATCAAGAACAAGTACCCACTGCCGAAGATAGAAGATCTGTTTGACTAGCTGACTGGTGCCAGAGTGTTTTCTAAGATTGATCTTAGAACTGGTTATCATCAACTAAAGATCCGCGCAACGGATATCCCAAAGACTGCTTTCACTACGAAAAATGGATTGTATGAGTACAATATCATGTCATTTGGATTGACAAATGCCCCCGCTTATTTCATGAATCTCATGAATAGGATTTTTATGAACTTCTTGGATAAGTTTGTCGTGGTGTTCATCGACAATATTCTGATCTATTCTAAGTCGGAAGAGGACCATGAGCAGCACCTAAGAACCATCCTTGAAACCCTTAGAGAGCATCAGTTGTATGCCAAGTTTAGCAAATGTGAGTTCTAGTTAAAGGAAGTAGGATTCCTAGGATATACCTTGTCGGCAGGAGGAGTTGCCGTGGATCCCGCCAATATTAAGGATGTTGAAGAATGGAAAGCCCCAACCAATCAAACCAAAGTCCGCGCATTTCTTGGATTAGCGGGATATTACCACAAGTTCGTTGAAGGATTTTCAAGCATCACAAGGCCGATGACACAGCTTGTAACACCCTCAAATCGGCCCTATGCAAGTTTTAGCGCTTCCCACCAAACCCGCATAGAAACGATTCAAGGACGCCCACTAGGCACTTTCGTGCGGGTGGAAAACGAAGTAATACCATTACACAACAGTCCTCGATGGGAACCACAGAATAGATATATATACAACAGCGACTCCATGAGTCAAGAATATAGATATACACTACAAAGATCCGAATCACCTTGAAAACGATACAACGTCCGAGTACGGACAAGATGCAAATGGGGCTAAGAGCCCTGAAGAATAACCAATGGCATCCATAACCCTGCCTAGGCCAAGCCGGAAGGGTAACCCTGCTAACGACATTGAACTCGTACCTGCTAAACAAAAGGGGTGCCGACAAAGGGCGAAGGGAAAAAGAGGAGCGTCAGTACTAAGGCCAGTACACGGCGAGGCTAGAATTCGGCGGCTCTCGCCTACATAGGTATGGTGGACTGAAGCGGCAGCGCATCATGCACTAAACAACCTATAGAGACTCGATAAACTATCGGCTATTAGAGAGAGATAAGAAAGACCTATTCGGAACCAACCTTATACTAACACCAATCATACCCGTCCTGGTATTTCCCCCTCGAGACCAAACGAGGAAGTCGGACCAAGGAACTCACACAGTTGGCAATTTTACTCATTCCGTTATAGTTGTAGCACTTACTAATCAGATGTAGGTATGATAACATAAGTAGAGGGCAATTTTAGTTATCATTCCGTTGTAGTTGGAACATTTACTAGTCAGATATAATTGTCCTGAGGAATCCCATAACCCAATAGTTGTTGACACTTTTATCACATTTCATTGGAGCTGCAATACTTACTAGGCAGGTATATGAGAACATGATACGATCAAGATCCACCAGTTGTTGGCATTTTTAATATCCATTCCGTTATAATTGAGCCGATTACTAGTCACATATTATGTCAAATTTATAGCACTACTTTAGTTATGCTTGTCTATGATCGAGATACTGTGCTCCAAGTCGTCCATAACCGCGGACACGGCTTTCAGAAAGATTTACCCTGCAGGGGTGCACAAATAGCAACACACACTCGACCAACCTTGGAAAAACCAACTCAAAACCCAACGAGGCATTCACGACAAAGCGATCACAGGATTCAGAAATATTTCAGGGGGCCACCCCACTAAGCTACCCGCAACAAAGTTGGTCGGTTCCGGAATGGATCCAGGGTTTGGGAGAACGGCTGTAAACGACTGGGAACCCAAAAGTGTGACTGGGCTAGTCGATACCGCGAAATCGTGCCGCGATCCAAAACAGTACAGGTGCTCCACGCACAATCTTAAATAAAGCAGTAAAACATGGCATATGTACAGGATAGTAATAAAGCCCCAAACTACTATGTGGCCCCAAGAAATAGAAATGAATCAAGCTCTAGCTCAGGGGGGTCCATAAGGCCTCCTGGATGTGGATAGTGCGAATAGTCAAGGAACAGGTATCAAGTACTCGGGGTCCTACGGGACACAAGTGAGCGTGGAAGAACCAAATAACATCTATTGCCCACCGATGCCTCTGCATTAGTTATATCTAGCATTTTAATAGTTGTATTTAAAGGCATGATCATCTCCACCATAAACATCTGCCAGCATTCCAACAACTGTGGTACTTGACAACACGAGATTGCACCTAAGCAAGCAACTACGACTCGCAAGGCCAGCTATCTACCAAACACAGGTAATAGGAGGTGTCCAAGGCAATATAGAGGTTGCACGGGATATAACTGCTGTACGGAAACTAAAGCATCGCGACACGGATAGCAATAGATCAACAAGAGGAAATAAAGACTATAAATGCAAGATAGGTAGAAGGGGGAGAGATGCTCGCCTCTGAAACACTGCCAGAGATTCATAATAGGAGAACTTGTCGATACTCGCATCAACTCATCGGCCTAATCCGCGAAGAGGCAAACACTAGAAGAAACACCGGATGCAATATTTAATACTACGGCAAAAGATCCGACATGCTTATGATATGATGCATGGCATGGCGCAGATGCGGTGCAATTAGGCAATATTAAGAGGAACCGGGCTCCCGATAATTAATTAATAGGTTCCAGTTATTTAACTGCCCCGCAATTTAAATGTTGTATTAACAAGGTGAAACATGGCATCGGTTCGCTACACCAATTTAAATGGAGGCGTGAATAGACAACAATATTCCACATGAACACTCCATATTTAATTACGAGGTGAATCGGCATAATGCCCCCAAACCACAGACAGGTATGCACGCATGAACAATTTATTATGCGACAGTTTTATATATAGCATTTATAAAATAGGGGCTCGGGAAAAGGTTCACACATCTGGGTCTGGAAGATCTTGGGTTTCGGGAGTCCGGGGTTCGACAGGGATCGGTCTCGGGGCTTCGAACATCGGATCTGGGAAGGAGAGCTTGACGTTCCGGGAAGAAGGACTTGGTTTGGCATCAAGGGCGCATCAGATTCGCCATGGTCGGTGTCGATCTTGTCGTCGCGAAGATCTTGTCGGTCCCGCGTATCGGGTCGGTCTTGGCGTTCGGGATGAAGAACTTGGCGTGGCACCGGGTTCGGTCTTCGGGTACCATGGGTTCTCGGTGTCTAAGAAGATCTTGTCGATCCAGAGTCATCGCCTTTGGGTTCCATGTCAGAGGCCTTGGTGGTTCCGACTTCATTTGTCGGTGGAGATCTTGAATGGTTCGGGGACCGATGGCCTTCGCGTGTCCTCATATGTCATTCTTGTCCAGCGGCTGGTGAACTTGAATAGACAACACCGGGTTCCGTGTGGTCCTCGGATTTGGCTCCTCGCATCGGGCATCGGAAGATCTTGACGTCGGCAGATCTTGAGAGTGACACAACTGCTCACGACCGTACTTGTCGCCTGGTACCTGCTATGGCCGATCTTGCCGATGGAGAAAAACACGTCTTCGGCGGGTCTGGGACACACTATGCTGCTGGTCATGCATCACATAGAGGGTTCAACCGCTCCAGCGACAGGAGGCATGAGACAGAGGGCGACGCGGGGATAGCGGGGCCGCAGCGAGGGGCTCTGGCGAGCTTGCACACGGGCCCGGCAGCGCGTAAAGGGGCACTCGGTGGAGCGATGCTGCAGGGCCGAGATGGCCGGCAGCGAGGCGGTGAGGGGGGTGGAGCTATGCAGGGCCACCGATGCGGAAGGCGCGCCGTGGCGGTTGGTGGCGGACGAGGAAGGACCTGCCGCGGCTGGGCACGACGGTGGCGAGGAAGGGAACCAGGGCGGCCGGAGAAGCAGAGGGGTTCCAACGAGGAGAGGAGGGTGGCGACGGCCTCTCGGGAGGCCGGAGAGGCGGCGTGGAGACGCAGAGCAGGCGGCAGCCAGCGGCTATGCGTGAGGGAGGGCGAGGACGGCCGGCACCTGGGGAGGAAAGAGAGATAGGGGAGCGATAGGGGAAAACGAGAGCGGCGCGAGGTTGTGGCACATGCGGCGGCGGGCTCGGGGGAAGGGAGACGAGAGGAGACTGTGGGGAGGAGGCCGAGAGGGCGGCGGCGACGCACGGCTCCTGGCGTGGTTGAGGCGGCCTGCGGGGAAGGAGGCCTGGCGGCGGTGGAGCCAACGCATAGGGCCGGGGAAGGAGGTGCGGTGCTTGGTCGCGTGCGGGAATTGGGGAGGAAGGAGGAGAGAAGAGGTGGGCGACGTGGAAGGGGTGGGCCAGGAGGGTGGACGAGAATCCCGGGGTGGGACTTGTCGGGCGGGGGTGGCGTGTGGAGCGGTGGCATCAAGGCCAGGTGGCCAGGGGAGAGCGGGATTGGGGCTGGGTGCGGCAGGTGGGATGAGGTGGCGGCCTGAGATAGGCCGGAGTGAGGTGGCGGCTGGGCCAGGTGGCGTGGGAGAGAGAGAGAGGGGACAGGGTGGGGAGATGGTTTGGGGTTAGGGTTTGGTTAGGTGGGTTTAGACTAGGACTTAGTACATGGGGTAGTAGGCCGGCTAGCTGGGCCTTTTGGCCCGGCCGGCTGTCTCCCCTAAATAAAAATAGCTTTAATTATTTTTAATTTGTCTGGAATAGACATTTGTAAATATTTTGTAGACAAAACAAAATTTCTGGAAGAGGCCAGGGTTTTGTTTTGAAATAAAGACTGGGTATTTAGAAAACAGAAATAGGTTTTTCAAAGATATTTTCAGAAAAACAGATGCATGATGATGACGATGCTCAAATGCAATGTGGCATGATGACATGAGCATGCAGTCATGATGATGCGCAACACAAAAACACAGTGATTTTCTAGTAGTGGTTTTAGCGGGATGCCACAATTCGACACCACTAACAATGGATCTCGCCCTCGAGATCCGCCTCATGGTACGGGGAAGAAGGTCGGCAATCTGAATCTCCTCACTTCGTGTCGATCCTCGTGACACCACTAACAAGAGGTCGTTGTCCGTGATCATCGAGAGAACACTCCGGAGAAACAAGGACGAAGGTAGAGGCATCAGAAGATAAAGCCACCTCTAACTTCCGGGGACGGAGTAAAATTGCTTGATTCTCCGATTCAAGGTACAAAAGTGCACAGTTAGAGGCTGGTAGGGTGATCAGTCCATCCCGTACTCAAAGCATCCTTCTGTAAATGAATCGCTGAATCGTGCAACCAACTCTCGGGATTTAGACTGAAGATATTCACAAGCGGTGTTCGGAACAAGAGGGGTGATGCAGGATCTTCATCAGATCTGGCGTAGATGATGTCGTCGCATTGGGGACCACCGGGAGATACAAAGAAACATCGTACAAAAAGACACAATGATCAGGTTTTGCGATGGTTCCATTGGCATGAACAACATATGCTCAAGGTATACTCCAACTTCACCAATGCTCATCCTTCTCATCTGCTTTTCAACGATACAGATATCTGTCAAGGGGCACATACGGATAAAGAGTTCAAGGGCAAAAGATTGGATGAAGGTGCAACAGCCGAGAAGCAGATTGATGATTGTAGAACCACCGTTATAAAGGGAGGAAGCGAAACCCTGAAGGTACGACAGAAACCCAACCATGGGAAATCCTAAACTCGAAGAAAAGATAAGAGAGTAGAATCAAAACACGCAGAGGTAAGAGGAGAACAGCAGAGGGGTAAGGAGTAAAAGAAAACCTAATCAGATTTATCCAACCGATTTTGCAAAATAGTTTTGACACTCTACTTCGGCCGTTGACATGGTTATACCCTACGGGTACGTAACTTCAGCATACCTAGTCCAGCCCAAGGAAGGCCCACGGCAGACATACGCTGGCCCATGAAGATTTTCGGGTGGCCAAGGCCCATGACGCCTTCGATCCTTGGAGAGCAAGACTAGCGGAGATAGGAAATTCAAAGGGGTAAAACCCTAGAACTTGTAACCGACTAGGACTATGCCCGGGACCTGCCTAAGTCTATATAAAGGCCAGGAGGGCACGTCCTAGATCGACCAGACTCATACTTTCGCACACGCATCCACGCCAGATCGAATCTGCGCACCCTGTAACCTTCGGTTCCGCCGTAATCAAAGAGCAGACAAGCAGGAGTAGGGTTTTCCCTCCGGGGGCCTGAACCTGGGTAAATCTCATGTCCCCTGGTTGCTTGTATGTTAACCGTGCCACCATCTCCAGCATCCCCATCTTCTCCAAAACCCAAGTCCATAACAATGGGCATTGACGAGATTAAACCTCGTCAATTGGCGCCGTCTGTGGGAACTAGGGCTGCTGATTGTGCGGTCGTGACGGTTCCGACCCGATCGATCTACAACTCCGCGACGACGGAGAATCACCTCCTCTTCGGCGCTTTCAACTTCACCGCCCACTCGCCGGATACCATGAAGGATTTTGAGCCCGTAGGCGACAGACTCGAAATTCTGTTCGGAAGCTTCTGCTTCCAGGTGGGACAAACTGGCACCCTCCGCCTCCCTGAGCGGGTTCCCGTGCCGTCAATCAGGCCCGCTTCGTGGGCTCCACACCCCGTGCTACGCACGTCACCATCAACAGATGAGTTCTACAGCAGCAGCAGCTGCAACTCCGATCTGTGCGATCCACCTTCGGATGAAGGGACCTACGGTTCCAGATCCGAAAGCTGCGGCAGCAACCAACCAATCTGCAGGCGCTATCTGTGCGCCGCAGTCATCCAAACCGACGAGGAAACGCCTAACCCGCCGCCCAACCCCAACCCGCAGGACGGAAATGGCGAAAACGGGGAAAACAGGGGCCACCTCATCCAACTTAGCAAAGAAGGATGGGTCGAAGCACGCCGCGCCGTCGCAGGCGAAATAGTCCTACCTCTGGACTCCTCACGTGACCTACTAATGGCATACCACTACCTCCTCATCGAGGAGCACAAGAAGCAAGTCAAGATGCAGGAGACGCTCGACAAACGCAAGAAAGCAGCCTCTGAGTCCAGTGCGCGACGAGCTGCGCTCTCCGCCATGGGACCCGGCTCTAGCACAAACGGAAGCCAGGGAAACAAGCACCGCTCTCGGGTGGAAAACATGGACCCGAAGGAGCGGCGTGACGCGACCCGAACTCTCCACACATCGTTCATGGATATGGACGCTGACGGCAACATCACCCTGAAGACGCCACAAGCTGCGATCATGGCAGCCACTGCGTATCTCGCGGCTCACCCACCTCCGGAGGGGGACCCGAAAAGGGCCATGCATAGGTCCGCACTCACCGGACTAGGACTAATCGAAGCTGCGCTCCACGAAGACGCTCCTACGGAGCCGAAGAAGAAAGCTCCGGCCAGGCGCGACCGGAGCCCCACTCCCTCATCCGACGATGAAGAGGAACACGATCTTCCTCGAAGGAAGAAGAGCTCGCACCGCCATAAACGCGACTACGACGCCAGAGACAAGCTTACACAGTGCAAGATCGACAAAGCACGCGCCAAACGCGCATGCTCGTCTGAATCTGAGATGGATGAAGACGAAGGAGAACTCTGCGGGGCTCGATGCTTCAGCAGATCCGTCCGGCGAACACAGATGCCACGCAACTTCAAGCTTCCTTCGGATACTCCGAAGTTCAACGGCACGCAAGATCCAAAGTCCTGGCTCAGTGACCATCTGTCATCAGTCAAGCTTCACGGAGGCAACAAAGAAACCGCCATGCAATGCCTTCAGCTGCAGCTGACAGGCACGGCGCGGGTCTGGCTTAGCAGCCTATCATCAGGATCCATCCGAAGCTGGGAGGAGCTCACTTATAGCTTCATCTGAAATTTCAAAGGCACCAGCAAGAGGCCCGCCTCAATCAAAGAGTTGCGAGCCTGCACTCAGAGAACGGGTGAATCTATTCGCTCATACATACTACGCTGGTCTACAACCAAGAACTCCGCAGCACACATCTCCGAAGAAAGGGCCATCGACGCCTTCCAGGACGGCGTCAAGCGCCCAGACTTCAAGGAGGAACTTGGGCGTGTAAAGCCCAAGACACTCGACCACCTCATGGAAATCGGCAACAGTTGGGCAGACGGTGAAGATTGCATCCAGCGGGCGCAATCAGATGAAGAGGACGACTACGGCCGAAGACGCGAACGCCGCAGCAAGAGGAGATCGCGCGTCTACGAGGACCGCGACGGACCCGACATGGTCGCAGCCGGCTACGCCGACCGCCGTAACGACAGCAGCCGCAACAGCGGAGGATACCGCAGCGGAAACTTCCGCGACAATGGACGACCAACGCAGTCGTGGCAACGCCGCGACCGCGACAACGGACCCTCAGCATTCGACAAACTTTCGGGTCCATGCACCATCCACTTCTACATCGACAAACAAGATGGCAAAAAGAAAGCTAGCCACATGCTCAAGGACTGCCATGAGTTCCAGAAACTCAGCGAAGGCATGATGCAGATGAGGCAACAAGCTCCAATTCCTGTGTTCGGAAACGCACCTGCGCCAGGTGAAATAGCACATGGAGCTCCTCCACCGCCGCCTATTGGAGGCCCAAATCAACCAGTCGCACCAGCGCAAAACAACGCCGGGGTTGCATACCCCCCACCAAAGGGAGCGCTAAATATGATCCAGAAGGGACGCCCCACCAACAGGGTGCAGAAGAAAATCACCCGACAAATCAACTTGGCCGTGGCAACTCCGCCTGCAATCCCTGAGTACCTCAGCGGATTGGAGTCCTGCATCACATTCACTCGCGCGGATCACCCTTGCCAGATCCCTCGCCCAGGTCATGCTGCCCTGGTGCTGGAGGCGCAGATCGTAGGCTTCGAGATGAGTCGCGTCTTCATGGACGGCGGCAGCGGCATCAACCTAATGTTCGCAAGCACTCTAGCAGCTATGCGGATCCCGCAATGCAGCCTGGAACAATCAGACACAATGTTCCACGGCATTGTCCCAGGGAAGGGCATCTTCCCCCTGGGCAAAATAGGGCTCGACGTCATCTTCGGGAAGCCGGACAACTTTCGGCAGGAGCGCCTAGAATTTGAAGTGGTGGACTGGCCGTCGCAATACCATGCCATCCTGGGACGTGTAGCATTCGCAAGGTTCCTGGCCGTCCCACACTACGCATACCTACTACTCAAGATGCCAGGACCAAGGGGCGTCATCACAGTCCACGAGAGCTTCACCCGATCGGACCAATGCGACAGGGATTTCAACAAAATTTCCCAGTCTTTCGGCATGCAAGACGAGCTTGTAAGGCTCCGCGAGGTGACGGACAATGGGCTACCCCCAGTCACAAAGCAGAACGCACCTGACATGTCTTTCGACTCCACCATCAACACCAAGAAAGTGCAGGTCCATCCAACAGATGCCTCCAAGACGGCGCTGATCGCCAACGACCTCAGCACCGCATAGGAAGGCGCGCTCGTCGAATTCCTCCGTGAGCGCTGGGAAATCTTTGCCTGGTGTCCTGCGGACATGCCAGGAGTTCCCAGGGAATTCGCCGAGCACGCACTCAATGTCTTCCCAGACACCAAGCCAGTCAAGCAGTCCATCCGAAGACTGTCGGAGCCACGAGCCGAAGCTCTCGGCAAGGAGATCAAAAGATTACTCGCAGAAGACTTCATCTAGGAAATCAAGGAAAGCAAGTGGCTGGCAAACACGGTGATGGTCCCGAAGAAGGACACGGACATCCTACGGATGTGCGTGGACTTCACGTCACTAAATAAATACTGCCCTAAGGACCACTTCCCTCTTCCTCGGATCGACCAGATCATCGATTCGACTGCAGGTTGTGAGAAACTCTCCTTCCTCGACGCCTACTCAGGCTATAACCAGATTCGACTCAAGGTCGAAGATCAAGAGAAAACGGCGTTCATCACACCGTTTGGAGTATACTGCTACAACACAATGCCCTTCGGGCTAAAGAACGCGGGTGCCACGTACCAGCGATGCATGCAGGCCTGCCTCAAGGACCAGATCGGTCGCAACGTCCAAGTCTATGTCAACGACATAGTCATAAAAACCAAGGAGGCAAGAACACTTATCGACGATCTCCGCGAGATGTTCGACAACCTTGATCGCTACAGGATCAAGCTCAATCCAGAAAAGTGCGCCTTCGGCGTCCCCTCGGGTCAGCTGCTCGGGTACTTCATCTCTCAATGAGGGATCGAAGCGAACCCGAAGAAAATCAAAGCTATCATGACAATGGAGAAGCCGACAAACCTCAAGGGCGTTCAGCAGCTCGCAGGGCGAGTAGCGGCACTAAGCAGGTTCATTAGCCGCATGGGCGAGAAGGCCCTACCATTTTACCAGCTGCTGCGCAAGGCAGACAAGTTCGAGTGGACACCAGAAGCCAACGACGCATTCGAAAGCCTCAAGCGGCTCCTATCCACCTCGCCGGTTTTGGTCACGCCAAAAGAGCGCGAGCCCCTGTTGCTGTACATAGCAGCCACACACCAGGTGGTCAGCACAGTACTCGTGGTCGAACGACCCGAAGAAGACAAGACCCACGGGGTACAATGCCCAATTTACTACCTCAGCGAGGTTCTCACTCCAACAAAACAGCGGTACCCGCACTACCAGAAGCTGGCCTACGGCGTGTTCATGACGGCTCGACGACCGAGCCACTACTTCCAGGAGCATCAGGTGATGGTCGTCAACGAGGCACCCCTAAACAGCATCCTGAATAACCCAGAGACCACAGGGCGCGTGGCCCTGTGGGGCATTGAACTATCACCCCTGGACATCATCTACGAGAAGCGACACGCAATCAAATCTCAAGTCCTTCCGGACTTCCTGGTGCACTGGATGGAGCTGCAGCTGCCTGACACCCCAGACATGTCGCAGTCCTGGACAATGCATTTTGACGGCTCCAAACGCGAAGCCGGAGCAGGGGCAGGAGTCATACTGACCTTCCCGCAAGGTGACAAGATGAAGTACGTCCTTCGGATGAAATTCTGAGCCTCCAACAACGAGGCCGAATACGAAGCCCTCATCCATGGCATGAAGATGGCAAAAATATGTGGCGCAACGCGCCTGGTCATCTACGGTGACTCCAACCTTGTCGTACAGCAGACGATGAATGAGTGCGACGCACACGCCGAAAACATGATCGCGTACCGCGCGCTATACAATGCACTCGAAGGAGAATTCGACGGCTGCGAACTTCGGCACGTTGGAAGAGAGAGCAACGAGGAGGCCGATAGATTCGCCAACATCGGCTCCACTTGTGCAAAGGTACAACCAGGTGTGTTCTTCGAACAGATCTGCGTGCCATCCATCAAGCGGAAATTCCCCAAGGGATCACCCGAAGAAGCAGAACACTCGGGGGCTACGCTACCCGAAGGTCATGAAGGACCCGAAAAGTTGGATACCGAAGTTGCCATGGTCAACCTGATGCAGGTCATGGGAGTCGAAGAGACTTGGACACGTCCATACCTCCAGTTCTTGATAAACGGAGAATTACCAAACAGCCCGACAGATGCCCGGCGCGTATCTCGTCGGTCAAAAGCCTTCACCATCATCAACGGCGAGCTGTACAAACGCAGCATTACGGGCGTACTACAACAGTGCGTCACCATCACTGACGGCAAGGCCATACTCCAAGATATCCACGAGGGCATATGCGGCCACCACGCAGGTAGCCGCTCCCTCGTCGCCAAAGCTCTGCGAGCAGGATTCTACTGGCCAACGGCCATGAGCGACACGAAAGACATCGTCCGAAGATGCAACGGGTGCCAACGGTTTGCCGACAAACCGCACGCACCTGGGTCCGAACTTCGACCCATACCCATAGCCGGGACTTTTGCCCAATGGGGCCTTGACATGATCGGCAAACTGCCAAAATCCTCGAAGGGAGGACACGTCTTCCTCCTGGTCGCAGTCGACAAATTCACCAAGTGGATCGAAGCCATGCCAGTCACCAACCAGGAGGGCAAAACCGCCGTCAAGTTCTTCGAATCCATTGTCTACAGGTTTGGCGTACCGCATAGCATCATCACCGACAACGGATCGAACTTCATCTCCGAAGAATTCCAGGACTTCTGCGAAGGCCTCGGGATCAATATCACGTATGCCTCAGTGGCACACCCGCAAACAAACGGGCAAGTGGAAAAGGACAACGGCCTAATCGGCGCTGGCATCAAGAAGCGCCTCATGAGCTCACTCGAGCACACAGCTGGAAACTGGACGAAAGAGCTACCGTCTGTCCTGTGGAGCTTACGTACTACGCCAAACAGCTCCACCGGCTACACACCGTTCTTCATGGTGCACGGAGCTGAGGCCGTGCTACCAGCCGAAGTACGCCACCAGGCTCCACGAGTCATCGCTTATAGCAAAGCCGAGTCCACGGCTGCACTCGAAGACGCCGTCGACACACTCGACGAAGCACGGGATATAGCAGCAGCTAGATCAGCGATGTACCAGCAAAGTCTCCGCAACTACCACAGCCGCCGGCTGCGCCCAAGGTCCTTCGTCGAAGGAGACCTCGTCTTGCGACTTAAGCAAAAGCGACCGAATAAACTCGATTCACCATGGGAAGGACCCTACGCCATCACCGAGGTCATCCCAGGTGGCGCCTATCGCCTTCAAGCACGTGGAGTCTGGAGTCGCATACTCCAACCCATGGAACATCTTGCACCTGCGACGATTCTACCCATAGCAATGTACCCCCTTTTCGATAAGGCTTACAGCCAAGGCTACTCAGCCGAACCATGTACCTCCTCCATTACGATACAAATAAAGCTAAGTGTCTCGCCCCCAACCTTCGGTTGACTACTTCTCTGCAACTTTATCACATGCTACAAACGCACTCGGGGGCTCCCCCCACCTCACGATTTCATCGACTGAGGACAAAACATGTACACCTGAGTAGCTGACCACGTCAGGCAAACGAAAAGGGCACGTACTAAATCAAAGCACTACGTGCTCGCAAACAAGCAAACCTTTACAACAAAGGGCACATACACGCCCAGCCGCAATATACAAATTTTACATCTATCTGTTTATTTTCAGGTCCTACCTATTCTGAAGAATAACCTGAGCACGCTGCCCAAACAAATCTACAATCTGTTCGGCATACTGCCTTACAGCCGCGTAATGCGGACGCATATTCCACTCGCCACCATCTGGTCGAGGAGGTGGCCCAGTCGCCACAACTGCCAAATCCACATCAGGGCGGTGCACCCTCACAAGAGACAAGGCAGCCTTCACCCCTGCGACGAGCTGCTGCCGCACCAGCTCCTTGACATTGCTGGCACTCCGAAACTTCGTCAGAAGACCTGCAAGGGTCGTTGGCACGGCATCCAACGGAAACATGACGTGCAGCACCGAGGAAAGTGATGTTTGCACCTGGCGGAGCACCCGCGAAACCTGGTAGACACGATCCTGCACCGTCGCCAGAACTATGGCGCGATCACGATCCATCCAGAAGAAGCCGCCGGCCTCCATATCCTGTTGAGTCAAGCAATTGACTCGAACAACAATACGCTCCTTTTCTTCCCTCGGAGCAAGATTCGCACCTGCGAAAACCGCACAAAACAAGAGTAAGGCCAGCAGGCTCACCCGAAGAACTGAGCTACAGCCCGAAAGAAGGATCAACTTACATTGCAGCTGCTCGGACAGCCGACCCAGCTCCGCCATCAAATAATCCTCTCTGGCTGCACCACGGTCTGCTTTGGACTTCCAAACGTCAGCGCGACCGCGTAACCCAAGCAAATCTCTCTCCAAGCTGCGCACGCGATCTCGAAGAAAAGCAAGCTGCGAGGAATCATCCAATGATGCTCGCAAGGGCCTCTCGGATGAAGTGTCAACTGGGTCAGCACCCGAAGGAACCTATAGCAGAAGAAAAAAGAAGGCACACAGACATTCAGCCAAGGATAGAGCACAACCCGGAGGAATTCATTAAAGTATATAAGGCCACTACGTGGCACAAGGATGGTACTACAAAAGATATTCACAACAAAAATAGACTACAAGCTACCCTACGTCTACTACGCCTAAGGCGGAGGGCACTGAGTCGCCTCAGAACCAGACTGCCTAGCTTTGGCCTCGCCCTGCTGCCGCAATGCGTACTCAGACAGCAAATCAATGAGCTTGGGCCCATATCGTCTGCAGCGAGCGGAGTAGGCGGTGAAGGCTACCTCGGATCCATCTGCAGCTGTAGGCATCCGAGAAGTAATCTGGGGCAGGTCCAGCTCCGCTCCAGCCGCCATGGCCATCGCCAGCCCGACGGACGCGCCGATGCCCTTCTGCTTGCGCTTGTACGCTGCAGGCGCTTCGGCTGACAGAGCCTCTGCCAGGGCACCCACGTCTTCAAGGGATGCGCCCTTCGGGAAGAGCTCCTGGTAGAAGCGACCAAGGACCTCTTTCGCCTTGGCAAGGGAGTTGACGACGGTGCTGCAGCGGTCTTCGACCGCTACAGTGGCATCATCTAGAGCACTCCCGTGCTCCAGGGCACCACGGTCAAACTCGATGCCTGCGGCATCTGAGACAAAAAAGAAGAAAACATGAAGAAAGGCAACATAGAAGAAGATCCGTAGAAAAAGGAGCAAGTACAAAAGCTAGCGCTCACCTGAAATAGCCTTGGCAGCAGCCATGAGCTTCTCTGCCACCCCTTTTTCACGAGCAGCCGCAACGGTGGCCAGCTGCTCCTCACGATCTGCGGCCTCCTGCTGCAGACGCTCTTTCACTTCGGCTGCCTTCGTTAGCTCCAGCTCAAGGCGCTCTCTCGCCCCAGCGGCAGCTTCGGCCTTCTGCTCCGATTGGCCAAGGCTCTTCTTCAGAGCATCAACCTCACGGAGAGAGTCGTTATGCTCCTCTGCATTTACAACAAGCAAGTGTCAAAGAACAGGACCAGGATAAGCAAGAGAAGTACTACAAGGCAGACGAATACCTTGAAGCTGCCGTAGTTTCGCCTCCAGCGTCAGGCGTTCCTCCACCAGCCGCTTGGCCTCTTGGACAAAAGGCTGTAGCAACAGGCAATAGTAGTAAGAGCAGGACTTGGGGGCTACGCCCAACACAAAAAAGCATCAACAACATCAGCATACGAAGACACTCGGGGGCTCCCCCCGTAACATCAAGCAGAAAAACTTACGTGCTCCGAAGGCGAACCTGCAGGCCCGCCTGCAAAATTCTGAGGTGCAACCACCAGCCTCTCCTGCACAGGAGGAACTGGCGCAGCGTCACCCGAAGTCGCCACCGTCTGAGGAGGAGGCGACGCAATGTTCGACTCCCCCATCATCTCCCCCGCACCATCACTGGAGCCGTCGGAGGATTGCCTGCATACGAAGCCAATCAGCACAGGTGCAAACATCATAAAAAGAAAAGGACAACAGTGGCAACAAGAAAACTTACGAGCCCAACACGCTCAGGTCGAAGATAGGAGAAGCCCTTCGGGCCCTCTTCTCCTCCTTATTTTCTTCCTTCTTCTCCTCCTTCTTCTCTTCCTTCTTCCGCTTTGCTGGCGGGTGCGGAGCAACAGCCCGCACAGGAATGGCAGGAAGGGGAGAGGAAAAACCCCCATGAACATCATCATGACGCTCAAGGCCCAGAGGATTTCTGGGAGTCGGAGGAGTTGAAGCATCCGAAGACTCGCTCGAGCTCCGTGATCGCTTGCGTGAATGGTCCTCACTCGATTCGTCGGCATCCTCTGCTGGGGATCGCGCTGACGGTAGCTCGGACACGGAATCCACCACTTCATTATCCGGGGCATTCGGATACCTTTCGGGCAATGGTGGTGCCATGTCCGGCACTTTGAAGCTCTACAAGATGAGAAGAAACTTTGTTAGCAAACAAAGGACACAAATAAACACCCAACAAAAAAGGGGAGCACTACGTGCATAAATCTACACCTTTGGCACGGCCAACGTCGAAGAAAAGGGAGGAGTCAGCGACTTCTCCGGGAGTCCCTCGTCGGCCTTGAACTTCAACAGCGCGCGAAGAGCCTTGTCAAGTTCCACCTCGGAGATTTTCTCACTCGAAACCCTCGTCGGATCACGGCGCCCAGAGTAAAGAAACATCGGATGCGCCCTCGCTTGGAGAGGCTGCACCCGACGCTCAAGAAACGTCCGGATGATGTCGACACCGTTCACCTCCTTCTCAGGAATCAATTGGAGATCCCCTACCTGACGGTACAGGGCCTCTATCTCCGCCACTTCACCGTCTAAGATTTGGTTTTTCCAGGATCTTTTCTTCTCAATCAATTGGGAGGGGTTAAAAGGAACGAGACCAAAATCTTGCCCAGGCAGTATGGAGTCACGGATGTAAAACCATTTTCTCCGCCAGTACTGGACAGATTCGGACATGGAAAAGGAAAAGAATTGCACATTGGGACTGAGGGAGATGATGAAACCCCCAATGGGATAAACACCATCCTAACCAGACTGCCTCTTCACGGAATAAAGCTTCCGGAAGAGGCCAAAGTGTGGCTCAACGCCAAGCCAACACTCACAAAGCGTAATAAAACACGCAATATGAAGAAGGGAGTTGGGAGACAGATGATGGAGTTGAACCCCATAGAAAAAGAGCAGTCCATTAAGGAAGTCATGGACCAGAAAAGAAAACCCGCGAATCATGAAGGCAACAAACATAACCCGATACCCAGACGGGGGACGGGGGATTACCTCATTGCCGGGGAGTATCACGGCCATCGTGTCTTGCGGGATCAGGCTCCGCTCGCGCAGTTTGCGGAGATCGCTCTCCCGCGTTTCTGATCGCCGCCAGCCACCGTCGGTGACGCGAGCAGTGGCGGTGCCTTTCTTGCCTCCGGCAGCGCTGGTCCCAACTGCAGATGAGGACTTCTTTGGTTTCCCCATGGCGCTACGGCAGTGGTGGCGTTGCCAACGAAGAAAGACAAAGGAAATATGGAGGAAACTCTCAGCGCGCAGCAAGAATAGCTCAAGAACGAGGGGGCAGTGAATAGATGAACTGCTGCGGTGAAAAACAAACCACGATTTCACCAGGGATTATAACAGCAAAGACGACGCACGCTGGCCGTCCATCGAGAAGACCTAACGCCAACGATAGATCTGGCCGTACACGTGTCAGCACCAAAACAAACCGTCGTTACCACGCCGTCCACTACGTGCGGAAATCGAGGAGACGCCGTACTCATCTCCACGCCGCGCGTGACCGGTCAATTCAAAGTCAGCAAGTGGGACCCACGCTTCATCCAGTCAAGTCATCTCTGGCGTAGCAGACGCTTGAGGTCATCGATCGTAAGCACTGACGTCATCAAAAGCTATACTAGCACCACTTCGGCTCCACAACTAAAAGTACTCACTCGAATCTACGATTCGACTAAATACTCGGGGGCTACTCCTATCAGGAGCGCTGGCCGCGTACCCGACAGACAAATGAGGACAAAATTATTTCTCTGAGTCCCACGTCGAGTTTACGACTCCACTACGGACTCGGGGGCTACTCCCATAGGGAGGATGGATTTAAGCATCCGAAAATTTTCGAGTCCTGCAGACTTATGATTGAAACAATGCTTGAACTAAAAGTCTCAGTTCGAGTCTACGACTCGAACAGACACTTGGGGGCTACTCCCATAGGGAGCGCTGGTCGCGCACCCTATGAAATCTTCGACTGCGATCTTTCGGATCAGCACGCAAAACTTTTCGGCAACTCTGCCCCAATTAATGCTAAGTGAGTAACATCCTCCTTGGCCACCCGAAACACCTCCGCGGTGATAAACATTCGGATGCTGCGTCTGCGACGCAAAGATAAGACCTACAGATATCATCTGATGGCCTGACAACGCACCTGACTGCGCTCTGCTAGTATGAATCCGTACCAGCAGGTACAATGAAAAATCCCGACGGACGCGTTGGGTACACCAATTAAAATCACTGGAATTCCACTCCTGTAAGTCCTCCGCAGCCTGAGTCGAATTACGCCAGCATATGTTCCAGGTCCGGGTTGAGGGACCCGTACCTGAAGAAGATCGTGTTGTTTCGTCCTAAGACAGTTAACTAACCCTGATCCGTCGGATGAGTCAGGCACACGCATCAACAATCCCTACACACATATACTATTAACATATAACTGCTCCCGAAGGATGGAAGAGTCCTCAGCCGAATTTACGATTCGACTGATCACTCGGGGGCTACTGACATGGTTATACCCTACGGGTACGTAACTTCAGCATACCTAGTCCAGCCCAAGGAAGGCCCACGGCATACATACGCTGGCCCATGAAGATTTTCGGGTGGCCAAGGCCCATGACGCCTTCGATCCTTGGAGAGCAAGACTAGCGGAGATAGGAAATTCAAAGGGGTAAAACCCTAGAACTTGTAACCGACTAGGACTACGCCTGGGACCTGCCTAAGTCTATATAAAGGCCAGGAGGGCACGTCCTAGATCGACCAGACTCATACTTTCGCACACGCATCCACGCCAGATCGAATCTACGCACCATGTAACCTTCGGTTCCGCCGTAATCAAAGAGCAGACAAGCAGGAGTAGGGTTTTCCCTCCGGGGGCCTGAACCTGGGTAAATCTCGTGTCCCCTGGTTGCTTGTCTGTTAATCGTGCCACGATCTCCAGCATCCCCATCTTCTCCAAAACCCAAGTCCATAACAATGGGCATTGACGAGATTAAACCTCGTCAGCCGTTAGCTAGGTTATCCTACAGGCTGGACTTGTGGGGTATCGCAACTGCTGGGCTCTGATACCACTCTGCTAGTTTTAGCGCTTCCCGCCAAACCCGCATAGAAACGATTCAAGGACGCCCACCAGGCACTTTCGTGCGGGTGGAAAACGAAGTAATACCATTACACAACAGTCCTCGATGGGACCCACAGAACAGATATATATATACAACAGCGACTCCATGAGTCAAGAATACAGATATACACTACAAAGATCCGAATCACCTTGAAAACGATATAGCGTCTGAGTACGGACAAGATGCAAATGGGGCTAAGAGCCCTGAAGAATAACCAATGGCGTCCATAACCCTGCCCAGGCCAAGCCGGAAGGGTAACCCTGCTAACAACGTCGAACTCGTACCTGCTAAACAAAAGGGGTGCCGACAAAGGGCGAAGGGAAAAAGAGGAGCGTCAATACTGAGGCCAGTACACGGCAAGGCTAGAATTCGGCGGCTCTCGCCTACATAGGTATGGTCGACTGAAGCGGCAGTGCAGCATGCACTAAACAACCTATAGAGACTCGATAAACTGTCTGCTATTAGAGAGAGATAATAAAGACCTATTCGGAACCAATCTTATACTAACACCAATCATACCCGTCCTGGTATTTCCCCCTCGAGACCAAACGAGGAAGTCGGACCAAGGAACTCACACAGTTGGCAATTTTACTCATTCCGTTATAGTTGCAGCACTTACTAATCATATGTAGGTATGATAACATAAGTAGAGGGCAATTTTAGTTATCATTCTGTTGTAGTTGGAACATTTACTAGTCAGATATAATTGTCCTGTTGAATCCCAAAACCCAACAGTTGTTGACACTTTTATCACATTCCATTGGAGTTGCAATACTTACTAGGCAGGTATATCAGAACACGATACGACCAAGATCCACCAGTTGTTGGCATTTTTAATATCCATTCCGTTATAATTGAGTCGATTACTAGTCACATATTAAGTCAAATTTATAGCACTACTTTAGTTATGCTTGTCTATTATCAAGATACTGTGCTCCAAGTCGTCCATAACCGCGGACACGGCTTTCAGAAAGATTTACCCTGCAGGGGTGCACAAATAGCAACACACACTCAACCAACCTCAGAAAAACCAACTCAAAACCCAACGAGGCATTCACGACAAAGCAATCACAGGATTCAGAAATATTTCAGGGGGCCACCCCACTATGCTACCCGCAACGAAGTTGGCCGGTTCCGGAATGGATCCAGGGTTTGGGAGAACGGCTGTAAACGACTGGGAACCCGAAAGTGTGACTGGGCTTGTCGATACCGCAAAATCGTGCCGCGATCCAAAACAGTATAGGTGCTCCACGCACAATCTTAAATAAAGCAGTAAAACATGGCATATGTACAGGATAGTAATAAAGCCCCAAACTACTATGTGGCCCCAAGAAATAGAAATGAATCAAGCTCTAGCTCAGGGGGGTCCATAAGGCCTCCCGGATGTGGATAGTGCGAATAGTCAAGGAATAGGTATCAAGTACTCGGGGTCCTACGGGACACAAGTGATCGTGGAAGAACCAAATAACATCTATTGCCCACCGATGGCTCTGCATTATTTATATCTAGCATTTGAATAGTTGTATTTAAAGGCATGATCATCTCCACCATAAACATCTGCCAGCATTCCAACAACTGTGGTACTTGACAACACGAGATCGCACCTGAGCAAGCAACTACGACTCGCAAGGCCAGCTATCTACCAAACATAGGTAATAGGAGGTGTCCAAGGCAATATAGAGGCCGCACGGGATATAACTGGTGTACGGAAACTAAAGCATCGCGACACGGATAGCAATAGATCAACAAGAGGAAATAAAGACTATAAATGCAAAATAGGTAGAAGGGGGAGAGATGCTCGCCCGGGAAACACTACCGGAGATTCATAACCAGAGAACTTGTCGATACTCGCATCAATTCATCGGCCTAATCCGCGAAGAGGCAAACACTAGAAGAAACACCGGATGCAATATTTAATACTACGGTAGAAGATCCGGCATGCTTATGATATGATGCATGGCATGGCATAGATGCGGTGCAATTAGGCAATATTAAGCGGAACCGGGGTCCAGATAATTAATTAATAGGTTCCAGTTATTTAACTACCCCGCAATTTAAATGTTGTATTAACAAGGCGAAACATGGCATCGGTTCGCTACACCAATTTAAATGGAGGCATGAATAGACAACAATATTCCGCATGAACACTCCATATTTAATTATGAGGTGAATCGGCATAATGCCCCCAAACCACACACAGGTATGCATGCATGAACAATTTATTATGCGACAGTTTTATATATAGCATTTATAAAATAGGGGCTCGGGAAAAGGTTCACACATTTGGGTCCGGAAGATCTTGGGTTCCGGGGGTCCGGGGTTCGACAAGGTTCAACGGGGATCGGTCTCGGGGCTTCGAATATCGGATCCGGGAAGGAGAGCTTGACATTCCAGGAAGAAGGACTTGGTTTGGCGTCGGGGGCGCATCAGATTCACCCTGGTCGGTGTCGATCTTATCGTCGCGAAGCTCTTGTCGGGCCCGCGTATCGGGTCGGTCTTAGCGTTCGGGATGAAGAACTTGGCGTGGCGCCGGGTTCGGTCTTCGGGTACCATGGGTTCTCGGCATCTAAGACGATCTTGTTGATCCAGAGTCATCGCCTTCGGGTTCCATGTCGGAGGCCTTGGTGGTTCCGACTTCATTTGTCAGTGGAGATCTTGAATGGTTCGGGCACCGATGGCCTTCGCGTGTCCTCATATGTCGTTCTTGTCCAGCGGCTGGCGAACTTGAATAGACAACACCGGGTTCCGTGTGGTCCTCGGATTTGGATCCTCGCATCGGGCATAAGAAGATCTTGACGTCGGCAGATCTTGAGAGTGACACAACTGCTCGCGACCGTACTTGTCGCCTGGTACCTGCTATGGCCAATCTTGCCGATGGAGAAAAACACGTCTTCGGCGGGTCTGGGATACACTGTGCTGCTGGTCATGCAGCACATAGAGGGTTCAACCGCTCTAGCGGTAGGAGGCATGATATAGAGGGCGACGCGGGGATAGCGGGGCCGCAGTGAGGGGCTCTGGCGAGCTTGCGCACGGGCCCGGCAGCGCGTAAAGGGGCGCTCGACGGAGGCGACGCTGCAGGGCCGAGATGGCCGGCAACGAGGCGGTGAGGGGGGTGGACCTAGGCAGGGCCACCGAGGCGGAAGGCGCGCTGTGGCGGTTGGTGGCGGACGAGGAAGGACCTGCGGCGGCTGGGGACGACGGCGGCGAGGACGAGAACTAGGGCGGCTGGAGAAGCAGAGGGGTTCCAGCGAGGAGAGGAGGGTGGCGGCAGCCGCTCAGGAGGCCGGAGAGGCGGCGAGGAGGCGCAGAGCTGGCAGCGGCCGGCGGCTACGCGCGAGGGAGGGCGAGGACGGCTAGCACCTAGGGAGGAAGGAGAGACAGGGGAGCGATAGGGGAAAACGAGAGCGCGCGAGGTTGACGCGCATGCGGCGGCGGGCTCGGGGGAAGGGAGACGAGAGGAGACTGCGGGGAGGAGGCCGAGAGGGCGGCGGCGACGCGCGGCTCCTGGCGTGGTTGAGGCTGCCAGCAGCAGCGGGGAGGCGCCCTGCAGGGAAGGAGTCCTGGCGGTGGTGGAGCCAACGCATAGGGCCGAGGAAGGAGGCGCGGTGCTTGGTCGCGTGCGGGAATTGGGGAGGAAGGAGGAGAGATGAGGTGGGCAACGTGGAAGGGATGGGCCAGGAGGGTGGACGGGAATCCCGGGGTGGGACTTGTCGGGCAGGGGTGGCATGTGGAGCGGTGGCATCGAGGCCAAGTGGCCAGGGGAGAGCGGGATTGGGGCTGGGTGCGGTAGATGGGATGAGGTGGCGGCCTGGGATAGGCCGGAGTGAGGTGGCGGCTGGGCCATGTGGCGTGGGAGAGAGAGAGAGAGGCAGCGGGGTGGGGAGATGGTTTGGGGTTAGGGTTTGGTTAGGTGGGTTTAGACTAGGACTTAGTATATGGGGTAGTAGGCCGGCTAGCTGGGCCTTTTGGCCCGGCCGGCTGCCTCCCCTAAATAAAAATAGCTTTAATTATTTTTAATTTGTATGGAATAGACCTTTGTAAATATTTTGTCGACAAAACGAAATATCCGGAAGAGGCCGGGGTTTTGATTTGAAATAAAGAATGGGTATTTCGAAAACAGAAATAGGTTTTTCGAAGATAGTTTCAGAAAAACAGATGCATGATGATGACGATGCTCAAATGCAATGTGGCATGATGACATGAGCATGCGGTGATGATGATGCGCAACACAAAAACACAGCGATTTTCTAGTAGTGGTTTTAGCGGGATGCCACATAGTTGTTGAAGAAAGACAAGAAGTTTGAATGGACGGACAAATGTGAAGCAAGTTTTCAAGAGCTCAAGGAGAGATTAATTACAGCCCCAATTTTGATCATGCCTGATATCACAAAGCCTTTTTATGTATTTTGTGATCCATCCAAGATTGGTCTCGAATGTGTGTTGATGCAGGAAGGAAAAGTAATATCATATCTGTCCCGACAACTGAAGCAACATGAGCAGAATTATCCCACACATGACTTAGAATTAGCAGTAGTAGTTTTAGCCTTGAAGACATGGCATCATTACCTCTTGGGTAAACGCTGTGAGATTTACTCAGATCACAAGAGTCTGAAGTATATTTTCACCCAGAAGGAGCTGAATATGAGGCAACGGAGATGGATAGATTTAATCAAGGATTATGACCTTGACATTCACTACCACCCCGACAAGGCCAATGTGGTAGCAGATGCTCTTAGTAGACTACCGTGTAGGTTAAACACCATGATTAAAGAAGACTATCCAAGTTTGCATGAGGAGTTGGAGAACTTTAGAATGGAGCTAGTAAGCAAAGGATTCCTAGCTAGTATTGAACTTCAACCCACTTTGATCAGTCAGATAAAGGAAGCTCAGAAAGGAAATGCCAGTATCAACGGAATTAAGCGTCGTATTAGTACAACGAAGGTACCCAAATTCACTGAATATGAAAAAGGAGTTCTGTGGTATAAAGGACGCATCTTTGTGCGAGCAGATTCAGAGTTGAAACAAGTCATTTTGCAGGAAGCCCATGATACTCTTTATTCTATTCATCCGGGAGGAACGAAGATATATCATGATTTGAAGGAGAAATTTTGGTGGCACAAAATGAAGAGAGAAATCGGAAGCTATATTGCCAAGTGTGATATCTGTCAGAGAGTCAAAGCGAAACACAAGCGACCCGCAGGACTTTTGCAGCCGTTGCAAATTCCGGAATGGAAATGGAATTCTATTGGAATGGATTTCATCACTAGTTTGCCTACATCTAGTAGAGGCAATGATTCTATTTGGGTCATAGTAGATAGACTGTCCAAAGTAGCTCATTTCATACCCGCCAAGACCACTTACCAAGGACCAAAGCTAGCAGAGTTGTATATTGCTAGAATAGTCAGTCTGCACGAAACACCCAAGACAATTGTTTCTGATCGAGGAACCTAGTTTACCTCAAGGTTTTGGAAGAAAGTCCAAGAAGGATTAGGAACCAAACTGAACTGCAGCATAGCTTATCACCCGCAGACCGACGGACAGACAGAAAGAGTAAACCAGATACTAGAAGATATGCTAAGAGCCTGTGTACTAGAATATGGATCTAAATGGGAAGACTGTCTGCCTTCCGCAGAATTCTCATACAACAATAGTTATTAGGTCAGTTTGCAAATGGCCCCATTTGAGGTTTTGTATGGAAGGAAGTTCAGTACCCTCCTAAATTGATCGCAAGTAGGAGAGAGTCAGATACTCGGACCAGACATCCTATGAGAAGCCGAAGAGAAGGTTCACAAGATACGTGAACACCTCAAGACCGCTCAATCCAGACAGAAGAGTTACGCTGACAAAAGACGCCGAGAACCGACCTTCAATATCAGAGACTTTGTGTATATAAAAGTATCACCCTTGAAAGGAATGCAACATTTTCAACTCAAAGGGAAGCTTTCACCTAGATATGTCGGACCCTTCAAGATTTTAAGTCGCCGAGGAGAAGTATCCTATCAGGTAGAACTGCCTGAAGAGATGTCAGCTATACATGATGTGTTTCATATCTCGTTACTTTGTAAATGCTTAGAAGTTCCGGAGAAGACCTAAGTTTTCAAGAACTTCGATCATAGAGCCGTGGATATCAACAAGGATTTAACTTATCGTGAAGTACCCATTCAAATTTTGGAAGAAGCCTTCAGAACCACCTGGACTAGAAGTATCAAGTTTCTAAAAATATAGTGGAGCAACCATACTGAAGAAGAAGCCACCTAGGAGCGAGAAGATTATATTAGGACTGGGTTGCGAAATCTCTGTAGTTCCTAGTTTTTCTTGAATCTCGGGACGAGATTATGTTTAAGGGGGAAAGGTTTGTAACATCTCAAAAATATTAAAATGAGTATATCAATTTCCAAGCAAACCAAAATTAGGGTTAACAAAAACTTTTAATCTTAAACAACTATGAATGCAAGTGTGTGTTAGTTAATGATGTGTGAATGCATGATATGCCATGTTCTATTTGTGATAAATGATGAGAATTGATTTAAAGATTAAAACAAGATCATCTAGGTCAAATCAAAACCAAACCAAAGCAAAAGAAAATCAAAATATAAAGCATATGTGCTAATGGTCACTTTTGCAAATGTTAACACCTAGCTCACTTGGAGCATCTCTATTAAAAATTTTCAAACAAAAACAATTCCGTTTCTTTTTTCTCACCTTCCTAGACCAAGTGACAATGAACACAAGAGAGCTTTCAAAACTTACCAGAACAAATTCAAATTCATTTGGAGGACTTTTCAAAATTGAATTTGTCTCATGTATCAAGATAGAACTTTTCAAAAACCATCAAGACCTTCTCCACTTGTCCAATCCTTGCAACTAGAGACTCTCAAGCTTATGATCAGCGAACCCACTAAATATAATTTGAAAATTCAAATCTTTTTCTCTTGCGACCATTTGATCAAACACCTTATGAGCAAAGTACAAAGCTACCTACTCCACACTATTTAGATCATTCTTGTGATCATATTTGTACCTCACTCGGCCCCCACAACTCGCCCACACTCACCTTAGTACAAGCCCGTGTAGCTAAGCCTCGCTCACTCGACCCTTTGACCAGTGCCAAATCGAACCCGAGCTCACCATGCCATCCCGACATGGACTCGACCCTACACACCTCACCGCACTCGCCCATGACATCTAGGAGCTAGCCGTGACCTCATCGCACCCGATCGTGTACGCCTCGACCAACGCCAGCGCGTGGAGACGCCAACACAACCACGTACATTTCTCTGTCCGCCATGCCGCACACGAGCCAGTGCGCCGGGCAATCCCGCGCAACCACGCCGCGCCTCGCTCTCCGCTTGCATAAATGCACTCGTCACGACGCCAGCAACCTCCTAGACATGCCCGTTTGACCCCGCGTGACTTTTACACGCCATACGCCATGACGAACGCCCGTGGTACCCGAGGATGGCATGGACGTCCCCGACCGATTGAGACCACGCCTCGCCGTGCCACTGTACTCATGACGATCGCCAAGGAGTACTGCATCGGCCTACACCCTCTGCCATGCCCATAGCTCACTGTAACGATATCACCGACGAACCCGAGCCATGCCCCAATGCTCCCGTCGCTAGGGTATAAATAGACCTCTCCCCTTGCCTAAAAACGCACCCCACTCGACCCACCTCTCACCCAGCAAGCCGAAGCCAGCAACGCCGGAATTTCACCGGAGCTTGCCGTAGTAGTGGTGGAACGGAGCCAGCGCTAGGATCCATCCTAGGAGCCACCATGACAACCTCAAACCACTGTCATCGACAAGTTCAATTGCCCGCACCGCCATACCTAGCTGGAGCCCTGGTAAGCCCCCGACGACCCCCGTCGTAGAGTTAGGGTTGAATCCCGTGCGGGCCATGCGAGGGAGACGATGACGCGGAGCCGTCGATCATGCTCTAATTGTGCAGCTAGGAAAAAACTTACTATTTCGCGTTGGACCAGTCGCTGACGCGTGGGGCCAGTGTAAGTGAAGCCCGCTGCATGCGCGCTATGTACTTGGGCCGGCCTAGTAATTTTCCTGTGCGCGCCCAACAATTCAAATGTAGGTTTTTATTTTATTTCCAAAATCCTATTATGTAGGTGACTTTGAAATTGAATTCAAGAAGATTCACTAAACCAAATTGCATGATTCCAATTTTGTTAGAAAGCAAATGAAAATCTCTAAACATTCCCATTGAATTCAAACATTTTGGAATTGTAGATCACCCATAGTAAAAAAACAAGGCAGTGACTTTTCCAACTTCAAACATTTTTTTGAAATCAACCATAAATGCTTTTGAGTTGATTCCAATTGTCAAAAATCACATTTACCATCATCTACCTGAATATGTAAAAATATATAGTTTTACATGAAGTAGTCATGGTCTAATATTAAAAGAATGGCTATATAGTCATTGCTAGTCATTTTAATTATATTAAATAGCAATATTAAACTTTGTAATATATGCCATCTACTTTAAATCATATTCCCATGTATTGGAATATGTGGTGGTGACATGTGTCAACATGATCCCATATTTTATAATTGGAGAATATTAAATCCTAAGTATTTTTCAATGAGTAGAAATTTCATTTCCAAAATAAGATAAATAAGATCATGTGACTAATTCATGTGGTGATTGAGATGATGCTAGATCATCTACTGTGAGCCTTTGTGTGCTGAATAGAAGTAGCTACGTATTGGTGATTGTGTACCTCGTATTTATTTATAGAAGCTAGTACCAACACGGGCTACGAGGAGGAAGAATTCTACGAAGAAGAGGAGGATCACTTCAACCACTGTACCAACCAAGGTAAGCTAACCTATGCAAGCTAAACCATGCATGCTATTGAGATGCAACCTTGATTATACGAATCCCAAGTTTTACCCTCAAGCTTTATTTTTCCCTTTACCAAAGTTTCTTAAATAGTTAATTATTGGTGATTAGTGGAAAAATAGGACAGATGCCATCAAGAGCATAGAACTAGGCTTGGGTAGTTACACTTGATTAGCACCCCTCAATAGTGATACCCTCATTGATAGTTGCTAGTGCTAAACTAATATTCATCACCTTAGATGGGAATACTTGGAGCAAATGATTATGAAAACCTTAGAATGATGAGTCATTCTATTGAAATGTTTTGACATGGGTTATGAAACACAATGACTTGAAGATGATGATGAATGAGGCATGTGCCTTGACTTTGAATAAAAACTGATGGTTAGGTTCAGATGCGATACCAGTCCAGCTTTTACCGTACAACCACAATACCTAAATTGGGTAGGGCTTAACTGGAAGTTTATGTGTCTTAGTATGGGTTCACTCGCGGAAAAAGGGGTTAAGCTAAGGCTACCTCGTGACTGTGATTGAAAGAAGTGACCACCTATGAAGTTCCCGGGATGGTGGATTGCTACGGCTGGGAGGTCAAGCTCATAGGGGTGGTGCCTATACTAGAGTGTGTAATTGAAAGGTTAGGATTGATTATCCACATACCAGGTATGATGATTCAGGGCTATCCCTGACGGATGTATCGAATTTTGTGGTGAAAGTGTACCACCTCTGCAGAGTGTCAAACTATTCGAATAGCCGCGTCCGCGGTCATGGACAGTTGGATGGCCATACTGTTCTGTTGTCAGATGTTTTCAAAATGACTTGTGACTCGAAATATGACTTTGACTTGACCATACCAGGGTTGTGGAAATGAAAACTATGTTTCCACCTGAGTAATCTAGACAACTAAAATAGGTCTTTACTACTAAGTACTTCTGAAATAAAACTAGCTTATTGCAAACAAGCCTAGAGATTAGGATTCCTACTATTATTGTCTTACGTACATTGGTGATAGTTTGCAAGTACTTTAAAAGTACTCATGGCTTTGTCCCTGGCTATTCCCATGGCCAGACTATGAAGAGGACTATCCGAAGGATGGACAGCAGGATGTCTATGATAACTAGGATCATCTCTCATCATCGGCATTGCCTGTGACAATGAAGATGGAGTCTCTACTACATTTATTTCCGCTGCTTTGACGTGTGTTAAGACTTGATCATGAGATAAACTATTTGTAAGACTATTATGGTTTGTAATGGATGAGGTACTGTGCTATCAATTTTGTTATGTCTCACAAAAATGGTATTCCTGGGATTGCGATGTACGGCATAACAGGCATCTGGACTTAAAAATCCGGGTGTTTACACTTGGCTTCGAGTGCGTTCTACCCGTGGCGGCGATGACGATGTATGCGTAGTTTGGATCGGAGGTGGGGAATAGGATACCTTGGCAGGGGCACGAGAGAGATGCATAGTGCTGCGGCATAGAGCAGTGGAGAACGGAGGCGAGCGGCGGCAGTGATGGCGTTGTGGACATGACAAAGGAACGAGGGGAAGTGAACAAGGGTTTCCTCCCCGCTCCTCTATTTAATGGCCAAGGGAGGTCGTGGGTCGTGGATTGATTGTGCTAACGATCTCCATAACTAGCACAATTACTATGGGAGCGGTTCCCCAAATCATGGCGCACAAAGAGTAATAGCCTGTTGCGGCATAATTGATATCGTGGTAATCGAGGGGATGTGGAGGTGGACTTAACAGACACTCGAGTGCTTGGGAGAATTGACCTCCCGTGTGCCCCGCAAGGCATGCAAACAGTGGCACGGATCCCATCGTCATACAGAAATCAAGGCGACCTGTAGCAAGTTTCTCACACATGTGATTAACCACTGAATTAGAAAAAACCAAGATGACATTGTAAATCACTACAATAGCGACATAAAAAGGAGAGATGGCTTCAAGCCAAGGTAAATTGTGTTGCTGACTGAAGCGTGTTGGTAATGGGAAAAGTTTGGCAATTTAGGTGCCGAGATTTATTGGGAATCAATTGCCAATATCAAAGTTCGGTCGAAATTTAATATATCGGCTGGTGAGGTAAAATTCTTATTGTTAAAGGAAACTGTTGTGGCCCTTTATCTAGCACTGCAGGACAACAACAGCTTCGGAGACTAATATCGGGGGTATGAACCCCGGTAGGGTCAAAACATGGTATAAAGTGATATCAAGAGGTTTACCATACTAAGGTTAACCGACATAAAGTGGCCTACATAGCCAAGCCGACATATTAAAGATACGTCGGCATAATCTAGCTGCTTCATTTATGCAGGAACGGCCAGGCCAATGTACATCGGCTAGCGCCAGGGAGTAGACATAGGGGACTGGCGTGTGACCAACAGTCATATACCAGTCCCCAAGTCAATGCTTCAGTCCTATCCCTACAATCACGGAGAAGATCATTGTTGTCATAGAAGCATGCCTCTAAAGTGTACAGTGAATAGTCTCCATCATACCGCTGACTACACCTGTACGTGGCTACAGTGGCCAGACGCAGTGATAGTGGTCAGGTACGGTGAGGCCTTGTCCCATCAAGGACAATCCAGAGGTGACCAGGCGATAAGACAAAGCTCCTGGTGGGCCCTAGCAAGACTTTGGCACCGTAGTTGAGGGCTTTTCCCCTGACTCCTGTGCCCAACCATTGTAACCTGGGCACCGTATATAAGGTGACCCAGGACCCCTATAGGGCAGGAGGTCGACGGTTTGCTCATTCATTTCCCCTTGACAGTTAGAGAAACACTAAGAGAGGAGAGCATAGATAGATTCTTCTACCTCTCACGATACAGCTTAGGAATGCCATTATAGCTACTCATACAACTCGTGATATAGAGACAAACATGCAGATGTAGGGGTCTTACCTCACCACAAGGGCCCTAACCTAGGTACATCATTGTGTTCTTCGTGTGCGGTCCTTACCGCATCCTCCTTCCCTGGATCCTTTGGCGTCCATCAGCCACAACATAATCCTACCTATGGCATCAACGTGACACCACCACGACAACCATCTCATCGAGCTCTACTTTCCTTCTGTTTACACCTTTCGCAGGGAACACTTTGTCGAGGAAGGTACCATTCTTAGAGACAAACGTTTTTCCCTCGGTCTTGTTGTACAAGGTGTATCTGTGGTGACCTAGTGCTCCACTACATGTTGTAGAGCACGAATAATCATCATAACACTCACGAAACACTGTTCTAGGATTATTACACCTACCAGAGTAGTACAATAGAATCATCACATGTCAAAGGTATATCTATATATTCCTATCATAGATCCTCATAGAAGATCATCAGAACTTTGATGCCATAATGAGCTTGCCAGGTAAGTTCCTATTCAAACCAAAATCCAAAAGAAGCAGCTTGTAGTCTAGTCTAGCACTAGATCTACCTCTAGTCTTATCTCGGTAACTGAAGGTTGTCTATTTTCTCTAGTAGCAATTCTAAGGGTATGGTTCCTATCCTTGGGGATTAGGTCCCGTCTAAGTTTAACTTGATCTCACCCATCACTATTTTGACTAACTGGTTCCATTGACTTTGTTGAGCTAACTTTGACTTCACGTAGATGCCTCCTAAGTCTTCTAGTAACACGTTTGGACTCCTGTCATTGAATTCATAATCTAAGCATACTCAGCAAGTTCTAACTATGTGGTTGTGTGATGCACTGTCTACAGCCCTGGATCAGACATCCTAGGTTTGTGCAGGTTTTCTAAATCGGGTTTTTAGAAAAGGTAAGTTTTAGTTTATAAAATTCTATGTCGGTCAGTCTTTATGGGTTGTGAGAACTTCATGGAGATTCTTTCCATGCTACGATCATAGTTCTTTCCCAGAATAGGGAGTGTCATGACATGTTTATACACTCTCGAGAGGCGCACCACTTTACCCACAAATGTCTTTAGCCTTGTTACACATTCAGGATCAACCTTGCAAAGTTTACCCGTTCAGACTTCCTTGGTCTGAGGTCTAGTCTAAAAACTAGCCAATCACTAGCCTCTCCACGATCCCTCTACCCACCCTTTGTAACAAGTTTCGATCAAGATACCTGCACCGAATTACCCTTCCTTTTAATATACCTAACCATTATCAAAAGCATGGGATAGGGACGTCATGAGCTCCCACCTATTGATCACCTATCTAGTTCTCAGCCCAACTATATATACGAGGACAAATGAAAGGAAGAAGGTCTAGCTGACTTGCCTGTCCTATTTCAAGATTTGTGGTTAGCATGGTTTATACGATGCTTTGAATCACTGACCACATTGGTTGTTTAAGTCCTTACTTTCCTGATACGATGGAACCTCCACCACATGGCTTACCTTCCATGTATTCAATCCTAGTTCCACCGTCCACCATTCCACATCTCATTTCATTCTTAAAATGGTATTTTTCTTTTAATGCAGGTGATAGAGTTTTTGAAAAGGGTTTTGGTAAAATAATTAAAAGGACACACAACACAGCAATTGCAAATGGTATGCAAGCCTGGTCTCACAAGGGTTGTGCAAGGATGAACTTTCCCTTCTGATTGCAGGTTATGCAATCAATGTCTACTACCGTCATAAGATCCAGATGGAAGAATAGAATTATTGGTCTGCTAAGGACTAATATTTAAGTAGTGTGAATAAGATATAAATGTTAAGTAACCATCATTTACCTCCCCATTATGCTACTCTTACAGTGTCTATAAAAATCTAGTCTTATGAGTATAAACTACTCAAATAGCACACTTGGAAATAAAAGGATAGATATTGATTGATATCACTTAGTGATATAGGATTTGGTATAATGGTGTTAAATGAATATTTAGGATTTCAAAGGAATCACACAATTGTAGGGGTACACTTGGATACCAATCAAGATGTGATGTGTGTTGATGGTGTAGAGTCACATATATACCTTGAGTATAAGATATATGGATTTAGGTGTCAAATGGATGTAGTTTGTTTTTAAGAGGATAGTTTTATCAAGTGATAAGCACTTGATTAAATTGAGTAAGTGTGAGGAATTATGGTGGTTTGGGTTGGTCTCATATCCCTAATGGTACACTCTTGACTGTACAAGTGTCAAGGTGTGATCACTTGTGGAAATGGTATTTGAGAAATGGAGTAACACATCAACAATACAAACAAAGTCATATATTTCAATCAAGTCAATTCAATTTTATTATTCTACTTGTAATCACTCATACAAGTTTCATTCATAAAGATTTTACAAATAAAAGTCAAAATGGTTCAAGCATAGAAAATCAAACAATTTGACTTTGTTTGAGTTGTTTTAAAGTATTTGTTTCAGTGGGTTGTTTGAATTATTGTTTTTGTATTTAAGTGTATTCTTATTGTTTTGAGAGGGTTTATTAAGTTTAATAATTTTCTTATCCTATTCCATTTAAGAAAAGCATTTTAGGGTTTTTAGGGAATTCTCTTATTACTAAATATGTAGGTCTTGATTTTCTTTATTAAGTCTTTAAAGTAAAATGGAAAATTAATTAAAATTCTAAATATTGGTCATAATGTTCTTTAGAATCATTTTATAATTATTATTGTGTTTTATAAAGGTGTTATGTGATTATTTGATATTTCTTTTGTAATACTGGTTATAGCAATTCAATTCGTGTTTTTCTGTAAGTAATATTCAATTTGTAATTTCATTTATTTTGGTTTTTAGGTTTAAAATATTGTTATCCTTTTTAAATTACAAGTTTATTATTTTTAATGGTTTCTAGGGATTTTTAAATGTATGTAACTGAATTTTAAGGTTTTTAAGTCTTTATCATGTTATTTTTGTGTTCTATAAGTTTTAAAACAAAAGATTTCTTGATTATTATTAATTTTATTTTTATGACTTATACTATATTTTGTTTATTGGTTTTATCATTTTTACTTGATTTTTTGATTTATTTTGAATTTATATTCAATTAAATTAAATTGTAAAAAGACAACTAAAAAATAAAAAAACTAAAGCTATATGGGTCTGGCCCATTGGCCCTAGTGGCCTGGCCTGCCTGGTTCAACTGGTCTAGGTAGAGACTACCTCCTGGCCTGAACCCACCCCTCTCTCTCACTTAATGCATCCGGATGCACACAACCCCCCTCTCTCAGGCGTGTGCCTCAATTTAGCGATGCCGCCGCTCGCTGTCTTGGCCGCCACCGGCCAAGACCATCGCCAGAAGCTATCGTCGCCCGCCTTTCTCTCTTCTATCTGCTCCCTGCCACCAAGTACATCACCTCCAATGTCCTGCATGACCCCTTCTAACCTTAGCTCCGCGTCTAGGGCTCGCCTGCTTGGCCCATGCTTTCGCGCCTCTGTCTTTGCCAAGGACGATGACCACGGCTAGGGCCTCGAGTCCCAGCTCGATCCTAGTGTAGTGATGCTGCTACGGCTTGTTGTGGCCTCCCTCCACCACTGTGGTGGTAGGTTGTGGCATGCGGCTGCCCTCTCCTTCTTCTACATCAGCTATGATGACCACTACTACAACAATGACATCGACACCTACTACATCGACAACTCAGGTATCTCTTTTGTGACCAGTCATCCAACTAATGAACTATTTAGGTTAAGGATTAGGGTTAAGGTTTGTGGTGTACTGACATATGGCCATTTACTATCTAGTGGTTCTAGTGTTATTGATGATGCTCGGTTGTTGCCTAGATTAATTTTTGTTATTTAGTACATCATGCATGAACTCTAGTTCATGGCACATAGTGTAATTGATCTAGTGGATGAAGTATTTCTAGGGTTTATGCACTGATTAGTCTAGATCATGTCCTGGTCTAGTACTTGATTTGTGGTTAAGTGATTTGACAATGCTTTAATTTGGACGATTTGATCATCCAAGCATTGGTAGTTTAGTGTGGCTTAGTATTGATTCAGGTACTAGTTATTTAGGTGTTTTTCTTGTTTAGCCACCTGGCAATACAACTCCCAGATGCTTTTGTAGCTTTTGTTCTTAAAGAAAATAGAATAGGAAGTATTGCTGGTAAATTAAGCATCTAAAATCTTGAGATGCACATATTGCACACAAGTAGCATTCTAGTAATGTGTATGTATTATGCTGAGGTGTATCCACAAATGAAATAGGTGTTGGATAGTTTATTAGCTCCTTAATTATTCTTTAGATCATTTATATAGCAAGCAAGTAGATGGTTGATTACTATTACACTAGTTGCCATTTATTTCTAGAGGTATGATTAGGTGTTCTTGATGCTCTTGGTTAATTTGGTTGCTATGGATTATTTCAGAGCTTAGTGTTGTAGATGTTTGGTTAATGATTTCTTATTTGTTTCTTAGGAATGTGATTTAATTCCTGGTTGCATTTTTGGTTGTTCTTAGATGATTTGTTTGTTGTAATTTAATTCTTGATTGTTCTTAAATGTGTTCTTAGATAGATAGTTTATTGTGATTTAATTCTAAGTGTGCTCTTGCTTATGTGGATGATCAGAAGATCATCACAGATAGGACAGGGCTCTTCTAGATCATATGCATGATCTAGAGATTAATCTTCTATATCATTGGTCTAGATCATATGCAGATGTGTTAATTTGTGTGTTTATGGACATCAGTAGTTGCTGGCTAGATTTTATTTCCTAAACTACTAATCCCCCACCCTACTCTCTTTCCTAAATCTATTTCTAAAGATTTTTCTATAAACCTTTGTTGATTTCCTAGTATTCTTTATAAAGATCTACAGTAGTTCCTTCTTCTTATTCCACCTTGCTCTAGCTATTCTTCCTCTTGTTCTTGTTGTTCTTCCTCTACTTCTAGTATCTCTCTATCTCTCTAAGAGAGTGTGTGTTTGTGGTCCGAGCTAGCTTAGTGAGTTGTGAGGCTTGGGGTCAGGGATATGGGGCTATTTATAGTTCTCTAGGATGCATGTTGTGTTGACACCACATCCACGCATTTAGGTGAGTAAGCTCCTTGGAAAATCGTGCAACCGTCCTTCTAGGTTGTCCTATGTGGAGGTGGCATGGCCACTTTAGGTGGTCAAGCCCATGATTTTCTAACTCTAGTGTAGATTGGACAATCAACAAATTTTGTTTGCTAGCCTAACTTAGATGTTGCCAATTAGGATTTTGTTTTATGTTATTATCCTGATACTCAATTTAGACAGTGCCAATAAGCACTAGGTTTAACTTTTGTTAGAGTTTTGCTTTCTCCCCATAGGGTTCTACTTGGATGAACCTTTGTACTAGTAGTTGTGCTATAGTTTGATTGGATTAATTTTTTGATTTAGTCATCTTTCAATTTTGTCGATATTTTGTGTTTCTCAAGAACAAATCTTGAGATAATTTCCTTTAGTGAATTAGTTAGTAGTGTGCCCTTGAATACTTCTATAGGTTCAAAATTTCCACTTGAATAAGATGGAAATTTAGGTTATGACACTAGTACTTGGTAATTTAGATTTTCATTTGGTCAAATGGTTTCTACTAAGGTTTGATGAACAACCATTGGTTTAGTTTTGGTTCTTGGACAAGGTGAAATTTGGGGTTGTCACACTAATACTTAAATCTTGATGATTTCCTTTGGTTGATTTGCTACTAATTGGTGTTTTAGATAGTTGTGTAGGTTTAGTTTGTTCACTTGAACAATATGGAATTTTGGCTGTTACACTAGCAGTTGATCTATTAAGCTACCGGATGTGTTTCTATTGATAGTTGGACAACAATTCTAGTGGATTATTTTCCTATTTAAGTTAAAACTTAAAGTGCAAGTGTAGGTCTGGTTATTATAGCCTTATAGAATTAATAGATTTTGTGTATTTCCTAATTGTTTCCTAAGGATGATCTACTCTTTTCCTTACTGACTTATTTGATTGTTTGCTTGCAGGTGAAGAACAAAGAAGAAGATAAGAAGAAAAATATGAGATGGAGATGAGAAGATTTGGTTGTTGTTCAAGATAGATTAGGATTTTTTTTCTTGTCTCTTAATTTCATTTGTTCATTATCCAGATTGTATTATTGTTCTCTTTGATTAATTTTGTAAGTTTTTTAATCTATGGACATTTAAGTCCACGTGGATTCTTGAATTAGTTCAATCATGTTGTAATATTATTTTGGTGGATTTAAATTGTATTATGGACTTGTATTACTTGTTAATGTGTGATTTGGGAGTATATTGTGTTGTTGTTTTTAGAAGATTCATTACATATAACCAAATATTGTAAGTTTTTAGTTACTGTGAACTTGTTTTGATGCTTACGCATCTGATGCATGTAAAATACATACATGAACTTTGTAGTTTATTGATACATATTCCCACATATTTGCAACATATATAATGTTATATCCATGTTTTATATTGATTTTTGGGGATTTACTGATTATCCCCTTTATTTTGGTTATAACTCTCCACAAAAAGAAAACCATGTTTTGTGTAATTTTTATCTTTCAGGGACCTAAACGAAGTCAAATGGATCTAAGATTTTGGGAAAGTCAATATTTCATGAAGAGGGATGATCTGGAGTGCTTGGACCTCATGAGAGGCGTCTGGAGGCCCAAAAGAGCTCGGGTGGCGTGGCCTGCCCTAGTGCATGTGCTAGATAACCTCTTTTGGTCCTCGGTCGTCTGATTCGCCCACTGACTTGGTTTGACCTAAAAACACATATATAAAGGGTACCCGAGGCATCCTCTAGGAGAGCACCGTAGAAACACTGAAACACCAAAACAGAGACAGAACCAACGAAAATTGGAGGGGAAACTCCGTCGGAGCAACCGCCAAAGGGATCTCTACCTTCTCCAACATCTCCAACATCATCACCATGGTGAAGAGTGCGTAGTCCACCTCTGTACTATGGGTTTGTGGCAGTAGCTTGATCTATTTCTCTCATGTGATATCATAGATCTACTACCATATGAGCTTCCCAACATGATTATGCTCATATATGTAATTCCTATGTGGTGTATCTTTATTCTATGATTTGATATATGAGATCAAAACCTATTTATGTGTAATATGTATTGATATATGCATATCATGTACCCCGTTCTAAAGTACTTGTTTTGATCCAAATTGTATGCAAGATCATGTGTGGGGGAAGTGTGTATTAGAGGGAGTAACATGGTGGTAGTGATTGAATAGTGACAACAAATTCAAGATCTACTATGGTTTTTACCTTTCTTTTGTTACCTCACTAGGGATTAAATGAATTCATGTGCTATAATTATCTTGTGATAGCTTGATAATATTTTTTGGTCAAGGTAGTGTATTTTTTATTCAAACATCATGTCAAAGTACCTAAGCTTATGCTCTGTTAATTCTTAATTCTAGATTGCTTGGAGTTTTCCCTTTCTATAGAAGTATAAGAGAGATGCGTTGCATCATATCTATGTTAGGATGTGATGCCCATATGAATGTTTATGAAACACATATGGAACTTTCACCAATATTATGTTGATAATGAATTATTTTATGTCCACTACAACTTAAAAAGAGAATAGACAACCGAACCCATGAATCCTTGTCCATTTTAAGTCATAAGAAACAAATTTCCAACACCATTACTATCATTTATATTTTCTGCAATTAATTATTTCAAAAATACAAAAAATACTTTCTTTACTTGCAAACACAAACAAAACACAAAATCACCTTTTATATCGTTGCCTTTATTTTACTTGTATATTTTATTATTGTTTTACTTTACTTATTATTATTATTTCATATGACTAATATGAAACCTTGTGCTTGAAAACCATGCGGTGGAGTTGGGAACACAAGAAAAAAGTTTATTTTGTAGAATGCTCGAAGAGGAGGAGAAAAATATCCCTTGATCAGCCAATTCCCTGAGAGTTCGATATAAACCCTCGTGTCATCAGATTAATGACAAGTACGCCATGAGGGGGTCCTCGAGGCGTGCGTAAGAGAGGGGTGTGAGACGTACGGTGTTCCGGGACGGTGAGCACACAAGTTTACCCAGGTTCGAATCCACCGGCTTTGGACGGATCCTACTCCTGCTAGCAATCCAGTAATACGGCAGAGCCAGAATATGGGTTACAAGGGTTTCACATGTGCGAGTTGAGATTTTAGACTATTTTGAGGGTGACCTAAAGGATCTCCCTAGGACGGCTTATATAGATATCTGGCCTAGAGTTTATAGGAGAGACCTATCCGGCTACGACTAAGAGTCGGTTAC
This sequence comes from Avena sativa, assembly GCA_916181665.1. Lineage (NCBI taxonomy): Eukaryota > Viridiplantae > Streptophyta > Magnoliopsida > Poales > Poaceae > Avena > Avena sativa. Next base: position 541,144,502 of record OV702289.1, on the reverse strand, counting down.
AGAGTACATCTTGAACTACAAGTAACACTATGGGCCTATGTCGGTAAGTCATCTGGGCCTTCCCGTAGCCGGACTGGACTCCGTATCTTCTCCCTCACTGGGCCGCCCATGAAGCAATGCTCTAACCCGAAGTGGGCCACCCTAGTCAGTGAGGTACAGTGAGGATACCCAGAAAGTATATCCCCAATAGCCGCCCCCGGAAGCCTCCAAGATCCAGAGTCAGATTTCATCATCGTCTAGCTTGACCTTCGACTTGCAGAATCTTGAAGGGTTCCTGAAACTTCAAAAGAAAAGATAGGATCCGGGTCTCAAATGAGTCGGACCTGTGAATATGTTATTCGAGTTTCCAGCTCGAAATTCAAACTAAGCCGGAACTTGGTCTCTGACGTAACCTGACACTAGGCATGGTCAAGTCACGTCACTGACAAACATTCCCATCAGCACGACCGTTGGTGGGTCCGCGTTTTGCGGAACCGAGGCATCGTTTTAATGCGTGCGCGGAGATCGAGGTGGCGTGATCATCACATGGGGGTTACCCAGTTCCTTCCACGACGCGTGTCACAGTTACTGTACACATCTGCAAGAATCTTGGCGCAGCTGGAGGATATAAGTGGCTAGGATTCTCCTCTCCATCTTCTTCACCAGCATTTGCACCGTTTCCTTCCTCCCAATGCCTCCCACGAACACACAGCTCCTCTGCTCCCCAGAACCCTCTAGCGCCGCCCATCCTATGTCACCGGCCCACGAGGAAATGGCTTCAGCATCATCTTCCGGCACGGCGGTGACGGTAGCGACGGCTTCGGCGGCAGAGAAGGAGAGCAACCACTGGGTCTGGATCACGTGCATCCTTGACGATGCCAAGCTCCTTGTCATGGAGAACGAAGGGCTCCTCCGTGTCGGCGACTGGTAGAGCGGCTTCGGCGAAACCGTTCCCAACCCTCGGGCTGGCAAGTGGGTACACTCCAGCACCCACCTCGAAAGAGGTTTGAGTTTCCCTCCCTTAGACTTCTTTTCTGAGGTTATAGATCACTACAGAGTTCAACTCCATCATCTTCCCCCGAACTCTCTCTTAGAGATGAGCGCATACGCTTCTTTGTGCGAGGGGTATCTCGGCATTAGGCCGAGTCTCACTCTTTTCCGGTTTTACTTTCATGTCCGGAGAAATTCTATCACCGCCGGTAATCCATATATTACCGGAACTATTCGCTTTTCTGTGAGGAGAGAGAGCATCTATCCTCGGATTAGGGCCAATGAGTCGGTGAAACAGTGGTCGTCCACTTTCTTTTATCACAAGGATATTCTTGCTCCCGGCAAAGCTACTGCTTTGCCGGCTTTTGTTGACGGTGCCGCCATGCCCCAAGAGTCCTGGGACGCAGATGCGCCAGCTCTCAGTGACGATCTGCCTCTTGCCAAGAGGCGGATCGAATATTGGATGAAGCACAAGGGCCTTAAGGGGTCCTACTTAGTTCACTACTGGGTGGCACGTCGGATCGAGCCTCTTCAACATCATGGAGACCGGCTTATGCACTCCATTACGGCATCCAAGAAAGATACCCTCCGGATCTGCGCCCAGCCTTACACGGATAAAGAATACGAGTCTCAAATCAAGTGGCTAATAAGGGAGTAGATCGAGAGGAAAATCCTGGAGCTGTCTTTGGACATGCATACGGCTGAAGATTTTGTGGTACTAGTAAGTTTCTAGCAGTAACTTGAATTATGTGTTCATCTTTACATTGTTTTGCAATACTGAGATATCTCTTCATTTTCAGCTTGCTGACCTCCCCGAGTTGGAGCTTGCTCCTGTCGAGGTATATCCTCCTGAGATTTCTCAGGACGACGGAGAGTTGGTTCCACTGCCGGACATAAGTACTCGGATGCGTAAGGCTTCGACAGTTGCTATTGGCACAAAGGAGGTGCCTGTTGTGAAGAGGTAATCTTTCCTCACAAGGTCTTTGTATTTTATGTCTTAATTCTTTCCGAGGTGTAACACTCTCTGTTCTATTACCTCCTCAGAGCAAGACAGCTCACCAAGGGCAAGGGGAAAGGAGGCTCATCGAAGCCCCTGCGCCAGTCAAAGCTGAATTTGACTTGTCCTGTTGTAGCACCTCCGACTCTTACCCCTCAACCTTCTGCGACACCGGAGATTACTCAATAACCGAATGTCGCAGAAGATCCGGCTCAACAAGCAGAGCTAGTGATCCTCGGATCACAAACTGCGTCACCATGGGTGACTCGGGTTTTGATAAGGGTGAACCCTCTTTGGGTAATGATCCCTCGGCAGAGGTCTTCGCTGAAAACCTCCTCAACAATCCGGGTCTTGCCAAGCTTGGCATTACTCAGAAATCTATGGAGGAGATCCAACGGCTAGCCTAGCAATGCTTGGAAATCCGGAATATTACTCCCGAAGAAGAAGCACAAGAAGAAGAGGATGTCAAGTACTCCAAACTTCTTGAGCAAGTCCGTCTTTGTGACAAGAGGTTGAGAACTGGCAAGCTTCCGCCACCAGTGATCCTGCTGACCCTCACCAAGAAGGTTAGCACTGAGGTGTCCATGAGCTTAAGCAAGCTCACCAATGAACATTATGTAAGTCGAATTCCAACTTATCTTTTTACTTTACTTTATATCATATCCTCTAGCCCCCAAGCATGAAGTTGGATACACAATCCGGATTTACGCTTCCTTAGGATACCAAAGAATGAACTAGTGTAGCCCCCAAGGCTCGTGCTGATATTAGTAAAAATATTAGCCCGAGTCTTTAGTAGACTTCTGACTCTGGGTATTCTGACTTACAGAAAGTTAATTGTATAACCAGGAATTGTTGAAGAATATCTACAACAAGTGGAGAGAGATCAGAGCTCTCCGGCTTGAAAATGCTCAATTGAAAGTGTCAAGGCATGAGGCTGAAGGTAAACATTCCAATACTCAAACCTTGCCTTTATTTCATAGTCAAATTTTCATTCAATTGTTGTCATTTTGACTACAACACTCGTAAAGCAATCCTGTGCTATGATTGAAGAAGCCAAAAATCTGAAAACCCTGGCGGTGGAGAACACTGATTTACGTCAGGAGCTAGATAAACTGAAGGCGGATCATGAACGGAGCTTTGCTCAGATTCTTGAATCCTCCTCTATGGCCACCGACGAACGTGATTGAAGGATTGCTGCCCAGGATCAGAAAATCTTGGATATCAACAATGAATTGTTCAGAGACAGGGACATGACTGAGGCACTCCGGGATGAACTCCAGAGTCTTCGTGAAGATAAGGCCAAGGAGATGCCCCAACTCATCTAGGACTGGAACATGTCCTACGCGCGGACTGCAGCGCAGAATGCTCTCACCATGGTCATGAGCGACCATGGAAGCATGGAAATCTGGCAAGTGACTAGAGGGTATTCTACTATGGATGAATACGGATAGGAGCAGGACATCAAAGAAATCATGGACTCCTGTGCCGGATATGGGTGCCACGTAGCTGACTTGACCAGCTACGACACTCCCTTCTTCACTCGCGTAGAGACGCCGCCTTCGCCCGCTGAAGAAACTGGTGAAGTTTCTAATGAAGAACAAACCATCTCGGATTTGAATGTCTCGGACAGATATCGAGGCGAGACTGATGTCTCTAGTGAGCCGGTAGCTCCTTTGTCTCCCCCTGCATCGTAGAGCATCAGAAAAACAATGTGTTATTCTGAAAACAATTCGGGTTGTAAATAAGTAGTATAATACTTTTGCTGGTACTAAGTTTTACTCTATCTATTTAGCACTTTTAGCTTTATAAGTTTCGTGCCTGAAATTTTTACATAAGCACTTATTTTATTTGTCTGTACTTATCGTTTATCTTGCTTTCTGCCTCGTCCCTTTCGTGAGCCAGCCAACTTTTAGCACGGAAACTTTGCCGAGCAACAGAGCTCAATTGCTAAACCAATTTAAACTCGGAAACAAAGCTGGCTTCCAGTACCAACAATTCACTACTCGGAAAATGCCCGCATCCGTAAATCAGATGAATAACAAAAGTATAGACTAGAAAATTTAAATTTATACACAAAGGTAGCATTTTTAGAATTGGAAATCTAAATCAGAACAAACATGAGCATAAAGTACTTTCAAGTATTCTGGGATTTTTGACTATGACATGATCATTCGGAAATAAGATGGTAAAAAACTTCTCAGAAAAACTTTGAGGCAACCAATACTTTATTTCTCATTGAACATGTACACATATGTGATTACAATGAAAGATAAACTAAGAATAAAAGGGCCTTAGCTGAGAAATATTCCATGGTCTGTCCAATTCTTCTGGGTCTGTACTGCCTCCAGCTCTCTTTGTTTTCTTAGTAGCAGGTCTTTCTTTGACTGGCCGCATATCAGTTAGATAGTAAGAACCATTGTACAATACTTGGCTAACTAAAAAGGCCCTTCCCATATTGGGGAAAGTTTGTGCTTTCTTTTCTGCACAAGCCGGAGAACCAAATCGCCCTTATTGAAAGACCGGTTTCTGACTCTCTGGCTATGATACTTGCGTAACTTCTGCTGATAGGCTGTTGATCTCATCTTAGCAACGACGCAAACTTCTTCGACTAAGTCGAGATCATTTTGTCGAGAAATTTCGGCATCGTCTTCAATATACGTGGCAACTCTGGGAGAAGTGTGAATCAAATCACTAGGAAGAACTGCTTCTGCGCCATAGACCAAGAAGAAAGGTGTGTATCTGGTTGACCTGTTCGGAGTTGTTCGCAAGCTCCATATTACAGAAGGTAATTCCTCTGCCCAAGCCCCCGCATCACGTCGTAGTGGTGCTTCGAGTCTCGGTTTTAGGCCTTGTAGGATTAAACCATTTGGTCTTTCGACTTGTCCATTAGCCTGCGGATGTGCGACTGACGCAATGTCAAGCCGGATATTTTGTTCATTGCAGAATTTGGCAAGCTCTCCCATAGAAAAGTTACTCCCATTGTTCATGATAATGCTATGCAGATAACCGTATCGGATTATGACATCCTCGACAAATCTTCTTGCTGTTGCTCCATCAGAACTAGTGACGGGTTTAGCCTCAATCCACTTTGTGAATTTATCCACCATCACTAAGAGATGAGTAAATCCACTTGGATCCCGTTTAAACGGTCCTACCATGTCAAGCCCCTAGACCGCGAAAGGCCATGTTATCGGTATTGTTCGCAGCTAATCAGCCAGAACGTGAGCTTGCTTGGTGTACTTTTGGCAGCCCTTGCACATCTCAACCAGCCGTTCGGCATCTGCCTTGGCTGTAAGCCAGAAAAAACTGCATCGGAAAGCTTTTGCCACTAGAGATTTGGCTCCAGCATGGTGACCACACTGGCCTTCATGTATTTCTCGTAAGATTTCCACTCCTTCTTCCGGAGATACACAGCGCTGAAAGACCCTAGACGCGCTCTGCTTATAGAGCTCACCACGAATTATAGTGTAAGCTTTTGCTCGTCGGACGATCTCTCGGCTCAGAACATCGTCTTCGGGTAATTTTCCATCTACCAAGTAATTAAGGTAGGGTTGAGTCCAGCTGGGAATTATAGCCAGAACTGCTAGTAAAGGTGAGTCGGATTTGGTTGGATATTCCTCGTCTACTCCTTTTATAGAGGGAACTTTGAGGTGCTCTAAAAAAGCGCCACCCGGAACCTTTTTTTCCATGCAGAGCCTATATGAGATAGTGCATCTACTTCCTCATTTTCTGTTCGAGGTATGTGTTGAACTTCAAACCCTTCGAACGATTTAGCTAGTTCATCCACAACAGCTTTATATGCTGCCATGTGTTTATTCGCATTACGGATATCCGACACTTGTTGGGCAACAAGATCTAAATCTCCATAACACATCAAACATCGGATGCCAATATCCTTAGCAATCCGGATTACATGCAGTAGTGCTTCATACTCGGCAATGTTATTCGTCGCCGTGAAGTGGATCTGCAACACATAGAAAAGTTTGTCTCCTTGGGTTGATTTGAGTACCACGCCAGCCCCCGAGCCCCCGAGCGCCTTAGACCCGTCAAAATGTAAGGTCCAGTATTCCGACTCTGGCAGGGTCATATTTTCCATTTTCTCTATCCAATCAGCGACAAAGTTAGCGAGGATTTGGGATTTGATTGCGGTACGAGATTTATACTCAATGTCGAGAGCTGAAAGCTCTATGCCCCATTTTGTGACGCGTCCTGTAGCATCGTTGTTGTTGATTATATTTCTCATGGGAGTTGTGCTCACCATGGTAATTGAGTGTTCCTAGAAATAGTGTCGTAACTTACGAGATGCGAAAAACACACCATAAGCTAGCTTTTGATAGTGCGGACACCGCTGCTTTGATTCAGTTGGGACTTCGCTGAGATAATAAGCCGGATGCTGCACCAGGTGTTCCTGATTTTCCTCTGGCCTCTCCACCACCATGACGACATTGATGACTCTGTTTGTCGCAGCGAGATAGAGCACCATCGGTTCACGTGGTTGCGGTGCTGCAAGGATAGGAGCAGATCAGAGTACTGCTTTCAGGTCTTGTAGTGCAGCTTTAGCTTGGTCAGTCCAAACGATTTTTTTGGTCTTTTTCAGCAGCTTGTAGAGTGGTGCGGCTCTTTCTCCAAGCCGACTTACAAACCGACTGACTGCTGCGATGCAACCGGTTAGTCTTTGAACGTGCTTCAGGCGAGTCGGCCTAGAAATATTGAGTATAGCCTTAATCTTGTCTCGGTTTACCTCTATGCCTCTTTGAGACACGATAAAACCTAACAATTTTCCGGCTGGTATTCCAAAGAAACATTTCTTCGGGTTAAGAATTATGTTGTATTTTCATAGATTGGCGAATGTTTCCTCCAAGTCGGAAATTAATGTTTCCTTCTTTTTGGACATCACCGCAATGTCGTCCACGTATGCATGTACATTGCATCCGATTTGGTCGTGGAGGCAACGCTGCATAGTGCGCTGGTATGTAGCTCCTGTGTTCTTGAGCCCAAAGGGCATCATAACAAAATAGAAGGTTTTGAAGGGGGTTATGAATGAAGTTTTGACTTTGTCTGACTCCTTCATTCGAATCTGGTGATAACCGGAATATGCATCGAGAAAACATAGGAGTTCCAAGCCTGCCGTAGAATCGATAACTTGATCAATTCTAGGCAGAGCGAACGGATCTTTGGGACAAGCCTTGTTCAAGGCAGTATAATCAACACACATCCTTATATCAGTGGTGTCCTTTTTAGGGACTATTACAGGGTTGGCCGACCAATCAGTATGGATGACCTCTTCTATGAATCTGGCTAACTCGAGCCGGGCTAGTTCCTTAGCTATTGTCTTATGCTTTTCATCGCCGAAACATCGTTGGGACTGTTTGACAGTTTTAGCATTCGGGTGTACATTTTGAGAGTGCTCGGCAAGTTCCCTAGGTACTCCGGTCATGTCAGATGGCTGACATGCGAAGATATCTTGATTTTCTTGGAGGAACTTGACGAGTATGCTTTCCTATGCACTATCTAGGCCTACACCTATCTGGGTCACCTTGGAGGGGTCATCATCCTTCAACAGTGTCTTCTTCGTCTCTTCTGATGCCTTGAACTCCGGATTCGGCTTTGTCACCTCCTTCTTCGTTGCGGGCATCTCGGACAGATCAATAGTCTTCTTGATCTCCTGGTACTCCTGGGCGTGCAGCACGGCTTCAACAAAGGCGGCATTTCCGTCCTCGCACTCTCGCGCCTTCTTCGGGTCTCCCCTGATTGTGATCACGCCTTTGGGACCTGGAATTTTCATCATATTGTAAATGTAACACGGACGAGCCATAAAAGCCTAGTAAGCCGGACGTCCGAATATAGCGTGGTACGTGCTCTTGAACAGGACCACTTCGAAGGAAAGTGCCTCCGTCCAATAATTCCTTGGAGTTCCAAAGGTAACATCCAAAGTGATCTCTCCCAGGGAATTTGCTTGTCTTCCGGGGACAACTCCGTGAAAGATCACAGAGCTGTGATTCAGCTGGATCTCCGAGATCTGCATCCGGCGTAGCGTTTCGACATACAGGATGTTAATGTTGCTGCCGCCGTCCATGAGGGTCTTGGAGAAACCATAGCCATCAATAAGTGGATTGACGACTAAGGCGTATTTTCCTCGCATGTGCAACTTAGGCGGATGATCAGCACGGTCAAAGGTGATTGCCACTTCCGACCAGTCCAGGAATTGTCGGACAGTTGGAACAGTTGCGTTGAGCTCATGCAGAACTACTTTCTTGACCTTAGCTGGTTGAGATCCGAGGAAGGTGACGTAAATGTCTTTCTTCGTTGGGAAGTTTTTCTTTCCCTCCGGCTTGGGATTTGAAGGGTCAGCTTCCTCCATGTCGGAATCTTCCTTGGTCTCTTTATCTTTCTCCGGATTGCTCTTTCCCTTCTTCCGCTTAGCCTTGTAGCCAGTGGTATCGTCTTTCTTGATGTCGTTGTTAAAACGACACTCGGCGTTTGTGTGAGACGAGCCCCCATTGGCATCTAAGTGATGCACACATGGGTTATTAGAAATGTCGGCCCAGGAGTAGGTTTTGCCCGGTTGCTGGTCTCCTCTACCCTGGACTCTTGATGTCCCACAACCGCGTCCACGGCCACCGCCACGTCCTCCAGACCCAAAAGTAGCAGTAACCACTGCCATTTCCGCGTTGGGTTTTTCTTCCGAGGTGTTTTTGCGCTTCTGAGCTTGCTGCTTTGGTTGTTTTGTCGACTATGGCACAGCTAGGGTGTTCAATAATCCCTCTGCATCGTCATTAGCATCTGCATACTTACTCGCTGTTTCTATCATCTCTCCCAGATCAGTGACCTTGTCACACTTCAAGCGATGACGTATTAAACCAATTGGGAGTCCTGCAATGAAAGCTTCAATCGTAGTTTGGTCATTTACTCCTTCATGGGAGTTCTTGGTGTCGATCCATCGTCCAAGGTAATCTCGCCAAGTTTCTCCGGCCTTCTGGGTGTAATGCTGTAGGTCTCCTACCGTACAGGGCCTCTGATATGTGCCTTCGAAATTCCGAAAGAACGTGCTTTACATGTCATACCAGTTGTGGATGGTATTCTCCAGAAGTTCATTGAGCCATGACCGCATCGTCTTCCGCAACATAAGTGGGAGATATCAGGTTGCGACCAAGCTGTTTCCTCCTTTGGCGATGCAGCAAGCCTAGAAAAATCCTGGAGCCAAGTATCTGGCTGGGCTATACCGTCGTAGGCTTGGATGTGTCTTGAGATAGCAAATCCTTCCGGGAAGTGTGTTTGTCGAATCCGTGCTCCAAAGAATTTTGGGCCCATGTATATATCATCGTTTTCATAGCGGCGCACCTATATATTGGAGTTAATCCGGTGTCTCGCGTCATTTGGTGACAGGGAACACTGTCTTGGTTGTTCGCTATAGCTGTGGTGCCTTGGAGCTGGACTTCGGCTTCTGTCACCACCTCCTCCACCACGATGCCCTCCTTGGCCTCCTTGAGAGCCGTTGTGATGGCTACTTTGTGGAGAGGGTGAAGCAGCTGGATTAATTCTGGCTGATCACCGGCCTCCGTTCGGAGCATCATTATTCTGGTTCCGGGGAGGGTCTTCATTACGACGAGCCCGCTGCCGACTTGACTCGGCACGGTGTCCGTCGTTCCTTCGTCCGTCACTCACACCGCGGTGAGGATCAGCCGGACGGCTTGTATGTCTAGGAGCTGGCATTCTTTGACGATCCTCCTCCCAATGTTTCTCTTTGTCTTCTTCCCTGCGATCGTTTGACTCTTGCCGGGGAGGATTTCTCGGATACAACACAGTAATTGCCTCTTGCTCGGTGGCTGGAGGGACGTTGCGCCAGTCACGTGCAGTTCTGTGGTGCTGCCCTGAAGATCCGGTTCTTGAGTGGTTGTCTTCCCAACGGTCAGAACAGTGATGTTGTTCCAGAACATGTTGGGGTCTTATATCATTCCTGGCCGGATCCGTGTGACATTGGTCTGATTGAGAGACCAGTTTTCCGCTTCTAGATTTCGCGACCTTCTGCTTCTCCAGACCCTTGGTGAGTAGCTTAATTCCCAATCAAACCTGTTCTAGGCCTAGATAATTTGCCAGGATATCTCGAGCTATGGCAGTGTTTTGCACTGGTGTTGGGTACACCAGATCTCCATTACTGTTGAGCCGAGGCATCCCCGGATCTCCCTCAAAGAGAACCTTGCGTACTTCCAGAAATTTATCAGCCCGTATGTGGCCTTTCTGGTTCTTCTAATGTTGCAGAGAGATAAGCCTCTCCGCAGTAGCCATGCACTTATTCTCTTCCTCGATGTTTTTGGCTTCATCCAGGAGTACTTGGCGACGCGCTTCTAGGGCTTGGGCCCTTTCTTCCAATTCCGCGTCGGTGAGTTCTGCCGCAGTAGGTATAGGTGTGGTTAACACATCATCGATGAGTTTAGGGGCACCTGTATTGACCACATGTCCAACCACCGATTCTTCTTTGGGTTCGTCTGGGATAAGTGCTCCATCCGAGTCTTCCTCATATTCCTCGGCAATCACCTCCTCTGTCGAAAGTTCTTTTTTCGAGGTATTGTTCTTCTTGTTCGTCTTCTTTGCCTTCTTGGCAGCACCGGTAGCAAAGACGGCTTTGGGTCCGTTTCCCGGAGTCGGGATCTGATCAGTACTTTCAGACATCTGCATGTTGGGATTATCTCTGAGATCCATGTCATCCTGCACTTTTGGGAGAGTTTTCTCCGGATCCTTCATCCATGGCTTCTCCTTCTTCTGCAGCTTTGGAGTTGAACTCCTCTTCATATTCCACGGAGAACTTCTAGAAATCCACCGATGTCATCGAGTCATCCGAGGATGCGGGTAAGTCGGTGTTTGTTCCGATCGCCTCCAGCACCGAGTCTTCGTTGTCTCCAGCATCGGCAGAGCCGGATCCTGATCCGACATATCCGACAAAGTGCAACATGTGGGTCCTTAGGTAGTTGCGGCTTTCCTCTTGGGCTTCCTCGTAAATCCTGATGGTATTGAGAACTTCATCCATGTTTGCGCCTTGCAGCATCATGCGCCTCAACGTATGCCTCAGGAAAGGTTGGTCTGTTCCGGTGTTGGCAGAGCCGAAACCAGGGTTATTGTTCTACTCCTCCTGGATTTCGACCTCGGTGGGTAGATAGATCTGGGATTCGGCCTCCCTATGGAGATCCACTCCAGATTCGACTTGACCGCAAGATCTGCTTCAGATTCGGCTTTCTCCACTATCTCTGCAACAGGTGTGGGCTGAGTGGATATAGGGTTTTCTGAGATCCGTAACTCTGCCGCCTCCACGGACAAAGAGAACCCAGAGATTTCTTCTGCCTCTATCATCACTGCTGGGGTGGGTGGGACAGGTTCAGTGAAACCGATGTATACATCAATCTCGCCAAAAGACATGATGGTGTAAGCAGTCATGGCCTCCCTAGCCAGAATCCAGGTCTCGTCGAGAACGATGAGAGAAACGTTGCTGGTGTAGAGGACATGACCGACGGTGATAGTCTTGCCGATTCCGATTCTTGAAGATTCTGCTCGGAACACAGATCCGAAGCTCACTTGCCCCACGGTGGGCGCCAACTGTTGTTAGATTCATGACAAGTATGCCATGAGGGGGTCCTCGAGGCATGCAAAATAGAGGGGTGTGAGATGTACGGTGTTTCGGGACGGTGAGCACACAAGTTTACCCAGGTTCGAATCCACCGGCTTTGGATGGATCCTACTCCTGCTAGCAATCTAGTAATACGGCAGAGCCGGAATATGGGTTACAAGGGTTTAACCTATGCGAGTTGAGATTGTAGACTATTGTGAGGGTGCCCTAAAGGCTCTCCCTAGGACGGCTTATATAGATATCTGGCCTAGGGTTTACAGGAGAGACCTATCCGGCTATGACTAAGAGTCGGTTACAGAGTACATCTTGAACTACAAGTAACACTATGGGCCTATGTCGGTAAGTCATCTGGGCCTGTAGCCGGACTGGACTCCGTCTCTTCTCCCTGACTGGGCTGCCCGTGAAGCAATGCTCTAACCCAAAGTGGGCCACCCTGGTCAGTGAGGTACAATGAGGATACCTAGAAAGTATATCCCCAACACCTCGAGTCACCTTTGTGGGGGAAAAGACGCTCGCTACAACACTCTCCACTTGGAGTCCCAACGAGTTGGTACACATGGATCCTAATATATATATATATATATAATGTTCTTATATTTATGAATTGTGCTTGATTTGTCCAAAATATAGCATAGGTCATGCCCAAATTTTAATTACTCATGCAAATATGCAAACAATGTGGTGTCACTCAGTAAATGCATTCAAGCAATCCTTCTCATACTACAACAATGGTCAAATCAATCATGCACCTACACAAGCAATGCTTCAAGTAAGTTTGCATCCATCGGGAGAATCTATCGTCTACTCCCTTTTGAATCAAGCGGTCGAAAATCCCTTGGATTTTTAGATGATCTCAATGTCACTAAACACAATTACTCCCTCTAAGACAACTTATTTTAATCGGTACATTATAGTAGCCAATAGATTCCTTTGGATACCCTACAAACATGCACTTTTCAGCTTTTGGTTCGAGATTCTCGGGCTATAATTTCTTAACATAAGCCTCACATCCGCAAACTTTTAGGAAAGACAACTTTGGCTTCATGCCATTCCATATCTCATACGAAGTTGTCTTCACAGACATGGATGGTGCCCTATTTAAAATGAATGTGGCAGATTCTAACGTGTATACCCAAAATGATATAGGTAAGTCGGTGAGAGACATCATAGACCACATGCTATCTAATAGAGTGTTATTACATCACTTGGACATACCATTATGCTATGGTGTTATAGCTGGGATAAGTTGTGGTACAGTACCACAAGTCTTGAGATGCATGCCAAACTCATAACTCAAATACCCGCTTCCTCGATGAGATCAACGATGATTGATTTTCTTATCAAGTTGATTTTCAACTTCACTCTAAAACTCCTTGAACTTTTAAAATGTTTCAGACTTATGTTTCATTAAGTAGATATACCCATACCTACTCAAATCACCAGTTAAGGTACCGAAGTAACGATAACCATTGCGCATCGAGATGCTCCTTGGTCCACATACATCGGTATGTATGATGCCCAATAAGTTCGCCGCCCACTCAATCACATCGGAGAACGGCGTCTTGGTATACTTGCCCATAAGGCACGGTTGACATCTGTCAAGAGATTCAAAATCAAGCGACTCCAAAAGTACATCAAAATGGAGATTCTTCATGTGTTTCACACCGATATGACCCAGATGACAATGCCACATATACATTGAATTATCATAATTATGCTTACATCTTTTTGAATCAATATTATGGATGTGCAAATCACTACAATCGAGATTTAATAAGAACAAACCATTAATTTTGGGTGCATGAGCATAAAAGACATCATTCATATAAATAGAACAACCACTTGTTTTTGACTTAAATGAATAATAATCTTGCAACAAGAAAGATCCACTCACAAGATCCATGCTCAATATAGGACAGTGTAGTGTAACACTAAAACTTGATTGGAATGGACTAAATGTGTCAAAAACCAATCGTATGTAGGACTATGAAGACATTACCCAAGATATTGTAGTAGAAGGAGTTATACTACATATAGGAAATGATAGTGGATATTGTCAAGTATGAAGAGAATTCAAGGAAAAAGATTTGGAGACAGGATACCACAATTATCCCCAATTATGATCACAATGGAGTTAAGAAATGTTGTGATCAATACAAGTCAACACCTTATTCCGAAACGTAAGAGAGTACGAACTTCGGGAAGGAAGTTTATTTTAAGGGGGAGAGTCTAGAAATAAGCTGAGATGAGGTGTGTGCATTGCATTCATGCATAGAAAATCTCGATAATTTTCGCGCTTTTAAATAAAACTTGTCAAAGTGATTGAAGCTTCTCTTAACTTGGTGGAACTAAAGTAGATCATCAAGTTAACTGTCATAAGTTTTAGTACGACCTTTGCTAAAACCCTTGGGTAATATAATTTGATCTAAGGGTAGATCAAATGTAATAAAACTAAGTCACAACACACTACTTAATAAGGAGATCTTCTAGAGATCATTACATGGTATTCCATACAACAACTCAAGGATGAATACTTAATATTCTATAGATTATGTCAAGGTATTATCTACCACAAACCCTGAATACCAAGTTAAGTATATAACTTAAGTAAAGAAACCCCATAACTAAATCTTGAAACACTTGTTTGCCATAGTTATTCCTATCATGGGCATCATGGTAGTTCTTAAACACTAACGCTTATCACAAATAGAGAGAAAATAGAAGTCAAGCCAAGACCATTCATCTTATATCTTTGTTGACATATTAGTAGGTGACATTTCTATTTAACCAAGTACTAGTGTCAATTGATCATCAATGTGTGTGATCAATTCTTGACCTAGCACATATTGACTCTTAGCTTTGACCTATTATATTACCCTTCCATAGGCCAAAGTAAATTAGTAAGAAGAAGAAACTAGATGGTAGAGTGTGCCATCATCAATGGAATGTGATCCTTAGTGGTGATAAAACCATTTGGTGTTGGAGGAGTTAACTCACTCATGAGTTCACTAGAAGAAGCATCTAAACCTAAGAGTTAAGATAGTGATTATGGAGGTGTGAGAAAGCTAGAAGTATTAGAGTATCCAATGATAATCTTATTAAGCCAAGTAGATATGAATATGGAGTAAGCTTCCTTAACAAGATAATCCTATAGAGAGACTAGTACAAGCCTACTACTTTGTTGATGATAGATCTTGATCAGACAATTAGAATCCTAAGCTTTGAATGATCATAGGTTGGTGGTCATTACTCTCAAGTCACTTGAGAATAGATGACTAGCTGATGAAGAAGTGTTGTGAGAGTACCAAAATTAGGAAAACTTTTAGTAAGCTGAATAATCTAGCTTGATCATGAGAAGTCAAGCTAGAGTTTGATGAAGTATACAATATGAGATGTATTGAGTAGTTGGAGGCATAGTAGTTTAACTAAGCTAATACAAGAATAGTCTTGTATTATGGAGAATAGTACCACCTATTACAAAGGATTGGTATTGCATGTGATATAGAGAGCATTGTAATCTTGCAAGCCTTGAAAGTAGAGGCAAGGTTATCATAAAGGAGTTTAGGGATGGAGTTAGAAGTAGTTACATTGCTGGATCCATCAAGGGTAGCTAAGTAATAGAAGTTATGTGTAGAAGAATGGAGAATGAGAATTATTGAAGTGGCATGACCATGTCATCATATGATGATGGATATGGTGGAGTCAGATGATTGTCCTATTCAGGAAGATGTGATCTTTGTGAATAAGATGAGAGAGATTTATAGGTATTAAGGTAAGGATTCTTTAGAAGCCTTAACCAAGATCATATCAAACCATGACAAGACCCATGTCTACCTCTTTGTTTAAAATCCTAGAATAAAGAGGGAAGTTAAACCAATTCCTATTTTTAGGAAGTCAATGGATAGTATCTCTTAGTCAAATGAAATGTCTAAAGAGATAAGTAGAATACCAGTTGAGAGTGTATTGATGGAAGCCTTGTCCACCTGATTGTCTTAACCCCTAATAAGAACCTAGTCTCATAGGATCATCAAGACCACATTAAGAAGTAAGCTTTATAGTTCACTCTAAGTTGAGATGTCATTCAAGATTATAAATTCTAGATCAATCCTTGAACCTTGATCCCTAGCAACATTCACTAAGAAACTTGAGGGTAGTGTATCCTCTAGGGTCCATAGTAAGTGTGGTGTTATAAATCCTAAGTAAATTTTGCTGGGCATTGAGATTACTTGTGCCACATGAATGATAATGGTTGTACACCATTATATAATAAACTTCTATTAAAATTTTAACCACACTTAAGGAAGTAATGAACAACTAGTTCAAGAAGTGATCCATGCCTACTTTGAAAAGAGTAGAATGGTTATGAAGAAATTGTAATGGATCTGGAATAAAAGAAATTCCAAACTTTAAAGAACCTTAAAATTTAAATCACTATATTATAAACCACCATATTATGTGATTGATATATAAAGATAAGTATGGATATATTCCATGCAGATCATTCCACATTTTCCATCTTTACCATAACCATTACAATATGGTGAAAATAAGAATAATTATATAAGATCTTTATATAAAAAGTTAATTCCTAAAACCCTAATCTCAATAATATTCTCTAACAAAATAATCCTTTTTTATAATCATGACTAGTGAAAAAAGAAAAAGAGACAGCCAAACATCAGCCCGCGGTCCATTTCCTCTTCGCGCTATCTGTCGCTCGTGTGCACTAGCTGCCGCAAACCATTCACTCTTCCAAAGCCCAGTGGAAGCCCATCTAGCCCAAGCCCAGGTACCGGTTCGCCATCATCTTCTTCAACATCACAAGCGGCTCCCTAGAAGCTCTAGCGCCGCCCGATACCAATCACCGGCGTCAGCAAGCTTCGACCACCGTGATGCATGCCGCTATCGCCCGGGAGGGGATAAGACTTCCACTACGACGCCCTTGCCCGTCCTCATCCTCATTTCCTCTCCCTCGCGCTTGCTCTTCCTTTTTCCCATGCAACCCGAAACCCTAGCTCGCTGGAGTTTGCTGTCCTCGCCACCACAGACCACCTTCGGACCAACCTGGGGCACCATCGTTCTCGCCCCGGTCTCCTCGTTCGTCTCCGACCAAGCTCGCAGGAAAGTGCACTGTGAATCGTGCGGAATCGAGCTCTGCATCCTGCCGGCCGTCACAGACATCACTGTTGATTCGCTGTCTTCCAAGTTCCTCCGGCCTCAGCAACCCCTTGCTTTGATCCCGGTGAGCCAGTGGTGCTCAGGCACCCTTTCAATATCTCCCTCTTGCCCTGGATCGATCTGCCACCATAGCTCGCCGTCCACCGCCGCAGTAGCTAGATTTTGTCGTCGCTCCGGCGACCGTTTACTGGCGGCACCGCCACTATTAGGTTCCCCGCGTCACGTAGTATCGAACCTGACTAACCGTGCTTGCTAACTCGCCCTAGATCATCGCCGGCGACCACCGACTGGTGGTGGTGATTGTGCTGATGTCACCCTGACGCCGAACTCACATCATCCGGGTACCGCTAGACACGTTTGACTAGGTCGTCGTCCCTGTGCCAGATGATGTGGTCCTGAACCCATTGGTAAGTGACCCTGGCTAGGTTAGGTCCGAGTGTAAAAAGGATTCTCTCTTTAGTAATTAGATAAAACAATATAAGTTCAAATATAAATAAATTTCAGGAATTTAAGAAATGATTAAATCATAGAAATTGAATACCTTTTGTTTTATAACTCTATAATATAAACCTATTATCATCCTTTATTTTCCAACTTAAATAAAATAATAATAATTATTAGCAAATATCCTATTAAGGATAAATCTTAAATAAATATATTTTAAATTCAGAAAAACAACTATAATATATCAAAATTTGTAGAAAAATAAAATATACATTTGTAAACTTATGTTGTACATTTTGTGTCACTCAAATAAATATTATTATTTATTAAGCATTTATAAAGTGAAAAAACTTATAAAAGTCATATCTTATTATTTAAAAATCACAAAAATACTCATAATATACCAAAATGATCACAAAAATAAAATATATACTTTAAAAATATCATATTTCATAATTTAAATATAATAAAAGATAACGGTCTAATAAATCTTATTTAAATCCTTTTATTTTATTTTAACCCATTAAAATATATAAATCTTTACTATTGCCTTTATCATTATTAAATTAAAGTCTAGAAGTATAAGAACAAGCTCAAATAATGTTTATATGAAACCCAATATGGTTCCAACTATTTTAAAGTGTAGTTCTTAAAGTTCTCATTGAGAGTAATCATATTTTGTTCCTAAAAATATTTCATCAAGTATAAAATCATTAAAAATAGTGTATGGTTTGTTAGGAGGATTTTATTTATGTACAAAATCATCCAGGTAATATTTATCTAGTTCTTGAACAAATTTGAGAATTCACTTAAAAAAATCTAAACAAAGTTTTAATTAATTAAAGTAATGCTCTGTCCCATGTTTATAAAATATAAGCATTACTTCTAAAATAGGTAAGTGAATCTATTCACTTATAGTATTAAGAAAACCCTACTCCAATAAGGACAAACAATACCCTTATTTGACCTTTAGGAAGCATTATGAAATAAAACAACATATAATGTAATCTTGTATTAAATACATATAAGTCTCCACTATAAGTGTTGTGATTATTCAAATCTAGTGATGTTTTCCTTTTTAGTAACTATAATTAGAAATGAATCCTAAGAGTGTTAACTTCAACTTTAAATGCTTTTGTCTAGTTAAGTAAGTTTTTCTTCAAGAGTTATACATTTAAGAAACATTAAAAGTAATCCTGAAGCATTTCTATAAAGGCTCTAATTGACTAATAATCTTGCTTAAGGAATCTGTTAGATAACATGCCCCAATTGCGTGTTTTAATATTGTATGCTACTTGTTGTATCTACTTATTGTTTCACACACTCTCACAATCCTTAATAAGAAGCACAAGTGTGAAATTGGTATAAAAGTGCAACACATTCCAAAAAACTCATCACAAGCTTCAAACCCTAGACAGATATGATTAGTCCGAGGATTCACGTTTATCAAACTGCATTACATTACTTATGCATAACTGCATCTTGCTTCTTGAAACATTTGTCCTTACCGGAACAATGATGTTATTTACAGAATTTGGATCTTCTATTGCTTCGAAGACCGTGAGTGCATAATATTGCAATCACAAAAGGCAAGTTCACAACTTGCTCATGTCCTTTGATTATTTTCTATCAAATGCTTGTAACTCAAATGTTGTCCTCACCTATATTTCAAAAAGGTCAAAAAACACTATTTTCATAATAATATGATTATGGATTATTTACCAAATGGTAATAATCTACTTATACAATTCCAGTGGTAAAGGAACATAATATCTAGGACTTAACAACCAATGTCGCTAGTGATTCTAGCGTCGTATATTACGCGTTAACCATGAGATTTGGAATGGGATAGAGAAGTCAGCTGGATCTTCTTCCTTTCGCATGGATGGATGACCTTATCGTGAGGCTATAGCTTCCTTGCGAGGACTCAGCAGATGGGTGGGACTCCTAGTTCCCCAAGATATTGGTGTCTAGAATTTCCGTGAGGGGCTGTCGGAGGTATATCTGCCTATATGGGGGTTGCCAGGGACATGATCTGCTCACTAGAGTCTCCAAGGGGTTGCCAGGGTTATATGTGCCTATGTGAGGGTTAACAGAGGTATATCTGCTTGGGGAGGTCGTGTCTTCATGTGGGGTCACGGAGAAGGGTAGTGATTGGCTTGGATCTTAGACTGGGCCCTATACCAAGGAAGTGTGGACAAGCTCATGACTTGTATGTGCAACAAGGCTAAGGTCTCTCATGGGTAAAGTAACGCACCTCTTCAAAGTGTAAGAACTGTGACATGTTACTCCCTGTTCCAGAAAGGATCTACAAACGAGGTAAGAAAGGAACTCCATGAAAGTTCTGGTCAACCTGTGAAGGCTGTCGAACATAGTTTTCAGAATAAAAGCAACCTTTGAATAAATGTTTACGAAAACCTGCATTGCCTATGACCTTTGGTCTGTGGCTGTAGAGATAGTGCATCATACACTCTTTTTAGTGAACTTGCTGAGTACGCCTGTACTCAACCGTACCTTCTTAACCCTTGCTGGGTTCTAAGCCATTAAAGATGATGTCAACATCAATTTCTTCTCAAGAAACCATCATCGGAGGCTCAAGTCCTTCAATAAAGTCAATCAAGTCAACATATACATCAACAAAAGCAAATGCAAAGATCTTGATTAGATAGGAGTAGATACTCTAGCCATAACACCTACTTCTGTAGAGCATTGCACTAGCAGCAATTGCAAGTCAGATAGTTTAGATGCTAGTCTTATTAGCTAGATAGTTTTGAGTTATTATTAGTGGTTCTTCTTTGTAAGAAGTTTCTTTCTTCCTCTTTAACCTAGAGTGTTCTTTGGATCTTTTGTAAAGAGTCGAGTTGTAATCTATAGTCATGTCTTAGACCTGTTGTGTTTCTGTTGTACCACTCTGAGGAATGTAATAATAGTGAACGGTGTTTCATTGATGTTATGTCAACAACTATAGTGTACTACATTATACAGTGGTATGCTAGGTCACCACAGGTTGGTTCTCTGCCTTCAAGTACTAGAGCTCAATTGTTTGAAATAAAACAGAATGTCAAACAAGAATTTGACCCATGATAATTGAAATTATGAAAGTTATGTGTTTGACATTTTACAAGTTGTTTGTTAGCCAGACCATGCTATCATGGGGAAAGCTTTCAACATTGCACTACTTTTGTGTTGATATCATGATCTTTTGGTTGTGGAGGCTCACTAATGTGAAATAAATTGGAACACTCAATAAAGCTTTCTAGAGTTTGCATGTAATTAGAGGGACGTCTGGGCCACAAACCTAATTCATTCTATGCATCATGCTGGAAGTTTACAATATTAATATTCTATGAAGCATCTTTAATAAAAATTTATGAAAATAGTAAATAAAATAAATAGTGAGAGGTTCATTTGTCTGTTCGCCTTGTTGTCTAAGTATGGATAGACCCTCACAAAGGGACTCCTAGTACAAAGGGGCAAGAGGTACCTTAGTTGATGCTCCTGTTTGAAACTACATGCTTACAATGACAAAATCGCTTAAGTGATCCTAAGTTGAGTAGCATGAGGTGTGGATACTTATGGTTAAGGGGCATGAGACATTCAACTTGTAAGGGGTCAAACACATAAACCATACCTCCTTTTGTCAACAAAAGATTCCTAGAACCTAACTCTTATGATTACCGTTGACTTCAGCTACATATCTCAAAACTTAATTTTATGCTCCTACATATCTGTTCCCTTCTTACTTTCTTTTACCAAAGTGTCACAAGATCAAAAGAAACAAAAGATTCTTCCATAATTCTATAGGTTCATCTAAGCATGCTTAATTTTTAATGGTACATTCATCTGTCTCAATACAAAACAACTTATTGTTAAGCACGTATGTAGTGTATAAGATATATCATTTTATAGCTCTTTTGATTATTGCTATTCTTTAAAGATTGAACCTTGTAAACTGTGTGTGATAATGAATATAATGTATGACATGAAATATAGCAACAAACTCCAAAGTCCATGTTTAGTTTTATCACCTTCATGCTCAAGGACGAGCAAATGTTAAGTTTGGGGATGTTGATGCATGTAAATGCATACATGAATTTTATAGTTTATTTATACATATTCCCACATATTTGCAACATGTATAATGGCATATTCATGTTTTATATTGATTTTTGGGGATTTACCAATAATCCCCTTTATTTTGGTTATAACTCTATAAGACAAGAAAACCCTGTTTTCTATATTTTTATCTTTCAAGGACCAAACTAGAGTCAAACGGAGCTAAGATTCTAGGAAAGTCAATATTTCGCGAAGAGGGATGATCTGGAGTGCTTGGACCTCACGAGAGGGGCCCGGTGGCCCAAAATAGCCCAGGTGGCACAACCTGCTCTAGTGCACGTGCCACCTGACCTCTTTTGGTCCTCGGTCGTCCGATTCGCTTTAATCTTTCGCCAACCGACTTGGTTTGACCTAAAAATGCCTATATAAAGGGTACCCTAATACATCCTCGAGGAGAGCATCGCATAAACACCAAAACACCAAAAAAGATATAGAACCAATAGAGATTGGAGGGGGAAACTCTGTTGGAGCCACCGCTAGAGGGATATCTACCTTCTCCAACATCTCCAACATCATCACCATGATGTTGGAGGGAGTAGTCCACCTCCGGACTATGGGTTTGTGGAAGTTGCTTGATCTATTTCTCTCTTGTGCTATCATAGATCTAGTACCATATGAGCTGCCCAACATGATTATGGTCATATATGTAATTCCTATGTGGTGGATCTTTATTCTATGATTTGATATATAATATTAAAACCTATTTATGTGCAACATGTATTGATAGATGCATATCATGTACCCCGTACTAAAGTATTTATTTTGATCCATCTTGTATGCAATAGTATGTGTGGGGGAAGTGTGTATTATATGGAGTAACATGGTGGTAGTGATTGAATAGTGACAAAAAATTCAAGATCTACTATGGTTTTACCTTTGTTTTGTTACCTCACTAGGTATTAAGTGAATTCATGCGCTATAATTATCTTGTGATAGCTTGATAATCTTGTTTGGTCAAGGTAGCATATTTGTTATTCAAACATCATGTCAAAGTACCTAAGGCTATGCTCTATTAATTCTTGATTCTAGATTGCTTGGAGTTTTCCCTTTCTAGAGGTGTATAAGAGAGATGTGTTGCATCATCTCTATGTTAGGACATGATACCCATATGAATGCTTACCAAACATATACAAAAGTTTCACCAATATTATATTGATGATGAATTTTTTAATGTCCACTACAACTTAAAAAGAGAATAGACAAGTGAACCCATGAACCCTGATCCATTTTAAATCATAATAAACAATTTCCAACACCATACTATCATTTATATTTTCTGCAATTAATTATTTCGAAAATACGAAAATACTTTCTTTACTTGCAAACACAAACAAAACACAAAACACCTCTCATATCATTGCCTTTATTTTACTTGCATATTTTATTATTGTTTTACTTTACTTATTATTATTGTTATTTCATATTACTAATACAAAACCTTGTGCTTGAAAACCACACAGTGGAGTTGGGGACACAAGGCAAAAAACTTTGTTTTGTATATTGGTTGAAGAGGAGGAGATAAACATCCCTTGATCAGCCAATTCCCCAAGAGTTTGATATAAACCCTCGAGTCACCCTTGTGGGGAAAAGACTCTAACTACAACACTCTACACTTGGAGTCCCAATGAGTTGGTACTCACGAAGTTGTTGCCTTCAAGAACATTTTTTGACGCCATTGCCGGGGAATTGGAAGAGCATCTCACAGTGGTTGCAGTGTGGTTAAACTCCCACGACAACTACTAGAACATTTTCTAGTGCCGTTGCCGGGGAGTTGGCCAAGGTACATCAGAACTGCATCATCATCAAGCTAGGAGCATGATCCACCTCTACAACAACTGCTAGAACATTTTCTAGCACAATCATCATCAAATTTGTGCAAACGCCTAAGCTTGGGGAGGTTTCACCACCATGAGCTTTTCCTTCTCCTTTAGATTTTCAAAGCAATTTTCTTTTGTATTGTTTTAGTCTTTTATTTGTGTGTTAGTTTTCATTAAAACATGAAAACCCCATAAAATTAGTATAATTTTATTTGTAAACATGAGCAACATGAACAAACCTGAAGTAATCGTTCCCATGAATACCACCAGTACCTTTAGGAAACGGTTTGGAGAAACATTAAAAGATGCTTGGGAAAATAATAAACAAAATACATAGTGAATATCCTACTCCTTGTCATGAAGAAAATATTGACCTTTTGTTTTACTATGGATTATATGCTTAGTACAAAAAATGCTTTAGATAGAGTGTCGGGCCAGTGGATCCTAGGTACCATGACCCACCTGTTGCTAGGCCTCCCTAGTAGGAAAACCACTTCGAGAGACAACGCTGAGATCTCCCCAAAACCCCTCTAGGATAAGGCCTCCGGATAGAGAAGATCACAACTTAAAGGGATCACGTGAAGTGCACTTAGGCGATGGCTCTACAGTGCTAATGAGGAATGGGGACCGCAGAGCTGCACGTTTCGCAAGAAAGGGATCTTCTTCTTCACCAGGCCAAGAGTGGTTGATAGGACCTGCACCATGTGGGGACTAACCCCCTCAGGTGTCAGAGGAGTGTGCAAGAGGAAAAAGGCAAGATGTCCACGACGCTTGGCGGTGGACCAAGTCCACAAGGGAAGACAATTGTGCCCTACCTGTCCCTGCCTCAATCGCCATGTGGGAACCGTTCCTGCCCTGGGGCGGGAAGAGGACCGACGCGTCTATAAAAGGGGGCAGGATAGTACCTTAGAGGGAATCCAATCTTCTTCCACCTCTCGAATCCCTAGCTCCATCCTATCTAGGAACCCTAGATCCGATCACCTGATTAGTGCCTTGTACTAAAAACCTCGCCAAGCAGTGCAAGCAATTCAGACATGCAGGAGTAGGGTTTTAAACTGCATGGTGACCCGAACCTGGGTAACTCTGTGTGTCCCCTTGCTGGGTTTTCTCTAATGTTTCCTCACCAGGCCTTGGGAAGATTTGAGGAGACTGTGTTTAGCCCCAAATGTTCGATTCCATCCTACTTCATGAGATACACTGTTAGGACAACCTCCGACATTTGGTGCACCAGGTAGGGAGCTATCCCACCTCTCCATCAACATGGTAGGGCTACTCGTCAAGAGCATGCCCGCCTTTGCACCGTCGTCGTTGCAGATGCGGTTGCGGCTGCCGCTGCGACCACCTGTCAAGCAGGGCCTGGCACTGACTACAATAGCGGTCACGCCAACATCAACCCTCCCTATCATGAGCAGGGAGCGGGAAACGAAGAGGCACAACTCTCCAACCATGCAGATCAACAGAAGCACACATACCCCTACACCGAGCTTGCCTCTAGAGGTGATCGCAGCAGCAACCCCTCCCAAGAGGCTGCGCTACTCATGGCACAAGAACTACTATGTCATAGGCCCACCATCACTTCGCGTGACGCATGGCTCAAGCACATCACCGAGCTCATTAACATCGTCGGTGTCACCCCCACATGCTCCGGTTTCGTGATGCCACCGCCAATGTAGGTTCCACAGGCGGACCCGGGCATGTGTAGCACTTTGGCACCACCGCCTCCCCCACCATCACCTCGAGTTGGCGAGAACGTGGGAATTGTCTGCACTGTCATAGGACCAGGAAGTGACCCTCCCCAATGTCACACCGCCTCTTCACCTCAAGTCGTCGAAAGGTCTCCATAGTACACCTGCATCTCCATCGATAAACGTCACCAACGCTAGTACCGCACCATCACAAGGGCCATCGAGGCTGGTAATGAAAACTGCACCGCACTCGCTGGTGAAACCATTTCGTACAACAAAGGATGCCCTTCCTTCACCCAAGAGATACAAAAATTAGTGGGGCCAACCAAATTTAGGCCGGGTCTCCCTCCGCGCTATGATAACAAGGACAACCCGATCGAATTTCTTCAACTCTACACATTGGGTATCCAAGCAGTGGGCAGCGACGACAAGGTCATGGCAAACCGGTTCCTGATGGCCCTCAAGGATACAGCTCGTGCTTGGTTGATGAACAACCTCCCCTAGGAATCAGTCAAGTCATCGAAGGACCTCTGTGAGAAATTCATCGCCAACTTCAAAGGTACATGCTCCCGTCCATACATGGCCAAAGATCTATGCGTCGTGAGGTAGTAGCCTAGCGAGGCGATGCGGAAGTTCATCCAGCGCTTTAGCCATGTGTGCAACAAAATACCGTCAATCAATGATGACGCCATCATCTTCGTGTTCTCCGCGGTTGTCACCAATATCAGGATGCTAGAGAAACTCTCCATGAATGATGAGCTCACCTCTGTACTCGAGCTCTACAAGATGGCCTACAAGTGCGCCAAGGACGAGGAAGGATGTCTTCCCAAGCGCGTCGACCCTGGTGCAGCAACTTCTGTTGTTTCAACCAAGAAGGAGAAGGAGCCCAAGTGCAAAATGGTGACTGTGCTCATGGCCGAGCAAGAGCAAAATGTCCACCGTAACACCAACAACAAGGAGAAGGATGCCCGCCCGTAATGCTCCTACCACAGAGCACACTCTCACGGCACGGAGAATTGCTTTGAGATTGAGAAGATATGCAACGAGCACAGAAGAAGAAGGAACAATGGCAACAACCATGGGTACGGGCATGGCAACCAAGACAACCATCACTGGGAAGCAGCAACTAGAACAACTACCACCAGCAACCAAGAGCACCATCGCAACCTCTCGGAGAGGTAAACAAGAACCTCCCCGAGGGTCATCCGGGAGACTTCCAAAAATCACTCATGATGGTATGCATCATTGGAGGAGCGTAGGCTCCGCTCTCCAGCAGCCATCTCAAAAAGCTCATCCGCGAGATCGTTGTGTCAACACATGCGGCCGGCAACCCAAATCTCAAATGGTCCCAGTTTCTAGTAACCTTCAACGACGGTGACCATCCCAAGTCGAAAAGAGCAGTGGGCATCATCCCTCTGGTCTACACGCCTGATACCTTTGATCCGAATTCACGGGTGTAGTATAATAGCTTTTCCCTAGAAGACCTAGGTTTAATCGAACCTTGGAAAGCAATGCTAAAAGGAAATAAAAAGGACACGTCTATAGGACTTTGTTTGTTTGTTTTACCTTAGTTTACCAGACCAATCTTGTTTACTTTATAATAGGTTGAATCAATGAATGGAGATAGGCCAGGATTGAAGATCCACCTGCAGTTGCACATCATATGGGATAAAAGATAATAATAAGCATAGTCACGTGTAATGTTTGAATGGAGATAATCTCTTGTGGGCAACACATCCTAATATACTAGAGCCCCCGTGATGCAGCGGGAATAGCAATAGTATTTTAATCCAACCGAGTGCACACCGAAGCAATGGGCTACAAACGATTATTAAGTGTGAAACACACATCAAAACTTTAAGTGGTGATGTTGTTGTGATCCCGAATGGGTCACTAAGCGAAAACCATACTACCCTTTCGGTCACTTAGGTTCCTATGAGATCGCCCCTAGCCATGTATCTCACCTCAAGCCTTTATCAATCTATGTGATCTTGGGTACCTACAAGTCCATAGATCGAGACAAGAGACAAAGAAACAAAAGATACAAATCTCAATTGCAAACAAAATACAATACTCCCATGAATTAGATGCACATACTCGCTGCGAGGTTTCTCCCCAACCTGTAGCCCGTGAGGACTACTCACTCATAACAAATAGACCAGAGATAGAAAACATCATACAAATACTTAGATTGAAATCAAATATGCTTACAATGGTCACCAAATCACAAGGAGATCTAAACTACAAAGCAATAGTTATGGCTAGTGGAGGGGATGGATGATGAAAGTGATGAACAATGGTGTGGATCTCCTTTGGTGGTGTTGTGATGTAATGTGAGAATGGCGGCTCTCTGACCGGTGGCTAGAGCCTCAAAATATATAGTCGCCTTCACGGAAGTCGTAGGGTTTAACGAGATGAAGCCAACACCACCTGGTATGGGAGGACGGTACGGGCGGGACCTGCTCGTACCAGTGGTCGTTAAGCGTGTTCACGCCCTACAATGGCTTCCCAATTACTTGGCCGTGTAGACTTCCTCAAAAACCTTCATTATGACTCCCAGTTTCATATTAAAAACCGTGATTTCCTGCACAACACAATTCAAAGAAACGTTTTGCATATCTTTGTAGTTATTAGTCATTAGTGGCAAGGATTGAGAGTTTCTTGTCAATTGCTTGACCAAAAACAATGTTTAAACACGGTGGAACGTGGCTAATTTTGGAGGCATCAACGCCCACTATAAACAATGTGGTAGTATCCAATACACTCATCGATAGAGGCGCAACGTTATCTCTGTGGAAACATTCGAGAAGATATAAGGCTCTTATGAGCGCCTCTTGCCTACCAGGCCCTTCTCGGGAGTGACTGGTGGAACAACCATGCCCTTAGGGTAGGTTAATCTCCCCATCACATTAGCGACTCACAACAACTACCGCACTGAGCTCATCGACTTCAGTGTGGCGCACTTGGACCTACCCTACAATGCCATCCTTGGCTACCCCGCACTGGCAAAGTGTATGGCGGGAATCCAGCACGCCTATAACCTCGCCAAGCTTCTAGGCTGTAGTGGCACCATCACCATCCGTGGCAATGAAGGTGATGAAAAGTGCTCCGTCAACCATCTTTACAAGGACATCGCCATTGCCTTCTCTGCCGATAAAGACACCATTAAGCTCCTCGTGAGGGAAAAGAAAGCATGCTCTCAAGAAGACGTCCTGACTAAGAAGGTGGAGCTGGGCTCTAGCGGCTCAGGGGCTTCCGGTGATTGCCTCCCCTACAAATAGGGAGACGCAACCATCGCCCTCCAAAGGGTGTCTACCAGCATACCCACAAGGATATTGTCGGCAATACCTGGGAAGGCGGTCGAGCACAAACCGCTGGCACACCTAGCCAGGCGTCCCGTGAAGCAAGTGGAGCATCGCAACCAAGTCAGGAAGGAAGCCCCAAAGGCCACCATCGACCCTAAAATACGAGCACAATGGTCACCGCATCAAGAGATGCTACACAAAGAGAAGTCATTGGTACCTCAGGAAGAGAAAACAACTGCACACTCAAGAAACAACAAGACACCACTCCGCGTCATCTACTGGCACACACCAACGGGACTCCGTGGTGTATCCAAGCACTTCACGTCAAACAGAATGCAACAACCCCCATGGAAAGAGATTCTGTAGCATATGGCCCTAGGGGCTAAGCGCCTTCAGGGCTGTCTCAAGCATGCTCGGAGGCTATCAGCACCTCCACGCCACAAAAAAAAGACATGCCAACCACTGGAAGGCTCCTCCCATCCCTGGGTTCACTTGTACCTAACATCTTCGTGCAAGCAAAATAAAGTTCTCTTACTACAGTAAGCAGTGCT
Organism: Avena sativa; assembly: GCA_916181665.1. Lineage (NCBI taxonomy): Eukaryota > Viridiplantae > Streptophyta > Magnoliopsida > Poales > Poaceae > Avena > Avena sativa. Next base: position 541,115,821 of record OV702289.1, on the reverse strand, counting down.
CCATGTTGTATGCGTTCATGGTATCTCTACTATGAATCACACGAGCGGGTGCTGGGCACGGTGCACATGCTTAGGACTGCCCCACCGCCAGAGCCCAAGTTTGGACTCGAGCTCTGACTCATGAGACTGATCACCCCACATGAATCAACTCGCCAAAGTCCTTGGCACTTGAGGTCCTCGTGTATCACACGTGCGTGAACCACAACAATGCATACTAACATCCCGCATGCAATCTGTGGCACACATGCACATAGCAGAACAGGAGAGCATCCCCACTCCAGAAGGCGATGAACGGGAACCTCGCAACATGTCCCTTACAAGGCCCACACGGTGCCCTCGTTGTCGGTGACTTGCCAATGTTATCCCAACAGAACTGGAGCAAGTCCTCCAGGGGGGCATACGAGATGTGCTTCGTGAGGTCTCACGCGAGGTCCTCGTCGAGGCACCTCGTGGTGGCTCTGCTAATAAGTGAATCTTGTGAGAGGTTTTACTTTTGGGGGCATCACGGGATGAGCGTCACAAGGCGCCATGAGGTGCCCTTGCCGAGGCGCCAAGAGGTGCCCTTGTTGAGGCACTGATGTCTACGCACTTCTATTCTTGTAGATAGTTGTTGGTCCTCCAAGTGCAAAGGTTTGTAGAACAGCAACAAGTTTTCCCTTAAGTGGATCACCCAAGGTTTATCGAACACAGGGAGGAAGTGTTCAAAGGTATTCCCTCTCAAGCAACCCTGCAATCAAGATACAAGAAGTCTCTTATGTCCCCAACACAACCAATACACTTATCAGGTGTATAGGTGCACTAGTTCGGCGAAGAGATAGTGAAATATAAGTGGTATAGATAATTATAAGTGGTAACGGTGATAGAAAATAACTTGATGGCGTGGAAAAGACTAAAGGCAAACTGAAATAAAGATGGAAGCAAGCAAACATATAACATATCTAATTGCAAACGGTGTTTCAGTGCTTAGAAACAAGGCCTAGGGATCATACTTTCACTAGTGAACACTCTCATATAAATATATTCTACTTTATGGTACTACACTGAACTACTCTCCGGTTGAACACTCTAATCGATGGTAGGGCTATAACAGCACACCTCAAAGTAAGTCTTTCCCATCTAGATAACCCCACACTGTCACCTTGAGTACTAGATGAGTCCAACAAACACCACAATTTCATAGAAACATCCAACTCCAAATATAACTCATAACAAGTATTTGAAATCTCTAGCCTAAGTGCCATCATGGTGTGCACGATGTCACTTTCACACACATGGGGAGAGCAAAGATCTATTAAAGCACTTGAGTAGCAAGGTAGATCTACTTGATTACAAAGCTCATGATCACAATATGATCATGCATAGAGAGAGAGATGAACACATAGCTACCGGTAGAACCCTTAGCCTCGAGAGAGAACTACTCCCTCCTCATCATGGGAATTAGCAATGGTGATGGAGATGGTGGTGGAGATCGATGGAGATGGCTCCGGGGGCACTTCCCCGTCTCGGCAGGGTGCCGGAATAGAGACTTTCTGTCCCTTGAATCGCCCCTTCGGTGGCGGCGGCGCTGCGGAACTTTTCGTGGATTTCTGATTGATTCCTTAGGGTTTTGGTATCGGGAGGCTCTTATAGGCGAAAGAGGCAAGGTCGGTGGCCGGCCAAGGGGCCCACACCATGCCCTGGTGCGGCCTAGGCTGGCCCGCGCTAAGGGGGGTGTGGCCACCCTGTGGCCCCTCTCCGACTCTCCTTCTGGCTCCGTGAGTCTTCCAGGAAAATAGTAACTTTGGCTTTTGTCCCGTCCAATTCCGAGAATATTCATTTTCTGACTTATCCCTCATAGAGTAGTCCCGTCCAATTCCTAGAACCAAAAACAGCAGAAAACAGGCAACTGGCACTATGGCATCTTGTTAATAGGTTAGTCCAAGAAATCATATGAAAAGTACTCCAAAGTTGGTACAAAACACAAGAAAGTGGATAAAACCAAGCATGGAACATCAAAAATTATAGATACATTTGCAATGTATCAACATCCCCAAGCTTAACTCCTGCTCGTCCTCGAGTAGGTAAGTGATAAAAAGAAAGAATAATTTTTGAGGTGACATGCACCATCAAAGACTTGATCAAAGTATTTGTAAAACATTCAAAGCTGGGATCATAGTACTTCAATCATAACATGAAAGACAAAGTTCTAGCAATAAGACAAAGAAACTATGATGCAACATGAAAAGGTACAAACAAAAGATTCATGAATAGCAATGCTTTGCAAGACATTTGTTTGTTTCACATAAAGAAAACATAGCATAATAGCATTCAGCTTGTCCCTCATAGAGTAGCAAATATAAATGCGTAGGACACCTTCAAAGTTCATAAGGGTGACTAGATACAAATAGTTTAAAACAAGCAATATCAAGTTATGCATCAATCAACTAGTCTTGGGACAATGCACATAGAACTAAGAATGGCCACTATGCTCTCAAAGTAGGTGCATAAAGGTAGAAGGTGGAGACTCAATATAATGGTGGAAGAAAGGCCTTCGTAGAAGGAAGTAGGGATTCAAGTCTCATAAAGAGCTTCCAAAAATTATGGTAATTAATAGCTTTCAGCTCTCATTTCCCCTATCATAAGCATCTTGAAGTGATTAAGGTTAAAGTTAACAAACTAGGGTGCACATGCTTGACGAAGTATAAGTTAGGAATCTCATTTCCCTTGTATACGAGGGCCGCTCCTCATGCTACTCAAGTTTAGTCACCGTAAGTTCTTGTCATCGTAAGTACATGTGTATCATAGAGAACCGCCAACGGGGTACCCCTTGCCCGATGATACGGAAGAATCCCCATATCAAAATGACAAGGCAAGCAGACAACGAGCATCTCAGCAATCTTCTTATTTACCATGGGAATATGGTGCTTTTTTCTCTCTTTCCTCTTTTCATAATCTCTTTTTCTCTTTTTTCTCAATATAGGACTCTTTTTTATAAGAAGAATGCTTCATAGACAGCTCATTATGGTTACGCTGCAGGTTTCCACCATGTCAGCATGGATTAGACCAGCGGCCCAGGCGTTTCTCTAACACATATACATAACTCCATGGACTTACAAGCTCCCCTTTCATTTCACACCGACGACATCCATATACAAAAGAGCATGATATCAACTAGGTACAAAGTACCAAGTGCAATGTTGAAAGTGTTCCCCATGACAGCATGGTTCTGCTAATCCCCAACAAATAAGTGCAAGCATATACGACATAGACGACACAATGGTTCAAGTTTATTAAGGGCAAGAAAAGTAAAGTGTGCCATCAAGTTCGTGAGAGCTTTAATCACTAGTTTTCTCATAACAAGTTTAATTTGGAAGGTAAACAAAAGCATGAATATACTTAGAATAGCATAAGCTAGTAGGTAGGTATGGTGGACTCTTTGGAATAACTTGGTTTAGGGAGTTGGATGCATGAGTGGAACTAATACTTGGTTACGGAGGCTAGCAAAAGACTGGGAGCGACAAACTAAGAGAGCCATAATGGCCATAATCATGGAGAGCGACAAAACATCATTGCTCAAAGCATAAAGTGATACTACAAGTTGAAAACTAAAGGATCATAAAGGCTATGGTGACTTGAGATAGTCATAACATGGTGTGAGCATGTGCCAAGTCAACCCAAATAAAGCATCAAAGGAGAATACCACTATACTATGCTTTAATATGCTAAAACAACGCATGATCCTTCCAAGGCACAGTAAGCAATCTCAATTGTTTATAACAAGTCATGCTACAGCAAAGAATACTAAGCATAAAGCCAAAACAATATCAAGCATGGCATGACAAAGCATAGGACACAGTCAAAAACAAGCTCTCTTCACCACTTAAGCATGAACTTTCCTACTCTTTTCCAAACCAAACCAAACTATTTGAAAACCAAAGTATGAAAGAGGGGGTCCAACAATTTATTCAAGCAAACTAAGAAAACCAAGAAAACTAAAAACCAAAAACAAAAACGAAGACGCTCCAAGAACAACACAACTGTGCATGAAACAATAAAAACGAAGTGTTTGGAAGAAACCTGGGATTTTTATTGATGAAGAAGGGGATGCCTTGGGAATCCCCAAGCTTTGACGCTTGTAATTCTTGGATATTTCTTGGGGTGACATGCCTGGAATCCCCAAGCTTGAGCTTTAGTCCATCCTTCATCTCATTACCCATTCCTTCCATACACCTGAAATTTTTCCTTCATACAAAACTTCACACAATCCTTATTAGCAACATTAGTGCACTCAAGATAATAGGTCTTTAGGTTCAGTTACAACACCAATAAAACTTCCACTAAAACACAAGCTACTGTAGCACTTCCCTCAAAAAGCTCAATTCCCCAAAAGAACTCAAAAAGGAACCAACAAGAAGCAAATGCAAATAATGGCAGAAATCTGTCAAAACAGACCAGCAGGTAAACACGAATTTTTTCGAAGACCTTCTGTTGCTCAAATCGAAAAGTGTTGAACAAACTAAAGTTATATAACAACCTGGGGCAGAAGCACAAAAATTCATGCCTCAAAAGGTCGTACAGAGATTTTACACGAATTTTTACGGTGAAGCACAGAAATCTGTTTCGGGACAGCAACTTTCCCAATCATTACTTCTCTCTCATTAGAGGTTACTCTTGGCACAAAAAAGCAAATAAAAAGGATAAGGAGCGGTTATTACTGAATTAATAACTTCCAAGACTCAACTAAAACTTTTGGGTTATCTCCCAATAAGTACTTTTCTTTATCGCCTTTAAGTTAGGCATGATAGTTTGAGAAGATGCTCACATAAGAAATATGAATTGAAGTAAAAGAGAGCATCAAGAAGCAAATTCAAAGCACATTTAAGTCTAACACACTTCCTATGCATAGGAATCTTGTAAATAAACAAGTCATTAAAGCACAAAGCAACAAGCATAGTACAGCAAAACAAGTGCAACTTCAAGACTTTCAACATAAAGAGGGGAAACCTAATATTATTGAGATGCATAAAACCATGTTTCCCTCTCTCATAATAACTTTCAGTAGCATCATGAATGAAATTAACAATATAACTATCACATGAAACATTCTTATCATGAGCCACATGCATAAAATAATTAATACTCCCCACATAAACATAGTCATTCTTATTAATTTTAGTCGGAGCAAATTCAACAAAATAGCTATCATTATTATTCTCATCACCATAATCATCAAATATAGGAGGCATATTGTAATCATAATTAATTTTATCCTCAATAGTAGGTGTACTGAAAATATCATATACATCATTGTAATCATCATATATTGGAGGTTTGGTATCATCATAAGCAATAGAATAGCTATCTTCCAAAGTCGGGGAACTAAAAAGATCATTTTCATAAAAACTAGAATCCCCAAGCTTAGAATTTTCCATAGCATTAGCAATAATGGTGTCCAAAGAATTCATACTAACAACATTGCTATTAGCATGCAAATAAAGTTCCATAGGTTTTTTAATTTTCTCTTCAAACACTTCATGTCCTAACTCAAGATAAATACTATAAAGCTCTCTAATTTTGTTGTTGTTTTCCATTAAGCCTAACTAGTGAAAACAAGAAACAAAAAGACAAAATTGCAGAATCTAAAGGAAATAACTTCGAGCACTCACACCAAAGGATGTGAGTACCTTTTACCATACCTCCCCGGCAATGGCACCCGAAAATAGGCGTTTGCCGTGGGAGGTTCTTCTTCTTTAATCCTCCGGTGTGAATACCTTTTACCTTACCTCCTCGGCAACGGTGCCAGAAAATAGGCGTTTGCCATAGGAGGTTCTTCTTCTTTAATCCTCCAGTGCGAATACCTTTTACCTTACCTCCCCGGCAACGGCGCCATAAAATAGCTTGATGTCTACGCACTTCTATTCTTGTAGACAGTTGTTGGTCCTCCAAGTGCAGAGGTTTGTAGAACAACAGCAAGTTTTCCCTTAAGTGGATCACCCAAGGTTTATCGAACACAGCGAGGAAGTGGTCAAAGGTATTCCCTCTCAAGCAACCCTGCAATCAAGATACAAGAAGTCTCTTATGTCCCCAACACAACCAATACACTTGTCAGGTGTATAGGTGCACTAGTTCGGCGAAGAGATAGTGAAATATAAGTGGTATAGATAATTATAAGTGGTAACGGTGATAGAAAATAACTTGATGGCATGGAAAAGACTAAAGGCAAACTGAAATAAAGATGGAAGCAAGCAAACATGTAATAGATCTAATTGCAAACGGTGTTTCAGTGCTTAGAAACAAGGCCTAGGGATCATACTTTCACTAGTGAACACTCTCATATAAATATATTCTTCTTTATGATACTACGCTGAACTACTCTCTGATTGAACACTCTAATCGATGGTAGGGCTATAACAGCACACCTCAAATTAAGTCTTTCCCATCTAGATAACCCCACATTGTCACCTTGAGTACTAGATGAGTCCAACAAACACCACAATTTCATAGAAACATCCAACTCCAAATATAACTCATAACAAGTATTTGAAATCTCTAGCCTAAGTGCCACCATGGTGTGCACGCTGTCACTTTCACACACATGGGGAGAGCAGAGATCTATTAAAGCACTTGAGTAGCAAGGTAGATCTACTTGATTACAAAGCTCATGATCACAATATGATCATGCATAGAGGGAGAGATGAACACATAGCTACCGGTAGAATCCTTAGCCTCGAGTGAGAACTACTCCCTCCTCATCATGGGAATCAGCAATGGTGATGGAGATGGTGGTGGAGATCGATGGAGATGGCTACGGGGGTACTTCCCCGTCCCGGCAGGGTGCCAGAATAGAGACTTTATGTCCCCCGAATCTCCCCTTCGGTGGCGGCGGTGCTGCAGAACTTTTCATGGATTTTTGATTGATTCCTTAGGGTTTTGGTATCGGGAGGCTCTTATAGGCGAAAGAGGCAAGGTCGGTGGCCGGCCAGGGGCCCACACCATGCCCTGGCGCAGCCTAGGCTGGCCTGCGCCAAGGGGGGTGTGGCCACCCTGTGGCCCCTCTCCGACTCTCCTTCTGGCTCCGTGAGTCTTCCGGGAAAATAGTAACTTTGGCTTTTGTCCCATCCAATTCCGAGAATATTCATTTTCTGACTTCCTAGAACCAAAAATAGTAGAAAACAGGCAATTGGCCCTGTGGCATCTTGTTAATAGGTTAGTCCAAGAAATCATATGAAAAGTACTCCAAAGTTGGAACAAAACACAAGAAAGTGGATAAAACCAAGCATGGAACATCAAAAATTATAGATACATTTGCAATGTATCAGGCGCCACAGGGTGTCCTCGCCTAGGTTTCGTAAGAGAATCCTTTAATACGGCCTCCCTAGAGGCCCGCTCGGTGCCCTAAGGGAGGTTTGCTTCTGTTAGCAAAACAAAACATGCGGCATTCCCTAGGGAGGCCAGCACGAGATCTGCTCCGCGAGGGGTCACAAGGTGTCCTTGTCGAGGCCCATAAGGTGCCCTCACCCAAGTATCTTCGAGGATGTTTCACCAGAGCCATCACAAGATGTGCCCCATGCGGCCTGCAAGGTCCCCGTGCCCTAAATCGCGTAAGGTGCTCTACGTAAGCCGCATGACCCTCGTCGAAGTTTGCAGGAAACTCCTCGTCAACTCTCATGGAGGATATCGGCGAGCCCTAGATTCGGGAGCCAACCACTAGTTGAAGCTTCTCCCCGAGTTAGTTAAGTAAATCGGTCCCTTCCGCCTCTAGATCGTGCCTCACCAAAGACTGGGGGCTAAAGGCATGAGGGCACACACAAGCTACTTATATGAAATACACATACCTTATGTTAACAAGCCCACATGGGTAATATCTTTACAAGCACATGTCTACTGCTTATAGAATAGACTATAGGTTGGACCTTCTAGGGCACCGCATATAGGCGCTTACTCTCTACAAGGCGGACACGCTACTCTGTGGTGAGGATCTATGCGCCAGGAGAACTGGGAGCCTCGTCGGTCACCTTGTCGTGCTAAAACTTGTGCAGGAGGGTGTCCATGTGCTCTTGGACTTTAGAAACAAGGGTGGTGGGCGCACCGGGGTGTACGAGCCTGAGAACCTCAGCTATGTACAGCCCAGGAGCGAGGCGTAGGATGTTTTCGGAAATTCGCTGGCCCAAGAGGCTCAGAAGTTGGCGGCATTCGTCTTCAATGGGGATGTCTACCTCAGTTTCGAGTTGGTCTAGCTCCTCGACAACTTAATCCCTCGCAGCTTCGGCTAGCCCAAGGTTTTCTCTGGTGGACCGGAGCTCAACCTCCAGCCTCTTCTCCTCTTTCTCGGAAGTCTTCCGTTCCTCAAGGTGGCGATCCTCCTGTTCCTTGAGTTGGCCGTGCAACTCCTCGTGTTCCTGCTCAGGTTCCAGTCGGCACTCGGAAAACTAGCTGTTAACACCCGGATTTTTAATCCCAGATGCCCGTTATGCCATACCTCGCAATCCCAAGATTACCATTTTCGCGAGACATAACGGATTGGATATCACAGTACATCATCCATTACAAACCATACATAAGGTCTTACACAAATAAGGATCTCATGATCCAGTCTTAATACAACAAGCAGCGGAAATAAAAGATAAGCGTAGCGGTGGGGTCCATCTTCAGGGGCACAGGCAACGCTGACGAAGGCAGATAGTCCTAGTTATCATAGCCATCCTGATGGCCATCCTCTTGATAGTCTCCTTCATAGTCTTGCCATGAGAATAGCCAGGGACAAAAGCCATGAGTACTCTTTAAGTACTCGCCAACTACTATTATCAGGTGATATAGTTCTAAGTTAAAGTGCTAAATCTAAGTTTAAAGAATAAAGTTAAGTTTGAAACCTAAGCTGAGTTCTGAAGCAAAGAAAGATAAAGTAAAGTTCTAGAATCACTTAAGTTGGGAAGCTAATGTCATAAACACAACCCTGTTGTGGTCAAGTCAAGATTCATCATTCATTTCAAGTTATTTGGAAAACATCTAACAACAAAACAGTATGGCCATTCCAACTGTCCATAACCACGGATGCGGCTATTCGAATAGTTTGACACTCTGCAGAGGTGGTACACTTTCACCACAAGATTCGATACATCTGTCAGGGATAACCCTGAATCATCATACTTAGTATGCAGATAATCAAACATAACCTTCCCTTTACACACCCTAGTATAAGCACCTCTCCTATGAGCATGGCTTCCCAACCATGACCATCAGTCATCTTGGGCACTGCATAGGTGGACATCATGAGAGGTAGCCTCAGCTCAAACCTCTCCCGTGAGGGAACTAATACTAATGCATATAAATTTCCAGCTAAGCCTTACCCAATTCAGGAAATGTGGTTGTACGGTAAATTTGGAATGGTATCGCATCTGAATCCAACCATCAGTTTTATAAAAGGGTTAAGGCTCATGCCTCATCATTTTCATCATCATAAACCATTGGTGTTTATCAATACATGTCAAAACATCTCAATAGAATGACTCATCATTCCAAGGTTTTCATAATTCATTTTCACCAATTGTTCCCATCTAATGTGACTCAAGTTTTGATTTACTCTAAATTACTAAGTTAAGAGTGTTCACTAAGGTGGAAGGATGGGATCAATCTCATTCCATGGAATGACATCTAAAGTTATCTAAATAGGTCAAGTTTTATACTTTTTATGCTACCTTCAAAATAAGTAAAGAACTTTGGGTAAAGTAAAGGAAGTAAAGCTTGAAAATAATACTTGGGGTAAATACTACTCAAAGTGGTATAATCAAAGCATGCTCTAAGCATCTTTGCTAAACCATCTAGTTCAATCCTAGCTTGCTAATGGTAGCATGCCTTGGTTGGTGTAGTGGTTGAAGTTTTCTTCTTCTTCTTGGTAAAACTCCTCCTCCTCGTAAGCTTGGTTGGTACTATCTTCTATAAATACATACGGAGTACACAATCACCAAACAATACTTAACTAGGCTAGATAGCATTCTAAGACACACAATTGATGATCTATTATCATCACAAGCATCACAAGTTTAATTCAATAGTTTCATTCTTTTTATTTTAGAAAAGTAATTTCTACTCATTGAAAAATTAACTAAGATTTAATATTCACCACTTAAAATATGGGATCATGTGGACACATGTCATCACCACATATTCTAACATGTGGGAATGAGATTTAAAGGTTGGATCATAATTACTTTGGTTTAAGTTCATTATTTAATGATTTAAAGTGACTAGAAATGCCTATATAGCATTATTTTGGTACTAGTACAAAATCACTGCATGTAAATCTTAATATTATTACATATTTAGATAGATATAATGAAATTTGATTTTTGAGAGTTGGAATCAACTCAAAACCTATCTTAGTTGATTTTATAAAAATGTTGCAAGTTGCAAAAGCTTCTGTTTTGTTATTTTTATTAGGAGAGATCTATAACTCTAATTGAATTAAATCCAACAGGCTTGATATATCATCTCAATACCTTTCAGACAAAATTGGTTTCATGCAATTTGGATTTATAAAACTCCCAGAATTGAATTTTAAACTAGTGGACAGAAACTAGATTCAACTTAAAAAGAAAAATCCAAATTTGAACGGCTGGACTAGCGCGGGAAAGAACATGGGCCGGCCCAGTGGCGCTCCGCGGTGCGGGGCTCAGCTGACAGGGGGTCCCGCTTGTCAGTGGGTCTTAACACGCGAAACGGTACGCGTGATGTGGGCCGTAGGATTAGAAAGGGGATCTACGGCTGAGGGTCGTCGACGACGAACAGGTCGTCGGCGAGCTCGATCCCTAGCGGCTCGGTGGGGGTCTGCTAGGGACATACTAGGGCTCCAGCAGGGTAGGCGAGGCGGGCAAACGAACTGGAAGACGATGGCAAGGCGAGGCAGGTTGCGGCGGAGCTTGGGGTGCCCTAAATCGCAGGTGCCCTTCTCCTCCTACTGCGGTTGCTCTGGCTCCGATTCCGGTGAGGCAGAGCTCGCTTGGCTCTGGCGAGAGGGGTGAAAGGATCAGTGAGAGGTGGGGAGTGAGTGGGTGTGGAAAAATGGTGCGGGGGAGGCTAGTTCATATAGGCCCGTCGGTGAGACCGAAGGGTATGGACATGCGACTCCGGCGACACGGCTACGGGCGGCTAGCGGCATGGCGGAGGATGGAGATCGACAGGTGGTCTCCTGGCGGTGCTCTAGGAAGTGAATGCGGGCGTAGGGGCGGTGGCATGCGGTCTGGGCGAGCTGGCGCTCTGAGCGGCAGGGGCTGCGGTGTCCACGGCGAGCGGTGGCTGGGGTGAGTTGGGCAGCCAGCGGGGTTGTCTGGGGTGCTCCCCAGGTCATGGCGAAGCGGTGGGCGCGGGCTGTGGCCAAGGGGCGGTCTGTGCACGTGGGGACATTGCGTGCTCTACGGGCGGCATCGGCATGGTCGACTAGCTCCGGGCGCGGCGGTTCTCGGTCGCTCTGCTCTCTGTCTCTGGCCTGGGGATGGTTGGACGATGGAGGTGGACCACTGGCGACGTGCTAGACATGGCGAGAGAGGCTAGAGAGGTCTGCTACTGCGAGTGCACGATCGGCCGGTGAGGAGTGGCTCGGCATGGCAATGAAGTGTAGCTAGGAGGTAGGGGATGTGCTGGTGTGGGTCTGTTTAGGCTTGAGGGAGACAAAGATGATCAAAGCAATTCAATTTGCTAGACAAGATCAACCCCAAAACAGTAATAGTTAGGCCACTTTGATCTTGCCAGCAAGGTGTTTGACAAAATGGCCGAAGGAGAAAAACTTTTGAATTTTGATTTATAAATTTTTGGGTGTTCTCCACTAGTGCTAGGTAGTCTCTGGTTGCAAGGGTTTTGAAAGTGGAGCTTGTTTGAATGGTTTTTGAAAAAGTGGGATCTTCCCATATGAACTAGATTCAATTCATTTAAAATTAGCATTTGAAAGATTTTTGCAGATCACCAGTTGGGCCTTGGTACCTCATTATATGTACTAGCAAGGGGTGCAAAGATCATGAATTGTTTCTGTTAAGAAATGAGTGCTAGGAACACTCAAAGTAGTGTAGTGGATTAAAATGGCCAAAATGACCATTCCTTCTTTTTAATTCTTTTTTATTTGATTTTCTTTGGTAAAAGTTTGGGAATAATGTAGATGATGTTTAAATCACCTAGGAAACATTTTACAAGCATTGGATCACTTAAACAAGGCACTTCAATTCAACTCCTATCTTAAATGCACACACATATGAATGCTTTCATTTTTAATTTGGAAAAGTTTTTGTTAACCCTAATTTTGGAAGATTTGATCTTGATAAGCTTGGATTAAAGTTTTGGGATGTTACAAACCTTCCCCCTCAAACAAAATCTCGTCCCGAGATTTACAAAGAAAACTAGGAACTAAAGAGATTTGGGAACTCTGTCCTAATGTAATCTTCTCGCTCCCAAGTAGCTTCCTCCTCGGTATGGTTGCTCCATTGAATCTTGAGAAACTTGATCCTCCTGGTTCTGGTGGTTCTGTAGGCTTCTTCTACGATACGGATGGGTACTTCTCTATAGGTCAGGTCATTGTTGATTTCCACAGCTCTGTGATCGATGTTCTTGCAAACTTCAGTCTTCTCCAGCACTTCCAAGCATTTGTGAAGTAACGAGATATGGAACACATTGTGGATGGCTGACATCTCTTCAGGCAGTTCCAGTTGATACGATACTTCTCCTCGACGGTTCAGAATCTTGAAAGGTCTGATATATCTGGGGGCTAACTTTCCTTTCAGACTAAAGCGTTGCGTTCCCTTCAATGGTGAAACCTTGAGATATACAAAATCTCCGACATTGAAAGTCAGGTCTCTCCTTCTCTTGTCAGCATAACTCTTCTGTCTGGATTGAGCGGTCTTGAGGTGCTCACGGACTTTGTGAACCTTCTCTTCGGCTTCTCGGGGAATGTCAGGTCCAAAGATCTGACTCTCTCCTACTTGCGACCAATTCAAAGGGGTATGACACTTTCTTCCATATAGGAATTCAAATGGTGCCATCTGCAAACTAGCTTGATAACTGTTGTTATATGAGAATTCTGTGAAAGGCAGGCAGTCTTCCCATTTTGATCCGTATTCCAACACACAAGCTCTAAGCATATCCTCTAGGATCTGGTTGACTCTCTCAGTCTAACCATCAGTTTGCGGGTGATACGCGGTACTGAAGTTCAACTTGGTTCCTAATCCTTCCTGAACTTTCTGCCGAAATCTCGAGGTAAACTGGTTTCCTCGATCTGATACGATGGTCTTGGGGGTCCCATGTAGACTAACAATCCTAGCAATGTACATCTCTGCTAACTTCGCACTCTGATAGGTTGTCTTGACAGGTATGAAGTGAGCTACCTTGGACAGTCTATCAACTATGACCCAGATTGAGTCATTTCCCCTACTGGAAGTAGGTAAACCGGTGATAAAGTCCATTCTGACGGAATCCCATTTCCATTCCGGAATCTGCAATGGTTGCAACAGTCCTGCAGGTCTCTGATGCTCTGCTTTGACTCTTTGACAGATGTCACACTTGGCGACGCAGCTCCCGATTTCTCTCTTCATCTTGTGCCACCAAAATTGCTCTTTCAAGTCCTGATACATCTTTGTTCCTCTGGGGTGGATAGAATAAAGAGTATCATGACCTTCCTTCATGATAACTTCCTTTAGCTCCGAATCTGCTGGCACACAGATACGTCCTTTGTACCACAGTACTCCTTCTTCATCTTCGGTGAATCCAGGTACCTTTCTTGTACCAATACAACGTTTGATTCCGTCGATACTTTCATTCCCTTTCTAGGATTCCTTGATTTGGCTAATCAAAGTGGGTTGAAGTTCAATGCTAGCTAAGAATCCTTTGCTAACTAATTCAATCCTGAACTGCTCCAACTCCTCATACAAATTTGGTTGCTTCTCCTTGATCACGGTGTTAAGCCTACACGGCAATCTGCTAAGAGCATCTGCTACCATGTTGGCTTTGCCGGGGTGATAGTGAATGTGAAGGTCATAATCCTTGATTAACTCTATCCATCTCCTTTGTCTCATATTCAGCTCTTTCTGAGTGAAAATATATTTCAAGATCTTGTGATCCGAGTAAATCTCATAGCGATTACCCATCAGATAATGACGCCATGTATTCAATGCTAGAACCACAGCTGCTAGCTCAAGATCATGGGTCGGATAGTTCTGCTCATTCTGCTTCAGTTGTCGAGATAGATACGCGATGAATTTGCCTTCTTGCATTAATACACATCCTAGACCAATCTTGGATGCCTCACAATATACATCAAACGGCTTCTTGATGTCTAGCATGATCAAAATTGGGGTTGATATCAATCTCTTCTTCAGCTCCTGGAAACTGGCTTTACATTTGTCTATCCATTCAAACTTTTTTTCCTTCTTCAACAATTGGGTCATGGGTCGGGCGATGCTCGAGAATCCTTCTACGAACTTGCGGTAGTATCCCGCTAATCCGAGAAATGCACGGACTTGGGTTTGAGTGGTTGGGGCTTCCCATTCTTCGACATCTTTGATCTTGGCGGGATCAACAGAGACTCCTCCGGCAGACACAATATGTCCTAGGAATCCTACTTCCTTTAGCCAAAATTCACACTTGCTGAACTTGGCATATAACTGATGTTCTCTCAGGGTTTCTAGGATGATTCTTAGATGTTTCTCATGCTCTTCTTCTGACTTGGAGTAGATAAGGATGTCGTCGATAAATACAACTACAAACTTATCTAGGAAATTCATAAAGATCTTATTCATGAGATTCATGAAATAAGCAGGGGCATTGGTTAATCCAAAAGACATAACCGTATACTCGTATAAACCATAGCGAGTAGTAAAGGTGGTCTCCGGAATATCCGTTGCACGAATCTTAAGTTGGTGATAACCAGTCCTAAGATCAATCTTTGAGAATACCTGAGCTCCGGTCAACTGATCAAATAGATCCTCTATCTTTGGCAAGGGGTACTTGTTCTTGATGGTGACGTCATTCAACTTTTTGTAATCTGTACACAAACGGTTGCCTCCATCTTTCTTGTTGATGAATAACACTGGTGATCTCCATGGCGATGCGCTTGGCTGAATCAAGCCTATTGCTAACATGGCATCCAACTGCTTCTTCAGTTCCACTAACTCTGAGGGGTTCATGCTATAGGGTCTCTGGGCTATAGGTCAGGTTCCGGGGATTAGTTCGATAATGAACTCAATATCCTTATCCGGGGGCATACTTGGCAATTCATCTGGGAATACATTGGGGTATTCACAGACTACTCTGACTTGGTCAATGGTGGGCAGGGCTACACTCTTGTTGCACTTGAATTGACGGGGTAAGGTTTCAGAGATATGCTCTACTATTACTCTAGAACTACTGGTCATGGTGATGGTTTTCTTAGCACAGTCTATCAATCCTTTATGCCTTGACATCCAGTCCATACCTAGTACTACTTCCAATCCTTTGGTTCCAAGTACAATTAGGTTGGCATAAAAATCTATCCCATGTATTCTGATAGGTACAACTTTACAAATTTTTCTAGCTTTTGTAGTTGAACCGGGGATTTGAACTATCATGACATGCTTCAGGTTGGTTGTGTGAATCTTACTAGTGCATGCAAATTCTTCGGTGACAAATGAATGCGATGCTCCAGAATCAAACAATACTCTTGCTAAAACTGAGTTGACAGAAAACATACCCAGCACTACATCTGGCGCTTCCTGGGCTTCTTCTGCGTTCATGTGGAAGAGACGACCGTTGCGGTTGTGAGGGTTCCCTAGGGAAAATCTCCTTCCTGGTTGAACACGACGCTGCTGCTGAGCTGGGGCATTCACAGGGGCATTGGTGGCAGTCTTCTTGGGACACTCATTGGAGTAGTGACCCTTCACTCCACACTCGAAACAAGTGATCTGGGACTTGTCCTTGACTGCGACAGGCACAGCATTGCTGCCAGTTCTGGGTGCAGTGTTGTTGTTGTTGTTGTTTCTCTTGGGAGGGGCACAGTTGAAATGGTTGGCATTGCCGGAGTTGTGATTGTTTCCTCCGGACTTCACATTGCCTCTGCTACGGTTGGGGTAGCTTGGGCGAGAATTTGGGGGTCGGTTGTTCCTTGGTGCATATCCTGGTGAAGGGTTGGGACGGTACTTCTGGTGACTACTGGATCCTGATTGTTGCATCATACGATGTTTGCGATTGTAGTTTGCCTGGTTAATCTTCCCTTCCATCTGAATGGCAGAGTCGACTAGCTCTTCGAGATCTTGGAAGCGAATATTGATGAGGACAGTCTACATCTCATCATGCAGTCCATTCAAGAACCTCTCCTTCTTCTTGGCCTCCGTGTTGATCTCATCAGGTGCATATCTGGCAAGTGACAGGAATCTGTCACGGTACTCCACCACAGTCATTCTTCCTTGCTTCAATTCGCGGAATTCATCTCTCATTCTGTTGACTAGTCCCTGCGGCACGTGGGTGCGGCTGAACTTGACTTTGAATGCTTCCCATGTCATAACCTGACCATGGTTCATATTGCGGATGCTATTCCACCAAGCTCTTGCATCTCCCGCCAGATAGTCGGTGGCGAAGAGAACTTTCTCATTTTCATCAACTCCTGCAACTTCAAGGTTGTTTTCCATCATCTGTAGCCAGTCGTCAGCATCTAATGGGTTTTCAGATTGGTTGAAGATTGGGGGATTGGTATTCTGAAAATTTTTGAGTTTGGATCCATGGTGATCCTGATTTCCCTGTCCTTGGTTGTTAAGAGCCATCTGGGCGATCTGCTGCAATTTTGCTAAGTTGGCTTGGCGCTCGGCCCTGCTTGCTTCACGGTCTGCGATGAGATTCTACAAGATTTGCAGTATTGGGTCCTGCGACGAGCTGCTCCCTCCTTGGTTTCCACGAGTCATCAGAAGATTGAGATAGATATAGGGGTAAGAGGGAAATTCTAAGGTTCATGGTTTTGGTTTTTCAAAGCTAAAACTTTGAGTTGGACTTAGGTTTTTCAACTAACTCCATTTCATTCATGCAGACAAACACACGATACAACACACACCACAACAAACAAAGGAAAACAGGTGGTTTGAATAACCATTCTGCAAGCTACGATACAGTGGGACCGATACATCTCATGCTACGATAGTGCTCTCGTGCATCTACTCATTGTCGATGAAGTCGGAGTCCTCATCATTAGTGTAGAAGTCCACAACATCCTCCTCCAGAAAGTCATCATCGTTGCTGAGGTAAGAATCCATGTCTCCCTGGATGTCTTCACCCTCATCTTCTTCTTCCTTGGCGGCAAGCTGAGCTTCCTGCTCCTTGACGGTCTTCTCGAGGTCGGCCACCTTCTTGAGAAGACGGGCGATGGTGCGATCCTTCTTTGCACGCTAGCGGCAAAGAGACTGGCGATCTTGGACGAGCAGTGCGAAAGTCTGGGCCTTCTGGTCGGCAATGGCACGGTTCTGGTTGGCTAACTCTCAGGCATTGTCCAGGTCCTGCTGTCTGTCGTGTAGCAAGAAGTCAAGATTCTCCACTTGACGCCTCAATTCTGGGTGACTTGGCATTTCCATCGGCATTACCATGAAGTCACGTCTTGCATAGTGGGCAAAACGAGTTCCTTGGATCTTGTTGACGCTGAGAGCACATAGACGTGCGAGAGCTTCATGCATTGCCCTGGCTAATCCATCTAGCCAGTTGTTCTCTCTCACGGAGAACTGAATTCTCCCGGAAGTTGGTGCTTCGATGCTTCCTCTAAGATCTGCGGTGACTAGCCATTGTAGGTCTCCTCTTGGGGGTCCTGGAAGTTGAGCTCCAAGAAACTTTGGATGTGGGTGTCCCAGTAACTCCAACAGAGAATCCAGATCCGTCTCGAAGATCAGCTGACCTCCGTTTCCCAACTGGTAGAACTTGCTGAACTGAGTCTCCGTCTACAACAATTAAGGATGAGGAAATTAGTGAGGTGATCAGGTGTGTCAAGTTTTAAGTAGTAATGTAAGAATTTTGAGGAACATGCATTTTTGAGAAAGAATGAGTTCACAAGGATAAGAGAGGAAATAGTTTTTCATAAATACTCACTTTGGTTTTGAAGTTAAGTTTTTGGTTTGGACGTCCATTCTAACTAGGGTCTCCTATGGTCAGGATGGCTCTGATACCAACTTGTCAACACCCGGATTTTTAATCCCAGATGCCCGTTATGCCATACCTCGCAATCCGAGGATTACCATTTTTGCGAGACATAACGGATTGGATATCACAGTACATCATCCATTACAAACCATACATAAGGTCTTACACAAATAAGGATCTCATGATCTAGTCTTAATACAACAAGCAGCGGAAATAAAAGATAAGTGTAGCAGTGGGGTCTATCTTCAGGGGCACAGGCAATGGTGACGAAGGCAGATAGTCCTAGTTATCATAGCCGTCCTGATGGCCATCCTCTTGATAGTCTCCTTCATAGTATGGCCATGAGAATAGCCAAGGACAAAAGCCATGAGTACTCTTTAAGTACTCGCAAACTACTATTAATAGGTGCTATAGCTCTAAGTTAAAGTGCTAAATCTAAGTTTAACTATAAAGTTAAGTTTGAAACCTAAGCTGAGTTCTGAAGCAAAGAAAGATAAAGTAATGTTCTAGAATCACTTAAGTTGGGAAGCTAATGTCATAAACACAACCCTGTTGTGGTCAAGTCAAGATTCATCATTCATTTCAAGTTATTTGGAAAACATCTGACAACGAAACAGTATGGCCATTCCAACTGTCCATAACCGCGGACGCGGCTATTTGAATAGTTTGACACTCTGCAGAGGTGGTACACTTTCACCACAAGATTCGATACATCTGTCAGGGATAACCCTGAATCATCATACTTAGTATGCAGATAATCAAACATAACCTTCCCTTTACACACCCTAGTATAAGCACCTCTCCTATGAGCATGGCCTCCCAACCATGACCATCAGTCATCTTGGGCACTTCATAGGTGGACATCATGAGAGGTAGCCTCAGCTCAAACCTCTCCTGCGAGGGAACTAATACTAATGCATATAAATTTCCAGCTAAGCCTTACCCAATTCAGGAAATGTGGTTGTATGGTAAATTTGGAATGGTATCGCATCTGAATCCAGCCATCAGTTTTATAAAAGGGTTAAGGCTCATGCCTCATCATTTTCATCATCATAAACCATTGTTGTTTCTCAATACATGTCAAAACATCTCAATAGAATGACTCATAATTCCAAGGTTTTCATAATTCATTTTCACCAATTGTTCCCATCTAACATGACTCAAGTTTTGATTTACTCTAAACTACTAAGTTAAGAGTGTTCACTAAGGTGGAAGGATGGGATCAATCTCATGCCATGGAATGACATCTAAAGTTATCTAAATAGGTCAAGTTTTACACTTTTTATTCTACCTTCAAAATAAGTAAAGAACTTTGGGTAAAGTAAAGGAAGTAAAGCTTGAAAATAATACTTGGGGTAAATACTACTCAAAGTGGTATAATCAAAGCATGCTCTAAGCATCTTTGCTAAACCATCTAGTTCAATCCTAGCTTGCTAATGGTAGCTTGCCTTGGTTTGTGCAGTGGTTAAAGTTTTCTTCTTGTTCTTCTTGGTAGAACTCCTCCTCCTCGTAAGCTTGGTCGGTACTATCGTCTATAAATACATACAGAGTACACAATCACCAAACAATACTTAACTAGGCTAGAAAGCATTATAAGACACACAATTGATGATCTATTATCATCACAAGCATCACAAGTTTAATTCAATAGTTTCATTCTTTTTATTTTAGAAAAGTAATTTCTACTCATTGAAAAATTAACTAAGATTTAATATTCACCACTTAAAATATGGCACCATGTGGACACATGTCATCACCACATATTCTAACATGTGGGAATGAGATTTAAAGGTTGGATCATAATTACTTTGGTTTAAGTTCATTATTTAATGATTTAAAGTGACTAGAAATGCCTATATAGCATTATTTTGGTACTAGTCCAAAATCAATGCATGTAAATCTTAATATTATTACATATTTTGATAGATATGATGAAATGTGATTTTTGAGAGTTGGAATCAACTCAAAACCTATCTTAGTTGATTTTATAAAAAATTTGCAAGTTGCAAAAGCTTCTGTTTTGTTATTTTTATTAGGAGAGATCTATAACTCTAATTGAATTAAATCCAACGGTCTTGCATAGATCATCTCAATTCCTTTCAGACAAAATTGGTTTCTTGCGATTTGGATTTATGAAACTCTCAGAATTGAATTTTAAACTAGTGGACAAAAACTAGATTCAACTTAAAAAGAAAAATCCAAATTTGAACGGCTGGGCTAGCGCGGGAAAAAACATGGGCCGGCCCAGTGGCGCTCCACGGCGCGGGGCTCAGCTGACATGGGGTCCCGCTTGCCAGTGGGTCTTAACACGCGAAACGGTACGCACGCTATGGGCCGTAGGATTAGAAAAGGGATCTACGGCTGAGGATCGTCTTCGACGACGAACAGGTCGCCAGCGAGCTCGAACCCTAGAGGCTCGGTGGGGGTCTGCTGGGGACGTACCAGGGCTCGAGCAGGGTAGGCGAGGCGGGCAAACAAACTGGAAGACGACGGCGAGGCGAGGCACGGTTGCGGCGGAGCTTGGGGTGCCCTAAATCGCAGGCGCCCTTCTCCTCCTGCTGCGGCTGCTCCGGCTCCGATTCCGGCAAGGCAGAGCTCGCTTGGCTCTGGCGAGAGGGGTGAAAGGATCATTGAGAGGTGGGGAGTGAGTGGGTGTGGAGAAATAGTGCAGGGGAGGATGGTTTATATAGGCCCGACGGTGAGATTGAAGGGTATGGGCAGGCGACTCCGGCGACACGGCTACCGGCGGCTAGCGGCATGGCGGAGGATGGCGATCGACAGGTGGTCTCCTGGCGGTGCTCTAGGATGTGAATGCGGGCGTAGGGTCGATGGCATGCGGTCTGGGCGAGCTGGCGCTCTGAGCGGCAGGGGCTGCGGTGTCCACGGCGAGCGGTGGCTGGGGTGAGTTGGGCGGCCAGCGGGGGTGTCTGGGGTGTTCCCCAGGTCATGGCGGAGCGGTGAGTGCAGGCTGCGGCCAAGGGGCGGTATGTGCATGCGGGGACAGTGCGTGCTCTGCGGGAGGCGTCGGCATGGTCGACCAGCTCCGGGCGCGGCGGTTCCCGGCCGCTCTGCTCTCTGTCTCTGGCCTGGGGCTGGTTGGACGGTGGAGGTGGACCACTGGCGACGTGCTAGACATGGCGAGAGAGGCTGGAGAGGTCTGCTGCTGCGAGTGCACGGTCGGCCGGCGAGGAGTGGCTCGACATGGCAATGCAGTGCAGCTAGGAGGTAGGGGATGTGCTGGTGTGGGTCTGTTTAGGCTTGAGGGAGACAAATATGATCAAAGCACTTCAATTTGCTAGACAAGATCAACCCCAAAATAGTAATAGTTAGGCCACTTTGATCTTGCCAGCAAGGTGTTTGACAAAATGGCCGAAAGAGAAAAACTTTTGAATTTTGATCTCAAAATTTTTGGGTGTTCTCCACTAGTGCTAGATAGTCTCTGGTTGCAAGGGTTTTGAAAGTGGAGCTTGTTTGAATGGTTTTTGAAAAAGTGGGATCTTCCCATATGAACTAGATTCAATTTTGAACTATCATATAAAATTAGCATTTGAAAGGTTTTTGCAGATCACAAGGTGGGCCTTGGTACCTCATTATGTGTACTAGAAAGGGGTGCAAAGATCATGAATTGTTTCTGTTAAGAAATGAGTGCTAGGAATACTCAAAGTAGTGTAGTGGATTAAAATGGCCAAAATGACCATTCCTCCTTTTTAATTATTTTGGATTTGATTTTCTTTGGTAAAAGTTTGGGAATGATGTAGATGATGTTTAAATCACCTAGGAAACATTTTACAAGCATTGGATCACTTAAACAAGGCACTTCAATTCAACTCCTATCTTAAATGCACACACATATGAATGCTTTCATTTTTAATTTGGAAAAGTTTTTGTTAACCCTAATTTTGGATGATTTGATCTTGATAAGCTTGGATTAAAGTTTTGGGATGTTACACTAGCCCTCCAGCTTTTAGACCTGCCCACGCTCGGCATCTAGTTCTTTATACCTGGCTTCCAACCAAAGAGCATGGGAAGCCGCAGCACGTTCCCATCTGAGGAACACCTGCTAATTAGTGACGAGTTTATGCTCCCGCCAAAGGAGCGCCTCTTTCCGGGATTTCACCTGCTCGCAGGCGGTCCGAGCCTCTTCCTCGTGGGAGGTGATGGCACCCTTGCGCTCCTCAACCTTCAAGGCCCACGTACGAGCCTCGTCAAGGACAACCTCGACTTCTATGTGACAGGAGCACGTGGCCTCTTCAGCTTGGCGATTGCTAATGAATGCATCGTAGAGCAGGTGACAGGCTTTGACAAAACGAGCCTGCTCCGCCTCCATCCCGTCTGTCATCCTGGCTAGCTCCACGCTTAGCTCTTCAAGACTCGCGCTAGCGGCGTGGATGGCGGCGGAGGCCGTGTCATTGTGAGCAATAGGGACTCTCCTCTCCAAGATCCATGCCTCCTTTTCTGGCATCGGGGGCATTCTCGGCCCTATGCCGGCACCAGTCGCTCCCCCATGTTCCTCGCTGGCAGTGGCTCAACCCCTAGGCATGGGGGCTCAGGGTGGTGCCCCATGATGTCAGGACCATATGTCTAATGAGCCACCTTCTCAGCAAGATATTCAACACCCACGACAAATACCAGCTCCTTGTCATGCTCCATTTTGGCGCCAAGGCCTCCTTTGGAAGCTTGCTTGGGTTCTGCTGCCCGCGCCATCTTCCGGGCAAGCGCGTCCACTACAAGGCTGGCTTCCCATGGTGTCAACTCGGACCCCGTGCTGGAAATGGATGAGGCACGTAGAGAAGCTGTGGGAACTTTCTCTTGGTCACCACTAGTGGGGGGTGTTACCATTTGGCCCGATTCTACAGCGGCTCCCTCTGCAAGCACCACCGACGTCACCTCCTCGCTTGTAGAGCCCGCGTGGAGGACAGCAATGCAAGACCTCTTGATTCCTGGAGAACGGTGCAAACCAGAGGACATCGACCCACTAGGCGATGAATGCGCCCTATCATCCTCATTCCCCGGGGGCTTCCTGTCACAACACATGCATGAGAATCAGGCGCAGCAAGGGAAGAACACATCAGTAGAAGGGAGGAAGCTTACTCATTCGGACGAGGATCAGGCCATCCCCGCTCCATTCCTAGAGGAGCATAATCTCCCACTTTTGGGGCAACAGTTTCCAGGCAGAGGCTCTCACTCCCGGATGATTTAGTCGCATATCTCTCACCAAGGTCTCCCTTCTCATGGGTCTCCACCTCTCCAAGCTCGCTGGCGCTCCTGCCAAGGTTTGCAGCTTCGTCCTTGGAGTCATCCTCCAGCAAGCAGAGCAAGGGAGCTACGTGGTTTGCTTCATCATCGGAGTCACCACTCGAGAATCTAGGCGCCGCCTTACGTAGCTTCCTCTTGGGTGGTGGAGCCTCCCGGACCTCTAGAGCATCCCAGCATTGGGAGAACCTTTGGAGGTGTCCTCCCCCTCAGCACACTCGGGACTGTTGGTGGAGGCATCGTGTTCCAGCGAGTTCCTATCCTTGTCCTGCTCCCCTAAAAGCAGCCCCTGGTGTCAAATTGAGGCATCTTCATAAGGACCTCATGTCTCATCTTTCCCCAAGAGCAATACAGCGGGGGAATCCTCTCATCAGAAGGATAGGGCACACCCTGCTCCATGAACAACACCTTCATCACCTCTTCAACTATTTGCTCGTCGAGGACCCCTTCTTGGAGCTTCATGTGATCTTTCTTGCCGGATAAGGTCCACACATCTTTCTTGTGCGCCTGGAGAGGGGAAATGCACCGCCGGATGAAGTCATTAGCCACCATAAGCTCTGTCAGTCCTCCCTCATGCGGATCCCGATGCGAGAAGTGATAACCGCCCACTCATCCCCGGGAAGATGTTTCCTACTCCACCGGCAGGTTTTCATCGTGGAAGTTCTCGGGATAATAAACAAAGGATTCATTACACGGGTGTCCATCCAGACCCAGCACGAGCGAAAATTCTCCACCTTCTTTGTCCACTCACCAGTAAGGTACTTAGAATCAGTACAAAAGGAAACGCACCCCGAACACTGGTTCCCTGCGGTGGTGTGCAGACTATAAAAATGGTGGAATAGTTGCACCGAGGACTTGACTCCCAAGAATGCCTCACAGAATTAGGCAAAGATGGCGATAATACTAACGGAGTTGGGTTGCAAGTGTAACATATGGATCTAGTAGTGAGCCATAAGGGCAAGAAATAAATTGGAGAAGAGGGAATTAGCCTCGCATAGAAGGTGTGAAGGAACAAGGGGAGCATAATTGTTGGAAGCTTGACGTTGTCCACCGCACCGTGCCAAAAAGAGGTATCTCCCCACTCGTTGTATATCCTGGCCACCAAGTGCCGGTAAAGGAGGAGCTCATCAATGGTCGTGATGGTCAACTTTCTGAGCGCTGGGAGGTGCGCTCTGGGTGCCTCTTCTTCATATGCAGCTCCCTTGGAATCCATCCCTCTCTTAGGCGCCATCACTAAAGGGGAAGGACGACAAAGTCAAAGGGTAACATGGGGGATGGAGGAGACGGTTATCTAGAGAAGAGAGGTGGAGGTGATGAAGCAAAGTTACTAGGATCTGGAAGCGTCGGTTCCACTCTAGGAGTACAAAAGTGTCCAAAAGCATTCCATCATCGATTGATCTCCGCTACATACACTCGCCGCACCGGACAGACTCATCAAGGCCCGACATCTTCTTGGGCCCCTGTGCCTCCATCCCCAAGCAGTTGCACGACCCAGGCACCCGAGGGCTACTATCGGGCCAATGGATCCTAGCGTACCATGGCCCACCTGCTATCGGGCCTCCCTAGTAGGAAAACCACTTCGAGAGACACAACGTTGAGATCTCCCTAAGAACCCTCTAATAGAAGGCCTCCGGAGAGAGAAGGTCACCACTTAAAGGGATCACGTGAAGCGCACTTAGGGGATGGCTTCACCGTGCTAATGAGGAACAGGGACCACAGATCTGCACCATTCACAAGGAAGGGATGTTCTTCTTCACCAAACCAAGAGTAGACGACAAGACCTACACCATGTGGGGACCACCCCCTCTAGCGTCAGAGGAGCGTGAGGCAGAAGTCAAGATGTCCACGGCGCCTAGCGGTGGACCAAGTCCACATAGGAAGACAGTTGTGCCATACCTGCCCCCGCCTCAATCGCAATGTGGGAACCCTACCTGCCCTGGGAAGGGAAGAGGACCGGGGCGTCTATAATAGGGGCAGGGTAGTACCTTAGAGGGGATCCAATCTTCTTCCACCTCTGGAATCCCTAGCTCTCTCCTAGCTAGGAACCCTAGATCTGATCACCTGATCAACACCTTGTACTGAAAACTCACCAAGTAGTGCAAGCAATCTAGACATGCAGGAGTAGGGTTTTACACCGCACAGTGGCCTGAACCTAGGTAACCTCTGTCTCCCCTTGCTGTGTATTCTCTGCTATTTCCTCGCAAGGCCTCGAGAAGATTAGAGGAGATCGTGTTCAGCCCCTAGTGTTTAGTTCCATCCTACTTCGGGAGATACCCTACCCAGACAATCTCTAACAAAGAGCTACCGAGGGAGTTATGTTTTATCTTGACCAACAGGTTCAGCGATTGCTCTTAAAAATATCTTTGGCACCCACCAAGGAAATGATGGAGATGTGGGAAACATAATAACAATGCTTACTTCATCCAAAGAAAGAATTGATAAATGCATTAAAGAACTACCCAAAAAATATGGTTTTGAACATTTGGAACTCTTCTCCAAAAGCACTATACCAGAAATAGAAGATAAAATGTCCACCATCATACAAAAACTATATATTTGTGAAAAAGAGTTTACAAAAGGTGATAAGAAGCGTTCAAATGCTGAAAAATGGGTATCATACTTAGGGGATATATTAAAAGGTGTCGTCTCATTCAAATATTTACCCAAGGTCAAAGTTAAAAAAAATATCCCCAACATCTAAAGAAAGTACAAAGGAAGGAAAATAAGTTTGGGTATTAAAAGAGAAGAAAGAAAAAGGATATAAAAAACCATTCTTGTTGCAATTTGGAACCCCTATTAAAGAACCAATGAGAGAGGAAAAAGAATCTACTATGCTTGATAATAACATGTAGGGGTTCGCGTATGAAAACAATATATTTTACCCTATGCCCCTGAACCCCTTTTGTTGCGAGGACCTATCTATTAGTAATGTAGTAATGGGAGGGGCTTTTCGCGAACTTACCCTTGAAGACCGAAAAGCGTTGTCAATGCTCGGGAGAGCATGGTTGATGTAGACGAGCCGAAGCTGACCTCAAGGTCGTGTTGAGGTCCTCACGCTCCTACGGCTCCAACGAATTTTAGTGCCTCAAATGTTGCACCTCGCAGGGAGTTACATGCATATGGTTCCTAGCGATGACTCCCGCTTCCCCGATCCAGCAGCAGTTATGGAAATAGAGCTCCTGGATACGAATCCCGCAGCGCGACGGCGCTCCGCGGTGAAGATGTCTCTCGTTTGCACAGTCCAAACTTGGGCCACGGTGACGAGAGAGAGAGAATATGAATTGGAGGTCTCCCCAAAAGTGATGAAACCTTTATTGAATATTGTGTTGTATTTATTTGGTCAAATACCCCACTATATATTGGGGAAATCTCACCCCCTAGGCTAACTAGCTTAGCCATGTGGGACTAAACGAAGGAGGGGAGAGGGGGGCAGCCGCCGGCCTGCCAAGGAGGCCCAAGTGTGCCCCACGCGGGTGGCCAAGGCCTAGCCGGCCATCCCCTTCCTCCTTTGGTTTTTCCCTCTAGGGCCTTTCTCCCTCCGGATTTGGCCCAATAAGGTATTTTAGCCCTTTAATTGATTTCTCTTTTATTAAATAATTATGAATAAATGATTAAATCAATTTTTAACATTCATTCACATATTATTCAATCTCCGTGGCTATAGAACACCTTCCACCTCCACTCCGGACTCACATCCGGACTTACCGAAACCCTTCCGGTTTTCTCTCTTCTCTTTCTTCGGTGATTCTACCGATCCTGTAAACACTCTCTAAGCATCACCAAGCCCTTAAGCATCATACCCCACGGTTCGAGAACACTCTAGACATGGTCAGGACTCTCTCGGACCAATGGTCAATAGAGGGACCTCGATGGCCATGTGACCCCTATGCATTCCATGAATTTTTTTGTCATTTGAACCATGAACGTCGTGTCATATTCCTTTTGTCTCTTGATACTTGCATTGTTCGAGATCTGATCAATGACATCACCATGTTGGGTTCAATCTCGTTACCAACAAATGCTACTTGACTCATTCTGACAAGTGATATCCCTGTGATCAAATCACACGCTACACAGCTATTGGATATAACTTCTCCGAGTGGGACCTCGAGTATATTTCTGTCACGCGGATGGACAAATCCAACTCTTGGCATATAATGGCTCAACTGTTCCTTCAAATACCTAAACACACATTTATGATCACTATTTAACCAAGTGACGTTTGATGCTATCAAAGTACCCTCGGGATACAATGATTGATATAGCCTCACGGTCTAAGAAATAATCCACTGGGTCTATTCTAATCATCATAACATGAACTTCGTGACATGATCAGGTCACAATTCTTAGGTTGGGTATTAGTTCATCATCTCATTCTCACAATGAGGTGACTCCATTTCCAACTGGCATAAATGCCACATGATCAGGAAACCTTGATCATCTGTTGACCAATGAACCAGTGACTAGAGTATCACTGGGAACCCCTGGTTGTTTATATATAACACATGTATTGGCGTTTCCTTTTAATACAGTTATAGCATTATATAAAACTTAATCCTAAACTTTATGAAATACGATAATAATCCTTATTACTATTTGTCTCTAGGGCATATTTCCAACAGTCTCCCACTTGCACTAGAGTACAAATAAACTAGCTGCATTTGTTCTTAATCATTTGCACCATGTATCCCGGTACCTTGAACATGCTTGCTCATGGAAGAGGTTGAGTCTTGGGCATGTACATTACAGTCCCAAATCCTTTGCAACTTACTAATGTCACCTTGATTGACATTAATACTTGATCATCACATGATAACATCTTTGTCTATGTATCGTAGTTATGGCAGCTGAATGAGGCCGGTTTCCAGGAACCTACGGTGACTTTAGATCAACCTCATGGGGTTTCTCATGGGCACTATGCCCTAAGACACATCATTTTGTGTTAAAGACGAACTAGTCCCTCCATAATGGTATACATCACTTTAGATGGTACCCTTATATATTATCATAAATGGAATTCACTAGTGCACCCTGTGCAACTTTCAATGTTTTGTTCACCTTGCTTCCTACTTGACTTTAGTTGGTATCATCGATGTAGGAGTTTCCAATCTTCTTACAACATAAGCCTTTATGCTTTTAAGATATGTCATCCTTCATGGATTTGGAAACATGTCTATAGTTCTCAATTAGACACTGTGGATAAACTTAGCTCAACGTTCCGTCTTCGATCATATATTATGTTAAGTTGTCATGATGGTTTTTAAGACAGAACCTATGTCTCAACATAGTGGATGATGATCATCCTTTTCTTTCTTTCTTTCTTTTAACCATCGATGTTTAACTTAATGCTATTCCTAATTTGAATTGACCAAGGACTAGTCCTAAATCAATTACTACTCCAAAACTCTTTTCAGAATCCCTTTTAGGAATACTACATAATATTGTAATATACTTACTATCAACTTCTAAACACCATAAATCATTATTTATCAGTACTTGCGCTCTTATTCTTAATGTGTCGTATACACACTTAAGAATCACTCTTTAAGCTCCCACTCAAAACATGTTCCCAACATATTTGAGTTCGAGACTTATATTGCTCCCACTCAAAAATATGTCATTCACATATTGTTTTAGGAAGACTTTCATAGCTCCCACTCAATTTCATGCAAATTGCATATCCACTCACTAATTCTTTAACACCTTCAAAATCCATTGATCAATTATCAAATTGAGAGATTTATTATGAGATCCTAGTACTTTACTAGTATCAAGTCCACTAGACTTTCAGCACTTCTAAACCAAATTCATTTGAATTTGTCCAATACATTATTCATGACAAATCGTGCCTTTGTCATTCACCTTTCCTTCATGACTTTGCTATCATTTGGAAAATTCAAGTAACTCATTACTTATTAAGATTTAGCAATGAATTGGTTTCTAATCTTAAGTGAATTTTGCCTCTGGGATTTCTCATAATTTTAGTTTACAATTATTTCCTTGGTAGTTCGTAGGTATGTCATATTCCGATAATGTGACAAATGATTCACAAATGTCTCCATATGGGATATGAGGTACATTTTGAATCCTACTTCATGTAGTGAAAACACCAGTGGGGAAAACACAATGATCATCATCATTGATTCTTTCCTTTGTGAAGAGAATCGTTCAGGAACGCTTTCCGTGGGTGCTTCTCAACACTCTGATGCAGGGTTTTGAATCCTCGTCGTGTTTTTCCACTATCTTCCAAAAGCTCCTTATTCAAGAACATAGACTTTCTCGAAAAAGTACCAAAACTTTAAGCAATACTAGTTTTGCCTTTCTTTTGGTTCTAGCCATGGATTTCTTATTCATAATTTTCAAGGAACACTCTACAAGGACTTATTCGCTATTCGTTTTGGTTATATCGTATAACCCCAAAACGTTCATGACGATCCATAAAATATATGGCGCCGAACTCACGAATTCAGATGGTTCACTATATATTCTAATTGAGTGCTAACTTTTTCTAACTAATGGTCTTTACATCTACACTACAATGATTTATTTGGCACCATCTATTCACCCACTTGATATAAAATATCACATTATGACGCTTTGCATTTTGACACTTCAAACGCATTGCATTTCACAATTTCTGCTGCCAATCTTATAAAGTCGGATTTCATTACTATTGATCAAATCGTAGTAATTAGATTCTCTTTTATCTTTAATACCCTTGGATGATGAAATATTTTGATCATATCAAATAGTTTCATACTCATGTTTCTTTCTGTAAAATCTTTACAAAATTTAAACAAGCATATAACAATAATCACCATTTTGTTGAAATGCAATACATCGAATATGCATTCACTTTCAACAATTCATAAAACACTTTGTATTCATGCAATACACGGTGTTTAAGTTATCTTTGCCAAACTTAGGCATGATTCATATGTGACAACAAAAACAAATATCTTTCACATGTTATCAATATAACTTTGGATTTAAACAATGGGTTCATTCAGTAATGAACATATCATTAAGTTGGGTAATTTTCAAGGCATTTTCAATTTTTTACAAATGTTCATGTATTATCAATTAGTTTCATAACCAGGATAATTCACACATAATCAAACAATATATGAACACAAATAGAAATCATTCATAAAAGTGGAACAACTGTTTGTTACAAGCTCATATGAATAACCGTCTCACGAAGTGTGAGACACACTAAAGAAGTTGACGATCTATCAATTACAACAATCATCCAAAAACGATAACTAAATGATAAATGTCGAGGGAGAGTGTCGTTGGCCATCATCATCATGCTCGCCATCAACACGCAATGTCACCTCCTCTCTAGCAAGCAACTCTCATGCAGAAGGACCTGTTTTCAGCAAAATAGAATAAGTATCAAATACTTTAACACTGCAATATGTGTTTGCAAGATTATAACATTTATAAAATTGTATATCAAATATATACCTTTATCATCGATGACCTCACCAGCAGTGGGTTCAACCTTCACATTCCTGAGATGTGATATGAACCTATGGAAATCCCGTATTTCCGCATCGCCTCTCTCAATGCAAGTCCTGGCATGTGCTTGGTAGCTTGGTGGTAGCGACCGCAGCACAACACCATTTACAAAAGAGCTCGTCAACTAGTTATCTAGGAAGTATGCAAGCCTCACATACGCATCATGCATGCGCTCCAAGTGGTCGCCAAGCAAAGAGTTCTCCTACATCTTAATGGAGAGGAAATCTCCCATCAGCTCATGCTCCCATATGCGCACTTGTTCCACGAAATGTGACCTAAGTTGTACCATTACCGTACGAGGGTCAAGATTACCCATGACTGGCCATAGCTCATCCACCATTCCTAAGCTCATCATCACTGATATGAAGGTGGACATCTCACGACGGTAATAGCAGTATTCTCGCTGCTCTAGGGTCTCATAGACATCGGACTGCTCCAAATCCATCTCGTCGAGTATATAGTCGACCACGTCATTCTCACTAAGGAGAACGTGGATACGTCCAACCCACATAGAAAAGTTTGATCCGTCTAGCCTGAGCTTCTCTCCATCTAACCAATCGTCAATAGGGAAGGTAGCATCGGGGAGAACCATTTTCTACATTTATAATTGCAAAAGGAATTTAGACTAATTTTATAATTAAATGAGTTAAATAATAATTAACTCCACTAAA
This sequence comes from Avena sativa, assembly GCA_916181665.1. Taxonomy (NCBI): domain Eukaryota; kingdom Viridiplantae; phylum Streptophyta; class Magnoliopsida; order Poales; family Poaceae; genus Avena; species Avena sativa. The sequence continues at coordinate 541,084,271 of OV702289.1, read as the reverse complement.
AAACCTATCCCCTGAAGGGTTCTAGTGATTACACAATCCCTTTTCCCCACATCTCCCCCGATCGTCACGGCCATCAATGTGGGTGTTAGGGTGGACGCCTAAACGTCGATCACATTATTCATGCGACTCGTGCTCGATCTTTCGACCATCCGTGTCCCGAGGCCATGTCTACACATTCTAGGCTCATCAACTCAACCTTAGTGTATTCGATGTGCAGCATGGCTTACATCCACTGTATGCGAACGTAGATATGTCTGACACCCGATTGTCACGGCATGCCTCATACCGAAGAACTTTCTTGGTGGTGCACACTAAGGGAGAACACAACCATTGGTATTTTAATTAGGGATCATCTTATTAGGCTATCGTCGGGTATCTAATACTAGCACACAATAAAATATACAAACAATAACATTGAATGTAAATGTGATGTGATATGGTCCTTCTCGTCGTGATATCTATCCGTCGTCACCGGATTCGGGCGCTAGGGCTCCGGTGCCGTAGGCACTAGGGTACCAGTGCCTCCGGCGTGGTAGTCCATCATCTCCATGATTATCTACTACTACTTCGTAACATAAGGTAATTACTTTACCTTTGCCACAACCATATCACAAAGCAATGCCCCCCTGTAAAACAAAGTTAGACGCCTCTACTTTATATTTGCATGTTTTACGTGGCTGAATGGGCTTTCGCACAAGAAACGTTCTTACCTACGAACTTCCCACACAACGATGATCAAGGTGTTGTCTCTACTACACCCCTTCCGGGGCCCTCCATTGCAAATGGCATACCAACTAATGCAAGAGAGACAGACACCCCAGAGCCACTTTATACGGTACAAGTCATATGTCAAGCGTGGACCAGTCTCACGAATGAATGCGTAAAGTCGGTTGGGGACCGCTTCATCAAGCATTGCTGCGGTATAAACAAGTACACGTGGGAGGGTAACATCTAAAAGATCAATACCCACACGCTACATCTTGTGTGTTCTACCCGTACTAGTAATACTATGCATAGATCTAGCTCTGATACCATTGTAGGGGTTCGCATATGAAAACAATAAATTTTACCCTATGCTCCTAAACCCCTTTTGTTCCCAGGACCTATCTATTAGTAATGAAGTAATGGGAGGGGCTTTTCATGAACTTACCCTTGAAGACCGAAAAGCATTGTCAACGCTCGGGAGAGCATGGTTAATATAGACGAGCTGAAGCCGACCTCAAGGTCGTGTTGAAGTCCTAGCGCTCATGCGGCTCAAACAACTTATAGTGCCTCAAATTTTTCACCTCGCAGGGAGTTACATGCATCCGGTGCCTAGCGATGACTCCTGCTTCACCGATCCAGCAGCAGGCGCGGAAGTAGAGCTCCTGGATCCGAATCCCGCAGCGCGACGGTGCTCCACGGTGAAGATGTCTCTCGTTTGCGCAGTCTAAACTTGGGACCACGGTCACGGGAGAGAGAGAGTATCAATTGGATGTCTCTCATTTGGAAACCTTTATTGAATATTGTGTTGTATTTATTTGGTCAAAATACCCCACAATATATAGGGGAAATCCCACCCCTATGCTAACTAGCTTAGCCATGTGGACTAAATGAAGGAGGGGAGAGGGGGCAGCCGCTGCCCAGCCAAGGAGGCCCAAGTGGGCCTCACGCGGGTGGCCAAGTCTAGCCGGCCATCCCCTTCCTCCTTCCTCCTTTGGTTTTTTCCCTCTTGGGCCTTTCTCCCTCCGGATTTGGCCCAATAAGGTATTTTAACCCTTTAATTGATTTCTCTTTTATTAAATAATTATGATTAAATGATTAAATCAATATTTAACATTCATTCACATATTATTCAATCTTTGTGGCTATGGAACACCTTCCACCTCCACTCCAGACTCACCTTCGGACTTATAGAAACCCTTCCGGTTTTCTCTCTTCTCTTTCTTCGGTGATTCTACCGATCCTGTAATCACTCTCTAAGCATCACCAAGCCCTTAAGCATGATACCCCACAGTTCGAGAACACTCCAGACATGGTCGGGACTCTCCCGGACCAATGATCAACAAAGGGACCCGGATGGCCATGTGACCCCCGTGCATTCCATGAAATCTTTCGTCGTTTGAACCATGAACGTCGTGTCATATTCCTTTTGTATCTTGATACTTGCATTGTCCGAGATCTGATCAATGACATCAACATGTCGGGTTGAATCTCGTTACCAACAAATACTACTTGACTTGTTCTGACAAGTGATATCCCTGTGATCAAATCACACGTTGTGCAGCTATTGGATATAACTTCTCCGAGTGGGCCCTCGAGTATCTTTCCATCACGCGGATGGACAAATCCCTCTCTTGACGTATAATGCCTCTATTGTTCCTCCGAATACCTGAACACACCTTTATGATCACTTTTTAACCAAGTGACATTTAATGCTATCGAAGTACCCTCGGAAGACAGTGATTGATATAGCCTCACGGTCTAAGAAATAATCCACTAGGTCTATTCTAATCATTGTAACTTGAACTTCGTGACATGATCGGGTCATGATGTTTAGGTTGGGTATTAGTTCATCATCTCATTCTCACAATGAGGTGACTCCATTTCCAACTGGCATAAATGCCACATGATCAGGAAACCTTGATCATCTGTTGACCAATGAACTAGTGACTAGAGTATCACCGGGAACCCCTGGTTATTTATATATCACCGTGTATTGACGTTTAATTTCAATGCAGTTATAGCAAGATATAAAACTTAATCATAAAATTTATGAAATATGATAATAATCCTTACTACTATTTGTCTCTAGGGAATATTTCCAACATAACAAAGATCCACTTATGATTATAGATGAAAAACAATTAGATGAAGTTAAAATGCTTAATGAAACAAAAGAACCTCTACTAGATCTTGATAAATGTAGCTTGCATAAACTCATTAATATATTACAAAAAATGATCCATCTATTAAGAAGGATTTGGCTCATATATTGCAAACTATGTCATAAAATAAAATATAGAAAGATACAACAATGAAGCTATGATACCACCAAAGCTTGGGGATGCTTGGCCCCCCAAGATATTAATCACTATTGGCAGAGAGACCCATCATGCTATATTAGATCTAGGATCTAGTGTCTCATTTTTGTCAAAAGAACTATATGAATTGCTAGAACTTAAAACTATGCAAAAAAATGCTGAATAGACCTTTTACTTGTTGATGAATCAACTAAACATGCTTTAGGAAAAGTAAATGATGTCATGGTTGAGTTACATATGACTTTTGTTCCTACTGATTTTCTTATGATGGATATGGGAAGTAAAACCTCTAGTCCTATAATACTTGGAAGACCATTTTTGACAACTACAGGAGTAATCATTGATTCAAAAGAAGGAAATGTGAAGTTTCAGTTTCCACAAAAAAGTGTATGGAACACTTCGCAAGGAAGAAGGAGATAGCACCAAGGTACAAGCTACCACATGATCTCCACATCACTTGAAACAAGTAAGTAAAGCCTAGATATATGGCTATAAAGAAAGCGCTTTGCGAGAGGCAACCTGGTTATTTATTTTTATGCACTCTTGATGTAGTTTAAAGAGTATCATTTTAGTTTATTCTCTGTAGTTTTTAATAAAGTACCAAGCTGAACCCATTTGGATGATATAAATTTGATAAAACATATGGAGTAGAAAATTCCTGCACCAACACTATTTAGTAGAAAATTTCTCTGATGTGTTCTATAACTCCTATTGCACTCATATTTAAACTAAAGTTACAAATTTGCATCCTATATATGCACATAAATTGGATAAAAATATGTTTTGTTGTTGCTAAAAATCTAGACGGATTCTGCCTTGTATTGTTTAAGCCATTCTTTTGAGTTTCAAAATGATTTCCCATGAGTATTTTGATATGCTAAGAATGTATACAACATTATATACTTTCTGGACACCCAAAAAGAAATTTTATTTAAGGATTAGATGGTAGTTACCAACATATTTTTGTACCACTAATGTCACCCCATAGAAAAGAAATGGGAGAAAGTTTTGTGTTGAAGTTTTTGGATAGGGAATGGAGGAACACCAAACTAAGAGCTATCCGATAATGGTGAAAACCATAAGCTTGGATATGCACAAGGCACCCCACTGGACTTATCAAACTCTTGTTTTGCAAACTCTAAACTTTGTTTTTTGAGAAACATAAGATGATCATAGAAACTTAGAGCATATTTATCTAGTTTTATATTTATTTTTGCATGTTACCTTTGAAATAAATGAGACCACCATTATAGATGTTTTGCATGCCAAAGAAAGAGCTACTGAAATAAAATACAAATTGAGTGATATGCTACCAAAATAAAAAGGGGAATGAAAACAAAAGGTTGAAATGCAAGTATGCTAAGTGTTACTTATTTCAAAAAATACTTTAATGAATGATAATTTGAAAGTGCCTTATTTAGTGCTACCTTTTGTTGACATGAATAGATGGTTAATTGATACCTTCGATCCAGATTCACGGATGTAGTATAATAGCTTTTTCCCTAGAAGACCTAGGTTTAATCGAACCTTGGAAAGCACTGCTAAAAGGTAATAAGAAAGGACACGTCTACAAGACTTTGTTTGTTTGTTTTAGTTTAGTTGAGCGGACCAATCTATTTTTCTTTATAATGGGTTTGATTCAATGGATAGAGATAGGCCAGGGTTGAAGATCCACCTACAGCTACACATCAAATGGGATGAAAGATAATAATAAGCATAGTCTTGCATCATGTTTGTATTGAGATAATCTTTTGTGGGCAACCCATCCTAATATTCTAGAGCCCCCGTGATGCAGCGAGCATAGCAATAGAATTTTAATCCAACCGAGAACATGCCAAAGCCATGGGTTGCAAATGATTATTAAGTGTAAACACAGATCAAAGCTTTAAGTGGTGATGTTGTTGTTGATCCCGAATGGGGCACTACGCGAAGACCGTACTTCCCTTTCTGTCCCTGGGTTTCCTATGAGATCACCGCTAGCCAAGTATCTCACCTCAAGCCTTTATCAATCTATGGGATCTTGGGTACCTACAAGTCCACAGATCGAGGCGAGAGACGAAGAAACAAAAGATACAAATCACGAATCTAAACAAAACACAATTCTCCCATCATCCAGATGCACATAATTCTTGCGAGGTTTCTCTCCAACCCACGGCTCTGGAGGACTACTCACTCATAACAAATAGATCGGAGATAGAAAACATCATGTAAATACTTACACTGAAATCAAATATTCTTACAATGGTTGACAAATCACAAGGAGATCTAAAAGGACAAAGCAATGGCTATGGCTAGTGGAGGGATGGATGGTGGAAGTGATGAACAATGGATGAACAATGGTGTGGATCTCCTTTGGTGGTGTTGTGATGCAATCTGAGAATGGCGGCTCTCTAGCCGGTGGCTGGAGCCTCAAAATATATAGGCTTCTTCACGAAAGTTGTAGGGTTTGATGAGACGGAGCCGCGCCACCTGGTACGGGCAGGCGGTACGGGCGGACCGCACCCGTACAAGTGGTTGTTAAGCACACTAACGCCTTGGTAGGCTTCTCCAATTACTTGGCCATGTGTACTTCCTCAAAATCCTTCATTATGACTCCTTATTTCGCCTTAAAAGCAGTGATTTCATGTACAACATAAATCAAAGAAGGGATTTGCACATCTTTGCAATTATTAGTCATTAGTGGCAAGGTTGAGAATTTATTTGGCAATTGCTTGACAAAAAACAACGTTTAAACATGGTGGAAGATGACAAAAATCGGAACCATCATTAATTTTAAGGAACTTTGTTTGATAAGAAATGATTAGCACTATGGACACTTTGGCATGCTTATAGATCTCTTTTTTCTAGCCCAAAATTTTCAAACAAGCTAAGACTTGTATATCTAAATACCTTAAACTCTAATGGCATACACCATACCTACCTATGTGGCAGTTGCTACTTCAAGTATAATATATGTGTTATGCCTTCAAGTACTTTTTTGCGAAACCCAGTACAAATGCAGACGCTCACAAATACGCACATACACTCACCCCTATGAACGCACGCACGCACACCCTACCACTAATCTGATGGGTCTTGAGTTTGACGAAGACACCACAGATGCCTTGCTATCAATGGAAATGTCACCTCCCACTAAAGAATATTCTGCCTTTTATGAGACACCAAAGTGTCAAACCTGGGGTTTGAAATCTAGTGGGCTAGGGGTGCCACTGTCCTCCTAACCATCCAACCACAGGTTGGTTCTCTGCCTTCAAGTACTAGAGCACAATTGTTTGAAATAAAACAGAATGTCAAACAATAATTTGACCCATGGTAATTGAAATTATGTAAGTTATGTGTTTGACATTTTATAAGTTTTTTGTTATCCAAACCATGCTATCATGGGGAGCGCTTTCAACATTGCACTATTTTTGTGTTGATATCATGTTCTTTTGGTTGTGGAGGCTCATCAATGTGAAATAAATTGGATCACTCAATAAATCTTTCTAGAGTTTGCATATAATTAGAGGGATGGTTGGGCGGCAACCCTAAGCCATTCTATGCATCGTGGTGGAAATTTACAACATTATTCTATGAAGCATTTTTAATAAAAAAATTATGAAAATAAAGTGTGAGAGGTCCATTTGTATATTTGTCTTGTCGTCTAAGTACAGATAGACCCTCACAAAGGGACTCCTAGTACAAAGGGGCAAGAGGTACCTTAGTTGATGCTCTTATTTGAAACTATATGCTTACAATGACAAAACCGCTTAAGTGATCCTAAGTTGAGTAGCATGAGGTGTGGATACTTATGGTTAAGGGGCATGAGACATTCAACTTGTAAGGGGTCAAACACATAAACCATACCTCCTTTTGTCAACAAAATATGCATGGAACCTCACTCTTATGATTACCGTTGACTTCAGCTACATATCTCCAAACTTTATTTTATGCTCCTACATATCTTTTATTTTATTAAATTACTAGCACATGTGTTCCCTGCTTACTTTCTGTAACCAAAGTTTCACAATATCAAAAGAAACAAAAGAGTCTTCCGTAATTCTATAGGTTCATATAAGCATGCTTAATTGTTAATGGTACATTCATTTGTCTCAATACAAAACAACTTATTGTTAAGCATGTTTGTACTGTATAAGATATATCGCTTTATAGCTCTTTTGATTATTGTTATTCTTTAAATATTGAACCTTGTAAACTTTGTGTGACAATGAATATAATGTATGACATGAAATATAGCAACAAACTCCAAAGTCCATGTTTAGTTTTATCACCTTCATGCTCAAGGACGAGCAAATGTTAAGCTTGGGGATGTTGATGCATGTAAAATGTATACATGAACTTTATAGTTTATTGATACATATTCCCACATATTTTCAACATGTATAATGGCATATTCATGTTTTATATTGACTTTTGGGGATTTACCAATGATCCCCTTCATTTTGGTTATAACTCTATAGGACAAGGAAAACCCAGTTTCTGTATTTTTATCTTTCAAGGACCTCAACAGAGTCAAACAGAGCTAAGATTTCGGAAGTCAATATTTCACAAAGAGGGATGATCTAGAGTGCTTGGACCTCACGAGAGGGGCCCGGTGGCCTAAAAGAGCCCAGGTGGCGCGACCTGCTCTAGTGCACGTGCCACCTAACATCTTTTGGTCCTCGATCGCCTGATTCGCTTCAATCTTTCATCCACCAACTTGGTTTGACCTAAAAAGCCTATATAAAGGGTACCCTGATACATCCTCGAGGAGAGCATCGCATAAACACCAAAACAGATATAGAACAAGAAGAGATTGGAGGGGGAAACTCCGTCGAAGTCACCGCTAGAGGGATATCTACCTTCTCCAACATCTCCAACATCATCACCATGATGTTGGAGGGAGTAGTCCACCTCCGGACTATGGCTTTGTGGAAGTAGCTTGATCTATTTCTCTCTTGTGTTATCATAGATCTAGTACCATATGAGCTGCCCAACATGATTATGGTCATATATGTAATTCTTATGTGCTGGATCTTTATTCTATGATTTGATATATGAGATCGAAACCTATTTATGTGTAATATGTATTGATATATCCATTTCATGTACCCCATTCTAAAGTACTTGTTTTGATCCAACTTGTATGCAAAATCATGTGTGGGGGAAAGTGTGTATTAGATGGAGTAACATGGTGGTAGTGATTGAATAGTGACAACAAATTCAGGATCTACTATGGTTTTTACTTTTCTTTTGTTACCTCACTAGGGATTAAATGAATTCATGTGCTATAATTATCTTGTGATAGCTTGATAATATTTTTTGGTCAAGGTAGTGTATTTGTTATTCAAACATCATGTCAAAGTACCTAAGGCTATGATCTGTTAATTCTTAATTCTAGATTGCTTAGAGTTTTCCCTTTCTAGAGGAGTATAAAAGAGATGTGTTGCATCATCTCTATGTTATGATGTGATGCCCATATGAATGTTTATCAAACGCATATGGAAGTTTCACCAATATTATGTTGATAATGAATTGTTTTATGTCCACTACAACTTAAAAAGAGAATAGACAACTGAACCCATGAACCCTAGTCCAGTTTAAGTCATAAGAAACAAATTTCCATCACCATTACTATCATTTATATTTTCTGCAATTAATTATTTCAAAAATACAAAAAAATACTTTCTTTACTTGCAAACACAAACAAAACACAAAAACACCTTTCATATCATTGCCTTTATTTTACTTGTATAATTTATTATTGTTTTACTTTACTTATTATTATTATTATTATTATTTCATATTACTAATATGAAACCTTGTGCTTGAAAACCACTTGGTGGAGTTGGGAACACAAGAAAAAAACTTTATTTTGTAGATTGCTTGAAGAGGAGGAGAGAAATATCCCTTGATCAGCTAATCCCCCGAGAGTTTGATATAAACCCCCGAGTCACCTTTGTGGGGGAAAAGACGCTCGCTACAACACTCTCCACTTGGAGTCCCAACGAGTTGGTACACATGGAGTTTGTTGCCATCAGCATCCTAATATATATAATGTTCTTATATTTATGAATTATGCTTGATTTGTCCAAAATATAGCATAAGTCATGCCCAAATTTTAATTACTCATGCAAAGATGCAAACAATGCGGTGTCACTCAGTAAATGCATTCAAGAAATCCTTCTCATACTACAACAACGGTCGAATCAATCATGCACCTATAGAAGTAATGCTTCAAGTAAGTTTGCATCCATCGGGAGAATCTCTTGTCTACTCCCTCTTGAATCAAGCGGTCGAAATTCCCTTGGATTTTTAGATGATCTCAATGTCACTAAACACAATTACTCACTCTAAGACAATTTATTTTAATTGGTACATTATAGTACCCAATAGTTTCCTTTGGATTACCCAATGAACATACACTTTTCAGCTTTCGGTTCGAGTTTCTCGGGCTGTAGTTTCTTAACATAAGACTCACATCCGCAAACTTTTAGGAAAGACAACTTTGGCTCCGTGCCATTCCATATCTCATACGAAGTTGTCTTCACGGACATGGACGGTGCCCTATTTAAAATGAATGTGGCACTTTCTAACGTGTATCCCCAAAATGATACAGATAAATCGGTGAGAGACATCATAGACCGCATGCTATCTAACAGAGTGTGATTACATCACTTGGACACACCATTATGCTATGGTGTTATAGCTGGGATAAGTTGTGGTACAGTACCACAAGTCTTGAGATGCATGCCAAACTCATAACTAAAATACCCACCTCCTCGATGAGATCGAAGATGCTTGGTTTTCTTGTCAAGTTGATTTTCAACTTCACTCTAAAACTCCTTGAGTTTTAAAATGTTTCAGACTTATGTTTCATTAAGTAGATATACCCATACCTACTCAAATCACCATTTAAGGTATCGAAATAATGATAACCATTGCGCATTGAGATGCTCCTTGGTCCACATACATCGTTATGTATGATGCCCAATAAGTTCACCGCCCGCTCAATCACAGCGGAGAACGGCGTCTTGGTCATCTTGCCCATAAGGCATGGTTCACATCTTTCAAGAGATTCAAAATCAAGCGACTCCAAAAGTACATGAAAATGGAGCTTATTCATGTGTTTCACACCGATATGGCCTAGATGGTGATGCCACATATACATTGAATTATCATCATTATGCTTACATCTTTTTGAATCAATGTTATGGCTGTGCAAATAACTACAATCGAGATTTAATAAGAACAAACCATTAATTTTCGGTGCATGAGCATAAAAGACATCATTCATATAAATAGAACAACCACTTGTTTCTGACTTAAATGAATAATAATCTTGCAACAAGCAAGATCCACGCACAATATCCATGCTCAACTCAAGTACAAGGTAACACTTATTCAAAACTAAAATAAATCATGAGGGTAGACGTAGAGGGAAAGTGCAGACAACCATCATGTCCACCTTGTGGCTATTGCCAACACGCATCATCGCCTCATCCTTCACCAAGTGCTGCTTATTCCGCAACTCTTCTTTAGAGTTACAAATGTAAGCAACATAGCTAGTATCAAATACCCGTGTTTCTCCTGACACTTGTGAGGAAAACATCAATAACATGTATATAACATATACCTTTCTCTTTGTTGACAATCTTTTCAGCCTTCGTATCCTCCAAGTACTTGGATTTGATGTGAAGGGAATATGCCCGAGAGGCAATAATAAAATGGTATTATCTTATTCCAAGTTTATGATTGATGTTTATTTCTCATGCTAGAATTGTATTAATAGGAAATGTTAATACATGTGTGTTTAATAAACAAACCAAAGTTCCTAGTAATTCCTCTCATATATACTAGATCGTTGATTAATAGATGATCATGGTTTCTTGATCATGAACATTGGATGTTGTTAATAATGGGATCGTACCATTAGAAGAATGATATGATGAACATACACCCAAAGTAGATTTAGCAATATGATATAGTCATTAAGTTTACATTGCTACATCAAACACATATGAAATATTCCTAATCCTTAGACCATGAGATCATCTCAATCGCTAACACCGAAGAGTGCCTTGACAACATCAAACATCACACTGTAACAGGGTGACTATAAAGGTGGGTTCACGTATTCCTAAAGTGTTATGTAGAGTCTCATGGATCAAGAGTGGGGTTTGTCCATCCTAATGATGGATAGATATACTCTGGGCCCTCTCGGTGAAATCACGTCGACACAACTTGCAAGCGCGTGACTAGGTCATAGGGATGTTATATCACAAAACAGGTAAAGAGTACTTGTCGAGAACAAGATTGAACTAGGGTATGGTTGATACCTATGACCGGATCTCGGACAAGTAAAGTATCGCAAGACAAGAGGAATGGGATACGACGTTGATGGTTCACACGATCGCAAGAGTTATCGTTGAATATGCAGGAGTCGGTACGGATCTCTAGGTCCCGCTTCTCATTATTGATAAGAGAGGTGTCTCTATCATGTCTGCATTATTCGCAAACCGTAGGGTGATACACTTAAGGTTCTCCAACACTAAGTGGTAGATAAAACATATTTGAGAATAATTTTGTTAGGGCTAAAATTGTTTCGATGATCATCGGATGTGTTTCGGGTTAAATCTCTGAAAATGGTTTCAGGTGTGATATTGAAACAATGCAAGGGATTTTATGTGAATGTTCGTTAATTAAAGTAATTAACAAAATTCTGAAAAAAAATTAAATTGTTCTATTTAAAGAGAAAAATGCATTTATGCTAATGGGTAATAAATGCACGTGAGTGGAAGAGGTGTTTATGTGAGTGGGATGTGCACTCACATGCATGAGGGAAGAGGTGGGGCACACCCATGGCTGGCGGCCAAGACCCATGGGCAGCCCCTCCCCCTATAAAAGGATCCCTCCTCCTCCTATCTAGATGCACCACCTCCTCGTGAAGGTTCTCTTCCCCCCTCTAGTAATTTCCCATGGCCTCATATTAGCGAGGTACATGTTCTGTTGAATTTTTTGGAGTAAGATTTATTTACACTTCTGGTGCTCTGCTGAAGTGGAGGCGTGGGGGTTGTTGGGAGCCGGACGTGTGACCAAGGACAAATACACTACTGGGTTGTTGCGTTCTTCAACACAATCTTGAGATTGGCAAGTAATCGACTACATCACCAATGAAATCAGTTTTCGTAAAAGCTTTCGGTCTTTGAGGGTAAGTTATTCTGGTTACGCTCTTACTCGTTACTAGCATCTACTATATTATCGCTTGGAGCAATTGACGTTCTTATCGTAAGAAGAGGTGGGGGCACACCCATGGCCGGTGGCCAAGCCCCATGGGTAGCCCCCGCCCCCTACAAAAGGAGACCTCCTCTTCCTCTCTAGGTGCACCACCTCCTCATGAAGGTTCTCCTCCCCCTCTAGCAATTTCCCCATAGCCTCGGATTAGTGAGGTACATGTTCTATTGGATGCTCTGGAGTAAGATTTTTCTACTCTTCCACTGATCTAATGTAGTGGAGGCGTGGAGGTTGTCAAGAGCTGGACATGTGACCAAGGATAGATACTGTCGTGCCTTGATTTTTGACACCGAGGTTTATCCCCTTTGATTGTTCGGCTAGGGGCGCAATGTGTAGCGAGCATGGTCGATGAACTAGGCGAACAAACTCATAGAGAGAGGCGCAATGTTTTTACCTAGGTTCAGGTCCGATGTGATCGGATCCATACATCCTACAACTATCTAGTATCTAATTATCACAAAGGTTTACACTTTCTTCCCCTTTCTCGTTCGACCTAGGCCTCCTTTTATACGGGTAAGGGACACCATAGGGGTATGAGCACACGCGGTGCAAGGTCTTAGAAACGTGGCGGTCTTGACTTGAAACTTGGCCTAGCAGTCATGCCTTTGCACTGTGTGTCGCTTATTGCGCTGTGGCAGACTGGCATCAGCCTTGACTTGGCCTGGTTCTTATCTCCAGGTGGATTTTTCCGGATGCAGCTATCGATGGGGGTGTCGACAGACCTGGGTAGGCGTCCTGGCTGAGACTTCAAGTGGCCACGCGGCGAGGCACCGACCACGCGTTGCGCGAGCACTGCCCTAGGGCAAAGCATGGTCTTGGCTCTTCTACTAGTTCAGTGTGTAGTCTGTATTGGGTCAAACATCATAGGCCGGCTGTCTTTGTCTTCAGGAATCCTTCCGAGTCGGGAGGCGGATCTACAGACCTACCCAAGGAGAGATCTCCGGACCTCCGGTTGGGCACTCCATGGGACGCCTGGCCCGGAGCCCATGGTTCTGCGATCCGTGGAGAGCATGGATCCGACATTAGCCCCAGGCGAGGTGCCGTTCCACGTAGTTTGCAACCTAGGGCGGCACCCCACCCATCCAGGACGTGGGACCGAGGGTGCTATCCACAGAGTTTTCCTGGGACTCGGCCTGCAGATTCTGACAAAGATCTTGATGCCTCGTTTCTGCTGCCTAGGGGAATCCAAGGGACTGTCCTTGCAGTAGATTGAGTCTTTGGTGCCGCGCTTGGTGGCTTAATATCCTCAGCCTATTTAAGCGGCCTCGAGGGAGGAGGCTGCATCCAATGCTCATCTTCTCTCTCTTCTTATTCCTTGCTCTCTATTGAAGCATGGACACCATACACCGTGCACTAGAATCGGGAAGGCTGCTCCAACCAGAGCCAAAAGGTTGGCTTCCACTGGGTGGCGGCGAGGCAGATAGATGGAGGGGACGGCAAGGTCATTGACTTTATCGTTGCTTGGAGACAGATCGTTCCCCTATGGCGGTAGCTCCTCCAGACTCCTGGACGGATTTGTTCGGCTTCGAGTTTTACGTGAGGGTGCACCAAGAGAGTGTGGGAACAATGTGTATTCCTGATGTCTCCGCTTAGTCCTTTCGTAGCCACCTCCACCAAAGCAGGCTGATGCTTCAGCCCGTCGGGTGCTGCAACACCATCTAGTGGGCCCATGTCTTCTCTGAAGAGGGCGGAAGCATGTATCCTGGGATGGATTGGACCCGCTTCTCCGAGACCCACTCCCTCCAGCGGGGAGACATCCTCATAGTCACATTTGATGGGGTGGAGACGCTTTTCATCAAGGTGTTTAGTGGCAACCAATGCCGTGTTGCCTACTTCCACGAGGAGGGGCTCTGACCCCATGGAGCTCCCCGCCTGGATGCTTGCCCGAGACCCCTTGCCAAGCTAGTAGGTTTTACCAAGGAACATAGCATGTAAGGTTTCAAGAGATGCGCTCTACTTTACCTCTTCTAGTTGTAATTATGCATCTGTTATCCTGAAATAAAAGAGGGCACTTATCTGGCATTGTCGCCTTCTTGTATCCTGCATATTTTATGTTATAGTGCTCCGGGTGTGACAAGGTTTGCTCCTTGGTCGCCCTCGGACCGCTTCATGGTGCATTTCCTTGCTAGCGATCAGCTCCCGGGTGGGTGAGGGTGCAAAGGACTGCTTTGTCTTTGTTCATTGACTAGGATGATCCTTAATGCATCACTTTGGGGGTGCTCGGGGGTAGCCCCCGAGCATTTCTGCTCTTCGGGTAATTCAATCACCATTAAAGACCAACCGCGCGCAAGCCCGGCTATGCCTACTACTCTGATGGCGCGTCTATCATTGCAGTGAGCAAGAGACACGGGGTGATCCTGCCTGGATTCACACGCTACATGATAAGCGTGCATCCTTATATAATTTTGCCCACTATACCGATAGCGCATCCATCGTTACAGTGGGCGAGACGCGCGGGGTGATCCTTCCTAGACTCACATGCTGCCCAAACAACACGCAGCCTTATCGAACTGTGCCCACTACTTCGATTGCGCATTCCATTGTTACAGTGGGCAAGACGCGCGGGGTGATCCCTCCTGGACTCACGTGCTATCTAAGCAGCGCGCAACCTTATTTCTGGAGCATCTTACGGGTAGAACCTGTGAAAATTGTATTCGTGCAAGTGCTCTATATTCCACGTGTTCTCCACAGGACTACCATCTTCGCTCTCCGGGTGGACCACTCTGGGCCTGGAGACTTGTACTACCCGGTAAGGGCCCTCCCACTTTGGTTGTAGCTTATTACTTCCCCTCCCGGGATGAGCCTAGCGAAGGACCAAGGCACCTTCTTGAAGATTCCGAGGCTAGACCCGACGACTATGATAGCGCCACAAGCTCTGCTGATAATGAGCTACACGCACTGCTGCTAGGTTGCGAGCCTCTTCGAGGAAGTTGATGTCGTTGATGCGGCATTCATCCTGGGCAGACTCATGGTAAGCTTGCACTCAGGGGCACCTGTACTGCAGCTCGGTGGGCAGCACTGCCTCGGTTCTGTAGACCAAGGAGAAAGGGGTTTCTCCTATGGTCCTGCTTGGGGTGGTCCGAATCGACCAGACGATGGTCGGGATTTGTTCGATCCAGCCCCTCCCATTGGCTTTGAATTGATCGAAGGTCTGGATCTTGAGCCCGTGTCGCACCTTCGCATTGAGGTGTTCTGCTTGCCCGTTGCTCCGGGGGGGCACCGAGGCGAAACATACCTTGGTGCCTAGGGTGTCACAATAGGCGAGGAAGGCGCCACTTCTGAACTATGATCCATTGTTGGTGATGATCCGGTGGGGCACGCCAAAGCGGCACACGATGCCCCGGATGAACTTGATGGTGGCCTGAGCAGTGACGGCCTGCACGGGATCCACTTCAGGACACTTGGTGAACTTGTCAATGACGACAAAATGGTATTGGTACCCCCCCCACCACCACCACCCGTAGGAGGGGTCCCATGATGTCTATCCCCCACATGGAAAATGGCCATGATAGGGGTATAGTTTAAGAGCTTGAGTTGGTTGGTGTATTTCTTTAGCGTGGAACTGGCAGGCGTCGTAGGTTCTTGTATTCGACGTCCGATAGTGTCGTTGGCCAGTAGCCCTTGATGGAACGCTTTCCCTGCCAAAGTCTAGGAGGCGAGGTGACTCGAGCACTCTCCCTCATGGCTCTCAGCGTGGATATTGTGCCCTTCTTCCTGAGAGATGAAGTGGACCAAGATGTTAGATTCACGCTTCTGGTAGAGGTCTCTGTCCAGTAAGGTATACATCTTGGCTTGTCGAAATACTTTCTCGGCATAGGCGCGGTTGGCGGGGATCTCTTTGGTCCGGAGGTACCTTAATACGTCTGAAGCCCAGGGTAGCTTAGGCATCTCCTCTGTTAGGTCAGTGCTCTTGCCATGAAGGACTCCCGAGTCTTCGTTCCCGGGGGCACATAGCTTCACACCCGACAATTCGCATATGAGGGGTGTGGCTAAGGGCTCTCCTCGGCTCTTTTTTTAGGTTTTCTTGCTTTTTGATCTTTGTTCTCGAGAGCATATAACTCTACACCCATTGCTTCGCATACGATGGGTGTGGCCGAGGGCTCTCCCCGAGAATCTTCGCGGGAGCGATGAGTTCTAGTGTCTCGGCTCCCGGGGGCACATAGCTCCATACCATCGCTTCGCATACGATGGGTGTGGATGAGGGCTCACCCCGGAGTCTTCTTTTGGGTATGGTGTCTTCACTACCGGGGGTACACAGGTCCACACCCATCGCTTCGCATACGGCAGGTGTGGCCGAGGGCTCACCCCGGTGTCTTGTACTTGTCATGGTGTTGTATTATACTTGTCAGTTTTTGCTCCTGGGGGCACATAGCTCCGCACCCATCAGTTCGCATACAATGTGTGTGGCCGACGGCTCGCCCCGGGATTCTTAATTGGTTGGCCGGATCCTCACATATCCACCATCGGGGGCACACAGCTCCCCAACCATCACTTCGCATACGATGGGTGTGTACGAGGGCTCACCCCGGGGTTCTTGCCGACTTGATCTCGAGGGATCTTTACAGAGGGCTTTAGTAGCCATTCCACCATGACTTCTGGGGGTACACATCCCCTAGAAGACGTGATCTTCGAGAGCTCGTCGGCGATGATATTGGAACTGCGAGGGATGTGCTCCATCTGGAGTCCATCAAAGTGTTGCTCTAGCTTTCTGACTTCCTCCACGTAGGGCGCCATTCACAGGGAGTCGTAATCTTTATTGATTTGATTAACGACTAGCTGAGAGTTCCTGCAGATGATCAGACGCTTGATCCTTAGATCTTTCACAATCCAGAGGCCGACGAGAAGGCATTCGTACTTGGCGGTGTTGTTGGTAGAATGTTCTCCATGGTAGAGCATTTGGACCACGTACTTCAGCTGGTCTCCCGTCAGTGACACAAGGAGCATATTAGCCCTTGAGCCGCTGAGGGAGTATGAACTTTCAAAGTACATGATCTAGTCACGTTCGTCGATGTTCCCCGGCAGGGAGGACAAGGGTTCCTCCTCGTCCTCTAGAGTCAGGGTCCATTTAGCGATGAACTCGGCCAGGGCCGAACTTTTCATGGTCTGGGTGTGGGAAAAGTGGAGGTCGAAGCCGGATAGCTCCATGGCCCACTCCGCCACCTGTCTGGTAGCTTCTCAGTTGTGCAGCATGCGCTCCAGCAAGTGCTTGGTAACTACAGTGATCCGGTGGGCCTCAAAGTAGTGATGAAGCTTCCTCGATGCGATGAGGATACCGAGCAGGAGCTTCTGTAAGGTAGGGTAGTGAACTTGCGCATCACGCAGCATGCTGCTGACAAAATACACGGGACGCTACACCATATGCTTTTTTAGGGGCTCCCGTCGGTCCTCATCACTCGAGTTGCAGGGCCCGGGAGGGGGCACTTTTGGGCATCCAGGGTCGCTTCCTAACTCCCAGAGTTCGGGAGGTTTGCTTGGCTCGGTCCTTAAACTAGGGCCCTTAGCGATGACTTCCGAGTCATCTCCCTCCATGGGATTCGCCTTGCCGGGATCAAGAAGAGGCGCTTATGGGCATCTAGGGTCGCTTCCCAACTTAGAGAGTCTGGGAGGTGTTCCTAGCTCGGTCCGCTGACCGGGACCCTTGGCGATGACACACATTTCATCTTCTTCCCTCTCTATGATGAGCACTGCACTGACCACCTCGTTAGTGGTAGCGATGTATAGTAGTAGTGGCTCCCCAGGTTTATGATAAGAGGAGGAGAGGTAGCATTTCAGATCCTGGAATGCAGCCTCTGCCTCCGGTGTCCATTCCATCAGCCCAACCTTCTTTAGTAGTTTGAAGAAGGGGAGGGGCCGCTCTCCCAGCCAAGATATGAAGCATCTGAGGGTGGTGATGCACTCGTTTAGATACTAGACATCCTTGATCTGCTTAGGAGCTGCCATCTGGTCAATGTCCTTGATCTTGTTGGGGTTGGCTTTGATCCCCTAGTGCGAAACCAGGAAACCAAGGAGCTTCCCCGAGGAGACCCCGAAAATGCATTTCTCGGGGTTGAGCTTGAGGTTGATCTTGCGCAGGTTGTTGAATGTTTTGTCAAAATCCCCAAGAAAGGTTCGATAATGCTTGGTTTTCACCACGATGTCGTCGATGTAGGATTTCGTGCTATGGCCGATCTGATCCCCGAGACACGCCCTCATGGCGCGTTGTAACGTGGCCCCATTGTTTTTCATCTTGAAAGGCATGCAGGTGTAGCATAAGCATCCCTCCGAGGTGATAAATATCGTCTTCTCTAGACATATTGATTTGATGGTACCCAGAGAAAGCATCGAGGAAGCACAAGGGATTGCATCCCGCGGTGGAATTGACAATCTAGTCAACTCGTGACAACGGGAACGGATCCTTCGGGTAGGCCTTATTAAGGTATGTCAAGTCGATACACAACCTCTTATTGTTGTTGTGAGGTTTGGGCACCACGACGGGGTGTGTGATCCACGTTGGGTGCCACACTTCCTGGATGACCTGAGCGGACTTCAGCTTATGAACCTCCGAGATGATGAAGTCTTGCTTGTCCTGGGCTTGACTCGAACCTTCTGCTTTATCGCGTGGGCTCCCAGACTCACTGCTAGATGATTCTCAATCACCTCCCTCGGAACCCCGAGTAAACCCGGGGGTTCCCAGGCGAACACATAAGTGTTCTCCTAGATGAAGGCGACAAGTGTGCTTTCCTATTTGTCGGTGAGGCGGGCTCCAATGGTGATAGAGAAGCCTCCCCCTTCGAGCAGAGGGACCTTCTTGGTGAGGCGGTGGTCCTCGGTCAGGCGCCTCTTTCGCATGACCGAAGCGCCCAACACGTCAAGGTCTCATGAGCCCCAAGAAACCGCTGCCGCGGTCTCTTGGTATGACTGCTCCATGCAAAATACCGCGCCCCGAGGGTCGGCCTTGACGGTGATGACCCCCTTTGTAGCCGATATCTTCATGGTGTTGTAGACATAGTGGGTGACTGCCATGAATTTAGCCAAGGCTATCCACTCCAGTATGCCATTGTAAGGCGGATGGATCACTACAAGAAAAGTTGGCTTTTACAACGGACGATTTTCGTGGTTGAAGGCCCGTTTTTCATGGCTAAAAAGTCTTCTACGACAGATGCCCATCGTGGTAAAATCCCTGTCACAAAAGAATCTACCACAGTTTTTTTCCTGACCGTGGCGGATCGCACCCTTCAGCCACGAAAACTTGTTTCGTCGTAGATCTGTTCACCAGCCGCGTTGACTGATGACGTCATGCAAAATGCCACGTGGCAAACACCGTTAAAGACCAGTTACCGTTGTTAACGGCCACGGAAACCATGGTAGAAGTCAGGCCCAGCCAAGACCTGGTCACAATTAAGTGGGCTGGCCCACTAAGAGAGCCCAATAAGATTACGGCCCTTTACTGTTTCGTCCGACACTGTTTGAAATGGGCCCAAAGATGTGGCCAGCAGCGGCCCGTGAATGTCAGGCCTGTTACTATTTTGGCCTACAAAAACCCACAGTTTTCGAATATTGTGTAGCCCGTTAACAGTCTGTGACAAGTAGGCCCGATACTGTTAAAGCCCACTTTCAGCCTGTCACTGTTCTCACAGCTCATCATGGGCCGCCTACAAACGGCCCACTTTTGAGAAGGTCTGATATTGTTCTGGCCTTTTACTATTCTGGCTCGTTACTGTTTTGGTCGTCTACTATTCATGTCTGTTACTATTGTGGCCCTTTACTATTCAGGACCGTTCATGTGCTTACTGCCGCTGCTCTGGCCTGCTACTATTCAGGCCTGCTACTGTTCTAGCCTGTTTGCTTTTCTAGTCTATTACTGTTCTGGCCTGTTACTATGCTGGGTTGCTACTGTTCTGGTCTGTTGGTGTTTTGGCCTGCTACTATTTGGGCCTGTTACTGTTCTAGCCTACTACTGTTTTGGCCTGCTACTGTTTTGGCCTGCTACTGCTTTGCATGTTACTATTTTGGCCTGTTACTGTTTTGGCCTGTTACTGTTTTGGTCTGTTACTGTTCTACCCAGTTGTCGTTACTGTTTCGGTAATTCTAAAGGCCATGCAAATATCATAAAAGGAGTATAATTAGCGATCATCTTTTACTGTTAATGGAAGGCGCAATAAAAGAAGGGCAAATAACAAAACCCTATACAGTTACCTAATCGACCTGGCTGGCGCAGTTATGGTACCGCCATTCGTGGACGGCGTCAACTAAATGCCTACATGGCCTATGCGATTTATCTAGATATTACATCAGCTGCAAACCTCTTAAAAATATTACATAATATGAACAAAAGGGAAAGAAAATTCAGCATTTCAGTTGCCAATCAAGTTGATAGTAGATTCCTCAGTTTGCTTTCTCAATCCATCAACTACATCTCCCTTTGAGTGTGACAGCTACATTGGAAAACCACCTTGAGACGTGATCTTGCAGTCCCCACTTTGGTGGCGATAGCAATAATTGCAGTCTGAAACTAACTAATAACAAGTTAATATAGCAAAGAAGACAAACTACTCATAGCTAAGAATGAACCAGATAGGAATTATAACTGCATAATACGAACATGTAGAGCAGGAATGCAAACCATGAATTAACTATATAGTAGAGGATAGTTATGTCGTTGCCTAGGATGAGCCAGAACCAGATATGAGATATAATGGTGTGGCTTGTGAACCTATAGAACAGGACAAACAAACATTAGACAAGTATGCCAACAATGAAATGAGCAATCAAACAAAGTGTTTCTTAGAATTTCAGTATAAACTAACCAGGTCATTTCAGCAAATATATATGGAAGCAGTGGTATCTCCTGGAATGGAAGAGTCATTGGGTGACTCGTAATTTGCGGTGAGCTACACAATGGCATGCAGTTACTATCGTAGCTAAGCATGAACCACATAGAAATTATAACCACAACATACCAGAACTTGTGAGCAGGAATGCAAAACACGAATGAACTATATAGTAAAGAATAATTATGCCGTTGATTAGGATGAACCAGCACTAGATATAGAAAATATATAATGGCATCGCTAGTGGACCTGTAGGCTGTGCAAACCAACATGTTCAGTGTTGCCTTTTTTGAGCTCTACACAAAGAAAAACAAAATAGTCAGTGTTGCAGCTTTTGAAGAACCAGATGGAAACAACAAAATTATAATCAAACTAGTACGAAGAGTTTGAACGAGTACTATAGGATAGCAGAATGATGCCAGGGAGGAAATAATAGCAGGAACTTAGCTCAGGAATAACCAGATAGAGTCAGTAACTGTGGAGCAGGGAATCCAGACTAATATTTTCCACTGACATTACATTTTGCAAGAACTACACAATAGCAGGCAATTACTGATGTACAGAGCAACTAAGATAAGAACATGTGCATGACAATATAACAGACATGTTCATGACTTCAAATTTGTAGAGCAGCGAATGCAAACCAACATGTGTAATGACATTGTATGTACTAGCACGAAGAATAGGCGTGCCTAGTGACTTGCATGTGCTAGCACGATTACAAAAATGTAGTTCACTCTGACAGGCTTGAACCTGCTATACCGCTGACAAAACAAAAACGGGTTGGAGATTTGGTTACCTTGGTCAGAGAGGCGTCTAAGCATCATCAGTACCGTGCGAGTGACGTCCAGGTCATCGAGGGTACTGCGGTTGCGGTGGCTATTGGCGTCGGGGAAGCAGATCTTGGGCGGTCGATGCCGGTGCAGTCAATGGCGACAACCGTGTAGCTGGTCTAGAGCAGTGGACATGGAACTTGTTGAACCAGATCCCGTCTGGTGGACAACGGTGAAGCTGCTCTGGTATGGTTGGGTAGCTTTCGATGGCGGGGAAACAGAGGCTGGGCGGTCGATGACGCCATAGGCGCGGTCAGCGAGACCACAGCTCTGGTGGAGTGGTAGGAGACCCGGTGAACTAGATCCGATGGGGTGGGCATCGATGAAGCAGCTCCGGCAACCGTGGAATTGCCGCTGGGCGGTGCGCGCGGTGGTCGTGGAGGTGAGGGCGTGGGAGAGAAGCCTAGGATTTTGGGAGGGCCAGCTGGAAAAACTGCACGAATCGGGACTATGGAGGTGAACAGAAAAATAATTATGATCGTGCCCCCAAGCTACTGACTTTAGCGTGCCATAGGGCGACGAAACAATGGGTAGAAAGGGAATTTTAACATCAAAAGTTTTTGAAACAGAGAGGCGCAAAATGCTTCAAAGTCGGTCTCTGGTTTTGCCGCTCGATTGAGATTTTGAATTTGGCTAATAATAGAAAAATGGTAATCCCCCGGTGGGAGATTTTGCCTCAAAGTTTTTGAAACATTGGGGCGGGAAATGCTTCAAGGTCGGTCTGTGATTTTGCTGCTCGACCAAGATTTTGAATTTGGCTACCGGACAAATAATAATAATAGAAAAATGATTCTCCATGGTGGGAGATTTTGCCTCAAAGTTTTTGAAACGGCGGGGCGGGAAATGCTTCAAGGTCGGTGTGTGAATTTGCCACCCGATTGAGATTTTGAATTTGGCTACCGGACAAATAATAATACTTTAATAAAAAATGGTACTCCACAATGGGATATTTTGCCTCAAAGTTTTTGAAATGGTGGGGCGAGAAATTCTCAAGGTTGGTGTATGTTTTGACGCTCGATAGAGATTTTAAATATGGCTACAGGACAAATAATAATAATAGAAAAAGGTACTCCCCGGTCGGAGATTTTGTTCAAAGTTTTTGAAACGGTGGGGCAGGAAATGCTTCAAGGTCGGTGTGTGATTTTGCTGCTCGATTAAGATTTTGAATTTGGCAAGAGTCCAAGTAATACTAGAAAAATGGTACTCCATCGGTGGGAGATTTTGGCTGAAAATGTTTGAAATGGAGGGGCACGAAATGCATATGAGTCGGTTAGGATTTTGCCGCTAGATTTTACGATTTTGAATTTGGCTAGCGGCAAATTAATAATAGAAAAAGATAGTTGTAGACTAGTATGCTATCTGGTCATGAATTGAAGGCCGAGAGTCACATCAACTGACCATCCATTACATAATTGCGCAGAACATTGGTAAATTTTGCCGCTCAACTGAGATTTTGAATTTGGCTAGAGTATAAGTAATAATTTGAAAAAAAATGCTACTCCCTATTTTTAGAAATAAAAAATATTCCCATAGAAAAAATAATGTTGACTCCATCTGCGAAATTGTTTGGGCTGTAGGTTTTTACCCTCGATTAAGATTTTGAATTTGGCTATAGTCCTAGTAACAAAATTTATGAGTGAACCCCACCACCCAACCCAGCAATTAATCGCCATTGGTCATCATTACAATAGGTCAAACGAAATTTCACAGTATATGAAAGATTAAACATGGGGCCCAAATATTTCGTGTAGGCGAGAGCTTTTGCCTATCGATTCAGAATTTTAATTTGGTGACCGTCCAAGTAATAACTTCTAGTAGACCGTACTTCCCTCTGTTCATGAATCCAAGGCCTGGTCACATCAACTGATCATCCAGGACCTTGCTCAGTAGCCTTTTTCTGGACGGAGGGGTAGAAAATTGGATACCATGATCTCGGATTCAAAAATATTACGGGGGACGGCGGGAGGATTTGTGGCTCCAGTACGGTTTTGAATGTGACTACTCCAAGTAATAGAACAGAAAAATTGTATAAGGTCGTTTTTTGCGGGTCGTACTCCATCTGTTCATCAGTCCATTCAAACGTGAAATAAAATGTTGAGCTCCGATTTAAAAATGTATTTCCATTTATCACATGACGCATATGAATATGGTGTGCAACAAAGGGCTAGAGCATTGTTTTGAGAACCTAAACCTCATGATCAATGATCCAGGACAGCATCACTTGTAACATAATTTAGTGTATCACACTAGTACATATTGGTGCATCCACCATATAAATTAAAGACATGTCGCAACAAGCAAACAACCCAAGTTCATAACAAGTGCAGACTAGTGCACTAACAAATACTTTTAGCTTCAGTTTCCATTTCACGACAAAGGGACTGACCTCAGCTGCTAGTGCTCAACCACAAATACTGAGCATCTTCATGACTTTCTCTTTATTTTATATGGAGTGCTCCAGCCGAATTAAAATTTCTTCTAACTTTGCGATCAAACATTCATTGTATACACTTAGGGCAGATGATAATGATTGTTCAGCTTGGAGTTGTTCCTCTAGAACTTTAATATGCAAAGAAATGGCCTTGGAGTTGGACTTGAACTTGAACTTGGAATTTGACGAGCTCGCTAGAAACCCAGCATTACACAGCAACATATTCTTGGCTATAGCACCGCGTTGTAGTACCTTGGAAAATAAATCCACACATTCTTTTGGAGTTTTTACTGAATAGTCTTTCCCAGGATTTGCCAGCTCCTCTTTCAATTGCCTGGAAAGTTTTTAGTTGATAGACATATGTAAGAGAAGTGAAGTTACTACAGAGAAACATGCAGACAGGTTTAACTTCCGCATGAACTGCTATAATTGGCAGTTGTAACTACATCGGTGAATTACGCTCCTAGTTACAAGCCTGGACGAGCGGAAATGGTTAAAATAGTATGGTGGGGCCCAAATGCCACTCACAGGTAGACCTTTCGGCCGTCCTAACCATTTCCAAACATCGGGACAAGAACGGGCGGCGTAATCGGCAGGCGAATGGATCAACTACATACACAAATGAGTATGTATGCAAGCCACCATACAATAGTTCTCAGAGCCATTCCATCTAAAAGAAATAGAAATATTGCAACGCCATACGGCAAGATCCAAATACCCTAGATAGATATAATAGTTTAGGATATCTCCTCATGCATCAAACATCAGAGTATCAGGCGGAAGCGGAAAACAAGATCCGAGTACGGATAAGAAGCAAATCGGCATAAGATGCCCCATAAATAAGCACATCCCGCCCACA
Source organism: Avena sativa (assembly GCA_916181665.1). NCBI lineage: Eukaryota > Viridiplantae > Streptophyta > Magnoliopsida > Poales > Poaceae > Avena > Avena sativa. Next base: position 541,059,042 of record OV702289.1, on the reverse strand, counting down.
GATCTCACGGATCCCCGTTCCCGGAATATCTACACCGAATGATCGTTGCACACATCGTCCGTCTCCTCCATCCAGTATCCATCTTGCGAGCTTACCTGTTCATCTGAATCAAACAATTTATCGTGTGAGACCCTAGGGGTACTCAGCAAGACTTTATGCCTCTAAAGGGGACACAACCTGGGGTGACGCAATTGCAGCAAAAGATAAACCCTAACAATTCTATAGATACTCGCTATCCATCCGCCTAACCAGAGATAGACGGATGTCCGTGAATTAATAACAACGGTTATCACAGCAATATTAACAGATCCATCCTCCTCCTCGCTTACCAACGAGGAAGCGGACGAACAGCCCCCCCATCCGTTGGCAGTTTTATTATCCATTCCATGAGAGTTGCACTATTTACTAGTCCGGTACTTAGTCAAATTAAAAGTGGTACTTTAGTTATACTTGTCTATGATCGAGAAACTGTGCTCCAAGTCATCCATAACCGCGGACACGGCTTTTAGAAAGTTTTACCCTGCAGGGGTGCACAAATAGCAACACACACTCGATCAACCTCGGAAAAACCAAATCAAAACCCAACGAGGCAGTCACGACAAAGCGATCACAGGATTCAGAAATATTTCAGGGGGCCACCCCATTAAGCTACCCGCGACGAAGTTGGCCGACTCCGAGACGGACTCAAGGTTTGTGTGGACGGCTGTAAACGACTGGGAACCCGAAAGTGTGACTGGGCTTGTCGATACAGCGAAAACGTGTCACGATCCAAAACAGTACAGGTGCTCCACGCACAATCATAAATAAAGCGGTAAAGCATGGCATAAGTACAGGATAGTAATAAAACCCCAAACTAGTTGTGGCCCCAAGAAATAGACATGAATCAAGCTCTGGCTCAGGGGGGTCCATAAGGCCTCCCGGATGTGGATAGTGCGAATAGTCAAGGAACAGGAATCAAGCACTCGGGGTCCTACGGGACACAAGTGAGCATAAAAACCAAATAACAGATATTGCCCACCGGTGCCTCTTTCATTAGTTATCCCTTTACTACTCAGGTTAAGTTGTTTAGGTACCTCGTTATCCATCAGACACTCACATACCCTACACATGCTGTGCTACGACTCGCATGGCTCAAACAACTCCTGTAGTAATGGCTCATGGGATGGAGGAACAAGCTTCGGTGGGGTTTAAAAGTAAAGGCTATGCAATACTTGGGATTCAGTTTAATGCAATCGCGACTCAATGATGCAAGAATAAGACAGAGGCAATAGGTACTGTATGTATGCAAGCATGTGGTAGTGCTTGCCTGGCAGCTCAGTTGAAGCGAGAGAAGGATCTGGGTAGTGCTCCTAGGTTTCTTGATATATCCCCTGCTCAGCGTCTATTCGAAGAAGAACCAAACAAACAAGGGCCAACATAAATAAAGTGCACAAGCATATGAATACAATGCGACAAGCAAACAATCATGCCATGATGAATGATGCACACTTTGCATGGCATTAAAGTAGCATGGCATGGGTGAGGTGTAGAATACAAGAAATAAACATTTTATTGAGTTTTAATCATATTTTATACTCAAATAAGTTGCTGTATACTTTATATTTATATGATGCATGCTGCAAAACAGAACATGGAATGCATAAACAGAAAGGTCTCGTCGAGCTAATCATTTTAGACATATCATTTGTTAAATTTGGAGTTATAAAACAAAAGTTATTAATTAATTAAGGGAAAAGGGCATTTTATTGTAATTTTACTCAACTTGAAAAATAAAGTGTTCAAAATATATTTTGGATAGCATATTTGAAATCCTCACATTTTTCTGATTTGAAAACATATATTATTTGTATTATTTGGGTTTATATTTTAAAAGTTATTTGTAAACAGATTTGAAATTTGAATTTAATTTAATTTGAAAAAGTTTGAATTAAAACAGAAATACGGAAATACTTTTGTCACTCGCTCAAATCTAGCCACAGACAATGACAGGTGGGGCCTGGCTGACTGGACGCCACAGCGCTCAGAAAACCCTCTGTCACCGCGAGCACGCCCGGCCACAGTGGATGACAGGTGGGGTCCGAGGCTTTGCTGACCCACACGCCAGTGGGCGGATGCGAGGCTGCCACGCGGCACAGCGGGGGATTGCGGGTTGAGGCAGTGTAAAACCCAGGCGCCTAACTGCAAAGTGGTAGCTGTCAGGTGGGCTCGGGCGGACCGCGGGTTAGGAGTAAAAAGCTGGGGGGGGTTTGTGCAAAAAGGCGACGCGGCACTATGCTTCTTCTCTGAATCTCTGACGACAAAACGGTGTTCGACAGGCGGGGCTCGATGCAGGGGTCGATCCCACGACCTCGCATGCGCGCGCGGCGGCGGTTACCGCTGCGGTAGGCTAGGGGAGTTGATAGGAGAGGGCAACGCGGCTAGGTAAGGTTCTCGGTGGCGTAGGGAACTGGCGAACACCGACGAGCCCGACGCACTGACGGCGCTCGACGAAAGGAACGGCGGCGCTAGACGGTGGTGATGACGCGGAGGATGTCAGGAAGAAGGAGATGCTCACCGCGGAGTGATCGGTGTGGTCGGATCGGCTAGGGGAGCAGCGGATCGTCGGCGAAGCAGAGGCCGGCGGAGCTAGGGTTTGGCGTCGGTGGCGGCGATGGTCTTCGGCTCCAGCCCTTCTCCTCCTCGACGGCGGGTACAGGGCGATGCAGAGAGGCCTCCTCGTCCTCCCCGACCACCTCCACGTTCCTCGTCGGCTGGATCGAAGAAGCGTCGGTGGAGCAGACGGTGGCCGGCGTCGGTGTAGACGGTGGTGAGGGAAGGCAGGGGGAGAGGGGAGCGGCCTGGGGAGATCTGGGGGAGGTCGAGGAGATGGGAGGTGGGGGTAGATAGCAGAGGGAGAGGGGAGGAGCGTGTGGGCGCGGGGTAGATGGAAAAGGTGGTCTCGGGTGCCACCTTTCCCTCCTCCTCCTCACGTGGTCGGGCAGGCTCGGCCTGGGGCTGGTCCAGGGTAGGGCAGGTGGCCAGGGAGAGGAGAGGTAGGTTCGGGGTGGGGCTAGCTGGCAGGTAAAGAAGAGAGAGGGTAGGGAGAGAGGAGGCTCGGGTGTAGCTCGGTTATGAGCTAGGGTTGGCTAGGGGGGAAGGCTCGGGTTAGGGCTGGTGCTAGGGTTGGGGTAGATGGGTGTGGGACCAGGGAGAGGAACCAGGTGGGGCCATCAAGGGAGGCTCGGCATGGTGAGAGGGGATGTGAGGTAGGGTGTACTAGGGTTAGATGAGGGAGTGAGAGATGTGTAGGTAGCTAGGTTAGAGAGAGGAGAGATGAGGGAGGGGGCTTAGGGTTTATATACTTGCATGCATCTAGCTAGCTCATGCAAGAGAGGTGCAAGAGGTGTAGGGTTTAGCAAACTCAAGCAAGATCAACAAAAAGGGGTGGAATATAGGGATAGAGGTGGTGGTGGTGGATTTTAGCAAGACCAACTAGATCAAGCCAAAGAGTGGTAGAGATGGAGAGGTGATGATCCACTCCAAGATTCAAATAAAAACCAAAGACTAGAATGTGGTGGTGCTTGCATGGCCCATGCAAAATATTTAATGCCATGTTTATTCTTGTGAGAACAATAATATTAACATGGCATTATTATTATGCATTCCCAAAATTGGAATAAAAGCCAAGCAAAAAGAATTAAAAGGATGCCCCATGTGGAGTAGATGGAGATGACCATATTTGAATAGAAATGGGACTTGCTAGTGTGTATGTGCCACTAGGTATTTAGTAAGCCCAAAAATATCTCAACATGATAATAACCCCAAAACAACCCATATGGAAGCTAGGAAAAGGTTACACTCACAAGGCATGCAAAGGTGGCCATGTGGCTCTCATAAACCAATAATGTGGAACAATATGGTGCATATATGAGAGCATGTGGAGATAGAATTGGATCCATTCCAACCCACATGAGCTAGAGGTAAAACCAAATAAGTTGCTATGCTCATATATGGTGGAATGGTGGAATGATGGGGTGATGACAAGAAAGGTGGTGGAGCTAATAAAAGATATGCCCCCAACTCAACTTGGGCATTTAAACAGTATATTAAGAACCAAATACAATATCAAGAGGCAAATACAATTTACAATGCATATGATAGAAGAACCAACACAAAAGGGTTTTATATGATGCTCAAATGCAAGGTGGCATGATGACATGAGCATTATATAATGATGATGCAACAATTATATATATGAAGTAGCCATTATATTACTAGACCAAGTATCATTACAATTGTTAGACAATTGGGATGCTACAACTCTCCCCCACTAAACAGGAATCTCGCCCCGAGATTCTAGGAAGAAGAAGAAGACTCAAAGAGGGTAGGATACTTGGCACGGAGCTCATCTTCACGTTCCCAAGTGGCTTCATCAACGGAATGGTGCGACCACTGCACCTTGCAGAACTTGATGGACTTGTTGCGAGTCCTTCTTTCTGCGGTCTCAAGGATTTTTGTGGGGTGTTCTTGATAAGACAGGTCTTCTTGGAGATTGATAAGCTCATGGTCCACGGTCCTGCCGGGATCCTTGAAGCACTTCTTGAGTTGAGAGATGTGGAAAACATCATGGACCTTGAGTTTTTCCGGGAGCTCAAGAGCATAAGCAACTTCTCCTCTTCTTCCACGAATTTTGAATGGACCGATGTATCTAGGAGCCAGCTTTCCTTTGATACCAAAACGGTGCGTGCCTCTCATGGGAGTGACACGAAGGTAAACGAGATCACCATGGACATACTCCATGTCCGTGTGCTTTCTGTCATAATTGCTCTTCTGGCGACTTTGAGCAATCTTCAGATTTTCAAGAATGATATGAACCTTCTCCTCCGCTTGAGTCACAATGTCAGGGCCAAACAATATTCTTTCTCCTGCACCCGACCAACCAATCGGAGTTCTGCATTTGCGGCCATAGAGAGCCTCAAATGGTGCCATCTTTAGACTTTTCTGGAAGCTGTTGTTGTAAGAGAATTCAGCATAAGGAAGACATTCTTCCCACTTCATGCCAAAAGAGATGACGCAAGCACGAAGCATATCCTCCAGAATCTGATTGATCCTTTCAACTTGTCCTTGCGACTGAGGGTGGTAAGCTGTGCTGAAGTTCAACTTTCTTCCCAAAGCATTTTGGAAACTTTCCCAGAACTTGGAAGTGAAGATGCTTCCACGGTCTGAACTGATCTCAAGCGGAACCCCATACAGAGAGACAATTCTGTTGATATAGAGCTCAGCCAACTGAATTGCAGAAATTGTTTCCTTGACGGGGAAGAAGTGAGCCACTTTAGAAAGCCTGTCGATGACAACAAAGATTGCATTGTTGCCCTTCTGCGACCTTGGAGAACCAGTTATGAAGTCCATCTCCACCCTCTCCCATTTCCATTCTGGGGGTTTCAATGGCTGTAGAAGACCAGAAGGTTTTTGATGGACAGCTTTAACTCTGCGGCAGACATCACACTCCGAGACATACTTGGCACAATATCGTTTCAAACCCGGCCACCAATATTGTGTTTTCAAGTCCATGTACATCTTTGTGCTGCCAGGGTGGATAGAAAGAACAGAATCGTGCGCCTCCTTGAGAACTTGCTCTCTCAAACCCGGGTAGTTCGGAACAAACATCCGGTGTTCAAAGAAAAGCGTGCCTTGATCATCGACGTGGAAGGACTCATACTTCGGAAGCTGAAGTTTGGAGATGATCTTTCTTGTGTATGGATCACCAAGCTGAAAGGAGCGAACCTTTTCTTCCAAGAGAGGGGTTGCCAGAAGGTTCAGAAGATACCCTTGTTCCACAATTTCAAGGTTGAGCTGACGGAATTCCTCGCACAAGAGAGGCTGTTGTTCTTCCATCATGAGGTTGTTGACATAAGCTTTGCGGCTGAGAGCATCGGCCATGACATTAGCTTTGCCCGGAGTGTAGTTGATGGTCAAATCAAAATCATTGATTGCTTCAATCCATCTCCTCTGCCGAAGGTTGAGATCACGCTGAGTGAAGATATACTTCAAACTCTTGTGATCAGAAAAGATTTCACAACGGTTGCCCAGCAAGTAATGCCTCCATACTTTCAAAGCAAAGACAACTGCTGCGAGCTCGAGGTCATGTGTAGGATAGTTGATCTCATGCGTCTTCAACTGTCGAGAGGCATAAGCAACAACTTGCTTTTCTTGCATAAGGACCGCACCTAATCCTTGCAAAGAGGCGTCACAGAAGATCTGGAAGGGCTTGGATGTATCCGGAGGAACCAAGACTGGTGTGGAAGTGAGATTCTCTTTGAGTGTCTCAAAGCTTGCTTGACATGCAGGAGTCCAAAGGTATTTCTTGCCTTTCTCGAGGAGATCGGTAAGAGGCTTCGCTATCTTCGAAAAGTTCTGAACGAAGCGATGGCAATAACTAGCCAAACCAAGGAAACTCCGCACTTCTTTGACATTTACAGGAGGAAGCCATTCAACAATTGTCTTTACAGTTTCCGGGTTGACGGCAATGCCCTTGGCAGAGATGACGTGACCAAGATAGGTTACTTGAGGCAGCCAAAACTCACATTTGGAGAACTTTGCATACAAGCGGTTCTCATGAAGCTTGTTTAGGACACACCGAAGGTGTTCTTCATGTTCTTCCTTTGACTTAGAATAGACTAGGATGTCATCCAAATAGACCACAACGAACTTATCAAGATACTCCATGAAAACCGAGTTCATGAGCCTCGAGAAGGTGGCAGGTGCATTGGTGAGACCGAAAGACATGACCGTGTACTCATACAGGCCATAGCGGGTGGTGAAAGCTGTTTTAGGAACATCTTCCTTGCGAATCTTGATTTGGTGATAACCACTTCTCAAGTCAAGCTTAGAGAATACCACAGCTCCAGCTAGCTGATCGAAGAGATCATTAATCCGCGGAAGGGGATATTTATTCTTGATGGTTTTAGCATTGAGAGCCCGATAGTCAACACAAAGTCTATCAGTCTTGTCTCGCTTCTTCACAAAGATTGTTGGGCTACCCCAAGAAGAAGTACTGTGTTGAATGAAACCCAACTTCTCTTGTTCATCAAGCTGCCGTTTGAGTTCAGCCAACTCAGCAGGACCCATTTTATAAGGCCGCTTGGAGATAGGAGCCGTACCAGGTTCAAGCTCAATTACAAACTCAACCTCACGATCCGGAGGCATACCTGGCAACTCTTCAGGAAAGACATCTGGGAACTCACAGACCACCAGAACACTCTGAATAGCTTCCATAGCATCATCATTCAGAGCCTCCAAAGAGAAAAGCTGGATAGCAGGAGTCAGACTTGGAGAATAGACTATATGGCCTTCAGGAATCTTCAGAGAAACCGAGCGTTCAGCACAATCAATCACAGCTGCATTTGATGTCAACCAATCCATGCCCAAGATGACATCAATGTCAGAATTGCCCAGAACAATTAAGGACGCCGGGAACGAAGAGCCACCAATCTCAATTTGATTGCCATGGCTGATATGAGCAACCCTCATGTTTGAACCAGGAGATTGTACCACCAGACGATGTGATAAGGGAACCATATCCAGATCATGCTCATGCGCAAACTTATGCCAAACAAAAGAATGCGATGCACCAGAATCAAACAAAACTCGTGCAGGGACTGAGTTAACGGATAGCATACCCATCACAACTCCAGGTGCATGCTCAGCTTGAGCGGCGTTGACACAGTTGGCACGAGCAACAGTAGACCCGGGCTTGGTGTTGATGTTGAGTGCCCGAGGTCGTGGTGCACGAACCAAAGGAGAGCTTGCCGCAGATCTTGTAGGTGGTGGAGGAAGAGCTTTGTTTTTCATCGGACAGTTCCAGTATTGATGCCCAGTGTTTCCACAAGTGTAACAAGCACCAGGTGGACGTGGAGCAACATAGCCAGGGACTCCGCCAGGCGCTCCAGGGTAGTGGTGGTTGTAGCCCCTGGAAGCAGCAGTGAGGAAGTTTGGTGGCCTTGCCACGTAGCTTGAAGGTCTTGGTGGAGCCGGGAGCGACGGTGGGGTGTTAGGAACCCAGACACGACGCTTAGAAGGAGTTGACATAGCTGAAGAGCTTGCTGCATCGCGGTTGTGTTTCTTTGACTCCTCAAACACTTGCCTACTTGCCTCTTCCTGCAGAGCTGTATGCTGAAGTTCCAGAAAAGACGTCGGCCTTGCATGTGTGATTGCATACTTAATCGATGCATTGAGCCCTTGCCTGGACCTCTTTTGCTTCTTCTTGTCATCAGAGATCTCATCGCCACCATAACGAGAAAGGTTCATGAAGTTTCTGATGTAGGTATTGACATTATCATTGCCCTCCTTGAGGTTGAGAAACACTTCCTTCATCCTCTCCATGACAATTTCTGACAGGTACTGCTCTTTGAAAGCTCCAGTGAACTGTCCCCAAGTAGGCTGAAAACCAGTGCAATTTGCCTTGAGGTAATTCTCCCACCAGAGAGCTGCATCTCCCTTCAGAAGGTGAGTAGCACACTTTACCCATTCTTGCTCAGGAACATCAGCAGTCACCAGTAGCCTTGACATCTCACGCAACCAATCATCAGCATCAAGTGGTTGATCAGAAACATCAAATTGGCGTGGGTTGAACTTTAGAAAGCTTTTGATGTCTCCTCGCTTGGGAGGTGGAGGTAGCGGAACAAACTCATTCCTCCTGACACTTTCTTCAAAATGCTGCTGGTTCTGCTGCATTGCTGCCAAGGCATTGGCGATGCTTGACAACGCTGCCCCCAGTTCAGGTTGTATGTCCTCCTCAGAACGGCGTGGTGGTGCCATCCTGTTATTGATATAAAACACAAGTCAGTACTATGATAGAGAATAATAATAATCCAAAATAGTACCAAGATGGAATTAATCAAGATTAAAGGATACAATTTACTAAGATGATATTAAAATATCAACAAAGTTCAAAGCACCTAGAAGATATTAAGCATATCGCACACGACTGAAAAGGAGTGTGGTACACAGATATATCAAAGAAAAAATTTCCGCAAATTTCGGCATTAAAATACCAACAGATGCACAAAATCACTTAACGAATCGAGATTAGTGACTCTACCAATTCAATATACAAGAGCGAATGATAAGAGTAGTGGTATGGTTGCGACTCCATCCCGCACTCAAATCATTCCTCCGCACATGAATAAGTAGAACACATATCCCAACACCTTCTTCTCACGATGAACCTAAAGATTAGCAACTACGGAAACGAACACCCCAAACAAGATAACGTCGGGTAACAAAGAGTAAGACAGATCGCAGCGGTATACAACGAATCAGATAGATCGCGTCGGTTTGCAAAAGCCTATCGTTATGGAATGTACCAACAGTTGATAACCAAAGGCAGATTGTGATAACAAATTGGATGCAACAGATAGACAAAGGATTACACACACACACACAGACACAACCTATGGTACTACGGAACCCAGAACACGTGAATCCTAGTTTGAATATTAAGAAGAGGATTGAAAACGTTACACTTCCTTACCAGAAAAGGGTGGGTGGGTGGGTAAGAAGAAAAGTGGAAGCAGTCCTACTCTCGCGATTTGTTTTTCTCTAGTATACATAGCTACCAAAATATTTGCTAGACTGACAACGACCATTTGGCTGAGACCCTGAAGGGCGGGATGGCTCTGATATCAATTGTAACTACCTCGGTGAATTACGCTCCTAGTTACAAGCCTGGACGAGTGGAAATGGTTAAAATAGTACGGTGGGGCCCAAATGCCACTCACAGGTAGACCTTTCGGCCGTCCTAACCATTTCCAAACATCGGGACAAGAACGGGCGGCGTAATCGGCAGGCGAAGGGATCAACTACATACACAAATGAGTATGTATGCAAGCCACCATACAATAGTTCTCAGAGCCATTCCATCTAAAAGAAATAGAAATATTGCAATGCCATACGGCAAGATCCAAATACCCTAGATAGATATAATAGTTTAAGATATCTCCTCATGCATCAAACATCAGAGTATCAGGCGGAAGCGGAAAACAAGATCCGAGTACGGATAAGAAGCAAATCGGCATAAGATGCCCCATAAATAAGCACATCCCGCCCACAGATCTCACGGATCCCCGTTCCCGGAATCTCTACACCGAATGATCGTTGCACACATCGTCCGTCTCCTCCATCCAGTATCCATCTTGCGAGCTTACCTGTTCATCTGAATCAAACAATTTATCGTGTGAGACCCTAGGGGTACTCAGCAAGACTTTATGCCTCTAAAGGGGACACAACCTGGGGTGACGCAATTGCAGCAAAAGATAAACCCTAACAGTTCTATAGATACTCGCTATCCATCCGCCTAACCAGAGATAGACGGATGTTCGTGAATTAATAACAACGGTTATCACAGCAATATTAACAGATCCATCCTCCTCCTCGCTTACCGACGAGGAAGCGGACGAACAGCCCCCCCATCCGTTGGCAGTTTTATTATCCATTCCATGAGAGTTGCACTATTTACTAGTCCGGTACTTAGTCAAATTAAAAGCGGTACTTTAGTTATACTTGTCTATGATCGAGAAACTGTGCTCCAAGTCGTCCATAACCGTGGACACGGCTTTCAGAAAGTTTTACCCTGCAGGGGTGCACAAATAGCAACACACACTCGATCAACCTCGGAAAAACCAAATCAAAACCCAACGAGGCAGTCACGACAAAGCGATCACAGGATTCAGAAATATTTCAGGGGGCCACCCCATTAAGCTACCCGCGACGAAGTTGGCCGACTCCGAGACGGACTCAAGGTTTGTGTGGACGGCTGTAAACGACTGGGAACCCGAAAGTGTGACTGGGCTTGTCGATACAGCGAAAACGTGTCACGGACCTAAACAGTACAGGTGCATCCTCGCACAATCTTAAATTAAGCAGTAAAGCATGGCATAAGTACAGGATAGTAATAAAGCTCCAAACTAATTGTGGCCCCAAGAAATAAGAATGAATCAAGCTCTGGCTCAGGGGGGTTCATAAGCCTCCCGGATGTGGATAGCGCGAATATTCAAGGAACAGGAATCAAGTACTCGGGGTCCTACGGGACACAAGTGAGCATGAAAAACCAAATAACAAATATTGCTCACCGGTGCCACTTTCATTAGTTATCCCATTACTACTCAGGTTAAGTTGTTTAGGTACCTCGTTATCCATCAGACACTCACATACCCTACACATGCTGTGCTACGACTCGCATGGCTCAAACAACTCCTGTAGTAATGGCTCATGGGATGGAGGAACAAGCTTCGGTGGGGTTTAAAAGTAAAGGCTATGCAATACTTGGGATTCAGTTTAATGCAATCGCGACTCAATGATGCAAGAATAAGACAGAGGCAATAGGTACTGTATGTATGCAAGCATGTGGTAGTGCTTGCCTGGCAGCTCAGTTGAAGCGAGAGAAGGATCTGGGTAGTGCTCCTGGGTTTCTTGATATATCCCCTGCTCAGCGTCTATTCGAAGAAGAACCAAACAAACAAGGGCCAACATAAATAAAGTGCACAAGCATATGAATACAATGCGACAAGCAAACAATCATGCCATGATGAATGATGCACACTTTGCATGGCATTAAAGTAGCATGGCATGGGTGAGGTGTAGAATACAAGAAATAAACATTTTATTGAGTTTTAATCATATTTTATACTCAAATAAGTTGCTGTATACTTTATATTTATATGATGCATGCTGCAAAACAGAACATGGAATGCATAAACAGAAAGGTCTCGTCGAGCTAATCATTTTAGACATATCATTTGTTAAATTTGGAGTTATAAAACAAAAGTTATTAATTAATTAAGGGAAAAGGGCATTTTATTGTAATTTTACTCAACTTGAAAAATAAAGTGTTCAAAATATATTTTGGATAGCATATTTGAAATCCTCACATTTTTCTGATTCGAAAACATATATTATTTGTATTATTTGGGTTTATATATTTAAAAGTTATTTGTAAACAGATTTGAAATTTGAATTTAATTTAATTTGAAAAAGTTTGAATTAAAACAGAAATACGGAAATACTTTTGTCACTCGCTCAAATCTAGCCACAGACAATGACAGGTGGGGCCTGGCTGACTGGACGCCACAGCGCTCAGAAAACCCTCTGTCACCGCGAGCACGCCCGGCCACAGTGGATGACAGGTGGGGTCCGAGGCTTTGCTGACCCACACGCCAGTGGGCGGATGCGAGGCTGCCACGCGGCACAGCGGGGGATTGTGGGTTGAGGCGGTGTAAAACCCAGGCGCCTAACTGCAAAGTGGTACTACGGCTGTCAGGTGGGCTCGGGCGGACCGCGGGTTAGGAGTAAAAAGCTAGGGGGGGTTTTGTGCAAAAAGGCGACGCGGCACTGTGCTTCTTCTCTGAATCTCTGACGACAAAACGGTGTTCGACAGGCGGGGTTCGATGCAGGGGTCGATCCCGCGACCTTGCGTGCGCGCGCGGCGGCGGTTACCGCTGCGGTAGGCTAGGGGAGTTGATAGGAGAGGGCAACGCGGCTAGGTAAGGTTCTCGGTGGCGTAGGGAACTGGCGAACACCGACGAGCCCGACGCACTGACGACGCTCGACGAAAGGAACGGTGGCGCTAGACGGTGGTGATGACGCGGAGGATGTCAGGGAGAAGGAGATGCTCACTGCGGAGTGATCGGTGTGGTCGGATCGGCTAGGGGAGCAGGAGATCGTCGGCGAAGCAGAGGCCGGTGGAGCTAGGGTTTGGCGTCAGTGGCGGCGGTGGTCTTCGGCTCCAGCCCTTCTCCTCCTCGACGGCGAGTACAGGGCGATGCAGAGAGGCCTCCTCGTCCTCCCCGACCACCTCCACGTCGCGCTCGTCGGCTGGATCGAAGAAGCGTCGGTGGAGCAGACGGTGGCCGGCGTCGGTGTAGACGATGGTGAGGGAAGGCAGGGGGAGAGGGGAGCGGCCTGGGGAGATCTGGGGGAGGTCGAGGAGATGGGAGGTGGGGGTAGATAGCAGAGGGAGAGGGGAGGAGCGTGTGGGGGCGGGGTAGATGGAAAAGGTGGTCTCGGGTGCCACCTTTCCCTCCTCCTCCTCACGTGGTCGGGCAGGCTCGGCCTGGGGCTGGTCCACGGTAGGGCAGGTGGCCAGGGAGAGGAGAGGTAGGTCCGGGGTGGGGCTAGCTGGCAGGTAAAGAAGAGAGAGGGTAGGGAGAGAGGAGGCTCGGGTGTAGCTCGGTTATGAGCTAGGGTTGGCTAGGGGGGAAGGCTCGGGTTAGGGCTGGTGCTAGGGTTGGGGTAGATGGGTGTGGGACCAGGGAGAGGAACCAGGTGGGGCCATCAAGGGAGGCTCGGCATGGTGAGAGGGGATGTGAGGTAGGGTGTACTAGGGTTAGATGAGGGAGTGAGAGATGTGTAGGTAGCTAGGTTAGAGAGAGGAGAGATGAGGGAGGGGGCTTAGGGTTTATATACTTGCATGCATCTAGCTAGCTCATGCAAGAGAGGTGCAAGAGGTGTAGGGTTTAGCAAACTCAAGCAAGATCAACAAAAAGGGGTGGAATATAGGGATAGAGGTGGTGGTGGTGGATTTTAGCAAGACCAACTAGATCAAGCCAAAGAGTGGTAGAGATGGAGAGGTGATGATCCACTCCAAGATTCAAATAAAAACCAAAGACTAGAATGTGGTGGTGCTTGCATGGCCCATGCAAAATATTTAATGCCATGTTTATTCTTGTGAGAACAATAATATTAACATGGCATTATTATTATGCATTCCCAAAATTGGAATAAAAGCCAAGCAAAAAGAATTAAAAGGATGCCCCATGTGGAGTAGATGGAGATGACCATATTTGAATAGAAATGTGACTTGCTAGTGTGTATGTGCCACTAGGTATTTAGTAAGCCCAAAAATATCTCAACATGATAATAACCCCAAAACAACCCATATGGAAGCTAGGAAAAGGTTACACTCACAAGGCATGCAAAGGTGGCCATGTGGCTCTCATAAACCAATAATGTGGAACAATATGGTGCATATATGAGAGCATGTGGAGATAGAATTGGATCCATTCCAACCCACATGAGCTAGAGGTAAAACCAAATAAGTTGCTATGCTCATATATGGTGGAATGGTGGAATGATGGGGTGATGACAAGAAAGGTGGTGGAGTTAATAAAAGATATGCCCCCAACTCAACTTGGCCATTTAAACAGTATATCAAGAACCAAATACAATATCAAGAGGCAAATACAATTTACAATGCATATGAGAGAAGAACCAACACAAAAGGGTTTTATATGATGCTCAAATGCAAGGTGGCATGATGACATGAGCATGATATAATGATGATGCAACAATTATATATATGAAGTAGCCATTATATTACTAGACCAAGTATCATTACAATTTCTCTAGCATAGTCAACTGTTTTTTGGATCCCCATTAGACTTCGTCTGCATTTGGATGGGTGAAAATAAATTGCATCACATGGTGGAAACAGAGGTTGAAAGATAAGATGCATACATATTCCACAACATCAATTACATACTTATTTAAAATATACAGTATAGAACAACATGTCCTTACCAATTGGTAGAGGTGCCAAATTATGCTGCGGGATCCGGTGCGACTTAGTAGTCGTACTTTATTACGGTTGGAACAGTTCCTTTGAGCGATGGCCTACAAAATGAGACTTGTAAAACACATGCATAAATACGAATTAACAATACGATCTAGTCTCAGTCTTCTCAAAGCATACCTCATTCTTTTGATCAAGCCAGTGGTGGAGAAGATCACCCCACTGATTGTCAGTCATGTGATCCACATGAGACGTTCTTGTAACATCCTTAAAACACTTGCCAGAGAAGTGTTGCTTCTTTAGCCTATGGCGCTATTGGCGCAAACATGCAGAGAATGTGCTTTTGAGAACAACCTTTACTTCCTCTCTATTGTCATCGAATATGAAAAATCTCTGTAGACAACAATGAGGAGCATATATAACAAACGGCAAGCTAATAAGACAAGGGACAGAGCAATGGAGTATGTCCAAGAGACAGAGGACTTACATGTAACTTCTTCAGTAAACCTTCAAAATGCTCAGGGGTATTTCGGTGGTGTTTCCATGAGGGCAAGATGGGAATATCATTTCTCACGAAAACGCCTGTGATCGATGCAATATAAGCAGATTCAAGTGGATCCAGTGGCCTTCTGAATCCTGCTATAGATGTGATCGGAAGTCTTGATTTAGTTATTTCAAGCATCTGCTCAAGATTTTTTCCCATCGTCGGCCCCCTTATTAATCTTCGTCGTAGTGCAACTAAAAAAATTTACGTCAAAATATCAATGTATACATATTACATATAAAAGGGCATGCTACTACTAGTCTCTGAAAATATAACAAATTTGGTGTCAAGCTCATTTGCAAGAGAGTAATATGTCTCTGTCAGTACTAAAGGTCGTTGGGAGATCATAACCAGTTCGTTGATGAGAACCTGTTGTTGAAACTGGTTATGCTGCCAATTCTTCTTGGGTAACCGTATGGGCTACTAGCGGTTGTGGGATGTGTATTTTTCTATTTGCAACCGCCAGTGCAACTGGACCAACTGGTGCAGGATTAGGACGAAACTTTTTATGCTGATGTTTTGCATTATTGTCTTTTTTGGCCTAGTTGTCATTTTCAACTAGATTAAGTAGAGTCTGAGACCTTGTGCTGACTCCGTTTCCTGCATTGGAAGCAAATAGCTTTTCAGATTTATCATGGAATCATGTGAAAAAAGAAGAAATTATTAGGAGTTCTTGCAGAGGTTGACAGCTCGAAAAGCAATGATTCCCCATCACAATTCTAGTACAGTACTTCCGCTATGAGTACTCTAATCATATGTAACCCTGAGTGAGAAGAAAACACATGAAGTTCCAATACAATCGACTAACCTGCAGGCTTGACTATAATACTGATAACATAACTAGCAGGGCCTGCCTGGTTATACTCTAAACAAGGATCCATGACATACTAATTCGGCTTAAGACGTCAGCTAAAGTTGACGTATACCAGTTGTGCTATCTATAAACCTG
This sequence comes from Avena sativa, assembly GCA_916181665.1. Lineage (NCBI taxonomy): Eukaryota > Viridiplantae > Streptophyta > Magnoliopsida > Poales > Poaceae > Avena > Avena sativa. The sequence goes on along the minus strand of OV702289.1, from coordinate 541,043,004 downwards.
TACGCCCCAACTAGAATCATTTTAGGAGATATTCCACAGATGTCAGAGGAGCTTCATAACGATGGTAATGAAGTCTCTAGCAAACTTTAGTAACGACCGAGTATATGAGCAAGATGCAGTACACTACAACAAACGACGAAGTAATTTTGATAGTAATAAGGTGCATAACGAAAGTTAGCATAAAGTATGCAACAACATTCGTATGGGGGGAGACGACTTTATGCTTCGCGTTGGTGCGGTCGAACGGGGGGCGCGTCTTTTGCCCATCTCTCTGGTGCCAGAGACCAGGGAGTCCGTGAAGCTGATGGGACTTTGCAGCGACCGTACCATATTTTTCGGCGATGTTGTGCATGCTCTGGCGCGGTAGTCGTCGGCGTGGGAAAGCCGCTCCATTTTTCTAAACAAGGGAGTGGTGCCTTCGGTCACAACAGTACCTGGTGAGGAGGCAGTGGTGGTGGGGAGGGATGGCGGTGCGAGGCCACATTCGTGGTAAATGCTCCGGCTCTAAGGTCGAGTGAGAAATATGGGATACGGCGTGTTTTATATGTATCACAAGGGCGCCAGTGGTAGGTTCGAAACTTTTGAATTGCGTCGCGCCGGGTAGTTCGTAGAAAAACCCGCCAATGTCATTCAAATTTTGGTGATCTCAGTTTAGAACGAGATGAACCCGCCAAAAAAATTGGCGATCTCTACTCTATGATTATTGCTACACTAGCCAGGAGCTGAGCTAGAGGAAGTTCATCGAATGCGATGGGAGGTATGAATGCACCAGGAGCCTTTCCTAGGTGCAGACTTCGTGTAGTCCCTACTGCCAAAAGCTATGCGCAGTCACGAGCAGGGCCTCTGCTTCAAGCACTCCTACTCTAGGGTCTGTTTGATTCAAAGGATTTGCCTAGGAATTTTATATACTACCTCCATTCCGGTTCATTAGATAAATACGTACTCGAAGAAAATAATTTGACCATAAATTTGGTCACCAATTTATGAATTGTATGTCACAATAATTGTACCATTGGAATCGTCTTTCGAATATAAATAAATTGATTAATAATTATTAAACATAATTATATATTATTGACCAGATTTATGGTCAAACTATGTTCTTGAAGTAAGTATTTGCATAATAATTTGCATGAGATGTGTGCTTTCTCTTGTGAGACCTTTAACTTTGTTCACATGGTTGGTGTTTGTATCAACCTTATCTGATCCGTAAACTGTACTCGGTACTTGGTTTTTAATAAAAGAGATTTGTGCATCCTTTGAGTGCAGAGGCTGCGGTATCCCCATTTCCAAAAAAACAAACGTGAGACTCAAATAAAAGACTATCATGTCATCTATACCTATGAGATGGAAAGTAAGACATGTCATGACTTATAAAATTATAATAGGTAAAGCTCAAAAGACTATTAAAGAATTTTAAGCCACATCATATCCATAAATTATTAGATGTATACTTGGTTCTTGGTACATAACAATACTCAAAAAAATTGTAACATGCTTAGAGAAATGACAATGAAGATTCTAGAATGGCGGAGAATTGTGTTTTGAAGTTTTAGCATAGCATTCATTGTGCTAAAGACTATCCATTGAATCTTCTAGATGCTAGAATGGTAAAGATCCAGAGGTTAGATATGTTGCGATTTGCCAGTCTTCATCCAGTGGCCAACCTTCAAAGTTATTCGTACACTATATAGTAGTAATAAGATAAGATAAGAAAGTTCGACCTAGTTTCACGACATCGTTTCCTTTTTCTATAGTTTCCTTTTTCTTTTTACGACGGACTCGCTACAGTTGAGTCGGTCCAAGAAATACCACATATTTTCTGGGTGTGTGCCAGGGCACAAGGGCACAGTCGTTGTCACATAAAAACTAATAAACATGTTTTTTCATTTTTCATGGATTTGTTGCATTTTTCCGTAACAGGGTGACAAATTGTCAGGAAGGCCATTGATAGAATATTCATTCATCATCTTGTTCTTGCAACTCTCATTTATTTACTCATATATGTACCTCTCTCCCCTCTTTATTAGATCCTATGTACTCCCTCTATGCCAAAATATAAGATGTTTTAGCTTTTGTGAAACGAATATATCTAGACACCTTTTAATGTGTAGGCCTCTCTCCTCAGGAGAGAATTATCCCACCAGGTTGACACTATGCAGAATAAAGGCCATGTTTGTAGCTAACGCATAATCCTACTTCCTTCGTATCAAAATAGATGTCACAAGTTATTCAAAAATTGGAAGAATCTATATACTACTACTAAATAACTAAATAGTGTTTTCTAATTGCCGACCAAATAGCACACATCAAGTTAAAGGGTGAATTAATTTGACAAAATCACCCGAAACTCTTTTAAATGGCTATAAAAGTGGTTATCCCTTCAATGTATAAATTGTGGAGAGTGTACATATGTTCAGGAGGGATCCCCAGCAGTTACCTCTTCCTTCCCCTGTAAGCATTGGCACAATGATTATACTACACTGCAGTTGTACAGAGACAAAGTTGGGGTCCTGATCTAAAGTCACGATCAATGGGATACCAGTGCCACTGCCATCAGCAGGACCAAAACCGAAGATGGTGGAAGAATAGAGGCTCTTTTTTGGAGTAAAGAAGAATGGAGGCTTTGAGCAAGTGAAGTTGGTGAGATGCAGCATGACAACAACGGAAAGGTAGCTACCGCTCTGCACAGAAGCGATAATAACTACTAATTACTACTATACTATAGTAGGAAAGATAATCACACCCAAAATTGGCTCTGGCAACATTGTTGCTGGTGATGCTGATGCATATCATATTCACCAAATAACCAAATATTTTACCAGAAAGTACACGATCATACATTCATACTAGTAATAAAGGTTTTTCAATTTACTGGCGCGATATTGCAATCTATATATCCGATCATCAACTAGTCCCACTGTTTCATAATATATAAGCCTTTTTTGTAAGCTGTTTTAGCTCTGTAAATAGGCTTATATTGTGAAAACAGATGGAGTATTAACTAAGGTCTTCCACGTGCCGGCTCATTGATGGAGATCGACGACAGTTTCACGCTTCAGCTTTGCCAGCTCAGCCAGGAGTTTTTCCCTCTGGTCCTCGAGGTCCTGGATCTGTTCGAAGCTTATGCCCACCATCTCCATCATGCCGATGTTCTGCCGCTTTAGCTCGTCACGCTCAATCAAGTATTCCATGGCGAGATTCCTGAGGAGGCTAAGCCCGACCTTGTCAGCGGCGAGTTTGGAGTAAAGTCTAGTGCACTCATTGACGAGGGCGCTTCTATCCATTGTCTTGACACAGAAATTGCCCATCACCTTTTTCACCATAAACTCGATCTCGAAGTCAATATTCTGAAAGATGAACAGGGAGCCTAAATTCAGAAGTGTACCTAGAGAACTATCAAGGAAGAGAGACACAGAATCACAATTCGAATGATTTCTTACCTTGCGGCTATACCGATCGGCCTCCATCGGCGATGGTGAAGATGATTCTGCAGGCAGGAGTTCCGCGGGAATGCGAAGTCCGCCCGACCTAAAACAACATTGAGAGTAAATGTACTAATAGGGAAATGAGCGAATCAAGAAATGGTCAAAGACATGGAAAGTTTCCCAAGCACGGAGATTTACCTGAAGGTATCAGTCTCCATCGGCGATGGTGAAGATGATTCTGCAGGCAGGAGTGCTGATGGAATTCGAAGACCGCCCGACCTAAAAACACCATTGAGGAAGAACGTGCTTTTTTTAGGTAAACGAGAAATCAAGAAACGGTCAAAGACATGGAAAGTTGCACAAGAATGGAGATTTACCTGAAGGTATCTGTCCCTGGTTGCGGCGGCTTCTAAGAACCTTGAGTTGAAGACCTCTCGCCTGCAACCGAGGGATTCGACTGGGGCCCTTTGATCGTCGCATCGCCTGGTACTGGTAGCAACATAATGGTAGAACGGCAAGCTGACTTCTTCTCTTTCGCTAGCTTCGCTGTCGCGGCACGAGCCCTTCTATGGCGGGACTTGTTCCCGGTCATGCGGATGAAATAGCACAGCAAAAAGGAATGAAAACGGGCAAAGCAATCTGGCAGAGAAGAGCTACAGTCGCGAAGAGGAGGAGGAAGAAGGTCGAGGCCGTGAGAGGTGGCCTCCTGGTCTCCACGCGAGTAAAAAAACCATTTCCATTTAGATACAGTACTTGACGCAGAAATCGAAGAGACAGCCATAAGCAGTTGCCACCCCCAGCATGGTCTGGACATCCACTATAAAGTTGAACGTGCCTTGCACGGGATAGGTGAAGCTCAAAAAATAATTTTATTTTCGAGCCACATCCATAAAGTATCGGGTGTATATTTGGTTCTTCTACTTTGTACTGTATCATGTAGAAATCAACCTAGCTACTCCTACCTAATACTCCACGTGTTCTAGAGAAGATTCTGGAATTATTGAAAAGTGTGTGTTGAGATTTGTGCATAGCGTTAATTGTGCTGAAGACTAACAATAGAATCTTCTAGATGATGCTCCCTCGTTCACAAGTATAAGACATTTTACCTTTGTAAAACGAATGTACCTAGATGTCGGCCTATAGACTAAAAGGCATCTAGATATATTCATTTCACAAAGCTAAAATGTATTATATTTCTAGACGGAGGGAGTAGAATGTGGATAGAAGATCCAATGGTTAATTAGCAATGTTGGAATTCACGAGTCTAGATCCAACGGTCAAAGTTCAAAGTTATTTGTATCGTACACTATACAGGGTTATCTTCTTTTCTTCTACTACTATAATAGAGCAGTTTTGAATTGGATCCATAGCACAAATCCTGAACGTTGGGATGTTAGATCCAATAATGGTTCAGAGCAGTTGGATTCGTGTTGAACAGCTAGTACTTACCTAGAGCAAACTCCACCATGTTCTAGAACCATCATGTTAACACCCCCCTCCCCCTCCTAAATTTCATAGCAGAGTAGGCTATATTCTGAATATGTGTAGATAGTTATTATTAGTAGCACCAATCCTAGTGATTGGACTGTTAGATCCAATGGTTCAGAGCAGCTGGATTCGTGTTGAACAGTACCCATAGAGCATACTCCACCATGTAACCCCCCCCCCCCCCCCCAAAAAACTCATAGCATAGTAGGATATATTCTCAATGTGTGTAGATAGTTATTATTAATAGAATTAATGTACTCCCTCTGACCCATATTAGTTGACTTGGATTTAACTAGATTCAGATGTATCTAGTACTAAAATAGGTCTAGATACATCCGAATCTAGAGAAATTCGAGTCAACTAATATGGGTCGGAGGGAGTATGCATTTTTCTCTAACAAGACTATTGGTTAATAATAATAACTTAATGTTTGCTAAATCACATTTCATTCAGCATATACATGTGCGGCTCATGTCTTTTACTAGTAGACTTAATGTATGGCTTGTTTCTCTAACAAGACTATTGGTTAATAATAACAACTTGATGTTTGGTAAATCACATTTCATACAGTATATATGTGCGGCTCGTGCCTTTTACTATTAGACTTAATGTATGCCCTTTTTTCTCTAACAAGACTATTGGTTAATAATAACAACGTAATGTTTGCTAAATCACATTTCATAAAATATATAAGTGTGTGGCACGTGCCTTTTACTAGTCCATTCTAGCTAGCATCTAAATAGAAGATACACAATGGATAGTACATTATTTTATCCACTATAGTGTACGAATAACTTAGAATTTTGACCGTTGGATCAAGACTCGCGAATCCCAACATTGCCAACCGGTTGGATCTTCTTTTCCATTCTGGCATCTAGTAGATACAATTGATAGTCTTTCTTATCGTATCTTACCACTATATTTTTTGTGAATAACTTTTATTATTGATCGGTTGGCCGGATCAAAACTCGCGAATCCCAACATTGCCAGCCGTTGGATCTACTGTTCCATTGTAGCATCATCTCTAGAAAATACTATTATTTATCTTATCTTATCTTACCACTATACAGTGTACGAATAACTTCGAATATATTGATCGTTGGATCAAGACTCGTGAATCCCAATATTGCTAGTCATTGGATCTTCCTTTCTATTCTAGTAGCTAGCATGTCTACTAGAATATATTATGGATAGTACGTATTTAGCACATGAATGCAATGCACAAACCTCAAAAAACACTACTCCATCATTTTACTCCCTTCGATCTAAATTATTGTTCTCAGATTTGTCTAGATTCGGATGTATCTAACACTAAAACATGACTAGATACAACCGAATCTAGACAAATCTGAGAACAATAATTTGGATCGGAGGGAGTAGAATAATCTTCTCAGGTGTATATTTCATTCTTGTACTTTGCATATCATGTAGAAGTCAACAATTATTAGCTATCTAAAACTTTAAAATTTTGGCAACATGGTCTAGAGAAACGAGGGATAAGATTCTACAATGATGGAGAAGTGTGTTTTGAATTTTGTGCATAGCATTCATTGTGATGAAGACTATCAATAGAATCTTCTAGATGCTAGAATGGAAAAGAAGATCCAACGTCTGGAAATGTTTGGATTTGCTAGTCTTGATCCAACGGTCAATATTCAAAGTTGTTCGTACACTATATAGTGGTAAGATCATGTAGAAGTCAACGATTATTAGCTATCTACTAAAACATGAAATTTTCAGTAACACATGGTCTAGAGAAACGAGCTAGGGAGAATACTCTAGAATGATGGAGAAGTATGTTTTGAGTTTTGTGCATAGCATTCATTGTGATAAATACTATCAATAGAATATTTTAGACCGTTCAAAAAATAGAATCTTCTAGATCCTAGAATGGAAAAGAAGATCCAATGGCTAGAAATGTTGGGATTCGCGAGTCTTGATCCAACAGTCAATGTTCAAAGTTATTCGTACAGTATATAGTGGTAAGATAAAATAAGATAAAATAAGAGAAGAATAGAGCAGTTTTGAATTGGATCCATAGCATCAATCCTGACTATTGGGCTGTTAGATCCAATGGTTCAAAGCAGCTGGATTCGTGTTGAATAGTACCTAGAGAAAATTCCGGCATGTTCTAGAACCATCATGTCACCACGCCCAAAATTTCATAGCACCATAGGTTGTATTCTCTCTATTACTACTAGTAAGTTACACGTGAGGCTTAGATAATAGACGTCTGACATATCATCACTATATAAAATTATAATAGATAAAGTGAAAAATTATAAATTTGATCAACATCTATAAAGTATGGGTGTATTGTTGGTTCTTCTACTTTGTATCATCATGTGTAGAAGTCAAAGATTATTAGCTACCTAACACTTGAAATTTTTGGTAACATGGTCTAGAGAAACGAGGGAGAGGATTCTAGTATGATAGAGAAGTGTGTTTTGAGAGGTTTATGCATAGTGCATTCATCATGTTCGAGACTATCAATAGAATCTTCTAGATGCTAAAATGGAAAAGAAGATCCAATAATGGCTAGAAATGTTCGGATTCGCGAGTCTCGATCCAACGGTCAATATTCAAAGTTACTCGTACACTATATAGTGGTAAGATAAGATAAGATAGTGGAGCAGTTTTGAATGAATTGGATCCATAGCACCAATCCTGACCATTGGGCCGTTAGATCCAATGGTTCAGAGTAGCTTGATTCGTGTCGAATAGTACCAACCTAGAGCAAACTCCACCATGTTCTAGAACCATCATGTCACCACCCCCAAAATTTCATAGCACAGTAGGTTATATTCTCATTATGTGTAGATAGTTATTATTAATAGACTTAAAGTATGCATTTTTCTCTAGGAAACTATTGGTTAGTAAGAATTTAATGTTTGTTAAATCACATTTCATATAGAACGTTCGGCTGTTAGATCCAATGGTTCAGAGTAGCTAGATTCATGTTGAATAGTACCTATAGAGCAAAGTCCACCATGTTCTAGAACCATCAGCATGTCACCACCCCGAAAATTTCATAGCATAGTAGGCTATATTCTCAATATGTGTAGATAGTTATTATTAATATACTTAATGTATGAATTTTTTCTCTAACAAGACTATTAGTTAATAACAACTTAATGTTTGTTAAATCACATTTCATACATTAGAGAAAAATGCATAAATTAAGTCTATTAATAATAACTATATACACATATTGAGAATATAGCCTACTGTTCTATGAAATTTTGGGGGTGATGACATGATGGTTCTATAGAACATGGTGGAGTTTGCTCTAGGTACTATTCAACACGAATCCAGCTACTCTGAATCATTGGATCTAACAGCCCAACGGTCAGGATTGGTAATATGAATCCAATCAAAACTGCTTCATTATAGCAGTGGAGATCTAAAATATGAAATTTTTGGTAACATGGTCTAGAGAAATGAGGGAGAAGATTCTAGAATGATGGAGAAGTGTGTTTTGAGTTTTGTGCATAGCATTCATTGTGATGAAGACTATCAATAGAATCTTCTAGACCATTCAAAAAAATAGAATCTTTTAGATGCTAGAATGGAAAAGAAGATCCAATGGCTAGAAATGTTGGGATTTGTGAGTCTTGATCCAACGGTCAATATTCAAAGTTATTCGAACACTATATAGTGGTAAGATAAGATAAGAATAGAGCAGTTTTGAATTGGATCCATAGCACCATACCTGACCGTTGGTTGTTAGATCCACTGGATCAAAGCAGCTGGATTCGTGTTGAATAGTACCTAGAGCAAACTCCTCCATGTTCTAGAATCATCATGCATGTCACCACCCCCAAAATTTCATAGCACAGTAGGTTGTATTCTCAATATGTGTAGATAGTTGTTATTATTAATATACTTAATTTATGCATTTTGGGGGTGGTAACATGATGGTTCTAGGTCTATACTATTTACAACCTACTGTGCTAAGAAATTTTGGGTTGGTGGCATGATGGTTCTAGAACATGCATGGTGGAGTTTGCTCTAGGTACTATTCAACATGAATCCAGCTTCTCTGGACCATTGGATCTAACAGCCCAACGATCAGGATTGGTGCTATGGATCCAATTCAAAACTGCTCCATTATAGTAGTAGAGATAGAGATATCTTATCTTACCTCTTACCACTATATAGTGTATGAATAACTTTGAATATTGACTATTGGATCAAGACTCGCGAATCCCAACATTTCTAGCCGTTGGATCTTCTTTTCCATTCTAGCATCTAGAAAATTCTATTGATAGTCTTCAGCATAATGACATGCAAAGTACAAGGACCAAATATACACCCATACTTTGTAGATGTTGATCAAATTTATAATTTATTGTGCTATACCAATTATAATTTTATATAGTGATGATATGTTAGACTATCAATCGAAGACTATCAATTTTATATAGTAATTTTATAATTTATTGTGATGAAGACTATCAATCGAATCTTCTAGATGCTAGAATAGAAAAGAAGATAGTTATTATTAATAGACTTAATGTATGCATTTTTCTCTAACAAGACTTAAAGTATGATGGTCCTAGAACATGGTGGAGTTTTCTCTAGGTACTGTTCAACAAGAATCCAGCTGCTCTAAACCATTGGATCTTATAGCCCAACGGTCGGGATTGGTGCTATATATCCAATTCAAAATATGCTAGAGACTCTTGTCAAGAAAAAAAAGGAAAAAACAGGCGACACACACACAGCGCGGCCGTACCAAGGCACACGTGTGCGGCGTGACGCCGTGGGACGAGGGAGAGATCGGCCGGCTGGTGCACGCGGGGCGCTGCACAGGAGGGGGAGAGGATAGATGGTGAGAGACAGCAAAGGAGAGAGAAAACATAGTAGTACTACTAGTAGTACTATGCTACTAGTGTAGGTACCTGTACCTCGTGTCAGAAACCCATCAAACTAGCTTTACTCTGACATCGCACCGCCTTCAACTCCTTCGCTGCTCTCGCGCTGCCTCCCGTTAATAATCTCTTCTTGCTTTTCGTTTTTTTCTTCCTTTTTTTCTTCCTTTTTTTCTTCCGTTTTTTCTTTGGCAGCTTTGGGGTTAATTTTTTGGTGCCCCTGGTTCAGTAGAAGTACGGACTACTCAAGTTTTGCACAATAGTCCATTTTTTCTGAAAATTAGCTCTGGGGCATTCAGATCCAAAATATTCGTGCGTAAAATAATTCCGGTCACTGGGAACTTTTTGTTTTTCTTTCTAACGAGGAATCTGCCTCGAAGTACCAAGAACGTGCGCGTTAAAATCCAATGGTGGGCATGAAAATTACCTAGTGGTCCAAAAAGAAAATCAAAATACATCTGGGACCTATACTTTTACAACACGGACCCTAGAGATACAACTCGAAAATTTGAACATGTTTTTCCTAATACTAGTTCTAAACTACCACCCCAGCATTATTGTATACCATGGAAAGACACACCCATCTATCAAATATGGGAACATTATCATGAACTATGATGTAGATATGGCCATGACCTAATCGGTCATTCCGCTCGAGAAACCCTTGAGTGTTCAAGCCATATCTAATGTGACTACGACTTTCTCGAATGTTTCAAATCTCATGTTTACCTTTTTTCATGGCTGGTACTGCAAACGAGAGGATGTCATGCGGACCCTTTTCGTTTATTCATTTTCCTTTATATCCTTTCGTTTTTTAATCTGTGTAAGAGTTGCCAGCATGCAAATTTATATATATCAAGATATTGAGTCATTCAGAAATCTCAGCGATTTTCAAGATATTGACCCACAGTGTACACCTTCAAAATAGTTTCATAGTATAACTTCAAGAGCAAAGCTGCGATGGTTTCCTGAAATGAGGTACAGAATACGGGGAGTAGTAAAATGCAATGGGATAGGGGGAGTAATTTCTAGAGCCCTAGTTATTGCAGCCCCTAATTTCTGGCATCTACCATTTCCCTCTGCATGCGGTAGAGCGCGAGGGCAAAAACCAATGGGGAAAGAATTACGGTGTAGTAAGAGGCTAGCTCTAATAACCTTCCCAAGATTTTCTCACCGATTTTCAAGGCCACGTCTTGGTACCAACAAAACAATAGTACTAGCTAGTACTCCCTCCATTCCAAAATAGATGTTTTAGTTTTGTGAAAAGAGTGCATGTAAACCGCTTTTGGTGTATATGTTCATTTAGATTGAACATATACACTCAAAGTGGTATAGATACACTCTTTTCACTAAACTAAAACATCTTGTATTTTGAAATGGAGGGAGTACATGTTTTTTTGAACAGGCAGTACTAGTACTCCATGTTGTCATAGTGGCAGTAACCTAGTCCTACTTGTATTGCCAACTAAGTATTTAGATGATATGGCATGCAATTAAATGATGAGAGAGAGGCTTGTGGTAACTATCTATGTTGCCGTAACATCACACATTTCAAGACAAAATGAGTCTACATTGCAATAAATGAGACTGTGGATTATACCACACCTATGTTATTTTCCACTATGGAGGTAGTAACTGACTAGTAACATACTCTTATGCATGTTACTACTACTTACTTCACACTATGACCATCCTAAGTGGGCATTTGGCTATGCGAGAGGCCACACAATTACCAAGATAAGCACACAGGCTTGGTTAGGTAGGCACTTAATACTTGAAGGTCAACTATATCGGTGGTAGTATCTTTCTACCGTTAATTGCTTGTACGAGTACTACTACTAGTACCACTCCGTAGTACTACTATATATATGTACTACACTTCCAAAAGCAAGAGTACAAAAGTACCTAGATTGAGCAGCGGTGGAGTCTGCCGATATCGAGAGAGAGAGAGAGAGAGAGAAGGAAAGATGGAGGTTGTGTGGGCGAGCGCCATTCGTCTGTTAGACAAAGCCAGGGACGCCCACCCCCAGGTCGACTCTTTGCAGCGCCTTCGTTTCGTGCTGGCACGCATCGTGGCACGCACCCATTATGACGCCATCTTCGCAGCCTGGCTCAAGAAGACAGTGGACTCTTTCCTCACCAGCTTCGGCGTCATCACAGACACGGTGGACGACCTCACTGCCCACCTTCAGGCCATGCGCCGTGACGCCTACCCAACAGGTATGTTTGCCGCAATGCATGCTACCGGCAGTGATATCGTTTTCTTCTATGGACTTCATTCATCTAGCCTATCTATAACTGACTTTTAGCCCCAAATTTTGGTCCAGGTGTTCCTCCCCAGGTTGTTGCCGCGCTCACCACTTTCCTGCCTGGTCTCTCTAGAGACGATCTATTCCGCGCACTAATGGCCTTGTAGCTTTCCGAGGCTTTGCCCGCCGACGAGCTGGGCCTCTTCATCGGCCTCCTTGAGCAGTGTGTATTTCAGGGCACGTCGGGCATGAACAATGCCCGCACGTCCGCCAGCCTCCGTCATAGGGATATCCTCGACAGCTTTGAAAAAACATGTCAATCTGGTAGGTACCATTGCTCCTCGTGGCGCGGGTAACTGAGGTTGAAGACGAAGGGCATCTCAAGGATTTCGATGTAATTTTAGTTTTTGTTGAGGTCCTTTGTACTGTCCGATGTTTCTTTTAATGCCAGGATCCTTTTCGCAAAAAAGGAGAAAGAAAGACGTATGACGATTCTCCATGGTTACTGTCACTTTGTCATTTTTATGGACAGATCACATGTGGGTTTAACAAACATTATGTTTTTATTAACCAACAGCCTTCATAGAGAAAAAATGCATACATTAAGTCACTAAGGTTTATACACATCAGGTCATTGCATATGGTTATTATGTTGGAATTCATTTCTTGTGCTATATATTTTTGGTGATAAAGACATTATTTTTTATCATGTAATGGAAACATTTCCCCTGATGGTAAAAACATTGTTTTGTTTTATGGAATGCTCTATAAAATGGTAAAAAATAATTATTAACAATGAAAATATTTTTAGATACTAAAAAAGGTCATAACTCTTTTTTAGTTGTTTCATGCATCATTGGAAATGACGGTAGCTTAATGTAACATTTAGAAAGTAGGGGAAAACGACGAAACTTACACGTAACATTGAGTGTAGACTCCAATCGTTGTTCATGGAGAGGTATATGTACATTGTCTGCCTGGACGTCAAATGAGAACAATGCAGAACCAAAATTGTGCATGTCGACAGTCATGCAAAATCATCCATAGTACTACATCCATTAAAAAATACATAATATCTTGGTAAGCTAGAAACATGTTTGGGAGTATTTATAAAATATCTGAGAGATATTTAGTTCTAATAAGTCGACCAAGTATTGCACCAAAGTTCTAAACTATGCAGGATATTATTATGCTTCAATAAGATAAGTTATTGGAGTGCACGCAATAAAATAGTCGTGCGAAGCACGTACAGTTTACTAGTATACACCAAGGCAGCTGACCAACACGCTAGAGACTCTTGTCAAGAAAAAAAGAAAAAAACAGGCCACACACACAGCATGGCCGTACCAAGGCACACGTGTGCGGCGCGACGCACTGGGACGAGGGAGAGGTCAGCTGGTCAGTGCGAGCGGGGAGCTGCACAGGAGGGGGAGAGATGATGGATGGTGAGAGACATCGAAGGAGAGAGAAAACATAGTAGTACTACTAGTAGTACTATGCTACTAGTAGTAGGTACCTATACCTCATATCAGAAACCCGTCAAACTAGCTTTACTCTGATATCGCGCCGTCTTCAACTCCTTCGCTGCTCTCGTGCTGCCTCCCATTAATAATCTCTTCTTGCTCTTCGTTTTTTTCTTTCGTTTTTTTCTTTAGCAGCTTTGGGGTTAATTTTCTGGTGTCCTTGGTTCAGTAGAAGTATGGACTATTTAAGTTTTGCACAATAGTCTATTTTTTCTGAAAATTAGGTCTGTAGCATTCAGATCCAAAATATTCGTGCGCAAAATAATTCCGGTCACTAGGAACTTTTTCTTTTTATTTCTAACGAGGAATCTGCCCCGAAGTATCAAGAACTTGCGCGTTAAAATCCAATGGTGGACATGAAAATTACATAGTGGTTCAAAAAGAAAACCAAAATACATCTAGGACCTATACTTTTACAACATGGACCCTAAAGATACAGCTCGAAAATTTGAACATGTTTTTCCTAATACTAGTTCTAAACTACCACCCTAGCATTATTTTATATCATGGCAAGACACACCCATCTACCAAATATGGGAACATTATTATGAACTATGATGTAGATATGACCATGACCTAATCGGCCATTCCGCTCGAGAAACCCTCGAGTGTTCAAGCCATATCTAATGTGACTACGACTTTTTCGAATGTTTCAAATCTCATGTTTACTATTTTTTCATGGCTGATACTGCAAACAGGATGTCATGCGGACCCTTTTCGTTTATTCATTTTTCTTTATATCTTTTCGTTTTTTTAATCTATGTAAGAGTTGCTAGCATGCAAATTCATATGTATCAAGATATTGAGTCATTCAGAAATCTCGACGATTTTCAAGATATTGACCCACAGTGTACACCTTCAAAATAGTTTCATAGTATAACTTTAAGAGCAAAGCTGCGTGAGTCTCTCTCTCTCTGTGTGTGTGTGCGCGCGCGCGTGCGTGCGTGCGTGCTTATTCTTCTCGGGGTGTGACATGGAGCAACAAGAGTAGTATATCTTACCACTGTTTCATATTTCCATCATCTTACCACTTTTTTTATAGAGTATACGAATAACTTTGAATGTTAACCGTCGGATCAAGACTCGTGAATCCCAACATTTTCAGACGTTCGATCTTCTTTTCCATTCTAGGCCATCATGTTTGATTCAAAAGATTTACATGGGAAATTTATAGGACTGAATTCCATGAGATTTTTTCTATTATGGTTGTTTGATTTGTATGATTATTGATTCCTATAGGAAATTTTCCTAGGGAATTCTTTGCACTAGGTTACATAGGAAATCTAACATTGATCCACGCCCAAACCTCTTTCTTAGAATCCATTTTTCCTCCGATGGAATCAAACAAACTTTCTTGCATATATATATGGGTTCCTATAGGATTAAAGTGGGCATGACATTGTAATCCTATGTTTTTCCTATTCCTATGCTTTTCCTATCCTACGAATTAAACAAGCCCCTGGCATCTAGAAGATTCTATTAATTGTCTTCAGCATAATGAATGCTATGCACAAACCTCAAAACACACTTCTCTATTATATTAGAATCTTCTCCCTCGTTTCTCTTGACCATGTTACCAAAAATTTCAAGTGTCAGGTAGCTAATAATCTTTGACTTCTACATGATGATACAGAGTACAAGAACCAAATATACAACCATACTTCTTATCTTATCTTACCACTATATAATGCACGAATAACTTTGAATATTGACCGTTAGATCAAGACTCGCGAATTTCAATATTTCTAGCTGTTGGATCTTCTTTTCTATTCTAGCATCTAGAAGATTCTATTGATAGTCTTCATCACAATGGATGTTATGCACAAAATTCAAAACACATTTCTCCAGCATTCTAGAATTTTCTCCCTTATTTCTCTAAACCATGTTTCCAAAAATTTCAAGTTTAAGATAGCTAATAATCGCTGACTTCTACATGATATATATATATATATAGAGAGAGAGAGAGAAACCCTATTCAGCACCTAGGGTGTAGAATAGTTATTTTGCATCCCACATATTTTTATGTTCTCACATATAGAAATTTATGTTTTGTATACTAATAATTATGTTTATGTTCATCAGAAACGTAAAAAAAAATCGACATAAAAATATGATTTATGAGTCATTATAGTATAAAAACATAGAAAATACACATTTTACGTCGTATTTTTATACGGCATGTAAACAAAAAGAATTACGACATGTCTAAATTTTTTTATGTTGTTTTCGACTTTTAAAATAAGAGAAAATTTACGAGACATAAAAAAATTATACGGTTTATAATATAGAGGATAAGGATAGAATAGTTATTCTACACCCTGAATATCAAATAACGTCCAGCCCAGCCCACGTCGTCGCGCCGGACCTACTAGCTTGCGCGTCTGCGCCGCACTCAACCAGCCCGTTGCCCGAGCGCCTGGGCGACCTAAGAATACATTGCATGCGACGTAAAATACTGGTCCGCGCCCACGGTCCGCGCCCACGCCGGAATAAATCTGCTCTGTTCGAGCGTTGAAGGAGGTTTTCTAGGGAGGTAAGATTCGCCGCATGCAACATAAAAAAAATACTCCTTGCATGTCCACTACTCTCAGTGACTAGTTCACAAATAATCGTGGCCTATCAATATAATTTGTTCTCCATCGTGAGAATTTATTCCTAAACTATCTGTTAAGTAATTTCAAAGGCGACGTAAAAATCGATAATCAAGACAAGATTACACCATAATGTCCGTAACGAGTAACGACTAATGAAGCCAGCCAAATTTCAGAGGTGAAATAGAACTAACAACAAAGTTCCGTAAGAACTCCACGCGGCTAAAAGGATAGAATTCCATGCGGCAAACGATATCAGCATGGTCTAACGTGCATATCAAAAATAAAGGAATTGATCTGTGAGCATGTAATAAATCACTTTTGCTTCGGTCCCCCTCTCCTTTTTCAAACTTTGACAAACAAAAACTTGATACCGATTGTTTAGAGGACTGTACGAACCCAACCGAAGTTCATATGGTCCTCTTAGACGTATACTCATCATATACGTATACTCTTGTGCCTGCGGACGACGAAAATCAGAAGTTATATAGCAGCAATAAAAAAATTAAAATATGACATGCAAAGACGTAGATCACGATAATGGAAGGTGGGATCAGCCGACCGAAACGTGGATTACACCCAATTCGACCGAGTACACATATACGGAGATACACGTGGCCTCGATATGGGTTTGGACGGGTCAAAAAAATAAAACGGTCCACGCAGATTAAGTTTGGGGGGGAAGGGGGGAGGGGGCGCCGAACCGAAGCACACCTCGTAATAAATTACATGAGTCGGTGAAATTATTTAGTTACATCAATTCCGTTTCACAGCCCTTTAATTATGCATTTCTAACCTACTAGGCAACACGATGCTGAAGACCACAACCTGTGGTGCAGTTCTACATTTCATTGTGTACCCAGGAGCAGGACACTTCCCCTTTGTATTTTGAACATCACCAACCGTCCTAAAAAATGGGCAGAAAATTATGGTAAGAATTAAGAAACTGAAATAATTTCCAACAGAAACATTCGTTTGTGAAAAATTGAATCATCACGAAGGTGACATGACCTCAAGAAGAGCAAAAAAATGCCCGTTTCACACCAACATCAGTATGTTTAATGAAATAATTAAAAAATGAAGCTGCGACTAGAGTTGTAACCTGCTTTTTTTTTGAACAAGGAGGTCCCCGAAGGGACTGGAAGCATTCATTAAATACAAGCGGTGGATGTACAAAAAATTACAATGGACCCCATAAAGTATGAGTTAATACATAGATCCCTATTAAATGCAGAAAAGACCTCACTGAAAGATGAAACATAACAGTCTAGTCCTTCTCTATCTCCACCGCCGAGCCGAAAGTCGGACTGTCCGCCGTCAAACTCGGATGCAGGGACAAAACCACTTGCTTCCGCGCAGACGAGGAACGCGACCACCGACCTCGAGAGGGGCCTCACCAAGGAGGTTTGACAAATGCCGGGACCCTTCGCCGACTTATGGATAGGCCATGTGGTGGCCTTGGATGTCGGACGGCTAATACCTGCCGCCGAGGTGTTGCTCCAGAAGATTGCTTCCCAACTCCACTGCTGCTTGACACTGTTGCTCACCGAATCAGCTCCTCCAAAATTCGCAACCTCTGCGCCTGCTGGAGGAAGAAGAAGGTCCGAGGAGCAAAAGGAGTCAGCAACAAGGGCCTTTTCCCCGGAGGCGGAAGAGATAGCCGACCCGCTGTTCAGCCCACACCTGCCACGGGTGGGAGAAGGCGGGCAGAGAAGATCAACTCCAGGAAGAAGCCCAAAACCAGGCTTATTGAATATGCAGCGGTCGAAGTTTGCCGTTAAGGAGCTCCCCCACGGAGCCCCAAAAATTGACAAATTCCACCACACCGACGGCGAGCCCACAACGCTGCTGGGATAGCTGCAGCTGGAGCACTCCCATGTCCTCCCGCACCTCTCCCCCTCGCCACCGAGGCCGGCCAGGAGGGGAACGGAAGGAGAAATCAGAGAACTCGCTGAAGCAGAGGACACCACGTTGAAGACATACTCCCTCTCGCCACCTCGGCCGGCCGGGAGCGTCTCAGGCACACCGTAGCCCTCCCGGTTGTAAACCAATAAGACTAGAAGAATAAGTGTTGACACTAGCAATTGAACATAATATCTATAGTTCTTAAACATTCTAGGAGAATAAGTATGAGATGATCAGTATAAGATTATTGTATAACATATGCTAAACTTAATGAGCATACTTGAAAATTTGTCTTTCAGGATAAAGAACAATTGAATAGGGGTACAGTTGACAAAATCAGTGAGAAACTGAGACGAGAAGGCGATGATGCCCGGGCCCTGGAGGAGGATTTTAACCCCCCACGCGTCAAGAGAGGAGGCAAGGAGGTGATTAGTTCCATTAACATTTGCTTGACCGCTCGCATGCTGGAAGTGAGGAGGCGATATATTGATGCCTCACGCGGGAGGCCAAGGGCGTGGCACCTTTAAGAAGAGCACAACTAAAGGGAGATAAGATTTACGGGATCATGTTAGGGGAGACAAACAAATGGACGGATGGATGATATAGATCGAAGGGCTATGAATATGAGATGACGTGGACATGCCGCATGCTTAGATAGACTATCATAAATCACTCTTAGTGGGGGTTTACTTTATAATAAGATATAGATTGTCTTTTAAACACATGTATTACACACCTTAACTGAAATAATGGGTCATCATATATCTAGCAGGATAGCAAAGAGATATCGAGTTCGCAAAACTGTGTTGGGTCCGCAGTATAGAAAACAAAAAAATTCCTATGATGAGAACTACACGCCAAGACCTATCTACTAGGTACAAAACAACGGGTGGACATACATCCAACGAGAACTTACCCTCGAAGACAACGAGTTTTGTTAACGAGTAGGAACTCGTGGTTAATGTAGTCGTACACTTGTCGATCTCAAGATCGTGAGGAAGTCCGAGCGCCGCAACTCAGCAGCGTATCCGTACTCACACACACGTTCAAGCCACCGGACAACCTCCACCTCCTCGCTCCAGCGATCTAGCGAAAGCAGCAACTCCTTCAAGACCAAATGCCACCAGAAACATGTATCTCGCTAATCCGAGACCATGGGGGAATAATTCTAGAGGGGGAGAGAGATCCTTCACAAGGAGGTGAGGGAGAGGGTGGCCTTTTATAGGAGGAGGGGGTGCCCCTCCTTCATGGCCGGCGCATGGGGGGTGACTCCTCACATCCCCCATTCATGTGGTGGTAACCCCTCCACATTAAAATGCCTCTTCACATTCCCCTTTAAAGTCCCTACTTTAAATGCATTAAAATTCTCCAAGTTTAATGCTCTCTCATTTAATAAAACTCTTTTATTAAATTTATTCAGAATTTTGTTAATTACTTTAATTAACAAACATTCACATATAACCCCTTGCAATATTTCAATATCACATGCAGAACCACTTTCTGTAATTTCACCCGAAACAATTTCCGGTTTCTATCGAAATAATCCCCGCGCTTTGCAATTCTTTCGTCTGAAACATATGTGTTCCAAAATAGTGTCCGGTAACTCTTAAGTGTGTCACCCTACGGTTCGCGAATAATGCAGACATGATTGAGACTCCTCTCAGATCAATAATCAGAAGCGGGACCTGGAGATCCATACTGACTCCTGCATATTCAACGATGACTTCTGTGATCGTGAGAACCTTTAACACTTGTAACTAAATCCCTTTGTCTCGCGATATATTACATGTCCGAGATTCGATCATCAGTATCTCCATACCTAGTTTGATCTCATTGCCGACATGCACTCTTTTCTTGTTCCCGTGATATAACATTCTAGTGATCACATCACTTGCTTGCAAGCTATCTCAATGTGATATCACCGAGAGGGCCCAGAGTATATCTATCCGTCATCGGGATTGACACATTCCACTCTTGATCCATGAGCCTCAACATAACACCCTCGTAGCACTGAACCCATCTTTATAGTCACCCTGTTACGGTGTGACGTTTGATGCTATCAAGATACTCTTCCGGTGTTAGCAATTAACATGATCTCATGGTCTAAGGATAAAGATTACTTCGTATGATGTTATAGCAATATAAACATAATGACTTGATCGTAATGCTATACTTCGGATGAATGTTCATCACATCATTTCACAAATGCTGTGACCTTGTTATTAACAACATCCAATGTCCATGATCAGGAAACCTTGATCATCTTGTTAATCAACAAGCTAGTCTATAAGAGAGGCATAACTAGGAACCCTTTTTGTTTATTAAACACACATGTATTGACGTTTCCGATCAATACAATTATAGCATGAAAAATAAACATTTATCATAAACATGGAATAAGATAATAACCACTTTATTATTGCCTCTCGGGCATATTCCCTTCAGTCTCCCACTTGCACTAGAGTCAATAATCTAGTTTGAAAAACTTTGCGTATTGAACACCTATGGCTTTCTGGTGTTGCATATACACTATTGCTAGTGGTTAACATAATCTCCGGATCTGACAGTTTCAGGTCCGTGTGTATTTGCATTTCTTTGCGTCTCTACGCATCACTCATTCTCAAATGAGATGGCATTGTATAAATTTGGTCCTTTGGTGAGACCTTTAGTTTGTTCCGGTTAAAATATGTTGATATTATTGTCACACAATATATCTTTATAGTATTAGCCCACTTTGAACCACACCTAGTTTGATAACAAACTACTTAACACAAATGCCCTCCTATGCTGCTACTATAGCAATCATATACTTAGCCTTTTTGTTGTAGTATTCGTCACAATGTCTCAACTTTGGAACTCATCCAAATCTATCATGGAACATCCTTTCTATTATATTGTGCCACCCATAGTCTAAATTGAGATAAATTTAATTTGTATCTTGTGACAAAACTAGTATCAATGTAACACTTTACAATGAACTACCTTTAACTATTTGTCACTTATACATGATATATTCTTAGTTCTTCCAAAGCTCATAAGAATATCTTTACTATTGTCCAATGATCATCTTATGGATCATTCTGGTATGTGCTCATAAAATTTAGAGCATAGGACATTCTGGATATATACATATCACGGTATAATCGATCAAAATCTTCATGTGATTTTACTCACCAAGTGTTGGAACACTTGAATCTTGATACAATCCTTTCCATGCAGCAAGAACCTTTCTTGTTGTTTTCATATTGAACCCTTTCAATATCTCATATATGTATGTCTGGCACAACCATATTAGCGCCTCAATCTATCCATATAGATATTGATGCCTAATATTCCGGTTTTGCCCAAGTCTTTCATCGAAATCTTATTTTAATAAAATTCTTAACTTTTGTCAATACAAGATACATCCTTTCCAATCAACAATATGTCCTCTACATAATGTATTAGAAATATGTCTCAGCGCTCCCACTTAATTTCTTGCAAATGCAAGCATCTTCATCATCTCCGATGAATTTAAACTCTTTTAACAGTTTCATCATGGTGAAGATTCCAACTCCGCTATGCTTACTTCAACTATTGAAGTTTGCATGCCCTTTTAGCACCCTTTGAATTAACAAAACCCTTTGGACCGTGTCTTGTACACGTCCTAGGTAACCATTCTATTAGAAGAACATTGTTTTGTTTGTTCAACTACCATACATCAAATTATATGTAGTGGTTGCTACATTAATCCGTCAAGACTAAATATCGCTATGAAAGATCAAATCTTGTCATAGTCAACTCCTTGAACATTGTCGTAAACTTCTTTCCGACATGTCGACTATTTCATAGATGTTAAACATCCATGTCTTATTTCTTTATAGATCCAAACACGACCGATAGGCTTCACGCCTTTCCGGAGGATCTTTCAAGTTCAGAAACTTGATTTCTCGTGTATGGATACTATCACGGATTCTATGACTTCTAGTCATTTTATGGAGTCAGGGCCCATCATCGCTTCTTTGTATGTAGTCGGTTCATCATTGTCAAAACAATAACGACTTGCTTATCAAATCACACTATTTGATTCTTACCGACCCATACGGTTCAATAGGAACTCTAATCTCCAAGATCACACCCTTTGTAATCACGTGAGCCATGAGCATTGTGGCCGCCACCAGGACACTTTCCGGCGCTGCGCTACTTAGCACATATAGCTAAGGTTCAACAACCTTATCAAAGTTCTATTGTCCTCCCACTTAACTTTTCGTGAAAAAATCCTTCTCAAGAAACTTAACGTTCCAAATAACAAACTCTTTTGTCCTCGGTGTTATGGAGAAATTCCCAACAAATTCTTTGGGATAACCTACAAAGACGTGCTTATTCGACTTTTGTTGTAAACATTTTACTTATTCATAGCATACCAAAATTTAAGAAAAGACAATTCGGGTTTTATCCCAAACCATAACTTATATGGTGTCATTTCAACGGATCACGATGGTGCTCTTTTCAGTGTAAAAGCGGTAGTCTCTAAAGCTTCAATCCTTAAAATATAATGGCAGTTTTATGAATGACACCTTTGATCTTACCATGTCAAACATGGTTTGATTTCATCTCTCGAATATGCCATACTCCTATGGTTTATCGGGAAACACAAATCATGGAACAATTCCTCAAATCTTAGGTGTTTTTGCTAAACACGTAACTCAAATATCTTCCTTTATGATCGAATCATAAACTCTTTATTTTCTTGTTACAATGATTTTCCACTTCATCTTGAAAGTCTTTGAACAATTTTCAAATGTTTCATACTTCTTCCTTATTAAGTAAATATATAGATATATTCACTCAAATTTCTGGAGAAAGTATATGAAGCAAAAAAGATCCATCGCATATGGCTACACATAATGAGCTATGCACATCAACATGCACAATTTCCAATAAGCTAGTCATCCGTTCCTCTTTGGCCTATGAACGGAGTTTCACTTATCTCGAGGAAAGTCTCACAAGCGTCAATTGATCAAAATCAGAGACTCCAAAAATCCATCAACATGGATTTTCTTCATGTTTTCTTTCCAATATAATTTAAACAGCGATGTCACTTCATAAGTAATCTTTCAATCATTTGTCTTGCGACATTTTAGCAATAGTGTTTATGGATGTGATTTCTCCCACTAGACTTGTAGAAGTTCATCCATCTTTTATGGAATACGGTAATTATTTAAACAACCATTGTTCTCATAATACCGGAACAAAATAACAATTATTAAAACAAATCTTGAAGACTAGGTTTGACGACAACGAAAAACACAATAACATTTTATTTGTTTTCGATGAACATCATCACTTATTCTCTTGCTAGTTACTTAGGCCATTGTAGTTCATGAATTGCGTTATCCTGTATGACACTTTAAGCCAACCAATTCGGTATCCAATACCGGTATCCAATACCTCGGAACCACATTGTTTAACAAGCAAGGAATACAGCCATAACATATATATCTTCTATATACCTAAGTTGGACATCTCCAACCTTTTCTTTTCTGCCAAATATTTTATAGATTCTCTTTCAGCAATTCCTTTTCCTTTAAAAGAATCTATCAACATCAATAGTGGTATCATTCACATGACACATAGTACAAAGCGTATATAGTCAAATACTAATACCTTTGGACTTGCACTTTGAAGTGGATCACCATCATCAAATGTTTGGTGTTCTTTCAAAAATCCATTCTTTAGTAATCTATCAGTGTAGTAAACATTTTACTTACATCTTTTATTTATCCTTATCATGACAACTTTTATGATCAAGCTACAATAGCCTATAAGGATGAATCGTGAGTATAATATCAGTTCCCAAAACCTTTTTGGTAGATTAGGATGCCTAGCGTCTCCAACCTTCACAAATTCTCATACAATATGAGAACATGTATTTTGTTAAATTATACTCTATCATAATGCAACCAAAAACATTGTTTCAGGTATCACAATATCTTTCACACATGATGGTTTCTGGAAAAAATTTCAGCTCCTATATAAACTTGATATTAAAACAACTTTTGAATATCAATAATCATGGAGGCATACATGATACTTTAGATACTAACATTGGAATTCTTACTCTTGATTTAAT
The DNA here is from genome assembly GCA_916181665.1 of Avena sativa. Taxonomy (NCBI): domain Eukaryota; kingdom Viridiplantae; phylum Streptophyta; class Magnoliopsida; order Poales; family Poaceae; genus Avena; species Avena sativa. The sequence continues at coordinate 541,018,834 of OV702289.1, read as the reverse complement.
ACTTCTTATTAAATTTCATGGAGTAAATAGAGTTTGCTGAAAGTTTGCAATAGGACTTATAAACTTTAAATTGACATTCAAAACAATACGATACTAGTTCGTAAAGTAAATATCCAGAATTCTATAGTTCTATTATCTCAATTAAAACTAAGCATAAGGTAGTGAACAAATGCCAATAACTACAACAAATTATGCAAATTCACTTCGATTTATTTTATGACAAATTGAGTTCGACTAATCCAAATTAGAAATGAACTCCCACTCAAAAACGATATCCCTCGTGCCTTTTTGGTGATTACATGAACCAAATCCACTACACCAAGTCCGATCATCACGTGAGTCGATGTAGCTTCAAAGGCGAGCATCAATATGGGCATCATATCAACTATATGTCTCATTCTTAATCTTTCGGTCCCGTGTTCCTAGGCCATGTCTATACATGCTAGGCTCACCAAGTAAGAACCTTAGTACTCGCGTGTGTAAAACTGTCTTACACCCGTTGTATGAAAGCGTAGAGTCGAGTACACCCGATCATCACGTGATGTCTCGAAACACGATCCATAGAACGATGCATACTTAATGAAGAACACATTTTTATCTTGACATCTAAATGAGGGATCATCTTAAAATGCTACAAAAACGCCAAACTAGCAATATAAGATGCAAACATCTAATGTGTAAAGTGGGATGATATGGTCCATGCATTTGATCACCATCATATGCATCATGGTATGATCTCTATCATTACTTTGTGTATAAGGCCAAGGTCTATGGAATTTACACGTTGAGTGTGTTGTAAGAGTATCTACCATACATCTACTTACAACAATACAATATCAAGACACTGTTGGAGATATGCCCTAGAGGCAATAATAAATATAGTTATTATTATATCTTTGTGTTTTTGATAAATGTTTACATTCATGCTATAATAGTATTAACAAGGAAACATTAATACTTGTGTGATTTGTAAACTTAATTTGAAGTCCCTAGTAAAGCCTCTATATAATACTAGCTTGTTGGTTAATAGATGATTGTGGTTTCCCTATCATGAACATTGAGATGTTATTAACAACAAGATCATATCGTTAGGAGAATGATATGGTGGACATACTCCTATAGATAAGCGTAGCATAAAGATCAAGTCATTTTAATAGTTCAATTGCTATATGCTTTCTGATACATAGTTATCTAATTCCTTCGACCATGAGATCATGCATATCACCTTTGCCGGATGGATGCTTTGATGACATCAAACACCACACCACAACTGGGTGGCTATAAAGGTGTCATTGAGTGTTCATAAAGTATTGGTTGAAACACATGGATCAAGAGTGGGATTTGTCCATCCATATGACAGATAGATATACTCTGGGCCCTCTCGGTGAAATGTCATCCAATTAGCTTGCAAGCATGTGACTGGCTCACAAGGGATCACACATCACGGGTACGAGAAAAGAGTACTTATCAGTAACGAGGTTGAACTAGGTATGCAGAGATACCGACGATCATAACCTCGGATAAGTAAACTATCGTGAGACAAAGGGAAATTGATATCGTATGTAAGTGGTTCATTCGATCGCAAAGTAATCGTAGAAATATGTGGGAGCCATATGAATTTCCAGATTCCTCTATTGGTTATTGGTCGGAGAAGTGTCTCGATCATGTCCGCATAATTCACGAACCGTAGGGAGACACACTTAAGGATTCGACGTTGTTTGAGTAGTTATGGAATGATGAGAAAGAGTCCGAATGTTGTTCGGAGTCTCGAATGGGATTCGGGATATCACGAGGAGATCCGGAATGGTCCGGAGAATAAGATTCATATAAGGAAAGTCCTGTTTTGGAATTGGGGAATGGTTCCGGTGTTTTCGTCGGGAACATTCTAGAAGGTTCCGGAATGTCCGGCACTCCGGAGGGGGAAGGGTACATGAATGTGTCATTGTAAGTTGGAATGATTGCATCATGTACTAGGTGTCTTTGCTGTCCAAAATAAAGGGTTTATTTAAATCCTAATTTGAAAAGTCAAACGGCTAGTTTGAAAGTCAAACGGCAAGTTTTGGAAAGAGGAGGAGGAGTGGGAAACCGAGTTGGGGAGGGATTCCCTCCTCCAACCGCCGGCCCACCTCCAAGACGAGTTGGGGAGGGACTCCCCTCCCCTTGGCCGCGCCTCCCACCTATAAAGGGAGGGGCAGGGCTGCCCCTCCTAGCACACAAGTACCTCTCCTCCAAAACCCTAGATTGGCGCCACCACCTCCTGCTGCTGCCGCCACCTCCCAGGGTTGCCCTAGCCGCCGACTTGGGGTGCCCCAAACCCTAGCCGCCGGCTCTAGCACCTCCTCCTTGGTGTATCTAAAACCTAGATCGCCGAGGAGCCCTCTCATACTCCACCATACTCGCTCCGGCTTAAGGCGAAGCCCTGCGAGATCTCCCCTCTACTTCCGGTACCACGCCGTTGTGCTGCCGGAATCGCGAGGAGAGTGCTACAACCTCCGCTGCCTGCTGGAACAAGGGAGAGGAAGGTCTTCGTCGAGTACCGAACGTGTGACCGACTGCGGGAGCGCTGCCGGAACGCGGCGCCGGAAGGATCGTCTACGCGATCTTGAGATCGGAAAGAGTACGACTACATCACCCACGAGAATCTGCTCTCGTTAAACACTTTGGAATCTCCGAGGGTGAGTTATTCTATCGACTCGTTGCTACAATCTAGTAGATAGATCTTGGCTTGTTTTTTTGTATGCGGTAGAAAATTTTTGTTTTCCATGCTACGAAACCCTACAGACACTAGCCCAGCAACGATCTAAACTAGACGCCTCTAATTTATCAATTGCAAGTTTTACGTGGCTTAGGGCTTTCGGAGATAGAACCGTTCTTACCTACGAACATGAACCACAACGAGGATAACCAAGTTATTAGCAACTCGTTGTAAATCAGATATTGACTATAGTAGGAGAGACAGACACCCGCCAGCCACTTATACAAAACAAGTTGCATGTCAGTCGTGGAACTGGTCTCATGTACGATGACATGTAAGGTTGGTCCGGGCCGCTTCATCCCACTATGCCACCAATATCCAAAATACATAGAAGATACAATAACATGATCATCATCGCCCACATATAAACATATGTGTACTACCCGTGCAAAGCACCCACGCATAGATCAGGCTCTGATACCACTGTTGGGTCCGCAGTATAGAAAAACAAAAAAATTCCTATGATGAGAACTACAGGCCAAGATCTATCTACTAGGTACAAAGCAACGGGTGGACATACATCTAATGAGAACTTACCCTCGAAGACAACGAGTATTGTTAACGAGTAGGAACTCGTGGTTGATGTAGTCGTACACTTGCCGATCTCAAGATCGTGAGGAAGTCCGAGCGCCGCAACTCAGCAGCGCATCCGTACTCGCACACACGTTCAAGCCACCGGACAACCTCCACCTCCTCGCTCTAGCGATCCAGCGGAAGCAGCAACTCATTTCAGACGAAATGCCACCAGGAACATGTATCTCACTAATCCGAGACCATGGGGGAATAATTCTAGAGGGGGAGAGAGATCCTTCACAAGGAGGTGTGAGGAAATAGGAGGAAGAGGGTGGCCTTTTATAGGAGGAGGGAGGTGCCCCTCCTTCATGGCCGGCGCATGGGGGGTGACTCCTCACCTCCCTCATTCATGTGGTGGTAACCCCTCCACATTAAAATGCCTCTTCACATTCCCCTTTAAAGTCCCTACTTTAAATGCATTAAAATTCTCCAAGTTTAATGCTCTCTCATTTAATAAAACACTTTTATTAAATTTATTCAGAATTTTGTTAATTACTTTAATTAACAAACATTCACATATAACCCCTTGCAATATTTCAATATCACATGCAGAACCACTTTCTGCAATTTCACCCGAAACAATTTCCGGTTTCTATCGAAACAATTTCTGCGCTTTGCAATTCTTTCGTCTAAAACATATGTGCTCTAAAATGGTGTCCGGTAACTCTTAAGTGTGTCACCCTACGGTTCGTGAATAATGCAGACATGATTGAGACTCCTCTCAGATCAATAATCAGAAGCGGGACCTGGAGATCCATATTGACTCCTGCATATTCAACAATGACTTCTGTGATCGTGAGAACCTTTAACGCTTGTAACTAAATCCCTTTGTCTCGCGATATATTACATGTCCGAGATTCGATCATCGGTATCTCCATACCTAGTTTGATCTCGTTGCCGACATGCACTCTTTTCTCGTTCCCGTGATATAACATTTTAGTGATCACATCACTTGCTTGCAAGCTATCTCAATGTGATATCACCGAGAGGACCCAGAGTATATCTATCTGTCATCGGGATTGACAAATTCCACTCTTGATCCATGAGCCTCAACATAACACCCTCGTAGCACTGAACCCATCTTTATAGTCACCCTTTTACGGTGTGACGTTTGATGTTATCAGGATACTCTTCCGGTGTTAGCAATTAACATGATCTCATGGTCTAAGGATAAAGATTACTTCATATGATGTTATAGCAATATAAACATAATGACTTGATCGTAATGCTATACGTCGGATGAATATTCATCACATCATTTCACAAATGTTATGACCTTGTTATTAACAACATCCAATGTCCATGATCAGAAAACCTTGATCATCTTGTTAATCAACAAGCTAGTCTATAAGAGAGGCATAACTAGGAATCCTTTTTGTTTATTAAACACACATATATTGACGTTTACGATTAATACAATTATAACATGAAAAATAAATATTTATCATAAACATGGAATAAGATAATAACCACTTTATTATTGCCTCTCGGGCATATTCCCTTCAAACTGTAACTACATACCACTGTGATGAGATAAAACCAACATCTGAGATGTCCTGTGCAGAGTAGCAAGAGATTGAACTCTAGAGGTCAGGGGTGTAAGAGTACGAGTTTGGCGGAATATGATGGATATATTATTAAGCCTCATGGGCGAGTATATATAGGCGTACAGAGGATTATTTTGGAGTACGAGTCAAGTTAGGACCGTACTTAAACAGATCCTAACTCTATCTAAACTACCATAACAACCGTATATACCTAATACTCTAACATCCCCCCACAGTCGTAGCGGTAGCGTCATGAACAACTGGAACGTCGCGGACGATCAGACTGGAGATAAACCGAAGTAGCATCCAGTAGGCTGACATCCCCCGGCAGTCATAGCGGGAACATCGTGGACGGTGTCGTGTCGCGGTTGCTTGGACTATAGAGGAAGCTGGTGATGCTCAAGCGAGGTGGTAGGCCTTGTGCCGATGTCGAGGGAGCCGAGAGCGTAAGGCGGTGCCATGGTCGAGGTAGCCGTGCGATGGGTCGCGGTGGTCGATGTCGTGGTCGGGGATGTCCGTGTCGAGGTAGCCGCACGTGAAGCCGCATGCGCATAGTGCGCAAGGAGGATGATGGAGACGCATCGAGGCAGTCATTGAGGGTGTCGATGCCGAAGTCGATGCAGTCCGAGCCGTCGAGGACGAGGTGTGGCCATAGTTTTGCCAGAACTAGGCGCATGTCGGGACGAACGCACACTCTGGTTTTGCTAGAACCGAGTATGCAAAGAAGAACTCGTCGGTGACGCGGTCGAGGCAGTCGTAGAGGGGTCGATGCCGAAGAAGACGTTGTCGAAGCTGATGAAGACGTAGAAGGCGGCGAAACCAGCGACGATCAGGGTTAGTCATGTTGGATGCCTAGAGTGGCGATGGGGTAGTCGGCGGGACCTGCGACGGCGAGAGGGCACCCTGCAGGTTACCTTGTGAAGCGCGGCGGCGGTACTCGAAGTAGGCGAGGAAGACCCGGCGACGTGACGAAGACCATGTGTAGACGGCGGCTATCCGCGCTGTAGGAGATGGTGCAGTGAAAGCCGAGACCGTTGATGCATGAGGACGGCGAAGTAGACTGCGTGCAGCCATGCTACGACCCGAGGGGCGGCATAGCTGCAGGGCGCAAGTCGGTGCAGCGGCTGGGAGACCACCAACGACGTACACGCCAAGGAAGGCGCGTTGGAATTCGGTAGCGTGGACCAAAGGCGGCGGCGCTGCGGCCCGACAGGGCGACACAGCGGCAGTCCGTAGCTCGATCGGCGGTAGGCGCGTTCTCGGGGACGTGCTTGGCATAGGCAGGCGCGGGATCGGTTGATCAGACCAACGGTGCACCGTATGCACCATGGCTTGGACGACGCGTAGATCGGATTCGATGGCGGCGTTGTCGGTGAAGTCCCGGACAATAACGACGAAGAGGATCCGAGGAGGCGGTCGCGGTAGCCTTCCAAGGAAGGCGTAGCAGCCGTCTGCGGTGCGCGGCAGCCTGCCGTGAGGCCACGACAGCCTGCCGAGACAGGCGCAACAGCGGAGGGGGCAGGCGCACGGACGCGATGTAGATCCTCGATGCCGATGGTCGGAGTAGAGGCGCGACGATGACGATGGCGGTGGACGACTCAATCCGATCTAAGATCGGTAAACCATAAAAGAAAACCGATCAAAAGATCGGGAAAAAAGACTGACATGACAGCCGATCACGGATCGGCGGACGAATCCTGCGTACGGATCGCGCGACCCCCGGTGGAGATCATGGAGATCGATCCCCGGGACGACGCAGCGGAAGCGGGTGGCTAGGGTTTGAACCGATTAGGTTCTGATACCATGCAAGAGTATGAGTTTGACGAAATATGATGGATATATTATTAAGCCTTATGGACGAGTATATATAGACATACAGAGGATTATCTTGGAGTACGAGTCAAGTTAAGACTATACGCAAACAGATCCTAACTCTATCTAAATTATCATAACAACCGTATATACGTAATACTCTAACAAGGAGATAGTTGCCCAACATGGCGATGCCACTTGGATGCCGATGTCCGCTCGCAGGCACCGGCCTCCTGCAACACGCCGCTCACCACTCACCACGTTGCATTGCCACCAGCGACCATGCTGTCGCCTATTCGGTCGGCCAACCACAACGCTGCCGATTCCACCCGCCGACCAGACACAATCAATGCACAGCCTACCAGTCATTCTCCTGGAAACCGAACCTATCCACCGCTCAAATTTTCACCGCCGCACTTGCTGAATTAGAAACACAGTATGAGAAAAACATGAGCTGCAGCTGGTAAGTGGGCTAGCTCCTAACCCACGAACTTAATTCCAAGAAGAAAATGTCGGTGTAAAAAGTTTACAACAGCGGAACATAATTTGCATAAGAATCAAGAATCTGAACATAATTTGCAACCAAAGAATCAGTATGAAGGCGCCCCTTGTTGCATTTCTGTAACCTTATAAACTAGCTGCTCACAAATTACAGTTGAGTTATGCTTGAAAGATTATTACAACTAAGTCGTAGAGATGTATATGAACTGCAGTGAGAAAAATATTAAAATGAGTATGACTAAATGCTTCCCATGGGATTATGATAACATATGAGGCTGAATCAAGTTTTCAGAATCTGATTCATTGGTGCAATGAACATCCGTAATTTATATTCACCATGAGACTTCAGCTTTTTAACTGCATGACAATCGACAAGAAATTCTACGAGAGCAACTACATTCACAAGTGCCAGCTAGATACTGGCAGAAATGACCTTCAGAGCTAAACTATGATGCAGGACCTGCAAACCTGGACTAAAAAAAGCTAGCTGGATTCAGACTTCTAAGCTCACCCCAGGTTACACTAGGTTAGGTACAGCATGAGCACACACAACTGACATTTTCTCGTCTGCACAACATTGCCTCGTCTCCAAGTCATTTGCATACATCTTCGCCCGTCCCAGTTTCTTGTCAGATTCCTGAACAATTAAGTATTGGTTAGGCACAAACAAGGATTCTGAAAATTACGCGTCAGGCAAAAGCAAGAATTCTTTCCAGAACTAACAAGTGAATGAATTCAGAACCTAAATCTCCCTTCATCCCAAATTTCTCCCAAAGTATATCAATGCTATAACAGCAATATTACCATCTGCAGAACAAACACATGGCGACAGTAATCTTAGAGAATAGCACATTCCCATCTGCCTAGCTAGAATATCCTGCTTACTCACCAAAAAAGGACATTGTCATCTCGCTTAGGCCCCGCTTGGGAGTCTAGTTAGTTTTCCTGCTCCGGTTTATTCACATTGGGATTTGGACGTACGCAGCCCATCTGAAGTAAATGGGCCGGAAATGAAACAGACCTCTGCACGTCTGTTAAATTTACGCCTGTAAATAGGGCGAAAATGATTCGGAGGAGACAAAAATACGGCCAACCAAGTGGCAATACTGGTGTTGGGCCGGATATAATTTGGAGGGGACTAAAACAACCGTTTCAGGCTAAATTACATTGAAACAAGCAGGGCCTTATGGTACAGAAAACTAACAATATTACTCCTGGTTTGGGGACAGGTTAAACCAAAAATTCTTAGAACATTGAAAGACTTGGTGAGGGTCAGTATGAGCCCACCTCGTCGCAATTTAAATAAATCTAAAATGAATTTGCCACTAAATGAATATCTGGTTAATAGCAACCGAAACAACAAAATTATGAGATATATTGCATCTCGACTGAGCAGAGATTTGAACAAATACACACGTAACGAGGATGGGTTGGGAAATTAGATTTTTGCGTGAGTTTTTTACCAGCTTGGTCCGCTTGACTATTGAGGATGGAGTGCGGCCACCACCCCCTACAACACGCGCCATCGCTGAAGATTTGGCCGGCCGAGGAAGACGCCGCCGATTCTGCAGCCGTCCGGCAAAGAGACCGCCGATTCCAGTCGCCAACCACGACGCTGCCAAGGATACGGTCGACGCGGAGCTCACCGCTCGCCTGGCCACCGATTCAGTCCGAATCAGTGTCGATGCTGCCGCTCACCACGACGCAGATGAAACCCAGCGCCGCTGGCAGCCACCGCACGCCTCGCTGCCGAACACCGAGGAAACAGACTGCTCCACGCCGCGGAGTTCACCACGGAGCCACCGAGATCACCCATCGCTCACCACGTCTCAAGATGCCCAAATCCCCAGCTGCAACTGCCCGCTGCCGCTCTGCAAATGCCCAAATCCCCACCAAAAATTTCTGAAGAAAAGAGTAGGAACAACCTTGACGCTCTGTCCCGCGTGGTCGCCTTCGGCATCCAGAACGGAGGGGCAGTGCGAATGTCGTCCGCCGCTCAGCGTGATGCGAACGCGACCACACCGCAGCCTGGCAAGGCGTCGCTGACCAGCCGACCACGGCAGCGCCGCCGAGGACACACGCCGCTAGCCGAGCCCGCTCGCCGCAATCCGCAGATGCAGACGCTCGCCGGTCGTCGCTCGCCGCTCGCCGTTTGCCGCTGTCGCTTGCCGCTGCTGCTCGCCGCTCGCTGCAATACCCAGATGCAGACGCTCGCCGGGCCACTCGCCGGTCTTCGCTCGCCGCTGCCGCTGCCGCTCGCTGGCCGGCCGCACCTGCCTCTACGGTTCCACCCAGGAACTGATTTGAGGAAGTGGGCAAGCTCGCCAGTACCCCCACGACCAAAAAGATAGAAACCGTCCAGGTAATAAACAGACCGGATAGGAGACGGGGAGCTGAGAGAAAAAGGGTTCGATCGCAACAGCGACGCTGCCGCGGGCCAGGTCCGGCTCGGTATTTAGACCCGGGTGCAGAATATTCTGCTCCTAGGAAGTCTAATAGAGCTTATATAGTCTGCAATGTATAAGAACCAAATATATACCCATACTTTTTATAGATTTTGATCAAATTTATATATTTTTTGTTTTATCTGTATTATAATTTTATATAGTGATGATATGTGTTAGACGTATATTATCTGAGTCTCACGTGTAGGACACGTGTAATTTACAGGTTATATATATATGATAATCAAATTTATAATTTTTTATGCTTTACCTATTATAATTAAGAGCTACGATCATAAAGTATCAGGTGTGTATTTGATTCTTTGTACTTTGTATCATGTAGAAATCAACCTACTATTAGTTATCTAGTACTCGACATGCTCTAGAGAAATGACGAAGATGATTCTAGAATTACCGAGAAGTGTGTTTTAAAATTTGTGCATAACATTCAATGTACTAAAAAACATCAATAGAGAATCTTCTAGATACTAGAATGGATTGAAGTTCCAACTTAATTCTATTTAGCAGTGTTGGGATTTGCCAGTCTTGATCCAATGGTCAAAGTTCAAAACTATTTGTACACTATATATAGTGATAAGATATGATTATATAATAGGTTAAGCTCAAAAAGTTTTAAATTTGATGGACATCTATAAAGTATGGGTGTATATTTGTTTCTTGTACTTTGTATCATGTTGAAGTTAAATATTTGTTAGCTATACCTAATACTTCAAATTTTGGTAACATGGTCTATAGAAATGTCTGAAAGATTCTAAAATGGTAGAGAAGTGTTTTAAGATAAGAAGTATGGGTGTATATTTGGTCCTTGTACTTTGTATGTCACGTAGAAGTCAAAGATTATTAGCTACCGAACACATTCAATTTTTGATAACATGGTCTAGAAAAATAAGGGAGAAGATTCTAGTATGATGGAGACGTGTGTTTTGAGGTTTGTACATAGCATTTATTATGACGAAGACTATATATCAATAGAATCTTCTAGATGCTAGAATGGAAAAGAAGATCCAATAGTTAGAAATATAGGATTCGTGAATCTTGATCCAACGGTCAACATTGAAAGTTATTCGTACACTATAGAGTGGTAAAATAAGATAAGATCATGCAGAAGTCAACGATTATTAGCTACGAGGAAGAAGATTCTAGTATGATGGAGAAGTGTGTTTTGAGGTTTGTGCATAACATTCATTATGCCGAAGACTATCAATAGAATCTTCTAGATGCTAAAATGGAAAAGAGGATCCAATGGATGGAAATGTTGGGATTTGCGAGTCTTGATCCAACGGTTAATATTCAAAGTCATTCGTACATTATATAGTGGTAAGATAAGATAAAATGGTAAGATAAGATAAGATATAACAATCGCAATGTTTTTTTATGTGCTAACGGGTGGAGAAAGTATGTCATACATACAACACAATAGCACATACTTAGATATATACGGATGTATCTAGCATTAAAATTTGACTGGATACATCCGTATCTAGATGAATCTAAACCAACAAATATAGGTCAGAGGGATTATATGTTTATAGCACAACTCACTCTCATATATATACTCATACTAAAATATGTCTTGTATATAGAAATGTATATGTACACGCCTGCAGATACTTGGCCACTCACACGTCACACACCGCAAACAGCTACACGTATACATGTACATGGCCGCAACCATACACGCGTACACAGACACGTACAAATACATGTACACATGGCTACACATGTACACATGGCAAGACACATGTATAAAAATATAAGCCTTAATTAATAAGCTCTAGGGTGGAAGTAGTACAAATTAATTTTACGACATTTAGGCTTTAATATTATATTGTTTGGAAGGAGGAAAGTTAGTGTCTTACGACTTCTCTAGCTTTTCTTTTACAGTATAAGTTAGAGGATCTGTATAACTTGTTTCTTGTTAAAGATCATGGTAAACATAGTTTTAGTCCCACTTCTCGCACCCAGGGTATAAATTAGTCTTATATCTTGCAGAGTGGACAAAATCAATCCCAAAGCATGCATCCCTGATGCAAATCAGTCCATTTCAAACAAATTTGAGCATTTCATACACGTTTAGTTGTCCTGATCGTGCCTTTTTGCGATTGAGACAGTAAAATAGTACCGGCCTAGAAATGGTGTCCTTTCACGACTTCTATTGCTTTTGAAAGTTCATGTAGAATTTTTGCGTAGATTGATGTCGTTTTAGCTTGGCTGAACACTGTCCTCTGCAAATGCTCAAGTTAACTAAAACTACACATGTGTGCATTTCACTCAATATTTCATCGTTAGTTTCAAGTTAGCTGAAATCTAACCAAATTTGATTCTTTTCTTATACACTTCACAATCCATATGCATCAGTTGTTTTATATGTGACGATTCAACTTGAGCATTGCGAAGTACGTTGGATGACCACATGGACATATGTTGTTCGCATATCATGTTAAATTCCCAAGATTTTAGCTTCAGCACATGGGCTTTTCTGTAAATAACGATGCCTTGCGTGGGCCCATAAATTACCCTCGCCTCGCTTTTCTTATCTTATCTTACATCTTACAACTATATGGTGTATGGAGAACTTTGAACACCGGTCGTTAAATCAAGGTTGTCAAATTCCAACATTGCTAGTGGTTGCATCTTTTTTTCCATTACGGGATCTAGAAGATTCTATTGATAGTGTTTAGCACAATGAAATTTATGCACAAACCGCAAATACATTGTAAAGTTCCATATTTGCTTCATGTGTTGTTTTAGCTAGATGGTGGGACCCACGTTATAAATATCTACAACTAGTACATTATGGAGCTCTTGCTATATTTTATACCAAAGCCAAATTTACCTTTACGTCAGATTTGGCAATGGCAACATTGTGGGTGCCCGTGGACAAGCCACAAGCTTATGAGTCACTCTTAAGAAATTTTTCTTAAGGTAAAGCTCTACTATGTATATATATGTGGTCATCCATAAGGACTACTTTTTGCTTATGAACACCCTTATGGACAACATAGTGGATGCCCTAGGTGAACTTTTGCCATAAGGTGGATCCCACACAGCTTGTGGAAGTAGCTATAACATCACCTATATATAAGGTGAACTTTTGCCATAAGATGGGACCCACACAGCTTATAGAAATAGCTAGTACAATGTATAAGGTCGATTTCACCTTAAGCTGGGACCCACATGTTTGTTAAATATACACACATGCAAGAGAGAGAGGAGAAAGTAAAATAATTGTTTATTGCTTATGGACAACCCATAAGCTTGTAGGTCACCCTTAAGGAAATTCCACTAAAGTGAACCTCTACTATATATATGGATAGGCTTAGGCCCTCCACAGCGTGAGCCAAAATCGGTGCCCAAAACGTTTTCCAGGTATCGAGCCCCGGTGCCCTACGCTGCACAGGCGGTGCCTCAAAAAAATTTCAGGGAACTGGAGCATCTAGTTGCTCTGATGCCCAAACTCGATACCCAATAAAATATTAGAATCGGCGATGTGAATTGCAACGGCCTCCTCTCTCTTCTCCTCGCTGAAGTGGTGGGCATAGAGGGGCAACGCCAGCTCGTGCAGCACGGAGGCGATTGCTATAGAATTCCGGCTCACGGCCACCGCAACGCCCTTCCCAGCACATCTGCCGACGCGCGCAACAGGCCAGGTCGACGTAGATCAGCTTCTTGTGCGCGGGCTTCAAGCAGGACGACCAGCGAGGCACTATCGGAGATCGATTCACGCTGCCACGATTTGGACAGCGATGGTGGCACTGAAAGCAGCCTGATTCACGCCGGTGCTGGGAGGATCCGCGGTTAGCCGGCTGGGGAATAGCGGGCGGGAGGCGATGGACATGGACGGGAGCTTCCTCCATCTGCACAGCTCTACCACTACGGCATGCGCTCTTCAATTAATTAGAGCTTCCTTGATCTGAATAGAACTGCCTCCACCAGATAACATTGTCGCCCGCATACAACATATTTATCGGGAAAACAAGCTAGAAAGGGCGGATTTTACTAGAGGGGGTCGATAGAAATCGCGGGAAGGAACGGTGGAAGTTGGCTTGGTCAAAGGTTTCTTTATCCATACGTGGGTCCCACTTTATATTTTTTGGCACCACCACGCTGCGAGACCGGTGCCCGTATTATTTCTCGAGGCATCACTGACAAGCTGGCCCACTTTTTACGATTTGGGCACCCCTCACGCTGTGGAAGGCCTTATGGACTACTTTTTGGCTTGTGGGTAGACAACATAGTGGATACCCTGGGCACCCACAATGTATAGCCAAATCTAGTTCCAAAATAGATATTTGGCTTTTGGAGATAGTTCCATATGTTGCAGGGTTAGTTCCAAATCTGAGAAACTAGGAAATCGGAGCAACTTCGTGCGTCGATGCCAAATTCCAAGTACTACTCTATCTGATCATGTGGCAGTGCACTGCTTCTCTCTCGTGCGATGGGGAGAGAGAACACCCTTTACTATGTGTTGTTTTATTCTGTGTAAGGGCCCACTATGCAGATATTTGGCAAGACAAACGCTGTGGAGCTAATGCCAAATTTACCTCCCATGCTAAAATAGTGTTGTGTGTCAGATTTCACAACATCAAGGCCGTGGCTGATAAAGTGAACTTATCTATAAGCTGGGACCCATATGTCTGCAAAAAGTATACAGGTGCAAGAGAGAGAGGAGAGAGTAAATAATTTTATATTGCTTATGGACAAGCCACAAGCTTAGGTGAAGCTCTACTATGTATGTGGTCTCATCCATAAGGACTACTTTTTGCTTATGGACAATATAGTGGATGCCCTAATACTTTTTGCTTATGGAAAACATAGTACAGATCTTGTTCCGTGAAAAAAGAAAAACAGATCTCGTCCATGCAAGTAAAATAGTACTACAGAGCTCGTCTAGTACAACCCATACCCTAAGCGTCTAGTAGAGTCAGGCCGGTCACAGTCTCCTCCAAACTAACTACTCCGACTGTCTATACGTCTACTGGTACTAGGGAATAGGGAGTCGGCGGATCACTGTCTCCTCGAAATGCAGCTGAGGAGCGCACGCTCGTGTTGATTAATCCAACTTTCCCCCCTTGCCTATTCCCCCGCCCCTCTAGGGCGTCTTCCCCTTCTCTTCCCGGCGTCTTCCCCTTTCGCACCACGCGCTGACGCTGCCGCCATATGCCGCTTTCGTATTCTCTTCCTCATCTCACTCAGGAAGTTGCCACCCTCGATCCCCCCTCTCTTTCGAAACCCCAATCAATGAAATACAGACACTACCTTGCGATGGCATCAGCGAGCAAGAACAATGAGCATGATTCTGAGCTTTTTCACGACGTGTTTACCAAAGGCCCCTTTGAAGAACTCATAACCCGATGCAATGTCATCACCGCCGCCAGCCTAATCGGTTCATCCAAACTTTTTCTTGAATCTGTGAAAGCTAGTGCAACTCTGGATGCTTCAATGCCATTTGGCCTCCCATGTGTTCTTCATTCCCTCCTGACCAAGGGACCGCTAGATTTCTTGCATTACTTCAAAATTGATAGCCTCTCGTGCAAGCTGTCGCTGCTGGACAGGTTCTCCTCCGATGCTATGGTACCAGACTATACTTCTGGGCAGTGGGTAGGTGCCAATGGAGATTGGATTGCCATGGCTAGCTTCAGAGGCAAGTTGGAGCTTTGCAACGTGTACACTTGTCGCAAGATTCCTCTCCCAGCATTGTCGTTCCAAGCAACCGACCAGCCAACCACGTTCTTGTTGGATAATGATCTTCCAGCTGTAATGCAGAAGATTGCTATTTTCCAAGTTCTCACAGCTGCTGGGAGATATAAAGATTTCTCGCTTGTTGTAGTCTTCAATGTCAGAATTGCCATCCTTCAGGGCGGTGATGATGGATGGACAGTTCTTCCACTTCCTCTTAACCACACCCTAAGCCTTTACAGTTACAATGATGGGATTACCCATGATGGACTGGTGTTCGCCTCAACTCTGTATGGCAACGTTCATGTTTGGGATCCTCTGAATCCTAGTAATTATTCCTTCATATGTAGTGTACTGGCTTAATTACTCATGTGCCCAAGCTATTGTACTGAATTGACATAGGGAGTGTTTCATTTAAATGAAAATACGAGTAGTTATTTTAGACTCTATGAACTGTATGAATCATAGTTTTTCCGTAGGATTTTTTCTTATAGCAGTCATTTGATTCATCAGATTGAATTATGCACTGTAGATTTTTTCGGATGTCTTTTAGTTCATTCGATAGGAATTTAAAATATACTTGAAGCTCCTGAAAAGAATCCGTTCAATGGTTTTTCCGTGCAATGTAATCCAACACAACCGCAATCCCGCAGGAGTATAAATGGACATGCAAATGTAAAACCCTATGTCTTTCCTATCCTATGTTTTCTGCATTTGCATGGGTTTTTGGCAAGTTCCCCTGCAAATGAACCAGTCAATTATCTTTGCCTTTTTTAGACAAAACGAACCAAAGATTGCCCGTCTTGTTCAAAAAAAGATGAGTCCGTTCTTTAGGAAATTTCCCTATTATATAATGCTTTGTTTCATTTGAATGATTCTAGGTTGTAGTTGTTTTTCCTATGTTCGAGCTACTTTGCATGCACTTCAATTGGAAGGAAATTTTTCAGTAGGATTCACTATATCATGCTGCCGGAATCATAAGTTAATGCATTCTGCTACCTTTTCAAGGTCCTACGCTGGTCTTGGCATGACCACCTGCCGCGGACGTGTTGGTGGATTCATTTCTTAATGCTACTGGAGAAGAGCACGACTACTTTTTTTGGTTTTTGGTGGTTAGCAAGATCTGCAGATGGTTCTAGACTTCTTCATATATATACACTTGGCGCTTTTTATGATCCCAGCTGTCTTACTTGTCATTGGCGCCATCATACTGGTGCTTCTCATCCTCGTGTTGTACACTATGGTCGCACTATCTCCACTTATACTTTTGGGTTTGGCTACTTGGTGTTCTCAATGAACATTGGTCAGGTTGATTAAGCTAATCCATGGGAAAGGATTGCTGACCTTGGATCATATTCTCTTTTCCTTGGAGTGAACTATCCGATTATCATGCGCGTAGGCGGTGCAGATCTTACCTCAGGTTATCTGACAAGAAGCAACTGTGTCTACATCTTACCAGCTGCAGCATGGCTTTCCAAAGAGGCGCAGCCTGAATTATGCCGCTTCAGTCTTAGTGGTAAAGACTACAGTGTTACTTCTGCAATCAATGTCCTTGAGGTAATTAGTAACCCTCGCTTCTGGACAGGAACGGTGAAGCATCCTTTGGTTCGTACCAACCTTCGCGAACACCGTCGATTGAAACCGACCTCATGCTTAACTAAGAAACAAGACATGTTGCCACAGTACATAATGATGCATCCATATGTAATAGTTGGTACTACAAGTAGAGAAATAGTTTTGGACCATGTTGAACTGTTTATTTTGTTTGGTTGTCTGAAGTCATCGGCTTTCAACTTGTTGGTCTCCTATCTTTTGAAACATGTCCTTGTATCGATACTATGTTTATTTACTCGTATGAACTTGACTATATTTTTTTGAACCTTTAGCATAATGCACTTTAGTCCGCCGATTCTAGAGTTCTTTTAGAAATTATGGAAATTTTAGCATCAACAGGATGTTACGGACCACATGCCATGCACATGAACAATCACTTTAGTGCTTGTGTAAGGGTCGTACTCTATAAAAACAACTTTGGCTTGAACGATTATATAGCCTCATGCACTAGTCTTTGGATAAGCTGATATGACGAGACCATATTTTTTAGAGATTTATCTTATCTTATCTTACCACTATATAGTGTACGGTTAACTTTCAACATTAACTGTTGTATCAAGACTAGCAAATTCTAACATTGCTAACCCTCGAATCTTCTTTTCCATTCTAGCATCTACTCACTCTGTTCCATAATATAAAATGTTTTAACTTGTGTGAAACGAATGTATCTAGACGGCTTTTAGTGTGTGGTTCACTCCGAACATACACACTACTTTTAGTGTGTAGTAAAAGATGTCTAGATACATTTTTTCACAAAAGCTAAACCATCTTATATTTTGAAACAGAGGAAGTAGGAGATTCTATTGATACTGTACTAGACTTTAGCACAATGAACGCTATGCACAAGTACAAGAACCAAATATACACCCGATACTTTATGGAAGCGGCTCGAAAATATAATTATTTTCTCAGCTTTACCTATTACTACTTTATGGAGTAGTACAATTTTATATTTTGATGATATGGCATTCATTCTACTAGGGTGTGTTCGGTTTGAGAATTAGGTGGAATGGAATGGAACCATTCTGTACCTAGAGGCAATTCCAGTGTTCGGTTCCGGAATAGAACGGAACCAACTACTTCCACGAAACCGAATATTCCTTGAAGATGTGATGACCCACAAGTATAGGGGGTGTATCACAGTATTTTTGATAAGTAAGAGTGTGGAACCCAACGAGGAGCAGAAGGTGCTGGCTAGTGGTATGGATCAGGAATTCTCTGCAAATTAAATACTTAGCAAACGGATTTTTAGGGGTTTTTGATAATGCAAGTAAATAAAGTACGAGTAAATAAAAGACAGTAGGAATAAATGCAGCAAGAGGTCCAATCCTTTATTCAGAAAAGGACAAGCCAATTGTATTACTTAAGATGACCAAACGTTCTCGAGGACGCACGGGAATTCTGTCAAGTGCTTTCGCTTCATATAGTTGATTAACCTTCTTTAGCTTGCTAAGTGTTGTGTGGGTGAACCTGTGCTAATGTACCGACTTTCCTAGGACTAATACATACTTGTGATTATACCCCTTGCAAACATCCGTAAGTACAAGGAAGTAATTAATGTAGAAACCTAACCATAGCTTTAAACTCTAAGACCCTTACGTCCCTTGTGCAATGGTTTCCTAACGGGGGTTCAGGTTTCTGTCACTCCGGCAACCCCTACGATTAGTAGCCAAATACACAATGCATTCCCCTAGGCCCATATAGGTGAAGTGTCATGTAGTCGATGTTCACATGACACCACTAGAAGTACACCACAACTTAAATATCAAACTATTGAATCTTTCTCAACACAACTCCACTACTAACAACATGACTTCTCCCATGTCCTCAAGAACAAAACAAACTACTCACAAGACATCATATGGATCATGATCAGAGATGGAATAATGATGTATAACAATCTGAACATAAACAATAATTCAACAGTTCACTCAATAGCATCAACTACAAAGAGCAATCAACACCGGGAAAGTTTCCCCTAAGAACTATGCAAGATTCAACCCAATTGTTACAGCAATATGGAGATGGTGATGAGGGTGCTGATGGTGATGATGGTGGTGATGATTATGATGATCCTGATGAAGTCCAGCTTGATGGTGGTGTTGATGGCGACGATCTCCCCTCTCCGGGAAGGAATTCCCCCGGCAGAAATCTGTCTGCCGGAGAGATCTTTCTCTCTCGGTGTTTTCCGCCCCGTAGAGGCGGCGGAATCTTTCTGTGGTCGCTCCCCGAGTCTTAGGGTTTCGAGAGGAATATATACACCAGAGGGGAGAGCCAGAGGTGGGCCAGGGCAGCCACACCACCTGGTGGCGCGGTCTAGGGTGGCCCGCGCCAGGGGTGGTGTGGGCCCCCTATGGCACATCTCCACTCCCTCTTCTGGCTTCCTTCGTCTTCTGGAAAAATAAGATTTTCCGTATATTTTCCCGGATTTTCTGATCTTCGCGAATTTTGCCTCCAAACAGTACCTTTTCCATCAGAATCCTGACTGCAGTGGTCCATGCTCCAAAAGTCATCAACCATGCAAAAACAGATGAAATAACATAAGTATCATCTCTTAATATGAAATATATCAATGAATAACAGTGAATTATGATATAGAATAGTGATTCATAATGGACGTATCAACTCCCCCCAAGCTTAGACTTTGCTTGTCCCCAAGTGAAACTGAGCTCAGTAAACATGGCCTCAGGTTTATGGAGTGAAGTGTCGATGAAAAGAATACAGATAAGAAGCATCACATTCATCAATACATAGATCATAATAGAAGACAACTCACTATCATATAACTCAACATGTAATGAGTAAAGGAAACACAATAGAGATACATGAAGTAAATCGTAATTGGTAATGGCAAACTTAGCTCTTGGTCGAAGAATAGTTGATAATTTGCTGGAGTTCACAAATAACTGATTTTCAATGATAGCTTTCAAAGTAGTAGACACCAGGATAAGAGCAATGTGCAAAACAAGGAACATAAGAAACATGATTGAATAAATTATCATATGATTGAATGAAACACAACAACTCAAAATACTTGCTGAGATAGAAGGTAATAGGTTTACTGACTCAAACAAAAAGTAAAAGAAAGGCCCTTCGCAGAGGGAAGCAGGGGTTGCAAGTTTCATAATGAGCTCCCAAAAATTATGGTACTTATTAGCTTTCAGCTCTCATCGCCTCTATCATAGGCATCTTTAGGTGATTAAGGTTAAAGTGACACAACTAAGAGGATATGCTTGACAAGTTATAAGTTGAAATCTCATGCCCCTTACTTACGAGTACCGAACCTCATGCTACTCAACTTTAGTCACAAGTAAGCTCTTGTCATTGTAAATACATGTGTATCATTGAGAACCGCCAACGGGGTACCCCTTACACATGATATAGGAGCTATCCCATAATCAAAATGATAAGGCAAGCAGACAATGAGCATCTCAGCGATCTTTTTATTTGCTATTTGCATAGGTTTTTATTGAGGATGCTTCATAGAATGCTCACTATAGTTATGCTGCAAGTTTCCACCATGATTAGCATGGCTTAGGCTAGCGGCCCAGGCGTTTGTCTAACACACATATGAACTCCATGATCTTACAAGTTCCCCTTTTATTTCACACCGCCGGGATCCACAGGCAAAAGAATCATGATATCAACTAGGCACAGAGTACCATGGCAGTGTTGAAAGCGTTCCCCATGATACATGGTTCTGCTAACTTCAACTCATAAAGCGCAAGCATATACGCAACAAAGAAGGACCCAATGGTTCAAGTTTATTAAGTGCAAGAAAATAAAGTGTGCCATCAAGTTCGTGAGAGCTTTAATCACTAATTTTCACATAACAAGTTTAATTTGGAAGGTAGATAAAAACAAGAATTTACTTGGAATAGCAATAATGCTAATAGGTAGGTATGGTGGACACAAATGGCATAGGATTGGTTTAAAATAAGTGGATGCACGAGAAGAATTCCCTCTCAGTACAGGTTTTTGGCTAGCAAGGCTGGGTAGCAAGTATAAGAGTTGAAGGAAACAAACAAACATACAAGTGATAAAAACAAACATGCAATCTTCCTTGGAAGCACAAAAGATCTTAACTAGAGAATACTAGACTTATGAGCTAATCAAGAAAGAAAGATGAAGAAATTATATTTCTTTAGAGTACTTTTATCTTTTTCATTCAACTCTCAAAAATAGTGTTGCTACTGACCGAGCCAGGTTTGCCAAAACCAACTAAATTAACTCAATGATCCCAAAGTGATACCAATACTAACAACAAGATCAATCATATAACAACGAATTGAAACTAATATAAGATATGTAAAAGAGTAAATGATAGAACTTCTCATTAATGTTCCATAACGGCAACTCCCACCAAGGGATACATATCTCACGAGAGAGAGGACACTTCCATAATGCAAACCATCCTACATGATAACTTCTCTATTCATGATATGACTCTAGATAAAAAGGTAAAAGGATAGAAGATAGTGATGTGATACCGCGGTACTCCCCAAGCTTGGAACAAGCCAAGGGAATGCCAAACCTGACGACGAATTACTCCTTTGGTGGTGGTATCCTATCATCATCGTCCGACTTCTAGGGTAAGGGCTCCCCATCAACAAAGGACATCGTGGTCTCCAACATCCTGAAACTTGCAGCAGCACTCATGCGTTTAAACTTAACCTTATACTCATAGTTTTGATTTTGAACGTCGTAGAGCTGTGCTTGCAGTTTGTTGGTTGTTTGGCAGAGTGAGAGGACTTCATCCTTGAGCTCAGCAGTCTCCTTTTGGTGCTCGACGATGAGTTCGGAACAAATCTTATGGATGATATCCACTTCGCGTTCCGCCATCTTCTTGTACCTAAAGACCTCTTGCTCCAGTGCTTCCATCCTATCCTCCAGACTTCCTTCACCTTTAGGGCCTTGAACCTCTTTTATCCGGACCTCCCCATCTTCAAGCAACAACTCCTTGGGATGAATCTTCAACTCTCTCATATATGGGTTGATGATATCCTCTAAAGAATCTTCCTTGGCTGATCCAGAGGAAGACATTGTGGCTCCAAATCTGGGACTCTCCCTGTCAAAAACAGATCGAAACGAAAACACGACAAAAACACGATATATGAACCTCGGGGGATCCGGGGGGTTATATATTACAAAGTTTCATATCAAAGGAAGGTACTGGGAGAAAATGGGTCGGAGACGGAGTCCGGAGTGGCCGCACCACCTGGTGGCGCGGCCAGGGGTGGGCCCGCGCCACAGGGTGGTGTGAGCCACCCTGGCTACGTTTTCGTCCCTCTTTCGCTTCATATATTTCTTTATTGACTAAAAACTGCAAAAATATAATTAGATAGTATTTTCACGGAACTTTTCTTACCAGAACTATTACCTATTTGGAAACGGACTCTGCAGGTCTTTGAATTTGGTATTTAGTAGATTCTTCCGGAGTCACCACTTGAATAACATCAATATCTTAATCTTCATACTCATATTGCTTGAGTCATGAAACCTTTCACTTCCTTATTACACCATTATCTCCACTACCTGGAAATTTCTTCCACACAAAACTTCACACGGTTCTCATTAGCAACATTAGTATAAGTGAAGTGGTAAAACCTTTTGAGTTCAACTTCAATAGAAAACCATCAAAACATAAACTAATGTAGCAACTCCTTCCGAAAACCCAAAAAAAAATCAAAAAGGAAATCAAATAAAGAAGCAAATGCAAGAGTGGCAAAATCTGTCAAAACAGACCAGCAGGTAAAGATCAATTTTTTCGAAAATCTTCTGTTGCTCAAATCAAAAAGTGCAAAACTAACGAAAGTTAAATAACAACCTGGGTCAGAAGCACAAAAAGTTACAGCTCAATCCGACATACAGAGATCCCATGTCCTCAAGAACAAAACAAACTACTCACAAGACATCATATGGATCATGATCAGAGATGGAATAATGATGTATAACAATCTGAACATAAACAATAATTCAACGGTTCACTCAATAGCATCAACTACAAAGAGTAATCAACACCAGGAAAGTTTCCCCTAAGAACTATGCAAGATTCAACCCAATTGTTACAGTAATATGGAGATGGTTATGAGGGTGCTGATGGTGGTGATGATGATGATGATCCCGATGAAGTCCAGCTTGATGGTGGTGTTGATGGCGATGATCTCCCCTCTCCAGGAAGGAATTTCCCCGGCAAAAATCTGTCTGCCGGAGAGATCTTTCTCTCTTGGTGTTTTCCACCCCGCAGAGGCGGCAGAATCTTTCTGTGGTCGCTCCCCGAGTCTTAGGGTTTCGGGAGGAATATATACGCAGACGGGAGAGCCAGAGGTGGGCCAGGGCGGCCACACCACCTAGTGGCGCGGCCTAGGGTGGCCCGCACCAGGGGGTGGTGTGGCCCTCCTGTGGCCCATCTCCACTCCCTCTTCTGGCTTCCTTCGTCTTCTGGAAAAATAAGATTTTCCATATATTTTCCAGGATTTTCTGATCTTCGTGAATTTTGCCTCCAAATAGCACCTTTTCCATCAGAATCCTGACTGCAGCGGTCCATGCTCCAAAAGTCATCAACCATTCAAAAACAGATGAAATAACATAAGTATCATCTCTTAATATGAAATATATCAATGGATAACAGTGAATTATGATATAGAATAGTGATGCATAATGGACGTATCAAGATGTGGAACCAACTGATGCGACCAAATCGATGGAATCATGAGGAACGAGGCACTAACCATCACCCAAACCGCTCTGGAAAAAGATAGGCCTATTCTCACCCGTCGGGCGACCACCCACCCCGCAACCCTATCCACGCCTCCCTCCTCTCTCTCACTACCGGCTGCGGTGCCCTGCTCCCACTCCCTCCCTGGCGGCCCTCCCTCATATCTCCCACGCCTCTCCCTCTCTCCGGGGAAAGCAGCAGCGGTGGCGAGCGAAGAAGCGACGGCGGGGCAAGCAAACAACAATGAGATATCCTCATTTATGTGCCCTGTCCACTTTAATTTGGACCAAATATTGCAAGTTTTGTTGATTGCTTGATCAAATCTAAGATATATGCTTGATTAAATATATTTGTTCTTCTTACTGCTTAAAATACAAACAATATGTTGCTAAATTTTTTCTTAGTTTGTGTTACATCTAGGAGGTATCCTCACCATAGGTATGAATGAGGTGGGCTGAACCCAATCCTAGACATTCCATTCCATCCAACCACACAAAATATAACCATTTCGTTCCTCACTTTTGGCTGAATCGAACACTGGGATGGAACCGTTCCGTGCCTTGAGAATGGAACCATTCCATGCTACTACATTCCAGAGCCGAACACACCCCTAGACATCGTTGGCGTGCTAGACTAGCTAGCTAATTACTAGTAAAGTTTTCTCGATGCTAGTACTACAGTAGTACTGGACAGCATTGGCGTGCTACACTAGCTAGCTAATAATTAAAGTCTCCTCGATGCAGTTGTGCCCTGCAGCAGAAGACCGACGAAGGAACACGCAAAAACTCCTCGTTCAAAGAGCCATACCGTCTTCCCCATCTCTGGCAGTATTTGGTATCGTATCCAACACATGCATCACTCATTTTCCTCGCCATCTCGCCCACAGCATCGGTCCTTCTAGGCCGCCACCCCTCTCCTCCAAAACCTCCCAATAGTCATAGATTGATCCGCCTCGCCCCCAAACCATCGGGACGCGATGGCGGATTCGGGGCCCAACCAGTGGTACGACGGATGGAGCAACGTCGGTGCCGACGTGTTCGACGAGATCGCTATGCGTATGGACACTACCAGCTCCGCCCGGCTGGCCGCATGCTCCAAGGAGTTGAACCTCCGAGTCACCAGCGAAAAAGGTAGCAGATGCCCCAACGACGGTTGCGGGACATTGGTCGCGTACCGTCAGGTCCACAACCACAAGATTGCGTGTGCGCACGGCCCTTGCAACTGCATGGAGGATGGCAACATTTTCGCTGCCTCGCCGGCGGCGCTCCTCGCCCACCTCTGTGAAGCTCACTCTATGAGGGTGCGCAGTTTCGGCTACGGCAAAACAAGCAGGTACTCGTCTAAGCCTCTGCCGGTAACAGGCCTGCGGACAGTAGATATCATTGGATCCAGAGACGATGGTACTGTGTTCGCGGTGCGATTTGACACGCGCCAAACGCTACACGTCGTATCTGTCGTATGCGTTAGGTCGGCGGCATGCTTGTCGCCGTTGTACATGGTGAAGTTTTGGTCGTCGACTGTGACTGAGGGGAGAAGGATAAAAAATTCCGGGCTAAGCGTGCCGGAGAGCACCGCGTCGCTCGACGACATCCTGTTCGAAGAGCTACAGTGGCTCCTGCCGGTGCCGACGTCGCACCTGGTCGCTTGTCAACCGTCGGTGTTCACCCTGAAATACTGTCTTTGGATTAACATGATTCATGAGTGAGATAAACACATCTTAATGTTCGTTGGAGTATTTGAACTGCTAGAAAGACTCACTACCTGTTCTTAGTAGTTATTCTTAGGAGTATTTTTATGGAGTTCAACTACTGCTAATGTATTTTGTAGTAATACCTACTTTATGTACTGGTACTTATCATTTTGGGAGACGTGGTTCCTAGCTTAAGGTAGTTCTGAGTATTTTCTATGGAGTTCTTCCTCTGCTAATCTATTTTGTAATAATAACTATGTATTGGTGCTTGTTCAAATTGACCGATGAAGTGCAGAGTATGGTCTCACTTTACTTTTGAATCAGGCCTAGCTACATCTATTGAATTTCAATGTGTGTATTGCTGAATCTGTCAATTATTGTCTGTGTACTGCTAATTTGGTCAGTTTGAAATGTTGCTGAATCTGTCAAGTACTGCTGAATATGAACTAGGAATTTGTCAAGTGCTGCTAAATATGAGCTGGGAATTTGTCGATATTTTTTTGGTCATATTCTATACTGTTGAATCTTTTAAATGCTACTGAATTTATCAAATGTTTCTGTTGTTACTATTAGTACGTACAATACAATATTTTGTAGAATTAACTGTGATGTACGTGTACTTGTCTAGATCAAGTGCAGCAGATTGTCTTGCTTTTCTTTTGGAACTTGGCACTTTATAGAACTAATACTAATGTACTGCTACTTGTTTAGACCAAGTGCAGTACATGGTCTTGCTTTTCTTTTGAAACTTGGCATTTTATAGAACCAATACTGATATACTGCTACTTGTTTAGATCAAGTGCAGTAGATGGTCTTGCTTTTCTTTTGTAACTTGGCCTTATCATAAACTCGTAATCTTGACCAGGCTTTGCATTGATGTGAAAAGGAGGCATGCATAAAAAAGTAGACATGATCATCAGTTTTGCTTGCTCCAATGGTTAAGTGTATTAGGAGAACAGGCCAAACTGATCGCGGGCCAAGGTTTTTTAGCTAAAACAAGAACTGATTCTCTCTGTACTGCTATTGAATTTCAAGCAGGAAAGATACTGAATCTCTCAAATGTTCTGACGTTGCTATTACTAAAGCATTTGTGGAACTAATACTAATGTACCGGTATTGTATTTCATTGTCTGTATTGCTGCATTGGTCACTTTTGAAATGCTGCTGAATTGGTCAAGTGCTCCCGAATATTAACTTCGAATCCGTTGATAAGTTTTCTACCTTATTCTGTACTGCTGAATTTTGACATGAATATCTACCAAAAATAATTATCGCTTTTCCCTCGTGCTCGCTGATGTCTTTGTTTTAAATCTGGCAGAGCACATCACAATGCAATTTTTATTAACCAGGAGAAGAAATCTAGTACTCCTTCCGATCCAAATTAATGTTCTTACATTTGTCTAGATTCTGACATATCTAGTCGTGTTTTAGTGCTAGATACGTCCGAATCTAGCTAAATCCGAGAATATTAATTTGGATCGGAGGAAGTAGCATTCGGCCCCTCTTTAGCCCAGAACATTTTAATTCAGTCTTTTATGGGTCAGGTACTGCTGACCACAGCCCAGCGAAATTTTTAGAAAGGAGCCCATGGAGCATAGCCGAGAACATATTAGTTCGGCCTTTTACGGGTCAGCGGACTGCTGAGCACATCCCAGTGAAATTTGAGAATGAAGCCCATGGAGCATATCCCATGGAATATAATCCACGTAGAGCAATAGCCAAACTCTTTTTAATTCGGCCTTTTGGGCATTGCATCGGGGACCCATCAGACAGAACATACAAGGCTGCATCGGGGACCCACAAGCCAGAACATGCTAGAGAGGCTCACATAAGGGCTCCAGCAGTAAGACCATACACGACTGCCATGGTGAAAACAGCGGACGCGACCGAAAAAAAGTCCATCATACACACGTTGCACTTACAGAGAAGCTGACATGTCGGACCCAGCAGGCCCAAGCATAGGCCATGAAATTAGCCTATCAGCCCCAAGCATAGCCCAATACTTTTTAATTCGGCCTTTTCGTGGTCTTGTGGCCACCGACCGTAGCCCATTCAATTTAGGAGTGAGCCCATGGAATATAAGCCATGACGAATAGGGCATCCGCCCCGAGTTAGCCTAGAATCTTTTTAATTTGGCCTTTCTGAGCATTTTTTGTACTCTGAGGCTGACATCTGGGACCTAAAAAAATAGTCCAACATACACACGTTTCTTTCAAATAGAGGCTGTCAGCTGGGACCCAGCATAGACATGTTTCCTGCACAGAGGTGGTTAACATCTGGGACCCAGCAAGTTTCCAAGGTCAAAACAACGGACATGGCCAAAAAAAGTCCATCATACACACATTTCATTTACAGAGAGGCTGATATGTGGGACCCAACAACACGACCTTATACAGATGCTACATCGAGCAATGTTGCCAGTTCGAAACAGGAAGACGCGACCGAGAAAAAAGTTCAGCATGTACACGTTTCTTTTAATAAGAGGCTGAAATGTGGGACCCAGCAGCTCGACCTTATACATATGCTGCATCGAGCAACGTTGCCAGTTCGAAATAGGGAGGCGCGAGCGAGAAAAAAGTTCAGCATGCACACGTTTCTTGTAATGAGAGGCTGAAATGGGAGACCCAGCAGCGTGAGCAAACGGCAGATTCTTCGAGCAATGCTATCTAGTTCGGAACAGGGTAACGCTAGAGAAGAAAAAATTCCATCATACCGACGATTCTTCTAATGTGAGGCTGACATAAGGGACCCACCAGCCAGAATAAACGGCTGATGCAGCGAGCAACGCTATCAAGTTTGGAACACGAAGGCGCGACAGAGGGTAAAAAATC
The DNA here is from genome assembly GCA_916181665.1 of Avena sativa. NCBI lineage: Eukaryota > Viridiplantae > Streptophyta > Magnoliopsida > Poales > Poaceae > Avena > Avena sativa. The sequence continues at coordinate 540,990,649 of OV702289.1, read as the reverse complement.
CATCATACACACGTTTCTTCTAATAAGAGGATGACATGTGGGGCCTAGCATCGTGATTAAACGATAGATGCATCGAACATCGCTATCAAGTTCGGAACAGCGTAGTGCGAGCCAAGGAAAAAATCCATCATACACACGTTTCTTCTAATGAGAGGATGACATATGGGGCTCAGGAGGTTGGTTAAACGATAGATGCGTTGAGCATCGCTATCAACTCAGAACAGGGTAACGCCAGCAAAGGAAAAAATTCCATCATACACACGTTTTTTCTAATGAGAGGATGACATGTGGAGCCCAACGTCGTGATTAAACGGTAAATGCATCGAACAACGCTATCAACTTTGGAACAGGGTAGCGCGAGCCAAGGAAAAAAATCCATCATACACACGTTTCTTCTAATGAGAGGATGACATGTGGGGCTCAGGAGGTTGGTTAAACGGTAGATGCGTCGATCTGCGCTATCAACTCGGAACGGGGTAGCGCGAGCCAAGGAAAAAAATTCCATCATACACACGATCCTTCTAATGAGAGGCTAACATGTGGGACCTAGCAGCCTGACTAAACGGCAGACGCCTCGAGCTACATTATCGAGTTCAAATCAGGGAGGTGCGACTGAAAAGTATGGTCCGCTAGAGACACTGCCATCTAGGACCCACACGCCTCAAAAGACTTCGGCGAGTCAATATCGCACGAGGAAACGAAAATCTTGCTTCTGCCATGTTTTTAGCAGATCCATAGAGAGAGAGACGCGTTGGCCGAGCTTCCTCCATGTTTTTAGCAGATCCATCATAGTAGAGGGCCGCGAAACCGGAAAAAAAAGTTTTCCATTGGCCACGGCCGAGCCAAGAATTTCGTCGCGGAAGACGTGCCTTCTACGACGACCGTCGGGCTAATTCGTTGCGGAAGGAAACTTTTCTTGTAGTGGATATCCTCAACATTGAATGTGATGTTCTCCATACGGAAGTTCTCGGGTGTCCCAAACGTGAAGGGCAGGGTGACCTGCCCCAACGGTTGGGTCGCCCCCAGGTTGATCCCTTGAAACACCCCCATTAGGGAGAGGCGTTCCACGGGGATATGGAGTTACTTCATGAGTTGGGCAAACAGGAGGTTTAGGCCCGAACCTCCATCCACTAGCATCTTGGTGACCTTGACGTTGCTGATGGTCGGGGAGACCACCGGTGGCAAGATTCCCATGCATGCGGATCAGCTGAGGTGATCTTTAGCGTTGAAGGTAACTGATACGGCTGACCACTTTAGGGGGCGCTGAGCATCCATGATTGGGTGCACAGCGCACACCTCTCGCGAAAGCCGTTTGATGGCACTATGCGAGGGGAACGCTGAGGCGCCCCCGTGTAGGCACAGGACGTCTCGTGGTCAAAATTTTGCCCGGGTGCGTCCGCATGGCACCTTGCGTCGGTCATCCGCTCGGGTCTAGCCGTGAAACAAGCAAGGTGCAAGTTTCCTTACATGAATGTCGTGGATCGCTTCCCCCTAGTCGTCACAATGACTAGGGGATCGCTCTCGGCGGTGAGAGGTCTTATCGACTAGTGAAGCTACAGGACGTATCCCACGAGGTCTACGATCAGAACAAGCCAAGATCCCACCCTAGGGCTATCTCCAATTGCCTCGGGCGGGAAACGAAGGAGGGCATCAGCTGCCACCAGCGCATCCCCCGGCCAGAGAAAATATGTCGGAGGTGGTGACAGCTCACTGGCGGCATCATTTGCCCCGCCTTTTGGGGATCCTCCCAGGTCTGCCGGTCCCACCCCATCATAGAGGGCGGCAAGAAACCCAGGGCAGATCCCACTTCTCCTAATTCAATAGAGGATACGTATTATCCTCCTTGACCGTTCGGCCGCACTGACTGTCTGGTTGGTGCCCCCTGTGATTCTGCGCCACCATGCGGGAAGGGAGGGTTGTGTCGCCGATGAAGGTTGCTCGTAGAAGTACACCCCGTACCCGGCGCGCTAGATGTCATGCCTTGATTTTTGACATCGGGGTTTATCCACTTTGATTGTTCGGCCAGGGGAACTATGTCTAGCGAGTGTGGTTGATGAACTAGGCGAACAAACTCATAGAGAGAGACATGATGTTTTTCCTAGGTTTGGGTCCGATGTGATCAGATCCCCACGTCCTGCAACTTTCTAGTATCTGATTATCACAAAGGTTCACACTTTCTTCCCCCCTTTCTCGTTCGACCTAGGCGTCCTTTTATACGAGTAAGGGGACACCAGAGGAGTCGGAGCACACGCGGAGGCGAGGGCTTAGCCACGCGGCAGTCTTGACTTGCAACATGGCCTAGCGGTCTTGCCTCTGTGTCGTGTGTCGCTTACTGGGCGATGGCATACTGGCATCAGCCTTGACTTGGCCTGGTTCTTGTCTCCGGGCAGATTATCCTGGACAGGGCTATCAGCGGAGGTGTCGGCGGGACCCGGGTAGTAATCCCGATTGAGTCTTCGAGTGGCCATGCGACGAGGCATCATGTGCATGACGACCATGCATTGGGCGAGCGCTACCCTGGGGCAAAGCATGGTCTTGGCTCTTCTACTGGTTCGGTGTGAAATTTGTATTGGGTCAGACATCATAGGCCAGTTGTGTTTGTCTTTGGGAATACTTCTAAGCCGAGAGGCGGATCTATGGACTTACCCGGGGAGAGCTCCCCGGACCTCCCGACTGGGCACTTTGTGGGACGCCCAACCCGAACACCGCGGTTCTACGACCCGTGGAGAGCACGGAACTAAAAAATATGCTACTAGGTTGCAGTGTTCTTCAACACGATCTTGAGATCGACAAGTGATCGACTACATCATCAACGAAGTCAGTTTTCATAAAAGCTTTGGGTATTTTAGGGTAAGTTATTATAATTACCCTCTTACTCATTACTAGCGTCTACTAGATTAAATCTTGGCGCAATTGGCATTTTTACCGTAGGAAATATTTATTTTTTCTATGTTGCGAACCCTTCAGTGGTATCAAAGCCATATCTATGCGTAGATGTTCTGTACGAGTAGAATACATATGGTTGTGGGTGTTGATGATCATGTTATTGAAACTTTTTGTGTATATTGGATCTTAGTGGCATGGTGGGATGAAGCGACCCGAACTAGCTTTACATGTCCTAGCACACGAGACTTGTTCCACGCTTGACATGCAACTTGTATTGCATAAGTGGCTTGCTGATGTCTGTCTCTCCTACTATAGCTATGATTTATTTTACAACGGGTTGTTAATAATTTATTTATCATCATTGTGGTTTGAAGTTCGTAGGATGAACAATTCATCTTAAGCCCAAAGCCACGTAAAAATATGCAAAAGAAATTAGAGGCATCTAACTTGGTTTTAAAGGGCATGTGATGTGATATGGTCATATATTATAAATTTTATGTATGCAATGATATCATTTGTAATCTATGACAACTGGCTAGAGACATATGGTTGTTTATTATTTTTAAAGGCTTGTGTGCCAGAAATGGAAATTCCATGTAATTTGAATTAGTGGAGAATAACCAAGATGGTGGCATCATGGACCTTGGAGCCACACTGGTGGAATGATGGTGATCATACCATGGAGCACAAGATGGAGATCGAAGTGCAAGAAAGGACCATATCATATCACATTAGTTATGCATGTGATGTTTATCCCTTTTATGCATCTTATTTATGCTTATTTCTAGCTTAGAACTTGGTGGTAGCATTATAATATGATCACTCTCACTAAAATATCAAGATAAACATGTGTTCTTCATTTAGTATGCACCGTTAAGAATGTTCGTCATTTTGAAGCACCACGTGATGATCGGGTGATAGAATCTATGTTCGCATACAACAGGTGAAAGTTTTGAGACGTCGCCTAGAGGAGGGTGAATAGGAAATTTCAAAACTATTACAATTTTGGCTTGATATATTGCGAAATTAAACTAATGTTTATTTTACAAGCACAAAACCTAAATACACTAGGCTCAACTAAGTTCACCAAAAACAATTTAAGCTAAGCAAGATAGTGAAAGATACAAGTACTTCAAGCTCGATGGCTATCACAAGAAAAGTAAGCTCGGGTATAGAGATAATCGAGCATGTAGAGACGAAGATGACTTATCGTGTTCCTTTACAAGTAAGGTACGTCATGTTGGAGAGGTGTGGAATTCCACGAAGGATCTCCCAACACCATGAAGGCTCACCTTCTTCTCTAAGTCTATCCCATGAAGTAATAGGCCATTTCCTTATGGCTAGATTTTCCTCCACTCTAGAGATGGCAAGCTCCACAACCACTTCACAAGCTCCACGAAGGAGAAGCCTGGGTCTCTTCACAATCTTCCATTAAGAAGACACCACGGAACCAACCACCAAGCCAAATAGGAGGTCACCCTCCAAGAGTAACAAGCTCATGGTCTCTCACTCAAACAAATCATAATGGAGAGCTCAACACTTATGCAAGAATGCAAAGCAAGGACACCAAGGGTGCTCAAATCCTTCACTCTCAAATCCCACCAAAGCAACAAGTGCTAGGGAGGAATTAGAGAGGAAGAACAATGGTGGAAACTGATGTCTAGGTTCTTGCAATCAACAATAGGGTAATTATAGTACTTGTAGCAGCAACTATTTATTGGAAAGTTTGTCCCGTGGAAGATTTGCAAATGGCAACAACAAAACCCCGCAACCACGTTGTCAGTGCGGCCATGTTCGCACCCAAAATGGTGTTTGGAAATAGTCTACTCTATAGGTTACTAGAATGACAATGAATGAGTGAGGTTTAAAGTAACAAGTAAATAACAAAAGTAAACTAAAGTAAGAGAGGGTTTATGAAGTGTTGTGTGATACGATTGAGAGGTTCTCAAGGAGTGTAGGATTCACCACTAGCATGGGATAATTATGTATGATTAGAATAATCTATGTCTTTCATCATGACATGTGTGGAGAGAGCTCAATAATAAGATATTCACTACGAGGCCCATGGGAAGCCTCTTTCTTGATCCTGGTAATGAGGTCATCTCGAAATAACCACTGTGATGTCTGAGAGCAATCACTCATACAAATCACCACAATTAAGGGTTTCCCCATGGATATCGCAATAAGCTTTGTGAATCTCTCTTAATTCCCCCTTTGACCGTGTAGGTAATAAGCCAATGTTTACTATCACCTCTTAGAACTTGATATACTCCCATACACGTCTTAAGGGTATCACCCTCTCTTTAGTCCCAAAGGAAAATGGTATGTGGCCGACTACACATACCATCTAAAGAGAGAGATCAAACACAACATCACCGATCAATGGATCATGGACCAAAGTTATAGATCATCTTTATTTCAATACATAATAATACTAGGGTTTCACCATCTCTCCCCAAGAACAAGGAAACTACTCATACATGAAGGGGATAAACATAATGGAAATAGTATGGATGATATATGAAGGTACAATTTAATACAAGTGCAAATCCACAATATAAATTGGGTTACAACAAAGTAAACAAAGGGGGTCGAAGCTAGAGATGTTGTTGATGAAGATCGATGTGTAGCCCTTCAAGATGCAAGCCTCCTATTCCTCTTGAGTGGTATAGTGGTGTAGATCTTGTGGGTGGCGGCTATGGAGGCGGTGGAGTGGTAGGGCTTCGCCCCTCTGGCATGGATGGACTCTCCTCCTTGCGTCTAGGGTTTCCCCTCATTCAATAGGCATTCTGGAGGTCGGTTTCGTGAACCGATGGATCTCGAGGCCAAATATGCCCATCAGGCCTTCACAAATGTTGTTCCAATTAACAAAATGAAGCCGTCAGAGGGGGTATGTCCATACGGTACGGGCGGGCTCTGCCCGTACCACTGGTCGTTATGCCCTCTGATTGTTGTAGTGTTTTGGCTGCCATTTCTTCATACGAACTCCGATTGAGGAGTTATTTGGCTCGTTGGATTCGTATGGATGAGGGATACAACACCATGGCCTTGGATCTTCATTTGGGTTTGATGTAAAATCAACTTTTTTCCTCCCCTCAAGCGGCTAAGTCTGGTGCCTGCAACTCCTCCATATTGAATCCTATTGGCTCCTTTTATCCACGATTATTCATAGCACCTACACACAAGGCAATGACAAGGGAAAAGTAATAAAATCCTACTAAACTACTAGTTGTGCGAAGTCCATATGAAAATGAATGAGAACTAGTAATCATACATAATAGGCATAGTTGTACCTAGATATAGCATGTAATGAGTGACAATATAAATAATTTGTATACTTAAATATGCATCATATTTGCACTCATAAACTTCCCCAAGCTAAATGTTGGTCTTCCTCAAGCAAGAGAGTTTATAAATACACATGTTATCATCTAGCTTACCATAGAAGATCGATGCCATGTATCCTTATTTTCCCTGCAAGCTCAAAGTAGGATTGAACATATTCATACAATGCAACACAAGTTCAGTTATGTCAATTCATAAAAGATCAATTAAAACTTCAAAGCTCGATGTCAAAAGTAAATATAACTTGAAAGCAAACTTGTGATCCTCCTATTGTGCCTTTTACATTTTGTATCCTCACTTTTGTAAAGTAAAGGCTTAGGAATTAAGAGTGGGAGATCATGTCATAATAAGCATAGCATTAGAGTGTCTCACTAGAACACCCATATCTATAGATCAAGACTATCAAACACTACTATTCCATTCGATGTCTTTCAAGAAAATTCATGTAGTAGTAATGAGACCATGCCAAAAACTTGTTGTGTGGACCTTCATTTTTCAAGGGTAATTCTCAACAAGGATCATTGAGTGATTCTTTTAAACAATAGTTTGCACAACCTTCGAGAGTACCAATACGTTTGCCCATTCTGGTGACAAGTGTCACCCGTGTCGTCAACTCATAGCCAAAATCAGGAGTTGTACCATTGATCGTTCATAGGCTAGTGGAGTTGTTGGCATCCAAAGGCGTGCATCAGAAACATAGAAATTTTTAAATAGTATCACAGTTTGATTCACAAGGTTAGCTTTGGCATGGATCACAATTACCACTAGACTTCATTTCAATCAAACAACTCCTTTTCAAGAGTGTTATTAAGTCTATCAGTAAATCTATGGGGTTGAATATCTATAAGGCTAGACTCTTAAGATAATTAAACATCACTCGAGAAATTATTTAGACGCTTCATCAATATACTTTTAATCATGTTAAGCGTAGAAATCATTGTAATGTATTCTAGAGGATCACAATATTCTTCTTAAGCTTGATAAAGATTTTAACATAGTGCATCATAGTCCTAACTCAATTCTTATGAATCCTAACAAAAGCAAGTGCATCCATTATATAAATATGAAACATAACTTACCCAAGCAAGCATTCCAAAACAGTGGGATACATATTTGCTCAAAAACTTTATCGAACAAAAACATTGCACAAGACTCTACACATGCATAAGTAACTTCCCCAAGCTATACCTTTGCAAGAACTTACTACAAGAAGAAGAGAAAATGCGGTTATCAAAAGAGAGTGTGAGAAGTGGTTACCTCCCCAAGATTGAATAAAGCAAGGGTGACAGACGTTACTGTTGAGGTACAAATAACCTCACTTTTCATGGACATGGACCTTTGGTTCAATGAATACTTCCTTGTTGAAGCATTGAGTTGAAACAGCCAAGTGGCTTATGCAAGTATTTGCATGGTTGGCACAAACCATGCATGTCATCACACAAGGTTCAAGTCCCTACGAAAATAGCAAACAAAGTAAAAGCAAACGATGCAGTGTATGAACAGAGTTTGTTCATCCAACTGTGAAAAGAAAAAGAAAATAAACATGAAATACTATAGAGAATTATAGGATAGGGAGTTTCGAAGGTAGAAAATTAAGTACAATGGAACATGTATAAGATAACCCACTGACCTGAGGTTGTCAAAATAAAAAGATTTGAGGGGTTATAACCTTTTTGTATCCGTCCCTTCCCTTGCTGCGCGGTGTTGCTCCTTGGTACGGGTGCATGGTACGGACGACATCTGCCCGTACTGCCCCTCGTCTTATCCCTTTTTTTAAAGGTTCCCGTTGAAGTTGGTACAACCGGGTGGTACTGGCGGATTGTGCCCGTACGGGTGGTCGTTAAATCCTCTAGAAATTCTTCAAGTTTTCTTTGCCTAGTAACGAGGTCAGTACGGGTGGACAGTACAGAGGCATCCCACCGTACTGATGCTCATTAAGCTTGCAGTAACTTTTCTAGAAAATTTTCTGCTTCTTCTGATGCGCCACATGAGTGGTACGGGCGCGCGGTACGGACGGGTACGCCCGTACTACTGCGCGTTAAACTCACTATAAGCTCCAGAACAAGATATTTTCTCCGAATTGTTTTATAGACCTGAAAAGTTAGTCCATCATCCAAACAAAGCAAACATATATTTTTGTTGAGAAGATATAACCAAGATATGCAATACATGATTAGAGCAACAAACAATTCTACCTTTCGAAAATTGTCCCAAGGCAACTCTAATAGGAAATCATGCATATATATATACAAGTGCCAATGCAACATGAATGCAACTAGACTCAAGACACAAAATTAAGAAAGACACCTAAAAACTTTTGGGTTGCCTCCCGGAAAGCGCTTTCTTTATAGCCATAAAGCCAGGTTTAGATGCTCCATTAAATTATCCACCTGGATCCTAGGGGATATCAATTCGAGGTGTAATGGTACTTACCTCCAGCAAAGGGTTGGAGCATCTCATATGAGAGTACAGTCGAAGTCATACCCTCTTGCGGTGCATCAGCATCATATAGATGAATAAGTTCTCGCTTCCAAGCAAGCGTGAATGTACCAAGTGTGGTGAGCTTGCCTCCTTATATAGCCACAACGAGAGGATTAGAGGTTGAAACATAATTATTGAACTTTTACCTTGGTTACCATTGTAGGGTAACACTTCATAATATTCTTCCTTTGCAACATGGAGTAAGTCAGGTCCCTGCATATTAGCATCGAAAGATTCATAGCAAGGTTCTATCTCAAGTTCATCATTAGTAATGCTCTCCTCATGAGTGTATATGCACAAGGCCTCCGCAGATAAATTACAATCAGTTTTAGCATTATAAGAATCATTACTAGAGAGAGAGGCATCATAAAAATGTAGTATTGTAGTGTGCCAATCTTTGTCAACCTCACATTTTTGTTGTTGTTCCTCTTTATCTTGTGGTTCCTGCAAATGGTTATCTTCAGGAACTACAGTTTAGACCGTGCCTTACTCTCTACCACAAGTGGATTATCACTAAGATGTTCTCTGCAATAAGACTGTAACATTGATAACAAGTTGGTAAGTTTCATATGAAGCATACTATCACTACTCTTTCTCATGATTGAATCTTTTGAGAGTAGATCATGGACACCTTTATAAACCAAATACTCTATGACTTCCTCTCTAGTGTGAGACACTAGGGACTCTTTAAGAGTAATGAAACATTGAAAACTAAAGTGTCCAACTGCCATTCATTTATCACAAGGCTCATGATATGAATTACAAAAGGATTTTGCACAACCATCTAGCAGATCATACAAGCTAAACAAATCCATACTAGTGGTAGTAGTATCTTCGCTGCAGTGTATATCCTCTTCTTCTTTCTTCCGTGAGTCCCGCAAAAGGTTAGTCTCTTCCGTGGCTATCCGCCTGTGAGTAATCACTAATGCATTATCACAAAAGTTATCAATACAATAAGAGTATATAAGGTATAATATTCCATAGATCTTCTCGAGTACTTCATCTTCTCTTTTTGTATCACTCATGTGAGCTAGCAACTCACAACAACCGGTAAAAAGTACTCTCTCATAAACCTCCATATTAGCAGAGAATTCGTGATTCCCATTATAAAGTGCTAATTTGATATCAATGGTATTATTCTTACATTGATAATTAAAATGATCTTTGGATCCACGGTCTTCACAAGTAAAATTGTACGAGGTACATAATGTGGATGAATAGACTTTCAACCAATTCACCCATTCTTCTAATACATTTTCCCTCGTAATATAATATCCAAAAGTGTCAACTTTCTTCTCCTCTATTGTGAGCTTCATCTGTTCAAAAATAGCAATCTCAGAAGACATGATTAGTAGCAAATGTTTTTATAGTTTTTGTTTTATAATTTTTTATGTGTTTTTTATTTTATAATTTTTTTGTTCTTTTTCAAATAGGTAAAAGCCGTAAAAAGTAATAAACAGAAATAACTTGAAACTTGTAAACAACTTTTAGTACAACAACAATAACTTAGCAACTAAGAATAAAGACCAAAGGTGCTTATCTCCCCGGTAACAACACTACAAAATAGCTTGATAACTGCAAATGCATAGATCAATTGTAGCTAGTTTCGAAATAAGAGTATCGATCCCATAGAGAGCTATTGGTAAAGATATTTATGCCCCTTGTTACTATTCATTAGAGAGTACTTGTAGGTTATCGCTAATTCCAAGTAATGGTGTATACAGAGTGTGTTTGAATAAGTGCTAAGTAAACAAGAACAAAGTAAATAACAAAAGTAAACTAAAGCAAGCGAGTGTCTATGAAGTGTTGTGTGATATGGTTGAGGGGTTCTCAAGGAGTGTAGGATTCAGCACTAGCATGATATTATTGATTATAATTAGGATAACCTATTTCTTATGTCATGACATGTGTGGAGAGAGCTCCATAATAAGATGTTCACTACAAGGCTTGTAGGCAGTCATTTTGTTGAGCCAAGAATGAGGTCACCTGTAAATAACCACTGTGATGTATGAGAGCAATCACCCATACAAACCACCACAATTAAGGGTTCCCCATGGATATCATAATTAGCTTAGGTAATCTCTCTTAATCCTTCTTCGATGGTGCAGGTTGCTAGCCGGTGCCAATAGTCACGATAGCTTCCCGGGGCACACTTCCAAACATGTCCAAAGGATTTCACCCTCTTCTTTAGTCCCGAAGGCAAATTTTATGTGGTCGACTACACATATTTACTATTAAAAGCAAAACTATGGTGTCACACGGTGTCACACTTCAACATATTTACTGGGAAATGCCACCGCAACAACAAACTAAAGTTATACCTATTTTTTAGCCCATATGTACTCAACAATATAACTAATTGACTAACAAAATTTTCCTACCGAAAAAAATCAAACTGCTAGAATACGCACCTGTGACGGCCGCGACGGCATGCCAGTGTCACAAAGGCACGCGTTGGTGTGCGTCAGCAGGGAGGGCCCCGTGGAGCGGTTCGCCTTGCGCGCAGACCTTCTCGGTCTAGGAAGCCGTCTGGACCTTCTCCCTTGCTTCCCAGGCGCCACTTGCGGTTGCTTCTGCGGAGGGGAGATGAAGTCCGGCGTGAGCGCACGTGGTGGCGGCTGGCAGGCGCTATCGTCGTGGTCGAGGCGGCTCGAGCCCCGGGTCGATCATGTCCACCAAGGGGATGTTTGCTGGTGCCGTCCAGGAGGTGCAAGAGGTCGCAGTTGCGCGGCTCATTGGCCTGCCGGTCGAGCACGCAGGCAGGTGAATGGAAATGCGCAGGAGGCTACCAACGATGTCGTCGAGACGAAGCATGTGGCCAAGGAGCCCAAGGTGGTCCCGGGCTCCCGGCGAGGCGTTGGAGGGATCTGCTTTGGTGCGGAAGCAGGATGCGTCGCCGTCCACGAAGAGAATCCGCTCTACCGCCTCCTCCACCATGGGCCGTCGCCATCACTTAACGGCATGGTGATTGGTTCAACTGGAACTGCTGTCTCTCCATCTCAGGTAGATGTTTTCTCCCGCTCTCTATCTGCTGGACTGCCTTCCCTTCCTCTATTTTCTCTCCCGTCTTGCCTCTGACAGGTGCTGGTATGTGTTTGTAAATGACCACATGGGGAATAAGGATGGGAGCTGTGCGGAATAAAAAATAAGGGGCGAGTCTCGTGCTCTTTGCTTCTTCCCGTTGATGAGCTCCCGAATTCTTTGTTTCTCTGTCTAATTAGTCTCCTTTTATTATACTGAGTTGTTGTTTGTTTCCTCCTCTTGTTAATTTCCGACAAGCAGAAAAACTAGCCAGTCAAAATGATGGATTACAGTTTACACTCTACCTCAGTATCCATTGGGAGCTATCATAGTAAGCCATTACACATAATAAGATCAATAAAGAACCATCTAATAATTCTGTTATGCTAACTTGTATATAAATTTCTTATGCTGTCAACTCGCAAGAAAAGTATTATAATTGAATTACTAATTCTTGCAGTCTACACTAACAATTTACTTTTGGCTTACCATGCATTTAACTACCAATTATTTCTATAACATTATAGCCCACCTTGAAATCTACAGTGATCTACTATCTTCAATTATAATAATTAAATACTGAAAGGAAAATTAGTGGACAGATCGACCTCGATTCAGTGTAAGCTGGGGATTAAGTGGCTAAGGTCAGCGGTGGTGGCGCTGCTCCTTTCTCTTGCTCGAGTCTGGCCGCTGTTGTGAGACTTTGGGACTCAAGGGAACCGAGGAAGGAGACATAGCCCCTTGTCATTCCACTCAAGATACCGGCGCCGGAAAGAGAGGAGGAGAGGACTCCATGATCCCCTGACCAAGAGAGGAGAAGGGAGTTGAGTGGAGGTGGGCCACCAGCATATTTGGGGAGGGGAGATGGAGCGAGGAGGCATGGGCAAAGGGGGCGAGATGCCAGGCTAAACGGCAAGCGAACGGGATGAATGAGCCAACAACTTACGCGCGATCTAGGCGGCGACCAGCGGCGAGCCATGCAATGCATGCGGAGCTGTGAAGTGATGTTGCAACATGATAACAGGGTGTGTATTTAGGGAAGGAGTGATAGTGTGCATGTGAGAAAGAGAGGGACCGTCAGTTGCTATGCGGAGAGAACACACAACAACTTCCCGTGAAGTGTGGACCGATCAAGACCAGCTCTCTATGAACCAAAATGGTCTTTTTAATTCCTGTTGTTTTTTCTAACCAGCGATTAGCTTGTTCTGGTAACCTAATTTCTATGCATGTTTAAATTCTTTTTTTAACATGTAAATGAAGCATGGCCTAACTGTTATTGTATTTGGGAAGGAATAAGAAGTGTTCATAGTCTTAGTACTTTTGCATTCACTTTTTTCATTGTTGATTATTCAGTTTAACTAATTAGTGTCCTCTTTTTCAACATATAATATTAAAATGGAGCGGAAGTTATGAATAAATATACTTCAGCATACCGAGCGTACACGACCAATTAAGGTACATATAGAGAGATGATTTTCTATGCATGGCACATATTGATCACCGATAGGAAATAAATAGATTCTATGGACCCCCACGAGATAATCCACCGTTATAGGACATAAGACGATGCTTTCAGAAGAGATCGAATACTTATTGGGTTGTACACCACCAAAAGATATTTACTGGCTCTATGTGTGGATATTTAGGTGTAATTTATGTTTTACACGCAACACATGCGCGGCGATGATAAACACATGACAACATCAAACCTTGTGTACCGTGGCAATGCACGGGCATTCAACTAGTACCATCTAAAGATAGAGATCAGACACACATCATAAATCTATCATAGACCAGTAAGTCATATGGACACAAATATAGATCGTCTTTATTTCAATTCATAATAGTGGTAGGGTTTCACCATCTCTCCCCAGGAACAAGGCAACTAATCATACATGAATGGGATCAACATCATGGCAATTTTATGGATGAAATATGAAGGTAAAATTGAATACAAGTGCAAATCCACAATAGAGATTGGACTACAACAAAGTAAACAAAGGGGGTTGATGTTGAAGACGATGTTGATGAATATGGCGATGAAGATCAATGCGTAGCCCTTCAAGATGCAAGTCTCATATCTCCCTTGAGTGGTATGGTGGTGTAGATATTGTGGGCGGCGGGTATGGAGGTGGCAGAGTGGTGGGGCTTCGTTCCTATGGCGTATGTGGACTCTCCCCTTATTCTAGGGTTTCCCCCTCTTTAAATAGGCATGTGGAGGTCGGTTTTGCAAACCGATGGAGCTAGGTGACAAATATGTCCATTGGTCCTTCACAAATATTGTTCCGTTTGACGAACAAAGCCGTCGGAGGGTGGTATGACCGTTCGGTATGGGCAGGCTCCGCTCGTACCAGTGGTCGTTACGCCTGTAGTACTCCGTAGTGTTTTGTACGCCATTTCTTCTTGGCTCCTTTTATCCATGATTATTCATAGCACCTACACACAAATCAAAGACAAGAAAAAGGTAATAAAATCCTAATAAAACTACTAATGTGCAAAGTCCATGTGGAAATGAATGAGAACTAGTAATCATACATAATAGGCATAATTGTAGATAGATGTAGCATGTAATGAGTGACAATATGAATAATTTATATACTTAAATATGCTTTAATTTTGGACTCATCATACATTCTTTATGCTTCATGTATTGACCAACTTGAATTCACTCTTCACTCTTTGTGTTGGTCAACCATGTATCTTCTCATGCTCCATCTCAATATCTTGAGGTACATAAAGAACTCTTCATTTGATTACATGCTCTAAATCTTAGTCAACCATAGCTCAACTAGTAAGGCTATCATGACACCGACTTAGAGCAATATCTTGAATTCTTCTATTGAGATCACATTCTCAAGATCTTGATAATATCATATTCTTCTCTTCAACTCGATGATCTTGATGCCAATACTCAAGGTATATCTTTATATTCATGGCATCCATACTTGAATCCAGCACGTGGACTACAAACATGACCTATGAAATATTCCTTCATATAAAACTCAATGAAAACATTAGTCCATAGGGATTGTCGTTAATCACCAAAACCACACATAGGGGCAATTACCCTTTCAATCTCCCCCATTTTTTTACCAAGATACCATAGGGGAGGCCCTTACGGTTAAAAATTTCATTAATCAAAAGCAGGAATTACATATGTAGAGACTAACAAAACACTAGAAAACTAACAGACTAGCCAACTCGACTAGCTCACTAGCTAGCTAGCTAACCAAGGCCCATTAGGGAGGAAGGAAAGAGAAAAAACAATGGCATGGGCATTTAAGAGAAACGAGAGAGAATCCAATCTAAAAGGGGTTGAACACTCTTAGCTTTAACTCTAAAACGGTGGAGGAGCAGATCACTTTGGCATCTCACTTTCCACCTCCCAAACGATGGAACCTATTGCTGAAAAATATACTCATTGCGCTCCTTCCAAATGTTCCAAGATGCACAAGCAACGACCTCCATAAAGCACGGGCCACTAAAGGAATCTTTATAAACCAAGAATATCTAAGAGATAGGCGAGGTGGAGTCCCAAGTAATGCCTCAAAATTCATAGCATCGCTTAATGAACGAGCAGTCAAAGAAAAGATGATCACGCATCTCCAAAGTTTGGTCTCCACATAAAACACAGCCGGTTCCCGAATCAACATGCCAATTCTTTCTAGTCATCATATCCTTGGTATTGAGCCTATCTTTCATTAGCAGCCAAACAAAGACCCTCAATTTAGGTAGACATTTGGAATTCCAAATCGCTCTAATAGCCTCATATGGTGGAACATGAGCAAACATAAAATTATAAAAACTAGTCGGTGTGTAATTTGGGCCCCAAGAAAAGATTCTAACGTCCTCCATCATAGACAGTAGCCCTTGTAAAATGTGATCCATCTCCAAGAGTTCATCATGCGCTTGGATCGAAAGGGGCAATGCAAAGAACTTAGTCATGTCGCTCGAGCTGGCCATGTCAGCAACCGAGACGTCCTCTGAAAGGGCAAAAGAATATAGGCGCGGGAAGCATTCACAAAGCACCTGCCCATCACGCCAAAAATCCTTCCAGAGAAGAGTAGACTACCCATTTCCAATCTGAACTGAAGTGATGCTACAATAATCATTGACATAGCTGAATATGTCTCTCCACCAAAAAGATAGGATTGTTGGTTTGCGGCTTGAAAGTTCGTGGGCGAGTGTATCGCGGTACCCAAGTTGCCTGTAATTGCCGTGTTTCATAAAGTTGGGCTGCCAACTACTGAGAGGGGCCATTTCGAGGAAAACTCACCTCACCCCTACCAAATTCAAACATTCCGTTAAACTGCCCCATGAAGTAGACGATTGGGACCCACATATCGGTCATCTGTCCGTGACGCGAGCGCCAACGCGGCAACCTCTTAGGCAAATCGAGGAACTAAGTGGATTGGATGCGTTGACCAATTTCAAATCCATTCCCTCCTTTCCCCTAGCACCGGTGGTGTCAAAATCTACCCTCCAGGCAGAATGATCCCTTCGAACGTTTGACTTCTGGCACCAAGTTACTGCGCCTAGTTGCTGCGCCCAGTTGCTGCGCCCATTCTCTGATCCCGAGATCCAATGGTGCATGCCGTAGCCGCCATTGCGAGGGTCTAGCCCGGCTCCGCCACCGACGATCTGAGCAGCTCGGAGGATGGTAGATCCTACTACCAAGGAAGAAGAAGTTCTGGCTACATGCGGGTGAGCTACCCTTCTATTTGCTATTCGCACTAATTATAACTGCCAGATGGCTACTGCACCTAAAACTATTTGTTAGCCCAACGCTGACAAACATATTTTGTACACAGTTTTCTGTCAAGTGGGATCTCCGCGGACCACCCTTACCTGGTTATGGTAGTCCTCTTCAGGTACGACTCTAAATCAGCAAAGGTGAAGGGAAAGTGGTATTGACACCATTGTATCACAATGGAAGAAGCGCCTGCGCAGATCTGCACTATCTCTGGTATGGTTGCTGCTTTGTGTAATCACGATGAAATATGGCCGAAGCAGACTGCAAAGTTCAGCTTCATGGATGAACGTGGCATCATGGTTCCTCTAACGTGTGACAGTCAGCTAATTGGGTTGATGAAAAGGTATGCTTCGGCTTGCATGTTTGAGCTTAATTGTGATGTACTGGATGTGGAAGCTACTGCAACTGGGAGTCGCCCTTATATTCTTGGGCAGGGTGACCGCTCGAACCCAATTAGCTCCTGGTAAGCAAAAGTCTCTCGGGATTCGCATGTTTGTGCTGAATTGTAATTTTTGTTTTATTTACTCTATAGATATTGGGCAGTGATGCAAAAGTCCTATTTCTTTGACAGGAAGCGCCGCAAGGTTAGAAACATGACTGCCAGGTCAGTCATTTTGTTGCCCGAAGAAAATAAAAACGAGTGGAAAAATGATGCTGGACACGATTCTGGCGTTGATTGTCCCGGTGATGCAGAGTACGTGAAGCTAAGAAAATTTGGCACCGACGAAGAGGAAGAAGGCAGGAAATGAAGAAGCCAGTGGACATGAAGTCTTGGCACCCAGGCTAGGGAAGAAGGCTGCTGGCAATGGCGATGCATAGTAATGTGTTAATTTGAACCTATATGTGTAATTTGGTTAAATTCTAGAGCTCTGTGTGTGGAACTTTGCGGGGAGAAACAATCTACCCATGTTCTGGGAGTAAAATGTACTGCGACTTAGGGTTAGGAAACACCTGAGTCAGTAGTTGAATCCAAAATTTTGATTGTGCCACTACTATCTGAAAACACGTAGCACCGATTCCACGATTGCTGAGGGGAAGGAGGTCTCCAAATTCAATGGAATGTAAGTGGCACAGAAATAAATTATTTAAGCTGCTACACTCCATGAAGCAGCAACTTATTTTAGCTGTTGCACAACAACATGGCAACATAAACAACAATGGCAACCGATAATGCCCAGATGATGAGGAAAGCGGTACCACTTTCTGACCTAATCTTGAGCATGTCTATCTCACCGCCTCCCTGCTCCTGCATCCCCTGCATCTGGCGAAGCTCCCGGATCTCCAGTAACCGGGTATACGTGCTTCCACTTTATAAATTGTGGTTGTGCCATTTGCATGCGGCAAAATCCACGTAGATTATGTTTAAATAAACCACCAATGTCAGAATACCACCATGATCAGACAAAAGGAAGTAATGCAGGGTTAAGACAGATTAAGGGCGACCAATTTTTTTTATCCCAGGACTCTGGGACCACTAGTTCAGACCGCTAGTATTTACATGTACTACTATTATAACTTAAAAAAGTACGGAGCTCAAGCTAAATAGAACTAGTTATCACACATCTCCTTGGTCTTCCTAACCTTAGCCCGATGCGCATCATCCTGTGAGAGCAAGGATCAAATCGTCTGATCGTTCCTTTTAGCATCTTCCTTGCACAACTTCCATTGTTTCTCTGCATTTATCCTCATGCACTTGTCAATACTCGTAGTTGTGAAATGCAGGACTTTGGCCTGGTGAAGATCATTGCTTGCTTTAGTTTGTTCTTGCTCTGCTTTAGCCTTCAGGGCCAATGCCACATCCCTCTCCTTCTCGACTTTGCTAACCTTGTCTTGCACCCTCCTGAGATCTCGGTTAAGCTTGGTTGTGTCAATTGGGTCCCATAGCTTCATCTCAGCACTGTCAAGAAGTGAGCTGACTATGGATTCTTTCAACTCGGTAGTCATATCCCATAGTTTGTCCAGTGTTTTCTGCATCGATTTGGGCCACTCTGGAACTACCCATTTGATGAGAATATCATTTTGCGGCCCGAAAGTTGGGGTGTCCAGGAAACGCGGTACCCAAGTTCCCTGAAATCATCCGCGATGACCACAGTTGGTGTGCCAAATACTCAGTGTTAGGGGGATACCCCTGGGTAGGGTCACGCCAGGGTATAAAGGCCGAGTTAGCCGAGGTACGGCAAGGTCAAAGCGGATGCTGGCCGAGTCATCTCAAGGCAGGCCGAATCACGGGGTAACCCGGACCAGGGGATGTCCACCTAACTGGGTCTCAACCGACTTAAGCCGTAAGTCGGATGGATGAATCTAACTTGTATGTAGGAACATGGGTGGCCGAATCTTCTATGTACGATCCGGGTCATATCAAGCTTGTAGGAGAAGGAAGGTATCTTGCTGGTAAAAGGTGACCACTGTATGTAGAGCGTGAGCAAAGCGGACGGAGGCAGGACCACCGAGGCATGGCCGACAAAGGTGACGATGCCAATGTCGGCTGACGCGGGCGCCGTAGAGGTTCATGTAGCCTCTGCATGGATGACGCGGGGGAAAAGTGACCCGGTCGGCTTACTATTTTGGGAAGAGGCATATTCCCTGGAATATGCCTCCATGTATTCCCTAATTGGAGACCTAGCCACCCTTATATAAGGAGGGCTAGGGCCTCTGTAGAAAGGGTTGAGTTTTACGAGGTTGGTCTTTGGAGGTTATGTTCTTCTAGCAAGTTACTGAGAGCTAGAGAGTGGTGAGAGTAAGAGAGTTCCTTCTTCCTCTTCTCTCCAATACAGCTCAAGGAGCACTTGTAATCTGTGAGAGTGAATCAAATACAAAGCTACTGTGTGTGGAATCACCACACTATCCCTCCCTGGATTCCCCTAGTTCATTTAGTCCCCACCTTTAGCCTATCCATGGCATCTGACGTGACACCACCACGACAGTTGGCACCCACTGTGGGGCTAGCGACGCTAGCAGGGGTCAAGATCCGGACGGGAAACCTCATCGGCACCGGCGAACGCATCGTCTCCGGGCTCGTTCAGCGCTTTGGAGCACTGGACTTTGTCAGCGACAACGCTGGCTGCTTCGGCAAGCGTCCACTTCCGTGCAACGGCCTCTTCGTCAAGCTCGGCGCGCACAAGGTCTACGTTGCTGTCGATGTGTCATGCGTTCATCCACGGCACGTCGTCGAGGCAGGCGAGCCACCCCTTAGCGTGGTTCACGGGGCGCGTATCACTCGCTCCCCGGACCGTGCTGAGGTGATGATGACTGCGCCTGGCGCTGGCGCAAGCAAAGATCTGGAGGTAACGCCTAAGGCACCGAGGAAAGGTAGAGGTCCTCCACTAGAGAGGCCAGAGAATGTGCTGCGGGAAGCGATGGATAGCTTGGCAAACCCTGTAGCAGAAGTGGTAGATCCGGCTCAGGAACAAGCCGAGCTAGAGGAAACTAGGCAAAAAATTCTAGAGGGTGCGAAAAAGATAGCCGCGGCTCAGGAGTCGTTGAACATGACATTGCGTGAGTATGCAAAGGCAAATAAAGTAGATGCTGTGAAAGTAAAAGGGAGAAACCTCATGAGTGAAATGAACAAAGAGGGTGATACTAGGATTGAGGAGTCAGAAAACTGTTTGTCCATGGGGCTGCCGAAGTATAGTACCACGGCAAAAAACCTCAGAGCAGCGGATACAGCTGCTTCCGAGTTAGAGGGTCTAACAGGTGAAGCCCGTCAGAGACAACAAGATAGGGTCAATGAGTTGGTTCGGATCGCGAATAGGCAAAATGAGGAATTGCTCAGGGCTAACCCAGAGAGAGCTGGGGCCTCCAAGACCGTTCATTCGGCGATGGGTAACCCGGAGAAATCCGCCGGAGCTGCATCGTCTCCTCATGGTGGTCCTAGGAGAGAAGAGGTAGTAACCTCTGCTAGGAGGAACAAACAGATCGTCCCATATGACCCGACAAGGGCAGGGAAAGGAAAAGAAGTACAGAGAAATGACGATCGACGAAGTGTGAGCCGAGGTGAAGCTGGTCGAGGTAACCATGACCAAGGCAATGGCGGTCAAGGAAATGTTGTAAATGGCAATGCCGGACAGTGAAACTCGGCAGGAGCAGGACAACCGTAGCAGCGAAATATATCAAGGCAAGAGCAAAGTGCCGGCCGAGGTATGCAATAGAGAGGTGCTCCACGAGAGCAAGACCGGTATAACCATGGAGATTCGGAAATGGTGAACGCAGGATACCCAAGGCTAGACTATCATGTGATAGGGTCAAGATTGGGAAGTAGGGATTGGATGCCTGATGATGCCAGATTAAAACTGGATCGGCTGTATAGGTCTGAACAGATTGAATGTCAAGGTCCCCTGGGTCCTGCGTGTTTTGGGCCCCGGATCATGAAGGAGCCTCTGGTACCTAACTTCCAGTTACCTAGAGGCACAAAGACGTATGACGGCAGTACAAAGCCGGAAGATTGGTTGATAAACTATGCTAAAACTGTGAAAATTGCTACAGGCAACTTGAGATGGGCTGTGAGATACGTACCCCAGATGTTGGAGGGGCCAGCAAGGGTATGGCTAAACAATTTGCCACCCGGAAGTATTAACTGCTGGATCGATTTGGAGGAAATGTTTATCAGCAATTTCTCAAGTACGTATCAGAGGCCAAATAGGCCACAGACCCTAGCTATGTGTAAGCAGAGACCGAACAAGATGGACTGGGAGTTTTTAACCTGGTGGTGTACCGTGAGAAACTCGTGTGAGGGTGTGATAGAGTCACAGGCCATAGCATGGTTTGTGCAAGGATGCAGATATGCAAGCATGTTGCGGCAAAGATTGCAAAGAGATATGCCAACTACATTGGCAGAGATGATCCGGATTGCTGATTCGTATGCTTTGGGTGATCCGACTCAACCCAGGCTCGTGTCAAACGAGTCAAATGAGGAGTACTACCAGAGAGATGGAGCCGGATCATCCCGGAGGAATGACTACCAAGGTAAGAGAAGAGATGATAGACCAGATTACCGGTACAATTTGCAACAAGTTGCTGCTGTGAATCAAGATCAGCCCGGAGCAGGGGGCAATCAACGTCAGAAAACTAGAGGGAAACAATGGACGCCGAGAAATGATGGCAAGAAAACTTGGACACCAGAGAAAAAGAAACAGTGGCAAGAAAATAAGGACCGTTCGAGGTATACTTATGAGTCAATGTTCGATCAGCTGTGTAAATTTCACACGCCAAATCCGAGTAACCCAGCGGGTCATACAACAAGGCAATGTGAGTGGATGCGTAAAATAGAACAAGGTGGTTCAGGGAATGCTCAGGCACCTCGGAATGATCAACCTCGGCAGGAGTTACCCCGGCAACAATTGCTCTCCGGAGCGAACACGCAAGAGTTAATGTTGCCACCCCCTCCGCCGAGGTATGACAACCATGAGAGAAGGGTGCAGTGCATCAGGTGGAGAACCAAAATCAACCGGATCAGAGGTACCCCGGAAACGAGGGGAGGAATGAGTACAGGGAGCATCATCAGAGTTATTGTGTGTTCACCACAGAGGAAACAGACAGAAAGAGCTTGCTGCACCGACATATGGAGGTCAATGCGGTAATGCCAGCAGTGACGAGGTATATGCCTTGGTCAGACCAGGAAATTACCTGGAGCATCAAAGATCATCCCAAGATTATGCCAAGTCCTGGTTCGTATGCGCTAGTGTTGGATCCGACATTCATCGGGCCTAACATCAACGTGAGATTTTCCAAGGTACTGATCGACAATGGCAGTAGCATCAACATCATGTATGCGGATACGACGCGCAAGTTAGGTATCTCGGAGAATATGCTCTAGGCTACAAGGACAACTTTCCATGGCATTGTGCCAGGCATTTCTTGTGAGCCCATAGGCAAGGTCCGGGTTGACGTATTGTTCGGCACGCGGGATAATTGCCGAACTGAGAATTTGGAGTTTGAAGTGGTGAACTTAGAAAGTGTGTATCACGCGTTACTTGGAAGGCCAGCGCTGAACAAGTTCATGGCAAGCTACCACATCAGTTATCTAAAGATGAAGCTGCCTGGGCCAAATGGAGTGATTACCATTGCTGGAGATTTTCGACGTTCCATTGAGTGTGTGTCAGCCGGGTCTAACCTAGCCGAGTCACTCGTGATTGCGCAAGAAAAAAGGAAGATACAGGAGGTGGCGGCGTTGGCTCAGTCCGCGCAACAATATATGCCAGCGTTGAGTAATCCGCATGGTAGTGTCTCATTCCAAGCCACAAAGGATACCAAGAAAGTGCCTGTTGATGACATGTTCCCAGAGCACACCGTAACAATTGGTGCCGGGTTAAATGATAAATAGGAAAGCGAGCTCGTCAGCTTCCTCCGTGAGAATCGGGATATTTTTGCTTGGTCCACACAGGACTTGCAAGGAGTTCCGAGGGAGTTGGCCGAGCACTCTTTGAATGTGAGACCCGGAGCAAGACCGGTGAAGCAACCTCTCCGCCGCTTCGTCGAGGATAGGAGAAAAGTCATTGGAGATGAGATAGCTCGGTTACTAGCAGCAGGATTTATCATGGAAGTTCCTTACCCGGATTGGCTATCTAATCCGGTGCTGGTGGAGAAGAAGAAGGATGATCCGAATGTGGCAGTGGTTTGGCGTATGTGTATCGATTACACAAACCTGAATAAGGCGTGTCCAAAAGATCCATTTCCACTGCCAAGGATAGATCAGGTCATAGACTCAACTGCTGGGTGTGAACTGTTGTCATTCATTGATGCGTATTCTGGTTTCCACCAAATACCCCTGAATCTGGATGATCAAATAAAAACTGCATTTATCACCCCGTATGGGGCTTATTGCTATCGCACCATGCCATTTGGTTTACGTAATGTAGGGGCAACGTACCAAAGATGTATGCAGAAATGTTTGCACGACCAAATAGGTCAAAATGTACAGGTGTATGTGGATGATGTGGTTATCAAGACCAAGGAAAGCAAAACGCTCCTTGACGATATCAGGCGGACATTCGCGAACCTAAGAAGGTTCCGGATGAAGCTTAACCCGGAAAAATGTACCTTCGGTGTCCCGGCTGGAAAATTACTCAGATTTCTTGTCTCCAGCCGAGGTATCGAAGTCAATCCAACTAAAATCCGGGCCATAGAGCGAATGGAACTGCCGAAGTGTCTTAACGATGTCCAGAAGTTCACTGGTTGCCTAGCATCGTTAAGTCGGTTTGTGTGTCAGTTGGGAGAAAAGGCATTGCCTCTCTATCAACTCATGAAAAAGTCAGACAAGTTCATTTGGACGCCGTAGGCCAATGAAGCCTTTATCCAATTAAAGAAAATGTTAGCCACTGCACCAGTGTTAGCCTCTCCACTATCAAAGGAGCCGATGTTGCTCTATATAGCCGCAACCAACCGAGTTGTAAGTGTAGTAATTGTGGTAGAGCACGACGAAGAGGGTAAGTCAATGCAAAGGCCGGTGTATTATCTGAGCGAGGTATTATCAGCCTCAAAGCAAAATTATCCGCACTATCAGAAGGTGGCGTATGGTGTGTACATGTTGGCAAAGAAGCTAAAGCATTATTTTGAGGAGCACCCTATCAAAGTAATATGTGAAGCTCCCATATCCGAGATAATGAGTAACAAGGATGCAAGTGGCAGAATTGCAAAATGGGCAATTGAACTAGCTCCCTATGCGCCACAATATGACAGAAGAGAAGCAATCAAGTCTCAGGCTGTGGCTGACTTTTTTGTGGACTGGGCCGAGGTGCAATATGAACCACCGCTACCTTATCCGAACTACTGGAGAATGCACTTCGACGGGTCAAAAACAAAAACCGGGTTAGGCGCCGGAGTTGTGCTTACCTCGCCAAAGAATGACCAGTTGAAGTATGTGCTATAGATCCATTTCGTAGCGTCGAACAATGTCGCCGAATATGAAGCACTTGTGCATGGGCTCAAAGTGGCAAAAGAAATTGGGATACGTCGGATCCAATGCTTTGGCGACTCGGATTTGGTAGTTCAGCAAGTGTCGGGGCTGTGGGACGCTCTTGATCCAAACATGGCATTATACAAATTCCATGTACAGAAAATATCTGGTTAGTTTGAGGGATGCGAATTTCGCCATGTACCCCGGGTGGAAAATGAGGCTGCCGACGTATTGTCGAAGCTCGGATCAACCCAGCAAGCAATTCCACCGGGTGTAGCATTAGAACACCTCAGAAAACCATCTATCAGACTGTCCCCAGAAACGGACTCAATCTACGTCCCGGAGGATCCGGAGTCCGGAGCTGTGCCCATGGACATTGATATAGGAGGTGGTGCGTGAAACCCAGGGACTGCCTCGGTGAACCCGGGGACTGCCTCACAGAACCCGGGGACTGCTCAGCGTGATCCGGTTAAGGTTATGCCGGTGGATCAGATGGAAATTGATGAGGATGTGTTCCCTGTACGAGCAATACCAGCTTGGGCACTACCTATATTTCAATTCCTGAAAGATGGAACTTTACCCACTGAGGAGGTGCTATCCAGGCAAACTCAGAGGAGAGCAAAGGCATACACAATCATCAATTCTGACCTATACAAAAGGAGTGTGACCAATGTCCTCCAGTGATGCATTGACCCGGAAGAAGGGCTTGACATCCTCCGAGATATACATCAAGGGGAGTGCGGGCATCATGCCTCGTCCCGAGCCTTGGTGGCGAAAGCTTTCCGGCATGGATTCTATTGGCCAAGTGCCTTAGAACAAGCAGAAGATTTGGTAAGAAAATGCAATGGTTGTCAGAGGTATGCTACCAAGACACATATGCCAATGTCGGAGCTCAAGACCATACCAATCACATGGCCATTTGCTGTATGGTGTTTGGACATGGTTGGCCCGTTCAAACCAGCAAGGGGAAATATGACTCACATTTTGGTCATGGTGGATAAATTTACAAAGTGGATTGAAGTAAAGCCAATAAGAAAGCGTGATGGAGCTACGGCCGTGATATTTCTCAAAGACATCATCTTGAGATACGGTTATCCTCACAGTATCATAACTGATAATGGCACAAATTTTGCTGAAGGAGCATTTGCGCGATTCTGCCGAGATAAAAAGATCCGGCTGGACGTTGCCTCGGTAGCCCATCCTGCATCAAACGGACAAGTGGAAAGATCCAACGGATTAGTACTGTCCGGGATAAAACCCCGGCTCATTGAGCCGCTGCAAAGATCAGCGGGGTGCTGGATAGAAGAACTACTAGCAGTGTTGTGGAGTTTAAGAACAACTCCGAATCGATCAACATGCTATACGCCATTCTTTATGGTATATGGGGCAGAAGCTGTATTACCAGCCGACATAGAGCATGACTCGCCTAGGGTCACCCAATACACAAAGGCCAAAGTGCAAGAAGCTCGGTAAAATGATGTTGATCTGCTGGAAGAAGCGGGAGAATTGGCATTGTCTAGATCCGCCATATATCAGCAAAACCTCCAACGCTATCATAGCCGGAAAGTAAACCCCTGAGTCTTCCGGGAAGGTGATCTGGTACTCCGGTTGGTGAAACGTACTGCAGGCATGCATAAGTTATCCCCCCCATGGGAAGGTCCATTCATTGTGAGCAAAGCATTGCACAATGATTCTTACTAACTTATCGATGCAAAACCACAGGAAAAGAACAAGGCGGACAGGTCCGGCGAGGAATCTAAGCGTCCATGGAATGTAGCTCTACTTCGTCCTTTCTACACTTAGCAGAGAAGTGTATGTATCCGAGTCTCTCATATGTCGGTATGTATGCCGGCAATGAGCTTATCAATGAAATGTTGGCACCTCGAGCAGTAACTCGGGGACTGCCTTAATAATGATTATTATCTTCTGTATTTATGGTTTATACGTCGGCTGGCATAAGTTGTTCTACTTAGGTCGGATTAGTAATGTGTGAGCACCAAAAACCTAACTCTTCGACTTGCTGTTGTCCAACAAGAATTGGCTTCATGGCAAGCAGGAGAACAAGTTTGGAATTGTGTAGCACATGAAAAACGTCTAAGGAAAGGAACTTAATTGAGCCGACGTTTGTTTTTCGGACTAACCCTATGATTCACTTTCGATTCATTATGCTGAATTACTTTGAGCTAATCATAAAGTTTCCAAGTATTGTTAAGACAATTTTTGAAGCTCGGACTCGTAAGTCATAAAACCGAATTAAGGTAGACACGAGCCGAGCCAAAAGATTGTATGAACAAGAAAATGAAACTCGGGGACTACGCCCAAGTTAATCCGGCATAAAAACTTAGTAGCAAAATATCACTTGTGTACTTGATACAATTCCACCCGGCATACCGGGGATCTGATGAAATTTAAGATTTTTTCGCTCAAGGAGCAGCAGGAGGAGGTAGTTCGGCACCAGCTGGTGCAGCCCCAGCTTCGGCTTCAGCTTCAGCTTCATCTTCGTCTTCCTCGACGTCCGAAGCCTCGTCCTCTTCGTCCTCATCCGAGCCATCTTCAACGTTTTCAGCGTTTTCATCATCCGCGCCACCAAGGAAGCTTGGACCCTCATTCCATTCATGAATGGGAGCATATTCGATGAGGCTATGGGCGCAAGCCTTGCGCCGAGCTATCCACTCCGGGTCACTGGACCATCTGGATCCGGTGCGCATGCGCACTAGGAGGTTGAGGTCGATCTTCTCGTACCACGTAAGCATGTAGTGGAGAACGGTCTCAGCTCCGGCACGTCCAGCGGATTCCCTCCAAAGGTCGAGCTGGGTTTCGCATTCCATCAACTTATCAACAAGAACTGCGGTCCCCTCCGGCGTATCTTCTGCAGGCCAAAAGGTGTTGAAGATTCGGACTGCAACATCAAGGATATCCTTGCCATAGTTCTTCATGATTTCCACGCGAGAAGACAAGCCGACCAACATGTCCTCCATGTCATAGGGAATCTCTTCAGCATCAGGAGCAATGGGGGTACCCCTCTCTCGGTGGAACTTAGCAATAGCGGTGCTCGCAATGACATTGCCCTCTGGAAATTTTCCTAAAAGCAAGACAAGAGAAGCAGGTAAAGAAAAGACATGTGAAGTAACCCGGAGAAATATGCCAGATGAGGGAAAGGAGCTTATGTGAAATATGGCTGTGGATCCGGGTCAACTCCTTGGTACAGTCATCACGCCTTTTGCGAAGCTACACAAGTTCAGTATTCGCCGACTCAAGTTTGATGTCGGCCTCCTGGAGAAGTTCTCGGTCCTTGGCAATCTGGAGATTGAGGTGCTCGTGCTCTTCAGTATAGTCCTGGCCAGCTTTTTGCAGTTCGGATTGGTGCTGCGCTTTCAAATTCTTCATATCTGCCTTGAGCTTGGCAATTTCATCATCCTTGGTTCGGAGGAGGGCAAGCTCATCATCTTTATTTTTGAGCTCGGCCTGATGCTGCCCTGCTTGTTCAAGAAAATGCAGCATCATATCAGGCACGGGCACACTATCTTCCAGCGATGCTGAAATAGTTTGTTGACCCGGCAAAGCCGAGGTATGAATGTTCGCCGAGCCAAGGAGAAAAGGAGATAGAAAGCATAGCAAGGTCACACAAAAGTAACTTACCCTTGATCTGGTCAAGATTCTTCCTCGTGAGGGTATTCTCAGCTTCCACCCCAGCTGCAAAAACCGAATGATGGGTTAATTCGGCAGAAAAAGAGGAAGAAAACACGGAAAAATGTCAAGAAGAGAACTTACCCCTTTTCTCGTGTTCAGCGAGAAGTGCATTATGCTTTGCGCGCAACATCTTGTGAGTGTCCAGGAGACGCTGAAACTCGGCGCTCCGACGGCTGGTGGTCACCTGAAAAGAGTACAAAAATATAGCTTAGTCTTGTGCATATTCGAAGTGTACAAAATCCGGGCCAAGTGGAACTTTAACCCGGCTCTAGGTGTGTGCATATTCGAAGTGTACAAAATCCGGGCCAAGTGGAACTTAACCCGGCTCTAGGTGTGTGCATATTCGAAGTGTACAAAATCTGGGCCAAGTGGAACTTAATCCGGCTCTAGGTGTGTGCATATTCGAAGTGTACAAGATCCAGGCCAAGTGGAACTTAACCCGACTCTAGGTGTGTGCATATTCGAAGTGTACAAGATCCAGGCCAAGTGGAACTTAACCCGGCTCTAGATGTGTGCATATTCGAAGTGTACAAAATCCGGGCCAAGTGGAACTTAACCCGGCTCTAGGTGTATGCATATTCGAAGTGTAGAAAATCCGGGCCAAGTGGAACTTAACCCGGCTCTAGGTGTGTGCATATTCGAAGTGTACAAAATCCGGGCCAAGTGGAACTTAACCCGGCTCTAGGTGTGTGCATATTCGAAGTATACAAAATCCAGGCCAAGTGGAACTTAACCCGGCTCTAGGTGCGTGCATATTCGAAGTTATCAAGGAGCTACGTTAGTTTTCTAAGGAGCATCCGGCCGAGTAACAAGTTACTCCCCCGGAGGCTCGGGGACTAATGGTTATATCACTAATATCTACAACATGCTAAGGAAAAGGTGAAGTAACGTACCTCCATCATCCGACCCGCAAGGTTAATTGCCTTAGCGTCTGTGTTCATTTGAGCAGCAAATTCGGTGGGACCGAACTTCTCCGGGAGATCGTCGTTGTGAACGAACTCCGCCTTGTTCCAGTTGTTTATGAACTCGATCAAGGTCGGAGGGTATCGTTCACCGCTGAGCATGTGGGGCACCACTAGGCCCTTGGCATGTGCTTCCCTCCTCTCAACCTGGGCAAGAGCATGGCTGGTGTGCAAAACGAGTTGCGCGTCAGCTAGCTCGGCAGGGGCGTCCTTCGGTGGTGTAGTTTTCTTCGAAAGCATGGACGCGAGTGTGCGCTGTCCAGCCTCGATGGACGTTGCCCTGGTGGCGTCAGGGGCCTTCTTGCCCTTAGGTTGCTGCTGAGAAGTGGAAGTTGTTGCAGCAGATTTACCCTTGGGAGCTGCCTTGGTGCTTTCTCGCCGAGACTGGGAAGACTCGGACGAGGCGGAGGGGCTTGGTGCTGCTGCTGTTGCTTTTGCTGTTGGTGCTGGAATTGGTGCTGGTGTTGGTTTCTTCTTCGGTGGAGGTGCTGAGGTAACCTCGATGGTAGCTGGTTGCGGCGGAGCCGAAGTAGTGGTGGCCGCTGCCTCAGCAGAACCAGTCTCCCCCGCTCCAGGGTTGCCCTCCCCTTGACGAGGTGGGCTGGAACCCGGAGCAGCCACTGAACCCTCCGGGATTGGGCTCAAGGGGCATGAATCGTCGCCACGAGGGGGAGAAGGGCTGTGTCAGAGCAGGGAGGCAATGCCGGATCCACTCTGTGGGACCTCCACCGCGACCCTGCCGAATCGAACATTGTTGGATGAGAAGCTATAACAATAGAAGAACAAGTAAATGACAAAGGAAAAAGAGGCTTACTCATCCGAGGTCAGGGGCTCCTTGGGCTTCCGAGCCCTTCGTGCTATGGCCTTGGTTGCAGGCTTGGTGGTAGTTTTGTCCCCGGACTTCTTTCGCCTTTTGGCTGGCTAAGAAGGTCCGGAGGATGAAGTTCATGCGGCTCCCCTTTTCTTCTTCGGCGCGACCGGAACAGGATCACCCACGGCAAGGGGAGGGTCCTCATGGATCTACCCATCGAGGTTAGCTGATGCCGGAAAAGCATAAGAAAGGGGGACAACGTCAAATGCTTCCATCACCTCAACATCCGAATCATCTTCATCGTCGGGCCAATATCTAATAGAAGAGAGTTTACCGGTGGGTCGCTTGGTCGCATCGGCCATAGGAAGGAACATCTCCTGATCCGGTTCTTCCTCGTCCGAAGTATCCCGGTCAGGCGCCCATTTGAGGGAAGGCTCGGTGCCATCCTTGATGGTTTGCTGAAGAAACATCTAAGGGAAAGAAAAGGCAACAGGATTAAAACCAACAACAAATACCGACATATGATTTAACTCGGAAAAAGTTTCAGGCACGAGACTTACCGAAGGAGGAAGCCTATCTCGGCAAAAATGTTCCATTCCCCACGTCCACTCAGAGGAGAAGTCCTTGTGGGTGGTGAAGAGGGCCTTGAACCGACGATAGATCTCTGTGTTGCTCAACTCGAAAGACGAGGTTTGGTTGGGGGCGTGGCCCCAGCTCATGTGACAGAATTTATGTGTGCGTTTCTGAAGGGGGGAGATACGGTTACGGACAAATGTGATCATGGCGTCCTCGTTGCGCAATATGAGGTCCTTTAGCTCCTTGAACCTCTTGTTAACTTGGTTCGCTAAGACTGTGGGCTTCTTGGGGATAATGTCCCATAATTCTGGGTTAGGAGGACCCAAAGTATAGGGGCGTAGCCGGATCAGATCGTCGGTGGTGCTGTTCCGGACATAGAAGAAAGTCTGGGCCCATCCCTTGCAAGAGTCCAGCCTAGTGACTCGGGAGAAGACGGACAACCTCCAGGGAGAAATTGACGCAACACCGAACTGCGTGAGTTGTTTGTCCTCCGGATCTAGATCTACATTCGGAATAACGTTTTGGCGAAGGCCAAAGAACCGGATCCAGAGCTCCTTCGTCGGCCACAGTCCGGCATAACCTTCGATGGTGGAGGCAAAGGCAGAGAGAGAAGTGATGGCATTAGCCGGAAGATGGTGCGGCTGGAGCTCGTATGTGTTTATCCAGTCGTGGAAAAAGTCACTAACTAGGAGACCAAATCCGCATTGGAAATGAGAAAGGAACACCACATACTCACCCGGATTGGGTGAGGGGGCAAGCTCGGCGGAAGCGAGGCGTGTAGTGACGCCCTCTGGGATGCGCCTGGTGCGATAGAGCCAATCCAGGTCGTCCTAGCAGACCCAAGATCCAGTCCACGCGCCACGGTCGGCGGTCGCTGCGTCTTCTTCCATCTTCTGCTCGGCGACGGTGAGCTCTTCTTCTGTCATCTCGAGGTCACTGCCCTCACTGGCACTAGCGGCGGTGGGTGGCAGTGGCCTAGACTGGCAGCGACCCGTGGCGGAAGAGATGCGCGAAGGCGGCAGCGACGCTGGTGCGTGTGGAGGTAGCGCAGCAGCGGCGCAGCTGCTCAGGTGTGGCGGCGGCGACGCTGTCGATGGAGAAGGAGAGGAAAAGGCAAAGGCAGAGGAGCACGGGAGCGGGGAAATGACCCAAGGGGCGCGCCCCTCCCCTATTTAACCACTCCCGTAAGGGGTCATGGGATCGCATTTTGCGGGCGGGCCACATCGTGTGGCCGTGTATAACCCAGATTGACCAATCAGCGATGAGCCACACGAAGGACCACAGGGCGTAGCAGATCCCATGAGACGACGCAGTGATACAGTTAACAAGGAGGCAGGCGTGACGTAACATGCGCATAGTAACTCCTGACAATAACTGCGGCGGTTACTGTTGCTGGCCCTTAAAATGAGGCAAACTAATGATTAGCCTCCACGTGGGGAAGCGTACGAGAGAAGGAAGAATGACCCGGATGAGATTGTGGTAACCCGGCCAGCAAGTGAAAACTTGGAATGTGCCAAGGGAAAGTAAACCCATGAGATCCGAGATAAGAGGTAACTCAGAAAAGGAACACAAAGCTCAATGAAATTGAACCTGTTGTGGCCTTAGCGGCTAAGGCAGCTAAGACCGTACCAGCTTCAGGGACTAATGTTGGGGGGATATCCCCGGGTAGGGCCACGTCGGGGTATAAAGGCCGAGTTAGTCGAGGTACGGCAAGGTCAAAACGGATGCTGGCCGAGTCATCTCAAGGCAGGCCGAATCACGGGGTAACCCGGACCAGGGGATGTCCACCTAACTGGGTCTCAACCGACTTAAGCCATAAGTCAGATGGATGAATCTAACTTGTATGTAGGAACAGGGGTGGCCGGATTTTCTATGTACGATCCGGGTCATATCAAGCTTGTAGGAGAAGGAAGGTATCTCGCTGGTCAAAGGTGACCACTGTATGCAGAGCGTGAGCGAAGCAGACAGAGGCAGGACCACCGAGGCATGGCCGACAAAGGTGACGATGCCAATGCCGACTGACGCGGGCGCCGCAGAGGCTCACGTAGCCTCTGCATGGATGACGTGGGGGAAAAGTGACCCGG
The DNA here is from genome assembly GCA_916181665.1 of Avena sativa. Taxonomy (NCBI): domain Eukaryota; kingdom Viridiplantae; phylum Streptophyta; class Magnoliopsida; order Poales; family Poaceae; genus Avena; species Avena sativa. Next base: position 540,958,149 of record OV702289.1, on the reverse strand, counting down.
TCGGCTTACTATTTTGGGAAGAGGCATATTCCCTAGAATATGCCTCCACGTATGCCCTAATTGGAGACCTAGCCACCCCTATATAAGGAGGGCTAGGGCCTCTGTAGAAAGGGTTGAGTTTTACGAGGTTGGTCTTTGGAGGTTATGTTCTTCTAGCAAGTTACTGAGAGCTAGAGAGTGGTGAGAGTAAGAGAGTTCCTTCTTCCTCTTCTCTCCAATACAGCTCAAGGAGCACTTGTAATCTATGAGAGTGAATCAAATACAAAGCTACTGTGTATGGAATCACCACACTATCCCTCCCTGGATTCCACTAGTGCATTTAGTCCCCACCTTTAGCCTATCCATGGTATCTGCCGTGACACCACCACGACACTCAGAGGGTCTTTTTCGGCACGAATTCAACTTTACGTTTCAATACAAAAAATCAGGCTAACGGCCATCAAGTTGGGCGCCCCTGTCAGTTCTCGCTGTTATGTCGCTCCTGTCGCTCCCGTCACTTAGGTGTCAATTAGGCTTGCAGCGTTGGCGCCTGCATCCATTACACGTCTTGTTCTTCCCCGGAGAGGCAATCTGTGGGGCGTCGCAGCCATGGCGCGGAGCTGGGACATGGACGAACCTGCTCGGCCCAGCTCTCCTCCCTGTAGGCTTGCGGCATTGGCGCCTGCATCCATTACGCGTCTTCTTCCCCGGAGCGGCAATCTGTGGTCGCGGCCATGGCGTAGAGCTGGGACGTGACGAAGCTGCTCGGCCCCGCTCCCCTCCCCATCCCGAGTCGGAGCTCGCCCTCACCATGGACGCACCCATGGCACGGTGCGGGGACGAGAATTGGTTCTCGGTGAGATCTATCACCTTATCGACCATGCTCGGTTCTATTTTCCTCCTCTAGAATCCGAGCTTGCCGTCGCCGTGGTTGCACCCGCACCAATTCTGCCACCTCTGCCGAGGTCTCTGTGATAGCTCAAGTTCTGGGGCTCTCCAAGTTCTGCCATGTCGGGCCTGTAAGTGTTGTTGTATGTTAAACTAGCAAATCTCTTTTGTTCAAATCTATTGGGCTGTACCAACTTCATTGTGTTTAATTATGAAAGACAAAATATAAATGATTTCTCTCAATTTCTCGCATAAAAAATGCACAGCTAATTTCATATTCTCGCAGGAACTGGCCCCACTTGTTGAACCGGCAGCACTGCCACGATCTCCACGTAACCACGGTGAGTTCTCGAACCGAAAGTTGCAGTTACCATGTTTCTTCTGCAGTCATTCCTCTGCAGTTTTTCCTGGGCGCTTCTTCTTCCTCTGTTCTGGAACCGTCGGTTCATCTTCTTCTTCCTCTCGTAGGCATTTCCTTGCAGGTATGGACAATGGGAAACGCACAACAGAGACCAACTTGGTCCCTGCCCATGGCACCACGACTTTGATAGTGGTGTACACAAATGATGAAGCGACTATGGAGACAACTCTCGCCAGGTTTGAGCAATTGCTTGAGAAAGAGAAGCACAAGTTTGTGGGGCTAGACTTGGAGTACACCCGTGCAAATAAGCGAAAAAATCCTCCACAAGAGATCGATGTCGTGCAAATCGCCATACATGAGGAGGTCCTCGTTTACCACTTCTGTAGGTATGTGAAATTTAAATTTGAGATCACCACTTCTGCATCCCTTGTTCCCTTACATCCCTAGAACCATCTAAGTGCAGGAGTAAACCAACTGAGATGCATTGTCCGGCTCTAGTCGAGTTCTTGTGTAGGAAAGAGATAACTTTCACTAGCATGGATATCACAAATGACACAATTATGCTTTCTCGTGCGTTGATAAAAATCCCAGAGGGGCACCACATCGACATCCAAAATCTGTACAAGATCAAATCATACCCAGCGAAGGATGGCATGGGTGATCTGGCAACGGAAATCATCGATAAATCCTATGAAAAACTGAAGAAATTGAAGCAACTCGATCACGACTACTAGGAGTGGAAGCCGATGAGCCAGGTGCGCCTCGAGTATGCATCCAGAGACGCCTACATGGCGTACGAGTTATACAGTAAGCTCATTACCATGAAAGATGGGATGGTTAAGGCGGGGTTTTTCGCGAGAGAGCTATGCCCTGGTTGCAAGCTAGCCCAGAAGAAGAAGCGCGAGGAGGACAGAAAGCGGTTTCAGGACGAGCAGGGATCTTGGGACGGTGGCGACATCAAGCGGTTGAAGGGGAAGCAAGTCAAGGACGACAACAAGTGGTGGTGATACATTATGTGTTTGAACTAGATTTTAGTTTCTAGTTTATTATGTGTGTGATACATTTAGTTACTTCAATACAAAATTTTGACCAATTTAACTTGTTGATGTATTTCTTGACAATTATAATATAATCGAGCACTAGAAATATTTTGTAGTGTGCATGAGCATGATTAGTAAATATAATTGAACACTAGAAACTTTAAGGCACTCCATATAAAGGAGTAGATTAATGTAGAAGGTTCACCAGAGACACCACGGATATATTTTCTTACATGCCACACACAGGTAATAATTAACTAGAACAAAATAAAAGCAGGGGCTATAGCAGGAGGCCGGGACACGGAGACGCCTAGCAGGGCAGGGGTTTATCAGCAGGAGGCAGCGATAGCCTAGTTGATGGGATACACGCCAGTCCTGACATACTCCTGGAGGAATTTGCCGTAGGCTGCGTGCCACGCCAAGGTAATCGGCCTATAGCTTCTGCCTCCGCCTCTGCCAACGCCCTCCGCATGCTGGATCATGCTGTGAGGTCCACATTGATTGCTCTACCACAGAATGGGCAAAACAGTCTCCCCTACGATGGAAACGGATTAGCCCACACCATAACCACCTCAGCACGTAGCGACTCTTGTTGTCCCTGGATACCTTGCTATCGTCCACTTCATCATCATCCTCCTGTTGATTTTTAAGAACATAACTTAGAACTCATACATATGATTGAATTGTATTACAACTCAAGAATTGACAACATGTATATGTAAGACAATATATCTGTGGATATCAAAGATAAAACATCTCAACAATAGTTTGATCGATTCATATATCATTTCATCTCAACATAATGACAAATAATTGCATCAGAGTGAATGTAGGATAAATCTAGGGGCCTCATAAGTTTCTTCAGGGATGGAGTAGGTGAACCAAGTAACAATTGCACAACCTGTAATGTTGTTGTACATTGCCCTAGGTTCACTAACTCATCCCTGAAAAAATCTGACACCAATGTGTCTGCCTCTCTTTTGGGACAAATTTGAATCATTGGCCACAATAAGAAATTGAAATGTAATCATACAAAACATTATTCAGGGATATACATAGTCAGGTACAAAAACAAGCCTAAATATTGTAATTATAAATAAAAAACCAAACAATTAATCTTCAGGTGCATGTTAAATATACTTATGATCAAAACCATTCATATACATATGCATCATACCAATAATTAAAAGATCAGAAACAATTCAAGGATCATAAATGTAGTTCCATATGAGAATAAATCTAGGGCCTCATAACTTGTTTCAGAGATGGAGTTGGCAAACCAAAGTACCAATAGCACAACCTATATTGTTTGTGTGCATTGCTGCCTCAGGTTCACCAACCCATCCCTAAAACACGACACCGTCATATGTGTCTCCCCTTGAACACTTTTGGGGCAAATTTCAATCATCGGCCTCAGTGACAAACTAAAATGTAATTCTTATACACTGAATGCATGGAATAGGTAATTCGAATATCATAGTTCTATGAATGTAGAATAAAGATTGTAGCCTCATAAGTTTCTTCAGGGACGGCGTAAGTGAACCAAGTAACAATTGCACAGCCTATATTGTTCTTGTACATCGCCCCAGGTTCACTAACTCGTCCCTGAAAAAAAATCTGACACCAATGTGTCTGCCTCTTTTTTGGGGCAAATTTGAATCATTGGCCACAATAAGAAATTGAAATGTAATCGTACAAAACATTATTCAGGGATATACATAGTCAGGTACAAAAGCAAGCCTAAATATTGTAATTATAAATAAAAAACCAAACAATTAATCTTCAGGTACATGTTAAAAATACTTATGATCAAAACCATTCATATACATATGCATCATACCAATCATTAAAAGATCAGCAACAATTCAAGGATCATATATGTAGTTCCATATGAGAATAAATCAAGGGCATCATAATTTGTTTCAGAGATGGAGTTGGAGAATCAAAGTACCAACAGCACAACCTATACTGTTTGTGTGCATTACTGCCTCAGGTTCACCAACCCATCCCTAAAACACGACACCATCATACGTGTCTCCCCTTGAGCTCTTTTGGGGCAAATTTCAATCATCGGCCTCGGTGACAAACTAAAATGTAATTCTTATACACTATGAATGCATGGAATAGATAATTTGAATATCATAGTTCTATGAATGTAGAATAAAGATTGTAGCCTCATAAGTTTCTTCAGGGATGGAGTCAGCGAACCAAGTAACAATTGCACAACCTGTAATGTTGTTGTACATTGCCCTAGGTTCACTAACTCATCCCTGAAAAAATCTGACACCAATGTGTCTGCCTCTCTTTTGGGACAAATTTGAATCATTGGCCACAATAAGAAATTGAAATGTAATCGTACAAAACAATATTCAGGGATATACATAGTCAAGTACAAAAAACAAGCCTAAATATTGTAATTATAAATAAAAAACCAAATAATTAACCTTCAGGTACATGTTAAAAATACTTATGATCAAAATCATGCATATACATATGCATCATACCAATCATTAAAAGATCAGAAACAATTCAAGATTATATATGTAGTTCCATATGAGAATAAATCAAGGGCCTCATAATTTGTTTCAGAGATGGAGTTGGAGAACCAAAGTACCAACAACACAACCTATATTGTTTGTGTGCATTGCTGTCTCAGGTTCACCAACCCATCCCTAAAACATGACACCATCATACGTGTCTCCCCTTGAACTCTTTTGGGACAAATTTCAACCATCGGTCTCGGTGACAAACTAAAATGTAATTCTTATACACTATGAATGCATGGAATAGATAATTCAAATATCATAGTTCTATGAATGTAGAATAAAGATTGCAGCCTCATAAGTTTCTACAGATATGGCGTAAGCGAACCAAGTAACAATTGCACATCTTATATTGATCTTGTACATGGCCCCAGGTTCGCTCACTCATCCCTGAAAAATTCTGACACCAATGTGTCTGCCTCTCGTTGGGGCAAATTTGAATCATTGGCCACAATAAGAAATTGAAATGTAATCGTACAAAACAATATTCAGGGATATACAAATGCATCATACAATGCATTCATAGTTCAGAAACAATACAAAGATTATATATTTAGGTTCCATATGAGAGAAAAATTAGGGCCTCATTTTTTCAGCGATGGAGTCGGAGAACCAAAATACCAACAGCACAACCTATATTGTTTATGTGCATTGCTGCCTCAGGTTCACTAACCATTCCTAAAAAACGACACCATCAGATGCCCTTGGACTATTTTGGGGGCAAAATTGAATCATTGGGCTCAGTAAGGAATAGAAATGTAATGTTATAGGCCTGCTGTGTATCGAAATCAACACTCAACTAGCAAAATCAACTAGATGGCAGATGAGGAGATTAGGGTTTTGTGACAGACGGATTGGGGTTTTGTGACTAGATGGAAGATGCATCAATCAATCGATCGAATCATATATATACTACCCTACTTCAAGAGCAAAATAATCTGTACAAGATTGAGCAAATCCTATGTATGAACAGTGAAAACTACGGCTGCGACTAGAGAAGCTAGCAATGTAGTACCTCGGATTCCTCATCAGGGACCTCCTCCTCGAACTCATCATTCTCCGTGATTGCGTCGAAGATTTCTTGTATGGCGATGGGGTCGTTGATGTAGATCACCAGATTGCCTCCGCCTGCCGCCTGCCCCCCATCCAGATCTGCCGCTGGCACCACGACGTTGTCGGCCACCTGCTGCTCGGCAGCATCGGCTACTACCTGCTTCTCGGCGGTGATGGCTACCACCTGCTGCTCGGCGGCGACGGCTACCACCTGCTTCTTGGCAGCGATGGCTACCACCTGCTGCTCGGCGGCGACAACTACTGGCTGGACGGATGAGCTCGCACCCTCGACGGCGCAGCGACGAGCAGCGTTCGTGCCTGGAGAAGACGCCTCCGCCTTCTTGGCGACAACCGACCCATCTGCTGTTGCGCCTTCAACTGGCTTCACCTCCTGCTCGTCTCCACGCGTACGCTTCATGGCGCACCAAGGGAAGGAGGTAGTGCAAGCGAGGGAGCTTCGGCGCGCGCAGCAGGTGTAGATTGGGGTCTTGGGACTAGACAGACTGGGGGGAAATGACACAAGCTCATGGAAGAAGAAGGTCGAGGGGGGTTATAAACACCGGACCGTTCGTAGTCCTCGAGTGGACACGTGTGGTGGGCAGGGGGCTACCACGATCTCCACCCTTTTTTTTTGGTTCCCTTTTTTTTGAAACAACCATGATCTCCACTTTAGAGCTGCATTGAAAACACGCTCATGGCAGACCTCGATTCCACTGCATGCAAGTGGCCCAGAACTAATTTCTAGCAACGTTAGATCTACTCGAGGGGGGCCCTTGACTCATGGAAGTTACTAGCGGTAGGGCCTAGTTGGAAGTGAGATTGAGAGCGCTGCGTAAAAATGGGATATGTCTTATTAAAATCAAGTGGCAATAAATTGCAGCGTCCCTTCCATGCACTCAATGACCCCGTTGCCCTGTGCATGTGTTGTAGTAGCAGTAGTAGGCTTTAAGACTTGATTAAACTTGACATGACGGCTCGACAACTTTTTCCATGGACGGCATCGTGTTCCTTCATGTAGAATTCTCGCGGAGGGAGACGTCCGTGCTGTCTCACAGTGTACTATGAAGGGCACGACGTGTGCAACGATCATGGTTGGATCGCACAGAATCAACGGTTGGTGTGCACGATCCGCATGACAACTGTGACAACCAATCAGGGAGTAGCAGACAGGGTGAGCACAAGTTTGGGCTTCTACGAAAGATAGAGAGAGGAGGGCAAAACTAAGTAGTACCACATAAAACCAAGGGCAAAACTGAGTAGTATAAAAATGGAATGTGTCTTATACAATGAAATACATCATGGAATACATCAAATTATGCCAAGATAGTTCCACTAGAGTTCATTGGATGTGTGTTCTTCTCATGAACCACACATGGATCCACCGGTGTCATTGCATGTCTGTTCCTCTAAACAAACCACATAAGGATCCACCAGTGTCATTGCATGTCTGTTCTTTTCATGAAGCACATCCAGTGTCATTGCTTGTGTGTTCTTCTAAACAAACCACATAAGCCATTACATGTCTGTTCTTTTCATGAACCACACCCGGTGTCATTGCATGCGTGTTCCTCTAGACAGACCACATAAGGATCCACCGGTATCACTGCATGTCTGTTCTTTTCATGAACCACATAAGGATCCACCAGTGTCATTGGATGTGTGTTCTTCTCATGAACCACACATGGATCCACCGGTGTCATTGCATGTCTGTTCCTCTAAACAAACCACATAAGGATCCACCAGTGTCATTGCATGTCTGTTCTTTTCATGAACCACACCCAGTGCCATTGCATGTGTGTTCTTCTAAACAAACCACATAAGCCATTACATGTCTGTTCTTTTCATGAACCACACCTGGTGTCATTGCATGTGTGTTCCTCTAGACAAACCACATAAGGATCCACCGGTGTCACTGCATGTCTGTTCTTTTCATGAACCACATAAGGATCCACCAGTGTCATTGGATGTGTGTTCTTCTCATGAACCACACATGGATCCACCGGTGTCATTGCATGTCTGTTCTTTTCATGAACCACAAGTATAGTCATTGCATGTCTGTTACTTCCATAAACCACACATGGATCCACCGGTGTCATTGCATGTCTGTTCTTTTCATGAACCACACCCAGTATCATTGCATGTTAGTTCTTTTCATGAACCACACCCAATGTCATTGCATGTCAGTTCTTTTCATGAACCAAATAAGGATCCACCAGTGTGATTGCATGTCTGTCCTTCTCACAAACCACATAAGGATCCACTAGTGTCATTGCATGTATGTTCTTTTCATGAACCACACCTAGTGTCATTGCATGTGTGTTCCTCTAGACAAACCACATAAGAATCCACCGATGTCACTACATGTCTGTTCTTTTCATGAACCACACATGGATCCACTGGTGTCATTGCATGTCTGTTCTTTTCATGAACCACACACAATGTCATTGCATGTCAGTTCTTTTCATGAACCACATAAGGATCCACCAGTGTCATTGCATGTCTATTCTTCTCACAAACCACATAAGGATCCACCAGTGTCATTGCATGTCTGTTCTTTTCATGAACCACACCCAGTGTCATTGCATGTGTGTTCCTCTAGACAAACCACATAAGGATCCACCGGTGTCACTGCATGTCTATTCTTTTCATGAACCACACATGGATCCACCGGTGTCATTGCATGTCTGTTCTTTTCATGAACCACACCCAGTGTCATTGCATGTCAGTTCTTTTCATGAACCACATAAGGATCCACCAATGTCATTGCATGTCTGTTCTTCTCACAAACCACATATGGATCCACTAGAGTGATTGCATGTCTGTTCTTTTCATGAACCACACCAAGTGTCATTGCATGGGCGTTCCTCTAGACAAAACATATAAGGATCCACCAGTGTCACTACATGTTTGTTCTTTTCATGAACCACATAAGGATCCACCAGTGTCATTGAATGTGTGTTCTTCTCATAAACCAGACATGGATCCACTGGTGTCATTGCATGTATATTGCTCTAAACAAACCACATAAGGATCCACCAGTGTCATTGCATGTCTGGTCTTTTCATGAACCACACCCAGTGTCATTGCATGTGTGTTCTTCTAAACAAACCACAAAAGGATCCACCAGTGTCATTGTATGTCTGTTCTTTTCATGAACCACACCCGGTGTCATTGCATGTCTGTTCTTTTCATGAACCACAGCTAGAGTCATTGCATGTCTGTTACTTCCATAAACCACACATGGATCCACCGGTGTCATTGCATGTCTGTTCTTTTCATGAACCACACCCAGTGTCATTGCATGTCAATTCTTTTCATGAACCATACCCAGTGTCATTGCATGTCAGTTCTTGTCATGAACCACATAAGGATCCACCAGTGTCATTGCATGTCTGTTCTTCTGACAAACCACATAAGGATCCACTAGTGTCATTGCATGTGTGTTCCTCTAGACAAACCACATAAGGATCCACCGGTGTCACTACATGTCTATTCTTTTCATGAACCACACATGTATCCACCGGTGTCATTGCATGTATGTTCTTTTCATGAACCACACCCAGCGTCATTCCATGTGTGTTCTTTTCATGAACCACATAAGGATCCACCAGAACCGCACCGGTGTCATTACATGTGTGTTCCTCCAAACAAACCACATAAGGATCCACTGGTGTCACTGCATGTCTGTTCTTTTCATGAACCACATAAGGATCCACCGGTGTCATTGGATGTGTGTTCTTCTCAGGAACCACACATGGATCCACCTGTGTCATTGCATGTCTGTTCCTCTAAACAAACCACATAAGGATCCACCAGTGTCATTGCATGTCTGTTCTTTTCATGAAGTACACCCAGTGTCATTGCATGTGTGTTCTTCTAAACAAACCAGATAAGTCATTGCATGTCTGTTCTTTTCATGAACAACACCCGGTGTCATTGCATGTGCGTTCCTCTAAACAGACCACATAAGGATCCACCGGTGTCACATCATGTCTGTTCTTTTCATGAACCACATAAGGATCCACCCGTGTCATTGGATGTGTGTTCTTTTCATAAACCACACATGGATCCACCGGTGTCATTGCATGTATGTCCCTCTAAACAAACCACATAAGGATCCACTAGTGTCATTGCATGTCTGTTCTTTTCATGAACCACACCCAGTGTCATTGCATGTGTGTTCTTCTAAACAAACCACATAAGGATCCACCAGTGTTATTGCATGTCTTTTCTTTTCATGAACCACACCCGGTGTCATTGCATGTCTATTCTTTTCATGAACCGCAACTAGAGTCATTGCATGTCTGTTGCTTCCATAAACCACACATGGATCCACCGGTGTCATTGCATGTCTGTTCTTTTCATGAACCACACCTAGTGTCATTGCATGTCAGTTCTTTTCTTGAACCACACCTAGTGTCATTGCATGTCAGTTCTTTTCATGAACCACATAAGGATCCACCAGTGTCATTGCATGTCTGTTCTTCTCACAAACCACATAAGGATCCACCAGTGTCATTCCATGTCTGTTCTTTTCACGAACCACACCCAGTGTGATTGCATGTGTGTTCCTCTAGACAAACCACATAAGGATCCACCGGTGTCACTGCATGTCTATTCTTTTCATGAACCACACATGGAACCACCGGTGTCATTGCATGTCTGTTCTTTTCATGAACCACACCCAGTGTCATTGCATGTCAGATCTTTTCATGAACCAGATAAGGATCCACCAGTGTCATTGCATGTCTGTTCTTCTCACAAAACCACATATGGATCCACCTAGTGTGATTGCATGTTTGTTCTTTTGATGAACCACACCCGGTGTCATTGCATGTGTGTTTCTCTAGACAAACCGCATAAGGATCCACCAGTGTCATTGCATGTCTGTTCTTTTCATGAACCACATAAGGATCCATCAGTGTCATTGGCTGTGTGTTCTTCTCATGAACCACACATGGATCCACCGTTGTCATTGCATGTCTGTTCTTTTCATGAACCACACCCAGTGTCATTGCATGTGTGTTCTTCTAAACAAACCACATAAGTCATTGCATGTCTGTTCTTTTCATGAACCACACCGGGTATCATTGCATGTGTTTTCCTCTAGACAGACCACATAAGGATCCACCGGTGTCACTCCATGTCTGTTCTTTTAATGAACCACATAAGGATCCACCAGTGTCCTTGGATGTGTGTTCTTCTGATGAACCACAAATGGATCCACCGGTGCCATTGCATGTTTGTTCCTCTAAACAAACCACATAAGGATCCACCAGTGTCATTGCATGTCTGTTCTTTTCATGAAGCACATCCAGTGTCATTGCTTGTGTTTTCTTCTAAACACACCACATAAGTCATTGCATGTCTGTTCTTTTCATGAACCACACTCGGTGTCATTGCATGGGTGTTCCTCTAGACAGACCACATAAGGATCCACCGGTGTCACTGTATGTCTGTTCTTTTCATGAACCACATAAGGATCCACCAGTGTCATTGGATGTGTGTTCTTCTCATGAACCACACATGGATCCACCGGTGTCATTGCATGTCTGTTCCTCTAAACAAACCACATAAGGATCCACCAGTGTCATTGCATGTCTGTTCTTTTCATGAACCACACCTAGTGTCATTGCGTGTGTGTTCTTCTAAACAAACCACATAAGGATCCACCAGTGTCATTGCATGTCTGTTCTTTCATGAACCACACCTGGTGTCATTGCATGTCTGTTCTTTTCCTGAACCACAGCTAGAGTCATTGCATGTCTGTTAGTTCCATAAACCACACATGGATCCACCGGTGTCATTGCATGTCTGTTCTTTTCATGAACCACACCTAGTGTCATTGCATGTCAGTTCTTTTCCTGAACCACACCCAGTGTCATTGCATGTTAGTTCTTTTCATGAACCACATAAGGATCCACCAGTGTCATTGCATGTCTATTCTTCTCACAAACCACATAAGGATCCACCAGTGTCATTTCATGTTTGTTCTATTCATGAACCACACCTAGTATCATTGCATGTGTGTTGCTCTAGACAAACCACATAAGGATCCACCGGTGTAGCTGCATGTCTATTCTTTTCATGAACCACACATGGATCCACCAGTGTCATTGCATGTCTGTTCTTTTCATGAACCACACCTAGTGTCACTTCATGTTAGTTCTTTTCATGAACCACATAAGGATCCACCAGTGTCATTGCATGTCTGTTCTTCTCACAAAACAAATATGGATCCACCTAGTGTGATTGCATGTCTGTTCTTTTCATGAACCACACCCGGTGTCATTGCATGTGTGTTCCTCTAGAACAACCACATAAGGAACCACCAGTGTCACTGCCTTACTGTTCTTTTCATGAACCACATAAGGATCCACCGGTGTCATTGGATGTGTGTTCTTCTCATGAACCACACATGGATCCACCGGTGTCATTGCATGTATATTACTCTAAACAAACCACATAAGGATCCACCAGTGTCATTGCATGTCTGTTCTTTTCATGAACCACACCCAGTGTCATTGCATGTGTGTTCTTCTAAACAAACCACATAAGTCATTGCATGTCTATTCTTTCCATGAACCACACCCAGTGTCATTGCATGTGTGTTCCTCTAGACAGACCACATAAGGATCCACCAGTGTCACTGTATGTTTGTTCTTTTCATGAACCACATAAGGATCCACCAGTGTCATTGGATGTGTGTTCTTCTCATGAACCACACATGGATCCACCGGTGTCATTGCATGTCTGTTCCTCTAAACAAACCACATAAGGATCCACCAGTGTCATTGCATGTTTGTTATTTTCATGAACCACACCTAGTGTCATTGCATGTGTGTTCTTCTAAACAAACCACATAAGGATCCACCAGTGTCATTGCATGTCTATTCTTTTCATGAACCACACCCGATGTTATTGCATGTATGTTCTTTTCATGAACCACAACTAGAGTCACTGCATATCTGTTACTTCCATAAACCACACATGGATCCACCAGTGTCATTGCATGTCTGTTCTGTTCATGAAACACACCCAATGTCATTGCATGTCAGTTCTTTTCATGAACCACAGCCAGTGTCATTGCATGTCAATTCTTTTCATGAACCACATAAGGATCCACCAGTGTCATTGCATGTCTGTTCTTCTCACAAACCACATAAAGATCCACCAGTGTCATTGCATGTCTGTTCTTTTCACGAACCAGACCAAGTGTCAATGCATGTGTGTTCCTCTAGACAAACCACATAGGGATCCACCGGTGTCGATGCATGTCTATTATTTTCATGAACCACACATGGATCCACCGGTGTCATTGCATGTCTGTTCTTTGCATGAACCACACCCAGTGTCATTGCATCTCAGTTCTTTTCATGAACCACATAAGGATCCACCAGTGTCATTGCATGTCTGTTCTTCTCACAAAACCACATATGGATCCACCTAGTGTGATTGCATGTATGTTCTTTTCATGAACCACACCCAGTGTCATTGCATGTGTGTTCCTCTAGCCAAACCACATAAGGATCCACCAGTGTCACTGCATGTATGTTCTTTTCATGAACCACATAAGGATCAACCAGTGTCATTGGATGTGTGTTCTTCTCATGAACCACACATGGATCCACCGGTGTCATTGCATGTCTGTTCCTCTAAACAAACCACATAAGGATCCACCAGTGTCACTGCATGTCTGTTCTTCTCACAAACCACATATGGATCCACCTAGTGTGATTCCATGTATGTTCTTTTCATGAACCACACCCGATGTCATTGCATGTGTGTTCCTCTAGACAAACCACATAACGATCCACCAGTGTCACTGCATGTCTGTTCTTTTCACAAACCACATAAGGATCCACCAGTGTCATTGGATGTGTGTTCTTCTCATGAACCACACATGGATCCACCGGTATCATTGCATGTATGTTCCTCTAAACAGACCACATAAGGATCCACCAGTGTCATTGCATGTTTGTTCCTTTCATGAACCACACCCAGTGTCATTGCATGTGTGTTCTTCTAAACAAACCACATAAGTCATTGTATGTCTATTCTATTCATGAACCACACCCGGTGTCATTGCATGTGTTTTCCTCTAAACAGACCACATAAGGATCCACCGGTGTCACAACATGTCTGTTCTTTTCATGAACCACATAAGGATCCACCAGTGTCATTGGATGTATGTTCTTCTCATGGACCACACATGGATCCACCAGTGACATTGCATGTATGTTCCTCTAAACAAACCACATAAGGAACCAGCAGTGTCATTGCATGTCTGTTCTTTTCATGAACCACACCCAGTGTCATTGCATGTGTGTTCTTCTAAACAAACCACATAAGGAGCCACCAGTGTCATTGCATGTCTGTTCTTTTCATGAACCACACCCGGTGTCATTGCATGTCTGTTCTTTTCATGAACCACAACTAGAGTCATTGCATGTATGTTACTTCCATAAACTACACATGGATCCACCGGTGTCATTGCATGTCTGTTCTTTTCATGAACCACACCCAGTGTCATTGCATGTCAGTTCTTTTCATGAACCACACCCAGTGTCATTGCATGTCAGCTCTTTTCATGAACCACATAAGGATCACATGTCTGTTCTTTTCATGAAACACAACTAGAGTCATTGCATGTCTGTTACTTCCATAAACCACACATGGATCCACCGGTGTCATTGCATGTCTGTTCTTTTCATGAACCCCAGTGTCATTGCATGCCAGTTTTTTTCATGAACCACACCCAGTGTCATTGCATGTCAGTTCTTTTCATGAACCACACCCAGTGTCATTGCATGTCAGTTCTTTTCATGAACCACATAAGGATCCACAAGTGTCATTGCATGTCTGTTCTTTTCACGAACCACACCCAGTGTCATTGCATGTGTGTTCCTCTAGACAAACCACATAAGGATTCGCCGGTGTCACTGCATGTCTGTTCTTTTCATGAACCACACATGGATCCACCGGTGTCATTGCATGTATGTTCTTTTCATGAACCACACCCAGTGTCATTGCATGTTAGTTCTTTTCATGAACCACATAAGGATCCACCAGTGTCATTGCGTGTCTGTTCTTCTCACAAACCACATAAGGATCCACCAGTGTCATTGCATGTCTGTTCTTTTCATGAACCACACGTAGTATCATTGCATGTGTGTTCCTCTAGACAAACCACATAAGGATCCACTGATGTCACTGCATGTCTGTTCTTTTCATGAACCACACATGGATCCACCGATGTCATTGCATGTCTGTTCTTTTCATGAACCACACCAGTGTCATTGCATGTCAGTTCTTTTCATGAACCACATAAGGATCCACCAGTGTCATTGCATGTCTGTTCTTCTCATAAACCACATATGGATCCACCTAGTGTGATTGCATGTCTGTTCTTTTCATGAACCACACCCGGTGTCATTGCATGTGTGTTCCTCTAGACAAACCACATAAGGATCCACCAGTGTCACTGCATGTCTGTTCTTTTCATGAACCACATAAAGATCCACCGGTGTCATTGGATGTGTGTTCTTCTCATGAACCACACATGGATCCACCGGTGTCATTGCATGTATATTGCTCTAAACAAACCACATAAGGATCCACTAGTGTCATTGCATGTATGTTCTTTTCATGAACCACACCCAGTGTCATTACATGTGTTTTCTTCTAAACAAACCACATAAGTCATTGCTTGTCTATTCTTTCCAGGAACCACACCCGGTGTCATTGCATGTGTGTTCCTCTAGACAGACCACATAAGGATCCACCGGTGTCACATCATGTCTGTTCTTTTCATGAACCACATAAGGATCCACCAGTGTCATTGGATATGTGTTCTTCTCATGAACCACACATGGAATCACCGGTGTCATTGCATGTCTGTTCCTCTAAACAAACCACATAAGGATCCACCAGTGTCATTTTATGTTTGTTATTTTCATGAACCACACCCAGTGTCATTGCATGTGTGTTCTTCTAAACAAACCACATAAGGATCCACCAATGTCATTGCATGTCTGTTCTGTTCATGAACCACACCCGATGTCATTGCATGTCTGTTCTTTTCATGACCACATCTAGAGTCATTGCATGTCTATTACTTCCATAAACCACACATGGATCCATCGGTGTCATTGCATGTGTGTTCTTTTCATGTACCACACCCAGTGTCATTGCATGTCAGTTCTTTTCATGAACCACACCTAGTGTCATTGCATGTCAGTTCTTTTCATGAACCACATAAGGATCCACCAGTGTCATTGCATGTCTGTTCTTCTCACAAACCACATAAGGATCCACCAGTGTCATTGCATGTCTGTTCTTTTCACGAACCACACCAAGTGTCAATGCATGTGTGTTCCTCTAGACAAACCACATAAGGATCCACCGGTGTCGATGCATGTCTGTTCTTTTCATGAACCACACATGGATCCACCGGTGTCATTGCATGTCTGTTCTTTTCATGAACGACACCAAGTGTCATTGCATGTCAGTTCTTTTCATGAACCACATAAGGATCCACTAGTGTCATTGCATGTCTGTTCTTCTCACAAAACCACATATGGATCCACCTAGTGTGATTACATGTCTGTATTTTTTCATGAACCACACCCGGTGTCATTACATGTGTGTTCCTCTAGACAGACCACATAAGGATCCACCGATGTCACTGCATGTCTGTTTTTTTATGAACCACATAAGGATCCACCAGTGTCATTGGATGTGTGTTCTTCTCATGAACCACACATGGATCCACCGGTGTCATTGCATGTCCGTTCCTCTAAAAACCACATAAAGATCCACCAGTGTCATTGCATGTCTGTTCTTTTCATGAACCACACCTAGTGTCATTGCATGTGTGTTCTTCTAAACAAACGACATAAGTCATTCCATGTCTGTTCTTTTCATGAACCACACCTGGTGTCATTGCATGTGTGTTCCTCTAGACAGACCACATAAGGATCCACCGGTGTCACTGCATGTCTGTTCTTTTCATGAACCACATAAGGATCCACCAGTGTCATTAGATGTGTGTTCTTCTCATGAACCACACATGGATCCACCGGTGTCATTGCATGTCTGTTCCTCTAAACAAACCACATAAGGATCCACCAGTGTCGTTGCATGTCTGTACTTTTCATGAACCCACACCCAGTGTCATTGCATGTGTGTTCTTCTAAACAAACCACATAAGGATCCACCAGTGTCATTGCATGTCTGTTCTTTTCATGAACCACACCCGGTGTCATTGCATGTCTGTTCTTTTCATGAATCACAGCTAGAGTCATTGCATGTCTGTTACTTCCATAAACCACACATGGATCCACCGGTGTCATTGCATGTCTGATCTTTTCATGAACCACACCTAGTGTCATTGCATGTTAGTTCTTTTCATGTACCACACCCAGTGTCATTGCATGCCAGTTCTTTTCGTGAACCACATAAGGATCCACCAGTGTCATTGCATGTCTGTTCTTCTCACAAACCACATTAGGATCCACCAGTGTCATTGCATGTATGTTCTTTTCATGAACCACACCCAATGTCATTGCATGTGCGTTCCTCTAGACAAACCACATAAGGATCCACCGGTGTCACTGCATGTCTGTTCTTTTCATGAACCACACATGGATACACCGGTGTCATTGCATGTCTGTTCTTTTCATGAACCACACCCAGTGTCATTGCATGTTAGTTCTTTTCATGAACCACATAAGGATCCACCAGTGTCATTGCATGCCTGTTCTTCTCACAAACCACATATGGATCCACCTTGTGTGATTGCATGTCTGTTCTTTTCATGAACCACACTCGGTGTCATTGCATGTGTGTTCCTTTAGACAAACCACATAAGGATCCACCAGTGTCACTGCATGTCTGTTCTTTTCATGAACCACATAAGGATCCACCGGTGTCGTTGGCTGTGTGTTCTTCTCATGAACCACACATGGATCCACCGTTGTCATTGCATGTCTGTTGCTCTAAACAAACCACATAAGGATCCACCAGTGTCATTGCATGTCTGTTCTTTTCATGAACCACACCCAGTGTCATTGCATGTGTGTTCTTCTAAACAAACCACATAAGTCATTGCATGTCTGTTCTTTTCATGAACCACATAAGGATCCACCAGTGTCATTGCGTGTCTGTTCTTCTCACAAACCACATAAGGATCCACCAGTGTCATTGCATGTCTGTTCTTTTCATGAACCACACGTAGTATCATTGCATGTGTGTTCCTCTAGACAAACCACATAAGGATCCACTGATGTCACTGCATGTCTGTTCTTTTCATGAACCACACATGGATCCACCGATGTCATTGCATGTCTGTTCTTTTCATGAACCACACCAGTGTCATTGCATGTCAGTTCTTTTCATGAACCACATAAGGATCCACCAGTGTCATTGCATGTCTGTTCTTCTCATAAACCACATATGGATCCACCTAGTGTGATTGCATGTCTGTTCTTTTCATGAACCACACCCGGTGTCATTGCATGTGTGTTCCTCTAGACAAACCACATAAGGATCCACCAGTGTCACTGCATGTCTGTTCTTTTCATGAACCACATAAAGATCCACCGGTGTCATTGGATGTGTGTTCTTCTCATGAACCACACATGGATCCACCGGTGTCATTGCATGTATATTGCTCTAAACAAACCACATAAGGATCCACTAGTGTCATTGCATGTATGTTCTTTTCATGAACCACACCCAGTGTCATTACATGTGTTTTCTTCTAAACAAACCACATAAGTCATTGCTTGTCTGTTCTTTCCAGGAACCACACCCGGTGTCATTGCATGTGTGTTCCTCTAGACAGACCACATAAGGATCCACCGGTGTCACATCATGTCTGTTCTTTTCATGAACCACATAAGGATCCACCAGTGTCATTGGATATGTGTTCTTCTCATGAACCACACATGGAATCACCGGTGTCATTGCATGTCTGTTCCTCTAAACAAACCACATAAGGATCCACCAGTGTCATTTTATGTTTGTTATTTTCATGAACCACACCCAGTGTCATTGCATGTGTGTTCTTCTAAACAAACCACATAAGGATCCACCAATGTCATTGCATGTCTGTTCTGTTCATGAACCACACCCGATGTCATTGCATGTCTGTTCTTTTCATGACCACATCTAGAGTCATTGCATGTCTGTTACTTCCATAAACCACACATGGATCCATCGGTGTCATTGCATGTGTGTTCTTTTCATGTACCACACCCAGTGTCATTGCATGTCAGTTCTTTTCATGAACCACACCTAGTGTCATTGCATGTCAGTTCTTTTCATGAACCACATAAGGATCCACCAGTGTCATTGCATGTCTGTTCTTCTCACAAACCACATAAGGATCCACCAGTGTCATTGCATGTCTGTTCTTTTCACGAACCACACCAAGTGTCAATGCATGTGTGTTCCTCTAGACAAACCACATAAGGATCCACCGGTGTCGATGCATGTCTGTTCTTTTCATGAACCACACATGGATCCACCGGTGTCATTGCATGTCTGTTCTTTTCATGAACCACACCAAGTGTCATTGCATGTCAGTTCTTTTCATGAACCACATAAGGATCCACTAGTGTCATTGCATGTCTGTTCTTCTCACAAAACCACATATGGATCCACCTAGTGTGATTACATGTCTGTATTTTTTCATGAACCACACCCGGTGTCATTACATGTGTGTTCCTCTAGACAGACCACATAAGGATCCACCGATGTCACTGCATGTCTGTTTTTTTATGAACCACATAAGGATCCACCAGTGTCATTGGATGTGTGTTCTTCTCATGAACCACACATGGATCCACCGGTGTCATTGCATGTCCGTTCCTCTAAAAACCACATAAAGATCCACCAGTGTCATTGCATGTCTGTTCTTTTCATGAACCACACCTAGTGTCATTGCATGTGTGTTCTTCTAAACAAACGACATAAGTCATTCCATGTCTGTTCTTTTCATGAACCACACCTGGTGTCATTGCATGTGTGTTCCTCTAGACAGACCACATAAGGATCCACCGGTGTCACTGCATGTCTGTTCTTTTCATGAACCACATAAGGATCCACCAGTGTCATTAGATGTGTGTTCTTCTCATGAACCACACATGGATCCACCGGTGTCATTGCATGTCTGTTCCTCTAAACAAACCACATAAGGATCCACCAGTGTCGTTGCATGTCTGTACTTTTCATGAACCCACACCCAGTGTCATTGCATGTGTGTTCTTCTAAACAAACCACATAAGGATCCACCAGTGTCATTGCATGTCTGTTCTTTTCATGAACCACACCCGGTGTCATTGCATGTCTGTTCTTTTCATGAATCACAGCTAGAGTCATTGCATGTCTGTTACTTCCATAAACCACACATGGATCCACCGGTGTCATTGCATGTCTGATCTTTTCATGAACCACACCTAGTGTCATTGCATGTTAGTTCTTTTCATGTACCACACCCAGTGTCATTGCATGCCAGTTCTTTTCGTGAACCACATAAGGATCCACCAGTGTCATTGCATGTCTGTTCTTCTCACAAACCACATTAGGATCCACCAGTGTCATTGCATGTATGTTCTTTTCATGAACCACACCCAGTGTCATTGCATGTGCGTTCCTCTAGACAAACCACATAAGGATCCACCGGTGTCACTGCATGTCTGTTCTTTTCATGAACCACACATGGATACACCGGTGTCATTGCATGTCTGTTCTTTTCATGAACCACACCCAGTGTCATTGCATGTTAGTTCTTTTCATGAACCACATAAGGATCCACCAGTGTCATTGCATGCCTGTTCTTCTCACAAACCACATATGGATCCACCTTGTGTGATTGCATGTCTGTTCTTTTCATGAACCACACTCGGTGTCATTGCATGTGTGTTCCTTTAGACAAACCACATAAGGATCCACCAGTGTCACTGCATGTCTGTTCTTTTCATGAACCACATAAGGATCCACCGGTGTCGTTGGGTGTGTGTTCTTCTCATGAACCACACATGGATCCACCGTTGTCATTGCATGTCTGTTGCTCTAAACAAACCACATAAGGATCCACCAGTGTCATTGCATGTCTGTTCTTTTCATGAACCACACCCAGTGTCATTGCATGTGTGTTCTTCTAAACAAACCACATAAGTCATTGCATGTCTGTTCTTTTCATGAACCACATAAGGATCCACCAGTGTCATTTCATGTCTGTTCTTCTCACAAACCACATAAGGATCCACCAGTGTCATTGCATGTTTGTTCTTTTCACGAACCACACCCAGTGTCATTGCATGTGTGTTCCTCTAGACAAACCACATAAGGATCCACCGGTGTCACTGCATGTCTGTTCTTTTCATGAACCACACATGGATCCACCGGTGTCATTGCATGTATGTTCTTTTCATGAACCACACCCAGTGTCATTGCATGTTAGTTCTTTTCATGAACCACATAAGGATCCACCAGTGTCATTGCATGTCTGTTCTTCTCACAAACCACATAAGGATCCACCAGTGTCATTGCATGTCTGTTCTTTTCATGAACCACACGTAGTGTCATTGCATGTGTGTTGCTCTAGACAAACCACATAAGGATCCACCGGTGTCACTGCATGTCTGTTCTTTTCATGAACCACACATGGATCCACCGCTGTCATTGCATGTCTGTTCTTTTCATGAACCACACCCAGTGTCATTGCATGTCAGTTCTTTTCATGAACCACATAAGGATCCACCAGTGTCATTGCATGTCTGTTCTTCTCACAAACCACATATGGATCCACCTAGTGTGATTGCATGTCTGTTCTTTTCATGAACCACACCCGGTGTCATTGCATGTGTGTTCCTCTAGACAAACCACATAAGGATCCACCAGTGTCACTCCATGTCTGTTCTTTTCATGAACCACATAAGGATCCACCGGTGTCATTGGATGTGTGTTCTTCTCATGAACCACACATGGATCCACCGGTGTCATTGCATGTATATTGCTCTAAACAAACCACATAAGGATCCACCAGTGTCATTGCATATTTGTTCTTTTCATGAACCACACCCAGTGTCATTGCATGTGTGTTCTTCTAAACAAACCACATAAGTCATTGCATGTCTGTTCTTTCAAGGAACCACACCCGGTGTCATTGCATGTGTGTTCCTCTAGACAAACCACATAAGGATCCACCGGTGTCACATCATGTCTGTTCTTTTCATGAACCACATAAGGATCCACCAGTGTCATTGGATGTGTGTTCTTCTCATGAACCACACATGGATCCACCGGTGTCATTGCATGTCTATTCCTCTAAACAAACCACATAAAGATCCACCAGTGTCGTTGCATGTTTGTACTTTTCATGAACCACACCCAGTGTCATTGCATCTGTGTTCTTCTAAACAAACCACATAAGGATCCACCAGTGTGATTGCATGTTTGTTCTTTTCATGAACCACACCCGGTGTCAATGCATGTCTGTTCTTTTCATGAATCACATCTTGAGTCATTGCATGTCTGTTACTTCCATAAACCACACATGGATCCACCGGTGTCATTGCATGTCTGTTCTTTTCATGTACCACACCCAGTGTCATTGCATGTCAGTTCTTTTCATGAACCACACCCAGTGTCATTGCATGTCAGTTCTTTTCATGAACCACATAAGGATCCACCAGTGTCATTGCATGTCTGTTCTTCTCACAAACCACATAAGGATCCACCAGTGTCATTGCATGTCTGTTCTTTTCACGAACCACACCAAGTATCAATGCATGTGTATTCCTCTAGACAAACCACATAAGGATCCACCGGTGTCGATGCATGTCTGTTCTTTTCATGAACCACACATGGATCCACCGGTGTCATTGCATGTCTGTTCTTTTCATGAACCACACCCAGTGTCATTGCATGTCAGTTATTTTCATGAACAACATAAGGATCCACTAGTGTCATTGCATGTCTGTTCTTCTCACAAAACCACATATGCATCCACCTAGTGTGATTGCATGACTGTTCTTTTCATGAACCACACCCGGTGTCATTGCATGTGTGTTCCTCTAGACAGACCACATAAGGATCCACCGATGTCACTGCATGTCTTTTCTTTTTAGGAACCACATAAGGATCCACCAGTGTCATTGGATGTGTGTTTTTCTCATGAACCACACATGGATCCACCGGTGTCATTGCATGTCCGTTCCTCTAAACAAACCACATAAAGATCCACCAGTGTCATTGCATGTCTGTTCTTTTCATGAACCACACCTAGTGTCATTGCATGTGTGTTCTTCTAAACAAACCACAGAAGTCATTGCATGTCTATTCTTTTCATGAACCACACCTGGTGTCATTGCATGTGTGTTCCTCTAGACAGACCACATAAGGATCCACCGGTGTCACTGCATGTCTGTTCTTTTCATGAACCACATAAGGATCCACCAGTGTCATTAGATGTGTGTTCTTCTCATGAACCACACATGGATCCACCGGTGTCATTGCATGTCTGTTCCTCTAAACAAACCACATAAGGATCCACCAGTGTCGTTGCATGTCTGTACTTTTCATGAACCACACCCAGTGTCATTGCATGTGTGTTCTTCTAAACAAACCACATAAGGATCCACCAGTGTCATTGCATGTCTGTTCTTTTCATGAACCACACCCGGTGTCATTGCATGTCTGTTCATTTCATGAATTTATAGCTAGAGTCATTGCATGTCTGTTACTTCCATAAACCACACATGGATCCACCGGTGTCATTGCATGTCTGATCTTTTCATGAACCACACCTAGTGTCATTGCATGTTATTTCTTTTCATGTACCACACCCAGTGTCATTGCATGCCAGTTCTTTTCGTGAACCACATAAGGATCCACCAGTGTCATTGCATGTCTGTTCTTCTCACAAACCACATTAGGATCCACCAGTGTCATTGCATGTATGTTCTTTTCATGAACCACACCTAGTGTCATTGCATGTGCATTCCTCTAGACAAACCACATAAGGATCCACCAGTGTCACTGCATGTCTGTTCTTTTCATGAACCACACATGGATCCACCGGTGTCATTGCATGTCTGTTCTTTTCATGAACCACACCCAGTGTCAGGATCCACCAGTGTCATTGCATGTCTGTTCTTCTCACAAACCACATATGGATCCACCTTGTGTGATTGCATGTCTGTTCTTTTCATGAACCACACTCGGTGTCATTGCATGTGTGTTCCTCTAGACAAACCACATAAGGATGCACCAGAGTCACTGCATGTCTGTTCTTTTCATGAACCACATAAGGATCCACCGGTGTCATTGGTTGTGTGTTCTTCTCATGAACCACACATGGATCCACCATTGTCATTGCATGTCTATTGCTCTAAACAAACCACATAAGGATCCACCAGTGTCATTGCATGTCTGTTCCTTTCATGAACCACACCCAGTGTCATTGCATGTGTGTTCTTCTAAACAAACCACATAAGTCATTGCATGTCTGTTCTTTTCATGAACCACATAAGGATCCACCAGTGTCATTGCATGTCTGTTCTTCTCACAAACCACATAAGGATCCACCAGTGTCATTGCATGTTTGTTCTTTTCACGGACCACACCCAGTGTCATTGCATGTTTGTTCCACTAGACAAACCACATAAGGATCCACCGGTGTCACTGCATGTCTGTTCTTTTCATGAACCACACATGGATCCACCGGTGTCATTGCATTTATGTTCTTTTCATGAACCACACCCAGTGTCATTGCATGTTAGTTCTTTTCATGAACCACATAAGGATCCACCAGTGTCATTGC
Organism: Avena sativa; assembly: GCA_916181665.1. NCBI lineage: Eukaryota > Viridiplantae > Streptophyta > Magnoliopsida > Poales > Poaceae > Avena > Avena sativa. The sequence continues at coordinate 540,933,453 of OV702289.1, read as the reverse complement.
ATGTCTGTTCTTCTCACAAACCACATAAGGATCCACCAGTGTCATTGCATGTCTGTTCTTTTCATGATCCACACGTAGTGTCATTGCATGTGTGTTCCTCTAGACAAACCACATAAGGATCCACCTGTGTAACTGCATGTCTGTTCTTTTCATGAAGCACACATGGATCCACCGCTGTCATTGCATGTCTGTTCTTTTCATGAACCACAACCAGTGTCATTGCATGTCAGTTCTTTTCATGAACCACATAAGGATCCACCAGTGTCATTGCATGTCTGTTCTTCTCACAAACCACATATGGATCCACCTAGTGTGACTGCATGTCTGTTCTTTTCATGAACCACACCCGGTGTCATTGCATGTGTGTTCCTCTAGACAAACAACATAAGGATCCACCTGTGTCACTCCATGTATGTTCTTTTCATGAACCACATAAGGATCCACCGGTGTCATTGGATGTGTGTTCTTCTCATGAACCACACATGGATCCACCGGTGTCATTGCATGTATATTGCTCTAAACAAACCACATAAGGATCCACCAGTGTCATTGCATATCTGTTCTTTTCATGAACCACACCCAGTGTCATTGCATGTGTGTTCTTCTAAACAAACCTCATAAGTCATTGCATGTCTGTTCTTTCAAGGAACCACACCCGGTGTCATTGCATGTGTGTTCCTCTAGACATACCACATAAGGATCCACCGGTGTCACATCATGTCTGTTCTTTTCATGAACCACATAAGGATCCACCAGTGTCATTGGATGTGTGTTCTTCTCATGAACCACACATGGATCCACCGGTGTCATTGCATGTTTGTTCCTCTAAACAAACCACATAAGGATCCACCAGTGTCATTTTATGTTTGTTCTTTTCATGAACCACACCCAGTGTCATTGCATGTTTGTTCTTCTAAACAAACCACATAAGGATCCACCAATGTCATTGCATGTCTGTTCATTTCATGAACCACACCCGATGTCATTGCATGTCTGTTCTTTTCATGAACCATAGCTAGAGTCATTGCATGTCTGTTACCTCCATAAACCACACATGGATCCACCGGTGTAATTGCATGTCTGTTCTTTTCATGAACCACACCTAGTGTCATTGCATGTCAGTTCTTTTCATGAACCACACCCAGTGTCATTGCATGTCAGTTCTTTTCATGAACCACATAAGGATCCACCAGTGTCATTGCATGTCAGTTCTTTTCGTGAACCACATAAGGATCCACCAGTGTCATTGCATGTATGTTCTTCTCACAAACCACATAAGGATCCACTAGTGTTATTGCATGTCTGTTCTTTTCAGGAACCACACCAAGTGTCAATGCATGTGTGTTCCTCTAGACAAACCACATAAGGATCCACCGGTGTCGATGCACGTCTGTTCTTTTCATGAACCACACATGGATCCACCGATGTCATTGCATGTCTGTTCTTTTCATGAACCACACCCAATGTCATTGCATGTCAGTTCTTTTCATGAACCACATAAGGATCCACCAGTGTCATTGCATGTCTGTTTTTCTCACAAAACCACATATGGATCCACCTAGTGTGATTGCATGTTTGTTCTTTTCATGAACCACACCCAGTGTCATTGCATGTGTGTTCCTCTAGACAGACCACATAAGGATCCACCGATGTCACTGCATGTCTGTTCTTTTTATGAACCACATAAGGATCCACCAGTGTCATTGGATGTGTGTTCTTCTCATGAACCACACATGGATCCACTGGTGTCATTGCATGTCCATTCCTCTAAACAAACCACATAAGGATCCACCAGTGTCATTGCATGTCTGTTCTTTTCATGAACCACACCTAGTGTCATTGCATGTGTGTTCTTCTAAACAAACCACATAAGTCATTGCATGTCTGTTCTTTTCATGAACCACACCTGGTGTCATTGCATGTGTGTTCCTCTAGAGAGACCACATAAGGATCCACCGGTGTCACTGCATGTCTGTTCTTTTCATGAACCACATAAGGATCCACCAGTGTCATTAGATGTGTGTTCTTCTCATGAACCACACATGGATCCACCGGTGTCATTGCATGTCTATTCCTCTAAACAAACCACATAAAGATCCACCAGTGTCGTTGCATGTTTGTACTTTTCATGAACCACACCCAGTGTCATTGCATGTGTGTTCTTCTAAACAAACCACATAAGGATCCACCAGTGTCATTGCATGTCTGTTCTTTTCATGAATCACAACTAGAGTCATTGCATGTCTGTTACTTCCATAAACCACACATGGATCCACCGGTGTCATTGCATGTCTGATCTTTTCATGAACCACACCTAGTGTCATTGCATGTTAGTTCTTTTCATGTACCACACCCAGTGTCATTGCATGTCAGTTCTTTTCGTGAACCACATTAGGATCCACCAGTTTGATTGCATGTCTGTTCTTCTCACAAACCACATTGGGATCCACCAGTGTCATTGCATGTATGTTCTTTTCATGAACCACACCCAGTGTCATTGCATGTGCGTTCCTCTAGACAAACCACATAAGGATCCACCGGTGTCACTGCATGTCTGTTCTTTTCATGAACCACACATGGATCCACCGGTGTCATTGCATGTCTGTTCTTTTCATGAACCACACCCAGTGTCATTGCATGTTAGTTCTTTTGATGAACCACATAAGGATCCACCAGTGTCATTGCATGTCTGTTCTTCTCACAAACCACATATGGATCCACCTTGTGTGATTGCATGTCTCTTCTTTTCATGAACCACACTCGGTGTCATTGCATGTGTGTTCCTCTAGACAAACCACATAAGGATCCACCAGTGTCACTGCATGTCTATTCTTTTCATGAACCACATAAGGATCCACCGGTGTCATTGGCTGTGTGTTCTTCTCATGAACCACACATGGATCCAGCATTGTCTTTGCATGTCTGTTGCTCTAAACAAACCACATAAGGATCCACCAGTGTCATTGCATGTCTGTTCTTTTCATGAACCACACCCAGTGTCATTGCATGTGTGTTCTTCTAAACAAACCACATAAGTCATTGCATGTCTGTTCTTATCATTAACCACACCCGGTGTCATTGCATGTGTGTTCCTCTAGAGAGACCACATAAGGATCCACCGGTGTCACTGCATGTCTGTTCTTTTCATGAACCACATAAGGATCCACCAGTGTCATTAGATGTGTGTTCTTCTCATGAACCACACATGGATCCACCGGTGTCATTGCATGTCTATTCCTCTAAACAAACCACATAAAGATCCACCAGTGTCGTTGCATGCTTGTACTTTTCATGAACCACACCCAGTGTCATTGCATGTGTGTTCTTCTAAACAAACCACATAAGGATCCACCAGTGTCATTGCATGTCTGTTCTTTTCATGAACCACACCCGGTGTCATTGCATGTCTGTTCTTTTCATGAATCACAACTAGAGTCATTGCATGTCTGTTACTTCCATAAACCACACATGGATCCACCGGTGTCATTGCATGTCTGATCTTTTCATGAACCACACCTCGTGTCATTGCATGTTAGTTCTTTTCATGTACCACACCCAGTGTCATTGCATGTCAGTTCTTTTCGTGAACCACATAAGGATCTACCAGTTTGATTGCATGTCTGTTCTTCTCACAAACCACCTTAGGATCCACCAGTGTCATTGCATTTATGTTCTTTTCATGAACCACACCTAGTGTCATTGCATGTGCGTTCCTCTAGACAAACCACATAAGGATCCACCGGTGTCACTGCATGTCTGTTCTTTTCATGAACCACACATGGATCCACCGGTGTCATTGCATGTCTGTTCTTTTCATGAACCACACCCAGTGTCATTGCATGTTAGTTCTTTTGATGAACCACATAAGGATCCACCAGTGTCATTGCATGTCTGTTCTTTTCACAAACCACATATGGATCCACCTTGTGTGATTGCATGTCTGTTCTTTTCATGAACCACACTCGGTGTCATTGCATGTGTGTTCCTATAGACAAACCACATAAGGATCCACCAGTGTCACTGCATGTCTGTTCTTTTCATGAACCACATAAGGATCCACCGGTGTCATTGGCTGTGTGTTCTTCTCATGAACCACACATGGATCCAGCGTTGTCTTTGCATGTCTGTTGCTCTAAACAAACCACATAAGGATCCACCAGTGTCATTGCATGTGTGTTCTTTTCATGAACCACACCCAGTGTCATTGCATGTGTGTTCTTCTAAACAAACCACATAAGTCAGTGCATGTCTGTTCTTTTCATGAACCACACCCGGTGCCATTGCATGTGTGTTCCTCTAGACATAAAACATAAGGATCCACCGGTGTCACTGCATGTCTGTTCTTTTCATGAACCACATAAGGATCCACCAGTGTCATTAGATATGTGTTCTTCTCATGAACCACACATGGATCCACCGGTGTCATTGCATGTCTATTCCTCTAAACAAACCACATAAAGATCCACCAGTGTCGTTGCATGCTTGTACTTTTCATGAACCACACCCAGTGTCATTGCATGTGTGTTCTTCTAAACAAACCACATAAGGATCCACCAGTGTCATTGCATGTCTGTTCTTTTCATGAACCACACCCGGTGTCATTGCATGTCTGTTCTTTTCATGAATCACAACTAGAGTCATTGCATGTCTGTTACTTCCATAAACCACACATGGATCCACCGGTGTCATTGCATGTCTGATCTTTTCATGAACCACACCTAGTGTCATTGCATGTTAGTTCTTTTCATGTACCACACCCAGTGTCATTGCATGTCAGTTCTTTTCGTGAACCACATAAGGATCCACCAGTTTGATTGCATGTCTGTTCTTCTCACAAACCACATTAGGATCCACCAGTGTCATTGCATTTATGTTCTTTTCATGAACCACACCCAGTGTCATTGCATGTGCGTTCCTCTAGACAAACCACATAAGGATCCACCGGTGTCACTGCATGTCTGTTCTTTTCATGAACCACACATGGATCCACCGGTGTCATTGCATGTCTGTTCTTTTCATGAACCACACCCAGTGTCATTGCATGTTAGTTCTTTTGATGAACCACATAAGGATCCACCAGTGTCATTGCATGTCTGTTCTTCTCACAAACCACATATGGATCCACCTTGTGTGATTGCATGTCTCTTCTTTTCATGAACCACACTCGGTGTCATTGCATGTGTGTTCCTATAGACAAACCACATAAGGATCCACCAGTGTCACTGCATGTCTGTTCTTTTCATGAACCACATAAGGATCCACCGGTGTCATTGGCTGTGTGTTCTTCTCATGAACCACACATGGATCCAGCGTTGTCTTTGCATGTCTGTTGCTCTAAACAAACCACATAAGGATCCACCAGTGTCATTGCATGTCTGTTCTTTTCATGAACCACACCCAGTGTCATTGCATGTGTGTTCTTCTAAACAAACCACATAAGTCATTACATGTCTGTTCTTTTCATGAACCACACCCGGTGTCATTGCATGTGTGTTCCTCTAGACAGACCACATAAGGATCCACCGGTGTCACTGCATGTCTGTTCTTTTCATGAACCACATAAGGATCCACCAGTGTTATTGGATGTGTGTTCTTCTCATGAACCACACATGGATCCACCGGTGTCATTGCATGTCTGTTCCTCTAAAACCACATAAGGATCCACCAGTGTCATTGCATGTCTGTTATTTTCATGAAGCACATCCTGTGTCATTGCATGTGTGTTCTTCTAAACAAACCACATAAGTCATTGCATGTCTGTTCTTTTCATGAACCACACTCGGTGTCATTGCATGTGTGTTCCTCTAGGCAGACCACATAAGGATCCACCGGTGTCACTGTATGTCTGTTCTTTTCATGAACCATATAAGGATCCACCAGTGTCATTGGATGTCTGTTCTTCTCATGAACCACACATGGATCCACCGGTGTCATTGCATGTCTGTTCCTCTAAACAAACCACATAAGGATCCACCAGTGTCATTGCATGTCTGTAGTTTTCATGAACCACACCCAGTGTCATTGCATGTGTGTTCTTCTAAACAAACCACATAAGGATCCACCAGTGTCATTGCATGTCTGTTCTTTTCATGAACCACACCCGGTGTCATTGCATGTCTGTTCTTTTCATGAACCACAGCTAGAGTCATTGCATGTCTGTTACTTCCATAAACCACACATGGATCCACCGGTGTCATTGCATGTCTGTTCTTTTCATGAACCACACCGAGTGTCATTGCATGTTAGTTCTTTTCATGAACCACACCCATTGTCATTGCATGTCAGTTCTTTTCATGAACCACAAAAGGATCCACCAGTGTCATTGCATGCCTGTTCTTCTCACAAACCACATTAGGATCCACCAGTGTCATTGCATGTTTGTTCTTTTCATGAACCACACTTAGTGTCATTGCATGTGTGTTGCTCTAGACAAACCACATAAGGATCCACCGGTGTCACTGCATGTCTATTCTTTTCATGAACCACACATGGATCCACCGCTGTCATTGCATGTCTGTTCTTTTCATGAACCAGACCTAGTGTCACTGCATGTTAGTTCTTTTCATGAACCACAAAAGGATCCACCAGTGTCATTGCATGTCTGTTCTTCTCACAAACCACATATGGATCCACCTAGTGTGATTGCATGTCTGTACTTTTCATGAACCACACCCGGTGTCATTGCATGTGTGTTCCTCTAGACAAACCACATAAGGATCCACCAGTGTCACTACATGTCTGTTCTTTTCATGAACCACATAAGGATCCACCGGTGTCATTGCATGTCTGTTCTTCGCATGAACCACACATGGATCCACCGGTGTCATTGCATGTATATTGCTCTAAACAAACCACATAAGGATCCACCAGTGTCATTGCACGTCTGTTCTTTTCATGAACCACACCCACGGTCATTGCATGTGTGTTATTCTAAACAAACCACATAAGTCATTGCATGTCTATTCTTTCCATGAACCACACCCGGTGTCATTGCATGTGTGTTCCTCTAGACAGACCACATAAGGATCCACCGATGTCACTGCATGTCTGTTCTTTTCATGAACCACATAAGGATCCACCAGTGTCATTGGATGTGTGTTCCACTCATGAACCACACATGGATTCACCGGTGTCATTGCATGTCTATTCCTCTAAACAAACCAGATAAGGATCCACCACTGTCATTGGATGTCTGTTCTTTTCATGAACCACACCTAGTGTCATTGCATGTGTGTTCTTCTAAACAAACCACATAAGGATCCACCAGTGTCATTGCATGTCTATTCTGTTCATGAACCACACTCGGTGTCATTGCATGTTTGTTCTTTTCACGAACCACAGCTAGAGTCATTGCATGTCTGTTATTTCCATAAACCACACATGGATCCACCGGTGTCATTGCATGTCTGTTCTTTTCATGAACCACACCTAGTGTCATTGCATGTCAGTTCTTTTCATGAACCACACCCAGTGTCATTGCATGTCAGTTCTTTTCATGAACCACATAAGGATCCACCAGTGTTATTGCATGTCTGTTCTTCTCACAAACCACATATGGATCCACCTAGTGTGATTGCATGTATGTTCTTTTCATGAACCACACCCAGTGTCATTGCATGTGTGTTCCTCTAGACAAACCACATAAGGATCCACCAGTGTCACTGCATGTCTGTTCTTTTCATGAACCACATAAGGATCCACCGGTGTCATTGGATGTGTTTTCTTCTCATGAACCACACATGGATCCAGCGGTGTCATTGCATATCTGTTCCTCTAAACAAACCCCATAAGGATCCACCAGTGTCATTGCATGTCTGTTCTTTTCATGAACCACACCCACTGTCATAGCATTTGTGTTCTTATAAACAAACCACATAACTCATTGCATGTCTGTTCTTTTCATGAACCACACCCGGTATCATTGCATGTCCTCTAGACAGACCACATAAGGATATACCAATGTCACTGCATGTCTGTTCTTTTCATGAACCACATAAGGATCCACCAGTGTCATTGGATGTATGTCCTTCTCATGAACCACACATGGATCCACCGGTGTCATTGCATGTCTATTCCTCTAAACAAACCAGATAAGGATCCACCAGTGTCATTGCATGTCTGTTCTTTTCATGATCCACACCTAGTGTCAATGCATGTGTGTTCTTCTAAACAAACCACATAAGGATCCACCAGTGTCATTGCATGTCTGTTCTTTTCATGAACCACACTCGGTGTCATTGCATGTTTGTTCTTTTCATGAACTACAGCTAGAGTTATTGCATGTCTGTTACTTCCATAAACCACACATGGATCCACTGGTGTCATTGCATGTCAGTTCTTTTCATGAACCACACCTAGTGTCATTGCATGTCAGTTCTTTTCATGAACCACACCCAGTGTCATTCCATGTCTATTCTTTTCATGAACCACATAAGGATCCACCAGTGTCATTCCATGTCTGTTCTTTTCACGAACCACACCCAGTGTCATTGCATGTGTGTTCCTCTAGACAAACCACATAAGTATCCATCGGTGTCACTGCATGTCTGATCTTTTCATGAACCACACATGGATCCACCGGTGTCATTGAATGTCTGTTCTTTTCATGAACCACACCCAGTGTCATTGCATGTCAGTTCTTTTCATGAACCACATAAGGATCCACTAGTGTCATTGCATGTTTGTTCTTCTCACAAACCACATATGGATCCACCTAGTGTCATTGCATGTTTGTTACTTTCATAAACCACACATGGATCCACCAGATTCATTGCATGTCTGTTATTTTCATGAACCACACCCAGTGTCATTGCATGTGTGTTCCTCTAGATAAACCACATATGGATCCACCAGTGTCATTGCATGTCTGTTCTTTTCATGAACCACAGCTAGAGTCCACCAGTGTCATTGGATGTGTGTTCTTCTCTTGAACCACACATGGATCCACCGGTGTCATTGCATGTATGATCTTTTCATGAACCACACCTAGAGTCATTGCATGTCTGTTACTTCCATAAACCACATATGGATCCACCTAGTGTGATTGCATGTCTGTTCTTTTCACAAACCACACATGGATACCCCCGTGTCATTGCATGGGTAGTCGTTAGATCGAGTCTTCTAGAAGGCACGCCCTAACATAGTTGTTCTGCTTGACGATTGTTACATACCGTTCGATTGGGGCGTTTGGACGATTGGGATGGTCTTCGTGAGAGCGATCCGCGAGTAGGCTATTCTGTGGCATGATTGGCCATGCTTGCTCTGGATAAACTGGCAACACCGGGCGCTCCCCTGTTGCGAGTGTCACGTCTCACGAGTTCAGTGGGCCACATCCTAGTGTCATGTCCCTATTACTTCTCTTCCTCCCCGTACTTCTCTTCCTTACCCTCGAAGCCACTTTCCCCACTTCACTCTCATCCTGCTGTAGCCGCAAGCCGATGGCGCCTCCATCCCAATCCCCTCTCCGGCAGCCACCCCCCTCCCCTCTCGCCATGGGTTCAAGGGGAGACGGCGAGGAAACGCGTCGTGACGATAGGGAAGGTGATTTCGATGTGAGTCGTCTCATCTCTATTTCTATCATCTGTGGCCAGTTATCTATTTTTTGAACTAGATCTAATCTGTTTACTCATGTGCGTATGATGTGTTAGGCCAACCAGACGATATATGACTCCGACTATCACGGTTTAGTGGATGAAGACAGTCCTCTGGTATGTAAACATGGATATGTGCCTACTAAATTTGTAGCGTTCGAAGGACGAAACGCAGGCAGGAGGTTTCTACGGTGTCAAGGACATCGTGCAATGATGCAAGGTGGAAGTTGCGGTGTTGTCAAATGGGTAGATCCAGAGTGGCCCAAATCGATGCAGAAAACGCTGGACAAACTATGGGAAATGACTATCGAGTTGAAAGAATTCGTATTCAGCTCACTTCTTGACAGTGTTGAGATGAAGCTATGGGAACCAGTTGACACGACCAAGCATAAGCGAGATCTCTGGTGGGTGCAAGACAAGGTTAGCAAAGTCGAGAAGGAGAGGGACGTGGCGTTGGCCCTGAAGGCTAAAGGAGAGAAAGAACTGACTCAAGCAAGGAATGATCTCCACCAGGCCAAAGTCCTGCAGTTCACAACTACGAGTATTGACAAGTGCATGAGGAAAAATGCAGAGAAACAATTGAAGCTGTGCAAGGAAGATGCTAAAAGGAAGGAGCAGACGATTCGATCCTTGCTCTCGCAGGAAGATGCGCATCGGGCTAAGATTAGGAAGATCAAGGAGATGTGTGATAACTAGTTCTATTTAGCTTAAGCTCCGTGCCTTTTTAAGTTGTAATAGTTGTACTTGTTGACCTAGCGGTCTGAACTATTGGTCCCGGATTCCAGGGAGGAAAAAAATTGCTCTGACCCTGCATTACTTCTTTTGTCTGACCCCGCATTACTTCTTTTGTCTGGCCAATGCCCCTTGGATATTCCACCCGTCGCTTTATCGTCCTTGTGTACAAATAGGAGGCGCTACAGTGCATCGCTTCGTCGTCCATCCCCTCGTCCTCTCCAATATCCACCGCGCCTTCACTTCGTCGTCCATCCCCTCGCTCCCTCTCCAACCTCCACCGCGCCACCATGGAGATGCCCGATCTGAACTTCTACGAGGCGGTGATGTTCGCGAACTTCGACATCCTCGCGCTGCCAGCCACGAGGGTGCCCCATGGATGGCGCATCAGCTCTGCGCGGGTGCCGGTGGCTCCGCTCCTTGGCCGAGCTGAGATGAAGAGCGAAATCGCTGCGCTCTGCTGCCAGATGCCCGCGTGGAAGAGGGCGCTGCCCCGGTACGCGGCGGCCAGCCCGTACTGGCCGGCGCTGTTCAAGAAGGAGCGGAAGGCCAAGATTGGCAACCGCATCGTTGACGGGCGCGTGGTGCACCAGATCTCCGCAACCGAGAAGGGCGGGAGAGGTTCTGGTCCGTTCCTGGACGGACCAAGTACACCGTCATCGCCGCCGCTCGACGTGAAGAGGTGCTCCATCTCGCGAACAATGCGGACATCGTGGAGGTTCCGTCCAACAGCGACGAGGAAGCCGGCGGCTCGGAGGACAGTGGCAGCGGAAGTGAAATTGTTGACTAGTGGTTGAATTAATGTAGGATGTGAAATCACACCTTTGTTTAGAAGAATTTGTGGTTGAAGTAATGAAATGCCTCGGTTTAGATCTCTGTCTCGATTAATTTGTGGAAGAATTTGTGTTTTAGATCAATTTCTGCCTCGATTTAGATCTCTGTCCCGGATTGGGAACATGACCATGGACCAAAGACACCTTTTCTACTAGTGTATTCTGACATTGGTGGTTTGTTTAAACGTAATCTACGTGGATTGTACCGCATGCAAATGGCACAACCACAATTTATAAAGTGGAAGCACGTACACCCGGTTACTGGAGATCCGGGAGCTTCACCAGATGTAGGGGATGCAAGAGCAGAGAGGCGGTGAAATAGACGGGCTCAAGATTAGGCCAGAAAGTGGTACCGATTTGCTCCTCATCTAGGCATTATCGGTGAGAACATTGCTGTTTATGTTGGCACGCCGTTGTGCAGCATCTGAAATAAGTTGCTGCTTCCTGGAGTGTGGCAGCTTAAATAATTTATTTCTGCGCCACTTACATTCCGTCGTATTTGGAGACCTCCTGCCCCTCAGCAATCGTGGAACCGGTGGATCCTTGTTTTCAGATAGCAGTGGCACAATCACAATTTAGGATTCAACTACTGACTCGGGCGTTTCCAAACCCTAAGTCGTGGTACATTTTACTCAGAGAACGTGGGTAGATTGTTTCGCCCAGCAATGTGCCACACATAGAGCGATCAGAATTTTATAGAATTACATATATAGGTTCAAGTTCAACACATTACTATGCATCTTCATTGCCAGCAGCCTTCTTCCGCAGCCTGGGTGCCAAGCCTTCACGTCCACTGGCTTCTTCATTTCCTGCCTTATTCCTCTTCCTCGGTGCCAATTTTCTTAGCTTCACGTACTCTGCATCGTCGGGACAATGGGAACCAGAATCGTGTCCAGCATCATCTTTCCACTCGTTTTTAATTTCTTCGGGCAGCAAAATGACATCTTTCCACTTATTTTTAATTTCTTTGGGCAGCAAAATGACTGACCCGGCAGTCATGTTTCTAACCTTGCGGCGCTTCCTGTCAAAGAAACAAGACTGTTGCATAACTGTCCAATATCTACAGAGTAAATAAAACAAAAATTACAATTCAACACAAACATGCGAACCCCAAGAGACCTTTGCTTACCAGGAGATAATTGGGTTCAAGCAACCACCCTGTCCAAGAATAGAAGGACGACTCCAGTTGCAGCAGCTTCCACATCCAGTACATCACATTTCAGCTCAAACATGGCAGCCGAAGCATACCTTTTCATCAACCCAATTAGCTGACTGTCACACGTTATAGGAACCATGATGCCACGTTCATCCATGAAGCTGAACTTTGCAGTCTGCTTCGGGCATAATTCAACATGATTATGCAGAGCAGCAACCATACCAGATATAGTGTAGATCTGCGCAGGCGCTTCTTCCATCATGAAACAATAGTGTCCATACCTCTTGCCCTTAGAGTCGTACCTGTAGAGGACTACCGTAACCAGGTAAGGGGGGGGGTCCGCACAGATCCCACTTGACAGAAAACTATGGACAAAATATGTTTGTCAGTGTTGGGCTAACAAACAATTTGAGGTTCAGTAGCCAGCTAGCAGTTGTAATTAGTGCGAATAGCAAAGAGAAGGGTAGCTCACCCGCTTGTAGATATAACTTATTCTTTCTTGATAGTAGGATCTACCATCCTCCGAGCTGCTCGGCTCGTCGGTGGTGGAGGCAGGCTAGAGCCTCGCAACAGCGGCTACGGCATGCGCCATTGGAGCTCAGGATCAGCGACTGGGCGCAGCAACTTGGCGCCAGAAGTCAAATGTCTGAAGCGATCGTCCTGCCTGGAGGGTGGATTCCGACGCTGTTGGTGCTAGGGGAAATCTAGGAATGGATTTGTGAAATTGGTCAACGCATCGAATCCACTTAGCTGCTCGATTTGCCTAAGAGGTTGCCGCGTTGGCCCTCGCGTCACGGACAGATGACCGACATGAGGGTCCCGACCGTCTACTTCACGGGGCAGTTTAACGGAATGTTTGAATTTGGCAGGGGTGAGATGAGTTTGCCTCGAAATGGCCCCTCTCAGTAGTTGGCGGCCCAACTTTTCGAAACGCGGTAATTTCAGGAAACTTAGGTACCGCCATGCGCTGGCCTGCGAACTTTGGTACCGCACATGAACATGCCCCATTTGACAACACTACAACTTCTTCCTTGCATCATTACATGATGCCCATGACACCGTAAAAACCTCTTGCCTGTGTTTCCTCCTTCGAACGCTACAAATTTAGCAGGCACATATCCATGTTTACATAGCGGGGGACTGTCTTCATCCGCTAAACAGTGATAGTCGGAGTCGTACAACGTCTGGTTGGCCTAACACATCATACGCGCATGAGTAAACAGAGTAGATCTAGCTCAAGTAGATAATTGGCCACAGATGATAGAGATAGAGATGAGACTACTCACATCGAAATCATCGTCCGTATCGTCACGACGCGTTTCCTCACCATCTCCCCTTGAACCCATGGCGAGAGGGGGTGGGGGACTGGGGTGGCTGCAGGAGAGATAGCTGGAGGCGCCGTTGGCTTGCGGCAACAACAGGATGGGAGAGAAGTGGGGAAAGTGGCTTCGAGGGGAAGGAAGAGAAGTACAGGGAGGAAGATAAGTAAAGGGGACGTGGCACTGGCATATGGCCCACGAAACTCGTGAGTCATGACACTTGCGGAAGGGGAGCACACGGTGTTGCCAGTTTGTCCAGAGCAAGCGGGGAGTAAGCGTGGCCAATCATGTCGCAGAACAGCCTACTCGCGGATCGCTCTCACGAAGACCATCCCAATCGTCCAAGCGCCCCGATCGAACGGTATGTAACAATCGTCATGCAGAACAACTGTGTTAGGGCGTGCCTTTTAGAAGACTCGGTCTAACAGTCATCATTGGGGGGCTAAGGTTAGGGCTCTCCTAAGGTTAGGATCCATATGTGGTTTGTGAGAAGAACACACATGCAATGAACACTGGTGGATCCATATGTGGTCTGTGACAAGAACACACATGCAATGAACACAGGTAGATCTATATGTGGTCTACGAAAAGAACACACATGCAATGAACTCTGGTGGGTCCATATGTGGTTTGTGAAAAGAATAGACATGTAATGACTCTAGCTGTGGTTACTGAAAAGAACACACATTCAATGACACTGGTGGATCCATGTAGCATCCCATCTGTCTAACATATGTAATGCTACTTGGTCTAGTAATATAATTGCTACTTCCTACATATAATTGTTGCATCATAATTATATCATGCTCATGTCATCATGCCCCCTTGCATTTGAGCATCATATAAAACTCTTTTCCATTTGGTTCTTCTCCCATATGCATTAGTAATTGTATTTGCCTCTTGATATATAGTATTTGGTTTAAATGCTGGATGCCCAAGTTGAGTTGGGGGCATATCTTTTATTCAACTCCATCACCTTTCTTTGTCACCACCTTATAATTCCACCATCCTAATTATCCATGAGCTTTACTTTTGCCCTTGGCATTTAATCTAGCTCATGTGGCTTGGGATGGATCCACTTCTATTTGCACATGCTCTTATGTTAGCATCATGTTGTTTTCACATTATGGATATGTGGAGCCACCTTTGCATGCTTTGTGAGTGGAACCTCCCTTTTAATCCTTTTGCTTGACCTTTACTCCATATTTTGGAATGCATGTGAATCAATGCCATGAGACTCTATTTTGTTTTCACAAGAATAAACATGGCATTTAATGATTATGCATGGGCCATGCAAGATCACCACCATCACTTCTCCTTGGGTTTTCCTTTGTTGTTGGAAGTGGATCTTGGTTCTTTGGGAATCAAGCCAAGTGAGCCCTTTTCTTTTACTCCACCATTCTTAGGGCCCCACCATTTTTGTTTTGTTGAGCCCTAGTGCATGCATATATAAGTGGAGTCCCTTTTTCTTAACCTAGATCCTCACCATCTTATTCTTTCCTCCCTTCCAACCTCATCTTGATCCATCATGCTTGGATGTGGTTTTGGCTGTCACATACAAAAGCTCTACATCTTCCCCTCCTTATCCATCACCCCACCCATGTGCTAGATCATGTGAACCAAAACCCTAACCCCCTCTCTCTAATCCTCTCTCTAACCCTAACCCCAATCACCCATGCCACCCCATGTCACCCTCATGCTTTTGGTCATGAGAAAAGCTAAACCCTAACCCTCACCTCACCACCCTCCTCTCACCATGCCGAGGCCCCTCTCCCTCTCTCTGCTAGCAAGGGCCCCCCTAGCCCCCTCTCTACCCCATGCTAGCTACCCCAACCCCTAAACTAAACCCTAACTCGAGCTAACCCCTCCAACCCTAGCTACCCGAGCCTCTCCCTCCTCTCTCTTTTCTCTCTGCCAGCAAGGCCCCACCCGAGCCTGCTGCTCCTTGGCCTCGCCCAGACCCCACATGCAGTCACCCCACGCCCCTGCCCAAGCCGGTCGAGCACGTGAGCGTGAGAGAGAAGAAAGGTGGCCGAGCCACCTTTTTATCTTCACCGAACCCCGCACGGCACCTCTCCTTCGCCCCTCCTTCTTATCCTCCCCCTTACGCCCCTACCGTACCAAACCCTCCCCCTGGCCGCTGCGCCGTTCCTCCTCTCCCCTACCTCCACTCTTTTCCACCGCCATCCACCATCGGTGTCCACCACCTCCTCTCGGCGTTACACAGCGGTGGGCATGGCGTTGGGTGTCGGGAAAGACCAAGGTGTCCCTCTGCATCGTCCCCGTGCACCCAGGCCGTGCTGCACATCATCGGTGCCGCCCAAAACCCTAACCCGCTCGGCCCCTGCTATGCCGCAGATCCGCTGCTTCTCCGGCTGCACCAACACTACCGACGCACCCCCGGTGAGGCCCCGATCTGCCCAGACACCTCCCCTTCTGCCGTCGCGTCCTGGTCGCGCTGGTGGATGCGTCGAACGCCCTCTGTGCGGCGTGTGCGCGTGCGTCTTCCTCGTCGCCGCGCCGCGACACGCCTTAACTAGCCGTCGTTGGCCCTCCTGTCAGCAACCCCTCCCCACCGCAGTGGCACCGCCCCTCTGCGCGCACGCCTAGGTTGCGGGGTCGAACCCCTGCCTCGCCGCGCCGTGCACTGTCGTTCGACAGTTCGTCAGACGAACAGAGAAGATCCACAGTAGCAGCTGCGCGCTTTGCACAAACCCCTCTTTTTTATTTTCTTCCTCAACCCGTAGTCCCCTGAGCCCCACCTGTCAGCCGCTGTTGTGTTTTTTACAAAGAGGCACCCCAAGTTTTAGCAGCCCCAACCCGCAGCCCCTAGCGCCGCCAGGTGTCACGCCCGCATCGGACGCGCGCGCGTGTGGGTCCGCTTTAACCCGGCCCCGCCCGTCAGTGGGGGTGGCTAGTTAGGTCCCGAGTGAGAGATGACCGCCGCGCGCCGTCGTCCGTCCAGTCAGCTCTAGTCCCACCCGTCAGCGACTGTGGCTAGGTTTATCTGGGTATAAAAGGTCCAGATGTATTTCTGTTTTATAAAATGAATTTTCAGAAAATGTTTAATATGAATTTAAATCTGTTTTAATAACTTTTAAACTATAAATCCAAATAATACAAATGATATATGTTTTGGAATTAGAAAAATGTAAGGAATTCAAATATGCTACTCAAAATATTAATTGAATACTTTAAATTTTCGAGATGATTTAAATTACAATAAAATGCCCTTTTCTTAATAAATTAATAACTTTAATTCTACAACTCCAAATTCGACAAATAATATGTCTAAATCGATCAGCGTGACGAGCCGTTATAGACTTGTTAGGCGGATGTTATAACTGTTGTTATACTGTTATAACTGTTGTTACTAATTAATGGACATCCGTCTATCATTGGTTAGGCGGATGGTTAGCGAGTATCTATAGACTTGTTAGTTATTATCTTTTGCTGCAATTGCGTCGCCCCAGGTTATGTCCCCTTTAGAGGCATAAAGACTTGCTGAGTAGCCCTAGGGTCTCACACGATATATTGTTTGATCCAGATGAACAGGTGTATTCGCAAGATGGATACTGGGTGGAGGAAACAGATGATGTTGGCAACGATCACGCGGTGTAGAGATTCCGGAAACGGGGATCCGTGAGATCTGTGGGCAGGATGTGTTTATTTATGTGGCATCTTATGCCGATTTGCTTCTTATCCGTACTCGGATCTTGTTTTCCGCTTCCGCCCGATACTCTGATGTTTGATGTATGAGGAGCTATCCTAAAATATTATCTCTATCTAGGATATTTGGATCTTGCCGTATGGCATTGCAATATTTCTATTTCTTTTAGATGGAATGGCTCTGTGAATAGTTGTATGGTGGCTTGCATACATACTCACTTGTGTATGTAGTTGATCCCTTCGTCTGCCGATTACGCCGCTCGTTCTTGTCCCGATCTTCTGGAAGTGGTTAGGACGGCCGAAAGGTCTACCTGTGAGTGCCCCCTGGGCCCCACCATAATATTTTAACCACTTTCGCTCATGCAGGCATGTAACTAAGAGCGTAATTCACCGAGGTAGTTACAATTGGTATCAGCGCCATCCCGCCCTTCAGGATCTCAGCCAAATGGTTGTTGTCAGTCTAGCAAATATTTTTGGTAGCTATGTATACTAGGGAAAAACAAAACGTGAGAGTAAGACTGCTTCCATTTTTCTTCTTACCCACCCACCCACCCTTTTCTGGTAAGGAAGTGTAATGTTTTCAATCCACTTCTAAAATTCAAACTAGGATTCACGTGTTCTGGGTTCCGTAGTACCATAGGTTGTGTGTGTGTGTGAATTCCTTGTCTATCTGTTGCACCCAACATGTTATCACTATCTGCCTTTTGGTTATCAACTATTGGTACATTCCATACCGACAGGCTTTTGTAAACCGACGCGATCTATCTGATTCGTTGTAAACCGACGTGATCTGTCTTACTCTTTGTTATCCGACGTTATCTTGTTTGGGGTGTTTGTTTCCGTAGTTACTAATCTTTAGGTTCATCTTAAGAAGAAGGTGTTGGGATATGTGTTTTACTGATTCATGTGCGGAGTAATGATTTGAGTGCGGGATGGAGTCGCGACCATACCACTACTTTTATCATTCGCTCTTGTATATTGAATTGGTAGAGTTACTAATATTGATTCGTTAAGTGGTTTTGCGCATATAGTGGTATTTTAATGCCGAAATTTGCGGAATTTTTTTTCTTTGATAGCTTTGTGTACCACACTCCTTGTTCAGTCGTGTGCGATATGCTTAATATCTTCTAGGTGCTTTGAACTTTGTTGATATTTTAATATCATCTTAGTAATTTGTATGCTTTAATCTTGGTTAATTCCATTTTGGTGCTATTTTGGATTATTATTATTCTCCATTATGGTACTGACTTGTGTTTTATATCAATCACAGGATGGCACCACCACGCCGTTCTGAGGAGGACATACCACCTGAACTGGGGGCTGCGTTGGCAAGTATTGCTAATGCCTTGGGAGCAATGCAGCAGAACCAGCAGCGATTTGAAGAAAGTGTCAGGAGGAATGAGTTTGTCCCGTTATCTCCACCTCCCAAGCAAGGAGACATCAAGAGTTTTCTGAAGTTCAACCCGCGCCACTTTGAGGTGTCTGATCAGCCACTTGATGCGGATGATTGGTTGCGTGAGATGTCAAGGTTGCTGATGACTGCTGATGTTCCTGAGCAAGAATGGGTAAAATGTGTCACTCACCTTCTAAAGGGAGATGCAGCTTTGTGGTGGGAGAATTACCTGAAGGCAAACCACTTGGAGTTTCAGCCTACTTGGGAGCAGTTCACTAAGGCTTTCAAAGAGCAATATCTGTCAGAAATTGTCATGGAAAGGATGAAGGAAGTGTTTCTCAACCTCAAGCAGGGCAATGACAATGTCAATACCTATATCAGAAACTTCATGAATCTTTCTCGGTATGGTGGCGATGAGATCTCTGATGACAAGAAGAAGCAAAAGAGGTTTAGACAAGGGTTCAATGCATCAATAAAATATGCAATCACACATGCAAGGCCGAGGTCTTTTCTGGAACTCCAACATATAGCTCTGCAGGAAGAAGCAAGTAGGCAAGTGTTTGAGGAGTCCAAGAAACACAGCCGTGATGCAGCAAGCTCTTCAGCTATGACAGCTCCTTCTAAGCGTCGCGTGTGGGTTCCTAACACCCCACCATCGCTCCCGGCTCCACCAAGACCATCAAGCTACGCGGCAAGGCCACCAAACTCCTTCACCATGGCTCCTAGGGGCTACAACCACAACTATCCTGGAGCGCCTGGCGGAGTCCCTGGCTACGCTGCTCCACGTCCACCTAGTGCATGTTACACCTGTGGAAACACTAGGCATCAACACTGGAATTGTCCAATGAACAACAACAAAGCTCTTCCTCCACCACCTCCAAGACCTGCGGCAAGCTCTTCTATGGTTCATGCACCTCCACCTCGGGCTCTCAACATCAACACCAAGCCCGGGTCGACGGTTGCTCGTGCCAACTGTGTCAACGCCGCTCAAGCTGAGCATGCACCTGGAGTTGTGATGGGTATGCTTCCTGTTAACTCAGTCCCTGCACGAGTTTTGTTTGATTCTGGTGCTTCGCATTCTTTTTTTTCTCACAAGTTTGCGCATGAGCATGATCTGGCGATGGTTCCCTTATTGCATCGTCTGGTGGTACAATCTCCTGGGTCAAACATGAGGGCTGCTCATATCAGCCATGGCAATCAAATTGAGATTGGTGGCTCTTGTTCTCGGCTTCCTTAATTATTCTGGGCAACTCTGACATTGATGTTATCTTGGGTATGGATTGGTTAACAGCAAATGCAGCTGTGATTGATTATGTTGAACGCTCGGTTTCTCTGAAAATTCCTGAAGGCCATATAGTCTATTCTCTAAGTCTGACTCCTGCAATTCAGCTTTTCTCTTTGGCGGCTCTGAATGATGATGCTATGGAAGCTATTCAGAGTGTTCCGGTGGTCTGTGAATTCCCAGATGTTTTTCCTGAAGAGTTGCCAGGTATGCCTCCTGATCGAGAGGTCGAGTTTGTGATTGAGCTTGAACCTGGAACCGCTCCTATCTCCAAGCGGCCTTATAAAATGGGTCCTGCTGAATTGGCTGAACTCAAACGTCAGCTCGATGAACAAGAGAAGTTGGGTTTCATTCAACACAGTACTTCTTCTTGGGGTAGCCCAACCATCTTTGTGAAGAAGCGAGACAAGACTGATAGACTTTGTGTTGAGTATCGGGATCTCAATGCTAAAACCATCAAGAATAAATATCCCCTTCTGTGGATTAATGATCTCTTCGATCAGCTAGCTGGAGCTGTGGTATTCTCTAAGCTTGACTTAAGAAGTGGATATCATCAAATCAAGATTCGCAAGGAAGATGTTCCTAAAACAGCTTTCACCACCCGCTATGGCCTGTATGAGTACACAGTCATGTCTTTCGGTCTCACCAATGCACCTGCCACCTTCTCGAGGCTTATGAACTCGGTTTTCATGGAGTATCTTGATAAGTTTGTTGTGGTCTATCTGGATGACATCCTAGTCTATTCTAAGTCAAAGGAAGAACATGAAGAACACCTTCGATGTGTCCTAAACAAGCTTCATGAGAACCTCCTGTATGCAAAGTTCTCCAAGTGTGAGTTCTGTTAAGACAATTGTTGACTGGCTTCCTCCCATAAATGTCAAAGAAGTCCAGAGTTTCCTTGGTTTGGCTAGTTACTGCCGTTGCTTCGTTCAGAACTTCTCGAAGATTGCGAAGCCTCTTACCGATCTCCTCAAGAAAGGCAAGAAATACCTTTGGACTCCTGCATGTCAAGCAAGCTTTGAAACACTCAAAGAGAAGCTCACTTCCACACCAGTCTTGATTCCTCCAGATACATCAAAGCCTTTCCAGATATTCTGTGACGCCTCCTTGCAAGGATTGGGTGCGGTCCTTATGCAAGAAAAACAAGTTGTTGCTTATGCCTCTCGACAGTTGAAGGCGCATGAGATCAACTATCCTACACATGACCTCGAGCTCGCAGCAGTTGTCTTTGCTTTGAAAGTATGGAGGCATTACTTGCTTGGCAACCGTTGTGAGATCTTTTCTGATCACAAGAGTCTGAAGTATATCTTCACACAGCCTGATCTCAACCTTCGTCAGAGAAGGTGGATTGAAGCAATTAATGATTTTGATTTGACCATCAACTACACTCCGGGCAAAGCTAATGTCATGGCCGATGCTCTCAGCCGAAAAGCTTATGTCAACAACCTCATGCTGGAAGAACAACAACCTCTCTTGTGCGAGGAATTCTGCAAGCTCAACCTTGAAATTGTGGATCAAGGGTATCTTCTGAACCTTCTGGCAACATCGCTCTTGGAAGAAAAAGTTCACTGCATTCAACTTGGTGATCCTTACACTAAAAAGATCATCTCCAACATTCAGCTTCCGAAGTATGAGTCCTTCCACGTCGACGACCAAGGCACTCTTTTCTTTGAACACCGGATGTTTGTTCCGAACTACCCGGGTTTAAGGGAGCAAGTTCTCAAGGAGGCGAATGATTCTGTTCTTTCTATCCACCCTGGCAGCACTAAGATGTACATGGACTTGAAAACACAATATTGGTGGCCTGGGTTGAAACGATATTGTGCCAAGTATGTCTTGGAGTGTGATGTCTGCCGCAGAGTTAAAGCTGTCCATCAGAAACCTTCCGGTCTTCTACAACCATTGAAGCCTCCGGAATGGAAATGGGAGAAAGTAGAGATGGACTTCATAACTGGTTTTCCAAGGTCGCAGAAGGGGAACAATGCAATCTTTGTTGTCATCGACAGGCTTTCTAAAGTGGCTCACTTCTTTCCAGTCATGGAAACAATTTCTGCAATTCAGTTGGCTGAGCTCTATATCAACAGAATTGTCTCTCTGTATAGGGTTCCTCTTGAGATCAGCTCAGACCGTGGAAGCATCTTCACTTCCAAGTTCTGGGGGAGTTTCCAAAATGCTTTGGGAAAAAAATTGAACTTCAGCACAACTTACCACCCTCAGTCGCAAGGACAAGTTGAAAGGATCAATCAGATTCTAGAAGATATGCTCTGTGCTTGCGTTATCTCTTTCGGCATGAAGTGGGAAGAATGTCTTCCTTATGCTGCATTCTCTTACAACAACAGCTTCCAGAAAAGTCTAAAGATGGCACCATTTGAGGTTCTCTATGGTCGCAAATGCAGAACTCCGATTGGTTGGTCGGGCGCAGGTGAAAGAACATTGTTTGGCCCCGACATTGTAACTCAAGCGGAGGAGAAGGTTCACATCATTCTTGAAAACCCGAGGATTTCTCAAAGTCGCTAGAAGAGCAATTATGACAGAAAGCACACGGACATGGAGTATGTCCCTGGTGATCTCGTTTACCTTCGTGTCACTCCCATGAGAGGCACGCACCGCTTTGGTATCAAAGGAAAGCTGGCTCCTAGATACATCAGCCCTTTCAAAATTCGTGGAAGAAGAGGAGAAGTTGCTTATGCTCTTGAGCTACCTGGAAAACTCAAGGTCCATGATGTTTTCCATATCTCTCAACTCAAGAAGTGCTTCAAGGACCCCGGCAGGACCGTGGACCATGAACTCATCAATCTCCAAGAAGATCTGTCTTATCAAGAACACCCCACAAAAATCCTTGAAGTCGCAGAAAGAAGGACTCGCAACAAGTCCATCAAGTTCTGCAAGGTGCAGTGGTCGCACCATTCCGTTGATGAAGCCACTTGGGAACGCGAGGATGAGCTCCATGCCAAGTATCCTACCCTCTTCGTGTCTTTTTCTTCTTCCTAGAATCTTGGGGCGAGATTCCTGTTTAGTGGGGGAGAGTTGTAGCATCCCATCTGTCTAACATATGTAATGCTACTTGGTCTAGTAATATAATTGCTACTTCCTACATATAATTGTTGCATCATAATTATATCATGCTCATGTCATCATGCTCCCTTGCATTTGAGCATCATATAAAACTCTTTTCCATTTGGTTCTTCTCCCATATGCATTAGTAATTGTATTTGCCTCTTGATATGTTGTATTTGGTTTTTGATAAATGCTGGATGCCCAAGTTGAGTTGGGGGCATATCTTTTATTCAACTCCATCACCTTTCTTTGTCACCACCTTATAATTCCACCATCCTAATTATCCATGAGCTTTACTTTTGCCCTTGGCATTTAATCTAGCTCATGTGGCTTGGGATGGATCCACTTCTATTTCCACATGCTCTTATGTTAGCATCATGTTGTTTTCACATTATGGATATGTGGAGCCACCTTTGCATGCTTTGTGAGTGGAACCTCCCTTTTAATCCTTTTGCTTGACCTTTACTCCATATATTGGAATGCATGTGAATCAATGCCATGAGACTCTATTTTGTTTTCACAAGAATAAACATGACATTTAATGATTATGCATGGGCCATGCAAGATCACGACCATCACTTCTCCTTGGGTTTTCCTTTGTTGTTGGAAGTGGATCTTGGTTCTTTGGGAATCAAGCCAAGTGAGCCCTTTTCTTTTACTCCACCATTCTTAGGGCTCCACCATTCTTAGGGCTCCACCATTTTTGTTTTGTTGAGCCCTAGTGCATGCATATACAAGTGGAGTCCCTTTTTCTTAACCTAGATCCTCACCATCTTATTCTTTCCTCCCTTCCAACCTCATCTTGATCCATCATGCTTGGATGTGGTTTTGGCTGTCACATACAAAAGCTCTACATCTTCCCCTCCTTATCCATCACCCCACCCATGTGCTTGATCATGTGAACCAAAACCCTAACCCCCTCTCTCTAATACTTTCTCTAACCCTAACCCCAATCACCCATGCCACCCCATGTCACCCTCATGCTTTTGGTCATGAGAAAAGCTAAACCCTAACCCTCACCTCACCACCCTCCTCTCACCATGCCGAGGCCCCTCTCCCTCTCTCTGCCAGCAAGGGCCCCCTAGCCCCCTCTCTACCCCATGCTAGCTCCCCCCAACCCCTAACCTAAACCCTAACCCGAGCTAACCCCTCCAACCCTAGCTACCCGAGCCTCTCCCTCCTCTCTCTTTTCTCTCTGCCAGCAAGGCCCCACACCGAGTCTGCTGCTCCTTGGCCTTGCCCAGACCCCACATGCAGTCACCCCACGCCCCTGCCCAAGACGGTCGAGCACGTGAGCGTGAGAGAGAAGAAAGGTGGCCGAGCCACCTTTTTCTCTTCACCGAACCCCCCACAGCACCTCTCCCTCGCCCCTCCTTCTTATCCTCCCCCTTACGCCCCTGCCGTACCAAACACTCCCCCTGGCCGCTGCGTCGTTCCTCCTCTCCCCTGCCTCCACTCTTTTCCACCGTCGTCCACCGTCGGTGTCCACCACCTCCTCTCTGCGTTACACAGCGGCGGACGTGGCGTTGGGTGTCGGGGAAGACCAAGGTGTCCATCTGCGTCGTCCCCGTGCACCGCAGTGTGGAGGAGGAGCCCCAGGCCGTGCTGCACATCGTCGGTGCCGCCCGAAACCCTAACCCGCTTGGCCCCTGCTACGCTGCAGATCCGCTGCTTCTCCGGCCGCACCAACACTACCGACGCACCCCCGGTGAGTCCCCGATCTCCCCAGACACCTCCCCTTCCGCCGTCGTGTCCTGGTCGCGCCGGTCGATGCGTCGAACGCCCTCTGTGCGGCGCGTGCGCGTGCGTCTTCCTCGTCGCCGCGCCGCGACACGCCTTAGCTAGCCACCGTTCGCCCTCCTGTCAGCAACCCCTCCCCACCGTAGTGGCTCCGCCCCTCTACGCGCACGCCCAGGTCGCGGGTTTGAACCCCTGCCTCGCCGCGCCGTGCACTGTCGTTCGACAGTTCGTCAGACGAACAGAGAAGATCCACAGTAGCAGCTGCGCGCTTTGCACAAACCCCCCTTTTTTATTTTCTCCCTCAACCCGCTGTCCCCTGAGCCCCACCTGTCAGCCGCTGTTGTGTTTTTTACAAAGAGGCACCCCAAGTTTCAGCAGCCCCAACCCGCAGCCCCTAGCGCCGCCAGGTGTCACGCCCGCATCGGACGCACGCGCGTGTGGGTCCGCTTTAACCCGGTCCGCCCGTCAGTGGGGGTGGCTAGTTAGGTCCCGAGTGAGAGATGACCGCCGCGCGCCGTCGTCCGTCCAGTCAGCTCTGGTCCCACCCGTCAGCAACTGGGGCTAGGTTTATCTGGGTATAAAAGGTCCTGATGTAGTTCTGTTTTATAAAATGAATTTTTAGAAAATGTTTAATATGAATTTAAATCTGTTTTAATAACTTTTAAACTATAAATCCAAATAATACAAATGATATATGTTTTGGAATTAGAAAAATGTAAGACATTGAAATATGCTACTCAAAATATTAATTGAATACTTTAAATTTTCGAGATGATTTAAATTACAATAAAATGCCCTTTTCTTAATAAATTAATAACTTTAATTCTACAACTCCAAATTCGATAAATAATATGTCTAAATCGATCAGCACGACGAGCCTGTTCTAACTATGCACTCCATGTTCTGAATTGCAGCATGCATCATATAAATATAAAGTATACAACAACTTATATGGGAGCAAAACATGGATAAAACTCAATAAAATGCTTTATTCTTGTACCCCACACCTCACCAATACCATGCCACATTATTGCCATGTAAATTGTGCATCATTCATCATGGCATACTTGTTTGCTTGTCGCATTTTAATTCATATGCTTGTGCACTTTATTTATGTTGGCCCTTGTTTGTTTGGTTCTTCTTCGAATAGACGCCGAGCAAGGGATATATCAGGAATCCCAGGAGCACTACCCAGATCCGTCTCTCGCTTCAACTGAGCTGCCAGGCAAGCACTACCACATGCTTGCATACATATAGTACCTATTGCCTCTATCTTATTCTTGCATCATTGAGTCGCGAATTGCATTAAATGTACTGCATAGCCTTTACTTTTAAACCCCACCGAAGCTTGTTCCTCCATCCCATGAGCCATTACTACAGGAGTTTTTTGGGCCATGCGAGTCGTAGAACAACATGTGTAGGGTATGTGAGTGTCTGATGGATAACGAGGTACCTAAACAACTTAACCTGAGTAGTAAAGGGATAACTAATGAAAGAGGCACCGGTGGGCAATATCTGTTATTTGGTTTTTATGCTCACTTGTGTCCCGTAGGACCCCGAGTGCTTGATTCCTGTTCCTTGACTATTCGCACTATCCACATCCGGGAGGCCTTATGGACCCCCCTGAGCCAGAGCTTGATTCATGTCTATTTCTTGGGGCCACAACTAGTTTGGGGTTTTATTACTATCCTGTACTTATGCCATGCTTTACCGCTTTATTTATGATTGTGCGTGGAGCACCTGTACTGTTTTGGATCGTGACACGTTTTCGCTGTATCGACAAGCCCAGTCACACTTTCGGGTTCCCAGTCGTTTACCGCCGTCCACACAAACCCTGGGTCCGTTCAGGAGCCGGCCAACTTCGTTGCGGGTAGCTTAGTGGGGTGACCCCCTGAAATATTTCTGAATCCTGTGATCGCTTTGTCGTGAATGCCTCGTTGGGTTTTGATTTGGTTTTTCTGAGGTTGATCGAGTGTGTGTTGCTATTTGTGCACCCCTACAGGGTAAATCTTTCTGAAAGCCGTGTCCGCGGTTATGGACGACTTGGAGCACAGTTTCTCGATCATAGACAAGTATAACTAAAGTACCGCATTTAATTTGACTAAGTACTTGACTAGTAAATAGTGCAATACTCATGGAATGGTTAATAAAACTACCAACGGATGGGTTGTTCGTCCGCTTTCTCGTTGGTAAGCGAGAAGGGGGATGGATCTGTTAGTTATACTGTTATAACTGTTGTTACTAATTAACGGACATCCGTCTATCATTGGTTAGGCGGATGGTTAGCGAGTATCTATAGACTTGTTAGTTATTATCTTTTGCTGCAATTGCGTCACCCCAGGTTATGCCCCCTTTAGAGGCATAAAGACTTGCTGAGTACCCCTAGGGTCTCACACGATATATTGTTTGATTCAGATGAACAAGTGTATTCACAAGATAGATACTGGGTGGAGGAGACGGATGATGTTGGCAACGATCACGCGGTGTAGAGATTCCAGGAACAAGGATCCGTGAGATCTGTGGGCGGGATGTGTTTATTTATGTGGAATCTTATGCCAATTTGCTTCTTATCCGTACTCGGATCTTGTTTTCCTCTTCCGCCCGATACTCTGATGTTTGATGTATGAGGAGCTATCCTAAAATATTATCTCTATCTAGGATATTTGGATCTTGCCGTATGGCGTTGCAATATTTCTATTTCTTTTAGATGGAATGGCTCTGTGAACAGTTGTATGGTGGCTTGCATACATACTCACTTGTGTATGTAGTTGATCCCTTCGCCTGCCGATTACGCCGCTCGTTCTTGTCCCGATGTTCTGGAAGTGGTTAGGACGGCCGAAAGGTCTACCTGTGAGTGGCCCCTGGGCCCCACCGTACTATTTTAACCACTTTCGCTCATCCAGGCATGTAACTAAGAGCGTAATTCACCAAGGTAGTTACAATCCATATGTGGTTTGTGAGAAGAACTCACATGTAATGACTCTAGTTGTTTCAATATGTGGTTCATGAAGAGAACACACATCCAGTGACACTAGTGGATCCATGTGGTTTATGACAATAACACACATCCAGTGACTCTAGCTGTGGTTTATTAAAAGAACACACATGCAATTACACTGGTGGATCCATGTGGTTTGTGAAAAGAACACACATACAATGACTCTGGTGGATCCATATGTGGTTTGTGAAAAGAACAGACATGCAATGACTCTAGCTGTGGTTAATGAAAAGAATAGAGATGCAAAGACTCTAGCTATGGTTTATTGAAAGAACACACATGCAATGAACTCTGGTGGATCCATATGTGGTTTGTGAAAAGAACACACATGCAGTGACACTAGGGGGATCCATATGTGGTTTGTAAAAATAACGCACATTTCAATGACACTAGTGGATCCATATCTGGTTTGTGAAAAGAACATAAATGCAATGACCTCTGGTGGATGCATATGTGGTTTGTGAAAAGAACAGACATGCAATGAACTCTTGTGGATCCATATGTGGTTTGTGAAAAGATAAGAGATCCAATGACTCTAGCTATGGTTTATTAAAAAAACACATGCAATAACATTGGTGGATCCATGTGGTTTGTGAGAAGAACAAACATGCAATGACTCTGGTGGATCCATATGTGGTTTGCGAAAAGAACACACATTCAATGACTCTAGTTGTGGTTAATGAAAAGAATAGAGATGCAATGACTCTAGCTGTGGTTTATTGAAAGAACACACATGCAATGACTCTGGTGGATCCATATGTGGTTTGTGAAAAGAACACACATTCAATGAAACTGGTGGATCCATATGTGGTTCAAGAAAAGAACACACATGCAATGACACTGGTGGATCCATATGTGGTTCATGAAAAGAACACACATGCAATGACACTGGTGGATCCACATGTGGTTTGTGAAAATAACACACATGCAATGACACTAGTGGATCCATGTGGTTTATGACAATAACACATATGTAGTGACTCTAGCTGTGGTTTATTAAAAGAACACACATGCAATGACAATGGTGGATCCATGTGGTTTGTGAAAAGAACAAATATTTCAATGATACTGGTTGATCCATATGTGGTTTGTGAAAAAACATACATGCAATGACTCTAGCTGTGGTTAATGAAAAGAACAGAGATGCAATGACTCTAGTTGTGGTTTATTCAAAGAACACACATGCAATGACTCTGGTGGATCCATATGTGGTTTGTCAAAAGAACACACATGTAGTGACACTGGGGTCCATATGTGGTTTATTAAAAGAACACACATTTCAATGACACTGGTGGATCCATATGTGGTTAATGAAAAGAACATACATGTAATGAACTCTGGTGGATGCATATGTGGTTTGTGAAAAGAACATACATGCAATGAACTCTTGTGTTTTCCATATGTGGTTAGTGAAAAGAACAGAGATCCAGTGACTCTAGCTGTGGTTTATTAAAAGAACACACATGCAATAACATTGGTGGTTCCATGTAGTTTTTGAAAAGAACACACATGCAATGACTCTGGTGGATCCATTTGTGGTTTTTGAAAAGAACACACATCCAGTGACTCTGGTGGATCCACATGTGGTTTGTGAAAAGAACACACATGCAATGACTCTAGCTGTTGCTAATGAAAAGAACACACATGCAATGAAACTGGTCGATCCATATGTGGTTTGTGAAAAGAACAGAGATCCAGTGACTCTAGTTGTGGTTTATTAAAAGAACACACATGCCAAAACACTGGTGGATCCATGTGGTTTGTGAGAAGAACACACATGCAATGACTCTGGTGGATCCATATGTGGTTTGTGAAAAGAACACACATTCAATGACTCTAGCTGTGGTTAATGAAAAGAGCAGAGATGCAATGACTCTTGCTGTGGTTTATTGAAGAACACACATGCAATGACTCTGGTGGGTCCATATGTGGTTTGCGAAAAGAACACACATTCAATGACACTGGTGGATCCATATCTGGTTCATGAAAAGAACACACATGCAATGACACTGGTGGATCCACATGTGGGTAGTGAAAAGAACACACATGCAATGACACTGGTGGATCCACATGTGGTTTATGACAATAACACACATGCAAGGAACTCTAGTGGATCCATGTGGTTTATGACAAGAACACACATCCAATGAATCTAGCTGTGGTTTATTAAAAGAACACACATGCAAAAACACCGGTGGATCCATGTGGTTTGTGAAAAGAACACACATTTCAATGACACTGGTGGATCCATATGTGGTTTGTGAAAAGAACATACATGCAATGACTCTAGCTATGGTTAATCAAAAGAACACACATGCAATGACTCTAGCTGTGGTTTATTCAAAGAACACACATGCAATGACTCTAGTAGATCCATATGTGGTTTGTGAAAAGAACACACATGAAGTGACACTTGGAATCCATATGTGGTTTGTGAAAAGAACACACATTTCAATGACACTAGTGGATCCATATGTGGTTAATGAAAAGAACATACATGCAATGAATACTGGTGGATGCATATGTGGTTTGTGAAAAGAACATACATGCAATGAACTCTTGTGTTTTCCATATATGGTTTGTGAAAAGAACAAAGATCAAGTGACTCTAGCTGTGGTTTATTAAAAGAACACACATGCAATAACTGGTGGATCCATGTGGTTTGTGAGAAGAACACACATGTAATGACTCTGGTGGATCCATATGTGGTTTGTGAAAAGAACACACATTCAATGACTCTAGCTGTGGTTAATGAAAAGAATCGAGATGCAATGACTCTAGCTGCGGTTTATTGAAAGAACACACATGCAATGACTCTTGTGGATCCATATGCGCTTTGTGAAAAGAACACACATTCAATGACACTGGTGGATCCATATGTGGTTCATGAAAAGAACACACATGCAATGACACTGCCGGATCCACATGTGGGTTGTGAAAACAACACCCATGTAATGGCCCTGGTGGATCCACATGTGGTTCATGAAAAGAACACACATGCAATGACATTGGTGGATCCATGTGGTTTATGACAATAACACACATCCAGTGACTCTAGCTGTGGTTTATTAAAAGAACACACATGCAATAATACCGGTGGTTCCATGTGGTTTGTGAAAAGAACACACATGCAATGACTCTGGTGGATCCATGTGTGGTTTGTGAAAAGAACAGACATGCAATGACTCTAGTTGTGGTTAATGAAAAGAACACACATGCAATGACTCTAGATGTGGTTTATTGAAAGAACACACATGCAATGACTCTGGTGGATCCATATGTCATTTGTGAAAAGAACAGACATATAGTGACACTGGTGGATCCATATGTGGTTTGTGAAAAGAACACACATGCAATGACACTGGTGGATCCACATGTGGTTTGTGAAAAGAACACACATGAAATGATTCTAGCTGTTGTTAATGAAAAGAACACACATGCAATGAAACCGGTGGATCGATATGTGGTTTGTGAAAAGAATAGAGATCCAGTGACTCTAGCTGTAGTTTATTAAAAGCACACACATACAATAACACTGGTGGATCCATGTGGTTCGTGAGAAGAACACACATGCAATGACTCTAATGGATCCATATGTGGTTTGTGAGAAGAATAGACATGCAATGAATCTAGTTATGGTTAATGAAAACAATAGAGATGCAATGACTCTAGCTGTGGTTTATTGAAAGAACACACATGCAATGACACTAGTGGATCCATATGTGGTTTGTGAAAAGAACACACATGCAGTGACACTGGGGGATCCATATGTGGTTTGTGAAAAGAACACACATTTCAATGACACTGGTGGATCCATATGTGGTTTGTGAAAAGAACATAAATGCAATGAACTCTGGTGGATGCATATGTGGTTTGTGAAAAGAACAGACATACAATGAACTCTTGCGTATCCTTATGTGGTTTGTGAAAAGAACAGAGATCTAGTGACTCTAGCTGTGGTTTATTAAAAGAACACACATGCAATAACACTGGTGGATCCATGTGGTTTGTGAGAAGAACACACATGCAATGACTCTGGTGGATCCATATATGGTTTGTGAAAAGAACACACATTCAATGACTCTAGGTGTGGTTAATGAAAAGAATAGAGATGTAATGACTCTAGCTATGGTTTATTGAAAGGACAAACATGCAATGAATCTTGTGGCTCCATATGTGGTTTGTGAAAAGAACACACATTCAATGACACTGTTGGATCCATATGTGGTTCATGAAAAGAACACACATGCAATGACACTGGTGGATCCACATGTAGTTTGTGAAAAGAACACACATGCAATGACACTGGTGGATCCATGTGGTTTATGACAATAACACGAATGCAGTGACTCTAGCTGTGGATTATTAAAATAACACATATGCAATAATACTGGTGGATCCATGTGGTTTGTGAAAAGAACACACATTTCAATGACACTGGTGGATCCATATGTCGTTTGTGAAAAGAACACACATGCAATGACTCAAGCTGTGGTTAATGAAAAGAACAGAGATGCAATGACTCTAGCTGTGGTTTATTCAAAGAACACACATGCAATGACTCTGGTGGATCCATATGTGGTTTGTCAAAAGAACACACATGAAGTGACACTGGTGGATCCATATGTGGTTCATGAAAAGAACACACATGCAATGACACTAGTGGATGCACATGTGGTTTGTGGAAAGAACATACATGCAATGAACTCTGGTGGATGCATATGTGGTTTGTGAAAAGAACAAACATGCAATGAACTCTTGTGGATCCATATGTGGTTTGTGAAAACAACAGTGATCCAGTGAATCTAGTTGTGGCTTATTAAAAGAACACACATGCAATAACACTCGTGGTTCCATGTGGTTTTTGACAAGAACACACATGCAATGACTCTGGTGCATCCATATGTGGTTTGTGAAAAGAACAGACGTTCAATGACTCTGGTGGATCCACATGTGGTTTGTGAAAACAACACACATGCAATGACTCTAGCTGTTGTTAATGAAAAGAACACACATGCAATGAAAATGGTGGATCCATATGTTGTTTGTGAAAAGAACAGAGATCCAGTGACTCTAGTTGTGGTTTATTAAAAGAACACACATGCCATAAAACTGGTGGATCCATGTGGTTTGTGAGAAGAACACACATGCAATGACTCTGGTGGATCCATATGTTTGTGAAAAGAACACACATCCAATGACTCTAGATGTGGTTAATGAAAAGAACAGAGATGCAATGACTCTTGCTGTGGTTTATTGAAAGAACACACATGCAATGACTCTGGTGGATCCATATGTGGTTTGTGAAAAGAACACACATTCAATGACACTGGTGGATCCATATGTAGTTTGTGAAAAGAACACACATGCAATGACACTAGTGGATCCATGTGGTTTATGACAATAACACGAATGCAGTGACTCTAGCTGTGGATTATTAAAAGAACACATATGCAATAATACTGGTGGATCCATGTGGTTTGTGAAAACAACACACATTTCAATGACACTGGTGGATCCATATGTGGTTTGTGAAAATAACACACATGCAATGACTCTAGCTGTGGTTAATGAAAAGAACAGAGATGCAATGACTCTAGCTATGGTTTATTCAAAGAACACACATGCAATGACTCTGGTTGATCCATATGTGGTTTGTCAAAAGAACACACATGAAGTGACACTTGTGGATCCATATGTGGTTCATGAAAAGAACACACATGCAATGACACTAGTGGATACACATGTGGTTTGTGAAAAGAACATACATGCAATGAACTCTGGTGGATGCATATGTGGTTTGTGAAAAGAACAAACATGCAATGACCTCTTGTGGATCCATATGTGGTTTGTGAAAACAACAGTGATCCAGTGACTCTAGCTGTGGCTTATTAAAAGAACACACATGCAATAACACTCGTGGTTCCATGTGGTTTTTGAAAAGAACACACATGCAATGACTCTGGTGGATCCATATGTGGTTTGTGAAAAGAACAAACGTTCAATGACTCTGGTGGATCCACATGTGGTTTGTGAAAAAAACACACATGCAATGACTCTAGCTATTGTTAATGAAAAGAACACACATGCAATGAAAATGGTGGATCCATATGTGGTTTGTGAAAAGAACAGAGATCCAGTGACTCTAGTTGTGGTTTATTAAAAGAACACACATGCCATAACACTGGTGGATCCATGTGGTTTGTGAGAAGAACACACATGCAATGACTCTGGTGGATCCATATGTTGTTTGTGAAAAGAACACACATTCAATGACTCTAGCTGTGGTTAATGAAAAGAACAGAGATGCAATGACTCTTGCTGTGGTTTATTGAAAGAACACACATGCAATGACTCTGGTGGATCCATATGTGGTTTGTGAAAAGAACACACATTCAATGACACTGGTGGATCCATATCTAGTTCATGAAAAGAACACACATGCAATGACACTGGTGGATCCACATGTGGGTTGTGAAAAGAACACACATGCAATGACAGTGGTGGATCCACATGTGGTTTATGACAACAACACACATGCAATGAACCCTAGTGGATCCATGTGGTTTATGAGAAGAACACACATCAAATGACTCTAGCTATGGTTTATTAAAAGAACACACATGCAATAACACTGGTGGATCCATGTGGTTTCTGAAAAGAACACACATTTCAATGACACTGGTGGATCCATATGTGGTTTGTGAAAAGAACATACATGCAATGAATCTAGCTATGGTTAATGAAAAGAACAGAGATGCAATGACTCTAGCTGTGGTTTATTGAAAGAACACACATGCAATGACTCTGGTAGATCAATATGTGGTTTGTCAAAAGAACACACATGTAGTGACACTAGGGGATCCATATGTGGTTTGTGAAGAGAACACACATTTCAATGACACTAGTGGATCCATATGTGGTTAATGAAAAGAACATACATGAAATGAATACTGGTGGATGCATATGTGGTTTGTGAAAAGAAGAGACATGCAATGAACTTTTGTGGATCCATATGTGGTTTGTGAAAACAACAGAGATCCAGTGACTCTAGCTGTGGTTTATTAAAAGAACACACATGCAATAACACCGGTGGATCCATGTGGTTTGTGAAAAGAACACACATGCAATGACTCTGGTGGATCCATATGTGGTTTGTGAAAAGAACAGCCATGCAATGACTCTAGCTGTGGTTAATGAAAGGAACACACATGCAATGACTCTAGCTGTGGTTTATTGAATGAACACACATGCAATGACTCTGGTGGATCCATATGTGGTTTGTGAAAAGAACAGACATGCAGTGATACTGGTGGATCCATATGTGGCTTGTGAAAAGAACACGCATGCAATGACTCTAGTTGTTGTTAATGAAAAGAACACACATGCGATGAAACTGGTGGATCGATATGTGGTTTGTGAAAAGAACAGAGACCAGTGACTCTCGTTGTGTTTTATTAAAATAACACACATGCAATAACAGTGGTGGATCCATGTGGTTCGTGAGAAGAACACACATGCAATGACTCTGGTGGATCCATATGTGGTTTGTGAGAAGAACAGACATGCAATGACTCTAGCTATGGTTAATGAAAAGAACATATATGCAATGACTCTAGCAGTGGTTTATTGAAAGAACACACATGCAATGACTCTGGTGGAACACACATGCAATGACACTGGTGGATCCATATGTGGTTCATGAAAAGAACACACATGCAATGACACTGGTGGATCCACATGTGGTTTGTGAAAAGAACACACATGCAATGACACTGGTGGATCCATGTGGTTTATGACAATAACACACATGTAGTGACTCTAGTTGTGGTTTCTTAAAAGAACACACATGCAATAACACTAGTGGATCCATGTGGTTTGTGAAAATAACACACATTTCAATGACACTGGTGGATCCATATGTGGTTTGTGAAAAGAACATACATGCAATGACTCTAGCTGTGGTTAATGAAAACTACAAAGATGAAATGACTCTAGCTGTGGTTTATTGAAAGAACACACATGCAATGACTCTGGTGGATCCATATGTGGTTTGTGAAAAGAAAACACATATAGTGACACTTGGGATCCATATGTGGTTTGTGAAAAGAACACACATTGCAATGACACTGGTGGATCCATATGTGGTTAATGAAAAGAACATACATGCAATGAACTCTGGTTGATGCATATGTGGTTTGTGAAAAGAACAGACATGCAATGAACTCTTGTAGATCCATATGTGGTTTCTGAAAACAACAGAGATCTAGTGACTCTAGCTGTCGTTTATTAAAAGAACACACATGCAATAACACTAGTGGATCCATGTGGTTTGTAAGAAGAACACACTTGCAATGACTCTGGTGGATCCATATGTGATTTGTAAAAAGAACACACATTCAATGACTTTAGCTGTGGTTAATGAAAAGAACAGAGATGTAATGACTCTAGCTGTGGTTTATTGAATGAACACACATGCAATGACTCTGGTGGATCCATATGTGGTTTGTCAAAAGAACACACATGAAGTGACACTAGTGGATCCATATGTGGTTCATGAAAAGAATACACATGCAATGACACGGGTGGATCCATATGTGGTTCATGAAAAGAACACACATGCAATGACACTGGTGGATCCACATGTGGTTTGTGAAAAGAACACACATGCAATGACACTGGTGGATCCATGTGGTTTATGACAATAACACATATGTAGTGACTCTAACTGTGGTTTATTAAAAGAACACACATGCAATAACACTGGTGGATCCATGTGGTTTATGAAAAGAACACACATTTCAATGACACTGGTGGATCCATATGTGGTTTGTGAAAAGAACATACATGCAATGACTCTAGCTATGGTTAATGAAAAGAACAGAGATGCAATGACTCTAGCTGTGGTTTATTGAAAGAGCACACATGCAATGACTTTGGTGGATCCATATGTGGTTTGTCAAAAGAACACACATGCAGTAACACTTGGGAATCCATATGTAGTTTTTGAAAAGAACACACATTTTGATGACACTGGTGGATCCATATGTGGTTAATGAAAATAACATACATGCAATGAACTCTGGTGGATGCATATGTGGTTTGTGAAAAG
Organism: Avena sativa; assembly: GCA_916181665.1. Taxonomy (NCBI): domain Eukaryota; kingdom Viridiplantae; phylum Streptophyta; class Magnoliopsida; order Poales; family Poaceae; genus Avena; species Avena sativa. The sequence goes on along the minus strand of OV702289.1, from coordinate 540,896,572 downwards.
AACAGACATGCAATGAATTCTTGTGGATCCATATGTGGTTTGTGAAAAGAACAAAGATCTAGTGACTCTAGCTGTGGTTTATTAAAAGAACACACATGCAATAACACTAGTGGTTCCATGTGGTTTGTGAAAAGAGCACACATGCAATGACTATGGTGGATCCATATGTGGTTTGTGAAAAGAACACAATTCAATGACTTTGGTATGCATGTATGAGGGGGTCCAAACCACTTAAGCATGAACGTTTCCTAATCTTTTCCAATCCAAACCAACTTATTTGAAAAAAATGCATGTATGAGGGGTCCAACCACTTTCCTAATCTCTTCAAGCAAACTAAGCAAACCAAGCAAATGAAAACCAAAAACAAAAACGAAGACGCTCCAAGAACTACACAACTGTGCATGAAACAATAAAAATGAAGTGTTTGGAAGAAGCCTGAGATTTTTATTGATGAAGAAGGGGATGCCTTGGGCATCCCCAAGCTTTGCCGCTTGTACTTCTTGGATATTTCTTGGGGTGATATGGGTGGCATCCCCAATCTTGAGCTTTTGTCCATTCTTCATCTTATTACATTACTCTTCCCTACACTTAAAAATTTCCTTCATACAAAACTTCACACAATCTTCATTAGCAACATTAGTGTACTCAAGATAATAAGTCTTTTGGTTCAGTTTCAACACAAGTAAAACTTCCATTAAAACAAAAGCTACTGTAGCACTTCCTTTAAAAAGTTCAAATGATCAAAGAGAACTCAAAGAGAAAGAGATTAAGAGGCAAATGCAAATAATGGCAGAAATCTGTCAAAACAGACCAGCAGGTAAAAACCAATTTTTCCAAAGACCTTCTGTTGCTCAAATCGAAAAGTGTTGAACTAACGAAATTTGGATAACAACCTGGGGCAGAGCACAAAAAATTACAGCACTAACCGACGTACAGAGATTTTTTACGAATTTTTACAGCGAAGCACAAAAGTCTGTTTCGGGACAACAACTTTCCCAAGCATTACTTCTCTCTCATTAGAGGTTACTCTTGGCACAAAAACCACACAAAAATGATAAGGAGAGGTTATTACTGAATCAATAACTTCCAAGACTCAACTAAAACTTTTAGGTTATCTCCCAATAAGTACTTTTCTTTAACGCCTTTAAGTTAGGCATGATAGTTTGAGAAGATGCTCACATAAGAAATATTAATTTAAGTAAAAGAGAGCATCAAGAATCAAATTCAAAGCACATTTAAGTCTAACCCACTTCCTATGCATAGGAATCTTGTAAAGAAACAAGTCATGAAAGCACAAAGCAACAAGCATAGGAAAACAAAACACGTGCAATTTCAAGACTTTCAACATAAAGAGGGGAAACTTAATATTATTGAGGTGCATAAAACCATGTTTTCCTCTCTCATAATAACTTTCAGTAGCATCATGAATAAAATTAACAATATAACTATCACATAAAACATTCTTATCATGAGCCACATGCATAAAAGAATTAATACTCCCCACATAAACATAGTCATTCTTATTAATCGTAGTGGGAGCAAATTCAACAAAACAGCTATCATTGTTATTCTCATCACCATAATCATCAAATATAGGAGCCATATTGTAATCATAATTAATTTTCTCCTCAATAGTAGGTGGACTGAAAATATCATATTCATTATTGTAATCATCATATATTGGAGGTGTAGTATCATCATAAGCAATAGAATAATTATCTTCCAAAGTGTGTTCATTTGTAAACATATCATCATTGGAAGGAACATGTATAGCACTAATAGTACATCCATTATTAATATCATCATTTTTAGAATTGGTACCGAAGAGATTTTCAATATCAAAAGAAGTGTGCTTTTCCCAATCATGATCACTACTATAGGTAACAGGCATAGGAACATCATCGAGTTTAGACTCATCAAAAACTATAATAGGAGCAACATGCTTAGGGGAAAATACCGTTTCCTCTCTCCTTTTACTCCTCCTTTTCTTCTTTTCCTTCTTCTCTTTAGGAGGGAGAGTCTTGAAAGGAAGCTTCTCCATATACCCTGGTTTATTGTTAGAGACAATAGAAGAAACTTTGGAGGATTCCTCCTTTTCATTAATAAGATCAAAACACATATTAGTCCTGTCATATTTCGGTAAAACCTCATCTTTTATAATATTTTGTATGTAAGTATTTGTGTGGCAATTATCAACACAATAAAGATGACAACCATGCATGACACTATTCACATCAAAAGCACCCATATCTACCAAAGAGGTTTTTCTTGATAACTCTTCACACCCCAAAAATAATGTAAGTTCATCATGCCGATTAGGAGTGATCATGTCATCACAATACAAACTTGCAGTACTCATTGGATTAGAAGGGCTATTATTATGGCCTGAGCATTGAAAATTGAAATGACCCACTTCAAAGCAAAGTTCACAAATAAAAGGATAGAGGGCACAAACTTTTTTACCAAGATCATTTAGAGCCCTATACCACGTTCTAGTTTTTTCATTCCTATGGGTGATACAATACTCTTCTTCAATTTTATTATTCTCACAAGGTCTATGTATTCCACAATATTAACATGCTTATAAGAAATAGTACTTTCAGAGGTTTGAGCATGTTTATTCCTATCATTAATAACAATTTCATTTTCCATGCAAGTGTCTTTAAAAGGCTCATGATACATGTCCCATTTTTCTTTAGGAGCATTAATATGAGAAGAAAAGGCTCTAAAACAATCAATAAGAATTTGAGGATCAAGACCATATTTAGCACTAAGCTCTTGAAAATCAGCAGTTTCAGCGAAAGACTTAATGCAATCGTACTCATAGTTTATACCTAGTTCTTTACCTTTGTTGTTATCCCAATCTTTGGTATTGCTTTGAATTGTTTCAAGAAGATCCCACTTAGCTCTGACCTCCTTACTTGTGAAGGATCCCTCTAAACAAGTATCTAGATAGTCCTTGTAATGTCCTGAAAGCCTTGCATAGAAATTATTAATAACAATATTACTGGGGAGCTCATGAATGGGACATTTGAGCATTAATGACTTTAATCTCCCCCATGCTTGGGCAATACTTTATCCATCTTGTGGATGAAAATTATAAATGTAATTCCTATCTTTATGAATTTCATGAGGAGGATAAAATTTAGAGTAAAAGAGAGATTCAAGTTCCTTCCACTCCAAATGATGAGGATCATCTAGTAGCTCATACCACTCCCTTGCTTTGCCCTTAAGTGAAAAAGGGAATAGCTTCCTCTTAACTTGGTTCATTGAAATACCTGCACACTTGAACAACTCGCATAATTTGTGTATAAAGAGTAAATGATCACCAGGATGGACAGTTCCATCTCCAAAATAACAGCTATTCATAACACGTTCAACAATTTTTATAGGTATTTTAAAAGGGATGCTTTCAGTATGTGGATTTAAAATATCACAAGTATCATTAGAATTACCACATATGGGAGATAAAGTATCATCAGAGCAAATTTTCTTCCTTAAAGCTGGGGAACTAAAAAGATCATTTTCATAAAAACTAACTTCCCCAAGCTTAGACGTTTCCATAGCATTAGTAAAAAAGGTGTTCAAAAGATTCATACTAATAACATTGCTATTAGCATGCAAAGAAAGTTCCATGGGTTTTTTAATTTTCTTTTTCAGACAAGTCATGTTCTACCTTAGGGAAAATACTAAAAAGCTCTCTAATTTTTTGTTGTTTTCCGTTAAGCCTAACTGGTGAAAACAAGAAACAAAAAGACAAAATTGTAGAATCTAAAGGAAATAACTTTGAGCACTCACACACCAGCTACAATATTAGAAGATAGCTTAGTAGACAGAGGATGTGAGTACCTTTTACCTTACCTCCCCGGCAACAGCGCTAGAAAATAGCTTGATGTCTACGCACTTCTATTCTTGTAGACAGTTGTTGGGCCTCCAAGTGCAAGGTTTATCGAACTCAGGGACGAAGTGGTCAAAGGTATCCCTCTCAAGCAACCCTGCAATCAAGATACAAGAAGTATCTTGTGTCCCCAACACACCCAATACACTTGTCAGGTGTATAGGTGCACTAGTTCGGTGAAGAGATAGTGAAATACAAGTGGTATGGATAATTATAAGTGGTAACGGTGCCAGAAAAGAGCTTGATGGGTAGGAAGAGACTAAAGGCAATCTGAAATAAAGATGGAAGCAAGCAAACATGTAACAGATCTAGTTGCACATGGTGTTTCAATGCTTAGAAATAAGGCCTAGGGATCATACTTTCACAAGTGAACACTCTCATATAAATATCTTCTCTTTATGATACTACTCTTAACTACTCTTCAGTTGGACACTCTAATCCATGGTAGGGCTATAACAACACACCTCAAAGTACGCTTTCCCCATCTAGATAACCCCACACTGTCACCTTGAGCGCTAGATGGTTCCAACAAACACCACAATTTCATAGAGACATCTAACTCCAAATATAACTCATAACAAGTATTTGTAATCTCTAGCCTAAGTGCCACCATGGTGTGCACGCAGTCACTTTCACACACATGGGGAGAGTAGAGATCTATTAAAGCACTTGAGTAGCAAGGTAGATCTACTTGATTACAAAGCTCATGATCACAATAAGATCATGCATAGAGAGAGAGAGATGAACACATAGCTACTTGTAGAGCCCTTAGCCTCGAGAGAGAACTACTCCCTCATCATCATGGGAATCAGCAACAACGATGGAGATGGTGGTGGAGATCGATGGAGATGGCTCCGGGGCAATTCCCCGTCCCGGCAGGGTGCCGTAACAGAGACTTTTGTCCCCCGAATCTCCCCTTTGGTGGCGGCGGCGCTACGGGACTTTTCGTTGCTGGGGGCTGGATTCTCTAGGGTTTCTGCATCAGAGGCTTCTTATAGGCGAAAGGGCGATGTCAGAGGGAGGACCAGGGGCCCACACCACCTGGTGGCGCGGCCAGGGGACCCGCGCCACCACATGGTGTGGCCATCCCCTGGCCCCTCTCCATCTCGTTTTCTGGCTCCGCGAGTCTTCCAGTAAAATATCGACTTTGACTTTTGTCCCATCCAATTCCGAGAATATTCATTTTCTAGCTTTTCTGGAACCAAAAACAAAAGAAAACATGCAACTGGCACTGTGGCATCTTGTTAATAGGTTAGTTCCCAAAAATGTGTAAAAGTACTCCAAAGTGTGGACAAAACATAAGAAAGTAGATACAAAACAAGCATGGAACATCAAAAATTATAGATACGTTTGCAACATATCATGGATCCATATGTGCTTCATGAAAAGAACACACATGCAATGACACTGGTGGATCCACATGTGGGCTGTGAAAAGAACACACATGCAATGACACTGGTGGATCCACATGTGGTTCATGAAAAGAACACACATGCAATGACACTGGTGGATCCACGTGGTTTATGACAATAACACACATCCAATGACTCTAGTTGTGGTTTATTAAAAGAACACACATGCAATAATACTGGTGGATCCATGTGGTATGTGAAAAGAACACACATGCTATGACTCTGGTGGATCCATATGTGGTTTGTGAAAAGAACAGACATGCAATGACTCTAGTTGTGGTTAATGAAAAGAACACACATGCAATGACTCTATCTGTGGTTTATGGAAAGAACACACATGCAATGACTCTGGTGGATCCATATGTGGTTTGTGAAAAGAACAGACATGCAGTGACACTGGTGGATCCATATGTGGTTTGTGAAAAGAACACACATGCAATGACACTGGTGGATCCACATGTGGTTTATGACAATAACACACATGCAAGGAACTCTAGTGGATCCATGTGGTTTATGACGAGAACACACATCCAATGAATCTAGATGTGGTTTATTAAAAGAACACACATGCAATAACACTGGTGGATCCATGTGGTTTGTGAAAAGAACACACATTTCAATGACTCTGGTGGATCCACATGTGGTTTGTGAAAAGAACACACATGAAATGACCCTAGCTGTTGTTAATGAAAAGAACACACATGCAATGAAACTGGTCGATCCATATGTGGTTTGTGAAAATAACAGAGATCCAGTGACTCTAGCTGTTGTTTATAAAAAGAACACACATGGAATAACACTGGTGGATCCATGTGGTTCATGAGAAGAACACACATGCAATGACACTGGTGGATCCATATGTGGTTTGTGAGAAGAACACACATTCAATGACTCTAGCTGTGGTTAATGAAAAGAGATGGAATGACTCTAGCCGTGGTTTATTGAAAGAACACACATGCAATGACTCTGGTGGGTCCATATGTGGTTTGTGAAAAGAACACACATTCTATAACACTGGTGGATCCATATGTGGTTCATGAAAAGAAAACACATGCAATTACACTAGTGGATCCATATGTGGTTCATGAAAAGAACAGACATGCAATGACACTGGTGGATCCAGATGTGGTTTGTGAAAAGAACACACATGCAATGACACTGGTGGATCCATGTGGATTATGACAATAACACACATGAAGTGACTCTAGCTGTGGTTTATTAAAAGAACACACATGCAATAACACTAGTGAATCCATGTGGTTTGTGAAAAGAACACACATTTCAATGACACTGGTGGAGCCATATGTGGTTTGTGAAAGAACATACATGCGATGACTCTAGCTGTGGTTAATGAAAAGAACAGAGATGCAATGACTCTAGCTGTGGTTTATTGAAAGAACACACATGCAATGACTTTGGTGGATCCATAGGTGGTTTGTCAAAAGAACACACATGCAGTAACACTTGGGAATCCATATGTGGTTTTTGAAAAGAACACACATTTTGATGACACTGGTGGATCCATATGTGGTTAATGAAAATAACATACATGCAATGAACTCTGGTGGATGCATATGTGGTTTGTGAAAAGAACAGACATGCAATGAACTCTTGTGGATCCATATGTGGTTTGTGAAAAGAACAAAGATCTAGTGACTCTAGCTGTGGTTTATTAAAAGAACACACATGCAATAACACTAGTGGTTCCATGTGGTTTGTGAAAAGAGCACACATGCAATGACTATGGTGGATCCATATGTGGTTTGTGAAAAGAACACAATTCAATGACTTTGGTATGCATGTATGAGGGGGTCCAAACCACTTAAGCATGAACGTTTCCTAATCTTTTCCAATCCAAACCAACTTATTTGAAAAAAATGCATGTATGAGGGGTCCAACCACTTTATTCAAGCAAACTAAGCAAACCAAGCAAATGAAAACCAAAAACAAAAACGAAGACGCTCCAAGAACTACACAACTGTGCATGAAACAATAAAAATGAAGTGTTTGGAAGAAGCCTGAGATTTTTATTGATGAAGAAGGGGATGCCTTGGGCATCCCCAAGCTTTGCCGCTTGTACTTCTTGGATATTTCTTGGGGTGATATGGGTGGCATCCCCAATCTTGAGCTTTTGTCCATTCTTCATCTTATTACATTACTCTTCCCTACACTTAAAAATTTCCTTCATACAAAACTTCACACAATCTTCATTAGCAACATTAGTGTACTCAAGATAATAAGTCTTTTGGTTCAGTTTCAACACAAGTAAAACTTCCATTAAAACAAAAGCTACTGTAGCACTTCCTTTAAAAAGTTCAAATGATCAAAGAGAACTCAAAGAGAAAGAGATTAAGAGGCAAATGCAAATAATGGCAGAAATCTGTCAAAACAGACCAGCAGGTAAAAACCAATTTTTCCAAAGACCTTCTGTTGCTCAAATCGAAAAGTGTTGAACTAACGAAATTTGGATAACAACCTGGGGCAGAGCACAAAAAATTACAGCACTAACCGACGTACAGAGATTTTTTACGAATTTTTACAGCGAAGCACAAAAGTCTGTTTCGGGACAACAACTTTCCCAAGCATTACTTCTCTCTCATTAGAGGTTACTCTTGGCACAAAAACCACACAAAAATGATAAGGAGAGGTTATTACTGAATCAATAACTTCCAAGACTCAACTAAAACTTTTAGGTTATCTCCCAATAAGTACTTTTCTTTAACGCCTTTAAGTTAGGCATGATAGTTTGAGAAGATGCTCACATAAGAAATATTAATTTAAGTAAAAGAGAGCATCAAGAATCATATTCAAAGCACATTTAAGTCTAAGCCACTTCCTATGCATAGGAATCTTGTAAAGAAACAAGTCATGAAAGCATAAAGCAACAAGCATAGGAAAACAAAACACGTGCAATTTCAAGACTTTCAACATAAAGAGGGGAAACTTAATATTATTAAGGTGCATAAAACCATGTTTTCCTCTCTCATAATAACTTTCAGTAGCATCATGAATAAAATTAACAATATAACTATCACATAAAACATTCTTATCATGATCCACATGCATAAAAGAATTAATACTCCCAACATAAACATAGTCATTCTTATTAATCGTAGTGGGAGCAAATTCAACAAAACAGCTATCATTATTATTCTCATCACCATAATCATTAAATATAGGAGCCATATTGTAATCATAATTAATTTTCTCCTCAATAGTAGGTGGACTGAAAATATCATATTCATTATTATAATCATCATATATTGAAGGTGTAGTATCATCATAAGCAAATGAATAATTATCTTCCAAAGTGTGTTCATTTGTAAACATATCATCATTGGAAGGAACATGTATAGCACTAATAGTACATCAATTATTAATATCATCATTTTCAGAATTGGTACCGAAGAGATTTTCAATATCAAAAGAAGTGTGCTTTTCCCAATCATGATCACTACTATAGGTAACAGGCATAGGAACATCATCGAGTTTAGACTCATCAAAAACTATAATAGGAGCAACATGCTTAGGGGAAAATACCGTTTCCTCTCTCCTTTTACTCCTCCTTTTCTTCTTTTCCTTCTTCTCTTTAGGAGGGAGAGTCTTGAAAGGAAGCTTCTCCATATACCTTGGTTTATTGTTAGAGACAATAGAAGAAACTTTGGAGGATTCCTCCTTTTAATTAATAAGATCAAAACACATATTAGTCCTGTCATATTTCGGTAAAACCTCATCTTTTATAATATTTTGTATGTAAGTATTTGTGTGGCAATTATGAACACAATAAAGATGACAACCATGCATGACACTATTCACATCAAAAGCACCCATATCTACCAAAGAGGTTTTTCTTGATAACTTTTCACACCCCAAAAATAATGTAAGTTCATCATGCCGATTAGGAGTGATCATGTCATCACAATACAAACTTGCAGTACTCATTGGATTAGAAGGGCTATTATTATGGCCTGAGCATTGAAAATTGAAATGACCCACTTCAAAGCAAAGTTCACAAATGTAACACCCTCAGAATCGGCCCTATGCAAGTTTCAGCGAATCCCCGCCAAACCCGCATAGAAACGATTCAAAGGTGCCCACCAGGCACTTTCGTGCGGGTGGAAAATGAAGTAATAACATTACACAACAGTCCTCGATGGGACCCACAGAACAGATATATATAACAGCGACTCAATGAGTCAAGAATACAGCTATAATATACAAAGATCCAAATCACCTTGAAAACGATATAGCGCCCGACTACGGACAAGATGCAAATGGGGCTAAGAGCCCTGAAGAATAACCAATGGCGTCCATAACCCTGCCCAGGCCAAGCCGGAAGGGTAACCCTGCTAACGACGTCGATCTCAAAACCTGCTTAAACAAAAGGGGTGCCGACAAAGGGCAAAGGAAAAAGAGAGAGCGGTCAGTACTGAGGCCAGTACACGGCGAGGCTAGAATTCGGCGGTCCTCGCCTACAAAGGTATGGTGGACTGAGCGGCAGCGCAGCATGTACTAAACAACCTATAGAGACTCGATACAGCTAGCGACTATCAGAGAGGGGAAAGAAAGACCTATTTGGAACCAACCTGGTAATAACACCAAACAAACCCATCCTGGTGTTTCCCCCTCGAGACCAAACGAGGAAGTCAACCGAGGAACTAACACAGTTGGCAGTTTTATTTATTCAGTTATCGTTGCGGCAATTACTAGTCAGGTATAGATAGTCATCCTGATAAAAATAAGCAGTGGGCACTTTTAGTTAACCATTCCGTTATAGTTGCAACACTTACTAATCAGATACAGATGGCATGAGATAAACCCAAACCCAACAGTTGTTGGTATTTTTATTTAGCCATTCCGTTGTAGTTGCAATACTTACTAGTCAGGTACAGTGGTCGCATACGACAACCCAAGCAAGCAATTGTTGGCAGTGTTATTTAGCCATTCCATTATAGTGAAGCTGATTACTAGTCATTATAAAGTCAAATTTATAGCACTACTTTAGTTATAGTTGTCTATGATCGAGATACTATGCTCCAAGTCGTCCATAACCGCGGACACGGCTTTCAGAAAGTTTTAAGCCGGCCGGGGTGCACAAATAGCAACACACACTCGATCAACCTCGGAAAAACCAAATCAAAACCCAACGAGGCTTTCACGACAAAGCAATTACAGGATTCAGAAATATTTCAGGGGGCCACCCCTTTAAGTAGATCCCGCAACGAAGCCGGCCGGCTCCGAAACGGCTTAAGGTTGTGGAGGCGGCTGTAAACGACTGGGAACCCGAAAGTGTGGCTGGGCTTGTCGATACAGCGAAATCGGGCCACGATCCTAAACAGTACAGTGTGCTCCTCGCACAAATTAAATAAAGCAGTAAAGCATGGCATAAGTACAAAATAGTAAATAAAACCTCAAACTAGTTTGTGGCCCCAAGAAATAAGAATGAATCAAGCTCTGGCTCAGGGGGGTCCCATATACCTCCCGGATGTGGATAGCGCGAATATTCAAGGAACAGGTATCAAGTACTCGGGGTCCTACGGGACACAAGTGGACGGTTAACAACCAAATAACATCTATTGCCCACCTGTGCCTCTGCTTACCTACTTCAATTTTAGTTATTAAACAGTAATTAAAGTTAACGGTAAATAAAGCCAAGATCATCTCCAACATCGAACAGGTGGCGATACTCCATCAACTGTGGCACTTGACGACACGCAACAGCACTTGAGCAAGCGACTACGACGCGCAAGTCCAACTATCTACCAAACAACAGGTAATAGGAGGTGTCCAAGGCAATATAGGGCTGCAAGGGATATCACGGGTACGAAAACTAGAGCATCGCAACACAGATAGCAATAGATCAACAGGAGGGAATAAATACTATAAAAGTAAGATAGGTAGAAAGGGGGAGATGCTCGCCTGAAAACATTGTCGAAGGTTCAACCGAAGATCGGGTCGACACTCGCATCAACTCAATGGCCTTATCCGCGAAGAACCAAAACACTAGAAGGAAACACCGAATGCACTATTTAATACTACGGCAGAAGATCGGGCATGATGCATGTATGATGCATGACATGGCAGAGATGCGATGCAATTAGGCAATATTAAGCGGAACCAGGGTCCCGACATTTATTTAGGTGATTTATGTTGTTTAGAAACCCCGCAATTTAAATGTTGTAATAACAGGGCAAGATAAGTTACCGGTTCGCTACACAAATTTAAATGAGGCCAATATAAGGCTAGATTTGCCCGCATATGAGCCCCATATTTAATTATAAGGTGAATCGGCATAAGGCCCCCAAACCACATGACTAATATGCATGCATGAACAATTAATATGCAACAATTTATATAGTTGGCAATTTATAAAATAGGGTTCTCGGATAAGGGTCGCACATTAGGGTTCGACGATCTTGGGGTTCTGAGGGTTCGGGGTTCGGTCTCCGGGGTGCAGGGTTCGACGGGATCGTTCTCGGATAACTGAGGTAGATCTTGTCGCTCGAGCGTCAAAGCTTCCGGGAAGGAGAACTTGTCGTCCAGGGTCTCGGTGTCCGGGGTGAAGTACTCGGCGTCCTCGAGGGAGTACTTGGCGTTCCGGGTGGGCGACATTGGCGTTCGGCAACCTACGAAGTAGACCTTGGAGTGCCGCGATGATCTTGTCGATTCCCTGTCGAAGGTCTTCGGTTACGGGGCCTCGACGAACTTGGCGGGTCGAGGTTCGGTTTCCGGTTCCGGCGCCGTGGTATTGCATAGTTCCCCGGTTCTCGACTCGTGTCAGCCTTGTGGTCCGAGAGGGACTACTTGTCGTCCGTGAAGGCGACGTCGGTGGCCGGAGGCGAGCTTGTTCTGTACCAGGTACCTCGTATCCTTTCTTCAGAGAAGATCTCGAGCCCCCACGACACCACGACACCCACAAAGCTGCTGCTGTTGAAGAGGGTGGGGCAGGGCATGCCGACAGGGACAAGGATGTGCTCTGGCAGGAGGTCGCGGGGCACACGGCGCCGAGCAGCGCACAGAGTGGGGTCGGCGACGCTGCACGCGGGGAAGGGACGGGCCGGCGGTGCCAGCGGCTCGCAGGGCGTGGCCTCGGGCGTCGAGCGGCCTGAGCAGGACGACGCGGAGGGGCCCGGCAGCCGCTGCGGAGAGCGCCAGAGGGGAGGAAGGCGGCGGCCAGGCGCGGGAGGACCTCTGGCGGCGGCGGCGAGGTTGGCGACGCGGCGGAGGGAGGAGGCCGGGTGGAGGGGACCCAAGGCGGCGGGGCGCGTCGGGGTTGGAGACGGGGCCGGGGACGAGCGAGGCGGTCCGCGGGTGGGGCCGGGGCTGAGCGGGGGCGGCCGGAGCACGCGGGCCCGCTTGGGGGAGGCAGACACGGGCGAGGCGAGCGCGTCCCGGGAACGGCGGAGGAGGTGGCCGTGCACGGCGGCGCTGGCGAGCTCGCTCGCAGACGGCAGAGCAGGCGGAGCAGGGCGGCGACGCGGGACCGGCCGGGGCGGCGGGCGCCAGGAGGAGGCGGGGAGGAGAGAGAGGCAGAGGAGGAAGAAGGAGGGTGGGAGTTTGGGAACGCGTCGGTGGGGCGCGGGGTGGGTCTGGACGCGGGGCAGGCGGGGAGGTGGGTCCCAGGCGGCCAGGGTGGCAGGTGTGGGTTAGTGGGTTTGACCAGGGGTGGGTCGGTGGGTGGAGGGAGAGAGGGGGTTGGCAGGTGGCGGCTTGGGATTGGTTAGAGGGGAGGGAGAGGGTGAGGTGGCAGCCAGGGATTGGTCCGGGTGATGTGGCTGGAGGGGTGGGTAGACTAGGTTGGGTGTAAAAAGGGGTTTAAGGTGGACCGATTTGTTCTAGGGTGGTCGACTGGGTCGAATCGGCCCATTCGACTGCCCCACTAAAAATAATTAAATATTTTATTTATTTCAAACAGGGCTTTTGCAAACCGATAGCAGACAAAACAAAATAATCCGGAGACCCGGGTTTTGCGTTTGAATTAAGACGGGGTGTTTAGAAAACAAATTAGGTTTTTCCGAAAATAGTTTTATGCAAGCAAATGCAAGATGATGACGATGCTCAAATGCAATGTGGCATGATGACATGAGCATGCGGTCATGATGATGCAATGCACAAAAACAACGCGATTTTCTAGTAGTGGTTTTTGCGGGATGCCACAACAAATAAAAGGATAGAGGGCACAAACTTTTTTACCAAGATCATTTAGAGCCCTATACCACGTTCTAGTTTTTTCATTCCTGTGGGTGATACAATACTCTTCTTCAATTTTATTATTCTCACAAGGTCTATGTATTCCACAATATTAACATGCTTATAAGAAATAGTACTTTCAGAGGTTTGAGCATGTTTATTCCTATCATTAATAACAATTTCATTTTCCATGCAAGTGTCTTTAAAAGGCTCATGATACATGTCCCATTTTTCTTTAGGAGCATTAATATGAGAAGAAAAGGCTCTAAAACAATCAATAAGAATTTGAGGATCAAGACCATATTTAGCACTAAGCTCTTGAAAATCAGCAGTTTCAGCGAAAGACTTAATGCAATTGTACTCATAGTTTATACCTAGTTCTTTAACTTTGTTGTTATCCCAATCTTCGGTATTGCTTTGAATTGTTTCAAGAAGATCCCACTTAGCTTTGACCTCCTTACATGTGAAGGATCCCTCTAAACAAGTATCTAGATAGTCCTTGTAATGTCCTGAAAGCCTTGTATAGAAATTATTAATAACAATATTACCGGGGAGCTCATGAATGGGACATTTGAGCATTAATGACTTTAATCTCCCCCATGCTTGGGCAATACTTTATCCATAATGTGGATGAAAATTATAAATGTAATTCCTATCTTTATGAATTTCATGAGGAGGATAAAATTTAGAGTAAAAGAGAGATTCAAGTTCCTTCCACTCCAAATGATGAGGATCATCTAGTAGCTCATACCACTCCCTTGATTTGCCCTTAAGTGAAAAAGGGAATAGCTTCCTCTTAACTTGGTTCATTGAAATACCTGCACACTTGAACAACTCGCATAATTCGTGTATAAAGAGTAAATGATCACCAGGATGAAAAGTTCCATCTCCAAAATAGCAGCTATTCATAACACGTTCAACAATTTTTATAGGTATTTTAAAAGGGATGCTTTCAGTATGTGGATTTAAAATATCACAAGTATCATTAGAATTACCACATATGGGAGATAAAGTATCATCAGAGCAAATTTTCTTCCTTAAAGCTGGGTAACTAAAAAGATCATTTTCATAAAAACTAACTTCCCCAAGCTTAGACGTTTCCATAGCATTAGTAAAAAAGGTGTTCAAAAGATTCATACTAATAACATTGCTATTAGCATGCAAAGAAAGTTCCATGGGTTTTTTAATTTTCTTTTCAGACAAGTCATGTTCTACCTTAGGGAAAATACTAAAAAGCTCTCTAATTTTTTGTTGTTTTCCGTTAAGCCTAACTAGTGAAAACAAGAAACAAAAAGACAAAATTGTAGAATCTAAAGGAAATAACTTCGGGCACTCACACACCAGCTACAATATTAGAAGATAGCTTAGTAGACAGAGGATGTGAGTACCTTTTACCTTACCTCCCTGGCAACAGCGCCAGAAAATAGCTTGATGTCTACGCACTTCTATTCTTGTAGACAGTTGTTGGCCCTCCAAGTGCAAGGTTTATCGAACTCAGGGAGGAAGTGGTCAAAGGTATCCCTCTCAAGCAACCCTGCAATCAAGATACAAGAAGTATCTTGTGTCCCCAACACACCCAATACACTTGTCAGGTGTATAGGTATACTAGTTCGGTGAAGAGATAGTGAAATACAAGTGGTATGGATAACTATAAGTGGTAACGGTGCCAGAAAAGAGCTTGATGGGTAGGAAGAGACTAAAGGCAATCTGAAATAAAGATGGAAGCAAGCAAACATGTAACCGATCTAGTTGCAAATGGTGTTTCAATGCTTAGAAATAAGGACTAGGGATCATACTTTCACAAGTGAACACTCTCATATAAATATCTTCTCTTTATGATACTACTCTTAATTACTCTTTAGTTGGACACTCTAATCCATGGTAGGGCTATAACAACACACCTCAAAGTCCGTTTTCCCCATCTAGATAACCCCACACTGTCACCTTGAGCGCTAGATGGTTCCAACAAACACCACAATTTCATAGAGACATCTAACTCCAAATATAACTCATAACAAGTATTTGTAATCTCTAGCCTAAGTGCCACCATGGTGTACACGCTGTCACTTTCACACACATGGGGAGAGTAGAGATCTATTAAAGCACTTGAGTAGCAAGGTAGATCTACTTGATTACAAAGCTCATGATCATAATAAGATCATGCATAGAGAGAGAGAACTACTCCCTCATCATCATGGGAATCAGCAACAACGATGGAGATGGTGGTGGAGATCGATGGAGATGGCTCCGGGGGCAATTCCCCGTCCCGGCAGGGTGCCGTAACACAGAGTTTTTGTCCCCCGAATCTCCCCTTTGGTGGCGGCGGCGCTACGGGACTTTTCGTTGCTGGGGGCTGGATTCTCTAGGGTTTCTGCATCAGAGGCTTCTTATAGGCGAAAGGGCGATGTCAGAGGGTGGACCAGGGGCCCACACCACCTGGTGGCGCGGCCAGGGGACCCGCGCCACCACATGGTGTGGCCATCCCCTGGCCCCTCTCCATCTCGTCTTCTGGCTCCGCGAGTCTTCCAGTAAAATATCGACTTTGGCTTTTGTCCCATCCAATTCCGACAATATTCATTTTCTAGCTTTTCTGGAACCAAAAACATAAGAAAACATGCAACTGGCACTGTGGAATCTTGTTAATAGTTTAGTTCCATAAAATGTGTAAAAGTACTCCAAAGTGTGGACAAAACATAAGAAAGTAGATACAAAACAAGCATGGAACATCAAAAGTTATAGATACGTTTGCAACATATCATGGATCCATATGTGGTTCATGAAAACAACACACATGCAATGACACTGGTGGATCCACATGTGGGCTGTGAAAAGAACACACATGCAATGACACTGGTGGATCCACATGTGGTTCATGAAAAGAACACACATGCAATGACACTGGTGGATCCACGTGGTTTATGACAATAACACACATCCAGTGACTCTAGCTGTGGTTTATTAAAAGAACACACATGCAATAACACTGGTGGATCCATGTGGTATGTGAAAAGAACACACATGCAATGACTCTGGTGGATCCATATGTGGTTTGCGAAAAGAACAGACATGCAATGACTCTAGTTGTGGTTAATGAAAAGAACACACATGCAATGACTCTATCTGTGGTTTATGGAAAGAACACACATGCAATGACTCTGGTGGATCCATATGTGGTTTGTGAAAAGAACAGACATGCAGTGACACTAGTGGATCCATATGTGGTTTGTGAAAAGAACACACATGCAATGACACTGGTGCATCCACATGTGGTTTATGACAATAACACACATGCAAGGAGCTCTAGTGGATCCATGTGGTTTATGACAAGAACACACATCCAATGAATCTAGTTGTGGTTTATTAAAAGAACACACATGCAATAACACTGGTGGATCCATGTGGTTTGTGAAAAGAACACACATGAAATGACTCTAGCTGTTGTTAATGAAAAGAACACACATGCAATGAAACTGGTGGATCCATATGTGGTTTGTGAAAAGAACAGAGATCCAGTGACTCTAGCTGTGGTTTATAAAAAGAACACACATGGAATAACACTGGTGGATCCATGTGGTTCATGAGAAGAACACACATGCAATGACACTGGTGGATCCATATGTGGTTTGTGAGAAGAACACACATTCAATGACTCTAGCTGTGGATAATGAAAAGAACAGAGATGGAATGACTCTAGCCGTGGTTTATTGAAAGAACACACATGCAATGACTCTGGTGGGTCCATATGTGGTTTGTGAAAAGAACACACATTCTATAACACTGGTGGATCTATATGTGGTTCATGAAAATAAAACACATGCAATGACACTGGTGGATCCATATGTGGTTCATGAAAAGAACAGACATGCAATGACACTGGTGGATCCACATGTGGTTTGTGAAAAGAACACACATGCAATGACACTGGTGGATCCATGTGGATTATGACAATAACACACATGAAGTGACTCTACCTGTGGTTTATTAAAAGAACACACATGCAATAACACTAGTGAATCCATGTGGTTTGTGAAAAGAACACACATTTCAATGACACTGGTGGAGCCATATGTGGTTTGTGAAAGAACATACATGCGATGACTCTAGCTATGGTTAATGAAAAGAACAGAGATGCAATGACTCTAGCTGTGGTTTATTGAAAGAACACACATGCAATGACTCTGGTGGATCCATATGTGGTTTGTGACAAGAACACACATGCAGTGACACTGGTGGAGCCATATGTGGTTCATGAAAAGAACACACATTTCAATGACACTGGTGGATCCATATGTGGTTCATGAAAAGAACACACATGCAATGACATTGGTGGATCCATATGTGGTTTGTGAAAAGAACACACATGCAATGACACTGGTGGATCCATGTGGTTTATGACAATAACACACATGCAGTGACTCTAGCTGTGGTTTATTAAAATAACACACATGCAATAACGCTGGTGGACCCATGTGGTTTGTAAAAAGAACACACATTTCAATGACACTGGTGGATCCATATGTGGTTTGTGAAAAGAACATACATGCAATGACTCTAGCTGTGGTTAATGAAAAGAACAGAGATGCAATGAATCTAGCTGTGGTTTATTGAAAGAACGCACATGCAATGAATCTGGTGGATCCATAAGTGGTTTGTGAAAAGAACCCACATGCAGTGACATTTGGGGATCCATATGTGGTTCGTGAAAAGAACACACATTTCAATGACACTAGTGGATCCATATGTGGTTCATGAAAAGAATATACATGCAATGAACTCTGGTGGATGCATATGTGGTTTGTGAAAAGAACAGACATGCAATGAACTCTCGTGGATCCATATCTGGTTTGTGAAAACAACAGCAATCCAGTTACTCTAGTTGTGGTTTATGAAAAGAACACACATGCAATAACACTAGTGGATCCATGTGGTTTGTGAGAAGAACACACATGCAATGACTCTGGTGGATCCATATGTGGTTTGTGAGAAGAACAGACATGCAATGACTCTGACTGTGGTTAATGAAAAGAACAGAGATGCAATGACTCTAGCTGTGGTTTATTGAAAGAACACACATGCAATGACTCTGGTGGATCCATATGTGGTTTGTGGAAAGAACACACATTCAATGACACTGGTGGATCCATATGTGGTTCATGAAAATACCACACATGCAATGACACTGGTGGATCCATATGTGGTTCATGAAAAGAACACACATGCAATGACACTGGTGGATGCACATGTGGTTTGTGAAAAGAACACACATGTAATGACACTGGTGGATCCATGTGGTTTATGACAATAACACACATGCAGTGACTCTAGCCGTGGTTTATTAAAATAACACACATACAATAACACTGGTGGATCCATGTGGTTTGTGAAAAGAACACATATTTCAGTGACTCTGGTGGATCCATATGTGGTTTGTGAACAGAACAGACATATAACGACTCTAGCTGTGGTTAATGAAAAGAACATACATGCAATGACTCTAGTTGTGGTAAATTAAAATAACACACATGCAATGACTCTAGTTGTGGTTTATTGAAAGAACACACATGCAATGAATCTGGTGGATCCATATGTGGTTTGTGAAACAAACAGACGTGCATTGACACTGGTGGATCCATATGTGGTTTGTGAAAAGAACACACATGCAATGAAACTTGTGGATCCATATGTGGTTTGTGAAAAGAATAGAGATCCAGTGACTATAGATCTGGTTTATTAAAAGAACACACATGCAATAACACTAGTGGATCCATGTAGTTTGTAAGAAGAACACACATGGAATGACGCTGGTGGATCCATATGTGGTTTGTGAGAATTACAGACATTCAATGACTCTAGCTGTGGTTAATAAAAAGAATAGAGATGCAATGACTCTAGTTGTGGTTTATTGAAAGAACACACATGCAATGACTTTGGTGAATCCATATGTGGTTTGTGAAAAGAGCACACATTCAATGACTCTAGTGGATCCACTTGTGGTTTGTGAAAAGAACACACATGCAATGACTCTAGCTGTTGTTAATGAAAAGAATACAGATGCAATGAAACTGGTGGATCCATATGTGGTTTGTGAAAAGAATAGAGAGACAGTGACTCTAGCTGTGGTTTATTAAAAGAACACACATGCAATAATACTGGTGGATCTGTGTGGTTTGTGAAAAGAACACACATTCAATGACTCTAGTTGTGGATAATGAAAAGAATAGAGATGCAATGACTCTAGCTGTGGTTTATTGAAAGAACACACATGCAATGACTCTGGTGGATCCATATGTGGTTTGTGAAAAGAACATACATTCAATGACACTGGTGGATCCATATGTGGTTCATGAAAAGAACAAACATGCAATAACACTGGTGGATCCACATGTGGGTTGTGAAAAGAACACACATGCAATGACACTAGTGGATCCACATGTGGTTTGTGAAAAGAACACACATGCAATGACTGTGGTGGATCCACATGTGGTTTATGACAATAACACACATGCACTGAACCCTAGTGGATCCATGTGGTTTATGAGAAGAACACACATCAAATGACTCTAGCTATGGTTTATTAAAAGAACACACATGCAATAACACTGGTGGATCCATGTGGTGTCTGAAAAGAACACACATTTCAATGACACTGGTGGATCCATATGTGGTTTGTGAAAAGAACATACATGCAAAGAATCTAGCTATGGTTAATGAAAAGAACAGACATGCAATGACTCTGGTGGATCCATATGTTGTTTGTGAAAAGAATACACATGCAGTGACACTGGGATCCATATGTGGTTTGTGAAAAGAACACATATTTCAATGACACTGGTGGATTCATATGTGGTTAATGAAAAGAACACAGATGCAATGAACTCTGGTGGGTGCATATGTGGTTTGTGAAAAGAACAGACATGCAATGAACTCTTGTGGATCCATATGTGGTTTGTGAAAAGAACAGAGATCCAGTGACTCTAGATATGGTTTATTAAAAGAACACACATGCAATAACACCGGTGGATCCATGTGGTTTGTGAGAAGAACACATATGCAATGACTCTAGTGGATCCATATGTGGTTTGTGAGATGAACAGACATGCAATGACTCTAGGTGTGGTTAATGAAAAGAACAGAGATGCAATGACTCTAGTTGTGGTTTATTGAAAGAACACACATGCAATGACTCTGGTGGATCCATATGTGGTTTGTGAAAAGAACACACATTCAATGACACTTGTGGATCCATATGTGGTTCATCAAAAGAACACACATGCAATGACACTGGTGGATCCATATGTGGTTCATGAAAAGAACACACATGCAATGACACTGGTGGATCCACATGTGGTTTGTGAAAAGAACACCCATGCAATGGCATTGGTTGATCCATGTGGTTTATGACAATAATACACATTCAGTGACTCTAGCTGTGGTTTATTAAAAGAACACACATGCAATAACACTGGTGGATCCACGTGGTTTGTTAAAGAAACACACATTTCAATGACACTGGTGGATCCATATGTGGTTTGTGAAAAGAACAAAGATCCGGTGACTCTAGCAGTGGTTTATTAAAAAACACGTGCAATAACACTGGTGGTTCCATGTGGTTTGTGAAAATAACACACATGCAATGACTCTGGTGGATCCATATGTGGTTTGTGAAAAGAACACACATTCAATGACTCTGGTGGATCCACATGTGGTTTGTCAAAAGAGCACACATGAAATGACTCTAGCTGTTGTTAATGAAAAGAACACACATGCAATGAAACTGGTGGATCCATATGTGGTTTGTGAAAAGAATAGAGATCCAGTGACTCTAGTTCTGGTTTATTAAAAGAACACACATGCAATAACACTAGTGGATCCATGTGGTTTGTGAGAAGAAAACGCATGCAATGACTATGGTGGATCCATATGTAGTTTGTGAAAAGAACACACATTCAATTACTCTAGATGTGGTTAATGAAACTAACAGAGATGCAATGGCTCTAGCTATGGTTTATTGAAAGAACACACATGCAATGAATCTGGTGGATCCATATGTGGTTTGTAAAAAGAACACACGTTCAATGACACTGGTGGATCCTTATATGTTCTTGAAAAGAACACACATGCAATGACACTAGTGGATCCACCTGTGGGTTGTGAAAATAACACAGATGCAATGATACTGGTGGATCCACATGTGGTTTGTCAAAAGAACACACATCCAATGACACTAGTGGATCCATGTGGTTTATGACAATAACACACATCTAGTGACTAGTTGTGGTTTATTAAAATAACACACATGCAATAACACTGGCGGATCGATGTGGTTTGTGAAAAACCACACATTTCAATGACACTGGTGGATCCATATGTGGTTTGTGAAAAGAACATACATGCAATGACTCTTGTTGTGGTTAATGAAAAGAACAGAGATTCAATGAGTTTAGCTGTGGTTTATTGAAAGAACACACATGCAATGACTTTGGTGGATCCATATGTGGTTTGTGAAAAGAACACACATGTATTGACACTAGGGGATCCATATGTGGTTTGTGAAAAGAATACACATTTCAATGACACTGGTGGATCCATATGTGGTTAATGAAAATAACATGCATGTAATGAACTCTGGTGGATGCACATGTGGTTTGTGAAAAGAACAGACATGCAATGAACTCTTGTGGATCCATATGGTGTTTGTGAAAAGAATAGAGATCTAGTGACACTAGTTGTGGTTTATTAAAAGAACACACATGCAATAACACTATTGGTTCCATGTGGTTTGTGAAAAGAACACACATGCAATGACTCTGGTGGATCCATATGTGCTTTGTGAAAAGAACACACATTCAATGACTGGTGGATCCACATGTGGTTTGTGAAAAGAACACACATGCAATGACTCTAGCTGTTGTTAATGAAAAGAACACACATTCAATGAAACTGGTGGATCCATATGTGGTTTTTGAAAAGAACAGAGATCCAGTGACTCTAGCTGTGGTTTATTAAAAGAACACACATGCAATAACACTGGTGGATCCATGTGGTTTGTGAGAAGAACACACATGCAATGACTCTGGTGGATCCATATGTGGTTGGTGACAAGAACAAACATGCAATGACTCTAGTTGTGGTTAATGAAAAGAACAGAGATGCAATGACTCTAGGTGGTTTATTGAAAGAACACACATGCAATGACTCTGGTGGATCCATATGTGGTTTGTGAAAAGAACACACATTCAATGAAACCGGTGGATCCATATGTGGTTCATGAAAAGAACACACATGCAATGACACTGCTGGATCCACATGTGGTTTGTGAAAAGAACACACATGCAATGACACTGGTGGATCCATGTGGTTTATGAGAATAACACACATCCAGTGACTCTAGCTGTGGTTTATTAAAATAACACACATGCAAGAACACTGGTGGATCCATGTGGTTTGTGAAAAGAACACACATACAATGACTCAGGTGGATCCATATGTGGTTTGTGAAAAGAACCCACATGCAGTGACACTTGGGATCCATATGTGGTTTGTGAAAATAACACATATTTCAATGACACAGGTGGATTCATATGTGGTTAATGAAAAGAACATACATGCATTGAACTCTGGTGGATGCATATGTGGTTTGTGAAAAGAACAGACATGCAATGAACTCTTGTGGATCCATTTGTGGTTTGTGAAAAGAATAGAGATCCAGTGACTCTAGTTGTGGTTTATTAAAAGAACACACATGCAATAACACTGGTGGATCCATGTGGTTTATGAGAAGAACACACATGCAATGACTCTGGTGGATCCATATGTGGTTTGTGAGAAGAGCAGACATGCAATGAATCTAGATGTGGTTAATGAAAAGAACAGAGATGCAATGACTCTAGTTGTGGTTTATTGAAAGAACACACATGCAATGACTCTGGTGGATCCATATGTGGTTTGTGAAAAGAACACACATTCAATGACACTGGTGGATTCATATGTGGTTCATGAAAAGAACACACATGCAATGACACTGGTGGATCCATATGTGGTTCATGAAAAGAACACACATGCAATGACACTGGTGGATCCACATGTGGTTTGTGAAAAGAACACACATGCAATGACATTGGTTGATCCATGTGGTTTATGACAATAACACACATGCATTGACTCTAGCTGTGGTTTATTAAAAGAACACACATGCAATAACACTGGTGGATCCATGTGGTTTGTGAAAAGAACACACATTTCAATGACACTGGTGGATCCATATGTGGTTTGTGAAAAGAATCGAGATCCGGTGACTCTAGTTGTGGTTTATTAAAAAACACATGCAATAACACTCGTGGTTCCATGTGGTTTGTGAAAATAAGACACATGCAATGACTCTGGTGGATCCATATGTGGTTTGTGAAAAGAACACACATTCAATGACTCATGTTGTGTGTCAAAAGAACACACATGAAATGACTCTAGGTGTTGTTATTGAAAAGAACACACATGCAATGAAACTGGTGGATCCATATGTGGTTTGTGAAAATAACAGAGATCTAGTGACTCTAGTTATGGTTCGTTAAAAGAACACACAAGCAATAACATTGGTGGATCCATGTGGTTTGTGAGAAGAAAACACATGCAATGACTCTGGTGGAACCATATGTGGTTTGTGAAAAGAACACACATTCAAGTACTCTAGCTGTGGTTAATCAATATAACAGAGATGCAATGACTCTAGCTATGGTTTATTGAAAGAACACACATGCAATGACTCTAGTGGATCCATATGTGGTTTGTAAAAAGAACACACATTCAATGACACTACTGGATCCTTATGTGGTTCTTGAAAAGATGTTGGGGGTATACCCCGGGTAGGGTAACGCCGGGGTATAAGGGCCGAGTTAGCCGGGGTACGGCATGGTCAAAGCAAGTGCTGACCGGGTCACCTTAAGGCAGGCCGAATCACGGAGTGACCCGGCCCATGGAGCATCTCCTTGGCTATGGTCCGGCCGGCATAAAATATATGCCGACCATGTTTATCTAACTGTTTTGCAGGTAACTTGATAGCCGGATTAGCTATATGCTATCTGGACTATCTTATGCCTTCCAAGAGAAGGAATCCCCCGCTGGTCAAAAGGTGGCTTTATTAGCTGTAGCATGAGCGAAGAAAAGTAAAGAAGAGGACCAGCGGGTCAGGGGCGACCAAGGTGACGCGGGCAATGCCGGATGACGTAGCCCGTGTCTAGTGACGCTTAAAGACAAAGATTACACTGTGGGTTACATCCAAAGCCCGAACGAGCCGTTATAGAGAATAAAGAAGCATCTAGCTTTAGGCGAGGAGCATATTCTCCGAATATGCTGCCACGTGTGCCCTAGTATTGTAACCCGGGATCCCCTATATAAGGAGCACCGGGGCCTCCATAGAGAGGGATCGATCATTTTCTCTGTCTAAGGTAGAACTCTAGAGCTAGTTTGTAGGGGGTAAGAGACATAGTCTCCTTCCTACCAAGAGCTTGAAGGGCGTTGGAAAACACCATTGATAGAGAGAATACAAGAACATCTGTGTGTGGAATCACCATGTTCTCCCTCCCTGGATTCCCCTAGAACTCATTGGCCCCATCTTTAGCCTATCCATGGCATCTGACATGCCACCACCACAACAGTTGGCACCCACCTTGGGGCAAGCGGTGCTAGCATGGGTGAAAATCCAGACGGGAAGCTTCTCCATCACCGGCGAGCGCGTCGTCTCCGGCTTGGTTCAGCGCTTTGGAGCGCTGGACTACGTCAGCGACAATGCAGGAAGCTTCGGCAGGCACCCCCTCCGCACAACGGCGTCTTCATCAAGCTTGGCGCACACAAGTTCTACGTCAGCGTGGACGAGTCCTGCGTTCATTCGCGGCACATCATCGAGGGAGGCGAACCACCTCTCAGCGCAGCTCGTGGAGTGCGTATCACTCGCCCCACAAGCAGCGTTGAGGTCCTGATGACCGCGCCTGACGCGGAACCGAGCAAGGAGCCGGCACTAGAGCTGGAGGTCACACCAAAGCAGACCAGGTCTAGGTTTCCTCCAGTAGAAAGGCCAGAGAATGTGCTCCAGCAAGCAATAGATGGCCTAACAACGCCAATAGCACCTGTGGTAGATCCGGCTCAGGCACAAGCTGAGTTAGAGGAAACTAGGCGGAAAATGTTAGCTGGGGCAAAGAAGGTAGCAGAGCTACATCAATATTTGAACATCACCTTGAGAGAATATGCTAAGGCAAACCGCATAGATGGAGTGAAAATCCAGGGAAGGAACCTGATTACTGAGATTGACAAGGAATACGAGCCTAGGCTGGGTCAGACAGCCAAGATAGTAACAAGAGGGCTGGATCGGTACAGTACTGCGGCAAAGAACCTCAGGGCAGCAAACGCGGCCGCGTCCGAGTTAGAAGGTTTAACTGGAGAGGCCTGACAAAGGCAACAAGAGAGAGTGAATCACTTGCTGAGAGTTGCTTGCTAGCAAAATGAAGAAATGAACAAGGCAAACCCGGCGCCACCAGGAGCGTCACATGCGGTGCATTCGGCCAGGAATAACCCGACAAGATCCAGAGGGGCCGCGTCATCTCTGGGTCACAATACTAGGAGAGAAGAAGTAGTAAACTCCAGGAGAAGAGACAAACAGATGGTTCACTATGATCTAGTAAGGGTCGGAAAAGGCAAAGAAGTGCAAGTTGATGAAGATCGGCACAGTACAAGCCGAGGTGTGGCCGGCCGAGGTAACCGCGACCAAGGCAATGCCGGTCAGAGAAATGTTGCCAACGGTAATGTCGGACAGCGTGATCCCATGGGAACGGGGCAAAATATACCTCGGCCATAGCAACATCGCGCACCTCGGCAAGAGGGGAGTGCAGGACAAGCAGCACAACAACAAAATGCTTGCCCGGATCAGGAAAGATACAATGATGGTTATTCAGCTATGATCAACGATAGATACCCTAGACCGGATCACCACATAATTGGGTCAAGGCTGGGAAGCAGGAACTTGCAGCCAGATGATGCGAGGCTAAAACTGGATAGAATTTATAGGTCGGAGTTAATTGAGGTACAAGGTCCACCGGGTCCAGCATGCTTTGGGCCCCGGATCATGAAGGGGCCACCAGTGCCAAACTTTCAGCTGACCAGAGGAACCCGAACCTATGTTGGAAGTACTAGGCTAGAAGAATGGCTGATCGATTATGCCACAACGGTCAAGATCGCAATAGGAAATTTGAGATGGGCAGTAAGATATGTGCCACAGATGCTGGAAGGACCAGCGAGAGTTTGGCTGAACAATTTGCCGCCAGGAAGTGTCAACTGTTGGCTGGATTTCGAGGAGTTATTCGTTAGCAACTTCTCAAGCACTTACAAGAGGCCCAACAGGCCACAGACTCTGGCGCTATGCCGACAAAGACCGAATGAGCCAGACCGAGATTTCCTGACTCGGTGGTGCAACATGCGTAACTCGTGCGAGGGGGTAATTGAATCACAAGCTATTGCGTGGTTCGCTCAGGGATGCAAATATGGAAGTATGCTGTGGAAGAGACTACAGCGAGACATGCCAACTACTTTAGCTGAGACAATCCGAATCTCAGATTCGTATGCCTTGGGAGATCCAACACAACCCCAGCTAATGTCGAGCGAGGAAAACGAGGAATATTACAACTGAGATGGCTCCAGATCATCAAGGAGGAATGATTTTCGAGGGAAGAGAACGGATGAGCTCCCAAATTACCGATATAACTCACAGCAGGTAGCAGCGGTAAACCAGGATCAACCCAATGCTGGTGCTAGCCAACGCCCAAAAACTAGAGGACAAAACTTGCAGCAGAAAAATGAAGGGAAAAAGCCTTGGACCCTGGAGCAGAAAAAGCAATGGCAAGAGCAAAAAGATAGACCGAGGTATAGGTTCGAGTCCATGTTGGATCAACCATGCAAGTTCCATACACCAAGCCCGAATAGTCCATCAAATCATACAACCCGACAATGTGAATGGATGAGAAAGTTAGAGCAGGGCGGTTCGGGGAATGCTCAGGCACGTCGGAACAAGGCACCTAGGAATGAGGCACCACGGCCACCATTACTAACAGGGGGGAATGGACAACAATTGATGTTGCCATCGCCTCCGCTGAGGTACGAGAATCAGGAAAGAAGGGATGCGGTATATCAAGTAGGCAATAATCAGCAACAAGGTCAGAGTTACCACGAGAATGAGGGACGAAACGAGTACATGGAGCATCATCAGACCTACTGTGTGTTTACCACGGAAGAAAATGACCGGAAAAGCTTGTAGCGTCGGCATATGGAGGTGAACGCAGTAATGCCGGCAGTAGTGAGATACATGCCCTGGGAAGATCAAGAAATCACATGGAGTATCAAGGATCACCCAAAGATCATGCCTAGCCCTGGGACCTATGCTCTGGTCCTGGATCCAACATTCATCGGGCCGAATCTCAATGTGAGGTTTTCCAGGGTACTGATCGACAATGGCAGTAGTATCAACATTATGTACAAGGATACCATGCACAAGTTGGGAATAACAGAGAACATGTTGCAAGCAATGAGGACCACTTTTCATGGCATTGTACCGGGTATTTCCTGTGAACCAATTGGTAAGGTCCGGGTTGACGTGTTGTTCAGCACGAGAAATAATTGCCGGACTGAAAATTTGGAGTCTAAAGTGGTGAATCTGGAGAGAGCTTATCATGCATTACTCGGCAGGCCAGCGCTGAACAAGTTCATGGCAACTATCCACATCAGTTACCTTAAGATGAAGTTGCCCGGTCCAAGGGGCGTGATAACTGTATCAGGGGACTTCCGGCGTTCGATCGAGTGCGCCTCAGCCGAATCTAACTTAGCCGAGTCACTCGTGATAGATTAGGAAAAAAGAAAGATACTGGAGGTGGCGGCATTGGCTCAATCCGCGCAACAACATATGCCGGCTCTGACCAACCCACACGGGAGAGTATCATTCCAAGAAACCAAGGACACAAAGAAAGTGCCAATCGATGATCAGTTCCCAGAGCACACCGTAACCATTGGTGCCGGGTTAAGCAACAAATAGGAAAGCGAGCTCGTCAACTTCCTCCGTGAGAATGGGGATATCTTTTCTTGGTCTACTCAGGATCTGCAAGGTGTACCGAGGGAGTTGGCTGAGCACTCATTAAACGTAAGACCTGGGGCTAAGCCGGTAAAGCAACCTCTCCGGCGTTTCGCCGAAGACAGAAGGAAAGTCATTGGGGATGAAATAGCTAGGCTCCTAGCGGCCGGGTTTATCATGGAAGTACTCTATCCAGATTGGCTCTCTAATCTGGTGCTTGTGGAAAAGAAGAAAGATGATTCGAACATGGATGTGGTATGGCGCATGTGCATTGATTACACGAACCTAAATAAGGCGTGTCCCAAAGATCCATTTCCACTCCCTAGGATAGATCAAGTCATAGACTCGACAGCCGGATGTGAGCTACTGTCATTCGTTGATGCGTATTCTGGTTTCCACCAGATACCCCTGAATCCGGATGATCAAATAAAGACTGCGTTTATTACCCCGTACGTGGCTTATTGCTATCACACTATGCCATTTGGACTACGTAATGCAGGTGCAACGTACCAACGATGCATGCAAAAATGCTTACATGACCAGATAGGTCGGAACGTGCACGTTTATGTGGATGATGTGGTGATAAAAACCAAGGAAAGCAATACGCTCCTCGATGATATCCGACAAACATTGTGAACTTGAGAAGGTTCCGAATGAAGCTAAACCCGGAGAAGTGCACCTTTGGCGTGCCCGCTGGAAAGTTACTCGGTTTTTTAGTGTCTAGCCGTGGCATTGTAGCTAACCCGATGAAAATCCGAGCCATAGACAGAATGGAACTGCCAAAATGCCTTAATGATGTGAAGAAGTTCACTGGTTGCCTGGCATCGTTAAGTTGGTTTGTATGTCGGTTGGGAGAGAAGGCGTTGCCCCTCTACCAATTAATGAAAGAGGCAGACAAATTCACATGGACGCCACAAGCGGACCTTGCATTTCGAGAGTTGAAAAAGATGTTATCTACTACGCCGATCCTAGTAGCACCACTACCCAAGGAGCCTATGTTGCTCTATGTAGCCACGACCAACTGAGTCGTAAGCGCAGTAATTGTAGTGGAGTGTGAGGAAGAAGGAAAGTCGGTGCAAAGGCCAGTGTATTATCTGAGCGAGGTATTGTCAGTTTCAAAACAGAACTACCCTCACTATCAAAAGATGACGTATGGTGTATATATGTCGGCCAAGAAACTCAAACACTATTTTGAAGAACACCCCATCAAGGTGATATGTGAGGCACCCATTTCGGAGATTATGAGTAACAAAGGCGCAAGTGGCCGGATAGCAAAATGGGCAATCGAGTTAGCTCCATATGTGCCGCAATTTGACAGAAGAGATGCTATCAAGTCAAAAGCCGTGGCAGATTTCTTTGTGGACTGGGCTGAAATGCAATACGAGCCACCCCTGCCGGACTCCAATTATTGGCAAATGCACTTCGATGGATTGAAACTGAAAGATGGGTTGGGCGCCGGAGTAGTGCTTACCTCTCCCAAGAAGGATCAACTGAAATATGTCCTTCAAATCCACTTCAGTGCCTCGAATAATGTGGCAGAGTACAAAGCATTGGTACATGGTCCCAAAGTAGCGAAAGAAGTAGGGATACATCAGATACAATGCTTTAGAGATTCCGATTTGGTGGTGCAGCAAGTATCTGGATATTGGGATGCCTTGGATGCTAACATGGCCCTATACAGGTTCCATGTTCAAAAGATAAGTGGGTTTTTCGAGGGGTGTGAGTTCCATCACATACCTCGGATTGAAAACGAGGCGGCAGATACGCTGTCCAAGTTAGGCTCATCCTGATAGCCAATCCCGCCAAATGTTGCTTTGGAGCACCTGAGAAAACCATCTATCACGCCCTCACCCGAATCAGATTCAATTTATATCCCAACACTCTCCGGATCAGGAGCTGTACCTATGGAGATAGAGTGGGGAAGCACCTAAGGAAACCCGAGGACTGCTTCAGCAAACCCGAGGTCTGCCTCAGCAAACCCGGGGACTGATCAGCCTGATCCGACAGGAGTTATGTCGGTAGATGCGATGGAAATTGATGAGGAACCATTTCCCATCTGGACTGTACCAACTTGGGCCAAGCCAATTTTTGATTTCCTGAAAGAGGGAATCTTGCCGGATGACGAAATAAGCTCAAGAAAGATCCAGAGAAGGGCAAAGGCCTATACAATTATCAACGCCGAACTATACAAAAGAAGTGTGATAATAGTACTGCAGCGGTGTGTTGATCCGGAGGAAGGACTTGACATACTCTGGGATATTCACCAAGGGGAATGTGGCCACCATGCCTCCTCAAGGGAATTAGTGGAAAAAGCTTTCTGGCATGGACTTTATTGGCCCAGTGCTTTGGAGCAAGCAGAGGACTTGGTGATAAAATGCAATGGCTGTCAAAGATACGCCACGAAAACTCATCTACCAATGTCGGAGCTCAAAACTATCCCCATTACCTGGGCATTTGTTGTATGGTGACTAGATATGGTAGGGCCATTTAAGCCGGCCAAAGGAGGGATAACCCATATCCTAGTCATGGTTGACAAGTTCACCAAATGGATTGAAGTGAAACCAATTCAGAAATGTGATGGGCCAATAACAGTAAGATTCCTCAAGGATATAATCGTAAGATATGGCTATCCCCATAGCATCATAACTGATAATGGAACAAATTTCGCTGAAGGAGCGTTTGCGAGATTCTGCCAAGAAAAGAAGATCTGACTAGATCTCGCCTCAGTCGCCCACCCCGCATTAAACGGGCAAGTGGAAAGATCCAACAGACTGGTATTGTCCTGGATAAAACCTCGGCTCATAGAGCCGTTGCAAAGATCAGCAGGGTGCTGGATAGAAGAACTACCAGCGGTACTGTGGAGCTTAAGAACAACACCAAATTGATCAACAGGCTATACGCCATTCTTTCTGGTATATGGGGCAGAAGCTGTATTACTAGCCGACATAGAGCACGATTCGCCAAGATTCACCCAATACACAGAAGCCGAAGTGCGCGAAGCCCGGCAAAATGATGTTGATCTGCTGGAAGAAGCGAGAGAATTGGCCTTGTCTAGATCCGCCATATATCAGCAAAATCTCTGACGCTATCATAGCCGGAAAGTAAACCCCCGAGTCTTCCGGGAAGGTGACCTGGTACTCCGGCTGATACAGCGCACAGCTGGCATGCATAAGCTATCCCCTCCATGGGAAGGACCATTCATTGTAAGCGAAGCCTTGCACAATGATTCCTACTATCTTATTGATGCACAACCCTAGGAAAAGAACAAGGCGGACATGTCCGGAGAGGAATCCAAGCGACCGTGGAACATAGCACTACTTTGTCCTTTCTACACCTAACTAAGGGGTGAATGTATCCGAGCTACTCATTGTCAGTATGTATGTCAGGAATGAGCTTATTAATAAAACTTTGCCACCCTGAGTAGAGACTCGGGGGCTGCCATAATAATCGTCTGTTGTTTTTGTATTTATATGTCGGCTGGGTTAAGTCGCTTATATCTTAGTCAGATTAGTAATGTGTGAGCACCAAAAACCTAACTCTTCGACTTTGCTGTTGTCCAACAAGAATTGGCTTCATGGCAAGTAAGAGAACAAGTTTGGAATGGCAAAGCACATGAAAAACGACTAAGGAAAAGAACTTAAACGAGCCGACATTGGTTATTTTGACTAACCCTTAGTTTATTATGCTCATTAAAATGCCGGATCATTTTGAGCTAGTCTCAAAGTTTCAAGTATTGTTAAATCAATTTTTTGAACCTCGGACTCGTAAGTTGAAAAGCCGAATCAAGGTAGACGCGAGCCGAGTCAAAAATTGGGGGAACAAGAAAACGAAACTCGGGGACTTCGCCCACGGTAATCCAGCATTAAGAACTTAGTTCAAAACAATAAATTGTAGCACAAGCGAACTAAAGTACTTAGATACATTTCCGCCCGGCATTCCGGGGATCTGATAAATATGATAACTGTTTTTAAGTAGCAGGGGCAGCAGACGAATCATCTGTCGATGAAGGAGGTACTTAGGAGTGTGGGGGAGGGGCGCTAGCCTCGGCTTCATCCTCAGGATTGACCTCTCTATCCTCCGGGTCTTCGGCCTCGTCGCCAAGCTCGGAGGCCTCACCTTCACTCCCTTCTTCTTCATCTCTAGAAACAACTTCATCATCAAAGACATCGAGATAACTCGGCTCTTCATTCCAAGCGTGGCAGAAGGAATATTGAATGAGCTTATTGGCACAGGCTTTGCGGCGCACAATCCAATACGGATTCTCGCACCACTTAGACCCAGTGCGCATGCGAGTGAGCAACCCCAAATCAATCCCTTCATACCACGAAGGGACGAATTGCAAAGCGATGTCTGCACCAGCCCGTACAGCAGATTCACGCCATAGGTTCAGCTGATGCTCGCACTCCATCAGTTTGGCTATGAAAGCCGAACCTGTTTTAGGAATGGGATCAGTGGGCCAGAGGGAGCTGTACATCCGCGTTGCTGCTGGTATGATGTCAGTGCCATGGTTCTTCACCAGCTCAAGGCGAGCAGTGAGACTCGCCAGTAGGTCCTCCGTGGTATACGGGATTGGCTCAGCATCGGGGCCCACAAGCAGACCATGCTGTTCACGGGACCGGGTTACAGCGGCAACACCAAGCGCGCCACTCTCTAGAAATTTGCTTGAGAACAGAGAAGAGGAAGCAGTGAACAAAAGCACCAAACCCGGAGGAAGGAAAATTAAGCAAGGACAGAAAACTCACATGCAATCTGGAAGAGGAGTCGCTAAAGCTCGTAATGAACATCGGCAATATGGGCCTGGAGTTTCTCATATTCGGTGGTCACCGACGTAAGCTTCACGTCGGCTTCCTACAATAAGCTCTTGTCCTTGGAGATTTGTGTGGTTAAACACTCTTTCTCCTCGGCAAACTCCTGGTCAGCCTTCTCCAACTCGAATTATGGAGGCCCTTGAGCCTCTGAATTTCGGCATTTAGCCGAGTGATTTCCGAGTCCTGGAGCTGGAGCCGGGCTATCTCTTCATCTTTCTTCCTCAGCTAAGCCTCATGCTTCCCTGTTTGTTCGAGGAAATGGGTCATCATTTCAGGCATACTAACACTGTCCTCGAGAGCAACTGCAGCAATGTAATGATCCGGAGGACCCAAAGTATAAGTGTCCACCGAATAAAAGAAGAAAAGTACAGTGATCGTGTGAAGGGGATAAAATTACCTTTGATCTCAGCCAGATTCTTCCGCATAATGATATTTTCAGCTTCAACCTTGGCTGCATGATTCGGATAGCAAATTAATATGGATCCTAGAGAGCTTGAATGAACAAAGACGAAAGAGGAAGAAAGGAAAATTGCCCCTCTTATGGTACTCCTCCAGGAGTTTGCCATAATGCGCGCGCATATCTTTATAAGAGTCCAGCAAGCGCTGGAACTCAGCGGTTCGGCGGTTAGTGGTAATCTGAAATAAGCAAGGAAATGTCAAGTTTAAAAGCAAAGTTGAAAATAATTCGAAGTCTAATAGATCCGGGCCAAGTGGAACTTAACCCGGCTCTAGGTGTGTGGATATTCAAAGTCTACAAGATCCAGGCCAAGTGGAACTTAACCCGGCTCTAGGTGTGTGGATATTCGAAGTCTACAAGATCCGGGCCAAGTGGAACTTAACCTGGCTCTAGGTGTGTGGATATTCGAAGTCTACAAGATCCGGGCCAAGTGGAACTTAACCCGGCTCTAGGTGTGTGGATATTCAAAGTCTACAAGATCCGGGCCAAGTGGAACTTAACCCGGCTCTAGGTGTGTGGATATTCGAAGTCTACAAGATCCAGGACAAGGGGGACTTAACCCGGCTCTAGGTGTGTGGATATTCGAACTCTACAAGATCCGGGCCAAGTGGAACTTAACCCGGCTCTAGGTGTGTGGATATTCAAAATATACAAGATCCAGGCCAAGTGGAACTTAACCCGACTCTAGGTGTATGGATATTCGAAGTGTACAAGATCCGGGCCAAGGGAACTTAACCCGGCTCTAACTATGTTAAAATTTGACGTTGCTATGGACAAAAACTAAAATCCTATAAGGAGCATCCGATTGAATAACAAGTTATTCCCTCGGAGGCTCGGGGACTAGGGGCTATGTTTACAAGTGCTTAGTTATACAAGGTACCAATAGCAGAGGAAAAGAGTTACCTCCACCATCCGGCCAGCTAAAGAGATAGCCTTGGTAGCAGAGTTCATCTATGCGCTGAACTCGGCTGGGCCGAACTTCTCCGGCAGATCAACTTGTGGGTCGATGAATTTTGCGTTGTTCTAGATCTTCACATACTCAAGGAGCAGTGGAATATAACTTTCACCACTGGGAGAGTAGTTCGCCACAAGACCTTTGACGTGGGCCTCTCGCCTGACGGATTGAGCTACAGTGGGGCTGGTATGCAGAACCAGCTGCCTGCTACCCTCTAACCCGGTGGCGGTAGACCCAAACAAGATCCCCTTAGCTGACCCGGTAGCCTTCTTGAGCTTGCCGGATGAAGCTTGAGGAGCTGGCTGGAAGATGTCTGCAACTGAGGAAGTTGACCCGGAGGGAGCTGACGGGGCCTTCCTCTTGGGAGGCTTGGTGGAGGCTTTGGCTGCTGCTGTTGGTGCTGGTGCTGCTGCTGGTGTTGTTGCTGCTGGTGCTGGTGCTGTTGTTGCTGCTACTGGTGCTAGTGCTGATGTTGCTGCTGCTAGTGCTACTATTGCTTGAAACACTGGGGTAGAAGAACTTGTTGGGGGCGGTGCCGATAAAACTGGCACCTCATGACTTGGCACTGAGGCTGAAGAAGAACTGGGGAGATCCGGCATTGCCGTATCCAGAGCCGCCCCACTACCCCCCGTGCCGACATTGCCCTTCTCATGACGAGGTGGGCTCTGGTCAGGCGCAGCCACGGAGCCCTCTTGAGCGGGCAAATATCGTCATCGGGGGGGGGGGGGAGATGGGCTGCTCCGGATTGGGGAGGCTATGCCGGAGCTGCTCTGAGGGATGACCCTAGGAGCTCTGAAAAGAAGAAAAGCACCAAGTCAAAAAGAGAGAGAACCAATAAGAGACAAAGGCAAGCAAAGAAAAAATCCCCAAGTATCAGTGCAAAACGACTTACTCATCTGAGGTTGGAGGAGCCCGAGGTTTGGGCGCCCTCTGGACCATGCTCTTGGCGTCCGGCTTAGACGAGGCTTTCATCCCGGACTTCTTCTGCCTCTTCTTGGGCGGAGGCACCTCCGAAGCTGTGGCCGAGGCAGCCGCACACTTCTGGGAAGAAGCAAGGGCCGGACCACCAGTGGCGAGGGGAGGAACCTCGTGGACCTGACCGTCCGGGTTAGGTCAAGATTCGGACATAACCAGATGCGCGTAAGAGATGGGAATTGGATCAAGTACCTCCAGGACCTCAACGTCTGAGTCATCGTCATCTGGACAATCCCTTAGAGAAGAGGCCTTACCAGCGCTGCATTTGATGACGTCCGGGATAAGAAGAAAGGTCTCCGGATCAGGCTCCTCCTCATCCTCGTCGGTACGGTCCAGCAGCCACTTGCTCGCCAGCACCTCGCCATCCTCCAATGGCTGCTGGAGGAATCGCTGAGAACAAGACAACAATTGCCAAGTTACGAAAGTAAACCGACATACATAGAAGATCCGGAAAACAGAGAGAAGCAAGTTTACCTTTGGAGGAGGGTTGTCCCGGGTGAAGGGCTCGAGTCCCCACTCCCAATCCTCGGTGAATTCCTTCTCCACATTGAAAATGGATTTAACCCGGCGGTAAACCGTCGAGTTATCCAGCTCGATAGATGAAGTCTGGTGGGGGTCGAGGGGGTCGCTCAAGTAGCAGATCTTGTGGGCTTGCTTCTTTAGGGGGAGACCCGGCTGCGGACAAAAGTAATCATGATTTCCTCCCCCTGAAGATTCTCCTTGAGCAGCTCCTTGATCCGGCGCTCCACCTGATTCGCCAGGGGTCGTGGGTCGCTTGGGAATGCTCTCCCAAAGCAAGGTATCTGGAGGGCCAAGCTTGAAGGGGAGGAGCCGGATCAAGTCCTCATCGGTGGTGTTCCGGACATAGAAGAAAGTCCGGGCCCAACCTTTGCAGGACTCGAGTTCGGTGACCCGAGGGAATGCGGAGTTCTTGCGGGGAGAAATGGAGGAAGCGCCACATTGGGTCAAATGCTTATCCTCCAGAGCAAGCTCCTTATCCGGAACCACGTTCCTCCGGAGACCAAAGAACTTGATCCAAAGTTCCTTGGTTGGCTAGAGGCCAATGTACCCCTCAATGCCAGAGGCAAAGGAGGACAAAGAAGTAATGGCGTTGGCGGGGAGATGATGCGGTTGCAGTTTGTAGGTGGAAATGAAATCAAAAAAGAAATCTGAAGTGGGGAGGCCAAAGCCGCGCTGAAAATGCGAAAGGAAAACAACATATTCCCCAGGATTGGGGGAAGGAGAGGTCTCGCCGAAGGCGAGACGACAGGCGGCGCCAGCAGGGATGCGGCGCGTGGCACGGAGCCAGTCCAAGTCGTCCTCGAAAGCGCCATCCCAGGAGCCGCGCTCGTGGCCCTCTGCTTCTTCCTCCTGTTGCACCACCACGACTGCTTCCTCCTCAGTCATGGTGGATTCAAGATCCTCGAGAGAGAAATCAGAGTAGAGGTAACCAGAGGAGGGGAAACGGGAAGCGCAAGGCCCCGTGATGGAGATCTTGAGTGGGTTCAGCGGCGCAGGTGCAAGATGCTGCCTGTGCACGGTCGTGATGGCACTGGTGCAGCAAGAAACTAGCGGCGGCGGCAAGGCTACAACGAGGGAGAAATGAGGCTGGGAAGCATAGAGAAAATGGGGAACTTTCCTAGAGGTTGCCCTAGGACCTCTACTTAACCGCGCAACGGGCGCGTAGTGGGATCCTTTGCGGTTGCCACACCACACGCAATAGGCGTGTACGCGGCCGGATTAGCCAATCAGAGCGTGGCCACAGCAAGGGCCACACGGGCAAAGGATCCCATGACACGATGTAATGTTACAGTTAACGAGGCGCCGCAGTGAAGGGACGTGCGCATCAGTTATTCCTGACATTGCGACAGTAACCGGCGCATTAAATGCGCGTGGACCTTAAAATGAGGCAAAATGATGATTACCCTCCACGTAGGATGTGGGGAAGCGTATAAGGGAAGGAAAGGTAACCCGGATAGGCACGCAAGAGACCCGACCGACGAGGAATAACTCGGAATGAGCCAAGGGATCGCAAGAGGAAAAAATCCGGGTTACGAGGTAACTCGGCCAAAGAGGGAAAAATCTGGATATGGGAACCTGCTGTGGCCTTAACAACCAAAAATTTCTAAGACCGCACCAGCTTCGGGGACTAACATTGGGGGGATACCCCTGGGTAGGGTAACGCTGGGGTATAAGGGCGGAGTTAGCCGGGGTACGACACAGTCAAAGCAAGTGCTGATCGGGTCACCTCAAGGCAGGCCGAACCATGGAGTGACCCAGCCCATGGAGCATCTCCTTGACTATGGTCCGGCCGGCATAAAATATATGTCGGCCATGTTTATCTAACTGTTTTGCAGGTAACTTGATAGCCGGATTAGCTATATGCTAGCCAGGCTATCTTATGGCTTCCAAGAGAAGGAATCCCCCGCTAGTCAAAAGGTGGCTTTATTAGCTGTAGCATGAGCGAAGCAAAGTAAAGAAGAGGACCAGCGGGTCAGGGGCGACCAAGGTGACGCGGGCAATGCCGGATGACGTAGCCCATGTCTAGTGACGCTTAAAGACAAAGATTACGCTGTGGGTTATGTCCAAAGCCTGGAGGAGCCGTTAAAGAGAATAAATAAGCATCTAGCTTTAGGCGAGGAGCATATTCTCAGAATATGCTGCCACGTGTGCCCTAGTATTGTAACCCGGGCTCCCCTATATAAGGATCACCGGGGCCTCCATAGAGAGGGATCGATCATTTTCTCTATCTAAGGTAGAACTATAGAGCTAGTTTGTAGGGGGTAAGAGACATAGTCTCCTTCCTACCAAGAGCTTGAAGGGCGTTGGAAAACACCATTCATAGAGAGAATACAAGAAGATATGTGTGTGGAATCACCACGGTCTCCCTCCCTGGATTCCCCTAGCACTCATTGGCCCCATCTTTAGCCTATCCATGGCATCTGCCGTGCCACCACCATGACAAAAGAACACACATGCAATGACACTGGTGGATCCACATGTGGGTTGTGAAAATAACACACATGCAATGACACTGGTGGACCCACATGTGGTTTGTGAAAAGAACACACATCCAATGACACTGGTGGATCCATGTGGTTTATGACAATAACACACATCCAGTGACTCTAGCTGTAGTTTATTAAAATAACACACATACAATAACACTGGTGGATCCATGTGGTTTGTGAAAAACACACATTTCAATGACACTGGTGGATCCATATGTGGTTTGTGAAAAGAACATACATGCAATGACTCTAGTTGTGATTAATGAAAAGAACAGAGATGCAATGAGTCTAGCTGTGGTTTATTGAAAGAACACACATGCAATGACTCTGGTGGATCCATATGTGGTTTGTGAAAAGAACACACATTCAATGACACTGGTGGATCCATATGTGGTTTTTGAAAAGAACACACATTCAATGACACTGGTGGATCCATATGTGGTTCATGAAAAGAACACACATGCAATGACACTGGTGGATCCACATGTGGTTTGTGAAAAGAACACACATGCAATGACACTAGTGGATCCATGTGGTTTATGAGAATAACACACATCCAGTGACTCTAGCTGTGGTTTATTAAAATAACACACATGCAAGAACACTGGTGGATCCATGTGGTTTGTGAAAAGAGCACACATACAATGACTCTGGTGGATCCATATGTGGTTTGTGAAAAGAACAAACATGCAATGACTCTAGTTGTGGTTAATGAAAAGAACAGAGATG
The DNA here is from genome assembly GCA_916181665.1 of Avena sativa. Classification (NCBI taxonomy): domain Eukaryota; kingdom Viridiplantae; phylum Streptophyta; class Magnoliopsida; order Poales; family Poaceae; genus Avena; species Avena sativa. The sequence continues at coordinate 540,857,034 of OV702289.1, read as the reverse complement.
CACTGGCTCTAGCTGTGGTTTATTGAAAGAACACACATGCAATGACTCTGGTGGATCCATATGTGGTTTGTGAAAAGAACACACATTTCAATGACACTGGTGGATCCATATGTGGTTTATGAAAAGAACACACATGTAATGAACTCTGGTGGATCCATTTGTGGTTTGTGAAAAGAACAGACATGCAATGAACTCTTATGGATCCATATGTGGTTTGTGAAAAGAACACACATGCAGTGACTCTAGCCGTGGTTAATGAAAAGAACACACATGCAATGACACTAGGGGATCCATATGTGGTTTGTGAAAAGAACACACATGCAGTGAACACTGGTGGATCCATATGTGGTTTGTGAAAAGAACACACATGCAGTGAACACTGGTGGATCCATATGTGGTTTGTGAAAAGAACACACATTCAATGACTCTAGTTGTGGTTAATGAAAAGAACAGAGATGCAATGACTCTAGTTGTGGTTTATTGAAAGAACACACATGCAATAACTCTGGTGGATCGATATGTGGTTTGTGAAAAGAAAACACATTCAATGAAACTGGTGGATCCATATGTGGTTCATGAATAGAACACACATGCAATGACACTGGTGGATCCACATGTGGTTTGTGAAAAGAACACACATGCAATGACACTGGTGGATCCATGTGGTTTATGACAATAACACACATGCAATGAACTCTAGTGGATCCATGTGGTTTATGAGAAGAACACGCATCCAATGAACTCTAATGGATCTATTTTGGCATAATTTGATGTATGCCATGATGTATTTCATTGTACAAGACACTCACTTTTCATTTTTATACTACTTAGTTTTGCCCTTGGTTTTTTGATACTACTCAGTTTTGCCCCCTCTCTCTCTTTCGTAGACGCCCAAACATGTGCTCACTCTGTCTGCTACGCCCTGATTGGTTGTCACAGTTGTCACGCGGATCATGCGCACCAACCGTTGATCCTGTGTGATCCAACAAGGATCGTTGCACACGTCTTGCCCTTCACAGTACAACGTGAGACAGCACAGACGTCTCCCTCAACGAGACTTCTACAAGAAGGAACACGAATCCGTCTATGGAAAAAGTCGTCGACTGGTCATGTCATGTTTAATCAAGTCTGAAAATCCTACTACTACTACTACTACTATGCCACAACACATGTGTCATCGAGTGCACGGTCATCGACGGGTAGCTGCAATTTATTGCCACTTGATTTTAATAAGACATATCCCATTTTTACGCAGCAGTTCTCAATCTCACTTCCAACTAGGCCCCACCATAAGAAACTTCCACGCGTTAGCCGGAGGCTGAATAGCTGAGCTCGATGAGACCTAACGTCTCCGACTTCATCGAGTCACTCGCAGTCATCAACACATCCCTCTACTTGATCTAGCACAACCCCACAAATCTCGCCGTACAGCCACCTACCTTCTCCTCTACATTTCCTCTTTTAATTATCGCCAATTTTATGGCCGTGTCAGACTTCATACATAGAAATTGTGTATGCGCCCTTTGCATGCGGCTCAATACAGAACTTCCATGCATGGCCCGGGAAAAAAACGTGACGTACTGTGCGCGTGTCGCGGTCCACGGTGCAGTAACATGCACGGTGCGTTGCACGATGGTGCAACAAAACGTGCCTTGCTTCCATTCACCTTAACTATAGAGCCCCTCTCCGCACACCCACTCTCACTCTCGATCACTCTCCTCACGCAACCCTCTCCACTGTCCCACCAGCTTCTGCAAACTCCCAAGAAAACCTTGTCCATGCTAGTGATGGTGGAGGAGGATACGGTAGCCATCATCGCCTCCAAGGACACCGGTGAGGAGGCCCCCATCTCCGTCCCGATCCCCCTCGACGCGTTGAAAGCAGCCGCCATCCCCCATCGAGGCAACAATGGAAGCCGTCCTTCCCGTCCAAGCCCCCATCCCCTCTACCTACATAGTCGCCAACGAGGAGCCCCCCGCCGACGAGGAGGCCCCCGCTGGTCGCGAGCTGATCCAGCTCTTCTGGGACCCCTACAATCCAAAGGAGTACATCGCTCCGGTGAACCCCTACGACACCGGCATCGATGACCCATGGTCGGAGGTAACTAGGGTTTGCTCCCCTTCCCTGGTTCTTCTCTCGTTCCCATTGTTGGATGCTAGATCTTGGTTTATTAGGATTCGCTTGTTCGCATTTCGATTGCTCGATCTTCTTACATCATCTAATCCTCCCTTTTCCTTTTCTTCCAATAGGTATACGGTAGTGACGTCTACAGCAATGACGAGTCCAGGCACACCAAGACTCGTCAGGTGCTGAGGAGGCTGCAGGCCGGCTAGTACGACGCCTTCTTTGCTAGCAGCGTCTACAGTTGCCCCTTCTGCAGGACGAGTCTCGCCGGTACCGACTTCAACGGTGTCATGATGCATGCAGACGGCCCGATCTCCGGCACCCCCAAAGTTGGCCAGACTATGAACATCAACGCCTACATCGCTGAACACCAGGCTCTCGACATTCACCTCCGAAACCTCCAGCGGGTGGCCATCGAAGAGGGTTGCATGCCTCCGATCAATCCCAATGCCCCCAAGATCAAGGGACTGGGCAGCAAGAAGTGGAGGAAGCGCTAAAGTGAGGAGGCATAGGCGCATGTAAGGAGGGGTTGAACGTGTCTGCTGCTGCTAAGCAACTTCCTTTGATTTTCTATATTTTGCTTGTATCCTATTTCTGCACGCAAGGAAGGGATTGAATGTATCAAACCTCGTTAAGCAACCTACTTTATATCGCTATATCCTATTTAGCTGCGCACAACTATATCTACATTTGTTTTGTTTACTGAATGAACGTATTCTTCCTGGTGCGATTTGTTGCTCTAGATTTGCTACCAGATCGGAGGCAAAAAGAGGTCCAAAAGGGAACAAATTATCAAAGAGAGAAGCTTCTCTAGATTTGCAACCAATTTGGGAAAAATGAAATATATCTGTTTAGCGATAGTAGAAAAATGTACTCTTTCAAACTGCTAGTTAACGAGCTACCATCTTGACAAGCTACCAGACACATACACAAACATAACACAAAGAAGTAAAATTTATTTTATTACTCTCACTTGAGGCGCTAGCCATCTTGACAATCTAATTTAGTTCCACAAAACAGAAACATAACACAAAGGAGTAAAATTTAATTCACTTCTCATCAGACCACTTGAGGCGCTTGCCATCGTTCCTAGGCGACCAACTGTGATCATTCCAGGTGGATCTAACATTATTGGCACTCCACAGCTCACAATATGCAAGTTTGTCCCACCTGGGATCTGACTTGGCTTCGCTATCTTCAGCATCCTGCAGCACAATTAGCGGTGCATCACAGGCCTGATTGTTGCCACTAGAAGATGTTGCCTCTCTGTTTCTGCTTCAGCTACAACCTCTCTATCAGCTGCTTTTGCTTCAGATGCAAGCTCTATGTTAGCTGCTTTTGCAGCCTCTCTGTCAGCTGCTTCAGATGCAGCCATTTTCTTTGCATATGCAGCTTCAAATTCAGATATTCTGCATTTCTACAAAGGGCTCCCGTAAGCTCGTCTTCCCTCTTGCAAATAGGACAAAACACGAGGTAACGTAGAAAGAAATGGATCTTCTTGTACATCTGGTAGGTCACGTAAGTATCTATGGCTGCATACTTCAGGTTTATATCGGACAACGGCCACTCCTCCCAGAAATCGTGCCTATCCGTAGGGAAATCTGCCTTCATTCCGCCGTAAGACTCATCAAGGATTCTAGTTGCGAGTGATGCCATTCCATCCTTCCTCGGGCCCCCTATGATCTTGACAAGACTCTGAATATCGATCTAGTTCTGCGCAGGAATTGTAATTCCCTCTTGATGAAATTTCCAAAAATCATTTGTATTGTTGACAGTGCAGAAAACAATTCCTTTTTCTTCAAGGAACTGACGCAGCACCGGACAATTCTTGTCAGTCCTGAAAGTATGTAGTTTGTCATCACCAAAATTTGTAACTACAAATGTTTTGTCAATGTAAGATCATCATCTGAATATAATTTTAATTTTTTTAGTAAATGCAAGATCAAGACTCTCAACATTGGCTTGTCATAATTTATTTGGTCCTAAATAAAATTCAGTAGTTGCAAGATGAGCAAATGGATAAAGAACAAGGGGAGAAAACCCTAAAAGCGGTTAACTACAACAAGCAGATCTACAAACCGGGAGTAGTGGTAGATGAGGACGTATTTCCTCATGGCCAGTTGAACAACGACCACTTTATTCCCTTCATATGGGTCCTCCGGGGTGTACTCGAGGTCCAATCCCACAAACTTATCCTCATCTATCTCAAGCCAACCCTCGTGCATCCTCAGGACTCGCACCACTGTCACCTCCTCATTGGTGTAGACGACGTCTATCTTCTTATTATTATGGGCAATAAAGCTTGTCTCTAGAGTGTGACGAACTTCCATGGCGGCAAGGTGAAGACGGGAAGAAGACAGATGACAGGAAGAAGAAGATTGGTTTCTGTGGGACACGGGAACGGTGGAACCATCAATGTGTTTCTAAGGTAGTGGTTAATGACGGGGACGGAAGTCCAAAGGAGAGACGCGTGACGGTGGCCGTTCCAGCTTTTGAGTAAACAAAAAATAATTATACAACAATATATGTGCCCTATTTTGTTACGTCAATACACTGAGCCGGTCGTGTTGTCCTATCCACTGTGCCAGTGCTGCAAGCCTACGTGACAGCCGCCACGCCTAAGCGACATGAGCGACATAATGGCGAGAACTAACAAGGGGGCCCAACTTGACGGCCGTTAGCCTGATATTTTGTATTGAAACGTAAAGTTGAATTCGTGCCAAAAAATACCCTCTAAGTATTTGGCACGCCAAATGTGCTCACCGTGGCTGATTACAGGAAACTTGGATACCATGTTGCCTGGGCGCCCCAACTTTCGGGCCGCAAAATGATATTCTCCAAAAAGACCCCCTGGTGCTTTGAGCATACGGGACACCCTAATCATAGAGAGACCAAACCAAGTTAACCCATGGCACATTATCTCTGTGGAAGAACTTGTGGAGCTATTTGATCGACAGAGCTTTAATCTGTAGTTCCAGGTTAATAACACCTAGGCCACCATGTTTTTTGGGATGACAGATGATGGCTATGAAATATATCCATCTACATCCACATTTAAACTGGATATTATTCATATTTTTGATGAAATATCTCTCTAAACCCTGCCAGTAATGCCTAATGATCAAAGGGGTATGCAATCCTTCCTTTTAATTTTCCCTGCACAGATAATGACGTTTGATGATGGGAATCACAACATTAAAGTCAAAGACACGAGATTTCCAACAACGCAAAGAAACCAAGGGTCGTGAAGTGGATACTGAAGCTTTAACGACCAACTATACTGCCAGAATTTTATTCCCGCCATATAGTTCCGGCCGTATAGTTCCCATCGGCGCCGCTAGGTCAAATAGAACAACTTTCATGAAGGGACCCCTATATAAAGAGGCTTCGGGCGATGAGAAAAGGGCCGCCCCCAGAACCCCAGAAACCTGCATCCATAAGACCGAAGAGCCGTCGGAGGAATAGACTTAGATCTAATCTCCAAACCCTTCTCCACCACCATATCCATATTCCAACACTTGTAATAGTAGATCTCATCTTCTATTGGCGACATTGTAAGACTATTTTCTATCAATCTCATGATTTCCATTGCAATGTTTATGATCGTCATTTCATCTCTATGCGTGAGTAATTCTCTTTGGGCTAAGGGCTTTAGCCTAGCCATGTAGCTTTTTGTGCATGTTATTTATCATAGATGGGATCATGTATTAGTTTGTATGACATGATGATTATTGTATCCTCTCTTGCGTCAATCCAAGGACTTGTCAGGTACTCAAGACCCAAGGGTTGAGCCAGGTATAGGGAGTATGAGTAATGACTAATCTGCAGGTTGGGAACCCCAGTGACAGAAGGGGCAGTACGGCTATATGTGAGGGATTTACTTGGGATTAACGGTGACATCACTATGCATATCATTAGTTCTCTTTCTTCTATGGATGAGACTAGTAGGTTATTGCTATAAGCGGTTGCGGAGGCAATAGCAATTATGGATGCACTGCTCACATATAATTATCTTGCTCTAACAGTTGCATGCATACTTTATTATTATGTTTTATTCCTATCAGATGTTTTACACAGCTACAGGTGAAACCTAAAGCTCGAGGCCCTCTCTCTCCATCATCGACAACAACAAAAGACAGCAAACTCTTGGTCCGATAAAACACAAAAAGAATTCTAAAACTCCCGAAGGTCCGTTAAAGTAACTTCACTATGCTTTCTACTTCCCGAGGATTCGATAACCTAGGTGTACTAGGTAAAAAGAGCTATACTACATCCGTAATCCGGATCGAAGGTATCAACAGACTGTCGACCAAGCACTAAGGGCATTACACGAATTTTCCTCATCTTTTTTGGCCCAAAGGCAATGGCAACGAGAGCAGTCGAAATGTTTCATAACCATCTTGTGAACCTTGAGAGAGCAAAGGTAGTAGGTTGGTAACAAAGATAACACCGAGTTGACAAGATCTAGTATACCACCATAGCCAAGAAATCGAGCGCTTGCATTCAATCTTCTGTCCACCTGGTCCAGAATGGGAGAAAGGTCTTGAATAGAAGGCCTTGTCATACCAAGAGGCAACCCAAGGTATGTGAACGGAAGGGAACCAGCCGCATAGCCAAAGGTTTCAGCAAGCTGCACAAGCTCATCATTTCTAATATTAATTAACATCGGGGCAGATTTAGATTAGTTCACGCATAAACCAGTGGCCCGAGAAAATTTCTTGCAGTATTGTTTTAGAGCCAACATTTGAATCGGACAAGCTTGCAATATGCAAAGAGTGTCGTCTACGTACTGGACAATTGGAAAGTCCGTGTCAAGTATTGGTAAAGGAGGTAGGAGATTGCCACTATGAAAGAGACGATTAACCATAGATTGTAATAAGTCTGTCGCACTAACAAACATCATAGGTGAGAAAGGATCACCTTGCTGAACGCCCCACTTGCACTGAATTTTTTTCCCGGCACATCATTAAGAAGAACAACAGAGGATCCAGTAAACAAAATATCCTTAACCATTCTGATCCATCTATCACCATACCCTTTACATTCCAAGTTTTTCAAAATTTCTTTGTGTTCCATCGTGTCAAAGGCTTTTGCAAAGTCTAATTTCAAAAAATGACATATTTTGCACCAAATTGTTTGCACTGGTGAATATATTCATAGGCCCAGCCAATGCAATCTTGGATAGAGCGAGATCTCACAACAAGAGGGTTTATATAATGAATATGAGAAACAAGTACGTAGCTTATCCGAGAATACGTTGTATACAAGAGGTTGTATTTGATATGGTCAAGTAACACAAAGCTATTAGCCCATATCAACACCGATTCTACTCAAACAAACTACAACTAATGCAAGAGATGTGAGTAGAACCAACATATATAGAGCAAACTCCCCCACAATGTATGCATGTGTGATGAACTTGAATTTCATTGCATACAATGTCAAGCATCACCTTCGGGAGATTTTACACTATATATTCAACCATGCACAACATAAAAAAGGTGAAATGCATGAAAGGCAAACACTTAAGAACAAACCAATCTTAAGTATAAAACCATTTCCCTTAAACCCTCTAAAATTCTCCCCCATTGACAACAAGTGCCGAAATGGATGACAAAGTTAGAAGGCCAATATAGTGCGAGTTCCTACCCAAGATGTGAATTTCTCATAGTGACAAAGTTAGAAGGACAAAGTTAGATGGCCAATATATGAGTGAAATCAAATGCACGTATCCAATGATGAATACTTGTAGGAGATCACACAATATTCAGGATCAAAGTTTGCCAAAGAGATAACAAGGTGAATTTACTTCAATAGATCAAGAAATCAAAATATCCAAAGAATCAAATGGACAAATAGTGCTCTGAATGAAATAAGGAAGCTCCCTAAGGTTCGTGCATAAATAGTTGTTGCATTTGAATACAATATGCACAAACATGGAATCCTCACTCCCTCTATGTCATTTAGAACACAACCAACACACAAGGAGTATAAATATAAATCAATACACTTGTCAAGACAAGCTTAAGTCCAAAAGAAAACAAATATGAGATATGAGTGCATGAAGATGCAATAAAAGTAAAACGAGCACTCATAAATAAAGACCTTAGCAATACCATTAAATACCAAGAGGATAAGAGAGATGGTCGTCGAAGAGCGAGGATATCAAGGAGAGATATTAACACTCTCGTGTATATATGTTTCTAAGTTGACAAAACATGAGAATAATCCAGAAAGAGACATACAAACACAAGAGGTTAATAAAAATAAGAATACATGATATCCAAGAGGAAGTCATAAGATATACCAAAAAGGATATTATTTTTCTTAAGTGCATATATAGCCCATGGCTATATTTTCTCTTATGATATATCAATGAACTCCAATAAGAAAAAAAACCTAAAAAACATCACAAATAACACTAAGGTAACTAATGATAGTTGGGATATTTTGAGAAAGGAAACAAGTATCAAAAGGAAGGATTCATTGCAATTTCAACAATATTGCACATGAGAGTACCTTGAGGAATTGATATGCAATAAATTACTAGAAGGCACATTTGGGATTGGTGAATCATGAACATGATTTTAGATACTCTCCATTATATGCATCATCTCAAATTACTCACATAAGCAATAAGGATAGAGATGTATTCCAAAGATCTTTGCAAGAACCACAACATCAAAGACAAAGAAATGCATGCCAAGATGCAACCTACAAGAGATTGGATGGAAGAATAGTATGCATGAATAAGATACTTGTTACCGAGATAGCCATGGTAAGATGTAGTAAATAAGTATTCTTCAAACATCCTAGCTTGGCTCCAATTATAATGTTGTGACAACACCTTCCTTATAGATGATACAATCATCCATTGCATCTCCAATGTACCTAAAACAACATTCAAGTACATCTTGGTCCCCAAACTTATTGGGTCCAAAGTGGTTAGACTAAACACAATGCATATGACACACTCCAAATAAATATGTGCATATTTAGAGATGAAATTTGAATTTCATGCACATCTTAGACGTTGAAGGATTTGATGGAGTATACCCTATATATTGGATCAAAGAAAGCAAAACATAATATAAGATATACATTTAGTAAACATGCATGCACGAGATTTCAAGATCCAAAGAAGATATAATTTGGACAAAACACCAAAATATTCAAGAAGGCATACAAGGTGTGACAAAACAAATTTGTTCTCCAAACTATATCAAAGAATCAAATCAACATAAGATTTATTCAACAAAGTTCAATAAATGAACTAAGAAAAACTATTGGGCATAGAAGATGAGTTAAAAAAACATATGCTCAAAGATTTATCTCATTCAAGAAAATAAAATATAGAATAAAGAATGAGACAACAAACTCCCAAAAGAGTAAGGTTTCAACAAATAAACCATACCCTTAACACTTTTCACAATGGCACAAAGTATCGATAAGAAAAGGTTTGTATTCCACTACAACACATCTGATAAGGATAAAAACATAATAAAAGATATTTTCAAAAAGGCAAGGAAGACAATGGGAGCCGCAACAAATTTCTTGGAAATAAAATAAGTCAATAAGAGGCCAAATCCAAGGTGAAGATGATCCACAAATACTACCACACACAAGTATATCAATTGTCAAAGACAATGAGTGTATTGGAATTGATTTCTGGTGGTATATTGCAAGGATATATTAAAGACCAATCTTCACAATAAAAGGCATATGATATAAATATAAAGGTTAAGCACTATGCATAGATAGAGATTCTTGATAGCTTCAAATAGTCACACATTCATGCAAAGAAATGATTAGAGTAACTTGAAGCAAACGGTCTCCCAAATAAGATATAAAGATATGCATTTAAGGAAGGCCGCACCAAGAATTTCTTACTCAAACAAAGACCACAAGATGAGCAATAAAAGCTTCTAACAAAATAGGACCTTGTTTGAGCTAACATGCCACCTAGAAACAATATAATAAATAATATAAACTCTAATTGGCACTACCTCATATGTTCACATTTCCTAGGATTGTGATATGAAACAAGAAGCATATTACTCCCCTATAATATTCAATTCTTTTCAACAAGAGGCAAAAAATCTCAACTAGAGATAATTAATGGACATTTAGAATTTGAATTTCTCATGAGTATGACGCACCACATAGTGAATAGATAAGCTTGCAATATCAATACTAAGTGGTGGTACTCATGTACACACATTATAAGGTTTGAGAGATGCACACGGGATATCACTCTCCCAAAATGGGATGTTCCATTACAAAACACACAAGTAGATGATGTGCCAAACACCTAGACATACTTGATTACACAAAATAAGCAAGCATAAGGCACACAAAATACAAACACATACTTGGTACAAAACCAAAACATGTAAAGGGGCAAGTAACTTACAATATAAAGAAGTTAAGTAGAAGTTAGCACAAAGAGACGCATTGGGTATATGATAGGGAGATGATAACCCTTATGACTTAACTTGATAAAATATAATATATGAAGATCCCTTGAATTCTTCATGAGCTATCCAAGTATCCAATGCCCTCCACAACCACCTACTGATAAAGTTTGAGCTTGTTGGTCCCCAACCAAGCTGGGTCCTAAGAGGTTAGTCACAATAGGCTTGGAAACCCAAATGGTTCTTTTCTTCACACAACTTTGAGTTCCAACAAACTTGGCAAACACATTTCCATCCTTATCCTTCTCAAGAGAATAATCATAATCAATAATGATAGGGTTAGATAAGGTACTATTCAAACATGAAGAGGCAAAGTGCCCCTTCTCACGACATATATAGCAACAAGTGATCCCCTTTCTCTTCTTCATTGCTTTCTTGGCTTGGGGAGCATTATGTTGATTATTCTTGGGAAGTGGCCTAACTTCAACTTGAGGTTGATTTTGGGCTTGACTTGAACTTGTGGATGATTGCCTTGTTGTTTCTAACTCAAGTGCTTTTTATTTAATGGATAAGATCGTACATGATGTCCTTCAACCTTTCACTTGAAGCAAATAATCTTGGTCGAATTCTTTACTTGGTTTTTATCCTTATTGTTGTTGCCCTTGGACTTGTTCTTGTTATTGGAGTTGAATCCAAGTCCACTTTTATCATTAGGGGATTTTTGCACAATCAAAATATTATCGAGTGTGGATTTCCCTTCATGACTCTTTTCCAAATCATTCTTCAAAGAAATGACTTGGGCCTTGAGCTCTTTGATTTCCTCTACATGGTTAGTACAAATAGAAGTACTAGTGGAATTAGAAGCTTCATTTCTAGAGAAACAAGGTAAAGCGAGTAATCCAACAAAAAGTTTTATCAATAGTATGGCTAGATGTATTACTAGGACTAGCACATGGTTATATGTAATTTTGAGTAGAAGTTGTGCTAATGTCCACAAGAGGCTCACATTATGTTACCTTAGTTAGACTTGCCTCAAGCTCTAACTTTAGCCCACCATAGAAGATTAGAAGATCATTATGAGATCCTGAGAGCATTTCATGACTTTCTTCCAATTTAATACAATTTCTAGTTAGCAACTCAAGTTGAGATCTTAGCTCAACATTCTCCTTTAGGGTGGATGCTTCACAAGAAGTAGAGTTAGTAGCACAAGCATAATTAATGGATTTTTTGTTTTCAAGTTCATAAGATTCAATTTTTCATGTGAGGATACAATTAGTGTGCTTCTCCTCGGCTAGCTCTTGCTTAAGGAGATTGAATTTCCGAATCCCATCATCAAGATGGTCCTCCAACCCATTGATAGTTTCCAATTTTTTATTAAAGGTTTTCATCACGTGTTTGAGATAAGCAACAACCTTATTATTACCACGAAGAGAAGTACACAAAAAGGTCAACTCACGCAAGATAGCACATGTATTCTCATCACTATCATCATTAGAATATATATTGGGATTCAAAGTTGGAGATACCTTTGACCCACTTGCCATAAGGTACATGTGAGCATGGGAGGATGAAGATGAGGATATTCTTGAATCTTGATTCATGATTGTGTCTCGCTCCATAGAGTGGTTGATTTCCTCTACATTGTTAGATACACAACTGGAGGAAATAGAGGCATTTTGCTCATAGGAACAAGACAAGTCAAGCATATCATCTATACTAGTACTCAAATAATTTCTAGACGATATGCAAGGACTAGCACACAAGGGAATATAGAACCATTATTGCAAGAAGTGTTTAAGTCCAAACTCATTTATAGAACAAGAATCATCAATGTAAATATAAACACCACCATCATCACATATGATTTCTCCACTCACCATGCCATTACCTTGTGACTTGTCACATGTAGGTGAAGTGGAAGGAAATGAAATCTCATCACGGACGGAGGTGGAAGAAACTTGGAGCTCTTCATGATATTAAGGAGAGGAGAGCTCCTCGGATATACCACCGACCTTATGAGAAATGGACCCACCAAATATTTCTTTAAGCTTGGTCCGCATCTCATGATACGACTTGCGCTTTACAATCATCAAGAACAAATTAACTATGAGGCTCAATGAGAAGATAAGATCATTAGATACTTGAGCTTCGAGATGTAAAATTTTCTCATCCTCTAAAGATAAATTTTGAGGATCCATCAGAGGAAAAAAATCTACATCTAGAAATCTCTCTATATTTGGACATAGGGTCCAAAGATTACAATTCAAGCAATTTCTCCACAAAGTATAATTTGTGACATCAAAGATAATTGTGTCATTATGCACTATACTACTACCCGACATATTTACACTCTAGGCGGTGAAGCCTAAACAAGGAGAAACCTTGCTCTGATACTAATTGAAAGGATAGAGATGTCGCCTAGGGGGTGAATAGGCAAATTCAAAACTATTACTGTTTTGGCTTGATAGAATGCGGAATTAAACTAACGTTTATTTTAAAATCACAAAACCTAAATACACTAGGCTCAACTAAGTGCACCAACAACAAGTTAAGCTAAGCAAGATAACACAAGATACAAGTACTTCAAGCTCGATGGCTATCACAAGGAAAGTAAGCTCGGGTATAAAGATAATCGAGGCACGCGGAGACGAAGATGTATTCCCGTTTTCCCTTACAAGTAAGGTACATCATGTTGGAGAGATGTGGGATTCCACAAAGAATTTCCTAATGCCATGAAGGCTCACATTCTTCTTTGAGTCTATCCCATGAAGGAATAGGCCCTTTCCTTATGGCTAGCTTTTCCTCCACTCCGGAGATGGCAAGCTCCACAACCACTTTACAAGCTCCATGAAGGAGAAGACCGGGTCTCTTCACAATCTTCCATGAATAGGACACCGCGACACCAACCACCCAGCCAACTAGGAGGTCACCCTCCAAGAGTAACAAGCTCACAGTCTCTCACTCGAACAAATCGTAATGGAGAGCTCAACACTTATGCAAGAATGCAAAGCAAGAACACCAAGGGTGCTCAAATCCTTCACTATCAAATATCACCAAAGCAACAAGTGCTAGGGAGGAATTAGAGAGGAAGAACAATGGCGGAAATCAACTAATGACTCCAAGATCTAGATCCAATGGGCTCCCCTCACTTAGAGGAGGAATTGGTTGGTGGGGATTGTAGATCTTGATATCCTCTTCCAAAGCCCTCAAAAAGATGCAGGAAATATAGGAGGGAAGAGAGAGGAAGCAAGCTCAAAGGGGTAAACAATGGAGGTAAAAACATGCTCAAGAACCCTAGAACTTTGGGGGAAAAGCCCCCCTTTTATACCCCTTGAAGTGGGATGACCGTTGGGGTCAAAACGAGCAAGACGGACACGTTTCGGATGGAAAACTGGTCCTGCTGGATATGGTGCCAGATATTTCCGGTTGACCCAAAAATTTCTGGTGTTAGCCGAAACATAATACTGATCAAATATTCGGCGCCAGTTCCGGCGCCGCCGAAATTCCAACCGGAACAAAAACAGGGCGGACGAAAACGGCGATAAATTTTGCATCCGAACTCGGATTTGAGAAAACTTGGGATTGTTGTAAAGCTAAGAACAAGATCTATCTATTAGATAGTAGAAAACCCAAGAAAGATCAAGAGATAAAGAACCAAATAAGGAGAGGTATGAAACCTCCCTAAAGAAGAACTAGTAAAACCTCCAAACTCGAAAACACAATCGAAGATGCATAAAAATTCTATTTTCGGTGAAATTGGGCTTGTTGAAGAGATATAAACAATCTCAAGAGCCTCACACAGAGAAACACCAATAAGCAACAAAATAGGGAGAAGAAAAGTATGCAAAGGATTGAGCTCCCTAAGATGATGTGATCAAGTTACCCAACCGAAAGCCCCTCTTGATACTTCGGCTATCTATACTATAACCCGGTCTCCCAACAACCACCTTGAGACCGATAAAAGGAAAACCTAGAAATAACATACCTTTTCCTTGTGCATCCCACTTGATCTTGACGATAACACTTCAAGCTTCATTCAAGGCGGAATGCCTCACTTGATCATTGTTGCTTCATGAAGTCTCATAATTTGCTACCCCATACACCACTATGGGATAGCTTAATTAAGGAACATATTCACATGTCCATTATCACCAATATGGATAACAAGATTCAACCATATGATCTCCTTCTGATGATGATACCTTCGATCCGGATTACAGATGTAGTGTAGCTTCTTTTTCCCTAGTAGACCTAGGTTATCGAATCCTCAGGAAGCGAATGCGTAGTGAAGTTACTTTAACGGAACTTAGGGAGTTTTAGAATTCCTTTTGTGTTTTTACCGTACCAATAGCTTGCATCTTTTTGTTGTTGTCGATGATGGAGAGAGAGGGCCTAGGGCGTTCGGTTTCACCTGTAGATGTGCAAAACATCTCATGGGAATAAAAGATAGAAATAAAGTATGCATGTAATTGTTAGAGCAGGATAAATTATATGTGGGCAGTGCATCCATAATTGCTATTGCCTCCGCAACCTATTATAGCAATAACCTACTAGTCTCATCCATAGAAGAAAGCGAACTAATGATATGCATAGTGATGTCACCGTTAATCCCAAGTAAATCCCTCACATACAGCCGTACTACCCTTCTGTCACTGGGGTTCCAAACCTGTAGATCAATCATTACTCATACTCCCTATACCTAGCTCAACCCTCGGGTCTTGGGTACCTGACAAGTCCTTAGATTGAGGCAAGAGAGGATACAATAATCATCATGTCATACAAACTAATACATGATCCCATCTATGATAAATAACATGCACAAAGGCTACATGGCTAGGCCAAAGCCCTTAGCCCAAGGAGAATTACTGACACATAGAGATGAGATCAACAATCATAAACATTGTATTGAAAATCATAAGATTGATAGCAATTGTCAACACCCGGATTTTTAATCCCAGATGCCTGTTATGCCATACCTCGCAATCCTAGGATTACTATTTTTGCAAAACATAACAGAATTGGTACCACAGTACATCATCCATTACAAACCATAATAAGGTCTTACAAATCAAGGATCTCCTGATCCAGTCTTAATACAAATCAACAGCGGAAAATAAACATAGTAGGGGCTCCATCTTCAGAGTCACAAGCAATGCTGACGATGGGAGATGATCCTAGTTGTCATAGACCTCCTGCTGTCCATCATCCTAGTAGTCCTCCTCATAGTCTGGCCACGGGAATAGCTAGAGACAAATCCATGAGTACTCTTTAAGTACTCGCAAACTATCACTAACAAGTAAGGTAGTTCTAATAGGAATCTTAAGCTTTAGGTTTATTTGTAAAAAGCCAGGTTTATCTCATACTGAGTTTAGAAGTAAAGAAAACTAAGTTATTATTCTAAATCACTTAAGTGGGAACCCAATTTTTATGTTCACAACCCTGTTGTGGTCAAGTCAAAGTCATAGTTCAATTCACAAGTCATTTTGAAAACATGTGACGACGGAAGAGTATGGCCACTCCAACTGTCCATGACCGCGAACGCAGCTATTCGAATAGTTTGATACTCTGCAGAGGTGGTACACTTTCACCACAAAATTCGATACATCCGTTAGGGATAACCCTGAATCATCATACTTAGTATGCGAATAATCAATCATAACCTTTCAATTACACTCTCTAGTATAGGCACCTCCCCTATGAGCTTGGCCTCCCAGCCATGGCCATCTGCCATCCTGGGCTCTTCATAGGTGGACATTCATCACGAGGTAGCCTCAGCTCAACCTCTTCCGTAAGGGAACCCATACTAAGGCATATAAACTTCCAGTTAAGCCCTACCCAATTGGGGTATTGTGGTTGTATAGTAAAATTGGAATGGTATCGCATCCGAACCCAACCGTCAGTTTTTATAAAGGGCTAAGGCCCATGCCTCCACATTTTCATCATCAAATCCTTGTGTTTCTGAACACATGTAAAAACATTTCAATATAATGAGTCCTCATTCCAAGGTTTTCATAATCATTTTCACCAAGTATTCCCATCTAAAGTGATCCACTTTTATGCTTAGCACTAGCCACTAAAGTTGAGGGTATTCACTAATGAGGGGTGCTAATCAAGTTTAACTATCCAACTCTAGGGTTATGCCTTTTGATGACATCTAAGTATAACTAGCTAGGCCTAGTTTTATAATCTTTATGGTATCTATACTATTTTTCCCATACTCACAAAGCACTAACTAAAAGTAAAGAACTTTGGTAAAGTAAAAGAATAAAGCTTGCAAGTAAAACTTGGGATTGGTATAATCAAGGTTGCATAACCAAAGCATGCCTAATGCATCTTGCATAGGTTATCAAGTTTGCAGTTAGTGATGGCTTGCATAAGTATGACACTTGCAAGTGTTAGCTTGCCTTGAGTAGTGTAGTGATTGAAGTTTTCTTCTTCTTCTTCTTGGTAGTACTCCTCCTCCTCGTATCCCGGGTTGGTACTATCATCTATAAATGAATATGAGGTACACAATCACCAAACAATACTTAACTATTTCTATTTAGCACACTAAGGCTCACCCTTGATGATCTAGCATCATCACAATCATCACATGAAATAAAGACTTAATCTTGTTTATCTTATTTTAGAAAAGTAATTTCTACTCATTGAAAATACTTAAGATTTAATATTCTCCAATTAAAATATGGGATCATGTTGACACATGTCATCACCACATATTCTAATACATGGGAATGTGATTTAAAGTGGTGGTCATATTTTATAAAGTTTAAGATTATCATTTAATAGAATTAAAGTGACTAGAAATGCCTATATAGCATTCTTTTGGTACTAGTCCAATGTCACTGCATGTAAACCTAAATATTTTTACTTATTCAGATAGATCTTATCAAATGTGATTTTTGAGAGTTGGAATCAACTCAAAAGAATTTATGGTTGATTTTTGAAAAATGTTTGAAGTTGAAAACGTCTCTGTCTTATTATTCTTACTATAGGTGATATATAACTTCAAATGGTTTGAATCCAACGGGCTTGGATAGATAATTTGAATAGCTTTCTAGCAAAACTGGAATCATGCAATTTGGTTTAGTGAATCTGTTTGAATTGATTTTTGAATCTACTGACATAATCTGGTTTTAATTAAAATGGAAAAGAATTATTTGAATCACTGGGCTCTGCGCGGGAAAGTAAACAGGCCGGCCCAACTGCACAGTGCTGGCGCAATGGGCTACTGACAGGGGGGTCCCACTAGTCAGTGGTTCATCTAATTCGAAACGGTATGTTTCAATCTGAACCCTACGATTAGAATGCGATCTAACGGCTGAGGTTCATCTCCTACGTCGAACAGCTCCAGCGAGAACTGAACCCTAACAACGATGGTGGGGGTTGTGTGAGGCTCACCAGGGCTCCAACTAGGGTCGGCGATGGGGGCGAACGACGTTGTAGATGACAGCAGTTCGAATGGTGGTCACGGCGGCTCCTGGGGCGACACCAATCAACGGCTCCTCTTCTCCTCTACAGCGGCGGACTCCGGCCAAATTCTAGCGATGTGGTGCTCGCCTTGCTCCGGGGAGAGGTGTGCGAGGTTCTGTGTGGCATCCCGCTAAAACCACTACTAGAAAATCGCTTGGTGTTTTTGTTTTGTGCATCATCATGACCACATGCTCATGTCATCATGCATGGTTTGTCTAAAACTATTTTCTAAAAGCCTATATTTGTTTTCTAGATATTCCTCATCTTTATTTCAAATTAAAAACCCCGGTCTTTTGTGGATCTTTTATTTGCCTAAACTATTTTACGAAAGAATATTTCAAACTAAATAAAAATATAAACTATTTTTACCTGGGGAGGCCGCCACCGGCCAGGCCCAAAGGCCCAGCTAGCAGCAGCCTACTACCCAGAGAAAACCCTAAAAACTAAAACTCAAACCCTACCCAATCCATCGGCCAGCCACCTACCACCTCCTCCCTCTTTTTCCCTCCCCCAGCCGCCAACCCACGCAACTCACACACACAACACACGCACACACCCTGGCTGGCAGCCTGGCCCCACCCCTGTCCTTCCACCGCACGCCACCTCCCCACCAACCCCGCGTCCCCATCCAGCCTCGATCCCCACGCCCACGTTGCCTGGCCCCAATCCCTGCCGCCATCCTGGCCCCACCCCCACCTGCCTGCCCTGTTCCCAGTCCCCACCCCGCGTGGCACACACCAATATCCACCCCCGCTCACCGCTCAGCACGCGCATAGGCGGGCGTACACGCCAACACCCCATCCCTGGCAGCCCCACCACGTTTCCCTCATCCTCCCCCGTCCCCGCTCACGTACACGACCATCTCCCCCACGTTTCCCCAAGCCTGCGTTCTCCTCCTCCGGTCGCCTCCGCGCGGCCGAGCTCACCGACCGCCTCCTCCTCCCGCGTTCGGCCGCGACCCCCGAGCCCCATCGCCGGAGCCCGCCTCGCCTCCCTCCCTCTGTGGCTAGCTCTTCCACCGCTCGAGCTCCATGACCGCCCCGCCTCCACCTGGTGGCCCTCCCTGGCCCTCCACCGACACGGGCGACCTCCCTTACCCCCTGCTCGCTTCCCCCTCGCCTCGCCGCCAGCCTTCCCCGACCTCGGCCTCCTCCCTCACGCTCGACCTCCGCCGTCACCACCTCGAGCCCCGCCGCCCTGCCGCCGGTCGCCCTCACCTCCGGCTATGCCCCCGTCTTCCCTGTTGCGTGTGCTCCGCTGAACCTCGTCGGCCTCTTCCCACGCGGTCTCGCCCGCAAGTACTTCTCCGCCTCACTGCTGTCCGCCGCCCTCCTGCTGGACTCGACCGCTCGCCTCCGTTCTGGCCACCGCAAAGGCCAAGTCGTCCGACCCGCCTGGTCATCGCACGCCCGAGCCCCTGCTGCCTCGGTGAGATGCTCTGCCGCGAGGTCCTCTAGCCACACGCCCCCGTCTCCGTCGACCCTGTCCCTGGCGCCGCCCCGGAGCACGGCTGCCGCCGTGGGCACCCCTCACCTCCGTCTTTGGCCCCTGCGCCTCCCGTGTCTGTCGTTCCTCTCCGGTGACCACGCCTCCTAGCCTCAAGCAGCCACACAGGGACGTCCCTGTTCTTCTGTCCAGGACTTGCGGTGGTAAGGTGAAACACGTTTTGGTGACCGTGGGAAGCGGATACAATGACCCGATAAATCAAGGAGACTCGCAAAGATCTTCGCCCCGGATGGCAAGTCCTCCTACAGGGATCCGGTGACCGAGACCCACTCGCCAAGACCCGTTCTCGGACTCCGAAGACCGCCAAGTTCTTCCACATGGACCCGATGACGCCAAGTTCTCCATCCCGGAACGCCAAGTTCTTCCTCGCGCATACGAACCTCGCCGAACCCCGTGGCGCGCCAAGTTCTCCTTCTCGGACCCGACAAGATCTTCGCGACGACAAGATCGACACCGACCTGGGCGAATCTGATACGCTTCCTGACGCCAAACCAAGTCCTTCTTCCCGGAACGCCAAGCTCTCCTTCCATTGTCCGAGACCAATCCCGTCAAACCATCCCCCCTTCCCTCGTCGAACCCTGAGACCGGACCCCGGACCCCCCGGAACCCAAGATCTCCCGAACCCAGATGTGTGATTCCCTTATCCGAGACCCCTATTTTTATAATATGACATATACCTGTAGCATCATTAAATCATCATTCTCGCATACATGTCATCTCGTGGGTTGGGTTAAATAGTCGATTCACCTAAATTAAATATGGAGTCTATATGCGGAATATTGTTGTCTTCTTCCGGACTCCATTCAAATTGGTGTAGCGAACCGATGCCATGTTCTGTCTTGTTAAGTTAACATTTAAATTGCAGGGTTGTTGAATAACTGGAACCTATTAATTAAATGTCGGGACCCCGGTTCCGCTTAATATTGACTAATTGCACCGCATCTGCATCATATCGTAATCATGCCGGATCTTTTGCCGTAGTATTAAATATTGCATCCGGTGTTTCTTCTAGTGTTTGCTTCTTCGCGGACTAGGCCGATGAGTGGATGCAAGTATCGACAAGTTCTCAGGATATGATCTCCGGCAGTGCTTCCCAGGCGAGCATCTCTCCCCCTTCTACCTACTTTGCATTTATAGTCTTTATTCCTCCTGTTGATCTATTGCTATCCGCGTTGCGATGCTTTAGTTTCCGTGTACCATTTATATTCCCTGCAGCCTCTATATTGCCTTGGACACATCCTATTGCCTATTGTGTGATAGACAGTCGGCCTTGCGAGTCGTAGTTGCTTGCTCAGGTGCTGCTTTGCGTCGTTGTTGTCCCATCGTTGTTGGAAGGTTGGCACATGCTTAATGGTGGAGATGCTTAATGGTGAAGAGGATCATGACTTTAAATACAACTATTAAAATGCTAGATATAACTAATGCAGAGGCATCAGTGGGCAATAGATGTTATTTGGTTCTTCCACGCTCACTTGTGTCCCGTAGGACCCCGAGTACTTGATACCTGTTCCTTGACTATTCGCACTATCCACATTCGGGAGACTCTATGAATCCCCCTTAGCCAGAGCTTGATTCATTTCTTATTTCTTGGGGCCACAAGTAGTTTGGGGATTTATTTCTATCCTGTACTTATGCCATGCTTACCGCTTTATTTACGATTGTGCGTGGAGCACCTATACTATTTTGGAACGTGGAATGTTTTCGCGGTATCGACAAGCCCAGTCACACTTTCGGGTTCCTAGTCATTTACAACCATTGTCACAAACCCTGGGTCCATCTTGGAGTCGACCAACTTCCTTGCAGGTAGCTTAGTGGGGTAGCCCCCTGAAATATTTTATGAATCCTGTGATTGCTTTGTCGTGAAAGCCTCGTTGGGTTTTGATTTGTTTTTTCCAAGGTTGATCGTGTGTGTGTTGCTATTTGTGCACCCCTGTAGGGTAAATCTTTCTGAAAGCCGTGTCCACGGTTATGGACGACTTGGAGCACAGTATCTCGATCATAGACAAGCATAACTAAAGTAGTGTTATAAACTTGACTTAATATATGACTAGTAATCAGATTCAACTATAACGGAATGGATATTAAAAATGCCAACAACTACTGGATCTGGGTTGTTTTGTTATATATGCCTAGTAAGTGTTGCAACTCCAATGGAATGTGATAAAAGTGCCAACCACTGCTGGGTTTTGGGATTCCTCAGGACAATTATATCTGACTAGTAAATGTTCCAACTACAACGGAATGCTAACTAAAACTGCCCACTACTTACGCTATCAGGATGACTCATGCTATATATCTGACCAGTAAATGCTACAACTAAAATGGAATGAGTAAAACTGCCAACTGTGTGAGTTCCTTGGCCCAACTTCCTTGTTTGGTCTCGAGGGGGAGATACCAGGATGGGTATGTTTGGTGTTATCTTCAGGTAGGAACCGAATAGGTCTTTCTTACCCCTCTCTAATAGCCGCCAGTGATACCGAGTCTCTATAGGTTGTTTAGTGCATGCTGCACTTCCGCTTCAGTCTACCATACCTATGTAGGCGAGAGCCGCCAAATTCTAGCCTCGCCGTGTACTGGCCTCAGTACTGATGCTCCTCTTTTTCCTTTGCCCTTTGTCGGCACCCCTTTTGTTTTAGCAGGTTTGAGATCGACGTCGTTAGCAGGGTTACCCTTCCGGCTTGGCCTGGGCAGGGTTATGGACGCCATTGGTTATTCTCTAGGGCTCTTAGCCCAATTTGCATCTTGTCCGTACTTGGACGTTGTATCGATTTCAAGGTGATTTGGATCTTTGTACTGTATATCTGTATTCTTGACTCATGGAGTTGTGTTGTATATATATCTGTTCTATGGGTCCCATCGAGGTCTGTTGTGTAATGGTATTACTTCGTTTTCCACCCGCATGAAAGTGCCTGGTGGGCGTCCTTGAATCGTTTCTATGCGGGTTTGGCGGAAAGGGCTAAAACTTGCATAGGGCCGATTTGAGGGTGTTACATTCTGTGAGGAGTGGGGAGTGAGATGGTGTGGTGAATTGAGGCGGAGGTGGCCTCTATTTATACACCAGCAAGAGGGACATTGCGGCATGGGCTGGATCCTCCGGCGATGGTGGTACAATGAACTATTGGCGTGGCTGAGGGTAGGGGCGACACGCTGCTCCCTGGCGGTCATCACGGGCTTAAAGGCACGGCACGGGGCGGTCAATAATGGTCGGGCGCGGGCGGTTCTCTACGTGGAACTGGCGGTGTTCGAGACGGCGTACAGGGGCTACGGGTCGCACGGCGGCGAAAGGGCATGTCTGGGAGGTAGATAGGGTCATGGTGAGTGTGTGCACACGCGGAGAGGGCGAGGCGCGGCGTGTGCGCGCTGGTCGGTTGCGGTGCTCTGGCATGCTCTCGGCATGGCGCAGCGAAAATGGGCACGGCGATTCTGGGTGGTCCACGGCTGGCCTGGGGTCGGGGTTGGACAGGGGGTGGCAATGGACGATCGCCTATCTCCTGGTCATTGTGGGAGCGGGTGGCGCGGTATGTGGTGAGCTATCCATGGTCGACCGACACAGTGAGCATCGGGCGGCACTGCACTAGCGCAACGGCAAAGGGGAAAGTTGTCTGCTACGCTACTAGGTGATGGGGGAGACCAGAGGACAGAAATGGGGACAAATGGTTGTGTGATCACTGCTCAAAACAATAGAGTTAGGCAGGATTTGATCTGTGTCTGCCAGGTGCTCGACCAAATGGTCGCATGAATTTAAATTTGAAATTTTTGAATGAAATTTGGTGAGTGTTCTGAGCACTTGCTTGAGTGTCTATGGTTGCTTGGATAAGTCAAGGTGAATTGATTTGAGTGGTTTTTGCAAAATGGTGATCTTAGTACATACACTTGATTCAATTTTGAATTGTCCTTTAAATAGATTTAAAAATAGTTTCTATGAGTTTGTAAAGTGGGCTTGGTTTCACTTTTACTTGGTCTAGCAAGGGGTGAAAAGAAATGGAAATGTTTCTGTTAGAAATTCTTTACTAGGAACCCACAAAGTGGCCTAGTGGTTAATTTTGGTCAAAATGACCATTTGATCATATGCTTTATATATGATTTCCTTTTCTTTGGATTTTGTTTGTAATTGGCCTAGATGATGTAGTATTCATCTCTAAACCATTTATTATCATTTGTAGCAAACACACATGGCAATTTCACTCAATCATACACTAATGCAAAACACACATACATTCATATGAGATTTAATAATAAAAGTTTTTGTTAACCCTAAACTTGGGTACTTAGAACTTGATAATCTTGATTAATTTTTTTGGGGTGTTACAAACCTTCCCTCCTTAAACAAAATCTCGTCCCGAGATTGAAGAAAAACTAGGAACTAAAGAGATTTGGAAACTCAATCCTAATGTAATCTTCTCGCTCCCAAGTAGCTTCTTCTTCAGTATGGTTGCTCCACTAGATCTTGAGAAACTTTATACTCCGGGTCCTAGTGGTTCTGAAGACTTCTTCCAAAATATGAATGGGTACTTCACGATACGTCAGATCCTGGTTGATATCTATTACTTGATGATCTATGTTCTTGAACACTTCGGTCTTCTCCGGAACTTCTAGGCATTTTTGACGTAACGAGATATGGAACACATTATGTATGGCTGACATCTCCTCCGACAGTTCCAGTTGATATGATACTTCTCCTCGGTGATTCAAAATCTTGAAGGGTCCAATATATCTGGGGGCTAACTTCCCTTTCAGTTGAAAACATTGCATTCCTTTCAAGGGTGACACTTTGAGATACACAAAATCTCCGGCATTGAAGGTCAGGTCTCGACGTCTCTTGTCAGCATAACTCTTTTGTCTAGATTGGGCGGTTTTGAGGTGTTCAGGGACTTTTTGAACCTTCTCCTCGGCTTCTCGTAGGATGTCAGGTCCGAAAATATGACTCTCTCCTACTTGCGACCAATTCAAGGGGGTACGACACTTCCTTCCATACAGAAATTCAAATCGGGCCATTTGCAAACTAGCTTGATAACTATTGTTGTATGAGAATTCTGTGAAAGGCAGACAATCTTCCCATTTTGATCCATATTCTAACACACAAGCTCTCAACATATTTTCTAAGATTTGATTGACTCTTTCGGTTTGTCTGTTTGTCTGCGGGTGATAAGCTGTGCTGAAATTCAGCTTGGTTCCTAATCCTTCTTGGACTTTCTGCCAAAATCTTGAGGTAAACTGGGTTCCTCGATCTGACACTATGGTCTTAGGGGTTCCATGCAAACTGAGGATTCTAGCAATGTACAACTCTGCTAGCTTAGAACTCTGGTAGGTGGTCTTGACATGTATAAACTAGGCTACCTTGGACAGTCTATCAACTATGACCCAAATAGAGTCATTTCGCCTACTAGATGTAGGCAAACTGGTGATAAAGTCCATTTCGACAGAATCCCATTTCCATTCCGGAATCTGCAACGGCTGCAAAAGTCCTGCGGGTCTCTGATGTTCCGCTTTGACTCGCTGACAGATATCACACTTAGCTATGTAGCTTCCGATTTCTCCCTTCATCTTGTGCCACCAAAATTGCTCCTTCAAATCATGATACATCTTTGTTCCTCCGGATGGATAGAATAAAGAGTATCATGAGCTTCCTGCAGGATAACTTGCTTCAGCTCAGAATCTGCTGGCACACAGATACGTCCTTTGTACCACAAAACTGCTTCTTCATCTTCGGTGAATCCGGCTACCTTCCCTATACCGATACGATGCTTGATTCCATTGATACTTGCATTTCCTTTCTACGCCTCCTTGATCTGACTGATCAAAGTGGGTTGAAGTTCTATGCTAACTAAAAATCCTTCACTAACTAGCTCCGTTCTAAAATGCTCCAACTCTTCATGCAAACTTTGATGGGCTTCTTTTATCATGGTTTTTAATACACACGGCAATCTGCTAAGAGCATCCGTTACCACATTGGTTTTGCCGGGGTGATAGTGAATGTCAAGGTCATAATCCTTGATTAACTCTATCCATCTCCTTTGCCTAATATTCAGCTCCTTCTGGGTGAAAATATACTTCAGGCTCTTCTGATCCGAATAAATCACACAGCAGTTACCCATAAGGTAATGACGCCATGTCTTCAATGCTAAAACTATGGCTACTAGTTCAAGGTCATGGGTAGGGTAGTTTTGCACATGTTGCTTCAGTTGTCAGGACAGATATGCTATGATTTTGCCTTCTTGCATCAACACACATCGGAGACCAATCTTGGATGCATCACAATACACATCAAAAGGCTTCTTGATATCTGGCATAATCAAGATTGGGGCTGAAATCAATCTCTTCTTGAGTTCTTCAAAACTTGCTTCACATTTGTTCGTCCATTCAAACTTCGTATCTTTCTTCAACAGTTGGGTCATTGGTCTTGTGATGCTCAAAAATCCTTCAACAAACTTGCGGTAATATCCCGCTAATCCGAGAAATGCACGGACTTGGGTTTGACTGGTTGGGGCTTTCCATTCTTCAACATCTTTGATCTTGGCGAGATCGACAGTGACTCCTCCTGCCGACACAATATGTCTTAGGAATCCTACTTCCTTTAACCATAACTCACATTTGCTAAACTTGGCATACAACTGATGTTCTCTAAGGGTTTCAAGGATGGTCCTCAGGTGTAGCTCATGGTCTTCTTCTGACTTGGAATAGATCAGAATATTGTCGATAAAAACAACGACAAACTTATCCAGGAAGTTCATAAAAATCTTATTCATGAGATTCATGAAATAAGCGGGGGCATTGGTTAATCCAAAAGACATGACAATATACTCATACAATCCATATCTGGTGGTAAAGGCGGTCTTTGGGATATCCTGTAGGGTTTCGTAGCATGGAAAACAAAAAATTTCTACCGCATACAAACAAACAAGCCAAGATCTATCTACTAGATTGTAGCAACGAGT
Source organism: Avena sativa (assembly GCA_916181665.1). Lineage (NCBI taxonomy): Eukaryota > Viridiplantae > Streptophyta > Magnoliopsida > Poales > Poaceae > Avena > Avena sativa. The sequence continues at coordinate 540,830,582 of OV702289.1, read as the reverse complement.
CGATGGAATAACTCACCCTCGAAGATTCCAAAGTGTTTAACGAGAGCAGATTCTCGTGGGTGATGTAGTCGTACTCTTTCCGATCTCAAGATCGCGTAGACGATCCTTCCGGCGCCGCGTTCCGGCAGTGCTCCCGCAGTCGGTCACACGTTCGGTACTCGACGAAGACCTTCCTCTCCCTTGTTCTAGCAGGCAGCGGAGGTTGTAGCACTCTCCTCGCGATTCCGGTAGCACAACGGCATGGTACCGGAAGTAGAGGGGAGATCTCGCAGGGCTTCGCCTTAAGCCGGAGCGAGTATGGTGGAGTATGAGAGGGCTCCTCGGCAATCTAGGTTTTAGACACACCAAGGAGGAGGTGCTAGAGCCGGCGGCTAGGGTTTGGGGCACACCAAGTCGGCGGCTAGGGCAACCCTGGGAGGTGGCGGCAGCAGCAGGAGGTGGTGGCGCCAATCTAGGGTTTTGGAGGAGAGGTACTTGTGTGCTAGGAGGGAGCCCTGCCCCTCCTTATATAGGTGGAAGGGCTGGCCGGCCAAGGGGAGGGAGTGGAGTCCCTCCTCAACTCGGCTTGGGTGGGGCGCCGGCTTGGGGAGGAGGGAATCCCTCCCCAACTCGGTTTCCACTTCTCCTCCTCTTTCCAAAAATTGTCGTTTTACTTTCAAACTAGCCGTTTGACTTTTCAATTTAGGATTTAAATAAACCCTTTATTTTGGACAGCAAAGACACCTAGTACATGATGCAATCATTCCAACTTACAATGACACATTCATGTACCCTTCCCCCCGGAGTGCCGGACATTTCGGAACCTTCTAGAATGTTCCCGATGAAAACATCGGAACCATTCCCCAACTCCGAAACGGGACTTTCCTTATATGAATCTTATTCTCCGGACCATTCTGGATCTCCTCGTGATATCCCGAATCCCATTCGAGACTCCGAACAACATTCGGACTCTTTCTCATCATTCCATAACTACTCAAACAACGTCGAATCCTTAAGTGTGTCTCCCTACGGTTCGTGAATTATGCGGACATGATCGAGACACTTCTCCGACCAATAACCAATAGAGGAATCTGGAAATTCATATGGCTCCCACATATTTCTACGATTACTTTGCGATCGAATGAACCACTTACATACGATATCAATTTCCCTTTGTCTCACGATAGTTTACTTATCCGAGGTTATGATCGTCGGTATCTCTGCATACCTAGTTCAACCTCGTTACTGATAAGTACTCTTTTCTCGTTCCCGTGATATGTGATCCCTTGTGAGCCAGTCACATGCTTGCAAGCTAATTGGATGACATTTCACCGAGAGGGCCCAGAGTATATCTATCCGTAATATGGATGGACAAATCCCACTCTTGATCCATGTGTTTCAACCAATACTTTCTGAACACTCAATGACACCTTTATAGCCACCCAGTTACGGTGTGGTGTTTGATGTCATCAAAGCATCCATCCGGCAAAGGTGATATGCATGATCTCATGGTCGAAGGAATCAGATAACTATGTATCAGAAAGCATATAGCAATTGAACTATTAAAATGACTTGATCTTTATGCTACGCTTATCTATAGGAGTATGTCCACCATATCATTCTCCTAACGATATGATCTTGTTGTTAATAACATCTCAATGTTCATGACAGGGAAACCACAATCATCTATTAACCAACAAGCTAGTATTATACAGAGGCTTTACTAGGGACTTCAAATTAAGTTTACAAATCACACAAGTATTAATGTTTCCTTGTTAATACTATTATAGCATGAATGTAAACATTTATCATAAACGCAAAGATATAATAATAACTATATTTATTATTGCCTCTAGGGCATATCTCCAACAGTCTCCCACTTGCACTAGAGTCATCTAATCTAGATTACATGGTAATATACCGAACACCCATGGCAGTTTGGTGCTGGTCATGTTTTGCCCTCGGGAGAGGTTTAGTCAACGGATCCGCCACATTCAGATCTGTGTGTACTTTGCAAATCTTTATATCCCCATCTTGGATATGTTCTCGAATAGCGTGAAAACGTAGCTTGATGTGCTTCAGCTTCTTGTGTGACCTTGGTTCTTGCGCATTGGCTATGGCGCCCATGTTATCAGAGTAGATAGACATTGGGTCCAGCGCACTAGGAACCACACCCAGCTCTGTAATGAACTCTTTCATCCATATCGCTTCTTGTGAAGCCTCCGAAGCAGCCATGTATTCCGATTCAGTTGAAGATCTCGCCACAACGCTTTGCTTTGCACTCCTCTAGCTAACTGCTGCACCATTCAAAATAAATACGTATCCAGATTGTGATTTAGAATCATCCGGATAGGTGTTCCAACTAGCGTCGGTGTAACCATTAACAACAAGCTGTTCATCACCTCCATAAGAAAGAACCATATCCTTAGTTCTTCTCAAGTACTTAAGGATGTTTTTGACCATTGTCCAATGATCCACTCCTGGATCACTTTGATATCTGCTAGTCAAACTAACAGCATATGCAATGTCGGGTCTAGTACATAGCATGGCATACATTACAGATCCTATGGCTGAGGCATAGGGAGTCTTACTCATCCTTTCTCTATCTTCTGCCGATGTCGGACTTTGAGTTTTACTCAAGGTCGTATTGGGCAACATGGGCAAGAACCCTTTCTTGCTATCTTCCATTCCAAACCTCTTTAGAACTTTGTCCAAATATGTACTTTGTGACAATGATATTTGGCGTTTTGATCTATCTCTATAAATCTTTATGCCTAATATGTAAGCTGCTTCGCCAAGATCCTTCATTGAAAAAACTATTATTCAAATATTCTTTGACACTATTAAGAAGGTCTAGATCATTACCAATCAACAATATGTCATCCACATATAGTATTAAGAATGCTACAGAGCTCCCACTCACCTTTTTGTAAATACAAGCTTCTCCATAAGTTTGTATAAAACCAAAACTTTTGATTACCTTATCAAAACGTTGATTCCAACTTCGGGATGCTTGCTTCAATCCATAGATGGACCGTTGAAGTTTGCATACCTTGTTAGCATCTTTAGGATCGACAAAACCTTTGGGTTGCATCATATACAACTCTTCATCAATGTCACCATTAAGGAATGCTGTTTTGACATCCATCTGCCATATCGTAATATGCAGCGATTGCTAACATAATCCTTACAGACTTTAGCTTCGCTACTGGTGAGAAAGTCTCATCGTAGTCAACACCTTGAATTTGTCGAAACCCTTTTGCGACAAGTCGAGCTTTATAGACAGTTACATTACCATCAGCATCTGTTTTCTTCTTGAAGATCCATTTGTTCTCGACAGCCTTCCGGCCATCCGGTAAGTCCACCAAAGTCCACACTTGGTTTTCGTACATGGATCCAATCTCGGATTTCATGGCTTCTTGCCATTTATTGGAATCTGGGCTCATCATCGCTTCCTCATATGTCTCAGGGTCATCGGTGTTGTCCACCAACATGACACTCATAACGGGATCATACCAATCTGGAGTGGTACGAGTTCTCGTTGACCTGCGAGGCTTTGTAGCAACTTCGACCGAAGTTTCATGATCATCATCATCAGCTTCCTCTCTAATTGGTGCAGGCACCACAGGAACTTCTTCCGGTGCTGCGCTACTCGCAATTTCGAGAGAAGGTTCGACAACCTCGTCGAGTTATACTTTCCTTCCAGTCACTTCTTTCGAGAGAAATTCCTTCTCTAGAAAGGACCCATTCTTGGCAACGAAGATTTTGCCTTCGGATCTATGATAGAAGGTATACCCAATAGTTTCCTTTGGATATCCTATGAAGACGCATTTTTCCGCTTTCGGTTTAAGCTTGTCCGGCTGTAACTTCTTTACATAAGCTTCGCAACCCCAAACTTTTAGGAACGACAATTTAGGTTTCTTCCCAAACCATAATTCATACGGTGTCGTTTCAACGGATTTAGACGGTGCCCTATTTAAAGTGAATGCGGTTGTTTCTAATGCATAACCCCAAAATGATAGTGGTAAATCTGTAAGTGACATCATAGAACGAACCATATCTAAGAGAGTTCGATTATGACGTTCGGACACACCATTACGCTGTGGTGTTCCCGGCGGTGTCAATTGTGAAAGTATTCCGCACTTCTTCAAATGCTCGCCAAACTCGTAACTTAGATATTCACCTCCACGATCAGAACGTAGAAATTTAATCTTCTTGTTACGTTGATTCTCAACCTCACTTTGAAATTCCTTAAACTTCTCGAAAGTTTCGGACTTATGTTTCATGAAATAGATATACCCATATCTACTCAAGTCATCCGTGAAGGTAAGAACATAACGATAACCACCGCGCGATGCTACACTCATTGGACCACACACATCGGTATGTATGATTTCCAATAAGTCCGTAGCTCGCTCCATCATACCAGAAAATGGAGTCTTAGTCATTTTACCCATCAGACATGCTTCGCATCTTTCAAGTGATTCGAAATCAAGTGATTCAAGAAATCCATTGGAATGGAGTTTCTTCATACGCTTCACTCCAATGTGACCAAGACGACAGTGCCACATATAGGTCGAGTTATCGCTCGATTTCAAACGTTTAGCCTCAATGTTATTAATATGTGTATTCCACTATCGAGATTCAACAAGAATAGACCATCTATCAAAGGTGCATATGCATAAAACATATTACTCATATAAATCGAACAACCATTATTCTCGGATTTAAACAAGTAACCGTCTCGCAATAAACAAGATCCCGATATAATGTTCATGCTCAACGCAGGCACCAAATAACAATTATTTAAGTATAAAACTAATCCCGATGGTAGATGAAGAGGTAGCGTGCCAACCACGATCACATCAACCTTTGATCCGTTTCTCACGCGCACCGTCACCTCGTTCTTCACTAGCTTCCGTTTATTCTGTAGCTCCTGTTTCGAGTTACAAATATGAGCAACCGAACCAGTATCAAATACCCAGGCACTACTACGGATACTAGTGAGATACACATCAATAACATGTATATCAGATATACCTTTCTTCTTGATGTTGCCGTTCTTCAAATCCGCCAAGTACTTTGGGCAATTCCGCTTCCAGTGACCTTCTCCCTTGCAGTAAAAGCACTCAGTATCAGGCTTAGGTCCAGCCTTGGTCTTCTTCATCGGCGTGGTAACTTTCTTACCACCCTTCTTGAAGTGTCCCTTCTGCTTAGACTTGCCTTTCTTCAATTTGGTGGTCTTATTGACCAACAACACTTGGTGCTCTTTCTTGATCTCCACTTCTGCAGATTTTAACATAGCAAACAGTTCTGGTAACTGCTTGTTCATGTTCTGCATGTTGTAGTTCATCACAAAGTTCTTGTAACTTGGTGGTAGTGATTGGAGGACACGGTAAATCCCCAAAGCATTATGAATCACTATACCCAAGCTTTGAAGTTTGTTTGCGTGCCCAGACATCTTAAGCACATGCTCACTGACGGAGATGCCCTCTTCCATCTTGCAGTTAAAGAACTTTTCAGAAGCCTCATAACTCTCAATCGCCGCGTGAGTCTCAAAGATCAATTTGAGATCACGGACAATATCATGTGGGTCTGAATTCTCAAACCTTTTCTGAAGCTCCGATTCTAAACCATACAAGATAGCACACTGAACTATGGAGTACTGATTCTTCCGAGCAAGGTAAACATTCTTTACTTCATCGGTAGCATCAGCTGCAGGTGGGTCACCCAGCGGTGCATCCAGCACATAGGTCAAATTACCAGCTGTGAGGACAATCCTCAAATTGCGGAACCAATCCGCGAAGTTGCTTCCATTGTTTTTCAACTTTTCTTTCTCTAGGAACACATTAAAATTGATGGTAGGGGCTGCCATTGATCTACAACATATTTGCAATAGTTTAGACTAAGTTTATGACAAATTGAGTTCAAATTAATAATAAAGTTTAATCTAGGTGAACTCCCACTCAAAACAACATCCCTCACATTGTTTTAGTGATCACACGAACCAAATCCACCATATCAAAACCGATCATCACGAGAGTTGATATAGTTTCAATGGCGAACAATCGACATGTTCATCATATCTACTATATGATTCATGTTTTACCTTTCAGTGATTCGTGTTCCTGAGACCATGTCTGTACATGCTAGGCTCGTCAAGATCAAACCTTAGCTACCGCATAAGCAAATCTGGCTTGCTTACGTTGTATTCACTCGCGGAATCTAACACACCCGATCATCACGTGGTGCTTCGAAACAACAAGCTTTAGAAACGGTGCATACTAAGGGTGAACACTTTAGAACTTGAAATTTATGTGCATGAGGGATCATCTTATAATGCTAACGTCGTCTAATAAGCAATACAAGATGCATAAAGGATTAACATCACATGCAATTCATAATATGTGATATGATATGGCCTTTCTTCTTTGTGCTTCCGATCTCCATCTTCAAGCACGAACATGATCTCCATCATCACCGGCATTGCATCAAGGTCAATGACGCTTCTCCATGGTTGTCGTCCACCGGCTTCAACTATTACAACTACTTTGAATAGACACGCGGGTCTTAACATAAATTAAAGACAACCATATGGCTCCTGTCGGTTGCCAACTTACAATAAGGAACATTGCATACATCAAATATAATCACAATCATGGCCATATCACATCACTGCACACCCCTGCAAAACAAAGTTAGATGCCTCTACTTTCTTTGCATATTTTACGTGGTTTGGGGCTTTCAATAAGTGTCGTTCTAACTTACGAACAAGAACCACAACATTGATACTAGTATTGTTAATCACCCGTTGTAAATTGGATCTCCACTATGCTGGGAGAAATAGGCACCCGCAAAGCCACTTATGCAATACGAGTTGCATGTCAAGCGTGGAGCAAGTCTCATGAACGATGTCATGTAAGGTTAGCCCGGGCCGCTTCATCCCAACATCCCGCAAGATGCAAAGTACACAAGAAGCAATCGACAATAAAAGCATCAATGCCCACAATGACCATTGTGTTCTACTCGTGCAACAGATCTACATATAGACACGGCTCTGATACCACTGTAGGGTTTCGTAGCATGGAAAACAAAAAATTTCTACCGCATACAAACAAACAAGCCAAGATCTATCTACTAGATTGTAGCAACGAGTCGATGGAATAACTCACCCTCGAAGATTCCAAAGTGTTTAACGAGAGCAGATTCTCGTGGGTGATGTAGTCGTACTCTTTCCGATCTCAAGATCGCGTAGACGATCCTTCCGGCGCCGCGTTCCGGCAGCGCTCCCGTGGTCGGTCACACGTTCGGTACTCGACGAAGACCTTCCTCTCCCTTGTTCCAGCAGGCAGCGGAGGTTATAGCACTCTCCTCGCGATTCCGGCAGCACAACGGCGTGGTACCGGAAGTAGAGGGGAGATCTCGCAGGGCTTCGCCTTAAGCCAGAGCGAGTATGGTGGAGTATGAGAGGACTCCTCGGTGATCTAGGTTTTAGACACACCAAGGAGGAGGTGCTAGATCCGGCGGCTAGGGTTTGGGGCACCCCAAGTCGGTGGCTAGGGCAACCCTGGGAGGTGGCGGCAGCAGCAGGAGGTGGTGGCGCCAATCTAGGGTTTTGGAGGAGAGGTACTTGTGTGCTAGGAGGGAGCCCTGCCCCTCCTTATATAGGTGGAGGGGCTGGCCGGACAAGGGGAGGGAGTGGAGTCCCTCCCCAACTCGGCTTGGGTGGGGCGTCGGCTTGGGGAGGAGAGAATCCCTCCCCAACTCGGTTTCAACTTCTCCTCCTCTTTCCAAAAATTGCCGTTTGACTTTCAAACTAGCCGTTTGACTTTTCAATTTAGGATTTAAATAAACCCTTTATTTTGGACAGCAAAGACACCTAGTACATGATGCAATCATTCCAACTTACAATGACACATTCATGTACCCTTCCCCCCCGGAGTGCCGGACATTCCGGAACCTTCTAGAATGTTCCCGATGAAAACATCGGAACCATTCCCCAACTCCGAAACGGGACTTTCCTTAGATGAATCTTATTCTCCGGACCATTCCGGATCTCCTCGTGATATCCCGAATCCCATTCGAGACTCCGAACAACATTCGGACTCTTTCTCATCATTCCATAACTACTCAAACAACGTCGAATCCTTAAGTGTGTCTCCCTACGGTTCGTGAATTATGCGGACATGATCAAGACACTTCTCCGACCAATAACCAATAGAGGAATCTGGAAATTCATATGGCTCCCACATATTTCTACGATTACTTTGTGATCGAATGAACCACTTACATACGATATCAATTTCCCTTTGTCTCACGATAGTTTACTTATCCGAGGTTATGATCGTCGGTATCTCTGCATACCTAGTTCAACCTCGTTACTGATAAGTACTCTTTTCTCGTTCCCATGATATGTGATCCCTTGTGAGCCAGTCACATGCTTGCAAGCTAATTGGATGACATTTCACCGAGAGGGCCCAGAGTATATCTATCCGTCATATGGATGGACAAATCCCACTCTTGATCCATGTGTTTCAACCAATACTTTATAAACACTCAATGACACCTTTATAGCCACCCAGTTACGGTGTGGTGTTTGATGTCATCAAAGCATCCATCCGGCAAAGGTGATATGCATGATCTCATGGTTGAAGGAATCAGATAACTATGTATCAGAAAGCATATAGCAATTGAACTATTAAAATGTCTTGATCTTTATGCTACGCTTATCTATAGGAGTATGTCCACCATATCATTCTCCTAACGATATGATCTTGTTGTTAATAACATCTCAATGTTCATGATAGGGAAACCACAATCATCTATTAACCAACAAGCTAGTATTATACAGAGGCTTTACTAGGGACTTCAAATTAAGTTTACAAATCACACAAGTATTAATGTTTCCTTGTTAATACTATTATAGCATGAATTTAAACATTTATCATAAACACAAAGATATAATAATAACTATATTTATTATTGCCTCTAGGGCATATCTCCAACATATCCGTTGCATGAATCTTAAGTTGATGATAACCAGTTCTAAGATCAATCTTAGAAAACACTCTGGCACCCATCAACTGGTCAAATAGATCCTCTATCTTCGGTAGTGGGTACTTGTTCTTTATGGTGACATCATTCAGCTTCCGGTAGTCCGTACGCAAAAGGTTACCTCCATCTTTCTTATCCACAAACAATACAAGCGATCTCCATGGCAATGCGCTTTGTTGAATCAGACCTTTCTCCAACATAGCATCAAGTTGTTTCTTCAGGTCCACTAATTCAGATGGGTTCATACTGTAAGGTCTCTGAGCTATGGGTCCAGCTCCAGGAATTAGTTCAATGATGAACTCGATATCCCGATATGGGGGCATACCGGGCAATTCATCTAGGAATACATCGGGGTATTCACAGACTACTCTGACTTGGTCTAGGGTTGGTTGGGCTAGACTCTTGATGCATTTGAATTAACGGGGCAACGTCTCAGATACATGCTCTACTGATACTCCAGTGCTACTGGTCCTGGTTATGTCTTTCTTGGCACAGTCGATTAATGCTTTATGTTTCGACATCTAATCCATTCCTAGTACTACTTCCAAACCTTTGGTTCCAAGTACTATTTGATTAGCATAAAAATCTATTCCATGGATTCTGATAGGTACAGCCTTGCAAATTTTTCTAGCTTTGGTGGTTGAACCAGGTATTTGAACTATCATAACATGCTTCAATTTTTTTGGTTGAATCTTACTAGTGCATGCAAATTCTTCCGTAACAAACGAGTGCGATGCTCTAGAATCAAACAACACTCTCGCAAGTACTGCGTTAACAGAAAACATACACAGCACGACATCTGGCGTTTCCTGAGCTTCTTCAGCATTCATGTGGAACAGACGGCCATTGCGGTTGAGCGAGTTCCCTAGGGCAAATCTCCTTCCAGGCTAAACACGACGTTGCTGCTGAGCGGGTGCATTCACATTGGTGGCTGCTGCAAGCTTCTTGGGGCACTCGTTGGAGTAGTGACCTTTGACACCACATTCAAAGCAAGTAATCTGGGACTTGTCTTTTCCTGCAATAGGCACAACATTGCTTCTAGTCCTTGGGGCAGTATTGTTATTGTTGGTGATGTTGTTGTTGGACTTGGGAGGTGCACGGTTGAAGTTATTGGAGTTGCCGGGGTTGTTGTTGTGGTTTCCTCCAGACTTCAGGTTTCCTCCGCTATGATTGGGATAGTTTGGACGGGACATAGGGGGTCTGTTGTTTCTTGGGGCATATCCTGTAGACGGGTTGGGGCGATACTTCTGGGTATGGTGGGATCCAGGCTGGTGCATCATGCGACGCTTATGGTTGTCATTGGCTAGGTTGATCTTCCCTTCCAACTGAATGGCAGAATCTACTAGCTCTTCTAGACCTGCAAAATGGATGTTGACTAACACAGTCTGCATCTCATCATGTAATCTATTTAGGAACCTTTCCTTCTTCTTTGCTTCGGTGTTAATCTCATCAGAGGCATATCTAGCTAGTGACAGAAATTTGTCACGGTACTCAACTACCGTCATCCTTCCTTGCTTTAGTTCCCTAAACTCATCCCTCATCCTGGTGACCAAACCTTGGGGAACATGGGTCCGGCTGAACTTGATCTTGAATGCTTTCCAAGTCATCATCTGACCTTTGTTCATGGTATGGGTGCTATTCCACCAGGCTCTTGCATCTCCTGCCAGATAATGGGTGGCAAACAATACTTTTTCATTGGCTTCAACTCCTGCAACCTCCAGGTTGTTCTCCATGGTTTGCAGCCAGTCATCAGCATCTAAGGGATCCCCAGACTTACTAAAGATAGGTGGGTTGGTATTCTGAAAGTTCTTGAGCTTGGATCCATAGTGATCCTGGTTTCCATGACCTTGATTATTGTGGGCCATCTGAGCTATCTGTTGAAGAGTGGCTAGGTTGGCTTGGCGTTCAACTCTACTAGCTTCACGGTCAGAAACTAGCATTTGCAGAATCTGCAGTATCGGGTCCTGAGATGAACTGCTTCCTCCGGGATTTCCACGAGTCATCTGAAGATTGAGATAGATAATGAGATAAGAGGGAAATGTCTATGGTTCATGGTTTTGTTTCAAAAGCTTTAAACTTTGATTTTGACTCGGGTTTTGCAAACTAACAACTTCCTCTCATTCATTCATTCAAAGCACACAATACAAACACACACCACAACACAAATAGAAAACATATGGTTTTAAGAACCATTCTGTGAAACTACGATACAGTGGGACCGGTACAATTCACTCATATGGTAGTGCTCAAGTGCATCTAATCATCATCAATGAAGTCAGAATCATCATCATCAATGTGGAACTCCATGGCATCATCCTCTAGGTAGTCGTTGTGATCACTGAGGTAAGAGTAAAGATCTCCCTGGATATCTTCACCTTCTTCCTCCTTCGCTTCAAGCTGGATTTCCTATTCACGGATGTTCTTCTCGAGAGTGGCCACCTTCTTGCGAAGATGATCGATGGTGTGATCCTTCTTGTCACGCTGACGACGAAGTGATTGGCGCTCCCTGGCGAGGATGGCGAGGGTCTGGTCCTTCTTTACTACAATGGCATGGTTTTGGTTGGCGTAGGTACGAGCGTTGTCCAACTCCTTCTTCCTATCATACAACATGAAGTCAAGATTGTCTACCTGGTGCTTCAACTCCGGGTGTCCTGGCATCTCCAAGGGCATTCCCATAGAATCACACCTTGCATAGTGAGCAAAGCGAGTTCCCTGGATCTGGTTGATGTTTTGCCCACACAGACGGGCAAGAGCTTCATGCATAGCCCTGGCTAATCCATCTAGCTAGTTGTTCTCCTGCAAGGTGAATTGGATCTTCTCCGACGTGGGTGCTTCCATCTTGCCTCTGATATCTGCAACTATCAGCCATTGTAGATCTCCTCCTACGTGATTGTTGAGTCATGCCCCGAAGAATTCTGGGTGCGGGCGCTCAAGATACTCTGACAGTGCATCTAGATCCCTCTCAAAGAGCAGGTGGCCTTCGTTACCCAGCTGGTAGAACTTGCAATACTGGACTTCCATCTATAAGAATTTAGGGTGAGTAAGTTAGTGAGGTGATCAAGTGTGTCAAATTTTATGTAGGAATGCAAGAATTTTTGAGGAACATGACTTTTTTGAAAGAATCAAGGATAAGAGTGGGAATAGGTTTTCATAAATACTCACTTCTTTTGTTTGAAACTAAGTTTTTGTTCGGACGACCATTCTAACTAGGGTCTCCTATGGTCAGGATGGCTCTGATACCAACTTGTCAACACCTAGATTTTTAATCCTAGATGCCTGTTATGCCATACCTCGCAATCCCAGGATTACCATTTTTCGAGACATAACAAAACTGGTACCATAGCACATCATCCATTATAAACCATAATAAGGTCTTACAAATCAAGGATCTCATGATCCAGTCTTAATACAAATCAAGCAGCGGAAAATAAACGTAGTAGGGGCTCCATCTTCAGAGTCACAGGCAATGCTGACGATGGGAGATGATCCTAGTTGTCATAGACCTCCTGTTGTCCATCATCCTGGTAGTCCTCCTCATAGTCTGGCCATGGGAATAGCCAGAGACAAAGCCATGAGTACTCTTTAAGTACTCTCAAACTATCACTAACAAGTAAGGTAATTCTAATAGGAATCTTAAGCTCTAGGTTTATTTTTCAAAAGCCTGGTTTATCTCATACTGAGTTTAGAAGTAAAGAAAACTAAGTTAATGTTCTAAATCACTTAAGTGGGAACCCAATTTTTATGTTCACAACCCTATTGTGGTCAAGTCAAAGTCATAGTTCAATTCACAAGTCATTTTGAAAACATCTGACGATGGAACAGTATGGCCACTCCAACTGTCCATGACCACGGACATGGCTATTCGAATAGTTTGACACTCTACAGAGGTGGTACACTTTCACCACAAAATTCAATACATCCGTTAGGGATAACCTTGAATCATCATACTTAGTATGCGGATAATCAATCATAACCTTTCAATTACACACTCTAGTATAGGCACCTCCCCTGTGAGCTTGGCCTCCCAGCCATGGCCATCTGCCATCCTGGGCACTACATAGGTGGACATTCATCACAAGGTAGCCTCAGCTCAACCTATTCCGCAAGGGAACCCATACTAAGGCATATAAACTTCCAGTTAAGCCCTACCCAATTCAGGTATTGTGGTTGTACGGTAAAATTTGAATGGTATCGCATCCGAACCCAACCATCAATTTTTATAAAGGGCTAAGGCTCATGCCTCAACATTTTCATCATCAAATCCTTTTGTGTTTCTCAACACATGTCAAAACATTTCAATAGAATGAATCCTCATTCCAAGGTTTTCATAATCATTTTCACCAAGTATTCCCATATAAAGTGATCCACTTTTATGCTTAGCACTAGCCACTAAAGTTGAGGGTATTCACTAATGAGGGGTGATAATCAAGTGTAACTATCCAACTCTAGGGTTATGCCTTTTGATGACATCTAAGTATAACTAGCTAGTCCTAGTTTTATACTCTTTATGGTATCTATACTATTTTTCCCATACTCACAAAGCACTAACTAAAAGTAAAGAACTTTGGTAAAGTAAAAGAATAAAGCTTGCAAGTAAAACTTGGGATTGGTATAATCAAGGTTTCATAACCAAAGCATGCCTAATGCATCTTGCATAGGTTATCAAGTTTGCAATTAGTGATGGCTTGCATAAGTATGACACTTGCAAGTGTTAGCTTGCCTTGAGTAGTGTAGTGATTGAAGTTTTCTTCTTCTTCTACTTGGTAGTACTCCTCCTCCTCATATCCTGGGTCGGTACTATCGTCTATAAATGAATACGAGGTAAACAATAACCAAACAATACTTAACTATTTCTATTTAGCACACTAAGGCTCACCCTTGATGATCTAGCATCATCACAATCATCACATGAAATAAAGACTTAATCTTGTTTATCTTATTTTAGGAAAGTAATTTCTACTCATCGAAAATACTTAAGATTTAATATTCTCCAATTAAAATATGGGATCATGTTGACACATGTCATCACCACATATTCTAATACATGGGAATGTGATTTAAAGTGGTGGTTGATGTCTACGCACTTTTATTCTTGTAGACAGTTGTTGGGTTTCCAAGTGAAGAGGTTTGTAGAACAGCAACAAGTTTCCCTTAAGTGGATTACCCAAGGTTTATTGAACTCGGGGAGGAAGTGGTCAAAGGTATTCCCTCTCAAGCAACCCTGCAATCAAGATACAAGAAGTTTCTTGTGTCCCCAACACACCCAATACACTTGTCAGGTGTATAGGTGCACTAGTTCGGCGAAGAGATAGTGAAATACAAGTTGTATAGATAATTATAAGTGGTAACGGTGCCAGAAAATAGCTTTGATGGTGTGGATGAGCCTAAAGGCAAACTGAAATAAAGATGGAAGCAAGCAAACATGTAATCTAGTTGCAAAAAGTGTTTCAATTCTTAGAAACAAGGCATAGGGATCATACTTTCGCTAGTGAACACTCTCATATAAATATCTTCTCTTTATGATACTACTCTGAACTACTCTCCGGTTGGACACTCTAATCCACGGTAGGGCTATAACAACACTCCTCAAAGTTTGCTTTCCCCATCTAGATAACCCCACACTGTCACCTTGAGCTCTAGATGGTTCCAACAAACACCACAATTTCATAGAGACGTCCAACTCCAAATATAACTCATAACAAGTATTTGTAATCTCTAGCCTAAGTGCCACCATGATGTGCACGTTATCACTTTCACACACGTGGGGAGAGCTAGAGATCTATTAAAGCACTTGAGTAGCAAGGTAGATCTACTTGATACAAAGCTCATGATCACAATATGATCATGCATATAGAGAGAGAGATGAACACATAGCTACCGGTAGAACCCTTAGCTTCGAGAGAAACTACTCCCTCCTCATCATGGGAATCAGCAACGGCGATGGAGATGGCGGCGGAGATCGATGGAGATGGCTCCGGGGGCACTTCCCCGTCCTGGCAGGGTGCCGGAATAGAGACTTCCTGTCTCCCGAATCTCCCCTTCGGCGGCGGCGGCGCTGCGGAACTTTTCATGGCTGGAGGCTGGATGATTTAGGGTTTTCTCATCGGGAGGCTTCTTATAGGCGAAGAGGCGATGTTAGAGGGTGGACCAGGGGCCCACACCACCTGGTGGCGCGGACAGGGAGTACCTGCGCCACCACATGGTGTGGCCAGCCCCTGGCCCCTCTCTGTCTCGTCTTCTGGCTCCGTGAGTCTTCCGGTAAAATATCGACTTTGGCTTTTGTCCGGTCCAATTCCGAGAATATTCATTTTTTGGCTTTTCTGGAACCAAAAATAGAAGAAAATAGGCAACTGGCACTGTGGCATCTTGGTAATAGGTTAGTTCCAGAAAATGTGTAAAAGTACTCCAAAGTGTGGACAAAACATAAGAAAGTAGACATAAAACAAGCATGGAACATCAAAAATTATAGATACATTTGCAACGTATCAACATCCCCAAGCTTAACTCATGCTCGTCCTCGAGTAGGTAAGTGATAAAAAGAATAATTTTTGAGGTGACATGCACCATCATAATCTTGATCAAAGTATTTGCAAGCATTGAAAGCTGGGATCAAAGAACTCTAAACATGAGCATGAAATGAAGTTCTAACAATAATACAAAGTAATTATGCTGCAACATGAAAGGATACAAACAAAGATCATGAATAACAATGCATTGAAAGACGTTTGTTTGTTTGTTTCACATATAGAAAACATAGCATAGTGGCATTCATATTGTCCCTCATGGAGTAGCAAAACATAAATGCATAGGACACCTTGAAAGTTCATAAGGGTGACTAGATACAAATAGTTCAAGAACAAGCAATATCAACATTATGAATCAATCAATAAGTTTTGGGACAATCCACATAGAACTAAGAATGGCCACTATACTCTCTCAATAGGTGCATAAAGATAGAAGATGGAGACTCAACATAAAAGTAAAAGAAAGGCCTTCATAGAAGGAAGCAGGGATTCAAGTCTCATAAAGAGCTTCCAAAAATTATGGTACTTATTAGCTTCAGCTCTCATTGTCCCTATCATAAGCATCTTGAAGTGATTAAGGTTAAAGTGAACAAACTATGGAGTATATGCTTGACAAAGTATAAGTTGGCAATCTCATGTCCCTTGAATACGAGGGCCGCTCCTCATGCTACTCAAGTTTAGTTACCGGTAAGTTCTTGTCGTAGTAAGTACATGTGTATCATAGAGAACCGCCAACGGGGTACCCCTTGCACATGATACAGGAGCTATCCCATAATCAAAATGACAAGGCAAGCAGACAATGAGAATCTCAGCAATCTTCTTATTTACCATGGGAAAATGGTGCTTTTTTCTCTCTTTCCTCTTTTCTCATTTTTCTTTTTTCTCAATCTCTATCTCATTTTTTTATAAGAAGAATGCTTCATAGATTGCTCATTATGGTTACGCTATAGGTTTCAACCATGATTAGGCATGGATTAGACCAGCGGCCCAGGCGTTTATCTAACACATATACATAACTCCATGGACTTACAAGATCCCCTTTCATTTCACACCGACGACATCCATAAACAAAAGAGCATGATATCAATGGGGTACAATGTACAAGTGCAATGTTGAAAGCATTCCCCATGACAGCATGGTTCTGCTAATCCCAACGTATAAGTGCAAGCATATACAACATAGATGACACAATGGTTCAAGTTTATTAGGGCAAGAAAAGTAAAGTGTGACATCAAGTTAGTGAGAGCTTTAATCACTAGTTTTCACATAACAAGTTTCATTCGGAAGGTAGATAAAAAACATGAATATACTTGGAAATAGCAAATGCTAATAGGTAGGTATGGTGGACTCTTGGGAATAACTTGGTTTTATTTGGAGTTGGATGCATGAGTGGAACTCATACTTGGTTATGGAGGATACCAAAAGACTGGGAGCGACCAACTAAGAGAGCAATAATGGCCATAATCATGCAAAGCGACAAAACATCATTAATTAAAGCATAAAGTGATATTACAAGTCGAAAAGTAAATGATCATAGAGGCTATGGTGACTTGGTATAGTCTTAACATGGTGTGAGCATGTGCCAAGTCAACCCAAATAAAGCATCAAAGGAGAATACCACAATACTATGCTTTAATATGCTAAAACAACGCAAGATTCTTTCAAGGCACATTAAGCAATCTCAATTGTTTATAACATGTCATGCTACATCAATAATCACTAAGCATAAAGTCAAAGCAATATCAAACATGACATGATAAAGTCTATGCCACAGTCAAAACAAGCTCCTTTTTGTACCACTTATAAGCATGAACTTTCCTACTCTTTTCCAACACTAATTGAAAACTAAAGCTAAACGCAGTGCTAGCAAAGGAGAACACTCACAGAACAATAAGAGTGAAAACTAGAGTGTTCTAGGCAATGAATAATGGGGTGTGTCTCTCTCCAAAAGAAGTGTGTTGGGATCCAACCAACTTATTTAAGCAAACCAAACAAAAGAAAACTAAAAACAAAGCGAAGACGCTCCAAGAACAACACAATTGTGCATGAAACAATGAAAATGAAGTGTTTGGAAGAAACATGAAATTTTTATTGATGAAGAAGGGGATGCCTTGGGCATCCCCAAGCTTTGACGCTTGTACTTCTTGAATATTTCTTGGGGTGACACGGGTGGCATCCCCAATCTTGAGCTTTTGTCCATACTTTATCTTATCACATTGTTCTTCCCTACACTTTAAATTTTCCTTCATACAAAACTTCTAACAATCTTTATTAGCAACATTAGTGTACTCAAGATAATAAGTCTTTAGGTTCAGTTTCAACACAAGTAAAACTTCCATTAAAACACAAGCTATTGTAGCACTTCCTTTTAAAAGTTCAAATGATCAAAGAGAAAGAGATTAAGAGGCAAATGCAAATAATGACAGAAATCTGTTAAAACAGACCAGCAGGTAAAAACCAATTTTTTCGAAAACCTTCTATTGCTCAAATCAAAAAGTGTTAAACTAACAAAAGTTGGATAACAACCTGGGGCATAAGCACAAAACATTACAGCTCAAACCGATGTACGGATATTTTTCACGAATTTTTAGAGCAAAGCAAAAAAATCTGTTTCGGGACAGCAACTTTCTCAAGCATTACTTCTCTCTCATTAGAGGTTACTCTTGGCACAAAAACCACACAAAAATGATAAGGAGAGGTTATTACTGAAGTAATAACTTACAGGACTCAACTAGAACTTTTGGGTTATCTCCCAATAAATACTTTTCTTTAACGCCTTTAAGTTAGTCATGATAGTTTGAGAAGATGCTCACATAAGAAATATGAATTGAAGTAAAAGAGAGAATCAAGAAGCAAATTCAAAGCACATTTAAGTCTAACCCACTTCCTATGCATAGGAATCTTGTAAAGAAACAAGTCATGAAAGCACAAAGCAACAAGCATAGGAAAGCAAAACAAGTGCAACTTCAAGACTTTCAACATAAAGAGGGGAAACTTAATATTGTTGAGATACATAAAACCATGTTTCCCTCTCTCATAATAACTTTCAGTAGAATCATGAATAAAATTAACAATATAACTATCACATAAAACATTCTTATCATGAGCCACATGCATAAAAGAATTAATACTCCCCACATAAACATAGTCATTCTTATTAATTGTAGTGGGAGCAAATTCAACAAAATAGCTATCATTATTATTCTCATCACCATAATCATCAAATATAGGAGGCATATTGTAATCATAATTAATTTTCTCCTCAATAGCAGGTGGACTGAAAATATCATATTCATTATTGTAATCATCATATATTGGAGCTGTAGTATCATCATAAGCAATAGAATAATTATATTCCAAAGTGTGTTCATTTGTAAACATATCATCATTGGAAGGAACATGGATATCCCTAATAGTGCAGCAATTATTAATATCATCATTTTCAGAATTGGTACCGAAGAGATTTTCAATATCAAAAGAAGTGTGCTTTCCCCAATCATGATCACTACTATAGGTAACAGGCATAGGAACATCATAGAGTTCAGACTCATCAAAAACTATAACAGGAGCAACATGCTTAGGGGAAAATACCATTTCTTCTCTCCTTTTACTCCTCCTTTTCTTCTTTTTCTTCTTCACTTTAGGAGGGAGAGGCTTGAAAGGAAGCTTCTCCATATACCCTGGTTTATGGTTAGAGACAATAGAAGAAACTTTGGAGGATTCCTCCTTTTTATTAATAAGATCAAATATTAGTCCTGTCATATTTTGGTAAAATCTCATCTTTTATATTATTTTGTATGTAAGTATTTGTCTGACAGTTATCAACACAATAAAGATGAAAACCATGCATGACGCTATTCATATCAAAAGCACTCATATCTACCAAAGAAGATTTTCTTGATAATTCTTCACACCCCGAAAAAATGTAAGTTCATCATGCTGATTAGGAGTGATCATGTCATCACAATACAAACTTGCAGTACTCATTGGATTATAAGGGCTATTATTATGGCCTGAGCATTGAAAATTGAAATGACCCACTTCAAACCAAAGATCACAAATAAAAGGATAGAGGGCACAAACTTTTTACCAAGATCATTTAGAGCCCTATACCACATTCAAGTTTTTTCATTCCTGTGGGTGATACAATATTCTTCTTCAATTTGATTCTTCTCATAAGGTCTATGTATTCCACAAAAATTAACATGCTTATAAGAAATAGTACTTTCAGATGTTTGAGCATGTTTATTGCTCTCATTAATAACAATTTCATTTTCCATGCAAGTGTCTTCAAAAGGCTCATGATACATGTCCCATTTTTCTTTAGGAGCATTAATATGAGAAGAAAAGGCTCTAAAACAATCAATAATAATTTGAGGATCAAGCCCATATTTAGCACTAAGCTCTTGAAAATCAGCAGTTTTAGCGAAAGACTTAATGCAATCATACTCATAGTTTATACCTGGTTATTTACCTTTGTCGTTATCCCAATCTTAAGTATTGCTTTTAATTGTTTCAAGAAGATCCCACTTAGCTTTGATCTCCTTACTTGTGAAGGATCCCTCTAAACAAGTATCTAGATAGCCCTTGTAATGTCCTGAAAGCCTTGCATAGAAATTATTAATAACAATATTACTAGGGAGCTCATGAATGGGACATTTGACCATTAGTGACTTCAATCTCCCCCATGCTTGGGAAATACTTTCTCCATCATGTGCATGAAAATTATAAATGTAATTCCTATCTTTATGAATTTCATGAGGATAAAATTTAGAGTAAAAGAGAGATTCAAGTTCCTTCCACTCCAAATGATGAGGATCATCTAGTAGCTCAAAGCACTCCCTTGCTTTGCCCTTAGGTAAAAGGGGAATAGCTTCCTCTTAACTTGGTTCATTGAAATACCTGTACACTTGAACAACTCGCATAATTCGTGTATAAAGAGTTAATGATCACCAGGATGGACAATTCCATCTCCAAAATAATAGTTATTCATCACATGTTCAACAATTTTTATAGTTATTCTAAAAGGGATGCTTTCAGTATGTGGATTTGAAATATCACAAGTATCATTAGAATTACCACATATGGGAGATAAAGTATCATCAGAGCAAATTTTCTTCTTTAAAGCTAGGGAACTAAAAATATCATTTTCATAAAAACTAACTTCCCCAAGCTTAGGCGTTTCCATAGCATTAGTAACAAAGGTGTTCAAAAGATTCATACTAATAACATTGCTATTAGCATGCAAAGAAAGTTCCATGGGTTTTTTAATTTTCTTTTCAGACAATTCATGTTCTACCTTAGGAAAAATACTAAAAACCTCTCTAATTTTGTTGTTGTTTTCCATTAAGCCTAACTAGTGAAAATAAAAACAAGAAAAAAAAGATATAATTGCAGAATCTAAAGGAAATAACTTCGAGCACTCACACCGAAGGATGTGAGTACCTTTTACCTTACCTCCCCGGTAATGGCGCCAGAAAATAGCTTGATGTCTATGCACTTCTATTCTTGTAGACAGTTGTTGGGCCTCCAAGTGCAGAGGTTTGTAGAACAGCAGCAAGTTTCCCTTAAGTGGATTACCTAAGGTTTATCGAACTCAGGGAGGAAGTGGTCAAAGGTATTCCCTCTTAAGCAACCCTGCAATCAAGATACAAGAAGTCTCTTGTTTCCCCAACACACCCAATACACTTGACAGGTGTATAGGTGCACTAGTTCGGTAAAGAGATAGTGAAATACAAGTGGTATAGATAATTATAAGTGGTAACGGTGCTAGAAAATAGCTTTGATAGCATGGAAGAGACTAAAGGCAAACTGAAATAAAGATGGAAGCAAGCAAACATGTAATAGATCTAGTTGCAAATGGTGTTCTAATGATTAGAAACAAGGCCTAGGGATCTTACTTTCGCTAGTGAACACTCTCATATAAATATCTTCTCTTTATGATACTACTCTGAACTACTCTCCGGTTGGACACTCTAATCCAAGGTAGGGCTATAACAACACTCCTCAAAGTTCGCTTTCCCCATCTAGATAACCCCACACTGTCACCTTGAGCTCTAGATGGTTCCAACAAACACCACAATTTCATAGAGACATCCAACTCCAAATATAACTCATAACAAGTATTTGTAATCGCTAGCCTAAGTGCCACCATGATGTGCATGCTATCACTTTCACACATGTGGGGAGAACTAGAGATCTATTAAAGAACTTGAGTAGCAAGGTAGATCTACTTGATTACAAAGCTCATGTTCACAATATGATCATGCATAGAGAGAGATAAGCACATAGCTACCGGTAGAACCCTTATCCTCGAGAGAGAACTACTCCCTCCTCATCATGGGAATCAGCAACAGCGATGGAGATGGCGGTGGAGATCGATGGAGATGGCTCCGGGGGCACTTCCCTATCCCGGCACGGTGCCGGAACAGAGACTTTCTGTCCCCCGAATCTCCCCTTCGGTGGCGGCGGCACTGTGGAACTTTTCATGGCTGGAGGCTGGATGATTTAGGGTTTTCTCATCGGGAGGCTTCTTATAGGCGAAGAGGCGATATCAGAGGGTGGACCAGGGGCCCACACCACTTGGTGGCGCGGCTAGGGAGGACCCGCGCGACAACATGGTGTGGCCAGCCCCTGGCCCCTCTCTGTCTCGTCTTTTCGCTCCGTGAGTCTTCCGGTAAAATATCCACTTTGGCTTTTGTCCGGTCCAATTCCGAGAATATTCATTTTCTGGCTTTTCTGGAACCAAAAATAGAAGAAAACAGGCAACTGGCACTATGGCATCTTGTTAATAGGTTAGTTCCAGAAAATGTGTAAAAGTACTCCAAAGTGTGGACAAAACGTAAGAAAGTAGATATAAAACAAGCATGGAACATCAAAAATTATAGATACGTTTGCAACGTATCAGTGGCATATTTTATAAAGTTTAAGATTATAATTTAATAGAATTAAAGTGACTAGAAATGCCTATATAGCATTATTTTGGTACTAGTCCAATGTCACTACATGTAAACCTAAATATTTTTACATATTCAGATAGATCTTGTCAAATGTGACTTTTGAGAGTCAGAATCAACTCAAAAGCATTTATGGTTGATTTTTGAAAAATGTTTGAAGTTGATCTATTATTTTTACTATAGGTGATCTATAATTTCAAATGGTTTGAATCCAACGGGCTTGGATAGATAATTTGAATACCTTCCTAACAAAACTGGAATCATGCAATTTGGTTTAGTGAATCTCTTTGAATTGATTTTTGAATCTACTGACAGAATCTGGTTTTATTTAAAATGGAAAAGAATTATTTGAATCACTGGGCTCTACGCAGGAAAGTAAACGGGCTGGCCCAATTGCACTGTGCTGGCGCAGCGGACTGCTGACAAGGGGGTCCCACTAGTCAGTGGTTCATCTAACCCCAAACAGTATGTTTCAATCTGAGCCCTACGATTAGAATGTGATCTAACGGCTGAGGTTCATCTCCTACGTCGAACAGCTCTAGCGAGAACTGAACCCTATTAGCGTTGGTGGGGGTCGTGTGAGGCTCTCCAGGGCTCCAGCTAGGGTCGGCGATGGGGGCAAACGACGTTGTAGACGACGGTGGTTCGAATGGTGGTCGCGGCGGCTCCTGGAGCGGCTCCAATCAATGGATCCTCTTCTCCTCTACAGCGGTGGACTCTGGCCAAATTCCGGCGATGTGGTGCTCACCTTGCTCCGGGGAGAGGTGTGGGAGGTTCTGTGAGGAGTGCGGAGTGAGATGGTGTGGTCAATTGAGGTGGAGGTGACCTCTATTTATACACCGGTGAGAGGGACATTGTGGCATTGGCTGGCTCCTCCGGCAACGGCGGTACATCGAGCTATTGGCGTGGCTAAGGGTAGGGGCGACACAGTGCTCCCTGGTGGTCATCACGGACTTAAAGGTGTGGCACGGGGCGGTAAAGAATGGTTGGGCGCAGGCGGTGCTCTGCGCGGAACTAGCGGTGTTCGAGATGGCGTATAGGGGCTACGGCTCGCGCGGCGGCGAAAGGGCATGTCTGGGAGGTAGATAGGGTCATGGCGAGTGTGTGCACGCGCGGAGAGGGCGAGACGCGGCGTGTCCGCGCTAGTCGGCTGCGACGCTCTGGCATGCTCTCGGCATGGCGCAGCGAAAATGGGCGCGACGATTCTAGGTGGTCGACGACTGGCCTGGGGTCGGGGTTGGACAGGGGTGGTGGTGGACGGTCGCCTATCTCCTGGTCATTGTGGGAGAGGGTGGCGCGGTCTGTGGTGAGTTGTCCATGGTCGACCGACACAGTGAGCATCGGGCGGTGCTGCACTGGCGCAACGGCAAAGGGGGAAGTGGTCTGCTACGCCTACGCTGCTAGGTGCTGGGAGAGACCAGAGGAGAGAAATGGGGACAAATGGTTGTGTGATCACTGCTCAAAACAGTAGAGTTAGGCAGGGTTTGATCTGTGTCTGCCAGGTGCTCGACCAAAGGGCCGCATGAATTCAAATTTGAAATTTTTGAATGAAATTTGGTGAGTGTTCTGAGCACTTGCTAGAGTGTCTATGGTTGCTTGGAAAAGTCAAGGTGAATTGATTTGAGTGGTTTTTGCAAAATGGTGATCTTAGTACATACACTTGATTCAATTTTGAATTGTCCTTTAAATAGATTTGAAAATAGTTTCTATGAGTTTGTAAAGTGGGCTTGGTTTCACTTTTACTTGGTCTAGCAAGGGGTGAAAAGAAATGGAAATGTTTCTGTTAGAAATTCTTTACTAAGAACCCACAAAGTGGCCTAGTGGTTAATTTTGGTCAAAATGACCATTTGATCATATGCTTTATATTTGATTTCCTTTTCTTTGGATTTTGTTTGTAATTGGCCTAGATGATGTAGTATTCATCTCTAAACCATTTCTTATCATTTGTAGCAAACACACATGGAAATTTCACTCAATCATACACTAATGCAAAACACACATACATTCATATGAGATTTAATAATAAAAGTTTTTGTTAACCCTAAACTTGGGTACTTAGAACTTCATAATCTTGATTAATATTTTTGGGGTGTTACAGCAATAGTCTTACAATGTCTCTAATCGAAGAAGATATCTACTATTACAAGTGGTGGAATATGGCTATGGAGATGGAGAAGGGTTTTGAGATCTGGAGGCGGCTGAAGATCTGTGGCAGCGACTTTTGGCGAGGGTCTGGCTTGTTTTCTCATCGCCCGAGGCTTCTTTATATAGGGGTCCCTTCACGAAATTTGTTCTGTTTGACCTAACAGTGGCGGTGCCAACTATACGACCATAGCTATACGGCCAGAATTTTGCTCCGGTCGTATAGTTGGTCGTTAAAGCGTCTGCTTCCGCTTTATGGCTCCTGGTTTCTTCTGGTTGATGGAAATCTTGTATCTTTGAATTTAATGTTGTGATTCCCATCTTCAAACGACATTATCTGCAAAGCAAAAATGTAAAAGAAAGGATTGCATACCCCTCTGAATATTAGGCATTAGTGGCAGGGTTTAGAGAGATATTTCATCAAAAATATGAATAATATCCAGTTTAAATGTTGACATAGATGGCTATATTTCAGAGCCATTAACATCCCCAAGCTTAAACTTGATTGTCCCCGAGCAAGAAAACCAAAATCAAAAAGGAACTCAGCATTTAAATTAAAATAACGAGATTGTGATCTTACTCATGATTGGTAGTCTCATGTTTCCCCCACTTCATAAATCTGAAAAACTTCAGCATACGTAGAGTAATGGCAAGCATATTATACGGGTTTTATGCATCCTTATAGTGTAGCAAAATTATTGTTAACATGGATGATTCAAATGAGTAAACTTTATTCCATGTCATGTAATCAACTCATAGGCTTGCCTTTGAACAATAAAGTATAATCATGTAAATTGAGAGTGTGAGAGTTGTCATGAAAATCATATACACTAGAGTATCTCAATTCTCCTACATCAATAAATCAAGACTTTTCAAGCACTACTTTTCTATTCATTGTCTTTCAAGAATTTCAGTTTTTAAGTAATTGAGAGCATGCCAAAGATTTCTATTAGTTTATCGGGTTGTGATGGACACTCGTGGCATCACTAAGGTTTTTGTTCCTTTTGCATAATGATTACTCAGAACATCCAGAGGAGTGATTCCATCATGATTACAGCTACCCGGGAGTGCCAAGAATCTGTTGGGTCCGCAGCATAGAAAACAAAAAAATTCCTACGATGAGAACTACATGCCAAGATCTATCTGCTAGGTACATAGCAACGGGTGGACATACATCCATCGAGAACTTACCCCCGAAGACAACGAGTTTTGTTAACGAGTAGGAACTCGTGGTTGATGTAGTCATACACTTGCCGATGTCAAGATCATGTGAAAGTCCGAGCGCCGCAAATCAGCAGCGCATCCGTACTCGCACACACGTTCAAGCCACCGGACAACCTCCACCTCCTCGCTCTAGCGATCCAGCGGAAGCAGCAACTCCTTCTAGACGAAATGCCACCGGGAACATGTATCTCGCTAATCCGAGACCATGGGGGAATAATTCTAGAGGCGGAGAGATCCTTCACGAGGAGGTGTTAGGAAGAAGGAGGACGAGGGGGCCTTTTATAGGTGGAGGGGGGTGCCCCTCCCCATGGTCGGCGCCTCATGGGGGGTGACCCCTCACCTCCCCCATTCATGTGGTGGTAACCCCTCCACATTAAAATGCCTCTTCACATTCCCCTTTAAAGTCCCCACTTTAAATGCATTAAAATTCTCTAAGTTTAATGCTCTCTCATTTAATAAAACTCTTTTATTAAATTTATTCAGAATTTTGTTAATTACTTTAATTAACAAACATTCACATATAACCCCTTGCAATATTTCAATATCACATGCAGAACCACTTTCTGCAATTTCACCCAAAACAATTTCCGGTTTCTATCGAAACAATTCCTGCGCTTTGCAATTCTTTCGTCTGAAACATATGTGCTCCAAAATGGTGTTCGGTAACTCTTAAGTGTGTCACCCTATGGTTCGCGAATAATGCAGAGATGATTGAGACTCCTCTCAGATCAATAATCAGAAGCCGGACCTGGAGATCCATACTGACTCCTGCATATTCAACAATGACTTCTGTGATCGTGAGAACCTTTAACGCTTGTAATTTAATCCCTTTGTCTCATGATATAATA
Organism: Avena sativa; assembly: GCA_916181665.1. Classification (NCBI taxonomy): domain Eukaryota; kingdom Viridiplantae; phylum Streptophyta; class Magnoliopsida; order Poales; family Poaceae; genus Avena; species Avena sativa. The sequence continues at coordinate 540,803,855 of OV702289.1, read as the reverse complement.
CATGTCCGAGATTCGATCATCGGTATCCAAATACCTAGTTTGATCTCGTTACCGACATGCACTCTTTTCTCGTTCCCGTGATATAACATTCTAGTGATCACATCACTTGCTTGCAAGCTATCTTAATGTGATATCACCGAGAGGGCCCAGAGTATATCTATCCGTCATCGGGATTGACAAATTCCAATCTTGATCCATGAGCCTCAACATAACACCTTCGTAGCACTGAACCCATCTTTATAGTCACCCTATTACGGTGTGATGTTTGATGTTATCAAGATACTCTTCAGGTGTTAGCAATTAACATGATCCCATGGTCTAAGGATAAAGATTACTTCGTATGATTATATAGCAATATAAACATAATGACTTGATCGTAATGCTATACTTCGGATGAATGTTCATCACATCATTTCACAAATGTTGTGACCTTGTTATTAACAACATCCAATGTCCATGATTAGGAAACCTTGATCATCTTGTTAATCAACAAGCTAGTCTATAAGAGAGGCATAACTAGGAACCCTTTTTGTTTATTAAACACACATGTATTGACGTTTCTGATCAATACAATTATAGCATGCAAAATAAACATCTATCATATATATAAGGAATACATAATAACAACTTTATTATTGCCTCTTAGGGCATATTTCCTTCAGTCTCCCACTTGCACTAGAGACAATAATCTAGTTCACATAGTGATAAATCTAACACCCATGGAGTTCTGGTGTTGATCATGTTTTGCCCTAGGGAGAACTTTAGTCAACGGATCTGCTACATTTAGGTCCGTGTGTACTTTACAAATCTTTATATCTCCATCCTTGACATGTTTGCGGATGGAGTGAAACCGGCGCTTAATATGCTTGGAATTCTTGTGAGACCTCAGTTCCTTGGCGTTGGCTATGCTCCATTGTTGTCATAATAGATCACCATTGGATCCAATGCACTAGGAACCACACTTAGTTCCGTAATGAACTCTTTCATCCAAACCGCTTCCTGCGTCGCTTCTGAAGTAGCAACATATTCTGCCTCCGTCGTTGATTCAGCCACCACAGGTTGTTTGGAACTCCTCCAACTAACTGCTGCTCCGTTCAAGAAAAATATGTATCCGGATTGAGACTTAGAGTCATCCGGATTGGTGTCAAAGCTTGCATCAACATAACACTTAGCGACTAGCTCTTCTTCACCTCCGTATATAAGAAACATATCCCTAGTTCTTCTCAAGTACTTGAGGATGTTCTTGACCGCTATCCAGTGTTCCGAACCTGGATTAGATTGGTACCTACTAGTCAAACTAATAGCATGTGCCACATCCGGTCTTGTACATAGCATGGCATACATTATAGAGCCTATGGCCGAGGCATAGGGGATCTTATCCATTATCTCTCTTTATTCCGCCGTAGCCGGACTTTGAGTCTTGCTCAGTGTCTTGCCTTGCAACATAGGTAAGAACCCCTTCTTACTTCCATCCATATTAAACTTCTTTAATATCTTATCAAGGTATGTACTCTGCGATAGCCCAATTAGGCGCCTTGATCTATCTCTATAGATATTAATGCCTAATATATATGACGCTTCACCAAGGTCTTTCATCGAAAATTTGCTGTTTAGATAACTTTTAACACTGTTTAAAAGATCTATATCATTTCCAATCAACAATATGTCATCCACATATAATATCAGAAATGCCACATTGCTCCCACTCACTTTCTTGTGAATACAAGCCTCTCCATAAGTTTGGACAAATCCAAACTCTTTGATCACCTCATCAAAGCGGAGATTCCAACTCCGGGATGCTTGCTTCAGTCCATAGATGGATCGCTGAAGTTTGCGTACCTTATTAGCATCCTTAGGATCGACAAAACCCTTAGGTTGTATCATATACAACTCTTCTTCAATATTACCATTGAGGAACGCAGTTTTGACATCCATCTGCCATATTTCATAATCGAAATATGCAGCAATTGCTAACATAATCCTAACCGACTTAAGCATCGCTACGGGAGAGAATGTCTCATTGTAGTCAACACCTTGAATTTGTCGAAACCCCTTTGCGACAAGTCAAGCCTTATAGATGGTCACATTACCATCAACATCAGTTTTTCTTTTGAAAATCCATTTATTCTCAACGGCCTTTTGATCGTGAGGTAAGTCCACCAAGGTCCAAACCTGGATCTCGTACATGGATTCCATCTCGGATTTCATGGGTTCTAGCCATTTGTTGGAATCCGGGCTCATCATCGCTTCTTCATATGTCACCGGGTCATCTATTTCATCAACCATGAAATTCACAACAGGATTACCATACAGTTCAGGAGCTGCACGTGTCCTACTAGACCTGCGAGGTTTGGTAGTGTCCTCTTTTGGAATTTCATGATCAATATCATTAGCTCTCTCTTCATTAGGTGAAGTCAACTCTGAAACAATTTCCGGTGCTGCGCTACTCGCCATTTCATGAAGAGAAGGTTCATTAACCTCTTCGAGTTCTACCTTCTGACTACTCACACCTTTCACGAGAAACTCCTTCTCAAGAAAGGATCCATTCTTGGCAACAAAAACCTTGCCCTCGGATCTGTGATAGAAGGTATACCCAATCGTTTCCTTAGGGTATCCTATGGAGACGCATTTTTCCGCTTTGGGTTCGAGTTTATCTGGCTGAAGTTTCTTCACACAAACATCGCATCCCCAAACTTTAAGAAATGACAACTTAGGTTGTTTCCAAACCATAATTCATACGGTGTCGTTTCAACGGATTTAGATGGTGCCCGATTTAAAGTGAATGTAGTTGTTTCCAGTGCATAACCCCAAAATGATAGTGGCAAGTCAGTCAGAGACATCATAGATCGAACCATATCCAATAAAGTATGATTACAACGTTCCGACACACCATTACGTTGTGGTGTTCCGGCAGGCGTGAGTTGTGAAACTATTCCACACTCTTTCATGTGTGTCCTAAACTCGTAACTTAGATACTCACCTCCATGGTCAGACCGAAGAAATTTGATCTTTCTATTACGATGATTTTCCACTTCATTCTGAAATTCTTTGGACTTTTCAAATGTTTCAGACTTGTGTTTCATCAAATAGATATACCCGTATCTACTTAAATCATCCGTGAAAGTAACAAAATAACGATATCCACCTCGCGCCGACACACTGATTAGTCCACATACATCAGTATGTATGATTTCCAATAAATCTGTCGCCCGTTCCGTTGAACCGGAAAACGGCGTTCTAGTCATCTTGCCCATAAGGCATGGCACACATGTATCAAATGATTCAAAATCAAGTGATTCGAAAAGTCCATCAGAATGGAGTTTCTTCATGCGTTTAACGCCAATATGACCTAGATGGCAGTGCCACATATATGTAGATATATCATCATCAAGTTTAATCTTTTTAGCATCAACATTGTGAATATGCGTAATATTACTATCGAGATCCAACAGAAATAAACCGTTCAACACAAGTGCATGACCATAAAAGATATTATCCATATAAATCGAACAACCATTGTTTTTAGATTTAAAGGAATAACCACATTGCATCAAACACGATCTGGATACAATGTTCATGCTCAGTGCAGGCACCAAATAACAATTATTTAGGTTTATAACTAATCCCGATGGCATATGGAGAGGTAGCGTCCCGACGGCGATCACATCAACTCTTAATCCATTGCCGACCCGCATCGTGACCTCATCCCTTGCTAGTTGTCGCTTGTTCCGCAACCCCTGAATCGAGTTACATATATTAGCAACCGATCCTGTATCAAATACCCAGGTGCTACTGCGAGTACTAGTCAAGTACACATCAATAACATGTATATCACATATACCTTTGTTTGCCTTGCCGGACTTCTTGTCCGCCAAATACTTGGGGCAATTGCGCTTCCAATGGCCAGTCCCCTTGCAATAGTAACACTCGGTGACAGACTTAGGGCCAGCTCGGGGTTTCTTTTCAGTTGCGGCAACAGATTTGCCACCCTTCTTTCCCTTGTGCTTGCCTTTCTTGTCCTTCTTGAAACCCGTGGTCTTATTGATCATCAACACTTGATGTTCTTTCCTAATCTCCACTTCTGCAGTCTTAAGCATTGATAGAAGCTCGGGAAGAGACTTCTTCATGCCCTGCATATTATAGTTCATCACGAAGCTCTTGTAGCTAGGTGGCAGAGATTGGAGAACACGATGTATGCCTAAGTCAATGGGAATCGTTATTCCCAAGGACACAAGCTTATCAGTGTACCCAGACATTTTGAGTACATGCTCACTAACGGTGTTGTTCTCCTCCATCATGCAGCTAAAGAACTTTTTTGAAGCATTATAACTCTCTACGACAACATGGGTATTGAAAATCATTTTCAATTCTCCCATGGTATCAAAGGCATTGCCATTTTCGAAACGCTTTCGAAGTTCTGGCTCTAGCCCATACAGTATGTCGCAATGAACTAAGTTGTGGTCCTCCGAGTCATATAGACATTCTTTTCCTCGTCAGGGGCATCAGGAGCTGGTGGGGGGGCCCAGTGGCGCCTCTAGCACATATTGCTTTTGTGAAGTAGTAAGGAGAATCCTCAAATTCATAGCCCAGTTGGTGAAGTTGCTACCATTCGCAGCAAGTTTCTCTTTCTCCATGAACACATTGAAATTAAAAGCAGGTGGTGCCATCTACAACAGAATTTGTAAAGTTTATTTATACTAAGTTTATGATAGAGTGAGTTCAAATAATCCAAATTACTAATGAACTCCCACTCAAAAACGACATCCCTCATGCATTTTTGGTGATTACATGAACCAAATCCACTACACCAAGTCCGATCATCACGTGAGTCGGTGTAGCTTCAAAGGCGAGCATCTCTATGGGCATCATATCAACTATATGACTCATGCTTAACCTTTCGGTCCGTGTTCCGAGGCCATGTCTGTACATGCTAGGCTCGCCAAGTAAGAACCTTAGTACTCGCGTGTGTAAAACTGTCTTACACCCGTTGTATGAAAGCGTAGAGTCGAGTACACCAGATCATCACGTGATGTCTCAAAACACAGTTCATAGAGCGGTGCATACTTAAGGAAGAACACATTTTATCTTGATATCTAAATGAGGGATCATCTTACAATGCTACCAAAAGCGCCAAACTAGCAGTATAAGATGCTAACATCTAATGTGTAAAGTGAGATGATATGGTCCATGCATTTGATCTCTATCATTTGCATCGTGGTATGATCTCTATCATTCCTTTGTGTGTAAGGCCAAGGTCTATGGAACTTACACGTTGAATGTGTTGTAAGAGTATCTATCATACATCTACTTACAACAATATCATATCAATACACTAGCCCAGCAACGATCTAAACTAGACGCCTCTAATTTATCAATTGCAAGTTTTACGTGGCTTAGGGCTTTCGGAGATAGAACCGTTCTTACCTACGAACATGAACCACAACAAGGACAACCAAGTTATTAGCAACTCGTTGTAAATCAGATATTGACTATAGTAGGAGAGACAGACACCCGCCAGCCACTTATGCAAAACAAGTTGCATGTCAGTCGTGGAACCGGTCTCATGTATGATGACATGTAAGGTTGGTCCGGGCCGCTTCATCCCACTATGCCACCAATATCCAAAATACATAGAAGATGCAATAACATGATCATCATCGCCCACATATAAACATATGTGTACTACCCATGCAAAGCACCTACGCATAGATCAGGCTCTGATGCCACTGTTGGGTCCGCAGCATAGAAAACAAAAAAATTCCTACGATGAGAACTACATGCCAAGATCTATCTACTAGGTACATAGCAACAGGTGGACATACATCCATCGAGAACTTACCCTCGAAGACAACGAGTTTTGTTAACGAGTAGGAACTCGTGGTTGATGTAGTCGTACACTTGCCGATCTCAAGGTCGTGTGGAAGTCCGAGCGCCGCAAATCAGCAGCGCATCCGTACTCGCACACACGTTCAAGCCACCGGACAACCTGCACCTCCTCGCTCCAGCGATCCAGCGGAAGCAGCAACTCCTTCCAGATGAAATGCCACCAGGAACATGTATCTCGCTAATACGAGACTATGGGGGAATAATTCTAGAGGGGGAGAGAGATCCTTCACGAGGAGGTGTTAGGAAGGAGGAAGAGGGGGCCTTTTATAGGAGGAGGGGGTTCCCCTCCCCATGGCCGGCGCCTCATGGGGGTGACCCCTCACCTCCCCCATTCATGTGGTGGCAACCCCTCCACATTAAAATGCCTCTTCACATTCCCCTTTAAAGTCCCCACTTTAAATGCATTAAAATTCTCTAAGTTTAATGCTCTCTCATTTAATAAAACTCTTTTATTAAATTTATTCAGAATTTTGTTAATTACTTTAATTAACAAACATTCACATATAACCCCTTGCAATATTTCAATATCACATGCAGAACCACTTTCTGCAATTTCACCCGAAACAATTTCCGGTTTCTATCGAAACAATTCCTGCGCTTTGCAATTCTTTCGTCTGAAACATATGTGCTCCAAAATGGTGTTCGGTAACTCTTAACTGTGTCACCCTACGGTTCGCGAATAATGCAGAGATGATTGAGACTCCTCTCAGATCAATAATCAGAAGCCGGACCTGGAGATCCATACTGACTCCTGCATATTCAACAATAACTTCTGTGATCGTGAGAACCTTTAACGCTTGTAATTTAATCCCTTTGTCTCATGATATAATACATGTCCGAGATTCGATCATCGGTATCCAAATACCTAGTTTGATCTCGTTACCGACATGCACTCTTTTCTCGTTCCCGTGATATAACATTCTAGTGATCACATCACTTGCTTGCAAGCTATCTTAATGTGATATCACCGAGAGGGCCCAGAGTATATCTATCCGTCATCGGGATTGACAAATTCCAATCTTGATCCATGAGCCTCAACATAACACTTTCGTAGCACTGAACCCATCTTTATAGTCACCCTGTTACGGTGTGACGTTTGATGTTATCAAGATACTCTTCAGGTGTTAGCAATTAACATGATCCCATGGTCTAAGGATAAAGATTACTTCGTATGATTATATAGCAATATAAACATAATGACTTGATCGTAATGCTATACTTTGGATGAATGTTCATCACATCATTTCACAAATGTTGTGACCTTGTTATTAACAACATCCAATGTCCATGATCAGGAAACCTTGATCATCTTGTTAATCAACAAGCTAGTCTATAAGAGAGGCATAACTAGGAACCCTTTTTGTTTATTAAACACACATCTATTGACGTTTCCGATCAATACAATTATAGCATGCAAAATAAACATCTATCATATATATAAGGAATACATAATAACAACTTTATTATTGCCTCTCAGGGCATATTTCCTTCAGAATCTTACCCACTATAGCATTGCTTCTCCAAGTGTTTAATCAACTCATAGCCGAAATCTAGGAGTTTCCTCCATGAAGATCGTTCGTAGGCCAGCGGAGTTTTTGGCATCCCATGAAGTTTGACACGCATAAAGCTATATCATTCTTATGATTAACAAGTCAAAATTTGGCATGCTCACAAAAACCGCTAAACATTAATTCAATTGAACAAATCCTTTTAAAGAGAGCTATCAAGTCAATCAACATTTTTAGTGGTGTTGAGTGTCTCTAGAAATAAACCTTTAAGACTAAGCACTTCAACACCCAAGCCTTCAATTGTGAGACTTTTCTTATTACAATTGTTTAGCAATTTTTAGGCAAGACTTGGTTAATTACGAGAGTTGGAACAAAGCGTACCCAATTAAATACCCATGCAAACGAAAATGTTACTACAATACAAAGACTCACTCCACCAATATAATATCTCAACATTTACTACTAACTAGCATGGGTTTCTCAAATTTCAAAAGTGGGGAGTCGTAAGGCATACCTCTCATGTTTGGTTCCACTTATCTCTTCCTTTTTTATTTGCTTCTTGGAAACTCAAAGTCGATCACTCTCCTGCAAACATATGAAAATCTCGAGGCAGAAAGAAAAGAAAGAGGGAAAATAAGGAAAAATGGAGAAGTATTTTTGTGGTTTTTAAGAGAGGGAGTTTAAAGAATAGAAAATTGGCAGCAAATCTCGGCTAGAAAATCTCGAAAGAAAATAGAAATAACTAAAAATAAGGTGTTGGGGAGACCAACACGAGTGCTTATAAACTCAAATAAAAACACAACCTCGAAATAAATAAAAGCAAATGAACGCCAAATAAAGATACATGAGGAAACTTCCCCAAGCTTAGGCTTTTGCAAGCCCTTCAAATCATTGTGGTGGCGGGAAAAAGTCGTTACTCCAGTTTGCGAATTGAGTTGAGAGGTTGCTAGTTGATTCTTGGAGGTTCAAAGAGAGGCTATGCATCCTCTCCACATTCCCTCCCAGTCCATGGAAATCTTGGTATGTGGCGAACCGGGTTTGTGGCTTCTCCTCTTGGTAAGGAACTTCTTGCTCGTCCTCTTGGTCCTCATCCTCCTCCGGAATCTCCTCCTCGGGTTGGTGTTGCTCAACCTGCAAGTCATATAGCAAATGTCCCTCCACGATAGAGAAAAGACCATTAGGCAAAGGAGCGGGGTAGAGACGCCCAGTGATGGCTCAAAATATATCGAGCTCATTGGGGAACCCCAAGAGAAAGGTGTGATGAGCACAGCAGCAAGTTTTCCCTTAGTTATGAAACCAAGGTTATCGAACCAGTAGGAGCAAGGAAACACCTCCAAGGTGTTGTTTCCAACTTGGAATCCTGCACAACACAACCACGGAACTTTGCCCCAAACTTATAGTGAGGTTGTCAATCTCACCGGTTTTGGTGAAAACAAAGGATTAAACATATTATGTGGAAGATAGTAATTGCTTGCAGAAAGTAAATAGAAAACAGTAAATAGCTTGTAGATTGATGGTACAATAATAGACCGGGGTCCATAGTTCACTAGAGATGATTCTCCTTAAGATAGATGACATGTTGGGTGAACAAATTACAGCGGGACAATTGACAGACACCGAGAAAGCATACATGCATATACTAATCATCTTGAATCCTATGAGATTTGATTGGGCATTACAACATTATACATAGACTATAATCCAACTGCATCTATGACTAATAATCCACCTTCGGGTTATCATTCGAACCCCCTCTAGTATTAAGTTGCAAGCAACAGATAATTGCATTAAGCAAAGTGTATAAAGTAAACAATACGATTGTTCTATAAACAAAGGATTTTTGTTTTCTCCCTAGTAGCAATAGCACATCTAGTACCTTAGAGATTTCTATCACTTCCCCAGATTCCTAGAGGCATGAACCCACTATCGAGCACAAATACTCCCTCTTGGAGTTGCTAGCATCTACTCGTCCAAGATAGCTACTAACAACGAAAAGCATGCAAGGTCACAAATAACATAAACATGATAGAATCAATAATCAATCTGAAATAGCATCTCAATATCCGTCGATCCCCGCAAACACAACATGTATGATTACAAATAGATGATCTTGATCATGAACGGAGCTCACAAGATCTAAACATGGTAGTGTGGCTAGGGCTGGCCGCGCCACCACTAGGTGTGGCCTCCCTGGTTCCCCTCTTCGTCTCCCCTCTGGACACGGTATTCCTTCTGGTGAAATATTGACTTGGGCTTTTGTCTGGTCCAGTTCCGAGAATATTTCCTTACTAGCTTTTCTAAAACCAAAAACAGCAGAAAATAGGCAACTGGCACTGTGGCATCTTGTTAATAGGTTAGTTCCAGAAAATGTGTAAAAATACTCCAAAGTATGGACAAAACATAAGAAAGTAGATATAAAACAAGCATGGAACATCAAAAATTATAGATACGTTTGCAACGTATCAACATCCCCAAGCTTAACTCCTACTCATCCTCGAGTAGGTAAGTGATAAAAAAGAATAATTTTTGAGGTGACATGCACCATCATAATCTTGATCAAAGTATTTGTAAAACTTTGATAGCTGGGATCATAGTACTTTAACATAGCATGAAAGATATAGTTCTAACAATAAGACATAGCACTATGTTGTAACATGAAAAGGCACAAACAAAAGATTCATGAATAACAATGATTTGAAAGACATTTGTTTGTTTCACATATAGAAAACATAATGAGAATGGTATTCAGCTTGTCCCTCATAGTGTAGCAAAACATAAATGCATAGGACACCTTCAAAGTTCATAAGGGTGACTAGATCCAAATAGTTTAAGAACGAGCAATATCAAAGTTATGAATCAATCAACAAGTCTTGGGACAATGCACATTAAATTAAGAATGGCCACTATGCTCTCTCAATAGTTGCATAAAGATAGAAGATGGAGACTCAACATAAAAGTAAAAGAAAGGCCTTCATAGAAGGAAGCAGGGATTCAAGTCTCATAAAGAGCTTCCAAAAATTATGGTACTTATTAGCTTTCAACTCTCATTGCCCCTATCATAAGCATCTTTAGGTGATTAAGGTTAAAGTGAAAAAATATGAGGATATGCTTGACAAGTTATAAGCTAGAAATCTCATGCCTCTTACTTACGAGTATCGTTCGTCATGCTACTCAAGTTTAGTCACAAGTAAGTTCTTGTCATTGTAAGTACATGTGTATCATAGAGAACCTCCAACGGGGTACCCCTTGCCCGATGATACGGAAGAATCCCCATATAAAAATGACAAGGAAAGCAGAGAATGAGCATCTCAGCATCCTTTTATTTCCTATTTGCATAGGTATCTCTTTTTTTCTTTTTTTCTTTCTCTCTCTTTTTCTTTCCTATTTGCATATGCTTCTTTTTTTATAGAGGATGCTTCATAGATTGCTCATTATGGTTACGTTGCAAGTTTCCACCATGATTAGGCATGGATTAGACCAGCCGCCCAGGCGTTTCTCTAACACATATACGAACTCCATGAGCCTTACAAGCTTCCCTTTCATTTCACACCGTCAGGATCCATAAGCAAAAGAACATGATATCAACTAAATAAAGTGCAATGTTGGAAGAGTTCCCCATGACAGCATGGTTCTGCTAATCCACAACTTACAAAACGCAAGCATATACGCAACATAGATGGACACAATGGTTCAAGTTTATTAACTGCAAGAGAAGTAAAGTGTGCCATCAAGTTCATGAGAGCTTTAATCACTAATTTTCACATAACAAGTTTAATTTGGAAGGTAGATAAAAACATGAATATACTTGGAATAGCAAATGCTAATAGGTAGGTATGGTGGACTCTTTATAATAACTTGGTTTTATTTGGAGTTGGATGCATGAGTGGAACTCATACTTGGTATGGAGGCTATCAAAAGACTAGGAGCGACCAACTAAGAGAGCAATAATGGCCATAAGCATGCAAAGTGATAAAACATTATTAATTAAAGCATAAAGTGATATTACAAGTCGAAAACTAATTGATCATAGAGGCTATGATGACTTGGTATAGTCTTAACAAGGTGTGAGAATGCGCCAAGTCAACCCAAGTAAAGCATCAAAGGAGAATACCACAATATTATGCTTTAATATGCTAAAACAACGCACGATTCTTTCAAGGCACATTAAGCAATCTCAATTATTTGTAACAAGTCATGCTACAGCAATAATCACTAAGCATAAAGCCAAAATAGTATCAAGCATGACATGATAAAGTCTAAGTCACAGTCAAAAACAAGCTCTTTTTATACCACTTAAGCATGAACTTTCCTACTCTTTTCCAATCCAAATCAACATATTTGAAAACTAATGTATGAATGCGGGGGTCCAACCAATTTATTCAAGCAAACTAAACAAACGAAAACTAAAAACAAAACAAAGACGCTCCAAGAACAACACAATTGTGCATGAAACAATAAAAATGAAGTGTTTGGAAGAAACCTGAAATTTTTATTGATGAAGAAGGGGATGCCTTGGGCATCCCCAAGCTTTGACGCTTGTACTTCTTGAATATTTCTTGGGTTGACACGGGTGGCATCCCCAAGCTTGAGCTTTTGTCCATACTTCATCTTATCACATTACTCTTCCCTAGACTTTAAATTTTCCTTCATACAAAACTTCACACAATCTTCATTAGCAACATTAGTGTACTTAAGATAATAAGTCTTTTGGTTCAGTTTCAACACAAGTAAAACTTCCATTAAAACATAAGCTAATGTAGAACTTCCTTTAAAAAGTTCAAATGATCAAAGAGAACTCAAAGAGAAAGAGATTAAGAGGCAAATACAAATAATGGCAGAAATCTGTCAAAACAGACCAGCAGGTAAAAACCGATTTTTTCGAAGACCTTCTGTTGCTCAAATCGAAAAGTGTTGAACTACCGAAAGTTGGATAACAACCTGGGGCAGAAGCACAAAAAATTTGAGCTCAATGTACAGATATTTTTCACGAATTTTCACAGCAAAGCACAAAAATCTGTTTCGGGATAGCAACTTTCCCAAAAATTACTTCTCTCTCACTAGAGGTTATTCTTAGAACAAAAACCACACAAAAATGATAAGGAGAGGTTATTACTAAAGCAATAACTTCCAAGACTCAACAAAAGATCCCAATAAGTCCTTTTCTTTAATGCCTTTGAGCTAGGCATAAGAAGCAAGAAAATAATCAAGTATTCTCAAATGAAGAAGCATTAAAACCAAATTTCTTGCCCTTACCTCTCTTACTTTTATTCTTATCCTTGGGGAACGTATGATTGTTTGGTGTAGAAGCAAAATGCATGATGATCTTTTCCACATCTATTATTGCTCCAAGGAGTTTAAGTAGGGATCTTCCAAGTGTAATTTGTCCTTTTCCTACACTTTCAATAACAAGATAATCAGTAGACACCACTTTCCCTAGAATATTTGTAAACACTCCTTCCGCTATTCCAATAGGTAATATTGTGGCATTATTAGCAAGAGATATTTCTTTCTCCCCCTTCAGAAAGTCCCCAAAGATTTAAAGATTCATAGATATCTTTAGGCATAAGGCAGAATTCAGACATGATATCACAACGAGCATAAAAAGTTTTATTATTTATAACAACTTTTACTGTAGGAAGCCATTTTGAGGGTTCAAAATTTATTGGAACATATTCATGATGCTCTCTAAGCATGTTATAGCAATCTTTTAAACTAGCTGTGTTGGCTTCAAGAGTGTTTAATCTAGCAAATATGTTTATGAAGGAGGAATCAGATTTGCTAGGCAAGTTATATGTTGAGACCAACTTCTTTATGGCATTAAAAGCTTCACCCTCATTACATTGGAGGAAATCTCCTCCTACTACAGCATCCAAAGCATATCTATAGCATAGAGCAGTCCCAAAGTAAAAAATGTTAAGAAACAAGCTTAGAGTCATTTTAGTTCAGTTTTGCATGTAATTCAGAGATTCTAGACCAAGCTTCTTTGAAACTCTCTTCAATTCCTTGTTTGAAAGTAAAAATTATTTCCTGAGGTGATATAGTGATTGGAGCAATGCTGGACATAATAGCAATTTGAGATAGAGACTAAATTATTTTTTTGTGTTTTTAATATGAAGAAGCAAACTAGAACTACTATTTTCTTGTGTTTTTGATAAAAGAAACAAGCAAACAAAGCAAAAATAAACTAAGCAAAACAAAAAAACAAAGTAAAGAGATTGGTTATGAGGGACTCCCCCTTGTGAAGATGTCCTTGACTCCCCGGCAACATCGCCAGAAAAAAGCTTGATGGCTCAAAATATATCGAGCTCGTTGGGGAACCCCAAGAGGAAGGTATGATGAGCACAGCAGCAACTTTTCCCTCAGTTATGAAACCAAGGTTATCGAACTAGTAGGAGCAAAGGAACACCTCCAAGGTGTTGTTTCCAACTTGGAATCCTGCACAACACAACCACAGAACTTTGCCCCCAACTTACAGTGAGGTTGTCAATCTCACCGGTTTTGTTGAATACAAAGGATTAAACATATTGTGTGGAAGATAATAATTGCTTGCAGAAAGTAAATAGAAAACAGTAAATAGGTTGTAGATTGATGGTAAAAGAATGTACCGTGGTCCATAGTTCACTAGAGGTGATTCTCCTTAAGATAGATGACATGTTGGGTGAACAAATTATAGCGGGGCAATTGACAGACACCGAGAAAGCATACATGCATATACTAATCATCTTGACTCCTATGAGATTTGATTAGGCATTACAACATTATACATAGACCGTAATCCAACTGCATCTATGACTAATAATCCACCTTCAGGTTATCATCCGAACCCCCTCCAGTATTAAGTTGCAAGCAACAGATAATTGCATTAAGAAAAGTGTTTAAAGTAAACAATATGATTGTTCTATGAACAAAGGATTGCTGTTTTCTCCCTAGTAGGAATAGCACATCTAGTACCTTAGAGATTTCTGTCACTTCCCCAGATTCCTAGAGGCATGAACCCACTATCGAGCATAAATAATCCCTCTTGGAGTTGCTAGCATCTACTCGGCCAAGATAGCTACTAACAACGGAAAGCATGCAAGATCACAAATAACATAGACATGATAGAATCAATAATCAATTTGAAATAGCATCTCAATATCCATCGGATCCCCGCAAACACAACATGTATGATTACAAATAGATGATCTTGATTATGAACGGAGCTCACAAGATCTAAACATGGTAGCACAAAGGAGAATAACCAACCATCTCTCTACTACATGGACCCGTAGTCCAGGGATGAACTACTCACACATCACACCGGAGGAAGTCATGGTGATGAAGAAGGCCTCCAAGGTGATCTCTCCCCTCCAGCAGGGTGCCGGGAAGAGCTTCAGATCCCTCCCGATCTAGTGATGGAGATGGCGGCGGCTACAGACTCTTTCGTGGAATTTTTGATCGGGTACTTAGGGTTTTCATCCCGGAGGCAATATATAGGTGAAGGGGCAAGGTTGGTGGAGTACCAGGGGGCCCACACCCCCTGGTGGCATGGCTAGGGCTGGCCGCGCCACCACCAGGTGTGGCCGCCCTGGTTCCCCTCTTTGTCTCCCTTCCGGACTCCATATTCCTTCTGGTGAAATATTGACTTGGGCTTTTGTTCGGTCCAATTCCGAGAATATTTCCTTACTAGCTTTTCTGAAACCAAAAACAGCATAAAATAGGCAACTGGCACTATGGCATCTTGTTAATAGGTTAGTTCTAGAAAATGTGTAAAATTACTTCAAAGTATGGACAAAACATAGGAAAGTAGATATAAAACAAGCATGGAACATCAAAAATTATAGATACGTTTGCAACGTATCACCCAGCTCCAGCAATATGTAGGTAATAAACACCACCTCTCTAGGTGAGCATTCCACAAGCTTTCGAAGTGGAGAAACCAACATGTCACTCACCTAGCACGGGTTGCAACTCACCAAGGTAGATGCCTAGGGCAGTGGCAAGCATGGTGATGACACCTCCACCTGTGATTGGTCCTTGGCTTTGGGAGGCTTGGTGCTCCAAGTAGCACACAAGGATGGCGCCCAAGTTGAGTGAAAAGTCACAGTTGATGTAAGCAGCCTTTGTGAGGACTAGGATGTCCTCCTTGTTGAGTCTCGTGAACTCATTACGTGCCTACAAGGTGTTAGCAATAACATAGAACAAATAGCGAATTGTACGATGTTGAATATTCTTCCCCTTGCTCACTCTAGTAGTAAAACTCATTCCATTATAGTATTATTCAGGGGTAGGTTCTAAGCCAGTAAAGGATGCGCGTAGGGCATTAACATCATTGTTTGGCAAATTAAAACATGTGCACCATTCATCTAAAGTTAAAGTGTAGTTGTTGTTCATAGGTCGAAAAGAAATAGTCTCCTCTCCTTGCCATTGTTTAACGGTGCTATGCAACGAACTTAGAAATCCAACGGTTAACGGTGCTATGCAACGAACTTAGAAACTTTTGCAGGCCAGCTCTATTGCAAAGTAAATTGAAGTCATCAGAAATACCGAGTTGGTTCAATATAATGGGGCAAGCCAACTTGGTGGCCTTCACTTCGTGGTTCTTGATCTTGTCGAAGCGCTCACGTTGGAGCTCATTCCTGAACCGTATCCCATGCGTTCTTGAGCGACAGCCCGAGAAGCGCTAGCGGTGGCACGAGCACGAGTTTGGCTCCTTGTGTTCATCATATAAAACATTGAAGAAAGACAAAAATAAAACTTTTTGATCCAACAACAGTATGTACAACATATTCCTCATCATAGCACACTAAAGAATCTCCTCAAAATAATAATCTAGGCAAGAGAATCATGGCAATAGGTTCATAGTATGTCTTACCCTAGATTGATAATCACAATAGATCGACGATGAATTTGCAAAAAGTAACTGGAGGATCGGAGGAGAAACATATCGTAGATCACTTGTGTGTGAGGAAATCGAACGAAATTGAGTAGAGATGAAGATCTCTAGAGGTTTTGAGAGAGTTTGGAGGTAGAAGAGAGAAAAAGGATTGAATTTTTGGAGTTGGGGGTACCTTCACGTGCGATTTTGTGGTCAGGCGCAACTATATGGCCGGAACAATGCGTTCCCACCGTATAGTTGGCCTTCTGTCAATTTTTTAGGGTTTCCTCCTAGCGGCGCAGCTATACGGGTGCAACTATACGCCCAGGACAAAATGTTCTTGCCATATAGTTGGTCGTTGTCAACACCCGGATTTTTAATCCTAGATGCCAGTTACGCCATACATCGCAATCCCAGTATGACTATTTTTGCGAGACATAACAGTTTGGATATCACAGTACATCATCCATTACAAACCATAATAAGGTCTTACACAAATAAAGGATCTCATGATCTAGTCTTAGTACAAACAAGTAGCAGAATAATAAGCATAGCGGTAGGCTCCATCTTCAGTGTCACAGGCAATGCTGATGGTGGGAGATGATCCTAGTTGTCGTAGCAGTCCTGATGTCCTTCTTCCGGATAGTCCTCCTCATAGTCTGGCCACGGGAATAGCCAGGGACAAAGCCATGAGTACTCTTTAAGTACTCGCAAACTATCACTAACAAGTAAGGTAGTTCTAGTAGGAATGCTAAGTTCTAAGTTTATTTGCAAAGTTAAGTTTGAAACCTAAGCTGGGTTCAGAAACAAAGAAAGATAAAATAAAGTTCTAAATCACCTAAGTGGGAACTTAGTTTTTCATAGTCACAACCCTGTTGTGGTCAAGTGATGTCACAATTCATTTCATAAGTCATTTGGAAAACATCTGACAACGGAACAGTATGGCCACTCCAACTATCCATGACCGCGGACGCAGCTATTCAAATAGTTTGACACTCTGAAGAGGTGGTACACTTTCACCACAAAATTCGATACATCCGTCAGGGATAACCCTGAATCATCATACTTAGTATGTGGATAATCAAACATAGCCTTTCCTTTACACACTCTAGTATAAGCACCTCTCCTATGAGCTTGGCCTCCCAGCCATGGCCATCTGCCATCCTGGGCACTTCATAGGTGGACAATATCAAGAGGTAGCCTCAGCTCAAACCTCTCCCGCGAGGGAACCCATACTAATGCATATAAACTTCCGGCTAATCCCTACCCAATTTAGGTATTATGGTTGTATGGTAAATTTGGAATGGTATCGCATCCGAACCCAACCATCAGTTTTTATAAAGGGGTAAGGCTCATGCCTCAACATTTTCATCATCATAAACCATTTGTGTTTCTCAACACATGTCAAAACATCTCAATAGAATGACTCATCATTCCAAGGTTTTCATAAGCATTTTCACCAAGTATTGCCATCTAGAGTGATCAAGTTTTTGGTTTAGCTCTAACCACAAGTTAAGAGTGTTAACTAAGGTGGGATGCTAATCTCAATCTCATGCCATAGAATTACATCTAGTATAGGCCAAGTTTTATACTCTTTATGCTATCTAAACTACTTTCTAAAATCTCACAAAGCATTACTAGGAGTAAAGAAACTTAGATAAAGCAAAAGTAAAAATTGTAAGTAAAACTTGGGATGGTTATTAATCAAGGGGTATAACCAAAGCATTCCTAATGCATCTTGCTTAGGTTATTTTGTATCTAGTGATGGCTTGCAAGTATTAGCTTGCCAATAACATCTTGCCTTGATTGGTGTAGTGGTTGAAATTCTCCTCGTCTTCTTCGGGGTAGAACTCCTCCTCCTCGTAGACTTTGTCGGTACTATCGTCTATAAATACATACGGGATACACAATCACCAAACAATACTTAACTAGTCTATTTAGCACACTAAGGCACATACTTGATGATATAATATCATCACAATCATCACAAGATCTAATGAACTAGTTTCATTTATTTTATTTGAGAAAAGTAATTTCTACTCATTGAAATTAATTAAGATTTAATATTCTCCAATTAAAATATAGTATCATGTGGACACATATTCTAATACATGGGAATGTGATTCTAATACATGGGAATGTGATTTAAATGTTTGATCACATTTCACTAAGTTTAACTTTATTATTTAAATTATTTAAAGTGACTAGAAATGCCTATATAGCATTATTTTGGTACTAGTCCAAAGTCACTGCATTCAAACCTAAATATTATTACATATTCAGATAGGTATTGTCAAATGTGATTTTTGAGAGTTGGAATCAACTCAAAAGCTATTATGGTTGATTTTTGAAAAATGTTTGAATGTAGAAAAGTCTCTGTTTTGTTATTTTTGCTATATGTGATCTATAACTCCAATTGATTTAAATCCAACGGGCTTGGATAGATATTTGAATTATATTTCTAACAAAATTTGAATCATTCATTTTGGTTTAGTAGAACTCTCTGAATTGATTTTTAAACAAGTGGATAGAACCTAGTTTAAACTTAATTAGAAAAACATTCATTTGAATTTTTGGGCCAGCGCGGGAAACTAAATGGGCTGGCCCAGTGGCGCTCCACGGCACAGAGGGCGACTGATAGGCTGGTCCCGCATGCCAGCGGCAATTAAAACCTGAAACGGTATGGGCGATATCAGCTGTGCGATTAGAATGGAAATCGACGGTCGGGGCTCATCATCGACGACGAACAGGTCGCCCGCGAGAGTTAACCCTAGCGGCTCGGTGGGGGTCGATTGGGGGCTTACCAGGGCTCCAGCGAACATGGTGATGGGGGCGATCGAATTGGTGGACAACGGTGGTCTCAGGCGTGGTCGCGGCGGCTCCTGGGGTGGTCGCAATCAGCGGGGCCCTTCTCCTCCAGTAGCGGCCCACTCCGGTGGAATTCCGGCGACTGCAAGCTCGAGCAGCTCCGGGGAGAAGTGGGGAAGGCTTAGTGGCGAGAGGGGAGGTGAGTGGTGTGTAGAATGAGGCTAGGGGTGGCCTCCTTATATAGGCTCGATGACAGGACAGCGCGGCGTGGCTAGGCGATAGTGGTGACATGGCTACGGGTTGCTAGAGGCGTGGCTGCGAGCGGTGATCGATGCGCGGTCTCCTGGCGAGCCGCTACGGTGTAATGGCACGGCTAGGGGCGGTGGCAATTGGTCGGGCTCGGCATGTGCTCTGAGCGGCAGAGGCGGCGTTCGACGCGATGTGTGGTGGTTGCGGGTCAAACGGCGGTGAGCGGGGATGTCTGGGGGCGTGCTGGTGTTAAGGCAGGTGCGCACGTGCGAGCCGAGGGCAAGGCGGGCTTTGTGCGAGGCTGTCGGGGGCAGCGCACTAGCGTGGTCCGTGCATGATGCAGAGGCGGAGAGCACGGGCGTGCTGCGGTGCTCCAGTGCCTGGCAAGGCTCGGGGCAGGGATAATTGGCGGCGGTGTGATCACGCCTACCTCCTAGACACGGCGAGAGAGGGAGGGTTGGTCTCCTGTGGCTTGGGCATGGTAGGCCGGCGGCGACCATTCTCGGGCGGCACGGTACTAGCGCAGCGGCACAGAGGGGATGTTGGCTGGGGCTGGGTTAGTGTAAGAGGGGACAGAGGAGAGATGAGAGGGTCGAATGGGGGACAAGAACTTGATTAGCAACAGTATTAGTTAGGCAGTTTATTTTGTGCTAACCAACTGTTCGACACAATGCCCGCATGAAGTTTATTTTTGAATTTTGAAAAGATTTATGGTGGGTGTGTTAGTCATAAGCTTGATCATCTGTGGTTGCTATGGATTGTCAAGGTGAACTCATTTGAGTGGTTTTTGAAAACGTGAGATCTATGCATATGAAGTGGATTCAAATTTCAAATGCCACTTAAAATTAGTGGCTAAGGGTTTTTGTAAGATTGTAAAGTGGGCCTTAGTAGATCTTTACTTGTACTAGCAAGGGGTGAAAAGAGTTAGAATTATTTCTGTTAAGAATTGACTTCTAGGAACACCTAAAGTGGTCTAGTAGATTAAAATGGCACAAATGACCATTTGCATTTATTAATCTTATTTGTTTTCTTTTTCTTTGGATTTTGTTTGGGAATTATGTAGATGATGTGGAATTCACCTTTGAATCATTTGACAACCATTAGAG
This sequence comes from Avena sativa, assembly GCA_916181665.1. Lineage (NCBI taxonomy): Eukaryota > Viridiplantae > Streptophyta > Magnoliopsida > Poales > Poaceae > Avena > Avena sativa. The sequence continues at coordinate 540,783,441 of OV702289.1, read as the reverse complement.
CAAACAAACATGGCAATTTCAAGAAAATCTATATTAATGGAAACACACATGCATTCATAATTGTTTTTAATAATAAAAAGTTTTTGTTAACCCTAAATTGGGTGATTTGGATCTTCATTAACCTTGATTAAAGTTTTGGGATGTTGCACACCTTTCCCCCTTAAAAAAATCTTGTCCCGAGATTTAAGAAAACTAGGAACTAAAGAGATCTGGAAACTCAGTCCTAATGTAATCTTCTCGCTCCCAAGTGGCTTCTTCTTCGGTGTGGTTGCTCCGTTGGATCTTGAGAAATTTGATGCTCCGGGTCCTGGTGGTTCTAAAGGCTTCTTCCAAGATACGAATGGGTACTTCACGATACGTCAGATCCTTGTTGATATCAACGGCTCGGTGATCGATGTTCTTGAACACTTCGGTCTTCTCCGGCACTTCCAAGCATTTGCGAAGTAACGAGATATGGAACACATTATGGATGGCTGACATCTCTTCTGGCAGTTCCAGCTAATATGATACTTCTCCTCGATGATTTAGAATCCTGAAGGGTCTGATAAATCTGGGGGCTAACTTTCCATTCAGACTAAAACATTACGTTCCTTTCAATGGAGAAACTTTGAGATATACAAAATCTCCGACATTGAAAGTCAGGTCTCTACGTCTCTTGTCAGTGTAACTCTTTTGTCTAGATTGGGCGGTCTTGAGGTGCTCACGGACTTTGTGAACCTTCTCTTCGGCTTCTCGTAGGATGTCGGGTTCGAAAATCTGGCTCTCTCCTACTTGCGACTAATTCAAAGGGGTACGACACTTTCTTCCATATAAGAACTCAAATGGGGCCATTTGCAAACTGGCTTGATAACTGTTGTTGTATGAGAATTCTGCGAAAGGCAGGCAATCTTCCCATGTTGATCCATACTCTAACACAGAATCTCTCAACATATCTTCTAAGATTTGGTTGACTCTTTCAGTCTATCTGTCGGTCTGCGGGTGATAAGCTGTGCTGAAATTCAACTTCGTTCCTAATCCTTCTTGGACTTTCTACCAAAATCTCGAGGTAAATTGGGTTCCTCGATCCGTTACTATGGTCTTGGGGGTTCCATGCAAACTAACGATTCTAGCAATATACAGCTCTGCTAGCTTCGAACTCTGGTAAGTTGTCTTGACAGGTATAAAATGGGCTACCTTGGACAGTCTATCAACTATGACCCAGATTGAGTCATTTCCCCTACTGGAAGTAGGTAAACCGGTGATAAAGTCCATTCCGACGGAATCCCATTTCCATTCCGGAATCTGCAATGGTTGCAACAGTCCTGCAGGTCTCTGATGCTCTGCTTTGACTCTTTGACAGATGTCACACTTGGCGATGTAGCTCCCGATTTCTCTCTTCATCTTGTGCCACCAAAATTGCTCTTTCAAGTCCTGATACATCTTTGTTCCTCTGGGGTGGATAGAATAAAGAGTATCATGAGCTTCCTTCATGATAACTTCCTTTAGCTCCGAATCTGCTGGCACACGAATACGTCCTTTGTACCACAGTACTCCTTCTTCATCTTCGGTGAATCCAGGCACCTTTACTGTACCAATATGACGCTTGATTCCGTCGATACTTGCATTTCCCTTCTGGGCTTCCTTGATCTGACTGATCAAAGTGGGTTGAAGTTCAATGCTAGCTAAAAATCCTTTGCTAACTAGCTCAGTTCTAAATTGCTCCAACTCTTCATGCAAACTTGGCTGGGCTTCTTTAGTCATGGTGTTTAACCTACACGCAATCTGCTAAGAGCATCTGCTACCACATTGGCTTTGCCGGGGTGATAGTGAATGTCAAGGTGATAATCCTTGATTAACTCTATCCATCTTATTTGCCTCATATTTAGCTCCTTTTGAGTGAAAATATACTTCAAGCTCTTGTGATCTGAATAAATCTCACAGCGATTACCCATAAGGTAATGACGCCATGTCTTCAAGTCTAAAACTACAACTGCTAATTCAAGATCATGGGTGGGGTAGTTTTCTTCATGCTGCTTGAGTTATCTGGACAGATATGCTATGACTTTGCATTCTTGCATCAACACACATATGAGACCAATCTTGGATGCATCACAATACACGTCAAATGGCTTCTTGATATCTGGCATAATCAATATTGGGGCTGAGATCAATCTCATCTTGAGCTCTTGGAAACTTGCTTCACATTTGTCGGTCCATTTAAACTTCTTGTCCTTCTTCAACAATTGGGCCATGGTTCTTGCGATGCTCGAAAGTCCTTCTACAAACTTGCGGTAATATCCCGCTAATCCGAGAAATGCACGGACTTGGGTTTGAGTGGTTGGGGCTTCCCATTCTTCAACATATTTGATCTTGGCGGGATCAACAACGACTCCTCCTGCCAACACAATATGTCCGAGGAATCCTACTTCTTTCAGCCAAAACTCACATTTGCTGAACTTGGCATACAACTGATGCTCTCTAAGGGTTTCAAGGATGATTCTCAGATGTTGCTCATGGTCTTCTTCTGACTTGGAGTAGATAAGAATATCGTTGATAAACACAATGACAAACTTATCCAGAAAGTTCATAAAGATCTTATTCATGAGATTCATGAAATAAGCGGGGGCATTGGTTAATCCAAAAGACATAACCATATACTCATACAATCCATATCTGGTAGTAAAGGCGGTCTTTGGAATATCCATTGCACGAATCTTGAGTTGATGATAACCAGTCCTAAGATCAATCTTAGAGAACACTCTGGCACCAGTCAACTGATCAAACAGATCCTCTATCTTGGGCAATGGGTACTTGTTCTTGATGGTGACATCATTCAGCTTCTGGTAATCTGTGCACAAATGGTTGCCTCCATCTTTCTTGTCGACGAACAACACGGGCGATCTCCATGGCGATGCGCTTGGTTGAACATGCCTTTCTCCAGCATAGCATCCAGTTGCTTCTTCAGTTCCACTAACTCTGATGGGTGTTGGGGATATACTCTCCGGGTATCCTCACAGTTCCTCACTGACCAGGGTGGCCCACTTCGGGTTAGAGCTTTGCTTCACGGGCGGCCCAGTCAGGGAGAAAGATGGAGTCCAATCTGGCTACAGGAAGGCCCAGAAGACTTACCGACTTAGGCCCATAATATTACTTGTAGTTCAAAATGTACTCTGTAACCGACTCTTAGTCGTAGCCGGATAGATCTCTCTTGTAAACCCTAGGACGGATATCTATATAAGCCGTCCTAGGGAGAGCCTTTAGGGAAACACCTCAATAGTCTACAATCTCAACTCGCACAGGCGAAACCCTTGTACCCCATATTACGGCTCTGCCGTATTACTGGATTGCTAGCAGGAGTAGGGTCCGTCCAAAGCCGGCGGATTCGAACCTGGGTAAACTTGTGTGCTCACCGTCCCGGAACACCGTACGTCTCACACCCGTCTCTTCCGCATGCCTCGAGGACCCCCTCATGGTGTACTCGTCATCAATCCGACGACAGTTGGCGCCCACCATGGGGCAAGTGAGCTTCGGATCTGCGTTCCGAGCGGAATCTGCAAGAATCAGAATCGGCGAGACTATCGTCGTCGGTCGCATCCTCTACGCCAGCGACGTCCCTCTCATTGTTCTCGGCGAGACTTGGATTCCAGCTAGGGAGGTTGTGACTGCCTACACAATCATGTCTTTTGGCGAGATCGATGTTTACATCGGTTTTGCTGAACCTGCCCCACCCACCCCAGCGGTGATGATAGAGGTAGAAGAATCTTCTAGGTCCCCTTTGTCTGTGGAGGCGGCAGAGTTCTGGATCTCAGAAAATCCTAAACCCACCCAGCCCGCACCAGTTGCGGAGATAGTGGAGAAATCCGAGCCTGAAGAAGACCTAGCGGCCCAAGTCAAATCTGGAGTGGATCTCCCTGGAGGAGACGGATCCCAGATCGACCCACCCGTGGAAGTCAAAATCCAGGAGGAGCATATCAATGACACTGATTCCGGCTCTGAGGATGCCGGGATAGACAGACCTTTCCTAACGTACACATTACGACGTATGATAATGCAAGATGCGAGCGCAGATGCAATTCTCGAGACCATCAAAAGTTTCGACATGGTTGATCGCGAAAGCCGCAGGTACCTCAGGAAGCACGTGTCGCACTTCGTCGAATACGTGGGATTCGGATATGGCTCTGCCGATGCTGGAGAAAACACCGACTCTATGCTAGAGGCAATTGGAACAAACGCCGATGTACCCGCATCCTCGGATGAATCGATGACATCAGTGGATTTCTGAAAGTTCTCCGCGGAATATGAAGAGGAGTATAACTCCAAAGCTGCAAAAGAAGGAGAAGCCATCGATGAAGGATCCGGGGAACACTCTCCCAAAGCGCAGGATGACATGGACATCGGGGTTAATCCCGAGGTCCAGATGTCCGAAAGTACCGATCAGAGCTTGACTCCGGGAAATGGACACAAAGCCGTCTTTGCTACCAGCGCTGCCAAGAAGGCAAAGAAGAAGAACAAGAAGAACAAAACCCTGGCAAAATACCCTCTGACAGAGGAGGTGATTGCCGAGGAATACGAAGAAGACGCGGATGGAGCACTTATCCCAGAAGAGCCAAAAAAAGAAGAATCGGTGGATGGACACGTGATCACCGAAGGTGCGCGTCAACTCATCGATGCTGCATTAACCACACCTATCCCTACAGCTGCAGAACTTACTGCTGAAGAGCTGGACAAAAGGGCCCAAGCCCTAGAAGCGCATCGTCAACAACTCCTCGTTGAAGCCAAAAACATCGAGGTGGAGAAGAAACGCATGGCAACTAAGGACTACATGTCTCAGTTGCATCAGAAGACACGGAAGCGTCACACCAATGACGACCAATTCCCACATATCTGGGCCGTCCTTTTCGGAGATGAGATGGGGAAGCCACAGAAAGATAGCAAAGGAGATTGGGTATATCCAACCCCAGTACAGAATACCGTGGCGGCCCGAGAAATTCTATCGGCTAATCCAAGACCAGAGGAGATCCGTTTGGGTATCAAGCTACTCAACAAGGGACTGGAGCAGCAAAAGGCGCCCTTTCCGGAAGTCAAAAACTGGTCTCGGATTCCGACCAATGTCGAACAGATCCGGCATGGGCTGACGTGAGACCCCACCGCGTTCCGAAGCAGCATTATCGCCCCGAACAACGGGAGGACAATTATTCGAGAACCGGATCGTCAGGACAGCATCGCAGGACTACACGCGACTGGAGCAACGTCACACCAGCGGCCGAAAAAGAGGCCATCGCATCTCTGAATCCGAGGAATCCTCCCTGACGAGAATCTAACGATCGATGGGGAGAAGATAAAGAGAAACGTCAGGAGGAGGATCGTCAAAAAATGCCACCTCCTAGACATGCAAGCAGTCCGGCTGAGCCCCCCCATGGTGGGAACGATGGACGAAGAAACAACGGAAACCACGCCGGAACAAGCAGGCAGGGGGCTCGTCGTAGTCAAGACCCTCCCCAGAATCGGAATAATGACGTTCTGGACGGAGGCCGACGATCAGCCGGAAACTATCCAGCTGCCCTACCCTCTCCACCACACAGTCATCACAATGGCTCCCAAGGAGGACATGGAGGACTACATGGCAGAGGAGGTGGTGGCAGAAGCCGAAGTCCGGCTCCAAGGCACCGCATCCACAGCCGACATTCGGGACGATCTTTATCCCCGAACGACGCAAGGCACAGGATCTGAAGGGAATATGCCCGAGAGGCAATAATAAAGTGGTTATTATCTTATTCTATGTTCATGATAAATGTTTATTTTACATGCTAGAATTGTATTGATCGCAAACATCAATACATGTGTGTTTAATAAACAAAAAGGGTTCCTAGTTATGCCTCTCTTATAGACTAGCTTGTTGATTAACAAGATGATCAAGGTTTCCTGATCATGGACATTGGATGTTGTTAATAACAAGGTCACACCATTGGTGGAATGATGTGATGAACATTCATCCGAAGTATAGCATTACGATCAAAGTCATTATGTTTATATTGCTATAATATCATACGAAGTAATCTTTATCCTTAGACCATGAGATCATGTTAATTGCTAACACCGGAAGAGTATCTTGATAACATCAAACGTCGGACCGTAACAGGGTGACTATAAAGGTGGGTTCAGTGCTACGAAGCTTTTATGTTGAGGCTCATGGATCAAGAGTGGGATTTGTCCATCCCGATGATGGATAGATATACTCTGGGCCCTCTCGGTGATATCACATTGAAATAGCTTGCAAGCAAGTGATGTGATCACTAGAATGTTATATCACGGGAACGAGAAAAGAGTGCATGTCGGTAACGAGATCAAACTAGGTATGGAGATACCGATGATCGAATCTCGGACATGTAATATATCGCAGGACAAAGGGATTTAGTTACTAGCGTTAAAGGTTCTCACGATCACAGAAGTCATCGATGAATGTGTAGGAGTCAGTATGGATCTCCAGGTCCCGCTGCTGATTATTGATCGGAGAGGGGTCTCGATCATGTCTGCATTATTCGTGAACCGTAGGGTGACACACTTAAGGGATACCGACACCATTTGGAGCAAATATGTTTTAGATAAAGATTTAAGAAAGCGCTGGAATTATTTCAATAGACACCGAAACTGTTTCGGGTGAAATTGCTGAAATTGGTTCTGCATGTAATATTGAAATGTTGCAGGGGGTTTTATGTGAATGTTTGTTAATTAAAGTAATTAACAAAATTCTGAATAAAATTAATAAAAGAGTTTATTAAATGAGAGAGCATTAAATTTGGAGAAATTTAATGCATTTAAAGTGGAGACTTTAAAAGAGAATGTGAAGGGGCATTTTAATGTGGAGGGGTTACCACCACATGAATGGAGGAGGTGAAGGGTCACCCCCTCCATGCGCCGGCCATGAAGGAGGGGCACCCCCCTCCTCCTATAAAAGGCCACCCCATCCTCACTTCTCACACACACCTCCTTGTGAAGGATCTCTCTCCCCCTCTAGTATTATTCCCCCATGGTCTCGGATTAGCGAGATACATGTTCCCGGTGGCTTTATCTGGAAAGGAGTTGCTGCTTCTGCTGCTTTGCTGGAGCGAGGGACGGAGGTTGTGTGCGATCACGGATGCACCGCTGCTTTGCGGTGCTGGACTTGGTGGTGCTGGAGCTGGATCTAATGGACGTGCTGGAGCCGGACCTGCTGGACTTCATCACGATCTTGAGATCGGCAAGTGTACGACTACATCAACCACGAGTTCCTACTCGTTAACAAAGCTCGTTATCTACGAGGGTAAGTTCTCGTTGGATGTATGTCCACCCGTTGCTTTGTACCTAGTAGATAGATCTTGGCGTGTAGTTCACACCGTAGGATTTTTTTTTGTTTTCTATGCTGCGGACCCAACAGTGGTATCAGAGCCTGATCTATGCGTAGGTGCTTTGCACGGGTAGTACACATATGTTTATATGTGGGCGATGATAATCATGTTATTGCTTCTTTCATGTATTTTGGATATTGGTGGCATAGTGGGATGAAGCGGCCCGGACCAACCTTACATGTCATTGTACATGAGACCGGTTCCATGACTGACATGCAACTTGTTTTGCATAAGTGGCTGGCGGGTGTCTGTCTCTCCTACTATAGTCAATATCTGATTTACAACGAGTTGCTAATAACTTAGTTATCCTCGTTGTGGTTCATGTTCGTAGGTAAGAACGGTTCTATCTCCGAAAGCCCTAAGCCACATAAAGCTTGCAATTGATAAATTAGAGGCGTCTAGTTTAGATCGTTACTGGGCTAGTGTATTGATATGGTATTGTTATAAGTAGATGTATGATAGATACTCTTACAACACATTCAACGTGTAAATTACATAGACCTTGGCCTTACACACAAAGGAATGATAGAGATCATACCACGATGCAAGTGATAGAGATCAAATGCATGGACCATATCATCTCACTTTACACATTAGATGTTAGCATCTTATACTGCTAGTTTGGCGCTTTCTGTAGCATTGTAAGATGATCCCTCATTTAAATATCAAGATAAAATGTGTTCTTCCTTAAGTATGCACCGTTCTATGGATCGTGTTTCGAGACATCACGTGATGATCGGGTGTTCTCAACTCTACGCTTTCATGCAACGGGTGTAAGACAGTTTTACACACACGAATACTAAGGTTCTTACTTGGCGAGCCTAGCATGTACAGACATGGCCTTGGAACACGGACCGAAAGGTTAAGCATGAGTCATATAGTTGATGTGATGACTATATTGATGCTCGCCTTTGAAGCTACACTGACTCACGTGATGATCGGACTTGGTGTAGTGGATTTGGTTCATGTAATCACCAAAAAGGCACGAGGGATGTCGTTTTTGATTGGGAGTTCATTTCTAATTTGGATTAGTCGAACTCAATTTGTCATAAACTAAATCAAAGTGAATTTGCATAATTTGTTGTAGTCATTCGCATATGTTCACTACCTTATGCTTAGTTTTTATTTGAGATAATAGAACTACAGAATTCTGGATATTTACTTTACGAAATGGTATCGTATTGTTTCGAATGTCAATTTAAAGTTTATAAGTCCTATTGCAAACTTTCAGCAAACTCTATTTACTCCATGAAGTTTAATAAGTAGTATTAAATCAAGAGTAAGAATTCCAATGTTAGTATCTAAAGTATCATGTTTGCCTCCATGATTATTGATATTCAAAAAAGTTGTTTTAATATCAAGATTATATTGGAGCTGGAAATTGTTTCAGAAACCATCACGTGTGAAAGATATTGTGATATCTGAAACAATGTTTTTGGTTGCATTATGATAGAGTATAATTTAGCAAAATACATGTTCTCATATTGTATGAGAATTTGTGAAGGATGGAGATGCTAGGCATACGAATCTACCAAAAGGTTTTGGGAACTGATATTATACTCGTGATTCTTCCTTATAAGCTATAGTAGCTTGATCATGAAAGTTGTCATGATAAGGATGAATAGAAGATGTAAGTAAAATGTTTACTACACTAATAGATTACTAAAGAATGGATTTTTAAAAGAACACCAAACATTTGATGATGGTGATCCACTTCAAAGTGCAAGTCCAAAGGTATTAGTAGTTGGCTATATACGCTTTGTACCATGTGTCATGTTGATGACACCACTATTGATGTTGATAGATTCTTCTAAAAGAAAAAGGAATTGCTGAAAGAGAATCTATAAAATATTTGGCAGAAAATAAAAGGTTGGAGATGTCCAACTTGGGTATATAGAAGATATACATGTTATGGCTATATTCCTTGCTTGTTAAACAATGCGGTTATGAGGTATTGGATACCGAATTGGTTGGTATGAAGTGTCATACAGGACAACGCAATTCATGAACTACAATGGCCTAAGTAACCAGCAAGAGAATGAGTGATGATGTTCATCGAAAACAAATAAAGTGTTATTCTGTTTTTCGTTGTCATCAAACCAAGCCTTCAAGATTTGTTTAAATAATTGTTATTTTGTTCCGGTATCATGAGAACAATGGCTGTTCAAATAATTACCGTATTCCATAAAGGATGGATGAACTTTTACAAGTCTAGTTGGAGAAATCACACCCATAAACACTATTGCTAAAATGTCGCAAGACAAATGATTGAAAGATCACTTATGAAGTGACATCGCTGTTTAAATTATATTTGAAAGAAAACATGAAGAAACTCCATGTTGATGGATTTTTGGAGTCTTTGATTTTGATCAATTGACGCATGTGATACTTTCCTCGAGATAATTGAAACTCCGTTCATAGGCCAAAGAGGAACGGATGACTAGCTTATTGGAAATTGTGCATGCTGATGTGCATAAGTCCATTATGTGTAGCCATATGCGATGGATCTTTTTGCTTCATATGCTTTCTTCAAGAATTTGAGTGAATATATCTATATATTTACTTAATAAGGAAGAAGTATGAAACATTTGAAAGTTGTTCAAAGACTTTCAAGATGAAGTGAAAAATCATTGTAACAAGAAAATAAAGAGTTTATGATTCGATCATAAAGGAAGATATTTGAGTTACATGTTTAGCAAAAACACCTAAGACTTGAGGAATTGTTCCATGATTTGTGTTTTCCCGATAAACCATAGGAGTATGGCATATTCGAGAGATGAAATCAAACCATGTTTGACATGGTAAGATCAAAGGTGTCATTTATAAAACTGCCATTATGTTTTAAAGATTGAAGCTTTAGAGACTACCGCTTTTACACTGAAAAGAGCACCATCGTGATCCATTGAAATGACACCATATGAGTTATGGTTTGGGATAAAACCCGAATGTCTTTTCTTAAATTTTGGTATGCTATGCATAAGTAAAATGTTTACAACCAAAGTCAGATAAGCACGTCTTTGTAGGTTATCCCAAAGAATTTGTTGGGAATTTCTCCATAACACCAAGGACAAAAGAGTTTGTCACTTGGAACGTCAAGTTTCTTGAGAAGAAACTTTTCGTGAAAAGTTAAGTGGGAGGACAATAGAACTTTGATAAGGTTGTTGAACCTTATCTATATGTGCTAAGTAGCGCAGCACCGGAAAGTGTCCCGGTGGCGGCCACAATGCTCATGGCTCTCGTGATTAGAAAAGGTGTGATCTCAGAGATTAGAGTTCCTATAGAACCGTGTGGGTCGGTAAGAATCAAATAGTAAGATTTGATAAGCAAGTCGTTATTGTTTTAACAATGATGAACCGACTACATGCAAAGAAGCGATGATGGGCCCTTACTCCATAAAATGACTAGAAGTCATAGAATCCGTGATAGTATCCATACACGAGAAATCAAGTTTCTGAACTTGGAAGACCCTCCGGAAAGGCGTGAAGCCTATCGGTCGTGTTTGGATCTATAAAGAAATAAGACATGGATGTTTAACATCTATGAAATAGTCGACATGTCGGAAATAAGTTTACGACAATGTTCAAGGAGTTGACTATGACAAGATTTGATCTCTCATAGCGATATATAGTCTTGACGGATTAATGTAGCAACCACTACATATAATTTGGTATATGGTAGTTGAATAAACAAAACAAGGTTCTTCTAATAGAACGGTAACCTAGGACATGTACATGACATGGTCCGAAGGGTTTTGTTAATTCAAAGGGTGCTAAAATGGCATGTAAACTTCAATAGTTGAAGTAAGCATAGCGGAGTTGGAATCTTCACCATGATGAAACTGTTAAAAGAGTTTAAATTCATCGGAGATGATGAAGATGCTTGCATTTGCAAGAAATTAAGTGGGAGCGCTGAGACATATTTCTAATACATTATGTAGAGGACATATTGTTGATTGGAAATGATGTATCTTGTATTGACACAAGTTAAGAATTTCATTAAAATAAGATTTCGATGAAAAACTTAGGCAAACTCGGAATATTAGGCATCAATATCTATATGGATAGATTAAGGCGCTAATATGGTTGTGCCAGACATACATATATGAGATATTGAAAGGGTTCAATATGGAAACAACAAGAAAGGTTCTTGCTGCATGGAAAGGATTGTATCAAAATTCAAGTGTTTCAACACTTGGTGAGTAAAATCACATGAAGATTCTGATCGATTATACCATGATATGTATATATCTAGAATGTCCTATGCTCTAAATGTTATGAGCATATACCAGAATGATTCATAAGATGATCATTGGACAATAGTAAAGCTATTCTTATGAGCTTTGGAAGAACTAAGAATATATCATGTATAAGTGACAAATAGTTAAAGTAGTTCATTGTAAAGTGTTACATTGATACTAGTTTTGTCACAAGATACAAATTAAATTTATCTCAATTTAGACTATGGGTGGCACAATATAATGGAAAGGATGTTCCATGATGGATTTGGATGAGTTCCAAAGTTGAGATATAGTGACGGATACTACAACAAAAGGCTAAGTATATAACTGCTATAGTAGCAGCAAAGGAGGGCATTTGTGTTAAGTAGTTTGTTATCAAACTAGGTGTGGTTCAAAGTAGACTAATACTATGAAGATATATTGAATGACAATAATATCAACATATTTTGAGCCGAACGAACTAAAGGTCTCACCAGAGGACCAAATTTATACAATGCCATCTCATTTGAGAATGAGTGATGCGTAGAGACGCAAAGACATGCAAATACACACGGACCTGAAACTGTCAGATCTAGAGATTATGTTAACCACTAGCAATAGCGTATATGCACCACTAGAAAGCTATAGGTGTTCAATACGCAAAGTTTTTCAAACTAGATTATTGACTCTAGTGCAAGTGGGAGACTGAAGGGAATATGCCCGAGAGGCAATAATAAAGTGGTTATTATCTTATTCCATGTTTATGATAAATGTTTATTTTACATGCTAGAATTGTATTGATCGGAAACATCAATACATGTGTGTTTAATAAACAAAAAGGGTTCCTAGTTATGCCTCTCTTATAGACTAGCTTGTTGATTAACAAGATGATCAAGGTTTCCTGATCATGGACATTGGATGTTGTTAATAACAAGGTCACACCATTGGTGGAATGATGTGATGAACATTCATCCGAAGTATAGCATTACGATCAAAGTCATTATGTTTATATTGCTATAATATCATACGAAGTAATGTTTATCCTTAGACCATGAGATCATGTTAATTGCTAACACCGGAAGAGTATCTTGATAACATCAAACGTCACACCGTAACAGTGTGACTATAAAGGTGGGTTCAGTGCTACGAAGGTGTTATGTTGAGGCTCATGGATCAAGAGTGGGATTTGTCCATCCCGATGACGGATAGGTATACTCTGGGCCCTCTCGGTGATATCACATTGAAATAGCTTGCAAGCAAGTGATGTGATCACTAGAATGTTATATCACGGGAACGAGAAAAGAGTGCATGTCGGTAACGAGATCAAACTAGGTATGGAGATACCGATGATCAAATCTCGGACATGTAATATATCGCGGGACAAAGGGATTTAGTTACTAGCGTTAAAGGTTCTCACGATCACAGAAGTCATCATTGAATGTGTAGGAGTCAGTATGGATCTCCAGGTCCCGCTGATGATTATTGATCGGAGAGGGGTCTCGATCATGTCTGCATTATTCACGAACCATAGGGTGACACACTTAAGGGATACTGACACCATTTGGAGCAAATATGTTTCAGATAAAGATTTAAGAAAGCGCTGGAATTATTTCAATAGACACCGAAACTGTTTCGGGTGAAATTGCTGAAATTGGTTCTGCATGTAATATTGAAATTTTGCAGGGGGTTTTATGTGAATGTTTGTTAATTAAAGTAATTAACAAAATTCTGAATAAAATTAATAAAAGAGTTTTATTAAATGAGAGAGCATTAAATTTGGAGAAATTTAATGCATTTAAAGTGGAGACTTTAAAAGAGAATGTGAAGGGGCATTTTAATGTGGAGGGGTTACCACCACATGAATGGAGGAGGTGAAGGGTCACCCCCTCCATGCGCCGGCCATGAAGGAGGGGAACCCCCCTCCTCCTATAAAAGGACACCCCCTCCTCACTTCTCACACACACCTCCTTGTGAAGGATCTCTCTCCCCCTCTAGTATTATTCCCCCATGGTCTCGGATTAGCGAGATACATGTTCCCGGTGGCTTTATCTGGAAAGGAGTTGCTGCTTCCGCTGCTTTGCTGGAGCGAGGGACGGAGGTTGTGTGCGATCACGGATGCACCGCTGCTTTGCGGTGCTGGACTTGGTGGTGCTGGAGCTGGATCTAATGGACGTGCTGGAGCCGGACCTGCTGGACTTCATCACGATCTTGAGATCGGCAAGTGTACGACTACATCAACCACGAGTTCCTACTCGTTAACAAAGCTCGTTATCTACGAGGGTAAGTTCTCGTTGGATGTATGTCCACCCGTTGCTTTGTACCTAGTAGATAGATCTTGGCGTGTAGTTCACACCGTAGGATTTTTTTTTTTCTATGTTGCGGACCCAACAGGATCAACTCCAACATAGAGGCTCGGTGCTACGAAAACGATGATATCTACGTGGGCCCAAAGTGCTTTGGACCATGCATCAGAGCTACAAAATTCCCAGAAGGATTTGCTATCTCAAGACATATACAAGCCTACGATGGCATTGCTCGGCCAGATACATGGCTACAGGATTTCTTCCAAGCTTGCTACATCGCCAAAGGCAGAAACAGCCTGGTCGTAACCCGATATCTCCCACTTATGTTGCGGAAGACGGCACGATCATGGCTCAATGAACTTCCGGAGAACACCATCCATAACTGGTATGACATGCAAAGTGCGTTCTTTTGGAATTTTGAAGGCACATATCGGAGGCCCTGTACGGTCGGAGACCTACAACGTTGCACCCAGAAAGCCAGAGAAACTTGCCGGGACTACCTCGGATGATGGATCGACACCAAGAACTCCTGTGAAGGAGTATATGATCAAACTGCGATTGAAGCTTTCATTGCAGGTCTCCCAATTGGTTTGATGCGTCATCGCTTGAAGTGTGACAAGGTCATTGATTTGGGAGAGATGATAGAAACAACGAGCAAGTATGAAGATGCTGTCGACAATGCAGAGGGATTGCTCAATGCCCTAGCTGTGCCTCAGTCGGCAAGACAACCAAAGCAACAAGCTCAAAAGCGCAAAAATACCTCGGAAGAAAAACCCAATACGGAAACAGCGGTGGTTACTACTGTTTCCGGGTCTGGAGGACGAGGAGGACGTGGCGGAGGCCACGGGCGTGGCCGTGGGACTTCAAGGGTTCAAGGTAGAGGAGAACAGCAACCAGGCAAAACCTACTCTTGGGCCGACATTGCCAATAACCCATGTGTGCATCACCTAGACGCCAATGGGGGCTCGTCCCACACCAACGCTGAATGTCGTTTCAATGACGACATCAAAAGAGATGACACCGCGGGCTACAAAGCTAAGCGGAAGAAGGGAAAGAAAAATCCCGAAAAGGACAAGGAGACCAAGGAAGATTCCGACATGGAGGAAGCTGATGCTTCAAATCCCAAGCCGAAAGGGAAGAAAACTTTCCCCACCAAGAAAGACACTTATGTCACTTTCCTCGGATCTCAACCAGCAAAGGTCAAGAAAGCAGTTCTACACGAGCTCAATGCAACAGTTCCGGCTGTCCCCCAGTATCTGGACTGGTCGGAAGTGGTAATCACATTTGACCGCGATGATCATCCGCCTAAGTTACACAGGCGAGGAAAATACGCCTTAATCGTCAACCCACTTATTGACGGTTATGGTTTTCCAAGACTCTCATGGACGGTGGTAGCAGCATCAATATTCTCTATGTCGAAACGCTATGCCGGATGAAGATCTCGGACACCCAGCTGAACCATAGCTCTGTGATATTTCACGGAGTTGTCCCAGGAAGACAAGCTAATTCCCTAGGAGAGATTACTTTGGATGTTACCTTTGGAACTCCAAAGAACTATCGGACGGAAGCACTTTCCTTCGAAGTGGTCCCGTTCAAGAGCGCATACCACGCTATATTCGGACGTCCGGCTTACTGGGCTTTTATGGCTCGTCTGTGTTACATTTACAATATGATGAAAATTCTAGGTCCCAATGGCGTGATCACTATTACTGGAGACCCGAAAAAAGTGCGAGAGTGCGAGGATGGAAATGCCGCCTTTGCTGAAGCCGTGCTGCACGCCCAGGAGTACCAGGAGATCAAGAAGAGCATAGATCCGTCCGAGATGCCCGCAACGAAGTAGGAGGTGACAAAGCCAAATCCGGAGTTCAAGGCATCAGAAGAGACAAAGAAAGCACCGTTGAAGGATGATGACCCCTCCAAGGTGACCCAGATAGGCGTAGGCCTAGGTAGCACATAGGAAAGCACGCTCGTCAAGTTCCTCCAAGCAAATCAAGATATCTTTGCATGGAAGCCATCTGACATGACCGGAGTACCTAGGGAACTTGTCGGGCACTCTCTAAATGTAAACCCGAACGCCAAACCCGTCAAACAGTCCTTACGATGGTTTGGCGACGAAAAGCGTAAGGCAATAGCTAAGGAACTAGCATGGCTCGAGTTAGCCGGATTCATAGAAGAGGTCATCCACACTAAGTGGTCGGCTAATCCTGTAATGGTCCCTAAAAAGGACACCACTGATTTAAGGATGCGTGTTGATTATACTGCCTTGAACAAGGCTTGTCCAAAAGATCCGTTCGCTCTGCCTAGAATTGATCAAGTTATCAATTCTACGGCAGGCTCGGAACTCCTCTGTTTTCTCGACGCATATTCCGGCTATCACCAAATCCAGATGAAGGAATCTGACAAAGTCAAAACTTCATTCATAACCCCTTTCGGAACCTTCTGTTTTGTTATGATGCCCTTTGGGCTGAAGAACGCAGGAGCTACATACCAGTGCACGATGCAGCGTTGCCTCCATGACCAACTCGGACGCAATGTACATGCATACGTGGATGATATCACGGTAATGTCCAAAAAGAAGGAAACGCTGATTTCCGACTTGGAGGAAAGATTTGCCAATCTACGAAAATACAACGATGATAACCCGAGGAAATGCTTCTTTGGAATACCAGCCGGAAAATTGTTAGGTTTTATCATGTCTCAGAGAGGCATAGAGGTGAACCAAGACAAAATTAAGGCTATACTCAATATTTCCAGGCCAACTCGCCCGAAGGATGTACAAAGACTAACTGGTTGCATCGCTGCGGTCAGTCGATTTGTAAGCAGGCTTGGAGAAAGAGCCGCACCATTATACAAACTCCTGAAAAAGACCAAAGATTTTGTTTGGACTGATGAAGCTGAAGCTGCACTACAATACCTGAAGAAAGTACTCTCATCTTCTCCTATCCTTGCAGCGCCGGAACCTAAGGAACCGATGTTTCTCTATCTTGCTGTGACAAATAAGGTCGTTAGTATCGTCATGGTGGTGGAGAGACCAGAGGAAAATCAGGAACACCTGGTGCAGCGTCCGACTTACTTTGTCAGCGAGGTTCTGACAGAATCAAAACAGCGGTATCCGCACTATCAAAAGTTGGCTTACGGTGTTTTTCTAGCATCTCGTACGTTACGACACTACTTTCAGGAGCATCCAATTACCGTGGTGAGCACAGCTCCCATGAGAGATATAATCAACAACAGTGACGCCACAGGACGCGTCGCCAATTGGGGCATAGAGCTTTCAGCTTTTGATATTGAGTACAAACCTCGGACAGCAATCAAATCCCAGATCCTTGCCGACTTTGTCGTTGATTGGACAGACACGAAGGAGAACATGATCCTCCCTGAGTTGGAATATTGGACCCTCTTTTTTGATGGGTCTAAGGCTCAAGGGGGCTCGGGGGCTGGCGTGGTGCTCAAATCACCCCAAGGAGATAAACTTTTATACGTGTTGTAGATACACTTCACAGCGACAAACAATATTGCCGAGTATGAAGCACTGCTGCATGGAATCCGGATTGCTAAGGATATTGGCATCCGACGTTTGATGTGTTACGGAGATTCGGATCTTGTTGCTCAACAAGTGTCAGATATTTGTAATGCAAATAAACACATGGCAGCATATAAAGCTATCGTGGATGATCTATCTAAATCCTTCGAAGGGTTTGAAGTTCAACACATCCCTCGAGCACAAAATGAGGAAGCAGATGCACTATCTCGGATAGGTTCTGCGCGGAAAGAGGTCCCGGATGGTGCTTTTTTAGAGCACCTCAAAGTTCCCTTAATAAAGGGAGTAGATGAGGAATATCCGACCAAATACGACTCGCCTTTGATAGCAGTTCTGGCTGTAATTCCTAGCTGGACTCAACCCTACCTTGATTATTTGGTAGATGGCAAATTACCCGAAGACGAGGTGCTTAGCCGGCAGATTATCCGACGAGCAAAAGCCTATACTATTGTTAAAGGTGAGCTCCATAAACAGACTGTTTCTGGGGTTTTTCAGCGTTGTGTATCTCCGGAAGAAGGAGTGGAAATCTTAAGAGAAATCCACGAAGGCGAGTGTGGTCACCACGTTGCAGCCAAATCTTTAGTGGCAAAAGCTTTTAGACACGGATTTTTCTGGCTTACAGCTCAGGCAGATGCCGAACGATTAGTCAATACGTGCAAGGGCTACCAAAAGTATGCCAAGCAAGCTCATGTTCCGGCTGATCAGCTGTGAACAATACCTATAACATGGCCCTTTGCGGTCTGGGGGCTTGATATGGTAGGACCTTTTAAACGAGCTCCAAGTGGATTTACTCACCTCTTAGTGATGGTGGATAAATTCACCAAATGGATTGAGGCTAAACCTGTCACTAGTTGTGATGGAGAAACAACCAAAAGATTTGTCGAGGATGTTATAATCCGGTATGGTTATTTGCATAGCATTATCACGGACAACGGGAGTAACTTTTCTATGGGAGAATTGGCTGAATTATGCAACGAGCAAAATATCCGGCTTGACATTGCGTCAGTCGCACATCCATAGGCTAACGGGCAAGTCGAAAGAGCAAATGGTTTAATTCTACAAGGCCTAAAACCGAGACTCGAAGCACCACTATGACGTGATGCGGGGGCTTGGGCAGAGGAATTACCTTCTGTAATTTGGAGTTTACGAACAACTCCAAACAGGTCAACAGGATACACACCTTTCTTCTTAGTCTATGGCGCAGAAGCAGTTCTTCCTAGTGATTTGATTCATACTTCTCCTAGAGTGGCCGCGTATATCGAAGAGGATGCCGAGATTTCTCAACAAAATGATCTCGACTTAGTCGAAGAAGTTCGCGTCGTTGCTGAAATGAGATCTACAGCCTATCAGCAGAAGTTACGCAAGTATCATAGCCAGAGAGTCCAAAATAGATCTTTCAATAAAGATGATTTGGTTCTTCGGCTTGTGCAACAAAGAAAGCACAAACTTTCCCCAGTATGGGAAGGGCCCTTTTTAGTTAGTCGAGTATTATACAATGGATCGTACTACTTAACTGACATGAGGCCAGTCAAAGAAAAACCTGCTACTACGAAGAGAAAGAGAGCTGGAGGCAGTACAAATCCGGATGAGTTAGACAGACCGTGGAATATTACTCAGCTACGTCCCTTTTATTCTTAGTTTATCCTTCTTTGTAAACATATATATGTACATGTTCTCTGAGAAATAAAAGTTTTGGTTGCCTCAAGTTTTTCTAAGACGTTTTTGCCATCTTATTTCTGAATGATCATGTCATAGTCGAAAATCCTAGAATGCTTGAAAGTACTTTATGCTCATGTCCGTTCTGGTTTAGATTTCCGATTCTAAAATTGCTACCCTCGGGTATAACTCTAAAGTTTCTAATCTTTACTTTGGTTATTTGTCTGATTGCTGGATGCGGGCATTTTCCGAGTAGTGAATTGTTGGTACTGGAAGCCGGCTTTGTTTTCGAGTTTAAACTGGTTTAGCAATTGAGCTCCGTTGCTCGGCAAAGTTTCTGGCAGAAGGTTTAGCCGGCTCACGAAAGGGACGAGGCGGAAAGCCAGATAAACGATAAGTAGAGACGAAAAATACAAGTGCTTATGTAAACATTTCAGGCACACAAAAAAAAACTCAAAGCAAAAAGTGTTGAATAGATCAAAAGCTTAGCACTAGCAAAATTAAAGTACTGCATATTTACAGATGCATCATGTTTTTCCGGAATAATACAAAAATTTCTGATCTATGATGCAGGAGGAGATGAAGGAGCTACCGGCTCGCTGGAGATTCCGCCTTGATATCGTTCTGAGATGTCCGCATCCGAGGTGGTGCGTTCATCGTCGGAAACTTCTGTTGGTTCTTCCGGAGGAGGAGGAGGCGGAGTATCTACGCGGGTGAACAAGGGGATCTCGTAGCTGGTCAGGTCAGCCACGTGACACCCATATCCGGCGTAGGAGTGCATGATGGCTTGAAGGTCCTGCTCCTAGCCGTCTTCATCTACTTTGCAGTACCCTCTGGTCACTTGCCATATTTCCATGTTTCCATGGTGGCTCATGACCATGGTGAGAGCGTTCTGCGTAGCAGTCCGCGCGTAGGACATGTTTCAGTCCTGAACAAGTTGCGGCATCTCCTTTGCCTTGTCCCGCACCTGAAAATCCGACATGCTAGGCATGTCCGGAATCTTGAGAGCTTCGCCGATGTCCTCAAGGGACTGGCGGAAGTCATGAAGCAGGTCACTGACTTGGGTAAGCCAGTGGGTGCGGGGCTCGGAGGAGGAAGAGTCCGTCAAGTTCAGAGGACCTATACACAAAACAAGTTAAGAAAAATCCGACATTGATAAAAGTCGAAGAAAGAGACAAGTCAGATAGATGGAACGTACCAAAAATGACGTCGTCAATTTTGGTCTTCTCCTCCCGGAGACTCTAGAGTTTAGCCCGGAGCGCCTAGGACATGTCCTTTTCTCTGCTAAGCTCATTCTTGAGGTCCAAGATTATTTTATCCTGAGCAGCGATCTTGCGATCACGCTCTTCAGTAGCCATGGAGGAGGACTCAAGGACTTGAGCTATGCTTTTTTCATGATTTGCCTTGAGTTGGTCCAGCTCTTGGCGAAGCTCCTTGTTCTCCACCACCAAGGTCTTGAGGTTCTCGGCCTCTTCAATCATGGCGACGGATTGTTTCACCAGCGCTGTAAGTCAAAAAGGAACAACAGTTCAAGAACAAATTCGACATTGAAAATAACAAAGACAAGGTTTGAGTCGCAGAATGTTTACCTTCGGCCTCATCCTTGGCAACTTTAAGTTCAGCATTCTTAAGCCGGAGAGCCTTGAGCTCTCTCCGCTTATCACAGACATTCTTCAATAAATCCTGATTATAGGAACACACTTTCTGTAAGTCAGAATACCCAAAGTTAGAAAGCTACTTAAGACTCGGGCTAATATTTTTGCTAATATCAGCACGAGCCTTGGGGCTACACTAGTTCGTTCTTTGGCATCCTAATAACGCATAAACCCGGATTGTTTATCCTACTTCATGCTTGGGGGCTAGAGGATATGATATAAAATACAAATAAAGGAAAAATAGGAGTTGGAATTCTGACTGACATATTGTTCACGAGTGAGTTTATCTAAACTCGCATTCACATCAACGGCGACCTTCTCGGCGAGAGTCAGAGGAATCACTGGGGTTGTTGGAAGCTCATCAGTCCTGATCCTCTCGTCGCGAAGGCGCACCTGGGCGAGAAGATCGGAGAACTTGACGTCCTCCGCTTCTTGTGCTTCCTCCTCGGCAGACAAGGTTCTTTTCTCCAGGCATTGCCTGGCTAGCCGCTAGATTTCTTTTGCAGATTTCCAGGACAAGCCAAACTTGGCAAGACCCGGATTGCTCATGAGGTTTTCGGCGAAGGTCTCTGTCGAGGGATCATTACCCAAAGAGGGTTCACCCTTATCTAGATCTGACGCACCCATGGTGACGTCAGTTTGCGACCCAAGGTTTACAGGCTCCATTGAAGGAGCCGGATCTTCTACGGCATCAGGAGAGATCACCGGCGTTGCAGAAGGTTGAGGGGTAGGAGTCGGAGGAGCCACGGCAGGAGAAGCTACGGTAAGCTTCGTCTGCCGTAGCGGCTTCGAAGGAATCCCTTTCCCTTTGCCCTTGAGGAGCAGTTTTGCTCTGAGAATGTAGTAAAGTCGGAAACATTACATCTCGGAAAGAAATTCGAGTAAAGTACAAAGGCGGAAAATTGTGATTGAAAGTTACCTCTTCACGACAGGCACCTCCTTTGTGCCGACAGCCACTGTTGGAGCTTTGCGCTTCTTGAGCGCAAAATCCGGCAATGGGACCACTTCTGCCTCCTGAGAGAACTCTGGAGGATATCCTTCGAGCAGAGCAAATTTTGACTCGGGGAGGTCAGCAAGCTGAAAAGAAGAAAACATATCAGCATTGCACTATAACTCAAATGTTGAAACACATAAAAAGGTGTACTGATAGAAGCTTACCGGCACTACGGGGTTATCCGCCGTGTGCATGTCCAGAGAAACCTCCGGGATTCTCCTCTCGATCCGCTCCCTAATCAATCACTTGATCTGGCTTATGTAGCCCTGTGTGGTGTAGGCTTTGGAGCTGATGCGGAGGGAGTCTTTCGGAGACGATGTGATGGAATGCATCAGTCGGGTTCCATGATACTGGAGGGGCTAGATCCGACGTGAGACCCAGCACTGGACCAAGTCGGATCCCTTCAGATCCTTGTGTTTGATCAAATATTCGATCCGCCTCTTTGCGAGGATCAGATAGTCGGTGAGAGCCGGAGCGGCCTCGTCCCAGGATGGTTGGGCCGTGGCGGCTCCCTCAATGAAAGCCGGCAAAGCAGTGGCTTTGCCGGGAGCCGGAATATCCCTATGATAGAAAAACGTGGCTGGCCATTGTTTGACCGAGTCACTAGCTAGAATTTTGGGATACGCGCGCTCGCGTCTAAGCAAAAAGCTAATAGTCCCGATGATGTAAGGAACACCGGCGGTAATGGAGTTTCTACGGACATGAAAATAGTACCGGAAAAGAGTTAAACTCGACCTAATGCCGAGAAAGCCCTCACACAGCGAAGCGTACGCGCTCATCTCTAAGAGAGAGTTGGGAGGAAGATGATGGAGTTTCACTCCATAATGATCAATCACCTCGGAGAAGAACTCCGAGGGAGGAAACGACAAACCTCTATCGAGGTGGGTGCCGAAGTGGACCCGCTCGCCGTCGTGCGGGTTGGGGACGGTTTCCTCGAAGCCGCTCCGCCAGTCGCCGGCAGCGAGAAGCCCCTCCTTCTCCATGTTCTTGAGGCCCTCCTCGTTGAGAGCGCAGGGAATCCAGATCCCACGGAAGCTCTCTTTCTCCGCCACTGCTTCCGTCGCCGCCGCCGCTGCCGCTAAGCCGGAAGAGGAAGATGAAGCCATTTCTCCGGTGAGTGGTTGACCTAAAAGGGGCGGTGCTGGGAGTTTTTGGGGGAGGAACGGGGAGCTCTGTGTGTGCAGGAAGATTGGGAGGAGAGGAAAGGCAAAGGACTAGTGGAAGGAGATGGAGAAAATCCTAACCCCTTATATCCACCTAACTGCGCCAAGATTCGTGCAAATGCTACAGTGTAACCGCCACACATCGTGGAAGGAACTAGGAAGGACCCACGCGATGATTACGTCGCCTCGATCTCCACGCACACATTGAAACGGCGCCTCAGTTTAGCGAACCGCGGACTCACCAACGGTCGTGCTGACGGAATGCCTGTCAGATGACGTGACTTGACCATGACTTGTGTCAGGTGGCGTTAGAGATCAAGTTATGGCTTAGTTTGAAATCAAGCTGGAAAATCCGAGTAACCTACTGATAGGTCCGACTTATTTTTAAGACCCGGATCGTATTTTTTGTTGTGAAGTTTCAGGAACCCTTCAAGATTTTGCAATGCCGAAGATCAAGCTAGACGATGATAAATCCGACTTTGGATCTTGGAGGCCTCCAGGGGCTGCTATTGGGGATATACTCTCCGGGTATCCTCATAGTCCTCACTGACCAGGGTGTCCCACTTCGGGTTAGAGCTTTGCTTCACGGGCAGCCCAGTCAGAGAGAAAGGCGGAGTCCAATCCGGCTACGGGAAGGCCCAGAAGACTTACCGACTTAGGCCCATAATATTACTTGTAGTTCAAAATGTACTCTGTAACCGACTCTTAGTAATAGCCAGATAGATCTCTCCTATAAACCCTAGGCCGGATATCTATATAAGCCGTCCTAGGGAGAGTCTTTAGGGCAACACCTCAATAGTACACAATCTCAACTTGCACAGGCGAAACCCTTGTAACCCATATTCCGGCTCTGCCGTATTACTAGATTGCTAGCAGGAGTAGGGTCTGTCCAAAGCCGGCGGATTCGAACCTGGGTAAACTTGTGTGCTCACCGTCCCGGAACACCGTACGTCTCACACCCCTCTCTTCTGCACGCCTCGAGGACCCCCTCATGGCGTACTCGTCATCAATCCGACGACAATGGGTTCATGCTATAGGGTCTCTGAGCTATGGGTCCGGTTCCAGGAATTAGTTCAATAATGAACTCAATATCCCGATCTGGGGGCATACCGGGCAATTCATCTGGGAATATGTCGGGGTATTCACAGACTACTCTGACATGGTCTATGGTGGGTAGGGCTAGACTCTTGTTGCATTTGAATTGACAGGGCAAGGTTTCAGATATATGCTCTACTGATACTCTAGAGCTACTAGTCATGGTGATGGATTTCTTGGCACAGTCGATCAATCCTTTATGCTTCGACATCCAATCCATTCCTAGTACTACTTCCAAACTTTTGGTTCCAAGTACTATTAGATTGGCATAAAAATCTATCCCAGGTATTCTGATAGGCACAGCCTTGCAAATTTTCCTGGCTTTGGTGGTTGAACCAGGTATTTGAACTATCATAGCATGCTTCAAGTTGGTTGGGTGAATCATACTAGTGCATGCAAATTCTTCGGTAACAAACTAGTGCGATGCTCCAGAATCAAACAACACTCTTGCTAATACTGAGTTAACAGAAAACATACCCAGCACGACATCTGGCGCCTCTTGGGCTTCTTCGGCGTTCATGTGGAAGAGACGGCCATTGCGGTTGTGCGGGTTCCCTGGGGCGAATCTTCTTCCGGGCTGAACACAGCGCTGTTGCTGAGCTGGGGCATTCACATTTGGTAGTGGCGGCAATCTTCTTGGGACACTCATTGGAGTAGTGACCCTTCACTCCACACTCAAAACTAGTAACCTGCGACTTCTATTTTGCTGCAACGGGCACGGCATTGCTTCCAGTCCTTGTGGCAGTGTTGTTGTTGTTGTCGTCGGACTTGGGAGGTGCACGGTTGAAGTTGTTGGAGTTGCCGGGGTGGTTGTTGTTGTTCCCTCCGGTCTTCACATTTCCTCCGCTATGGTTGGGGTAGCTTGGGCGAGACATTGGGGGTTTATTGTTCCGTGGGGCATATCCTGCAGACGGGTTGGGGCGATACTTCTGGGTATTGTGGGACCCAGCTTGGTGCATCATCCTGCGTTTGAGGTTGTCATTCGCTTGGTTGATCTTCCCTTCCATCTAGATGGGAGAGTCGACTAGCTCTTCAAGATCATCAAAGCGGATGTTGACTAACACCGTCTGCATCTCATCATGCAGTCCGTTCAGGAACCTCTCCTTCTTCTTGGCTTCAGTGTTGATCTCATCAGGTGCATACCTGGTGAGGGACAAAAATCTGTCATGGTACTCCACTATAGTCATTCTACCTTGCTTTAGTTCTCTGAATTCATCTCTCATTCTGGTGACTAAACCCTGCGGCACATGGGCGCGGCTGAACTTGACCTTGAAAGCTTCCCATGTCATCACTTGACCGTGGTTCATCGTGCGGGTGTTGTTCCACCATGCGCTTGCATCTCCTGCCAGATAGTGGGTGGCAAACAGAACTTTCTCGTTGTCATCCACTCCTGCGACTTCTAAGTTATTCTCCATGGTCTGTAACCAATCATCAGCATCCAGTGGGTCTTCAGACTTGCTAAAGATAGGGGGATTGGTATTCTGGAAGTTTTTGAGTTTGGATACATGATGATCTTGATTTCCATGGCCCTGATTATTGTGGGACATCTGGGCGATCTGTTGCAGGGTGGCTAGGTTGGCTTGGCGCTCTGCCCTACTAGCTTCGCGGTCCGAAACTAGCATCTGCAGAATCTGCAGCATCGGGTCCTGCGATGAGCTGCTCCCTCCTTGGTTTCCACGAGTCATCTGAAGATTGAGATAGATAAAGGGGTAAGAGGGAAAGTTCTAAGGTTCATGGTTTTGGTTTCAAAGCTAAAACTTTGAGTTTGAACTCAGGTTTTGCAAGCTAACTTCTTCTCATTCATTCATTCAATCAAGGCACACGATACAAACACACATACCACAACATGAAAGGAAAACAAATGGTTTTAAGAACCATTCTGTAAGCTGAGATACAATGGGACCGATACTTCTCACTCCTACGATAGTGCTCTAGTGCATCTACTCATCATCGATGAAGTCGGAGTCATCATCGTCAGTGTAGAAGTCCATGGCATCATCCTCCAGATAGTCATTGTCATCACTGAGGTATGAGTGAATATCCCGCTGGATGTCTTCACCTTCTTCTTCTTTTGCTGCAAGCTGAGCTTCTTGCTCCTGGATGGTCTTCTCGAGGTCGGCCACCTTCTTGCTAAGACGAGCGATGGTGCGATCCTTCTTCTCGCGTTGCCGGCGAAGTTACTGATGATCCTTGATGAGCAGTGAGAAGGTTTGGGCCTTCTGGGAGGAATGGCAAGGTTGTGGTTGGCGTAGGCTCGAGCATTGTCCAATTCCTTCTGTCTATCATACAGTAAGAAGTCCAGGTTCTCCACTTGGCGCTTCAACTCCGGGTGACTTGGCATATCTAGTGGCATTCCCATAGAATCACGCTTTGCATAGTGAGCAAAGCGAGTTCCCTGGATCAAGTTGACGTTTTGTCTGCAAAGACGGGTGAGAGCTTCATGCATAGCCCTCGCTAATCCATCTAGCCAGTTGTTCTCTCTCACGGTGAATTGAATCTTCTCAAAAAGGGGTGCCTCCATCTTACCTCGAAGATCAGCAACTATCAGCCATTGTAAATCTCCTCCTGGAAAGTCCTTGAGTTGGGCGCCGAAGAATTCCGGATGCGAGCGCTCAAGGTACTCCGACAGTGCATCAAGATCCCTCTCGAAGATCAGTTGGCCTCCGTTGCCAAACTGGCAGACTTGTAGTACTAAACTTCCATCTATAAGAATTTAGGATGAGTAAGTTAGTGAGGTGATCAAGTGTGTCAAATTTTATGTAGTAATGCAAGAATTTTTGAGGAACATGAATCTTTTTGAAAGAATCCCAAGGGTAAGAGGGGAAATAGGTTTTCATAAATACTTACTTCTTTTTGTTTTGAAACTAAGTTTTTGTTCAGACGTCCATTCTAACTAGGGTCTCATATGGTCAGGATGGCTCTAATACCAACTTGTCAACACCCGGATTTTTAATCTCAGATGCCTGTTATGCCATACATCACAATCCCAGGATTACCATTTTTGCTAGACATAACAGATTGGATATCACAGTACATCATCCATTACAAACCATAATAAGGTCTTACACAAATAAAGGAACTCATGATCCAGTCTTAGTATAAACAAGTAGCGGAGAAATAAGCGTAGCGGTGGGCTCCATCTTCAGTGTCACAGGCAATGCTGATGATGGGAGATGATCCTAGTTGTCGTAGCCATCCTGCTGTCCTTCTTCCGGATAGTCCTCCTCATAGTCTGGCCACGGGAATAGCCAGGGACAAAGCCATGAGTACACTTTAAGTACTCGCAAACTATCGCTAACAAGTAAGGTAGTTCTAGTAGGAATGCTAAGTTCTAAGTTTATTTGCAAGTTAAGTTTGAAACCTAAGTTGAGTTCAGAAACAAAGAAAGATAAAATAAAGTTCTAAATCACCTAAGTGGGAACTTAGTTTTTCATAGTCACAACCTTGTTGTGGTCAAGTCATGTCACAATTCATTTCATAAGTCATTTGGAAAACATCTGACAACGGAACAGTATGGCCACTCCAACTGTCCATGACCACGGACGCGGCTATTCGAATAGTTTGACACTCTGCAGAGGTGGTACACTTTCACCACAAATTCGATACATCCGTCAGGGATAACCCTGAATCATCATACTTAGTATGCGGATAATCAAACATAGCCTTTCCTTTACACACTCTAGTATAAGCACCTCTCCTATGAGCTTGGCCTCCCAGCCATGGCCATCTGCCATCCTGGGCACTTCATAGGTGGACAACATCAAGAGGTAGCCTCATCTCAAACCTCTCCCGCGAGGGAACCCATACTAATGCATATAAACTTCCGGCTAATCCCTACCCAATTTAGGTATTATGGTTGTATGGCAAATTTGGAATGGTATCGCATCCGAACCCAACCATCAGTTTTTATAAAGGGGTAAGGCTCATGCCTCAACATTTTCATCATCATAAACCATTTGTGTTTCTCAACACATGTCAAAACATCTCAATAGAATGACTCATCATTCCAAGGTTTTCATAAGCATTTTCACCAAGTATTCCCATCTAGAGTGATCAAGTTTTTGGTTTAGCTCTAACCACAAGTTAAGAGTGTTCACTAAGGTGGGATGCTAATCTCAATCTCATGCCATAGAATGAAATCTAGTATAGGCCAAGTTTTATAATCTTTATGCTATCTAAACTACTTTCTAAAATCTCACAAAGCATTACTAGGAGTAAAGAAACTTTGATAAAGCAAAAGTAAAACTTGTAAGTAAAACATGGGATGGTTATAAATCAAGGGGTATAACCAAAGCATGCCTAATGCATCTTGATTAGGTTATTTTGTATCTATTGATGGCTCGCAAGTATTAGCTTCCCAATAATAGCTTGCCTTGATTGGTGCAGTGGTTGAAATTCCCCTTGTCTTCTTCGGGGTAGAACTCCTCCTCCTCGTAGACTTGGTCGGTACTATCGTCTATAAATACATACGGGATACACAATCACCAAACAATACTTAACTAGTTTATTTAGCACACTAAGGCACATACTTGATGATCTAATATCATCACAATCATCACAAGATTTAATGAACTAGTTTCATTTATTTTATTTGAGAAAAGTAATTTCTACTCATTGAAATTAATTAAGATTTAATATTCTCCAAATAAAATATGGGATCATGTGGACACATGTCATCACCACATATTCTAATACATGGGAATGTGATTTAAATGTTTGATCACATTTCACTAAGTTTAAGTTTATTATTTAAATGATTTAAAGTGACTAGAAATGCCTATATAGCATTATTTTGGTACTAGTCCAAAGTCACTGCATGCAAACCTAAATATTATTACATATTCAGATAGGTATTGTCAAATGTGATTTTTGAGAGTTGGAATCAACTCAAAAGCTATGATGGTTGGTTTTTGAAAAATGTTTGAATGTAGAAAAGTCTCTATTTTGTTATTTTTGCTATATGTGATATATAACTCCAATTGATCTAAATCCAACGGGCTTGGATAGATATTTGAATTATCTTTATAAAAAAAATTGAATCATTCATTTTGGTTTAGTAGAACTCTTTGAATTGATTTTTAAACAAGTGGACAGAACCTAGTTTAAACTTAATTAGAAAAACATTCATTTCAATTTTAGGGCTAGCGCTGGAAACTAAATGGGCCAGCCCAGTGGCACTCCGTGGCGTAGAGGGCGACTGACAGGCTGGTCCCGCATGTCAGCGGCACTTAAAACCCAAAACAGTATGGGGCGATATCAACCGTGCGATTAGAATAGAAATCGACGGCCGTGGCTCATCGTCGACGACAAACAGGTCGCCAAACGAGAGTTAACCCTAGCGGCTCGGTGGGGCTCGATTGAGGGCTTACCAGGGCACCAGCTAACGTGGCGATGGGGGCGATCGAACTGGTGGACGACGACGGTCTCAGGCATGGTCGTGGTGGCTCCTACGGTGGTCACAATCAGCGGGGCCCTGCTCCTCCAGTAGCGGCCTGCTCCGGTGGAATTCCAGTGACTACGAGCTCGAGCGGCTCCGGGGAGAAGTGGGGAAGGCTTAGTGGTGAGAGGGAAGGCGAGTGGTGTGCAGAATGAGGCTGGGTGTGGCCTCCTTATATAGGCTCGACGACAGGACAGTGCGGCGTGGCCAGGCGATGGTGGTGACATGGCTACGGGATGCTAGAGGCATGGCTGCGAGCGATGATCGATGCACGGTCTCTGCCGCTATGGCGTAATGGCGCGGCTAGGGGTGGTGGAAATTGGTCGGGCACAGCTCGTGCTCTGAGCAGCAGATGCAGCGTTCGACACGGCGTGCGGTGGCTGCGGGTCAAACGGCGGCGAGCGGGGATGTCTAGGGGTGTGCTGGCATTAAGGCAGGTGCGCACGTGCGAGCTGAGGGCAAGGCGGGCTCTGTGCGAGGCTATCGGGGGCGGCGCACTCGCGCGGTCCATGAATGGTGTAGAGGTGGAGAGCGCGGGCGTTCTGCGGTGGTCTAGTGCCTGGCAAGGCTCGGGGCAGGGACAGTAGGCGGCGGTGTGATCACGCCTACCTCCTAGACACGGCGAGAGAGGGCGGGTTGGTCTCCTGTGGCTTGGGCATGGTTGGCCGACGGCGACCATTCTCGGGCGGCGCGGTACTGGTGCAGTGGCACAGAGGGGATGTTGTCTGGGGCTGGGTTAGTGTAAGAGGGGATAGAGGAGAGATGAGAGGGTCGAATGGGGGACAAGAACTTGATTAGCAATAGTATTAGTTAGGCAGTTTATTTTGTGCTAACCAACTGTTCAACACAATGCCTGCATGAAGTTTATTTTTGAATTTTGAAAATATTTTTGGTGGGTGTGTTAGTCATAATCTTGATCATCTGTGGTTGTTTGGGATTGTCAAGGTGAACTCATTTGAGTGGTTTTTCAAAAAGTGGGATCTATGCATATGAAGTGGATTCAAATTTCAAATTCCACTTAAAATTAGTGGCTAAGGGCTTTTGTAAGATTGTAAAGTGGTCTTTGGTAGATCTTTACTTATACTAGCAAGGGGTGAAAAGAGTTAGAATTATTTCTGTTAACAATTGACTTCTAGGAACACCTAAAGTGGCCTAGTTGATTAAAATGGCACAAATGACCATTTGCATTTATTAATCTTATTTGATTTCTTTTTCTTTGGATTTTGTTTGGGAATGATCTAGATGATGTGGCATTCACCTTTGAATCATTTCACAACCATTAGAACAAACAAACATGGCAATTTGAAACAACTCTATATTAATGCAAACACACATGCATTCATAATTGTTTTTAATAATAAAAAGTTTTTGTTAACCCTAAATTGGGTGATTTGGATCTTGATTAACCTTGATTAAAGTTTTGGGATGTTATAGTCGTCAAACTTTCTGTCATTGGGAAAGAAAATATACAAAGGCATAGCTATCTATACGACCGGAACTATACGGCCGGAATTTTTATTCCCGCCATATAGTTGGTCGTTAAACTCTCAGTATATTAGAAAAGAATTTGGACGGAGGCACCGATATCTATACAACCAGAGCTATGCGGCCGGAATTTTTTATTTCCGCCATATAGTTGGTCGTTAAACTTTCAGTACATATGAAAGAAAAAATTTGATGGCAAAGATATCTATACGACCGGAACTATATGGTCGAAATTTTTATTCCCGCCGTATAGTTGGTCGTTAAACTCTCTATATGCATTAAAAAATTCGTTTCTTCGAAAATTACTTCTTTTCCTGTAACTTAGTGATATATCTTGTTTATGACAAAAAATTGACAGTTAAAATTATCGACCAACAACAGCATGTATATAGCATAATTTTAAGTACTACCAATCTTCTTCTCCTCAAATGGAGTTTTCTAGTACTATTTATTAAACATAAACTTAAACTAAAAACTTAACTCAAACCTTTATTTAAGATGGGTTGCCTCCCATGGAGCACGCTTTTACGGTCAATAGCTTGACCTTAACGATACTCACTTGGGCCAGATGAGTGGAACGCCCACTCCAAAGTAGTTGGTCTTCAAGGTGATGGCCTCCTTCTCGTCATGTTTAGCTTTCTTTTTCCTAGGGAAATGGATAACAAAAGGATCTCGCGAAGGCAATTGCAGCTTCATGTTCCCTTCATGGAGTTAATTAAAGCCTTTGTAGATCTCAAGAAATGGCAACCTAGTATGATAGGAGCAATAGTATCTTCGGGCATGTCAACAATAACAAAGTCAATTAGAGCAGGACAACCTCTAATGTAAACTAAAGTGTTCTCCTTAATACCTACAGCTTGTTTATATGTGGAATCTGCAAGATGTAGTTTTAGTTCAGTGATTTCGAAAGACCAAGGTTTAGCTAGTTAAAAAGACTCTTTGGGATTGTTGAGATGCTTGCACCTAGATCACAAAGTGCAGCTATCTCATTAGTCCCAATCTTAATTTTAATCGTGGGGTCAAATATATAATCTAGTTTAACAGGTAACTTTTCAGCGATTTTCTTGTATTCCTCTTCAAGCTCACGTACCTTAATCGCTACTTGATCAACAAAGTGTTGATACATGGCTTCATCGTTACCTTCACTCACCGGAATTTTGACATTGATGCTCTTTACGAGGTCTTTGATGGTGTAGCTTGGTGAAGGGGCATTGCTATAATCAAGCTCTTCAGACTCCTCCCTTTGGATCCTCATCATTTTGAGTTCTTCAACAGGATTGGGCTTAGCTTTACCTGCCACTTTAGCTAGAATGAGAGTTTGACTCTCGGTTATCTTATCTAGATGTGCCTCAATGATCCTCGTTCTTTCTTGGAGGGCCTGCAGATCATTTCTCAAACTAACGGCTTGGTTAGACAATTTACTAAGCATAGCATCATGGTTCTCCGTTACTTTAACAAGAATATTGTTTTGTTCATTTTGTGAGTCTATAAAAGACTTAAGTGTTTCTTGGAGACTACCATTACTAGTTCCCATACTATTATTAGGATTACGTGTAGGACTAGAATAGTGTTTCTGAAAATTAGGATTATAATTCTTCTTCCAAGCAGGGTTATAATCATTACGAGCTATGAAGTCTATTTCTTCAATATCTGTTTCAGAGATAGCTCTTACCTGGGTTTCATTACCTTTTACGGCTAGTATGAGCTCATCCAACTTAGCATTGAGTTCTTCATTTTCTTGTGAGATGGCGTTCACCTTCTTAGTGTTTGATCTATCCACATGCCTTTGAGCATGGTTGTCTTGCATATTGTCTAGCAGTTGCTTTGCTTCGGTAATATGTTTACCCATAAATATTCCTCCAGCTGCAGTATCAAGCATAGACTTAGACACAGGATTAAGAGCATTATAAAATAAATGGAGGATTAACCAATCTTCCATCCCATGACTAGGATAGTTTCTTAAGCATTCTTCCATCCTCTCCCATGCAAGTGCTAGTGGTTCATGCTCTTCCTGTCTAAAGCCAGTAATATTAGATCTGAGTTGCATAGTCTTTGCGGGTGGGAAAAATTTAGTCATAAATAAAGAAGTACATCCCACCCATGATGTAATAGTATTTCTAGGCAAAGATAGCAACCATTATTTTGCTCTTCCTCTAAGAGAGAAAGGAAATAGACGCAATTTGACCGCATCGGGATCAACGTCTTTTATACGCACCATATCACCTATTTCAGTGAAAGTATTCATGTGCATACCTGCGTCTTCAACAGCAGAGCCTCCAAATTGATTCTGTTGAACCAAGCTTAAATAATGGGGCTTAATTTCATAGTCATCAGCAGCAATTGATGGCTGAGTAATAGGAGTACACAAATAATCATTGTTGGGAGTAGCAAACTCCCCAAGCTTCTTTTCAGCCATATTTCCTATGTTTTTGGGTTTTCTTAAACAAAGAATTATAATAGTAAAAGAAAGAATTTAAAGGCTAACTAATTTTTTTGGTTTATCAAATAAAGACTGAAAGCAAACTAACAAAATTAAAAACAAGAATTAAAACTAGTAAGGTTCCTAATAACCTCATGAGGGTAGCTCACCGGCAACAGCGCCAGAAGAAGGGTTGATACCTTCGATCCGGATTACGGATGTAGTGTAGCTTCTTTTCCCTAGTAGACCTAGGTTATCGAATCCTCGAGAAGCGAATGCATAGTGAATTTACTTTAACAGACCTTCGGGAGTTTTAGAATTCCTTTTGTGTTTTTACCGGACCAATATCTTGCGTCTTTTTGTTGTTGTCGATGATGGAGAGAGAGGGCCTTGGGCATTCGGTTTCACTTGTAGCTGTGCAAAACATCTGATGGGAATAAAAGATAGAAATAAAGTATGCATGTAATTGTTAGAGCATGATAAATTATATGTGGGCAGTGCATCCATAATTGATATTGCCTCCACAACCGCTTATAGTAATAACCTACTAGTCTCATCCATAGAAGAAAGAGAACTAATGATATGCATAGTGATGTCACTGTTAATCCCAAGTAAATCCCTCACATACAGCCGTACTACCCCTTCTGTCACTGGGGTTCCCAACCTGCAGATCAGTCATTACTCATACTCCCTATACCTGGCTCAACCCTCGGGGTCTTGGGTACCTGACAAGTCCTTAGATTGAGGCAAGATAGGATACAATAATCATCATGTCATACAAACTAATACATGATCCCATCTATGATAAATAACATGCACAAAGGCTACATGACTAGGCCGAAGCCCTTAGCCCAAGGAGAATTACTCACACATAGAGATGAGACCAACAATCATAAACATTGTATTAAAAATCATAAGATTGATAGAAATAGTCTTACAACATCGCCAATCAAAGAAGAGATCTACTATTACAAGTGGTAGAATATGGCTATGGAGATGGAGAAGGGTTTTGAGATCTGGAGGCGGCTGGAGATCTGTGGTAGAGACTTTTTGCGAGGGCCTGGCTTGTTTTATCCTCACCTGAGGCTTCTTTATATAGGGGCCCCTTCACAAAAGTTGTTTTGTTTGACCTAACGTGGTGGCGCCAACTATATGACCGGAGCTATACGGACGGAATTTTGCTCCGGTCGTATAGTTGGTCGTTAAAGTGTCTGCCTCGGCTTTACGACTCCTGGTTTCTTTTGGTTGTTGGAAATCTCGTATCTTTGACTTTAATGTAGTGATTCCCATCTTCAAATGACATTATCTGCACAGGAAAAATATAAAAGAAAGGATTGCATACCCCTCTAAATATTAGGCATTAGTGGCAGGGTTTAGAGAGATATTTCATCAAAAATATGAATAATATCCAGTTTAAATGTGGACGTAGATGGCTATATTTTAGAGCCATCAGATGCCTATATTGAACTTTCACTTCTCAACCTTGATGACGATCACCACTTGATGTCTTCCTCTCATGAGCTATATGAATCTTCACTTTTGAAGCATGCACATGGAAAGATACATATCCTATATATAAAACACAAAGGCACATATATAATGGGTTAGTTCATAAATCATAATTGACAATGCTTACAATACCACAAGATCCATGTGATACATTATTATTTATGCTTCATGTGTTGACCAACTTGAATTCCCTCCACTCTTTGTATTGGTCAATCATGTATCTTCTTGTGCTTCATCTCAATATATTGAGGTACATAAAGAAATCTTCATTTGATTACATACTCTAAATCTTAGTCAACCATAGCTCAACTTATGAGGCTATCATGACATCGACTTAGAGACATATCTTGAATTCTTCTATTGATCATATCATATTATTCTCTTCAACTCGATGATCTTGGTGCCAATACTCAAGGTATATCTTTATCTTCATGGCATCCATACTTGAATCCAACACATGGACTACAAGCATGACCTATGGAATATTATTTTATATAAAACTCAATGAAAATATTAGTCCATTATCACATCCCAAGATTTTAGAAATTGGGAGTAGGATTATTTTTTGCATTTGCATGTCATTCATAAGCATTGCATTGCATCATGACATTATGAATAGTTTTCCAATTGAAATAACGAACTAAAAACCCTAAATGATATGTGCTACTTTATTCCTAAAGGGAATTAAAATGGATTATTAAAACCCACTATTGCTAAGATAGCAAAAATTGCTAAATATTAGCATGATATGATATATCTAATATTTGAAAATTTTAGAAATAAGTTTGAACTTGTTTGGAGTTCAAATGATAAAGATATGATGAAAAGAAATAAACAGAAAATGGAAAAAGAAAAAGAACAAAAAAACTAAACCTACCAGCCAAACCACCCTGGCATGGCCCACCTAGCACTGCCCTACCTACCGTGCATCCCCACCCCGTGCAGCGCGCAGCCGCCGCTGGGCTGGCCCAAAGCAACCACCAGCTGCCAGCCCGCCAGTAGCCCGCTACCTTCCTCGCGCCACTGACACGCTAACCCTACCCCTCCGTCTCCTAGCTCACGCCAAAGACCACCATGAGCATGCCTTCCCTCTGACCCGAAAAGAGTCTGCGTCGAACCCGCGTCCCCCTTGCTCCTCCTCCATGCAATGACGTGGATAAATAGCCCCGCACCCCTCGTCTCGATCCCCTCCCGATTCATGAACCCTAGCCATCATAGAAGCTCGGGACAATCTTGTCAGAATTCCGCCACCGCCAGCGTTCCAGGTCGAGCACGAGGTCAACGCCTCCGCCGCCCCTGACCCCCCTTCTTCCTATGGTCGTCTTCCCTGCCCTCACCGCTTTTCCTTTGACCCGTTCGCCCCTTGTGTAGAGCACCATCGCAGGCACCTGACCTCGTCGGAGCACCATCGCCACTGCACGCCTCCGTCGCCCTGGAAGCGGAACACGCCATCGAGCCCTCCATCGACCTCGCCTCACTCACCCAATCCTCGTCCGCTATCTCCCCACGCTGAAAGGTCACCTGAGCGCCGCCACCTGATCGCCCCACCGTCATTCATCGCCGCTAGGCCGGCCAGCTCGCAAGGATCTGTTCCAAGCCGTCGGATACGATCCTGACGGCCAAGATTAGATCAATCCCGTGAAGGGGTACCATCCAGTCAGGCGCCACCACGTGGCCGTCCTTGTCATCCTTCCCCATCAGCTCCACGTCAGCACCCCGGCCCAATTAACATACCAGCCAGCGGCATATTCCCACGTAATATTCCATTTTAATTGGAATCGATTTCAAATAGCCAGAAAATAAACTAAACTTGCAAAATTCATAATAAAAGATATGTATATCAAAAAATAGCATATAATATATCAATGGATTCAGAAATTTGTGTAGAATATTAATATGAGATTAGATATAACTTTATAGTATATGTCTACTAAAATAATTTAAATAGTTTTAATGGCCTTTTAGAGTATTAAATCCATAGTAACTTATTTGTAGGTTAGAAAATATGAATAATATGTCCCTGCATTCACAATCTTGTGTAAATTACAGATCAGTAATTTTAGACAGATCAAACTATTTAAGTTAATTAAACTCTACTAAATACTAATTAAATCATATAAAAAGATCTACAACTCTAATTAAGGTGAATCCAATTTCTACTAGTTCATATTAGTGTCCCTCTATCCAGTAAAACCCAGAAACAAAATTAATTCGACAATTAGCATGGATGTGGTACTAAATCTACTCAAATCTCTCTAATAAAAATCAAGAATTAATAATAAATATCATATTGCATTAATTGATTCCTGCATGCATCATGCAATCTAATAGTGTTCAGATAACTAATTACAACTATTATGACATATTAAATTGTCATGCATGCATTTGTGTATTTGTTTATGTTGTGTGTGATTGTTTATGAGTATGCAATTATTTAATTGATAGATTGCAAGGATTGCAACGTCTGTGATTGTAACGAGTGTTTGAACAACTCCAACAACTATCAAGGCAAGTAGATGTTATTTTTGATCATTTTATTGTCCTACTATTTTCTATGCATGTGTAGTGTATTTTGTAGATGCATGTGTACGAAAGTACTATCATTATGCTATGTCCTATTAATTGGTAGGAATCTCCTATAGTTGAACCACCGTATGTTCCGATGTTCTTAGCAATGTTATGTTAGACGAGGGTTGGGATACATCATGGTAGTTGTTCGATAGGTGTGGTTTTGTGAAAACTAAATAAATAACTTAATTAATGAATCTCCTGGGTGTGATAGGATTAACACTTTTTTGGTGGTATCAATGCGGAAAGGCACCCATGTATCTAGACAAAATGATTGGCTTCTTTATTTGGTAGCTTACGTGTACAACCATGTACCAGTAAGAAATGGGTGGTTGGTTGGACTTAGTAGGTTGTGGTGACTCGAACCCACGTAGCTAGAGATGTAGAATGTTTATAGGTTGGAATAGTGTGTGTCGAGTTTGGAGAGCTACTTCCCCAATGGTCTCTTCTTGGACTTATCCCTATCATAACACAATATGAGTGTGATAGTACGAGCGGGTTGGCTAGGTCACATGGTAAAGTGTATAAACCCCTGCAGGGTGTCTAATGTAAGTGCTTAGTTGTGTCCCCGGTTATGGATAAATTGAGTTGCTAGATATTGAGGTTATGACATGTTTCTTGCTCATCCCAATTTTCTAAATTCCTTAATATTGAATGGTTAACTTAATTGGGATATTTTCAAAGAAAAACTAAAATTTCTTATGAAAGTAGGACCAAAGAGTTTATGTGTTGCTCAAAAAATAGCCAAGCTTCCACCTAGCCAAATAAGCATGTAGTTGCTAGGTGTATTGTCTCCCTATTTAGGTCTACTTGCCATACATGTAAAGTATTGACCCTTTGTGGCTGCAACGTTTCATGTTGCAGGATTTTCTAATTCCAAGTGATCGACTAGGTTGCGGTACTCCACTCAACATTTGATTGCTTGTGGGCAATTTGAAGAACGTAGGAGTTATTTATTTATGTTTGGTACTTGAATAAATTTGTGCTAGCCTTCGTGCTAAGCATTATTGTAATAATTGAATACTCCAGATCATTTTGTTATTTATGATGCACGTATACTTACTTTGTTATTCATCTATGTTCTATGTAAGCCAATGAACCGATCCAGTGATTGACATGTTGCATACAAGTTACAGTCTTTTTAGGCTGCAGTGTTACAGATGGTATTAGAGCCATATGTTGACTGTAGGATTGTGACCTAGGATTGGATTAGGAAATTATTTAAACATCTTCTATCACTTCAATTCTCATACTCTTGTCTTTTAAACTTGTAGATGAGCACCATCAATGAATCTGTCAGGAAGGGACCAGTGATGACCATGACCCTAGAGTGTGACAAGGAGTTCCCGAAAGCACTGAAGAATATCATGTTAAGCATGGGACTCAAAGGAGATGCAGTGTACAAGGGATTTCCCGTGATGGATGAAGGTCAAGAATATTGGTGGGTACAACTCCATCTGTACAAGAGCAAGGACGATGACCCCAAGCCAATGGGACACTGGATGTTCACCAACCTGGTACTTCATACATCTTAGCAAGATGTGCTGCATGGGAAGCTATAGAAGAACTTAGAGAGAGACTTAGGTGGAGACTATATAACATCCAAGAAGATCTCAAGGAGGAGAAGAAGAAGACCCGTGCCCTGGAGTCTACTGAAAGCCAGCTTAAGAGAGATGTCATAGACATGATCATGGAGTTATGCGATCAAGATGCTCGAAGTGCTACATTGACGAAGCAAGAACCACCAGCATCAAACACTATCCCGAGGAGGCGCAACATCCAAGAATAGTTAGATGATGTTCCCATATAGTCTTTGATAGGAACTCATTCTGTTCTAGCTTTCAGTAATACCAAACATTGTAATGGTTAGTTTACTTTGATTAGGAGATGTTATTTTGATACCATAAAGTTCTAGGAGTTTTCGTGAGATATGATAATGAATTAATAAAATTTAGACATCAAAATTCGTGGTAATTTTTGCTGCGGTTTTCTGCCTGACACATTTTACTGCGCAGTTTTTTATATTTTGTTGGTAACTCGGATTAAGCTCAATTTTAGGATCTGGACCTAAACTTGCCAATCAACCAGCACAAAAATTGGCTAAAATTTCCGACATGTTTAAGGTGCCCAAAAAATTCATGAATACAACAGTAGTTTTAGGATTATGTCATTTACTTCAATAATTGTAGGATCACCCCAAACGAATTATGGACTAAAGAAAGTAATATGTAGATAGTATACTACTAAATAAAACTTCTGGAACATAAAACAAAAGTATTTTGGCTTGAGTGTTGTTTGTGATGATTGTTTGCTTGTGCGCCTATTGTTTGCTTGATATAGTTAGGGATAGTAATACTTATCTAGCCCTTCTATCTATAACTCATCTATGCTACCCCAACAGATGCCTCCCCGTCACTAGCCCGACAAGATCTCACAGCTTATTGTAGCACAAGCATAGTTGGCTCAAGTGATGATCCAATTCATGGCAAGCCAGAACAACAACAACAGCAACACCAACACCAACAGCAGCAACAACAACAACAACAACAACAACAACAACAACAACAACAACAACAACAACAACACCAGCAACAGTAGAAGCAACAACAACAATAACAACAAACAACAATAACAACAACAGCAACAATAACAACAACAACAACAATAGCAACAGCAAAAGCAATAACAATAGCAACAGCAACAGCAACAGCAACAACAACAAGGAGATGCTC
Organism: Avena sativa; assembly: GCA_916181665.1. Lineage (NCBI taxonomy): Eukaryota > Viridiplantae > Streptophyta > Magnoliopsida > Poales > Poaceae > Avena > Avena sativa. Next base: position 540,743,304 of record OV702289.1, on the reverse strand, counting down.
TCACCGGATTTCTGAGGCTGAGGCCAGCTAAGTTCTCCACTGCACCTGGATCTATGATTGCTCTTGACTGGCTATGTTCTGTGAACAAGAACTTGGTGACTGTTGGTTGCACTAATGCTAAGAAAGTGAGGTTTGCTCCTCACTTACTAGAGGGACCAGCTACTTCTTGGTGGGACACATTCCAGATCACACACCCACTAGATATTGTTACTTGGGCCATGTTTGAGGAAGGTTTCAAGACCAACCATGTCTCTTCATGGGTCTTGAGCCTGAAGAGGAAGGAGTTTCGCAACCTGTGCCAAACTAATCGCACGGTGGTGGATTACATAGAGGAGTTCAACAATCTATCTCATTGTGCACCTGTAGATGTTGACATTGATGCCAAGCGGAGAGAGAGGTTCCTGGATGGCCTCAGCGATGAGCTCTAACTTCAATTGTTAGTTGTCTACTGCCCTACTTTCCAAGAACTGATGGACAAGGCCAAAATTCTTGAAGGGAAGCACAAGAAAGTGGATAAACGCAAGAGGAAGTACCATGATCACAATTTAGGATCACACCATAAGAATACCTTCCATGATGGTAATGGAAACTCTAGACATCACAAGCATGGAGGCAATGGACACAACACACAATGGAGGCAATGGCCATCACCGCAATGTAAATCGACATCTCAGCAACATGGAATGCTTCAAGTGCAAGAAGATGGGACATTATGCTAATAATTGTCTGGAGGATAATGATGTAGCCAAGCCAAATTCATCAACTGAGAAGGAAATTGTGAACCATGTGAATGTCAAGGAAGTATTCAACAAGCCAGGCTTCATGACTAGTAAGTTCCTGGTTAATTCATGCATCGCACTCGTAATTTTCAATACTGGTGCATCATATTCATCCGTATTAAGGCATTCATGGATAATCATGATTACATATGGAGTTACTTAGAGTAATTGTTAAAGTAAACCAACTGGAGAGGTATTGATAGCTAGTACAAGATGCATGCGATCTAATAGTGTTCAGAGAACTAATTACAACTATTGTGACATATTAAATTGTTATGCATGCATTTGTGCATTTGTTTATGTTGTGTGTGATTATTTATGAGTATGCAATTATTTAATCAATAGATTGCAAGGATTGCCACGTCTGTGATTGCAACGAGTGTTTGAACAACTCCAACAACTATCAAGGCAAGTAGATGCTATTTTTGATCATGTTATTGTCCTACTATTTTCTATGTATGTGTAGTGTATTTTGCAGATGCATGTGTACGAAAGTACTATCGTTATGCTATCTCCTATTAATTGGTAGGAATCTCCTATAGTTGAACCACCATATGTTCAGATGTTCTTAGCAATGCTATGTTAGACGAGGGTTGGGATACATCATGGTAGTTGTTCTACAGGTATGGTTTTGTGAAAACTAAAAAAATAACTTAATGAATGAATCTCCTAGGTGTGATGGGATTGGATTTTTTGGTGGTATCAATGCAGAAAGGCACCTAGGTATCTAGAGAAAATGATTGGCTTCTTTATTTGGTAGCTTACGTGTACAACCATGTACCAGTAAGAAATGGGTGGTTGGTTGGACTTAGTAGGTTGTGGTGACTCGAACCCACGTAGCTAGAGATGTAGAATTTTGATAGGTTGGAATGGTGTGTGTCGGTTTTGGGGAGCTACTTTCTGAACGGTCTCTTCTTGGACTTCTCCCTATCATAACATAATATGAGTGTGATGGTATGAGCTGGTTGGCTAGGTCACGTGGGTAAAGTGTACAAACCTCTGCAGGGTGTCTAATCTAAGTGCTTAGCCGTGTCCCCGTTTATGGACAAATTGAGTTGCTAGATATTGAGGTTATGACATGTTTCTCCCTCATCCCAATTTTCTAAATTTCTTATTATTGATGGGTTAACTTAATTGGCATCTTTTCAAAGAAAATCTAAAATTTCTTATGAAAGTAGGACAAAAGAGTTTATATGTTTCTCGCAAAATAGCCAAGATTCCACCTAGCCAAATAAGCATGTAGTTGTTAGATGTATTGATCCTATTTAGCTCTATTTGCCATACGTTCAAAGTATTGACCCTTCGTGGCTGCCATGTTTCATGTTGTAGGATATTTTGATTCTGAGTGATCGACTAGGTTGCGGTACTTCACTCAACATTTGTCTGCTTGTGGGAAATTTGAAGAATGGAGGAGTTATTTATTTACGTTTGATACTTGAATAAATTTGTGCTAGCCTTCATGCCAAGCATTATTGTAATAATTAAATTCTCTGGATATTTACTTTGTTATTCATCTATGTTCTTTGTAAGCCAATGAACCGATCTAGGGATTGGCATGTTGCATAGAAGCTATAGTCTTTTCAGGCTGCAGTGTTACATCCATAGGGATTGTCATTAATCACCAAAACTGCACATAGGGGAAATTACCCTTTCAACGGGTGTAAGACAGATTTACACACGCATATACAAACATGGCATCAGAACATGAACCAAAAGGTAAAGCACGAGTCATATGAATGATATGATGAACATGTCGATGTTTGCCTTTGAAGCTACATCATCTCACATGATGATCGGTTATGGTGTAGTGAAGTTGATTCGTGTAATCACCAAAACAACTAGAGGGATGTTGTTTTTGAGTTGGAGTTCTAGTAGTAATTTTGAATTAGTTTGAACTCAATCTTTCATAATCTTAGTCGTCTTTGCAAATATGTTGTAGATCATGGCACCACCTTCTTTCAATTTTAATGTACTCATGGAGAAGGAGAAACTTAGCAATAATGGTAGAAACTTTACTGACTGGGTCTCGGATGCTCAAACGACCTATGTGCTAGATGCACATATAGGACCCCCTCATGTTGAAGATGCTACTAATGATGAGAAAAATGTGTTTCTCACTGGTCAGGAGGATCACCACTTAGTTCAATGTGGTATACTATATGGGTTGGAGCCTGATCGTCGAAAGTGTTTCGAGCTCAACAATGCCTACCATACAATGGTTGAATTGATAATGATTTTCGATAACCATGTTGCCATAGAGAGTAATGAAGCTTATGAAAAATTCTTTAGCTATATGATGGAAGATAAAAACTACCTCACGTACTAAAAATGTCTGGGTACACCAGTAAACTCGTAGATCCAGGAATTGTGATTCCAAATGAGCTAGGAATCCATAGGGTTCTCCAATCACTCCCACCAAGTTACAAGAACTTTGTGATGAACTATAATGTGCAAGGCATGAAAAAGTTGCTACTTGACCTTCTTTCCATGCTAAAAATTGTTGAACTGGAGATCAAAAAGGAGCATCAAGTGTTGATGGTTAGTAAGAACCACTACAAGAAAAGTTGGCTTTTACAACGGACAATTTTCGTGGTTGAAGGCCCATTTTTCGTGGCTAAGAAGTCTTCTACGACGGATGCCCTTCGTGGTAAAAGCCCCGTCACAAAGAATCTACCAAGTTTTTTTTCCTGACCGTGGCGGATCGCACCCTTCAGCCACGAAAATTTGTTCCGTCATAGATCTGCTCGCCACCCGTGTTGACTGCTGACGTCATGCAAAAATGCCATGTGGCAGCCGCTGTTAACGGCCGGTTATCGCCGTTAACGGTCACAAAAACTGTGGCAGAAGCCTGGCCCAGACAAGGCCTGCTAATTGTTAAGTGGGTCGGCCCACGAGGAGAGCCCAATAAGATTACGGACCTTTACTCTCACGACGTGTATTGTTTGACGTGGCCCATTAATGAACCCTTCCAGGGCCCGTATGATTTCAGGCCCGCTACAGTTTCAGCCTAAAGAAGGCCCACTTTGGTAGAATAATATGCGGCCCATTAGGGGCCTGCGATAGAAGGTCAGGCATTGTTAAGGCCTACAGGCAGCCCGTTACTGTTCCTACGGCCCGTGGGGTCCACTCCTATTCTACCCATTTACTATTATGGCCTTTTACATTTCTGGGTTGCCAGTGTTAGGATCATTTACTGTTCTGGCCTTTTACTGTTCTAGCCTTCTACTGTTCTGGTCGTTCACTGTTTAGGCCTCTTGCTCTTATGGCCTTTTACTGTTCAGATCATTTACTTTTTAGGCCTTTTACTCTTCAGACCGTTTTACTGTGCGGACCCTCTACTACGCGGGCTTTTTATTGTTTAGGCCTTTTACTATATCAGCTCTTTATTGTTCAGGTATATCAATATTCGGGACCATTACAGTTCGGGCCCTTTACTGTTCTCGCATGTTGCTGTTCAGCCCTGTATATTTTCAGGGCCTTGGCAACTTATGAGGCCCACCAATATATTGACCTGCCACTTATGGCCTTTTAGTGTTTATTTGGCCCATCTGTTGGCCATCATATTTTGGTATTCTATAACTATGGCGAAATTCTGGTTTTAAATAGTCCGTTAATATTTCAGCCCGCTAATGGCCGTGCTAGGATCACCCTATTACATCAACAGATATTTTTTGAAATTTATTATAGACCAAACTTTCAACAAAAACAAGATGAAGCATTACAGAGACATCACGACACATGTGTTGGAACAGGGTTTCTACTACGGAGCTTACATCCCCATACAAGTAACAACTGGCATACCATGACAGCTGCAGAAGAGATTATCAAGTAGACGGTCCGTCAAATATTGTCGATCTTTCAGTTCTTGTATCTGTTCACGTGTAATCGTAATTATTCCATCTATTTTCTCTGTTTCTTGTTCAATTAAATCAATTGTTTGGAGTGCAGCTGTAACACCTCTTTCTGCTGGAAAAACTGAAATTGTGGGCCGATGCAAGCAATAATCACTGTCACTGCTGCTTTGTAAAATGACCTCAATACTTAACATAGGATTCCTCCCTTCTGCCCCCATAGCTTCATGTGCAGCCCGAAACAAAGAAAACAAGTCAGCACAGCGTACCAGCTAACTGGCGGTCGTCTTATATGTAAAATAATTCAAATTCATCATTGGCCAGGAACAATTAATGATGTGCCTCGTACATCTCTTTCCGGAATAATAGGAACTGTCGATGTCCTGGACCGATGCGTACATGTGCCAGTATCATAGCCACTCTGGAAGAAATACTACAGGTTATTTGCATGCTGAAACTAAGACATATTAAGTTAGAGCAGCAAAGCAGGCGAAAAAATACCATATTTGTTGTCAAAGAATTTCAAAATTGGCATTGTCCTAACATAACAAATCAAGCCATCAACATGTGTGTCTCATGCAGACTAACTGGACTAGTGTGGTAATGAATGTAGGGAATCAAGCAACTCAACTCTTTCCCTCATAAACTAATCATATCACTGCATAACAGAAATATAGAACTATAACAAAAAGAGGTGCATGATCTTCCTTCAGCTGCTTAGAACTGGTCGGGACAACAAAGCATTAACCTAAAATATAATAATAGCGTTTAAAAATGGTCTATAGTATGAACTAGCCAAAAAAAGTGACCTACAACCACAGGTGGTATTGCTTTAATCATCAGGTAACTATGATAGTACCTTGGAAAAACAAGCAATAGACCAAATGTCTTAAATAGACTATCAGAATCATTTCAGACAAACAAGATATCAACCATTCCTTTTTAGTAGCCAGATCATTCAAATATTTTGATCGTCGATCTAGTAAAAAAAAGAGGTCATTTGCTGCCAAAACAATAGTTGGATGCATCCAAAAAGTAGCACGAACCTTCTTTGTAATTCCTACAGCTATTGTATTTCCAACTGCTGACAGTATCACTGTACATATAACCAGGCAAGAAAATTCAGTATACAAACAAGCAAATGATACATTGTGCACCTTGTAAGGTCAATGAAGTATTTAAACAATATATGTCTAGGAACCACGTCAGAATATAGCATTGATGCAATCACAAGTCAACTAAAAATTCACAGGAACCATAACCAATTGAACCATATGGTGGCTGATATTAAACTCGCAAGATCATCTGATAATGTATAGATGAAAATCCCTTGTTTATTATTAATCAAACATTGTATTTCTCACAGAAATTGCCATCCCTAGTTTGGGACTGATGGGGCTCAAACCCGCAGCTTCGCCTTGACAGGGCGGTGCTCTGACCGTTTAAGTTAAGAAAATCATTACATTGCTTTAATGACGAGCAAACTAAAGAATCAAATTGGCAATAGACTCTATATGTGCATCATGTAGAGTAGCTACTAAGGTAATGAATTAAGCAATCAAACAACAAGTGCACGATAGACTTCCAGATCATATTAACATGGTCATAGTACATATATATAGTAACTAGGGATCACATTAGATGATAATAGCTATGACAATCTCACTATGAGTAGTCTACATAGAACTCCCTCCGTTTCAAAATATAAGATGTCATAGGTTTTGTGAAACGAATGTATCTAGACACCCTTTAGTGTTGGTAGAGTAACTTGGACCAGCATTGTATGCATTTTTACTAGTCCAAGTTACTCCCCACCAAGACTAAGTAATTTATACTAGTCTCATACGTATAACACTAGACTATGTTACTACCTCTAGAGTGCATATAAGCTCAATCATGGTGACGATCTCTGATATTATAATAGAATATAGATTAGCATAAAAGTGGATATACTTCAATCACCACCATCTAATCATGGTCTAGTTAACATATATATATAGATAGAAGATTATCAGTCAAATATAGAAAAAAGAGATCTCCAGCATGATTGAGTGAGCAAATTGAATTACAAATCAAGGGATTTACGTTCGGTCTTTGTGCAGTACCGTTAAAGGTCATCTTATTCTAATCATTGGCCAACTCATGTGGTGCCGACACTAAACAATGTGACTACCTCCAGAGTACATTCAAACTCTTAATTATAGCAGAAAAATATAATAATAGACTATAAATTAGCATAAAAGTGGATATACTTAAATTACCACCACATAATAGATAGATAGATGAACACAAGTCAAATATAGAAAGAATAGATCATCACCAAAATCAAGTGAGCATATTGAATTTTAAATCGAGGGATTTACGTCTGGTTTTTGCCCAGTCTTGGTTAAGGTCAACCTTGTTCTAATAATTAGCCGAATCATGTGGTACCTCGTACAAACAAGCATCTAACACTGTGCACATCTCAGTAAAAACAAGAGACTTACTGTTTCTTTTTGTGCAGTCCCGTTGGATGACATCCTGTTGTCAGTTTGTTCTCTAAAGACATCCACCGCATCGAGTACTTGGATAGACGATCCATCTACTTTATTGTTGCTCCTATGCATATAGGTTTAGGCCACTCATTCACATAAAACATGTCTGCATTCAGCAATGCAAAGCAACAGGTACTTACAAGATTGTAGGGCCATTCACTCTATGATTCTCCATGTTCCCTGTGAGAGAAAATAATTTCAGATAGTGGTTGTTGTTGTTTACAAAGAACTAGATAAACATTATAGTATAATCACTTGTGAACACATAGAGCAGGGAATGGCGGAATATAAAAACATTTAAATGACATAAAGATTGCCATGGTGACAAAATAGAATGCAGCTGCAGTCACTCCTTAGCATGAACAAGAGAGAAATTACAATGATTTAACTTGTGAAATAGAATTGCAAACAAATATGGGAAGTGCCATAAAAAGTGTCACCTTCTACAGAGCAGGCAGTTACTGTACTAACATTTGGACAAACAAGATAGACATTACAATGGTATATCTCGTGAACTTATAGAGCAAGGAATGCTAACCCATCTGTGAAGTGACTTAAAATGCCATGAACTACATAATAGAAGGTAGATACTGCTGCTATAGAAATTATAATTGAGAAACTTGAATTTATAGAGCAGGGCATGCAGATAACCATGTTAAGTGTCTTAAAACATGCCATGTAATACTGCATCCAATCCAAAGTAAATAAGGCGTATAAATTTTTCGCAAGTCAATCGACACAAAAATGGACCAAGTTTGTAGAACATACCAGAAACATCTACCATACCAAACCAACACCATTCGATACATCGGGGCATATATTTTCATAGACGCAAATGCTACAAATTAACCCTTAATATATTTTCTATGATCTTGGTAAAAGTCATCATTGTTTGACTTTAAAGTTGTATAGGCCTTATTTTACGGAATAGATGTACTCCCTCTATTTCAAAAAGTATAAGTCGTCATCTAGACCACTTTTAGTGTGTAGGTTCATGTATGTTTGGAGTAAACCTACTCACTAAATGGTGTCTAGATACACTCCTATCACAAAGCTAAAACATCTTATATTTTGAAACGGAGGGAGTAGTACACAATAGGCGGCGGCTACTATCGGAGCTTAATTGAAACAAACAATAATGGCATAACTTGTAGAGGGAATACAAAACCAACAAGTTCAATGCCATAAAATTTGTGATGAATTACATAAGAGAAGGCAGTTATTGTGTTTGCTTAGAATAACCAGATTGAAATTAAAATAGCATAAATTGTAGAGCAGGGAATGTTAACCTACATGTTCAATGGCTTAAAACTTCCAATAAACTCCAAAATTACATGCAGTCAGTATTGTAGCAACAGACAAAGCAAGTGCACATTATGATGACATAACTTGTGAACTTGTTGAACAGGTAGGCAGCCTCAGATGTTCAGTGAATTAACATTTGCCAAGAACTGCATAATACCAATGAACTCTAATGATGTTTGTTTTGTACTACCAAAATTGTTTATGTATATTAAGAGTAATTGTTGGTCAAATAAAAACACACATAACAAGGACACCTTATACCTCGAAACAAAAGGAGTAGTTTAACGCCTGGATTTAACATAGACTACACAGAATTTATCATGGGAGAGTGGGATATCAATTAAGCCAGTATTGAGGCAGAAATTTACCACGAATACAGAAATGCAGTTCACTCTCTTAGGATCATACCTGCTATATTGAAATGAACGAACAAGCAGATCTGTTTTACCTAGGCCATGGCGTTGTTTACGCATACATGGCATCTTTGCAGGTGACGTCAAGGACGCCGAGGGTGCCCGATAGTGGTGAGTCGGGCTGAAGCAGATAGATCTCGGCGGCGTCTGTGAAGCAGATCTATGGAGGTTGTTGATGGGTCTAGCTTGCTTGACAAGATGGCTGGTGAAGGAGATCCGGTGTAGTGCACGGCATCGTCGGTGAAGCAGATCTATTACGATCGATTATGGATTCGAGGCACTGCACAAGAGCGTCGGTGAAGCAGATCCGGTGTAGTGGACTGTTGAGTCCGTGAAGAAGATCTAAAGCAGCGCACACCAGCGTAGGTGAAGCAGGTCAGGTGTTGTGGACTAGGGAGTCGGCAAAACTAACACTCTTGTATGGAAGAGGGTGTAAGGCGAACTAGGGTTCGGTAAGGTGGACGTCGGCTGATCCCATATACTGGTCAGGAGTATATGGTATATATGTATGGCGTGTAGGCTGGCGAAGTGCGGTGGTGCAGGAGCGGGAGGTGGGATAGGGATTTTGGGGAGGCGTGTGGACCGGCGAAGTGCGGCGGTGATGTTCCGGTGCGGTGGTGCAGGAGTTGGAGGTGAGATAGGGGGTTGGGTGGCATGTAGGCGGGCGAAGTGCGGTGAAGATGATAACGGTGCGGTGGTGCAGGTGCTAGAGGTGAGAGGGGGTTGGGTGGTGTGTAGGCCGGCGAAGCGCTGTGGGGATGGGCCAGTGCGGTGGTGCAAGAGCCAGAGGTGAGAAAGGGGTTAGGTTTTTTCGGAGTGCTTTGTGGGAAATGGCATCGGTGGAAGGTGGACTACCTATCTTCAGAGTAGTGGGGACCCCTGGCCCCCCGGGGGAGGGGATTACGAACCATACCCACGCCCCGACATTAGTAGATAGGCCATTGTCAAGGGTAGAAAAGGAATTTCATATGGCTACAAGTTGGGGCGTGTGACCACTCGAAATATTTCGATGGAGGTGAGGCGGGAGAATTTGCTGCTCTGGGATTTTGAATTTGGCTATACAGTAGAATAATAATATCCCATCCTATCCTAGGAGTAAGTCCAATGACTAGAAAAAATAGCTTACTGTAATGTCCTAACCTTTCTAGGTACAGAATATTTTTGGAGTCATTTCTGCAAAAATAAGGTCTCTACCTTCGGCTTAATTACGTACACACATGAAAGTACGTAGTAAGATGAACTAGAGTAGTATGTTTCCCACTATGACCAGCCTAAGAGGTATCTCTAGTGGCTAGTGTATCCGGTAGTCGAAGCCAAATATAGGCAATTGTTTTAAAAATAATACAAATTATTTAATCAATATCACAAAAAATACACAAAACTAGAAATTTTGAAAAATAGCACGGCCTCGTTAGTTCAACTACCGACAAGTATTAGTCGGTAGTTCAACCACCGATTAGTACTAGTCGGTAATTGAATAACTGATAGGTCAGAACAACCGATTAGTACTTGTCAGTAGTGCCACCATAAGATGACCTATCGGTTGTTCAATTACTTACAAGTACTAATCGGTAGTTGAACTGTTGACTAGTACTTGTCGGTAGTTGAACTACCGAGGCCACGCTATTTTTCAAAATTTCTATTTTGTACATTATTCGTGATATTGATTAAATAATTCGTATTATTTAAATTTTTTAGCCAAATATAGACCACCATGGACCAAAAAATGCATCCGGTGGCTTGTGTATCCGGTGGTCTAAAATTTAGACATCCTCCAAACAGGCTACTCGTTGTCCATATTTGGACAACCGAGCCACCATGTCTAAAGCAAAGTTGGTCGCTCGCGAGCTCGCTCTCGTGCCAAATCAGAGCATTTGTTGTACTGATTTGCTATGTATATTGACTATTTGTGTGCAGATGGACATATAGACTATCAAATTTAGACTATCCACTAGAAAACTAAAGTCGTGTAAAAAGGAATCTTTTTACACCATTATCTATAAAGTGAAGATGTAGACTACCAAATTTAGACAAGCCACTAGAGATGCTCTAAGGCCTTCCATAGCGTGGTCGATGCCCAATAGATAGAAAAGTTGTCACCTCATAAGCGATGCCTAGAAATTCTTGAGGCACCGAGCTCACAATGTGATCACTTTGGCCAAAAATAAATAGATGTCCCACAACGTGATAAACAAATGAACTAGACCAATCTCCATGGCTTATCTTTGGTAAAGGTCCTCTCAACAACATGCATAGTACACATATATTGCTATTCTATTGGGTGAAGAGTTTGGGGCATCGGAGCACCTAAGTGCTCCGGTTCCCTGAAAAATTTTGGTGGCAACGATCGGGCAACGGAGGGCACCGGTGCCTGATTCTTGTAAAGTGATTTGGGCACCGATTTTTCCACACGCTACGGAAGGCCTAAGAGACTACCAAATTTAGACAAGCAACTAGAGATCAAGGCAAAAAATACTAGTGTGCTATTTAATTTAGCGTGGCTTTTCTCCAGACGATATGAAAGTTATAGCGTGCTAATAACACGCTATTTTACAGAACATCTTTTTGTAAAAATTTAAAAATATAACAGGTATATCATGAATATAAACAATTTCAGCATATAATGAATTGCCTAGAGTAATACTTCCACATGCATAATCGATTCCGGTGCTATCCAAGTTGGAGGATAACCAGTAGGGCTGAATCTAGGTACAGCGCCGGATGCTGCAGGAGGAGGCAGCGGCTTGACAAGATCACTTAAGTTTAACAATTAAATTTGCATTGTGTGTTTGCTTACTCGACACATTCATCATATGTTATCTTACTCCACGCCCGTGTATTTGGAGAATCAGATAATATAAGTATGACACATCATTTTTTATATAAAATTATATTTGTAGGTAAAACTCAAAAAATATTTATACTTTCGAGCAACGTTCATAAAGTATCCTGTGTGTTTGGTTCTTGTACTTTTTGTATAATCTAGAAATCAACCTATAGTCGTAAATAACCCGCGTCCATAAAACTGATCCGTAAATAAATTATATTCTATAGGAGTACGTGGGCGGGGCCAGGGAGAAACTGCCCTTTCGTCTTCAGAACCGCTCATGCATGCATCTCCTGATCTTCCTAGCGGTTCCTTTCTTCTCTATCCCATTCCTTTTCTATCACCTGGCCGGACCTCTGCAAAACAAAAGAAGGCGCCAATCACAGTCCATGGCAGCGCCGTTGGACAAGATGTACTACTTGTGGACCCTGGCAACACCACACTACAAGTGGCGTATACCAACAGAGCATTGGTGGTGAACGATTACATTGAGAAAATCCAAAAGCTTCTGGAGGAAACGGATGACAAGATTGTTGGCCTCGACGTCGAGTACACCAACGAGCAATCATCGACGCAGAAGGCTGCTGTCGTCCAGCTATGTGTGGGCATGGATTGCCTGGTCTACCACATCTGCTAGGCCGACCAGCCATGCTCAAAGCTAGTAGAGTTCCTCGCCAACCCTAACATTTCCTTTGCAGGCGTCGACATCGGCAATGACCGTATCAGGCTTAGGCGTTCTCTAGTACCAATGATGAACTTCGTGGACATCCATAAGAGGTGGAAGCCTGCCGGCTCCACGAATGAGAATGATTCTTTGGCTGACTATGCTGTGGCCCTCATAGACATCCGTTACAAAGTCATGAAGAAGAAGAAGGAGGATGTGGACCACAAGAAGTGGGGGAACATGCCCCTGACCAAAGAGCAGATCAAGTATGCAAGCCTCAACGCCTACGCGACCTACGAGGTATACAGGCGGATAGTGAACTTCGAGAGGGGTCAACAAACTCTCGAAATGTTCAACCAAAAAAAAGAACTAAGGAAGAAGGGCAAGGGCAAGCAGACCAAAGAAGAAGACGAAGACTCAGAATGGTACACCATGTGACCTACGAGTATATATTTGCGTGTCGGTATATCCTTGCTTGGTACTACTCCTACTTGTACTATACTACTCACAGAAGTTAATACATGTATATACTGCAGGCATGCAAGGGGCAGAGGCAAGAATTAATGCAAGGAAACATAGCAGTTTCTTTTATTTTGAATGAATTGTCTTGTCAATCAACAGCCATGACAGATTATAATTTTATAGGCGGAGTACTACTGAAAGACAGAGGGTGAATGGACAACTGAAAAACTGCTAGTAGCACTGTAGCAGCAGAACCACAAGATGAACATTTGTGGATTGCCCGAATGTATGTTGAGTTAGTATAGTATAAACATATATATTACTACTACATGCTATGTACTAGTACTACTACTAGAAAAAAACCACTGTCCCTACTGCGGAAAAAATATGATTTCTTCCAACCAAACTAGTACTATTCCAAAAAATGGCTATATTTACTTGTCACAAAAATGGATGTATCTAGACATGTTTTAGTGCTAGATACGAGTACATCCAATCCAGTGACAATTAATATGAATCGGATGGGAGTACTACTACTACCGTACTCCATTATTGTACTACTACTACTAGTAGTAGTAGTAGTAGTAGTAGTAGTAGTAGTAGTAGTAGTAATAGTAGTAGTAGTAGTACATACTAGTACTCCCGAATGTATGTTGACCAGCACTCCTACCTCTGTTTGGGATTATTAGGCCAGAGAGCTTTTTAAAATTGTTAGAAATTATAATAAGACCTATCCTCTTTATTGCCTTAATTCCCGTGACTCATTAATTTAGATATCTCTATTTTCTCTCAATCTCCCAATGCATGTTGTTTCATCTCTCATCATGTTCCCTTTTTTTATCTAGCGTCTCATGCATGTAAAACTAGTCGTGGATGCATAAGTTAATTATAGTTCATCTACTTGGTAGTATTGCGAATTAGCCCTTTAGCCTTCCTAAACAGAGAGCCTTAATACTATTCAGCTTACTACTCAGCAGAGTACATCCACTGATGCACCCGACCCATCGGAAGTTAAGACTTCATGAAAACTACTCAGGAGAGTACTACATCCACGAACTTATCTAGTACCTCCGTTTCAAGGAATAAGGCGCACGCACGCTCCAAAGTAAAGTTTGACTGAATAAATGGAGCAACTAAAATTTACTTATATGTGTAAAATTTGTTTCGTTGAATTCGTATTGAAACAACTTTCCGATGATGCTAAATTTGTACAGTACCAACATTCTTTATATGTATTTAGACTAAATCTTGGTCAAACAAAAAACAAAAATAAGGGAGCCTTATTTCTTGGGACGGAGATAGAGTACTAGTACTACAAAGTTCACCATTCCTGGTATGCAAACGATCATTCTGCAATTAAACCAATTAATAGCAGCTTACATCACCACTAAAACTCGATGCGAAAGAAGAAACGCAGCTCCTTTGAGGTAGCAGGACTGACCAGGTAATGAGGCAGCGCCGCCAGGTAAGACGTAAGGTCCTCAAACGTGACCTCGCCCGGCTTAGTGGAGCTCGGCGCGTCGAGCTCCACCGTCACGCTGCCGGTCCTCCTCCTACCATCCATCCAGGAGAGCAGCGGCGGGCATTCCGCCCACATCCTTACCCTGTACACCGACAAGTCGCCCATCACGGCCCTAACACAGACCGCAGACACGAGGGAGACCGTGCTTACCGAGCCAATCGTCAGAACAAACACGGCACTGTCCTGCTCCCCAACGACGATGAGCCGGCGGGACGGCTCGCCCGGCAGTGGCACCAACTCCTGGAAAGCTTTGGTGGTGGCATACTGGATCTTGTGCACTTGGATCGAGTGGACCGCTTCGAGGTGGGCGACGAGCGCTGGCAGCAGGGCGGCAAAGTCGCAGCCGGTCTCCGTGCAAGTGCAGGGAGCATACTGACACATGATTTCGTGCTCGTGGAGTTCGTAGTAGGGCAGCAAACTACTGCAGCCTTTGTGGGCGCACTCGACCCTAGCCGCTGATAGGAAGGCGTCAATGGCGGGATCGTGGGTGAATCCGCCGCTAGGGTGCTCGCACTTCTGGCAGGAGGTGATCACGCGGACGCAGCGGTGGTAGACTAGATGAATATCCACGCACTATAGAACGGAAGTTCGAAAAATAAAATAGTTGTACGGAGGAACCGACAAAAGAAAAATCAATGGATTGTGAGGGAGAAATGGAGAGACCTTGTAGACTCGCCGGGGCTTGAGGGGCTGGGAGCAGGAGGAACAGTTGAGAACGGTGGCTTCCATCTTCAGAGTGACCGTCTCAAGCATTGCGATTTGGGTGGGGGAAATGAGGACTCTCCAATCCGGCCTCGAGTCGTGCCCTTCTTTTAGTATACCACAGCTGATAATTAATGAAGCTCTACCTGATTGCGCCTTTACTTTCTATACTTGGGTCCTTTTTTTATATTTTGAGGCCTTATTATTTCTAAATTCCTGGTTTAGTTGGACAAGATTAGCGGCCTCTTTCTATTTGTGCACCACCCTTTTATTAGTAAGTTAGCATGTGAGACCCACATAATAATAAAGTATGACATATCATCACTATATAAAATTATGCTTTGTAATAGGTAAAGCTCAAAAAAATATGAAAGAGCCACATCTATAAAAAGTAACGGTGTATATTTGTTTTCACCCAGTACACTTTGAAGGTACTATAGTAACATGTGAAAGTTTTACTAGCCTAAGTTATTTAGCACTATGAAGAGCAACCCAATATGGAAGAGAAAGAAAACATCCAGCCAGAGCTCATTTTTGGGCAGAAGCACGAGGCAAACAGAAGGAAAGTTGTCCTGGACCACCACGGGCCCCAACCTTCTCTACACTGTTACGCCTGCACGGTTGTACTCCATTGCGCGGATGCTTACATGGGAAGGAAGAGGTGACTGTTGTGTTGCTTCCCACCTGAACAAGTGCTAGACATAGATGCAAGAGTGGACATAGCAAATCAACGGCTTAGCTTACTCAACGTTGGGAAGGTTCTAAAACTGAAGGGAAAAACCAGATTCAAAAACTGTTGTACTATATTAGTGGTATAGATATTATAGATATAGAAAATCTTGGACCGGACGGAGTAGGAAAGAGCTCACTTTATCAATTTGTTTTCACCCATCGACTCAATCATCTACGTAGGGCCCACATATGGGGGAGGTCACGGTCGCCTTGGATGCACCACAAAATTATGACGGGGCCATCGAGTGCGGGAAGCAGAGTCAGCGTTCCGTCCAATCGCTTACCCTAGTCATCGTCATCGATATTTTCCACACGCATCGGCTTCATCAGCGACATTGATTGTCCCCAAGCTTCAGTAATCTGCCACATTAATATCGGATCATCTCCTTCCTACTAGTAGTATTTATCCCCTCCCCTTCCCCGCACCACCAATCCATCTCTAATCCCCCGCTTCTAGCAACCATCTCCGTCCTCATCTGTCATCCATGGCCACCTTCTGGTTGCCGCCCGCCGTGCCGGAGCACAAAGGCCCTGACATCGCCACACAGAAGGACAATTCCCTGCGCATTTGGGGCTTCTCCCCGCAGAGAACAAAGTGGCAACTGGCGTGCGCCTTCCTCGATGCTGGCTATGGTCATCGAAAGTACCATATGTATCGCCTCCACGACAATCCGGACGGGACGTTGAAGGTCAAGTTCGTCAACTTCAGGGACGCCCGTCTCCTCTACGGCTAGGCCTTCCACTGTGGCTGCGAGATGGTGGTGTTCACCGGCGCCAACATTTTCACCAACTACTGGGACCGGTTCCCCAACAACGGCAACTTCATCCACAGTGTCCTCCCAGAGCTGCCGATGGCTCCGGAGATACCGCCGCCATATCCATAGGTGCCGCTGATGGCTCAGGAGGTATCGCCGCCTTATCCGGAGGTGCCGCTAATGGCTCAGGAGATGTCGTCGATGGCTCAGGAGGTGTCGCCGCGTTATCCGGAGGTGCCGATGAGTCAGGAGCTGGCCGTGTCGCTGGAGCTGGCGTTGGTGCCGATGTCACGAGCTGCCGCTGGCGGCGCGGACTAGTGCTAGGAGGTGCCAGACCTACACTAGTTCAGCAGCGAGTCCTTTATATGTAAACTCGTGTTGTTATGTTAGGGGCTGTTCGGTTTAGAGGATGTCATTTAGGGATGAGGATATCCCCAACCAGCTGGTTAGGGGTAGTCTTTTTTGTTTGGTAAAGTGGGATAAAAAGTGGTTAGGGATAGCCAGTCAAAATCTATTGGCCCAACTTTTTTTTTCATTTTCCTCTTTCACCTTGTCTTCTTCATTCGCCTCACCACTTCCCTAGCAGCGGCCACGACCGCCGGCAGCTCGCCACCCTTTTGCCTTCGACCCCGTGTCAACCTGCCTGCAGGCGCCCCTTCTGCCTGCCCACTCTGCCCGGCGGCCTACGCCCGCGTGTGTATTCGAACACCCGCTCTGCCCGACGGCCTACGATATGGCCACCCTCTTGTCGAGCCCATAGGCAAGAAAAGATGGTTATTTTCTCTCGAGAGGAAGGGTGAACAAACAAGAAAACGCTTCGGAGGAGCTATCCAAAAGTGGTTGAGCTCATCCAGCTCTTTTTGTGGGATATGCTCAACCACCATTTTGAGCCAAAACGGTTATCCATATCCCCTCCACCCTCTAAACCAAACACTGGATAACCAAAAATAAGTGGATATCCCATGTTATCCACTAGATAGCCACTGAACCAAACAACCCCTTAATGGTTGAATGAAGTTTCTTTTGGGACGTCCTTTCTTTTGGTACTATCGTCAAAAAAAGTTTCTTTTGTTACTACTCACTGTACCATGTAGTACTAGTAGTACTGCGAATGACAATCTATTGAATATCCTTCCCCCCCCGATGTTTGTGAAGGAAGTGAAAATTTCGAAACTCGGAAATTTTGAATTGCTACTCTATTGTATTCCCTCAAATTACTTGACTCGAATTTGACTAGATTCAGATGTATATAAACATGTTCTAGTCCTAGATGCATTCGAATCTGATAAATGCAAGTCAATTAATTTGGGCCGGAGGTAGTAGTAGTCGGGTTCGGATCCTTCTCGAGAGAGCAGCTGATCGCTCCATACATTTCATACTACTTCCTCTTTGCTTGTTTTACAAATATGACCAAATCGGTCGCCATTCAAATTCTTGGATATGGGATCATAAAGTTTGATGTAGAGATATGGCCTTGACCTTGTGGTCGTTCGGCTTAAAATCCAAGAAAGTTCATACTCGTTGACAGCTAAGCTTAAATTCATTTAAATTTCACCACTTAATTTTAGGTTAGCATTTTACATGATCGGTAGAGCATATTTTACATCAAAGACCAAAAAAGGGAAATTTACATGGAGGTCCATACATTTAGCCCAAAGGACCGTAAAAGGAAAACTTTCTAGTTCGGCTCCTTCTCGAGAGATTAGCTGATCTGAGCCAAACTCTTCATACTACTGCCTCTTTGATTGTTTTCATAATATGGCCAAATCTGTTGCCATGCAAATTCTATCATATGGGGCCATTAGCATAAAGTATGATGTTGATATGGCCTTGACCTTGGTCGTTCGGCTTGAAATCCAAGAATGTTCATACTCGTTGACAAGTAAGCTTAAATTCGTTTAAATTTCATCACTTACACTGTTTGGTTAGAATTTTACATGGATGGTGGGACTACATTTTACATCAAGGACCTAAAAAAGAGAAAATTGCATTGAGGTCCATACATTTAGCAGAAAGGACCCTAAAACCAAACAAGGAATTAAAAATAGTCAGGTACGGCTCCTCGAGAGAGCGGCTGATCGAAAAAATCTTCTTACTTGATTTTCAGAAAATAAATTCATGTCACTTGGAAAAATGAAATTGATTATTTTTTGTTTTTAATATCTTTGATTGTTTTCAAAAGATGGACAAATTTGCCGGCATGCAAATTCTTGGATATGGGATCATAAGCATAAAGTACATTCTACATAAAGGACCTAAAAAAGGGAAAATTACATCGAGGTCCATACATTTAGCACAAAGGACTCTAAAATTGAGCAAAGAAAGCAGTCGGGTTCGGCTCCTTCTTGAGAGAGCAGCTGGTCGAGCCATACTCTTCATACTACTTCCTCTTTGATTGTTTTCAAAATATGGCCAAATCTGTCGCCATGCAAATTCTTGAATATGGGATCATCAACATAAAGTATGATGTAGAGATATGGCCTTGACCTCGTGGTCGTTCGGCTTGAAAATCCAAGATTTTTTCATACTTGTTGACAACTATGCTTAAATTCGTTGAAATTCCATCACTTACTTTTAGGTTAGCATTTTACACGGTCGGTGGGAGTACATTCTACATCAAATACCTAAAAAAAGGGGGAAATTACATCGAGGCCCATACATTTAGCACAAAGGACCCTAAATGAGTGAGCAAAGAAAACAATCGGGTTCGGCTCCTTCTCAAGTGAGCAGTTGATCGAGCCATACTCTTCATACTACTTTCTCTTTGATTGTTTTCACAATATGGCCAAATCTATCGCCATGCAATTTCTTGGATACTCAATCATCAGAATAAAGTATGATGTAGAGATATAGCCTCGACCTTGTGGTCGTTCGGCTTGAAATCAAAGAATGTTCATACTCATTGACAACTATAAGCTAAAATTCGTTTAAATTTCACCACTTACTTTTAGGTTAGAATTTTACACGGTCGATGGGAGTACATTTTACAACAAGGACCTAAAAAGGAGGGAAATTACATCGAGGTCCATACATTTAGCACAAAGGACCCTAATATTAAGCAAGCAAAACAGTAGGGTTTGGTTCCTTCTCGAGAGAGTAGCTGATCGAGACACACTCTTCATACTACTTCATCTTCTATTGTTTTCAAAATATGGCCAAATTTGTCGATATGCAAATTCTTGAATATGGGATCATCAGCATAAAGTATGATGTAGATATGGCCTTGACCTTGGTCGTTCGTCTTGAAATACAAGAATGGTTCGTATCCGTGACAACTAAGCTTAAATTTGTTTAAATTTCACCACTTACTTTTAGGTTAGAACTTTACACGGTCAATCGGAGTACATTTTACATCAGGGACCTCAAAAAAGCAAAAAATACGTCGAGGTCCATACATTTAGCATAAAGGACCCTAAAAGGAAAAATTGCTGGTTTGACTCCTTCTCGAGATATGAGCTGATCTGAGCCAAACTCTTGATACTACTTCCTCTTTGATTGTTTTCAAAATATGGCCAAATTTGTATCCATGCAAATTCTCTCATATGGGATCATCAACATAATGTATGATGGTTGATATATATAGCCTTGACCTTGGTCGTTCGGCTTGAAATCCAATAATGGTTATACTCGTTGACCAGTAAGCTAAAAAATCATCGAAATTTCACCGTTTAGACTTTTAGGTTAGAATTTTACACGGGCATGGAAGTACATTTTATATCAAGGACCTAAAAAGGTAAAATTACATCGAGGTCGATACATTTAGCACAAAGGACCCTAAAATTAAGCAAGGAAAATAGTCGAGTGCGTCTCCTTCTCGAGAGAGTAGCGGATCGAGCCATACTCTTCAAACTACTTCATCTTTGATTGTTTTCAAAATATGGCACAATTTGTTGGGGTGCAAAATTTTGAATATGGGATCATTACCTTGGTCGTTCATCTTGAAATCCCAGAATGGTTCATACTCGTTGACAACTAAGATTAAATTTGTTTAAATTTCACCACTTACTTTTAGGTTAGATTTTACACGTTGGTCAGAGTACATTTTACACCAGGGACGCGAAAAAAGCAATCATTACATTGAGGTCCATACATTTATCATAAAGCTCTCTAAAAGGAAAAAAATCCGGTTCGGCTCCTTCTCGAGCCAAACTCTACACACTACTTCCTCTTCGATTGTTTTCAAAATAGTGCAATTTGTCACCATGCAAATTCTCTCATATGGGATCATCAACATAAAGTATGATGTTGATATGGCTTTGATCTTGGTCGTTTGGCTTGAAATCCAATAATGGTCATACTCGTTGACAAGTAATCTTAAAATCATCGAAATTTCACCACTTACACTTTTAGGTTAGAAGTTTACACGGGTGTGGAAGTACATTTGACATCAAGGACCTAAAAAAGTGAAAATTAGACCGAGGTCCATACATTTAGCACAAAGGACCCTTATATTAAGCAAGGAAAACAGTCGGGTTTGACTCCTTCTCTAGAGAGCAGCTGATCGAGCCATACTCTTCACACTACTTCATCTTCAATTGTTTTCAAAATATGGCCAAATTTGTCAGCATGCCATTTCTTGGATATGGGATCATATGTATAAAGTATGGTGTAGATATGGCTTGACCTTGGCCGTTTGTCTTGAAAATCCAAGAATATGGTTCATACTCATTGACAACTAAGCTTAAATTTGTTTAAATTGCACCCCTTACTTTTAGTTTAGAATTTTACATGGTCGGTGGGAGTACATTTTACATCAAGGACCTAAAAAGGGAAAATTACATGGAGGTCCATACATTTAGCACAAAGGTCCCTACAAAGGAAAACTTTTTGTTTTTTCTCCTTACCGAGAGACCAGTTGATTTGAGCCAAACTCTTCGTACTACTTCCTCTTTGATTATTTTCAAAATATGGCCAAATCTGTTGCCATGCAGATTCTCTGATATGGAATCGTCAGCATAAAGTATGATGTTTATATGGCTTTGACCTTGGTCGTTCGACTGAAATCCAAGAATGTTCATACTCATTGACAAGTAAGCTTAAAATCGTCTAAATTTCACCACTTACACTTTTAGGTTAGAATTTTACACGGTGTGTGGAAGTACATTTTACATCAAGTACCCAAAAAAGGGAAAATTACATCGATGTCCATACATTTAGCACCCCCCTAAAAATAAGCAAGGAAAACAGTCGTGTATGGCTCCTTCTCGAGATAGCAGCTGATCGAGCCATACTATTTGTACTACTTCATCTTCGATTGTTTTCAAAATATGTCCAAATATATCGGCATGCTAATTCTTGGACATGGCATCATCACCATAAAGTATGATGTTGATATGGCCTTGACCTTGGTCATTCGGCTTGAAATCCAAGAATTTTCATACTCGTTGACAACTAAGCTTAAATTTGTCAAATTTCACAACTTACACTTTTTGGTTAGAATTTTACACAGATGGTGGGGGTATATTTACACCAAGGACCTAAAAAGGTAAAATTACACTGAGGTCCATGCATTTAGCATAAAGGACCATAAAATTTAGCAAAGAAAATAGTCGGGTTCGGCTCCTCGAGAGAGCAGATGATCGGGCCCTACTCTTCATACTACTTCCTCTTTGATTTACAAGAAAGATTTATTGTGGAGGGAACTAGGAGCAGAGTAGTACTATTCTGAAGGGAACTGGAGCAGAGGAACATGCATCTGTTTTCATTTTATTCAACCTCGCCTATATGCTTTATCCCCACTTCTATGCCAAGCGCCACCGTTCTTCTCCTCCACAATTCTGCTTTTCGATCCTATTCACCACACAGTATGAGAGTGTTTGTTCTTCTCCCTGTCCCGCCTGCCGCCATCGATCTTCCCACTTTTCCAGAAAACCAAATCAAGCCACTGTCCCAACTTCCATCAGCTCCCTTGCGATGGCAGGACCGAGCAAGGATAGTGATGATTCTGAGCTGTTCCAACATGTTTTTATCGAAGGCCCACTTGAAGAACTCATAACCAGATGTGACGTCATCACCACCATGAGCCTCGTCGGTTCATCCAAACATCTTCTTGACTCGGCAAAATATAGTGCAACTTTACATGCTTCTCGGCCGTTTGGCCTCCCCTGTGTTCTTCATTCTCACCCGACTAAGAAACCATGGGAATGCAACGAGTACTTCGAGGGCAAGGGCACGACATGCAAGCTGATGCCGCTGGACAGGTTCTCCTCCGATGTTGTGTTCTGGAATTGTATGGGTAAGCAGTGGGTAGGTGCCAATAGAGATTAGATCTCCATTGTTGGGTCCGAGTGCAAGTGGGAGCTTGTCAATGTGTACACTCATCAACGTGTTCCTCTCCCACAAGTCAATGAGTTTGTACCCACCAACGATCTATTTACATTCATGCGTAATGATCGCCATATTCTCCTCCGGAAGATTGCTATTTACCGAGCTCCCACAGCTGCGGCTGATTATTTAGATTTCTCTCTTGTCGCTATCTTTGACTACTCAATTGCTACCCTTGATGGCGATGAGTATGCATGGATAGTTCTTGAGAACCAGTTCCAGTGCTATTTCAGATACAGCAATGCACTCATCCACAAGGGTCTGGTGTTTGCAACCACTAAGAATGGCAGTGTTTATGTTTGGAATCATCTGTATTTTGGTAAGTTTGATCCATTCTTGTTCTAAACACTAGCTTCAGTTTTAATGGATGTAAACTAGTGTTGGCTGATTTGGTCATCATTTCTTTTTGTAGGTCCTATTCTACTCCTATCACCACCTGTCGCGCATCTCAAGGAGGGAAACCTTGATGCCATAGATGATGATGAGCACGAACCTGGTTTATGGTTCTTAGCAATATCTGCGGATGAATCTCTCCTTCTTCTTATCCATACCGTGGGCGTTACTGATGAGGAGTTTTATGGCGGTACTTATTATGGTCATGGTAATCCTGTTGCTGATCATAGTGTTGATCGGTGCGGTCGCACTTGTGGCACCTATGCTACTGGGTTTGGCTGCAAGGTGTACTCAAAGGACACTTCTTACTTATATCCACCTAAGCCATGGATAGAGATTGCTAACCTGGGAGCAAATTCCCTTTTCCTTGGATTGAACTATCCAATTAATATTGCGTTAGGCGGTGCAGATGTTGCCCCAGGATATCTAACGAGAAGCAACCGTGTATACACCTCCCACCATGCAATAGGACTTGGATATATGTTGTTTCTTGAAATATGCTGCTTCAGTCTAAATACCGAAGAAGCAGCTGTTGGTTTCTCAACCAACGTTGCATGGAAATCTCTGGAGACTCCATTATGGTTCATCCTGAGCATCGCCAATGCCCGTGATTGGAACCAAACTACCGTAAGTAATCATAATACTATGTAATAGGATAGCTCAGTTTAGATCAAGTGTAGTAGATGGTCTTGCTTTTCTTTTGTAACTTGGCCTTGTCATAAACTCATAATCTAGACAAGGCTTTGGGCATTTTGAGTTGCCTATGGAGGTCACACACAGGCATTAATGCGAGAAGGAGGCATGCACACAAAAGCAGACTTGATCGTCAGTTTTGTTTCTTCCAATGACGAGTGTTTGGAGAAAAGGGCAAACTGATTCTGTCACTTTGAAATGCTGCTGAATATGTGTGACGCTAAATGTGAACTGTGAATCTGTCGTTTTTTCTTTCTTATTATGTACTGCTGCATCTTTCAAATGCTACTGAACCTATCAAAAGTTTTGTTTGGTACTTGTTCAGATCGACCGGTCGAGTGCAAAATATGGTCTCGCTTTCCTTTTGAATCAGTCCTTGCTACATCTATTGAATTTCAATGTCCGCATTGCTAAATCTTTCAATTCTTTTGGTCACTGTCTGTGTACTGCCACAATCTGTCAAGTGCTGCTGAATATGAACCAGGAATCTATCTGATATTTTTATGGTCTATTCTATACTATTGAATCTTCCAAATGCTACTGAATCTATCAAATGTTCTGTCGTTACTATTAGTACAATATTTTGTAGAACGAACTGTGATATACTGGTACTTGGTTAGATGAAGTACATCAGATTGTCTTGCTTTTCTTTTGAAACTTAGCATTGTTACAATTATCAGGATGAGTCTTGGGCATTTTGGGTTGCTATGGGCGGTCACAGAGGCATTGATGTAAGGAGGAGGTACTCACACAGAAGCAGACTTGATCGTCAGTTTTGCTTGCTCCAATGATTGAGTCTATTCGGAGAACAGGCCAAACTGATCGTGGGCCAAGTGTTTTTAGCTGGAACAAGAACTAATTCTCTATGTACTGCTATTGAATTTCAAGAAGCAAAGCTACTAAATCTCTCATTCGGCCCCTCTTTAGCCCAGAACATTTTAGTTCAGTCTTTTCGGGGTCAGGTACTGCTGACCACAAGCTAGTGGAAATTTTAAAAGGAGCCCATGGAGCATAGCCGAGAACATATCAGTTCGGCCTTTTACGGGTCAGCGGACTACTAAGCACAGGCCAGTGAAATTTGATAATGAAGCCCATGGAGCATAGTCTATGGAATATAACCCACGTAGAGCAATAGTCAAACTCTTTCTAATTCACGCTTTTAAGCATTGCCCCCACCTCTCATAATAATAAAAACTCTACCTACCCATGTTTTAAGATAATACCCCATTATGTGGCATTTTATAAATTACGATG
Source organism: Avena sativa (assembly GCA_916181665.1). NCBI lineage: Eukaryota > Viridiplantae > Streptophyta > Magnoliopsida > Poales > Poaceae > Avena > Avena sativa. Next base: position 540,718,094 of record OV702289.1, on the reverse strand, counting down.
CTAGGAGCGCTGCCCTATTATATTTTAAAAGAGATAAACATAGACACACAGAATATTTTAAGAAGACTAATACAGAAGTTGTAGTACTAATAAAAGTTTAATGATATTTTTTCTATAAATATCTTTGTTGTATTTGGCACTCAGTTTACGTTTATTTGATTTGAAGGTCTTTTGTTCGAATCGCCTTTGTGTGTGTGTGTATCTTGGGTTTACATTTTTTTCTTCTAGCAATATCGCATTACGGAGAGGCTGACATCACGGACCCACCAGCATGCAACGTCCCTGGAGTTTGTTTTGAGGGTGGTTTTGAAACAAAAGTTTAAATACTTGTACCATCGGGGACCCACCATACAGAACATACAAGGCTGCATCGGGGACCCTTAAGCCAGAACATGCCAGAGAGGCTGACATAAGGGCCCCCGCAGTAAGACCATACATGGCCGCCACAGTGAAAACAGCGGACGCGGCCGAAAAAAAAGTCCATCACACACACGTTGCACTTACAGAGAAGCTGACATGTCGGATCCAGCATGCCCAAGCATAGCCCATGAAATTAGTCCATCAGCCCCAAGCATAGCCCAATACTACCTTTTAATTCGGCCTTTTCATGGTCTTGTGGCCACCGACCGTAGCCCATTCAATTTAGGAGTGATCCCATGGAATATAAGCCATGACGAATAGGGCATCCGCCCCGAGTTAGCCCAAAATCTTTTTAATTCGGCCTTTCTGAGCATTTTTTGTACTCTGAGGCTGACATCTGGGACCCAAAAAAACAGTCCAACATTCACACGTTTCTTTCAAATAGAGGCTATCAGCTGGGACCCAGCATAGACACATTTCCTGCACAGAGGTGGTTGACATCTAGGACCCAGCAAGTTTCCAAGGTCAAAATAGCATGCATGGCCAAAAAAAGTACATCATACGCACGTTCCATTTACAGAGAGGCTGATATGTGGGACCCAACAGCGCTACCTTATACAAATGTTGCATCGAGCAACGTAGCCAGTTCGAAATAGGGAGGCGCGAGCGATAAAAAAGTTTAGCATGTACATGTTTCTTTTAATGAGAGGTTGAAATGGGGGACCCAGCAGCATGAGCAAACGACAGATTCATCGAGAAACGCTATGTAGTTCGGAACAGGGTAGCGCTAGAGAAGAAAAAATTCCATCATACCCACGATTCTTCTAATGTGAGGCTGACATAAGGGACCCACCAGCCTGAATAAACGGCTAATGCAGCGAGCAAAGCTATCAAGTTCGGAACACGAAGGCGCGACAGAGGGTAAAAAATCCACCATACACACGTTTCTTATAATGAGAGGATGACATGTGGGGCTCAGGAGGTTGGTTAAACGATAGATGCGTCGAGCAACGCTATCAACTCAGAACGGGGTAGCACGAGCCAAGGAAAAAAATCCATCATACACACGTTTCTTCTAATGAGAGGATGACATGTGGGGCTCAGGAGGTTGGTTAAATGGTAGATGCATCGAGCAGCGCTATCAACTCGGAACGGGGTAGCGCCAGCTAAGGAAAAAATTCCATCATACACACGTTTCTTCTAATGAGAGGATGACATGTGGGGCCCAGTATCGTGATTAAACGGTAGATGCATCGAACAACGCTATTAACTTTGAAACAGGGTAGCGTGAGCGAAGGGAAAAAAATTCCATCATGCACACGATCCTTCTAATGAGAGGCTGACATGTGGGAGCTAGCATCCTGACTAAACGGTAGATGCATCGAGCAACGTTTTCGAGTTCAAATCAGGGAGGAGCGACCCAAAAGTATGGCCCGCTAGAGACACTGATGTCCGGGACCTACACGCCTCAAAATACTTCGGCGAGTCAACATCGCGCGAGGAAACAAAAAGCTTGCTTCTGCCACGCGCCAGCCGAGCATCCTCCATGTTTTTACCAGATTCGTCGTAGTAGAGGGCCGCAAAACCGGAAAAAAAAGTTTTCCATCGGCCATGGCCGAGCCGAGAATTTCGTCGCGGAAGACGCGCATTCTACGGCGACCGTCGGGACAATTCGTTGTGGAAGGAAACTTTTCTTGTAGTGAACACTAATTTCAAGAAAGTCAAGAAAGGCAAGAAGAAGGGTAACTTCAAGGAGGGTGGAAAGTATCTTGTCGCGCCTGAGAAGAAGACCAATAATGGCCCAAAGCCTGAGACTAAGTGCTTTTATTGCAAGAACACGGGACACTGGAAGCACAACTGCCCCAAGTATCTGGCTGACAAGAAAACCAACAAGGTGAACAAAGGTATATATGATATACATGTTATTGATGTGTACCTTACTAGTACACGCAATAGCATCTAGGTATTTGATACTAGTTTAGTTGTTAATATATGTAACTTGAAACACGGGCTGCAAAACAAGCGCCAACTAGCCAAGAATGAAGTGACGATGCGTGCCGACAATGGATCAAAGGTTGATGTGATCGCTGTTGGAATGCTGCCACTTCATTTACCATCGGGATTAGTCTTGAACCTAAATAATTGTATCTTTTACATGCATTAAGCATGAACATTATTTCCGGATCATGTTTGTTGCGAGACGATTATTTATTTAAATCAGAACAATAGTTGTTCCATTTATATGAATAATATCTTTTATGGTCATGCATATGTGAAGAAAGGTTTATTTATTTTGGATATTGATAGTAATATGATGGGGTTCGTTGCATAGAAAACGAAAAAATTCCCTATGGTTGCAACTGCCAAGATCGAATCTAGGTGACACTTGTAACGATTTTAGATGGACTCACCCTCAAAGACTGTAATGCGGGATAACATCCCCGCAAACAAATGTGGTTGTTATAGAGTGTACACGATCATCCTCAAGGATGCGATGATAATGCCACAAGTGCAGCGCCTCCGTAATCGGTCACACATACGGTGTGCCGATGACTTTCGTCCCTCGCTCTAGCTTGGCAGCGGAAGTAGGGGATCCTCGGGAACTCCGCCAACACTATGACATGGTGATGATGGTGGTGGATAAGATCTTGAGAAGGGCTTCGCCTAAGCACCATGCTCGTGGCAATGGAAAAGGATAGAAGGGGGAAGAAGCCAACCAAAGCGCATATAAGAGAAGGGAGAATGAGTGAGATGAGAGAAGGAGGAGGGGCCTTTTATAGGTGAGGGTCAGCCCCAAAGGCCATGGCGTGGCAGCCATGGTGGTTCCCCCACCTCTCCCCCATTTATGTGGGTGGACACTCCACTCACATAAATTTAGCTCCACTCATCTCTCATTCATTTTTCACTCAAGAAATTAAAGGTCTTTCCATAGTCGACCACAAGCGAACAAATGTCGAGTGGAGTACCCCAACCTAGTCGACCACTCGGAATCAGAATATCCTGCAATATAAAACGTGGCAGCCCCAAAGGGTCAATACTTTGAATGTATGACAAGTACGGTTAAGTAAGGAGACAATTATACCTAGCATCTACATGCTTATTTGGCCAAGTGGGGCTTTGGCTATCTTGCATTTTCAAATACCTTTGTCATACTTTCATAAACAATTTTAGATTTTCTTTGAAAATATCCCAATTAAGTTAACCCATCAACATTAAAACAATTAAGAAACGGGGAAACGGCTAAGTACTTAGATTAGACACCCTGCAGGGGTTTGTACACTTTACCCGTGTGACCCGGCCAACCCGCTCATACCATCACACTCATATTGTGTGATGATAGGGAGAAATTCAAGAAGAGACCATTTGGGAGGTAGCTCCCCAAACCCGACACGCACCATTCCAACCTACCAAAATTCTACATCTTTGGCTACGTGGGTTCGAGTCACCACAACCTACTAAGTCCAACCAGCCACCCATTTCTTACTGGCACATAGTTGCACATGTAAGCTACCAAATAAAGAAGCCAATCATTTTATCGCGATACCTGGGTGCCTTTCCGCAATAATACCACAAAAAATGTCAATCCCATCACACCCAGGAGATTCATTGATTAAGTAGTTTTAGTTTTCACAAACCAATACTTTAGAAACAACTTTCAAATGATGTAACCCAGCCCTCTTCTACCATAGCAGGGCTAAGCACATCTACCAATGGTGGCTCAACTATAAGAGATTCCTACCATATAGTCTAGGATATAGCATAGCGGTAGTAGTTCCTATTCATGCATATACAAAATACACCACATGAGCAAGAAAATAGTAGCATAATTCATGAACAAAATAGCATCTACTAGCCTTGATAGTTGTTGGAGTTGTTCAAACACTCGTTGCAGTCACAGACGTTGCACTCCTTCCAATCTATCGATTAAACAATTGCATACACATAAACAACCATACAATCATTAAAAAAATGCACAAATGCATACATGAAAATTTAATGTCACAATAATGGTATTTAGTTCTCTAATCAATATCACATTACATTATGCATGCAGGAGATCAATTAATGCAATGGGGTATTTATTATTAATCATTGATTGCTAATAAAGGGGTTTTAATAGACTTAATGCAACTCATTTTCTAAGTGCATAACTTAATTTTTTCCTTGGGTGCAATGGATAGAGGACATCAATACGAACCAGTAGAAATTAGATTCACCCTAATCGGAGTTGTAGATATTTTCCTATGATTTAATTAGTGTTTAATAGAGTTTAAATCACTTAAATTGTTTGCATTGCCTAAAATTAAAACTAAAACCAGATCTGTAATCTACACGAGATTCTGATTCCAGGGACATATTATTTATACTTTTCTGATCTATAAATAATTTACTATGGATTTATAATACTCTAAAAGGCCATTAAAACTATTTACATCATTACAATAATTATGTACTGTAAAAGTTAGATATAATCTTATAATAGTATTCTATAGAATTATCTGAATCCAGGGGTATACCATTTGCTATTTTTGGATCTGTAGGTTAATTTCTATGAATTTTTGAACTTAAATACATTTTCTGCAATTTTTATTCAATTTCAAATATAAGGGAATATTCCGAGGGTATATCCGCGTTGACGCAGGGGCTAACTAGGCAGGGGAGCTGATGTGGCACTGACGTGTTGCTGACTGTGATGCCACGCAGACTCCACGTGACGCGTGGGTACTGGTCGATACCGACGCGATGGGTTTAGTCGTGGTCGTTCAAAGAAGATCGTGCGACCTGGAACGAGATGTTCCTCACCTTGGCCGGCGGCGAGGTGGTGGCGTCGGAGCGGCTCGGACGTTGGTGTTGGTGGCGGTTGCAGCGGCCCTCCGGCATGCTGGCGTGGGGTACGAGATGCGGCAGCATTCTTTGGTCCTCCTGGTGGTCTTGGCGTGCATCTTTGCTTCCTCGAGCGGCGGCGACAGTCGGCTGGAGGCGTGCGGCGGCGGTGATGCTCCGGCGAAGGTTCCTAGGTGTTCTGGTGTACTACGAGAGGGGGGAAACGTGAGGATAAGCGGCGATGGCCGCAAAAGATATTAGGAGGGAGAGGAGGGGCGAGGGGCGGCCGAGAACCTCAAGATTGAATCATGCCCGAGTCGTTTTCCAGCAAGATCGAGCGGATATCGATAGCGGCTAGGGCTTCACGGATTTTGGAAAAAAAGAGGACGAGAGGGGTGCGGGGTTTAAAAGGGGACGAAATTCATGAAGGAGGGGTAACCACATGAACAAAAACAAGCAGAAATCACGAGGAAATTCATTCGGAGTCGATACAGACTCGTGGGGAGTTCTATCTCCCGACCGAAGGTGGAAGGAGACAGGGTGGGCCCACCTGTCAGCTACAGAGAGGGGTGGAGCGGGTTGGCTGCGCTGTCGCCTTGGGCCGGCTTGCTGCGTTGCACGTTGTTGCGGGGTGCTCGTGCGTGGTTGGGGTGGTAGATAGGTGATGTCTACGCACTTCTATTCTTGTAGACAGTTTTTGGGCCTCCAAGTGCAGAGGTTTGTAGAACAACAGTAAGTTTCCATTAAGTGGATTACCCAAGGTTTATCGAACTCAAGGAGGAAGTGGTCAAAGGTATCCCTCTCAAGCAACCCTGTAATCAAGATACAAGAAGTCTCTTGTGTCCCCAACACACCCAATAAACTTGTCAGGTGTATAAGTGCACTAGTTCGGTGAAGAGATAGTGAAATACAAGTGGTATGGATAATTATAAGTGGTAACGGTGCCAGAAAAGAGCTTGACGGGTAGGAAGAGACTAAAGGAAAACTGAAATAAAGATGGAAACAAGCAAACATGTAACAGATCTAGTTGCAAACGGTGTTTCAATGCTTAGAAATAAGGCCTAGGGGTCATACTTTCACTAGTGAACACTCTCATATAAATATCATCTCTTTATGATACTACTCTGAACTACTCTCCGGTTGGACACTTTAATCCATGGTAGGGCTATAACAGCACACCTCAAAGTTCGCTTTCCCCATCTAGATAACCCCTCACTATCACCTTGAGCGCTAGATGCTTCTAACAAACACCATAATTTCATAGAGACATCCAACTCCAAATATAACTCATAACAAGTATTTGTAATCTCTATCATAAGTGCCACCATGGTGTGCACGCTATCACTTTCACACACGTGGGGAGAGCCAGAGATCTATTAAAGCACTTGAGTAGCAAGGTAGATCTACTTGATTACAAAGCTCATGATCACAATATGATCATGCATAGAGAGAGAGAGATGAACACATAGCTACCGGTAGAACCCTTAGCCTCGAGAGAGAACTACTCCCTCCTCATCATGGGAATCAGCAACGGCGATGGAGATGGCGGTGGAGATCGATGGAGATACTTCCCCGTCCTAGCGGGGTGCCGGAACAGAGACTTTCGGTCCCCCGAATCTCCCCTTCGGTGGCGGCGGCGCTGTGGAACTTTTCGTGGCTGGAGGCTGGATGATTTAGGGTTTTCTCATCGGGAGGCTTCTTATAGGCGAAGGAGCGATGTCAGAGGGTGGACCAGGGGCCCACACCACCTGGTGGCGTGGCCAGGGGACCCACGCCACCACATGGTGTGGTGAGCCCCTGGCCCCTCTCCGTCCCGTCTTCTGGCTCCGTGAGTCTTCCGGTAAAATATCGACTTTGGCTTTTATCCGGTCCAATTCCGAGAATATTCATTTTCTGGCTTTTCTGGAACCAAAAATAGAAGAAAACACGCAACTGGCACTATGGCATCTTGTTAATAGGTTAGTTCTAGAAAATGTGTAAAAGTACTCCAAAGTGTGGAACAAACATAAGAAAGTAGATATAAAACAAGCATGGAACATAAAAAATTATAGATATGTTTGCAACGTATCAATAGGCTGGTGGGCTGGGCCGGGCGGCGGGGTGCCGGGTAGGTTTAGTTTAGTTTTTTTATTATTTTTGCATTTTCTATTTATTTTTTTCTCTCATAACTTTTTCATTTGAACTCCAAATGAGTCCAAACTGGTTTTCATTTTTTTCTAAATTCAAGTGGAACATATTAGGCTATTATGTAGCAGTGTTTGATGTCTTAGAAATGATGGGTTCTTTAAACCTTACTTGATTCCCTTTAAGAATAAAGTAGCACATAGAATTTTAGGGTTTTAGTACTTTATTTCAATTTGAATATTATGCATGATGCCATGATGTAATGCAATGCTCATGGATGACATGTAAGTGCAATTTTTCTAGTCCCAAATTCTAAAATCTTGGGATGTGACAGTCCCACTTGCACTAGAGTCAATAATCTAGTTGAAACTTGCGCATATAGGCACCTATGGCTGGTGTTGTATGTACGAATTTCTTGTGGTAAACCTAATCTCTAGATATGACACTTTCAATTATGTGTGTGTTTGCATGTCTTTGCATCTCTACGCATCAATCATTCTCAAATGAAATGGAATTGTATAAATTTTGGTCCTTTGGTGAGACCTTAGTTCCTTGGGGTTTAAAATATGTTGATACTATTATCGTACAATAGATCTTCATCGTATTATTCTGCTTGGAACTACACCTAGTTTGATTAACAAACTTCTCGACACAAATGCCTTTCCTATGATGCTACTAGAGCAGTCTTATACTTAGCCTTTTGATGTAGTATCCATCACAATACTTAACCTTTTGGAACTCATCCAAACCTATCATGGAACTTTCTTCCATCAAATTATGCCACCTTAACCCATAGCCTAAATTTAGATAAACTTAACTTGTATCTTGTGACAAAATTAGTATCAATGTAACATTTTACAATGAATTATCTATTTAGTGCCAATGTAACACTTTATAATGAACTATTTGTCACCTATACATACATAATATATTCTTAGTTCTTCCAAATATCATAAGAATGCCCTTACTATCGTCCAATGATCATCTTATGAATCACCTTGGTATATGCTCATAACATTTAGAGCATAGGACATATCTTGATATGTACATATCACGGGATGATTGATTAAGATATTCATGTGATTTTACTCACCAAGTGTCAAAACACTTGAATCTCGTTTTTCAAGATATTCATGTGATTTTAATCACTAAGTGTCAAAACACTTGAATCTCATTTATCAAAATATTTAGGTGATTTTACTCACCAAGTGTCAAAACACTTGAATCTTCACTCACCAAGTGTCAATACACTTGAATCTTGATTCAACCTTTTTCCTGTGGCAAAAACCTTTCTCATCGTTTCCATATTGAACTCATTCAATATGTTATCTATGTACATTTGGCATAACCATATTAGCATCTCAATCTATCCAAATAGACTTTGATGCCAAATATTCTGGTTTTGCACAAATCTTTCATTGAAATCTAATTTGAATGAAATTCTTAACTTATGTCAATAAAATATACACCATTTCCAATCAACAACATGTCTTATACACAATGTATTACAAATATGTCTCGGTGCTCCCACTTAATTTCTTGCAAATGCGAGCATCTTCATCGTATCTGATGAAATTAAAAAAATTCATCACGGTGAAGATTCCAACTCCGTTATGCTTACTTCAACTATTGAAGTTTGCATGCCTTTTAGCATCCTTTGATTTAACAAAACCCTTCGGACCGTTTCATGTACACGTCCTTGGTAACCATTCTTTTAGAAGAACATTGTTTTGTTTGTTCAACTAGCATATATACAACAATTTACATATGTAGTGGTTGCTAGACTAATCCGTCCAGACTAAATATCGCTACGAAAGATTGAATCTTGTTGTATTCAACTCTTTTAACATTGTCATAAACTCTTTACCGACATGTCGACTATTTCATAGATGTGAAATATCCATGTATGTTTCTTTATAGATCCAAATACGACTGATAGGCTTTATGCCTTTCAGAGGATCTTCCAAGTTTAGTAACTTGGTTTCACGAGTATGGACCTATCACGGATTATATGGCTTCCAGCCATTTGACGGAGTCAGGGCCCATCATCACTTCTTTGCATGTAGTCGGTTCATCATTATCAAACAATAATGACTTAATCTCAAATCTTAGTATTTGATTGTTTACCTGACCTACACGGTTCAATAGGAACTTAGATCTCCGTGGCCATAACTTTTGAGGCACAGGAGCCATGAGCATTATGGCTGCCTCCGGGACACATTTTGTCGCTGCACAACTCTGCACATATAGCTAAGGTTCAATAACCTTATCAAAGTTCTATTGTCCTCCCACTTAACTTTTCGTGAAAAAATCCTTCTCGAGAAACTTGATGTTCTAAGTGACAAACACTTTTGTCTTCGGTGGTATGGAGGAATACCCAACTATTGCTTTGGGATAACCTACAAAGACGTGCCTATCCGACTTTGGTTGTAAACATTTTACTTGTGCCTAGCATACCAAATTTTAAGAAAAAATAACTTGGGTTTTATCCCAATCCATAACTCATATGGTGTCATTTTAACAGATCACGATGGAGCTCTTTTTAGTGTAAAAGCGGTAGTCACTAAAGCTTAGTCTTCAGAATATAATAGCAATTTTACAAATAAAACTGTTGATCCTACCATGTCAAACAAGGTTTGATTATATCTCTCAAATACTCCATACTCCTATGGTTTATCTAGAAACATAAATCCATGGAATGATTCCTTGAATCTTAGGTGTTTTTGCTAAACTTGTAACTCAAGTATCTTCCTTTATGATCCAATCATAAATTCTTTATTTTCTCGTTACAATGATTTTCCACTTCATCTTGAAATCATTTGAACATTTTCAAACGTTTTATACTTCTCCCTGATTAAGTAAATATACATATATTCACTCAAATCATTGGTTAAAGTATATGAAGTTTGAATGATCCACCACATATGGCTACACATAATGGACTATATGCATCAATATACACAATGTCCAATAAGTTAGTCGTTCGTTCCTCTTTGGCATATGAACGAAATTTAAATCATTTCCAGGAAATTCTCACAAGCATCAATTGATTCAAAAATCAAAAAGACTCCAAAATTCCATCAACATGGTGTTTCTTCATGTTTTCTTTCCAATATGATTTAAACAGCAGTGTTACTCATAAGTGATCTTCTAATTATTCGTCTTACGAAACTTTAGCATCAGTATTTATGGACATGATTTATCCAACTAGATTTGTAAGAGTTCATCCATCTTCAATGGAATATGGTAATTTATTTGAACAACCATCGTTCTCATAATATCAGAACATAATAACAATAATTAAAAACAAATATTGAAGGCAAGTGATGTCAATGAGAAACACAATAATACTTTATTTGTTTTTGTTGAACATCATCACATATTCTTTTGCTAGTTACTTAGGCTATTGCAGTTCATAAATTCTATTGCTATGTGTGACATTTCACACCAACCAATTCGGTATCCAATACCCAAGAACCAAATTGTTCAACAAGCAAAGAATACACCCATAATCATGTATATCATTTCTATACCTAAGATGGACATTTCCAGTCTTTTCTTTTCTGCCAAATATTTTCTACATTCTCTTTCATCATTTCCTTTTCTTTTCAAAAAAAACTATCAACATCAATAGTGGTGTCATACATATGACACATAGTTGAAAGCGTGTATAGTCAAATACTAATACCTTTGGACTTGCACTTTGAAGTGGATCACCATCATCAAATGTTTGGCGTTCTTTAAAATTTCATTCCTTTTAGTAATCCTTTTAATGTAGTAAACATTTTACCTATATCTTCTATCCATCCTTATCATGATAACTTTCATGATCAAGCTACTATGCTCATAAGGACAAATCGCGAATATAATATTAATTCCCAAAACCTTTTGGGCAATCAGGACGCCTGGCATCTCCAACCTTTGTAAATTCTCATACAATACGAGAATATGTATTTTATTAAATTATATTATATCATATTCCAACCAAACATTATTTTAGATATCACAATATCTTATACTCATGATGGTTTCTAAAACAATTTTCAGCTCCTAGATAATGTTGATATTAAAACAATTTTCAATATCAATAATCATGGAGGCAAGCATGATACTTAGTTACCAATGTTGGAATTTGTTACTCTTGATCCAATACTATTTATTGAATTTCACGGAGTAAGTGAGGTTTTGCTGAAAGTTTGCAATAGTACTTTAAACTTTAAATTGATACTCATAAAATAATACGATACCAGTTTGTAAAGTAAAATATCCTGAATTCTATAGTTCTATTATCTCAATTATAGCTAAAAACAAGGTAGTAAACGAAAGCTAGTGACTACAACGAACTATGCAAATTCACTTTGATTTAGTTTATGATAAATTGAGTTCAAATTAATCCAAATTAATAAATAAACTCCCACTCAAAACAACATCCCTCGAGTCATTTTGGTGATTACACGAACCAAATTCACTACACCACGTCTGATCATCACATGAGGTGGTGCAGCTCCAATGAGAGCATCATATGGACATCGTATCATTCATATGACTCGTGTTTTACCTTTCGGTTCATGTTCCAAGGCCATGTTTGTACATGCTAGGCTCGCCAAGTAAGAACCTTAGTATTCGTGTGTGTAAAACTGTCTTACACCCGTTGTATGCGAACATAGATTCTATCACACCCAATCATCATGTGGTTCTTCGAAATGATGAACTTTCTTAATGGTGCATACTAAGGAAGAACATATTATTATCTTGATATTTAGTGAGAGGGATCAACTTATAATGCTACCGCCAAGTTCTAAGCTAGACATAAGCAAAATAAGATGTAAACAAACATCATATGCATAAAGTGATATGATATGGTTCTTGCACTTGATTACTATCTTGTGCATCATGGTATGATCGCTATCATTCCATTTGTATAACGCCAAGGTCTATGGTGCTCTCACTTACTTTGTTATAATTCCCGAAAGTATCCTACCATACTAAAATTATAACATTTACCATATCATGACATATGCCCAGCAAAAATAAAACTATACGCTTCTAATTTATCTTTTGCATATTTTACGTGGTTTTGGGCTTTCGAAGATAGAATCGATCTTACCTACGAACATGGAACCACACCGATGATAATCAAATTATTAGCAACCCGTTATAAATCAGATATCAAGTGTATTTAGTGGGAGAGATAGACACCCGCTAGCCACTTATGCAAAACTAGTTGCATGTCAAGCGTGGAACAAGTCTCATGTGCGAGGACATGTAAAGTTAGTCTGGGACGCTTCATCCCACTATGCCACTAATATCCAAAATACACGAAGGACGCAATAACATGATCATCAGCGCCCACATATTCATATGTGTTCTAACCGTACAAAGAATCTACACATAGATATAGCTCTGATACCACCGATGGGGTTCGTTGCATAGAAAATAAAAAAATCTCTACGGTTGCAACTGCCAAGATCGAATCTAGGTCACTTGTAACGGTTTTAGATGGACTCACCCTCGAAGACCGTAAAACGGGATAACATTCCCGCAAAAAAGTGGTTTTTGTAGAGTGTATACGACCGTCCTCAAGGATGCGATGACAACGCCACAAGTGCAGCGCCTCCGTAATCGGTCACACATACGGTGTGCCGACAACTTCCGTCCCTCGCTCCATCTTGGCGACAGAAGTAGGGGATCCTCAGGAACTCCACCAACACTATGACATGGTGGTGATCGTGGTGGAGAAGATCTTGAGCAGGGCTTCGCCTAAGCACCGTGCTCACGGCAATGGACAAGGCTAGAAGGGGAGGAATATGCCAACCAAAGGGAATATGAGAGAAGGGATAATGAGTGATATGAGAGAAGGAGGGAGACTTTTATAGGTGAGGGGACAGCCCCAAGGGCCATGGTGTGGCAGCTCTGGTGGTGCCCCCACCTCTCCCCTATTTTTGTGGGTGGACACTCCACTCATCTCTCATTCAGTCTCCACTCAGAAATCAAAGGTCTTTCCATTAAAGCACTTTAATTCACTTGGTTTAATGCCACTCAATTTAATGAACACTTTATTTAATGAGTACTTCATTTAATGAACACATTAATATTTTATTCCCTTGCAATATTCCGGTACACCTAAACTATTCCGATAGTTTTTATTAGAACAATTCCTGCGATGTCCAGTATTTTCTCCAGTGTTCCCTATCCACTCAAATGCGTCGATTACCATTAAGTGTGTCTACCTACGGGCTCGTGAACTGTGTGGAAATGATCGAGACTTTCTCCGATCAATAATCATTATGGCCTGGTGAAAGGGCATGTATGCCCCATATGTGGCTTTGCTAATTAATGACAATCTCTATGCACTAATGTGTGAATTGAGTTTCGCTTGTAGGTTTTTTCTATTGGCATTGCTTGGGCCACGTGTTGATTACAAGGATGAAAATAAAGAAGAAGAAGAAGAAGAAATGTCCAAGGGCTTTGTGCCTATTGGAATCATGTAGAAAAAAAAGAAGAAGATCAAGAGTGTCTTGAAGAAGAAGATGGAGCTTCTCATGGATATCTTCAAGACATCATCAAGAAATGAAGTGGAAGCTTAAGATGCGCCATCTCTAGAGGATCTCATTCTTGAAACTTGCCATCCTCGGTTGTCACAGATCGATTTTTGGAGTTTTCCAAAAAACTTTTATCAGAAAATATGGACTAGAAAATTTTGCTTAACTAATTAAAACTTATCTAGAATTTTCATAAAAAAGAGTTTACATGAATTAAACTTGCGTGATTATAAATTTTGTTTTATATTTTTTTTCCTCAACTTGGATCGTATTTCTGCTGGTTTCAACATATTAAAATATGCTCTTTTGAATCTTCTTCAATTTATTGATTCTTTATTTTTATATTTTGCTTCTTCTAAAAATCGAGTGAGATTTTTATCTTGTAGCCATGCACGTGCATGTAAGTGCATCACGTATATATAACTTCTCTCTCTCGTGTTTCTTTCTCATGTATGTATATGCATGCATCAGTCCTATAATCTCTCTCACCTTCCTTTTCTTTCATGTTCTTGTCCACTACCGGAGCAAGTATACCAGTAGACATTCTTTCTTTCTTTTAATTAACAGCTCCAATCAAAGCCAGACCGCAGGTCTTCTTTTCTCTTATTCTCAAGCACGTATTGGGCTAATCCTGTTTCTCTTTTTCCTTTTCTTTTGCTCTCAACCGAATGGCCAAGGCCCATTCCTTTCCTTGCCTGTTCGTGTGGCACCATAATAAGTCCCGCACGAACATATGTACGGCCACCGCCGCTTGGGTTCTGCCGTGCATGCCATGAGCCCTTCTGGACCCTATCTTTCCTGTCCGATAAGTACACCACCTCATCCTCTTATTTTTTCCTGATCGATTCGCTTCCAATCGCTCCACACGGCCTCCCAACGAGGACACAAGCCCTACAGCCGCCATAGTTTCTGACCATGGCCGCCGCCGACAAATCTGACCAGCAGAGGCGCCTTTGCTCGATTCCTTTCGCCACCAACACCACTTAGAAACCACCAACCCGTTCAGGCGACCTACTTCTCGATTCGTCACCTACAGCTCACCAATTTTGCCATCTGCAACAGTTCCATCTAGAAGTTCATCGGACAAATTTGTCATGCACGGTAAGAATCGGAGCAATTCCTTTTAACCATAATCCCATCTCATCTATGCCTACCTGCTAGACATGGTGTTTGTCCATAATTTTCCAGTCGACCGCGTGGCCGGTGAACCGAATACCACGGATGGCATCAGCCATGTAGTATATTTTGCACCCATCGGATCAACTCGAGCGCAACACCAAAAACGTGTCAAATGACCATACAAACCTGTTGTTAGTTCTCGTAGTTGTTGGGTAGAATTTAAACCAGATTTCTTTATGTCAATAATTTAGGTCATATTCAAATTGTATTTGAACTGTATGATTGATTTCGGGTGTGATTTGTTTTACCTAGCTAAATTACATGTGTAGGAGTTCTTTATTTCTATGTATTATTTGTTGGCATGTTTAAATAGTTATTGTATTCATGTTGTAAGTATCGTGTTATGACATGTGTGTGGCTTATATAATTTACCATTCATGCTTAATCATGTATCTTTATACATGATGCTTAGTTCTATTTATTCTAGTAGTATATCCTTAGCGCATGTGTTCATGCTTTGTCTATATCTATAGCTTCATATGTTGTCATGTGATTGAACATTACTTAGTCATTTGTTTCATATGACATAGATTCTAACTTATTTTCTTGTTACTATTGCATGCATTATATTGATGTGTCTTCGTATACATTTACTCGTTACCTAGATAAAAATATGTCTTGAGAGCTTTGTTAATTATAGATGCATATGATGTCTCATATATGCATGTTAGCTTACGAGGTGGTGGTTACATTGCATAGCAAACTATCACATGCTTAGGCTAATTTGTTTTCATTTTAGTAGTGCACGGTAATACCATATCATTGTATATGCTTGCTAGTATATGTACATATTTCTGTTAAGTATACAATAGAATGACTCGAGTGTTACCTTTGTAGTATATGCTTGTCCGTCTTGTTATCTCATGTTGGTAATGTTTAGCTTGACATTTATTTTGTACCATGTTATAGCATGTCCGAAATATATATGATTGTTTATCCTTCGCGACTAATTAGTGTCTTGCTATGACCATGTCTAGTAGATATCGTGCTTAATTTATACATGTGATAGTAGGATTGTTGCAAAATGTATATATAAGTTGTTGCTTAGTTATAGATACCATATCTTAGTTTGATCCCTTATTATGAAATGCTTTGAATGTTCGATATCCTGTTAGAGCATGTTTAGCTATTGCCTTATGACCGTCTAAGTATACTTACAGTAGTAATTGTTTATTATCTGTGTTTACCTTATTATGTGATATGGTGTATATCTATGGTTTGCTAGTGTAAGGCATGTTTTCATAATATCAACTCTAGCTTGCTCTACTTGTTGTTTTATGATGTATGTTTGGATTAGCATTTATATTGCTTGTGTTAGCATGTTTGATAGTCCTTGTTACTATTTACATCACTAGCATGATAGTTGTCATTGGATGATTGCAAAAATAGTATATTATTATGGCATATTTACAATTTTGCTAGTTATCCAGTTATGCTACATTATACTAGGCTATGTTGGTGTACTATATTACACGGGTATGGACAACTATATTATAAACCATATGTTGGGTTTGCAGTCTGTTGGACATAGCAAGGCTATCTCTGTATCTTATCATAGCATTCTTTTGACATAATCTATCCAAGCATCCTATCTTCCATTCTAATTGATTCATATTCGAGTTACTACAACTCACTTTCTCGATCCTAACCAAATTGTCCTATGTCCTATTCTACACCAACTCATACATTCATTCTTATTTGTATTTCATCTGATATTTTTTTCCTTGATATTTATTTGGTTGTCATTTGCTAGCGTTACAACGAGTAGGGAGTGAAGAGTTTGGTCGTGGACATAATCATATTATTGAAGAAGATGGATTCAACAACAAAGGCATGCCCCTTTCATAATTATCCCATGTTTTACAAGTGCATGTTATTATTGTTTTACAAATATTACTGTTATTTTGTTACACACCTACCTTGATACACCTATCGCCATACACAATCCTAAGTAGAGATTATATATTAATTCTATAGAGTAGAATTGCTTAGCCATGCTAAATAATATTTATGATCCTTGATCTCCCCTCTTCGGAGGAATTGGATGACCCTCGGGTCACATATATACTTTTGAAACTTGTTGAGCTTGCTGAGCTAGCTATTGTTGCTTCCTCTACTCTATTCTACTCTGGGTGAAACTTACCATCTAAACACTGGCACGGGCAACAACTGCATCAAAGGAAGGAGCGATTGGCTGCCCTTCACTAGTTTAAGGGGCAATCCGTCGTCCGTGCCGCATGAGGGCCTAATAAGTCTTGGATTTAAAGATTGTGACCAGCCGTACAACCACATGCTATAATGGGCACTGGCTTGGTCAAGTAAGTTAGTTAGCCTTAGGTGTTGATGTCGCTGTACCGCTAATGAGGTGTCTGCCTATGGAAGAGCATTCAGCACAGATGGGAGGGTCGGTTTGGGGACGTACTCTCAGTTCCGTGCACCATACCCGGTGGGTATGTCACATCTTTGGGGGATCTAGCTAAAAGACCTTGTCATAGTCCCTCTGCATGTACACCAATTGGTGTGTATTAAACCAGCGATGGCTCGTGGGCGTCAAGTCAGGATTGTGTCGTGTGGGAAAAGTGTACAACCTCTGTAGAGTTTAAACTATTCGAATAGCCGTGTCCACGGTCATGGATGACACATGAATCTTTCTTGACATACAGGAACCTGTCTTGCTACTTCCCTCTTTGCCCCTATCTTTATCCTGGAATCTATGAACTATGTGAGTTGTTGTGGACAATCACACTATTGAGAAATACCACATTGATGATAAACATGTTTCTTCTGAAACTGCTTTTATCAAAACTATTACTATATTACAAATAAAATTGGCTTTTATGCAAAAGAACCCTATGACCTCCACATAAAGCCACATGTAGATATATCAGGTTTTGCATAAGGGGTAAGTTGAGTATGTCATGTACTCATGGCAATACTTTTGTTGAATTCAGAATACTATGAAGGGTAGGACTATGACTACTATGATGACGTTGATGAGTGAGGCCTCGTGGACTACATCGACTTCCTGTGGCTGAGATGGAGTCGCTACGCGTTTTATATTTTTGCTGTGCTTTCTAGATGTAATAAATGTAAGTAGACATTTTACTATGTTGTTATCCAGACTTTGTAATAAATTACTTTTGTACGTCTGCAATGATATACATTTCGCTATGTCATCAACATTGATCTTGGGATTGACGAATAAACACAGGGGGTCTAGAAGTTAAGTTCCGGTCCTCACATCGGTGATCATGGAGGGATGAAGACAAGTTCAAATAAGAGGTTTCCCCATGGTGCATGGGGGAGCAAGTCGCAAGTCTTCATCAAGCAAAGCGTGGGCAAGAGTGATCAAGAAAGATGTTCTATCTTTAGGAAGACGAGATGGTCTATATTAAGCTCAAGTGGAATGCTCAATGCAAAGGTATTATCTTGATAGGTTTTCTCTTTTGTTGGTCTCATGTTGTTAGTTGGGAGACCTGGTTTAGGATAGATAGTCGTACTATCAAGAGAGGCTCTCGAGTGAGTAGCTCGATCATATCTTTTGGGTGGAAGCTCAAACCTTTGCTTACATAGCATCATCCTTTTTGGTTGTTATTTGGATCTTGTCCATGTTAGTATCTAGAGCTTGTGGTTACTCATAACAAGCTCTAGTTCATCAAAAACAGATTTCTCTTGAATATGTTATTGCGTTTTTTATCTTGCGGGTTTTCTGGCTCTACACCTCAGGAGATATCTCACATATATATACTAGATATTTTTCCCTATGTGGTATCCAATATTTCAGATTTTGTTGGGTTTTACTCTTTATTATTTTTCTAATAAAATTGGTTTCATCCCAATTGGAGTTTCCAAGCTCAACTTCTTGCGTTTTGGGTTTTGAAAGTTTTATCGGTTCGTCTCTTCTAGAGAGGTCACACCTTTCTCCATTTTAGTGTTATTCTCTCATGTTATACTGATGGCTCGTGGTTGATGTAGAGCTCGTTGGGAACCCCAGAGGAAGGTATGATGAGCACAGCAGCAAGTTTCCCTCAGTTATGAAACCAAGGTTTAATCGAACCAGTAGGAGCAAGGAAACACCCCAAAGGTGTTGCTAGCTGAGCCTTGACAGGGCGCACTACCGGTGCTAGTAGCAATGTGAAGACCTACACAACACAACCACAGAACTCTGTCCCCAACTTGTGATGAGGTTGTCAATCTCACCGTGTTTTGCTGAAAACAAAGGATTAAATGTATCGAATGGAAGGAAGTAATAGTTTGCAGAAACTAAACACAAAGAAGTAAACAGTTTGTAGATTGTATGTAAAAGAAAAGGACTGGGATCCATAGTTCACTAGAGGTGGCTCTCCTTAGATAGATAACATGTTGGGTGAACAAATTACAGCGGGGCAATTGACAGACATCGAGAAAGCAATACATGCATATACTAATCATCTTGACTCCTTTGAGACTTGATTGGGCATTACAACATTATACATAGACCGCCATCCAACTGCATCTATGACTAATAATCCACCTTCAGGTTATCATCCGAACCCCCTCCAGTATTAAGTTGCAAGCAACAAATTATTGCTTTACGAACTGCGTGTAAAGTAAACAATACGATTGTTCTATGAACAAAGGATTGTTGTTTTCTCCCTAGTAGCAACAGCACATCTAGTACCTTAGAGATTTATGTCACTTCCCTAGATTACCAGAGGCATGAACCCACTATCGAGCATAAATACTAACTCTTGGAGTTGCTAGCATCTACTTGGCCAAGATAGCTACTAACAACGGAAAGCATGCAAGATCACAAATAACAAAGACATGATAGAATCAATAATCAATCTGAAATAGCATCACAATATCCATCGGATCCCCGCAAACACAACATGCAGAATTACAAATAGATGATCTTGATCATGAACGGAGCTCACAAGATCTAAACATGAAAGCACAAAGGAGGAGAGACAGCCATCTAGCTACTACATGGATCCGTAGTCCAATGATGAACTACTCACGCATCACACCGAAGGCTTGCATGATGATGAAGAAGGCCTCCAGGGTGAATTCCCCTCTCCAGCAGAGTGCCGGGAAGAGCTTCAGATCCCTCCCGATCTAGGGATGGAGATGACGGCGGCTACAGACTCTTTCATGGATTTTTTGACCGGGCCCTTAGGGTTTTCGTCCCGAGGGTATATTATAGGTGGAAGGAGAGGTCGAGGGGGTGCCTGGGCTGGCCACACCACCCCCTAGCGCGGCCAGGCCTGGCCCGCGCGGCCAGGTGGTGTGGTGGCCCCTTGGCTCCTCTCTGTCTCGTATTCTGGCATCTGGTGACTTCCGGAAAAATAGGCGCTTTGGCTTTTGTCCCGTCCAATTCCGAGAATATTCATTTTCTGACTTTCCTGGAACCAAAAACAGCAGAAAACAGGCAACTGGCACTGTGGCTCCTGTTAATAGGTTAGTCCAAGAAATCATATGAAAAGTACTCCAAAGTGTGGACAAAACACAAGAAAGTGGATAAAACCAAGCATGGAACATCAAAAATTATTGATACATTTGCAATGTATCAACATCCCCAAGCTTAACTCCTGCTCGTCCTCGAGTAGGTAAGTGATAAAAAGAAATAATAATTTTTGAGGTGACATGCACCATCAAAGACTTGATCAAAGTATTTGTAAAACATTCAAAGCTAGGATCATAGTACTTCAATCATAACATGAAAGATAAAGTTCTAGCAATAAGACAAAGAAACTATGATGCAACATGAAAAGGCACAAACAAAAGATTCATGAATAATAATGCTTTGCAAGACGTTTGTTTGTTTCACATAAAGAAAACATAGCATAATAGTATTCAGCTTTTCCCTCATAGAGTAGCAAACATAAATGCATAGAACACCTTCAAAGTTCATAAGAGTGACTAGATACAAATAGTTTAAAAGAAGCAATATCAAGTTATGCATCAATCAACTAGTCTTGGGGCAATGCACATAGAACTAAGAATGGCCACTATGCTCTCAAAGTAGGTGCATAAAGGTAGAAGGTGGAGACTCAATATAATGGTGGAAGAAATGCCTTTATAAAAGGAAGTAGGGATTCAAGTCTCATAAAGAGCTTCCAAAAATTATGGTACTTATAGCTTTCAGCTCTCATTGCCCCTATCATAAGCATCTTTAAGGTGATTAAGGTTAAAGTGACACAACTAAGAGAATATGCTTGACAAGTTATAAACCGAAATCTCATGCCCCTTAATTATGAAGACCGATCCTCATGCTACTCAACTTTAGTCACGAGTAAGCTCTTGTCATTGTAAGTACATGTGTATCATAAAGAACCGCCAACGGGGTACCCCTTGCACATGATACAGGAGCTATCCCATAATCAAAATGACAAGACAAGCAGACAATGAGCATCTCAGCGATCTTTTTATTTGCTATTTGCATAGGTTTTTATTGAGGATGCTTCATAGAGTGCTCATTATGGTCATGCTACAAGTTTCCACCATGATTAGGCATTGCTTAGGCTAGCGGCCCAGGCGTTTCTCTAACACACATACAAACTCCATGATCTTACAAGTTCCACTTTTATTTCACACCGCCGGGATTCGTAAGCAAAAGAACATGATATCAACGGGGTACAAAGTACAAGTGCAATGTTGAAAGCGTTCCCCATGATACATGGTTCTGCTAATTTCAACTTATAAAGCGTAAGCATATACGCAACAAAGAAGGGCCCAATGGTTCAAGTTTATTAGATGCAAAAAAGTAAAGTGTGCCATCAAGTTCGTGAGAACTTTAATCACTAGTTTTCTCATAACAAGTTTAATTTGGAAGGTAAACAAAAGCATGAATATACTTGGAATAGAATAAGCTAGTAGGTAGGTATGGTGGACTCTTTGGAATAACTTGGTTTAGGGAATTGGATGCATGAGTGGAACTCATACTTGGTTGTGGAGGCTAGCAAAAGACTGGGAGCGACAAACTAAGAGAGCAATAATGGCCATAATCATGCAGAGCGACAAAACATCATTGATCGAAGCATAAAGTGATATACAAGTTGAAAAATAAAGGATCATAAAGGCTATGGTGACTTGAGATAGTCATAACATGGTGTGAGCATGCGCCAAGTCAACCCAAATAAAGCATCAAAGGAGAATACCAATATACTATGCTTTAATATGCTAAAACAACGCATGATTCATCCAAGGCACATTAAGCAATCTCAATTGTTTATAACAAATCATGCTATAGCAAAGAATACGAAGCATAAAGCCAAAACAATATCAAGCATGGCATGACAAAGCATAGGCCACAGTCAAAAACGAGCTCTTTTTACCACATAAGCATGAACTTTCCTACTCTTTTCCAAACCAAACCAAACTATTTGAAAACCAATGTATGAGAGAGGGGATCCAACAAATTTATTCAGCAAACTAAGCAAACAAAGCAAACGAAAAACCAAAACGAAAACGAAAATGAAAAAGAAGACGCTCCAAGAACAACACAACTGTGTATGAAACAATAAAAATGAAGCGTTTGGAAGAAACTTGGGATTTTTATTGATGAAGAAGGGGATGCCTTGGGCATCCCCAATATTTGACAATTGTACTTCTTGGATATTTCTTGGGGTGACACGCGTGGCATCCCCAAGCTTGAGATTTAGTCCATCCTTCATCTTATTACTCATTCCTTCCATACACCAAAATTTTTTCCTTCATACAAAACTTTACACAATTTTTATTAGCAACATTAGTGCACTCAAGATAAAAGGTCTTAAGGTTCAGTTCTAACACCAAATAAACTTCCACTAAAACACAAGCTACTGAAGCACTTCCCTAAAAAAGCTCAATTCCCCAAAAGAACTCAAGAAGGAACCAACAAGAAGCAAATGCAGAAAATGGCAGAAAATGGCAGAAATCTGTCAAAACAGACCAGCAGGTAAAGACGAATTTTTTCGAAGACCTTCTGTTGCTCAAATCAAAAAGTGTTGAACTAATGAAAGTTAGATAACAACCTGGGGCAGAATTACAAAAATTCACGCCTCAAAAAGACGTTCATAGATTTTACACGAATTTTTACGGTGAAACATAGAAATCTGTTTCGGGACATCAACTTTCCCAATCATTACTTCTTTCTCATTAGAGGTTACTCTTGGCACAAAAAGCAAATAAAAAGGATAAGGAGCGGTTATTACAGAAGTAATAAATTCCAAGACTCATCTAAAACTTTTGGGTTATCTCCCAATAAGTACTTTTCTTTAACGCCTTTAAGTTAGTCATAAGAAGCAAGAAAGAATCAAGTGTTCTCAAATGAAGAAGCATTAAGACCAATACCAGAAATATTTTCAACAAGGCAAGGTATATCATCCAAATAAGTTCTAGAGGATCCTCTCTCAATGCTCTTAGGTTCACTATTCTCATCAAAAGGGTTTGCAGGAACAATCCAATCAAGATTCTTTTCTATGGCATCATGCATTGCTACTAGTTTAAAGCGTATTGGTATCTTAGGTTCCTCCCCATTAGGTTCGGTTTTGTTCATCTTTTCTCGTGTACCAACAACATCTACACATGAGCCTAGCATATTGAAACGTTCAAAGACTTTCCTAGCTTCCTTGGCAACATCATATAACTCCTCAAATAAAGTTTCTAGAATAAAATCCCTCTTTTCAGGGTCCTCAATTTCTTTAAGCTTAAGAAACATTACTTGCATTAAGGGGTTGAGGTTAACAAACCTAGCTTCTAACATATGAATTAAAGAAGATGCAGCAATCTCATAGTTTGGAGCAAGTTCTGCAAGGGATCTATCCTCCGTATCTTCATGTTTGCTAACATGATTAAAGAATTCTTCAATATTATCTTTCCCAATTATAGAACCACTACCAATTGAAAGGTCTTTCAGGGTGAATTTAGGGATCAACATGGTGAGCTAAGGAAGAGGTGACAACTAAAGGAGACTTAATTTTTGTGTGTTTTCAAATAAGAAAGCAAACTAGTAAAACTATTTTTTTGTTTTTTTGATAAAGAAACAAGCAAACAAAGGAAAAGGAAACTAAGCAAAACAAAAATAACAAAGTAAAGAGATTGGTTATGAAGGACTCCCCTTGTGAAGCTGTCCTTTACTCCCTAGCAATGGCGCCAGAAAAATGCTTGATGGCTCGTGGTTGATGTAGAGCTCGTTGGGAACCCCAAGAGGAAGGTATGATGAGCACAGCAGCAAGTTTCCCTCAGTTATGAAACCAAGGTTTAATCGAACCAGTAGGAGCAAGGAAACACCCCAAAGGTGTTGCTAGCTGAGCCTTGGCAGGGTGCACTACCGGTTCTAGTAGCAACGTGAAGACCTGCATAACACAACCACAGAACTCTGTCCCCAACTTGCGATGAGGTTGTCAATCTCACTGTGTCTTGCTGAAAACAAAGGATTAAACGTATCGAATGGAAGGAAGTAATAGTTTGCAGAAATTAAACACAAAGAAGTAAACAGTTTGTAGATTGCATGTAAAAGAAAAGGACCGGGATCCATAGTTCACTAGAGGTGGCTCTCCTTAGATAGATAACATGTTGGGTGAACAAATTACAGTGGGGCAATTGACAAACATCGAGAAAGCAATACATGCATATACTAATCATCTTGACTCCTTTGAGACTTGATTGGGCATTACAACATTATACATAGACCGCCATCCAACTGCATCTATGACTAATAATCCACCTTCAGGTTATCATCCGAACCCCCTCCAGTATTAAGTTGCAAGCAACAGATTATTGCTTTATGAACTACGTGTAAAGTAAACAATAAGATTGTTCTATGAACAAAGGATTGTTGTTTTCTCCCTAGTAGCAACAACACATCTAGTACCTTAGGGATTTCTGTCAGTTCCCCAGATTACCAGAGGCATGAACCCACTATCAAGCATAAACACTAACTCTTGGAGTTGCTAGCATCTACTTGGCCAAGATAGCTACTAACAACAGAAAGCATGCAAGATCACAAATAACAAAGACATGATAGAATCAATAATCAATCTGAAATAGCATCTCAATATCCATCGGATCCCCGCAAACACAACATGCAGAATTACAAATAGATGATCTTGATCATGAACGGAGCTCACAAGATCTAAACATGAAAGCACAAAGGAGGAGAACCAGTCATCTAGCTACTACATGGATCCGTAGTCCAAGGATGAACTACTCACGCATCACACCGGAGGCTTGCATGATGATGAAGATGGCCTCCAGGGTGAATTCCCCTCTCCGGCAGGGTGCCGAGAAGAGCTTCAGATCCCTCCCAATCTAGGGATGGAGATGACGGCGGCTACAGACTCTTTCATGGAAATTTTGATTGGGCCCTTAGGGTTTTCATCCCGAGGGTATCTTATAGGCAGAAGGAGAGGCCGAGGGGGTGCCTGGGCTGGCCACACCACCCCCTGGCGTGGCCAAGCCTCGCCCGCGGGGCCAGGTGGTGTGGTGGCCCCCTGGCTCCTCTCCGTCTCGTATTCTGGCATCTGATGACTTCCGAAAAAATAGGCACTTTGGCTTTTGTCCCGTCCAATTCCGAGAATATTAATTTTCTGACTTTCCTGGAACCAAAAATAGCAGAAAACAGGCAGTTGGCACTGTGGCTCTTGTTAATAGGTTAGTCCAAGAAATCATATGAAAAGTACTCCAAAGTGTGGACAAAACACAACAAAGTGGATAAAACAAAGCATGGAACATCAAAAATTATAGATACATTTGCAATGTATCATATACTATGATGTTTCTTTACATAATATCGTAGAGCTTGTTTTTCTCTTCAAAACGAGAGCTAGATCATTGAAATCGGAATCTGGAGTCAAAAGTTATTGAAGTTTTTGTACATGTTGTCTAGCATTTTTTCTTGAGCGGAAGTTCCGATCGAAGTTCCGGTCTTACTTCCGACGAGAGTGTGTTTCCTCTCTATTTTTGTGTTTCGATTTACCGGTGGTACTGGTGGAGCACCGAAAGTTCTGGTGGTGCGCGGATCTGACCCAAACTGGCAGATTTCTCTTGCCCTATTTAAGGGCCCCCTCTTCCCAATGTTTCCTCAACTTTTAAGGTCATTTTGGTAGCTCTTTCACTCTCTCTCCTCCATTATTGACCTTCAAAAGCTTGCCCTCTTCCCTTCTCCCTCCCATTATTCTTCCATCCTTTTGAGGGATTTGAGAGAGGAGATCTAGATCTACAACCCCACCAAACCAAATCCTTTTTTTGTGAAGGAATCATTGGGATCTAGATCTTGGAGAGTCTTGTGTTCTCCGCTTGTGTTCTTCCTATCTTATTCTCCCAATAGCTTTTGTAGCTTTGGTGGAATTTGAGAGTGAAGAACTTGCCTCTTGCATTTGGTGCATAGGTTTGAGTTCTCCTCGAAGATTTGGCGAGTTCAAGCTCTCTTGGACTTGTTTCTCTAGGGTTTAGTTGTGTGGCGTTGTGGTGATTTCTTGGGGCCTCCAATTGAGTTGTGGAGATTCCTCAAGCTTGTGGCCTATTGTGGCATTGTTCTTAGGGACTCCAATTGTTGTGGAGATTCCTCAAGCTTGTGGCCTTTGTGGTGTTTCTTGGGAGCCCTCCAATTGAGTTGTGGAGATTACCCCAAGCCTTGGATGGGTTTGTCGTCGGATTGATGACAAGTACGCCATGAGGGGGTCCTCGAGGCGTGGGGAAGAGAGGGTTGTGAGACGTACGGTGTTCTGGGACGGTGAGCACACAAGTTTACCCAGGTTCGAATCCGCCGGCTTTGGACGGATCCTACTCCTGCTAGCAATCCAGTAATACGGCAGAGCCGGAATATGGGTTACAAGGGTTTCGCCTATGCGAGTTGAGGGTCTAAAGTATTGGGTGCCCTAAAGGCTCTCCCTAGGACGGCTTATATAGATATCCGGCCTAGGGTTTACAGGAGAGATCTATCCGGCTACGACTAAGAGTCGGATACAGAGTACATCTTGAACTAGAAGTAACATTATGGGCCTAAGTCGGTAAGTCTTCTGGGCCTTCCCGTAGCCGGATTGGACTCCATCTTTCTCCATGACTGGGCCGCCCGTGAAGCAAAGATCTAACCCGAAGTGGGCCACCCTGGTCAGTGAGGAACTGTGAGGATACCCGGAAAGTATATCCCCAACAGCAGCCCCCGGAGGCCTCCAAGATCCAAAGTCGGATTTATCATCGTCTAGCTTGATCTCCGGCTTGCAGAATCTTGAAGGGTTCCTGAAACTTCACAACAAAAATACGATCTGGGTCTTAAAAAATAAGTCAAACCTATCAGTAGGTTACTCGGATTTTCCAGCTCGATTTCAAACTAAGCCGGAACTTGGTTCCCAACACCACCTGACACAGGTCATGGTCAAGTCATGTCATCTGACAGGCATTCCGTCAGCACGACCGTTGGTGGGTCCGCGGTCTGCGGAACCGAGGCGCCGTTTCATTGCGTGCATGGAGATCGAGGCGACGCAATCATCGTGTGGGTCCTTCCCAGTTCCTTCCACGACGCGTGGCGGTTACACTGTAGCATTTGCACGAATCTTGGCGTAGTTAGGTGGATATAAGGGGTTAGGATTTCTTCCTTCTCCTTCCACCAGTCCTTTGCCTTTTCTTCTCCTCCCAATCCTCCTGCGCGCATAGAGCTCCCTCGTTCTTCCCCCACAGAACTCCCAGCGCCGCCCCTTTTAGGTCAACTTCTCGTCGGAGAAATGGCTTCATCTTCTTCCTTTGGCTTGGCGGCAGCGGCGGCGGCAACGACGGAAGCGGTGGCGGAGAAGGAGAGCTTTCGCGGTCTCTGGATCCCCTGCGCTCTCAACGAGGAGGGCCTTAGGAACGTGGAGAAGGAGGGACTTCTTGCCGCCAGCGACTGGCAGAGCGGCTTCGAAGAAACCGTCCCCAACCCGTGTGACGGCGAGCGGGTCCACTTCGGCACCCATCTTGACAGAGGCTTGTCCTTTCCTCCCTCAGAGTTCTTCTCTGAGGTGATAGATCATTACGGAGTTCAACTCCATCATCTTCCTCCCAACTCTCTCTTAGAGATGAGCGCGTATGCTTCGCTTTGTGAGGGCTTTCTTGGCATTAGGCCGAGTCTGACTCTCTTCCGGTATTATTTCCATGTCTGGATAAACTCCATTACCGCTGGTGTTCCTTATATCACTGGCACTATTAGTTTTTCGCTTAGACGCGACCGGGCATATCCCAAAATTCTTGCCAGTGACTCGGTCAAACAATGGCCAGCCAGATTTTTCTATCATAGGGATATTCCGGCTCCCGGAAAAGCCACTGCTTTGCCGGCTTTCATTGACGGAACCGCCACGGCCCAACCTTCTTGGGACGAGGCTGCTCCTGCTCTCACCGACAATCTGATCCTCGCTAAGAGGCGGATCGAATATTTAATCAAACACAAGGATCTAAAGGGATCCGACTGATGCATTCCAGTGCTGGGTCTCACGTCGGATCCAGCCTCTCTAGTATCACGGAACCCGACTGATGCATTCCATCATGTTGTCTCCGAAAGATTCCCTCTGCATCAGCTCCAAAGCCTACACCACTCAAGGCTACGTAAGCCAGATCAAGTGGCTGATCCGGGAGCGGATCGAGAGGAGAATCCCGGAGGTTTCTCTGGATATGCACACGGCGGATAACCCCGTAGTGCCGGTAAGCTTCTATCAGTATACCTTTTTATGTGTTCCAATCTTTGAGTTATATCGCAATACTGATGTGTTTTCTTCTTTTCAGCTTACTGACCTCCTCGAGTCGGAATTTGCTCCGCTCGAAGGATATCCTCCGGAGTTCTCTCAAGAGGTGGAGGTAGTTCCATTGCCGGATCTTGCGCTCAAGAAGCGCAAAGCTCCGACAATGGCTATTGGCACAAAAGAGGTGCCTGTCATGAAGAGGTAACATTCAATCACAACTTCCGCCTTTGTACCTTATTCAAATTTCTTTCCGAGATGTAATGTTTTCCGACTTTACTACATTCTCAGAGCAAAACCGCTCATCAAGGCTAAGGGGAAAGGGATTTCTTCGAAGCCGCTGTGGCAGACGAAGCTTACCATAGCTTCCCCTACCGTGGCTCCTCCGACTCCTGCCCCTCAACCTTCTGCAACGCCGGTTATCTCGCCTGACGCTGCAGAAGATCCGGCTCCTTCAACGGGGCCTGCGAACCTTGGATCGCAAACTGACGTCACCACGGGTGCGTCAGATCTAGATAAGGGTGAACCCTCTTTGGGTAATGATCCCTCGGCAGAAAACTTCACCGAAAACCTCCTGAGCAATCCGGGTCTTGCCAAGTTCGGCTTGTCCCGGAAATCTGCTGAAGAAATCCAGCGGCTTGCCAAGCAATGCTTGGAGAAGAGAACTTTATCCGCCGAGGAAGAAGCACAAGAAGTAGAGGACGTCAAGTTCTCTGACCTTCTTGCCCAGGTGTGCCTCCGCGACGAGAGGATTAGGACTGGTGAGCTTCCAACAACCCTAGTGATTCCACTGACTCTCGCTGAGAAGGTGGCTACTGAAGTGAACGCGGGTTTGGATAAACTCACCCGCGAACAATATGTAAGTCAAAATTCCAACTCCTGTTTTTTCCATTATGTTATATCATATCCTCTAGCCCCCAAGCATGAAGTAGGATAAACAATCCGGGTTTATGCTTCATTAGGATGCCAAAGAACGAACTAGTGTAGCCCCCAAGGCTCATGTTGATATTTAACAAAAATATTAGCCCGAGTCTTAAGTAGCTTTCTGACTTTGGGTATTCTGACTTACAGAAAGTATGTTCCTATAACCAGGAATTACTGATCAATGTCTGTGATAAGCGGAGAGAGATCAAAGCTCTCCGGCTTAAAAATGCGGAACTCAAAGTTGCCAAGGATGAGGCCGAAGGTAAACATTCCGAGACTCAATCCTTGTCTTTGTTATTTTCAATGTCGAATTTTTCTGAACTTTTGTTCTTTTTGACTTACAGCGCTGGTGAAACAATCCGTCGCCATGATTGAAGAGGCCGAGAACCTCAAGACCCTGGTGGTGGAGAACTAGGAGCTTCGCCAAGAGCTGGACCAGCTCATGGCAAATAATGAAAAGAGCATAGCTCAAGTCCTTGAATCCTCCTCCATGGCCACTTAAGAGCGTGATCGCAAGATTGCTGCTCAAGATAAAATAATCTCGGACCTCAAGGATGAGCTTAGCAGAGAAAAGGATATGTCCCAGGCACTCCGGGCTGAACTCTAGAGTCTCCGGGAGGAGAAGACCAAAATTGACGACGTCATTTTTGGTACGTTCCATCTATATGACTTGTCTCTTTCTTCGACTTTTATCAATGTCGGATTTTCTTAACTTGTTTTGTGTATAGGTCTTCTGAACTTGATGGACTCTTCCTCCTCCGAGCCCCGCACCCACCGGCTTACCCAAGTCGGTGACCTGCTTCATGACTTCCGCCAGTCCCTTGAGGACGTTGGCGAAGCTCTCAAGATTCCGGACATGCCAAGCATGTCGGATTTTCAGGTGCGGGACAAGGCGAAGGAGATGCCGCAGCTTGTTCGGGACTGGAACATGTCCTACGCGCGGACTGCTACGCAGAACGCTCTCACCATGGTCATGAGCCACCATGGAAACATGGAGATATGACAAGTGACCAGAGGGTACTGCAAGGTAGACGAAGATGGCCAGGAGCAGGACCTTCAAGCCATCATGCACTCCTGCGCCAGATATGGGTGTCACGTAGCTGACCTGACCAGCTACGAGATCCCCTTCTTCACCCGCGTGGCTACTCCGCCTCCTCCTCCGGAAGAAACAACAGAAGTTTCCGACGACGAACGCACCACCTCGAATGCGGACATCTCGGAACGATATCAAGGCGGAATCTCCAGCGAGTCGGCAGCTCCTTCATCTCCTCCTGCATCATAGATCAGAAATTTTTGTATTATTCCGGAAAACATGATGCGTCTGTAAATATGCAGTACTTGATCTTTTGCTAGTGCTAAGCTTTAAATCTATTCAGCACTTTTTGGCTTTGAGTTTTTTTTTGTGTGTGCCCGAAATGTTTACATAAGCACTTGTAATTTTTCGTCTACACTTATCGTTTATCTGGCTTTCCGCCTCGTCCCTCTCGTGAGCCGGCTAAACCTTCCGCTAGAAACTTTGCCGAGCAATGGAGCTCAATTGCTAAACCAGTTTAAACTCGGAAACAAAGCCGGCTTCTAGTACCAACAATTCACTACTCAGAAAATGCCCGCATCCAGCAATCAGACAAATAACCAAAGTAAAGACTAGAAACTTTAGAGTTATACCCGAGGGTAGCAGTTTTAGAATCGGAAATCTAAACCAGAACGAACATGAGCATAAAGTACTTTCAAGCATTCTGGGATTTTCGACTATGACATGATCATTCGGAAATAAGATGGTAAAAACTTCTCAGAAAAATTTGAGGCAACCAAAACTTTTATTTCTCACAGAATCATGTACATATATATGTTTACAAAGAAGGATAAACTAAGAATAAAAGGGACATAGCTGAGCAATATTCCACGGTCTGTCTAACTCATCCGGATTTGTACTGCCTCCAGCTCTCTTTCTCTTCTTAGTAGCAGGTCTTTCTTTGACTGGCCTCATGTCAGTTAAGTAGTACGATCCATTGTGCAATACTCGACTAACTAAAAAGGGCCCTTCCCATACTGGGGAAAGTTTGTGCTTTCTTTGTTGCACAAGCCGGAGAACCAAGTCACCTTTATTGAAAGATCTATCTCGGACTCTCTGGCTATGATACTTGCATAACTTCTGCTGATAGGCTGTAGATCTCATTTCAGCAACGACGCGAACTTCTTCGACTAAGTCGAGATTATTTTGTCGAGAAATCTCGGCATCCTCTTCAATATACGCGGCCACTCTAGGAGAAGTATGAATCAAATCACTAGGAAGAACTGCTTCTGCGCCATAGACCAAGAAGAAAAGGTGTGTATCGTGTTGACCTGTTTGGAGTTATTCGTAAACTCCAAATTACAGAGGGTAATTCCTCTGCCCAAGCCCCCGCAGCACGTCGTAGTGGTGCTTCGAGTCTCGGTTTCAGGCCTTGCAGAATTAAACCATTTGCTCTTTCGACTTGTCCATTAGCCTGTGGATGTGCGACTGACGCAATGTCAAGCCGGATATTTTGCTCGTTGCAGAATTCAGCCAATTCTCCCATAGAAAAGTTACTCCTGTTGTCCGTGATAATGCTATGCAGATAACCATACTGGATTATAACATCCTCGACAAATCTTTTGGTTGTTGCTCCATCACAACTAGTGACAGGTTTAGCCTCAATCCATTTGGTGAATTTATCCACCATCACTAAGAGGTGAGTAAATCCACTTGGAGCTCGTTTACAAGGTCCTACCATATCAAGCCCCCGGACCGCAAAGGGCCATGTTATAGGTATTGTTCGTAGCTGATCAGCCGGAACATGAGCTTGCTTGGCGTACTTTTGGCAGCCTTTGCACGTCTTGACTAATCGTTTGGCATCTGCCTGAGCTGTAAGCCAGAAAAATCCGTGTCGAAAAGCTTTTGCCTCTAAAGATTTGGCTGCAGCGTGGTGACCACACTCGCCTTCGTGGATTTCCCTTAAGATTTCCACTCCTTCTTCCGGAGATACACAGCGCTGAAAGACCCCAGAAACACTCCGTTTATGGAGCTCACCTTTGACAATAGTATAGGCTTTTGCTCGTCGGATAATCTGCCAGCTCAGCACCTCGTCTTTGGGTAATTTGCCATCTACCAAATAATCGAGGTAGGGTTGAGTCCAGCTGGGAATCACAGCCAGAACTACTATCAAAGGTGAGTCGGATTTGGTCGGATATTCCTCATCTACTCCCTTTATGGAGGGAACTTTGAGGTGCTCTAAAAAGCGCCATCCGGGACCTCTTTCCGCGCAGAACCTATCCGAGATAGTGCATCTGCTTCCTCATTTTCTGCTCGAGGGATGTGTTGAACTTCAAATCCTTTGAACGATTTAGATAGATCATCCACGATAGCTTTATATGCTGCCATGTGTTTATTTGCATTACAAATATCCGACACTTACTGAGCAATAAAATCCGAATCTCCATACACATCAAATGTCGTATGCCAATATCTTTAGCAATCCGGATTCCATGCAGCAGTGCTTCATACTCGGCAATATTGTTTGTCGCTGTGAAGTGTATCTGCAGCACGTATAAAAGTTTATCTCCTTGGGGTGATTTGAGCACCACGCCAGCCCCCGAGCCCCCTCGAGCCTTAGACCCATCGAAAAAGAGGGTCCAATATTCCGACTCAGGGAGGATCATGTTCTCCTTCGTCTCTGTCCAATCAGCGACAAAGTCAGCAAGGATCTGGGATTTGATTGCTGTCCGAGGTTTATACTCAATGTCTAAAGCTGAAAGCTCTATGCCCCATTTGGCGACGCGTCCTGTGGCGTCACTGTTGTTGATTATATCTCTCATGGGAGCTGTGCTCACCATGGTAATTGGATGCTCCTGAAAGTAGCGTTGTAACTTACGAGATGCTAGAAAAACACCGTAAGCCAACTTTTGATAGGGCGGATACCGCTGTTTTGATTCTGTCAGGACCTCGCTGACAAAGTAAGTCGGACGCTGCACCAGGTGTTCCTGATTTTCCTCTGGCCTCTCCACCACCATGACGATACTAACGACCTTATTTGTCACAGCAAGATAGAGCAACATCGGTTCCTTAGGTTCCGGCGCTGCAAGGATAGGGGCAGATGAGAGTACTTTCTTCAGGTCTTGTAGTGCAGCTTCAGCTTCGTCAGTCCAGACAAAATCCTTGGTCTTTTTCAGGAGTTTGTATAGTGGTGCGGCTCTTTCACCAAGCCGGCTTATAAATCGACTGACCGCAGCAATGCAACCAGTTAGTCTTTGTACGTCCTTCAGGCGGGTTGGCCTGGAAATATTGAGTATAGCCTTGATTTTGTCTCGGTTCACCTCTATGCCTCTTTGAGACACGATGAAACCTAACAATTTTCTGGCTGGTATTCCAAAGAAGCATTTCTTCGGGTTAAGCATGATGTTGTATTTTCGTAGATTGGCAAATGTTTCCTCCAAGTCGGAAATCAGTGTTTCCTTCTTTTTGGACATTACCGTGATATCATCCACGTATGCATGTACATTGCGTCCGAGTTGGTCATGGAGGCAACGCTGCATCGTGCGCTGGTATGTAGCTCCTGCGTTCTTCATCCCAAAAGGCATCGTAACAAAACAGAAGGTTCCGAAAGGGGTTATGAATGAAGTTTTGACTTTGTCAGATTCCTTCATCCGGATTTGGTGATAACCGGAATATGCATCGAGAAAACAGAGGAGTTCTGAGCCTGCCGTAGAATCGATAACTTGATCAATTCTAGGCAGAGCGAACGGATCTTTTGGACAAGCCTTGTTCAAGGCAGTATAATCAACACACATCCTTGAATCAGTGGTGTCCTTTTTAGGGACCATTACAGGATTGGCCGACCACTCAGTGTGGATGACCTCTTCTATGAATCCGGCTAACTCGAGGCACGCTAGTTCCTTAGCTATTGCCTTACGCTTTTCATTGCCAAACCGTCGTAGGGACTATTTGACGAGTTTAGCGTTCGGGTTTACATTTAGAGAGTGCTCGGCAAGTTCCCTAGGTACTCCGGTCATGTCAGATGGCTGCCATGCGAAGATATCTTGATTTGCTTGGAGGAACTTGACGAGCGCGCTTTCCTATGCGCTACCTAGGCCTACGCCTATCTGGGTCACCTTGGAGGGGTCATCATCCTTCAACGGTGCTTTCTTCGTCTCTTGTGATGCCTTGAACTCCGGATTTGGCTTTCTCACCTCCTGCTTCGTTGCGGGCATCTCGGACGGATCTATGCTCTTCTTGATCTCCTGGTACTCCTAGGCGTGCAGCATGGCTTCGGCAAAGGCGGCATTTCCGTCCTCGCATTCTCGTGCTTTCTTCGGGTCTCCCCTGATGGTGATCACGCCGTTGGGACCTAGAATTTTCATCATATTGTAAATGTAACACGGACAAGCCATAAAAGCCTAGTAAGCCGGACGCCCGAATATAGCGTGGTATGTGCTCTTGAACGGGACCAGTTCGAAGGAAAGTGCTTCCGTCCGATAGTTCTTTGGGGTTCCAAAGGTAACATCCAAAGTAATCTCTCCCAGGGAATTAGCTTGTCTTCCTGGGACAACTCCGTGAAAGATCACAGAGCTATGGTTCAGCTGGGTCTCCGAGATCTTCATCCGGCGTAGCGTTTCGACATAGAGAATATTGATGCTGCTACCACCATCCATGAGGGTCTTGGAGAAACCATAACCGTCAATAAGTGGATTGACGATTAAGGCGTATTTTCCTCGCCTATGTAACTTAGGCGGATGATCGTCACGGTCAAACATGATTGCCACTTCCGACCAGTCCAGATACTGGAGGACAGCCGGAACTGTTGCATTGAGTTCATGTAGAACTGCTTTCTTGACCTTTGCTGGTTGAGATCCGAGGAAAGTGACATAAGTGTCCTTCTTGGTGGGGAAAGTTTTCTTCCCTTTCGGCTTGGGATTTGAAGCATCAGCTTCCTCCATGTCAGAATCTTCCTTGGTCTCCTTGTCCTTTTCGGGATTTTTCTTTCCCTTCTTCCGCTTAGCTTTGTAGCCCATGGTGTCATCTCTTTTGATGTCGTCATTGAAACGACATTCAGCGTTGGTGTGGGACGAGCCCCCATTGGCGTCTAGGTGATGCACACATGGGTTATTGGCAATGTCGGCCCAAGAGTAGGTTTTGTCTGGTTGCTGTTCTCCTCTACCTTGGACCCTTGAAGTCCCACAGCCACGCCCGCAGCCTCCGCCACGTCCTCCTCGTCCTCCAGACCCGGAAACAGTAGTAACCACCGCTGTTTTCGCGTTGGGTTTTTCTTCCGAGGTATTTTTGCGCTTTTGAGCTTGTTGCTTTGGTTGTCTTGCCAACTGAGGCACAACTAGGGCATTGAGCAATCCCTCTGCATCATCGTCAGCATCTACATACTTGCTCGTTGTTTCTATCATCTCTCCCAAATCAGTGACCTTGTCACACTTCAAGCGATGACGCAGTAGACCAATTGGGAGACCTGCAATGAAAGCTTCAATCGCAGTTTGATCATTTACGTCCTCACAGGAGTTCTTGGTGTCGATCCATCGTCTGAGGTAGTCCCGGCAAGTTTCTCCGGCTTTCTGGGTGCAACGCTGTAGGTCTCCGACCGTACAAGGCCTCCGATATGTGCCTTCGAAATTCCAAAAGAACGCACTTTGCATGTCATACCAGCTATGGATGGTGTTCTCCGGAAGTTCAATGAGCCATGATCGTGCCGTCTTCCGCAACATAAGTGGGAGATATCGGGTTGCGACCAGGCTGTTTCCGCCTTTGGCGATGCCGCAAGCTTGGAAGAAATCCTGTAGCCAGGTACCTGGCCAAGCAATGTCATCGTAGGCTTGGATATGTCTTGAGATAGCAAATCCTTCTGGGAATTTTGTAGCTCTAATGCGTGGTCCAAAGCACTTTGGGCCCACGTAGATATCATCGTTTTCGTAGCGCCGAGCCTCTATGTTGGAGTTGATCCTATGCCTTGCGTCGTTCGGGGATAAAGATTGTCCCGAATGTCGGTTGTGGATGTGGTGCCTTGGAGCTGGACTTCGGCTTCTGCCACCACCTCCTCCGCCACGTCATCCTCCTTGCCCTCCTTGGGAGCTGTTGTGATGACTGTGTGGTGGAGAGGGTGGGGCAGCTGGATAATTTCCGGCTGATCGCCGGCCTCCATCCGGAATGTCATTATTCCGATTCCGGGGAGGGTCTTGACTATGACGAGCCCCCTGCCTGCTTGTTCCGGCGTGGTTTCCGTCGTTTCTTCGTCCGTCGTTCCCACCATGGTGGGGCTCAGCCGGACGGCTTGCATGTCTAGGGGGTGGCATTTTTTGACGATCCTCCTCCCGATGTTTCTCTTTATCTTCTCCCATTCGATCGTTAGATTCTTGTCGGGGAGGATTCCTCGGATTCAGAGCAGCGATGGCCTCTTTCTCGACCGCTGGTGCGACGTTGCTCTAGTCGCGTGCAGTCCTGCGATGCTGCCCTGATGATCCGGTTCTCGAATAATTGTCCTCCCGTCGTTCGGGGCAATAATGTTGCTCCGGAATGCGGTGGGATCTTATGTTAGCCCATGCCAGATCTGTTCGACATTGGTCGGAATGTGAGACAGTTTTTGACTTTCGGACAGGGCGACCTTTTGCTGCTCCAGTCCCTTGTTGAGTAGCTTGATACCCAAACGGATCTCCTCTGGTCCTGGATTAGCCGATAGAATTTCTTGGGCCGCCACGGTATTCTGTACTAGGGTTGGATATACCCAATCTCCTTTGCTATCTTTCCGTGGCTTCCCCATCTCATCT
This sequence comes from Avena sativa, assembly GCA_916181665.1. NCBI lineage: Eukaryota > Viridiplantae > Streptophyta > Magnoliopsida > Poales > Poaceae > Avena > Avena sativa. The sequence goes on along the minus strand of OV702289.1, from coordinate 540,680,692 downwards.
CCGAAAAGGACGGCACGGACATGTGGGAATTGGTTGTCATCTGTGTGACGCTTCCGTGTCTTCTGGTGCAACCGAGACATGTAGTCCTTGGTTGTCATGCGTTTCTTCTCCACCTCGATGTTTTTGGCTTCATCGAGGAGTTGTTGACGACGCGCTTCTAGGGCTTGGGCCCTTTCATCCAGCTCTTCAGCAGTAAGTTCTGCAGCTGTAGGGATAGGTGTGGTTAATGCAGCATCGATGAGTTTACGTGCACCTTCGGTGATCACGTGTCCATCCATCGATTCTTCTTTTTTCAGCTCGTCTGGGATAAGTGCTCCATCCGAGTCTTCTTCGTATTCCTCGGCAATCACCTCCTCAGCCAGAGGGTCTTTTGCCGGGGTTTTGTTCTTCTTCTTTGCCTTCTTAGCAGCGCCAGTAGCAAAGACGGCTTTGGGTTCGTTTCCCGGAGTCAAGCTCTGATCGGTACTTTTGGACATCTGGACCTCGGGATTATCTCCGACGTCCATGTCATCCTGCGTTTTGGGAGAGTGTTCCCCGGATCCTTCATCCATGGCTTCTCCTTCTTCTGCAGCTTTGGAGTTGTACCCCTCTTCATATTCCACGGAGAACTTTCGGAAATCCACTAACATCATTGATTCATCCGAGGATGCGGGTACGTCGGCGTTTGTTCCAATTTCCTCCAGCACCGAGTGGGTGTTTTCTCCAGCATCGGCAGAGCCGGATCCGGATCCCACGTATCCGACGAAGTGCGACGCATGCTTCCTGAGGTACCTGCTGCTTTTGCGATCAGCCATGTCAAAACTTTTGATGGTCTCGAGAATTGCATCTGCGCTTTCGCCTTGCAGTATCATACATCGTAATGTGTACCTTAGGAAAGGTATGTCTGTCCTGGCATCATCAGAGCCGGAATCAGTGTTGCTGATATGTTCCTCCTGGATTTTGACTTCCGCGGGTGGGTCGATCTGGGATCCGGTTCCTCCAGGGAGATCCACTCCAGATTCGACTTGGACTGCTAGGTCTTCTTCAGGCTCAGATTTCTCCACTACCTCCGCAACTGGTGCGGGCTGGGTGGGATTAGGGTTTCCTGAGATCCGGAACTCTGCCGCCTCCACGGACAAAGGGGACCCAGAAGATTCTTCTGCCTCTATCATCACCGCTGGGGTGGGTTGGGCAGGTTCAACAAAACCGATGTAAACATCGATCTCGCCAAAGGACATGATTGTGTAGGCAGTCACGGCCTCCCTAGCCGGAATCCAAGTCTCGTCGAGAACGATGAGAGGGACGTCGCTGGCGTAGAGGATGCGACCGACGGTGATAGTCTCGCCGATTCCGATTCTTGCAGATTCCGCTCGGAACGCAGATCCAAAGCTCACTTGCCCCACGGTGGGCACCAACTATCGTCGGATTCATGACAAGTACGCCATGAGGGGGTCCACGAGGTGTGCGGAAGAGAGGGGTGTGAGATGTACGGTGTTCCGGGACGGTGAGCACACAAGTTTACCCAGGTTCGAATCCGTCGGCTTTGGACGGATCCTACTCCTGCTAGCAATCCAGTAATACGGCAGAGCCGGAATATGGGTTACAAGGGTTTCGCCTGTGCGAGTTGAGGGTCTAAAGTATTGGGTGCCCTAAAGGCTCTCCCTAGGACGACTTATATAGATATCCGGCCTAGGGTTTACAGGAGAGATCTATCCGGCTACGACTAAGAGTCGGTTACAGAGTACATCTTGAACTACAAGTAACATTATGGGCCTAAGTCGGTAAGTCTTCTGGGCCTTCCCGTAGCCGGATTGGACTCCATCTTTCTCCCTGACTAGGTCGCCCGTGAAGCAAAGCTCTAACCCGAAGTGGGCCACCCTGGTCAGTGAGGAACTGTGAGGATACCCGGAAAGTATATCCCCAACAGGGTTCGGTGACCGTCCTCGAGTGTCCCATAGTGGATCGTGAGTAGGCCTTGGTGGCGAGCTCACGGGAGAATAGGGTGAGCCTTTTGTGGCATCGGTGAGTTACGTGCCTTTGCATCTTGGGTGAGGCCTTGTGTGGTGTTGGGTGAGCATCGAGCCACCACACCTCAAGGTGAGACATTTGTGGCGTTCGAAGTACATTGTGCCATTGCGCCATCGCACCTCTCCAACAGAGACGTAGCTTCTTTGGAAGTGAACTTCGGGATAAAAATCATGATCTCCACGTCCATCGGTTATTTCTCAATCGAGCCCTTTACATATGCAATTTACATTGTGATAGCCATCATTCTTGAAGTAGTATAACTTGCTATCACCATGTTGCTTATATTGTTTAGCATAGTTTGTTGGTGCACTTAGTGAACCTAGTGGTTTTTTAGGTTTTGTGCTCTATAAATTAAACGTTAGTTTTATTCCACATTTATTAGAGCCTAAACCATAATAATTTTAAAACGCCTATTCACCCCTCCTCTAGGCGACATCGTTTCCCTTTCAATTGGTATCAGAGCGAGATCTCTCGCTTCTTAGGCTTCACTGCCTCGAGAGTAAAGATGTATCCTAGGGGTTTAGTGCATAATGACACTTTTACATTTGATGGCACAAATTATGGTAGTTGGACAATCCGCATGCTTAGTCATTTTTGGCTCATTGACCCAAATATAGAGTGAATTCTTGATATGGGTTTGTCTCCTCCTAAGGATCCCCAAAATCTATCTTTAGAGGAGGATACAAACTCTTATCTCGAAGCTTAAGCATCTAATGTTCTTGTTAATGTTGTGAGCTTTGTAGTGCTTTCCACGATCATGCCTTTTAGGAATGCTCATGATATTTGGACCAAGCTTCAAGCAAAATATGATGTGTCCAAGATTGATGAGGATGATTGTGTTTCCTACACCTCCAGCCGTGATGAGTTCTCATCTTCTTCCACTACACCAACATGTTATTTGTCTCAAGGCAATAATATGGTCAGTGGTGATAGAACTTGCAATGTGGACAGTGTGCTTTCCATTCATGAGCCTTTGTATCTATCTCATTGCAATGTTGTATCTTTGGACATGAACACTTATAACACTATAAATGATTTACATGTTTATGTTGATTGTCCTTGCATATCATGTAGAAATGCCTTAAATACATCTCATGATGATACGCTTGCTTTGCCTTACTGCCATGATAAATGTACTTATATTTCCTCTAGTTCTTCTAGTGCTAACCATGTAGAGGAAATCGAAGAATGTGTGGGCCAAGTCAAGGTTGCTATTGGAGCTTAATGTGTTCCCCCATCAACTCCTTCCTCCAAGGTTCACTTATGCCTCATGTATAAGGCTTCAAAGGTACACCTCCTTTGGATCCCAATATATCTCATGATGATGTGAATGTTGATCATGATGAAGTAGTTGATGATGTTGCTTCTTTGAAAAAGGGGGAGCTAGTCATTTGTGTTATTCATCCAAATAAAAATGCTTGCTCTACTTTCATTGAAATATTAACCTTTGCTATTGAAAGTAAGAAACTTGTTGATGACCATGAGGACACAATTGATAAAATGGGTAATCTTGAGCAAGAATATGCTAATGACATTGCAAACCTAAATGAAGCTCTTGAAGAGGAACAAACCACCAAGGAATCTCTCGAGGAGAAATTTTCTTTAAAGCTATCTAGAGTAAAGGAATCTCATGATAGAGAGCTTGAGGTGGCAAATGCCCTCAAAATTAAAAATGATAAGCTTCAAGTTGCTTATACTAAACTCCTTGAGGATTTTAAGCACCTCAAAAATGGCTCTAGGGTCATCAAGGGTGAGATCATCAAAGTCACTGAGTCACATGAGTAACTTAAAGCTTCTTATTCAAAAGAGCTTGTCAAGTTTCCCTCTCCTCTTGCTAATAATTATGATTCTTGTGTTAGTAACTCTACTTTTTGTGAAGCATCTATCTTGAAGGAGAATGTTGAGCTAAAGGCTCAACTTGCTTTGCTAGCTAGCAACTATGGGAAATTGGAAGAAAATCATGCTAAGCTCACAAGTTTGCATGAGGACCTTCAAGTTTCCCATGGTAGTCTAAAGTTGGCTCATGATGCTATTGTGTCAAAGGTAACATCTAGTGAGCCTCATGTGGACATTAGCACGGCATCTACTCCAAATTTCATATTGCCACGTGCTAGTCCTTGTAGCTATTGCTACATATTGTGAGGAATTACATTCCCTACGTTGTTGCTCTAACAATGTAGCATCTACTTCCTCTAGTATTATTGTTGATACTAACCATGTAGAGGAAAACAAGAAGCTCAAGGCTCAATTCACTTCTTTGAAGAATGACTTGAAGATGTGTCATGAAGGGAAGACCACACTCAAGAACATCTTGGGTGTGCGGAGATCCCCAAATTACAAGAGTGGGCTTGGATTCAACTTCAACATCAAGAACATGCCCACTAAAAATTTGAAGCACAAGGGAAACAAGAAGAATGTCCAAGGTCAAGTGAAGAATCCGGACAACATTGTGTGCTTCGAGTGCAAGGAAGAAGGGCATCATGTGAGATCTTGCCATTTGAAGAAGAATCCTCTTGGTGAGAAGAATCAAGGGAAGCAGCCTCAAGCTCCACATCAAGCTAGAAGTGGGCCTCTTCCCAAGAAGACTCAAGCTCTTCCTCAAGGGGTGGCATCTTCCAAGAAGAAAGATTGCAAGAGAAGAACTTGCTACATATACCACGAGAAGGGGCACCTTTCTTCCTCATGCACCATGGGTAACTCCTCATCCAAACCTATATTGGTTCATGATGCTTATTCAGTTCGTAAGGATGAGGTTGGCAATGTGTTTGCTAAATTTGTTGGTGCCCAACATGGTGTCAAGAAAAGAACCATTTGGGTTGCCAAGCCTATTGTGACTAACTTCTTAGGACCCAACTTGGTTGGGGACCAACAAGCTAAAAGTTTATCAATAGGTGTTGTTTGGAGGGCATTGGAGGCTTGTATACAATATGAAGAATTGAGGGATCTTCATCATTAATTTTTGTCAAGTCAAGCCAATTGGATTATCTTGCTTCTATCTTATATCCAATGTTGCTCCTTGCGGTAACATGTGCTTAACTCCTTTACATTGAAAGTTACTTGCCCCCTTGTGCATGTGTTGGTTTTGTACCCTTGCATGTGTTTGTATGTGTTGTGCTTCCCTCGTACTTATCTTGAGTTATCGAGTATACTTGTGTATGTTGGTTCGCACACCATGTATTTGTGTCTCTTGGTTTGGAGCCTTTGTTAAATCCATTTGGTATCTTTTTTTGCTCTTGGGAGAGATTAATGGACTATTCCATTTTGGGGAGTGTTATTCTTGGCATTCCACAATCCTAAAATGTGTGTACATGAGGAATACTACTTAGTATTTATATTGCAAGTTTATCTAGTCTCTATGTGGTATGTCTTTCTCATGATAAATTCAAGTTGCATAATGTCTATTAATCATCTCTATTAGGATGTTTTTACCTCTTGTTAAGAATCCTTGGTTTATCACGTTATGGGGAGTCATATGCTTTGTGCATATTACATACCTACAAATTGTGGACATTTGAGATAATGCCACTTATAAATTATATTGAATTATATAGCTCCTATGTGGCACATTAGCTCAAACAAGTTCTAATTTGCTTTGTTTCTTTTATTGCTCATATTTTGGATCTTGTTTGTGAGAGTTTTTCTTGGTATGTGTTTCCTCATATTTGGACCTCCATATCCTCCATGGAAACCATTTGCTTCAAGTTACTTTAATCTTTAATGATTGTGTGACTATTTGGAGTTATCAAGGATCTCTATCTAAGCATCGAACTTATTTCTCATATTTTGTAATATGCTTGTGTTGTGAATATGATCCTAGATGTCATTACAAGCTACCCTGGGAAAATTATCCCTAATACTTGTTGTCATTGGACAATTGCTACTTCATATATGGTAGAATTTATTGATCATATTCACATTGGCCTATGTTTTATTTTGCTCCCATGTTTTCCTTGCCTCTTGTGGATCATTTTATTTTATTAGTATTCTACTATATTTTATTTAATGTATGAAGTAGTGATGATCTCATTTGTGTGCATTTTGCATTCAAAAGCGAAGTTCTATATAATGCACTATTCATGGGGGATCTCTCCTATATTATCTTGAACATTCCCTTTAATGCTTCTTTTTGATCCATTTCGTGTTTTATGTGCTTGGTTGTTCGATATTTTCTTTTGGTACTTTGTTCCATCATGAAAAGTGTAGAGAGTTTGATTTATGTGTTCGAATCTTTCTCTTTGGGATTTGGGTTTGTCTCATTCTTTGTTACTTGTTTTGATCCTTTAGAATGAGATAAATCCTTGAGCATTTGTGTTTTTGTGCGTCTTTTGCTCTTTGGCTTTTGCCTAGTTATTTTATTGAACTTGTTCCCTTTCATCTATTTATTTGTCTCTTTGATACAATTTGGACACCTTTTGTCATGTCACACTCTTGTGTGCGACTCCTTGGTTTACTTGGTGTTTTTTTGTTCAAATAGCATCTCCTTTTTGGTTTTTGAAAGTCATGTGCATGCATACTTACTACATGTTTATTATTTGGCATGCTTGCTTTCTTTGATCCAATATATAGGGAAATCTCCACCAAATCCTATCGGCTAAGATGTGCATGAAATTCAATTTCATATCAATATGCACATGTTTATGTGGAGGCTCTCCTATGTATTATAGTTGCACTAACTACTTTGGACCCAATATGTTTGGGGACCATAGTTTACTTAATGATTGTTTTAGGTACATTGGAGATATATTGGAAGCTTGTCTCTTCAATTAGGAAGAAGTGGTGCCTACATAACAATTGGAGGTAAGCTAGGATGATCAACGAATTCTTATCCACTACATCCTACCAATTATATCTCGGTAACAAGTATCTCTCTCATGCATACATATCTTGTTTACAACCTTTTGTAGGTTGCTTTGTTGGCTTGAATTTGTGTATTTGCAAATGTTGTGGTTCTTGCTTTGGTTTTTAGGGTATCTCTCTATTGCTAATGTGAGTATGTTGAGATGAGTGCATGGGGGACTATACAAAATCAGTCTCATGATTCACCAATCTCAAATATTTCAATATAGCAATTTTATTGCCTATCTTTTGTTCAATTTCTCTCATGTGCAGTAGTGAGTATTTTTCAAAGTTGATTTATATTTGTGATACTTGTTGCCTTTCTCCATATATTCCAACTATCCTATTTTCCCTTGGTAATAGTTGTAATGTATGTAGTGTGTTGGTGTTTGAAGCTCATTGATGTATAATAAGATATATTTGAGCCTTTGGCCATGCTTTCAAGAAAAAATCTTATTGGTATATTCTATGACTTCCTTTTGCTCTTCATGTGCTTTCTTGAGAATCTATTTTGTGTGTGCATGTTTCTTTGTGGGCATATGTCTTTGTGATATTTCCCACCTAGAAACGTATACACACACGAGAAGATAAATCTTTGGTTGTTTTTGTTTTCCTTGGAGACCACATTTTATTTCATTTTGACTCTTTAGTGGCTTCCAAATTTATTTGCCAATGAGTGCTTATCCCATTTGTTTGCATCTTCGGGCACTCATATTTTGATCTCTCTTGCCGTGTATTGTTAAATGAGTTTTTAGGAGTGAGGATTCCATGATTGTGCACTTTGTTTCCAAATTAAATTATTATAATTAGTGCATAATCCTTGGGGAGCTTCTCTAATTCATTTAAGAATGCTCATTTGCCTTGTTTTTCACCTCTTGTGGTTTAAATGTTTATGGGGGAGTGAGGATTCCATGTTTGTGCATAATGTATTCTTTTTTGTGCATAATGTATTCAAATGTAATGATTCTATCTTGTGCACAAAGCTTGGGGAGCTTCCCTATTTCATTGAAACACCTTGTTGCTCGTATCAAAATATCTTGTTATTTTCATTTGGTATCAATTGTTGCATTCAATTAGTATTTTTTGGATCTTTTGGTTGCTCGCTTCATTTGTTGAAGTTTCGTTATTTCTCTTTTATTTTTGCAATCTTCGGGTCCTCAATATAGTTTCACTTCCTCCCGAGTGTTCATCATTGGATATGTGCCTATGCACACCTTCGAAGGAAGTCTCACTATACTGACCATCTAGAATTTTTCACCCATTTTATCAATCGATGCCAATGGGGGAGAAGTTTTAGAGGGTTTAAGGGAAGTTGTTTTATGCTTTGAGTTGGTTCTTAAGCATTAGCCTTGCAAGATCTTGCATCTTTGTTGTTGCTTTCATGTTTGATATATAGAGGAAACTCCACCAATGGTAATAGTTGGCAATATATGCAATGAAATTCAAATTCATCACACATGCATAGATTGTGGGGGAGTTTGCTCTATATATTGTGGGAGTACCAACATCACATACTTGTGTAGTATTTGATGTTGGCACAACCATTGTGTTTGTTAAATTCCATATTTAAACCCTCTTAAAGGAATTGTCATCAATTACCAAAATGGGGGAGATTGAAAGGGCATGTATGCCCCCATGTGTGGTTTTTGTAATTAATGACAATCTCTATGGACTAATGTGTGAATTGAGTTTTACTTGTAGGTTTTATCCATTGGCATCGCTTGGGCCATGTGTTGGTTTCAAGGCTGAAAATGAAGAAGAAGAAGAAGAAGAAGAAATGTAACCCTGCTAACGACGTCGATCTCAAACCTGCTAAAACAAAAGGGGTGCCGACAAAGGGCAAAGGAAAAAGAGGAGCGTCAGTACTGAGGCCAGTACATGGCGAGGCTAGAATTCGGCGGCTCTCGCCTACATAGGTATGGTGGACTGAAGCGGCAGCGCAGCATGCACTAAACAACCTATAGAGACTCGATTAATTGTCGGCTATTAGAGAGAGATAAGAAAGACCTATTCGGTTCCAACCTGATACTAACACCAAACATACCCATCCTGGTATTTCCCCCTCAAGACCAAACGAGGAAGTCGGACCAAGGAACTCACACAGTTGGCAATTTTACTCATTCCTTTATAGTTGCAGCACTTACTAATCAGATATAGATAGCATGAGTCATCCTGAAGCATAAGTAGTGGGCAGTTTTAATTAACAATTCCGTGGTAGTTGGAACATTTACTAGTCAGATATAATTGTCCTAAGGAATCCCAAAATCCGGCAGTTGTTGGCACTTTTATCACATTTCATTGGAGTTGCAATACTTACTAGGCAGGTATAGTATGACACAGATCACCATAGATTCCCCAGTTGTTGGCATTTTTATTATCCATTCCATTGTAGTGAAGCTGAATTACTAGTCACATATTAAGTCAAATTTATAACACTACTTTAGTTATGCTTGTCTATGATCGAGGTACTGTGCTCCAAGTCGTCCATAACCGCGGACACGGCTTTCAGAAAGATTTACCCTGCAGGGGTGCACAAATAGCAACACACACACGATCAACCTCGGAAAAACAACTCAAAACCCAACGAGGCTTTCACGACAAAGCAATCACAGGATTCATAAAATATTCAGGGGATCACCCTACTAAGCTACCCGCGACAAAGTTGGCCGGCTCCGAGACGGACCCAGGGTTTGTGTGGACGGCGGTAAACGACTGGGAACCCGAAAGTGTGACTGGGCTTATCGATACAGCGAAAACGTGTCACGATCCAAAACAGTACAGGTGCTCCACGCACAAGCGTAAATAAAGCAGTAAAGCATGGCATAAGTACAGGATAGTAATAAAGCCCTAAACTAGTTCGTGGCCCCAAGAAATGAGAAATGAATCAAGGTCTGGCTAAGGGGGATTCATAGACTCTCCCGGATGTGGATAGTGCGAATAGTCAAGGAACAGGTATCAAGTACTCGGGGCCTACGGGACACAAGTGGGCATGAAAAACCAAATAACATATATTACCCACCGGTGCCTCTTTCATTAGTTATCCCAGCAATTTAATAGTTGTATTTAAAGTCATGATCAACTCCACCGTAAAGCATATGACACCATTCCAACAACTGTGTGGTACTTCATGACACGGGATCGCACCTGAGCGAGCGACTACGACTCGCAAGACCATCTATCTACCAAACAACAGGTAATAGGAGGTGTCCAAGGCAATATAAAGGCTGCACGGAATATATCTGGTACGGAACACTAAAGCATCACGACACAGATAGCAATAGATCAACAGGAGGAAATAAAGACTATAAATGCAAATAGGTAGAAAGGGGGAGAATGCTCGCCTGGGAAAACTGCTGAAGATACATATATGTAGAACTTATCAAAGCTCACAACATCTCATCATCCTATCCGGGAAGAAGCAAAGCTCTAAAAGGAACAAGCGATGCAATAATTACACCAATGCAAAAAAATCGGCATGATCATGATATGTTGCATGGCATGACAAGGATGCGGTGCACCTAACAATATTAAGAATAATCAGATTTCGACAATTTAAGATATGGTTCAAGTTATTTTTCTAACAATCACATTAAATATTGATTAGCATGGTGATCATGGAATATATATATATATATGAGATACCTAAATTATTAATATTCATAATACAACCCACCTATTTCAGATTCATTTGTTAGGTGCAAATAATCTAACCGGCAATAAACAAGGTAAAAATGCATATGGATGGCACATTAATGTTCCTTATATTTTTCTGGTCCAAAATCATATGTATCACGTTCAAAAAAGGAGCTATGTTTTGGAAGATATGGAATTAAACATAATTTGCAAACATAAAAAAAAATGAGAAGAATAGATAAGGAAGGAAGTTGTAGCTGTGGGGATTTGATCGTTGGGCGTGTTACAAAAACAAGAGAGAGATATAGAGGATCTGTACTCCTGCTAGTGGACTGGTTCCTGAAGAAGCAGACCAGTAGAGCTGCATGTCGCATGTGTGCAAGAGAGAGACTCACATATTTTAAAACTAACTAAGCATGAGTTTGCCTGGATAAGAAATAGGAAAAGAACAGAGGCGTTTGAAACCAGGTTGCAACGATCTAGACGTGGAGGTGCTACCATTGTGATGCAGCTTCATACGTCGAGGATACAGACGACTCGTCCAAAATAACCAGCACCAGATTGGAACGACAAAACGTGGCCGAGATCGACATCACCCGCGTCCACTACCTGCAAGCAGACGTGCGCGTGTGTTGCGGAGGGAGACGCAGCAGCGTGTAGATTGGTTGTGGTGTGTGCGTGCATCTGCAGCGAAGCGTAGGGTGTGCAACATGTGCATGTGGGATCGAGCTAGGCAAACAACAGCGCCGGGCGCGAGTTAACTGAAGAAAAAGAACTGAAACTCGACAGCACGGCCCATGAATTTCGGCGAACTTCCGACGACGATTTCGAGCAGCCCGGAGCTCGGATTTGAGAACGGTTGGAGGCGGGGTACAGACGATACATCCAATCCTGGTTCCCGGTCGACGGCGGCGCCGACGGAGGTCGGAGAAGGACGCAAACTAGCAGGAAAACAGAGGCCCTGCAGCAGGTGCGCGTTCGGCGTCTGTCTAGGTGCACGGCGCGCGCGGCGCAACAGCATGCGGAGGAACGGCGACGGAGGAGTTGGGGAAGGGAGGAGGGAGACGCGGTACTCACCAAGAGGTTGTGGCGGGGCTGGTCGAGCTCGAGGACGACGGAGATGGCCGGAAGAGAAGGCAAAAGGCGTTCGTGGCTGCAGGTGTGCAGTGACGGCGATGGGCGGGCGCTGGTCTTGTCCTCCTCGCGAGCTGCTCCGTGAGGTAGTGGTGGACGTCTTCACAGCTCCTCTGCTTAGCTGTGGTGGCTTCTCCAAAGACAGAATCAGCGGCACGGCGAGTGTCCAGGGATGGCGGCCATGGCATGGAGAGGGGGTGGTTTTCGGTGGGCTTGGCATGGGGAAGAAGGAGAGTGGGGAGGAGGAGATCGAGATCTGGGGGCAGGTGAACTGGTGGTGGAGAGGATGAGGATCTGCCTCTGTCTCCTTTGGTCCCGAGAGGGAACAGAAGCACGGGCACGGCGCTAGGGGGTCACTCACATGCTCGGGAAGAGAAACAGTGGCGTAGACGCTGGGTTTTGCTGCAGCTGGATCAGATAGGGCAGGAGGCATAGCTGGGATATCTGGAGTATGTGGGTGTGTAGGTTTAAGAGAGGCAAGGCAATATATATGTGGCATTTAAAAGAGTGGCAAGATTTTAGGTGGTAAAAAGGATGGGAAAAGAAGTAGTATGAGGTATGTCGCATATGAAGAGAGAAAGAACATTGTGTGGATATATGGCAAGAATGTGTAGAAGATCAATAAATAGAATTATAATAGAGGTGGAAGAGTAATAGAGGGTATCAAGTAGGTATTGTATTAATATAGAAGAAGAATAGAGAATGGCCGAAATAAAGAATTGAGAGGATCCAAGAAGTATCAAGAATATAATAGAGAGAAGAGTATCAACACAATAAGTAGAGAGATGGAATAGAGAGATGGCTTCATGATATTAGATAGATCCACACATAAAGATATGGGCATAAATTAAACTATGGTTTCAAAATAAAGAACTCATGTATATATATATGTGGTAGGATTAGCAAGAGGATCGTATGAACATTAGTAAGACACAAGATAGAGTGAAAAGTATAAGAGATGATGCCCCCAACTCAATTTGGGCATTTGACAAAATAAAATATCAAGACCCAAATAAAAACAACTTAGACATTATGGTTCCATCAGACACGGCACCAACTAGAATATTATAGAGAGAGGTAAAATAGAGAGACAATTAGCAATTGTCAAATACAAAATCAAGGACCAAAAATAAGTGAGATACTCTTAATGAAACAATTTAATTATATGGTCCATGCAGTGTGGCATGATGACATGGGAATGCAGTCATGATGATGCACAAAATAAAAATAACACACGATTTTCTAGTAGTGGTTTTAGCGGGGTGCTACAGAGCTCCTCATGGCTATCTTCAAGACATCATCAAGAAATGAAGTGCAAGCTCAAGATGCGCCATCTCTATAGGATCTCATTCTTGAAGCTTTCCATCCTTGGTAATCATGGAGTGATGAAGACAAGTTCAAATAAGAGGTTTCCTCATGGTATATGGGGGAGCAAGTCATAAGTCTTCATCAAGAAAAGCACGGGTAAGAGTGATAAAGAAAGATGTTCCATCTTGAGGAAGACAAGATGGTCTACAAAGCTCAAGTGGAATGCTCAAGGCAAAGGTATTATCTTGATAGGTTTTATTTTTTTCCGGTCTCATGTTGTTAGTTGGAAGACCGGGTTTAGGATAGATAGTCGTACTATCAAGTAGGCCTTGGTGGCGAGCTCATGGGATAATAGGGTGAGCCTTTTGTGGTGTCGGTGAGTTGCGTGCCTTTGCATCTTGGGGTGAGGCCTTATGTGGCGTTGGGTCAGCATCGAGCCACCCATACCTCAAGGTGAGCCATTTGTGGCGTTCGAAGTACATTGTGCCATCGCACCTCTCCAACGGTCTCTGGAAGTGAACTTCGGGATAAAAATCATCGTCTTTGTGTCCATCGGTTATCTCTCAAATGAGCCCTTTACTTATGCAATTTACATTGCGATAGCCATCGTGCTTGAAGTATTATATCTTGCTATCACCTTGTTGCTTGTATTTCTTAGCATAGGTTGTTGGTGCATTTAGTGAACCTATTGGGTTTTTAGGTTTTCTGCTCTATAAATTAAACAATAGTTTTATTACCCATGTATTAGAGCCTAAATCGTAATAATTTTAAAATGCCTATTCACCCCTCCTCTAGGCGACATCTGTTTCCCTTTCACCTGGAGATCCATAATGACTCCCACCAGCTCAACGATAAACTAGTGATCGCGTGAACCTTTTTTGATAGTAACCAATTCCATTTGTTTCGTGATACTTTAGTTGTCCAAGATCCGATCATTTGGTATCATCTATACGTAGTTCGATCTCGTTACCGACAAGTACTCTTTTCTTGTTCCCATGATATAACATTCTTACTGATCTTATCACTTGCTCGCAAGCTATGTTAATGTGATATCACCGAGAGGGCCCTGAGTATATCTCTCCATCATAAGGATCGATAAAACCCACTCTTGATCCACGAGCCTCAACTAAGACTTTCCAAGTACCAGACGACACATTTATAATCACCCTATTATGGTGTGACTTTTGATGGAATCAAAGTACTCTTACAGAGTTAGTGATTGACGTGATCTCATGGTCTAAGGATTAGAGTTATTTCGAATGACGTTATAGAAATTTAAACATAATGGCGTGATCGTGTTACTATACTTTGGGAGATTATTCATCACATCATTCCACCAATGTTGTGACTTCATTATTAACAACATCAAATGTCATGATCAAGAAACCTTGATCATTTGTTAATAAATAAGCTAGTGTAATGAGAGGCATTACTAGGAACCTTTTCTTTTTTTTATTAAACCCATATGTATTAACGTTACCGGTTAACACAATTATAGCATGAGAAATAAACATTTATCATAAACATGGAATAAGATAATAACCATTTTATTATTGCCTCTCGGGCATATTCCTTTCATAATACACATATTCATAATGTGGACGCAAAAGGAATTAAATTGAGTGATGATAATGCTGCATATATGTGGCACAACTGCCTTGATCATATTGGTGTAAAACACATTAAACAACTCTATTCTGATGGATTATTGGAATCACTTGACTATGAATCATTTGAGACATGTGAACCATGCCTTATGGGCAAGATGACTAGAACCTCATTTTCTGGTTCTATGGAACGGGTGATCGACTTACTGGAGATCATACATTCAGATGTGTGTGGACCAATGAGTTCGTTGACACGCGGAGTTTATCGTTATTTCGCTACTTTCACGGATGATTTGAGTAGATATGAGTATATTCATTTAATGAAACACAAGTTTGAAACCTTTGAAAAGTTCAAGGAATTTTAGAGTGAAGTGGAAAATCATCGTAACAGAAAGATTAAATTTCTGCGATCCGATCGAGGAGGTGAATATCTAAGTTATGATTTTAGCATACACATGAAACAATGTGGAATAGTTTAACAACTCACACCTGCCGGAACACCATAACGAAACGGTCTGTCAGAATGTCATAATCATATTATTAGATATGGTTCAATCTATGATGTCTGTGACAGACTTGCCATTGTCATTTTGGGTATATGCACTAGAAACAGCCGCATTCATTTTAAATAGGACTCCATATAAATACATGAAAATGAGACTGTATGAATTGTGGTTTGGTAACAAAACTAAGTTATCATTTCTAAAAGTTTGGGGATGCGATGTTTATGTGAAGAAACTGAAGGAAATATGCCCGAGAGGCAATAATAAAGTGGTTATTATCTTATTCCTTGTGTTATGATAAATGTTTATTTTGCATGCTATAATTGTATTAATTGGAAATGCTGATACATGTGTGTTTAATAAACAAAATACAAGGTTCCTAGTAATGCATCTGATATAAACTAGCTCGTTGATAACAATATGATCAAGGTTTCCTGATCATGGACATTGGATGTTGTTAATAACAAGGTCACAACATTGGTGGAATGATGTGATGAACATTCATCCAAAGTATAGCAATACGATCAAAGTCATTGTGTTTAAATTGGTATAACATCATACGAAGTAATTCTAGTCCTTAAGCCATGAGATCATGTCAATCACTAACACTAGAAGAGTAACTTGATAACATCAAACGTCACACCATAACAGGGTGACTATAAAGGTGGGTTCAAATACTTCGAAGGTGTTATGTTGAGGCTCATGGATCAAGAGTGGGATTTGTCTACCCCGATGATGGATAGATATTCTCTAGGTCCTCTTTGCGATATCACATTGAGATAGCATGCAAGCAAGTGATGTGATCTCTAGAATGTTATATCACGGGAACGAGAAAAGAGTGCATGTCAGTAACGAGATCAAACTAGGTATGGAGATACCGATGATCGAATCTCGGACATGTAATTTCTCGTGAGACAAATGGATTTAGTTACTAACATTAAAGGTTCACACGATCACTAGAGTCATCGTTGAATGTGCGGGAGTCGGTATAGATCTCTAGGTCCCGCTGCTGATTATTGATCGGAGAGGGGTCTCGATCATGTTTGCATTATTCGCGAACCGTAGGGTGACACACATAAGGGATACCGACACCATTTGGAGCAAATATGTTTTAGATAAATATTTAATAAAGCCCTGGAATCATTTCGATGGAAACCAAAATTGTTTCGGGTGAAATTGCAGAAACTAGTTCTGTATGTGATATTGAAATGTTGCAGGGGGTTTTATGTGAATGTTTGTTAATTAAAGTAATTAACAAAATTCTGAATAAAATAAATAAAAGAGTTTTATTAAATGAGAGCTTGCATTAAATTTGGTGGAAATTTAATGGAGGTGAGTGGACTTTTGAGTGGAGGTATGTTTGTGTGAGTGGGAGCTCCACTCACATGAATGATGGAAGTGGTGAGGGCACCACCTTGGCCGGCAGCCATGGGAGGGGCTGCCCCCCTCTTCCCTATAAAAGTCCCTCCACTCCTCTCATCTCACACCTCCCCATGAAGGATCTCTCTCCCCCTCTAGAAATTATTCCCATGGTCTCGGATTAGTGAGATACATGTTCCTAGTGGCTTTGTCTGGAAAGGAGTTGCTGCTTCCATTGCATCGTTGGAGTGAGGACATGGAGGTTGTCGGGGTACTGGACGTGTGTGTGATCACGGATGCACCGCTGCTTTGCGGTGCTAGACTTGCTGGTGTTGTACCTGCTGGACTTGTTGGACTTCATCACGATCTTGAGATCGGCAAGTGTACGACTATATCATCCACGAGTTCAACCTCATTAACAATGCTTTGTCACTCTTCAAGGGTATGTTCTCTATGGATGTATATCTACCCGTTGATTGTATCTAGGTAGATAGATCTTGGTGCTTAGTTGTTCACTTTGTTGGAATTTTTTGTTTTCTACGCAACGAACCCAGCAGTGGTATGCTTTGCACTGGTAGAACACATATGATTATGTGGGTGCTGATGGTCAGGTTATTGCATCTTCTATGTATTTTGGATATTGGTGGCATAGTGAGATGAAGCGGCCCGAACTAACTTTACATGTCCTCACACATGAGACCTGTTCCACGCTTGACATGCAACTAGTTTTGCATAAGTGGCTAGCGGGTGTCTGTCTCTCCTACTATAGTCAATACCTAATTTACAATGAGTTGCTAATAAATTGATTATCATCATTGTGGTTCCATGTTCGTAGGTATGAACAGTTCTATCTTCAAAAGCCCTAAGCCACGTAAAACTTGCAATTGATAAATTAGAGGCGTCTAGTTTAGATTGTTGTTGGGTAAGTGTGATACGTTGTAAACATATCTATAATTTTTGATGTTCCATGCTTGTGTTATATCTACTTTCTTATGTTTTGTCCACACTTTGGAGTATTTTTACACATTTTTTGGAACTAACCTATTAACGAGATGTCACAGTGCTAGTTGCATGTTTTCTGATGTTTTTGGTTTCAGAAAAGCTAGTAAGGAAATATTCTCAGAATTGGACCGGAAAAAAGCTAAAGTCAATATTTTACCCGAAGCAACACGGAGTCCGGAGGGGAGACGAAGAGGGGAACCAGGGTGGCCACACCCTAGGGTGGCGCAGCCAGCCCTAGGCGCGCCGCCACCTGGTGCGGGCCCCCTGGCACTCCACCGACCTTGCCCCTTCGCCTATAAAAGTATCCCGGGATGAAAACCCTAAGTACCAGATCAGAATTCCACGAAAAAGTTCTTCAGCGCCACCGCCACCAAAGAGGAGATTCGGGGGACAGACTGTTCCGGCACCTTGCCGGGACGGGGAAGTGCCCCTAGAGCCATCTCCATCGACTCCATCGCCATCTCCATCGCTGTTGCTGACTCCCATGATGAGGATGGAGTAGTTCTCTCTCAAGGCTAAGGGCTCTACCGGTAGCTATGTGTTCATCTCTCTCTCTATGCGTGATCTTATTGAGATCATGAGCTTTGTAATCTAGATATATTCTGCTAGTCAAGTGATTTAATTAATCTCTGCTTATCCCCACGTGTGTGAAGTTGACAGTGTGCACATCGTGTGGCACTTTGGCTAAGGTTACATAAATACTTATCATGAGTATAATTTGAGTTGGATGTCTCTATGAGATTGTGGTGTTTGTTGGAACCATCTAACGCTCAAGGTGACAGTGAGGGGTTATCTAGATGGGTAATGCAAACTTTAAGGTGTGCTGTTATAGCCCTACATCGTCCAACCGGAGAGTAGTTCAGGGTAGCATCATGAACAGAAGATATTTATATGAGAGTGTGCACTAGTGAAAGTATGATCCCTAGGCCTTGTTTATAAGCATAGAAACACCGTTTACAATCAGTCATGTTACATGTTTGCTTGATGCCACTCTTATTTCAGATTGCAATTACCACTTATAATCATCCATATTACTTGTATTTCACTATCTCTTCGCCGAACTAGTGCACCTATACACCTGACAAGTGTATTGGGTGTGTTGGGGACACAAGAGACTTCTTGTATCTTGATTGCAGGGTTGCTTGAGAGGGATACCTTTGACCACTTCCTCCCTGAGTTTGATAAACCTTGGGTGGTCCACTTAAGGTAAACTTGTTGCTGGTCTACAAACCTCTGCACTTGGAGGCCCAACATTGTCTACAAGAACAGAAGCGTGCGTAGACATCAAGCTATTTTCTGGCGCCGTTGCCGGGGAGGTAAGGTAAAAGGTACTCACATCTTCTGGCTACTAAGCTATCTTCTAGTATTGTTGCTGGTGTGTGAGTGCTCAAAGTTATTTCCTTTAGATTCTGCAATTATATCTTTTTGTTTCTTGTTTTTATTTTCACTAGTTAGGCTTAATGGAAAACAACAATAAAATTAGAGAGCTTTTTAGTATTTTCCCTAAGGTAGAACATGAATGGTCTGAAAAGAAAATTAAAAAACCCATGGAACTTTCTTTGCATGCTAATAGCAATGTTATTAGTATGATTTTTTTGAACACCTTTGTTACTAATGCTATGGAAACATCTAAGCTTGGGGAAGTTAGTTTTTATGAAAATGATCTTTTTAGTTCCCCAGCTTTAAAGGAGAAAATTTGCTCTGGTGATACTTTATCTCCTATATGTGGTAATTCTAAGGATACTTCTTATATTTTAAATCCACATACTAAAAGCGTCCCTTTTGAAATACCTATGGAAATTGTTGAATGTGTTATGAATAACTGTTATTTTGGAGATGGAACTGTCCATCCTGGTGATCATTTACTCTTTATACACGAATTATGCGAGTTGTTCAAGTGTGCAGGTATTTCAATGAACCAAGTTAAGAGGAAGCTATTCCCTTCATTACTTAAGGGCAAAGCAAGGGAGTGGTATGAGTGATGGCTCAATGCACGACGCCCAGAAAAGTGCTGGTGCGTGGTTGATGTAGAGCTTGTTGGGAACCCCAAGAGGAAGGTATGATGAGCACAGCAGCAAGTTTCCCTCAGTTATGAAACCAAGGTTTAATCGAACCAGTAGGAGAAAGGAAACACCCCAGAGGTGTTACTAGCTGAGCTTTGGCAGGGCGCACTACCGGTGCTAGTAGCAACGTGGAGACCTGCACAACACAACCACAGAACTTTGTCCCCAACTTGCGATGAGGTTGTCAATCTCACCGTGTTTTGCGAAAAACAAAGGATTAAACGTATCGAATGGAAAGAAGTAATAGTTTGCAGAAAGTAAACACAAAGCAGTAAATAGTTTATAGATTGAATATAAAAGACAGGGACCGGGATCCATAGTTCACTAGAGGTGGCTCTCCTTAGATAGATAACATGCTGGGTGAACAAATTATAGCGGGGCAATTGACAAACATCGAGAAAGCAATACATGCATATACTAATCATCTTGACTCCTTTGAGACTTGATTGGTCATTACAACATTATACATAGACCGCCATCCAACTGCATCTATGACTAATAATCCACCTTCAGGTTATCATCCGAACCCCCTCCAGTATTAAGTTGCAAGCAACAGATTATTGCTTTACGAACTACGTGTAAGGTAAACAATACGATTGTTCTATGAACAAAGGATCGTTGTTTTCTCCCTAGTAGCAACAGCACATCTAGTACCTTAGAGATTTCTGTCACTTCCCCAGATTTCCAGAGGCATGAACCCACTATCGAGCATAAATACTAACTTTTGGAGTTGCTAGCATCTACTTGGCCAAGATAGCTACTAACAACGGAAAGCATGCAAGATCACAAATAACAAAGACATGATAGAATCAATAATCAATCTGAAATAACATCTCAATATCCATCGGATCCCCGCAAACACAACATGCAGAATTACAAATAGATGATCTTGATCATGAACGGAGCTCACAAGATATAAACATGAAAGCACAAAGGAGGATAACCAGCCATCTAGCTACTACATGGATCCGTAGTCCAAAGATGAACTACTCACACATCACACCGGAGGTTGCATGGTGATGAAGAAGGCCTCCAGGGTGAATTCCCCTCTCCGGCAGGGTGCCGGGAAGAGCTTCAAATCCCTCCCGATCTAGGGATGGAGATGACGGCGGCTACAAACTCTTTCGTGGATTTTTAATCGGGTACTTAGGGTTTACGTCCCGAGGGCATCTTATAGTCGGAAGGGGGGCCGAGGGGGTGTCTAGGGCCACCACACCACCCCCTGGCACGGGCCAAGCCTGGCCGCGCGGACAGGTGGTGTGGCCGGCCTCTGGCCCCTCTTCGTCTCGTATTCTGGCATCTGATGACTTCCGTAAAAATAGGCACTTTGGCTTTTGTCCCGTCCAATTCCGAGAATATTCATTTTCTGACTTTCCTGGAACCAAAAACAGCAGAAAACAGACAGCTGGCACTGTGGCTCTTGTTAATAGGTTAGTCCAAGAAATCATATGAAAAGTACTCCAAAGTTGGAACAAAACACAAGAAAGTGGATAAAACTAAGCATGGAACATCAAAAATTATAGATACATTTGCAATGTATCAATGAGCTACTAGACGATCCTCACCATTCGGAGTGGAAGGAGCTTGAATCTCTCTTTTACTCTAAATTTAATCCTCCTCATGAAATCCATAAAGATAGGAATTACATTTATAATTTTCATCCACATGATGGAGAAAGTATTGCCCAAGCATGGGGGATATTGAACTCACTAATGCTCAAATGTCCCATTCATGAGCTCCCCAGTAATATTATTATTAATAATTTTTATGCAAGGCTTTCAGGACATTACAAGGACTATCTAGATACTTGTTTAGAGGGATCCTTCACAAGTAAGGAGGTCAAAGATAAGTGGGATTTTCTTGAAACAATTCAAATCAATACTGAAGATTGGAATAACGACAAAGGTAAAGAACCATGGTATATGGAGAAGCTTCCTTTCAAGCCTCTCCCTCCTAAAGAGGAGAAGAAAAAGAAGAAGAGGAGGAGTAAAAAGAGGGAGGAAACGGTATTTTCCCCTAAGCATGTTGCTCATATTATAGTTTTTGATGAGTCTGAACTCAATGATGTTCCTATGCTTGTTACCTATAGTAGTGATCATGATTGGGAAAAGCACACTACTTTTGATATTGAAAAACTCTTTAGTACCAATTCTGAAAATGATGATATTAATAATTGTTGTACTATTAGTGTTATCCGTGTTCCTTCCAATGATGATATGTTTACAAACGAACACACTTTGGAAGATAGCTATTCTATTTATTATGATGATACTATACCTCCAATATATGATGATTATAATAATGAATATGATATTTTCAGTCCACCTACTATTGAGGATAAAATTAATTATGATTACAATATGCCTCCTATATTTGATGATTATGGTGATGAGAATAATAATGATAGCTATTTTGTTGAATTTGCTCCTACTACAATTAATAAGTATGATTATGTTTATGTGGGGAGTATTGATTCTTTTATGCATGTGGCTCATGATAAGAATGTTTTATGTGATAGTTATATTGTTAATTTTATTTATGATGCTACTGAAAGTTATTATGAGAGAGGGAAACATGGTTTTATATATCTCAACAATATTAAGTTTCCCCTCTTTATGTTGAATTTTTTGAAGTTGCACTTGTTTTGCTTTCCTATGCTTGTTGTTTTGTGCTTTCATGACTTGTTTCTTTACTAGATTATTTTTCATAGGAAGTGGGTTAGACTTAAATGTGTTTTATATTTGCTTCTTGATGCTCTCTTTTTCTTCAATTCATATTTCTTATGTGAGTATCTTCTCAAATTACTGAGCCTAGTTCAAAGGCATTAAAGAAAATCACTTATTGGGAGATAACCCAAATTTCTATTCAGTAGGTTTTTCTTTTGTTGAGTCTTGGAAGTTATCGACTCAGTAATAACCTCTCCTTATCATTTTTGTGTGGTTTTTGTGCCAAGAATAACCTCTAATAAGAGAGAAATAATGCTTCGGAAAGTTGTTGTCCCGAAACAGATTTTTGTGCTTCACTGTAAAAATTCATGAAAAATATCTGTACATCAGATTGGGATGTATTTTTTCATTCTTCTGCCCTAGGTTATTATCTAAATTTCGTTAGTTTATCACTTTTAGATTTGAGCAATAGAAGGTCTTTGAAAAAAATCGGTTTTTACCTACTGGTCTGTTTTAACAGATTTCTGTCGTTATTTGCATTTGCCTCTTAATCTATTTCTCTTTGAGTTCTCTTTGATCATTTGAACTTTTAAAAGGAATTGCTACAGTAGCTTGTGTTTTAATGGAAGTTTTACTTGTGTTGAAACTGAACCTAAAGACTTATTTATCTTGAGTGCACTAATGTTGCTAATGAAGATTGTGTGAAGTTTTGTATGTAGGAAATTTTCAAGTGTAGGGAAGAATAATGTGATGAGATGAAGTATGGACAAAAGCTCAAGCTTGGGGATGCCACCCGTGTCACCCAAGGAAATATTCAAGAAGTACAAGCGTCAAAGCTTGGGGATGCCCAAGGCATCCCCTTCTTCATAAAAAATCTTAGGTTTCTTCCAAACACTTCATTTTTATTGTTTCATGCACAATTGTGTTGTTCTCAGAGCGTCTTCATTTTTGTTTTTAGTTTTCTTTTGCTTAGTTTGCTTAAATAAGTTGGTTGGATCCCAGCACACTTCTTTTAGAGAGAGACACACCTTGTTATTCATTGCCTAGAACACTCTAGTTTTCACTCTTATTGTTCTGCGAGTGTTCTCCTTTTCTAGCACTGCGTTTAGCTTTAGTTTTCGATTGGTGTTGGAAAATAGTAGGAAGTTTCATGCTTATAGTGGTACAAAAAGGAGCTTGTTTTGACTGTGGCCTAGACTTTATCGTGTCATGTTTGATATTGCTATGACTTTATGCTTAGTGATTATTGATGTAGCATGACTTGTTACAAACAATTGAGATTGCTTAATGTGCCTTGAAAGAATCATGCATTGTTTTAGCATCTAAAAACATAATATTGTGGTATTCTCCTTTGATGCTTTATTTGGGTTGACTTGGCGCATGCTCACACCATGTTAAGACCATACCAAGTCACCATAGCCTCTATGATCATTTAGTTTTCGACTTGTAATATCACTTTATGCTTTAATTAATAATGTTTTGTCGCTTTGCATGATTATGGCCATTATTGCTCTCTTAGTTGGTCGCTCCCAGTCTTTTGCTAGCTTCCACATGTACTAAGTATGAGTTCCACTCATGCATCCAACTCCAAATAAAACCAAGTTATTCCAAAGAGTCCACCATACCTACCTATTAGCATTATTTCTATTCCAAGTATATTCATGTTTTTATCTACCTTCCAAATCAAACTTGTTATGTGAAAATTAGTGATTGAAGCTCTCACGAACTTGATGGCACCCTTTACTTTCTTGCACTTAATAAACTTGAACCATTGTGCCCATCTATGTTGCGTATATGCTTGCGTTTTGTAAGTTGTGAATTAGCAGAACCATGTTACCATGGGGAACGCTTTCAACATTGCACTTTATTTAGTTGATATTATGTTCTTTTGCTTATGGATCCCGGCGGTGTGAAATGAAAGGGGAGCTTGTAAGCTCATGGAGTTTGTATATGTGTTAGAGAAACGCCTGGGCCGCTAGCCTAAGCCATGCCTAATCATGGTGGAAACTTGCAGCATAACCATAGTGAGCAATCTGTGAAGCATCCTTAATAAAAACCTATCAAATAGCAAATAAAAAGATCGCTGATATGCTCATTGTCTGCTTGCCTTGTCATTTTGATATGGGAATGCTTCTGTATAATCGGGCAAAGGGTACCCCGTTGGCGGTTCTCTATGATACACATGTACTTACAATGACAAGAACTTACTCGTGACTAAGGTTGAGTAGCATGAGGTTCGGTCTTCGTAAGTAGGGGCATGAGATTTCAACTTATAACTTGTCAAGCATATCCTCATATTTGTTCACTTTAACCTTAATCACCTAAATATGCTTATGATAGGGGCAATGAGAGCTAAAAGCTAATAAGTACCATAATATTTGGAAGCTCTTTATGAAACTTGAATCCCTGCTTCCTTCTATGAAGGGCCTTTCTTTTACTTTTATGTTGAGTCTCCATCTTCTATCTTTATGCACCTATTGAGAGAGCATACTGGTCATTCTTAGTTTAATGTGCATTGTCCCAAAACTTGTTGATTGATTCATAACTTTGATATTGCTTGTTCTTAAGCTATTTGTATCTAGTCACCCTTATGAACTTTGAAGGTGTCCTATGCATTTATGTTTTGCTACACTACGAGGGACAAGCTGAATACCATTCTCATTATGTTTTCTATATGTGAAACAAACAAACGTCTTTCAAAGCATTGTTATTCATGAATCTTTTGTTTGTACCTTTTCATGTTATAACATAGTTGATATGTCTTATTGTTAGAACTATATCTTTCATGCTATGATAAAGTACTATGATCCCAGCTATCAATATTTTACAAATACCTTGATCAAAGATTATGATGGTGCACGTCACCTCAAAAATTATTCTTTTTTATCACTTACATACTCGAGGACGAGCAGGAGTTAAGCTTGGGGATGTTGATACGTTGTAAACGTATCTATAATTTTTTATGTTCCATGCTTGTGTTATATCTACTTTCTTATGTTTTGTCCACACTTTGGAGTATTTTTATACATTTTCTAGAACTAACCTATTAACGAGATGCCATAGTGCCAGTTGCCTGTTTTCTGCTGTTTTTGGTTTCAGAAAAGCTAGTAAGGAAATATTTTCGGAATTGGACCGAACAAAAGCCAAAGTCAATATTTTACCGAAGCAACACGGAGTCTGGAGGGGAGACGAAGAGGGGAACCAGGGTGGCCACACCCTAGGGTGGCGTGGCCAGCCCTAGGCGTGCCGCCACCTGGTGTGGGCCCCCTGGCACTCCACCGACCTTGCCCCTTCGCCTACAAAAGTCTCCCAGGACGAAAACCCTAAGTACCAGATCAGAATTCCATGAAAACATTCCGTAGCGCTGCGGCCACCGAAGAGGAGATTCGAGGAGACAGAAGTCTCTGTTCCGGCACCCTGCCAGGCCGGGGAAGTGCCCTCGAAGCCATATCCATCGACTCCACCGCCATCTCCATTTCCGTTGCTGACTCCCATGATGAGGAGGGAGTAGTTCTCTCTCGAGGCTAAGGGCTCTACTATCAACACCCGGATTTTTAATCCCAGATGCCCGTTATGCCATACCTCGCAATCCCAGGATTACCATTTTTGCGAGACATAGCGGATTGGATATCATAATACATCATCCATTACAAACCATACATAAGGTCTTACACAAATAAGGATCTCATGATCCAGTCTTTAATACAACAAGCAGCGGAAATAACAGATAAGCGTAACGGTGGGGTCCATCTTCAGGGGCACAGGCAATGCTGACGAAGGCAGATAGTCCTAGTTATCGTAGCCGTCCTGCTGACCATCATCTTGATAGTCTCCTTCAAAGTCTGGCCATGAGAATAGCCAGGGACAAAAGCCATGAGTACTCTTTAAGTACTCGCAAACTACTACTAACCAGTATATAGTTCTAAGTTAAAGTGTTAAATCTAAGTTTAACTATAAGGTTAAGTTTGAAACCTAAGCTCAGTTCAGAAGCAGAGAAAGTTAAAATAAAGTTCTAGAATCACTTGAGTTGGGAAGCTATTATCATAAACACAACCCTGTTGTGGTCAAGTCAAGGTTCATCATTCATTTCAAGTTATTTGGAAAACATCTGACAACGAAACAGTATGGACATTCCAACTGTCCATAACCGCGGACGCGGCTATTCGAATAGTTTGACACTCTGTAGAGGTGGTACACTTTCACCACAAGATTCGATACATCTGTCAGGGATAACCCTGAATCATCATACTTAGTATGCAGATAATCAAACATAACCTTCCCTTTACACACCCTAGTATAAGCACCTCCCCTATGAGCATGGCCTCCCAACCATGACCATCAGTCATCTTGGGCACTGCATAGGTGCACATCATGAGAGGTAGCCTCAGCTCAGACCTCTCCCATGAGGGAACTAATACTAATGCATATAAATTTCTAGCTAAGCCTTACCCAATTCAGGTAATGTGGTTGTACGGTAAATTTGGAATGGTATCGCATCCGAATCCAACCATCAGTTTTATAAAAGGGTTAAGGCTCATGCCTCATCATTTTCATCATCATCAACCATTTATGTTTCTCAACACATGTCAAAACATCTCAATAGAATGACTCATCATTCCAAGGTTTTCATAATTCATTTTCACCAAGTGTTCCCATCTAAAGTGACTCAAGTTTTTGATCTACTCTAAACTACTAAGTTAAGAGTGTTCACTAAGGTGGAAGTGATGGGTTCAATCTCATGCCATAGAATGACATCTAAAGGTTTCTAAGTAGGTCAAGTTTTATACTTTTTATGCTACCTTCAAAACAAGTAAAGAACTTTGTGTAAACTAAGGGAGGTAAATCTTGTAAACAAAGACTTGGGGTAACTAATAGTAAAAAAGGGTGTGATCAAAGCATGCTTAAGGCATCTTTGCTAAACCATCTAGTTTGATTCTAGTTTGCTAAGCACTGAACTTGCAAGGGTTAGCTTGCATGGTTAATGGTGGCTTGCAAGTATAACTTGCAAGGGTTAATCTTGGATAGTGCTAGCTTGCCTTGGTTGGTGTAGTGGTTAAAGTTTTCTTCTTCTTCGTCTTGATAACACTCCTCCTCTTCGTAGACTTGGTCGGTACTATCGTCTATAAGAATACATATGGAGTACACAATCACCAAACAATACTTAACTAGGCTAAGTAGCATTCTAAGGCACACATTTGATGATCTATTATCATCACAAGCATCACAAGTTTAAATCAATAGTTTCATTCTTTTTAATTCAGAAAAGTAATTTCTACTCATTGAAAAATTAACTAAGATTTAATATTCACCACTTAAAATATGGGATCATGTGGACACATGTCATCACCACATATTCTAACATGTGGGAATTAGATTCAAGGGTTGGATCAATATTACTTTGGTTTAAGTTCATTATTTAATGATTTAAAGTGACTAGAAATGCCTATATAGCATTATTTTGGTACTAGTCCAAAGTCACTGCATGTAAACCTTAATATTATTACATATTTAGGTAGATATGATGAAATGTGATTTTTGAGAGTTGGAATCAACTCAAAACCTATCTTAGTTAATTTTATAAAAATGTTGCAAGGTGCAAATGCTTCTGTTTTGTTATTTTTATTAGGAGAGATCTATAACTCTAATTGAAATAAATCCAATGGGCTTGGATAGATCATCTCCATACCTTTCAGACAAAATTGGTTTCATGCAATTTGGATTTATAAAACTCTCTGAATTGAATTTAAACTAGTGGACAGAAACTAGATTTAACTAAAAAGAAAAATCCAGATTTGAACGGGTGGGCTAGCGCGGGAAAGAAGTTGGGCCGGCCCAGTGGCGCTCTGCGGTGCGGGTCTCAGCTGACAGGGGGTCCCGCTTGTCAGTGGGTCTTAACACGCGAAACGGTACGCGCGCTGTGGGCCGTAGGATTAGAAGGGGAATCTACGTCCGAGGATCGTCGTCGAGCTCGAACCCTAGCGGCTCGGTGGGGGTCTGCTGGGGACGTACCAGGGCTCCAGCAGGGTCGGCGAGGCAGGCAAATGAACTGGAAGACGACAGCGAGGCGAGACGCGGTTGCGGCGGAGCTTGGGGTGGTCGCAATCAATGACGCCCTTCCCCTCTTGCTGCGGCTGCTCCGGCTCCAATTCCGGCGAGCCGCTGCTCCCCTTGCTCCGGCTAGAGGTGGGTGAGGTTCAGAGAGGTGAGGGGAGTGGAGTGGTGTGGAGAGAAGAGGCTGGGGAGGCCTCCTTTTATAGGCCCGACGGTGAGACCGGGCGGGATGGGCAGGCGACTCCGGCGACAAGGCTACGGCCGGCTAGAGGCATGGCAGTGGGTGGCGATCGACAGGCGGTCTCCTGGCGGTGCTCTAGGAATTGAATGCGGCCATAGGGGCGATGGCATGCGGTCTGGGCGAGGTGGCGCTCTAAGCGGCAGAGGCGGCGGTGTCCACGGCAAGCGGTGGCTGTGGTTCTTTGGGCGGCGAACGGGGGTGTCTGGGGTGTTCTCCAGGTCGTGGCGGAGCGGTGGGCGCGGGCTACGGTCGAGCGGCGATCTGTGCACGCGTGCCGGGTGCAGCGCTTTGGCGCGTTCTCGGCATGGTGCGGTGGCACTGGGCGCGTGGTATCCTTGGTGGTCGACGGCGAGGCTCGGCTCGGGAAGGGGACAGAGGGTGGCGGTGAGGTGCTGGCTACCTCCTAGACATGGCGAGGGAGAGGGGAGTGGTCTGCTGCAGCGGGTGCATGGTCGGCCGGCGAGAGGTGGCTCGGCATGGCATGGCAATGCCACTAGGGGCTAGGGGAGTGGGTTTAAATGGCTTTGCTAGATCATTTAGAGACAAAGGGAGTAAAAAGGGGCCAAATTGGAGACAAGTTTGGCCAGAATACTATTTGAAATAGTGAAATGTGTTTTGTTTGAAATCTGCCTGCCAAGTGTTTGATGAAATGGCCGCAAGAGAAAACATTTTGAATTTTGGTTTCAAAATTTTTGAGTGATCTCCACTAGTGCTAGGTAGTCTCTGGTTGCAAGGGTTTTGAAAGTGGAGCTCAGATAGATGGGTTTTGAAATAGGGGTGATCTATGCATATGCATTAGATTCAAATTTCAAATGCCAATTAAAATAGTTAACAGAATGTTTTTAGCAGATCCAAAGGTGGGCCTTGGTAAATCATTATGTGTACTAGCAAGGGGTACAAAGATCAAGAATTGTTTCTGTTAAGAAATGAGTACTAGGAATAGCCAAAGTAGGGTAGTGGATTAAAATGGCCAAAATGACCATTCCTCCTTTTTAATTCTTTTTTATTAGATTTTATTTAGGAAAAGTTTGGGAATGATGTAGATGATGTTTAAATCACCTAAGAAACATTTTACAAGCATTGGATCACACAATCATGGCAATTCAAAACAACTCCTATTTTAAATGCACACATATGAATGCTTTTATTTTTAATTTGAAAAAGTTTTTGTTGACCCCAAATTTGATGATTTAGATCTTGATAAGCTTGGATTGAAGTTTTGGGATGTTACAAACCTTCCCCCCTTAAACAAAATCTCGTCCCGAGATTTACAAAGAAAACTAGGAACTAAAGAGATCTGGGAACTCTATCCTAATGTAATCTTCGCGCTCCCAAGTAGCTTCCTCCTCGGTATGGTTGCTCCACTGAATCTTAAGAAACTTGATGCTCCTGGTCCTAGTGGTTCTGTAGGCTTCTTCTAAGATACGGATGGGTACTTCCCGATAGGTCAGGTCATTGTTGATTTCCACAGCTCTGTGATTGATATTCTTGAAAACTTCAGTCTTCTTAGGCACTTCCAAGCATTTGCGAAGTAACGAGATATGAAACACATTATGGATGGCTGACATCTCTTCAGGCAGTTCCAGCTAATACGATACTTCTCCTCTACGGTTCAGAATTTTGAAAGGTCCGATATATCTGGGGGCTAACTTTCCCTTCAGGATAAAGCGTTGAGTTCCCTTCAATGGTGAAACCTTGAGATATACAAAATCTCCGACATTGAAAGTCAGGTCTCTCCTTCTCTTGTCAGCATAGCTCTTCTGTCTAGATTGGGCGGTCTTGAGGTGCTCACGGACTTTGCGAACTTTCTCTTCTGCTTCTCGGAGAATGTCGGGTCCGAAGATCTGACTCTCTCCTACTTGCGACCAATTCAAAGGGGTACGACACTTTCTTCCGTATAGGAATTCAAATGGTGCCATCTACAAACTAGCTTGATAGCTGTTGTTATATGAGAATTCTGCGAAAGGCAGGCAGTCTTCCCATTTTGATATGTATTCCAACACACAAGCTCTAAGCATATCCTCTAGGATCTGGTTGACTCTCTCAGTCTGTCCATCTGTTTGCGGGTGATAAGCGGTACTGAAGTTCAACTTGGTTCCTAAACCTTCCTGAACTTTCTGCCAAAATCTTCTGCTAGCTTTGCACTCTGGTAGGTAGTCTTGACAGGTATGAAGTGAGCTACCTTGGACAGTCTATCAACTATGATCCAGATTGAGTCATTCCCCCTGCTGGAGGTAGGTAAACCGGTGATAAAGTCCATTCTAACGGAATCCCATTTCCATTCCGGAATCTATAATGGTTGCAATAGTCCTGCAGGTCTCTGATGCTCTGCTTTGACTCTTTGACAGATGTCACATTTGGCGATGTAGCTTCCGATCTCTCTCTTCATCTTGTGCCACCAAAATTGCTCTTTCAAATCCTGATACATCTTTGTTCCTCTAGGGTGGATAGAATAAAGAGTATCATGAGCTTCCTTCATGATAATTTCCTTCAGCTCCGAATCTGCTGGCACACAGATACGTCATTTGTACCACAATACTCCTTCTTCGTCTTCGGTGAATCCAGGTACCTTTCCTATACCAATACGACGTTTGATACCGTCGATACTTTCATTCCCCTTCTGGGCTTCCTTGATTTGGCTAATCAAAGTGGGTTGAAGTTCAATGCTAGCTAAGAATTCTTTGCTAACTAATTCAGTCCTAGACTGCTCCAATTCCTCATACAAACTTGGTTGCTTCTCCTTGATCATGGTGTTAAGCCTACATGGCAATCTGCTAAGAGCATCCGCTACCACATTGGCTTTGCCGGGGTGATAGTGAATGTCAAGGTCATAATCCTTGATTAACTCTATCCATCTCCTTTGCCTCATATTCAGCTCCTTCTGAGTGAAGATATACTTCAAGCTCTTATGATCCGAGTAAATCTCACAGCGATTACCCATCAAATAATGATGCCATGTCTTCAAAGCTAGAACCACAGCCGCTAGCTCCAGATCATGGGTCGGATAGTTCTGCTAATGCTGCTTCAGTTGTCGAGACAGATACGCGATGACATTGCCTTCTTGCATCAATACACATCCTAGACCAATCTTGGATGCGTCACAATATACATCAAACGACTTCTTGATGTCTGGCATGACCAAAATTGGGGCTGATATCAATCTCTTCTTCAGCTCCTGGAAACTGGCTTCACACTTGTCTGTCCATTCAAACTTCTTGCCCTTCTTCAACAATTGGGTCATTGGTCGGGCTATGCTCGAGAATCCTTCTACGAACTCGCAGTAATATCCCGCTAATCCGAGAAATGAAAGGACTTAGGTTTGAGTGGTTGGGGCTTCCCATTCTTCGACATCTTTGATCTTGGCGGGATCAACAGAGACTCCTCCGGCATATGTCCTAGGAATCCTACTTCTTTCAGCCAAAACTCACACTTGCTGAACTTGGCATATAACTGATGCTCTCTTAGGGTTTCTAGGATGATTCTTAGATGTTGCTCATGATGTTCTTCTGACTTGGAGTAGATAAGGATGTCGTCGATAAACACAACTACAAACTTATCTAGGAAATTCATAAAGATCTTATTCATGAGATTCATGAAATAAGCAGGGGCATTGGTTAATCCAAAAGACATAACCATATACTCGTATAAACCATAGCGAGTAGTAAAGGCGGTCTTCGGAATATCCATTGCATGAATCTTAAGTTGGTGATAACCAGTCCTAAGATCAATCTTTGAGAATACCTGGGCTCCAGTCAACTGATCAAATAGATCCTCTATCTTTGGCAAGGGGTACTTGTTCTTGATGGTGACGTCATTCAACTTTCTGTAATCTGTACACAGACGGTTGCCTCCATCTTTCTTGTCGACGAATAACACTGGTGATCTCCATGGCGATGTGCTTGGCTGAATCAAGCATGTTGCTAACATGGCATCCAACTGCTTCTTCAGTTCCACTAACTCTGAGGGGTTCATGCTATAGGGTCTCTGGGCTATAGGTCCGGTTCCGGGGATTAGTTCGATAATGAACTCAATATCCCTATCCGGGGCATACCTGGCAATTCATCTAGGAATACGTCGGGGTATTCACATACTACTCTGACTTGGTCTATGGTGGGCAGGGCTACACTCTTGTTGCACTTGAATTGACAGGGTAAGGTTTCAGAGATATGCTTTACTGTTACTCCAGAACTACTGGTCATGGTGATGGCTTTCTTAGCACAGTCTATCAATCCTTTATGCCTTGACATCCAGTCCATACCTAGTACTACTTCCAATCCTTTGGTTCCAAGTACAATTAGGTTGGCATAAAAATCTATCCCATGTATTCTGATAGGCACAGCTTTGCAAATTTTTCTAGCTTTTGAAGCTGAACCGGGGATTTGAACTATCATGACATGCTTCAGGTTGGTTGGGTGAATCTTACTAGTGCATGCAAATTCTTCGGTGACAAATGAATGCAATGCTCTAGAATCAAACAATACTCTTGCTAAAACTGAGTTGACAGAAAACATACCCAGCACTACATCTGGCGCTTCCTGGGCCTCTTCTGCGTTCATGTGGAAGAGACGATCGTTGCGGTTGTGAGGGTTCCCTGGGGAAAATCTCCCTCCTGGTTGAACACGACGCTGCTGCTGAGCTGGGGCATTCACATTGGCATTGGTGGCAGTCTTCTTGGGACACTCATTAGAGTAGTGACCCTTCACTCCACACTCAAAACAAGTGATCTGGGACTTGTCCTTGACTGTGACAGGCACAACATTGCTGCCAGTTCTGGGTGCAGTGTTGTTGTTGTTGTTGCTCTTAGGAGGGGCACGGTTGAAATTGTTGGCATTACCGGAGTTGTGATTGTTTCCTCCGGACTTCACATTGCTTCCGCTACGGTTGGGGTAGCTTGGGCGAGAATTTGGGGGTCGGTTGTTCCTTGGTGCATATCCTGGTGAAGGGTTGGGACGGTACTTCTGGTGACTACTGGATCCAGACTGCTGCATCATACGACGCTTGCGGTTGTCATTTGCCTGGTTAATCTTCCCTTCCATCTGAATGGCAGAGTCAACTAGCTCTTCGAGATCCTAAAAACGGATGTTGACAAGGACAGTCTGCATCTCATCATGCAGTCCGTTCAAGAATCTCTCCTTCTTCTTGGCCTTCGTGTTGATCTCATCAGGTGCATATCTGGCAAGTGACAAGAATCTGTCACGGTACTCCACCACAGTCATTCTTCCTTGCTTCAATTCGCGGAATTCATCTCTCATCCTGTTGACGAGACCTTGCGGCACGTGGGTGCGGCTAAACTTGACTTTAAATGCTTCCCATGTCATAACCTGGCCATGGTTCATATTGCAGATGCTATTCCACCAAGCTCTTGCATCTCCCGCCAGATAGTGGGTGGCAAAGAGAACTTTCTCATTTTCATCAACTCCTGCAACTTCGAGGTTGTTTTCCATGGTCTGTAACCAGTCATCAGCATATAATGGGTTCTCAGATTGGTTGAAGATTGGGGATTGGTATTCTAATTTTTTTTGAGTTTGGATCCATGGTGATCCTGATTTCCATGTCCTTGGTTGTTGAGAGCCATTTGGGCGATTTGCTGCAATGTTGCTAAGTTGGCTTGGCGCTCGGCCCTGCTTGCTTCACGGTCTGCGATGAGATTCTGCAAGATCTGCAGCATTGGGTCCTGCGACGAGCTGCTCCCTCCTTGGTTTCCACGAGTCATCTGAAGATTGAGATAGATATAGGGGTAAGAGGGAAATTCTAAGGTTCATGGTTTTGGGTTTTCAAAGCTAAAACTTTGAGTTAGACTCAGGTTTTTCAACTAACTTCATTTTCATTCATGCAAGCAAGCACCCGATACAACACACACCACAACAATCAAAGGGAAAACAGATGGTTTGATGAACCATTCTGTAAGCTACGGTACAATGAGATGATACATCTCATGCTACGACAGTGCTCTAGTGTATCTACTCATCATCGATGAAGTCGGAGTCTTCATCATCAGTGTAGAAGTCCACAGCATCCTCCTCCAGAAAGTCATCATCGTTGCTGAGGTAAGAATCCATGTCTCCCTGGATGTCTTCACCCTCATCTTCTTCTTCCTTGGCTGCAAGCTGCGCTTCCTGCTCCTTGACGGTCTTCTCGAGGTCGGCCATATTCTTGCGAAGACGGGCGATGGTGCGATCCTTCTTGGCACGCTGGTAGCGAAGAGACTGGCGGTCTTGGACAAGCAGTGCGAAAGTCTGGGCCTTCTGGTCGGCAATGGCACGGTTCTGGTTGGCTAACTCTCTGGCATTGTCCAGTTCCTGCTGTCTGTCATGTAGCAAGAAGTCAAGGTTCTCCACTTGACGCCTCAACTCTGGGTGACTTGGCATCTCCATCGGCATTCCCATGAAGTCACGTCTTGCATAGTGGGCAAAACGGGTTCCTTGGATCTTGTTGACGCTGAGGGCACATAGACGTGCGAGAGCTTCATGCATTGCCCTGGCTAATCCATCTAGCCAGTTGTTCTCTCTCACGGAGAACTGAATTCTCCCGGAAGTTGGTGCTTCGATGCTTCCTCTAAGATCTGCGGTGACTAGCCACTGTAGGTCTCCTCCTGGGGGTCCTGGAAGTTGAGCTCCAAGAAACTCCGGATGTGGGCGTCCCAGTAACTCCGACGGTGAATCCAGATCCCTCTCGAATATCAGCTGGCCTCCGTTTCCCAACTGGTAAAACCTGCTGAACTGAGTCTCCATCTACAAGAATTACGGATGAGGAAGTTAGTGAGGTGATTAAGTGTGTCAAGTTTTAAGTACTAATGTAAGAATTTTGAGGAACATTAATTTTTGAGAAAGAATTGGTTCACAAGGGTAAGAGAGGAAATAGTTTTTCATAAATACTCACTTTGGTTTTGAAACTAAGTTTTTGGTTTGGACGTCCATTCTAACTAGGGTCTCCTATGGTCAGGATGGCTCTGATACCAACTTGTCAACACCCGAATTTTTAATCCCAGATGCCCGTTATGCCATACCTCGCAATCCTAGGATTACCATTTTTGCGAGACATAACGGATTGGATATCATAGTACATCATCCATTACAAACCATACATAAGGTCTTACACAAATAAGGATCTCATGATCCAGTCTTTAATACAACATGCAACGGAAATAATAGATAAGCGTAGCGATGGGGTCCATCTTCAGGGGCACAGGGAATGCTGACGAAGGCAGATAGTCCTAGTTATCATAGCCGTCCTGCTGACCATCATCTTGATAGTCTCCTTCAAAGTCTAGCCATGAGAATAGCCAGGGACAAAAGCCATGAGTACTCTTTAAGTACTCGCAAACTACTACTAACCAGTATATAGTTCTAAGTTAAAGTGTTAAATCTAAGTTTAACTATAAGGTTAAGTTTGAAACCTAAGCTGAGTTCAGAAGCAGAGAAAGTTAAAATAAAGTTCTAGAATCACTTGAGTTGGGAAGCTATTATCATAAACACAACCCTATTGTGGTCAAGTCAAGGTTCATCATTCATTTCAAGTTATTTGGAAAACATCTGACAACAAAACAGTATGGACATTCCAACTGTCCATAACCGTGGACGCGGCTATTCGAATAGTTTGACACTCTGCAGAGGTGGTACACTTTCACCACAAGATTCGATACATCTGTCAGGGATAACCCTGAATCATCATACTTAGTATGCAGATAATCAAACATAACCTTCCCTTTACACACCCTAGTATAAGCACCTCTCCTATGAGCATGGCCTCCCAACCATGACCATCAGTCATCTTGGGCACTGCATAGGCGGACATCATGAGAGGTAGCCTCAGCTCAGACCTCTCCCGTGAGGGAACTAATACTAATGCATATAAATTTCCAGCTAAGCCTTAACCAATTCAGGTAATGTGGTTGTACGGTAAATTTGGAATGGTATCGCATCTGAATCAAACCATCAGTTTTATAAAAGGGTTAAGGCTCATGCCTCATCATTTTCATCATCATCAACCATTTATGTTTCTCAACACATGTCAAAACATCTCAATAGAATGACTCGTCATTCCAAGGTTTTCATAATTCATTTTCACCAAGTGTTCCCATCTAAAGTGACTCAAGTTTTTGATCTACTCTAAACCACTAAGTTAAGAGTGTTCACTAAGGTGGAAGTGATGGGTTCAATCTCATGCCATAGAATGACATCTAAAGGTTTCTAAGTAGGTCAAGTTTTATACTTTTTATGCTACCTTCAAAACAAGTAAAGAACTTTGTGTAAACTAAGGGAGGTAAATCTTGTAAACAAAGACTTGGGGTAACTAATAGTAAAAAGGGGTGTGATCAAAGCATGCTTATGGCATCTTTGCTAAACCATCTAGTTTGATTCTAGTTTGCTAAGCACTAAACTTGCAAGGGTTAGCTTTCATGGTTAATGGTGTCTTGCAAGTATAACTTGCAAGGGTTAATCTTGGATAGTGCTAGCTTGCCTTGGTTGGTGCAGTGGTTGAAGTTTTCTTCTTCTTCGTCTTGATAGCACTCCTCCTCTTCGTAGACTTGGTCGGTACTATCGTCTACAAGAATACATATGGAGTACACAATCACCAAACAATACTTAACTAGGCTAAGTAGCATTCTAAGGCACACATTTGATGATCTATTATCATCACAAGCATCACAAGTTTAAATCAATAGTTTCATTCTTTTTAATTTAGAAAAGTAATTTCTACTCATTGAAAAATTAACTAAGATTTAATATTCACCACTTAAAATATGGGATCATGTGGACACATGTCATCACCACATATTCTAACATGTGGGAATGAGATTTAAGGGTTGGATCAATATTACTTTGGTTTAAGTTCATTATTTAATGATTTAAAGTGACTAGAAATGCCTATATAGCATTATTTTGGTACTAGTCCAAAGTCACTGCATGTAAACCTTAATATTATTACATATTTAGGTAGATATGATTAAATGTGATTTTTGAGAGTTGGAATCAACTCAAAACCTATCTTAGTTAATTTTATAAAAATGTTGCAAGGTGCAAATGCTTCTGTTTTGTTATTTTTATTAGGAGAGTCTATAACTCTAATTGAATGAAATCCAACGGGCTTGGATATATCATTTCAACACCTTTTAGACAAAATTGGTTTCATGCAATTTGGATTTATAAAACTCTCTAAATTGAATTTTAAACTAGTGGACAGAAACTAGATTTAACTAAAAAGAAAAATCTAGATTTGAACGGGTGGGATAGCACGGGAAAGAAGTTGGGCCGGCCCAGTGGCACTCCGTGGCGCGGGGCTCAGCTGACAGGGGTCCCGCTTGTCAGTGGGTCTTAACACGTGAAACGGTACGCGCGTTGTGGGCCGTTGGATTAGAAGGGGAATCTACGGCTGAGGGTCGTCGTCGACGACGAACAGGTCGCCGGCGAGCTCGAACCCTAGCGGCTCGGTGGGGGTCTGCTGGGGACGTACCAGGGCTCCAGCGGGGTCGGCGAGGCAGGCAAACAAACTGGAAGACGACAGCGAGGCGAGGCGCGGTTGCGGCGGAGCTTGGGGTGGTCGCAATCAGGGGCGCCCTTCCCCTCCTACTGCGGCTGCTCCGGCTCCAATTCCGGCGAGCTGCTTCTCCCCTTGCTCCGGCTAGAGCTGGGTGAGGTTCAGAGAGGTGAGGGGAGTGGAGTGATGTGGAGAGAAGAGGCTGGGGAGGCCTCCTTTTATAGGCCCGATGGTGAGACCGAGCGGGATGGGCAGGCGACTCCGGCGACAAGGCTACGGCCGGCTAGAGGCATGGCGGTGAGTGGCGATCGACAGGCGATCTCCTGGTGGTGCTCTAGGAATTGAATGCGGCTGTAGGGGAGGTGGCATGCGGTCTGGGCGAGGTGGCGCTCTGAGCGGCAGAGGCGGCGGTGTCCACAGCGAGCGGTGGCTGTGGTGCTTTGGGTGGCGAACGGGGGTGTCTGGGGTGTTGTCCAGGTCGTGGCGGAGCGGTGGGCGCGGGCTGCGGTCAAGCGGCGGTCTGTGCACGCGTGCCGGGTGCGGCGCTCTGGCGCGTGCTCGGCATGGTACGGTGGCACTGGGCGCGTGGTATCCTCGGTGGTCCACGGCGAGGCTCGGCTCAGGCAGGGGACAGAGGGTGGCGGTGAGGTGCTGGCTACCTCCTAGACATGGCGAGGGAGAGGGGAGTGGTCTGCTACAGCGGGTGCATGGTCGGCCGGCGAGAGGTGGCTCGGCATGGCATGGCAATGCCACTAGGGGCTAGGGGAGTGGGTTAAAATGGCTTTGCTAGATCATTTAGAGACAAAGGGAGTAAAAATGGGCCAAATGGGAGACAAGTTTGGCCAGAATACTATTTGAAATAGTGAAATGTGTTTTGTTTGAAATCTGCCTGCCAAGTGTTTGATGAAATGGCCGCAAGAGAAAAAGTTTTCAATTTTGGTTTCAAATTTTTTGAGTGATCTCCACTAGTGCTAGGTAGTCTCTGGTTGCAAGGGTTTTGAAAGTGGAGCTCAAATAGATGGGTTTTGAAATAGGGGTGATCTATGCATATGCATTAGATTCAAATTTCAAATGCCAATTGAAATAGTTAACATAATGTTTTTAGCATATCCAAAGGTGGGCCTTGGTACCTCATTATGTGTACTA
Organism: Avena sativa; assembly: GCA_916181665.1. Taxonomy (NCBI): domain Eukaryota; kingdom Viridiplantae; phylum Streptophyta; class Magnoliopsida; order Poales; family Poaceae; genus Avena; species Avena sativa. Next base: position 540,641,659 of record OV702289.1, on the reverse strand, counting down.
GCAAGGGGTACAAAGATCAAGAATTGTTTCTATTAAGAAATGAGTACTAGGAATAGCCAAAGTAGGGTAGTGGATTAAAATGGCCAAAATGACCATTCCTCCTTTTTAATTCTTTTTTATTAGATTTTCTTTAGGAAAAGTTTGGGAATGATGTAGATGATGTTTAAATCACCTAAGAAACATTTTACAAGCATTGGATCACACAATCATGGCAATTCAAAACAACTCCTATTTTAAATGCACACACATATGAATGCTTTTATTTTTAATTTGAAAAAGGTTTTGTTAACCCCAAATTTGATGATTTAGATCTTGATAAGATTGGATTGAAGTTTTGGGATGTTACATCTACCAGTAGCTATGTGTTCATCTCTCTCTCTATGCATGATCTTATTGAGATCATGAGCTTTGTAATCTAGATCTTTTCTGCTACTCAATTGCTTTAATTAATCTCTGCTTATCCCCACGTGTGTGAAGTTGATAGTGTGCACACCGTGTGGCACTTTGGCTAAGGTGACATAAATACTTATCATGAGTATAATTTGAGTTGGGTGTCTCTATGAGATTGTGGTGTTTGTTGGAACCATCTAGCGCTCAAGGTGACAGTGAGGGGTTATCTAGATGGGGAATGCGAACTTTAAGGTGTGTTGTTATATCCATACATCGTCCAACCGGAGAGTAGTTCAGGGTAGCATCATGAACAGAGATATTTATATGAGAGTGTCCACTAGTGAAAGTATGATCCCTAGGCCTTGTTTATAAGCATTGAAACACCGTTTACAATCAGTCATGTTTCATGTTTGCTTGCTGCCACTCTTATTTCAGATTGCAATTACCACTTATAATCATCCATATTACTTGTATTTCACTATCTCTTCATCGAACTAGTGCACATATACACCTGACAAGTGTATTGGGTGTGTTGGGGACACAAGAGACTTCTTGTATCTTGCTTGTAGGGTTGCTTGAGAGGGATACCTTTGACCACTTCCTCCCTGAGTTCGATAAACCTTGGGTGATCCAATTAAGGGAAACTTGCTGCTGTTCTACAAACCTCTGCACTTGGAGGCCCAACACTGTCTACAAGAACAGAAGCGTGCGTAGATATCAAAGTGTTATGGTAATATTATAATTTGAATTATAGTTGATACTCTTGAAAATTATAGCATACCTAACGTGTAAGTTCCATAGACCTTGGCCTTACACATAAAGGAATGATAAAGATCATACCACGATGCACATGATAGTGATCAAGTGCAAGAACCATATCATTTCACTTTATGCATATGATGTTTTGTTTGCATCCTTGTTTGGCTCTTTAGTAGCATTATAAGATGATTCCTCATTTAGATATCAAGATAAAAATGTGTTCTTCCTTAAGTATGAATTGTTCTATGGATCGTTGTTTCGAGACATCACATGATTATCGGGTGTACTCGACTCTACGCTTTCATACAACAGGTGTATGACAGTTTTACACATGCGAGAACTAAGGTTCTTACTTGGAGAGCCTAACATGTACATACATGGCCTCGGAACATGGACCGAAAGGTTAAGCATGAGTCATATGGTAGATATGATGCCCATATAGATGCTCGCCTTTGAAGCTACACCAACTCACATGATGACCGGACTTGGTGTAGTGGATTTGGTTCATGTAATCACCAAAACAACTCGAGGGATGTTTGTTTTGAGTGGGAGTTCATTTCTAATTTGGATTAGTAAAACTCAATTTATCATAAACTAAAATCAAAGTGAATTTGCATAATTTGTTATAGTCATTGGCATCCGTTTACTACCTTGCGCTTAGTTTTTATTGAGATAATAGAACTATAGAATTGTAGATATTTGCTTTACGAACTGGTATCGTATTGTTTTGAGTGTCAATCTAAAGTATAGAAGTCCTATTGCAAACTTTCAGCAAACTCCATTTACTCAATGAAGTTTAATAAGTAGTATTAAATCACGAGTAACAATTCCAGTGTTAGTATCTAAAGTATCATGTTTGCCTCCATGATTCTTGATATTCAAAAGTTTTTTAATATCGAGGTTATCTAGGACCTGAAAGAATTGTTTCAGAAACCATCATGTGTGGAAGATACTGTGATATCCGAAACAATATTTATGGTTGCAATATGATAGAGTATAATTTAGAAAAATACATGTTCTCATATTGTATGAGAATTTGCGAAGGTTGGAGATGTTAGGCGTCCTAATCTCCCAAAAAGGTTTTGGTAACTGACATTATACTCACGATTCGTCCTTATAGGCTATAGTAGCTTGATCATGAAAGTTGTCATGATAAGGATGAATAGAAGATGTACATAAAATGTTTACTACACTAATAGATTACTAAAGAATGGATTTTTGAAAGAACGCCAAACATTTGATGATGGTGATCAACTTCAAAGTGCAAGTCCAAAGGTATTAGTATTTGACTATACACACTTTGCACTATGTGTCATGTGTATGGCGCCACTATTGATGTTGATAGATTCTTTTAAAAGAAAAGGAAATGCTGAAAGAGAATCTATAAAATATTTGGTAGAAAAGAGGAAAGACTGGAAATGTCCAGCTAAGGTATATAAATGATATACATGTTATGGTAGTATTCTTTGCTTGTTAAACAATGTGGTTCTTGGGTATTGGATATAGAATTGGTTGGTGTGAAATGTCATACAGAACAATGCAATTCATAAACTACAATGGCCTAAGTAACTAGCAAAAAAATATGTGATGATGTTCATCAAAAACAAATAAAGTGTTATTGTGTTTCTCGTTGACATCAAAACTTGCCTTCAAGATTTGTTTAAATAATTGTTATTTTGTTCCGGTATTATAAGAACAATGGTTGTTCAAATAATTACCATATTCCATATAAGATGGATGAACTTTTACAAGTCTAGTTGGAGAAAATCACGTCCATAAAAACTAACGCTAAAATGTCGCAAGCCAAATGATTGAAAGATCACTTACGAAGTGACATCACCATTTAAATTATATTGGAAAGAAAACATGAGAAACTCCATGTTGATAGATTTTTGGAGTCTTTGATTTTAATCAAATGATGCTTGTGAGACTTTGCTCGAGATAATTGAAACCCCATTCATAGGCCAAAGAGGAATGAGTGACTAGCTTATTGGAAATTGTGCATATTGATGTATATAGTCCATTATATGTAGCCATGTGTGGTGGATATTTCAACTTCATATGCTTTCTCCGAAAATTTGAGTGAATATATCTGTATATTTACTTAATAAGAAGTATGAAACATTTGAAAATTGTTCAAAGACTTTCAAGATGAAGTGGAAAATCATTATAACAAGAAAATAAAAAAATTATGGTTCGATCATAAAGGAAGATATTTGAGTTACATGTTTAGCAAAACATCTAAGATTTGAGGAATTGCTCCATGTATTTGCATTTCCCGATAAACCATAGGAGTATGGTATGTTCGAGAGATCAAATCGAACCTTGTTTGACATGGTAAGATCAAAGGTGTCATTTGTAAAACTATCATTATGTTTTAAGGATTAAAGCTTTAGAGACTACCACTTTTACACTGAAAATAGCACCATCATGATTTGTTGAAATGACACCATAAAGGTTATGGTTTGGGATAAAACCCGAGTTGTCTTTTCTTAAATTTTGGTATGCTATGCATAAGTAAAATGTTTACAACCAAAGTCGGATAAGCATGTCTTTGTAGGTTATCCCAAAGAATTTGTTCGGTATTCCTCCATAACGCCGAAGATAAAAGAGTTTGTCGCTTGGAACGTGAAGTTTCTTAAAGAAGGATTTTTTCACAGAAGTTAAGTGGGAGGACAATAGAATTTTGATAAGGTTATTGAACTTTAGCTATATGTGCTAAGTAGCGCAGCACCAGAAAAGTGTCCCGGAGGCGGCTAAAATTCTCATGGCTCCCGTGATTATAAAGGTTCTGATCTCGGAGATTAAAGTTCTTATTTGAACCGTATGCATCGGGTAAGAGTCAAATAATGAGATTTGATAAACAAGTCATTATTGTTTTGACAATGATGAACCGACTACATGCAAAGAAGCGATGATGGGCCCTAACTCCATAAAATGACTAAGAAGTCATAACATCCGCTATAGTATCCATGCACGAGAAATCAAGTTTCTAAACTTGGAAGACCCTCCGGAAATGCATGAAGTCTATCGATCGTATTTGGATCTATAAAGAAATGGACATGGAGGTTTGACATCTATGAAATAGTTGATATGTCAGAAAAGAGTTTGGGACATTGTTCAAAGAGTGGACTACGACAAGATTTGATCTTTCGTAGCGATATTTAGTCTTGACGGATTAATGTAGCAACCACTACATATAATTTGGTATATGGTAGTTGAACAAACAAAACAAAGTTCTTCTAATAGAATGGTTACCTAGGACGTGTACAAGATAAAGTCCGAAGGGTTTTGTTAATTCAAAGGATGCTGAAAGGGCATGCAAACTTCAATGGTCGAAGTAAGCATAGGGGAGTTGGAATCTTCACCATGATGAAACTGTTAAAAGGTTTAATTTCATCGGAGACGATGAAGATGCTTGCATTTGCAAGAAATTAAGTGGGAGCAATGAGACATATTTCTAATACATTATGTAGAGGACATATTGCTAATTGGAATTGATGTATATTTTATTGATACGGGTTAAGAATTTCATTAAAATTGGATTTCGATGAAAGACTTGGGAAAAACCTAAATATTTAGCATCAATGTCTATATGGATAGATTGAGGCGCTAATATGGTTGTTCCAGACGTACATAGATGAGATATTAAATGAGTTCAATATAGAAATGACAAGAAAGGTTCTTGCCACATGGAAAGGATTGAATTAAGATTCAAGTGTATTGACACTTGGTGAGTGAAATCACATGAATATTTTGATCAATAATATCGTGATATGTACATATCCAGATATGTCCTATGCTCTAAATGTTGTGAGCATACACTAGAATGATTCATAATATGATCATTGGACGATAGTAAAGATATTCTTATGAGCTATGGAAGAACTAAGAATATATCATGTATAAGTGACAAATAGTTAAAATTAGTTCATTGTAAAGTGTTACATTGATATTAGTTTGTCATAGGATACAAATTAAATTGTTAGACCCCTCCTTTGTAAAGGAAAAGGATCCCTGTGATTGCAATGCTAGTCCCTGGATCAATGCTAGCATCCACAGTTTAAGATGAAGTACACAGATACAAAGGTCGTTTATTACATTCATTCCAGAGATGAAACATAGTCTTTTACAGCTCAGGGCCATAGGCCTAATACAAGAGTTTAAGGAATAAGTAAATAAACATAAGTCTTCATCTTCATGTGCCACAGGCAAGCATGTTGAGTGTAGACTCATGACTCCTACTCATCATCGGAGTAACCTGCAACATCACAAGTTACAGCCACAGAGGGTCAATACTTTGGAATAATATTGGCGAGTGATACCTTAGTTTATTTTAAGTGGACTATACTACTATATGCATTTTGGCTAGGTGTAGCTTGGCTTGCTTTGCTCAAAATAGGTTTTTCCTATTAGTTGAAATTACTAAGTTTTTCTTTGTCAAAAACTATCCCAAGGAACCACCAATAGACATTGGGGTCCTTCACCCTTGTTCTCCCACAAATTTTACTTAGAAGTTGGAGTGATGAGATTCTTGTAGCTTCCATGTCTTGATGCTCAAGTTGTCCATTGCCATGGACTTGGCTAAGTACTTAGGTTTTTCCATCTGCAGAGGTTGTGCACTTTCCCCACCAGACTTGGTTTCCCCAAGACAGGACCTTTCAGAAGCCTTCCCTTAGTCAAATGGACGTGTTCCAACCTATCAATCCCACTACCACCAACTGTCCAAGAGACTAAGTTCTAGCTACCTATATGATCAAGGCAGAGCCCATATTGCCAAGTGGTTGCATTGTAAGCTTTCTCAACACTTGGCCTCCAAATCCCTTTGTGCCTGGGTGGCATTCCACAAGTGTGATACACAAGCCAAATCCATGGCCTTGTGTAACCACTCAACATAACCCAATCTTTCCATTCCACCCAGGAGGTTCATTTGACTTAGTTGTTTTATTAAGCCTCATGACTTAGAATATTCTCACCATAGTAGGTATAGATTTTCACCAACCCTTGTTTACTAATAGCTAGGCTAAGCATGGCATGATAACTTAACTTAGGAAATTCCCTAGCAATTCTACCATTCTAAACTACTTAGGATTTCCCAACCTTTCTTTTGGCAAAGAGTAGTATGCAAGACTTAGAAAAATATCTAATGCTAGTACAAAACATAGGGTAGAAATATTCATGAAAATATCACTTGCCTTGGTATTGGGGAGAGTAGCACTCTTCACAGTCACAATCACTAGAATAATCTACACAAAATTTGTAGCATACAATTACACACAATTTAAATACAAACATAATTATGAATGCATGCATGCAAGATTTACTAAGTGATGAATTTTGTAAACTCTCTCAAGCAAGTGCATGATACTTAAACATAACAGGACACAAAGTTTGCCAAATCAAATTTATTTGGCACTAAATCAGATTACTAAACTAAATCTATACTCAAAATAGCCTTAAACATGTTTCTACAAATAAAGTCATTTTAACGGTTACTATTTGTTAAACACATTGGATATTCAGAAAGGTCTTGTTTCACTGAATCCAATGGTATAGAGTTTGCAAAATTCCAACGTGGCATTCAAAAGTTATAGCTGTTTGAAGTTTGGATCTAAATCTGATTTGAATTTCTGTTTTTGAATTAACCCTAGCCACGTGTCGCAGTCTCACTGGCGCATACCGTTTCGGTTGGATTGCGCTCTGCGGACCGCAGGATCTAAGTGGGATCTGGCGGCTCAGATGCGCGCTTACCCCTTCATTTACAATCTATCCTAGCCCTACGATCTGGATCCAACGGACACAACCATCAAGCCACAAACTGGCGGCGCAAGCGGCGTTGACTGGCGGCGGCGCGTCTGACTACGGTGGCATCGGCGTTCTAGGTCCCCCGGGGAGGAAGGGAGATGCCTACCGAAATCGCAGTGGCGTGCTGAAGCTCGACGTGGTGCTGGCTTGCGAAGGGGCGTGCGGAGACGGTCTCTGGAGCTCATCGGAGTTACGGCGGTGACAGAACCTTGCAGACGTGGTCCTTGCCGAGGTTTGGCGTCGCCCTAGCACGAACGAGTGGCATCAATACTTGCGCAAGACACAGGCAAACAGGCTCGTGTGAGGGAGGAGGCAAGGGGCGGTCTGGATTTACCTTAATTGGTCGCCGAAGTTTGTCGGCGGCGCAGGTGGTTTCGGCTGTGGACGGAGATGACAACCTGGGTCACGAGCGGCCAAAATAAAAGTATCAGAGGGTGCGCAAGAACATTCTGATCATCCTCGTTTGAACCAGAGAGGAAGGGGTGGTCGAGGCTCACCGTATTTGGTCGCCGGAGTTCTCGGTTCTGCGGAGCTTCGAAGGCAATTGTGCGCAGCCTGGCGGCGGAGTGAGCGAGGTGAATGGAGGAGAATGCTCGCGAGGCAGAGAGGGTTAAATAGGCTCAGGTGCGACAGGAAACGCCTGCTGATTAATGGTCAATTACATCGCACCATTACCGGACTTGACTGCAGCAGCGACGTGGTCGCGGGCGTGGTTTGGGGAAGACGAGGGCTACGTGGACGGGGCCCGCTGGTCAGCGAAATAATCGGAGGGAGCGTGGGGTCTGGCTGTCAGCGACTGAGTGCGTGCGCTCGTGCGTGAGAGAGAAAAAGAAAAACCCCGGGGTGGGCTAGTTGGGCTTGATTCGATGCTGGGCCAGAAACCTGGCGCGCGGCCTTTTTATTTTGTTTATTCCTTTTCCTTTTTCTATTTTGGTTTTCATGAATGATTTAGATATGAATTCAAATCCCTTTTGAATTCAAACAATTCTGGGGATTTTTTGCAGGGTACTGTGGTTTCAAAAATCAGTTATTTAACCATGTGGTTACCCTGCAAGGGCTTGGTCAAGCTTGGACTTAAAACAATCAGAGACTTTGCCTCTGGTTTGCAAATGTTTAAAAAAATAGGGTTTTGAATTTATTTCCAAGTTGAAAACTTTGGTCAAACTTTTACACCTAAACTTTCCAACAATGGAGGCAAGCAAACAAGTTCCTAAACATTCAAGTTTCAAAGGGTGATGGCCATTTGAATTAAATTTGCTCACATGAAATCATAGCATCAAGTTTCTGTTTTTCTGAGATGGTTTTGATTTTGAAACACTAAATGATGGATGCATGGATGATATGAATGAGTTTTGGAATATGAATTTAGGGATGTTACAAATCGAACCCCCTTAAGATGAATCTCGCCCTCGAGATTCGGATTGGCTAGCAAATAGGTGAGGGTGGTCTTTCCGAAGATCATCTTCTCTTTCCCATGTTGCTTCCTCTTCGGAATGATGATTCCATTGCACTTTGCAAAACTTGATAGTTTTTGTCCTTGTGACTCTTTCTGCGGTCTCAAGAATCTTGACAGGCCTTTCTTCATAGGTGAGATCACTTTCTAGTTGAACTTCTTCCAAAGGTATGGTATCTTTCAAAGAAGATTCTTCCATTTCTGGGTGACATTTCTTAAGCTGACTCACGTGAAACACATTATGGACAGCTGACAGAGATTCTGGTAGTTCAACTTCATATGCAACTTCTCCCTTGCGACTTAGAATTTTGAATGGTCCAACATATCTTGGTGCCAACTTTCCCTTGACTCCAAATCTTTTCACCCCACGAAGTGGTGATACTCTAAGATAAGCTCTATCCCCAACTTCGTAGGTGACTTCTCTACGCTTAGAATCCGCGTAGCTTTTCTGTCAGGACTGTGCTATCTTCAACCTGTCTTTGACCAATTTGACTTTCTCTTCAGCATCTTTGATAAGATCTAGTCCAAACAAACTTCTTTCTCCCACACCATTCCATAGCAATGGGGTGGTACACTTCCTTCCGTAGAGAAACTCAAATGGTGCCATTCCAATACTAGATTGATAACTGTTATTGTAAGAGAACTCTGCGTAAGGCAGACTTTCATCCCAACTTGCTCCATAGTCTAGGGCGCATGCCCTCAACATGTCCTCAAGAATTTGATTAGTCCTTTCTGTTTGTCCATCAGTTTGAGGATGAAAAGCAGTGCTGAATTCCAATCTCGTTCCCAAAGATTCATGAAGTTGTCTCCAAAAGTGAGAAGTGAACTGAGTTCCTCTATCAGACACAATACTCTTAGGCACACCGTGAAGGCATACAATTCTACTCATGTAGATTTTTGCTAACTTGGCACTTGTATAAGTTGTCTTCACGGGTATAAAATGATCCACTTTAGTTAAGCGATCCACTACTACCCATATAGAATCATACCCTGACCTGGTCCTTGGTAATCCGGTAATGAAATCCATACCAATATTTTCCCACTTCCATTCAGGAATAGGTAGTGGTTGAAGCAAACCTGCTGGTTTCTGATGCTCTGCTTTCACTCTACTACACACATCACACAAGGCAATATGTTCAGCGATGTCCCTTTTGAGATTGTTCCACCAAAATCTTTCTTTCATATCCATGTACATCTTGGTGTTTCCCGGGTGAATAGAATACGGAGAGTTGTGAGCTTCTTGCAGAATCAGTTTCCGCAACTCCGGATCTTGTGGAACACAAATACGTTTCCCGTGCCATAAAGTACCTTGTTCGTCTATATGGAAACTTTTAGCTTTCCCTTGGCTAATCCTTTCCTTAATATCTTCGATTTCTTTATCCGTCTTTTGGGCTTCTTTAATCTTATCCAACAGAGTGGGTTGAACATCCAAAGACATGAGATGTCCTTCTGGCACAAACTCCAATCTGAGTTCTTTGAATTGTTTACACAAGTCATCTGGCAATTCACCTTTGGTAAGGCCATTTACAAACGCCTTACGACTTAGAGCATCAGCTACTACATTTGCTTTACCGGGGTGGTATTGCAAACTTAGGTCGTAATCCTTGATAAGTTCTAGCCATCTCCTTTGTCTCATATTGATTTCCTTCTGGGTGAAGATATACTTCAAACTTTTGTGATCGGTGAATACTTCACAACGCTTTCCCAAAAGGTAGTGTCTCCATATTTTGAGTGCATGGACAACAGCGGCTAACTCTAAATCATGACTAGGATAGTTTACTTCATGAGTTTTGAGTTGTCTCGAGGCATAAGCCACAACTTTTCCGCCTTGCATAAGTACGGCACCTAATCCTTGATGAGAAGCATCACAATACACTTGGAAATCCTTTTCCAAGTCTGGCAGGCACAGAACTGGTGCTGACACAAGCCTCTTCTTTAATTCTTGAAAGCTGAGTTCACAACCTTCAGACCAAGCAAATTTCTTATCTTTCTTTAACAATTCTGTCATTGGTTTAGCAACCTTTGAAAAAATTTCAATGAATCTTCTGTAGTAACCTGCTAAACCAAGGAAACTACGAACCTCTTTTACGTTCTTAGGAGATTCCCATTTTGTCACAGCTGAAACTTTAGCAGGATCAACTGCTACACCATCCTTTCTCATAACGTGACCAAGAAATCCAACTTCCTCTAACCAAAACTCACACTTGCTGAATTTGGCATAAAGCTTATGTTCCCTCAGTTTCTCAAGTATCAAGCGTAGGTGTCTTTCATGTTCTTCTTTGCTCTTGGAGTAGACTAAGATGTCATCAATGAAAACGACCACAAACTTGTCAAGGAATTCCATGAATACCTTGTTCATCATATTCATGAAGTATGTTGGAGCGTTGGTTAAACCAAAAGGCATCACAGTGTATTCATACAATACATACCTTGTGGTGAAAGCTGTTTTAGGTATGTCTTGCTCTCTTATCTTGAGTTGAAAATAACCGGATCGGAGATCAATCTTTGAGAACACACATGCTCCTTCTAGCTGATCAAACAAGTCATTGATTCTTGGCAGAGGATATTTATTCTTGATAGTTACCTCGTTGAGAGAACGGTAATCAATGCATAATCTTTGTGTTCTATCTTTCTTTTCCACGAATAAAACTGGAGCTCCCCAAGATGAAGAACTTGGTTGGATGAATCCTTTCTGCAACTGTTCTCCAAGTTGTTTCTTGAGTTCTTTTAGTTCGTCAACTGACATCTTGTAAGGTCTCTTTGCTCTTGCTCTAGAGCCAGGTACCAAATCTATTATAAACTCCACATCTCTATCTGGTGGCATTCCCGGTAACTCTTCCGGAAACACATCCGGATATTCACACACAGTTGGCACAGTGTCTATGCTAACCCCCTTAAGAGAATTTAGCTTACTTCCTTTAGATTCAAAGTTGGACTTGAATTTTACCCTCCTTCCTTCAGGGGTTGTGAGTGTAACCGTACGATTTGCACAATCTAGTACTCCCTCATACTTAGCCATCCAATCCATTCCCAAAATCACATCCAATCCTTGGGAATTCAGGATTATTAGGTTTACTGGAAACTTATGTTTTCCAAACTCTATGACTAAGTCATGACATCCTGAGTTTACTATCATTTCTCCACCAGGAGAACTTACTCTTATAGGACACCCAATGGTTTCTACCGGTAGTTCATTTCTTTCGACAAATGCTTTTGATATGAATGAATGAGATGCACCGGTATCAAAGAGTACAAATGCTGGAATTGAATTGAGTCTGAACTTACCAGCAACAGCATCAGGCTCTTCATAGACCTCCTCCACATTGATGTGGTTAACCAGTTCTTTCTGAAAAGGATTGGGCTTGTTAGGTCCTTCAACTTTCTTTTCAGGGCACTCATTAGCATAATGCCCCAGCTTCTTGCATTTGAAGCATTCAACCTGACTGATGTCCTTTTTAGGCTGGTTTCCACTTCCACTTCTACTGTGGTGGCTCTTATGTCCACTCTTGTGATTCTTGTACTTATCATTGTCATGACTGCGATGATGCTTGTTGTCATGACGGTTGTGGTTGTGGTGCTTGTTAAATTTCCCATGCTTGTGGGATCCTGAGATGACACTATCATCATAATGAGATCGTTTATGAGACGATCCCGAGCTGTGCTTGTCGGAGTGTTTCCTCTTCCTACTATCGACTTGCTTCATTTTACTCTCCACAATAGCAGCCTTGTCACACAGAGACTGATATGTTGGAACATATGCCACAGACAGCTGCAGATTCATCTCATCATTCAAGCCTTCCATCAACTTTTCCTTTCTTTTGGCATCTGTGTCAACCTCATCCGGTGCATAGCGCGCCAGATTGTTGAACTCTTCTATATATTCAGCCACACTGCGGTGGCGCTGCTTCAGGTTGTGAAACTCCTTCTTTTTCAGGCTCATCATTCCTGGTGAGATATGAGTAGTGCGAAAGCCATCTTCAAAGATAGCCCAAGTCACCTCATCAATAGGAGTGGTGATCTGGAAGTTGTCCCACCATGTGGCGGCTGGTCCTTCCAACAGATGTGCTGCGAACCTGACTTTTTCAGCATCCGTGCAGCCCACGGTCACTAAGTCTTTGTTCACAGAACGTAGCCAATCATTGGCCACCATGGGATCAGTCGTTCCCGAAAACTTAGCTGGCCTCAGACGCAGAAATCTGGTGAGCATATCAAAACCCGGAGGGTTGTTGTTGTTGTTGTTGTTGGGGTTGTTGTTGTTCTGGTTTTGGATGAATGTCGTCATCATTTGCATAAGCTGTGTTTGCGCATTCATCATCTGTTGCATTTCCGGGGTAATGTTGTTGGGGTTGGGGTTTGCGCGACGGGGAGGCATTTGTGGTTTGTTCAAATAGAGATAAGAATGAGATACCCTTACATGATTCATGCACATTACATCACATAAGCAAACACATAGCATGCAACACAAGGATCAAAGTTCAACAACAAGATAACAAAGTCTCAAAGTAAAAAAACACACAAGTGGCAAGCCATCCACATGTCGGATGGTCCAATAACCGAGTAGTCAAGTCTACTCATCAGCATCAATCTCCTCCTCGACAAAGGTAAGACCTGCGTTCTCCATCGCGGTCTTGTTCTCCTCGATAGTAGTGGTCAAGGACTCAATCTTGGTCTTGAGAGCCCTCTTTTGGAAGCGAAGCCTCTCAATAACCATCTGCTGCTGCTCTAGCTCGAAATCCTTGGACTTCAGTTCCTCGATCATGTCCCGGATCTTCTTGTTCCTATCCTGGACACGTTTCTCCTGACTCTTGAACTTACGGTCCTGGGTCTCGAACTTCGCCTCCATCTCCTTGACTATCTCGTCCTGTTGCGCGAAGAGCTTGTCCTTCTCGCGAAGCTGCACCTGGAGCTCGTCATTACTGAGCATGACATTGGTCCTGTCAGTATCCACGTGCCTAATAAGGGTCTCTAAGTCCTGGAGGTACAGGCGTATCGGCTCTGCTGCGGCCCTCGAGTCGTCCTCAAAGTCGATGGACTCTCCGTCATCATCACGCCTTCCGAAGGCGTGGAAGTGAGTGCCTCTAACCTGTCGGGAGTGACGACCTAACAGTCGTCCTATCAGGTCCTGCATGACAACCTCCATGCCTCTCTCCCTGTCATCGTGCATAAGCTTGAAGACGATGGCCTCCGTAGTAGGCTCTGTCTGGCGTCCTGGCTGGTTCACCTTGAAGCCCTAGAGGTCCTTCCTCTCAAACTTGGTGAGTGGGTGCACCATAATGGTGGGAAGAGGGAGATCGAGCAAGGTAGTAAGCTCTACGATACGAGGACCAAAACGGGTAACCTGGAACTCCTCAACAGTGCTGATGGTAATAGGCATCTATTTATAAGATTGAAAAGGTTAGAACAACACAAGTTAAAACAAGACAAACAGCCATACATAACCATGGAACCTAAAAAAAATCACACAAGTCATGCATACACAATTCCATTACATCAATCAAGGTCCAAACTTATTTAAGGTATCATTTTTGGAAAAATAAGGTGATAGATGGTGGTCTAACTAACGAAGTGTGCTCACAATCATATCTCACTAGTTCTGGTGGTTAACACAATGTTCCTAGAGGCAATCCACCTATCTTGTTCACATGATTCCATCACTAAGTCTATAATATCTCCCCTTAATTCTTGGTTGGTGGCTTCCAACTCTTGGGTAAGTTCCTTTTCTTTCTCTAAGTCTTTTTGGAGGTTGAGCATCCTGCACTTGACTCTAGCACTTAGTTCTTTGATGGTCCTCCAAGCTGCATCTCTGGCTGACTCAAAGAATGTGGTGTGCATCACAGTGTCGGTGTACATGCAGAAGCCTCTTTCTTTGTGGTTGTCTTCCTTGTTTTTGTACAAGTGAAGTTGCACCCACCAATACTCAACTCCTTCATCCATCACTGGAAAGCCCTTGTACACAGCTGCACCATGTGCTTCTATTGCCTCCATGAGGTCCTTGAGAATTTTGGGAAACTCAGTTTCACACTCCAAGGTCATGGTCATGAGGGGTCCTTTCTTCACGGCTTCGTTGATGGAGTTCATCTACAAATAGAGATGAGAATGAGAAGATTAGAAAAGTTTACGAGAAGAATAGACAAGTGTATAAGTAGTTAAAAATTTTCCTTAGTGGTTTCCAATCCTAGGGTCATAATCCTACAGGCAACACAGTGCTCTGATACCATCTGTTAGACCCCTCCTATGTAAAGGAAAAGGATCCCTGTGATTGCAATGCTAGTCCCTGGATCAATGCTAGCATCCACAGTTTAAGATGAAGTACACAGATACAAAGGTCGTTTATTACATTCATTCCAGAGATGAAACATAGTCTTTTACAGCTCAGGGCCATAGGCCTAATACAAGAGTTTAAGGAATAAGTAAATAAACATAAGTCTTCATCTTCATGTGCCACAGGCAAGCATGTTGAGTGTAGACTCATGACTCCTACTCATCATCGGAGTAACCTGCAACATCACAAGTTACAGCCACAGAGGGTCAATACTTTGGAATAGTATTGGCGAGTGATACCTTAGTTTATTTTAAGTGGACTATACTACTATATGCATTTTGGCTAGGTGTAGCTTGGCTTGCTTTGCTCAAAATAGGTTTTTCCTATTAGTTGAAATCACTAAGTTTTTCTTTATCAAAAACTATCCCAAGGAACCACCAATAGACATTGGGGTCCTTCACCCTTGTTCTCCCACAAATTTTACTTAGAAGTTGGAGTGATGAGATTCTTGTAGCTTCCATGTCTTGATGCTCAAGTTGTCCATTGCCATGGACTTGGCTAAGTACTTAGGTTTTTTCATCTGCAGAGGTTGTGCACTTTCCCCACCAGACTTGGTTTCCCCAAGACAGGACCTTTCAAAAGTCTTCCCTTAGTCAAATGGACGCGTTCCAACCTATCAATCCCACTACCACAAACTGTCCAAGAGACTAAGTTCTAGCTACCTATATGATCAAGGCAGAGCCCATATTGCCAAGTGGTTGCACTGTAAGCTTTCTCAACACTTGGCCTCCAAATCCCTTTGTGCCTGGGTGGCATTCCACAAGTGTGATACACAAGCCAAATCCATGGCCTTGTGTAACCACTCAACATAACCCAATCTTTCCATTCCACCCAGGAGGTTCATTTGACTTAGTTGTTTTATTAGGAAAACATAAGCCTCATGACTTAGAATATTCTCACCATAGTATGTATAGATTTTCACCAACCCTTGTTTACTAATAGCTAGGCTAAGCATGGCATGATAACTTAACTTAGGAAATTCCCTAGCAATTCTACCATTCTAAACTACTTAGGATTTCCCAACCTTTCTTTTGGCAAAGAGTAGTATGCAAGACTTAGCAAAATATCTAATGCTAGTACAAAACATAGGGTAGAAATATTCATGAAAATATCACTTGCCTTGGTATTGGGGAGAGTAGCACTCTTCACAGTCACAATCACTAGAATAATCTACACAAAATTTGTAGCATACAATTACACACAATTTAAATACAAACATAATTATGAATGCATGCATGCAAGATTTACTAAGTGATGAATTTTGTAAACTCTCTCAAGCAAGTGCATGATACTTAAACATAACAGGACACAAAGTTTGCCAAATCAAACTTATTTGGCACTAAATCAGATTACTAAACTAAATCTATACTCAAAATAGCCTTAAACATGTTTCTACAAATAAAGTCATTTTAACGGTTACTATTTGTTAAACACATTGGATATTCAGAAAGGTCTTGTTTCACTGAATCCAATGGTATAGAGTTTGCAAAATTCCAACGTGGCATTCAAAAGTTATAGCTGTTTGAAGTTTGGATCTAAATCTGATTTGAATTTCTGTTTTTGAATTAACCCTAGCCACGTGTCGCAGTCTCACTGGCGCATACCGTTTCGGTTGGATCGCGCTCTGCGGACCGCAGGATCTAAGTGGGATCTGGCGGCTCAGATGCGCGCTTACCCCTTCATTTACAATCTATCCTAGCCCTACGATCTGGATCCAACGGACACAACCATCAAGCCACAAACTGGCGGCGCAAGCGGCGTTGACTGGCGGCGGCGCGTCTGACTACGGTGGCGTCGGCGTTCTCGGTCCCCCGGGGAGGAAGGGAGATGCCTACCGGAATCGCAGTGGCGTGCTGAAGCTCGACGTGGTGCTGGCTTGCGAAGGGGCGTGCGGAGACGGTCTCTGGAGCTCGTCGGAGTTACGGGCGGTGACAGAAGCTTGCAGACGTGGTCCTTGCCGAGGTTTGGCGTCGCCCTAGCACGAACGAGTGGCATCAATACTTGCGCAAGACACAGGCAAACAGGCTCGTGTGAGGGAGGAGGCAAGGGGCGGTCTGGATTTACCTTAATTGGTCGCCGAAGTTTGTCAGCGGCGCAGGTGGTTTCGGCTGTGGACGGAGATGACAACCTGGGTCACGAGCGGCCAAAATAAAAGTATCAGAGGGTGCGCAAGAACATTCTGATCATCCTCGTTTGAACCAGAGAGGAAGGGGTGGTCGAGGCTCACCGTATTTGGTCGCCGGAGTTCTCGGTTCTGCGGAGCTTCGAAGGCAATTGTGCGTAGCCTGGCGGCGGAGTGAGCGAGGTGAATGGAGGAGAATGCTCGCGAGGCAGAGAGGGTTAAATAGGCTCAGGTGCGACAGGAAACGCCTGCTGATTAATGGTCAATTACACCGCGCCATTACCGGACTTGACTGCAGCAGCGACGTGGTCGCGGGCGTGGTTTGGGGAAGACGAGGGCTACGTGGACGGGGCCCGCTGGTCAGCGAAATAATCGGAGGGAGCGTGGGGTCTGGCTGTCAGCGACTGAGTGCGTGCGCTCGTGCGTGAGAGAGAAAAAGAAAAACCCCCGGGTGGGCTAGTTGGGCTTGATTCGATGCTGGGCCAGAAACCTGGCGCGCGGCCTTTTTATTTTGTTTATTCCTTTTCCTTTTTCTATTTTGGTTTTCAGGAATGATTTAGATATGAATTCAAATCCCTTTTGAATTCAAACAATTCTGGGGATTTTTTGCAGGGTACTGTGGTTTCAAAAATCAGTTATTTAACCATGTGGTTACCCTGCAAGGGCTTGGTCAAGCTTGGACTTAAAACAATCAGAGACTTTGCCTCTGGTTTGCAAATGTTTAAAAAAAATAGGGTTTTGAATTTATTTCCAAGTTGAAAACTTTGGTCAAACTTTTACACCTAAACTTTCCAACAATGGAGGCAAGCAAACAAGTTCCTAAACATTCAAGTTTCAAAGGGTGATAGCCATTTGAATTAAATTTGCTCACATGAAATCATAGCATCAAGTTTCTGTTTTTCTGAGATGGTTTTGATTTTGAAACACTAAATGATGATGGATGCATGGATGATATGAATGAGTTTTGGAATATGAATTTAGGGATGTTACATAAATTTATCTCAATTTAAACTATGGGTGGCACAATGTAATGGAAAGGAGGTTCTGTGATGGATTTGGATGAGTTCCAAAGTTGATACATTGTGACGGATAGTACAACAAAAGGCTAAGTATATGACTGCTATAGTAGTAGCAAAGGAGGGAATTTGGTTAAGTAGTTTGTTATCAAACTAGGTGTGGTTCATAGTAGGCTAGTACTATGATGATATATTGTGCGACAATTATATCAACATGTTTTAACCCAAAGGAACTAAAGTTTTCACCAAAGGACTAAATTTATACAATGCCATCTCATTAGAGAATGAGTGATGCGTAGAGATACAAAGACATGCAAATACACGAGGACCTGAAAATATCAGATCTGGAGATTGTGTTAACCACCAGCAAACACGTATATACAACACCAGAAAGCCATAGGTGTTGAATGCGCAAGTTTATAGACTAGATTATTGACTCTAGTGCAAGTGGGAGACTAAAGGGAATATGCCCGAGAGGTAATAATAAAATGGTTATTATCTTATTCCTTGTTTATGATAAATGTTTATTTTGCATGCTATAATTGTATTAATTGGAAACGTTGATACATGTGTGTTTAATAAACAAAATACAAGGTTCCTAGTAATGCCTCTCATATAAACTAGTTCATTGATTAACAATATGATCAATGTATCCTGATCATGGACGTTGGATGTTGTTAATAACGAGGTCACAATATTGGTGGAATGATGTGATGAACATTCATCCAAAGTATAGAAATAAGATCAAAGTCATTGTGTTTAAATTGGTATAACATCATACGAAGTAATTCTAGTCCTTAGACCATGAGATTATGTCAATCACTAATACTAGAAGAGTAACTTGATAACATCAAACATCACACCATAACAGGGTGACTTTAAAGATGGGTTCAGATACTCTGAAGGTGTTATGTTGAGGCTCATGGATCAAGAGTGGGATTTGTCCATCCCGATAACAGATAGATATACTCGGGGCCCTCTCGGTGATATAACATTGAGATAACTTGCAAGCAAGTGATGTGATCACTAGAATGTTATATCACGGGAACGAGAAAAGAGTGCATGTCGGTAACGAGATAAAACTTGGTATGGAGATACCAATGATCGAATCTCAGACATGTAATATATCGCGAGACAAAGGGATTTAGTTACTAACGTTAAAGGTTCACACGATCACTAGAGTTATCGTTGAATGTGCGGGAGTCAATACGGATCTCTAGGTCCCGCTGGTGATTATCGATCGGAGAGGGGTCTCGATCATGTCTGCATTATTAGTGAACCATAGGGCGACACACTTAAGGGATACCGACACCATTTAGAGCAAATATATTTCAGATAAAGATTTAAGAAAGCGCTAAAATCATTTCGATGGAAACTGAAATTGTTTCGGATGAAATTGCAAAAACTGGTTCTCATATGATATTGAAATGTTGCAGGGGGGTTTTATGTGAATGTTTGTTAATTAAAGTAATTAACAAAATTCTGAATAAAATAAATAAAAGAGTTTTATTAAATGAGAGCTTGCATTAAATTTGGTGGAAATTTAATGGATGTGAGTGGACTTTTGAGTGGAGGCATGTTTATGTGAGTGGGAGATCCACTCACATGAATGATGGAAGAGGTGGGGGAACCACCTTGGACGCCGGCCATGGGTGGGGATGCCCCTATCCCCTATAAAAGGCCCTCCACTCCTCCTCTCATCTCACACCTCCTCATGAAGGATCTCTCTCCTCCTCCAGAAATTATTCCCATGATCTCGGATCAGCGAGATACATTGTAGCATCCCAATTGTCTAACAATTGTAATGCTACTGGGTCTAGTAATATAATGGCTACTTCATATATATAATTGTTGCATCATAACTATATCATGCTCATGTCACCATGCCACCTTGCATTTGAGCATCATATAAAACCCTTTTTCTTTTGGTTCTTATCTCATATGCATTATTAATTGTATTTGCCTCTTGATATTGTATTTGGTTCTTAATATATTGTTTAAATGCCCAAGTTGAGTTGGGGGCATATCTTTTATTAACTCCACCACCCTTTCTTTTCACCACCTTATATTCCACCATCCAACTAAATATGAGCTTTGCACTTTATTGGGTTTTACCTCTAGCTCATGTGGGTTGGGATGGATCCAATTCTTTTCCACATGCTCTCATCTTAGCATCATGTTGTTTTCACATTATTGATATATGAGAGCCACATGGCCACCTTTGCATGCCTTGTGAGTGGAACCCTTTTCCTAGCTTCCATATGGGTTATTATGGAGTTATGCTCATGTGGGGATATTTTTGGGAATAGTAAGCATCTAGTGGAATATACACACTAGTAATTCCCAATTATAATCAAATGTGATCATCTCCATCTACTCCACTTGGAACTTCCTTTTAAATTCTTTTGCTTAGGCCTTACTCCACATTTTGGAATGCATAGGAATAATGCCATGTAAATAATCTTGTTTTCACAAAAATAAGCATGGTATTAATTATTTATGCATGGGCCATGCAAGTACCACCACAATTAAGTCTTTTGGATTTTTATTTGAATTCTTGGGTGGTTCATCTCTCTCTCTCCCTCTCCTTTCTTTTGGCTTGATCTTGTTTGAGTTTGCTAAACCCTACACCTTTTCCACATGTTCTTGTTGGATCTATTTTGGTGCATGCAAGCATCTAAAATTCTAACTCTAATCCTAGACCTACCTCACCCTCTTCTTTTCACCTATGCCGAGCCCTCTCTCTCTAGCAAACCCTGAAACCCCTTTCTCTCTAGCTCCTCTCTCTCCAAACCTCTACCCTAACCACCTGCCAAGGCTACCCCACCTAGCTACCTAACCCCAGGCCAAAGCCTAACCTAACCCTAAAGCCCTAACCCGAGCCACCATCTTTCCTCTAACCTAGCTCCAACCCGAGCTTCCCCTCTAGCTCTCTCTCTCTGCCACCCTAGCCCCACCAGCCCGAGCCTCCCCCTGCCTGCCTGGCCTCGCCCTGACCCCACCTGCCAGCTCCCTACCCCGCTCCTGCCCTGCCGAGCCAGCTAGCGCACGTGAAGGAGGAGGGAAAAAGGTGGCCGAGCCACCTTTAACCTACCCACTCCCCCACGGCACCCCCTCTCCCTCTCTGCTATCTACCACCATCGCCCGGCTCTCCTCTGTCTCCCAGATCCGTCCCAGGGCCCTGCCCTCTCCCCCTCTTCTCCACCGCCTCCGTCTACCCCATCGTCGGCAAAACCTCGGCCTCCACCGCCCCTTCGCTTCCAGCCGGTGGCGTGGCGCTCTCTAGCGTCGAGGAAGACCGCACGGTACCCCTGCGTCACCTGGACCGCGCCGTCGAGGAGGAGAAGGGCTGGAACCTCCAGGACCGACGCCGCTCCGACGAAACCCTAGCTCCGCCCGGCGTCTGCCTCGTCGCCGATCTACCGCTCCCCAAGCCGATCCAGCTACACCAACATCTCCTCGGTGAGCCCCTAAACCCCCTAGACATGTCCCGCCTCGCCGTACCGCCCTAGATCCGCCGGCCCTTCCGTCGAGCACCCTCGGTGCACCGACGAGCGTGCGCGTCTGCTCGCTCCCACGTCGCGCAAAACCCTACCTAGGCCACACCTACCTCCCTGACACCAACCCCAGACCACCGCGCTGGTTCGCACCCCCAGCGCGCACCCGCAACATCCCCGGATCGATCCCCGCCCGCGTCGCGCACCGATCCGTCGCTCGGTGCAGAGAGAGAAGAAGCACAGTGCATCGCGATGTCGTTTTGCGTTAAACCCCCCATAGCTTTTTACTCCTAAACCCGCGGTCCAGCCTGCCCCACCGTCAGCCTCTCTGCATGTTTTACAGAACACCCCCTAGCCTTTTTAAAACTCAACCCGCAGTACCCCTGGATCGCCCACGTGTCGCGTCACCGCTGGCTCGCCCGCGTGTGGCCCTGGAGATGCTGTGGCCCCACCTGTCATTCGCTGGGACTAGAACAGCTCGCGGTGATAAAAGCTTTTCCGCGCGCTGTGCTGCTGAGTCAGCGCTGGACCCACTGGTCAGTGTCTGTGGCTAGGTTCGAGCGAGTGACAAAAGTTTTTCCTGTAATCTGTTTTAATTCAAAACTTTTCAAAATTAATTCAAATTCAAATTTAAATCTGTTTTTAAATATCTTTTAACATATAAATCCAAATAATGCAAATAATATATGTTTTCAAATCAGAAAAATGTGAGGAATTCAAATATGCCATCCAAAATATATTTTGAACACTTTATTTTCCAAGTTGATTAAAATTACAATAAAATGCCCTTTTACCTTAATTAATTAATAACTTTTGTTTTATAACTCCAAATTTAACAAATAATATGTCTAAAATGATTAGCTCGACGAGACCTTTCTGTTTATGCATTCCATGTTTTGATTTGAAGCATGCATCATATAAATATAAAGTATACAGCAACTAATATGAGGATAAAATGTGGCCAAAACTCAATAAAATGATTTATTCTTGTATTTCACACCTCACCCATGCCATGCTACTTTATTGCCATGCAAATTGTGCATCATTCATCATGGCATGATTGTTTGCTTGATGCATTTAATTCATATGCTTGTGCACTTTATTTATGTTGGCCCTTGTTTGTTTGGTTCTTCTTCGAATAGACGCTGAGCAGGGGATATATCAAGAGACCCAGGAGCACTACCCAGATCCTTCTCTCGCTTCAACTGAGCTGCCAGGCAAGCACTACCACATGCTTGCATACATATAGTACCTATTGCCTCTATCTTATTCTTGCATCATTGAGTCGCGGTTGCATTAATCTGAATCCCAAGAATTGCATAGCCTTTACTTTTAAACCCCACCGAAGCTTGTTCCTCCATCCCATGAGCCATTACTACAGGAGTTGTTTGAGCCATGCGAGTCGTAGAACAGCATGTGTAGGGTATGTGAGTGTCTGATGGATAACGAGGTACCTAAACAACTTAACCTGAGTAGTAATGGGATAACTAATGAAAGTGGCATCGGTGAGCCATATTCGCTATTTGGTTTTTCAGGCTCACTTGTGTCCCGTAGGACCCCGAGTACTTGATTCCTGTTCCTTGAATATTCGCGCTATCCGCATCCGGGAGGCTTATGAACCCCCCTGAGCCAGAGCTTGATTCATTCTTATTTCTTGGGGCCACAAACTAGTTTGAGGTTTTATTTACTATCCTGTACTTATACCATGATTTACTGCTTTATTTAAATTGTGCGAGGTACTGCACACTGTACTGTTTAGGAAAGCGGAGTGTTTTCGCGGTATTGACAAGCCCAGTCACATTTTCGGGTTCCCAGTCGTTTACAGCCATTGGCGCAAACCTTGAGTCCGTCTCGGAGTTGGCCAACTTCGTCGCGGGTAGCTTAATGGGGTGGCCCCCTAAAATATTTCTGAATCCTGTGATCGCTTTGTCGTGACTGCCTCGTTGGGTTTTGATTTGGTTTTTCCGAGGTTGATCGAGTGTGTGTTGCTATTTGTGCACCCCTGCAGGGTAAAACTTTCTGAAAGCCGTGTCCGCGGTTATGGACGACTTGGAGCACAGTTTCTCGATCATAGACAAGAATAACTAAAGTACCGCTTTTAATTTGACTAAGTACCGGACTAGTAAATAGTGCAACACTCATGGAATGGATAATAAAACTGCCAACGGATGGGGGAGGTTGTTCGTCCGCTTCCTCGTCGGTAAGCGAGGAGGAGGATGGATCTGTGGACATTACCATTATAACTGTTGTTATTAATTCACGGACATCCGTCTATCTCTGGTTAGGCGGATGGTTAGCGAGTATCTATAGAATTGTTAGGGTTTATCTTTTGCTGCAATTGCGTCACCCCAGGTTGTGTCCCCTTTAGAGGCATAAAGACTTGCTGAGTACCCCTAGGGTCTCACACGATAAATTGTTTGATTCAGATGAACAGGTAAACTCGCAAGATGGATACTGGGTGGAGGAGACGGACGATGTGGGCAACGATCATTCGGTGTAGAGATTCCGGGAACGGGGATCCGTGAGATCTGTGGGCGGGATGTGTTTATTTATGGGGCATCTTATGCCGATTTGCTTCTTATCCGTACTCGGATTTTGTCTTCCGCTTCCGCCTGATACTCTGATGTTTGATGTATGAGGAGATATCCTAAACTATTATATCTATCTAGGATATTTGGATCTTGCCGTATGGCGTTGCTATATTTCCTTTCTTTTTAGATGGAATGGCTCTGATGTACTGTTGTATGGTGGCTTGCATACATACTCATTTGTGTATGTAGTTGATCCCTTCGCCTGCCGATTACGCCGCCCGTTCTTGTCCCGATGTTTGGAAATGGTTAGGACGGCCGAAAGGTCTACCTATGAGTGGCATTTGGGCCCCACCATACTATTTTAACCATTTCCGCTCATCCAGGCGTGTAACTAGGAACGTAATTCACCGAGGTAGTTACAATTGGTATCATAGCCATCCCGCCCTTCATGGTCTCAGCCAAATGGTCGTTGTCAGTCTAGAAAATATTTTTGGTAGCTATGTATACTAGGGAAAAACAAAACGTGAGAGTAGGACTGCTTCCATTTTTCTTCTTACCCACCCACCCACCCTTTTTCTGGTAAGAAAGTGTACGTTTTGTATCCTCTTCTTAAAATTCAAACTAGGATTCACGTGTCCTGGGTTTCCGTAGTACCATAGGTTGTGTATCTGTGTGTGTGTAACTCTTTGTCTATCTGTTGCATCCAACTTGTTATCACAATCTGCCTGTGGTTATCAACTGTTGGTACATTCCATACCGATAGGCTTTTGCAAACCGACGCGATCTATCTGATTTGTTGTATACCGACGCGATCTGTCTTACTCTTTGTTATCCGACGTCATCTTGTTTGGGGTGTTCGTTTCCGTAGTTACTAATCTTAGGTTCATCGTGAGAAGAAGGTGTTGGGATATGTGTTCTACTTATTCAGGTGCGGAGTAATGATTTGAGTGCGGGATGGAGTCGCGACCATACCACTACTCTTATCATTCGCTCTTGTATATTGAATTGGTAGAGTCACTAATCTTGATTCGTTAAGTGATTTTGCGCATCTATTGGTATTTTAATGCCAAAATTTGCGGAAAATTTTTCTTTGATATATTTGTGTACCACACTCCTTTTCAGTCGTGTGCGATATGCTTAATATCTTCTAGGTGCTTTGAACTTTGTTGATATTTTAATATCATCTTAGTAAATTGTATCCTTTAATCTTGATTAATTCCATCTTGGTACTATTTTGGATTATTATTATTTTCCATCATAGTACTGACTTGTGTTTTATATCAATCACAGGATGGCACCACCACGCCGTTCTGAGGAGGACATACAACCTGAACTGGGGGCAGCGTTGTCAAGCATCGCCAATGCCTTGGCAGCAATGCAGCAGAACCAGCAGCGTTTTGAAGAAAGTGTCAGGAGGAATGAGTTTGTTCCGCTACCTCCACCTCCCAAGCGAGGAGACATCAAAAGCTTTCTGAAGTTCAACCCACGCCAATTTGATGTTTCTGATCAACCACTTGATGCTGATGATTGGTTGCGTGAGATGTCAAGGCTGCTGATGACTGCTGATGTTCCTGAGCAAGAATGGGTAAAGTGTGCTACTCACCTTCTGAAGGGAGATGCAGCTCTGTGGTGGGAGAATTACCTGAAGGCAAACTGCACTGGTTTTCAGCCTACTTGGGGACAGTTCACTGGAGCTTTCAAAGAGCAGTATCTGTCAGAAATTGTCATGGAGAGGATGAAGGAAGTGTTTCTCAACCTCAAGCAGGGCAATGATAATGTCAATACCTACATCAGAAACTTCATGAACCTTTCTCGTTATGGTGGCGATGAGATCTCTGATGACAAGAAGAAGCAAAAGAGGTTCAGGCAAGGGCTCAATGCATCGATTAAGTATGCAATCACACATGCAAGGCCGGCGTCTCTTCTGGAACTTCAGCATACAGCTCTGCAGGAAGAGGCAAGTAGGCAAGTGTTTGAGGAGTCAAAGAAACACAGCCGTGATGCAGCAGGTTCTTCAGCTATGTCAACTCCTTCTAAGCGTCGTGTCTGGGTTCCTAACACCCCACCGTCGCTCCCGGCTCCACCCAGACCTTCAAGCTTCGCGGCAAGGCCACCAAACTTCCTCACTGCTGCTCCCAGGGGCTACAACCACCACTACCCTGGAGCGCCTGGCGGAGTCCCTGGCTACGTTGCTCCACGTCCAGCTGGTGCTTATTACACGTGGGGAAACACTGGGCATCAATACTGGAACTGTCCGATGAAAAACAAGGCCCTCCCTCCACCACCTCCAAGATCTGCGGCAAGCTCTCCTATGGTTCGTGCACCACCACCTCGGGCTCTCAACATCAACACCAAGCCCGGGTCTACTGTTGCTCGTGCCAACTGTGTCAACGCCGCTCAAGCTGAGCATGCACCTGGAGTTGTGATGGGTATGCTATCCGTTAACTCAGTCCCTGCACGAGTTTTGTTTGATTCTGGGGCATCGCATTCTTTTGTTTCTCACAAGTTTGCAGATGAGAATGGGTTAGCTATGGATCCTCTCCTTAAGCGGTTAATGGTCCTTTCTCCTGGAGCAACAATGGCAGCTTCTAAAATCAGCCATGGCAATCAAATTGAGATTGGTGGCTCTTCGTTCTCGGCTTCCTTAATCATTCTGGGCAATTCTGACATTGATGTCATCTTGGGCATGGATTGGTTGACAGCAAATGCAGCTGTGATTGATTGTGCTGAACGCTCGGTTTCTCTGAAGATTCCTGAAGGCCATATAGTCTATTCTCCAAGTCTGACTCCTGCTATCCAGCTTTTCTCTTTGGCGGCTCTGAATGATGATGCTATGGAAGCTATTCAGAGTGTTCCGGTGGTCTGTGAGTTCCCAGATGTCTTTCCTGAAGAGTTGCCAGGTATGCCTCCGGATCGTGAGGTTGAGTTTGTAATTGAGCTTGAACCTGGTACCGCTCCTATCTCCAAGCGACCTTATAAAATGGGTCCTGCTGAGTTGGCTGAACTCAAACGTCAGCTTGATGAACAAGAGAAGTTGGGTTTCATTCAACACAGTACTTCTTCTTGGGGTAGCCTAACCCTCTTTGTGAAGAAGCGAGACAAGACTGATAGACTTTGTGTTGACTATTGGGCTCTCAATGCTAAAACCATCAAGAATAAATATCCCCTTCCGCGGATTAATGATCTCTTCGATCAGCTAGCTAGAGCTGTGGTGTTCTCTAAGCTTGACTTGAGAAGTGGTTATCACCAAATCAAGATTCGCAAGGAAGATGTTCCTAAAATAGCTTTCACCACCCGCTATGGCCTGTATGAGTACACGGTCATGTCTTTCGGTCTCACCAACGCACCTGCCACATTCTCGAGGCTTATGAACTCGGTTTTCATGGAGTATCTTGACAAGTTCGTTGTGGTCTATCTGGATGACATCCTTGTCTATTCTAAGTCACAGAAACAACATGAAGAACACCTTCGGTGTGTCCTAAACAAGCTTCGTGAGAACCGCTTGTATGCAAAGTTCTCCAAGTGTGAGTTTTGGCTGCCTCAAGTAACCTATCTTGGTCATGTCATCTCTGCCAAGGGCATTGCAGTCAATCCGGAAACTGTGAAGACAATTGTTGAATGGATTCCTCCTGTAAATGTCAAAGAAGTGCGGAGTTTCCTTGGTTTGGCTAGTTATTGTCGTCGCTTCGTTCAGAACTTTTCGAAGATAGCGAAGCCTCTTACCGATCTCCTCAAGAAAGGAAAGAAATACCTTTGGACTCCTGCATGTCAAGCAAGCTTTGAGACACTCAAAGAGAAGCTCACTTCCACACCAGTCTTGGTTCCTCCGGATACATCCAAGCCGTTCCAGATCTTCTGTGACGCCTCTTTGCATGGATTGGGTGCGGTCCTCATGCAAGAAAAACAAGTTGTTGCTTATGCCTCTCGACAGTTGAAGACACATGAGATCAACTATCCGACACATGACCTCGAGCTCGCAGCAATTGTCTTTGCTTTGAAAGTATGGAGGCATTACTTGCTGGGCAACCGTTGTGAAATCTTTTCTGATCACAAGAGTTTGAAGTATATCTTCACTCAGCCTGATCTCAACCTTCGGCAGAGGAGATGGATTGAAGCAATCAATGACTTCGATCTGACAATCAACTACACTCCTGGCAAAGCTAATGTCATGGCAGATGCTCTCAGCCGCAAAGCTTATGTCAACCACCTCATGATGGAAGAACAACAGCCTCTCTTGTGCGAGGAATTCCGTCAGCTCAACCTTGAAATTGTGGAACAAGGGTATCTCCTGAACCTTCTAGCAACTCCTCTCTTGGAAGAAAAGGTTTGCTCCTTTCAGCTTGGTGATCCGTTCACAAGAAAGGTCATCTCCAACATCCAGCTTCCGAAGTATGAGTCCTTCCACGTCGATGATCAAGGCACGCTTTTCTTTGAACACCGGATGTTTGTTCCGAACTACCCAGGTTTGAGAGAGCAAGTTCTCAAGGAGGCGCATGATTCTGTTCTTTCTATCCACCCTGGCAGCACAAAGATGTACATGGACTTGAAAACACAATACTGGTGGCCGGGTTTGAAAAGGTATTGTGCCAAGTATGTCTCGGAGTGTGATGTCTGCCGCAGAGTTAAAGCTGTCCATCAGAAACCTTCCGGTCTTCTACAGCCATTGAAACCCCCGGAGTGGAAATGGGAGAAAGTAGAGATGGACTTCATCACGGGTTTTCCAAGGTCGCAGAAGGGCAACAATGCAATCTTTGTTGTCATTGACAGGCTTTCTAAAGTGGCTCACTTCTTCCCCGTCAAGGAAACAATTTCTGCAATTCAATTGGTTGAGCTCTATATCAACAGAATTGTCTCTCTGTATGGGGTTCCGCTTGAGATCAGTTCAGACCGTGGAAGCATCTTCACTTCCAAGTTCTGGGAAAGTTTCCAAAATGCTTTGGGAACAAAGTTGAACTTCAGCACAGCTTACCACCCTCAGTCGCAAGGACAAGTTGAAAGGATCAATCAGATTCTGGAGGATATGCTTCGTGCTTGCGTCATCTCTTTTGGCATGAAGTGGGAAGAATGTCCTCCTTATGCTGAATTCTCTTACAACAACAGCTTCCAGAAAAGTCTGAAGATGGCACCATTTGAGGCTCTTTATGGTCGCAAATGCAGAACTCCGATTGGTTGGTCGGGTGTAGGTGAAAGAATATTGTTTGGCCCTGACATTGTAACTCAAGCGGAGGAGAAAGTGCACATCATTCTTGAAAATATGAGGATTGCGCAAAGTCGCCAGAAGAGCAATTATGACAGGAAGCACACGGACATGGAGTATGTCCCTGGTGATCTCGTTTACCTTCGTGTCACTCCCATGAGAGGCACGCACCGCTTTGGTATCAAAGGAAAGCTGGCTCCTAGATACATCGGTCCTTTCAAAATTCGTGGAAGAAGAGGAGAAGTTGCTTATGCTCTTGAGCTCCCGGAAAAACTCAAGGTCCATGATGTTTTCCACATCTCTCAGCTCAAGAAGTGCTTCAAGGATCCCGGCAGGACCGTGGACCATGAGCTTATCAATCTCCAAGAAGACCTGTCTTATCAAGAACACCCCACAAAAATCCTTGAAGTCGCAGAAAGAAGGACTCGCAACAAGTCCATCAAGTTCTGCAAGGTGCAGTGGTCGCACCATTCCGTTGATGAAGCCACTTGGGAACGTGAAGATGAGCTCCGTGCCAAGTATCCTACCCTCTTTGTGTCTTCTCCTTCTTCCTAGAATCTCGGGGCGAGATTCCTGGTTAGTGGGGGAGAGTTGTAGCATCCCAATTGTCTAACAATTGTAATGCTACTAGGTCTAGTAATATAATGGCTACTTCATATATATAATTGTTGCATCATAACTATATCATGCTCATGTCACCATGCCACCTTGCATTTGAGCATCATATAAAACCCTTTTTCTTTTGGTTCTTATCTCATATGCATTATTAATTGTATTTGCCTCTTGATATTGTATTTGGTTCTTAATATATTGTTTAAATGCCCAAGTTGAGTTGGGGCATATCTTTTATTAACTCCACCACCCTTTCTTTTCACCACCTTATATTCCACCATCCAACTAAATATGAGCTTTGCACTTTATTGGGTTTTACCTCTAGCTCATGTGGGTTGGGATGGATCCAATTCTTTTCCACATGCTCTCATCTTAGCATCATGTTGTTTTCACATTATTGATATATGAGAGCCACATGGCCACCTTTGCATGCCTTGTGAGTGGAACCCTTTTCCTAGCTTCCATATGGGTTATTATGGAGTTATGCTCATGTGGGGATATTTTTGGGAATAGTAAGCATCTAGTGGAATATACACACTAGTAATTCCCAATTATAATCAAATGTGATCATCTCCATCTACTCCACTTGGAACTTCCTTTTAAATTCTTTTGCTTAGGCCTTACTCCACATTTTGGAATGCATAGGAATAATGCCATGTAAATAATCTTGTTTTCACAAAAATAAGCATGGTATTAATTATTTATGCATGGGCCATGCAAGTACCACCACAATTAAGTCTTTTGGATTTTTATTTGAATTCTTGGGTGGTTCATCTCTCTCTCTCCCTCTCCTTTCTTTTGGCTTGATCTTGTTTGAGTTTGCTAAACCCTACACCTTTTCCACATGTTCTTGTTGGATCTATTTTGGTGCATGCAAGCATCTAAAATTCTAACTCTAATCCTAGACCTACCTCACCCTCTTCTTTTCACCTATGCCGAGCCCTCTCTCTCTCTAGCAAACCCTAAAACCCCTTTCTCTCTAGCTCCTATCTCTACAAACCTCTACCCTAACCACCTGCCAAGGCTACCCCACCTAGCTACCTAACCCCAGGCCGAAGCCTAACCTAACCCTAAAGCCCTAACCCGAGCCACCCTCTTCCCTCTAACCTAGCTCCAACCCGAGCTTCCCCTCTAGCTCTCTCTCTCTCTGCCACCCTAGCCCCACCAGCCCGAGCCTCCCCCTGCCTGCCTGGCCTCGCCCTGACCCCACCTGCCAGCTCCCTACCCCGCTCCTGCCCTGCCGAGCCAGCTAGCGCACGTGAAGGAGGAGGGAAAAAGGTGGCCGAGCCACCTTTAACCTACCCACTCCCCCACGGCACCCCCTCTCCCTCTCTGCTATCTACCACCATCGCCCGGCTCTCCTCTGTCTCCCAGATCCGTCCCAGGGCCCTGCCCTCTCCCCCTCTTCTCCACCGCCTCCGTCTACCCCATCGCCGGCAAAACCTCGGCCTCCACCGCCCCTTCTCTTCCAGCCGGTGGCGTGGCGCTCTCTGGCGTCGAGGAAGACCGCACGGTACCCCTGCGTCACCTGGACCGCGCCGTCGAGGAGGAGAAGGGCTGGAACCGCCAGGACCGATGCCGCTCGACGAAACCCTAGCTCCGCCCGGCGTCTGCCTCGTCGCCGATCGACCGCTCCCCAAGCCGATCCAGCTACACAAACATCTCCTCGGTGAGCCCCTCAACCCCCTGGACATGTCCCACCTCGCCGTACCGCCCTAGATCCGCCGGCCCTTCCGTCGAGCACCCTCGGTGCACCGACGAGCGTGCGCGTCTGCTCGCTCCCACGTCGCGCAAAACCCTACCTAGGCCACGCCTACCTCCCTGACACCAACCCCAGCCCACCGCGCTGGTTCGCACCCCCAGCGCGCACCCGCAACATCCCCGGATCGATCCCCGCCCGCGCCGCGCACCGATCCGTCGCTCGGTGCAGAGAGAGAAGAAGCACAGTGCATCGCGATGTCGTTTTGCGTTAAACCCCCCCATAGCTTCTTACTCCTAAACCCGCGGTCCAGCCTGCCCCACCGTCAGCCTCTCTGCATGTTTTACAGAACACCCCCTAGCCTTTTTAATACTCAACCCGCAGTACCCCTGGATCGCCCACGTGTCGCGTCACCGCTGGCTCGCCCGCGTGTGGCCCTGGAGATGCTGTGGCCCCACCTGTCATTCGCTGGGACTAGAACAGCTCGCGGTGATAAAAGCTTTTCCGCGCGCTGTGCTGCTGAGTCAGCGCTGGACCCACTGGTCAGTGTCTGTGGCTAGGTTCGAGCGAGTGACAAAAGTTTTTCCTGTAATCTGTTTTAATTCAAAACTTTTCAAAATTAATTCAAATTCAAATTTAAATCTGTTTTTAAATATCTTTTAACATATAAATCCAAATAATGCAAATAATATATGTTTTCAAATCAGAAAAATGTGAGGAATTCAAATATGCCATCCAAAATATATTTTGAACACTTTATTTTCCAAGTTGATTAAAATTACAATAAAATGCCCTTTTACCTTAATTAATTAATAACTTTTGTTTTATAACTCCAAATTTAACAAATAATATGTCTAAAATGATTAGCTCGACGAGACCTTTCTGTTTATGCATTCCATGTTTTGATTTGAAGCATGCATCATATAAATATAAAGTATACAGCAACTAATATGAGGATAAAATGTGGCCAAAACTCAATAAAATGATTTATTCTTGTATTTCACACCTCACCCATGCCATGCTACTTTATTGCCATGCAAATTGTGCATCATTCATCATGGCATGATTGTTTGCTTGATGCATTTAATTCATATGCTTGTGCACTTTATTTATGTTGGCCCTTGTTTGTTTGGTTCTTCTTCGAATAGACGCTGAGCAGGGGATATATCAAGAGACCCAGGAGCACTACCCAGATCCTTCTCTCGCTTCAACTGAGCTGCCAGGCAAGCACTACCACATGCTTGCATACATATAGTACCTATTGCCTCTATCTTATTCTTGCATCATTGAGTCGCGGTTGCATTAATCTGAATCCCAAGAATTGCATAGCCTTTACTTTTAAACCCCACCGAAGCTTGTTCCTCCATCCCATGAGCCATTACTACAGGAGTTGTTTGAGCCATGCGAGTCGTAGAACAGCATGTGTAGGGTATGTGAGTGTCTGATGGATAACGAGGTACCTAAACAACTTAACCTGAGTAGTAATGGGATAACTAATGAAAGTGGCATCGGTGAGCCATATTCGCTATTTGGTTTTTCAGGCTCACTTGTGTCCCGTAGGACCCCGAGTACTTGATTCCTGTTCCTTGAATATTCGCGCTATCCGCATCCGGGAGGCTTATGAACCCCCCTGAGCCAGAGCTTGATTCATTCTTATTTCTTGGGGCCACAAACTAGTTTGAGGTTTTATTTACTATCCTGTACTTATACCATGATTTACTGCTTTATTTAAATTGTGCGAGGTACTGCACACTGTACTGTTTAGGAAAGCGGAGTGTTTTCGCGGTATCGACAAGCCCAGTCACATTTTCGGGTTCCCAGTCGTTTACAGCCATTGGCGCAAACCTTGAGTCCGTCTCGGAGTTGGCCAACTTCGTCGCGGGTAGCTTAATGGGGTGGCCCCCTGAAATATTTCTGAATCCTGTGATCGCTTTGTCGTGACTGCCTCGTTGGGTTTTGATTTGGTTTTTCCGAGGTTGATCGAGTGTGTGTTGCTATTTGTGCACCCCTACAGGGTAAAACTTTCTGAAAGCCGTGTCCGCGGTTATGGACGACTTGGAGCACAGTTTCTCGATCATAGACAAGAATAACTAAAGTACCGCTTTTAATTTGACTAAGTACCGGACTAGTAAATAGTGCAACACTCATGGAATGGATAATAAAACTGCCAACGGATGGGGGAGGTTGTTCGTCCGCTTCCTCGTCGGTAAGCGAGGAGGAGGATGGATCTGTGGACATTACCATTATAACTGTTGTTATTAATTCACGGACATCCGTCTATCTCTGGTTAGGCGGATGGTTAGCGAGTATCTATAGAATTGTTAGGGTTTATCTTTTGCTGCAATTGCGTCACCCCAGGTTGTGTCCCCTTTAGAGGCATAAAGACTTGCTGAGTACCCCTAGGGTCTCACACGATAAATTGTTTGATTCAGATGAACAGGTAAACTCGCAAGATGGATACTGGGTGGAGGAGACGGACGATGTGGGCAACGATCATTCGGTGTAGAGATTCCGGGAACGGGGATCCGTGAGATCTGTGGGCGGGATGTGTTTATTTATGGGGCATCTTATGCCGATTTGCTTCTTATCCGTACTCGGATTTTGTCTTCCGCTTCCGCCTGATACTCTGATGTTTGATGTATGAGGAGATATCCTAAACTATTATATCTATCTAGGATATTTGGATCTTGCCGTATGGCGTTGCTATATTTCCTTTCTTTTTAGATGGAATGGCTCTGATGTACTGTTGTATGGTGGCTTGCATACATACTCATTTGTGTATGTAGTTGATCCCTTCGCCTGCCGATTACGCCGCCCGTTCTTGTCCCGATGTTTGGAAATGGTTAGGACGGCCGAAAGGTCTACCTATGAGTGGCATTTGGGCCCCACCGTACTATTTTAACCATTTCCGCTCATCCAGGCTTGTAACTAGGAACGTAATTCACCGAGGTAGTTACATACATGTTCCCGATGGCTTTGTCTAGAAAGGAGTTGTTGCTTCCGCTGCATCGCTAGATCGAGAACACGGAGCTTGTCGGGGTACCGGACGTGTGTGCGATCAAGGATGCACTGCTGCAAGCACATGACTAGGTCACAAGGATGTTTTATCACTGAACGAGTAAAGAGTACTTATTGAGAACAAGATCAAACTAGGGTATGGTTGATACCTGTGATCAGATCTCGGACAAGTAAAGTATCGCGAGACAAAAGGAATTGGGTACGACGTTGATGGTTCACACGATCACAAGAGTTATCGTTGAATGTGCAGAAGTCAGTACGGATCTCCATATATCGCTTCTGATTATTGATAAGAGGGGTGTCTCTATCATGTCTGCATTATTCGTGAACCATAGGGTGACACACGTAAGGTTCTCCAACACTAAGTGGTAGATAAAACATATCCGAGAATAATTTTTTTAGAGGTGTTAAAGCGTTTCAACCGATAGTGTTCAGGAACATGGAGGTGACACAAAATCGACCCCAAGGAAATTTTAAGCCCTTGATAGAGAGATGTATGAATTGATCGCTTGACATGAATAGTGTTGATGGGGAACAATAACAACTAGTTGTCATGTCGCTCTAGATCTATATAGTGCTACTATCATGCTTCATTATGATCCAACCGCGCCAACACTATTCGACAATCACAAGACATTGCTACATGATTCCTAGAGGAAGCATGCAAGTAATATTTGAGAAGGGTATCATTTTTAGTGTTACTAGCTAAATACTCGTGCGTTGCTACGGGATGACCCATTCTTTTCTAAATTTTGTGGAGCACCACTTCTTCTATCATACGCCGCCACACCGCCCTCCACCTTCCACCAGTGCATGGTTCCGTCCCTACTCCCTCTGGTTGGCACCACTCTTCTCTCCCTTTTTCTTGTGCTCTCAACGTCGCCCTCCTCACCCCTTTCTCGAGTTCCCCCAGGCGTCGTGACCTGGCAATCATAATTTTGATTAGGTGTGAACCTTCGAAGGAACTCTTTCCTCGTGTGTTGCATGTTTAGAAAGGAAAATAAATAATGCGATCAACAGTCCTAAATCTAATCTTAGTCCTTGATTTAGATTTGACGATTCTGGTATCACGATGGATTAACCATCACCAATCCAAATTAACAATGAAGATGATATAAAAAATGCAAAACACGTGGTAATTAGATAAAAAAGTGAGTCTGTCGTGGTGGTGTCACGGCATATGCCATGGATAGGCTAAAGGTGGGGACTAATATGCGCTAGGGGAATCCAGGGAGGGATAGTGGAGTGATTCTTCACACCGAAGTTTGTATTGCTATATCTCCAAGATTACAAGTGCTCCTTGAGCTGTATTGGCGAGAGGAGGAAGAAGGTGCTCTCTTACTCTTGCCTACTATCTTGCCCAAGAACCCTAGATCAACTAGTGCTATGGAACTACCAAACCAACTAGTGCTCAACCAACCCCCTCTACCAGAACCCTAACCCCCTTATATAGAGGAGGTTCGGTCCTGGCCTAGGGCATACGTGGAGGCATATTCCTAAGAATATGCCCCCTCCCAAAGTGGTAACCCGACCGGGATGCTTTTCCCCCGCGTCACACATGCTTTAGCGACGTAACCCTCTTCGGCGCCCGCGTCAGCCGACGCGAGCGTCGTCACCCTTGTCGGCCATGACCCGGTGGTCCTGCCCTTGCTTTATTCGCTCATGCAGTGTGTACCGGACCTTCTTTTTTGACCAGGGAGATTCCTTCCTTCTCCCAGAAGCTAAGCGAGGATCTGGATCATAGTAGATCCGGCCACACCTGTTCCTGCATATAAGTTAGACAAGCACTCCCGACTTACTCCTTAAGTCGGATGAGACAATGTTAGGCGAACCCCTGGTCCGGGTTACTCCGTGATTCGGACTGCCTTGAGGTGACCCGGTCAGCATCCGCTTTGACCTTGCCGGACCTCGGCTAACTTGGCCGTTATACCCCGGAGTGACCCTACCCGGGGGTATCCCCCCAACATTAGTCCCCAAAGCTGGTGCGGTCTTAGATGCCTCGGCCGCTAAGGCCGCTTCAGGTTCATTTATGTTCGAGCCTCGGACGTTTAATTCCGAGTTAGCTCCTTATCTCGGATTATATGGATTTACGTTCCCTTCGCACGTTCCAAGTTTTCACTTGTCAGCCGGGTCACCACTTTGGCTCGGATCCCATGGTTATCATGGTTTGATCCGGGCCCCGTTTCCTTCTCTCATACGCCAACCCACGTGGAGGCTAATCATTACCTTGTCTTATTTTAAGGGCCTGCACAGTAACCGCCGCAGTAATTGTCAGTTTCACTGTGCGTGGGTCACGTCATGCCTGCCTCCTCGTTTACCGCAACAGCACGTCGCGTCATGGGATCACTTCTACTTTGTGGCCCCCTGTGTGGCCTTTCTCTAATTGGCTGATGTCGGTGATACACGGCCACACCGTGTGGCTCGTCGGCGCAGCGCGATCCCACTCATCGATCACTGGAGGTGGTTAAATAGGGGAGGGGCGCATCCCTTAGCGTTTTTCCACCTCTGTGCCCCTCTGCCCGTTGCGTTTTTCTCCTTCGTCTTCCCTGTGACCACGCCGCCGCCGGTGTTTCTAGCAGCAGCGTCGCCGCCGCACTCTCCCCGTGCTTTTGCTTCGCAGCCACCGCTGCGCAACTGCTTAGCCACGGGTCCTCGTCAATCTAGGCCACAAATCCCCGCCTCCGCTAGCTCTAGCGAGGATAGCGAATACGAGATGA
Source organism: Avena sativa (assembly GCA_916181665.1). Taxonomy (NCBI): domain Eukaryota; kingdom Viridiplantae; phylum Streptophyta; class Magnoliopsida; order Poales; family Poaceae; genus Avena; species Avena sativa. Next base: position 540,604,521 of record OV702289.1, on the reverse strand, counting down.
CGGAGGAGGAGCTCGTCGTCGCCGAGCAGGAGATGGAGGAGGACGCCGGCGTGGCGGACCGTGGCGCGTGGGCCGGTTCGTGGGTCTGTCAAGACGACATTGACTGGCTCTACCGGACCGGGCGTATTCCCGCCGGCGTCGCTGCTCGTCTCCCCTCCGCCGAATTGGCCCCCTCACCCAATCCGGGTGAGTTCGTTGTATTCCTGTCCCACTTCCAACGGGGATTTGGTCTCCCGGTGAGCGATTTCTTCCGGGATTGGGTTAGGACATACCACCTGCAGCCGCACCATCTCCCAGCAAACGCTATCACCTCTCTTTCCGCCTTTGCCTCTACGATTGAGGGCTACACCGGACTATGTCCCACGAAGGAGCTGTGGATCCGGTTCTTCGGCCTCCGTCGCAACGTTGTCCCCAATATCCACGTTGAGTCAGAGGACAAGCAGCTCACCCAGTTCAGAGCTGCCTCCATCTCGCCCCGGAGATTTTCAGTCTTTCCCCGGGTTACCGGGCTCGACTCCTGCAAAGGATGGGCCCGGACCTTCTTCTACGTCCTGAACGAGGGTACCGAAGACTTGATTCGATTGCTGCCCTACGCTCCGGGCCTTCCTGACATGGATTTCTGGGAGGAGGTCCCCAAGAAGCCTACCGCTCTGGCCAACCAAGTCAACAAGAGGTTCGCGGAGCTGAAGAAGCTCGGATTGCGCAACGAGGATGCTATGATCACGTTCGTGCGCAACCGAATCTCTCCCCTCCAGAAGTGCACCCACAAGTTGTGCCATATGAGTTTCGGCCGCAACCCCAACCGAACCTCCTCCTTCGAATTGAGCAACACAGAGATCTTTCGCCGGGTCAAGGCTCTTTTCACCACCCACAAGGATTTCTCCGCCGAATGGACGTGGGGAATCGAGCACTACTGTCGTGAAAGGCTCCCTCCCGCGGTAAGCTTCGCGGGGCAAACTTAATTCAGATGAAGTATGTGTCGGTTTTTGTTATATTTCTGACTCTGTTCTTCATGTTTTTTCTCAGCTGTTCCTTCAGCAAACTCTCGAGGATGGTACGGACCCGACCCTCAAGTGGGCGCCGGACCGAGAAATCCCGGATGAGGAGGAGCCAGACCAGGAGATGTTCCTCCCTATGACCGACGCCACTAAACGACCCAGCGGTAAATTCTCTTCTCTTAGAGATTGGCCCGATGATGAGGATGACTCGGATATCGACGTGATTGAACCCGTTGAGGCTGTCCCTCTTTCTTTTGCCTTTCCGGCATCAGCTAACCCTGGTGGGCATATCCACGAGGATCCTCCAGTTGCCACGGGCGAGCCGGTTCCGGTGGCGTCAAAGAAGAAGCACGGAGCCGCATCGAGTTCTTCCTCCGGACCTTCTCAGTCCACAAAAAGGCAAAAGAAGGCCGGAGACAAGACTGCCTCCAAGCGAGCAAGCAAAGCCCCGGCACGGAGGGCCCGGAAACCCAAGGAGGCTAAAACCTCGGATGCGTAAGTCATTTTTCATTGCGCAACTCATTTTTCCTTGCATCGCGGTAATTTCACACCTGACCTTATTCTCTTTTTCAAGCCTCCTGTGGAGGTCCCTCAGAGCGGATCGAGCATCTCTTCTTCCCTTCGGTCCGGTCCTTCTCCTCCTCGTGACGACGAGTCACGCCCGCTGAGCCCTATTCCGGAGGGCTCTGCGGCTGCTCCGGGTTCCGCAGTACCTCATCGAGAGGAACGCGACCTTGGAACGGGAGGGGTCGGTTCGGCCAAGGCGACGGTGTCCATCACTTTGGCATTGCCGCAACCAGCAACCACTGAGTCTACCGCAACACCAGCACCAGCAGCAGCTCCAGTACCAGCTACCGAGCCAGCGCATGTCCCGGCACCAAGGAAACCCACAGCAGCTCCAGTGCCAAGTTCCTCTGCCTCTTCCGAGTCATCTCAGCCCCGGCGAGGAACCATTCCAGCAGCTTCCAAAGGGAAATCCACCATGGTTACTTCTTCCCAGCAAGCTAAAGGCAAGAAGGCTCCGGATACTGCCAAGTCTACATCCGTCGAGGCCGAGCAGCGAACCCTGTCATCGATGCTTCCGAAGAAATCACCAGCAGCGACGGATGTTCCTGCCGAGCCAATAGATGTGCAGCAGATGGTTCTGCACACCAACCCAGCTCTTGCTCTAGTTGAGAGGAAGGAAGCTCATGTGAAGGGCTTGGTGGCACCCCACATGCCCACTTGCGAACGGTACCCTCCGAGCCTTATCGAGTTCGTTATGAACTGGAACAAGGCGGAGTTCGTCCACAACGACGATCTCCCGGAAAAGTTCGGCCCCGCAGAATTTTCTGCCCAGATGAATACTGCCGCCAAGGCAATTAATCTCGCGGGGCGAATGATGGAGGTATGTCGTTTCTCCTTTACATGCTGTAGATAATAACCATTAGTCCTCGAGCCTCCGGTGGAGTAGCTTGTTACTCGGCCGGATGCTCATTAGAAAACTAACATAGCTGCATGTAAACTTCAAATATGCACACACCTAGAGCCGGGTTAAGTTCCACTTGGCCCGGATCTCGCACACTTCGAATATGCACATACCTAGAGCCGGGTTAAGTTCCACTTGGCCCGGATCTTGTACACTTCGAATATGCACACACCTAGAGTCGGGTTAAGTTCCACTTGGCCCGGATCTTGTACACTTCGAATATGCACACACCTAGAGCCGGGTTAAGTTCCACTTTGCCCGGATCTTGTACACTTCGAATATGCACACACCTAGAGTCGGGTTAAGTTCCACTTGGTCTGGATCCTGCACACTTCGAATATGCACACACCTAGAGCCGGGTTAAGTTCCACTTGGCCCGGATCTTGCACACTTCGAATATGCACACACCTAGAGCCGGGTTAAGTTCCACTTGGCCCGGATCTTGCACACTTCGAATATGCACACACCTAGAGCCGGGTTAAGTTCCACTTGGCCCGGATCTTGCACACTTCGAATATGCACACACCTAGAGCCGGGTTAAGTTCCACTTGGCCCGGATCTTGTACACTTCGAATATGCACACACCTAGAGCCGGGTTAAGTTCCACTTGGCCCGGATCTTGTACACTTCGAATATGCACACACCTAGAGTCGGGTTAAGTTCCACTTGGCCCGGATCTTGTACACTTTGAATATGCGCCAAGCTAACTTTACACTTCTGTACTTCTTTCAGGTAACCACCAATCGCCGGAGCGCCGAATTTCAACGCCTGCTTGATACCCACAAGATCCTGCGCGCAAAACATGTTGCACTTGGTGCAGAACATGAAAAGAGAGGTAATTTTCTCCCTCGGCACCTCTCCGTTTTTCTTCACTTTCTTCCGCCGAACTAATCTCTTCATTCGGTTTCTGCAGCTGGGGTGGAGGCTGAGAACAAAATCATGCGGAAGAACTTGGAAGAAATCCGAGGTATGTTCTCTTTTGTTCGACCTCTCAGTGTTTTCCATTTCTTCTTCTCCTTGGCTCGGCAAACATTCACTCCTCGGCTCTGCCGGGTCAACATATTATTTCAGCATCACTTGAGGATAGTGTGCCCGTGCCTGATATGATGCTGCATTTTCTCGAACAAGCAGGGCAGCATCAAGCGGAGCTGAAGAAGAAGAATGATGAGCTTGCCCTCCTCCGGACCAAGGACAACGAGATAGCCAAGCTCAAGGCTGAGATGGAGAAGATGAAGGCCCAACACAAAACCGAGCTCCAAAAAGTTGGCCAGAACTTCACCGAAGAGCGTGAGCGCCTTACTCTCCAGATCTCTAAGGTCCAGGACCTACTCAGAGAATCCGACGTCCAGCTTGGGTCGGCAAACGCTGAGCTTGAGCAACTTCGCAAAAGACGCGATGCCTGCATCAAGGAGTTGACCCGGATCCATAGCCATATTTCTCGTAAGTTCCTTTCCCTTGTCCGACATAACTCTCCGGGTTACCTCATATGTCTTTTCTTTACCTTCTTCTTTTGCCTTGTTTCCAGACCACTTCCAGAGGGTACTGCGATTGCCAGCGCTGCTGTTGCCAAATTTCGCCGAGAGAGGGGTACCCCCATTGCTCCTGACGGTGAGAACATTCCCTTGGACATGGAGGACCTATTGGTCAGCTTGTCCTCTCGCGTGGAGACCATCAAGAATTATGGCAAGGATATCCTCGACGTTGTAGTGCGCATCTTCAATACGTTCTGGCCCGGAGAGTAGCCCGGAGACCATCACAACTCTCGTCGAGAAATTAATGGAAGTTGAGACCCAACTTGACCTCTGGAGAGAGTCTGTTGGTCGTGCCGCAGCCGATACCATCCTTCACCATATTCTCACATGGTACGAGAAGATCGACCTCAGCCTCCTTACACGCCGGCGCACCGGATCCAGATGGACCGATGATCCGGGGTGGGTAGCTCGGCGCCAGGCCTGCGCCTACAGCCTCGTCGAATATTCTCCTATTCATGACTGGGTTGAAGGACCGAGCTTCCTAGAATCCGCTGGGGACGAGCAGAATGAGAATGTTGAAGATGGGTCGGATGAGTACGGGGAAGATGATGCTTCAGATATTGAAGACATCGACGACGACACCGAACCTGCTCCTCCTGCTACTCCTTAGTTCTAAAAAACTTGAAAATTTATCAGATCCCCGGTATGCCGGGTGCAATTGTATGCCGGATATGTGATATTTTGCTACTATATTTGTATGCCGGATTAACTTGGGCATAGTCCCCGAGTTTCATTTTCTTGTTCGTTCAATTCTCTGGCTCGGTCTGTGTCTACCTTGATTCGGTTTTACGACTTACGAATCCGAGCTTCAAAAATTGTTTTAACAATACTTAGAAACTTTGAGGCTTGGCTCAAAATAATTCAGCATAATAACTTGAAAATAAATACAGGGTTAGTCCGAAAAAACAAACGTTAGCTCGAATAAATTCGTTTCCTTAGTCGTTTTTCATGTGCTACGCAATTCCAAACTTGTTCCCTTGCTTGCCATGAAGCCAATTCTTGTTGGACAGCAGCAAGTCGAAGGGTTGGGTTTTTGGTGCTCACACATTACTAATCCGGGTTAAGTAGAACGACCTATTCCAGCTACCGCATAAGAAATTACGACAAACATTATTAAGGCAGTCCCCGAGTTACTGCTCGAGGCGCTGCTATTTCATTGATAAGCTCATTGCTCACATACATACCGACATATGAGATGACTCGGATATATACACTTCTTAGCTAAGTGTAGAAGAGACGAAGTAGTGCTACATTCCACGGTCGCTTGGATTCCTCTCCGGACCTGTCCGCCTTGTTCTTTTCCTGTGGCTTTGTGTAGCATCCCAATTGTCTAACAATTGTAATGCTACTTGGATTAGTAATATAATGGCTACTTCAAATATATAATTGTTGCATCATCATTATATCATGCTCATATCATCATGCCAACTTGCATTTGAGCATCATATAAAACCCCTTTTTGTTTTGGTTCTTCCCTCATATGCATTGTAAATTGTATTTGCCTCTTGATATTGTATTTGGTTCTTGATATATTGTTTAAATGCCCAAGTTGAGTTGGGGGCATATCTTTTGTTAACTCCACCACCTTTCTTGTCATCACCCATCATTCCACCATTCCACCATATATGAGCATTGCAACTTATTTGGTTTTACCTCTAGCTCATATGTGTTGGTGTGGATCCATTCTATCTCCACATGCTCTCATATATGCACCCTATTGTTTCACATTAGTGATACATGAGAGCCACATGGCCACCTTTGCATGCCTTGTGAGTGGAACCCTTTTTCCTAGCTTCCACATGGATTATTATGGATTATGCCATGTTGGGATATTTTTGGGACTATTGAGCATCTAGTGGCACACACACACTAGCAAGTCCCAATTATAATCCAATGTGGTCATCTCCATCTATTCCACTTGGGGCTTTCTTTTAAAATTCTTGGTTTGGCTTTATTCCACTTGTGGGAATGCATAAGATTAAGGCCATGTGATACAATTGTTTTCACAAAATAAACATGGTATTAAATACTTTGCATGGGCCATGCAAGTACCCCCTTTTGCTTGTCCTTTGGATTTTATTTGAATTTTGAGTGAATCTAGACCACACACCTCCCTCTCTCTCTCTCTCTTTTTTTACCCCTCACCTTCCTCTCTCAACCTTTCCACCTTTTTGTCTTTCCTTGTCTTGGGTCTTTTTCTTCATCTCCTTGGTTATGCTTTGCATGATCAAGTGTGATCATCACCATACCCCCTCTTTTTCCATATCTAACCCTAACCCTCACATCCCCCTCTCACCTAAACCCTAAGTCTACCTCCCTCTCTCTCGGCCTCTCTCTCTCTCACCTAGCTCGGCCCCACCTGGCCACCCTCTCTCCCTGGCCCCACCTAGCTACCCCCTCCACCACACAAAACCCTCACCCGAGCCATGCCACCTCTCTCCGACCCTAGTACCAACCTAGCCGAGCCTCCCCTCTCCTCTTTTCTCCTCTCTCTCTGCCTGGTGTGCCCCACCCCGAGCCTGGCCTGCCCTACCCCACCTGGAAGCCCCAGCTGCCCCTGCCCTGGTTCCTGCCGACCCTAGCACGTGAGGAGGGGAAAGAGAAAGGTGGCACCGAGGCCACCTTTTCCATCTACCTGCTCCCCACGGCATCTCCCTATCCCTCTCTGCCTTATCTCCTCTCCACGACTCCCCTCTGCCTCCCCCAGATCCACCCCAGGTCCCTGCCGCTCCTTCCCTCTCCTCCACCGCCTCCATCTACCCATCGCCGGCAGAACCGTCGGCCTCCACCGCCCTTCATCTACCAGACGGTGGCGTGACGCCCTGGGTGCCGCGGAAGACCAAGGGCCCTCCACCGCATCACCCTGTACGCGCCGTCGCAGAAGAGGAGCACCGGAGCCGAAGGACACCGACGCGTACCACCGGAACCCTAGCTACGCCGGCCTCTGCCTCGACGACGATCACCAGCTCCTCTGGCCTATCCAACTCCACCAACATCTCCTCGGTGAGCCCCCAAACCCCCTGGACATGCTCTGCCTCGCTGTCGCCGGCCGGATCTGTAGTTCGTTTCGCCGAGCGCCCTCGGTGCACCGACGAGCGCGTGCGTCTGCTCGCTTCCACGTCGCGCAGAAACCCTAGCTAGGCCGCGCCTGACCCCCTAACACCGACCGCTCCCTAGCCCAACGGTAGCCGCTTCCGCGCGCGAGCCCCAGGTCCAGAGATCGATCCCCGCCCGTGCCGTGCATCGACCTGTCGCTCAACGCAGAGAAGAAGAGGAACAGTACGGTTGTGGTCGTTTTGCAGTTTAGCCCTTCCTTTTGTTTTCGCTTAACCCGCGGTACGTCGTGGCCCACCAGTCAGCCGCCGTGGTCTTCTCCCAGAAAACCCCCTGGCTTTTTGCAAACCTTAACCCGCGCTCCAGCCCGGCCCCACCCGTCAGTTCCTGCCCCTCTCGCCGCTGTCACGTGGACCCGCGAGTACTCTGGCCCCACCTGTCACTCTCTGTGGCTGGCAGCAGCCGCGGTGAGAAATCTTTTTCTGCGCGCTGTGCTGCTGAGTCAGCGCTGGACCCACCTGTCATAGTCTGTGGCTAGCTAATCCTGTGTAGAAAAAGTATTTTTCTGTATCTGTTTTAATTCAAATCTTTACAAATTTAATTCAAATTCAAATTTAAATTCTGTTTTTGAATAACTTTTAAAATACAAATCCAAATTAAACAAATAATATATGTTTTCAAACCAGAAAAATATGAGGAATTCAAATATGCCATTCAAAATATATTTTGTACACTTTATTTTCCAAGTTAATTAAAATTACAATAAAATGCCCTTTTGACTTAATAAACTAATAACTTTTGTTTTATAACTCCAAATTTAACAAATAATATGTCTAAAATGATTAGCTCGACGAGACCTTTCTGTTTATGCATTCCATGTTTTGTTTTGAAGCATGCATCATATAAATATAATGTGTACAGCAACTAATATGAGGTTAAAATGAGGCTAAAACTCAATAAAATGATTATTCCTTGTATTCCACACCTCACCCATGCCATGCTACTTTATTGCCATGCAAATTGTGCATCATTCATCATGGCATGATTGTTGCTTGTCGCATTTAATTCATATGCTTGTGCACTTTATTTATGTTGGCCCTTGTTTGTTTGGTTCTTCTTCGAATAGACGCTGAGCACGGGATATATCAAGATACCCAGGAGAACTACCCAGATCCTTCTCTCGCTTCAACTGAGCTACCAGGCAAGCACTACCACATGCTTGCATACATATAGTACCTATTGCCTCTATCTTATGCTTGCATCATTGAGTCGCGATTGCATTAAATTGAATCCCAAGTATTGCATAGCCTTTACTTTTAAACCCCACCGAAGCTTGTTCCTCCATCCCATGAGCCATTACTACATGAGTTGTTTGAGCCATGCGAGTCGTAGAACAGCATGTGTAGGGTATGTGAGTGTCTGATGGATAACGAGGTACCTAAACAACTTAACCTGAGTAGTAATGGGATAACTAATGAAAGTGGCATCGGTGAGCCATATTCGCTATTTGGTTTTTCAGGCTCACTTGTGTCCCGTAGGACCCTGAGTACTTGATTCCTGTTCCTTGAATATTCGCGCTATCCACATCCGGGAGGCTTATGAACCCCCCTGAGCCAGAGCTTGATTCATTCTTATTTCTTGGGGCCACAAACTAGTTTGAGGTTTTATTTACTATCCTGTACTTATGCCATGCTTTACTGCTTTATTTAAATTGTGCGAGGTACTGCACACTGTACTGTTTAGGAAAGCGGAGTGTTTTCGCGGTATCGACAAGCCCAGTCACATTTTCGGGTTCCCAGTCGTTGACAGCCATTGGCGCAAACCTTGAGTCCGTCTCGGAGTCGGCCAACTTCGTCGCGGGTAGCTTAATGGGGTGGCCCCCTGAAATATTTCTGAATCTTGTGATCGCTTTGTCGTGACTGCCTCGTTAGGTTTGATTTGGTTTTTCCGAGGTTGATCGAGTGTGTGTTGCTATTTGTGCACCCCTGCAGGGTAAAACTTTCTGAAAGCCGTGTCCGCGGTTATGGACGACTTGGAGCACAGTTTCTCGATCATAGACAAGCATAACTAAAGTATCGCTTTTAATTTGACTAAGTACCTGACTAGTAAATAGTACAACACTCATGGAATGGATAATAAAACTGCCAACGGATGGGGGAGTTGTTCGTCCGCTTCCTCGTCGGTAAGCGAGGAGGAGGATGGATCTGTTAATATTACCATTATAACTGTTGTTTTTAATTCACGGACATCCGTCTATCTATGGTTAGGCGGATGGTTAGCGAGTATCTATAGAACTGTTAGGGTTTATCTTTTGCTGCAATTGCGTCACCCCAGGTTGTGTCCCCTTTAGAGGCATAAAGACTTGCTGAGTACCCCTAGGGTCTCACACAATAAATTGTTTGATTCAGATGAACAGGTGAACCCGCAAGATGGATACTGGGTGGAGGAGACGGACGATGTGGGCAACGATCATTCGGTGTAGAGATTCCGGGAACGGGGATCCGCGAGATCTGTGGGCGGGATGTGCTTATTTATGGGGCATCTTATGCCGATTTGCTTCTTATCCGTACTCGGATTTTGTCTTCCGCTTCCGCCTGATACTCTGATGTTTGATGTATGAGGAGATATCCTAAACTATTATATCTATCTAGGATATTTGGATCTTGCCGTATGGCGTTGCTATATTTCCTTTCTTTTTAGATGGAATGGCTCTGATGTACTATTGTATGGTGGCTTGCATACATACTCATTTGTGTATGTAGTTGATCCCTTCGCCTGCCGATTACGCCGCCCGTTCTTGTCCCGATGTTTGGAAATGGTTGGGACGGCCGAAAGGTCTACCTGTGAGTGGCATTTGGGCCCCACCGTACTATTTCAACCATTTCTGCTCATCCAGGCTTGTAACTAGGAGCGTAATTCACCGAGGTAGTTACACTTTGCATCTATAAGATAGTAAGAATCATTGTGCAATGCTTTGCTCACAATGAACGGCCCTTCCCATGGGGGGATAATTTATGCATGCCAGTAGTACGTTGTACCAACCGGAGCACCAGATCACCTTCCCGGAAAACTCGGGGGCACACTTTCCGGCTATGATAGCGTCGGAGATTTTGCTGATATATGGCGGATCTGGACAGTGCCAGTTCTCTCGCTTCTTCCAGCAGATCAACATCATTTTGCCGGGCTTCTTGCACTTCGGCTTCTGTGTATTGGGTGACCCTAGGCGAATCATGCTCTATGTCGGCTGGTAATACAGCTTCTGCCCCATGTACCAGAAAAATGGCGTATAGCCTATTGATCGATTCGGAGTTGTTCTTAAGCTCCACAGTACCGCTGGTAGTTCTTCTATCCAGCACCCCGCTGATCTTTACAGCGGCTCAATGAGCCGGGGTTTTATCCTGGATAATACTAATCCGTTGGATCTTTCCACTTGTCCATTCGATGCGAGGTGGGCTACCGAGGCGACATCGAGTCGGATCTTCTTATCTCGGCAGAAGCGCGCAAATGCTCCTTCCACAAAATTTGTTCCATTATCAGTTATAATACTGTGTGGATAACCGTATCTCAAGATGATGTCTTTGAGAAATGTCAGGGCCGTAGCTCCATCACATTTTCTTATAGGTTTCACTTCAATCCATTTTGTAAACTTGTCCACCATGACCAAAATGTGTGTCATGTTTCCTCTCGCCGGTTTGAACGGGCCAACCATATCCAAGCACCATACAGCAAATGGCCACGTAATTGGTATGGTCTTGAGTTCCGACATAGGCATATGTGTCTTGGTGGCATACCTCTGACAACCATTGCATTTTCTCACCAGATCTTTTGCTTGTTCCAAGGCACTTGGCCAGTAGAATCCATGCCGGAACGCCTTTGCCACCAAGGCTCGGGATGAGGCATGATGCCCGCATTCTCCTTGGTGTATATCTCGGAGGATGTCAAGCCCTTCTTCCGGGTCAACACATCGTTGGAGGACATTGGTTACACTCCGTTTGTACAACTCGGAATTGATGATTGTGTATGCTTTTGCTCTCCTCTGAGTTTGCCTGGCTAACACCTCCTCAGCGGGTAACGTTCCGTCTTTCAGGAATTGGAATATAGGCAGTGCCCAAGCTGGTATGGCTCGTGGAGGGAATATCTCCTCATCAATTTCCATCTGATCCACCGACATAACTTCAGCCGGATCACGCTGAGCAGTCCCCGGGTCTAGCGGGCTAGTCCCCGGGTTTGCCGAGGCAGTCCCCGGGTTTGCTGATGCAGTCCCCGGGTTTCGCGTACTACCTCCCGTGTCAACGTCCATGGGCTCAGCTCTGGATTTGGTATTTTCCGGGACATAGATCGAGTCGGTTCCTGGGGACGGTCTGATAGATGGTTTTCTGAGGTGTTCCAATGCTACACCCGGTGGAATTGCCTGTCTGGTCGATCCGAGCTTCGACAACATGTCGGCAGCCTCGTTTACCGTCCGGGGTACATGGTGAAATTCACACCCCTCGAAGTAACCAGATATCTTCTGCACGTGAAATTTGTATAGTGCCATGTTTGGATCCAGGGCGTCCCACACTCCGTACACCTGCTGCACCACCAGGTCCGAGTTGCCAAAGCATATTATCCGACGTATGCCAATCTCCTTTGCCACTTTGAGCCCATGCACAAGAGCCTCATACTCAGCGGCATTGTTCGATGCCGCGAAATGGATCTGCAATACGTACTTTAGCTGGTCCTTCTTTGGCGAGGTAAGCACCACCCCGGCGCCTAGTCCGGTTTTGGTTTTTGACCCGTCAAAGTGCATCCTCCAGTAATTCGGATCCGGCGGAGGTGGTTCGTATTGTACCTCGGCCCAATCCACAAAAAAGTCCGCCACAGCCTGAGATTTGATCGCTTCTCTTCTGTCATATTGGGGCGCATAAGGGGCCAGCTCAATTTCCCATTTTGCAATTCTGCCACTCGCAACCTTGTTACCCATTATCTCGGATATGGGAGCTTCACATATTACTTTGATGGGGTGCTCCTCAAAGTAATGCTTTAACTTCTTTGCCGCCATATAGACGCCGTATGCCACCTTTTGAAAGTGCGGGTAGTTCTGTTTTGAGGCAGGCAATACCTCGCTCAGGTAATACACTGGCCTCTGCACCGACTTACCCTCTTCATTGCGTTCCACTACGATTACTGCACTTACAACTCGGTTGGTTGCAGCTACGTAGAGCAACATTGGCTCCTTTGATAGTGGAGAGGCTAACACTGGCGCAGTGGCCAACATTTTTTTTAAGTGTGCAAAGGCTTCATCGGCCTGTGGCGTCCAAACGAATTTATCCGACTTTTTCATGAGTTGGTAGAGAGGTAGTGCCTTTTCTCCCAACCGACATACAAACCGACTCAACGATGCCAGGCATCCAGTAAACTTCTGGACATCATTGAGACACTTCGGCAGCTCCATTCGTTCGATGGCTCGGATCTTAGTTGGATTAACTTCAATACCTCGGCTGGAGACGAGAAATCTGAGTAATTTTCCAGCCGGGACACCGAAGGTACATTTTTCCGGGTTAAGCTTCATCCTGAACCTTCTCAAGTTCGCGAATGTTTGCCTTATGTCGTCAAGGAGCACTGTGCTTTCCTTGGTCTTGATAACCACATCATCCATGTATACTTGTACGTTTTGACCTATTTGGTCGTGCAAACATTTTTGCATACATCTTTGGTACGTTGCACCTGCATTACGTAAACCGAACGGCATAGTGCGATAGCAGTAAGCCCCGTACGGGGTAATAAACGCCGTCTTTATTTGATCATCCGGGTTCAGAGGTATCTGGTGGAAGCCAGAATATGCATCAATGAATGACAACAGTCCGCATCCCGCGGTCGAGTCTATGACCTGATCTATCCTCGGCAGTGGAAATGGATCTTTTGGACACGCCTTGTTCAGGTTCGTGTAGTCGATACACATGCGCCAAACCACTGCCACGTTCAGATCGTCCTTCTTCTTTTCTACCAGCACCGGATTAGAGAGCCAATCCGGATATAGTACCTCCATGATAAATCTTGCTGCTAGTAACCGAGCTATCTCGTCTCCAATGACTTTTCTCCTATCCTCGGCGAAGCGGCAGAGAGGTTGCTTCACCGGCCTTGCTCCGGGTCTTATGTTCAAAGAGTGCTTGGCCAACTCCCTTGGAACACCTTGCAAGTCCTGTGTAGACCAAGCAAAAATATCCCGATTCTCACGAAGGAAGTTGACGAGCTCGCTTTCCTATTTGTCAGTTAACCCGGCACCAATTGTTACGGTGGGCTCCGGGAACATGTTATCAACTGGAATCTTCTTGGTGTCCTTTGCGGCTTGAAACGAAACGTTGCCATGCGGGCTACTTAACGCCGACATATATTGCTGCGCGGACTGAGCTAGTGCCGCCACCTCTTGGATTTTTCTTTTCTCTTGCGCAATCACGAGTGACTCGGCTAGGTTAGACCCGGCTGAAGCACACTCCATGGAACGTCGGAAATCTCCAGCAATGGTAATCGCTCCATTTGGCCCGGGCAACTTCATCTTCAGATAACTGATGTGACAGCTTGCCATGAATTTGTTCAATGCTGGTCTTCCGAGTAACGCATGATATGCACTTTCCAAGTTCACCACCTCAAACTCCAGATTTTCAGTTCAGCAGTTATCCCTTGTGCCGAATAACACGTCGACCCGGACTTTGCCTATGGGCTCACAAGAAATGCCTGGTACAATGCCATGGAAAGTTGTTCTCGTAGCCTAGAGCATGTTCTCCGAGATGCCCAACTTGCACATCGTATCCGCATACATGATGTTAATGCTACTGCCATTATCAATCAAAACTTTTGAGAACCTCACATTGATGTTCGGTCCAATGAATGTCGGATCCAGCACTAGCGCATACGAGCATGGGCTCGGCATAAGTTTAGGATGATCTTTGATGTTCCAGGTGATTTCCTGGTCCGACCAAGGCATGTACCTCGTCACTGCTGGCATGACCGCATTGACCTCCATATGTCGACGCTGCAAGCTCGTTCTATCTGTCTCCTCAGTCGTGAACACACAATAACTCTGGTGATGTTCCATGTACTCATTCCTTCCCTCGTTTCCGGGGTACCTCTGATTCGGTTGTTGCTGATTTTCCACCTGATGCACTGCATCCCTTCTCTCATTGTTGTCATACCTCGGTGGAAGGGGAGGCAACATTAGCTGCTGCGTGTTCGCTCCGGAGAGCAATTGCTGCCGGGGTAACTCCTGCCGAGGTTGATCATTCCGGAGTGCCTGAGCATTCCCCGAACCACCTTGCTCTATCTTTCGCATCCACTCACATTGCCTCGTCGTGTGACCCACCGGGCTATTCAGATTTGGCGTGTGAAACTTACACGGCTGGTCTAGCATCGACTCGTAGGTATACCTCGGACGGTCTTTCTTTTCCTGCGACTGTTTCTTCTGCTCCGGAGTCCATGTTTTCTTGCCATCATTTCTTGGAGTCCATTGCCCTCCCGTTCTCTGGCGCTGGCTGCTCCCTGCTCCGGGTTGATCTTGATTCACGGTTGCAACCTGTTGCGAACTGTAGCGATGATCCGGTCTATCATCTCTCCTTTTTCCTCTATAATCATTCCTCCGGGATGACCCGGCTCCATCCCTCTGATAGTATTCCTCGTTTGACTCGCTTGACGCGAGCCTAGGTTGAGTCGGATCGCCCAATACATACGAATCAGCAATCCGGATCATTTCTGCCAGCGTAACTGGCATTTTCCTTTGCAGCTTCATCCACAGCTCACTGCCATATCTGCACCCTTGCGCAAATCACGCTATGGCCTGCGACTCTATGACACCTTCACACGAGTTTCTCATGGTACACCACCGGGTCAAGAATTCACGATCCGTCTTGTTGGGTCTTTGCTTGCACATTGCCAGGGTCTGCGGTCTATTCGGCCTCTGGTATGTACTTGAGAAGTTGCTGATAAACATTTCTTCAAAATCTATCTAGCAGTTGATGCTTCCGGGTGGCAAGTTATTCAGCCATACTCTGGCCGGGCCTTCCAACATCTGGGGCACGTAACGTACAACCCATCTCAAGTTGCCAGTTGCAATTTTCACCGTTGTAGCGTAGTTTATCATCCAATCCTCCGGCTTGGTACTGCTGTCATACGTCTTCGTGCCTCTGGGTAACTGGAAGTTGGGTACCGGCGGTTCCTTCATGATCCGGGGTCCAAAGCACGCTAGACCCGGAGGACCTTGACATTCGATCTGTTCCGACCTGTACAGGCGATCCAGTTTTAACCTGGCGTCATTCGGCATTAAGTCCCTGCTTCCAAATCTTGATCCTATCACATGATAGTCTGGTCTGGGGTACCCTGCGTTCACCATCTCCGAGTCATCGTCGTTGTACCGGTTTTGCTCTCGTTGCACACCTTTCTGCTGCATACCTCGGCCGGCGCTTTGCTCTTGCCTTGGTATATTCCGCTGCTGCGGTTGTCCTGCTCCTGCGGGGTTGCTCTGTCCGGCATTGCCGTTGGCAGCGTTCTCTTGACCGGCATTGCCTTGGTCGTGATTACCTCGGCCAGCTTCACCTCGGCTCACACTCCGTCGATCATCACCTTTCCGCATCTCTTTTTCTTTTCCCGCACGCGTTGGGTCGTACGGGACGATCTGTTTGTTCCGTCTGGCCGAGGTTTCTACCTCTTCTCTCCTTGGACCGCCATGAGGCGATGATGCGGCTCCAGCGGGTTTCTCTGGGTTACCCATCACCGAATGGACGATCTTGGAAGCCCCGGCTCTCTCTGGGTTAGCTCTCAGCAGCTCCTCGTTCTGCCTGTTCGCGATCCGAACCAGCTCGTTAACCCTGTCGTGCTGTCTTTGACGGGCCTCACCCGTCAGACCCTCTAGCTCGGACGCAGCCGCATCTGCTGCTCTGAGGTTCTTCGCCGGGTACTATACTTCGGCAACCCCATAGACAGATAGTTTTCCGACCCTTCTGCTCCATCATCACCTTCTCTGTTCATCTCACTTATGAGATTTCTCCCTTTTACCCTTACTGCATCAACCTTGTTTGCCTTTGCGTACTCACGCAGCGTCATGTTCAACGACTGCTGAGCCGCGGCTATTTTCTTTGCGCCCTCCAGTATCTTTTACGGAGTTTCCTCTAGCTCGGCCTATGCTTGAGCCGGATCTACCACTGCTACTACCGGGTTAGCCAAGCTATCCATAGCTTCCCTCAGTACGTTCTCAGGCCTCTCTAGTGGAGGTCCTCTACCTTTCCTCGGTGCCTTAGGTGTTACCTCCGGGTCTGGCGCTGGGTCCTTGCTTGCGCCTGCACCTGGCGCAGTCATCATCACCTCCGCATGGTCCGGGGAGCGAGCGATACGCGCCCCGCGAGCCACAGTGAGGGGTGGTTCCCCCGCATCGACGACGCGACGCGGATGAACGCACGAGACGTCCACGGCAACATAGACCTTGTGCGCGCCGAGCTTGACGAAGAGGCCGTTGCGCGGAAGCGGGCGCGTGCCGAAGCAGCCAGCGTTGTCGCTGACGAAATCCAACGCTCCAAAGCGCTGAACGAGCCCTGAGACGATGCGTTCGCCGGTGCTGATGAAGTTTCCCGTCCGGATCTTCACCCCTGCTAGCGCCGCTAGCCCCAAGGTGGGCGCCAACTGTCGTGGTGGTGTCACGGCAGATGCCATGGATAGGCTAAAGGTGGGGACTAATATGCGCTAGGGGAATCCAGGGAGGGATAGTGGAGTGATTCTCCACACAGAAGTTTGTATTGCTATATCTCCAAGATTACAAGTGCTCCTTGAGCTGTATTGGCGAGAGGAGGAAGAAGGTGCTCTCTTACTCTTGCCTACTATCTTGCCCAAGAACCCTAGATCAACTAGTGCTATGGAACTACCAAACCAACTAGTGCTCAACCAACCCCCTCTACCAGAACCCTAACCCCCCTTATATAGAGGAGGTTCGGTCCTGGCCTAGGGCATACGTGGAGGCATATTCCTAAGAATATGCCCCCTCCCAAAGTGGTAACCCGACCGGGGTGCTTTTCCCCCGCGTCACACATGCTTTAGCGACGTAAGCCTCTGCGGCGCCCGTGTCAGCCGACGCGAGCGTCGTCACCCTTGTCAGCCATGACCCGGTGGTCCTGCCCTTGGTTTATTCGCTCATGCAGTTGGTACCGGACCTTCTTTTTTAACCAAGGAGATTCCTTCCTTCTCCCAGAAGCTAAGCGAGGATCCGGATCATAGTAGATCCGGCCACACCTGTTCCTACATATAAGTTAGACAAGCACTCCCAACTTACTCCTTAAGTCGGATGAGACAATGTTAGACGACCCCCTGGTCCGGGTTACTCCGTGATTCGGACTGCCTTGAGGTGACCCGGTCAGCATCCGCTTTGACCTTGCCGGACCTCGGCTAACTCGGCTGTTATACCCCAGAGTGACCCTACCCGGAGGTATCCCCCAACAGAGTCTATTGTAGGTGTCTTCGCACAAGAGAAAAGATAAAGTACTTGCATAATATTGCAAAAAAGCAAAGGGTATCGGATGACAAATATAATGTCAAGTTTATTTTCAGCAGGAACATCCACAAAAGTAACGTAAAATTGGAAACACTGTGCATCCAACGCTACGCGTACAACCCCTATACATGTCGGACCATGGAGCGGCCGCTCGTGGCAGAAAAAGATTGTATGTATAGTAGGACTCATGGAAAATCAATATACCTAGACTGACTTATAACATGAAATAACGTGAGCTAAAAATGTTTACTCGAGGGAAAAATTGGTTACCATTACCCAATTAAGTTGTTGCTCCATGCTTTGCAACTTTATATATTGAACTCTGAAGAAAGACATGTCGTCATTGATCATCGGAAAGGAAAACAAGGTATAGTGAGCAATACAAGAGGGTCAACTGCATCTCTGTTTACATTGCTCCAAGATTGAAAAACAAGGAAAACTAAATCCTTCCAGAACTCTACAGTGGTTGCTAGTGTACCGCTAGCACAGGTCGAAAGGCGGTGGTTGCTGGAGAGTAGGCCCGTAGAAGGAGCTTGGTGATGCACGGAGCAGAGCATCAATGCCACCAGCTCGCACGCCTGCTGCTAGCACTGCAGGCTGAAGAGCCACTGTTTGGTATCGAGGCACACATAGGTGTGTGTGTGTGTGTGTTGGTTGAGCGTGTGCACAGCCACGGGTAGTTGTGCCTCGAGGTCCGACTCCTCAGTGACGTCCATGAAAGAAGTTCCAGCGACAGGAAGGTACCTACGTTCTTTGGGTAGGTGGATTTGGGTGGAGGAAAGGGGGTTGATTAGGTGTGCGCAGGCATGGGCGACCATTCTAGCTCGAGGTCGGTGAACTCGTCCCACTCCCACCCCCGTCACGCTCCCGATCCGCCTCATAACCAGCACCTCATGGCGATACGGGTCCATCCTAAAGGTAGAAAGCCGCATTGGCATGCACGACGGGGAAACAATAAGGAGAGGCAAGGCAGAACCTACTCGTCGGCTTCCTGGCCGGGAATCTCCGCAGGGCCTCGCCGGCGCCGTCTCCACCCGTGTACATCGTTACAAATGTGAGAAGTTTCATCTCTGCACATGCTTGGCGACATTGCAATAGATGGAGCACTTTGTACTGAAAGCTTTCCTCATAGCTAAACATGCAAAGAAAATAAAGTACTCCGTAACAAATAATATTGCCAGAAGTATGTAATAAGCAGAAGTGAATTGAATATACCAAGTGCTTTGGGTCACGAAGGCCAACATCTTGCCGCAAATTGTGCAACATAGACCAAGCCAGATCGCGCTGTGAATTCAGTCCTTTCATTTCTTTTTCAATATGTATAAGACATGGAATATTACAAATATATAGAAAGAAAGCGAGTTTAGATGCAGGTTTTTCAGCATAGAGCAAAGAACGTAGGTCAGCAACCTGCTGCCGGTCGTGTTCTACCAAATCTGAATGAAATTGACCAGAACGTAGGTCAGCAACGCTGATTTAGATCAACAGGTCCATCACCCAATACAGAGTTACAAACAAGATGAACCTGCATCCTTCTTCATCATGAGGCGGTTCTTTACACCGAGAGCCGAGGATGTGGACGCGCCGCTCGATTCAGTGAGCTTCTGTCCTGGCCGATCTCAGGCGGAGATGGATTAGGCAGAGACGCGGCTTCCATGGCTGGAGGGAGCCGAGACCGCCCCTTTCTCCCTGCGACATCCCTAGCGCTGGATCTCCCTCTCATCTCTCTCGCTGGCCTGCCGCTGCAGCCCCGCCATGCTCCACCGGTCGGCAACTGCTCGCCCGCCTGCCCACGCTCCACCCGGCTCCGCCGCCGGAGACAGACGCCGGCCAACTTTTCCTCCCGCCGCTCCAGCCTCCTCCAACCTCTTCTCGTCGACCCCGTGGCGGCCGCTTCCCTCCCAGCTCCACCCGATATGGGAGGGGATAGGATCAGATCCGTTTTATTAAAGTGGATAATCCTAACAAAGAAGAGATGGCGCATGGGTGGTGGAGCTCTGCGTACATGCGGAGATTGGGGGAGTTGCGGCCGGCGGCGTTCGGGGGATGTAGGGAGACAGGAGGCGGCGAGCAGGGCAGGTCGGGGGCGGGCCTCCTCGCTCCCTCGCGGGATCCCATGGAGGAGAGGAAAGGGGCGATGGGTTTCGCTTGAACCGTTTTTTATGGCAGTGGGGTAATTACCCTGTTGGTGGGAGGGTATAATCGTCCAACAAATTGCAGACGGAAAAAGGGGCAGACAAACCTACCTCAAGCAAAATTATAATATAGAGATAGATATGCATATTTTAAACATTTTCGTGTTTTAATTTTAGGCTTGTAGGGAAACACAATCAAAGAGTCACAGTAAAAAAAGATACAAATACCATACAACTATTTTGTGGAGTAGGGGATTAAGCTTTGCAGGGCGTCATGATCACTTTTTTTTTTTTGAAATTTCACTGATCTATTAATAATCATCAACAGCAGTACAAAGAGTTCTAAAAGTAATAAAAATTACAAATAGGTCATTGAACCACCTAGCGACGACTACAAACACTGGCACGAGCCGAAGGCGCGCCGCCGTCCTCGCCCCTCCATCACCGGAGTCAGGCAAAGCTTGTCGTAGTAGAGCTTGTTGTAGTAGACGGACGGGAAGTCGTCGTGCTAAGGTCCCAAAGAACCAGCGCACCAGAGCAGCAACCATCGCCGAAGATGAACAACGTAGATCGGAAGAGACTGACCTCAAAACACACGTACGAAAAACGACCAGATCCCAAGGAACCTGTCGGACACATGACTTCACGCGTCCTCCGCTGATGCTAGACGCACCACCAGAGCGAGGATAGAGCGAAAAGGGCCTTATTCTGACCTCAGGACGTAGCCGCCGCCTCAACATCCTGAAGAAGACACTGAAAATAGTCTAAAGAAAACACTAAAACCTCCCGCCGGCGAGAGGCCGTGGTCCGCCACGCCTCCAAGGCCCTAAGGCCGCCGGAGACGGACGGACCGGTGACATAGCCGGCGGAGGAAAAGAAAACCCTAGATGGGTTTGCTGCCGCCGCCGTCTCCTGGAGAGCTCTCCTAGCGTACCAGTTCAGGGCTTAGTGCGGCGTCATGATCACTTCATTGCCCATGGAAACCATTTACATGTACACAAGCAATCTTTGTCTTTGTCCTTCGCCAAACACGAAGACTAAATCGATAGCGATGTCATGACTTATTAAGATCATACGCTTCAAAATTGCTCTCATGTATCTCGTGCATTTAGACAACTTTCTGTAAAACTTGTTTCTTCTCTTCAATTTCCTGAGTAATAGCTCCATAACTACAATGACGTCTGCATAAAATTTATCACATGAAAATAATTCGAGATAACATGTACTCCAGTCTCCAGGCGAGTGATGCACAAGACACCGCAATGTCACCGAATAGACCGAGCCTCACCCTTCTAGCGAAGTAGGGGATGATTGCAACCCACTTCATCCTCCGTTATAGTTTCAAGCCCATCATTTTAACTTCTTGAGGGAAAAAAACATAATAAAAGAGAAAACAAAGGAGTGGTGTCCAAGCTAGGCCCATAAGATAGACCATCCGCAGCCTTTACAATCTCGGCCCACTAAGCCTGAATAGCTAGGGTTAGGGTTTCGCACATCCTTTATAAGAAGTTCGCCCCCAATCGTTCCGTCTGCTCCATTACCTCCCCGACCTCACTACCCATCCTGTGGCGGCGCCGGCGTTGAGAGGCGGGGGCATCGTCAACCATGGTGCACGTCAACTTCTACCGCAACTGTAAGCGAATCTATGCCATCCATATTCGCGTGATCCATTTTACGCCATTGTATAGCCTCTGATCTTGCACGCTAGATATATTCGAGGACCTCACCTGCCTTTGCGTTTTTGAACCTGGAACTCGAGATCCTCGTCCCATGTTCTCAATTGGAACCCGGTGTTTCATCCTCATAGCGATATTTCGATTTTTTTTTCGCTTAGGCTTACTGACGCGTCAGATTGTTACTAGGTCAGCCTTATTTGGATGCTCAAGACATCTTGAAACCACAGTTCCCTCTTGTATCATGATTCGATCTTACATTGGTCGGTAGCAAGTGATTAGTTAGGAAAAGGAAGAACATGTTAATCTGTATTCTATGTTTTGGTAGCATTTTGGTCAATAAGTGGTTGGCTTGCAAAGGTTACTTGAGGAATTGTTGTGATGTCGATTTTAAACTATCCCTAGTTTGTCTGCCAGAAATTTTGTGTTAGTAATGCTTACTTTAGAGCTTCATTATCAGAAATTCTCTGTATATTATTTGATTTGGTATGATTGTTCTATATGTGCTTAGTCTGAAGTTTGTTTTTACTCTGGTATAGACGGTAAGACTTTCAAGAAGCCAAGGCGTCCGTATGAGAAGGAGCGTCTTGATGCTGAACTGAAACTGGTGGGTGAGTATGGCCTGAGGTGCAAGCGTGAGCTGTGGCGTGTGCAGTATGCCCTTAGCCGCATCCGTAATGCTGCAAGGGAGCTGCTCACCCTTGACGAGAAGAACCCCCGTCGTATCTTTGAGGGCGCGGCTCTTCTGCGACGCATGAACCGCTATGGTCTCCTTTCTGAGGACCAGAACAAGCTTGATTACGTACTTGCGCTCACTGTTGAGAACTTCCTTCAGCGCCGCCTCCAGACCATTGTCTTCAAGAATGGCATGGCAAAATCCATCCATCATGCTCGTGTGCTCATCAGACAACGCCACATCAGGTATAGCAAATGGTTCTCCTGAAATTAACATTAGTTCATCTGGTAGCTCAAGAGGTTGAACTGCTGTTCTTATTTTGTGCCATGTGATGAGAAATCTTATCCAACTCACGACGGTCGTCTGAGACACTTAGTGTGTAATGGTGCATACATATATCTCTGATGGCCCTTAGTTTGTTGGAACTATTTGATTTCCTGGATTGCATGTGCTGTAATGCTGTAGGATAACTGTAAATCCTGAAACTTTTTGTGAATGGATGAATTAACATTGTGGTAATTTGCACATTGTTTTGCCCTGGGGGTGTTTGCCAACAGATTTTTTGTTTATATTGTATTTTGCATGTGATGAGAAACCATATGCAACTCACGACGGTCGTCTGAGACACTTTGTGTGTAATGGTGCATTCATATGTTCTCTGATGCTTGTTCTGTTTTCTTCACTTTGTGCATGGTTTGTGTTATCTGTTTGTTTCATTTGCAACAATAGCCTCATCATTCATATGTTTTTTGCTGTTCAAGCGGCGCAATGAGGAGTATATTTATTAAGTATCTTTGAGGTCAAAAGGCCAATGAATTGATATGTCCTTTTCATTCTGAGTGCCTCTCCAAGTTCATTTGATATACTTGTTTCAAAATGGTACCCTTTCTGTTTCTGTTTAATTACTCCCTCTGTTCCATGTTGGTCTGTATTTTATAACCTAATGCATGTGGTGTGCATTGTAAGCCTAGACATACATTGAATTTACAATCTTGTATGTTGTCTCAATGTAGTTCAAACTGTTTTTGCAGAGTTGGGAGGCAGCTTGTCAACATTCCGTCGTTCATGGTGAGAGTCGACACTGAGAAGCACGTGGACTTCTCCCTCACCAGCCCACTTGGTGGTGGCGAGCCTGGAAGGGTCAAGAGGAAGAACCTGAAGAAGGCTGCTGGTGGCGGCGGTGGGGATGGTGATGAGGAGGAAGAGTGAGCATGTGATTCAGCTCTGTTTTTTAGTAGAACCTAATTTTGCTGTCTCCTGTTAGAACCTAATTTTGTTACATGTGTTTGGACAAAGGTTGGTCACTGTGGGTGTCTAGAATCTCTCTTTCCAGTTCTTCAATCGATCATTGTGAAGATTTGGTTTTAAGTTTTTTCATCCCATGAGCTAAATGGACATGAAATGTGAATTCGGTGTGCTATCTTGTTTACTTACAGCTTCTGTTATTTTAATCTGGCATTCTTTTGATAGGTTTCCAAGATTATCATGTACTTCAACAAATTATTTCATGCTAAGTAAATGATGCCTCCACTCCGGTATATGGTGCTTGTTCAGTTTGGATGTATATTGGATAGGGTTATGAGTCTGTTTTATGTTTGTTTCTTAGTTAAATCTGCTAAATATCCGATAGAAAGAGAACATGGTTTACAAATTACGACCTAGAGATGCAGAAAAACCCTGGCCACCCATCCTAAGTTTATATGAAGGGCAGAGTATCAACCTAAGCAGGTAGTCAGCAGGACTGTCTTATCAACATGTCGTACATCTCCCATATTTGCAAGTGAGCAACTCATCCTGCATTTCTACTTCCTACACCGAGGGCTTAGACCAGGGCATAGCCCAAGAGTTTTACAAAGTGTCTAGCCAGGCTACAAAATAAGATCTCAGATCAATCCTTCATAGCCAGGCTACAAAATAAGATCTCAGATCATCCTTCATTTTGTAAGAGAGAAGGAAGAGGTCTCTTTTAAAAGAAAAGGACCAAGCATAAATAGTAGGTGTGGTATTATCAAAAGTAAGGGCATTCCTCTCCTTTCATATATTCCAGGAGGCGGTGACAAAAACTTCGAAGAAGAACGGCCTTAGCAGTGGCCATAATTAAGGAAGTTCTAGATTGTCTTCTCCGAATAAGATGGTCCCTGGTTTCTAGATGTCCATCGTTGTAGAGGCTGCATATTCCGTCAGTATATCCTAGTTATATGTCATGCTGTATCTATTGAGACGGAGGAAGTACGCGCTGCAAAACTCAATGCAGCTCGAGCTATCTGGATGCGGCGCGTGGCCTTCGCCAGAAGCGGCAAATACCGCAGCGCAGAGACATGCCCTCGCCAGCCGTGCGATTTTCCAAGACCCCCCCCCCCCCCCCCCCCCACACACACACACACACACAATTTTGCACACATAAACAAATCTAGAAAATGCACTATTTCTTTTATGACGAACATAAATTAAAACTGACGAACGAGTTCAAGAGTTTAACACGACGAACTACACGAAACAGGAAAAACCATAATTATCTACTCTTCATCTTCATCCTCTGAGGTGGTGTCGTTGGACTCCGTCCACATGTTGGCCCACCTAGGATTGTCGTCGGCGATGGTGCACATGCCCTCTATCTAGGCTTTGGTGAAGGCCTTGCGACGGCGGCGCTCCGCCCGGTACTCCCTCCTCTCAGCCCTCTTGGAGCCGTAGAACTCCACCTCCGCTTGCACGTCCTGCGGGAACATCCGACGCCACTCTGCCATGGCGTGCTCGTCGTGCTTGGCGACGGTGAGGCGCCGCTGCGCCACGCGGTGACGGCGACGATCCTCCTCGGTGACGAGTTGGGGCGCCGACGGGAGGAACTCGGCCTCCGCGAGCGACTACGTCTCCGGGAAGTTCATCTTGCGCCCGTGGCGGCCCAGGCGCCACGCCGCCGCGTCGTACGCGCGGGCGGCCTCCTCCACCGAGACGTACGTGCCGAGGGTGAGCCGGAAGCCGGCGGCGCGGAGCTCGGTGTAGTACATCCCATTGGGGCGCGGGTGCACGCCGCGGAAACCGGAGGCGCTGCGGCGGTGAGGCTGCATGCTGGCGCCGGAAGGGGAAGAGGGGCAGAACGGTGCGCGCGCGTGAGGTGTCGGTGGGGGAAGGGAAGAGAGCGGCGCTGAATATTCCGGAGTGTGACGCGTGGCGGTTGGAGGCACACGCGCGTCATTTTGCGCGGGAGATTTGGCGCGCCAGATAGCGCGCTCCTTTCCTGCGCCCGCTGGAGGAGCCGCGCTATATCGACGGTTATTTTAGCTCGCTATTCTAGTGCTACTGCTGGAGATGCTCTTGTTAACCATGTACTCCAGGTTCGCATCGCGCCTGTTCTCTCTTAAAAAAAGAACTAGAGTTCAGTTGTGCACTTATATGAGAAACAAGTTACAAGAGTTCATTACCACAAAAGTAAAGTTGCTGGAACTAGAGTTCAGTCCCGGAAACAAGTTCGAAAAGTTCATTCTTACAAAAGCTGCTGGGACAAGAAACTACTTTGAGCGACAAAGTGGTGCCCAAGTATCGCTAAGGAACTCTAAGCTCCCTAGTTTTGGCGCTCTGTCCTCGCTCCAGCCGCTTTACGTTAGGTGAGCCCTAGCTGGCTGAATTGAGGCGGTTCGCCGCTGCGTGGTTTGGAGACGTGTGGTTTATTGGACGGGCCTGTAGTTGGTCATTACGTGTCGCTGGGTGGGGTACCGGGGGCCTGTGGTGGTACCGACGGCGATTGAGCCTGTTGGGTCGGTTCCTTTGGGTCAACTTGTGGGATCGCTGCTTCAGAGGGAAGCTGTCCCTCGACGCTCCACACACGGCGGAAATACGGAGTAGACTAGCAACAAGCGCTCAGGCTCCTCCATACTCGCCCCGTTCATCTTGCGAGGTGGCAGATCGAGCTCCACCGCCCCCATCTTCGGCGTCATCGCTGCCGATGTCAAGTCACCACCGGAGGTTTCCTTTCCCGAGACCGTACGCGTCTCCCCCGTTTCTCCTCTCTCGCCAGCGATGCGCGCCGCCGCCTAGGGTTCGGCCGTTCCCGCTGCATCCAGGTCGCCTCCTGTCTGTCACTTCAGTTTCCCGCCGCCAGGTCGCCTCCTGTACTTTCTACTCTTAGTAATTCGTATGCAAAATCCTAGGTTTTATTGGGTTAATTACGTGTATCCGTGTATGCATATCTTATATTAGGCATTCAATAGCTGTAAGACCTTAGGTAGCAGCGTGCCTGATACTGTTTGGGTTGTCGACGTTGAGGCGCCGTCATCTACTTATGCCATCAGGAAGTCCTGTAATATAATACAAAACTCAGATATTTTCTTTTTTTCTCATAGGTATTAGATGATGGTGATCTCGGTGCTACCAGACAATTATTGGTGTGCTCTTCCCTCTTACCCTCTACATAAGTGCATAATTCAATTGAGGTTTTGGTTTATAGATTTGATAACTTATCATTGTATCATTGCCTGGTTGTCAAACGAGTTACTATAGAAGCTGAATTGTAAAGTCTTACCATATATAATCTGTAGCTTCATAGAAGTCTGATGAAAATCCTATATTTTTTTCATCATAAACAAAGTCCGCTTAATTTGTGTTTAAGAGGGCAACTTCATGTATGAGAGGAATTTATACAGTTTACTCAGATATGTCAAGTACAATATTTAAGATCTTTTTGTTGTTGAATTATAATTTTGTGCTGATCCCATCAAACTGGACCATTGTGAGATGAAGGAGCAGCCATAATGATCTCACATCGGGCATGTATTCTTTATTCTGAATTTTGGTATTGCGCACTTTGCATAGTATATATTGTTAGCAGTGCTGCTCGACTATTGCTGTTGACTATAGCCAACATCTATTTTCCTAATAGAAAGATGATGGTTGCTGATAGCCACATATAGTCCACCATCCGGTCTTTTATTTCCCTTCAGATCCTCTCTCTCCCTAATGCCGCGGCTGCTGGTCCACCCATCGGCTTTCTATTTTCCTCACTCATGGATCATCTCTTCAACGCCGGCTTCAGCCTAAACTCTAGCTCGATCTAGGTTGCGCCACTGACGTAGCCGCTATAGTCCACCCGTAGCGGCTGAGAGGAGTATGGCACAAATGCACGGCATACCAGCCGGATACAAAGCCTTCCACTGGTCGGCGTGATGATTTGGGAGATGGAACATGAGCTTATGGCAGCAGCATCCGAGATCAACAACGACTATGGTGTGGATGCTGAGACTTGAGATGGAAGGCACCATGTATCCACACACCAAGGAGAGAGCAAGGTGGCAATGCGGACGACGACATGGCCAGATACACTCGTGGATTTAGGCTCCTTGAGTTGTAAGGTGAACCTCTTGTGTGTTAACCGTGTGTTCATATGAATTTTATAGCAGAGATCTTGCTTCTTGCAAACTTTGTTTATATACTTTGCAAATGGGAAATTAAAATTTTGTAGCTTGGCTCTACTCTTTTGGTTGATGTACTAATCACAGATACTTGGTGAAAGTTGATTCTGAATCTTCAATTTTGATATTTTTTGCACATGGGACATGCACTGATTTGGAACGGGAGTTTCTAGGACTAAGCCAGACACTTTCTTAAGCACCAAAGAAAGCTGCAATCCATCAAACTAAAAGGACCCTTTTATGTATGAAGCAAACACAACCTGAAAATGCCTAAGCTCTGAGCATATTATTGTAGTTTTATACTCTTAGCTCTATCAGAAAGTTTGCAACCTTTGCACACTTAAACACTGCCATTCTTTTCTGTCATATAAGCAGTAAGAGCTTATATTTTATTGATATGGTTTTCAATTGTGTGACAATGATGCCTTTTTTGGCTATCCAGGTATTGCTAATCTCAAAAGATCAATCAGAGGGAAGACACAAATTAGAAGGGCGTATTTCAAGGATCTTGAAGTGTGTTGTTCACTCCCTACACCTTGGGTTAGATATTTTCTTCTGCTCTTTTGAAATTTTAGATGAGCATTTTTTGTGTACATTTATCAATCAGGCATTTGCACTTCTGGGCAACCCATCCCATGATCCTACGCTAGTCTGGAGTTTGGACCATGGACACCACCAGCTTATACAACCGACATTACAAAAAATGCTTGCCATTCTTCTAAATCCATATTTAAGCAGTCGGTGATTTATTACTTTGTTAGAAATTTCCATAATGTATTGAAATGGTAAAACTTTCCAGTTCGCTACCAAATAAATTTAAAATGTGATATAATGTTCATGGGCATATTTTTGGTTGGTTTTATCTGATTTCAAGGACTAAAAGCTGTGAACTAATTGTTTCTATTCATTCTTGGCTTCACTTACGACTGTATTTATTTGAGATAATGTTTCGTTGCGATTGCACATTGCAGGTGAACTTAAACTTAGGATAACAGTGCCAAATGCCAACACTACTTGAGCAAAATGATTGCTATCAAAGTTATCTTACACTTTTAATAGTAATTTGATAAATACTAATACTGATTATTAGTATTTATGATTACTCTTTAAACTTTGTGAACGGTGTATTATTTAACTTATTAAAGTGTACTTTTGAGAATGGCGCCTTGTGTCGTTTTCTGAAAATGCTCATCACCATAAGGCAAGACCTTTATTGACCGGCTACATTTAGATGACAATGCACTGCAACTATCAACTACAATAGGAACACTTTCTTTGTTCTAATTAAAAATAGCAATTACCAACTCTCTAACAAATAGCAGTCTATGTGCTCATCACTAAACAGTAAAGAAAATATTGATTATATGCCTGGTACAATCACACCTTAATAATAATTGTCCACCGGACACATAATCAGGAAGGGGTATTAGCTGGCTAATAAATATCAGTTCAAATCTGAAAAAATCAAATACTACTAGACCAACACTGCTAGCCTTATTTTTTCCAAGCTGAACTATTACTACAATTTGTCATGACAAACACTGACGGCACCAAACCTGCAGGCCCTCTAGCTGGTCGATGTGCCACGGCAGATGGTCATGTATAGATGTAACGCTTTACAGCTGAAGACCAACTCCATTGTCACCTCAGGTGAGAACAACATCAACTTCACAGCTTACATTAACATAAGTATCCCGTCAGGTGTGGCCGATGGTATGGTGCCTCTACAAATGTTGGGCTAGATTACTGTCTTTTTTTTATTTTTAGCAAATCGTCCCATCACCTCTTAGTCTCTGTTCAAAACAAATAATTCCCAATAGAATTGGGTACGCATTTACTGTCCTTTTTTTTAGCAAATCGTCCCATCACCTCTTAGTCCCTGTTCAAAACAAATAATTCTCAGTATAATTTGTTGTCGTGCTAAGAGTACAAAATCTGCTAATAACATAGATTCGTTTAAATTCTCATTTTATAAAAAAATCATTAAACTCTTATACATGACAAGTCCATGGTGGTTTGCTAATTATGTGATTGAGTACCATTAGAAAAGAGGACTACAACTAGGTATAGAAATGATTCCCCTAAATAGGTGTGTCTATCATCTAGATATTCTAATAAACAGAGTTATGTATTGTTCAGGCTGTTTGGTGCTTGAAACATCAGATTACTACAATGTACAAGTGTGTGTTGCTACACCTGGCCTTCTTGATGATCAAATTTCTGAGAGTACGTGGATTTATGAAACATATAAGCTAACTAACATATGCAGTCACAGGTTATTACTGCATAAATTGTCTTACTGTATAAGATGGTCTCTTTGTCCAGGGAAGAAATGCAATAGATGTCCAGTACGGTGACATTGTAGATAACTTATGATAGTTGTGGTTATGTGTTACTGCGTGAACTCTCGCATAAGTTTAGTGAAGATACGGTAAACATGTCTAGCTTATACAATTCCAATTTATTTTAGTATTTGGTTGTACATTGTGAGTTGCAGGTTATATGTGCTTCACTTTCTTTGCACCTAGCTTCACATGCCTTTGCACCTAGGTCATCACTAATTTCAATAATGTTGACAGGTGGATGTTGGCCTTCGTTATTGTAGTCATCACTACTGTTATCTAAAATCCTAAAAAGATTGGTAGTGATATTTTCGGAATATGTGTAAAGCATGTGTCAGAAGTTAGAAAAGAGTAATACTAGATTATTTTACCTTATAGAGATGTCTGAGCTCTAGAATATATCATACCTTCTATGGTTGTCTGAGCTCCTGAATATATTATACCTTCTATGGTTGTCTGATCTCTAGAATATACTGAGTAGTGCAGGGTCAGTCATGCCACGAGGGGCTGTCATTTGAGGCCGGCATCGCCATACCTTACATGTACATGCATCTAATACTGATTATTTTGAGGCAATCATATTGATTTGATTAACCGAGTAAGACATCGCCATTTTCTATAGTGAATGTCTGAAATGTATCAAGACATGTTGTAAATTTTACCCTCTTATTGGAACTATTTGTGGTCATAAGTACATGTCAGATTTCAGCATTTGCATACAAGTTGCATGTCTGTTTCATCTAAGTTCCTTACAAATATGTCAACGGCTATTATTTAAATGTAAGGACATATGAAGGCCGATTTTCTAAGAGCTATATATTTCAGATGGTTTAATTTCTTTGTAAAAGACTGACACCTGAGATTCATGAAGACCATGTTTAGAAGAATTTAGAATAAAAAATTGGTATGGATTATAGATGACAATGTTCGACAATCTTATAAAACTATCCTCCTGATGATATAGTTATAAAGCCTCCAACACAGTGTTTTGTGAAAATTTATTTGATAAAACATGATGGAATTCCTAAAACCAAATGGTAAACTCAGGTATTTTCTTGAGTTGTGGTAGACGATGAATAGTTTTAGAATTATGTTGATTTTTTCCAAAGAACTGTTTGTTCTATGGCTTTCCTCTTCATCTCCAGAATATTGACTATACATGTGCAACTGGTTCAATTAAAAGATTTAATCTTCTTTGTTGACCGTGTGAGAGCATAACTTGCTCTTATGCCTTTGTATGTCAATAGTATTATTCCACTTTTGGTAAAGATCAGGATATATAGCTCTTACCACATCTTGGAAAACAGGGATGACTGCATATAGTGTCCAGATTTCTCCCGCGCTGTCATGTGTGACAACACGTGCGTGATTATTTGGTCGGTAGCTTGATAGAGTCATGAGGCAATTGGATCACGATGCCCTCTTTATCCCTTTCATCTATCGCCACCGCTGCATGTTGGAGATATGCCCAAGAGGAAATAATAAAAGTGGTTATTATTATATCTTTGTGTTTATGATGAATGTTTGCATCCCATGCTATAATTATATTATAAGAAAACACTAATACATGTGTGTTTTGTAAACATAAAAGAGTCCCTAGTAAGCTCTTGTTGAACTAGCTTGTTGATTAATTGATGATCATGGTTTCCTCATCATGGACATTGGATGTCATTAATAACAAGGTTATATCATTAGGAGAATGATGTGATGGACACACACCGGTAGTAAGCGTAGCATAAGATCAAGTCATTTAAGTTCGTATTGCTACAAGCTTTCAAATGCATAGTAACCTAATCCTTCGACCATGAGGTTATATTAATCACCATCACCGGATGGGTACTTTGATGACATCAAACACCTCTTCGTAACTTGGTGGTTATAAAGGTGTCATTGGGTATTCTGAAAGTATGTGTTGAAGCGCATGGACCAAGATTGGGATTTGTCCATCCATATGACGGATATATATGCTCTGGGCCCTCTCGGTGGAATGTCATCTAGTTAGCTTGCAAGCATGTGACTAGGTCACAAGGGATGACATAATATGGAACGAGTAAAGAGTACTTATCAGTAATGAGGTAGAACTAGGTATGGAGATACCGACGATCAAACCTCGGATAAGTAGAGTATCGCGTGACAAAGGGAATTGGTCTCGTATGTTGATGGTTCTATCGATCACGAAGTCATCGTTGAGTATGTGGGAGCCGTTATGGATCTCTAGATCCCGCTGATGGTTATTGATCGGAGAGGTGTCTCCATCATGTCTGCATATTCACGAACCGTAGGGTGACACACTTAAGGTTCGAAGTTGTTTTAAGTAGATATGGAATGTGCGTTGAAGACCGAATGTTGTTCGGAGTCTCGGATTGGATCCGGGACATCACGAGGAGATCCGGAATTTTCCGGAGAATAAGATTCATATAATGGAGATCATTTTCTAAGTTAGGAAATGTTCCAGAGTATTTATATGGGGATTCTAGAAGGTTTCGGAATGTTCCGGAAGGTTCTAGAAGATTTTTTGGAGTTTACTTGAAAACCAAGAAAGGATAAAGGGAAACTTAAAGGGTAAGTAAGGGAAACTTGGGGGGGAAGGACTCTCCCCCCAAGCTCCCTTGTGCGTCGGCCCTAAGGGGTGGGCCTAGGGGTGGGAACCCTAGGCCGCACCCCTCCCTCTATATATAGAGGGGTGGAGGCGCCACCCCCCTTTGCCCCCTCCCACTCAAAAACCCTAGTCGCCTCTCTCCTCCTCCTTCCACCCGCTCTGGCTTAGGCGAAGCCCTGCAGAATTCTCTACTCCACCACCACCACCACGCCGTCGTGCTGCTGGGATTCCGTGGAGAGATCTACTACCTCCGCTGCTCGCTGGAACAGGGAGAGGAAGGTCTGCTTCGACTCTGCATGTGTGACCGACTACGGAAGCGCTGCCGGAATGCGGCGCCGGAAGGATCGTCTACTCGATCTTGAGATCGGCAAGTGATCGTCTACATCAACCACGAGATCCGATCTCGCACAAGGCTTTCGGATCTACAAGGGTTAGTAAAGATCTATCTCGTTGCACTTGTCTAATAGATTAAATCTTGGCTTTTATCTAGATTAGATCTGGGTTTTGTTCGTTCTTGCGGTAGAATTTTTTGTTTTCCATGCTACGAACCCATCACTGCCACCATCGCCCCACCTCCTCCATCCCCACCAGTCCCAGGAAGGTCCATGGCTCCCCCTCTATGTGATGACTCTGCTCGAGTATGATACTACTTCCATCATTCCCAACCTCCCAAATCCCTTCGTCTTACTGCATCCATGGTGCCGCTGAGGAGTACAATGAAGGGCACAAGGGTCAGCGTCCCATGTCCACAACAAACCAGGTTAATCCCTCGCCATATGTTCTCCCCTCTCTCTTAACCCTGAGTTGCTTCCTTCATACGTATGTGCGATAATCGTTTGTCGTTCCTCCTCCTTGTGCCTTATCGTAAGGGTCTAGCCATTGAGACAGGGTGGATATTGGGGGAGAGCCTCGAGCCAATGACATACACTGGCATGGCCATTTTATGTTCCCTGATCTCTTTCCCTAATTAGAACTGTAGCTATCTTAGGTCAAAGTTCCATATGTAAAGTTCGTTTCGTGCTTTTCAGATGGTGTTGGAACAAGTTTCAGAGGGAGGTTGGGAGCAGATCCATGTGATGTTCAGAAGAGTTCACAAAAATAAAGCTAATTAAGACTAATACTATGCTTTCTAGGCATGCATATGTTCTTCCAATTAATCCTGCAATAATGCGAAGCTAACCAGTGTAAAGTAGTCCACACAAACTCATGTCTTGCAATGTTCTAAGTAGTTTCTGCACTGCAAAATCAAGTGTTATGGTGCTGCAAATACTTAGATGATTCTTTAGGTACAATATTGTATCCTTTCAACTCTTTGTGCTAGATGTATCATGTATTGTTTCCTCAACAGAAAGTAAACAATGTAATGCATTGGTACAATCTACAGACAGAGAAAGCAATGTCTTTTGGATTGCTACAGGAAGAGCAGAAACGGTCAGGAAGGCGGTATGTCATAGAAGTTGATCTAAACGCAGGCCCTAGCCTTATTATAGTTTTCACTATTCTTAATTAAGAAAATCAGTTTTCGTATTGTCAGCAGATGTATATGTTGATTAGCCATTCATCTTTTGTTTGTTGGCTAATGTCACGAAGCTGCAATCCATCAGTCGAGTCCCTTTCATGAGCTGAAATCACAAAGGTTATGTTTTCTACTTTAGCATTTCCTCTTAAAATAAATCAGTACATGTCAATGAAAGTGTCCTGGGATGCACATATTAATTTCTGCTACCGCTACTATGCATGCTACATCTTGTTTATTCTATCAATGAGTAGTTTTTGTCTGAAATGAGTTACTGTATCAAGGCTTTAAATTTTCTGTATTATTATGTTTGATGTATGGTATAACATAAGTATGTGAATCCATGTCCGAGACACTCATTCATGCGTGCCTCCCTGGCAATGTGGTTCATTCAACTACTGGTTTGAGGTGCTGAAAGAGAAAGCTTATAAAAGGTCTAAAGCACTCACCAAACATGGTGAGGCAAATTTCTTTTTCTAGACAAAAACATTATATTCCATACAGTTTCAGAGATGGAGATTTTTGAAAATCTGGTGAATCTTATAGGATCAGGATTTATTGAAGTGTTCTCCAACAAAATGATCGATTATTATTTTTATGTTTTTAAAAAATCGATCAATTATGCGTATTTTTGTTGCTATACATAATATTTGTCTACCAAAATATTTCTAGCTATGTCTGGATTGAAAATGCTTTCTTAGTATTATCTGCCTAAAATATCGCAACATCGAAGCGACAATAATAATGTTGCATGATTTTCCATCGTAAACTATCTACACATAAATTGAAGGAAGTTCTATTAAGTTCATATTTTTTAAGTTCTAAATTTGTATGCGGCCATTGTCATTTTCTATAGAGAGGTCTTACAAATAGTTCAACAGAACACATTGCAACAGAAGCGCACAGTCTACCAATTGAGTTATTGAGTTTGGGACTTCACGATGCTTGACATCAATTTGAGGGGATATGATTTAGATTTGCACATTGGTTTTATCTTTGGCATTCTTTATCTCACATGTAATGGTGGGTTGTTGAGTAAAGAGTACAAATTAAGAAGACATGCAAGTATAAATTATTCTCATGTAACAATGTTTTCTCAAGTGGGGAAGTTGTAATGTATACTTATGCATGTATTTTTGTTGGATCTTACCACTTGTGGTTGCCGAGTAGAAAATGGGGTTGTGTCATTGCATTCATCTCGGGCTCTGATGGCATTGGCAGTGTCTTTCATTGTGCAAGTTTTTTGGTGGTATGATGCAGTTGGGACCCTAGGAAAGCCTAGGGTTTGGTATGTGTTTGATGTGTGTGTGGTTTGCCTTTTGTTTGGTCTTTTTTTTTATAGAAACAATGCTTTATTGATCAAATAACATCAATACAAATCGTTCGCCGGATACAATTTGGTACAGAATGGAAAACTTCACTATAGTTTGCATTAAAACAAGATTTAGCTAACAGATGGTGCCGCTTCATTTAGCTCTCGCTTCACATGAACAAACGAGGCTGAAATGAAATCTTTCACCAAGTACCTGATGTCTCAACAAGTACCCAATAGCTAGAGATATTGTCACCCTAAGGAAAGGAGTTCTCGTAACAAGAACAACAATAGCTATCTACACACAGTGACACCAATCATTTTTATGTGAAAAACCTCTCAAACTGTGAAGAAAAACCATCACGATCGAAACCACCTAAATCTTCTTCCACTAGTATCAAATGGGGAATTAGGGATATAACTTGTTCTTCTCTACAAAGCACAAGAGAATCTCATACATCAAGATAGTCGTAGATCTTGGATGCCAACAACACGATTTGGGACACAGGAGCTACAAATTGGGACAATCTCTCATTAGAGATGGTGGAACCACAACGTAAGAAGACGATGTAGTGTGTTTGGACGTCACAACCTTGTGAGCAGAGCGTGGTGCTTGATTTCAATTTCTTCCTTCAACGTTTTCTCTTTTCTTTCTCTCTTGATTTTCTTCTTCAACGAAGGCTAATCTAGATTTTTCGTCTTGCCATTTAGTGGTGCTTCCATGGGAGGCTTATTCTCCTTCTTAAAATACGCTTTCGTCTTGCTTTACAGATAAAGCAACCATCCAAACCAATTTTGCAATCCAAGACAGAATAAAAGGTCTACTAGGGTCACAACACACACAAGCCCAAACGAAAAAAGCAAACGACAAACTCTCGAAAACGCGAGACGCTCAATGAATGGACGCGGTGGAGATCTGACACACTGTCTCCCTTAGATGTCAGAGCATGTCATCCAGCTTCTTCCTGTCAAGGAATTTGAAACTGAGTGAGAAGCACGTTAGAGAAGAACCATCTCAATCATCATCTTATTATCCGATAAATTAAGCCCGGTCACATGCAAACATTATGAGACTATCTACCCGTGCTACCGGTAGACTGCCATGTGGGCTCATTTTCCTACAACTTTTCTCCATTTGCCCAGCTCCGTGCCATTGTCCCATGGACCTCGCAGCATTTCCTCTCCGCGTGTGGGCAGGTGGCGTGTCACGGCCTCACGAGGCATAGTTCTCACGCGTCATTGCTTTGAGCTGTCAGGTGGAATGGCCATGGATTGGTCGTTCGGGGCTTTATTGGGCCCCTGGATGGCTCCGCTCGTGCTCCACGCCTAGCGCCGGGAGAAGGGCGGCAGAGCTCACCTCATCCGGTGGCAGCGCGAGATCAAGGAGCGAAGGCGGAGATTCTGGGAGACGGCAGGCGAACCAGGCATCAAGAGGCGTCGCGTCGGTGGCTAGCGGCTGTGTATGGGAGCTGGCTACGAGGGAGGCCGGGAGAGGATAGAGATGCTAGGCCTCGCCTCCTACTGGTTGGCTCCGTCCAGGGGAGGCAGCGGCGTGGGAGGCGGCCAACCAGATCCGAGGGGACCAACAAGCGAGCAACTGCCTTCTTCTCACCCGACCCACCGCCGCCCGCCCGCAGGGGACCTTCCTCCTCAGCGCGCAGGCCTCTCGCTTGTCCGCAGCAGGCAGGTGGCCACTGCCCGTCCCCAACGTGGCAGGTGTTTGTCGCCTATCCTCTAACTCTGTTCCTGACACCTATGTTGCCGACTGCCTCTCCCCAAGAGCTTGATGAGACCAAGGAACCGACCTCTTCCAGTCTTGCTTCCCCGCGTGAGCTGCACCAGTAATCTTATCTATCACCTTTTCTCCTTTTTCCTTATGCATTCTATATGTTCGGCAAAATGCCCGTCAGTAATACAGCTGCTGCATGTCTCTAACATTACTTGGTTAGATTGTTGTGTTTTAGTCTAGCAACCAGAGTTTCCTCTCCACCTGCGTGTGCCCTCGATCGTGCTCCATGGTTCACCTTTCCATCGGCGTATCCTTAGAGTTGATTCTGGCGGTCCGACCCAATCGGCAACACCTGAGCATCAGGTCCGACCCAATCTACAACATCAAGAACTGCCACCACGGCACCAGGCCTGGCACCGGGCGCATGTGCAAGCTTTTATTTATTTGGACCAACAACCTTAGTTTGGTCTGGCGCAGAGCCATCTGATCCGTGAGTTTTCATGAGCATCAGCTTATACCTATATCCATGTTGATGTTGTACCATATATAGGACACTCATATGGAGCACCACGGTGCCCGGTCACCATATCTGTATTTCATACATACCTAAGGTGTACGTACCTAAATTTTACATACCTAAAATATATCTATTCAAGTTATATATACCTAAGGTATCACATACCTAAGGTGTACATACCTAAGTTGCATATATATACACGTACGCTGCGTACGTACACCTTAGATATGTAATATGTTAAGTATATCTAACTTAGGTATGCATATCTTAGGTATGTGATAGCTAGGTATGTATAATTTAGGTACGTATACCCTCAGGTATGCGTGGTTCAAAACAAAAATAAACGTATCACATATGGTGTCTGGGTATCATGGTGCTCCAGTTATTTTACCCGGGTGTAACTATATATGAAAAATACTTTAAGGTGTAACTACACCCACCTCTCATACACTACCCTCAGGTATATAGGAAAAATACTTTTTACTCTCGGGTGTAACTACACCCACCTCTCATACACTACCTTACAGAAGTATTTATAATACTTTATCTATTTAGTATGTTCATATACTATATCTAAGATACTTACAAGCAAGTTAGATGAAAAAATTGTAAGTGCACCCATAGTTTAAACTATATATGTAAAATACCGTCATATTTGTACGTACAAAAGGAGTATGTGAATAAAAATTACATACAACCAAAAAAATAGTATATATACTGCCCAAATATTTTTATATACTTCACACTACGCGTACATACCTTCCGGTATGGTAGATACTGCCTATATAGTGTGAAACACGTGTGGGTGTAGTTACACCCGGATATAGTATAAATATATATATATATATATATATATATATATATATATATATATATATATATATATATATATATAGCAGACCAGAGCACAAGGCTGCAGAGGCTAGCAAACCAGAGTGCACAAGTTGTTTTCCTGACCTTTTTCCCTTGTCGGGAATACCCATGGTATGTTTATAAGGCGATCTCAATGAAATATCTGGAATGGTGATTTTTTTTTTCAAATTGATGAAAATAGGTATTGTTAGGTGAAAATATTGTGGGTATGTTCAATAAATATTACTTGGTTT
The DNA here is from genome assembly GCA_916181665.1 of Avena sativa. Lineage (NCBI taxonomy): Eukaryota > Viridiplantae > Streptophyta > Magnoliopsida > Poales > Poaceae > Avena > Avena sativa. The sequence goes on along the minus strand of OV702289.1, from coordinate 540,565,955 downwards.
TGGTCCGCGGCTCAAAAATAAAATATGCCATCAACTAAACTTAGTTATCCTATGAACTTAGACTCAATATATATAATCCTAGAAGTATTCCATGTCCTTTTCTGTAGAATATTAGTTATAAGCACATTTGTTGCTGATACTAATACTTAACTAAATACCCACAGGTTACCTGAAAGGAGATTACATCATCTTTATTTTTGTTATAGGAACTAAGAGTTTCATGCAGTTGACTAATTTATAAGAAAATGAACAGGTTCAACTCTCACAAGCTTACAGATGAAGAGTGTATGCATGCTATTATTTTTTCTCCTTAAGAGATTGATGCTCCTTCGTTGTATGTCCTTGATCCCTTGCTGGTGAAATACCCATGGTATATTTTTAAGGTGATATCAATGAAATATCTGGACTGACGTTTTTTCTGAACAAGTGAAATTAGCTATTGTTAGGTGAAAATGTAATGAAAGGTTTAATAAATCGTACTTGGTTTTAGGCTGACTTTAGGCAATGTTCACTTTTAACAATTATTTCCCATGTAATTTGAACAAATATTCTATAGGTCATAATGACAGATCCAATGCCAAGCAGTTATTAATATTTGTATATTTAGTTTCTATTGTAATCTGAACAAATAACGGTTATTTATGCTTTTGCATGTAAGTCCATCACATCCGAATGAGAATGGTATGCTGACAATTACTTTAGAATTAAGGTTTTTTCAGAAAAGTTTCCCCACTTCAGCCAGTAATAATCATATTTTCTATTTTCACTGATACACATGTTTGATTAATATTTGGTTATCAAGCGACTTTGATGATGCAAAAATAAATGAAAACAAAATGATTACAAAAACTATTCTCTGTACGTTCTTCCTCAAAGTTCAATACGCTTGATGCTATGCAACCCTTTTTAAACTTTTTATAGGTGTTTCCTTGCACAATGAGCTGAGTCAAAATAGGCTCTCTTTGTCTAAAGTCATAATCTGTCCAGGTTGCTGCTATAGGTATGGTCAAGGTCTTGCATACTGTTTTTACGGTGCAAAGTAAAAATTGAACATTATCTATTTCCCTGGTAAAAGCGAGAACAGTCATAGGATCTAAATTACTTGCCAGAAAACGTTTACAAATCGCTGCGCTATTAAGCATCCGTTTTGTTTGTAGAGGTGAGCTTTTAATTTTTATTGCTGCTTCCGTTGAGATAGTCTCCTTTGTGTACTGTTATTTTACCCGAGCTACAAATAAAGTAGGGGTTCTGCACTTCATGGGTACCAGTATATTCGGTGCCGCCTTTCTATAAAAATACCCCTATAGGTCTCTGCATGTGGAACTATTTTCAGTTGACTTATTTTCGGCACTACTCAATTTATATTTACTGAAGTTCTCTAAACATATTCTTTCTTCATCCATTTATATTTGCTAAAGTTTTCTAAACGCATTTACTCCTTCAGTTCATAGCAAACTTGTTTAATATTAATAGCGTCAACATGGATGCTAATATTTTTAGTAGTCTGCAGTAGTATGAAGAATCTCATCATGTTGTTGTAGAAGACACACATCCTCCTATTACTACCACCATGAACAGAATTCTTCTCCAGTGGTGGTCTTCCGGAAAGATCTCAATGATTTTTTTCGCATCCAGGTGTGCTTGAAGATGATGGGAAGATGAGTGCCTTTACATTTTCTTCAAGAAAAAAATGTGGAGATATAGTATTATGGTTTGTCAGGTTCAGTTTGGGGATGAGCTGACAATAATGGAGAGGGGAGGAGGAAACAATCGAGGTGAATACGTTGGAGGATGATAACACATGGAAAATACTTAGGTTTTCCATGTGAGCCATTAAAACAAGGAGATATCGACATCTAACGGGCGGTGTTGAACAGTGGTAGTCGACCACTAGTAGTCATCATGGTTATACCTGAAAAGCTGACTAATTGAAATTGTCCCGCTTTCATATTTGTTAAGGTTTCATCTGTCTTGTTATAAGGAAGCTTTCAATTTGTTGGGGGTTTCCTTCTTATTATCATCTTGGAGATTTTCTATCTTTGTCATTACATGAGTAAGTTTCTATTGTTTATTCTCACTATTTTTTCTTGGCAGGGGATCATGCATGACTTCACTGACAAAGGTAATTACTGAGAATTCATCAATAATAGATATTGGTGTATTGGGTACTATTTACTAAAATATCAGTTTTAATTGTTTCTCTTCATTTTTTAGGTTTAATGAATTTTTTGTAGCTTTAAAGGACGTGTGTACAATTACCTAAATAAAGTATCTTCTGTTTATAAAGTATACTTATCATGATTATGCCCATCCTGTTTTATATCTGTGCTTGACAAAAAGATCTGACGGCGATCACGTAGCAATTGCCACAAAAGATCTTTGTTTTTAAGGGTATAAAGGCATTTTCGACAAGGCTTTGGTCCATAGCAGAGTGGGCCCTCTAAATAGGAACCAATATGCCAAGCTAACCGAGAAAACCCCCGAGGGGGATAACAACCAGGTTTTGAAGATGGGAGGGGATTGTTGTTCACCAAATCCTCACCAATCCCCCAAATACCCTTCCCTAAAAATATTAGTATGGTGGAGAGTTTTTAATGTTGTCAAAATAAGAGATTTTTTAAGAATATTTTGAGATTATTCTATCCAAACTCGTCTTAGTACGATGATTTTGTGGGATTGAGATAATCCCCGCCAATCCTCGTAAATGGGCTCGCGAATACAATAGGCCCTGGTGGCGGCGGCCTTCTGCCTCTACCCTCTCGCTTCTCGGTGAAGATCGCGCGGGGGTGGGTCGCATCTGAGCGGTGCTCTTAGGAGGCGGCGGTCCGACGCGGCGCGGGGAGGTGAGGGATGGCAGCAGCTGAGCCTGTGCGGCCCAGATCTTCCTAGATGGGCCGGCATGGGCCGGTGATGCAGCTGGCGCTAGCGCTGTCTTCTAGAGGTGGAAGTGGGGAGTTAGGTTTCGAGGTTGTGGTGACACTGTCATTGGCCAGATGCAACGTGTCAGCGGGAGCTTTGCGGGTCGGGCCAGGGAGGCCTGGTGTGCTCCTGCTGTCGTGTCCGGTCGGCTAATGCTACTACGGTGGATGCAGTTTCTTCCTGCGCGGCTACGGGGATGCTGCACCCATTTCATTGCGCTCCCTTAGTCCGTCCTCTAGGCCTCACGATGGTGTTCACGGTGATACGACGGTGGTGACGTCAAGGCCGTGGTGGCACATGTTGTTGGGCAACATTGTTGGGTGACAGAATACCGAGAGTCCGGGTAGTGGTTTTGGGAGGGGGTGTCGGGAGAAATCGATGTCGGTATTCCGTTGGGAAGACGCATTTGGGTGTCGTTGTTCCTTCTTGGAGGTCATCTGGTGTACCCCTTCCCGCTCACCTTCGCCTACGAGGGAAACCCTAGGACAGGTCCGAGCAGTAACATCGTTATGGTTGCTTTCTTTCTTGAAGATGTTGCTTGATACACGGCGTTTCGGAGTTCTAGACGCGTAGTGGGATTTCTTCGGAGGACGCAGCGGTTGCGAACCATTTTCCTTTAGTTGATCTGTCGTTGTTTGACATTGATTTCTCTTTTGTTTCTCTCTATTTTCCGTTTGGGGTTGACTATGCTTAGGGCATGTACAATGCGGTGACGTCAGCCTTCTCTTATGGTTGCCACGTTAGATTTTTGCTTAGTTGGCGGAGATAGAAATAAGAAAGAGAAGGTTGTCTTCTCTTAGCTAAGGGATGATCTCTTAAAAATAATAGAAGACTATTTTATCCACTGTACCATATGTTAGCAAATCAGTTTCTTACTAAAAATAATAAATTCTTATTAATTGCTAGAGATGACAATAGGAGTAGGAGATAATGCATTGTACAATTTATATATATTGCCTTCTCTAGATGATATGGAGGACTAATGGAAGACATGCCTTTCCTAATATTGTACATGCCCTTATGCCCCAACGATTGTATGACTGTATCGGATGGTTGCTGTATTTTTTTTGGGACGAAAGACTGTTTGAAGGAGATTAAAGTAGGACCAAATGGTGGGATCAAAACTCTCTTCACCAGTGCGGGATGAATTTCTCGCGGGTTTTTCAGCGAGTTAAATACACGAACAGTCCTTATACTTGTCGGACTAGCTCGATTTAGTCCTCATACTCAAAATTTGCTAAGTTTTGTCTGTGTACTTGTAAATTGGGTTCGATTTAGACCTAATCCATGTTTAGCACCAAAATTGCGCTGACTCGAACACCACGTGGAGGCGTGTCCCCCTTGCAAGAGTGGAGATGGACTAGAAATTTACAGTTAGCTTCTCCCGTGTTACTCCATTACCGTTAGTTAATCTCGCATTGTAAATATATCACTCCACCTTCTGGTCTAGCGATCACCACCTCCGACGCCTGCCCGTCGCCTCCGCCTCCGTCGAGTCCTTCCTTTTTTCTTCTCTCGAGTAGAACTCTCTGGGTTGAAGAGATCTGTAATGGCATGGGGCGCTCTGCATAACAGATCTGATGGGAGGGCATACATGCAAATATCTGACAGTGGAAAAAAACATTCTAGATGCGAGAGTGTGTTTCTGCAAGATTATAATCCAATAGGTAGTATTGCAACTTGTTGTGGCCAGACATTTATTAATATTAAAACGTAAAAATTAGTCATAATCATATCTAGCCCTGTAGTACACAGCTTCAGGGTCGTCTTCGGAATCGTCATCGTCATCATCCTCGCTCGTAGCACGCGGATGGATCCTCAGCCCTTCCTCGTAGCACGCGGATGGATCCTCCGGCCTCGGATTCACGACGCGCGGGGGAGGGGCTCCCGGATGACGATCCTAGTACGCCCTAGGCCTTCACCACCACCACCATTCTTGTGGCTATGCGGCTGGTGAAAGTGCGGGTACCTCAGGCGAGGATGGTCTCCCATGGCGATGTAGCGCATCACACCGGTGATAGTCTGGTTCGCCCACCACAGGCGGCGACCAGCCTCGTTGTGGTTCACTGGGGGTGGGCCGTCACCCCGTACCTGGCGAGCTCCCTTTCTTGCCGGTTTGCAAAGAAGGCATTCCAGGTGTCGAGGTTGTCGGGATCCTAATGGGGATCCATTCGCTGCTCTGGCGTGAGCTCGAGGTAGAAGTGGTTCGTGATGGCCGCCTGGCGGGCCGAACCTTGAGGCACAGGAGGAATAGGAACCCCTCCAGCGCTTAGCATCCAGCCAGCGGGCAACTGGTACCCCGGCGGGCATGGGTAGTTGGAGGCGCACAGCGCCTCGGTCTCCTCGAGCGTCAGAAAGGCCCAGTAAACGGTGTCCATTGTTGTGAGAGAGAAGGTGTGGATGTGGGGATGGACATGGCGGTCGGTGTAGATATAGAGAGATATGGCGGGAGAACATGGCGGGAAGCGGGGGAAATGGTGGGAGAACATGGCGGGAAGCGGTGGAAATGGCGGGAAAACATGGCGGGAAGCGGGGGAAATGGCGGGAAGCAGGGGAAATGGCGGGAAAACATGGCGGGAAGCGAGGGAAATGGCGGGAAAATATGTTTTAGTCCTAGTTAATAGTTTTAGTATTAAATATTATATTTCTATTTCTAATGAGTCTATTATTTTTTGTGAATATTTTGGTATATTATATGTATTTTTCTGTTTTTCAATAATAAACTATATTTTTCCAACATTTGTACTAAATATAATACTTGTTAAACAATAGATAATTTTATTTAAGTTGTATAATAAAGTATGATAATAGATTTAAATTATAGATCTTTTTTTTCTGAAAATTTTGATATATCATACATAATTTTCTAAAAAATATAAACCATTTTTGGTTTTAGCGCCAAAAAAAACCTTTACGAACCGGGGCTAAAGGGTGACCTTTAGTGACCTTTAGCCCCGGTTTGGTTTATAATACAAACCGGGACTAAAGGTCACTAAAGGTCACCCTTTAGCCCCGGTTCGTATTACAAACCGGGGCTAAAGGGGTGTGGCGCGCAGGAAGAGCGATGGCCGAAAACACCTTTAGCCCCGGGTTGTAGTACGAACCGGGGCTAAAGGGGCACGGACGGGCGCGGGGAACCTTTAGCCCCGGTTCGTATTACAACCCGGGGCTAAAGGGGGTGGTATAAATACCCCACCCCCACCCCGGGTCGTGCCACGACCCGGAAAGCCAGATCACTTCTTCCTAGAGGAGCTCGTCGCCCGCGTCCGTTCGTGCCGCCACCACCCCGCGCTCGTCCGTGCTGCCGCCGCCGTCTGTCTCCGTGCCGTCCATGCCGCCTTCGTTCGTCTCCGCGACGTCCGTGTCGCCGCCGCCCGCCCCGTCTCCGCGACGCCTCGCGGTTCAGGTGATCGCCGTGCCACAGTCGGGGAATTTAGGGTTAATTAGTTGTAAATTTTAGTTATATGTTGTTAATTTTGGTTAGTTAGTATATTAGTATTAGGTTAGTATTTACTATTATTATATTAGTATTTAGGGTTAATTAGTATTTAAGGGTAGTTAGTATTAGTATTAGGTTAGTATTAGTATTTAGTATTAGTTAGTATATTAGTATTAGTTAGTATTTACTATTATTATTAGTATTAGTATTTAGTAGTTAGTATTAGTATTAGGTTAGTATTAGTATCAGTTAGTATTTAGTATTAATATTAGTTAGTATTAGTATTAGGTTAGTATTTAGTTAGTATTAGTATTAGGTTAGTATTTAGTATTTAGTATTAGTATTAGTTAGTATTAGTATTGGGTTAATTGTATAGGTTAGTATTTATCTAAGGTTAGTTAGAATACTTAGTTAATTATATTTAGTTTAGTTAGTGTTATTAGGGCAATACTTAGTGATTTAGTTACTGTTTATGTTTTATGATTGTTTATTGCTATTATTTAGTTATACCGCGTCCACCTCATCCGAGCCTATTGGATTCCGTCGGGGATGTCCGAGTCTGGGCTCCGCCGGGTTGGCACTGGAAGGTGCTACCTGTCAGAACTCGTACCTTGATGAGGAATCCGGGTATAATCGTCGACCCGGAGCTTCTTTGGTGGCGTCCACGAGGTCTAGGAGCGGTGCAGAGGGAGCCAGCCCCCGAGGAGGTGGTACATCGTCGTATCAGGGAGGAGGACGAGCATGTACGACGATACATGTATCTTTTGTAGACCAGGTTCTCCAATATCTGGCAGGTTCACGGATCTCACCCGAGCTATTCTCCGGTGATGGTTCCTCTTTTGTGGCTGCAGAGCTCCCGTAGCGCAGAACGCGGCAGCCACGTTCGCTAGTTTGATATGAGCGAGATGTATTAATAATGTACTTTATATTATGAGCGAGATATGAGCGAGATGTGTTAATAGTGTACTTTATCTTATATTATTGTACTTTATCTTAATCACTAAGTACTGTATCCGAGTTGTCGCAATTGTAATATTCTTTTACTTAATGCAATATTCTTTTTCTGTATTGGTTAAGCTATGGACGGTAGACAGAATGAAGAGGAGCTTCTCAACATGATAGATGAGGGTACTGGGGGGTCATATTACGATGGCTCCGAATATCTTCATTTGTCTAGAGGAGACGATGGTGGAGAAGATCGTGGAGACGATGGTGCTGACCATGGTGGAGACCATGGTGAAGACACCATAATAATGACAAACTCCGTCGAGGTATATAAAGCCTCTATCGACCGTTCACTAGTATAGATGCACTAATTGATTCGTATATATGTACTAACGAATGTTTCTTCTCTTAGACCTCCGCTTTCGGCCAATCTTCTACAAGGACAAGAGGTCCGACACACAAGTTGCCCACTGATGTCCGTTTCAGCATTGACTTAGTCTCTCCGGAGGGTCAACCACTGGAGCCCAAAGAATCTGCGAATGCATTTACAAGTCAATGCAGAGTGATTGTTAGAGACACTGTCCCGATCACCACGCGAAATTGGAACAAGCCAGGAAAGAAAAAGGATCCAACTGGGGCTAGTTTTATAGATGACAGAGCGAGAAATACGATGTGGAATTCTCTCATGACATATTTCACCCTACCAGTCTTGGAGACTGATGAGCTCACACAGCAAATGACGACGAAAGTCAAGCACTTTGCTCTTAAGAAGATGGCCGGACTATTTAAGGAATGGAAAAAAAGATTGTACCACAAATATGACTTGAAGAAAAAAACTCCTCCATTCACTGGCCCACTAGAGTTGTAGAAGGATAACTAGGCCGCATTTGTGGAATACAAGACCTCGGAACCAGCTAAGGCAATGCCAGCAAAGAATAAGTTAAATGCATCCAAAAAGAAATATCACCATCATATGGGCACAGGTGACTACAGGAGTGTCATGCCTAAGTGGGATAAAGCTGAGGCTGACCTGTAGGCTAAAGGGGTCACTCCAACTACGTCTTGTTGGCCCAGGAGGTCAAGAAATTGGGTACTCGGGTATATGGGGCATCATTAGACCCAGAAACATGCGAGATTGTTGCAGCCGAAGAAATTTCTTCACCCAAGAATGAACTTATTAAAGTGATAAAAGAGGTTGAAGAGGGAACGTTTGTTCCCGACAGAGAGAACGATGAGCTGACAAAGGCTCTCGGGAATCCTGAAAAGGCTGGACGAACAAAAGGGTTCGGACCTTCTTATCCATGGGTTATCGGGTTTCCCGAGCACCTTGACACGTACAGAAGCCGATCGAGAAAAACAAAGCGGCAAAAAGAGGAGGATACGAAGCGGTTCGCGAGGTTTGAAGCCATGCTGCATGTGGCATTCCGCAAAAACCACTACCAGAAAATCGCTCGTTGTTTCTACTTTGTGCATCACCATGACATCATCATGCATGTTTGTTCATAAAAGTACTTTACAAAACCTATTTTGTTTTTCTAATTAGCCCTCCTTTAATTTCAAATCATAAAACCAGGTCTTCCTGGATATTTTATTTGTCTAAAAATTATTTATAAAAATATTTTAAAAGTTAAATAAAAATAAAAGTATTTTTTTAGGGGGAGGCAGCCGGCCAGGCCAAAGGCCCAGCCAGCCAGCCTACAACCCCACCTAACCTAGCCAGCCCCACCAACCCAGCCGCCTACCCCATCTGCCGCCACCCTAGCACCCCTCCACCTCACCACGCATACTCCCAGCCTACCACATCACCCCGCGTCCCCACCCCACCTATCCCCAACCCACTCCTACCACCGCCGCCAGCCACCTACCCCAGACCCCCACTCCATCTCGCCACCTGCCCGCACACCCACACCACACCCCACACCGTTCAGCCCAACACCCCACCTGGATCCACCCCACGACGGACAGCCCCGAAAACCTCAGTACCCCCACCCCTCGATGGATGCGCGCCCTGCCCGCTATCTGGCCCCACCACGTGCCTCTCCCGCGCGCCCCCTCCTCTCGTCACCCGGCCCCACCCCTGTCGCACCCTCCTGGCCACCAGCCACCAACCCCGCCTTCCTCCTTCCTCCCCCGAGCCCCGTCTCCACCAACCTCCCGCCCGCTCCAGCCGCCGACCCCGCCTCCTCCCAGGCGTCCGCCGCCGCGTCTCCCTCCGGTTCCACCTCGGCCCCGTCGTCCTCATCTCCCGCGACCCAGCCAAGCTCACCTCCTCTCCCTTTGTCGCCCGCGGGCAAGGCCGCTGCCGCCTACGCCTCTCCCGTCTCTCCCCACCACCGTCGCTCCTTGCCCTCATCTCCGTCGAGCGCCGCCGCCCTTCGTCGCCAACCCCACCGCCGCCTGGAGCCCTCGCTCCTGCTCACATGACCGTCGCCGCCGTGGTTCCCCTCGCCCCGCTCACTGCTCCCTCCGTTCTCCGGCTGTTGCCAGGTACCGCCGCGACGCCCGTCGCCGCTTCCTCCGCCAAGACCCGCGTCGTCGGAGCTCTGCCTGCGCGACCCCCCATCTCCGACCTCACCAACGGCTCGACGCATGCCCTGAAGCCACGCCCACAGCGCAGCTGTTGGCGGCCTCTTCCTGCACGGATGCGCCCTCGCGCGCGTGTCTTCGTCGTGGCCCCACAAGCTGTCGCGCCACGTGCCCCCTCGTCGCCATCGGCCCTCGTCTCCTCATGCTCGTCTCTGCCACAGGCTGCTGACTCGCTGACGCCGTCCTTGTCAGGCCTTGGCCGCGTGCGCAGCTCCCCTGGCCATGGCTACACCGCCCAGCTGAACCGCATGTGCGACCAGGTCGAGTCCGACCCGTTGGCCAGGAGATTTTCCCTCCTTCGTTGTTTCATGCTGCTGTGGTGGAGGTCCTGCATGAAGATGGTGAATGTTTGCTCCGTCGCCATCTCCAACGCATGAGCATGTCTTGTTCTGTGTTGTGTTTTATCCTACATGTATCTGTACTTATGGGTATAATCCGTTGCCACCAGGAGCTCTAAGATCTTCTACCGGAGTACACCCGAAGGTCTCCGTCCGGCCGCGTGTGCCCTCTCGTGCCAAGATCTTATCATTGACAAGACCACCGACAAGCCGGAAACCACCAAGATCTCCTTCCCGGATCATCAAGATCTTCAGGCGCCGAAACCCAAGACCGACACCATCACCCGAGGGCTACGACAAGATCGTCCCACACCGCCAAGTTCGCCTACCCGGACACCGTGCGACAAAATCTACTCCGTTGTCTGAGAACGTTCCCGCCGAGACCGATCCCCGTCGAACCCTGTCGGACCCCGGACCCCCGGAACCCAAGATCTTCCGAACCCAGATGTGTGACCCTAAGCCTCTATTTTTATAATATGTCATTACCAACTGTCGCATATTAAATTTTTCATGCATGTATACTTGTTTGTGGTTTGGGGGCATTATGCCGATTCACCTCATAATTAAATATGGAGTCAACATGCGGGATACTTTTGTCTTATTCCGAACTCCATTTAAATTGGTGTAGCGAACCGATACCATGTTTTGCCTTGTTAATTCAACATCTAAATTGCGGGGTATCTAAACAACATGAACCGTGTAATTAATTGTCGGGACCCCGGTTCCGCTTAATATGGCCTAATTGCACCGCATCTGTGTCATGCCATGCATCATATCATAAGCATGCCAGATCTTCTGCCGTAGTATTAAATATTGCATCCAGTGTTTCTTCTAGTGTTTGCTTCTTCGCGGATTAGGCCGATGAGTTGATGCGAGTATCGACAAGTTCTCCGGATATGAACCTTCGGCAATGTTTCCCAGGCGAGCATCTCTCCCCCTTCTACCTATTTTGCATTTATAGTCTTTATTTCCTCCTGTTGATCTATTGCTATCCGTGTCGTGATGCTTTCGTTTCCGTGCACCAGTTATATCCCGTGCAACCTCTATATTGCCTTGGACACCTCCTATTACCTGTGTTTGGTAGATAGCTGGCCTTGCGAGTCATAGTTGCTTGCTCAGGTGCGATCTCGTGTTGTCAAGTACCACAGTTGTTGGAATGCTGGCAGATGTTTATGGTGGAGATGATCATGACTTTAAATACAACTATTAAAATGCTAGATATAACTAATGCAGATGCATCGGTGGACAATAGATGTTATTTGGTTCTTCCACGCTCACTTGTGTCCCGTAGGACCCCGAGTACTTGATACCTGTTCCTTGACTATTCGCACTATCCACATCCGGGAGGCCTTATGGACCCCCCTGAGCCAGAGCTTGATTCATTTCTATTTCTTGGGGCCATAAACTAGTTTGGGGTTTTATTACTGTCATGTACTTATGCCATGCTTTACTGCTTTATTTAAGATTGTGCATGGAGCACCTGTACTGTTTTGGACCGCGCCACATTTTCGCGGTATCGACAAGCCCAGTCACACTTTTGGGTTCCCAGTCGTTTACAGCCGTCGTCGCAAACCTTGGGTCCATTCCGGAGCCAGCCAACTTCGTTGCGGGTAGCTTAGTGGGGTGGCCCCCTGAAATATTTTATGAATCCTGTGATCGCTTTGTCGTGAAAGCCTCGTTGGGTTTTGATTTGGTTTTTCCGAGGTTGATCGAGTGTGTGTTGCTATTTGTGCACCCCTGCAGGGTAAAACTTTCTGAAAGCCGTGTCCGCAGTTATGGACGACTTGGAGCACAGTATCTCGATCATAGACAAGCATAACTAAAGTAGTGCTATAAATTTGACTTAATATGTGACTAGTAATCAGCTCAATTATAACGGAATGGATATTAAAAATGCCAACAACTGGTGGATCTTGGTCGTATCGTGTTCTGATATATCTGCCTAGTATGTATTGCAACTCCAATGGAATGTGATAAAAGTGCCAACAATTTCTGGGTTTTGGGATTCCTCGGGACAATTACATCTGACTAGTAAATGTTTCAACTACCACGGAATGGTGACTAAAACTGCCCACTACTTATGCTATCATGACTCAAGCTATCTATATCTGACTAGTAAGTGCTTCAACTATAAAGGAATGGATAAAACTGCCAACTGTGTGAGTTCCTCGGTTTGACTTCCTCGTTTGGTCTCGAGGGGGAATACCAGGATGGGTATGTTTGGTGTTACTATCAGATTGGATCCGGATAGGTCTTTCTTATCCCTCTCTAATAGCCGTCAGTTTTACTGAGTCTCTATAGGTTGTTTAGTGCTGTTGTGCTGCCGCTTCAGTCCACCATACCTATTAGGCGAGAGCCGCCGAATTCTAGCCTCGCCGTGTACTGGCCTCAGTACTGACGCTCCTCTTTTTCCCTTCGCCCTTTGTCAGCACCCCTTTTGTTTAGCAGGTACGAGTTCGGCGTCGTTAGCAGGGTTACCCTCCCGGCTTGGCCTGGGCAGGGTTATGGACGCCATTGGTTATTCTTCAAGGCTCTTAGCCCAATTTGCATCTTGTCCGTACTCGGACGCTGTATCGTTTTCAAGGTGATTTGGATCTTCGTATATGTATATCTGTATGCTTGACTCGCTGAGTCGCTGTTGTATATATATCTGTTCTGTGGGTCCCATCGAGGACTGTTGTTTTCCACCCGCACGAAAGTGCCTAGTGGGCGTCCTTGAATCGTTTCTATGCGGGTTTGGCGGGAAGGGCTAAAACTTGCATAGGGCCGATTCGAGGGTGTTACACTGCAGGAGCATCGCCAGGAGCTTAATGAACTTAAAGGACTCCGACAACAAGATCCTGCACCAGACAGTACGGTCGGCCCATCGCAACGGAAAATCAGCGTGGCTTCCACGGAGGGCCATGGTAATGATGCCACGATGGATGTGTACCCCGTGGATGCAATTAAGGAGAAGACTAGTTGTGAGCTGCATGTTGAACTGAAGAATATATCCATGAAGGTGGCGGTCGGCTTTGCTTTACCTTCTGCACCGGGAGCGACCTACCATTGCAATCTGATTCCAGCTGGCTATGCTCGTGTCGGTGTGGATGAAATTCAACCTATTTGTCAGTCACTACAGCTTGACATCTCTGGAGGTGAAGGGGAGACGACACTGGGAGAAGTCACGAGTGGCTTCATTCTTTGGAAAAAAGAATACATCAAGTTTCCAGGCTCGACACCAAGGCCACCTTCTCCACTGAGAAACAATCCATCACCTCCAAGGCAACCGTCTCCTCCCAGTAAAAGTCCACCTCCAAGTGCACCGTCTCCTCGCAGTAAAAGTCCACCACCTCCCAGTCCAATCCATGACCCCAACACGAGTCCATCTCAATCTACACAGCCGCCTCCACCCACTAAGGGCCAAAAGCGGAAGAATATCACCGCTCCGTCGAGCGATAACCGACGCCCAAAGCGATAGTTGTCGCCCCTCCCAAGAGTACCGTCGGTTCCTCCCAAGAGGGCTTACGACCTGACCGATGAGGAGACCGATGCGATCGTACGGGCCGAAGTGGATGCTCATTTTAAAAAGAAACAACCTAAGCCAGAGGTCCAAATAAAACCGGAAACCAAGGAGCACTTTAGGAAATTACTAACGCAGCCATCCCAAGCTTAGTTAAATGCGCCAGATGACTATACACAATGTCTTCAGAAGATACTGAAACAGAAGAGATCAAGAGGTAGAGCAAGCATCACAAAAGAGGTTCCCCAGCAGGGGGAATAAGCAAAACAATCGAGTGGTAGCGGAAGCATCAGAACGGACGTCCCCTAGCTGGGGAAACAAGCAAAACAATCGAGTGGTAGCCGAAGAACCAAAAGAGATGTTCCCCAGCTGGGGAAACAAGCAAACCAATCGCTCTCCCCACTCCAAGTGAACATACCCGAACCTCAACTATATGAGGAACCTATGGATCCGGAAACGGCTAAGATATTGGCCGAGCAATGTAATATGTCTATTCATGAAATTCTTCACGGTGATATGCCCAAGGCTGAGGTAGCACCCAAATTTGTTCACGGGGAGCCTCTGGTCAGTTCTGAGAGGCTTCGGGATATGCCAACACAAATGTGACGATTCCATGAATGGTACATGAAAGCATCAAAAGAACAGCAATATTAGCTCTTACTAAAAGTTCGAAAATCACATTACTTCACTGAAGACGAGGTCCCTATTGAATTTACAGAATTATTTCAGTTATTCAATCTAAAGGAACATGATAAAACTATCCTCAGTTCGTATTGTCTGTAAGTGATTACTTTATTTATGTAATTAGGTCTCTATCTCAGCTTGTTCAATTTATTGCCGGTAAGTATACTCACTATATTCTTTTTTACGCTATATATAATGATGTAGAATGAAGATGCTCGATTGTAAAAGAAAGGCTATCAATGGATTTGGGTTCATTGACCCACATCGAGTTCATGGAGCTATACTAAAGGATAAACCACTGGAGACCGAGCACAACTTGTTGCGGTTTGTCACGAAACAACATTTCTGTAATGAAATACTATTTCCTTACCACGGCGGCAAGTGAGTTTTTGTACACATTAAATTTTGCTTACTCGATGTTCAGTGTAAATGATGAGTTACAGACGTATGTAAATCTTGCGTAGGTACCACTAGATTCTTTTAAGCATTTCACTTGACTTGGGAAGAGTTCACATCATGGACTCAGTAAACAAAGACATTGAAAACTACCGCAACATTATCGATGCGCTCCAGAGGTAATTTCAACCATTATCACACTATATCGGTTTCTTTCGTTCATTTTCTGAGATATCAAGCAGTTATTAACTCATACATTAATTTTCTTTGTCGGGTAGGGTTTGGACACAGTTCAAGAACCATATCCGCGGTCAATGGCGTGAGGAGCTATTTTTTAAATCACTCTCGGTAAGTAGTACGAGCTAAGTCCGCACATCTATTTAATTCTAGTTTATGTGCATTTATCATGCTAGAGTTATTATTTGATTGAATTATATTCTTGTAAAGTGTGCGAGGCAGCCACAGGGGACTAATCTATGTGGATTCTACGTGTGCGAGTTCATTCGCATCAGTACTGAAAAGCCCTCGGAAAATGTTCGAGTAAGTAAACAATATATTCACCCTTTATTTTTATTACAAAAAGTTGTGTTGAGTCTAATTCATACGATCTCCTTTTTATATAGTTGGACGCGATGCGGGACAAGCTCCTACCAGAGGACTGCCTAATAGCAATCCAAGAGGATTTTGCTGAATTTTTTGTCGACGAGGTCATAGACCCACACGGAGAATACTCTATACGTAGACCCTAAAGCATCCATGTAATGATCTCCATGTAATCAAATAGACATGCTCTGGACCCGGTTGGGACTCCATGTATGCTTGTAAGAGAAATTATATTATATATTGCATCAATATGTACAAGTACTGTGTAGTAGCGTTCTGTATGTATACGAAAACTTGTTTATAATGAAAACACATAATGAAAAATAATTGAACACAAAACACAAAATAAAAAGAAAAACACAAAACTCTAAAACCCCATCCCCTGCCGCGGCAGCCAAATGGCCCAAAATGCTGCCGCGGCAGGGAACCTTTAGTCCCGGTTCGTAACACGTCCCGGGACTAAATGTCCTGCCGCCCAGCGCGCCTCGCAGGGCCACGTGGTTGGACCTCTAGCCCCGGTTTATAACAGAACCGGGGCTAAAGCTTGGACCTTTAGTCCCGCTTTGGCAGTCCTGGTTCGCAATCCGGGACTAAAGGCCCTTACAAACCGGGGCTAATTGCCTGGTTTCTACTAGTGAGCGATGATCAGACAGAGTGCACGATCTACCTGGACCAGCTTCTAGCAGAGAAAAACAAGCAGATGTCATGCGGGCAACGCTTGCACGGCCGCTGCCTGGACAAGTGGCTGCAGGTGCACGACACCTGCCCCACCTGCCGCCCAGCTGCCGCAGATGACCCGGGCGTACTGGAGTGAAGCCATGTATAGTTGGTTCGTAGACGTAGAAATGATGTGAACGACGTGTTGAATCTTGAATGAATCCATACAACACCAAACACTAGTAGAAAATAGACCTTTGGTCCAGGGGTATTAGCCCCGGTTTTGCTACAAACCGGGACTAATGCCCCGGTCCAACGGCTAGAACTGGCCCCAGGGGGTGGCATGCACTAGCCCTGGTTCGAACGGGACCTTTAGCCCCGGGTCATGTAATAAACCGGGGCTAAAGGGTTTCAGGCAGGTCGGGTCGGGCGCTAGACCCTTTAGTCCCAGTTTGTTATACGACCCGGGGCTAAAGATGGACCTTTAGCCCCGGTTCTAGACACGAACCAGGGCTAAAGGTCCGGCTATATCTTCTTCCCCTGCCCGAGCCACCATTCAAGCTGGTGGCTCTCCTCTCTCTCTCTTTCTTGCTTCAAGCTCGAGTTCATGCCCTTTTATTCCTCAAGATTTGTCTATATTTTGTGGTGCCCCATCTATCCCAAGGTTCTAAAAGGTGAGCAACTTCATCCTTTGAACTCTCATTGCTATATTAGCTCATTTCATCCTCTATCTTATAGATGGATTTGTGGATTTAGTTTGGTAGTAATTTTTGCAATGATAGCATGAGATCGATGTTTAGATTCTATCTATCTTGTATTAATGTAAGGAACTCTAAGGTAAATTTCACAATATGTGGATTCTATCTATATATATCTTATTTTGGCACATAGTCTCGAAATTTGATTTTAAAAGCACACACATGCATGAGTTCATCATTCTAACTAGCTAGCTGGGCAAAATATCCTTCTTCGTCTACCTGCGTTCAACAAACTGAAAAAATTGTAACAAAGATAGGGTTAATTCATAAAAGCTTGATAAGAAGACATCACAGTACATCTTCGAGAAGCTCCTCTATGGAGAGCTCCTCAAAGATGTCTGGGGATATATAGGATCCTAAGACATCTTCGAGAGAAGCTCCACCATAGTGGTGTTCCTCTGGCACCATCTTGGAGTTAATAACTTCTCTAGCTATAGATTAATACGCCGGGTAACTAAAACAATTCACATATTAGGGAGTGCCTCTATGGCGAGCTCCTCGAAGATGTCTGAGGATGGGATCCTAAGACATCTTCGAGAAGCTCTGCCGTAGTGGTGTCCCTGCTCTCGCACACCATCTTTCAGTTTATATCTTCTCTAGCTAAATCAGTATGCTGGTGGAGCTAACTAATTTCACATATTAGAGAGTGCCTCTACGGCGAGCTCCTCAAAGATGTCTAAGGACGAGGTCCTAAGACATCTTTGAGAAGCTCCGCCGTAGTGGTGTCCCTGGTCTCGCACACCATCTTGCAGTTCTTCACAAGAATGCATACCTATTTATAGATTAAGCAACACAACATAGTGTCGGGCACTGATGACATAATGTCGACACACTCACCCTTGCATAGTGCTGCCACCCACCCAAAATAGTGTCGTCATTTAATTTACTGGCTTAGTGCTGCCTACTGAGGACATAGTGTCGACATGTTGTCTCCACATCCACATTTAGTCCCGGTTGGTGCCTCCAACCGGGACTAAAGGTTCATCATATCTTTAGTCCCGGTTGCTGGTTTTAATTTTGTTTTTTAGATTAGTACTAACTAATTATGATTATGCTGCCACCCACCCAAAATAGTGTCGTCATTGAATTTACTGGCTTAGTGCTGCCCACTGAGGACATAGTGTCGACATGTTGTATCCACATCCACATTTAGTCCCGGTTGGTGCCTCCAACCGGGACTAAAGGTTCATCATATCTTTAGTCCCGGTTGCTGGTTTTAATTTTGTTTTTTAGATTAGTACTAACTAATTATGATTATGCTGCCACCCATCCAAAATAGTAGAGTCATTTAATTTACAGTCTTAGTGCTGCCCACTGAGGACATAGTGTCGACATGTTGTCTCCACATCCATATTTAGTCTCGGTTGGTGCCTCCAACCGGGACTAAAGGTTTATCATATCTTTAGTCTCGGTTGCTGGTTTTAATTTTGTTTTTTAGATTAGTATTAATTAATTATGATTATGCTGCCACCCACCCAAAATAGTGTCGTCATTTAATTTACTGGCTTAGTGCTGCCCAATGAGGACATATTGTCGACATGTTTTCTCCACATCCATATTTAGTTCCGGTTGGTGCCTCCAACCGGGACTAAAGATTCATCATGTCTTTAGTCCCGATTGTTGGCTTTAATTTTGTTTTTTTAGATTAGTACTAATTAATTATGATTATGTTTGATGTACTTAATTAACTATATAATGCAGATGAGCCGACAATAGATGTACGCTGACCGACTCTCTAACGAGTTCATTAAAGGCATGCATTCTTTTCTTCTTGTGGCCGAGGCAAACAAGCGGAATGGTTTTATGTCTTGTCCATGTGGTGTCTGTCGGAATCATAAGGAATACTCTTCCTCAAGAGTCCTTCACAGCCACCTGTTTCGGTCTGGTTTCATGACCGGCTATAATTGTTGGACCAAGCACGAAAAAAGAGGGGTTATGATGGAAGACAACGAAGAAGAAGAGAATGACAACGACTACCCTGAATATGATGGTACTATAATGGAAGACATTGATGAAAAAAAAGATGAAGAACGGGCATCAGATCTGCCCGATGATGATCTTAGTCGGGCCATTACTGATGCCCAGGAAGAATGCGTAACTGAAAGGGAGAGGTTGAAGTTCAAGAAGATGTTAGAGGATCACAACAAATTGTTGTACCCAAATTGTGAAGATAGGCATAAAAAACTGGGTAGCACACTGGAATTGCTGCAATGGAAGGCAGAGAACGGTGTGACTGACAAAAGATTTGAAAAGTTGCTGAAAATAATGAAAAAGTTACTTCCAAAGGATAACGAACTGCCCGCCAGTACCTACGAAGCAAAGAAGGTTGTCTGCCCTCTAGGATTAGAGGTGAAGAAGATACATGTATACATTAATGACTGCATCCTCTACCGCGGCAAGGAGTATGAGAAGTTGGATGCATGCCCAGTATGCACTGCATTGCGGTATAAGATAAGACGAGATGACCCTGGTGATGTTGAGGGCGAGCGCCGCATGAAGAGGGTTCCTGCCAAGGTGATGTGGTATGCTCCTATAATACCACGGTTGAAACGTTTATTCAGGAACAAAGAGCATGCCAAGTTGTTGCGATGGCACATGGAAGACCGTAAGAAAGACGAGATGTTGAGACACCCCGCTGATGGGTCGTAGTGGAGAAAAATCGAGAGAGAGTTCCCGGACTTTGCAGGTGATGCGAGGAACTTATGGTTTGGTCTAAGTACAGATGACATGAATCCTTTTGGAGAACAGAGCTGCAGTCATAGCACCTGGCCTGTGACTCTGTGTATCTATAACCTTCCTCCTTGGTTGTGCATGAAGCAGAAGTTCATTTTTGGTTTTGGTGACCTTTAGCCCGGCGGGCCGAAAACACCTTTAGCCCCGCTTCGTATTACAACCCGGGGCTAAAGGGGGGTGGTATAAATAACCCACCCCCACCCCGAGAACCAGATCGCCATTCCCAGAGCTCGCGCGCCGCCCGTTCGTGCCGCCGCCCGCGCCGTCCGTGCCGCCGTCGCCCGAGCCCATCCGTGCCGCCGCCGCCGTCCGTCTCCGCGCCTTCCGTGCCGCCGGCTGCACCGTCTTCGCGCCGCCGCCGCCGCCCGCACCATCTCCGCGCCGCGCCGCCTCGCCGTTCAGGTGAGTCCCGTCAAATTTGGTTGTGTAATGTTATTAATTTTGGTTAATTAGTATTTAGGGTTAATTAGTATTATAGGTTAGTATTTAGTATTAGTATTAATTAGCTACTATTAGTATTAGGTCAATATTAGTATTAGTATTAGGTTAGTACTAGACCTTAACAGCGCGCGTTGCCGCCCGGACATATTTAAAGAGATGCTAGATGTTGTAAGTATTTCAAAACTTGTTGATGTCCTCACACTATTGTCTAACAATTTCAAGGATCAAGTTCAAAAGTTGACTTGTTGCATGATTACCTATCCTCTCGTTTATATTTTATCATTCGAAGAGGTATATTCATGTAAAGGCTCTCTCCGCCCTGTGATTGTTTCAGAAAAAATATGGACATTTCCACCTCTGGAAAAAAAATTCAGACCTACGAATGTTTTATCTAGTTGGATTCCATTATTTTTACTTACATTTCTTTTCCATCTCGTTGGCTGAGATATTAGCCGAATAATCCCGATGGTTCCCGTGCTCCAGGTAGCCCGGGTGGTTTTCTTTTTTTAAACTATGTTTTTTCAGTTCAAACGTTTTCAAACAATTCTGAAAAAAATATGCCTGTAACCAACGACGAAATCAACAAGTGTGTAAATTTTCAAATCGAAATATTACGTTTTTTGGCTCAGTAGAAAAGACAAAATTGCACAAAATGATAAAACTATCACTTTAGTGTACTGTTTAACACTGTTCATCGACAGAGAAGCTCAATTTGTCATTTTTACTGAGCCTAAAATACTAAATATTTTGAGTCGAAAGTTTGCACACTAGTAGAACAGATAGTTGGCTACATCACTGTATTTTTTCAGAATTTTATGAGACTTCTAATTTCGATTTTTTGAAGCTTCAACAACCGGGCTCCATGGAGCCCCGGAGCCATCACGCCTAGCTCAGATATTAGCATATTATAATGTTTGGTTACCACCGGTCCAAGATACCTAAGGCTAAACTCCGGCGATCTCAATATGATGATAATTCCTATTATTTATTTTGTTTGGCTCGGTCAGTTAACCGAAATGGTAAAAACAACACTATAGTCGTTAGTACACTGAAAATGCAGAAATAAAGATACACAATAACATTCGAGCAAGCTAGCTTGTCAAAATCAAAATATATTTCTGAAACATTGTTGTCAACGGGCTTACATGGGTGGTACTCTATGGGACACCTGCCTACAGCGGCTAAGTGGATATTTGTTGGGCTGGCAATTTAGAGAAATTTTAGATCTAATTATACCTCCAGCTCTGATATTTTTGGTGTAGGAATTACCATGATGGATAAGTACAAATCTAGGATGCACTTACCTATTCAAGAGAAAGGCACGTGAATAAAACACCACAAGCAAGAGCTTTCCTGCAAAATCAGATATGCATAGGATTGCAAGAGTTCTACCTTTTTGCATTAAAGAGAACTTGATACATAGCACGTCAGTACTCCCTCCGCCCCAAATTACTTGACTTGGTTTTATCTAGATTTGAAGGTACCTAGCACTAAAACAAGTCTAGATACATCCGAATCTAGACAAATCTAAGTCAACTAATTCGAGTCGGAGTGAGTAAGAAATTTTGGAATAAGTTCACATGAAATAGACAGAGAGAAATTCGAGGAGGAGAAACCAACTGCTGTCCCAATAGTTGTTGCCCGGGGCGCAGTGCCCACCGCTGATGCTGCCATTGCAGCCTTCTTCTCTGCCACCGTGAACAGATCCCTGCAGTGACATGAAGAGGCACCCGAGCGCAGGAAGTATGTAGGGACATAGGGGAGTGGGTGTGCATTTCGCACTTCGTTTTCTGCGGTGTTGCCTAGAAACTTACAAGCAGCAGTTGCTGGAGCATCATGGCGGCCAATGAGAAGCGGTAAAGCGGTTGTATGGACTGACCGCTCGTTGTCACCGTCTCCTGAAGCTGGAAGTTGGGCGTCACCGCTGCCGGACGGGTTCGTAAGTCGATGTCGAGTGGAAGCCGCCAGATGTGTTTCCTGAAACAAACAACGGCAAGTCAGCTGGCTAGAAAAAAGGGGCATCGACAATACTACACATGGAGGAAGAATGACAGCCGGACAATGGAGGTGGACGTCACAGCTTATATTAAGAACCGAGAGAGGAGGTGCGCAGGCATGAAACGGCCGTCCGCCATAACCATCGGAGAAAAAGGAAACCGAAGGCGGCATATATGCTACGACATTAATCGTGCGATAATGGCGGCGGTGCCAACATGGCCTTCCACCCGTCCGCTGCGCCTTCCTGAATTGATGAGGTTGACGACATAGGCCCAGCCAAAATCTATTGTGTGGTTTTCGTGGTGTTGGCCCGGGTTAACGGCAATGCAACCAGGTCGGTTTCCGGAGTAGAGGCCCAGCTACGTTGGCAGGCCATGAGCGAGCTGGATATGCTCAAAACAAGGCAGCGATGTTCAGTACAACGAACGCATGAGCCATCTGGAGCATTCATGGATGATCCGACGGTTTAGAACGTGAAATCGCTGTGGTAAGCCATACGTGGTTCAGTTTTACTGTTTCTTAATTAGTATTAGTATTAGTATTAGGTTAGTATTTAGTATTAGTTAGTATTAGTATTAAGTTAGTATTAGTATTAGGTTAGTATTTAGTAGTAGTTAGTATTAGTATTAGGTTAATTATATAGGTTAATATTTATCTAGGGTTAGTTAGGTTAGTTAGAATACTTAGTTAATTAGGTTTAGTTTAGTTAGTGTTAGTTTTAGGGTTAGTGTTATTAGGCAATACTTAGTTATTTAGTTACTATTTATGTTTTATGATTATTTATTGCTATTATTTAGTTATGCCGCGTCCACCTCGTCCGAGCCTACTGGACTCCGTCGGGGATGTCCGAGTCTGGGCTCCGCCGGGTTGGCACTAGGAGGTGCTACCTGTCAGGACTCGTACCTTGGTGAGGAATCCAGGTATCATCGTCGATCCGAAGCTTCTTTGGTGGCGTCCACGAGGTCCAGGAGCGGTGCAGAGGGAGCCAGCCCCCGAGGAGGTGGTACGTCGTCGTATCAGGGAGGAGGACAAGCATGTATGACGATACATGTATCTATTGAAGACTAGGTTCTCCAATATCTGGCAGGTTCACGGATCTCACCCGAGCTATTCTCCGGTGATGGTTCCTCTTCTGTGGCTGCAGAGCTCCCATAGCACAAAACGCGACAGCTGCGTTCGCTACTTTGATATGAGCGAGATGTATTAATAATGTACTTCATATTATGAGTGAGATATGAGCGAGATGTATTAATAATGTACTTTATCTTATATTATTGTACTTTATCTTAATCACTAAGTACTGTATCCGAGTTGTCGCAGTTGTAATATTCTTTTACTTAATGCAATATTCTTTTTCTGTATTAGTTAAGCTATGAACGGTAGACAGAATAAAGAGAAGCTTCTCAACATTATAGATGAGGGTACTAGGGGGTCTTATTACGATGGCTCCGAATATCTTAATTTGTCTAGAGGAGACGATGGTGGAGAACATAGTGGAGACGATGGTGCTGACCATGGTGGAGACCATGGTGAAGACACCATAATAATGACAAACTCCGTCGAGGTATATAAAGCCTCTATCGATCGTTCACTAGTATAGATGCACTAATTGATTCGTATATATGTACTGACGAATGTTTCTTCTCTTAGACCTCCGCTTCCGGCCAATCTTCTACAAGGACAAGAGGCCTGACACACAAGTTGCCCGCTGATGTCTGTTTCAGCATTGACTTAGTCTCTCCGCAGGGTCAACCGCTAGAACCCAAAGAATCTGCGAATGCATTTACAAGTCAATGCGGAGTGATTGTTAGAGACAAAGTCCCGATCACCACGTGAAATTGGAACAAGCCAGGAAAGAAAAAGGATCCAGCTGGGGCTAGTTTTGTAGATGACAGAGTGAAAGATACGATGTGGAATTCTCTCATGACACATTTCACCCTACCAGTCTTGGAGACTGATGAGCTCACACAGCAAATGACGAGGAAAGTCAAGCACTTTGCTCTTAAGAAGATGGCCGAACTATTCAAGGAATGGAAAAAAAGATTGTACCACAAGTATGTCTCGAAGAAAAAAACGCCTCCATTCACTGGCCCACTAGAGTTGCAGCAGGATAACTGGGCCGCATTTGTGGAATACAAGACCTCGGAACCAGCTAAGGCAATGTCAGCAAAGAATAAGTTAAATGCAGCCAAAAAGAAATATCACCATCATATGGGCACAGGTGGCTACAGGAGTGCCATGCCTAAGTGGGATAAAGCTGAGGTTGACCTGGAGGCTAAAGGGGTCACTCCAGCTACGTCTTGTTGTCCCTTGAGGTCAAGAAATTGGGTATTCGGGCATGGGGCATCATTAGACCCAGAAACAGGCGAGATTGTTGCAGCCGAAGAAATTTCTTCACCCAAGAAAGAACTTATTGAAGTGATAAAAGAGGTTGAAGAGGGAACGTTTGTTCCCGACAGAGAGAACGATGAGCTGACAAAGGCTCTCAGGAATCCTGAAATGGCTGGACGAACAAGAGGGTTCAGACCTTCTTATCCATGGGTTATCGGGTTTCCTGAGCTCCTTGACACGTATAGAAGCCGATCGAGAAAAACAAAGCGGCAAAAAGAGGAGGATACGGAGCAGTTCGCGAGGTTTGAAGCCATGCTGCAGGAGCATCGCCAGGAGCTTAATGAACTTAAAGGAATTCGACAGCAAGATCCTGCACCGGACAGTACGGTCGACCCATCGCAATGGAAAAGCAGCGTGGCTTCCACGGAGGGCCACGGTAATAATGCAACGATGGATGTGTACCCCGTGGATGCAATTAAGAAGAAGACTAGTTGTGAGCTGCATGTTAAACTGAAGAATATATCCATGAAGGTGGCGGTCGGCTTTGCTTTACCTTCTGCACCGGGAGCGACCTACCATTGCAATCCGATTCCAGCTGGCTATGCTCGTGTCGGTGTGGATGAAATTCAACCTATGTGTTAGTCACTACAGCTTGACATCCCTGTTGGTGAAGGGGAGACGACACTGGGAGAAGTCACGAGTGGCTTCATTTTTTGGAAAAAAGAATACATCAAGTTACCAGACTCGACACCAAGGCCACCTTCTCCACCGAGAAACAATCCATCACCTCCAAGGCAACTGTCTCCTCCCAGTAAAAGTCCACCTCCAAGTCCACCTCCAAGTGCACCGTCTCCTCCTAGTAAAAGTCCAATCCATGACCCCAACACGAGTCCATCTCAATCTACGCAGCCGCCTCCATCCACTAAGGGCCAAAAGCGGAAGAATATCGCTGCTCTGTCCAGCAATAACCGACGCCCAAAGCGACCATTATCGCCCCTCCCAAGAGTACCGCTGGTTCCTCCCAAGAGGGCTTACAACCTGATCGATGAGGAGACCGATGCGGTCGTACGGGCCGAAGTGGATGCTCATTTTAAAAAGAAACAATCTGAGCCAGAGGTCCAAATAAAACCGGAAACCAAGGAACACTTTAGGAAATTACTGACGCAGCCATCCCAAGCTCAGTTAAATGCGCCAGATGACTATACACGATGTCTTTAGAAGACACTGAAACAGAAGAGATCAAACGGTAGAGGAAGCATCACAAAAGAGGTTCCCAGTAGGGGGAACAAGCAAAACAATCGAGTGGTAGCGGAAACATCAGAACAGACGTCCCCCAGCTGGAGAAACAAGCAAAACAATCGAGTGGTAGCCGAAGAACCAAAAGAGATGTTCCCGCTTTAGCAGTCCCGATTCGCAATCCGAAATTAAAGGCCCTTACGAACCGAGGCCAATGGCCTGGTTTCTACTAGTGAAAGACAAAATTGAGCGAATTAATTCTCTTATGTTCGGCGGCATGCATGATCAAGTCGAATGTGTATTTCCCCGTTTGAGTACTCAAAGTTTTTATTTTATATCTATTGAGTATAGGCTATCCAAATTCGATCTGTGACCCATGCAACGGACCTTAAAATGCATGGATCAACCACACGGCGGTACATGTATCCATGGTGTTTGCTGCTACACTACACACCCGAACTACAGTACTAATCTCATGGCAGGCACGATATGCTAACTAGGAACATCGAATCTCCACCAGCCCCGGCCCGATCCTAGCTACTTGGTGGGCGCGAGGGAGAACTTGTAGAGCATGTAGTGCTTGTACACCTGGCCTTTGTGGTAGATCTCGGTGGGGAACTTTGGGTTGTGCACGGCGTCGGGGTAGTCCTGCGTCTCCAGGCACATCCCGCCGTGCTTCTCGTACACCGCCCCGCCCTTCCCCTCGTCGCCCTTGAGGAAGTTGCCCGTGTAGAACTGCAGGCCGGGCTGGTCGCCCTACAGCTCCATCACTCGCCCCGACGTCGCCTCGCTCACCACCGCCACCTTGCGCACGCCCTGCCCGTCGATCCCTGCGCCGTCGAGGACGTAGTTGATGTCGTACCCTCCCTCCACCTCCGCGATGTGCGCGCCGGGCGGCGCCGGTGCACGGAAGTCGAACGGCGTGCCGGCGACGGGCGTCACGGCGCCCGTGGGGATGAGGTCGTCTCCGACGGGGGTCACCGCGAACGCGAAGATCTGGACGGAGTGGTTCAGGATGGTGCCCTGCCCGTGGCCCCGCAGGTTCCAGTAGGTGTGCTGCGCCAAGTTCACGGGCGTCGGCTTGTCCACGGGCCGCGCGTACATGGTGACGCTATACGAGTAGTCGTCGTCGATCTTGTAGGTGACCAGCACGTCTAGGGCGCCCGGGAACCCCTGCTCGCCGTCGTAGCTGCGGTAGCAGAAGGTGATGTAGGGGAACTCGCCCGTGACGCGGTCCCTCACCGACCAGAACACCTGGTTGAAGCCGCGGTGGCCGCCGTGGAGCGTGTTGTTGCCGTCGTTCCTGTAGGTGTGGTAGGGCTGGTTCTTGATGGTGAAGCGCCCGCCGGCGATCCGGTTCGCCACGCGACCCACCAGTGCGCCGAAGTAGGTCGTGTCATTCTTCATCAAACAAAAAAAAATATCAGATTCTTACTCGTTGCACGATGGTTTTCTACTCCTATACTATTACGAAACAAATTAATAACAAGAGATCAGTATGTATACGCACCACATAGGCTCCGATGTTCTTGTACCCAAGAACAACGTCGTCGATGTGTCCTGCAAATAGAACATCGATCGATGCATCAGCATCTAGTAGTATGTAGAGTATATCTTTAATTAAGAACAGAGAGCAGGAAACATTGCAGGTACCGGTCTTGTCGGGGAGCCTGACGGAGAGGATGGTGGCGCCCCAGTTGGTGACGACCATGGAGAACTCGCCCCTACGCAGCTCGTAGAACCCCAGGGTGCCCTTCCCCTGCTGCTTCCTCGCCTCCACACCTCCCAGCGACGCCACCACCACCACCACCACCAGGCACACCAACACCGTCCTTGACGTCGTCGCCATGATCGATCTCTTGTCTAACGCAACAATCCAGCACTCAGAATAGATGGCCCCTCTGCTGCTGCTGTTGCTGCTAACTGCCTATTTATAGAGATATGGATTTTCAGCACCCAAATTGAGCCAGTAGGATTGAGCAACGACTGTCCTAGTCAACAGGATCTAGCTCCTGCTCGATCTCACTCTCTCGGACTAGTCACAATGGGAAGTATCATATAGTAGTATCATGCATATGATACTACTATATGATATCATTTCCACAATGCATAGTATCATATTGTAGTATCATAGTCTTGGTGTATTTATTGTTTTATAGAATCTCAATGTAAAATTGTGGACAAGATTTGTTTGGCTTTATTTTTTCTAGTTTTATGTGCTATGATACCGTATCTACCTATGATACCAACACAATCTCTTTCATCATTAATTGCTATGACACATAAGCATTTTGCATGCATGTGGTGCATGATACCACCTATGATACCCCCATTGGGACTAGTCTCAGTCACATCCATCCAAAGATTCTGAGCTGAAACCGGATAACAGACGCCGTAATCCATGCAGTTTGAACCTAACCGTCACATGATGACCGGTCAAAGCGCCCCTCCTGGCTCCTGCACGGTAAGCTCTTAACGGGCCGACTGTCAAAAACAAAACAAAAAGGTCTTAACGGGCCGGGTTTGGACTTTGGACCTATACGAACATCCCCACCGAACCACCCGAAGTCCGAACAAATCGGTACAGTGGTTGCGCGCGTGCGTGACCCGAGGGCTCCTCTTACCGGGCGAGGCTAGGGCTCCGATAGTGCGGGCACCATGGCGGCGGCTGACGGCGAGACTGTGGCGCTGCGGACGGAGGTCGCCGCGCTACGGCTGCGCGTACTGGTGAGGAGCTTGCTCTGCGTGTGTACCTTTTCTGCTTTCGACTAGTTGGTATTCTTGGGTTTTTTTGGGCTAATTTCTTCATCTTTTCTCCGGTGAACTGAATGTGGTCAGGAGTTGCAGAGGGAGAACCAGAGGCTGGCCCAGATTGCTTCGACCTGTACCTGCGGCTGCAAGGTCAGACAAGAAGCTTAAAGCCGTTTTCATTCAGTTACACAGAGCTACATATATGAGTCTGTGAGAGCTTGTAATGAACCATAATTTCCAGTTATGGGCATTCTATTCAGACAATAGTTGTACTGGAGGGTACATATCAAGGAGAGAGCACTTCTTATTGTAATTATGAGCTTCAACAGAGGAAATTTGACATGATGAATTTTATCCGAATGA
This sequence comes from Avena sativa, assembly GCA_916181665.1. Lineage (NCBI taxonomy): Eukaryota > Viridiplantae > Streptophyta > Magnoliopsida > Poales > Poaceae > Avena > Avena sativa. The sequence goes on along the minus strand of OV702289.1, from coordinate 540,537,275 downwards.
TTTTATTTGCAATTTGTTGCTGTGCCATATGAGCTCCTTTTCAAGTAATTTAAATAAAGTTTCTTCACATGTATACTCCATAAGTATAATGGGGATAAATACTGTTAACACGAGTACATCATGTACACAAAACTTAAAGTTTACCGCTGCTAACTTAATATGCAGACATACTTGCATATATTGCAGTTCGAGAGATGTTCATGTCGATATGGTTCCAAAAAATATGTTCATGGTCGCTGTTAACTTAACTGTTAGTATTATGTAGCACCAAGTTATTGCCTGTTATTTCTCTCTCAGCTTTCCTCTTTTATAGGAGGATACAGTTCCGCCCTCTCCAGTTGCTAGCGCAAATTTGTATGGCTGTGATCAAGAAGTGCATAAGGGAAAACCCCATGAATGTACAAGTTCAGTCCATGATGTGAGCCTCCCATTTGATCACATGGCAATATCTACTGAAAAAAAAGTAGTGGTACATATTCGGAAACGAACTATCATATATGGATCATTGTTTTCTTACCTCATCTGATTCATACATATGCATTTGACCTGTAGTGCAATGGTAGTGTGGGAGGACACAGTGATGTACCTAAAATCCGAAGAAACCGTGCTAATAGGACAGGTAGAACTTATTATTTTAGTTGTATCAGTCACAGGATACTCTTTTTTATTATGAGAAACTATGGGCCCTTTTTTTCATGCAAAGTTAGTAAATATCTATTGAGATTAATGGAATATACTTTCACTATATGAAAACATTAAACTGGTCAGAACATTTCAGTATAATCTTACTGAACTTTTTGATTACTACACAGGTCACCAAGTGGGTACTGTAAGTCACTGCCAAAAGCGACTAATTGCTCTGAAAATCATGTACTTCGGCCAGAGGTATGATTGTACTTCGAACATAAAGTCAATACCTGCTCTTCAATGCAATACTTTGTTTGCTTAATGTAATAGTTTATTCCGAAGATAAAACATTATGTTAAAATTCTTCTGCTATATTGCAAAATACAAGTGAATTAATATTTACCTGTACGTCAAGAGCTTTATTATCCGTGGAACTTTTTTGGTCACTGGCCAAGCATAGCAACAAAGGCATTAATTAATTAAGCACATAACATGTGAACTGGGACTACCATTTTTATTGATCATTCCACAATATTGTGTTGTAATTTGCAAGTCACACCTTCTTGTGGCACTTGCATCTGCTCTGTGTTCTTTGCTCCATCTGTCTGTAATTTTTATTTATGACTAGCCCCTTCAACCCTTCATCATGTTTTCTGTAACTGCCTTGTTCTTCTGCAGATTCTATGGCTTTGCTTCGGAAGCCCAAACCGAGCCAACTATTGAGGTAATTTTCCCTTTGAACTTTCTCCTTTGCTTTTTCTAAAGGCATCTACGGTTTTGTTAAGGACTTTTATCTTTTGGTCCTCTCTCAGTCTGAGATATTTAAAGCACTTGAAAGAGCAAGACTACTGGTTAGCAGTAGGAAAGACTCATGCTATTCTAGGTGTGGAAGAACTGACAAAGGAGTTTCTGCTACTGGACAGGTAACTCCATATGTGTACGTAAATTTGACAAATTATTGATTATTCAGTTCTTGTTTGCTTATCTTATGATAGTACTTGGTCACATATGATCTGGCTTTGCCTATGTATTTTATGTTTAAGTAGAACTTTTCAAGGCTATTACAGTAATCATGTCTACTCTATTGCTAGTTGATTCTTGATTATAGAAGCAGTTATACCCTGTAAAAAGATGATGTGGATAAAAACAACCATTTTATCTTACTCTCAAGCTCATTCTTGTTTCATGGCAATAAAATGTGAAAAAAAGCACCTAGGCTTCCTGATGCAATTACAACCTCGCACTTCTTATAAAATAATATTGGCACAGAAAATGTAGAAATTTAATATCTGAAAGTGTATGTTCATGGTTTAAACAAAGAGCAAGTTACATGCCAGAAATAAAATAGGCAAGAGGTATGTTACTGTATCAAACTATCAATGTACAAAGAAACCAGGCATAGACTGGGATAATCTATGCTTAGGTATACAATAGACCTTCTCGGTGTAATATTATGGAAACACTTTTTTTGGCCAGTCATGCTATTTTGATCTGTAGATTCCTGAAGACATAATTTAAAAAAAATGAAATGTTGTATGTACGCATCACATGGGCATATGATTTTTGGTATGGAGATAAAGTTTTACTTTGGTGAACTGCAGAAATTAGTGCAGTCTGGAATATAGAACTTTGTCTGTGAACTAAATATAACATGTTAACTCCTGTTGCATCATGCAGGTAATTTCCTTATATTTGCGATCAAACATGAAAGATGCAGGAGGGAATACATTAGATGAAGGATCTGGTATGCTTCTGTGTTCTAGTCCTGGTAGTTTCCTCAGTTGCGAAAGCAGCAGATAATTCAGTGACATGATTGAGTATTGCTTAACATATAAAGTGTTACCTTGGTGATAAGAAAAACCCCTGACCTTCTCATATTAATCCCATATAAAATATTATCTTGCAAGTTTATTTTTTCTCATTGAAAGTCAGATGTCTCATTTGCATCTTGTCCATCCTTGCAATTGTCCTCTGTCAGACTAAAAATTGCGCCTTCTGTTTCTTCCAGAGATCGATTATGTGAGAGTATTGAACAAAAGCCTTCCACGAGATATACGTGTAATAGGTTGGTGTCCTGTTGCAGCAGACTTCCTTGCAAGGTTAGCTTGAATTCCGTTTTTTTATTTTTTTTGGGGGGGGGGGGGGGGGGGAGGGGGCAGTGTAAAAGGTGGTGCTCTTCAAATCTTCAAATTAGTTCTACAAAAAGAATTATGTATTTCTTCTTTGGTAGTTTTTTAATTAAGCTAAACTCGTTTCCTCTCTAATTGATCAGGCTATCTATTGACTAGCGTCCTAGTTGTACTCTATGTTCATATGTAAATTAGAATTTTATTCCTTCCCCCATTTCTGTTTGCAGATTCTCCTGCTTGGGCAGGGAATACAAGTACCTGTTTTGGAAGGGGGACTTGGATACATCGGTAATTATGTTATCCTTCTGTTTCTACTTTGCTAGATTTGTCATTTTTACTGGTCCATTGACTTCAAATTGTCAACAGAAAATGCAGAAAGCTGCATCTAAATTTATCGGGGAACATGATTTCAGGAATTTCTGTAAGATGGATGCCACAAACGTGAGTAACTACAAGCGACGCATTACAGATTTTGATATTTCTGCGTGCGACCAAAGGTTAAAATTTTGTTTTAGTCAAACTCTCCTATCTTTCTAGTAATAATATGTGGTTTCTGTAATGCCTGAGCTAAATGATGGAAGTGCTTTGAACTTCAAGGTCCAACGATGATGAGCTCTGGGCCATGACCATCAAGGGTAGTGCCTTTCTGTGGCATCAAGTTCGCTGCATGGTAGCTGTTCTATTTCTTATAGGTCAAGGCCTTGAATCACCATTTGTGAGTATAATTTCCTCTGAAACTTCCTTCTGTTTTGGAAAGAGTGAATTACAGAAAATATCCTCAAACTTGGAGCTAAAGTTCCCTTAGGTCCATGAACTACCAGTGTTTACTTCCTTAGGTCCCTACACTTGCATCTTTGATTCACTCAGCTCAATTGGTGCAAGTTTGAGAAACTTATCCAAGATAGTTTTTGAATTACTTATGCAAGTTTACGGATGCTACTATTGAGTGAATCAGCGAAGCATACTCACAGCTGATTTTATTTGGATTATTTACCTATGCTAGGTTGTATATTATGCTACAGGTAGTTGAATCTCTCCTGGATATTACAAAGTCTCCTAGAAAACCTCAGTATACAATGGCACCGGAGCTTCCATTAATTCTACGATCTTGCCTATTTGATAAAGTCAGCTTTATGTGTTCATCAGGTATGTCTCTTAGAATGTTGGCTATTGCTAACACCGAGAGTATTTTCAGCCCTGAAGTGTCATAGTATCATCGTACTTAGATATGCACTCAAAGAAAAATGTTAATTTCATATTTTTGTCTCTTGCTCAGCAGAGTGTATGATCTTGATGTGCTTCCAAATTACTTTTTTATATTGTGAAAAAAGTGAGATTTTAGATCACAGTGAGAATTAGAGCAATCATTTTATTGATAATTATTCTTTAGAATTAAATGGCACTGTAACAGCAATCAATTATGGTTGTTTCATAAATAAATGAAATGTCAGTTATGAAATGTAGCTGTTTCATAAAACTTATGATCATGTTCTCAGACAAATGAAACGTGTCATTTCTGGAAGTCAGTTGTATTGAGTACTGAAGTACTCCTTGCCATCATAATATAGTGCATTATGTTTTTTTTAAGTCAAATTTCATCAACTTTTACCAAGATTATTGAGAAAATTGTCTATATCTGCAATACCAAATATATATCATATAAAAAAATACATCATGATAAATCTAATGGTATTGATTTCATATTCTAGATGGTGATATTTTATTCTACATACTTGGTCAAATTGTTTGACTTAAAAAAAATCTTATATGCAATGCATTTTGGCAAGGAGGGAGTAGCAATCTAGGTTTTTTTATTATATTTTTTGCAATAGTTTTAGTTTGTGGATGGAGAGTTGATTCTGGCTGCACTATGGTTTCATTTAGGTGCCAGTCAGGCTTTAATCGAACACTTCAAGGATGAATACCATCAGTATATGCTCCAAGCTGCCATATTTTATGAGGCTTTGTCGTGTTTATCTATTCCAGGTACATACCTACAAATTTGTTCTAAATTGTATGCATTATGCTAGTGACCTAAAAGGAGCTACATGTCAATGCAGAGCCTAACTCATTTGAATCTCATCAGAAGAAGAGAAATCATATTCCTCTCATCTCACGACAAACAGAGCGTAAGTTTGTTGTCATTTTTATATTTCTCTGAACTCGCAAAAGGTTTCTTCTGTTGTGTGCATTCCTATGAGCAAGCCAATGTTCTATCTTACGCACCAGTCTCTAAGTCAAGACTCAACACACTCTTCTGACAGTTATTTGTGACAACTTCCACAGAATTATCCTTTTCTGCGTCAACTATCAATAGCTCTCCTTAGATAAGTGCTTTGAACAACCTTGTACCTTACGTATGAAAATAAATTCCTATATTTCTCAGCTTCTTATGAGGAGCGAACAGCAAAAGTCAAAGCAAAATCAGCAGTGCTTAGTTGAGTTGACTATCAGCAAGTAGTAACTACACCAAGAGTTTGGAAATCATGGGGCGAAGCCATTGAAGATGGGTGCTTCTGAATGTTCTATTTATCCAGCATCAAGGTAAATCTGCCAAAATAATCATGTTATTTTTTCTGTTCCAATCCATTTCAGAACTGTGTTCGCTTACTTTAAAAGAATTGCTCACATGGTTTACTTAAATCGGTTGTTTAGATGTAATCTGCTTGTCCCAACTTTAAGCTTTTGGTTCTTGCTACGTACAGTCGTTGGACGGGCTGCAGTACTTTTTGGTGATAGGCAGGAGGAAGTTTCATCATCCAAGATCCTTGAAGCTTTGGCTATGCGTATGCACTGCTCTTCTGCTTACTCCAACCTTGAGACAGGCCTTGTAATACGGATCGTATATGTGTATTGTACTATATAAGGCTATGCTATGCTTTTTTTTCAAACATTTATTCATTAGAATCTGTATATTGTTACAGTACATGAAATCGTACATCCATGTCATGTTGCAAGCAGCAAGCTGGTTGGTTACTTGTAGTTGCATCTAAGCAACATCCCTAGTACTGTAGTAGAATCATTGGATTTCTCAAGTGGCAAAATACTTGGTCCCATCCCATGGGGTTGCTTGTACCAGGAGGGAGACCTTTATCTCTTGCACTATGCAGCGTCAATGTGTCATGTGGTGGTTGGCTCGTACTCATATTTTTTTTAGGTCCGATTTGCTGGTAGTGGTTGGTAGTAAGGAATTCTGAATTGAAATAACAGGATTTTCTCCTGTATACGTACTTTGTAAGGTTTGGTTGTAAAGAAATTGAAGGTAGAGTGGTTCGCTCATGGGTTCACTCTGATTGGTCGGTGGAATTGTAAGGTTTGAGTGATCAGTCGGAACAGCAACATGTTTAACCCCATGGTGCTAACATTTGTGGCAGTGACTCCAAAGTACAATGTATACTACCACCGTTATAAAATATAAAACGTTTTAGCAGCTCAAATTGAACTGTCAAAAGTCTGAAATCGTCCTATATTTTGGGAAAAAAAGGAGTTTCGAAGAAAACGTTGTTATGAATTATGCATACACATGAGATATATCATACTATAATTTTTAATTTGGCACCTTAATAGCGTTAATTTGTAAATTCTGAAAGAAAAAAAGTATAGCAAGTAAAAACCAGACAAGGATTCCAACTAGTAACGTGGATTTTGTACGCTAGCAATATCTTCCTCTCTCTAACATTTACCACTAATTTCCATGATGATATTAGCAAGGATAATAGGAAATGTAGTGTTACAAATATTTTTGCATTAATTTATTTATACATTTGTATGTGTGTATTTGGAACTTCTGTAGCAACCCAAGATACCATTCATTATTTTAACACAGGATTTGGTGATACGAAAAAGAGGACGTCAACACCATAGCTGGTGGGTGGTGAAAATTGCAGCTTTTGAGATCAGCAGCAAACACTCGAGAGTCGGTGGTGTACACATAAAAACGAACAGCACAAGCAGAGCCAGGAATAAATAGGAAAAGGAAAAGAAAAGGAGCAAACAAACAAAGGGAAAAGAAAAGGACACAAAAGAAACTGAATTAGGACAAGAACAAGAGACGTAGAGGAAGGATCCAAGGAGAGGGTGCGGAGGATAACATGGAGGCGGCGATGGATCTGATGCGGCGGATGCCGCCGGGGAGCACCGAGACGGCGCTCAACGCGCTGCTCTCCCTCCTCCCCGACCACTCCCTCGACCTCCTCTCCCAGGTCGACCTCCCGCTCCAGGTACGGAACCGCCGTCTCCTGCTCCGCGTCTCCACCACTTCTAGCTTATTGAATCGGCTAGGGCTGGAATCGCTTGTCTGAAATGGCTCGCGGGCGTACTGCCTTCGATTATTTTCTGTGTAAGTAGAATTTTGTGCCTGCTTGAATCGAATCGAGCTTGCCAACCTCGTTAAAGACTTTTATGGGCAGATGCTTTCTAATAAATGTTGTAAAATTAAAGCAATCGATTATTCCATTTCTTGTTTCTCATTTCTTCCTATTTCATTCCTTTTTCGTACGAATGAATGGTGTAAACATTGCAGGTCTGCATGGATAAGAAAAACAACAAGGAGTACATCCTTTGCGAGTACAACCGTGACGCCGATTCCTATCGGTCAGAAAATCCTTAATATCTCCCTGGTTTCCATTTTACTCATTTTACGCATTGGCGGAGCGAATCTATTCTATAAAATACACGACATGCCGTGTGTTTGCTGCGGGAATATATAGACCATGCTATGTTGAAGACTCGTGAAATAGTAACGTTGGTCTTTGAAAGAAAGATAACAGACAAAACAACACCGTATGCGAGGGAATCGGGAAAGATGCACTTGAATGGGGATTGGAAAGGTAGGAGACACTGAAGAAGGCTGCACTATGCTGCCGGATCCAATGGCCATGAATGAAGAAAGTTATGCTGCTTTGATGACAAATGAAGAGCTAATATTTTGATGATTTGGCTGCGTGAAAGGGAATGGAAATACTGTTAGTGCAATGAGCTGTATAAGAATATAGGATAAACGATTAAAACAGTAATAAAGGAAAGAACAAAGGATACATTATAGGGACATAGGACTTGGTTTGCTGGTTTTTTTTTTACAGTGTGCATTACTACAAGTGTCGCCCTTTATTTCACTACCAGGCATACCCTTGCTTACAGTGGGATTTATCAATTCAGATTTGTTGGCCATGATCTGTAAATTTATCAAGCTCACAGCTAGCTTTGCGTAGCATACCCAAAAATCCAATAACTTAGTCCATCCACAGATGCATAATAGTTGTGATTCCTGTTCTTAAGCTGATTTGCTTCTCATTTGTTTACTGTGAGGTTGCCTTGCAGATCACCTTGGTCAAACATATACGAGCCTCCTTTAGAAGATGGGACAGTTCCCTCAGAAGAGATGCGGAATCTTGAGGTCGAGGCAAATGAGGTTTTCTCTGTCTATCGTGATCAGTAAGATCCATATCATATTTATTTCCTTTTTACACAGTAATACTAAGCACATTCATCATGGCAGAATGATATCACTTCTAGTAGAATACAAATTTTGTTATAGAAGTGCTGATGTTTATTGGGTTAATGTAGAGCATGTAACACAAACTTTTGTTGCTAACTAGGTACTATGAAGGTGGAATATCCTCCGTGTACATTTGGGAGGATGATGAAGAGAGTTTCATTGCTTGCTTCTTGATAAAGAAAGGTCTGTAGAATTGCTTGATCTCATCTTATTCGGTTAACCAGATAGCCTATTTCATTTTTATGCATTCCGTTTTGTGGTTCCAGATGGACAAGGGAAAAGAGGTTATATGCAGATAGGTTCATGGGACGCTATTCATGTTATCCAGGTGGCTCCAGATAAAACTTTTCATGAAGTAGTCAATTATTAGGCCTGCTTCTCCTTGTTGCTGTTTGTTTTATGTTCATTACTTGAAAATGAAAATTCTTTTACTGCGAATAGGTTGGTGCTCAAGAGGAAGGATCAGCACATTACTGCTTGAACAGCACTGTCATGCTGTCATTGACAACAGACAACAAGCAATCTGGAACTTTCAACTTGTCTGGTTCAATTCGGCGGCAGGTTATTCCACCATCTCGTTTCTCCCTTTTCATGTTAAATGTCCTGCCGATTAAGTGAGTACTCTTATTAATCAAGGAGTTAGGTGAGAGATATTCTTAAATTGCATCTCTGCTGGTCACAACTATTGACGTGTTTTATCAGAACAGTTCCCATCATCAATATCAACTGTACGCTTCCTGTAGATCAATTGTGTGTCAACATTACAATCTAGCGGTAAACTACTACATCTATCCGCAATGTAGGTTTTGATGTTGCCACTGGTGTGGACTTGGGGATTTTAGGCTTAACTGTGCTCGATGGGTGGCCAAGACTAGCTGCCACGATGCCCTGGAGTGGGTTCTGCTAGGCTAAAGGAGGGAGGAGAGTGGAGGGGATATGATATGTATTTGGAGTCTCTTTACTGATCAGGCCCAGTCCCTTCATGTGTAGGGAGTCATAACCACCAATTTGATATTTAAGGAAATTAATCAAACCATATCTGGAAGGAAAGAAAGATGATGCTCATCTCTAGACTTGGACCCTAAGGCACTTCTCCCAATGGGTCCCTGTGGCTCCTCCTCCATGGTCTCCATGGAAGACACCATCTTCTGGTTCTACCAAAATACTCAAAATGTAGGACCCTTGATTGGTTAAGAAAAGGATTGTTCCATTGATATGTAGTTTGTGTGATACACGAGTAATATAACTTTCGAATACGAATCTAATGTTATCAATACCATGTTCTGTAAATTGCATAATGAAGTAATTGCAGGTCAAATCCTTGTCTTAATCAATCAAAATACGCCCTACCTTTGAAACAAAGGGAGTTTCATATAGCCATTTACATGCAAGCCCTCCTGATGAGGGAGGTCCCCTGAGTCAGAGGGGGATGAACATCTCTCTCTCACGCTCTCTCTCTCTCTCTCTCTCTCTCTCTGCAGAATAGGTTGGTCTAGGAAGTCTGTTGAGATAGTACAACAAAACTCACCATGCCTATATGTTCCTCTTTTCAGATGAGCATGACTCTTGCTGTGGCAGATGGGCATCTGGCTAATATGGGGAAAATAATAGAAGAGATGGAGGGCAAGCTGAGAAATTCTCTGGACCAGGTATCATCAGTTTCACCTCAAACTCTTGCAAGATTTGTGACATCTGCTTCAAATAGTAAATGCACTTATCCTCAAGCGATACATCCCCGTGATCGCAGGTCTATTTTGGGAAAACCAGGGAAATGGTCTGCACCCTTCGGCCACCACCTGAAGTGCTTAACATGAGAATACCTGACAGCTGAGCAGATACATAGAGAAGCCAATTTAACAGATGGGATAGGCCTCATTGTGACGATTATCTCGCTAGTGTCATAGCCAGTTTCTCTTTCACTTTTCACATGTGTATTTATCATAGCAGAGTTCTTGTTGTCCTTTGATCTGGGATGAACTAGAGGGGTTTCATTGGAGTTGTTGGCCAGAGATTAATCGGAACTGAAATGTCAAATGTTACTACCAAGCATATCTGTAGTAACATCTTGTCACCTCTGTTTTGTGGTGAGAATACTCTCATGTGCGTAGAGAGCTTACACTTTGTTGAAGCATATTGCACTAAAGTTGAGCCATACCTTGGTAGCCCAAGTTCACACGCACTTGTTCTTTGAATGTACTTTGCAGATAGGTGCTGGCACTTTGTGCGTGTAAACTGGCTGAATAGCGCTACTCTATCTGAGCTCACCCAGAGGGCTAAATCTGTTTTCACCGGCCCATGGTTCATGGTTATATGCATTCGTGAGAGAAGGATGGTTTCATCTCTGAACAGAGCTCCCTTTTTTGTTAGGTGTATGCCCCAAGCCCCATAGGTTCCAAGTCCCAGCTTTGGCGGCCACTTTTTGGATTGGCTACACTGTTAGTACGACTTTTGGATAATCATCCTGTAGCCAGCTGTTATTTTCCTATTCACAATTTTGCACACATGTAATGCCAATATTTTATTCCTGATGAAACATGTAAACATGGATCTAATTTCCTGGTTTCTTGGGCCTGTACTCAAGATGTACTATCTCTATCTCAATATAAGTCATGGCCGGGTCCCTTAGGCCCTCACTTAAAATTTAAGTATGTACAAAATATCAATATCTACAACTTCAAATTCTAATACTCCCTCGGGTCCATATTATTGGGTCCATATTATTGTTCTTAACTTTGTCTAGATTCATATGTATCTAGTTAAGTATAGTCTAGATGCATTTGTATCTAGACAAAGTTGAGGCCAATAATATGGATCGGAGGGAGTAATATGAAAGCATATTTCATGATAATTCTAATAATGTTGTTTTGATGCTATAGATGTCAGCTAGTTTCCTACAAATGGTCACCCTTTACGAAGTAGCTTAATTATTAATCTTGATCAGGGGAGCATGAAGCATCACACTATTAGGGAGTTTGTAGGCAGCAAAAAACAGTGTAATCCCAGATTCTGGTACAGAGCAATAGAAATGAACATAATGTGTAGAGCGAAAAAAATATGACATACTCCCAAGATGTAACTAGAAGCGGTCTAGATACACTCCCTTCACAAAGCTAAAACATCTTATATTTTGAAACGGAGGGAGTAATTATTTTCTAAACCAAATGCATATGCCGACCACAGTAGCAGTATTCAGAATAGCTAGCGAATATAAGATAGTACTGTCAAATACTGACATTACCCACAAGTTTCAGCCAAAAACTACCATCACATCTACTTACTCCAGGGGCATGTGATCCATTCTCCAGAGTTTACACCAAAAAAATTCTACGGAACGCCTAACCAAACATCGGATGATCATTACAAACAAGAAGGCATGGATGGAGACCGCCTCCACGTTTTTCATGGCTTTGCGACACCCACAGCTGCTGGAGCTTCCTCTCCCTTGCTCCCTTCCGTCTTGGCGTCTTCATCCTCTGCATTTTTCATAACATGAGATTACTTTACCATATTGACCCCATGATATCCATCTAATTCACCACCCAAGTTAAATAGCCTGAGGCTTGTGTTCCAAATTCACAAATTATAACACCGACAGTTTTTGTTTCATTTACAGTGCTCCATATTGGGATAGAAAAATAGACCAGGTCAAATGTTTGGCAATACAGTAAAGTGATGCTCAGCCTCAGCAACTATTCCCTCCGTTTCAAAATATAAGATGTTTTAGCTTTGTGAAGTAAATGTAGCTAGACCACTTTTAGTATGTAGATTCACTCCGAACCTCTCCGAACCTACACTATGAAAGTGGTCTAGATACATTAGCTTCACAAAGCTAAAACATCTTATATTTTGAAACAAAGGGAGTAGTTCACAAAGGAGAAGATCAGCAGTCTTTTGTTTTTCTTTTTCTTTTTGAAAGTGATGGTCAACTAGCCATCAATAACGAGATTAATTTAGCATATTGAGCATTTAACATTCACCATCCGAGTTAAATATCCAAGGCTTGTGTTCGAAACTCACAGAGTTACTCAAGTCTTTGTCTTATTTACAGTGCTCCATGATGGGATAGAAAAATAAACCATGTCAAATGTTTGGCAATAATTCACAAAAGAGATGCTCAGCAACTAGTTCACAAAGGAGAAGGTCAGCAGTCTTTTCTTTTTCTTTTTCTTTTTGATGAAAGTGGTGGTCAACTAGTCTCAGTTTGAAACGGTCTTCATGACCCCAAAACATGCATGACTCGGACATTGAACAGCTCTGGTCTGATTTCCACACTTAAATACCTAGGACCATGACTTGACTGTACAACGCTTCATAAAAATCAACACTGAAGACATCCATGTGTGTGAAAAGCAGATCATGACAGCAATATGGGGACATCAGACAAAAATGAATGTCACTGGCTCTACATGCTACCTTCATATTGGACCTCTAAAATTTGAGCATTCAGCTATAAGGCTAAACTGAAAAGGTTAATTAAGAGAAATATTCAGCACCCAAAGCCTCCCCCGGAAGGCCTTACTAGGATGTCCATTCTGATTAATATTACAGCAAAACAGTAATTAAATGCAGGCCTGAATTATAAAGTCTGAAAAAGGCACACACCCTCCCCAAATAAATATCAGAGAAGACAGATTATAATTTACCTTTGTTAGCACTATCAACTACATCATCATCGTCATCATCCTCCTCAATATCATCATCGTCGTCATCGCCACCTCCCATGTTCAGCTTCTGCATATACAAAACAAGGAAAGATGAGAAGCCTTCCTGCCTGCCATATTACTTCATCACCAAAGAAAGACTGAATCAGACCCATACCGAGAAGTCCATATCACCAAAGTCACCACCAACTGCAACATAGGTAATGTGAGGTCAGTACACGCTGAACTACGCATGGTAGTACCCAAACGAACACAACCATAGGACTTACATCCAGCATCTTCATCATCCTCATCTTGCCATTTGTCCCAGTCAACCTTCAGGAACACAGGTGGCTTGCCTTCCTTCTTCAGCAGCCTAGGCCACCAGTTGGCCTCAGCTTTCTTGACAAGGTAGCATATAGTCCTCGGGGCAACAGCCGCCTTGCTCTCCTGCAAAAGTAAATAACATTAGCATGTAAGAAAGGTCACCAGGAAGATAACATTTGTCAGCAATTACACGAACCTCGACATTGACAGCATCAAAGAGCTCAAGGTCAAGCTCATACTGCATGTCATCAGAGCCCTTTGCTGAGAAGTTGAAATGGCCATCAGGCTTCAGGTTGAGCTTTACATCCTTGGCGTCAGGGAGCTCGATCGTCAAGTACACCTTGTCGGACCTCTGTGCCCACTTAGTGCTCGGGTGGCGACTGCAATCAAAACAATCCCATGTTTTCTCACAATTTTGCGCACAACACAACCTCAGCTTACAAAATACAACCACCAATGATGAAATATATCATATGCTCAGTTTACAGATTATCCAGAGAAATAATCCATCCGTTTACTAATATAAGATACCGTTTTATGAACAGAGTAGTATCATAATTGTCTCGAACTAGAAGAATTGAACCAGAGAAGCACCTGGCTCATAAAGTAGATTGCATCGCCAAACAGGGTGAGCACTTGAAAAGCGCTAGGATCGCAAAAAATCGCAAGAACTCGCATAATTCTACCTAATTAAGAGACAATTAGACGCGTCCACGCCAACGGACGAGCACCAACCCGAAATGTCCACAGCCCTAATTCCCAAACCCAGGATCCGACCAACTAGAACAAAGAACTTGAATAATCCTATAATCAAACCAATACAGTTCCTTGGTAATCGATCCCAGCCCAACCATCTCGAAGTATCACCACCAAAAAATTAACCACGCACAATGAATCGAGAATTAGACTGCGTGTAAAGAAGGGTCGTGTGAGCAGTAGTGGAGGATCACCTCATGCTTGCTCTTCGGAATTTCGGAAGCGGGACTTGCCTCTCCTCCTGCGTGGGGATCTAGGTGCTAGGGTTTAGAACGACTCCGAGGTCGGGGAATAGCTGCGGAGAGGAGGAGGAACCGAGGAAGAATGTTGCGCGTATAAAGGATGGGGAAGCGGCGGAGTGGAAGGGAAGGCACCCGGGGGCAAAGACGTAAATATACTGTGGCTTGGCTGCTTCCATAAGGCTCTAGATCCTCATTTCAAAAAAGAAAAAAAACTCTAGATCCTTCCGTGTCCTTCCGGTTCCTAGGCCACTTTGCTTATTGTGTTTGACTCTTGATTTTTCTTATTTTTTCCAAAAATTCCAACGATCTACAAATTAATAATCATGAATCATAGTACTCCCTCCAACCCAATTAGTTGACTTGGATTTGTCTAGATTCGATTGTATCTAAATATGATTTAGTATTAGATATATCCGTATCTTGATAAATTGGAATCAGCTAATTTGGGTCGGAGAGAGTATAAAGGACTTCAAAGTAATAAAATTAATAAATAGGTAACTGGACCACCTAGCAAAGACTACAAGCACTAGCGCAATCCGAAGTCACGCCGATGTCCTCGCCCCTCCATCACGCGAGCCGACAAAGATTGTCATAATAGAGTTTGTTCAAGTTGTTATGCTATGGTTCAAAAGGACCAACGCACCAGACCAACAACCATCGCCAATAATGACAACTGTAGGTCGGAAGAGTCTGACCTAAAATTACACCGATAAACATGAAAACCGATTGAATGCCAAAAGATCTGTCAGACACACGACTCCACGCATCATCCATTGACGCTCGACACATCACGAAAGCGAGGATAGGGCGGATATAAACTTATTCTGACTTCTAGGTATAGCGTCGCCTCAACATTCCTAAGAAGATATTGCAAAACAAGCTAAACAAAAAAAGAAAATCCCGTCGGCGAGGGGTTGTCGTCTGCCACACATCCAAAGCCCCAAGATAACTGGAGACGGAGCAGACCAACCACATCGCCGACAGGTGATGAAACCCTAGATAGGTTTTTCCAGCCGTCTCGTGCTCCCAACTCCCATCTGTATGATTTTTCTCTTAACAATATTTCCTCTAGGCCTAATATTGTGTCTTCGTATCTGTTTTTTCTTTGAAACAAAACATTTTAGGCAACTAAAACCAAACTGTGATGTCACACAAAATATCGATTCCAATATTTGAAATGTCTATGAGTTAAATTTATTTGCATGAGTGTAATATCCCTAGTTTTGGTAAATGGTAATTAGGGTTTGGATCTGTGCATCGTGAGCATTCATGCATATCTTGCTAATAAAAATGCACTAAAGAATTTTGGAAAAAGAAAACTCTAATTTGCCCTAACCTCTCTCTCTATGTTAGGTCCATTCCGGTTTCAAAAGTTTGAAAAAAAACAAAAACATATGGACCCTAAGTTATCAAGGGAACCACGCGAGTCTTTGGAATATTTTGAACCTTACTGCTATTTTAAATAATATAAAATAGAAAGGATTTTTGAAATAGGAATAAAGGTGGAGAAGGAAAATGGAAAAGGTTTCAGGCTTAAAAAAATGCTTTGACTCTTCCAGGCCGCAACCTTTTTTCCCCTCTTCCTATTTGCCCCCAGCGCAGCAACTGCATCCTTCCTCCCTTGCTTTGGCGCAGCCCAGCCGCGACCCACCTCAGCCCAACCACGGCCCGGTATCTCTTCATCCACACCATTCGTCATCTTCCCGAGTAGGCAGGCAGCTCGGTGGCGATGTTGATGCCGTTCATCATCGCCACTACGATTCCCGCCGCCGTTGTGCCCTCTCGTGTGGATAAGGCCTCCTTGAGTGACCCCTTGCTCGGCCTCATCCTCTCCCTCCCTCTCCCTAGCTCTCTCTTCCCCTCAATGTGAAACCGAACCCTATCCCCCATAGACACTGCCGATAGTCGCTGCTTCGGGCCTCCCCGTGCCTAGCCGAAGATGCCTCGAGCTCCGCCTCGCCGTGTGGATCATCTTCGCCAAAGGAAGCAAGCCAGGAAGCCCCCAGTCGATGGAATTGTGTTGGATTTCCCGTCCCCGACCAGAGCTCGCCGCCATCAATTCTCCATCGTCCAACCTCGTGCGGCCTCGCCGAGCCCTCCATCAGCATCATGGTGAGCTTCCGGCTCTCCAAAGTCTCTCCAACATCTCCCTCTCCCCCTATAACTCACCCCCGACACGCTCTGTCCTCCGCCACTGTGCAAGCTCGCTGCTAGCCCTCTTCGGCGACCTATAGCAGCGCCACTACCTTATAGCTTCCCTCGACCTCCTCGTTGAATGCAACCACCAGCGCATCCACATATGCTCCCGATCGACATATCGATCATTTATCTAAGGATCATCCTCGGATGAGGGCATGCCTGCGTCGTAATCCTCCTTTTATTTTTCCGTAATTAGTTTCTGTAATCGTTTTGTAATATTAAATCTAATATGCCATGTGGGTCCATACTGTCAGGGTTTTAATCATTTGTGAAAATGTTTTCAGTATTTATTAAACTTATGACAAGTGGGTCCAAGCGGGGAAAAGTTTTATATTTTTCCAACATGATTTAAACTAGAAAAAATCATAACTAATTCATTTTCAGTCAGAAAAACAAGTGTAATGTATCGAAATGTAAAAAAATGAGATCTACTTTGCAACAATTAAAATGATATCAAATGTAGAACACTAAAAAAACCTCCCATATGCCTATGAGGTTTTGGGAAATGCTAGACCTAGAGCATTCCAATCCCATATAAATTGTTCTTTATATCTTTAGGGTTTCAACCCAATGCATTTCATATGTCATGACATCCATTGTGTGCATTGCATAGGTGCATGTGTTAAATGTTGTTTCCTTTCTTTCCGATGTTTCTACTTCTTCCCGGTAGAAGTTAGAGTGAATGTGAGCAACAAGTCCGAGATCGAGATCAACACTATCGAACAGAAGTACTTGATCATCGATGAACAAGTTAATCCAATGAACCCTGGATATCTTTATTTGGGTATCAACAAGCAAGGCAATCATAGCCCCACACATATATGAATCCTATGATTTCAAAGTATTTCAATTCTTGCCATGCTGCATATGATTCCAAAGTCTTTTATCAATAGATAAAGTTAAATCTATCTGATTGCATGTTCCCTTTGTAGCCTATAATCCTTGATCCACTGCTCCTAGCATAACTAGGGTTTGGCTTGTGAAGCGTTGCTAGAGCCGTTATATCCGTTGTGCTTAGCCATGCTTAGCTTTTACCGCTGGCTCATCCAGTTGATGAATCAGAGCTGCGAATGAACCTAGTATGACATGATGACGTGGTATGATCAGAGATGAAAGTTGAACATGCTAAGGCTTTTATGGGACGCCATGGTGGGTTGTGGTTTTTGCAGTTCCACACTTACCACCACTAGGACCCGAGTTCTTTCCTCTTGAACCAAGACGAGCGTACAACCACATTTAACCAATACGAGCGTACAACCACACAGGGGCCTGGAAACCCCCTTGACCAACTAATTTGCCTAGTAAATTCTATGAGTCACATAGTTCGGGCTTTCCATTTGGCATATGCACTTTGGATGTTCTGATAAAGGCAGTGAAGGAGGTGTGTCATAATAGGTAGGGCATGGCCGAGAACAAGAAATACACAACCTTCATAATATTGGTCCCTACGCACAACTCTAGGTACCGACTTTGGTGTTGGGGATATACTTTCCAGGTATACCCATTGCTACTCACTGACCAGGGTGGCCCACTTCCGGGTTAGATATTTTCTCCACGGATAGCTTAGTCAGGGAAAGAAGCCGGAGGTCCATCTGGCTATGGGAAGGCCTAGAATTCTTACCAACTTAGGCATCTAGTTTGACTTGTTGTCCAAGTTGTACTATGTATAGACTTTGTATTGTAGCCGGATAGGATTCTCTTGTAAACCCTAGGTCGGATGACTACATAAGACGACCTAGGGGCCAACCTTTAGGGCATCACCATACACAACTCTCAAAAGCGATACCGATCCTTGTAATCCTTTGTAAACTTCCGCCTCCGCCGTTATAGTGGATTCTAGCAGGAAGTAGGATCCGACAACCGTAGTCAGATCTGAACCTGGGTAAACTTGTGTGCTCACCGTACCGAACAATCGTACATCCACACCCCACCTTTTCCCACGCCTCAAGGACCCCCTCATGATGTACTTGTCTTCAATACGATGATAGTTGGGACTCGACCCATTATAGTGGCATATCCTTAGGGAGTGACTCGTGGTCTCGATGAAAGCAAGGTAAAGGTCATGTCCAACCACCCTCTGCTGGCACCCTGGAAGCGTGCTATTCTTGAGTGGCACTAAGAGTCAGTTGGTATGCGTGGGTAAAGTTGTACACCCCTGTAGGGTTAAATATTTTTGAAAAGCCATGTATGTGGTTATGTACGACTTGGGAATGGATTCAAATATCATAGAGAAGAATAACCTAATCGTAGAACTTGGCAAGTAAAGTGTGCTAAAGGATGCTTCCTCGGGGATCGAGTGGGTAATTGTAGTTGGTAGGTTTAGCTGATAAAGATTTAGTGGATACCAAAAGATGATCAAAGCTAGAGATACCGCTCTCTTATCCCCTTTCAAATGCTCTGATTAGTCGAGCTTCTACTCTCTCTTATTTTATAAAGAAATATAGCTTTATGCAGACTAACTCAACCAGTCATAAGTCTTGCGAAGTACACCCTGTACTCAGCCTTGCTTTATTGATATTTTTGCAATAGGTTTAGTTTTACCAAAGAAAATGAGTTTGATACAACATTAACATTGACAAGAAGCTTGGGGTTCCCAGGCGGCAGTCTAGGATCTATGGAATGGGATGTCATCATTATGCTTCAGACCTCTTAGGCCAGTCGTTAAGTTTGCCATGTCTAATAGAATAATTTACCTTCCATTGTTTGATGTATGTGATCGGTCACCTCTACTTATAATATGTTGGTTCTTCACTTAGATATGAGCATGTATTTCTTCTTTTGAGTTATAGGGTCACTATAATGTTACTAATTCTTTCTCAATAACCTCTCGAGGTCAAGGTTAGGCTTATTTCAGACGAAGGTCTAGGATTTGTCTAGCCTTGATCCCAAGTGAAAGAGCATGTGGCCCCCCATGTGTGGTTTTGGTAATTAATGGCAATCTCTATGGACTAATGTTTGCATTGAGTTGCACTTGTAGGATTTGTGAATTTGTTTTGCTTGAACCATGTGTTGGTTTCAAGGTGGAAGAAATGACAAAGAAGGAGCATTGTCCAAGGGACTTGGGCCTTTTTGGAGTCTTATGAGTGGTCATGGATCAATGAATACAAGGTCAAAGAATAGGCTTACCCATGGTGTATGGGGGAGCATATGTCAAGTCTTCATCAAGCATGTGTGTGCAAGAGCAATCAAGAAAGGTGTTGTGCTCAAGTGGTTTGCTCAAGGCAAAGGTATAATCTTGATAGGTTTTCCCTTTTGCCGGTCTCATTTTGGTAGTTGGGAGACCGGGTTTAGGATAGATAACCGTACTATCAAGAGGGGCTCTCGAGTGAGTAGCTCGATCATATCTTTCGGAGAGAGATCAAACCATTGCATTCTTAGCATCATCTTTCTTGGTTGTTTCTTGGATTTTATCCATGTTTGGTTCTAGAGCTTGTGTTCATTACAAGCTTTAGTTCTTCAAAATCGGATCTCTCCTTTATATCTTATTGCGTTATTGATCTCGGAGGTTTTCCAGATCCTCACCAAGTGAGGTATCTCACATTATAATACTTTATACATTCTAACTTGGTGGTATCCAATATTTCCACTTTTGTTGGGTAGCTCTTGTTGTCCTCTTTCCAACAAAATTGGTTTTGGGTCAATCGGAGTTTTCTAACTCAAGTTATTACATTTTGAAGTTGCCCTTTTATTTGTTTTAAAAAGAAAAAGAAAAAGATTTTTTCTGGACCGGGCGGTACTACCACCCGCACCTGATCATGCCACCGAATCCTCTGGCCCGTCCGGTAGCGAGCATGTCTCGGAACCGGTAGTACCAGGCCTTTGTAGTAGTACCATCGGCCTAGGCCGGTACTACCGGGCCGACACAGCGCTCGCCCAGCCTGCCTTGCTCCAGCTCGCCTGCAGCCTCTGCTCGCCCTCGTCACTTGCTCCTGCGCTTGCTCCCGCTCACGTGGCCTGCTCCGTAGTGCGTCGCTCGATCCGCGCCCGCCTCGCGCGCTCGCCCCGCAGCAGCCACGCTTCCCTCGCTCGAGCGCGCCTACCCCGATCCCTTTTCTCTCGATCGAGATGCCCCACACGCTGCCCCTAGGTCGCTCTCTTTTCCTGGAGCTGGGAGGCTGGGTGGTAGTACTTACTAGACAAGCGGTACTACCGGCCCAGCTGGCTGTTGGCCCCAACAGGCTGATTTCTAGCCCCCCATAAATAGCTCTCTCTCTTTTTCTAGGGTTGCTTCTTCCTATTTTATTCAAGCCTTTCCCCATTGCTTTGACTTATCCTTGTGCTTGATTCTCTTCTTCCCCTCCAATGATTCTTGACAATATTTGAGAGGAAGATAGAGGAGATCTAGATCTACTTTTTTACCAAACCAAATCACCACTTTGTGAGTGAATTTTTGGGATCTAGATCTTGGGGGGATTTTGTGTTCTCCTTATGTTCTTCCTCTCTTGTTCCCCCAACTGCTTTAGTAGCTTTATTGGAATTTGAGAGTGAGGGATTGGAGAATCTTTGTGGTGTTCTTGCCATTTATATTAGGTGCATCGGTTTGTGTTCTCCTCGAAGGATTTGGTTGGTGAAATCAAGAAGCTAGTCCATCTTGGGTTCTTGGAACCCTAGACGGTTGTGTGGCCTTTGTGGCGTGTTCTTGGGGCCTTCAATTAAGTTGTGAAGCTCTCCCCAAGATTGAGGCCTTGGTGGCGATTATTGGGAGCCTCCAATTAAGTTGTGGAGATTGCCCCAATATTGTACGGGTTTGGTGACCGCCCTCAAGTGTCCCATAGTGGAACGGGTGCTTGCCGCATGGTGCTCGGGAGAGTAGGGTGAGGCCTCTTATGGTGTTGGTGGTATTAGTACTGCCCACCTCTCTAATGAGACATACTCCCTTGTTGGGAGGAACTCGGTAAAATATCGTCATCCCCGTGTGCCTCGGTTATCTCTATACCCGAGCTCTTTACTTATGCACTTTACATTGTGATAGCCTTCATGCTTGAAGTAATCTATCTTGCTATCACATTGTTGCTTGTCTTGCTTATCATAAGTTGTTGGTGCACATAGGTGAACCTTAGTATATCTAGGCTTTGTGCTTGACAAAAGAAAACGCTAGTTTTATTCCGCCATTGTTAAGTCCATCTCGTAAAAGTTTTAAACAGCATATTCATCCCCCTCTAGGCGACATCCGTGATCTTTCAATTGGTATCATAGCAAGGTCTCTCGCTTTTAGGCTTCACCGCCTTGAGAGTAAAGATGTCAACTAGGGGAGTAGTGCACGATTCCTTTTATATATTCGATGGCACAAATTATGATATGTGGAAATCTCGCATGCTAGATTATTTTCGGGACATTCACCCATCCATTGAGGGAATTCTATATATGGGTTTTTCTTCTCCTATGGATCCCCAAAACAAATCTTTAGAGGAGAAGATGAACTCTTATATAGATGCTCAAGCTACTAAAGTGATTTTACTTGTTGTGAGCAATGTAGTTATTTCTTCAATCATGCCTTATCAGAGTGATCATGAGATATGGACAAAGCTTCAAGATAAATATAGTGAGTCCAATATTATTGAGGATGATTGTGTTCCCTCCACCTCCGGCCGTGATGAGTTATCATCTTCTACCACTTCACCAACATGTGATTTTTCACAAGGTAATGATATGGTGAGTGGTGATAGAAATTGCAATGTGGATAGTGAGCTCACTATTGGTAATCCATCTTCTCTATCTAGTTGCAATGTTCTATCTTTGGACCTTAACACTTCTAGCACTCAAAACTCCTTACATATCATGTAGAAATGACTTGAATAAATCTCATGATGATATGCTCGCTTTGTCTTGTTGCCATGATAAAAAATGTTTCTATTTCCTCTAGTGCTTGTGTTGCTAACCATGTAGAGGAAACCTAAGATTCCATGGGTCAAGACAAGGTTTTGAATGGAGCCTCAAGTAAAATCTCATCATCACCTTCTTCCGGTTCTCACATATGCCTTATGGCTAAGGGAACTAAGGTAACCTCTTTGGATCCCATTGTTTCCCATAATGATGTCGATGATGATGATAAGGTTGAGAATCATAATAATGACGATCATCTAGTTGATTATGATATTGCCTCCATTCAAGAGATGGGAGAGATTGTATTTCACACTCTTCATAGAAATAAAATTGCTTCCTCCAAATTTCTTGAAATTTTGACTTGTGCTATTGAAGGCAAGAAACTTATTGAGGAGCAAGAAAATATTATTTTTCAAAAGAATGAACATGAGCGTGAGTATGCTAATGAGATTTCTTATCTAGAGAGCTCCCCTGAAGAAGAACAATCCACCAAAGAATCTCTTGAGGAGACATTTGCTCTAGAATTGTCTAGAGTAAAGGAAAACCATGATAGAGAACTTGTGGTGGCAAGTGCTCTCAAAACTAAAAATGATGAACTTATAGTTGCCCATGCTAAACTCGTTAAGGATTTTAAGCACCTCTAAAATGGCTCTCGGGTCGTTAAGAGTGAGCTCATCAAACTCACCGAGTCACATGAGCAACTCAAAGCTTCATATTCAAAGGATCTTGCCAAGTTGCCCTCACCTCTTGCCATTAATAATGATGCTTGTGCTACTAACTCTATTTTTGTGAAGCATCAATTTTGGAGGAGAATGTTGAGCTAAAGGCTCAACTTGCTTTGCTAACTAGCAGATATGGGAAATTGGAAGAAATTCATCTTAAGCTCTCAAGCTCGCATGAGGATCTTCTAGTTTCCCATGATAGGCTAAAGTTAGATCATGAGGCCATTGTGTCAAAGTAACATCTAGTAGGCCTCATGTGGACATTAGCACTACTTCTACTCCTAATGTGATATTGCCATGTGTTAGTCCTTGTAATTCATCCGCTCATGCTATTGCTACATATTGTGATGAATTACATTCTTTGCCTTGTTGCTCTAACAATGAAGAATCTACTTCCTCTACTACTATTGTTGTTGACACTAACCATGTAGAGGAAATTAGAGAGCTCAAGGCTCAAGTCACTTCTTTGAAGAATGACTTGAAAAAGGATCATAAAGGGAAGGCCACACTCAACCACATTTTTAGTGTGCAAAAATCCCCCAATGACAAGAGTGGACTTGGATTCAACTCCAATATCAAGAACAAGTCCACTATCAAGTTTAAGCACAAGGGCAACAAGAAGAATGGACAAGATCAAGTAAATAATCTGGCCAACATTGTTTGCTTCAAGTGCAAGGAAGAAGGGCATCATGTTAGATCTTGCCCATTGAAGAAGAAGCCTCTTAGTGTGAAGCAACAAGGGAAGCGGCCTCAAGATCTACCTCAAGTTAGAGATGGGCCTCTTCCTAAGAGGACTAATCTAGATCTTCCTCAAGTTGTGGCATTACCTAAGAAGAAAGATAGCAACACAAGAACTTGCTACATTTGTCGCGAAAAGGGGCACATTTCTTCCTCATGCACTAGTGGTATCTCCTCATCCAACCCTACCTTGATTGATGATGCTTATTATCTTTGTAAGGATGAGGTTGGACATGTGTTTGCCAAGTTTGTTGGTGCTCAGTGTGGTGTCAATAAAAGAACCATTTGGGTTGCCAAGCCTATTGTGACTAACTTTTTAGGACCCAACTTGGTTGGGGACCAACAAGCCAAAACTTGATCAATAGGTGTTTTTGGAGGATAATGGAGACTTGGTTTCATAATGAAGAGTTGAGGGATCTTCATCTATTATATTTGTCAAGCCAAGTCACGTGGATTATATTGCCTCTATTATATTTCCAATGTTCCTCCTTGCGGTAACATGTGCTTAACTCATTACACTGAAAGTTCCTCACCCCTTATGCATGTGTTGGTTTTGTACCTTGCATGTTTTTGTATATGTTGTGCTTACCACTTACTTATCTTGAGTTATCAAGTGTATTTGTGTTTGTTGGTTTGCACACCATGTATGTGTGTTCTTGTGTTGGAGCTATTATTGAATTCAATTGATATCTTGTTGGCTCTTGTGAGAGATTAATGGACTATACGTGACGATGGTTTAACTCATCAATGCCCATTGTTATGGACTTGGGTTTTGGAGAAGGAGGGAGCACTGGAGACATCTATCGGCTAGCAAACAAGCACACAGGGGACTCGAAGATTTACCCAGGTTCAGGCCTCGTAGAGGTCCTTACTCCTGCTTGTCTGCTCGTGGAATTATCAAAGGAATCGAGGATTACAATGGTGCGTAGATGCAATCTGGTGAGGGTTGTGGAAACTAGGGTTGCGTGTGTCCTCCTCGCCGCCCCTCCTAGCCTTTATATAGATAGGCTAGGTCTCGGGTAGCAGGTCGAGTCGGTTACAGGTTAGGGTTTTCCCCTTTGAACTTTCTATCTTTAGCTTCTTCTTGTTCTTCAAGCAATCGAGAGTCCGTAGGTTACTTGAGTTCTTCATTTGGGCCTTGGCGACACCGTGGGCCTCTATGTATTTAGGCCGTATATACTAAACTCGAGTACCTGTAGGGTATGCCCATGTCAGTAGCCCCCGAGTGTCTAGTGGAATCGCAAATTCGACTGGAGACTTTATGAATCCTTTCGAGTGCATGACTAAGTATATTTTTCGACTGTTCTGTTTGTGTCATAGGGATTATTGATGTGCGTGCCTAATTTAACCGATGTATCAGCATCAGTTAACTACCTTAGGGTAAAACAACGCCATCTACTCGAACTCGAGTCCCCGGACTCGAATCCGGAAAAGTGCTGGTGTAATTCGACCCAAGCCGTGGAGGTCTTACAGAAGTCGAATTCCAGTATATGGGTGTAAGAACTAGACGCGTCCGTCAAGGCATGTTCATCGTACCTATTGGCACGGATATATTTCTGGTAGTGCATAGAAAATGCATTGCCAGGCCTTATTCAGGTCTTATCTTCACGCTGCAAGCGCGACATCTAAATTTTGTCATCGTGGAGATGATTCGGGTGACCCGGGAGACGCAATCGCTTTGTAGGGCAATGTCATGAGGCGGTGTCGCCATAAGCTTCGAGTGTGGATGTCATCAACACGTAGTATAATGTACAAATAATCATAGGGTGGCGACCAACGCTCCCTATGGGAGTAGCCCCGAGTGCCTGGTTGAGTCGAAGACTCAGGCAGGGACTAAAGAACTTTTGCGACTGCTGTCGTCTTTTGTTTGCTTGTTTCAGTCAAATTTGCTTCTGGCGCTCCCTATGGGAGTAACCCATGTCCATAGTTGAATTGTGCTTCGAGTGGTTGGGTTTGCTTTGATTGTCCATGTTCCCATAAAAAGAAGAAAAAAATGTAGGGTGCGCGACCAACGCTCCCTATGGGAGTAGCCCCCTAGTGCTTGGTGGAGTCGAAGACTCGAGCAAGGACTAAAGTAGTCGAAGTCTTCTGCTGCGTAATTTTTGATGACGTCAGTGCTGACGATCCATGACCTCAGTTGCCCGTGTGAGCGAGTTTGACGAGACGTGACGAGCGGTGGGTCCTATTTTCTGACTCTGATTTGACCGGGCGTGCGTAATATTTTTTAACTGTGCCTCTTCGATTTCCGCGCGTAATGGGGGTAGTGGGGGATGGTTCGCGCTTCATATCCTCCACGTGTCGAACGCGATGGACGCCACGTGTCTGATAGGGTTTTTCTTAGCCGTTGGATTGCATCTTCCAGGGGGTTAAGTAGCGATGCGGCGACGGTAAATTTCACATGTACTTCTTTTTCTTCCTTTGCCTCCGTCGCCATTGCCACTGCTCCTCTGCTTCTTTGCGCTCCTTTCCTTCACGACGCTAGACCAGCTCCGCGTATTTCCCAGCTACTTCCTCCGGTCACACCGCCGCCGCGGAATGGGGAAGAAAAAGGGAGGTGCTGCGGCCGATTCCGCTGCTGCCGCGGCTGCTGTGAAGAAGAAAGGTGGCTCCACCGCTGCGGGCACCAGCACCGCCGCCGCCAGAAAAAAGAAGGGCACGGGCACTCGCGTGGCGCACGTCCGTGATAAAGTCTTCTGAGCTTCGTCTTCTGCGCCAGGACGGAGTTTTGTCTTCCGCAGTCGCGGACGCGCGCGTCCCTGGCAGCGAGGTAATCCTCTCTCCTCCTGCTGGTTTTCGAGTGATGTTCCTAGTGTTCATCATCCGCGGTCTTTCGTTGCCCCTGCGTCCTTTCTTCAGGGGCCTTCTCTGTTTTTACGGGCTCCAGCTCCATCAACTGTCCCCAAACTCCATCCTCTATGTAGCTTGCTACATTACCCTTTGCGAGTGCTGGCTCGGACGAGCCGTACTTCGGCCTCTTCAAGCGCCTCTTCAAGTTGAAGCGCCAATCGGCGTCTGGCTCCGTAGTCTACGATGTAGGTGGCTACGGTATCCACATCGATCCCTCCGCCACGTACTTCGACATCAAGCTGATGATGTCCGTCCAAGGGTGGAGGGACAAGTGGTTCTACGTCCGCGACTAGAAGGCCAACGGAGACCACTACGGACTCGCGCCCTTTGACCCCGTGACGCCGTGCAAGAGGAGGCGTTCCTGGAAGAACATAATTATGCCCGGCGAGTCCGTGGAGACAGATGTGCTATACGAGCGCGTCTGCGACCTCGAGAGTCGCATGGGCAAAGAGGAGGGAGGCTGCGCCCTCATTCGCACATGGCTGCGCCGTCGCGTCCAGCCCCTGCAGGCCAGAGTCCATCCCATGTTCCAGTGGGCTGGTGCAGACGATGTCACTCGTGTCTGCCGATGGCATGTCCGCGAGTGAGATAGACAAAAGGGTGCGACTGGTCACCAAGTACACCGTCAAGGATGTGCTCCCCAGTGAACCAGTCGTTCCTCCGTTCGATGCTGCTAACCCTCCTCCTGAGGTACAGTTGTGCTACGTAGTAGCTTTGTTTGTCGATTGCTTCTTTGCTATTTCTTGACTTTGTGCTAAATTATTTTCTGTATGCAGGATTGGGCGGTGTCACCCTGCATGCCCCCTCTTCCTGAGGGGGTTATCCCTCATGAAGCCTTAGAAGAGGACGAGTCGGAGTCGACCGTCCCATCTGATATGGAGGAGGAAGCCCCTGAGTCGAGTAGTCTGGATACTCGCAAGCGTTCGCGCAGGGAGGATTCAGATGCATCGTCCCCTTCGACTCCGAAAGGTGCAGGTGTTGGTGCAGAGTCGCCGATCCCTGCCGTTCCTGTGAGTGCCATGGCGCCATCCTCTCGCAAGAAGATGCGGCTGCCGAAGGAATCATCGTCAGAGTCGGGGGATCAAACCTTCGACTTTGATAAGTTTGATTGGTAAGTATTCGAGTCTTCCTTTTTGGTTCTTCTTTGGAGTTGCATTTTCTTGACATTGGTTTTGTTTTGCAGCCAACAAGCATCGTCATCTTCTGACGACATACAATTTTTGAAAGAATCTGGAGTCACGACCTCTAAAGCCAAGAAAGTGACTGAGCGTACTCCTTCTCCTCCATTGGCGGCCCACTCTGGCCATAACTCATCGAGTTCTCCACATGATGTGGAGCACCATATGGTTATCCGGACGACTGCGAATCCATCGGCTTCGGAGTCTTTGGAGGATCATGTAAGTGTGGTATTTTGTTTCCTTTATTTTTGCAGTTGAATGTACCATTTTCTATCATCTTGCTTATCCTTTGCTATTGTTTTCCTGTCGCAGCTTATTGTGAAGGAAGCCGCTCGCTTAGCGGAGCAAGTTCTTGCGATGGGTCACCAGCATGCAATGCTGGACACTCGCCATCGCGTAGTTGAAAGTAAGTGTCTTGCTTCTTCTTCGTTCTCCTTGTGATATATCCGGATGATAGCCTATCTTTATTTGTATTATAGCTGAGCATAACGCACTCCTCCGCGATGCTGCTTCCCTTGAAAAGGTGCTGACCGTAGCGGTAAAGAGCCGCGATGAGGCAATCGCAGCGTGTGACGAGTCGCGGAAACGCGAGGAGGATCTGCGCGCCTCCGTCGCGGCTAGAGAGAAGTTGTTCGAGGAACAACTTTTTTCGATTGCCAAGGCTCTCTCAGGTACCTTGTCTAGATTTCATTATTGTTCTCTGTTCGAATTTGTCGTTGGTGCTGACCTTCGTGCCCATGTATGGGTTCTGTATAGATGCTAGCAATTTGAGCTTCGACCCTCAAGCCCTCCGCCGTGACGATGCCTTGGCGGGTGCTCTTTCAGCAGTCGAGGACCGCAGCGCTGCCGTGCAAGGGACGCTCTCCAAGGCCAAGGGCATGCTCAGTCACCTCCGGGAAGAACTGGCGCCCAAGGCTGAGCATATCAGGAATATCGATGAGCTGGTGGAGTCCCTTGCCGGTGGCGTCCCTGCAAGTTTCAAGAACTCGCTCCGTGCGGCTGGCGCTTTGATGTCACTCGCAATGGTTCAAGCCCATGGAGTCGAAGTTGATCCGGCGGCAGTCTCTAAGGCGATGCCTGTCAGTGCTGATGGCCAGCAGGTAGTCTTTGATCCCTTCGCAACTACTTGTGGCAAGTATGGCCCGCAGCTGATCAATACAGTTGCGAAATACTCTGAGGAGCTTCAGCGCACCAAGAAAGCCGTGAGGGCTGCGACGTCAGGGGCCGGCGAGAAGTCTGTGGCATCTGATACTACCACAGACTTGATGAGGCCCCCGAAACCAAAGTCGAAGTCAAAGAAGCCAGTCGCTCCTCAGTAGCTGCAACTTGTAATAGTTAAATAGATTATGTCTTTTGTCAAGAACACGCCTGTTGGCGAGTGTATCTGCTGATACTTTTGTTAATCTTGAATGCACTCAAATCTTTGTTTATGCCTCACCTTAGTCCTCTTATTTTCTCTTGCTTGACTTGTGGTAGGGCACATCGAGTGATCCTTTGAGGGAGCCTCTGGATTCGCCGCCCCTTGATGACACTTTGGCACCACAACGTTCAAGGGTGGATGAGCTTTCTCTACTCTCGCGACTCCGTGACCGTGTGAAGCAATTGGAGCGTGAATTGCCCGTACTTCGCGGAAATGCAGACGTATGGAAGTCGAAAGCGGAAAAAGCCGCTGCCCGAGAGCAGTATCTGCTAGGGGAGGTGACCCAGTTGGGTGACTAGTTCAAATGTCAGTCTTCTTCCCTCCTGTCATTTCCTTGTAGTCACTCGCAGTAGTTTGTTGTTCTCATATTTTTCCTTTGCCTTGTATAGTTGTCAGCGTGCGGCATCCGCAGGATGAGAAGGATCGAATTGCCATTCGCATGAATGATCTGACCCAAGAGCAGCTTCAGGCGAGTGGGTACTTCTGGGTAGATCATGATCATGCAATCGCATTGGCGACCCTGCAGGATCGTGCGTCGCGAGTGCTTCATTTCTTGAAGAAGTTGCAGTCATGCTTGAAGAGTATTTACCAGACGATGTTCCTGTTGGACATCGTTCCAACGAGCCTGCTGGCCCTTCTCGCTAAATTCCGTGACTTGAGTGCGGTCCGCGAGTGTGTACGGCAACAGTTAGTGGCTGGTGCCAAGGTTGCTCTATCACTGGTGCGACTGCATAGGCCTGATGTGGACGTTGCGGCAATTGCGGCTGGGCCACCTGTGCCGCCAGCGGGTTCTGCTTGGAACATGGTGCCGCATTCAGGCAGTGGATCGCCCAGCAGAGGAGATCGTCGACTTCTTCGAGGAGCAGACCAATGTTCTTTTGCTGCAATAGTAGTTTAGTTTGTATCCTGCACATAGTTGCACCAGTGTTGTAAAGTTCGTATATATGCTGTGTATAATTGATTGACGATGATGTATAAAAAAGCTTGTTAGCGTGTATGTTTTGTGAGTGTGTTGCACTATGTGATTCCTTTTCGTTAGCCTGGCTTTGTGTTTATCTCGGTCCCTTGTCAACCTGTCAGGTGCGTTACAACTGGGTTGATGTTTCGTCAAGGGTTTCGATTAGTGTGCCAGCTACTCAGGATATCGCATTTGGGTTCGTAGAACAGATGTGTATAGGGTGGCGCAGCCCCCGAGTGGATAATTTGCAAAAAATTTAAAGAAGAACACAGAGTTTCAGGGCACTTAGCTTTATTTATTTCCGGGGTAGTACGAAGTACAATATGTGGCTAAGTAGCCTTGGCTGAGTAGCCTTATTTGTAATGTAAAAGTAAAAGGCGACTAAGGGTAGAAGCGTCGCAGCTGCCCGACATTCCAGGGGTTGGAGTATGCGACTCCTGTCTCTAAATCTTGGAGGCGATAGGCGCCACCTGGAATTACTTCTGTAATCATGTATGGTCCCTCCCAGGGGGACTCGAGATTGAGATGCCCTTGCTGCTTCAGTCGCAGGACCAGGTCGCCTTCGACGAAGGACCTGGGGCGTAGCCTCCTGCTATGGTAGTTGCGTAGGTTCTCCTGGTAGACCGTTGATATTTCCGTGGTGATTTCCCTTGCCTCGTCAAGGAGGTCGATGGAGTCTTCGAGTGCGAGAGTTGACTCCTGCTCGCTGTAAGCGACCACACGCGGTGCTTTGTATCATACTTCGGCGGGTAGCACCGCTTTAGCCCCGTGCACCATCAAGAACGGGGTGTACCCTGTAGCACTGTTTGGAGTTGTGCGTAGGCTCCAGAGTACTGATTGTAGTTCGTCTGGCCAGCAACCCGCGGCCTGTTCGAGTGGCAGGAGGAGTCGTTTCTTGATGCTGCCGCAGACGAGCCCATTAGCTTTTTCGACCAGACCATTGGTCTGTGGATGTGCTACCGAGGCATAGCTAACGTTGATTCCTAGATTCTCGCAAAATTCTTGGAACTCCTTAGATGTGAAGTTCGTCCCATTGTCTATGATGATGCTGTGTGGCACTCCGAAGCGGTAAACGATGGACTCAAAGAACTTGACTACGCTATGTCCTGATTGATTGGTCACTAGCATGGCCTCTATCCACTTGGTGAATTTGTCGACTGCGACTAGGAGGTAGACGTAGCCTCCTCGTGAGCACTTTGGGAGCTTGCCGACCATGTCGAGTCCCCATTGCACGAAGGACCAGGCTAATGGAATTGGCCGGAGTTCTACGCCAGGTGCGTGCGGCTTATCCGCGAATCGCTGGCACATGTTGCATTTTTGGATGATGTCCTTGGCATCGCGCATGGCCGTAGGCCAGTAGAATCCAGCTCGTAGAGCTTTGGCAACGAGGGCGTGACTGCCGGCGTGGTGCCCGCAGGTCACCTCATGGATGTCGAGGAGGACAACTCTTCCATCGGTCGTGGATACGCATCGTTGGAGTAATCCTGTGATGCTGCGCTTGTATAGTTCGCCATTGATAACAGCGAATGCCTTGGATCGCCGCGCGATGTGCCGTGCATCAGTCGGATCATCCGGTAGCCTCTTGCTGAGAAGGTACGTGATGTACGGTTGAGTCCAGGATGGCTCGATCATCATGGCGCTCATTGGTCCTTCAAGTCCTGTATCTAGCTCCAAATCGTTCAGTGCGTCGCACTCGTGCATTGTCTGGTTGACGACCAGCTTGGAGTCGCCATATATTATGAGCCTTTTGGCGCCGCAAGCTTTTGCCATCCTCATCCCGTGTAGTAGGGCCTCATATTCAGCTTCGTTGTTGGAGGCGGTGAACTACATTCGCAGGATATATTTCAGCTTGTCTCCCTGGGGCGATGTCAGTATGACACCTGCACCAGCTCCGTCCTTCCGCTTGGATCCGTCGAAGTGCATTGTCCAGAGGTAGGATATATCTGGTTTTTCGGGGAGCTAGTTCTCCATCCAGTGCACAAGGAAGTTAGGGAGAACTTGTGACTTGATTGCGTCGCGTTTTTCATATGTGATGTCTCGTGGAGACAGTTCGATTCCCCAAAGTGCGACTCGTCCGGTGGCGTCAGGATTGTTGAGGATGTGCCCAAGCGGGGCGTTGTTGACTACCACGAGTGGGTGTTCCTGGAAGTAGTGGCGCAGTCGCCGGGCCGTCATGAAGACACCGTATGCCAGTTTCTGGTAGTGCGGGTACTGCTATTTTGTTGGCGTAAGTACCTCGCTGAGGTAATAGACTGGGCGCTGTACCTTGTGGACCTTGTTTTCTTCGGCTCGTTCGACTACGAGCGCTGTGCTGACCACCTGGTTGGTGGCGGAGATGTATAGCAACAATGGTTCCCTTTCTCGTGGGGTTACCAATACTGGCGAGGTGGATAGCAGGCACTTGAGGTCTTCGAATGCTTCCTGCGCTTCATTGGTCCATTCGAACTTGTCAGCTTTGCGAAGGAGTTGGTAGAAGGGCAGTGCCTTTTCACCCATCCGACTGATGAATCGACTGAGAGCCGCGATTCATCCAGCCAGCTGCTGGACGCCCCTTATGTTTTTTGGCTTCTCCATGGACAATATAGCTTTTATTTTCTTCGGGTTTGCTTCGATCCCCCTCGCGGAGATAAGGTACCTGAGTAACTGCCCAGATGGTACGCCGAAGGCGCACTTGTCCGGATTGAGCTTGATCCGGTAGCGATCGAGGTTGGCGAAGGTTTTATGCAAATCGTCGATTAGTGAGGCTTCCTCCTTGGTCTTGATTAATATGTCGTCGACATAGACTTGAATGTTGCGACCGAGTTGGTTCTTGAGGCAAGCCTGCATGCACCGCTGGTAGGTGGCTCCTGCATTCTTTAGCCCGAAGGGCATTGTGTTGTAGCAGAACACACCAAAAGGCGTTGTAAATGCTGTTTTTTCTTGATCTTCCTCCTTCATTCGAATTTGGTTGTAGCCTGAGTAGGCGTAGAGGAAGCAGCGACGCTCGCATCCTGCGGTGGAGTCGATGATCTGGTCGATTCGCGGTAGCGGGAAGTGGTCCTTTAGGCAGTGCTTATTCAAAGAGGTGAAGTCCACACACATCCGCAGGATATCCGTGTCCTTTTTTGGTACTAGCACCGTGTTGGCGAGCCAAGTGTTTTCCTTGATCTCGCGTATAAATTTGGCGTCAAGGAGTCTGTTGATCTCCATTCCAACTGCCTTTGCCCTTGGTTCAAACAATCGCCGAATTGTTTGCTTGACTGGCCTCGCGTCTGGGTTGACATTAAGTGCGTGCTCGGTGAATTCCCTGGGAACTCCTGGCATGTCCGCTGGACACCAGGCGAAGATTTCCCAGTGCTCACGGAGGAATTCGACGAGCACGAGTTCCTATACGGGACTCAAGTTGTTGGCGATGAGGGTCGTCTTGGCGGGATCCGATGGGTGGACCTAAACTTTCTTTGTGTGTACCGATGAGTCGAAAGATAGGTCGGATGAACTTGGCCGGCTCAGGGGAGGCAGACTGTTGTTTGTTGACTCCTTTAGTCTTGCGAGTTCCTCCTACATGCCGAAGGACTGGGAGATTCTGTTGAATTCCCTATCGCAACTATCGGATCTCTCGAAGCTCCTGCTGACTGTGATGACACCATTAGGGTCCTAGCATCTTCATCTGTAGATAGGCGTAGTGTGGCACTGCCATGAACCTAGCGAACGCGACACATCCGAGGATGCAGTGAAACTACGAGGGCCAGTTGACAACCTCGAAGTTGATGCGCTCGCGCTGAAAGTTTTTTGGCGTGCCGAAGATGACGTTGAGGTTGATTTTGCCAAGGGGATACACGCCCTTGCCTGGGACGATGCCGTGGAATGTTGTGTCTGAGGCCTCTAGGCAGGTCAGAGGGATCCTCATTGTTCGCAAGGTACTCGCGAACATAAGGTTGATGCCGCTTCCGCCGTCCATAAAGACGCGACTCATGTCGAAGCCTCCAATTTGTGCTTCGAGGACGAGGGGACAATGGCCTGGGCGAGGTACTTGTCACGGGTGGTCATGTTTGTTGAAGGTGATGCAGGACTCGCTCCCGCTGAGGTACTCAGTGGTAGATGGTGGCGAGTTTGTGGCCAAGTTGACTTGGCGAGTGATGGACTTCTGCACCCTATTCGAGGGGCGTCCCTTTTGGATCATCATGGTACCCATGGCCCGTGGGTACGGTTCGCCTCCCTGGTGCTGGTCTGGCGCAGCTACATTTTGGGGTAGTCCAGGTGGTGGTGGCGGAGCGCCATGTGCCACGGCGCCTGGAGCGGCTCCATAGCCCCTTTCGACGGCGCCGCGATTCATCCGAGCCAGTCCCTCATGTAGCTTGAGGAACTCGTGGCAGTCCTTGAGGAGGTGGATGGACTTCTTCTTTCCGTTTTGCTTGTCGATGTAGAAGTGCACAGTGCATGGCCCGGACAACTTGTCTTCAATGGATGTTGCGGGTGCTTCATCACAATTGCGGCGCTGCCACACTTGCGTGGTCTTTCCGGAGTCGCGGTATCCACTGCTGCGGTAGCCGCTGTTGTGGTTGTCATCGCGTCTGTCGGCGTAGCTGGCTGCGACCATGTTGACATTGTCACGGTCGTCGTAGATGCGCATGCGGCATTTGCTTCGGTGATCGCGTCTACGCTCGAGTTCTGCCTCGTCGTCGGAGTGAACGCAGTTTTTTACCGAATCTTCTCTATCTGCCCAGCGATTCGCGATTTCCATCAGGTGGTTGATGGTTTTGGGCTTCGAGCGGCCTAGCTCCTCCTTGAGCTCTATGCGGCGTACGCCGCTGTTGAATGCATCAATCGTGTGATCCTCCGAGATGTTCTCTACGGAATTCTTGATGATGGACCACCTCTGGATGTAGGAGCGTAGCGATTCGCCCGATCTTTGCTGGCAGCATCTCAGCTCTTCGATTGATGCGGGCCGTTTGTATGTGCCCTTGAAGTTGCGCACGAAGCTGTACACCAGCTCTTCCTAACTGCGAATTGATCCGCGTGGGAGGTTATTGAGCTAGGCTCGGGCGGCGCCCTGCAGCTGTAGCTGTAGGCATTGCATGGCCGTGCTTCAACTTCCACCGTGGAGCCTAACGGAGGAGATGTGGTCCTCCAACCAGATCTTCGGGTCCTGTAGGCCGTCAAACTTCGGGTTCTCCGACGGGAGCTTGAACCCCTTGGGCATTCGTTTTTGCCTGATGGCCCTGCTGAAGCATCTAGTGCCACAGAGCTCCACA
Source organism: Avena sativa (assembly GCA_916181665.1). Classification (NCBI taxonomy): domain Eukaryota; kingdom Viridiplantae; phylum Streptophyta; class Magnoliopsida; order Poales; family Poaceae; genus Avena; species Avena sativa. The sequence continues at coordinate 540,501,941 of OV702289.1, read as the reverse complement.
TCTCCGTCTTCTGAGTCAGTCGACCGAGCACGTCGCGCCCTTGATTTGTCGATCTTACGCTGCGTGAGGTCATCGCGTGCATCGTAGTCGTGATCGTGTCGCCGTGAGCAGCGACGTCGAGATAGATCGTGACTGTCATCGCTGGATGAGGGCAAGGAGTAGCGTTTTTCCAGGGCCTTGCCTTTCTTCGGTTCTGTCGCCGACTCTTTGTCGAGGGCGGCCTCGATTAATCCCAAGCCTGCGATCATAGATCGGTGCATGGCAGCTCGAGGATCTCCAGCTGGCGGCTGGTTGTTGAGGAGGTACATGGTGGCTGCCGTTACCGCGGCTTGCGGCGTTTTCGGGAGCACGTTGCCGCGTGTATCCACCGTCATGGAGCCGAAGTCGAGGACTTTAGCGGCTTCCACGCGTTCTTGTTCAGTAAGGTGGGCGAGTCGAGATCGTCTCTTGTTGGTGATGTACTCGTTGCACCTGGAGGAGGATCCTCCGTGGGAGGAGAGCCCAGCACGTCGAAGGCTCGACTCATCTGCCACCTTTTTGTGCACCTCGAGCTATGCGATTGTTTGCACTTGACGCTTGAATTCGTCCTTCAGGAGCCAATGATAGCCCATTAGCAGCTCTTGCAGAGAGCCAAAGGGTAGAGGATTACCCCGTAGGGCCTCGCGGCAGCGAGCCCACTTGAGTTCATTGAGCCTGATCACGACGCGTTCACCAGTATGCTCGTTTAATATGGTTGGAGGCTCGACTACTCCCCCATTGTTGACGGGGGCGCCGTTTGGCGGTGGTCCGCCGTTGGGTATGTCGCCGTTTGGCGGGTCAGCCCCGTAGCCGTCGTTGCCCGTGTTGTCGCGATTAGCGGAGGTGTCGCCTGCGTTGATGACGACGTGTTGGGTCCGCAGCATAGAAAACAAAAATTTTCCTACGGTGTGAACTACACGCCAAGATCTATCTACTAGGTACAAAGCAACGGGTGGACATACATCCAACGAGAACTTACCCTCGTAGACAACAAGCTTTGTTAAAGAGTAGGAAGTCGTGGTTGATGTAGTCGTACACTTGCCGATCTCAAGATCGTGAGGAAGTCCGAGCGCCGCAACTCAGCAGCGCATCCGCACTCGCACACACGTTCAAGCCACCGGACAACCTCCACCTCCTTGCTCTAGCGATCCAGCGGAAGCAGCAACTCCTTCCAGACGAAATGCCACCGGGAACATGTATCTCGCTAATCCGAGACCATGGGGGAATAATTCTAGAGGGGAGAGAGATCCTTCACAAGGAGGTGTGTGGATGAAGGAGGGAATGGGTGGCCTTTTATAGGAGGAGGGGGGTGCCCCCTCTCTCCATGGACGGCGCATGGGGAGGGGGGTGACCCCTCACCTCCCCCATTCATGTGGTGGTAACCCCTCCACATTAAAATGCCTCTTCACATTCCCTTTTAAAGTCTCCACTTTAAATGCATTAAATTTCTCCATATTTAATGCTCTCTCATTTAATAAAACTCTTTTTATTAAATTTATTCAGAATTTTGTTAATTAATTTAATTAACAAACATTCACATATAGCCCCTTGCAATATTTCAATATCACATGCAGAACCACCTTCTGCAATTTCACCCGAAACAATTTCCGGTTTCTATTGAAACAATTCCTGCGCTTTGCAATTCTTTCGTCTGAAACATATGTGCTCCAAAATGGTGTTTGGTAACTCTTAAGTGTGCCACCCTACGGTTCGCGAATAATGCAGACATGATCGAGACCCTTCTCCGATCAATAATCAGCAGCGGGACCTGGCGATCCGTACTGACTCCTACACATTCAACGATGACTTCTGTGATCGTGAGAACCTTTAACGGTTGTAACTAAATCCCTTTGTCTCTCGATATATTACATGTCCGAGATTCGATCATCGGTATCTCCATACCTAGTTTGATCTCGTTACCGACATGCACTCTTTTCTCGTTCCCGTGATATAACATTCTAGTGATCACATCACTTGCTTGCAAGCTATCCTAATGTGATATCGCCGAGAGGGCCCAGAGTATATCTATCCGTCATATGGATTGACAAATTCCACTCTTTATCCATGAGCCTCAACATAACACCTTCGTAGTACTGAACCCATCTTTATAGTCACCCTGTTACGGTGTGACGTTTGATGTTATCAAGATACTCTTCTGGTGTCAGCAATTAACATGATCTCATGGTCTAAGGATAAAGATTACTTCGTATGATGTTATAGCAATATAAACATAATGACTTGATCGTAATGCTGTACTTCGGATGAATGTTCATCACATCATTCCACCAATGGTGTGACCTTGTTATTAACAACATCCAATGTCCATGATCAGGAAACCTTGACCATCTTGTTAATCAACAAGCTAGTCTATAAGAGAGGCATGGCTATGAACCCTTTTTGTTTATTAAACACACATGTATTGATGTTTCCGAATCAATACAATTCTAGCATGTAAAATAAACATCTATCATGTATAAGGAATATATAATAACAACTTTATTATTGCCTCTCAGGGCATATTTCCTTCAGTCTCCCACTTGCACTAGAGACAATAATCTAGTTCACATAGTGATAAATCTAACACCCATGGAGTTCTGGTGTTGATCATATTTTGCCCTAAGGAGAACTTTAGTCAACGGATCTGCTACATTTAGGTCCGTGTGTACTTTACAAATCTTTATATCTCCATCCTTGACATGCTCGCGGATGGAGTGAAACCGGCGCTTAATATGTTTGGAATTCTTGTGAGACCTCGGTTCCTTTGCATTGGCTATGGCTCCATTGTTGTCACAATAGATCACCATTGGGTCCAACGCACTAGGAACCACACCCAGTTCCGTAATGAACTCTTTCATCCAAACTGCTTCCTGTGCCGCTTCTGAAGCAGCAACATATTCCGCCTCCGTCGTTGATCCAGCCACCACAGGTTGTTTGGAACTCCTCCAACTAACTGCTGCTCCGTTCAAGAGAAATACGTATCCGGATTGAGACTTAGAGTCATCCGGATCGGTGTCAAAGCTAGCATCGACATAACACTTAGCGACTAGCTCTTCTTCACCTTCGTATATAAGAAACATATCCTTAGTTCTTCTCAAGTACTTGAGGATGTTCTTTACCGCTATCCAGTGTTCCGAACCTGGATCAGATTGGTACCTACTAGTCAAACTAATAGCATGTGCCACATCCGGTCTTATACATAGCATGGCATACATAATAGAGCCTATGGCCGAGGCATAGGGGACCTTATCCATCATCTCTCTTTCTTCCGCCGTAGCCAGACTTTGAGTCTTACTCAATGTCTTGCCTTGCAACATAGGTAAGAACCCCTTCTTACTTTCGTCCATATTAAACTTCTTTAATATCTTATCAAGGTATGTACTCTGCGATAGCCCAATTAGGCACCTTGATCTATCTCTCTAGATTTTAATGCCTAATATATATGATGCTTCACCAAGGTCTTTCATTGAAAATTTGCTGTTTAGAAAACTTTTAACACTGTTTAAAAGATCTATATCATTTCCAATCAATAATATGTCATCCACATATAATATCAGAAATGCCACATTGCTCCCACTCACTTTCTTGTAAATACAAGCCTCTCCATAAGTTTGGACAAATCCAAACTCTTTGATCACCTCATCAAAGCGGATATTCCAACTCCGTGATGCTTGCTTCAGTCCATAGATGGATCGCTGAAGTTTGCATACCTTATTAGCATCCTTAGGATCGACAAAACCCTTAGGTTGTATCATATACAATTCTTCTTCAATCTTACCATTGAGGAACGCAGTTTTGACATCCATCTGCCATATTTCATAATTGAAATATGCAGCAATTGCTAACATAATCCTAACTGACTTTAAGCATCGCTATGGGAGAGAATGTTTCATCGTAGTCAACTCCTTGAATTTGTCGAAACCCCTTTGCGACAAGTCGAGCCTTATAGATGGTCACATTACCATCAGCATCAGTTTTTCTTTTGAAAATCCATTTATTCTCAACGGCCTTTCGGTCATGAGCTAAGTCCACCAAGTTCCAAACTTGGTTCTCGTACATGGATTCCATCTCGGATTTCATGGCGTCTAGCCATTTGTTGGAATCCGGGCTCATCATCGCTTCTTCATACATCGCAGGGTCATCCATTTCATCAACCATGAAATTCACAACAGGATTGCCATAAAGTTCAGGAGCTGCACGTGTCCTTCTTGACCTGCGAGGTACGGTATGTCCTCTTTCGGAGTTTCATGATCATTATCATTAGCTCTCTCTTCATCAGGTGAAGTCAACTCCAAAACAACTTCTGGTGCTGCGCCACTCGCCATTCCATGAAGAGAAGGTTCAATAACCTCTTCGAGTTCTACCTTCTGACTACTCACACCTTTCGCGAGAAACTCCTTCTCAAGAAAGGATCCATTCTTGGCAACAAAAACCTTGCCCTCGGATCTGTGATAGAAGGTATACCCAATTGTTTCCTTAGGGTATCCTATGAAGACGCATTTTTCCGCTTTGGGTTCGAGTTTATCCGGTTGAAGTTTCTTCACATAAACATCGCATCCCCAAACCTTAAGAAATGACAGCTTAGGTTTGTTTCCAAACCATAATTCATACGGTGTCGTTTCAACGGATTTAGATGGTGCCTGATTTAAAGTGAATGCAGCTGTTTCTAGTGCATAACCCCAAAATGACAGAGGTAAGTCAGTCAGAGACATCATAGATCGAACCATATCCAATAAGGTACGATTACGACGTTCTGACACACCATTACGTTGTGGTGTTTCGGCAGGCATGAGTTGTGAAACTATTCCACACTCTTTCATGTGTGTGCTAAACTCGTAACTTAGATACTCTCCTCCACGGTCAGACCGTAGAAATTTGATCTTTCTATTACGATGATTTTCCACTTCATTCTGAAATTCCTTGAACTTTTCAAAAGTTTCAGACTTGTGTTTCATCAAATAGATATACCCGTATCTACTCAAATCATCCGTGAAAGTAACAAAATAACGATATCCACCTCGCGCCGACACACTCATTGGTCCACACACATCAGTATGTATGATTTCCAATAGATCTGTCGCCCGTTCCATTGAACCGGAAAACGACGTTCTAGTCATCTTGCCCATAAGGCATGGCTCACATGTATCAAATGATTCAAAATCAAGTGATTCCAAAAGTCCATCAGAATGGAGTTTCTTCATGCGTTTAACGCCAATATGACCTAGACGGCAGTGCCACATATATGTAGACATATCATCATCAAGTTTAATCTTTTTAGCATTAACATTATGAATGTGCGTAATATTACTATCGAGATCCAACAGAAATAAACCATTCAACATAGGTGCATGGCCATAAAAGATATCATTCTTATAAATCGAACAACCATTGTTTTCAGATTTAAGGGAATGACCACTTTGCATCAAACACGATCCAGATACAATGTTCATGCTCAGTGCAGGCACCAAATAACAATTATTTAGGTTTAAAACTAATCCCGATGGCAAATGGAGAGGTAGCGTCCCGACGGCGATCACATCAACTCTTAATCCATTGCTGACCCGCATCCTGACCTCATCCCTTGCTAGTTGTCGCTTGTTCCGTAGCCCCTGAACCGAGTTACATATATAAGCAACCGATCCGGTATCAAATACCCAGGTGCTACTGCGAGTACTAGTTAAGTACACATCAATAACATGTATATCACATATACCTTTGTTTGCCTTGCTGGACCTCTCGTCCGCCAAATACTTGGGGCAGTTGCGCTTCCAATGGCCATTCCCCTTGCAATAGTAGCACTTGGTGTCAGACTTAGGGCCAGCCCGGGGTTTCTTTTCAGGCGTGGCAACAGACTTGCCACCCTTCTTTCCCTTGTGCTTGCCTTTCTTGTCCTTCTTGAAACCGGTGGTCCTATTGATCATCAACACTTGATGTTCTTTCCTAATCTCCACTTCTGCAGTCTTAAGCATTGACAAAAGCTCGGAAAGAGACTTCTTCATGCCCTGCATATTATAGTTCATCACGCAGCTCTTGTAGCTAGGTGGCAGAGATTGGAGAACATGATGTATGCCTAAGTCAATGGGAAACGTTATTCCCAAGGACACAAGCTTATCGGCGTACCCAGACATTTTGAGTACGTGCTCACTAACGGAGCTGTTTTCCTCCATCATGCAGCTAAAGAACCTTTCTGTAGCATTATAACTCTCTACGCAGCATGGGTATCGAAAATCATTTTCAATTCTCCCATGGTATCAAAGGCATTGCCATTTTCAAAATGCTTTCGAAGTTCTGGCTCTAGCCCATACAGTATGCCGCAATGAACTAAGTTGTGGTCCTCCTGACGAGTCACATAGACATTCTTTTCCTCGTCAGGGGCATCAGGAGCTGGTGGGGGGCCTAGCGGTGCATCTAGCACATATTGCTTTTGTGCAGCAGTGAGGAGAATCCTCAAATTCATAGCCCAGTTGGTGAAGTTGCTACCATTTGCAACAAGTTTCTCTTTCTCCATGAACACATTGAAATTAAAAGCAGGTGGTGCCATCTACAACAGAATTTGTAAAGTTTATTTAGACAAAGTTTATGATAGATTGAGTTCAACTAATCCAAATTACTAATGAACTCCCACTCAAAAACGACATCCCTCGTGTCCTTTTGGTGATTACATGAACCAAATCCACTACACCAAGTCTGATCATCACATGAGTTGATATAGCTTCAAAGGCGAGCATATATATGGGCATCATATCAACCATATGACTCATGCTTAACCTTTCGGTCCGTGTTCCGAGGCCATGTCTATACATGCTAGGCTCGCCAAGTAAGAACCTTTGTATTCGCGTGTGTAAAACTGTCTTACACCTGTTCCTATGAAAGCATAGATTCGAGTACACCAGATCATCACGTGATGTCTCGAAACATGATCCATAGAACGGTGCATACTCAAGGAAGAACACATTTTTATCTTGATATCTAAATGAGGGATCATCTTATAATGCTACCAAACGCGCCAAACTAGCAGTATAAGATGCTAACATCTAATGTGTAAAGTGAGATGATATGGTCCATGCATTTGATCTCTATCACTTGCATCGTGGTATGATCTCTATCATTCCTTTGTGTGTAAGGCCAATGTCTATGGAACTTACACGTTGACTGTGTTGTAAGAGTATCTACCATACATCTACTTACAACAATGCCATATCAATACACTAGCCCAGCAACGATCTAAACTAGACGCCTCTAATTTATTAATTGCAAGTTTTACGTGGCTTAGGGCTTTCGGAGATAGAACCGTTCTCACCTACGAACATGAACCACAACGAGGATAACTAAGTTATTAGCAACTCGTTGTAAATCAGATATTGACTATAGTAGGAGAGACAGACACCCGCCAGCCACTTATGTAAAACAAGTTGCATGTCAGTCGTGGAACCGGTCTCATGTACGATGACATGTAAGGTTGGTCCGGGCCGCTTCATCCCACTATGCCACCAATATCCAAAATACATAGAAGATGCAATAACATGATCATCATCGCCCAAAGATCAACATATGTGTACTACCCGTGCTAAGCACCTACGCATAGATCATGCTCTAATACCACTGTTGGGTCCACAGCATAGAAAACAAAAATTTTCCTACGGTGTGAACTACACACAAAGATCTATCTACTAGGTACAAAGAAACGGGTGGACATACATCCAACGAGAACTTACCCTCGTAGACAACGAGCTTTATTAACGAGTAGGAACTCGTGGTTGATGTAGTCGTACACTTGCCGATCTCAAGATCATGAGGAAGTTCGAGCGCCGCAACTCAGCAGCGCATATGCACTCGCACACACGTTCAAGCCACCGGACAACCTCCACCTCCTCGCTCCAGCGATCCAGCGGAATCAGCAACTCCTTCCAGATGAAATGCCACCGGGAACATGTATCTCGCTAATCCGAAACCATGGGGGAATAATTCTAGAGGGGGAGAGAGATCCTTCACAAGGAGGTGTGTGGATGAAGGAGGGAATGGGTGGCCTTTTATAGGAGGAGGGGGTTCCCCCTCTCTCCATGGCCGGTGCATGGGGGGGGGGGTGACCCCTCACCTCCCCCATTCATGTGGGGGTAACCCCTCCACATTAAAATGCCTCTTCACATTCCCTTTTAAAGTCTCCACTTTAAATGCATTAAATTTCTCCAAATTTAATGCTCTCTCATTTAATAAAACTCTTTTTATTAAATTTATTCAGAATTTTGTTAATTACTTTAATTAACAAACATTGACATATAGCCCCTTGCAATATTTCAATATCACATGCAGAACCACCTTCTGCAATTTCACCCGAAACAATTTCCGGTTTCTATTGAAACAATTCCTGCGCTTTGCAATTCTTCCGTCTGAAACATATGTGCTCCAAAATGGTGTCCGGTAACTCTTAAGTGTGCCACCCTATGGTTCGCGAATAATGCAGACATGATCGAGACCCTTCTCCGATCAATAATCAGCAGCGGGACCTAGAGATCCGTACTGACTCCTACACATTCAACGATGACTTCTGTGATCGTGAGAACCTTTAACGCTTGTAACTAAATCCCTTTGTCTCTCGATATATTACATGTCCGAGATTCGATCATCGGTATCTCCATACCTAGTTTGATCTCGTTACCGACATGCACTCTTTTCTCGTTCCCGTGATATAACATTCTAGTGATCACATCACTTGCTTGCAAGCTATCCTAATGTGATATCACCGAGAGGGCCCAGAGTATATCTATCCGTCATCTGGATTGACAAATTCCACTCTTGATCCATGAGCCTCAATATAACACCTTCGTAGTACTGAACCCATCTTTATAGTCACCCTGTTACGGTGTGACGTTTGATGTTATCAAGATACTCTTCCGGTGTCAGCAATTAACATGATCTCATGGTCTAAGGATAAAGATTACTTCGTATGATGTTATAGCAATATAAACATAATGACTTGATCGTAATGCTATACTTAGGATGAATGTTCATCACATCATTCCACCAATAGTGTGACCTTGTTATTAACAACATCTAATGTCCATGATCAGGAAACCTTGATCATCTTGTTAATCAACAAGCTAGTCTATAAGAGAGGCATGACTAGGAACCCTTTTTGTTTATTAAACACACATGTATTGATGTTTCCGAATCAATACAATTCTAGCATGTAAAATAAACATCTATCATGTATAAGGAATATATAATAACAACTTTATTATTGCCTCTCAGGGCATATTTCCTTCACGATGCACATGAAGTGGTTGGGGAAGCTGCTGCTCCCGCAACTTTCAGACCCAGAACCATAGGCTCCATCTTCAATTGCCAGATCGCTCCGATCGGATTCGCGACTACTGTCGCTGACCGTATTCTCGACTGTTGTCGGGGCGTTGAGCTCACTGAGGGTGCCAATCAGTGGTGGGAACCACGATGCTGGGGCAATCGATGGTACCGTCGGCTGGTCAGGCATGCAAAGCGTGCCCATCTGACCAACTTGGAAGCGGAAGCTCCCGATCGCCAGGCTGATTCCGTCGCCCACAGACTCAAAAGCCAAGCGAGTGGCTGACATGTGGACGGTGAATTCGAACGCGCCCAAGAGTTGGCGGATCTCCACTGTTGCGGAGTTGTAGATCGCATTTGATGGGGCCGAAGAAGTCGCAACATCAGCACTCCCACTTCCCACAGATGGCGCCAACTGACGAGGGTTTAACTCATCAATGCCCATTGTTATGGACTTGGGTTTTGGAGAAGGAGGGAGCGCTGGAGACATCTATCGTCTAGCAAAGAAGCACACAGGGGACTCGAAGATTTACCCAGGTTCAGGCCTCGTAGAAGTCCCTACTCCTGCTTGTCTGCTCGTGGAATTATCAAAGGAATCGAGGATTACAATGGTGCGCAGATGCAATCTGGCGAGGGTTGTGGAAACTAGGGTTGCGTGTGTCCTCCTCGCCGCCCCTCCTAGACTTTATATAGATAGGCTAGGTCTCGGGTAGCAGGCCGAGTCAGTTACAGGTTAGGGGTTTCCCCTTTGAACTTTCTATCTTTAGCTTCTTCTTGTTCTTCAAGCAATCGAGAGTCCGTAGGTTACCCGAGTTCTTCATTTGGGCCTTGGCGACACTGTGGGCCTCTATGTATTCAGGCCGTATATACTAAACTCGAGTACCTGTAGGGTATGCCCATGTCAATACCATTTTGGGGGAGTGTTATGCTTGGGCATTCCACAATCCTAAAAATATGTGTACATGAGGAATACCACTTAGTAGTGATATTGCAAGATTGTCTAGTCTTTATGTGATATGTCATCCTCATGAGAAATTTAAGTTCTATAGTGTCCATTAATTATCTCTATTTTGGATATTGTTGCCTCGTGTTAAGATTTATGGTTATCACATTATGGGGGAGTCATATGCTTAGTGCATATTACAAGCCTAGAAAATGTGAAAAATTGAGGTTGTGTCACATAGAATTGATATTGATAATTATCTAGCTCGTATGTGACACATTTGCTCAAACAAGTTCAATGCCTTTGTTTCTCATCCTTTGGATCCTGTTTGTGAGAGTGTTTCTTGGTATATGTTTCCTCATATTTGTATCTCTATATCCACATGGAAACCATTGGCTTCAAGTTACTCTAATCACTAGTGATTGTGTGACTATTGGAATCTACCTAGAATCTCTTTTGAAGCATCAAACTTAATCCTTATACTTTGTTATATGCCTCTTAGTGTGAATATGATCTTGGATATCCTTTTGAACTACCTCGAGAAGATTATTCCCAATACTTCTTGTCCTTGGACAATTAGTACTAGATTTATGGTAGAATTTATTGATCATATTCACTTTAGCCTTTGCTTATTTTTGTACTATCTCTTGCCAAGAAAATGTGTTGTGTTGTCTCCCAAGCTTTCCTTGCCTCTTATGGATCTTCTTATTTTATTGGTATCCTTGTGTGTTATATTTAATGAAGGTTGTAGTTATGATCTCATTCATGTGCATTCTGCATTCAAAAGAAAAATTCTATATAATGTATTACTTATGAGTGAGCTCTCCTATATTATTTAGAACACTCCTTTATGTTTCTTGCTTTGATCCATATCATGCTTTATGTTACTGGAAGTTCGATCTTTTCGTTTTGGTATTGTGCCATCATGAAAAGTGTGGAGAGTTGGTTTATTTGTTGGAACCTTGCTCTTTTTGGGAGTTGGTTTTGTCTCATTCCTTGTTTCGTGTGTTGACCTTTTAGAATGAGATAAACCCTTGAGCATTTGTTTTCGTGTCTATCTTTTGCTCTTTGGATTTTGCTTAGTTCATTTGTTGAAATTGTGATCTTTCATGTGTTGATTTGGTTCTTTGATATAATTTGAACAATCTTTTGTTGTGTCACACTCTTGTGCGTGTCGGCTTGGTTTACTTGGCGTTTTGTTCAAATTGTATCTCCTCTTGGCTATTGGAAGTCTTGTGCGTGCATATTTACTACATGTTTATATTATGGTTTGCTTGCTTTCATTGATCCAATATATAGAGGAGACTCCACCAAATCCTAATTGGCTAAGATGTGCATGAAATTCATTTTCATATTGATATGCACATGTTTATGTGGAGTCTCTCCTATGTATTGTAGTTGCTCTAACTACTTTGGACCCAATATGTTTGGGGACTATTTTGTACTTAATGTGTTTTAGGTACATTGGAGATATATTGGATGCTTGTCTCTCAATTTTGAAGAAGTGGTGTGTCCATGAAAATTGGAGGCAAGCTATAGGATGATCGACGAACTCATATCTACTAAATCCTATCAATGATATCTCGGTAACAAGTATATCTTTCTCATGCTCATATATCTTGCTTCCAACCATTTGTGGGTTGCCTTCTAGCATGAATTTTTGCGATTGCAAATGTTGTTGTTCGTGTTTTGGTCTTAATAGAAACTCCTTATTGCAAATGTGAGTAAATTGAGATGAGTGCATATTAGAGGGAATATACAAAATCATACATATGATTCACCAATCCCAAATATGTCAATCTAGCAATTTTATTGCCTATCCTTTCCTCAACTCCTCTCATGTGCAATAGTAAGATTTTGTTAGTTGATTTTTCTTTGTGATACTTGTTGCCCTTCTCCATATATTCCAACCATTTCCTTTTCCCTTGGTGGTGTTGTAATGTATGTGGTGTGATGGTGTTTGTAGCTCAATAATGAACAATAAGATAAATTTGTTCCTTTGGCCAAGGTTTCAAGCAAAAATCTTATTGGTATATGTTATGACTTCATTTTGTCTTTCATGTGCTTTCTTGCCTATCTTCTTTGTGTGTGCTTGTTTCCTTGTGGGCATATGTCTTTGTGATGTTCTCCACTTAGAAACCTATACACATAAGAGAAGATATTTTTCGTTGAGATTTCATTCCTTGGAGACCACCTTTCTATTTCTTTTTGATGCTTCGGTGGCTTCCAAATTTATTTTCCTATGAGTGCTTGTCTCTTGTGTTAGCATCTTCGGGCACTCATATTTGTTCTCTCATGCCTTGTATTGTTAAATGAATTTGGATGAGTGAGGATTCCATTATTATGCACTTTGTTCCCAAATGCAATTATCATAATTGGTGCATAATCTTTGGGGAGCTCCTCTGATTCATTTAATAATGCTCATTTGTCTTTGTTCTTGTTTGTAGTGTTTTAAATGCTTATGGGGGAGCGAGGATTCCATATTTGTGCATGATGTATTCAAATGCAACTATTTTATTTGTGCACAAATCTTGGGGAGCTTCTCTATTTTTATTTAAAACACTCTTTTAATCGTATCATAATACCTTGTTGTTTCCATTTGATCTCATTTGTTGTTTTCAATTGGTTTGTCAGACCTTGTGATTGCTTGCATCATTTGTTAATGCTTCTTTTATTTTATTTCTTTGGCAATCTTCGGGTCCTCAATATAGGTCTACTTCCTCCTAAGTATTCATCATTGGATATGTGCGAATGCACACCTTTGGAGGAACTACCATTATATTGGCCTTCTAGAATTTGTCACCCATTTCATCAATCGATGCCAATGGGGAGAAGTTTTAGAGGGTTTAAGGGAAGTTGGTTTATTCTTTGAGTTTTCTCTTAAGCATTTGCCTTTCATGCTCTTGCATCTTTATGTTGCTTAGCATGTGGTATATATAGAGGAAACTCCACCAATGATAATGATTGGCAATATATGCAATGAAATTCAAGTTCATCACACATGCATAGATTGTGGGGGGAGTTTGCTCTATATATTGTGGTGGTATCAATATCACATACTTGTGTAGTATTTTATATTGGTGCTACCATTTTATTTGTTAAATTCCTTATATAAACCCTCTCACAGGGGTTGTCATCAATTACCAAAATGGGGGAGATTGAAAGAGCATGTGGGCCCCCATGTGTGGTTTTGGTAATTAATGCCAATCTCTATGGACTAATGTTTTCATTGAGTTGCACTTGTAGGATTTGTCCATTGGTTTTGCTTGAACCATGTGTTGGTTTCAAGGTGGAAGAAATGACAAAGAAGGAGCATTGTCCATGGGCCTTTTTGGAGTCTTATGAGTGGTCATGGATCGATGAAGACAAGGTCAAAGAAGAGGCTTCCCCATGGTGTATGGGGAGCATATGTCAAGTCTTCATCAAGCATGTGTGTTCAAGAGAAATCAAGAAAGGTGTCGTGCTCAAGTGGTTTGCTCAAGGCAAAGGTATAATCTTGATAGGTTTCCCCTTTTTCTGGTCTCATGTTGATAGTTGGGAGACCGGGTTTAGGATAGATAACCGTACTATCAAGAGGGGTTCTCGAGTGAGTATCTTGATACATTGCAAATGTATCTATAATTTTTGATGTTCCATGCTTGGTTTTATCTACTTTATTGTGTTTTGTCCACACTTTGGAGTACATTTCATATGATTTCTTGGACTAACCTATTAACAAGAGCCACAGTGCCGGTTGCCTGTTTTCTGCTGTTTTTGGTTCCAGGAAAGTCAGAAAATGAATATTCTCGGAATTGGACGGGATGAAAGCCAAAGTTCATATTTTTCTGGAAGACTCAAGGAGCCAGAAGACGAGACGGAGGGGGGCCACACGGTGGCCACACCACCCCTTGGCGCGGGCCAGCCCAGGCCGTGCCAGGGCATGGTGTGGGCCCCCTAGCCGGCCACCGACCTTGCCTCCTTCGCCTATAAGAGCCTCCTGATACCAAAACCCTAGATAATCAAGCCTCCATCCACAAAAAGTTCCGCAGCGCCGCCGCCACCGAAGGGGAGATTCGGGGGACAGAAAGTCTCTGTTCCGGCACCCTGCCGGGACGGGGAAGTGCCCCCGGAGCCATCTCCATCGATCTCCACCACCATCTCCATCACCATTGCTGATTCCCAAGATGAGGAGGGAGTAGTTCTCTCTCGAGGCTAAGGGTTCTACCAGTACCTATGTGTTCATCTCTCTCTCTCTATGCATGATCTTATTGAGATCATGAGCTTGTAATCTATATATCTACCTTGCTACTCAAGTGCTTTAATAGATCTCTGCTCTCCCCATGTGTGTGAAAGTGACAACGTGCATACCATGGTGGCACTTAGGCTAGAGATTACAAATACTTGTTATGAGTTATATTTGGAGTTGAATGTCTTTATGAAATTGTGGTGTTTGTTGGACTCATCTAGTACTCAAGGTGACAGTGTGGGGTTTTCTAGATGGGAAAGATGAACTTTGAGGTGTGCTGTTATAGCCCTACCATCGATTAGAATGTTCAACCGGAGAGTAGTTCAGAGTAGTATCATAAAGAGAAGATATTTATATGAGAGTGTTCACTAGCGAAAGTATGATCCCTAGGCCTTGTTTCTAAGCACTGATACACCATTTGCTATTAGATCTATTACATGTTTGCTTGCTTCTATCTTTATTTCAGTTTTACTTTAGTCTTTTCCACGCCATCAAGCTATTTTCTATCACCGTTACCACTTGTATTTCACTATCTCTTCGCCGAACTAGTGCACCTATACACCTGGCAAGTGTATTGGGTGTGTTGGGGACACAAGAGACTTCTTGTATCTTGATTGCAGGGTTGCTTGAGAGGGGATACCTTTGACCAATTCCTCCCTGAGTTCGATAAACCTTGGGTGATCCACTTAAGGGAAAACTTGCTGCTGTTCTACAAACCTCTGCACTTGGAGGCCCAACAACTGTCTACAAGAATAGAAGTGCGTAGACATCAAGCTATTTTCTGGCGCCGTTGCCGGGGAGGTAAGGTAAAAGGTATTCACACTTGAGGATTAAAGAAGAAGAACCTCCCACGGCAAACGCCTATTTTCTGGCGCCGTTGCCGGGGAGGTAAGGTAAAAGGTACTCACATCCTCCGGTGTGAGTGCTCCAAGTTATTTCCTTTAGATTCTGCAATTTTGTCTTTTTGTTTCTTGTTTTCACTAGTTAGGCTTAATGGAAAACAACAACAAAATTAGAGAGCTTTATAGCATTTATCTTGAGTTAGGACATGAAGTTTTTGAAGAGAAAATTAAAAAACCTATGGAACTTTATTTGCATGCTAATAGCAATGTTGTTAGTATGAATTCTTTGACACCATTATTGTAATGCTACGGAAAAGTCTAAGCTTGGGGAAGCTAGTTTTTATGAAAATAATCTTTTTAGTTCCCCAACTTTGGAAGATAGCTATTCTATTGCTTATGATGATACCAAACCCCCAATTTATGATGATTATAATGATGAATATGATATTTTCAGTCCACCTACTATTGAGGAGAAAATTAATGATTCCAATATGCCTCCTATATTTGATGATTATGGTGATGAAAATAATAATGATAGCTATTTTGTTGAATTTGCTCCCACTACAATTAATAAGAATGACTATGTTTATGTGGGGAGTATTAATTCTTTTATGCATGTGGCTCATGATAAGAATGTTTCATGTGATTTTTATATTGTTAATTTTATTCATGATGCTACTGAAAGTTATTATGAGAGAGGGAAACATGGTTTTATGTGTCTCAACAATATTAAGTTTCCACTCTTTATGTTGAAAATTTTGAAGTTGCACTTGTTTTGCTTTCCTATGCTTGTGGCTTTGTGTTTTCATGACTTATTTCTTTACAAGATTCCTATGCATAGGAAGTGGGTTAGATTTAAATGTGCTTTGAATTTGCTTCTTGATGCTCTCTTTTACTTCAATTCATATTTCTTATGTGAGCATCTTCTCAAACTATCATGCCTAACTTAAAGGCGTTAAAGAAAAGTACTTATTGGGAGATAACCCAAAAGTTTTAGATGAGTCTTGGAAGTTATTACTTCAGTAATAACCGCTCCTTATCCTTTTTATTTGCTTTTTGTGCCAAGAGTAACTTCTAATGAGAGAGAAGTAATGATTGGGAAAGTTGCTGTCCCAAAACAGATTTATGTGCTTCACCGTAAATATTCGTGTAAAATCTCTGAACGTCTTTTTGAGACATGAATTTTTGTGCTTATGCCCTAGGTTGTTATCTAACTTTCGTTAGTTCAACACTTTTTGATTTGAGTAACAGAAGGTCTTCTAAAAAATTCGTCTTTACCTACTGGTCTATTTTGACAGATTTCTGCCATTTTCTGCATTTGCTTCTTGTTGGTTCCTTTTTGAGTTCTTTTGGGGAATTGAGCTTTTTGAGAGAAGTGGTACAGTATCTAGTGTTCTAATAGAAGTTTTATTGGTGTTAGAACTGAACCTAAGGAATTATTATCTTGAGTGCACTAATGTTGCTAATAAAGATTGTGTGAAGTTTTGTATGAAGGAAAAATTTCAGGTGTATGGAAGGAATGAGTAATGAGATGAAGGATGGACTAAAGCTAAAGCTTGGGGATTCCACGCATGTCACCCCAAGAAATATCCAAGAAGTACAAGCATCAAAGCTTGGGGATGCCCAAGGCATCCCCTTCCTCATCAATAAAAATCCAAGGTTCCTTCCAAACGCTTTATTTTTATTGTTTCATGCACAGTTGTGTTGTTCTTGGAGCGTCTTATTTTTTGTTTTTGTTTTGGTTTTTCGTTTTCTTTGGTTTTCTTAATAAATTTGGTTGGACCCCCTCTTTCATACATTGGTTTGCAAATAGTTTGGTTTGGTTTGGAAAAGAGTAGGAAAGTTCATGCTTATGTGGTAAAAAGAGCTCGTTTTTGACTGTGGCCTATGCTTTGTCATGCCATGCTTGATATTGTTTTAGCCTTATGCTTAGTATTCTGTGCTGTAGCATGACTTGTTATAAACAATTGAGATTGCTTAATGTGCCTTGGATGAATCATGCGTTATTAGCATATTAAAGCATAGTATGGTGGTATTCTCCTTTGATGCTTTATTTGGGTTGACTTGGCGCATGCTCACACCATGTATGACTATCTCAAGTCACCATAGCCTTTATGATCCTTTAGTTTTCAACTTGTAGTATCACTTTATGCTTTGATCAATGATGTTTTATCGCTCTGCATGATTATGGCCATTATTGCTCTCTTAGTTTGTCGCTCCCAGTCTTTTGCTAGCCTCCACAACAAAGTATGAGTTCCACTCATGCATCCAACTCCCTAAACCAAGTTATTCCAAAGAGTCCACCATACCTACCTTCTAGCTTATGCTATTCCAAGTATATTCATGCTTTTGTTTACCTTCCAAATTAAACTTGTTATGAGAAAACTAGTGATTAAAGCTCTCATGAACTTGATGGCACACTTTACTTTACTTGCCCTTAATAAACTTGAACCATTGTGTCATCTATGTTGTATATGCTTGCACTTATTTGTTGGGGATTAGCAGAACCATGCTTTCATGGGGAACGCTTTCAACATTGCACTTGGTACTTGTACCTAGTTGATAACATGCTCTTTTGTATATGGATGTCGTCGGTGTGAAATGAAAGGGGAGCTTGTAAGTCCATGGAGTTATGTATATGTGTTAGAGAAATGCCTGGGCCGCTGGTCTAATCCATGCTGACATGGTGGAAACCTGCAGCGTAACCATAATGATATGTCTATGAAGCATTCTTCTTATAAAAAAAAGAGTCCTATATTGAGAAAAAAGAGAAAAAGAAAAAAAAGAGATTATTAAAAGAGGAAAGAGAGAAAAAAGCACCATATTCCCATGGTAAATAAGAAGATTGCTGAGATGCTCGTTGTCTGCTTGCCTTGTCATTTTGATATGGGGATTCTTCCGTATCATCGGGCAAGGGGTACCCCGTTGGCGGTTCTCTATGATACACATGTACTTACGATGACAAGAACTTATCGGTGACTAAACTTGAGTAGCATGAGGAGCGACCCTCGTATTCAAGGGACATGAGATTGCTAACTTATACTTCGTCAAGCATGTACACCATAGTTTGTTCACTTTAACCTTAATCACTTCAAGATGCTTATGATAGGGGCAATGAGAGATGAAAGCTATAAGTACCATAATTTTTGGAAGCTCTTTATGAGACTTGAATCCCTACTTCCTTCTATGAAGGCCTTTCTTCCACCATTATATTGAGTCTCCACCTTCTACCTTTATGTACCTACTTTGAGAGCATAGTGGCCATTCTTAGTTCTATGTGCATTATCCCAAGACTAGTTGATTGATGCATAACTTGATATTGCTTGTTTTAAACTATTTGTATATAGTCACTCTGATGAAGTTTGAAGGTGTCCTATGCATTTATATTTGCTACTCTATGAGGGACAAGCTGAATGCCACTATGCTATGTTTTCTTTATGTGAAACAAACAAACGTCTTGCAAAGCATTGTTATTCATGAATCTTTTATATGTGCCTTTTCATGTTGCATCATAGTTTCTTTGTCTTATTGCTAGAACTTTGTCTTTCATGTTATGATTTAAGTACTATGATCCCAGCTATCAATGTTTTACAAATACTTTGATCAAGTTTATGATGGTGCATGTCACCTCAAAAATTATTCTTTCTTTCTATCACTTACCTACTCGAGGACGAGTAGGAGTTGAGCTTGGGGATGTTGATATATTGCAAATGTATCTATAATTTTTGATGTTCCATGCTTGGTTTTATCTACTTTCTTGTGTTTTGTCCACACTTTGGAGTAATTTTCATATTATTTCTTGGACTAACCTATTAACAAGAGCCACAGTGCTAGTTGCCTGTTTTCTGCTGTTTTTGGTTCCAGGAAAGTCAGAAAATGAATATTCTCGGAATTGGACGGGACAAAAGCCAAAGTTCATATTTTTCCGGAAGACTCACGGAGCCAGAAGACGAGACGGAGGGGAGCCACATGGTGGCCACACCACCCCTTGGCGCGGGCCAGCCCAGGCCGCGCCAGGGCATGGTCTGGGCCCCCTGGCTGGCCACCGACCTTGCCTCCTTTGCCTATAAGAGCCTCCCGATACCAAAACCCTAGATAATCAAGCCTCCAGCCACGAAAAGTTCCGCAGCGCCGCCGCCACCAAACGGGAGATTCGGGGGACAGAAAGTCTCTGTTCCGGCACCCTGCCAGGATAGGGAAGTGCCCCCGGAGCCATCTCCATCGATCTCCACCACCATCTCCATCACCATTGCTGATTCCCATGATGAGGAGGGAGTAGTTCTCTCTCGAGGCTAAGGGTTCTACCGGTAGCTATGTGTTCATCTCTCTCTCTCTATGCATGATCTTATTGAGATCATGAGCTTGTAATCTATAGATCTACCTTGCTACTCAAGTGCTTTAATAGATCTCTGCTCTCCCCATGTGTGTGAAAGTGACAGTGTGCATACCATGGTGGCACTTAGGCTAGAGATTACAAATACTTGTTATGAGTTATATTTGGAGTTGGATGTCTTTATGAAATTTTGGTGTTTGTTGGACTCATCTAGTACTCAAGGTGACAGTGTGGGGTTTTCTAGATGGGAAAGATGAACTTTGAGGTGTGCTGTTATAGCCCTACCATCGATTAGAGTGTTCAACCGGAGAGTAGTTCAGAGTAGTATCATAAAGAGAAGATATTTATATGAGAGTGTTCACTAGCGAAAGTATGATCCCTAGGCCTTGTTTCTAAGCACTGATACACCGTTTGCTATTAGATCTGTTACATGTTTGCTTGCTTCTATCTTTATTTCAGTTTTACTTTAGTCTTTTCCACGCCATTAAGCTATTTTCTATCACCGTTACCACTTGTATTTCACTATCTCTTCGCCGAACTAGTGCACCTATACACCTTACAAGTGTATTGGGTGTGTTGGGGACACAACATACTTCTTTTATCTTGATTGCAGGGTTGCTTGAGAGGGGATACCTTTGACCACTTCCTCCCTGAGTTCGATAAACCTTGGGTGATCCACTTAAGGGAAAACTTGCTGCTATTCTACAAACCTCTGCACTTGGAGGCCCAACAACTGTCTACAAGAATAGAAGTGCGTAGACATCATAGCTCAATCATATCTTTCAGAGAGAGCTCAAACCATTGCATTCTTAGCATCATCTTTCTTGGTTGTTTGTTGGATCTTATCCATGTTTGGTTCTAGAGCTTGTGTTCATTACAAGCTCTAGTTCATCAAAATCGGATCTCCCCTTTATATCTTATTGCGTTATTTATCTTGGAGGTTTTCTGGATCCTCACCAAATGAGGTATATCACATTATAATACTTGATACATTCTCACTTGGTGGTATCTAATATTTCCACTTTTCTTGGGTAGCTCTTGTTGTCCTCTTTCCAACAAAATTGGTTTCGGGTCAATCGGAGCTTTCTAACTCAAGTTATTGCATTTTGAAGTTGCCTTTTTATTTGTTTTAAAAAGAAAAAGGAAAAGTTGTTTTCTGGGCCAGGAGGTACTACCGCCCGCGGTACCGCGACCCTAGGATTTGAATTCGAATTTCAAAGTGAACTTATAATTTCTAAATTTTAGGAATTTAAAATGACTTTGCATCACAGGTTGAGTTAAATACTCAAAACCACATATGCACATGGATAATGTTCACTTAATAGATAGTTGTGACTATTGAGTTCAAAATGGAGGTTTGAATAATTCAAACTGGAATTCATATATTCACAAGTAAAAAAAAGAAGTCACAACAATACAAAGTAAATAGATAATGGAAATAATCTTTATTCATATCAATATTGAGAAGGTTCTTTACAAAATAAATTACAAATGGAAGTTTATCCTATTACAAACTACAAACTACAAAATAAAAAGAAAAGAGAAAAACCTAAACTAAAAACCCTAAACTACACTTCTTGCTCTTCTTATTATTCTAGCCCATCTTAACCTACAAAACAAACTAAGTTTGGTTTAAAATGTTGGATTGATTTAGAATCCATGGGAAAGGTCTAGGAACTTGTCCTGAACCTCACTAGTTTGAGGTTTTTAGCAAGAGAAACTTAGCAACAATAGCATATCATATTCTAGTAGTACCAAGAGAGAAACTATAAAGAAGTAGATAATAAGGAGTAATGGTTCATAGTAGCTGAGACAAACCACTCAAGCCAGTAGCTAGGACTAGCTAAACTAGATAACCAAATGCCAGCAGAGCAACACAACTCACATGATCAAATGACCAAGCCAAAGTAAGGAAATTACAAAAGAAAAAGCAGCACCTGTGATATAGACAACAAGAAATATACTACCTCAAAAGATATGATATCACCTATTGATGTCACTAGGAAATTGTAGCACATGTATTAATTTATCTCTAGTGAGGTTACTTAAAAAGGTCAAAGTCATAGTAGGTCCCAAGCTTTCTATCACCGACCAGTTGCTACCACCCAGTACTCCAACTAATGTACACATTCCCCCTCTCGCATCCTATCATACTAGTTTGATAAAAATATGTAATCAAGAACGGGGTACATAATATATATCTACTTATACATCAAACACAATATGAAAATTGCAATCTCATATACCCATCTCATAAAAACCAAGATCCACCACAAGAGAATTATATATAGATGGACATAATCATGTTAGGGAGCTCATATGGCAGTAGAACATTGAAAGGGAAAATGCCCTTATCCATTATTTTGGTTAATGCTAACACTAGAGCTAAATTATGGACTAATGTTTTCTACTAGTGTATACACAGATTTTAGTCTGTAAGTGATGATGAGAGGTGGTGTGATACCCCCATTCGCTATTCAAGAAAATAGATGGTGTTTTGTTGCTTTTTCTCTCTCTTTATCTTTTGAGTCTAGTAGGAAACACCGCACTATTAAGAGGAGCAGTCTTGATGTGCTCTTTGGGGATGCCTTACACCGTATACACATCCTAACACCAATCAGCCCCAGACCCACTTGAGATGAGCCATAGTCGTTGTTGAACAGGAGCAAGTTTTGGGGTTCCTATGAAATCAACAAGAGTTGCCGCTTGCCAGCCTAGCTGCCAAAATGTTCGGCCGTCGCCGATCAGATCCGACGCTCGTTGAAATCACCCACAATATAGTGGTTAGGTGGGTCGTCGGCCGTTTCGGCGGTCGCCGGTTCTACTTGCATGGACTCTGGTCTACCGGACCTAGCGCCGGTTCTTCTGGCATAGGGTCCGGTTTGCCAGACCTGGCTCGCACTGTCATGCATGTGCTCCAGCGCTGCCAGACTTATAGCCGGTTCTGGCGCAGAATCTCCCAGACAACTAGTTTTCCACCCCGGACTATATATACCCCTTTCTTCTCCACTGAGAGGTTAGGTCAATCATTCATATTATTTCTTTGAGCTCTATATCTCTCTCTCCATTGTTGAAACACCAAACACTTGAGGATCTCCCATTCTACCCAACCAAAACCAAATATCTTTGGTAGAAAGCAAGAGGAGTCATGATCTATGTTTCCACCAAGTCAAATTCCACCCCTTGAGTTCATCGAGTTTTCTTGTTACTCTTGGTTAGTGGGAAACTTTAGGCAACTAGGGTCACCCGGAGGCTTTCATCTTGGGATTCGCCCCGTGGAAAGTTTGTGAGGGTTTGGAGACTACCTTAAAGTCTACCACGAGTAAGTGAGCTATTCCTTCGTGGGACAGGCTCGAAGAAGAAGGTGAGCCTTTGTGGCATTGGGTAATCCTTCATGGGAGCTCATACCTTTACAACATGATGTAGCTCCCCCAAGGGAGTGAACACAGGAATACATCTTCGTCTCCGCGTGCTTCGGTTATCCCTAACCATAATCTATTACTTGTGTTGTTTACTTTGTGATAGCCTTTGTGCATGAAGTATATTGTATAGTCATCTAGGTTGCCTCACCTAGTGTGCATTTAGGCACACTTATATTTCTCAAAGTCTAAAACTTGCAAAAGATTATAAAGAAATTAGTAGAAACTATTCACCCTCCTCTAGGTTAACCATCTTACTCTTTCAATTGGTATCAGAGCCTAGGGATCTTTTAAGGGCTTTATTGGATAAGAGAAAACATGGTTTTCTCCGATGATGATGAGGGCAAGACTTATTCGATCAAGGATCTTCATGAAATGTTTGCCAAGGACGTCCGTGAAAAGGCTAAGGAAGATCACAACCTCCTTGCTCGAATAAGTTTCCTAGAAGTACGTTTTAAGGGGATTGGTGAGGGGTCCCTTCTCTGTGGTCCTTTGGTAGTACCTCATAGGAGGCCGTTGGACACCATAAAGGAGAATGTTGATGAGTCTTCTCATGAGAGTGACCCTTGATAATCTCCAGGAGTAGGGAATCATGGTAGTACAATTCGATAAGTATTTGAGTGTCGAACCTAGGAGGAGATAAAGGTAAACTATCTATTCTCTAAAGACCTATAACCCACTTATATGGCCCTTCGTGCAAAGTAAGGAACTAGAGTGTGTATGGTTTTTTACTACGAACTAGAAATCAGTGAAGTGTTGGAAGTAAATATTATAAGTATACTATTGCAAGCAAGAAAAAGCTAGTGGAGTAGGATCAAGTTTCTCAAGGGAGCAATTGCTTAGGAAAATTGCTATTTCATTCGTTTGGTTGTCACAGTTAGTGAACGCACATGGATAGTCTTTTTTATTGTTTCTTCTAGAGAGGAGCCATACATAGGTGTAACGATATACATGAGAAATTACACCCCTAGTTATTGATACCAAGGCCGTTACTGTGCAAAAAAGTGAATTATTAAGACATAAAATCCAACCACCGCATTTAGATTTAAGGTCCCCATAGTTATACCCCCGTTAACTAACCATGAATTAATATGACATGTATTTTAATACTTGGGACACGGTTTTTGTTAATCTCCGGCCATTCCTCCTCCTATCAACATGCAACGGTGATAACCTTATGCATCCAACAACATATGTGTGCACTCATATATTAGTACATACTATCATCATAGAAGATAAAATATACTTGTATGTAACCAACAACAAACTATTTCGCAATTGGCATAAACAATTCACTACTAAAAAAAGACATAGAGATATAGTAGATCATGGGAAAACAATAGATTGCATCACACATCATGTTTGCCAAGAGATTATAGTAGGGGTATGGAGAGGATATTGCTATATTTGTTGATGATGAACACATCGGAGGGGGTTGGAGCCCACCAGAGGCGATTCCGGAAGCGTTTCCCCCCTCCGATCTCAGCTAGCGGCGGCTTGCAGACTCTCTATTTATGTGTATTCGATCTCTGCCTCCGTATGTGTCGACGACAACCGCAAGGGGGTATATATAGACGTTTTTAGGTCAAAACACATTGGTGGGTGCAATATTGAATCGAATCGTATAGCCAAGGGTGGGAAAGATCTCTGGTGGCACAACCTAGGTACTGGTCCACACCTGACGTGGGCATACCTTATAGGTACTCCAGCTTGGTATATACGGTCTAGGTCTGACAGAAGCCCACGGTGATACATGATTCGGGTGACCCATGGAGACTTCAATTACTTGTTGCACAAGATGAATCTTAAGATAGAAAGTTTAAGGGGACAAACCCTAACTTGTAACCGACTCGACTTGCTACCCGAGACCTAGCCTATCTATATAAAGGCTAGGAGGGGGCGGTGAGGAGGAAAATCACAACCCTAGTTTCCACCACCATCGCCAGATTGCATCTGCGCACCCCCTGTAACTTTTGACTCCTTCGATAATTCCAAGAGCAACAAGCAGGAGTAGGGTCCTCTACAAGGCCTAAACCTGGGTAAACCTTGCGTCTCCGTGTGATTGTTTGCTAGCCGATTGATGCTTCCAACACTCCCTCCTTCTCCAAAACCCAAGTCCATAACAATGGGCATTGATGAGTTAAACCCTCGTCAATTGGCGTCGCTCACGGTGTCATGACCGCGACTATGACGCGCATGATGACATCACGCAGCGCAAGGTCAACAAGATGCGCGTGAGGCGTGCCCGTTCGACTGACTCGGAAGATGACGAAGTAGAGCTCTGCGGCGCCATATGCTTCAGTAGAGCCATCAGGCAGAAGCGAATGCCTAAGGGGTTCAAACTCCCATCGGAGAACCCAAAATTTGATGGCCTACAGGACCCAAAGATCTGGCTGGAAGATCACATCTCCTCTGTCAAACTGCATGGCAGAAGCTCGAACACAACAATGCAATGCCTCCAGCTATAGCTGCAAGGCGCCGCCCGCGCATGGCTCAACAACCTCCCGCACGGATCAATTCGCAGTTAGGAAGCGCTGGTCTACAGCTTCATGCGAAACTTCAAGGGCACTTATAAAAGGCCCGCATCAATCGAGGAATTAAGAGGCTTCCACCAGAGGTCTGGCAAGTCACTGCGCTCATTCATCTAGAGATGGTCCATCATCAAGAACTCCGTAGAATACATCTTTGAGGATCGCACAATCGACGCGTTCAACAGCGGCGTGCGCCGCACAGAGCTCAGGGAGGAGCTGGGCCGCTCAAAGCCCAAGACAATCGACCACCTGATGGAGATCACGAATTGGTGGGCCGATGGAGAGGGCTCGGTGAAAAAACGTGCCTACTCCGATGATGATGACAACCTCGGGCGCAAATGCGATCGCCAAGGGAAACATCGAATGCGCATCTACGAGGACCACAAAGAGGTCCACATGGTCGTGGCTGGCTACGCCGACAAACGCGACAACAATCGCAACAGTGGATACCGCGACAGCGGGAAAACCATGCAAATGTGGCAGTGCCGCACTCGCGATGAGGCACATAGAATATCCATCCAGGACAAACTGTCCGGACCGTGCAACATACACTTTTACATCGACAAGAACGACGGCAAGAAAAAGTCCAGCCACCTTCTCAAGGACTGCCACGAGTTCCTCAAGCTCCACGAAGGCCTGGCCTAGATGAATCACGACACGATCAACCAGGGCTATGGAGCTGCCCCGGGCGCTGTGGCTCATGGAGCACCACCGCCACCACCCGGCCCCCCACCACCTGCGGCTGCGCTAGTCCAGAACCATGGAGGCGAGCCATACCCGTGAGCGCTGGGAAACATGGGGATGATAAAAAGGGACACCCCTCAAATCGAGTGCAGAAGGCAATCACTCGCCAAGTCAATTTGGCAATGAACTCTTCGCCCTCCACCACCGAATACCTCAGTATAAGCGAGTCTTGCATCACCTTCGACAAGAGCGATCATCCGCGCCAAGTACCTCTCCCAGGCCACTGTCCCCTCGTACTCGAGGCACATATCAGGGGCTTCGAGATGAGTCGCGTCTTCATGGACGGCAGAAGCGGCATCAACATCATGTTCGCTAGTACCTTGCGTGCAATGAGGATCCCTCTGACATGTCTGGAAGTTTCAGACACAATATTCCACGACATCGTCCTAGGGAAGGGCGTGTACCCCCTGGGCAAGATCATCCTTGATGTCATCTTTGGCATGCCACAGAATGTTCGGCGATAGCGCATTGAATTTAAAGTCGTTGATTGGCCCTCACAATACCACTGCATCCTCGGATGTGTCGTGTTCATGAGGTTGATGGTAGTGCCAGACTACGCCTATATGTAGATGAAAATGCCGGCCCCAAATGACACCATCATAGTCAACGGGAGCTTCGAGAGATCCGACAACTGTGATAGGGAGTTCAACAGAATCTCTCAGTCTTTTGGCATGCAGGAGGAACTGGTGAGGTTGAAGGAGTCGACAGATAACAATCTGTGTCGTTGTATTGGGAACAGCAGTACCTAAGCAGGTTAGATAGAGGTGTGGGGACTAGCAGGGAAGCTCTCGACAGCGTCCGCAGGCGGGATTGGATACGAGCAAGTGTAGCGAGACACAGGAAGTACCCAGGTTCGGAGCCCTCGTGGTGAGGTAAAACTCCTACTCCTGCCGATCTGACTATGAGTGGTACACGGGCTACAATCACTCCTCGAGTTGTATTCTCTAGCTACCTCCTTAAATGCACTAAGACCAACCCTTGCTACGAGAACCTTGCCTCTCCTTATATAGGCAGAGAGGCAACGGTCTCACCGGCCAGTCCGGCTGGCAGGCCCCATAGGCGGGTCCCAGCCGGCTGGTCATCTACAGTATCTGGTACACTTACATCCCGTTAGAGTACATGCGGTAGGGTCGTCGTGGGTACAGTGAATGCCGTGCGAGCCTGTCGTCAGCATCTGGCCACTGTTCCCGCATCACCCAGCAAAGTCTTCGGTATGGCCGTGTAGTTGCGGGTCTTGTCGTCGTACCAGGGCGTACCGTGCACTGTACAGCATGTCGCCCTGTCTTCCTGATGGAGTCCGGCTATGCTGATGTAGCCGGTCCCGTTCCTTGCTTCTCCTCGTGGTTCCGGCTACCGTGAAGTAGCCGGCGTGACTTGCTCGTGTCCGGCTGCGCTCAGCCAGCCGGACACGAACCAAGTGCCGTAGTTCTTGTCTGATTGGGGTATCCGGAGGTCACCCCCCCGACACTAGCCCCCGAGCGCGTATAGAGTTCACCCTTAGGTGAAATGTGCGCGCTCTCCTCCCCAACATTGAAATTTCTGGCCGGCTATATCTGGTGGTTGCGCTACTCGTGAAGTCAGTGCTGACGCCGTCCATGCGCGCATGCACCATCATTGCACTACGGCGGGTAGTGTAATGTCTCGTCGCACGTTGCCTTGGGAAACTACCGCCTGCCTCTTCGGTTTCCGCTCCGAGATCTTCTGTGCATCCCGCGCCTGCACAAGGGATCCTGTGCAGTGGGGAGGGTGGGGTGTGGCTCGATGGACGCTGCGTGGCATCGCGGACAGTTCCACTTCCGGGTATTTAAAAGGACGCCCGGGGAGGGCAGTTCCTCCTTCCATTCGCTGCCTTCCCAGTTCTCCCCTATGCCCTTGCCTTCCTCGCTCTGCCTTGCTTGCTGCTGCCACTGTAGTCCACCGCGTCGCCTGTTTAGTGTCGTCGGAGACACGGGCCACCGTCACTCCTCAACCGGAGCGCCGCCCAGAAGGCCGGAGATGGCTGCCGAGCACGGATCATGGTGCGGCTCTTTCGTGATGAAGGAGCATATCGAGAAGTACCGTGCCACCCGCGTACTGCCACTGGAGACAGAGGTGGCGGTGTGGCTGGTGCTGGAGGGGGAGGAATCGCCGCATCCAGCAGAGGGAGAGCGGGTGATCTTCATGTCACACCTTGCCCGCGGCTTCGTGCTACCGATGCACCCCTTCTTCCTCACGTTCCTTGCCTTCTTCGACCTCTGCCTCCACCACCTTGGTGCCAACGCCATCGGGACGCTGGCGCACTTCGTGGCCTTCTGCGAGAGTTACCTCGGGATCCAGCCAGATCTCGGGCTCTTCTGCCGACTCTTCCGAGTCCGGTCGCAGGTCCAGTTCACCCAGGGGCCGCTGGTGACGTGCGGTGGCGCCTCCATCTACTCCCGCACGCAGACCGGCTACCCCAAGTTCCGGCTGCAGGACACAGTGCGACTGGGGCAGCAATCGTACTTCTATGTCCAGAACCTTGGCGACATGGACCAGATCAATCTGCCGGCTTTCTAGGACATGGAATCTAGCCGGCAGCATTGGGACCTAAAGATCCATGGCGAGAAGGCAGAGTCGGACACCATGCTGCAGCGGATGTGCTCCCTCGTCCCCGCCGGCTTGACCAGCCTGGACATCATGCTCAGCAGGATGTCCCGGCTGATGATGCTGCTGTAGCAACGCGCACACAAGATGTGCTATTACTCTGGCCGGCTGGACCTGACCCATCTGTCCCGCCGTGATCCCCGCTACCACAACTTGAAGGAGTGGGTGTGGACGATCATGAAGGAGCGGCTGCCGGAGCACTGGAAGTTCGGGCTGGCTCCTTACAGCCGCGACAACTACGCGCCCCGGGTAAGTCTCACCAGCCGGTTTTTTGCTTTCTTTTTTCTGTGTTTTTATTTGGCTGACCGTTGTCTTCTTTCTCTCCTAGACCTTCCCCTGCATCATCCGAGAGGAGGGCGAGCCCCCCCCCCCAAAACTTCACGCCTGACCTCCTCGAGCCACGCGCTCGCCGGTCTGGCGAGGAGTCGGATGGGGACAACGACGTCTTCCCTAGTTGGAACGATGAGCTGGCTCATGACCCCCACACGGAGGTTGATGAGGAGGAGGCCGCGCCGGCTCCCGAACTGACTCGGCGCCATGCAACTGACGGCGACTCCAGCCGGTCGAGCGCCGGTGGGAGCGGCTCTAGCCGGTCCGGCGCCGGTGGGAGCGGCTCCAGCTGGTCTAGCGGAGGAGGTGGCGGGGCCAGCCGGACTGCCGTGGAGGAGCCGGACCGGCGCCCTTCCGCCTAGCCAGCTTGGTCGCAAGAAGGGGCTGCCCCCCCGTGGTGCCGGGGTAAGCTATTCATTGGCCCTTATGCCCTTTCCTCCTTTCTTTTGTGCCAATTTTTCTGTCTTTTGCTTATTTGCCTTTGTTTATTTCTTGTCTTCTGTTGTCTAGCACGCTGGTTTCCGTTGGTGCCGTGAGCCCGGCGCGGGCGCCCACTGGCTCGCCGTCCCACGTTCTGGACACCGTGCCACCTCCATCTGCTCCCGCTTCCCTCCTTCGCCCAGGGCACCATCTCCGCCGCCGCCTGAAGCTGATCCGGCTGCCGCAGCCGGAGCAGGGGACGCTCCGCCGACCACGGTGGTGCAGCCGAAAATGGCTGTGGCCACTTCACAAAGTGGAGGTAGTTCCCCCACGGCAGTGCGGAGGGCCTCCGCCGACAAGGAGCTCGTGGTTGTCACCGACGACAACTCCGACGATGAGCCGAGGGAGGTGTGGCGGACGGCAGCGGCAAAGGCGAAGGAGTCGCTGGTCACCAACGCCATCGACGACAACGCCTCCTCCGCCGCCTCGCTGGCGGACCTTGCCACCACCCTCGAGCTGGCGGTGAAGGAGATCCGGCTGCTCGAGGCCGCAGCCGGCGGCAACCGGACCCTGGAGCAGAAGCTCGCGGCTGCCAATTGGACCTCCCAGAGTAAGTACCTTCATCTAGATTCAATTGCCGGATATACTTTGGTCTTTCCCTTCTTCCATTTTTTTGTGCTGATAGTCGGTTTCTGCAGCCATTATGGTGTGCGCTCAGCGGGAAATCGATCGCCTGAAGAATACGAACGACCGGCTGAGAAAGTCCAATTCTACGCTCTAGCTGCAGAATAAGGACTGGCACGCCAAGACGGACGCTCTGGAGGCCACCATCAAGGAGCGCGACGCCGCCCTCGCCAGCCAGGCCCAGGCCCTTGACCTCCTCGAAGCCCAAAGCAAGGACCAAGAGAAGGAGGTCAAGCGGCTGACGGTTCGGGAGAAGGCTCTGGTGGAGGAGCTAATGCAGGTCGAGCACACGGCCAAGGGTAAGTTTTTCTCCAACTATCTTCATCTTTCCGGATCCAGTAGCCGTGTAGTTGTATTGGGAACGACAGTACCTAAGCAGGTTAGATAGAGGTGTGGGGACTAGCAGGGAAGCTATTGACGGCGTCCGCAGGCGGGATTGGATACAAGCAAGCGTAGCTGGACGCAGGAAGTACCCAGGTTCGGAGCCCTCGTGGTGAGGTAAAACTCCTACTCCTGCCGATCTGACTATGAGTGATATACGGGCTACAAGTGCTCCTTGAGATGTATTCTCGAACTACTGTCTTAAATGCACATAGACCAACCCTTTCTACTGAGGCCTTGCCTCTCCTTATATAGGCAGAGAGGCAACAGACTCACTGGCCAGGCCGGCTGGCAGGCCCCACAGGTGGGTCCCAGCCGGATGGTCATCTACAGTATCCGGTACAACTATGTCCCATCAGGGTACGAGCGGTATGGTCGTCGTGGGCACAGTGAACACCGTGCGAGCCTGTCATCAGCATCGGGCCACTGTTCCCGCGTCACCCCGCGAAGTCTTCGGTATGGCCGAGTAGTTGCCAGTCTTATCGTCGTACCAAGGCGTACTGCGCACTATGCTGCACGTCGCCCTATCCTCCTGATTGGTTCTGGCTACGCTGATGTAGCCGGCTGCTTCTCGCCGTTCCAGCTACCGCGAGGTAGCCGGCTTGACTTGCCTTGTCCGGTTACGCTCAGCCAGCCGGGCGTGATCCGGCTGCCATAGTTCTTGTCCGGTTAGGGTATCCGGAGGTCATCCCCCCGACACTAGCCCCCGAGCGCGTGTGGATTTTTCCCTTAGGAAAAATGTGCGCGTGCTCCTCATCTTTTTGAATTTTCTGGCCGGCTAGGTTTGGCGGTTGCGCTACCCGTGATGTGAGTGCTGACGCCGGCCACGCGCGCACGCGCCATTATTGCTCTGCGGCGGGCAGTGAAACGTCTCATCGCACGTCACCTCGGGAAACTGCTGCTTGGCTCTTCGGTTCCCGCACCGGGATTTTCTATGCGCCCCACGTCTGCACACGGGATCTGAAGCGGAGGTTGGAGTGGGGCGCGCCTAGATGGGTGCCACGTGGCACCGTGGACGGTTGCCCTTCGGGCCTTTAAAGGGACGCCTGGGAGAGGGCGGTTCCTCCCTTCGCTTCCCCCGCTCCCAGTTGCCTTCTTATTCTCCTCTCTTGCACCCTTGTCTTCCTCGCGTCGCCTCTCTTTGCCAACGTTGCTATAGTCTGCCGCGCCGCTCATTTAACTTCGTCGACGGTACGGGCCATCGTCTCTCTTCTGCCGCTGCGCCCCCCAGCGAACCGGAAATGGAAGCCGAGCACGGAGCATGGTGCGGCTCCTCTGTTACGGAGGAGCACATCCAGAAGTACCGAGTGACCCGTGTCCTGCCATCGGAGGAGGAGGTGGAGGTGCGGCTCGCGCCGGCGGGGGAGGTGTCGCCGCAACCAGCGGAGGGGGAGAGGGTCGTCTTCCTCTCGCACCTGGCCCGTGGTTTCGTGCTGCCGGTGCACCCATTCTTCCTTATCTTCTTCGACCTCCGCCTCCACCATCTGGGTGCCAACGCCATCGGAACGCTGGCACAGTTTGTAGCCTTCTGCGAAGGCTACCTCGGGATCCAGCCGGATCTCAGGCTCTTCTGCCAGCTCTTCCGAGTCTGGCCGTAGGTCCAATTCACGAAGGGGCTGCTGGTCACGTGCGGCGGCGGCTCCATCTACTCCCGCACGCAGACCGGCTACCCCAAGTTCTGGCTGCACGACATGGTATGGCTGTGGCAGCAGTCGTATTTCTACGTCCGCAACCTCACCGCCGTGGACCGGATCAACCTTCGGGCGTTCCAGGATGTGGAGTCCAGCCGGCTACAGTGGGACTTGAAGGTCTACGGCGAGAAGATGGAGTCGGACACGATGCTGCAACGCATGAGCGCCCTCGTCACCGCCGGTCTGACCGGCCTGGACATCACCCTTAGCTGGATGTCCAGGCTGATGATGCCGCTGCAGCAACAAGCACACAAGATGTGCTTCTACTCCGGCTGGCTGGACCCGACCCGGCTGTCCCGCTGTGATCCCCGCTACAATAACCTGAAGGAGTGGGTGTGGACCATCACCAAGGAGCAGATGCTGGAAGGCTGGACTTTCGGGCTGGCCCCTTACTGCCGCGACAACCGCGCGCCCTGGGTAGGTCTTCCAACCAGATTTCCCTTTGACTTTATTGCCGTTTTTTATCCAACTAATCTTCTGTCCTTGGTAGATCTTCCCCTGCATCCTTCGAGAGGAGGGCGAGACCCCTCTTCAGAACTTCACGCCCAACTTGCCCGAGCCGCGCGCTCGTCGGTCTAGTGAGGAGTCTGACAGGGACGGCGATGTCTTCCCCAGCTGGAATGACGAGCTGGCTGCTGATCCTCACGTGGAGGTCGACGAGGAGGAGGAAGCCGCACTAGCTCCCGAGACGTCGCGGCGTCGTGTGATGGACGGTGACTCCAGCCGGTCCGACGCTGGCGGGAGTGGCTCCAGCCGTTCCAGCGCCAACCGGCCCACCACAGAGGAGCCACCCCCCAAGAGGAGCCGGACCGACGCCCTTCCCCCGAGCCGCCTTGGTCGGAAGAAAGGGCCGCCCCGGTGGTACAGGGGTAAGATTTCTTCTAAGTGTTTTTACTGTCTTTCGCTCCTTGTGCTTTTCCTTGTCTATCTTTAGCTCATTTGGTTCTTGCTTCTTTTATTTTTGCCGTTCAGCATGCTGGTCTCCTTTGGCACCGCGAGCCCGGCGCGGATGCCGACTGGGTCACCGCACCGCGCGCCGCCCGCGTCTGCCTCCGCCCCTCCTTCTTCCGAGGCGCCGCCTCTGCCACCGCCTCGAGCTGAACCGGCTTCTACAGCCGGAGCGGGGGGGGGGGGGGGTCCCTAGCCGGCTACAGTGGTCCCGCCAGAAACGGTTGTGACCACCTTGCAGAGCGAGAATGGCTCCTCTGCAGGGTCGCGGAGGGCCACCACCGGCAAAGAACTCGTGGTTGTCGGCGAAGACAACTCTGACGACGAGCCAGGGGAGTAGTTGAGGATAGCGGTGATCACAGTGAAGGAGTCGTTGGCCACCAATGCCGTGGATGACGATGCCTCCTCCGCTGCCTCGCTGACGGACCTTGCCGCCACCCTCGAGCTAGCGGTGAAGGAGATCTGGCTGCTGGAAGCCGCAGCCGGCGGCAACCGGTCCTTGGAGCAGAAGCTTGCTGCTGCCAACGGTACTTCGCAGAGTAAGTTTCCTTATCCGGAATCTCTCCTTTTTTTGCTGATAGTCGGCTTTTTTGCAGCCATCGTGGTATGCGCTCAGCGGGAGATCGATCGCCTGAAGAAGGCGAACAAACGGCTGAGCAAGTCCAATTCTACGCTCCGGCTACAGAATAAGGACTGACACGCCAAGGTGGACGCTCTAGAGGCCACCGTCAATGAGCACGGCGCCTCCCACGCCAGCCGAACATAAGCCTTCAACCTTCTCGAGGCCTAGAACAAGGACCAAGAGAAGGAAGTTAAGAGGCTGTCGGCGAAGGAGAAGGCCCTAGTGGAGGAGCTGATGTAGGTGGGGCACACTCCTAAGGGTAAGTTCCCTTTCTGACTTCCCTCGTCTTTTCGGATCCGGTAGCCGGATCTGACATTCCTTTTTTCTGACAGCCTTTTATCTTGGCATAGACCTGCTGGCCTACAACCGGCTGCAGGAGAACTGGCCGGGAGAACAGCCGACAGCCCAGGAGCTGGTCGTCCTTCTTGGCGAGGAGGCCGCCAAGCTTCATTAGGCGGCGCAGACCATCTTCTCCTTCTTGTGGCAGGACGCTCCAATTCTGGAGACGATGGCGCAGCTGGCCGCCAAGGTGGCAGAGGTGCCGGCTACGGTTAACCGGCTGCAGGACTTGGCGGCGCAGGCCGGGGCAGAGATGGCCTTGGCCCTCATGCTCTCCTGGTACAAGGATGCCCGTGTCGAGAAGATCGACGGGGGCTTCCGCACCGGTGCCGACCTTGCCGCCATCCGCCAGGCCCATCCGGAGCTTAGGGCCTCCGCCATCGAGATCGCCGACTACGCGGATGTCGACGAGGTGCTCACCGACTCGGAGTCCGTCGATACTCCGGATGCGGAAGCCTCGACGCAACTGGCTGGTGGCCACACCAGAACCGGATCGACCGCCGTGCCTCCTCCGCCTACCGAGACTGCCGCCAGCCAGGGCACTCCACACAGCAAGGGCCCCGCCGTTTAGCTTATGACCCCGGGATGCCGGGTGTAATTGTTTATCTTATCTAGTTCGAAACTTTGTCTGTCTGTACCGGTTGCTTCTGGCGCCGGGTGAACTCATGGGAGCTTCGCCTCCCTTTTCTTTTTAATGTTAGTCTAAATTATCTTGGCTTGCTTCCAAATTGTGTTTTTGTATGCTCTTTGATTATTTCGCCGATTGAATTTATCCGGCTGACTTCGCTCGGCTGAACGCCTTTAGCCGGGGGAACTATAATTCCAGTGGGGGCGCGTCCGCGCACCCATTGGGTGTAGCCCCCGAGATTCAGAGTAGCTGGCGTAGCCAGGTGCTTCGAATCTTCTTTCTTTCCTTAAGTCTTTTAGCTTCATCCGACTAGACACCTCCTAGCCGGTTACTTTCGCTGGCTAAACGCCAGCAGCCGGAGGAACTTCCATTCTAGTGGGGGCGCGCCAGCGCACCCACTGGGTGTAGCCCCCGAGATTCGGAGTAGCTGGCGTAGCCAGGTACTCCGAATCTTCTTTTTTCTTCTCTTCCTGCCCTTGCCCTCACCTGGGCTCCAAATATCTGGCTAAACGCCCTTAGCCGGTCGAGAAACTACAAGATTCCACTGGGGGCGCACGAGCGCACCCAGTGGGTGTAGCCCCCGAGATTCGGAGCACTTGATGAAGGCAAGGACTTCGAATCTTCTTCTTCTTTTCTTCCTGGATTCCGACTCGAAATAGTCGTACAAAAATATACACGCATACATACATTCTCACCCGTTAGTAGGTTAGTCTACCAAACTTTTAGCCGGAAGGCGGATTTGTTTTTTGAAAACTAGCTTGCGCTTCTCTGGATACTTAGTCATTTTCCCGTGTGCTCCGCTATTTCCTCTGCGTCCTCGCCGGGCAGCCTGGTTGCGGTCTGCAGCCAGAATCGAAGGGAGTTGACAGTACATTGCGCACGGTACTAAGGGCTTAGCAGCCATATTTTTTTAAGCTAGTTGCGAGGCCGGGACGCCCGACCTGTCGCATCTCCTCCCCGTTTTTCATGTGGGATGCCTCGGGCTTTTGCTCTTGCTAGCTGGACAGTCGGGTTGCAGTCTGTAGCTGAGACGAAGAGTGGGCCTCTGACATCGTCGCACATTACTTAGTCGGTTTGTTGATTTTAGCAGGTCGGGCCAGCCGGCAAGCCCCCGGGTAGTGGTTGCCGGAGCCAAAAAAACTGAACCGGAAAGCAGATACACGCAAATTTCTAGCAAGGAGCCCCTGAGCATCTCGCAGGGGTCCGCATTTTCATTCATAGGGTTTGCGGGATACATACACTGTCCGGTGACTAGGTGTAAAACGGGCAGAGCAAGGCCACGTTCCGGGGGTGCTCTGTCTCCTCATCCGACTTGTCCATCTTGTTCTTGCGTGGCTGCTGTGCGTTGATGAGGTAGTAGGAGTCATTGGGCAGCTCCCGGCTGATGATGAAGGGACCCTCCCAGGGTGGCGATAGCTTGTGCATGCCCTTCGTGTCCTGCACAACCGGAGGACCAGGTCGCCTTCACAGAACGCGATAGGGCGGATCCGGCCTGAATGGTAGTAGCGTAGGAATTGCTGGTACAAGGTTGATCTGGACAACGCCAGCTCACTGGCCTCCTCGAGGGTGTCCATGCCATCCTCCCACGCCACTTGGTTGGCCCTTTCATCGTAGAGGAGCTTGCACGGAGAGTCGAACTCGATGTCCGCGGAGAGGACGACTTCCGAGCCATAGACCAGGAAAAACGGGGTGTAGCCGGCTGATCTATTTGGCATGGTGTGGAGGCTCCACAACACAGCCAGAAGTTCCTCGATTCAGCATCCGGGCGACCGCTCCAAGGGCTCGATGAGGCGTGGTTTGATGCCGGCTAGCACTAAGACATTTGCCCTTTCAACTTGCCCGTTGGACTACAGGTGCACGACGGAAGCAAGGTCCAGCCGGATGCCCTTGTTGCTGCAGAACCGGGCGAAGGCCCGCTTGGCGAAGTTCATGCCGTTGTCGGTGATGATGCTGTTGGGGTAGCCGAACCGGTTGATGATGTCGATGAAGAAGGTGGCGACTATCGCCTCGTCCAGCTTCTGGATGGGCTTGGCCTTGATCCACTTTGTAAATTTGTCCACCGCCACCAGCAGATGGGTCATGCCCGCGCGTGCTCGCCTGAAGGGACCGACCATGTCGAGGCCCCAAACAACAAAGGGCCAGGTGATCGGTATGGTCTTGAGCACCGAAGCCGGCATATGCCTGAGCTGCCCGAAGCGTTGGCACCCATTGCACGCACGAACTACCGTTTGGCGTCCTCGAGGGTGGTGGGCCAATAGAAACCATGGCTAAACGCCTTGGCGACTATCGCCCTTGACAAAGCGTGGTGCCCGCACTCGCCCTGGTGGATGTCCTTGAGCAGCCGGTAGCCTGTGTCCACGTTGACACACCTTTGGAAGATGTCGGATACGCTGCGCTTGTACAATACTTTGTTGATGATGGTGTACGTGTGCGCACGGCGCCGGATTTGCCTGGCCTCCACCTTGATACGTCCATTTTGCATCACTATTCTATGTCTTAATTCACTATTATTCATTGATATATTTCGTATTGAGAGGTGATACTTATGTTATTTCATCTGTTTTTGCATGGTTGATGACTTTTGGAGCATGGACCGCTGCAGTCAGGATTCTGATGGAAAAGGTGCTATTTGGAGGCAAAATTCACGAAGATCAGAAAATCCGGGAAAATATACGGAAAATTCTATTTTCCAGAAGACTCAAGATGCCAGAAGATGGAGTGGAGGTGGGCCACAGGGGGCCCACACCACCCCATGGCGCGGGCAAGCCCAGGCCGCGCCAGGGAGTGGTGTGGCCACCCTGGCCCACTCCAGCCTCTCCCCTCTGGCGTATATCTTCCTCCCGAAACCCTAAGACTCGGGGAGCGACCACAGAAAGATTCCGCCACCTCTACGGGGCGGAAAACACCAAGAGAGAAAGATCTCTTCGGCAGACAGATTTCTGCCGGAGGAATTCCTTCCCGGAGAGGGGAGATCATCGCCATCAACACCACCATCAAGCTGGACTTCATCGGGATCATCATCATCATCACCACCATCATCACCATCAGCACCCTCATCACCATCTCCATATTGCTGTAACAATTGAGTTGAATCTTGCATTAGTTCATAGGGGAAACTTTCCTGGTGTTGATTACTCTTTGTAGTTGATGCTATTGAGTGAACCATTGAATTATTGTTTATGTTAAGATTGTTATACATCATTATTCCATCTCTGATCATGATCCATATGATGTCTTGTGAGTAGTTCGTTTTGTTCTTGAGGACATGGGAGAAGTCTTGTTGTTAGTAGTGGAGTTGTGTTGAGAAAGATTCAATAGATTGTTATTTAAGTTGTGGTGTACTTCTTCTAGTGGTGTCATGTGAACGTCGACTACATGACACTTCACCTATATGGGCCTAGGGGAATGCATTGTGTATTTGGCTACTAATCGTAGGGGTTGCCGGAGTGACAGAAACCTGAACCCCCGTTAGGAAACCATTGCACAAGGGACGTAAGGGTCTTAGAGTTTAAAGCTGTGGTTAGGTTTTACCTTAATTACTTTCTTGTACTTACGGATGTTTGCAAGGGGTTTAATCACAAGTATGTATTAAGTCTTGGATGGGACGGTACATTAGCACAGGTTCACCCACACAACACTTAGCAAGCTAGAGAAGATTAATCGACTATATGAAGCGAAAGCACTTGACAGTCTTCCCATGTGTCCTCGAGAACGTTTGGTCATCTATAGAAATACAACCGGCTTGTCTTTTGCTGCATAAATGATTGGCCACTTGCTGCATTCATTCTTACTGTATTTTATTTACTCGTACTTTGTTTACTTGCTTTATCGAAAACCCCTAAAAATCTGTTTGCTAAGTATTTGCAGAGAATTCCCGATCCATACCACTAGCCAGCACCTTCTGCTCCTCGTTGGGTTTGACACTCTTACTTATCGAAAATACTACGATACACCCCCTATACTTGTGGGTCATCAATACTATTTTCTGGCGCCGTTGCCGGGGAGTGAAGCGCTATTGGAGGTGGAACTGGTAAAGGAAACTTCTACTGTGAGTATTGTTTACTTCTGCTAGTTGCTTTATTTTCGTTATGGATAATTCGCTGAGTTTCTTATTTGGTAATGCTACTACCACTGCTAAGGTAGTAGATAAGCCACCACCTGCTGAGAAAGATGTTTTCAAAATACCTACAAGAATTATTGATCGTGTTATGGATAACTACTATGTTGGGGATGGAACTGACCTTCCCGGTGATCATTTACTCTTTATACACGAATTATGCGGGTTGTTCAAGTGTGCAGATATTACTACAGATCAAGTTAAGAAGAAGTTATTCTCATTATCACTGAAAGGAAGAGCTGAGGAATGGTATAAGCTGCTGAAGAATGGTCAAGCTCTAGAATGGGAGGAAATAGTGCCTCTCTTTTACTCAAAGTTTTATCCTCCTAGTGAGATTCATAAAGATAGGAATCAAATATACAACTTTTGGCCTCTTGATGGAGAGAGTACAGCTCAAGCTTGGGGGAGATTGAAGTTACTAATGCTCAAATGTCCCATTCATGAGCTCCCCAATAATATCATTATCAATAACTTTTATGCAAGGCTCCCTCTACATGACAAGGATTTATTAGATGCTTCTTGTGCTGGATCATTCACTCGTATGGAAGAAGAATTTAAATGGGACCTTCTAGATCGTATTCAAGACAATGCTGAAGCTTGGGAGAATGACAAAGGTAGAAAGTCAGGTATAAATTATGATTATGAATGCATTGAATATTTTATGGGAACTGACAACTTTCAAAATATTAAAAATGCTTATGGTCTAGACTCTCAAGCTATTGCTTCTTATTTTAAGGCTTTTGCTTCCTATATTGAAGTGCCTAAAAAGAAGTGGAATAAGTATCATGAACCTTATAAAGATGTTGTTAAGAGTGTTCCTTCAAGAAATACTGAAGTTTATACTACTAATCATGTTTTACCTGAACCTTATATTGAGAAAATGCCTTTTCCAGTTAAGGTAAAGGAACATTCTATGATAGCTAGTATGGTTAATGAAAATACTAGAAAAGCTGTTGAACCTGATAAACAAATGGTTGATGAACCTATAATAGCAAATGTGAAAGACTTTGTTGCTAAATATGAAAAAGAGGGACACACTATCCTTTGTAAGGATACCTCTAATATTGTTTCGCAAAGTAGTGTTATGAGAGTTAGAATTCCTGTGTTTTCTGTTAGAATAAGTGATCATTGCTATGATGGTCCTTGTGATAGCTATATTTTTAAGTTTATGCATGATACTGAAAGCTACTATGAGAGAGGGAAAAGTGTTCTTATGCATCTCAATAATATCAAGTTTCCCCGTTTTATGCTGAAAGTTTTTATGTTGCACTTCTTTTGCCTTCTTATGCAAGTTGCCTTTGGTTTCAATAACTTATTTGTTTACAAAATCCCCTTGCATAGGAAGTAGGTTAGACTTAAATGTGTTTGTGTTTTTTCTTCTTAATGCTCTCTTTCACTTCAAATCATATCCCTATGAGAGCTTCTTCAAAATTATCATGCCCATCTTAATGGCTATAAAGAAAGAGCTTCATGGGAGACAACCCAATTTGTTTATGCTTTCAGTTTGTTTTTGTTTCTTTGAGTCTTGGAAGTTATTACTTTGGTAATAACCGCTCCTTATCCGTTTTGTTTGGTTTTTGTGTCAAGATCAACCTCTAATGAGAGAGAAGTAATATTTGGGAAAGTTGCTGTCCCGAAACAGATTTTTTGTGCTTCACCGTAAAAATTCGTGAGAGATCTCTGTATGTCGGATTGAGCTGTAATTCTTTGTGCTTCTGCCCCAGGTTGTTATTTAACTTTCGTTAGTTTTGCACTTTTTGATTTGAGCAACAGAAGATTTTCGAAAAAATTGATCTTTACTTGCTGGTCTGTTTTGACAGATTTGCCAATCTTGCATTTGCTTCTTTATTCGATTTCCTTTTTGAATTCTTTTTGGGTTTCGGAAGGAGTTGCTGCAGTAGCTTTTGTTTTGATGGTTTTCAGTTGAAGTTGGACTCAAAAGGTTTTATAACTTCACTTATACTAATGTTGCTAATAAGAATTGTGTGAAGTTTTGTGTGGAAGAAATTTCCAGGAAGTGGAGATAATGGTGTAATAAGGAAGAGAAAGGTTTTATGACTCAAGTAATAAGTATATGAAGATGAAGATATCAATGATATTCAAGTGATGACTCCGGAAGGATCTACTAGATACCAAATTCAGAGACCTGTAGAGTCCGTATTCAAATAGGTAACAGTTCTGGTAAGAAAAGTTCCGCGAAAATACAATCCAACTATATTTTTGCAGTTTTCAATCAATAAGGAAAGCTACAAAGCGAAAAAGGGACGGAAACAGAGCCATGGTGGCCCACACCACCCCATGGCGCGGGTCCACCCTAGCCGCGCCACCAGGTGGTGAGGCCACTCCGGACTCCGCCTCCGACTCATTTTCTCCCAGTACCTTCCTTTTGATATGAAACTTCGTAATATATAACCCCCCGGATCCCCCGAGGTTCGTATATTGTGTTTTCGTCGTGTTTTTGTTTCGATCTGTTTCTGTCAGGACATACTTTTTGAGAGCTTAGAAGCACAATGGTGTCCGCCAAGGATAAAGGGAAGGGGCCCATGGAGGAGGATCTTCAAGACCCCAAGCAGGGGCTGGTACCTTTAGTCTCTTGCCCTGCATCAGCGGAATCCCTACGAGTCACTAAGGAGTTCTGCGATAAGTATCGGGACCTGCAGAGGAAGGTGGACATGCTTCAATGGGAGAATAATAGGCTTCGCAAGATGCTGGAAGATTTCCTCACGACAACTAAGAAAATATTACCACCACCACCTAAGGATTAATTCGTCATCAGGTTTGGCATCCCCTTGGTTTGTTCCAAGCTTGGGGGAGTGCCGCGGTATCACATCACTACCTTCTATCTTTTTACCTTATTAGTAGAGTCAAATCATGAATAGAGGAGTTATTATGTAGTATGGTTTGCATTATGGAAGTGTCCCCTTTCTCGTTAGATTTGTATCCCTTGGTGTGAGTTTCTGTTATGGAATATTAATGAAAAGTTCTATCATTCACTCTTTTGCATAGCTTATATTAGTTTTCAATTCGTGGTTATATGATTGATCTTGTTGTTAGTATTGGTAGCACTTTGGGATCTTTGAGTTAATTTAGTTGGTTTTGGCAAACCTGGATCGGTCAGTAGCAACACCTTTTTGAGAGTTGAAAAGAAAAAGATAGAAGTACTTTAAAGAAAAATAATTTCATCATCTTTCTTTCTTGATTTGCTCATAAGTTTAGTATTCTCTAGTTAAGATCTTTTGTGCTTCCAAGGAAGATTGCATGTTTGTCTTTATCACTTGTATGTTTGTTTGTTTCCTTCAACTCTTGTACTTGCTACCCAGCCTTGCTAGCCAAAAACCTGTACTGAGAGGGAATTCTTCTCGTGCATCCACCTCCTTTAAACCAAAACCTTTGCCATTTGTGTCCACCATACCTACCTAGTAGCATTATTTCTATTCCAAGTAAATTCCTGTTTTGTCTACCTCCCAAATTAAACTTGTTATGAGAAAGTTAGTGATTAAAGCTCTCACAAACTTGATGGCACACTTTATTTTCCGCACTTAATAAACCAGAACCATTGTGAACTCTCCATGAAAGTTATATGCTTGCAAATTATAGGCTGGGGATTAGCAGAACCGTGCTATCATGGGGAACGCTTTCAACACTTGTAAATATATACCCAGTTGATACCTTGCTCTTTTGTTTGCGGATGTCGTCGGTGTTAAATAAAAGGGGAGCTTGTAAGTCCATGGAGTTATGTATGTGTGTTAGAGAAACACCTGGGCCGCTGGTCTAATCCATGCTGACATGGTGGAAACCTGCAGCGTAACCATAATGATATCTATGAAGCATTTTTCTTATAAAAAAAGAGAGAGATAGCTATTGAGAAAAAGAAAAGAAAAAAAGAGATACTATGGAAAGAGGAAAGAGAGAAAAAAGTACCATTTTCCCATGGTAAATAAGAAGATTGCTGAGATACTCATTGTCTGCTTGCCTTGTCATTTTGATATGGGGATTCTTCCGTATCATCGGGCAAGGGGTACCCCGTTGGTGGTTCTTAATGATACACACATACTTACGATGATAAGAACTTACCGGTAACTAAAGTTGAGTAGCATGAGGAGCGGCCCTCATACTCAAGGGACTTGGGATTTTCAGTTTATAGTCTGTCAAGCATATAACTCAGATTGGACCTCACTTTAACCTTAATCACCTAAAGATGCCTATGATAGGGGCAATGAGAGCTGAAAGCTAGTAAGTATCATAATTTTTGGGAGCTCTTTATGAGACTTGTAATCCCTGCTTCCCTCTTTAAAGGGCCTTTCTTTTACTTTGTAGTTGAGTCAGTAAACCTATTCCCTTCTATCTCAGCAAGTATTTTGAGTTGATGTGTTTCATTCATTCATATGATGATTTATTCAATCATGTTTCTTATGTTCCTTGTTTTGCACATTGCTCTTATCTTGAAGTTTACTACTTTGAAAGCTTTCATTGAAAAACCAGCTATTTGTGAACTCCAGCAAACTTTCATCTATTCTTCGACCAAGAGCTAAGTTTGCCATTACCAATGATGATTTACTCTATGTATCTTTATTGTGTTTCCTTTACTCATTACAAGTTGAGTTGTATAATAGTGAGTTGTCTTCTATTATGATCTATGTATTTGATGAATGTGATGCTTCTTGTCCGTATTCTTTTATCGACTCTTCACTCCATAAACCTGAGGTCATGTTTATTGAGCTCAGTTTCGCTTGGGGACAAGCGAAGTCTAAGCTTGGGGGGAGTTGATACGTCCATTTTGCATCACTATTGTATGTCTTAATTCACTATTATTCATTGATATATTTCGTATTGAGAGGTGATACTTATGTTATTTCATCTGTTTTTGCATGGTTGATGACTTTTGGAGCATGGACCGCTGCAGTCAGGATTCTGATGGAAAAGGTGCTATTTGGAGGCAAAATTCACGAAGATCAGAAAATCCGGGAAAATATACGGAAAATTCTATTTTCCAGAAGACTCAAGATGCCAGAAGATGGAGTGGAGGTGGGCCACAGGGGGCCCACACCACCCCATGGCGCGGGCAAGCCCAGGCCGCGCCAGGGAGTGGTGTGGCCACCCT
The DNA here is from genome assembly GCA_916181665.1 of Avena sativa. Lineage (NCBI taxonomy): Eukaryota > Viridiplantae > Streptophyta > Magnoliopsida > Poales > Poaceae > Avena > Avena sativa. Next base: position 540,457,709 of record OV702289.1, on the reverse strand, counting down.
GGCCCACTCCAGCCTCTCCCCTCTAGCGTATATCTTCCTCCCGAAACCCTAAGACTCGGGGAGCGACCACAGAAAGATTCCGCCGCCTCTGCGGGGTGGAAAACACCGAGAGAGAAAGATCTCTCTGGCAGACAGATTTCTGTCGGGGGAATTCCTTCCCGGAGAGGGGAGATCATCGCCATCAACACCACCATCAAGCTGGACTTCATCGGGATCATCATCATCATCATCACCACCATCATCACCATCAGCACCCTCATCACCATCTCCATATTGCTGTAACAATTGAGTTGAATCTTGCATTAGTTCATAGGGGAAACTTTCCCGGTGTTGATTACTCTTTGTAGTTGATGCTATTGAGTGAACCATTGAATTATTGTTTATGTTCAGATTGTTATACATCATTATTCCATCTCTGATCATGATCCATATGATGTCTTGTGAGTAGTTCGTTTTGTTCTTGAGGACATGGGAGAAGTCTTGTAGTTAGTAGTGGAGTTGTGTTGAGAAAGATTCAATAGATTGTTATTTAAGTTGTGGTGTACTTCTTCTAGTGGTGTCATGTGAACGTCGACTACATGACACTTCATCTATATGGGCCTAGGGAAATGCATTGTGTATTTGGCTACTAATCATAGGGGTTGCCGGAGTGACAGAAACCTGAACCCCCGTTAGGAAACCATTGCACAAGGGATGTAAGGGTCTTAGAGTTTAAATCCATGGTTAGGTTTTACCTTAATTACTTTCTTGTACTTACGGATGTTTGTAAGGGGGTTTAATCACAAGTATGTATTAAGTCTTGGATGGGACGGTACATTAGCACAGGTTCACCCACACAACACTTAGCAAGCTAGAGAAGATTAATCGACTATATGAAGCGAAAGCACTTGACAGTCTTCCCATGTGTCCTCGAGAACGTTTGGTCATCTATAGAAATACAACCGGCTTGTCCTTTGCTGCATAAAGGATTGGGCCACTTGCTGCATTCATTCTTACGGTCTTTTGTTTACTTGTACTTTGTTTACTTGCTTTATCGAAAACCCCTAAAAATCCGCTTGCTAAGTATTTGCAGAGAATTCCTGATCCATACCACTAGCCAGCACCTTCTGCTCCTCGTTGGGTTTGACACTCTTACTTATCGAAAATACTGCGATACACCCCCTATACTTGTGGGTCATCACACCTCGTCATTCGGAAGTTCCCCGTTGATGATGTAGTTCATGAAGGGCTGTGCCCAGGATGGCATCTCCCGGATGGTGAGGATGCTTCCGCTCTCCGGTTGATGGTTGTCAGGGGGTCATACGGATAAGGTACCCGGGACGACAACCCTCGAGCCGCTTGACGAGTCGACAGCCCCGGGTCTTGCGAGCCGGAGGGTACTGACTTGTCGGAGTTGGTGCAGGCCTTCTTCTTTGGATGTTCTGCCGGCTCTGCATCTGCCGCACCATCAGCCGGGGCACTCCCTGCCCATATGATGGAATCCGACCCAGGGGACGGGTTAATGGAGGGCTTGCGCAGGTGCTCCAAGGAGACCCCAGGTGGGATCGCCTGCTTGGTGGATCTGATTCGTGCGAGCGAATCGGCTGCCTCGTTGTTGATGCTTGGGACGTGATGGAATTCACATCCGTCGAAGCAGGTGCTGAGCTTCTGTATGTGGAACCGGTAGAGAGCCATGTTTGCATCACGGGCATCCCACTCTCCGGATACCTGCTGCACCACCAGATCCGAATCACCGAAGCAAAGGATCTGGTTGACACCGATCTCTCTGGCTAGCCGGAAGCCATGCGCCAGTGCCTCGTATTCGGCTACGTTGTTGGAGGCCTTGAAGTGGATCTTCAGGACGTACTCCAGCCGGTCTCCTTTGGGCGAGGTGAGCATGATGCCGGCTCCCAAGCCCCCGAGCATCTTCGACCCGTCGAAGTGCATCCTCTAGTGGCTCGAATCTAGAACCGGTGGGAGGTATTGGGTCTCGGCCCAGTCGACGAGGAAGTCTGCCAGTGCATGCGACTTGATCGTGAGCCGGGGCTCGTACTGGATGGAGTAGGCGGCGAGCTCGATGTCCCACTTGGCAACTCGGCTAGTGGCGTCCTTGTTGCCGATGATTTATAAAAGGGGTGCAGTGCACACGACCTTAATAGGATGCTCCTGGAAGTAGTGCTTGAGCTTCTTGCATGCCAAGTACACGCCATAACACATCTTCTGGTAGTGGGGGTAGTTCTGCTTGGAGAGGGAGAGAACCTCGCTGAGGTAGTAGATGGGTCGCTGAACCGGCTGAGCCTTGCCTTACTCGGGGCGCTCCACCACCAGGACAATGCTGACGACCCGGCTGATGGCTGCTATATAGAGCAACATCGGCTCCTTGTTAGCCGGCGTGGCTAGAACCGGCGCTGTGGATAGCATGCGCTTGAGGTCATGAAAGGCGGCATCAGCCTGCGAGGTCCAGGAGAACTTGTCCGTCTTCTTCATTAGCTGGTACAACGGGAGTGCCTTCTCCCCCAACCGGCTGACGAAACGGCTGAGGGAGGCCAGACATCCGATGAACTTCTGGACTCCAAGCAGGCTCCTGGGTGGCTGCATCCTCTCGATGGCCGTGATCTTTTCTGGATTCACCTTGATCCCTCGCTGCGAGACGAGGAAACTGAGCAGCTGACCGGATGGGACTCCGAAGACACATTTCTCCGGGTTCAGCTTCATCTGGTATTGCCGGAGGTTGCCAAATGTGTCTCCCAGGTCCTCGAGGAGGGTGTGCTTCTCCTTGGTCTTGATGACCACATCGTCCACATAAGCATGCACGTTTTGGCCGCTCTATGAGTGCAAGCACTTCTGCATGCAGCGCTGATAGGTAGCACCTGCATTCTTCATACCGAAAGGCATGGTTACATAGCAGAAAGCCCCATACGGGGTGATAAACGATGTTTTTATCTGGTCAGCCGGGTTTAGCTAGATCTGATTGTAACCGGAATAACAATCTAAAAAAGACAGCAAATCGCAGCCGGCCGTGGAATCGATGACTTGATCGATACGGGGCAATGCGAATGTGTCTTTTGGGCACGCCTTGTTTAGGGTGGTGTAGTCGATACACATGCGCCAGGTCTTGTTCTTCTTCAACACTAGGACTGGGTTTGCCAGCCAGTCCGGGTGGTACACTTCCATGATGAACTCGGCTGCGAGGAGCCGGGTGATCTCGTCACCGATAATCTTCCTCTTCTCCTCTACGAACCGATGTAGAGGTTGCTTGACCGGCTTGGCATCCGCTCGCACATGAAGTGAGTGCTCGGTGAACTCCCTCGGTACACCTGGCATGTCCTTAGGTGACCATGCGAAGATGTCCCGATTCTCACGGAGGAAGTCGACGAGCGCGCCTTGCTATTTGCTGTCCAAGTTGGCACCAATGGTGACGAACTTCGTCGGGTCGGAGGGGTCGAGCAGGATCCTCTTCATCTCCTTTGACGGCTGGAAAGCTCCTTCTCCAGCTGGCTTGCTGCTAGCCGGCATATCTTGCTAGGCCATGGCCATGTTGCACATCATCACGCGCTTCTCTTTAGCTATGATGAGGGCCTCTTCCAGTTTGGAACCGGCTGAGGCGCACTCCATCGACCGGCTGAGGCGCACTCCATCGTCCCGGCATCTTAGTCTTGAGGTATGCGTAGTGGGGGACGACCATGAATTTGGCGAGGACGGGGCGCCCGAGGAGAGCGTGGTAGGAGCTCATCAGGTTTACCACCTTGAACCAAATCGGCTCGCGACAGAAGTTTTCCTCGGTCCCGAAGATGACGTCCAGCTGGATTTTACCCAGCGGGGCGCAAGCCGGCCCCGGCAGTACGCCGTGGAACGTTGTGGTAGTCAGGCGCAGGTCGCATTCGCGGATGCCCAGCTTCTCCAGCAAAGACCGGTAGAGGAGGTTGAGGTTGCTTCCTCCATCGATGAGGACGCGCGAGAAGCGGCAGGTGCGCTCGTTGGAGACGATGAGGGGGTCGAGCACCATGGCGTAGCCCCCGGGAGTCGGAAGCTGCTCGGGCTGGTCTTCTCGGCTCTAGGTGATGGGGGTTTCCGACCAGTTCAGGTACTGGGGGACCGGAGAGACGATGGCGTTGAATTCCTTGGAGCGTCGCCTGCGGCTGTGCTTGTCGTCTAGCTCCATCTTGAAGATGTGGTAGGCGGCGTCCGGCTGGGGGTAGCCGTTGTTGTTGTTGCCACCGTTGCCGCCGTTACCATCATTGCCGGCTCCCCTAGCCGATGGTGGTGGTCCACTAGGAGGGGGCCGGGGAAGACGTTGCTGGCTGCCCTGGTCCTTTAGCTGGCGAGTCCAGCTGCAGTTCCGGGTGGTGTGCGTAACCGGTTTGAAGGGACCGCTATGCCACTTGCATGGGCCGTCAAACATCTGGTCGAAGGTGAGACACGGCTTCTGCCTTCTTGCATCGCTAGCCGGTGCGTCGGGCGCGCCCTCCACAACATTGACCTGCCGCGCGTGGTAGCGGGGCTTCTGTTGTCCGGCCTGGCGGTCCCCATGGAACCGGTTGTCATTGCCGTGGCGCCTGGAGGATCTGGCTTCTCCAGCCGGATTGCTCGGACGGTCGCGAGCCGGCTCCGTAGGAGTTGGACGCCCGTCAGCACTTACTCGGAGGGGCTTCTTCATGGCGGCATCCGCCATGGCGTACTGGTCCGCTACCGTCATGAGCTCCGCCATGGTTTTTGGCTCGTCACACAGTAGCCGGTGGCGAAGCATGGTGCCTTCTCGGCATCCCTCAATGAAGAAGCCAATGGCCTGGCTCTCCAGGATGCCCTCGCAAGTGTTGCCCAGGTCCGTTCACTTGGTGAGGTACTCGCGGTCAGTCTCACAGTCGCCCTGGACGCACAAGGCCAGGTCGCGTGGGCGTCCTGGACGCTTGTACGTGCCATTGAAGTTGCGGACGAACACCTTTTCGAAGTTCTGCCAGGCGTTGATGCTGTTGGGTGCGAGGCTGTTGAGCTATTTCCTTGCCGACCCAGTTAGCATAAGGGGACATAGCGCACAGCTGTGCGCTTATTCCCATGGGTAATGCCGACTGCCGTAGCATAGTCGGTCAGCCAATCTTCCGGCTTCATACTACTGTCATACTTGGGGGTGTCCCTGGGCAGGGTGAACTTATCCGAAAACGGCTCGTTTCGGATGCGGGGTCCGAAACAAACCGGTCCGGTGGAGTCTTCTTCCTCTGTAACACGTGCTTGAGCGAGGAGCTCGATGCGGTCACGGGCATCCGAATGATCCTGGTTGGGTGCTCACACTCGGCCCAAGAGACGGGAACCGGCGGGTCTTGGCGCTCTGGCTGGGGGAGGGGGAGGTGGTGGGTTGCTATTGACCGTTTGCTCCGGGCGCGGCTGGCCCTTGCTGCCCGAACCGCGATGCTTGCTGCGGGCCTTAGCCGGCTAAGGGGAGGATGCCTGTTGGGTGTCGCGAGGCGCGCCCTTGATGTTGACGGGTGGCTTGCTCCCCTTGGAGTAGCTGGGGTCCTCCTGCATTTGCCGGTTGGCGTTAGCCTGCTCGTCCGCGATCCAGAGAAGCTCCTGCACCCGAGCGTGCTGGCGGGCTCACTCCTCGCCCTCCAGGTTGGGCAGTTCGGCCGCTGCGGATCGCGCCACACGCAGATTCTTGATGGGCGTGCTGTAGGTGGGCCGGATGAGGGCGGGCACGGGATCCGGTTCCCCATCCTTTTCCATCCTTCTGCCTAGCTCGCCGCCCCGGCGTTGCACCTGGCCGCGCCGGCTCGGCTCCACGGTAGCCGGAGTGAAGCCGTGCGGGCGGTCGTACTCACGCTGGGTGATCTCTAGTTGCTTGCGGGTCGCTGCCAGCTCCATGGCCTCCTGAAGGAGAAGCTGTCTCTCCATGGCGAAGTTGGCCTCCGCCTCCTCCGGGTTGTCCCCGAGGTTAACCGCCATGAGAAGCCGATCAATGGCCTCCTCCACCGGGTTCCGGGGCTGTGGTGGCACGGCGGTTCCGCCCTCGTCCGCGCCCCGCTCCCGCGGCTGGCGGGGGTGAGAACTGGAGCCGACCATCATGACCTCGACGCCGTGGGAAGCGACGGAGGTGCGGCAGCTCCACGATGGAGACGATCTCCCTAGGGAAACACTCTGGAACGGTGGCGACGTAGACGGGGAGGTCGCCAAAAAGCAGGATGGAGCCGTTCGCCGGGAAGGAGGTTCCGGCGAAGCAGGAAGCATTGTTGATGACACAGTCGAATTTGCCGAGCGTGAGCACCAGGCCATAGGCCACGTGCTCACCGGCTGAAGTGCAGGGTCCCGTGCGGAACGTGACTCTGGTCGAAGCCATTCTGCCCCACGGTGGGCGCCAACTGTCGTAAAATTGGGAACGGCAGTACCTAAGCAGGTTAGATAGAGGTGTGGGGACTAGCAGGGAAGCTATCGATGGCGTCCGCAGGCGGGATTGGATACAAGCAAGCGTAGCTGGATGCAGGAAGTACCCAGGTTCGGAGCCCTCGTGGTGAGGTAAAACTCCTACTCCTGCCGATCTGACTATGAGTGATATACGGGCTACAAGTGCTCCTTGAGCTGTATTCTCGAACTACTGTCTTAAATGCACATAGACCAACCCTTTCTACTGAGGCCTTGCCTCTCCTTATATAGGTAGAGAGGCAACGGACTCACTGGCCAGGCCGACTGGTGGGCCCCACAGGTGGGTCCCAGCTGGCTGGTCATCTACAGTATCCGGTACAACTATGTCCCATCAGGGTACGAGTGGTATGGTCGTCATGGGCACAGTGAACACCGTGCGAGCTAGTCGTTAGCATCGGGCCCCTATTCCCGCGTCACCCCGCGAAGTATTTGGTATGGCCGAGTAGTTGTCAATCTTGTTGTTGTACCAGGGCGTACCGTGCACTGTGCTGCACGTCGCCCTGTCCTCCTGATTGGTTCCGGATATGCTGCTATAGCCGGTTGCTTCTCACCGTTCCGGCTACCGCGAGGTAGCCGGCTTGACTTACCTTGTCCGGCTGCGCTCAGCCAGCCGGGCGTGATCCGACTGCCATAGTTCTTGTCTGGTGGGGGTATCCAGAGGTCATCCCCCCGACAAGCCGGATCTGACATTCCTTTTTTCTGACAACATTTTATCCCGGCATAGACCTGCTGGCATATAACCGGCTGCAGGAGAACTGGCCGAGGGAGCAGCCGGCCGCCCAGGAGTTGGTCGTCCTCCTTGGCAAGGAGGCTGCCAAACTTCGCCAGGCGGCCTAGGCGATCTTCACGTTCCTGTGGCCGGACGCGCCGGTTCCGGAGACGATGACGCAGCTGGTGGCCAAGGTGACGGAGGTGCCGGCTACCGTCGATCGCCTGAGGGATCTGGTGGCACGAGCTGGGGCGGAAATGGCCTTGGCCCTGATGCTTTCTTGGTACGAGGACGCCTGCGTCGAGAAGATCGACGGGGGCTTCCGTGCCGGTGCTGACCTCGCCGCCATCCAGCAAGCCCATCCGGAGCTCCGGGCCTCCGCCATCAAGGTTGCCGACTACGTGGACGTTGACGAGGTCCTCACCAACTCGGAGTCTGCCGAGATGCCTAATGCGGAAGCCTCGTCGCAGCCGACTGGCGGGGACGTCGAAGCCGGATCTGCCAACGCGCCTCCTCCGCTTCCCGAGACTGCCTCCAGCCAGTATCCTCCCCATGGAAAGGGCCCTGTCGCCTAGACATAATCCCCAGAATGCCGGGTGGACTTGTATTTATCTTGTTTTGATTGAACCTTGTCGTCTCTACCAGCTGTCTCTGACGCTGGGTGAACTTATGGGAGCTTCGTCTCCCTTTTTTATTCAATCACACTTATTTGGCTTGCTTCTATCTTGTGATTTTCTGCATGCTTTGAAGTTTTGATATTTTGCTAGTTGAACTTATCTGGCTACCTTCACTCGGTTGAACGCCTTTAGCCAGGGGAACTCCAACTCCGGTGGGGGCGCGCCAGAGCACCCACTAGGTGTAGCCCCCAAGATTTGGAGTAGCTGGAGTAGCCAGGTGCGTCGAATCTTCTTCTTTCTTTTCTTCAAGTCCTTAGCATCGTCTGGCTAGATGCCTCTAGCCGGCTAACATAACCAGGAGATATCCGCCTGAACGCCTTTAGCTGGGGATCCTCAACCCCAGTGGGGGCGTGCCAGCACACCCAATGGGTGTAGCCCCTGAGATTCGGAGTAGCTGGCGTAGCTAGGTGCTTCGAATCTTCTTCTTTCTCTTCCTGCCCTTGCCCTCACCTGGGCTCCAAATATCCGGCTAAACTCCTTTTAGCCGGTCGGAACTACATGGTTCCACTGGGGGCGCGCGAGCGCACCTAGTGGGTGTAGCCCCCGAGTTTCGGAGCGCTTGATGAAGGCAAGGACTTCGAATCTTCCCTCTCCTTGAAATCCGACTCGATGTAGTCATACAAAACAAACACACATGCATACCCATTCATTAATAGGTTAGTCGGTTTAGGTAACGCCTATTAGCCGGAAGGCAGCTTTAGTTTTTTGAAAACTAGCTTGTGCTTCTCTAGTCACTTAGTCATTTTCCCGTGTGCTCTGTTGTTTATGCTGTGTCCTTGCCGGGCAGCCGGGTTGTGATCTGCAGCCGGAATCGAAGGGAGTTGACAATACATTGCGCACGGTACTGAAGGCTTAGTAGCCGGATCACCTCAAACTAGTTGCAAGGCTAGGACGCCCGATCCGTCACATCTCCTCCCCGTTTTTCATGTGGGATGCCTCGGGCTTTTACTCTTGCTAGCCGGACAGCCAGGTTGCGGTCTGTAGCTGAGACGAAGAGTGGGCCTTTGACATCATCGCATACTACTCAGTCGGTGTGTTGATTTAGCAGGTCGGGCCAGTCGGCGAGCCCCCGGGTAGGGGTTGCCAGAGCCAGAATAACTGAACCGGAAACAGATACACTCAAATTTCTAGCAAGGAGCCCCCGAGCATCTCATAGGGGTCCGTATTTTCATTCATAGAGTTTGCGGGATACATACACTGTCTAATGACTAGGTGTAAAACGGGCGGAGCAGGGCCGCGTTCTAGGGGCGTTCTGTCTCTTCATCCGACTTGTCCATCTTGTTCTTGCACGGCTGTTGCGCGTCGATGTGGTAGTAAGAGGTGTTGTGCAGCGCCCGGCTGATGATGAAGGGGCCCTCCCAAGGCGGTGACAGCTTGTGCATGCCCTTCGTGTCTTGCACCAGCTGGAGAACCAGATCGCCCTCGCGGAATGCGACAGGGCAGATCCGGCTAGAATGGTAGTGGCGTAGGCGCTGCTGGTACAAGGCCGATCTGGACAGTGCCTGCTTGCGGGCCTCCTCGAGGAGGTCCACGCCATCCTCCCGCGCCTCCTAGTTGGCTTTTTCATCATAGAGGAGCTTGCGCGGTGAGTCCAACTCGATGTCCAGGGAGAGGAAGGCTTCGGAGCCAGAGACGAGGAAGAACGGGGTGAAGCTGGTTGATCTATTCAGCATGGTGTGGAGGCTCGACAACACAGCCGGAAGTTCCTCAATCCAGCATCCGGGCGATCGCTCCAAGGGCTCGATGAGGCGTGGCTTGATGCCGGCTAGCACTAGGCCATTTGCCCTTTCGACTTGCCCATTGGATTGTGGGTGCGCAATGGAAGCGAGGTCCAGCCGGATGCCCTTGTTGCTGCAGAACCAGGCAAAGGCCCCCTTGGAGAAGTTCGTGCCATTGTCGGTGATGATGCTGTTGGGGTAGCCAAACCGGTTAATGATGTCGGTGAAGAAGGTGATGACTGTTGCCCCATCCAGCTTTCGGATAGGCTTGGCCTCTATCTATTTCATGAACTTGTCTACTGCCACTAGTAGGTGTATCATGCCTGCGCGCACCCGCTTGAAGGGACCGACCATGTCGAGGCCCCAGACAGCAAAGGGCCAGGTGATCGGTATAGTTTTGAGCACCACAGCCGACATGTGCTTGATGTCGGGGGGATGATCTCCAGATACCCAAACCAGACAAGAAGTTGTGCAGTCGGGTCGCGTCCAGCTGACCAGATGCAGCCGGACAAAGCATGCCAGGACGGCTACCTCATGGTAGCCGGATCAACAAGAAGCAACCGGCTACGACGACGTAGCGGGAACCAATCAAGGAGACAGGACGACGTGCGTATCAATGCACGGTACGCCCTGTACGATGGGACCCGCCTGTGGGGCCCGCCAGTCGGACTGGCCAGTGAGACCGTTGCCTCTCTGCCTATATAAGGAGAGGCAAGGCCTCAGTAGAAAGGGTTGGTCTCATTGCATTTAAGGAAGTAGCTAGAGAATACAGCTCAAGGAGCACTTGTAGTTCGTATACCCCACATAGTCAGATTCGGTAGGAGTAGGAGCTTTACCTCATCACGAGGGCCCCAAACCTGGGTACTTCCTGCGTCCAGTTACGCTTGCTTGTATCCAATCCCACCTGCGGACGCCGTCGATAGCTTCCCTGCTAGTCCCTAGACCTCTATCTAACCTCCTTAGGTACTGTCGTTCCCAATACAACGACAGTTGGTGCCCACCGTGGGGCATGATGGCTTCGACCGGAGTCACGTTCCGCACGGGACCCCGCACTTCAGCCGGTGAGCGCGTGGCCTCCGGCCTGGTGCTCACGCTCGGTAAATTCGACTGCATCATCGACAACGCTTCCTGCTTCGCCAGAACCTCCTTTTCGGCGACCTTCCTGTCTACGTCACCACCGTTCCAGAGCGTTTCCCTAGGGAAATCGTCTCTGTCGTGGAGCTACCGCACCCGGGCGGTAGCGTCTCCGTCGCGTCCTGCAGCGTGGAGGTCATGATGGCCGGCTCCAGCTCTCATCCCCGCCAGCCGCGGGAGCGAGGCACGGACGAGGTTGGAACTTCCGCCCCTCCACAGCCTCGGAACCCTGTGGAGGATGCCATTGATCGGCTCCAGATGCCGGTTAACCTCGTCTAGGAGGCCAACTTTGCCATGGAGAGACAAATCCTCCTCCAGGAAGCCATGGAGCTGGCGGCAACCCGCAAGCAACTCGGGATCACCCGGCGCGAGTACGACCATGCGCACGGCTTCATTCTGGCTACCGCAGAGCCGAGCCGGCGCGGCCAGGTACGGCGCCGGGGCGGCGAGCTAGGCGGTAGGATGGAAAAGGATGGGGAACCGGATCCCGCGCCCGCCCTCATCCGGCCCACCTACAGCACGCCCATCAAGAACCTGCGCGCAACATGAGCCGCGGTAGAGGAACTGCCCAAGCTGGAGGGAGAGGAGCAAGCCTGCCAGCATGCCCGCATGCAAGAGCTCCTCCGCATCGCGGATGAGCAGGCCGACGCCAACCGGCAGATGCAAGAGGACCCCAGCTACTCCAAGGGGAGCAAGCTGCCTGCCAACATCAGGGGCGCGCCGCGCGACACCCAGCAGGCGTCCTCCCCTCAGCTAGCTAAGGCCCGCAGCAGACGCCGCAGCTCTGGCAACAAGGGCCAGCCGCGCCAGGAGAAGACGATGAACAACAACCCGCCGCCTCCCCCTCCACCAACCGGAGCGTCTAGACCCACCGGTTCCTGTCTCTCGGGCCGGGTGGGAGCGCCGAACCCAGATTGTCCGGATGCCCGTGACCACATCGAGCTCCTCGCTCAAGCACGCGTCACGGAGGAAGAAGATTCTACCGGCCCAGTTTGTTTCGGACCCCGCATCCGGAACGAGCCGTTTCCAGATAAGTTCTCCCTGCCCAGGGACACCCCCAAGTACGACAGCAGCATGAAGCCGGAAGATCGGCTGACCGACTATGCTACAGCAGTCGGCATCGCCCATGGGAACAAGCGCACTGCCGTGCGCTATGTCCCCTTATGCTAACCGGGTCGGCAAGGACATGGCTCAACAGCCTTGCGCCCAATAGCATCAACGCCTGGCTAGACTTCGAGAAGGTATTCGTCCGGAACTTCAATGGCACGTACAAGCGTCCGGGGCGCCCACGCGACCTAGCCTTGTGCGTCCAGGGTGACCGCGAGACCGACCGCAAGTACCTCGCCAAGTGGACAGAGCTGCGCAATACCTGCGAGGGCATCCTAGAGAGCCAGGCCATCAGTTTCTTCATCGAGGGTTACCGAGAAGGCACCATGCTTCGCCACCGGCTACTGTGTGACGAGCCGAAAACCATGGCGGAGCTCATGACGGTTGCGGACCAGTACGCCACGGCAGATGCCGCCATGAAGAAGCCCCTCCGAGTAAATGCTGATGGACGTCCGACTCCGACGGAGCCGGCTCACGACCGTCCAAGCAATCCGGCTGGCGAAGCCGGATCCTCCAGATGCCACGGCAACGACAACCGGTTCCATGGGGACCGCCAAGCCGGACAGCAGAAGCCCCGCTACCATGCGCGGCAGGTCAATGCTGTGGAGGGTGCGCCCGACGGACCGGCTAACGATGCAAGGAGGCAGAAGCCACGGCTCACCTTCGACCAAATGTTTGATGACCCGTGCAAGTGGCATAGCGGTCCCTTCAAACTGGCTACGCACACCACTCGGAATTGCAGCTGGACCCGCCAGCTAAAAGACCAGGTTAACCAGCCTTGTCTCCGCCCGCCCCCTCCTGGTGGACCACCACCACCGGCTAGGGGAGCCGGTAATGATGGTAACGGCGGCAACAACAACAACGGCTACCCCCAGCCGCACGCCGCCTACCATATCTTCGAGACGGAGCTGGACGACAAGCACAGCCGCAGGCGACGCTCCAAGGAGGTCAATACCATCGTCTCTCCGGTCCCCCAGTACCTGAACTGGTCAGAAACCCCCATCACCTGGAGCCGCGCAGACCAGCCGGAGCAACTGCCCACTCCCGGGGGCTACCCCATGGTTCTCGACCCCCTCATCGTCTCCAACGCGCGTACCTGCCGATTCACGCGCGTCCTCATCGACAGAGGCAGCAGCCTCAACCTCCTCGACCAGTCCTCGCTGGAGAAGCTGGGCATTCTCGAATGAGACTTGCGCCCAACTACCACAACGTTCGACGGCGTACTGCTGGGGCCAGCCTGCGCCCCGCTGGGGAAACTCTAGCTGGACGTCATCTTCGGGACCGAGGAGAACTTCCGCCGCGAACCAATATGGTTCGAGGTGGTAAACCTGACGAGCTCCTACCATGCTCTCCTCGGGCGCCCCGCCCTTGCCAAGTTCATGGCCATCCCCCACTACGCGTACCTCAAGACGAAGATGCCGGGACCCCACGGCGTGATCATCGTCGCCGGCTGCTTCAGGCAGTCGATGGAGTGCGCCTCAGCCGGTTCCAAACTGGCAGAGGCCCTCATCATAGCCGAGGAGAAGCACGCGATCATGCGCAATGTGGCCATGGCCCAGCAGGACATGCCGGCTAGCAGCAAACCAACTAGAGAAGGAGCTTTCCAGCCGGCGAAGGAGATGAAGAGGATCCTGCTCGATCCCTCCGACCCGACTAAGTTCGTCACCATTGGTGCCGGCTTGGATAGCAAATAGGAAGGCGCGCTTGTCGACTTCCTCCGTGAGAATCGAGACATCTTTGCATGGTCTCCCAAGGACATGCCGGGTGTGACGAGGGAGTTCGCCAAGCACTCACTTCATGTGCGGCCGGATGCCAGGCCGGTCAAGCAACCTCTGTGCCGGTTCGCAGAGGAGAAGAGGAAGATAATCGGTGACGAGATCACCCAGCTCCTTGTAGCCGGGTTCATCATGGAAGTGTACCACCCGGACTGGTTGGCGAACCCAGTCCCGGTGCTAAAGAAGAACAAGACCTGGTGCATGTGTATCGACTACACCAGCCTGAAAAAGGCGTGCCCGAAAGACCCCTTCGCCTTGCCCCGTATCGATCAAGTCATCGATTCCACGGTCGGCTGTGATTTGTTGTCTTTTCTAGATTGCTATTCCAGTTACAATCAGATCCGGTTAAACCCGGTTGATCAAATTAAGACATCATTTATCACCCCCTACGGGGCTTTCTGCTACGTAACCATGCCTTTCGGTCTAAAGAATGCAGACGCTACCTATCAGCGCTGCATGCAGAAGTGCTTGCACTCGCAGATAGGCCGAAACGTCCATGCTTATGTGGACGATGTGGTCATCAAGACCAAGGAGAAGCGCACCCTCCTCGAAGATCTGGGAGAGACATTTGGCAACCTCCACCAGTACCAGATGAAGCTGAACCCAGAGAAGTGCATCTTCGGAGTGCCATCCGGTCAGCTCCTCGGTTTCCTCGTATCACAACAAGGCATCGAGGCAAATCCGGAGAAGATCGCGGCCATCAAGAGGATGCAGCCGCCCAGGAACCTGCTTGGAGTCCAAAAGTTCACCGGATGCCTGGCCTCCCTCAGCCATTTTGTCAGCCGGCTGGGGGAGAAGGCACTCCCGTTGTACCAGCTGATGAAGAAGACGGACAAGTTCTCCTAGACTTCGCAAGCCGAAACCGCATTTCATGACCTCAAGCGCATGCTATCCATAACGCCAGTTCTAGCCACGCCAGCTAACAAGGAGCCGATGTTGCTCTATATAGCAGCCATCAGCCGTGTCTTCAGCGTCGTCCTGGTGGTGGAGCGCCCCAAGGAAGGCAAGGCTCAGCCGGTTCAGAGGCCCGTCTACTACCTCAGCGAGGTTCTCTCCCTCTCCAAGCAGAACTACCCCCACTACCAGAAGATGTGCTACGGCGTGTACCTGGCATGCAAGAAGCTCAAGCACTACTTCCAGGAGCATCCGATTAAGGTCGTGTGCACCGCATCCCTTTCGGAAATCATCGGGAACAAAGATGCCACCGGCCGAGTCGCCAAGTGGGCCATCGAGCTCGCCGCCTACTCCATCCAGTACAAGCCCTGGCTCACGATCAAGTCGCAGGCACTGGCGGACTTCCTCGTCGACTGGGCTGAGACCCAGTATCTCCCACCAGTTCCAGATTCGGACCATTGGAAGATGAACTTCGATGGGTCGAAGATGCTCGGGGGCTTGGGAGCCGGCATCGTGGTCACCTCGCCCAAGGGAGACGGGCTGGAGTACGTGCTGCAGATCCACTTCAAGGCCTCCAACAACGTAGCTAAGGCATTGGCGCATGGACTCCGGCTGGCCAAGGAGATCGGTGTCAACCGGATCCTTTGCTTCGGTGATTCGGATCTGGTGGTGCAGCAAGTGTCCGGAGAATGGGACGCCAGAGATGCAAACATGACCCTCTACCGGTTCCACATCCAGAAGCTCAACGCCTCCTTCGACGGATGCGAATTCCATCACGTCCGCCGCGCCAACAATGAGGCATCCGATTCGCTCGCCCGAATCAGATCCACCAGGCAGGTGATCCCACCAGGGGTTTCCTTGGAGCACCTGCACAAACCTTCCATCAACCCATCGCCGGAGTCAGACTCCATCATCTGGGCAGGGAGCGTTCCGACTGACAGAACGGCAGAAACGGGGCAGGCGGAGCCTCCAAAAAAGAAGACCCGCACCAACTCCGGCAAGGCAGTGCCCTCCGGCTGGCAAGACCCGGGGGCTGCCGGTTCGCCAAGCAGCTCGGGGGCTGCCGTCCCGGGTACATCACCCGGACGACCCCCTGACATCCATCAACCGGAGAGCGGGAGCATCCTCGTCATTCGGGAAGTGCCATCCTGGGCACATCCCTTCATGAACTACATCGCCAACGGAGAACTTCCGGATGACAAGGTGGAGGCCAGGCAAATCCAGCGCCGTGCGCACGCGTACACCATCATCAACGGCGAACTGTACAAGCGCAGCGTATCCGGCATTTTCTAGAGATGTGTCGATGTAGACATGGGCTACCGGCTACTCAAGGACATCCACCAGGGCGAGTGCGGGCACCACACTTCGTCAAGGGCGATAGTCGCCAAGGCGTTTCGCCATGGTTTCTATTGGCCCACCGCCCTCGAGGACGCTGAGCAGCTGGTCCGCGCGTGCAATGGGTGCTAGCGCTTCGGGCAGCTCAGGCACATGCCAACTTCGGTACTCAAGACCATACCGATCACCTGGCCCTTCGCGGTTTGGGGCCTCGACATGCTCGGTCCCTTCAAGCAAGCACACACGGGTATGACCCATCTGCTGGTGGCGGTGGATAAATTCACGAAGTGGATCGAGGCCAAGCCTATCCAGAAGCTGGACGGGGTGACAGTCGTCACCTTCTTCACCGACATCATCAACCGGTTCAGCTACCCCAACAACATCATCACCGACAACGGCACAAACTTCACCAAGGGGGCCTTCGCTCGGTTCTGTAGCAACAAGGGCATCCGGCTAGACCTTGCCTCCGTCGCGCACCCACAGTCCAACGGGCAAGTCAAAAGAGCAAATGGCTTGGTGCTAGCCGGCATCAAGCCGTGTCTCATTGAGCCATTGGAGCGGTCACCCGGATGCTGGATCGAGGAGCTTCCGGGTATGCTATGGAGCCTCTGCACCATGCCGAATAGATCAACCGGCTACACCCCATTCTTCCTGGTCTACGGATCGGAAGCCGTCCTCTCCGCGGACATCGAGTTCGACTCACCGTGCAAGCTCCTATACGACGAAAAGGCCAACCAGGAGGCGCCAGAGGACGGAGTGGACCTCCTGGAGGAGGCCCGCGAGCTAGCTCTGTCCAGATCAGCCCTGTACCAGCAACGACTACGCCGCTACCATTCAGGCCGGATCTGCCCAGTCGTGTTTCGCGAGGACGACCTGGTCCTCCGACTAGTGCAAGATACGAAGGGCATGCACAAGCTATCGCCACCCTGGGAGGGCCCCTTCATCATCAGACGGGCGCTGCCCAACGACTCCTACTACCTCATTGACGCGCAGTAGCCGCGCAAGAACAAGATGGATAAATCAGACGAGGAGACCGAGCGTCCCTGGAACGCGGCCTTGCTGCGCCCATTTTACACCTAGTCGCCAGACAATGTATGTATCACGCAAACCCTATGAATGAAAATGCGGACCCCTACGAGATGCTCGGGGGCTCCTTGCTAGAAATGTGTTTTCGCATCTGTTTCTCTGCTTATGGTTTTCCGGCTCCGGCAACCCCTACCCGGGGGCTCGCCGGCTGGTCCGGCCTGCTAAGTCAACAAACCGACTGAGTAGGCCCACTCTTCGTCTCAGCTATAGACCGCAACCCGGCTGTCCGGCTAGCAAGAGCAAAAGCCCGAGGCATCCCACGCGAAAAACAGGGAGGAGACGCGACAGACCGGGCGTCCCGGCCTTGCAACTAGCTTAAGCCAATCCGGTTGCTAAGCCGTTAGTACCATGCGCAATGTATTGTCAGCTCCCTTCGGTTCCGGCTACAGACCGCAACCCGACTGCCCGGCAAGGACGCAACAAAAATAGCAGAGCACACGGGAGAGCGACCAAGTGTCCAGAGAGGCGCAAGCTAGTTTTTGAAAAAACAAATCCGTTTTCCGGCTACAATTTGGCAGACTAACCTATTAACCGGTGAGGATGTATGTGTATGTATATTCTTGTCCGACTACCTTGAGTCGGAATTCAACAAGAAAAGGAGAAGAAGATTCGAAGTCCTTGCCTTCATCAAACGCTCCGAATCTCGGGGGCTACACCCACGGGGTGCTCTCACGCGCCCCCAGTGGAATCTTGTAGTTCCCGACCGGCTAAGGGCATTTAGCCGACCATTCGGAGCCCAGGTGAGGGAAAGGGTAGGAGAAAGAGAAGGAGAAGAAGATTCGAAGTCCTTGCCTTCATCAAGCGCTCTGAATCTCGGGGGATACACCCACTGGGTGCGCTAGCGTGCCCCTAGTGGAATCTTGTAGTTCCCGACCGGCTAAAGGCGTTTAGCCGGTCGATCGGAGCCCAGGTGAGGGTAAGGGCAGGAGCAAGAGAAGGCAAGAAAGATTCGAAGCACCTGGCTACGCCAGCTACTCTGAATCTCGGGGGCTACACCTAGTGGGTGCGCTCGCGCGCCCCCACTGGAATGTTAGTTCCCCTGGCTAAAGGTGTTCATCCAGTGAAAGTAACCGACTAAGACTAGTATAGTCGGACAAAGTTAGAAGATTGAGGAAAAGAAGAAAAGATTCGAAGCACCCGGCTACGCCAGCTACTACGAATCTCGGGGGCTACACCCAGTGGGTGCGTTGAGCGCGCCCCCACTAGAGGTGTAGTTCTCCCGGCTAAAGTTGTGTAGCCAGGTGAAGTTAGGCGGATAAAGTCAACCGGCGAAATGTTGAAAGAAAAATTGAAGCACAAGATGAAGGGAACTCAAGCTAGTTCAAAATTAACAAGAAAAAGGAGGCGAAGCTCCCATAAGTTTACCCGGTGTCAGAGATAGCCGGTACAGACGGACAAGTTTCAAACAGAACTAAAGCAAGACAAATACACCTGGCATCCTGGGGCAGTGGCTACGCGGCAGGACCCTTGCCGTAAGGAGCGTTTTGACCGACGGAAGCTTCAGGCGGAGGAGGAGGCGTGGCGCTCGATCCTGTTCCGGCGTCCGCAGCCGGCTGCATCGGGGCTTCCACTTCAGGAGTACCAATGGACTCCGAGTCGGTGAGCACCTCGTCGGGGTCCACGTAGTCGGTGATCTTGATGGCGGATCCTCGGAGCTCCGGATGGGCCAGCGCCGGCACGGAAGCCTCCATCGATCTTCTCGACGCGGGCGTCCTTGTACCAGGAGAGCATAAGAGCCGGAGCCATCTCCACTCCGGCCCGCACTGCCAAGTCCCGCAGCCGGTCCACCGCAACCGGGCACCTCCCCCACCTTCGCAGCCAGCTGCGCCATCGTCTTCGGAACCGGAGCATCCGGCTATAGGAAGGAGAAGACGTCTCGTGCCGCTTGACGAAGCTTGGCAGCTTCTTCGCCAAGAAGGACGACGAGCTCCTGGGCTGTCGGCTGCGCTCCAAGGCCAGTTCTCCTGCAGCCGATTGTATGCCAGCAGGTCTATGCCGGGATAAAACACTATCAGAAAAGAGAGTCAGATCCGTCTACCGTATCCAGAAAGAAAGGGAAACGGAAAAGAAGAACTTACCCTTAGCCGTGTGGCCAACCTGCATCAGCTCCTCCACCAGAGCCTTCTCCTTCGTCGCCAGCCGTTTGATCTCTTTCTCTTGGTCCTTGTTCTAGGCCTCGAGAAGATTGAAGGCCTCGATCCGGCTAGCGAGCGAGGCGTCGCGCTCCTTGATGGTGGCCTCTAGGCCGTCTACCTTCGCGTGCCAATCCTTATTCTGCAGCCGCAGAGTAGAGTTGGACTTGCTCAGCCGGTCGTTCGCTTTCTTCAAGCGATCGATCTCGCGCTGAGCGCACACGAGGATAGCTGCGACAAAACCGGCTATCAGCAAAAAAAAAGAAGGGACAAGCCGGATGAAGCAAACTCACTCTAGGAAGTCCCGTTGGTAGCAGCAAGCTTCTGCTCCAGGGACTGGTTCCTGCCGGCTGCGGCCTCCAGCAGCCGGATCTCCTTCACCGCCAGTTCGAGGGTGGCGGCAAGGTCCGTCAGCGAGGCGGCAGAGGAGGCGTCGTCATCCACGGTGTTGACGGCCAAGGACTCCTTCGTGGTAATCACCGCCGTCCTCCACTCCTCCCCCGGCTCGTCGTCGGAGGTGTCGTCGCCGACAACCACGAGCTCCTTGCCGGTAGCGCCCCCCCCACGTGCCCGCGGAAGAGCCACCCGGCTAAGGATCCTCCACCTCTGGCTGAGCCACCACATCCGGCTGCGGACCCTCCGCTCTGGCTGAGGCAGCCGGTTCAGGTCGAGGTGGTGGCGGAGGCGGCGCCACGGGAGAAGGAGGGGCGCGGGCAGACGAGGTCGAAGCGTGGGGTGGCGACCCGGTTGGCGCTCGCGCCAGGATCGTGGCTCCAAAGGAGACCAGCGTGCTAAGAGAACAGAAGACAGGAGAAAGGAAACAAAAGCAAATAAGCCAAGGGCAGAAAGGCAGGAAAAGAAACAGGCGGAATATGACGAAAGAAGAAGAGGAAAGACGTACCCCTGCACAACCGGAGGCGGCCCCTTCTTCCGGCCCAAGCAACTTGGCGGAAGGGCGCCGGTCCGGCTCCTCTTGGGGGCCGGCTCCTCCGCGGCAGGCTGGTGGGAGCTGGAATGGCTGGATCCACTCCCGCGAGCTTCGTCGTCCGTCGCAAGGCGCTGCACCGGATCGGAAGTCGGCGCGGCCTCCTCCTCATGAACCTCCGCGTGGGGGACGGCAGCTGGTTCATCGTTCCGGCTGGGGAAGGCATCACCATCCCCATCCGACTCCTCGCCGGACCGCCGAGCATGCGGCTCGGGCAAGTCAGGCGTGAAAACCTCGAGAGGAGCCTCACCCTCCTCGCGAAGGATGCAATCGAAGATCTGCCGAACACAAGAAGTTAGCCGGACAAAACAAGAAAGAAATGCAAGAAATACAAAAAAAGCTCTGGCTAAAAAGACCTACCCAGGGCGCGCGGTTGTCCTGGTTGTAGCACGCTAGGTTGAAGGTCCAGCCCTCCGGCAGCCTCTCCTTCGTGATCGTCCACACCCACTCCTTCAGGTTGTGGTAGTGGGGATCACGGCGCGACAGTCGGGTCGGGTCCAGGCGGCCGAAGTAGTAGCACATTTTGTGCGCTCGCTGCTGCAGCGACATCATCAGCCAGGACATCCAGCTGAGGGTGATGTCCAGGCCGGTTAGCCGGCAGATGACGAGGGAGCGCATGCGCTGCAGCGTCACGTCCGACTCTGCCTTGTCGCCGTGAATCTTCAGCTCCCAGTTCTGCCGGCTGGACTCAACATCCTGGAAAGCCGGAAGGTTGATCCGGTCGATGTTGGTGATGTTCTTGACGTAGAAGTACGACTGCTGCCACAGTCGTACCGTGTCGTGGAGCAAGACGTTTGGGTAGCCAGACTGGGCGCAGGAGTAGATGGAGGCGCCACCGCAGACGACTAGCGGCCCCTTCGTGTACTGCACCTGCGGCCGGACTCGGAAGAGCCGGCAGAAGAGCCCGAGATCCGGCTGGATTCCGAGGTAGCTCTCGCAGAAGGCCATGAAGTGCACCAACGTTCCGATCGCGTTGGCGCCGAGATGGTGGAGACGGAGATCAAAGAACGCCAAGAAGGTGAGGAAGAAGGGGTGCACCGGCAACGTGAACCCGCACGACAGATGCGAGAGGAAGATGACGCGCTCCCCCTCCGCCGGGTGCGGCGACACCTCTCCCGCCGACGCCAACCGCACCGCCACTTCCTCCTCCGGCGGAAGGACGCGGGTTGCGTGGTACTTCTAGATGTGGTCCTCCGTGACGGAGGAGCCACACCAGCCTTCGTGTTTGGCTGCCATTTCCGGCTGACAAGGAGGCACGGCGACGGAGGAGTGGCGGTGGCCCGTACCGCCGCCGATGAAAAGCGGGCGGCGCAGCAGGCAGCAAAGCAAGGGCGCAGAGGGCAGGAGCGCGGAAGAGAAGAGGAAAACTGGAGCGGGGGAGCAAAGGAAGGGAACTGCTCCCCCCGCGGCGTCCCTTTAAAGGACCGGAAGCACAACCGTCCATGGCGCCACGTGGCGCGCATCCGGGCGACCCTCACCCCAACCGCCGCCCAGATCCCGTGTGCCGATGCAGGATGCGCAGAAGATCCGGGAGCGAGAACCGAAGCGCCGGGCAGCAGTTTCCCCGAGGCGACGTGCGATGGGACGTTACGCTGTCCGCCGTAGTGCAATGATGGCGTGGGCGCGCGTGGCCGGCGTCAGCACTGACATCACGGGTAGCGCAACCGCCAGGCGTAGCCGGACACAAATTCAAAATCAGGAGGGAGCACGCGCACATTTCACCTAAGGGCGGAATCCACACGCGCTCGGGGGCTAGTGTCGGGGGGATGATCCCTAGATACCCCAACCGGACAAGAAGCTGTGCAGTCGGATCGCGTCCGGCTGACCAGATGCAGCCGGACAAAGTAGGCCAGGCTGGCTACCTCATTGTAGCCGGGTCAACAAGAAGCAACCGGCTACAACGACGGAGCTGGAACCAATCAAGGAGACAGGACGACGTGCGTATCAGTGCACGGTATGCCCTGTACGATGACAAGACCGGCCACTACTCGGCCATACCGAAGACTTTGCGGGGATGACGCGGGAACAGTGGCCCGGTGCTGACGACATGCTCGCACAACGTCCACTGTGCCTACGACAGCCATACCGCTCGTACTCCGATGCAACATACCATACCGGATACTGTAGATGACCAGCCGTCTGGGACCCGCCTGTGGGGTTTGCCAGTCGGACTGGCCAGTGAGACAGTTGCCTCTCTGCCTATATAAGGAGAGGCAAGGCCTCAGTAGAAAGGGTTGGTCTCATTGCATTTATGGCAGTAGCTAGAGAATACAGCTCAAGGAGCACTTGTAGTTCGTATACCCCACATAGTCAGATCCGGCAGGAGTAGGAGCTTTACTTCATCACGAGGGCTCCGAACCTGGGTACTTCCTGCATCCAGCTACGCTTGCTTGTATCCAATCCCGCCTGCGGACACCGTCGATAGCTTCCCTGCTAGTCCCCACACCTCTATCTAACCTCCTTAGGTACTGCCGTTCCCAATACAACGACACCTGAGCTTCCCGAAGCGCTGGCACCCGTTGCACGCACGGACTAGCTGCTCGACATCCTCGAGGGAGGTGGGCCAATAGAAGCCGTGGCAGAACGCCTTGGCGACTATTGCCCTGGATGAGGCGTGATGTCCGCCCTCGCCCTGGTGGATGTCCTTGAGTAGGTGGTAGCCTGTGTCCACATCCACACACCGTTCGAAGATGCCGGATATGCTGCGCTTGTATAGTTCCTTGTTGATGATGGTGTACGTGTGCGCGCGTCGCCGGATTTGGCTGGCCTCTACCTCGTCGTCCGAAAGTTCCCCATTGGTGATGTAGTTCATGAAGGGTTGCGCCCAGGATGGTATCTCCCGGATAGTAAGGACGCTTCCGCTCTCCAGCTGAGGGATGTCGGGGGGCCGTCCGGATAAGGTACCCGGAACGGTAGCCCCCAAGCCGCTTGATGAGTCGGCATCCCCCGGGTCTTGCGAGCCGAAGGGTACGAACTTGCCGGAGTTGGTGCGAGCCTTCTTCTTTGTGGGCTCTGCCGGTTCCGCATCTGCCGTGCTGTCAACCAGAGTGCTTCCCGCCCAGATAATGGAATCTGACTCGGGAGACGGGTTGATGGAGGGCTTGCATAGATGCTCCAAGGAGACCCCTGGTGAGATCGCCTGCCTGGTGGATTCGATTCGGGCGAGCGAATCGGCCGCCTCGTTGTTGGCGTGGGGGACGTGATGGAACTCACATCCATCAAAGCAGGCACTGAGCTTCTGTACGTGGAACTGGTAGAGAGCCATGTTTGCATCACGGGCGTCCTACTCTTCGGACACGTGCTGCACTACCAGATCTGAGTCGCTGAAGCAAAGGATCCGGTTGCCGCCAATCTCCTTGGCTAGCCGGAGGCCATGCACCAGTGCCTCATACTCGGCAACATTGTTGGAGGCTTTGAAGTGGATCTGGAGGACGTACTCCAGCCGGTCTCCCTTGGGCGAGGTGAGGATGATGCCGGCTCCCAAGCCCCCGAGCATCTTCAAGCCGTCGAAGTGCATCTTCCAGTGGTCCGAGTCGGGAACCGGAGGGAGGTATTGGGTTTCATCCTAGTCGACGAGGAAGTCCGCCAGAGCTTGCGACTTGATCATGAGCCGGGGCTCTTACTGGATGGAGTAGGCGGCGAGCTCGATGGCCCACTTGGCGACTCGACCAGTGGCGTCCTTGTTGCCGATGATTTCCGAAAGGGGTGCGGTGCACACGACCTTAATCAGATGCTCCTGGAAGTAGTGCTTGAGCTTCTTGCATGCCAGGTACACATTGTAACACATCTTCTGGTAGTGGGGGTAGTTTTTCTTAGAGAGGGAGAGAACCTCGCTGAGGTAGTAGGCGGGTCGCTGAACCGGCTGAGCTTTGCCTTCCTCGGGGCGCTCCACCACCAGGAGACGCTGACGACCCGGCTGATGGCTGCTATATAGAGCAACATCGGCTCCTTGCTAGCTGGAGTGGCTAGAACCGGTGCTGTGGATAGCATGCTCTTGAGGTCATGAAAGATGGCATCGGACTGCGAGGTTGAGGAGAACTTGTCCATCTTCTTCATCGGCTGGTACATCGTAAGTGCTTTCTCCCCCAACCGGCTGAAGAAACGGCTGAGGGATGCCAAGCATCTGGTGAACTTCTGGACTCCCAACAAGCTCCTGGGCAGCTGCATTCTCTCGATGGCCGCGATCTTCTCCGGGTTAGCTTCGATCCCCCGTTGTGAAACAAGCAAACTGTGTAGCTGGCTAGATGGGACGCTGAAGACGCACTTCTCTGGGTTCAGCTTCATCTGGTACTGCCGGAGGTTGCCGAATGTCTCTCCCTAGTCCTCGAGGAGGGTGTGCTTCTCCTTTGTCTTGATGACGACATCGTCCACATAGGCATGCACGTTTCGGCCGATCTGCGAGTGCAAGCATTTCTACATACAGCGCTGAGAGGTAGCGCCTGCATTTTCAGACCGAAAGGCATGGTTACATAGCAGAAAGCCCCATATGGGGTGATAAACGATGTCTTTATCTAGTTAGCCGGGTTTAGCCGGATCTGATTGTAACCGGAGTAACAATACAAAAAGGACAACAAGTCGCTGCCGGCCGTGGAATCGATAACTTGATCAATACGGGACAAAGCGAAGGGGTCTTTCGGGCACGCCTTGTTCAGGCTGGTGTAGTCGATACACATGCGCCAGGTCTTATTCTTCTTCAACACCAAGAATGGGTTGGCCAGCCAGTCCGGGTGGTACACCTCCATAATGAACCCAACTGCAAGGAGCCGGGTGATCTCATCACCAATGATCTTTCTTTTCTCCTCTACGAACCGGCGCAGAGGCTGCTTGAACGGCTTGTCATTCGGCCGCACATGAAGCGAGTGCTCGGCAAACTCCCTCGGCACACCTGGCATGTCCCTGGGTGACCATGTGAAGATGTCCCGATTCTCACCGAGGAAGTCGACGAGCGCGCCTTCATTTTTTTCTGTCCAAGTTGGCACCAATGGTGACGAACTTGGTTAGGTCGGAGGGGTCGAGTAGAATCCTCTTCGTCTCCTTTGCCGGCTGGAAAGTTGCTTCTCCAGCCGGCTTGCTGCTAGCCAGCATTTCTTGCTGGGCCATGGCCACATTGCGCATGATCACGTGGTTCTCTTCGGCTATGATGAGGGCTTCGGCTAGCTTGGAGCCGGCCGAGGCGCAGTCCATGGACCGTCTGAAGCAGCCGACGATGGTGATCATGCCGTTTGGTCCCGACATCTTTGTCTTGAGATACACATAGTGGGGGACAACCATGAACTTGGCGAGGGCGGGGCGCCCGAGGAGAGCATGGTAGGAGCTCGATAGGTTCACCACTTTGAACCATATCGGCTCGCACCGGAAGTTCTCCTCGGTCCCGAAAATGACATCCAGCTGGATTTTACCCAGCAGGGCGCAAGACGGTCCTGGCAGTACGCTGTGGAATGTCGTGGTAGTCGGGCACAGGTCGCACTCGCAGATGCCAAGCTTCTCCAGCAAAGACCGGTAGAGAAGGTTGACACTGCTACCTCTGTCGATGAGGACGCACGAAAAGCGGCAGGTGCGCTTGTTGGAGATGATGAGGGGGTCGAGCACCATGGTGTAGACCCCGGGAATCGGAAGCTGATCCGGCTGATCCTCCCGGCTCCAGGTGATGGGGGTCTCCGACCAGTTCAGGTACTAGGGGACTGGGGAGACGATGGCATTGACCTCCTTGGAGCGCCGCCTGCGGCTGTGCTTGTCATCCAGCTCCGTCTGGAAAATGTGGTAGGCGGCGTGCGGCTAGGGGTAGCCGTTGTTGTTGTTTCCGCCGTTGCCGCTGTTACCATCATTGCCGGCTCCCCAATCCGGTGGTGGGGGTCCACCAGGAGGGGGCGGGGGATGATGTTGCTGGTTGCCTTGGTCCTTTAGCTGGCAGGCCTAGCTGCAGTTCCGGGTGGTGTGCGTCATCAAACATTTGGTCAAAGGTGAGCCACGGCTTCGGCTTTCTTGCATCGTTGGCCGGCGCGTCGGGCGCGCCCTCTACAACATTGACCTATCGTGCATGGTAGCGAGGCTTCTGCTGTCTAGCTTGGCAGTCCCCATGGAACCGGTTGTCGTTGCCGTGGCGCCTAGAGGATCCGGCTTCTCCAGTCAGATTGCTTGGACGGTCGCGAGCCGGCTCTGAAGGAGTCGGACGCCCGTCAACACTTACTCAGAGGGGTTTCTTTATGGTGGCATCTGCCGTGGCGTATTGGTCCGCAACCGTCATGAGCTCCGCCATGGTTTTTGGCTCATCACACAGTATCCGGTGGTGGAGTATGTTGCCTTCTCAGCACCCCTTGACGAAGAAGCCGATCGCCTGGCTCTGCAGGATGCCCTCGCAGGTGTTGTGCAGCTCCATCCACCTGGCGAGGTACTCACGGTCCATCTCGCGGTTACCCTGGACAGACAAAGCCAGGTGACGCGGGCGGCCCGGACGCTTGTACGTGCTGTTGAAGTTGCGGACGAACACCTTCTCAAAATTTGGCCAGGCGTTGATGCTGTTGGGCGCGAGGCTGTTGAGCCATGTCCTCGCCGACCTAGTTAGCATGAGGGGGACGTAGCACACAGTCGTGCGCTTGTTCCCATGGGCAATGTCGACTGCCGTGGCATAGTCGGTCAGCCAGTATTCCGGTTTCATGCTGCTGTCGTACTTGGGAGTATCCCTAGGCAAGGTGAATTTATCTAGAAACGGCTCGTTCCGGATGTGGGGTCCAAAACAAACCGGTCCGGTGGAGTCCTCCTCTTCTGTGATGCGCGCTTGAGCGAGGAGCTCGATGCGGCCGCGGGCATCCGAATGATTCGGGTTGGGCACTCCGACCTGACCCGAGAGACAGGAACCAGTAGGTCTTGGTGATGTGGTTGGTGGAGGGGGAGGCGGTGGGTTGCTGTTCACCGTTTGCTCCTGGCGCGGCTGGCCCTTGTTGCCAGAGCTGTGACGCTTGCTGAGGGCCTTAGCCAGAGGAGAGGACGCCTGCTGGGTCTTGCGGGGTGCGCCCTTGCTGTTGATAGGCGGCTTGATTCCCTTGGAGCAGCTGGGGTCCTCCTGCATCCGGAGGAGCTCCTGCACCTGGGCGTGCTACCGGTCTTGCTCCTCGCTCTCCAAGTTGGGCAGTTCATCTGCCGCGGCTCGTGCCGCGTGCAGGTTCTTGATGGGTGTGCTGTAGGTGGGCCGGATGAGAGCGGGTAGCGGATCCGGCTCGCCATCCTTCTCCATCCTACCACCTAGCTCGTCGCCCTGACGTCGTACTTGTCCATGCCGGCTCGGCTCCACGGTGGCCGGAGTGAAGCCGTGCACGCGGTCGTACTCGCGCCGAGTGATCTCGATCTGCTTCCTGGTCGCAGCCAGCTCCATGGCCTCCTGCAGAAGAAGCTGTCTCTCCATGGCGAAGTTGGCCTCCGCCTCCTGAGGGTTGTCCCCGAGGTTAACCGGCATGAGGAGCCGGTCGATGGCCTCCTCCACCGGGTTCCTAGGCCGCAGCGGAGCAAAAGTGCCGACCTCGTCTGTGCCCCGCTCCCGTGGCTGGCGGGCTGAGGGCTGGAGCCGGCACCATCATCACCTCAACGCCACGAGGAGCTACAGAGGCACCGCTACCGAGGTGCAGCGGTTCCGTGACGAAAACAATCTCCCTAGGGAAACGCTCCGGCACGGTGGCGACGTAGACGGGGAGGTCGCCGAAAAGCAGAATAGAACCATTTGCCGAAAACGTGGTTCCGGTAGGCCGGAGGCCACGCGCTCACTGGCTGAAGTGCGGGGTCTCGTGCAGAACGTGACTCCGGTCGAAGCCATCATGCCCCATGGTGGGCGCCAACTATTGTTGTATTGGGAACAACAGTACCTAAGCAGGTTAGATAGAGGTGTGGGGACTAGCAGGGAAGCTCTCGACAGCGTCCACAAGCGGGATTGGATAAGGGCAAGTGTATCGAGACACAAGAAGTACCAAGGTTCGAAGCCCTCGTGGTGAGGTAAAACTCCTACTCCTGCCGATCTGACTATGAGTGGTACACGGGCTACAATCGCTCCTCGAGCTGTATTCTCTAGCTACCCCCTTAAATGCACTGAGACCAACCCTTGCTATGAGAACCTTGCCTCTCCTTATATATGCAGAGAGGCAATGGTCGCACTGGCCAGTCCGGCTAGCGGGCCCCACAGGCGGGTCCCAGCCGGCTGGTCATCTACAGTATCCGGTACACTTACATCCCATTAGAGTACAAGCGGTAGGGTCGTCGTGGGTACAGTGAACACCGTGCGAGCTTGTCGTCAGCATCTGGCCACTGTTCCCGCGTCACCCAGCAAAGTCTTCGGTATGGCCGTGTAGTTGCGGTCTTGTCGTCGTACCAGGGCGTACCGTGCACTGTGCAGCACGTCGCTCTATCCTCCTGATCGAGTCCGGCTACACTGATGTAGCCGGTCCCATGCCTTGCTACTCCTCATGGTTCCGACTACCGTGAAGTAGCCTACGTGACTTGTTCGTGTTCGGCTGTGCTCATCCAACTGGACGCGAACCGACTGCCATAGTTCTTGTCTGATTGGGGTATCCGGAGGTCATCCCCCTGACAGTCTGCCTCCCCCGAGCAAGCCAAACTCACCCGACCTATCCTTCGACACGTCGGTGCACACCAAGAAAGTCCAGGTCCATCCAACGGACCCAACCAAGACGGCCCTCCTCGCCAACAACTTAGGTCCCGCATAAGAACTCCGTGAGTGCTGGGAAATCTTTGTCTGGTGTCCAGCAGACATGCCAGGAGTTCCCAGGGAATTCGCCGAGCATGCACTCAATGTGAATCCTGACGCAAAGCCAGTTAAACAAACAATCTGGCGACTGTCGGAGCCAAGGGAAAAAGCGGTCGGTATGGAAGTCAACAGACTCCTCGATGCTAATTTCATACGCGAGATCAAGGAAAGCACCTAGGTCGCAAACCCCGTGCTCGTTCCCAAAAAGGACACGAATATCCTGTGGATGTGCGTGGACTTCACCTCCCTGAACATGCATTGCCCGAAGGACCATTTTCCGTTACCACAGATCGATCAAATAATCGACTCCACCATGGGATGCGAACGGCTCTGCTTCCATGATGCCTACTCGGGCTATAATCAAATTTGAATGAAGGAGGAGGACCAGGAGAAAACGGCGTTCGTCACACCTTTTGGTGTCTTCTGCTACACAACGATGCCTTTCGGGCTGAAAAACGCAGGAGCCACCTATCAACGGTGCATGCAGGCCTGCCTCAAGAACCAACTTGGTCGCAATATCCAAGTCTACGTCGACGACATTGTCATCAAAACCAAGGAGGAAGCCTCGTTACTCGACAATCTCCGTGAGACCTTCAATAACCTCGATCACTACCGGATCAAGCTAAATCCGAACAAATGTGCCTTTGGCGTACCATCTGGGTAGCTGCTCGGTTATCTCATCTTCGCGAGAGGGATTGAGACAAACCCAAAGAAAATAAAGGCCATACTAGCCATGGAGAAGCCGAAGAACGTAAAAGGCGTCCAATAGCTGGCTGGGCGAATCGCAGTGCTCAGTCGATTCATCAGTCGAATGGGTGAAAAGGCACAACCTTTCTACCAACTTCTCCTCAAGGCCGACAAATTCGAGTGGACAAACGAAGCATAAGAAGCATTCGAGGACCTCAAGCATCTACTGTCCACCTCGCCGGTGTTGGTGACACCTCATGAAAAAGAGCCGCTACTGCTATACATCTCCACCACCAACCAGGTGGTAAGCACTGTGCTCGTAGTGGAACGATCCGAAGAAAATAAAGTCCACGAGGTACAACGCCCATTCTAAGTCCACGAGGTACAACGCCCAGTCTACTACCTCAGTGAGGTCCTCACACCAACAAAACAACGGTACCCATATTATCAGAAGCTGGCATACATCATCTTCATGATAGCCAGGCGACTACGCCACTACTTCCAGGAGCACCCAATCGTAGTGGTTAACGATGCCCCACTTGGGCACATCCTCAACAATCCCGATGCCACCGGACGAGTCGCGCTTTGGGGGATAGAGCTGTCTCCACGAGACATCACATACGAGAAGCGCGACGCGATCAAGTCGCAAGTTCTCCCGAACTTCCTGGTGCACTGGATGGAAAACCAGCTCCTCGACAAGCCAGATATGTCCTACCTATGGACAATGCACTTCGATGGATCCAAGCGCAAGGAAGGATCTGGCGGGGGTGTCATCCTGACATCGCCACAAGGTGACAATATGAGGTACGTTCTGCAAATGCAGTTCACCGCCTCCAACAACGAAGATGAATATGAAGCCTTGCTCCATGGGATGTGGATGCCGAAAGCCTGTGGTGCTAAGCGACTCGTCATATACGGCGACTCCAAACTGGTGGTCAACCAAACAATGAACGAGTGTGATGCTCTAAGCGACAACATGATCGCCTACCGCGACCTCTACGACACACTCGAGGGAGACTTCGACGTCTGCGAGCCACGACATGTTGGTCGCGAAAGTAATGAGGAGGCAGACACACTCGCCAACATCGGCTCCACCTGTGCCCCAGTGCCACCTGGAGTATTTCTAGAGCGCATCTGCGACTGCTCCATCAAGCCCAAGGCTCCAGAGAAAAATACAAGCACGCCAATGGACTTGGGGGCTATGCCACCTAATGAGCCAATGGCACTCGATGACACGGAGCTAGACACAAGAGTTGAAGGCCCCATGGAGGTCATGATGATCGAGCCATCCTGGATGCAACCATATGTCACATACTTGCTCAGCAAAAGGTTGCCAGATGACCGGACTGATGCGTGTCATATAGTGCGACGATCTAAGGCATTCGCCCTCATCAATGGTGAACTGTAAAAGCACAGCATCACCGGAGTTCTTCAGCGGTGTGTCTCCAATGGGGACGGCAGAGCAATCCTCCTCGACATACATGAAGGCACTTGTGGCCACCACGCTGGCAGTCGCGCCCTCGTCGCCAAAGCTCTACGAGCAGGATTCTACATGCCAACGGCCATGCGTGATGCCAAGGATATCGTCCAACGTTGCAACGCCTGCCAGCAATTCGTGGACAAGCCACATGCACCTGACGCAAAACTCAGGCCAATACCCGTGGCTTGGCCCTTTGCACAATGGGGACTCAACATGGTCGACAAGCTACAGAGGTCCTCACGAGGAGGATACGTCTACCTCCTAGTCACAGTCGACAAATTCACCAAGTGGATTGAGGCCATGCCGGTAACTAACCAATCAGGAGCTAGCACCGTCAAGTTCTTCGAGTCCATTGTCTTCCACTTTGGGGTGCCCCATAGCATCATCACTGACAATGGGACGAACTTCACCTCCAAGGAGTTGCAGGAATTCTATGAAAACCTAGGAATAAACATTAGCTATGCCTCCGTGGCGCATCCTCAGACCAACTGTCAAGTCGAAAAGGACAACGTCCTCGTCTGCGGTGGGATCAAGAAAAGGCTCCTTCGGCCACTCGAAAAAGCTGTCGGGTGCTGGCCTGACAAGCTGCAATTAGTACTATGGAGCCTACGCACAACTCCAAATGGTGCTACAGGCTACACTCCGTTCTTCATGGTACATGGTGCCGAGGCGGTACTACCCGCAGAGGTACGCTACAAGGCCCCACAGGTAGTAGCATATAGCGAGGCAGAATCAACCCTCGCACTCGAAGGCTCCGTCAACCTCCTCGATGAGGCACGCGAGATTGCAGCGGAGAGATCCATGATCTACCAGCAGAACCTCCGCAACTATCACAGCAGAAGGCTACGCCTCAGATCCTTCGTCGAAGGAGACCTGGTTCTTCGACTGAAGCATCAAGGGCACCTCAAGTTCGAGTCCCCTTGGGAAGGACCTTATGTGATTACTAAACTAATCCCAGGTGGCGCCTATCGCCTTAAAGACTTCAAGAGCGGAGTCGCATACTCCAATCCCTAGAACGTCGCGCAACTGCACTGTTTCTACCCTTAGATGTTTTTTACTTTACAAATAAGGCTATACAGCCTATCTACTTAGCCACACATTGTACCTCGTGATATTCTGCGAATAAATAAAGCTAAGTGCCCCAAACCCTGTGTTTTCTGCTTTCCTTGCAATTATTTTACTCGGGGCTGCGCCACCCTTTACACCTCGTTCCATGAACAACACACTATCCTGAGTAGCCGACGCACTAGCAATCGAACCCTTGATAACACCAACCTAGCTATAATGCACCTGACAGGTTGGCAAGGTGCTGAGATGAATATACGTCAGGCTAACGAAATGGAATAGTATCTTACAATACACTCGAAAAATATACAAGCTAGCAAGATCTTTACACATTAATGGGTATCAAACACACCCGTCACAATCATATGAATTTTACAACACTTATACAACTATGTGCAGGATACAAACTACACTACTGCTGCAAAAGGAGAATATTTGTTTGATCTTCAAAGAAATCGACAATATCTTTGGCCGGACGATCAACCGCCTGGTAGTGCGGCACCATGTTCCAGGTCATCCCTTATGGCGGTGGCGGTCTAGCGTCAATAGCCGTGACATCCACATCTGGCCGA
The DNA here is from genome assembly GCA_916181665.1 of Avena sativa. Taxonomy (NCBI): domain Eukaryota; kingdom Viridiplantae; phylum Streptophyta; class Magnoliopsida; order Poales; family Poaceae; genus Avena; species Avena sativa. Next base: position 540,425,214 of record OV702289.1, on the reverse strand, counting down.
TGTAATCGAACAAGCGCCAACGCAACCTTGGCACCCACGACCAATTGCTGGCGCACGCACTCGTGGACCGCGCTGATATCTTGAAACTTCGCCAGCAAAGCTAGCAAGATTGATGGCACCACGTCCAGGGGAAACATCACTTGGAAGATATGCCTAAGGCACGACTGTGCTTTCTTCAAACACTGAAGCACTCGCGAGGCACGATCCTGCAGCATCGCCAACACGACTGCACGATCATGATCCACCTAGAAGTAACCACTAGCTTGCAGCTGCTCCTGGGTCAGATTATGCAGACGAATGGCAACCCGATCCCTCTCATCCTGCGGAGGACGAGCGTTAACAACTATAAGAAGCAATAGAAGAGCATAAGACAGAGCGTCGCCGCGAATGGTCAAAGAAAAGGAAAAGAAGATAGAAAGCTAACACTTAAATTGCTCGTTTAGCTGCACAACCTCGTCCAGGAGATACTTCTCGCGAGTAGTGGCCTTCTCAGCCTTCGACTTCCACACGTCCGCGTTACCACGGATAATGGGCAACTCTCGCTCCAACTGCTTTATGCGGTCGCGCAGTCGCGCAAGCAGAGACAACTCCTCCACCTTTGAACGCGGTCACACTGCAGTTTCATCGGTGGGAGGAGAGTCAGGAGGACCCCTCGAAGGACCCTATTATAGCCAAATAAGAGGCAAATAAGACCAACTATACATCGATAAAAAGGCAGAGTGCATTCAAGTTCGGCAAAGTATCAACAGGGGTACCCCCACGAAATATAGTTCAGCAAAAGGACAGCTAAACTATTACATATGGCATCTAAGGCATGCTCTGCTTTTTCGACTTCGACTTTGACTTTGGGGGCTTCCTCGAATCCGTGGCAGTCTCTGATGCCACATATTTTCCAATGGTAGCCCCAGACGCTACAGCCTTGCCGCTTTCACTTGCCTCAGCTCCTCAGAATATTTGGTGATTGTCTCAATGAGACGAGGCCCATACTTACTGCAACTACCGGCGAAGGGAGCGAACACTACCTGCTGGCCATCCGCGTCGATAGGCATCGCCTCGGAGATCGCACCGGGGTCTAGCTCCACACCATGGGCTTGCGCCATCGCGAGTGCCATTGTTGCGCCAACAGATTTGTTGCGCATTCTTGAAGTCCATTGGGACGCCTTCTGTGAAGGACTCCACCAAGACATCAAGATTTTCGATTAAGCTAGCCTTGGGGACCATATCCTCCCGAAGGCGGCTCGGCATGCCCTTGGCCTTTCCAAGCATGTCTCGGAGGCAGACGCTACGGTCCTCGACTGCATCAACGGCGCCGGCCAAGACATCTGTGCGAGCCATAGCCTGGGCGTCAAAGCTCACGCCAGTAGCATCAGAAGAAAACACATGTTAGCAAAACATCATGAAGGTAAAATACATCAAAAAATGCAAGAGAAGTGGCAAAATACATGAGAGCGCTTTCACAATCGAGAAAAGCTGTTCTACGAACAATTTCTCCCTCTCAGCAGTGGAAGCACGCAAATCTCCCTCGCGCTTCTGCGACTGCTTAAGAGCCTCGGCTGCCTCATCGCGCTTCTTCTCCGCTGCAGCAAGTCCCTTCTCGAGGGTAGCGACGCGATGAATAAGCTCAATATGCTCACCTGAAAAGGATATAAACATGGCAATATCACTCGCCAAATCTCTACACAACAGAACAGAGGGAAAAGTTTTAAACTAACCTTCGAAGGCACGATGGCGGTTATCCAGCAAGGCATGCTGTCGACCCAAGGAAAGGATCTTCTCAGCGAGGCGAGTAGAATCCTTCATGATAGGCTACAAGAAAAGAAGAGAAGTGTAAGCGTCAATGCAAAATTCAAGTGCCAGCGGGACGAAGAAAACTTACATGTTTCTCCAGGGACTCCGAAGATTCCTATCGAGTGGGCGTCCGTGCAACCATCTGGTGCCCCCTAGTGTGGGGGTGACTCGAAAAATTGGCACCAAAGTGGGCCACCACCGGAGGAGAAGAAGACCATATGGCCACCTCCTTGTTCTTGGAGTCTGTGACTCCGGACTCCTTAACAAATTGGCAGTCTTCGGAGGACGACGACACCGTATCCATCACCAATTTAGAAGGGAGAAAAATTTGAGAAAGGCAAGACAAACTCACAGAAATAAAGACTTACCCGTCAAAATTTTCGAGGTCAAAGGAATCACCATATGACTCCTTCAGCAACCTCAGCTTCTTCCGAGAGGGGGAGCCATGGCACGCTAATGTCTACGCACGCTTCTATTCTTGTAGACAGTGTTGGGCCTCCAAGTGCAGAGGTTTGTAGAACATCAGCAAGTTTCCCTTAAGTGGATCACCCAAGGTTTATCGAACTCAGGGAGGAAGTGGTCAAAGGTATCCCTCTCAAGCAACCCTGCAATCAAGATACAAGAAGTCTCTTGTGTCCCCAACACACCCAATACACTTGTCAGGTGTATAGGTGCACTAGTTCAGCAAAGAGATAGTGAAATACAAGTAATATGGATGATTATAAGTGGTAATTGCAATCTGAAATAAGAGTGGCAGCAAGCAAACATGTAATAGAACTAATTGTAAATGGTGTTTCAATGCTTAGAAACAAGGCCCAGACATCATACTTTCACTAGTGGACACTCTCATATAAATATCTTCTCTTTATGATGCTACCCTGAACTACTCTCCGGTTGGAAGATGTAGGGCTATAATAGCACACCTTAAAGTTTGCATTCCCCATCTAGATAACCTCTCACTGTCACCTTGAGCGCTAGATGGTTCGAACAAACACCACAATCTCATAGAGACATCCAACTCAAATTATATTCATGATAAGTATTCATGTAATCTTAGCCAAAGTGCCACACGGTGTGCACACTGTCAACTTCACACACGTGGGGATAAGTAGAGATTAATTAAAGCACTTGAGTACCAAAATAGATCTATAGATTACAAAGCTCATGATCTCATAAGATCATGCATAGAGAGAGATGAACACATAGCTACCGGTAGAGGCCTTAGCCTCGAGAGAGATCTACTCCCTCCTCATCATGGGAGTCAGCAATGGCGATGGAGATGGCGGTGGAGTTGATGGAGATGGATCCGGGGGCACTTTCCCGTCCCGGCAGGGTGCTGAAACAGAGATTTCTGTCCCCCGAATCTCCTCTTCGGTGGCGGCGGTGCTGTGGAACTTTTCGTGGAATTCTGATCGGGTACTTAGGGTTTTCCTCTCGGGAGGCTTTTATAGGCGAAAGGGCGATGTCAGAGGGTGGACCAGGGGCCCACACCACCAGGTGGCGCGACCAGGGGGACCCGCGCCACCCTATGGTGTGGCTAGCCTCCTCCGTCTCTACTTTGGACTCTGTCTCATGTCGAAAAAAATAGGAACTTCAGGCTTTGTTTCGTCCAATTCCGAGAATATGTCTTTTCTAGCTTTTCTGAAACCAAAAATAGCAGAAAACAGGCAACTGGCACTGCGCCATCTTGTTAATAGGTTAGTTCCGGAAAATGTATAAAAATGCCATAAAGTGTAGACAAAACATAAGATAGTTGATACAAAACAAGCATGGATCATCAAAAATTGTAGATACGTTTTCGACGTATCAACATCCCCAAGCTTAACTCCTGCTCGTCCTCGAGTAGGTAAGTGATAAAAATAATAATTTTTGAGGTGACATGCACCATCACAATCTTGATCAAGGTAATTATAAAACATTGATAGCTGGGATCATAATACTATAATATAAACATGAAAGATATAGTTCTAACAATAAGACATAGCAACTATGTTGCAACATGAAAATGTACAAACAAAATATTCATGAATAACAATGCTTTGAAAGATGTTTGTTTGTTTCACATATAGAAAACATATTGAGAATGGTATTCAGCTTGTCCCTCACGGTGTAGCAAAATATAAATGCATAGGACACCTTCAAAGTTCATAAGGGTGACTAGATACAAGTAATTTAAGAACAAGCAATATCAAATTTATGAATCAATCAACAATTTTTGGGACAATGCACATTAAACTAAGAATGACCACTATGCTCTCTCAATAGGTGCATAAAGATAGAAGATGGAGACTCAACATAAAAGTAAAAGAAAGGCCCTTCATAGAAGGAAGCAGGGATTCAAGTTTTATAAAGAGCTTCCAAAAATTATGGTACGTATTAGCTTTCAGCTCTCATTGTCCCTATCATAAGCATATTTAGGCGATTAAGGTTAAAGTGAACAAATATGAGGATATGCCTGACAAGTTATAAGTTGAAAATCTCATTCCCCTTGCTTACGAGTACCGAACCTCATGCTACTCAACTTTAGTCACGAGTAAGTTCTTGTCATTGTAAGTACATGTGTATCATAGAGAACCTCCAATGGGGTACCCCTTGCCCCATGATACATGAGATTTCCCATATCAAAACGACAAGGCAACAGACAATGAGCATCTCAGCGATCCTTTTATTTCCTATTTGCATAGGGTTTTTTTCTTTCCTATTTGCATAGGTTTTTTTATTTCCTATTTGCATAGGTTTTTTTATTGAGGATGCTTCACAAATTGCTCACTATGGTTATGCTGCAAGTTTCCACCATGATTAGGCATGGCTTAGTCTAGCCGCCCAATCGTTTCTCTAACACATATACAAACTCCATGATCTTACAAGCTCCCCTTTTATTTCACACCGCCCGGGATCCATAAGCAAAAGAACATGATATCAACTAAATAAAGTTCAATGTTGAAAGCGTTCCCCATGGTAACATGGTTCTGCTAATTAACAACTTACAAAGCGCAATCATATACGCAACATAGATGAGCACAATGGTTCAAGTTTATTAAGTGCAAGAAAGTAAAGTGTACCGTCAAGTTTGTGAGAGCTTTAATCACTAATTGTCACATAACAAGTTTAATTCGGAAGGTAGATAAAAACATGAATATACTTGGAATAGCAATAATGCTAATAGGTAGGTATGGTGGACTCTTTGGAATGACTTGGTTTTATTTGGAGTTGGATGCATGAGTGGAACTCATACTTGGTACATGTGGAGGCTAGCAAAAGACTGGGAGCGACCAACTAAGAGAGCAATAATGGCCATAATCACGCAAAGTGACAAAACATTATTACTTAAAGCATAAAGTGATATTACAAGTCGAAAACTAAATGATCACAAAGGCTATGGTGACTTGGTATAGTCTTAACATGGTGTGAGCATGCACCAAGTCAACCCAAATAAAGCATCAAAGGAGATTACCACAATAATATGATTTTATATGCTAAAACAATGCATGATTCTTTCAAGGCACATTAAGCAATCTCAATTGTTTGTAACAAGTCATGCTACAACACTAATCACTAAGCATAAAGTCAAAGCAATATAAAACATGACATGATAAAGTCTAAGTCATAGTCAAAACAAGCTTCCTTTTGTACCACTATAAGCATGAAACTTCCTACTCTTTTCCAACACCAATCGAAAACTAAAGCTAAACGCAGTGCTAGCAAAGGAGCACACTCATGGAATAATAAGAGTGAAAACTAGAGTGTTCTAGGAAATGAATAATGAGGTGTGTCTCTCCAAAAGAAGTTTGTTGGGATCCAACCAACTTATTTAAGCAAACCAAACAAAATAAAACTAAAAACAAAGATGCTCCAAGAACAACACATAGTGCATAAGGTAAAAATAAAGTGTCTTGAAAGAAGACCTGAGATTATTGATGAAGAAGGGGATACCTTAGGAATCCCCAAGCTTTGAAGCTTGTACTTCTTGAATATTTCTTGGGTTGACATGGGTGGCATCCCCAAGCTTGAGCTTTTGTCCATACTTCATCTCATCACATTATTCTTCCCTACACTTGAAAATTTCCTTCATACAAAACTTCACACAATCTTCATTAGCAACATTAGTGTACTCAAGATAATAAGTCTTTGGGTTTAGTTTCAACACAAGTAAAACTTCCATTAAAACACAAGCTACTGTAGCAATTCCTTTTAAAAGTTCAAATGATCAAGGAGAACTCAAAGAGAAAGAGATTAAGATGCAAATGCAAATAATGATAGAAATCTGTCAAAATAGACTAGCAGGTAAAAACCGATTTTTATGAAGACCTTCTGTTGCTCAAATAGCGAAGTGTTAAACTAACGAAAGTTAGATAACAACCTGGGGAAGAAGCACAAAAAATTACAAGTCAATCCGACGTACAGACATTTTTCACAAATTTTTACAGCGAAGAACAAAAATCTGTTTTGGGACAGCAACTATCCCAAGCATTATTTCTCTCTTATTAGAGGTTATTCTTAGCACAAAAACCACACAAAAAGGATAAGGAGAGGTTATTACAGAGGAAAAAACTTCCAAGACTCAACAAAACAAAAATATATTGGGTTGTCTCCCAAAAAGCTCTTTCTTTATAGCCATTAAGATAGGCATGATAATTTCGATGATGCTCACATAAGAAATATGAGTTGAAGTAAAAGAGAGCATCAAGAAACAAATATGGAACAAATTTAAGTCTTACCCACTTCCTATGTAAAATAATCTTGTAAATAAACAAGTCATGAAAGCATAAAGCAACAAGCATAGGAAAGCAAAACAAGTGCAACTTCAAAATTTTCAACATAAAGAGGGGAAACTTAATATTGTTGAGATACATAAAACCATGTTTCCTCTCTCTTAATAAGTTTCAGTAGCATCATGAATAGAATTAACAATATAACTATCACATAAAACATTCTTATCATGAGCCACATGCATAAAATAATTAGTACTCTCCCTATAAGCATAGTCATTCTTATTAATCATAGTGGGAGCAAATTCAACAAAATAGCTATCATTATTATTCTCATCACCATAATCATCAAATATAGGAGGCATATTGTAATCATAATTAACTTTCTCCTCAATAGTAGGTGGACTGAAAATATCATACTCATCATTGTAATCATCATATATCGGAGGCATAGTATCATCAAAGTAAATTTTCTCCTCCGTGTTTGGGGGACTAAAAATATCATGCTCATCAAAACTAGCTTACCCAAGCTTAGAATTTTCCATAGCATTAGCAATAATGGTGTTCAAAGAATTCATACTAATAAAATTGCTATTAGCATGCAAATAAAGTTCCATAGGTTTTTTAATTTTGTCTTCAAACACTTTATGTCCTAACTCAAGTTAAATACTATAAAGCTCTCTAATTTGTTGTTGTTTTCCATCAAGCCTAACTAGTGAAAATAAAAACAAGAAACAAAAAGATATAATTGTAGAATCTAAAGGAAATAACTTCGAGCACTTACACACCAGCAACAGTACTAGAAGATAGCTTAGTAGCCAGAAGATGTGAGTATCTTTTACCTTACCTCCCCGGCAACGACGCCAGAAAATAGCTTGATGTCTATGCACACTTCTATTCTTGTAGACAGTGTTGGGCCTCCAAGTGCAGAGGTTTGTAGAACAACAGCAAGTTTCCCTTAAGTGGATCACCCAAGGTTTATCAAACTCAGGGAGGAAGTGGTCAAAGGTTTCCCTCTCAAGCAACCCTGCAATCAAGATACAAGAAGTCTCTTGTGTCCCCAACACACCCAATACACTTGTCAGGTGTATAGGTGCACTAGTTCGGCGAAGAGATAGTGAAATACAAGTAATATGGATGATTATAAGTGGTAATTGCAAGCTGAAATAAGAGTGGCAGCAAGCAAACATGTAATAGAACTAATTGTAAACGATGTTTCAATTCTTAGAAACAAGGCCTAGGGATCATACTTTCACTAGTGGACACTCTCATATAATATCTTCTCTTTATGATCCTACCCTGAACTATTCTGCGGTTGGACGATGTAGGGCTATAATAGCACACCTTAAAGTTTGCATTCCCTATCTAGATAACCCCTCACTGTCACCTTGAGCGCTAGATGGTTCCAACAAACACCACAATCTCATAGAAACATCCAACTCAAATTATACTCATGATAAGTATTTATGTAATCTTAGCCAAAGTGCCACACGGTGTGCACACTGTCAACTTCACACACGTGGGGATAAGCAGAGATTAATTAAAGCACTTGAGTAGCAGAATAGATCTATAGATTACAAAGCTCATGATCCTATAAGATCACACATAGAGAGAGAGATGAACACATAGCTACCGGTAGAGCCCTTAGCCTCGAGAGAGATCTACTCCCTCCTCATCATGGGAGTCAACAATGGCGATGGAGATGGCGGTGGAGTCGATGGAGATGGATCCGGGGGCACTTCCCCGTCCCGGCAGGGTGCTGGAACAGAGATTTCTGTCCCCCGAATCTCCTCTTCGGTGGCGGCGGTGCTGTGGAACTTTTCGTGGAATTCTGATCTGGTACTTAGGGTTTTCATCCCGGGAGGCTTTTATAGGCGAAAGGGCGATGTCAGAAGGTGGACCAGGGGCCCACACCACCTGGTGGCATGGCCAGGGGGACCTGCGCCACCCTATGGTGTGGCCAGCCCCTGGCCGTCCTCCGTCTCTACTTTGGACTCCGTCTCGTGTTGGAAAAAAATAGGAACTTCAGGCTTTGTTTCGTCCAATTCCGAGAATATGTCTTTTCTAGCTTTTCTGAAATCAAAAACAGCAGAAAATAGGCAACTGGCACTGCGGCATCTTGTTAATAGGTTAGTTCCAGTAAATGTATAAAATGCCTCAAAGTGTAGACAAAACATAAGATAGTTGATACAAAACAAGCATGGAGCATCAAAAATTATAGATATGTTTATGACATATCACACGCACGGGCACGATGGCGATTGGCTCCTCCACAGCAGTAGAAGGATCCTCCGGCATCGACGATGAGGAAGCATCTGAACCCTTGCTACGGGAATGTTTGCGAGTCATGTGATCACTGGACTCAGGGGCTTCCTGTTCCTCCCCAATAGGGATGGTGGATCCCGACTCGTCCTCTTCCTCCGCTTCGTGCGGGATAATTACTTCAAGCCGAGGAGGCAAATTGGCAGCTACTTTCCACTCCTGCAATCAAAAGAAGCATTAGTATATTAAGCATCTAATAGGCAATCGAAAATCAAGAAAACTTTGAAGAAGAAATCCACCTCAGGTGGAGGATTGCTAGCACAGAATGGAGGCACGACTGAGTCGCCTGGGAGATCCTCCATGGTGGTGTACTTAGTCACCAGCCACAACCTCCTGTCCACTTCGCCAGAATAAATGCCCTCCACAGAGATGCGAGTGACATCACCAGCACCAATCCAATGGTACATCGGATGCAGCCTGGCTTGCAGAGGCTATACGCGGTGGCGCAACCACGTGCGAATGAGTTTAGCACCACCTTCTTCCTTGCCTATGCGGTGTTCGAGGTCACAGACACGCTCATACAACATCTCTATTTCCTCGACTTCACCGGGCATCACGATGTTCTTCCAGGATCGCCTCCTCTTGCAAATCGCCACCGGATCGAAGGGCGCGAGTCCGTAGTGCTCTCTTCGGCTTTCTGATCACGGATGTAGAACCACTTATCCCTCTACCCTTGGACAGACCCGGTGAGCTTGATGGTGAACTAAGTGACATTGGAGTCGACGTGGATCCCGCGGCCTCCTACGTCACAGACTATTGAACCCAACCTGACTGACATTTGAGCTTGAAGAGTTTTTTGAAAAGGCCGAAGTGTGGCTTGATTCTGAGCCAGCACTCGCAAAGAGTGATGAAACAGGCCATGTGGAGGATAGAGTTTGGGGACAGCTGATGCAGCTGGAGCCCATAGAAGCAAAGAAGACCCCTAACAAATGGATACAGGGGGAGAGAAAGACTGCGAATGATGAACGCAAGGAACATCACTCGAAAACCCGCAGGAGGACTGGGTATTACCTCATCGCTGGGAAGCGAGAGTCATCCTCCATGGCAGGAAGCGCTCCATCTTGGTGCTAGGTGAATAACTCTGATGGCTTGATGATGGATGGGCGCCATGCCCCATTGGTGACGCGAGTACCCGCGCCCTTCTTCTTCCCCGCCGCGGCAGAAGCACCGATGCTTGCGATGGCGGCGTCCTTCTTCTTGGCTACCACAATGGTAGCCGCAGATCCACCGGCAGAGCCTCCCTCCTTCTTGCCCATCTTGCGCTGTTGGTGTTAGCGCAGGAAGTAGCTGGGGAAGGTACAAAGTTGGTCCAGTGTCATGGAGGAGATGTGCGCAATGGAACAACAAGAACAACAATGGCAGAGGTGCGCGAGCGAGAAGAAGATTTGGGGAAATTACCGCACGGCGAATCCCTATTTAACCTCACAATAGATGCCATCCAACGGCCAGGAGAAAACCAACCCAATGCGTGGCACATATCAACGTCGACGCGTGGCAAGGGTAACCCACGAACCGTCGCCCCACTCCGCCCATTACACATGAGAATTGAGGAGACATAGTTAAACCAGAAGATTACGCACGCCTGGTCAAATCCAAGTCAGAGAGTGGGACCCACTACTCGTCACGTCCCATCAAAGCCGCTCACGTGGGCAACTGAGGTCATCTCACCGTCAGCAATGACGTCATCAACTCCAGCAGGAATACTTTTTGACTGCTTTAGTCCTTACTCGAGTCTTCGACTCGACCAAGCACTCGGGGGATACTCCTAACAGGAGCGCTAGCCGCGCACTTGAGGAAATTTTTCTAAGACATTCAAGAACCCTTCCCTCGAACCAATGATTCGACTGTGGACTTCGGGTTACTCCCATAGGGAGCGCTGGAAGTACATTCGACTGAAACAAGCAAAAGACGACAACAGTCGCAAAGTACTTATAGTCCCCACTCGAGTCTACGACTCGAATAGGCACTCGGGGGCTACTCCCATAGGGAGCACTGGTCGCGCACCCTATGATTTTTTCTTACACATAACTACGTGTTGACTACATCCACACTCGAGAACATTAGCGACTCCGCCTCATAGCTTCCCTGCAAAGAGACTGCGTCTCCTGGGTTACCAGAATCGTCTCTACAATGATAAAATTCGGATGCCGCGTCTACGACGTGAAGATAAGACCTGAATAAGGCCTGGCAATGCATCTGCTGTGCTCTACTAGAAAATATTTGTACCTGCAGGTACGATGAAATACGCCTTGACGGACGCGTCGAGTGCTCACACTTATATACTGGGATTCGAACTCTATAAGACCTCCACGGCCTGAGTCGAATTACACCAGCACTTTTCTGAATTCGAGTCCGGGGACTCGAGTTTGAGTATATTATGTTGTTTTTCCCTAAGGAAGTTAACTGATCCCAATGCATCGGATGAATCAGGCACGCATATCAACAATTCCTATGGCATTAATCAAGGCACTCAAAAAATATGCTCAGTTATGCACTCGAAAGACTTCATAAGTCTCCGCTTGAATCTGCGATTCAACCGGACACTCGGGGGCTACTGACGTGGGCATACCTTACAGGTACTCGAGCTTGGTATATACGGTCCAGGTATGACAGAAGCCCACGGTGTTACCAGGGCCCAATACAGGATTCGGGTGACCCATGGAGACTTCGATTACTTGTTGCACAAGATGAAGCTTAAGATAGAAAGTTTAAGGGGACAAACCCTAACTTTTAACCGACTTGACTTGCTACCTGAGACCTAGCCTATCTATATAAAGGCTAGGAGGGGGCGGCGAGGAGGACAATCACAACCCTAGTTTCCACCACCATCGCCAGATTGCATCTACGCACCCCCTGTAACTTTTGACTCCTTCGATAATTCTAAGAGCAAATAAGCAGGAGTAGGGTCCTCTACGCGTCCTGAACCTGGGTAAACCTTGCGTCCCTGTGTGCTTGTTTGCTAGCCGATTGATGCTTCTAGCGCTCCCTCCTTCTCCAAAACCCAAGTCCATAACAATGATATTGATGAGTTAAACCCTCGTCAACACCACTGGGCCTATTTACCAGCCCATTAATCCCCTGGTGCCCTTCTTTGGCATTCTAGATGTGTATCGAAATTTCTGAAGCATGCTCTCTAACCTTGCTCTTTTTGGAGTTCCGTAGCTCCTAAAAACACCAACATACAAACAAAAGGTATATTCTACGAGACAGAGTTGGAACCAAAAGAGAGGGCATTGTTTAGAAAATCCCTGAAATCATTAAGAACTTTGGTAATAACTACTAATATGATGCAAATATGTGGGAAAATATCTGACAATGAAATACAAAGTTCATGTATGCATTTTACATGCATAAACATCCCCAAGCTTAACCTATGCTCGTCCTCGAGTATGAAGATAATGATAAAACTAAACATGGACTTTGGAGTTTGTTGCTATGTTGGATATCATAAGTAATTATCTGTGGTGACCTAACACTCCACTTCATGTTGAAGAGCACGAGTCATTGCTATAACACTCACAGAACATTATTCCATGAACATTACACCTACCAGAGTAGTACAACAGAAACATCACGAGTCCAAGGTATAACTATATTATTCATATCACAAATGTTCATATAATATCCTTGGGACTTCCATGACACACTAAGCTCGTTAGGTAAGTTCCTGTTCAAGCCAAATCCAGAAGAAGCAGCTTGTAGTCTAGTCTAGAACTAGATCTACCTATCTCATTGTCTAAATGCTCTCTATTTGCTCTACCAGCAATTCTAAGGTTCTAGTTCCTATTCATGGGAATTGGATCCCATCTATGTTTATCTTCAGCTCTACTATCTCTGTTTGAAGTATTTGACACCGTTGACTACTTTGCTTCTTGGTTCTCCATAGCTGTCCTCCTTTATCGTCTTCTTGGTTTGGGATATCGTGATTACTCATCACGGTCTAGCAAGGGATAAGAAGCTAGATTGAGTATAGCATACTCATCAAGTTCTAAATATGTAGGTGTTTGATGAATAGCCATGGATCCAAGATCCTAAGCTTGTGTAGATTTTCAAAATCAGGTTTTTGGAAAAGGTAAGTTTTTAGTTTATAAAAATTATATGTTTGTCAGTCTTCATAGGTTGTACAGAACTTCATGGAGTTCCTTTCCATGCAGCGTTCTCAGTTCTTTCCCAGAACAGGGAGTAACATGTCACATTTATACACTCTCGAGAGTTGTGCTACTTTACCCACAAACATCTTTAGCCTTGTTGCATAGTCCGGGCCATGTCTCCCATTCACACTTCCATAGGTATGAGGCCCAGTCTAAAGATTAGCCAAGAACTAGCCTCTCCATGACCCCGTTGCCCACCCTTTGTAATGAGTTTCGGTCAAGATACCTACGCTCAATTACCCTCCCTTTTAATATACTCAGTCGTTATCCTGGTACACAAGATAGGGACATCACGGTCTCCCACGCATTGCTGTTCCCCACTAGGAACAACAACCTGAATAAGCATACGAGGACAAACAAAAGTAAGAAGGTCTAGCTGACTTGTTCGTCCCACTCCGGGATCTATGGTTAACATGGTTTATACGACGATTTTGAATCACTGACCACATTGGTTGTTAAGTGATGTCTACGCACTTTTATTCTTGTAGACAGTTGTTGGGCCTCCAAGTACAGAGGTTTGTAGAACAGCAGCAAGTTTTCCCTTAAGTGGATCACCCAAGGTTTATCGAACTCAGGGAGGAAGTGGTCAAAGGTATCCCCTCTCAAGCAACCCTGCAATCAAGATACAAGAAGTCTCTTGTGTCCCCAACACACCCAATACACTTGTCAGGTGTATAGGTGCACTAGTTCGGCGAAGAGATAGTGAAATACAAGTGGTATGGATAATTATAAGTGGTAACGGTGCCAAAAAATAGCTTGCTGGCGTGTGGTTGACGTGGGGAAAGACTAAAGGCAAACTGAAATAAAGAAGGAAGTAAGCAAACATGTAACAGATCTAGTTGCAAGCGGTGTTTCAGTGCTTAGAAACAAGGCCTAGGGATCATACTTTCACTAGTGAACACTCTCATATAAATATATTCTTCTTTATGATACTACGCTGAACTACTCTTCGGTTGGACACTTTAATCCATGGTAGGGCTATAACACCACACCTCAAAGTTCGCTTTTCCCATCTAGATAACCCACACTGTCACCTTGAGCACTAGATGGTTCAAACAAACACCACAATTTCATAAAGACATCCAACTCCAAATATAACTCATAATAAGTATTTGTAATCTCTAGCCTAAGTGCCACCATGGTGTGCACGCTGTCACTTTCACACACATTGGGAGAGCAGAGATCTATTAAAGCACTTGAGTAGCAAGGTAGATCTATAGATTACAAGCTCATGATCTCCATAAGATCATGCATAGAGAGAGATATGAACACATAGCTACCGGTAGAACCCTCAGTCTCGAGAGAGAACTACTCCCTCCTCATCATGGGAATCATCAATGGTGATGGAGATGGTGGTGGAGATCGATGGAGATGGCTCCGGGGGCACTTTCTCGTCCCGGCAGGGTGCCGGAACAAAGACTTTCTGTCCCCCGAATCTCCCCTTCGGTGGCGGCGGCGCTGCGGAACTTTTCGTGGATTTCTGATTGACGATTTAGGGTTTATGCATCGGGAGGCTCTTATAGGCGAGGGAGGCAAGGTCGGTGGCCAGTCAGGGGGGCCACACCATGCCCTGGCGCGGCCTAGGCTGGCCCGTGCCAAGGGGTGGTGTGGCCACCCTGTGGCCCCCCTCCGTCTCGTCTTCTGGCTCCGTGAGTCTTCCGAAAAAATATGAACTTTGGCTTTTGTCCCGTCCAATTCCGAGAATATTGATTTTCTGACTTTCCTGGAACCAAAAACAATAGAAAACAGGCAGCTCGCACTGTGGCTCTTGTTAATAGGTTAGTCCAAGAAATCATATGAAAAGTACTCCAAAGTGTGGACAAAACATAAGAAAGTAGATAAAACCAAGCACGGAACATCAAAAATTATAGATACATTTGCAATGTATCAACATCCCCAAGCTTAACTCCTGCTCATCCTTGAGTAGGTAATTTGATCAAAGTATTTGTAAAACATTCAAAGCTGGGATCATAGTACTTCAATCATAACATGAAAGACAAAGTTCTAGCAATAAGACAAAGCAACTATGTTGTAACATGAAAATGTACAAATAAAAGATCATGAATAACAATGCTTTGCAAGACATTTGTTTGTTTCACATAAAGAAAACATAGCATAGTAGTATTTAGCTTGTCCCTCATAGAGTAGCAAACATAAATGCATAGGACACCTTCGAAGTTCATAAGAGTGACTAGATACAAATAGTTTAAAACAAGCAATATCAAGTTATGCATCAATCAACTAGTCTTGGGACAA
Organism: Avena sativa; assembly: GCA_916181665.1. Taxonomy (NCBI): domain Eukaryota; kingdom Viridiplantae; phylum Streptophyta; class Magnoliopsida; order Poales; family Poaceae; genus Avena; species Avena sativa. The sequence goes on along the minus strand of OV702289.1, from coordinate 540,409,988 downwards.
TGCACATAGAACTAAGAATGGTCACTATGCTCTCAAAGTAGGTGCATAAAGGTAGAAGGTGGAGACTCAATATGATGGTGGACGAAAGGCCTTCATAGAAGGAAGCAGAGATTCAAGTTTCATAAAGAGCTTCCAAAAATTATGGTACTTATAGCTTTCAGCTCTCATTGCCCCTATCATAAGCATCTTGAAGTGATTAAGGTTAAAGTGAACAAACTATGGAGTATATGCTTGACAAAGTATAAGTTGGAAATCTCATGTCCCTTGAATACGAGGGCCGCTCCTCATGCTACTCAAGTTTAGTCACCGGTAAGTTCTTGTCATTGTAAGTACATGTGTATCATAGAGAACCGCCAACGGGGTACCCCTTGCCCGATGATACAGAAGAATCCCCATATCAAAATGACAAGGCAAGCAGACAACGAGCATCTCAGCAATCTTCTTATTTACCATGGGAATATGATGCTTTTTTCTCTCTTTCCTCTTTTCATAATCTCTTTTTTTCTTTTTCTCTTTTTTCTCAATATAGGACTCTTTTTTTATAAGAAGAATGCTTCATAGACAACTCATTATGGTTACGCTGCAGGTTTCCACCATGTCATCATGGATTAGACCAGCGGCCCAGGCGTTTCTCTAACACATATACATAACTCCATGGACTTACAAGCTCCCCTTTCATTTCACACCGACGACATCCATATACAAAAGAGCATGATATCAACTAGGTACAAGTACCAAGTGCAATGTTGAAAGCGTTCCCCATGAAAGCATGGTTCTGCTAATTCCCAACAAATAAGTGCAAGCATATAGAACATAGATGACACAATGGTTCAAGTTTATTAAGGGCAAGAAAAGTAACGTGTGCCATCAAGTTCGTGAGAGCTTTAATCACTAGTTTTCTCATAACAAGTTTAATTTGGAAGGTAAACAAAAGTATGAATATACTTGGAATAGCATAAGCTAGTAGGTAGGTATGGCGGACTCTTTGGAATAACTTGGTTTAGGGAGTTGGATGCATGAGTGGAACTCATACTTCGTTGTGGAGGCTAGCAAAAGACTGGGAGCGACAAACTAAGAGAGCAGTAATGACCATAATCATGCAGAGCGACAAAACATCATTGATCAAAGCATAAAGTGATACGACAAGTTGAAAACTAAAGGAGCATAAAGGCTTATGGTGACTTGAGATAGTCATAACATGGTGTGAGCATGCGCCAAGTCAACCCAAATAAAGCATCAAAGGAGAATACCACTATACTATGCTTTAATTTGCTAAAACAACGCACGATTCATCCAAGGAACATTAAGCAATCTCAATTGTTTATAACAAGTCACACTACAGCAAAGAATACTAAGCATAAAGCCAAAACAATATCAAGCATGGCATGACAAAGCATAGGCCACAGTCAAAAACAAGCTCTCTTTACCACTTAAGCATGAGCTTTCCTACTCTTTTCCAAACCAAACCAAACTATTTGAAAACCAATGTATGAAAGAGGGGGTCCAACCAATTTATTCAAGCAAACTAAGCAAACCAAGCAAACAAAAACCAAAAACAAAAAACGAAGACGCTCCAAGAACAACACAACTGTGCATGAAACAGTAAAAATGAAGTGTTTGAAAGAAACCTGAGATTTTTATTGATGAAGAAGGGGATGCCTTGGGTATCCCCAAGCTTTGACGCTTGTACTTCTTGGATATTTCGTTGGGTGACACGCATGGCATCCCCAAGCTTGAGCTTTAGTCCATCCTTCATCTCATTACTCATTCCTTCCATACACCTGGAATTTTTCTTCATACAAACCTTCACACAATCTTTATTAGCAACATTAGTGCACTCGAGATAATAAGTCTTTAAAGTTCAGTTATAACACCAATAAAACTTCTATTAAAACACTAGCTACTATACCACTTCTCTCAAAAATCTCAATTTCCCAAAAGAACTCAAAAAGGAATCAACAAGAAGCAAATGCAGAAAATGGCAGAAATCTGTTGCTCAAATCGAAAAGTGTTGAACAAACGAAAGTTAGATAACAACCTAGGGCAGAAGCACAAAAATTCACGCCTCAAAACGACGTACGGAGATTTTACACGAATTTTTACGGTGAAGCACAACAATCTGTTTCGGGACAACAACTTTCCCAAGCATTACTCCTCTCTCATTAGAGGTTACTCTTGGCACAAAAGCAAATAAAAAGGATAAGGAGCAGTTATTACTGAAGTAATAACTTCCAAGACTCATCTAAAACTTTTGGGTTATCTCCCAATAAGTACTTTTCTTTAGCGCCATTAAGTTAGGCTTGATAGTTTGAGAAGATGCTCACATAAGAAATATGAATTGAAGTAAAAGAGAGCATCAAGAAGCAAATTCAAAGCACATTTAAGTCTAACCCACTTCCTATGCATAGGAATCTTGTAAAGAAACAAGTCATGAAAGGACAAAGCAAAAAGCATAGTAAAGCAAAACAAGTGCAACTTCAAGACTTTCAACATAAAGAGGGGAAACTTAATATTGTTGAGATACATAAAACCATGTTTCCCTCTCTCATAATAACTTTCAGTAGCATCATGAATAAAATTAACAATATAACTATCACCTAAAACATTCTTATCATGAGCCACATGCATATAATCATTATTACTCTCCACATAAGCATAGTTGTTCTTATTAATTATAGTGGGAGAAAATTCAACAAAATATCTATCATTGTTATTCTCATCACCATAATCATAAAATATAGGAGGCCTATTGTAATCATAATTAATTTTCTCCTCAATAGTAGGTGGACTGAAAATATCATATTCATCATTGTAATCATCATATATTGGAGGCATAGTATCATCAAAGTAATTTTTCTCCTCCGTGCTTGGGGGACTAAAAATATCATGCTCATCAAAACTAGATTCCCCAAGCTTAGACTTTTCCATAGCATTAGAAATAATGGTGTTCAAAGAATTCATACTAATAACATTGCTATTATCATGCAAATAAAGTTCCATAGGTGTTTTAATTTTTTCTTCAAACACTTTATTTCCTAACTCAAGGTAAATACTATAAAGCTCTCTAATTTTGTTGTTGTTTTCCATTAAGCCTAACTAGTGAAAACAAGAAACAAAAAGACAAAATTGCAGAATCTAAAGGAAATAACTTCGAGCACTCACACCGGAGGATGTGAGTACCTTTTACCTTACCTCCCCGGCAACGGCGCCAGAAAATAGGCGTTTGCCGTGGGAGGTTCTTCTTCTTTAATCCTCCGGTGTGAATACCTTTTACCTTACCTCCCCGGCAACAGCACCAGAAAATAGGCGTTTGCGGTGGGACGTTCTTCTTCTTTAATCCTCCGGTGTGAATACCTTTTACCTTACCTCCCCGGCAACGGCGCCAGAAAATAGCTTGATGTCTACGCACTTCTATTCTTGTAGACAGTTGTTGGGCCTCCAAGTGCAGAGGTTTGTAGAACAGCAGCAAGTTTTCCCTTAAGTGGATCACCCAAGGTTTATCGAACTCAGGGAGGAAGTGGTCAAAGGTATCCCCTCTCAAGCAACCCTGCAATCAAGATACAAGAAGTCTCTTGTGTCCCCAACACACCCAATACACTTGTCAGGTGTATAGGTGCACTAGTTCGGCGAAGAGATAGTGAAATACAAGTGGTATGGATAATTATAAGTGGTAACGGTGCCAAAAAATAGCTTGCTGGTGTGTGGTTGACGTGGGGAAAGACTAAAGGCAAACTGAAATAAAGAAGGAAGTAAGCAAACATGTAACAGATCTAGTTGCAAGCGGTGTTTCAGTACTTAGAAACAAGGCCTAGGGATCATACTTTCACTAGTGAACACTCTCATATAAATATCTTCTCTATGATACTACTCTTAACTACTCTCTAGTTGGACACTCTAATCGATGGTAGGGCTATAACAGCACACCTCAAAGTTCATCTTTCCCATATAGAAAACCCCACACTATCACCTTGAGTACTAGATGAGTCCAACAAACACCACAATTTCATAAAGACATCCAACTCAAAATATAACTCATAACAAGTATTTGTAATCTCTAGCCTAAGTGCCACCATGGTGTGCACACTGTCACTTTCACACACATGGGGAGAGTAGAGATCTATTAAAGCACTTGATTAGCAAGGTAGATCTATAGATTACAAGCTCATGATCTCAATAAGGTCATGCATAGAGAGAGAGATGAACACATAGCTACCGGTAGAACCCTTAGACTCGAGAGAGAACTACTCCCTCCTCATCATGGGAATCAGCAATGGTGATGGAGATGGTGGTGGAGGTCGCTGGAGATGGCTCCGGGGGCACTTCCCTGTCCCGGCAGGGTGCCAGAACAGAGACTTTCTGTCCCTTGAATCTCCCCTTCGGTGGTAGTGGCACTGCGGTACTTTTCATGGATTTTTGATTGACGATTTAGGGTTTATGCATCGGGAGGCTCTTATAGGCGAGGGAGGAAAGGTCGGTGGCCGGCCATGGGGCCCAGACCATGCGCTGGCACGGCTTGGGCTGGCCCGCGCCAAGGGGTGGTGTGGCCACCCTGTGGCCCCCCTCCGTCTCATCTTCTGGCTCCGTGAGTCTTCCGGAAAAATATGAACTTTGGCTTTTGTCCCGTCCAATTCCGAGAATATTGATTTTCTGACTTTCCTAGAACCAAAAACAGCAAAAAACAGGCAGCTGGCACTGTGGCTCTTGTTAATAGGTTAGTCCAAGAAATCATATGAAAATTACTCCAAAGTGTGGACAAAACATAAGAAAGTAGATAAAACCAAGCATGGAACATCAAAAATTATAGATACATTTGCAATGTATCATTAAGTCCTAACTTTCCAAGTACAATGGAATATCCACCACATGGCTTCCCAACCATGTCTCTTAACCATGATTCCAGTGCCCACTATTTCACATTTCATTTATAAAAACGATATTTTGCTTTTAATGCAGGTGATAGAGTTTTTGAAAATATTTTTGTAAATGGACATGTAAGATTGCACTTGCAAATATGATGAAAGCTTGGTATTGTAAGATTTATGTAAGAATGAAATTTTCTTCTGATTGCAGGGTCATGCAATCAGCATCTTCTACCAGCATAAGGTCCAAGTTGAAGAGTAGCATCATCAGTCCGGTAAGGACTAATGTCTAAAAATATCGAGATGCTGGGGATGCATAATGCGGTGACCCAGCACACCACTGCATGTGTAGTATACTATAGTCGTTGACATGACATCCACAGAACACCATTTTATAAATATCACATCCCTCAGAGTGGTACAACAGAAACATTGCGGGTCCATATTACAAACATTCACACTTCATTATTATTACAATACCAGAAGTTCGAGACTTCAAGTGATTCAAACTTACAAACCAAATAACTTATTTCATAAGTTCAGCGGAAGAACGAAAAATACAACGGTAATAAAGACGTGAGCTCAACAACTTATTATATAAGGTTCGTGCTGCTCGGCTCAACCTAGGTAACTACACTCTGGCCTGACAACTACTCTGACTCATTGTCTTCATCTCCATAGTGTACCCCGTAGTCCACCCCTTCGATCCCACCGGACAGATCCGGCTCTTCATAGTAGACGTCGTTCTGGACCTCCATAGCATACATCTGGTCATCCTTCTGGCCCTCAAAGTCTAGCAAGTGTTTCAAAGGAAAGAATGAGTAACAGCGTTACCCAACAAGTGCACTTATGCAAGGTGGGAAGTTTGATGCTCTAACTACCACCTCGGACTATAAGTCCTTGGTACTATGCAGTTTTGGTAAACGTTTCTTCAAAGTTTAATTTTAATATCAAAAACTATGCCCATCAGCCTTCACTGGTTGACCAGAACTTCATGGAGTTCCTTTCCTGCCGTGTTCGTAGCTCCTTCCGGGAACAGGGAGTAACATGTCACAATTCTTACACTCTACAGATGTGCGTTGCTTTACCCATAAGAGACCAAATCCTTGTTGCACAACCGGATGTACTTTCCCATCCACAATTCCGTGATGTGGGGCCTAATAGATGATCCAAGCCAATCACTGTCCCTCTTCGTGAGCCCGCGTGAAGACACGACCCTCCAGGACATGCCCCACCTCTGTCAAGCCCCATATAGGTCAAGCTATAACTCTGGTAGGCACCCGAAGACTCTATGAGATGGTTATGCCCTAGCAAGCTCCCTTAAAGGTCTAGCTAAACCACTGACAGCCTCTCAAGATAATCTAGACACCCAAATCATGAGAAACTAAGGGGTTCCACCCATGTGCTAGGTTTCTCCACGAGAAATCCTCAGCCTCATGATGGTCATCCATCCATGGCGAAAGGAAGAAGATCCAGCTGACTTCTCCGTCCATTCCAAATCTTATGGTTAATGCGTAATATACGGCGCTAGAATCACTAATGTCATGGGCTATTATGCCCTAGTTGTTTGACATTGGAATCCTAGATTCCATTGTCATTCTTAGTATTTATCATCATTTAGGATGATAATAGCATTCATTTGTTTGGGAAAATATTTATTTTTTTGTCTCTTTTAGAATATAGGTGATAACACACAATTTTCAAATACTTTCATAAAGACTCTTCAAAGGACATGAGCAAGTGATGAACTTGCCTTGTGACTGCAAGGTAGTGAAGTCAGATACTTCCACTTGACCTTGAGATCCGGTTTCTATAGAAAACCATTATTGCCCGGTAAGGACAATATTTAAAGAAGCAATATGCAATCATAGTAATGCCATCCTATGATTTGTTTTCTTTCTTCTTTGCGTGTTTTACCCACATTGTAAAGGTTTTAAGTTTCCTTTAATTAATAAAAGAAAAGTATTACTCAAGAATCATTAAATTCATATTATCTTGATATTTAGCATTTTTATAATAAGAATCTCCTTTTATTCTTTTTGTAAAGAATCTTGTAGGAATGTTTCTATGATTTAACAAAGATTCATTTTATTGGATTATCTTCCTTGTAATTATCTGTCTTGATGTAATGATCTCCATTTGTAATATTTATTAAGGAATAAAGAAAAGAAATAAGAATTCATTTCTTATTTGAATTTCCTTGTCTTGTATCCATATGGTTGTTTAATATGTCTATAATATAATCAAACAATATTAATACATCATATAGAAATCCACTTTATGTTTCTAACTTCTAACTTACAAATATTTTTCAAATGGTTTAAATTTCAAATTTGAATTCAAAATATTTCCCCCGAAAATAGAATAATGTCTAAAGGTCATGTCAAAATTTGTAGCAATCACTTCAGAGAGCTATTCCTACCTCTAGATAGTGAAAGAAACTTTGATCTCTTTAGGTTTTTGTTTGGCGAAAAATCTACCCCGATTTTATAGATGAATGCATGCAAATGCACAGATTACTATTTCTACCCTTCATTGGTTCCTAAATGCTGGGGTGTTACATATTTCCATCCTTAAATTAAACTTTGTCCCGAAGTTTGCTGATGTGTACCTGAATAATTCTGGATATGCTTCTTTTAAGTCATCCTCTTTCTCCCATGTGGCTTCTCTCTCTGGGTGATGTTCCCATTGCACTTTGCAGTATTTGATTGCCCCGTTTCTCAACCTTTTCTAGTTCTCTTCCAGCATTTTACAGGGTTTTTCAACATAAGTCAAATCTGCTTGTAACTCGATTTCTTGATGTGTAATTACATCATCCGGAACTTTAAGACATTTCCGTAACTGTGACACATGGAAAACATTATGAACTTGAGCCAATCTTTTTGGTAACTCAAGAGCATAAGATATTGTTCTGTTCTAACTCAGTATCTTAAATGGTCTGATATATCTTGGACTCAATTTTCCTTTGACTCCAAATCTCTTAACTCCCTTCATTGGACTTACTTTCAGATATACCATATCCCCCCACTTCTAGATGCCATGGTCTCCGACTTTGATCAGCATAACTTTTCTGTCAACTTTGAGCTATCGTCAATCAATATCTAATAATATCGATGATATCTTGCTTCTCCTTGATATAGTCTGGTGCAAATTCCTTGCTACTACCAGGTTCATACCAACATATCGGTGATCTACATCTTCTCCCATAATGTACTTGATATGGTGCTGCTTTCAGACTACTTTGATAGCTATTGTTATAAGAAAATTCTGCCAACGGTAGATGATCTTCCCATGAACCTCCAAAATCTAATGCACAAGCTCTAAGCATGTCCTCCAAGATTTGATTGGTTCTTTCTGTTTGGCCTCCAGTTTCGGGATGATAGCCTATGCTAAAATCCAACTTCAAGCCAAGTGCTTCATGTAATTGTTTCCAAAATGCTGAAGTAAACACAGATCCTCTATCTGATACAATCTTCTTGGGTACTCCGTGCTTTCTTACTATTTCTTTGACATAGATTTCCACTAACTTCTCAGCATTATCTTTTTGATTTACCGGGATAAAATGTGCACTTTTCGTGAATCTATCCACAATCACCCATATCATATCTTTCCGCTTCGGTGTCATGGGTAACCCTGTGATAAAATCCATACCAATTTCTTCCCATTTCCATTCCGGAATTTCTAAAGGTTGTAATGGTCCTGCTGGACTTTGATGTTCTGCTTTTACCCTTTGACAAGTATGTCATTCAGATACATACTTTGCAATATCCCTCTTCATGTTATTCCACTAGAATAATTCCTTAAGATCCATGTACATCTTCGTACTTCCTGGATGAATTGAATATGGTGTTTCATGTGCTTCTCGGAGTATCACCTCTCTGATCTCCAGTACATCTGGTACACAAAGACGGTTTTAAACCATAAAGATCCATAATCTCCTAGGTGAAAAACTGATTTTTGTCCTTTGGAAATTCTTCTGATTTCTTTAGCAATAAATGGATCATCAAGTTGATGTCGATAGATCTCATGACGAAGATCACTACTATGCTCTTCTACAACCCTCATGGTATCTAAGCCTACATGAACTTCTGTCCTTAGAAATTGTATTTCTAACCTTTCTAGATCCATTTGCAACTCTTTTGGTAATTCTCTATTGATAGGTTGAGTATCCGTACTCTTCCGACTTAAAGCATGTGCTACTACATTGGCCTTTCCTGGAGTATAATTAATTGTAAGATCATAATCCTTGATCAACTCCAGCCATATTTTGTGCCTCATATTCAGCTCCTTCTGAGTGAAGAAATATTTAAGACTCTTATGATCTGTGTATAGTTCACACCTTGCTCCATAGAGAAAATGTCTCCATCCTTTTAAAGCAAAGACCACTGCTGCTAACTCCAAATCATGTGTTGGGTAATTGACTTCATGAGATTTGAGTTGTCTAGACCCATAAGCAATTACCTTGCGATCTTGCATTAGCACACATCCTAGTCCTTCTTTGGATGTGTCACAATATACTGTGTAATCTTTTCTGGTTTCCGGTATAGCTAAGATTGGTGCAGTTGTTAATCTAGTTTTCAATTCCTGAAAACTTTCTTCGCATTTCTCATCCCATATGAATGGTGCATTCTTTCTTAGAAATTTGGTCATTGGTCCAGCTATCTTGGAAAAACCTTCAATGAACCTCCGATAATAGCCTGCCATGCCTAAGAAACCTCGAATTTGTTTCACATTAGTTGGTCCATTCCATTCCAATACTGATTGAACTTTGGATGGATTTACCGCAATTCCATCCTTACTGATTACATGACAAAGAAATTCTACCTTGTCCAACCAAAATTCACACTTGCTGAATGTAACACCCTAGCATTAGAGCCTAGAAATAAGCTGAGGTAAGGTGTGTGCATTGCATTCATGCATAGAAAATCCAGATAATTTTCGCGCTTTTAAATAAAACTTTTCAAAGTGATTGAAGCTTCTCTTAACTTGGTGGAACTGAAGTAGATCATCAAGTTGACTGCGATAAGTTTCAATATAACCTTTGCTAAAACCTTATCTTTGGGTAATATAATTTGATCTAAGGGTAGATCAAATGTAATAAAACTAAGTCACACCACACTACTTAATAAGGAGTACTTGATCTTCTAGATATCATTACATGGTATTCCATAAAACAACTCAAGGATGAATACTTAATATCCCTAAGATGATATCAAGGTATTATCTACCACAAACCCTGAATCCCAAGTCAAGTATATAACTTAAGTAAAAGAAACTCATAACTAAATCTTGAAACACTTGCTTGTCATAGTTATTTATACCATGGGTACCATGGTAGTTCTTAAACAACAACTCTTATCAAATAGAGAGGAAAGAGGAGTCAAGCTAAGACCATTCAGCACATACCCTTAGTGTCATGTTAATAGATGACAATCCTATTTAACCAAGTGTTAGTGTTTATTGATCATCAATGTGTGTGATCAATTTCTAACCTAGAACTTATTGACTCATAGCCTTTGACTATTATGTTGACCTTCCAAAGACCTTAAGTAAATTAATAAGAAGAAGGAACTAGCTATGGTGAAGTATGACATCATCAATGGAATGTGATCCTTAGTGGAGATCAAACCATTGGATGTTGGAGGAGTTAACTCACTCCTGAGTTAACTAGAAGAAGTACCTAAAACCAAGAGTTAAGCTAGTAATCGAGGAGCCCTGAGAAAGCTAGTAGTAATAGTACATCAAATAATAATCTTGTTAAGACAAGTGGATATAAACTTAGAGTAAGCTTGCTTAACAAGATAAGCCTATAAAGAGGCTAGTAACAACCTATTGCTTAGTTGATGATAGATCTTGATCAGACAATTAAAAGCCTAAGCTTTGTTTGACCAAGGGTTGGTGGTCATTATTATCAAGCCACTTGAGAATAGATGACTGGATGATGAAGAAGTGAGGTGAGTATACCAAATTAGGTAAAGCCCTAGCAAGATGAATCATCTAGCTTGATCCTATGAAGTCAAGCTAGAGTATAATGAAGTATATACCATCAGTTGTAGGAGTAGTTGGAAGTATAGTAGTTTAACCAAGTTAATACAAGAACAACTTGTATTATGGAGAGTAGTACCATACCTATTCTAGAGGATTGTTATCACATGTGATATAGAGAGAACTATAATCTTGCAAGCCTTAGAAGTAGTTGCAAGATGGATTTAAGGAAGTTACTAGATGGAGTTAGTAGTAGCTACATTGATAGGTGCATCAATGGTAGTTAATTAAGAGGATATATATACTTGGAGAAGAATGAAGGAGTAATGTTGAAGTGGCATGGCCATGTCATCATATGATGATGGATATGGTGGAGTCAGATGATTGTCTTCTTCAGGAAGATGTGATCTTTGTGAATAAGATGAGAGAGATTTATAGAGTATATTTAGGAAAGGAATTCCTTGTCTCAAGATAAGCCTAGTGAGGTATTAAGGTAAGGATTCTTTAGACACCTTTAATTAACAGTATATCAAGCCATGACAGAATCATGTCTACCTCTTTGTTTAAAACCCTAGAATAAAGAGGGTAGTTAAACCAATTCCTATTTTTAGGCAACCAATGGATAGTATCTCTTATCCAAATGAAATGTCTAACATATAAGTAGAATACCAGTTGAGAGTATGTTGATGGAAGCCTTTTCCACCTGATTGTCTTAAACCCTAATAGAAACCTAGAATGATAAAACTATCAGGATCACATTAATAAGCAATTCCAATATCTCACTCTAAGTTGAGATATCAAATATACTCATAGAATTAGGAGTAGTGTCCCTAAACCTTTATCCTTATCCATATTCATAATAGAATATGAGTCAAACGAACCTTCCTAAAACACATGGTAATTCTAAACTCTACAAATCAAGTAGAAGTGGATTTGGCAAATCACCAAATATGGAGAACCATGAGAATCAAATCATCATATTATGAACCACAAGGATTAATACCTTATATTATATATATAATTCCTTTATGAGGTTGAGTATTAATAAGATTTTATACACATAAATCATTAGCCTCTTAAACCACTACTGTTACATTATTTTAGTGGTAATACAAATCATTTCTATAAGATTTTCTTATAGGAAGTAAATCCCTAAAACCCTAAATTATATTTACTTTACTAAATAAAAGAACCCTTCATATAATTATGAATATCTTATACACAATAAGAAATGCAGGGGAAATAGTTATAATTCCTTTATACAATAATATTTATAACCTACAAAATCTCTGGATATTTAAACCCCTGAAGAAGTTCAAATTTAAAAAGGTTTTGTAAAAGAAGAGAAAACATAAAATATAAAACAGAATAAAGAAAAGAATTAGAAACAGAAAAAAATACAGAGTAGACCAAATCTGGCCCGAGGCCCATTTCCTCACCCCTCTATCTACATCCCAACACCAGTACCAGCCCAGTAGTCTTCCTTTGGATGACAAGTGGGACCGAAGGAAGGACCGCGGGTTGAGACAGAGATTTGGCCAGGGGTTTCTTGCAAAAAGGCCGTCGTCGTCACCATTACACACACAGGCAGCTCGCTGGACGGAGCTCCACCGTCCGCGCCACGCCGTGACGTAAACCTCGTCTAGATTCGTGCTGCCATCACCTGGAGGGGATAAGAATGCCACCGCAATGCTCTCGTTTATCTTCATCCTCATTCCCCCTCGCTTGCTCTCCATCTCTCTCTGCATCTCCTCCACCGAGAACCCTTACTCATCGGAGCTCTAGAAAGCCATTGTTCTCGAGCTCGCCTCGGCCAGCTGAGGCCACTATGAACACCGTGGTGATCTTCTTGTTCGATTACCCCATCCCATGGAAGCCGAAAAATCCCTTGATGACCGGATTGGTACCTCTGTTCCAGACAGTAGCCGTCATCAATTCCACCGCTTCCGACCACACCGCACTCCGTCAGCCGCTGTACAAGCACCAGGGTAAGCTAGCGTATCTCTAGACCCCACTCTTGCCTGCTAATTCGTGTTGTAACCCAAGTTGCATCGAGCACCACCGTTCACCGCCGCCATTCGTCGTCGGTGTCACTATTCCGATGACTAATAAGGGGCCACGCAACTACAGATAGGATCGCCGTGCTCTGCTCATTCCAACGCACCACTTCACAGCCACGCGTGCGCTCGCATACATCATCGTTGGTGACCATCTGGTGGTGGCCGATGAGGTGACGTCACGCTCACGTCACACCCACGTCATCCCGGCCCGCCAGCCTCATTTGACTTGGTCAGTCCCTAGGTGGCTGCTGACGTGGTCCTGACCCCACGGGTCAGTGACCCTGTGTAGAGTAGGAACCGGTGTGAAAAGTATTCTCTGTTAGTAAATAGATAAAACAATATAAATTTTAATATAAATAAATTTTAGGAATTTAAGAAAATGAGTAAATATTAGAATTGAATACTTTTGTTTTATAATTCAGAAAAATATGTATAATATATCAAAATACTCATAAAAATAATCTATAATTTAAGTTCATTATCAAATATTATTGTGTTAAATATTTAAATAAATATTATTTAATAAATATTTTATAAGTAATAATACTTTGAAAATTCATATTTTAATATTGGTAAATAAGAAAAATATAAATAATATACCAAAATTCTTATAAAAAAATCTACATTTACAAACTTGTTTTAATTATTTTTGTGTCACTTAACTTAGTATTTATTATTTATTTAGTTTATAAAGTGATTAAACTTATAAAAATCATATCTTATTATTTAAAAATCACAAAAATACTTATAATATACCAAAATGATCACAAAAATAAATTCTACACATTAAAAATATCATTTTTCTCAATTGAAGTTAAATAAAAGGTAAAGGTCTAAAAAATATTATTTAAACTCTTTTATTTTATTTTAATTCCTTAAAAATATATAAATATTTACTATTGTCTTTACCATTATTTGTTTAGAGTCTAAAAATGTAATAACAAGTTCAAATAATGTTTAATTGAAGTTAACATAAGTCTAACCATTTTAAGTTGTACTATTATTTCACTCACAAGTTAAAAAGTATTTCCCAAGATAATTCATGAGTGGTTAAGCAATGAAGTTTCCACATTATGAATCATACCCATTCATTTGTGAGTAAATAAAGAATTCTATTCAACTATAGTGTTAAGAGAATATGCCTTAAATAGAAGTATTACCACTCTTAATTAACCTTAAAGTAACATTATAAAGTGAACCAAGTTATAATACCATATAATGACCAAGATAGATAGTCTCAACTACTAGTGTAGTTTTTATTCAAATAAAGTAATTCTTTTTTGTTTAAGAATTATAATTAGCAAGAAATCCTAAGAGTGTTAATTTATAGTTTAAATACTTTTGTTTAGTTAAGTATGATTTTCCTCAAGAGTTATTATTTTAAGAAACATTAAAAGTAATCCTTGAATACTTGTCTAAAAGCTCTAATTAAATCTTAATCTTGTTTAAGAAATATTTTAGATACCATGCTCCATTTGAATGCTTTAGTATTATATGCTACTTGTCGTACTTACATATTGTTTCACACACTCTCACAAGCCTTAATAAGAAGCACAAGTGTGAAGCTGATATAAAAGTGCAACACATTCCTAAGAACTCATCACCAGTTTCAAACCCTAGATTAGATGCGATTAGTCCGGGGATTCACGTTTATCAAAGTGCATTACATTACTTATGCATCATTGCATCTTGCTTCTTTAAACATTAGTCCTTACCGGACCAATGATGCTGTTTACAGAATTTGGATCTTCTATTGTCTTGAAGACCGTGAGTGCATAATCTTGTAATCACAAAAGGTAAGTTCACAACTTGCTCATGTCCTTTGATTATTTTCTATCAAATGCTTGTAACTCAAATGTTGTCATCACCTGCATTTCAAAAAGGTCAGAAAACACTATTTTCATAATAATATGATTATGGATTATTTACTAGATGGTAATAATCTATTGATACAGTTCCAGTGGTAAAGGAACACAATATCTAGGACTTAACAACCAATGTCGCCAGTGATTCTACTGCCGTATATTACGCGTTAACCATGAGATTTGGAATGGGACAGAGAAGTCAGCTGTATATTCTTCCTTTCATATGGAGGCAAGGTGACCTTAACGTGACATTGTGAATTCCTTGTGCGGATCCAGCATATCGGTGGGCACCCTTAGGCCCCACATTTTTGGTATCTAGATTATCTATGAGCGGCTGCCAGAGGTACAGTCGGACCTTTATGGAGCTTGTCAGGGGCATAACCTACTCATAGAGTCTTTGGGAACTCATCAGGGTTGTAGCTTGCCCGAAAGGGGGCTTAACGGAGGTGTAGTCAGCCTCGAAGGATCATGCAGACATATGGGACTACTAGGCCCCACATCATGGAATTGTGGACGGGAATAAGCTGCCCGGTTGTGCAACAAGGAGTTGATCTCTCATGGGTAAAGTAACGCACCTCTGCAGAGTGTAAGAATTGTGACATGTTACTCCCTATTCCGGGAAGGAGCTACGAACGCGGTAAGAAAGGAACCCCATGAAGGTTCTGGTCAACCTATGAAGGCCGTCAGACATAGTTTTCAGAATAAAAGCAACCTTTGAAGAAATGTTTACGATAACCTGCATTGCCTATGACCTATGGTATGGCTGTAGAGATAGTGCATCATACACTCCTTTTTAGTGAACTTGCTGAGTATGCTCATACTCAACCATACCTTCTTAACCCTTTCTAGGTTCTAAGCCGATGAAGACGACATCAACATCAATTCATGCTCAGGAAACCATCATCAGCAACTCAAGTTCTTCAATGAAGTCAACAAATACATCGACTGAAGTGAAGACAAAGTCTCTGTTTAGATAGGAGTAGATACTCTAGCCATAAAACC
Organism: Avena sativa; assembly: GCA_916181665.1. Classification (NCBI taxonomy): domain Eukaryota; kingdom Viridiplantae; phylum Streptophyta; class Magnoliopsida; order Poales; family Poaceae; genus Avena; species Avena sativa. The sequence goes on along the minus strand of OV702289.1, from coordinate 540,394,217 downwards.
TACTTCTGTAGAGCATTGCATTAGTAGGAATTGCATGCCTTATGGTTTAGATCGTAGTACTTTTAGCCAGATAGTTCAGAGTTATTATTTTTGGTTCTTCCTTGTAAGAAGTTATTTCTCTCTCTTTAACCTAGAGTGTTCTCTAGATCTTTTGTAAAGACTAAAGTTGTAATCTATAGTCATGTCTTGGACCTGTTGTGTTTCTGTTGTACCACTCTGAGGGATGTAATACTAGTGAACGGTCTTTCATTGGTGTTATGTCACTGACTATAGTGTACTACATCATGCAGTGGTATGCTGGGTCACCGCAGCTGGTATTAGAGCATACATCTTATGTTCTCTCAAGATTTGCAATGCTATCCTCAAATGATCAGCATGCTCTTCTTTATCTTTTGAGTATATCAAAATATCATCAATAAACACTATGATAAACTTATCCAGATAAGGCATGAAGATTTTGTTCATCAGGTTCATGAATATTGCTGGTGCATCGGTCAATCCAAAAGGTACGATGAGATACTCATGATTTCCATACCTTGACACAAATGCTGTTTTTGGAACATCTTAAGGTTTGATTTTTATCTGATGGTATCCTGATCTTAGATCAATCTTGGAAAACACTCCAACTTCTTTGACTTGATCAAATAGATCTTGGATTCTTGGCAATGGATATTTGTTCCTGATGGTATCATTGTTAATATTTCTGTAATCACCACACATTCTTCGTCCTCCATCTCTTTTATCCACAAAAGTTACCGGACTTCCCCATGGGGATACACTTTCCTAAATAAATCCTTTTCTGGCTAACTCATCAATTTGCTCCTTGAGCTCTTTTAATTCTTTTGGTCCCATCTTGTACGGTGCTTGGGCTATTGGTGCTGTACCAGGTATTAGGTCAATAGGGAACTCTATTGCTCGATCAGGTGGCAATCCTGGTAACTCTGCTGGAAAAACATCTTGAAGTTCCTTTACTACAGGAATATCTTCCAATTTGACCTCCTTCATTGAGTTTAATTGCAGATCTACCATGATATGACTATGTTTATCCGCCTGATAGACTATTCTTCCTCCACTTGGAGACTTGATTGAAATGATTTTATCCTCACAATTGATCTGAGCCCCATACTCAGCCATCCAATCCATTCACAACACTACTACTATTCCCCTTAATGGAATCACATAAAGATCCACATAATAGGTTTGACCACAGATTGAGATAACTTGGTTTAGTTTTATATTTCTAACTACCACGATCCCTCTAGCGGTAACTATGGTCATAGGTTTTTCTAACGGTGCCCTTCTAATCCCGAACTTATCACAAAATTGTTCAGATATGAATGAAGTAGTTGCACTCGTATCAAATAGAACTTTTCCAGGATTTGTGAGAATATTGAGCGTACCTATTACCGCTTGATCCGAGTTATCCACCTCCTCCAAGGTTGTGCAATTCAACTTTCCAGTAGGTCTGCCTCTCTTGCCGTTGTCGTTTTTTCCATAGCTTCCACCTCTATTAGGTTGTCCACCTCCGCCTCTTGCTTGACCACCGCCTGATGTAGGCCAACCACCTGGTGGTTTATTGGGAAAATCGGGCTTCATGTGCCCCTTCTGACCACACCCATAGCATATGATCACCGGCTTCAGGCAATCCCTACTAAAGTGCCCTGGAAGCTTACAATTGTGACAAATGACATTCCTACTGGTTGTGGTTGCACCACGATTGGGATTGTTACCATTGTTAAAGGACCTATTTCGAGTTTTGAACTCCATATTAGGTTTAGGTTTACTTGCTTGGATCCTCTTGGTTTCCTTCTTTGCTCTCTTCCTTTGGTCCTCTTGGATATTCTTGTAATCATCCTCAAATGTGATAGCTGCATCAAGTAACTGTTGAAAAATCTGCTTATTGGCCAGCCTCAACTGCATCTTCACAAATGTATTTAAACCACGCAAGAAACACTTCTTTCTCTTTTCCTCAGTGCTCACTTCTTCCTCAGCATAACGAGATAATTGACTGAACTCCCGGATGTACTACATGACACTGGTGTAACCCTGCTGAAGTTCTTCAAACTCCGTACGCTTCAGTTCATTAACACTTTCCGGAACATGATACTCATGAAATCTCTGCTTAAACTTCTCCCATGTATACTCTCTTCCTAGAGGTTGCATTGCTAACTGATTCTCCCACCATGATGCTGCAGGTCCTGTTAAGAGATGCGTTGCATACCTCAACTTTTCCTCATCATTGCATCCTACTGTTTTCAACTTTCTCTCTGTATCTGCTAGCCAATCCTCTACATCCATTGGCTTAGGGTCTAACACAAAAGGTAAAGGCCTTGCATTTTGAAAGTCAGAAAGACTCACACCACGTCCTTCAAGTTCCCTCTGATGTCCCACTCGATCCACTAATCCCTTCATAAACTTGTTCTGGGACTCTTTCATCATTTGCATGTATTGCATAAAGTTCTGCTCCATCAACGATCTCATTGGTGGTGGTGGTGGTAAGTTTTCCTGCATTCTGACGTGTTCATTCACCTTTTCCTTAGTTTTGCTCCATGCGCTGCTGTTTGGTCTCATCCTCTACACCCGTTTCCATACCTCCTAGTCCTGTAACATAAAGGAAACACTAATAATTACATCATTCATATGTGTTCTGAGCTCAACTTCATGCACAAAACTAGTCACACAATGGAAAACAAGATCCAAATAAGAACCAAATATGCATTTCATTACAAAAAAACATAGTTAGTACAATGTCATTACAAGACCATACCATTTAGGTATTACAAACTCATGTGGATACTATCCCACTTATTTAATTACATCAAGTACTCAGACTCTAACTCCTAGATCAACATTAGGATACTCCTTCTCAAGGTCACGCTCCCAAGAAGTTGCGACATTCATCATAAATACCCGGACTACAACCGTGCTGACGTGAAGTACGACGCACCATCTGTGGAATGGCTTGCCTCTTCAAAGGACGATACTCAGTATCAGAAGTATCCAGACTTGACACATCATCCAGCTGAAGTGTGTCCATACCTTCCAACTCATCTGAGGTATCTTTAGAATCATCCTCATCACTTTCTTCTTCAATCGCCTCCTGCATTCCGACTCCTGAGTAATCAACAGAATACTCCACTTCCGGTGCTCCCCAAGTACTCTGCTGGGTACGATAGTCCTCAACTATAATTGGATAGTGCACGTTATTTGGAGTAGGACAATGTTCTGGTGCCTCAAACACCCTTTCTTCAGGATCTTCCTCATCGGAATCTACATCCTCCACGTGGACATCCCTTCCATCAACGGAATAAGATCTCACTCCCATTCAACTAGTTTACCCGATATCACCAATAGAATCTTCCACAGGAATAGGATTCCCGACAGATCCATCCATTGATCCGTATCTCCATCCTTCGGAGTTTCCAATAGGTAGTTCTGAGTCCTCGGTTCCCCAAGAATTCTGTGGTACTGGATGACTAGTGCCCTCATCAGGATATCTAGTGGATTCTGGCATAGGTGAATACGGATATGGTGTAAAAGATGCTGGATCTATAGGTATATCCTTAAAAACTAGGCTAACCCTACCCACCGCTTCGTTCTCCAGTTTAGATGCTAACTTCTCCCTTTGTTAAGGATTAGTCAAATCCTCTATCATATCAATCTGATCCTCTACAATAACTTGATGTGTCTTATACAAAGACCCAACCATCAGTCGATATAGATCCATAAACTTGGAAGCTAATTTTGGATGCTTCTTCACTAAAGTAAGATGATCCGGTACCGTCTCCTCGTCTATAGAGTCATGAGGAATTACAAAATATGTGCTTCCTGCTAACTCTTCTGCTTTATGCTCCCGAACATTGGATATCGTCTCCAAAATAGCAACATGTTATGCTGCTAGATGACTTCTACCTTCACCCATGGGTAAATCGTGATATAAACCAAGCCTTTTTGGTAGTTGGATGCTAACACGATATTTGGCTAACATTCGCCCATCATGGTATGTCATGGTATTAACTGGAATATTAGTTGTGCAACCAAAAACCCTCAAAAGTTCTCGAAGCTGTTTAGTTAAAGTCCCTGATAATCATCGAGAGTTTCTTCTTTCCTTGCCAAAGTCTGTTTTGGAAACTTTGGTGCCATTTTAACTGTATACAAAATATTCATAATTAGTAACCACTAATTGTAATGATGCATCATAATAATGAATTATCGCACTAAAAATATAACGAAATATTCCCAAATGAATATTCATCATATAATCTAGAGAACTCTTTACCGTTGCCCTAAGACTCCTACAGATAGTTCTCTTTACTAGGTTTCCAACATAAGGTCAAAGCAATTGCTCTAATACCAGATGTGGTGACCCAGCATACCACTGCATGTGTAGTATACTATAGTCATTTACATGACATCCACAGAACACCATTCTGTAAATATCACATCCCTCGGAGTGGTACAACAAAAACATTGCGGGTCCATATTGCAAACATTCAAACTTCATTATTATTACAATACCAGAAGTTCAAGACTTCAAGTGATTCAAACTTACAAACCAAATAACTTATTTCATAGGTACAGCGGAAGAACGAAAAACACAACGGTAATAAAGACATGAGCTCAACAGCTTATTCTATAAGGTTCGTGCTGCTCGGCTCAACCTAGGTAACTACACTCCAGCCTGACAACTACTCTGACTCGTTGTCTTCAGCTCCATAGTGTACCCCGTAGTCCACCCCTTTGATCCCACCGGACAAATCTAGCTCTTCATAGTAGACGTCGTTCTGGACCTCCGTAGCATACATCTAGTTAGCAAGGGGTTCGAAGGAAAGAGTGAGTAACATCGTTACCCAGCAAGTGCACTATATGCAAGGTGGTAAGTTTGATGCTCTAACTACCACCTCAGACTATAAGTCCTTGGTACTATCCAATTTTGGTAAATGTTTCTTCAAAGATTGATTTTAATATAAAAAACTATGCCCATCAGCCTTCACAGGTTGACCAGAACTTCATGGAGTTCCTTTCCTGCCGCGTTTGTAGCTCCTTCTCGGAATAGGGAGTAACATGTCACAATTCTTACACTCTGTAGAGGTGCGTTTCTTTACCCATAAGAGACCAAATCCTTGTTGCACAACCAAACATACTTTCCCGTTCACAATTCCGTGATGTGGGGCTCAATAGATGATCCAAGCCAATCACTGCCCCTCTCCGTGACCCCGCATGAAGACACGACCCTCCAGGACATGCCCCACCTTTGTCAAGACCCATATAGGAAAAGCTATAACTCTGGTAGGCACCTGAAGACTCTATGAGACGGTTATTTCCTGACAAGCTCCCTTAAAGGTCTAGCTAAACCACTGACAGCCTCTCAAGATAATCTAGACACCAAAATCATGGGAAACTAAGGGGTTCCACCCATGTGATAGGTTTCTCCACGAGAAATCCTCAGCCTCACGATCAGGTCATCCGTCCATGCGAAAGGAAGAAGATCCAGCTAACTTCTCTGTCCCATTCCAAATCTTATTGCTAATGCATAATATACGACGCTAGAATCACTGATGTCATGGCTTATTATGCCCTAGTTGTTCGACCATTGGAATCCTAGATTCCATTGTCATTCTTAGTATTTATCATGACTTAGGATGATAATAGCATTCATTTGGTTGGGAAAATATTTATTTTCTATCTCTTTTAGAATATAGGTGATAACACACAATTTTCAAATACTTTCATAAAGACTCTTCAAAGGACATGAGCAAGTGATGAACTTGCCTTGTGACTACAAGGTAGTAAAGTCGGATACTTCCACTTAACCTTGAGCTCCGGTTTCTACAGAAAACCATTATTAGCTGGTAAGGACAATATTTAAATAAGCAATATGCAATGCATAGTAATGCCATGCTATGATTTGTTTTCTTTCTTCTTTGCATGTTTTACCCACCTTCTAAAGGTTTTAAGTTTCCTTTAATTAATAAAAGAAAAGCATTACTCAAGAATCATTAAATTCATATTATCTTGATATTTTGCATTTTTATAATAACTAGTGTTATTCTAAGAGTTTAAAAATAAATTTATTTAATTTTAACACTTTTAAATATTTAACTAAAATTCCTTTGAAGGAATAAAAATATACTTTTATCACACTTGATTTACTTTTTGAAAATACAAACCAGTATTTTTCTATAATAGTACTTCTCTTTAGAATCTTAAAAATGAATTTTATTCAATTTTAGGTGTTTTGTATTTTTTTATATAATTTCAGAGGAAATATATACAGTTTTAATTATAGGTCTATATTTAATCACTTAAATTACTATCTAGTATTTTTGTTAGATAGAGAATATTTTTGTGGTTTCATATATATATTATTTGTATTTTTAAGATTTTTATTTATTTTTCTAGAGCCTAATTTATCTCAGGGGTATATTTGTAATTTGGTATTTTAAATAAGTCCTTCTTTTAAAACTTTGGCCTGGCCCACTACGCTGACCTGGCCTGACCCGGCCCGCTAGGGCTGGACATATGCCCCTGGGTAGTACTGGGCTGCCCACACCTGACCTAGTACCCCCACTCGCTATCTCTTCTCTCCCTTCTCTCTCTCGCGCGACGCCCTCTCTGGCCGCTCGATGCCGCCGTCGTCGTGGGTGATTCCGGCTGCCCTAGGCCACCGTGTCTATTGCCGTGGTGCAAGACGACATAGACGAGGACACTGCTTGATGCTGTCCTACTCGATATGGCAATGGCGCTCTCCACTGGCCGCGCTGACCCCCACCTCGTGGCTAGGGTTTGGGGTCCGCCGTGCTCTAGCGCTCCCTCGATGATGTTGTGGTGCTCGTGGCGCCGCTTCTCCATGGCCACCACTACCGTGTGCAAGCGCGGGTTACAGTGCCCCCTCGGGGTGCTCCCTGTGCCGCCACCTCTCTAACGCCGGCCTCCTCTCTGCGTCCTCTTTGATACTCTTACGAGGATCTCGAGTAAGTGCTCTAATCTCCTCTTTGTGCTCTACCTTGCTTCTATCCCATGCCATGTGGTCATTTGCAATGGATTTCCCCATTTAGGGTTCATCCCTAAATTTCTAGGGTTCATACCCCCCTAAAGTGGTGATTTAGCGTAACTCTAGGGTTAATCTTGCCTGTGCTAATCCTTTGATGATGGTCTACTATTAGTGTAGTGTCAATCTCTATTGAGCATGTTTGTTACTCTGTTCGCTATCAGAGAACACTCTGCTGATCATGCTTGTGTTACTCTGGTCTCTATCATATGCTGTGGATTTACTACTCTCGAATTAAGTTGAGATTGTTCTCTGTACTGATACTTGGTTAATTGTTTACTTGTGAAGCACTGATGTGCTCGGTCTTAGGATTTAATCCTGCTATTGTGGAAATCCAAAGTTAATAGTGCTAGTCTCTTCTCTGTGATTAATAAGAAGATAATTTATAAAGAGATGATTCCTATGTACTTGTAGGAAAAGGATTAAACTCAGTGATTTCTAAATAGTGTGGTCTAGTAATAGATAGTTTTGATCTTTACTATCTTTTGAAGAATAAAGTACCTATTTATGATTCCTAAATCATTTAGGAAGATGATTATCTGTGTTGAAGAGGATCTACTTGAGCTTGTACTCAAGAAGACTTGATCTTGCTAGGTACAGAGGTGCTACCCTTCTGGGAATGTGCCTTGTACCTGCAGTTGTACTATGTATCTATCTAGATAGAAATGGATTATAGGATCAATGATGCTAGTCTGAGACCCTGCCTATGCAAAAACACATGCCTGATCTATCTGTTTATTATCTGCTGTTAAATCTGTCCACTTATCATGTGCTTGCAAGAATATGAATGCGTAAGATGGAAAATGATCAGATCTTAAGGTTGGGTTATACCCTGGTAGCCTTGTACTGATGTTTCCTTCTACTTTTGGCTTGTGGTAGCCCTGGATTTGTTGTGGCTTCCTCTTGGCCTGGTCTTGCTCCTCCTAGTGTTGTTACTCCTGTGTGACCTTGCTGTCCACCTAGTTCATCCCCTCCTCAAGTCACCATCTTGGCTGGTGATCTCCTTGGTTTTCTATGGTGAAAAGTGGCTTGATCTAGTGTTATGGTTTCAAGATCTGGTGCTATTCTTGGTTGTGCTGGTGACAAACTATGGCTGGGCTCTCTCTTTGCGAAGTGGATAGCAAAGCTTGCTTTGCTCCTATGCTGCTATGATTTAAGTAGGTCCTTTGCTCTCTACCGCTGACACCTCAATGCATGCATTTAGGTGTGTGAGATGCTTCACTATTTGATTTAGTTGTGGATGTGATCAAGTAACTCTGGTTTATACTCCCCATCCTTTTACTATTACTTATCCTGGTGAAACTTACCACTTTTCTATTTGGTTTAAATTGTGACACTGGAGCCATTTGCTTAAAAGAATAGATACTATACTTTGGTGAAACTTGCCCCTTCCAATTACTCTATGATGTAATATGAACAATGCACTTCACTGTTCACCACTGAGAGTAAAACTAATCACTAACATTTTATTTCTTTGTTGAGTTGTTTCCCTTATTTTGCAGGAACAAAGTCTGGATACTTAAAGATATAGTATAGGAATAGATAGATAGATTCTTATTGTAATCTCCTTTTATTCTTTTTGTAAAGAATCTTGTAACAATATTTCTATGATTTAATAAAGATTCATTTTATTGGATTATCTTCCTTGTAATTATCTGTCTTTATGTAGTGATCTCCATTTGTAATATTTATTAAGGAATAAAGAAAATAAATAAGAATTCATTTCTTATTTGAATTTCCTTGTCTTGTATCCACATGGTTGTTTAATATATCTATAATATAATCAAACAATATTAATACATCATTTAAAAATCCACTTTATGTTTCTAACTTCTAGCCTACAAATATTTTTCAAATGGTTTAAATTTCAAATTTGAATTCAAAATATTCCCCCCCAAAATAGAATAATGTATAAAGGTCATGTCAAAATTTGTAGCAATCACTTCGGAGAGATATTCCTACCTCTAGATAGTGAAAGAAACTCTGATCTCTTTAGATTTTTGTTTGGTGAAAAATTTACCCCGATTTTACAGATGAATGCATGCAAATGCACAGATTCCTATTTCTACCCTTCGTTGGTTCCTAAATATTGGGGTGTTACACATAATGTATCAAAAGCACACATATAATCCATCGATACTAATTCCCCGTTGATTTCATTTACAAGTTGTCTTAGGGTTTGTTTGTGATTTCTTAGTGATTTTATTTAGGTTTAAGTTTACTTCACCTAGTAAAGTATAGTTTAGACAATCAAGGTTCAATATCAAAGCAAAGTTTGGCATGCTTGTCTTTAACTAGTGAATAATTACTTTTTAAGCATTCTTCTAGGTGGTTTTAGGGTTTTATGGAAACAATTCAATTTTACTTTCTTTCTTAGCAAAAAGAATAACTTTTGAAGAAAAATCTCTTATGAGATATTTTAAATATTCATTCCCTTGTGACAATTATGAGTTGAAGTAAAACATCTGGTTTGATTTTATTTAATTATTTCATGTTATCTTGTTACCATATTATTAAAGTAAAGGGTTATTTCTTTTTATGTGGTGAGAGCATGGTATTTATAATTCCTTTTATTTTCAATTCATAATTCATTTAAGAACTTTATAGCTGAAGAAAAATTATTTATTTAATGATGTGTAGGTGAGGAATATTAGTTTCTAAGCATTTCCCAATTTTATGAATTTTACTTCAAGTGTTTGTTTTTAAATTATGATATTTATTTATGACTCAATCCTATTTTTTTGTAATTACCATTAAACTTTCTTCAAAGAATAAAATGGTGTCTTGAATTTATTCTTGAAGATAAGGTTGGATATATCCCTTTCTAGAATATACTTTTTGTATATTGAATTTCATTTTTAAAGTGTTTTAATAAAGTATATGAAAAGGCTTTATTCTTTGTTATTATTTTTGTTGGGAATATGCCTTAGAGGCAATCATGTATGATGTTATTTCCAATGTATTCATAAAGTTATTGTCCGTGTATGAACTATTGATATATACCATTGAATATGTGATTCGATTGTGGAACTATATATTCATGTTGTTTATACTGATTGTCCTTGGTCGTTGAGGTTGTGCTGGACACACAACTTAGACTAATGTGAAAGTCGGCTGATGACTCGGTTCCACTTGTCATGGGCATAGAGATGCTATTCCGACTTACAGGGATTCGGCTAAAGAGTTTAGCGAGTCGGACTGACCCATATTGAGATACAACGAATAAGTTATCATTTGTATATCTCAATCAATGTAATCCTTATACCTGAGGTTATTGCACAATCCGAGTTGAGGATCACCGACTTAGGTTCTGTCAAACGCTGTTCCGTCACTGGGCAGTTATAAAGGCGGAGTTCGGGTCGACTGAGAATCAAGCTGCGTGATGTGAATAACCGAGATGGGATTTTGCCCCTTCATCTGGAGAGATATTCTCTGGGCCCTCTAAGAAGATATGATTCGGAAATCATGGCCATGCGTGACTCGGTTAAGTGTTAACCGAGGCGACCGACTAAGAGTTAGTCCGATGAATCACTTATCTCAAATCGAGAAAGAGAGTCAAACTACTTAAGGGATGACGATTATTCACCTATAGTTCGACAAGGTATATCGTGAGGCAAAAGGGACTCAGACGAAAGTCACATTGGAAGGTATGTCGTCATGACTCTTTGGTACTTGGGAGTTGGCACGTTCTGCTAGGAGCCGCTACCAACTGATCGGTCACGAGTGAGACTCCGATCGTGTCCGGGTCACCATGAGCCTATCGGGTCACACACTTAAGAGCGGGAGCATATTTGGGTTGGACCCAAAAAGGAAACAGACAGAGTCAGTGAGTTGGACTCGCAGTGACTAATATTGGACTTTTAGTGAATGGGCCACAAGTGAGTGGAGCCCACTTTCACTCCCTATATAAGCTGGCGCGCAGGTGCTTAGAGCACACGGTTAGGTCACTCCATGTGTTGGAAACCCTAGCTCTAGTCCAGTCCTGTCGCCGCCGGACCGGACCTAGCAGTCCATCGCTGACGCTCCTCCTCGTACGTGTGGATACTGGTGGAGGTGCTGTACATTTAGCACTTTGACAATCGTGGATCGGAACGGATCGTGAGGACTACACTACATCAAGCGACGCGCTTCATCGATTCCGCAACCGCGCGTCTAGTGGTAATTCTTGTGGCCTACTACCTCAGGTAGATCTTGGGTTCACCGCGTAGGAAAAAGTTTTGTTTTCTCTGCGTGGCCCAACAGTGGTATCAGAGCATTTGCTTCTGGTTTTAGGCTCGAGATCGTGCATATGTGATATGCGGTTGGCATCAGATTGGATCTAATTGCAGTTTTGGTGGTCGATCTATGAGATAGATCGGTTTTGTACAAAGTTGATTGGATCAACTGTACTCGGGGGAATGGATGATGTGGTTTCCGTGATCTAACTGCTAAGGTCATGGAACAACATACCCCTACCGGTCGGCTTCCGTCATCGGGGTAGACTGTGACACGTAAACCCGGATGCAGGACCGCCGGCTTCGCCCTGTCGTAGCGCCTTAGATGTCATTCCGAGTTTCTCAACACCGGTAGATATCGTATCTATGCATAAATTGTTTTTGTAGGATGATGTTGTGAATGGTATGGCTTATGTGCATGCGATGAGTGTAATCCATGCGTGATCTGCGTATCACGGTTTTTGTCAGCCGCCTGGAGCCTAGGTGCTGTCACTTTATTGTATAACAATCTGTGTGTTAGATTCTCTATGTAATTTAAAATTACAAGCTAGTGTAGCTATTTGGAGAACAAGGATGGCATGCAAATCGGTGTACAAGTCGGCTACATGGAGTAAGACGGCACGTGACAAGAGTTGACACGAGTCGGATTATAGGCTTTGTGGAGATGGAGATCGCCATGAAGAGAGCCATACCATTTTACATTATAATTGCTTTATTTTGTGTTATTGTTATGTCTCTGTTTTACCTCTATTAGATAGTTGGTAGAAAGTACTCCCTCAAAGAAGGTCTAGTCGGTTTCCCCGCCAGTGCTGCACCATCACAAGTCGGACATTTTTGGTAGTGGGCTCATAAAATTGAGGTACTATCAATTCTTTCCGACTAGGTGGGTTCGACTCGGACTCTTACAGCGGAAGCACTCGGTAATCTAGACGGGTCTATCACAACGGCTGTGGGACTCGGGGAAAAGTCGGATGGGAGCCGGGGCATGTGATGCCACCCATCCAACAGGAGTCGTATGAGATACAATTGACAAGGAGTTGTCTACCTAGATCACTTGATGGCTAGCGGTGATGCTAAAGCTCACTAGTTGATTTACTTATTTAGGGTCCTGAATCACTAAGTAACCATCGGAGGGGTGTTGGTTCTAGTGGGAGCATAACTATTAACGTGTTTAATATGCTTGCTCTTTTATGGATACATGTCTTAAGTGTTTTGCATATTTTTCTGTTGTAGATCAATGGCACCTAGCAGTCTCCCTCAGATTTCCAATTTTGCTTTGAGAACCATCTTGGAGAAAGATAAGCTAAATGGAACTAACTTCACCAACTGGTATCGTAATCTGAGAATTGTTCTCAAGCAAGAAAAGAGGGACCATGTCCTAGACAACCCACTTCCAGATGAGCCAAATGAGAATGTGACTGTCGCAGCCACCAATGCCTACCGTCGGATTTGTGATGAATCCACGGAGATTAGCTGTCTTATGCTTGCCCACATGGAACCGGACTTGCAGCAGCAGTTCGAGAATGTTGAGGCCTACGATATGATCGAAAGCCTCAAAAGTATGTTCCAGGCTCAGGCAAAGACTGAGAGGTATCAAGTCTCCCAGGCCTTGTTGAGCTGCAAGCTTAAGGATGGTGATCCATTGAGTCCGCATGTGATCAAGATGGTTGGTTACATGCAGTCTCTGGAAAGGCTGGGCTACCCCATTAGCGAAGAGTTTGCTACGGACATAATTCTGAACTCTCTTCCTGCTGCGTATGGTCAGTTCATATCGAACTACCACATGCATGGTATGGATATGAATTACATGGGATGCTCAAGCAGGCTGAGGCAGATCTCAAGAAAGGTGCCAGTCAAGTGTTGATGGTACAGAATAAGGCTAAGTTCAAGAAGAGTTCTTAGACTAAGAATAAGAAGGCTAAGTCGGGGGGTAAGGCTTAGGACCCGGTCCAAAGCGCTTCCTCAGGGACTAAGCCATCTCCTGCAGCCAAATCCACTTGCTTCTACTGTAAGGCGGATGGCCACTAGAAGAGGAATTGCAGCAAGTATCTAGCTTACAAAGCCAAGAGTGGAGGTGTGACTTCCGGCTCAGGTACTCTTGTTTGCAATGTTATAGACATTTATCTTGCTGATGCTCCTGGTAGTTCTTGGGTATATGATACTAGATCAATTATTCACATCTGCAACTCGTTGCAGGGACTGGTAAGAACTAGGAGCGTGGCGAGAGGCGAGGTTGACATTTGAGTCGGCAACAAAGCGAGAGTCGCTGCGTTGGAAGTCGGCACAATGCAACTTCATTTACCTTCTGGATTCTTAATGGAGCTGAATAATTGTTATTTTATTCCAGTGCTTAGTCGAAACATTATTTCTGCCTCATGTTTGATGAGACAAGGCTAGGAGTCGAATATTAAGAATAATGGTTGTTCTTTGTATTTGAATGATATGTTTCACGGCTTTGCACCCGTCTAGGATGAGTTATTTATTTTGAATCTTGAAGGTGAATTTGTCTATAACATAAATGTGAAAAGGTTGAAACCAAATGATCTGAATATGTTGGGAGGGTACCCCCGGGTAGGGTCACTCCAGGGTATAACGGCCGAGTTAGCCGAGGTTCGGCAAGGTCAAAGCAGACGTTGGCCGGGTCACCTCAAGGCAGGCCGGATCACTGAGTAACCCGGACCAGGGGGGGGGGGCGCCTAACATTGTCTCATCCAACTTAAGGAGTAAGTCGGAAGTGCTTGTCTAACTTATATGTAGGAACAGGTGTGGCCGGATCTACTATGATCCAGGTCCTCGCTTAGCTTCTGGGAGAAGGAAGGAATCTCTCTGGTCAAAAAGAAGGTCCGGTACGCACTACATGAGCGAAGAAAGCAAGGGTAGGACCACCGGGTCATGGCCGACAAGGGTGACGACGCTCGTGTCGGCTGACGCGGGCGCCGCAGAGGCTTACGTCGCTAAAGCATGTGTGACGCGGGGGAAAAGCACCCCGGTCGGGTTACTACTTTGGGAGGGGGCATATTCTTAGGAATATGCCTCCACGTATGACCTAGGCAGGGACCAAACTTCCTCTATATAAGGGGGGCTAGGTCTCTGGTAGAAGGGGTTGGTTGAGCACTAGTTGGTTTGGTTATTCCATAGGGCTAGTTGATCTAGGGTTCTAGGGAAAAATAGTAGGCAAGAGTAAGAGAGCTCCTTCTTCCTCCTCTCGCCAATACAGCTCAAGGAGCACTTGTAATCTGGAGATATAGCAATACAAACTTCTGTGTGGAGAATCACTCCACTAGCCCTCCCTGGATTCCCCTAGCGTGTATTAGTCCCCACCATTAGCCTATCCATGGCATCTGCCGTGACACCACCACGACAGTTGGCGCCCACCGTGGGCAATGGACTCTAAGAAATGATGGCAAGAAGACATGGACTCCAGAGCAAAAGAAACAGTGGCAGGAAAAGAAAGATCGTCCGAGGTATACCTATGAGTCGATGTTGGACCAGCCGTGTAAGTTTCACACGCCTAATCTGAATAGCCTGGCGGGTCATACGACGAGGCAATGTGAGTGGATGCGTAAGATAGATCAAGGTGGTTCGGGGAATGCTCAGGCACCCCGGAATGATCAACCTCGGCAGGAGTTACCTTGGCAGCAATTGCTCTCCGGGGTGAACACGCAGCAACTAATGTTGCCTCCCCCTCCGCCGAGGTATGACAACAATGAGAGAAGGGATGCAGTGCATCAGGTGGAAAATCAGCAACAACCGGATCAGAGATACCCCGGAAACGAGGGAAGGAATGAGTACAGGGAACATCACCAGAGTTATTGTGTGTTCACGACTGAGGAAACAGATCGAAAGAGCTTGCAGCACCGACATATGGAGGTCAATGCGGTCATGCCAGCGGTGACGAGGTACATGCCTTGGTCGGACCAGGAAATCACCTGGAACATCAAGGATCATCCTAAACTTATGCCGAGTCTAGGTTCGTATGCGCTAGTGCTAGATCCGACATTCATTTGACCGAACATCAATGTGAGGTTCTCCAAGGTTTTGATTGATAATGGCAGTAGCATTAACATCATGTATGCGGATACGATGCGCAAGTTGGGCATCTCGGAGAACATGCTCCAGGCTACGAGAACAACTTTCTACGGCATTGTACCAGGCATTTCTTGTGAGCCCATAGGCAAAGTCCGGGTCGACGTGCTATTCGGCACAAGGGATAACTGCCGAACTGAAAATCTGGAGTTTGAAGTGGTGAACTTGGAAAGTGCATATCATGGGTTACTCGGAAGACCAGCATTGAACAAATTCATGGCAAGCTGTCACGTCAGTTATCTAAAGATGAAGTTGCCTGGGCCAAATGGAGTGATTACCATTGCTGGAGATTTCCGACGTTCCATTGAGTGTGCTTCAGCCGGGTCTAACCTAGCCGAGTCACTTGTGATTGCGCAAGAGAAAAGAAAAATCCAGGAGGTGGCGGCACTAGCTCAGTCCGCGCAGCAATATATGCCGGCGTTAAGTAACCCGCATGGCAGCGTTTCATTTCATGCCGCAAAGGACACCAAGAAGATTCCAGTTGATAACATGTTCCCAGAGCGCACCGTAACAATTGGTGCCAGGTTAACTGACAAATAGGAAAGCGAGCTCGTCAACTTCCTCCATGAGAATCGGGATATTTTTGCTTGGTCTACATAGGACTTGCAAGGTGTTCCGAGGGAGTTGGCCGAGCACTCTTTGAACGTAAGACCCGGAGCAAGGCCGGTGAAGCAACCTCTCCGCCGCTTCGCCGAGGATAGGAGAAAAGTCATTGGAGACGAGATAGCTCGGTTACTAGCAGCCGGATTTATCATGGAGGTACTATATCCGAATTGGCTCTCTAATCCGGTGCTGGTTGAAAAGAAGAAGGACGATCCGAACGTGGCAGTGGTTTGGCGTATGTGTATCGATTACATGAACCTGAGCAAGGCGTGTCCAAAAGATCCATTTCCACTGCCGAGGATAGATCAGGTCATAGACTCGACCTCGGGATGCGAACTATTGTCATTTATTGATGCATATTCTGGCTTCCACCAGATACCTCTGAACCCAGATGATCAAATAAAGACTGCGTTTATTACCCCATACGGGGCTTATTGCTATCGCACTATGCCGTTCGGTTTACGTAATGCAGGTGCAATGTACCAAAGATGTATGCAAAAATATTTGCACGACCAAATAGGTCAAAACATACAAGTATACATGGATGATGTGGTTATCAAGACCAAGGAAAGCGCAACGCTCCTTGACGACATAAGGCAAACATTCGCGAACTTGAGAATGTTCCGGATGAAGCTTAACCCGGAAAAATGTACCTTCGGTGTCCCGGCTGGAAAATTACTCGGATTTCTCGTCTCCAGCCGAGGTATCAAAGTTAATCCAACTAAGATCCGAGCCATCGAATGAATGGAGCTGCCGAAGTGTCTTAACGATGTCCAGAAGTTCACTGGATGCCTGGCATCGTTGAGTCGGTTTGTATGTCGGTTGGGAGAAAAGGCACTGCCTCTCTACCAACTCATGAAAAAGTCGGATAAATTCGTTTGGACGCCACAGGCCGATGAAGCCTTTGCCCACTTAAAAAATATGTTGGCCACTGCGCCAGTGTTAGCCTCTCCACTATCAAAGGAGCCAATGTTGCTCTACATAGCCGCAACCAACCAAGTTGTAAGTGCAGTAATTGTAGTGGAGCGCAATGAAGAGGGTAAGTTGATGCAGAGGCCAGTATATTACCTAAGCGAGGTATTGTTTGCCTCAAAACAAAACTACCCGCACTTTCAAAAGGTGGCATACGGTGTCTATATGGCGGCAAAGAAGTTAAAGCATTACTTTGAGGAGCACCCCATCAAAGTAATATGTGAAGCTCCCATATCCGAGATAATGGGTAACAAGGATGCGAGTGGCAGAATTGCAAAATGGGCAATTGAGCTAGCCCCTTATGCGCCCCAATACGGCAGCAGAGAAGCGATCAAATCTCAGGCTGTGGCGGACTTTTTTGTGGATTGGGCCGAGGTACAATACGAACCACCGCCACCAGATCCGAATTACTGGAGGATGCACTTTGACGGGTCGAAAACCAAAACCGGGCTAGGCGTCGGGTTGTGCTTACCTCGCCAAAGAAGGACCAGCTAAAGTGCGTATTGCAGATCCATTTTGCGGCATTGAACAATGTCGCTGAGTATGAGGCTCTTGTGCATGGGCTCAAAGTGGCAAAGGAGATTGGCATACGTCGGATAATATGCTTTGGCGACTCGGATCTGGTGGTGCAGCAGGTGTCCGGAGTGTGGGATGCCCTGGATCCAAACATGGCACTATACAAGTTTCACATGCAGAAGATATCTGGTTACTTCGAGGGGTGTGAATTTCACCATGTACCCCGAGTGGAAAACAAGGCTGCCGACATGTTGTCAAAGCTCGGATCGACCAGACAAGCAATTCCACCGGGTGTAGCATTGGAACACCTCAGAAAACCATCTATCAGGACGTCCCCAGGAACCGACTCGATCTATGTCCCGGAAAATACGGAATCTGGAGCTGATCCCATGGACATTGACACGGGAGGGAGTACGCGAGACCCGGGGGCTACATCAGCAAACCCGGGGACTGCCTCGGCAAACCCGGGGACTACCTCGCTAGACCCGGGTACTGCTCAGTGTGATCCGGTTGAAGTTATGCCGGTGGATCAGATGGAAATTGATGAGGAGATATTCCCTCCACGAGCCATACCAGCTTGGGCACTGCCTAGATTCCAATTCCTAAAAGACGGAACGTTACCCGCTGAGGAGGTGTTAGCCAGGAAAACTCAGAGGAGAGCAAAAGCATACACAATCATCAATTCCGAGTTGTACAAATGGAGTGTAACCAATGTCCTCCAACGATGCGTTGACCCGGAAGAAGGGCTTGACATCCTCCGAGATATACACCAAGGAGAATGCGGGCATCATGCCTCATCCCGAGCCTTGGTGGCAAAGGCGTTCCAGCATGGATTCTACTGGCCAAGTGCCTTGGAACAAGCAGAAGATCTGGTGAGAAAATGCAATGGTTGTCAGAGGTACGCCACCAAGACACATATGCCTATGTCGGAACTCAAGACCATACCAATTACGTGGCCATTTGCAGTATGGTGCTTGGATATGGTTGGCCCGTTCAAACCGGCGAGAGGAAACATGACACACATTTTGGTCATGGTGGAAAAGTTTACAAAATGGATTGAAGTGAAACCTATAAGAAAATGTGATGGAGCTACTACCGTGACATTTCTCAAAGACATCATCTTGAGATACGGTTATCCACACAGTATTATAACTGACAACGGAACAAATTTTGCAGAAGGAGCATTTGCGCGCTTCTGCCGAGATAAGAAGATCCAACTCGATGTCGCCTCGGTAGCCCACCCCGCATCGAACGGACAAGTGGAAAGATCCAACGGATTAGTATTATCCGGGATAAAACCCCGGCTCATTGAGCCGCTACAAAGATCAGCGGGGTGCTGGATAGAAGAACTGCCAGCGGTACTGTGGAGCTTAAGAACAACTCCGAATCGATCAACAAGCTATACGCCATTTTTTCTGGTATATGGGGAAGAAGCTGTATTACCAGCCGACATAGAGCATGATTCGCCTAGGGTCACCCAATACACAGAAGCCGAAGTGCAAGAAGCCCGGCAAAATGATGTTGATCTGCTGGAAGAAGCGAGAGAACTGGCACTGTCCAGATCCGCCATATATCAACAAAATCTCCGATGCTATCATAGGCGGAAAGTGTGCCCCCGAGTCTTTCGGGAAGGCGATCTGGTGCTCCGGTTGGTACAACGTACTACCGGCATGCATAAATTATCCCCCCATGGGAAGGGCCATTCATTGTGAGCAAAGCATTGCACAATGATTCTTACTATCTTATAGATGCAAAGCCACAGGAAAAGAACAAGGCGGACAGGTCCGGAGAGGAATCTAAGCGACCGTGGAATGTAGCACTACTTCGCCCCTTCTACACTTAGCTAAGAAGTGTATGTATCCGAGTCGTCTCATATGTCGGTATGTATGTCGGCAATGAGCTTATCAATGAAATAGCAGCGCCTCGAGCAGTAACTCGGGGACTGCCTTAATAACATTTGTTGTTACTTTTTATGCGGCAGCTAGAATAAGTCGTTCTACTTAACCCGGATTAGTAATGTGTGAGCACCAAAAACCCAACCCTTCGACTTGCTGCTGTCCAACACGAATTGGCTTCATGGCATGCAAGGGAACAAGTTTGGAATTGCGTAGCACATGAAAAACGACTAAGGAAACGAGTCTATTCGAGCTAACGCTTATTTTTCGGACTAACCCTGTATTTATTTTCAAGTTATTATGATGAATTATTTTGAGCTAAGCCTAAAAGTTTCCAAGTATTGTTAAAACAATTTTTGAAGCTCGGATTCATAAGTCGTAAAACCGAATCAAGGTAGACACGGACCGAGACAGAGAATTGGACGAACAAGAAAATGGAACTCGGGGGCTGCGCCCAAGTTTGTCCGGCATAGAAATGTAGTAGCAAAATATCACATATCCAGCATACAATTGCACCCGACATACCGGGGATCTGATAAATTTTCAAGTTTTTTGAAACTAAGGAGCAGGAGGAGGAAATTCGGCGTCGTCGTCGATGTCTTCAATATCTGAAGCATCATCTTCTCCGTCCTCATCCGACCCATCTTCAACATTCTCATTCTGCTCGTCCCTAGCGGATTCCAGGAAGCTCGGTCCTTCAACCCAGTCATGAATAGGAGAATATTCAACGAGGCTGTAGTTGCAAGCCTGGTGCCGAGCTACCCACTCCGGATCATCGGTCCATCTGGATCCGGTGCGCCGGCGTGTAAGGAGACTGAGGTCGATCTTCTCGTACCATGTGAGAATATGGTGAAGGATGGTGTCAGCTGCGGCACGACCAGCGGACTCTCTCCAGAGGTCAAGCTGGGTCTCAACTTCCATTAACTTCTCGACAAGAATTGCGATGGTCTCCAGGCTACTCTCTCCGGGCCAGAACATATTGAAAATGCGAACTGCAACGTCGAGGATATCCTTGCCATAATTCTTGATGGTCTCCACGCGAGAGGACAAGCTGACCAATAGGTCCTCCATGTCCAAGGGAATGTTCTCACCATCAAGAGCAATGTGAGTACCCCTCTCTCGGCGAAATTTGGCAATAGAAGCGCTTGCAATAGCAGTACCCTCTGGAAAGTGGTCTGGAAACAAGGCAAAGGAAGAAGGTAAAGAAAACACATATGAGGTAACCCGGAGGGTTATGTCGGAAAAGGGAGAGGAACTTACGAGAAATATGGCTATGGATCCGGGTTAGCTCCTTGATGCAAGCATCGCGTCTTTTGCGAAGTTGCTCAAGCTCAGCGTTTGCCGACCCAAGCTGGAGGTCGGATTCTCTGAGTAGGTCCTGGTCCTTGGAGATCTAGAGAGTAAGGCGCTCACGCTCTTCTGTGAAGTTCTGGACGACCTTTTGGAGCTCGGTTTGGTGCTAGGCCTTCATCTTCTCCATCTCAGCCTTGAGCTTGGCAATCTCGTCGTCCTTAGTCCGGAGGAGAGCAAGTTCATCATTCTTTTTCTTTAGCTCAGCTTGATGCTGCCCTGCTTGTTCGAGAAAATGCAGCATCATATCAGGCACGGGCACACTATCCTCAAGCGATGCTGAAATAGTATGTTGACCCGGCAGAGCCGAAAAGTGAATGTTTGCCAAGCCAAGGAGAAGAAGAAATGGAAAACACTACGAGGTCGAACAAAAGAGGACATACCCCGGATTTCCTACAAGTTCTTCCGCATGATTTTGTTCTCAGCCTCCACCCCAGCCGCAGAAACCGAATGAGGAGATTAGTTCGGCGGAAAAAAGTAAAGAAAAATGGAGAGGTGTAGAGGGAGAAAATTACCCCTCTTTTCATGTTCTGCACCAAGTGCAACATGTTTTGCGCGTAGGATCTTGTGGGTATCAAGCAGGCGTTGGAATTCAGCGCTCCGGCGATTGGTAGTTACCTGAAAAAAAGTACAGAAGTGTAAAATTAGCTTGGTGCATATTCGAAGTGTACAAGACCCGGGCCAAGCGGAACTTAACCCGGCTCTAGGTGTGTGCATATTCGAAGTGTGCAAGATCCGGGCCAAGTGGAACTTAACCCGGCTCTAGGTGTGTGCATATTTGAAGTTTACATGCAGCTACGTTAGTTTTCTAATGAGCATCCGGCCGAGTAACAAGCTACTCCACCGGAGGCTCGGGGACTAATGGTTATTATCTACAGCATGTAAAGGAGAAACGACATAGCTCCATCATTCGCCCCGCGAGGTTAATTGCCTTAGCAGCGGTATTCATCTGGGCAGAAAATTTTGCTGGGCCGAACTTTTCTAGGAGATCATCGTTGTGGACGAACTCCGCCTTGTTCCAGTTCATGACGAACTCGATCAGGCTCCGAGGGTACCGCTCGCCTGTGGGCATATGGGGTGCCACCAAGCCCTTCGCATGAGCTTCTTTCCTCTCAACTAGGGCAAGAGCTGGGCTGGTGTGCAGAACCATCTGTTGCGCATCAGTTGGCTCGGCAGGAACATCCGTCGCTGCTGGTGATTTCTTCGGAAGCATCGGCGACAGGGTTCGCTGCCCGGCCTCAACAGATGTAGACTTGGTAGTATCCAGAGCCTTTTTGCCCTTAGCTTGCTGGGAAGAAGTAACTGCGGTGGATTTCCCTTTAGAAGCTGCTGGAATAGTTCCTCGCCGAGGCTGAGATGACTCGGACGAGGCAGAAGAACTTGGCACTGGAGCTGTTGTTGGTTTCCTTGGTGCCAGGACAGGTGCTGGCTCGGTTGCTGGTACTGGAGCTGCTGCTGCTGGTGTTGTGATAGACTCGGTGGTTGCTGGTTGCGGCGATGCCGAAGTGGTGGACGCCGTCGCCTTGGCTGGACCGACCCCTCCCGCTCCGAGGTCGCGTTCCTCTCGATGAGGCACTGCGGAACCTGGAGCAGCCGCAGAACCCTCCGGAATAGGGCTCAGCGGGCATGACTCGTCGTCACGAGGAGGAGAAGGGCCGGGCCGAAGAGGGGAAGAGATGTTTGATCCGCTCTGAGGAACCTCCACCGGAGGCCTGAAAAAGAGAATAATGTCAGAAGAGAAATTACCACGATGCAAGGAAAAGTGAGTTACGCAATGAAAAATAACTTACGCATCCGAGGTCTCGGCCTCCTTGGGTTTCTGAGCCCTCCATGTCGGGGCTTTGCCTGCCCGCTTGGAGGCAGTCTTGTCTCCGGCCTTCTTTTGCCTTTTCGTGGGCTGAGAAGGTTCGGAGGAAGAACTTGATGCGGATCCGCGCTTTTTCTTCGACGCCACCGGAACCAGCTCGCCCGTAGCAAGTGGAGGATCCTCGTGGATATGCCCACCGGGGTTAGCTGATGCCGGAAAGGCAAAAGAAAGAGGGACAGCCTCAACAGGTTCAATCACGTCAACATCTGAGTCATCCTCATCATCGGGCCAATCTCTAAGAGAAGAGAATATACCGCTGGGTCGTTTGGTAGCGTCGGTCATAGGGAGGAACATCTCCTAGTCCGGCTCCTCCTCATCCGAGATTTCTTGGTCCAGCGCCCACTTAAGGGTCAGGTCCATACCATCCTCGAGAGTTTGCTGAAGGAACAACTGAGAAAAAGCATGAAGAACAGAGTCAAAATACGACAAAAACCGACACATACTTGATCCGAAATAAGTTTGCCCCACGAAGCTTACCGCGGGAGGGAGCCTGTCACGACAGTAGTGCTTAATTCCCCACATCCATTCGGCGGAGAAATCCTTGTGGGTGGTGAAAAGAGCCTTAACCCGGCGAAAGTTCTCCGTGTTGCTCAACTCAAAGGAGGAGGTTCGGTTGGGGTCGCGGCCGAAACTCATGTGGCACAACTTGTGGGTGCGCTTCTGGAGGGGAGAGATTCGGTTGCGCACGAACATGATCATAGCATCCTCGTTGCGCAATCCGAGTTTCTTCAGCTCCGAGAACCTCTTGTTAACTTGGTTGGCCAGAGTTGTAGGATTCTTGGGGACCTCCTCCCAGAAATCCGTGTCAGGTAGACCCAGAGCGTAGGGCAGCAACCGAATCAAATCTTCGGTACCCTCGTTCCGGACGTAGAAGAAGGTCCGGGCCCATCCTTTGCAGGAGTCAAGCCCGGTAACCCGGGGACAGACCGAAAACCTCCGGGGCGAGATGGAGGAAGCTCCAAACTGGGTGAGCTGCTTATCCTCCGACTCTACAAGGATATTGGGGACGATGTTGCGACGAAGGCCGAAGAACCGAATCCACAGCTCCTTCGTGGGACATAGTCCGGTGTAGCCTTTGATCGTAGAGGCCAAGGCAGAAAGAGAGGTGATAGCGTTCGCCGGGAGATGGTGCGGCTACAAGTGGTATGTCCTAACCCAATCCTGGAAGAAATCGCTCACCGGCAGACCAAATCTTCGTTGGAAGTGGGACAGGAATACAACAAACTCACCCGGATTGGGTGAGGGGACCAGTTCGGCGGAAGGGAGACGAGCGGTGACGCCGGCGGGAATGCGCCTGGTCCGGTAGAGCCAGTCAATGTCATCTTGACAGACCCATGAACCGGCCCACGCGCCGTGGTCCACCGTGCCGGCGTCCTCCTCCATCTCCTGCTCGGCGACGACGAGCTCCTCCTCCGTCATCTCGTATTCACTATCCTCGCTGGAACTAGCGGCGGCGGGGATCTGAAACCTGGACTGGCGAGGACCCGTGGCTAAGCAGTTGCGCAGCGGTAGCTGCGAAGAAGAGGCACGGGGAGAGTGCGGCGGCGGCGCTGCTGCTAGAAGCACCAGCGGCGGCGTGGTCGCAGGGAAGACGAAGGAGAAAACGCAACGGGCAGAGGGGCGCAGAGGTGGAAAAATGATAAGGGATGCGCCCCTTCCCTATTTAACAACCCCAGGAGATGGATGAGTGGAATTGCGCTGCGCCGACGAGCTACACGGTGTGGCCGTGTATCACCGGCATCAGCCAATCAGAGAAAAGCCACACAGGGGGAAACAGAGTAGAAGCAATCCCATGACGCGACGCGCTGATGCGGTAAACAAGGAGGCAGGCATGACGTGACCCACGCACAGTGATAACTGACAATTACTGCGGTGGTTACTGTGCAGGCCTTTATAATAAGACGAGGTAATGATTAGCCTCCACGTGGGTTGGCGTATGAGAGAAGGAAACGGGGCCCGGATCAAACCATGATAACCATGGGATCCGAGCCAAAGTGGTGACCCGGCCGGCAAGTGAAAACTTGGAACGTGCGAAGGGAACGTAAATCCATATAATCCGAGACAAGGAGCTAACTTGGAATTAAATGTCCGAGGCTCGAACATAAATGAACCTGATGTGGCCTTAGCGGCCAAGGCAGCTAAGACCGCACCAGCTTCGAGGACTAATGTTGGGGGGTACCCCCGGGTAGGGTCACTCCAGGGTATAACGACCGAGTTAGCCGAGGTTCGGCAAGGTCAAAGCAGATGTTGGCCGGGTCACCTCAAGGCAGGCCGGATCACGGAGTAACCCGGACCAGGGGGGCGCCTAACATTGTCTCATCCGACTTAAGGAGTAAGTCGGAAGTCCTTGTCTAACTTATATGCAGGAACAGGTGTGGCCGGATCTACTATGATCCGGGTCCTCGCTTAGCTTCTGGGAGAAGGAAAGAATCTCTCTGGTCAAAAAGAAGGTCCGGTACGCACTACATGAGCGAAGAAAGCAAGGGCAGGACCACCGGGTCGTGGCCGACAAGGGTGACGACGCTCGTGTTGGCTGACGCGGGCGCCGCAGAGGCTTACATCACTAAAGCATGTGTGACGCGGGGGAAAAGCACCCCGGTCGGATTACTACTTTTGGAGGGGCATATTCTTAGGAATATGCCTCCACGTATGCCCTAGGCAGGGACCGAACTTCCTCTATATAAGGGGGGCTAGGTCTCTGGTAGAAGGGGTTGGTTGAGCACAAGTTGGTTTGGTTATTCCATAGGGCTAGTTGATCTAGGGTTCTAGGGAAAAATAGTAGGCAAGAGTAAGAGAGCTCCTTCTTCCTCCTCTCGCCAATACAGCTCAAGGAGCACTTGTAATCTGGAGATATAGCAATACAAACTTCTGTGTGGAGAATCACTCCACTATCCCTCCCTAGATTCCCCTAGCGTGTATTAGTCCCCACCTTTAGCCTATCCATGGAATCTGTCGTGACACCACCACGACAGAATATGGCTTACTTTTGGCATTGTCGGCTTGGTCATATAAGCTGGAAACGCATGAAGAAGCTCCATGATGATGGACTCCTAACTTCGTTCGACTTGGAGTCATTCGAGACATGTGAATCCTGCCTACTCGGCAAGATGACCAAGACACCTTTTGCAAAGAGTTGTGAAAGGGCGTCCGACTTATTGGGACTAGTACATAGTGATGTATGTGGCCCGATGAGCATGATAGCTAGAGGTGGTTATGAGTACTTCATTACATTCACTGATGATTTGAGTAGGTATGGATATATCTACTTGATGAAACATAAGTCAGATGCCTTTGAAAAGTTCAAGGAATTCCAGAATGAGGTACAAAATCAACTCGGCAAGAAAATAAAGTTTCTTCGGTCGGACCAAGGAGGCGAGTACATGAGCCATGAGTTTGATGACCATCTGAAGAGTTGTCGAGTAGTTCCCCATCTCACTCCTCCAGGAACGCCGCAGAGAAACGGTGTGTCGGAAAGGAGAAATCGGACCTTGTTGGACATGGTACGATCAATGATGAGTCGGACAGATCTGCCTTTATCATTTTGGGGTTATTGTCTAGAAACTGCAGCGTTCACACTAAACAGAGTACCATCAAAGTCGGTAGATAAGACACCGCATGAGATGTGGACTGGCAAGAAGCCGAGTTTATCTTTTCTTAAGATTTGGGGTTGTGAAGCTTTTGTCAAGCGACTTCAGTCGGACAAGCTTACAGCTAAGTCGGATAAGTGTATTTTCATAGGATATCCGAGGGAAACCTTGGGTTACTACTTCTACAACCGAGAAGAGGGCAAAGTGTTTGTCACTCGGAACGGTGTCTTCCTTGAGAAAGAGTTTCTCAGTCGGGGAGTCAGTGGGAGCATGGTGCAACTCGAAGAAATTCGAGAGGTACCGGCCAGTAGCGAGTCGGCAAAAGCCTTGGAGGTTGAGCCGGTCGTGGTACCTGATCCGGAAACATCACCGACACTGCAAAGATCGGCCAAATTGTGAAGTGTTCGTGATGTGTTACTGTTAGACAGTGATGAGCCGGCAACTTATTCAGAAGAGATGGTGGGTTCTGATTCTGAATCATGGCTTGGAGCCATGAGATCCGAGTTGAAGTCCATGGATGAAAATCAAGTTTGGAACTTGGTTGATCTTCTAGACGGTGCAAGACCTGTCGAGTGCAAATGGGTCTTCAAGAACAAAACTGATATGGATGGAAATGTTTCTATCTATAAGGCACGGCTTGTCGCGAAGGGGTTCCGATAAGTTCAAGGAGTTGACTACGATGAGACTTTCTCTCCCGTGGCGATGCTTAAATCAGTTCGGATCATGTTAGCTATAGCAGCCTATTTCGACTATGAGATATGGAAGATGGATGTCAAGACGGCTTTCCTTAATGGAAATTTAACCGAGGACGTGTATATGATACAGCCTGAGGGTTTTGTCGATCCGGCTAATGCTGACAAGGTATGCAAACTTCGGAAATCCATTTATGGGTTGAAGCAAGCATCTCAGAGTTGGAACATTCGCTTTGATGAGGTAGTCAAATCGTTTGGCTTCATCAAGAGTGATCATGATTCTTGTTTATACAAGAAGTTTAGTGGGAGCAAAGTAAACTTTCGGATCTTATATGTGGATGACATATTACTGATTGGAAATGATGTCCATATGTTGCAAGAGACCAAGGAATCATTGGAAAAGAGTTTTTTGATGAAAGACTTGGGTGAGGCGACTTACATACTAGGAATCTGGATCTATAGAGATAAATCAAAGCGGCTCATTGGATTGAGTCAAAGTACATATTTGGACAAAGTATTGAAGAAGTTCAACATGGAATCGTCTAAGAAGGGGTTCTTACCGATGTCCCATGGCATGAAACTTAGCAAGACTGAGTGTCCTTCGACAACTGATGAGCGAAGTCGGATGAGTGCGATTCCGTATGCTTCTGCAGCCGGATCCATCATTTACGCTATGATTTGTACTAGGCTGGATGTTTCCTATGCTCTAAGTGTTGTGAGAAGGTACCAGGCTGACCCTGGAGAAATCCACTGGGTAGCGGCTAAAAATATCCTGAAATACTTGAGAAGGACTAAGGATATGTTCCTGGTTTATGGAGGTGAGGATGAACTAAGTGTAAGGGGTTACACGGATGCGAGTTATCTTACTGACTCGGATGATTCTCGTTCGCAATCCGGATATGTGTTTGTAATAAATGGAGGGGCTGTGAGCTGGAAGAGTTCCAAGCAAGAGACAGTGTCTGCGTCTATGACAGAGGCTTAGTATATTGCTACCTCAGAGGTGGCAAAGGAAGCCATTTGGATGAGGAATTTCCTCATGGATCTTGGTGTGGTTCAGGGCTCGTCCAATCCGTTAGATGTGTATTATGACAACAATGGTGCTATTGCACAAGCCAAGGAACCTAGACAACACCAGAAGAACAAACATATACTCATGCGGTACCACCTTATTCGCCAGTTCGTGGATCAAGGTGATATCAAGTTATGCAAGGTACACACGGATGCAAACGTTGCGGATCCATTTACAAATCCACTTCCATAGCCGAAGCATGAGGCACACCTGAGAGCTATGGGCATTAGATGCCTAGACATGTGATGTCAGATGATTGACTCTAGTGCAAGTGGGAGACTGTTGGGAATATGCCCTAGAGGCAATCATGTATGATGTTATTTCCAATGTATTCATAAAGTTATTATCCATGTATGAACTACTAATATATATCATTGAATATGTGATTCGATTATGGAACTATATATTCATGTTGTTTATAATGATTATCCTTGGTTGTTGAGGTTCTGCTGGACACACAACTTAGACTAATGTGAAAGTCGGCTGATGACTCGGTTCCACTTGTCATGGGCATAGAGATGCTATTCCGACTTACACGGATTTGGCTAAAGAGTTTAGCGAGTCGGACTGACCCATATTGAGATACAACAAATAAGTCATCATTTGTATATCTCAATCAATGTAATCCTTAGACCTGAGGTTATAGCACAATCCGAGTTGAGGATCACCGACTTAGGTTCTGTCAAACGTTGTTCCGTCACTGGGCAGTTATAAAGGCGGAGTTCAGGTCGACAGAGAATCAAGCTGCGTGATGTGAATAACTGAGATGGGATTTTGCCCCTTCGTCTAGAGAGATATTCTCTGGGCCCCCTCGCAAGATATGATTCGGAAAGCATGGCCATGCATGACTCGGTTAAGTGTTAACCGAGGTGACCGACTAAGAGTTAGTCGGATATCTTGGATCGAGAAAGAGAGTCGAACTATTTAAGGGATGACGATTATTCGCCTATAGTTCGACAAGGTATATCGTGAGGCAAAAGGGACTCAGACGAAAGTCACATTGGAAGGTATGTCGTCATGACTCTTTGGTACTTGGGAGTTGGCACGTTCTGCTAGGAGCCGCTACCAACTGATCAGTCACGAGTGAGACTCGAATCGTGTCTGGGTCACCATGAGCCTATCGGGTCACACACTTAAGAGCAGGAGCATGTTTGGGTTGGACCAAAAAGGAAACAGATAGAGTCAGTGAGTTGGACTCGCAGTGACTAATATAGGTCTTTTAGTGAATGGGCCACAAGTGAGTGGAGCCCACTTTCACTCCCTATATAAGCTGGGGAACAGGTGCTTAGAGCACACGGTTAGGTCACTCCATGTGTTGGAAACCCTAGCTCCAGTCTAGTCCTGTCGCCGCCGTACCGGACCTAGCAGTCTATCGTCGATGCTCCTCCTCGTACGTGTGGATACTGGCGGAGGTACTATACATTCAGCACTTCGACGATCATGGATCGGAACGCATCGTGAGGACTGCACAGCATCATGCGACGTGCTTAATCGATTCCGCAACCGCGTGTCTAGTGGTAATTCTTATGGCATCCTACCTCAGCTAGATCTTGGGTTCACCACGTAGGAAAAAGTTTAGTTTTTTCTGCATGGCCCAACAATTTTATTATACGAAAGTGTTTTATATTATTGCATTAATGGATAGATCTTTTTTTGAGAATTTTGATATATTATTTGTATTTTTTGAGCTCGGATGAATTAGTTATGATTTTTCTAGTGTTTAATGATTTTTTGGAAAATCTTGAGTGGATAATATGAATTGCACATGTGTTATTGACAAGTGGGGTCAAAGCTGAGTCAGCAGCCACATGTGTTAGTGAAATGTTTTTCACTAGAAAGGTTCTAGCCATAGAGAGGGACATGTGGGGCCAAGGCCAGGCCAGCTGCCAAGTGGCAATGACTAGTTAACAATGACGAGGGGGTCCCACCTTGCCGGTGGACTTCATAAACAGACCACGGCGAGTGGCGACATGGCTGTTTTATGGCATTCTATCAAGTGCGAGTAGGTGTGTTAGAAAGAGGAGATGATGGTGATTCTAATGGTGTAGTCCATGGTCTGAACTATCATCGGAATGGACGCCGACATGATCGACTGCGGTGGACCTCCGTTGGTTGATCATCAACCAACGTACAGAGCACACCATGATGATGTCGTGGGCTCGGAAGATGGACATGAATAGGAGGAAGCTAATGGCGTACCTAATTGGCCTAATCATCATCGGAGAAGACAACTACTACAAGCTACTACGGCGGCGCACTCCGGCGTACCTCTGCAAACTACCCTACACTCTAAGCTACGACAAACTAAAGGGTCTTAGGGGCTCATACACTCACGTAGGGGGTCGCTACCCCATCCTTGAAGCCTCGATGTTTCCAGATAAGATGATTGTGTCCTGGATTCCCACGGAGCTCGTCGGAGCATAAGGGAACGATTCACTCACCTCAAGCCATGCTGGCAAGCGAGTGTCAACCAAAACTCGATTAGGGACTTGTCGGAGCGGCAGCGCTTCGCGGTGGTGAAGCAGGAGCTCCCTCGCGATTTCTCCGGTGTGCCCATTTTTAGGGTGTCACTAGAGCTCTTGCGCGATAGCCCGATAGGGGGAGAATGAGAGTTGTTAGGATATAGGATGGTGTCTGGGGCTACTTATAGTGCTCGAAGGTTGGTTCGGTCGCGTATACTCGATGTGGCTATGACGGTAAGTCGACAACAACGTGCGTTAGTGTCGGGGGCGATGACACGGTTTGTGGCGGTTCTAACGTACTTTTGCAGGAAAACCTCCTAGTGCATGTAGGCTTATGTGTGAACATGGAAGTTGAGCGGGTTGGGTTTTGTGTGGGCTGGTTGTTGGGGTAGGGTTTGGTGGTTTGGGCCCAGGTGGCACCCAGGTACACTTTTATTCTCAGATCTTTTTCTATTTTCATTTTTGAATTTCTTATTTGAATTCTGTTTATAACTTTACTTAGGTTTGAATTGAAGTTTAAATATTTCAAATATGAGGATCATTCTGAATGTCACAAAATGTATTTTGGTATTACCCAAAAGAATATTTGAGAATGGGTTTTAAATCATTATTTCCTCAAATATAAGTATCCGATTTTCATATTTGATTCACCATTTTCTTAAACTTAAATGTGTTTGAATAATACAAACATTGTATGATTATGAGTAGGATAAAGAGTATTTGTACTCTCTCAAAAAATGGTTTCGAATTAATTTCAAATTATTATTTTCCCACATAACAATATGTGGTATTAACATAGCTCTTGATCACTTCATATGATTTGTTCATAAGAAATATTTTGAGAGGTCAAAATAGTCTTATGGATTGATACATTGCATAACTCTTGAAATGGTTTTGATGGATGCTTTCTCTACATAACAATATGTGAGGTCCATCATTATTTCACCATTTAAAATGGGAAGTGCATAAGAACTATTTTGAGAAGTCAAAATGTTCTCATGGATTTGTATGAAGGCTTTGTATCACATTTCTTTAAAATAGAATGATAATGGTTACTTTCCTATTTAGGAAAAAAATTCATATGCGAAGAAATAGTTGAAACTTTCAAATCAAATCTTGTTCTAAATAATTATTTTGAACTCTCAATGATTCCTTGGTCTGATTATTTTCTCTCTATCTATTCCTTGATTATTTATAAAGGATTTCTTTAATCGTTTCTTGAGATGATGATGCAGAATAGCCACTAGGGTTTTCCATTTGAGAGAAATATTAAATGGATTCCTTTGTGATTTAAAAGTACTTCATAATATCTCGTGTCACTCAAATTTGAGTTAAGATACTTATAAAGAATTTGATAAGTGATTTTAGTAGATTCACTACTAGCAAATGGAAGTGAGTGGTTGTAAATGTTCCTAGTGTTCTTAGATGTGTTCTTAATCTTCTTGATGATCACAAGAGCAGTTAGTTGTATAGGATGGTATTTATATCATATATATGATCTATAAAATCAATTTGATTCCAACGGAGTGTGTAGATGATAGAAGGATGCATTCTTGGACAGAATTGTGTTGCTATCCAGATTTGCTTCATAAACCATGCATAATCACTCTCCTAATCTCTCACCAATCATTCTCTCTATCCACTAATCTACTCTTATTTGATCCTAGAGACTAGACTAAAACCATTTTATATTCCTAAGTTTGCTTGGTGAAGATCTGTAGATGCTCCTCCTCCTTGTCTTCATGTTCTCGAAGTTGTTCTTCATGTTCTTGCTTCATTTCTCCCTCTAGATCTCTCTCTAAAGTGAGTGTGTGTGTTTTTGGTCCAAGCTAGGATGGTGAGTTGTGAGGCTTGGGTCTTGGGGGCATGGCTATTTATAGTGTAATAGTATACATAGTATGGTGACACCTCATGATTTTGCATGGGTGACTCGTGCTTTAATAACTGTGCATCCATCCTTGTAGTTTGGCTTATGTGGTGAATCATCACTTTAATGGATGACTAGGCTACTAGGTGTCAAGCTCTTATGATATACCTTGGTGGCCAAGGTTCCTAAGGAAGCTTGTGCTAGAAGGAACTTGGAAGCCAAGTTTCCTATTCGAGATTTATTTTTGGATCATGACAAGTGGCTTTTGTCACTAGATGGGCCTTGGGCTAAATTGGATACATGGGCTAATTTGCATCTCAAGTGAAAACTTAATTTGCAAATTCAATTGATAATTGTATGCCTCCATCCTAATTAAGTGAACACTTAATTAGCAATGTTGATGATTTGATCTCATCAAGGCATGATTCTTTGAGTTAAAAAAACTCATAGGTTATTTTATTCAAATGGTTGGATCTATTTAAGGGAATGCAAATGACTTTAGTTTTATTAAATTCCATATATTTATTAAGTTATGATTTGATTAAGAAAGATATATTTGGAAGTTCAAGATTTGGTTTGTAGGCTTAAAATATTTACTTGTTACTTGACTCTTGTCAATCACTAGTGTTTGTAGAATGAAGTTTAAGATAATATAGAGTAAGATAAGATAAGTTAAGAATTTTGATCTTGTTTTAGGGTGTGATCATATGCTAAGATTTTTTTAACACATGAGTTAGATGAGGTTTAGAGAAGATAAGTTAATCATCAAGTTTATTTGTTCTTTAAGCATGTGGGGTGTTTTTTTACATTTATTCACGAATCTTATTTCTACCCTTCCTAACATATAAGTTTACAAAATATAATTTCAATGTTGGAACACTTAGCATGATGAACTAGTCCTAAATCATCAACTCAAGTGGAACTTCAATCGCTTTGACAAGCTCTATCAAAAAGTTTTTAGTTGGCCAGAATTTTCTATGCATGGATGCAATGCACACAACTATCCTCTACCCATTCCGTGTATCATTATCTACGGGATATTACATCCTTCCACCCTTAAGCAAAACTTTGTCCTCGAAGTTTGAGATCCTTCCTATATTGGAAAGTTAAAAAACTTCTGTGAATTATACCTCATTCTCAGATTACTGTTGCCAACTATTTTGGCAATAGAGTGTGTATCTCTAGTAGAAACAACTCTATAGATCCTATCTCTATTGGGGTTATCTATCTGTTGATATCATCTATCTATTAATACCAGCTGTTGGACATGGGTATGGTATTGGGTTATGGATACTCCACTAGTTTTATGGTTCTTTAGAGTTAAGGTAAGAAAAGAATCTACTTTTTGTGGATCTACTTCCTAGTGGTCATAAATGTGTTGGTCTTTCCTTTATGATACCAGTTGTGGTTGGTGGTTACCAGCTATGGTTCTAGTAAAATTTTGACAGCACTCTGGTGCTATTTCCTAATATGATCCGACTCTATCTATGTTTCCACTTTCCTTTTGGATCATTCTCAAGACTTGGTTCAATATCTTGTCTCTTCCATCCTTCGGGTTTACTAAAGTTCACTATCTCTTTCCTAGTCCATTTGGCTTTAGGTTGGATAGGTTAAATACTACTGGTCTCGCGAGAACTTCTCCTGTCTATCCAGACATTTGTGGATACCCATTATGAATTCTTATGTTGCTTGGACATACTATTGTCTAGGTTGGTAGACTTAATTGCACATACGATTCTAGGTTATTCCCAGAACTATTGGTAATCCTTGTACTTCACCAGTACGGTTTGGTTGCTATACCTACTTCCTTTTGTTCATGGTTCTTCCTCGAACATAAGTTTGACTATATTCTTCTTAATGTTCATCAAGATATTAACTTCTTCTCTAGATGACACGAGTTTACATTTCTAACATCATGTAGCTGTGAAGACAATCAACATACAAATGGTATTTCATACTTCACTTCCCAATTTGCACCATGGTTCATTTCCTTCTTACTTCCTGTAGCTTAAAGACTTGCTTCGTCCGTGGCTATTTGTGGTGTTGAAGTTGACTCCTTCTTTTGTAGTTAAGCCAATGGCCTGTCTTTTCTTGAGTCTTCAGTACTATACTACTCGTAAATCGTTTCTAACACGTATTCCCTTCCCTCTAGATCAATATCATTAAGATAGAACTTGATGTTGCAACATGTGTTGGGGTCCTGGCAACCGGGGTGTCATGCCCCGTCAGCCGACGGGCCCACCGCCTGGGCAGCGACATCCACTAGAGGTAGTGCTCGAGGAGTGGTGCCTCAAGAGGGAATGCCTGGGGATAGCCCCTCAGGAGCCTCAAATCTCAACTCCATAGGACCCAGCTTTAGGAGGCTGTCCCATGAAGGGAAGCCTCACAAGGATCTTCAGCTTGCCCCGGGCCTCGGATACCTTAGTACGTACTTCGGTGGTACGCCCGTAATCGTGCAGTAACGGTGGAAAGGACAATGCAACCTGACAAGCGCGCTCCACCCTAGCTGGACTGTGGACCTCCCTGGACCGCCTCGTTAAACAGGAGCCGGTCTGGCCCCTTCGGTGTCAAAGCAGGATGGACGACCTCAGTAGTGGCAGCTCTCCCCTTTTGCGGTTTCGGTGCAAGTATGGAGACCGGCAGCATCGCACGGTGACAAGCGATGTCGAAGGAGTCAGCTTTATGAGAAGGCAGAGGGCCCATGGGAAGCAGGACCGAGTCCACGCAAAGTAGTCTTGTAGATCGGGACTTCGAGGGGGACCTATGTGGTGACCCTTCCTGCCTATGAACGGGGGGAAGAGGCCCGACTCCGCTATATAAGGAGGCATTCTCCTACCTCAGAAGGGGTCATTCACTGCGATCTCAAACCTGGATATTGATCTACCATTGTACCCTCGTGAGACACCGCGAGCAATACAATATAGCAGGAGTAGGGGCTTTACCTCCTCATGAGGGACCCAAACCTAGGTAAAAAAACCCTGTCACTCTTTGTCGTGTTGGTACTCCGTCGTCGCTACTGTCATTGAGAAGCTTCGAACGTGTGTTCAGCCCCTCGCAAACTCAGGGCTTGTTGGACCCCTTGTTCCTTCAAGGGGAACTTTATCCGACATTTGGTGCACCAGGTAGGGGGCTGAGGCACGTTTCCAAGACCTTCACCAACCTCGTCGACATGTTGGCTCACACCAAGACACGAGCCAAGCGTTCCCTCCACCACATAGTGAGCAAGGCTTAGACAGAGCCCGCCCCCCTGATGCACCACCACGGAGCAAACTACATGGACGGAGGTCGAGCAAGGATCCTCCTTTTGCCTATCGTGGGAGCTCCAGCTCTCCTCGCGCGGAAACACGTCGCTCTCCCGCACTGCATCCTCTCGCGACTAGACGGACCGACCCATGCTGGAGGCCGCCAAGTGCATGGTGCAGGAGCTGCTGCACCGCCTGCCGGTAGAGCCTGGCCAGGAGAAGTGGTGCGAGCGCCTCGTCGAGCTCCTCGACATCGCCAGCCTCACCCCCTGGGGCTGGGGGCTCAGGTTGAGGACATGGCACCAGGGGCTGCGAGCTAGCATCCAACCCAGGGCTCCGAAGGTGCTCCCAAGCCTGGCAACGCTGCTCCCCACCCAGCAACAGCTTCCAGATCATCACACCTCCCAGGGCTACACACGCGGTCGCCGCACCTCCTCGAGGGCGAGAGGACCGCATCGTCGAGGAGATTGCCGCGACGGTCAATAGAACTATGCGGCCCTCTCCAGCAGCAAGGAGGTGCAATAAAATGGCTGCGTCACCTTCATCAGGGTACTCTGACGTGTGGTGTGGACAAACAAGTTCCACGCAGAGATACCATCGCGCTATGATGTGGACACACGGGCATCGAGGCGGTAGGGGGCGACGATCATGTCATGGAGAATTAGTTTCCCCTAAGCCTGAAGGACGCGGCCCAAACCTGGTTGATGAACCTCCCATAGGAATCCATTGGCTCGTGGTCGACCCTCAGCTCACTCTTCATCGCCAACTTCAAAGGGAATTATGAGCACCCGCTCGCCTACTGATGCGTCCAAAAATTGAGCATTTTTACTTATTATTTTTGCATTAGTAGTATAGGGTTTTTAGTATTTTACCGCGTTAGCATGCACCTTTTTGTCCTTGTTTCAACAAGATCCCAATTTACTAATTCATCAATGAACATATCAATTGAGACCACCATATTACATAGTAATATGGTATTTTTAACTAATAAAAGTCATTTCATTGATTTGCCTTCGCACTTGGAAGAATTGCCCACGCCCAGGAGGCTCCAGCCAGCGTAACGACTAGTGGTATGGGAAAAGCCCGCTTGTACCGCGCGCCCGTATGACCCGACAATGGGACCGCCTTATCAAATACTTCCTCCTCGCAAAAAAAGAGGAGATCCAACATTCATAGAAACCTCCAGCCATGAAAAACCACACCAGAAAGGGATCTAAAAGAGGAACTTGAAGAAGTGGAAATTCGTGCTACTATACGGATCATTAGAGGACAACGCATCATCCCCTACATCATCAACCGCTGCATCTCCATCACCATCTCTACCCCATCTTCCATCCATTAAAATTTGTTGTAATTCCAGATTCCATTGTGGTTTGCACTAGATTCATTCCATTACTTTTATCCATCCATTTGATTATGATGGTGTTGTTTATTGCTTCTATGTGTGAGTATTTCCCTTTGTTCTTGGGGATATGGAGAAACCCACGCATTATTATGAAATGAAATAAAGATGATCTATTACTTGTGTAGAGGATCCATTGATCTATCATGTGTGTTTGATCTCTCCCTTTAGATGGTATGTGTAGTCGGCCATGTATCATTTGCCTTCAGGTCTAAAGTAAGAGGGTGAAACCCTTTGGACGTGCTTGGATGTTTCTGTCGGTTGCTACTATGACTATAAGCACCACTATCACCCAACGCGGTCGAAGGGGGAGCAAAGGGAGATTCACTAAGCTAATTACGATATCCACGGGGAAATCCTTAATTGTGGTGATCTGCATGGTGATGGCTTCCAGGCATCGCAGTGGTTATTTAGAGATGACCTCATTCTTGGCTCAACAAAGTGACTGCCTACGAGCCTTGGTGAACATATTTTTGCAGAACTCTCTCCACACATATCATGACACAATAAATAGGTTATCCTAATTATGATTAATTACAACATGCTAGAGGTGTATCCTACACCCCCGAGAATGTCTTAGCTCCATCAACTTCAACCACCATTCCACAAACACTCTTTTTACATGCTCTGCTTTTACTTGTTTTATTTACTTTCCTGCACTAAAACCAAAAACCTTTCAAACACCCGTTCACCTGAAATCAAAGACATCTTATAAGTATCCTTTGGTAGATAGTGATGAGGGCATAAAGATCTTAGCCAAATAGCTCTCTGTGGGTTCAATACTCTTATTTCGAAACTAGCTACAATTGATCTGTGCACTTGCAATCATCAAGCTATTTTCTAGCGTTGTTGCCGGGGAGCTGAGTGCTTATGGTCTTTGTTCTTAGTTGCTAATTCTATTATTTTTTACTAAAGTCATTTACTAGTTTCAGGTAAACACCATGGCTACACTTGGACTAATGAATCAGCTCGATGCAGCTGAACACCTCGCAAAATTCAACCGAGGACTTGTCAAAGAATTCCCAAGTGGGGCTGAACCTGAGTACGAGGTTAACCCTTATTTTATTGCTATTATTAAATAAAATACTTTTGTAGGATATGATCCGAATGAGGATCCATACAATCACCTAATGCATTTTACCAAGTTATGTTGGACACTTAAGTTGATAGGCTATTCTAATGATGAACCGAAACTTAAATTGTTTAGCTAATCTCTAACGAACTCTGCTTTAGCTTGGTATAGAATTTTCCCTGCAAAGAAGATTGATACCTGGGAAAAGATTAAGGCAGAATTCATATTCCGATTTCCCCCAAGGTAAAGACTGCTGAAATTAGAAGGTCAATTACAAATTTTAAGAACCGCCCAGGTGAAGGCTTGGTAAGGGTTTTCAAGAGGTACAAATCTATCCTTAATAAATGTCCCCATCATGATTTACCTGAATGGTATGTTTTACACATTTTCTATGGGGGACTTAATCAAGAAATTAAACATGAGGTTGATACTAATTCCGGAGGCTCTTTTATGGTGCTAACCATAACTAAAGCTTGGGAACTCCTAGAACGCATTTGCCGCAATAGGGAAACATGGGAATTTGATTTAGGTGGAAAAGGAGGAGTAGAAATTGAATATGACTATCTCAATTCTTATAAAGAATCCGGTAAGATAAAAGAAACTTCTAATGAGCTTCAATTTGATGATGATATTATTGTGCAAATCCTTCAGTTTTTCACAGAACACATCGAAGCTCCTAAGAAGGACTGGCTTCATTACACTCCTGAACCAGTCGAACATGTCAATATAATAAGTTCAGCTCATGAAGATCCATTGGGGGAAGTCCATCAGTATGTTGAACCCCTTCCTTTTCTAAGGACTGTGAGGAAACATATGATGGCCCAACAACTCAAGGATCAACATGAGGAAGAAAGATTGTTCCTCAAAATGCTAGAAGAAACACAAGCAAAAAAATCTCATTTGGAAAGTAAGGAGGAGACAGGGGGACCAACAAAAGAAGATATATTAACTATGTTTGCACATTGCAACGTAATAGAACTAGATACTGAAGCTTCACAATTCGTTGATTGGAAGGTAAAAGCTAAAGAAGTTGGTAAACCTATTCTCCCTTGCACTTTTGGTGGATCTTCTTACTATGGTCTCTACGATATAGGAATAACAGTTAATGTAATCCCCTTTATTTTTTATTTAAAATCCAAAAAGAATTAGCCCCAACCGAATTGGAAGATACTGATATGACAATAATGCTTGCTGATAAAACTCTCAGAGTTCCTATGGGAGTAATTAGAGACGTTCCAATTTGTATTGGACCCTACAAGTATCCTATTGATTTTGTACTTGTTGACATGCCTACTAATGTTTATTGTCCAATTATTTTTGGAAGAGCTTTCTTGAACACTGTAGGAGCAAATATTGATTGCAAGAAAGAAACTGTATCCCTCAAGTTCGGCGAAGAGAAAATGGAATGTCACTTCTCAAAATCGCAACATATACCTACTATTAATGATTTAGACGAATATGAGTTTGGGCAATAGGAAGAAGGTAATATGATTAATCTTGCCTCCATAGTCATTGAAACTCCCGATGATAATTTGGTTAGGAGTTTAGTTGCTAACGATGATATGCCTCAAGATATGGATAAAATTGAGATAGATGATTATCTTGACTCTACACCCGTGATGGATTCCGAGATAAATCAAAATTATGAAGAACCTATAAGAAAAGGAGACAAGGCATGTCCACCTCCTACACTTAAAACTTTATCCAAAGAATTAAAATATAGGTTCCTTGATGAAACTAACAATAACTTTCCTGTTATTATAAGTTCTAACCTTTCAGAAAGAGAAGAAGTAAACTTGATGATGGTTCTCAGAATGCAACGGAATGCCCTTGGGTATTTGATGAGTGACTTGAAGGGGATTAGTCCCTCGATAGCCACTCATAGAATATTTATGGAAGAAGGAGCTCAACCCGTTGCAGATTTCCAGAGACGATTGAAACCTCACATGAAAGAGGAGGTGAGAAAGGGGGGTAATTTGCTTACTTGATGCAGAAATTATCTTTCATGTAGAGGAGAGTGATTGGGTAAGCCCTGTTCATTGTGTTCCTAAGAAAGGTGGGTTCACCGTTGTTCAAAACAAACATAATGAACCAGTACCAACTAGAACTATAATTGGTCATAGGATGTGCATTGATTATAGAAAACATAAGGAGACAAGAAAGGATCACTACCCTTTACCATTTATAGATCAAACTTTAGAAAGGCTTGCTATGCATTTCCATTTTTGTTATCTAGATGGTTATTCCGGATTTTCTCAAATTGTTGTCCACCCTGATGATCAACTTAAAACAACCTTCACTTGTCCTTATGGATTATATGCTTAGTGATGTATACCTTTTGGGCTTTGTAATGCCCCAGCTACCTTCCAAAGATGCATGACTGCTATATTTGTTGACTATGTTGAAAGTATTATGGATGTTTTTATGGACGATTTTTCTATTTATGGAACCTCATTTAATCATTGTCTTCATAACCTTCATAAAGTCTTGCAGAGATGTGAGGATACTAACTTGGTCTTGAATTGGGAAAAATGCCACTTCATGGTTCAAGAAGGTATAGTACTTGGTCAGAAAATCTCAGGTAGAGGCATAGAAGTGGATAAAGCAAAAATCGAAGCAATAGAAAGGCTTCCCCCTGCTCGAGATATTAAAGGTATTAGGAGTTTCTTAGGCCACGCTAGGTTTTATAGAAGATTCATTAAGAATTTCTCTAAAACTGCTAGACCTCTAACTAACCTTCTACAAAAGGACATTGCTTTTAATTTTGACAAAAGTTGTCATACTGTGTTCAACATTTTAAAGCAAGCCTGTCTTGAAGCTCCTATTATAAAACCCTTAATTGGAAGAAACCCTTTGAACTTTTATGTGAGGCTAGCCATGAAGCTGTTGGAGCAATTCTTTGCCAGTATGATGGTGATGAACTTAATATCATTCATCATGCTAGCCATACCTTAAACGGTGCCCAAAAGAATTACCCCATGGCAGAAAAAGAATTTTTCGTAGTGGTTTTCTCTTGTGATAAATTTAGATCTTACATTATTGACTCAAAAGTGAGGGTGCAAATGGATCGTACTAGTTTAAAGAAATTATTGAAATAACTGATGTTAAGCCAAGGATGATCTGTTGGACTCTACTTTTGTAAGAATTTGACTTGCATATCCTTCAAAGAAAAGAAGAACTAGAGGACGTACCCATGGGTATTGAGGAAACCCAACCACCTAAGAAAGTGTCATCCATATGCATACCATCCAGTACTTTGATTCCCAAAAAAAAATTCAGTTTGCATTTGCAATGGTATTAGCAACTTCTTGCTACCAACCTTGTTTAAAGAGAAAAACAAAAAGTTAGTTTAAGAACCAAAGGAAGAAGAAGGTACTCAAATAAACCCGTTTTCTTTGGATGAACAATATGGTTGAAATATTATTTTATCTTCGTCTTGGCTATCGTTTTGCTTTTTCTATTTCCATTTTTGGTTTCTTTGAATCTCTCTAAGGTTGCTGCCAGTTTTGTGAAGCTGGTACGGGCGGACAGTATGGCCGGACCCACCCATACCAGTGATCGTTAAACATGTAGTAACTTCGTGTTTTTGCGAATGAGTTGGTACGGCTGGGATGTACGGGAGAACCATCCCGTATGACAGATCGTTACGACTGCAGTGTTGTTTCATTCTTTTGGTTTTTTGATCAATATTGTGTAAATAGATAAAATTACGGTGACCGAGCTAGTACTACCGAGCCGTACGGGCAGGTCTTGCCTATACTGACTAGGTCGTTTGACTTCGTACTGACTTACGAAGAAGAACTTCGGGAAGGACACTGGTACAGGCACACCGTACGGGTGTACACCCGTACCAGAGGTCGTTACGACATCTTTTTCTTCCTTTTTTATCTTATTTCCTTCCTTATTTGTTGAGATTCTTTTCTTGGCCGACCTTTTTTCTTCTAGTATGAGTTCTTACCTGTCCCTAACCCTTGTTAAGCCCCCAAGGAGCTTCTTATTCCTCTCTTATCGTACCATATCTTCCTCGCATCGGTACTTCTTCCTCGACGATCCCAAAGACATGTCTCATCCATGGAGCTTCATCCAAGCAAATAAGGGCCATGAATGTTCTTCTGCGAAGGCAGTGGAGGAGTCCAAAAGGAGGAAGGAGAAGGAAGTTCGCAGCGATCAGCATGAAGTCGAGGATGGATTCAAGCTAGTAGAGACCATGAAGGATGGGCGGAGGACACTTGATCTTCTAGTTGGACAAGAAGATGACTTTGAGAAGATCCAACTCAGCATCAAGGGGGAAGGAGAGCCATATCTGGAAAAGCTTAAACATCAGGAAAAGGGAATGCAGGTTTCTCTAGATAAGCTTGACCATCGCATCAAGAAAATTAGGTACTTCGAGATCTTCTAAACATATTGCGTTATTGCATCGTTATCTAGACCAGTTGGATACCAATATAATGGAAGGATTGGAAGCCAACCTCGACATCAGCCTCCGATCTATGGAAACACAACAACAAACTAATAGAGATGTATAAGTTAATGGTGGCCCAATTGGAGGAAATCAACAAGCAACATAAGATTCACATAATGATCCTTGAAGCTACAATCAAGACACTGTGCGTCGGTCCTGTCTCCACCAATGCCTCTTCGTAGTGAAAGTGCCACGATATCGAATAATCACAAGGGATTATTTGATCCTGCCGGCTTGATCCCATGCTTGGGAGAGATCTATAACACCTTGTAATCTATCTTACAGTTTTAGCATGTTTACTTTACTACACGCATGTTAGGTTTTTATTCAAGAGCTTTTGCATTAGTTGCATCCACTTGGATTCCCTTTGTTCAAGAGAAGAATAATATCCGTTGAATTTCGAGACTTCATGATATTTGAAGTTATCTTTTTGATCCATGATTATTATATTAGATGATTGGACTAGGTTGAGTGTTATGATACTTGTACAACTATTATGATTTTAGGGTCTTCCACACCAATAAGTATTGATTAAATTATGAGAACTAAAATCTTGGTTGCATATTATAGTCACAAGTTTGAATTATAAAAAGCCATAGTAGTGAGCATGATCACATAGCTTTGCTTAAAAAAGGAGAGAGAAGAAAAGTGAAGAGACAAGATTAGCTATCAAGAAAGATCTCAATAGTAAAAGAAAGAGTACAAGCTAAAAAAAGAAGAAAAGAGAAAAAGAGATGATCATGAATCTTCACTATTAATCAAGTGCTCAACGTTTTTAACTTTATGATTTTATAATATGTTCAATCACTAATAGCTTCCTATAATAGCATTAATAAAAAAAGGTGTGGAAGCCTCTAAGTCATATGATGTGTAAAGATGTAATAAAGCTCCCAATGTAACTCTACATCCGATATTGTACTCTTGTTTCAATCTTGGCCTCATTTATTGTAACGACTCGTGCCTTATAAACATGATGATCTTTTTCATAAGCCACCGTCTTGCTTAGGGACGAGAAAGAGTCTAGCTTGGGGGAGTTGATGAGTCCAAAAATTGAGCATTTTTACTTATGGTTTTTGCATTAGTAGTATAGGGTTTTTACTATTTTACCGCGTTAGCGCAAACCTTTTTGTCCTTGTTGCAACAGGATCCCAATTTACTAAGTCTTTAATAAACATATCAATTGAGACTATCATATTACATAGTATTATGGTATTTTTAAGTGATAAAAGTCATTTTATTGATTTACCTTCGCACCTAGAAGAATTGCCCATGCCTAGGAGGCTACATCCACCGTAACTACTAGTGGTACAGGTGGAGCCCTCCCGTACCATGCACCAGTAGGACCCGGCAACGAGACCGCCTCGTCAAATAGTTCCTCCTCATGAAAACAGAGAGGAGATCTGACATTCACAGATACCTCCAGCCACGAAAAACCACACTAGAAAGGGATCCGAAGGAGGAACTTGAAGAAGGGCAAATCCATATAGTTGATTAATATTCTTTAGTTTGCTAAGTGTTTTGTGGGTGAACCTGTGCTAATGTACTGACCTTCCTAGGACTAATACATACTTGTGATTATAACCCTTACAAGCATCCACAAGTACAAGAAAGTAATTAAGGTAGAAACCTAACCACAACTTTAAACTCTAAGACCCTGACGTCCCTTGTGCAAAGGTTTCCTAATGGGGGTTCAAGTTTCTGTCACTCCGGCAACCCCTACGATTAGTAGCCAAATACACAATGCATTCCCCTAGGCCCATAAAGGTGAAGTGTCATGTAGTTGACGTTCACATGACACCACTAGAAGAAATACACCACAACTTAAATATCAAACCATTGAATCTTTCTCAACACAACTCCACTACTAACAACATGACTTCTCCCATGTCCTCAAGAACAAAACGAACTACTCACAAGACATCATATGGATCAAGATCAGAGATCATTTAATGATATATAACAATATGAACATAAAAGATAATTCAATGGTTCACTCAATAGAATCAACTACAAGGAGTAATCAACACCGGGAAGGTTCCCCCTAAGAACTATGAAGGATTCAACCCAATTGTTACAGCGGTATGAAGTGGTGATGATGGTGCTGGTGGAGATGATGATCGTGATGATGATGATGATCCCGATGAAGTCTAGCTTGATGGTGGCATTGATGGCGATGATCTCCCCTCCCTAGGAAGGAATTCCCCGACAGAATTCTGTCTGCCCGA
The DNA here is from genome assembly GCA_916181665.1 of Avena sativa. Classification (NCBI taxonomy): domain Eukaryota; kingdom Viridiplantae; phylum Streptophyta; class Magnoliopsida; order Poales; family Poaceae; genus Avena; species Avena sativa. The sequence continues at coordinate 540,349,583 of OV702289.1, read as the reverse complement.
GAGATCTTTCTCTCTCGGTGTTTTCTGCCCCGCAGAGGCGGTGGAATCTTTCTGTGGTCGCTCCCCAGGTATCAGGGTTTCGAGGGGATAATATACGCCAAAGGGGAGAGCCTAGAGTGGGCCAGGGTGGTGTGGGGCCCCTGTGGCCCATCTCCACTCCCCCTTCTGGCAATCTTCGTCTTATGGAAAAATAGAATTTTCCATGCATTTTCCCGAATTTTTTGATCTTCGCGAATTTTGCCTCCAAACAACACCTTTTCCATCAAAATCCTGACTACAGCGGTCCATGCTCCAAAAGTAATCAATCATGCAAAAACAGATGAAATAACATAAGTATCATCTCTTAATATAAAATATATCAATGAATAACAGTAAATCTATACTATTAAAAAGATTCACGTCGTTGGGCGCGCAACAAAAATTTCCGTCTGCCCTTTATTGACGGTTTTACCCCTGCAAATTCGGATGTTTTACATGGTCTTCCACCGCCAAAGTCCTCACCCGAGCCTCTCCCTGCACCGTCATCGCCCGCTTCCTTGACGAGCGCTCCGCTCCGGTCCGACACCGCACCACTTCCATCCGAACGAACGACGTGACGCCCGCACATCGATCTACCGCAATGCCACAGCTCCACTGGTTCGGCAGGGGCTCTCGCCGCTGATGCCGATAGCCCGCATCGCCGTGCCGAATCCTCCCTGCACGAGACGAACTCTACGGTAGGAGGCCAATGAAGGATAAGATTGGGGGCGGACGTGGTCGAGATGGCCCACCTTTCATCCATCCCTTCCTTAATCCTGCAGCTCAATTAGCACTTCCAAATTGCATCACGCCAAATTTCCCTGATGCCGGAGGTGATACAACCAGAGCGTTGGGTACCGGCCGTGGATCTCTCTGGACGTGAGGAGAAGCATGAGAGAAGAGTACAACAACACATGGAAGCAGATCAGGAGATCCGACGGACGCCCAGCCGGGCCTCGCGCGGGACCTCGAGTGAGGCCTCGTGATGGATGGGAGGTGACCGCGTCGGGGATGTAGGGGCAGGGCGGTGGCCGGAGAAGGGAGGCGCGGGCTGGTGGCTGGAGAGTGGGAGGGCTGGCGGCGGAGCTTGCTGAGGGCGGCCCTGTGGACTTTCTGCGTGTGGCAGTGGCAGCACCAAGGACACGATCTGGAAGTAGTACTCTGCTTGCGGAACTAAAAGCTATGATGCCTCAGTTTTATTTTTCTTCCGAAGGGAAAGGCCATTGGTAGGGACAAAAATAGGGATGGAGATGTCACCTCCTTTACCCTTGATGTTTTTTAATGACTTCCCGGCGAAGCGCTAACCCGCGAAAACAAAATTTAGTTTAAACTAGACAAATTTTGTTGAATTTTTTGAAATAGACCAATAAATTTTGCCTACGAAGCGGGGCGGATTGGGTGCCGCTTCGCAACCCTAACTGTAGGTAACTTGAAGCACTTCATCGCGCCGAAGTCGCTTTGTGAACCAATGCGGTAGCCTGACGACAAAAGCAGAGCCCTTCTCCTTGTGGCTCGTCGGCCGGGGCATCTCCCGGAGCACCTCAGGTCCCAGATCCATCGGCATCAACCAAGAAGGTTGGGGAGAAGCCACCGGATCCGCCCTCCTTCTTCCTTGCACCCTGAGTTTGAACTAACATCCACCTAGAAACACCGGAGGCTCCACTCCGGAATGAAGTGGCTGCCACTTGCCGGACTCCTGTACAGGTTCCTTGTGCGCTCCTCGACAATGTTGGAGTAATCGTTGCCGAAGCAGAGATGGAGGGTGAGGACAAAATCCCCAACGAGATCGCTATCACCGCTTCAGTGACCCCACGCAGGAACACCCTCCCCCCCTGCGAGAGCTCCTCGTCGCTGCCCTGGACCAAAACGGCGAGACAAGGCTAAAGCTCGGGCCTTCTTTTTGAGGTAAAAAAAGGAGGCCTCTTTATTACTTTATATAGATTTAGTTTTACTTTTAGACAAATAAAATAATAATAAATATGGTTTTTAATTTAAAGTGAAAGAGAGAGATGATTTTACAAACAAACATACGGTTTAATAAAATAACTTTTAGGAACAGAAAATATAAATGATGATGCCACGAGTGATATGCAAAAACAAAAACAACAATGGTGTGGCTTCTCTTCATAACGTAGAGGTTGTGCACCTCCAAAGGTGACGATTGGCGAAAGTTTCCTACACTTGTGGCAGACTGAGAATATCCATGACCTGGTGATCTTCTTTTGTACCAAAAGTTCTCGCTTAGTCGCTTTAACAAAAACTGATTTAAGTGAACAAATTAGATAATTTTTCAACAAGACGATACTTTTTTATGAAATATTGTGTCATTATTTCGACATGAATTTTTATGCATATATTCGGAAAAACTTAAATAGGTCGTAGCAACACACGGACATTCAGCTAGTTATGATATAGAATAGTGATACAAAATGGACGTATCAACTCCCCCCAAGCTTAGACTTCACTTGTCCCCAAGCGAAAACTAAGTTCAATAAACATGACCTCAGATTTATGGAGTGAAGATTCGATAAAGGAATACGGACAAGAAGCATCATATTCATCAATACATAAATCATAATAGAAAACAACTCACTATTATATAACATAACTTGCAATAAGTAAAGGAAACACATTAAAGATGCATAAAGTAAATCATAATTGGTAATGGCAAACTTTGCTCTTGGTCAAAGAATAGTTGACAATTTTCTGGAGTTCACACATAACTGGTTTTCAATGATAGCTTTCAAAGTAGTAATCACTAAGATAATAGCAATGTGCAAAACAAGGAACATAAGAAACATGGTTGAATAAATCATCATATGAATGAATGAATGAAACACAACAACTCAAAATACTTGCTTGAGATAGAAGGGAATAGGTTTACTGACTCAACTAAAAAGTAAAAGATAGGCCCTCCATAGAGGGAAGCAGGGATTTCAAGTTTCATAAAGAGCTTCCAAAAATTATGGTACTTATTAGCTTTCATCTCTCATTGCCCCTATCATAGGCATCTTTAGGTGATTAAGGTTAAAGTGATCAAATATGAGGATATGATTGACAAGTTGTAAGTTAAAAATCTCATGTCCCTTGAATACGAGGGCCGCTCCTCATGCTACTCAAGTTTAGTTACCGGTAAGTTCTTGTCATAGTAAGTATATGTGTATCATAGAGAACCGCCAACGGGGTACCCCTTGCCCGATGATATGGAAGAATCCCCATATCAAAATGACAAGGCAAGCAGACAATGAGCATCTCAGCAATCTTCTTATTTACCATGGGAAAATGCTGATTTTTTCTCTCTTTCCTCTTTTCTCATCTCTTTTTTTCTTTTTTTTTCTCAATATCTATCTCTTTTTTTATAAGAAGAATGCTTTATAGATTGCTCATTATGGTTACGCTGCAGGTTTCCACCATGATTAGGCATGGATTAGACCAGTGGCCCAGGAGTTTCTCTAACACACATACGTAACTCCATGGACTTACAAGCTCCCCTTTCATTTCACACCGACGACATCCATAAACAAAAGAGCATGATATCAACTAGGTACAATGTACAAGTGCAATGTTGAAAGCGTTCCCCATGACAGCATGGTTCTGCTAATTCACAACTTACAAAGCGCAAGCATATACGCAACATAGATGGGCACAATGGTTCAAGTTTATTAAGCGCAAGAAAGTAAAGTGTGTCATCAAGTTCGTGAGAGCTTTATTCACTAATTTTCACATAACAAGTTTAATTCGGAAGGTAGATAAAAACATGAATTTACTTGGAATAGCAATAGTGCTAGTAGGTAGGTATGGTGGACACAAATGGCATAGGTTTTGGTTTTAAGGATTAGATGCACGAGAAGCATTCCCTCTCAGTACAGGTTTTGGCTAGCAAGGCTGGATAGCAAGCATAAGAGTTGAAGGAAACAAACAAACAAACATACAAGTGATAAAAACAAACATGCAATATTCCTTGGAAGCACAAAAGATCTTAACTAGAGAATACTAAGCTTATGAGCAAATCAAGAAAGAAAGATGATGAAATTATTTTTCTTATGAGTACTTTTATTTTTTCATTCAATTCTCAAGATAGTGTTGCTACTGACCGAGCCAGGTTTGCCAAAACCAACTAAATTAAGTCAATGATCCCAAAGTGATACCAATACTAACGACAAGACCAATCATATAATCATAAATTGAAAACTAATATAAGATATGCAAAAGAGTAAATGATAGAACTTCTCATTAATATTCCATAAGGTAACTCACTCCAAGGGATACATAGATATCTAACGAGAGGGGGGACGCTTCCATAATGCAAACCATCCTACATGATAACTTCTCTATTCATGATATGACTCTACTAAAAAGGTAAAAAGATAGAAGATAGTGATGTGATACCGCAGCACTCCCCCAATCTTGGAACAAACCAAGGGGATGCCAAAACCCGATGACGAATTACTCCTTCGGTGGTGGTGGTGTTCTCTCATCATCATCCGACTTCCAAGGTAAGGGCTCCCCATCAACGAAAGACATCCTGGTCACCATCATCCTGAAACTAGCAGCATCACTTATGCGTTTAAACCTAACCTCATACTCACAGTTTTGGTTTTGCACATTGTAGATCTGTGCTTGCAGTTGGTTGTTCGTTCGGTGGAGTGAGAGAATTTCATCCTTAAGCTCAGCAGCCTCCTTTTGGTGCTCGGCAATGAGTTCGGAACAAATCTTATGGATGATGTCCACTTTGTGTTCCGTCATCTTCCTATACCTAAAGACTTCTTGCTCCAGTGCTTCCATCACGTCCTCCAGATTTCCTTCACCTTTAGGGCCCTGAACTTCTTTTATCTGTACCTCCCCATCTTCGAGCAACAACTCCTTGGGATGAATCTTCAACTCACGCATGTACGGGTTGATGATATCTGTAGAAGAATCTTCCTTGGTTGATCCTAAGGAAAACATGGTGGCTCCAAAAGTGGGACTCTACCTATCAGAAACAGATTGAAACGAGAACACGATATACAAACCTCGATGGATGCGGGGATTATATATTATGAATTTTTACAACAAAAGGAAGGTATTGGGAGAAAACGGGTCGGAGAAGGAGTCCGAGGTGGCCACACCACCTGCTGGCGTGGCCAGGGGGGCCCGCGCCAGGGGGTGGTGTGATCCACCCTGGCTTCGTTTCCGTCCCTCTTTCGCTTCGTTGCTTTCCTTGTTGGATAAAAACTACAAAAATATAACTTGATAGAATTTTCACGGAACTTTTCTTACCAAAATTGTTACCTATTCGAAAACGTACTTTGCAGGTCTCTGAATTTGGTCTTTGATAAATTTTGTCGGAGTTACTACTTGAATAGCATCAATATCTTCATTGTAAGAATCTCTAGCAATATAGTGCTTGAGTCGCTGACCATTCACCACTTGTGTAGTGTTATCTTTTAAAGAAGAAATTTTTATTGCACCTGAACGATATACTTCTTCGATAACAAAAGGTCCTTCCCATTTTGAAAGTAGTTTCCCTGCAAAAAATCTAAGACGAGACCTATACAATAGAACTGTCTCACCAACATGGAACTCCCTCTTAAGAATTCTCCTGTCATGCCGTCTTTTAAATTTTTCCTTAAAGAGTCTAGCATTCTCATATGCTTCACTCCTCCATTCATCCAACGAACTTAAGTCAAATAATATTTTCTCACCAACATTCCCATAGGATTTTTATAGGCAGTCCTATAAGACCATAAAGCATCGTTCAACTTTTTAGCCCAATTTTTTCTAGATCTATTAACAATCTTTTGCAAGATGGATTTAATTTCTCTATTTGATAGCTCTACTTGCCCACTAGTTTGGGGATGATAAGCTGAAGCAATTATATGATTAACATCATATTTAGCAAGGGTCTTTCTAAAACCACCATGAATGAAATGAGACCCTCCATCAGTCATAAGATACCTAGGCACTCCAAACCTAGGAAAGATAATATCCTTAAGCATTTTTAAAGAGGTCTCCCCATCAGCAGTTTTGGTAGGTATGGCTTCTACCCACTTAGTAACATAGTCAACAACAACAAGAATATGGGTATAACCTTTTGAAGGGGGAAAAGGACCCATAAAGTCGAATCCCCAACAAACAAATGGTTCAATAACGAGAGAGTAATTCATAGGCATCTCATTGCATCTAGAAATGTTACCAACTCGTTGGCACTCATCACATGATAAGACAAATTTTCATGCATCTTTAAAAAGGGTAGGCCAGTAAAAACCTGATTGTAGCACCTTCTGTGCGGTTCTATTTCCCGCATGATGTCCTCTATAGGCACTACCATGACATTTTCGTAATATCTCCTTTTGTTCATATTCTGGAACACTTCTTCGCATAATATCATCTACTCATTATTTATATAAATGTGGGTCATCCCAAAAATAATGCCTGAAATCATAAAAGAACTTCCTTCTTTGCTGAGCTATAAAAGTTGGAGGCAAATACTTGGAGATAATAAAGTTAGCATAATCAGCATACCAAGGGATCCCTCGCGAGCTTACCCCTACTGCAGCCAGCTGTTCATTTGGGAAACTATCATTAATAGGCATAGGATCAAAAGAGATGTTTTCCAATCGAGATAAATTATCAACAACAGGATTTTTAGCACCTTTCCTATCTATAATATGTAGGTCAAACTCTTGTAAGAGCAGCACCATCTAATGAGCCTAGGCTTAGCATCTTTCTTCGTCATAAGGTACTTAATAGCAGCATGATCAGTATGAATGGTAACTTTTGAGTGAACAATATAAGGTCTAAACTTATCACATGCAAAGACAATAGCTAAGAATTCTTTTTCAGTAGTAGCATAATTCTTTTGAGAAGCGTCAAGAGTCTTACTAGCATAATGGATAACATTTAACTTTTTATCTATTCGTTGCCCAAGGACAACACCTATAGCAAAATCACTAGCGTCACACATGATTTCAAAGGGTAAGCTCCAATCAGGTGGTTGAACAATAGGAGCAGTAGTTAAAGCCTTATTTAGAGTTTCAAAAGCTTTCTTACAATCATCATCAAAAACAAAGGTTACATCCTTTTGAAGAAGATTAGTGAGGGGTTTTGATATCTTAGAGAAATCTTTAATAAAACTTCTATAGAAACCAGTATGACCAAGGATACTACGAATACCTTTGACGTCTCTTGGAAAGGGAATTTTCTCAATTGCTTCAACTTTAGCTCTATCAACTTCTATGCCTCTTTCGGAAATCTTATGTCCGAGGACAATCCCTTCATTGACCATGAAGTGGCATTTCTCCCAATTAAGAACAAGATTAGTTTCTTCACATCTCTGCAAAACTTTATCAAGGTTGTGCAGACAATTATCAAAAGAAGTCCCATAGACGGAAAAATCATCCATGAATACTTCCACAATTTCCTCACAAAAACCATGAAAGATAGAAGACATGCATCTTTGAAAAGTAGCAGGAGGATTACAAAAATCAAAAGGCATACGTCTATAAGCATAGGTTCCATAAGGGCATGTAAAAGTAGTTTTTTCTTGATCTTGTTGCTTAACAGCAATTTGAGAGAACCCAGAGTATCAATCAAGAAAACAAAAATGGGTCTTTTTAGACAACCTTTCTAACATTTGATCAATAAAAGGAAGTGGGTAATGATCTTTCTTAGTAACTTTGTTAACTTTTCTGAAATCAATGCACATCCTATAACCTACTACTATTCTTTGGGGAATAAGCTCATCATTATCATTAGGCACAACGGTAATTCCCCCTTTTTAGGGACACAATGAACATGACTAACCCATTCACTATCAGCAATAGGGTAAATAATACCAGCATCAAGGAGTTTTAATACCTCGTTTCTTACCACTTCCTTCATCTTAGGATTTAAACGATGTTGATGCTCTACCACTGCTTTGCATCTGGTTCTATATTGATAGCATGCTGACATATAGTAGGAGAAATCCCCTTTAAATCATCAAAAGTATAGCCCATAGCCCCTCGGTGTTTCTTCAATACCTCCAATAATCTTTCCTCTTCCTTCCATGAAAGTTTAGAACTAATAATAACAAGATATATTTTATTATCATCAATGTAAGCATATTTAAGATCGTCAGGTAAAGGTTTTAGATCGAAGACCGGATCCTTTTTAGGTGGCAATGTGGTAGCCAAATCTTCCATAGGCAAGTTATGCTTGAGCATCTTAGGTTGACGACGGAGAATCTCGTCAATCTCATTTCTTTCTTCCATAAAGATTTCACTTTCGTGGTCTTCCATAAGTTGCTGAAAGCATTGTTAGGAGCAAGAGAAATATAAGCAAGTTGTTCAACTCTAAAATCCTCATTATGGGTTTCATTTTCACAAGGTTCTTTAGTAAATTTCGAAAAATTAAACTCATAATATTCCCCATCAAATTTAGTTAAAATTTTCTCCCTTTTGCAGTCTATAATGGCTCCACATGTACTCAACAAAGGTCTACCAAAAATGATAGGATAGGTTTTACTAGCAGCTGAACCAAGTACTAGAAAATCAGCAGGATATTTAGTCTTACCACAAAGAACTTCCACATCTCTTACGATACCAATTGGAGAGATGGTCTCTCTATTAGCAAGGTGAATAACCACATCAATCTCTTCTAGTTCGCAAGGACTGATTTCATGCATAATTTATTTGTAAAGCTCGTAAGGAATAGCACTTGAACTTGCACCAATATCACATAAACCATAATAGCAATGATCACAAATTCTAACAGAAAGCACAGGGACACTAGCCTTTTTAGTTCTATTAGGATGTGAGACAATATTAGAAGCATCCTCACAGAAGACAATGTGTCCATCTTCTACACTTTTAGTGACAAGGTCTTTCACAATCGCTACAACAGGTTCAATGTTTATTTGTTCATCAGGTTTTACAGTTCTCTTTATACTTTTATTGATTACACTAGTTATCATAGGATGCTACTTTACCTTATGTGGGAAGGGTATTTTCTCGATATAAGGTTCAGGTACTATGTGATCAATAGTGCAAAATTCAGTACTTCTAACAGGAACATAATCAACAATATCTTTATATGGTGCATGATACTTGTTCCATCACTTTTTCAGAATTTCAATATAAGAGGCAAAGGCCTTAAAACAATTTTCCATAACTTGAGAGTCTAGACCATAAGCATTACTAATATTATGAAAGTCATCAGTTCCCATAAAAGATTCAATGCATTCATAATCATAATTTATACATGACTTCCTTCCTTTGTCATTCTCCCATGCTTCAGCGTTGTCTTGGATACGGTCTAGAAGATCCCATTTAGCTTCTTCTTCCATGCGTGTAAATGATCCAGCACAAGAAGCATCCAATAAATCCTTATCATGAAGAGAAAGCCTTGCATAAAAGTTATTGATAATAATATTGTGAGGGAGCTCATGAATAGGACATTTGAGCATTAGTAGCTTCAATCTCCCCAAAGCTTGAGCTATACTCTCTCCATAAAGAGGCCAAAAGTTGTATATTTGATTCCGATCTTTATGAATCTCACTAGGACGATAAAATTTAGAATAAAAGAGAGGTACTACTTCCTCCCATTCAAGAGCTTGACCATTCTTCAGCAGCTTATACCATTCCTCATCTCTTCCTTTCAGTGATAATGTGAATAACTTCTTCTTGACTTGATCTGTTGTAATACCTGCACACTTAAACAACCCGCATAATTCGTGTATAAAGAGCAAATGATCACCAGGACGGATAGTTCCATCTCCAACATAATAGTTATCCATAACATGATTAATAATTCTTGTAGGTATTTTAAAAGTATCATTCTCAGCAGGTGGTGGTTCATCTACTACCTTAGAAGTGGTAGTAGCATTACGAAATAAGAAACTAAGTGAATTATCCATATTGAAAATAAAGTAACTAATAGAAGTAAACAATACTCACAGTATAAGTTTCCTTTACCAGTTCCACTCTCCAATAGCGCTTCACTCCCCGGCAACGGCGCCAGAAAATAGTCTTGATGACCCACAAGTATAGGGGTGTATCGCAGTATTTTCGAAAAGTAAGAGTGTCGAACCCAATGAAGAGCAGAAGGTGTTGGCGAATGGCTTGGAGCAGGAATTCTCTGTAAATACATAACAAATGGATTTTTAGGGTTTTTTGATAATGCAGGTAAATAAAATACAATAATAATAAATGCAGCAAGTGGCCCAATCCTTTCTTTAGCAAATGACAAGCCGGTTGTATTACTTAAGATGATCAAATGTTCTTGAGGACACACGGGAATATCGTCAAGTGCTTTCGCTTCATATAGTTGATTAATCTTCTTTAGTTTGCTAAGTGTTGTGTGGGTGAACCTGTGCTAATGTATCGACCTTTCCTACGACTAATACATACTTGTGATTATACCCCTTGCAAGCATCCGCAAGTACAAGAAAGTAATTAAGGTAGAAACCTAACCACAGCTTTAAACTCTAAGACCTTGACATCCCTTGTGCAAAGGTTTCCTAACGGGGGTTCAGGTTTCTGTCACTCCGGCAACCCCTATGATTAGTAGCCAAATACACAATGCATTCACCTAGGCCCATAAAGGTGAAGTGTCACGTAGTCGATGTTCACATGACACTACTAGAAGAAATGCACCACAACTTAAATATCAAACCATTGAATCTTTCTCAACACAACTCCACTACTAACAACATGACTTCTCCCATGTCCTCAAGAACAAAACGAACTACTCAGAAGACATCATATGGATCAAGATCAGAGATGATATAATGATATGTAACAATCTGAACATAAACAATAATTCAATGGTTCACTCAATAGCATCAACTACAAGGAGTAATCAACACCGGGAAAGTTTCCTCTAAGAACTATGCAAGATTCAACCCAATTGTTACAATGGTATGAAGTGGTGATGATGATGCTGGTGGAGATGATCATGGTGATGATGATGATCCCGATGAAGTCCAGATTGATGGTGATGTTGATGGCGACGATATCCCCTCTCCGGGAAGGAGTTCCCCCGGCAGAATTCTGTCTGCCTGAGAGATCTTTCTCTCTCAGTGTTTTCCACCCCGCAGAGGCGGCGGAATCTTTCTATGGTCGCTCCCCAGGTATTAGGGTTTCAAGGGGATAATATACGCCATAGGGGAGAGCCTGGAGTGGGCCAGGGTGACCACACCACCTGCTGGCATGACTTAGGGCTGCTCGCGCCAGGGGGTGGTGTGGGCCCCCTATGGCCCATCTCCACTCCCCTTCTGGCAATCTTCGCCTTCTGGAAAAATAGAATTTTCCAAGTATTTTTCCGAATTTTCTGATCTTCATGAGATTTCGCTCCAAACAACACCTTTTCCATCAGAATCCTGACTACAGCGTGATGACCCACAAGTATAGGGGGTGTATCGCAGTATTTTCGAGGGAAGTGAAACCCAATTTATTGATTCGACACAAGGGGAGCCAAAGAATATTTATCAGCCTTAACAATTGAGTTGTCAATTCAGCTGCACCTGGAAACAATCTTGCTCACAGCAGTTTATCAGTAGCAACAGTTTTCTAGTAGGAATAGTAAAGTAACAGCAGTAGTAAAGCAAAGACAGTAGTAACAAAAGTAGTAACAGTGGGATTCGAGTCCGGTAGGCATAGGGATGGACGGACGGGCGTTGCATGGACAAGACAATTCATATAGAAATCAGAACATAGGGCAATTACAGATAAATAAGATAAAGCATCCAAGTACTAGACAATCCTAGGCATGTGTTCCATATATAGTCATACGTGCTTGCAATGAGAACTTGCACAACATCTTTTGTCTTTCCAGCCCATTTGCAGCGCGGCCTCTAGGGAACTACTGGCAATTAAGGTGCTCCTTTTAATAGAGCACCGGAGCAAAGCATTAACACTCCGTGAACACATGTGATCCTCACATCAAAGCCATTCCCTTTTGTTTATCCTGATTTCTGTCACTTCGGGGCCATAGGTTCCGGACAACAACGTGTGTATACAACTTGTAGATAAGACCAGAAACAATACTATCATAATGAATCAATAACATGTTTAGATATGAAATCATGGCACTCGGGCCCTAGTGACAAGCATTAAGCACAACAAGTCGCAACAAAGTCATAAAGCACTAATAAAAGATACTAGGCACCATGCCCTAACAATCTGATGCCATTACATGAACGATCTCATCCAATCCCTACCATCCCCATAGCCTACAGGGGGGATTACTCACTCATAGATGGGGGAAACATGGATGGTCGATGGAGATGATGGTGGAGATCGACGGAGATAGCTTCTAGGGCACTTCCCCGTCCCGGCAGGGTGCCGGAACAGAGACTTTCTGTCCCCCGAATCTCCCCTTTGGTGGTGGTGGCGCTACGGAACTTTTTCTGGAAAAACATCGAACCCCCCGAAGTTTTTAGGTCAGAAGGCTCCTTATAGGCGAAGAGAGAGGCCGAGGGGGTGCCTGGGGCCACCACACCATGCCCTGGCATGGCCAGGCCCATCCCGCGCCTGGGGGGTGTGTGGCCAGCCCCTGGCCCTCCTTCGTCTCGTATTCTGGCTCCTGGAGTCTTCTGGAAAAATAGGCACTTTGGCTTTTGTCTCGTCCAATTCCGAGAATATTCATTTTCTGACTTTCCTGGAACCAAAAACAGCAGAAAACAGGCAGCTGGCACTGTGGCTCTTGTTAATAGGTTAGTCCAAGAAATCATATGAAAAGTACTCCAAAGTTTGGACAAAACACAAGAAAGTGGATAAAACCAAGCATGGAGCATCAAAAATTATAGATACATTTGCAATGTATCAACATCCCCAAGCTTAACTCCTGCTCGTCCTCGAGTAGGTAAGTGATAAAAAGAAAGAATAATTTTTGAGGTGACATGCACCATCAAAGACTTGATCAAAATATTTGTAAAACATTCAAAGTTGGGATCATAGTACTTCAATCATAACATGAAAGACAAAGTTCTAGCAATAAGACATAGAAAATATGTTACAACATGAAAAGGCACAAACAAAAGATTCATGAATAACAATGTTTTGCAAGATGTTTGTTTGTTTCACATAAAGAAAACATAGCATAGTGGCATTCAGCTTGTCCCTCATAGAGTAGCAAACATTAATGCATAGGACACCTTCAAAGTTTACAAGAGTGACTAGATACAAATAGTTTAAAACAAGCAATATCAAGGTATGCATCAATCAACAAGTCTTGGGACAATGCACATAGAACTAAGAATGGCCACTATGCTCTCAAGAAAGTGCTCATAGAATGTGTGGAGTCAACAAGGAAATGAACAGGTTTTGAAAAGTTTGAAAGGCTTCCAAATGCTGAAAGTATGGTACTCATTAGCTTTGAGCTCTCTTTGCCCCTATCATAAGCATCTTTAATGTGGTTAAGGTGAAAGTGAGGTCCAATCTGAGTTATATGCTTGACAGACTATAAACTGAAAATCCCAAGTCCCTTGAGTACGAGGGCCGCTCCTCATGCTACTCAACTTTAGTTACCGGTAAGTTCTTGTCATCGTAAGTATGTGCGTATCATTGAGAACCGCCAACGGGGTACCCCTTGCCCGATGATACAGAAGAATCCCCATATCAAAATGACAAGGCAAGAAGACAATGAGTATCTCAGCAATCTTCTTATTTACCATGGGAAAATGGTGCTTTTTCCCTCTTTCCTCTTTTCATAAATCTCTTTTTTCTTTTTCTCAATAGCTATCTCTATTTTTTATAAGAAGAATGCTTCATAGATATCATTATGGTTACGCTACAGGTTTCCACCATGTCAGCATGGATTAGACCAGCGGCCCAGGCGTTTCTCTAACACACATACATAACTCCATGGACTTACAAGCTCCCCTTTTATTTCACACCGACGACATCCGCAAAAAAAAGAGCAAGGTATCAACTGGGTATATATTTACAAGTGTTGAAAGTGTTCCCCGTGACAGCACGGTTCTGCTAATCCCCAGCCTATAATTTGCAAGCATATAACTTTCATGGAGAATCACAATGGTTCAGGTTTATTAAATGCGAGAAAATAAAGTGTGCCATCAAGTTCGTGAGAGCTTTACTAACTAACTTTCTCATAACAAGAAAACATTTTATTCGGAAGAAAACAAGGCATATTGAATATGCACGAAAGTAGAAAATGATGCTAATAGGTAGGTATGGTGGACACTTTGGCAATGTTTGGTTTTAGGGAGTTGGAAACATGAGTAAAACATACTCAGTGAAAGTGAAGGCTAGCAATACTAAGGGAGCAACAGACGAGAGAGCAATAATGGCCATAATCATGCAGAGCGACAAAACTTCATTGATCAAAGCATAAAGTGATACTACAAGTTGAAAACTAAAGGATCATAAAGGCTTATGGTGACTTGAGATAGTCATAACATGGTGTGATCATGCGCCAAGTCAACCCAAATAAAGCATCAAAGGAGAATACCACTATACTATGCTTTAATATGCTAAAACAACGCATGATTCATCCAAGGCACATTAAGCAATCTCAATTGTTTATAACAAGTCATGCTACAGAAAAGAATACTAAGCATAAAGCCAAAACAATATCAAGCATGGCATGACAAAGCATAGGCCACAGTCAAAAACAAGCTCTCTTTACCACTTAAGCATGAACTTTCCTACTCTTTTCCAAACCAAACCAAACTATTTGAACACCAAAGTATGAAAGAGGAGGTCCAACCAATTTATTCAGCAAACTAAGAAAACAAATCAAATGAGAAACCAAAACAAAAATGAAAAAGAAGACGCTCCAAGAATAACACAATTGTGCATGAAACAATAAAAATGAAGTGTTTGGAAGAAACCTAGGATTTTTATTGATGAAGAAGGGGATGCCTTGGGCATACCCAAGCTTTGACGCTTGTACTTCTTGGATGTTTCTTGGGGTGACATGCATGGCATACCCAAGCTTTAGCTTTAGTCCATCCTTCATCTCATTACTCATTCCTTCCATACACCTGGAATTTTCCGTCATACAAAACCTCACACAATCTTTATTAGCAACATTAGTGCACTCAAGATAAATAAGTCTTAAGGTTCAGTTCTAACACCAAATAAACTTGCATTATAACACTAGATACTATAGTACTTCCCTCAAAAAGCTCGATTCCTCAAAAGAACTCAAAAAGGAACCAACAAGAAGCAAATATAGAAAATGGCAGAAATCTGTCAAAACAGACCAGCAGGTAAAGACGAATTTTTTCGAAGACCTTATTTTACTCAAATCAAAAAGTGTTGAACTAACGAAAGTTAGATAACAACCTGGGGCAGAAGCACAAAAATTCACGCCTCAAAAAGACGTTCAGATATTTTACACGAATTTTTGCGGTGAAGCACAGAAATCTGTTTTGGGACAGCAACTTTCCCAATCATTACTTCACTCTCATTAGAGGTTACTCTTGGCACAAAAAGCAAATAAAAAGGATAAGGAGAGGTTATTACTGAAGTAATAACTTCCAAGCCTCATCTAAAACTTTTGGGTTATCTCCCAATAAGTACTTTTCTTTAACGCCTTTAAGTTAGGCATAAGGAAAAACTAAAATGGATAGAATAGAAGTAAGCGGAGATAATCATGGTGAAAACATTGTTTTGTTCAATGAAATCCTTTTGTTAACAAGGTTGATCAAGTCTTGCTACCAAAACAATAACATATGAGACAAAACTTTGTACTCCACTAATGATTATGTTACCTCAACCTTGATAGCAATGGTCCCAATCATAATAGTTTCAAATTTTTCTCTTGGTATGGGACAATATATTTCTCCAACTTGAATGCCCTCAACATGTTCAATTGAATTCAAACCATAAGTCCTTTCAATATTCTTGGGGAAATAGATAGTATGTTCCTTGTCATTGACATTGAAGGTCACCTTCCCTTGATTACAATTAATAACAGTTCCTGTAGTATTTAAGAAAAGGTCTCCCAAAAATAATAGACATAATATCATCTTCAGGCATAATAGTTTGAGAGGATGCTCTCATAAGAAATAAGAATTGAAGTAAAAGAGAGCATCAAGAAGTAAATTCAAAACACATTTAAGTCTAACCCACTTCCTATGCATAGTAATCGTGTAAGCAAATAACAAAGTGACAGGCATAGGAAGATAAAACAAGAGTAACTTCAAAACTTTCAGCACATAGAGAGGTGTTTCAATACCATGAAAACTTCTACAACCATATTTTCCTCTCTCATAATAATTTTCAGTAGCCTCATGAATAAACTCAACAATATAACTATCACATAAAGCATGCTTTTCATGATCTACAAGCACTAGAGCTTTATCATAAACATCTTCAAAAGAATCCTCAGGAACATAACAATCATCCTTCTTTAGTAAGCATGGAGGACAATCAAATAATATAAGGGATAAAGAGTTACTCTCATTAGAAGGTAGGCATGGGTAGCTAATCCATTCTTCCTCCTTTTGTTCATCACTCTCCTCCTCTTTTTCATATAATGAGATTTCAGGTTCATCAATTTCCTCTTCCATAGGATCCTGCAAGGCATTAGTCTCTTCCATTTGTGGAAAACATCTATTAAAATATTCAAGAATATAGCCATTTTCATCCTTGTAATTATCAAAGAAAAATTTAAGTATACCGTAAAACTCATACTTATAAGGTGAATCATCAATATTTTCAAGCAAACTAGCAAGTTCAAATGCACCCTTCCAAGCAATAAATTCCTCAATTTGTTCCACATCAAAAAGGTCATAATTTTCCTTAACATAGGAAGATGTGGTAACATTATCATTATACTCACATTGAAAAGGGAGGTGCTTGTACCTCCTACAGCAACAAGATTTATCAAGGCAATAAGTAACATTATAAGTAAAGCACATGTTTCTAGCAATGGTATACAATCTATCAATTTGTCCCCATAAGTGTTTCCCTTTTTGTGACAAGCGGTGTTCCTTATAATAATATTTTTATCTTCCATGAACCCATCTTGCCAATAAGCTTCAGTTTCAAAGAAACCAACCATTGACAATAAGCATGACAAAGCAAGACAATAACAGACCAACGAAAATAACAACTAGAGTAGGAACTAATTTTTTTTTGTATTTTTGATAAAGAAACAAGCAAACAAGGAGAAAATAAACTTAGCTTGAACAATAGTGAATCCATGTGAACTTGATAAATAAAGCAATGCTCCCCGGCAACGGCGCCAGAAAATAGTCTTGATGACCCACAAGTATAGGGGGTGTATCGCAGTATTTTCGAGGGAAGTGAAACCCAATTTATGGATTCGACACAAGGGGATCCAGAGAATATTTATCACCCTTCACAACTGAGTTGTCAATTCAGCTACACCTGGAAAGTAACAGCAGTAGTAAAGCAAAGACAGTAGTAACAAAAGCAGTAACAGTGGGATTCGAGTGTGGTAGGCATAGGGATGGATGGACGGGCGTTGCATGGACAAGACAATTCATATAGCAATCAGAACATAGGGAAATTGCAGATAAATAAGATAAAGCATCCAAGTACTAGACAATCCTAGGCATGTGTTCCATATACAGTCATACGTGCTTGCAATGAGAACTTGCACAACATCTTTTGTCCTGCCAGCCCGTTTGCAGCAGGGCCTCTAGGGAACTACTGGCAATTAAGGTGCTCCTTTTAATAGAGCACCAGAGCAAAGCATTAACACTCCGTGAACACATGTGATCCTCACATCAAAGCCATTCCCTTCCGTTTATCCCGATTTCTGTCACTTCGGGGCCATAGGTTCCGGACAACAATGTGTGTATACAACTTGTAGATAAGACCAGAAACAATACTATCATAATGAATCAATAACAAGTTCAGATATGAAATCATGGCACTCGGGCCCTAGTGACAAGCATTAAGCACAACAAGTCGCAACAAAGTCATAAAGCACTAATAAAAGATACTAGGCACCATGCCCTAACAATCTGATGCCATTGCATGAACGATCTCATCCAATCCCTACCATCCCCATAGCCTACAGGGGGGATTACTCACTCATAGATGGGGGAAACATGGATGGTCGATGGATATGATGGTGGAGATCGATGGAGATAGCTTCTAGGGCACTTCCCCGTCCCAGCAGGGTGCCGGAACAGAGACTTTCTGTCCCCCGAATCTCCCCTTCGGTGGTGGCGGAGCTACGGAACTTTTTCTGGAAAAACGTCGAGCCCCCCGAAGTTTTTAGGTCAGAAGGCTCCTTATAGGCGAAGAGAGAGGCCGAGGGGGTGCCTGGGGCCACCACACCATGCCCTGGCATGGCCAGGCCCAGCCCGCGCCTAGGGTGTGTGTGGCCAGCCCCTGGCCCTCCTCCGTCTCGTATTCTGGCTCCTAGAGTCTTGTGGAAAAATAGGCACTTTGGCTTTTGTCCCGTCCAATTCCGAGAATATTCATTTTCTGACTTTCGTGGAACCAAAAACAGCAGAAAACAGGCAGCTGGCACTGTGGCTCTTGTTAATAGGTTAGTCCAAGAAATCATATGAAAAGTACTCCAAAGTTTGGACAAAACACAAGAAAGTGGATAAAACCAAGCATGGAGCATCAAAAATTATAGATACATTTGCAATGTATCACAGCGGTCCATGCTCCAAAAGTCATCAACCATGCAAAAACAGATGAAATAACATAAGTAGCATCTCTTAATATGAAATATATGAATGAATAACAGTAAATTATGATATAGAATAGTGATGCAAAATGGACGTATCAGCGCACCCTTCAGCATGGCTACAAAACCGTGGCCATCGCCTACCCTGAGGACGTGGATGCCCTTGACTACATCAGGGGCACCACAAGGAAGAAGCATATGATGGCCCAAGAGAGCGCCATGGTGAAGAGGGCGGCCCCCGCCTTGTACCCTCCTAGCGAGGGCCTCGTCGCGACCGTCGCTCGCAGCCACGGGAAGTCCCCAGGGCATCCCTAGCTCGCCCTTGCCAGCGCCAGAGAGCCTCGCGAGGGTGGCACTAACATGGGGTCTCCTGACTTCCTTGTGGACTGCACCCAGCGTGCATACAACATCAACCGCTTCCCCAACAGCGCTTGAAGGCCACTGTCCCAGGTACAGAGCCAGACGTCAGGTGGGCTGACAAGCCCCTCCAAGCGACATGTCTAGCTGCCTGGCTTTTTTGAAGGTGACTCTAGAAACTCTCATCCTTTGCAACCTTATTTCTCATAAGAACCTGTGCAAATCATGGCGACATTGTAATAAGCTTGGACATCACTAGCAGTTTTTTCGGATTTTGCGCCTAGCACCAGTTCTGCCATTTGCTTCTCTTTTGAGAAAACATTTTCAAAACTGTGCATTGCTGAAGTGCCCCTACATATGCCATGCGGGTGGGGGGTATGCCATGCCAGGGCCTAAAGTGTCGAGCTCTGAACTTACGGACTAGCTCCAATGATAAGTCACCTCACCCACGGTTCGTGGTGCTTGATACCCTCGCATGACACATGTATGGAATCTCAGCAGTGCACATTTTTCCTACGGTCTTCTCCTCGAGAGGCTTACTATGGGCCCCTCGGATTAATCCTCTGAGAATCCCTGTTATGCATACCGCCACTATCTCATGATCAGTCTGTCATGGCACATAACCGACAAGTATCAAAGTAAACATCCATTACTTAAGCGGATACAAGTCATACCTCAATTTCCATTATGGCTACCTTGATCAACATCAACAGAACTTTATCAAAGTGTCGAGCTCGAGCCACACCTGAACCTACATGCAGCTGACTAGGAGAAACATCCTAGCTCGCATATTCGTCAACATCACCTTCCTCCTCTTCACTTACTTCTCGAAGGTGACCAAGTTAATGGCTAGGGACAATGCCAGTGAGTACTTTGAATGTACTCGCAAACTACCTTAAGAGAATAACAAATAAAGGATATTCAATATGGCTATGGTAGTAGGAGGGCTCCATGAAAGGTTCTTTTCTATAATAGTTTCTCTTGTAGATATAACATCTACATATCTTTGTTGAAAACTTTTTGTAATTTTTTTTGTAAGTCCTTTGAAAACTGTTGGAAAAACATTAAGATTGGATCACCCATTTGTTCCTCCTTCAGGTCATCCCATGACCAAACTCCTTTCCTTCCTTTTTGACCATCCCATGGTCAAAACATTTCCAAAGCCATTACTTTTCCGAAATACTTTTTGAAATAAAAAACTAGCACCGCTCTACAGTAGTTTTTCCAACCATCCATAACCACAAACACGGCTATCCAAATAGGTTTACACTCTGTAGAGGTTGTACACTTTACCCACACCATCCGTGTACCCTGCCCTGATCCCTTATGGATCGTGGGTCGAGTAACCGATCAAGATCCTCAAGATGCTCACTGCAGTACAAGCGCCTACCCTATGAGTCATTCCCCTCAACACCGGGACATCGGGTACCGAGAACCAACTAGAGCCCCTTTTCCACTGCACAAAGTGTGCACTTTCAATGAGGGGCTCATAGTAAATGCATGGCGGCCCATAGATCTATCATTTCTTCTCTGGATCGATGCTTCACATGGACCCTTATAGGAGAATACCTAGCCTACAGAGATCGAAAACTCCTCTAGTAGTTGTGAGGCAACTTATACTAGAGTAAGCAAACTTCAAGTCCATCCCCTTCCCATATAGCAGTAATGTGGTTACACGGGTTAAGTTGTTATAGCTAAAGCTGCAAAGAACCGGTGCATTTTCATAAACATTTTCCTCCTTTTTCCTTTAGCATCATTTGTAAAACAATACCTCTTTCCTTTCTCAAACTTCTCTTGTTCGGTCAAGCCTCACCAAGGTTTTACCATAATACATTTTGTGAACTTTTCGAGGTCTTCCCATCCTATAGTTTTGCTTCGGCTAAAATGGGGTCTTTAAAGGGGTATGGTGTTATACACCATCTACCATACTAGGGTCAAGTAGGGTTTATCAAGGGGGTTGTACTTAGTAGTAAAAGGTAGTAATGGGTTAGAGGATCCAAGACATTACCCGATATAGATTATCAATATAGTAAAACAATGTAGTGTGAGATAAAAGGTAGATAAAACATGCATAAGGAAAATAATAGGACAAGGCTTATGAGCAAGTAGGTGGCTTTCCTGTGATCAACAATATGGCCATATGTCCCTGGGCTTCTTCTTAGAATGCCATAATAACCAATAGTAACCATATTCTTCTTGTCTCCGACATGATCACAACTATCATCGTCAGGGATAATACATGCAAGCAAACAAAGGCAACAATCAACACAAGGCATACAATCATCAATACAATAAAAACAATTCATAAGTAACAACTATTCAGTAGGTATTGAGATTTTCAGATCAAAGCAATTGGAATTACTGTGGTTGCATTTGTGGCATTTCTTTTATGGTTTAATAGGCGAATACCACTTAAAGAAGGGGTTTTTCACGAAGGCTTGGGTCTGTATGACATCAATGTACAAAAATGATATCATCAGATAAGTATTGAAATAACAAGTCCACCAAAAGTGGTTTCACTATTTTTGCACTTTTTTTAATTAGATATGAATTTTCTAGTGAAATAAACGTAGTTTTAGGGAATAAATCACCAAAAATATCTGGAGCTCAAATAATTTGTCCTCAAAGAGTTTTGTAGATCTTAAATTTTGTGATTTTTGAGGGTTGGAATTATTTCAAAATAATTACTAGAATGCCCTTGGGAAATTCCCAAAGTAGTTTTGTAAGTAATTTATCTTTTCTGGTAGTTTTAATTTACAGTCCTAAACAGTATTAGACAAAAGCCAGTGGATAGGTATTACAAATACATTCTAGTAGAAATTGGAATCAACAATTTGGAGTCATAGAGCTTCTAGAATGATTTATCTAGTGAAAAGACCACAAGTAGAAGAGATTAAATCATTAAAAATTCCTAGAGGCTCAATAAATCTCGATCTCCTCGGTTTAGATAGATCTTGATGTAAAGTAGTAATTAGAGCCGAATCACCTCAATTGATGTAGTAGTTTTACTTAGAGAAATTGTACAAGGCATATATGAATTGATGTTGGCATTTTTGCTATAGGGGATGCACTACTCTTTTTGGCATGGGACTAGGTTCACCTACAAGGGGCCAAATATACCTTTCAGGGAAAGTTGAGTTTACATCAAATGTAGCTCTAAAAATCCAGAGAGGATTTATTGATTGCAAAGCATACATTTTGGTACATAATTTCTCAGAAATTGGACACATACAATTTGGTTAAATTTTTTGTACTACATGTTAGAGAGAATACTAGGGAACGGGCTAAAATTTAGATCTGAATATTTTGAGGTATTTTACATTTTTGTTTTCATTTAAACCTAACTTCAATATTGCAGATCTGAAAAAAACAAATTAGATATTTATTAGGGGAAAGACCTCAGCGGGCCAGAATCATTCAGAGAGGGGCACCACAACACTAAGCCGACCCATTATAGCTTCCTAGCATGCGGGAGAGACAAGGTTCAAAAGGCTAGGGCGGGGCCCGCCTGTCAGGTACTGTGAGAGGACGAAGGGGTATCTTGTGCCAAGGCCGTTCGATCTTAATGAGGATCAATGGTTTGCCGTTGTCTTCCTCCTCTAACACGACCTGGCAGAGATGAAACCCTAGCGGCACATAGTAGGGCTAGTGGCTCAACTTGGGGACCTCTACAGTAGCAGAGGAGAGGTGGAGAGGATGCAGAGCACAACGACAAGCTCGGGGATGGTTGGAAGAGGGGGTTGCGTTCGGAGGGCATCCCGCGCTCTCGTGTCGGTGATGCTTGCTCAGGTGCTTTCCCAGGTGCTACCTGGGGTAGATGCATGTCGAAGGAGGGGTGTAGGAAGGTGTTGCTAAGGCTAGCCGAGGTAACGGTGATGACCCGATGATGCGGAGGATGCTCCTAGCGGTCGACACAGGCTACGCTGCAGGTCACGGTCACAGATCCTCGGCGGCGACTCTCGGTGACCTGGGCAAAAATGGGAAGGGAGGTGAGATGCGCCTGAACCAGGGCAGTTCCATGGTGTAGAGAGGGGGAATCAAGGTGGACCAGAGCGCCGACAACCTCCAGCTTTTGATGATGACCGAGAGAAGTCCTTTTCTTCTTTGTTTCCAGCACAGAGCAGAGCAAGGCAGGCTGTGGAGCAAGGGAGAGGTAGGTAGGTGTGGGAGGAGTGGTGACGAGGGGTTAACTCATCAATGCCCATTGTTAATGGACTTATGTTCAAGGAAGTGGGCAGCACTGGAGGCATCGATCGGCTAGCAAACAAGCACACAAGCGACACAAGGTTTTACCCAGGTTCAGGCCTCGTAGATGACCCTTCTTGTCTGCTCGTCTGCTCTTGATTATGAGGGAGTCGAAGGTTACAATGACACGCAAATGCAACCTGGCGAGGTGTATGCGAGGGTGTATGAGTTAGTCCTCCTCACCACCCCCTCCTAGCCTTTATATAGAGAGGCTAGGTCTTAGGGTAGTAGATCGAGTCAGTTACAAGTTAGGGTTTTCCCTTTAAGTTTCTATCTACACTTTGTCATGTCCTCCAAGAAGTCGAACTTCAATGGGCCACCCAAATCTTTGTTGGTCTTCAATTGTACCATGGACTCCTTCTTGGGCTGAACCATATAGGCTAATCTCAGGTACTTGTAAGGTATTCCCACGTCAGTAGCCCTCGAGTGTCCAGCCAAATCGTAGATTTGGGTGGAGACTGTAAGTCTTTTGAGTGCGTGGGATACAAGCTCATCCGAAGTTTATTTCGGGTACTGTAGTTTATGTCATAGGGATTGTCAATATGCGTGCCCGATTCATCAGATGGATCAGGATCAGTTAACTACCTTAGGGAAAAACAACACTATCTACTCAAATTTGAGTCCCCGGACTCGAATTCGGAGTAATACTTGCGTAATTCAACTCTTGCCATGGAGGTCTTGCAGAGTTCGAATTCCAGTGTTTCAGGTGTGGGCACTTGACGCGTCCGTCAAGGCTTATGTCATCGTGCGTGTAGGCATGGTTTATATCTGGTAAAGCGCAGCATATGCGTTGCCATGCCTTTTTCAGGTCTTACCTTCTTGTTGTAAACGCGACATCCGAAATCTTAGTCACCACGGAGGTGATTCGGGTGACCCAGGAGACGTAGTCTCTTTGGAGGGAGAATGTGAGCCGGAGTGGCCATTTCGAGTGTGGACATAATCAACACATGTTTAACAACTAATTTTTTTCATAGGGTGCGCGGCCAGTGCTCCCTATGGGAGTAGCCCCCCGAGTGCCTATTCGAGTCACAAACTCGGGTGGGGACTTTGAATATGCTTTCGACTGCTGTCATTTCTTGGTTTTTAGCCGAATATTCTTTTAGTGCTCCCCATGGGAGTTTCCCCCGAGTACATAATTGAATCACTGATTCAAAGAGGGGTAAAAATGGTGAAGGCAGTTTTGTGCCTATAAAATCTTTGGGTGCGCGGCCAGCGCTCCTATTACGAGTATCCCCCAAGTGCTTGGTCGACTCGTAGAGTCAAGCAAGGACTAAGGTAGTCGAAGATGTCTTCTGCTTGAGTAGATGATGTCAGTGCTGACGATTGGATGACGTCAGTGCTAAAGCGGTATTGACGGGACATGACGAAAGTGGGGCCCCATGTCTGACTGGGATTTGACCAGGCATGCGTAATCTTCGTTTTAACTGCACCTCCTCGATTTTCACGCGTAGTGGGGAATAGTGTGGTGATGGTTCATTGTTTCCATCGCCACGTGTTGGCATTGATGTGCGCCACGCGTCTGATTGAGACTTTTCTGGCTGTTAGATTGCATCTGCCCTATGGTTAAGTAGAGGCTCAAGTGCGGTAAAGTTTCCCCACCGTTCATCGTCTTCTTTCTCGCGCACTACTTCTGCTGCTTCGTCGCTCACACCCCCGCTGCTGCGCTGGACGGTCTCAAAACCTTCCCAAGTTACTTCCCACGATCCCATCATCACCAAAAGATGGGGAAGAAGAAGGGTGCGGCCGCGTCTAGATCTGTTGTCGTTGCTGCTGTGACCAAGAAGAAAAACACCATCACTACCGGTTCCGGCACTGCTGCTGTAGCCGGAAAGAAGAAAGGCGCGGGGATGCGTGTCACCAATGGCTCATGGTGGTGAACCACCATAAGGGAGATGGAGCTCCATAATCATCATCAAGATGGCTTGCTCCCTGCCAACAAGGCGGACACGAAGATGCCTGGCCTGGAGGTAATCCCAGATCCCCCTGTTGGATTTTGGGTTATGTTTCCTACCTTGATTGTCCGCGGCCTTTCTCTCCCCCTCCACAAGTTTGTGCGAGGGTTACTCTATTTTTACGGGCTCTAGCTACATCAGGTGACCCCAAACTTGATTTTGCACATTGCGTGCTATATCACAGTTTGCGAGTGCTAGCTCGAAATCGAGCCGCACTTCGGCCTCTTCAGGAAACTCTTCAAGCTGAAGCAACAATCGGGCTCCGGATATGTGGTATACGACATTGGAGGCTACGATATTCATGTGGACCTGAACGTCCAATATTTCTCCATCAAGAGCTCCAAGTCCGTACAAGGATGGAGGGAGAAGTGGTTTTACATCCGCGATCAGTAGGTCGAGGGCGAGCTTTATGGGCTTGCTCCCTTTGACCCAAAGGCGGAGTTGAAGAAGAGAATGTTGTGATGCTTGGGGAAGAGGAGGATGTTGAGGTGTTGTACAAGCATGTCTGCGATATCCAGCTCATTCGAGATAAGGAGATTGATGGTCCGGACCTCATCCGCACCTGGATGCACCGTCGAGTGCAGCCCTTGCAGGCTAGGGCGCATCCGATGTACCACTGGACTGGTGCCAGTGACATCACCCGCGTCTCCCAGGAGAACATTTCTTCGGTGAAGTGGACAAGAGATTCAGGGGGCTAACCAAGTTCACCACCAAGGAGAAGCTCCTAGGTGACTCAGTCGTGCTCCAGTTCTACGCGAGTCACCCTCCACCTGAGGTAACTTTATTATTGTATCTTCTGTTGTTCTTTGATTGCTTGCAAGGCTTGTATGATGCTATTGTGCTTATTTGTTATAGGAATGGAAAGTTGCGACTGTCCTGCCCCCACCACCAGAAGGGATAATTCCTCCCGAGGCGACGGAGGAGGACAAGTCTGGCTCTACCGTCCCTGTTGTTGAGGAGCTGGAAGCCCCCGAGTCCAGCGGGGGCAGCACTCGCAAGCGTTCCCAAGCAAGGACTCAGATGCCTCGTCGGCAGAAACGTTGAAGGGTCCTTCTATGGAGGTGGACGCTTTGATCCCTGCAGTGCCCATGCGCGCTGTAGCTCCTCCCGCACGAAAGAAGCTGAGGGAGGAGAAAGACGAGTCGGAGGACTCCTTCGACCTCGACAATTTCGACGGGTAAGGCTTTTACTTTTGCTGATTTAACCTTATGTCTTGAAGATCTTTTCTCTGAAGTTAGTCGTGAATTTTGTTGTTGCAAAACTGCGTCGTCATCATCTGATGATTGTCACTTTATGAAAGAGACCGGAGTCGTAGACTCCAAATGCAAGGATGTGGAGGAGCGCTCGTGCTCTCCCAGGTAGTGGCCAACTCCGGTGCCAATTCTTCGAGTTCCCCCCACGCGGGCCCCGAGATGGTTGCCCAAACGTCCACCCAGAAGGAGACTTTGAAGTCCGTGGATGACCATGTAAGTGTATTCATTCTTGTCATTTGAAGTTGTTTTGGTGCTAATGTCGTGCTGTCTTCTACAACCTATCTTGAAAGAGTCTATTCGCCTTGGCAAACAAATTGCATCATTGGGCCAGCAGCATGCTTGGCTAGATAACCGGACTCGCAAGCTCGTAGACGAGCCTCTTTTTTATGTTTATCATAGAAATCTAGCTGAGCTTGACTTTACAACATCATTATTGTAGCTGAGAACAATAATCTCCTCCATCGTGTTACTACCCTCGAGAAGGGCCTTAACATTGCGGAGAAGAAAATGGATGAGGCACTCGCATCCCTCGAGCGCTCTGAATAGGAGTCGAAGAGGCACGAAGATGACCTCACGGCCACTATGGCTGACCGGAGAAGATGTTCGCAGAACAACTTCATTCCATCGCTAAAGCGTTTTCAGGTATGCTGTATTGTAGTTTTGTGCCATGAAGAATTTTCTTTTTCTCTCTAGCTTGGCATCTGATGACATTACTCATGCGTTTTCTGCAGACACTTCTAGGGTGAGTTTCGACCCCCAAGATGTTGCTCACGATGATGCATTGGCCAGCATCATGGCTGCAGTCGAAGACCACAGCATCAATGTCTAGCACTCACTCAAAAAGGCCAAGGGTGCACTTGGGTGTCTTCGAGAGGAGATGGTTCCCAAGGCCACACTTATTGAAGACCTGGATGGCCTGATTGACTCTTTTGCTAGCGGTGTCCCTATGGATTTCAAGAATGCCCACAAGGGACTCGGTGCCTCCCTAGGTCTAGCGATGGCACAAGCCCACAGTGTCAACCTAGACGCCAACAAGGTCTCTTCAATGATGCCGGTGACCGTAGATGGCCAGTAGGTAGTTTTTGCTCCTTTTGCAAACT
This sequence comes from Avena sativa, assembly GCA_916181665.1. Classification (NCBI taxonomy): domain Eukaryota; kingdom Viridiplantae; phylum Streptophyta; class Magnoliopsida; order Poales; family Poaceae; genus Avena; species Avena sativa. The sequence continues at coordinate 540,322,052 of OV702289.1, read as the reverse complement.
GTTATCAAAAATATGGGCCTTGGATCATAGAGACACTCGTGAGGTACTCGGAGGAGCAGAAACGGTCGAAAACGGCGAAGGCCACGGTGTTAGGGGCTGTAGCTGAGAAGGCCACAGCGTCAGAGGCTTCCACTGAGTTGATGGAGCCCCCGAGTGCCAATGCGTAGTTGTAGGCTTAGTCGTGTTGTCCTTTTGTAACCGTGCTGGCACTTGCAGACCTTGTTTTGAAATATGGTTGTGGGGAGTGTCCCTGATCAAAACTTGTTAAGTTTGATGCTTGATTCTTCTATGCTTTGTTCCTTTTGAATGATGGCTCTTATCCATCTATTCTTCTGCCTGGTTAGGGACCTTCGAATGATTCACATGATGTGCCTTCTGCTGATGCACCTGGTCAATCCTCCCCTGGTGAACCTATGGCGCAACCACGTTTAAAGGTGGAAGAGTAATCACTGTTGTCTCGACTACGCGATCGTGTGAAGCATTTAGAGCGAGAGGTACCAATCATCCTTGTTATTACCGATGTATGGAAATCGAAAGCCGAGAAAGCCATTGACCATGAGAAGTATCTCCTTGGTGAGGTGGACCAGCTTAATGAGCAATTGTAGTGTGAGTTTCTTTGAATCCTCTTCTCTATTCGTGCCACTTATTATGGCGACTCACTCCTATGTTTTTTAATTGCTTGTCGTAGTTGTGAGTCTTCATCTCCTGCAGGAAGAGAAAGACCATATAAACATATGACTGAATTCCCTAACCCAAGAGCAACTAGAAGCTAGTGGGTATTTCTGGGTCGACTGGGATCGTGAAGTCGCATTGGCGATGCTGCAAGATCGCATGTCACAGGTGCTGCACTACTTGAAGAAGGCACAGTCATGCTTGAAGCATATCTTCCGGGCGATGTTTCCCTTGGATGCGGTGCCCATGAGACTGCTAGCCCTGATGAGGAAATTCCAAAGTGCCGATGCAGTTCGCGAGTGTGTGCACCAACAGCTGGTTTCATGTGCCAAGGCCGCGCTGGCGCTTGTGCGCCTGCATCGACCCGACTTGGACTTGTGTGTCATTGCTGTAGGGCCACCACCACCTCTAGAGGGGATGGCGTGGAACATGGTACCCCATTATCGAGCGGTCGATCAACTAGCCGAAGACATTATCGAGTTGTTCGACTAGTGTACTAACGTTCTCCTTTTATGTCAATAGAGTAGTTTTCGACCTACATAGAGATGTATAGGTGTTGTAAAGTTTGCATAGTTTTGACTAGGTGTTTTGTTACCCGTATTGTATGTAAAGATTTCTAGCTTGTATGTTTTTCGAGTATCTTGTATTATGTAGTGCCTTTTCGTTAGCCTGACGTGTACTTATCTTAACATCTTGCCAATCTGTCAGATGTGTTGCAGCTAGGTTGGGTTTTATCAAGGGTCTGATTAATAGTATGTCAGCTACTCAGGTTACTGTGTTGCTCGTATGACGAGGTTAACAGGGTGGCGCAGCGCCCGAGTGCAGGAATAACAATGTAAATGAAAACAAAACACAAAGTTGGAGGCACTTAGATTTATTTATTTGGAGAATATCAGGAGGTACAATGTTTGGCTAAGTAGCCTGGCTGAGTAGCCTTATTGCAAATGTAAAAACATCTAAGGGTAGAAACAACGCAGCTGCGCGACGTTCCAGGGGTTGGAGTATGCGACTCCACTTTCTACGCCTAGGATTGCTTCGGTAATCACATAGGGTCCCTCCAAGGGGGATATGAGCTTGAGGTGTCCTTTCTGCTTCAGTCGCAGGACGAGGTCTCCTTCGACGAAGGACCTTGGGCACAGCTGTCGTTGTGGTAGTTGCGGAGGCTCTAATGGTATATCATGGATCGTTCCGCTACGATCTCGCGTGCTTCATCGAGGAGGTCGACAAAGTCTTCGAGTGCAGCCGTCGACCCGGCCTCGCTGTATGCCATGACCCTTGGGGCCTTATAGCGCACTTCTGCAAGTATTACTGCCTCAGCGCCATGTACCATGAAGAACGGAGTGTAGCCTGTGGTGTTGTTTGGAGTTGTGCGCAGGCTCCATAGTACTGATGGTAGTTCCTTAGGCCAGCACCCAACAACTCGTTCGAGTGGTCTGAGGAGCCTTTTTCTTTATGCCGTTGTAGATGAGGCTGTTGGCCTTCTCGACTTGACCATTGGTTGAGGGGGTGCTATTGAGGCATAAATGATGTTGATTCCCAGGTTTTCGCAGAAATCCTAGAACTCCTTTGAGGTGAAGTTTGTCTTATTGTCGGTGATGATGTTGGGTGGCACCCCGAACCTGAAGACGATGGACTCAAAGAATTTGACGGCGGTGGTGCCTGTCTGGTTCGTCACCGACATGGCCTCGATCCACTTGGTGAACTTGTTGACTGTGACGAGGAGGAAAGTGTAACCTCGAGGTGATGACTTTTGCAGCTTGCAAACCATGTTGAGTCCCCATTGCGCGAAGGGCGAGTCCATAGGTATTGGCCTAATCTCTGCACCAGGTGCGTGCGGTTTGTCTGCGAACCTTTGGCAGACATTGCACTTTTGGACGATGTCCTTGGCATCGCGCATTGCCATTAGCTAGTAGAAACTAGCTCGTAGAGCCTTGGCAACGAGGGCACGACTCCCAGCATGATGGCTGCAGGTGCCTTCGTGTATCTCGAGGAGGACGGCTCTCCCGTCGCCATTAGAGAGGCATCGTTGAAGGAATCCTGTGATGCTGTGCTTGTACAACTCGCCTGATGGTGAAAGATTTTGAGCATCACACTATGTGTCGCGCATATGTGGGGTCGTCTAGCAGCCTTTTGATGAGCAGGTATGTGATGTACGGCTGCGTCCAGGATGGCTCGATGAGCATGACCTCCATGGGACCTTTGAGTCCAGGTCCCTATTCTTCATCGTTAGGATTTCGAGTTCTTCGGGAGGCGCAACCACCGAGTCCTTTGACGTGCAAGCTAGTTGCTCTAGAGCCTTTGGCTTGATGGAGAGCTCACATATTTTCTCCAGAAATACTCCGGGTGGTACTGGAGCGCAGGTGGAGCCTATGTTGGCGAGTGTATCTGCCTCCTCGTTGCTCTCGCAACCTACATGCCCCAGTTCACAACCATCGAAATCTCCTTCGAGTGTGTCTAGAGGTTGTAGTAGGCGATCATGTTGTCGCTCAGGGCATTGCACTGGTTCATGGTTTGGTCTACCACGATCTTGGAGTCACCATAGATGACGAGTCGCATTGTGCCACAGACTTTGGCCATCCGCATCCCATGGAGCAGGGCCTCATATTTAGCTTCATTGTTGGAGGCGTGGAACTGCATTCGCAGAACATACCTCATCTTGTCGCCCTGTGGCAACGTCAGGATGAAGCCGGCGCCACCTCCTTCTCAATGTTTTGATCTGTCAAAGTGCATTTTCCATAAGCAGGACATGTCTGGTGTGTCAGGGAGTTGGTTCTCCATCCAGTGAATGAGGAAGTCCGGGAGAACTTGCGACTTGATCGCGTCTCGCTTCTTGTATGTAATGTCTCGTGGAGACAGCTCGGTCCGCCAAAGCACGACTCGTCCTGTGGCATTGGGGTTGTTGAGAATGTGCCCTAGTGGAGAATCATCTACAACAATGATGGGGTGCTCCTAGAAGTAGTGGCGAAGTCATCGGGCCATCATGAACATGCCGTATGCCAACTTCTGATAGTGCGGGTACCACTGTTTTGTCGGCGTGAGCACCTCGTTGAGGTAGTAGACTGGACGCTGCACCCCGTGGACCTTGTTCTCTTCAGCTCGTTCCACCACCAGCACGGTATTGACCACCTGGTTGGTGGCGAAGATGTATAACATCATGGGATCCTTTTCTCTGGGTGTCACCAATACATGCGAGGTGGAGAGTAGACGCTTGAGGTCTTCGAATGCCTCTTGCGCTTCTTCTGTCCACTTGAACTTCTCAGCTTTGCAGAGGAGCTGGTAGAATGGTAGCGCCTTCTCACCCATTCAACTAATGAATCGAATACGCGCTATGATTCGCCAAGCTAGCTGCTAGACGCCTTTGACATTTTTTGGCTTCTCCTTGGCCAGTATGGCCTTTATATTTTTCGAGTTTGCCTCGATTCCCCTGGCGGAGATGAGGTACCCGAGCAGTTGCCCAGATGGTATGCCGAAGGCACATTTTTCGGATTCAGCTTGATCCGATAGCGGTCGAGATTATCGAAGTTCTTGTAGAGATTGTTGAGTAGTGTGGCTTCTTCAATTGTCTTGATGATGATGTCGTTGACATAGACTTGGATGTTCCGGCCAAGCTGGCTCTTGACGTAGGCATGCATACACCGCTGGTAGGTGGCTCCTACGTTCTTTAGCCCGAAGGGCATTTTTGTGTAGCAGAAGACGCCGAAAGGCGTGATGAAGGCCGTTTTCTCCTGGTCCTCTTCCTTCATTCGAATCTAGTGATAGCCTAAGTAGGCATCGAGGAAGCAGGGGTGCTCACATCCCGCGGTGGAATCGATTATCTGGTCGATCCGCGGTAATGGGAAGTGATCCTTCGGGCAATGCTTATTCAAGAAGTGAAGTCCACGCACATCCGCAGAATATCTGTGTCCTCTTTAGGAACAAGCACGGGGTTTGCTACCCAGGTGCTCTCCTTGATCTCTCGTATGAATTTAGCATCGACGAGTCTATTGACTTCCATACCAACCGCTTTTGCCCTTGGTTCTAACAGTCGACGTATCGTCTGCTTCACTGGTCTAGCGTCAGGATTCACATTGAGTGAGTGCTTGGCAAATTCCCTAGGAACCCTTGACATGTCCGCTGGACACCAGGCGAAGATTTCCTAGCACTCACGGAGGAATTCGATGAGCGCGAGTTCCTATGCGTAACTCAAGTTGTTGGCGATGAGAGCCGTCTTGGTCGGGTCCGTCGGATGGACCTGGACCTGGACCGCCTTGGTGTGGACCGACGAGTCGAAGGACTAATCAGGTCAGTTTGGCTTACTCGGAGGAGGTAGACTGTTTTCTGTCGACTCCTTGAGCCTCGCCACCTCCTCCTGCATGCCGAAATACTAGGAAATTCTGTTGAACTCCCTGTCATAGCTATTTGACCTCTTGAAGCTTCTGTTGATGGTGATAATGCCGTTAGGGCCTAGAATCTTCATGTGTAGGTAGGCATAGTGTGGCACCACCATGAACCTCGCGAACGCGACACATCTGAGGATGCAATGGTACTGCGAGGGCCAGTCAACCACTTCGAATTCAAGGCGCTCTCGCCAGAAGTTTGCCGATGTGCCGAAGATGACATCCAAGTTGATTTTGCCCAGGGTGTATATGCCTTTCCCTGGAACGTTGTGTCGGAGGTTTCTAGGCACGATAGGGGGATCCGCATGGTGCATAAGGTGTTGGGGAACATGAGGCTAATGTCGTTGCCGTCGTCCATAAAGACACGAATCATCTCAAAGCCGCCAATTTACGCCTCGAGCACCAAAGGAAAGTGGCCCGGGCGAGGCACCTGGCGCGAATGATCGCACTTCTCGAAGGTGATGCAGGACTCGCACCCGTCGTGGTACTCAGTGGTTGAGGGTGGAGAATTGACCGCCAAATTTATTTGGCAAGTGATTGACTTCTACACTCTATTGGAGGGGCATTCTTTTTGGATCATGCCCATATTTCCCAGCGGTCGTGTGTAGTGCTAGCCTCCGTTGTTCTGGGCTAGTGCAGCAGCAGGCGGTGGTGGCCCCGGTGGTGGTCATGGTGCTCCGTGAGCTACAGCACCTGGGGTAGCTCCGTAGCCCTGAATTATCGAGTCACGATTCATCTGGGCGAGGCCCTCGTGGAGCTTGAGTAACTCGCAGCAATCCTTTAGGAGGTGGATAGACTTCTTGTTGCCGTCGAGTTTGTCGATATAGAAGTGGACGTTGCAAGGTCCAGACAGTTTGTCCTGGATCGATGTTCCAAGGGCTTCATCGCGGGTACGGTGTTGCCATACCTGCGTGGTCTTCCTGCTGTCGTGGTATCCACCGCTGCTGTATTCGCTGTTGTGGTTGCCATGGTGGCGTCTATCGGCATAGCCAGCCGCGACCATGTCAACTTCTTCGTGGTCCCCATAACTGTGCATCCGACATTTTCCTCGATGGTCACATCTATGGCCAAGGTCGTCGTCGTCTAAGTGGACACGATTATTTTTCACCGAGTCCTCTCCATCAGCCCACCTGTTCGAGATCTCCATCAGGTGGTCAATTGTTTTGAGATTTGAATGGCCCAGCTCCTCCCTGAGCTCTCTGCAGCGTACACCGCCGTTGAACGCGTCGATTGCGTGGTCCTTGCTATGGAGTTTTTAATGATGGACCACCTCTGGATGAGGGAGCGCAATGACTTGCCAGACTTTTTATAGCAGCCCTTTAGCTCTTCGATTGATGCAGGCCTTTTGTAAGTGTCCTTGAAGTTTCTCACAAAGTTGTAGACCAGCTCCTCCCAGCTGCGGATCGACCCGCGGGGGAGGTTGTTGAGCCATGCGCAGGCAGTGCATGGTTATGCTCTTGGTTCTGCCGTGCAACCTGACTGAGGAGATGTGATCCTCCAGCCAAATCTTCGGGTCTTGGAGGACGTCGAATTTTGGGTTCTCTGATGGGAGTTTAAACCCATTCGGCATTTGTTGTTGTATTGGGAACGACAGTACCTAAGCAGGTTAGATAGAGGTGTAGGGACTAGCAGGGAAGCTATCGATGGTGTTTGTAGGCGGGATTGGATACAAGCAAGCGTAGCTGGACGCAGGAAGTATCCAGGTTCGGAGCCCTCGAGATGAGGTAAAACTCCTACTCCTGCCGATCTGACTATGAGCGATATACGGGCTACAAGGCTCCTCGAGCTGTATTCTCGAGCTACTGTCTTAAATGCACACAGACCAACCCTTTCTACTAAGGCCTTGCCTCTCCTTATATAGGCAGAGAGGCAACGGTCTCACTGGCCAGTCCGGTTGGCGGGCCCCACAGGTGGGTCCTAGCCGGCTGGTCATCTACAGTATCTGGTACAACTATGTCCCATCAGAGTACGAGCGGTATGGCTGTCGTGGGCACAGTGAACGCCGTGCGAGCCTGTTGTCAGCATCGGGCCACTGTTCCCGCGTCATCCCTGCAAAGTCTTCGGTATGGCCGAGTAGTTGCCAGTCTTGTCATCGTACCAGGGCGTACCATGCACTGTGCCGCACGTCGCCTTGTCCTCCTGATTGGTTCCGGCTACGCTGCTGTAGTTGGCTGCTTCTCGCTGCTCCGGCTACCTCACGGTAGCCGGCTTGACTTGCCTTGTCCGGCTACGCTTAGCTAGCCGGACGCGATCCGACTGCCATATTTCTTGTATGGTTGGGGTATCCGGAGGTCATCCCCCCGACACTAGCCCCCGGGCGCGTGTAGATTTCGCCCTTAGGTGAAATGTGCACGCGCTCCCTCTTCGTTTTGAATTTTTGGCCGGCTACACCTGGCGGTTGCGCTACCCGTGACATCAGTGTTGATGCCGGCCACGCGTGCACGCGCCATCATTACTCTGAGGCGGGCAGCGAAACGTCCCGTCACACGTCCCCTCGGGAAACTGCTGCCTGGCTCTTCGGTTCTTGCTCCGGGATCTTCTGCGCACCCCGCGTCTGCACACGGGATCTTGGGCGGTGGTTGGGGTGGGGGGCGCTTCGATGGGCGCCGCGTGATACTGCGAACGGTTGCCCTTCCGTGCCTTTAAAGGGGCGCCCGGGGGAGGGCGGTTCCTCCCTTCGCTTCCTCCTGCCCCCAGTTGCCTTCCTCTTCTCTCTTACGCTCCTGCCTTTCGCGCTTCGCCACCGTGGCTGTTGTAGCTCGCCGCGCCGCCTGTTTGACGTCGCCGGCGGTACTGGCCACCACAGCGCCTCCCAGCAAACCGGCAATGGCGGCCGAACGTGGAGTGTGGTGCGGATCCTCTGTCACGGAGGATCACATCCAGAAGTATCATGCCACCCATGTCCTGCCGTCGGAGGAGGAAGTGGAGGTGCGGCTCGCGCTGGCAGGGGAGGTGTCACCGCAGCCGGCGGAGGGGGAGCGGGTGATCTTCCTCTCGCACCTGGCCTGCTGGTTCGCGCTGCCGGTGCACCCGTTCTTCCTCACCTTCCTTGCCTTCTTTGACCTCCGCCTCCACCATCTGGGCGCCAATGCCATTGGGACGCTGGCGCACTTTGTAGCCTTCTGCGAAAGCTACCTCGAGATCCAGCCGGATCTCGAGCTCTTTTGCCAGCTCTTCCGAGTCCGGCCGCATGTCCAGTTCACGAAGGGGCCGCTGGTCGTCTGTGGCGGTGCCTCCATCTACTCCCGCACGCAGACCGGCTACCCCAAGTTCCGGCTGCACGACACGGTATGGTTGTGGCAGCAGTCGTACTTCTACGTCCGCAACCTCACCACCGTGGACCGGATCAATCTTTTAGTGTTCTAGGACGTGGAGTCTAGCTGGCAGCAGTGGGACTTGAAGGTTTACAGCGAGAAGGCGGAGTCGGATGCGATGCTGCAATGCATGCACTCCCTCGTCACCGCCCGTCTAACTGGCCTGGACATCACCCTTAGCTCGATGTCCAGGCTAATGATGCCGCTGCATCAGCGAGCGCACAAGATGTGCTTCTACTCTGGCCGGCTGGACCTGACCAAGCTGTCTCGCCGCAACCCCGCTACCATAATCTGAAGGAGTGGGTGTGGACCATCACCAAGGAGCGGCTATCGGAAGGCTGGACCTTCGGGCTGGCCCCTTACAGCCGTGACAACCGCGCGCCCCGGCTAGGTCTTTCTAGCTGGATCTCTCTTTGTATTTATTGCCCTTTTTTATCCGACTAACCTTTTGTCCTTGGAATATCTTCCCTTGCATCCTTCCTTAGGAGGGCGAGGCCCCTCTTCAGACATTCACGCCTGACTTGCCCGAGCCGCGCGCTCGCCGTTGTGGCGAGGAGTCCGATGGGGACGGGGATGTCTTCCCTAGCCGAAACGACGAGCCGGCCGCCAATCCTCATGCAGAGGTCGACGAGGAGGAAGAGGCCACGCCAGCCCCCGAGCCATCATGGCGCCGCGCAATGGATGGCGACTCCAGCCGGTCTGGCGCTGGCGGGAGTGGCTCCAGCCGTTCTAGCGCTAGCCGGCCCGCCGCGGAGGAGCCGGCCCCCAAGAGGAGCCAGACCAACGCCCTTCCCCCGAGCTGCCTTGGCCGGAAGAAAAGGTCGCCCCCGGTGGTGCAGGGGTAAGTCCTCCTCCAGGCGTCCTTGTTATCTTCTGCTCCTTTCGTTTTTTCTTGTCTGTCTTTAGCTAATTTGCCTCTTTCTCTTTTTCTTTCCTTCTGCCGCTTCAGCATGTGGGTCTCCTTTGGGGCCACGAGCCTGGCACGGACGCTGACTGGATCGCCGCCCTGCGCGCCGCCCGTGTTTGCCTCCGTCCCCTCCTTCTTCCGAGGCACCGCCTCCGCGACCGCCTCAGGATGAACCGGCTACGCCAGCCGGAGGAGGGGATCCTTCGCGGGCTACGGTGGTCCAGCCGGAAATGGTTGAGACCACGTCGCAGAGCGGGGACGGCTCTTCCACGGGGACGTAGAGGGCAGCCACCAGCAAAGAACTCGTGGTTATCGGTGACGACAACTCCGAGGACGAGCCGGGGGAGGAATGGAAGACGGCGGTGGTTGCAGCAAAGGAGTCGCTAGCCACCAATGCCTTGGATAATGACGCCTCCTCTGCCGCCTCGCTGACGGATATCGCCGCCACCCTCGAGCTGGCGGTGAAGGAGATCCGGCTGCTGGAGGCCGTAGCCGGCGGCAACCGGTCCTTGGAGCAGAAGCTTCCTGCTGCCAACGGTACCTCTTAGAGTAAGTTTGCTTCATTCAGAGTCATCCTTTTTTTGCTGATAGCCGGTTTTGTCATAGCTATCCTTGTGTGCGCTCAGGGAGATCGATCGCCTGAAGAAGGCGGAATTACCGGCTGAGCAAGTCCAACTCCACACTGCAGCTGCAGAACAAGGATTGGCACGCCAAGGTGGATGCTCTGGAGGCCACCGTCAAGGAGCGCGATGCCTCGCTCGCCAGCCGGATCGATGCCTTCAACCTTCTCGAGGCTCAGAACAAGGACCAAGAGAAGGAAATCAAGCGGCTGATGGCAAAGGAAAAGGCCCTGGTGGAAGAGCTGATGCAAGTCGGGCACACTGCCAAGGGTAAGTTCCTTTTTCTGACTCCTCTCGTCTTTCTGAATCCGGCAGCCGGATCTGACTTTCTTTTCTCCGATAGCTTTTTATCCCGACATAGACCTACTATCCTACAACCGGCTGCAGAAGAACTGGCCGGGAGCACAGCCGACAGCCCAGGAGCTCGTTGTCCTTCTCGGCGAGGAAGCTGTGAAGCTTCGTCAGGCGGCGCAGGCCATCTTCTCCTTCCTGTGGCCGGACGCTCCAACCTCGGAGACGATGGCGCAGCTAGCTGCCAAGGTGGGGGAGGTGCCGGATGACGTCGACCGGCTACGAGACTTGGCGGCGCGAGCCGGAGCGGAGATGGCTTTGGCCCTCATGCTCTCCTGGTAGAAGGACGCCCACATCGAGAAGATCGACGGGGGTTTCTGCGCTAGCGCCGACCTTGCCGCCATCCGCCAGGCCCATCCGGAGCTCCGGGCCTCCGCCATCAAGATCGCTGAGTACGTGGACCCCGACGAGGTGCTCACCGACTTGGAGTCCGTCGGCACTCCGGATGCGGAAGCCTCGCCGTGAACGGCTAGGAGCGACACCGGGATCGGATCGAACGTCGCGCCTCCTCTGCCTCCGGAGACTGCCGCCAGCAAGGGCGCTCCGCATGGCAAGGGCCCCGCTTCTTAGCCATAACCCCGGGATGCCGGGTGTATTTGTTTATCTTGCCTGGTTTGAAACTTGTTTGTCTGTACCGGCTGCCTCTGGCACCGGGTAAACTTATGGGAGCTTCATCTCCCCTTTCCATTTATTGTCAGTTAGAACTAATTTGGCTTGCCATTAACTTGTGTTTTTTGCATGACCTTTCAATATTTTGCCGATTGACTTTATCCGGCTGACTTCGCTCGGCTGAATGCCTTTAGCCGGGGGAACTGCAATTCCAGTGGGGGCGCGCCAGCGCACCCACTGGGTGTAGCCCCTGAGATTCGGAGTACCTGGTGTAGCTAGGTACTTTGAATCTTCTTTCTTTCCTTAAGTCTTCTAGCTTCATCTGACTAGACGCCTCTTAGTCGGTTACTTCCGCTGGTTGAATGCCTGCAGCCGGGGGAACTCACATTCCAGTGGGGGTGCGCCAGCGCACCCACTGGGTGTAGCCCCCGAGATTCAGAGTAGCTAGCGCAGCCAGGTACTTCGAATCTTCTCCTTTTTTTGCTCCTGCCCTTGCCCTCACCTAGGCTCCAAATATCCGGCTAAACGCCCTTAGCCGGCCGAGAAACTACAAGATTCCACTGGGGGCACGCGAGCGCGCCCAATGGGTGTAGCCCCCGAGATTCGGAGCGCTTGATGAAGGCAAGGACTTCGAATCTTCTTCTTCTTTTCTTCCTAGATTCCAACGCGAAATAGTCGTACAAAGCATACACGCATACATACATTCTCACCCGTTAATTGGTTAGTCTGCTAAAGTGTAGCCGGAAGGCGGATTTGTTTTTTGAAAACTAGCTTTTGCCTTTCTGGACACTTAGTCATTTTCCCGTGCCCTCTGTTGTTTTCGCTGCGTCCTTGCCGGGCAGCTGGGTTGCGGTCTACAGCCGGAATCGAAGGGAGCTAACAGTACATTGCGCACGGTACTAACGGCTTAGCAACCGGATTTTCTTAAGCTAGTTGTGAGGCCGGGACGCCTGATCTGTCGCATCTCCTCCCTGTTTTTCATGTGGGATGCCTCGGGATTTTGCTCTTGCTAGCCAAACAGCCGGGTTGCGGTCTGTAGCTGAGACGAAGAGTGGGCCTCTGACATCATCGCACATTACTCAGTCGGTTTGTTGATTTTAGCAGGTCGGGCCAGCCGGCGAGCCCCCGGGTAAGGGTTGCCGGAGCCGGAAAACAGATGCATACAAACTTCTAGCAAGGAGCCCCCGAGCATCTCGCAGGGGTCCGCATTTTCATTGATAGGGTTTGCGGGATACATACACTGTTTGGTGACTAGGTGTAAACCGGGCGCAGCAGGGCCGCGTTCTAGGGACAATCGGTCTCCTCGTCTGACCTGTCCATCTTGTTCCTGCGCGTCTGCTATGCGTCGATGAGGTAGTAGGAGTCGTTGGGTAGGGCCCGGCTAATGATGAAGGGACCCTCCCAGGGTGGCGATAGCTTGTGCATGCCCTTCGTGTCCTGCACCAGCCAGAGGACCAGGTCGCCCTCGTGGAACGCGGCAGGGCAGATCCGGCCTGAATGGTAGTGGCGTAGGCATTGCTGGTACAAGGCCGATCTGGACAATGCCAGTTCGCGGGCCTCCTCGAGGAGGTCCACACCGTCTCCCCACGCCTCCTGGTTGGCTTTTTCTTCATAGAGGAGCTTGCACGGAGAGTCGAACTCGATGTCCACGGAGAGGATGGCCTCTGATCCGTAGACCAGGAAGAACGTGGTGTAGCCGGTTGATCTATTCTGTGTGGTGTGGAGGCTCCATAGCACAGCCGGAAGCTCCTCGATCCAGCATCCGGGCGACCGCTCCAAAGGCTCGATGAGGCGTGGCTTGATGCCAGCTAGAACTAAGCCGTTTGCCCTTTCGACTTGCCCGTTGGACTATGGGTGCACGACAGAAGCAAGGTCCAGCCGGATGCCCTTGTTGCTGCAGAACCGGGTGAAGGTCCCCTTGGCGAAGTTCGTGCCATTGTCGGTGATGATGTTGTTGGGGTAGCCGAACCGGTTGATGATGTCGATGAAGAAGGTGACGACCGTCGCCCTGTCTAGCTTTCGGATGGGCTTGGCCTCGATCCATTTTGTAAATTTGTCCACCGCCACCAGCAGATGGGTCATGCCCACGCGCGCCCGTTTGAAGGGACCGACCATGTCGTGGCCCCAAACAGCGAAGGGCCAGGTGATCGGTATGGTCTTGAGCACCGAAGCCGGCATATGCCTGAGCTGCCCGAAGCATTGGCACCCATTGCACACGCGGACTAGCTATTCGGCGTCCTCGAGGGCGGTGGGCCAATAGAAACCATGGGGAAACACCTTGGCGAATATCGCCCTTGACGAAGCGTGGTGCCCGCACTCGCCCTGGTGGATGTCCTTGAGCAGCCGGTAGCCTGTGTCCATGTCGACACACCTTTGGAAGATGTCGGATACACTGCGCTTGTACAATTCTTTGTTGATGATGGTGTACGTGTGCGCGCGGCGCTGGATTTGTCTGGCCTCCACCTCGTCATCCGAAAGTTTCCCGTTGGCGATGTAGCTCATGAAGGGTTGTGCCCAGGATGGTATTTCCCAGATGGCGAGGATGCTTCCGCTCTCCGGTTGATGGTCGTCGGGGGGTCGTCCGGATGGGGTACCCGGGACGGCAGCCCCCGAGCCGCTTGACGAGTCGGCAGCCCCCGGGTCTTGCGAGCCAGAGGGTACTGACTTGCCGAAGTTGGTGCGGACCTTCTTCTTTGGAGGTTCTGCCGGCTCTGCATCTGCCGCGCCGTCAACTGGGATGCTCCCTGCCCATATGATGGAATCTGACTCGGGGGACGGGTTGATGGAGGGCTTGCGCAGGTACTCCAAGGAGACCCCAGGTGGGATCGCCTGCCTGTTGGATCCGATTCGTGCAAGCGAATCAGCTGCCTCGTTGCTGGCGCGAGGGATGTGATGAAATTCACATCCATCAAAGGAGGCACTAAGCTTCTGTATGTGGAACCGGTAGAGAGCCATGTTTGCATCGTGGGCGTCCCACTCTCCGGATACCTGCTGCACCACTAGGTACGAATCGCTGAAGCAAAGGATCTGGTTGACACCAATCTCTCTGGCTAGCCGGAGGCCGTGCGCTAGTGCCTCGCATTCGGCTACATTGTTGGAGGCCTTGAAGTGGATCTGCAGGACGTACTCCAGCCGGTCTCCCTTGGGCGAGGTGAGCACGATGCCAGCTCCCAAGCCCCCGAGCATCTTCGACCCGTCGAAGTGCATCCTCCAGTGGTTCAAGTCCGGAACCGGTGGGAGGTATTGGGTCTCGGCCCAATCGACGAGGAAGTCTGCCAGTGCCTGTGACTTGATCGTGAGCTGGGGCTCGTACTGGATGGAGTAGGCGGCGATCTCGATGGCCCATTTGGCGACTCAGCCGGTGGCGTCCTTGTTACTGATGATTTCCGAAAGGGGTGCCATGCACACGACCTTAATCGGATGCTCCTGGAAGTAGTGCTTGAGCTTCTTGCATGCCAGGTACACGCCGTAACACATCTTCTGATAGTGGGGGTAGTTCTGCTTGGAGAGGGAGACGACCTTGCTGAGGTAGTAGACGGGCTGCTGAACTGGCTGAGCCTTGCCTTCCTCAGGGCGCTCCACCACCAGGACGACGCTGATGACCCGGCTGATGGATGCTATATAGAGGAACATCGGCTCCTTGCTAGCTTGTGTGGCTAGAACCGGCGCTGTGGATAGCATGCACTTGAGGTCATGAAATGCTGCGTCGGCTTGCGAGGTCCAGGAGAACTTGTCCGTCTTCTTCATCAGCTGGTACAACGGGAGTGCCTTCTCCCCCAACCGGCTGACGAAATGGCTGAGGGAGGCTAGGCATCCGATGAACTTCTGGACTCCAAGCAGGCTCCTGGGCGGCTGCATCCTCTTGATGGCCGCGATCTTTTCCGTATTCGCCTCGATCCCTCGTTGCGATACGAGGAAACCGAGTAGTTGGCCGGATGGGACTCCGAAGACGCATTTCTCTGGGTTCAGCTTCATCTGGTACTGCTGGAGGTTGCCAAATGTCTCTCCCAGGTCCTCGAGGAGGGTGCGTTTCTCCTTGGTATTGATGACCACATCGTCCACATAAGCATGCATGTTTCGGCCGATCTGTGAGTGCAAGCACTTCTGCATGCAGTGCTGATAGGTGGTGCCTGCATTCTTCAGACCGAAAGGCATGGTTACATAGCAGAAATCCCCGTACGGGGTGATGAACGATGTTTTTATCTGGTCAGCCGGGTTTATCCGGATCTGATTGTAACCGGAATAGCAATCTAAAAAAGACAACAAATCACAGCTGGCCGTGGAATCGATGACTTGATCGATACAGGGCAATGCGAATGGATCTTTCGGGCACGCCTTGTTCAGGCTAGTGTAATCGATACACATGCGCCAGGTCTTGTTCTTCTTCAACACCAGGACTGGGTTCGCCAGCCAGTCCGGGTGGTACACTTCCATGATGAACCCGGCTGCAAGGAGCCGGGTGATCTCGTCACTGATAATCCTCCTCTTCTCCTCTACGAACCGGCGCAGGGGTTGCTTAACCGGCTTGGCATCCGGCCGCACGTGAAGTGAGTGCTCGGTGAACTCCCTCGGTACACCTGGCATGTCCTTGGGTGACCATGCAAAGATGTCCCGATTCTCACGGAGGAAGTCGACGAGCGCGCCTTCCTATTTGCTGTCCTAGTTGGCACCAATGGTGACGAACTTGGTCGGGTCAGAGGGGTCGAGCAGGATCCTCTTCGTCTCCTTTGCCGGCTAGAAAGCTCCTTCTCCAGCCGGCTTGCTGCTAGTCGGCATGTCTTGCTGGGTCATGGCCACGTTGCGCATGATCACGCGCTTCTCTTCGGCTATGATGGGGGCCTCTGCCAGTTTGGAACCGGCTGAGGCACACTCCATCGACTGCCTGAAGCGGCCGGCGACGATGATCACGCCGCTGGGTCCCGACATCTTCGTCTTTAGGTACGCTTAGTGGGGGACGTCCATGAATTTGGCAAGGGCGGGGCGCCTGAGGAGAGCGTGGTAGGAGCTCGTCAGGTTTACCACCTCGAACCAGATCGGCTCGCAGCGGAAATTTTCCTCAATCCCGAAGATGACGTCCAGCTGGATTTTACCCAGCTGGGTGCAAGCCAGTCCCGGCAGTACGCCGTGGAACGTTGTGGTAGTCGGGCGCAGGTCGCATTCACGAATGCCTAGCTTCTCCAGCGAAGACCGGTAGAGGAGGTTGAGGCTGCTGCCTCTGTCGATGAGGACGCGCGATAATTGGCAGGTACGCTCGTTGGAGACGATGAGGGGGTCGAGTACCATGGCGTAGCCCCCGGGAGTCGGCAGCTACTCCGGCTGGTCTTCTCGGCTCCAGGTGATGGCGGTTTTTGACCAGTTCAGGTACTGGGGGACCGGAGAGACGATGGTGTTGACCTCCTTGGAGCGACGCCTACGGCTGTGCTTGTCATCTAGCTCGGTCTCGAAGATGTAGTAGGCAGCGTGCGGCTAGGGGTAGCCGTTGTTGTTGTTGCCGCCGTTACCATCATTGCCGACTCCCGTAGCCGGTGGTGGTGGTCCACCAGGAGGGGAAGGGGGAAGACGTTGCTGGTTGCGCTGGTCTTTTAGCTGGCGGGTCTAGCTGCAGTTCTGGGTGGTGTGTGTAGCCGGTTTGAAGGGACCGCTATGCCACTTGCACGGTCCGTCAAACATCTGGTCGAAGGTGAGCCGTGGCTTCTGCCTTCTTGCATCGTTAGCGGGTGCGTCGGGCACACCCTCCACGGCATTGACCTGCCGCGCGTGGTGGCGGGGCTTCTGCTGTCCGGCCTGGCGGTCCCCATGGAACCGGTTGTCGTTGTCGTGGCACCTGGAGGATCCGGCTTCTCCAGCCGGATTGCTCGGACGGTCGTGAGTCGGCTCCATAGGAGTCGGACGCCCGTCAGCACTTACTCGGAGGGGCTTCCTCATGGCGGCATCCATCATGGCGTACTGGTCCGCTACCATCATGAGCTCCGCCATGGTTTTCGGCTCGTCACATAGTAGCCGGTGACAAAGCATAGTGCCTTCTCGGCATCCCTCAATGAAGAAGCCGATGGCCTGGCTCTCCAGGATTCCCTCGCAGGTGTTGCGCAGCTCCGTCCACTTGGCGAGGTACTCGCGGTCGGTCTCGCGGTCGCCCTGGACGCACAAGGCCAGGTCGCGTGGGCGTCCCGGATGCTTGTACGTGCCATTGAAGTTGCGGACGAACACTTTCTCGAAGTCTGGCCAGGCGTTGATGCTATTGGGTGCGAGGCTGTTGAGCCATGTCCTCGCCGACCCAGTTAGCATAAGGGGGACGTAGCGCACCGTTGTGCGCTTATTCCCGTGGGCGATGCCGACTGCTGTAGCGTAGTCGGTTAGCCAGTCTTCCGACTTCATACTACTGTCGTACTTGGGGGTGTCCCTTGGCAGGGTGAACTTATCTAGAAACGGCTCGTTCCGGATGCGGGGTCCAAAACAAATCAGTCCGGTGTAGTCTTCTTCCTCCGTGACGCGCGCTTGAGCGAGGAGCTCGATGCGGTCACGGGCATCCGGATGATCCGGGTTGGGCGCTCTCACCCGGCCGAGAGATGGGAACCGGCGGGTTTTGGTGCTCCGGTTGGCCGAGGGGGAGGCGGTGGGTTGCTGTTCACCGTTTGCTCCTAGCGCGGCTGGCCCTTGTTGCCAGAGATGCGGCGCTTGCTGCGGGTCTTAGCCGGCTGAGGGGACGACATTTGTTGGGTGTCGCGAGGCGCGCCCTTGCTATTGACGGGTGGCTTGCTCCCCTTGGAGTAGCTGGGGCCCTCCTGCATCTGCCGGTTGGCGTCAGCCTGCTCGTCCGCGATCTATAGGAGCTCCTGCACTCGGGCGTGCTGGCGGGCTCGCTCCTCGCCCTCCAGGTTGGGCAGCTCGTCTGCTGTGGCTCGCGCTGCATGCAAATTCTTGATGGGCGTGCTGTAGGTGGGCCGGATGAGGGTGAGCGCAGGGTCCGGTTCCCCATCCTTTTCCATCCTTCAGCCTAGCTCGCCGCCCCGGCGTCGCACCTGGCCGTGCCGGCTCGGTTCCGCGGTAGCCGGAGTGAAGCCGTGCGTGCAGTGGTACTCACGTCGGGTGATCTCGAGTTGCTTGCGGGTTGCCGCCAGCTCCATGGCCTCCTGGAGGAGAAGCTGTCTCTCCATGGCGAAGTTGGCTTCTGCCTCCTCCGGGTTATCCCCGAGGTTAGCAGGCATCAGGAGCCGATCAATGGCCTCCTCCGTCGGGTTCCGAGGCTGCAGTGGCGCGGAGGTTCCGCCCTCGTCTGCGCCCCGCTCCCGCGGCTGGCGGGGGTGAGAACTAGAGCCGGCCATCATGACCTCGACGCCGCAGGAAGCGGCGGAGGTGCTGCTGCACGAATGCGATAGCTCCACGACGGAGATGGTCTCCCTACGGAAACTCTCTGGGACGGTGGCGATGTAGACGGGGAGGTCGCCGAAAAGCAGGATGGAGCCGTTTGCCGGGAAGGTGGTTCCGGCGAAGCAGGAGGCGTTGTCGATGACGCAGTCGAATTTTCCGAGCGTGAGCACCAGGCCGGAGGCACGCGCTCACCGGCTGAAGTGCGGGGTCCCATGCGGAATGTGACTCCGGTCAAGCCATTGGCCCGACGGTGGGTGCCAACTGTCGTTGTATTGGGAACGGCAGTACCTAAGCAGGTTAGATAGAGGTGTGGGGACTAGCAGGTAAGATATCAACAGCGTCTGCAGGCGGGATTAGATACAAGCAAGTGTAGCTGGACGGAAGAAGTACCCAGGTTTGGAGCCCTCGAGATGAGGTAAAACTCCTACTTCTGCCGATCTGACTATGAGCGATATACGGGCTACAAGGCTCCTCGAGCTGTATTCTCTAGCTACTGTCTTAAATGCACACAGACCAACCCTTTCTACTGAGGCCTTGCCTCTCCTTATATAGGAAGAGAGGCAACAGTCTCATTGGCTAGTCTGGCTGGCGGGCCCCACAAGTGGGTCCGAGCCGGCTGGTCATCTACAGTATCCAGTACAACTATGTCCCATCAAAGTACGAGCGGTATGGCTGTTGTGGGCATAGTGAACACCGTGCGAGCCTGTCGTCAGCATCGGGCCACTGTTCCTGCGTCATCCCCGCAAAGTCTTTCGTATGGCCGAGTAGTTTCCAATCTTGTCGTCGTACCAAGGCGTACCATGCACTGTGCCACACGTCGCCCTGTCCTCCTGTTTGGTTCCGGCTACGCTGTTGTAGCTGGCTGCTTCTCGCTGCTCCGACTACCTCATGGTAGCCGGCTTGACTTGCCTTGTCTGGCTGCGCTTAGCCAGCCGGACGTGATCCGACTGTCGTATTTCTTGTCTGGTTGGGGTATCCGGAGGTCATCCCTCCGACAACATTCGCTTTTGCCATATGGCTCTGTTGAAGCAGCTGGCGCCGCAAAGCTCTGTTCCTTCATCCTCCAAGTCTGTCGAGCGTGCCTTGCATGCATCTTGTCGACCTTGTGCTACATGATGTCATCACACGCATCGTAGTTGTAGTCATGTCGACGTGAGCGGCGTCACCGTGAAAAGTCATGTTTGTCATTGCTGGAGGAGGAGGGCGAGTAGTACTTGGCTAGAACCTTGCTTTTCTTCGGCGCCAGCGCTGGATCCTTGGTGAGCGGAGCTTTGACCAGTCGCAGTCTAGAGATCGTAGATCGATGCATGGCAGATCGTGGATCCCCAGCTGGCGGCTGGTTGTTGAGCATGTACATGGTGGCTACCGTCATTGCTGCTTGTGGTGTTTTCAGAAGCATGTTGCCCCGTGTATCCACCGTCATGAACGAGAAGTCGAGGGCTCGAGTGGCCTCGTCTTGCTCCTTGTCGTTGAGTTGGGCCAGTCAAGAGCGCCTTTTGGCGGCTGCATAGTCGTTACCCTTGGAGGAGGATCCTCCGATGGAAGAGAGCTGAGCTCGTCGAAGGCTCGACTTGTCTGCCGCCCTTCTGCGCTCGTCGAGCTGGGCGATCACCGATTGATGGCGCTTGTATTCCTGCATGAGCAGCCAATGGTAACCCATCATCATTTGTTGTGATGAGTTTGGTGGCAGGGGGTTTCCCCGTAGGGCCTCCCTGCAGCGAGTACACTCGGCGTCATTGAGCTCAATCTGCTACCACTCGCATTCACCCGCAAGGTTAGGCGGCTGCTGATATTGTTGGATGGGGCCGACGACAGGGGCCGGTTTGTTGGCCTATTGTTTGTGGGTGCACAGTTGGTGGCGGCGCCATTAGTGGGGGCACCGTTTGCGATTGGGATGCCAACGTTGGTGCCGGTGTTTCCTTGAGTGCCGCTACCGCTCATGTTGATGACGACACACATGTAGTGGTTGGTGAAGTTGTTGCTCCCGTAGCTCTCAGATCCGGAGCCGTAGGCTTCATCTTTTGTCGCCAGATTGCCCAGATCGGACTCGCAACTGCTATTGCCATCCGTATTCTTGACAGATGCCAAGGCGTTGAGTTCGCTCAAGGTGTTGATCGGTGGTGGGAACCATGATGCATGAGCAATCACGGGAATCTTCGGCTGGTCAGGGAGGCGAAGTGTGCCAAGCTGACCAACTTGGAAGCATAGGCTTCTGATCGCCAGGCCGACCCCATCGCCCATGGACTCGAAATCCGGGCGAGTCACCGGCATGTGGACAGTGAAGTCGAGGGTGCTAAAGAGGAGGTGAGTCTTCGTTGCGGCGGAGTCATAGATCACGGTTGATGGGGCCAAGGAAGCCACAACATCAGTACTCCCATTTCCCAGAGATGATGCCAATTGACGAGGGGTTAACTCACCAATGCCCATTGTTAATGGACTTAGGTTCGAGGAAGTGGGGAGCACTGGAGGCATCAATCAGCTAGAAAACAAGCACACTTGTGACACGAGGTTTTACCCAGGTTCAATCCTTATAGAGGACCCTAGTCCTACTTGTCTGCTCTTGATTATGAGGGAGTCAAAGGTTACAATGACGCGCATATGCAATCTGGCGAGGTGTATGCGAGGGTGTATGAGTTGGTTCTCCTTGCCGCCCCCTCTTGGCCTTTATATAGAGAGGTAGGTCTCTGGGTAGCAGATCGAGTCGGTTACAAGTTATGGTTTTCCCTTTAGGTTTCTCTCTACACTCTACCGTGTCCTCCAAGAAGTCAAACTTCAGCGGGCCACCCGAATCTCTGTTGGGCTTCGATTGCAGGACTCCTTCTTGGGCTAAACCGTATACGCTAATCTCAGGTACCTGTAAGGTATGCCCATGTCAAGTGGAATGAGAGTGGTTGGAGGTGCTAAGGCGGCCTAGGTGCTTATAACCAAAGAGATGGGGGCGTATGGTGGACGAGGTCCATAGGGTAAGAGGAGGGGCTTAATGGTCGACCATTGGCTAGTTTGGGTGGTGGGTGGTCGTGCTGGAGTGCCCTGGTCATTTAGAGAGTCAGAGAGTAAGTGATGGAGCTACTGCAACATTATTAAATGGGCAAGGAAAAGAACTAGGCTTTGTCTCCTCCAACTCCAGACACAAAGGAAAAAAGCTAGGGTTCGCTACAGTGTCCTTCTACAGTGGTGTCGACCAGGGGTACTGGGGGTTGATGGGGTGATCACATGACCAGGTTTGGTGAGAGTTTGATTTATTTTTAGATCAACGTTGTTCGGTATTCAAATATGCCATACTTGAAGATCATGATCCACTACAAGAAAAGTTGGCTTTTACAACGGACGATTTTCGTGGTTGAAGGCCCATTTTTCATGGCTAAAAAGTCTTCTGCGACGGATGGCCTTTGTGGTAAAAGCCCCATCAAAAATGAATCAACCACGGTTTTTTTGACTGTGGCGGATCGCACCCTTCGGCCACGAAAACTTGTTCCCTCGTGGATCTGCTCCCAAGCCGCATTGACTACTAACGTCATGCAAGCTGCCACGTGGCAGTCACCGTTAACGGCGGGTTACCTCCGTTAACAGTCAGAGAACCCGTGGTAGAAGCCTGGCCTAGCTAAGGCATGCTAATTAATAAGTGGGCTGGACCATGAGGAGAGACCAATAAGTACAAGGTCCGTTACTATTTCATCCTACACTGCTTGAAGTGGGCCCATTAATGCAGCCAGCTTTGGTCCGTGAACTTTCGGGTCTGATACTGTTTCAGCCTACAAGAGGACCATGTTGGTCCAACTCTATGGCCCATTAGCATCCTCTGCCAAGTAGGCCTATTTCCGGCCCATCAATGTTCTCGCATCCCATAGTGGGCCGCCTACTAACGACCCTTCTTTGAGATGGTCATTACTATTCTGGCCTTTTACTGATTAGAGATGAGTACACCATGGAGGGGTCCTCACAATGCGTGTTTAGATACATGGGGTAAGGCGGAGAATTGGCGGGTACAAGGTAACATAGTTTACCCAGGCTCAAGTCCCATAACGGTGGCAGAACTCTACTCGTGCTATAAATCACTATAATGGCAATACGCCGAGTTACAGAGATCAGTTCACTGTGCGAGGGTGTTATGAATCATAAAGTGTTGTGCCCTAAAGGCCCCCAAAGGTCCGGTTTATAAAGGCACCAGAACCTAGTGTTACAGGGAAAGGGCCTTGCCAGATAAGGTAAAGAGTCCTACACTAATAAAAACTAGTCTTTCATGTCTTGCACTCCAAGGCTCCGAGTACGTCGATGACTCCTTCATAGCCTTCCTTAATCCGGCATGGGCCTCCCTTCTAGATCCACCTAACTAGGCCGCCCAACAGGACATAGGCCTTACTACCAACTATGGGCCACCCGGGTTAGCCGGATTAGAGACATGCCATGGTGATACCCATTTATCATATCCCCAACAGTAGCCGCAGGAGACTTTGAGATTTTGCACCGTCTTGCCTTGTAGCCCTGAATGCTCCGTCTATGTGATGCCGGCAATCCGTCAAACAATATCTCGAAGGTCTCCCAAAGAACCCTGCAATCCTCTCTGGCTTTGCAATGTAGCCAGAGATTCCTTGAGTCTTCATTTCTAGAGTTGGATATTTTCCGCCTTCGATGGAATCTTCAGACGTGACTCTCCACTGCAACTATGAGGAAGATGACGTAGGGTACAACCTATGCCACCTCGAAACTCATAGAAGGTAGGAAATTAACCATTAGCTGTTTTTACGCGCGTGGAATCTAAAATGGTAAAGCGGTAAAGAAGGAGGACGTGGCGAAATTACCGCGCATGCTCATCTCCACGTCAGCAACACTTCGCCCATAGGATCTTTCCACACGAATCTTGACACCAGGCCTATATATTTTGACTGCGGCTAGATTATTTTCTTTTACCCGCATTCTCCACTGTGTCTTTGTCTTCCTCTAGCCACACGTCCATTCAAGCTCCTCATCAGAAAACCCTAGCTAGAGCTTCCCCCTTTCTCCATCCACTCCTAGTTACGCAATGGCATCTATTAGCTCTGCTCCTTCGACGACGGTGACTCCCGAGGCTAAAACGGAGCCATCTCAAGGAGTGATGGTCCCACTGGAGGGGGTCGTCATCCCTGTCACTGCCATGGTGTAAAACACCGGTGACGACCAAGGACGGGCAGCTCTAGAAGCTGCCTAGGAGGATAGTGACTCCCACAAAGGAGTGTGGAGGGGCTCCGACCTCTCCGTCGAAGATCTACAAGAACTCATCGCCGAGGGGTATCTTCCCGTGGCAGAGGGTTTGGTCTGGTGGCCGGTGCCGGCCGGCGAGGTGACTCCTTCTCCCCAAGTCGGAGAGAAGGTATACCTCAAAGCTCAACTGGTACGTGGCGTAAGCATACCAGTTTCCGACTTTGTCCTGGATGTGCTTCGATACTTTCGGGTACTTCCCCACAATCTCTCTCCCAACATCATCCTCGTATTTAGCAACTTCATTGCCTTGTGTGAAGGATACCTAGGAATAAAGCGTAGGTTAGATCTGTTCATTTACTTTTTCACCATCAAGAGAGAGTTCGTAGAATCCAAGGATGAGCTTTGGATATGCGGAACAATTAGATTTAAGATCTGGCCTAGCCGACACTTCTCCGACATCGTGGGTCATGAATCTTGCAAGAACTGGCAGCGCACATATTTCTATGGCCCAGACATTCCCCTGCCTAACCGTCTTGAGACGTACCCCGACTTTGTCGATGGAGCTACTGCCGAAGCACCCACCTGGAGGTCCCCATCCTCCCTTCTGTTTGACGAAGAAGCCAATCGCGCCATAAGGCAGATCAAATGGCTCGTAGATGGAGGTTTGACGGGCTTGGACCTGGCCATATGCTGGTTCACTAGGCGGATCCAGCCTATGCAGCACCATGCCGAGCTGATGTGCATGTATTCCAAGGACAGAAAGGATCCCATGCGGATTTCGCGGGATAACTTCTCCAACGACACTATCAAGCTTCGGCTTAAGGACATGGTCAAGGTGAAGGACAAGAATCGTAGCTTCAAGATCACCTATGACATGTTCGAATGCGGCAAGTGCCTAGAGGTAGCTTCTGTTTACTTTGTTACTCGTTATGTATATACTCTAAGGCTTTTCCGTCTTGAAGTTATCAGTCCAACACACCTTCGTTTCCCAGCTGGCGACCTTGGCAGAAGATCAAATGGCCTCCCAGGCCTATGATCCCAAGCTGAAGGACATCCAGGTGGTGTCCGACTATGATACCCCCAAGGATAACCTAGCTCAGGTAGCATGAAAGTGGAAGAGCTCCACCTCTGACGCTGCTGCCGAGGCCAAGAAGAAGAAGAAGGAATCGGAGAGTGGAGTCTCTAGAGAATCCACCGCTGCCTTAGAGGTGGAGAAGAAGAGATCCACCAGCATTCCCCTAAGCAAGGCTCCCGCCGTGGAGTAAGTGTATTCATTCTCCGACTTGTACCTTAGCTCGCACCCTATTCAACTCTTGTACCTATATTTTGTATGTTTCAGGAGGAAAGCCGGTATTCACCTAAAGCGATCCTCTAGTGATGCTGGAGGGTCAAAAACATTCGTGATATGTTGACCAAGGACGTGGCTGCCAAGCCCTCTCCCGCCACCGCTCCTCCAACTCCTACCGCCAAGCCTACTACTGGCCCCACTGGGCCTTTGTCCCCCGTCATCCCTAAGACCTCCAGCATGGAGACAGATATCAATCCAATCTTTAATGTCTCAAATTCTGACAACACAGACGTCACTCCTAGTGGACAAGCAACAAAGGAGAGTACTTCCTCCAAAGTGGCTGAAGCTCCCGCTAAGGATGCCACCGAGAAAGGGAAAGACCTGTCGAGGGAGGTAGATGCAGCAGCAACAACTGACAAGGCGGGAGCTTCTGCACCTTCAACTACCATAGCAATACGGAAGTCGGCTAGAGCTTCATCTACGCCTCTAGATTCTACTATGCCACTTCCTCTGGTGCCTCCAACTTTGAGCCTAGACGATCTTATCCAGCAGGCAGATGCCATGTATAACAATGCCAGCATTTTCCACACTTCATATGCCAATTTGGCCAACAATCTCAAAGTTATTTCCATTGTAAGTCTTTTAAACTTTACCTTTTATCGTATATCATATCCGTCTGTAGCCCCCAGCTCTTAGGCAGATAAAAAATAGTTACTGGCCTAAGTGCTCCAAAGAACTAAGAGTAGAACCTCCGGGCGTCTAGGCGAAACTAGAAAAAGTTCTAGCTAGATGCTCTAAGAGTAGCATACTTGTCTTTGAAATTTAATCCTGTAGCCCCCGAGCTTCTAATTGAAACTTTAGCAAAGTTCCGACTAGATGCTCTAGAACAACTAACCATAGATCAAAATATGATATTGTAGCCCTCGAGCTTCTAGATGAAACTAAAATAGTTCCAGCTAGAAGCTTCTAAGAGAAACTAAATGCTTTTGCTTACACATAATGAGAATGTCCGGAGGAAGAAAGCCAATGAGTAGTATGACAAGTTGCAAGCGTACCTGGATGCTGAAAAGGGTAAAATAGTTTTCTTGAAGGAACAGATCGTGAATAGCAAGAGTCTGTTTTTCTCCGACTTTTTCCTGACTATTGCTCATAGTCAATTTGTTCCGTTTTCTCATATTGTTCTTGTTTTGCCATCTTATAGAACTCATTGCCAAGGCCAAGGGAATTGTTGATAAATCGAAGCATATTCAAGAGCTTGACAGTGAAAACAAGATCTTGAAGTAAGACCTGGCCGAGGCAGTGAAGGGACACGAGGAGGCGATGAAGGTCATGCAAGAGTCTGCGGACGCCGAGATGCAGCGCCTAAATGAAGAAATTGAACGCCTCATGGAGCAAAACCAAGGTGCCCAAGAGCAAAATCTCGGAGCCTTGAGGCATACAAGAAACTTCAGGATGAGAATGGCATCTTAGCGGAGACATGTAAACAAGCCGAATCTAGCATCTTTAGTATGTTTCCTTCATCTTGATCA
Source organism: Avena sativa (assembly GCA_916181665.1). Taxonomy (NCBI): domain Eukaryota; kingdom Viridiplantae; phylum Streptophyta; class Magnoliopsida; order Poales; family Poaceae; genus Avena; species Avena sativa. Next base: position 540,295,840 of record OV702289.1, on the reverse strand, counting down.
ATTTTGTACCTTGGAAAAATGTTTGATGTACTTATACTCATGGTCCTTGTATCTTATGCAAACCACAACTCCCATTGGCTTGACCAACCTGGGTGAAGGTGCTCCGGATCCCAAGGAATGCATGATTCTTGCCGGCAACTTCGTCAGCACCGCCATCGCGCTAGCCAAGGAGATAACCCGGCCTTCAGGGATAAACATCAAGGTGGCAGACTCAGCGGCCAAGTACTCAGAAATCCTGCGCCGATCCCCCAAGAAAGTCAAGGACTGGAAAACCTCTTGCTTTCGGGCTGGTGCAAGGATGACCCTATCCTTGGTCAAAGCACACTACGATAATGCCGACATCGATCTGGTGACCTCTAGCATGCCCAAGCTGGACGAGGAAGGAAAAGAGATCGATAGCGATGCTATTTGGAACTCCCTCACCGGCTACGACACCAGAGTTGCCAAGATGGTCAAGGCCGACGTCTTTGTGCCTACCGAGATACTAGATGAGGACATGGCTTCTTCTGAGTCTAGCCTATCTCCTTCCGAGTTTGAAGATCTTTTCTGGCCTGGCTCTCCTATTGCTGATGATGCCACCACGAAGTCCCCTGCATCAGAGCCATAAAAACAATATTTGTATTAAATGTATCTCTGAAGTGTGTATGCAGAAAAACTTATGTGTTTGTAAGGCGGGAAAACTTGTACTCAAGTTTCCTGCTACTTATCTGTTTCTAGCATGTATATACTTTTTAAGCAAGTGTCGGCTTATCCATTATTCTGGTTGGTATGCTTGATCTTTCATGAGACGGAAGACTCGTAGCACAGAACTATGCTCTCAGGTGATGATGCTTAATAGCACCGTCAAGAACCTCAGAGAAAAATCGTTGGCTTTGAGTGCCAAGAAGTCACAACTCCGGAATCCACATAAAAACTTCAGAAAACATGTAGACCGAAAAACTTAAGCTAACGCCCGTAGGCGGAATTTTCACAAGTACAAATGCAAACTTGCGCATAAAGGGTTTATATGATCCAAAAATGAACAAATAAAGGAGGTAAAAGACTCAAAGAATATGAGTGAACCAAATGCTTTATTTCATTGATCATATAAGAAACTTATTACATAATATAAAATATGCTAAGTTTAAAAGGGACGTAGCTCTGCTATGTTCCATGGCCGGTTTATCTCTGGGTAATCATCATTGGAGTCACGTTGCTTGCGCTTGCGATTTTTAGGCCTATCTTTCAACTCGTGAATATTGATGAGGTAATAGGAACCATTGAGCAATGCTTTGCTTATGACGAACGGCCCATAAGGCAGGGATAGTTTGTGTGATTTCTCCTGCTTGAGTCTAAGCACCATATCCCCTTATTTAAACGAGCGATGCTTAACACGGCGGCTATGGTAGCCACGTAGGTTCTGTTGGTAGATGGCAGATCTTTGGCATGCCATCATGTGCTCTTCCTCGAGTAGGTCCACATATAAGCATCTAGATTCTTCAGCGTCATCTTCCTTGTAGGCGGCGACTCTTGGTGCATCGTGGAGGATGTCGGATGGTAGGACGGCTTCTGCTCCATAAACAGAAGTTGGGTGTTGTTCTTAAACTTCACAATATAGATGGTAATTCCTCTACCCAGGCTCCGGTTGCTCTATGTAGCGGTGGCTCTAAGCGTGGCTTGATTCCATGCAGAATTAGTTTGTTGGCCCATTCAACTTGTCCATTAGACTGTGGATGTGCCACAGATGCTAGGTCAAGGCAGATGCCTTTTTCATGGAAGTACTCCTCAACTTCTCCGAGAGATAAATTTCTGCCATTATCGGTGATGATGTTGTGTGGGATACAAAATCTCACCACTAGATCCCAGACAAATTTTAGGGTTGTTGCCACCATCAAGCTTTCTAATGGGTTTAGCTTCAATCCATTGTGTGAACTTATCCACTGCTACTAGCAAGTGTGTAAATCCACAAGGTGCTATCTGCAAAGGTCCCACCATGTTTAGCCTCAGACTGCAAACGGCCAAGTTATTGGTATGGTTCGCAATTCTTCAACTGGAACATTTGGTTGTCGTGCATATAACTGACACCCAAGACATGTTTGTTCCAACTTGTCGGTGTCCCCCTTGGCAGTTAACCAGTCGAATCCTTGTCAGAAGGCCTTAGCCACCAACGATCAGGGAGCGGCATGATGCCCGCAATCTCTGAGATGTAGCTCTCTAAGGATATCAATATCTTGCTACTGGGAGACGCATCGAAGGAAAACTCCTGTGGTACTTCTTTTGTATAGCTGGTCGTCAATGATGAAATAGCCTTTTTCTCTTCGTACTATTGCCGGCTTTCGACTACGTCGGCAGGCAAAGTTCCGTCTTGTAAATAGTCCATGAATGGTTTCTTCCAAGCCGGAGAGGTCACTGTTACTATGCTAATGAATGAGTCCACTCTATCCGGTTTGTTGGGGTCCGCTCCCTTCACGGATGGGGTCCGTAAATGCTCTAGGGAAACGCCTGGTGGAATTGGTCGGCAAGCTCATCCAAGCTTTGACAATAGATCTGCTGCCTCATTTTCCTCCCTTTTGACGTGCTTGACTTCATAGCTGTCGAAGAACTTGGCAATCTCATCTACTTCGTCTCGATATGCCGCCATCATAGGGTTTCGCGCGTTCCAGGTGCTAGCTACTTGCTGGGTGTTGGGGATATGCTAAATGGGTATCACCATAGCACGTCCTTATTCCGGCTAACCCGGGTGGCTCATAGCTAGTAGCAAGGCCTATGGCCTGCTGGGCAGCCTATTTAGACGGATCCAGAAGGGAGGCCCATGCCAGATAAAGGAAGGCTACGCAGAAGTCACCGACATACTCGGAGCCTTGGAGTGCAAGTCACAAAAGACTAGTTCGTATTAGTGTAGGACTCTTTACCTTGTCCAGCAAGGACCTTTCCCTGTAAACCCTAGGTTTTGGTGCCTTTATAAACCAGACCTGTGGGAGCCTTTAGGGCACAACCTAGATTTCTACGTACAATGTGCAACACCTTGCACAGGGAACCTATCTCTGTAACTTGGTGTACCGCCATTATAGTGATTTATAGTAGGAGTAGAGTTCCGCCACCGTTGTGGGACTTGAACCTGGGTAAGCTGTGTTACCTCATACCCACCAACTCTCCGGCTTACCACACATCTCTAAACACGCACTATAAGGACCCATCCATGGTGTACTCGTCGGCAATACCACGACAGTTGGCGCCCACCATGGGGCAAGAGGCGCTTTGAGCTCTACACCGAGAGAGGTCCAATCTCTTCGTGGGAATCGACGACACCGTAGCCATCAGACGCGTTCTCTTCTCCGGCAATGTCCTGATCATCCCTCCAGATGAGTTTTGGGTGCCGGCGAAGATGAACCCTACACGCTGCTTCGTCATCCCCTTCGGAGATATCCACATCTTCATCGGTGAAACCGACTTGGGTCCTAGATCCTAGGAAGTCGGAAACTTGTCAAGCCCCGCACGGACCGCCAACGGGAAGGACACATTCACGGAAGGATCTAGGCCGTACCTCTCTCTGGAATATGGCAGCTTAGATCTGGAAAATTCAAGGCCCACCCAAACCACCCCTTTGCAGGATATAAAGGTGGAAGGACCCTACAAATCCGGTTGGGTTCCCTGAGCGATAGAGATGCGTAGGTCACACTTTGTCGACGTCGTCACCATCTTGGATCTGGCCATATGCGTTCAAAGGGATGGAGAGCCTCCCCACGAATACCTTGCCAGATGGATGAGGGTGAGGGAAACCCTAGAGGGCGACCGCGCCGACGAGCTCGTGTACCACTTCGTGGAAGGGCTTACATCCAGAACACTTCTCTAGCATACCCTCCGAAGACAGCAGGCCGCAGGCCCTCTCACCCTTAGTGATATGATCACAAACGTCTATGAATATGCAGATGCCAATGAGGAGGCTAAGGCCACGATCGCCATCGTAGTCGGAGGAGGAAACAACAATAACAATGGCCCACCTCCGTCACCCTCGACATGTACCGTCAACAACACCGAAGCCAACTCTGACTCCATCCTTAACGCGCTATATGTTGACATCAATATGGATGGCGGTGGCTCGGACGCTAACTCAGAGGAATACGATGTTGTTATGAGGGAGATCAAGAAGGAGGAGTGCACGGAGAAAGCCAACACGTCCCACCAGGTGCTAGTCGCCACTGGGAGTGTGATGGCAGAAGACAGACAGGAACTGGGTCGTGAGAGAGCTCCGCCCACGCCAGTGGTCACCGGAGCAGCAGGAGCTAAGAAAGCCGCCGAGCCTCCGGCTCCAGCCAAGGCCTTGACCCCTCCGGTTATCCGCCCGCAACCGGTGCAGGAACTCACAATGGCTCCTAGTACTAGCAGGCAGTGAAACCAGCCGCCAATGCCACCATCAACGTGTGCAGCTGGCAACCCATTGGTTACTACCGCCGACAAGGCAATCTATGACACACTCATCGTTGATCCCATTACCGTCGCCCATATCTGGAGCGTTACGAATCTTGATGAGAAGCGTGCGGCAATCCTGGCGGAGGCCAAGTGCATCACAGAACAGGGCGCTAAGCTAGACGAAGATATGGCAAAGGCGCAACATTCTATTAAGGCGATAAGAGATATGGAGGCTGAATATAAACAGTTGCTATTGAAGCACAAGTCAAAGAAAGTACCAGCTCAGGTCGTCTAAGACCCCTATGTTTGGCGTAGGTTAGGGTATGATGGATCTAAACCGACAAAATCCACCCCATACATTGATTCAGAGGGGAGGCAAGTCATGCCAACTCTCGCCCTCAACATTGCCGTTGCCGAGACCCTCCTGGAGCAGGACAGGTTGCCAGAAGCAGTTGCTCAGGTATATGACCTTGTTGCCAAGGCATGCAAGCAACATGAGAAGGCCACCTCGCAGAGGCTTGAGTCCAATCCGGAGCTTTGCCAGTCAACCCTGAACAGCCGTAGAAGGCAAAGATCTCCCTGTGACGAAGGATCTCACACAGGCTCTACGGAGCAAAGACGGAGGGAGGCACGCAACAGGGCTGACGCCATACCTATATCCTTCGATCACGGAGAAAAGGCTCGCCCTCATTGGTCACCACCTCTAGCACCATCCCGGTGTCACGAGGAACCATAGCCATGCCATCGTACAAGCATGCCACCGGCTAGGCGTCCCCAGGTTGGCATCGTTATACGCAACCAGAGCGAGCAGCCCCGACATGCCGGAGAGCGCAACAGCGTTGAAGGACATAGGAGCAGGTCCCACAAGGAACCGCCACGTCCGACAAGCAACCGCGATAGGCGTGAGGAGTCGCAGGAGGGTAATAGCATGAAAGATAACCCACCGCCTCCTCCGCCACCATCGCCACCTAGCAGCCATCATGGCGGAGGATACGGTGGATCCCGTAGATCGCATCGCAATTCCCCTCCCCATGACGAAAAAGGGAAGCAACCAGAGCCGTACGATGCACGTTCGCGGTTGGACAAGATCCAAGAAGCTCGGGAGCACCCATACCTTGGTACACGTTGTTTTGGACCAGTAATACGGGCCACAACCTACCCCCAGGGCCTCCAGATACACAAGACTATCAAGCCTTATGACGACACCGCCAGACCAGTTACATGGTTGCAGCACTACAGCGAAGCGATTCACATCACAGGGGGAAACCCTAATGTCACTATCAAGTACCTCCCACTTATGCTCATTGGCACTTCCCGACAATGGATTGACGACTTGCCGGAGAAATCAATATGCAATTTGTTGGACATGCAGGAAGCATTCACCAAGAACTTTGAGGGTACATACAAGCATCCCTGCACTGTCAGAGACCTAGAGTGGTGCGTACAAGAAAAGGATGAAACCTCTCGTGCCTACCTCTCTCATTGGCTGGATATGAAAAATTCCTGCACAGGGGTACACGAACAAACCTCTATGGTCGCCTTCATCTATGGTCTGCAAAAGGGAACTTTGCTCCGGCATACGTTGAAGCGCATGCAAGACAACAACGAGCTCAATCTCAACGCAATGATCCCCATGGCTAGTGAGTTCACCGCTACTGATGACAACATGCACGGATTGTTGCCGGCAATAGCAATCCCTACCCAGGCCAGGAAGAACAATAATAACAAGCAGAAGACTCCGCCTGAAGAAAAGTAAACAACCGACATGGTCGCCGCTACGTTCACTGGCAGAGGCGGAGGCGAACAGCATGGACATGGCCGGGGGGCTAGCCATGGCCAGGAGAGGAGTGATTCTACACCCTCAGCGCCCCGCGGACCCCAAACGTACGAAGAGTACCATGATATGCCGTGTTTTGTCCACCTTGACGCAAACGGCAAAGCCACCCCACCAACCGCCAATGCAAGTTTGTTAATGATCTCAAGGAAGACCCTGAGTCCGACTACAAGCGAAGTCGGAAGAACAGACTCCACGGAAAGGGCAAAGGGAAGAAGAAGAAGGAGGAATCCAAGGAATCAAGCGATATGGAGGAAGATGTGGAACCCAAATCCTCTGATAAGGGAGATGGTAAAGGGAAAAAACCTTCGAGAAGAAGGCTCTAGTCTACCACACTTTCCTTGGTACTCCCACCGTCAACCTCTCTGAGGATACTGATGGCTACCCTCCCTCCGGTTCCCCAGTACGTCAGGTGGTCGGAGATTCCAATTACTTGGGATAGGTAGGATCACCCAGACCTTATCCCAACAGAGAACCAGTATGCCATGGTCATCAACCCTTTGATTGATGGCACAGAGTTCACCAAGTGCCTCGTGGACAGTGGAAGCAACATCAACATCATGTACCTAGATACACTGCACAAGATGAACTTGACAAAAACCCAGCTAAGGAATTGCAACACCGTGTTCCATGGGGTTGTCCCCGGCCGACAAGCAAATTCCCTGGGATGCATCACCTTTCCGGTCGCTTTTGGTGATGTTAACAATTACTGCCAAGAATGCATGACCTTCGAAGTGGTGCCTTTCAAGAGCGTGTACCACGTCATATTTGGACACAACATCTTCCACTCCTTCCTTGCAAGGCCATGCTATGTCTACAACAAGATCAAGATACCTGGACCAAACGACATCATCACTGTTGACAGAAGCATCACCAAGGCACATGAGTGCAAGCTCGGTGAAGCCGCCTTCGCCGAAGCAGTTCTCTATAGTGAGGAGTTCAAGGAGATCCAGAACCAGGTCGATGCCTCGGAGATGCCGGCTCCAAAGAAGCAGATTACTGCTGCCGAACCCACCTTCAAGGTCGCCATCAAGACCAAGAAGGTGGAGCTTGTTGAAGGAGATTCCTCCAAGACCACCGCCATTGGCATGGACCTGGATCCGAAATAGGAAAGTGTGCTTGTCAAGTTCCTCTGTGAGAACAGGGACATCTTTGCCTAGCAACATGCCGACATGAAAGGTGTACCTAGGGTACTTTCCGAGCACAGCTTGAATATTGATCCTAATGCCAAACCGGTGAAACAACCTCTATGATGATTTGGTGACAAAAGACGAAGGGATATAGGCAAAGAAATAGCTAGGTTAATTAAGGCTGGCTTTATCCGAGAAGTTATCCACAGCCGATGGGTGGCAAATCCTGTACTTGTCCCCAAAAATGGAACCAATGAATTAAGAATGTGCGTTGACACCAGCTTGAACAAAGCGTGTCCGAAGGATCCGTTTACTTTGCCTCACATTGACCTAGTCATTGACTCGACGGCTGGCTCGAAACTTCTTTGTTTTCTCGATGCTTACTCAGGTTACCACCAAATCCGGATGCGAAAGTCAGACCAATTGGCCACTTTGTTCACCACACCCTACGACACATATTGCTATGTCATGATGCCCTTTGGGCTGAAAAACTCTAGTGCTACCTACCAGTGGATAATGCAATGTTGCCTACACGACCAAATAGGTCGCAACGTACACACTTACATGGACGATATCGCGGTAATGTCAAAGAAATCAAATGATCTTATCACCGACTTGCAAGAAACCTTCGACAATCTCCAAAAATACAACATGATGTCGAACCCCAAGAAGTGCGTCTTTGGGGTACCTTCCAGCAAGCTGTTGGGTTTCATCATTTCGCATCGTGGAATCGAGGTGAACCCGGAGAAAATCAAGGTCATCCTCAACATCAAGCGTCTGGCATGCCTAAAGGACATACACAAGCTCACGGGCTGCATAGCAGCAGTAAGCCGGTTCATCAACCGACTTGGGGACAAGGCTATGCCGCTCTACAAGTTGCTCAAAAATGCGAACACATTCATATGGACAGACGAAGTTGACACAACACTTCAGGAGTTGAAGAGAATACTCTCCTCCCCACCAATACTTGCAGCACCGGTGTCAAGGGAGCCTATGTTAGTCTACATGGCAGGAACCAACCGAGTCATCAACATCGTCATCGTGGTGGAGCGCAAGGACCCAACGCACGAATATGGAGTTCAGCAACCCGTTTACTATGTAAGTGAGGTCTTGATGGAATCCAAGCAGCGTTACCTGCACTACCAAAAGATAGCTTATGGAGTTTTCCTTGCTTCACGCAAGTTAAGGCATTATTTCCAGGAGCACCCTGTCACAGTGGTTAGCAAAGCTCCACTGTCCGACATCATCAATGTCAGGGGGACTGTCCCCGGGTACCCCAAAGAAGCACTCAAGATGGTTAAAAAAGACAAAAACAGACAAAAGAATAAAGAAAACTGCAACGAGACTCTACTTGGGCCGGCTAGAGGCTTCCGTCCGGCCTACCCGTGCCCAGCTGCGCCATCCGGCCACTCCCGCCACCTCCTGGGCCGACTCCACCTAGCCGGCCCGCCGGCGCCCCCGCCAGGTGCTCCTTCCCGCCTGGGGTTCCCCCGTCTGGGACGCCAGCCGGCCTCCTGGCCGCTCCCTCCCCTAGCCGGATTCCTGCCGCGGGGTGGGCCACATGTTCTCGCCCAGGTGGGCCTTGTCGCCTCCTGTTCGCTGGGGCGCGTCCGGCTGGGCATAGCTGGATCGATCTCCACTTCCCAGGATCGGTGCATCGATCCTGGCCGGTTCCTCCCATAGTCGGCAGCTGGCCGGCTGCTCTTCTTCCTATCGATCAAAGACCCACAACATTGGATCCTAAGCATCGAGAAGGACGAGAGGACAAGCACTAGACATCGACAAGACTGAAGCCACTACTGCCTACACATGCAATAGTCTGCTAGTACCAGATGACATAGTAAACAGTCTAGCACTATGTATGACATATTGTACCACAATCAGATGACATAGGCAATAGTACTAGTTAGGCGAGTGGGTCCCACCATGTCTCTTGGCCACCTTTATAAGGCAAGGGAGGGACTCACTCATTCAGGCATGGATCAATCGATCACTCCCAGGGAGCTAGCTCTCCCTTCTAGCTCTCTCACCTAGAGCACACGCACTAGCTCAGTTAGACAGTCGGTTGGTCTCAGTTCATTTAAGGTAGTAGCTAAAGGATACAGCTCGAGGAGCACTTGTAGCTCGTATATTTCACCTAGTCAGATCGGGCAGGAGTAGGGGCTTTACCTCACCACGAGGGCCCCGAACCTGGGTACTTCTTGCATCCCGCTACGCTCGCTCGTATCCAATCTCTTCTGCGGACGCCGTCGATAGCTTTCCTGCTAGTCCCCACACCTCTATCTAACCTTTTTAGGTACTGCCGTTCCCAATACAACGACAGTTGGCGCCCACCGTGGGGCAAAATATAGCTTCGGTCGGAGTTCAGTTCCGCACGGGACCGATTTTCTTCATCGTCGTCGGCGGCATCGACACCGTTTCAAGTAACCCGGGGGCTCGCCGCCTCCGCGCCGTCGTCACCGACTCCGCTTCGTCAAGTTTCTTGGGGGTTCGCCCGCGGCCGCGGTCACCGTCTCGCTGAGACGCTTGGGGGCTCGCCGCCGCCGCCGCACCATCGTCTCGCCGAGGAGCCCGGGGGCTCGCCGTCGCCTCCGCGACATCATCACCTCCGCCTCGTCGAGAGGCCCGGTGGTTTTTCGCCGCCGCACCGTCTTCGCCCTTGCCTCGTCGAGCCTCGCAGGAGCTCGCCGCCGTCACCGTTCGCCATGTTCGTCCGCATGGCCGCGTCCGCGTGCGCCCGCGGCTCCGGGCTCATCCGTCTTCGCCCGCGTCTGCGTGTGGCTCTAGTCTCTCCCGCCACCGTTTGCGCTCGCCAGGCTGCGCCGCCCTCATGCGCGTCGTCGTGCCCGCGGCACTGCCGCCGTGCCTCCGGCGACCTCCCGCGTGAGTGCGCCTCGTCCGGTTCCTCCCGGCAGCGAGCTTCACGAGCCCGTGTCCGTGCGAGCCGGCACCGCTGCATTTCCATCATCCGCGGCAATCGTCACCGCCGTCGGCCCCGCCATCTCTTCGTCGGCAACAAGCTCTGCCCGCGCGCCCGCATGCATACTTAACCGCACGTCCTCGTCGCACCGCGTCGCGGCCCCTCCGGCTCGCCGCGCCTGCAGCGGATGCGCCACGCCATCGCCTGCAGCAAGCACCGCGTCGCCGCCGCCCGGTTCGCCGCGTCCACCGGTTCGCGCGCCCGCCCGCACGCGCACACCTTCAACCCTGGTCGCTTCGCCGCTGCGGCAGCCGGCGCTTGCACGCTCCTCCTCGATGCCTCCGCGGCGAGCTCCGCCGCCCCTGCACGACCGTGCGTGCGGTGTCCCTCCCGCCTGCGCTAGGGCGGGCCCGCACCCCCCTCCGGCGAGCTCCCCTGGCGAGCCACAGTACCACCGCCCACCTGCTTCGCCCGCACGCGTGCGTTGCCGTGGCCGGCTGCGCCTCGCCTGCCGCATCTGCGGGGCACCTCCGCCGCGCTCCCAGCGCCACCCCCCCCCCCCCCCCCCCCCCCGCGAGCCCCTCCCGCGCCACCGTTGCGGGCCTCGCCCCGCTGTTGCTTCGTCGGCTCGCTGCCACGCCGTGTCCGAGCGACCAGCCGTGCAGAGAAGAGAAAGAAAAGAAAAGAGAAGAGGAAGGTGGGGGCGGGACCGGCTGGGGAGGACGTGGTGGTGTTGACCAGGTAAAAAAGAAAAAAAAAGAAAAACCGATTGGGAAAGAGCAGAGTCCGGATAAGCTAGCCGGTTGAGAGAAAATTAGAAGAGAAAAAAAAGGAGGGAAAGAAAAGAGAGATGGAATGGCCGGTCAGAAAAATCAAGAAAAAAGGGAAGTGGAAATCCGGCTGGTTAAGAAAAAGAAAAGAGAGAGTCAACTGGCTGCTAGTTGTAGTCGGTGGGAAAAATAGAAAAAACGAGAAGAAAAGTATAACCGGATAAGAAAGAAAAAAGTGAGCCAGCTATTGGCAACCGGTTGTAAAAAAGGTGAGGAAGAAAGAAAGAGAGGAAAAATATGAAGGAGAAAAAGCAGACTAGATTTATCCGGCTAGAAAGGTGCAAGAAAAATTCAGATCCGGCTATACTAGTCTGGTTAAGAGAAAATCAGCCGAGAGAAAAAGGCAAGAAAACTCCTGCTGCGCCGATCCGGCTGTACCGTTTCGGTCCGGCTGATCTCCGTTTGTCTGTCCGACTCGCCCGGTTCGGACCTGTTCCGGCTAAGTCGGGCCGACTCCGCGCGACTTCGCCCTGTTTGGTAGCCGGTTGGACCGGCTGGACCCGTTCCAGCTGGGCCAGGCCGGCTCGGTGCATCCTGGAGCGTTTGGTTATCTGGCCGGCTGGGGACCGAATCCGGCTACGCCGTGTTTGGTTGCCTGTCCGGCTGGAGCCAGGCTATCCGGCTGAAACGCCGGTTGGACCGTTTCGGCACCCGCGACGCCTGCGGAATCGCGCCTTCGACCCTGCTACACCGACAGCTACAATGTGAGTGTTTTTCCGACCTCGAGCAACCCTCGAGGTCTTGCCAGATGTTGTTTTCCTTCCTGCTTTCAGTTTTTCGGCGCCGGCAACCCCTACCCGGGGGCTCGCCGGTTGGCCCGGCCTGCTAAACCCGTAAACCGACTGAGTAGTGTGCGACGGTGTTAGAGGCTCACTCTTCGTCTCAGCTACAGACCGCAACCCGGCTGTCCGGCTAGCAAGAGCAAAAGCCCGAGGCATCCCACATGAAAAACGGCAAAGGATGCGACAGATCAGACGTTCCGGACTTGTGCCTAGTTGGTATTTTCCGGCTGCTCAGCCCCCAGTACCGTGTGCAATGTACTGTCAGCTCTCCCTTCGGTTCCGGCTCCAGACCGCAACCCGGCTGGCCGGCAAGGACACAGCGTAAATAGCAGAGCGCACGGGAAAGTGACTAAGTATTCAGAGAAGCACGAGCTAGTTTTTGAAAATAAAACCGTTATCCGGTTGATAGCATGTGTACTATATGTTGATGTACTAGCGGCAAATTCATTTCTGTGTGTTTGTTTTGCACGACTGCACCGAGTCGGATTTCAAGTACAAATGAAGATTCAAAGCACCTGGCGTCGCCAGCTACTTCGAATCTCGGGGGCTACACCCACCGGGTGCACTCGCGTGCCCCCGGTGTAATCAAGTGCTCTAGTCCGGCTGAAGGCGTTCAGCCGGATAGCAAGTTCGAGGTGTCGAAAAGGGCAAGATAGAGAAGATTCGCAGCACCTGTCTTCGTCATCTACTCCGAATCTCGGGGGCTACACCCCGCGGGTGCGCTCGCGCGCCCCCGCGGTGGTTGTGTTGCTTCCCGGGCTGGAGGTGTCCAGCCGGACGCTGTCCAAGAACTTCATCTACAACGACAACGACAAGTTTTTGTGGAGCTCGTGCGAATTTCCCCCTCCGGGTGAAATCAGCGCGCGCTCGGGGCTAGTGTTAGGGGGACTGTCCCCGGGTACCCCAAAGAAGCACTCAAGACGGTTAAAAAAGAAAAAAACAGACAAAAGAATAAAGAAAACTGCAGCGAGACTCTGCTTGGGCCGGCTAGAGGCTTCCGTCCGGCCTACCCGCGCCCAGCTGGGCCATCCGGCCACTCCCGCCGCCTCCTGGGCCGACTCCACCTAGCCGGGCCCGCCGGCGCCCCCGCCAGGTGCTCCTTCCCGCCTGGGGTTCCCCCGTCTGGGCCGCCAGCCGGCCTCCTGGCCGCTCCCTCCCCTAGCTGGATTCCTGCCGTGGGCTAGGCCACATGTTCTCGCCCAGGTGGGCCTTGTCGCCTCCCGTTCGCTGGCGCGCGTCCGGCTGGGCATAGCCAGATCGATCTCCACTTCCCAGGATCGGTGCATCGATCCTGGCCGGTTCCTCCCATAGTCGGCAGCTGGCCGGCTGCTCTTCTTCCTATCGATCAAAGACCCACAACATTGGATCCTAAGCATCGAGAAGGACGAGAGGACAAGGACTAGACATCGACAAGACTGAAGCCACTACTGCCTACACATGCAATAGTCTGCTAGTACCAGATGACATAGTAAACAGTCTAGCACTATGCATGACATATTGTACCACAATCAGATGACATAGGCAATATTACTAGTTAGGCGAGTGGGTCCCACCATATCTCTTGGCCACCTTTATAAGGCAAGGGAGGGACTCACTCATTCAGGCATGGATCGATCGATCACTCCCAGGGAGCTAGCACTCCCTGCTAGCTCTCTCACCTAGAGCACGCACTAGCTCAGTTAGACAGTCGGTTGGTCTCAGTTCATTTAAGGCAGTAGCTAAAGGATACAACTCGAGGAGCACTTGTAGCTCGTATATTTCACCTAGTCAGATCGGGAAGGAGTAGGGGCTTTACCTCACCACGAGGGCCCCGAACCTGGGTACTTCTTGCGTCCCGCTACGCTCGCTCGTATCCAATCTCGCCTGCGGACACCGTCGATAGCTTTCCTGCTAGTCCCCACACCTCTATCTAACCTTTTTAGGTACTGCCGTTCCCAATACAACGACAATCAACAACAGCTACGCTACATGAAGAGTGGAAAAGTGGGGCATTGAACTTGCGGCCTTTGAAATCACTTACAAGAGACGCTACGCTATAAAGTCACAAGCATTGGCGGATTTTATTGCAGATTGGACAGAACTGCCAGAAGACACTCCTATGGCAGAGCCAGAATATTGGGTAATGCACTTTGACGGATTAAAGCTACTCAATGGCTCTGGGGCTAGTGTATTATTACAATCACCAACAGGGGTGACGTTGCAATATGTCCTGCAGATCCACTTCAACGCTATCAACAACATGGCGGAATACGAGGCCCTCATTCACGGACTTCGAGTAGCCAAGGATATTGGCATCAAGCACATAGTTTGCTGTGGAGATTCTGACTTGGTTGCCTAGCAAGTAGCTGGCACCTAGAACAGGGGAACCCTATGATGGCGGCATATCGAGACGAAGTAGGCGAAATAGCCAAGTGCTTCGACGACTACGAAGTCAAGTACGTCAAAAGGGAGGAAAATGAGGCGTCAGATCTATTGTCAAAGCTTGGGTCACCTTGCCGACTAATTCCGCCAGGCGTTTTCCTGGAATATTTATGGACCCCATATGTGAAAGGAGTGGACCCCATATGTGAAAGGAGTGGACCCCAACAACCCGGATAGAGTGGACTCATTTGGTAATACAATAATAGTGACCTCTCTGGCTTGGATGAAACTGTTCATGGACTATCTACAAGATGGAACTTTTCCCGCTGACGAATTCAAAAGCCAACAAATAGTACGCAAAGAAAAAGGCTATGTCATCATCGATGGCCAGCTATACAAACGAAGTACCACAGGATTTTTCCTTCGATGCGTCTCACAGTAGCAAGGTATTGAAATCCTTAGAGAGATACATCTCAGAGATTACGGGCACCATGCCGCTCCCTGATCGTTGGTGGCTAAGGCCTTCCGACAAGGATTCTACTGGATAACTGCCAAGGCGGACGCCGACAAGTTGGTACAAACATGCCTTGGTGTCAGTTCTATGCGAGACAACCAAGTATTCTAGCTGAAGAATTGCGAACAATACCAATAACTTGGATATTTGTAGTCTAGGGGCTAGACATGGTGGGACCTTGCAGACAACACCCTGTGGATTTACACACTTGCTAGTAGAAGTGGATAAGTTCACAAAATGGATTGAAGCTAAACCCATTAGAAAGCTTGATGGGGTAACAACCCTGAAATTTGTCCGGGATCTAGTGGTGAGATTTGGTCTCCCACATAGCATCATCACCGACAACGGCATAAATTTGTCTCTCGGAGAAGTTGAGGAGTACTATCATGAAAAAGGCATCCGCCTTGACCTAGCATCTGTGGCACACCCATAGTAAAATGGGAAAGTTGAAAGGGCCAATGGACTAATTCTGCACGGAATCAAGCCACTCTTAGAAGCACCACAACGCAGAGCAGCTGGAGCCTGGGCGGAAGAATTACCATCTGTCTTATGGAGTTTATGAACAACACCCAATAGATCCACCGTCTTGACTCCTTTCTTCATGGTTTATGGAGCAGAATCCATCCTGCCATCCGACATCCTCCACGATGCACCAAGAGTTGCTGCCTACGAAGAGGATGACGCTGAACAATCCAAACGCCTATTTGTGGACCTACTTGAGGAATAGAACGTACTGGCATGCTAGTGATCCACCATCTACTAGCAGAAGCTACATGGATACCATAGTCGCCGTGTAAAGCATCACTCATTTAAAGAAGGGGATCTGGTGCTTAGGCTCAAGCAGGAGAAATCACACAAACTATCCCTACCTTGGGAAGGACCGTTCGTCATAAGCAAAGCATTTCTAAATGGTTCCTATTACCTCGTCAATATTCTCGAGTTGAAGGATAGGCCAAAAAATCGCAAGCGCAAGAAACATGACTCTGATGATGATTACCCAGAGATAGATCAGCCATGGAACATAGCACAACTACGTCCCTTTTTCACTTTGCACATTTACATTATGTAATAAGTTTCTTATATGATCAATGAAATAAAGCATTTGGTTCACTCAAATTCTCTGAGTATTTTACCTCCTTTAGTTGTTATTTTTTGGATCATATAAACCCTTTATGCGCAAGTTTGCATTTGCACTTGTAAAAATTCCTCCTATGGTTGTTAGCTTAAGTTTTCTGGTCTACATGTTTTCTGAAGTTTTTATGTGGATTCCGGAGTAGTGACTTCTCAGCACTCAAAGCCGGCGATGTTGCTCTTAGGTTCTTGACGGTGCTATTAAGCATCATTACCTGAGGGCATAGTTCTACGCTATGAGTCTACTGTCTCACAAAAGTTCAAGCATACAAACCAGAATAATGGATAAGCCAACACTTGCTCAAAAATATATACATGCTAGAAACATATAACTAGCAGGAAACTTGAGTACAAGTTTTTCCACCTTAGCAAAACACATAAGTTTTTCCGCGTACACATTGCAGAGATACATTTAATACAAGTATTGTTTTTCATGGCTCTGCTGCAGGGGACTTCGTGGTGGCATCATTAGCAACAGGAGAGCTAGGACGGGATAGCTCATCAAACTCTGAAGGAGATGGGCTAGACTCAGATGAAGCCATATGTTCATCAAGGATCTCGGCGGGCATGAAGACGTCCGCCTTGACCATCTTGGCAACTCTGGTGTCGAAGTCAGTGAGGGAATTCCAAATAGAATTGCTATCAATCTATTTTCCTTCCTCGTCCAGCTTGGGCATGCCAGAGGTCACCAGATCGATGTCGGCATTGTCGTAATGTGCCTTGACCAAGGGCAAGGTCATCCTTGCACCAGCCCAGACGCAAGAGGCTTTTTAGTCCTTGACTTTCTCGGGGGCTCGGCGCATGATTTCCGAGTACTTGACCGCTGAGTCTGCCGCCTTGATCTTTATTCCTAGAGGCTGGGCTATCTCCTTGGCTTGGGCAATGGCGGTGCTGACGAAGTTGCCGGCAAGAATCATGCACTCCTTGGGCCCAGAGCACCTTCCCCCAAGTTGGCCAAGCCAATGGGAGCTCTGGTTTGCACAAGATACAAGGATTATGAGTATAAAAACATCAAACATTTATCCAAAGTACAGAATTGACCAAGACGGGGGAAAGTTACCGAAGATGCTTGTCTCATCATGCTTGCATGTCTCCGCCAAGACGTCCCGCTCCTTCTGAACTGTCTTCTAAACCTCAAGGTTCCTCTCATTCTGCTATTTGGAAGCTTGGTTCTGTTCCTTGAGTTGTGCAATTTTGTTCTTCAGGCGCTGCATCTCGGCGTTAGCAGACTCTTGCAACACCCTCATCGCCTCTCCATGGCCCTTGACAGCATCGGCCAGGTCTTTCTTCAAGATTTTATTCTCATTGTCAAGCTCTTGAATATGCTTGGATTGCTCGACGATGCTCTTGGCCTTGGCTATGGCCTCTGTAAGACGGAAAAAGGAAATCATTATGAGAAGACGGCAGATATGGATCCATGAGAGAAAGCAAGGAGCTATTAAAGGAAACAGACTCTGGCTATTTTTGATTTGTTGCTTCAAGAAGGTTGTTTTACCCTGTTCAAGGTCCAGTTCCTTCCGCAAAGCAGCAAACCTCTCATTGGTGGTAATCCTCCATCTCTGCTCATTCTGCAAAGAGTAAACATGCTTAGTTTCTTTAGAGCATCTAGTCGGAACTATCTAGTTTCAACTACATGCTCGGGGGCTACAGTATAAGATTTTTAAAATCCACTAGTGTTCTCTCTTAGAGTGTCTAGTCGGAATTATCATTCTAAACTAGAAACTCGGGGGCTACACAGACAAGTTCTACACTTAGTTCTTTTGGAGCACTCAGGCCAAACTTATCAAGATTTTGCCTAAGATCTTAGGGGCTAAAGTGGAATACAGTATAAAGTAAAAAGAAGTGGAGTTCAAAGACTTACAATGGCAATAACTTTGAGATTGTTGGCCGGATTGGCATATGCAGCATGGAAGACGCCGGCATTGTTATACATGGCATCTTCCTGTGCAATAAGGTCATCCAAGCACAACGTCGAAGGAGTAGCGGCCAGAGGAGGTGTCGAAGCCGGAGGCATGGATTATGCCCTAGCCGCCTACTGTGTTGCCATAACAGTTGATGGCTCAGAGGCTCCCGCCTTGTCTATTGCCACAACCGCCTCCGCCTCCTCTCCTTCCATTACCTGTTTCCCTTTCTCGGTGGCATCCTTAGCCAGAGCTTTAGCCACTTTGGAGGAGGTACTCTCCTATGTTGCCTGACCGATGGGAGCAATGTCCACCTTGATAGAGCCTGAGACATCAAAGATTGGATTGACATCTATCTCCATGGCGGAGATCTTAGGGATGATGGGGGATGAAGGCCCAACGGGACCAGCAGAAGGTTTGGCGGCAGGAGTAGGGGGAGTAGTAACGAGAGAGGGCTTGGCGGCCACATCCCAGGTCAGCATGTCACGATTGGTTTTTGACCCTCCAACATCTTTGGAGGACTGCTTCAAACTAGCACCAGCTTTCCTCCTGAAACGTACAAAGTATAAGTACAAGAGTTGAAAAAAGGTATGGGCTAAAAATACAAGCCAGAGAATGAATATACTTACTCCACGGTACGAGCCTTGGTAAGGGGAATGCTGGTGGATCTCTTCTTCTCCGCCTCTAAGGCGGCGGCGGATAGTCTGGAGACTCCACTCTCTGATTTCTTCTTCTTCTTGGCCTCAGCAGCAGCGTTAGAGGTGGAGCCCTTCTTCTTTCGTGCTGCCAGAGCTGGCTGATCCTTGGGGGTGTCATCGTCGGACACCACTTGGATATCCTTCAGCTTGGGATCATAGAACTGGGAGGCCATCTGGTCTTCTGCCAAGGTCACCAGCTAGGAAACAAAGGATTGTTAGACTGATAACTTCAAGACGGAAAAACCTTAGAGTATATAACAAGCAGCAAAGGAAACAAAATCTACCTCTAGGAATTTGTCACAGTTGAACATGTCATAGGTGATCTTGAAGCCATGCTTCCTTTCCTCCACCTTGACAATGTCCTTAAGCCAGAGTTTGACAGAGTCCATGGAGAAGCTGTCCCGCGAAATTCGCATGGGATCTCTCATGTCCTGAGTATACTTGCACATTAACTCGGCACGATGCTGCAGAGGCTGGATCCGCCTAACAAACCAACACATGGCTAGGTCCATGCCCATCAGACCTCCGTCCATGGGCCATTCGATCCGTCTTACAACGCGGTTGGCCTCGTCGTCGGACGGAAGGGAGGCTGGGGTCCTCCATGGAGGCACTTCGGCAACGGCTCCATTGACAAAGTCGGGGTACATCTCAAGACGGTTAGGCAGGGGAATATATGGGCCATAGAAATATGTGCGCTGCTAGTTCTTGCATGACTCATTCCCTACGATGTCGAGAAAGCGCCGGCTAGGCCGGATCTTAAAGATAATGGTTCTACAAGTCCGTAATTCGTCCTTGGACTCTACAGACTCTCTCTTGATAGTGAAAAAAAATATACAAACAGATTTAATCTAGGTTTGATGCCTAGATACCCTTCACACAAAGCTACAAAGTTGCTAAGGATGAGGATGCTGTTAGGGGAGAGGTTGTGGGGAAGTACCTGGAAGTACCGGAGGACGTCTAGGAAGAAGTCGGAGACTGGCAGGCTTACGCCTCGTACTAGCTGGGATTTGAGGTACACCTTTTCTCCGGCTTGGGGATAAGGAGCCACCTCACCGGCTGGCACCAGCCGCTAGACCAAATCCTTCGCTGTGGGGAGATACCCCTCGGTGGCCAGTTCTTGCAAGTCTTCAGCGGAGAGGTCAGAGCCCCTCCACACTCCCTTGTGGGAGTCATTGTCCTCTTCAGCGGCTTCTAGCACCACCCGTTCTTGGTCATTATCGATGGTATCCACAACGACGGTGACAGGGACAACGACCCCCTCTAGCGGGAGCGTCACTCCCTAAGACATCTCTGGCGTATCCTCGGGGGCCACCGTTGTCGAAGGGATGGAGTTGCTAGAGGCCATTGCGATGCTAGGAGTGGGCGGAGAAGAAGGAGGCCCTGGCTAGGGTTTTCCGAGGAGGAGCTCGAATAGACGCGTGGCTGGAGGAAGACGAAGATGAGGGAGCGAATGCGGGTAAAAAATAACCTAGCCGCAGTTGAAATATATAGGCCCAATGTCAAGATTCGTGTAAAAGGATCTGATGGACGGAGCGTTGCCGACGTTGGGATGAACGTGCGCGGTAATTTCGACACGTCCTCCGTCTTTGCCGCTTGGCCGTTTCAGATTTCGCGCGCGTAAAACCAACTAATGGTTAATTCTCTGCCTTCTGTGAGTTTCGAGGTAATGTAGGCTATAGCCTATGTCATCCTCCTGACAGTTGCAGTGAAGGGTCATGTCTAAAGATTGTATCAAAGGTGGAAAATGTCTAGCTCTAGAAACAAAGACTCAAGGAATCTCCAGCTACATTGAGAAGCCGGAGAGGATTGTAGGGTTCTTTGGGAGACCTTTGAGATATTGCTTGACGAATTGCGAGAATCACCAAGATAGATCATTCAAGACTATAAGCAAGACGACGCAAGATCTCAAAGTCCTCCGGGGGCTACTGTTGGGGATATTCTAAATGGGTATCACCATAGCACGTCCTTATTCCGACTAACTCGGGTGGCCCATAGTTGGTAGCAAGGCCTATGGCCTACTAGGTGGCCCAGTTAGATGGATCCAGAGGGAGGCTCATGCCGGATAAAGCAAGGCTACGCAGGAGTCACCGACATACTCGGAGCCTTGGAGTGCAAGAAAAGAAAGACTAGCTCGTATTAGTGTAGGACTCTATACCTTGTCTAGCAGGGACCTTTCCTTGTAAACCCTAGGTTCTAATGCCTTTATAAGCCAGACCTGTGGGAGCCTTTAGGGAACAACCTAGAATGCTATGTACAACGTGCAACACCTCGCACAACGAACTTATCTCTGTAACTCGGCGTATCGCCATTATAGTGATTTATAGCAGGAGTAGAGTTCTGCCACCATTGTGGGACTTGAACCTGGGTAAGCTATGTTACTTCGTACCCACCAACTCTCTGCCTTACCCCACGTCTCTAAACACGCACTGTGAGGACCCCTCCATGGCATACTCGTCGGCAATACCACGACACTGGGCAACCAAGTCAGAATCTCCACAGCAGACTATGCACTTGCTGCCAATATCCTTGGCTACTCGTAGTCCGTTAATGAGGGCCTCATACTCCGCCATGTTGTTGGTAGCGTTGAAGTGGATCTGCAGGACATATTGCAACTTCTCCCCGGTTGGTGATTGTAGTAATACAACAGCCCCCGAGCCATTGAGTAGCTTTGATCCGTCAAAGTGCATGACCAATATTCTGGCTCTAACACAGGAGTGTCTTCTGGTAGTTCTATCCAATCTGCAATAAAATCCGCCAATGCTTGTGACTTGATAGAATCGTGTCTCTTGTAGGTGATTTCTAAGGCAGCCAGTTCAATGCCCCACTTTGCCACTCTTCCTGTAGCATCGCTGTTATTGATGATGTCGGACAGTGGAGCTCTACTCACCACTATGATGGGGTGCTCCTGGAAGTAGTGCCTTAGCTTTTGTGAAGCAAGGAAAAGTCCATAAGCTATCTTCTGGTAGTGCGGGTAACACTGCTTGGATTCCGTGAAGACCTCGCTTACGCAGTAAACTGGTTGCTAAACTCTGTATTCATGCGTTGGATCCATGCACACCACCACGATGACGATGCTGATTACTCGGTTGGTTGCCTCCATGTAAACTAACATAGGCTCCCTTGATACCGGTGCTGCAAGTATTGGCGTGGAGGAGAGTATTCTCTTCAACTCCTAAAGTGCTACGTCAGCTTCGTCCGTCCATATGAATTTGTTCACTGTCTTGAGAAACTTTTAGAGTGGCATAGCCTTCTCTCCAAGTCGGTTGATGAACTGGCTTACTGCTGCTACGCAGCCTATAATCCTCTGTATGTCCTTCAAGCACGTTGGGCATTTGATGTCAAGGATGGCCTTGATTTTCTACGGGTTGACCTCAATTCCGCGGTGCGAAATTATGAAGCCCAACAGTTTGCCGGATGGCACCCCGAAGAAACACTTCTTGGGGTCAAGCATCATGTTGTATTTCTAGAGATTATCGAAGGTTTCCTGCAAGTCGGTGATAAGGTCGTTTGATTTCTTTGACATTACCGCGATGTCATCCACATAAGCGTGTACATTGCGACCTATTTGGTCATGTAGGCAGCGCTGCATCGTCCGCTGGTAAGTAGCACTAGTGTTTTTCAGCCCAAAGGGCATTATGACATAGCAGTACATGCCGTAGGGTGTGGTGAACGAAGTGGCCAATTGGTCCGACTTTCGCATCTAGATTTGGTGGTAACCTGAGTAGGCATCGAGAAAACACAGAAGTTCCGAGCTAGCCGTCGAGTCAATGACTTGGTCAATGCGAGGCAAAGCAAACGGATCCTTCGGACACGCTTTGTTCAAGCCGGTGTAATCAACGCACATTCTTAATTCATTGGTTCCCTTTTTGGGGACAATTACAGGATTTTCCACCCATCGGGTGTGAATAACATCTCGGATAAAGCCAGCCATAAGTAACCTAGCTATTTCTTTGCCTATAGCCCTTCGTCTTTCATCACCAAAGCATTGTAGAGGTTATTTCACCGGTTTAGCATTACGATCAATATTCAAGCTATGCTCGGCAAGTTCCCTAGGTACACCCTTCATGTCGACAGGTTCCCAGGCGAAGATTTCCCAATTCTCACGGAGGAACTCGACGAGCGTGCTTTCCTATTTGGGATCTAGGTCTGTGCCAATGGCGGTGGTCTTGGAGGAATCTCCTTCAACAAGCTCCACCTGCTTGGTCTTCATGGAGGCCTTGAATGCGGGTTAGGCAGCAGTGATCTTCTTCTTCGAAGCCGACATCTCTGAGGCATGGACCTGGCTCTGGATATCCTTGAACTCCTCACCTTAGAGGACCGCTTCAGTGAAGGCGGATTCGCCGAGCTCACACTCCCGTGCCTTGGTGAAGCTTCCTTCAATGATGATGATGTCGTTTGGTCCGGGTATCTTGAGTTTGTTGTCGACAAAGCATGGTCTTGCGAGGAAGGAGTGGAACATGCTGCATCCGAAAATGATGTGGTACACGCTCTTGAAAGTCACCACTTCGAAGGTCATGTGTTCTTGGCGGTAATTGTTGACATCACCAAAAGCGACCAGAAGGGTGATGTAGCCCAAGGAATTAGCTTGTCAGCTAAGGACAACGCCATGGAACACCGTGTTGCTCTTCCTTACCTGGGTCTCCGTCAAGTTCATCTTGTGGAGTGTATCCAGGTACATGATGTTGATGCTACTTCCACTATTGGGATAAGATCTGGAAGATCCTTCCTATACAAAGTGATTGGATTCTCCGACCATCTGACGTACTGGGGAACCGGAGGAAGGGTAGCCATCACTATCCTCAGAGAGGTTTTCTAGGCTCGAATAGTGGGAGTGCCTAGGAAAGTGCGGTAGACTGGAGCCTTCTTCTCAAAGGGGTTTTTCCCTTTGCCCTTGCCCTTGACGGCGGACTTGGGTTCCACGTGTTCATCCATATCACTTGAATCCTTGGACTCCTCCTCCTTATTCTTCCCTTTGCCCTTTCTGCAGGGTCTATTCTTCCGACTTCGCTTGTAGCCGTACTCAGGGTCTTCCTTGAGGTCATTGACAAACTTGCATTGGCGGTTGGTGTGGGTGGCTTTGCCATTTTTGTCGAGGTGGAAGAAACACGACATATCATGGTACTCTTCGTACATTTGGGGAATGCCGGGGCGCTAAGGGTGTAGAATCACTCCTCTGATGACCATGGCTAGCCCCCTAGCCATGAGCATGCTGTCCGCCTCCGCCTCTGCCAGTGAATGTTGCGACGACCATGTCGACTGTTTGCTTCTCTTTGGGCAGAGTCTTCCGCTTGTTATTATTGCTCTTCCTAGCCTGGTTAGGGATTGCTATTGCCAGCAATGATCCGCACGCGTCACCACTAGTGGCGACAAATTTGCTCGCCATGGCGATCATTGCATTGAGGTTGAGCTCATTGTTGTCTTGCTTGTGCTTTAACGTATGCTGGAGCAAAGTTCCCTTCTCTAGACTATCGATGAAGGCGGCCATAGCGGTTTGTCCGTGCACTCCTGTGCATGAATTTTTCATATCTAGCTAGCGAGAGAGGTAGGAATGAGAGGTTTCATCCTTTTCTTGTACGCACCTCTGTAGGTCTCCGACAGTGCAGGGATGTTTGTACGTACCCTCGACGTTCTTGGTGAACGCTTCATGCATGTCCAACCAATTGCATATTGATTTCTCCAGCAAGTCGCCAATCCATTGTAGGACGATACCAGTAAGCATAAGTGGGAGGTACTTGAAGGCGACATTGGGCTTTCCCCCTGCGATGTGAATCGATTCGTTGTAGTCCTGCAACCATGTAACTTGCCTAGTAGTTTCGTCATAGGGCTTGATACTCTTGTATATCCGTAGGACCTGGGGGTAGGTTGTGGCCCATATTACTGGTCCAAAACAACGTGGCCCAAGGTATGGGAGCTCCCGTGCTTCTAGGATCTTGTCCAGCTGTGAACGTGTGTTGTACGCCTCTAGTTGCTTCCCTTTTCATCATGGGGAGGAGAATTTGTTGGAAATATGCCCTAGAGACAGATAGTAGTAAGGACTATTATCATATTTCATATAGTTTATGATTAAGTTTTATATCATGCTATAACTGTATTGAGTGGAAACATCAATACACGTGTGATATACAAACAACCAGGGGTTCCCAGTGAAACTCTAGTCGCTGGTTCATTGGTCAACAGATGATCAAGTTTCCTGATCATGTGGCATTTATCCCAGTTGGAAATGAGGTCATCTCATTCAGAGAATGAGATGATGAACCAATACCCAACCTAAACATCGTGACCCGATCATGTCACGAAGTTCAAAGTTACGATGATTAGAAATGGATCCTCATAGACTATTCCTTAGACCATGAGGCTATATCAATCACTGTCTCCCGCGAGTGCTTAGATAGCATCAAACGCCATCTGGTAAAATGGTGGTTATAAAGGTGTGTTCAGGTATTCGGAGGAAACCGTAGAGGCAATATATGTCAAGAGCGGGATTTGACCATCCATGTGACGGGAAGATACTCAAGGGCCCACTCGGAGAAGTTATATCCAATAGTTGTGCAGCGTGTGATTAGATCACGGGGATATCACTTGTCGGGACGAGTTAAGTAGCATTGTTCAGTAACGAGATTGAACACGACATGGTGATGTCATTGATCGAATCTCGGGCAATGCAAGTATCGAATGACAAAGGGAATAAGACACGACTGTCCCGGTTCAAACGACGAAAGATCTTCGTGGAATGCACAGGGGTCACATGGCCATCCAGGTCCCTCTGTTGATCATTGGTGCGGGAGTGTCCCGACCATGTCTGGAGTGTTCCCGAACCATAGGGTATCACGCTTAAGGGATTGATGATGCTTAGAGAGTGTTTATAGGATCGGTAGAATCACCGAAGAAATGAAGGGAGAAAACCGGAAGGGTTTCGGTAAGTCCGGAGGATGTCCGGAGTGGAGGTGGAAGGTGTTACATAGCCACGGAGATTAGATAATGTGTGAATGAATGTTAAATATGGATTTAATCATTTACTCATAGTTATTTAAATAAAGAGAAAATCAATTAAAAGGTCAAAGGCTTAATGGGCCAATTTCCGGAGGGAGAGGGCCCATTAGGGAAAGGAGAGAGGGAGAAAGGGGCCAAGGGGGTGGCCGGCGCCCTAGTGGGCCAGCCTCCCCCTGCGTGGGGCCCATGGGGGTGGCCGGAGGTGCCACCCCTCCCCCCTCCTCTCCTTTAGTCCCACCCCGGGACTTGAGGGGAGGTAGTACATCCCCTCCCCCTATATAAAGTGGGGTATTTGGCCTAGAAAATACAACCAATAATCAATAAAGGTCTCCCCACTTTTGGTAGGATCTCTAATTGATATTTTCTCTCTCCCCCTCTCTCTCTCATGACCGTGGTCCCAAGTCTAGACTGCGCGAGCGAGAGACATCTTCACCGCGGAGCGCCATCGTGCTGCGGCATTCAGATCCGGGAGCTCTACTTCCGCAACTGCTGTTGGATCGGGGAAACGGGAGTCATCGTCAGGCACCGGACATGTGTAACTCCCACGAGGTGTCACACTTGAGGCACTCAAGTCGTTGGAGCCAGAAGGAGCGCAAGGACTTCATCACGACCTTGAGGTCGGCTTCGGCTCGTCTACATCAACCACGCTCTCCGGAGCGTTGACAACGCTTTTCGGTCTTCGAGGGTAAGTTCATGAAAAGCCCCTCCCGTTACGGTATTACTAATAGATAGGTCTTGGCAGCTTCAGGGGTTCAGGGGCATAGAGTAAAATTTATTGTTTTTATGCGCGGAACCCCTACAGTGGTATCAGAGCTAGATCTATGCGTAGTAATGCTAGTACGGGTAGAACACACGAGATGTAGCGTGTGGGCGTTGATCTTTTAGTTGTTACCCTCCCACGTGTACTTGTGTATACCGCAGTAATGCTTGATGAAGCGGCCCCCAACCGACTTTACGCGTTCATTCACAAGACTGGTCCACGCTTGACATACGGCTTGTACCGTATAAAGTGGCTTAGGGGGTGTCTATCTCTCTCGCATTAGTTGGTATAACATTTGCAACGGAGGGCCCCGAAAGGGGTGTAGTATAGACAACTACTTGATCAGCGTTGTGCTGAAAGTTCGTAGGTAAGAACGGTTCTTGTGCAAAAGCCCATTCAGCCACGTAAAACATGCAAAGATAAAGTAGAGGCGTCTAACTTTGTTTTGCAGGGGGGCATTGCTTTGTGATATGGTTGTGGCAAAGGTAAAGTGATTACCTTTTGTTACATAGTAGTATATGGTCATGGTAATGACGAACTACCACGCCGGAATGACACTGGTATCCTAGTGTCTACGGCGCCGGAACCCTGGCGCCAGAACCCGGTGACGACGGATGGAGATCACGACGTGAAGGACCATATCACATAGCATTTACATTCAATGTTATTGTTTGTATGCCTTATTGTGTGCTAGTATTAGATACTCGACAGTAGCCTAATAAGATGATCCCTGTTAAAATAACCAACGATTGTGTTCCCCCTTAGTGTGCACCACCAAGAAAGTTCTTCGGTATGAGGCAGGCCGTGATGACCGGGTGTCAGACATATCTACGTTCGCATATAGTGGGTGCAAGCCATGTTGCACAGCGAATACACTAAGGTTGAGTTGGCGAGCCTAGCATGCTAGAGAAGCGTGGCCTCGGAACACGGATGGTCGAAAGATCGAGCACGAGTCGCATGAATGATGTGACCGACGTTTAGCGTCCACCCTTGAACCCACATTGATGGCCGTGATGATCGGGGGAGATGTGGCTGATAGGGGTCGTGTTATCACTAGGAACCCTCTTTGGGGATAGGTGTTTTTGAGTGGAGTTATTATTAACTCATTTAGTTATAAACTTAGTCTAAATTCCTTTTGCAATTATAAATGTAGATGGCTCACCGTGAAGCTTACTTTGAGATTAAGGATTGGGTAAAGGGTGAGAAACTTAGACTTGATGGATCCAACTTCCCTAGTTGGCTTGTGCGCCTAGATGATCTCCTTACTAGGAATCATGTGGTAGACTACATACGTCGCACGATGGATTTGACTGAGCCAGACTACTATGAGACCCCACAAGAGCTGGCAGACCGCTACTATCGCCAAGAGATGTCCACTTACATTCAGATAATAATGCGTTACGGGATGGTGGATGAACTCCATCCGCTCATGGGTGATCTCGACCCATATTCGATGGTGGATCAGCTGAGAGCAGAGTTCATAGGCCATGTGCGCATGTGGAAGCACGAGTTGCTTGGAGAGTTCCTTTCCATACAGATGGAGGAGCATACATGTCTGAAGAGTCACTTGGAGCGCATGTTTGATGCACACACAAGACTGGATCACTTCGTGGATTACTGGATGGCTGATCCATTTGCGATAGATGTACTACTACGATCATTGCCTCCCAGCTACAAAGGACATGTCCGGGGTAGCATCATGAGTGGTGATACGGAAGCATTGGACTTCCATGAGTTCATATTATGTTTCCGGAACATAAAGGTTGAACCAATCGCCGGAGAGGTCATCGATGACCAACGTATACATTTGATATACAGTTTTATAAATGTTATAATCTTGCAAACACATTGCAGTGTTAAGTATATATGATACTCGTTCTGCTTTGGAGAAAACAGGTCCTTCTACATGAGAGGTGCTTGCTGGAGAGGAGGTGACATTGCGTGTTGATGGCGAGCATGATGATGATGGCTGACGACACACTGCCTCGACATTTATCATTTAGTTTTTTGTTTTAGGATGATTAATGTAATCAAGAGATTGTGAACTTCTTTAGTGTGTCTCACACTTTGTGAGATGGTTATTCATATGAGTTTGTAACAAACAGTTGTTCCACCTTTATGAATGATTTCTATTCGTGTTCATATCTTGTTTGATTATATGTGAATTATCCTTGTTGTTTGAAACCAATTGATAATGCATGAACATTTGTAAAATATTAAACTGCCTTGTTTAAAATACCCAACTTAATGATATTTCATTAATGAATGAAAAACCATTGTTTAAAATTCAAAGTTTGTGATAATATGTGAAAGTCATTCGATTTCTTATCACATATAAATCATGCCTAAGTTCGGCAAAATAACTTGAACACCGTGTATTACTTGAATACAAAGTGTTTGATGTATTGTTAAATAGAATACATATTCGATGTGTTGTGTTTTAACGGAAAATGGTAATTATCATTAAGTGATTGTTTAAATGTGTAAAGTAAGTGTACCAAAAGAAACATGAATATAAAACTATTTGATTTGATCAAAGTGTTTCATCAACAAAAAGGGTATAAATATAAAAGAGAATCCAATTACTATGATTTGATCAATAGTAATGAAATTTGAATTTATAAGAATGGCATAAAAGAAATTGTGGAATGCAAAGTGTTGTGAAACGTCAAAATACAAAGCATCACAATGTGATATTAGATATCAAAAAGGGGTTGAATAGAAGGCACCAAATAAATCGTTGTAGTGTATATGTAGAGACCATTAGCTTAGAAATAGTTAGCACTCAATTAGAATTAGTAAACCATTTGAATTCGTGAAAGTTTTGGGGTTATTCGATATAACCAAAACAATAGCGAATAAGTCCTTGTAGTGTATTCATTGGAAACTTTGAATACAAAACCCATAGCTAAACCAAAAGGAAAGCAAAACTTGTATTGCTTGGATTTTGGTGCATTCTTGAGAAAGCTCACTTCTAGTGATGTTTCTCAATTATGGAGCAAATGGAAATTAGTGTAAAACACGATGAGGATTCAAAACCCTTCATCAAAGTGTTGAGAAGTGCAACGGACAGCATTCCGGAACGATTCTCTTCACAGAAGGAAAGAATCAATGATTTTGATCATTGTGTTTTTCCCTCCACTATTGTTTTTCACTACATGAAGTAGGATTCAAAATGTAAATCCATATCTTGTATGGAGTCATTTGTGAATCATTTGTCATGATTTTTTGGAATATGACATACCTATGAACTACAAAGGAAATAATTGTAAACTAAATTATGAGAAATCCTAAAAGCAAAATTCCCTTGAGAGTAGAAAGCAATTTGTTGCTGAATCTCACAAGTAAAAGGAGTTACTTGGAATTTTCCCAAATGACTGCAAAGCCATTGTAGGAAAAGGGGGTAAATGACTAAAGCACAATTTGTCAGGCATTGGACAAATTCAAATGAATTTGATTCAAGTGTGCTAAATGTCTAATGGATTTAAAACTAGTAAAGTACTAGTATCTAATAGTAAATCGCCAAGTTTGATATTTAATCAGAGGATTTTGAAGTTATTCAAAATAGTAAAGGAGATATGCAATTTGCATAAAATTGAGTGGGATCTATGAAAGTCTTCCTAAAACAATATGTGATTGACATATTTTTAAGTGGGAGCAATATGAGTCTCAAATTCAAATATGTAGAACATATTTTGAGTGGGAGCTTATAGGAGCAATTCTTAAGCATGTTAAGAATGAAAGGCACAAATACTTATAAATAATGATTTATAAGATGTAGAAATTGATAATAGGTGTATTATGATATTATGTAGCATTCCTTAAGGGATTCTGAAAAGTGTTTCAGAATAGAAGTTAATTAAGGAACCAGTCGTTAATAACTCAAATTAGGAATAGCATTAAGTTTAACATTAATGGTTGAAAGAAAGAAAAGGATGATCATCATCCACTATGTTGAGACATGGGTTCTGTCTTAGTAAACCATGATGATAACTTAGCATAATGTAATCCAAATAAGGAACGTTTGAAAGTGATTAAGTTCGAATCACAGAACGTTGAGCTAAGTTTGTCCGTAGTGTCTAGTAGAGAACTGTGGATGTATTTTCCAAATCCATAAAGGGTTATGTTATAAGGGAATATGTTGGAAACTCCTGTAGATACCAATTAAAAGTCAAGTAGGAAGCGAGGTGAACAAAACATCGAAAGTTGCACAGAGTGCACTAGTGTTTCGATGAATACATTTATAATAATAGATAAGGGTATCATCTAAAGTGGTGTATAATGTTATGGCGGGGCTAGTTCGCTTTTAATGTAGAATGATGTGTCCCAGGGCACAATGCGCATGAGAAAGCCCTCGAGGTTGATCTAACGTCATTGTTGGCTCCTGGAATCAGGCCTCGTTCTGCTGCCATAGCGATGATACATACACACAGATGCTATCATGTGATGATAGAGTATTGATGTCAATCAAGGTGACATTAGTAAGTTGCAAAGGATTTGGGATTGTAAAAGTACAGACCCAAGACTCAACCTCTTCCATGAGCAAGCATGTTCAGGGTAATGGATATATAGTGCCAATAATTGAGAACAAATGCAGCTAGTGTATTTGTACTCTAGTGCAAGTGGGAGACTGTTGGAAATATGCCCTAGAGACAAATAGTAGTAAGGACTATTATCATATTTCATATAGTTTATGATTAATTTTTATATCATGCTATAACTGTATTGAGTGGAAACATCAATACACGTGTGATATACAAACAACCAGGGGTTCCCAGTGAAACTGTAGTCACTGGTTCATTGGTCAATAGATGATCAAGTTTCCTGATCATGTGGCATTTATGCCAGTTGGAAATGAGGTCATCTCATTCGGAGAATGAGATGATGAACCAATACCCAACCTAAATATCGTGACCCGATCATGTCACGAAGTTCAAAGTTACGATGATTATAAATGGATCCTCGTAGACTATTCCTTAGACCATGCGGCTATATCAATCACTGTCTCTCGAGAGTGCTTAGATAGCATCAAAGGCTACCTGGTAAAATGGTGGTTATAAAGGTGTGTTCAGGTATTCGGAGGAAACCATAGAGGAAATATATGTCAAGAGCGGGATTTGTCCGTCCATGTGACGGGAAGATACTCAAGGGCCCACTCGGAGAAGTTATATCCAATAGTTGTGCAGCGTGTGATTAGATCACGGGGATATCACTTGTCGGGACGAGTTAAGTAGCATTGTTTAGTAACGAGATTGAACATGAAATGGTGATTTCATTGATCGAATCTCGGGCAATGCAAGTATCGAATGACAAAGGGAATAAGACACTACTGTCCCGGTTCAAACGACAAAAGATCTTCGTGGAATGCACAGGGGTCACATGGCCATCTAGGTCCCTCTGTTGATCATTGGTGCGGGAGTGTCCCGACCATGTCTGGAGTGTTCCCGAACCGTAGGATATCACTCTTAAGGGCTTGATGATGCTTAGAGAGTGTTTATAGGATCGGTAGAATCACCGAAGAAAAGAAGGGAGAAAACCGGAAGGGTTTCGGTAAGTCCGGAGGATGTCTAGAGTGGAGGTGGAAGGTGTTCCATAGCCACAGAGATTAGATAATGTGTGAATGAATGTTAAATATTGATTTAATCATTTATTCATAATTATTTAAATAAAGAAAAAATCAATTAAAAGGTCAAAGGCTTAATGGGCCAATTTCCGGAGGGAGAGGGCCCATTAGGGAAAGGAGAGAGGGAGAAAGGGGCCAAGGGGGTGGCCGGTGCCCTAGTGGGCCAGCCCACCCATGTGGGGCCCATGGGGCTGGCCGGTGGTGCCACCCCTCCCCCCTCCTCTCCTTTAGTCCCACCCCAGGACTTGAGGGGAGGTAGTACCTCCCCTCCCCCTATATAAAGTGGGGTATTTGGCCTAGAAAATACACCCAATAATCAATAAAGGTCTCCCCACTTTTGGGAGGACCTCTAATTGATATTTTCTCTCTCCCCCTCTCTCGTGACCGTGGTCCCAAGTCTAGACTGCGCGAGCGAGAGACATCTTCACCGCAGAGCACCGTCGCGTTGCGGGATTCGGATCCGGGAGCTCTACATCCGCAACTGCTGCTGGATCGGGGAAGCGGGAGTCATCGTCAGGTACCAGACGTGTGTAACTCCCACGAGGTGTCACACTTGAGGCACTCAAGTCGTTGGAGTTAGAAGGAGCGCAAGGACTTCATCATGACCTTGAGGTCGGCTTCGGCTCGTCTACATCAACCACGCTTTCCTGAGCGTTGACAACACTTTTCGGTCTTCGAGGGTAAGTTCGTGAAAAGCCCTTCCCGTTACTGTATTACTAATAGATAGGTCCTGACAACTTCAGGGGTTTAGGGGCGTAGAGTAAAATTTATTGTTTTTATGCGCGGAACCCCTACAGAATTGCCGCACGATTTATGAGATCCACCGTGTCCTCCGCCATGATGGCTGCTAGGTGGTGACGGTGGCGGTGGGGCGGTGGGTTAGCCATCTTGCTATTCCCATCATGTGACTCCTCACACCTACCGCGGTTGCTTGTCGGACGTGGTGCTTCCTTGTAGGATCTACTCATGTGTCCTTCAACGCCACTGCGCTCTCCGGCATGCTGTGGCTGCTCGCCTTGGTCATGTATAACGATACCAACCTGGGGACCTAGGTGGTGGCATGCTTGTACAGTGGTGCGGCTGTGGTTCCTTGTGACGCTGGGATGGCGGTGGAGGCCGCGACCGATGAGGGCAAGCCTTTTCTCCATGATCAGAAGATATGGGTATGGCATCAGCCTTATTTCGCGCATCCCTCCGTCTTCTCTCTATGGAACCTATGTGTGATCCCTCGTCACGGGGAGATCTTGGCCTTCTGTGGCTATTCAGGGTTGACTGGCAAAGCTCCGGGTTGGACTCAAGCCTCTGCAAGGTAGACTTCTCTTGTTTCTTGCATGCCTTGGCAATGAGGTCATACACCTAAGAAACTTCTTCTGGCGACCTGTCCTGCTCTAGGAGGGTCTTGGCGACGATAATGTTGAGGGCGGGAGTTGGCATTACTTTCCTCCCCTCTGAATCAATGTATGGGGTGGCCTTTGCTGGCTTCGATCCACCATATCCAACTTGTGCCGAATGCCAGGGTCTTCGATGACATGAGTTGGTTCTTTGTTTGCTTTGCGCTTCAGTAGCAACTGCTTGTACTCAGCCTCCATAACCCTTGCCGCCTTGATAGATTGCTGTGCCTTGTCCATGTCTTCATCCAGCTTAGCGCCCTGTTCTGCGATGCATTTGGCCTCCACTAGGATTGTTGCACGCTTCTCATCAAGCTCCGTAACGCTCTAGATATGGGCGGCGGTAATGGGCTCAACGAGGAGTGCATCGTAGATCGCCTTGTCGGTGGGAGTAAACAATGGGTTGCCAGCTGCAGACATTGATGGTGGCGGCTTTTTTGACTACTTGGCAATACTGGGGGCCGTGGGTAGTTCCTATGCCTATTGCAGGCGGATAATCGGAGGGGGCATAGCCTTGGCTGGAGCTGGAGGCTCGGCGGCTTTCTTGGCTGCTGCCGCTCTGGTAACCGCAGGTGTGGGCGGAGCTCTCTCATGTTCCGGTTCCTGTCCGTCTTCTTCCATCATGTTCCCAATGGTGACTAGAACCTGGTGGGATGTGTTGGCCTTCTCGGCGCAGTCCTCCTCCTTGATCTCCTGCTCGATCTCCTCATAACAGCATCGTATTCCTCCGAATTAGTGTCTGAGCCACCGCTATCCATATTGATGTCGGTGTATAGCGCGTCAAGGACGGAGTCGGAGTTGGCTTAGGTGTTGTTGACAGCTGATGTGGAGGGTGATGGAGGCAGGTCGTCGTTGTTGTTTCCTCCGGCTTCAGGACCAGGAATAGCTTGGGTGTTCTCCTTGGTGTCTGTGTATTCATTGACAATTGCGACCATCTCGCCAAGGGTAAGAGGGCTTGCGACCTTCCGTCTTCGGAGGGTATGCCGGAGGAGTGTTCTAGGTATGAGCCCTTGCATGAAGTGGTAACGAGTTTGTTGGTGCAGTCGCCCTCTAGGGTTTCCCTCACCCTCATCCATCTGGCAAGGTATCCGCGAGGAGATTCTCCATACCTTTGGACGCATCTGGCCAGATTGAAGATGGTGACAACACCGACAAAGTGTGACCTTCGCATCTCTAACGGTCGGGGAAGCCAAGCGGATTTGCGGGGTCCTTCCACCTTTATATCCTGCACAGGGGCGGTTTGGATGGGCCTTGAACTTTCCTGATCTGAGCCGCCATATTCCAGAGAGAGGTACGACCCAAATTCTTCCGCGAACGTATCCTACCTATAGGCGGTCCGTAAGGGCCTTGACGAGTTTCCAACTTCCTGGGAGCTAGGACCCGAGTCAGTTTCACCGATGAAGATGTGGATGTCTCTGAAGGGGATGACGGAGCAGTGCGTAGGGTTCGTCTTTGCCGGCACCCAGAACTCATCTAGAGGGATGATCGGGACGTTGCCGGAGAAGAGAACGCGTCCGATGGCTGCAGTGTTGCCGATTCCCGTGAAGAGCTTGGAACTCGCCTATCGTAGAGCTCGAAGCGCCTCTTCCCCATGGTGGGTGCCAACTGTCGTGGTATTGCCGACGAGTACGGCATGGAGGGGTCCTCAAAGTTCGTGTTTAGAGACGTGGGGTAAGGCGGAGAGTTGGCGGGTACGAGGGAACACAGTTTACCCAGGTTCAAGTCCCACAACGGTGGAAGAACTCTACTCATGCTATAAAATCACTATAACGGCAATACACCGAGTTATAGAGATCGGTTCGCTGTGCGAGGGTGTTATGAATTGTAGAGTGTTGTGCCCTAAAGGCCCCCAACGATCCAGTTTATAAAGGCACCAGAGCCTAGGGTTACAGGGAAAGGACCTTGCCGGATAAGATAAAGAATCATACACTAATACAAACTAGTCTTGCATTCCAAGGCTCCGAGTACGTCGGTGACTCCCATGTAGCCTTCCTTAATCTAGCATGGGCCTCCCTTCTGGATCCGCCTAACTGGGCCACCCAGCAGGCCATAGGCCTTACTACCAATTGTGGCCACCCGGGTTAGCCGGATTAGAGACATGTCATGGTGATACCCATTTAGCATGTCCAGCTAAGGCCTGCTAATCATTAAGTGGGACGACCCATGAGGAGAGACCAATAAGTAGAAGGTCCGTTACTGTTTCATCCTGCATTGCTTGAAGTGGGTCCATTAATGCAGCCAGCTTTGGTTTGTGAACTTTCGGGTCTGATACTGTTTTAGCCTAGAGGAGGACCATAGTGGGAGTGGATGGATGGAGGTTTTCTAGGCTCGAATAGTGGGAGTGCCTAGGAAAGTGCGGTAGACTGGAGCCTTCTTCTCAAAGGGGTTTTTCCCTTTGCCCTTGCCCTTGACGGCGGACTTGGGTTCCACGTGTTCATCCATATCACTTGAATCCTTGGACTCCTCCTCCTTATTCTTCCCTTTGCCCTTTCTGCAGGGTCTATTCTTCCGACTTCGCTTGTAGCCGTACTCAGGGTCTTCCTTGAGGTCATTGACAAACTTGCATTGGCGGTTGGTGTGGGTGGCTTTGCCATTTTTGTCGAGGTGGAAGAAACACGACATATCATGGTACTCTTCGTACATTTGGGGAATGCCGGGGCGCTAAGGGTGTAGAATCACTCCTCTGATGACCATGGCTAGCCCCCTAGCCATGAGCATGCTGTCCGCCTCCGCCTCTGCCAGTGAATGTTGCGACGACCATGTCGACTGTTTGCTTCTCTTTGGGCAGAGTCTTCCGCTTGTTATTATTGCTCTTCCTAGCCTGGTTAGGGATTGCTATTGCCAGCAATGATCCGCACGCGTCACCACTAGTGGCGACAAATTTGCTCGCCATGGCGATCATTGCATTGAGGTTGAGCTCATTGTTGTCTTGCTTGTGCTTTAACGTATGCTGGAGCAAAGTTCCCTTCTCTAGACTATCGATGAAGGCGGCCATAGCGGTTTGTCCGTGCACTCCTGTGCATGAATTTTTCATATCTAGCTAGCGAGAGAGGTAGGAATGAGAGGTTTCATCCTTTTCTTGTACGCACCTCTGTAGGTCTCCGACAGTGCAGGGATGTTTGTACGTACCCTCGACGTTCTTGGTGAACGCTTCATGCATGTCCAACCAATTGCATATTGATTTCTCCAGCAAGTCGCCAATCCATTGTAGGACGATACCAGTAAGCATAAGTGGGAGGTACTTGAAGGCGACATTGGGCTTTCCCCCTGCGATGTGAATCGATTCGTTGTAGTCCTGCAACCATGTAACTTGCCTAGTAGTTTCGTCATAGGGCTTGATACTCTTGTATATCCGTAGGACCTGGGGGTAGGTTGTGGCCCATATTACTGGTCCAAAACAACGTGGCCCAAGGTATGGGAGCTCCCGTGCTTCTAGGATCTTGTCCAGCTGTGAACGTGTGTTGTACGCCTCTAGTTGCTTCCCTTTTCATCATGGGGAGGAGAATTTGTTGGAAATATGCCCTAGAGACAGATAGTAGTAAGGACTATTATCATATTTCATATAGTTTATGATTAAGTTTTATATCATGCTATAACTGTATTGAGTGGAAACATCAATACACGTGTGATATACAAACAACCAGGGGTTCCCAGTGAAACTCTAGTCGCTGGTTCATTGGTCAACAGATGATCAAGTTTCCTGATCATGTGGCATTTATCCCAGTTGGAAATGAGGTCATCTCATTCAGAGAATGAGATGATGAACCAATACCCAACCTAAACATCGTGACCCGATCATGTCACGAAGTTCAAAGTTATGATGATTAGAAATGGATCCTCATAGACTATTCCTTAGACCATGAGGCTATATCAATCACTGTCTCCCGCGAGTGCTTAGATAGCATCAAACGCCATCTGGTAAAATGGTGGTTATAAAGGTGTGTTCAGGTATTTGGAGGAAACCGTAGAGGCAATATATGTCAAGAGCGGGATTTGACCATCCATGTGACGGGAAGATACTCAAGGGCCCACTCGGAGAAGTTATATCCAATAGTTGTGCAGCGTGTGATTAGATCACGGGGATATCACTTGTCGGGACGAGTTAAGTAGCATTGTTCAGTAACGAGATTGAACACGACATGGTGATGTCATTGATCGAATCTCGGGCAATGCAAGTATCGAATGACAAAGGGAATAAGACACGACTGTCCCGGTTCAAACGACGAAAGATCTTCGTGGAATGCACAGGGGTCACATGGCCATCCAGGTCCCTCTGTTGATCATTGGTGCGGGAGTGTCCCGACCATGTCTGGAGTGTTCCCGAACCATAGGGTATCACGCTTAAGGGATTGATGATGCTTAGAGAGTGTTTATAGGATCGGTAGAATCACCGAAGAAATGAAGGGAGAAAACCGGAAGGGTTTCGGTAAGTCCGGAGGATGTCCGGAGTGGAGGTGGAAGGTGTTACATAGCCACGGAGATTAGATAATGTGTGAATGAATGTTAAATATGGATTTAATCATTTACTCATAGTTATTTAAATAAAGAGAAAATCAATTAAAAGGTCAAAGGCTTAATGGGCCAATTTCCGGAGGGAGAGGGCCCATTAGGGAAAGGAGAGAGGGAGAAAGGGGCCAAGGGGGTGGCCGGCGCCCTAGTGGGCCAGCCTCCCCCTGCGTGGGGCCCATGGGGGTGGCCGGAGGTGCCACCCCTCCCCCCTCCTCTCCTTTAGTCCCACCCCGGGACTTGAGGGGAGGTAGTACATCCCCTCCCCCTATATAAAGTGGGGTATTTGGCCTAGAAAATACAACCAATAATCAATAAAGGTCTCCCCACTTTTGGTAGGATCTCTAATTGGTATTTTCTCTCTCCCCCTCTCTCTCTCATGACCGTGGTCCCAAGTCTAGACTGCGCGAGCGAGAGACATCTTCACCGCGGAGCGCCATCGTGCTGCGGCATTCAGATCCGGGAGCTCTACTTCCGCAACTGCTGTTGGATCGGGGAAACGGGAGTCATCGTCAGGCACCGGACATGTGTAACTCCCACGAGGTGTCACACTTGAGGCACTCAAGTCGTTGGAGCCAGAAGGAGCGCAAGGACTTCATCACGACCTTGAGGTCGGCTTCGGCTCGTCTACATCAACCACGCTCTCCGGAGCGTTGACAACGCTTTTCGGTCTTCGAGGGTAAGTTCATGAAAAGCCCCTCCCGTTACGGTATTACTAATAGATAGGTCTTGGCAGCTTCAGGGGTTCAGGGGCATAGAGTAAAATTTATTGTTTTTATGCGCGGAACCCCTACAGTGGTATCAGAGCTAGATCTATGCGTAGTAATGCTAGTACGGGTAGAACACACGAGATGTAGCGTGTGGGCGTTGATCTTTTAGTTGTTACCCTCCCACGTGTACTTGTGTATACCGCAGTAATGCTTGATGAAGCGGCCCCCAACCGACTTTACGCGTTCATTCACAAGACTGGTCCACGCTTGACATACGGCTTGTACCGTATAAAGTGGCTTAGGGGGTGTCTATCTCTCTCGCATTAGTTGGTATAACATTTGCAACGGAGGGCCCCGAAAGGGGTGTAGTATAGACAACTACTTGATCAGCGTTGTGCTGAAAGTTCGTAGGTAAGAACGGTTCTTGTGCAAAAGCCCATTCAGCCACGTAAAACATGCAAAGATAAAGTAGAGGCGTCTAACTTTGTTTTGCAGGGGGGCATTGCTTTGTGATATGGTTGTGGCAAAGGTAAAGTGATTACCTTTTGTTACATAGTAGTATATGGTCATGGTAATGACGAACTACCACGCCGGAATGACACTGGTATCCTAGTGTCTACGGCGCCGGAACCCTGGCGCCAGAACCCGGTGACGACGGATGGAGATCACGACGTGAAGGACCATATCACATAGCATTTACATTCAATGTTATTGTTTGTATGCCTTATTGTGTGCTAGTATTAGATACTCGACAGTAGCCTAATAAGATGATCCCTGTTAAAATAACCAACGATTGTGTTCCCCCTTAGTGTGCACCACCAAGAAAGTTCTTCGGTATGAGGCAGGCCGTGATGACCGGGTGTCAGACATATCTACGTTCGCATATAGTGGGTGCAAGCCATGTTGCACAGCGAATACACTAAGGTTGAGTTGGCGAGCCTAGCATGCTAGAGAAGCGTGGCCTCGGAACACGGATGGTCGAAAGATCGAGCACGAGTCGCATGAATGATGTGACCGACGTTTAGCGTCCACCCTTGAACCCACATTGATGGCCGTGATGATCGGGGGAGATGTGGCTGATAGGGGTCGTGTTATCACTAGGAACCCTCTTTGGGGATAGGTGTTTTTGAGTGGAGTTATTATTAACTCATTTAGTTATAAACTTAGTCTAAATTCCTTTTGCAATTATAAATGTAGATGGCTCACCGTGAAGCTTACTTTGAGATTAAGGATTGGGTAAAGGGTGAGAAACTTAGACTTGATGGATCCAACTTCCCTAGTTGGCTTGTGCGCCTAGATGATCTCCTTACTAGGAATCATGTGGTAGACTACATACGTCGCACGATGGATTTGACTGAGCCAGACTACTATGAGACCCCACAAGAGCTGGCAGACCGCTACTATCGCCAAGAGATGTCCACTTACATTCAGATAATAATGCGTTACGGGATGGTGGATGAACTCCATCCGCTCATGGGTGATCTCGACCCATATTCGATGGTGGATCAGCTGAGAGCAGAGTTCATAGGCCATGTGCGCATGTGGAAGCACGAGTTGCTTGGAGAGTTCCTTTCCATACAGATGGAGGAGCATACATGTCTGAAGAGTCACTTGGAGCGCATGTTTGATGCACACACAAGACTGGATCACTTCGTGGATTACTGGATGGCTGATCCATTTGCGATAGATGTACTACTACGATCATTGCCTCCCAGCTACAAAGGACATGTCCGGGGTAGCATCATGAGTGGTGATACGGAAGCATTGGACTTCCATGAGTTCATATTATGTTTCCGGAACATAAAGGTTGAACCAATCGCCGGAGAGGTCATCGATGACCAACGTATACATTTGATATACAGTTTTATAAATGTTATAATCTTGCAAACACATTGCAGTGTTAAGTATATATGATACTCGTTCTGCTTTGGAGAAAACAGGTCCTTCTACATGAGAGGTGCTTGCTGGAGAGGAGGTGACATTGCGTGTTGATGGCGAGCATGATGATGATGGCTGACGACACACTGCCTCGACATTTATCATTTAGTTTTTTGTTTTAGGATGATTAATGTAATCAAGAGATTGTGAACTTCTTTAGTGTGTCTCACACTTTGTGAGATGGTTATTCATATGAGTTTGTAACAAACAGTTGTTCCACCTTTATGAATGATTTCTATTCGTGTTCATATCTTGTTTGATTATATGTGAATTATCCTTGTTGTTTGAAACCAATTGATAATGCATGAACATTTGTAAAATATTAAACTGCCTTGTTTAAAATACCCAACTTAATGATATTTCATTAATGAATGA
Organism: Avena sativa; assembly: GCA_916181665.1. Lineage (NCBI taxonomy): Eukaryota > Viridiplantae > Streptophyta > Magnoliopsida > Poales > Poaceae > Avena > Avena sativa. Next base: position 540,255,060 of record OV702289.1, on the reverse strand, counting down.
AAAACCATTGTTTAAAATTCAAAGTTTGTGATAATATGTGAAAGTCATTCGATTTCTTATCACATATAAATCATGCCTAAGTTCGGCAAAATAACTTGAACACCGTGTATTACTTGAATACAAAGTGTTTGATGTATTGTTAAATAGAATACATATTCGATGTGTTGTGTTTTAACGGAAAATGGTAATTATCATTAAGTGATTGTTTAAATGTGTAAAGTAAGTGTACCAAAAGAAACATGAATATAAAACTATTTGATTTGATCAAAGTGTTTCATCAACAAAAAGGGTATAAATATAAAAGAGAATCCAATTACTATGATTTGATCAATAGTAATGAAATTTGAATTTATAAGAATGGCATAAAAGAAATTGTGGAATGCAAAGTGTTGTGAAACGTCAAAATACAAAGCATCACAATGTGATATTAGATATCAAAAAGGGGTTGAATAGAAGGCACCAAATAAATCGTTGTAGTGTATATGTAGAGACCATTAGCTTAGAAATAGTTAGCACTCAATTAGAATTAGTAAACCATTTGAATTCGTGAAAGTTTTGGGGTTATTCGATATAACCAAAACAATAGCGAATAAGTCCTTGTAGTGTATTCATTGGAAACTTTGAATACAAAACCCATAGCTAAACCAAAAGGAAAGCAAAACTTGTATTGCTTGGATTTTGGTGCATTCTTGAGAAAGCTCACTTCTAGTGATGTTTCTCAATTATGGAGCAAATGGAAATTAGTGTAAAACACGATGAGGATTCAAAACCCTTCATCAAAGTGTTGAGAAGTGCAACGGACAGCATTCCGGAACGATTCTCTTCACAGAAGGAAAGAATCAATGATTTTGATCATTGTGTTTTTCCCTCCACTATTGTTTTTCACTACATGAAGTAGGATTCAAAATGTAAATCCATATCTTGTATGGAGTCATTTGTGAATCATTTGTCATGATTTTTTGGAATATGACATACCTATGAACTACAAAGGAAATAATTGTAAACTAAATTATGAGAAATCCTAAAAGCAAAATTCCCTTGAGAGTAGAAAGCAATTTGTTGCTGAATCTCACAAGTAAAAGGAGTTACTTGGAATTTTCCCAAATGACTGCAAAGCCATTGTAGGAAAAGGGGGTAAATGACTAAAGCACAATTTGTCAGGCATTGGACAAATTCAAATGAATTTGATTCAAGTGTGCTAAATGTCTAATGGATTTAAAACTAGTAAAGTACTAGTATCTAATAGTAAATCGCCAAGTTTGATATTTAATCAGAGGATTTTGAAGTTATTCAAAATAGTAAAGGAGATATGCAATTTGCATAAAATTGAGTGGGATCTATGAAAGTCTTCCTAAAACAATATGTGATTGACATATTTTTAAGTGGGAGCAATATGAGTCTCAAATTCAAATATGTAGAACATATTTTGAGTGGGAGCTTATAGGAGCAATTCTTAAGCATGTTAAGAATGAAAGGCACAAATACTTATAAATAATGATTTATAAGATGTAGAAATTGATAATAGGTGTATTATGATATTATGTAGCATTCCTTAAGGGATTCTGAAAAGTGTTTCAGAATAGAAGTTAATTAAGGAACCAGTCGTTAATAACTCAAATTAGGAATAGCATTAAGTTTAACATTAATGGTTGAAAGAAAGAAAAGGATGATCATCATCCACTATGTTGAGACATGGGTTCTGTCTTAGTAAACCATGATGATAACTTAGCATAATGTAATCCAAATAAGGAACGTTTGAAAGTGATTAAGTTCGAATCACAGAACGTTGAGCTAAGTTTGTCCGTAGTGTCTAGTAGAGAACTGTGGATGTATTTTCCAAATCCATAAAGGGTTATGTTATAAGGGAATATGTTGGAAACTCCTGTAGATACCAATTAAAAGTCAAGTAGGAAGCGAGGTGAACAAAACATCGAAAGTTGCACAGAGTGCACTAGTGTTTCGATGAATACATTTATAATAATAGATAAGGGTATCATCTAAAGTGGTGTATAATGTTATGGCGGGGCTAGTTCGCTTTTAATGTAGAATGATGTGTCCCAGGGCACAATGCGCATGAGAAAGCCCTCGAGGTTGATCTAACGTCATTGTTGGCTCCTGGAATCAGGCCTCGTTCTGCTGCCATAGCGATGATACATACACACAGATGCTATCATGTGATGATAGAGTATTGATGTCAATCAAGGTGACATTAGTAAGTTGCAAAGGATTTGGGATTGTAAAAGTACAGACCCAAGACTCAACCTCTTCCATGAGCAAGCATGTTCAGGGTAATGGATATATAGTGCCAATAATTGAGAACAAATGCAGCTAGTGTATTTGTACTCTAGTGCAAGTGGGAGACTGTTGGAAATATGCCCTAGAGACAAATAGTAGTAAGGACTATTATCATATTTCATATAGTTTATGATTAATTTTTATATCATGCTATAACTGTATTGAGTGGAAACATCAATACACGTGTGATATACAAACAACCAGGGGTTCCCAGTGAAACTGTAGTCACTGGTTCATTGGTCAATAGATGATCAAGTTTCCTGATCATGTGGCATTTATGCCAGTTGGAAATGAGGTCATCTCATTCGGAGAATGAGATGATGAACCAATACCCAACCTAAATATCGTGACCCGATCATGTCACGAAGTTCAAAGTTACGATGATTATAAATGGATCCTCGTAGACTATTCCTTAGACCATGCGGCTATATCAATCACTGTCTCTCGAGAGTGCTTAGATAGCATCAAAGGCTACCTGGTAAAATGGTGGTTATAAAGGTGTGTTCAGGTATTCGGAGGAAACCATAGAGGAAATATATGTCAAGAGCGGGATTTGTCCGTCCATGTGACGGGAAGATACTCAAGGGCCCACTCGGAGAAGTTATATCCAATAGTTGTGCAGCGTGTGATTAGATCACGGGGATATCACTTGTCGGGACGAGTTAAGTAGCATTGTTTAGTAACGAGATTGAACATGAAATGGTGATTTCATTGATCGAATCTCGGGCAATGCAAGTATCGAATGACAAAGGGAATAAGACACTACTGTCCCGGTTCAAACGACAAAAGATCTTCGTGGAATGCACAGGGGTCACATGGCCATCTAGGTCCCTCTGTTGATCATTGGTGCGGGAGTGTCCCGACCATGTCTGGAGTGTTCCCGAACCGTAGGATATCACTCTTAAGGGCTTGATGATGCTTAGAGAGTGTTTATAGGATCGGTAGAATCACCGAAGAAAAGAAGGGAGAAAACCGGAAGGGTTTCGGTAAGTCCGGAGGATGTCTAGAGTGGAGGTGGAAGGTGTTCCATAGCCACAGAGATTAGATAATGTGTGAATGAATGTTAAATATTGATTTAATCATTTATTCATAATTATTTAAATAAAGAAAAAATCAATTAAAAGGTCAAAGGCTTAATGGGCCAATTTCCGGAGGGAGAGGGCCCATTAGGGAAAGGAGAGAGGGAGAAAGGGGCCAAGGGGGTGGCCGGTGCCCTAGTGGGCCAGCCCACCCATGTGGGGCCCATGGGGCTGGCCGGTGGTGCCACCCCTCCCCCCTCCTCTCCTTTAGTCCCACCCCAGGACTTGAGGGGAGGTAGTACCTCCCCTCCCCCTATATAAAGTGGGGTATTTGGCCTAGAAAATACACCCAATAATCAATAAAGGTCTCCCCACTTTTGGGAGGACCTCTAATTGATATTTTCTCTCTCCCCCTCTCTCGTGACCGTGGTCCCAAGTCTAGACTGCGCGAGCGAGAGACATCTTCACCGCAGAGCACCGTCGCGTTGCGGGATTCGGATCCGGGAGCTCTACATCCGCAACTGCTGCTGGATCGGGGAAGCGGGAGTCATCGTCAGGTACCAGACGTGTGTAACTCCCACGAGGTGTCACACTTGAGGCACTCAAGTCGTTGGAGTTAGAAGGAGCGCAAGGACTTCATCATGACCTTGAGGTCGGCTTCGGCTCGTCTACATCAACCACGCTCTCCTGAGCGTTGACAACACTTTTCGGTCTTCGAGGGTAAGTTCGTGAAAAGCCCTTCCCGTTACTGTATTACTAATAGATAGGTCCTGACAACTTCAGGGGTTTAGGGGCGTAGAGTAAAATTTATTGTTTTTATGCGCGGAACCCCTACAGAATTGCCGCACGATTTATGAGATCCACCGTGTCCTCCGCCATGATGGCTGCTAGGTGGTGACGGTGGCGGTGGGGCGGTGGGTTAGCCATCTTGCTATTCCCATCATGTGACTCCTCACACCTACCGCGGTTGCTTGTCGGACGTGGTGCTTCCTTGTAGGATCTACTCATGTGTCCTTCAACGCCACTGCGCTCTCCGGCATGCTGTGGCTGCTCGCCTTGGTCATGTATAACGATACCAACCTGGGGACCTAGGTGGTGGCATGCTTGTACAGTGGTGCGGCTGTGGTTCCTTGTGACGCTGGGATGGCGGTGGAGGCCGCGACCGATGAGGGCAAGCCTTTTCTCCATGATCAGAAGATATGGGTATGGCATCAGCCTTATTTCGCGCATCCCTCCGTCTTCTCTCTATGGAACCTATGTGTGATCCCTCGTCACGGGGAGATCTTGGCCTTCTGTGGCTATTCAGGGTTGACTGGCAAAGCTCCGGGTTGGACTCAAGCCTCTGCAAGGTAGACTTCTCTTGTTTCTTGCATGCCTTGGCAATGAGGTCATACACCTAAGAAACTTCTTCTGGCGACCTGTCCTGCTCTAGGAGGGTCTTGGCGACGATAATGTTGAGGGCGGGAGTTGGCATTACTTTCCTCCCCTCTGAATCAATGTATGGGGTGGCCTTTGCTGGCTTCGATCCACCATATCCAACTTGTGCCGAATGCCAGGGTCTTCGATGACATGAGTTGGTTCTTTGTTTGCTTTGCGCTTCAGTAGCAACTGCTTGTACTCAGCCTCCATAACCCTTGCCGCCTTGATAGATTGCTGTGCCTTGTCCATGTCTTCATCCAGCTTAGCGCCCTGTTCTGCGATGCATTTGGCCTCCACTAGGATTGTTGCACGCTTCTCATCAAGCTCCGTAACGCTCTAGATATGGGCGGCGGTAATGGGCTCAACGAGGAGTGCATCGTAGATCGCCTTGTCGGTGGGAGTAAACAATGGGTTGCCAGCTGCAGACATTGATGGTGGCGGCTTTTTTGACTACTTGGCAATACTGGGGGCCGTGGGTAGTTCCTATGCCTATTGCAGGCGGATAATCGGAGGGGGCATAGCCTTGGCTGGAGCTGGAGGCTCGGCGGCTTTCTTGGCTGCTGCCGCTCTGGTAACCGCAGGTGTGGGCGGAGCTCTCTCATGTTCCGGTTCCTGTCCGTCTTCTTCCATCATGTTCCCAATGGTGACTAGAACCTGGTGGGATGTGTTGGCCTTCTCGGCGCAGTCCTCCTCCTTGATCTCCTGCTCGATCTCCTCATAACAGCATCGTATTCCTCCGAATTAGTGTCTGAGCCACCGCTATCCATATTGATGTCGGTGTATAGCGCGTCAAGGACGGAGTCGGAGTTGGCTTAGGTGTTGTTGACAGCTGATGTGGAGGGTGATGGAGGCAGGTCGTCGTTGTTGTTTCCTCCGGCTTCAGGACCAGGAATAGCTTGGGTGTTCTCCTTGGTGTCTGTGTATTCATTGACAATTGCGACCATCTCGCCAAGGGTAAGAGGGCTTGCGACCTTCCGTCTTCGGAGGGTATGCCGGAGGAGTGTTCTAGGTATGAGCCCTTGCATGAAGTGGTAACGAGTTTGTTGGTGCAGTCGCCCTCTAGGGTTTCCCTCACCCTCATCCATCTGGCAAGGTATCCGCGAGGAGATTCTCCATACCTTTGGACGCATCTGGCCAGATTGAAGATGGTGACAACACCGACAAAGTGTGACCTTCGCATCTCTAACGGTCGGGGAAGCCAAGCGGATTTGCGGGGTCCTTCCACCTTTATATCCTGCACAGGGGCGGTTTGGATGGGCCTTGAACTTTCCTGATCTGAGCCGCCATATTCCAGAGAGAGGTACGACCCAAATTCTTCCGCGAACGTATCCTACCTATAGGCGGTCCGTAAGGGCCTTGACGAGTTTCCAACTTCCTGGGAGCTAGGACCCGAGTCAGTTTCACCGATGAAGATGTGGATGTCTCTGAAGGGGATGACGGAGCAGTGCGTAGGGTTCGTCTTTGCCGGCACCCAGAACTCATCTAGAGGGATGATCGGGACGTTGCCGGAGAAGAGAACGCGTCCGATGGCTGCAGTGTTGCCGATTCCCGTGAAGAGCTTGGAACTCGCCTATTGTAGAGCTCGAAGCGCCTCTTCCCCATGGTGGGTGCCAACTGTCGTGGTATTGCCGACGAGTACGGCATGGAGGGGTCCTCAAAGTTCGTGTTTAGAGACGTGGGGTAAGGCGGAGAGTTGGCGGGTACGAGGGAACACAGTTTACCCAGGTTCAAGTCCCACAACGGTGGAAGAACTCTACTCATGCTATAAAATCACTATAACGGCAATACACCGAGTTATAGAGATCGGTTCGCTGTGCGAGGGTGTTATGAATTGTAGAGTGTTGTGCCCTAAAGGCCCCCAACGATCCAGTTTATAAAGGCACCAGAGCCTAGGGTTACAGGGAAAGGACCTTGCCGGATAAGATAAATAATCATACACTAATACAAACTAGTCTTGCATTCCAAGGCTCCGAGTACGTCGGTGACTCCCATGTAGCCTTCCTTAATCTAGCATGGGCCTCCCTTCTGGATCCGCCTAACTGGGCCACCCAGCAGGCCATAGGCCTTACTACCAATTGTGGCCACCCGGGTTAGCCGGATTAGAGACATGTCATGGTGATACCCATTTAGCATGTCCAGCTAAGGCCTGCTAATCATTAAGTGGGACGACCCATGAGGAGAGACCAATAAGTAGAAGGTCCGTTACTGTTTCATCCTGCATTGCTTGAAGTGGGTCCATTAATGCAGCCAGCTTTGGTTTGTGAACTTTCGGGTCTGATACTGTTTTAGCCTAGAGGAGGACCATGTTGGTCCAACACTACGGCCCATTAGCAGCCTGTGCCAAGTAGGCCTATTGCTCGCCCATCATTGTTCTCGCAACCCATAGTGGGCCGCCTACTAATGGCCCTTCTTTGAGATGGCCTGTTACTATTCTGGCCTAGTAATTCTATCGGCCTGTAGTGTTCTTGTCAGGAAATTTCACGGTCCGTTACTATTCTGCCTCATTATTGTTTTGGCCTTTAACTACTTTGGCCCTTTACTATTGCGGACTTTTACTGTTGTGGCATGCTACTATTCTGGCCCGTAATACTCTGGCCTATTACTATTCTATCCTGTTACAGTTTCTTGCCTTTTACTATTGTGGCTTGTTACTGTTATAGCATGTTTCTATTTAGGCCTACAACTTTTCTGGACTCTTGGTGTTACGGCCTGCAACTGTTACTAGGTCCCACATGTGGGTCGGCCCATTATGTTTACAATGTTTTGCAGTTTCGGCCTTTCTGAAGCCCATGCAAATATCATAAAAGGTGTATAATTAGCAAGCATTTTTACTGTTCATCATTGGCCGAATACAAGACGGGCCAATAACAAAGCACGATATTTTTCCCTAATCGACCTGGCTGGTGTAGTTACGGTAACGACTACTGCCGTGTGTGGACGACGTCAACTAAATGCCTACATGGCCTATGCGAGCTATCTAGATATTACCTCAGCTGCAAACTTCCTAAAATCATTACATATTATCAATTCAAGGAAAAGAAAATTCGGCATTTCAGTTGACAATCGAGTTGATAGTAGAGTCCTCAATTTGCTTTCTCAATCGATCACCTGCATCTTCCTTTGAGTGTGATAACTACATTGGAGGATACATGATCTTGCATCCCCCTCTTTTGTGGCAATAGCAATAATTGCAGTCTGAAACTAAGTAATAACAAGTTAATACATCAAACAAGAAAAACTACTCATTTGACTGATATGACAGGAGCTATGAACTTGAGTTTACAACTGGTCAATGGTTCAATTATTGACCAACACGTCAAACAAACATGACAAGCAAGCACACATTAAACAAGTGTGCCTACCGTGAAACGAGCAATCAAAAAAATGTGTGTGTGGCTTAGAATTTCAGAAAATATAAACTAGCCAAGTAATTTCAACAAATATATATGGAAGCAGTTGTATACCATAAAATGCAAGAGACGTTGGGTGACCCAGAATTTGCTCTGAGCCACAAAATGGCATGCAGATACTATCGTAGCGAAGAATGAACCAGATAGAAATTATAACCGCATCATAAGAGCACTTGTAGAGCAGGAATGCAAACCACGAATGAACTATATATAGTAGAGGATAGTTATGTCATTGCTTAGGATGAACCAGAACCAGATGCGAGATATAATGGCATCGCTCGTGAACCTATATAATAGGACAAACAAGCGTTAGACAAGTGTGTCTAGAATGAAATGTGCAATCAAACAAAGTATTTCTTAGACTTTCAACAAATATAAACTAGCCAGGTCATTTTTGCAAATGTATATGGAAGTAGTAGTATCTCCTGGAATGCAAGAGTTGTTGGGTGACTCAGAATTTGCGTTGATCTACACAATGACATGTAGTTACTGTCATAGCTAAGAATTAACCTAATAGAAATTATAATGGCATCATAAGAGAACTTCTAGAGCAGGAATGCAAACCACAAGTGAACTACATAGTAGAGGATAGTTGTGCCGTTGCTCAGGACGAACCAGCACCAGATAAGGAAATAATGGCATCGCTTGTGAACATGTAGAATAGGCTATCCAAACCAACATGTTCATTGTTCCATTTTGAGCTCTATGCAAGAAAAATAAAATAGTTAGTGATGCAGCTTTTGAATAACCAGATTGCAACAACATAATTATAATCGAATTAGTACGAAGAGTTTAAATGGATACTACAAGATAGCAGAACGATGCCAATGAGGAAATAATAACAGGAACTGATCTCAGGACGAACCATATAGATTCAGTAACTATAGAGCAAAGAATCCACACTAATATTTTCCACTGACTTCAGATTTTGCAAGATTACAAGGTATCAGACAATTACTGTTGTACAGAGTAGGTAAGAACATGTGCATGACTTTAAAATTTGTAGAGCAGCGAATGCAAACAAACATGTCTAGTGACCTTGTATGTACTGTGTACAACATGCGTGCACATTGACTTGGTGTGTAGCACGATTACAAAAATTCAGTTCACTGTGACAGGCTTGAACCTGATATACTGCTGACAAACAAAAATGGGTTGGATATTTGGTTACCTTGGTAGGAGAGGCGTCTAAGCATCATCGGTACCGTGCGGGTGACATCCAAGTCACCGAGGGTGCTGCGGTTATGGTGGTTGTTGGTGTCGGGGAAGTAGATCTTGGGTAGTCGATGCTAGCTTGAGCACGGTGGACGAGAGCGTCGCTGAGACACATCCGGTGTAGTGAACAGTGACGGCCGTGCAACTGGTCTGGAGCGGTGGACATGGAATTCCTTGAACTGATCAGGTCCGGTGGACACCGGTGAAGCGGATCCGATACGGTTGGGTAGATTTAAGAGGTAAGGAAGCAGAGCTTGGGCGGTCGATGATGCCATCGGTGGCGAGGAAGCAGAGCTTGGGCGGTCGATGACACCATCAACATGGTGAACAACACCGCAGCTCCGGTGAAGTGGCAGAGAGACCTAGTGAACTAGATATGGTGGGTGAGCATCGGTGAAGCGGCTCCGCGGTGGCGCACGAGACCGCAGACCAAGACGGTGCGCGCGGTGGCCATCGAGGGGATAGGGGAGCTTGGGATTTTTGGGAGGGCCAAGGGGAAAAACTGCGCAAATCAGGACCATAGAGATGAATAGAAATATAATTACGATCGTGCCCCTGAGCTACTGACTTTAGTATGCCCATCTATCGTCTGAACAATGGGTAGAAGAGGAAATTTAAAGACAAAAGTTTTTGAAACAGAGGAGCATGAAATGCATCAAAACTCGTGTGTGATATTGCCACTCGATTGATATTTGAATTTGGCTAGCATCCAACTAATAACAATATAAAAATGGTACTATTCGGTGGGAGATTTTGGCTCAAAGGTTTTGAATCGGTGGGGCAGGAAATGCTTCAAGGTCGGTGGGTGAATTTGCCGCTCGTTTCAGATTTTGAATTTGGCTAGCGTCCATCTAGTAATAAAAAAGGTAGTAGACCGTGAGCTATCTGTCCAGGAATTCAAGACCAAGAGTCACCTCAACTGATCATCCATATCCATACTAGTAAAAGACACGTGACACACACGTATATACTATATGAAATGTGATTTAACAAACATCAAGCTAGTAGTCTTGTTAGAGAAAAATGCATACATTAAGTCTATTAATAATAACTATCTACACATATTAAGAATACAATCTACTATGCTATGAAATTTTGGGAGTGGTGACATGATGGTTCTAGAACATGGTGGAGTTTGCTATAGGTACTACTCCTTCAACACGAATCCAGCTGCTGTGAACCATTGGATCTAACAGCCCAACGGTCAGGATTGGTGTTATGGATCCAATTCAAAACTACTCCATTATAGTAGTAGAGATTTTTTGCACGCAACATTTGGATACCTAGGATTCACACAACCTAGGCGGTAAATTTTGCCACTTGACAGAGGTTTTGAATTTGGCTAGCGCCCAAATAATACTCCCTCCATCTCAAAATAGATGTCTCAGATTTATCAAGTAGATTGCACAACCTCATTTCAATATCTCAAGTATATTCCACAAAGTAGTTATGCATGCACCCCCTTTTTATTTGTCGTACTTTAAAGTTGTCAGAAAGTATGAGATAAATCATGAACATTGGCTGTGCTATATCTTGTGCATTTAGCTACTTCCCCTGTCCTCAAATAAGTGTACTTCTAGAGTTTGTTCTAAATCAAACTTAACTATTTTCGACCAACTTTAATTTATAAACATAGTAATATTTATGACACAAAACTAGTACTACAAGTTTATTCGTTTTGAAATGTACTTTCATAATATGTAGATTTCATGTTATATATATTGCCCGATTAGTTTTAAAAAGTAGTCAAATTTTAAAAAAGTTTGACTTAGACTAAAAGCTATTAGAAGTGCACTTATTTATGGATGGAGGGAGTACGCAAGAACTTGGCGTGGTGGTGTTCCCGTATTTGGTAGGAGTACATATGTGCTTCCTCACATGATGAACAATATTGCCACTAGGAGTTTCCCCTGTGTTGAAAAAAAAATCTGGGAGAGAGAAGAGACTGAGAGCACGCAGGAGGCAGCGCGAGAGCAGCGAAGAGGAAAATTTTCCAAAAAACTTTTGAAGCTAACCAGGAATTCAGTACATTGAAAACCACTGAAAAGTTATTTTGTAAAACATTCAAAGCAACCTACTATTTACTTGTAGTTAAAATTTAACCTAATTTCGATAAATGGCACAAAGTTTCATTCAAGTCGGCAGAGTTAGATAGGAAGTTTTAAAATTCACAAACATGGGAAAATTGGGAATGTTCTTTCCTAATAGTAGGAAACTCGCACCGACGACATAATTTACTAAAAGAAGATGGACCCATCTACCTTCGAAAAGACAATTAATTCAAGAACAATCTATTACGCTTACATTTAGCTCAAGTTTGACCTAATTTTGTTAAGTTGTCAAGATGCAAAATCTTAGAAAGAAGTTGAACCTATTGTCAAAACTCCCGGTGGTGGTTTGTGATATATTAAATGACCCCGATGGTCAAAAACTGAGAATGTTTTTTCGTGATAGTTGGAAACTTACACCAACGACATTGTTTACTAAAAGAAGATGCATCCATCTTCCTCTGAAAAGACATTTATTCAAGAGCAACCTATCGCACTTACTTGTAGCTCAAGTTTGACCTAATTTTTTTAAATCGGCAAGACGTCAGTGAAGTGTGCGAAGTCAGCTAGGAAGCTTGAAAAATGGAATTATAAGAAACTGCAGTCCACTTTGTGTGATAATTGGAGCTCTATTGCATTTTGTTGTAACTGTGGTAGGTCCCGTAGGAGCGAGGTGTTTCAGTTAACACGATGAGTGGAAGTACAAGTTACATCAGGGACCTCATAAAAATTAAAATTACATCCAAGTCCACACACTTAGCATAAGTTCCCCGAAACTAAGAGCTGGAGTGTGTTTTCAGGTTTGCACATACTAGCATTAATTGTTCTAAAGACTATGAATATAATCTTCTAGATGCTAAGAATGGAAAAGAAGATCCAGCGGTTAGCAATATTTGGATTTGCCAGTCTTGATCCAATGGTTAATGTTCAAAGTTATCCGTACACTATATAGTGTTACGGTATTGTAAGAGATAATACAAGATAAAGATAAAATAAGAATTACTGTGAATGCCTGGTCTTTTGAATAACCTCCCCTCCTGATTTTTCGGAAGCAAGTGAAAATTTCGAAACCAAAAAAGTATAATTTTTTTGCCCCCGACCAAAGTGGTGTCCGTCCTATGACTCCTCCTACTCAATACCAGCACGGCTATCAAACACGCGAGAGACATAGAGCCACCATACCAAGGCACACGTGTGCAATGCCACGCTCTGGACAAGGGAGAGATCAGTCAGGCAGTGTGTGAGGGGAGAGGGAAGGGGAGATTAAAGGCAGCGAAAGAGAGAGAAAACACACAATTTGTTTTGCGTGCATACACTACTAGGAAAACAGCTATAGGTAGACAAGATATTCTGTGGCACATATGCAAAACCATGCGCCATAGATAAGTATTAGTGGTGCACTAGGTAGAATGCGCCATAGAAACTAAATAAATCTATGGCGCATTTCATTATCCATGCGCCATAGAAGTTATGTGGGACCCGCCAACCGAGGTGGGGAGATCCACTTTCTGTGGCGCATAATGACATATGCGCCACATAAGTGGATCCGTGGCGCATATTCCCTTATGCGCCATAGAAAGTGGAGGCGGGCCCCACCATAGAATTTTTTGATCCACTTTCTATGGCGCATGTGTGGATGTGCGCCACAAAAATGTTTGCTTTCTGTGGCGCATATCCACACATGCGCCACAGAAAGTTGACCTGGGTCCCACCACTTCAACGTGCACCACCTTGTTTGGTGGCGCATATTGCAATATGCGCCACAAAAGTTTGAACATTTGTGGCGCATAACAGCAATATGCGCCAAATATCAAGGCGTCCAGATCCATGTGCAAAAAGGTGGCAAGCTCACCCCCTATCTACCACCACCACCCATTTCACATCTCTTCTTCCTTTCTACCTCCTCCCAGCTCGTCTTCCTCCTCCCTCCCACCTCATTTTGCCCATAGTTTCTCCATTTTATTGTAACTAAACCTACTTTAGTCCATAGATTGGTAAGTGGAAGCCTCCCTCCAACTTGTAGATCTAAAAGTTCCTTACTTTTCTCTCTCAAATCTCTATTTGTTTACTAATTTCCTCTCCACCGACTTGTAGATCTATTTGTCCACACTCTCTCATCACGCGGTCTCGTCTCGTTATTATTGAGTTTACTAGGTGAGTATTTGGCCATGAACATGTAGGTGAAGCTTGTCGCGCAGGCGGTGTGTGCGATGCATGGCTAGACGATGCTTGTGTGGTGCATGAATGTTTGCATTGGGAGGAAGTTTTTTGTATCTTGCTTATTGTTGTCCCGGCCGGTGTGGTGCATGGATGTTTGCCAAAATGTTGATTCATTTCCATTTCAGCAAATTTTTGCACTACCTATATGTCCTAATTTTAGGAAAGGTCATGCATGTTTTTTCCGGCTAGCATTGATGCATGTGTGTGTGTATATGGTGTGGTTCTAACCTACTCTCTGTTGTGACCTCTCAGGCAACCATGGTCATCACGATGAGCAAAGGTCGAATTGCTAGGTACAAGAAAGACGCGAAGGAAGACATGATTCTAAACAACAAGACCATGATAAGATGTCCATGTTGAACATGCAAACTCCAACGCTGGATCGACCCTGATTCTGAACAATTGGAGGGTCACCTGCTCAGTCGCGGTTTCATGCGCGACCTCAATGAGGCGCCAACAGGACATGGTGGTCACGAAGATGTGGGCGGGCGAGAAGACGAAGAGTCTACCGGGCATGATCATCATGACGAAGGAGATGACGGCAGGCATGATCATCATGAAGAAGGAGATGGTGATGGGCATGATCATCATGAAGGAGATGCCGACGGGCATGATCATCATGAAGAAGGAGAAGACGTGAACACACAGACGCTGCTAACTTCGGTCTTGCAGGAACCTCATGTTCAAGAACTGCTCCTCAAGGAGACGAGCAACACCAAAGCTACAGCCAGAGAGAAAGCCAAGATGACCCAAATGGAGATAGACGGGATGACTCTATTGTATCCTGGGTGTCGCGCCGAGGATACATGTTTGAGTGTAACGCTCAAGGCTCTAGAGATGAAGGCCGAACACAAATGGACCGATCTGAGCTTCAACGCGAAAATGGAATACTGGCACGACCGACTTCCTAAGGGGAACACATTGCCAAAAAGTATCAAGGAGGCCAAGAAAATCGTGTGCCCTCTCGACCTACCACACATTAGATACCACGCATGCATCAATGATTGCGCACTTTATCAGAATGAGTACACGGATAGAACCACATGTCCGGCGTGCGGCCAAGGACGGTATAAGAGAGGGAACAAGAAAGTTCCTCGAAAAGTGGTATGGTACTTTCCTATGACCCCCCTTTTGCAGCGATATTTCATAGATCCTAAGGAAGCAAAGCTCATACAATGGCACGTGGAAAGGGAGAAACCCGAAGATGATCCAGAGAAGGGCAAGATCCTGACACACCCTTCAGACGCTAGCAAGTGGAATGCATTAGACATCGAGTTCGAAGAGTTTGGGGGCGATGCAAGGAACGTCAGGCTGGGTATGAGCACCGATGGACGTAATCCTTTTGGAAACCAGAGTAGCACGCATATCACCTGGCCCGTGTTTGTATGGTCATACAACCTCCCCCGTGGTTGTGCACGAAGCAAAGGTACATACACACGAGCATTCTTATTCAGGGGCCGAAACAACCAGGTATCGATATGCATCTGTATCTCGGGCTGTTGAGAGAGGAGTTAGCCACCTTGTGGGAGACGCCGGACCATACGTGGGACGCCTACACTAAAGAATATTTCCCTCTTAGAGCCGTGTTGCTCACGATGGTGCAGGACTATCTTGGTTACGCATATGTATCAGCCCAGGTGAACCACAGACACAATGCATGTGTCGATTGCATGGATGAGACACTGCATCTCCAGCTACCAAGGGATCTTGGGTCTTTGAAAACCGTGTTCCAAGGTACTCGAAAGTGGCTCCACATGGATCACCCATGGAGAAAACGCGGTGACCTGTTCAATGGTAAGGACGAGATCGAAAGAGCCCCGCGTCCGAGGAGCGGCGAAGAAATAGAGGAGCTTTTGAATAATTGGGTAGATTAACCTGTGCCGGGAAAAACGATCGAGGACAAAGCCACTGCTGGGTGTATGGAAAGCAAGGTCTGTTTTTTGGGACTTGCCGTACTGGAAGGTCCTCCACACTCCCCATAGCCTCGATGTAATGCACATCACGAAGAATGTTACCGAGAGTCTGCTTGGCACTCTACTGAACATGCTGGAGAGGACCAAGGATGGACCGAAAGCAATAAATGACCTTAAATTGCTTGGCATCAAGAAAGATATTCATTACCCTGATAGTGATGATGATGATGATGATGATGATCAGATGGAAGGGACTCAAGGTCGCCACAAAAGAGTTTAGAAGAATGAGGTGGTGCTTCGCATTGCCTGATTCACTCTGAGTCTGGAGGACCTCGAGCATTTTTTCAGGTGCCTCCTAGGAGTGAAAGTTCCTCATGGTTACTCGGGGAAGATAAGCAGATATTTGGACATGGAGAAGAATAGGTTCAGCGGTATGAAGTCTCACGACTATCACGTGCTGATGACGCAGATACTCCCCATTGCGATCCGCGGGATAATGGACGAGCATGTCCATGAGACGCTGTTTGGCCTCTGCAAGTTTTTCAACGTCATATCTAGGAAGTCGATCGGTGTGAAGCAGCTCGACAGGCTACAGGAAGAGATCATGCTGATACTATGCGAGCTCGAGATTTACTTCCTGCCTACATTCTTCGATATCATGGTGCATCTGCTTGTACATGTCGTGGATGACATCATCCATCTCAGGCCGACATTCCTGCACATGATGCCATTTGAAAGGTTAAATAATGTCATCAAAGGATTCAATCGCAACAGGTCCCGTCTAGATGGAAGCATAGCCAAGGGCTTTCTGATCTACGAATGCATGTCCTTCTGCCAGAATTATCTAACCACCGAGAACGAGGATGTTGGAATACCAACCAAGAAGCACCTCAGTAGGCTCGCTGTAACATCCCAAAACTTCAATCCAAGTTTATCAAAGATCCAATCATCCAAAAATAAGGTTAACAAAAACTTTTCCATTTTTAAAAATGAAAGCATTCATATTATGTGCATTTAAATAGGAGTTGTTTGAATTGCCATGATTAAGTGATCCAATGCTTGTAAAATGTTTCTTAGGTGATTTAAACATCATCTACATCATTCCCAAACTTTTTCTAAAGAAAATCAAATCAAAAAGATTTAAAATGGAGAAATGGTCATTTTGCCAAAATTAACTCCCATGTCTACTTTGGCTATTCCTAGTACTCAAAAATTAACAGAAACAATTCTTGATCTTTGCACCCCTTGCTAGTACACATAATGAGGTACCAAGGCCCACCTTTTGATCTTCTAAAAACCTTTTGTAAACTATTTTAAATAACATTTCAAAATTGAATCTTTATCATATGGGAAGATCCCACTTTTTCAAAAACCACTCAAACAAGCTCAACTTTCAAAACCCAAGCATCTGCAGACTCACCAGCACCAACTTAGCACACCCACCAAAAATCTTTTCAAAATTCAAAACTTGAGTTCTTGCGGCCATTTCATCGAATAGGTGGCAGACACAAATCAAACAAAAACCAAACACTATTATGAGCAGTGAGTGAAGCCTAACTTGTTCCCTCTCTAGCTCACAACCATCTCAGTAGATCAGCTAGCAAGTTAAATCAAGCACAAGACTCACTCTAAGCTGGGCAATGACATCAATGGTGAACAGCCGAAGCTCACCATGCCACCCTAGTGGAGACAGCAAGCTAGGAGGAGATTTAGCCGTGCCAACCTTGTCTAGGAGGCAGCCCACCGTCCACCGCCACTCCCTGTCCAGCACCCAAACCTTGCCAACCCATGGACCACACGCACGGACCACGCCCAGCCCGCCAGCAACCATGCCGAGCATGCGCTAGAGCGCCACCCTCGACCGACGCTCACAGACCGCGCGCCGCCCTTGCCGCTTGCATACATGATCTCCACCGACCCAAGAGACCGCCAGACATCCCCGTTCGCCGCCCCATGACGCACAGCCACCGCTCGTCGTTGAAGACGCCGCCTCTGCTGCGCAGAGCATCGCGTGTTCCAGACCAAACCGCACCACCCCACGTCTCGCCACCGTGTCGTTGAGCATCGCCAGGGAGCACCACACTGCCCCTACCGTCGCCCATGCCGATAGCCGTCTGTACCATCTACCACGACGAGCTCACCGTGCGCCCCGTCGGTCCCCTCTCGCCATTATAAATAGAGGCCACCCCCATCCGATTTGAGCACACCATCTCACTCACCACCTCTCACACTCACTCCCCACCGCCAGCCGGAGCCGCTCGAGCACCAGAGCGCCGGAATTGCAGCCGGAGCCGCCGCCTCGGGAGGAGAAGGGCGCCGTTGATCCAGGCCGCCCCAGGAGAAGCTGCCAGTATCAGGAGGTTCGCCGTCGTCGACTTCGTCGTTAGCCCGCCTCGCCGACCCTCGCCTGAACCCCGGTGAGCCCCCAACGACCCCCACTGGCCGCGCTAGGGTTCTGTCTCGCCGGCGTTGCCCAACGTCGATGATGATCCTCAGCCGTTGGATTAGAACCAGATCGCACGGCCACCGTTCGCCCATACCGCTTCGCACCTCCCCTGTGCCACTGACGGGTGGGGTACTCGCTTAAGTCAGCCCGCGACGCCGCGCGGAGCGCAGTGGGCCGGCCCATTTCGTTCCCGCGCGCGTTGGAAATTCAAATTAGGATTTTTCTTTTTAGTTAGAATATAGTTTCTGTCCCGTGTTTCAAAAATCAATTCTGTGAGTTTGACAAATCCAAATTGCATGAAACTAATTTTGTCTGAAAGGTATTGAAATTCTCTATCCAAGCCCGTTGGATCTAATTCAATTAGATTTATAGATCTCTCCTAATAAAAATGAGAAGACAGAAGCTTTTACAACTTGCAACATTTTTATAAAATCAACCAAGTCAGCTTTTGAGTTGATTACAACTCTCAAAAATCACATTTCATCATATCTATCCAAATATGTAATAATATTAAGGTTTACATGCAGTGATTTTGGACTAGTACCAAATTAATGCTATATAGGCATTTCTAGTCACTTTAAATCATTAAATAATAAACTTAAACTAAAGTAATATTGATCCAACCTTTAAATCTCATTCCCACCTGTGGAATATGTGGTGAGGACATGTGTCCACATGATCTCATATTTTGGTGGTGAATATTAAATTTTAATTAAAATTTCAGTGAGTAGAAATTACTTTTCTAAAATAAAAAGATTAAAACTATTGAATTAAAACTTGTGATGTTTTGGATGATAATAGATCATCAATTGTGTGGTTTAGAATACTACTTAGCTTAAGTTAAGTATTGTTTGGTGAGTGTGCACTCCCTATGTATTTCTAGACGATAGCACCGACCAAACTCTCGAGGAGGAGGAGTTCTACCAGGAAGAAGAAGAAGACAACTTCAACCACTGCACCAACCAAGGCAAGCCACTATTAGCAGGGCAAGCTAACCCTTGCAAACTTACCTTAGCAAGCTAGGGTTAGCAAGCTAGAATAAACTAGATGGTTTAGCAAAGATGCCTTAAGCATGCTTTAATCACACCCCTTTTGACTATTAAGGCCCCAAGTCTCATGAATAAGTTTTACCCCACCTTAGATTATACAAAGTTCTCTACTTAAAATTGAAGGTAGCATAAAAAGTATAAAACTTGACCTACTTAGAAACCTTTAGATATCATTCTACGGCATGAGATTGATCCCATCTTTCCACCTTAGTGAACACTCTTAACTTAGTAGTTTAGAGTAGATCAAAAACTTGAGTCACTTTAGATGGGAATACTTGGTGAAAATGAGTTATGAAAACCTTGGAATGATGAGTCATTCTATTGAGATGTTTTGACACGTGTTACGAAACACAACTGGTTTATGATGTGGAAAATGATAAGGCATGAGCCTTAACCCCTTTTATAAAACTGATGGTTGGATTCGGATGCGATACCATTCAGAATTTTACCGTACAACCACATTACCTGAATTGGGTAAGGCTTAGCTAGAAATTTATATGCATTAGTATTAGTTCCCTCACGGGAGAGGTTTGAGCTGAGGCTTCCTCTTAATGTTGACCACCTATGCAGTGCCCAAGATGACTGATGGTCATGGTTGGGAGGCCATGCTCATAGGAGAGGTGCTTATACTAGGGTGTGTAATGGGAAGGTTATGTTTGATTATCTGCATACTAAGTATGATGATTCAGGGTTATCCCTGACAGATGTATCGAATCTTGTGGTGAAAGTGTACCACCTCTGCAGAGTGTCAAACTATTCGAATAGCCGCGTCCGCGGTTATGGACAGTTGGGATGGCCATACTGTTTCGTTGTCAGATGTTTTCTAAATAACTTGAAATGAATGATGAACCTTGACTTGACTACAACAGGGTTGTGTTAATGAAAATAGCTTCCCAACTTAAGTGATTCTAGACTTTACTTTATCTTTTCTTGTTTCAGAACTCAGCTTAGGTTTCAAACTTAACTTGATAGTTATTCTTTCAATTCAGTACTTTAACTTAGAATCATAACCCTTGCTAGTAGTAGTTTGTGAGTACTTAAAGAGTACTCATGGCTTTTGTCCCTGGCTATTATCATGGCCAGACTATGAAGGAGATTATCAAGATGATGGTCAGCAGGACGGCTATGATAACTAGGACTATTTGCCTTTGTCAGCATTGCCTGTGCCCCTGAAGATGGACCCCACTGCTACGCTATCTTTTATCTCCGCTGCTTGTTGTATTAAGACCTGGATCATGAGATCCATATTTGTGTAAGACCTTATGTATGGTTTGTAATGGATGATGTACTATGATATCCAATCCGTTATGTCTCGCAAAAATGGTAATCCTGGGATTGCGAGGTATGGCATAACGGGCAACTGGGATTAAAAATCCAGGTGTTGACAAGTTGGTATCAGAGCCATCCTGACCATAGGGGACCCTAGTTAGAATGGATGTCAAACCCAAAAACTTAGCTTCAAAACCAAAGTTAGTATTTATGAAAAACTATCTCCTCCCTTACCTTTGGAATTTTTTCCTCTCAAAAAAAATTCATGTTACTCAAAATTCTTACACTACTACTTAAAATTTTGACACACTTGATCACTTCACTAACTTCCTCATCCTAAATTCTTGTAGATGGAGACTCAGTTCAGCAAGTTTTACCAGTTGGGAAACGGAGGTCAGTTGATCTTCGAGAGGGATCTCGATTCACTGTCAGAGTTACTGGGACGCCCGCACCCGGAGTTTCTTGGAGCTCAACTTCCAGGACCCCCAGGAGGAGACCTACAATGGCTAGTCACCGCAGATCTTCGAGGAAGCATTGAAGCACCAACCTCCGGGAGAATTCAGTTCTCCGTGAGAGAGAACAACTGGCTAGATGGATTGGCCAGGGCAATGCATGAAGCTCTCGCACGTCTATGTGCCCTCAACGTCAACAAGATTCAAGGAACCCATTTTGCCCACTACGCAAGACGTGAATTCATGGGAATGCCGATGGAGATGCCAAGTCACCCAGAGTTGAGGCGCCAAGTGGAGAACCTTGACTTCTTGCTTCATGACCGACAGCAGGAACTGGACAATGCCCGAGAGTTAGCCAACCAGAACCGTGCCATTGCCGACCAGAAGGCCCAGACTTTCGCACTGCTTGTCCAAGACCGCCAGTCTCTTCGTCGCCAGCGTGCCAAGAAGGATCGCACCATCGCCCGTCTTCGCAAGAAGGTGGCAGACCTCAAGAAGACCATCAAGGAGCAGGAAGCTCAGCTTGTAGCAAAAGAAGAAGAAGATGAGGGTGAAGACATCCAAGGAGATATGGATTCTTACCTGAGAAACGATGATGACTTTCTAGAGGAGGATGCCATGGACTTCTACACTGAAGATGAAGACTCCGACTTCATCGATGATGAGTAGATGCACTAGAGCACTATCGTAGCATGAGATGTATCATCTCATTGTATCGTAGCTTGCAGAATGGTTCTTCAAACCATCTGTCTTCCCTTTTATTGTTGTGGTGTGTGTTGTATCGTGTGCTTGTTTGCATGAATGAAAAAGCAGTTAGTTGAGAAACCTGAGTCTAACTCAAGGTTTTAGCTTTGAAAACCTCAAAACCATGAACCTTAGAATTTCCCTCTTACCCCTATATCTATCTAAATCTCCAGATGCCTCGTGGAAACCAAGGAGGAAGCAGCTCGTCGCAGGACCCAATGCTGCAGATCTTGCAGAATCTCATAGCGGATCGTGAAGCAAGCAGGGCCAAACGTCAAGCCAACTTAGCAACACTGCAGCAGATCGCCCAGATGGCTCTCAACAACCAAGGGCATGGAAATCAGGATCACCAAGGATCCAAACTCAAAAACTTTCAGAACACAAATCCCCCAATCTTCAACCAATCTAAGAACCCACTAGATGCTGATGACTGGTTGCAGACCATAGAAAACAACTTAGAGGTTGCAGGAGTGGATGCAAATCAGAAAGTTCTATTCGCCACCCACTATCTGGCAGGAGATGCAAGAGCTTGGTGAAATAGCATCCGCACTATGAACCAAGGTCAAGTGATGACCTGGGAAGCATTCAAGGTCAAGTTTAGCTGCACCCACGTGCCGCAAGGTCTTGTCAACAGGATGAGAGATGAATTCCGTGAGTTGAAGCAAGGAAGAATGACGGTGGTAGAGTACCGTGACAAATTCCTGTCACTTGCCAGATATGCACCCGATGAGATCAACACGGAGGCCAAGAAGAAGGAGAGATTCTTGAACGGACTACATGATGAGATGCAGACTGTCCTCGTCAACATCCGTTTCGATGATCTCGAAGAGCTAGTCGACTCTGCCATTCAGATGGAAGGGAAGATTAACCAGGCAAACGACAACCGCAAGCGTCGTATGATGCAGCAGTCTGGATCCAACAGTCACCAGAAGTACCGTCCCAACCCTTCACCAGGATATGCACCAAGGAACAACCGACCCTCGAATTCTCGCCCAAGCTACCCCAACCGTAGCGGAGGCAATGTGAAGTCCGGAGGAAACAATCACAACTTCGGTAATGCCAATCATTTCAACCGTGCACCTCCCAAGAGCAACAACAACAACAACAACAACACTGCACCCAGAACTGGCAGCAATGCTATACCGGTCGCAGCCAAAGACAAGTCCCAGATCACCTGTTTCGAGTGTGGAGTGAAAGGTCACTACTCCAATGAGTGTCCCAAGAAGGCTGCCGCCAATGCCAATGTGAATGCCCCAGCTCAGCAGCAGTGTCGTGTTCAGCCAGGAAGGAGGTTTGCCCCAGGGAACCCGCACAACCGCAACAGTCGTCTCTTCCACATGAACGCAGAAGAAGCCCAAGAAGCGCCAGATGTAGTGCTGGGTATGTTTTCTGTCAACTCAGTTTTAGCAAGAGTATTGTTTGATTCTGGAGCATCGCATTCCTTTGTCACCGAAGAATTTGTATGCACTAGTAAGATTCACCCAACCAACTTGAAGCATGTCATGATAGTTCAAATCCCCGGCTCAACTACCAAAGCTAGAAAAATTTGCAAAGCTGTACCTATCAGAATACATGGGATAGATTTTTATGCCAACCTAATTGTACTTGGAACCAAAGGTTTGGAAGTAGTACTAGGTATGGACTAGATGTCAAGGCATAAAGGACTAATAGACTGTGCTAAGAAAGCCATCACCATGACCAGTAGTTCTGGAGTAACCGTAGAACATATCTCTGAAAACTTACCCCGTCAATTCAAATGCAACAAAAGTGTAGCCCTGCCTACCATTGACCAAGTCAGAGTAGTCTGTGAATACCCCGACGTATTCCCAGATGAATTGCCAGGTATGCCCCCGGATTGGGATATTGAGTTCATTATCGAACTAATCCCCGAAACTGGACCTATAGCCCAGAGACCTTATACCATGAACCCCTCAGAGTTAGTGGAACTGAAGAAGCAGTTGGATGCCATGTTAGCAACAGTCTTGATTCAGCCAAGCGCATCGCCTTGGAGATCACCAGTGTTATTCGTCGACAAGAAAGATGGAGGCAACCGTATGTGCACAGATTACCGAAAATTGAATGATGTCACCATCAAGAACAAGTACCCCTTGCCAAAGATAGAGGATCTATTTGATCAGTTGACTGGAGCTCAGGTATTCTCAAAGATTGATCTTAGGACTGGTTATCACCAACTTAAGATTCATGCAACGGATATTTCGAAGACCGCCTTTACTACTCGCTATGGTTTATACGAGTATACGGTTATGTCTTTTGGATTAACCAATGCCCCTGCTTATTTCATGAATCTCATGAATAAGATCTTTATGAATTTCCTAGATAAGTTTGTAGTTGTGTTTATCGACGACATCCTTATCTACTCCAAGTCCGAAGAAGAGCATGAGAAACATCTGAGAATCATCCTAGAAACCCTGAGAGAGCATCAGTTATATGCCAAGTTTAGCAAGTGTGAGTTTTGGCTGAAAGAAGTAGGATTCCTAGGTCATGTTGTGTCTGCAGGAGGAGTCTCTGTTGATCCTACCAAGATCAAAGATCTAGAAGAATGGGAAGCCCCAACCAATCAAACCCAAGTTCGTTCATTCCTTGGATTAGCAGGATATTATCGCAAGTTTGTAGAAGGATTCTCGAGCATAGCCCGACCAATGATCCAATTGTTGAAGAAGGACAAGAAGTTTGAATGGACGGACAAGTGTGAAGCTAGTTTCCGGGAGCTGAAGAAGAGATTGATATCAGCCCCAATTTTGATCATGCCAGACATCAAGAAGCCGTTTGATGTGTATTGTGACGCATCCAAGATTGGCCTAGGATTTGTATTGATGCAAGAAGGAAAAGTCATCGCGTATCTGTCGCGACAACTGAAGCAGCATGAGCAGAACTATCCGACCCATGATCTTGAGCTAGCAGCCGTGGTTCTAGTGTTGAAGACATGGCGTCACTATTTGATGGGTAATCGCTGTGAGATTTACTCAGATCATAAAAGCTTGAAGTATATCTTCACCCAGAAGGAGCTAAATATGAGGCAAAGAAGATGGATAGAGTTAATCAAGGATTATGACCTTGACATTCACTATCACCCCGGCAAAGCCAATGTGGTAGAGGATGCTCTTAGCAGATTGCCGTGTAGGCTTAACACCATGATCAAAGAGAAGCAACCAAGTTTGTATGAGGAGCTGGAGCAGTTCAGGACTGAAGTAGTTAGCAAAGGATTCCTAGCTAGCATTGAACTTCAACCCACTTTGTTTAGCCAGATCAAGGAAGCCCAGAAAGGAAATGAGAGTATCAACAGGATCAAACGTCGTATTGGTACAGGCAAAGTACCTGGATTCACCGAAGACGAAGAAGGAGTACTGTGGTACAAAGGACGTATCTGTGTTCCAGCAGATTCAGAACCGAAAGAAGTTATCATGAAGGAAGCTCATGATACCCTTTATGCTATCCACCCCGGGGGAACAAAGATGTATCAAGATTTGAAGGAGCAATTTTGGTGGCACAAGATGAAGCGAGAGATCGGAAGCTACATCGCCAAGTGTGACATTTGTCAAAGAGTCAAAGCAGAGCATCAGAGACCTACAGGATTGTTGCAACCATTGCAGATTCCGGAATGGAAATGGGATTCCGTTGGGATGGACTTTATCACAGGTTTACCTACTTCTAGTAGGGGAAATGACTCAATCTGGGTCATAGTTGATAGACTATCTAAGGTAGCCCATTTCATACCTGTCAAGACAACCTACCAAAATGCAAAACTAGCAGAGCTGTACATTGCTAGAATTGTTAGTCTGCATGGAACCCCCAAGACCATTGTATCAGATCGAGGAACCCAGTTTACTTCAAGATTTTGGCAGAAAGTCCAGGAAGGTTTAGGAACCAAGTTAAATTTCAGTACCGCCTATCACCCGCAAACAGATGGACAGACTGAGAGAGTCAACCAGATTCTTGAGGATATGCTTAGAGCCTGTGTGTTGGAATACGGATTAAAATGGGAAGACTGCCTACCATTCGCAGAGTTCTCATATAACAACAGTTATCAGGCTAGTTTGAAGATGTCACCATTTGAATTCTTATACGGAAGAAAATGTCGTACCCCCTTAAACTGGTCGCAAGTAGGAGAGAGTCAAATCTTTGGACCCGACATTCTCCGAGAAGCCGAAGAGAAAGTTCACAAAGTCCGTGAGCACCTCAAGACCGCCCAATCCAGACAGAAGAGCTATGCTAACAAGAGAAGGAGATACCTGACTTTCAATGTCGGAGATTTCGTATATCTGAAGGTTTCACCATTGAAAGGAACCCAACGCTTTAGTCTGAAGGGAAAGTTAGCTCCCAGATATATCAGACCTTTCAAGGTTCTGAACCGCCGAGGAGAAGTATCGTATCAACTGGAACTTCCTGAAGAGATGTCATCCATCCACAATGTGTTCCATATCTCGTTACTTCGCAAATGCTTGGAAGTGCCTGAGAAGACTGAAGTTTTCAAGAATATCGATCACAGAGCAGTGGAAATCAACAATGACCTGACCTATCGGGAAGTGCCCATTCGTATCTTAGAAGAAGCCTACAGAACCACCAGGACTAGGAGTATCAAGTTTCTCAAGATTCAGTGGAGCAACCATACCGAGGAAGAAGCCACTTGGGAGCGCGAGGATTACATTAGGACAGAATTCCTAGATCTTTTTAGTTCCTAGTTTTCTTGTAAATCTCGGGACGAGATTTTATTTAAGGGGGGAAGGTTTGTAACATCCCAAAACTTCAATCCAAGTTTATCAAAGATCCAATCATCCAAAAATAAGGTTAACAAAAACTTTTCCATTTTTAAAAATGAAAGCATTCATATTATGTGCATTTAAATAGGAGTTGTTTGAATTGCCATGATTAAGTGATCCAATGCTTGTAAAATGTTTCTTAGGTGATTTAAACATCATCTACATCATTCCCAAACTTTTTCTAAAGAAAATCAAATCAAAAAGATTTAAAATGGAGAAATGGTCATTTTGCCAAAATTAACTCCCATGTCTACTTTGGCTATTCCTAGTACTCAAAAATTAACAGAAACAATTCTTGATCTTTGCACCCCTTGCTAGT
Organism: Avena sativa; assembly: GCA_916181665.1. Classification (NCBI taxonomy): domain Eukaryota; kingdom Viridiplantae; phylum Streptophyta; class Magnoliopsida; order Poales; family Poaceae; genus Avena; species Avena sativa. The sequence goes on along the minus strand of OV702289.1, from coordinate 540,228,464 downwards.
ACACATAATGAGGTACCAAGGCCCACCTTTTGATCTTCTAAAAACCTTCTGTAAACTATTTTAAATAACAGTTCAAAATTGAATCTTTATCATATGGGAAGATCCCACTTTTTCAAAAACCACTCAAACAAGCTCAACTTTCAAAACCCAAGCATCTGCAGACTCACCAGCACCAACTTAGCACACCCACCAAAAATCTTTTCAAAATTCAAAACTTGAGTTCTTGCGGCCATTTCATCGAACAGGTGGCAGACACAAATCAAACAAAAACCAAACACTATTATGAGCAGTGATTGAAGCCTAACTTGTTCCCTCTCTAGCTCACAACCATCTCAGTAGATCAGCTAGCAAGTTAAACCAGGCACTAGACTCACTATAAGCTGGGCAATGACATCAATGGTGAACAGCCGAAGCTCACCATTCCACCCCAGTGGAGACAGCAAGCTAGGAGGAGATTTAGCCGTGCCAACCTTGTCTAGGAGGTAGCCCACCGTCCACCGCCACTCCCTGTCCAGCGCCCGAACCTTGCCAACCCCTGGACCACACGCACGGACCGCGCCCAACCCGCCAGCAACCATGCCGAGCATGCGCTAGAGCGCCACCCTCGACCGACGCCCACAGACCGTGCGCCGCCCTCGCTGCTTGCATACATGATCGCCACCGACCCAGGAGACCGCCAGACATCCCCGTTCGCCGGCCCATGACGCACAGCCACCGCTCGTCATCGAAGACACCGCCTCTGCCGCGCAGAGCATCGCGTGTTCCAGACCAAACCGCACCGCCCCACGTCTCGCCACCGTGTCGTTGAGCATCGCCAGGGAGCACCGCACCGCCCCCTACCGTCGCCCATGCCGATAGCCGTCTGTACCATCGACCACGACGAGCTCACCGTGCGCCCCGTCGGTCCCCTCTCGCCACTATAAATAGAGGCCACCCCCAGCCGGTTTGAGCACACCATCTCACTCACCACCTCTCACACTCACTCCCCACCGCCAGCCGGAGCCGCTCGAGCACCAGAGCGCCGCAATTGCAGCCAGAGCCGCCGCCTCGGGAGGAGAAGGGCGCCGTTGATCCAGGCCGCCCTAGGAGAAGCTGCCGGTACCAGGAGGTTCGCCGTCATCGACTTCGTCATTCGCCCACCTCGCCGACCCTCGCCTGAACCCCAGTGAGCCCGCAATTACCCCCACTGGCCGCGCTAGGGTTCTGTCTCGCCGGTGTTGCCCAACATCGACGATGACCCTCAGTCGTTGGATTAGAACCAGATCGCACAGCCACTGTTCGCCCATACCGCTTCGCACCCCCCCTGTGCCACTGACGGGTGGGGTCCTCGCTTAAGTCAGCCCGCGACGCCGCGCGGAGCGTAGTGGGCCGGCCCATTTCGTTCCCGCGCGCGTTGGAAATTCAAATTAGGATTTTTCTTTTTAGTTAGAATATAGTTTCTGTCCTGTGTTTCAAAAATCAATTCTGTGAGTTTGACAAATCCAAATTGCATGAAACTAATTTTGTCTGAAAGGTATTGAAATGCTCTATCAAAGCCCGCTGGATTTAATTCAATTAGATTTATAGATCTCTCCTAATAAAAATGAGAAGACAGAAGCTTTTACAACTTGCAACATTTTTATAAAATCAACCAAGTCAGCTTTTGAGTTGATTCCAACTCTCAAAAATCACATTTCATCATATCTATCCAAATATGTAATAATATTAAGGTTTACATGCAGTGACTTTGGACTAGTACCAAAATAATGCTATATAGGCATTTCTAGTCACTTTAAATCATTAAATAATAAACTTAAACTAAAGTAATATTGATCCAACCTTTAAATCTCCTTCCCACCTATGGAATATGTGGTGAGGATATGTGTCCACATGATCTCATATTTTGGTGGTGAATATTAAATTTTAGTTAACATTTCAATGAGTAGAAATTACTTTTCTAAAATAAAAAGATTAAAACTATTGAATTAAAACTTGTGATGTTTTGGATGATAATAGGTCATCAGTTGTGTGGTTTAGAATACTACTTAGCTTAAGGTAAGTATTGTTTGGTGATTGTGCACTCCCTATGTATTTCTAGACGATAGCACCGACCAAACTCTCGAGGAGGAGGAGTTCTACCAGGAAGAAGAAGAAGAAGACAACTTCAACCACTGCACCAACCAAGGCAAGCCACTATTAGCAGGGCAAGCTAACCCTTGCAAACTTACCTTAGCAAGCTAGGGTTAGCAAGCTAGAATAAACTAGATGGTTTAGCAAAGATGCCTTAAGCATGCTTTAATCACACCCCTTTTCACTATTAAGGCCCCAAGTCTCATGGATAAGTTTTATCCCACCTTAGATTATACAAAGTTCTCTACTTAAAATTGAAGGTAGCATAAAAAGTATAAAACTTGACCTACTTAGAAACCTTTAGATATTATTCTATGGCATGAGATTGATCCCATCTTTCCACCTTAGTGAACACTCTTAACTTAGTAGTTTAGAGTAGATCAAAAACTTGAGTCACTTTAGATGGGAATACTTGGTGAAAATGAGTTATGAAAACCTTGGAATGATGAGTCATTCTATTGAGATGTTTTGACATGTGTTATGAAACACAACTGGTTTATGATGTGGAAAATGATAAGGCATGAGCCTTAACCCCTTTTATAAAACTGATGGTTGGATTCGGATGCGATACCATTCCAAATTTTACCGTACAACCACATTACCTGAATTGGGTAAGGCTTAGCTGGAAATTTATATGCATTAGTATTAGTTCCCTCACGGGAGAGGTTTGTGCTGAGGCTACCTCTTAATGTTGTCCACCTATGCAGTGCCCAAGATGACTGATGGTCATGGTTGGGAGGCCATGCTCATAGGAGAGGTGCTTATACTAGGGTGTGTAATGGGAAGGTTATGTTTGATTATCTACATACTAAGTATGATGATTCAGGGTTATCCCTGACAGATGTATCGAATCTTGTGGTGAAAGTGTACCACCTCTGCAGAGTGTCAAACTATTCGAATAGCCGCGTCCGCGGTTATGGACAGTTGGGATGGCCATACTGTTTCGTTGTCAGATGTTTTCTAAATAACTTGAAATGAATGATGAACCTTGACTTGACTACAACAGGGTTGTGTTAATGAAAATAGCTTCCCAACTTAAGTGATTCTAGACTTTACTTTATCTTTTCTTGTTTCAGAACTCAGCTTAGGTTTCAAACTTAACTTGATAGTTATTCTTTCAATTCAGTACTTTAACTTAGAATCATAACCCTTGCTAGTAGTAGTTTGCGAGTACTTAAAGAGTACTCATGGCTTTTGTCCCTGGCTATTATCATGGCCAGACTATGAAGGAGATTATCAAGATGATGGTCAGCAGGACGGCTATGATAACTAGGACTATCTGCCTTCGTCAGCATTGCATGTGCCCCTGAAGATGGACCCCACTGCTACGCTATCTTTTATCTCCGCTGCTTGTTGTATTAAGACCTGGATCATGAGATCCATATTTGTGTAAGACCTTATGTATGGTTTGTAATGGATGATGTACTATGATATCCAATCCGTTATGTCTCGCAAAAATGGTAATCCTGGGATTGCGAGGTATGGCATAACGGGCACCTGGATTAAAAATCTGGGTGTTGACACTCGCTGGATATGGTCACCGCAAGGGCTACCGCTCACTGCATGTCGGCACTGATGGTCGACACACCGACTTTGACAGTGCACACCGAGTCGCGCTATGGCACATTGAATTGGCTGGCCCTTGGGTGGAAGAGCATAGAAGCTTAATCGAGCAGGAGTACGTCGACCAGCGCTGGCCGAGGAAGAAGGGAGACGTAACTAGAGAGCACAACTCTAGCTTCACGGGTTGGTTCAAGAAAAGGAAACCAGACAATCCCCCACAGACGCCTTCTACAGAAGATCAAAAACTCATATTCTCCTTGTCATAGGGCCCAGGGCACAACCTAAGGACCTATCAGTCATACGACATAAACGGTTACAGATTCTACACTGAGGAAAAGGACAGGAATAGCGAATATCAAAACTCAGGAGTAACTATGTTATCATTCGCTGATGACGAGACTACTGTCATGGAAAGATTCTACGGAAGGATCGAGGAGATATGGGAGCTCACCTACTGTGGAGAGATCGTACCGATGTTCCGTGTTAGATGGGCCAAGAACGTAGAAAAAGAAGGCCGGTATTTCACCACAATGGTTATACCATATGCCAAATCAATGAAGAACGCCTCCACAAAAAATGAACCTTGGGCACTCGCTAGCCAAGTTGATGAATGTTTTTTTATTACCGACCCGTCAAAGCCCAACTGTGTTGTAGTTAGGAGGGGCAAGAGTAGCATCATCGGAATGGAAGGAGCCACCAACAAGCAAAACTTCGACAAGAACGGAGATCCGAAGATCGAAGAGGAATTCGACAAGTACTTCGACATGCCTACTACTACTAAGGTAAGAAGGAAGACCACACTACCTACTAAAGGTTGTCCATTCACAAGAAGAAATCTCAAAGTGCACAGGCTAAAGTATTCAGCCGCGATGAAAAAGGGCAAGAATATTGTGAAGAGACGCTAGCAATTGTGTGACTTTTTTGTGTATTAATTCACATGTGTGCTCGCAAATATATATTAGTTAGAGACTAAAACATATAATGTGATATTCGTGTGGGTATACAAATTCACATTTGTGTGTGAAAAGCACACATATATATATGTATATATGATTCAGGAGGTTTTTTGAATAAGTATGCATGTGTATGTTCTTGCTTTTTATGAATAAATATGCATATGTGTGTATATGTTCTTTCTTTTAAACATATATAATTAAAAATATTTTTTAAAAAAAAGAAAAAAAATACTGAGACAGCCATGATTCGAACCTGGATACCCCAGGTTGAGAGCTAGCGAGCAAGACCACTAGGACATGTATGTGATCTTGTCAAACTACGACGCCGCGTGTTTTTGGACTATGTCCAAAAGTTTTGTGGCACATATCATAGTAATGGGCCACATAAGTTGTAAATTCTGTGGTGCATTTTGTAGGAATGTGCCACATAACTTTCACACTTAGCCAAAAATAACCGGTTTGGCCTCCCCCTAATCCCCTTTATCTCGCCCGCGTGCAACCCTAATCCCATTTCCATCTTCCCATTTCTCTCGCCCGCGCGCAGCCCTAGTCGCCCTCGTCATTGGAGCTGCCGTGTCGGAGAGCCCGTGGAGGAGGAGGAGGAGAGCTGCCATGGAGGAGGAGGCCTACCACCGCCATGCCGAAACCCTAGCGCCGCCCGACGAACCGTCCGCCACTTGCACCCGCCCGCGACCTAGGAGGAGGCAGCACCGCACCACCAAGATTCAGGAAGGAGGAGGGAGCACCACGTCGCCACCGTCGCGCCGGAGCCCATGGAGGAGGAGGCCTGCCCCGCCCCACCTGCAACCTAGGAGGAGGAGGCATGCACCGGCCATAGCAGGAGCACCGTCGCCACCCTCGTCATCGACGACCACCACAGCAGCATGTATTCCGATTCTTCCCCTTGTTGTAGTTTAGTTAGTTTAGTCATATGTAGTTAAGTTAGTTCATATGTACCTATGTAGTTCAGTTAGTTTCTTTTAGGGAGATGAGGGAGAAGCTTGTTAACGCTCTATTTTTTAACTAAAGAAAAACAACTACTAAAGGAGACAATCTGATTTAATTAGCAAAGGGAGTCAGACTAAACTAAAAATAGCTGTTATATGTGATGCATATGATAACTTGGTTTCTGGGCTAATTTAGGTACAATGAAGTGACTGCAAGAAGTAAGAAAACCAGTAGGTCCCTGGATGCAATCCTTAGTATATAGGACTATTCACTATGTTTTGTCCAGTGCCACTAAGACACATACTGGTAGATGAGAACAACATGGTTTATTACTAGAGTCTAGACTATGATTTAGAGGATGTGATGTTGGACAACCTAGTATTTGTGCTATTCACTGACCTTGATTGTGTTTTTTGCTTCTGAACATATTCTATGCTTGATTGCTAGGATAATCTGATAATAATATAGAGGTTTTAGTTGGGTGGTTCCTGTATTAGGATTACATGTAGAGTGTTTCAAAATATGAACAAGAGCATGATGTTATTTAATAGCCAAGCATGCCTCATGGATGTTGATGTTAATTCTTAATATCTTTATTTTAAGAAATGGAAAATTCATGTTGTTTTTATTAGGAAAAGATACATATAAGGTGTAGGAGTGTATATGTGGTTGAGATATTTGAATACTGTTTGGTCCAGTGTATAAGATAGTGACAACTTGGTATTAGGCAATGGTGATGGTCTATTTAACTTCCCTAATCTGGTCCATGTGTACAATTAATAGTTCATAAAGAAAGTTTGTTTTGCTGCAGCGTGTTTATTTCTGCATATCATTTTCTTGCCATTTTCTATGGAAGTTGTTATCAAGCTAGACAGAATGTAGAATCTGGTATATTGGTATAACTTAGATGGTGATGTGTTTGTGCTTTTATGTCCATTAAGTAGCTACTATTAAAATAGTTGTATATTAGCTATAAATGCTTCTGCTATTTAGAGAGTTTTACTTGGTTGATATTTCACTGGCTACTGTTACTGCTATTACTACCTATAGGGATGGTTAAACTTTTATATGGTGATGTTGTTATATATATGGTGCTGCTGTTATATGGTGATCATGTTATATGAGTGAAATGGTGCTGTTATATGGTGATGTCGTTATATATATGGTGCTGCCTCTAGATGAAATGGTGCTATGGTGAAATGGTGATGTGAAATATGGTTGATATTTTGGTTGTGAAATGGTGTTGCTACTGTTACAGGGATGTGCTACTAGTGCTAGTAGTAAATTCATGATTTGGGTTGTCAATGGGGATGGGGCTGTCAATGGGGCTGGGGCTATTTTTCCTTGCAGGGATTTCAATTGAGTTGCTCGTTTCTCCTGAAGTGTCGATTCACTTCCGTTTCAGTTGAGAAATGGGCTATCCTAGATCAAAACGTTAGCAAAGGTTATGCCGAATTTTTCGGCCAAGATTTGTGCTAACGTTTTGCCTCTTTTTAATAGAGTGCAAACATGTTGGGCAACAACGAGGCCAGCCCTTCTAAGTAGAGCGTCGAAGAACAAGCTAGACAGGCCAATGAGTCATTATGGTGAGGGTCCAAACAATAGGAGGAGGAGGATATGAGGATGACACCAGCACCGGAGGAGGAGGCGACCGCCGCCAGAGCTGCCGGGGGCAATGAGGGAGGAGATCCTGATTATGAGGGGGACGAAGACGACTACGATGAAACTAGTGAAGGCGGTGGCGAAGAGGATGACACCACCGATGGCGGCGCCCGCACCTATGGCGGCGAGCGCACGGATGTTGGTAGTGGCAACCTGGCCACTTCTCAGAAGAAGAAGAAGGAAAAGAAGGATCGGAAGGTGCCAGTGCTCGCAACCGTCTGTGATGAGTTCACTGAAGTCACAGAAAGTGGCCAACCCATTGCGCCAGAGGCGTTTTCCAAAGAGTATGGCCTGCAACTTGGGTGCATCGTATGGTAAAGCATGTCGATGAACACGAAGTACATCAGACATGCTGACAATGCAGCTTTGGTCGATAACCTCCTTAAGAAGCTTCACAAGCGATATAGATTCCCAGAGCGGTTTAGAAACCTGGAGAGAAAGAACCCGATGAACAAACTAGCCCTCACGAAGATGAGGAACGCCTTGAGCATCTGGGAAACCCAGGTAAAGAATAACATTGACAAAGGTGAAAGCTAGGAGGTTATTAGTAAGAATAATCCAATGCTCGACGAAGAGGATTAAGATATTCAAGGTGGATATAGCTACCGAAGAAGCTATAAAATGGACTAAATGGGGCAGGAGTATGCGGGAACAGAACATAGGTAACCACCACCTTAGAAGCGGCGGTTATAGAGGGAAACATGCCATTTGGGACAAGGAGAACGCCGAGCTTGAATGCCTGGGTAAAGATAACCCTTGGCTTAAAATCATGGACTTGCAGCTTAGGCACTTTGTTCGGGCCCACTACTACATGGACAAGGAAACAGGGGAGTTCATCACCGACGTTCCGGAGGTGAAGGAATTCGAGAAGAAGTTGGTAGTGAATTTATCGCTGATCTCAAGTCTATTGCGTTTAATTAAAATAATGAAGCCAAGAATCTAAATGGGTTCACCTTTCCTTGTCTCTACAGGAGGATGAATTGAACGCTCCTGCTAGAGAGTTGTCTCAGGATTCGACGGAGCCATGGGACACGGTTTTCAATAGGGCGATGAATGCTTACAATAAGAGGGACAAGGGGTTGCCGCCGTCCTCAGCTGGCCGTGTGTCCGGCTTCGGTACGATCATGAAGTTCAAGGAGTACTACAAACAGGACGCCAAGAAAAGAAGGGAGAGGAAGAACCAGTCGGCGGCTAAGGATAAAGCCGCTGTTGAAGAGCTGAAGATGAAGGTGCAGACACTGGAGGAGAAGGCAGTGGACAAGTTAGTGGAAGAGAAGCTCCACGCGATGATCCCCCCTGAGTTTTTCGAGGGGCTAACTGCTTGGAATGCGGGAGGTCAACAGGGGCCGATACATCTGCCCAGCTTAAGCAGCAGCAATTCGGGCATCAACATTAACGTGTCTCCGGACCTGGTGACCCAGCCGGCTGTCAACGCCAGGACGCAGCCGCTTGTTTTGGTCACACCGACGCCCCTCCCACCAAAGATACCAAGGCACAGCCGACTGCGGTGGTGCTTCATGAGGCACCCGAGCGGGAGAATGCAAATGTTGATAGGCCGGCCGCCGGCATCATCCGTGTCTCTACATTAGCCGAGTTCCATGCCATCACCAAGGTAACTAATTAGTTAGTGCGCGTCATCTCCTTTATGCCTTTGATGCATGACTGCTACCATCTCATGATGCCCAACAACATGTTTTGCCTCGGGACACTTCTTGCGTACTCCTGCTTAAAGATGTCAACGGTGAGTTGAAGGATGCTGCCAAGGGCACTCTCATACAACCGGCGAGCCGCACGATACACAACAATCCAATGGATGATGACGTGATGAGGGTCAGGTTGGCTCGGGTGTTGCTAGGGTGCGACAACATGGACCCCCCTTTCAACCTCAGGGAGCCGACGAACACAAGACCCTTGGAGAATGCTACAACTGGCCCTTGACATGGCCGAAGACCCAGATTCTTCTTGCGGGGGGAGCGCCGGTGCCACCTCTCGATCGATTTCCTGACCACCACCTCGGAAGCCAGCATCCGTCGTTGTCGCCACCACCAGCCGTCACCAGCAACTCTTGGCAGCATGTGTACCGCCCCATGGCAAAGACGTTGTGCCGCAACCACCGTTGCCCCCGCTACCACCAACACATGATGGCACCCATGAAGATGATGATGAATTCGTCAACTTTGACGACTTTATCAACACGGGCGCCGACAAAGGATTGTATATGCCTTCTATGGATGAAGAACCCTTCACATCTCACGACCATCAAGCTGGTCGGCCCAATACATGCACGCAGCGCCTGGTCTTCCATGGTTTTTCTCAAGAGATGCCTCCGGCCGCCGATCCACCACAGGAGAAATCGGGATTGGTTTTTAGCCCCAACACACTCCAAAAGGCGGCCGATGAGTAGATGGCAGTGGAGGACACTGTTGTGAAGAAGAAGCACAGGAAGAAAGGTAATAATAAAATAAGAAGGGTGTGAGCCAGCCTCCTCCAAAGAGGATCCGGGCTCAGGACGCTGTCGTTGTACCATCCACACAATATGGTTTCCCTGAGTGCATGTAGCTGGTGATCCAATATTGACTCTGGATATGCTCCACATCGTGGTTGGACCCATGTTAAATTGCACGAGGGTATCAAGACACTAGAGGGCATCCTTCCTAAAGACAAAGATCCAAATTACCCGGTTTTCATGGCCAAGGTGCCATTCGACATGGGCTTCGTCGATGAAGCCCCCGTGGATATATTCTTCATAGCATACGAGGACATCTTCAAGCTGTTTCTCACGAAACGGATGGACTACAACTTGGTCCGCCTATACGTGCTCAATCTGGCGATCAAGATCAAGAGATAGAGTATCCCGGAAGTCGCGATAGTGGATCCCTACTACATGCGGGACAGCCAGTTGGTCGAAGGATCATAGACACGGACCAAGGAAGCGGCATATCTCGAGAAGTTCCTGGTGGACATGAAGAGGAAGGACACACTTCTTTTTCCTTTCTTTCTCGAGTAAGTACACACTCGCTCGATCTCCGTTGTAACTTATGCATTTCTTATAGATTCTTCCTTTGCTCTTTTTCCAACATTCTGTTCCAACTGTGTTACGTAGAGACAAATACTGCACACTCATCTTCCTTGCCCCGAGGTATTCGCTAGCCACGTATTTCGACTCGGGGAGTTTGATGAAGAAGAAAGACTACACCAGAATAAAGGATGTTCTCAATGAGGCTCTCGAGGGCTACGCCAAGAAGGGATGCACCTTTGTAGATAAGGGGGAATGTATCAAGGATGGCAAACACGTGTTCAAGCACATGCTCGAGTTCCCCTGCGTCACGCAGCCTATTACTGGTAGTGCCAAGGAGGCCTTCTACATCCTCCATCACCTTAAAGGCTATGTTCGGGATTGCCAGAACCTAACGCTGCCATCTAGTCTCCGAGGATGGGCTGAAACTTGGGCGCAAAGGAATGATGATGATCTTAGAGAAGACTTCCATCGCATTCAGCTGAAGTTGTCACAAATCATCATTGAATATGTCAACTCAAGGAGGGCCTACAAAAAGCCAGAGGGTTGAGTAAGAGGGAGATCGAAGAATGCCTCCGTAAGCTGGGTGACATAAGGACGTAGATGACAAAAGAGGGATATCAACCGTTCCCGAAGCTAAGCGAGAAGAAGAAGTCTTCATGATCGATGTGTGCCTAGCATGATCGAGTGTGTGTATATTCTCGATGGACGCTTGTTGTAGTGTGTGTGTCATAAACTTTACTATCTTGTGGTCGAAATGGTCGTTGTTGTTAGACTTAAACTATATTTTGGTCGTGTTGTCATTGAACTTATTACTTATATGATGATCGCGATGCTATCTTTTAGGTTTATGGATCCTTTGTTTTATATTTTGTGAACATATATATATGGATGTGAACCCTTTATTAATTCTTTTTGTTGCATGTTTACTAATATGCCTTGTCATCTATAGAGATAGCGACGAGGTGGTATGTTGTGTACATGGGTAGGGTTCCAGGAGTCCACAAGGAGTGGAAGGACTGTCACAAAGAAGTGAACAAGTTCAGCGACAACATCTACAAAGGATACGTGACTAGAGAGGAGGCGGTAGCCAAGCGGAGGAACCACCTATGGAAGAAGAACTGGATGAAGATATTTGTCAGTCTCATGCTCTTGCTCACCATCATCACAGCTGTATTCTATTTGATCCTAGTGTAGGCGGTGACCACTTCATATTTGTAATGTCAGATGATATGAACTTTGTATTCGGCACTTGCGTAAAAATTCGGCTCTTGACACTATATATGTATCTCGATCGGGCTCTAAGTGTGATGACATTATACTTGTGTTTGTATTATATGTCGGTTTTCATCTACTACATGTGCAATGTACTATTTATACTGATATGTATAAATCCTGTATAAATACCTGATTATACACCAGGAACGTATTTTACTTTGAATACATGTAATATAGTCAGTAACGCATATAGAAAAGGTATCTGTGGCGTATATACATTCTATGGCGCATTGGATTATATGCGCCACTGAACATATTCCTATGGCACATATGGCGAAATGCGCCACAGAAGTCTGAGATTTCTATGGCGCATATCTATATGCACCACAGAAAGCAGATATCAGTGGCGAGGTAACAGTGGCGACACACATATGCGCCACAGAAGATAGATTTACTTGCGCCACAGAAGAGGTGTTTCCTAGTAGTGGTAGGTCCTAAGAAATTTACTACTAGTAGAGTGTACACTGTAAGGCGGCAGGAGTACCTCGTTTGAGGAACCCATCATAACTTTGCTCAGACATCCAACCGCCTTCAACTCCCTTCCCCATCGTGCTAGACTCGTGGGTCCTAAACTATGATTTGGATATGCACATGACCTTAATTGGTCACTCAAGCCAATTTGTCATTATGCAAATACTAATCAGTGCTAGCATTTTACAAAACTATTGTTGGCCCATGATATATTCGCCGTCTGGGTTCCTTCAGAAGAATTTTGGATATTTTAAAGAGTAATAGTCTATCGCGCTCACATGTATTCAAGTTTGACCTAATTTAGTTTTATCGGCATAGAGTCATTTAAGTGTGTGGAGCTTTGGCTTGGGAGTTTGAAAAATCCTGAAACTTGGGAAACTATAAGAAAGAATTGTCCACTTTGTACGAAAATTTGTGTGTGTGTGGGTGGGGGGCATTCTTTGTTCTTTAATTTATTCTACCAGTAAAATACTAGAAACACTCAGTTCATGGTATGGCCTATTATACCATGTACTCCATGTGAACTTTCTTGGGTTTAAAGGCAAGTGACCAAGATCATGGACATACTCTATATATCTATAATGACGGTGTGTCCATATTTTGGTATAGGTCGATGCATGTTAGCATGGTAAAGAAGTAAAAGTTTTTTCAGAACAAAGTACGGTTAATATGGCTAAATTAGAGTTCATAGCATGTGCCATTTATTTACTAGTACATAAAGTGGTTGGATAAATTACATATTATATTTTTAGGCTTAATTTTCCACCTAATTTAACCCACTCAAACGAATTTCCATCGATTTGTCGAATTAGGTCTAATTTAATAATCTACAAGAAGTGCGTGAGAGAAAGTTCAATAGTATAATCGAATCTTAGGTATAACAAAGTGATACGTCATTTAGTACAGGCCTTATACCAACATATACAATACCTAGCGATTAAACTATACAACATCTAGCATTATGATGCAACAACCTCGTCAAAAAGCAAGAAGATTGAACATAAATAAAATGAAAAACCTTTCTATGTCCGCTTGAAAAATCCTAAAACTTAGGAAAATTGTAAGAAAGCATGGTACACTTTGTCTGAAAATTACGGTGGTGGCATTCTTTATTTATTTTTTGGAACTAGAGGTCGTGGAGGAGTGAGAGGCTTCTGTTATCGCGCTAGGGTTTGTTGTCGTCGCAAGGTGGTCCGAGTACCTTTTGTAATTATTGTTACCTTGGAGCCTTTTTGTACTGGTGTTGATGATTATGTTGAATTTTGGAATAGAAAAAACGGTTGCTGGAAGTAGATCGGTGTGTCGTACCAAGGCACACGTGTGCAGCACCACGCTGTGGATGTGGAAGAGACAAGCCGGACTATGCACCCGCGACTGGAAAGAAGAGCTCGATAGAGGATGGATGGTGAGAGCCAACGAAGGAGAGAGAAAACACAACTTGTTTTGCGTGCATATACTAGTAGTAGGTCCATACATTTACTACTAATGGAGTATACCATGTACCTCGTGTCAGCAGCCCATCATAGCTTTGGTCTGACATCGCACCGCCTTCAAGTCCTCCTCTGCGCTACTCTCGTGCTGCCTCTTTTTTTTGAAAGTCTTGCGCTACCTTCCTCTTGTTCTCTTACTTGTGTAGCTCAGGTTTGACCAAATTTCGTTAAATTGTCAAAATGCAAAATCTTAACAAGAAGTTAAACCTGATGTCCAAACTCTCCATGGTTTCCGATACACTCCTAATTGACACCCGATGGGTACCTCCAAAAGAACTTTCAAAGAAACCTATGATTTACTTGTAGTTCAAATTTGAAAGATTCAGCAGTACATAATAAGACAAGAAAATATCACAGATTCATATTCAGTAGCACTAGACATATTTAGTAGCATTTCAAAGGGACCGATTTAGCAATACAGACACTGAAATTCAATAGCAGTATAGAGAGAATCAGTTCTTGTTTCAGCTCTCAAAAACTTGGCATAGTGTCATTGATCAAAAAAGTACCAGTACAATAGTATTAGTTCTACAAAATACTTTAATAATAGCAACATCAGAACATCAGAGAGATTCAGTAGCTTTTGAAAGATTTAGCAGTATAGGTCGTATTCTACACTCGATCTGAAAAATTCCCAGTATATAGGAATTATTACAAAATATATTAGCAGTTGCAGAACTCCATACAAAATACTCGGTAGATGTATAAAACTACTCGTAGTAGTATCTTAAGCTAGCTAGGAATGATTACATGTCCCATCATATAATCCAAACATGCATGAGAGAAAAGAGAGAGGTCATAATCACCACAAGATTTGTATGCCAACGGTTCAGCATGTCCATGTCGTGGCCGGGTAGCGCTTGCTTTCTAGCCTGGCACGTATATCTCATTTTACCGTCGTCTATGGATCCTCGTAATAGGCTTTCGCCTGTTCACCCTCAGTAAGATAGATGTAAAATTCACGGATCTTTCTAGCAATTTCCACCACTCCGATTACAAAGGGGGAATCTGCCACTAACATAAATAAAGTAATTAATATTAGAACAGATTGACTAGAAAATTATAGACAGTAGTACATTCATATTAGAATCATCAGGAAAATATTAAGATGTGATATCTCACAATGAGTTAATGTCGTCGTTGATCCAATATTGGAACACCATGAGGAACTCCTACTAACGATTGAGGAGCTTGACAATAAGTCTGCGGCACCACCATGTAATGGTTCAGAGCATCCAACGTGGCTTCGGCCGGCAGCTCGACAATCTTTGGCTCAGAATAAAACTTGAGTTGATAGAACCCACAAAAAGAGACCAATGACGACATCCTCACATCATACTCCTCCAATTCCCACACGGGTGACCTTATGCGGCTGACGGATAGGAAAATCTCTGTGTTGTGCCCGTCTTCCCGATGCCGATGACATTTGTTCTGTGCGAGCACCCTGCAGGCACCGGCTTAGAAGGGTCCCATTGTTTGATGCTGTAGAGGACTGTGGGCACCTCGATCGAGTGGGTAGATTTGAGGTGTAGATACAATGTTAATTTGTTGCCGACCTAGTTGCATCCTGGCTCCGTGCAGATAAACGAGTTGTGGATGTAGGATATCATGTGGGCATAGAGTTTGTTGAAGGAGACCACTTTCGAGCAGTTCTAGTTCGGGCAGCTGTAACTTTCTCTGCCAGCGACTTGGTGGTGTATCTCCTTGGAGCATGCGGCCAGCCGTACGGTGCTTTTAGTGTCCAAACGCTCAGCGATTTTGTTGATGACGTGGTCGTTAACCTTGCTAAAGCCAATGCACCACTGGCTCTCCCTCGAACCTCTCCAAATTTTGTACAGACGATCCACCATCGTGTATAGGAGGATTGGGGTGAGGGAGGATCTATATAGAACTATTTGTGGGGGGGGGGGGGGGGGGGTTGGAGGAGAGGGGTGGTGGTATGGAAGAAGAGATGCATCAGGAGAGATGGCGAGAAAAATGTTTGATTCGCATATTGGAGAGGATCACAAATGCGGCCAGGAGGCGTCGGCGAGTGGGGATAAACTAAACGGAGATGGGGAAGATGGGATGGCTTTTTGAAAGAGGTTTTTTCTTTTCTTGTAATAAATTAACCATGTCACCTCCTGGGGGCAGTATAGTCTCAGTCATGTCGGTTTGACCAGACACATTATTTATTTACAGGTTCTACTGTAGTATTTGCATAAGTATGAGTATTACTCTACCTCCATTCGAGGAATAAGGCGTCCTCGTTTGGCGTGTTTTCTTTGACCAAGATTTACTCTAAATATATAAAGAATGTTGGTACAAAATTAGCATTATTGGAACATATTACTCTACCTCCAACAGTACTAATTTTACACAAAGTAATCAAGTGTATTAGTTACTCTATTAATTTTGGCAAAACTTACACAATGTAATCAAGTATGTATCTTCTCGGCACCCCCCCGCGCACCTTCCAGCTGATCTCTCCCTTGTTCGCAGTGTGGTGCTCAGCACATGTTCCATAGTTAGGGTTGAGAGCGGGGTCCCGCGAAAGTCCCGCTTCTAGTTCATTTTGAAGTTTCTATAGGAGTACTTCAAAATGAACTAGAAGAGGAACTTTTGCGGGATGCCGCTTTCAACTCTAGCCATGGTACAACGGCTCTCTGTCTGTCTATCATGTGTTCGTCAGCTAGGTTGTGTTGGTGTGCATAGGAAGGAACCACTTTGGGCCTTGGGTTGGGGCGGTGGCAAAAAGTAGCCACAAATCAAACTTTTCGGGTTTCGATTTTTTCACTTGCTTCGTCCCAAACATCGGCATGGAAGGTTATTACAAAGATCGACACTCGCAATACTAGAGAAGGGACATTGTACTTGATATGTATACATATATATACATTCCCCATCACATTCGATGCACTTCATCAGCAAGATCTGGCAAAAGTGAGCACCGTGCTGATTTCTTCTTTGTTAAGCAAGTTATTGTTGTTCTAGTAGGAAGGGTATGCCTCAGCTAGTGGGTGGAGAAGGAGAGCCAATCCCGACTGCTTTTTCGTGCTTATTTTTAGTCCCTTTTATACTAAAACATGGGTTGGGTGTAATTTTCTCTTTTTTTGAGGTCCTTGATGTAACATGTACACTTCCACTAACCATGTTTATGTTGTGAACCGAAGCATCTCACTCCTTCAAGGCCAAACCTAGTTGAAAAAAGGTGCCAACGTTGCACATTTCAAACAAAGTGGACCATGCTTTCTTATAACTTCCTATCTTTAGAATTGTTGAAGCCTCCTAGCTAGGTAACTTCCCCCACTTAGAGGACTTTATGCAGATTTAACAAAACTATGTCAGATATGAACTACAAGTAAGCATGATAGGTTGCTCTTGAATTTTACAGATGTCATTTGTTGGTACCAATGTAGTCAATATATCGAGAACCATCGCGAGATTTCAAAAATGCAGCTAACTTCGTGCTGAAAATTTGATAATGTTTTGCAGCCACTGAAATAAAACAAATAATAAAACAAATACTTTCATGTGGCGTCCTCTTATGTGTATTGCTCGCCATAAAAAAATCAGAAATAAATGCTTGACACTTTGTTTCAAAAGAAAAATTTGTTATGTTGCTTCACAATTTTCATACCACTATATAGTGTACGAATAACTTTGAAAATCGGCAGTTGGATATAGATAGGAAAAACCCGACATTGTTTACCATTGGATCTCTTTTAGTACATTTGATTATGTCATGTCTAGCATGTAGAAGATTCCATTATTGTTGGCCTCTGGCACCATGAATATACTATGCACAGAAAGTACAGAGAACATGGTTTTGAATGCCAGAAGCCAAGTTTCCAGATATACTGGACAATGTTTTATGTACGATTCCCATGTTTTATGAGTTTTCAAAGCTTCAGAGCAAACTCGGCCCACCCAAATGACTTTATGTCTCTTTTAACAAAATCAGGTCATATCTGAACTAGAATCTCTAGAAAGTTGTAGATTTCTATAAAAGTTCTACTAAAAGCTTTTGGTGGTATCCATCAAGCAGTTAATATATCAGAAATAATCGAGAGTTTTAACCAATTCAACTTCTTGCCAAGAATTTGTATCTTGACAATTTTGAACCCGTTTTGAAACAATCACATGTAATAAAGAAAACATAAAAACAAATATTTGCGCATGGCATCCTATCACGTCATGTGTACATCCTGCCAGGAAACTGATAACCATGTGATTTGAAAACTTCTAAAAACCTACCCCGCGATATTTTCCCACCATGTATGAATATTATTTGGTTTCAACCCTGATGACCAAAAAATTTCAGGGCCATATCGACATCATAGTTAATGTATTGTTCCCACATTAATTTGGTATATGGGTGCATCTTGGCGTAGTAGTCAATGTTGCCCGTGGGAGTCTCAACATTGGGCCTATTTGATTTGCGGGATAGGAAAAACAAAGGAATAGGGCAAATGCAGTATTATTAGAATATCATGTCCATTGAATCCTACAACATTTGGAGCCTATAGGAATTTTTCTTAAAGAAGTGTTTGATTCATAGGAATGTAAAGGAATTGTAACATGAGGTTGAGGTGGATCGTTCTTAAAATTTTACGGAAGACATGTGCATGGCGTCCTTTTGCATGTATCACATGCCATGCAAAATGATAAACTTGAGTTTTGACAATTTTCAAAAACCAAGTTCACAAAATTGTCCTGCAATGCGTATGAATAGGTTTCTAGTTGGACGACCAAGGTCAATGCCATATCTTGTGATCCACATCATAGTTTATGGTAATTTCCCCATATTATGTAGATTGGTGCATCTTGGCATGGTAAACATTATTTTGCCAAGGGGAGTTTCCAAGAAGTATTATGAAAAGAGATGATCTCAATTTTCCAAATGACATGATTTTTTTTGCGAAAACTAGAACGTTGTTTTCCATAAATAAAATAGTAGTACTAGGAAAAAGAAGGATCAAAATGGAGGGGGGCAAATGAAGAGCTACTGTAGAAGAGATTATGGGGTTAGAGAAGGCAGCCCGAGAGGGCAGCAGCAAAGAGGTGTTGAAGGCGGTTCGATGTCAGAGCAAAGTTATGAAAAAAGAGATAGACACAGAGCCGCCGTAGTACCATGGCACACATGCACAGTGCCCTGTTGTGGACCAGGGAGAGATCAACTGGAGGATGGACGTGGTGCAGGAAAGGAGAGAATAGTACACAATTTATTTTCCTTGCGTAGAGGAGGAGTAGCACACTGTAAGGCTGCAGGAGTGAGCAACATGCCGATTTCCTTTGTTAAGCAAGTACAAGTGGACCTCATAAAAATGAAAATTGCATCCAAGTCCATGCATTTAGCACAAGGACCCTAAAACTTAGCGATGAAGTGTGTGTTTTGAGGTTTGCGCATACTAGCGTTCATCCTGCTAAAGACTACCAGTAGAATCTTTCTAGATGCTAAGAATGGAAAATAAGTCTAATGGTTAGTAATGTTTGGATTTGCCAGTATTGATCAAACGGTAAATGTTCCGTACACTATGAAGTGGTATGGTATTGAAAGAGATAAGACAAGATAAAGATAAGATAAGATGTATTGCGAATGGTCGATCTAACGGTAGGTCTCATAGGAGCGAGGTGCTTGAGAGTTAACACGGTCGGTGGAAGTACAAGTTATAGAAAGGACCTCATAAAAAATGAAAATTCTATCCAATTTCATGCATCATTTAGCAGAAGGACCCTGAAACTAAGCAATGAAGTGTGTGTTTTGAGGTTTGCGCATACCGGCGTTCATCATGCTAAAGACCATCAATAGAATCTTTCTAGATGCTAAGAATGGAAAAGAAGATCCAACGGTTAGCAATGTTTGGATTTGCCAATCTTGATCCAACATTCAATGTTCAAAGTTCATCTTTACACTATGAAGTGGTATGGTATTGCTTGTAAGAGATAAGACAACATAAACATAAGATAAGAAGTACTGCAAATGGCAGATCTAATGGTAGGTCTCATAGGAGCGAGGTGCTTGAGAGTTAACACGGTCGGTGGAAGTACAAGTTACATCAAGGACCTCGTAAAAAATGAAAATTGCATCCAAGTCCATGCATTTAGCATAAGTACCCTAAAACTGAGCAATGAAGTGTGTGTTTTGAGGTTTGCGCATACTAGCGTTCATCGTGCTAAAAACAATCAGTAGAATCCTTCTAGATGCTAAGAATGGAAAAGAAGATCCAATGGTTATTAGCAATGTTTGGATTTGCCAGTCTTGATCCAACGTTCAATCTTCAAAGTTCATCTATACACTATGAAGTCGTACACTATTGTAAGAGATAAGACAAGATAAACATAAGATAAGAAGTGTTGCAAATTCGAATGGCCAATCTAATGGTAGGTCTCGCAGGAGCGAGGTGCCTGAGAGTTAACACGGTCTATGGAAGTACAAGTTACATCAAGGACCTCGTAAAAAATGAAAATTGCATCAAAGTCCATGCATTTAGCACAAGGACCCTGAAACTGAGCAATGAACTGTGTATTTTGAGGTTTGCATATACCAGCGTTCATCATGCTAAAGAGTATCAATAGAATCTTTCTAAATGCAAAGAATGGAAAAATGATCCAATAGTTATTAGCAATGTTTGGATTTGCTAGTCTTCATCAAATAGTCAATGTTTCATTCACTATACAGTGGTATTGTATTGTAAGAGATAACGCAAGATAAGGATAAGATAAGAAGTACTATGAATGGCCGATCTAATGGTAGGTCTCTGATGGCCCAAAATATATTGAGCTCGTTGGGGAACCCCAAGTTGAAGGTATGATGAGCACAACAGCAAGTTTTCCCTCAGTACGAAACCAAGGTTATCAATCCAGTAGGAGCAAGGAAAGACCCCAAAGGTGTTGCTAGCTGAGCCTTGGTAGGGCGCACTACCAGTGCTAGTAGCAAGGTGGAGACCTGCACAACACAACCACAGAACTTTTTCCCCAACTTGCGATGAGGTTGTCAATCTCTCTAGTTTTGCTGAAAACAAAGGATTAAACGTATCGAATGGAAGGAAGTAATAGTTTGCAGAAAGTACACACAAAGTAGTAAACAGTTTGTAGATTGATTGTAAAAGAAAGGACCAGAGTCCATAGTTCACTAGAGGTGGCTCTCCTTAAGATAGATAACATGCTGGGTGAACAAATTACAGCAGGGCAATTGACAAACATCGAGAAATAATACAAGCATATACTAATCACCTTGACTCCTTTGAGATTCGATTGGGCATTACAACATTATACATAGACCGCCATCCAACTACATCTATGACTAATAATCCACCTTCAGGTTATTATCTGAACCCCTCCAGTATTAAGTTGCAAGCAATGGATAATTGCATTACAAATTGTGTGTAAAGTAAACAATACGATTGTTCTATGAACAAAGGATTGTTGTTTTGTCCCTAGTAGCAACATCACATCTAGTACCTTAGAGATTTCTGTCACTTCCCCAGATTACCAGAGGCATGAACCCACTATCGAGCATAAATACTAACTCTTGGAGTTGCTAGCATCTACTTGGCCAAGATAGCTACTAACAATGAAAGCATGCAAGATCACAAATAACAAAGACATGATAGAATCAATAATCAATCGGAAATAGCATCTCAATATACATCGGATCCCCGTAAACACAACATGCAGAATTACAAATAGATGATCTTGATCATGAACGGAGCTCACAAGATGTAAACATGAAAGCAAAAAGGAGGAGAACCATCCATCTAGCTACTACATGGACCCGTAGTCCAAATATGAACTACTCACGCATCACATCGGAGGCTTGCATGATGATGAAGAAGGCCTCCAGGGTGAATTCCCCTCTCTGGCGGGGTGCCGAGAAGAGCTTCAGATCCCTCCTAATCTAGGGATGGAGATGATGGCAGCTACAGACTCTTTCGTGGATTTTTGATCGGGTACTTAGGGTTTCCGTATCAGAGGCAATATATAGGCGGAAGGAGAGGTCGAGGGGGTGCCTGGGGCGGCCAGACCACCCCCTAGCGCGGGCCAGGCCTGGCCGCGTGGCCAGGTGGTGTGGCCGGGTCCCATCCCCTCTCCGTCTCGTATTCTGGCTCCAGGTGTCCCCCGATAAAATAATGACTTTGGCTTTTGTCCCGTCCAATTCCGAGAATATTCATTTTCTAACTTTCCTGGAACCAAAAACAGCAGAAAACAGGCAGCTGGCACTGTGGCTCTTGTTAATAGGTTAGTCCAAGAAATCATATGAAAAGTACTCCAAAGTGTGGACAAAACACAAGAAAGTAGATAAAACCAAGCATGGAACATCAAAAATTATAGATACATTTGCAATGTATCAGTCTCGTAGGAGCGAGGTGCTTGAAAGTTAACATGGTGGGTGGAAGTACAAGTTACATCAAGAACCTCATAAAAATGAAAATTGCATCCAAGTCCATGCATTTAGCACAAGGACCCTGAAACTGAGCAATGAAGTGTGTGTTTTGAGGTTTGCGCATAATAGCATTCATCGTGCTAAAGACTATCAGTAGAATCTTTCTAGATGCTAAGAATGGAAAAGAAGATCCAACAGTTCGCAATGTTTGGATTTGCTAGTCTTGATCCAATGGTCAATGTTCAAAGTTAATCCGTACACCATGAAGTGGTGTATGGTATTGTAAGAGAGATAATACAAGATAAGAAGTACTCAAATGGCCGATCAAATGGTAGGTCTCGTAGGAGCGAGGTGCTTGAGAGTTAACACGGTTGGTGGAAGTACAAGTTACATCAAGGTCCTCATAAAAATGAAAATTACATCCATGTCCATGCATTTATTAGCACAAGGACCCTGAAGACTGAGCAATGAAGTGTGTATTTTCAGGTTTGCGCATACTAGCGTTCATCGTGCTCAAGACTATCGGTAGAACCTTTCTAGATACTAAGAATGGAAAAGGAGATCCAACGGTTAACAATGTTTGGATTTGCCAGTCTTGATCCAATGGTCAATGTTCAAAGTTAATTCGCACACCACTATGTAGTGGTATGGTATTGTAAGAGACTAGTAAAAGGCACGTGCCACACACACATATATATATACTGTATGAAATGTGATTTAACAAACATTAAGTTGTTATTAACAAATAGTCTTGTTAGAGAACAAAATGCATACATTAAGTCTATTAATAATAACTATCTACACATATTGAGAATGCAGCCTACTGTTTGCTATGAAATTTTTGGGTGGTGACATGATGGTTTAGAACATGGTGGAGTTTGCTCTAGGTACTATTAAACACGAATCCAGCTGCTCTGAACCATTGGATCTAACAGCCCAACGGTCAGGATTGGTGCTATGGATCCAATTCAAAACTGCTCCATTATATATAGGAGATGAGACAAGATAAATATATAAGATAAGAAGTACGGTTAATGGCCGATCTAATGGTATGTCTCGTAGGAGCCAGGTGCTTGAGAGTTAACACGGTCGGTGGAAGTACAAGTTACATCAAGGACCTGGTAAAAAATGAAAATTGCATACAAGTCCATGCATTTAGCACAAGGACCCTGAAACTGAGCAATGAAGTGTGTGTTTTTAGGTTTGCGCATACTAGCGTTCATCGTGCTAAAGACTATCAATAGAATCTTTCTAGATGTTAAGAATGGAAAGAAGATCCAACAGTTAGCAATGTTTGGATTTGCCAGTCTTGATCTAACGGTCAGTTTTCAAAGTTAATACGTACACTATATAGTGGTATGGTATTGTAAGAGATAAGACAAGATAAAGATAAGATAAGAAGTGTTGTGAATGGCTGATCTAATTGTAGGTATCGTAGGAGTGAGGTGCTTAAGAGTTAACACAGTGGGTGGAAGTACAAGTTATATCTAGGACCTCATAAAAATGAAAATTGCATCCAAGTCCATGCATTTAGCTGAAGGACCCTAAAACTGAGCAATGAATTAAGTGTTTGTTTTGAGGTTTGCGCATACTAGCGTTCATCATGCTCAAGAGTATCAGTAGAATCTTTATAGATGATAAGAATGGAAAATAAGATCCAACGGTTAGCAATGTTTGGATTTTCCAATCTTGATCCAATGGTCCATGTTCACAGTTAATCCATACACTACATGTAGTGGTATGGTACTGTAAGAGATAAGACAAGATAAAGATAACATAAGAAGTATTACGAATAGACGATCTAATGGTAGGTCTCGTAGGAGTGAGGTGCTTGAGAGTTAACACAATCGGTGGAAGTACAAGTTACATCAAGCACCTCATAAAAAATGAAAATTGCATCCAAGTCCATGCATTTAGCACAAGGACCCTGAAACTGAGGATTGAATTAAGTGTGTTTTGAGGTTTGCGCATAATAGCGTTCATCATGCTAAAGACTATCAGTAGAATCTTTCTAGATGCTAAGAATGGAAAGGAAGATCCAGAAGTTAGCAATGTTTGGATTTGCCAGTCTTGATCCAACGGTCAATGTTCAAATTTATTTCGTACACTACATGTAGTGGTATGGTATTGTAAGAGATAAGACAAGATAAAGATAAGATAAAAAGTATTGCGAATGGCTGATCTAATGGTAGGTCTCATAGGAGCGAGGTGCTTGAGAGTTAACACGGTCGGTGGAAGTACAAGTTACATCAAGGACCTCATAAAAAAATGAAATTTGCATCCAAGTGCATGCATTTAGCACAAGGACCCTGAAACTGAGTAATGAATTAAGTGTGTGTTTTGAGGTTTGCGCATACTAGCGTTCGTCGTGCGCAAGACTATTAGTAGAATCTTTATAGATGCTAAGAATGGAAAAGAAAATCCAATGATTAGCAATGTTTGGATTGGTCAGTCTTGATCCAACGGTCAGTGTTCAAAGTTAATCCATACACTATATGCAGTGGTATGGTATTGTAAGAGATAAGATAACGATAATTTAAGAAGTATAGTACTGTGAATGGCCGATCTTTTGAATAACCTTCCCTCTCGATGTTTGGGAAGCAAGTGAAAATTTATAAACTAGAAAAGTTTGAACTTTTGTGCTGCCAAGGACCAAAGTGGTTTCCTTCCTATGTACTCCTCATCCCTACTCCACACTAGCAGGTGGCTGTCGAGTACGCCAGAGACATAGAGCCGCTGTACCAAGGCACACGTGCGCAGCGCCATGCTATGGACGAGGGAGAGGTTAGCCGGGCCGATGCGCGAGGGGAAAGGGGGGAGAGATGGAGGATAGCGAAGGAGAGAGAAAACACACGATTTGATTTGCGTGCATAGGTCCTAAAATTTACTACTAGCAGAGTGTATACTGTAAGGCCGCATGAGTACCTCGTGTCAGGAACCCATCATAACATTGCTCTAACATGGAACCGCCTTGAACCCCTATTTCTTGCTGACCTCTTCCCCTGCCAACGTTTTATTCTTTCAGCATGTACAACACGTGGACAGAGGTGAGCATATGTCTAAGCAAAGAAATATACTACTCCCGCATTGTGTAAAAAAGCACACCTTAATAAGGCCTACTATGTGGCATCCGCTAATGTTCACCTTATACATAGTGGAAAAATAAAGTTATCTTTAAGCCTAAGGTGCACTCAAGCTTCTGGGTTGCCCATAGAGAATAGAAAAATCATTTCCACTCTCTCCATATTTCATGTGATCGTTTTCAAAAGGGGTTCAAAATTTTCAAGATGCAAAATCTTAGCTAGAGGCCGAACCAGTCGTCAAAGCTCTTTGCGGTTTCTGGTATATTAATTGATTGCTCAATGGGTACCTCCAAAAGATTTTTTCATAAAACTTTCAAAGCAACCTACAATTTATTACTTGTAGTTCAAATTTGAGCTTATTTCAATACATCGACATGAAGTCATTCAAGTGGGCGGATTTAGCTAGGAAGGTTGAAAACTCATAAAACATCGGAATCGCAAGTACAACATGATGTTGATCCACTAGATATGTGTGAAAACTTGGCTTGTGGCATTCAGATCCAATATTCTTCACACTTTTTTTACGGAAAAGAATGATATCATCATCAATTGAGAATGTTCTTTCCTAGTAGTTGGACACTCACACCGATGACACTGCTTTACAAGAAGATACACTCATGTACCTATGTAATGACATTTAATTCAAGAGAAATCTATCACACTTACTTGTAGCTCAAGTTTGGCCTATTTTCATTAAACTGTCAAGATGCAAAATCTTAGCAAGAAGTTGAACCGGTCGTCAAAACCTATAGTGGTTTCTGATATGTTAATTGATTGCTCGTTGGGTACCTCCAAATGCTTTTTCATAAAACTTTCAAAGCAACCTACAATTTAATTATAGGTCAAATTTGACCTAATCTCGATACATCGACATAAAGTCATTAAAGTGAACGGAGTTAGCTAGAATCGTAAGTAAAACATGTTGACTGATACGTTGCTAACGTATCTATAATTTTTGATGTTCCATGCTTGTTTTATATCTACTTTCTAATATTTTGTCCACACTTTGGAGTATTTTTATACACTTTCTTGGACTAACCTATTAACAAGATGCCATAGTGCCAGTTGCCTGTTTTTTGCTGTTTTTGGTTCCAGGAAAGCCAGAAAATGAATATTCTCGGAATTGGATGGGACAAAAGCCAAAGTCAATATTTCACCGAGGGGGACATGGAGCCAGAATACGAGATGGAGAGGGGCCAGGGGCCGGCCACACCACCTGGCCACGCGGCTAGGCCTGGCCCATGCCAGGGGTGGTGTGGCCGCCTAGGGCACCCCCTCGGTCTCCCCTTTCGCCTATAAGAAGCCTTTGATACTAAAACCCTAAGGACCCAATCAAAATTCCATGAAAGAGTCTGTAGCCACCATCATCTCCATCCCTAGAACGGGAGGGATATGAACCTCTTCCTAGCACCCTGCCAGAGGGGAGAATTCACCCTGGAGGCCTTCTTCATCACCATGCCTGCCTCCGGTGTGATGCGTGAGTAGTTCATCCCTAGACTACGAGTCCATGTAGTAGCTAGATGGTTGGTTCTTCTTCTTTGTGCTACCATGTTTAGATCTTGTGAGCTCCGTTCATGATCAAGATCATCTATTTGTAATCCTACATGTTGTGTTTGCGGGGATCCGATGGATATTGAGATGCTATTTTAGATTGATTATTGATTCTATCATGGCTTTGTTATTTGTGATCTTGCATGCTCTCCGTTGTTAGCGGCTATATTGGCCGAGTAGATGCTAGCAACTCCAAGAGGGAGTATTTATGCTCGATAGTGGGTTCATGCCTCTAGGAATCTGGGGAAGTGACATAAATCTCTAAGGTACTAGATGTGGTGTTGCTACTAGGGAGAAAACAACAATCCTTTGTTCATAGAACAATCGTATTGTTTACTTTACACATAATGCTTAATGCAATTATCAGTTGCTTGCAACTTAATACTGGAGGGGGTTCGGATGATAACTTGAAGGTGGATTATTAGTCATAGATGCAGTTGGATTATGGTCTATGTATAATGTTGTAATGCCCAATCAAATCTCATCGGAGTCAAGATGATTAGTATATTCATGTATGCTTTCTCGATGTTTGTCAATTGCCCCGCTGTAATTTGTTCACCCAACATGTCATCTATCTTAAGGAGAATCACCACTAGTGAACTATGGACCCCGATCCTTTATTTTACCATCAATCTCCAAACTATTTACTGTTTTCTATTTACTATCTGCAAAGCAATTACTATCTTCCACACAATACGTTTAATCCTTTGTTTTCAGCAAAACTGGTGAGATTGACAACCTCACTGTAAGTTGGGGCAAAGTTCTGTGATTCTGTTGTGCAGGATTCCAAGTTGGAAACATCACCTTGGAGGTGTTTCCTTGCTCCTACTGGTTCGATAACCTTGGTTTCATAACTGTGGGAAAACTTGTTGCTATACTCATCATACCTTCCTCTTGGGGTTCCCCAACAAGCTCAACATCTTGAGTAAGCAAGACTTTTTCTGGCGCCGTTGCCGGGGAGTCAAGGACATCTTCACAAGGGGAGTCCCTCATAACCAATCTCTTTACTTTGTTTTATTTGTTTTTCTTAGTTTATTTCTACTTTGTTTGCTTGTTTCTTTATCAAAAACACAAAAAAATAGTTGTACTAGTTTTCTTATCTATATTAAAAACACAAAAAAATATATTATTAGTTCCTACCTTAAGTTTTCATTATGTCTAGCATTGCTCCAATCACTATGTGACTTGAGTAAATGATTTTTACTTTCAAACAAGGAATTGAAGAGAGTTTCAAAGAAGCTTGGTCTAGAATCTATGATTTGTACGAAAAAACTGAACCTAAAATGACTCAAAGCTTATTTCTTAGCAATTTTTACTTTGGAACTGCTCTTTGCTATATATATGCTTTGGATGCTATAGTGGGAGGAGATTTACTCCAATGCAATGAGGATGAAGCTTTTACGGCCATAAAGAAGTTGGTCTTAACATATAACTTGCCTACCAAATCTGATTCTTCCTTTATAAACATATTGGCTAGATTGAACACTCTTGAGACCCGCACTGCTAGTTTAAAAGAATGCTATAACGTTCTTAGAGAGCATCATGATATGTTCCAATAAATTCTGAACCCTCAAAATGGCTTCCTACAGTAAAAATTGTTATAAATAATGAAACTTTTCATGCACACTGTGATATCATGTCTGAATTCTGTCTTATGCTTAAAGATATATATGAATCTTTGAGTCTTTGGGGTCTTTCTGAAGGGGTAGAAGCAATATCTCTTGCTAATAATGCCACAATATTACCCATTGGAATAGCTAAAGGAGTGTTTCCAAAGATTCTAGGGAAAGTGGTGTCTACTGATTATCTTGTTATTGAATGTGTAGGAAAACGACAAATCACACTTGGAAGATCCCTACTTAAACTCCTTGGAGCAACAATAGATGTGGAAAAGGGCATCATGCACTTTGTTTCCCCACCGAAAAATCATACGTTCCCCAAGTATAAGAATAAAAGTAAGAGAGGTAAGGGCAAGAAATTTGGTATTAATGCTTCTTCATTTGAGAATACTTGATTCCTTTCTTGCTTCTTAGACCATGCACTATGTTCACTTAAAGCGGTTCAATGGGCTATATGGTTCGGTTCCATACATAACAGCGAATCGGTTCATTGTGTCAGAAAGAAGAAGCGAACCAATGTTTTGGTTCGGTTCCATTCGATGGTGTGTCAGAATGTAAAGAGCTGCCCCCATATGTCATAGAGGGAAGATGAGAAAGATGTTGCTTTACATGCAGAAAAAGCGGTATGCATGTTGCCAGAATGGGGTCAAACAAAACCGATTCCACATAGCAGCGGAACGGACCCGACTTCAATAGCTGACATTTTTTATTTTCAATCGATTCCACATAGTGTATGGCCTTATGCCTAACTTAAAGGCGTTAAAGAAAAGTACTTATTTGGGAGATAACCCAAAAGTTTTAGTTGAGCTTGGAAGTTATTGCTTCAGTAATAACCTCTCCTCATCCTTTTTATTTGCATTTTGTGCCAACATTAACCTCTAATGAGAGAGAAGTAATGTTTAGGAAAGCTGCTGTCCAGAAACAGATTTTTGTGCTTCGCTGTAAAAATTTGTGTAAAATCTCTATACGTCGGTTTGATCTATAATGTTTTGTACTTCTGCCCCAGGTTGTTATCCAACTTTCGTTAGTTCAACACTTTTCAATTTGAGCAACATAAGGTCTTCTATAAAATAGATTTCTGCCATTATTTGCATTTGCTTCTTGTTGATTCCTTTTTGGGTTCTTTTTGGGGAAATTGAGATTTCTAAAGGAAGTGCTACAGTAGCTTGTGTTTTAATGAAAGTTTTACTTGTGTTAGAACTGAACCAAAAGACTTATTATCTTGAGTACACTAATGTTGCTAATGAAGATTGTGTGAAATTTTGTATGAAGGAAAAATTTCAGGTGTAAGGGAAGAATGATGTAATGAGATGAAGAATGGACAAAAGCTCAAGATTGGGGATGCCACCCCGTGTCACCCCAAGAAATATCCAAGAAGTACAAGCGTCAAATCTTGGGGATGCCCAAGGCATCCCCTTCTTCATCAATAAAAATTTCAGGTTTCTTCCAAACACTTCATTTTTATTGTTTCATGCACAGTTGTGTTGTTCTTGGAGCGTCTTTGTTTTTTTGGTTCTCATTTGCTTGGTTTTCTTAGTTTGCTTGAATAAATTGGTTGGACCCCCTCATTCATGCATTAGTTTTCAAATAAGATTGGTTTGGATTGGAAAAGAGAAGGAAAGTTCATGCTTAAGTGGTAAAAAGAGCTTGTTTTTGACTATGGCCTATGCTTTGTCATGTCATGCTTGATATTATTTTGGATTTATGCTTAGTGGTTTTTGCTGTAGCATGTCATGTTATAAACAATTGAGTTTTCTTAATGTGCCTTGAAAGAATCATGCGTTGTTTTAGCATATTAAAGCATATTATTGTGGTATTCTCCTTTGATGTTTTATTTGGGTTGACTTGGCGCATTCTCACACCATGTTAAGACAATCCCAAGTCACCATAGCCTCTATGATCCTTTAGTTTTCGTCTTGTAATATCACTTTATGCTTTAATTAATGATATTTCGTCGCTTTGCATGATTATGGCCATTATTGCTCTCTTAGTTGGTCGCTCCCGGTCTTTTGCTATTCGCCATAACCAAGTATGATTTCCACTCATGCATCCAACTCCAAATAAAACCAAGTTATTCAAAAGAGTCCACCATACATACCTATTAGCATTTTCTATTCTAAGTATATTCATGTTTTTATCAACCTTTCGAATTAAACTTGTTATGAGAAAATTAGTGATTAAAGCTCTCACGAACTTGATGGCACACTTTACTTTTCTTGCCCCTAATAAACTTGAACCATTGTGTCATCTATGTTGTATATGCTTGCACTTATACGTTGGGAATTAGCAGAACCATGTTTTCATGGGGAACGCTTTCAACATTGCACTTGTACATTGTAACCAGTTGATATCATGCTCTTTTGTTTATGGATGTCGTCGGTGTGAAATGAAAGGGCAGCTTGTAAGTCCATGGAGTTATGTATGTGTGTTAGAGAAACGCCTGGGACGCTGGTATAATCCATGCCTAATCATGGTGGAAACCTACAGCGTAACCATAATGAGCAATCTATGAAGCATTCTTCTTATAAAAAAAGAGACAGAGATTGAGAAAAAAGAGAAAAAAAGAGATGAGAAAAGAGGAAAGAGAGAAAAAAGCACCATTTTCCCATGGTAAATAAGAAGATTGCTGAGATGCTTATTGTCTACCTGCCTTGTCATTTTGATATGGGGATTCTTCCGTATCAATGGGCAAGGGGTACCCGGTTGGCGGTTCTCTATGATACACATGTACTTACTATGACAAGAACTTACCGGTAACTAAACTTGAGTAGCATGAGGAGCGACCCTCGTATTCAAGGGAAATGAGATTGCCAACTTATATTTTGTCAAGCATATACTCCATACTTTGTTCACTTTAACCTTAATCACTTCAAGATGCTTATGATAGGGGCAATGAGAGCCGAAACCTAATAAGTACCATAATTTTTGGAAGCTCTTTATGAGACTTGAATCCCTGCTTCCTTCTATGAAGGCTTTTCTTTTATTTTTATGTTGATTCTCCATCTTCTATCTTTATGCACCTATTGAGAGAGCATAGTGGCCATTCTTAGTTTAATGTGCATTGTCCCAAGACTTGTTGATTGATGCATAACTTTGATATTGCTTGTTCTTAAACTATTTCTATCTAGTCACCCTTATGAACTTTGAAGGTGTCCTATGCATTTATGTTTTGCTACACTATGAGGGACAAGCTGAATACCATTCTCATTATGCTTTCTTTATGTGAAACAAACAAACGTCTTGCAAAGCATTGTGATTGATGAATCTTTTGTTTG
The DNA here is from genome assembly GCA_916181665.1 of Avena sativa. Lineage (NCBI taxonomy): Eukaryota > Viridiplantae > Streptophyta > Magnoliopsida > Poales > Poaceae > Avena > Avena sativa. The sequence continues at coordinate 540,197,078 of OV702289.1, read as the reverse complement.
TACCTTTTCATGTTACAACATAGTTGTTGTGTCTTATTGTTAGAACTATATCTTTCATGTTATGTTAAAGTACTATGATCCCAGCTATCAATGTTTTACAAATACTTTGATCAAGTTTATGATGGTGCATGTCACCTCAAAAATTATTATTTCTTTTTATCACTTACCTACTCGAGGACGAGCAGGAGTTAAGCTTGGGGATGTTGATACATTGCTAACGTATTTTTAATTTCTGATGTTCCATGCTTATTTTATATCTACTTTCTTATGTTTTGTCCACACTTTGGAGTATTTTTATACACTTTCTTGGACTAACCTATTAACAAGATGCCACCGTGCCAGTTGCCTATTTTCTGCTGTTTTTGGTTCCGGGAAAGCTAGAAAATGAAAATTCTCGGAATTAGACGGGACAAAAGCCAAACTCAATATTTCACCGAGGGGAACACGGAGCCAGAATACAAGACAGAGAGAGGCCAGGGGCCGGCCACACCACCTGGCCGCGCGGCCAGGCCTAGCCCACACCAGGGGGTGGTGTCGCCGCCCAGGGCACCCCCTCGGCTTCCCCTTTCGCCTATAAGAAGCCTCTGATACAGAAACCCTAAGGACCCGATCAAAATTCCATGAAAGAGTATGTAGCCACCATCATCTCCATTCCTAGATCGGGATGGATCTGAAGCTCTTCCCGGCACCTTGTCGGAGGGGAGAATTCACCCTGGAGGCCTTCTTCATCACCATGTCTGCCTCCGGTATGATGCGTGAGTAGTTCATCCTTGGACTACGGGTCCATGTAGTATCTAGATGGTTGGTTCTTCTCCTTTGTGCTACCATGTTTAGATCTTTGTGAGCTCCGTTCATGATCAAGATCATCTATTTGTAATCCTACATCTTGTGTTTGCGGGGATCCGATGGATATTGAGATGCTATTTCAGATTTATTATTGATTCTATCATGTCTTTGTTATTTGTGATCTTGCATGCTCTCCGTTGTTAGTAGATATCTTAGCCGAGTAGATGCTAGCAACTCCAAGAGGGAGTATTTATGCTCGATAGTCGGTTCATGCCTCTAGGAATCGTGGGAAGTGACACAAATCTCTAAGGTACTAGATGTCTTGTTTCTACTAGGAAGAAAACAGCAATCCTTTGTTCATAGACCAATCATATTATTTACTTTACACACAATGCTTAATGCAATTATCTGTTGCTTGCAACTTAATACTGGAGGGGGTTCGGATGATAACCTGAAGGTGGATTATTAGTCATAGATGCAGTTGGATTATGGTCTATGTATAATGTTGGAATGCCCAATCAAATCTCATATGAGTCAAGATGATTAGTATATACATGTATGCTTTCTCGATGTTTGTCAATTGCCCCGCTGTAATTTGTTCACCCAACATGTCATCTATCTTAAGGAGAATCACCACTAGTGAACTATGGACCCCAGTCCTTTCTTTTACCATCAATCTACAAACTATTTACAATTTTCTGTTTACTTTCTGCAAATCAATTACTATCTTCCACAGAATACGTTTAATCCTTTGTTTTTAGCAAAACCGGTGAGATTGACAACCTCACTCTAAGTTGGGGGCAAAGTTCTGTGATTGTGTTGTGCAGGATTCCAAGTTGGAAACAACACCTTGGAGGTGTTTCCTTGCTCCTACTGGTTCGATAACCTTGGTTTCATAACTAAGGGAAAACTTGTTGCTATACTCATCATACCTTCCTCTTGGGGTTCCCCAACGAGCTCAACATCTTGAGTACGCACTGACCCACTATATATGTCTGAAACTTGGCTTGTGTCATTCAGATACAATATTCTTCGGGCTTTCTTTGCAGAAAAGAACAATCTCGTCATTACTCGGAAAACCGAGAATGTTTTTCCTGATAGTTGGATACTCACACCAACAACATTATTTACTACAAAAACATGTACTCATCTACCTCTAAAATGAAATACATCACGCTTACTTGTAGCTCATGTTTGTTCTAATTTTGTTAAATTGTCAAGATGACATTTTAATGTATAGGTTCGTAGAGGTTCACTCCAAATCTACACACTAAAAGATGACTAGATACATAACCTTCACAAACCTAAAACATCTTATATATATTGAAACTGAGGGAGTACTACTTATTGTACTGCGAGTAAGCTCCACCGTTTAGACAGTGTCTAAACGAGATGATCCATGGGACCTACTAAACTAAGGATGCTAACTTTTGCATAGGAGTTTTATAGCTTGGTCATACACTGCCAAGTGGGCCCATGATTTTCTTTTTTCCTTAGGGTATCTACAATGTGTAAAAAACACCTTAAGGCCTATGTGGCATCCGCTAAGTTTCACCTTATACATTGTGGAGAACATAAAGTTGCCTCGAGCTTGTGGGTTGCCATAGAGAATAGAAACATAATTTCCTCTCTCTTGCAAGGAGCAATATGATAAGCTATGTGGGTCCTATCTTGTGGCAAATGTGGACCTTATACATTGTGGTAATTTCCATATAAGCCGAGTGGTCTGATACGTTGCAAACGTATCTAAATTTTTTGATGTTCCATGCTTGTTTAGTATCTACTTTGCTTTGCTTTGTCAACACTTTGAGGTATTTTTATATGTTTTCTGGGACTAACCTATTAACAAGATGCCATAGTGCCAGTTGCCTGTTTTCTTCTGTTTTTGGTTCCAGAAAAGCCAGAAAATGAATATTCTCGGAATTGGATGGGACAAAAGCCAAAGTTGATATTTTACCGGAAGACTCACGGAGCCAGAAGACGAGAAGGAGAGGGGCCAGGGCCTGGCCACACCATGTGGTGGCGCGGGTCCCCCTGGCCGCGCCACCAGGTGGTGTGGGCCCATGGTCCACCCTCTGACATCGCCCTTTCGCCTATAAGAAGTCTCCGATGGGAAAACCCTAAAGAATCTAGCCTCCAGCCACGAAAAGTTTTGTAGCACCGCCGCCACCGAAGTGGAGATTCGGGGGACAGAAAGTCTCTGTTCCGGCACCCTGCTGGGACGGGGAAGTGCCCCCGGAGCCATCTCCATCGATATCCACCACCATATCTATCGCCGTTGCCGATTCCCATGATGATGAGGGAGTAGTTCTTCCTCGAGCCTAAGGGTTCTACCGGTAGCTATGTGTTCATCTCTCTCTCTATGCATGATCATATTGTGATCATGAGCTTTGTAATCAAGTAGATCTACCTTGCTACTCAAGTGCTTTAATGAATCTCTGCTTATCCCCCCGTGTGTGAAGTTGACAGTGTGCAAGTGAGAAAATAGGAAAGAGAGAAAAAAGCACCATTTTCCCATGGTAAATAAGAAGATTGTTGAGATGCAAGTTGTCTGCTGGCCTTGTCATTTTGATTATGGGATAGCTCCTGTATCATGTGCAAGGGGTACCCCGTTGGCGGTTCTCTATGATACACATGTACTTACTATGACAAGAACTTACTGGTAACTAAACTTGAGTAGCATGAGAAGCGGCCCTCGTATTCAAGGGACATGAGATTGCCAACCTATACTTTGTCAATCATATACTCCATAGTTTGTTCACTTTAACCTTAATCACTTCAAGATGCTTATGATAGGGGCAATGAGAGCTGAAAGCTAATAAGTACCATAAATTTTGGAAGCTCTTTATGAGACTTGAATCCCTGCTTCCTTCTATGAATGCCTTTCTTCCACTTTTATATTGAGTCTCCACCTTCTATCCTTAGGCACCAATTAAGAGAGCATATTGTCATCCTTAGTTCTATGTGCATTGTCCCAAAACTTATTGATTGATTCATAATGTTGATATTGCTTGTTCTTGAACTATTTGTATCTAGTCACCCTTATGAACTTTGAAGGTGTCCTATGCATTTATGTTTGGCTAGTCCATGAGGGACAAGCTGAATCCCACTATGCTATGTTTTCTATATGTGAAGCAAACAAACGTCTTTCAATGCATTGTTATTCATGATCTTTGTTTGTATCCTTTCATGTTGCATGCATAGTTACTACGTCTTATTGTTAGAACTTCATCTTTCATGCTCATGGTTAGAGTACTTTGATCCCAGATTTCAATGCTTGCAAATGGTTTGATCTTGATTGTGATGGTGAATGTCACCTCAAAAATTATTCTTTTATCACTTACCTACTCGAGGACGAGCAGGAGTTAAGCTTGCGGATGTTGATACATTGCAAATGTATCTATAATTTTTGATGTTCCATGCTTGTTTAGTATCTACTTTGCTTTGCTTTGTCAACACTTTGAGGTATTTTTATATGTTTTCTGGGACTAACCTATTAACATGATGCTGAAGGGTTCATAGCATGGAAAACAAAAAAATTCTACCGCAAGAACAAACAAAACCCAGATCTAATCTAGATAAAAGCCAAGATCTAATCTATTAGACATGTGCAACGAGATAGATCTGTACTAACCCTTGTAGATCCAAAAGCCTTGTGCAAGATCGGATCTCGTGGTTGATATAGACGATCACTTGCCGATCTCAAGATCGAGTGGACGAGCCTTCCGGCGCCGCGTTCCGGCAGCGCTTCCGCAATTGGTCACACGAAATCCCAGCAACACGATAGCGTGGTGGTGGTGGTGGTGGAGTAGAGAATTCTGCAGGGCTTCGCCTAAGCCAGAGCAGAGCGGAGGAGGAGGAGAGAGGCGGCTAGGGCAAGGAGTGGGAGGGGGCCAAGGGGGGCGCCTCCACCTCTCTATTTATTGAGGGAGGGGTGGCGCCTAGGGTTCCCACCCCTAGGGCCACCTCTAGGGCCGACGCACAAGGGGGGCTTGCGGGGAGTTTCCTTCCCCCCCCCCAAGTTTCCCATTTTCCTTTCTTGGTTTTCAAGTAAACTCCACAGAACTTTCTAGAACCTTCCGGAACATTCCGAAACCTTCTAGAATCCCCATATAAACACTCCGGAACATTTCCGAACCTAGAAAATGATCTCCCTTATATGAATCTTATTCTCCGGACAATTCCCGATCTCCTCTGATGTCCTAGATCCAATCCGAGACTCCGAACAACATTCGGTCGATAATACAATTATAGCATGGGATGTAAACATTCATCATAAACACAAAGATATAATAATAACCACTTTTATTATTGCCTCTTGGGCATATCTCCAACAGATGCCACAGTGCCAGTTGCCTATTTTCTTCTGTTTTTGGTTCCAGAAAAGCCAGAAAATGAATATTCTCGGAATTGGACGGGACAAAGCCAAAGTCGATATTTTACCGAAAGACTCACGGAGCCAGAAGACGAGACGGAGAGGGGCCAGGGGCTGGCCACACCATGTGGTGGCGCAGGTCCCCCTGGCCATGCCACCAGGTGGTGTGGGCCCCTGGTCCACCCTCTGACATCGCCCTTTCGCCTATAAGAGGCCTCCGATGAGAAAACCCTAAAGAATCCAGCCTCCAGCCATGAAAAGTTCCGTAGCACCGCCGCCACCGAAGTGGAGATTCGGGGGACAGAAAGTCTCTGTTCCGGCACCCTGCTGGGACGGGGAAGTGCCCCCGGAGCCATCTCCATCGATATCCACCACCATATCTATCGCCGTTGCCGATTCCCATGATGATGAGGGAGTAGTTCTTCCTCGAGCCTAAGGGTTCTACCGGTAGCTATGTGTTCATATCTCTCTCTATGCATGATCATATTGTGATCATGAGCTTTTTAATCAAGTAGATCTACCTTGCTACTCAAGTGCTTTAATGAATCTTTGCTTATCCCCACACGTGTGAAGTTGACAGTGTGCACATCATGTGGCACTTTGGCTAAGGTTACATAAATACTTGTTATGAGCTATATTTGGAGTTGGATGTCTCTATGAAATTGTGGTGTTTGTTGGAACCATCTAGCGCTCAAGGTGAGAGTGTGGGGTTATCTAGATGGGGAAAGCGAACTTTGAGGTGTGCTGTTATAGCCCTACCATGGATTAGAGTGTCCAACCGGAGAGTAGTTCAGAGTAGTATCATAAAGAGAAGATATTTATATGAGAGTGTTCACTAGTGAAAGTATGATCCCTAGGCCTTGTTTCTATGCATTGAAACACCATTTGCAACTAGATATGTTACATGTTTGCTTGCTTCCATCTTTTTGCCTTTACTATTTTCCTCTCGTCAAGCTCTTTTCTGGCACCATTGTCTTATATCCATACCACTTGTATTTTACTATCTCTTCGCCGAACTAGTGCACCTATACACCTGACAAGTGTATTGGGTGTGTTGGGGACACAAGAGACTTCTTGTATCTTGATTGCAGGGTTGCTTGAGAGGGATACCTTTGACCACTTCCTCCCTGAGTTCGATAAACCTTGGGTGATCCACTTAAGGGAAACTTGTTGCTGTTCTAAAAACCTCTGCACTTGGAGGCCCAACAACTATCTACAAGAATAGAAGTGTGTAGAAATCATGGTCCTACATTACGGATGCCCTTAGACGCTCGTGCCTTGTACTCCCTTCCCCATCACGCTAGACTCGTGGGTCCTAAACTATGATGTGGATATGGCCATGATCTTGATTGGTCGCTCAAGCCAATTTGTCGTTATGCAAATACTAATCAGTGCTGGCATTTTTCAAAACTATTATTGGCCCATGATATATTCGCCATCGGGTTCCTTCAGAAGAATTTTGGAAATTTTCAAGAGTAATAGTCTATCGCACTCACATGTATTCAATTTGACCTAATTTCGTTTTATCGGCATAGAGTCATTTAAGTGCGTGGAGCTTTGGCTTGGGAGTTTGAAAAATCCTTAAACTTGGGAAACTGTAAGAAAGAATTGTCCACTTTGTACAAAAAATTGATGTGTGTGTGGGGGGGGCATTATTTGTTCTTTAATTTATTCTACTAGTAAAATACTTGAAAAACTCACTTCACGGTATGGCCTACTATACCATGTACTCCATGTGAACTTTCTTGTGTTTAAAGGCAAGTGACCAAGGTCATGGACATATTCTATATGTCTATAATGACGGTGTGTCCATATTTTGGTATAGGTCGGTGCATGTTAGCATGGTAAAGAAGTAAAAGTTTTTTCAGAATAAATTCCGGTTAATATGGCTAAATTAGATTTCATAGAATGTGTCATTTATTTACTAGTACATAAAGTGGTTGGATAAATTACATGTTATATTTTTCAGGCTTAATTTTCTACTGAATTTAACCCATTCAAACAACTTTCTGTCGAATTAGGTCTAATTTAATAATCTACAAGAAGTGCGTGGGAGCAAGTTTAATAGTATAACCGAGTCTTAGGTATAACAAAGTGATATGTAGTTTACTACCAACCTTATACCAGCATATACAATACCTAGCGATTAAACTATACAACATCTAGCATTATGATGCAACAACCTCGTCAAAAAGCAAGAAGATTGAACATGAATAAAATGAAAAACCTTTCTATGTCCGCTTGAAAAATCCTAAAACTTGGGAATTATAAGAAAGCATGGTACACTTTGTCTTTATTATTTTTTGGAACTAGAGGTCGTGGAGGAGCGAGACGCTTATGTTATCACGCTAGGGCTTGTTGTCATCGCAAGGTGGTCCAAGGACCTTTTTGTAATTATTGTTACCTTTCAACTTTTTTGTACTAGTGTTGACGATTATTTTTGAATTTTGGAACAGAAAAAAAAGGTTGTTGGAGGTAGATCGGTGTGTCGTACCAAGGCACACGTGCGCAGTGCCACGCTGTGGAGGAGGAAGAGACAAGCCGGACTGTGCACCGGCGGCTGCAGAGAAGAGATCGATGGAGGATGGATGGTGAGAGCCAGCAAAGGAGAGAGAAAACGCAACTTGTTTTGCATGCATATACTAGTAGTAGGTCCATACATTTACCACTAGTGGAGTGTACCCTGTACCTCGTGTCAGCAGCCCATCCTAGCTTTTCTCTAACATCGCACTGCCTTCAAGTCCTCTTCTGCACTGCTCTCACACTACCTCTTTTTTTGAAAGTCTCGCGTTGCCTCCCTCTTGTTCTCTTACTTGTGTATCTCAGGTTTGACAAAATTTAGTTAAATTGTCAAGATGCAAAATCTTAGTAAGAAGTTAAACCTGTTGTCCAAACTCTCGGTGGTTTCCGATATACTTCTAATTGACCCCCGATGGATACCTCCAAAAGAACTTTCGTAAAACTTTCAAAGAAACCTACAATATTATTATTGCATTAACTGGATTATTCGAGATTAATAACTTTACTTATTGTTTCATTGGTACTATTTTATCCTCTATATTAGTGAATCTATGGACTTCAACGGAAGAGAAGGTGAGGAGGATATGTTCTATGTTATACAGAATCCCCTTAGAGGAGCAGAAGACGGTGGAGCATATCGCGGTGGAGTAGAAGATGATGGAGCCAAAGATGGATCATGGTTTCTGAATGAGTCTGGTGAAAGAGTGGAGATAGAACAAAGAAACAAAGCACCAGGAGTTTTTATTGCGATGACAGCTCGCAAGAGATTGAATATTAATTATATATGCATAAACATGTACTGTGTATGTAGTAGCGTAGAATATGTGTACAAAAATATGTTTGAAATTATAATGAAACACAAATGAAAAAATGAACAAAATGGAAAAAACAAAATGAAAAGGAAAACATGCTGCGACAGAGAAACACCAAAATCCTCTTCCACAGCAGGAAGATCTTTAGTCCCGGGTTGTGTTATGGCTCAGGATTAGACGTCCTCCAGCCCCTCCGCGTTGCCACTGCCACGTGGTGGCCTCTAGTCCCGATTCGTAGTAAACCGGGACTAGAGATAGGGTTCTCTAGTCCTGATTTGGCAGTCCCGGGTGCGAAACCAGGACTAGTGCTAGTTACGGACCAGGACTAGACCCCCGTTTTCCACTAGTGCCTCTTACGCGTATTGCTCGCCATCAGAAAATCAGAAATAAGTGTTTGACTTCTTTTCAAAAGAAAAAACTGCTCTGTTGCTTCACAATATTAATATATACCACTATATAGTGTACGAATAACTTCGAACATCGGCAGTTGGATATAGATTGGCAAATCCCAACATTGTTGACCATTGGATCTTTTTAAGTAGATTAGATTATGTCATGTCTAGCATCTAGAAGATTCCATTGTTGGCCTTTAGCACCATGAATACTATGAACAGAAAGTACAAATAATATGGTTCTGAATGCCACAAGCCGAGTTTCTAGATATAGTGGACCATGTTTTACGTATGAAGGTAATTTGCATGGTGGTGTTCCTGTATTTGGTAGGAGTACATAGGTGCTTCCTCGCATGATGAACAATACTTCCACTAGGAGTTTCCCCCTTATTGAAAAAAATCTGGGAGAGAGAAGAGACCGAGAGCACGCAGGAGACAGCGCTAGAGCAGTGAAGAGGGGAATTTGAAGGCAGTGCAATGTCATAGCAAAGCTACGATGGGTTCCTGGCACGAGGTATAGGGTACAGTGAGTAGTACTCCTACTCATCACCATCAACAAACCCCGACCAGATGATCTCTTCCTCGTCCACAACGTGGCACTGCCCACGTGGCTCGACCTGCCTTGTCATTCCATTTCACACCGTGCGAATAGGAAGAACCAAGCACCCGAGTAATGCTACACTTACAAAGGAATTTTACGGAATCAAACTTATGGGATGACGTGGAATCATAGGGTTAGGTGTAGTTTTTTCCACACCCCCAGCACACTGGTTCGAAGGTGTGACAAGCGTTTTTGTGTGTGTGAAGCTTGTACAGTAGTAGGAAGGGTATGGCTCAGTTGCTGCTTGAGAAGGACCCAATTGTTTTTCCTTGCTTAACTTTAGGGCCATTTGTGCTAAATTTAGGGACCTCTATGTAATTTTATCTTTTTTGAGGTATTCGATGTAAACCGTACTCGCTCCCATCGACCGTGTCAAATTTTAACTACAAGTAAGTGCGATAGATAGACTCCTCTTAAAATTTTCCAAAAAACTTTTGAAGCTAACCAGGAATTCAGTACATCAAATACCACCAAAAATCTTTTTCGTAAAACTTCCAAGCAACCTACAATTTACTTGTAGTTCAAATTTAACCTAATTTCAATAAATTGTCATAGAGTCTCATTCAAGTCGGTAGAGTTAGCTATGAAGTTTTAAAATTCACAAAACATGGGAAAATCGAGAATGTTCTTTCCTGATAGTTGGAAACTCACACCGACGGCATCGCTTACTAAAAGAATATGCACCCATCTTCCTTCGAAAAGATAATTAATCCAAGAGCAATCTATCACGCTAACTTGTAGCTCAAGTTTGACCTAGTTTCGTTAAGTTATCAAGATGCATATTCTTAGCAAGAAGTGGAATGTGTTGTCAAAATTTCAGGACCTTTACTATATATATGCATGCAAAGCAAATTATGTTTTATCTATCCTTCACTGCCTCATCACCATCCACACACACACCGGTCGGCTGATCTCTCCATCGTCCACAATGTGGCGCTGCCCACACGTGTGTTGACCTGCCTTGTCAATCCATTTCACACCCTGCAAAGAGGAAGCACCAAGCACACCCCCAGCACGCTAGTTTGAAAGGGTGAGGAGTGTTTTTTTTGTGTGTGAAGCAAGTACAATAGTACGAAGGGTATGGCTCAATTGCTCGCTCGAGAAGGACCCGACTGCTTTTCCTTGCTTAACTTTGGGACCCTTTGTGCTAAATTTGTGGACCTCTATGTAATTTTCTATTTTTTGAGGTCTTCGATGTAAATCGTAATCGCTCCCACTGACTGTGTCAAATTTCAACTACTAGTAAGCGCGACAGATAGATTCCTCTTAAAAAATTTCTAAAAACTTTTGAAGCTCTAACCAGGAATTTAGTACATCGAAAACCACCAAAAAGCTTTTTTCATAAAACTTCCAAAGCAACCTACAATTTACTTATAGTTCAAATTTAACCTAATTTTGATAAATTGGCACAGAGTCTCATTCAAGTCGGTAGAGTTATCTAGGAAGTTTTAAAATTCACAAAACATAGGAATATCGAGAATGTTCTTTCCTGAAAGTTGGAAAACTCACACCAACAACATCGTTTACTAAAAAAAGATGCACCCATCTACCTTCGAAAAGACAATTAATCCAAGAGCAATCTATCATGCTAACTTGTAGCTCAAGTTTGACCTAATTTCGTTAAGTTGTCAAGATATAGTTTCTTAGGAAGAAGTTGAACGTGTTGTCAAAATATCAGGACCTTTACTATATATATATGCACATAAAACAAATTATGGTTTCACTCTCCTTCAGTGCCCTCATCACCATCCACGCACAACCCAGTAGGCTAATCTCTCCGTCGTCCACAACGTGGTGCTGCCCACACGTGCGTCGACCTACCTTGTCGTTCCATTTCACAACCTGTGAAGAGGAAGCACCAAGCACACCCCAAGCACGCTGGTATGGATAAGTTGCTCGCTCGATAAGGACCCGATTGCTTTTCCTTGCTTAACTTTAGGGCCCTTTATGCTAAATTTATGGACCTTTATGTAATTTTCTCTTTTTTGAGCTCTTAGATGTAAACCGTACTTTCTCCCACCGATCGTGTCAAATTTTAACTACTCGTAAGTGCGATAGATAGATTCCTCTTAAAATTTGCCAACAAACTTTTGAAGATCTAACTAGGAATTTAGTACATCGAAAACCACCGAAAAGCTTTTCCGTACAACATCCAAAGCAACCTATAATTTATATGTAGTTCAAATTTGACCTAATTTCAATAAATTGGCACAGAGTCTCATTCAAGTCGGTAGAGTAAGCTAGGAAGTTTTAAAATTTGCAAAACGTGGGAAAATTGAGAATGTTATTTCCTGATAGATGGAAACTCACACCGACTGTGACACCCCCGGGATTAAGGCTAGACAAATCCCAGACATCTGTCTGATATAAGCCTAACCTAAATCTCAGAAGCGTACAGAGAGAGAATCGGTAACATTACAGTGACCCTACGACACAAAAGTTATTACAGCAAGCTCATAGTTGATCAAAGAACCAAATTATTACAAGCAGAGGTCATTGACCACAAAAATCAAACAACAGAAGGCAAATTATGCTATTAAGTATATCAAACTTAACAAATGGCCTAAGAGGCCTGAAGCATAACGATGATGTCCCAATCCATAGATTCCAGGCTGCCGACCAGGAACCCCAAGCTACTCGTCGATGTCGATGTTGTAACAAACTCTTCTTCTATGGTAACATTTACCTACTACAAAAGTATCAACAAGGTAAGACTGAGTACAGGGTGTACTTCACAAGACTTATGGCTGGTGGGGTTATTTTGCATAAAGCTAACTTTCTTTGTAAAAGAGAGAGGAGAAACTCGACTAATGGATCCTTTTAAAAGGGGATAAGAGAGCGATATATCTAGCTTCGATCATCTTTGATATCGACCGAATCTTTATCAGCTTAACCTATCAACTAGGATCACCCCCTCGATCCCCGAGGAAGCATCCTTAAGCACACTTTACTTGCCAAGTTTTATGATTAGGTTATAGTTCTCTATGATCATCACGTCCGTTCCCAAGTCGTCCATAACCGTGGACACGGCCTTTCGAAAAGATTATTACCCTGTAGGGATGCACAACTTTACCCACACGTACTAACCTCCTCTTAATGCCACTAGTAGTAGCCCTCTTCCTTGGAAGGCTGATAGAGAGTGCTTAGACACGACCTTTACCTTACTTTCGCCGAGACCATGAGTCATGCCCTAAGGAGATGCCGCCATAATAGGTCAAGTCCCAAAGTCGGTCCCTAGAGATGTGTGTGGGGAATAAGACTACGAAAGCCGTGCCTCTCCTATTCTCGGCCATGCTTACCTACCTGTATGAATGCACCTCCACCACCTCCTTCGAGAACAACCAGAATGCATATGTCGAATGGAACGCCCAAACTATGTGACTCATGGAATCTACTAGGCAAGTTAGTTGGTCGAGGGGGTTTCCAGGCCCCCGTGTGGTTGCACGCTCGTCTTGGTTCAAGAGGCAAGAACTCAGGTCCTAGTGGTGGCAAGTATGGGACTGCAAAAACCACAACCCGATGTGGCCTCCCATACAAGCCTTAGCATGTTTAACTCACACCTCTGATCATACCACGTCATCCTGTCATACTAGGTTCATTCACAGCTCTGATTCATCAACCGGATGGACCAATGGTAACAACTAAGCATGGCTAAGCGCAACAGATATATCAGCTCTAGCGAAGCTCATAAGCCAAACCCTAGTTATGCTAGGAGCAGTGGATCAGGGAAATATAGGCTACAAAGGAAACATGCATCAGATAGGATTAAACTAGCTATCGTAAAAGACTTTGGAATCGTATGCACATGGCAAGAATGAAATACTTTAAAAGCATAGGATTATATCATGTGTGGGGTTTTGCTTGCCTTTGCCTGTTGATACCCAACTATGGACCTTCAGGGTTCATCAGATGTACTTGTTCATCGATAGCCTTTGATGGTGTTGATCTCGGTCTTCAATGTTGGACTCGATATTATATTCTACCGAAAAGAACCAAACACCAGAAAAAAGGTAAACAACAATCAACACATGGCATCGCTGCAATTATCAAGATGATATGACAAGTTAAATTGTATTGAAATGTAACCCTATAGCATGCTTGGCAATTTAAAGGGGATCTGAAGGGTCCAAACCCTAATTTGGAGAAACCCCGGATGCATATTAGAGGGGTTACTTTGTTATTCTAATTAAACTTGTCATTTAAGTTCCTTAACAATGCATGATTATGAGTCTGTTGTGTAGATCTCATTTTTCTGAACATTTTGATATATTATACATATTTTTCTGATTTAAAATGAATTATTTATGATTTTTCCCAATTTTAATCCATTTTAAATCATTTTAAAACAATTAAACATTTTTGGAATATTTAAATTATCTTACAACCTGGACCCACATGTCATACATTTAATAATTTCAGAAATTATTTTCTAAAATATTAAAAACCTGACAGATAGGGCCCACACAGTTATTTATATATCCAGAAATGATTTTTAGAAACATTTAAATAAAAAAGGGAATTATTGTGTCATGCTGATGTCAACATGACCTCAGCACGGGATGACATCATGCCGGCGTCAACGCTGCCATCTGCTGCGGGTTGAGGTGGGGGAACAACGCTAGGGTGCTCACAAGAGGGTGCTGAGGGTCGTGCTGGACTCGCGCGGGTGCCCTAGGACAAAAGGTGCGGCACCGCCCCGGATTGGTCACCGGAGTGACGTCTTCGACGGCGAGTGGCGGCAGAGCTTGCAGTTGCTCGCGGCGGCGATGATACAACAAGCGCACAGCGGATCTGAGGGGTCCAAATAACTCAGGAGCTCACCAGGAGCATGTAGAGGCCAGTGACAAGGCAAAGCGGAGTACGGCTCGACGGTGAGCGGCGGCGACTAGCGGCGGCCGGAGGTCTCGATTTGGGCGATTGAGAGCGCGACGGCTTGCGAATCTTGGTGGGAAGGAACAAGGAGACGACGGCAGTCCCAGCGGTGGTCTCGGTGGAACCTAGGGCGACCGGAGACGGCGGGGACGGTGGCGACCGAGGGTTAGGGTTTGTTGGCCAGGGCGGTAGAGGATAAGGGAGAGGGGAGAGAGTGATGTGCGAGGGTTCCCTAGTGGCGCCAGCGGGGTTCTTATAGGAGGCGCCGACCCGCATCTCAGTGCATGCCGGTGGCGAGCGCTCGACAGCGAGCTGCTTGCTGCATCCAGAGGTGGAAGACGACTCCACCTATCGAAGGTGTAGGGGTTCCGCGTATGAAAACAATAAATTTTACTCTACGCCTCTGAACCCCTGAAGCTGCCAGGACCTATCTATTAGTAATACAGTAACGGGAGGGGCTTTTCGCGAACTTACCCTTGAAGACCGAAAAGCGTTGTCAACGCTCAGGAGAGCGTGGTTAATGTAGACGAGCCAAAGCCGACCTCAACGTCGTGATGAAGTCCTTGCGCTCCCTTGGATCCAACGACTTGAGTGCCTCAAGTGCGAGACCTCGCGGGGAGTTACACACGTCCGGTGCCTAACGATGACTCCCGCTTCCCCGATCCAGTAGTAATTGCGGAAGTAGAGCGCTCGGATCCGAATCCCGCAATGCGATGGCGCTCCGCGGTGAAGATGTCTCTCATTCGCATAGTCCAGACTTGGGACCACGGTCACGAGAGAGAGAGGGGAGAGAGAAAACATCAATTAGAGGTCCTCCCAAAAGTGAGAAGACCTTTATTGGTTATTGGTGTATTTTATTTGGCCAAATACCCCCACTATATATAGGGGAAGGGGAGGTACTACCTCCCTCAAAGTCCCGAGGTGGGACTAAAGGAGAGGAAGCGGGAGGGGAGGCCGCCGGCCACCTAGTGGGCCCCGCGCGGGGAGCCTGGCCCACTAGGGCGCCGACCACCCCCTTACCCCTTCTCCCTCTCTCCTTTCCCTAATGGGCCCTCTCCCTCCAGGAATTGGCCCATTAAGCCTTTGACCATTTAAATTGATTTTTCTCTTTATTAAATAATTATGAATAAATGATTAAATCAATATTTAACATTCATTCACATATTATTCAACCTACGTGGCCATGGAACACATCCACCTCCACTTCGGACATCCTCCGGACTTACGGAAACCCTTCCGGTTTTCTCTCTACAAATCTTCGGCGATTCTACCGATCCTATAAACACTCTCTAAGCATCATCAAGCCCTTAAGCGTGATACCCCACGATTCGGGAACACTCCAGACATGGTCGGGACACTCCCACACCAATGATCGACAGAGGGAGCTAGATGGCCATGTGACCCTTGTGCGTTCCATGAAGATCTTTCGTCGTTTGAACCGGGACAGTCATGTCTTATTCCCTTTGTCTCTCGATACTTGCATTGCCCGAGATATGATCAATGACATCACCATGTCGTGTTCAATCCTGTTACTGAACAATGCTACTTGACTCGTTTCGACAAGTGATATCCCTGTGATCAAATCACACGCTGCACAGCTATTGGATATAACCTCTCCGAGAGGGCCCTTGAGTATCTTCCCGTCACATGGACGGACAAATCCCACTCTTGACATATATTTCCTCAACGGTTTCCTCCGAGTACCTGAACACACCTTTATAACCACTGTATTACCAAGTGGCGCTTGATGCTATCAAAGCACTCTCGGGAGACAGTGATTGATATAGCCTCAAGGTCTAAGGAATAGTCAACGAGGATCCTTTTCTAATCATCGTAACTTGAACTTCGTGACATGATCGGGTGACGATGTTTAGGTTGGGTATTGGTTCATCATCTCATTCTCGGAATGAGATGGCTCCATTTCCAACTGGCATAAATGCCACATGATCAGGAAACATGATCATATGTTGACCAATGAACCAGTGACTAGAGATTCACTGGGAACCCCTGGTTGTTTGTATATCACACGTGTATTGATGTTTCCACTCAATAAAGTTATAGCATGATATAAAACTTAATCATAAACTATATGAAATATGATAATAGTCCTTATTACTATTTGTCTCTAGGGTATATTTCCAACAGTCTCCCACTTGCACTAGAGTACAATATACTAGCTGCATTTGTTCTCAATCATTGGCACCATATATCCGGTACCTTGAACATGCTTGCTCTTGGAAGAGGCTGAGTCTTGGGTCTGTATTTTATAGTCCCAAATCCTTTGCAACTTACTAATGTCACCTTGATTGACATTAATACTTTATCATCACATGACAACATCTGTGTGTATGCATCGTCGCTATGGCAGCAGAACGAGGCCTGATTCCAGTAGCCTACAGTGACTTTAGATCAACCTCGAGGGATTTCTCATGGGCACTGTGCCCTGGGACACATCATTCTACATTAAAAGCGAACTAGCCCTGCCATAACATTATACAACACTTTAGATGGTACCCTTATCTATCATTATAAATGTATTCATCGAAACACCAGTGCACTCTGTGCAACTTTCGATGTTTTGTTCACCTCGCTTCCTACTTGACTTTAATCGGTATTTACAGGATATTCCAACATATTCCCTTATAACATAACCCTTTATGTTGTAATATATGTCATCCTTAATGGATTTGGAAAATGTGTCTGCAGTTCTCGATTGGATACTACGGACAAACTTAGCTCAACGTTCCGTGATTCAAACTTAATCACTTTCAAACATTCTTTATTGGATCATATATTATGTTAAGTTATCATCATGTTTTTCTAAGATAGAACATATGTCTCAACATAGTGGATTATGATCATCCTTTTTCTTTATTTCAACCATTGATGTTTATACACAATACCATTCCTAACTTTGAGTTATTAAGGACCAGTTCCTTAATTAACTTCTATTCTGAAACCCTTTTCAAAATCCCTTAAGGAATACTACATAATATCATAATACACCTATTATCAACTTCTACACCTCATAAATCATTATTTATTGGTACTTGCGGTTTTATTCTTAACGTGTCGAATACACACTTAAGAATCACTCTATAAGCTCCCACTCAAAATATGTTCCTATCATATTTGGGTATGAGTCAGTACTCTTACTCAAACTATGTTCCTACATATTTGAATTTGAGACTTATATTGCTCCCACTTAAAAATATGTCATTCACATATTGTTTTAGGAAGACTTTCATAGCTCCCACTCAATTTCATGCAAATTGCACATCTACTTACTATTTTGAACAACTTCAAAACTTTTGATCAAATATCAAATTTGGAGTTTTACTATGAGATACTAGTACTTCTACTAGTTTCAAATCCACTAGAAATTTAGCACACTTGAATCAAATTCATTTGAATTTGTCCAATACTTGACAAATTGTGCTTTTGTCATTCACCCCTTTGTCCACTATGACTTTGCAGTCATTTGGGAAAATTCAAGCAACTCCTTTTACTTGTGAGATACAGCAACAAATTTCTTTTTAATCTCAAGTGAATTTTGCTTTTAGGATTTCTCATAATTCTAGTTTACCATTATTTCCTTAGTAGTTCATAGGTATGTCATATTCCAAGAATCATGACAAATGATTCACAAACGTCTCCATACAAGATATGGATTACATTTTGAATCCTACTTCATGTAGCGAAAACACTAGTGGGGAAAACACAATGATCATTACCATTGATTCTTTCCTTTGTGAAGAGAATCGTTAAGGAACGTTGTCTGTTGCGCTTATCAACACTCCGATGCAGGGTTTTGAATCCGCATCATGTTTTACACTATCTTCCATTTGCTCCATAATTGAGAAACATCACTAAAATTGAGCTTTCTCAAGAATGCACCAAAATCCCAGCAATGCAAGTTTTGCTTCCCTTTTGGTTTTAGCTATGGATTTCGTGTTCAAAGTTTCCAATGAATACTCTACAAGGACTTATTCACTATTGTTTTGGTTATATCGAATAACCCCAAAATTTTCCCGAATTCAAATGGTTCACTATATGTTCTAATTGAGTGCTAACTATTTCTAACTAATGGTCTCTACATCTATACTACAACGATTTATTTGGTGCCATCTATTTACCCACTTTGATATCTAATATCACATTGTGATGCTTTGCATTTTGATGTTTCAAAACGCTTTGCATTTCACAATTACTTTTATGCCATTCTTATAAAGTCAAATTTCATTACTATTGATCAAATCATAGTAATTAGATTCTCTTTTATATTTATACCCTTTGTTGATGAAACACTTTCATCAAATAAAATAGTTTCATATTCATGTTTCCTTTGGTAAACTTCTTTACACATTTAAACAATCATATAATGATAATTACCATTTTCGTTAAAACACAATACATCGAATATGTATTAACTTTTAACAATTCATTTAACCACTTTGTATTCAAGTAATACATGGTGTTCAAGTTATTTTGCCGAACTGAGGCATGATTTATATGTGATAAGAAATCGAATGACTTTCACATATTATCATTATAACTTTGAATTTAAACAATGGTTATCATTCCGTAATGAAATATCATTTAAGTTGGGTATTTTAAGGCATTTCAATATTTTACAAATGTTCATGCATTATCAATTAGTTTCAAGCAACAAGGATAATTCACACATAATCAAACAAGATATGAACATGAATAGAAATCATTCATAAAAGTAGAACAACTGTTTGTTACAAACTCATATGAATAACCATCTCACAAAATGTGAGACACACTAAAGAAGTTCACAATCTTTTGAGTACAATAATCATCCTAAAACACAAACTAAATGATAAATGTTGAGGGAGAGTGTCGTCGGCCATCATCATCATGCTCGCCATCAACACGCAACGTCACCTCCTCTCCAGCAAGCACCTCTCATGCAGAAGGACCTATTTTCAGCAAAACAGAACAAGTATCAAATATACTTAACACTGCAAATGTGTTTGCAAGATTATAACATTTATAAAAATATATATCAAATATATACCTTTGTCATCGATGACCTCTCCGGTGATTGGTTTAACCTTTACGTTCCTGAAACGTAATATGAACTCCTGGAAATCCAATGTTTCCGTATCACCACTCATGATGCTACTCCGGACATGTCCTTCGTAACTGGGAGGCAATGATCGAAGTAGTACGCCTGTCGCAAATGGATCATCCATCCAGTAATCCACGAAGTAAACCAGTCTCACGTGTGCATCAAGCATGCGCTCCAAGTGACCCTTTAGACATATATGCTCCCCCATCTGTATGGAAAGGAACTCTCTAAGCAGCTCGTGCTTCCACATGCGCACATGGCCTATGGACTCTGCTCTCAGCTGATCCACCATTGAGTATGGATCAAGATCACCCATGAGCGGCTGGAGTTCATCTACCATCCTGTAACGCATTATTATCTGAATGTAGGTAGACATCTCTTGACGATAGTAGTGGTGTACCAGCTCTTGTGGGGTCTCATAGTGGTCTGGCTCAGTCAAATCCATCATGCGGCGTATGTAGTCTACCACATGATTCCTAGTAAGGAGATCATTCAGGCGCACAAGCCAACTAGGAAAGTTGGATCCATCAAGTCTAAGTTTCTCACCCTTTACCCATTCCTCAATGACAAAGTAAGCTTCACGGTGAGCCATCTCTACATTCATAATTGCAAAAGGAATTTAGACTAAGTTTATATTAAATGATTTAATAATAACTCCACTCAGAAATACCTATCCCCAAAAGGGTTCCTAGTGATAACACGACCCCCATCAGCCACATCCCCCCGATCATCACGGCCATCAATGTGGGTTCAAGGGTGGACGCTAAACATCGGTCACATCATTCATGCGACTCGTGCTCGATCTTTCGACCATCCGTGTTCTGAGGCCATGTCTGTACATGCTAGGCTTGCCAACTCAACCTTAGTGTATTCGATGTGCAACATGGCTTACATCCACTGTATGCGAACGTAGAAATGTCTGACACCCGATCATCATGGTCTGCCTCATATCGAAGAACTTTCTTGGTGGTGCACACTAAGGGGGAACACAATCGTTGGTAATTTTAACAGGGATCATCTTATTAGGCTACCGTCGAGTATCTAATACTAGCACACAATAAGATATACAAACAATAACATTGAATGTAAATGCGATGTGATATGGTCCTTCATGTCGTGATCTCTGTCCGTCGTCACCGGGTTCCGGCACCAGGGTTCCGGCGCCGTAGACACCAGGGGTACCGGTGTCATTCCGGCGTGGTAGTCCGTCATCTCCGTGACTATCTACTACTACGTAACATAAGGTAATCACTTTACCTTTTCCACAACCATATCACAAAGAAACGTCCCCCTGCAAAACAAAGTTAGACGCCTCTACTTTATCTTTGCATGTTTTACGTGGCAGAATGGGCTTTCGCACAAGAACCATTCTTACCTACAAACTTTCAGCACAACGCTAATAAAGTAGTTGTCTCTACTACACCCCTTTCGGGCCCCTCCGTTGCAAATGGTATACCAACTAATGCGAGAGAGACAGACACCCCCTTAAGCCACTTTATACGGTACAAGCCGTATGTCAAGCGTGGACCAGTCTCACGCTTAAAGTCAGTTGGGGGCCGCTTCATCAAGCATTACTGCAGTATACACAAGTACACGTGGGAGGGTAATAACTAAAAGATCAACGCCCACACGCTACATCTTGTGTGTTCTACCCGTACAAGCATTACTACGCATAGATCTAGCTCTGATACCACTGTAGGGGTTCCACGTATGAAAACAATAAATTTTACTCTATGCCCCTGAACCCCTGAAGCTGCCAGGACCTATCTATTAGTAATACAGTAACAGGAGGGGCTTTTCGCGAACTTACTCTTGAAGACCG
The DNA here is from genome assembly GCA_916181665.1 of Avena sativa. Classification (NCBI taxonomy): domain Eukaryota; kingdom Viridiplantae; phylum Streptophyta; class Magnoliopsida; order Poales; family Poaceae; genus Avena; species Avena sativa. The sequence goes on along the minus strand of OV702289.1, from coordinate 540,175,800 downwards.
AAAATCATTGTCAACGCTTAGGAGAGCATGGTTAATGTACACGAGCCGAAGCCGACCTCAAGGCCGTGATGAAGTCCTTGCGCTCCCTTGGCTCTAATGACTTGAGTGCCTCAAGTGCGACACCTCGCGGGGAGTTACACACGTCCGGTGCCTGGCGATGACTCCCGCTTCCCTATCTCCTTTCCCTAATGGGGCCTCTCCCTCCGGGAATTGGCCCATTAAGCCTTTGACCATTTAAATTGATTTTTCTCTTTATTAAATAATTATGAATAAATGATTAAATCAATATTTAACATTCATTCACATATTATTCAACCTCCGTGGCCATGGAACACTTCCACCTCCACTCCGGACATCCTCCATACTTACCGAAACCCTTCCGGTTTTCTCTCTACAAATCTTCGGTGATTCTACCGATCCTATAAACACTATCTAAGCATCATCAAGCCCTTAAGCGTGATACCCCACGATTCGGGAACACTCCAGACATGGTCGGGACACTCCCACACAAATGATCGACAGAGGGACCTGGATGGCCATGTGACCCCTATGCGTTCCACGAAGATCTTTCATCGTTTGAACCGGGACAGTCGTGTCTTATTCCCTTTGTCTCTCGATACTTGCATTGCGCAAGATCTAATCAATGACATCACCATGTCGTGTTTAATCTTGTTACCGAACAATGCTACTTGACTCGTTTCGACAAGTGATATCCTTGTGATCAAATCACACGCTGCGCAGCTATTGGATATAACCTCTCCGAGTGGGCCCTTTAGTATCTTCCCGTCACATGGACGGACAAATCCCGCTCTTGACATATATTGCCTCAACGGTTTCCTCCGAGTACCTGAACACACCTTTATAACCACTGTATTACCAAGTGGAGCTTGATGCTATCAAAGCACTCTCGAGAGACAATGATTGATATAGCCTCACGGTCTAAGGAATAGTCAACGAGGATCCATTTCTAATCATCGTAATTTTAACTTCATGACATGATCGGGTCATGATGTTTAGGTTGGGTATTGGTTCATCATCTCATTCTCGGAACGAGATGGCTCCATTTCGAACTGGCATAAATGCCACATGATCAGGAAACATGATCATCCGTTGACCAATGAACCCGTGACTAGAGTTTTACTGGGAACCCCTGGTAGTTTGTATATCACACGTGTATTGATGTTTCCACTCAATACAGTTATAGCATGATATAAAACTTAATCATAAACTATATGAAATATGATAATAATCCTTATTACTATTTGTCTCTAGGGAATATTTCCAACAGAAGGGGTACGCGGGCCGCGAGTGGGGCCAGGTGGCCGGCGCTGCTGGGTTGCTTGCTTCTGCTCGTGGCTGAGGGTGGGCGGTAGAGAGAGAAGAGGAGAGATGGGCTTCGGCCCAGGTAGATCTAGGATTCTATTTTTTTCTGTAAAACATTTTTCCATTTCCTTTTCTATTTTCTTTTGTCTCTTTGTAAATTCAAACTCTTTTCTATTTTGAACATTTCAAAAGTACTAGAGGATTTTGTAAGACTATTCAAATATTGTGAGGCCATTTTAATCCATTTGGGCTCCACATTTTGGTAGTTTTCAAAATATAAAAGCCACCCTTTTGAATAAGTTTCAAAGAAAAAGGAGAAATATTAGGGTTTAGGGTTTCTTATTTCTCTTGATGCAATGTTTGTCAAGCCATGATATGCATGCTATGCTCATGATGCACAAAACAAACCCTAATTATTATTAGTAGAACTAGGGGTGTTATAGTTCTATCCCCCTTAACAGAATCTCGTCCCGAGATTCCTAGGTAGGAAGATAGAAGGAACAGGGTTATACTAGACTTTGACGATCTTCACGAAGAGGTTGATCCATGCCACCATCATTGAATGAATGAAGCGCTTCATTTTTTCGAGGTAGTTGTACAAACTAAAGAGGATAGGGAAAGACACAGAACCACAACAGAGTATTTCATGGTCAACTCATGGATAGATGTTTCTCAACATCTCTAGGGCCAACAAGCATGAAACACGTCAAGGTAACAGATGAAACAAAAAGAGATGGTTTCAAGTTGTTAGACAACTGGTCTTCATAAGGATTGAGACCATGGAGCTTCAGAACAGTTTAGGCTTCTGAAAAGGAAAGCGTACAACAGAAAGAACACAACCATAGACTTCGAGAAATGAATCTCCACTAAAGGATTAGAGATTTCATGGTACAGATATATAGATAACCAAGCTATTGAACTACTTTTGATACAGAAGGATCACTCTTTCATTCAGCAGAAGGGCAAGACAGAAAGATGTTTTGTGGCGAGGACTCGTCAGAGTCACAAAGAACATGTAACAAGAGGAACTTATGATTATCAAAACCATAGTAGCTCTTCAACATGGTCGAGGAACAAAGGAAACTCTTTATCCATCCAGGATTATCAAAATATTTGCCAAAGATCATGATATCACTTCACACCACTAAGATGAATATATAAGAAGATTCCTGATGACACGAGGAAAAAGAAACTTCACTCCCAGGTTTCCATTAGTTGGCACAACAATAAGTTTGCCAACATAAAAGGGTCTGGAGGATCGATCGAGAGAAATTTAGCAACACTACTTTAAATGTTCTCCTTGATATTCGAAACACGAGACATCAAGTAAAGGTCGGACTTCGGATACAAAGGAAGCCATAAGGACAACTCCTATTATAAATCATAGAAGAAGCCTCATGAAGAGTGGTTGTTATTGCCGAATCAAGATAATGTGACAAGAGGTTTTCTGACTAATTGTGTCAACCACTACATCAATCTTGCCAGATTTACAAAGAGACCTATGTCAAAACCTTGATGAACACTAACCATCGTTGTTTCTTGAGATTCAGCTTTGGTTAAGTTAATAGATACTTCAGACTTAGCATGTCTGAATAGAAAGGTTGCAACATTTACCGTAGAGGTAAAGTTACTAGATTCTCAAGACATGGACTACATTTTCAAGCTCCAAAAGATGAGCTAGGTTGCCAAACCCATGCATCAGCAAGTTATCAAAAGATAATTTCTCGTAAATGAATTGATTGCAACAAAACACAAATGCATCCTTATTGTTGAGAAACATTTAGGAGGATACTAAAGTTTGTAGAACTTCTTATCTTCCATGACAAATCAGTTAGTAGCTTTGGGTGCATAAAGAATCTTCTCGAGATGTGAAGGTATCACCCTACCATATCAAGAATACTTCACACATGCTTGACTGACTTGAAATGATTCCCGGGGAAACAAAGATAACTTTACTCGAATCCATGGTGACAACTTTCAACAACTGCATGGGAACTAGAGAAGGTTACTTCTAACATCCAGAACACATACTTCAAAATGACATGAAGATGGTTCTCAAAAGTTTCCAATATTAGTGCCAACTATTCCATATGAATCTAGTATAGCATGGAGAAGATAAGGATGTCATCGACAGGCTCAATAACAAACTTATGAACATATATGGACTCATATATTGTATGAACAAGACATAGACATTGGTCAGACCAAAGGACATGAAGATATACCGAGGTGAAACATCATGAGTAAATACATCATCAGGATAATCCCTGGGACTGAGTTTGATTTGACGATAGCCCGAATCAAATCAAAGATGGGGACGATAACATTTCCACGAAGAAAACACTATCTTTCTTCAGCCCAAACAAAAATTGACATCCCATTAGAAGGAACTATGTTGGATAGAACTTTTGTCTTACAACTCTCCAAGTTGTTGTTTAAGCTCAACCAACTAGTTTAGGGTTATCTAGTACAGATCCTTGGAGAAGGCGGCAGTTTAGGGAACCTGCTTGCTCAAGAATTTGACAACACGGTCACGTGGCAACATGGAAATACTTCTAGTAGACATCTAGAATATTACAAACCACCGGTATGTCACTTAGTTCGAGAGGAAACTTGCTTGGTAAGGCAAGAAGACATAGTCTCAGAGCTTCGGCATTAGCCTAACTCTTTGACTGAAGAGAGAGTGTACCAGAATAGCGGACTTGGTGGCACAATCATCCTTTGCTTAGTGATATATTAACCATCACACTAAGAATGACACAAATGTCCTTGTTGAGGTCCAAAGCAATAATGATCACTAAGAATCTCGGATGGCCACGTTATTACGCACACACATCATTCACGAGCACTAAGGCTCGGAGGAAGGGTGGGTAAGTATGTGTAGAAGTATCACTTCATTAAGAGAATCATGAACTCAGCACGACCTCTTAGTATATAAGGGTGTGATACTTTAAGGTAGAACAGATCAAAAGTTAATCATTGCATCTTAATCTGCGGATTACGACACTTTGACCTGGTTCTAGATATGATGAGGTACTAGAGTTTGTTTCTCCTGACATCCCGAGATGGTTTGTCTGACAAACCACAAGAGTATCTTGCATCGAAAGACCTCTATGCGCATTTACTACTTGGCTACCAACTGGTAGACAAAGGTCGGAAACAACAAGGAAAAAGGAACATGCTCAGGATGTAATCTCGAGATGTGGATGCATAAGTCAACAATCTTCCGAGGAGCGATGCAGAAAAGGAAGGTGTGGCAGAGTCACGAATATAGAAGTGGGTCTCACGAGGAGATCTTTTGTCGTGATCTATTTGGTTCCATTAAAGAACATTTGCCATAGCTAGTGGTAGGGGAAGTCCTTAATTGTTACAATTCAATCGCGACAAATACCACAAGCTTGAAGGCTATACTAGAAGGTAATAGCCATCCTGAGGTAATGTTTGAACATTAACAACAGGGATCAACAAAATGGATCTTGGGTTAAAGGTCAGCTTCATGTACAAGATTCAGAACACCAGAATTCAGCACAATCAGGGATCTTCGGTTCAAGTCCAAGGTTAAAACTCGAGAAAGAGGTAACTACTACTACTTGAGTGACATAGTGTACACTACAAGATGGTAATCACGAGGTAGCTTCCAAGAGAAGAAACAACTTCTGAAGTACCCAAACAAATAAAAAGAAGGCACACGAAGTGAAAGGAAACCTCGAGACGTAGAACAAAACACTGTGGAACCATCAACATGATATTGTGGACCCGTAAGATAGAGAGATCATGATGGAAAGAAATCTCTCAGCTGAAGCAGAGCAAAGGAAAACAAGGAACACACACACAACTGACTCTGGAGAACTCATCACTAGGTCAACTGGTTAAGAAATGACATGCCAAGAAGGCACCTAATCTTTGAAAGACGAGACGAGATAGAAAAACTTTTCAAAGTCAACACAAGGTAAGATGACCCAGAGTTAGAGCGAAACTGGATAAGGAGAAACAAAAGCATACTAGAGTTTTCACAAATAATTTTCATCTTTCAAATAGTTTTCATAAGCACTAGACTCAACATAGAACAGTAGAAAGGTTTTCCTACAGTCGGTACTGCTCTGATACCAAAACCTATGACACCCCCGGGATTAAGGCTAGACAAATCCTTGACCTCTATCTGATATAAGCCTAACCTAAATCTCATAAGCGTAGAGAGAGAATCGGTAACATTATATTTCCCTACGACACAAAAGTTATTACAACAAGCTCATAGTTGAGCAAAGAACCAAATTATTACAAGAAGAGGTCATTGACCACAAACATCAAACAACGGAAGGAAAATTATGCTATTAAGTATAGCAAACTTAACAAATGGCCTAAAAGGCCTTAAGCATAACGATGACGTCCCAATCCATAGATTCCAGGCTCCCCACCAGGTACCCCAAGCTACTCGTCGATGTCGATGTTGTAACAAACTCTTCTTCTATGGTAACATTTACCTGCTGCAAAAGTATCAACAAGGCAAGGCTGAGTATAGGGTGTACTCCGCAAGACTTATGGCTGGTGGGGTTATTTTGCATAAAGCTAACTTTCTTTGTAAAAGAGAGAGGAGAAACTTGACTAATGGATCCTTTTAAAAGGGGATAATAGAGCAATATATCTAGCTTCGATCATCTTTGATATCGACCGAATCTTTATCAGCTGAACCTATCAACTAGGATCTCCCCTCGATCCCCGAGGAAGCATCCTTAAGCACACTTTACTTGCCAAGTTTTACGATTTGGTTATAGTTCTCTATGATCATCACGTCCATTCCCAAGTCGTCCATAACCGTGGACATGGCTTTTCGAAAAGATTATTACCCTGCAGGGGTGCACAACTTTACCCACACGTACTAACCTCCTCTTAATGCCACTAGTAGTAGCCCTCTTCCTTGGAAGGCCAGTAGAGAGCGGTTACACACGACCTTTACCTTAATTTCGCTGAGACCATGAGTCACGCCCTAAGGAGATGTCGCCGTAACGGGTCAAGTCCCGAAGTCGGTCCCTAGAGATGTGTGCGGGGAACAAGGTAATGGAGGCCGTGCCTCTCTTGTTCCTGGCCATGCTTACCTACCTGTATGAATGCACCTCCTTAGAGAACAACCAGAATGCATATGTCGAATGGAACACCCGAACTATGTGACTCATGGAATCTACTAGACAAGTTAGTTGGTCGACGGGGTTTCCAGGCCCCCGTGCGGTTGTACGCTCGTCTTTGTTCAAGAGGCAAGAACTCAGGTCCTAGTGGTGGCAAGTATGGGACTGCAAAAACCACAACCCGACATGGCCTCCCATACAAGACTTAGCATGTTTAACTCACACCTCTGCTCATACCACGTCATCCTGTCATACTAGGTTCATTCGCAGCTCTGATTCATCAACCGGATGGACCAGCGGTAACAACTAAGCATGGCTAAGCGCAACAGATATATCAGCTCTAGTGAAGCTCATAAGCCAAACCCTAGTAATGCTAGGAGCAGTGGATCAGGGAAATATAGGCTACAAAGGAAACATGCATCAGATAGGATTAAACTAGCTATCGTAAAAGACTTTGGAATCGTATGCACATGGCAAGAATGAAATACTTTGAAAGCATAGGATTATATCATGTGTGGGGTTTTGCTTGCCTTTGCCTGTTGATACCCAACTGTGGACCTTCAGGGTTCATCAGATGGACTTGTTCGTCGATAGCCTTCGATGGTGTTGATCTCGGTCTTCAATGTTGGACTCGATATTGTATTCTACCGAAAAGAACCAAACACCTAAAAGAAAGGTAAACAACAATCAACACATGGCATCGATGCAATGCTCAAGGAAGGATTATGATATGACAAGTTAAATTGTATTGAAATGTATCCGTATAGCATGCTTGGAAATTTAAAGGGGATTCGAAGGGTCCAAACCCTAATTCGGAGAAACCCCGAATGCATATGGGAGGGGTTATTTTGTTCTTCTAATTAAAATTGTCATTTAAGTTGCTTAACAATGCATTATTATGAGTCTATTGTGTAGATCTCATTTTTCTGAATATTTTCATATATTATACATATTTTTCTGATTTAAAATGAATTATTTATGATTTTTCCCAATTTTAATCCATTTTAAATCATTTTAAAACAATTAAACATTTTTGGAATATTTAAATTATCTTACAACCTGGACCCATGATGACCACAAGTATAGGGGGTGTATCGCAGTATTTTTAATAAGTAAGAGTGTCGAACCCAACGAGGAGCAGAACGTGCTGGCTAGTGGTATGGATCAGTAATTCTCTGCAAATACTTAGCAAACGGATTTTTAGGGGTTTTTGATAAAGCAAGTAAACAAAGTACGAGTAAATAACAGACAGTAGGAATAAATGCAGCAAGTGGCCCAATCCTTTATGCAGCAAAGGACAGGTCGGTCGTATTACTTAAGATGACCAAACGTTCTCGAGGACACATGGGAAGACTGTCAAGTGCTTTCGCTTCATATAGTTGATTAATCTTCTTTAGCTTGCTAAGTGTTGTGTGGGTGAACCTGTGCTAATCTACCGACCTTCCTAGGACTAATACATACTTCTGATTATACCCCTTGCAAACATCCGTAAGTACAAGAAAATAATTAAGGTAGAAACCTAACCACAACTTTAAACTCTAAGACCCTTACGTCCCTTGTGCAATGGTTTCCTAACGGGGGTTCAGGTTTCTGTCACTCCGGCAACCCCTACGATTAGTAGCCAAATACACAATGCATTCCCCTAGGCCCATATAGGTGAAGTGTCATGTAGTCGACGTTCACATGACACCACTAGAAGAAGTACACCACAACTTAAATATCAAACTATTGAATCTTTCTCAACACAATTCCACTACTAACAACATGACTTCTTCCATGTCCTCAAAAACTAAACGAACTACTCACAAGACATCATATGGATCATGATCAGAGATGGAATAATGATGTATAAAAATCTGAACATAAACAATAATTCAAAGGTTCACTCAATAGCATCAACTACAAAGAATAATCAACACCGGGAAAGTTTCCCCTATGAAGTATGCAAGATTCAACGCAATTGTTACAGCAATATGGAGATGGTGATGATGGTGATGATGGTGGTGATGATGATCCCGGTGAAGTCCAGCTTGATGGTGGTGTTAATGGCGACGATCTCCCCTCTCCGGGAAGGAATTCCCCTAGTAGAAATCTGTCTACCGGAGAGATCTTTCTCTCTCGGTGTTTTCTCCCCGAGTCTTAGGGTTTCGGGAGGATAATATATGCCATAGGGGAGTGCCAGGGGTGGACCAGGGCGGCCACACTACCTGGTGGCGTGGCCTAGGCTGGCCCGCGCCAGGGGTGGTGTGGGCCCCCTATGGCCCATCTCCAGCCCCCCCTTCTGGCTTCCTTCGTCTTCTGGAGAAATAAGGTTTTCTGTATATTTTCCTGGATTTTCTGATCTTCACGAATTTTGCCTCCAAACAGCACCTTTACCATCAGAATCCTGACTGCAGCGGTCCATGCTCCAAAAGTCATCAACCATGCAAAAACAGATGAAATAACATAAGTATCACCTCTCAATATGAAATATATCAATGAATAACAGTGAATTATGACATAGAATAGTGATGCAAAATGGACGTATCAACTCCCCCCAAGCTTAGGCTTCGCTTGTCCCCAAGCGAAACTGAGCTCAATAAACATGGCCTCAGGTTTATGGAGTGAAGAGTCGATAAAGGAATACGGACAAGAAGCATCACATTCATCAATACATAGATCATAATAGAATACAACTCACTATTATATAACTAAACTTGCAATGAGTAAAGGAAACACAACAAAGATACATAAAGTAAATCATAATTGGTAATGGCAAACTTAGCTCTTTATCGAAGAATAGTTGATAATTTGCTGGAGTTCACAAATAACTGGTTTTCAATGATAGCTTTCAAAGTAGTAATCACCAAGATAGGAGCAATGTGCAAAACAAGGAACATAAGAAACATGATTGAATAAATCATCATATGAATGAATGAAACACAACAACTCAAAATACTTGCTGAGATAGAAGGGAGTAGGTTTACTGACTCAACTAAAAAGTAAAAGAAAGGTCCTTCGCAGAGGGAAGCAGGGATTGCAAGCCTCATAAAGAGCTCCCAAAAATTATGATACTTACTAGCTTTCAGCTCTCATTTCCCCTATCATAGGCATATTTAGGTGATTAAGGTTAAAGTGATCAAATATGAGGATATGCATTGACAAGTTGTAAATTGGGAATCTCATGTCCCTTGAATACGAGGGCCGCTCCTCATGCTACTCAAGTTTAGTCACCGGTAAGTTCTTGTCATCGTAAGCATATGTGTATCATAGAGAACCGCCAACGAGGTACACCTTGCCCGATGATACGGAATAATCCCCATATCAAAATGACAAGGCAAGCAGACAACAAACATCTTAGCAATCTTCTTATTTACCATGGGAATATGGTGCTTTTTTCTCTCTTTCCTCTTTTCATAATCTCTTTTTTTCTTTTTCTCTTTTTTCTCAATATCGGACTCTTTTTTTATAAGAATAATGCTTCATAGATGCTCGTTATGGTTATGCTGCATGTTTCCACCATGTCAGCATGGATTAGACCAGCGGCCCAGGCGTTTCTCTAACACAAATGCATAACTCCATGGACTTACAAGCTCCCCTTTCATTTCATACCGACGACATGCATAGACAAAAGAACATGATATCAACTAGGTACAAAGTACCAGTGCAATGTTGAAAGCGTTCCCCATGACAACATGGTTCTGCTAATTCACAACTTACAAAGCGCAAGCATATACGCAACATAGGTGAGCACAATGGTTCAAGTTTATTAAGTGCAAGAAAGTAAAGTGTGCCATCAAGTTTGTGAGAGCTTTAATCACTAATTTTCACATAACAAGTTTAATCTGGAAGGTAGATAAAACAAGAATTTACTTGGAATAGCAATAATGCTAATAGGTAGGTATGGTGGACACAAATGGTGTGGGTTTTGGTTTAAAGGAGTGGACGCACGAGAAGAATTCCCTCTCAGTACAGGTTTTTGGCTAGCAAGGTTGGGTAGCAAGTACAACAGTTGAAGGAAACAAACAAACATATAAGTGATAAAAACAAACATGCAATTTTCCTTGGAAGCACAAAAGATCTTAACTAGAGAATACTAGACTCATGAGCAAATCAAGAAAGAAATATGATGAAATTATATTTCTTTAAGAGTACTTTTATCTTTTCATTCAACTCTCAAAAATAGTGTTGCTACTGACCGAGCCAGGTTTGCCAAAACCAACTAAATTAACTCAATGATCCCAGAGTGATACCAATACTAACAACAAGATCAATCATATAACCACGAATTGAAAACTAATATAAGCTATGCAAAAGAGTAAATGATAGAACTTCTCATTAATAATCCATAACGGCAACTCACACCAAGGGATACATATCTAACGAGAGAGGGGACACTTCCATAATGGAAACCATCCTACATGATAACTTCTCTATTCATGATATGACTCTACTAAAAAGGTAAAAAGATAGAAGATAGTGATGTGATACCGCGACACTCCCCCAAGCTTAGAACAAACCAAGGGGATGCCAAACCTGATGACGAATTACTCCTTCGGTGGTGGTGGTATCCTCTTGATGAGCTCTTTGATCAGTTTCCCCAAGTCCTCGATCTTGAAGGTGAGATTACGAACCAGCTGTGAGTTTTGCTCAATGCGGCTCATGATCATGTCAGGTTGGGAATTCCATCTCTTGCTATTCTTTCCCCACTCTTCCTCCTTGAAGTCTTCTTTTCCTACATGGCTAGAACGAGGCAAATCCCAATTGGAGGGTAATTTCCCTTTGGGCATATTCTGGTATTGACGCTCATGGATAAGGGTATGGAAAGGATTCTTGGTGCATGGAGGAAGTGACCGTGGAGCCAAGCAGTGACGAGGAGTTTTCCCCCCAGTCTGCATCCGTGCAGTCCTTCTGATCCTAGAAGGGTTTGCCACCACTCTAATGCTTGCAATGGTAGTGTCGGTGTGCTTTGCCTCCTCTTCACCTTCACTCTTGATCTCCTTCTCCTTCCCGGGGTCTTGGAGGTCTTTCTCCATAGGCTCCTTCCCTTTATCCTTGGCGGACACCATTGTGCTTCTAAACCTTCAAAGAGTATGTCCTGGCAGGAACAGATCGAAACGAAAACACGACGAAAACACGATATACGAACCTCGGGAGATCCGGGGGGTATAAATTATGAAGTTTCATAACAAAAGGAAAGTACTGGGAGAAAACGAGTCGGAGGCGGAGTCTAGAGTGGACTCACCACCTGGTGGCGCGGCCTGGGGTGGGCCCGTGCCACAGGGTGGTGTGAGCCACCCTAGCTCCGTTTCCATCCCTCTTCCTCTTTGTAGCTTTCCTTATTTACTAAAAACTGCAAAAATATAGTTGGATACTATTTTTGCGGAACTTTTCTTACCAGAACTGTTACCTATTTGAAAACGGACTCTTCAGGTCTCTGAATTTGGTATGTAGTAGATTCTTCCGGAGTAATCACTTGAATATCATCGATATCTTCATCTTCATACACTTATTACTTGAGTCATAAAACCTTTCTCTTCCTTATTACACCATTAACTCCACTACCTGGAAATTTCTTTCACAGAAAACTTCACATAGTTCTCATTAGCAACATTAGTATAAGTGAAGTGATAAAACATTTTGTGTCCAACTTCAGCTGAAAACCATCAAAACAACAGCTACTGTAGCAACTCCTTCTGAAAACCCAAAAAGAATTCAAAAAGGAAATCGAATAAAAAAGCAAATGCAAGATTGGCAAAATCTGTCAAAACAGACCAGCAGGTAAAGATCAATTTTTTCGAAAAACTTCTGTTGCTCAAATCAAAAGGTGCAAAACTAACGAAAGTTAAATAACAACATGGGGCAGAAGCACAAAAAATTACAGCTCAATCCTACATATAGATATCTCTCATGAATTTTTATGGTGAAGCACAAAAATCTGTTTCGAGACAACAACTTCCCCAAATATTACTTCTCTCTCATTAGAGGTTGATCTTGACACAAAAACCAAACAAAACGGATAAGGAGAGGTTATTACCGAAGTAATAAATTCCAAGACTCAAAGAAACAAAAACAAACTGAAAGCAAAAATAAACTGGGTTGTCTCCCAAAAGCTCTTTCTTTATAGCCATTAAGATGGGCATGATAATTTTGATGATGCTCACATAAGAATATGAATTGAGGTGAAAGGGAGCATTAAGAAGAAAAAATACACACATTTAAGTCTAACCCACTTCCTATGCAAGGGAATTTTGCAAACAAACAAATCGTTGAAACCAGAGGCTACTTGCATAAGAAGGCAAAAGAAGTGCAACATAAAAACTTTCAGCATAAAACGAGGAAACTTGATATTATTGAGATACATAAGAATACTTTTCCCTCTCTCAGAATAACTTTCAGTATCATGCATAAACTTAACAATATAGCTATCACAAGAACCATCGTAGCAATGATCACTTATTCTAACAGAAAACATAGGAATACTAGCTCTCATAACACTACTTTGCGAGACAATATTAGAGGTATCCTTACAAAGGATAGTGTGTCCCTCTTCTTCATATTTAGTAACAAAGTCTTTCACATTTTCTATTATAGGTTCATCAACCATTTTCTTATTAGGTTCAACAACTTTATTTGTACTTTCATTAACCATACTAGCTATCATAGAATGTTCCTTTATCTTAACTAGGAAAGGCATTTTCTCAATGTAGGGTTTAGGTAAAACATGATTAGCAGTATAAACTTCAGTATTTCTTGCAAGAACACTCTTAGCAACATCTTTATAAGGTTCATGATACTTATTCCACTTCTTTTTAGGCACTTCAATATAGGAAGCAAAAGCCTTAAAATAAGAAGCAATAACTTGAGAGTTTAGACCATAAGCATTTTTAATATTTTGAAAGTCATAAGTTCCCATAAAAGATTCAATGCATTCATAATCGTAATTTATACCTGACTTTCTTCCTTTGTCATTCTCCCATGCTTCAGCATTGTCTTGAATACGTTCCAGAAGATCCCATTTAGCTTCTTCTTCCATGCGAGTGAATGATCCAACACAAGAAGCATCCAATAAATCCTTATCATGAAGAGAAAGCCTTGCATAAAAGTTATTGATAATAATATTGTTGGGGAGCTCATGAATGGGACATTTGAGCATTAGTAACTTCAATCTCCCCCAAGCTTGAGCTGTACTCTCTCCATCAAGAGGCCAAAAGTTGTATATTTGATTCCGATCTTTATGAATCTCACTAGGAGGATAAAACTTTGAATAAAAGAGAGGCACTATTTCCTCCCATTCCAGAGCTTGACCATTCTTTAGCAGCTTATACCATTCCTTAGCTCTTCCTTTCAGTGATAATGAGAATAACTTCTTCTACTTGATCTGTAGTAATACCTGCACACTTGAACAACCCGCATAATTCATGTATAAAGAGTAAATGATCACCAAGATGGACAGTTCCATCACCAACATAATAGTTATCCATAACACGATCAATAATTCTTGTAGGTATTTTATAAACATCATTCTTAGCAGGTGGTGGCTTATCTACTACCTTAGAAGTGGTAGAAGCATTACCAAATAAGAAACTCAGCGAATTATCTATAACAAAAATAAAGCAACTAGCAGAAGTAAACAATACTCACAATAGAAGTTTCCTTTACCAGTTCCACTCTCCAATAGCGCTTCACTCCCCGGCAACGGTGCCAGAAAATAGTCTTGATGACCCACAAGTATAGGGGTGTATCGCAGTATTTTTGATAAGTAAGAGTGTCAACCCCAACGAGGAGCAGAACGTGCTGGCTAGTGGTATGGATCAGGAATTCTCTGCAAATACTTAGCAAACGGATTTTTAGGGGTTTTTGATAAAACAAGTAAACAAAGTATGAGTAAATAAGAGATAGTAGGAATAAATACAGCAAGTGGCCCAATCCTTTATGCAGAAAAGGACAAGCCGGTCGTATTACTTAAGATGACCAAACGTTCTCGAGGACGCATGGGAAGACTGTCAAGTGCTTTTGCTTCATATAGTTGATTAATCTTCTTTAGCTTGCTAAGTGTTGTGTGGGTGAACCTATGCTAATGTACCGACCTTCCTAGGACTAATACATACTTCTGATTATACCCCTTGCAAACATCCGTAAGTACAAGAAAGTAATTAAGGTAGAAACCTAACCACAGCTTTAAACTCTAAGACCCTTACGTCCCTTGTGCAATGGTATCCTAATAGGGGTTCAGGTTTCTGTCACTCCGGCAACCCCTACGATTAGTAGAAAAATACACAATGCATTCCCCTAGGCCCATAGAGGTGAAGTGTCATGTAATCGATGTTCACATGACACCACTAGAAGAAGTACACCACAACTTAAATATCAAACTATTGAATCTTTCTCAACACAATTCCACTACTAACAACATGACTTCTTCCATGTCCTCAAGAACAAAACTAACTACTCACAAGACATCATATGGATCATGATCAGAGATGGAATAATGATGTATAACAATCTGAACATAAACAATAATTCAAAGGTTCACTCAATAGCATCAACTACAAAGAGTAATCAACATCGGGAAAGTTTCCCCTATGAACTATGCAAGATTCAACGCAATTGTTACAGCAATATGGAGATGGTGATGAGGGTGCTGATGGTGATGATGGTGGTGATGATTATGATCCTGATGAAGGCCAGCTTGATGGCGGTGTTGATGGCGACGATCTCCCCTCTCTGGGAAGGAATTCCCCCGGCAGAAATCTGTCTGCCGGAGAGATCTTTCTCTCTTGGTGTTTTCTACCCCACAGAGGCAGCGGAATCTTTCTATGGTTGCTCCCCGAGTCTTAGGGTTTCGGGAAGATAATATACGCCATAGGAGAGTGCCAGGGGTGGACCAGGGCGGCCACACCACCTGGTGGCGCGGCCTAGGCTGGCTCGCGCCAGGGGGTGGTGTGGGCCCCCTGTGGCCCATCTCCAGTCCCCCCTTCTTGCTTCCTTCGACTTCTAGAAAAATAAGATTTTTTTTATATTTTCCCGGATTTTCTGATCTTCTCGATTTTTGCCTCCAAACAGCACCTTTTCCATCAGAATCCTGACTACAGTGGTCCATGCTCCAAAAGTCATCAACCATGCAAAAACAGATGAAATAACATAAGTATCACCTCTCAATACGAAATATATCATTGAATAACAGTGAATTATGACATAGAATAGTGATGCAAAATGGATGTATCAACCCACATGTCATACATTTAATAATCTCAGAAATTATTTTCTAAAATATTAAAAACCTGATAGATAGGGCCCACACAGTTATTTATATATCTAGATATGATTTTTAGAAAACATTTAAAAACAAAAAGGGAATTATTGTGTCATGCTGATGTCAGCATGACATCAGCACGGGATGACATCACGCCGGCGTCAGCGCTGCCATCTACTGCGGGTCGAGGTGGGGGGAACGGTGCTAGTGTGCTCACGGGAGGCTGCCGAGGGCCGTGCTAGACTCGTGCGGGTGCGCTGGGCCAAAAGGTGGCGGCGCCGCCCCGGATTGGTCACCAGAGTGACCTGTCCGACGGCGAGTGGTGGCGGAGCTTGCAGTTGCTCGTGGCGGCGATGATACAACAAGCGCACAACGGATATGAGGGGTCCAAGCGACGCAGGAGCTCACCAGGAACGTGTAGAGGCAAGTGGCAAGGCGAGGCGGAGCACGGTTTGACGGTGAGCGGCGGCGACTGGCGGCGGCCGGAGGTCTCGATTCGGGCAATTGAGAGCGCGACGGCTTGTGAATCTTGGCAGAAAGGAACAAGGAGACGACGGCGGTCCCAGCGGTGGCGTCAGTGGAACCTAACGTGGCCAGAGACGGCGGGGATGGTGGCGACCAGGGTTAGGGTTCGTTGGCCAGGGCAGTAGAGGATAAGGGAGAGGGGAGAGAGTGACGTGCGAGGGTTCCCTGGCGGCACCGGCGGGTTTCTTATAGGCGGCACCGACACGCATCTCAGCGCACGCTGGAGGGGAGCGCTCGAAAGAGAGCTGCTTGCGGCATCTAGAGGTGGAAGCGGACTCCACCTATCGAAGGTGTACGTGGGCCGCGAGTTGGGCCAGGTGGGCCGGCGCTGCTGGGTTGCTTGCTGCTGCTCGTGGCTGAGGGTGGGCGGTAGAGAGAGAAAAGGAGAGACGGGCTTCGACCCAGGTAGATGTAGGATTCTATTTTTTTTGAAAAACATTTTTCCATTTCCTTTTCTGTTTTCTTTTGTCTCTTTGTAAATTCAAACTCTTTTCTATTTTGAACATTGCAAAAGTACCAGAGGATTTTGTAAGACTATTCAAATATTGATGCCCTTTTAATCCATTTGGGCTCTACATTTTGGTAGTTTTCAAAATATAAAAGCCACCCTTTGAATAAGTTTCAAAGAAAGAGGGGAAAATATTAGGGTTTTGGGTTTCTTATTTCTCTTGATGCAATTTTGTCAAGCCACGATATGCATGCTATGCTCATGATGCACAAAACAAACCCTAAAAGTAGAACTAGGGGTGTTACACCGACGACATCGTTTACTAAAAGAAGATGCACCCATCTACCTTCGAAAAGACATTTAATCCAAGAGCTTAAAATCACATTACTTGTATCTCAAGTTTGACCTAATTTCATTAAGTTGTCAAGATGTAGAATCTTAGCAAGAAGTTGAACCTCTTGTCAAAATTTAGGATCTTTACTATACATATGCACGCAAAACAAATTGTATTTTCTCTCTCCTTCCCTGCCTCATCACCATCCACACACACCGCTGCCCGCTGATCTCTCCCTCATCCACAACGTGGCGCTACCCACGTGCGTAGACCTGCCTTGTCATTCCATTTCACACCCTGCGAAGACGAAGCACCGAGCATACCCCCCAGCATGCTGGTTCGAAAGTGTGAGGAGCGTTTTGTGTGTTTGTGTGAAGCAAGTACATTAGTATGAAGGGTATGGCTCAGTTTCTCACTCGAGAAGTACCCGAGTGCTTTTCCTTACTTAAATTTAGGGCCCTTTTTGCTAAATTTATGGACCTCTATGTAATTTTCTCTTTTTTTGAGGTCTTCAATGTAAACCGTACTCCCACCGACCGTGTCAAATTTTAACTACAAGTAAGCACGGTAGATAGATTCCTCTTAAATTTTCCAAAAAACTTTTGAAGCTAACTAGGAATTTAGTAAATCGAAAACTATCGAAAAGCTTTTTCTTAAAACTTCCCAGCTTATAGACAAATTCTGCCACATACATAGGTGATGCCCTAATACTAGTATGAAAATAGAAGCTGTAAATAGTAAATAATATGTCTGGTCAAACTAACGTGACGAACTGTACTTCGCTAGGAAGTGACATGTTTAATTTATTGCACAGGGGCACGTTAGTCTATCATGCATTTCCGCTAGATGACGTCCTTAATGCAGCCGCTTCTTATAGCAGTAGAAAAGAAAAAACCTCTTTCAAAGAGCCATACCATCTTCCCCATTTCCGTTTAGTTTATCCCCACTCGCCAACGCCGCCTGGCCGCCTCTCTGGTGCGTGCTTCGCACATTTTACTCGCCATATTGCCTGCCACATCACTATACATAGATCCACCCTCGCCCCCAATCCATCCAGATGTGATGGCGGATTCGAAGTGCAACCCACTGCACTGCGGCTAGAGCAAGGTCGACGACGACGTCTTCAACGAAATCATTATGCATGTGGACACTACCAGCGCTGTTAGGCTGACCGCATGCTCCAATGAGTTATACCGCCAGGTCGCTAGAGAAAAAGGTAGCAGGTGCCGTAGCGTCCACTGTTGTTCATTGGTCTCCTACAATGACATCTACGAGCACAAGATCTAGTGCTACTATGCCCCATGCGCAGCCTACATAGAGCGAGGATGTGAATTTGTCACCCGGCCACTGACTGTGTACGAGCTCTTTGACCACCTGAAACTTGCCCACAAGTTGTATTTTCCTGAAGTGACCAACTCCAACAAGCACTGGTACCCGGCTGACCTGGTGCCTGCACCAGAGATCATCAGCATCAGCAAAAGACGGCATGGAGTTTGCGGCCCTATTGAAGGGTACTCCACGGACATCTTCCTATCTGTCTGGTCGGTGGCGTGCGAATCTCCGTGGTACAAGGTGATGTTATGGTTGCTGCCATCATGGGATAAGCTCCATTCGGTCGAAATGGAAGCGACATCTGAGGAGACAAGAAGGCCATCGTTGGCTGAAGTCGCGCTGAAAGGGCTCATGTCGTACCTGTCAAAACCGCGGCATTACCTGCGTGCTTCTCAAAATGTCGTGGGAATTCCCCTTGGAATACAAGAATATCAACCAAGAGTGAGTTAACACATCTAAATATTCTTGTGATGATCCTAATATGAATATATGTAATGTCATACTACATAATTACTTTATGTTGGTGACAGACCCAATTGGTTTGGGCTATCTAGCCAAATATGTCTTCATGTTCAATGCTCGCTGCTGTAGTACTGTGGAACTGTGTGGTACCTGGCTACAAGTTTTCCACAATGTCATTTGTGCTCCACTCCAACCTCAAATAAGCCCACTCTGTGAGGTTGCGCATTTTCACTACGGTAGGAAAGGCAGGTACATCAATTGGGTTCGCAGGATAGAAAACAAAAAATTTCCTACGATGTGAACAACTAAGCACTAAGATCTATCTACCTAGATACAATCAACCGGTGGATATACATCCATAGAGAACAGACCCTTGAAGAGCGACAAAGTGTTGTTAATGTGTTTGAACTCGTGGATGATGAATTCGTACACTTGCTGATCTCAAGATCGTGATGAAGTCCAGCAAGTCCAGCACTAGCAAGTCCATCACTGCAAAGCAGCGGTGCATTCGTGATCGCACACGCGTCTAGTACCCCGACAACCTCTAGGTCCTTGATCCAGCGATGCAGCGGAAGCAACAACTCCTTTCTAGATAAAGCCACCCGGAACATGTATCTCGCTAATTTGAGACCATGGGAAATAATTTCTAGAGGGGGATAGAGATCCTTCACGAGGATGTGTGAGAGTGGAGGAGGGGAGCTCCTTTTATAGGTGGAGGGGGCAGCCCCCAAGGGGCCATGTGCATGGCATGGTGGTGCCCCACCTCCCCCTCCATAATGGTGAGTGGAGCTTCCACTAAGCCCACTCCCATTAAAACCAACTCCACTCACTTTGCATTAATTTTCCACCAAATTTAATGCAAGCTCTCATTAAATAAAACTATTTTATTTATTTTATTCAGAATTTTGTTAATTACTTTAATTAAAAAACATTCACATAAAACCCCTGCAATATTTCAATATCACATGCAGAACTAGTTTCTGCAATTTCACCCGAAATAATTCTGGTTTCCATCGAAATGATTCCAACGCTTTCTTAAATCTTTATCTGAAATATATTTTCTCCAAATGGTGTCGGTATCCCTTAAGTGTGTCACCCTACGGTTCGCGAATAATGCATACATGATAGATATCCCTCTCCGATCAATAATCAGCAGTGAGACCTGGAGATCCGTACTGACTCCCACACATTCAACAATGACTCTAGTGATCGTGTGAACCTTTAACGTCATAACTAAATCCCTTTGTCTCGCGATATATTAAATGTCCGAGATTTGATCATCGGTATCCCCATACCTAGTTTTATCTCGTTACCTACATGCACTCTTTTATTGTTCCCGCTATATAACATTCTAGTGATCACATCACTTTCTTGCAAGCTATCTCCATGTGATATCACCGAGAGGGCCCAGAGTAAATCTATCCATCACCAGGATGGACAAATCCCACTCTTGATCCATGAGACTCAATATAACACCTTCAGATTATCTGAACCCACCTTTATAGTCACCCTGTTACGATGTGATGCTTGATGTTATCAAGTTACTTTTCTAGTGTTAGCAATTAACATGATCTCATGGTGTAAGGACTACGATTACTTCGTATGATGTATAGCAATATAAACATAATGACTTTGACCGTATTGTTATACTTTGGATGAATGTTCATCACACCATTCAACCAATGTTGTGACCTCGTTATTAACAACATACAATGTCCATGATCAAGAAACCTTGATCATCTTGGTAATCAATGAGCTAGTTTATAAGAGAGGCATCACTAGGAACCCTTTATTTGTTTATTAAGCACACATGTATTAACATTTCCAATTAATACAATTATAGCATGCAAAATAAACATTTATGATAAACAAGGAATAAGATAATAACCACTTTATTATTGCCTCTAGGGCATATTCCCTTCAACATCTCTAAGTCGATGCCAGCACCGGGCTCGCGGAATGTAGATATCGGGGTAACCGGGGACGATGCCATGATGTTTTGTGTGCTATTTGATGGGCATGATGAAGTCATCTTGATATGTGTCGTGTGTGTCAGGACGACGGCGCGCTTGTCACCATACCTCAAGGTGAAGTTGAGCTCTGCACATACAAATGGCTTGTGTGAGAAGGTATTCTATGTGAATATTAAAGCCACTTGCTCTTTGTCGGTTTGTCGGTATAATCTGGTCGCTCGTTGTCGGAATCGACCATCGGAGTTCACCGTGGAATACAAGCTTCGTATCAACAGGATTCTCTAGAGAATAACACATCTTAATCTCCTTGTGATGATCCTAGATTAAGGTAGTTCTGAGTATTTTGTATGGAGTTCTACTACTGCATGCTAATCTATTTTGTAGTAGGAGTAATACCTATGTACTGGTACTTGTTCAGACCGACGGATCTAGTGCAGAATATGGTCTCTCTTTCCTTTTTAATCATGGCCTTGCTACATCTACCGAATTTCAATGTCTGCATTGCTGAATCTGTCAATTCCTTTGGTGATTATCTGTACTGCTAAATCGGTCACTTTGAAATGGTGATAAATCTGTCAAGTGCCTCTTATTATGAATTGGGAATCTATTGATATTTCTGTCTTATTCAGTACTGTCGAATCTTTCAAATGCCAGTGAATCTATGAAATGTTCTATTGTTGCTATTACTAAAGTATTTTTTAGAACTAATAGTGATGTATTGGTACTTGTTTAGATCAAGACCTTGCTCTTCTTTTGGAACATGGCCAGAATATGGTCTCTCTGTCCTTTTGAATTATGGACTTGCTACATCTATTGAATTTCAGTGTCTGCATTGTTAAATCTTTCAATTATTTTGGTCATTATCTGTACTGCTAAATCGACCACTTTGAAATGTTGTTGAATCTGTTTTATTCAGTGCTGCTGAAACTTTCAAATGCTAGTGAATCTGTCAAATGTTCTGTCATTTTTATTATAGTCCTAAAGTATTCTGTAGAACTAATATTGACGTACTCGTACTTGTTTAGATCAAGGATAGTAGATGGTCTTACTGTTCTTTTGAAACTTAGCCTTGTCATAATCTAGACGAGGCTTGGGGCATTTTGGTTTGCATATGTGGGTCACACAGTCACTGATGTGAGTAGAAGGTATGCACAGAAAAGCAGGCTTGATCGTTAGGTTTGCTTGCTCCGATGATCGAGTGTGTTCGAACAAAAGTGACTTATCCCGCACCAAGGATTTTAGTGCTGAAACAAGAATAGATTCTCGTTGTCCTGCTATTGAATTTCAGAGTCTGTATTGCTGAATCGGTCACTTTGAAATGCTGCTGAATATGAACTGGGAACCTGTCGTTATTTCACCAAGCATGATGAAATTTAGGCAGTGGGCTCTTACCTTTCTAGAAGTTTCAACAATTTTAGCAGGCTTTCCAAACTTTGCAAAGGGGTACCTTTCTAGAAAGTTCATATGAGGTTCAGCATCTTGGTATTTTGGTACGTATGAAGTACCGAAAAACGTAAGTGACTCAACCTCAACTTACAACTACTTTGTCTAAGTGATGTGAATCTGGACAAAGTTGAGCCATTAGAATACGAACTAGAGGGAGTAGTATAAAAGTGGAAGCAGTAAATAAATCATCTCTCAGTTCTAGAGAACACTCCATGGCAGTGTGCCAGTCTAGATTAGCTATAGTACTCCCTACTCCATAACTCTAGTCGGTGTGCTCGATGCAGTATGCCCGGCAGAAGACAACCGAAGGAGCACGACAAAACCCCCTCCTTCAAAGAGACATCCCCAACTCCACGAGGCTGCATTTGGATCTTCTCGAGCGTGCACTTCACACATTTTTCTCGCCATCTCACCTGTAGCGTCGATCCTTCCAGGCCGCCACCCCTCCCCTCCAAATAAGCCCAACAGTCATACGTAGGTCCGTCCTTGCCACCAATCCATCCGAACATGATGACTGTGGATTCGAGGCACAACCGACTGAACAACGTCTGGATGAAGGTCGGCAATGACGTCTTCAACGAATTAGCTAAGTCTCTGGACACTACCAGCACCGTCCGGCTGGACACATGCTCCAAGGACCTATATCACCAAGTCGCTGGCAGAAAAGGTAGTAGATGCCCCAACGACATCTGCTAGACTTTGGTCTCCTACAAGGACTTCTACGACCACAAGGTCGCGCGTAACTACCGCGGGTGTGTCTACACGAAGCTAGGATGTGAGTTCACTGGTGTCAAGAAAGTGTTTGTCGAGCACCTCATATCTGCCCACTCGATGACAGTGCCTAGATACAGCCCCAAAAATGGGACCCATCTTTGTCGGTTCCTACACCAGGCTCGCTCAAAGCTGAGGTCATCGGCATTGGGAAGGAGGGAAATTGTTTGTCGCCCAAATTGAGGGGCATAGCACGGACTTGCTCCTGTCCGTCAGGCCGATCAGGTCGGCAGCCTGCGAATCACCGTGGTATGAGGTGAGGTTTTGTTCATTGGTATTGTTCGCTAGTTTCAATCAGGTTGTAGTAACGAGGTCATCAGAGAAAACAAATAGGCCATCGCCGGCCAACGCCGCGCAGGAAGTGCTCACGTCTTTTCTGTCGAAGACACAACTTTACTGGCATACTATTGAACCTGTGGTCGGACAAGATTCACTGGTGAGATATCACATCTTAATCCTCTTGTGATGATCCTACTGTGAGTGTATGTAATGTTGTACTAATTAGCTAGTTTATGTTGGTGGCAGATTCCCTTCATAATTGGAATTGTCGAAATTAAGGATCCCAAATTTCCTGGTTTGTCATATGAATTTTACATATATGATGCTGACCTAGAGGCCGACAGGCGACAATGAAATGAGAGACGCGTCCTAGGAAGGAAATCAAGCGCGCAGCCCGGCCAGCACTTTGACACGCTGATGGGACATGTAGTAGTTCCTAGATTACTGTACGCTTGTAGTTCTACACTTCTACTAAGTATTTTGTATGGATTTCAACTAATGCTAATATATTTTGTAGCAATACCTATGTACTAGGACTTGTTTAGATCTAGTGGAGAATATGCATGGTCTTGCTTTCCTTTTGAAACTTGGCCTTGCCGCATTGTTATACATCCATTGAATTTCAATGTCGGCATTGCTGAATCTGTCAATTCTTTTGGTCATTTTCTTCCACCGTTGAATCGGCCACTTTAAATCGCTGCTGAATCTGTCAAGTGCTACTTAATGTGAACCGGACGCGTGCTCGTCGCCCTTGTACATTGTGCTAATCACTACCTATTACCCGACAGTATAGATGGGGTTTTGGACCGGTGCAATCTGCAGTTCCTCCATGCCTGGGAGCTGGGCGGTGCCGGTCATCATCCAGAGGAAAAAGCATTCCTTTTTGTTGTTCCACCCATCTCATATTACCTAGGGCCTGCATTACTCAATATGCAACAATCACGGGGGGAGAATACCCAATTGACAAAAAAATCATTTAACCCGCTTAGGGATCTCTATGTGTTGGAGGGTGGATTTTGGATGCATAGTAGTACTAGTATAGTGCTAATTCTTGTACATCGGAGTATTTTGTACTATATACTGGTAGTACTTGTTTAGGTCAAGGACAGGATATGGTCTTGCTTTGCCTTTGTTCTGTCGTTGCTATTACCAAAGTATTTTTGTTGAACTAATAGGGATGTACTGTTACTTGTTTAGATCAAGTGCAGCAGATTGTCTTTCTTTTCTTTTGAAACCTAGTATTGTCACAATTATCTAGATGAGTCTTGGGAATTTTGCGTTGCATATGGGGGTCACACAGGTATTGATGAAATGAGGTGGTATTCACACAGAAGCAGACTTGATCGTCAGTTTTCCTTGTTCCAATGACTGAGCATGTTCAGAGAACACGGCAAACTGATCATGCACCAAGGTTTATTGAGATGGAACAAGAACTTATTATCTCGATACCGCTATTGAATTTCAAGCAGGAAAGCTACTAAATCTCTCAACTGTTCTGTCTTTGCTATTACTAAAGCATTTTGTTGAAATACTGTTGTACTAGTACTTGTTTAAATCAAGGGCAATAAATAGTCTTGCTTTTCTTTTGGAACATGGCCTTGTCACAATATAGATGAGACTTGGGCATTTTGGGTTGCATACGGGGGTCACATAGGCATTAATGTGAGAAGAAGGTACTCAAAGCAGACTTGATCGTCAGTTTTGCTTGCTCCAATGGTCAAGTGTGTCCGGTGAAAAGGGCAAACTAATCGCGGGACATGGTTTTTAGAGCTGAAACAAGTACTGGTTCTCTCTTTACGGCTATTGTATTTCAATGTTTGTATTGCTGAATTAATCACTTTTGAAATGCTGCTGAATTGGGCAAGTGTTGCTGAATATGAACTTCGAATCTATTGATAATTTTTCTATCTTATTCTATACTACTGAATTTTAACATGAATATGTGCCAAAAAGAATTATCGTTTTTCCCCTCCCTCTCTGAGGTCTTTGTTTCGAATCCGGTCGAGCACATCACAATGCAATTTTTATTAACCAGGAGAAGAAATCTAGTAGCTCATTCGACCCCTCTTTAGCCCAACACATTTTAATTTGGTATTTCGGTGTTAGGGGACTGCTGACCACATCCAACAAAATTTGAGAAAGGAGCCCATGGAGCATAGCCGAGAACATATTAATTCGGCCTTTTAGGCGTCAGGGGACTGCTGAGCACACCCAGTGAAATTTGAGAAAGAAGCCCATGGAGCATAGCCTATGGAGTATAACCCACGTAGAGCAGCCTATGTAGAATATCCAAACTCTTTTTAATTCAGCCTATGATATTTTTTCTATAAATTTCTTTGTTGTAGTGGCAACACACTCATATTACATTTATTTTATTTGAACGTCTTTTGTTCGAATCGCCTGTGTCTGTGTGTGTCTTGGGTTTACATTTTTTCTTCTAGCAATATTGCATTACAGAAATGCTGATATGACGGACCCACTAGCCTGCAGCGTCCCTCGAGTTTATTTTTGAGGGTGGGTTTGAAAAAAGTTTAAATACTTGTGTAGAGAGGCTGGCATCAGGGACCCACCAGAAAAAACATACAAGGCTGCATCGGGGACCCATGAGCTAGAACATACCAGATAGGCTGACAGGCTCTAGTAGTAAGACTATACACAGCTGCTACGGTGAAAACAGCGGACGCGGCGAAAAAAAGTCCATCATACACACGTTGCACTTATAGAGAAGCTGACATGTCGGACCCAGCAGGCCCAAGCATAACCCATGAAATTCGCATATCAACCGCAAGCATAACCCAAATCCTTCTAATTCAGCCTTTTCTTGGTCTTGTGGCCACCGACCATATCCCATTCAATTTAGGAGTGAGCCCATGGAATATAAGCCATGACGAATAGGGCATCTGCCCCGAGTTAGCCTAGAATCCTTTTAATTCAGCCTTTATGAGCATTTTTTGTACTTTGAGGCTGACATCTAGGACCCAAAAAACTAGTCCAACATACACACGTTTCTTTCAAATAGAGGCTATCATCTGGGTCCCAGTATAGATATGTTTCCTGCATAGAAGAGGTTGACCTCTGGGACCCAGGAAGTTGCCAAGGTCAAAATAGTGGACACGGCAAAAAAAAGGTCCATCATCCGCAAATTTCATTTACAGAGAGGCTGATATGTGGGACCCAGCAGCGTGACCTTATATAGATGTTGCATCAAGCAATGTTGTCAGTACGAATCAGGGAGGCGTGAGCAAGAAAAAAATTCAGCATGCACACATTTCTTGTAATGAGAGGCTGAAATGAGGGACCCAACAGCATCAGCAAAGGGTAGATTCGTGGAGCAATGCTATCTAGTTCAGAACAGGGTAGCGCTAGAGAAGAAAAAATTCCATCATACCCGCGATTCTTCTAATGTGAGGTTGACATAGGGGACCCACTAGCCTGATTAAATGGCTAATGCAGCCAGCAATGCTATCAAGTTCGAAACATGAAGGCACGATCGAGGGCAAAAAATCCATCATACACACGTTTCTTCTAATGATTGGATGACATGTGGGGCCTAGGAGGTTGATTAAATGGTAGATGCATCGAGCAGCGCTATCAACTTCAGAATAGGGTAGCGTGAGTGAATGAAAAAATTCATACACACTTTTCTTCTAATGAGAGGATGCCATGTGGGTGCTAGCAGCCTGATTAAACTGTAGATGTATCGAGTAATGCTATGAACTTCGGAAAAGGGTAGCATGAGTGAAGGAAAAATATTCCATCATATACACAATTCTTATAATGAGAGGCTGACATGTGGGACCTAGCAGCCTGAACTAACGGCAGACTCCTCGAGCAAAATTATCAAGTTGAAATCAGGGAGGCGCGACCAAAAAGTATGGTCCGCTAGAGACACTGACGTCTAGGACCCACATGCCTCAAAAGATTTCGACGACTCAACATCGCGCGAGGAAATGAAAGTCTTGCTTCTGCCACACGCTAGCCATGCTTCCTCCATGTTTTTAGCGGTTCCGTCATCGTAGAGGGCCACAAAAAGGGAAAAAATTCCATTGGCCACGGTCGAGCCAATAAATTCGTCGCGGAAGACACGCCTTCTACGACGACCATCGGGCCAAGTCGTTGCAGAAGGAAACATTTCTTGTAGTGATCCACTTATCATAATGTGATCTTGGCAAGAGGGTTTTTTAGTGCTGGTAGATGGGTAGGCTCAATATACATGTTATGTAATTATTTGGGATTTCTCTAAGAGGTTTGGATTCCTTTTATATTCAGTATTCAAATTGTGCTGAATCTGTTTTATTGGATTCATTTGAGATTTTTGAATTTTACAAGGTGAGTTTTTGGTTTGAGATGGTCCCAAATATTATTTCACACTTTGGAGAATTTTCCCAAGATTTATTGGGGCATAAAGGTATTTAAAACATTTATTTTTCCATTTCCACAATTTAAGAAAAATAAGAAACAAGAATAATTAAAACTCATCAAAAATATTTATTTTTGAAGTGGGAAGATAGGGTATGATATATAGGATTCACATGTGCCTAAATTTTTCAAAGTGTTTTGGAGAAAAACAAACTTTCTCTTATATGAGTTTTGAGATTTTTGTCAAATAAAATAATTTAATAGTTTTTCGGCCAAAATAATTATGGACAACCTTTGCTAAGTTTATATTTCCAATGTAGATGATGTCTACATATTGTATCTATCATTAGCAACCTTTGTTTTTGAGAATCCAACCTGAATTTTGAAAAAAAAGATATAGAGGATCTTGGGCAAAGTTATTTTTATACCAACAAAACCTTGTTGGGTTTAGGAACTCAAAGCTCCCCTTGGTTCATGGGTTATATAGATATATAGACCAAGTTATTTGGATCGCCATGGTATAGAGGTTTAGGGTTAATAATGATTGAGATCTCCAAGGATTGATGCCAAACTTTGAATAAAATAAGAATGCCAAAGAAGATTATCAAATAGCCTTCAAAACCATGTGGGTTTTAGAAGCACATAGCTACAATTGAAACAAGTGAAGTAAGGATGGATATACCTTCATGAGTAGAACACAACCATTCCAAGATTTTGTTAAAATAATATAGTATTAAGATGTAAGCTTCTGCCAAAGTAGCCATGTTGATAAGATTACAGAAAATATTATTTTCTTGCCTGCAAAACCATCAAGAACAAGTGGTTCAAGGGATGATCTAGCCAAGGGAAAGAGGGGGCCTTGTAATTATTTAATATGGTTTACAAGATGGTTCAAATGCACAAGGGTTGGTAAATACAGAGGCTCAAAGATGTGATGTTGATAACCTTTTCGAGACTTAGTCAAATTTGGTAGATTTGGGGTTTTTGATTAGGAGACAAGAGGGGATGGTTTTGAGAGGATGCAAGGTTCCAAATCATCATCAAGTGGATGATGTTGAGGTGTAGATTGAGTAGGAAAGATCCATGATTGAGATTGGTCTTCATTGACATGGAATCTATTAGAAAGGATTAACCCTAATAAATTGATCTGCTTAAGTTGTTAGCTGGTCACATTAGTGATCAGAGATTAGATCAAGCTTGGGGAACTTTCTTAGGGTTTGTAAATCTTATTTTAGATTGATCCTAGAGGATGAGATCATACTACGTCCTAAGCAAACAAGTCATACAGCAGATCGAGTCAATTCATCAAATAGTAGATCAAGGCAATTCACCTTCCAAGCAATTCAATCTACTACTAGGGTTACCATCAAGCCTAGCTTGAGATAAGTATGAGTATTTTGAAAAGGTTGGAGTTTTGAACAAGGTAAGGTTCCTTGGTACTTCTACCAAGAATAGAATTTAAAATATTTATAAGAGGTTTTGGAAAACTTAGAGGTAAGAATAGTTGAAGGTTCTGTCTTGAAAACATAAGGAGATTATATCTTCTAGATCTCCCTAATTTTGTTAATAGATGCTAGGAACACAATTATGGTTGCAAGGGCATCTTGGATCAGGTTTTTGAAATGCCAGAACATTTGGGAATATGCAGAATGAACCAAGATAGTATTTTTAAGTAGCTTTTGTAAACTAGGGGTGAGGTAAGGAGTATATCTTCTACTTCACATTCATTTGCATGAACACAATCAATCAATCAAACAATCACTGCATTAGTGAACAAGAAATTTTTTTGTTCCCCCTAATTTTTGCATTCTATACAACTAATTAGGGTTGCTGGAAGTGGGAAGCTACACTTATGGGGCGGCTCGTGAGGGAACTCCCCTCTAGTGGCCAAATTTCATGCTAGACCTACGGTCTCCTCCTCTAGGGGCCAATAGGATAAGCATTTTCCCTACGGTCTTCTCCTTGAGAGGCTTATGGGGCGGCTCGGGAGGGAACTTCCCTCCAGCGGCCAAATTTCATGCTAGACCTATGGTCTCCTCATCGAGGGGTCAACAGGATAAGCATTTTCCTACGGTCTTCTCCTTGAGAGGCTTACGGGCGGCTCGTAATGGAAGTCCCCTCCAGTGGCCAAATTTCAGGCTAGACCTATGGTCTCCTTCTCGAGGGGCCAACATGATAATAATTTTCCCTACGGTCTTCTCCTCGAGAGACTTACGGGGTGGCTCGTGAGGGAACTTCCCTCCAGCGGCCAAATTTCAGGCTAGACCTACGGTATCTTCCTCAAGGGACCAACATGATAATCATTTGCCTTATGGTTTTAGCCTCGAGAGGCTTATAGGTCAACTCGTGAGGGAACCCCCTTTAGTGGCCTAAGCTCTAGCTACATGTGTAATCCCCCTTCTTTCCATAAAGCCTATGTGGCCAATTCTAGCCGCATGTTTCCCCTTCGAGAGACGCCTCGTGAAACCACTTCCTGCCAAGCAAGCAGGGATCCGCACTCTAGAAGACCCGCTCAGGAAAATGCCTCGATATGGCAGCATCTCTCAATACCTGAGACCCGAGCATGTGCATAGATCCTCCTCTGAACTCCAGAGCGAGCGACATGACTCACCCTTCCAGCCACCTTCGTCACGGGGGCTGGTGGAATGTCCCTTTAGGCGGGCTCGTAGGAGGCTATTTGCGCTCGATCTTGCCGCACTAGCGATGCCGCACCTATTACCAGGAAGCCCCCTCGAGCCAGGGAGCCACCCGTGTGAAAGTGTATGGGCCTCATGGTATCCTCCACTAAGAGCATGCAAGTACAGGCCCGGAGGGTCACCGCCCGCTGGGAGGACCCTACCCTGGTGGTACCTACAGATTTCCTCCTGAGGAAGTCTACAGAACGAGCACTGGTCCTACGAACCTCTCCACGAAGGGCCTACGGCGCGGGACATGCAAGGCCTATGGCCACCTCCTCTAGAGGCACGGAGAGAGATGTGAGCCCCGTGTGGGGGGAGCGCGAGTGTTGGGGGGATACCCCCGGGTAGGGTCACGCCGGGGTATAGAGGCCGAGTTAGCCAAGGTACGACACGGTCAAAGCAACTGCTGGCCTGGTCTCCTCAAGGCAGACTGACTTACGGAGTAACCTAGCCTGGCGGGTATCCACCTAACACTAACCTGGCCGACATATAATGTATGTTGGCCATTATTGATTTTCCATATATGGAGGTACCCTTGTAGCCGGGTTAGCCAAGCGCTAGCCGCGCTATCACTTGGCCTGCAAGAGAAGGATGGAATCTCATGTTGGTCAAAAGGTGGCCTATGTCCACTATAGCGTGAGAGAAGCGAGCAGAGGGAAGGACCAGCAAAGCGTGGCCGACAAAGGTGACGCGGGCAATGTTGGCTAATGTAGTCTGTGTCTGGTGACGCCAAAAGACAAGGGGATCGCAGAGGGTTACATCCATAGTCTGGACTAGCCGTTTAAAGTGAATAAAGAGGCATCTAGCTTTAACCGAAGGGCATATTTATGCTTCCATGTATGCCCTAACTTTGTAACCTGGTTTCCCCTATATAAGGAGGACCAGGGCGTCCATAGAGGGGGATCGATCATTCTGTCTTGGAAGTACTCTAGAGCATTGTAGTGGGGGGGGGGGTAAGAGAACTAGTCTCCTTCTCACGAACCGCTCAAGGATCCCTTGTAATCCACCATTGATAGAGTGAAAATACAAACATATGTGTGTGGAATCACCACACTATCCCTCCATCGATTCCTCTAGTGCTCATTGGCCCCATCTTTAGCCCATCCATGGCATCTGTCGTGCCACCACAACGATAGTTGGTGCCCACCGTGGGGCTAGCAGTGCTAACAGGGGTAAAAATCCTGACAGGAAACATCTTCGGCACCGGCGAGCGCGTCGTCTCCGGGCTCATCCAACGCTTTGGAGCGCTGATGGGGATATGCCGAATGGGGTATGCCCAACGGGACGTTCCGATTGGGCCAAAGGCCTCACGAGTGGGCCTGCAGGACGGCGACTGGAATGTGACTAAGGAAAAGGCCTGGCGACTGGAGACTGGAGGCCCAGGAGCATATTCGAAGCCTAGTCGGATTAGGTCAAAGCCTCTGAATCCATATCTTGTTCGGTTGTAAACTGTAAACCCTAGCGAGGTGCCTCCTATATAAACCTCCCTAGGGTACTCTGAGGTTTTACGTTCCATCATACACCCCTTCGAGCGACTCGCTGCTTAGACGCCGAGCTCGCCACCCTTGTAACTCGCTCCCTATCAATCTAATCTAGAAGGAGTAGGTCTTTACCCTCCGGGGGGCCGAACCTGGATAAATCCATGTGCATCCGCCCCCATCTTGCACCACAGAGGGCCGCCAGCTCTCACCCCCGATTCTATCAATCACTGCCTACTGCAGCGACTGCCATGGCCATTTCCACAACAGTGGCGCCCACCATGGGGCCTAGCCGGACTGGCATGAGTTCTGTAGCGAGACCCTACTCGCCGATCGATCGACCGATTGCCACCGGCCGCATGGTCGCCATCGGTGGGATCTTACAGATCCTGCCCAGCAGCTACATCCCGGTGTCACGCCGGATCACCCACAGCACGATAATGTCGGTCGGCACCATCAACCTCTTTGTCGGCTTCACCGGCATGATCGAACCAGCGGCAACGGTGATCGTCGGTGGATCATCGCCGTGCCGCAATCTGCTCCCGGAGGAGCAGGTCCGCTCCATCAGGAGCCTCGTCACCGAGTATGACTCGGCCGCCAGCAACACGGTGGAGACCAACACCGCCGTTGACGACGCGGCCCTACAGGACGATGCCGACTCTGCGACCCCTGCCTCGGTCGATGGATCTATCACCGCGACATCACGAGAGGACTCCATCATGCGGGTCTCCAACCTGGAGGACTTCGAGGACTCCTCCATCCCCAGGATCTTCGATTCTGATTCCGGCTCAGAGTCCCTGAGGACTTCCACGCCAGATCCAATCGCTTCAACACGATCTACATTGTGGGTAGCACGGTCGCGTCGCCAGATCCATTCTCCACACCGATCCCGCCAACCGCCATGGCCACGGAGGTGGAGGAAGCCCGCCAGTGATTGGAGGAGGCGACACACAAGGAGATAGCCGAGCGCAAGAAATTCTGCCTCGAGCGGCCGATGGCGCAGGAGCTGTCGCTCTACCACCAGCGCCGCATCAGGACCCGCCTGAACTCCAACGCCGATGGCCGCGTCCTAAACTTCAACGACGAGAGCGACCCCGCACGTGTGGCTGAGCGCGAGTACTGCGAGAACGCACCACCAGGCGGCAGCAATCGACCACCACCAGGCGCACCGGCGACTAGGGCCCCGCCACCACCCGTTGGTCGCGCACCCCTGCCGGACCAGCCGAGAATCATAATCTCGCTACAGGCCCGCGACGCCAATGGACTCTCACTATACTCCACCCCGATGGACAACGTCGTCGCGGCCGACGCCGCAGTCGCCAACCTTAATGTCCAGGGAGTGGGCGCGCTGCAGATCCAGTACGCCAAGGCCCTACTCGCCAAGGCCGTCGAGAAGCAAGCCGCGAGAGTCGACCCACGGGGTCGGATGTATTCCCGCTCCTCGACAAGTAGGGCATCCTTAAGCGGTCACCCCACCGTCGCT
Source organism: Avena sativa (assembly GCA_916181665.1). Classification (NCBI taxonomy): domain Eukaryota; kingdom Viridiplantae; phylum Streptophyta; class Magnoliopsida; order Poales; family Poaceae; genus Avena; species Avena sativa. Next base: position 540,142,554 of record OV702289.1, on the reverse strand, counting down.
AACGCCGTGACCTGCCCACCACCGCAGCCCCTAGCAAACTAGCCACGGGCTGCCAACCCCACGCTCTCCACCAACGAGCCGCGACCGGTGAACAACACGGTCGCCGCCAACGGGCAGCCCATCGATGCCAGAACGCACATCGTCAACAACTAGGCCTAGCGGGTGCGCTAGCCCAACGACCTGAGGCACACCCTCAGTAACCACGGCGACCCCGAACCTAGGGGCTCTCTCAGCCGAGTCGACCCCTAGTGCTTCGGACCTATGATCCAAGGAGAGAAGTACCCCGCCAACTTCAAGGCGCCCAAAGAGATTGAAAAGTACAATCCGACGTACGATCCAGCGGTCTGGCTGGACACATACCTCATGGCAATGGGAATTTCCAGCCACACCGACCTGATAGCCGCTCTCTACCTCCCCCTGATGATGGAGGGTGCGACCCTGCAATGGATCAACACCCTCCCCGCCGACAGCATCGACTCCTGAGAGGAGATGCGGGATGCCTGCATCATGAACTTTGAGGGTTCCTACACCCGCGCCACCACCATTGAGGACCTAGAGCGATGCATCTAGGGACAACGCGAGTCGACCCGCCGCTGGATCCAAAGGTGGCAGGAACTATGCATCAACGCCTTCGGCATCCACCTGGACACGGCGATACATTGCTTCAAGAATGCGTGCCGGTACGAGCCCCTGGTCGCTAAGATCAAGAGGGTCTACCGGACGCTCGACAACATCCCCAACCTCCTCGAGATCGCCAAGCACTACATGGAAGAGGACCCCAACCAAGACTCCGACGACGAGTCAGGAGGAAGAACCCGCACCAGCGGCCATGACAGTGGGTGACACACTACTTGGAAACAGCTCTTCTGCGGCGCATGAAAATACATCTTCCGTGGCGCATATCCTAGTCGCCATTGGTATCTCGCCACTGATATCTTCTTCCTGTGGTGCATATGGATATGCGCAACAGAAGTTCCAGACTTCTGTGGCGCATTTCTTCATATGCGCCACAGGAAGAACTTCTGTGGCGCATTTACGTGTATGCGCCACAGATATGCCATGCGCCACTGACTATATAATTATATGCACCACTGATTGCGTAACACATATTCAAAGTAAAATACTTTCCTGGTGTATAATCAGGTATTTATACAGTATTTATCCAGATGAGTATAAAATACATTGCACAAGTAGTAGATGCATGAAAACCGACATATATATAATACAAACACTTAGAGCCTGATCGAGATACATATATAGTGTCAAGTGCCAAATTTTTACACAAGCGCCGAATACAAAGTTCATATCATCTCATCTCACATTACAAATATGAAGTGGCCACCACCGCCTACACTAGGATCAAATAGAATACAACTGTGATAATGGTGGGCAAGAGCACTAGCCCGACCAAAATCTTCATCCGGTTCTTCTTCCACAAGTGGTTCCTCCACTTGGCTATCGCCTCCTCTCTAGTCGCATATCCTTTGTAGATGTTGCCGCTGAACTTGTTCACTTGTTTGTGGCAATCCTCCCACTCCTCGTAGACTCCTGGAACCCTACCCATGTACACCACATACCACCTCGTCGCCATCTCTATAGACGACAAGGCATATTAGTAAAAATACAACGAAAAGAATGAATAAAGGGTTCACATCCATATATATATGTTCATAGAATATAAAACAAAGGATCCATAAACCTAAAAGTTAGATCATCATAGAAGAAATAAGTTCAACGACAACATGACCACAAGGTAGTTTAAGTCTAACAACAATGACCATTTTGACCACGAGATAGTAAAGTTTATGACACACACACTAATACAGCAGGCGTCCATCAAGAATATACACACAATGGATCATGCTAGAGGCACACATCGATCATGATGAAGACTTCCTCTTCTCGCTCGGCTTCGGGAACGGTAGATAGCCCTCTTTCGTCGTCCACATCCTTGTGTCACCCTGCTTACGGAGGCGTTCTTCGATCTCCCTCTTACTCAACCCTCTGGCTTGTTGTAGGGCACCGCCCCTTGTGTTGACATCTTCAGTGATGATTTGCGACAACTTCATCTGAATGCGATGGAAGTCTTCTCTAAGATCAGCATCGTCGATTTTCGCCAAAATTTTGGCCCATCCTCGGAGACTAGATGGCAGCGTTAGGTTATGGCAATCCCGAACATAGCCTTTAAGGTGATGGAAGACGTAGAAGGCCTCCTTGGCACCAGTAGTCAACTGCTTGACGTAGAGGAAGTCGAGCACGTTCTTGAACACGTGTTTGCCATCCTTGATACATTCCCCCTTATCTACGAAGGTGCATCCCTTCTTGGTGTAGCCCTCAACAGCCTCATTGAGAACACCCCTTATTTTGGTTTAGTCTTTCTTCTTTGTCAAACTCCTCGAGTCAAAATACGTGGCTAGCGAATACCTCGGGGCAAGGACGATGAGTGTGCAGTATTTGTCTCTACGCAACACAATTGGAACGTAATGTTGGAAAAAGAGCAAAGGAAAGAAATCTATAAGAAATGCATATGTTACGGTGACGATGAGCGAGTGTGTACTTACTCGGGAAAGAAAGGCAAAAGAAGTGTGCCCTTCCTCTTGTTGTCCAAGATGAACTTCTCGAGGTACGCCGTCGCCTTGGTCCGTGTCTCTGATCCTTCGACCAACTGGTTGTCCCGCATGTAGTAGGGATCCACTATCGCAATTTCCGGGGAACTTTCTCTCTTGATCGTGAGCACCAGATTGAGCGTGTATAGATAGACCAAGTTATAGTCCAGCCGTTTCGTGAGAAATAGCTTGAATATGTCCTCGAACGCTATGAAGAATATATTCACGGGGGATTCATCTACGAAGCCCACGTCCAATGGCACCTTGGCCGTGAAAACCGGGTAATTTGGATCTTCATCTTTAAGAAGGAGGGCCTCTAGTGTCTTGACACCCTCGTGCAAAGTTAACATGGCTCCAACCGCAATGTGGATCATATCCGGAGTCAATATCGGATCACCAGCTACATGCACTCGGGGCAAGCCAAATTGTGTGGATGGTATGACGATGGCGTCCTGACCCCGGATCCTCTTCGGAAGAGGCTGGCTCGCACCCTTATTATTATTATTACCTCTCTTCCTGTAGTGCTTCTTCTTCACAACAGTGTCAGCCACTGCCTTCTACTCATCAGTCGCCTTTCGGAGTGTGTTGGGGCTGAAAACCAATCCCGGTTTCTCTTGTGGTGGATCGGCGGCCGGAGGCGTCTCTTGAGAAAGACCATGGAAGACCAGGTGTTGCGTGCATGTATTGGGCCAACCAGCTTGATGGTCGCCGCGAGCTGCGAAGGGTTCTTCATCCACAGAAGGCATATACAATCCTTTGGCGGCACCGGTGTTGATGAAGTCGTCAACGTTGACCAATTCATCATCATTTTCATGGGTGCCATCATGTGGTGGTGGTAGCAGGGGCGACGGCGGTTGCGGCACAACGTCTTTGCCATGTGGTGGTGCACACGCTGCCAAGAGTTGATGGTGACGGCTGGTGGTGGCGACAATGGCGGCTACTGGCTTCCGAGGTGGTGGTCGGGCGATGATCGGTCGAGAGGTGGCGCCGGTGCTCCCCCCGCAAGACGAATCTGGGTCTTCGGCCATGTCAAGGGCCAGTTGTAGCATTCCCCAAGGGTCTTGTGTTCGTCGGCTCCCTGAGGTTGAAAGGGGGGGTCCATGTCGTCGCACCCTGGCAACACCCGAGCCAACCTGACCCTCATCACGTCATCATCCATTGGATTGTTGTGCATCATGCGGCTCGCCGGTTGTATAAGAGTGCCCTTGCAACATCCTTCAACTCACCGCCGACATCTTTAAGCAGGAGTACGCAAGAAGTGTCCTGAGGAAAAAACATGTTGTGGGGCGTCATGAGATGGCAACAGTCATGCATCAAAGGCATAAAGGAGATGACGTGCACTAACTAATTAGTTACCTTGGTGATGGCGTGGATCTTGGCTAATGTAGAGACACGGCCGATGCCGGTGGCCGGCCTATCATCATCTGCAATCTCCCGCTCGGGTGCCTAACGAAGCACCACCGCCGTCGGCTGCGCCTTATTGGTATGTTTGGCGGGAGGGGGCGTCGGTGTGGCCAAAACGAGGGGCTGCGTCCTGAAGTTGACGGTTGGCGGGGTCACCAGGTCCGGCGACACGGTAACATTGATGCCCGAGTTGCTGCCGCTTAAGTTGGGCAGATGTATTAGCCCCTGTCGACCTCCCGCATTCCAAGCAGTAAGCCCCTCGAAAAACTCAGGGGGGATCATCGAGCGGAGCTTCTCTTCCACTAACTTGTCCACCGTTTTCTGGTCCACCGCCTTCTCCTCCAGTGTCTGCACCTTCATCTTCAGCTCTGCAACAACGGCTTTATCCTGGTTCTTCCTCTCTCTTCTTTTCTTGGTGTCCTCTTTGTAGAACTCCTTGAACTTCATGCTCGTACCGAAGCCGGACACACGGCCAGCTGAGGACGGCAGCAACCCCTTGTCCCTCTTCTTGTAAGCATTGGTCTCCCTATTGAAAACCGTGTCCCACGGCTCCGTCAAATCCTGGGATGACTCTGTGGCAGTAGCGTTCAGTTCCTCCTCCTGCAGAGACAAGGAAAGGTGAACCCATTTAGATTCTTGGCTTCATTATCTTAATTAGAACGTAATAGACTTGAGATCGGCGATAAATTCCTTACCAGATTGTTCTCGAAGTCCTTCACCTCCGGATCGTCGGTGATGAACTCCCCTGTTTCCTTGTCCAGGTAGTAGCGGGCCCGAACAAATTGCCTAAGCTGCAAGTCCGTGATTTTAAGCCAAGGGTTGTCTTTACCAAGGCGTTCAAGCTCGGCGTCCTCCTTGTCCCAAATGGCCTGTTTCCCACTGTAACCGTCGCTTCCAAGGTGGTGGTTACCTATGTTCTGTTCCCGCATACTCCTTCCCCATTGAGTCCATTTTATAGCGTCAGCGGTAGCTATATCCGCCTTGAATATCCTAAACTCCTCTTCGTCGAGCATCGGATTTTTCTTACTAATAACCTCCCAGCTTTCACCTTTGTCAATGCTATTCTTCACCCGGGTTTTCCATGTGCTCAAGGCGTTGCTCATCTTTGTGAGGGCTAGTTTGTTCATCGGGTTCTTTCTCTCGAGGTTTCTAAACTGCTCTAGGAATCTGTATCGCTTGTGAAGCTTCTTAAGGAGGTTATCGACCAAAGCTGCATGGTCATCATGTCTGATGTACTTCGTGTTGATCGACATGCTTTCCCGGACGATGCACCTGAGTTGCAGGCCATACCCTTTAGCAATCGCCTCTGGTGCAATGGGTAGGCCACTTTGTTTGACCTCAGTGAACTCATCGCAGACGGTGGCGAGCACTGGCACCTTCCGCTCCTTCTGTTCCTTCTTCTTCTTCTTCTTCTTTTGAGAATCGGCCGGGTTGCCGATACCGCCATCCATGCGCTCGCTGCCATCGGTGCAGGCGCCGCCATCGGTGGTGTCATCCTCTTCGCCGCCGCCTTCACTAGTTCCATCGTAGTCGTATTTGTCCCCCTCGTAATCAGGATCTCCGCCCTCATTGGCCCCAACAGCTCTGGCAACGGTCGTCTCCTCCTCCGATGGTGGTGTCATCCTCATCGCCTCCTCCTCCTCCTCCTCCTCATGTTGGGACCCCTTCCAGAATGACTGGTTGGCCTGTCTAGCTTGTTCTTCGACGCTGATCATGTGCTTAGAAGGGCTAGACTCCTTGTTGCCCGACATGTTTGCACTACTCTATTTAAAAGAGGCAAAAAGTTAGCACAAATCTCGGCCGAAAAATTCGGCATGACCTTTGCTAATTTTTTGACCTAGGAGTGCCCATTTCTCAACCGAAACGGAAGTGAATCGACACTTCGGGAGAAATGGGCAACTCAAATGAAATCCCTGCAAGACAAAACACCCCATCCCCATATTGACAGCCCCATGCATTGACCCCAGCATCCATCATATCCATCATCCACATGCACAGTATATAGAACCAGATATAGTATATATATATAACAGATATAGTACTAGTCCAGGGGATATCAAGTCCACATCCATCATCCACATGCATAGTATATATATAACAGATATAGTACCAGTCTAGGGGATAATAGATATATAGCAGATATAGTAATAGATATTACAGATATAGTACACAGGATATCAAGTTATAGTACACACACATCACCTTGCACAGTTCAGTACAGGGGAGAAAATTTGTTATACACCTTGCACAGTTATAGAAAATTTGTGGAATATCTACTGGCCTAAAACTTCATCAAGGTTGATGACATCACCTTGCACATAGACATCATCAAGCAATAGAATTTATAGAAAATCCCACTGCCAGTAGCAACATAGTATGTACTGGGCAGATTATGGACACATAGAAAATAGCCTACACATCTCACTACCAGTAGAAACATAGTGTGTACTGTCAAGTTAACAACATCGACACTATCAAGTATTCCCCTAGAACTAAACTAGAGTATATGCAGAAACATTCAGAATATCCCACAGTATAAATTATTGTGCCAAAATTGACAGCAAGTAGATAGTAGCACATAATCATCAGGAAATCTAAAAAGAAATGGTGGTACACTGCAAGTTGTAAGTGGTAACAAAAGGGATAGTTCAAGTAGCACAAAACTGCACTTTAGCAAAGGTACATTTAAAAAATGTAGAAGTATTCATTTTATAGCATACCATGAATAGACTCTTTCCTGTTCCTAAGTGTGTAGGGAAAAACTGCACTTTAGCAAAGGTACTTTAGCAAATGGACTCTTTCCTGTTCCTAAGTGTGTAGGGAAAAATTCTTTTGTACTTATTTTGTTCCTAACTAGTTGGATTAACTCACTACATACGAGTATGTGAGCAAGGCACCACCAACAGTGTCAACTAGTTGGATTAACTCACTGAAGTCTTAAGGGGGCAACAGCAGGGAGTAGACGGTCTCAGTGGGGAAGGAGATCGCCGGGTGAGGTTGGCCTTCGAGCCCACCTTCGTTCTGTTTTGGTCCATGTTCTATACCACAATTTTGTTCTAAATTAATCTACATCTACCTTTTAGTCAATATAAGAACACAGAAAACAAAATAGCCCCCTTTATTTTTAGTCATAGCGTGAATCAATTGTTTAAATATTAAGTACTATTAAATACACTACTAGTTTATCTGCAACACCAATGGAGGTTTATTTTTAGAGAAATGTTCCTGGTGGCATATTGTTGAAATAAATAATAAAGCATAATGAGTGCGATCAGTTTATACATTGAACTCGATTTAGGACAACCGATGATGCAAGATTAATGGAGGGCACTGATACTATTTTTGTGAACACAGATCTTGGCATCTACAGGATTAGTCTCAAGTCACTAAGTGTGAAGAAGCTATGGAAGAGAGGATTCTTTCATTATATGATGTCATACATGATTTTCTACAATCCTCGAGGTATGTGTGTATGTTCTCTGTTTTATCATTTGGAATTCAATCTCAAGCAATAACATTAATCAGATCAAAAGTTACATCTTAGTGGTTATCTTGTAGTGAATCTCTGATTTCGTGCACTGACAGCTATGTACTCTGTTGTTTAATTTGCTTGAAAATACATCTTCAGACATAGATGCTTGTGGCCTGATGCATCTGATCATTCTATTGCTAGTGATGGAAGTAAAATGACAGATGTGTATACAAGAAGTAAACCAACTTTGTCCTTGCAATCAAGTTCTGGTCGCACTGATGTGATAAGGTTAAAGCAAGAACCAGTGAAGAACCACTGTGAGCATTAGAGGGGGGTGGGGGTGGGAGGGACGAACCGTGCTCCGGTGCTGCGGCTGTGGTGGTCGACAACGACGAGGGTGGCGGGCTCCAGCGTGGCGACTCCTCCTCCGGCGGCTCCTCGTCCACGGGCTGCTAGGGCTCTGGCGTGGCGGTGGCTAGGGCTCCGGCAATAAGGGCGGCGGGCTTCGGCGCAGCCACTCCTCCTCCGACGACTCCTCCTCTGCTAGGGCTCCGGCGCTAGGGTTTGCAATGACAGAGAGGCGATGGCGGCGGGCTCTGGCGAGATAGATTAATTGGGGAAAAGAAAGTGGAAGGGGAAAGGAGAAGGGGCGAGCCGTTTATTTGGCTAAGTACCAAGGTTCTGTGGCGCATTACTCCGAAATGCGCCACAGCTTTTGTGGCGCATTTCGGAGTAATGCGCCACAAAACCTAGGCACTTAGCCAAATAAACGGCGCGAGGCTGTACTTGGACAACAAACACACACTAGCCTAGTGGTTAGCTGCATATTCAGAGACCTGTGGCAGCCAGGTTCGAATCCTGGTCGGGTCAATTTTTTTTCTTTATTTAAAAATGATATGTTACAAATATATTTAAAACCAAGCACATACACATGCATATTTATTCAAAAAACCCTCCCGAATCATATATATATATTATATATATGTGTGTGCTTGTCACACATAAATGTGAATTTGTCGAATATCACATTATATGTTTTTGTCTCTAACTAATACCCCACACTAATAATATCACATTATACCCACACGAATTAATACACCAAAAAGTCACACAATTGCTAGTGTCTCTTCACAATCTTCTTGCCCTTTTTCGTCGCGGTTGAATATTTTAGCCCGTGCACTTTGAGATTTCTTCTTGTGAATGGACAACCTTTAGTAGGCAGTGTGGTCTTCCTTCTTACTTTAGTAGTAGTAGGCATGTCGAAGTACTTGTCGAATTCCTCTTCGATCTTCGGGTCGCCGTTTTTGTCGAAGTTTTGCTTGTTGGCGGCTCCTTCCATTCCGATGATGCTCCTCTTGCCCCTCCTAACTACAACACGGTTGGGCTTTGACGGGTCAGTAATAAAAAAGCATTGATCAACTTGGCCAGCGAGTACCCAAGGCTCATTTTTTGCGGCGGCGTTCTTTGTTGATTTGGCATCTGGTATAACCATTGTGGTGAAATAGCGGCCTTCTTTTTCCACGTTCTTGGCCCATCTAACACGGAACATCGGTACAATCTCTCCACAGTAGTCGAGCTCCCATATCTCCTCGACCCTTCCGTAGAATCTTTCCATCACAGTAGTCTCGTCATCAGCAAAGGATAACATAGTTACTACTGAGTTTTGATATTCACTATTCTTGTCCTTTTCCTCGGTGTAGAATCTGTAACCGTTTATGTCGTATGACTGATAGGTCCTTAGGTTGTGCCCTGGGCCCTGTGACAAGGAGAATATGAGTTTTTGATCTTCCGTAGAATGCGTCTGTGGGGGATTGTCCAGTTGCCTTTTCTTGAACCAACCCGTGAAGCCGGAGTTGTGCTCTCTGGTTACGTCTCCCGTCTTCATCAGCCGGCCCTGGTCGACGTACTCCTGCTCGATTAAGCTTCTGTGCTCTTCGACCCAAGGGCCGACCACTTCAATGTGTTGTAGCACGACTCGGTGTGCCCTTTCAAAATTAGTGCGTCGACCATCAATGCCGACATGTAGTGAGCGGCAGCCCTCGCGGTGACCATATCCACCGAGCCTGCCAAGGTGCTTCTTTGTGGGTATTCCAACATCCTCGTTCTCGGTGGTTAGATAATTCTGGCAGAAGGAGATGCACTCGTAGATCAGAAAGCCCTTGGCTATGCTTCCATCTGGACGAGACTTGTTGTGAACGAATCCTTTGATGACACCATTTAGCCTTTCAAACGGCATCATGTTGTGCAGGAATGTCGGCCCGAGCTGGATGATGTTGTCCATGACATGTACAAGCAGATGCACCATGATGTCGAAGAATGCGGGCAGGAAGTAAATCTCAAGCTCGCATAGTATCATCACGATCTCTTCCTGTATCCTGTCGAGCTGCTTCACACCGATTGACTTCCAAGATATGACGTCGAAAAAGTTATAGAGGCCAAACAACGTCTCACGGACATGCTCGTCCATTATCCCACGGATCGCAACGGGGAGTATCTGCGTCATCAGCACGTGACAGTCATGAGACTTCATACCGCTGAACCTCTTCTTCGCCATGTCCAGATATCTGCTTATCTTCCCCGAGTAACCGTGAGGAACTTTCACTCCTAAGAGGCACCTTAAAAACTTCTCGAGCTCCTCTAGACTCAGAGTGAAGCAGGCAGCGCGAAGCACCACCTCATTCTTCTTAACTCTTTTGCGGCGACCTTGAGTCCCTTCCTAATGATCATCATCATCATCATCACTATCAGGGTACTGAAGATCTCTCTTTATGGCAAGCAATTTAAGGTCCTTTCTTGCTTTCGGCCCATCCTTGGTCCTCGGCGGCATGTTTAGTAGAGTGCCAAGCAGACTCTCGGTAACATTCTTCATGATGTGCATTACATCGAGGCTATGGGGAGTGTGAAGGACCTTCCAATACGGCAGGTCCCAGAAAACAAACCTTGCTTTCCATACACCTAGCAGCGGCTTTGTCCTCGGTCGTTTTTTTCCAGGCGCAGGGCAATCTACCCAATTATTCAAAATCTCCTCGATTTCTTTGCCGCTCCTCGGACACGGGGCTCTTTCGAGCTCGTCCTTACCATTGAACAAGTCACCACGTTTTCTCCACGGGTGATCCATGCGGAGCCACTTTCGAGTACCTTGGAACACGGTTTTCGAAGACCCGGGATCCCTTGGTAGCTGGAGATGCGGTGTCTCATCCATGCACTTGACGCATGCATTGTGTCCGTGGTTCACCTGGGCCGATACATATGCGTAACCAGGATAGTCCTGCACGGTCGTGAGCAAGGCGGCTCTCAGATGGAAATATTCTTTAGTGTAGGCGTCCCACGTACGGGCCGGCGTCTCCCACAAGCTGGCTAACTCCTCTCTCAATAGCCCGAGATACAGATGCATATCGATACCTGGTTGTTTCGGCCCCTGAATAAGAATGCTCATGTGTACAAACCTTTGCTTCGTGCATAGCCACGGGGGGAGGTTGTATGGACATACAAACATAGGCCAGGTGCTATGCGTGCTTCTCTGGTTTCCAAAAGGATTGAGTCCATTGGTGCTCATACCCAACCTAACGTTCCTTGCATCGCCCCCGAACTCTTCGAACTTGATGTCTAATGCGTTCCACTGGCTAGCGTCTGAAGGGTGTGTCAGGATCTTGCCATTCTCTGGATCATCTTCGGGTTTCTCTCTTTCCGCGTGCCATTGCGTGAGCTTTGCTTCCTTAGGATCTACGAAATATCGCTACAGACGAGGGGTGATAGGAAAGTACCATAACACTTTTTGAGGAACTTTCTTGTTCCCTCTCTTGTACCGTCCTTGGCCACACACCGGACATGTTGTTCTATCCGCGTACTCGTTCCGATAAAGTGCGCAATCATTAATGCATGTGTGGTATTTAATGTGTGGTAGGTCGAGAGGGCACACGATTTTCTTGGCCTCCTCGATACTTGTTGGCAATGTGTTCCCCTTAGGAAGTCGGTCGTGCCAGTATTCCATGTTCGCGTTGAAGCTCACATCGGTCCATTTGTGTTCGGCCTTCATCTCTAGAGCCTTGAGCGTTACACTCAAACGTGTATCCTCGGGGCGACACCCAGGATACAATGGAGTCATCCCGTCTACCTCCATTTGGGCTAGCTTGGCTTTCTCTCTGGCTGCAGCTTTGTCGTTGCTCGTCTCCTTGAGGAGCAGTTCTTGAACATAAGGGTCCTGCAAGATCGAAGTTAGCAGTGTCTGTGTGTTTGTGTCTTCTCCTTCTTCATGATCATGCCTGTCGTCATCTCCTTCTCCATGCTGATCATGCCCGCCGGCATCTCCTTCGTCATGATGATCATGCCCGCTGGCATCTCCTTCGTCATGATGATCATGCCCGGTAGACTCTTTGTCTTCTCGCCTGCCCACGTCTTCGTGACCACTACCATGTCCTGCCGGCGCCTCATTGAGGTCGCGCATGAAACCGCGCCTGAGCAGGTGACCCTCCAATTGTCCAGATTTACGGTCGATCCAGCGCTACAGTTTGCATGTTCGACATGGACATCTTATCATGGTCTTGTTGTTCAGAATCATGTCCTCCTTCGCGCCTTTCTTGTACCTAGCGATTTGACCTTCGCTCATCGTGAGGACCATGGTTGCCTGAGCGGTCAAAACAGAGAGTATAGGTGAGAACCACACCATATGAACACACACATGCATGAATGCTAGCCGGAAAAAATTCGGCATGACCTTTCCTAAAATTAGGACATATGGGTAGTGCAAAAATTTGCCGAAATGGAAATGAATCAACATTTCGGCAAACATCCATGCAACCACACCGGCTGGGCCCGACAACAACAAGCAAACAACAAGCAACCAACAAAAAACTTCCTCCCATTGCAAACATTCATGCACCACACAAGCATCGTCTCACCATGGATCGCACACACAAACCGCCCGCGCGACAAGCTTCACCTACATGTTCATGATGGCCAAGTACTCCCCTATAGTAGACACAATAATAGTGAGACGAGACCGCGCGATGAGAGAGTGTGGACAAATAGATCTACAATGCAAGTTGGTGGAGAGGTAATTAGTAAACAAATAGAGATGTGAGAGAGAAAAGTAAGGAACTTTTAGATCTAGAAGTTGGAGCGAAGATTCCACTTACCAATCTATGGATTAAAGTAGGTTTAGTTACAAGAAAATGGAGAAACTATGAGTAAGATGGGGTGTGAGGGAGGAGGAAGACGAGTTGGGAGGAGGTAGAGATGTGAAATGGTTGGTGGTGGATAGATAGATAAGAAAGCTAGCTCTTGTCACCTTTTTAACATGGATCTGGATGCCCTCATGTGTGGCGCATATGGAGGAAATGCGCCACATATGTGAAACTTCTGTGGCGCATAAGTCCATATGCGCCACAGAAGTGGGTGAATAAGATTCGCTGTGTGGGGCCCACCTCCAAGTTCTGTGGCACATGTCGGACTTATGCGCCACAGATGTGACACACATCTGTGGCGCATATGACAACATGCGCCACAGAACTTGGGTGATCTTAGATTCCGTGGTGGGGCCCCCTCCATGTTCTGTGGCGCATGAGGAAATATGCGCCACAGAAGAGGCAACTTCTGTGGCACATATTCCTGAATGCGCCACAGAACTTGGATCAACCCACCCCGGCCGGCGGGTCGCACCAATCTTCTGTGGCACATGTTCTAGAGAATGCGCCACAGAACTTCCAATCTTCTGTGGCGCATGCTTTCTGGTGCGCCACTGATGTTTTCCTGTGGCGCATACTTTCGCATATGCGCCACTGAACATCTTGTCTATCTATAGGCCGTTTCCTAGTAGTGACAGCGCGACATGCGCTACAGCAACACTCGCATCACCGGCAAGCGCCGTATTGATGGGCGAGTCGACTTCATCGCCAACACCGGCTACGGTCAATGCGACTCGAAGAACATCCGCCGCGGCGGAGGAAACTATCGAGATAGCGGAAATTACCGCGCCAACAACGCGGCGAGGCCGAAATTCAACCCCGCCGCCCTGCTCAACCAGCCCTGCATCTATCAGAGCATGGAGGGAAAACCCGCCACCCACACCACCGCCGACTGCCACTCCCACAAGGAGATCAAAAAGGCAAGGCGAGAAAGGGAGGACCTGAACATCTACTCGCCACGGGATAACGGAAACACCGGCGGCTCGCTACACACCTTCACCGGGCTCGACACCAAACGCGAGAAGAAGGTCCTCACCCGCGCGGTCACCATCAATGCGGTGACCCAAGTCAACATTCCTTGCTTCCTCAACTGGTCTGAATAGAGCATCACCTCGAGTCACCAGGATCATGCGCCCAGGATCGAATACCCAGGGCGAGTCGCCCTGATGGTCAGGCCCAAGGTGGCCGACTACTGGCTGCCCAAGACACTGATGGACAATGGGAGCTCCATCAACATCATGTACCTGGACATGTTCAAGAGGTTCCAGCTCCCAAAAGCAGCAATCGAAACGACCCTGACAACCTTCCACGACATCGTCCCCAGTCGGAAGGTGTACACGATTGGAAAAGTGACGCTGGCAGTCACCTTCGGCACACCGGCAAACTACCGCATGGAGAGGATCGTGTTCGAGCTGGTGAACTTTCGCAGCCCCTACCACTGCGTCGTGGGACGCCAAACGTTCTCCAAATTCATGGCGACTCCCCACTATGCCTACAACATGATGAAGCTTCCAGGGCCGAGCGGCATCATCACCGTCCACGGCGACCCTGATATGGCCGTCGAATGCAAGGACAAAGGCGCTGAGCTCGCTGACGCTATCATCGCCGTGGAGACTAACCACGCGGAGGAGCTCGCGAAATACATGGGCAACATCAACAAGGATGACCCCACCATCCTGAAGAAGCCAACCGTAGCAAACTCCACATTCGAGGCGACCACGCATACCCGCACTGTCGAGCTCGTCCCGGGCGACTCCAGCCAGACGGTCACCATTAGGGCACACATGAGCCCCACATAGGAAAGCGCGCTCATCAGGTTCCTCCGTGAGAACCGCGGCATCTTGGCATGGAAACCATCTGACATGCCAGGTGTCCCGAGGGAACTCGCTGAGCAAAAACTGAACGTCGACCCCAAAGTGCGACCAGTAAAGCAGTCGCTATGGCCCTTCAATGAAGAGCATCGTCGAGCAATCGCCGAAGAAGTACAATGCCTATTAGCCGCAGGCTTCATTCGGCCAATAAAATACTCCAAGTGGCTAGCAACCTAGTCTTGGTTTTGGAAAAGAACAACACGTGGAGAATGTGTATCGACTACACCAACCTCAACAGCGCCTGCCCGAAGGAGGAGTTCGTCCTATCGCGCATCGACCAGATCATCGACTCGACCGCGGGATCAGATTCGCTGTGCTTACTCGGCGCGTACTCTGGCTACAACTAGATCAAAATGGCGGTCGAGGATGAGGAGAAGAAGGCGTTCATCACGCCATTCGGTGCCTTCTGCTACACGACCACGATGTCCGGCCTCAAGAACGCCGACACCATGTACCAAAGGTCCATGCAGGAGTGCCTTGCAAGCCAAACTGGCCGAAACATTCACGTCTACATCGACGACATGGTGGTAAAATCCACCCGCCAGGACGACCTGCTCGCCGACCTGGCCGAAACCTTCGCAAACCTGCGGAGGTACAACATCAAGCTAAACCTAGGAAAATGCACCTTCGGTGTCCCCACCGGACAGCTCCAGGGATACATGGTCTCCAAGCAAGGCATCAAGGCCAACCCCACCAAGATGGAGACCGTCGTGCGACTTGGGAAACTCGAGTGCCTACGTGACATCCAGAAGTTGGCCGGCCGAGTCACGGCTCTCAGTCGCTTCATCCCTCAGCTCGGCGAGAAGGCAAAGCCCCTCTACCGCCTGATGCGCAAGAACCCCACGTTCCAATGGGACGCGGAGGCGGACGACACACTCGAAGCGCTCGAAGAAGTGATACTCGTGGCCCCACTCCTTGCCGCCCTAGTCGACAAAGAGCCAATGCTCGTCTATGTGGCGGCCTCCACTCGAGTCGTCAGCGCCGTGATGGTCGTCGAACGGCCAAAGGAGGGAAAGGAGCGCCCCATACAGCGCCCCGTTTACTACATCAGCGAAGTCCTGATGGACTCAAGACAGTGCTACCCGCAGTACCAGAAACTGGTGTACGCGGTATTCCGAGATCAACGGCGACTCCCACATTACTTCCAGGAGCAGCCAATCACGGTCGTCTCCTCCGCACCACTGCAAGACATAATACGCAATCGCGAGGCGACTGGGCGAGTCGCAAAGTGGGCCGTCGAAATAGGCATCCACAACATCAAATACAAGCCCCGCAAAGCGATCAAGTCGCAAGCCCTGGCTGATTTCCTCGCAGACTGGGAAGAAGCACACCAGCCGGAGAAGCTACCATACCTCCACTACTGGTCGCTCCATTTCGACGGGTCCAAGAACACCGACGGTGTAGGGGCCGGGGTCATACTGACCTCCCCTAAGGGAGACAAGCTTCGTTACGTGCTCCACCTCAACTTCAAGCCCTGCACCAACAACATGGTAGAGTACGAGGCCCTCCTTCACGGCATGCGGGCCGCTAAGGAGATGAACATCAACCGCCTAAAGTGCTATGGTGACTCCGACCGAGTCGCCGGCCAAGTCACCAGAACCTACGACGTTGTCTCCCCGACAATGATAGTGTACCTCCAAGCGGTAGACCAGCTGGGAGGACACTTTGACGGCTACTCAGTCGAGTGGATCGACAGGCGAAATAATGAGGAGGCAGATGCTCTTTCCCGCATCAGGTCGGCTTGACAAACGCCACCTGCAGGCGTCTTCCTCGACATCATCCACAAACCTTCGGTCTTCCCACCGAAGGAGATCGACATCGGGATACCACTACAACCCGAGCCGGCCCTAGTTGCCATGATCGTGGAGCCCAGCGACTAGACATCACCATATGTCGCCTTCCTCGAGCACAAGATCCTCCCAAGCAACGAGACAGAAGCGCGAATGATTGTGCGCCACTGCAAATCCTTCATCATCATCAACGGCAAACTCCACAAACGCAGCGTGACTGGTGTGTTCCAGTGCTGTGTACAACCAGAAGAAGGCCGCAAGATCCTCCAGGACATCCACACCGGCGACTACGGCCATCACGCCAGCGCCAAGTCACTGGTCGCCAAGGCCATGCGGCATGGTTTCTACTAGCTCACCACGCACGCCGACGCCACCGACATCGTCCAACAATGCATCGGGTGCCAGAAATATGCCAACCAGACGCACCTCCCTGGTTCGGCACTCAAGACCATCCCCATTTCATGGCCATTCGCTGTATCGGGCATGGACATGGTCGGCCCATTCAAGAAGGCCCCATCTGGCTTCACCCATCTCCTGGTCGCGGTCGACAAGTTCACTAAATGGGTCGAGGCCAAGCCGTTCAAAAAGTGCGACGGCAAGACGACCACCAAGTTATTACGCGAGCTCATCTACCGGTACGGCTACCCACACAGCATCATAACAAACAACGGCACTAACTTCGCCAAGGGTGCCATGGCAGAGTTCTGTGAGGAAGACGGCATACGACTCGACCTCGCCTCAGTAGCCTACCCAGAGTCGAACGGCCAAGTAGAATGCGCTAACCAGAGCATCCTCCACGGGCTCAAGCCGTGACTCCAAGTGCCCCTTGAGCGTACCCCAGGATGTTGGGTCGAAGAGCTCCTATCTGTAATATGGGGGATCCGCACCTCCGTCAACCGCTCCACAGGGTTCACACCCTTCTTCATGGTGTACGGCGCCGAAGCCGTAATGCCAACCAACTTGAAGCATGACTCACCTCGAGTCGCCAACTACGTCGAGGCGACAAACGAGATCGCCCGCCAAGACATCATCGACCAGATCGACGAGGCACTTGACCTGGCTTGCTCCTGCACCACCATCTACCAGCAGGGACTCCGCCGCTACCACAGCCGCCGAGTCTGGACCCGTACCTTCCAAGAGGGTGATTTGGTCCTACGACTGGCCCAGGACAAGAAGGGCATGCACAAACTCTCCCTCCCATGGGAGGGGCCATTCGCCATAGGGCGAGTCCTCGACAACGACGCATACTACCTCATCGACATACGAGGTGACGGCCAGCTTGAGGTCAGGAGGCCATGGAATGTAAACCTTCTCCGAAAGTTCTATCCATAGAACTCAAACTTGTACCCAGATGATATATAATGAAATTCATTCGGATCCCACAAATTGTGTCTACTCGACATACTCTTGTGCCACTCGCACTCGTACAATTAGCAATATGCTACCTACGGAAGTCAACCCTTGGTCGAGCGACCGGCACGGCTAAGTAGTGCGACCCAAGGGCACCGAAGACAATCGGGCCTTGTGTCGTCCATGAATACGCCAACCCGGAGCCACCATCAGAGTCGCCCCGCTCGACTGGCCCACCTGGCCAAGACGACCGACATTCGCTTCCCACAGCGACCCGTCCTTCCCATCCTTGCGCAAAGCAAGTTGAACGGTTAAGTACCACGCACGGGGACTTCGCACACGAAAAACCCTCACACGGCTTACGAACACACCAACTAAGAGAGCTATCATGGGCTCACCTAGCGACTGGCTCTCCGAACCAGGGGAAGGGACGCGTTACAAACAACGCACTAGTAATTCACAATAGGCACGAGCCCAAAACGGCTAAGTACTACGCTCGGGGACTTGCCTAAAAACAACCCCACTTGCACTCAGGGACTCGCCCCTTGGGAGTCGCCAGGGACAACCAACAAAAAAACCAAAGCAAACACATACGTACACAAACGAGTTATACCCCACTAAAGGGCGGACGCGCTCACATAAAAGTTAAACACACCACAAAATTAAGCTTGCATTGCGAGTTGATTGACTCCTCCTACTCCCATACAAAATATTGTTCATATTACAAGCAGTCGCCACTTGGCATATCTTACAAACCGCCTAGAGAAGCTATCTATTTCGCAGGCCCTGATGAAGAAGCAACCCTACCACCCTTGACAAGAATGAATGGTTGCCACGGGTTCGTCGGGTAGGTCGATAACGACTTCGATAGCTCCGACCAAAAGGGCCGCTCCGACTTTAGGTCACGATGCTCCGGTTTAGGGTTGCCTGGCGCCACCACCGTCTCCTGGTACGGCAGCAGGTCCCCCATCGCCAACACCCGATAAGCGAAGGGGGCAGCCTTGGCGGTCAGCTTCAATACCTCCGACATCTCCATCGTGCCAGTCACCGAAGGGTAGCCGCTAGTGATGTCATCGAGGTCGAAGTCTTCGATGAATTGAGCAAGCCCTAGACTCAACACCGTGGTGGCCCCACGCCTGAAAGCCGAGCGCGCCATCCATTCCATGATGCTGGGTCCCTCCTCCAAATAGCGCCACACTTCAGTCAGTCCCCTAGATATAACCTCGGTGGGGGACATTCCTTGAAGAACTGCCTGGACGCACAACACCGAGGCGGTGGCCACGTTCACCACTGTAGTCACACACTGCGAGGCATTGAAGGTCTGCACCACCGGGTCGCTTTGCCCTATCATAGCTGCAACTTTAGACGCTAGTGCCACTACGGATTCCCCCACTCGGGGACTCACCACACACATCAAATAAAAAAGCAACGACTCACCAAGGAGCTTCTAGAAGTTCTCGGTGACGTGCTTCTCCAAGGCGGCATGATCGCTTTGCAGCCCAAGGATGATTGAGTCCGCAGCCTTCCGTTCCTCTTCAGCCGCAGCGACCGCAACCTTCGCTCTATCCTCAGAGGAGATTGAGGCCGCCTTTGCCTCCTCCAACTCCTTGACCAGCGAGTCGATACGCCCATTCGCCACATCCAGCTTGGCAATTGGGACATATCCTTCTCGGGCCTTGGCAATCGCAGCCGGAAGACCATCTGAACAGAACAGAAACGACTGTCAGCACTCCGGAACACCAGCAGTTCGTAGCCGAAAAATGGATCAAGTACTCACCAACAGTCTCCTGGAGTCGCCAGTTTGCTTCCTGCGCCACGCGCAGATCACGCTCCAGACGCTCCTTTGTGGCCTGTCGATCTGCCGACTCCCTATGCAAGCCCTGCAAGCAGAATGAAAAATTAGCAATTGCAAAAAACACAAAATAAGTGTCCAGCCGCTGAAATTCAGCGACTAGACACTCGGGGACTGGCGACTATAAGGTATTCAGTTCCTAGATGCTGAAATTCAGCGACTAGAAACTCGGGGACTGGAGACTAGAAGAAACTCGGGGACTGGAGAATAGAAGAAACTCAGTGCCTAGCCGCTGAAATTCAGCGACGAAACACTCGGGGACTAGACGTACCTGAATGGCGGTGCCAAGCATGTTGTGAAGTTCCCTAGCGTCCGTCGAAGGGACCACGAAGGAGGTACGCCCGCAACAAGACCCAACATCCTCGTCAACAATCTCCGGGCTCTACGGAGACTGGTTTTCCGCCACGCCCGGAAACCCCTTCGCCATGAAGCGCGAAAATGTCGCTGAGGCTCTAGCCGGGGCACTAGTCGTCGGGGCTAATGGTTCCGTCATTGGAGCCCCTGTGGCTGGCTCCGATCGGGTAACTGCCACCTCCTCGGTGCCTGCGGCAGGATCACTCCCTTTGGCGCTATCTCCTACCACACCATCACAGGCACCTTCCTTCTGCTTCTTTGCGCCCTCCGCAGGCGTGACGTCTACAGTAGACTTCCTATTCTTGGGGAGATCGCCTTCCCCTGCGGTGGTGACTGGCGGAATCTTCGCCACTGAACGGCGACCAATCTTCTTGGCGCCGGACCTACCAAACCTCCAAAGTCAGCATAGAAATCACAGGAAAAGAGGATCAAGAATCGAAAGGGAGAACCCGAGGCTTACTTGGCGACCAGAAGAAAATGCACCCCCGTGCTGATGTGGGTAGGCTTATCCAACTTTGGGCCTAGATTGCGCGTTAGACCTCTCTCGAAGACATCCGAAGCCCATGACACCACGAGCCCCTTTGAAGATGAGGCCGTAGTCGCAGGAACCTCCGGTTCAGAAGACGCCGCCATTCCTGAAGCTCGCGGCGAGTTTGATGCAGCAGCCTCAGCTACTTCCTGCTCTGGCGCCATCGAAGCTGGTGGCACGATCACTACAAGTGGAACCTCCACTGCCACTTCAGCGCCTTCAGCCTCTGATCCCGTCATCGGAATCGTGCCCTCTGGGATCTTGCGTGAGGTCTTAGTCGTGTCATCATCGGACTTGTCATCCGACTCGAACACCACCGCTGACCTAGATGGTGACGCCGCCTTCTTCGCTGGCGACTTCGGCTTGCGTGAGGGTTTCGCCGGCGTGGCTGTTCGCCGAGAAGTGTGCTCTTGCAAGATCTCATCGCCTTCTTCGTGTTCTTCGAGACTACGGCTCGCCTCGAGATCGTGTTGCTTCTGCATGCGAGTCTTGTGGGCCGCAGGGGCTGGGGGAGGAACCTCTACCTCCTCTTCTTTGTCCTCAGAAGATTCTCCTGAGGCACCCTCCTCGGACTCATGGGAACCTCTTTGTCGAGTGGAGGTAGTCAGCCCTCCAAAACCTGAAACAACTGAGAGTGGACACGAGTAAATTTCAGACGATGCGGCTGCAAATCGCACCATGAGAATTACGACTGAAGTTAAATTTAGAGAGAAGAACTTACTATGGGGGCTTCATTCTTCGTAGGCACGTACGGAGCGAGCCCCGCTGACGTGGTTGTAAATTCCGTGTTAGTGATCTTCTTCAGGGCGGCCTTGTAATCTTCAGCATCCCATGATTCCTTGCTCGTCCGGGAAGGATCATTCTTCCCGCTGTACTCATACATCCAGTGCGGTCGGGCCGCTAATGGGACCAGTCGCCGCCCGAGCCAGCAATTATACAGGTTGATCGAGGACAACCCTTGGTCCTTCATCTTCTAGATCTGGTAAATCATCTCCATGACAGCCATCCTTTGATCATCGGGGAGCTTGTCCATCGCCAGCCGGCGGGGTTCGCTTCTTTCTGCGACAAATTTTGGCAACACTACTTCACCGGAGGGAGTGGACTCCTTCACGTAGAAACAGCTCCTCTTCCACTCGCTCGCGACCTTTTTTGGCAGCATAAGCTTGACGAAGTTGGCCTTCGGCTTCAGCTGAAAGGTGACGCCTCCGGCCGCCAAGATCAGGCCGCCGGACCCTTCATGTCTGATGCGGCCGTGGAAAAGCTCCAACCACAGTGGGAAGTATGGCCTGCAGCCAAGGTAGCACTCGCAGAAGGTGACGAAGATCACCAGCTGCTCGATGCTGTGCGGGCCGAGATCTGATGGCTTGATCGCATAATATGTGCAAAATCATCGAAAGAATAGCAAGGTAGGGAACCCCAATCCCCTCTCTAAATGTCTTGGGAAGCAGATGAACTCGCCAGCGCGCGGCTTCGGCTCGATCTCGGAAGACGCGGGGATCCGCCAATTTCCCTTGCGGAGGACCCCGGCATCCTTGAAGGACCTGAGCTGCGCCGCGGTGCACTTTGATTTTCTCCACGAGCCTTTCGGAGGTGCCATCAAGAAGGAAGACAGAGTCGCTTGGTCTGGATAGTGTCGATCGGGGAAAGACAGAAGAAATGGATGCGCGAGAATGAAGAATGTGGGGAAGAACCTACAGGACTGATTTGTCGCTCCCCTTATAAGGCGGTGCTACCCGCCAATCTCGGGGTAGCCGTTGCAGCGAAGTTACCATTGGACTATCCAACGGATAGTTTGACCAAGAAGATGGTCCAACTCATCGACTCGCTTGCAATTGGGCCCTGTCCACTCGCTGAAGCATTGACTTGACAGCGGTTGCATTCGCCGAAACGACGACTAGAAACCTAGGGAAAATTTCCTTGATTTCAGTGGACTCCATCGCCGACTCGACTGGGCGTCCAAATTGGACTTGCCTACTCCGGCAGCCAAATGAACACCTGCATCTGAATCAACGATGGCCTCGGGGACTACTGATAGGGATATGCCGAATGGGGTATGCCCAGCAGGACGTTCCGATTGGGCCAAAGGCCTCACGAGTGGGCTTGGAGGACGGCGACTGGAATGTGACTAAGGAGAAGGCCTGGCGACTGGAGACTGGAGGCCTAGGAGCGTATTCGAAGCCCAGTCGGATTAGGTCAAAGCCTGGGCTTCGAATACGCTCCTAGGCCTCCAGTCTCTAGTCGCCAGGCCTTCTCCTTAGTCACATTCCAGTCGCCGTCCTGCAGGCCCACTCGTGAGGCCTTTGGCCCAATCGGAACGTCCTGCTGGGCATACCCCATTCGGCATATCCGAGGTGCCTCCTATATAAACCTCCCTAGGGTACTCTGAGGTTTGAAGTTCCATCATACACCCCTTCGAGCGACTCGCTACTTAGACGCCGAGCTTGCCACCCTTGTAACTCGCTCGTTATCAATCTAATCTAGCAGGAGTAGGTCTTTACCCTCCGGAGGGCCGAACCTGGATAAATCCATGTGCATCCACCCCCATCTCGCACCGCAGATGGCCGCCAGCTCTCGCCCCCGATTCTATCAATCACTGCCTACTACAGTGACTGCCATGGCCATTTCCACGCCAAGCGCTGGACTACGTCAGCGACAACACGGGGATCTTCAGCAGGAACCCTCCTCCATGCAACGACCTCTTCATCAAGCCTGGCACGCACAAGATCTACGTCGACATCGATGAGTCCTGCATACATCCGTGACACATCGTCGAGGGAGGAGAACCACCTCTCAGCCCGGCTCGCGGCATGCGTAGCACTCGCCCCGCAAGCAGCGTTAAGGTCATGATGATAGCACCAGACGCAGGAGCAAGCAAGGATCTGGTGCTAGAGCCAGAGGCAACACCAAAGCAAGTAAGGTCTAGGTTTCCTCCACTAGAGAGGCCAGAGAATGTATTGTTGTAGGCAATAGATAGCTTAGCAACACCCATAGCGCCGGTAGTGGATCCGGCTCAGGCACAGGCTGAGTTAGAGGAAACTAGGCAAAAGATGCTAGCTGGTGTGAAAAAAGTAGTTAAGTTGCAACAGTCACTGAACATCACCCTGCGGGAGTATGCAAAGGCAAACCGCGTAGATGGGCTGAAAATCCAAGGTAGAAACCTGATTACTGAGATCAACAAGGAATATGTGCCTAGGCTAGGTCAGACAACAACCATAGTCATAGGAGGGTTGGAAAGGTACAGTACCCCAGCAAAGAACCTCAGGGTCGCCAATGCGACTACGCCCAAGTTAGAAGGCTTAACCGGAGAGGCCAGAGAAAGGCAACAAGAGAGAGTTAACCATTTGTTGAAAGTAGCGTGTCAGCAGAATGAGGAAATAAACAAAGCCAACCTTGTGCAGCCCGGAGCATCGCGTGTGGTTTATTCGGCAAGGAATAACCTGGAAACTCTGCTAGGGCTGCATCGTCCCCGGGTCACGGCCATAGGAGAGAGGAAGTAATAACCTCGGGCAGACGAGATAAACAGATGGTCCCGTACGAGACGGTAAGGGCAGGGAAAGGAAGAGCAGTACAAGTTGATGATGATCGCCACAGTGCTAGCTGAGGTAACCACGACCAAGGCAACGCTGGTCAGAAGAACATTGTCAACGGCAATGCAGGACAGTGTAATCCGGCGGAAACAGGGCAAAATGCACCTCGGCAACGTCAGCAACAATACGCGCCTCGGTAGGAGAGAAGTGCAGGCGAGGCAATGCAACTTCAAAATGCTCGTCCGAATCAGGACATATACAATGACGATTATTTGGCAATGGTAGATGATAGATTCCAAAGACCAGAGCACCATATGATTGGATCAAGACTGGGAAGCAGGAACCTGAAGCTAGATGACGCAAGGCTGAAACTGGACCGACTTTA
Source organism: Avena sativa (assembly GCA_916181665.1). NCBI lineage: Eukaryota > Viridiplantae > Streptophyta > Magnoliopsida > Poales > Poaceae > Avena > Avena sativa. The sequence continues at coordinate 540,118,231 of OV702289.1, read as the reverse complement.
TAGGTCAGAGATGATTGAGGTGCAGGGCCCTCCAGGTCCGGCATGCTTTGGACCTCGAATCATGAGAGAACCACCAATACCAAACTTTCAGTTGGCCAGAGGAACAAAGACCAATGATGGCAGCACCAAGCCAAAGGACTGGCTCATTGACTATGCAGCATCAGTTAAAATCGCAACGGGAAATTTGAGATGGGTTGTGAGATATGCGCCCCAAATTTGGAAGGACCTGCGAGGGTTTGTCTGAACAACTTGCCACCAGGAAGCATCAACTGTTGGCTAGATTTTGGGGAGTTGTTTGTTAGCAACATCTCAAGCACCTACAAAGAGGCCAAACAGGCCACAAACTTTGGCATTATGCAAGCAGACACCAAATGAGCCAGACCGAGATTTTGTGACTCGGTGGTGCAACGTGCGCAATTCATGTGAAGGTGTAATTGAATCACAAGCAATTGTGTGGTTTGCCCAAGGCTGTAGGTATGGAGTATGTTGTGGCAGATATTGCAGCGAGATATGCCAACCACCTTGGCTAAGACAATCTGAATCACAGATTCGTATGCCTTGGGAGACCAAACGCAACCTCGGTTAATGTCAAGCGAGTCCAACGAGGGGTACTACAACAGAGATGGTTCTGAATCATCTAGGAGGAATGATTTTTGAGGTAAAAGAAGTGACGATTGTTCGGATTACCGGTACAGCTCGCAACAAGTGGTCGCTGTGGACCGGGATCGGCCCAATGCCGTCACAAACCAGCACCAAAAAACTGGAGGGCAACAGTGGCAACAAAAGAGTGAGGGTAAGAAGCCTTGGACCCCGGAATAGAAGAAACAATGGCAGGAAAGAAAGGACTGTCCGAGGTATACGTTCGAGTCTATGCTGGATCAGCCATGCAAGTTCCATACGCCAAGTCCAAATAGTCCGGCGAACCACACAACCCGGAAATGTGAATGGATGAGGAAGTTAGAACAAGGTAGTTCGGGGAATGCTCAGGCACCTTGGCACGATGCACCTCGGCATGACAGACCTTGGAATGAAGCACCTCGGCAGGAATTGCTCACTAGGGGAATGGACAACAGTTGATGTTGCCTCCACCTCCATCGAGGTATGAGAATCAGGAAAGGAGGGATGTTGTGCACCAAGTGAATAACCAATAGCAACAATACTAAGGGTATCACGGCAATGAGGGGAGAAACGAGTACAAAGAGCATCATCAAAGTTACTATGTGTTTACCATAGAAGAAACTGACAGAAAGAATTTGCAACACCGGCATATGGAGTTGAATGCGGTAATGCCGGCCGTGGTAAGGTATATGCCTTGGTCGGATCAGCAGATTGTTTGGAGTATCAAGGATCACCCAAAGCTTATGCCAAGTCCAGGGACCTATGCGCTAGTACTAGATCCGACGTTCATTGGGCCAAATATCAATGTGAGGTTCTCCAAGGTGCTGATAGACAACGGCGGTAGCATTAACATCATGTACAAGGATATGATGCACAAGTTGGGGATATCGGAGAACATGCTCCAGTCAACAAGGACCACTTTTCATGGTATTGTGCCGGGTATTTCCTGTGAGCCAATTGGTAAAGTCCGGGTTGATGTGTTGTTTGGTACGAGAGACAATTGCCGGACTGAGAACTTGGAGTTCGAGTTTGTAAACTTGGAAAGCACATATCACGTGTTACTTGGCAGATCTGCACTGAACAAATTCATGGAAAGTACTCACATCAGTTACCTGAAGATGAAATAACCCAGACCAAGGGGAGTGCTTACCATAGCTGGGGACTTCAGGCATTCCATTGAATGTGCGTATGCCGGATCTAACCTAGCCGAGTAACTCGTGATCGCTCAGGAGAAGAGGAAAATCATGGATGTGGCTGCGCTGGCTCAGTCCGTGCAATAGCATATGCCAGCTCTGAGTAACCCGCATGGGAGTGTTTCATTTCAAGCGACGAAGGATACAAAGAAAGTGCTTGTTGACGATCAGTTTCCAGAGCGCACCGTAACTATTGGTGCCGGGTTAAGTGCAAATAGGAAGGCGAGCTCGTCAACTTCCTCTGTGAGAATCATGATATCTTTGCTTGGTCTACGCAGGACCTGCATGGTGTGCCGAGGGAGTTGGCCGAGCACTCTTTGAATGTAAGACCCGGGGCAAAGCCGGTGAAGCAACCTCTCCGTAGTTTTGCCGAGGACAGGAGAAAGGCCATTGGAGATGAGATAGCTCGGCTCCTTGCAGCCGCATTTATCATGGAAGTACTTTACCCGGATTGGCTCTCTAATCCGGTGCTCGTGCAGAAAAAGAAGGATGATCCGAATGTGGCAGTGGTATGGCTCATGTGTATCGATTACACAAACCTAAATAAGGCGTGTCCAAAAGGTCCATTTCCGCTGCCAAGGATAGATCAAGTCATAGATTCAACTGCTGGGTGTGAGTTGTTGTCATTCATAGATGCATATTCTGGTTTCCACCAGATACCCCTAAATCCGGATGATCAAATAAAAACTGCATTTATCACCCCGTATGGGGCTTATTGCTATCGCACTATGTTGTTCGGATTACGTAATGCCGGAGCAACGTACCAACGATGCATGCAAAAATGTTTACATGACCAAATAGGTCGGAATGTGCAAGTTTATGGGGATGATGTGGTGATAAAAATCAAGGAAAGCAAGACACTCCTTGAAGATATCCGGCAAACGTTCGTGAACCTAAGGAGGTTCTGGATGAAGCTTAACCCGGAAAAATGTACCTTTGGTGTGCCGGCAGGGAAATTGCTCGGTTTCCTTGTCTCCAGCCGAGGCATTGAAACCAATCCCACGAAAATCCGAACCATAGAAAGAATGGAACTACAAATTGTCTTAACGATGTGCAGAAGTTCACTGGTTTCCTGGCATCGCTAAGCCGGTTTGTAAGTCAGCTGGGGGAGAAGGCATTGCCCCTTTACCAGTTAATGAAAAAGGTAAATAGATTTACATGGCACCACAAGCTGATAGCGTGTTCTGGGAGTTAAAAAAAATGTTATCCTCTGCACCAATATTAGCTGCGCCACTACCCAAGGAGCCAATGTTGCTCTATATAGCCGCGACCAACCGAGTCGTAAGTGCAGTAATAGTAGTGGAACGTGATGAGGAAGGAAAGTCGGTGCAAAAAGGCCAGTGTATTACTTGAGCAAGGTATTGTCGGCTTCAAAACATAATTATCCTCACTATTAGAAGATGGCGTACGGTGTATATATGTCGGCTAAGAAACTCAAACATTACTTTGAGGAGCACCCCATCGAGGTGGTGTGTGAAGCACCCATATCCGAGATTATGGGTAATAAAGATGCTAGCGGCCGAATCGCAAAATGGACAATTGAGTTAGCCCCGTATGCACCACAATTTGATAGAAGGGATAAGATCAAGTCACAAGCAGTGGCGGATATCTTTGTGGATTGGGATGAGATGCAGTATGAACCACCTCTGCCGGACTCAAATTACTGGTGAATGCACTTTGATGGATTAAAGCTAAAGGAAGGACTAGGGGCCGGGGTAGTGCTTACCTCGCCTAAGAAGGACCAGTTGAAATACATCCTCCAGATCCATTTGAGCGCATCAAACAATGTGGCTGAGTATGAAGCACTTATGCATGGACTCAAAGTACCAAGAAGTAGGCATACGTCGGATACTGTGTTTCGGCGATTCGGATTTGGTGGTACATCAAGTGTCTGGCAATTGGGACACACTAGATGCAAACATGGCACTTTACAGATTTTATGTCCAGAAGATAAGTGGTTTTTTCGAGGGGTGTGAATTCAATCATGTACCTCGGATAGAAAATGAGGCAGCTGATGTATTGTCCAAGTTGGGGTTATCCCGACAGCCAATCCCGCAGGCATTGCATTAGAACACTTGAGGAAACCATCTATTACACGATCACCAGAATCCGAGTATATCTATATCCCGGCCCTCTCCAGATCAGAAGCTACCCCTATGGAAATAGACTGGGGAAGCACGTCAGCAAACCCGGGGAATGCTTCAGCAGACCCAGGGACTACCTTGCATAACCCGGTGACTGTTCAGTTTAATCTGGCTGGAGTTATGTTGGTGGATGCAATGGAAATTGACGAGGAACTTTTTCCCATCCGAGCTATACCTACATGGGCAAAGCCGATATTTGATTTCCTAAAGGAGGGAACTTTGCCGGATGATGAGGTACTCTCAAGGAAAATCCAGAGAAGGCAAAAGGCATATACTATCAGCAACACCGAGCTATACAAAAGAAGTGTAACCACTGTGCTACAGCAATGTGTTGACCCGGAAGAAGGGCTTAACATACTCCGAGATATCCATCAAGGGGAATGTGGTCATCATGCATCCTCTAGAGCATTAGTGGCAAAAGCTTTCCGGCATGGATTTTATTGGCCAAGTGCGCTAGAACAAGTAGAGGATCTAGTGAGGAAATGCAATGGCATTCAGAGATACGCCACAAAAACCCATATGCCAATGTCGGAACTCAAAACCATTCCCATTACATGGCCATTTGCTATGTGGTGCCTAGACATGGTAGGACCATTTAAGCCGACAAGGGGAGGAATGACCCACATCTTGGTTATGGTGGACAAGTTTACAAAATGGATTGAAGTTAATCCAATCAGGAAATGTGATGGGGCAACAGCAGTAACATTCCTAAAAGATATAATCTTGAGATATGACTATCCCCATGGTATCATAACTGATAACGACACAAATTTCGCTGAAGGAGCATTTGCAATGTTCTGCCGAGAAAAGAAGATCTGGCTAGATGTTGCCTCTGTGGCCCACCCCGCATCGAACAGACAAGTGGAAAGATCCAATGGACTAGTATTGTCCGAGATAAAACCCTGTCTCATTGAGCCACTGCAAAGATCAGCGGGGTGATGGATAGAAGAACTACTAGCGGTACTCTAGAGTCTAAGAACAAGTCTGAATCATTCAACAGGTTATACGCCATTTTTTCTAGTATATGGGGCAAAAGATGTATTACCAGCCGACATAGAGCATGATTCGCCAAGGGTCACCAAATACACAGAAGCCGAAGTGCATGAGGCCCCGCAAAATGACATTGATCTGCTAGAAGAAGCGAGAGAACTGGCCTTGTCCAGATCTTCCATATATCAGCAAAACCTCTGAACCTACCATAGCCGAAAAGTAAACCTCCGAGTTTTCCGGGAAGGTGATCTCGTACTTTGGCTGGTGCAGCACACTACTGGCATGCATAAGTTATCCCCTCCATGGGAAGGACCTTTCATTGTGAGCAAAGCTTTGCACAATGATTCCTACTATCTCATCAATGCACAGCCACAGGAGAATAACAAGGCGGACAGGTCCAGAGAGGAATCTAAGCGCAGATGGAATGTAGCACTGCTTCGTCCATTTTACACCTGACAAAGAGGTGAATGTATCTGAGTCACTCGTATGTCGGTATGTATGTCGGCAATGAGCTTATAAATGAAACTCCAGCACCCCTAGCAGAAACTCTAGGATTGCCTTAATAATTGTTTTTCCTGTCTTTATTTCTTATATATGTCGGCTGGCTTAAGTTGCTTATACCATAGCCATATTAGTAGTGTGTAAGCACCAAAACCTAACTCTCCGACTTTGCTGTTGTCCAACAAGAATTGGCTTCATGGCAAGCAAGAGAACAAGTTTGGAATCACAAAGCACATGAAAAATGACTAAGGAAACGAAAGTAAACAAGCTAACATTTGTTATTCAGACTAACCCTGTATTTACTTTATCTATTTTGCGTCATATTATTTTGAGCTAATCTCAAAGTTTCAAGTATTGTTAAGTCAATTTTTTGAACCTCGGACTCGTAAGTCAAAAATCGAATCAAGGCAGACGTGAGCCGAGTCATAAAATTAGAGGAACAAGAAAAGGAAACTCGGGGACTTCGCCCAAGTTAATCCGGCATTAAAACTTAGTAACAAAACATGACAAATTGTAGCAGAACAAACCATTGTGCATAGATACAATTCCACCCGGCATACCAGGGATCTCATGAATTTCGTTAAGTGTTTAATAGCTGAAAGAGCAGCAGCTAGAGCCGAATCATCGGTCGAGGGAGGAGGTACCTCAGCATCAGTAGGCGGGGCGCTAGTCCCAGCCTTGTCCTCGGGGTTAGCCTCCTCGTCCTCTGGGTCTTCAGCGTCATTGCCAAGCTCGGACGCTTCCTCCTCATCTGCTTCACCCTTAGCACCCAAAGAGACATAGCCATCATCAACAGCGTCGAGGTAGCTCGGACCCTCGTTCCAACTATGGCAGAAGGCATATTGGATAAGCTTGTTAGCACAAGCCTTGCACTGAGCAATGCACTCCGGATCATTAGACCATTTAGATCCGGTGCGTAGGCGATCAAGCAGGCCTAGGTCCAGCTCTTCATACCAAGAGAGAACGAAGTTCAATGTTGTATCAGCTCTGGCTCGCGCTGCAGATTCCCGCCACAGGTGCACCTGGGTCTCACACTCCATCGGCTTTGCTATAAAAGCAGTGCTTCCTTTGGGAGTGGGTTCAGTGGGCCATAGGGCGTTGAACATCTGAACTACTGCCGGCATAATGACTATGCCATAGTTCTTCATAATTTCAATGCGGGCGGCAACGCTCACCAACAGATCCTCCGTGTCATAAGGAATAGACCCAACGGCAGGACCAGTTGGAATACCCCGCTGCTGGCGAGACGTGGCCACAGCGGCAGAAGCAAGAGAGTCACTTTATGGGAACTTGCCTGTGAGCAAAACGAAAAGTATCAATAAGGAAAAGAACGTGACCCGGAGAAACAAACGTCGAAGGAACGAAAATTACTCACGGGCAATGTGGCTAAGAATCCGAGTTAGCTCGTTATGCACATCTGCATTTTTGGCCTTGAGCTTCTTATACTCGGAGGTCACCGACTTAAGTTTTATGTCGGTTTCCTGCAGCAAGTGATTATCCTTGGAGATCTAGGTCTTTAGCCGCTCTTTCTCCTTGAAGAACTACTGGTCAGCCTTGTCCAGCTCGGATTTGTGCAGATCCTTGAGCTTCTGGATTTCGGCGTTCAGTCGAGTAATCTCCGTGTCCTTGAGACGCAGTTAAGCAATTTCATCATCTTTTTTCTTCAGCTCGTCCTGATGCTTCCCTGTTTGCTCGAGAAAATGAGTCATCATGTCAGGGATGGGCACGCTATCTTGAAGTGTAACTGCAATAGTGGGTTGACCCGGCAGAGCCGATGTATAAATATCCGCCAAGTCAGGGAATGAGAATATAGTGGCTAAGGGAACAAGATAAGTTGCCTTGGATCTCAGCCAAGTTCTTGCGCATGATGACATTTTCAGCTTCAGCCTCGGCTACATAATTCAGATAGTAAGTTATTACGGATAGCAAACAATTAGAGGGATCAAAAATGCAAAGGTATTAAGCAAAGAAATTTACCCTTTTTCTGGTGATCAACCAACAATTTGCCGTATCTGGCGCGAAGATCTTTGTATGAGTCCAGCAGGCACTGGAACTCAGCAGTTCGGCGATTGGTGGTGATCAGAAATAAGCCAATGTTAGTGCAGAAATAGCAAGAAACATATTCGAAGTCTACAAGATCCAGTCCAAGTGGGACTTAACCTGACTCTAGGTGTGTGGATATTCGAAATCTACAAGATCCGGGCCAAGTGGAACTTAACCCGGCTCTAGGTGTGTGGATATTGGAAGTCTACAAGATACGGTCCAAGTGGAACTTAACCCGGCTCTAGGTGTGTGGGTATTCGAAGCACATAAGATCCAGGCCAATTGGAACTTAACCCGGCTCTAGGACTGTGGATATTCGAAGTATATAAGATCCGGGCCAAGTGGAATTTAACCCGGCTCTACGTGTGTGGATATTTGAAAATACTAAGGACTTACGCTAATTCTCTAGGAGCATCCGACCGAGTAATAAATTACTCCCTCAGAGGCTTGGGGACTAGTGGATATATCTATAAGTGTTTGCATACATAAAAGGCATAGCAGAAAAGGGATTACATCCATCATCCGGCCGGCAAGGGAGATGGCCTTGGTAGCGGAGTTCATCTGAGCGTTGAACTCTGCCGGACCAAACTTCTCCGGTAGGCCGTCCTACGGGTTGATAAACTCGGCGTCATTCCAATTATTAACATACTCAATGAGCACCGAGCTATAACTCTCCCCGCTGGCTGACTGGGTCGTCACCAGGCCCTTGGCATGGGCCTCCCGCCTCGCGGACTGAGCAGCAGCTGGACCGGTATGCAAGGTCAGTTGCTTGCTGCTCTCAGATCCGGCAGTAGAAGGGCTGGAGGTTGAATCCTTGGCTGGCTCGGTGGCTTTCTTACTTTTTCCAGACGACTTTGGCCGCTGAAGAAGAGCCGAGGCTGCCGCTCCGGATTGGGCTTGAGAGGCCAGCTAGAATATGTCCTTGATAGACACAGTTGATCCGGAGGCAGTAGATGGAGGCTTCTTGTTGGAAGCTGGCTTGGCCGTAGCTATTCCTGTTGCTAATACGGGTGTTGCTAGTGCTGATGCTGGTACTGCTGGTACTGGTACTAGTGCTGCTGATACTGCTGGTACTAGCGGGCGCTGGTGTTGCTGATGTTGGTGTTGCTGATGCTGTTGGTGCTGATGCTACTAGAGAAATAGAAACATAAGAAGATGTTGTCTGGGGCGATGCCGATGAAGCTGGCACCTCAGTGGTTGATGGTTGGGGTGGAGCAGAAAAGCTGGGGAGATCCAGCATTGCCCTATCCTCGGCTGCTCCACTACACCCCGTGTCGACGTGGCCCTCCTCATGGCGAGGTAGGCTCTGATCTGGCGCTGCCGCGGAATCCTCTAGAATAGGACTCAGCGGATGAACATCGTTGTCGCGGGGGGAGATGGGCTACTATGGAATGGATAGGAAATGTTGGGGCCACTCTGGGGAATAACCCTAGGAGCGCTGCAGAAACGTAAAAAAACAAGTCAAAGGGAGAAAGAAAGGCAAGTAAAAGGCAAGGGCAAAAGGAGCAAGACCCGGAAATGAGCAGGGAAAGAAAAGTGACTTACTCATCCGAGGTTGGGGACTATCGAGGTTTGGGCGTTCTCCAGATAGTTCTCTTGGCCACGGGCTTGGCTGGACCCTTGACCCCAGATTTCTTCTGCCTCTTTTTGGGCGGGGGCACCTCCGAAGCTACAGCCGAGGTAGCCGGACGCTTCTGGAAAGGGGCAGGAGCCGGATCGTCCATGGCAAGGGGAGGAACCTCGTGGACCTGACCGGCCGGGTTAGCTGAAGATTCAGAGGTAACCGGAAATGCGTAAGAGATGGGCACCGGATGAAGTACCTCCATAACCTCAAGATCGGAGTCATCGTCATCCAGCCAATCCCTTAGATAAGAGGCCTTACTAGAGGTTCACTTGGTGCTGTCCGGAGTAGGCAAGAACCTCTCTGAGTCAGGCTCCTCCGCATCCGGCTCTGCGTAGTCCTCCACCCATTTGAGGGTCGGCTCCTTGCCGTCCTCAACTGTCTGCTGGAGAAACAACTGAGAGCAAAAGTACTAAGTGGTTAAGTTAGGATGATATCCGACATATCGCAAGACTCGGAAAAAATGCCAGGAGAAGAGTATACCTTGGGAGGCAAGTTGGCCCAGGTGAAGGGTGCAAGCCCCCACTTCCATGCCTCGGAGAACTCCTTCTCGACCTTAAAAATGGCCTTAACCCGGCGAAACACCTCGGAGTTGTTGAGCTCGAAGGAGAACGTCCGGTTGGGGTCAAGGGGGCTGCTCAAATGGCAGATCTTGTGGGAGCAATTCTGAAGGGGGAGACCTGGCTACGAACAAAAGTGATCATAACATCCTCGCTCTGTAGCCCCAACTTGACCAGCTCCTTGATCCGGCGATCCACCTAATTCACCAGGGAGGTAGGCCGCTTCGGGATCTCCCACAAGGAGGTGTTTGGGACACCTGTCTTGAAGGGGAGCAACCGGATTAAATCTTTGTCCAAGCTGTTCCTAACATAGAAGAAGGTCTGGGCCCAGCCTTTGCACAATTCAAGGCTGGTAACCTGGGGAAAGGCAGAGTTCTTGCAGGGAGAGATCTAGGCTCCACCTCACTAGGTCAGATGTTTATCAGCAGGGCAAGATGAGGATCTTGGACAACGTTTTTCTTGAGACCAAAGAACTTGATCCATAGTTCTTTGGCAGGCCAGAGGCCGACGTATCCCTCTATGCTGGAGGCAAAAGAGGAAAGAGATGTGATTGCATTTGCAGGAAGGTGGTGAGGCTAAAGCTGGTAGGTGGAGATAAAATCATGGAAGAAATCGGAGATAGGCAAGCCGAAGCCGCACTGAAAATTGGATTGAAAGACGACGAACTCGCCTGAGTTTGGAGAAGGGGCGATTTCCTCGGCACCGAGGCGGCAGGCGACACCCACAAGGATACGGCGGGTCGCATAGAGCCAGTCCAGATCGTCCTGGCAGACAAACGCGCCTGCCCAGGCGCTGCGCTCGTGAGCCTCTCTTCCTCCTCCTCCTCAGCAACAATGGTGGCCTCCTCCTCTGTCATGGCTAAATCAAGCTCTTTGAGGAAGTAGTCGGAGAAGTAATAGCCAGCGGTAGGAAACTTGGAGGTGCAGGGCCCCGTGACAGAAGGCTTGAGCAGAAGCGGTGGCACAGTCACGAGGAGAGGCAAGGCACGGCAACGGCAGCGCAACGCTAAGGCAGAAGCAGTGGCGATGGTGGCATCGCTGTGGAGAAGAAGGGGGAAAAGGGCAGGGGCGCGTGCGAAGTGGGGGAACTTCCCCAAGAGCCACCCCTGCACCCTATTTAACCACGCCTCAGGGGCATGTAGTGGGATCGAACGCTATGGCATAACCGCACGGTGTGGCCGTGTATTTTCTAAGCGCACCAATCAGCATCACGCCACAACAAGGGCCACAAGGAGCATAGGATCCCACGATGCGATGTTATGATACAGTTAATGAGGGGATGCCGCGACGTGACGGGTGCAACAGTTATTCCTGACAATCAATACAGTAACCGACGTAGTAAACTGGCGCAACCCTTAAAATGAGGCAAAGTGATGATTACCCTCCACGTAGGACGTGGGGAAGCATAAGAGAGAAGGAAAGATAACCCGGATACATGGACAAAACCTAGCCAGCGAGAAATAACTTGGATTGAGCCAAGGGAACATCGAGCCAAAGAGACTGGGTTACGGAATAAGTCAGCAATGAAAGTGTTGATCTTGATAATTGGAACCTGCTGTGGCCTTAACAACTGTAGTTGCTAAGACCGCACCAGCTTCGGGGACTAATGCTGGGGAGATACCCCCGGGTAGGGTCACGTCAGGGTATAGAGGACGAGTTAGCCGAGGTACGGCACGGTCAAAGCAAGTGATGGCCAGGTCTCCTCAAGGCAGGCCAACTTACAGAGTAACCCGGCCTAGCGGGTATCCACCTAACACTAACCCGGCCGACATATAATGTATGTCGGCCATACTCGATTTGCCATATATGGAGGTACCCTTGTCGGCGGGTTAGCCAAGCGCTAGCCGGGCTACCACTTGGCTTCCAAGAGAAGGAAGGAATCTCCCGTTGGTCAAAAGGTGGCCTCTATCCACTATAGCGTGAGCGAAGCGAGCAGAGGGAAGGACCAGCGGGGCGTGTCCGACAAAGGTGACGCGGGCAATGTCGGCTGACGTAGTCCGTGTCTAGTGACGCCAAAAGACAAGGGGCTCGCAGAGGGTTATGTCCATAGTCCAGACTAGCCGTTTAAAGTGAATAAAGAGGCATCTAGCATTAACCGAAGGGCATATTTGGGGAATATTCCTCCACGTATTCGCTAACTTTGTAACCTGGTTTCCCCTATATAAGGAGGACTAGGGCCTCCATAGAGGGGGATCGATCGTTCTGTCTTGGAAGTACTCTAGAGCATTGTAGTGGGGGTAAGATAACTAGTTTCCTTCTCAGGAACGGCTCAAGGAGCCCTTGTAATCCACCATTGATAGAGTGAAAATACAAACATCTGTGTGTGGAATCACCACACTATCCCTCCCTAGACTCCTCTAGTGCTCATTGGCCCCATCTTTAGCCCATCCATGGCATCTTCCGTGCCACCACCACGATAGCGAGATAGCCTGCTAGGAAGGTCGGCCCCTCAAGCACCCCACGGCTGCTGTAACCCCGCACGACATGGTCCAGAGCCACCAGCACTCCTCGACGTGCGACACCATCTTTCCCTCCCTAGCGGAGAGGGTTTCCATGAAGCTACCAAGGGCATGGCCCGACAAGGACGGGCAGGGACTCACAGACCATGTTGACTGCGCAATTCAAGTAGGCGACATGCTCCATGCTCCCTAGCTATCGCCAGGCGTGGCCTCATACCAGGTTGATGCCTCCATGAGATACACAGAAAGGAAAGAAGTTAGCATAAGGGTCAGCTAAAGGATGTTCGTTACACTACAAGGCAAAAGGCTAACAAACACTATGACATCAGACCTACACACCAGTGAAGGATCTACGGCCTTGTTGGCACTACAGCAGTCCCAACAGAAGCCCCACTCTGACCTACCTGAGGTGGCACGGGTAATTGACGCGGCACATCAAGGGGTCGAACACTAACACAGAGAAACCTCTGATGTTGTAGCGGAACCGCAACACGGAACCCCGCGGGATGTGGTGCTCGGTGCGGAAGCGATTCCAACCATCATTGAGGTACATCTTGCCCGGCGAAAGGGTCTCAACGCTGACCTCCTACCTCTCTTGACCGCCATAGTGACGCAATAGCACCTCCTCGGCGAGGTCATCCGTGATCCCGAGAGCGAAGCGCGGGGGAAGCCTCACCCTCGCGAACCAATCTAGGTCCCCCGAGATGGATGACGAAGTCTATGACCCGGACGGGATCGGGATCGTCCTTAATTTTAATCATGATCGGAGGAGGAGGAAGAGAAGGAAGGAGCGTAGGCTCTGGGATGCCGTGGGGCCGTCCGCCACGTCCCCCGCGTCTCCCCCTGCAGCTGCCACGAGGGCGACCTCGGTCGCGCTTGGCCGACATCTCTCCCTCAGCCGCCATGACAGCTCCGGAAGAGGAGGCGGCACCCAGGGTGATGCCACGGCCACCACGAGAATATCATTTTGTGGCCCGAAAGTTGAGGCACCGAGGCAACACGGTATCCGAGTTGATTTTAATCACCACGATTCGAAAAGTTGGGGCGTCAATTGCTGAGAGGGGTGTTTCGAGTGAATGATGGCCAAACCCAATATTTTCAAATCGCGTCCTTTAAGTCAGGATATTCCATTACACTAGTTCCTAATGTGCCCTTTCTTAGCCGGTCACTCTTCTTAGCCACCCTGCACATGTCGTAGGGGAAAATCCATTACTATACTTTCCTAACTCTCGACGCTGAATCTTGCTGCGGTAGCGGCGGTCCCTTTTCTTCCCTTCCTCGACCCTGAATCTGCCGGCGATGGAGGACCTTTTTTCTCCCTCCCCGGACACTGAATCCAACGGCGGCGGCCCAGCATGTCTTGCAAAGCGAAGGTTGTAGCTACGTCGCCGACTGATTTGGGTCCATCAGGGCCAAATTATGGGGCTCAATGCGAAGCGGCGGCGAGGTCTTCAGCCCCGGTTAGCGAGGAGGTCAGCAAGGATTCTGCTCCCAAGGTACCTACGAGCAGCGGGTTGAAGAGAAAAGCAAGGCCGGCGGCAGATTGTTCGACTCTGGTGGGCGGATGCGGCACCTAGATCTCTAAGAAAAAACCCCCGGAGAAGAGCGAGAGGTGAATTTTTCTTATCTGTGCCTTATCTTACAAGTAGATTAGTTACGGCATAATAGAATCGAATGAACTGAAAATTTCCCATTTTTAATCAAATTAGGCACAACTTTGATACAAGGGACCTATATGAGTTCATAGTTCATGTTCGCCAGTACACTGCAAAACTTGATTTTGGTTGCGAGAGGGTTGGGTTCAGGCAAGATGTGCATCTGCTTGTGAATTGCAAAGAGGTTGTGTATGTTTCGCAGCTGGTAGATATGCTTCCCGCTAGGATTCCCTGGGTTCTAGATAGAGGACAAAATTGGTGTGGCGCAACATGAATGATACCTATCAGCAAATTGAGCACTCCCATGAGCTTCAGATGGTTTGGGAGTGTTGTGTAGCTGATTGTAAGGTGAAAGTTGAAGCGATGATTGATGATATGTATGCAGATGCTGGAGATCTTGCTGCCAGAGCTTCTGCTCCTAGAGAATACAGACCAATAGATGCTGATCTAGATAAGTTCAGTATACGCATAGAGGTGGATTCATACATGGAAAAACTTGATGAGGGAGTTAATAAGCTAGTTTTGTCACATACTGTGGAGATCACTGTCGATTCCAAAAACATAAATCTTCATGAAATGAGAGAGATGATCGGTAAGGAAATCAGTATTGGCCCTAAGCAGATGGCACAAATCCGGTGGTGGCATCATAAGAAGCAGCAATTCATAGATGTTTTGGATACTGAAGATCTTATGCAAATTATGCAACGAAAGAAGCGAACCAGGAAGGTGTTCTTCCTTGGTACCATTTCTGATGTTGTTGAACAGGTTATAGTGGATGTAGATGCCCCTGTAGTGGCTGAACAGAATGAGGTGGTCGACGTTGATGAGATCTGATGAGATCTGCTACCCTAGGCTTGTCATATGGACCGCGGTGTTCCCCTGCCTGTATTTGTAATATTGACTGCTGTTGCATTTAGAGCGTGTTTTTGTGATTATGTTTGTTGAGAGATTGCGATATAATGATGTGCAAGCTGTTGAGATTTTCAGACATGTCACTCACTGAAACCATCGTTGTTGTAATAAGACATAAGTACATTGTAGTTGACATGATTATGTTTCTTAAGATGATGTACCGTACTTGTTTCTGTTATTATGTTTGTTGGGACATTGTAATGTAATGTTTTGTGAAACCATGACTGGACAAGTGATGCATAAATACATTGTAGTTGACATGATTATGTTTCTTGAGATGATGTACTGTACTTGTTTCTGTTATTTTGTTTGTTGAGAGATTATAATGTAATGTTTTGTGAAACCATGACTAGACAAGTGATGCATAAGTACCTTGTACTCGACATGATTTTGTTTCTTGAATTGATGTAATATACTTGTTTTTGTGATTATGTTTGTTGAGATTTTGTAATGTGATGTTTTGTGAAACCATGATGCGATTATGCTTGTTAAGAGATTGTAATGTAATGTTTTCTGAAACCATGACTGAACAAGTGATGTCTACGCACTTCTATTCTTGTAGACAGTTGTTGGGCCTCCAAGTGCAGAGGTTTGTAGAACAGCAGCAAGTTTTCCCTTAAGTGGACCACCCAAGGTTTATCGAACTCAGGGAGAAAGTGGTCAAAGGTATTCCCTCTCAAGCAACCCTACAATCAAGATACAAGAAGTCTCTTGTGTCCCCAACACACCCAATACACTTGTCAGGTGTATAGGTGCACTAGTTCAGCGAAGAGATAGTAAAATACAAGTGGTACGGATAATTATAAGTGGTAACGGTGATGGAAAATAGATTGATGTCGTGGAAGAGACTAAAGGCAAACTGAAATAAAGATGGAAGCAAGCAAACATGTAACAGGTCTAGTAGTAAACGGTGTTTCAATGCTTAGAAACAAGGCCTAGGGATCATACTTTCGCTAGTGAACACTCTCATATAAATATCTTCTCTTTATGATACTACTCTTAACTACTCTCCGGTTGAACACTCTAATCGATGGTAGGGCTATAACAGCACACCTCAAAGTAAGCCTTTCCCATCTAGAAAACCCCACACTGTCACCTTGAGTACTAGATGAGTCCAACAAACACCACAATTTCATAAAGACATCCAACTCCAAATATAACTCATAACAAGTATTTGAAATTTGTAGCCTAAGTGTGTCACTTTCACACACATGGGGAGAGCAGATATCTATTAAGGCACTTGAGTAGCAAGGTAGATCTATAGATTACAAGCTCATGATCTTAATATGATCATGCATAGAGAGAGAGATGAACACATAGCTACCGGTAGAACCCTTAGCCTCGAGAGAGAACTACTCCCTCCTCATCATGGGAATCAGCAATGGTGATGGACATGGTGGTGGAGATCGATGGAGATGGCTCCAGGGGCACTTCCCCGTCCCGGCAGGGTGACGGAACAGAGACTTTCTGTCCCCCAAATCTCCCCTTCGGTGGCAGCGGCGCAGCGGAACTTTTCGTGGATTTCTGATTGACTCTTTAGGGTTTTTGCATCGGGAGACTCTTATAGGCGAAAGAGGCAAGGTCGGTGGCCGGCCAGGGGGCCCACACCATGCCCTGGCGCGGCCTAGGGTTGCCCGCGCCTACGGGTGGTGTGGCCACCCTGTGGCCCCTCTCCAACTCTCCTTCTGGCTCCGTGAGTCTTCTGGGAAAATAGTAACTTTGGCTTTTGTCCCGTCCAATTCTGAGAATATTCATTTTCTGACTTCCTGGAACCAAAAACAGCAGAAAACAGGCAACTGGCACTGTGGCATCTTGTTAATAGGTTAGTCCAAGAAATCATATGAAAAGTACTCCAAAGTTGGAACAAAACACAAGAAAGTAGATAAAACCAAGCATGGAACATCAAAAATTATAGATACATTTGCAATGTATCAACATCCCAAAGCTTAACTCCTGCTCGTCCTCGAGTAGGTAAGTGATAAAAAGAAAGAATAATTTTTGAGGTGACATGCACCATCAAAGACTTGATCAAAGTATTTGTAAAACATTCAAAGCTAGGATCAGAGTACTTCAATCATAACATGAAAGATAAAGTTCTAGAAATAAGACAAAGAAACTATGATGCAACATGAAAAGGCACAAACAAAAGATTCATGAATAACAATGCTTTGCAAGACGTTTGTTTGTTTCACATAAAGAAAACATAGCATAATAGTATTCAGCTTGTCCCTCATAGAGTAGCAAATATAAATGCATAGGACACCTTCAAAGTTCATAAGAGTGACTAGATACGATAGTTTAAAACAAGCAATATCAAAGTATGCATCAATCAACTAGTCTTGGGACAATGCACATAGAACTAAGAATGGCCACTATGCTCTCAAAGTAAGTGCATAAAGATAGAAGGTGGAGACTCAATATAATGGTGGAAGAAAGGCCTTCATAGAAGGAAGTAGGGATTCAAGTCTCATAAAGCCCCTATCATAAGCATCTTGAAGTGATTAAGGTTAAAGTGAACAAACTATGGTGTACATGGTTGACGAAGTATAAGTTAGGAATCTCATATCCCTTGTATATGAGGGCCGCTCCTCATGCTACTCAAGTTTAGTCACCGATAAGTTCTTGTCATCATAAGTACATGTGTATCATAGAGAACCGCCAACGGGGTACCCCTTGCCCGATGATACGGAAGAATCCCCATATCAAAATGACAAGGCAAGCAGACAACGAGCATCTCAGCATTCTTCTTATTTACCATGGGAATATGGTGCTTTTTTCTCTCTTTCCTCTTTTCATAGTATCTCTTTTTTTTTCTTTTCTCTTTTTTTCTCAATATAGGACTCTTTTTTTTATAAGAAGAATGCTTCATATACAGCTCATTATGGTTATGCTGCAGGTTTCCACCATGTAAGCTTGGATTAGACCAGCGGCCCAGGCATTTCTCTAACACATATACATAACTCCATGGACTTACAAGCTCCCCTTTCATTTCACACCGACGACATCCATATACAAAAGAGCATGATATCAACTAGGTACAAGTACCAAGTACAATGTTGAAAGCGTTCTCCATGACAGCATGGTTCTGCTAATTCCCAACAAATAAGTGCAAGCATATACAACATAGACGACACAATGGTTCAAGTTTATTAAGGGCAAGAAAAGTAAAGTGTGCCATCAAGTTCGTGACAGCTTTAATCACTAGTTTTCTCATAACAAGTTTAATTTGGAAGGTAAACAAAAGCATGAATATACTTGGAATAGCATAAGCTAATAGGTAGGTATGGTGGACTCTTTGGAATAACTTGGTTTAGAGAGTTGGATGCATGAGTGGAACTAATACTTTGTTGTGGAGGCTAGCAAAAGACTGGGAGCAACAAAGTAAGAGAGCAATAATGGCCATAATCATGAAGTGCGACAAAACATCATTGATCAAAGTATAAAGTGATCTAAAAGTTGAAGACTAAAGGATCACAAAGGCTATGGTGACTTGAGATAGTCATAACATGGTGTGCGCATGTGCTAAGTCAACCCAAATAAAGCATCAAAGGAGAATACCACTATACTATGCTTTAATATGCTAAAACAACGCATGATTCATTCAAGGCACATTAAGCAATCTCAATTGTTTATAACAAGTCATGATACAGCAAATAATACTAAGCATAAAGCCAAAACAATATCAAGCATGGCATGACAAAGCACAGGCCATAGTTAAAAACGAGCTCTTTTTACCACATAAGTATGAACTTTCCTACTCTTTTCCAAACCAAACCAAACCAATTGCAAACCAATGTATGAAAGAGGGGGTACAACCAATTTATTCAGAAAACTAAGCAAACCAAGCAAACCAAAATGAAAACAAAAAAGAAGACGCTCCAAGAAAAACACAACTGTGCATGAAACAATAAAAATGAAGCGTTTGGAAGAAACCTGGAATTTTTATTGATGAAGAAGGGGATGCCTTGGGCATCCCCAAGCTTTGACGCTTGTACTTCTTGGATATTTCTTGGGGTGACATGTGTGGCATCCCCAAGCTTGAGCTTTAGTCCATCCTTCATCTCATTACTCATTCCTTCCATACACCTAAAAATTTTCCTTCATAGAAAACTTCACACAATCTTTATTAGCAACATTAGTGCACTCAAGATAAATAAGTCTTAAGGTTCAGTTCTAACACCAAATAAACTTCCATTAGAACACTAGATACTGTAGCACTTCCCTCAAAAATCTCAATTCCCCAAAAGAACTCAAGAAGGAACCAACAAGAAGCAAATGGAGAAAATGGCAGAAATCTATAAAAACAGACCAGCAGGTAAAGACGAATTTTTTTGGAGACCTTCTATTGCTCAAATCAAAAAGTGTTGAACTAACGGAAGTTAGATAACAACCTGGGGCAGAAGCACAAAAGTTCACGCCTCAAAAAGACATTTAGAGATTGTACACGAATTTTTACGGTGAAGCACAGAAATCTGTTTCGGGACAGCAACTTTCCCAATCATTACTTCTCTCTTGTTAGAGGTTACTCTTGGCACAAAAAGAAAATAAAAAGGATAAGGAGCGGTTATTACAGAGGTAATAACTTTCAAGACTCATCTAAACCTTTTGGGTTATCTCCCAATAAGTACTTTTCTTTAACGCCTTTAAGTTAGTCATGATAGTTTGAGAAGATGCTCACATAAGAAATATGAATTGAAGTAAAAGAGAGCATCAAGAAGCAAATTCAAAACACATTTAAGTCTAACCCACTTCCTATGCTTAGGAATCTTGTAAAGAAACAAGTCATGAAAGCACAAAGCAACAAGCATAGGAAAACAAAACAAGTGCAACTTCAAAATTTTCAACATAAAGAGGGGAAACTTAATATTATTGAGATGCATAGAACCATGTTTCCCTCTCTCATAATAACTTTCAGTAGCATCTTGAATAAAATTAACAATATAACTATCACATAAAACATTCTTATCATGAGCCACATGCATATAATCATTATTACTCTCCACAAAAGCATAGTTATTCTTATTAATTGTAGTGGGAGAAAATTCAACAAAATAGCTACCATTATTATTCTCATCACCATAATCATCAAATATAGGAGGCATATTGTAATCATAATTAGTTTTCTCCTCAATAGTAGGTGGACTGAAAATATCATACTCATCATTGTAATCATCATATATTGGAGGTTTGGTATCATCATAAGCAATAGAATAGCTATCTTCCAAAGTTGGGGAACTAAAAAGATCATTTTCATAAAGACTAGCTTCCCCAAGCTTAGACTTTTCCATAGCATTAGAAATAATGGTGTTCAAAGAATTCATACTAATAATATTGCTATTAGCATGCAAATAAAGTTCAATAGGTTTTTTAATTTTCTCTTCAAACACTTCATGTCCTAACTCAAGATAAATACTATAAAGCTCTCTAATTTTGTTGTTGTTTTCCATTAAGCCTAACTAGTGAAAACAAGAAACAAAAAGACAAAATTGCAGAATCTAAAGGAAATAACTTCGAGTACTCAAACTAGAAAATAGGCGTTTGCCGTGGGAGGTTCTTCTTCTTTAATCCTCCGGTGTGAATACCTTTTACCTTACCTCCCCCGCAACGGTGCCAGAAAATAGCTTGATGTCTACGCACTTCTATTCTTGTAGACAGTTGTTGGGCCTCCAAGTGCAGAGGTTTGTAGAACATCAGCAAGTTTTCCCTTAAGTGGATCACCCAAGGTTTATCGAACTCAGGGAGGAAGTGGTCAAAGGTATTCCCTCTCAAGCAACCCTGCAATCAAGATACAAGAAGTCTCTTGTGTCCCCAACACACCCAATACACTTGTCATGTGTATAGGGCACTAGTTCCACGAAGAGATAGTAAAATACAAGTGGTATGGATAATTATAAGTGGTAACGGTGATGGAAAATAGATTGATGGCGTGGAAGAGACTAAAGGCAAACTGAAATAAAGATGGAAGAAAGCAAACATGTAACAGGTCTAGTAGCAAACGGTGTTTCAATGCTTAGAAACAAGGCCTAGGGGTCATACTTTCTCTAGTGAATACTCTCATATAAATATCTTCTCTTTATGATACTACTCTTAACTACTCTCCGGTTGAACACTCTAATCGATGGTAGGGCTATAACATCACACTTCAAAGTAAGCCTTTCCCATCTAGAAAACCCCACACTGTCACCTTGAGTACTAGATGAGTCCAACAAACACCAAAATTTTATAAAGACATCCAACTCCAAATATAACTCATAACAAGTATTTGAAATCTGTAGCCTAAGTGCCACCATGGTGTGCACGCTGTCACTTTCACACACTGGGGAGAGCAGAGATCTATTAAAGCACTTGAGTAGCAAGGTAGATCTATAGATTACAAGCTCATGATCTTAATATGATCATGCATAGAGAGAGATGAACACATAGCTACCGGTAGAACCCTTAGCCTCGAGAGAGAACTACTCCCTCCTCATCATGGGAATCAGCAATGGTGATGGAGATGGTGGTGGAGATCGATGGAGATGGCTCCGGGGGCACTTCCCCGTCCAGGCAGGGTGCCGGAACAGAGACTTTCTGTCCCCTGAATCTCCCCTTCGGTGGCAACGGCACAGCGGAACTTTTCATGGATTTCTGATTGACTCTTTAGGGTTTTTGCATCGGGAGGCTCTTATAGGTGAAAGAGGCAAGGTCGGTGGCCGGCCAGGGGGCTCACACCATGCCCTGGCGCGGCCTAGGGTTTCCCGTGCCTAGGGGTGGTGTGGCCACCCTGTGGCCCCTCTCCGACTCTCCTTCTGGCTCCGTGAGTCTTCCGAGAAAATAGTAACTTTGGCTTTTATCCCGTCCAATTCCGAGAATATTCATTTTCTGACTTCCTGGAACCAAAAATAGCAGAAAACAGGCAACTGGCACTGTGGCATCTTGGTAATAGGTTAGTCCAAGAAATCATATGAAAAGTACTCCAAAGTTGTAACAAAACACAAGAAAGTAGATAAAACCAAGCATGGAACATCAAAAATTATAGATACATTTGCAATGTATCAACAAGTGATGCATAAGTACCTTGTAGTTGACATGATTTTGTTTCTTTAGATGATGTAATATACTGGTATGTTTTTGTTAGGCAATGAAATTGGGATGGAGGGACTACAGGTTTAATATTTGAAATAAGAATGTATGAAGAGAATCCATATTAGGCAGGAGATAGTAATTCAGGGAAAGGGCATGGTATCCATTAAACTATTGTAACATGCCAATTTAGTCATTGTTGCAGCGGTAGAAGGGCTGCTCTCTCTCTCTCTCCCCTCATCGATGCTGACACCATCACCGACGATGACGCATTCGCCATGTTGTCCTTGAATGACGAGGACAACCAGTCGAGCAGCGACAACCTTCTCTCCGACATCGAGTATTCCTTCCATGATGTGAGTTCCTCTGTTTCCTCGGGCTAGGGTTAGGCAATGGTAAATCTCTCGATCTGAGCTCCATATGTGCATGCAATCGTGTTCAATTCTAACTTTCCGTTTACCAATAGGTACCACAGACGATCTACGACTCCGAATTGGAGGGCCTAGATCTCGATGGAGAAGTGCCATGTGACCATGGGCTAAAACTGAGGAGATATGTTGCATTCGAAGGCTGTAACACTGGGAGAAGGTTTTTGGGTTGTACAAATCAGGTTTGTTTACATTATGTGCAACGATGACATGAAGAAAAATGTATCATCTATGCTCATAACACTATAGTGTGTGTTCTTTTAGGTTGGCCTAGTGTGTAAAGCAGTAGAGTGGGCGGATCTTGAGTGGCCAAATGCACTTAAGAAATTTTTGGCTCAGTTATGGGAGATGTATGAGTTGGAAAGGTCAGGGAGATTCACTGATGCTTGTGATGCAGCTGAAAAAAATTACAAGCTGTCGGTACGAAAAAAGGAGCTGGAACAAGAAATCGAAATCGAGAATTTGCAGTCAGAGCTAAGTAATAGAATCAATGGGAGCTTGGTTATTGGAACTGCGAAGAAGCTTCAGGATAGTCACAGGTTGCTGATTCATAATGCAGAAAAGGAGAGGGATCAGCTCAGGGAAGACAAGAAGAAGCTAGATTACTGCATTGCAGATCTATTGAAGGAACTAAAGAAGGCGCGCGAGGGTGACCAAGGATAGACTACCGAGGATAAATGAAATTTGAGATGAATAATTTATGTTGTGCCAATTCCTGAAACTAGTTAACTATAAGACTTGCAGTTGTGCTTTCTTAACTAAGCCAAACTCAATCCTTGAGCAAATTAATTTCAGACGAACAGACATATCATGCATAGAGTTAAGTTCGCACTTACAAAATCACCACTGTAGAGGATAAAACAAGCAGTTCAGTACTAAATAGACATATGTTGGGTTCAAGCAAGCTTGGCCCGGAGCTGCTTGTTTTCCTCCCTAAGATCGGCCAGCTCCTTTAGTACTTTGTCGTGCGCCAGCCACAGGTTCTAGTGCTCCGTCACGGATTCGAGAAGTTGGTCCGTAGCCATACAATTTTCCTTCAAGATCCCTTTCATGATCTCCGCCTCCTTCCTAGCCAAGGTGCGACCTTCCATGTGAAGCTTCGCCAAGCCGGCGTTTAACTCCTTCAGTTTCTGGCACTTGTTAGAAAGGACCGCGAGTTCAGTGCGTAGGTGGTAAAAGGCCAGTTTCTGGGAATTTTGCTTCTCCCTTTGGATGGCTATCTTGTCATTTAGCCAGGTCGCCAGGTCCTGGTCGTGCTTTTGCCTCTTTCCCTGTAACAAAATTACATAGTATGGGTTGTTCAGTTCACCAGGACAAGCTGGTTAGTTTCTGTAATTAACTGAATTGAGTAGTGACACTGTCATAATTTTAAGGAAGAAGCAATCTAGGACTAATCAACATTTTATGAATCGACTAGTGGCACTATCATAATTTCAATTTCAAAGACAAATAAGGTTTATCTGCAGTTTAGTGTGATGTGGGTTTTTCCAATATCACCAAATAGTAGTGGGCTAGTGGTAAACTCATAATGCAGAAACCCATGTCCAGATACATAATGGAAAGAGCACATGGTGTCCATTCATGAACATGAACACCAACACATGTCCATATAGATAAGGAGTTGCCCTAGGATTCTTATTGCACCCTATAATGGGAAGCAGACTTGGGCATTGCTCCCTAAACCCTAAACATTACAAAAGGAGTGGAGCATGAACTGATATTCGTGTCCCCTCTAACAGGAATCAGACTTGGGCATTGCTCCTATACGCCTCTAGACAAGCCCTTAGCTCCTCGTTCTCTTTCTGAACACCCTCGAGTATGGTGATCTCTCTGCTCATGTCCTCCTTCATCTCTTTCACTGCATCCAGGCAATGGTTCCTGTCATGGTAGGCTTGGATGGTAGCCTTGGTTTCCTCGACGTGTCCATTGAGTGCCTCGGTGACTTTGTCCTGCATAAGAGTGCACCTTTCCACGAGATTCTTCTTCTCCTCCATGAGCTCGTTGATTATCTTGATGGTCTGTTCTTGCCTGTTCAAGTTATGGTCGAGCACTTTCTACAGCCTCACGACGTCATGTGCAAAATCTAGCGAGATCTCCTTCTACACAGATAATTGCTTGCATAGGCTCTCATTAGCTTGGGCGAGGGAGTGTGCAAGCTCATGTTGGTTGTCAATCTTGGCACTGATCGTGGCCACCTTGTCATGGTACTCGGCCTTCGATCGTGCATTGTTCATGTTAATTGAAATATAAATTCTATAATTACACTCCAGGTTCCAGGTGAATACTAATACAGATCAAAAAATCCCTGTTGAATCTATTGACCGCAGTGTTAAAAATGGACCTAGAGATCTATTCATGACCATGATAAACTAATCCTAATCACAAAAAATCCATAGTGAATCTATGAACATCGGTATTAAGGAAAGACCAAGAGATACAGTCATATTCATGAAAACTAATACAACTTGCAAAAGAAGAAGAAAACCCAATGCGGGGCGGACACGATCTAAGAAATCCACATCACAACTCGGAGAAATAACAGTGTGGAGATTTGCTACCTCGCTGAGACGTGGAACAGGGCCGAACGGGTCCTGCAACGCCTCCGTTGTGGTGGATTCTGGCTCCACGGCCGGCCTGTAATACGTAGAAGAGGAAGAGAAAGAAGAAGAAGAAAAATAAGAAGAAGCTGAATAAGGTCATGATGGAGAGGGATATGGAGAAGAAGTAGAACAAGAAGACTGTACCGGGAGGAGCCCTCGCCTACTAGAACATTCGGCGCCATTATCGGGGGAGATTGGGCCTTGGTGAGAGGGGGCTTGAGCGACTGGTAGAGCAAGAAGTGACTTGTAGCGAGATCTCTCCCTTTTCTCCCCGAGGATCGTCGACCGACCTCTCCCCCTCCTCAGGGGAGCCATGGCTTGCAGGGTGAGGGTGGCGGCAGCAGGAGGACGAATATAGTGATTAGTGTGGGAGAAGAGTCAAAGAGTACATGCCGTGGTCCAGTAGTACTACTACTATTATACAAGACCACCGTGTATGGTCTACCTTCTCAAAGAAGCCAGGGAGGCAGGGGTAGGCAATCGATGGGACTTGTCTTTATTGCGATGGACAGTTCAATGGTCTTCGGCACCGCCTAAAATCCAGTATATAATAAGAGGAGTACGAGCCGGGTGGTCATCACGGGCATCAGCGCGCACGTCCCACGTGCGTGTGTCACGTGTTGATGGGGCGATGACACGCGCAACTGCTGCACGATCACGTCGGCACGTTGAACTCCATGTCGACAGGCACGCACACGATTTTTATGAGTCTAGAATATGATGTGCCCCTTTTGTTGTAATCAAATTATGTTTAATACGCGAGATATTAATTTTTTTTTGATAATTGACAAATGCATGCGTGAACACGATGCACGAAACCGCTGCTCGTCCTTGATCATATCGGCACTCCACTATGTGTACCCGCCATCGACCATTCGGAACAACTACCTTGAGCACGATGCCCCCTCGTCGTGGCAATGGCAGGTCCATGCCGTCCACTGACCGTCCTACATCCCCGGCTCTTTGCTGCATCGTTCGTGCTCGCGCGTCGCCTGCTGAGGCAGCACGTCGTGTCCGACCGCACCATGATCCATCGACATCGGCACTCGAGGACACCACGACGTCGAAGCTCGTACCGGTCGCGCGGGAGGAGTGTGGGTTACCTGCAGCGATGGACGAGCACAAAGCAACAGCCAGAATGGGGGTGCGTATTGCACTGGCGAGTACGGACAAGAAGAGG
Organism: Avena sativa; assembly: GCA_916181665.1. Classification (NCBI taxonomy): domain Eukaryota; kingdom Viridiplantae; phylum Streptophyta; class Magnoliopsida; order Poales; family Poaceae; genus Avena; species Avena sativa. Next base: position 540,092,266 of record OV702289.1, on the reverse strand, counting down.
AACGAGAAGAAGACCAGGAAGAAGAGAGGAGACAACTATTTGGACGAGTCCGACTCGGCCAACGAGGAGGCATTCATCGATCAGTTGGAGGCAGAAGCGGAGGAGAGTGACGTGGACCTATGGTACTATGAAGAGGAGGAGGACTCCGACGAGGAGACAACATGCTTAGTCGAGGGAAGGGGCGGTGTCGAGTCGTCAGAGGAGGACACCGACGGCGGTGATGGCAAGGATCATGGCGTTGACGAAGACGAGGACGAACCGAAAGACGAAGACGATAGCTTCTTCGAAATATGATCATTTATTTTATTTGGATAGATGGATTTTCACTTGTTTATGGAGGTAAAGTATCGGTGGTACGAATAGAGAGGTGGCACGGGTAAACCATGCATAAAAATGCGTATTCTTTCATTAACCACATCTAGAGTCATTTCATGTATATTCTTTTCATAGACCACATATGGATCCACCAGAATTCATTGCATGTGTGTTCTCTTCACAAACCACATATGGATCCACCAGTGTCATTGCATGTGTGTTCTTTTCACAGACCACATATGGATCCACCAGTGTCATTGCATGTGTGTTCTCTTCACAGACCACATATGGATCCACCAGTGTCATTGCATGTGTTCTTTTTATTAACAACAACTAGAGTCATTGCATGTGTGTTATTTCCATTAACCACATATGGATCCACCAATGTCATTGCATGTGTGTTCTTCTCATTAACCATAGCTAAAGTCATTGCATGTGTGTTATTTTCACAAACCACATATGGATCCACCAGTGTCATTGAAATGTGTGTTCTTTTCAAAAAACACACATGCATCCAATAGTGTCATTGCATATGGATCCACCAGAGTTCATTGCATGTGTGTTCTTTTCACAATCCACCTATGGATCCACCAGTGTCATTGCATGTGTGTTATTTTCATTAACCACATATGGATCCACCAGTGTCATTGCATGTGCGTTCTTCTCATTAACAACATCTAGAGTCACTGGATGTATGTTCTTTTCACAAACCACATATGGATCCACGAGTGTCATTGAAATGTGTGTTCTTTTCAGAGACCACACATGGATCCACCAGTGTCATTGCATATGGATCCACCATAGTTCATTGCATATGTGTTCTTTTCACAATCCACCTATGGATCCACCAGTGTCATTGCATGTGTGTTCTTCTCATTAACCACATCTAGAGTCATTGCATGTGTCACAAACCACATATGGAACCACCATTGTCATTGAAATGTGTATTCTTTCATTAACCACAACTAGAGTCATTTCATGTCTATTCTTTTCACACACCACATATGTATCCACTAGTGTCATTGCATGTGTGTTCTCTTCACATACCACATATGGATAAACCAGTGTCATTGCATGTGTGTTATTTCCATTAACAACAACTAGAGTCATTGCATGTGTGTTATTTTCATTAACCACATATGGATCCACAAGGTGTCATTGCATGTGTGTTCTTCTCATTAACCAAAACTAGAGTCATTGCATGTCTGTTCTTTTCACAAACCACATATGGAACCACCATTGTCATTGAAATGTGTATTCTTTCATTAACCACATCTAGACTCATTTCATGTATATTTTTCCCACAGACCACATATGGCTCCACCAGTGTCATTGCATGTGTGTTCTTTTTATTAACCACAGCTAGAGTCATTGCATGTCTGTTCATTTCACAAACCACATATTGAACCACCATTGTTATTGAAATGTGTATTATTTCGTTAACCACATCTAGAGTCATATCATGTATATTCTTCTCACAGATCACATATGGATCCACAGTGTCATTGCAAGTGTGTTCTTTTTATTAACAACAACTAGAGTCATTACATGTTTGTTATTGTCATTAACCACATATGGATCCACCAGTCATTGCATGTGTGTTCTTCTCATTAACCACAGCTAGAGTCATTGCATGTGTGTTCTTTTCACTATCCACATATGGATCTAGTAGTGTCATTGCATGTGTGTTCTTCTCATTAACCACAGCCAGACTCATTGCATGTGTGTTCTTTTCACAGACCACATATGGATCCACCAGTGTCATTGCATGTGTGTTCTCTTCATAGACCACATATGGATCCACCAGTGTCATTGCATGTGTGTTCTTTTTATTAACAACAACTAGAGTCATTGCATGTGTGTTATTTTCATAAACCACATATGGATCCACCAGTGTCATTGCATGTGTGTTCTTCTCATTAACCACATCTAGAGTCACTGGATGTATGTTCTTTTCACAAGCCACATATGGATCCACCAGTGTCATTTAAATGTGTGTTCTTTTCAGAGACCACACATGGATCCACCAGTGTCATTGCATATGGATCCACCAGAGTTCATTGCATGTGTGTTCTTTTCACGATCCACCTATGGATCCACCAGTGTCATTGTATGTGTGTTCTTCTCACAATCCACCTATGGATCCACCAGAGTTCATTGCATGTGTGTTCTTTTCACAATCCACCTCTGGATCCACCAGTGTCATTGCATGTGTGTTCTTTTCATTAACCACAACTAGAGTCATTGCATGTGTGTTATTTTCATTAACCACATATGGATCCACTAGTGTCATTGCATGTGTGTTCTTCTCATTAACCACAGCTAAAGTCACTAGATGTATGTTCTTTTCACAAACCACATATGGATCCACAAGTGTCATTGAAATGTGTGTTCTTTTTAGAGACCACACATGGATACACCAATGCCATTGCATATGGATCCACCAGTGTGATTGCATATGGATCCACCAGAGTTCAATGCATGTGTGTTCATCTCACAATCCACCTATGGATCCACTAGTGTCATTGCATGCGTGTTCTTTTTATTAACACCAACTATAGTTCATTGCATGTGTGTTTTTTTCACAATCCACCTATGGACCCACTAGTGTCATTGGATGTGTGTTCTTCTCATTAACCACAGCTAGAGTCATTCCATGTCTGTTCTTTTCACAAACCACATATGGGACCACCATTGTCATTGAAATGTGTGTTCTTTTCATCAACCACAGCTAGAGTCATTGCATGTGTGTTCTTTTCACAAACCACATATGGAACCACCATTGTCATTGAAATGTGTGTTCTTTTCATCAACCACAGCTAGAGTCATTGCATGTGTGTTCTCTAAAACAGAGCACATATGGATCCACCAGTGTCATTGCATGTGTGTCCTTTTTATTGACAACAACTAGAGTCATTGGATGTTTGTTATTTTCATTAACCACATATGGATCCACCAGTGTTATTGCATGTGTGTTCTTCTCATTAACCACAGCTAGAGTCATTGCATGTGTGTTCTTTTCACATACCACATATGGAACCACCATTGTCATTGAAATGTGTATTCTTTCATTCACCACATCTAGCGTCATTTAATGACTATTCTTTTCACAGACCACATATGGATCCACCAGTGTCATTGCATGTATGTTCTTTTTCAGAGACCACATATGGACCCACACGTGTCATTGCATGTGTGTTCTTTTCAGAGACCACATATGGATCCACCAGTGTCATTGCATGTGTGTTCTTTTCACAATCCACATATGGATCCACTAGAGTCATTGCATGTGTGTTCTTCTCATTAACCACAGCTAGAGTCATTGCATGTGTGTTCTTTTCACAAACCACATATGGAACCACCATTGTCATTGAAATGTGTATTCTTTCATTAACCACATCTAGTGTCATTGCATGTGTGTTCTTCTCAGAGACCACATATGGATCCACCAGAGTCATTGCATGTGTGTTATTTTCATTAACCACATATGGATCCACCAGTGTCATTGCATGTGTGTTCTTCTCATTAACCACAGCTATAGTCATTGCATGTGTGTTATTTTGACAAACCACATACGTAACCACCATTGTCATTGAAATGTGTATTCTTTTCATCAACCACAGCTAGAGTCATTGCATGTGTGTTCTTCTAACAAACCACATATGGAACCACCATTGTCATTGAAATTTGTATTCTTTCATTAACCACATCTAATGTGATTGCATGTGTGTTCTCTTCATAGACCACATATGGATCCACCAGAGTCATTGCATGTCTGTTCTTTTTATTAACAACAACTAGAGTCATTGCATGCGTGTTATTTTCATTAACCATATATGGATCCACCAGTGTCATTGCATGTGTGTTCTTCTCATTGACCATAGCTAGAGTCATTGCATGTGTTTTATTTTAACTAACCACATATGGATCCACCGGTGTCATTGAAATGTGTGTTCTTTTCACAAACCACACATGGATCCAACAGTGTCATTGCATATGGATCCACCAAAGTTCATTGCATGTGTGTTCTTTTCACAATCCACCTATGGATCCACTAGTGTCATTGCATGTGTGTTATTCTCATTAACCACAGCTAGAGTCATTGCATGTGTGTTCTTTTCACAAACACATATGGAACCACCATTGTCATTGAAATGTGTAGTCTTTCATTAACCACATGTAGAGTAATTTCATGACTATTCTTTTACATACCACATATGGATCCACCAGTGTCATTGCATGTCTATTCTTTTTAGAGACCACATATGGATCCACCAATGTCATTGCATGTGTGTTTGTTTCAGAGACCACATATGGATCCACCAGTGTCATTGCATGTGTGTTCTTTTCACAATCCACATATGGATCCACTAGAGTCATTGCATGTGTTCTTCTCGTTAACCACGGCTAGTGTCATTGCATGTGTGTTCTTTTCACAAACCACAAATGGAACCACCATTGTCATTGAAATGTGTATTCTTTCATGAACCACATCTAGTGTCACTGCATGTGTGTTCTTCTCACAGACCACATATGGATCCACCAGAGTCATTGCATGTCTGTTCTTTTCAGAGACCACATATGGACCCACCAGTGTCATTGCATGTGTGTTCTTCTCATTAACCACAGCTATAGTCATTGCATGTGTGTTCTTTTGACAAACCACATACAGAACCACCATTGTCATTGAAATGTGTATTCTTTTCATCAACCACAGCTAGAGTCATTGCATGTATGTTCTTCTAACAAACCACATATGGAACCACCATTGTCATTGAAATTTGTATTCTTTCATTAACCACATCTAATGTCATTGCATGTGTGTTCTCTTCATAGACCACATATGGATCATTGCATGTCTGTTCTTTTTATTATTAACAACTAGAGTCATTGCATGTGTGTTATTTTCATTAACCACATATGGATCCACTAGTGTCATTGCATGAGTGTTCTTCTCATTAACCACATCTAGAGTAATTGCATGTCTGTTCTTTTCACAAACCACATATAGAACCACCATTGTCATTGAAATGTGTATTATTTCATTAACCACAACTGGAGTCATTTCATGTCTATTCTTTTCATAGACCACATTTGGATCCACCAGTGTCATTGCATGTATGTTCTTTTCAGAGACCACGTATGGATCCACCAGTGTCATTGCATGTGTGTTCTTTTTATTAACAACAACTAGAGTCATTGCATGTGTGTTATTTTCATTAACCACATATGGATCCACCAGTGTCATTGCATGTGTGTTCTTCTCATTAACCACAGCTATAGTCATTGCATGTGTGTTATTTTGACAAACCACATACGGAACCACCATTGTCATTGAAATGTGTATTCTTTTCATCAACCACCGCTAGAGTCATTGCATGTGTGTTCTTCTAACAAACCACATATGGAACCGCCATTGTCATTGAAATTTGTATTCTTTCATTAACCACATCTAATGTCATTGCATGTGTGTTCTCTTCATAGACCACATATGGATCCACCAGAGTCATTGCGTGTCTGTTCTTTTTATTAACAACAACTAGAGTCATTGCATGTGTGTTATTTTTATTAACCACATATGGATCCACTAGTGTCATTGCATGAGTGTTCTTCTCATTAACCACAGCTAGAGTCATTGCATGTATGTTCTTTTCACAAACCACATATGGAACCACCATTGTCATTGGAATGTGTATTCTTTCATTAACCACATCTAGAGTCATGCCATGACTATTCTTTTCACAGACCACATATGGATCCACCAGCGTCATTGCATGTATATTCTTTTCAGAGACCACATATGGATCCACTAGTGTCATTACATGTGTGTTCTTTTTACTAACAACAACTAGAGTCATTGCATGCGTGTTATTTTCATTAACCATATATGGATCCACCAGTGTCATTGCATGTGTGTTCTTCTCATTAACCATAGCTAGAGTCATTGCATGTGTTTTATTTTAATTAACCACATATGGATCCACCGGTGTCATTGAAATGTGTGTTCTTTTCACAAACCACACATGGATCCAACAGTGTCATTGAATATGGATCCACCAAAGTTCATTGCATGTGTGTTTTTTCACAATCCACCTATGGATCCACCAGTGTCATTGCATGTGTGTTCTTCTCATTAACCACAGCTAGAGTCATTGCATGTGTGTTCTTTTCACAAACACATATGGAACCACCATTGTTATTGAAATGTGTAGTATTTCATTAACCACATGTAGAGTAATTTCATGACTATTCTTTTCACATACCACATATGGATCCACCAGTGTCATTGCATGTCTATTCTTTTCAGAGACCACATATGGATCCACCAATGTCATTGCATGTGTGTTCGTTTCAGAGACCACATATGGATCCACCAGTGTCATTGCATGTGTGTTCTTTTCACAATCCACATATGGATCCACTAGAGTCATTGCATATGTGTTCTTCTCATTAACCACGGCTAGTGTCATTGCATGTGTGTTCTTTTCACAAACCACAAATGGAACCACCATTGTCATTGAAATGTGTATTCTTTCATGAACCACATCTAGTGTCACTGCATGTGTGTTCTTCTCACAGACCACATATGGATCCACCAGAGTCATTGCATGTTTGTTCTATTCAGAGACCACATATGCACCCACCAGTGTCATTGCATGTGTGTTCTTCTCATTAACCACAGCTATAGTCATTGCATGTGTGTTCTTTTGACAAACCACATACGGAACCACCATTGTTATTGAAATGTGTATTCTTTTCATCAACCACATCTAGAGTCATTGCATGTGTGTTCTTATAACAAACCACATATGGAACCACCATTGTCATTGAAATTTGTATTCTTTCATTAACCACATCTAATGTCATTGCATGTGTGTTCTCTTCATAGACCACATATGGATCATTGCATGTCTGTTCTTTTTATTAACAACAACTAGAGTCATTGCATGTGTGTTATTTTCATTAACCACATATGGATCCACCAGTGTCATTGCATGAGTGTTCTTCTCATTAACCACATCTAGAGTCATTGCATGTCTGTTCTTTTCACAGACCACATATGGATCCACCAGTGTCATTGCATGTATGTTCTTTTCAGAGACCACGTATGGATCCACCAGTGTCATTGCATGTGTGTTCTTTTTATTAACAACAACTAGAGTCATTGCATGTGTATTATTTTCATTAACCACATATGGATCGACCAATGTCATTGCATGTGTGTTCTTCTCATTAACCACAGCTATAGTCATTGCATGTGTGTTATTTTGACAAACCACATACGGAACCACCATTGTCATTGAAATGTGTATTCTTTTCATCAACCACAGCTAGAGGCATTGCATGTGTGTTCTTCTAACAAACCACATATGGAACCACCATTGTCATTGAAATTTGTATTCTTTCATTAACCACATCTAATGTCATTGCATGTGTGTTCTCTTCATAGACCACATATGGATCCACCAGAGTCATTGCATGTCTGTTCTTTTTATTAACAACAACTAGAGTCATTGCATGTGTGTTATTTTCATTAACCACATATGGATCCACAAGTGTCATTGCATGAGTGTTCTTCTCATTAACCACAGCTAGAGTCATTGCATGTATGTTCTTTTCACAAACCACATATGGAACCACCATTGTCATTGGAATGTGTATTCTTTCATTAACCACATCTAGAGTCATGTCATGACTATTCTTTTCACAGACCACATATGGATCCACCAGTGTCATTGCATGTATATTCTTTTCAGAGACCACATATGGATCCACTAGTGTCATTGCATGTGTGTTCTTTTTATTAACAATAACTAGAGTCATTGCATGCGTGTTATTTTCATTAACCATATATGGATCCACCAGTGTCATTGCATGTGTGTTCTTCTCATTAACCATAGCTAGAGTCATTGCATGTGTTTTATTTTAACTAACCACATATGGATCCACCGGTGTTATTGAAATGTGTGTTCTTTTCACAAACCACACATGGATCCAACAGTGTCATTGCATATGGATCCACCAAAGTTCATTGCATGTGTGTTCTTTTCACAATCCACCTATGGATCCACCAGTGTCATTGCATGTGTGTTCTTCTCATTAACCACAGCTAGAGTCATTGCATGTGTGTTCTTTTCACAAACACATATGGAACCACCATTGTCATTGAAATGTGTAGTCTTTCATTAACCACATGTAGAGTAATTTCATGACTATTCTTTTCACATACCACATATGGATCCACCAGTGTCATTGCATGTCTATTCTTTTCAGAGACCACATATGGTTCCACCAATGTCATTGCATGTGTGTTCGTTTCAGAGACCACATATGGATCCACCAGTGTCATTGCATGTGTGTTCTTTTCACAATCCACTTATGGATCCACTAGAGTCATTGCATATGTGTTCTTCTCGTTAACCACGGCTAGTGTCATTGCATGTGTGTTCTTTTCACAAACCACAAATGGAACCACCATTGTCATTGAAATGTGTATTCTTTCATGAACCACATCTAGTGTCACTGCATGTGTGTTCTTCTCACAGACCACATATGGATCCACCAGAGTCATTGCATGTCTGTTCTTTTCAGAGACCACATATGGACCCACCAGTGTCATTGCATGTGTGTTCTTCTCATTAACCACAGCTATAGTCATTGCATGTGTGTTCTTTTGACAAACCACATACGGAACCACCATTGTCATTGAAATGTGTATTCTTTTCATCAACCACAGCTAGAGTCATTGCATGTGTGTTCTTCTAACAAACCACATATGGAACCACCATTGTCATTGAAATTTGTATTCTTTCATTAACCACATCTAATGTCATTGCATGTGTGTTCTCTTCATAGACCACATATGGATCCACCAGAGTCATTGCATGTATGTTCTTTTTATTAACAACAACTAGAGTCATTGCATGTGTGTTATTTTCATTAACCACATATGGATCCACTAGTGTCATTGCATGAGTGTTCTTCTCATTAACCAAATCTAGAGTCATTGCATGTCTGTTCTTTTCACAAACCACATAGAGAACCACCATTGTCATTGAAATGTGTATTATTTCATTAACCACAACTAGAGTCATTTCATGTCTATTCTTTTCACAAACCACATATGGATCCACCAGTGTCATTGCATGTATGTTCTTTTCAGAGACCACGTATGGATCCACCAGTGTCATTGCATGTGTGTTCTTTTTATTAACAACAACTAGAGTCATTGCATGTGTGTTATTTTCATTAACCACATATGGATCCACCAGTGTCATTGCATGTGTGTTCTTCTCATTAACCACAGCTATAGTCATTGCATGTGTGTTATTTTGACAAACCACATACGGAACCACCATTGTCATTGAAATGTGTATTCTTTTCATCAACCACAGCTAGAGGCATTGCATGTGTGTTCTTCTAACAAACCACATATGGAACCACCATTGTCATTGAAATTTGTATTCTTTCATTAACCACATCTAATGTCATTGCATGTGTGTTCTCTTCATAGACCACATATGGATCCACCAGAGTCATTGCATGTCTGTTCTTTTTATTAACAACAACTAGAGTCATTGCATGTGTGTTATTTTCATTAACCACATATGGATCCACAAGTGTCATTGCATGAGTGTTCTTCTCATTAACCACAGCTAGAGTCATTGCATGTATGTTCTTTTCACAAACCACATATGGAACCACCATTGTCATTGGAATGTGTATTCTTTCATTAACCACATCTAGAGTCATGTCATGACTATTCTTTTCACAGACCACATATGGATCCACCAGTGTCATTGCATGTATATTCTTTTCAGAGACCACATATGGATCCACTAGTGTCATTGCATGTGTGTTCTTTTTATTAACAATAACTAGAGTCATTGCATGCGTGTTATTTTCATTAACCATATATGGATCCACCAGTGTCATTGCATGTGTGTTCTTCTCATTAACCATAGCTAGAGTCATTGCATGTGTTTTATTTTAACTAACCACATATGGATCCACCGGTGTTATTGAAATGTGTGTTCTTTTCACAAACCACACATGGATCCAACAGTGTCATTGCATATGGATCCACCAAAGTTCATTGCATGTGTGTTCTTTTCACAATCCACCTATGGATCCACCAGTGTCATTGCATGTGTGTTCTTCTCATTAACCACAGCTAGAGTCATTGCATGTGTGTTCTTTTCACAAACACATATGGAACCACCATTGTCATTGAAATGTGTAGTCTTTCATTAACCACATGTAGAGTAATTTCATGACTATTCTTTTCACATACCACATATGGATCCACCAGTGTCATTGCATGTCTATTCTTTTCAGAGACCACATATGGTTCCACCAATGTCATTGCATGTGTGTTCGTTTCAGAGACCACATATGGATCCACCAGTGTCATTGCATGTGTGTTCTTTTCACAATCCACTTATGGATCCACTAGAGTCATTGCATATGTGTTCTTCTCGTTAACCACGGCTAGTGTCATTGCATGTGTGTTCTTTTCACAAACCACAAATGGAACCACCATTGTCATTGAAATGTGTATTCTTTCATGAACCACATCTAGTGTCACTGCATGTGTGTTCTTCTCACAGACCACATATGGATCCACCAGAGTCATTGCATGTCTGTTCTTTTCAGAGACCACATATGGACCCACCAGTGTCATTGCATGTGTGTTCTTCTCATTAACCACAGCTATAGTCATTGCATGTGTGTTCTTTTGACAAACCACATACGGAACCACCATTGTCATTGAAATGTGTATTCTTTTCATCAACCACAGCTAGAGTCATTGCATGTGTGTTCTTCTAACAAACCACATATGGAACCACCATTGTCATTGAAATTTGTATTCTTTCATTAACCACATCTAATGTCATTGCATGTGTGTTCTCTTCATAGACCACATATGGATCCACCAGAGTCATTGCATGTATGTTCTTTTTATTAACAACAACTAGAGTCATTGCATGTGTGTTATTTTCATTAACCACATATGGATCCACTAGTGTCATTGCATGAGTGTTCTTCTCATTAACCAAATCTAGAGTCATTGCATGTCTGTTCTTTTCACAAACCACATAGAGAACCACCATTGTCATTGAAATGTGTATTATTTCATTAACCACAACTAGAGTCATTTCATGTCTATTCTTTTCACAAACCACATATGGATCCACCAGTGTCATTGCATGTATGTTCTTTTCAGAGACCACGTATGGATCCACCAGTGTCATTGCATGTGTGTTCTTTTTATTAACAACAACTAGAGTCATTGCATGTGTGTTATTTTCATTAACCACATATGGATCCACCAGTGTCATTGCATGTGTGTTCTTGTCATTAACCACAGCTATAGTCATTGCATGTGTGTTATTTTCACAAACCACATACGGAACCACCATTGTCATTGAAATGTGTATTCTTTTCATCAACCACCGCTAGAGTCATTGCATGTGTGTTCTTCTAACAAAACACATATGGAACCACCATTGTCATTGAAATTTGTATTCTTTCATTAACCACATCTAATGTCATTGCATGTGTGTTCTCTTCATAGACCACATATGGATCCACCAGAGTCATTGCATGTCTGTTCTTTTTATTAACAACAACTAGAGTCATTGCATGTGTGTTATTTTCATTAACCACATATGGATCCACTAGTGTCATTGCATGAGTGTTCTTCTCATTAACCACAGCTAGAGTCATTGCATTTCTGTTCTTTTCACAAACCACATATGGAACCACCATTGTCATTGGAATGTGTATTCTTTCATTAACCACATCTAGAGTCATGTCATGACTATTCTTTTCACAGACCACATATGGATCCACCAGTGTCATTGCATGTATATTCTTTTCAGAGACCACATATTGATCCACTAGTGTCATTGCATTTGTGTTCTTTTTATTAACAACAACTAGAGTCATTGCATGTGTGTTATTTTCATTAACCACATATGGATCCACCAGTGTCATTGCATGTGTGTTCTTCTCATTAACCATAGCTAGAGTCATTGCATGTGTTTTATTTTGACAAACCACTTATGGATCCACCGGTGTCATTGAAATGTGTGTTCTTTTCACAAACCACACGTGGATCCAACAGTGTCATTGCATATGGATCCACCAAAGTTCATTGCATGTGTGTTCTTTTCACAATCCACCTATGGATCCACCAGTGTCATTGCATGTGTGTTCTTCTCATTAACCACAGCTAGAGTCATTACATGTGTGTTCTTTTCACAAACACATATGGAACCACCATTGTCATTGAAATGTGTAGTCTTTCATTAACCACATGTAGTGTAATTTCATGACTATTCTTTTCACACACCACATATGGATCCACCAGTGTCATTGCATGTCTATTATTTTCAGAGACCACATATGGATCTACCAATGTCATTGCATGTGTGTTCGTTTCAGAGACCACATATGGATCCACCAGTGTCATTGCATGTGTGTTCTTTTCACAATCCACATATGGATCCACTAGAGTCATTGCATCTGTGTTCTTCTCATTAACCACGGCTAGTGTCATTGCATGTGTGTTCTTTTCACAAACCACAAATGGAACCACCATTGTCATTGAAATGTGTATTCTTTCATGAACCACATCTAGTGTCACTGCATGTGTGTTCTTCTCACAGACCACATATGGATCCACCAGACTCATTGCATGTCTGTTCTTTTCAGAGACCACATATGGACCCACCAGTGTCATTGCATGTGTGTTCTTCTCATTAAGCACAGCTATAGTCATTGCATGTGTGTTATTTTGACAAACCACATACGGAACCACCATTGTCATTGAAATGTGTATTCTTTTCATCAACCACAGCTAGAGTCATTGCATGTGTGTTCTTCTAACAAACCACATATGGAACCACCATTGTCATTGAAATTTGTATTCTTTCATTAACCACATCTAATGTCATTGCATGTATATTCTTTTCAGAGACCACATATGGATCCACTAGTGTCATTGCATGTGTGTTCTTTTTATTAACAACAACTAGAGTCATTGCATGTGTGTTATTTTCATTAACCATATATGGATCCACCAGTGTCATTGCATGTGTGTTCTTCTCATTAACCATAGCTAGAGTCATTGCATGTGTTTTATTTTAACTAACCACATATGGATCCACCGGTGTCATTGAAATGTGTGTTCTTTTCACAAACCACACATGGATCCAACAGTGTCATTGCATATGGATCCACCAAAGTTCATTGCATGTGTGTTCTTTTCACAATCCACCTATGGATCCACTAGTGTCATTGCATGTGTGTTCTTCTCATTAACCACAGCTAGAGTCATTGCATGTGTGTTCTTTTCACAAACACATATGGAACCACCATTGTCATTGAAATGTGTAGTCTTTCATTAACCACATGTAGAGTAATTTCATGACTATTCTTTCACATACCACATATGGATCCACCAGTGTCATTGCATGTCTATTCTTTTCAGAGACCACATATGGATCCACCAATGTCATTGCATGTGTGTTCGTTTCAGAGACCACATATGGATCCACCAGTGTCATTGCATGTGTGTTCTTTTCACAATCCACATATGGATCCACTAGAGTCATTGCATGTGTTCTTCTCGTTAACCACGGCTAGTGTCATTGCATGTGTGTTCTTTTCACAAACCACAAATGGAACCACCATTGTCATTGAAATGTGTATTCTTTCATGAACCACATCTAGTGTCACTGCATGTGTGTTCTTCTCACAGACCACATATGGATCCACCAGAGTCATTGCATGTCTGTTCTTTTCAGAGACCACATATGGACCCACCAGTGTCATTGCATGTGTGTTCTTCTCATTAACCACAGCTATAGTCATTGCATGTGTGTTCTTTTGACAAACCACATACGGAACCACCATTGTCATTGAAATGTGTATTCTTTTCATCAACCACAGCTAGAGTCATTGCATGTGTGTTCTTCTAACAAACCACATATGGAACCACCATTGTCATTGAAATTTGTATTCTTTCATTAACCACATCTAATGTCATTGCATGTGTGTTCTCTTCATAGACCACATATGGATCATTGCATGTCTGTTCTTTTTATTAACAACAACTAGAGTCATTGCATGTGTGTTATTTTCATTAACCACATATGGATCCACTAGTGTCATTGCATGAGTGTTCTTCTCATTAACCACATCTAGAGTAATTGCATGTCTGTTCTTTTCACAAACCACATATAGAACCACCATTGTCATTGAAATGTGTATTATTTCATTAACCACAACTAGAGTCATTTCATGTCTATTCTTTTCACAGACCACATTTGGATCCACCAGTGTCATTGCATGTATGTTCTTTTCAGAGACCACGTATGGATCCACCAGTGTCATTGCATGTGTGTTCTTTTTATTAACAACAACTAGAGTCATTGCATGTGTGTTATTTTCATTAACCACATACGGATCCATCAGTGTCATTGCATGTGTGTTCTTCTCATTAACCACAGCTATAGTCATTGCATGTGTGTTATTTTGACAAACCACATACGGAACCACCATTGTCATTGAAATGTGTATTCTTTTCATCAACCACAGCTAGAGGCATTGCATGTGTGTTCTTCTAACAAACCACATATGGAACCACCATTGTCATTGAAATTTGTATTCTTTCATTAACCACATCTAATGTCATTGCATGTGTGTTCTCTTCATAGACCACATATGGATCCACCAGAGTCATTGCATGTCTGTTCTTTTTATTAACAACAACTAGAGTCATTGCATGTGTGTTATTTTCATTAACCACATATGGATCCACAAGTGTCATTGCATGAGTGTTCTTCTCATTAACCACAGCTAGAGTCATTGCATGTATGTTCTTTTCACAAACCACATATGGAACCACCATTGTCATTGGAATGTGTATTCTTTCATTAACCACATCTAGAGTCATGTCATGACTATTCTTTTCACAGACCACATATGGATCCACCAGTGTCATTGCATGTATATTCTTTTCAGAGACCACATATGGATCCACTAGTGTCATTGCATGTGTGTTCTTTTTATTAACAATAACTAGAGTCATTGCATGTGTGTTATTTTCATTAACCATATATGGATCCACCAGTGTCATTGCATGTGTGTTCTTCTCATTAACCATAGCTAGAGTCATTGCATGTGTTTTATTTTAACTAACCACATATGGATCCACCGGTGTCATTGAAATGTGTGTTCTTTTCACAAACCACACATGGATCCAACAGTGTCATTGCATATGGATCCACCAAAGTTCATTCCATGTGTGTTCTTTTCACAATCCACCTATGGATCCACCAGTGTCATTGCATGTGTGTTCTTCTCATTAACCACAGCTAGAGTCATTGCATGTGTGTTCTTTTCACAAACACATATGGAACCACCATTCTCATTGAAATGTGTAGTCTTTCATTAACCACATGTAGAGTAATTTCATGACTATTCTTTTAACATACCACATATGGATCCACCAGTGTCATTGCATGTCTATTCTTTTCAGAGACCACATATGGTTCCACCAATGTCATTGCATGTGTGTTCGTTTCAGAGACCACATATGGATCCACCAGTGTCATTGCATGTGTGTTCTTTTCAAAATCCACATATGGATCCACTAGAGTCATTGCATATGTGTTCTTCTCGTTAACCACGGCTAGTGTCATTGCATGTGTGTTCTTTTCACAAACCACAAATGGAACCACCATTGTCATTGAAATGTGTATTCTTTCATGAACCACATCTAGTGTCACTGCATGTGTGTTCTTCTCACAGACCACATATGGATCCACCAGAGTCATTGCATGTCTGTTCTATTCAGAGACCACATATGGACCCACCAGTGTCATTGCATGTGTGTTCTTCTCATTAACCACAGCTATAGTCATTGCATGTGTGTTCTTTTGACAAACCACATACGAAACCACCATTGTCATTGAAATGTGTATTCTTTTCATCAACCACAGCTAGAGTCATTGCATGTGTGTTCTTCTAACAAACCACATATGGAACCACCATTGTCATTGAAATTTGTATTCTTTCATTAACCACATCTAATGTCATTGCATGTGTGTTCTCTTCATAGACCACATATGGATCATTGCATGTCTGTTCTTTTTATTAACAACAACTAGAGTCATTGCATGTGTGTTATTTTCATTAACCACATATGGATCCACTAGTGTAATTGCATGAGTGTTCTTCTCATTAACCACATCTCGAGTAATTGCATGTCTGTTCTTTTCACAAACCACATATAGAACCACCATTGTCATTGAAATGTGTATTATTTCATTAACCACAACTAGAGTCATTTCATGTCTATTCTTTTGACAGACCACATTTGGATCCACCAGTGTCATTGCATGTATGTTCTTTTCAGAGACCACGTATGGATCCACCAGTGTCATTGCATGTGTGTTCTTTTTATTAACAACAACTAGAGTCATTGCATGTGTGTTATTTTCATTAACCACATACGGATCCACCAGTGTCATTGCATGTGTGTTCTTCTCATTAACCACAGCTATAGTCATTGCATGTGTGTTATTTTGACAAACCACATACGGAACCACCATTGTCATTGAAATGTGTATTCTTTTCATCAACCACAGCTAGAGGCATTGCATGTGTGTTCTTCTAACAAACCACATATGGAACCACCATTGTCATTGAAATTTGTATTCTTTCATTAACAACATCTAATGTCATTGCATGTGTGTTCTCTTCATAGACCACATATGGATCCACCAGAGTCATTGCATGTCTGTTCTTTTTATTAACAACAACTAGAGTCATTGCATGTGTGTTATTTTCATTAACCACATATGGATCCACAAGTGTCATTGCATGAGTGTTCTTCTCATTAACCACAGCTAGAGTCATTGCATGTATGTTCTTTTCACAAACCACATATGGAAACACCATTGTCATTGGAATGTGTATTCTTTCATTAACCACATCTAGAGTCATGTCATGACTATTCTTTTCACAGACCACATATGGATCCACCAGTGTCATTGCATGTATATTCTTTTCAGAGACCACATATGGATCCACTAGTGTCATTGCATGTGTGTTCTTTTTATTAACAATAACTAGAGTCATTGCATGCGTGTTATTTTCATTAACCATATATGGATCCACCAGTGTCATTGCATGTGTGTTCTTCTCATTAACCATAGCTAGAGCCATTGCATGTGTTTTATTTTAACTAACCACATATGGATCCACCGGTGTCATTGAAATGTGTGTTCTTTTCACAAACCACACATGGATCCAACAGTGTCATTGCATATGGATCCACCAAAGTTCATTGCATGTGTGTTCTTTTCACAATCCACCTATGGATCCACCAGTGTCATTGCATGTGTGTTCTTCTCATTAACCACAACTAGAGTCATTGCATGTGTGTTCTTTTCACAAACACATATGGAACCACCATTGTCATTGAAATGTGTAGTCTTTCATTAACCACATGTAGAGTAATTTCATGACTATTCTTTTAACATACCACATATGGATCCACCAGTGTCATTGCATGTCTATTCTTTTCAGAGACCACATATGGTTCCACCAATGTCATTGCATGTGTGTTCGTTTCAGAGACCACATATGGATCCACCAGTGTCATTGCATGTGTGTTCTTTTCACAATCCACATATGGATCCACTAGAGTCATTGCATATGTGTTCTTCTCGTTAACCATGGCTAGTGTCATTGCATGTGTGTTCTTTTCACAAACCACAAATGGAACCACCATTGTCATTGAAATGTGTATTCTTTCATGAACCACATCTAGTGTCACTGCATGTGTGTTCTTCTCACAGACCACATATGGATCCACCAGAGTCATTGCATGTCTGTTCTTTTCAGAGACCACATATGGACCCACCAGTGTCATTGCATGTGTGTTCTTCTCATTAACCACAGCTATAGTCATTGCATGTGTGTTCTTTTGACAAACCACATACGGAACCACCATTGTCATTGAAATGTGTATTCTTTTCATCAACCACAGCTAGAGTCATTGCATGTGTGTTCTTCTAACAAACCACATATGGAACCACCATTGTCATTGAAATTTGTATTCTTTCATTAACCACATCTAATGTCATTGCATGTGTGTTCTCTTCATAGACCACATATGGATCATTGCATGTCTGTTCTTTTTATTAACAACAACTAGAGTCATTGCATGTGTGTTATTTTCATTAACCACATATGGATCCACCAGTGTCATTGCATGAGTGTTCTTCTCATTAACCACATCTAGAGTCATTGCATGTCTGTTCTTTTCACAAACCACATATAGAACCACCATTGTCATTGAAATGTGTATTATTTCATTAACCACAACTAGAGTCATTTCGTGTCTATTCTTTTCACAGACCACATATGGATCCACCAGTGTCATTGCATGTATGTTCTTTTCAGAGACCACGTATGGATCCACCAGTGTCATTGCATGTGTGTTCTTTTTATTAACAAGAACTAGAGTCATTGCACCTGTGTTATTTTCATAAACCACATATGGATCCACCAATGTCATTGCACGTGTGTTCTTCTCATTAACCACATCTAGAGTCACTGGATGTATGTTCTTTTCACAAACCACATATGGATCCACCAGTGTCATTTAAATATGTGTTCCTTTTAGAGACCACACATGGATCCACCAGTGTCCTTGCACATGGATCCACCAGAGTTCATTGCATGTGTGTTCTTTTCACGAACCACATATGGAACCACCATTGTCATTGAAATGTGTGTTCTTCTCATTAACCACAGCTAGAGTCATTGCATGTGTGTTCTTTTCACAAACCACATATGGAACCACCATTGTCATTGAAATGTGTATTCTTTCATTAACCACAACTACAGTCATTTCATGTCTATTCTTTTCACAGACCACATATGGATCCACCAGTGTCATTGCATGTGAGTTCTCTTCATAGAGCACATATGGGTCCACCAGTGTCATTGCATGTGTGTTTATTTTATTAACAACTAGAGTCATTGCATGTGTGTTATTTTCATAAACCACATATGGATCCACCAATGTCGTTGCATGTGTGTTCTTCTCATTAACCACATCTAGAGTCACTAGATGTATGTTCTTTTCACAAACCACATATGGATCCACTAGTGTCATTTAAATGTGTGTTCTTTTCAGAGACCACACGTGGATCCACCAGTGTCATTGCATATGGATCCACTATAGTTCATTGCATGTGTGTTCTTTTCACAATCACCATATGGATCCATGATGACCCACAAGTATAGGGGGTGTATCGCAATATTTTTGATAAGTAAGAGTGTCGAACCCAACGAGGGGGAGAAGGTGCTGGCTAGTGGTATGGATCAGGAATTCTCTGCAAATACTTAGCAAACGAATTTTTAGGGTTTTTTGATATAGCAAGTAAACAAAGTATGAGTAAATAAAAGACAGTAGGAATAAATGCAGCAAGTGGCCCAATCCTTTATGCAGCAAAGGAAAAGCCGGTTGTATTACTTAAGATGACCAAACATTCTCAAGGACACATGGGAAGACTGTCAAGTGCTTTTGCTTCATATAGTTGATTAATCTTCTTTAGCTTGCTAAGTGTTGTGTCGGTGAACCTGTGCTAATGTAGCGCCTGTAACTACCTCGGTGAATTACGCTCCTAGTTACAAGCCCGGATGAGCAGAAATGGTTAAAATAGTACGGTGGGGCCCAAATGCCACTCACAGGTAGACCTTTCGGCCGTCCTAACCATTTCCAAACATCGGGACAAGAACGGGCGGCGTAATCGGCAGGCGAAGGGATCAACTACATACACAAATGAGTATGTATGCAAGCCACCATACAATGGTTCTCAGAGTCATTCCATCTAAAAAGAAAGGAAATATAGCAACGCCATACGGCAAGATCCAAATATCCTAGATAGATATAATAGTTTAGGATATCTCCTCATACATCAAACATCAGAGTATCAAGCGGAAGCGGAAAACAAGATCCGAGTACGGATAAGAAGCAAATCGGCATAAGATGCCCCAGAAATAAACACATCCCGCCCACAGATCTCACGGATCCCCGTTCCCGGAATCTCTACGCCGAATGATCGTTGCCCACATCGTCCGTCTCCTCCACCCAGTATCCATCTTGCGAGTTTACCTGTTCATCTGAATCAAACAATTTATCGTGTGAGACCCTAGGGGTACTCAGCAAGTCTTTATGCCTCTAAAGGGGACACAACCTGGGGTGACGCAATTGCAGCAAAAGATAAACCCTAGCAATTCTACAGATACTCGCTATCCATCCGCCTAACCAGAGATAGACGGATGTCCGTGAATTAATAACAACAGTTATAACAGTAATATCAACAGATCCATCCTCCTCCTCGCTTACCGACAAGGAAGCAGACGAACAACCCCCCCATCCGTTGGCAGTTTTATTATCCATTCCATGAGTGTTGCACTATTTACTAGTCTGGTACTTAGTCAAATTAAAAGCGGTACTTTAGTTATTCTTGTCTATGATCGAGAAACTGTGCTCCAAGTCGTCCATAACCGCGGACAAGGCTTTCAGAAAGTTTTACCCTGCAGGGGTGCACAAATAGCAACACACACTCGATCAACCTCGGAAAAACCAAATCAAAACCCAACGAGGCAGTCACGACAAAGCGATCACAGTATTCAGAAATATTTCAGGGGGCCACCCCATTAAGCTACCCGCAACGAAGCTGGCCGGCTACGAGACGGACTCAAGGTTTGTGTGGCCGGCTGTAAACGACTGGGAACCCGAAAGTGTGACTGGGCTTGTCGATACAGCGAAAACGGGTCACGGCCCTAAACAGTACAGGTGCAGTACCTCGCACAATTTAAATAAAGCAGTAAAGCATGGCATAAGTACATGATAGTAAATAAAACCTCAAACTAGTTTGTGGCCCCAAGAAATAAGAATGAATCAAGCTCTGGCTCAGGGGGGTTCATAAGCCTCCCGGATGTGGATAGCGCGAATATTCAAGGAACAGGAATCAAGTACTCGGGGTCCTACGGGACACAAGTGAGCCTGAAAAACCAAATAGCAAATATGGCTCACCGATGCCACTTTCATTAGTTATCCCATTACTACTCAGGTTAAGTTGTTTAGGTACCTCATTATCCATCAGACACTCACATACCCTACACATGCTATTCTACGACTCGCATGGCTCAAACAACTCCTGTAGTAATGGCTCATGGGATGGAGGAACAAGCTTCGGTGGGGTTTAAAAGTAAGGGCTATGCAATACTTGGGATTCAAATTAATGCAATCGCGACTCCATGATGCAAGAATAAGATAGAGGCAATAGGTACTATATGTATGCAAGGATGTGGTAGTGCTTGCCTGGCAGCTCAGTTGAAGCGAGAGAAGGATCTAGGTAGTGCTCCTGGGTTTCTTGATATATCCCCTGCTCAGCGTCTATTCGAAGAAGAACCAAACAAACAAGGGCCAACATAAATAAAGTGCACAAGCATATGAATAAAATGCGACAAGCAAACAATCATGCCATGATGAATGATGCACAATTTGCATGGCAATAAAGTAGCATGGCATGGGTGAGGTGTGGAATACAAGAATAAACCATTTTATTGAGTTTTAGCCTCATTTTAACCTCATATTAGTTGCTGTATATATTATTTTTATATGATTCATGCTGCAAAACAAAACATGGAATGCGTAAACAGAAAGGTCTCGTCGAGCTAATCATTTTAGACATATTATTTGTTAAATTTGGATTTATAAAACAAAAGTTATTAATTAATCAAGGTAAAAGGGCATTTTGTTGTAATTTTAATCAACTTGGAAAATAAAGTGTTCAAAATATATTTTGAAGGGCTTATTTGAATTCCTCATATTTTTTGATCTCAAAACATATATTATATGTATTATTTGGATTTATATTTTAAAAGTTATTTTAAAACAGATTTGAAATTTGAATTTACTTTAATTTGAAAAAGTTTGAATTAAAACAGAAAAGCAGAAATACTTTTGTTACTTAGACAGATACAGACACAGACAATGACAGGTGGGGTCACTGGCTGACTCAGCAGCACAGCGCGCGGAGAAGCTTTTCTCACCACAGCTGGGCTAGACCTAGAGGCCGACAGGTGGGGCTAGCTGGCTCGGGGCCAGGTGCCAGCGGCGGAACAGCGCGGAGGCTGACAGGTGGCCAAAACGGGAGCGCGGGTTGAGGGGTGATAACCTAGGGTGCCTATCTGCAAAGTGCTACTACGGCTGACAGGTGGGACTGGTGGACCGCGGGTTAGGAGTAAAACGTTAGGGGGGGTTTATGCAAAACGGCGACGCGCACTGTGCTTCTTCTCTGAACCCTGACGACGGGTCGGTGCACGCCAGCGGCAGAGCGCGGCGCACGGGCTCGAACCCGCGACGCGGGCCACGCGCGCGATGGGCGGAGCCGCTGCGATATGGGTAGGGAGGTGACAGAGGGGCGGATGGCGGCTGGTTAAGCCGTCTGCGAGGCGCAGCTGCGAGCAGACGATAGCGCCGCCGTCGCACGCGGTGTGTTCGGCTAAACGCGCGGCGAGGACAGCATGCAGCGGAGAGGGAGAGGATGTCTGGGGGGTCCCAGGGCTCACCGTGGGGCGGTCGGTGTAGGTGGTTCGGGCTGGGGAGCAGCCGATCGGCGAGGACGCAGGCGATCTGAAGCTAGGGTTTCTCGTCGGCCACGCGGTGTTGCGGCAGGTCCGAAGCTCCTCCTCCTCGCTGGCGTGGCTGGGGGTGATGCAGAGCGTCGCCTCGGTCTTCTCGATCACCTCCACGACGGGCACGCCGGCTGGAACGATGGATCGTAGGTGGAGCCGACGGTGTCCGGCGAGAGGAAGCTGGGGTCGGTGGAGAGGGAGGGAGGAAGGCCAGGGCGCCTCGGCCAGATCTGGAGAGGCCAGAGGAGAGCCGAGAGGGAGTGGATAGGGACGGGAGAGGAGAGGGGGTGCCGTGGGGGAGTGGGTAGGGTTAAAGGTGGCTCGGCCACCTTTTTCCCTCTCCTTGACGTGCTCGAGCTGGGAGGCCAGGGCAGGCACGGGCAGGGGCTTCCAGGTGGGGCAGGGTGAGGCCAAGGAGGGTGGTTCGGTGTGGGGCATGCAGGGCAGAGAGAGATAAGAGAGAGGGAGGGAGAGAGGGAGCTCGGGTTGGGTAGTGGGAGGCTCGGGCTAGGGTTTCTGCTGGGGATGGGGTAGCTAGGTGGGGCCAGAGTGATCAGGTGGCCAAGTGGGGCCAGCTAGGTAGAGAGAAGAGAGAGGCCGAGAGAGAGTGGTGGTGTGGTAGCTAGGGTTTGGTTTAGATGGGGGTGTGGTTTAGAGAGGGTGGTCAAGAGAGGAGAGATTAGTGTATGGTTTAGGTTTAGAGAGAGAGATAGATGGAGTGGTTCTTTTTGACTAGATCAAGCATGATTAAGACAAGCTCAAGCAAGATATAGTCTAAAGAGAGAAGAGAAGAAAAGGTGGTGATGGCATGGATGGAGATGGTGATGGGGTTTTAGATGCTTGCATGCATCAAGCAAGATCAAGCATAAGAGGGGTAGAGAGAGATGTGGGGAAGATCCACTCAAAGATTCAAATAAAAACCAAAGGCTAGGAAAAAGGTGGTACTTGCATGGGCCATGCATAAATAATTAATACCATGCTTATTTTTGTGAAAACAAGATTATTTACATGGCTTTATTCTTATGCATTCCAAAATGTGGAGTAAGGCCTAAGCAAAAGAATTGTAGAAGTAAAACCATCCTATCTCCCATGAGCTAGATTAAATACCAAAAGAAAAACAACTGCAAGCTCATGGATAATGGAATGGTGGAATTATAAGGTGGTGACAAGGATAAGGTGGTGGAGTGGAATAAAAGATATGCCCCCAACTCAACTTGGGCATTAAACAATATATCAAGAACCAAATACAATATCAAGAGGCAAATACAATTTACAATGCATATGAGGGAAGAACCAAAACAAAAAGGGTTTTATATGATGCTCAAATGCAAGGAGGCATGATGACATGAGCATGATATAATGATGATGCAACAATTATATATTTGAAGTAGCCATTATATTACTAATCCAAGTAGCATTACAATTGTTAGACAATTGGGATGCTACAGCGCCCCATCCAAGACTAATACATACTTGTGATTATACCCCTTGCAAACATCCGTAAGTACAAGAAAGTAATTAAGGTAGAAACCTAACTACAGCTTTAAACACTAAGACCCTTACGTCCCTTGTGCAATGGTTTCCTAATGGGGGTTCAGGTTTCTGTCACTCTGGCAACCCCTATGATTAGTAGCCAAATAGACAATGCATTCCCCTAGGCCCATATAGGTGAAGTGTCATGTAGTCGGCGTTCACATGACACCACTAGAAGAAGTACACCACAACTTAAATAACAATCTATTGAATCTTTCTCAACGCAACTCCACTACTAACAACAATATTTCTCCCATGTCCTCAAGAACAAAATGAACTACTCACAAGACATCATATGGATCATGATCAGAGATGGAATAATGATGTATAACAATCTGAACATAAACAATAATTCAATGGTTCACTCAATAGCATTAACTACAAAGAGTAATCAACACCGGGAAAGTTTCCCCTATGAACTATGCAAGATTCAACGCAATTGTTACAACAATATGGAGATGGTGATGAGGGTGCTGATGGTGATGATGGTGGTGATGATGATGATGATGATGATCCCGATGAAGTCCAGCTTGATGGTGGTGTTGATGGCGACGATCTCCCCTCTCCGGGAAGGAATTTCCCTGGCAAAAATCTGTCTACCGGAGTGATCTTTCTCTCTCGGTGTTTTCCGCCCCGCAGAGGCGGCGCAATCTTTCTGTGGTCGCTCTTCGAGTCTTAGGGTTTCGGGAGGATGATATACGCCAGAGGGGAGACGCTGGAGTGGGCCAGGGTGGCCACACCACCTCCTGGCGTGGCCTAGGGCTGCCCGCGCCATGGGGTGGTGTGGGCCCCCTGTGGCCCATCTCCACTCCGTCTTCTGGCATCCTTAGTCTTCTGGAAAAATAGGATTTTCCGTATATTTTCCCGGATTTTCTGATCTTCGCGAATTTTGCCTCCAAACAGCACATTTTCCATCAGAGTCCTGACTGCAGCGGTCCATGCTCCAAAAGTCATCAACCATGCAAAAATAGATGAAATAACATAAGTATCACCTCTCAATATGAAATATATCAATGAATAATAGTGAATTAAGACATAGAATAGTGATGCAAAATGGACGTATCAACTCCCCACAAGCTTAGACTTCGCTTGTCCCCAAGCGAAACTAAGGTCAATAAACATGGCCTCGGGTTTATGGAGTGAAGAGTCGATAAAAGAATACGGACAAGAAGCATCACATTCATCAAATACATAGATCATAATAGAAGACAACTCACTATTATATAACTCAACTTGTAATAAGTAAAGGAAACACAATAAAGATATATAAAGTGAATCATAATTGGTAATGGCAAACTTAGCTCTTGGTCGAAGAATAGATGATAATTTGCTGGAGTTCACAAATAACTGGTTTCTCAATGATAGCTTTCAAAGTAGTAAGCATCAGGATAAGAGCAATGTGCAAAACAAGGAACATAAGAAACATGAATGAATAAATCAACATATGAATGAATGAAACACAACAACTCAAAATACTTGCTGAGATAGAAGGGAGTAGGTTTACTGACTCAACTACAAAGTAAAAGAAAGGCCATTCAAAGAGGGAAGCAGGGATTGCAAGTCTCATAAAGAGATCCCAAAAATTATGATACTTACTAGCTTTCAGCTCTCATTGCCCCTATCATAGGCATCTTTAGTTGATTAAGGTTAAAGTGACACAACTAAGAGGATATGCTTGACAAGTTATAAGTTGAAATCTCATGCCCCTTACTTATGAGTACCGATCCTCATGCTACTCAACTTCAGTCATGCGCAAGCTCTTGTCATTGTAAATACATGCGTATAATTGCGAACCGCCAATGGGGTACCCCTTGCACATGACACAGGAGCTATCCCATAATCAAAATGACAAGGCAAGCAGACAGTGAGCATCTCAGCGATCTTTTTATTTGCTATTTGCATAGGTTTTTATTGAGGATGCTTCATAGAATGCTCACTATAGTTATGCTGCAAGTTTCCACCATGATTAGGCATGGCTTAGGCTAGCGACCCAGGCGTTTCTCTAACACACATATAAACTCCATGATCTTACAAGTTCCACTTTTATTTCACACCGCCGCGATCCATAAGCAAAAGAACATGATATCAACTAGGTACAAAGTACCAAATGAAGTGTTGAAAGCGGTCCCCATGATACATGGTTCGGCTAACTTCAACTCATAAAGCGCAAGCATATACGCAACAAAGAAGGACCCAATGGTTCAAGTTTATTAAATGCAAGAAAGTAAAGTGTGCCATCAAGTTTGTGAGAGCTTTAATCACTAATTTTCACATAACAAGTTTAATTTGGGAGGTAGATAAAACAAGAATTTACTTGGAATAGCAATAATGCTACTAGGTAGGTATGGTGGACACAAATGGCAAAGGTTTTGGTTTAAAGGAGTGGATGCACGAGAAGAATTCCCTATCAGTAGAGGTTTTTGGCTAGCAAGGCTGGGTGGCAAGTATAAGATTTGAAGGAAACAACCAAACATACGAGTGATAAAGACAAACATGCAATCTTCCTTGGAAACACAAAAGATCTTAACTAGAGAATACTAGACTTATGAGCAAATCAAGAAAGAAAGATGATGAAATTATTTTTCTTTAAAGGTACCTTTATCTTTTTCATTCAACTCTCAAAAATAGTGTTGCTACTGACCGAGCCAGGTTTGCCAAAACCAACTAAATTAACTCAATGATCCCAAAGTGATACCAATACTAACAACAAGATCAATCATATAACAACGAATTGAAAACTAATATAAGCTATGCAAAAGGGTGAATGATAGAACTTCTCATTAATATTCCATAACGGTAACTCACACCAAGGGATACATATCTAACGAGAGAGGGGACACTTCCATAATGCAAACCATCCTACATAATAACTCCTCTATTCATGATATGACTCTACTAATAAGGTTAAAAGATAGAAGATAGTGATATGATACCGCGGCACTCCCCCAAGCTTGGAACAAACCAAGGGGACGCCAAACCTGATGACGAATTACTCCTTTGGTGGTGGTGGTATCCTCTCATCTTCGTCCGTCTTCCAAGGTAAAGGCTTCCCATCAACAAAGGACATCGTGGTTTCCAACATCCTGAAACTTGCAGCAGCACTTATGAGTTTAAATCTAGCCTCATACTCACAGTTTTGATTTTGAACGTCATAGAACCGTGCTTGCAGTTTGTTGGTTGTTTGGCAGAGTGAGAGGACTTCCTTTTTGAGTTCAGAAGTCTCATTTTGGTGCTCGGTGATGAGTTCGGAACAAATCTTATGGATGATATCCACTTCGTGCTCCGCCATCTTCTTGTACCTAAAGACTTCTTGTTCCAATGCTTCCATCCTTTCCTCCAGACTTCCTTCACCTTTAGGGCCTTGAACCTCTTTAATCCGAACCTCCCCACCTTCGATCAATAACTCCTTGGGATGAATCTTCAATTCTCTCATGTATGGGTTGATGATATCTTCCAAGGAATCTCCCTCAACTGATCCAGTGGAAGACATTGAGGCTACAAATCTGAGATTTTACCTGGAAGAAACAGATCGAAACAAAAACACGACGAAAACACGATATACAAACCTCGAGGGATCCGGGGAGTTATATATTATGAAGTTTCATATCAAAAGGGAGGTACTGGGTGAAAACGGGTCGGAGGCGGAGTCTGGGGTGGACTCACCACCTGGTGGCGCGGCCAGGGGTGGGCCCACACCACAGGGTGGTGTGAGCCACCCTGGCTCCGTTTCCGTCCCTTTTTCGCTTTGTAGCTTTCCTTATTGACTGAAAACTGCAAAAATATAGTTGGATTATATTTTTGCGGAACTTTTCTTACCAGAACTGTTACCTATTTGAAAACAGACTCTGCAGGTCTCTGAATTTGGTATCTAGTAGATTCTTCCAGAGTCATCTCTTGAATATCATCGATATCTTCATCTTCATACACTTATTACTTGAGTCATAAAACCCTTCTCTTCCTTATTACACCATTATCTCCACTACCTGGAAATTTCTTTCACACTGTTCTCATTAGCAACATTAGTATAAATGAAGTGATAAAACCTTTTGAGTCCAACTTCAACTGAAAACCATCAAAACAAAAGCTACTGAAGCAACTCCTTCTGAAAACCCAAAAAGAATTCAAAAAGGAAATCGAATAAAGAAGCAAATGCAAAAGTGGCAAAATCTGTCAAAACAGACCAGCAGGTAAAGATCAATTTTTTCGAAAATCTTCTGTTGCTCAAATCAAAAAGTGCAAAACTAACGAAAGTTAAATAACAACCTGGGGCAGAAGCACAAACAATTACAGCTCAATCCGAGATACAGAGATCTCTCACGAAATTTTACGGTGAAGCACCAAAAAAAATCTGTTTCGGGACAGCAACTTCCCCAAATCTTACTTCTCTCTCATTATAGGTTGATCTTGACACAAAAACCAAACAAAACGGATAAGGAGCGATTATTACCAAAGTAATAACTTCCAAGGCTCACAGAAACAAAAAGAAACTGAAAGCAAAAACAAATTGGGTTGTCTCCCATAAAGCTCTTTCTTTATAGCCATTAAGATGGGCATGATAATTTTGAAGAAGCTCTCATAGGGATATGGATTGAAGTGAAAGAGAGCATTAAGAAGCAAAAACACACACACATTTAAATCTAACCCACTTCCTATGTAAGGGGATTTTGTAAACAAACAAGTTATTGAAACCAGAGGCTTCTTGCATAAGAAGGCAAAACAAGTGCAACATAAAAACTTTCAGCATAAAACGAGGAAACTTGATATTATTGAGATACATAAGAACACTTTTCCCTCTCTCATATTAGCTTTCAGTATCATGCATAAACTTAACAATATAGCTATCACAAGGACCATCATAGCAATGATCACTTATTCTAACAGAAAACACGGGAATACTAGCTCTCATAACACTACTTTGTGAAACAATATTAGAGGTATCCTTACAAAGGATAGTGTGTCCCTCTTTTTCATATTTAGTGACAAAGTCTTTCACATTTACTATTATAGGTTCATCAACCATTTGTTTATCAGGTTCAATAGCTTTATTCATACTTTCATTAACCATACTAGCTATCATAGAATGTTCCTTTATCTTAACTGGGAAAGGCATTTTCTCAATATAAGGTTTAGGTAAAACATGATTAGCAATATAAACTTCAGTATTTTTTGTAGGAACACTCTTAGCAACATCTTTATAAGGTTTATGATACTTATTCCATTTATTTTTAGGCACTTCAATGTAGGAAGCAAAATCCTTAAAATAAGAAGCAATAGCTTGAGAGTCTAGAGCATAAGCATTTTTAATATTTTGAAAGTCATCAGTTCCCATAAAAGATTCAATGCATTCATAATCATAATTTATACCTAACTTTCTACCTTTATCATTCTCCCAAGCTTCAGCATTGTCTTGAATACGGTCTAGAAGGTCCCATTTAGCTTCTTCTTCCATGCGAGTGAATGATCCAGCACAAGAAGCATCCAATAAATCTTTATCATGTAGAGGGAGTCTTGCATAAAAGTTATTGATAATAATATTGTTGGGGAGCTCATGAATGGGACATTTTAGCATTAGTAACTTCAATCTCCCCAAGCTTGAGCTATACTCTCTCCGTCAAGAGGCCAAAACTTGTATATTTGATTCCGATCTTTATGAATCTCACTAGGAGGATAAAACTTTGAATAAAAGAGAGGCACTATTTCCTCCCATTCTAGAGCTTGACCATTCTTCAGCAACTTATACCATTCCTCAGCTCTTCCTTTCAGTGATAATGAGAATAACTTCTTCTTAACTTGATCTGTAGTAATACCTGCACACTTGAACAACCCGCATAATTCCTGTATAAAGAGTAAATGATCACCGGGATGGACAGTTCCATCCCCAACATAGTACTTATCCATAACACGATCAATAATTCTTGTAGGTATTTTGAAAACATAATTCTCAGCAGGTGGTGGTCTATCTACTACCTTAGCAGTGGTAGTAGCATTACCAAATAAGAAACTCAGCGAATTATCCATAACGAAAATAAAGCAACTAACAGAAGTAAACAATACTCACAGTAGAAGTTTCCTTTACCAGTTCCACTCTCCAATAGCGCTTCACTCCCCGGCAACGGCGCCAGAAAATAGTCTTGATGACCCACAAGTATAGGGGGTGTATCGCAGAATTTTCGATAAGCAAGAGTGTCGAACAAAACGAGGAGCAGAAGGTGCTGGCTAGTGGTATGGATCAGGAATTCTCTGCAAATACATAGCAAACGGATTTTTTGGGGTTTTTGATATAGCAAGTAAACAAAGTACGAGTAAATAAAAGATAGTAGGCATAAATGCAGCAAGTGGCCCAATCCTTATGCAGCAAAGGACAAGCTGGTTGTATTACTTAAGATGACCAAACATTCTCGAGGACACATGGGAAGACTGTCAAGTGCTTTCGCTTCATATAGTTGATTAATCTTCTTTAGCTTGCTAAGTGTTGTGTGGGTGAACCTGTGCTAATGTACCGCCCCATCCAAGACTAATACATACTTGTGATTATACCCCTTGCAAACATCCGTAAGTACAAGAAAGTAATTAAGGTAGAAACCTAACCACAGCTTTAAACTCTAAGACCCTTACGTCCCTAGTGCAATGGTTTCCTAACGGGGGTTCAGGTTTATGTCACTCCGGCAACCCCTACGATTAGTAGCCAAATACACAATGCATTCACCTAGGCCCTTATAGGTGAAGTGTCATGTAGTCGATGTTCACATGACACCACTAGAAGAAGTACACCACAACTTAAATAACAATCTATTGAATCTTTCTCAACGCAACTCCACTACTAACAACAAGACTTCTCCCATGTCCTCAAGAACAAAACGAACTACTCACAAGACATCATATGGATCATGATCAGAGATGGAATAATGATGTATAACAATCTCAACATAAACAATAATTCAATGGTTCACTCAATAGCATTAACTACAAAGAGTAATCAACACCAGGAAAGTTTCCCCTATGAACTATGCAAGATTCAACGCAATTGTTACAGCAATATGGAGATGGTGATGAGGGTGTTGATGGTGATCATGGTGGTGATGATGATGATGATCCTGATCAAGTCCAGCTTGATGGTGGTGTTGATGGCGACGATCTCCCCTCTCCGGGAAGGAATTCCCCCGGCAAAAATTTGTCTGCCGGAGAGATCTTTCTCTCTCGGTGTTTTCCTCCCCGCAGAGGCGGCGCAATCTTTCTATGGTCGCTCTCCAAGTCTTAGGGTTTCTGGAGGATGATATACGCCAGAGGGGAGAGGCTGGAGTGGGCCAGGGTGGCCACACCACCTCCTGGCGCGGCCTGGGGCTACCAGCGCCATGGGGTGGTGTGGGCCCCTTGTGGGCCATCTCCACTCCGTCTTCTGGCATCCTTTGTCTTCTGGAAAAATAGGATTTTCCGTATATTTTCCCGGATTTTCTGATCTTCACGAATTTTTCCTCCAAACAGCACATTTTCCATCAGAATCCTGACTGCAGTGGTCCATGCTCCAAAAGTCATCAACCATGCAAAAATAGATGAAATAACATAAGTATCACCTCTCAATATGAAATATATCAATGAATAATGTGAATTAAGACATAGAATAGTGATGCAAAATGGACGTATCAATCCACCAGTGTCATTGTATGTGTTTTCTTCTCATAATCCACGTATGGATCCACCAGAGTTCATTGCATGTGTGTTCTTTTCACAATCCACCTATGGATCTACCAGTGTCATTGCATGTGTGTTCTTTTCATTAACCACAGCTAGAGTCATTGCATGTGTGTTATTTTTATTAACCACATATGGATCCACTAGTGTCATTGCATGTGTGTTCTTCTCATTAACCATAGCTAGAGTCACTAGATGTATGTTCTTTTCACAAACCACATATGGATCCACCAGTGTCATTGAAATGTGTGTTCTTTTCAGAGACCACACATAGATCCACCAGTGTCATTGCATATGGATCCAACAGAGTTCAATGCATGTGTGTTCTTTTGACAATCCACCTATGGATCCACTAGTGTCATTGCATGTTCGTATTTTTATTAACAACAACTAGAGTTCATTGCATGTGTGTTCTTTTCACAATCCACCTATGGACCCACCAGTGTCATTGCATGTGTGTTCTTTTGATTAACCACAGCTAGAGTCGTTGCATGTCTATTCTTTTCACAAACCACATATGGGACCACCATTGTCATTGAAATGTGTGTTCTTTTAATCAACCACAACTAGAGTCATTGCATGTCTGTTCTTTTCACAAACCACATATGGAACCACCATTGTCATTGAAATGTGCGTTCTTTTCATCAACCACAACTAGAGTCATTGCATGTGTGTTCTCTTCATAGAGCACATATGGATCCACTAGTGTCATTGCATGTGTGTTATTTTTATTAACAACAACTAGAGTCGTTGGATGTTTGTTATTTTCATTAACCACATATGGATCCACCAGTGTTATTGCATGTGTGTTCTTGTCATTAACCACAGATAGAGTCATTGCATGTCTGTTCTTTTCACAAACCACATATGGAACCACCATTGTCATTGAAATGTGTATTCTTTCATTCACCACATCTAGCGTCATTTCATGACTATTCTTTTCACAGACCACATATGGATCCACCAGTGTCATTGCATGTATGTTCGTTTCAGAGACCACATATGGATCCACCTGTGTCAATGCATGTGTGTTCTTTTCAGAGACCACATATGGATCCACTAGTGTTATTGCATGTGTATTCTTTTCACAATCCACATATGGATCCACTAGAGTCAATGCATGTGTGTTCTTCTCATTAACCACAGCTAGAGTCATTGCATGTGTGTTCTTTTCACAAACCACATATGGAACCACCATTGTCATTGAAATGTGTATTCTTTCATTCACCACATCTAGCGTCATTTCATGACTATTCTTTTCAGAGACCACATATGGATCCACCAGTGTCATTGCATGTATGTTCGTTTTAGAGACCACATATGGATCCACCAGTGTCATTGGATGTGTGTTCTTTTCAGAGACCACATATGGATCCACTAGAGTCATTGCATGTGTGTTCTTCTCATTAACCACAGCTAGAGTCATTGCATGTGTGTTATTTTCACAAACCAGATATGGAACCACCATTGTCATTGAAATGTGTATTCTTTCATTAACCACATCTAGTGTCATTGCATGCATGTTCTTCTCAGAGACCACATATGGATCCACCAGAGTCATTGCATGTTTGTTCTTTTCAGAGACCATATATGGACCCACCAATGTCATTGCATGTGTGTTCTTCTCATTAACCACAACTAGAGTCATTGCATGTGTGTTCTTTTCACAAACCACATATGGAACCACCATTGTCTATGAAATGTTTGTTCTTTTCACCAACCACAGCTAGAGTCATTTCTTGTGTGTTCTTCTAACAAACCACATATGGAACCACCATTGTCATTGAAATGTGTATTCTTTCATTAACCACATCTAGTGTCATTGCATGTGTGTTCTCTTCACAGACCACATATGGATCCACCAGAGTCATTGCATGTCTGTTCTTTTTATTAACAACAACTAGAGTCATTGCATGTGTGTTATTTTCATTAACCACATATGGATCCACTAGAGTCATTGCATGTGTGTTCTTCTCATTAACCACAACTAGAGTCATTGCATGTCTGTTCTTTTCACAAACCACATATGGAACCACCATTGTCATTGGAATGTGTATTCTTTCATTAACCACATCTAGAGTCATGTCATGACTATTCTTTTCACAGACCACATATGGATCCACTAGTGTCATTGCATGTATATTCTTTTTAGAGACCACATATGGATCCACCAGTGTCATTGCATGTGTGTTCTTTTTATTAACAATAACTAGAGTCATTGCATGTGTGTTATTTTCATTAACCACATATGGACGCACCAGTGTCATTCGATGTGTGTTCTTCTCATTAACCATAGCTAGAGTCATTGCATGTGTTTTATTTTCACAAACCACATATGAATCCACTGGTGTCATTGAAATGTGTGTTCTTTTCACAAACCACACATGGATCCAACAGTGTCATTACATATGGATCCACCAGAGTTCATTGCATGTGTGTTCTTTTCACAATCCACCTATGGATCCACCAGTGTCATTGCATGTGTGTTCTTCTCATTAACCACAGATAGAGTCATTGCATGTGTGTTCTTTTCACAAACACATATGGAACCACCATTGTCATTGAAATGTGTAGTCTTTCATTAACCACATGTAGAGTCATTTCATGACTATTCTTTTCACAGACCACATATGGATCCACTAGTGTCATTGCATGTCTGTTCTTTTCTGAGACCACATATGGATCCACCAATGTCATTGCATGTGTTTTCTTTTCAGAGACCACATATGGATCCACCAGTGTCATTGCATGTGTGTTCTTTTCACAATCCACATATGGATCCACTAGGGTCATTGCATCTGTGTTCTCATTAACCACTCCTAGAGTCATTGCATGTGTGTTCTTTTCATAAACCACATATAGAACCTCCATTGTCATTGAAATGTGTATTCTTTCATTAACCACAACTAGAGTCATTTCATGTTTATTCTTTTCACAGACCACATATGGATCTACCAGTATCATTAAATGTGTGTTCTCTTCATAGACCACATATGGATCCACTAGTGTCATTGCATGTGTGTTCTTTTTATTAACAACAACTACAGTCATTGCATGTGTGTTATTTTCTTAAACCACATATGGATCCACCAGTGTCATTGCATGTGTGTTCTTTTCACAATCCACATATGGATCCACTAGAGTCATTGCATCTGTGTTCTTCTCATTAACCACTGCTAGAATCATTGCATATGTGTTCATTTCACAAACCACATATGGAACCTACATTGTCATTGAAATATGTATTCTTTCATTAACCACATCTAGTGTCACTGCATGTGTGTTAGTTTCATTAACCACATATGGATCCACTAGTGTCATTGCATGAGTGTTCTTCTCATTAACCACAGCTAGAGTCATTGCATGTCTGTTCTTTTCACAAACCACATATGGAACCACCATTGTCATTGAAATGTGTATTCTTTCATTAACCACAACTAGAGTCATTTCATGTCTATTCTTTTCACAGACCACATATGGATCCACCAGTGTCATTAAAATGTGTGTTCTCTTCATAGACCACATATGGATCCACTAGTGTCATTGCCTGTGTGTTCTTTTTATTAACAACAACTACAGTCATTGCAAGTGTGTTATTTTCATAAATGACATCTGGATCCACTAGTGTCATTGCATGTGTGTTCTTCTCATTAACCACATCTAGAGTCACTGGATGTTTGTTCTTTTCACAAACCACATATGGATCCACCAGTGTCATTTAAATGTGTGTTCTTTTTAGAGACCACACATGGATCCACCAGTGTCATTGCATGTGTGTTCTTTTCACCAACCACATATGGAACCACCATTGTCATTGAAATTTGTGTTCTTCTCATTAACCACAGCTAGAGTCATTGCATGTATGTTCTTTTCACAAACCACATATGGAACCACCATTGTCATTGAAATGTGTATTCTTTCATTAACCACAACTAGAGTCATTGCATGTCTATTCTTTTCAAAGACCACATATGGATCCACTAGTGTCATTAAATGTGTGTTCTCTTCATATACCACATGTGGATCCACTAGTGTCATTGCATGTGTGTTCTTTTTATTAACAACAACTACAGTCATTGCATGTGTGTTATTTTCTTAAACGACATATGGATCCACCAGTGTCATTGCATGTGTGTTCTTCTCATTAACCACATCTAGAGTCACTGGATGTATGTTCTTTTCACAAACCACATATGGATCCACCAGCGTCATTTAAATGTGTGTTCTTTTTAGAGACCACACATGGATCCACAAGTGTCCTTACATATGGATCCACCAGAGTTCATTGCATGTGTGTTCTTTTCACAATCCACCTATGCATCCACCAGTGTCATTGCATGTGTTTTCTTCTCATTAACCACATCTATAGTCATCGCATGTGTGTTCTTTCCACAAACACATATGGAACCACCATTGTCATTGAAATGTGTAGTCTTTCATTAACCACATGTAGAGTCATTTCATGACTATTCTTTTCACAGAACACATATGGATCCACCAGTGTCATTGCATGTCTGTTCTTTTCAGAGACCACATATGGATCCACCAATGTCATTGCATGTGTGTTCTTTTCAGAGACCACATATGGATCCACCAGTGTCATTGCATGTGTGTTCTTTTTACAATCCACATATGGATCCACTAGAGTCATTGCATCTGTGTTCTTCTCATTAACCACTACTAGAGTCATTGCATGTGTGTTCTTTTCACAAACCACATATGGAACCTCCATTGTCATTGAAATGTGTATTCTTTCATTAACCACATCTAGTGTCACTCCATGTGTGTTGTTCTCACAGACCACATATGGATCCACCAGAGTCATTGCATGTCTGTTCTTTTCAGAGACCACATATGGACCCACCAATGTCATTGCATGTATGTTCTTTTCAGAGACCACATATGGATCCACCAGTGTCATTGCATGTGTGTTCTTTTCACAATCCACATATGGATCCACTAGAGTCATAGCATCTGTGTTCTTCTCATTAACCACTACTAGAGTCATTGCATGTGTGTTCTTTTCACAAACCACATATGGAACCTCCATTGTCATTGAAATGTGTATTCTTTCATTAACCACAACTAGAGTCATTTCATGTCTATTCTTTTCACAGACCACATATGCATCCACCAGTATCATTAAATGTGTGTTCTCTTTATAGACCACATATGGATTCACTAGTGTCATTGCATGTGTGTTCTTTTTACTAACAACAACTACAGTCATTGCATGTGTGTTATTTTCTTAAACCACATATGGATCCACCAGTGTCATTGCATGTGTGTTCTTTTCACAATCCACATATGGATCCACTAGAGTCATTGCATCTGTGTTCTTCTCATTAACCACTGCTAGAATCATTGCATGTGTGTTCTTTTCACAAACCACATATGGAACCTCCATTGTCATTGAAATATGTATTCTTTCATTAACCACATCTAGTGTCACTACATGTGTGTTCTTCTCACAGACCACATATGGATCCACCAGAGTCATTGCATGTCTGTTCTTTTCAGAGACCACATATGGACCCACCAGTGTCATTGGATGTGTGTTCTTCACATTAACCACCGCTAGAGTCATTGCATGTCTGTTCTTTTGACAAACCACATACGGAACCACCATTGTCATTGAAATGTGTGTTCTTTTCATCAACCACAGCTAGAGTCATTGCATGTGTGTTCTTCTAACAAACCACATATGGAACCACCATTGTCATTGAAATGTGTATTCTTTCATTAACCACATCTAATGTCATTGCATGTGTGTTCTCTTCATAGACCACATATGGATCCACCAGAGTCATTGCATGTCTGTTCTTTTTATTAACAACAACTAGAGTCATTGCATGTGTGTTATTTTCATTAACCACATATGGATCCACTAGTGTCATTGCATGAGTGTTCTTCTCATTAACCACAGTAGAGTCATTGCATGTCTGTTCTTTTCACAAACCACATATGGAACCACCATTGTCATTGAAATGTGTATTCTTTCATTAACCACAACTAGAGTCATTTCATGTCTATTATTTTCACAGACCACATATGGATCCACCAGTGTCATTAAATGTGTGTTCTCTTCATAGACCACATATGGATCCACTAGTGTCATTGCATGTGTGTTGTTTTTATTAACAACAACTACAGTCATTGCATGTGTGTTATTTTCTTAAACGACAGATGGATCCACCAGTGTCATTGCATGGGTGTTCTTCTCATTAACCACATCTAGAGTCACTGGATGTATGTTTTTTCACAAACCACATATGGATCCACTAGTGTCATTTAAATGTGTGTTCTTTTTAGAGACCACACATGGATCCACCAGTGTCATTACATATGGATCCACCAGAGTTCATTGCATGTGTGTTCTTTTCACAATCCACCTATGGATCCACCAGTGTCATTGCATGTGTTTTCTTCTCATTAACCACAGCTAGAGTCATTGCATGTGTGTTCTTTTCACAAACACATATGGAACCACCATTGTCATTGAAATGTGTAGTCTTTCATTAACCACATGTAGAGTCATTTCATAACTATTCTTTTCACAGACCAAGTATGGATCCACCAGTGTCATTGCATGTCTGTTCTTTTCAGAGACCACATATGGATCCACCAATGTCATTGCATGTGTGTTCTTTTCAGAGACCACATATGGATCCACCAGTGTCATTGCATGTGTGTTCTTTTCACAATCCACATATGGATCCACTAGAGTCATTGCATCTGTGTTCTTGTCATTAACCACTACTAGAGTCATTGCCTGTGTGTTCTTTTCACAAACCACATATGGAACCTCCATTGTCATTGAAATATGTATTCTTTCATTAACCACATCTAGTGTCACTGCATGTGTGTTCTTCTCACAGACCACATATGGATCCACCAGAGTCATTGCATGTCTGTTCTTTTCAGAGACCACATATGGACCCACCAGTGGCATTGCATGTGTGTTCTTTTCAGAGACCTCATATGGATCCACCAGTGTCATTGCATGTGTGTTCTTTTCACAATCCACATATGGATCCACTAGAGTCATAGCATCTGTGTTCTTCTCATTAACCACTACTAGAGTCATTGCATGTGTGTTCTTTTCACAAACCACATATGGAACCTCCATTGTCATTGAAATGTGTATTCTTTCATTAACCACAACTAGAGTCATTTCATGTCTATTCTTTTCACAGACCACATATGGATCCACCAGTATACTTAAATGTGTGTTCTCTTTATAGACCACATATGGATTCACTAGTGTCATTGCATGTGTGTTCTTTTTACTAACAACAACTACAGTCATTGCATGTGTGTTATTTTCTTAAACCACATATGGATCCACCAGTGTCATTGCATGTGTGTTCTTTTCACAATGCACATATGGATCCACTAGAGTCATTGCATCTGTGTTCTTCTCATTAACCACTCCTAGAATCATTGCATGTGTGTTCTTTTCACAAACCACATATGGAACCTCCATTGTCATTGAAATGTGTATTCTTTCATTAACCACATCTAGTGTCACTCCATGTGTGTTGTTCTCACAGACCACATATGGATCCACCAGAGTCATTGCATGTCTGTTCTTTTCAGAGACCACATATGAACCACAAGTGTCATTGCATGTGTGTTCTTCTCATTAACCACCGCTAGAGTCATTCCATGTCTGTTCTTTTGACAAACCACATACGGAACCACCATTGTCATTGAAATGTGTGTTCTTTTCATCAGCCACAACTAGAGTCATTGCATGTGTGTTCTTCTAACAAACCACATACGGAACCACCATTGTCATTGAAATGTGTATTCTTTCATTAACCACATCTAATGTCATTGCATGTGTGTTCTCTTCATAGACCACATATGGATCCACCAGAGTCATTGCATGTCTGTTCTTTTTATTAACAACAACTAGAGTCATTGCATGTGTGTTAGTTTCATTAACCACATATGGATCCACTAGTGTCATTGCATGAGTGTTCTTCTCATTAACCACAGCTAGAGTCATTGCATGTCTGTTCTTTTCACAAACCACATCTGGAACCACCATTGTCATTGAAATGTGTATTCTTTCATTAACCACAACTAGAGTCATTTCATGTCTATTCTTTCCACAGACCACATATGGATCCACCAGTGTCATTTAATGTGTGTTCTCTTCATAGACCACATATGGATCCACTAGTGTCATTGCATGTCTGTTCTTTTTATTAACAACAACTACATTCATTGCAAGTGTGTTATTTTCTTAAACGACATATGGATCCACCAGTGTCATTGCATGTGTGTTCTTCTCATTAACCACATCGAGAGTCACTGGATGTATGTTATTTTCACAAACCACATATGGATCCACCAGTGTCATTTAAATGTGTGTTCTTTTTATAGACCACACATGGATCCACCAGTGTCATTGCATATGGATCCACCAGAGTTCATTGCATGTGTGTTCTTTTCACAATCCACCCATGGATCCACCAGTGTCATTGCATGTGTTTTCTTCTCATTAACCACAGCTAGAGTCATTGCATGTGTGTTCTTTTCACAAACACATATGGAACCAACATTGTCATTGAAATGTGTAGTCTTTCATTAACCACATGTAGAGTCATTTCATGACTATTCTTTTCACAGACCACATATGGATCCACCAGTGTCATTGCATGTCTGTTCTTTTCAGAGACCACATATGGATCCACCAATGTCATTGCATGTGTGTTCTTTTCAGAGACCACATATGGATCCACCAGTGTCATTGCATGTGTGTTCTTTTCACAATCCACATATGGATCCATTAGAGTCATTGCATCTGTGTTCTTCTCATTAACCACTGCTAGAGTCATTGCATGTGTGTTCTTTTCACAAACCACATATGGAACCTCCATTGTCATTGAAATGTGTATTCTTTCATTAACCACATCTAGTGTCACTGCATGTGTGTTGTTCTCACAGACCACATATGGATCCACCAGAGTCATTGCATGTATGTTCTTTTCAGAGACCACATATGGACCCACCAGTGTCATTGCATGTGTGTTCTTCTCATTAACCACCGCTAGAGTCATTGCATGTGTGTTCTTTTGACAAACCACATACAGAACCACCATTGTCATTGAAATGTGTGTTCTTTTCATCAACCACATCTAGTGTCACTGCATGTGTGTTGTTGTCACAGACCACATATGGATCCACCAGAGTCATTGCATGTATGTTCTTTTCAGAGACCACATATGGACCCACCAGTGTCATTGCATGTGTGTTCTTCTCATTAACCACCGCTAGAGTCATTGCATGTATGTTCTTTTTATTAACAACAACTACATTCATTGCATGTGTGTTATTTTCTTAAACGACATATGGATCCACTAGTGTCATTGCATGTGTGTTCTTTTTACTAACAACAACTACAGTCATTGCATGTGTGTTATTTTCTTAAACCACATATGGATACACCAGTGTCATTGCATGTGTGTTCTTTTCACAATCCACATATGGATCCACTAGAGTCATTGCATCTGGGTTCTTCTCATTAACCACTGCTAGAATCATTGCATGTGTGTTCTTTTCACAAACCACATATGGAACCTCCATTGTCATTGAAATATGTATTCTTTCATTAACCACATCTAGTGTCACTGCATGTGTGTTCTTCTCACAGACCACATATGGATCCACCAGAGTCATTGCATGTCTGTTCTTTTCAGAGACCACATATGGACCCACCAGTGTCATTGCATGTGTGTTCTTCTCATTAATCACCGCTAGAGTCATTGCATGTCTATTCTTTTGACAAACCACATACGGAACCACCATTGTCATTGAAATGTGTGTTCTTTTCATCAACCACAACTAGAGTCATTGCATGTGTGTTCTTCTAACAAACCACATATGGAACCACCATTGTCATTGAAATTTGTATTCTTTCATTAACCACATCTAATGTCATTGCATGTGTGTTCTCTTCATAGACCACATATGGATCCACCAGAGTCATTGCATGTCTGTTCTTTGTATTAAGAACAACTAGAGTCATTGCATGTGTGTTATTTTCATTAACCACATATGGATCCACTAGTGTCATTGCATGAGTGTTCTTCTCATTAACCACAGTAGAGTCATTGCATGTCTGTTCTTTTCACAAACCACATATGGAACCACCATTGTCATTGAAATGTGTATTCTTTCATTAACCACAACTAGAGTCATTTCATGTCTATTCTTTTCACAGACCACATATGGATCCACCAGTGTCATTAAATGTGTGTTCTCTGCATAGACCACATATGGATCCACTAGTGTCATTGCATGTGTGTTCTTTTTATTAACAACAACTACAGTCATTGCATGTGTGTTATTTTCTTAAACGACATATGGATCCACCAGTGTCATTGCATGTGTGTTCTTCTCATTAACCACATCTAGAGTCACTGGATGTATGTTCTTTTCACAAACCACATATGGATCCACTAGTGTCATTTAAATGTGTGTTCTTTTTAGAGACCACACATGGATCCACCAGTGTCATTACATATGGATCCACCAGAGTTCATTGCATGTGTGTTCTTTTCACAATCCACCTATGGATCCACCAGTGTCATTGCATGTGTTTTCTTCTCATTAACCACAGCTAGAGTCATTGCATGTGTGTTCTTTTCACAAACACATATGGAACCACCATTGTCATTGAAATGTGTAGTCTTTCATTAACCACATGTAGAGTCATTTCATAACTATTCTTTTCACAGACCATGTATGGATCCACCAGTGTCATTGCATGTCTGTTCTTTTCAGAGACCACATATGGATCCACCAATGTCATTGCATGTGTGTTCTTTTCAGAGACCACATATGGATCCACCAGTGTCATTGCATGTGTGTTCTTTTCACAATCCACATATGGATCCACTAGAGTCATTGCATCTTTGTTCTTGTCATTAACCACTGCTAGAGTCATTGCATGTGTGTTCTTTTCACAAACCACATATGGAACCTCTATTGTCATTGAAATGTGTATTCTTTCATTAACCACATCTAGTGTCACTGCATGTGTGTTGTTCTCACAGACCACATATGGATCCACCGGAGTCATTGCATGTCTGTTCTTTTCAGAGACCACATATGGACCCACCAGTGTCATTGCATGTGTTCTTCTCATTAACCACCGCTAGAGTCATTCCATGTGTGTTCTTTTGACAAACCACATACGGAACCACCATTGTCATTGAAATGTGTGTTCTTTTCATCAGCCACAACTAGAGTCATTGCATGTGTGTTCTTCTAACAAACCACATATGGAACCACCATTGTCATTGAAATGTGTATTCTTTCATTAACCACATCTAATGTCATTGCATGTGTGTTCTCTTCATAGACCACATATGGATCCACCAGAGTCATTGCATGTCTGTACTTTTTATTAACAACAACTAGAGTCATTGCATGTGTGTTAGTTTCATTAACCACATATGGATCCACTAGTGTCATTGCACGAGTGTTCTTCTCATTAACCATAGCTAGAGTCATT
The DNA here is from genome assembly GCA_916181665.1 of Avena sativa. Taxonomy (NCBI): domain Eukaryota; kingdom Viridiplantae; phylum Streptophyta; class Magnoliopsida; order Poales; family Poaceae; genus Avena; species Avena sativa. The sequence continues at coordinate 540,048,462 of OV702289.1, read as the reverse complement.
AGATGTCTGTTCTTTTCACAAACCACATATGGAACCACCATTGTCATTGAAATGTGTATTCTTTCATTAACCACAACTAGAGTCATTTCATGTCTATTCTTTCCACAGACCACATATGGATCCACCAGTGTCATTTAATGTGTGTTCTCTTCATAGACCACATATGGATCCACTAGTGTCATTGCATGTGTGTTCTTTTTATTAACAACAACTACATTCATTGCATGTGTGTTATTTTCTTAAACGACATATGGATCCACCAGTGTCATTGCATGTGTGTTCTTCTCATTAACCACATCTAGAGTCACTAGATGTATGTTCTTTTCAGAAACCACATATGGATCCACCAGTGTCATTAAATGTGTGTTCTCTTCATAGACCACATATGGATCCACTAGTGTCATTGAATGTGTGTTCTTTTTATTAACAACAACTACAGTCATTGCATGTGTGTTATTTTATTAAACGACATATGGATCCACTAGTGTCATTGCATGTGTGTTCTTCTCATTAACCACATCTAGAGTCACTGGATGTATGTTCTTTTCACAAACCACATATGGATCCACCAGTGTCATTTAAATGTGTGTTCTTTTTAGAGACCACACATGGATCCACCAGTGTCATTGCATATGGATCCACCAGAGTTCATTGCATGTGTGTTCTTTTCACTAACCACATATGGAACCACCATTGTCATTGAAATGTGTGTTCTTCTCATTAACCACAGCTAGAGTCATTGCATGTGTGTTCTTTTCACAAACCACATATGGAACCACCATTGTCATTGAAATGTGTATTCTTTCATTAACCACAACTAGAGTCATTTCATGTCTATTCTTTTCAAAGACCACATATGGATCCACTAGTGTCATTAAATGTGTGTTCTCTTCATAGACCACATATGGATCCAATAGTGTCATTGCATGTGTGTTCTTTTTATTAACAACAACTACAGTCATTGCATATGTGTTATTTTCTTAAACGACATATGGATCCACCAGTGTCATTGCATGTGTGTTCTTCTCATTAACCACATCTAGAGTCACTGGATGTATGTTCTTTTCACAAACCACATATGGATCCACCAGTGTCATTTAAATGTGTGTTCTTTTTAGAGACCACACATGGATCCACCAGTGTCATTACATATGGATCCACCAGAGTTCATTCCATGTGTGTTCTTTTCACAATCCACCTATGCATCCACCAGTGTCATTGCATGTGTTTTCTTCTCATTAACCACAGCTATAGTCATTGCATGTGTGTTCTTTTCACAAACACATATGAAACCACCATTGTCATTGAAATGTGTAGTCTTTCATTAACCACATGTAGAGTCATTTCATGACTATTCTTTTCACAGAACACATATGGATCCACCAGTGTCATTGCATGTCTGTTCTTTTCAGAGACCACATATGGATCCACCAATGTCATTGCATGTGTGCTCTTTTCAGAGACCACATATGGATCCACCGGTGTCATTGCATGTGTGTTCTTTTCACAATCCACATATGGATCCACTAGAGTCATTGCATCTGTGTTCTTGTCATTAACCACTGCTAGAGTCATTGCCAGTGTGTTCTTTTCACAAACCACATATGGAACCTCCATTGTCATTGAAATGTGTATTCTTTCATTAACCACATCTAGTGTCACTCCATGTGTGTTGTTCTCACAGACCACATATGGATCCACCAGAGTCATTGCATGTCTGTTCTTTTTAGAGACCACATATGGACCACCAGTGTCATTGCATGTGTGTTCTTCTCATTAACCACCGCTAGAGTCATTCCATGTGTGTTCTTTTGACAAACCACATACGGAACCACCATTGTCATTGAAATGTGTGTTCTTTTCATCAGCCACAACTAGAGTCATTGCATGTGTCTTCTTCTAACAAACCACATACGGAACCACCATTGTCATTGAAATGTGTATTCTTTCATTAACCACATCTAATGTCATTGCATGTGTGTTCTCTTCATAGACCACATATGGATCCACCAGAGTCATTGCATGTCTGTTCTTTTTATTAACCAGAACTATAGTCATTGCATGTGTGTTAGTTTCATTAACCACATATGGATCCACTAGTGTCATTGCATGAGTGTTCTTCTCATTAACCACAGCTAGAGTCATTGCATGTCTGTTCTTTTCACAAACCACATCTGGAACCACCATTATCATTGAAATGTGTATTCTTTCATTAACCACAACTAGAGTCATTTCATGTCTATTCTTTCCATAGACCACATATGGATCCACCAGTGTCATTTAATGTGTGTTCTCTTCATAGACCACATATGGATCCACTAGTGTCATTGCATGTGTGTTCTTTTTATTAACAACAACTACATTCATTGCATGTGTGTTATTTTCTTAAACGACATATGGATCCACCAGTGTCATTGCATGTGTGTTCTTCTCATTAACCACATCTAGAGTCACTGGATGTATGTTCTTTTCACAAACCACATATGGATCCACCAGTGTCATTAAATGTGTGTTCTCTTCATAGACCACATATGGATCCAATAGTGTCATTGCATGTGTGTTCTTTTTATTAACAACAACTACAGTCATTGCATGTGTGTTATTTTCTTAAACGACATATGGATCCACTAGTGTCAATGCATGTGTGTTCTTCTCATTAACCACATCTAGAGTCACTGGATTTATGTTCTTTTCACAAACCACATATGGATCCACCAGTGTCATTTAAATGTGTGTTCTTTTTAGAGACCACACATGGATCCACCAGTGTCATTGCATATGGATCCACCAGAGTTCATTGCATGTGTGTTCTTTTCACCAACCACATATGGAACCACCATTGTCATTGAAATGTGTGTTCTTCTCATTAACCACAGCTAGAGTCATTGCATGTGTGTTCTTTTCACAAACCACAGAACCACCATTGTCATTGAAATGTGTATTCTTTCATTAACCACAACTAGAGTCATTTCATGTCTATTCTTTTCAAAGACCACATATGGATCCACTAGTGTCATTAAATGTGTGTTCTCTTCATAGACCACATATGGATCCACTAGTGTCATTGCATGTGTGTTCTTTTTATTAACAACAACTACAGTCATTGCATGTGTGTTATTTTCTTAAACGACATATGGATCCACCGGTGTCATTGCATGTGTGTTCTTCTCATTAACCACATCTAGAGTCACTGGATGTATGTTCTTTTCACAAACCACATATGGATCCACAAGTGTCATTTAAATGTGTGTTCTTTTTAGAGACCACACATGGATCCACCAGTGTCATTACATATGGATCCACCAGAGTTCATTGCATGTGTGTTCTTTTCACAATCCACCTATGCATCCACCAGTGTCATTGCATGTGTTTTCTTCTCATTAACCACAGCTATAGTCATTGCATGTGTGTTCTTTTCACAAACACATATGGAACCACCATTGTCATTGAAATGTGTAGTCTTTCATTAACTACATGTAGAGTCATTTCATGACTATTCTTTTCACAGAACACATATGGATCCAGCAGTGTCATTGCGTGTCTGTTCTTTTCAGAGACCACATATGGATCCACCAATGTCATTGCATGTGTGTTCTTTTCAGAGACCACATATGGATCCACCAGTGTCATTGCATGTGTGTTCTTTTCACAATCCACATATGGATCCACTAGAGTCATTGCATCTGTGTTCTTCTCATTAACCACTGCTAGAGTCATTGCATGTGTGTTCTTTTCACAAACCACATATGGAACCTCCATTGTCATTGAAATGTGTATTCTTTCATTAACCACATCTAGTGTCACTGCATGTGTGTTGTTCTCACAGACCACATATGGATCCACCAGAGTCATTGCATGTCTGTTCTTTTCAGAGACCACATATGGACCCACCAATGTGTAGCATCCCAATTGTCTAACAATTGTAATGCTACTTGGTCTAGTAATATAATGGCTACTTCAAATATATAATTGTTGCATCATCATTATATCATGCTCATGTCATCATGCCACCTTGCATTTGAGCATCATACAAAATCCTTTTTGATTTGGTTCTTCTCTCATATGCATTGTAAATTGTATTTGCCTCTTGATATTGTATTTGGTTCTTGATATATTGTTTAATGCCCAAGTTGAGTTGGGGGCATATCTTTTATTCCACTCCACCACCCTTTCTTTTCACCACCTTATAAATTCCACCATCCAACTAAATATGAGCTTTGCATTTTATTTGAGTTACCTCTAGTTCACGTGGGTTGGGATGGATCCAATTCTTGTCCACATGCTCTCATCTTAGCATCATGTTGTTTTCACATCATTGATATATGAGAGCCACATGGCCACCTTTGCATGCCTTGTGAGTGGAACCTTTCTCCTAGCTTCCATATGGTTTATCATGGAATTATGCTCATGTTGGAATATTTTGGGACTATTGATCATCTAGTGGAACATACACACTAGCATGTCCCATTCTATTTCAAACATGGCTATCTCCATCTATTCCACTTGGAATTCTTTCTAGATTCCTTTGCTTGGGCCTTACTCCAATTTTGGGAATGCATAATAATAATGCCATGTAATAACATTGTTTTCACAAGAATCAACATGGCATTAAATAATTGCATGGGCCATGCAAGTACCACCTTTTGCTTGTCATTTGGTTTTTACTTGTTTTTGGTGGGATCATGCCATCTCTCATCTACCTCTCTCTCTTTTAGCTTGATCTTATTTGATCATGCTTAAACCACCTCACCCTCTTTTTTCCTTGTCTAGTTCTTGCTTGATCTTGCTTGATCTAGTTTGGAGCATGCATACTCCTAAAACCCTAGCTCTCACCCCCTCTCTCTCTAACCCTCTATCTAAGTTCCCTCTAATCACCACCCCATCATCACCTTACCCCTCTACCCCACTCTCCAAACCACCCCATCTAACCTAACCTCACACCCCCCCTTTAAGCTAAACCCTAGCTCCTCCCTAATCCCCCTCTCTCCTCTCTCACCACATGGTCACCCTGGCCCCACCCAGCTCGCCCCACCTGACCACCCCAACCCTAGCTCCCAACCTAGCTCAAACCCGAGCCTAGCTCTAACCTACCCGAGGCTACCCCCCCTCCTCTCTCTAGCTCCCTCTCTCTCTGCCAAGGACCACCCGAGCCTGCCCCTGCCTCCCTGGCCTCGCCCTCTGGCCCCACCTGGACGTCACCTGCATGCCCCTGCCCTGCCTGCCCGACCAAGCACGTGAAGAAGGAGAGGAGGAAAAGGGGCACCGAGGCCACCTTTTCCCCATCTACCTGCTCCCCACGGCATCCTCCCTCCCTCTGCCTTATCTCCTCCCCCACGGCTCTCCTCTGCTCGCCCAGATCCGCCCCATAGCCTCCCCTCTCGCCCTCCTTTTCCACCGCCACCGTCTACACCTCGCCGCCAAAACCTCGGCCTCCACCGCGCCCGGCCGATCCAGCTAGCGTGGCCGTCGTGGAAGTGGTCGAGGACGTTCCTCTACTTCCCCTGCATCGTCCCGTACCCGCCGCCAGAACCAGCGCGAGGCCGACGCGAAACCCTAGCCGGCCGTCTGTCTGCGTCCTCGTCGATCGCCAGCGCCTCAAGCCGAACCGACCACGTCGACACACTCCCGGTGAGCTCCCCAACCCCCCAGACATCCTCGTCGTTGCCGTCTCGCGCTAGATTTGCCGGACGTTTCGTCGTGCACGCTCTGTGCGCCGGCGAGCGCAGCGTCGACTCGCTCCCCGCGTCGCGCTAAACCCTAGCTAGGCCCCGCTCGCCCTCCTAGCACCAACCCGCCGCTAGACGCACGGGTTCGCCACCCCAGCGCGCGCCCGCAGGTCCCTGGTTCGAGCCCCGCACGCCGCGTGCCGCTGCTGTGCACCGATCTGTCGACAGACAGATTCAGAGGAAGAAGCACAGTGTCGCGGGCGACGTTTTGCCGAAAACCCCCTGCCTTTCCTTATGCATCAACCCGCGGTACCTTTTGGGCCCACCGTCAGCCGCAGTGCCCGCTTTGCAAAGAACCCCTGGCCTATAGAAAACTCAACCCGCGCTCCCCTTGGCCCCATCCGTCAGTGCCTGTCTTTCGCCCACTGCCGCGTGGACCCGCGTGGTCGATGGCCCACCTATCATTCGCTTGAGCTAGAACAGCCGCGGTGCAAAACGTTTTCTGTGCGCTGTGGAATCCCAGTCAGCCTGGCCCCACCTGTAAGCGTCTGTGGTTAAGTTTGAGTGGGTGAGAAAAGTTTCTGTTTAAGTCTGTTTTAATTCAAACTTATTTCAAATTAATTCAAATTCAAAATTAAATCTGTTTTTAATTATCTTTTGAAATATAAATCCATTTAATGCAAATAATATATGTTTTCAAATCAGAAAAATGTGAGGATTTCAAATATACAATCCAAAATATATTTGGAACACTTTAAAATTCCAAGTTGGTTTAATTACAATAAAATGCCCTTTTCACTAATTAATTAATAACTTTAGTTTTATAACTCCAAATTTAATAAATAATATGTCTAAAATGATTAGCTCGACGAGACCTTTCTATTTATGCATTCCATGGTTTGATTTGAAGCATGCATCATATAAATATAATGTATACAGCAACTAATATGAGAATAAAATGGGGCCAAAACTAAATAAAATGCTTTATTATTGTATTCCACACCTCACCCATGCCATGCTACTTTATTGCTATGCAAATTGTGCATCCTTCATCATGGCATGATTGTTTGCTTGTCACATTTATTCATATGCTTGTGCACTTTATTTATGTTGGCCCTTGTTTGTTTGGTCCTTCTTCGAATAGACGCTGAGCAGGGGATATATCAAGAGAACCAGGAGCACTACCCAGATCCATCCCTTGCTTCAACTGAGCTGCCAGGCAAGCACTACCACATGCTTGCATACATATAGTACCCATTGCCTCTATCTTATTCTTGCATCATTGAGTCGCGATTGCATTAAACCGAATCCCAAGTACTGCATAGCCTTTACTTTTAAACCCCACCGAAGCTTGTTCCTCCATCCCATGAGCCATTACTACAGGAGTTGTTTGAGCCATGCGAGTCGTAGAACAGCATGTGTAGGGTATGTGAGTGTCTGATGGATAACGAGGTACCTAAACAACTTAACCTGAGTAGTAATGGGATAATTAATGAAAGTGGCATCGGTGAGCCATATTCGCTATTTGGTTTTTCAGGCTCACTTGTGTCCCGTAGGACCCCGAGTACTTGATTCCTGTTCCTTGATTATTCGCGCTATCCACATCCGGGAGGCTTATGAACCCCCCTGAGCCAGAGCTTGATTCATTCTTATTTCTTGGGGCCAAAAACTAGTTTGAGGTTTTATTTACTATCCTGTACTTATGCCATGCTTTACTGCTTTATTTAAAATTGTGCGAGGAGCACACTGTACTGTTTAGGAAAGCGGAGTGTTTTCGCGGTGTCGATAAGCCCAGTCACATTTTCGGGTTCCCAGTCGTTCACAGCCATTGACGCAAACCTTGAGGCCGTCTCGGAGTCAGCTAACTTCGTTGCGGGTAGCTCAATGGGGTGGCCCCCTGAAATATTTCTGAATCCTGTAATTGCTTTGTCGTGACTGCCTCGTTGGGTTTTGATTTGGTTTTTCCGAGGCATATCGAGTGTGTGTTGCTATTTGTGCACCCCTGCAGGGTAAAACTTTCTGAAAGCCGTGTCCGCGGTTATGGACGACTTGGAGCACAGTTTCTCGATCATAGACAAGCATAACTAAAGTACCGCTTTTAATCTGACTAGACTAGGTACCGGACTAGTAAATAGCACAACACTCATGAAATGTTTAATAAAACTGCCAACGGATGGCGGGTTGTTCGTCCGCTTCCTCGTCGGTAAGCGAGGAGGAGGATGGATCTATGGATATTACCGTTTTAACTGTTATAACTGTTGTTATTAATTCACGGACATCCGTCTATCTCTGGTTAGGCGGATGGTTAGCGAGTACCTATAGAATTGCTAGGGTTTATCTTTTGCTGCAATTGCGTCACCCCAGGTTGTGTCCCCTTTAGAGGCATAAAGACTTGCTGAGTACCCCTAGGGTCTCACACGATAAATTATTTGGTTCAGATGAATAGGTACACTCACAAGATGGATACTGGTTGGAAGAGACGGACGATATGGGCAACGATCATTCGGTGTAGAGATTCCGGGAACGGGGATCCGTGAGATCTGTGGGCGGGATGTGCTTATTTATGGGGCATCTTATGCCGATTTGCTTCTTATCCGTACTCGGATTTTGTCTTCCGCTTCCGCTTGATACTCTGTTGATTGATGTATGAGGAGATATCCTAAACTATTATATCTATCTAGGATATTTGGATCTTGCCGTATGGCGTTGCTATTTTTCCTTTCTTTTTAGATGGAATGGCTCTGATGTACTATTGTATGGTGGCTTGCATACATACTCATTTGTGTATGTAGTTGATCCCTTCGCCTGCCGATTACGCCGCCCGTTCTTGTCCCGATGTTTGGAAATGGTTGGGACGGCCGAAAGGTCTACCTGTGAGTGGCATTTGGGCCCCACCGTACTATTTCAACCATTTCTGATCATCCAGGCTTGTACTAGGAGCGTAATTCACCAAGGTAGTTACAATTGGTATCAGAGCCATCGCGACCTTCAGGGTCTTAGCCAAATGGTCGTTGTCTGTCTAGCAAATATTTTTGGTAGTTATGTATACTAGGGAAAAACAAAACGCGAGAGTAGGACTGCTTCCACTTTTCTTCTTACCCAACCACCACTCTTTTCTGGTAAGGAAGTGTAACGTTTTCAATTCTCTTCTTAAATTCAAACTAGGATTCACGTGTTCTGGGTTTCCGTAGTACCATAGGTTATGTATCTGTGTGTGTGAGTGTGTGTGTGTAATCCTTTGTCTATCTGTTGCATCCAAGTTGTTATCTTATCGGCCTTTTGGTTATCAACTGTTGGTACATTCCATACCGACAGGCTTTTGCAAACCGACGCGATCTATCTGATTCGTTGTATACCGACGCGATCTGTCTTACTCTTTGTTATCCGACGCTATCTTGTTTGTGGTGTTCATTTCCGTAGTTGCTAATCTTTAGGTTATCTTGAGGAGAAGGTGTTGAGATATGTGTTTTACTTGTTCATGTGCGGAGTAATGATTTGAGTGCGGGATGGAGTCGCGATCATACCACTACTCTTATCATTCGCTCTTGTATATTGAATTGGTAGAGTCACTAATCTTGATTCGTTAAGTAATTTTGCGCATCTATTGGTATTTTAATGCCGAAATTTGTGGAAAATTTTTCTTTGATATATCTGTGTACCACACTCCTTTTCAGTCGTGTGCGATATGCTTAATATCTTCTAGGTGCTTTGAACTTTGTTGATATTTTAATATCATCTTAGTAAATTGTATCCTTTAATCTTGATTAATTCCATTTTGGTACTATTTTGGATTATTATTATTCTCCATTATAGTACTGACTTGTGTGTTATATCAATAACAGGATGGCACCACCACGCCGTTCTGAGGAGGACATACAACCTGAACTGGGGGCAGCGTTGTCAAGCATCGCCAATGCCTTGGCAGCAATGCAGCAGAACCAGCAGCGCTTTGAGGAAAGTGTCAGGAGGAACGAGTTTGTGCCGCTACCTCCACCTCCCAAGCGAGGAGACATCAAAAGCTTCCTGAAGTTCAACCCTCGCCAGTTTGATGTTTCTGATCAACCACTTGATGCTGATGATTGGTTGCGTGAGATGTCAAGGTTACTGGCAACTGCTGATGTTCCTGAGAAAGAATGGGTAAAGTGTGCTACTCACCTTCTGAAGGGAGATGCAGCTCTGTGGTGGGAGAATTACCTGAAGGCAAACTGCACGGGTTTTCAGCCTACTTGGGGACAGTTCACTGGAGCTTTCAAAGAGCAGTATCTGTTAGAAATTATCATGGAGAGGATGAAGGAAGTGTTTCTCAACCTCAAGCAGGGCAATGACAATGTCAACACCTACATCAGGAACTTCATGAACCTTTCTCGTTATGGTGGCGATGAGATCTCTGATGACAAGAAGAAGCAAAAGAGGTTCAGGCAAGGGCTTAATGCATCGATCAAATATGCAATCACACATGCAAGGCCGACATCTTTTCTGGAACTTCAGCATACAGCTCTGCAGGAAGAGGCAAGTAGGCAAGTGTTTGAGGAGTCAAAGAAACACAGCCGTGATGCAGCAGGCTCTTCAGCTATGTCAGCTCCTTCTAAGCGTCGTGTCTGGGTTCCTAACACCCCACCGTCGCTCCCGGCTCCACCAAGACCTTCAAGCTACGCGGCAAGGCCACCAAGCTTCCTCACTGCTGCTCCCAGGGGCTACAACCACCTCTACCCTGGAGCGCCTGGCGGAGTCCCTGGCTACGTTGCTCCACGTCCACCTGGTGCTTGTTACACTTGTGGAGACTCTGGGCATCAACAATGGAACTGTCTGATGAAGAACAAGGCTCTTCCCCCACCACCTCCAAGATCTGCGGCAAGCTCTCCTTTGGTTCGTGCACCACCACCTCGGGCTCTCAACATCAACACCAAGCCCGGGTCTGCTATTGCTCGTGCCAACTGCATCAACGCCGCTCAAGCTAAGCATGCGCCTGGAGTTGTGATGGGTATGCTTTCCGTTAACTCAGTCCCTGCACAAGTTTTGTTTGATTCTGGTGCATCGCATTCTTTTGTGTCTCACGAGTTTGCAAATGAGAATGAGTTAGCTATGGATCCTCTCCTCAAGCGGTTAATGGTCCTTTCTCCTGGAGCAACAATGGCAGCTTCTAAAATCAGCCATGGCAATCAAATTGAGATTGGTGGCTCTTCGTTCTCGGCTTCTTTGATCATTCTGGGCAATTCTGACATTGATGTCATCTTGGGCATGGATTGGTTGACAGCAAATGCAGCTGTGATTGATTGTGCTGAACGCTCGGTTTCTCTGAAGATTTCTGAAGGCCATATAGTCTATTCTCCAAGTCTGACTCCGGCTATCCAGCTTTTCTCTTTGGCGGCTCTGAATGTTGATGCTATGGAAGCTATTCAGAGTGTTCCGGTGGTCTGTGAGTTCCCAGATGTCTTTCCTGAAGAGTTGCCAGGTATGCCTCCGGATCGTGAGGTTGAGTTTGTAATTGAGCTTGAACCTGGTACCGCTCCTATCTCCAAGCGGCCTTATAAAATGGGTCCTGCTGAGTTGGCTGAACTCAAACGACAGCTCGATGAACAAGAGAAGTTGGATTTCATTCAGCATAGTACTTCTTCTTGGGGTAGCCCAACACTCTTTGTGAAGAAGCGAGACCAGACTGATAGACTTTGTGTTGACTATCGGGCTCTCAATGCTAAAACCATCAAGAATAAATATCCCCTTCCGCGGATTAATGATCTCTTTGATCAGCTAGCTGGAGCTGTGGTTTTCTCTAAGCTGGACTTGAGGAGTGGTTATCACCAAATCAAGATTCGCAAGGAAGATGTTCCGAAGACAGCTTTCACCACCCGCTATGGCCTGTATGAGTACACGGTCATGTCTTTCGGTCTCACCAACGCACCTGCCACCTTCTCGAGGCTCATGAACTCGGTTTTCATGGAGTATCTTGACAAGTTCGTTGTGGTCTATCTAGATGACATCTTAGTCTATTCTAAGTCACAAGAAGAGCATGAAGAACACCTTCGGTGTGTCCTAAGCAAACTTCGTGAGAATCGCTTGTATGCAAAGTTCTCCAAGTGTGAGTTTTGGCTGCCTCAAGTTACCTATCTTGGTCACGTCATCTCTGCCAAAGGCATTGCAGTCAATCCGGAAACTGTGAAGACAATTGTTGAATGGCTTCCTCCTGTTACTGTCAAAGAAGTGCGGAGTTTCCTTGGTTTGGCTAGTTATTGCCGTCGCTTCGTTCAGAACTTTTCGAAGATAGCGAAGCCTCTTACCGATCTCCTCAAGAAAGGCAAGAAATACCTTTGGACTCCTGCATGTCAAGCAAGCTTTGAGACACTCAAAGAAAAGCTCACTTCCAAACCAGTCTTGGTTCCTCCGGATACATCCAAGCCGTTCCAGATATTCTGTGACGCCTCTTTGCATGGATTGGGTGCGGTCCTCATGCAAGAAAAACAAGTTGTTGCTTATGCCTCTCGACAGTTGAAGACGCATGAGATCAACTATCCTACACATGACCTCGAGCTCGCAGCAGTTGTCTTTGCTTTGAAAGTATGGAGGCACTACTTGCTTGGCAACCGTTGTGAAATCTTTTCTGATCACAAGAGTTTGAAGTATATCTTCACACAGCCTGATCTCAACCTTCGGCAAAGGAGATGGATTGAAGCAATCAATGACTTCGATTTGACCAACAACTACACTCCGGGCAAAGCTAATGTCATGGCAGATGCTCTCAGCCGCAAAGCTTATGTCAACAACCTCATGATGGAAGAACAACAGCCTCTCTTGTGCGAGAAATTCCGTCAGCGCAACCTGGAAATTGTGGAACAAGGGTATCTCCAGAACCTTCTAGCAACACCTATCTTGGAAGAAAAGGTTCGCTCTTCTCAGCTTGGTGATCCGTACACAAGAAAGATCATCTCCAGGATTCAGCTTCCGAAGTATGAGTCCTTCCACGTCGATGATCAAGGCACGCTTCTCTTTGAACACCGGATGTTTGTTCCGAACTACCCGGGTTTGAGGGAGCAAGTTCTCAAGGAGGCGCATGATTCTGTTCTTTCTATCCACCCTGGCAGCACAAAGATGTACATGGACTTGAAAACACAATATTGGTGGCCTGGTTTGAAAAGGTATTGTGCCAAGTATGTCTCGGAGTGTGATGTTTGCCGCAGAGTGCAAGCTGTTCATCAGAAACCTTCCAGACTTCTACAGCCATTGAAACCCCCGGAATGGAAATGGGAGAAAGTAGAGATGGACTTCATCACTGGTTTTTCGAGGTCGCAGAAGGGCAACAATTCAATCTTTGTTGTCATTGACAGGCTTTCTAAAGTGGCTCACTTCTTCCCCGTCAAGGAAACAATTTCTGCAATTCAGTTGGCTGAGCTCTATATCAACAGAATTGTCTCTCTGTATGGGGTTCCGCTTGAGATCAGTTCAGACCGTGGAAGCATCTTCACTTCCAAGTTCTGGGAAAGTTTCGAAAATGCTTTGGGAACAAAGTTGAACTTCAGCACAGCTTACCACCCTCAGTCGCAAGGACAAGTGGAAAGGATCAATCAGATTCTGGAGGATATGCTTCGTGCTTGCGTCATCTCTTTTGGCATGAAGTGGGAAGAATGTCTTCCTTATGCTGAATTCTCTTACAACAATAGCTTCCAGAAAAGTCTAAAGATGGCACCATTTGAGGCTCTCTATGGTCGCAAATGCAGAACTCCGATTGGTTGGTCGGGTGCAGGTGAAAGAATCTTGTTTGGCCCTGACATTGTGACTCAAGCGGAGGAAAAGGTTCACATCATTCTGGAAAATCTGAGGATTGCTCAAAGTCGCCAGAAGAGCAATTATGACAGGAAGCACACGGACATGGAGTATGTCCCTGGTGATCTCGTTTACCTTCGTGTCACTCCCATGAGAGGCACGCACCGCTTTGGTATCAAAGGGAAGCTGGCTCCTAGATACATCGGTCCCTTCAAAGTTCGTGGAAGAAGAGGAGAAGTTGCTTATGCTCTTGAGCTCCCGGAAAAACTCAAAGTCCATGATGTTTTCCACATCTCTCAGCTCAAGAAGTGCTTCAAGGACCCCGGCAGGACCGTGGATCATGAGCTTATCAATCTCCAAGAAGACCTGTCTTATCAAGAACACCCCACAAAAATCCTTGAAGTCGCAGAAAGAAGGACTCGCAACAAGTCCATCAAGTTCTGCAAGGTGCAGTGGTCGCACCATTCCGTTGATGAAGCCACTTGGGACGTGAAGATGAGCTCCGTGTCAAGTATCCTACCCTCTTTGTGTCTTCTTCTTCATCCTAGAATCTCGGGGCGAGATTCCTGTTCAGTGGGGGAGAGTTGTAGCATCCCAATTGTCTAACAATTGTAATGCTACTTGGTCTAGTAATATAATGGCTACTTCAAATATATAATTGTTGCATAATCATTATATCATGCTCATGTCATCATGCCACCTTGCATTTGAGCATCATACAAAACCCTTTTTGATTTGGTTCTTCTCTCATATGCATTGTAAATTGTATTTGCCTCTTGATATTGTATTTGGTTCTTGATATATTGTTTAATGCCCAAGTTGAGTTGGGGGCATATCTTTTATTCCACTCCACCACCCTTTCTTTTCACCACCTTATAAATTCCACCATCCAACTAAATATGAGCTTTGCATTTTATTTGAGTTACCTCTAGTTCATGTGGGTTGGGATGGATCCAATTCTTGTCCACATGCTCTCATCTTAGCATCATGTTGTTTTCACATCATTGATATATGAGAGCCACATGGCCACCTTTGCATGCCTTGTGAGTGGAACCTTTCTCCTAGCTTCCATATGGTTTATCATGGAATTATGCTCATGTTGGAATATTTTGGGACTATTGATCATCTAGTGGAACATACACACTAGCATGTCCCATTCTATTTCAAACATGGCTATCTCCATCTATTCCACTTGGAATTCTTTCTAGATTCCTTTGCTTGGGCCTTACTCCAATTTTGGGAATGCATAATAATAATGCCATGTAATAACATTGTTTTCACAAGAATCAACATGGCATTAAATAATTGCATGGGCCATGCAAGTACCACCTTTTGCTTGTCATTTGGTTTTTACTTGTTTTTGGTGGAATCATGCCATCTCTCATCTACCTCTCTCTCTTTTAGCTTGATCTTATTTGATCATGCTTAAACCACCTCACCCTCTTTTTTCCTTGTCTAGTTCTTGCTTGATCTTGCTTGATCTAGTTTGGAGCATGCATACTCCTAAAACCCTAGCTCTCACCCCCTCTCTCTCTAACCCTCTATCTAAGTTCCCTCTAATCACCACCCCATCATCACCTTACCCCTCTACCCCACTCTCCAAACCACCCCATCTAACCTAACCTCACACCCCCCTTTAAGCTAAACCCTAGCTCCTCCCTAATCCCCCTCTCTCCTCTCTCACCACATGGTCACCCTGGCCCCACCCAGCTCGCCCCACCTGACCACCCCAACCCTAGCTCCCAACCTAGCTCAAACCCGAGCCTAGCTCTAACCTACCCGAGGCTACCCCCCTCCTCTCTCTAGCTCCCTCTCTCTCTGCCAAGGACCACCCGAGCCTGCCCCTGCCTCCCTGGCCTCGCCCTCTGGCCCCACCTGGACGTCACCTGCATGCCCCTGCCCTGCCTGCCCGACCAAGCATGTGAAGAAGGAGAGGAGGAAAAGGGGCACCGAGGCCACCTTTTCCCCATCTACCTGCTCCCCACGGCATCCTCCCTCCCTCTACCTTATCTCCTCCCCCACGACTCTCCTCTGCTCGCCCAGATCCGCCCCATAGCCTCCCCTCTCACCCTCCTTTTCCACCGCCACCGTCTACACCTCGCCGCCAAAACCTCGGCCTCCACCGCGCCCGGCCGATCCAGCCAGCGTGGCCGTCGTGGAAGTGGTCGAGGACGTTCCTCTGATTCCCCTGCATCGTCCCGTACCCGCCGCCAGAACCAGCGCGAGGCCGACGCGAAACCCTAGCCGGCCGTCTGTCTGCGTCCTCGTCGATCGCCAGCGCCTCAAGCCGAACCGACCACGTCGACACACTCCCGGTGAGCTCCCCAACCCCCCAGACATCCTCGTCGTCGCCGTCTCGCGCTAGATTCGCCGGACGTTTCGTCGTGCACGCTCTGTGCGCCGGCGAGCGCAGCGTCGACTCGCTCCCCGCGTCGCGCTAAACCCTAGCTAGGCCCCGCTCGCCCTCCTAGCACCAACCCGCCGCTACACGCACGGGTTCGCCACCCCAGCGCGCGCCCGCAGGTCCCTGGTTCGAGCCCCGCACGCCGCGTGCCGCTGCTGTGCACCGATCTGTCGACAGACAGATTCAGAGGAAGAAGCACAGTGTCGCGGGCGACGTTTTGCCGAAAACCCCCTGCCTTTCTTTATGCATCAACCCGCGGTACCTTTTGGGCCCACCGTCAGCCGCAGTGCCCGCTTTGCAAAGAACCCCCTGGCCTCTAGAAAACTCAACCCGCGCTCCCCTTGGCCCCATCCGTCAGTGCCTGTCTTTCGCCCACTGCCGCGTGGACCCGCGTGGTCGATGGCCCACCTGTCATTCGCTTGAGCTAGAACAGCCGCGGTGCAAAACGTTTTCTGTGCGCTGTGGAATCCCAGTCAGCCTGGCCCCACCTGTAAGCGTCTGTGGTTAAGTTTGAGTGGGTGAGAAAAGTTTCTGTTTAAGTCTGTTTTAATTCAAACTTATTTCAAATTAATTCAAATTCAAAATTAAATCTGTTTTTAATTATCTTTTGAAATATAAATCCATTTAATGCAAATAATATATGTTTTCAAATCAAAAAAATGTGAGGATTTCAAATATGCAATCCAAAATATATTTGGAACACTTTAAAATTCCAAGTTGGTTTAATTACAATAAAATGCCCTTTTCACTAATTAATTAATAACTTTAGTTTTATAACTCCAAATTTAATAAATAATATGTCTAAAATGATTAGCTCGACGAGACCTTTCTGTTTATGCATTCCATGGTTTGATTTGAAGCATGCATCATATAAATATAATGTATACAGCAACTAATATGAGAATAAAATGGGGCCAAAACTAAATAAAATGCTTTATTATTGTATTCCACACCTCACCCATGCCATGCTACTTTATTGCTATGAAAATTGTGCATCCTTCATCATGGCATCATTGTTTGCTTGTCGCATTTATTCATATGCTTGTGCACTTTTTTATGTTGGCCCTTGTTTGTTTGGTCCTTCTTCGAATAGACGCTGAGCAGGGGATATATCAAGAGAACCAGGAGCACTACCCAGATCCATCCCTTGCTTCAACTGAGCTGCCAGGCAAGCACTACCACATGCTTGCATACATATAGTACCCATTGCCTCTATCTTATTCTTGCATCATTGAGTCGCGATTGCATTAAACCGAATCCCAAGTACTGCATAGCCTTTACTTTTAAACCCCACCGAAGCTTGTTCCTCCATCCCATGAGCCATTACTATAGGAGTTGTTTGAGCCATGCGAGTCGTAGAACAGCATGTGTAGGGTATGTGAGTGTCTGATGGATAACGAGGTACCTAAACAACTTAACCTGAGTAGTAATGGGATAATTAATGAAAGTGGCATCGGTGAGCCATATTCGCTATTTGGTTTTTTAGGCTCACTTGTGTCCCGTAGGACCCCGAGTACTTGATTCCTGTTCCTTGATTATTCGCGCTATCCACATCCGGGAGGCTTATGAACCCCCCTGAGCCAGAGCTTGATTCATTCTTATTTCTTGGGGCCACAAACTAGTTTGAGGTTTTATTTACTATCCTGTACTTATGCCATGCTTTACTGCTTTATTTAAAATTGTGCGAGGAGCACACTGTACTGTTTAGGAAAGCGGAGTGTTTTCACGGTGTCGACAAGCCCAGTCACATTTTCGGGTTCCCAGTCGTTCACAGCCATTGACGCAAACCTTGAGGCCGTCTCGGAGTCAGCTAACTTCGTTGCGGGTAGCTCAATGGCGTGGCCCCCTGAAATATTTCTGAATCCTGTAATTGCTTTGTCGTGACTGCCTCGTTGGGTTTTGATTTGGTTTTTCCGAGGCATATCGAGTGTGTGTTGCTATTTGTGCACCCCTGCAGGGTAAAACTTTCTGAAAGCCGTGTCCGCGGTTATGGACGACTTGGAGCACAGTTTCTCGATCATAGACAAGCATAACTAAAGTACCGCTTTTAATCTGACTAGACTAGGTACCGGACTAGTAAATAGCACAACACTCATGAAATGTTTAATAAAACTGCCAACGGATGGCGGGTTGTTCGTCCGCTTCCTCGTCGGTAAGCGAGGAGGAGGATGGATCTGTGGATATTACCGTTTTAACTGTTATAACTGTTGTTATTAATTCACGGACATCCGTCTATCTCTGGTTAGGCGGATGGTTAGCGAGTACCTATAGAATTGCTAGGGTTTATCTTTTGCTGCAATTGCGTCACCCCAGGTTGTGTCCCCTTTAGAGGCATAAAGACTTGCTGAGTACCCCTAGGGTCTCACACGATAAATTATTTGATTCAGATGAACAGGTACACTCACAAGATGGTTACTGGTTGGAAGAGACGGACGATATGGGCAACGATCATTCGGTGTAGAGATTCCGGGAACGGGGATCCGTGAGATCTGTGGGCGGGATGTGCTTATTTATGGGGCATCTTATGCCGATTTGCTTCTTATCCGTACTCGGATTTTGTCTTCCGCTTCCGCTTGATACTCTGTTGATTGATGTATGAGGAGATATCCTAAACTATTATATCTATCTAGGATATTTGGATCTTGCCGTATGGCGTTGCTATTTTTCCTTTCTTTTTAGATGGAATGGCTCTGATGTACTATTGTATGGTGGCTTGCATACATACTCATTTGTGTATGTAGTTGATCCCTTCGCCTGCCGATTACGCCGCCCGTTCTTGTCCTGATGTTTGGAAATGGTTGGGACGGCCGAAAGGTCTACCTGTGAGTGGCATTTGGGCCCCACCGTACTATTTCAACCATTTCTGATCATCTAGGCTTGTACTAGGAGCGTAATTCACCGAGGTAGTTACACAATGTCATTGCATGTATGTTCTCTTTAGAGACCACATATGGATCCACCAGTGTGATTGCATGTGTGTTCTTTTCACAATCCACATATGGATCCACTAGAGTCATTGCATCTGTGTTCTTCTCATTAACCACTGCTAGAGTCATTGCATGTGTGTTATTTTCACAAACCACATATGGAACCTCCATTGTCATTGAAATGTCTATTCTTTCATTAACCACAACTAGAGTCATTTCATGTCTATTCTTTTCACAGACCACATATGGATCCACCAGTATCATTAAATGTGTGTTCTCTTCATAGACCACATATGGATCTACTAGTGTCATTGCATGTGTGTTCTTTTTATTAACAACAACTACAGTCATTGCATGTGTGTTGTTTTCTTAAACCACATATGGATCCACCAGTGTCATTGCATGTGTGTTCTTTTCACAATCCACATATGGATCCACTAGAGTCATTGCATCTGTGTTCTTCTCATTAACCACTGCTAGAATCATTGCATGTGTGTTCTTTTCACAAACCACATATGGAACCTCCGTTGTCATTGAAATATGTATTCTTTCATTAACCACATCTAGTGTCACTGCATGTGTGTTCTTCTCACAGACCACATATGGATCCACCAGAGTCATTGCATGTCTGTTCTTTTCAGAGACCACATATGGACCCACCAGTGTCATTGCATGTGTGTTCTTCTCATTAACCACCGCTAGAGTCATTGCATGTCTGTTCTTTTGACAAACCACACACGGAACCACCATTGTCATTGAAATGTGTGTTCTTTTCATCAACCACAGCCTGAGTCATTGCATGTGTGTTCTTCTAACAAACCACATATGGAACCACCATTTTCATTGAAATGTGTATTCTTTCATTAACCACATCTAATGTCATTGCATGTGTGTTCTCTTCATAGACCTCATATGGATCCACCAGAGTCATTTCTTGTCTATTCTTTTTATTAACAACAACTAGAGTCATTGCATGTGTGTTAGTTTCATTAACCACATATGGATCCACTAGTGTCATTGCTTGAGTGTTCTTCTCATTAACCACAGCTAGAGTCATTGCATGTCTGTTATTTTCACAAACCACATATGGAACCACCATTGTCATTGAAATGTGTATTCTTTCTTTAACCACAACTAGAGTCATTTCATGTCTATTCTTTTCAAAGACCACATATGGATCCACCAGTGTCATTAAATGTGTATTCTCTTCATAGACCACATATGGATCCACTAGTGTCATTGCATGTGTGTTGTTTTTATTAACAACAACTACAGTCATTGCATGTGTGTTATTTTCTTAAACGACATTTGGATCCACTAGTGTCATTGCATGTGTGTTCTTCTGTCACATCCCAAGATTTTCCAAATCTTGTAATGTGAGAATAAATAAATAAAATAAAACTTTGTTTGATTTTCAAGGCCAGAAGAAACTTTTTGAGTCCAATTGGGAATCTTCAAACCTATTTTGAACAATTAAATCCTAAAGGGATTTATAAAGATAAAACATTTAATAAAGGAAAATAAAATGTTTTGGAAATACTATTTTGGATCTTTTAATAAAAGACTTTGTTTTCAAATGAAAAGGTGGATTTATAAATAAAGATTATATTTTAAAGAGACAAATTAATTTTGGCCAAGGTTTTATAATAAAATATTTTGTTTTGATAAAATGAGTAAAGGTTTATTTAAATAAAATGATAAGGATGTAATATCCAAATTTTATTTAAGTAAAGGCTTTTCCCATTTTAAATGAACACTAAAACTTATTTATTTATTGTAAATAAGTTTTCCAAGTATTTTATTTCTACTTTGAAATCTTTTTATAAAAGGTTTTGGTTTTCAAAATGAAAAGAAATATTTTTTTTAAATAAAGATTATTTATAAAGCCAAATTAAACCTTGGCCAAGACTTTGAAACAAAAGGTTTTGTTTTGATTAAAATAGTAGAGGTTTACTTTAAAACAAAAAGGATTTAAATATCCAAGTTTTATTAATAAAGGTTTTACTATTTTCAAAACATCAAAACTTATTTATTTATTTAAAATAAGTTTTCCCAAGTATTTTATATTCTCAAATAAAACCTACTCAAGTGTTTTGGTTTTATTTATATTTCAAAATAAAGTTTTTGTTAAATCAAACCCTATTTTATTAAATAACTAAAGATCCATTTTATTTAATTATTGAATGGATCCTAAAAATGAATAAAAATATTATTTTATTTTGGATTTGGTTTATGTTGATAAACAGAACCAAGTTCAAAGTACAAAGTTGAGTGATTGTTTGAATTGTTTGAGTGGTTTGATTGTTTGAATAATTGATTGAAATTCAAAACAGAAAAAAATAGAATTAGAAAAGGAAAAAGAAAACAGACAGAAAAAAAATAGAGTTGGACCAGCCCAGTTGACAGCAGCCCACTAAGGCCCAGAACCAGCCCAGTTTTCATTCCCGAAGAAAACGATTCGCACCAATTAGTTAACCCACAGTGACACTGATCGGTGGACCCAACTCCCTTTCCTCCTCTATCGCTGACAAGACGACCCCACGCCACATCATCGTCTCCTTCACCCCTTCCCCGCAGACCAGTCTTCTCTTCCGGTTCTGCGATGAATTCGCGAGCATCAATTCGAGTTAACGCCACAGTTAATCCCTCCTGCAACCACGCTGTTTTAAACGCCTGCGCCTTCCCCTCCTTTCCCCTCAAACACCGTAGCACGAGAGCCTCCAGGCTGCACAAATTGCTCTCTGCAACCCCGCCGTCTCCGACGAGCTGTCGCAGCGATTCCGGCCAGCACACACCACCTCCTACCTCCTCGAGCACGCAGCAGTGCTCAGCATCCCCCAGCGGAACTTTCTGCAGTCGCAGCTAGCTCGCGCGTGTCCTTGAGCGTCGGCAACATCTACCCCGAGCCAGCGCCGCCGTCTGCTCAAACTACGGCGACGTTCCCCGGTAAAACCTGACCTCCCCTCCTTTCCTCGTGGACACGATAGTGACTGCCATGATCTGACGAACCTAACGGTGCCTTCCGTTTGTCCTAGGGTGCCCCCTATCCTCGCCCTCGACAACCTCCAGCATCGCCGTGTCTGCTTCTTCTCCGGCGACATTTCCTGGTAAGAGCCAACCACCCCGAGCCCTCTCGTTCACGCTCATAGCTCCGCCATGATCTCCTGCGTCTAACCCTGCCCTCGGTCTGTCTTCTCTTAATCTGTAGCATCATCTTCGACCGTGGACAGAGCCGACCGTCGCCAGAACGAACTCCGGCGAGAGATTCCACCTGACCCCGAGCGCCCCTTGCCTCGTCAACCACACGTTGAGCATCGCCGTGACCCCCTGAGCCCGGTGAGCGTCTCCCCTTTCTCCCTCACCTCCTGTAGCATCGGCACCGTCGTCGACCGACAGCTCCGCCGCCGGTAACCACCGCAGCACCGCCAGTTAGTGGTCAGAGTGATTGCATCCGTTAGATCTAGATCGGGCGAACAGGATTAGGTCACTTAAACGCCGAAGAGGTATGCTTCCAGAACCGCACGATCTAATTAGATCCAACGCTCCATGTTGCCGATCCGGCCGAACCGGTACCGCCCAACCAGAACGTGCCGCGTGTCACCAGGAGATTTAAAATAGGATTTGAAAACAGATTCTGATGCCATTTTCAAACCCTTGTAACTTTGGATCCACACGTCCAAAAATTACAAATTTTATGTCGTTGGATTCAGGAGAGCAAGCCCTAGCCAACCATACCCTTGGTTTAGCAAATAGTATCTGTTAGCTTGTTTAACTTTGCAGATTCTTTTGTGTGCTTGTTTAGATTAGAAAAATTGTTTAAAAATGATTTTAGGGTTAAAACCTTTGCAAAATGGTTTATTGTGACCTTACTGACCCTAGGAACCAACCCATGTTTTGGAAAATGAATTTGGAAAAGTTTAGAATGGATTAATTGGTTTAGTCCATTTCTAGCTAAATAAAACTGTTGTTTTGTTTATGAAAATGGTTTTGAATGGAAAACTTTGAGAAAATGGTTTGGACCAAACCTACTGACCCAAAACACCAAGTTTTGCAATAGCAACTCATTTGGTGAAACAAAATAATGATTCTTGATTTAAAACCATTTCTAGTCAAATAGAAATGTGGTTATTTTATTAAAAAATGGTTTTGGAAGAAAACCTTTGGAAAATGATTTGTTTTAAACTCACTAACCCCAAACCCCAAGTTTTGTGATTTGAAAACATACTTGGTGAACCCTATAGGTTAATGCCTTAGTAAAAATATTTCTACACCACATAAAATGATACTTTGTTTTGAAAATGGTTTGGAAGTGAAACCTCTTTGCAAATGATTTTGCCACTTTACAAAATGACCATTAGATATACCCAAATGTCTATGACCCACTAGGAACCACTTTTTCAAACAAAACAAAGCTTGGCATGCTTGCATGCATTACTTTGACTTTGTCATATGTGTGTTGTTTTGCTTGATTGGTAGATTGAGTTTGTGCCATGCTTGATTGAATTGTAGTGACTTGAAGAGTGTGATTGTTGCAAGGACAAGGAGTGAACTTATACCCTCTACCAAAAAGGTAAGTGATGCTTCATATCTTTTGTCCCATTACTTTCACTATGCATTAGTGTTTTTGCTAAGTAAAACTTGCATGGATTTTATTTTGCTAAGTATAGACCTTGCTAAAGGAAAACCTAGTAGAAGAATCCTTAGTAGGATTTTCCTAAGTTAAGAATCCTATTACTATCAAGCTTAGCCTAGCTAATAGAAAACATGGGTGGAATATATATTCACACTATGGAAAAATATCCTTAGTCTGAGGACTTGTGTTTTGTTTAATAAAACAACTAAGTAAATGAATTACCTGGGTGGAATGGAAGGAATGGTTTGTGTTGAGTGGTTCACAAGGCCATGGACTTGGCTTGTGTATCTCACTTGTGGATGGCCACCCAGGAACAAAGAGATTTGAGATGTCAAATGTTGAGAAGCTTCAAGTGCAACCACTTGGCAATATGGGATCTGCCATGATCATATAGGTTGCAAGAACTTAGCCATATGGACAGTGGGTGGTAGTGTTTGATAGGTTGGAGCGCGTCCATGATGGTCTAAGGGAAGGCTTCTGAAAGATCTTGTCTTGGGAAACCAAGTCTTGTGGGGAAAGTGCACCACCTCTGCAGAGTGTAAAATCTAAGTACTTAGCCATGTCCCTGGTAAAGGACAATTTGAGCATCAAGACATGGAAGCAATCAAGAATCTCATCACTCCAATTTCTAAGTAAAACTTGTGGTTTGAACAAGGGTTGTTTGAAATCTTCAATCTTTGATGGAGAGATGGCTTGGTACAAGGATCTTGAAATCTTTGATTGAGGAAAAATGATTTTGCCAAGCAAAACCTAGTATTTTCAAATGTTAAGGAAAAATCTATTTTTGAGCAATGCAAGCCTCAACTCCACTTAGCCAAATGCATATAGATGATAGACTCCACCATACTACCATAGTATCACTTGCCAATACAATTCAAATGTATTGACCCTTTGTGGCTGTAACTTGTATGTTGCAGGTTTGATTGATTTTAGTGTGGATTGATTGATTAGGATTACAAAGTCTACAACCAACATCTGCCTGTGGCACTTTGAAGATGAAGGACCCCATGATTATAGTTATTCCGCTGCAATGTAATGTAAATAGCCAATGAGCTATGTTTGATGTAATAAAATTATTTTATTCCTGGTTATAAAGTTGTATTATGACCTTTGTTTCTTGATATTACATCTAAACTGTGGATGCTAGCTATTGATCCAGGGACTAGCATTGTAAACACAGGGGGCTCAATCTTATTAAAGGTTCGGGACCCTACATCTTCTCATTAACCACATCTAGAGTCACTGGATGTATGATCTTTTCACAAACCACATATGGATCCACCAGTGTCATTTAAATGTGTGTTCTTTTTAGAGACCACACATGGATCCACTAGTGTCATTGCATATGGATCCACCAGAGTTCATTGCATGTGTGTTCTTTTTACCAACCACATATGGAACCACCATTGTCATTGAAATGTGGGTTCTTCTCATTAACCACAGCTAGAGTCATTGCATGTGTGTTCTTTTCACAAACCACATATGGAACCACCGTTGTCATTGAAATGTGTATTCTTTCATTAACCACAACTAGAGTCATTTCATGTCTATTGTTTTCACAGACCACAAATGGATCCACTAGTTTCATTAAATGTGTGTTCTCTTCATAGACCACATATGGATCCACTAGTGTCACTGCATGTGTGTTCTTTTTATTAACAACAACTACAGTCATTGCATGTGTGTTATTTTCTTAAACGACATATGGATCCACCAGTGTCATTGCATGTGTGTTCTTCTCATTAACCACATCTAGAGTCACTGGATGTATGTTCTTTTCACAAACCACATATGGATCCACCAGTGTCATTTAAATGTGTGTTCTTTTTAGAGACCACACATGGATCCACCAGTGTCATTACATATGGATCCACCAGAGTTCATTGCATGTGTGTTCTTTTCACAATCCACCTATGCATCCACCAGTGTCATTGCATGTGTTTTCTTCTCATTACCCACAACTAGAGTCATTGCATGTGTGTTCTTTTCACAAACACATATGGAACCACCATTGTCATTGAAATGTGTAGTCTTTTATTAACCACATGTAGAGTCATTTCATGACTATTCTTTTCACAGACCTAATATGGATCCACCAGTGTCATTGCATGGCTGTTCTTTTCAGAGACCACATATGGATCCACCAATGTCATTGCATGTGTGTTCTTTTCAGAGACCACATATGGATCCACCAGTGTCATTGCATGTGTGTTCTTTTCACAATCCACATATGGATCCACTAGAGTCATTGCATCTGTGTTCTTCTCATTAACCACTGCTAGAGTCCTTGCATGTGTGTTCTTTTCACAAACCACATATGTAACCTCCATTGTCATTGAAATGTGTATTCTTTCATTAACCACATCTAGTGTCACTGCATGTGTGTTGTTCTCACAGATCACATATGGATCCACCAGAGTCATTTCATGTCTGTTCTTTTCAGAGACCACATATGGACCCACCAGTGTCATTGCATGTGTGTTCTTCTCATTAACCACCGCTAGAGTCATTACATGTGTGTTCTTTTGACAAACCACATACGGAACCACCATTGTCATTGAAATGTGTGTTCTTTTCATCAACCACAACTAGAGTTATTGCATGTGTGTTCTTCTAACAAACCACATATGGAACCACCATTGTCATTGAAATGTGTATTCTTTCATTAACCACATCTAATGTCATTGCATGTGTGTTCTCTTCATAGACCACATATGGATCCACCAGAGTCATTGCATGTCTGTTCTTTTTATTAACAACAACTAGAGTCATTGCATGAGTGTTAGTTTCATTAACCACATATGGATCCACTAGTGTCATTTCATGAGTGTTCTTCTCATTAACCACAGGTAGAGTCATTGCATGTCTATTCTTTTCACAAACCACATATGGAACCACCATTGTCATTGAAATGTGTATTCTTTCATTAACCACAACTAGAGTCATTTCATGTATATTCTTTCCACAGACCACATATGGATCCACCAGTGTCATTAAATGTGTGTTCTCTTCACAGACCACATATGGATCCACTAGTGTCATTGCATGTGTGTTCTTTTTATTAACAACAACTACAGCCATTGCATGTGTGTTATTTTCTTAAACGACATATGGATCCACCAGTGTCATTGCATGTGTGTTCTTTTCACAATCCACATATGGATCCACTAGAGTCATTGCATCTGTGTTCTTCTCATTAACCACATCTAGAGTCACTGGATGTATGTTCTTTTCAAAAACCACATATGGATCCACCAATGTCATTTAAATGTGTGTTCTTTTTAGAGACCACACATGGATCCACCAGTGTCATTGCATATGGATCCACCAGAATTCATTGCATGTGTGTTCTTTTCACGAACCACATATGGAACCACCATTGTCATTGAAATGTGTGCTCTTCTCATTAACCACAGCTAGAGTCATTGCATGTGTGTTCTTTTCATAGAACACATATGGATCCACCAGTGTCATTGCATGTCTGTTCTTTTCAGAGACCACATATGGATCCACCAATGTCATTGCATGTGTGTTCTTTTCAGAGACCACATATGGATCCACCAGTGTCATTGCATGTGTGTTCTTTTCACAATCCACATATGGATTCACTAGAGTCATTGCATCTATGTTCTTCTCATTAACCACTGCTAGAGTCATTGCATGTGTGTTCTTTTCACAAACCACATATGGAACCTCCATTGTCATTGAAATGTGTATTCTTTCATTAACCACATCTAGTGTCACTGCATGTGTGTTGTTCTCACAGACCACATATGGATCCACCAAAGTCATTGCATGTCTGTTCTTTTCAGAGAACACATATGGACCCACCAGTGTCATTGCATGTGTGTTCTTCTCATTAACCACCGCTAGAGTCATTGCATGTGTCTTCTTTTGACAAACCACATACGGAACCACCATTTTCATTGAAATGTGTGTTCTTTTCATCAACCACAACTAGAGTCGTTGCATGTGTGCTCTTCTAACAAACCACATATGGAACCACCATTGTCATTGAAATGTGTATTCTTTCATTAGCCACATCTAATGTGATTGCATGTGTGTTCTCTTCATAGACCACATATGGATCCACCAGAGTCATTGCATGTCTGTTCTTTTTATTAACAACAACTAGAGTCATTGCATTTGTGTTAGTTTCAATAACCACATATGGATCCACTAGTGTCATTGCATGAGTGTTCTTCTCATTAACCACAGCTAGAGTCATTGCATGTCTGTTCTTTTCACAAACCACATATGGAACCACCATTGTCATTGAAATGTGTATTCTTTCATTAACCACAACTAGAGTCATTTCATGTCTATTCTTTTCAAAGACCACATATGGATCCACCAGTGTCATTAAATGTGTGTTCTCTTCATAGACCACATATGGATCCACTAGTGTCATTGCATGTGTGTTCTTTTTATTAACAACAACTACAGTCATTGCATGTGTGTTATTTTCTTAAACGACATATGGATCCACCAGTGTCATTGCATGTGTGTTCTTCTCATTAACCACATCTAGAGTCACTGGATGTATGTTCTTTTCACAAACCACATATGGATCCACCAGTGTCATTTAAATGTGTGTTCTTTTTAGAGACCACACATGGATCCACCAGAATTCATTGCATGTGTGTTCTTTTCACGAACCACATATGGAACCACCATTGTCATTGAAATGTGTGCTCTTCTCATTAACCACAGCTAGAGTCATTGCATGTGTCTTCTTTTCATAGACCACATATGGATCCACCAGTGTCATTGCATGTCTGTTCTTTTCAGAGACCACATATGGATCCACCAATGTTATTGCATGTGTGTTCTTTTCAGAGACCTCATATGGATCCACCAGTGTCATTGCATGTGTGTTCTTTTCACAATCCACATATGGATCCACTAGAGTCATTGCATCTATGTTCTTCTCATTAACCACTGCTAGAGTCATTGCATGTGTGTTCTTTTCACAAACCACATATGGAACCTCCATTGTCATTGAAATGTGTATTCTTTCATTAACCACATCTAGTGTCACTGCATGTGTGTTGTTCTCACAGACCACATATGGATCCACCAAAGTCATTGCATGTCTGTTCTTTTCAGAGAACACATATGGACCCACAAGTGTCATTGCATGTGTGTTCTTCTCATTAACCACCGGTAGAGTCATTGCATGTGTCTTATTTTGACAAACCACATACGGAACCACCATTTTCATTGAAATGTGTGTTCTTTTCATCAACCACAACTAGAGTCATTGCATGTGTGCTCTTCTAACAAACCACATATGGAACCACCATTGTCATTGAAATGTGTATTCTTTCATTAGCCACATCTAATGTGATTGCATGTGTGTTCTCTTCATAGACCACATATGGATCCACCAGAGTCATTGCATGTCTGTTCTTTTTATTAACAACAACTAGAGTCATTGCATGTGTGTTAGTTTCAATAACCACATATGGATCCACTAGTGTTATTGCATGAGTGTTCTTCTCATTAACCACAGCTAGAGTCATTGCATGTCTGTTCTTTTCACAAACCACATATGGAACCACCATTGTCATTGAAATGTGTATTCTTTCATTAACCACAACTAGAGTCATTTCATGTCTATTCTTTCCAAAGACCACATATGGATCCACCAGTGTCATTAAATGTGTGTTCTCTTCATAGACCACATATGGATCCACTAGTGTCATTGCATGTGTGTTCTTTTTATTAACAACAACTACAGTCATTGCATGTGTGTTATTTTCTTAAACGACATATGGATCCACCAGTGTCATTGCATGTCTGTTCTTCTCATTAACCACATCTAGAGTCACTGGATGTATGTTCTTTTCACAAACCACATATGGATCCACCAGTGTCATTTAAATGTGTGTTCTTTTTAGAGACCACACATGGATCCACCAGTGTCATTGCATATGGATCCACCAGAGTACATTGCATGTGTGTTCTTTTCACGAACCACATATGGAACCACCATTGTCATTGAAATGTGTGTTCTTCTCATTAACCACAGCTAGAGTCATTGCATGTGTGTTCTTTTCACAAACCACATATGGAACCACCATTGTCATTGAAATGTGTATACTTTCATTAACCACATCTAGCGTCATTTCATGACTATTCTTCTAACAGACCACATATGGATCCACCAGTGTCATTAAATGTGTATTCTCTTCATAGACCACATATGGATCCACGAGTGTCATTGCTTGTGTGTTCTTTTTATTAACCACAGCTAGAGTCATTGCATGTGTGTTCTTTTCACAAACCACATATGGAACCACCATTGTCATTGAAATGTGCGTTCTTTTCATCAACCACAGCTAGAGTCATTGCATGTGTGTTCTTCTAACAAACCACATATGGAACCACCATTGTCATTGAAATCTGTGTTCTTTTCATAGACCACATATGGATCCACTAGTGTCATTGCATGTGTGTTCTCTTATTAACAACAACTAGAGTCATTGCATGTGTGTTCTATTCAAAATCCACCTATGGATCCACCAGTGTCATTGCATGTGTGTTCTTCTCATTAACCATATCTAGAGTCACTGGATGTATGTTCTTTGCACTAACCACATATGGATCCACCATTGTCATTGAAATGTGTGTTCTTTTCATCAACCACAACTAGAGTCCTTGCATGTCTGTTCTTTTCACAAACCACATATGGAACCACCATTGTCATTGAAATGTGTGTTCTTTTCATCAACCACAGCTAGAGTCATTGCATGTGTGTTCTCTTCACATACCACATATGGATCCACCAGTGTCATTGCATGTGTGTTCTTTTTATTAACAACAACTAGAGTCATTGCATGTGTGTTCTTTTCACAATCCGCATATGGATCCACTAGAGTCATTGCATGTGTGTTCTTCTCATCAACCACAGCTAGAGTCATTGCATGTGTGTTCTTTTCACAAACCACATATGGAACCACCATTGTCATTGAAATGTGTATTCTTTCATGAACCACATTTAGCGTCATTTCATGACTATTCTTTTCACAGACCACATATGGATCCACCAGTGTCATTAAATGTGTGTTCTCTTCATAGACCACATATGGATCCACTAGTGTCATTGCATGTGTGTTCTTTTTATTAACAACAACTAGAGTCATTGCACGTGTGTTATTTTCATAAACCACATATGGATCCACTAGTGTCATTGCATGAGTGTTCTTCTCATTAACCATAGCTAGAGTCATTGCATGTCTCTTCCACCCAGTATCCATCTTGCGAGGGTACCTGTTCATCTGAACCAATAATTTATCGTGTGAGACCCTAGGGGTACTCAGCAAGTCTTTATGCCTCTAAAGGGGACACAACCTGGGGTGACGCAATTGCAGCAAAAGATAAATCCTAGCAATTCTATAGAAACTCGCTAACCATCCGCCTAACCAGAGATAGATGGATGTCCGTGAATGAATAACAACAGTTATAACAGTTATAACGGTAATATCCACAGATCCATCCTCCTCCTCGCTTACCGACGAGGAAGCGGACGAACAACTTCCCCCATCCGTTGGCAGTTTTATTATCCATTCTGTGAGTGTTGCACTATTTATTAGTCAGGTACTTAGTCAAATTAAAAGCGGTACTTTAGTTATTCTTGTCTATGATCGAGAAACTGTGCTCCAAGTCGTCCATAACCGCGGACACGGCTTTCAGAAAGTTTTACCCTGCAGGGGTGCACAAATAGCAACACACACTCGATCAACCTCGGAAAAACCAAATCATAACCAACGAGGCAGTCACGACAAAGCGATCACAGGATTCAGAAATATTTCAGGGGGCCACCCCATTAAGCTACCCGCAACGAAGCTGGCCGGCTACGAGACGGACTCAAGGTTTGTGTGGCCGGCTGTAAACGACTGGGAACCCGAAAGTGTGACTGGGCTTGTCGATACAGCGAAAACGGGTCACGGACCTAAACAGTACAGTGTGCAGTACCTCGCACAATTTAAATAAAGCAGTAAAGCATGGCATAAGTACGGGATAGTAAATAAAACCTCAAACTAGTTTGTGGCCCCAAGAAATAAGAATGAATCAAGTTTTGGCTCTGGGGGGTTCATAAGCCTCCCAGATGTGGATAGCGCGAATATTCAAGGAACAGGAATCAAGTACTCGGGGTCCTACGGGACACAAGTGAGCCTGAAAAACCAAATAGCAAATATGGCTCACCGATGCCACTTTCATTAGTTATCCCATTACTACTCAGGTTAAGTTGTTTAGGTACCTCGTTATCCATCAGACACTCACATACCCTACACATGCTGTTCTACGACTCGCATTGCTCAAACAACTCCTGTAGTAATGGCTCATGGGATGGAGGAAACAGGCTTCGGTGGGGTTTAAAAGTAAAGGCTATGCAATACTTGGGATTCAATTTAATGCAATCGCGACTCAATGATGCAAGAATAAGAAAGAGGCAATAGGTACTATATGTATGCAAGCATGTGGTAGTGCTTGCCTGGCAGCTCAGTTGTAGCGAGAGAAGGATCTGGGTAGTGCTCCTGGTTCTCTTGTTATATCCCCTGCTCAGCGTCTATTCGAAGAAGAACCAAACAAACAAGGGCCAACATAAATAAAGTGCACAAGCATATGAATAAATGCAACAAGCAAACAATCATGCCATGATGAATGATGCACAATTTGCATGGCAATAAAGTAGCATGGCATGGGTGAGGTGTGGAAAACAATAATAAAGCATTATATTGGGCTTTGGCCACATTTTATTCACAATTAAGTTGCTGTACACATTATATTTATATGATGCATGCTTCAAATCAAACCATGGAATGCATAAACAGAAAGGTCTCGTTGAGCTAATCATTTTAGACATATTATTTGTTAAATTTGGAGTTATAAAACAAAAGTTATTAATTAATTAAGGAAAAAGGGCATTTTGTTGTAATTTAAATTAACTTGGAATTTTTACATGTTCAAAATATATTATGAATGGCATATTTGAATTCCTCACATTTTTCTGATTTTAAAACATATATTATTTGTATTATTTGGGTTTAGATTTTAAAAGATATTTTAAAACAGAATTAAATTTGAATTTGAATTAATTTTGAAAAGATTTGAATTAAAACAGAAATAGACAGAAGCTTTTCTCACCCAGCCCGGACCTAGCCAGAGACACTGTCGGGTGGGCCAGGCGCTGACTGGGCAGAACTGCGCGCGAAAAGCTTTTTACACCGCTACGCTTCCTAGCCACGGAGACAGACAGGTGGGCTCCGCGGCTCTGTGGTCCCACACGCCAGAGGGCGGTTGAGAGGCTGCCACGCGGCACAGCGGGGGACTGCGGGTTGAGAACGGGAAACGCCGGGGGTTTTTCTGCAAAAGCGCAGCGGCTGGCAGGTGGGGTCCTAAGGAGCGCGGGTTGCGACGAGCAAAACAGCAGGGGGGTATTGGTAAAGTGGAAGCGGCTACTGTGGATCTTCCTGCAGGCGCGCGGACGGGTCGGTGATCGACCGCGCGGGGTGGGGATTCGACCCTGGGACGTACGGGTGCGCGCGGGCGGCGGTAGCCACTGCGGTAGGGCTAGGGGAGCTGACAGGAGGTGGTCTGGGGCCTAGCTAAGGCTTGACGCGGAGCGGGGAGGTTGCAGACGCCGGCGAGCTCTGGCGCGCAGAGGGCGTTTGTCGGATTGTCCATCGCGTATAGGCAACGGCAGCGCAGAGGAGCGTGTCTAGGAGGGTCGTGGGCTCACCGGGAGGTTGTTGGTGGCGTTGGATCGGGTCGGCGAGCAGTGGATCGGCGGCAAGGCAGACGCCCAGAAGATCTAGGGTTTCGTGCGTGCGCTGACGGTGTGTAGGGGTACAGGCCTCCTCCTCCTCGACGTCGTGTTCCGTGCTGCTGTAGAGGACCTCCTCGGTCTACCGGGCCTCCTCCACGACGTGCTTGCGAGCCGGAACGACGAGGAGCAGAGGGTAGACGGTGGCCGGCGAGAGGGAGGGTGGCGTCGGTGGGGAGGAAGAAGAGGAGATGCAGGGGCGCTGGGGCTGGATCTGGCGAGCAGAGGAGAGCCGTGGGGAAGGAGATAAGGCAGAGAGAGGGGAGGGGTGCCGTGGGGGAGTGGTAGATGGAAAAGGTGGCCTCGGCCACCTTTTTCCTCCTCCTTCTCTCACGTGCTAGGATCAGCAGGGGCAGGTAGGGCAGGGGGGGTGGCTTCTAGGCGGGGTAGGGTGAGGCCAAGGAGGCAGGGGCAGGCTCGGGTTGGAGGGGCCCCTAAGGCATAGAGAGAAAAAGAGAGAGGGAGGAGTAGCCTCGGTTTAGAGCTAGGGTAGGAGGGGGAGGGGGTATGGCTCGGGCTAGGGCTGGCCTAGGGTTTGGGTGGGGTAGCTAGGTGGCATGGTGGGGCCAGCTAGGTGAGAGAGAGAGGCCGAGAGAGAGAGATGGGGTGGGTACTTAGGGTTTGGTTAAGATTAGGTATAGATTAGGGTTTAGGAGAGGGGGGTATGTTGATGATGAGGTAGGTGATGGTCTAGGCTTAGAGAGATAGATGGAGAGGTTTGTAGCTAGGGTTTGCCTTGGACAAGATCAAGCCAAGAACAACCAAGATCAAACAAGATCAAGACAAGAAAAAGAGAGGGATGGAATGTTAGGGTTTGAGCAAGATCAACATAGATCAAGCCAAAAGAAAAGATAGAGGTAGAGAGAGAGGGATGATCCACTCAAAAATCAAATAAAATCCAAATGACAAGCTAAAGGGGTACTTGCATGGCCCATGCAAAATATTTATTGCCATGTGGGTTCTTGTGAAAACAATATTATTACATGGCATTAATATTATGCATTCCCAAAATTGGAATAAAGCCAAGCAAAAGCAATGAGAGGATGCCCCATGTGGAGTAGTTGGAGATGACCATTTTTGAAATACCATGGGACTTGCTAGTGTGTATATGCCACTAGGTAGTTAATAAGCCCACAAAATATCCCAACAAGATGATAAACCCAAAACAACACATATGGGAGCTAGAAATAGGGTTCCATTCACAAGGCATGCAAAGATGGCCATGTGGCTCTCATATACCAATAATGTGAAAACAACATGGTGCATATATGGGAGCATGTGGAAAAGAATTGGATCCATCCCAACCCACATGAGCTAGAGGTAAAACCATTAAGTCCCAAGCTCATATTTAGTTGGATGGTGGAATTATAAGGTGGTGAAAGAAAGGTGGTGGAGTTAATAAGAGATATGCCCCCAACTCAACTTGGGCATTAAACAATATATCAAGAACCAAATACAATATCAAGAGGCAAATACAATTAACAATGCATATGAGAGAAGAACCAAAACAAAAAGGGTTTTATATGATGCTCAAATGCAAGGAGGCATGATGACATGAGCATTATATAATGATGATGCAACAATTATATATTTGAAGTAGCCATTATATTACTAGACCAAGTAGCATTACAATTGTTAGACAATTGGGATGCTACACCCACCAGTGTCATTGCATGTGTGTTCTTCTCATTAACCACAGCTAGAGTCATTGCATGTGTGTTCTTTTCACAAACCACATATGGAACCACCATTGTCATTGAAATGTGTGTTCTTTTCATCAACCACAGCTGGAGTCATTGCATGTGTGTTCTTTAACAAACCACATATGGAACCACCATTGTCATTGAAATGTGTATTCTTTCATTAACCACATCTAGTGTCCTTGCATGTGTGTTCTCTTCACAGACCACATATGGATCCACCAGAGTCATTGCATGTCTGTTCTTTTTATTAACAACAACTAGAGTCATTGCATGTGTGTTATTTTCATAAACCACATATGGATCCATTGCATGTGTGTTATTTTCACAAACCACATATGGAACCACCATTGTCATTGAAATGTGTATTCTTTCATTAACCACATCTAGAGTCATTGCATGTGTGTTATTTTTATTAACCACATATGGATCCACTAGTGTCATTGCATGAGTGTTCTTCTCATTAACCACAGCTAGAGTCATTGCATGTCTGTTCTTTTCACAAACCACATATGGAACCACCATTGTCATTGAAATGTGTATTCTTTCATTAACCACATCTAGAGTCATGTCATGACTATTCTTTTCACAGACCACACATGGATCCACCAGTGTCATTGCATGTATATTCTTTTCAGAGACCACATGTCGAACCACCAGTGTCATTGCATGTGTGTTCTTTTTATTAACAATAACTAGAGTCATTGCATGTGTGTTATTTTCATTAACCACATATGGATCCACCAGTGTCATTGCATGTGTGTTCTTCACATTAATCACAGCTAGAGTCATTGCATGTGTGTTATTTTGACAAACCACATATGGATCCACCAGTGTGATTGAAATGTGTGTTCTTTTCAGAGACCACACATGGATCCACCACTGTCATTGCATATGGATCCACCAGAGTTCATTGCATGTGTGTTCTTTTCACAATCCACCTATGGATCCACCAGTGTCGTTGCATGTGTGTTCTTCTCATTAACCACAGCTAGAGTCATTGCATGTGTGTTCTTTTCACAAACCACATATGGAACCACCATTGTCATTGAAATGTGTGTTCTTTTCATCAACCACAGCTGGAGTCATTGCATGTGTGTTCTTTAACAAACCACATATGGAACCACCATTGTCATTGAAATGTGTATTCTTTCATTAACCACATCTAGTGTCCTTGCATGTGTGTTCTCTTCACAGACCACATATGGATCCACCAGAGTCATTGCATGTCTGTTCTTTTTATTAACAACAACTAGAGTCATTGCATGTGTGTTATTTTCATAAACCACATATGGATCCATTGCATGTGTGTTATTTTCACAAACCACATATGGAACCACCATTGTCATTGAAATGTGTATTCTTTCATTAACCACATCTAGAGTCATTGCATGTGTGTTATTTTCATTAACCACATATGGATCCACTAGTGTCATTGCATGAGTGTTCTTCTCATTAACCACAGCTAGAGTCATTGCATGTCTGTTCTTTTCACAAACCACATATGGAACCACCATTGTCATTGAAATGTGTATTCTTTCATTAACCACATCTAGAGTCATGTCATGACTATTCTTTTCACAGACCACATATGGATCCACCAGTGTCATTGCATGTATATTCTTTTCAGAGACCACATGTCGAACCACCAGTGTCATTGCATGTGTGTTCTTTTTATTAACAATAACTAGAGTCATTGCATGTGTGTTATTTTCATTAACCACATATGGATCCACCAGTGTCATTGCATGTGTGTTCTTCACATTAATCACAGCTAGAGTCATTGCATGTGTGTTATTTTGACAAACCACATATGGATCCACCAATGTGATTGAAATATGTGTTCTTTTCAGAGACCACACATGGATCCACCACTGTCATTGCATATGGATCCACCAGAGTTCATTGCATGTGTGTTCTTTTCACAATCCACCTATGGATCCACCAGTGTCATTGCATGTGTGTTCTTCTCATTAACCACAACTGGAGTCATTGGATGTGTGTTCTTTTCACAAACCACATATGGAACCACCATTGTCATTGAAATGTGTATTCTTTCATTACCCACATCTGGAGTCATTTCATGACTATTCTTTTCATAGACCACATATGGATCCACCAGTGTCATTGCATGTCTGTTCTTTTCAGAGACCACATATGGATCCACCAATGTGATTGCATGTCTGTTCTTTTCAGAGACCACATATGGATCCACCAGTGTCATTGCATGTGTGTTCTTTTCACAATCCACATATGGATCCACTATAGTCATTGCAGCTGTGTTCTTCTCATTAACCACAACTCGAGTCATTGCATGTGTGTTCTTTTCACAAACTACATATGGAACCACCATTGTCATTGAAATGTGTATTCTTTCATTAACCACATCTAGTGTCATTGCATGTGTATTCTTCTCATAGACTACATATGGATCCAACAGAGTTATTGCATGTCTGTTCTTTTCAGAGACCACATATGGACCCACCAGTGTCAATGCATGTGTGTTCTTCTCATTAACCACAGCTAGAGTCATTGCATGTGTGTTCTTCTCACAAACCACATATGGAACCACCATTGTTATTGAAATGTGTATTCTTTCATTAACCACATCTAGAGCCATGTCATGACTATTCTTTTCACAGACCACATATGGATCCACCAGTGTCATTGCATGTATATTATTTTCAGAGACCACATATGGATCCACCAGTGTCATTGCATATGTGTTCTTTTTATTAACAACAACTAGAGTCATTGCATGTGTGTTATTTTTATTAACCACATATAGATCCACCAGTGTCATTGCATGTGTGTTCTTCTCATTAACCACATCTAGAGTCATTACATGTGTGTTATTTTCACAAACCACATATGGATCCACCAGTGTCATTGAAATGTGTGTTCTTTTCACAAACCACACATGGATTCACCAGTGTCATTGCATATGGATACACTAGAGTTCATTGCATGTGTGTTCCTTTCACAAACCACATATGGATCCACAAGTGTCATTGCATGTCTGTTCTTTTCAGAGACCACATATGGATCCACCAATGTCATTGCATGTGTTCTTTTCAGAGACCACATATGGATCCACTAGTGTCATTGCATGTGTGTTCTTTTCACAATCCACATATGGATCCACTAGAGTCATTGCATCTGTGTTCTTCTCATTAACCACAGCTAGAGTCATTGCATGTGTGCTATTTTCACAAACCACGTATGGAACCACCATTGTCATTGAAATGTGTATTCTTTCATTAACCACATCTAGTGTCATTGAAATGTGTATTCTTTCATGAACCTCATCTAGAGTCATTTCATGACTATTCTTTTCACAGACCACATATAGATCCACCATTGTCATTGAAATGTGTGTTCTTTTCAGAGACTACACATGGATCCACCGGTGTCATTGCATATGGAGCCACCAGAGTTCAATGCATGTGTGTTCTTTTCAAAATCCACCTATGGATCCACTAGTGTCATTGCATGTGTGTTATTTTTATTAACCACAGCTAGAGTCATTGCATGTGTGTTCTTTTCACAGATCACATCTGGATCCACCAGTGTCATTACATGTCTGTTCTTTTCAGAGACCACATATGGATCCACCAGTGTCATTGCATGTGTGTTCTTTTTATTAACAAGAACTAGAGTCATTACATGTGTGTTATTTTCATTAACCACATATGGATCCAGCAGTGTCATTGCATGTGTGTTCTTCTCATGAACCACATCTAGAGTCACTAGATGTATGTTATTTTCACAAACCACATATGGATCCACCATTGTCATTCAAATGTGTGTTCTTTTCAGAGACCACACATGGATCCACCAGTGTCATTGCATATGGATCCACTAGAGTTTATTGCATGTGTGTGTTCTTTTCACTAACCACATATGGAACCACCATTGTCATTGAAATGTGTGTTCTTGTCATTAACCATAGCTAGAGTCATTGCATGTGTATTATTTTCACAAACCACAAATGGAACCACCATTGTCATTGAAATGTGTATTCTTTCATTAACCACAACTAGTGTCATTCCATACTATTCTTTTCACAGACCACATATGGATCCACCAGTGTCATTACATGTCTGTTCTTTTCAGAGACCACATATGGATCCACCAGTGTCATTGCATGTGTGTTCTTTTTATTAACAACAACTAGAGTCATTGCATGTGTATTATTTTCATTAACCACATATGGATCCACCAGTGTTATTGCATGTGTGTTCTTCTCATTAACCACATATAGAGTCATTGGATATATGTTCTTTTCACAAACCACATATGGATCCACCACTGTCATTGAAATGTGTGTTCTTTTTAGAGACCACACATGGATCCACCAGTGTCATTGCATATGGATCCACCAGAGTTCATTGCATGTGTGTTCTTTTCAGAAACCACATCTGGAACCACCATTGTCATTGAAATGTGTGTTCTTGTCATTAACCATAGCTAGAGTCATTGCATGTGTGTTCTTTTCAGAAACCACAGATGGAACCACCATTGTCATTGAAATGAGAATTCTTTCATTAACCACAACTAGAGTCATTTCATGTCTATTCTTCACAGACCACATATGGATCCACCAGTGTCATTGCATGTGTGTTCTCTTCACAGACCATATATGGATCCACCGTGTCATTGCATGTGTGTTCTTTTTATTAACAACAACTAGAGTCATTGCATGTGTGTTATTTTCATTAACCACATATGGATTCACTAGTATCATTGCATGTGTGTTCTTCTCCTTAACAACATCTAGAGTCATTGCATGTGTGTTATTTTCATTAACCACATATGGATCCACCAGTGTCATTGCATGTGTTTTATTCTCATTAACCATAGCTAGAGTGATTGCATTTATGTTCTTTTCACAAACCACATATGGAACCACCATTGTCATTGAAATGTCTATTCTTTCATTAACCACATCTGGAGTCATTTCAGGACTGTTCTTTTCACATACCACATATGGATCCACTAGTGTCATTGCATGTGTATTCTTTTTAGAGACCACATCTGGATCCACTAGTGTCATTGCATGTGTGTTCTTTTCAAATACCACATATGGACCCACCAGTGTCATTGCATGTGTTTTCTTTTCATTAACCACAGCTAGAGTCACTGCATGTCTGTTCTTTTCACAAACCTCATATGGAACCACCATTGTCATTGAAATGTGTATTCTTTCATTAACCACATCTAGAGCCATTACATGTATATTCTTCTCACAGACCACATGTGGATCCACGAGTGTCATTGCATGTGTGTTCTTTTTATTAACAACAACTAGAGTCATTGCATGTTTGTTATTTTCATTAACCACATATGGATCCACCAGTGTCATTGCATGTGTGTTATTCTCATTAACCACAGCTAGAGTCATTGCATGTGTGTTCTTTTCACTATCCACATATGGATCCACCAGTGTCATTGCATGTGTGTTCTTCTCATTAACCACAGCTAGGGTCACTGCATGTGTGTTCTTTTCACAGACCACAGATGGATCCACCAGTGTCATCGCATGTGTGTTCTTCTCATTAACCACAACTAGAGTAATTGCATGTGTGTTCTTTTCACAGACCACATATGGATCCACCAGTGTCATTGAAATGTGTATTCTTTCATTAACCATATCTAGACTCATTTCATGACTATTCTTTTTACAGACCACATATGGATCCGCAAGTGTCATTGCATGTGTGTTGTTTTCAGAGACCACATATGGATCCACCAGTGTAATTGCATGTGAGTTCTTTTCACAATCCACATATCGATGCACTAGAGTCATTACATGTGTGTTCTTCTCATTAACCACAGCTAGAGTCATTGCATGTGTGTTCTTTTCACAAACCAGATATGAAACCACCATTGTAATTGAAATGTGTATTCTTTCATTAACCACATCTAGTGTCATTGCATGTGTGTTCTTTGCAGAGACCACATATGGATCCACCAGTGTCATTGCATGTGTGTTCTTTTCACAATCCACATATGGATCCACTAGAGTCATTGCATCTGTGTTCTTCTCATTAACCACATCTACAGTCATTGCATGTCTTTTCTTTTCACAAACGACATATGGAACCACCATTGTCATTTAAATGTGTATTCTTTCATTAACCATATCTAGTGTCATTGCATGTGTGTTCTTCTCACAGACCACATATGGATGCACTAGAGTCATTGCATGTTTGTTCTTTTCAGAGACCACATATGGAACCACCAGTGTCATTGCATGTGTGTTCTTCTCATTAACCACGGCTAGGGTCACTGCATGTGTGTTCTTTTCACAGACCACAGATGGATCCACCAGTGTCATCGCATGTGTGTTCTTCTCATTAACCACAACTAGAGTCATTGCATGTGTGTTCTTTTCACAGACCACATATGGATCCACCAGTGTCATTGAAATGTGTATTCTTTCATTAACCATATCTAGACTCATTTCATGACTATTCTTTTTACAGACCACATATGGATCCGCAAGTGTCATTGCATGTGTGTTGTTTTCAGAGACCACATATGGATCCACCAGTGTAATTGCATGTGAGTTCTTTTCACAATCCACATATCGATCCACTAGAGTCATTACATGTGTGTTCTTCTCATTAACCACAGCTAGAGTCATTGCATGTGTGTTCTTTTCACACACCACATATGGATCCACCAGTGTCATTGCATGTATGTTCTTTTCAAAGACCACATATGGATCCACCAGTGTCATTGCATGTGTGTTCTTTTCAGAGACCACATATGGATCCACCAATGTCATTGCACGTGTGTTCTTTTCACAATCCACATATGGATTCGCCAGAGTCATTGCATGTGTGTTCTTCTCATTAACCATAGCTAGAGTCATTGCATGTGTGTTCGTTTCACAAACCACATATGGAGCCACCATTGTCATTGAAATGTGTATTCTTTCATTAACCTAATCTAGTGTCATTGTATGTGTGTTCTTCTCAGAGACCACATATGGATCCACCAGAGTCATCGCATGTTTATTCTTTTTAGAGACCACATATGGACCCACCAGTGTAACTGCATATGTGTTCATCTCATTAACAATAGCTAGAGTCATTGATGTGTGTTCTTTTCACAAACCACATATGGAAACACCATTGTCATTGAAATGTGTATTCTTTTCATTAACAACAGCTAAAGTCATTGCATGTGTGTTCTTCTAACAAACCACATATGGAACCACCATTATTGAAATGTGTATTCTTTCATTAACCACATCTAGTGTCATTTCATGTGTGTTCTTTTCACAGACCACATATGGATCCACCAGAGTCATTGCATGTCTGTTCTTTTTATTAACAACAACTAGAGTCATTTCATTTGTGTTATTTTCATTAACCACATATGGATCCACTAGTGTCATTGCATGAGTGTTCTTCTCATTAACCACAGCTAGAGTCATTACATGTCTGTTCTTTTCACAAACCACACATGGAAACACCATTGTAATTGAAATGTGTATTCCTTCATTAACCACATCTAGAGTCATTTCATGACTATTCTTTTCATAGACCACATATGGATCCACCAGTGTAATTGCATGTATATTCTTTTTAGAGACCACATATGGATCCACCAGTGTCATTGCATGGGTGTTCTTTTTATTAACAACAACTAGAGTCATTGCATGTGTGTTATTTTCATTAACCACATATGGATCCACCAGTGTCATTGCATGTGTGTTCTTCTCATTAATCACAGCTAGAGTCATTGTATGTGTGTTATTTTGACAAACCACATATGGATCCACCAGTGTGATTGAAATGTGTGTTCTTTTCAGAGACCACACATGGATCCACCAGTGTCATTGCATATGGATCCACTAGATTTCATTGCATGTGTGTTCTTTTCACAATCCACCTATGGATCCACCTGTGTCATTGCATGTGTGTTCTTCTCATTAACCACAGCTATAGTCATTGCATGTGTGTTCTTTTTAGAGACCACATATGGATCCACTAGTATCATTATGTGTGTTCTTTTCACAATCCACCTATGGATCCACTAGAGTCATTGCATGTGTGTTCTTCTCATTAACCACAGCTAGAGTCATTGCATGGCTTTTATTTTCACAAACCACATATGGAACCACCATTGTCATTGAAATGTGTATTCTTTCATTAACCACATCTAGAGTCATTTCATTACTATTCTTTTCACAGACCACATA
Organism: Avena sativa; assembly: GCA_916181665.1. Classification (NCBI taxonomy): domain Eukaryota; kingdom Viridiplantae; phylum Streptophyta; class Magnoliopsida; order Poales; family Poaceae; genus Avena; species Avena sativa. Next base: position 540,005,330 of record OV702289.1, on the reverse strand, counting down.
TGGATCCACCTGTGACATTGCATGTATGTTTTTTTCAGAGACCACATATGGATCCACTAGTGTCATTGCATGTGTGTTCTTTTCAGAGACCACATATGGATCCACCAGTGTCATTGCATGTGTGTTCTTTTCATAATCCACATATGGATCCACTAGAGTCATTGCATGTGTGTTCTTCTCATTAACCATAGCTAGTGTCATTGCATTTCTGTTCTTTTCGCAAACCACATATGGAACCACCATTGTCATTGAAATGTGTATTCTTTCATTAACCACATCTAGAGTGATTTCATGTATATTCTTCTCACGGACCACATATGGATCCACCATTGTTTTTGAATTGGATCCACCAGTGTCATTGCCTGTGTGTTCTTCTCATTAACCACAGCTAGATTCATTGCATGTGTGTTCTTTTCATAGACCACATATGGATCCACTACTGTCATCGCATGTGTGTTCTTCTCATTAACCACAACTAGAGTCATTGCATGTGTGTTCTTTTCACAGACCACATATGGATCCACTAGTGTCATTGAAATGTGTATTCTTTCATTAACCATATATAGAGTCATTTCATGACTATTCTTTTTACAGACCACATATGGATCCGCAAGTGTCATTGCATGTGTGTTGTTTTCAGAGACCACATATGGATCCACCAGTGTAATTGCATGTGAGTTCTTTTCACAATCCACATATGGATCCACTAGAGTCATTACATGTGTGTTCTTCTCATTAACCACAGCTAGAGTCATTGCATGTGTGTTCTTTTCACAAACCAGATATGAAACCACCATTGTAATTGAAATGTGTATTCTTTCATTAACCACATCTAGTGTCATTGCATGTGTGTTCTTTTCAGAGACCACATATGGATCCACCAGTGTCATTGCATGTGTGTTCTTTTCACAATCCACATATGGATCCACTAGAGTCATTGCATCTGTGTTCTTCTCATTAACCACATCTAGAGTCATTGCATGTCTGTTCTTTTCACAAACCACATATGGAACCACCATTGTGATTTAAATGTGTATTCTTTCATTAACCCTATCTAGTGTCATTGCATGTGTGTTCTTCTCACAGACCACATATGGATGCACTAGAGTCATTGCATGTCTGTTCTTTTCAGAGACCACATATGGACCCACCAGTGTCATTGCATGTGTGTTCTTCTCATTAACCATAGCTAGAGTCATTGCATGTGTGTTCTTTTCACAAACCACATATGGAACCACCATTGTCATTGAAATGGGTATTCTTTCATTAACCCTATCTAGAGTCATTTCATGACTATTCTTTTCACACACCACATATGGATCCACCAGTGTCATTGCATCTATGTTCTTTTCAGAGACCACATATGGATCCACCAGTGTCATTGCATGTGTGTTCTTTTCAGAGACCACATATGGATCCACCAATGTCATTGCACGTGTGTTCTTTTCACAATCCACATATGGATTCGCCAGAGTCATTGCATGTGTGTTCTTCTCATTAACCATAGCTAGAGTCATTGCATGTGTGTTCTTTTCACAAACCACATATGGAGCCACCATTGTCATTGAAATGTGTATTCTTTCATTAACCTAATCTAGTGTCATTGTATGTGTGTTCTTCTTAGAGACCACATATTGATCCACCAGAGTCATCGCATGTTTATTCTTTTTAGAGACCACATATGGACCCACCAGTGTAACTGCATATGTGTTCTTCTCATTAACAATAGCTAGAGTCATTGATGTGTGTTCTTTTCACAAACCACATATGGAAACACCATTGTCATTGAAATGTGTATTCTTTTCATTAACAACAGCTAAAGTCATTGCATGTGTGTTCTTCTAACAAACCACATATGGAACCACCATTATTGAAATGTGTATTCTTTCATTAACCACATCTAGTGTCATTGCATGTGTGTTCTTTTCACAGACCACATATGGATCCACCAGTGTCATTGCATATGGATCCACTAGATTTCATTGCATGTGTGTTCTTTTCACAATCCACCTATGGATCCACCTGTGTCATTGCATGTGTGTTCTTCTCATTAACCACAGCTATAGTCATTGCATGTGTGTTCTTTTTAGACACCACATATGGATCCACTAGTATCATTATGTGTGTTCTTTTCACAATCCACCTATGGATCCACTAGAGTCATTGCATGTGTGTTCTTCTCATTAACCACAGCTAGAGTCATTGCATGGCTTTTATTTTCACAAACCACATATGGAACCACCATTGTCATTGAAATGTGTATTCTTTCATTAACCACATCTAGAGTCATTTCATTACTATTCTTTTCACAGACCACATATGGATCCACCTGTGACATTGCATGTATGTTTTTTTCAGAGACCACATATGGATCCACTAGTGTCATTGCATGTGTGTTCTTTTCAGAGACCACATATGGATCCACCAGTGTCATTGCATGTGTGTTCTTTTCATAATCCACATATGGATCCACTAGAGTCATTGCATGTGTGTTCTTCTCATTAACCATAGCTAGTGTCATTGCATTTCTGTTCTTTTCGCAAACCACATATGGAACCACCATTGTCATTGAAATGTGTATTCTTTCATTAACCACATCTAGAGTGATTTCATGTATATTCTTCTCACGGACCACATATGGATCCACCATTGTTTTTGAAATGGATCCACCAGTGTCATTGCCTGTGTGTTCTTCTCATTAACCACAGCTAGATTCATTGCATGTGTGTTCTTTTCATAGACCACATATGGATCCACTACTGTCATCGCATGTGTGTTCTTCTCATTAACCACAACTAGAGTCATTGCATGTGTGTTCTTTTCACAGACCACATATGGATCCACTAGTGTCATTGAAATGTGTATTCTTTCATTAACCATATATAGAGTCATTTCATGACTATTCTTTTTACAGACCACATATGGATCCGCAAGTGTCATTGCATGTGTGTTGTTTTCAGAGACCACATATGGATCCACCAGTGTAATTGCATGTGAGTTCTTTTCACAATCCACATATGGATCCACTAGAGTCATTACATGTGTGTTCTTCTCATTAACCACAGCTAGAGTCATTGCATGTGTGTTCTTTTCACAAACCAGATATGAAACCACCATTGTAATTGAAATGTGTATTCTTTCATTAACCACATCTAGTGTCATTGCATGTGTGTTCTTTTCAGAGACCACATATGGATCCACCAGTGTCATTGCATGTGTGTTCTTTTCACAATCCACATATGGATCCACTAGAGTCATTGCATCTGTGTTCTTCTCATTAACCACATCTAGAGTCATTGCATGTCTGTTCTTTTCACAAACCACATATGGAACCACCATTGTGATTTAAATGTGTATTCTTTCATTAACCCTATCTAGTGTCATTGCATGTGTGTTCTTCTCACAGACCACATATGGATGCACTAGAGTCATTGCATGTCTGTTCTTTTCAGAGACCACATATGGACCCACCAGTGTCATTGCATGTGTGTTCTTCTCATTAACCATAGCTAGAGTCATTGCATGTGTGTTCTTTTCACAAACCACATATGGAACCACCATTGTCATTGAAATGGGTATTCTTTCATTAACCCTATCTAGAGTCATTTCATGACTATTCTTTTCACACACCACATATGGATCCACCAGTGTCATTGCATCTATGTTCTTTTCAGAGACCACATATGGATCCACCAGTGTCATTGCATGTGTGTTCTTTTCAGAGACCACATATGGATCCACCAATGTCATTGCACGTGTGTTCTTTTCACAATCCACATATGGATTCGCCAGAGTCATTGCATGTGTGTTCTTCTCATTAACCATAGCTAGAGTCATTGCATGTGTGTTCTTTTCACAAACCACATATGGAGCCACCATTGTCATTGAAATGTGTATTCTTTCATTAACCTAATCTAGTGTCATTGTATGTGTGTTCTTCTTAGAGACCACATATTGATCCACCAGAGTCATCGCATGTTTATTCTTTTTAGAGACCACATATGGACCCACCAGTGTAACTGCATATGTGTTCTTCTCATTAACAATAGCTAGAGTCATTGATGTGTGTTCTTTTCACAAACCACATATGGAAACACCATTGTCATTGCATGTGTGTTCTTTTCAGAGACCACATATGGATCCACCAGTGTCATTGCATGTGTGTTCTTTTCATAATCCACATATGGATCCACTAGAGTCATTGCATGTGTGTTCTTCTCATTAACCATAGCTAGTGTCATTGCATTTCTGTTCTTTTCGCAAACCACATATGGAACCACCATTGTCATTGAAATGTGTATTCTTTCATTAACCACATCTAGAGTGATTTCATGTATATTCTTCTCACGGACCACATATGGATCCACCATTGTTTTTGAAATGGATCCACCAGTGTCATTGCCTGTGTGTTCTTCTCATTAACCACAGCTAGATTCATTGCATGTGTGTTCTTTTCATAGACCACATATGGATCCACTACTGTCATCGCATGTGTGTTCTTCTCATTAACCACAACTAGAGTCATTGCATGTGTGTTCTTTTCACAGACCACATATGGATCCACTAGTGTCATTGAAATGTGTATTCTTTCATTAACCATATATAGAGTCATTTCATGACTATTCTTTTTACAGACCACATATGGATCCGCAAGTGTAATTGCATGTGTGTTGTTTTCAGAGACCACATATGGATCCACCAGTGTAATTGCATGTGAGTTCTTTTCACAATCCACATATGGATCCACTAGAGTCATTACATGTGTGTTCTTCTCATTAACCACAGCTAGAGTCATTGCATGTGTGTTCTTTTCACAAACCAGATATGAAACCACCATTGTAATTGAAATGTGTATTCTTTCATTAACCACATCTAGTGTCATTGCATGTGTGTTCTTTTCAGAGACCACATATGGATCCACCAGTGTCATTGCATGTGTGTTCTTTTCACAATCCACATATGGATCCACTAGAGTCATTGCATCTGTGTTCTTCTCATTAACCACATCTAGAGTCATTGCATGTCTGTTCTTTTCACAAACCACATATGGAACCACCATTGTGATTTAAATGTGTATTCTTTCATTAACCCTATCTAGTGTCATTGCATGTGTGTTCTTCTCACAGACCACATATGGATGCACTAGAGTCATTGCATGTCTGTTCTTTTCAGAGACCACATATGGACCCACCAGTGTCATTGCATGTGTGTTCTTCTCATTAACCATAGCTAGAGTCATTGCATGTGTGTTCTTTTCACAAACCACATATGGAACCACCATTGTCATTGAAATGGGTATTCTTTCATTAACCCTATCTAGAGTCATTTCATGACTATTCTTTTCACACACCACATATGGATCCACCAGTGTCATTGCATCTATGTTCTTTTCAGAGACCACATATGGATCCACCAGTGTCATTGCATGTGTGTTCTTTTCAGAGACCACATATGGATCCACCAATGTCATTGCACGTGTGTTCTTTTCACAATCCACATATGGATTCGCCAGAGTCATTGCATGTGTGTTCTTCTCATTAACCATAGCTAGAGTCATTGCATGTGTGTTCTTTTCACAAACCACATATGGAGCCACCATTGTCATTGAAATGTGTATTCTTTCATTAACCTAATCTAGTGTCATTGTATGTGTGTTCTTCTTAGAGACCACATATTGATCCACCATAGTCATCGCATGTTTATTCTTTTTAGAGACCACATATGGACCCACCAGTGTAACTGCATATGTGTTCTTCTCATTAACAATAGCTAGAGTCATTGATGTGTGTTCTTTTCACAAACCACATATGGAAACACCATTGTCATTGAAATGTGTATTCTTTTCATTAACAACAGCTAAAGTCATTGCATGTGTGTTCTTCTAACAAACCACATACGGAACCACCATTATTGAAATGTGTATTCTTTCATTAACCACATCTAGTGTCATTGCATGTGTGTTCTTTTCACAGACCACATATGGATCCACCAGAGTCATTGCATGTCTGTTCTTTTTATTAACAACAACTAGAGTCATTTCATTTGTGTTATTTTAATTAACCACATATGGATCCACTAGTGTCATTGCATGAGTGTTCTTCCCATTAACCACAGCTAGAGTCATTACATGTCTGTTCTTTTCACAAACCACACATGGAACCACCATTGTAATTGAAATGTGTATTCCTTCATTAACCACATCTAGAGTCATTTCATGACTATTCTTTTCATAGACCACATATGGATCCACCAGTGTCATTGCATGTATATTCTTTTAAGAGACCACATATGGATCCACCAGTGTCATTGCATGGGTGTTCTTTTTATTAACCACATATGGATCCACCAGTGTCATTGCATGTGTGTTCTTCTCATTAATCACAGCTAGAGTCATTGTATGTGTGTTATTTTGACAAACCAAATATGGATCCACCAGTGTGATTGAAATGTGTGTTCTTTTCAGAGACCACACATGGATCCACCAGTGTCATTGCATATGGATCCACTAGAGTTCATTGCATGTGTGTTCTTTTCACAATCCACCTATGGATCCACCTGTGTCATTGCATGTGTGTTCTTCTCATTAACCATAGCTATAGTCATTGCATGTGTGTTCTTTTCACAAACCACATATGGAACCAACATTGTCATTGAAATGTGTATTCTTTCATTAACCATAGCTAGAGTCATTGCATGTGTATTCTTTCATTAACCACATCTAGTGTCGTTGCATGTGTGTTCTTCTCACAGACCACATATGGATCCACCAGAGTCATTGAATGTCTGTTCTTTTCAGAGACCACATATGGACCCACCAGTGTCATTGCATGTGTGTTGTTCTCATTAATCGCAGCTAGAGTCATTGCATGTGTGTTCTTTTCACAAACTACATATGGAACCACCATTGTCATTGAAATGTGTATTCTTTCATTAACCACATCTATTGTCATTGCATGTGTGTTCTATTCAGAGACCACATATGGATCCACCAGTGTCATTGCATGTGTGTTCTTTTCACAATCCACCTATGGATCCACTAGAGTCATTGCATGTGTGTTCTTCTCATTAACCATAGCTTGAGTCATTGCATGTTTGTTCTTTCCACAAACCACATATGGAAACACCATTGTCATTGAAATGTGTATTCTTTCATTAACCACATCTAGAGTCATTTCATGACTATTCTTTTCACAGACCAGATATGGATCCACCAGTGACATTGCATGTATGTTCTTTTCAGAGACCACATATGGATCCACCAGTGTCATTGCATGTGTGTTCTTTTTAGAGACCACATATGGATCCACCAGTGTCATTGCATGTGTGTTCTTCTCATTAACCACAACTAGAGTCATTGCATGTGTGTTCTTTTCACAGACCACATATGCATCCACTAGTGTCATTGCATGTGTGTTCTTCTCATTAACCACAACTAGAGTCATTGCATGTGTTTTCTTTTCATAGACCACATATGGATCCACCAATGTCATTGAACTGTGTATTCTTTCAATAACCATATCTAGAGTCATTTCATCACTATTCTTTTCACAGACCACATATGGATCCACCAGTGTCATTGCATGTGTGTTCTTTTCAGATACCACATATGGATCCACTAGTGTAATTGCATGTGAGTTCTTTTCACAATCCACATATGGATCCACTAGAGTCATTGCATGTGTGTTCTTCTCATTAACCACAGCTAGAGTCATTGCATGTGTGTTCTTTTCACAAACCAGAATGGAACCACCATTGTAATTGAAATGTGTATTCTTTCATTAACCACATCTAGTGTCATTGCATGTGTGTTCTTTTCAGAGACCATATATGGATCCACCAGTGTCATTTCATGTGTGTTCTTTTCACAATCCACCTATGGATCCACTAGAGTCATTGCATGTGTGTTCTTCTCATTAACCACAGCTAGAGTCATTGCATGTCTGTTCTTTTCACAAACCACATATGGAACCACTGTTGTCATTGAAATGTGTATTCTTCCATTAACCACATCCAGAGTCATTTCATGTATATTCTTCTCACAGACCACATATGGATCCACCAGTGTCATTGCATGCGTGTTCTTTTTATTAACAACAACTAGAGTCATTGCATGTTTGTTATTTTCATTAACCACATATGGATCTACCAGTGTTATTGCATGTGTGTTCTTCTCATTAACCACAGCTAGAGTCATTGCATGTGTGTTCTTTTCACAAACCACATATGGAACCACCATTGTCATTGAAATGTGTATTCTTTCATTAACCACATCTAGAGTCATTTCATGACTATTCTATTCACAGACCAGATATGGATCCACCAGTGACATTGCATGTATGTTCTTTTCAAAGACCACATATGGATCCACCAGTGTCATTGCATGTGTGTTCTTTTTAGAGACCACATATGGATCCACCAGTGTCATTGCATGTGTGTTGTTTTCACAATCCACATATGGATCCACTAGAGTCATTTCATGTGTGTTCTTCTCATTAACCGCAGGTAGAGTCATTGCATGTGTGTTCTTTTCACAAACCACATATGGAACCACCATTGTCATTGAAATGTGTATTCTTTCATTAACCACATCTAGTGTCATTGCATGTGTGTTCTATTCAGAGACCACATATGGATCCACCAGTGTCATTGCATGTGTGTTCTTTTCAAAATCCACCTGTGGATCCACTAGAGTCATTACATGTGTGTTCTTCTCATTAACCATAGCTTGAGTCATTGCATTTCTGTTCTTTTCACAAACCACATATGGAACAACCATTGTCATTGAAATGTGTATTCTTTCATTAACCACATCTAGAGTGATTTCATGTATATTCTTCTCATAGACCACATATGGATCCACCATTGTTATTGAAATGAATCCACTAGTGTCATTGCATGTGTGTTCTTCTCATTAACCACAGCTAGAGTCATTGCATATGTGTTCTTTTCACAGACCACATATGGATCCACTAGTGTCATTGCATGTGTGTTCTTCTCATTAACCACAACTAGAGTCATTACATGTGTGTTCTTTTCATAGACCACATATGGATCCACCAATGTCATTGAAATGTGTATTCTTTCAATAACCATATCTAGAGTCATTTCATGACTATTCTTTTCACAGACCACATATGGATCCACAAGTGTCAATGCATGTGTGTTCTTTTCAGATACCACATATGGATCCACCAGTGTAATTGCATGTGAGTTCTTTTCACAATCCACATATGGATCCACTAGAGTCATTGCATGTGTGTTCTTCTCATTAACCACAGCTAGAGTCATTGCATGTGTGTTCTTTTCACAAACCAAATATGGAACCACCATTGTAATTGAAATGTGTATTCTTTCATTAACCACATCTAGTGTCATTGCATGTGTGTTCTTTTCAGAGACCACATATGGATCCACTAGTGTCATTGCATGTGTGTTCTTTTCACAATCCACCTATGGATCCACTAGAGTCATTGCATGTGTGTTCTTCTCATTAACCACAGCTAGAGTCATTGCATGTCTGTTCTTTTTACAAACCACATATGGAGCCACTATTGTCATTGAAATGTGTATTCTTCCATTAACCACATCTAGAGTCATTTCATGTATATTCTTCTCACAGACCACATATGGATCCACCAGTGTCATTGCATGCGTGTTCTTTTTATTAACAACAACTAGAGTCATTGCATGTTTGTTATTTTCATTAACCACATATGGATCCACCAGTGTTATTGCATGTGTGTTCTTCTCATTAACCACAGCTAGAGTCACTGCATGTGTGTTCTTTTCACAAACCACATATGGAACCACCATTCTCATTGAAATGTGTATTCTTTCATTAACCACATCTAGAGTCATTTCATGACTATTCTTTTCACAGATCAGATATGGATCCACCAGTGACATTGCATGTATGTTCTTTTCAAAGACCACATATGGATCCACCAGTGTCATGGCATGTGTGTTCTTTTTAGAGACCACATATGGATCCACCAGTGTCATTGCATGTGTGTTGTTTTCACAATCCACATATGGATCCACTAGAGTCATTGCATGTGTGTTCTTCTCATTAACCACAGGTAGAGTCATTGCATGTGTGTTCTCTTCACAAACCACATATGGAACCACCATTGTCATTGAAATATGTATTCTTTCATTAACCACATCTAGTGTCATTGCATGTTTGTTCTATTCAGAGACCACATATGGATCCACCAGTGTCATTGCATGTGTGTTCTTTTCAAAATCCACCTATGGATCCACTAGAGTCATTACATGTGTGTTCTTCTCATTAACCATAGCTTGAGTCATTGCATTTCTGTTCTTTTCACAAACCACATATGGAACAACCATTGTCATTGAAATGTGTATTCTTTCATTAACCACATCTAGAGTGATTTCATGTATATTCTTCTCATAGACCACATATGGATCCACCATTGTTATTGAAATGAATCCACTAGTGTCATTGCATGTGTGTTCTTCTCATTAACCACAGCTAGAGTCATTGCATATGTGTTCTTTTCACAGACCACATATGGATCCACTAATGTCATTGCATGTGTGTTCTTCTCATTAACCACAACTAGAGTCATTACATGTGTGTTCTTTTCATAGACCACATATGGATCCACCAATGTCATTGAAATGTGTATTCTTTCAATAACCATATCTAGAGTCATTTCATGACTATTCTTTTCACAAACCACATATGGATCCACAAGTGTCAATGCATGTGTGTTCTTTTCAGATACCACATATGGATCCACCAGTGTAATTGCATGTGAGTTCTTTTCACAATCCACATATGGATCCACTAGAGTCATTGCATGTGTGTTCTTCTCATTAACCATAGCTAGAGTCATTGCATGTGTGTTCTTTTCACAAACCAGATATGGAACCACCATTGTAATTGAAATGTGTATTCTTTCATTAACTACATCTAGTGTCATTGCATGTGTGTTCTTTTCAGAGACCACATATGGATCCACCAGTGTCATTGCATGTGTGTTCTTTTCACAATCCACCTATGGATCCACTAGAGTCATTGCATGTGTGTTCTTCTCATTAACCACAGCTAGAGTCATTGCATGTCTGTTCTTTTCACAAACCACATATGGAACCACTATTGTCATTGAAATGGGTATTCTTCCATTAACCACATCTAGAGTCATTTCATGTATATTCTTCTCACAGACCACATATGGATCCACCAGTGTCATTGCATGCGTGTTATTTTTATTAACAACAACTAGAGTCATTGCATGTTTGTTATTTTCATTAACCACATATGGATCCACCAGTGTTATTGCATGTGTGTTCTTCTCATTAACCACAGCTAGAGTCATTGCATGTGTGTTCTTTTCACAAACCACATATGGAACCACCATTGTCATTGAAATGTGTATTCTTTCATTAACCACATCTAGAGTCATTTCATGACTATTCTTTTCACAGACCAGATATGGATCCACCAGTGACATTGCATGTATGTTCTTTTCAAAGACCACATATGGATCCACCAGTGTCATTGCATGTGTGTTCTTTTCAGAGACCACATATGGATCCACCAGTGTCATTGCATGTGTGTTGTTTTCACAATCCACATATGGATCCACTAGAGTCATTGCATGTGTGTTCTTCTCATTAACCACAGGTAGAGTCATTGCATGTGTGTTCTCTTCACAAACCACATATGGAACCACCATTGTCATTGAAATGTGTATTCTTTCATTAACCACATCTAGTGTCATTGCATATTTGTTCTATTCAGAGACCACATATGGATCCACCAGTGTCATTGCATGTGTGTTCTTTTCAAAATCCACCTATGGATCCACTAGAGTCATTACATGTGTGTTCTTCTCATTAACCATAGCTTGAGTCATTGCATTTCTGTTCTTTTCACAAACCACATATGGAACAACCATTGTCATTGAAATGTGTATTCTTTCATTAACCACATCTAGAGTGATTTCATATATATTCTTCTCATAGACCACATATGGATCCACCATTGTTATTGAAATGAATCCACTAGTGTCATTGCATGTGTGTTCTTCTCATTAACCACAGCTAGAGTCATTGCATATGTGTTCTTTTCACAGACCACATATGGATCCACTAGTGTCATTGCATGTGTGTTCTTCTCATTAACCACAACTAGAGTCATTACATGTGTGTTCTTTTCATAGACCACATATGGATCCACCAATGTCATTGAAATGTGTATTCTTTCAATAACCATATCTAGAGTCATTTCATGACTATTCTTTTCACAGACCACATATGGATCCACAAGTGTCAATGCATGTGTGTTCTTTTCAGATACCACATATGGATCCACCAGTGTAATTGCATGTGAGTTCTTTTCACAATCCACATATGGATCCACTAGAGTCATTGCATGTGTGTTCTTCTCATTAACCACAGCTAGAGTCATTGCATGTGTGTTCTTTTCACAAACCAGATATGGAACCACCATTGTAATTGAAATGTGTATTCTTTCATTAACCACATCTAGTGTCATTGCATGTGTGTTCTTTTCAAAGACCACATATGGATCCACCAGTGTCATTGCATGTGTGTTCTTTTCACAATCCACCTATGGATCCACTAGAGTCATTGCATGTGTGTTCTTCTCATTAACCACAGCTAGAGTCATTGCATGTCTGTTCTTTTCACAAACCACATATGGAACCACTATTGTCATTGAAATGGGTATTCTTCCATTAACCACATCTAGAGTCATTTCATGTATATTCTTCTCACAGACCACATATGGATCCACCAGTGTCATTGCATGCGTGTTATTTTTATTAACAACAACTAGAGTCATTGCATGTTTGTTATTTTCATTAACCACATATGGATCCACCAGTGTTATTGCATGTGTGTTCTTCTCATTAACCACAGCTAGAGTCATTGCATGTGTGTTCTTTTCACAAACCACATATGGAACCACCATTGTCATTGAAATGTGTATTCTTTCATTAACCACATCTAGAGTCATTTCATGACTATTCTTTTCACAGACCAGATATGGATCCACCAGTGACATTGCATGTATGTTCTTTTCAAAGACCACATATGGATCCACCAGTGTCATTGCATGTGTGTTCTTTTCAGAGACCACATATGGATCCACCAGTGTCATTGCATGTGTGTTGTTTTCACAATCCACATATGGATCCACTAGAGTCATTGCATGTGTGTTCTTCTCATTAACCACAGGTAGAGTCATTGCATGTGTGTTCTCTTCACAAACCACATATGGAACCACCATTGTCATTGAAATGTGTATTCTTTCATTAACCACATCTAGTGTCATTGCATATTTGTTCTATTCAGAGACCACATATGGATCCACCAGTGTCATTGCATGTGTGTTCTTTTCAAAATCCACCTATGGATCCACTAGAGTCATTACATGTGTGTTCTTCTCATTAACCATAGCTTGAGTCATTGCATTTCTGTTCTTTTCACAAACCACATATGGAACAACCATTGTCATTGAAATGTGTATTCTTTCATTAACCACATCTAGAGTGATTTCATGTATATTCTTCTCATAGACCACATATGGATCCACCATTGTTATTGAAATGAATCCACTAGTGTCATTGCATGTGTGTTCTTCTCATTAACCACAGCTAGAGTCATTGCATATGTGTTCTTTTCACAGACCACATATGGATCCACTAGTGTCATTGCATGTGTGTTCTTCTCATTAACCACAACTAGAGTCATTACATGTGTGTTCTTTTCATAGACCACATATGGATCCACCAATGTCATTGAAATGTGTATTCTTTCAATAACCATATCTAGAGTCATTTCATGACTATTCTTTTCACAGACCACATATGGATCCACAAGTGTCAATGCATGTGTGTTCTTTTCAGATACCACATATGGATCCACCAGTGTAATTGCATGTGAGTTCTTTTCACAATCCACATATGGATCCACTAGAGTCATTGCATGTGTGTTCTTCTCATTAACCACAGCTAGAGTCATTGCATGTGTGTTCTTTTCACAAACCAGATATGGAACCACCATTGTAATTGAAATGTGTATTCTTTCATTAACCACATCTAGTGTCATTGCATGTGTGTTCTTTTCAGAGACCACATATGGATCCACCAGTGTCATTGCATGTGTGTTCTTTTCACAATCCACCTATGGATCCACTAGAGTCATTGCATGTGTGTTCTTCTCATTAACCACAGCTAGAGTCATTGCATGTCTGTTCTTTTCACAAACCACATATGGAACCACTATTGTCATTGAAATAGGTATTCTTCCATTAACCACATCTAGAGTCATTTCATGTATATTCTTCTCACAGACCACATATGGATCCACCAGTGTCATTGCATGCGTGTTATTTTTATTAACAACAACTAGAGTCATTGCATGTTTGTTATTTTCATTAACCACATATGGATCCACCAGTGTTATTGCATGTGTGTTCTTCTCATTAACCACAGCTAGAGTCATTGCATGTGTGTTCTTTTCACAAACCACATATGGAACCACCATTGTCATTGAAATGTGTATTCTTTCATTAACCACATCTAGAGTCATTTCATGACTATTCTTTTCACAGACCAGATATGGATCCACCAGTGACATTGCATGTATGTTCTTTTCAAAGACCACATATGGATCCACCAGTGTCATTGCATGTGTGTTCTTTTTAGAGACCACATATGGATCCACTAGTGTCATTGCATGTGTGTTGTTTTCACAATCCACATATGGATCCACTAGAGTCATTGCATGTGTGTTCTTCTCATTAACCACAGGTAGAGTCATTGCATGTGTGTTCTCTTCACAAACCACATATGGAACCACCATTGTCATTGAAATGTGTATTCTTTCATTAACCACATCTAGTGTCATTGCATATTTGTTCTATTCAGAGACCACATATGGATCCACCAGTGTCATTGCATGTGTGTTCTTTTCAAAATCCACCTATGGATCCACTAGAGTCATTACATGTGTGTTCTTCTCATTAACCATAGCTTGAGTCATTGCATTTCTGTTCTTTTCACAAACCACATATGGAACAACCATTGTCATTGAAATGTGTATTCTTTCATTAACCACATCTAGAGTGATTTCATGTATATTCTTCTCATAGACCACATATGGATCCACCATTGTTATTGAAATGAATCCACTAGTGTCATTGCATGTGTGTTCTTCTCATTAACCACAGCTAGAGTCATTGCATATGTGTTCTTTTCACAGACCACATATGGATCCACTAGTGTCATTGCATGTGTGTTCTTCTCATTAACCACAACTAGAGTCATTACATGTGTGTTCTTTTCATAGACCACATATGGATCCACCAATGTCATTGAAATGTGTATTCTTTCAATAACCATATCTAGAGTCATTTCATGACTATTCTTTTCACAGACCACATATGGATCCACAAGTGTCAATGCATGTGTGTTCTTTTCAGATACCACATATGGATCCACCAGTGTAATTGCATGTGAGTTCTTTTCACAATCCACATATGGATCCACTAGAGTCATTGCATGTGTGTTCTTCTCATTAACCACAGCTAGAGTCATTGCATCTGTGTTCTTTTCACAAACCAGATATGGAACCACCATTGTAATTGAAATGTGTATTCTTTCATTAACCACATCTAGTGTCATTGCATGTGTGTTCTTTTCAGAGACCACATATGGATCCACCAGTGTCATTGCATGTGTGTTCTTTTCACAATCCACCTATGGATCCACTAGAGTCATTGCATGTGTGTTCTTTTCACAAACCTCATATGGAACCACTATTGTCATTGAAATGTGTATTCTTCCATTAACCACATCTAGAGTCATTTCATGTATATTCTTCTCACAGACCACATATGGATCCACCAGTGTCATTGCATGCGTGTTCTTTTTATTAACAACAACTAGAGTCATTGCATGTTTGTTATTTTAATTAACCACATATGGATCCACCAGTGTTATTGCATGTGTGTTCTTCTCATTAACCACAGCTAGAGTCATTGCATGTGTGTTCTTTTCACAAACCACATATGGAACCACCATTGTCATTGAAATGTGTATTCTTTCATTAACCACATCTAGAGTCATTTCATGACTATTCTTTTCACAGACCATATATGGATCCACCAGTGACATTGCATGTATGTTCTTTCATTAACCACAGCTAGAGTCATTGCATGTGTATTCTTTCATTAACCACATCTAGTGTCGTTGCATGTGTGTTCTTCTCACAGACCACATATGGATCCACCAGAGTCATTGAATGTCTGTTCTTTTCAAAGACCACATATGGACCCACCAGTGTCATTGCATGTGTGTTCTTCTCATTAACCGCAGCTAGAGTCATTGCATGTGTGTTCTTTTCACAAACCACATATGGAACCACCATTGTCATTGAAATGTGTATTCTTTCATTAACCACATCTAATGTCATTGCATGTGTGTTCTATTCAGAGACCACATATGGATCCACCAGTGTCATTGCATGTGTGTTCTTTTCACAATCCACCTATGGATCCACTAGAGTCATTGCGTGTGTGTTCTTCTCATTAACCATAGCTAGAGTCATTGCATGTTTGTTCTTTTCACAAACCACATATGGAAACACCATTGTCATTGAAATGTGTATTCTTTCACTAACCACATCTAGAGTCATTTCATGACTATTCTTTTCACAGACCAGATATGGATCCACCAGTGACATTGCATGTATGTTCTTTTCAGAGACCACATATGGATCCACCAGTGTCATTGCATGTGTGTTCTTTTTAGAGACCACATATGGATCCACCAGTGTCATTGCATGTGTGTTCTTTTCACAATGCACATATGGATCCACTAGAGTCATTGCATGTGTGTTCTTCTCATTAACCACAGCTAGAGTGATTGCATGTGTGTTCTTTTCACAAACCACATATGGAACCACCATTGTCATTGAAATGTGTATTCTTTCATTAACCACATCTAGTGTCATTGCATGTTTGTTCTATTCAGAGACCACATATGGATCCACCAGTGTCATTGCATGTGTGTTCTTTTGAAAATCCACCTATGGATCCACTAGAGTCATTGCATGTGTGTTCTTCTCATTAACCATAGCTAGAGTCATTGCATTTCTGTTCTTTTCACAAACCACATATGGAACCACCATTGTCATTGAAATGTGTATTCTTTCATTAACCACATCTAGAGTGATTTCTTGTATATTCTTCTCATAGACCACATATGGATCCACCATTGTTATTGAAATGAATCACCAGTGTCATTGCATGTGTGTTCTTCTCATTAACCACAGCTAGAGTCATTGCATATGTGTTCTTTTCACAGACCACATATGGATCCACTAGTGTCATTGCATGTATGTTATTCTCATTAACCACAACTAGAGTCATTGCATGTGTGTTCTTTTCATAGACCACATATGGATCCACCAATGTCATTGAAATGTGTATTCTTTCAATAACCATATCTAGAGTCATTTCATGACTATTCTTTTCACAGACCACATATGGATCCACCAGTGTCATTGCATGTGTGTTCTTTTCAGATACCACATATGGATCCACCAGTGTAATTGCATGTGATTTCTTTTCACAATCCACATATGGATCCACTAGAGTCATTGCATGTGTGTTCTTCTCATTAACCACAGCTAGAGTCATTGCATGTGTGTTCTTTTCACAAACCAGATATGGAACCACCATTGTAATTGAAATGTGTATTCTTTCATTAACCACATCTAGTGTCATTGCATGTGTGTTCTTTTCAGAGACCACATATGGATCCACCAGTGTCATTGCATGTGTGTTCTTTTCACAATCCACCTATGGATCCACTAGAGTCATTGCATGTGTGTTCTTCTCATTAACCACAACTTGAGTCATTGCATGTCTGTTCTTTTCACAAACCACATATGGAACCACTATTGTCATTGAAATGTGTATTCTTCCATTAACCACATCTAGAGTCATTTCATGTATATTCTTCTCACAGACCACATATGGATCCACCAGTGTCATTGCATGCGTGTTCTTTTTATTAACAACAACTAGAGTCATTGCATGTTTGTTATTTTCATTAACCACATATGGATCCACCAGTGTTATTGCATGTGTGTTCTTCTCATTAACCACAGCTAGAGTCATTGCATGTGTGTTCTTTTCACAAACCACATATGGAACCACCATTGTCATTGAAATGTGTATTCTTTCATTAACCACATCTAGAGTCATTTCATGACTATTCTTTTCACAGACCAGATATGGATCCACCAGTGAAATTGCATGTATGTTCTTTCATTAACCACAGCTAGAGTCATTGCATGTGTATTCTTTCATTAACCACATCTAGTGTCGTTGCATGTGTGTTCTTCTCACAGACCACATATGGATCCACCAGAGTCATTGAATGTCTGTTCTTTTCAGAGACCACATATGGACCCACCAGTGTCATTGCATGTGTGTTCTTCTCATTAACCGCAGCTAGAGTCATTGCATGTGTGTTCTTTTCACAAACCACATATGGAACCACCATTGTCATTGAAATGTGTATTCTTTCATTAACCACATCTAATGTCATTGCATGTGTGTTCTATTCAGAGACCACATATGGATCCACCAGTGTCATTGCATGTGTGTTCTTTTCACAATCCACCTATGGATCCACTAGAGTCATTGCATGTGTGTTCTTCTCATTAACCATAGCTAGAGTCATTGCATGTTTGTTATTTTCACAAACCACATATGGAAACACCATTGTCATTGAAATGTGTATTCTTTCATTAACCACATCTAGAGTCATTTCATGACTATTCTGTTCACGGACCAGATATGGATCCACCAGTGACATTGCATGTATGTTCTTTTCAGAGACCACATATGGATCCACCAGTGTCATTGCATGTGTGTTCTTTTTAGAGACCACATATGGATCCACCAGTGTCATTGCATGTGTGTTCTTTTCACAATCCACATATGGATCCACTAGAGTCATTGCATGTGTGTTCTTCTCATTAACCACAGCTAGAGTGATTGCATGTGTGTTCTTTTCACAAACCACATATGGAACCACCATTGTCATTGAAATGTGTATTCTTTCATTAACCACATCTAATGTCATTGCATGTGTGTTCTATTCAGAGACCACATATGGATCCACCAGTGTCATTGCATGTGTGTTCTTTTCAAAATCCACCTATGGATCCACTAGAGTCATTGCATGTGTGTTCTTCTCATTAACCATAGCTAGAGTTATCGCATTTCTGTTCTTTTCACAAACCACATATGGAAACACCATTGTCATTGAAATGTGTATTCTTTCATTAACCACATCTAGAGTCATTTCATGACTATTCTGTTCACAGACCAGATATGGATCCACCAGTGACATTGCATGTATGTTCTTTTCAGAGACCACATATGGATCCACCAGTGTCATTGCATGTGTGTTCTTTTTAGAGACCACATATGGATCCACCAGTGTCATTGCATGTGTGTTCTTTTCACAATCCACATATGGATCCACTAGACTCATTGCATGTGTGTTCTTCTCATTAACCACAGCTAGAGTGATTGCATGTGTGTTCTTTTCACAAACCACATATGGAACCACCATTGTCATTGAAATGTGTATTCTTTCATTAACCACATCTAGTGTCGTTGCATGTGTGTTCTTCTCACAGACCACATATGGATCCACCAGAGTCATTGAATGTCTGTTCTTTTTAGAGACCACATATGGACCCACCAGTGTCATTGCATGTGTGTTCTTCTCATTAACCGCAGCTAGAGTCATTGCATGTGTGTTCTTTTCACAAACCACATATGGAACCACCATTGTCATTGACATGTGTGTTCTTTTCATCAACCACACCTAGTGTCGTTGCATGTGTGTTGTTCTACCAAACCACATATGGATCCACCATTGTCATTGAAATGTGTATTCTTTCATAAACCACATCTAGTGTCATTGCATGTGTGTTCTCTTCACAGACCACATATGCATCCGCCAGAGTCATTGCATGTCTGTTATTTTTATTAACAACAACTAGAGTCATTGCATGTGTGTTATTTTCATTAACCATAGCTAGAGTCATTGCATGTGTGTTGTTTTCACAAACCACATATGGAACCACCATTGTCATTGAAATGCGTATTGTTTCATTAACCACATCTAGTTTCATTGTATGTGTGTTCTTCTCAGAGACCACATATGGATCCACCTGAGTCAATGCATGTTTGTTCTTTTCAGAGACCACATATGGACCCACCAGTGTCATTGCATGTGTGTTCTTCTCATTAACCACAGCTAGAGTCATTGCATGTCTGTTATTTTCACAAACCACATATGGATGCACCAGTGTGATTGAAATGTGTGTTCTTTTCAGAGACCACACATGGATCCACCAGTGTTATTGCATATGGATCAACCAGAGCTCATTGCATGTGTGTTCTTTTCACAATCCACCTATGGATCCACTAGTGTCATTGCATGTGTGTTCTTCTCATTAACCACAGCTAGAGTCATTGCATGTGTGTTCTTTTCACAAACCACATATGGAACCACCATTGTAATTGAAATGTGTATTCTTTCATTAACCACATCTAGTGTCATTGCATGTGTGTTCTTTTCAGAGACCACATATGGATCCACCAGTGTCATTGCATGTGTGTTCTTTTCACAATCCACCTATGGATCCACTAGAGTCATTGCATGTGTGTTCTTTTCACAAACCTCATATGGAACCACTATTGTCATTGAAATGTGTATTCTTCCATTAACCACATCTAGAGTCATTTCATGTATATTCTTCTCACAGACCACATATGGATCCACCAGTGTCATTGCATGCGTGTTCTTTTTATTAACAACAACTAGAGTCATTGCATGTTTGTTATTTTAATTAACCACATATGGATCCACCAGTGTTATTGCATGTGTGTTCTTCTCATTAACCACAGCTAGAGTCATTGCATGTGTGTTCTTTTCACAAACCACATATGGAACCACCATTGTCATTGAAATGTGTATTCTTTCATTAACCACATCTAGAGTCATTTCATGACTATTCTTTTCACAGACCATATATGGATCCACCAGTGACATTGCATGTATGTTCTTTCATTAACCACAGCTAGAGTCATTGCATGTGTATTCTTTCATTAACCACATCTAGTGTCGTTGCATGTGTGTTCTTCTCACAGACCACATATGGATCCACCAGAGTCATTGAATGTCTGTTCTTTTCAAAGACCACATATGGACCCACCAGTGTCATTGCATGTGTGTTCTTCTCATTAACCGCAGCTAGAGTCATTGCATGTGTGTTCTTTTCACAAACCACATATGGAACCACCATTGTCATTGAAATGTGTATTCTTTCATTAACCACATCTAATGTCATTGCATGTGTGTTCTATTCAGAGACCACATATGGATCCACCAGTGTCATTGCATGTGTGTTCTTTTCACAATCCACCTATGGATCCACTAGAGTCATTGCGTGTGTGTTCTTCTCATTAACCATAGCTAGAGTCATTGCATGTTTGTTCTTTTCACAAACCACATATGGAAACACCATTGTCATTGAAATGTGTATTCTTTCACTAACCACATCTAGAGTCATTTCATGACTATTCTTTTCACAGACCAGATATGGATCCACCAGTGACATTGCATGTATGTTCTTTTCAGAGACCACATATGGATCCACCAGTGTCATTGCATGTGTGTTCTTTTTAGAGACCACATATGGATCCACCAGTGTCATTGCATGTGTGTTCTTTTCACAATGCACATATGGATCCACTAGAGTCATTGCATGTGTGTTCTTCTCATTAACCACAGCTAGAGTGATTGCATGTGTGTTCTTTTCACAAACCACATATGGAACCACCATTGTCATTGAAATGTGTATTCTTTCATTAACCACATCTAGTGTCATTGCATGTTTGTTCTATTCAGAGACCACATATGGATCCACCAGTGTCATTGCATGTGTGTTCTTTTGAAAATCCACCTATGGATCCACTAGAGTCATTGCATGTGTGTTCTTCTCATTAACCATAGCTAGAGTCATTGCATTTCTGTTCTTTTCACAAACCACATATGGAACCACCATTGTCATTGAAATGTGTATTCTTTCATTAACCACATCTAGAGTGATTTCTTGTATATTCTTCTCATAGACCACATATGGATCCACCATTGTTATTGAAATGAATCACCAGTGTCATTGCATGTGTGTTCTTCTCATTAACCACAGCTAGAGTCATTGCATATGTGTTCTTTTCACAGACCACATATGGATCCACTAGTGTCATTGCATGTATGTTATTCTCATTAACCACAACTAGAGTCATTGCATGTGTGTTCTTTTCATAGACCACATATGGATCCACCAATGTCATTGAAATGTGTATTCTTTCAATAACCATATCTAGAGTCATTTCATGACTATTCTTTTCACAGACCACATATGGATCCACCAGTGTCATTGCATGTGTGTTCTTTTCAGATACCACATATGGATCCACCAGTGTAATTGCATGTGATTTCTTTTCACAATCCACATATGGATCCACTAGAGTCATTGCATGTGTGTTCTTCTCATTAACCACAGCTAGAGTCATTGCATGTGTGTTCTTTTCACAAACCAGATATGGAACCACCATTGTAATTGAAATGTGTATTCTTTCATTAACCACATCTAGTGTCATTGCATGTGTGTTCTTTTCAGAGACCACATATGGATCCACCAGTGTCATTGCATGTGTGTTCTTTTCACAATCCACCTATGGATCCACTAGAGTCATTGCATGTGTGTTCTTCTCATTAACCACAACTTGAGTCATTGCATGTCTGTTCTTTTCACAAACCACATATGGAACCACTATTGTCATTGAAATGTGTATTCTTCCATTAACCACATCTAGAGTCATTTCATGTATATTCTTCTCACAGACCACATATGGATCCACCAGTGTCATTGCATGCGTGTTCTTTTTATTAACAACAACTAGAGTCATTGCATGTTTGTTATTTTCATTAACCACATATGGATCCACCAGTGTTATTGCATGTGTGTTCTTCTCATTAACCACAGCTAGAGTCATTGCATGTGTGTTCTTTTCACAAACCACATATGGAACCACCATTGTCATTGAAATGTGTATTCTTTCATTAACCACATCTAGAGTCATTTCATGACTATTCTTTTCACAGACCAGATATGGATCCACCAGTGAAATTGCATGTATGTTCTTTCATTAACCACAGCTAGAGTCATTGCATGTGTATTCTTTCATTAACCACATCTAGTGTCGTTGCATGTGTGTTCTTCTCACAGACCACATATGGATCCACCAGAGTCATTGAATGTCTGTTCTTTTCAGAGACCACATATGGACCCACCAGTGTCATTGCATGTGTGTTCTTCTCATTAACCGCAGCTAGAGTCATTGCATGTGTGTTCTTTTCACAAACCACATATGGAACCACCATTGTCATTGAAATGTGTATTCTTTCATTAACCACATCTAATGTCATTGCATGTGTGTTCTATTCAGAGACCACATATGGATCCACCAGTGTCATTGCATGTGTGTTCTTTTCACAATCCACCTATGGATCCACTAGAGTCATTGCATGTGTGTTCTTCTCATTAACCATAGCTAGAGTCATTGCATGTTTGTTATTTTCACAAACCACATATGGAAACACCATTGTCATTGAAATGTGTATTCTTTCATTAACCACATCTAGAGTCATTTCATGACTATTCTGTTCACGGACCAGATATGGATCCACCAGTGACATTGCATGTATGTTCTTTTCAGAGACCACATATGGATCCACCAGTGTCATTGCATGTGTGTTCTTTTTAGAGACCACATATGGATCCACCAGTGTCATTGCATGTGTGTTCTTTTCACAATCCACATATGGATCCACTAGAGTCATTGCATGTGTGTTCTTCTCATTAACCACAGCTAGAGTGATTGCATGTGTGTTCTTTTCACAAACCACATATGGAACCACCATTGTCATTGAAATGTGTATTCTTTCATTAACCACATCTAATGTCATTGCATGTGTGTTCTATTCAGAGACCACATATGGATCCACCAGTGTCATTGCATGTGTGTTCTTTTCAAAATCCACCTATGGATCCACTAGAGTCATTGCATGTGTGTTCTTCTCATTAACCATAGCTAGAGTTATCGCATTTCTGTTCTTTTCACAAACCACATATGGAAACACCATTGTCATTGAAATGTGTATTCTTTCATTAACCACATCTAGAGTCATTTCATGACTATTCTGTTCACAGACCAGATATGGATCCACCAGTGACATTGCATGTATGTTCTTTTCAGAGACCACATATGGATCCACCAGTGTCATTGCATGTGTGTTCTTTTTAGAGACCACATATGGATCCACCAGTGTCATTGCATGTGTGTTCTTTTCACAATCCACATATGGATCCACTAGACTCATTGCATGTGTGTTCTTCTCATTAACCACAGCTAGAGTGATTGCATGTGTGTTCTTTTCACAAACCACATATGGAACCACCATTGTCATTGAAATGTGTATTCTTTCATTAACCACATCTAGTGTCGTTGCATGTGTGTTCTTCTCACAGACCACATATGGATCCACCAGAGTCATTGAATGTCTGTTCTTTTTAGAGACCACATATGGACCCACCAGTGTCATTGCATGTGTGTTCTTCTCATTAACCGCAGCTAGAGTCATTGCATGTGTGTTCTTTTCACAAACCACATATGGAACCACCATTGTCATTGACATGTGTGTTCTTTTCATCAACCACACCTAGTGTCGTTGCATGTGTGTTGTTCTACCAAACCACATATGGATCCACCATTGTCATTGAAATGTGTATTCTTTCATAAACCACATCTAGTGTCATTGCATGTGTGTTCTCTTCACAGACCACATATGCATCCGCCAGAGTCATTGTATGTCTGTTATTTTTATTAACAACAACTAGAGTCATTGCATGTGTGTTATTTTCATTAACCATAGCTAGAGTCATTGCATGTGTGTTGTTTTCACAAACCACATATGGAACCACCATTGTCATTGAAATGCGTATTGTTTCATTAACCACATCTAGTTTCATTGTATGTGTGTTCTTCTCAGAGACCACATATGGATCCACCTGAGTCATTGCATGTTTGTTCTTTTCAGAGACCACATATGGACCCACCAGTGTCATTGCATGTGTGTTCTTCTCATTAACCACAGCTAGAGTCATTGCATGTCTGTTATTTTCACAAACCACATATGGATGCACCAGTGTGATTGAAATGTGTGTTCTTTTCAGAGACCACACATGGATCCACCAGTGTTATTGCATATGGATCAACCAGAGCTCATTGCATGTGTGTTCTTTTCACAATCCACCTATGGATCCACTAGTGTCATTGCATGTGTGTTCTTCTCATTAACCACAGCTAGAGTCATTGCATGTGTGTTCTTTTCACAAACCAAATATGGAACCACCAGTGTCATTGAAATGTGTATTCTTTCATTAACCACATCTAGAGTCATTTCATGACTATTCTTTTCACAGACCACATATGGATCCACCTGTCTCATTGCATGTCTGTTCTATTTGGAGACCAAATATGGATCCACCAATGTCAATGCATGTGTGTTCTTTTTAGAGACCACATATGGATCTACCAGTGTTATTGCATGTGTGTTCTTTTCACAATCCACATATGGACCCACCAGTGTCATTGCATGTGTGTTCTTCTCATTAACCACATCTAGAGTCATTGCATGTGTGTTCTTTTCACAAACCACATATGGAACCACCATTGTCATTGAAATGTGTATTCTTTCATTAACCACATCTAGAGTCATTTCATGACTATTCTTTTCACAGACCAGATATGGATCCACCAGTGACATTGCATGTATGTTCTTTTCAGGGACCACATATGGATCCACCAGTGTCATTGCATGTGTGTTCTTTTCAGAGACCACATATGGATCCACCAATGTCATTGCATGTGTGTTCTTTTCACAATCCACATATGGATCCGCCAGAGTCATTGCATCTGTTTTCTTCTCATTAACCATAGCTCGAGTCATTGCATGTTTCTTCTTTTCACAAACCACATATGGAACCACCATTATCATTGAAATGTGTATTCCTTCATTAACCACACCTAGTGTCATTGTATGTGTGTTCTTCTTAGAGACCACATATGGATCCACCAGAGTCATTGCATGTTTCTTCTTTTTAGAGACCACATATGGACCCACCAGTGTCATTGCATGTGTGTTCTTCTCATTACCCACAGCTAGAGTCATTGCATGTGTGTTCTTTTCACAAACCACATATGGAACCACCATTGTCATTGAAATGTGTGTTCTTCTCATCAACCACAGCTAGAGTCATTGCATGTGTGTTCTGCTAACAAACCACATATGGAACCACCATTGTCATTGAAATGTGTATTCTTTCATTAACCACATCTACTGTCATTGCATGTGTGTTCTCTTCATAGACAACATATGGATCCACCATAGTGATTGCATGTTTGTTCTTTTTATGAACAACAACTAGAGTCATTTCATGTGTGTTATTTTCATTAACCACATATGGATCCACTAGTGTCATTGCATGAGTGTTCTTCTCATTAACCACAGCTAGAGTCATTGCATGTCTGTTCTTTTCACAAACCACACATGGAACCACCATTGTCATTGAAATGTGAATTCTCTCATTAACCACATCTAGAGTCATTTCATGAGTATTCTTTTCACAGACCACATATGGATCCACCAGTGTCATTGCATGTATATTCTTTTTAGAGACCACATATGGATCCTCTAGTGTCATTGCATGAGTGTTCTTTTTATTAACAACAACTAGAGTCATTGCATGTGTGTTATTTTCATTAACCACATATGGATCCACCAGTGTCATTGCATGTGTGTTCTTCACATTAATCACAGCTAGAGTCATTGCATGTGTGTTATTTTGACAAACCACATATGGATCCACCAGCGTGATTGAAATGTGTGTTCTTTTCAGAGACCACACATGGATCCACCACTGTCATTGCATATGGATCCACCAGAGTTCATTGCATGTGTGTTCTTTTCACAATCCACCTATGGATCCACCAGTGTCATTGCATGTGTGTTCTTCTCATTAACCATAGCTATAGTCATTGCATGTGTGTTCTTTTCACAAACCACATATGGAACCACCATTGTCGTTGAAATGTGTATTCTTTCATTAACCACATCTAGAGTCATTTCATGACTATTCTTTTCATAGACCACATATGGATCCACCAGTGTCATTGCATGTATGTTCTTTTTAGAGACCACATATGGATCCACCAATGTCATTGCATGTGTGTTCTTTTCAGAGACCACATATGGATCCACCAGTGTCATTGCATGTGTGTTCTTTTCACAATCTACATATGGATCCACTAGAGTCATTGCATATGTGTTCTTCTCATTAACCACAGCTAGAGTCATTACATGTGTGTTCTTTTCACAAACCACATATGGAACCACCATTGTCATTGAAATGTATATTCTTTCGTTAACCACATCTAGTGTCATTGCATGTGTGTTCTTCTCACAGACCACATATGGATCCACCAGAGTCATGGCATGTCTGTTCTTTTCAGAGACCACATATGGACCCACGAGTGTCATTGCATGTGTGTTCTTCTCATTAACCGCAGCTAGAGTCATTGCATGTGTGTTCTTTTCACAAACCACATATGGAACCACGATTGTCATTGAAATGTGTGTTTATTTCATCAACCACAGCTGGAGTCATTGCATGTGTGTTTTTCTACCAAACCAAATATGGATCCACCATTGTCATTGAAACGTGTATTCTTTCATTAACCACATATAGTGTCATTGCATGTGTGTTCTCTACACAAACCACAGATGGATCCACCAGACTCATTGCATGTCTGTTATTTTTATTAACAACAACAAGAGTCATTGCATGTGTGTTATTTTCATTAACCAACTATGGATCCACTAGTGTCATTGCATGAGTGTTCTTCTCATTAACCACAACTAGAGTCATTGCATGTCTATTCTTTTCACAAACCACCTATGGAACCACCATTGTCATTGAAATGTGTATTATTTCATTAACCACATCTAGAGTCATTTCATGACTATTCTTTTGACAGACCACATATGGATCCAGGAGTGTTAATGCATGTATATTCTTTTCAGAGACCACATATGGATCCACCAATATCATTGAATGTGTGTTCTATTTATTAACAACAACTAGAGTCATTGCATGTGTGTTATTTTCACTAACCACATATGGATCCACCTGTGTCATTGCATGTGTGTTCTTCTCATTAACCATAGCTAGAGTCATTGCATGTGTGTTATTTTGTCAAACCACATATGGATCTACTAGTGTGATTAAAATGTGTGTTCTTTTTCAGAGACCACACATGGATCCACCAGTGTCATTGCATATGGATCCACCAGAGTTCATTGCATGTGTGTTCTTTTCACAATCCACCTATGGATCCACCAGTGTCATTGCATGTGTGTTCTTCTCATTAACCACAGCTATAGTCATTGCATGTGAGTTCTTTTCACAAACCAAATATGGAACCATCATTGTCGTTGAAATGTGTATTCTTTCATTAACCACATCTAGAGTCATTTCATGACTGTTCTTTTCATAGACCACATATGGATCCACCAGTGTCATTGCATGTATGTTCTTTTTAGAGACCACATATGGATCGACCAATGTCATTGCATGTGTGTTCTTCTCACAATCCACTTATGGATCCACCAGAGTTCATTGCATGTGTGTTCTTTTGACAATCCACCTATGGAGCCACCAGTGTCATTGCATGTGTGTTCTTTTCATTAACCACAGCTAGAGTCATTGCATGTGTGTTATTTTCATTAACCACATATGGATCCACCAGTGTCATTGCATGTATGTTCTTTTCAGAGACCACATATGGATCCACCAATGTCATTGCATGTGTGTTCTTTTCAGAGACCACATATGGATCCACGAGTGTCATTGCATGTGTGTTCTTTTCACAATCTACATATGGATCCACTAGAGTCATTGCATCTATGTTCTTCTCATTAACCACAGCTAGAGTCATTGCATGTGTGTTCTTTTCACAAACCACATATGGAACCACCATACTCATTGAAATGTGTATTCTTTCGTTAACCACATCTAGTGTCATTGCATGTGTGTTCTTCTCACACACCACATATGGATCCACCAGAGTCATTGCATGTCTGTTATTTTCAGAGACCACATATGGACCCACCAGTGTCATTGCTTGTGTGTTCTTCTCATTAACCGCAGCTAGAGTCATTGCATGTGTGTTCTTTTCACAAACCACATATGGAACCACCATTGTCATTGAAATGTGTGTTTATTTCATCAACCACAGCTAGAGTCATTGCATGTGTGTTCTTCTACCAAACCACATATGGATCCACCAGTGTCATTGCATGTATGTTCTTTTTAGAGACCACATATGGATCCACCAATGTCATTGCTTGTGTGTACTTTTTAGAGACCACATATGGATCCACCAGTGTCATTGCATGTGTGTTCTTTTCACAATCTACATATGGATCCACTAGAGTCATTGCATATGTGTTCTTCTCATTAACCACAGCTAGAGTCATTGCATGTGTGTTCTTTTCATAAACCACATATGGAACCACCATTGTCATTGAAATGTGTATTCTTTCGTTAACCACATCTAGTGTCATTGCATGTGTGTTCTTCTCACAGACCACATATGGATCCACCAGAGTCATTGCATGTCTGTTCTATTCCGAGACCACATATGGACCCACCAGTGTCATTGCATGTGTGTTCTTCTCATTAACCGCAGCTAGAGTCATTGCATGTGTGTTCTTTTCACAAACCACATATGGAACCACCATTGTCATTGAAATGTGTGTTTATTTCATCAACCACAGCTGGAGTCATGGCATGTGTGTTCTTCTACCAAACCACATATGGATCCACCATTGTCATTGAAACATGTATTCTTTCATTAACCACATATAGTGTCATTGCATGTGTGTTCTCTACACAAACCACATATGGATCCACCAGAGTCATTGCATGTCTGTTATTTTTATTAACAACAACAAGAGTCATTGCATGTGTGTTATTTTCATTAACCACATATGGATCCACTAGTGTCATTGCATGAGTGTTCTTCTCATTAACCACAGCTAGAGTCATTGCATGTCTATTCTTTTGACAGACCACATATGTAACCACCATTGTCATTGAAATGTGTATTGTTTCATTAACCACATCTAGTGGCATTGCATGTGTGTTCTTTCAGAGACCACATATGGATCCACCAGTGTCATTGCACGTGTGTTCTTTTTGCAATCCACATATGGATCCACTAGAGTCATTGCATCTGTGTCCTTCTCATTAACCACAGCTAGAGTCATTGCATGTGTGTTCTTTTCACAAACCACATATGGAACCACCATTGTCATTGAAATGTGTATTCTTTCATTAACCACATCTAGTGTCATTGCATGTGTGTTCCTCTCACAGACCACATATGGATTCACCAGAGTCATTGCATGTCTGTTCTTTTCAGAGATCACATATGGACCCACCAGTGTCATTGCATGTGTGATCTTCTCATTAACCACAGCTAGAGTCATTGCATGTGTGTTCTTTTCACAAACAACATATGGAACCACCATTGTCATTGAAATGTGTATTCTTTCATTAACCCTATCTAGAGTCATTTCATGACTATCCTTTTCACACACCACATATGGATCCACTAGTTTCATTGCATGTATGTTCTTTTCAGAGACCACATATGGATCCACCAGTGTCATTGCATGTGTGTTCTTTTTAGAGACCACATATGTATCCACCAATGTCATTGCATGTGTGTTCTTTTCACAATCCACATATGTTTCCGCTAGAGTCATTGCATGTGTGTTCTTCTCATTAACCATAGCTAGACTCATTGCATGTGTGTTCTTTTCACAAACCACATATGGAACCACCATTGTTATTGAAATGTGTATTCTTTCATTAACCACATCTAGTGTCATTGTATGTGTGTTCTTCTTAGAGACCACATATGGATCCACCAGAGTCATTGCATGTTTGTTCTTTTAGAGACCACATATGGACCCACCAGTGTAGTTGCATGTGTGTTCTACTCATTAACCACAGCTAGAGTCATTGCATGTGTGTTCATTTCACAAACCACATATGGAACCACCATTGTCATGGAAATGTCTATTCTTTTCATTAACCACAGCTAAAGTCATTGCATGTGTGTTCTTCTAACAAACCACATAGGGAACCACCATTGTCATTGAAATGTGTATTCTTTCATTAACCACATCTAGTGTCATTGCATGTGTGTTCTCTTCACAAACCACATACGGATCCACCAAAGTCATTGCATGTCTGTTCTTTTTATTAACAACAACTAGAGTCATTTCATGTGTGTTATTTTCATTAACCACATATGGATGCACTAGTGTCATTGCATGAGTGTTCTTCTCATTAACCACAACTAGAGTCATTACATGTCTGTTCTTTTCACAAACTACACATGGAACCACCATTGTCATTGAAATGTGTATTCTTTCATTAACCACATCTAGAGTCGTTTGATGACTATTCTTTTCATACACCACATATGGATCCACCAGTGTCATTGCATGTATATTCTTTTCAGAGACCACATATGGATCCACCAGTGTCATTGCATGTGTGTTCTTTTTATTAACAACAACTAGAGTCATTGCATGTGTGTTATTTTCATTACCCACATATGGATCCACCAGTGTCATTGCATGTGTGTTCTTCTAATTAATCACAGCTAGAGTCATTGCATGTGTATTAGTT
Organism: Avena sativa; assembly: GCA_916181665.1. Classification (NCBI taxonomy): domain Eukaryota; kingdom Viridiplantae; phylum Streptophyta; class Magnoliopsida; order Poales; family Poaceae; genus Avena; species Avena sativa. The sequence continues at coordinate 539,973,347 of OV702289.1, read as the reverse complement.
TGACAAACCACATATGGATCCACCAGTGTGATTGAAATGTGTGTTCTTTTCAGATACCACACATGGATCCACTAGTGTCATTGCATATGGATCCACCAGAGTTCATTGCATCTGTGTTCTTTTCACAATCCACCTACGGATCCACCTGTCTCATTGCATGTGTGTTCTTCTCATTAACCATAGCTATAGTCATTGCACGTGTGTTCTTTTCACAAACCACATATGGAACCACCATTGTCATTGAAATGTGTATTCTTTCATTAACCACATCTAGAGTCATTTCATGACTATTCTTTTCAAAGACCACATATGGATCCACCAGTGTCATTGCATGTATGTTCTTTTCAGAGACCATATATGGATCCACCAATGTCATTGCATGTGTGTTCTTTTCAGAGACCACATATGGATCCACCAGTGTCATTGCATGTGTGTTCTTTTCACAATCCACATATGGATCCACTAGAGTCATTGCATCTGTGTTCTTCTCATTAACCATAGCTAGAGTCATTGCATGTGTGTTCTTTTCACAAACCACATATGGAACCACCATTGTCATTGAAATGTGTATTCTTTCATTAACCACATCTAGTGTCGTTGCATGTGTGTTCTTCTCACAGACCACATATGGATCCACCAGAGTCATTGAATGTCTGTTCTTTCTAGAGACCACATATGGACCCACCAGTGTCATTGCATGTGTGTTCTTCTCATTAACTGCAGCTAGAGTCATTGCATGTGTGTTCTTTTCACATACCACATATGGAATAACCATTGTCATTGAAATGTGTGTTCTTTTCATCAACCACACCTAGTGTCATTGCATGTGTGTTGTTCTACCAAACCACATATGGATCCACCATTGTCATTGAAAAGTGTATTCTTTCATAAACCACATCTAGTGTCATTGCATGTGTGTTCTCTTCACAGACCACATATGCATCCGCCAGAGTCATTGCATGTCTGTTATTTTTATTAACAACAACTAGAGTCATTGCATGTGTGTTATTTTCATTAACCACATATGGATCCACTAGTGTCATTGCATGAGTGTTCTTCTCATTAACCACAGCTAGAGTCATTGCATGTCTGTTCTTTTCACAAACCACATATGGAACCACCAATGTCATTGAAATGTGTATTCTTTCATTAACCACATCTAGAGTCATTTTTTGACTATTCTTTTCATAGACCACGTATGGATCCACCATTGTTATTGAAATGAATCCACCAGTGTCATTGCATGTGTGTTCTTCTCATTAACCACAGCTAGAGTCATTGCATATGTGTTCTTTTCACAAACCACATATGGATACACTAGTTTCATTGCATGTGTGTTCTTCTCATTAACCACAACTAGAGTCATTGCATGTGTGTTCTTTTCATAGACCACATATGGATCCACCAATGTCATTGAAATGTGTATTCTTTCAATAACCATATCTAGAGTCATTTCATGACTATTCTTTTCACAGACCACATATGGATCCACCAGTGTCATTGCATGTGTGTTCTTTTCAGATACCACATATGGGTCCACCAGTGTAATTGCATGTGAGTTCTTTTCACAATCCACATATGGATCCACTAGAGTCATTGCATGTGTGTTCTTCTCATTAACCACAGCTAGAGTCATTGCATGTGTGTTCTTTTCACAAACCAGATATGGAACCACCATTGTAATTGAAATGTGTATTCTTTCATTAACCACATCTAGTGTCATTGCACGTGTGTTCTTTTCAGAGACCACATATGGATCCACCAGTGTCATTGCATCTGTGTTCTTTTCACAATCCACCTATGGATCCACTAGAGTCATTGCATGTGTGTTCTTCTCATTAACCACAGCTAGAGTCATTGCATGTCTGTTCTTTTCACCAACCACATTTGGAACCACTATTGTCATTGAAATGTGTATTCTTCCATTAACCACATCTAGAGTCATTTCATGTATATTCTTCTCACAGACCACATTTGGATCCACTAGTGTCATTGCATGTGTGTTCTTTTTATTAACAACAACTAGAGTCATTGCATGTTTGTTATTTTCATTATCCACATATGGATCCACCAGTGTTATTGCATGTGTGTTCTTCTCATTAACCACAGCTAGAGTCATTGCATGTGTGTTCTTTTGACAAACCACATATTGAACCACCATTGTCATTGAAATGTGTATTCTTTAATTAACCTCATCTAGAGTCATTTCATGACTATTCTTTTCATAGACCAGATATGGATCCACCAGTGACATTGCATGTATGTTCTTTTCAGAGACAACATATGGACCCACCAGTGTCATTGCATTTGTGTTCTTCTCATTAACCGCATCTAGAGTCATTGCATATGTGTTCTTTTCACAAACCACATATGGAACCACCATTGTCATTGAAATGTGTGTTTATTTCATCAACCACAGCTGGAGTCATTGCATGTGTGTTCTTCTACCAAACCACATATGGATCCACCATTGTCATTGAAATGTGTATTCTTTCATTAACCACATATAGTGTCATTGCATGTGTGTTCTCTACACAAACCACAAATGCATGTCTGTTATTTTTATTAACAACAACAAGAGTCATTGCATGTGTTTTATTTTCATTAACCACATATGGATCCACTAGTGTCATTGCATGAGTGTTCTTCTCATTAACCATAGCTAGAGTCATTCCATGTCTATTCATTTCACAAACCACATATGGAACCACCATTGTCATTGAAATGTGTATTATTTCATTAACCACATCTAGAGTCATTTCATGACTATTCTATTGACAGACCACATATGGGTCCACGAGTGTTAATGCATGTATATTCTTTTCAGAGACCACATATGGATCCACCACTGTCATTGCATGTGTGTTCTATTTATTAACAACAACTAGAGTCATTGCATGTGTGTTCTATTTATTAACAACAACTAGAGTCATTGCATATGTGTTATTTTCACTAACCACATATGGATCCACCTGTGTCATTGCATGTGTGTTCTTCTCATTAACCACTGCTAGAGTCATTGCATGTGTGTTATTTTGACAAACCACATATGGATCTACTAGTGTGATTAAAATGTGTGTTCTTTTTCAGAGACCACACATGGATCCACCAGTGTAATTGCATATGGATCCACCAGAGTTCATTGCATGTGTGTTGTTTTCACAATCCACCTATGGATCCACTAGTGTCATTGCATGTGTGTTCTTCTCATTAACCACATCTATAGTCATTGCATGTCTATTCTATTCACAAACCACATATGGAACCACCATTGTCATTGAAATGTGTATTCTTTCATTAACCACATCTAGTGTCATTGCATGTGTGTTCTCTTCACAGACCACATATGCATCCGCCAGAGTCATTGCATGTCTGTTATTTTTATTAACAACAACTAGAGTCATTGCATGTGTGTTATTTTCATTAACCACATATGGATCCACTAGTGTCATTGCATGAGTGTTCTTCTCATTAACCACAGCTAGAGTCATTGCATGTCTGTTCTTTTCACAAACCACATATGGAACCACCAATGTCATTGAAATGTGTATTCTTTCATTAACCACATCTAGAGTCATTTTTTGACTATTCTTTTCACAGACCACATATGGATCCACCATTGTTATTGAAATGAATCCACCAGTGTCATTGCATGTGTGTTCTTCTCATTAACCACAGCTAGAGTCATTGCATATGTGTTCTTTTCACAAACCACATATGGATCCACTAGTTTCATTGCATGTGTGTTCTTCTCATTAACCACAACTAGAGTCATTGCATGTGTGTTCTTTTCATAGACCACATATGGATCCACCAATGTCATTGAAATGTGTATTCTTTCAATAACCATATCTAGAGTCATTTCATGACTATTCTTTTCACAGACCACATATGGATCCACCAGTGTCATTGCATGTGTGTTCTTTTCAGATACCACATATGGATCCACCAGTGTAATTGCATGTGAGTTCTTTTCACAATCCACATATGGATCCACTAGAGTCAATGCATGTGTGTTCTTCTCATTAACCACAGCTAGAGTCATTGCATGTGTGTTCTTTTCACAAACCAGATATGGAACCACCATTGTAATTGAAATGTGTATTCTTTCATTAACCACATCTAGTGTCATTGCACGTGTGTTCTTTTCAGAGACCACATATGGATCCACCAGTTCCATTGCATCTGTGTTCTTTTCACAATCCACCTATGGATCCACTAGAGTCATTGCATGTGTGTTCTTCTCATTAACCACATCTAGAGTCATTGCATGTCTGTTCTTTTCACAAACCACATTTGGAACCACTATTGTCATTGAAATGTGTATTCTTCCATTAACCACATCTAGAGTCATTTCATGTATATTCTTCTCACAGACCACATTTGGATCCACTAGTGTCATTGCATGTGTCTTCTTTTTATTAACAACAACTAGAGTCATTGCATGTTTGTTATTTTCATTAACCACATATGGATCCACCAGTGTTATTGCATGTGTGTTCTTCTCATTAACCACAGCTAGTGTCATTGCATGTGTGTTCTTTTGACAAACCACATATTGAACCACCATTGTCATTGAAATGTGTATTCTTTCATTAACCACATCTAGAGTCATTTCATGACTATTCTTTTCACAGACCAGATATGGATCCACCAGTGACATTGCATGTATGTTCTTTTCAGAGACAACATATGGACCCACCAGTGTCATTGCATGTGTGATCTTCTCATTAACCGCAGCTAGAGTCATTGCATATGTGTTCTTTTCACAAACCACATATGGAACCACCATTGTCATTGAAATGTGTGTTTATTTCATCAACCACAGCTGGAGTCATTGCATGTGTGTTCTTCTACCAAACCACATATGGATCCACCATTGTCATTGAAATGTGTATTCTTTCATTAACCACATATAGTGTCATTGCATGTGTGTTCTCTACACAAACCACAAATGCATGTCTGTTATTTTTATTAACAACAACAAGAGTCATTGCATGTGTTTTATTTTCAATAACCACATATGGATCCACTAGTGTCATTGCATGAGTGTTCTTCTCATTAACCATAGCTAGAGTCATTCCATGTCTATTCTTTTCACAAACCACATATGGAACCACCATTGTCATTGAAATGTGTATTATTTCATTAACCACATCTAGAGTCATTTCATGACTATTCTATTGACAGACCACATATGGATCCACGAGTGTTAATGCATGTATATTCTTTTCAGAGACCACATATGGATCCACCACTGTCATTGCATGTGTGTTCTATTTATTAACAACAACTAGAGTCATTGCATGTGTGTTCTATTTATTAACAACAACTAGAGTCATTGCATGTGTGTTATTTTCACTAACCACATATGGATCCACCTGTGTCATTGCATGTGTGTTCTTCTCATTAACCACTGCTAGAGTCATTGCATGTGTGTTATTTTGACAAACCACATATGGATCTAATAGTGTGATTAAAATGTGTGTTCTTTTTCAGGGACCACACATGGATCCACCAGTGTCATTGCATATGGATCCACCAGAGTTCATTGCATGTGTGTTGTTTTCACAATCCACCTATGGATCCACTAGTGTCATTGCATGTGTGTTCTTCTCATTAACCACATCTATAGTCATTGCATGTCTATTCTATTCACAAACCACATATGGAACCACCATTGTCATTGAAATGTGTATTCTTTCATTAACCACATCTAGTGTCATTGCATGTGTGTTCTCTTCACAGACCACATATGCATCCGCCAGAGTCATTGCATGTCTGTTATTTTTATTAACAACAACTAGAGTCATTGCATGTGTGTTATTTTCATTAACCACATATGGATCCACTAGTGTCATTGCATGAGTGTTCTTCTCATTAACCACAGCTAGAGTCATTGCATGTCTGTTCTTTTCACAAACCACATATGGAACCACCAATGTCATTGAAATGTGTATTCTTTCATTAACCACATCTAGAGTCATTTTTTGACTATTCTTTTCACAGACCACATATGGATCCACCATTGTTATTGAAATGAATCCACCAGTGTCATTGCATGTGTGTTCTTCTCATTAACCACAGCTAGAGTCATTGCATATGTGTTCTTTTCACAAACCACATATGGATCCACTAGTTTCATTGCATGTGTGTTCTTCTCATTAACCACAACTAGAGTCATTGCATGTGTGTTCTTTTCATAGACCACATATGGATCCACCAATGTCATTGAAATGTGTATTCTTTCAATAACCATATCTAGAGTCATTTCATGACTATTCTTTTCACAGACCACATATGGATCCACCAGTGTCATTGCATGTGTGTTCTTTTCAGATACCACATATGGATCCACCAGTGTAATTGCATGTGAGTTCTTTTCACAATCCACATATGGATCCACTAGAGTCAATGCATGTGTGTTCTTCTCATTAACCACAGCTAGAGTCATTGCATGTGTGTTCTTTTCACAAACCAGATATGGAACCACCATTGTAATTGAAATGTGTATTCTTTCATTAACCACATCTAGTGTCATTGCACGTGTGTTCTTTTCAGAGACCACATATGGATCCACCAGTTCCATTGCATCTGTGTTCTTTTCACAATCCACCTATGGATCCACTAGAGTCATTGCATGTGTGTTCTTCTCATTAACCACAGCTAGAGTCATTGCATGTCTGTTCTTTTCACAAACCACATATGGAACCACCATTGTCATTGAAATGTGTATTCTTTCGTTAACCACATCTAGTGTCATTGCATGTGTGTTCTTCTCACAGACCACATATGGATCCACCAGAGTCATTGCATGTCTGTTCTTTTCAGAGACCACATATGGACCCACCAGTGTCATTGCATGTGTGTTCTTCTCATTAACCGCAGCTAGAGTCATTGCATGTGTGTTCTTTTCACAAACCACATATGGAACCACCATTGTCATTGAAATGTGTGTTTATTTCATCAACCACAGCTAGAGTCATTGCTTGTGTGTTCTTCTACCAAACCACATATGGATCCACCAGTGTCATTGCATGTATGATCTTTTTAGAGACCACATATGGATCCACCAATGTCATTGCATGTGTGTTCTTTTTAGAGACCACATATGGATCCACCAGTGTCATTGCATGTCTGTTATTTTCACAATCTACATATGGATCCACTAGAGTCATTGCATATGTGTTCTTCTCATTAACCACAGCTAGAGTCATTGCATGTGTGTTCTTTTCACAAACCACATATGGAACCAGCATTGTCATTGAAATGTGTATTCTTTCGTTAACCACATCTAGTGTCATTGCATGTGTGTTCTTCTCACAGACCACATATGGATCCACCAGAGTCATTGCATGTCTGTTCTTTTCTGAGACCACATATGGACCCACCAGTGTCATTGCATGTGTGTTCTTCTCATTAACCGCAGCTAGAGTCATTGCATGTGTTTTCTTTTCACAAACCACATATGGAACCACCATTGTCATTGAAATGTGTTTTTATTTCATCAACCACAGCTGGAGTCATTGCATGTGTGTTCTTCTACCAAACCACATATGGATCCACCATTGTCATTGAAACGTGTATTCTTTCATTAACCACATATAGTGTCATTGCATGTGTGTTCTCTACACAAACCACATATGGATGTCTGTTATTTTTATTAACAACAAGAAGAGTCATTGCATGTGTGTTATTTTCATTAACCACATATGGATCCACTAGTGTCATTGCATGAGTCTTCTTCTCATTAACCACACCTAGAGTCATTGCATGTCTATTCTTTTCACAAACCACATATGGAACCACCATTGTCATTGAAATGTGTATTATTTCATTAACCACATCTAGAGTCATTTCATGACTATTCTTTTGACAGACCACATATGGATCCACGAGTGTTAATGCATGTATATTCTTTTCAGAGACCACATATGGATCCACCAGTGTCATTGCATGTGTGTTCTATTTATTAACAACAACTAGAGTCATTGCATGTGTGTTATTTTCACTAACCATATATGGATCCACTAGTGTCATTGCATGTGTGTTCTTTTCACAATCCACCTATGGATCCACCAGTGTCATTGCATGTGTGTTCTTCTCATTAACCACAGCTATAGTCATTGCATGTGTGTTCTTTTCACAAACCACATATGGAACCACCATTGTCATTGAAATGTGTATTCTTTCATTAACCACATCTAGAGTCATTTCATGACTGTTCTTTTCATAGACCACATATGGATCCACCAGTGTCATTGCATGTATGTTCTTTTTAGAGACCACATATGGATCCACCAATGTCATTGCATGTGTGTTCTTTTCAGAGACCACATATGGATCCACCAGTGTCATTGCATATTTGTTCTTTTCACAATCTACATATGGATCCACTAGAGTCATTGCATATATGTTCTTCTCATTAACCACGGCTAGAGTCATTGCATGTGTGTTCTTTTCACAAACCACATATGGAACCACCATTGTCATTGAAATGTGTATTCTTTTGTTAACCACATCTATTGTCATTGCATGTGTGTTCTTCTCACAGACCACATATGGATCCACCAGAGTCATTGCATGTCTGTTCTTTTCAGAGACCACATATGGACCCACCAGTGTCATTGCATGTGTGTTCTTCTCATTAACCGCAGCTAGAGTCATTGCATGTGTGTTCTTTTCACAAACCACATATGGAACCACCTTTGTCATTGAAATGTGTGTTTATTTCATCAACCACAGGTAGAGTCATTGCATGTGTGTTCTTCTACCAAACCACATATGGATCCACCATTGTCATTGAAACGTGTATTCTTTCATTAACCACATCTAGTGTCATTGCATGTGTGTTCTCTTCACAGACCACATATGGATCCACTAGAGTCATTGCATGTCTGTTATTTTTATTAACAACAAGAAGAGTCATTGCATGTGTGTTATTTTCATTAACCACATATGGATCCACTAGTGTCATTGCATGAGTGTTCTTCTCATTATCCACAGCTAGAGTCATTGCATGTCTGTTCTTTGAACAAACCACATATGGAACCACCATTGTCATTGAAATGTGTATTCTTTCATTAACCACATCTAGAGTCATTTCATGACTATTCTTTTCACAGACCACATATGGATCCACGAGTGTCAATGCATGTATATTCTTTTCAGAGACCACATATGGATCCACCAGTGTCATTGCATGTGTGTTCTTTTTATTAACAACAACTAGAGTCATTGCATGAGTGTTATTTTCATTAACCACATATGGATCCACTAGTGTCATTGCATGTGTGTTCTTCACATTAATCACATCTAGAGTCATTGCATGTGTGTTATTTTGACAAACCACATATGGATCCACCAGTGTGATTGAAATGTGTGTTATTTTCAGAGACCACACATGGATCCACCAGTCTCATTGCATATGGATCCACCAGAGTTCATTGCATGTGTGTTCTTTTCACAATCCAACTATGGATCCACCAGTGTCATTGCATGTGTGTTCTTCTCATTAACCACAGCTATAGTCATTGCATGTGTGTTCTTTTCACAAACCACATATGGAACCACCATTGTCATTGAAATGTGTATTCTTTCATTAACCACATCTAGAGTCATTTCATGACTATTCTTTTCATAGACCACATATGGTTCCACCAGTCTCATTGCATGTATGTTCTTTTTAGAGACCACATATGGATCCACCAATGTCATTGCATGTGTGTTCTTTTCAGAGACCACATATGGATCCACCAGTGTCATTGCATGTGTGTTCTTTTCACAATCTACATATGGATCCACTAGAGTCATTGCATATGTGTTCTTCTCATTAACCACAGCTAGAGTCATTGCATGTGTGTTCTTTTCACAAACCACATATGGAAACACCATTGTCATTGAAATGTGTATTCTTTCGTTAACCACATCTAGTGTCATTGCATGTGTGTTCTTCTCACAGACCACATATGGATCCACCAGAGTCATTGCATGTCTGTTCTTTTCAGAGACCACATATGGACCCACCAGTGTCATCGCATGTGTGTTCTTCTTATTAACCGCAGCTAGAGTCATTGCATGTGTGTTCTTTTCACAAACCACATATGGAACCACCATTGTCATTGAAATGTGTGTTTATTTCACCAACCACTGGTAGAGTCATTGCATGTGTGTTCTTCTACCAAACCACATATGGATCCACCATTGTCATTGAAACGTGTATTCTTTCATTGACCACATCTAGTGTCATTGCATGTGTGTTCTCTTCGTAGACCACATATGGATCCACTAGTCATTGCATGTCTGTTATTTTTATAAACAACAAGAAGAGTCATTGCATGTGTGTTATTTTCATTAACCACATATGGATCCACTAGTGTCATTGCATGAGTGTTCTTCTCATTATCCACAACTAGAGTCATTGCATGTCTGTTCTTTTCACAAACCCCATATGGAACCACCATTGTCATTGAAATGTGTATTCTTTCATTAACCACATCTAGAGTCATTTCATGACTATTCTTTTCACAGACCACATATGGATCCACGAGTGTCAATGCATGTATATTCTTTTCAGAGACCACATATGGATCCACCAGTGTCATTGCATGTGTGTTCTTATTATTAACAACAACTAGAGTCATTGCATGAGTGTTATTTTCATTTACCACATATGGATCCACTAGTGTCATTGCATGTGTGTTCTTCACATTAATCACATCTAGAGTCATTGCATGTGTGTTATTTTGACAAACCACATATGGATCCACCAGTGTGATTGAAATGTGTGTTATTTTCAGAGACCACACATGGATCCACCAGTGTCATTGCATATGGATCCACCAGAGTTCATTGCATGTGTGTTCTTTTCACAATCCAACTATGGATCCACCAGTGTCATTGCATGTGTGTTCTTCTCATTAACCACAACTATAGTCATTGCATGTGTGTTCTTTTCACAAACCACATATGGAACCACCATTGTCATTGAAATGTGCAGTCTTTCATTAACCACATCTAGAGTCATTGCATGTATGTTCTTTTTAGAGACCACATATGGATCCACCAATGTCATTGCATGTGTGTTCTTTTCAGAGACCACATATGGATCCACCAGTGTCATTGCATGTGTGTTCTTTTCAGAGACCACATATGGATCCACCAGTGTCATTGCATGTGTGTTCTTTTCACAATCTACATATGGATCCACTAGAGTCATTGCATATGTGTTCTTCTCATTATACACAGCTAGAGTCATTGCATGTGTGTTCTTTTCATAAACCACATATGGAACCACCATTGTCATTGAAATGTGTATTCTTTCGTTAACCACATCTAGTGTCATTGCATGTGTGTTCTTCTCACAGACCACACATCGATGCACCAGAGTCATTGCATGTCTGTTCTTTTCAGAGACCACATATGGACCCACCAGTGTCATTGCATGTGTGTTCTTCTCATTAACCGCAGCTAGAGTCATTGCATGTGTGTTCTTTTCACAAACCACATATGGAACCACCATTGTCATTGAAATGTGTGTTTATTTCATCAACCACAGCTGGAGTCATTGCATGTGTGTTCTTCTACCAAACCACATATGGATCCACCATTGTCATTGAAACGTGTATTCTTTCATTAACCACATATAGTGTCATTGCATGTGTGATCTCTACACAAACCACATATGGATCCACCAGAGTCATTGCATGTCTGTTATTTTTATTAACAACAACAAGAGTCATTGCATGTGTGTTATTTTCATTAACCACATATGGATCCACTAGTGTCATTGCATGAGTGTTCTTCTCATTAACCACAGCTAGAGTCATTGCATGTCTATTCTTTTCACAAACCACATATGGAACCACCAATGTCATTGAAATGTGTATTATTTCATTAACCACATCTAGTCATTTCATGACTATTCTTTTAACAGACCACATATGGATCCACGAGTGTTAATGCATGTATATTCTTTTCAGAGACCACATATGGATCCACCAGTGTCATTGCATGTGTGTTCTATTTATTAACAACAACTAGAGTCATTGCATGTGTGTTATTTTCACTAACCACATATGGATCCACCTGTGTCATTGCATGTGTGTTCTTCTCATTAACCACAGCTAGAGGCATTGCATGTGTGTTATTTTGACAAACCACATAGGGATCTACTAGTGTGATTAAAATGTGTGTTCTTTTTCAGAGACCACACATGGATCCACCAGTGTCATTGCATATGGATCCACCAGAGTTCATTGCATGTGTGTTCTTTTCACAATCCACCTATGGATCCACCATTGTCATTGCATGTGTGTTCTTCTCATTAACCACAGCTATAGTCATTGCATGTGTGTTCTTTTCACAAACCACATATGGAACCACCATTGTCATTGCATGTGTGTTCTTCTCATTAACCACCCCTAGAGTCATTTCATGTCTATTCTTTTCATAGACCACATATGGATCCACCAGTGTCATTGCATGTGTGTTCTTCTCATTAACCACAGCTAGAGTCATTGCATGTATGTTCTTTCTAGAGACCACATATGGATCCACCAATGTCATTGCATGTGTGTTCTTTTCAGAGACCACATATGCATCCACCAGTGTCATTGCATGTGTGTTCTTTTCACAATCTACATATGGATCCACTAGAGTCATTGCATCTATGTTCTTCTCATTAACCACAACTAGAGTCATTGCATGTGTGTTCTTTTCACTAACCACATATGGAACCACCATTGTCATTGAAATGTGTATTCTTTCGTTAACCACATCTAGTGTCATTGCATGTGTGTTCTTCTCACAGACCACATATGGATCCACCAGAGTCATTGCATGTCTGTTCTTTTCAGAGACCACATATGGACCCACCAGTGTGATTGCATGTGTGTTCTTCTCATTAACCGCAGCTAGAGTCATTGCATGTGTGTTCATTTCACAAACCACATACGGAACCACCATTGTCATTGAAATGTGTGTTTATTTCATCAACCACAGCTAGAGTCATTGCATGTGTGTTCTTCTACCAAACCACATATGGATCCACCATTGTCATTGAAACGTGTATTCTTTCATTAACCACATATAGTGTCATTGCATGTGTGATCTCTACACAAACCACATATGGATCCACCAGAGTCATTGCATGTCTGTTATTTTTATTAACAACAACAAGAGTCATTGCATGTGTGTTATTTTCATTAACCACACATGGATCCACTAGTGTCATTGCATGAGTGTTCTTCTCATTAACCATAGCTAGAGTCATTGCATGTCTATTCTTTTCACAAACCACATATGGAACCACCAATGTCATTGAAATGTGTATTATTTCATTAACCACATCTAGAGTCATTTCATGACTATTCTTTTAACAGACCACATATGGATCCACGAGTTTTAATGCATGTATATTCTTTTCAGAGACCACATATGGATCCACCAGTGTCATTGCATGTGTGTTCTATTTATTAACAACAACTAGAGTCATTGCATGTGTGTTATTTTAACTAACCACATATGGATCCACCTGTGTCATTGCATGTGTGTTCTTCTCATTAACCACAGCTAGAGGCATTGCATGTGTGTTATTTTGACAAACCACATATGGATCTACTAGTGTGATTAAAATGTGTGTTCTTTTTCAGAGACCACACATGGATCCACCAGTGTCATTGCATACGGATCCACCAGAGTTCATTGCATGTGTGTTCTTTTCACAATCCACCTATGGATCCACCAGTGTCATTGCATATGTGTTCTTTTCATTAACCACAGCTATAGTCATTGCATGTGTGTTCTTTTCACAAACCACATATGGAACCACCATTGTCATTGCATGTGTGTTCTTCTCATTAACCACCCCTAGAGTCATTTCATGTCTATTCTTTTCATAGACCACATATGGATCCACCAGTGTCATTGCATGTGTGTTCTTCTCATTAACCACAGCTAGAGTCATTGCATGTATGTTCTTTTTAGAGACCACATATGGATCCACCAATGTCATTGCATGTGTGTTCTTTTCAGAGACCACATATGCATCCACCAGTGTCATTGCATGTGTGTTCTTTTCACAATCTACATATGGATCCACTAGAGTCATTGCATCTATGTTATTCTCATTAACCACAACTAGAGTCATTGCATGTGTGTTCTTTTCACTAATCACATATGGAACCACCATTGTCATTGAAATGTGTATTCTTTCGTTAACCACATCTAGTGTCATTGCATGTGTGTTCTTCTCACAGACCACATATGGATCCACCAGAGTCATTGCATGTCTGTTCTTTTCAGAGACCACATATGGACCCACCAGTGTCCTTGCATGTGTGTTCTTCTCATTAACCGCAGCTAGTCATTGCATGTGTGTTCATTTCACAAACCACATACGGAACCACCATTGTCATTGAAATGTGTGTTTATTTCATCAACCACAGCTAGAGTCATTGCTTGTGTGTTCTTCTACCAAACCACATATGGATCCACCAGTGTCATTGCATGTATGATCTTTTTAGAGACCACATATGGATCCACCATTGTCATTGAAACGTGTATTCTTTCATTCACCACATCTAGTGTCATTGCATGGGTGTTCTCTTCACAGACCACATATGGATCCACCAGAGTCATTGCATGTCTATTCTTTTTATTAACAATAATTAGAATCATTGCATGTGTGTTATTTTCATTAATGGCATATGGATCCACTAGTGTCATTGCATGTATGTTATTCTTATTAACCACAGCTAGAGTCATTGCATGTGTGTTCTTTTCACAAACCACATATGGAACCACCATTGGCATTGAAATGTGTATTCTTTCATTAACCACATCTATTGTCATTGTATGTGTGTTCTTCTCAGAGACCACATATGGATCCACCAGAGTCATTGCCTGGTTGTTCTTTTCAGAGACCACATATGGATCCACCAGTGTCATTGCATGTGTGTTCTTTTTATTAACAACAACTAGAGTCATTGCATGTGTGTTATTTTCACTAACCACATATGGATCCACCTGTGTCATCGCATGTGTGTTCTTCTCATTGACCATAGCTAGAGTCATTGCATGTGTGTTATTTTGACAAACCACATATGGATCTACATATGGATCCACCAGTTTTATTGCATGTGTGTTCTTTTTATTAACAACAACTAGGGTCATTGCATGTGTGTTATTTTCATTAACCACATATGGATCCACCAATGTCATTGCAGGTGTGTTCTTCTCATTAACCACAGCTTGAGTCACTGCATGTGTGTTATTTTGACAAACCACATATGGATCCACCAGTGTGATTAAAATGTGTGTTCTTTTTCAGAGACCACACATGGATCCACCAGTGTCATTGCATATGGATCCACCAGAGTTCATTGCTTGTGTGTTCTTTTCACAATCCACCTATCGATCCACCAGTGTTATTGCATGTGTGTTCTTCTCATTAACCACAACTATAGTTATTGCATGTGTGTTCTTTTCACAAACCACATATGGAACCACCATTGTCATTGAAATGTGTATTCTTTCATTAACCACATCTAGAGTCATTTCATGACTATTCTTTTCACAGACCACATATGGATCCACCAGTGTCATTGCATGTATATTCTTTTCAGAGACCACATATGGATCCACCAGTGTTATTGCATGTGTATTCTTTTCAGAGACCACATATGGATCCACTAGTGTCATTGCATGTGTGTTCTTTTCACAATCCACATATGGATCCAATAGAGTCATTGCATATGTGTTCTTCTCATTAACCACAGCTAGAGTCATTGCATGTGTGTTCTTTTCACAAACCACATATGGAACCACCATTGTCATTGAAATGTGTATTCTTTCATTAACCACATCTAGTGTCATTGCATGTGTGTTCTTCTTTACAGACCACATATGGATCCACTAGAGTCATTGCATGTATATTCTTTTTCAGAGACCACATATGGATCCACCAGTGTTATTGCATGTGTGTTCTTTTTATTAACAACAACTAGGGTCATTGCATGTGTGTTATTTTCGTTTACGACATATGGATCCACCAATGTCATTGCATGTGTGTTCTTCTCATTAACCACAGCTAGAGTCACTACATGTGTGTTATTTTGACAAACCACATATGGATCCACCAGTGTGATTAAAATGTGTGTTCTTTTTCAGAGATCACACATGGATCCACCGGTGTCATTGCATATGGATCCACCAGAGTTAATTGCTTGTGTGTTCTTTTCACAATCCACCTATGGATCCACCAGTGTCATTGCATGTGTGTTCTTCTCATTAACCACAACTATAGTCATTGCATGTGTGTTCTTTTCACAAACCACATATGGAACCATCATTGTCATTGAAATGTGTATTCTTTCATTAACCACATCTAGAGTCATTTCATGACTATTCTTTTCACAGACCACATATGGGGCCACCAGTGTCATTGCATGTATGTTCTTTTCAGAGACCACATATGGATCCACCAATGTCATTGCATGTGTGTTCTTTTCAGAGACCACATATGGATCCACCAGTGTCATTGTATGTGTGTTCTTTTCACAATCCACATATGGATCCACCATTGTCATTGAAATGTGTATTCTTTCATTAACCACATCGAGTGTCATTGCATGTGTGTTCTTCTCACAGACCACACATGGATCCACCAGTGTCATTGCATGTCTGTTCTTTTCAGAGACCACATATGGACCCACCAGTGTCATTGCATGTGTGTTCTTCTCTGTAACCGCAGCTAGAGTCATTCCATGTGTGTTCTTTTCACAAACCTCATATGGAACCACCATTGTCATTGAAATGTGTGTTCTTTTCATCAACCACACCTAGAGTCATTGCATGTGTGTTCTTCTAACAAACCACATATGGATCCAGCATTGTCATTGAAATGTGTATTCTTTCATTAACCACATCTAGTGTCATTGCATGTGTGTTCTCTTCACAGACCACATATGGATCCACCAGAGTCATTGCATGCATGTTCTTTTTATTAACAACAACTAGAGTCATTCCATGTGTGTTAATTTCATTAACCACATATCGATCCACTAGTGTCATTGCATGAGTGTTCTTCTCATTAACCACAACTAGAGTCATTGCATGTCTGTTCTTTTCACAAACCACATGTGGAACCACCATTGTTATTGAAATGTGTATTCTTTCATTAACCACATCTAGAGTCATTTCATGATTATTCTTTTCACAGACCACATATGGATCCACCAGTGTCATTGCATGTATATTCTTTTCAGAGACCACATATGGATCCACCAGTGTTATTGCATGTGTGTTCTTTACAGAGACCACATATGGATCCACTAGTGTCATTGCATGTGTGTTCTTTTCACAATCCACATATGGATCCACTAGAGTCATTGCATATGTGTTCTTCTCATTAACCACCGCTCGAGTCATTGCATGTATGTTCTTTTCACAAAACACATATGGAACCACCATTGTCATTGAAATGTGTATTCTTTCATTAACCACATCTAGTGTCATTGCATGTGTGTTCTTCTCACAGACCACATATGGATTCACTAGAGTCATTGCATGTATATTCTTTTTAGAGACCACATATGGATCCACCAGTTTTATTGCATGTGTGTTCTTTTTATTAACAACAACTAGGGTCATTGCATGTGTGTTATTTTCATTAACCACATATGGATCCACCAATGTCATTGCAGGTGTGTTCTTCTCATTAACCACAGCTTGAGTCACTACATGTGTGTTATTTTGACAAACCACATATGGATCCACCAGTGTGATTAAAATGTGTGTTCTTTTTCAGAGACCAGACATGGATCCACCAATGTCATTGCATATGGATCCACCAGAGTTCATTGCTTGTGTGTTCTTTTCACAATCCACCTATGGATCCACCAGTGTCATTGCATGTGTGTTCGTCTCATTAACCACAACTATAGTCATTGCATGTGTGTTCTTTTCACAAACCACATATGGAACCACCATTGTCATTGAAATGTGTATTCTTTCATTAACCACATCTAGTGTCATTGCATGTGTGTTCTTCTCACAGACCACATATGGATTCACTAGAGTCATTGCATGTATATTCTTTTTAGAGACCACATATGGATGCACCAGTTTTATTGCATGTGTGTTCTTTTTATTAACAACAACTAGGGTCATTGCATGTGTGTTATTTTCATTAACCACATATGGATCCACCAATGTCATTGCAGGTGTGTTCTTCTCATTAACCACAGCTTGAGTCACTGCATGTGTGTTATTTTGACAAACCACATATGGATCCACCAGTGTGATTAAAATGTGTGTTCTTTTTCAGAGACCACACATGGATCCACCAGTGTCATTGCATATGGATCCACCAGAGTTCATTGCTTGTGTGTTCTTTTCACAATCCACCTATGGATCCACCAGTGTTATTGCATGTGTGTTCTTCTCATTAACCACAACTATAGTCATTGCATGTGTGTTCTTTTCACAAACCACATATGGAACCACCATTGTCATTGAAATGTGTATTCTTTCATTAACCACATCTAGAGTCATTTCATGACTATTCTTTTCACAGACCACATATGGATCCACCAGTGTCATTGCATGTATATTCTTTTCAGAGACTACATATGGATCCACCAGTGTTATTGCATGTGTATTCTTTTCAGAGACCACATATGGATCCACTAGTGTCATTGCATGTGTGTTCTTTTCACAATCCACATATGGATCCAATAGAGTCATTGCATATGTGTTCTTCTCATTAACCACAGCTAGAGTCATTGCATGTGTGTTCTTTTCACAAACCACATATGGAACCACCATTGTCATTGAAATGTGTATTCTTTCATTAACCACATCTAGTGTCATTGCATGTGTGTTCTTCTTTACAGACCACATATGGATCCACTAGAGTCATTGCATGTATATTCTTTTCAGAGACCACATATGGATCCACCAGTGTTATTGCATGTGTGTTCTTTTTATTAACAACAACTAGGGTCATTGCATGTGTGTTATTTTCATTAACCACATATGGATCCACCAATGTCATTGCATGTGTGTTCTTCTCATTAACCACAGCTAGAGTCACTACATGTGTGTTATTTTGACAAACCACATATGGATCCACCAGTGTGATTAAAATGTGTGTTCTTTTTCAGAGATCACACATGGATCCACCAGTGTCATTGCATATGGATCCACCAGAGTTAATTGCTTGTGTGTTCTTTTCACAATCCACCTATGGATCCACCAGTGTCATTGCATGTGTGTTCTTCTCATTAACCACAACTATAGTCATTGCATGTGTGTTCTTTTCACAAACCACATATGGAACCATCATTGTCATTGAAATGTGTATTCTTTCATTAACCACATCTAGAGTCATTTCATGACTATTCTTTTCACAGACCACATATGGGGCCACCAGTGTCATTGCATGTATGTTCTTTTCAGAGACCACATATGGATCCACCAATGTCATTGCATGTGTGTTCTTTTCAGAGACCACATATGGATCCACCAGTGTCATTGTATGTGTGTTCTTTTCACAATCCATATATGGATCCACTAGAGTCATTGCATCTTTGTTCTTCGCATTAACCACATCTAGAGTCATTGCATGTGTGTTCTTTTCACAAACCACATATGGAACCACCATTGTCATTGAAATATGTATTCTTTCATTAACCACATCGAGTGTCATTGCATGTGTGTTCTTCTCATAGACCACATATGGATCCACCAGAGTCATTGCATGTCTGTTCTTTTCAGAGACCACATATGGACCCACCAGTGTCATTGCATGTGTGTTCTTCTCATTAACCGCAGCTAGAGTCATTGCATGTGTGTTCTTTTCACAAACCTCATATGGAACCACCATTGTCATTGAAATGTGTGTTCTTTTCATCAACCACAGCTAGAGTCATTGCATGTGTGTTCTTCTAACAAACCACATATGGATCCAGCATTGTCATTGAAATGTGCATTCTTTCATTAACCACATCTAGTGTCATTGCATGTGTGTTCTGTTCACAAACCACATATGGATCCACCAGAGTCATTGCATGCATGTTCTTTTTATTAACAACAACTAGAGTCATTCCATGTGTGTTATTTTCATTAACCACATATTGATCCACTAGTGTCATTGCATTAGTGTTCTTCTCATTAACCACAGCTAGAGTCATTGCATGTCTGTTCTTTTCACAAACCACATATGGAACCACCATTGTTATTGAAATGTGTATTCTTTCATTAACCACATCTAGAGTCATTTCATGACTATTCTTTTCACAAACCACATATGGATCCACCAGTGTCATTGCATGTATATTCTTTTCAGAGACCACATATGGATCCACCAGTGTTATTGCATGTGTGTTCTTTTCAGAGACCACATATGGATCCACTAGTGTCATTGCATGTGTGTTATTTTCACAATCCACATATGGATCCACTAGAGTCATTTCATATGTGTTCTTCTCATTAACCACAGCTAGAGTCATTGCATGTGTGTTCTTTTCACAAACCACATATGGAACCACCATTGTCATTGAAATGTGTATTCTTTCATTAACCACATCTAGTATCATTGCATGTATATTCTTTTCAGAGACCACATATGGATCCACTAGTGTTATTGCATGTGTGTTCTTTTTATTAACAACAACTAGGGTCATTGCATGTGTGTTATTTTCATTAACCACATATGGATCCACCAGTGTCATTGCATGTGTGTTCTTCTCATTAACCACAGCTAGAGTCATTGCATGTGTGTCATTTTGACAAACCACATATGGATCCACCAGTGGGATTAAAATGTGTGTTCTTTTCAGAGACCACACATGGATCCACCAGTGTCATTGCATATGGATCCACCAGAGTTCATTGCTTGTGTGTTATTTTCACAATCCACCTATGGATCCACTAGTGTCATTGCATGTGTGTTCTTCTCATTAACCACAACTATAGTCATTGCATGTGTGTTCTTTTCACAAACCACATATGGAACCACCATTGTCATTGAAATGTGTATTCTTTCACTAACCACATCTAGAGTCATTTCATGACTATTCTTTTCACAGACCACCATGGATCCACTAGTGTCATTGCATGTATGTTCTTTTCAGAGATCACATATGGATCCACCAATGTCATTGCATGTGTGTTCTTTTCAGAGACCACATATGGATCCACCAGTGTCATTGTATGTGTATTCTTTTCACAATCCACATATGGATCCACTAGAGTCATTGCATCTGTGTTCTTGGCATTAACCATAGCTAGAGTCATTGCATGTGTGTTCTTTTCACAAACCACATATGGAACCACCATTGTCATTGAAATGTGTATTCTTTCATTAACCACATCGAGTGTCATTGCATGTGTGTTCTTCTCACAGACCACATATGGATCCACCAGAGTCATTGTATGTATGTTCTTTTCAGAGACCACATATGGACCCACCAGTGTCATTGCATGTGTGTTCTTCTCATTAACCGCAGCTAGAGTCATTGCATGTGTGTTCTTTTCACAAACCACATATGGAACAACCATTGTCGTTGAAATGTGTGTTATTTTCATCAACCACAGCTAGAGTCATTGCATGTGTGTTCTTCTCACAAACCACATATGGAACCACCATTGTCATTGAAATGTGTATTGTTTCGTTAAGCACATTTAATGTCATTGCATGTGTGTTCTCTTCACAGACCACATATGGATCCACCAGAGTCATTGCATGTCTATTCTTTTTATTAACAATAATTAGAATCATTGCATGTGTGTTATTTTCATTAACGACATATGGATCCACTAGTGTCATTGCATGTATGTTATTCTTATTAACCACAGCTAGAGTCATTGCATGTGTGTTCTTTTCACAAACCACATATGGAACCACCATTGGCATTGAAATGTGTATTCTTTCATTAACCACATCTATTGTCATTATATGTGTGTTCTTCTCAGAGACCACATATGGATCCACCAGAGTCATTGCATGGTTGTTCTTTTCAGAGACCACATATGGACCCACCAGTGTCATTGCATGTGTGTTCTTCTCATTAACCATAGCTAGAGTCATTGCATGTGTGTTCTTTTCACAAACCACATACGGAACCACCATTATCATTGAAATGTGTGTTCTTTTCATCAACCACAGCTAGAGTCATTGCATGTGTGTTCTTCTAACAAATCACATATGGAACCACCATTGTCGTTGAAATGCGTATTCTTTCATTAACCATATCTCGTGTCATTGCATGTGTGTTCTCTTCAACGACCACATATGGATCCACCAGAGTCATTGCATGTCTGTTATTTTTATTAACAACAACTAGATTCATTGCATGTGTGTTATTTTCATTAACCACATATGGATCCACTAGTGTCATTGCATGAGTGTTCTTCTCATTAACCACAGCTAGAGTCATTGCATGTCTGTTCTTTTCACAAACCACATATGGAACCACCATTGTCATTGAAATGTGTATTCTTTCATTAACCACATCTAGAGTCATTTCATGACTATTCTTTTCACATACCACATATGGATCCACCAGTATCATTGCATGTATATTCTTTTTAGAGACCACATATGGATCCACCAGTGTCATTGCATGTGTGTTCTTTTTATTAACAACAACTAGAGTCATTGCATGTGTGTTATTTTCATTAACCACATATGGATCCACTAGTGTCATTGCATGTGTGTTCTTCACATTAATCACATCTAGAGTCATTGCATGTGTGTTATTTTGACAAACCACATATGATTCCACCAGTGTGAGACCACACATGGATCCACTAGTGTCATTGCATATGGATCCACCATAGTTCATTGCATGTGTGTTCTTTTCACAATCCACCTATGGATCCACCAGTGTCATTGCATGTGTGTTCTTTTTATTAACCACAGCTATAGTCATTGCATGTGTGTTCTTTTCACAAACCACATATGGAACTACCATTGTCATTGAATTGTGTATTATTTCATTAACCACATCTAGAGTTATTTCATGACTATTCTTTTCACAGACCACATATGGATCCACCAATGTCATTGCATGTATGTTCTTTTCAGAGACCACATATGGATCCACCAATGTCATTGCATGTGTGTTCTTTTCAGAGACCACATATGGACCCACCAGTGTCATTGCATGTGTGTTCTTTTCACAATCCACATATGGATCCACTAGAGTCATTGCATCTGTGTTCTTCTCATTAACCACAGCTAGAGTCATTGCATGTGTGTTCTTTTCACAAACCACATATGGAACCACCATTGTCTTTGAAATGTGTATTCTTTAATTAACCACATCTAATGTCATTGCATGTGTGTTCTTCTCACAGACCACATACGGATCCACCAAAGTCATTGCATGTTTTTTCTTTTCAGAGACCACATATGGACCCACCAGTCTCATTGCATGTGTGTTCTTCTCATTAACCA
The DNA here is from genome assembly GCA_916181665.1 of Avena sativa. Taxonomy (NCBI): domain Eukaryota; kingdom Viridiplantae; phylum Streptophyta; class Magnoliopsida; order Poales; family Poaceae; genus Avena; species Avena sativa. The sequence goes on along the minus strand of OV702289.1, from coordinate 539,949,883 downwards.
CAACTAGAGTCATCGAGTGTGTGTTCTTTTCACAAACCACATATGGAACCACCATAGTCATTGAAATGTGTGTTCTTTTCATCAACCACATCTAATGTCATTGCATGTGTGTTCTCTTCACATACCACATATGGATCCACCAGAGTCATTCCATGTCTATTCTTTTTATTAACAACATCTAGATTCATTGCATGTGTGTTATTTTCATTAACCACATATGGATCCACTAGTGTCATTGCATGTATGTTCTTATCATTAACCACAGCAAGAGTCATTGCATGTCTGTTCTTTTCACAAACCACATATGGAACCACCATTGTCATTGGAATGTGTATTGTTTCATTAACAACATCTAGAGTCATTTCATGACTATTCTTTTCACATACCACATATGGATCCACTAGTTTTATTACATGTGTATTCTTTTTAGAGACCACATATGGATCCACTAGTGTAATTGCATGTGTGTTCTTTTTATTAACAACAACTAGAGTCATTGCATGTGTGTTATTTTCATTAACTACATATGGATCCACCAGTGTCATTGCATGTGTGTTCTTCTCATTAACCACAGCTAGAGTCATTGCATGTGTGTTATTTTCACAAACCACATATGGATCCTCTAATGTCATTGAAATGTGTGTTCTTTTCAGATACCACACATGGATCCACCAGTGTCATTGCATATGGATCCACCAGAGTTCATTGCATGTGTGTTCTTTTCACAATCCACCTATGGATCCACCAGTGTCATTGCATGTGTGTTCTTCTCATTAACAACAGCTAGAGTCATTGCATGTGTGTTCTTTTCACAAACCATATATGGAACCACCATTGTCATTGAAATGTGTATTCTTTCATTAAACATAACTAGAGTCATTTCAAGTATATTCTTTTCACAGACCACATATGGATCCACCAGTGTCATTGCATGTGTGTTCTCTTCACATACCACATATGGATCCACCAATGTCATTGCATGTGTGTTATTTTTATTAACAACAACTAGAGTCATTGCATGTGTGTTATTTTCATTATACACATATGGATCCACCAGTGTCATTGCATGTGTGTTCTTCTCATTAACCACAGCTAGAGTCATTGCATATCTTTTCTTTTCACAAACCACATATGGAACCACCATTGTCATTGAAATTTGTATTCTTTCATGAACCACATCTAGCGTCATTTCATGACTATTCTTTTCACAGACCACATATGGATCCACTAGTGTCATTGCATGTATATTATTTTTAGAGACCACATATGGATCCACCAGTGTCATTGCATGTGTGTTGTTCTCATTAACCACAGCTATAGTCATTTCATCTGTGTTCTTTTCACAAACCACATATGGAACCACCATTGTCATTGAAATGTGTATTCTTTGATTAACCACATCAGGAATCATTTCATGACTGTTCTTTTCATAGACCACATATGGATCCACAAGTGTCATTGCATGCGTATTCTTTTCAGAGACCACATATGGATCCACCAGTGTCATTGCATATGTGTTCTTTTCATAGACCACATATGGATCCACAAGTGTCATTGCATGTGTGTTCTTTTCACAATCCACCTATGGATCCACTAGAATCATTGCATGTGTGTTCTTTGCATTAACCACCGCTAGAGTCATTGCATGTCTGTTCTTTTCACAAACCACGTATGGAACCACCATTGTCATTGAAATGTGTATTCTTTCATTAACCACATCTAGAGTCATTTCATGTATATTCTTCTCACAGACCACATATGGATCCACCAGTGTCATTGCATGTGTGCTCTTTTTATTAACAACAACTAGAGTCATTCCATGTTTTTTATTTACATTAACCACATATGGATCCAACAATGTTATTGCATGTGTGTTCTTTTTATTAAAAACAACTAGAGTCATTGCATTATTATTATTTTCATTCCACATATGGATCCACTAGTGTTATTGCATGTGTGTTCTTCTCATTAAGCATAGCTAGAGTCATTGCATGTGTGTTCTTCTCACAGACCACATACGGATCCACCAGTATCATTGCATGTGTGTTCTTTTCACAATCCACCTATGGATCCACTATAGTCATTGCATGTGTGTTCTTCTCATTAACCACAGCTAGAGTCATTGCATGTCTATTCTTTTTACAAACCACATATGGAACCACCATTGACATTGAAATGTGTATTGTTTCATTAACCACATCTAGAGTCATTTCATGACTATTTTTTTCATAGACCACATATGGATCCACGAGTGTCATTGCATGTATGTTCATTTCAGAGACCACATATGGATCCACCAGTGTCATTACATGTCTGTTCTTTTCAGAGACCACATATGGATCCACCAGTGTCATTGCATGTGTGTTCTTTTCATAATCCACATATGGACCCACTAGAGTCATTGCATGTGTGTTATTCTCATTAACCACAACTAGAGTCATTGCATGTGTGTTCTTTTCACAAACGACATATGGAACCACCATTGTCATTGAAATGTGTATTCTTTCATTAACCATACCTAATGTCATTGCATGTGTGTTCTTTTCAGAAACCACATATGGATCTACCAGAGTCATTGCATGTGTGTTCTTTTCACAATCCACCTATGGATCCACTAGTGTCATTGCATGTGTGTTCTTCTCATTAACCACAGCTAGAATCATTGCATGTCTGTTCTTTTCACAAACCACATACGGAACCAGCATTCTCATTGAAATGTGTATTCTTCATTAACCACACCAAGAGTGATTTCATGTATATTCTTCTCACATACCACATATGGATCCACCATTGTCATTGAGATGGATCCACCAGTGTCTTTGCATGTGTGTTCTTCTCATTAACCACAGCTATAGTCATTGCATGTGTGTTCTTTTCACAGACCACATATGGATCCACCAGTGTCATTGCATGTGTTATCTTCTCATTAACCACAACTAGAGTCATTGCATGTGTGTTCTTTTCACAGACCACATTTGGATCCACCAGTGTCATTGAATTGTGTATTCTTTCATTAACCACATCTAGAGTCATTTCATGACTATTCTTTTCACAAACCACATATGGATCCATAGTGTGATTGCATGTCTATTCTCTTCAGAGACCACATATGGATCCACCAGTGCATTGCACGCGTGTTCTTTTTTTAACAATAACTAGAGTCATTGCATGTGTGTTCTTTTTATTAACAACAACTAGAGTCATTGCATTTGTGTTATTTTCATTAACCACATATGGATTCACCAGTGTTATTGTGTCGTGGTGGTGTCATGGAAGATGCCGTGGATAGGCTAAAGGTGTGGACTAAATGCACTAGGGGAATCCAGGGAGGGATAGTGTGGTGATTCCACACACAGTAGCTTTGTATTTGATTCACTTCCACAGATTACAAGTGCTCCGTGAGCTGTATTGGGGAGAGGAGGAAGAAGGATCTCTCTTGCTCTCACCTCTAGCTTGCCCTCAGGAACTTGCTAGTAGAACATGAACCTCTAAAGATCAACTAGTCAAAGACCAACCCAGTAAAACACAACCCCTTCTACAAAGGCCCTAGCCCTCCTTATATAGGGGTGGCTAGGTCTCCAATTAGGGCATACGTGGAGGCATATTCCAAGGAATATGCCTCCTCCCAAAGTAGTAAGCCGACCGGGTCACTTTAACCCAGCGTCATCCATGCAGAGGCTACGTGAGCCTCTGCGGCGCCCGCGTCATCCGACACAGGCTTCGTCACCTTTGTCGGCCACGCCTCGGTGGTCCTGGCCTCTGTCCGCTTCGCTCACGCTCTGCGTACAGTGGTCACCCTTTGACCAGCGAGATACCTTCCTTCTCTTATAAGGTTGATATAACCCCAATCGTACCTAGTTGATCCGGCCATACCTGTACCTGCATACAAGTTAAATACATCTCACCGACTTACGATATAAGTCGGCTGAGACCCAGTTAGGTGGACATCCCCTGGTCCGGGTTACCCCGTGATTTGGCCTGCCTTGAGGTGGCTCGGCCAGCACCTGCTTTGACCTTGCCGTACCTTGGCTAACTCAGCCTTTATACCCCGGTGTGACCCTACCCGGGGTATCCCCCCAACATTAGTCCCTGAAGCTGGTGCGGTCTTAGCTGCCTTAGCCGCTAAGGCCACAGAAGGTTCAATTTTATCGAGCCTATGGCTCCCTTGCCGAGTTACCTCTTAGTCCGGATTTCATAGGTTTACTTTCCCTTGGCACATTCCGAGTTTTCGCTCGCTGGCCGGGTGACCTCATATTCATCCGGGTCATTCTTCCTTCTCTTGTACGCTTCCCCACGTGGAGGTTAATCATTACCTTTGCCTCATTTAAAGGGCATGTGCTAGTAACCGTCGCAGTAATTGTCAGTTATTACTATAGCACACGTCACATCATGCATGTCTCCTTGTTAACTGCATCATAACATCATGTCATGGGATTTCTTGCGCCCTGTGGCCCTTCCTGTGGCTCGCTGCTAATTGGTTGATCCGGGTTATACACGGCCACACTGTGTGGCTCGCCCGCACAGCGCGATCCCACTACCCCTTAAGGGCGTGGTTATATAAAGGTGGGGGCGCCCCTTGGGTCTTCTCCCCACTCTCGCGCCCCCTTTGCATCTTCTTCTTCCTCTTCCTCTCCAGCGACAGCGCCGCCGCCACCGCACTTGCGTAACTGCGCCGCCGCTACACCGTTTCCTCGCGCACCGCGTCGCCGCCACCTCCCCACACCTCTTCCGCCACGGGTCCTCGCCTATCCAGGCCACTGTCACCCACCGCCGCTAGCGCAGTGAGGACAGTGATCTTGAGATGACTGAAGAGGAGCTCGCCGTCGCTGAGCAAGAAATGGAGGAGGATGCGGTGAACGCCGACCGCAGCGCCTGGGCTGGGTCCTGGGTTTGCCAGGACGATCTTGACTGGCTATACCGCACTCGACGGATCCCGGAGGGTGTCACCGAGCGTCTTCCCGTTGCGGAGCTTGCCCCCTCACCCAATCCAGGTGAGTATGTGGTATTCCTCTCCCACTTCCAACGTGGATTCGGGCTCCAAGCAAGCGATTTCTTCAACGACTGGCTCAACACGTATGAGCTTCAGCCGCATCATCTTCTGGCTAATGCCATCACCTCTCTCTCTGCCTTCGCTTCCACCATTGAGGGCTACGCCGGACTATGGCCCACGAAGGAGCTCTGGCTCCGGTTATTTGGCCTTCGCCGGAACATGATTCCGAACATCCAGCTTAATCTGGAGGACAAGCAGCTCACGCAGTTCGGCGCAACTTCCATCTCCCCCCGGAAACTGTCTATCTTTCCCCGGGTTACGGGGCTTGACTCCTGCAAGGGTTGAGCCCGAACCTTCTTCTATGTCCGGAACAGCACAACTGAGGATCTGATCCGGCTGCGCCCTTACGCTCCGGGTCCTCCCAATCCGGATCTGTGGGACACGGTCCCCAAGAAGCCCACCGTCCTGGCGAACCAAGTCAACAAAAGGTTCCAGGAGCTGAAGGACTTGGGGTTGCGCAACGAGGACGCGATGATTACATTCGTCCGCAACCGGATCTCCCCCTCCAGAAACGCACACATAAAGTTTGCCACATGAGCTGGGGCCGTGACCCCAACCGGACCTACTCATTTGAGTTGAGCAACACCAAGATCTTCCGCCGGGTCAAGGCCCTCTTCACCACTAAGAAGGACTTCTCGGCTGAGTGGACGTGGGGGATCCTGTCGAGATAGGCTTCCCCCCGCGGTAAGTCTCGTGCCCCAAACTTTCTCCGAATTGTATCACATGTCGGTTTCTGTTGTAGGTTTAATCCCTTTGTCTTTTCTTTCCCTTAGATGTTTCTTCAGCAAACTATTGAGGATGGCACCGAGCCTTCTCTCAAATGGGAACCTGATCGAGACACCTCGGATGTGGAGGAGCCGGATCAGGAGATGTACCTACCGATGGCGGACGCGATCAAGCGACCCACCGTCAAACTCTCTTCCATTAGAGATTGTCCCGACGATGAACATGATTCGGACGTTGAGGTTGTGGAGGCATTTGACGCTGTCCCTCTTTCTTATGCTTTTCCGACATCAGCTAACCCCGGTGGGCAGATCCATGAAGATCCTCCCCTTGCCACGGGTGAGCCTGTTCCGGTCGCGCCGAATAAGAGGGGGGCCGCATCTGCTTCTTCCTCCGGACCTTCTCAGCCAGCTAAGAGGCGAAAAAATTCCACGGACAAAGCTGCCACCAAGGCCATGACTAAGGCCGTGGCCCGGAGAGCTCGCAAGCCGAAGGAGCCCCTTACTTCGGATGATTAAGTCGTGTCTCCCTTTGCTATTCACTTGTTCTTCTTTTGTTATAGTTTCTCATCATACATGATTTGATTCGGCAGGGCCGCGGTGGAGGTCCCACAGAGTGGATCCAGCATTGCCTCGCTGCTCCGACACGGTCCTTCTCCCCCCCGTGGTGACGATTCACGCCCGTTGAGCCCCATTCTGGAGGGTTCATCGGCTGCTCCGGGTTCTAGCCCACCTCGTCAAGAGGAGGGAAACCTTGGAGCGGGGAAAACTGGCTCTGCCGAGGCAGCAGCAACCACCACTTCGGCTCCGCCGCAACCAGCTTCATCCGAGTTACCCACAGCACCTCCGCCAAAACAAAAACCAGCATCATCATCAGCCCCAGCACCAGCGGCAAAAGCAACAGCAGCAGCACCAAGCCCCTCCGCCTTGTCGGAGTCTTCCAAGGCTCGGCGAGAAGATATCAGCAGCACCAAGGCTAGCGCCAAGGCAGCTCCTAAGGGCAAATCCGCTGCAGCAACTTCAACTTCTCAGCAGCAGCCCAAGGGAAAAAAGGCTCCTGACGCCACCAGGGCAGCGTCAATCAAGGCTGGACAGCGCACACTCGCGTCCATTCTTTCGAAGAAGACTCCACCACCGAAGGATGCCCCTGCCGAGCCAGCTGATGCGCAACTCGTTTTGCACACCAGCCCCACCGTTGCTCAGGTTGAGAGGAGAGAAGCGCATGCCAAGGGTCTAGTGGCGCCCCACATGCCTAGCGGCGAACAATATCCTCCGACCTTGATTGAGTTTGTAAATAATTGGAACAAGGCGGAGTTCATCCACAACGACGATCTCACGGAGAAGTTCGGTCCCGCCGAATTTGCTGCGCAGATGAATACTGCTGCCAAGGCTATTAATCTTGCGGGTCAGATGATGGAGGTACGTTACTTCGTCTTTTCCTTAACATGTAGTAGATATTATTGATATAGCCATTAGTCCCCGAGCCTCCGGGGGAGTAACTTGTTACTCGGCCGGATGCTCCTTAGAAAACTAATGTAGCTCCTTAATAACTTCGAATATGCACACACCTAGAGCCGGGTTAAGTTCCACTTGGCCCGGATCTTGTACACTTCGAATATGCACACACCTAGAGCCAGGTTAAGTTCCCTTGGTCCGGATTTTGTACACTTTGAATATGCACACACCTAGAGCCGGGTTAAGTTCCACTTGGCCCAGATTTTGTACACTTTGAATATTCACACACCTAGAGTCGGGTTAAGTTCCACTTGGCCCGGATTTTGTACACTTCGAATATGCACACACCTAGAGCCGGGTTAAGTTCCACTTGGCCCGGGTTTTGTACACTTCGAATATGCACACACCTAGAGCCGGGTTAAGTTCCACTTGGCCCGGGTTTTGTACACTTCGAATATGCACGAGACTAAGCTATCCTTTTGTACTCTTTTCAGGTGACTACCAATCGCTGGAGCGCTGAGTTTCAGCATCTCCTGGATACTCACAAGATGTTGGGTGCAAAACATAGCGCACTTCTCGCTGAACACGAGAAAAGAGGTAAGTTTCCTCCTTAGCATTTTTCATCTCTCTTTGTCTTTTTTCGCCGAACTAATCCATCATTCGGATTTCACAGCTGGAGCGGAGGCTGAGAATATCCTGATGAGGAAAAACTTGGAGCAGATCAAGGGTAAGTCATTTTTTGCTTCCTTCCTCCGCACTCTATTTCCTTTTCTCCTTGGCTTGGCAAATATTCATACCTCGGCTTTGCCGGGTCAACAAACTATTTCAGCATCTCTTGAAGATAGTGTGCCCGTGCCTGATATGATGCTGCATTTTCTCGAACAAGCAGGGCAGCACCAGGCCGAACTCAAAAAGAAAGATGATGAGCTTGCCCTCCTCCGAACCAAAGATGATGAAATTGCTAAGCTTAAGGCGGACATGAAGAAGCTGAAAGCACAACACCAATCCGAACTTCAAAAAGCTGGCCAGGACTTTACGAAAGAGCGCGAGCGCCTCAACCTCCAGATCGCCAAGGACCAAGAATTGCTTAAGGAGGCCAACGTCAAGCTTGAGTCGGCGAATGCTGAACTTGTGCAACTCCGGGAGAGGCGCAACAACTGCACCAAGGAGCTGACCCGGGTTCACAGCCATATTTCTGGTAAGTTCTTTTCCTTCAACCGACGTTGATCTTTCCGGGTCTACTTCCTTTACTTACTCCACTTGTCTTATTTTTTAGGCAAGTTCCTAGAGAGCGATGTCATTGCATCCAATGCTATTACCAAGTTCCGTAGGGAGAGGGGTACTCCATCTGGTCCTGGCACCATTCCTCTTAATCTCGAGGACTTGATAGTCATCTTGTCCTCCCGAGTCGAGATCGTGAAGAACTATGGCAAGGATATCTTGGACGTAGTAGTCCGGATCTTCAACGTCTTTTGGCCTGAAGAAGATACTCTGGAGAGTACCTCTGTTCGTTTTTCCAAGCTCATGGAGTGCGAGACTCAGCTCGATCTCTGGAGAGAATCGGCTGGACGCGTCGGAGCTGAGATCGTTCTTCACTACGTGCTTACGTGGTACGAGAAGATTGACCTCAAACTCCTTGAGCGCATGCGCACCGGATCAAGGTGGTCCACTGACCCGGATTGGGTAGCTCGGCGCAAGGCTTGCGCCCATAGCTTCATCCAATACGCCCCCATTCACCAATGGAACGAGGGACCAAGCTTCCTAGAAACCGTCGATGATGAAAATGCTGAAAACATTGAAAATGATTCTGATGAGGACGAAGAGGACGAAGCTTCGGACGTCAAGGAAGACGCATATGACTCTGAAGATGAGGCTAGGGCTGCACCTGTTGGTGCCGAATTACCTCCTCCTGTTGCTCCTTGATTATAAACACTTTAAATTTCATCAGATCCCCGGTATGCCAGGTGCAATTGTGTCAAGAACACAAGTGATATTTTGTTACTAAGTTTTTATGCTGGATTGACTTGGGCGTAGTCCCCGAGTTTCATTTTCTCGTTCTTCTAATTTCTTGGCTCGGCTCGTGTCTACCTTGGTTCGGTTTTATGACTTACGAGTCCAAGCTTCAAAAAGTGTCTTAACAATACTTGGAAACTTTAGGATTAGCTCAAAATAATTCAGCATAATAAATCGAAAGTAAACATAAGGTTAGTCCAAAAAAACAAACGTCGGCTCGATTAAGTTCCTTTCCTTAGTCGTTTTTCATGTGCTACGCAATTCCAAACTTGTTCTCTTGCTTGCTATGAAGCCAAATCTTGTTGGACAGCAGCAAGTCGAAGAGTTGGGTTCTTGGTGCTCACATACTACTAATCCGGCTTAAGTAGAAACAACTTACGCCAGTCGACGTATAAATAATAAATACAGAAGACAACAAATATTTTCAAGGCAGTCCCCGAGTTACTGCTCGAGGTGCCCACATTTCATTGATAAACTCATTGCCGGCATACACATCGACATATGAGAGACTCGGATACATACACTTGGTATATGTGTCTTGGTAGCATACCTCTGACAACCATTGCATTTTCTTACCAAGTCCTCTGCTTGTTCTAAGGTACTTGGCCAGTAGAATCCATGCCGGAAAGCTTTTGCTACCAAGGCTCTGGACGAGGCATCATGCCCACATTCCCCTTGATGTATATCTTAGAGGATGTCAAGCCCTTCTTCCGGGTCAACGCATCGCTAGAGGACATTAGTCACACTCCTTTTGTATAGCTCGGAATTGATGATCATGTATGCCTTTGCTCTCCTCTGAGTTTGCCTAGACAACACCTCCTCAGCGGGTAAGGTTCCATCTTTCAGGAATTGAAATATGGGCAACGCCCAAGCTGGTACAGCTCGCACTGGGAACACATCCTCATCAACTTCCATCTGATCCACCGGCATAACCTCAACCGGATCACGCTGAGCAGTCCCCGGGTCTTGTGAAGCAGTCCCCGGGTTCGCCGAGGCAATCCCCGGGTTTCGCGTATCACCTCCCACGTCAATTTCCATGGGTACGGCTCCGGACTCCGAATCCTCCGGGACATAAATTGAGTCGGTTTCTAGGGACGGCCCGATGGATGGTTTTTTGAGGTGTTCTAATGCTACACCCGGTGGGATTGCTTGTCGGGTTGATCCGAGCTTCGACAGTACGTCGGCAGCCTCATTTTCCACCCGTGGTACATGGCGAAATTCGCATCCCTCAAAATAACCAGATATCTTCTGCACATGGAATCTGTATAATGCCATGTTTGGATCAAGAGCGTCCCATAGCCCTGAAACTTGCTGTATTACCAAATCCGAGTTGCCAAAGCATTTGATCTGGCGTATCCCAATTTCTTTTGCAACTTTGAGCCCATGCACAGGTGCATCATATTCGGCGACATTGTTTGATGCTGCGAAATGGATCTGCAGCACATACTTCAGCTGGTCATTTTTTGGCGAGGTAAGTACTACTCCGGCGCCTAACCCGGTTTTTGTCTTTGACCCGTCAAAGTGGATTCTCTAGTAATTCGGGTCCGGTAATGGTGGTTCATATTGCACATCGGCCCAGTCCACAAAAAAGTCGCCCACAGCCTGAGACTTGATTGCTTCTCTTCTGTCATATTGTGGCGCATAAGGAGCTAGCTCAATTGCCCATTTTGCAATCCTGCCACTTGCATCCTTGTTACTCATTATCTCGGATATGGGAGCTTCACATATTACTTTGATGGGATGCTCCTCAAAATAGTGTTTTAGCTTCGTAGCCGACATGTACACACCATATGCCACTTTTTGATAATGCGGATAATTTTTCTTTGATGCGGATAATACCTCGCTTAGGTAATATACTGGCCTTTGCACTGACTTACCCTCTTCCTCGTGCTCTACCAGAATTACTGCACTTACAACTCGGTTGGTTGCGGCTATGTAGAGCAACATTGGCTCCTTTGGTAGTGGAGAGGCTAACACTGGTGCAGTGGCTAAGATTTTCTTTAATTGGATAAAGGCTTCATTGGCCTCCGGCGTCCAAATGAACTTGTCCGACTTTTTCATGAGTTGATAGAGAGGCAGTGCCTTTTCTCCCAACCGACATACAAACCGACTTAACGATGCCAGGCAACCAGTGAACTTCTGGACATTGTTAAGGCACTTCGGCAGTTCCATTCGCTCTATGGCCCGGATTTTAGTTGGATTGACTTCAATACCTCGGCTGGAGACGAGGAATCCGAGTAATTTTCCAGCCGGGACACCGAAGGTACATTTTTCCGGGTTAAGCTTCATCCGGAACCTCCTTAGGTTCGCGAATGTCTGCCTGATATCCTCAAGGAGCATTTTGCTTTCCTTGGTCTTGATAACAACATCATCCACATACACCTGCACATTTTGACCAATTTGGTCATGCAAACATTTCTGCAAACATCTTTGGTACGTTGCCCCTGCATTACGTAAACCAAATGGCATGGTGCGATAGCAATAAGCCCCATACGGGGTGATAAATGCAGTCTTTATTTGATCATCCGGATTCAGGGGTATCTGGTGGAAACCAGAATACGCATCTATGAATGACAACAGTTCACACCCAGCAGTAGAATCTATGACTTGGTCTATCCTTGGCAGTGGAAATGGATCTTTTGGACACGCCTTATTCAGGTTCGTGTAATCGATACACATACGCCAAACCACTGCCACATTCGGATCATCCTTCTTCTTCTCCACCAGCACCGGATTAGATAGCCAATCCGAGTAAAGAACTTCCATGATAAATCCAGCTGCTAGTAACCGAGCTATCTCATCTCCAATAACTTTTCTCCTATCTTCGGCGAAGCGGCGGAGAGGTTGCTTCACCGGCCTTACTCCGGGTCTCACATTCAAAGAGTGCTCAACCAACTCCCTCGGAACACCTTGCAAGTCCTATGTGGAAAAAGCAAAAATATCCCGATTCTCACGGAGGAAGTTGACGAGCTCGCTTTCCTATTTATCATTTAACCCGGCACCAATTGTTACGATGCGCCCTGAGAACATATCATCAACAGGTACTTTCTTGGTATCTTTTGTCGCTTGGAACGAGACACTACCATGCGGGTTACTCAGCACCGGCATATACTGCTGCGTGGACTGAGCCAATGCTGCCACTTCCTGTATCTTTCTTTTCTCCTACGCAATCACGAGTGACTCGGCTAGGTTAGACCTGGCTGACGCACACTCAACGGAACGTCGGAAATCTCCAGCTATGGTAATTACTCCATTTGGCCCAGGCAACTTCATCTTTAGATAACTGATGTGACAACTTGCCATGAACTTGTTTAGTGCTGGCCTACCGAGTAACGCGTGATATGCACTTTCCAAGTTCACCACTTCAAACTCCAAATTCTCAGTTCGGCAGTTACCTCGCGTTCCGAACAATACGTCAAACCGGACCTTGCCTATGGGCTCACAAGAGATGCCTGGCACAATGCCATGGAAAGCGTTCTGGTAGCCTGGAGCATGTTCTCCGAGATACCTAACTTGCGCATCGTATCCGCATACATGATATTGATGCTACTACCATTATCTATCAGCACCTTGGAGAATCTCACATTGATATTTGGCCCTATGAATGTTGTGTCTAGCACTAACGCATATGAAATGGGGCTTGGCATAAGCTTGGGATGATCTTTGATACTCCAGATGATTTCCTGATCCGACCATGGCATATACCTCGTCACTGCGGGCATTACCGCATTCACCTCCATGGGTCGGCGCTGCAAACTCTTTCTATCTGTTTCCTCTGTGGTAAACACACAGTAACTCTGATGATGCTCTCTGTACTCATTCCTTCCCTCGTTTCCGGGGTACCTCTGATCCGGTTGATGCTGGTCTTCCACTTGATGCACTGCATCCCTTCTCTCATGGTTGTCATACCTCAGCGGAGGGGAAGGCAACATTAACTGTTGCGTGTTCGCTCCAGAGAGCAATTGCTGCCGGGGTAACTCCTGCCGAGGTTGATCATTCCGAGGTGCCTGAGCATTCCCCGAACCACTTTGTTCTATGTTCCTCATCCACTCCCATTGCTGAGTCGTGTGACCCGCCGGGTTACTCGGGTTTGGCGTGTGAAATTTACACGGCTGATCCAGCATTGCCTCACAGGTGTACCTTGGACGATCCTTCTTTTCTTGCCACTGTTTCTTCTGCTCTGGCGTCCAAGTTTTCTTGCCATCATTTCTTGGTGTCCATTGCTGTCCTCCAGTTTTTTGACATTCATTGCCCCTGCTCTGGGTTGATCTTGATTCACAGCAGCAACTTGTTGCGAACTTTACCGGTAATCCGGTCTATCATCTCTTCTTTTACCCCAGTAGTCATTCCTCCGGGATGATCCGGCTCCATCTCTCTAGTAGTACTCCTCATTTGACTCGTTTGACACAAGCCTGGGTTGAGTCGGATCACCAAGGCATACGAATCAGTGATCCGGATTGTCTCTGCCAATGTAGTTGGTATATCCCTTTGCAATCTTTGCCACAACATGCTTGCATATCTGCATCCTTGTGCAAACCACGCTATGGCCTGTGACTCGATCACACCCTCACATGAGTTTCACACAGTACACCACCGGGTTAAGAACTCTCGGTTCATTTCATTCGGTCTCTGCTTGCACATTGCTAGGGTCTGTGGCCTATTCGGCCTCTGATACAAGCTCGAGAAGTTGCTGACAAACATTTCCTCAAAATCGATCCAACAGTTAATACTTCCGGGCGGCAAATTGTTTAGCTATACCCTCGCTGGTCCCTCCAACATCTGGGGTACGTATCTCACAGCCCATCTCAAGTTTCCTGTAGCAATTTTTACAGCTGTAGCATAGTTAGTCAACCAATCCTCCGGCTTTGTGTTGCCGTCGTATGTCTTAGTGCCTCTAGGTAGCTAGAAGTTAGGTACCGGAGGTTCCTTCATGATCCGGGGCCCAAAACACGTAGGACACGGGGGAACCTGACATTCAATTTGCTCCGACCTATACAGTCGATCCAGTTTTAACCTAGCGTCGTCAGGCATCAAATCCCTGCTCCCCAATCTTGACCCTATCACATGATAGTCTGGCCTTGGGTATCCTGCGTTCACCATCTCCGAATCACCATCATTATATCTGTCTTGCTCCCGTGGAGCACCTCTTTGTTGCATACCTCGGCCGGCACTTTGCTCTTGCCTTGGTATATTCCGCTGGTGCGGTTGTCCTGCTCCTGCCGAGTTGTTCTGTCCGGCATTGCCGTTTACATCATTTCCTTGACCGACATTGCCTTGGTCGCGGTTACCTCGGCCAGCTTCACCTCGGCCACACTTCGTCGATCCTCAGTTCTCTGCACTTCTTTTCCTTTCCCTGCCCTCGTCCTGGTCATACGGGACTATCTGTTTGTTCCTTCTGGCCGAGGTTACTACCTCTTCTCTCCTAGGACCACCATGAGGAGACGATGCAGCTCCAGCGGATTTCTCCGGGTTACCCACCGCCGAATGAACGATCTTGGAGGCCCCAGCTCTCTCCGGGTTAGCCCTGAGCAATTCCTCATTTTGCCTGTTCGCGATCTGAACCAACTCATTTACCCTATATTGCTGTCTCTGGTAGGCTTCACCCGTCAGACCCTCTAATTCGGATGTAGCTGCATCCGCTGCTCTGAGATTCTTTGCCGGGGTACTATACTTCGGCAGCCCCACGGACAAACAGTTCTCTGATTCTTCAATCCTAGTATCACCCTCTCTGTTCATTTCACTCATGAGGTTTCTCCCCTTCACTTTTACAGCATCTACTTTATTTGCCATTGCGTACTCACGCAGTGTCATGTTCAACAACTGCTGAGCCGCGGCTATCTTTTTCGCACCCTCTAGTATTTCCTTCCTAGTTTCCTCTAGCTCGGCCTGTGCCTGAGCCGGATCTACCGCTGCTGCTACTAGGTTTGCCAAGTTATCCATCGCTTGTTGCAGCACATTCTCTGGCCTCTCTAGTGGAGGACCTCTACGTTTCCTCGGTGCCTTAGGCGTTACCTCCAGATCTGGTGTCGGATCCTTGCTTGCGCCAGCACCTGGCGCGGTCATCATCACCCCTGCACGGTCCGGGGAGCGAGTGATACGCTCCCCGTGAACCACGCTAAGGGGTGGCTCGCCTCCTTCAACGACGTGCTGCGGGTGAACGCACGACACATCGACAGCAAGGTAGATCTTGTGCGCGTCGAGCTTGACGAAGAGGACGTTTACCGAAGCAGCCAACGTTGTCGCTAACAAAGTCCAGCGCTCCAAAGCGCTGAACGAGCCCGGAGACGATGTGTTCGCCAGTGCTGATGAGGTTTCCCGTTCGGATATTCACCCCTTCTAGCGCCGCTAGCCCCATTGTGGGCGCCAACTGTCGTGGTGGTGTCACGGCAGATGCCATGTATAGGCTAAAGGTGAGGACTAAATGCACTAGGGGAATCCAGGGAGGGATAGTGTGGTGATTCCACACATAGTAGCTTTGTATTTGATTCACTTCCACAGATTACAAGTGCTCCTTGAGCTGTATTGGGAGAGGAGGAAGAATGATCTCTCTTACTCTCACCTCTAGCTTGCCCTCAGGAACTTGCTAGTAGAACATGAACCTCTAAAGATCAACTAGTCAAAGACCAACCCAGTAAAACTCAACCCCTTCTACAGAGGCCCTAGCCCTCCTTATATAGGGGTGGCTAGGTCTCTAATTAGGGCATACGTGGAGGCATATTCCAAAGAATATGCCTCCTCCCAAAGTAGTAAGCCGACCGGGTCACTTTAACCCAGCGCCATCCATGCAGAGGCTACGTGAGCCTCTCCGGCGCCCGCGTCATCCGACATAGGCTTCGTCACCTTTGTCGGCCACGCCTCGGTGGTCCTGGCCTCTGTCTGCTTCGCTCACGCTCTGCATACAGTGGTCACCTTTTGACCAGCGAGATACCTTTCTTCTCTTATAAGCTTGATATAACCCGGATCGTACCTAGTTGATCCAGCCATACCTGTACCTGCATACAAGTTAGATACATCTCACCGACTTACAATATAAGTCGGCTAAGACCCAGTTAGGTGGACATCCCTTGGTCCGGGTTACCCCGTGATTTGTCCTGCCTTGAGGTGACTCGGCCAGCACCCGCTTTGACCTTGCCGTACCTCGGCTAACTCGGCCTTTATACCCCGGCGTGACCCTACCCGGGGGTATCCCCCCAACATATTGCATATGTGTTCTTCTCATTAACCACATGTAGAGTCACTGGATGTATATTTTTTTCACAAACCACATATGGATCCACCAGTGTCATTGAAATGTGTGTTCTTTTCAGAGACCACACATGGATCCACCAGTATCATTGCATATGGATCCACCAGTGTTCATTGCATGTGTGTTATTTTCACAATCCACCTATGGATCCACCAGTGTCATTGCATGTGTGTTCTTTTCATTAACCACAGCTAGAGTCATTGCATGTGTGTTATTTTCATTAACCACATATGGATCCACTAGTGTCATTGCATGTGTGTTCTTCTCATTAACCACAACTAGAGTCACTAGATGTATGTTCTTTTCACAGACCACATATGGATCCACCAGTGTCATTGAAATGTGTGTTCTTTCTAGAGACCACACATGGATCCACCAGTGTCATTGCATATGGATCCACCAGAGTTCAATGCATGTGTGTTCTTTTCACAATCCACCTATGGCTCCACTAGTGTCATTGCATCTGTGTTCTTCTCATTAACCATAGCTAGAGTCATTGCGTGTGTGTTCTTTTTACAAACCACATATGGACCCACCAGTGTCACTGCATGTGTGTTCTTCTCATTAACCACAACTAGAGTCATTGCATGTCCGTTCTTTTCACACACCACATATGGAACCACCATTGTCATTGAAATGTGTATTCTATCATTAACCACATCTAGAGTCATTTCATGTATATTCTTCTCACAGACCACATATGGATCCACTAGTGTCATTGCGTCTGTGTTCTTTTTATTAACAAAAACTAGAGTCATTGCATGTTCTTTATTTTCATTAACCACATATGGATCCACCAGTGTCATTGCATGCGTGTTCTTCTCATTAACCACAACTAGAGTCATTGCATGTGTGTTCTTTTCACAAACCACATATGGAACCACCATTGACATTGAAATGTGTATTCTTTCATTAACCACATCTAGAGTCATTTCATGACTGTTCGTTTCATACACCACATATGGATCCACCACTGTCATTGAAATGTGTGTTCGTTTCAGAGACCACACATGGATCCACCAGTGTCATTTCATATGGATCCACCAGAGTTCAATGCATGTGTTTTATTTTCACAATCCACCTATGGATCCACTAGTGTCATTGCATGTGTGTTCTTTTTATTAACAACAACTAGAGTTCATTGCATGTGTGTTATTTTCATTAATCACATATGGACCCACCAGTGCCATTGCATGTGTGTTCTTCTCATTAACCATAGCTAGGGTCATTGCATGTGTGTTATTTTCAATAAACCACATATGGAACCACCATTGTCTATGAAATGCTTATTCCTTCATTAACCACCTCTAGAGTCATTTCATGTCTATTCTTTTCACAGACCACGTACGTATCCACCAATGTCATTGCATGTGTGTTCTCTTCACAGAGCACATATGGATCCACCAGTGTCATTGCATGTCTGTTCTTTTTATTAGCAACAACTAGAGTCATTGCATGTGTGTTAGTTTCATTAACCACATATAGATCCACCAGTGTCATTGCATGTGTGTTCTTCTCATTAACCACACCTAGAGTCACCGGATGTGTGTTCTTTTCACAATCCACATATGGATCCACCAGTGTCATTGAAATGTGTGTTTTTTTCATAGACCACGTCTGGAGTCATTTCATGACTATTCTTTTCACATACCAGATATGGATCCACTAGTGTCATTGCATGTGTGTTCTATTCAGAGACCACAAATGGATCCACCAATGTCATTGCATGTGTGTTCTTTTCACAATCCACCTACGGATACACTAGAGTCATTGCATGTGTGTTCTTTCCATTAACCACAGCTAGAGTCATTTCAAGTGATTTATTTTCACAAACCACATATGGAACCACCATTGTCATTGAAATGTGTATTCTTTCATTAACCACATCTATTGTCATTGCATGTGTGTTCTTTTCACAGACCACATATGGATCCACCAGAGTCATTGCATGTCTACTATATTCAGCGACGACATATGGACGCACCAGTGTCATTGCATGTGTGTTCTTCTCATTAACCAAAGCTAGAGTCATTGCATGTGTGTTATTTTCACAAACCACATACGAAACCACCATTGTCATTGAAATGTGTGTTCTTTTCATTAACCACAACTAGATTAATTGCATGTCTTTTCTTCTCACAAACCACATATGGAACCACCATTGTCATTGAAATGTGTATTCTTTCATTAACACACATTGAAATGTGTATTCTTCTCATAGACCACATATGGAACCACTAGAGTCATTCATGTCTGTTCTTTTTAGAGACAATATATGGATCCACCAGTGTCATTGCATGTGTGTTCTTATTATTAACAACAACTAGAGTCACTGAATGTGTGTTCTTTTCACAATCCACCTATGGATCCACCAGTGTCATTGCATGTGTGTTCTTTTCATTAACCACAGCTAGAGTCATTGCATGTGTGTTATTTTCATTAACCACATATGGATCAACTAGTGTCATTGCATGTGTTTTCTTCTCATTAACCACAGCTAGAGTCATTGCATGTGTGTTATTTTCATAAACCACATATGGATCCACCAGTGTCATTGAAATGTGTGTTCTTTTCACAAACCACACATGGATCCACCAGTGTCATTGCATATGGATCCACCAGAGTTCATTGCATGTGTGTTCTTTTCACAATCCACCTATGGATCCAAAGGTGTCATTGCATGTGTGTCCTTCTCATTAACCACAACTAGAGTCATTGCATGTGTGTCCTTTTCACAAACCACATATGTAACTACCATTGTCATTGCATGTGTGTTCTTCTCACAAACCACATATGGAACCACCATTGTCATATAAATGTCTGTTCTTTTCAGGGACCACATATGGATCCACCAGTGTCATTGCATGTGTGTTCTTATTATTAACAACAACTAGAGTCATTGCATCTGTGTTCTTTTCACAATCCACCTATAGATCCAAAAGTGTCATTGCATGTGTATTATTTTCAGAGACCACATATGGATTCACCAGTGTCATTGCATGTTTGTTCTTTTCAGAGACCACATATGGATCCACCGGTGTTATTGCATGTGTGTTCTTTTCACAATCCACCTATGGATCCACTAGAGTCATTGCATGTGTGTTCTTCTCATTAACCACAGCTAGAGTCATTGCATGTGTGTTCTTTTCACAAACAACATATGGAACCACCATTGTCATTGAAATTTGTATTCTTTCATTAACCACATCTAGTGTCATTGTATGTGTGTTCTTTTCACAGACCACATATGGATCCACCAGAGTCATTGCATGTCTGTTCTTTTCAGAGACCACATATGGACCCACCATTGTCATTGCATGTGTGTTCTACTCATTAACCACAGCTAGAGTCATTGCATCTGTGTTGTTTTCACAAACCACGTATTGAACCACCGTTGTCATTGAAATGTGTGTTCTTTTCATCAACCACAGCTAGAGTCATTGCATGTGTGTTCTTCTCACAAACCACGTATGGAACCACCATTCTCATTGAAATGTGTATTCTTTCATTAACTACATCTAGTGTCATTGCATGTGTGTTCTTTTCACAGACCACATATGGATCCACCAGAGTCATTGCATGTCTGTTCTTTTCAGAGACCACATATGGATCCACCAGTATCATTGCATGTGTGTTCTTATTATTAACAACAACTAGAGTCAATGCATATGTGTTCTTTTCACAATCCACCTATGGATCCACTAGTGTCATTGCATGTGTGTTCTTTTCATTAACCAAAGCTAGAGTTCCTTACATGTGTGTTATTTTCATTAACCACATATGGTCCCACTAGTGTCATTGCATGTGTGCTCTTCTCATTAACCATAGCTAGAGTCATTGCATGTCTATTCTTTTCACAAACCACATATGGAACCACCATTGTCATTGAAATGTGTATTCTTTCATTAACCACATCTATAGTCATTTCATGTATATTCTTCTCACATACCACATATGGATCCACCAGTGTCATTGCATGTGTGTTCTTTTTATTAACAACAACTAGAGTCAATGCATGTTTGTTATTTTCATTAAGCACATATGGATCCACCAGTGTCATTGCATGTGTGTTCTTCTCATTAACCACAGCTAGAGTCATTGCATGTGTGTTCTTTTCACAAACCACATATGGAACCACCATTGTCATTGAAATGTGTATTCTTTCATTAACCACATCTAGAGTCATTTCATGACTATTCTTTTGATAGACCAAATATGGATCCACCAGTGTCATTGCATGTCTATTCTTTTCAGAGGCCACATATGGATGCACACTCTGTGTCATTGCATGTGTGTTTTTTTTATTAACAACAACTAGAGTCATTGGATGTGAGTTATTTTCATTAACCACATATGGATCCACTAGTGTCATTGCATGTGTGTTCTTCTCATTAACCACATCTAGAGTCACTGGATGTATGTTCTTTTCACAATCCACATATGGATCCACCGGTGTCATTGAAATGTGTATTATTTCATTAACCACATCTGGAGTCATTTCATGACTATTATTTTCACATACCACATATGGATCCACCAGTGTCATTGCATGTGTATTCTTTTCAGAGACCACATATGGATCCACCAGTGTCATTGCATGTGTGTTATTTTCAGAGACCACATATGGATCCACTAGTGTCATTGCATGTGTGTTGTTTTCACAATCCACCTATGGATCAACTAGAGTCATTGCATGTGTGTTCTTTTCATTAACCACAACTAGAGTCATTACATTTGTGTTCTTTTTATTAACCACATATGGATCCACCGGTGTCATTGAAATGTGTATTCTTTTCATTAACTACATATGGATCCACTAGTGTCATTGCATGTGTGTTCTTCAACCATATCTAGAGTCATTGCATGTCTGTTGTTTCCATTAACCACATATGGATCCACCATTGTCATTGAAATGTGTACTATTTTCAACGAAAGCCGTTGGCCACAAACAATCGGGACACTGAGCTAACCGGCAACCACTTCGGGCTTCTAGAAGACCCGATCCCCAATTGTTACGCGTTGTTGGATCGGGGTGCGTGGACGATAAGGATGTCCTTTGTGAGGGCGATTCGTGAGAAGTTTGTTCTGCGAACTGATTTGTAGTGGCAACTACGCTGGGCCTTTGTCCTTGCCTTATCCCCTTAACCTTGGGGACGAATCTCAGCTCGTGTTCCTTCATCGCCATGGAGAGGGAGAGGCCCAAACTCAGCGTACACGAGGCTCAGATGTTCACCCACTATGACATACTCGCGCCACTGTTCGCGAGGCTTCCTGCCGGCTTCGAGCTCAGCTACGTCGGGGTTCCTGTCGCGCCGCATCTGTGTGTTGGGGGGATAACCCCGAGTAGGGTCACTCCGAGGTATAAGGGCCGATTTAGCCGAGGTTCGGCAAGGTCAAAGCGGTTGCTGGCCGAGTCACCTCAAGGCAGGCCGGATCACGGAGTAACCCGGACCAGGGGGGTCTCCTAACATTGTCTCGTCCGACTCAAGGAGTAAGTCGGAGATACTTGTCTAGCTTATATGCAGGAACAGGTGTGGCCGGATCAACTGTGATCCTGATCCTCGTTTGGCTTCTAGGAGAAGGAAGGAATCTCTCTGGTCAAAAAGAAGGCCCGGTGCGTACTGAATGAGCGAATAAAGCAAGGGCAGGACTACCCGATCGTGGCCGACAAGGGTGACGACGCTCACGTCGACTGACGCAGGCGCCGCAGAGGCTACGTCGCTAAAGCAAGTGTGACGCAGGGGAAAAGCACCCCTGTCGGGTTACTACTTTGGGAGGGGGCATACTCTTAGGAATATGCCTCCACGTATGCCCTAGACCAGGACCGAACCACCTCTATATAAGGGGGGGGTTGGGGTTCTGGTAAGGGGGTTGGGTCTTTTTCAGATACATAGCAAGGAGAACACTAGTGGATCTAGGGTTCTTGGGCTAGTTAGCAGGCAAGAGTAAGAGAGTTTCTTCTTCCTCCTCTTGTCAATACAGCTCGAGGAGCACTTGTAATCTTGGAGATTGAACATCGATACAAAGCTTCTGTGTAGAGAATCACTCTACTATCCCTCCCTGGATTCCCCTAGCGCATATTAGTCCCCACCTTTAGCCTATCCATGGCATCTGCCGTGACACCACCACGACACTTGGCGCCCACCGTGGGGCTAGCGGCGCTAGCAAGGGTGAAGATCCGGACGGGAAACTTCATCGGCACCGGCGAACGCATCGTCTCCGGGCTCGTTCAGCGCTTTGGAGCACTGGACTACGTCAGCGACAACGCTGGCTGCTTCGGCACGCGCCCCCTTCCGTGCAATGACATCTTCATCAAGCTCGATGCGCACAAGGTCTATGTTGCTGTGGACGTGTCTTGCGTTCATCCGCGTCGCGTCGTGAATGTCGAAGAACCACCCCTCACTGTGGCTCATGGGGCGCGTATCGCTCGCTCACCGGACCATGCAGAGGTGATGATGACTGCACCAGGCGCGGGCATGAGCAAGGATCCAGCGCCAGACCCGGAGGTAACGCCCAAGGCACTGAGGAAAGCTAGGGGTCCTCCACTAGAGAGGCCTGAGAACGTGCTGAGGGAAGCTATGGATAGCTTTGGCTAACCCGGTGGCAGTAGTGGTAGATTCGGCTCAGGCACAGGCCGAGCTAGAGGAGACCCGGCGAAAGATACTGGAGGGCGCAAAGAAAATAGCAGCGGCTCAGCAGTCGTTGAACGTGACGCTGCGCGAGTATGCGAAGGCAAACAAGGTTGATGCAGTAAGGGTCAAAGGGAAAAATCTCATAAGTGAGATGAACAGAGAAGGTGATGATGGACCAGAAGGGTGGGAAAACTATCTGTCTGTAGGGTTGCCGAAGTACAGTACCCCGGCAAAGAACCTCAGAGCAGCAGATGCCGCGGCGTCCGAGCTAGAGGGTCTGACAGGTGAAGCCCGTCAAAGACAGCAAGACCGGGTTAACGAGCTGGTTCGGATCGCGAACAGGCAGAACGAGGAGCTGTTGAGAGGTAACCCGGAGAGAGTTGGAGCTTCTAAGATCGTCCATTCGGTGATGGGTAACCCGGAGAAATCCGCTGGAGCCGCATCATCGCCTCATGGTGGCCCTAGAAGAGAAAAGGTAGTAACCTCGGCCAGACGGAACAAGCAGATCGTTCCGTATGACCCAACGCGTGTGGGAAAAGAAAAAGAGATGCAAAAAAACAACGATCGACGAAGTGTGAGCCGAGGTGAAGCTGGCCGAGGTAACCACGACCAAGGCAATGCCGGTCAAGGGAATGCTGCCAACAGCAATGTCGGACAGCGAAACTCGGCAGGAGCAGGTCAACCGCGGCAGCGGAATGTACCAAGGCAAGAGCAAAGTGCCGGCCGTGGTATGCAACAGAGAGGATCACAACAAGAGCAAGACCGATACAATGACGGAGACTCGGAGATGATGAATGCGGGATACGCAAGACCGGCCTATCACGTGATAGGGTCGAGATTGGGAAGCAGAGATTTGATGCCAGATGACGCCAGGCTAAAACTGGATCGCCTATATAGGTCAGAACAGATCGAATGTCAAGGTCCTCCGGGTCCAGCGTGCTTTGGACCCCGGATCATGAAGGAACCGCCAGTACCCAATTTCCAATTACCCAGGGGCACGAAGACGTATGACGGCAGTACAAAGCCGGAGGATTGGCTGATAAACTACGCAACAGCTGTGAAAATTGCAACTAGCAACTTGAGATGGGCTGTAGGATATGTACCCCAAATGTTGGAAGGTCCAGCTAGGGTTTGGCTAAATAATTTGCCACCCGGAAGAATCAATTGCTGGATAGATTTTGAAGAAATGTTTATCAGCAACTTCTCAAGTACATATCAGAGACCGAACAGACCGCAGACCCTGGCGATGTGCAAGCAGAGATCTAACGAAACGGATCGTGAATTCTTGACCCGGTGGTGTACCGTGAGAAACTCGTGCGAGGGAGTCATAGAGTCACAGGCTATAGCATGGTTCGCACAAGGGTGTAGATATGGCAGCGAGTTGTGGATGAAATTGCAAAGGAAAATGCCAGTCACATTGGCAGAGATGATCCGGATCACGAATTCTTACGCGTTGGGTGATCCGACTCAACCTAGGATCGCGTCGAACGAGTCAAATGAGGAGTACTATCCGAGGGACGGAGCCGGGTCATCCTGGAGGAACGATTACAGGGGAAAAAGGAGAGACGATAGACCGGACCATCGATATGGTTCGCAACAAGTTGCAGCCGTGAATCAAGATCAGCCCGGAGCAGGGAGCAACCAACGCCAGAAAACGAGAGGGCAATGGACCCCTCGAAATGATGGCAAGAAAACGTGGACTCCAGAGCAAAAGAAGCAATGGCAAGAAAAGAAAGATCATCCGAGGTATACCTATGAGTCAATGTTAGACCAGCCGTGTAAATTTCACACGCCAAATCCGAACAGCCTGGCGGGTCACACAACGAGGCAATGTGAGTGGATGCGTAAGATAGAACAAGGTGGTTCGGAGAATGCTCAGGCACCCCGGAATGATCAACCTCGGCAGGAGTTACCCCGGCAGCAATTGCTTTCCGGAGCAAACACGCAGCAACTGATGTTGCCTCCCCCTCCGCCGAGGTATGACAACAGTGAGAGAAGGGATGCAATGCATCAGGTGGAAAACTAGCAACAACCGGATCAGAGGTACTCCGGAAACAAGGGAAGGAATGAGTACCAGGAACATCATCAGAGCTATTGTGTGTTCACAACAGAGGAAACTGATAGGAAGAGCTTGCAGCACCGACATATGGAGGTTAACGCGGTTATGCCTGCAGTGACGAGGTACATGTCTTGGTCGGACTAGGAAATTACCTAGAGCGTCAAAGATCACCCCAAGCTTATGCCAAGTCCGGGCTCGTATGCACTAGTGTTAGATCCGACGTTCATTGGACCAAACATTAATGTGAGGTTCTCCAAGGTACTAATCGACAATGGTAGTAGCATTAACATCATGTATGCCGATACGATGCGCAAATTGGGCATCTCGGAGAACATGCTCCAGGCTACAAGAACAACTTTCCATGGTATCGTACCAGGCATATCCTGTGAGCCCATAGGCAAAGTCCGGGTCGACGTGCTATTCGGTACGAGGGATAACTGCCGAACTAAAAATCTGGAGTTTGAGGTGGTAAACTTGGAGAGCGCGTATCATGCATTACTCGGGAGACCAGCACTGAGCAAATTCATGGCAAGTTGCCACGTTAGCTATCTGAAGATGAAGTTGCCCAGGCCAAATGGAGCAATTACTATCGCTGGGGATTTCCGACATTCTATTGAGTGCGCTTCAGCCGGGTCTAACCTAGCCGAGTCACTCGTAATTGCCCAAGAGAAAAGAAAAATTCAAGAGGTGGCGGCTTTAGCTCAGTCCGCGCAGCAGTATATGCCGGTGTTAAGTAACCCGCATGGAAGTGTTTCGTTTCAAGCCGCGAAGGACACCAAGAAAATTCCAGTGGATAACATGTTTCCGGAGCGTACCGTGACGATTGGGGCCGGGTTAACTGACAAATAGGAAATCGAGCTCGTCAACTTCCTCCGTGAGAATCGGGATATTTTTGCTTGGTCCACACAGGACTTGCAAGGTGTCCCGAGGGAGTTGGCCGAGCACTCTTTGAATGTAAGACCCGGAGCAAGGCCGGTGAAGCAGCCTCTCCGACGCTTCGCCGAGGATAGGAGAAAGGTCATTGACGAGATAGCTCGGTTGCTAGCAGCAGGATTTATCATGGAAGTGTTGTATCCGGATTGGCTCTCTAATCCGGTGCTGGTAGAAAAGAAAAAGGATGATCCGAACGTGGCAGTGGTTTGGCGTATGTGTATCGATTACACGAACTTGAACAAGGCGTGTCCAAAAGATCCATTTCCACTGCCGAGGATAGATCAGGTCATCGACTCTACCGCGGGATGTGAACTGTTGTCGTTTATTGACGCTTATTCTGGTTTCCACCAGATACCTCTGAACCCGGATGATCAAATAAAAACTGCCTTTATTACCCCGTACGGGGCTTATTGCTATCGCAGTATGCCGTTTGGTTTACGAAATGCAGGAGCAACATACCAAAGATGTATGCAAAAATGTTTGCACGATCAAATAGGTCAAAACGTACAAGTCTACGTGGATGATGTGGTTATTAAGACCAAGGAAAGCGCAATGCTCCTTGACGACATAAGGCAAACATTCGCAAACTTGAGGAGATTCCGGATGAAGCTTAACCCGGAGAAATGCACCTTCGGTGTCCCGGCTGGAAAATTACTTGGATTTCTCGTCTCCAGCCGAGGTATCGAGGTTAATCCAACTAAGATCCGAGCCATCGAACGAATGGAGCTGCCAAAGTGTCTCAACGACGTCCAGAAGTTCACTGGATGCCTGGCGTCATTGAGTCGGTTTGTATGTCGGTTAGGGGAAAAGGCACTGCCTCTCTACCAACTCATGAAAAAATCAGATAAATTCGTTTGGACGCAGCAGGCCGATGAAGCTTTTGCCCACTTGAAAAAGATGTTGGCCACTGCACCAGTGTTAGCTTCTCCACTGTCGAAGGAGCCAATGTTGCTCTACATAGCCGCAACCAACCGAGTTGTAAGTGCAGTGATTGTAGTGGAGCGAGATGAAGAGGGTAAGTCGGTGCAGAGGCCAGTGTATTACTTGAGTGAGGTATTGTCTGCCTCAAAATAGAACTACCCGCATTTTCAAAAGGTGGCATACGGAGTTTATATGGCGGAAAAGAAGTTAAAGCACTACTTTGAGGAGCATCCCATCAAGGTGATATGTGAAGCCCCCATATCCGAGATAATGGGTAACAAAGATGCGAATGGCAGAATTGCGAAGTGGGCAATTGAGCTAGCACCATACGCACCCTAGTACGATAGGAGAGAAGCGATCAAGTCCCAGGCTGTGGTGGACTTTTTCGTGGATTGGGCCGAGGTACAATAGGAACCACCACCACCGGATCCGAACTACTGGAGGATGCACTTTGACGGATCAAAAACCAAAACCGGATTAGGTGCCGGGGCTGTGCTTACCTCGCCAAAGAAGGATCAGCTCAAGTACGTATTGCAGATCCATTTCGCGGCATCGAACAATGTCGCTGAGTACGAGGATTCTCAAAGTGGCAAAGGAGATTGGCATACGTCGGATAATCTGCTTTCGCGACTCGAATCTAGTAATACAGCAAGTATCCGGAGTGTGGGATGCCCTGGATACAAACATGGCACTGTACAGATTTCATGTGCAGAAAATCTCGGGTTACTTTGAGGGATGCGAATATCATCATGTACCTCGCATGGAAAACGAAGCTGCCGACATGCTGTCGAAGCTCGGATCGACCCGACAGGCAATTCCACCGGGTGTTGCGTTGGAGCACCTCAGAAAACCATCTATCAGGCCGTCCCCAGGAACCGATTCAATCTATGTCCCGGAAAACGCGGAATCCGGAGCTGAGCCCATGGACATTGTCATGGGAGGTAGTACGCCGAACCCGGGGACTACCTCGGCAAACCCGGGGACTACCTCGGCAAACCCGGAGACTACCTCGGCAAACCCGGGGACTACCTCGCTAGACCCGGGGACTGTTCAGCGTGATCCGGCTCAAGTTATGCCGGTGGATCGGATGGAAATTGATGAGGAGATGTTCCCTGCGTGAGCAGTACCATCTTGGGCACTGCCTATATACCAGTTCTTGAAAGATGGAATGATACCCACTGAGGAAGTGCTATCCAGGCAAACTCAGAGGAGAGCCAAATCTTACACAATCATCAATTCCGAGTTGTACAAACGGAGTGTAACCAATGTCCTCCAGCGGTGTGTTGACCCGGAAGAAGGACTTGACATCCTCCGAGATATACACCAAGGAGAATGCGGGCATCACGCCTCATCCCAGGCCTTAGTGGCAAAGGCATTCCGACATGGATTTTACTGGCCAAGCGCCTTGGAACAAGCAGAAGATCTGGTGAGAAAATGCAATGGTTGCCAAAGATACGCCACCAAGACACATATGACTATGTCGGAACTTAAAACCATACCAATTACATGGCCATTTGCTGTGTGGTGCTTGGATATGGTTGGCCCGTTCAAACCAGCAAGAGGAAACATGACACACATTCTGGTCATGGTGGACAAGTTTACAAAATGGATCGAAGTGAAACCTATAAGAAAATGTGATGGAGCTACTGCCGTGACATTTCTCAAAGACATCATCTTGAGATACGGTTATCCACACAGCATTATAACTGATAACGGCACAAATTTTGCTGAAGGAGCATTTGCACGATTCTGCCGAGACAAGAAAATCCGACTCGACGTAGCCTCGGTAGGCCACCCCGCATCGAACGGACAGGTGGAAAGATCCAACGGATTAGTATTATCTGGGATAAAACCCCGGCTCATTGAGCCGCTGCAAAGATCAGCGGGGTGCTGGATGGAAGAACTACCAGCAGTATTGTGGAGTTTAAGAACAACTCCGAATCGATCAACAGGCTACACGCCGTTCTTTCTGGTATATGGGGGCAGAAGCTGTATTACCAGCCGACATAGAGCATGATTCGCCTAGGGTCACCCAATACACAGAAGCCGAAGTGCAAGAAGCCCGGCAAAATGATGTTGATCTGCTGGAAGAGGCGAGAGAACTGGCACTGTCCAGATCCGCCATATATCAGCAAAATCTCTGACGCTATCATAGCCGGAAAGTGTGCCCCCGAGTCTTCCGGGAAGGCGATCTGGTGCTCCGGTTGGTACAGCGTACCACTGGCATGCATAAATTATCCCCCCCATGGGAAGGACCATTTATTGTGAGCAAAGCATTGCACAATGATTCCTACTATCTTATAGATGCAAAGCCACAGGAAAAGAACAAGGCGGACATGTCCGGAGAGGAATCGAAGCGACCATGGAATGTAGCACTACTTCGTCCCTTCTACACTTGGCTAAGAAGTGTATGTATCCGAGTCGTCTCGTATATCGGTATGTATGTCGGCAATGAGCTATCAATGAAATAGCAACGTCTCGAGCAGTAACTCGGGGACTGCCTTAATAATGTTTGTTGTTATTTTTTATGCGATAGCTGGAATAAGTCATTCTACTTAACCCGGATTAGTAATGTGTGAGCACCAAAAACCTAACCCTTCGACTTGCTGCTGTCCAACAAGAATTGGCTTCATGGCAAGCAAGGGAACAAGTTTGGAATTACGTAGCACATGAAAAACTACTAAGGGAACGATCCTATTCTAGCTAACGTTTGTTTTTTCGGACTAACCCCGTATTTACTTTCAAGCTATTATGTTGAATTATTTTGAGCCAACCCTCAAAGTTTCTCAGTATTGTTAAAACGATTCTTGAGGCTCGGCTTCCTAAGTCGTAAAACCGAATCAAGGTAGACACGGATCGAGCCGGAGAATTGGACGAACAAGAAAATGAAACTCGGGGACTACGCCCAAGTTAATCCGGCATACAAGCATAGTAGCAAAATATTATGTATTCAGCATACAATTGCACCCGGCATACCGGCGATCTGATAAATTTCAAGTTTTTTCAACTAAGGAGCGGCAGGAGGAGGAAGTTCAGCGTCATCATCACTGTCTTCAATATCTGAAGCAGCATCTTCTCCATCATCGCCTGACCCATCCTCCATGTTCTCCATCTGCTCCTCCTCACCAGATTCCAGAAAGCTCGGCCCCTCAACCCAGTCATGGACTGGAGAATACTCGACGAGGCTGTAGGCGCAAGCCTGGTGCCGAGCTACCCACTCCGGATCATCGGTCCATTTGGATCCGGTGCGCCAACGGGTGAGGAGGCTCAGATCGATTTTCTCGTACCATGAAAGGATATGATGGAGAAGGGTATCTGCTGCGGCACGCCTGGCGGATTCCCTCCAGAGGTCAAGTTGAGTCTCAATCTCCATCAGTTTGTCGGCAAGGAGCGTGATTCTTTCTGGAGCATCCTCGCTTGGCCAGAATGTGTTGAAGATCCGGACCGCAACATCGAGGAGATCTTTCCCATAGTTCTTAATAGTTTTCACCTGAGCTGACACGCTGACCAACAGGTCCTCCATGTATAAGGGGATGCTCTCACCATCAGGAGCAATGGGAGGACCCCTCTCTTGGCGGAATTTGGCAACGGCAGCACTGGCGATGGCAATACCCTCCAGAAAGTTATCTGAAAATAAGGAAAGGGAGGATGCTGAAGCAAAGGCATATGAGCTAACCCGGAAAACTAGGTCGGACAAGGGGAAGAAACTTACGTGAGATATGGCGATGGATCCGGGGCAACTCCTTGATACAACTATCGCGTCTCTGGCGAAGTTGTTCAAGCTCGGCGAGCGCCGACCCAAGCTGGACCACGGATTCCTTAAGCAGATCCTGGTCCTTGGAGATCTGGAGGGTAAAGCGCTCGCGTTCTTCGGTGAAGTTCTGGCCAACTTTTTGGATCTCGATTTGTGTTGGGCCTTCATCTTCTCCATCTCGGCCTTGAGTTTAGCTATTTCATTGTCCTTGGTCCGGAGGAGGGCGAGCTCATCGTTCTTCTTCTTCAGCTCGGCTTGATGCTGTCCTGCTTGTTCGAGAAAATGCAGCATCATATCAGGCACGAGCACACTATCCTCAAGCGATGCTGAAATAGTGTGTTGACCCGGCAAAGCCGAGGAGTGAATGTTTGCCGAGCCAAGGAGAAGAAAGAATGGAAAACACAATGACGTTGCCCGAATGAGGACATACCTCGGATTTCCTCCAAGTTTTTCCGCATAATCTTGTTTTTAGCCTCCACCCCAGCTGCAAAAATCCGAATAAGGAGGTTAGTCCGGCAGAAACAAACGAAACGGTGAGGTGTTAAGAGAGTAAATTACCCCTCTTTTCATGCTCCGCGCCAATTGCAACGTGTTTTGCGTGCAAGATCTTGTGGGTATCAAGCAGGCGCTGAAACTCGGCGCTCCGACGGTTGGTGGTTACCTGACAAAGGTACAGGCGTGTACAATTAGTTCGTTGCATATTCGAAGTGTACAAGATCCGGGCCAAGCGGAACTTAACCCGGCTCTAGGTGTGTGCATATTCGAAGTGTACAAGATCCAGGCCAAGCGGAACTTAACCCGGCTCTAGGTGTGTGCATATTCGAAGTGTACAAGATCCGGGCCAAGCGGAACTTAACCCGGCTCTAGGTGTGTGCGTATTTGAAGCGTCCGAGATCCGGGCCAAGCGGAACTTAACCCGGCTCTAGGTGTGTGCATATTCGAAGTGTACAAGATCCAGGCCAAGCGGAACTTAACCCAGCTCTAGGTGTGTGCATATTCGAAGTGTACAAGATCCGGGCCAAGCGGAACTTAACCCGGCTCTAGGTGTGTGCATATTCGAAGTGTACAAGATCCGAGCCAAGCGGAACTTAACCCGGCTCTAGGTGTGTAAGATCCCTCCTTATTAAAGGATAAGATCCCTATGATTGCAATGCTAGTCCCTGGATCAATGCTAGCATCCACAATTTAAGATGAAGTACACAGATACAAAGGTCGTTTATTACAGTCATTCCAGAGATAAAACATAGTCTTTTACAACTCAGGGCCAAAGGCCTAATACAAGAGTTTATGGAATAAGTAAATAAACATAAGTCTTCATATTCATGTGCCACAGGCAAGCATGTTGAGTGTAGACTCATGACTCCTAATCATCATCGGAGTAACCTGCAACATTACAAGTTACAGCCACACAGGGTCAATACTTTGGAATAGTATTGGCAAGTGATACCTTAGTATAATTTAAGTGGACTATAATACTATATGCACTTGGCTGGTGGAGCTTAGGCTTGCATTGCTCAAAATAGATTTTTCCTTATCTTTTGAAAACACTAAGTTTTGTTTGGCAAAAACTTTCCAAGGCATCTACCAATCAAAGACTGAAGATCCACTCAGGGCATCTACCAATCAAAGACTGAAGACTTACTTGGCAAAAACACCCAAGGCATCTACCAATCAAAGACTGAGGATCCACTCAGGGCATCTACCAATCAAAGACTGAAGATCCTTTTAACCCTTGTTCATCCACAAGTTTTATTCAGAAATTGGAGTGATGAGATTCTTGAAGTTTCCATGTCTTGATGCTCAAATTGTCCTTTACCAGGGACATGGCTAAGTACTTAGGTTTTACACTCTGCAGAGGTGGTGCACTTTCCCCACAAGCCTTGGTTTCCCAAGACATGACCCTTCAGAAGCCTTTCCTTAGTCAAATGGACGCGTTCCAACCTATCATTCCCTCTACCACCAACTGTCCAAGAGACTAAGTTCTAGCATCCTAAGATCATGGCAGAGCCCATAATGCCAAGTGGTTGCACTTGAAGCTTCTCAACGTTTGACATCTCAAATCTCTTTGTTTCCTGGGTGGCCATCCACAAGTGAGATACACAAGCCAAGTCCATGGCCTTGTGAACCACTCAACATAAACCATTCCTTCCTTTCCACCTAGGTGATTCATTAACTTAGTTGTTTTGTTAAATAAAACACAAGTCCTCAGACTTAGAATATTTTTCCATAGTGTGAATATAAACCACCCTTGTTTTCTAGTAGCTAGGCTAAGCATGATAGTAATAGGAATCTTGACTTAGGTAATTTTCACTAAGGTTCCACCTAGTAGGTTTTCCCAAAGCATAGTTTATACATAGCAAAACTCCATGCAAGTCCTATACTTAGAAAAATAACACTAATGCATATATAAAATATAGGAATGGAATATTCATGATGATATCACTTGCCTTGGTAGTGTGGAGAGTAGCACTCGTCACAATCACAATCACTAGCAAAATCTACACACAAAGTGGTAGCATACAATTACACACAAATATATACAAACAAAGATAATATGAATGCATGCATGCATGAATCTACTAAGTGGTGATTTTTGAAAAACTCTACCAAGCAAGTGCATGATTACAGAAACTTAACAAGTCACAAGTTTGCCAACTAAGCAAAATAACCCTAAAACAAAATACTAAACTAAATCTATACTCAAAATGGCCTCAAACAAGTTTCTACAATTTAAGCCAACCTAATGGTTACTATTTGTTAAACAAAAAGGATAGGCAGAAAGGTCTTGTTTTTCTAAACCCAACGGTATAAAGTTTGTAAAATTCCAACGTGGCATTCAAAAGTTATAGGCATTTGAAATCTGGATCAAAATCTGGTTTAAATTCTATTTTTAGTTCTAACCCTAGCCACGCATCGCTTCGGGATTGGTCGGTACCGGTTCGTCTGGATCGAGTGATACAGACCGCTAGATTTAAAGGGCAGGTGCGGCTCAGATCAACGCGTACCCCTTCGATTAGTCATTCTATCCAAACCATCAGATGCAGATCTAACGGTTCCTATTGCCCTGGCCAAAAACTGGCGGCGGAGCGGTGGCTACCGCCGGGGAAACGGTCGCTCGACGATGTTGCCGACGATGCAGGGGGCGAGGAAGAGAGAGGAGATGCTCACCGGGATCAGGGGGTCACGATGATGCTTGTCGTACTCGCGGTTGGTCAAGGGGCGCTTGGGCACGGCTGCGATTGCTCGCCGGAGTGGAGGACGGCGTCGGGTGCGTCGAGTGGTCGTCGTGGACGTCGCTGTGAATCACTCCAAGGCAAGGCGAAGACACGGTTAGATTCACAGATTTGAGACAGAGTCGTGTGCGTGAACTAGAGGGCGCGGGGCGGTCTGGACTTACCACTAGAGCTCGCCGGAGTTCGTGCAGAAGACGGTGGCGGCCAGTCGTTGAGGTTGTCGGAGCTACGGTTCATGTGAGGGCAAACGAAGTGTGTTAAAAGAAGCATAGAGGCTCACTGAACCAGATAGCAAGAACGAGAGGCAGAGGGGAGCTTGGAACTCACCGGAATCGTGGCTGCAGCTCGTCGGAGACGGCGGGGCTACAGAGAGTAATACATGCAGCCTGGTGGCGTTCTGGGTTTGGGGTTTGAGGGAGAAGAGAGAGGGGGCAGAGGGGGTTCTTATAGCCTGGTCACGCGCGAGAATCACTCGGCCATTGAATCGAATTAACCCCGCGAATTAAACACAGAAACGGCCGCGTTGATTTGGGGATGAACTGGTCGTGCGGGTGGAGACGATGCTGACGTGGAGAAGGCCCGCTTGTCAGCGAGGTGCGTGAGGTGGTAGTGGGGTCTGGCTGTCGGTGACTCAACTCTTGTGCTCGCGAGTGAGAGAAGAAAAGGAAGGTCCCCGGGTGGGCTTGCTGGGCTCGATCCGCTGCTGGGCCAGAATCCTGGCGCTCGGCCTTTTTCATTTGAATAATCCTTTTCTTTTTCTAATTCCCTTTTCTGAAATGATTTTGATATGAATTCAAATTCTTTTGAATTCAAACAAATTTGGGACTCTTTGTAGGGTTCTGTGGTTTCAAAAACTAGTCAGTTGACCATGTGGTTACTAGCAAGGGCTTGGTCAAGCTTGGACTTCAAATCAAACAGAGACTTTTCTCTAGTTTTCAAATATTTGAAATAGGGTTTGAAAATATTTCCAAATTGGAAACTTGGGTTAAAATGCTATACCTAATCTTTCCAACCAAGGAGGCAAGCAAACAAATTAATAGACAATCAAATCTCAAATGGTGATGGCCAATTGAGATAAGTTGCCCACATGAAATCATAGCCTAAGTTTATGCATCTAAATGATTTTGAGAAAACCCTAAATGAATTAATGAAGAATGCAAGGATGATATGAATGAGTTTTGAAACATGATTTTTAGGGATGTTACAAATCTAACCCCCTTAAAATGAATCTCGCCCTCGAGATTCGGATTGGCTAGCAAACAGGTGAGGGTGGTCTTTCCGAAGATCATCTTCTCTTTCCCATGTTGCTTCCTCTTCAGAATGGTGATTCCATTGTACTTTGCAAAATCTGATTGTTTTTGTCCTTGTGACTCTTTCTGTGGTCTCAAGAATCTTGACAGGCTTTTCTTCATAGGTGAGATCACTTTTTAGTTGAACTTCTTCCAAAGGTATGGTATCCTTCAAAGATGATTCTTCCATTTCTGGGTGACATTTCTTAAGCTGACTTACATGGAAAACATTATGGACTGCTGATAAAGATGCTGGAAGTTCTATTTCATACGCAACTTCTCCTTTGCGACTTAGAATGTTAAATGGTCCAACATATCTTGGTGCTGACTTTCCTTTGACTCCAAATCTTTTCACTCCACGAAGTGGTGATACTCTAAGGTAAGCCCTATCCCCAACTTCGTAAGTGACTTCTCTATGCTTAGCATCTGCGTAGCTTTTCTGTCGAGACTGTGCTATCTTCAACCTGTCTCTAACCAATTTGACCTTTTCTTCGGCGTCTTTGATAAGATCAGGTCCAAACAAACTTCTTTCTCCCACACCATTCCATAGCAATGGGGTGGTACACTTTCTTCCGTATAGAAACTCAAATGGTGCCATCCCAATGCTAGATTGGTGACTGTTGTTGTAAGAAAACTCTGCGTAAGGCATACTTTCATCCCAACTTGCTCCATAGTCTAGGGCACATGCCCTCAACATGTCTTCAAGAATTTGATTAGTCCTTTCTGTTTGTCCATCATTTTGAGGATGAAAAGCAGTGCTGAATTCCAATCCTGTTCCTAAAGATTCATGAAGCTGTCTCCAAAAATGAGAAGTGAACTGAGTTCCTCTACCAGATACAATACTCTTTGGCACACCGTGAAGGCATACAATTCTGCTCATGTAGATTTTGGCTAACTTGGCACTTGTATAAGTTGTCTTTACGGGTATAAAATGAGCCACTTTAGTTAGGCGATCCACTACTACCCATATGGAATCATACCCTGACCTGGTCCTTGGTAATCCGGTAATGAAATCCATACCAATATTTTCCCACTTCCATTCAGGAATAGGCATTGGTTGAAGCAAACCTGCTGGTTTCTGATGTTCCGCTTTCACTCTACTACACACATCACACAAAGCAATGTGTTCGGCGATGTCTCTTTTGAGATTGTTCCACCAAAATCTTTCTTTCATATCCATGTACATTTTGGTGTTTCCCGGGTGAATAGAATATGGAGAGTTATGGGCTTCTTGTAAAATCAGTTTCCGCATTTCCGGATCTTGTGGAACACAAATATGTTTCCCGTGCCATAAAGTACCTTGTTCGTCCATATGGAAACTTTTAGCCTTCCCTTGGCTAATCTTTTCCTTAATCTCTTCGATTTCTTTATCCGTCTTTTGGGCTTCTTTAATCTTATCCAACAGAGTGGGTTGAACATCCAAAGACATAAGATGTCCTTCTGGCACAATCTCCAACCTAAGTTCCTTGAATTGCTTACACAAGTCATCTGGCAATTTACCTTTGGTAAGGCCATTTACAAACGCTTTACGACTTAGAGCATCTGCTACTACATTTGCTTTACCGGGGTGGTATTGCAAACTCAAGTCGTAATCCTTGATAAGTTCTAGCCATCTTCTTTGTCTCATATTGATTTCCTTCTGGGTGAAGATATACTTCAAACTCTTATGGTCGGTGAATACTTCACAACGTTTTCCCAAAAGGTAATGTCTCCATGTTTTGAGTGCATGGACAACAGCGGCTAACTCTAAATCATGAGTAGGATAGTTTACTTCATGAGTTTTGAGTTGTCTCGAGGCATAAGCCACAACTTTTCCGCCTTGCATAAGCACGGCTCCTAATCCTTGATGTGAAGCATCACAATACACTTGGAAATCCTTTTCCAAATCTGGTAGGCACAGAACTGGTGCTGACACAAGTCTCTTCTTTAATTCTTGAAAGCTGAGTTCACAATCTTCAGACCAAGCAAATTTCTTATCTTTCTTCAGCAATTCTGTCATTGGTTTAGCCACCTTTGAAAAAATTTCAATGAATCTTCTGTAGTAACCTGCTAAACCAAGGAAACTACGAACCTCTTTTACGCTCTTAGGAGATTCCCATTCTGTCACAGCTGAAACCTTAGCAGGATCAACTGCTACACCATCCTTTGTCATAACGTGACCAAGAAATCCAACTTCCTCTAACCAAAACTCACACTTGCTAAATTTGGCATAAAGCTTATGTTCCCTTAGTTTCTCAAGTATCAAGCGTAGATGTCTTTCATGCTCCTCCTTGCTCTTGGAGTAGACTAAGATGTCATCGATGAAAACGACAACGAACTTGTCGAGAAATTCCATGAACACTTTGTTCATCATATTCATGAAGTATGCTGGAGCGTTGGTTAAACCAAAAGGCATCACAGTGTACTCATACAATCCATACCTTGTGGTGAATGCTGTTTTTGGTATGTCTTGCTCTCTTATCTTGAGTTGAAAATAGCCTGACCGAAGATCAATCTTCGAGAACACACAAGCTCCTTCTAGCTGATCAAACAAGTCATTTATTCTTGGCAAAGGATATTTGTTCTTGATGGTTACCTCGTTGAGAGAACAGTAATCTATGCATAACCTTTGAGTTCTGTCTCTCTTTTCTACGAACAAAACTGGAGCTCCCCAAGATGAAGAACTTGGCTGGATGAATCCCTTCTGTAATTGTTCTCCAAGTTGTTTCTTGAGTTCCTTAAGTTCGTCAACTGACATTTTATAAGGCCTCTTTGCTCTTGGTCCAGAACCTGGTACCAAATCTATTATAAACTCCACATCTCTATCTGGTGGCATTCCCGGTAACTCTTCCGGAAACACATCCGGATATTCACACACAATTGGCACACTGTCCATGCTAACCCCCTTAAGAGAATTTAGCTTACTTCCTTTCGATTTAAAATTGGACTTGAATTTTATCCTCTTACCTTCAGGGGTTGTGAGTGAAACTGTACGATTTGCACAATCTAGTACTCCCTCATACTTAGCCATCCAATCCATTCCCAAAATCACATCCAATCCTTGGGAATTCAGGATTATTAAATTCACTGGAAATTTATGTTTTCCAAACTCTATGACTAAATCATGACATCCTGAGTTTACTATCATTTCTCCACCAGGAGAACTTACTCTTATAGGACACCCAATGGTTTCTACCGGTAGTTCATTTCTTTCGACAAATGCCTTTGATATGAAAGAATGAGATGCACCAGTATCAAAGAGTACAAATGCTGAGATGGAATTGAGTCTGAACTTACCAGCAACGACATCAGACTCTTCATAGACCTCCTCCACATTGATGTGGTTAACCTGTCCTTTCTGAAAAGGATTGGGCTTGTTAGGTCCTTCAACTTTCTTCTCAGGGCACTCATTAGCATAAAGCCCCAGCTTCTTGCATTTGTAGCACTCAACCTGACTGATGTCCATCTTAGGCTGACTTCTACTTCCACTTCCACCTCCACTATGGTGGCTCTTATGTCCACTCTTGTGGTTCTTGTACTTATCATTGTCATGACTGCGATGATGCTTGCTGTCATGACGGTTGTGGTTGTGGTGCTTGTTAAATTTTCCATGCTTGTGGGATCCTGAGCTGACACTATCATCATGGTGAGATCGTTTATGAGACGATCCCGAGCTGTGCTTGTCGGAGTGTTTCCTCTTCCTACTCTCGACTTGCTTCATTTTATTCTCCAAAATAACAGTCTTGTCACACAACGACTGATAAGTTGGAACATATGCCACAGACAGCTGCAGATTCAGCTCATCATTTAAGCCTTCCAAAAACTTTTCCTTCCTTTTGGCATCTGTGTCAACCTCATCTGGTGCATAGCACGCCAGATTGTTGAACTCTTCAATATATTCAGCCACACTGTGGTGGCGCTGTTTCAGGTTGTGAAATTCCTTCTTTTTCAGGCTCATCATACCTGGTGAGATATGAGTAGTACGAAAGCCATCTTCAAAGATAGCCCAAGTCACCTCATCAATAGGCGTGGTTATCTAGAAGTTGTCCCACCATGCTGCGGCTGGTCCTTCCAACAGATGTGCTGCGAACCTGACTTTTTCAGCATCTGTGCATCCCACGGTCACTAAGTCTTTGTTCACAGAACGTAGCCAATCATTGGCCACCATGGGATCAGTCGTTCCCGAAAACTTAGCTGGCCTCAGACGCAGAAATCTGGTGAGCATATCAAAACCTGGAGGGTTGTTGTTGTTGTTGTTGTTATTGTTGTTATTATTGTTGTTGGGGTTGTTGTTGTTGTTCTGGTTCTGGATGAATGTCGTCATCATTTGCATAAGTTGTGTCTGTGCATTCATCATCTGTTGCATTTCTGGGGTAATGTTGGGGTTGGGGTTGGTGTTTGCGCGACGGGGAGGCATCTGTGGTTTAATCATATAGAGATAAGAATGAGATACCCTTACATGATTTATGCACAATACATTACACAAGCAAACACATAGCAATCAACACCAAGATAACAAAATCCCAAAGTACAAACACACAAGTGGCAAGCCATCCACATGTCGGATGGTCCAATAATAAGTTCACAAATAACAAGTACGGTAAATAAAGATAACTGAGTAGTCAAGTCTACTCGTCAGCCTCAATCTCCTCCTCGACAAAGGTAAGACCTGCGTTCTCCATTGCGGTCTTGTTCTCCTCGATGGTAGTGGTCAAAGAGTCGATCTTGGCCTTGAGAGCCCTCTTCTGGGAACGAAGCCTCTCAATCACTGTCTGCTGCTGCTCTAACTCGAACTCCTTGGACTGCAGTTCCTCGGTCATATCCCGGATCCTCTTGTTCCTATCCTGGACACGTTTCTCTTGACTCTTGAACTTACGGTCTTGGGTCTCGACTTCGCCTCCATCTCCTTGACTATCTCGTCCTGCTGCGTGAAGAGCTTGTCCTTCTCGCGAAGCTGCACCTGGAGCTCGTCATTACTAAGCATGACGTTGGTCCTATCGGTATCCACGTGCCTAATAAGAGTCTCTAAGTCCTGGAGGTACAGGCGTATCGGCTCTGCTGTGACCCTCGAGTCGTCCTCAAAGTCAATGGACTCTCTGTCATCATCACGCTTTCCGAGAGCGTGGAAGTGAGTGCCTCTAACCTGTCAGGAGTGATGGCCTAACAGTCGTCCTATCAGATCCTGCATGACAACCTCCATGCCTCTCTCCCTGTCATCGTGCATAAGCTTGAAGACGATGGCCTCCGTAGTAGGCTCTGTCTGGCATCCTGGCTGGTTCACCTTGAAGCCCCAAAGGTCCTTCCTCTCAAACTTGGTGAGTGGGTGCACCGTGATGATAGGAAGAGGGAGATCGAGTAAAGTAGTAAGCTCTACGATACGAGGACCAAAACGGGTAGCCTGGAACTCCTCAACAGTGCTGATGGCAATAGGCATCTATTTATAAGATTGAAAAAGTTAGAACAACACAATTTAGAATAAACAGACAAACATTCATACATATCCATGGAACACAAAATCACACAAGTCTTGCATACAAGAATCCATTACATCAACCAAGGTTCAAACTTATTTAGGGTATCATTTTGGAAAATAAGGTGATAGGTGGTGGTCCAACCAACGAAGTGCGTTCACAGACCTATCTCACTGGATCTGGTGGCTAACACAATGTTCCTAGTGGCAATCACCCTATCTTGTTCACATGCTTCTATCACTAAGTCTATAATATCTCCTCTTAAGGATTGGTTGGTGACTTCCAACTCTTGGGTATGTTCCTTCTCTTTCTCTAAGTCTTTTTGGAGGTTGAGCATCCTGCACTTGACTCTAGCACTTAATTCTTTGATAGTCTTCCAAGCTGCTTCTTTTGCTGACTCAAAGAATGTGGTGTGCATAAAAGTGTTGGTGTACATGCAGAAGCCTTTTTCTTTGTGGTTGTCTTCCTTTTTTTTGTACAAGTGAAGTTGCACCCACCAATACTCCATTCCTCCCTCCATCACTAGAAAGCCCTTATACACAGCTGCACCATGTGCTCCCATGGTCTCCATGAGGTCCTTGAGAATCTTGGGAAACTCAGTCTCACACTCCAAGATCATGGTCATGAGTGGTCCTTTCTTCACGGCTTCGTTGATGGAGTTCATCTACAAATAGAGATGAGAATGAGAAGATTAGAAAAGTTTACGAGAAGAATAGACAAGTGTAGAAGAAGTTAAAAAATTTCCTTAATGGTTTCCAATCCTAGGGTCATAATCCTACAGGCAACACAGTGCTCTGATACCATCTGTAAGATCCCTCCTTATTAAAGGATAAGATCCCTGTGATTGCAATGCTAGTCCCTGTATCAATGCTAGCATCCACAGTTTAAGATGAAGTACACAGATACAAAGGTCGTTTATTACAGTCATTCCAGAGATAAAACATAGTCTTTTACAACTCAGGGCCAAAGGCCTAATACAAGAGTTTATGGAATAAGTAAATAAACATAAGTCTTCATCTTCATGTGCCACAGGCAAGCATGTTGAGTGTAGACTCATGACTCCTAATCATCATCGGAGTAACCTGCAACATTACAAGTTACAGCCACAGAGGGTCAATACTTTGGAATAGTATTGGCAAGTGATACCTTAGTATAATTTAAGTGCACTATAATACTATATGCACTTGGCTGGTGGAGCTTAGGTTGCATTGCTCAAAATAGATTTTTCCTTATATTTTGAAAACACTAAGTTTTGTTTGGCAAAAACTTTCCAAGGCATCTACCAATCAAAGACTGAAGATCCACTCAGGGCATCTACCAATCAAAGACTGAAGACTTACTTGGCAAAAACACCCAAGGCATCTACCAATCAAAGACTGAAGATCCACTCAGGGCATCTACCAATCAAAGACTGAAGATCCTTTTAACCCTTGTTCATCCACAAGTTTTATTCAGAAATTGGAGTGATGAGATTCTTGAAGTTTCCATGTCTTGATGCTCAAATTGTCCTTTACCAGGGACATGGCTAAGTACTTAGGTTTTACACTCTGCAGAGGTGGTGCACTTTCCCCACAAGCCTGGGTTTCCCAAGACATGACCCTTCAGAAGCCTTTCCTTAGTCAAATGGACGCGTTCCAACCTATCATTCCCTCTACCACCAACTGTCCAAGAGACTAAGTTCTAGCATCCTAAGATCATGGCAGAGCCCATAATGCCAAGTGGTTGCACTTGAAGCTTCTCAACGTTTGACATCTCAAATCTCTTTGTTTCCTGGGTGGCCATCCACAAGTGAGATACACAAGCCAAGTCCATGGCCTTGTGAACCACTCAACATAAACCATTCCTTCCTTTCCACCCAGGTGATTCATTAACTTAGTTGTTTTGTTAAATAAAACACAAGTCCTCAGACTTAGAATATTTTTCCATAGTGTGAATATATAAACCACCCTTGTTTTCTAGTAGCTAGGCTAAGCATGATAGTAATAGGAATCTTGACTTAGGTAATTTTCACTAAGGTTCCACCTAGTAGGTTTTCCCAAAGCATAGTTTATACATAGCAAAACTCCATGCAAGTCCTATACTTAGAAAAATAACACTAATGCATATATAAAATATAGGAATGGAATATTCATGATGATATCACTTGCCTTGGTAGTGTGGAGAGTAGCACTCGTCACAATCACAATCACTAGCAAAATCTACACACAAAGTGGTAGCATACAATTACACACAAATATATACAAACAAAGATAATATGAATGCATGCATGCATGAATCTACTAAGTGGTGATTTTTGAAAAACTCTACCAAGCAAGTGCATGATTACAGAAACTTAACAAGTCACAAGTTTGCCAACTAAGCAAAATAACCCTAAAACAAAATACTAAACTAAATCTACACTCAAAATGGCCTCAAACAAGTTTCTACAATTTAAGCCAACCTAATGGTTACTATTTGTTAAACAAAAAGGATACGCAGAAAGGTCTTGTTTTTCTGAACCCAACGGTATAAAGTTTGTAAAATTCCAACGTGGCATTCAAAAGTTATAGGCATTTGAAACCTGGATCAAAATCTGGTTTAAATTCTATTTTTAGTTCTAACCCTAGCCACGCGTCGCTTCGGGATTGGTCGGTACTGGTTCGTCTGGATCGAGTGATACAGACCGCTGGATTTAAAGGGCAGGTGCGGCTCAGATCAACGCGTACCCCTTCGATTAGTCATTCTATCCAAACCATCAGATGCAGATCTAACGGTTCCTATTGCCCTGGCCAAAAACTGGCGGCGGAGCGGTGGCTACCGGCGGGGAAACGGTCGGTCGACGATGTTGCCGACGATGCAGGGGGCAAGGAAGAGAGAGGAGATGCTCACCGGGCTCAGGGGGTCACGGTGATGCTTGTCGTACTCGCGGTTGGTCAAGGGACGCTTGGGCACGGCTGCAATTGCTCGCCGGAGTGGAGGACGGCGTCGGGTGCGTCGAGTGGTCGTCGTGGACGTCGCTGTGAATCACTCCAAGGCAAGGCGAAGACACGGTTAGATTCACAGAGTCGAGACAAAGTCGTGTGCGTGAACTAGAGGGCGCGGGGCGGTCTGGACTTACCACTAGAGCTCGCCGGAGTTTGTGCAGAAGACGGTGGCGGCCAGTCGTTGAGGTTGTCGGAGCTACGGTTCATGCGAGGGAAAATGAAGTGTGTTAAAATAAGCACAGAGGCTCACTGAACCAGATAGCAAGAACGAGAGGAAGAGGGGAGCTTGGAACTCACC
This sequence comes from Avena sativa, assembly GCA_916181665.1. Classification (NCBI taxonomy): domain Eukaryota; kingdom Viridiplantae; phylum Streptophyta; class Magnoliopsida; order Poales; family Poaceae; genus Avena; species Avena sativa. The sequence goes on along the minus strand of OV702289.1, from coordinate 539,905,865 downwards.
GGAATCGTGGCTGCAGCTCGTCGGAGACGGCGGGGCTACAGAGAGTAATACACGCAGCCTGGTGGCGTTCTGGGTTCGGTGTTTGAGGGAGAAGAGAGAGGGGGCAGAGGGGGTTCTTATAGCCTGGTCACGCGCGAGAATCACTCGGCCATTGAATCGAATTAACGCCACGAATTAAACACAGAAATGGCCGCGTTGATTTGGGGATGAACTGGTCGTGCGGGTGGAGACGACGCTGACGTGGAAAAGGCCCGCTTGTCAGCGAGGTGCGCGAGGTGGTAGTGGGGTCTAGCTGTCAGCGACTCAACGCTTGCGCTCGCGAGTGAGAGAAGAAAAGGAAGGTCCCCGGGTGGGCTTGCTGGGCTCGATCCGCTGCTGGGCCAGAATCCTGGCGCTCGGCCTTTTTCATTTGAATAATCCTTTTCTTTTTCTAATTCCCTTTTCTGAAATGATTTTGATATGAATTCAAATTATTTTGAATTCAAACAAATTTGGGACTCTTTGTAGGGTTCTGTGGTTTCAAAACCTAGTCAGTTGACCATGTGGTTACTAGCAAGGGCTTGGTCAAGCTTGGACTTCAAATCAAACAGAGACTTTGCTCTAGTTTTCAAATATTTGAAATAGGGTTTGAAAATATTTCCAAATTGGAAACTTGGGTTAAAATGCTATACCTAATCTTTCCAACCAAGGAGGCAAGCAAACAAATTCATAGACAATCAAATCTCAAATGGTGATGGCCAATTGAGATAAATTGCCCACATGAAATCATAGCCTAAGTTTATGCATCTAAATGATTTTGAGAAAACCCTAAATGAATGAATGAAGAATGCAAGGATGATATGAATGAGTTTTGAAACATGATTTTTAGGGATGTTACAAGGTGTGTGCATATTCGAAGTGTACAAGATCCGGGCCAAGCAGAACTTAACCCGACTCTAGGTGTGTGCATATTCGAAGTGTACAAGATCCGGGCCAAGCGGAACTTAACCCGGCTCTAGGTGTGTGCATATTCGAAGTTTACATGCAGCTACGTTGATCTTCTAAGGAGCATCCGACTGAGTAACAAGTTACTCCGCCGGAGGCTCGGGGACTAATAGTTATTATCTACAGCATGTAAAGAAGAAACGGCGTACCTCCATTATACGCCCAGCAAGGTTAATGGCCTTGGCGGCGGTATTCATCTGAGCGGAAAATTCAGCTGGGCCGAACTTTTCCAGGAGATCGTCGTTGTAGACGAACTCCGCCTTATTCCAGTTCATGACGAACTCGATGAGGCTCGGAGGGTACCGTTCGCCAGTGGGCATGTGAGGTGCCACCAAGCCCTTTGCGTGATCTTCTTTCCTTTCAATCAGGGCAAGAGCTGGGATAGTGTGAAGAACCATCTGCTGCGAATCGGCTGGCTCGGCAGGAGGATCCATCGCGGCTGGTGACTTCTTTGGAAGCATCGACGACAAGGTTCGCTGCCCAGCCTCGACGAAGGTGGACTTGCCTTTGGCTTGCTGGGAGGATGTGACCACAGTGGATTTGCCCTTGGAAGCCGCTGGAGTGGTTCCTCGCCGAGCCTGGGATGACTCGGACGAGGCAGATGAACTTGGCAAGGGAGCTTTGGTGGCTGGTGCCGGAGCTGCTGTTGGTTTCTTTGGAGCCGGGACAGGCGCTGGTTTGGTGGCTGGTGCTGGAGTTGCGGTAGACTTGGTAGTTGCTGGTTGCGGCAAAGCCGAAGTGCCGGACGCCGCTGCCTCGGCTGATCCGACCCCTCCTGATCTAAGGTCGCGTTCCTCTGAAGGAGGTACTGCGGAACCCGGAGCGGCCGCAGAACCCTCCGGAATAGGGCTCAGTGGGCGTGACTCGTCGTCACGAGGAGGGGAAGGACTGGACCGAAGAGGAGAGGAGATGCTCGATCCGCTCTAAGGGACCTCCACAGGAGCCCTGCAGGAGAAAATAATGTCAGGAGTGAAATTACCCCGATGCAGGGAGAGGTGTGTTGCGCAGTGAAAAATGACTTACGCATCCGAGGTCTCGGCCTCCTTAGGTTTCCGGGCCCTCCGGCCCGGGGCTTTGCCTGCCCGTTTGGAGGCAGTCTTGTCTCCAGCCTTCTTTTGCCTTTTGGAAGGCTGAGAAGGTTCAGAAGAAGAACTTGACGCGGATCCGTGCTTCTTCTTCGACGCCACCGGAACAGGCTCGCCCGTGGCAAGTGGAGTATCCTCGTGGATGTGCCCACCGGGGTTAGCTGATGCCGGGAAGGCAAAAGAAAGAGGGACAACCTCAATGGGTTCAATCACATCGATATCCGAGTCATCCTCATCGTCGGGCCAATCTCTAAGAGAAGAGAATTTACCGCTGGGTCGTTTGGTGGCATCGGTTGTGGGGAGGAACATCTCCTGGTCCGGCTCCTCCTCATCCAGGATTTCTCGGTCCGGGGCCCACTTAAGGGTCAGATCCGGGCCATCCTCGAGGGTTTGCTAGAGAAACAGCTGAGAAAAAAGCACAAGGAGCAAAGTCAAAAATATCATAAGAACCGACATGAAATTGATCTGACATAAATTTACCCCGCGAAGCTTACCGCGGGAGGGAGCCTGTCACGGCAGTAATGCTCGATTCCCCATGTCCATTCAGCGGAGAAGTCCTTATGGGTGGTGAAAAGAGCCTTGACCCGGCGGAAGATCTCCGTATTGCTCAACTCGAACGAGGAGGTTCGGTTGGGTTCGCGGCTGAAGCTCATGTGGCACAACTTGTGAGTGTGCCGCTAGAGGGCATGGCATCCTCGTTGCGCAATCCGAGCTTCTTCAGCTCCGCAAACCTTTTGTTTACTTGGTTGGCCAGAGCCGTAGGTTTCTTGGCAACCTCCTCCCAGAAATCCGTGTCAGGGGGACCCGGAGCGTAGGGCAGCAACCGGATCAAATCTTCCGTGCCTTCATTCCGGACGTGGAAGAAGGTCCGGGCCCATCCTTTGCAGGAGTCAAGCCCGGTGACCCGGGGAAAGATTGAATACCTCCAGGGCAAGATCGAGGCAGCTCCGAACTGAGTTAGCTGCTTGTCCTTCGACTCGACGTGGATGTTGGGGACGACGTTGCGACGGAGGCCGAAGAACCGGATCCACAGCTCCTTCGTGGGCCATAGCCCGGTGTAGCCCTCGATCTAAGAAATGAAAGCGGACAGAGAGGTGATGGCGTTCGCCGGGAGATGATGTGGTTGCAGGTGATAGGTCCGGACCCAGTCCCGGAAGAAATCGCTCACCGGAAGCCCAAATCCCGGTTGGAAATGGGATAGGAAAACAATGAACTCACCCGGATTGGGTGAGGGGCCAACTCCGAGGAGGGGAGACGAGCGGCGACACCGGCGGGAATGCGCCGGGTCCGGTAGAGCCAGTCGATGTCGTCCTCGCAGACCCACGAGCCGGCCCACGCGCCACGGTCCGCCGCGCCGGCGTCCTCCTCCATCTCCTGCTCGACGATGATGACCTCCTCCTCCGTCATCTCGATTCCGCTGTCCTCGCTGGAGCTGGCGGCGGCGGGGCTCTGCGGTCTAGACTGACAAGGACCCGTGGCTAAACAGTGGTGCAGCAGTAACTGCGGTGCGGAGGCACAGAGAAGGTGCGGCGGTGGTGCTGCTGCAACGGGCACTGGCGGCGGCGCGGTCGCGAGGAAGAAGAAGAGGAACGGGCGACGGGGCGCGGAGATGGAAAAGTGCTAAGGAGCGTGCCCCTCCCCTATTTAACCGCCCCCAGTCATCAACGAGTGGGATCGTGCTGCGCTGGAAAACAACACGGTGTGGCCGTGTATCACCAGCATCGACCAGTCAGAGAGAAGCCACACCGGGGGTCGCAGAGTAAATGTGATCCCATGACACGACGTGCAGTTGCGGTAAACGAGGAGACAGACGTGACATAACTCCCGCATAGTAATCACTAACATTTACTGCGGCGGTTACTGCGCAGGCCCTTAAAATAAGGCAACGTAATGATTAACCTTTACGTGGGTTGGCGTACGAGAGAAGGAAGCAAGGACCGGATCCGAGCCACGATGGTAACCCGACCGGCAAGTGAAAACTTGAAATGTGCAGAGGGAAAGTAAAACCATAGGATCCGAGCCAAAGTGGTGACCCGGCCGGCAAGTGAAAACGTGGAGCGTGCGAAGGGAACGTAAATCCATATAGTCCGAGACAAAAAGTTAACCCGGAACTGAACGTCCGAAGCTTAGATACGAATGAACCAGATGTGGCCTTAGCGACCAAGGCCGCTAAGGCTGCACCAGCTTCGGGGACTAATGTTGGGGGGATAACCCCGGGTAGGGTCACTCCAGGGTATAAGGGCCGAGTTAGCCGAGGTTCGGCAAGGTCAAAGCGGTTGCTGGACGAGTCACCTCAAGGCAGGCCGGATCACGGAGTAACCCGGACCAGGGGGTCGCCTAACATTGTCTCGTCCGACTCAAGGAGTAAGTCGGAGATACTTGTCTAGCTTATATGTAGGAACAGGTGTGGCCGGATCAACTGTGATCTGGATCCTCGTTTGGCTTCTAGGAGAAGGAAGGAATCTCTCTGGTCAAAAAGAAGGCCCCATGCGTACTGGATGAGCGAATAAAGCAAGGGCAGGACCACCCGATCGTGGCCGACAAGGGTGACGAAGCTCATGTCGGCTGACGCAGGCGCCGCAGAGGCTACGTCGCTAAAGCAAGTGTGACGCAGGGGAAAAGCACCCCTGTCGGGTTACTACTTTGGGAGGGGGCATATTCTTAGGAATATGCCTCCACGTATGCCCTAGACCAGGACCGAACCACCTCTATATAAGGGGGGTTGGGGTTCTGGTAAGGGGGTTGGGTCTTTTTCAGATACATAGCAAGGAGAACACTAGTGGATATAGGGTTCTTGGGCTAGTTAGCAGGCAAGAGTAAGAGAGTTTCTTCTTCCTCCTCTTGTCAATACAGCTCGAGGAGCACTTGTAATCTTGGAGATTGAACATCGATACATAGCTTCTGTGTAGAGAATCACTCTACTATCCCTCCCTGGATTCCCCTAGCGCATATTAGTCCCCACCTTTAGCCTATCCATGGCATCTGCCGTGACACCACCACGACACTGTGCGACAACGCGTTGGCGAGGCAGATTGAGGAGCGCCGCCGCCAGCTGCCGGAGTGGAAGAGGGCAATGGTACGGTACTCGTGCATGAGCGCGTACTGGCGAAAGTTGTTCAAGAACGAGCGGGTTGCGTTGATTGAGCTGTCCGGAACCAACCGGCAGGAGATCCACCCGGATATGCGCAACCCCGAAGGGAGGCTATGCTTCTGGGTAGTGCCTGGGCGTACGACCCCCACCGTTATCGATGCAGCGCGCCGTGAAGAATCCATGAGGAGGAGGAATGCTGCCGGGAATGTCGGCATCGATTCCGACGCGGAAGAGGCTGACAGCGATGCGGACATCGTTGTTGATGATGGAGACTGCGGGAGCATCATAGTCGATTAGGGCCACTTAAGCATAAATGAAATCTATGTACGGTATCTTAATGCCCTCTTTGGATCTAGGTCACTTGAGTCATAGTCGATTATCGTCATAATCTATATAGGTTGGCCATGTTTTAGTTGTCTTTGTCTTTGAAACTAGTCGAAACTCGTCCGATCCTGAAAATAAAGTTCGCGCGTTCCTGGCATATCGGATGGGACAATACGACTCTGCTCCCAGCACTTGATGGCACAGCCATAATTTGGAGTGCGCCAGAGGAGAAGGGGTCGAGCATGTTGTAAAAGTGTACTACTCCTGTCCAGATATAACTGATTTAGCTTTTTTTAGATATTTAAATGTGTCTATACCCAAAACATGTCTAGATACATGTTTTAGGTTTCTTTGTCTTTCAAACTAATCAAAAGTCGTCAAATTCTGAACAAACAAAGTCATTGCGTTCACATCTGATGGGACAATACGCTGACTCCGCTACTTGATGGCACAACCATAATTCTAGAGTGCGCTAGAGGAGATGGGCATCCAAGGGAGATGGGAACTAGTAGCTGCGTCCATACGCAGGTAAAAAATTAATGTAACAATATTTTAAAAATTGTAATCTGGTCCACATGACCCCATCACAGACACGTTGCACGCGCTAGATATAAATAAAGACGACACGACTAGTTTAGTTTTAATGATATAATTCAACATACGACGTTACTGTGCCCGCATCTTTCTGCTCCTCTTATTAGTCTACTAGCCCACGCTGCATTAAGCAACAATTGATGAGGATAAAAAAATGATAAAATGACAAATAAAACAATTTTTAAACTTTCCTTTCATCTGGAGAATCGTACAAAGATGAAATTGGCAGGGATTTATTATTTCTCCTGCAGTTAGCCGAAAGATCCTCAAGAACACCCTCAATCACCCCTGCAACTTCTTCATATTCTAATACACCTCCATTATTTACCCTTTCCTTCCTGATTCGTTTACCCTTTTATTTCTTTTCACACCCTTTTCTCACAAGCACCTCCACTTCTTCATAAATTGGATGCTTACGTACGTTTTCCTCCGAGTGCTCATCACCATTTTCCTCCACCTGCTGCAATTCCTCAAGTTCTTCATCTTCGCGCTGCTCTTCCTCCAGTTCTAGATGAGAACCCTCATTTTCTACCACCAGGGTGTGAATAGGGACAAGATCATGTGTAACTAGGTTTTTGCACAACTTCTTGATATGGCCGATTCCACCACAACATTTGCATTTCCTTTTCCTAGCTCCCAGCCTTGAACCTTTATCGGTGGAGGCTTCAATCCTTAGCTTTCTAGGCCTCCCAGGTGGCCTCCTAAGAACTGGTGGTTGAAGTTTAAACTCTGGATCGACAATCTCCCAATCATTTTCATCAGCCATAGGTGGTACGTTTTCTGCATAAGTTACAGCAAACTTGTCCACAGATAAATAGTTGTCGACATAGTTCTCTATTTCAGCTCCACTTCCTCTAAGCTTTAAGATGAAGTAAATTGTATGGTGACATGGCAGACCAGTAATCTGCCAATGCCTGCATGAACAAGTGTTGTTTCTAATGTCTACAGTGTACCTCTGTTTACTTCCATGCTTGTATTCTGCATAAACCTCAGCCAATGTTCTGGAACTTCTGACCATCCTCATCTTTATCGTTCTCATTGCCCTGGTTTTTGCATTCAGTAACATAACCACCTTTGGAACTATTTTATGGCCTAAAAAAATTCTTGCACAAATTCTTTGCCTTAAATCTATCTTCACCATTATGCACTGTCTTATTGCATCGAACAAAATAACAATTCCAAGTGTCTTCATGCCCGAAATCTTATCATTGAAACTCTCTGCCAAATTATTGCAAACATAATCCACCTTGTTTAACTCACCAAACTTGCTTCTCGCCCATAGCTTGGTATGATGTTCTTCAAGGTATTTTTTCACCTTTGCCACTACATACATGTTCTGCAAGTAAGTAGCATGCGTGCTTGGGATGTATGTGTATGCTAATCGCCACAAGTCCTCTTCAAAGATCTTTCCTTTGAACTTCTTCCTGAAGTTAGTAGCGAGGTGCCGCATGTATTCCCTATGCTCAACCCCAAGAAACACAGCATCAACAGCATTCTCAAGACCCTTGCATGCACCGGTGTGTATCACCAAGCCTTCAGGGTGACCAATTACTGCCCGTAGTCTCTGCATGAACCATGTCTAGCTTTCATTTGATTCACCCTCAAGAATAGCATAAGCTACGGGTAGAAGCCAAATATGCGCGTCCAAAACACAAGCAGAAGCAACATGTCCCCTGAACTTCCATGTTAAACAAGTTATGCCTATTACCAAGTATGGCCTGCAGCCGTCTAGGAACCCCTTCCAGCATGCCTTCAGACAGACAAAACATCTCCTGAAGCATTTCTTATCTGCGTGATTATACCTGACCCCCCTCGAGACCTTTTATCTTCCTTTCACAACCTCGTAATCGATGTCAACAACACTACCAGGTGATATTTTCTCTACCTGAGCTTTGAAACTATACAACATGTAAAAACTGTCATTCCACTTGCCTTGAATGAAGTCTAGAGCCATCTTCCCATCAAATACTCTGTGGTAAGGAATCAGAACATTAAACTTTTTGCTTATCTTTGCTCTGAGTTCAGTAGGTCTAATGTTATGATCCTGCCTCACCCAGTCAAATACAGTAGCAGCAATCCACTTGGTAGTCGTCGGTCTAATTTTATCACTTAAAGAAGTATTAGAGCAGTTGTGTTTCTTCGTGTTTACTTTGATCTGCATTCAATAAGAATCCAAATAATTCAGAGCTAATTATCAGCAGAATAAATATGAGAATGACTAAAACTAAATGTAGCTATTGCAACCTGAAATGGGTGTCCACCCCGCATTGGAGATGCGTGTAATCTCCATTTACTCACATTACTTTCCCTACAATTCACCCTAAATCTCTTTTGGTCGCTCTTTTCAATGATAAATTCAAACCCAACTCTAATTGCATAGGTTGCAACTGCATATCTGCAATCCTCCACATTCTCAAAGATAGTCCCCTCATCAATTGTAGGATTGTCCCTGTCAAAGTGTATCACTGGCATGTCCTCGTCTTCGTCATCATATCTACATCCCATTTCCACATCTTCACATTCCTCTTCCTCATCAGTCCCATAGTCAGGCTCAAAGTTTGAATCAACCAAATATTCCCTACTCTCCATCCTATCAGGGTCAGCAGCCACGTCTAGATATGCTTTCTCATCATCATCCGCACCGCCACACATTTCAGTGTCTTCATGCTCGCTTGACAAAGCATCATGCTCAAGGACAAGCTGTACAGACGTCCTGCGGTTACCAACACATATCCTTGCCATCACCATGGGACTAGAAATGCTAATTGGGGTATGCAGAAAAGGAATCACAGTTCTTACCCTTCAATGTGGACGCACGGCACCCTCTCCGGGCTCCATACCTCCAAAGCTCTGCACCGCGCTTCCTCTTCCCCTGTTTCGTTCTCCTCTGTGCTCTCCAGACTTGAAGGAGATTCCGTTCTCTCTAGCCACACGGGACCCATCTCCGTGTTCTCAAGCCTCGCAGGATCCATCTCCGAGCGAGATCCGGATCACCAGCGTCGTTGGGCGCCTAACCCAACGGCCACCTCTTGATTTTCATTTCCAGATGTGCCTGGGCGGTGGACGATGGCAAGGAGACAGGGCAGGGAGGGGAGGGGAGGGGACGTGAGGGGATGGCAGGGAGGGGAGGGCAAGAGGACGACGGCCCAAGGGGACGACGAGAGCGGTGCACGACTGAACGGAGTGGAGCGGAGCTAGTTGCGACAAAACATGAAAAATTGCACAATAATGTGTTGGTGGGCGGCACTAGCCCTCAAACCTGGGATGCACGACGTCGAAGGTGGAGGAGGCGGGCCGCCAGTCAGAAAACATGCCACATTTCAGCGCACTATGCACGGTAGCACTTCACGGAAATTTTTTAGCCGGTCCCACATGTCAGTCTGTTTGATCAAAACTTGCAGGCAGTGCATGGCTAGTTCACGCGCTAGTTCCGAAAAAAGCCCGTTGATCCAAACTTGAAGTGGCAGTTCTGCTTCTTATCCCTCGTCTCCTCGTCTCCTTGTAGTGGCAGTTCCGCTTCGTCTCCCTCGTCTCTTCTCCTCTTCTTCTTCTCCTCGCAGTGGTAGTTCTTCTTTCTTCCTTAATCAAAACATTCTCGCACGTAATCCATGGCCAGTAGCCGGATGAAGGGGAACTAGTCCGATCTCCCAGCCGACCCACTTCGCAAGATCGCTGACTACTTGCTGGAGAAAGAGGAGTACGTCGACACATATGCTGCTTATCGGGAAGTCTGCACCGATTGGCGCCACACTTTAACGGTGCCCGAATTCCATGTCAACAACTGGATCATGATAGATCACACACTTCCAGACGTTGGCGACTTCACCTTCCTTAACCTCGCCACTGGTCGTTGCTTCAGGACGAATCTAATGGACGTCCATCGCAGGTTCACATTCACATCCGATATATATATATATAACATTCATTTATTTTTTATTTTCCATTGTAAACATCTTAGTGCTAACTGATGCCCTCTTCTTCCAAAAGATTCTACTTCATCGGTGTTTCGCGTGGCGTCATCGTGCTTGCTCAGAGGGTGGAGCCATACCAGATTCGGCTTCTGAACCCAATCACTCATAAGTCTAACACTGAGTTTCAAGCACACATACCATCTGATCTTCTGCAATCTGTCATCATGACGAAGTCCCTAACGATGGTGTTCGTTTGTACAGATTATCCAGATCATATTGCATGGGCCGACGAGAGCACCCCAACGGGGCAAATCAATGAATCATTTGGAGAAGGATTGTATTCGCCACCTCCTGATACGTTTGTGATCTTCATGACGACATTCCGAGGGGAAGTATATGCATTACTTGAGAATGGAGACATCATGTCGACCAACATCCAATTATAGCACCACGCGAGCACTATCACGATGGCCAAAATAATTTCATCCTCAGTCTTTGAACAGCTACGCGGAGGCTACAGATTTTAGCTAGTTGAGTCAGATGGTGATCTGCTTCTTATGTTGAACGGGGATTTCATGAAAGGGCAACCAGTGTTTTACCAGGTGGACACAGGGAACCGCTTTCTCGAGGTCATCGGTGACATTGGAAGTCATGCCCTCTTTGTTGATTACCATCGGTCTATCTCCATTGACACCAGGTTACACCCCATAGTCAAACCCGGTTGCATATACTACAGCAATTATATCAGACTGTACGATCATGAGGTTCAAGCCTGGGAAGAGGAACCAACAATGACGTATGGCTTAAGTCTGGAACATAAACCGAGGCTTTACCCTCTGGATGAGATACTGGCAGCACATTATAGACGGAGAGAATTCTCTGAACATGTGTTGCAGCATGCAGGAGCCGACGAGAACGAAAAATATAGGGGAGAATGAATCCTATATTCATCCTAGGTTATTTGCTAGCATTTTCAGGTCTATTTTTCGAAGTAGAAATTTGTACTGTATTTATATTATTTCGATTAGCAGTGTGCGTATTACCTTTCAGACAAAATTGTAATGTATTTAATTTTAGTACTTTCAGAATTCAAAGTATTTATTTTTAGTAACTTCTTTCAGAATTTTCTGTGTTCGATAGTCGGAGCCGGTGGCCGGCATTAGCTCAGTGCCGGAATTCAGGTTCCACATGGAAAATTGCACAATAATGTGTTGGTGGCCGGCACCAGCCCTCGAACCTGGGATGCACGCCGTCGAAGTTGGAGGAGGCGGGCCCGCCAGCCAGAAAACATGGCACATCGTCATCCCCTATTTCTGATGCCCTTTAAAAAAAGAAAACACGCCACATCGTCATCCCTTGTTTCTGATGGTGTTGCTACAATTCGACGATACATAGTGGCATAGAAATAATATCGTATAAACATAAGGGCATAGTCGTCAACATTTATAAAATGAAACCCGGTCTCCTACCTGTCCTGTTACATTGCCCCATGAGGTGGATAGCCACGACCGATCTTTTTAATACGTTCGCACTCTTATGCTGAGAAGGGAAATAAAGATTGAGCGGTTAATGCAACGAGTGTCAAATTATTACCCTCTAAGGAAATGGGAGATGGTTGTTTTCACGCATGCCCGTAGTCCAAACCTATTGTCAGTCTATCACTCCCCTTCTCCGGCAAACCACAGTTCACCTTGCGCAGCTCCTCCGTGCCGCACCACCTAGGGTAACATGGCCCCACCTAAGCAGCCACCGCCGAAGCCGTGACAGCCATCGAAACTGGGGTATTTAACCCCTCTAAGGCAGGCCATGAAGCTCTACTACAAGGCTGGTCTCCCATTGCCCTGCCAAGCAGATGATTTCGTCGAATGCACCGAATCGGCCACAGCGGCGGCACCGGCGTCGTCGGCGCCGGATGTGGCAAGCAGGGCCAAGAGAGCGATGTGGAGAAATCGCGCGGCGGCATTACGGCATGCTATAGGTAGTGGGAACAAGGTACGTATCAAATCTTTCATGAGAGCAGGCCGCCGAGGGTACACACCCTCGAATAGGGCAGCGCCAATGTCTAGGAACTCTCACGTCCACGCTTTGGCGCGGGCTACCTTACCGCAGTGCGGGAGGCTGGGAACACGCCGTCTACGGCAAAGACGCTCCATCCAACGCACCGTCGGAGGCCGTACCGTGGCGGCGACCAAGCGTCTACACTCAGCATGCTGGATTGTTTGACAACCAGAGCCAGCGGTAGGCATTAGCTCAGCGCCGGAATTCAGGTTCCGGTTCACACAGACCTACGATCCCAATAAGAAGATGCCAAATTTCAGTTTCGAAGAAATCATTGCGGCGGCGCGGATGGTCCAACTGAACCGGGACTGGCGCACACAAAGCGGTCGCGCATGAACGACGCAGATTTCTTGTAGTTTGGCGGGAAGGCAATAAATCAGTTTGGGTTAAATGATCAAAGAACTCATGCCCTCTCAAGGCAATTGGCCAGCCAACTTTTCTGGTGGAGATCTGTAGTTTCTTTAGTGTAGAATAGTTAAGTTCATACTGAAGAATGGCTTTTGTAGATGAAATGCTGACAAATTGTTCTATAAACTAGTAGGAAGTTTAGCCCACTTTTGTGCAGGTATAAGACCCTTTTGTATGGAAGTACTACTATTGTAAGCAAATACTATCAAGTATCTATTTCCTTCAATTACTAGTCGTGGTTAAATCCAGTTAACTGGCATTTTTTTTATCCTAGACTACAGATTTTGCGTTTGATGTCTGTGTTGTAAACCATTTTTCCTTTGTCTTGTGTTGTCTACAAAATGGTCTGCAGTTCAATGTGTTACAAATATAGCTACCTTGTACTTGAAGAGGAGATGGACTACATTTTCTTGGCATCCACAAAATTGGCATTGCTCATTGCCAGACCACCCTCTTTTCATGAGGTTATCATTGGTTATTCACAGAAATTATAAAGCACGATGTTCAACTACATCGATTCAAACTATTACACACACATACTACTTCAAATTCATTACCCACATGTACTACATCGATTCAAACTATTACACATTTTTAGTCGATACTAACTTTATGCTATGCTTTCCATACTACAAATTCATTAGCCACACATACCACCGCAATTCACTAGAGCTCTGTCTTCACTCGAGGGAAATTAGAACCACCAGCTTGTCCAAGCCTAGTTCCCCCACCGAAACTGTGTGTGCCTTCGTGAAACTGTGGTGGTCCTGTGCCATCGATCCTTCCAGGCCAACACTACAGGCGACGAGGACGCTTTCTGGTAGCCTCTTTGGGGCCCTGAATGCCATGTACCAATTCCAGAACCTCCTCTAGGTGGATGATGACCGGGTGCTTCCAGCAAAGCTGTCGCCCTGCCCTGCTTGGAATCTGCACCTCGTACATCTTAGGAACAGCATCAGGATCTTTCAGCCACGCCTTTACCTCGATGACCCATTTGTCGCTCGGTGGCACGATTTCCACCAGCTCGCCGCCAAGGCTACTGACGACCTGCTTGAGGGCCTCCAACTCCCAAGCATCCAATGGGAGGCCGTCAAAGCCGAGTTTGGAGAAGAAACGAAGTTGCCCCAAGCGATCGTCCCACCCACAGGCGCGATGCCAACGCATGAAGCTCATTTTCTGCCTGCAGCACTCGAAAGAACGGGAAGAATGCAGAACACGCTCGGTGTCTAAGATGTGCTCAAACCGGACGAAAAAATCGAATGACGGTGCGCATACCTCAATCTTGACCTCATTTCGTCTGATCCCAAAACGAGACCTGAAAGCTGACAGCAACTCTGCTGGCGACACGGCATGATGGACGCCTAGCAAGGTGGCCATGAGAGCGTGGTCGTCGAACTGTTGTGCCAGGGCTACCATGCCTAGGGTGCGCGACAGCACGCAACCGCCCGAGGCCGGTCGCCGGCCGGGATCGCCCGACAGGATGCGCTCCGCCGTGTGAGAAGGACTAGCCAGAGGTGAGATATTAGTCCGGGGACGCGAAGCTCCGATACGGCGGACGATGCGACAGCGACGGCTGCGAGCTTTGATTAGGGGCGTGGGAGGTTGACTGGACATGGCAGGGACGCAAATTAGAGCAAGTGCAAGCTCCGATCTGAGACGAGCAACCGGAGCTGAGCAAATGTTATGGGGAGGGGAGTAGGGGAGAAGAGCAGAGCAAAGAAATATATCTGGTCCACTCAGGAATCTCGTCCACACAGGGGTAAACTAGTCCATGATCGCAAATGATAACGGGGAATACTAACAGGGCGGGCCAAGAAGAGTTGACCTAACAGCGGTATGTTAGTTCAATCGTTTTTCGTCTGGTTCAAACGACCGTTTGGCCGTTAGATTTGTATTCACCCCCATTTGGCCCTTCTGGACAATTGGCGATTCAACTATGGCCCCTCCACGAGATTGATGACAACTCGGGTACCGGGATGCACTCGCCAAACAAACAATCCCGGGCACCGCGCCTACCGTCGCCACTCCCGCGCGGTCGCCCATGGCCGCACTTCACTGGCGGGGTCCCCTCCCCCCCCCCCCCCGCATCCACCATCGCAGACTTGCCTTTCTCATCGGCTCAGAAGCGCTTAGGCGCCATGGGGAGAAACAGGGCTTTGGCTCTAGGGAATAGGAAGGAAGGGTCGAGGGGCAAAGGAAGTGATGTCAAGGGGAAGACAGCATGCTCAAGACCCAATTTTACAAGACAAGGGGTCGCGTCACTACACCAGGCATGAGGCATTAACCGCAGGTTTCCCCCACGTGCCATCAAATCGTGGGAACAACCCCCAAGACATGGCAACCATGACCACAACCGACGACGGAGGATCGATGGCCATCTCATGTGCATAGTTGGGATGAGCATGGGAATAGACCCGTGTTGACCAGGAAGGCACTGGGGCCGATGAACATTTTGGGCCCTTTCCCCTCTACACCCACAAAGGGACGCGCACGCGGCAAGCACCCGGGAGCTACTGTCGGGGTCTTGGCAACTAGGGTGCCACGCCCCATCGACCGATGGGCCCACCGCCTTGTCAGCGGCATACACTATAGGCAATGCTCGAGGAGTGGTGCCTCAGGAGGGAACGCTCAGGGATAGCCCCTCAGGAGCCTCAAACCTCAACTCCACGTGACCCAGCTTTAGGAGGCTATCCCGTGAAGGGAAGCCTCGCGAGGCTCTTCAGCTCGCCCCGATCCTTAGATACCTTAGTACGTACTTCGGGGGTACCTCCGTAATCGCATAGTAAAGGTGGCAAGAACAATGCAACCCGACAAGCGTGCTCCACCCCAGCTGGACTGTGGACCCCCTAGAATGCCTCAGTAAAGAGGAGGTGGTCTGGCCCCTTTGGTGTCAAGCAGGATAGACAACCTCAGCAATGGCAGCTCTCCCCTTTTGCTATTTTGGTGAAAGGAAGGAGACCGGCAGCATCACACAGCGAAAATCGATGTTGAAGGAGTTAGCTTTATGAGAAGGCAGAGGGCCCCTGGGAAGCAGGACTGAGTCCACGCAAAGTAGTCTTGTAGACCGAGACTTCAAGGGGCAGCTATGTGGTGACCCTTCCCACCCATGAACAGGGGGAAGAGGCCCGGCGCTACTATATAATGAGGCCTTCTCCTACCCTAGAAGGGATCGATCCCTACGATCTAAAACCCTAGATATTGATCCACCATTGTACCCTCACGAGACACCGCGAGAAATACAACAAAGCAGGAGTAGGGGCTTTACCTCCTCAAGAGGGTCCTGAACCTGGGTAAAAAAATCCCATGGCACTATCTATTGTGCTGGTACTCCGCTATTTCTGCCGTCGTTGAGAAGCTTTGAATGCGTGTTCAGCCCCCTCGCGAATTTAGGGCTTGTTGGACCCCTTGTTCCTTCATGGGACACTTTTCACACTAACTCATACTTCATGTAAGGATCTAGTCAATCAAAGATTCAAATAGGTTTCAAGAAAATCCAAATGATGTATATATCACACATGTATCATAAGCCTTTAGATATAGTACTTCGAGTAATACATCTCTGGTACCAAGATTTTGATACTATACATTACATCCTAGATAACCTTTTATATAGGCATCTACCATTCTATAACCATGTATATAGCTTATACTACACTTTGACTCTTACCCAGTTGTCCATTTGCAACAGGATAATTTTCGACAAGTGATCCAAAAATTCCATTTATTATCAATTTTCCTTCCAAATCCAACTTATCTTGAGTCTACCTAAGACTAAGCTCATATAGTCTCTCAATATTTCTACTAAGTTATTACTGCTATCTTCCTTACTTAGAATAAGTAAGGCTCGTATAACCTTTGTATATCCTATAATGTTCTATATTATACTTCTACACTTCTCCTTTACTATAGAATGTCATATTTGAGAGTTGGGCTCACCATGATCACTCTTCTTCTCACCATGGTTTAAGAGTTGGGCTCACCATGATCACTCTTCTTCTCACCATGGTTTAAGAGTTGGGCTCGCCATGATCACTCTTCTTCTCACCATACTATCATTGACTCATACAACATTCTACTCCATCATGTAAAGATTCTTAAGTGAAATTTTCATGATCTACTTCCTCGCTGACCCATCATGTGAAAGGTACGTCGTTAGAGTGAGTGTGCCCGTGCTCCTCTCCTTCGACTGATTGTTTGCATCGGATCTTCGGTTCTCTATTGCACTCCACGATTAGGGGTTCTTTTCACCTTTCCCTCATGGTACTTGTATGCTATCGGTCATTGAGGAATACTTAGGCTTAGAGGGTGTTCCCCCTTTCTCGTGTAAAAGCGATCATCATTCAAACACGCCACGTTTTACTAGTGTATATGGCTTGCATGGTATTTACCATGAAGGGCTTGTATAGGGTTCTACTAGTATGGATGGCTTCTCTTAGTAAGATAACACCATTTCGATACTAGCTTGATGGTATTCTAGATTGTTATATATTGGGTTAGGATAGAATGGTTTTAAATTTAATATACCTAGTTTAGAAAGATGCTAAATAGATAAGAGATTTACCTTAGAAGATAGATAAGATGTTCTACTCAGATGTGATCAGATTATTCTCAAGTGTATATCCATCACAAGTTAGAAGGAAGAATTGGTTTAGATAAGGTGTCTTCCTATAGTTACTGCCCATCCTACCGGTCACCTTTAAAGGGTTCTAATCCTAGGGTCAAAGTGTATGCTCTGATACCAGCTATGGTGACCTAATAGTCCACTTCATGATGTAGAGCACGAGTCGTTGGCATAACACTCATAGAACACCATTCCATGAACATTACACCTGCCAGAGTAGTACAACAGAAACATCATAGGTCCAAGGTATAACTATATTATTCATATCATAGATCTTCATAGAAGATCCTCAGAACTTACACACCGAGCTCGCCAGGTAAGTTCATGTTCAAGCCAAAATCCATAATCAGCTTGTAATCTAGTCTAGCACTATATCTACCTATCTTGTTGTATAAAGGCTCTCTATTTGCTCTACCAACAATTCTAAGGGTCTAGTTCCTATTTATGGGAATCGAATCCCATCTATGTTTTTCTTGAGCTTTACTATCTCTATTTGAAGTATTTGACACTCTTGACTAATTTGCTTCTTGGTTCTCAGTAGTTGTCATCCTTTGTCATCTTCTTGGTTTGGGATATTGTTAATTACTTATCACGGTCTAGCAAGGGATAAGAAAATAGATTTAGTACATCATACTCAGCAAGTTCTGAATATGTAGGTGTTTGATGAATAGCCATGGATCCAATACCCTAGGCTTGTGTAGGTTTTCGAGATTGGGTTTTTATAAAAGGTAAGTTTTAGTTTATAAAAATTCAATGTATGTTAGTCTTCATGGTTGTACAGAATTTCATGGAGTTCCTTTCCATGCAGTGTTCACGGTTCTTTCCCAGAACAGGGAGTAGCATGTCATATTTGTACACTCTCGAGAGGTGTTCTACTTTACCCACAGACATCTTTAGCCTTGTTGCATAGTCTAGGCCATGTCAACCGTTCACACTTCCAAAGGTATGCGGCCTAGTCTAAATATTAGCCAATCACTAGCCTCTACATGACCCCGCTGCCCACCCTTTGTAACGAGTTTCAGTCAGGAGACCTATGCCTAATATTACCCTCCCTTCTAATATACTGGGTCATTATCCTGGTACACATGATAGGGGGCTTGTTGGTTTGCAGCCCCAAAGTTGTCGGGCGAGTGCATAGCGGGGCCCGAGTTGCCTGTAATTGCCGTGTTTCGTAAAGTTGGGCTATCAACTACCGAGAGGGGCCATTTTGAGGCAAACTCATCTCACCCCTACCAAATTCAAACATTCCGTCAAACTACCCCGTGAAGTAGACGATCAAGAACCTCATGTCAGTAATTTGTTTGTGACACAAGCGCCAACGTGAAAACCACGTAGGAAAAACGATGAACTAAGGGCCTTGGTACTTTAACCAAATTCACAAATCCACTCCCTCCTTTCACATGAACCCTAGCACCGATAGCGTCAAGCTCCACCCCCCAACCAGAACGATCCCTTCGGACATTTGACTTCCGGCGCCAAGTTGTTGTGGCCACTCACTGATCCCGAGCTCCAATGCCGCATGTCGTGCCTGCCGTTGCTTGGCTCTAACCTGCCTCCGCTGTTGACGAGCTGTGTAGCATGCAGGATGGCAGATCCTACTACCAAGGAATAAGAAGTTCTAGATACATGCGGTGAGATACTCTTCTCTTTGCTATTCGCACTAACTATAACTGCTAGCTTGCTATTGACATTATAGAGATAGATCGAACCTAGAATTATTTGTTGTCCCAACGCTGACAAACAATTCTTATCTTTTGTCCCAAATTTTCTATCAAGTAGGATCTCCACAGACCACCCTTACATGATCCAAATAACCCTTGGCAAGTACCGCTCTAAATTAGCAAATGGGAAGGGCAAGTTGTATCGACCTCATTTTTACAGGATGGAAGAAGCGCATGGGTAGATCTACACTATCCATGGTATGGTTGCTGCTCTGTGTAAACATGCTGAAATAGGGTCGAAGCAGACTGCACAATTCAGCTTCATGGATGAACGAGGCATCATGGTTCCTCTAACATGTGACAGTCAGCTTATCAGGATGATGAAAAAGTATCTTGTGATTCACATGTTTGTGCTGAATTGTAAAATAGTGGATGTGGAAGTTGCTGCTACTGGGAGTCGCCCTACTATTCTTGGACAGTGGGCTCTAACTCGAACCCCTACTGCTGGTAAAATAAATGTGGTTTATCCTCCGCTCCATGCTTCTATCAGGCAACCTCCTCCTAGGAGTCGCCCTGCTATTCTTGGACATGGTGGTTTAACTCCAACCCCTGCTACTGGTAAGAAAAATGTGGTTCATCCTACGCACCATGCTTCTGTCGGGCAACCTCCTCGTAGGAGTCCCCGTACCGCCGTTGTGCAAACCCCTACTATGGAATCTACTGGTATTGGTCATCCCCGTGGTGTTGTTGCTCTGGCTATTGCTGACCCAATCCTTGTCGTCGTTGTGCAAACCCCTGATGTGGAATCTGCTGGTACTGGTCATCCCCGTGGTGTTGTTGCTCTGGCTACTGTTGTCGCCCTACTATTCTTGGATAGTGTGGTCTAACTCGAACCCCTACTACTGGTAAAATAAATGTGGTTTGTCCTCCGTGCCATGCTTCTATCGGGCAACCTCCTCCTAGGAGTCACCCTGCTATTCTTGGACATGGTGGTTTAACTCCAATCCCTGTTGCTGGTAAGAAAAATGTGGTTCATCCTACGCACCATGCTTCTATCAGGCAACCTCTTCATAGGAGTCCCCATACCGCCATTGTGCAAACCCCTGCTATGGAATCTGCTGGTACTGGTCATCCCCGTGGTGTTGTTGCTCTAGCTGCTACTGACCTAATCCCTGTCATCATTGTGCAAACCCCTGATGTGGAATCTGCTAGTACTAGTCGTCCCCGTGGTGTTGTTGCTCTGGCTACTGCTGACCCAATCCCTGCCGCCATTGTGCAAACCCCTGCTGTGGAATCTACTGGTATTGGTCGTCCCCGTGGTGTTGTTGCTCTGGCTACTACTAACACAATCATTGCCGCTGTTGTGCAAACCCCTGCTATGGAATCTGCTAGTGTTGGTCGTCCCCATGGTTTTGTTGCTCTAGCTGCTGCTAACCCAGTCTATGTCGTTGTTGTGCAAACCCCTGCTATGGAATCTACTGGTACTGGTCATCCCTGTGGTATTGTTGCTCTGGCTACTGCTGACCCAATCCATGTCGCCGTTGTGCAAACTCATGTTATGGAATCTGTTGTTACTAGTTGTCCCCGTGGTGTTGTTTCCCTGGCTACTGTTGACCCAATCCCTACCGCCGTTGTGCAAACCCCTGTTATGGAATCTGCTAGTACTGGTCATCCCCGTGGTGTTGTTGCTCTACCTGCTACTGACCCAATCCCTATCGCTGTTGTGCAAACCCCTGCTATGGAATCTGCTGGTACTGGTCGTCCCCGTGGTGTTGTTGCTCTAGCTGCTACTGACCCAATCCCTGCCCATGTTGAGAAAACTAAGGCTTCCAGAGCCTGCCCCGCTGTTGTTGCCAAAACTGATGTCTCCTTTGGGGCTGATCCTCCTTGAACCCGTGCTCAAGTTCAGCGGGCTGCTGTTGTGGATACTCCAAGCCCTGTTGTTGTGGAGCAAGCTCATGGTCTGGACTCTGCTAGCACTCAAAGCACTGGTGTTGTGGGAACTGCTCGTGGACGTCGATGTGGCATGGTAGCTGCTACTCCTATTATAATTACCGTTAGCTATGGCCCTTCCTGTCCACCAGGTATTGTAGATCCTGCTGCTAAGGGCCATTGCCTTGCTCCTCTTGCTGATACTTTCACCGAGGTTGCTCCAGCTACCGATGACGCTGTTGATGGGGACGGTGGCGTTGTGGCTGGGTCTGATGGTGTCGCTCCACCTCTCGAACCTCTCGGTGGTTTTGGTCCTGCACAACTTGATGATGGCAAAGTACGCGTTCGTATCGGTGTTGAGATGTTCACTATAAAATTAGATAATGGCACAACAAATTTCTACGACAACTTTGATCTAATCCTTTGCAGATACGATCCTAAAGTGGTACATATATCTGACCTGATGGTAGCGTTATGTGAGAAGGTGGCATAGGGGTCCTCCCAGATAGCACATTTGGCATATTATTGTTACAAGACCAAAAAGGCTACAGAACTAAAAGTTACCGGTGATTTAACCATATTGTTTAGAAGGAAACATAGTAAACGTGAAGTGTACATCTACTTGATAGTGCAAATGGTTGGAGAGGAATTGGATTTTGATAATAGAGATGATGGACTTGTACAAAAATTGAGTGACCTGGTCGATAGCATCACTAATGGTTGTCCGACTGAGGATAGCTTAGAACGTAGGAGAGTATTATAGAGGAGAATCATAAATGAGGAGTAGGAAGAGCATCCCTAGAAAGTGCACCCCAAAGAAGAACATCACCAAGCAGACCACGCTAGAGAAGAGGACACCCAAGAATTGCATGAAAAATGGCACCACGCCGCAGAGCACACCCCTGAGATACAGTCAAAATGCCACACCGAACAGTAGTAGCAAAAAATATAAGAGGATGAGCACAGTGGTGAACACACCCAGGAGTGGTAGCAAAAAGGATAAGATGGCCAGCACGAAGGAGAACACACCCAATAGTAGAAGCAAAAGGGCTAATTCAAAGAAGAACATGTCGCAGAGATCCGACAATAATGTCAGCACGAAGGAGAACACACCCAGTAGTAGCAGCAATGGGGCTAATTCAAAGAAGAACATGCCGCAGAGGTTAGGCAATAATGCCAACACACATGATCCAATACTCGTGAGGGCATACCTGGGCATGGGCACCCCGGCCCGGTAGGCCCGGCCCAGCCCCAAAAAAGGCCGATAGGCCGGACTTTTTAGGCCCATGGGCTGGGCCTAGGCTGCAGATCTGAGGCCCGGCATCCTCACGGGTCGGGCTTGGGTAAGACGAAATGACCAAATAGGAAAGGGCCCAGCCCAAGGCCCGACAACCCAAAGGATTTTGCGCATGCAGGGCCAGGCTCGAGCTTAGATTTCAGGCCCAATAGCCGGGCCGAGCCAGGCTTGGGCCTAGGATTTGCACGGGCGAGCTTTGTTAGGCCCGACCCAAGCCCGAATCGACCCGAAAAATGCCCAGATATATGTGAGGGGAAGAAGGAAGGAGATCACACCCAAGAGTAGTAGCAAAAAGGCTAGTTCATTGAGGAACAAAACGCAAATGTCAAGCCCTACTGATACCATCAGGAAAGATTCCATTGGGAAGGAGGATGTACACAAGAAGAGCAAGAGGGCTCTATACATTCGAGTTGAAATAGAATCTGATTGATGTTTGTCTACTGAAGAACATGGGATACGTGGAAATGTAAGACTACCCCCTATGGTTGCAACAGAACCAATAGAGTGTCTAGGAGAAAACAGAGTTGCCGGTGAGGTAGATTGGGCCAATGTTCCAATCCATCCAGGTGGAGATGATGGTGCAGCCCCACCATTGGGAGTCAATATGATGTGTGCAGTATTAAGCATTGGAGACGATGGCCAAGATTCTGAATCAGATGTAGAAGAGGGCACTGTAGAGGACCAAGAATCTGGTGATGATGAAATAGACAAGACACTTAATGATGAGGCTAGCATTCCAGTCGATGATTTGGGTGTCGACGTAGAAGATATGAAACATGATCATGAGTATCCTATAATTTCAGTTGGCACTGGGTTCAGGAGCATGAATGAGTTTAGGATGTCGTTCCAGCATTTTTGTATCAAAGGGGAGTTCGATGTTCATAGATAGAAGAACACTTCCCAGAGGTATGAGGTTGTTTGCCGGTTAATGTGGAAGAATGGACGGGTGGCGGTAGCTTGTCCATGGAGGATCGCATCCAGAGCCTTACTTCCATCAAAGGCAATTAGAGTATTTAGGCAATGAATGTAGCAAACAGTTCTAAGTTTCTCGTTTTTCACTCTATAACAACAATTGTTGTGCAAGATCTTTCTGGCAATGAGTCTACTCCGCTTATCTTGTAAATGAATATATGTTGCAGGTGAACAAAATGGGCCCTCCCCACATGTGTCCGACAAGCAACATGTTGAAATCCTCAATGGCTGATACGGAGTGGGTGGCTTTACAAGCTATGTCCATACTAAAGGATAACCCTAAGGAGACCGTGAAGAATATTCAGACTAGCCTCGCTGCTAAATACAACATTGTCCTACCGTATTACCTAGTTTGGAAAGGTAAAGAGAAAGCTCTGAAAGCCTTGCACAAGGATTGGACTAATAGCTTCATGATGCTATACAACTTCAAGGCTGGGGTACAAGCAAGGTGTCCGAGGAGTGTTGTGGAGATTGACACAAAATCAGAAGGTGGGAAATTTATTTCAACAAAAATTTCATGGCGCTTAAACCTTGCATCCAGGGATTCAAGGACGGCTGTAGGCCATATCTGAGTGTAGATAGCACTATCCTAGCTAGAAAATGGAAAGGTTGCCTATCATCTCCGACTGAACTTGATGGTCACACATGGATGTTCACAGTGGCATTCGGGTTGTTCGATATAGAAAAAGAGAAAACTGGGTCTGGTTTATGAGGCAGCTCAAGAGATCAATAGGCCACATGGATCCATTGGCTATATCAACGGATGTATGCAAAGGGCTAACGAATGCAATGAAGGAGGTCTTCCCGCGAGCTGAAGGTAGATAATGCCATGCCCATATAATGCTCAACTTGTAATCTTACTATGCAGGCAGCGTATTTGGTTACATGTTTCCTACTGCTAGATCTTACAAAGCTCGGAGCAGCAAATATTTCATGAGCAAGATTTTTGTGGAAGCCCCCGATCTTCCCCTGTACTTACCCGCCCATCATTTGTAGCTATGGAAGAGGAGTTAATTCAACCTTGACATCAAAGTTGATTACACAAACAACAACCTTGCCGAATGCCTAAATACCTGGGTGAAGGACATAAAAGTCCATCCTATTCATATCTTAATGGACAGCTGATGTCTACGCACTTCTATTCTTGTAGACGGTTGTTGGGCCTCCAAGTGCAGAGGTTTGTAGAACAGCAGCAAGTTTTCCCTTAAGTGGATTACCCAAGGTTTATCAAACTCAGGGAGGAAGTGGTCAAAGGTATTCCCTCTCAAGCAATCCTGCAATCAAGATACAAGAAGTCTCTTGTGTCCCCAACACACCCAATACACTTGTCAGGTGTATAGGTGCACTAGTTCGGCGAAGAGATAGTGAAATACAAGTGGTATGGATATAGGATTACGGTGCTAGAAAATACTTTGATGGCATGGAAGAGACTAAAGGCAAACTGAAATAAAGATAGAAGCAAGCAAACATGTAATAGATCTAATAACAAACGGTGTTTCAGTGCTTAGAAACAAGGCCTAAGGACCATACTTTCACTAGTGAACACTCTCATATAAATATATTCTTCTTTATGATACTACGCTGAACTACTCTCCGGTTAGACACTCTAATCCATAGTAGGGCTATAACAGCACTCATCAAAGTTCACTTTCCCTATCTAGATAACCCCACACTGTCACCTTGAGCACTAGATGGTTCAAACAAACACCACAATTTCATAAAGACATCCAACTCCAAATATAACTCATAACAAGTATTTGTAATCTCTAGCCTAAGTGCCACCATGGTGTGCACACTGTCAACTTCACACACATGGGGAGAGCAGAGATCTATTAAAGCGCTTGACTAGCAAAGTAGATCTATAGATTACAAGCTCATGATCTCAATAAGATCATGCACAGAGAGAGATATGAACACATAACTACCGGTAGAACCCTTAGCCTCGAGGAAGAACTTCTCCCTCCTCATCATGGGAATCAGCATCAATGATGGAGATGGCGGTGGAGATCGATGGAGATGGCTCCGAGGGCACTTCCCTGTCCCGGCAGGGTGCCGGAACAGAGACTTTATGTCCCCCGAATCTCCCCTTCGGTGGCGGCGGCGCTGCGAAACTTTTCGTCGCTGGAGGCTTGATGATTTAGGGTTTATGCATCGGGAGGCTTCTTATAGGCGAAGAGGCAAGGTCGGTGGGCGACTAGAGGGCCCACACCACCTGGTGGCGCGGCTAGAGCCAGAAGACGAGACGGAGAGGGGCCACAGGACGGCCACACCACCTGGTGGCGCGGCCAGGGCTAGCCCGCGCCACCACATGGTGTGGCCGTCCTGTGGCCCCTCTCCGTCTCTTCTTCTGGCTCCGTGAGTCTTCCAGTAAAATATCAACTTTGGCTGTTGTCCCGTACAATTCCGAGAATATTCATTTTCTGACTTTCTGGAACCAAAAACAGCAGAAAACAGGCAACTGGCACTGTGGCTCATGTTAATAGGTTAGTCCAAGAAATCATATGAAGAGTACTCCAAAGTGTGGACAAAACATAAGAAAGTAGATAAAACCAAGCATGGACCATCAAAAATTATAGATACATTTGCAATGTATCAGTATCCCCAAGTTTAACTCCTGCTCGTCCTCGAGTAGGTAGGTGATAAAAAGAAAGAATAATTTTTGAGGTGACATGCACCATCATAGACTTGATCAAAGTATTTGTAAAACATTGAAAGCTGGGATCATAGTACTTCAATCATAACATGAAAGACAAAGTTCTAGCAATAAGGCAAAGAAACTATGTTGCAACATGAAAAGGCATAAACAAAAGATTCATGAATAACAATGCTTTGCAAGACGTTTGTTTGTTTCACATAAAGAAAACATAGCATAGTAGCATTCAGCTTGTCCCTCATAGAGTAGCAAACATAAATACATAGGACACCTTCAAAGTTCATAAGAGTGACTAGATACAAATAGTTTCAAACAAGCAATATCAAAGCTATGCATCAATCAACAAGTCTTGGGACAATGCACATAGAACTAAGAATGGCCACTATGCTCTCAAAGTAGGTGCATAAAGATATAAGGTGGAGACTCAACATAAAGGTAAAAGAAAGGCCTTCATAGAAGGAAGCAGGGATTCAAGTTTCATAAAGAGCTTCCAAAAATTATGGTACTTATTAGCTTTCAGCTCTCATTGCCCCTATCATAAGAATCTTGAAGTGATTAAGGTTAAAGTGAACAAACTATGGAGTATATGCTTGACAAAGTATAAGTTGGAAATCTCATGTCCCTTGAATACGAGGGCCGCTCCTCATGCTACTCAAGTTTAGTCACCGGTATGTTCTTGTCATCGTAAGTACATGTGTATCATAGAGAACCGCCAACGGGGTACCCCTTGCCCGATGATACGGAAGAATCCCCATATCAAAATGACAAGGCAAGCAGACAACGAGCATCTCAACAATCTTATTATTTACCATGGGAATATGGTGCTTTTTTCTCTCTTTCCTCTTTTCATATATCTCTTTTTTTCTCTTTTCTTTTTCTCTTTTTTCTCAATAGCTGACTCTTTTTTTATAAGAAGAATGCTTCATAGACAGCTCATTATGGTTACGCTGCAGGTTTCCACCATGACGGTATAGATTAGCCCAGCGGCCCAGGCGTTTCTCTAACACATATACATAACTCCATGGACTTACAAGCTACCCTTTCATTTCACACCGACGACATCCATAGACAAAAGAGCACGATATCAACTAGGTACAAAGTACAAGTGCAATGTTGAAAGCGTTCCCCATGAAAGCATGGTTCTGCTAATCCCCAACAGATAAGTGCAAGCATATACAACATAGACGACACAATGGTTCAAGTTTATTAAGGGCAAGAAAAGTAAAGTGTGCCATCAAGTTCGTGAGAGCTTTAATCACTAGTTTTCTCATAACAAGTTTAATTCGGAAGGTAGATAAAAACATGAATATACTTGGAATAGCATAATCTAGTAGGTAGGTATGGTGGACTCTTTGGAATAACTTGGTTTAGGGAGTTGGATGCATGAGTGGAACTCATACTTGGTTGCGGAGGCTAGCAAAAGACTGGGAGCGACAAACTAAGAGAGCAATAATGGCCATAATCATGCAGAGTGACAAAACATCATTGATCAAAGCATAAAGTGATACTACATGTTGAAAACTAAAGGATTATAAAGGCTATGGTGACTTTGAGATAGTCATAACATGGTGTGAGCATGCGCCAAGTCAACCCAAATAAAGCATCAAAGGAGAATACCACAATACTATGCTTTAATATGCTAAAACAACGCATGATTCATCCAAGGCATATTAAGCAATCTCAATTGTTTATAACAAGTAATGCTACAGCAAAGAATACTAAGCATAAAGCCAAAACAATATCAAGCATGGCATGACAAAGCATAGGCCACAGTAAAAAACAAGCTCTCTTTACACTTAAGCATGAGCTTTCCTACTCTTTTCCAATCCAAACCAAACTATTTGAAAACCAACGTATGAAAGAGGGGGTCCAACCAATTTATTCAGCAAACTAAGAAAGCAAAGCAAACTAAAAACCAAAACAAAAATGAAAAAGAAGACGCTCCAAGAACAACACAACTGTGCATGAAACAATAAAAATGAAGCGTTTGGAAGAAACCTAGGATTTTTATTGATGAAGAGGGGGATGCCTTGGGAATCCCCAAGCTTTGACGCTTGGATATTTCTTGGGGTAACACGCGTGGCATCCCCAAGCTTGAGCTTTAGTCCATTCTTCATCTCATTACTCATTCCTTCCATACACCTGGAATTTTTCCTTCATGCAAAACTTCACACAATCTTTATTAGCAACATTAGTGCACTCAAGATAATAAGTATTTTAGGTTCAGTTATAACACCAATAAAACTTCCATTAAAACACAAGATACTGTAGCACTTTCCTCAAAAAGCTCAATTCCCCAAAAGTACTCAAAAAGGAACCAACAAGAAGCAAATGCAGAAAATGGCAGAAATCTGTCAAAACAGACCAGCAGGTAAAGACGAATTTTTTTGAAGACGTTCTGTTGCTCAAATTGAAAAGTGTTGAACTAACGAAAGTTAGATAACAACCTGGGGCAGAAGCTCAAAAATTCACGCCTCAAAAGGACGTACGGATATTTTACACGAATTTTTACGGTGAAGCACAAAAATCTGTTTCGGGATAGCAACTTTCCCAAGCATTACTTCTCTCTCATTAGAGGTTACTCTTGGCACAAAAAGCAAATAAAAAGGATAAGGAGCGGTTATTAGAGAGGTAATAACTTCCAAGACTCATCTAAAACTTTTGGGGTATCTCCCAATAAGTACTTTTCTTTAACGCCTTTAAGTTAGGCATGATTGTTTGAGAAGATGCTCACATAAGAAATATGAATTGAAGTAAAAGAGAGCATCAAGAAGCAAATTCAAAGCACATTTAAGTCTAACACACTGCCTATGCATAGGAATCTTTTAAAGAAACAAATCATGAAAGCACAAAGCAACACGCATAGGAAAGCCAAACAAGTGCAACTTCAAGACTTTCAACATAAAGAGGGGAAACTTAATATTATTGAGATGCATAAAACCATGTTTCCCTCTCTCATAATAACTTTTAGGAGCATCATGAATAGAAGTAACACTATAACTATCACAAGAAACATTCTTATCATCAGCCACATGCATAAAAGAATTAATACTCCCCACATAAACATAGTTATTCTTATTAATTGTAGTGGGAGCAAATTCAACAAAATAGCTATCATTATTATTTTCATCACCATAATCATCAAATATAGGAGGCATATTGTAATCATAATTAATTTTCTCCTCAATAGTAGGTGGACTGAAAATATCATACTCATCATTGTAATCATCATATATTGGAGGTTTTGTATCATCATAATCAATAGAATAGCTATCTTCCAAAGCTGGGGAACTAACAAGATCATTTTTATAAAAACTAGCTTCCCCAAGCTTAGACTTTTCCATAGCATTAGCAATAATGGTGTCCAAAGAATTCATACTAACAACATTTCTATTAGCATGCAAATAAAGTTCTATAGGTTTTTTAATTTTCTCTTCAAACACTTCATGTCCTAACTCAAGATAAATACTATAAAGCTCTCTATTTTTTTTGTTGTTTTCCATTAAGCCTAACTAGTGAAAACAAGAAACAAAAAGACAAAATTGCAGAATCTAAAGGAAATAACTTCGAGCACTCAGACCGGAGGATGTGAGTACCTTTTACCTTACCTCCCCGGCAACGGCGTCAAAAAATAGTTTGATGTCTACGCACTTCTATTCTTGTAGACAGTTGTTGGGCCTCCTAGTGCAGAGGTTTGTAGAACAGCAACAAGTTTTCCCTTAAGTGGATTACCCAAGGTTTATCAAACTTAGGGAGGAAGTGGTCAAAGGTATTCCCTCTCAAGCAATCCTGCAATCAAGCTACAAGAAGTCTCTTGTGTCTCCAACACACCCAATACACTTGTCAGGTGTATAGGTGCACTAGTTCGGCGAAGAGATAGTGAAATACAAGTGGTATGGATATAAGATAACGGTGCTAGAAAATACTTTGATGGCGTGGAAGATACTAAAGCAAACTGAAATACAGATAGAAGCAAGGCCTAGGGATCATACTTTCACTAGTGAACACTCTCATATAAATATATTCTTCTTTATGATACTACGCTGAACTACTCTCTGGTTGGACACTCTAATCTATGGTAGGGCTATAACAGCACTCCTTAAAGTTCACTTTTCCCATCTAGATAACCCCACACTGTCATCTTAAGCACTAGATAGTTCAAAACAAACACCACAATTTCATAAAGACATCCAACTCCAAATATAACTCATAACAAGTATTTGTAATCTCTAGCCTAAGTTCCACCATGGTGTGCACACTGTCAACTTCACACACATGGGGAGAGCAGAGATCTATTAAAGCGCTTGAGTAGCAAGGTAGATCTATAGATTACAAGCTCATGATCTCAATAAGATCATGCATAGAGAGAGAAATGAACACATAGCTACCGGTAGAACCCTTCGCCTCGAGGAAGAACTACTCCCTCCTCATCATGGGAATCAGCAACGGTGATGGAGATGGCGGTGGAGATCGATGGAGATGGCTCTAGGGGCACTTCCCCATCCCAGCAGGGTGCCGGAAGAGAGACTTTTTGTCCCCCGAATCTCCCCTTCGGTGGCGGCGGCGCTACGGAACTTTTCGTGGCTGGAGGCTTGATGATTTAGGTTTTATGCATCAGGAGGCTTCTTATAGGCAAAGAGGCAAGGTCGATGTGTGGCCAGGGGGCCCACACCACCTGGTAGTGCGGCTAGGGCTAGCCCGCGCCACCACATGGTGTGGCCGCCCTGTGGCCCCTCTCCATCTCATCTTCTAGCTCCGTGAGTCTTCCGGTAAAATATCAACTTTGGCTTTTGTCCCGTCCAATTCCGAGAATATTCATTTTCTGACTTTCTGGAACCAAAAACAACAGAAAACAAGCAACTGGCACTGTGGCTCTTGTTAATATGTTATTCCAAGAAATCATATGAAAAGTACTCCAAAGTGTGGACAAAACATAAGAAAGTAGATAAAACCAAGCATGGAACATCAAAAATTATAGATACATTTGCAATGTATCAACAACATACATGGTATGATCATGAAGCTGTTAAATATAGGAGAGAGATCGACAAGATACTTAGAGGACATATGCTACTGCCTCTTGTACAACAACTGCATCAGAGAAGCCGAGGACTTGGTCATCTTAGGGTTCTCCTGTCAAATAGCAGCAGTTCTGAGGTGGTTGATATGTCCAATAGTGGCCATAGGGATGTTGCGAACATCGAGCGGCAAGAATGCACCTGCTTAGAGTGGTAGTATACCAGGAAACCTTGCGACCATTCCTTGGTCTTCTTGGTGAAGAAAAGAACTCTACCACATTTGGATCAATATTTGTCCGACTACTACTCTCTAGAAAAGTTCAGAGCTGTGTATGTTGGATCCGTCGAGCCCTGTATAGACCCATATCAGTGGCCTCAAGTCCAACTGAGTTTCAGGCTTTGCCAGCCAGTTACAAAAAGGGGTAGAGGAAGATCTCAGGTGAAGAGGTTTAAGAATTTTCTCGAGAAGAAGGGTTTGGCTTTTAGTGCTAGCAAGAGGGGAAACCGATGCAAGACCTGCCATCTTATATGCCATAGAGCAGCGGATTATCCCATTAATGCTCCCAAACCTAGGTATGAGATGGTACCTTCAATTTATTTTTTATATAATCTGTAGATATTAGGTAGTTAGCCATGTACTTTTTTTATAGGAAGCACAAGGTAAAAAACATGACTATCGACTTAGTGATTTTGCCATGAGAAGAAAACCAAAATGAGTGGAGTGATGATGTTGGACATGATTCTGATGCTGATTCTCCTGACTTCCCCTGACCCGGAGATGCAAAGTACGTGAAGGTAAGAAAATTGGCACCCAGGAAGAGGAAGAAGGCATGAAATGAAGAAGTCAGAGGACGTGAGACAAGAGGAAGAAAGTTGGCACCCAGGCAGAGGAAGAAGGCATGAAATAACGAAGTCAGAGGACGTGAAGACAAGAGGAAGAAAGTTGGCACCTAGGCAGAGGAAGAAGGCTAGCAATATAGAAGCCTAATAATTTGTTGAACTTGTACCTATATATGTAGTTCGGTTAAATTGTGGAGTTGTGTGCGTGGAACTTGTCGGGCGAAAAAATCTACCCCCCGTTCTTGGAGTAAAATGTATCATGACTAGAGGTTTTGACACGGCCGAGACCACTAGTTGAATCCGAAATTGTGACTATGCCACTACTATTTGAAAACTCGTAGCACTAGGACCGTGATTGCTGAGGCAGGGGAGGTAGGTCTCCAAATTCGATGGAATGTTAGTGGCACAGACATAAATTATTTATAAGCGCTTAATAAATCCCTGCTTTTGGCATTACACTTATGATAACGTTCCGAGCTAAAAAACAAGTTCTAAGCTACACTCCATGAAGTAGAAACTTATTTTTGCTGCTGGACAACGACATGGCAACATAAACTACAAAGGCAACAAATAATGCCTAGATAATGAGGAAATTGTTTCCACTTTCTAGCCTAATCTTAAGCCAGTCTATCTCACCACCTCCCTGCTCCTACCTCCCCTGCATCTACCAAAGCTCCTAGATCTCTCGCTCCAATGCATGAATCTCCTCTTTCTCATCCCACAAAGCATCACGAAGATCCTGAACAAGCTCTTTGTGAAAACCTGTTAGGGGATTTTCGATCCACACAAACTTGTCATAGCCAGGTCCCCTCCCTTCCCGTGAACAATCGAAGGAAAAAGAACTACATTATGCTTCCCGGATCCGAGTTACCATTGTACCTAGCATAAGAAGTTACCACTATGATACTGTAGTTGCTGAATTTTCCTGCAGTATTTTTGTCAGTCGAAGAAATCCATATTGACATCTTCTCACCGCACAAACACAACATCTCGGGGTAGTAATCATAGGGCGTCTTCCGGTACCTGATGGGGGCACCCTCCTATCAGCGTTGAGCCGACCCTGATTCCACCCGAGACGAACTGCATGAGCTGCTATACATGAGTGAGGGGAGCGAGGGCAGAGGAAAGAGGAGCCTTTGGATGTCAGAG
This sequence comes from Avena sativa, assembly GCA_916181665.1. Lineage (NCBI taxonomy): Eukaryota > Viridiplantae > Streptophyta > Magnoliopsida > Poales > Poaceae > Avena > Avena sativa. The sequence continues at coordinate 539,873,267 of OV702289.1, read as the reverse complement.
TAGGGGCACGGTGAAGAGTGATTTATCTCACCTTAACTCCTACAGAGTCCGATCGTGCACATTTGCTGATAGGTGGGGGACCTAGCGTGCGGACTTGTCAACCAAACCTTGCACCTTCATGGTTCAAAGCCCCTCTCACGTGCATTGACCAATTTTTTTGGCACCATGCCCTCGTACATATCACTGGGAGGCCTTGCTCAGGAACCAGACACACCTGGCCCACACTCTTACACCCTCGGAACTTGTCATGAATCGCGCGGCAGATCCATCCGCTCCAACGCTCGCGGTCACGCTCGCCACAGCGGATCCACTGCTAGATCCTACCGCCGCAGTGTCAAATGGCCATGGTTTCTTGAGCTGAATGGCTATGCTCCATCTCCAAGCATGGCCCCTCCTATCTGTAGAAGGACTGCTGCAGCGTCAACCTCGAGCAGGAGATGCCAGGCACGATAGGGCTCGATCGATGCCACCCCCATCCCCTTTGTCATTGTCGATTCCATTGTAAAGGACGATGGCGACGAAGCAATGCAGAACAGCATTGTTGCCTCCTTGGCGAAGGGCAAGCCATGGGGCGGGAGTGGATTTCGCTGGGAAGGGCATGGCGGGGTCATCAATCGAGGTGGAATCCGACGATAGTGTCGTGATATGGGTTTAGATGTTGTTTAGGCTGGTTGCAATTTCGGTTGTGTTTAGTGTGAGTACAATTATTGTCATGGGCTTGGCAAGCTATATTGAGAAATATGGATAGTTGCGTTTAGTGCAATAACAGGGTGTAAGTGCTTCCACTTCAGAAATTGTAACTATGCCATTTGCATGTGGCAGGATCCACGTAGATTACATGTAAACAAACCACCAAAGTCAAATTACAACCATCAAACATCAGTGACAGGATGGAAGAGAAGTGGGGACAGTGGCTTCGAGGGGAAGAAAGAGAAGTAAAGGGGACGTGACACTGGTAGGTGGGACCACGGAACATGTGACACTGACAGGCGGGAGCACGCGGTATTGCCAGTTTGTCCAAATCAAGCGGACATTGCAACATGACAACAACAAGCTGATGCGAGTTATTATTATCCATTAGATAAATAAACATGTCAAGTTATTAAGGAGTACTAAAAACTGCAACTCGGATACATTCGCATAACACTTATGCTTTCCACACCCGAGTAGCATCACCTAAGTCTTACACTTAACGACAGCATAAGTACTACAACTCCGTGTTGGTCTTCTCGATACAAATGTACTGAGATGGAACACATAGGACCAACCTTAGGTCCGCAAAATCCACCTCGTGTGGTGTCAGGCAGCTCGGTGCATCGGTTGTCACATGCATGTTATCGGATGACAGCGATTGGGCGTGCGCCCACATGCGCACCATGTACAGGGCCCAGGCGCTCGAGACCGACCTGACGCATACCGCACACACTATGGTGGGACTAGTTTTGGTTCCCAAAACACCGGCGGTGATGGTCAGGACGAAAACAGAGCCATCCTCCCCCTCGCAAATGAGCCAGTGGCGTGCCAAGTCAGGGAACGACACCTGATCTTGGAGAAGTTGGGCGTGGCCCTATGAGATCCTAATCACTTTGATCAAGTGATCTTCTGCAAGGTGGACCACGAGCTCTACTGGTGGGTCGGTGTAGTAGCAGCCTGGCTTTGTGCAGGCACACGCGCCGTGCGGCCACGCGAGCTCGTGGCCAGGGAGCTCGTAGTAGGAGTAATGGCGAAATCATCCTGGATGGGAGCACACAAGCGGGTACGTCGCTAGGATGTTGCACACGATGATCTCCATATTCTTGGGCCGTAGCAGCTCTCCCTCCTCCTTCGGTGGCTCCCACATCTAAAGTTCGTCGAGAAATCGGATAAAAGATCAGCAGTTAGTTAAGCCAATAGCAGTAATATGTAAGATATATTCAAACACTTGTTAAATGATTTCTTACCTAAAGGTAGCGACCCGAAAGTCAGCGGCTGTCGTCCGGGAACAGGGAGTGGGGTGGAGGAGGGGGTTATGGAGGAGACGTGCTCACTCACGAGCTCTATGATACTAATAGTAGGCTAGAGGAGAGTGGAAATGTCGTGGGAATGACCATGGCAGTCGCTACCAGGGGTAGTGATTGATACGATTGGGGGCGAGAGCGAGTTGCCATACGCGGTGCGATATTGGGAGCAAACATGAGGGATTTACCCAGGTTCGGGCCCCTGTAGGGTAAAGACCTGCTTCATGCTAGATTATATTGCTGGTGAGTGGATTACAAGATCGGCGATCTTGGCGGCTAGGCAGCGAATCACTTGGATGGGGTAGCTAATAGCACGTAAGTACGTAGTGTACCCTAATGAGGCTTATATAGGGGTACCTCGCTAGGGTTTACAGGACTACAACCAAATTTGTTTAGGTTTCAAAGGATTTGACCTAATCCGACTGGGCCTAGCTAGAGTTTTGGGCCTTCAGCTTCCAGTCGCTAGACTTTATCTTCATTCGCATTCTAGTCGTCGTGCGTGCAGGATCACTTGCCATGGGCCTAGGCTAATCGAACAGGCCTTCTGGGTATACCCCGGTTGGCATGTCCCCATCAGTATTCCTCGAGTGTGACGGGGGTTTAGCGGAGGTGTCAACTTGGCAGTCGGAGTAGGTGAGTGCAGGTGGACGCCCAGTCGAATCGGCAACGAACTCTTCCAATGAAGGGAGAAGTCGTCATGTGTGTCTTCAGTCGCAGCTTCAGCGAGTAAGAATATGCTCAAGTCACCTCGCCCAGACGATTGGAATGGGCAAGCAAGAGAGTCGAGTAACCAATTTGGTCGAAGTTGGACCGTTAGCTCAGTCAAACTAGCCATTGTGTAGCTACAATGGTAAATTTTGGTGGAATTACCGCAAGGTAATGCCTACCCCGAGATTTCCAAGTGGCGCCACTTTATAAGGAGAGTGACGGAGGGAAGTGTGCACCTTCCTCACATTTCTCCACCTCCTCTCATCTTATGCTCCCGGGACCATTTCCGATCTAAAACTTCCAGACCGAGCGATCCCTCTTCCAATGGTGCCCACGAAGGATCTGCGGGTCAAATCCAAGTGCACTATGGCCGTCTTACAGTCATTCCAAGAGGACGGGATCCTCACAAAGGGGAATTGGTGGATCCCCGCGACCGGTGAGACCGAACTGAAGCCACGGCCGAGGGAATTCATCTGCTTCCTTAGCCATCTAGAAAGGGGATTGGGGTTTCCAACCTCAATCTTGTTTCGTCGATTTTGTGCCTACTACGCCATCAAGCCATCTGATCAGGGGCATCACAATGTCAAACAGCTCGCCATCTTCATCGCGTTCTACGAGTGTTACTTGGGATGCCGGCCGTATTTCCCCCTCTGACTAGAATTGTTCCACGGCCGCATTAGCCACGAAGGGAAAGGCGGCTTTGTCCTAGCCATAGGTCGCATGAACTTCCAACTGAAACCCAAGGCCAAGTTCTTGAAGCCGCTGTTGTCAAAGAAGCCAACAAATGAGTGGAAAAATTACTGGTTCTACGTGAAGCAATCCACCCCCGCCAGTGAAGTGTCAATCCCGACATACACCGCAGAAAGGAGCGAGCCGTGCAGGCTGTCAGCAGACAAGCTTCCCAATGACCAGAAGATGGTTATGGATGAAATGTTGTCCTAGATCAGGGAGCTGGAGGACGAAGGGTTGGAAACCATCAACCTTTATACTGTTGGCTCGGGCGGCGATTGGTCCTACTAGACACCCAAGCCCACTGGATGTATTAGTACACCGGACCAGAGGACCCAACAAGATCGAGCAGTGGTGCATGGGAGTCAGAGCACTACATTGCAACCCTAAAAACGATCACTAATGCGGAGTTCACCGGTACGAAGGCCGGGCTGGCTTCGTACATAGCTAGAAAGCGGAAAGATCCTCTGGTAAATTCTCCTACTTTTGTAGTGGCAGATTTCAGTCGCTTGATTGACTTGGGTCACTGACCCCTTTTGTTTCAGCTCTCCTAGGTCCTCGAGAACTGGCTTCTTCCGCTCAAGGAAGAAGTCCCCTAGGCACTCAAGGAAGAAGGAGAAGACTCCAAGAGCGAGGAGGAGGTCGTGGGGGCACAAGAACCTTCCTCCACGGCACGAAAGACTTGCGGCTAGAAGAGGCGCGAAATCGAGGCTAGTCGTAGCCTCGATGATTTGGTTAGTGACATGGAGCTCATCGACGAGCACAGTTCTCTGAGAGTGCCCACTCTGGACAAGCCTGCTCCGAAAATAAGGGCGTGAAAAAAGTCGGCGGCTAAGCTAATGTCGATGTATGAGTCGTAAGATGAGACCAACAATGATGAGGCCGCGGATGCGGCAAATACACCGGAGGACTAGCTCCAATGGCAGAGTCGAAGGCTGCAGATGCAACTACGGGGTCTGAAGCCTCAGTAGCAGCAAAAGGATCAGGCACCCCGACAACACCAGAACCAGAGGTCTAGGCGGAAATGGGATCAGTGACTTCACCGACAAAGGAATCGGACGAGGCACCGACGTTGAAGGAGTCGGAGGTCCCTGCGGCAGCAGCCAAGTCGACAAAGAAGCCTGTGGCGAGGTGGCATGCCAGTTTGTTAGAGAGGGGGTTGACTCGCTCAATCAGCCCTGAGCTATAGAAACCCGCGCATATTAGCACGGGCCTGCGCTTCATTTTGGTTGCCAAGTAAGTAATTTGGCTCCTTGCTCGTCTCAACCTGTTGTTTGTCTCTGAAATTTCTTAGTTGTTGATCATCGTGAACTTGCAGGGGCGGCCCCAAGAAGATCAATCGTTCCATGGTGTCCAAGGTTCCACCGGCCAGCACCGAAGAGAAGAAGAATGAACTCGCTGAGGTAGTGGATTCAGGCTCGAAGTAGGGTGATGTCGTGGTCCCCCCAGAGGGGGAAGTGCCTATAGGAGCGGAGTCAGCTAGGGCCGACCTACCTCCAGAAGTGTCCGCATCGGTGACCAGTGTTCCAGGGGCAATAGCCGCAACCTTTCCACGATTGATGTTGAAGGACTCTCCCACAACGACTAATACGTAGTCGCCATCAGTCACTGAGATGACCGATAGCAACATCGGGCAGCGTCCTGGGCGCAAGGCGTTTCTGATGCCCTTGATGGATGTAGTTGAGCTCCACCACATGCCGGGTGAAGCCCTCCAGGTATGTCCAGTCCCCGAGGGTCTGGTCACAAAATTTTAGCGACTAGACACTTTTGAATTTCTTTGATCCTCTAGTCCCCGAGGGTCGAATCGGTAGGAAGTAGCGAGTCGAGTCTTGAAGGTAAATGTTTTGTTTTCTATTGATGTTGGAGCGTGAGCCCGTGGAACAGCGATCTGCATTGGAGCGAATGGATCATGACCTGCGGGTGGCTCAGTGATGGCTCAAAATATATCGAGCTCGTTGGGGAACCCCAAGAGGAAGGTATGATGAGAACATCAGCAAGTTTTCCCTCAGTTATGAAACCAAGGTTATCGAACCAGTAGGAGTAAGGAAACAGCTCCAAGGTGTTGTTTCCAACTTGGAATCATGCACAACACAACCACAGAACTTTGCCCCCAACTTAAAGTGAGGTTGTCAATCTCACCGGTTTTGCTGAAAACAAAGGATTAAACGTATTGTGTGGAAGATAGTAATTGCTTGGAGAAAGTAAACAGTAAATAGTAAATAGATGGTAGATTGATGGTAAAACAATGGACCAGGGTCCATAGTTCACTTGAGGTGATTCTCCTTAAGATAGATGACATGTTGGGTGAACAAATTACAGCGGGGCAATTGATAGACACCGAGAAAGCATACAAGCATATACTAATCATCTTGACTCCTACGAGATTTGATTGGGCATTACAACATTATACATAGACCATAATCCAACTGCATCTATGACTAATAATCCACCTTCAGGTTATCATCCGAACCCCCTCCAGTATTAAGTTGCAAGCAACAGATAATTGCATTAAGCGTGTGTAAAGTAAACAATACGATTGCCCCATGGACAAAGGATTGTTATTTTCTCCCTAGTAGCAACAGCACATCTAGTACCTTCGAGATTTCTGTCACTTCCCAGATTATTAGAGGCATGAACCCACTATCGAGCATAAATAATCCCTCTTGGAGTTGCTAGCATCTACTTGTCCAAGATAGCTACTAACAACGGAAAGCATGCAAGATCACAAATAACATACACATGATAGAATCAATAATCAATCTGAAATAGCATCTCAATATCCATCAAATCCCCGCAAACACAACATGTAAGATTACAAATAGATGATCTTGATCATGAACAGAGCTCACAAGATCTAAACATGGCAGCACAAAGGAGGAGAACCAACCATATAGCTACTACATGGACCCGTAGTCCAGGGATGAACTACTCACGCATCACACCAGAGGCAGTCATGGTGATGAAGAAGGCCTCTAGGATGATCTCTCCCCTCCGGCAGGGTGCTGGGAAGAGCTTCCGATCTATCCCGATCTAGGGATGGAGATGGCGGAGGCTACAGACTCTTTCGTGGAATTTTGATCGGGTACTTAGGGTTTTCGTCCCAGGAGACTGTTATAGGCGAAGGGGTAAGGTCGGTGGAGAACCAGGGGGCCCACACCCCCTGGCGGCGCCCCCCAGGCCATGCCACCACTAGGTGTGGCCGCCCTGGTGCGCCACTTTGTCTCCCCTTCGGACTCCGTGTTGCTTCGGGTAAAATATTGACTTTAGATTTTGTCCGGTCCAATTTCGAGAATATTTCTTTACTAGCTTTTCTGAAACCAAAAACAGCAGAAAACAGGCAACTAGCACTGTGGCATCTTGTTAATAGGTTAGTTCCAGAAAATGTGTAAAAATACTCCAAAGTGTGGACAAAACATAAGAAAGTAGATATAAAACTAGCATGGAACATCAAAATTATAGATACATTTCCAACGTATCAACATCCCCAAGCTTAACTCCTGCTCGTCCTCGAGTAGGTAAGTGATAAAAAAGAATAATTTTTTAGGTGACATGCACCATCATAATCTTGATCAAGGTATATGTAAAACTTTGATAGCTGGGATCGTAGTACTCTAACATAGACATGAAAGATATAGTTCTAACAATAAGACATAGCAACTATGTTATAACATGAAAAGGTACAAACAAAAGATTCATGAATAACAATGCTTTGAAAGACGTTTGTTTGTTTCACATATATAAAACATAATGAGAATGGTATTCAGCTTGTCCCTCATAGTGTAGCAAAACATAAATGCATAGGACACCTTTAAAGTTCATAAGGGTGACTAGATACAAATAGTTTAAGAACAAGCAATATCAAAGTTATGAATTAGTCAACAAGTTTTGGGACAATGCACATTAAACTAAGAATGGCCACTATGCTCTCTCAATAGGTGCATAAAGATAGAAGATGGAGACTCAACATAAAAGTAAAAGAAAGGCCCTTCATAGAAAGAAGCAAGGATTCAAGTCTCATAAAGAGCTTCCAAAAATTATGGTACTTATTAGCTTTTAGCTCCCATTGCCCCTATCATAAGCATCTTTAGGTGATTAAGGTTAAGGTGAACAAATATGAGGATATGCTTGACAAGTTATAAGCTGAAAATCTCATGCCCCTTACTTACGAGTACCGTTCCTCATGCTACTCAAGTTTAGTCACATGTAAGTTCTTGTCATTGTAAGTACATGTGTATCATAGAGAACTGCCCACGGGGTACCCCTTGCCCGATGATACGGAAGATTCCCCATATCAAAATGACAAGGCAAGCAGACAATGAGCATCTCAGCCATCCTTTTATTTCCTATTTGCATAGGCTCTTTTTTTCTTTTCTTTTTTCTTTCCTATTTGCATAGGTTTTTTTTATAGAGGATGCTTCATAGATTGCTCACTATGGTTATGCTGTAGGTTTCCACCATGATTAGGCATGGCTTAGACCAGCCGCCTAGGCGTTTCTCTAACACAAATACGAACTCCATGAGCCTTACAAGCTCCCCTTTCATTTCACACCACCGGGATCCATAAGCAAAAGAATATGATATCAACTAAATAAAGTGCAATGTTGAAAGCGTTCCCCATGATAACATGGTTCTGCTAATTCACAACTTACAAAATGCAAGCATATACACAACATAGAAGGGCACAATGGTTCAATTTTATTAAGTGAAAGAAAAGTAAAGTGTGCCATCAAGTTCGTGAGAGCTTTAATCACTAATTTTCACATAACAAGTTTAATTCGGAAGGTAGATAAAAACATGAATATACTTGGAATAGCAAATGCTAATAGGTAAGTATGGTGGACTCTTTGGAATAACTTGGTTTTATTTGGAGTTGGATGCATGAGTGGAACTCATACTTGGTACATATGGAGGCTAGCAAAAGACTGGGAGCGACCAACTAAGAGAGCAATACTGGCCATAATCATGCAAAGCAACAAAACATTATTAATTAAAGCATAAAGTGATATTAGAAGGTGAAAACTAAATGATCATAGAGGCTATGGTGACTTGGTATAGTCTTGACATGGTGTTAGCATGCGCCAAGTCAACCCAAATAAAGCATTAAAGGAGAATACCACAATATTATGCTTTTATATGCTAAAACAACGCATGATTCTTTCAAGGCACATTAAGCAATCTCAATTGTTTGACACAAGTCATGCTATAGTAATAATCACTAAGCATAAAGTCAAAAAAATATCAAGCATGACATTATAAAGTCTAAGTCACAGTCAAAAAACAAGCTCCTTTAATACCACTTATAAGCATGAACTTTCCTACTCTTTTCCAATCCAAATCAACCTATTTGAAACTATGTATGAATGCGGGGGTCCAACCAATTTATTTAAGCAAACTAAGAAAACTAAAACTAAGAATAAAAATGAAGACGCTCCAAGAACAACACAATTGTGCATGAAACAATAAAAATGAAGTATTTGGAAGAAACCTGAAATTTTTATTAATGAACAAGGGGCTGCCTTGGGCATCCCCAAGCTTTGATTCTTGTACTTCTTGAATATTTCTTGGGGTGACACGGGTGGCATACCCAAGCTTGAGCTTTTCCCCATATTCATCTTATCACATTACTCTTCCCTACACTTTAAAATTTCCTTCATGCAAAACTTCACACAATCTTCATTAGCAACATTAGTGTACTCAAGATAATAAGTCTTTTGGTTCAGTTTCAACACAAGTAAAACTTCCATTAAAACACAAGATACTGTAGCACTTCCTTTAAAAAGTTCAAGTGATCAAAGAGAACTCCAAGAGAAAGATATTAAGAGGCAAATGCAAATAATGGCAGAAATCTGTCAAAACAGACCAGTAGGTAAAAACCAATTTTTTCGAAGACCTTCTATTGCTCAAATCGAAAAGTGTTGAACTAACGAAAGTTGGATAACAACCTAGGGCATAAGAAAAAATAATTACAGCTGAATCCGACATACAGAGATTTTTCACGAATTTTTACAGCGAAGCACAAAAATCTGTTTCGGACAGCAACTTTCCCAAGTCTTACTTCTCTCTCATTAGAGGTTACTCTTGGCACAAAAACCACACAAAAAGGATAAGAAGAGGTTATTACTGAAGCAATAACTTCCAAGACTCAACAAAATATTCCTAAAGAAATTTGGGTTATCTCCCAATTAGTGATTTTCTTTAACGCCTTTGAGCTAGGCATAAGAAGCAAGAATCAAGTATTCTCAAATGAAGAAGCATTAAAACCAAATTTCTTGCCCCTACCTCTCTTACATTTATTCTTATACTTGGGAAACGTATGATTGTTTGGTGGAGAAGCAAAATGCATGATGCCCTTTTCCACATCTATTATTGCTCCAAGGAGTTTTAGTAGGGACCTTTGAAGTGTAATTTGTCCTTTTCCTACACATTCAATAACAAGATAATCAGTAGACACCACTTTCCCTAGAATCTTTGTAAACACTCCTTCAGCTATTCTAATGGGTAATATTGTGGCATTATTAGTAAGAGATATTTCTTCTCCCCCTTCAGAAAGTCCCCAAAGATTCAAAGATTGATAGATATCTTTAGGCATAAGACAGAATTTAGACATGATATCATAATGAGCATAAAAAGTTTCATCATTTATAACAATTTTTACTGTAGGAAGCCATTTTGAAGATTCAGAATTTATTGGAACATATTCATGATGCTCTCTAAGCATGTTATAACATTCTTTTAAACTAGTTGTGTTGGTCTGAAGAGTGTTCAATCTAGCCATAATGTTTATAATGGAGGAATCAGATTTGCTAGGCAAGTCATATGTTGCAGCCAACTTTTTTATGGCATTAAAAGCTTCCCCTCATTGCATTGGAGGAAATCTCCTCCTACTACAACATCCAAAGAATATCTATAGCAAAGAGCAGTTCCAAAGTAAAAACTGCTAAGAAACAAGCTTAGAGTCATTTTAGGTTCAGTTTTTGCATGTAAATCAGAGATTCTAGACCAAGCTTGTTTGAAACTCTCTTCAATTCCTTGTTTGAAAGTAAAAATCATTTCCTCAAGCGACATAGTGATTGGAGCAATGCTAGACATAATAGCAACTTGAGATAGAAACTAAATTTCCTCAAGATCACAAATAACATAGACATGATAGAATCAATAATCAATTTGAAATAGCATCTCAATATCCATTAGATCCCCACAAACACAACATGTAAGATTACAAATAGATGATCTTGATCATGAACGGAGCTCAGAAGATCTAAATATGGTAGCACAAAGGAGGAGAATCAACCATCTAGCTACTACATGGACCCGTAGACCAGGGATGAACTACTCACGCATCACATCGGAGGCAGTCATGGTGATGAAGAAGGCCTCCAGGGTGATCTCTTCCCTCCGACAGGGTGCCAGGAAGAGCTTTAGATCCCTCCCGATCTAGGGATGGAGATGGCGGCGATTACAGACTCTTTCGTGGAATTTTGATTGGGTACTTAGGGTTTTCATCCCGTGAGACTTTTATAGGCGAAGGGGTAAGGTCGGTGGATTACCAGGGGGCCCACACCCCCTAATGGCGCGCCCCCCAAGCCACACCGCCACCAGGTGTGGCCGCCCTAGTGCGCCACTTCGTCTCCCCTCTGGACTCCGTGTTGCTTCGGGTAAAATATTGACTTTGGCTTTTGTCCGATCCAATTCCGAGAATATTTTCTTACTAGCTTTTCTGAAACCAAAAACACCAGAAAACAGGCAACTGGCACTATGGCATCTTGTTAATAGGTTAGTTCCAGAAAATGTGTAAAAATACTCCAAAGTGTGGACAAAACATAAGAAAGTAGATATAAAACAAGCATGGAACATCAAAAATAATAGATACGTTTCCAACGTATCACTCAGGAAAGCAATCGACTCCTCCAAGCTACCGCGGGCTAATTTTTGTCTTGACATCTTTTGGATTCCTGTTGCACGTTGTTGACTAGGTGTTTCTTGGATGTAGATGACCATGCCACCATGCTTGTCAAGGCCCATGAAGGCTATGTGCCTGCCGCTGACTTGGATGATGTGAAGGCCTCTACAACCATAGTAGAAGAGAAGGCTGACATGTCGGCGAAGGAGCTGGAGTCGGCAAAGGTGGTGATGACCTCTTCCGAGGAGAGGGCGAATGCCTTGGTTGCGATGGAAGAGGAGGAGCACAAGGCATATGACTCCGTTATTGTGGGGTTGTAGGGAAAGTTATCTGCCCTTGAAAACATCAACACGGAGAAATGCTGCAAGCTCCTTGGTATGTCTTCTACTTTCTTTCCGTTTGCAAGTAGTGCATCACTAAATGTGTTGAGTCCCCGAGCGTTTCTGCCGCCGGAGCTTGATTTGCTGACATTGTGCAGATGTTATAGGACAAGGAGATCCTACTATGCAAACATTCAGCGCCGAGCAATGCGTGACGACAGTGCTGAACGCGGCCACGGTGTCGGTGGTGTGCATCCAAGCCGTTCTCCAAGGCATCTCTCTCCCACCGAGGTGGTTCCTGGAGGGTTGACGGAGGTGTAGAGGTACCTCAAAGAGGCTCCTGTGGTCGTCGAGTGGATGGCATGGTCTGTGTTCCAATGTGGAGCCACCACAGCGCTCTGCCTTGGGCTCGCCCATTTCCCGGAGGACTTTAACCTTGGCGACGTCACCAGCGGATATCCCTCAACAACTTGCAAGGTGGAGATCGCTGATGTCCTTGCACTGAACACAAAGTCCGCTCCATACGCGGAGCGAACGATGCCGAGATGACGCATCGTGACCTTCAATTGGAGCGGCCATTTCAGTCATCGATCGCGAAGTCACTGACCACATACCCGATGAACCCGTGGAAGCCCTTTGTAAGGGTCAAGGGCGTGGATGGTGCCTCTTCATCGAAGCCTGCAGAATGAGAGATTAATCTAAAATGTAGGTGTATGTGGCGACTGGCCTTTTGTAAAGTGTTTGTTAGTGAACAATATATTTTTGTCACTCGAGTATATGTTTGTCAGCTCGCATGAACTCGCGGAGTTAGTTGCTTATTGTGAGTTTGTTTATTGGTTATTTGGATTGTGTGAGTCCCCAAGCGTGTTCATTGTTGGGGTTTAGTTGCGTGCGTATTTTTAGCACTGGCGATGTGTTTTGGAAGCTGTTCGGGTATCTTAGGTCAACTTGTCGTGGCTCATGGACCTAGTCGCATGGTGACCCCAAGGGGTACTCTATACTTGGTGTTTTCATTGAACGCCAGTGGGTTTGATTTAGAAAGTCCCCGAGCATGGTACTTAACTGTTCGAGTCGCATGCCCAAGGTAGGCAAGGACGTGGTGCGTTGTTCAGAGTGTAGCACGTCTCTCCTCCTGGCTTTGAAAGCTAGTCGCTTGGCAAGTCCATGGCACTCTCTCATACTTGGTGTGTTCCTGAGCCGCGTGTAGGTACATTTTGGAACGAGTCCTCGAGCATGGTACTTAACTGTTCGATTCGTTGTGCACAAGGATGCGGAGGACAAGGTGTTGTGGGAAGCATGACCGGTCGTCTTGGCTCAGGAAGCCAGTCGAGCTAGGCGACTTCGATGGTGGATCCGGGTTGGCATTTTCATGGATGGTGAAGGACCCGAGTAATTTTCGGTGCCCTTGAACAGCACTATTTAGCCATGTCAGTCGCTCGACCAAGGGTTGACTTTCATAGTTAGCATGTTGGGCTAAATGTAAGAATGTGATTGACACAAGAAATGGCGAGTGAACACAATTTGTGCGAATAGTATTTGTATTTCATCATTGGTACAACTAAGTACAAGTTTGAGTTCTATGTATAGAAATTGTCGAGGAGATTTGCATTCCATGGCCACTCGACGTCGAGCTAGCCATCACCTCGTTTGTAGGCGTCATTTCCTAGGACTCGCCCTATGACAAATGGCCCCTCCCATGGGGGAGATATCTTTTGCATGCCCTTCTTGTCCTGGATGAGTCGCAGGACGAGGTTGCCTTCCTATAAGGTGCGAGTCCAGACTCAGTGGCTGTGGTAGCGGTGGACACCTTACTGGTAGATGGCGGTGCAGGAGCGAGCAATGTCACATGCTTCATTGAGCAGGTCGACCCTGTTTGACGAGCGACTTTGTTGTCCTCTTTTGTGTAATTGACGACTCGGGGAGAGTTGTGCTCTAGGTCAGTCGGCATGACGGCCTCTGCGCCGTACACCATGAAGAAGGAGGTGAACCCTGTAGACCAGTTGACAGAGGTGCGAATGCCCCATATCACAGAGGGGAGTTCTTTGACCCAGCATCCTGGCATCCGCTCGGGGGGGACCTGTAGTCTTGGCTTGAGGCCGTGGAGGATACTCTGATTGGCGCGCTCGGCTTGGCTATTTGACTCTAGGTGGGCAACTGAGGCGAGGTTGAGTCGGATGTTGTGCTCCTCGCAGAAATCAGCCATGGCGCCCTTGGCAAAGTTATGCCGCTATCGGTGATGATGTTGTGCGGGTAGCCGTACCGTTATATCAACTCGCGGAGGAACTTGGTCGCGGTCTTGTCGTCGCATTTCTTGATGGGCTTTGCCTCGACCTACTTGGTAAATTTGTCGACTACGACCAGGACGTGGGTGTATCCCTATGGGGCGGTTTTGAACCGACCCACCATGTCGATGCCCCAAACGGCGAATGGCCATGTGATGGGGATGGTCTTGAGAGCGGAACCAAGGTTGTGCATCTGGTTGGCGTATTTCTGGCACCTGATGTAGTGTTGGATGATCACTACTAGAAAAATCCTATAGGAGACATGCTTATAGGAGGTGCATCCCTCAAGCATGCGCCTCCTGTATATTATTACTTGAGGCGCATGTCTAAACAGTGCATCTCCTACATTGCATGTACGGACCAGATCTGGCTGCCCCCAATTACTCGACGTGCATCTGCTCCATATGTGCCTCGAGTAGTTTAACTACTTGAGGCGCATATGTCGCAGATGCGCCTCGAGTAAAGTGGGTGGGCCTAGTGGTGGTATGTGCGAAAATATAGGAGGTGCACCAGATGATATGCACCTCTAGTAGTTTTAAGTATTGGAGGCGCATGACGTTTAGATGCGCCTCGAGTAAGTGATGTGGGCCCGAGGATGGCAGGCACCAGAGACTCGAGGCGCATCTACCAGATGCGCCTCAGGTATTCTATGTATACAAGGCGCATACTAGATGGGATGCGCCTCGAGTAATCTCGCCACCTTTTTTGCACATGCACATGCACCCCACTAACTTCTCGCTCACTTGTTTTCTCCTCCACACAAAGATAGATTTGGTCACCCCCTTCTCCCCCCACCTTATTTTCTCCATTGTTTCACCATAGAACCTTTTCCAAACCTCTATTGGTTGACACACATATGTAAGTGAAAGATCTTGCACTTCTAGATCTACAAGATCTCACTTTACTTCTCTGGCTCTTGTACTCCTAGTTGTCATTGGAGGAAGCGTGAAGGCGTTGTTGCATGTATGCGCATTGTCGGCGACACCGACTAGATTGTGTTGTGTGCTTCCTTTGGTTTGTGCAAGGATTTCATTTTGGGTTGCCAATTTTTCACCGAAATGTTGATTCATTTCTGTTTCGGTGAATTTCTGGCACCCGGTGGATGTCCTCTTTTTAGGGGAGGTCATGCCGATTTTTTCCGGCGATCTCGATGTCCATGCTCTAATTATTCTTTTGCTCTTTGTATACCGCACAGGCAACCATGGTCCGACCACTGAGCACACCCCTTGTGGATGGGTGGATGAGATGCGCGAGGGCTGACATGGCATGGACAAACATGACGGAGATAAGATGTCCATGTCGCGACTGCAAACTGATGTATTTGATAAAGCATGATTGTGGAATGCTGGAGTCGCACCTGCTCCGGTGAGGTTTCATGGATGGCTACACTCGGTGGATACGTGATGACGAAGATGATGATGAGGATGTCAATAATGGTGAAGATGAAGATCAAGATGCCGACGGGGCAGGTGATCATGAAGAACAAGATGGCACCGGGCATGAACATGATGAAGATCAAGAAGATGGCGTTGGGCGTGAACATGAAGATAATCAAGGTGGCACCAGGAAGGATCATGAAGATCAAGGTGTCGGGCATGATTCGAGCTAGTTGCGAGACCCTCATTATGAAGAGCTGCTTCTCAGGGAGACGAGTAATGCTAGAGCCGCCGCTAGAGAGAAAGCTAAGCTAGAGCAAATGGAGAAAGACGAGGTTACTCCATTGTTTGACAGATGCAATGACAGGGATACCCATCTAAATGTAACGCTTAGGGCTCTAGAGATGAAGGAGAAACACAAAATGATCGACGGATGCTTCAACGACAACATGGAATTCTGGCATGATCGTCTTCCCAAGGGGAACACATGTTCGACTAGTATCGCTGAGGCCAAGAAAGTTGTGTGCCCTCTCGATCTACCGCACGTGAAATACCATGTCTACGTAAATGATTGCATCATGTACCAGGGCGAGGACGCGGAGAAGACCACGTGTCCGGTATGCAAGACCTCTCCATACAAGAGAGGGACCAAGAAAGCTCCTAGAAAAGTGGTGTGGTACTTTCCTCTAACTCCTCGTCTACAGCGGTATTTCACAGACCCTAAGGAAGCACAGCTCATGCGCTGGCACGCAAAAAGAAAGATGCCAGAAGACAAAGATCCGGAAAGGGAGGAAACGCTGAGGCACCCTTCGGATGCTATCCAATGGAAGGCGTTGGACCTCGAATATTACCAACGGTTCGGGAAAGGGTCAAGGAACCTCAGGCTGTCCATGAGCATCGACGGACTCAATCCGTTCGGAAGCCAGAGCAGCACACATAGCACCTGACCCATGTTTGTATGGATCTATAACCTCCCCCTGGCTGTGCATGAAGAAGAAGTATGTAACCATGAGTATGCTATTTAAAGGGACAAAATAGCCCAGTACAGACATCAATCTGTATCTCACGATGTTGAAAGAGGAGTTGGCCACGCTATGGGAAGACGGAGCCCGTATGTGGGATGCCGACGCACAAGAATATTTCGATATGAGATCAGCGGTGATCACGACGGTGCAAGACTATCCTGGTTACAGATACTTCGCAGGGCAGGTGATCCAAGGATTCTTTCCGTGTGTTAGGTGCAAGGATAATACAATGTATCGCTAACCACAGAAAGATCCTGGGTCCGGGAAAACCATGTACCAGGGGTCTCGAAGGTGTCTTCCGAAGAATCATGCCTAGAGAAAGTTGTCCCATCTGTTTGATGGGACAGTCGAGCTCTGAGGAATGCCATACCAGAGGAGCGGCACAGAAATCAATGAGCTATTAAAAAATTGGAAAGAGTGCCATGCGCTAGGAAAGAACCAAAAGAAGCCAGAGCTGTTGTTGAGGGTTTGGAAGGCGAGGTCTGTTTTGTAGGACTTTCCATACTGGAAGCTCCTTCGCGTGCCTCATAGCCTTGATCACATGCATATCACGAAGAACATGGGGGAGAGTTTGCTTGCCACCATCCTTAACACCGACAAGACCAAAGATGGGCCGAAGGCAAGGAACGACTTGAAGCATATGGGCATTAGGAAGGACCTTCAACCACCTAGTGACAATGAAGCCGATGATCAGTCAGAGGAGGAGGAGACAGAAACACAGAATAGTCATCGCCGCAAGGGCAAAAAGGTCAAGAAGGCCGAAGTTAAGCTCAAGGCTATGTGCTTCACTCTAAGCAAGAAAAAGGTCACACAGTTTATGAAGTGCCTCCTCGGAGTCAACTTTCTGAATGGCTACGCGGGGAAGATAAGCAGATGGCTAGACGAGGAAAAGCAGTGCTTCAGCGGGATAAAGTCTCATGACATCGCCGTGCTGATGACGCAAGGATTTCCGGTTGCGATCCGAGGGATAATGGACAAGCACGTCCATGAAACGATGTTTGGCCTCTTCAACTTTTTTGACGTTATCTTGCGGAAGTCGAAGGCATTAAGCAGTTCACGAGGCTACAGGAGGAGATCGTGGTGATAATATGTGAGCTCGAGATGTACTTCCCTCCCGCACTCTTCGACGTCATGCTTCATCTTATGCTCCATGTCGTGGAGGATATCGTCCAACTCGGGCCTCCGGTTTCTGTGAAGCATGATGTCGTTCGAAAGGATGAATGGACACATCGAGGGATACGTTCGTAACAGGTCCTGTACAAATGGAAGCATAGCAAACGGCTTCCTGGCCGAAGAGTGCATCTCTTTCTGCTTGAACTTTCTACAAACCGAGACCCCTATCGGTCTGCCATTCAACAAGCACCTTGGGAGGGTTGCTGGATGGGGTCACCACGAGGGTCAGCGTGCAAAGCATGTCGACTTTGAGGAGCGAACCAAGGACTTTGAAAGAGCAAACCTGGTCGCGCTACAAGACCTACAGGTGGTCGATCCATATATACATGAGCAAAACAATTATTAAGAAGAAGTACACTGACCGCGGCCCGGTGAGGACGGAGGAAGATATAATCAAAGAGCACAACTCCGGTTTCATGCAGTGGTTTAGGAAGAAGGTTCTCGATAGTCCACTGCAGGGCGAGTCTTCGGAGGACGATCAACTCATATTCTCATTGTCATGGGGCCTAGGTCACAACATAATGACCTATCAGGCATACAATATCAATGCATGCACGTTCTACACCGAGGATAAGGACAACAACTGTGATTACCAGAACTCAGGGGTAACGGGGATATTCTACACCGACGACATCCCGGAAAGATACTACGGAAGGATCGAGGAGATATGGGAGCTCTACTACGTTACGGAGGAGGTGCCAATGTTCCATGTCAGGTGGGCCAAGAGCGTCGAAAAATAAGACTGGTATTTCACCACCATGGTTATACCTCCAAAGTCAAAGACCACCGGTGCAAATGTACCCATGAGAAATGAGCCATGGGTTTTGTCTAGTAAAGTCGACCAATGCTTCTACATTATCGACCCATCAAAGCCTAGCCAGGTTGTCATCAGGAGAGGCAAAAGGAACATCATCAGAATGGACGGAGTCGCCAACGAGAAAGACTTTGACCAGTACGGCGACCCAAACATGGAAGACAGATACGGGGACCAAGCACCATACACCACAAGCCTACCTAAGAAAGGACTCTCGTTCAAAAGAAAAAGTGAACACATTCCAGACCTAACCTATTCAACCGCGACAAAGAAGGGCAAGAAGATAATTGTCAACAAGAAACGCTAACTAGCTCCAACAAAAGCACGACGTGTCGCGTGCGTGTGTGTGGCATTATTATCTATCGACACATTCTTAATTATCTCTTTTGTATGCTAATTGGATGGAATATTATGTATCAAAACATTCTTAATTATCACTTCTATTGGTTTGACAATATTTGGATATTTAAAATATTCACACTATTTTTTATAGTTCATACTAATTTTAGACTATTTTTTAAGTTCATATTTGTTTTTTTAGTTCCAAAAAAAGGTGGCCACCAGGATTCGAACCTAGGTGGCCAATGCAATGCACTGGGTGTCTAGCCACTAAGCTAGCAAGTGTTTGGTGATAAACATACCCTATGTATTCTATTTGACTATAAGGCCTTGAACTTTATACAAGACGCGTCTTCAGAAAATGCGACTCACATAACATCATACTGGAGGCACATCTGACTGATATGCGACTCGCATAACATCATATTTGTCTTTTTTTAGTTCGAAAAAAGGTGGCCACCAAGATTCGAACCTAGGTGGCCAATGCAATGCACTGGGTGTCTAGCCACTAAGCCAGCAAGTGTTTGGTGATAAACATACCATGTGTATTCTATTTGACTATAAGGCCTCGAACTTTATACAAGACGCATCTTCAGGAAATGCGACTCGCATAACATCATACTGGAGTCGCATCTGACTGATATGCGACTTGCATAACATCTGACTGATATATGATTTAACCTTGTCGTCATTTTCTTCCTCCCTTCTTGTTCCCCTTTCTCGTAGCCTAGCAATAGCATGCCGTCGCTGCAACCGCCCGCCCGCAACTCTACACAACCTCTAGCCTAGCAATTGTGCACGCCGTCGCTGCAACCGCCCGCCCGCACCAAAGAAGAAGGAGGAGGAGTAGGAAGGAGCACCGCCCGCCAGCATCGAAGAAGAAGGAGGAGGAGGAAGGAGGGCCCACATGCCCACATCGAAGAAGAAGGAGGAGGAGGAGGAAGGAGCGCCCGCCCGCATCAAAGAAGGAGCGTCGCTGCCTACCTCGTCTCCAACCTGCCGCCCCCATCTCCGACCTTGTCTATGTTCTCATCTCCGACCTGCCGCCGCCTACGGTGAGCCACCCATCCCCATTCTCACTGGTTTAGCCAGCCTGCCTATAGAAGTAGATGTTATCACGCACAGTGACAATTTTGGGTGCATATAGCTCTTCTGAATTTGCAGTTTTTGCACTACCCTAGTTTGAGAATTGAGATCGATGTGGAGAATTTAGGATGTGCTTTGCAGCTGATCAATGCTGCAACTAATTGTTTTCTAAGTGTCCATTTATCTTGTTTTACTTTGCATTGCAGTCCACTGCTTAATTTCTGGCAGTAAATGTTGGACATTTTTTAATTTAGCTCATGTAGTTGGATTGTTAACATATTACCATTCCTTGTTGTACATGTTAGCAATGTGATCTAGTTCTTTGTGAGTTTTGTAATATCATGTACTGAATAACAAACAGGTTTTACTTTGCATTTTCTTACTGTTGTTCAGTGGAACTTCTGTACATGGCTTTGAACAGGGCATCAGCGCTTCACCCTTTTTTATAATGCTCCACGGCATCTATGTTTCAATCCCTTGTACTAGCTACACTTGCAACTTGTTCCTTGTAGTAGCTGCACTAGCTTCATCTATGCTACCTTGTACTTGCTTCATTTATGTGTCGGTGTTTTTTGCATGATTTTCAGTTAAGTACTGAAGATATGCTTTTCATCTCATAGTTGCTACAAAGAACTTATATGCATATATATATGAATTAAAAGAGGAAGGATAAAGATTTATTTGATCTTCTATATTTTATACCCACCTGACCTGTATGTAGTTGTAAACTTGATAAACATTTCAATTATTTTATCAATTGTCTTTGATAAACAAAGCTAATGAATTGACTATCTTTAAATTAAAAAGCATAGGGACTGTCAATGAAACTGCTGCAGAGTCATGTGAACCCCTTTGATTGCCCAATAATGATTCAGGTCCAAATACTATACTTACCTGATTCCAAATACTATAGTTATTGTGAGTGTAAGTGTTCACATATATTCTGAACTAGAGGAGAGGGTTGCCGAGGGGGAACTATGCATATATTCTTCACATATATTTGCTAAGGTTCTAGTTAGCTGGTTGGTGCATATTTTAGCTGGCTGGTCCTTGAAACTTTCTTTGATTCAACAGATAAATGAGTGCTTGGTTACATTATTTTGTTGTATACTTTAGATGAATGAATGCTTGATCAATAGTAATTACTTGATATAACAACCTAGAGTTGTGTTGAGGCTCATTTTGCTATGGATCTGGTTCAGCTGCTGCTGCATCTTGATATCCTGCTCCACCTCTCCTTCTACTATTTGATATACTTCAGTAGCTCAGTTATATATTTGTGCGTATATGCAGCAAAGCTCAGTTTTCTATTTGTGTGCATGATTCTTTCTTCTCAATATTTGGTGTATGCTGGTGGTGTTTGTGCCTGTAGTTGTGTATGCTGGCAGCAAAGGATCCACAGACTTCATATTGTGAATGTGGTTGTGTATGCTGGAAGCAAGTTGCTAGTTGTGTGTTTGTGCCTATTTATGCCATTTTTTGTGCAGGTTTTTTTCTTTTTGAGATGCCAATGATTCGTCGGAATGTTGATTCATTTCTGTTCTGGCGAATTTCTGGCACTCCTAGGTCAAGAAAATTAGTAAAGGTCATGCCGAATTTTTTTTGAATTTTGGTGTTTATTATTTCCATTTCTTTTCCTGTTTAGACATGTCGGGTGGTGGACAACACGACACCGAGGCGGGCACTTCTCGAAAGAAGGCCTATTGGGAGCATTTGGATGATATGGACATACAAGCGGACCCGGAATTTGTGCTGCGGGAGGAAGAGATGGAGGACGAGGATACATCGTCCGATGAGGAGATGGGGGATGATGCCGGTGGCGAGGACGCCACTACCACTGATGGCGGTGGTGATGGTGGAGCCACATATGGTAGCCGTCAACCGGAGAAGCCCCGGAAGGAACGGACCCCGATCACGGTCGGCCTCAAAAGGTCCATATTCACAAGCGTGAGCAATAAAGGGGTGCTTTTGGAGCCGGAGGAATTTGTCGTGTCGTACTCACTTCAGCTCTCTGCAATCCTCCGGAACACCGCCACGATCAACACCAAGAACCTAAAGGGCCATGAGAACGAGCATTACCTCCATCATCTCTTGAGTAAGCTACACGCAAGATACGCGTACCCGGGTGATGAGGAGAACAAATACAACAATGACGATGTCAAAGGGAATTCGGTAAACAAGTACACCCTCAAGACGATGACCAGGGCCTTGTTGAATTGGAAGGTGCGAGTGAAGAGGCTCATTTACAAGAAAAATCTAAGTTACGAGGAGCTCGTCAAGAAGGAGCCTCTGGTCAAGGAAGAAGACTTCGAGGTGTTCAAGGCCAGATGTGAATCCGCCGCGGGCAAGGCCAAGACTTTGTACTTCAAGGAGTTATACGAGATGAACATTGGTACCCACCATCTCGGCTCCGGTGCTTATAGAGCTGCGATTCCCAAATGGGAGAAGGAGGACATCGTAGCTCGTGAGAAGGGGAGACACCTCCCTTTTCCAATATCGCCGAACCGCAGGCAAAGGACTTTTTCAGGGCCCGGTTTTGCAAGCCGAAAGGGAGTTCTGAATATTCCTCAGAACCCTGTGACCCCTTTGCTCCGAAGGTGACAGACTTCATCAATAAATATGTAAGTAATTTGCATTCTATTTGATTAATTGCATTCACAATTAATCAATGAAGTCCAATTTCTCAAATGCTTCATGTTCCCTTATGCGCAGGACAAGGAATGTAGGAGCTCTTCATCCCAAGGGTCGGCGTCGGTCACCAAGTGGGACACCACTTTTAACAGGGCACTGAACCAGGTCAAGAATGTCGAGCCCTCGGCGCCACCATCATCGGCTGGTCGTGTGCCCGACTTTGGAGGTATTACATGGTCCGAATACTATGGCACCTCGCTATGGAAGGGCAGGAAGTAGGCCGGGAGCACCAAGGTAAAACACCTAAGGGAACAAGTGGAGAAGTTTCCGCAGCTGCTCCAAGATACAGTGAAGGAGGCTGTGATGGAAGTCCAGACACAAGTGACTGATGTCTGCAAGTGCACAGATCGTTTGTAGCTAGTTTCAAAGTATAGATATTGATCCCACAGGGAGCCCAAAGTAAGTGTTTATGAATGAAGTGTCTGTCACACTCAAAGTTATCACAGGTCTTCCAGTGAATTGACTGCAAGTGTGGAAATAAGAATAAAATTTGGATTAAACTGGTTGTATTTAAATAAGACTAAAATGTAAACTTCAGGAATAAAAAGCATAAAAGTAAAGAACGATTTGATTGTTTGTGGTTTTCTGCAAATGACAAAGAAGGCGAGGGGAGATACAGTTCATGGTGATAGTGACTGTGCCAGGTGGATGAATGATAAGTGTAACAATTATAATCTTATAAGTATATGTGTAGGCGAGCAACCCATAATTAGACGGAACTTATCTTGGTAGATTTCATCCCAACTTCAATAATCTTACTAGTCTGTTACCAAATCAATGGTCAGTCACTAGATGATTAAGATCCTTCAGGTTGCTTAGAAATTAAGCTCCTTGGATCGGACTAATACAATAAGCACAGTGGTTCCTCGTGATCCTCAAGTCAAACTAGTTTCCCATTGATATCCCCGTGTCACTCAGGGGTCACCGGTCTGCTAGCAAACAAGATCCTATCTATGTAGAACAAAGCATCATGTTGTCTAGGCCCTTAATTGGACAACAAGCATTAGGCATCCCACAGATAGTCAAGCACACATAATATATTAATTAAAATCCATCACAAACTAAAGGAAAATATATGGAGGCAGATCACATCTCACCAATCCCTTACATCTCCCACGCCCAAGGATCTTACTCACACATGAGAGAAGAAAGCATCATTGATATAATTAAATAAAGGGAGTTCTTCTTGATATTACCGTGGAAATCCACAATAAGAACAGAAAAGCAATCCAACACAATTCAAGATAGGAAGAAACAATCTCAAACCCTAATCTTGCAAAGTGAAGATCTCTCTCTATCAAGTACAAGTAATGGATATGAGGGTGTGATGGCTAGGAGATCAAAGATCGTGGAGCGAGATGAAGAACGTCTTCCCCTTCTTCTCCGGATCTCTTCTTTCTCCTTTCTGCATGGGATGGCGGCTGTTGTGTTATGATTTTGTTTCCCGTCTCCTCACGAAAGTTGTCCCTTTTGACAAGACGGAGGCGCGACAACTATACGGCCGGAGAAATATTCCCGCCATATAGTTGCTCGTTAAAGCTACAGTATGCCTCCCTTGATTGCTTCCAAAACGAGACTTGCTTGTTTTTGCCTGAATATTGTGTTTCTCTTGTTAAAACCTTCTATTGATGTTCAGAACCTAAAACACACATTAAAAACCAAATTTTCTTCGCTACCGAAGTATTAGTGTTAGGTAAAGCTAGAAAACGATCAAATCCAGAAGAAAACCATCAATAAAAACCATCAAAAACCATCAGAAATATTCTCATAGCTATCAACTCCCCTAAGCTTAGATGTTTCTCACCCTCGAGTGACAAGAAAATAAGGAAGAATAGCGAAGATTCAAGACTGAAATAAAAGAACTTACAAGCTCGAATTGGTGTCAAATTCTTTTCTTCACAATTCATGCAATCTTAAACATAATCATACAGGTATTCACAAGATTGCACTGAGTCCATGTCCTAACCACGTATATCTTGCTAGCAAATAAATCATATGCCCGAGCAAGTGTCAAAAGTTTAGCTAAGAAAGTGAAACAAACTCTTTTGGTGTCTCTCTTTGTTGAGAGATGAAAACTTTTTTCTCTTGTTTCTTTAATCAATTAAGAGTACTCAAGTTGGCACCAAAAACATTCAATTCAAGAACAACTCATCTATTCCCATGTCAAAATTTCAAGACTCTCAAAGCACCTCTTTCCTTTCCTTGTTTTTCAAAAACTTCAGCCCTTTCATAGAGAAATCATGCCACTGTTTTTTAACATGTTAATTAGGACTGTGTTGCGCACTCGTGACCATGCGAATAGATAACTATTGAGGAATAGTGGGTCAGAGGAGTACTACAACTTCACTTGGAACATGAAACCACTAGGAGACTAAAATTTTACCCATCATAGAATTGCAGCTACAGACGCTTACATAACTCAATAGCCAAAATCAAGTGGTTTCCCACATTTAGATCGTTCATTGGCTAGCGGAGTTAATAGTTCCCCATGGAGCACGACAGTGTTGTAATGACACACGTAAAGCAATATCTTACTGTAATTATTAGAAAAAGCAGTGGCATAATCTCTACTACTTCGAAGCATCCATTTTATCAGACAATTCCATTCGAGAGTGTTATCGAGTTTATTTACATTAAGCTCAAATGGGGTTGAGTAGTTCTAAAATCAAATCCTTTGGGCTAAACATGGACTTAAGTCATCTTTTGGATGCTTTTTCTTGTTGTAAAAATGTCAGAAATATTTTTAACCAAGTTCATTGCTCATTATTTCAAAGCTAAAAAGGAGACACTAGCACATGAATGGAATTTATAGGATAACAAACTAAGTGAGGAGTGGCTCAAGTGCAAGCGAGTAAAAAATTGTAAGGTATTTTTAAAGTTGCAGAAAAGGTAATGAAACGGAATATGATACCTCCTCTTGCTTGCTTCGTTGTCGTACTTGAGTCGAACCCCCTCTATATTTCCCTATTGCCAAATCACCTGAAATTGAGCAATCTTCGAAAGAAACAAATTTGCAATAAAGGTTAGAACTATTTTTTTTTGTGTTTTTGGTTTAGGAATGCGAACTAAAAGTAAACATGCAATTTTGAAGAAGTAAAATAAATCAAAAGAAGAAATAAAAATATGAATGCAAGGTTTGGAGGTTTTCAAACCTCCCCCAAGCTTAGGTTGTTGCCAGGCTTAGTTGTTGTCGTCGTTCGGCAGCGGGTATGGATATTGCTGGTAGTAGTCGTGGAAGTGGGTCATGAAGTGACTGAAGTTGTGAGTTAAGGCACTAACATCCTCATTCACTCCTTATAGTGTGTAGTCAATCTACCCAACGCGCTGGTTGAGCTACTAAAAATCTTGATAGGGGACATTGTTGAACCCCTGCTGCTGCTGATTGGGCCATGGGTCCCAGGATCCCTCCTGATGCTGCTGTTGTCCCTCCCAAGCAGGGTTGTATTCCTGCTCCTACTCTTGCTCTCCTTCTTCATCTTCTTCTTGATCAGGCTAGAATTCAGCCATGATCTCCACCACTTGATCCTTGGTGAGGATCCAGTTGTCCTTTGCCACAATCGAGAAGGCTTGTGGACAGGGCAACAGAACCTGCTCAACCTGTGCATCATTAAAATAACCAAACTGATATGCTCGGAGCCTCTTGTCAGCTCGGTAAACACCGAGGAAGCCACAAGCAGTTATATATTTGACATCCATAAGTTTGGAGCCATCAACAGGTTGCATTACAGGTAATCTAATGTTCAATGCTATGACAAGGTGGGTTACCAATCCACCAATGCGAATGTCACCTTTCTTTTTGTTGCTCTGGTGGCGAAGGTGCTGGAGGAGTAGAGCCGTAGGGTTGGGGCTTTGCAGTGCATTGGGGAAGAGTTCATTGGTGATCATGGCCATGTCCGCATTAGCCATGGAACCGGTATCTCCTCTCCCCAATAGTGTATTGGCAAGGAACAAGGCGAAGTAGCAAATTGTTGGGTTCCGAATGGTGGACATCTTATTCTGGTAGAAGTCCCTGCCACCGTTAACAGAAATAATCTCCCAAGTTTCTCCACTTGAGACGCTATATAAATTTGTAACAGTTGACTCCCCATCTTGAGGGAAGCCAAAAGCATCACAAAATCATTGGCAAGTTATTTCATATGGCTGCTGGTTTATGGTGAAGCTTACCATGCACGCATTACCTTTCTCCTTGTGGTCATCGTAGAAAGAGGCGAGGAACTCATAGGTGAGCTCGGTGTAGGTATTTTGGCTTGCGTAGGCGAGTAGTGATAGCCCTGCATTTTCACACATGAGGTCGAAGTCCACCCTCAACCCTGCCACGGTGAGAAATCTATCATCGACCCAACCTGTGGGCATCACCCTCCTTGATGAAACCATGGCCAACTTCTTGTTGAGCTCGGACTGGAGCCCCGAGCTCTCGCCACGTCGGCGCTTGCTCTTGCGAAAAATGCTACCAATTTTGTTCATCTTGATGCACTAAAAAATTTCACCGTAAAACCTTAGGCATATAGTTTCTACATGATATACAAACAATTCTACATGGAAAAATTTAATCCTAACGTGAGAAATCAAAAGGGAAAACAAACAAGCTTGAGTTCATCCACTAGATCAATGTGAGAGTTTCAACCATGGAATTCTAAAAATAAAGCATGGATAGGGAGAGAAACATACCGATCTGTTGATTCCCCAACTCAAACGAACGAAATCCGTGAAGAATCAAGAGTTCTAGGTGGGTTTTGAGGGGTTTGGAGAGAGAATATGAGAGAAAAAGTGAGGATGAGGAAGAACCCTAGCCGTCCCGGTGCATTTAAGTAGTCGCGCCAAACTATACGGCCACAACTATATGGGTGGGAAAAGTAGTTCCCACCGTATAGTTATGGCAGCGGTGACAATTAGGGTTTCTTTATGCCAGATCACAGCTATACGGGCACAACTATACGGCCGGATCAAAATGGCCCCGCTGTATAGTTGGTTGTCAAACCTTCTGGACCCTTAAGATAAATTTTCTAAGATAGGCATCGATAACTATATGGCCAAACTATACGGCTGGAATGTTTATTCCCGCCGTATAGTTGGTTGTTAAACCTTCAGTATCCTAGAAAAGAAATTTTACAAAGGCAATGATAACTATATAGCTGGAACTATACGGCTAGAATTTTTATTCCCGCCATATAGTTGGTCATTAAACCTTCTGTATCCTAGAAAATAAATTTAACAAAGGAAACGATAGCTATACGACCGGAACTATGCAGCAGGAATTTATGTTCCCGCCGTATAGTTGGTCGTTAAACCTTCAGTACTAAGCTTTTTCGCCCAAAATTTTCAGAGATTCACTTTTTAATCAAGACAAAATGATTAAGCTAGGTTTTGTAGATAAAACTCAAACTTTTATTTTTATACTTATTCTACGCTTGTTAAGTCGATGTTTATACTACTTTCTGATAGCTACATCTTCACGGGCGCGCTTCTGCAAGAATATCTGTGAAAAAGTTGTAGGAATGCGATAAACATTTTATTCTTTAATTTATTTTATTAATGTGATGGGTTTACTCCCATTAAGCATTTTATTAAGAATGGTTGAATAATTCAACCCCTTTTCTATTCTCGAATTCTTACCTTGGGTTGCCCCTTATCAAAGGCACTTACCACATGAACTCGTTTTGCTAGTGGAATATATCTTTCTCCTCCTTCTAGCTTCTTTGTAAAATACCGGATGATTTTAGCATCATAAACATTGAAGATTATTTTTCCCTCAGCACAATCAACTGACGCTCCTCCAGTGCTAAAGAAAGGCCTTCCAAGTATTATGGATAATTTTTCATCCTCTAGCATTTTAAGAATAATAAAATCAGTGGGAATAACATGCTCATATATTCTAAGTAGAACATCCTCAATCATACCAATGGGTTGTTTATTGGACTTGTCAGCCATCTGTAAAGTGATAGTAGTAGGGGAATACTCCCCTAATCCTAACCTTTTATAGAGGGAATATGGCATTACACTAACTCTTGCACCTAAATCATACAAGGCATTGTGAATATCTATTTTGCCAATTGAGCATGAAATAGTTGGTATTCCGGGATCTCCCGATTTAGACAATAGCTTCCCATTAGCAGGATAACTAGTCACCATGGCAACGGTTTCAGATATTTCTTTCTTTCTACTAAGAATATCATGGAGGAATTTAGAATAGGTAGGAACTTTTATTGCATCCGCAAATGGAATTTCCAGATGAAGAACACCAAGTGCCTTTATGAAAGAATCATAGATTACTTGATCCGATGCTTTCTTTTTTCGATCTGGATAAGGAAGCTTTTGATCACCTTTCTTATTCTTGTATGTTACCTTTTGTGGGGGATCGGTCTCTTTTGTTGCTTTCTTTTGTTGATGCTTATCGCTTTTCTTCTTCTCTACTACAAGAACTTCATCTTCATTGCTTATCTCTTTTTATTCTCTTGGATCAACTGTCTCTGCATTAGAGTCATAATGGTCATCATGTGCATCATGTTGCTCCTCCATGGTTTGATCTTGTATTTCTTGAACAATTTCATCTTGAGGATCCACCAGTGTATCATCTTCTTGGCTTTCTTTGAGCAAGGATTTTTCCTTTCGATCTTTTTCAGCTTCATATTCTGGTGGTCCTAATGGTCCTATAACAACTGCACCTCCCCTTGTAACAACATTAGTAGAAACAGGAATATCTATATCATCTTGAAGAAAATTTTGATAAGAAGATGCTATTTGTTCACATTGGGTTTCAGTCATACTAAGGTACTTGTGAAATAATTTTATTTCTTGGCCAATCTCATCATAATTTTCCGTGAGTTCCGCCAAAATATTCTTATGTCTTTGAAATTGCTTATGCAGGTTATTATGATATTTTGCTTGTCGATGTTTTAATTCTTGAAAAACTTTTCTAGTTTCATCTTCTTTAGTAAAAACTTGTAACAAGTCTACTTTGTTTTCCTTAACAAGTTCATAAGGTATACCTTTTTCTTTCATTGTTTTGTGTACTTTAGGCATAAGATCAGGAGTTATACGAAGTATCCCTTTTTCCAGCTTAGTGCCAAAATCAAGATTATATAAAGAATCATTCTTAGCCCTAGTAGACATCAATTCCAAACATGCTTTAATAGTTAAAGTATTTATCGATCCTCCTGCTCATAAGTTAAGCGGGAAAATGGACAAAAATAACCTCTAAAAAAACAAATTCACAAAATGAACTTTGGTCGAAAGTATTTCACAGGGACTAACCCTTTTTGTAGCGCCTAACATATAGGCGCTACACTCTACAGGATAGAGCCTTTGTCATAGGCGCTATGGTTCCTGACAGCGTGGCGGCCGCCTGGCCCACCCTGGCCCCACCTGATCGAGTAGCGCCTGGGCGTTGAGCCTAGGCCGTGCAGCGCCTAGGCGCTATGCCCAAATGTGTAGCGCCTATGTGAAAGGCGCTACACATTGAGACATACAGCCACGCGCGCGGCCCCCCTCCCCACCCTGACCCACTCCCTCCCCAGCCACCAGGAACAGAGAAGAACACCCAGCGGTGGCCCTCTCTCCTCCCCCCTCAAATCCCTCAGATTGGAGGCTTCACTTGGTGGATTTCGACCCTCCCCGGCTGCTAGAGGTACCCTCCCTCTATTCCCTTCGTTTTTACCGATTGAAATCTTTCATTTTGGTGGGATTTGAGTTGAAACCCTAGAAATTTGATTTGTGAGAAAATGTTTGGAAATTTGTTGGGTTTATTGGCCAATGTTGGGTAGAATGGTGTCTAAGAAGCATTTAGTTAGGTTTAGGGTTCTTGGATTGTTAGAGTTTGGTTTATTGGAATGTTATGGCTATGGTTAGGGTTAGGGTTAGGGTTTGCTCATGTAAGGGATGGTGTTCTTGTTAGATAAATTGTTTCATAATGTGACTACTATATTTTTATTCATCTTGCCATGGGTAGTTAATGATCATATTCTCTTATGTGTTAGGTATGGCAAGAATTGTTCATGTTCATCATGTGGACAAGGATGCATTTTTGAAAGGCAATATAGAACCGGACCCGAATGAGCTAGACATGGTGTTTGAATGTAGTCCAACCTACAACGAGGTCTTGAAGCAAGTTAGGATATAATTGAAATGGATGGACCCAAGTGATATTGTTGAGTTGGAGGGAAGACATAATGTGAGTTTGGGAATGCATGTCTGTTGGAAGACCATGCGTATATCTTCCGAGGCCCGTTGGGTTGCATACAAGGAGGTGGTTGCGGAATCACTAGACAAGGCTCTTGAACTATTTTCCACCAAGAAGGTTGATAGTTCGTTGCCTTTGGACTTGAACCGTTGTGCCTCCCCATTGGATTCTAGGAGTCCCCCACCCTTCAACCAAGAGGTTAGTGAACCTCCTTTAACCCAAACATTGAGCCCAATTTCGAAGTACCAAGATGAAGTATGGGAAGAGAACAATGATGATTATGGGCAATATGAGAATGAGGTTGAGCTTCATGACAACAATGTTGGAGATTTGGACACATATATTACGCAAGAGAACATGGACCGTGACATCCCCTATGCTCGAGGAAGCCACAAGCAGTTATATATTTGACATCCATAAGTTTGGAGCCATCAACAGGTTGCATTACAGGTAATGGAATGTTCAATGCTATGACAAGGTGGGTTACCAATCCACCAATGTGAATGCCACCTTTATTTTTGTTGCTCTGGTGGCGAAGGTGCTGGAGGAGTAGAGCCGTAGGGTTGGGGATTTGCGGTGCATTGGGGAAGAGTTCATTGGTGATCATGGCCATGTCCGCATTAGCCATGGCACCGGTATCTCCTCTTCCCATAGCATAGCGCCTGTCAGATAGGCGCTACACAATGACTTAGCAAAATTTCCGGTGGGCGCTGCTCGATTTGCTCTCAGTATACTCTCTCTATCGGCTGGAGCAAAAAAAACCGAAAGTGTAGCGCCTGTCAGGTAGGCGCTACACATGCATAGCGCCTGTCAGGTAGGCGCTACACATAGACTTAGCGAAATTTCCGGTGGGCGCAACTCGATTTGCTCTCAGTATACCCTCTGTATCGGCTAGAGCAAAAAAACCGAAAGTGTAGCGCCTATCAGGTAGGCGCTACACATGCATAGCGCCTGTCAGGTAGGCGCTATGCCTCTGAACTGAATTCAGTTCAGTTTAACCTCCAAATTTACAGAACAAATACACAAATACACAGAACAAAAACAGAGATATTCATAGTGGCAACACATAGTGCATAGTTTAACTACTTCCGTCCATATAGTGCAATACAACTACATCATAGTGCCAACAAATAGTGCAATAGTACTACATCATCACATAGATCAACACATAGTGCATAGAACAACATCAGGACATAGCGCACACCACTAAGTGCACAGAACTACTTCCGTCCACGCGTTCTTGGGCGTCGACCCCTCCTCGGAGCCATCTTCTGTGTCACCGCTGCTTCTTCTTCTGCTTCTTCTTCTTCCTCTTCATCATCATCATCATAGTCTAGACCCCTCATCCTCCTACTAGCTCTTGACCTACGTGGCGGCTCGTGTTTGACAACATTAGCCTTCCTTTGTTACAGAAGTCATCCGGTGTCCAGCGAGGGAACTCCCTCCTTGGCTTCAATAGGTAAGCGGAACGAATCCGGTAATCTTCCTCCGTCTCATTCTCCATACGAGGCATCTACATGTACGAATGTATGCCTAAGGAAAAGTATGGCAAACAAACCAAAGGCACTTAATCCAGTTAAGAAATGTAAGGTCGTCCCATACCTCATACTCCGTACGAGTCGCCAAGGTGGCATCTTCCTCTTCGTCATCCTCAAGATTAGCCGTTGGGTCAGAAATCGACTTGGACCTAGAATTTGACGGTGTTGTGTACTTGGGGTCATGACAACCTAATAGGTTAGATAACCGACGCATCTTTTTGGACGTCCGCTGTAATAAAGTAAACGAGAAGTCAAAGCATGTAGCACAACATGTAAGGTAAGTACTCCTTTCATTTTCAACCATACCTTGAGGAAGTTTTTAAGTATACCTTCTGCCTTTTTTCCCTTCGGCTAATCATGGAGAATGTCCTCGGTTTCGTCAGCATGTTTATTTATCTCCTTTTGCTACGAAGTAAAGAACGCAAACATGTTAGGAAATAAAGCAATGGAAGGGCAAGTAAAGTAGTGGAAGGGCTAGGAAAACTTTCCCGCAAAGTTGAGCGAGGAAGATATCAGGATTTCGTGCCCCTCCCTGACAAGCTTGTTGTATTCATTGTAGGCAATCTCATCGAATACGCACGGTTCTTCTAATATTTCCTCCTCGTAAGACGGCGGGCAAATGGAGACACAAGTATTTTCAAGAAACCAACGAAGGTAGTTGTCCCATGCAATTGGGCAATGAGCTCTTCCACTATTCCATTCTGTTTGCTGAGCCTGCTACACAGATAGCAAGAACTCCATGACATACTTCCTATGATGGTGATCCCACTTCTTGATCTTTCTCTGCTTTTTCCTGTCCAACCTGCAGGACAACAAAGAAATTTGTTACTACAACCAAATAGAAGACGATGATGCAATTGAGGAAAAGGGTTCTGATGCTAACTTACCTATGAAGCTCCTTGTCGGTGTCCTTATATGCGGGAGGGTGAGCCTGGAACAACCCGAACTGCCTCATCACACGGTGTGGAAGATGGTGCTCAACCGCCCAATTGCAAATTAATGGACAGCACATGAGCCAAAGATTCTTTTCCTCCAAACATTTCGGGTTAAGATCAAACCCGAGAGCAATACCAAAATCATCCCCGTAACCATAAGGCTCCCACTCCACCTGCAACATATCACAAGAACATGTTTCTTGTAGATTTGTACTAGTGGGTAAAACACTCTAGGAAGTGATGTAAAGACACAAATTTACCTGCTCGGGCGTAAGCGCATCGAACTCGTTCGTGTACTTCATGTACATGGCATCAACATCGCTAGTCATCTCCGACACGACGTCCCACTTGTAAGCCCAAGTGGCTGAGCGTAGAGGGTGTCTCCCAAACTCTGGCCAAGGAAGGTAACCCACCTCTTTCGGGCGACCTACTGGTAAACATTCCCAGCTCCATACCGAGAGGAGAACCATAGCACCACCTATTCCGGCGTTGGCGCTTGACCTACAACAAGCATCATCCAACTACAAGTAAAGTAAAAATCTTAGCATATGATACGTGTGGATTGGAAGTGTATAAAAGGAGGCGCAATGAACAAGCGATTACCTGCCGTTACAAGTAGGCAAGAGCCGCCGAACCCCAACTAATGTTGCTATGAAAGTGCGTTAGAGCCTTCAGCCACATCCACTGAGCGGTCCTACCTCCGATGTCAGCAAACAAAGTCCTGGAGAGGACATACCACACATACACACGAGCATGTGTCTCGATCACCTCAACCTCGGCTGGCTCCGGGCAGTGCGCAAAGTTTGCCACAATCCACGCGTATGTCGCGCCAACTGGGACTCTATCTTTACTCTTGTCTTCAAGTTCTACAGGAGCCCTCCCAATAAGTAGCTGTATCTCATTGTGCCACCCGTCAGAATCTGTGTTCATACACAAAGGGTTCCCAGCAATAAGAAGCCCAAAGATCATGGAAACATCCTGAAGGGTGGGGGTGATCTCGCTAGTCCGGAGGTGGAAAGTGTGCGTCTCCGGCCTCCACCGGTCGACAAGTGCGGTGAGGGCAGCCGCGTTGAGGTTCGGTGTCGACCGGGTCACAAGCGTGATAAAAGGAAGGAGGCCTAGCTGCTGGATGTACGGAGTGTACCGCTCGTCGTACGGCATGTCACTCGAGGACGCGCCATGAGAGCGAATCTTCAGGGGACCTAGCTTCTGCATACATACAAGTCAAAATATTATGCTTCTTTACGGGTCCAACACAATTGAATCAATAGAAAAATTAAGACAAACAAGTCCAACATGATTTCATTACCATATGCTTCTCCGCCATCAAGTATGCACCGCGTTTTGTATCATAGTAATCATCCAGTAGCCACACCATCCTACAAATATATTCCAAATATCAAATCCATATACAACCATCATCGGTGGCCATTGTTTTAGTTTCTACAAGTAACTACAAACGATATGGGAGCATGTTATTGGAACATTTATACAAATCCATATACAACCATCATATACAAATCAACAACATATTTCCATTCCCCAACAAATACAACTAACATACAAGTACCAAATAACCAAAACCATGAAAAAATCAGCCTAAACATGAATCCATCTAGAGACTAGGGTTCCAAGCAAATAAGACTAAAATGTGCAAGATTTTTTCGATGAAAAAGAGGGATTGGAGGAGAATACCTTTAGGGAGAGATTGGGGAGAAAATCCCCCACAAAATACTTCAGATCTGTAGGTTTTTAGGGTGGGATTTGAGGGGGGGAGGAGAGAGGGCCGCCGCCTGGCTCTTCCTCTGTTCCTGACGGCTGGGAGTGAGTGGGTCGGGGTGGGGAGGGGGGCCGCGCGGCTGGGGATAAGTCTCAATGTGTAGCGCCTTTCACATAGGCGTTACACATTGTGGCATAGCGCCTAGGCGCTGCACGGCCCAGGCTCAACGCCCAGGCGCTACTCGGTCGGGTGGGGCCAGGGTGGGCCAGGCGGCTGCCACGCTGTCAGGGACCATAGCGCCTATGGCAAAGGCGCTATCCTGTAGAGTGTAGCGCCTTTACGTTAGGCGCTACAAAAAGGGTTAGTCCCTATGAAATACTTTCGGCCAGAGTTCATTTTGTGAATTTGTTTTTTAGAGGTTATTTTTGTATTCCCAAGTTAAGCAACTCTCTTTAAGAGACTAACGAAATAATTTTAGACGATAGAAGTCTCTTGGCAAACATTTTGGTCCAAATGATGTTATCACGTCGTCGAACTCTCTAAGATGTCTTCCTGGGTCTTCATCTTCCCTTCCACTAAAAGCTTTTTCCTACAAAATTTTAATAATTCCACCAACAAATCAATATTCTCTAAATCTAGGATTAGGAAATTCTATTGGTTGTTTAAGAAAAGCAGAATTTGGAGCATTGTATTCTCTTAGAGTTTTCTCAGGTTTCTTGGGAGTTGTCCTGTAAATGGACATGATTTCCATAAAATCACTCAGGTTTTCAACTTCAACCTTATTTCATCTTAAAAGTTTTTCAATAATTTCCTCGCGCCTTTGAATAGGCACGCGCTCAATATAATCTGGTAAATAGGTCCTACCAAAGCATGTAGACCCTTTGTCTCCTAGGGAGACCATTTTGTAATAGTAACACCTGAAATGTTTAGAGACAAACACTTAGCGCTTAGCTCCCCGACAACGGCGCCAGAAAATAGCTTGATGCAAGTGCACAGATCGTTTGTAGCTAGTTTTGAAGTATAGATATCGATCCCACAAAGAGCCCAAAGGTAAGTGTTTATGAATGAAGTCTCTGTCACACTCAAAGTTGTCATAGGTCTTCGAGTGAATTGACTCTAAGTGTGGAAATAAGAATAAAATTTGGATTAAACTAGATGTATTTAAATAAGACTAAAATGTAAACTTCTGGAATAAAAAGCATAAAAGTAAAGAACGATTCGATTGTTTGTGGTTTTCTGTAGATGACAAAGAAGGCGTGGGGAAATACAGTTCATGGTGATAGTGACTATGCCAGGTGGATGAATGATAAGTGTAACAATTATAATCCTATAAGTAGATGTGTAGGCGAGCAACCCATAATTAGCCGGAACTCCTCTTGGTAGATTTCCTCCCAACTTCAATAATCCTACTAGTCTGTTACCAAAAGCCTGGTCAATCACTAAACGATTAAGATCCTTCAGGT
This sequence comes from Avena sativa, assembly GCA_916181665.1. Classification (NCBI taxonomy): domain Eukaryota; kingdom Viridiplantae; phylum Streptophyta; class Magnoliopsida; order Poales; family Poaceae; genus Avena; species Avena sativa. The sequence goes on along the minus strand of OV702289.1, from coordinate 539,836,995 downwards.
TGCTTAGCAATTAAGCTCCTTGGATCGGACTAATGCAATAATCATAGTGGTTCCTCGTGATCCTCGAGTCAAACTAGTTTCCCATTGATATCCTAGTGTCACTCGGGGGTCGCCGATCTGCTAGCAAACAAGATCCTATCTATGTAGAACAAAGCATCATGTTGTCTGGGCCCTTAACTGGACAACAAGCATTAGACATCCCACAGATAGTCAAGCACACATAATATAGTAATTAAAATCGATCACAAACTAATGGAAAATATATGGAGGCACATCACATCTCACCAATCCCTTACATGTCCCATGCCCAAGGAACTTACTCACATATGAGAGAAGAATGCATCATCGATATAATTAAATAAAGGGAGTTTTTCTCGATATTACCGTAGAAATCCACAATAAGAATAGAAAAGCAATCCAACACAATTCAAGATAGGAAGAAACAATCTCAAACCCTAATCTTGCAAAGTGAAGATCTCTCTCTCTCTCTCAAGTACAAGTAATGGCTATGAGGGTGTGATGGCTAGGAGATTGAAGATCGTGGAGCAAGATGAAGAACGTCTTCCCCTTCTTCTTCGGATCTCTTATTTCTCCTTTATGGATAGGATGGCGGTTGTTGTGTTATGATTTCGTGTCCCGTCTCTTCATGAAAGTTGTCCCTTTTGACAAGACAGAGGCAGCGGCAACTATATGGTTGGAGAAATATTCCCACTGCATAGTTGCTCGTTAAAGCTACAGTATGCCTCCCATGATTGCTTCCAAAAAGAAACTTGCTTGTTTTTGCTTGAATATTGTGTTTCTCTTGTTAAAACCTTTTGTTGATGTTCAGAACCTGAAACACACATTAAAAACCAAGTTTTCTTTGCTACCGAATTATTAGCGTTAGGTAAAGCTAGAAAACAATCAAATCCATAAGAAAACCATCAAAAATATGTCGAATTTCACAGCTATCAGTGACCGAGAAGCTCAATGCCATCCTTCCCGCCTACTTCGAACAGTACGCCAAGTGGAAGAAGAGTGGTAAACGAGGGTCGTGCCCGGTTCCCAACATCACCAGCGCCCAATCGGACAACATGGCGCCGGTGGAGTTGGTGACTCCTCTGGCGGGGCCCAAAGGTCCGGATCTTACCTTGTCTGGTGCAGTGAAGGCGCCGGACCGCACCTTTCCAGCAAGCAGCCACTCCGCCACTTGCGCGCTCAATGTCGGTGGTGGTGCCTCGACATTGGCCGAGCTTGACGCCCTCAAGGTAACTAATTAAAGCGAGAGTTTTGGCAGGCTCAACCAATGACTTCATATCCCTTCTCTCCCCTTTTTACTGACGACCGGCCTATACATGTCTTTCGCAGGAAGACACTCTTTGCACTCTAATGCACAGGGTGAACGGCAAGTTGAAGGATGTTGCCAAGGGTTCCATCATTCAACCGGTGAACCGCATCTTCCACAGCAAACCAATGGCACCCGACATGCTTAGGGTCAAATATAGCATGGTGCTTCCAGGCAACAAGGGCTTGGAACCTCCCTCTCAACCTCATGGATGGGATAGTGACGAGCCAGTAGTCCTCAGTACCAGCATTGGCTACATGTTCCTATGGACGAAAAGAGTCAGATCCGTCTGGGGACGGAGGGCCGGGGTACTACCCTAGAGGCAGCACAACCAACACATCATGAAGACATCGAGTTGGCACATCATGAAGACATCGACATGGCATAGAATCCCGCCGACGATGATGAAATTGATGAAACATTTGGCGACCGGTTCTTGAACACAAGGTTTGGTGATGATGACCATGAGCAACAGGGAGGCAAGCTGTTCACGCAGACAGTTGTCAAGCCCAACCAGCACCTAAACCCTCGGCAGCGAAACCCATCCAAGTGCGTCTCTTCCCATCTAGTCAGGAGACGCCGCCACCCGTCGCCTTCACCAAGCCTCAGATGCCATCTTGTCCTATGATCAGCCCTAACACCCTCCATAGGGCGGTCGAGGAGGTAGCGGCGGCCGATGACACCGTAAAGGGCAAGAAGGGTCACAGAAGGAAGCCTAAGGGTGCGATCCAGAATCCAAAGCCTGCTATCCAGGCTCAGGACAGCCCTGCAGAAAATCCTAGGAAGCGGGTGCATGAGGAAGGTACACCAATGCTTAGTGAATCGATGCTCGTGGTCACAGGCTCGCATATGCGTAGTATTCATCATGGATGTTTGTATGTTGAGACGCGCTGCATTTGAGAGGGCGATCAGTCATACCTGGTTTACAAGGCTAAGGTGCCAAATGTGACGGGCTTCATCACAGTAGCCCCCGGGAATAGTTTCTACGTGCGGCATACCGACCTCTTCGACATGTTGCAAGGATTCCGGCTGCACGATACCCTGTTCTGGCTATTCTCTCTCAATATGGCCATGTAGATCATTAGAGATGGGACCCCAGGCATCACGATAGTTGATCCCTACTTCATGTGTGACGCCATCTTGAGAACACATGAGGGCATCCTAATGGCGACCGACTACATCTCATACTTCCTGCAAAAAAATCAGGGCAAGGATGTGATTCTCATTCCCTACCATCTAGAGTCAGAGAATGGTCACCAAGGCTGCATGATCATATCCTTGGATGTGCAACGCTCAAATGCCTTGTATCTTGACTCGGGTAGTAATGCGAAGAGGAAAGACTACTACAATATCAAGAGAGTTCTTGATGATGCTCTCAACGCCTGCATCGTAGCGGGAGGCGCCGCCCCAAGTAGGACAGTTAAGAGGCACGACATGCACGTGTTCGGCAATACAATGGAGTTCCCCTGCATCAAGTAGGGGCCTGACAGCAGGAAGGATGCCTTCTACGCCCTACACCATATGAAGGCGTCCGTACAGGACCAGCATAACAGCATGCTACCATCTGACCTCCGAAGGTGGGCTGAAGATCTTGAACGTATACAGTATCGCAACCTCATATGGATTTCTTTGATATCCAGGAGGAGATATCGACAATCGTGCACCAATGGTACGTTGCAAACATATTCATAATTTTTGATGTTCCATGCTTGGTTTTATCTACTTTCTTATGTTTTGTCCACACTTTGGAGTACTTTTCATATGATTTCATGGACTAACCTATTAACAAGAGCCGCAGTGCCAGCTGCCTGTTTTCTGCTGTTTTTGGTTCCAGGAAAGCCAGAAAATGAATATTCTCGGAATTGGACGGGACAAAAGCCAAAGTCAGTTTTTCACCGAGGGACACCTAGACCCAGAATACGAGACGGAGATGGGCTGGGGCCCGGCCACACCACCTGGCCGCACGGCCAGGCCTGGCCCATGCCACGGGGTGGTCTGGCCGCCCCAGGCACCCCCTCGACCTCTCCTTCCGCCTATAAGTTGCCTCTGATACGGAAACCCTAAGGACCCGATCAAAATTCCATGAAAGAGTCTGTAGCCGCCGTCATCTCCATCCCTAGATCGGGAGGGATCTGAAGCTCTTCCCGGCACCCTGCCGGAGAGGGGAATTCACCCTGGAGGCCTTCTTCATCATCATGCAAGCCTCCGGTGTGATGCGTGAGTAGTTCATCTCTGGACTATGGGTCCATGTAGTAGCTAGATGGCTGGTTCTCCTCCTTTGTGCTATCATGTTTAGATCTTGTGAGCTCCGTTCATGATCAAGATCATCTATTTGTAATTCTGCATGTTGTGTTTGCAGGGATCCGATGGATATTGAGATGCTATTTCAGATTGATTATTGATTCTATCACGTCTTTGTTATTTGTGATCTTGCATGCTTTTGGTTGTTAGTAGCTATCTTGGCCAAGTAGATGCTAGCAACTCCAAGAGTTAGTATTTATGCTCGATAGTGGGTTTATGCCTCTGGTAATCTGGGGATGTGACGGAAATCTCTAAGGTACTAGATGTGTTGTTGCTACTAGGAAGAAAATAACAATCCTTTGTTCATAGAAAAATTGTATTGTTTACTTTACACACAGTTCATAATGCAATTATCCGTTTCTTGCAACTTAATACTGGAGGGGGTTCGGATGATAACCTGAAGGTGGATTATTAGTCATAGATGCAGTTGGATGGCGGTCTATGTATAATGTTGTAATTCCCAATCGAATCTAAAAGGAGTCAAGATGATTAGTATATGACTATATGCTTTCTCGATGTTTGTCAATTGCCCCGTTGTAATTTGTTCACCCAACATGTTATTTATCTTAAGCAGAGCCACCTCTAGTGAACTATGGACCCCCGTCCTTTCTTTTACTTTCAATCTACAATCAGCTGTTTACTGCTTTGTGTTTACTTTCTGCAAACTATTACTTTCTTCCACTCGATATGTTTAATCCTTTGTTTTCAGCAAAACCGGTGAGATTGGCAACCTCGTCGCAAGTTGGGGACGGAGTTCTGTGGTTGTGTTGTGTAGGTATCCACATTGCTGCTGGCACCGGTAGTGCGCCCTGCCAAACTTCAGCTAGCAACACCTTTGGGGTGTTTCCTTGCTCCTACTGGTTCTATTAAACCTTGGTTTCATAATTGAGGGGAAAATTGCTGCTGTGATCATCATACCTTCCTCTTGGGGTTCCCCAACGAGCTTGATATATTTTGGGCCATCAAGCTATTTTTCTGGCGCCGTTGCTGGGGAGTCAAGGACATCTTCACAAGGGGAGTCCCTCATAACCAATCTCTTTACTTTGTTATTTTTGTTTTGCTTTGTTTGCTTGTTTCTTTATCAAAAACACAAAAAATTAGTTTTACAAGTTTGCTTTCCTTATTCAAAACACACAAAAAATTAAGTCTTTCTATAGTTGTTACCTTTTCCTTAGCACACCATGTTTATCCCTAAATTCACCCTGAAAGACCTTTCAATAGGTAGTGGTTCTTTAATTGGAAAAGATAATATTGAAGAATTCTTTAATCATGTTAGTAAGCATGAGGATATTGAGGATAGATCCCTTGCAGAACTTGCTCCAAACTATGAGATTGATGCAGCCTCTTTAGTTCACATGTTGGAGTCTAGGTTTGTTAACCTTAGCCCCTTGATGCAAGTAATGTTTCTTAAACTTAAAGAAATTGAGGACCCTGAGAAGAGGGATTTTATTCTAGAAACTTTGCTTAAGGAATTCTATGATGTTGCCAAGAAAGCTAGAAAAGTCTTTGAACATTTAAATATGCTAGTCTCATGTGTAGATGTTGTTGGTACACGAGAAAAGATGAGCAAACCTGAACCTAATGGGGAGGAAATTAAGATACCAATACCCTTTAAACTAGTAGCAATGCATGAAGCCATAGAAAAGAATCTTGATTGGATTATTCCCGAAAACCCGTTTGATGAAAATAGTGAACCCAAGAGCGTTGAGAGAGGATCCTCTAGAACTTATTTGGATGAGATACATTGCCTTGTTGAAGATATTTCTGGTATTAATCTTAATGCTTCTTCATTTGACAACACTTGATTCTTTTTCTTGCTTCTTATGCCTAACTTAAAGGCGTTAAAGAAATGTACTTATTGGGAGATAACCCAAAGTTTTAGATGAGTCTTGTAAGTTATTACTTCAGTAATAACTTCTCCTTATCCTTTTTATTTGCTTTTTGTGCGAAGAGTAACCTCTAATGAGAGAGAAGTAATGATTGGGAAAGTTGTTGTCCCAAAATAGATTTATGTGCTTCACCATAAAAAATCGTGTAAATTCTCCGTACGTCCTTTTGAGGTGTGAATTTTTGTGCTTCTGCCCCTAGTTGTTATCTAACTTTATTTAGTTCAACACTTTTTGATTTGAGCAACAGAAGGTCTTCGAAAAAATTCGTCTTTACCTGCTGGACTGTTTTGACAGATTTCTGCCATTTTTTTGCATTTGCTTCTTGTTCCTTTTTGAGTTCTTTTAGGTAATTGAGCTTTTTGAGAGAAGTGCTACAGTATCTAGTGTTTTAATGGAAGTTTTATTGGTGTTAAAACTGAACCTAAAATACTTATTATCTTGAGTGCACTAATTTTGCTAATAAAGATTGTGTGAAGTTTTGTATGAAGGAAAAAGTTCAGGTGTATGGAAGGAATGAGTAATGAGATGAAGAATGGACTAAAACTCAAGCTTCAGGATGCCACGCATGTCACCCCAAGAAATATTCAAGAAGAACAAGCATCAAAGCTTGGGGATGCCCAAGGCGTCCCCCTCTTCATCAATAAAAAATCCAGGTTTCTTCCAAACGCTTCATTTTTATTGTTTCATGCACAGTTGTGTTGTTCTTGGAGCGTCTTATTTTTCATTTTAGTTTTGGTTTTTCGTTTGCTTTGTTTGCTTAGTTTGCTAAATAAATTGGTTGGACCCCCTCTTTCATACATTGGTTTTCAAATAGTTTGGTTTGGATTGGAAAAGAGTAGGAAAGTTCAAGCCTAAGTGGTAAAGAGAGCTTGTTTTTGACTGTGGCCTATGCTTTGTCATGCCATGCTTGATATTGTTTTGGCTTTATGTTTACTATTCTTTGCTGTAGCATGACTTGTTATAAACAATTGAGATTGCTTAATGTGCCTTTGAAGAATCATGCGTTGTTTTAGCATATTAAAGCATAGTATTGTGGTATTCTCCTTTGATGCTTTATTTGGGTTGACTTGGCGCATGCTCACACCATGTTATGACTATCCCAAGTCACCATAAGACTTTATGATCCTTTGGTTTAACCTTGTATAGTATCACTTTATTCTTTGGTCAATCATGTTTTGTCGCTCTGCAAGATTATGGCCATTATTGCTCTCTTAGTTTGTCGCTCCCAGTCTTTTGCTAGCCTCCGCAACCAAGTATGAGTTCCACTCATGCATCCAACTCCCTAAACCAAGTTATTCCAAAGAGTCCACCATACCTACCTACTAGCATATGCTATTCCAAGTATATTCATGTTTTTATCTACCTTCCGAATTAAACTTGTTATGATAAAACTAGTGATTAAAGCTCTCACAAACTTGATGGCACACTTTACTTTTCTTGCCCTTAATAAACTTGAACCATTGTGTCGTCTGTGTTGTATATGCTTGCACTTATTTGTTGGGGATTAGCAGAACCATGTTGTCATGGGGAACGCTTTCAACATTGCACTTGTACTTTGTACCTAGTTGATATCATGCTCTTTTGTCTATGGATGTCGTCGGTGTGAAATGAAAGGGGAGCTAGTAAGTCCATGGAGTTATGTATATGTGTTAGAGAAACGCCTGGGCCGCTGGTCTAATCCATGCTGACATGGTGGAAACCTGCAGCGTAACCATAATGAGCTGTCTATGAAGCATTCTTCTTATAAAAAAAGAGACATATGTTGAGAAAAAGAAAAGAGAAAATAAAGAGATATATGAAAAGAGGAAAGAGAGAAAAAAGCACCATATTCCCATGGTAAATAAGAAGATTGATGAGATGCTCGTTGTCTTCTTGCCTTGTCATTTTTATATGGGGATTCTTCCGTATCATCGGGCAAGGGGTACCCCGTTGGCGGTTCTCTATGATACACATGTATTTACGATGACAAGAACTTACCGGTGACTAAACTTGAGTAGCATGAGGAGCGGCCCTCGTATTCAAGGGACATGAGATTTCCAACTTATACTTCGTCAAGCATATACACCATAGTTTGTTCACTTTAACCTTAATCACTTCAAGATGCTTATGATAGGGGCAATGAGAGCTAAAAGCTATTAAGTACCATAATTTTTGGAAGCTCTTTATGAGACTTGAATCCCTACTTCCTTCTATGAAGGCCTTTCTTTTACTTTTATGTTGAGTCTCCACCTTCTACCTTTATGCACCTACTTTGAGAGCATAGTGGTCATTCTTAGTTCTATGTGCATTGTCCCAAGACTTGCTTATTGATGCATAGCTTTGATATTGCTTGTTTTGAACTATTTGTATCTAGTCACTCTTATGAACTTTGAAGGTGTCCTATGCATTTATGTTTGCTACTCTATGAGGGACAAGCTAAATACTACTATGCTATGTTTTGTTTATGTGAAACAAACAAATGTCTTGCAAAGCATTGTTATTCATGAATCTTTTGTTTGTGCCTTTTCATGTTGCAACATAGTTTCTTTGTCTTATTGCTAGAACTTTGTCTTTCATGTTATGATTGAAGTACTATGATCCCAGCTTTGAATGTTTTACAAGTACTTTGGTCAAGTTTATGATGGTGCATGTCACCTCAAAAATTATTCTTTCTTTTTATCACTTACCTACTCGAGGACGAGCAGGAGTTAAGCTTGGGGATGTTGATACGTTGCAAACGTATCCATAATTTTTGATGTTCCATGCTTGGTTGTATCTACTTTCTTATGTTTTGTCCACACTTTGGAGTACTTTTCATATGATTTCTTGGACTAACCTATTAACAAGAGCCGCAGTGACAGCTGCCTGTTTTCTGCTATTTTTGGTTCCAAGAAAGTCAGAAAATGAATATTCTCGGAATTGGACGGATAAAATCCAAAGTCAGTTTTTCACCGAGGGACGCCTGGAGCCAAAATACGAGACGGAGATGGGCTGGGGCCCGGCCACACCACATGGCCGCACGGCCAGGCCTAGCCCACGCTAGGGGGTGGTCTGGCCGCCCTAGGCACCCCCTCGGCCTCTCCTTCCGCCTATAAGTTGCCTCTGATACGGAAACCCTAAGGACCCGATCAAAATTCCATGAAAGAGTCGGTAGCCGCCGTCATCCTTATCCCTAGATCAGGAGGGATCTGAAGCTCTTCCCGGCACCCTGCCGGAGAGGGGAATTCACCCTGGAGGCCTTCTTCATCATCATGCAAGCCTCCGGTGTGATGCGTGAGTAGTTCATATCTGGACTATGGGTCCATGTAGTAGCTAGATGGCTGGTTCTCCTCCTTTGTGCTATCATGTTTAGATCTTGTGAGCTCCGTTCATGATCAAGATCATCTATTTGTAATTCTACATGTTGTGTTTGCGGCGATCCGATGGATATTGAGATGCTATTTCAGATTGATTATTGATTCTATCATGTCTTTGTTATTTGTGATCTTGCATGCTTTTCGTTGTTAGTAGCTATCTTGGCCAAGTAGATGCTAGCAACTCCAAGAGTTAGTATTTATGCTCGATAGTGGGTTCATGCCTCTGGTAATCTGGGGAAGTAACAGAAATCTCTAAGGTACTAGATGTGCTGTTGCTACTAGGGAGAAAACAACAATCCTTTGTTCATAGAACAATTGTATTGTTTACTTTACACACAGTTCATAATGCAATTATCCGTTTCTTGCAGCTTAATACTGGAGGGGGTTCGGATGATAACCTGAAGGTGGATTATTAGTCATAGATGCAGTTGGATGGCGGTCTATGTATAATGTTGTAATTCCCAATTGAATCTCAAAGGAGTCAAGATGATTAGTATATGCTTGTATGCTTTCTCGATGTTTGTCAATTGCCCCGCTATAAGTTGTTCACCCAACATGTTATCTATCTTAAGGAGAGCCACCTCTAGTGAACTATGGACCCCGGTCCTTTCTTTTACTTTCAATCTACAATCAGTTGTTTACTGCTTTGTGTTTACTTTCTACAAACTATTACTTTGTTCCACTCGATACGTTTAATCCTTTGTTTTCAGCAAAACCGGTGAGATTGACAATCTCATCGCAAGTTGGGGACAGAGTTCTGTGGTTGTGTTGTGCAGGTCTCCACGTTGCTGCTTGCACCGGTAGTGCGCCCTTCCAAAGTTCAGCTAGCAACACCTTTGGGGTGTTTCCTTGCTCCTACTGGTACGATTAAACCTTGGTTTCATAATTGAGGGAAAACTTGTTTCTGTTCTCATCATACCTTCCTCTTGGGGTTCCCCAACAAGCTCGACATATTTTGGGCCATCAACCAACAAGTCATAAAATCTGAGGGCCTCTTCTACGGCGGCACTCCACCATGCAATAAGGAGATAGATGAACACTTAGCAAAGCAGGGTGATGGCAGGATGTTCATGAAGTTAGCGAAAGGAGCTAACTGGGCTTCATCAATATCCCCGAGCCGACTCATCAGCCGAAGAAGTCTTGATGTTTTCCTAGCTAGTTATTAGTTTCGAACATGTGTTGTAAAGTTTATCCCTATGTTAACTTGCCTAGCAACCTCTAGAGTATGTTTCGTAAACTGTTGAACTTGATTATGAGCAACGCTAGCTAGTTATTTGTGTTATGAACTATTTTAGTGCTTGGTCATATGTTTCTTCTCATTCATTATTGCCTCCTTACTTCGAGGTTTTCATTTTTTTGTATTTCTTCGAAATGCTGATGATTAAAACGTGTTGTGGCACTATATATGTGTGTGACTATACCGCTGCTGGATCTAGTGTGCTAAGTAGACTTGTAATTTGAGCTTCCTCTACTTTCCGCACCAGATCCATCAGCGACATTGTTATTTTTGTGCCCAACCTAAGTATGAGGCAATAGACTTGTAACAATATCGCCCAAGTTAATACTATTTCATCTCGTAGCCCCAAAGTTGAAAGAGGACAAATATGTTCGAGGTTCATATACATAAGACATAATATGTTTAGCGGTAAGCCAAGGAAAGGATTCTGGGTCCATGTCAATGACTCCTTTTGACACACCAAACTTGAAATGAGTCGTTGCCATGGAGACCAAATCCCTTCCTTGCTTTACTACTGGACATATCATGCCCATGCTATATGAATCATGGAAGTATTTCTCTTCTTTTGTCTTTGGAGATACAAATAGATTAGATAGCATGAATTAAATGAAATGGTGAATTATGTAGTTTCAAATATCTCATTGTAGCCCCAAATTTGAAAGGAAAGACATTATTTCACTATTCGTATAGCATTGGTGACATTGTTATATGAATCGTGGAATGATTTCTTTCCTTTCGTCTGTGGCGATGCAATGAAATGGTAAACTATGTAACCCCAAAGTCGAGAGGAGGGACAAATAAGTTTGTGATTCGTATATATATAGCATGGCGACATTGTGTTAGTTAATACTATTTCATCTCATAGCCCCAATGTCGAAAGAGGAGAAACATTTTTCGAGATTCATATACATAAGACATAATATGTTCAGTGGTAAGCCCAGGAAAGGATTCTGGGTTCACGACAACGACTCCTTTCGACACACCAAACTCGAAATGAGTCGTTGCCATGGAGACCAAATCCTTTCCTGGATTTACCACTGGACATATCATGCCCATGCTATATGAATCGTGGAAGTATTTATCTTCTTTTGTCTTTGGCGATACGAATAGATTAGATAGCGTGAATTAAATGAAATGGTGAATTATGTAGTTTCAAATATCTCATTATATCCCCAAATTCGAAAGGAAAGACATTACTTCACTATTCGTATAGCATTGGCGATATTGTTATATGAATCGTGGAATGATTTCTTTCCTTTTGTCTTTGGCGATACAATGAAATTGTAAACTATTTCATCTCGTAGCGCCAAAGTCGAAAGGGGACAAATATTTTCGAGGTTCATATACATTAGACATAATATGTTCAAAGGTAAGCCAAGGAAAATATTCTAGGTCCATGGCAACGACTCCTTTTGACACACCAAACTCGAAATGAGTCGTTGTCGTGGAAGACCGAATCCTTTCCTTGCTTTACCTCTAGACATATCATGCCCATGCTATATGAATCATGGAAGTATTTCTCTTCTTTTGTCTTTGGCGATACTAATAGATTAGATACCGTAAATTAAATGAAATGGTGAAGTATTTAGTTTCAAATATCTCATTGTAGCCCCAAAGTCGAAAGGAAAGACATTACTTCACTATTCGTATAGCATTGGCGACATTGTTATATGAATCGTGGAATGATTGCTTTCCTTTTGTCTTTGGTGATACAATAAAATGATAAACTATTTCATCTCGTAGCCCCAAAGTCAAAAGAGGACAAATATTTTCGATATTCATATACATAAGACATAATATGTTCAATGGTAAGCCAAGGAAAGGATTCTGGGTCCACGGAAACGACTCCTTTTGACACACCAAACTCGAAATGAGTCGTTGCCATGGAGACCGAATCCTTTCCTTGCTTTACCATTGGACATAACATGCCCGTGCTATATGAATCATGGAAGTATTTCTCTTATTTTGTCTTTTGCGATACGAATAGATTAGATAGTGTGAATTATATGAAATGGTGAATTATGTAGTCCCAAAGTCGAGAGAGGGGACAAATAAGTTTGTGATTCGTATAGCATGGTGATACTCATATAGCATGACACCCATATATATATATATATGCATGATCTTATCTTGTGAACTGCTATTGCTTTCCACTAACATAGCTAATATCATCTATCTTGTGTACAAGAGATGGCAAAGAAGTGTTATGTCATGTATGTCGGTAAGGTTCCAGGTCTGTACGAGGAGTGGGAAGACTACTAGAAGCAAGTAAATGAATTCTCGGGCAACATCTACAAAGGATACAAGACTAGAGAGGTGGCAAAAGAGAAGTAGAGGAAGCACGGGAGGAAGAAGTGGAGGAACTTCGTCGTGATCACCACCTTGCTCTTCATGGTAGGTTGTGTTCTCTATTTCACCTATAGAGCTCCACTATGCATGTAGTTGTAATGCGATTGTGAACTTATACTCGATCGGTCCCCCGAGAGATGTGAACTTGGTGGTGTGTGTGTGATGAACTCTAGTTGATTGATGTGTGAACTCTAGTATATCGTGGATTAATTCAAGTTGATGTGTGATGTACTTGTATTAGTGTTGGTTATACTATATTTTGGCCAATTGCAACTTTCTGAAAATTCTATGCTATTTATACTCTATTTTGGACTATATAACACCTATAAACTGTGTATTCTGGACTATATTGTGGTTATGTAAAATTTAAAATTCGAAATTGATATTTGAGGCGCATCTGTAAACTTACTAAAGGCACATCTGTAAACTTATGCGAGGCGCATCTCTAATACATACTAGAGTCGCATTCCAGATGCGCCTCCTATAATCTATATATGCGAGGCGCATACCAATATATAGATTATAGGAGGCGCATCTGAAATGCGACTCTAGTAACAAATACTAGCAGCGCGGCGCTAGAGACGCATCTATAATGCGACTCGAATGGCTTTTCATATGCGCCTCGAGTAGGCTTTTCCCTAGTAGTGGATATCGATGGCGTCGGCATGCACAGTGAGCCAGTACAAGCCGTGGCGCATGGCCTTGGCGACTAGCGACCTTGCACCAACGTGGTGGTCGTAGTCGCCGGCGTGTATGTCTTGTAGGATCTTGTGACCCTGTTTTGGTTGTATGCAGCGTTGGTACACGCCTATCACACTGTGCCTGTGGAGCTCGCTGTTGATGATGATGAAAGAATTACAGCGGCACACGATCATCCGCTCCTCAGTCTCATCCTTGGGGTGGATCTTGTGCTCGAGGTAGGTGACATAGGGTGCGGTCCAGTTGCTGGGCTCCGTGATCATGGCGACCAGAGTGGCCTCGGGATACAACAGTATCTCGATGTCGATCTCCTTTGGGGGAGACCGATGGCTTGTAGATGATGTCGAGGAAGACGCCCGGTGGTGGCGTTTGGCGGGCCGATCCAATGCGTGAGAGTGTGTCGGCCTTCTCATTCTTTTGGCGATCGATCCACTCGACGGAGTAGCCAGAGAAGTAGCCCCCCAGCTGGTCTATCGCTTGGTGGTATACTACCATGTTGGGGGGCGACTATATCACAGGTGCCAACGACTTGTGTGGCGACGAGGTCGAAGTTGCCGTAGCACTTTAGGCGATTGATGTTCATCTCCTTGGCAGCCTGCATGCCATGGAGGAGGGCCTCGTATTCAGAATGTTGTTCGTGTGGGGCATGAAGTTGAGTTGCAGCACATATCGGAGTTTATCTCCCTTAGGGGAGGTGAGGATTATCCAAGCCCTGGCACCATCCGAGTTCTTCGACCCGTTGAAGTGGAGGGAACAGTAGTGGAGGTATGGCAACGTCGTGTGCTGTTGCGCTTCTTCCTAGTCGGCAAGGAAGTTAGCTAGGGCTTGCGACTTGATGGCTTTGCATGGCTCATACTTGATGTTGTGGACGCCGATTTTGACGGCCCGCTTGGCAACTCGCCCAGTCGCGTCGTGATTGTGGATGATGTCCTATAGTGGCATGAGGAGACAATCGTGATAGGATGCTCCTGGAAGTAGTGAGGGAGCCTCCTTTGGGCTCGGAAGACCATGTAGACCAGTTTCTAGTACTGCGGGTAACGTTGCCTTGAATCGGTGAGGACCTCGCTGATGTAGTAGACAGGGCACTACACAAGGTGCTCCTTCCCCTCCTCAGGTCGCTCGATGACCATCACAGCACTGATGACTCTACTGGAGGCCACGACATAGACGAGCATTGTCTCCTTGTCCATGGGAGCAGTGAGTACTGGCGCTGCGAGTAGCACCTCCTTCAGCGCTTTGAGCATGTTGTCGGTCTCGCTGTCCCACACAAACATGAGATTCTTCCACATCAAATGGTAGAGAGGCATTGCCTTCTCACCGAGCCAAGGGATGAAGCGACTGAGAGCTGCGACTCACCCTGCCAACTTCTGGACGTCGCGTAGGCACTCAGGCTTCCCGAGTTGTGTGATGGTGTTGATCTTGGAGGGGTTGGGCTCGATGCCTCGTTTGGAGACCACATACCCCAGGAGATGGCCGGTGGGAACGCCGAATGTCCACTTCTTCGGGTTGAACTTGATCTTGTACTTCCATAGATTTGTGAAAGTTTTGGCCAGGTCAGCGAGTAGGTCGCTCTGGCGAGTCAACTTCACCACAATGTCGTTGATGTAGACGTGGATGTTGCTGCCAATGTGGCTTGCTAGGCACCCCTACATGCACCGTTGGTAGGTCACACCGGTGTTCTTGACGCTGGATGTCATCGCGGTGGAGTAGAAGGCTCCGAACGGCATAATGAAAGCCATTTCTCCTCATCCTCGACAGACATCTTGATCTGATTGTAGCCGGAATAAGCGTCAAGGAAGCACAGTGACTCGGACCCCGCGGTCGAGTTGATGATCTGGTCGATGCGCGGGAGGATGAACTCCTCCTTTGGGAAGGCGCTCTTGAGGTTGGTGTAGTCGATACACATCCTCCAGGTGTTGTTCTTCTTCATGACTAGGACTAGATTGGCCAGCCACTTAGAATACTTGATTGGCTGAATGAATCCTATAGCGAGTAGCCGCTGTACTTCTTTGGCGATTGTGTGGCGATGCTCTTCATTGAAGGGCTGAAGTGATTGCTTGACATGTCGCTCCTTTGGGTCGGTGTTCAGCTTGTGCTCAACGAGTTCCCTCGGGACACCAGGCATGTCAGATGGCTTCCATGTGAAGATGTCACGATTTTGGAGGAACTCGATGACCGTGCTTCCCTATGTGGGGCTCATGTTGGTTCCCACGGTGATCTTCTGGCTCAAGTCACCTGGGAAGAGCTCGATAGTGCGGGTGTGCATGGAGGCCTCGAAGGTTGCTTGTGTGGCGCTGGCCGAGGTGCGCTTCTTCAGGATCATCGGGTCATCCTTGTTGATGTCACCCATGTATTTTCAGAGCTCGACCGCATGGTTTGTTTCCTCGGTGATGACGACGTCGGTGAGCTTGGCGCCATTGTCCTTGCATTCCACGGCCATGTTAGGGTTGCTATGGACGGTGATGATTCCCCGTGACCCCGGGAGCTTCATCATATTATAGGCATTGTAACATCCCAAAACTTCAATCCAAGGTTATTAAGATCCAAATCATCAAAATTAGGGTTAACAAAAACTTTTCCAATTAAAATTATTAAAGCATTCATATGTGTGTGCATTTAAATAGGAGTTGTTTTCAATTGCCATGATTAAGTGATCCATTGCTTGTAAAATGATTCTTAGGTGAAATAAACATCATCTAGATCATTCCCAAACAAATCCCAAAGAAAAACAAATCAAAAAGAATAAAAGAAAGAAATGGTCATCTGTGCCATTTTAATCAACATGCCTACTTGGCTATTCCTAGAACTCAATTCTTAACGGAAACAAATGTGGATCTTTGCGCCCCTTGCTAGTACATGTAATGATGTACCAAGGCCCACTTTGTGATCTGCCAAAAACTTTCAAACACTAATTTTAAATGGCATTTGAAAATTGAATGTAGTTCATATGGGAAGATCACACTTATTCAAAAACCACTCAAATGAGCTCCATTTTCAAAACCCAAGCAACCACAGAGGCTTAAGCATGTGTATAGCAAACCCACCAAAATTCATCCAAAAATTTCAAACTTGAGTTCATGCGGCCATTGTGTCGAATAGGTGGCATGCACCAAATTTCTGCCTAATTTTTACTATTCAATGATCATTGCATTGTCGAGTAATTGGGCTCCATTTGGTCACCTTGTCCCCTCTAACTCTAACCAGCACCTAACTAAGCTACTAACCGGCCTAGAGCAGCAGTGGAGCGCCGCCACTTTGTGGTCATCGCCGGCCGATCGTGGACAGAGCGCCACCGACCGTGCAGCGACAATCCAGCGCCACCACTAGCTCCGCCCAACCCTATCGCCACTCCCTGTCCACCCCTCGATCACCCCCAGGTCGTGGACCACCCCCCAGCGCCACCACCCAGTCTCTCTGCGAGCTCGCCAGAGCGTGTTAGCCACCAGCATGCCACAGACCGTGCCTCGACCTAATCCTGCACGCACCGCTTCGCCTCGACCCCAGCAACCCGCCAGACACGGCCGTGCACCGCCGCGCGACCCACAATCGTCGTGCGCCACGTCGAGCACCGCCTCTGTCTCCTAGAGCGCGGGACGCTCCCGACCAAACGCCACCGCCCCTAGCCACGCATTGAAGCTGTAGAGCACCGCCAGGAGGCAGGCCACCGTCCCCTACCTCAAGCCACGCCGCTAGCACGTTGTGCAGCCCTCGCCGGAGTCACCAGCCCATCCCTTTCAGTCGCGTCATCGAGCTATAAATAGAGGCCACCCCAGCACAAACCACTCACACCATTCCACTCCGCTCTCCTCACTGATCCTTCCCCACCTCTAGTCAGAGCAGCTCGAGCACTTGTTCGCCGAAATTTGGCCCGAGAAGCCCGCTGTAGAGGAGGAGAAGGCGCCATCGATTTCGTCCACCCCAGGACCTGCCGCGACCATCCCTGAGCCTGCCGTCGATAGCACGTTCGATCTCCCCCATCGCCGCCATAGCTGGAGCCCTGGTATGCCCCCTAAGCACCCCCACCGAGCCGCTAGGGTTAGACCTCGCCGGCGACCTGTCCGTTGTCGATGACGAGCCCCAGCCGTAGATCCTAGTTCTAATCTAACGGCCCACATCGCCCCGTATCGCTTCGCGTGTAAAGAGCCGCTGACCGGTGGACCCCCCTGTCAGCTGTTCTCTGTGCCGCGGAATGCCACTGGGCTGGCCCGTTTTCGTTCCCACGCGGCCCATTTAATTCAAATTTAGATTTTTCTAATTTAGTTTTAACCTAGTTCTGTCCCTTAGTTTGAAAATCAATTCAGAGAGATTTACAAATCCAAATGGAGTGATTCCAATTTTGTTAGAAAGCTACTAAAAAGATCAATCCAAGCCCGTTGGATTTAATTCATTTAGAGTTAGAGATCTCTCCTAGTAAAAATATCAGGACAGAAGCATTTGCACATTCAAACATTTTTATAAAATCAACCATGATAGATTTTGAGTTGATTCCAACACTCAAAAATCACATTTAACCATACCTATCTGAATATGTAATAATATTAGGGTTTACATGCAGTGACTTTGGACTAGTACCAAAATAATGCTATATAGGCATTTCTCGTCACTTTAAATCATTAAATAATGAACTTAAACCAAAGTAATTGTGATCCAACCCTTAAATCACATTCCCACATGTTAGAATATGTGGTGATGACATGTGTCCACATGATCACATATTTTAAGTGGTGAATATTAAATCTTAGTTATTTTTCAATGAGTAGAAATTACTTTTATTAAATAAAAAGAATGAAACTAGTTAATAAAACTTGTGATGCTTGTGATGATAATAGATCATCAAATGTGTGCCTTAGAGTGCTAATTAGACTAGTTAAGTATTGTTTGGTGATTGTGTACTCCGTATGTATTTATAGACGATAGTACCGACCAAGCTTTCAAGGAGGAGGAGTTCTATCAAGAGGAGGAAGAAAACTTCAACCACTGCACTGCACAAGGCAAGCTAACACTTGCAAGTATTATACTAGCCAGCCATCATTAACAATGCAAGCTAACCCTTGCAAGTAGAATGATTAACAAGCTAGACTTAAACTAGATGATTTGAGCAAAGATGCTCTAGGCATGCTTTGGTGATACCACTTTGACTATTATTTACCCCAAGTATTATTTTCAAGCTTTACTTCCTTTACTTTAGCAAAGTCCCTTACTTGTTTTGAAGGTAGCATAAAAAGTATAAAACTTGACCTATTTAGATAACTTTAGATATCATTCTATGGCATGAGATTGATCTCATCTTTCCACCTTAGTGAACACTCTTAACTTAGTAGTTTAGAGTAGATAAAAACTTGAGTCACTTTAGATGGGAACCCTTGGTGAAAATGAATTATGAAAACCTTGGAATGATGAGTCATTCTATTGAGATGTTTTGACATGTGTTGAGAAACACAAATGGTTTATGATGATGAAAATGTTGAGGCATGAGCCTTGACCCTTTTACAAAACTGATGGTTGGATTCGGATGCGATACCATTCCAAATTTACCGTACGACCACAATACCTGAATTGGGTAAGGCTTAGCCGGAAGTTTATATGCATTAGTATTAGTTCCCTCGCGGGAGAGGTTTGAGCTGAGGCTACCTCTCAATGTTGTCCACCTATGCAGTGCCCAAGATGATAGATGGTCATGGTTGGGAGGCCATGCTCATAGGAGAGGTGCTTATACTAGGGTGTGTAAAGGAAATGTAATGTTTGAATATCTGCATACTAAGTATGATGATTCAGGGTTATCCCTGACAGATGTATCGAATCTTGTGGTGAAAGTGTACCACCTCTGCAGAGTGTCAAACTATTCGAATAGCTGCGTCTGTGGTTATGGACAGTTGGAGTGGCCATACTATTTCGTTGTCAGATGTTTTCAAAATAACTTATGAAATGATGATGAATCTTGACTTGACCACAACAGAGTTGTGACTATGACACTAGCTTCCCAACTTAAGTGATTCTAGAACTTTATTTTATCTTTCTTTGTTTCAGAACTCAGCTTAGGTTTCAAACTTAACCTGATAGTTAAACTTAGAGTTAGCACTTTACTTTAGAACTATACCAATTGTTAGTGGTAGCTTGCGAGTACTTAAAGAGTACTCAGGCTTTTGTCCCTGGCTATTCTCATGGCCAAACTATGAAGGAGACTACCAAGATGATGGCCAGCAGGACGGCTATGATAACTAGGACTATCTGCCTTCGTTAGCATTGCATGAGCCCCTGAAGATGGACCCCACCGCTACGCTTATCTTTTATTCCGCTGCTTGTTGTATTAAGACTGGATCATGAGATCCTTATTTGTGTAAGACCTTATGTATGGTTTGTAATGGATGATGTATTGTGATATCCAATCCGTTATGTCTCGCAAAAATGGTAATCCTGGGATTGCGATGTATGACATAACGGGCATCTGGGATTAAAAATACGGGTGTTGACAAGTTGGTATCAGAGCCATCCTGACCATAGGAGACCCTAGTTAGAATGGACGTCCCAACAAAAACTTAATTTCCAAATCAAAGTGAGTATTTATGAAAAATTATTTCCTCTCTTACCCTTGGGAATTCATTCTTTCTCAAAAATTCATGTTCCTCAAATCCTTACATTACTACTTAAAATTTGACACACCTGATCACTTCACTAACTTCCTCATCCTTAATTCTTGTAGATGGAGACTCAGTTCAGCAAGTTCTACCAGTTGGGGAACGGAGGTCAGCTGATCTTCGAGAGGGATCTAGATTTGCAGTGGCCCCCCAGGAGGAGATTTGCAGTGGCTGGTCACCGCCGATCTTTGAGGAAGCATAGAAGCACCAACATCCGGGAGAATCCGGTTCTCCGTGAGAGAGAACAACTGGCTAGATGGATTATCCAGGGCAATGCATGAAGCTCTCGTACGTCTATGTGCCCTCAGCGTCAACCAAATCCAAGGAACCCGTTTTGCTCACTATGCAAGACATGACTTCATGGGAATGCCAATGGAGATGCCAAGTCACCCGGAGTTGAAGCATCAAGTGGAGAACCTTGACTTCCTGATGTACGACGCCAGAAGGAATTGGACAATGCTAGGGAGTTTGCCAACCACAACCGTGCCATTGCGCCCAGAAGGCCCAGACTTTCTCACTGCTTGTCAAGGACCATCAGTCTCATCGCCTCCAGCGCGTGAAGAAGGATCGCACCATCGCCCGTCTTTGCAAGAAGGTGGCCGACCTCGAGAAGACCGTCAAGGAGCAGGAAGCTCAGCTTGCAGCAAAGGAGGAAGAAGAGGAGGGTGAAGACATCCAGGGAGATATGGATTCTTACCTCAGCAATGATGATGACTTTATGGAGGAGGATGCCGTGGACTTCTACACTGACGATGAGGACTCCGACTTCATCGACGATGAGTAGATGCACTAGAGCACTATCGTAGCATGAGATGTATCGGTCCCACTGTATCGTAGCTTGCAGAATGGTTCTTCAAACCATCTGTTTTCCTTTGTTGTTGTGGTGTGTGTTTGTATCGTGTGCTTGTTTGCATGAATGAAATGAAGTTAGTTGCAAAACCTGAGTCAAACTCAAAGTTTTAGCTTGAAACCAAAACCATGAACCTTAGAACTTTCCCTCTTACCCCTTTATCTACCTCAATCTTCAGATGACTCGTGGAAACCAAGGAGGGAGCAGTTCGTCGCAAGACCCAATGCTGCAGATCTTGCAGAATCTCATCGCAGACAGAGAAGCAAGCAGGGCAGAGCGCCAAGCTAATCTAGCAACACTGCAGCAGATCGCCCAGATGGCTCTCAACAACCAAGGGCATGGAAACCAGGATCACCATGGATCCAAACTCAAAAACTTTCAGAACACCAATCCCCCAATCTTTAACCAAGCTGAAAACCCACTAGATGCTGATGACTGGCTGCAGACAATGGAAAACAACTTAGAAGTAGAAGGAGTTGATGACAACGAGAAAGTTCTCTTTGCCACCCACTATTTAGCGGGAGATGCAAGAGCTTGGTGGACTAGTATCCGTAACATGAACCATGGTCAAGTGATGACATGGGAAGCCTTCAAAATCAAGTTCAGCCGCACCCACGTGCCGCAAGGTCTAGTCACCAGAATGAGGGATGAGTTCCGCGACTTGAAGCAAGGCAGAATGACCGTGGTGGAATACCGTGACAGATTCCTGTCGCTTGCAAGGTACGCCCCTGATGAGATCAACACAGAGGCCAAGAAGGAGGAGAGATTCTTGAACGGACTGCATGATGAGATGCAGACTGTCCTCATCAACATCCGTTTCTAGGATCTCAAAGAGCTAGCCGACTCTGCCATTCAGATGGAAGGGAAGATTAATCAGGCAAACGACAACCGCAAACATCGTATGATGCAGCAATCTGGATCCAGCAGTCACCAGAAGTACCATCCCAACCCCTCACCAGGATATGCACCAAGGAACAACCGACCCCCAATGTCTCGACCCAGCTACCCCAACCGTAGGGGAGGCAATGTGAAGTCCGGAGGAAACAACAATCACTCCGGTAACACCAGCAATTTCAACCGTGCCCCTCCCAAGAGCAATAACAACAACAACACTGTACCCAGAACTGGCAGCAATGTTGTGCCTGTCGCAGCAAAGGACAAGTCCCAGATCACCTGTTTCGAGTGTGGAGTGAAGGGTCACTATTCCAATGAGTGTCCCAAGAAGACTACCGCCACTGCCAATGTGAATGCCCCAGCTCAACAACAGCGTCGTGTTCAACCAGGAAGAAGATTTGCCCCAGGGAACCCTCACAACCGCAACGGTCGTCTCTTCCACATGAACGCTGAAGAAGCCCAAGAAGCGCCAGATGTAGTGATGGGTATGTTTTCTGTCAACTCAGTTTTAGCAAGGGTATTGTTTGATTTGGAAGCATCACATTCATTTGTCACCAAAGAATTTTCCTGCACTAGTAAGATTCACCCAACCAACCTGAAGCATGTCATGATAGTTCAAATCCCCGGGTCAACTACAAAAGCTAGAAAAAATTGCAAAGATGTACCTATTAGAATACATGGGATAGATTTTTATGCCAACCTAATTGTACTTGGAACCAAAGGATTAGAAGTAGTACTAGGAAAGGACTGGCTGTCAAGGCATAAAGGATTGATAGACTGTGCTAAGAAAGCCATCACCATGACCAGTAGCTCTGGAGTCACAATAGAGCATATCTCTGAAACCTTACCTCGTCAATTCAAGTGCAACAAGAGTCTAGCCCTACCCACCATAGACCAAGTCCGAGTAGTCTGTGAATACCCCGACGTATTCCCAGATGAATTGCCAGGTATGCCCCCGAATAGGGATATTGAGTTCATTATCGAACTAATCCCCGGAACCGGGCCCATAGCCTAGAGACCCTATAGCATGAACCCCTCAGAGTTAGTGGAACTGAAGAAGCAGTTGGATGCCATGTTAGCAACCGGCTTGATTCAACCAAGCGCATCGCCATGGAGATCACTAGTGTTATTCGTCGACAAGAAAGATGGAGGCAACCATTTGTGCACAGATTACAGAAAGTTGAATGACGTCACCATCAAGAATAACTACCCCTTCCCAAAGATAGAGGATCTATTTGATCAGTTGACTAGAGCTCAGGTATTCTCAAAGATTGATCTTAGGACTGGTTATCACCAACTTAAGATTTGTGCAACGGATATTCTGAAGAGCACCTTTACTACTCGCTATGGTTTATATGAGTATACGGTTATGTCTTTTGGATTAACCAATGCCCCTGCTTATTACATGAATCTCATGAATAAGATCTTTATGAATTTCCTAGATAAGTTTGTAGTTGTGTTTATCGACGATATCCTTATCTACTCCAAGTCAGAAGAAGAGCATGAGCAACATCTGAGAATCATCCTAGAAACCCTGAGAGAGCATCGTTTATATGCCAAGTTCAGCAAGTGTGAGTTTTGGCTGAAAGAAGTAGGATTCCTAGGACATATTGTGTCTACCGGAGGAGTCTCTGTTGATCCTACCAAGATCAAAGATGTCGAAGAATGGGAAGCCCCAACCACTCAAACCCAAGTCCGTGCATTTCTAGGATTAGCGGGATATTACCGCAAGTTCGTAGAAGGATTCTCGAGCATCGCCAGACCCACGACCCAATTGTTGAAGAAGGACAAGAAGTTTGAATGGACCGACAAGTGTGAAGCCAGTTTCTAGGAGCTGAAGAAGAGATTGATATCAGCCCCAATTTTGACCATGCCAGATATCAAGAAGCCGTTTGATGTGTATTGTGATGCATCCAAGATTGGTCTCGGATGTGTATTAATGCAAGAGGGAAAAGTCATCGCTTATCTCTCTCGACAACTGAAGCAGCATGAGCAGAACTATCCGACCCATGATCTTGAATTAGCAGTCGTAGTGTTGGCATTGAAGACATGGCGTCATTATCTGATGGGTAATCGATGTGAGATTTACTCAGACCACAAAAGCTTGGCGTATATTTTCACTTAGAAGGAGCTAAATATGAGGCAAAGAAGATGGATAGAATTAATCAAGGATTATGACCTTGACATTCACTATTGATGACCCACAAGTATAGGGGGTGTATCGCAGTATTTTCGAGGGAAGTGAAACCCAATTTATTAATTCGACACAAGGGGAGCCAAAGAATATTTATAAGCCTTAACAACTGAGTTGTCAATTCAGCTGCACCTGGAAACAATCTTGCTCACAACAGTTTATCAGTAGCAATAGTTTTGTAGTAGGAATAGTAAAGCAGCAGCAGTAGTAAAGCAAAGACAGTAGTAACAAAAGCAGTAACAGTGGGATTCGAGTGCGGTAGGCATAGGGATGGATGGACGGGCGTTGCATGGACAAGACAATTCACATAGCAATCAGAACATAGGGCAATTGCAGATAAATAAGATAAAGCATCCAAGTACTAGACAATCCTAGGCATGTGTTCCCTATATAGTCATACGTGCTCGCAATGAGAACTTGCACAACATCTTTTGTCCTGCTAGCCCGTTTGCAGCGGGGCCTCTAGGGAACTACTGGCAATTAAGGTGCTCCTTTTAATAGAGCACCGGAGCAAAGCATTAACACTCCGTGAACACATGTGATCCTCACATCAAAGCCTTTCCATTCTGGTTATCCCGATTTCTGTCACTTCGGGGCCATAGGTTCTGGACAACGACGTGTGTATAAAACTTGCAGATAAGACCAAGAACAATACTATCATAATGAATCAATAATAAGTTCAGATCTGAAATCATGGCACTCGGGTCCTAGTGACAAGCATTAAGCACAACAAGTCGCAGCAAAGTCATAAAGCACTAATAAAAGATACTAGGCACCATGCCTAACAATCTGATGCCATTACATGAACGATCTCATACAATCCCTACCATCCCCATAGCCTACAGCGGGGGATTACTCACTTATAGATGGGGGAAACATGGATGGTCGATGGAGAAGCGATGGTGATGATGATGGCGATGATCTCCTCCAATTCTCCGTCCCAGCAGGGTGCCAGAACGGAGTTTCTGGTGCTGTTTCGTGGAATCTGGTGGTGGCGGCAGAGCAGAACTCCTTCTGGAAAAACGTCAAACCCCTCGAAGTCCTTAGGTTAGAAGGCTCCTTATAGGCGAAGAGAGAGGCCGAGGGGGTGCCTGGGGGGCCCACACCACCCCCTAGCGCGGCCTGGCCTGGCCCGTGCCAGCAGGTGGTGTGGCCACCCCAGGGCTCTTCTCCGTCTCGTATTCTGGCTCCTGGAGTCTTCGGGTGAAATAGGATTTTTGGCATATTTTTCGGGATTTTTCCTGATAGTTGATTTTCTGCACAAAAAGTAGACACCAAGGCAATTCTGCTGAAAACAGCGTCAGTTCGCATTAGTTGCATCCAAATCACACAAGTATAGAGGAGAAACAATAGCAAAAGTGTTCGGGAAAGTAGATACGTTTTGGACGTATCAACTCCCCCCAAGCTTAGCTTATTGCTTGTCCTCAAGCAATTCAGTTGAAAACTGAGTGCGATAAAAGAACTTTCACGAACACATTTGCTTCATATGATGTAAATATTCTCAGCAATGTGATCAACTTACTTGGACAATTCATAATAAATAGTATGCAACTGAGT
The DNA here is from genome assembly GCA_916181665.1 of Avena sativa. Lineage (NCBI taxonomy): Eukaryota > Viridiplantae > Streptophyta > Magnoliopsida > Poales > Poaceae > Avena > Avena sativa. Next base: position 539,811,731 of record OV702289.1, on the reverse strand, counting down.
CTACCTAATAGTCATTGCAAGCTATGAAGATATTCCAACTCAAGAATAATAAGTAGCATAAAGCACGAACATAAGCAACATTACAATGCTCATAGAAAGGTATGATAGAGTGGTATCTCGCTTGCCATTTGATTATGAATATCAAGGCACCTCTGAAGTTCAAGTGATGACTAGAAGTAAAGATATCAAGGATACAAGCATCATAGTCATAACACAAATAATCAAGTATTGGAACAAACACAAAGAATGACAACTATGCTCTCAAGAAGGTGCTCGGAGAATAAGTGGAGACTCAACAAGTAAAGGAAAAGGTTTTGAATAATTTTGAAAGGCTTCTAAATGCTGAAAGTATGGTACTTGTTAGCTTTGAGCTCTCATTGCCCCTATCATAAGCATCTTTAACATGGTTAAGGTGAAAGTGAGGTCCAATCTTAGTTATATGCTTGACAGACTATAAACTGAAAATCCCAAGTCCCTTGAGTACGAGGGCCGCTCCTCATGCTACTCAACTTTAGTTACCGGTAAGTTCTTGTCATCGTAAGTATGTGCGTATCATTGAGAACCGCCAACGGGGTACCCCTTGCCCAATGATACGGAAGAATCCCCATATCAAAATGACAAGGCAAGCAGACAATGAGTATCTCAGCAATCTTTTTTCTCTCTTTCCTCTTTTCATAGAACTCTTTATTTTCTTTTTCTCAATAGCTATCTCTCTCTTTTTTTATAAGAAGAATGCTTCATAGATATCATTATGGTTATGCTGCAGGTTTCCACCATGTCAGCATGGATTAGACCAGCGGCCTAGGCGTTTCTCTAACACACGTACATAACTCCATGGACTTACAAGCTCCCCTTTTATTTCACACCGACGACATGCGCAAACGAGAGAGCAAGGTATCAACTGGGTATATATTTAGAAGTGTTGAAAGCGTTCCCCATGACAGCACGGTTCTGCTAATCCCCAGCCTATAATTAGCAAGCATATAACTTTCATGGACAGTTCACAATGGTTCAGGTTTATTTAGTGCAGGAAATAAAGTGTGCCATCAAGTTCGTGAGAGCTTTACTAACTAATTTTCCCATAACAAGCAAACATTTTATTCGGAAGAAAACAGGGCATAATGAATATGCACGGGAGTAGCAAATGATGCTAATAGGTAGGTATGGTGGACACTTTGGAAATATTTGGTTTAGGGAGTTGGAAACATGAGTAAAACACTCAGTGGAAGTGAAGGCTAGCAATAGTAAGGGAGCGACAAACGAGAGAGCAATAGCTGTCATTATCATGCTTGCAACAAAACAAGACTACTCATGGCATGAAAGTGATTCAAGATCCTCAAGGCAAAATAATTCGTCAAGGTTAACTGATTATTACAGTCATGTGCATGCGTGAGCATGTGCCAAGTCAATCAAATGAAACATTCATAGGAGGATACCACGGTGTCATACCAATGAGCAATGCAAGCAAACATTCATAAGACATGCTACAAACTATTAGCGAGCTGGAGCTAATCATAAGAAAGCAAGAACTACTAAGCATCCAAAGAAAACATACACTCTACATGAATGGACTAAGCATGCCCACAGTGATGAGTATATGTACAAAAATGAAAACAAATAGAGTTCGTTACCAGCCTCTTACCACGCCTCAAGTTGTCATTCTCTTCACTTGTGTGGCTTGAATAATAATATGAAACTAATATCCGCTGAGGACTGCCGAAACCTGTAGCAAACTCGCAAAAACCAAAGAAGAACGACAAATATTTTTGGTGTTTTCGATTTTTAAATAAGAACCAAAATGGAAAAACAAACAAAACAAAATCTTTTTGGATTTTTCGAATAGTTCAAACAAAGCAAAAAGGGAAAAGCAAACCAAGGCAAAAAGAAGAAGCAAACCAAAGAGAAACAACAAAAATATTTTTGGTCTTTTGTGTTTTTAGAAAGCAAAAGCAAAGAAGAACGAAAACTAAAAAGAGAATGAAAACATGAATATACAAAGTACCGACGCAACATGATATGGAGATGAGTGCGGTGTCGGCGTACCTCCCCCCAAGCTTAGGCTTTTGGCCTAAGTGGGTATCAATCCCAAGCTGGCCAGGATGAAGTATCACCGGGTACGACGAGGAGGTACCCTCGTCCTGGTGCGAGCCCGAGTACGCCCCTCCATAATGTGCGGAGTAATCATAGGAGGGCGCATCCTCCTGGTGCTGCTCGTGGAAACCCAACAAGCAAAGCTGCTCGTCCACCTCCTCCTTGGAGCGCGACCACGGTCTCCTGTCAACACTAAACAAAGCAGGCTGTGGCAAAAGGATCTCCCTTTCATCCCTGTCAGTGAAAAGCATCCTATATACTAGATTGTTCAAATCAGAGGTAGCAGTGAAAAAATGATGAGTTTTCATGGCAACAAGGTCGAGCCTCTGTGGTGTTAACATAACATCATCGGGATCCACTGAAAGGCCTAATGCACTGACTACATGCGAGGCAATGATGCCCCCATAGATAGGCCCCCTAGCAGCTAGGCGGCGAGCAATAAGCGAGCCAAGATTGTACCGAGAATCATTGTTAAGCGCAGCAGCAAGGAATGCTAAATGATAGTTGGAGATATTACTTGTGTTCTCCCTACCAAGTACACTAGTAGCAAGATAGTATGCAAAGTATCTAAGAGCAGGGAGTTGGATATTTCTTATCTTTCCGCGTTGCGCCACACGGTCATCATCATTGGTCACCCCTCGGCAAAGCTCCAACAAATCAGCGGGTCGCCCTTGAATTTTCTTCACGGTCCATGTCATACGCACACCTACAATACTGCAAAATCTCTCCAAAGGCATGGTGAAGGGCATATCATAGATTTTAAAAGAGACAGTAGATTGATAGGATGTGTTAGTAAATGAGAATCTCTCAACAAAAGTTTTGGTGAGCATAGCGTACTGTGCACTCTCATCTTGCATATAAGAGGTCAAGCCAACCCTCTCAATCAGTAGCAAGAAATCATCAAGAATACCTGCAGCTTGCAAGAAAGTAAAACAAGGAAAAGAGGATGGGTGAGCATCTCCATCATCCCTTTCACTGCCAATACATGTTGCAATAAGGTCTTCATTGTATGAAGGCCTAGCTTGAGAGGCTGTTCTTGAGGGCATCGACCTCCTAGGTGCATCACTCTCAAATATCTCTCCAAAAGTGTGGTTGTTCATGCTTGGTATTCTGAAATTTAAACACCTATCAAACAAGTGATTGCAAAGTAAATATAATGAAGGATTCTACTCATAGGGACTTGCGAGAGGCCTAAACATGCATCAAAACTATATCTCTAAGCATCAAACAAGCTTACAAGCTCTCATAACCAGTCACCTACAGCAGCAAAATACTCAACATATAATCCACTAAACACAAATCTACTTGGACAAGGCGAGGAGTCACATACCAAGGAACAAATGCTCCAAATTTCAGCAAGAAAGATGGGCTGAGCAAGGAGATCGAAGAAATCGAGAGCAAGCACAGAAAGAACGCGATTTTGATCTATGAACTGGAGCTTACTCGGGAGAGAGAGAAAAGTGGCAGGTGAGAGAGTAAGTGGGAGGCCAGGGGTGGCCCACACCAGGGCATGGCGCCACCCAAGGCTGGCCGCGCCACCATGTGGTGTGCCTGCCTGGTGGCCCCCCTGGTGCCTACTAGGTACTCCTCTGCCCCTTTTTCACGTAAAATTTTAATATGAATTTTCTGGAATTTTTCGAGACACTTTATTTTTGGGCTTTTTTCAGAAATAGAAGAATGATTTTTCTGACAAGACATATTTTTTCTTTTGGAAACATGATGCAAGGACAAAACAAGGCTAGAACTACAGAAGTTCTAACATGCAAGCAACTAACAACACAAAGAAAACTAAACGAAAGCAAAAACTAAAATGCAAAGGATAGAAATAAACGGAAATAATCATAATGAAAACATTGTTTTGTTCAATGGAATCCTTTTGTTAACAAGGTTGATCAAGTCTTGCTACCAAAACAATTGCATATGAGACAAAACTTTGTACTCCACTAATGATTATGTTACCTCAACCTTGATAGCCATGGTCCCAATCATAATAGTTTCAAATTTTTCTTTTGGTATGGGACAATATATTTCTCCAACTTGAATGCCTTCAACATGTTCAATTGAATTCAAGTCATAAGTCCTTTCAATCTTCTTGGGGAAATAGACAGTATGTTCCTTGTCATTAACATTGAAGGTCACCTTTCCTTGATTACAATTAATAACAGCTCCTGCAGTATTAAGAAAAGGTCTCCCAAGAATAATAGACATATTATCATCTTCAGGCATTTCAAGCACAACAAAATCAGTTAATATCAAGCAATTGTGAGCCACCTGAACAGGTACATCCTCACATATACCCACAGGAATAGTGGTAGATTTATCAGCCATTTGCAAAGATATATTAGTTGGTATCAATTTTTCAAGCTGAAGCCTCTTGTAGAGAGAGAAAGGCATAACACTAACTCCAGCTCCCAAATCACACAAAGCAGTTCTAACATAACTGTTCTAAATAGAGCAAGGGATAGTTGGAATCCCTGGGTCTCCAAGTTTCTTAGGAACCTTACCATTGAAAGAATAATTAGCAAGCAAAGTAGAGATTTCTTCATTAGGGATCTTCCTTTTATTCGAGACAATGTCCTTCATATACTTTGAGTAAGGAGGCAACTTAATAGCATCAGTCAAAGGAATTTGCAAGAATAAAGGCTTCATCCACTCACAAAACTTATTATAGTGTTCATCTTCCTTTGACTTGTTTCTTATCGGGGAAAGGCATAGGTTTTTGGACCCAAGGTTCTCTTTCACTACCATGTTTCTTAGCAATAAAATCTTCTTTGGTGTATTTAGTAGTCTTAATGTGGTTCTTAGGTTCTTATTCAACTTTTTCTTCATTAGGAACTTCATTTTCTTCATTACCACTTTCAGTTTCAGCATCAGAAATAGATATACTATTAGGATCTATAGCAGGCTTAGAGGGTTCTACAACAGTTTTATGTTTCTTTTTCCTTTTCTTACGAGTAGAACCACTATTTTCAGCTTGTTGAGAATCCTGCTCAATTCTTTTGGGATGCCCCTCGGGATATAGAGGATCCTGGGTAGCAGCTCCACTTCTAGTTCTAATTTCATAAGCATGTTTTTCTTTAGCAGCATTAACTAGCAAGTCTTTTTGCACTTTAACGAGTTGATCTATTTGAGTTTGAACCATTTGAAAGTGTTTAACAATCATTTTAACATCATTAGAGGTTCTTTCCACAATATCTTTCAACTCAACAATACCTCTAGTGTTTTCCATTAGTTGATTTTGCACCCTTTTATTAAAGTTATCTTGCTTAACAATAAAGATATCAAATTCTTCTAAGCATTGATCAGGAGGTTTAGAGTAAGGGATATCACCTTCATCAAAGTGTTGGAGAGAGTGTACCTCAATAGTGGATGAGTAGGGAATAGGCTTACATAATTCTTCTATATGAGGTAAATTCTTGACATCTGCAGCTTTAATTCCCTTTTCCTTAAGACATTTCTTAGCTTCCTTCATCACTTCATCATTTAATTCAATAACTCCCCTCTTCTATGGTGTTGGAATAGGCACAGGAATAGATGGTTCAGGTATAATTACTTCAGGTATAGCTTGTTTAGGAGGAGTCCAATCTTCATAATTCTTGCTTATTTTAGCCATTAATTCCTCAGCTTCCTTAGGAGTCCTGTTCCTGAAAACACAATCAGCACAACTATCTAGGTATATCCTAGATTCCTCGGTTAGTCCATTATAAAATATATCAAGAATCTCATTCTTAGGTAATGGACTTCCAGCCTGTGCATGAATCAAAGCACAAAACCTTGCCCAAGATTCGGGCAGTACCTCTTTTTCTCCCTCTTTAAAATCAAAAAGTTCCTGCAAAATAGTATGTCTAGCACTGGGAGGAAAATATTTCTGCAGGAAGGTACTAATCAAGCACTCAGGGCTATCAATAGATCCAGGAGGTAAATTACTAAACCAAGTTTTAGCTTCTCCTTTCAGTGAAAATGGAAAAATCTTAGCAACAAAGTAAGTACGCATCTTAATATCATCAGAAAATAAGCCACTCATGGTAGAAAGTTCATTCATATGTGCTACCACACTTTAATTCTTAGTCCACCAAAAGGTTCTTTCTCGACAATAGCTATGTAAGATAGATCGAGAGAAAAATCATAATCTTCATCTGTAATGTTTATGGGAGAAGCAGCAAACTTAGAAGCAGGAGATAACTTGGGTCTAATAGTACGCCTCTCAAGGAGACTCTTAGCAGCGCTCCTATCATGGGTGTTCTTACATTCTTTAATAAACTCATTGGTCATCTCAACATAATCTTCTTCAATATCATAACTCTCACTAGACTCAAGTGAGCTAACAGGTGTGGTAGTGTCTTCATTAGGAGTTTCGGTATTTCCAGCTATAGTTCTAGCAATCGTAACATCTAGTAAAGGACCTAATGAACCACTCTTATCAAGCACAGTAGAAGCAGCATCATAAACATCAGAAGTTTCAGATTCAGCAGTAGTAGCAGTGTGTGTAGCATGTGTATGTGGTGGTGTAACGAGCTTACTTATAACAGATGGTGAATCAAGAGCAGCAGAGGTGTTTAGAACCATACCTCTTCTTGTAGTGGATGGTAAAATAGGAACCTTGCCATCACGAGACTTACCCATGATGGATGGATAGCAGCGAACAATAGAGAATCCAAGTGAACTTGATAAATAAAGCTATGCTCCCCGGCAACGGCGCCAGAAATAGTCTTGATGACCCACAAGTATAGGGGGTGTATCGCAGTATTTTCGAGGGAAGTGAAACCCAATTTATAGATTCGACACAAGGGGAGCCAAAGAATATTTATAAGCCTTAACAACTGAGTTGTCAATTCAGCTGCACCTGGAAACAATCTTGCTCACAACAGTTTATCAGTAGCAACAGTTTTGTAGTACGAAAAGCAGCAGCAGTAGTAAAGCAAAGACAGTAGTAACAAAAGCAGTAACAGTGGGATTCGAGTGCGGTAGGCATAGGGATGGATGGACGGGTGTTGCATGGACAAGACAATTCACATAGCAATCAGAACATAGGGCAATTGCAGATAAATAAGATAAAGCATCCAAGTACTAGACAATCCTAGGCATGTGTTCCATATATAGTCATACATGCTCGCAATGAGAACTTGCACAACATCTTTTGTCCTGCCAGCCCGTTTGCAGCGGGGCCTCTAGGGAACTACTGGCAATTAAGGTGATCCTTTTAATAGAGCACCGGAGTAAAGCATTAACACTCTGTGAACACATGTGATCCTCACATCAAAGCCTTTCCCTTCCGGTTATCCCGATTTCTGTCACTTCGGGGCCATAGGTTCCGGACAACGACGTGTGTATACAACTTGCAGATAAGACCAAGAACAATACTATCATAATGAATCAATAATAAGTTTAGATCTGAAATCATGGCACTCGGGCCCTAGTGACAAGCATTAAGCACAACAAGTCGCAACAAAGTCATAAAGCACTAATAAAAGATACTAGGCACCATGCCCTAACAATCTGATGTCATTACATGAACGATCTCATCCAATCCCTACCATCCCCATAGCCTACAGCGGGGGATTACTCACTCATAGATGGGGGAAACATGGATGGTCGATGGAGAAGCGATGGTGATGATGATGGCGATGATCTCCTGCAATTCCCCGTCCCGGCAGGGTGCCAGAACGGAGTTTTTGGTGCTGTTTCGTGGAATCTGGTGGTGGCGGCGGAGCGGAACTCCTTCTGGAAAAATGTTGAACCCCCCGAAGTTTTTAGGTCAAAAGGCTCCTTATAGGCGAAGAGAGAGGCCAAGGGGGTGCCTGGGGGGCCACACCACCCCCTGGCGCGGCCTGGCCTGGCCCGCGCCAGCAGGTGGTGTGGCCACCCCAGGGCTCTTCTCCGTCTCGTATTCTGGCTCCTGGAGTCTTTGGGTGAAATATGATTTTTGGCATATTTTTCGGGGTTTTTCCTGATAGTTGATTTTCTGCACAAAAAGTAGACACCAAGGCAATTCTACTGAAAACAGCGTCAGTTCACATTAGTTGCATCCAAATCACACAAGTATAGAGGAGAAACAATAGCAAAAGTGTTCGGGAAAGTAGATACGTTTTGGACGTATCAACTATCACCCCGGCAAAGCCAATGTAGTAGCGGATGCTATTAGCAGATCGTCGTGTAGGCTAAATACCATGATCAAGGAGAAGCAACCAAGTTTGTCTGAGGAGTTGGAGCAGTTCAGAACTGAGCTAGTTAGCAAAGGATTCTTAGCTAGTATTGAACTTCAACCCACATTAATCAGCCAAATCAAGGAAGCCCAGAAGGGAAATGAAAGTATCGACGGAATCAAACGTCATATTGGTACAGGAAAGGTACCTGGATTCACTAAAGACGAAGAAGGAGTTCTGTGGTACAAAGGCCGTATCTGTGTGCCAGCAGATTCGGAGCTGAAGCAAGTTATCATGCAGGAAGCTCATGATACTCTTTATTCTATCCACCCCGGAGGAACGAAGATATATCAAGACCTGAAAGAGCAATTTTGGTGGCACAAGATGAAGAGAGAAATCGGAAGCTACATCGCCAAGTGTGACATCTGTCAAAGAGTCAAAGCAGAGCATCAGAGACCCGCAGGACTGTTGCAACCATTGCAGATTCCAGAATGGAAATGGGATTCCGTCGAAATGGCCTTTATCACCGGTTTGCCTACTTCTAGTAGGGGAAATGACTCAATCTGGGTCATAGTTGATAGACTGTCCAAGGTAGCTCACTTCATACCAGTCAAGACACCTACCAGAGTTCAAAACTAGCAGAATTGTATATTGCTAGGATTGTTAGTTTGCATGGAACCCCCAAGACCATAGTATCAGATCGAGGAACCTAGTTTACCTCGAGATTTTGGCAGAAAGTCCAGGAAGGATTGGGAACCAAGTTGAATTTCAGCACCGCTTATCACCCGCAAACTGATGGACAGACTGAGAGAGTCAACCAGATCCTAGAGGATATGTTGAGATCTTGTGTGTTAGAGTATGGATCAAAATGGGAAGACTGCCTGCCTTTCGCAGAATTCTCATATAACAATAGTTATCAAGCTAGTTTGCAGATGGCACCATTTGAGTTCCTATATGGAAGGAAGTGTCGCACCCCTTTGAATTGGTCGCAAGTAGGCGAGAGTCAGATTTTTGGTCCCGACATTCTCTGGGAAGCCGAAGAGAAGGTCCACAAAGTCCGTGAGCACCTCAAGACCGCCTAGTACAGACAGAAGAGTTATGCTGACAAGAGAAGGAGAGACCTGACTTTCAATATCGGAGATTTTGTATATCTTAAGATTTCGCCATTGAAGGGAACCCAACGTTTTAGTCTGAAAGGAAACTTAGCCCCTAGATATATCGGGCCCTTCAAAATTCTGAACCTTTGAGGAGAAGTATCGTATCAACTGTAACTACCAGAAGAGATGTCTGCCATTCACAATGTGTTTCATATCTCATTACTTCGCAAATGTCTGGAAGTGCCGGAGAAGACTGAAGTTTTCAAGAACATCGATCACCGAGCTGTTGAGATCAACAATGACCTGACATATCATGAAGTGCCCATCCGTATCTTGGAGGAAGCTTATAGAACCACTAGGACCAGAAGTATCAAATTTCTCAAGATTAAATGGAGCAACCATACCGAAGAGGAAGCCACTTGGGAGCGAGAAGATTACATTAGGACAGAGTTCCCAGATCTCTTTAGTTCCTAGTTTTCTTTCGTAAATCTCAGGACGAGATTTTGTTTAAGGGGGAAAGGTTTGTAACATCCCAAAACTTCAATCCAAGGTTATTAAGATCCAAATCATCAAAATTAGGGTTAACAAAAACTTTTCCAATTAAAATTATTAAAGCATTCATATGTGTGTGCATTTAAATAGGAGTTGTTTTGAATTGCCATGATTAAGTGATCATTGCTTGTAAAATGATTCTTTGGTGAAATAAACATCATCTAGATCATTCCCAAACAAATCCCAAAGAAAAACAAATCAAAAAGAATAAAAGAAAGAAATGGTCATTTGTGCCATTTTAATCAACATGCCTACTTTGGCTATTCCTAGAACTCAATTCTTAACAGAAACAAATGTGGATCTTTGCACCCCTTGCTAGTACATGTAATGATGTACCAAGGCCCACTTTGTGATCTGCCAAAAACTTTCAAACACTAATTTTAAATGGCATTTGAAAATTGAATGTAGTTCATATGGGAAGATCACACTTATTCAAAAACCACTCAAATGAGCTCCATTTTCAAAACCCAAGCAACCATAGAGGCTTAAGCATGTTTATAGCAAACCCACCAAAATTCATCCAAAAATTTCAAACTTCAGTTCATGCGGCCATTGTGTCGAACAGGTGGCATGCACCAAATTTCTGCCTAATTTTTACTATTCAATGATCATTGCATTGTCGAGTAATTGGGCTCCATTTGGTCCCCTTGTCCCCTCTAACTCTAATCAGCACCTAACTAAGCTACTAACCGGCCTAGAGCAGTAGTGGAGCACCACCACTTTGTGGTCACCGCCAACCGATCATGGACAGAGAGCCACCGACCGCACAGCGACAATCCTGCACCACCACTAGCTCCGCCCAACCCTACCGCCACTCCCTTTTCACCCCTCGATCACCCCCAGGCCGTGGACCACCCCCAGCGCCGCCGCCCAATGTCTCTGCGAGCTCGCTAGAGCGCGTTAGCCGCCAGCACGCCACAGACCGCGCCTCGACCTAATCATGCGCGTGCCGCTCCGCCTCGACCCTAGCAACCCGCCAGACACGGCCGTGCACCGCCGCGTGACCCACAGTCACCGTGCGCCACGTCGAGCATCGCCTCTGTCTCCCAGAGCGCGGGACGCTCCCGACCAAACTCCACCGCCCCTAGCCACGCATTGAAGCCGTAGAGCACCGCCAGGAGGCAGGCCACCGTCCCCTACCTCAAGCCACACCGCTAGCACGCTGTGCAGCCCTCGCCGAAGTCGCCAGCCATCCATTTCGGTCGCCTCGTCGAGCTATAAATAGAGGCCACCCCAGCACAAACCACTCACACCATTCCACTCCCCTCTCCTCACTGATCCTTCCCCACCTCTAGCCGGAGCAGCTCGAGCACTTGTTCGCTGGAATTTGGCCGGAGAAGCCCGCTGCATAGGAGGAGCAGGCGTCGTCGATTTCGTCCACCCCAGGAGCTGCCGCGACCACCTCTGAGCCCGTCGTCGACAGCATATTCGATCGCCCCCATCGCCGCTGTAGCTGGAGCCCTAGTATGCCCCTTGAGCACCCCCAACGAGCCGCTAGGGTTATACCTCGCCGGCGACCTGTCTGTCGTCGACGACGAGCCCCAGTCGTAGATCCTAGTTCTAATCTAACGGCCAACATCGCCCTGTACTGCTTCGCGTGTAAAGAGCCGCTGACCGGTGGACCCCCCTGTCAGCTGTTCTCTGTGCCGCGGAATGCCACTGGGCCGGCCCGTTTTCATTCCCGCGCGACCCATTTAATTCAAATTTAGATTTTTCTAATTTAGTTTGAACTTGGTTCTGTCCCTTAGTTTGAAAATCAATTCAGAGAGATTTACAAATCCAAATGGAGTGATTCCAATTTTGTTAGAAAGCTACTGAAAAGATCTATCCAAGCCCGTTGGATTTAATTCATTTAGAGTTAGAGATCCCTCCTAGTAAAAATAACAAGACAGAATCATTTGCACATTCAAACATTTTTATAAAATCAACCATGATAGCTTTTGAGTTGATTCCAACTCTCAAAAATCACATTTAACCATACCTATCTGAATATGTAATAATATTAGGGTTTACATGGAGTGACTTTGGACTAGTACCAAAATAATGCTATATAGGCATTTCTAGTCACTTTAAATCATTAAATAATGAACTTAAACCAAAGTAATTGTGAGCCAACCCTTAAATCACATTCCCACATGTTATAATATGTGGTGATGAGATGTGTCCACATGATCCCATATTTTAAGTGGTGAATATTAAATCTTAGTTATGTTTCAATGAGTAGAAATTACTTTTCTTAAATAAAAAGAATGAAACTAGTTAATAAAACTTGTGATGCTTGTGATGATAATAGATCATCAAATGTGTGCCTTAGAATGCTAATTAGACTAGTTAAGTATTGTTTGGTGATTGTGTACTCTGTATGTATTTATAGACGATAGTACCGACCAAGCTTTCGAGGAGGAGGAGTTCTATCAAGAGGAGGAAGAAAACTTCAACCACTGCACTGCACAAGGCAAGCTAACACTTGCAAGTATTATACTAGAAAGCCATCATTAACAATGCAAGCTAACCCTTGCAAGTAGAATGATTAACAAGCTAGACTTAAACTAGATGATTTGAGCAAAGATGCTATAGGCATGCTTTGGTGATACCACTTTGACTATTATTTACCCCAAGTATTATTTTCAAGCTTTACTTCCTTTACTTTAGCAAAGTCCCTTACTTGTTTTGAAGGTAGCATAAAAAGTATAAAACTTGACCTATTTAGATAACTTTAGATGTGATTCTATGGCATGAGATTGATCCCATCTTTCCACCTTAGTGAACACTCTTAACTTAGTAGTTTAGAGTAGATAAAAACTTGAGTCACTTTAGATGGGAACCCTTGGTGAAAATGAATTATGAAAACCTTGAAATGATGAGTCATTCTATTGAGATGTTTTGACATGTGTTGAGAAACACAAATGGTTTATGATGATGAAAATGTTGAGGCATGAGCCTTGACCCTTTTACAAAACTGATGGTTGGATTCAGATGCGATACCATTCCCTGACAGGGGTAAGGCTTAGCCGGAAGTTTATATGCATTAGTATTAGTTCCCTCGCGGGAGAGGTTTGAGCTGAGGCTACCTCTCAATGTTGTACACCTATGCAGTGCCCAAGATGACAGATGGTCATGGTTGGGAGGCCATGCTCATAGGAGAGGTGCTTATACTAGGGTGTGTGAAGGAAAGGTTATGTTTGATTATCTGCATACTAAGTATGATGATTCAGGGTTATCCCTGACAGATGTATCGAATCTTGTGGTGAAAGTGTACCACCTCTATAGACAGGAGTAACTGCAGTGACTGCCATCATAAGAGAATCTCTTCTGCTCAAAGCATCTAAACTATTCGAATAGCCGCGTCCGTGGTTATGGACAGTTGGAGTGTCCATACTATTTCATTGTCAGATGTTTTCAAAATAACTTATGAAATGAATGATGAATCTTGACTTGACCACAACAGAGTTGTGACTATGACACTAGCTTCCCAACTTAAGTGATTCTAGAACTTTATTTTATCTTTCTTTGTTTCAGAACTCAGCTTAGGTTTCAAACTTAACCTGATAGTTATACTTAGAGTTAGCACTTTACTTTAGAACTATACCAATTGTTAGTGGTAGCTTGCGAGTACTTCAAGAGTACTCATGGCTTTTGTCCCTGGCTATTCTCATGGCCAGACTATGAAGGAGACTCCAAGATGATGGCCAGCAGGACGGCTATGATAACTAGGACTATCTGCCTTCGTCAGCATTGCTTGTGCCCCTGAACATGGACCCCACCGCTACGCTTATCTTTTATTCCGCTGCTTGTTGTATTAAGACTGGATCATGGGATCCTTATTTGTGTAAGACCTTATGTATGGTTTGTAATGGATGATGTACTGTGATATCCAATCCGTTATGTCTCGCAAAAATGGTAATCCTGGGATTGCGATGTATGACATAACGGCCATCTGGGATTTAAAATCCGGGTGTTGACAGGCATAGTGGGGGGACGCCATGAACTTGGTGAATGCCTATCGCCCCAGGAAGCAGTGGTAGGGGCTAGGAAATTCACCAGCTCGAAGACGATCCGCTTGGTGCGAAATCTGGCTGGTGTGCCGAAGGTGACTCGCAGTGTCACCTTGCCGATTGGATACGCCTTCTAACCAGGAACGATGCCGTGGAAGGTAGTGAGGGTCAATTCGACCATCGACTACGGGGGTTGCAGTCTCCTGGAGGTGTCTGGGTATAGGATATTGATGGATCTCCCGCCGTCCACCAGCATCTTGGGGAGCCAGTAGTCAGCCACTTTGGGCTTGACCACCAGGGCGACTCGCCCGGGGTACTCGATCTTGGGCACGTGATCCTCATGGCTCCAGGTGATGCTTTGCTCGGACCAGTTGAGGAAGCAAGGGACGTCCACTTGTGTCACTAATGGCTGTGAAATACCACCTCTTTTAGCCATATAAAATGAGCCAAGTATCTCTCATATCATGTTTCTTTCAGCTATAGCTATGCCTTATATGCATGACTTCTAGTTCTCATTTACTTTCATATGAGCTTTGCACATTTAGTAGTTTAGGTAGAATTTTATCACTTTTCCTTGTCTATGACATGTGTGTAGGTATTGATGATGATTATGGATAAAACAAAGGCAAAAGGGACAAAGAGAGCTAGTATGGAGGAGCTGCAGAGACCAAACTTAGCCATTTGAGAGGTTGAAAAGGTGAATTTTTCCAACTTCTCAAAATAAAGATCTAAGACCACGGGGTTCTAGCCCTCGAATATATGAATTCAGCGAGCCCAAGAACACCCAAAATAGAGTTCGTATGAAGAAATGGCGGCCAAAATACTAAAGGGGATAGACGGTTTGACGAGCAACTATATAGGAATTCAGAAACGAATGGATACTGTTGCGAAGATTATTTATCAAAAGTCTTAGTTAAACTTCAAATATTATTTAGTACATTAGGATTTGAATCTAGTTCATGACACGGAGATGGAAGTTATTCATTTCATAAATTTTTGTTATTTAATTTTTTAGCTCAAATTCACAATAAACAAACCAATAGTCCAAATGTAATGATCAGCTACATAGGAGCTACTTTGAGTTATTGGTTGTTGAAGCTTGCATCTAGGTCCCACTTTCTTATAGAGGCAACTTTCGTTAAAGCTAAATGTTTGAAACTTTAATCTCACATTCACACTATCCTCTAAGTCAAGTAAATATTGGGGAGCATTGTTCACGTATAAAGGACCTCCTTTGAGCTTAACGGTAAATCTTAGGAGTTACTTGATGCAATGATCAACCCTTTGCTTACCACAATGTCAGACTACAAGGTGACCCTCCCCAGGCTCCACCCCCACCCCCACCCTAGTGGTTTATTCTTAAAATTTAAACATTTTTACATCCTTGTTTATAAAATACACCATAATTCACTAGAGATAAATGTATATGTCCACAACGAAAATAGCCAGGGAACTGGGGTTTAGGTGGACGTAATTTTCAGAATAATTCGAAAAAATGTATTCAAAGTTTTATAAAAATATGAAATAAATCTAGCACATACTTATTACCTTGATACTTACTTGTGCAAATTTTAAGAAACAATACAATACTATGTGCCATGCAAAAAAATAGAAAATATAACTTAGCATTCACACAAGCACCATACACACAATCAATGGAAAGATTAGCATGAATATGGCACATAAATCAATCATTCTCTTTATGCAAATAAAAAATGGAACTTAGCATTCACACAAGCACATAAATAAATCAATCATCCTCTTTCTGCAGTACATTCACACAAGAGCATAAAGCTTAGTATGAACATGATACAAAACTGAAATCATGCTAACTTTTGCAACAATCAGATTTTCTTTGGTGAGCTTGTACTTTGCATTTCCAAATCTAGTCAAGTTCCTATTTCCATCAAGCAATCCAACCAAGATAATGTTGTGCCAAAGGGGCTCAACATGCCTATCTTACTTGAGGACTAGCGTCGTTCAGTCTCCAAGTCTACATCTACTCTTCGAATGATTTGTGCTCTATCATTATTTTCCATCTTCGCAATACCAAAATCACCTGCTATATAGTTGGTGAAGAGCTCTCTGAAAATCTAATAGGGTAGGTAGAATTGGGGCTAGCTCGGCATACAAGGGATGGCCTATTCATCTCATTATATAGATCAAGGGGTTACATGGTTCGGTACAATACTGTCAACATCCGGATTTTTAAGTTCGGATGCCTATTATGCCGTACATCACAATCCCAGGATTACCATTTTTGCGAGACATAACAGAATTGGTACCACAGTACATCATTCATTACAAACCATAATAGTCTTACGAATAGTTGATCTCATGATCAAGTCTTAATACAAATCAGAGCTGCGGAAATAAATGTAGTAGACTCCATCTTCATGGTCACAGACAATGCTGATGATGGGAGATGATCCTAGTTATCATAGAACTCATGTTGTCCCTCTTCTGGGTAGTCCTCCTCATAGTCTGACCATGGGAATAGCCAGGGACAAAGCCATGAGTACTCTTTAAGTACTCGCAAACTATCACTAATATAAGTAAAGTAAAACTAGTAGGAATCCTATGCTCTAGTCTTATTTGCAACAAGCCAATTTTATTTCATAAGTACTCCATAATACAACCTATTTTAGTTCTCTAGATTACTTAAGTGGGAACCTAGTTTCATGTCCATAACCCTGTTGTGGTCAAGTCAAAGTCATCTTTCAAGTCACAAGTCATTTTTAAAACATATGACAATGGAATAGTATGGCCACTCCAACTGTCCATAACTGCGGACGCGGCTATTTGAATAGTTTGACACTCTGTAGAGGTGGTACACTTTTACCACAAAATTCGATACATCCGTCAGGGATAACCCCGAATCATCATACTTGGTATGCGGATAAGCAATCCTAACCTTTCAATTACACACCCTAGTATAGGCACCTCCCCTATGAGCTTGGCCTCCCAGCCATGGCCAACTGCCATCCCGAGAACTACATAGGTGGACATTTATCACGAGATAGCCTCAGCTCAACCTATTTTCGCAAGGGAACCCATACTAAGACATATAAACTTCCAGTTAAGCCCTACCCAATTCAGGTATTGTGGTTGTACGGTAAAATTGGAATGGTATCGCATCCGAACCCAACCATCAGTTTTTATCAAAGTCAAGGCTCATACCTCATTCAGTTTCATCATCAAATCATTGTGTTTCATAACACATTTCAAAATATTTCAATAGAATGAATCATCATTCCGAGGTTTTCATAATCATTTTCTCCAAGTGTTCCCATCTAAAGTGATCAAGTTTAGCTTAGCACTAGCCACTAGTATTGAGGGTATCACTATTGAGGGATGCTAATCAAGTAGAAGTACCCAAGACTAGTTCTATGATCTTGGTGGTATCCATTCCATTTTTCCACTAATCACAATTCATTAACTAGATAAGAAACTTTCGTATAGGGAAAAGTAAAGCTTATAGGTAAACTGGGATTTGTATAATCAAAGTTGCATAACCAAGCATGCAGGGTGCATCTTGCATAGGTTATCTTGCATAGTTTAGCTTACCTTGAGTAGTGCAGTCGTTGAAGTTCTCTTCTTCTTCCTCGAAGTACTCCTCCTCATCGTAGCCCGAGTCGGTACTAGCGTCTATAAACACATACGAGGTACACAATCACCACACAACGCTTCACTACTTCTATTTAGCACACAAGGGCTCACCCTAGATGATCTAGCATCATCTTAATCATCACATGCAATAATGGCACATCCTTATTTATCTTATTTGAGAAAAGTAATTTCTACTCATTGAAAATACTTAAGATTTAATATTCTCCTATTGAAATATGGGATCCTATTGACACATGCCATCACCACATATTTAAATACTTGGGAATGTGATTTAAATGGTTTGGCATATATTACAAGATTTAATATTGCTATTTAATAATATTATAGTGACTAGAAATGCCTATATAGCATTCTTTTAATACTAGTCCATGATCAATGCCTGTAAAACTAAATATTTTTACATATTCATATAGAGCATGGTAAATGTGATTTTTGAGAGTTGGAATCATCTCAAAAGAATTCATGGTTGATTTTATAGAAATGTTTGAAGTAGTAAAAGTCTCTGTCTTGTTATTTTTATTATAGGAGATCTATAATTTCAAATGGTTTGAATCCAATGGGAGTGATTATATATTTCCAATACCTTTCTAGCAAAATTGAAGTCATGCATTTTGGTTAAGTAAAACTCTCTGAATACAATTTTGAAATCACTGACAGAATAGGGTTTTTAATTAAATAGAAAAATCCTATTTGAATCGCTGGGCTATGTGAGGGAATGCTAATGGGCCGGCCCAACTGCACAGCGCGCGCAGCGGGCTGCTGACAGGATGATCCCACGCGTCAGCAGCTAATATCAGCCCTACGATTAGAGCAAGATCTACGGCTCCAGCTAGGTCTGGGATGGGGGCGAACGGGCTGGTAGACGACAGTGAGTTGATTGGTGATCGTGGCGGCTCCTGGGGTGGCTCCAATCAACGATGCCCTTCCTTCACTGCAATGGTGGGCTCCGGCGATCTGGTGCTCGCCTTGCTCCGAGGAAGGGTCAGAGATGTTTCTGAGAGAGAGGAGAGTGGAATAGTGTGCCGTTTGAGGCTGGGGGAGGGTCCTATTTATACATCGGCGTCGGAGGCAGCGCGACATGGCTCGGGCTCGTCGAGGACACTGCTACAGGTTGCTATAGGCATGGAGGAGGGCATAGGTCGATATGGTGGACTGCGGCGATCATCACGCACATGGTGGCGCAGCAAGGTGCGGTCTTAATCGGTCGGGAGAGGTCTGTGCTCTGTGCGAGTACTGAAGTGTTCGTCATCGAGTACGGTGGTCACGGGGCGCACAGCGGCGAATGGTCATGTCTAGGAGGTGGCTGGTGATGCGGAGGGTGCGGGTACGCGCGGAGAGAGCGAGGCACGGCGTGGCTGCTTGAGGTGGCTTCGACGCTCTGGCGTGCGCTCGGCATGGCAGAGAAGTAAATGGGCGCGGCGCTGCTGGCTTCTCCACTAGTCGACGTTGATCGACAGGTGGATAGAGGGGTGCGGTGAAGTCACGCCTACCTCCTGGGGGTCGTGGGAGATGGCGGTGCGGCATGTGGTGTCGTGTCCATGGTCGAACGGCATGACATGCTCGGGTACGGGCGACACTGGTGCAAATGGCAAGTGAGGCCTGCTCCATTTCACGGCTAGGTACTGGGGATGGTCGTAGGTGAGTAACTGAGACTGATTGTAGTACAAGAATGATCACAAGATTGATTCAATTAGTGTATAGTTGGTAGAGTTCTACTCTGCCTGTTAAGTGTTTGATTAAATGGCCGCATGAACTAGTTATTTGATCTTTCAAATTATATATGGTGGGTGTGTTAGTCACATGCTTAGGAGTCTCTGGTTGCTAGGATTTGTCAAGTGGAGATGGTTTGGGTGGTTTTTGGAAAAGTGCCATCTAGGTACCTACACTTGATTCAATTTTGAAATGCCTCTCAAATAGATTTAAAATTAGTTTATGTAAGTTTGTAAAGTTTGCTTGGATTTATTTTTACTTAGTTCAGCAAGGGGTAAAAAGAATTAGAATTGTTTCTATTGGAATTTTTTTACTAGGGATGCCCAAAGTGGGCTAGTGGTTAACTTTGGCCAAAATGACCATTTGATCATTGTGCTTATAACTTGATTTTCTTTTGATTTGTTTCTGTTTGAAAATGACCTAGATGATCTTGTTTTCATCCTCAAGCTAATCCTCATCCTTGATAGCAATCAAATATGGAATAGCAAGCATTCATGCATTAATAACAATCACACATGCATTCATATGGGTTTAAGAATAAAAGTTTTTATTAACCCTAATCTTGGGTGATTAGAACTTGATAATCTTGTTTAATATTTTTGAGATGTTACAAATACACATCTAACTCTACATATATACGTATTCTAACACCCTCCCTCAATCTCAACCGGTTAACAAGAGGTTGAGACTGTGCCTACAATGATCATACAAAGGCAACGAAAGTGGTTTAGTAAAGATATCAGCAACTTGATCCTTGGATGAGTGATGGCTCAGTGCACGGCGCCCAGAAAAGTGCTGGTGCATGGTTGATGTAGAGCTCGTTGGGAACCCCAAGAGGAAAGTATGATAAGCACATCAGCAAGTTTCCCTCAGTATGAAACCAAGGTTTAATCGAACCAGTAGGAGCAAGGAAACACCCCAAAGGTGTTACTAGCTGAGCTTTGGTAGGGCGCACGACCGGTGCTAGTAGCAATGTGGAGACCTGCACAACACAACCACAAAACTTTGTCCCCAACTTGCGATGAGGTTGTCAATCTCACCGTGTTTTGCGGAAAACAAAGGATTAAACATATCGAATGGAAAAAAGTAATAGTTTGCAGAAAGTAAACACAAAGAAGTAAACAGTTGTAGATTGTATGTAAAGAAAAGGACCGGGATCCATAGTTCACTAGAGGTGGCTCTCCTAAGATAGATAACATGCTGGGTGAACAAATTACAACGGGGCAATTGACAAACACCGAGAAAGCAATACATGCATATACTAATCATCTTGACTCCTTTGAGACTTGAATGGGCATTACAACATTATACATAGACCGCCATCCAACTACATCTATGACTAATAATCCACCTTCAGGTTATCATCCGAACCCCCTCCAGTATTAAGTTGCAAGCAACAAATTATTGCTTTACGAACTGCGTGTAAAGTAAACAATATGATTGTTCTATGAACAAAGGATTGTTGTTTTCTCCCTAGTAGCAACAACACATCTAGTACCTTAGAGAATTTTGTCACTTCCCCAGATTACCAGAGGCATGAACCCACTATCGAGCATAAATACTAACTCTTGGAGTTGCTAGCATCTACTCGGCCAAGATAGCTACTAACAACGGAAAGCATGCAAGATCACAAATAACAAAGACATGATAAAATCAATAATCAATCTGAAATAGCATTTCAATATCCATCGGATCCCCACAAACACAACATGCAGAATTACTAATAAATGATCTTGATCATGAACGGAGCTCACAAGATCTAGACATGAAAGCACAAAGGAGGAGAACCAGCCATCTAGCTACTACATGGATCCATAGTCCAAGGATGAACTACTCACGCATCACACCGGAGGCTTGCATGGTGATGAAGAAGGACTCCAAGGTGAATTCCCCTCTCCGGCAGGGTGCCGAGAAGAGCTACAGATCCCTCCCGATCTAGGGATGGAGATGACGGCGGCTACAGACTCTTTCGTGGATTTTTGATCGGGAACTTAGGGTTTTCGTCCCGAGGGTAATATATAGGCGGAAGGAGAGGCCGAGGGGGTGCCAGGAGCGGCCACACCACCCCTGGCGCGGGCCAAGCCTGGCCGCGCGGCCAGGTGGTGTGGTGGCCCCTTGGCCCCTCTCCGTCTCGTATTCTGGCATCTGATGACTTCCGAAAAAATAGGCACTTTGGCTTTTGTCCCGTCCTATTCCGAGAATATTCATTTTCTGACTTTCGTGGAACCAAAAACAGTAGAAAACAGGCAGCTGGCACTGTGGCTCTTGTTAATAGGTTAGTCCCAGAAATCATATGAAAAGCACTCCAAAGTTGGAACAAAACAGAAGAAAGTGGATAAAACCAAGCATGGAACATCAAAAATTATAGATACATTTGCAATGTATCGACATCCCCAAGCTTAACTCCTGCTCGTCCTCGAGTAGGTAAGTGATAAAAAGAAAGAATAATTTTTTAGGTGACATGCACCATCAAAGACTTGATCAAAGTATTTGTAAAACATTCGAAGCTGGGATCATAGTACTTCAATCATAACATGAAAGACAAAGTTCTAGCAATAAGCAAAGAAACTATGATGCAACATGAAAAGGCACAAACAAAAGATTCATGAATAACAATGCTTTGCAAGACGTTTGTTTGTTTCACATAAAGAAAACATAGCATAATAGTCTTCAGCTTGTCCCTCAGTAGAGTAGCAAATATAAATGCATAGGACACCTTCAAAGTTCATAAGAGTGACTAGATACAATAGTTTAAAACAAGCAATATCAAGTTATGCATCAATCAACTAGTCTTGGGACAATGCACATAGAACTAAGAATGGCCACTATGCTCTCAAAGTAGGTGCATAAAGATAGAAGGTGGAGACTCAATATAATGGTGGAAGAAAGACCTTTAAAAGGAAGTAGGGATTCAAGTCACATAAAGAGCTTCCAAAATTTATGGTACTTATAGCTTTCAGCTCTCACTGCCCCTATCATAAGCATCTTTAAGGTGATTAAGGTTAAAATGACACAACTAAGAGGATATGCTTGCCAAGTTATAAACCGAAATCTCATGCCCCTTACTTACGAAGACCGATCCTCATGCTACTCAACTTCAGTCACGAGTAAGCTCTTGTCATTGTAAGTACATGTGTATCATTAAGAACCGCCAACTAGGTACCCCTTGCACATGATACGGGAGCTTTCCCATAATCAAAATGACAAGGCAAGCAGACAATGAGCATCTCAGCGATCTTTTTATTTGCTATTTGCATAGGTTTTTATTGAGGATGCTTCATAGAGTGCTCATTATGGTGATGCTGCAAGTTTCCACCATGATTAGGCATGGCTTAGGCTAGCGGCCCAGGCGTTTCTCTAACACACATACAAACTCCATGATCTTACAAGTTCCACTTTTATTTCACACCGCCGGGATCCATAAGCAAAAGAACATGATATCAATGGGGTACAAAGTACAAGTGCAATGTTGAAAGCGTTCCCCATGAAACATGGTTCTGCTAATTTCAACTTATAAAGCGCAAGCATATACACAACAAAGAAGGACCCAATGGTTCAAGTTTATTAGATGCTTAAAGTGTGTCATCAAGTTCGTGAGAGCTTTAATCACTAGTTTTCTCATAACAAGTTTAATTTGGAAGGTAAACAAAAGCATGAATATACTTGGAATAGCATAAGCTAGTAGGTAGGTATGGTGGACTCTTTGGAATAACTTGGTTTAGGGAGTTGGATGCATGAGTGGAACTCATACTTTGTCGTGGAGGCTAGCAAAAGACTGGGAGCGACAAACTAAGAGAGCAATAATGGCCATAATCATGCAGAGCGACAAAACATCATTGATCAAAGCATAAGGTGATACTACAAGTTGAAAACTAAAGGATCATAAAGGCTATGGTGACTTGAGATAGTCATAACATGGTGTGAGCATGCGCCAAGTCAACCCAAATAAAGCATCAAAGGAGAATACCACTATACTATGCTTTAATATGCTAAAACAACGCATGATTCATCCAAGGCACATTAAGCAATCTCAATTGTTTATAACAAGTCATGCTACAGCAAAGAATACTAATCATAAAGCCAAAACAATATCAAGCATGGCATGACAAAGCATAGGCCACAGTCAAAAACGAGCTCTTTTTACCACATAAGCATGAACTTTCCTACTCTTTTCCAAACCAAACCAAACTATTTGCAAACCAATGTATGAAAGAGGGGGTCCAACCAATTTATTCAGAAAACTAAGCAAACCAAGCAAACGAAAAACCAAAATGAAAACGAAAAGAAGACGCTCCAAGAACAACACAACTGTGCATGAAACAATAAAAATGAAGCGTTTGGAAGAAACCTGGGATTTTTATTGATGAAGAAGGGGATACCTTGGGCATCCCCAAGCTTTGACGCTTGTACTTCTTGGATATTTCTTGGGGTGACACGCGTGGCATCCCCAAGCTTGAGCTTTAGTCCATCCTTCATCTCTTTACTCATTCCTTCCATACACCTGAAATTTTTCCTTCATACAAAACTGCACACAATCTTTATTAGCAACATTAGTGCACTCAAGATAAATAAGTCTTAAGGTTCAGTTCTAACACCAAATAAACTTTCATTAGAAAACTAGCTACTGTATCACTTCCCTAAAAAAGCTCAATTCCCCAAAAGAACTCAAAAAGGAACCAACAAGAAGCAAATGCAGAAAATGGCAGAAATCTGTCAAAACAGACCAGCAGGTAAAGACGAATTTTTTCGAAGACCTTCTGTTGCTCAAATAAAAAAGTGTTGAACTAATTAAAGTTAGATAACAACCTGGGGAAGAAGCACAAAACATTACAGATCAATCCTATATACAGATCTCTCTCACAAATTTTTACGGTGAAGCACAAAAATCTGTTTCGGGACAGCAACTTTGCCAATCATTACTTCTCTCTCATTAGAGGTTACTCTTGGCACAAAAAGCAAATAAAAAGGATAAGGCGAGGTTATTACAGAGGTAATAACTTCCAAGACTCATCTAAAACTTTTGGGTTATCTCCCAATAAGTACTTTTCTTTAACGCCTTCAAGTTAGGCATAAGAAGCAAAGAAAGAATCAAGTGTTCTCAAATGAAGAAGCATTAAGACCAAATTTTGTTTTCATAGGAGAAGCAAAAGAAATCTTTTCTCTCTTTTTAGGGAAGTGTTTTATACCTTTATTAAGTGGGAGTTGATATTTAATGGTGCCTTCTTTCATATCAATGATGGCACAAACAGTTCTAAGAAAAGGTCTTCCCAAAGTAATAGGATAAGAAGCATTGTATTCAACATCCAAAATATAGAAATCAACAGGGACATAGGAATCGTTAACCATAATAAGAACATCATTAAGAATCCCCATGAGTTTCTTTTTAGCATTATCATCAAGTGGGACATTCAAATAACAATCTTCAAGAGGAGGCAAATCAAGCATATCATAAATCCTTCTAGGCATAATAGAAACACTACTATCAAGATCACATAAAGCTTTGAAATCAAAGTCATCCACTTTCATATTAATGATGGGTTCCTAGCCATCTTCTTGTTTTATAGGAATAGAAGCTTTATGTTTCATCTTTTTTTCTTTAATCTTTATGAGAGCATCAGTAATGTGTTTTGTAAAAGCCATGTTCATAGCACTAGCATTAGGACTTTTAGCAAGCTTTTGTAGGAACTTAATAACTTCAGAGATATTGCAACCATCAAGATCAAAACCATACTTATCATCTAAAGTAGTAGAACTATTACTATCCTCAACACTAGTGGTGGTAATAGTAGAAACACTAATGTTTCTAGCAATTTCATCTTCTCTTTCCCACTTAGCATGTAATTCAGCTAATAGTCTAACATTTTCATTAATTCTTACTTGTATAGCATTAGTAGCTGCAAAGGGATTCTCATTAGTTTCAGGTTTAGCAGCCATTTTATTCAAAGAAGATTGAGCTTCAGCCAAAGATGCTATATTTCTTTCAGCATTAGATAGTTTTTCCTCAATAGTTTATTGAAAGCAGTTTGTTTACTAATAAACTCTTTAAGCATAACTTCAAGTTTAGAGGGAGCACTCTTATTATTGTTGTAAGAATTTCCATAAGCATTACCATTGTTGGGAGGGAATGACTTATAATTGTTGTTACCAAAATTGTTCCTATAAGCATTATTACCATAAACATTGTTGCCAAAATTGTTATTTCTTATGAAGTTCATATCAACTTGCTCTTCTTGAGCAACCAAAGAGGCTAAAGGAACCTTATTTGGATCAATATGGGCTTTCCCATTAACAAGCATGGACATAATAATATCAATCTTATCACTCAAGGAGGAAGTTTCCTCAACAGAATTTACCTTCCTACCTTGTGGAGCTCTCTTAGTATGCCATTCAGAATAATTAACCATCATATTGTCCAGAAGTTTTGTTGCAGCACCCAAAGTGATGGTCATAAAGGTACCTCCAGCAGCAGAATCCAATAGGTTCCTTGAAGAATAGTTCAATCCTGCATAAAAAGTTTGGATGATCATCCAAGCAGTCAGTCCATGAGTGGGACAATTCTTTACCAAAGATTTCATTCTTTCCCAAGCTTGAGCAACATGTTCATTATCAAGTTGTTTAAACTTCATTATTTCACTTCTCATAGATATAATCTTAGCAGGAGGATAGTATTTTCCAATAAAAGCATCTTTGCATTTAGTCCAAGAATCAATACTATTCCTAGTTAAGGAATTCAACCATTCTTTAGCTTTTCCTCTCAAAGAGAAAGGAAACAATTTCAGCTTAATAATATCACCATCTATATCCCTATGCTTTTGCATCTCACAAAGTTCAACAAAGTTATTTAGATGGGAAGCAGCATCTTCATTACCAATACCAGAAAATTGCTCTCTCATAACAAGATTGAGTAAAGCAGGTTTTATCTCAAAGAAAGTATTTTTAGGCATAGGTGGAGCAATAGGTGTGCTCATAAAATCATTGTTGTTGGTGCTAGTGAAGTCACACAACTTAGTGTTTTCAAGAGTAGTCATTTTTTGGGTTTTCAAATAAGAAAGGAAACTAGTAAAACTAATTTTTTTTGTGTTTTTGATAACAAAACAAGCAAACAAAGCAAAAAGAAAACTAAGCAAAACAAAAACAACAAAGTAAAGAGATTGGTTATGACGGACTCCCCTTGTGAAGATGTCCTTGAATCCCCGGCAACGGCTCCAGAAAAATGCTTGATGGCTCAGTGTACGGCGCCTAGAAAAGTGCTGGTGCGTGGTTGATGTAGAGCTTGTTGGGAACCCCAAGAGGAAGGTATGATGAGCACAGCAGCAAGTTTCCCTCCGTATGAAACCAAGGTATAATCGAACCAGTAGGAGCAAGGAAACACCCCAAAGGTGTTACTAGCTGAGCTTTGGCAGGGCGCACTACCGGTGCTAGTAGCAACGTGGAGACCTGCACAACACAACCACATAACTTTGTCCCCAACTTGCGATGAGGTTGTCAATCTCACCGTGTTTTGCGAAAAACAAAGGATTAAACGTATCAAATGGAAAGAAGTAATAGTTTATAAAAAGTAAACACAAAGAAGTAAACAGTTGTAGATTGTGTGTAAATAAAAGGACCGGGATCCATAGTTCACTAAAGGTGGCTCTCCTAAGATAGATAACATGCTGGGTGAACAAACTACAGTGGGGCAATTGACAAACACCGAGAAAGCAATACATGCATATACTAATCATCTTGACTCCTTTGAGACTTGATTGGACATTACAACATTATACATAGACCGCCATCCAACTGCATCTATGACTAATAATCCACCTTCAGGTTATCATCCGAACCCCCTCCAGTATTAAGTTGCAAGCAACAGATTATTGCTTTACGAACTACGTGTAAATTAAACAATACGATTGTTTTATGAACAAAGGATTGTTGTTTTCTCCCTAGTAGAAACAACACATCTAGTACCTTAGAGATTTCTGTCACTTCCCAGATTACTAGAGGCATGAACCCGCTATCGAGCATAAATACCAACTCTTGGAGTTGCTAGCATCTACTCGGCCAAGATAGCTACTAACAACAGAAAGCATGCAAGATCACAAATAACAAAGACATGATAGAATCAATAATCAATCTGAAATAGCATCTCAATATCCATCGGATCCCCGCAAACACAACATGCAGAATTACAAATAGATGATCTTGATCATGAACGGTGCTCACAAGATCTAGACATGAAAGCACAAACGAGGAGAACCAGCCATCTAGCTACTATATGGATCCGTAGTCCAAGGATGTACTACTCACGCATCACACCGGAGGCTTGCATGGTGATGAAGAAGGCCTCTAGGGTGAATTCTCCTCTCCGGCAGGGTGCCGGGAAGAGCAACAGATCCGTCCCGATATAGGGATGGAGATGACGGCGGCTACAGACTCTTTCGTGGATTTTTGATCGGGCACTTAGGGTTTTCGTCCCGAGGGTAATATATAGGCGGAAGGAGAGGCCGAGGGGGTGCCGGGAGTGACCACACCACCCCCTGGCGCGGGCTAGGCCTGGCCACGCGGCCAGGTGGTGTGGTGACCCCCTGGCCCCTCTCCGTCTCGTATTCTGGCATCTGATGACTTCTAGAAAAATAGGCACTTTGGCTTTTGTCCCGTCTTATTCCGAGAATATTCATTTTCTGACTTTCCTGGAACCAAAAACAGTAGAAAATAGGCAGCTGGCACTGTGTCTCTTGTTAATAGGTTAGTCCAAGAAATCATATGAAAAGCACTCCAAAGTTGGAACAAAACAGAAGAAAGTGGATAAAACCAAGCATGGAACATCAAAAATTATAGATACATTTGCAATGTATCAATGAGATGAATCGAATTTGTAGCTTCTTCTGAGAGACCTGCTTGTGAACAAAGTGGAAATCAACTTGAATATGCTTTGTCCGTGCATGAAAAACTGGGTTAACTAACAGGTAGGTGGCACCCATATTGTCACACCATAATACTGGCGTCTGAGTTTGTACAACTCCAAGATCTTGTAACAAGGACTGAACCAAGATAAACTCTGTTGTAGCATTTGCCAGAGCTTTATACTCAGACTCGGTATTGGACCATGAGACGATAGATTTCTTATGAGTACTCCAGGCGATCAAGTTTCCTCCATAAAATATGTTAAATCCCCCTGGATCACCGATCGTCCATACTACCATCCCAGTCTGCATCGGAGAACGCAGAAAACACAGTAGAGGAAGAAAACCGAAACTGAAGACCACTGTCAACTGCGAACCGTACATAGCAAAGTATACGCTTGACAACAGCCTAATGAGGAGTACGAGGCTCATAAAGATATTGACACACCTTGTTGACAACAAAGGACAAATCAGGACGTGTCACTGTAAGATACTATAGTCCACCAACAATACTACGATACTGCGTGGCTTCGTTAGACGAAAGAGCATCACCATCAACACTGTAAAGGCGCTCAGAAGAGTACATAGGAATAGTATTCAGGGTGCACTTCAACATATTATTACATGCAAGAAGATCCAGAGCATACTTACGCTATCGAAGAACAAGACTACCAGAAGAGAATGAATCAACCTCTATGCCCAGAAAAATAGTGGAGAACTCCAAGATCTTTCACAGATAAATCAACCCGAAGTTCATAGATCAACCGAGGAATAGCAGCAACAGTGGAGCTAATAACAATGATATCATAAACATAGACCAAGAGATAAACAATCACATCTAGCCTCTAAAGAATAAAGAGTGATGTATCAACCGTCGAAGATCTAAAACCCAGCTTGCCAAGCACAGAACTGAGGCGAGCCTGCCATGCACGAGGAGGTTGCTTCAACCCATAGAGAGACCTGCCCAAAATTCTGTCAGTGGACATCATTTGTATGTGAGTTTTGTTGATGCTTACAGTCGTTTCACATGACTTTATTTATTTAAGCACAAATATGTTGTTTATGATGTATTCATTCAGTATCAAAAGCATGTAAAGTGTCTTGTTGGTCATAAAATCTTACATGTCCAAACTTATTGGGGTGGCGAATATGAGAAACTTCATCCCTTCTTTCACAGTTTAGGCATCTTACATCGTGTGTCTTGTCCCCACACCCATCAACAAAATGGTACTGCTGAATGAAAACACTGACATATTGTTGAGACTGGTCTTACTCTACTTGCTCATGCCTCTATTCCATTGTGTTATTGGAATGATGCTTTTGCTACAACATGTTTTCTTATAAATAGGTTGCCTAGTCGTACCATTGATATGAAGACTCCCCTTGAGCATCTTCCTCGTTAAACTCCTGACTATACCTTTTTAAAGGTGTTTGGATGTGCCTGTTGGCCTCACCTTCGTCCTTACAACAATCATAAGCTTGATTTTCATTCCAAAAAGTGTGTTTTTCTAGGCTATAGTGCTTTACACAAATGGTACAAGTGTCTCCATGTTCTGTCTGATAGAGTGTATATCTCTAGGGATGTTATCTTCGATGAGAGTCATTTTCCCTTTGCCAATATGCCCAATGCACACCTCTCACCACCACATATGGAGTCCTCTTTACTTTCCCTATACCAATTTATGGATATTGCATATGCTCCGCCCTTGCTTGCTAATCATGGTGCAGGTAATCCCCGAGGAGTTTGCTTGGAGCTTCCCATGCTAGAGGTCCATGTGCCTCATGTCGATCATGCGCTTGTGCCGCATGTCGATCTGGTGCATGGCGTGCATGTCTCTCCCTCGGGCTACACGCCAGCATCCGGCTCTGCCCCGGCCTCTCCTTCGCCTGGACCAACTGGTCAGGACGAGCCCACTAATTACGGCTTGCCCAGCCGCGCCCTCATGAGCGACGTGGACACTACGTCTCCCACCTCTACTGGGCCTCTGTCACCTCCTCCTGCTGAGTCACCGCCCTCGTCACTAGCAGCTGCACCGTCTTCATCACCCACAGCCGGGCCGCCACCCGAGCCTGCTGCCCTGCCTCCTGGCCCAGTAACACGGTTGCATCACGGCATTTCACAACCCAAGGTCCGAACTGATGGTACTGTGGCCTGGAATACTGTTCTTTTTGTGTTTGCTACATCAAAGGATACTGCTGAACCCCATGATTTTTGATAGGCTCTCTATGTTCCTCATTGGCACACTGGTATGGAGGCAGAATTCTCAGCTCTGAAGGATAATGGTACGTGGACTCTTGTACCACCTGTTTCTGGTGTTAATCTGATTGATTCTCATTGGGTTTTCAAAGTTAAGCTTCATGCTGATGGATCCATTGAGCATTGCAAGGCGCGTCTAGTTGCTAAAGGATTTAAGCAACGATATGGTCTGGACTATGAGGATTTAAGCAGTAGAGGGGCAAGCTTGAGCGTGTGCCTCGTGGGAGACCGCCATGGACATGGCGAGTTGACGCTCAGTACCGCTGCCATTGTTGTCAATGTCGAGGAAGTCCTTGTTGAACCGGTTGAAGCAACATGACAAGGTGTGGTTAGGGATGTCGCAAAGCTGGCAGATGACATCGCGGTTGCTGCCCTTCTCTTTAGGGCCAGGAGCACCGACATGAGGTGGTGCGGGTTGATACGTCCATTTTGCATCACTATTCTATATCATAATTTACTGTTATTCATTGATATATTCATATTAAGATTTGATACTTATGTTATTTCATCTGTTTTTGCATGGTTGATGACTTTTGGAGCATGGACCGCTGCAGTCAGGATTCTGATAGAAAAGGTGCTGTTTGGAGGCAAAATTCGCGAAGATCAAAAAATTCAGGAAAATACATGGAAAATTCTATTTTTTCAGAAGATGAAGATTGTCAGAAGGGGAAGTGGAGATGGGCCACAGGGGGCCCACCCCACCCCCTGGCGTGGGCAGCCCTAGGCTGCGCCAGCAGGTGGTGTGGCCACCCTAGCCTACTCCAGGCTCTTCCCTCTGGCGTATATTATCCTCCCGAAACCCTAAGACTTGGGGAGCGAACAGAGAAATATTTCGCCGCCTATGCGGGGCGGAAAACACTGAGAGAGAAAGATCTCTCCGGCAGACAGAATTCTGCCATGGGAATTCCTTCCCGGAGAGGGGAGATCGTCGCCATCAACACCACCATCAAGCTGGACTTCATCGGGGTCATCATCATCATCACCACCATCATCTCCACCAGCACCATCATCACCACTCCATACCACTATAACAATTGGGTTGAATCTTGCATAGTTCTTAGGGGAAACTTTCCTGGTGTTGATTACTCCTTGTAGTTGATGCTATTGAGTGAACCATTGAATTATTGTTTATGTTCAGATTGTTACATATCATTATGTCATCTCTGATCATGATCCATATGATGTCTTGTGAGTAGTTTGTTTTGTTCTTGAGGACATGGGAGAAGTCATGCTGTTAGTAGTG
This sequence comes from Avena sativa, assembly GCA_916181665.1. Classification (NCBI taxonomy): domain Eukaryota; kingdom Viridiplantae; phylum Streptophyta; class Magnoliopsida; order Poales; family Poaceae; genus Avena; species Avena sativa. Next base: position 539,780,125 of record OV702289.1, on the reverse strand, counting down.
GAATTGTGTTGAGAAAGATTCAATGGTTTGATATTTAAGTTGTGGTGTATTTCTTCTAGTGGTGTCATGTGAACATCGACTACATGACACTTCACCTATATGGGCCTAGGGGAATGCATTGTGTATTTGGGTACTAATCGTAGGGGTTGCCGGAGTGACAGAAACATGAACCCCCGCTAGGAAACCTTTGCACATGGGACGTCAGGGTCTTAGAGTTTAAAGCTGTGGTTAGGTTTCTACCTTAATTACTTTCTTGTACTTGCGGATGCTTGCAAGGGGTATAATCACAAGTATGCATTAGTCCTAGAAAGGTCGGTACATTAGCGCAGGTTCACCCACACAACACCTAGCAAACTAAAGAAGATTAATCAACTATATGAAGCGAAAGCACTTGATGATATTCCCATGTGTCCTTGAGAACGTTTGGTCATCTTAAGTAATGCAACCGGCTTGTCCTTTGCTAAAGAAAGGATTGGGCCACTTGCTGAATTTATTCTTACTGTCTTTTATTTACTCGTACTTAATTTACCTGCATTATCAAAAACCCCTAAAAATCCGTTTGCTAAGTATTTACAGAGAATTCCTGCTGCAAGCCACTCGCCAACACCTTCTGCTCCTCGTTGGGTTCGACACTCTTACTTATCGAAAATACTGCGATACCCCCCTATACTTGTGGGTCATCAAGACTATTTTCTGGCGCCGTTGCTGGGGAGTGAAGCGCTATTGGAGAGTGGAACTGGTAAAGGAAACTTCTACTGTGAGTATTGTTTATTTCTGTTAGTTGTTTTATTTCAATATGGAAAATTTGCTGAGTTTCTTATTTCGTAATGCTACTACCACTGCTAAGGTAGTAGATGAACCACCACCTGCTGAGAATGATACTTTTAAAATACCTACAATAATTATTGATTGTGTTATGGATAACTATTATGTTGGATATGGAACTGAAGGGAATATGCCCGAGAGGTAATAATAAAGTGGTTATTATCTTATTCCTTGTTTATGACAAATGTTTATTTTGCATGCTATAATTGTATTAATTTGGAAACGTTAATACATGTATGTTTAATAAACAAAAGGAAAGTTCCTAGTTATGCCTCTCTTATAAACTAGCTCGTTAATTAACAAGATGATCAAGGTTTCCTGATCATGGACATTGGATGTTGTTAATAACGAGGTCACAACATTAGTGGAATGATGTGATGAACGTTCATCCGAAGTATAGAATTACAATCAAGGTCATTGTGTTTATATTGCTATAACATCATACGAAGTAATCCAAGTCCTTAGACCATGTGATCATGTTAATCACTAACACTAGAAGAGTATCTTGATAACATCAAACGTCACACCGTGAAAGGGTGATTATAAAGGTGGGTTCAGTGCTATGAAAGTGTTATGTAGAGGCTCATGGATCAAGAGTGGGATTTGTCCATCCCGATGACGGATAGATATACTCTGGGCCCTCTCGGTTATATCACATTCGTTAGCTTGCAAGCAAGTGATGAGATCACTAGAATGTTATATCACGGGAACGAGAAAAGAGTACATGTCGGTAACGAGATCAAATTAGGTATGAAGATACCGATGATCGAATCTCGGACATGTAATATATCGCGAGACAAAGGGATTTAGTTACTAGCGTTAAAGGTTCTCACGATCACAGAAGTCATCGTTGAATGTGTAGGAGTCAGTATGGATCTCCAGGTCCCGCTTCTGATTATTGATCTGAGAGGGGTCTCGATCATGTCTGCATTATTCGCGAACCGTAGGGTGACACACTTAAGGGACACCGACACTATTTGGAGCAAACATGTTTCAGATAAAGATTTAAGAAAGCGCTGGAATTATTTCAATAGACACCGAAACTATTTCGGGTGAAATTGCTTAAATTGGTTCTGCATGTAATATTGAAATGTTGCAGGGGGTTTTATGTGAATGTTTGTTAATTAAAGTAATTAACAAAATTCTGAATAAAATTAATAAAAGAGTTTTATTAAATGAGAGAGCATTAAATTTGGAGAAACTTAATGCATTTTAAGTGGAGAATTTTAAGAGGAATGTTAAGGGGCAAATTTATGTGGAGGGAGTTACCACCACATGAATGAGGAGGTGAAGGGTCACCCCTTGGGCGCCGGCCATGGGGAGGGGCACCCCCTCCTCCTATAAAAGGCCACCCTCACACCCCTTCTTCCACACACCTCCTCGTGAAGGATCTCTCTCCCCCTCTAGTTATTCCCCATGGTCTCGGATTAGCGAGATACATGTTCCTGGTGGATTTATCTGGAAAGGAGTTGCTGATTCCGGTGCTTTGCTAGAGCGACGGACGAAGGTTGTCGGGGTACCAGACATGTGTGCGATCACGGATGCACCGCTGCTTTGCGGTGCTGGACTTGGTGGTGCTGGACTTGCTGGAGCTGGATCTGATGGACATCCTGGAGCCAGACCTGCTGGACTTCATCACGATCTTAAGATCGGCAAGTGCACGACTACATCATCCAAGAGTTCCATCTTATTAACAAAGCTTTGTTGTCTTCGAGGGTAAGTTCTCTATGGACGTATATCCACCCTTTGCTTGTATCTAGTAGATAGATCTTGGCGTATAGTTCACATCGTAGGAAATTTTTTGTTTTCTATGTTGCGAACCCTTCAGTGGTATCAGAGCCTGATCTATGCGTAGGTGCTTTGCACGGGTAGTACACATATGTTTATATGTGGGCGATGATGATCATGTTATTGCATCTTCTATGTATTTTGGATATTGATGGCATAGTGGGATGAAGCGCCCCGGACCAACCTTACATGTCATCGCACATGAGACCGGTTCCACGACTGACATGCAACTAGTTTTGCATAAGTGGCTGGCGGGTGTCTGTCTCTCCTACTATAGTCAATATCTGATTTACAACGAGTCGCTAATAACTTAGTTATCATCGTTGTGGTTCCATGTTCGTAGGTAAGACCGGTTCTGTCTCCGAAAGCCCTAAGCCACGTAAAACTTGCAGTGGATAAATTAGAGGCGTCTACTTTAGATTGTTGCTGGGCTAGTGTCACGAGATGGTAATGATGTAAGTTGATGTATGATAGATACCCTTACAACACACTTAACGTGTAAGTTCCATAGACCTTGGCCTTACACACAAAGGAATGATAGAGATCATACCACGATGCATATGATGGTGATCAAATGCATGGACCATATCATCCCACTTTTCACATATGATGTTTGCATCTTATATTGCTAGTTTGGCATTTTAGTAGCATTATAAGATGATCCCTCATTTAAATATCAAGATAAAATGTGTTCTTCCTTAAGTATGCGCTGTTCTATGGATCGTGTTTCGAGACATCACGTGATGATCGGGTGTACTCGACTCTACGCTTTCATACAACGGGTGTAAGAAGTTTTACACATGCGAGTACTAAGGTTCTTACTTGGCGAGCCTAGCATGTACAGACATGGCCTCGGAACACGGACCAAAAGGTTAAACATGAGTCATACAGTTGATATGATGCCCATATTGATGCTCACCTTTGAAGCTACACCGACTCACGTGATGATCGGACTTGGTGTAGTGGATTTGGTTCATGTAATCACCAAAAAGGCACGATGGATGTCGTTTTTGAGTGGGAGTTCATTTCTAATTTGGATTAGTCGAACCAAATTTGTCATAAACTAAATCAAAGTGAATTTGCATAATTTGTTGTAGTCATTGGCATCTGTTCACTACCTTATGCTTAGTTTTAATTGAGATAATAGAACTATAGAATTCTGGATATTTACTTTACGAACTGGTATCGTATTGTTTTGAATGTTAATTTAAAGTTTAGAAGTCCTATTGCAAACTTTCAGCAAACTCTATCTACTCCATGAAGTTTAATAAGTAGTATTAAATCAAGAGTAAGAATTCCAATGTTAGTATTTAAAGTATCATGTTTGCCTCCATGATTATTGATATTCAAAAGTTGTTTTAATATCAAGATTATCTAGGAGCTGAAAAATTGTTTCAGAAACCATCATGTGTCGAAGATATTATGATATTTGAAACAATGTTTTTGGTTGCAGTATGATAGAGTATAATTTAGCAAAATACATGTTCTCATATTGTATGAGAATCTGTGAAGGATGGAGATGCTAGGCATCCGGATCTCCCAAAAAGGTTTTGGGAACTAACATTATACTCGCGATTCTTCCTTATAGGCTATAGTAGCTTATTCATGAAAGTTTTCATGATAAGGATGTATAGAATATGTAAGTAAAATGTTTACTACACTAATAGATTACTAAAGAATGGATTTTTGAAAGAACACCAAACATTTGATGATGGTGATCCACTTCAAAGTGCAAGTCCAAAGGTATTAGTATTTGACTATATATACTTTGTACTATGTGTCATGTGAATGACACCACTATTGATGTTGATAGATTCTTTTAAAATAAAAGGAATTGTTGAAAGAGAATCTATAAATATTTGGCAGAAAAGAAAAGGTTGGAGATGTCCAACTTAGGTATATAGAAGATATACATGTTATGGATGTATTCCTTGCTTGTTAAACAATGTGGTTCTGAGGTATTGGATACCGGTATTAGTATTTGACTATATATACTTTGTACTATGTGTCATGTGAATGACACCACTATTGATGTTGATAGATTCTTTTAAAATAAAAGGAATTGTTGAAAGAGAATCTATAAATATTTGGCAGAAAAGAAAAGGTTGGAGATGTCCAACTTAGGTATATAGAAGATATACATGTTATGGATGTATTCCTTGCTTGTTAAACAATGTGGTTCTGAGGTATTGGATACCGGTATTGGATACAGAATTGGTTGGTGTGAAGTGTCATACAGATCAACACAATTCATGAACTACAACGGCCTAAGTAACTAGCAAGAGAATAAGTGATGATGTTCATCAAAAACAAATAAAATGTTATTGTGTTTTTCGTTGTCGTCAAACCTTGCCTTCAAGATTTGTTTTAATAATTGTTATTTTGTTTCGGTATTATGAGAACAATGGTTGTTCAAATAATTACCGTATTCCATAAGGGATGGATGAACTTTTACAAGTCTAGTTGGAGAAATCACATCCATAAACATTATTGCTAAAATGCCGTAAGACAAATGATTGGAAGACCATTTATGAAGTGACATCGTTGTTTGAATTATATTGGAAAGTAAACATGAAGAAACTCCATATTGATGGATTTTTGGAGTCTTTTGATTTTGATCAATTGACGCTTGTGAAACTTTCCTCGAGATAATTGAAACTCCGTTCATAGGCCAAAGAGGAACGGATGACTAGCTTATTGGAAATTGTGCATATTGATGTGCATAGTCCATTATGTGTAGCCATATGCGATGGATCTTTTTGCTTCATATGCTTTCTCCAGAAATTTGAGTGAATATATCTATATATTTACTTAATAAGGAAGAAGTATGAAACATTTGAAAATTGTTCAAAGACTTTCAAGATGAAGTGGAAAATCATTGTAACAAGAAAATGAAGAGTTTATGATTTGATCATAAAGGAAGATATTTGAGTTACAGGTTTAGCAAAACACCTAAGATTTCAAGAATTGTTCCATGAATTTGCATTTCCCGATAAACCACAAGAGTATGGTATGTTCGAGAGATCAAATCAAACCTTGTTTGACATGGTAAGATCAAAGGTGTCATTTATAAAACTGCCGTTATGTTTTAAGGATTAAAGCTTTAGAGACTACCGCTTTTACACTGAAAATAGCACCATCGTGATCCGTTGAAATGACACCATAGGAGTTATGGTTTGGGATAAAACCTGAATTGTCTTTTCTTAAATTTTGGTATGCTATGCAAAAGTAAAATGTTTACAACCAAAGTCGGATAAGCACGTCTTTGTAGGTTATCCCAAAGAATTTGTTGGGAATTCCTCCATAACACCGAGGACAAAAGAGTTTGTCGCTTGGAACGTCAAGTTTCTTGAGAAGGAATTTTTTGTGAAAAGTTAAGTGGGAGGACAATAGAACTTTGATAAGGTTGTTGAACCTTAGCTATATGTGCTAAGTAGCGCAGCGCCGGAAAGTGTCCTGGTGGCATCCACAATGCTCATGGCTCCCGTGATTACAAAGGGTGTGATCTTGGAGATTAGAGTTCCTATTGAACCATGTGGGTCGGTAAGAATAAATAGTAAGATTTGAAACAGAAGTCGTTATTGTTTTGACAATGATGAACCGACTGCATGCAAAGAAGCGATGATGGTCCCTGACTCCATAAAATGACTAGAAGTCATAGAATCCGTGATAGTATCCATACACGAGAAATCAAGTTTCTGAACTTGGAAGACCCTCTGGAAAGGCGTGAATCCTATCGGTCATGTTTGGATCTATAAAGAAATAGACATGGATGTTTAACATCTATGAAATAGTCGACATGTCAGAAAGAAGTTTACGGCAATGTTCAAGGAGTTGACTATGACAAGATTTGATCTTTCATAGCGATATTTAGTCTTGACGGATTAATGTAGCAACCACTACATATAATTTGGTATATGGTAGTTGAATAAACAAAACAAGGTTCTTCTAATAGAATGGTTACCTAGGACGTGTACATGACACGGTCCGAAGGGTTTTTGTTAATTCAAAGGGTGCTAAAAGGGCATGCAAATTTCAATAGTTGAAGTGAGCATAGCGGAGTTGGAATCTTCACCATGATGAAAATGTTAAAGGATTTTAATTTCATCGGAGATGATAAAGATGCTTGCATTTGCAAGAAATTAAGTGGGAGCGCTGAGACAAATTTCCAATACATTATGCAGAGTACATATTGTTGATTGTAAATGATGTATCTTTTATTGACAGAAGTTAAGGATTTCATTAAAATAGGATTTCGATGAAAGACTTGAGCAAAACCGGAATATTTGGCATCAATATCTATATGGATAGATTGAGGCGTTGATATGGTTGTGCCAGACATACATATATGAGATATTGAAAGGGTTCAATATGGAAACAACAAGAAAGATTCTTGCTGCATGGAAAGGATCGTATCAAGATTCAAGTGTTTCAACACTTGGTGAGTAAAATCACATGAAGATTTTAATCGATTATACTGTGATATGTATATATCCAGATATGTCCTATGCTCTAAATGTTATGAGAGCATACTAGAATGATTCATAAGATGATCATTGGACGATAGTAAAGATATTCTTATGAGCTTTGGAAGAACTAAGAATATATCATGTATAAGTGACAAATAGTTAAAGGTAGTTCATTGTAAAGTGTTACATTGATACTAGTTTTGTCACAAGATACTACCTCTGTTCGGGATTATTAGTCCCAAGGGACAAGTTGCTAATACCAAGACACTCCTTAACTCTCTCTCATTATTCTTTGCATGCACCAATAGTCTTACATGCATGAAAGAAATGAGAGGAAAAGGAAAACATGCATTGGATGAGAGAGACTAATAAATGAGATAACCCTTATAATCTTAAACAATATAAAAAAGCTCTCCGGACCTATAATCCCAAACAGAGGTAGTAAAAATTAAAATTTATCTCAATTTAGACTATGGGTGGCACAATGTAAAAGAAAGGATATTCCATGATGGATTTGGATGAGTTCCAAAGTTGAGACATTGTGACGGATACTACAACAAAAGTCTAAGTATATGACTGCTATAGTAGCAGCAAAGGAGGGAATTTGTGTTAAGTAGTTTGTTATCAAACTAGGTGTGGTTCAAAGTGCGCTAATACTATGAAGATATATTGTATGACAATAGTATCAACATATTTTAACCCGAACCAACTAAAGGTCTCACCAAAGTACCAAATTTATATAATGCCATCTCATTTGAGAATGAGTGATGCGTAGAGACACAAAGACATGCAAATACACACGGATCTAAAACTGTCATATCCGGTGATTATGTTAACCACTAGCAGTCGCGTATATGCAACACCAGGAAGCCATAGGTGTTCAATACACAAAGTTTTTTCAAACTAGATTATTGACTCTAGTGCAAGTGGGAGACTGAAGGGAATATGCCCGAGAGGCAACAATAAAGTGGTTATTATCTTATTCCTTGTTTATGATAAATGTTTATTTTGCATGCTATAATTGTATTAATTTGGAAGCGCTAATACATGTGTGTTTAATAAACAAAAGGAAAGTTCCTAGTTATGCCTCTCTTATAAACTAGCTTGTTAATTAACAAGATGGTCAAGGTTTCCTGATCATGGACATTGGATGTTGTTAATAACGAGGTCACAACATTAGTGGAATGATGTGATGAACATTCATCTGAAGTATAGCATTACGATCAAGGTCATTGTGTTTATATTGCTATAACATCATATGAAGTAATCCTAGTCCTTATCCCATGAGATCATGTCAATCACTAACACTAGAAGAGTATCTTGATAACATCAACGTCACACCATGAATGGGTGATTATAAAGGTGGGTTCAGTGCTACGAAAGTGTTATATAGAGGCTCATGGATCAAGAGTGGGATTTGTCCATCCCGATGACAGATAGATATACTCTGGGCCCTCTCGGTGATATCACATTGGTTAGCTTGCAAGCAAGTGATGAGATCACTAGAATGTTATATCACGGGAACGAGAAAAGAGTACATGTCGGTAACGAGATCAAACTAGGTATGGAGATACCGATGATCGAATCTCGGACATGTAATATATCGCGAGACAAAGAGATTTAGTTACTAGCGTTAAAGGTTCTCACGATCACAGAAGTCATCGTTGAATGTGTAGGAGTCAGTATGGATCTCTAGGTCCCACTTCTGATTATTGATCTGAGAGGGGTCTCGATCATGTCTGCATTTTTCGTGAACCATAGGGTGACACACTTAAGGGACATCGACACCATTTGGAGAAAACATGTTTCAGATAAAGATTTAAGAAAGCGCTGGAAATATTTCAATAGACACCAAAACTATTTCGGGTGAAATTGCTGAAATAGGTTCTGCATGTAATATTGAAATGTTGCAGGGGGATTTATGTGAATGTTTGTTAATTAAAGTAATTAACAAAATTCTGAATAAAATAAATAAAAGAGTTTTATTAAATGAGAGAGCATTAAATTTGGAGAAATTTAATGCTTTTAAAGTGGAGACTTCTAAGAGAAATGTTAAGGGGCAAATTTATGTGGAGGGAGTTACCACCACATGAATGAGGAGGTGAAGGGTCACCCCTTGGGCGCCGGCCATGGGGAGGGGCACCCCCTCCTCCTATAAAAGGTCACCCTCACACCCTTCTTCCACACACCTACTCGTGAAGGATCTCTCCCCCCCTCTAGTTATTCCCCATGGTCTCGGATTAGCAAGATACATGTTCCCGGTGGCTTTATCTGGAAAGGAGTTGCTGCTTACCTTGCTTTGCTAGAGCGAGGGACGGAGGTTGTCGGGGTACCGGACGTGTGTGCGATCACGGATGCACCGCTGCTTTGCGGTGCTGGACTTGGTGGTGCTGGACTTGCTGGAGCTGGATCTGATGGACGTGCTGGAGCCAGACCTGCTGGACTTTATCACGATCTTGAGATCGACAAGTGTACAACTACATCATCCACGAGTTCCATCTTGTTAACAAAGCTTTGTTGTCTTCGAGGGTAAGTTCTCTATGGATGTATATCCACCCGTTGCTTGTATCTAGTAGATAGATCTTGGCGTATAATTCACATCGTAGGAAATTTTTTGTTTTCTATGTTGCGAACCCTTTAGGAACTATCCATCCTGGTGATCATTTGCTCTTTATACACGAATTATGCGGGTTGTTCAAGTGTACAGGTATTGCAACAGATCAAGTCAAGAAGAAGTTATTCTCATTATCACTGAAAGGAAGAGCTTAGGAATGGTATAAGCTGCTGAAGAATGATCAAGCTCTTGAATGGGAGGAAATAGTACCTCTCTTTTATTCAAAATTTTATCCTCCTAGTGAAATTCATAAAGATCGGAATCAAATATACAACTTTTGGCCTCTTGATGGAGAGAGTACAGCTCAAGCTTGGGGGAGATTGAAGTTACTAATGCTCAAATGTCCTATTCATGAGCTCCCCAACAATATTATTATCAATAACTTTTATGCAAGGCTCCCTCTTCATGATAAGGATTTATTGGATGCCTCTTGTGCTGGATCACTTACACGCATGGAAGAAGAAGCTAAATGAGATCTTCTAGACCATATTCAAGACAATGCTGAAGCATGGGAGAATGATAAAGGAAGGAAGTCAGGTATAAATTATGATTATGAATGCATTGAATCTTTTATGGGAACTGATGACTTTCAAAATATTAAAAGTGCTTATGGTCTAGACTCTCAAGCTATTGCAACTAATTTTAAGGCTTTTGCTTCCTATATTGAAGTTCCTAAAAAGAAGTGGAATAAGTATCATGAACCATATAAATATGTTGCTAAGTGTGTTCCTGCGAGAAAATACCTTTCCCAGTTAAAGTAAAGGGACATTCTATGATAGCTAGTATGGTTAATGAAAGTACAAGTAAAGCTGTTGAACCTATGATCGCAAATGTGAAAGGCTTTGACACTAAATATGTAGAAGAGGGACACACTATCCTTTGTAAGGATATCCCTAATATTATTTCACAAAGTAGTGTTATGAGAGCTAGTGTCCCTATGTTTTCTGTTAGGATAAGTGATCATTGATACAATGGTTCTTATGATAGTTATATCTAAATTTAGGCATGATACTGAAAGTTATTATGAGAGAGGAAAAACTGTTCTAATGCATCTCAATAATATTAAGTTTCCTCGTTTTATGCTTAAAGTCTTTATGTGGCACTTGTTTTGCCTTCTTATGCTTGCAGTTTCGGGTTTCAACAATTTATTTGCTTACAAAGTTCCCTTACATAGAAAGCGGGTTAGACTTAAACATGTGCATTTTTTCTTCTTAATGCTCTCTTTCACTTCAATTCATATTCTTATGTGAGCATCATTGAAATTATCATGCCTATCTTAATGGCTATAAAGAAAGAGCTTTTTTGGAGACAACCCAATATATTTTTTCTTTCAGTTTTTTTGAGTCTTGGAAGTTATTACTCCGGTAATATACTCTCCTTATCCTTTTTGTTTGTATTTTGTGTCAAGATCAACCTCTAATGAGAGAGAAGTAAGATTTGGGGAAGTTGCTGTCCCGAAACAGATTTTTGTGCTTCACCTAAAAATTTGTGAGAGATATCTGTATGTCGGATTCAGTTGTAATTTTTTGTGCTTCTGCCCCAGGTTGTTATTTAACTTTCGTTAGTTTTGCACTTTTTGATTTGAGCAACAGAAGATTTTCGAAAAAATTGATCTTTACCTACTGGCCTGTTTTGACAGATTTTTGCCACTCTTGCATTTGCTTCTTAAATCGATTTCCTTTTTAAATTTTTTTTGGGTTTTCGGAAGGATTTGCTACAGTAGCTTATGATTTGATGGATTTCAGTTGAAATTGAACCTAAAAGGTTTATTACCTCGCTTACACTAATGTTGCTAATGAGAATTGTGTGAAGTTTTGTGTGAAAGAAATTTCCGGGTTAGCGGAGAAAATGGTGTAATAAGAAAGAAAAAGGTTTCATGACTCAAGCAATATGTGTATGAAGATGAAGATATTGATGTTATTCAAGCGGTGACTCTGAAAGAATCTACTACATGCCAAATTCAGAGACCTGCAGAGTCCGTTTTCGAATAGGTAACAGTTCTGGTAAAAAAAGTTCCACGAAAATTCTGTCTAGTTATATTTTTTGGAATTTTTATCCAACAAGGAAAGCAACAAAGAGAAAGAGGGATGGAAACTGAGCCAGGGTGGCTCACACCACCCCCTGGCACGGGCCCCCTGGCCACGCCAGCAGGTGGTGTGGCCACCTCGGACTCCGTCTCCGACCCGTTTTCTCCCAATGCCTTCCTTTTGTTGTAAAAATTCATAATATATAATCCCCCGGATCCCCCAAGGTTCATATATCGTGTTCTCCTCGTGTTTTTGTTTCGAGCTGTTTCTGCTAGGAACTATTCTTAAAATTTAGAAGCACAATGGTCTCCGCCAAGGATAAGGGAAATGAGCCTATGGAGGAAGATCTCCAAGACCCCGAGCAGGAGAAGGAGATCAAGAGTGAAGATGAAGAGGAGGCAAAGAAAGGCCAGCATCCACACACCGGCACTACCATTGCGAGCATTGGAGTGTTGCCAAACCCTGCCAAGATCAAAAGGACTACACAGATGTAAACTGGAGGGAAGCCTCCGCGTCACTGTTTGGCTCCACGGTCACTTCCTCCACGCACCAAGAATCCCTTCCATACCCTTATCCATGAGCATCAGTTCCAGAATATGCCCAAGGAGAAACTACCCTCCAATTGGGATATGCCTCGTTCTAACCATGCAGGAAAAGAAGACTTCAAGGAGGAAGAGTGGGGAAAGAATCGCAAGAGCTAGAATTCACAATCCGACGTGATCATGAGCCGCATTGAGCAAAACTCGGAGTTGATTCGTACTCTCACCTTCGAGATTGAGGACTTGGGTAAATTAATCAAAAATCTCATCGAGAGAATACCACCACCACCGAAGGAGTAATTCGTCATCAGGTTTTGGCATCCCCTTGGTTTGTTCCAAGCTTGGGGGAGTGTCGTGGTATCACATCACTATCTTCTATCTTTTTACCTTTTAGTAGAGTCATATCATGAATAGAGAAGTTATCATGTAGGATGGTTTGCATTATGGAAGTGTCCCCCTCTCGTTAGGTATCTATGTATCCCTTGGAGTGAGTTGCCGTTATGGAATATTAATGAGAAGTTCTATCATTTACTCTTTGCATATCTTATATTAGTTTTCAATTTGTGGTTATATGATTAATCTTGTCGTTAGTATTGGTATCACTTTGGGATCATTGAGTTAATTTAGTTGGTTTTGGCAAACCTGGCTCGGTCAGTAGCAATACTATTTTTGAGAGTTGAATGAAAAAGATAAAAGTACTCTTAAAGAAATATAATTTCATCATCTTTCTTTTTTGATTTGCTCATAAGTTTAGTATTCTCTAGTTAAGATCTTTTGTGCTTCCAAGGAAGATTGCATGTTTGTTTTTATCACTTGTATGTTTGTTTGTTTCCTTTAACTATTATGCTTGCTGCTCAGCCTTGCTAGCCAAAACCCTGTACTGAGAGGGAATGCTTCTTGTGCATCCAATCCTTAAACCAAAACCTATGCCATTTGTGTCCACCATACCTACCTACCTACTAGCACTATTGCTATTCCAAGTAAATTCATGTTTTGGTTTAAACTTGTTATGTGAAAATTAGTGATTAAAGCTCTCACGAACTTGATGGCACACTTTACTTTCTTGCACTTAATAAACTTGAACCATTGTGTCCATCTTTGTTGCGTATATGCTTGCGCTTTATAAGTTGAAGTTAGCGGAACCATGTATCATGGGGAACGCTTTCAACATTGCACTGGTACTTTGTACCTCGTTGATATCATGATTCTTTTGCAAATAAAACAATCGCTGAGATGCTCATTGTCTGCTTGCCTTGTCATTTTGATTATGGGATAGCTCCGGTATCATGTGCAAGGGGTACCCTATTGGCGGTTCTCTATGATACATATCTATTTACAATGACAAGAGCTTACGTGTGACTGAAGTTGAGTAGCATGAGGTTCGGTACTCGTAAGTAAGGACATGAGATTTCAACTTATAACTTGTCAAGCATATCCTCTTAGTTGTGTCACTTTAACCTTAATCACTTAAATATGCCTATGATAGTGGCAATGAGAGCTGAAAGCTAATAAGTACCATAATTTTTGGAAGCTCTTTATGAAACTTGAAATCCCTGCTTCCCTCTGCGAAGGGCCTATCTTTTACTTTTTAGTTGAGTCAGTAAACCTATTCCCTTCTACCTCAGCAAGTATTTTGAGTTGTTGTGTTTCATTCATTCATATGATGATTTATTCAATCATGTTTCTTATGTTCCTTGTTTTGCACATTGCTCTTATCTTGGTGATTACTACTTTGAAAGCTATCATTGAAAACCCTTTATTTGTGAACTCCTGCAAATTGTCAACTATTCTTCGACCAAGAGCTAAGTTTGCCATTACCAATTATGATTTACTTTATGTATCTTTATTGTGTTTCCTTTACTTATTGCAAGTTAAGTTATATAATAGTGAGTTGTCTTCTATTATGATTTATGTATTGATGAATGTGATGCTTCTTCTCCGTATTCTTTTATCGACTCTTCACTCCATAAACCTGAGGTCATGTTTATTGAGCTTAGTTTTCGCTTGGGGACAAGCAAAGTCTAAGCTTGGGGGGAGTTGATACGTCCATTTTGCATCACTATTCTATATCATAATTTACTATTATTCATTGATATATTTCATATTAAGAGATGATACTTATGATATTTCATCTGTTTTTTGCATGGTTGATGACTTTTGGAGCATGGACCGCTGCCGTCAGGATTCTGATGGAAATGGTGTTATTTGGAGGCAAAATTCGTGAAGATTAGAAAATTTGGGAAAATACATGGAAAATTCTATTTTTCTAGAAGACGAAGATTGCCAGAAGGGGAAGTGGAGATGGGCCACAGGGGGCCCACACCACCCCCTGGAGCGGGCAGCCCTAGGCCGCGCCAGCAGGTGGTGTGGCCACCCTAGCCCACTCCAAGCTCCCCCCTCTAGCGTATATTATCCTCCTAAAACCCTAAGACTTGGGAGCGACCACGGAAATATTCCGCCGCCTCTACGGGGTGGAAAACACCGAGAGAGAAAGATATCTCCGGCAGATAGAATTCTGCCGAGGGAATTCCTTCCCGGAGAGGGGAGTTCGTCGCCATCAACACCACCATCAAGCTGGACCTCATCGGGGTCATCATCATCACCATCATCATCTCCACCAGCACCATCATCACCACTCCATACCGCTGTCACAATTGGGTTGAATCTTGCATAGTGCTTAGGGGAAACTTTCTCGGTGTTGATTACTCCTTGTAGTTGATGCTATTGAGTGAACCATTGAATTATTGTTTATGTTTAGATTGTTACATATCATTATGTCATCTCTGATCATGATCCATATGATGTCTTGTGAGTAGTTCGTTTTTTTAGGACATGGGAGAAGTCATGTTGTTAGTAGTGGAATTGTGTTCAGAAAGATTCAATGGTTTGATATTTAAGTTGTGATGTATTTCTTCTAGTGGTGTCATGTGAACGTCGACTACATGACACTTCACCTATATGGGCCTAGGGGAATGCATTGTGTATTTGGCTACTAATTGTAGGGGTTACCGGAGTAACAGAAACCTGAACCCCCGTTAAGAAACCTTTGCACAAGGGACGTCAGGGTCTTAGAGTTTAAAGTTGTGGTTAGGTTTCTACCTTAATTACTTTCTTGTACTTGCGGATGCTTGCAAGGGGTATAATCACAAGTATGTATTAGTCCTAGGAAGGTTGGTACATTAGCACAGGTTCACCCACACAACACTTAGCAAACTAAAGAAGATTAATCAACTATATGAAGCAAAATCACTTGACGATATTCCCATGTGTCCTCGAGAACGTTTGGTCATCTTAAGTAATACAACCGGCTTGTCCTTTGCTAAAGAAAGCATTGGGCCACTTGCTGCATTTATTCTTACTGTCTTTTATTTACTCGTACTTTATTTACCTGGATTATCAAAAACCCCTAAAAATCCGTTTGCTAAGTATTTACAGAGAATTCCTGCTCCAAGCCATTCGCTAACACCTTCTGCTCCTAGTTGGGTTCGACCCTCTTACTTATCGAAAATACTGTGATGTACCCCCTATACTTGTGGGTCATCACGGGTTGTGGCGGCGCATAGGCAGGAGCTGGAGCAGGCAGACGGTACAGAGGTGGTGCCGGGCCGTACGCAAGCCGGTAGCTGAAGCCATTGGCTGCAGTCGGCGGAGCACCATAGGCGGCGACATGGGTAGCAGGGAAGTGTTGCGATGCAGCCCCGACATGCCTTACCGAGACACGGTGTTCTATAGCCTAAAGCTAAGCATATAGATCACGAAGGGGCATAGGGCCCTGGTGCGCATTGAAGACCTCATAAAGGGCATCGTAGTCATTGTCATGTCCAGCAAGAAGATAGGAGATGAACTCGGTGTCACAGAGGTTCACCGATGCTGGCCAGCAAATCAGCAAGAGCCTTCATCTTGTGGAAGTAGACATTGACGGTCAAGTCATGTTTCTTCAACTCCGCCATCTGTTGGTGGATGCCAGAGGAGCCCTCAATGGATGACGATGCAAAGGCGCCATTGAGGGTCTCCCAGGCTTCACGTGCGGTGTGGGCAAACATCACCATACCAAGCACACCCTCCGTCATAGATGAGACGAAGGCTGAGAGGATGGACTGGTCCTGCTGGATCTAGTGTTGATAGGCCGGATTGGCCTGAGGCAACATTACCCCACCGGTGTGCATGACACCGACACAATCAGGAGGGCAGGGCAGCGAGCCATCACCATACCCCATGAGCAGTTGGTTTCGAAGGAGGGCAGCGACATACGCCTTCCAGAAGAGAAAATTCTTGGCGGATGATGATGGAAGATTGGATGTTGATGATGCCGGGAAGCACGATGTTGGAGAAGGTCGGCGTCGGGGCATTGGTGAAGGCGGCACCGACCAGATGGGCAGGTGGCGGCGGGAGTTTGCCAGCCACCGAGGCTGGTGCAAACCCCGCCAGGTCATTGGTGTACGCAACACCCATCTGAGGGTGCGAGATCAGGACGCCCATTGATGGCGGCATGTTGAAGGCGGCGGGTGAAGTGGACGACGACACGGCGAGGGAGTCGGTGTACAACGCCGCTAGAGGGTCGGTGTATGGTGCGATAGAGAGTAGCACCATGGGGACGGATGACGCGACGAAGGGCACGGTCATCATGGGGATCGATGGCACGATAGGGGGCGCCGATGTCACAGGGAGAGAAGATGCAGAAGGAATGGTGGTTGAAGGTTCGAGAAGACGACGACAACGGCGGAAGAGGTGTGCGGCAGCTAGGTCAAGAGGCTACCTCTGATACCATGAAAACCTAATAGGTTAGGTAGAATTGGGGCTGGCTTGGCACACAAGGGTTGGCTATTCATCTCATTATATAGATCAAGGGGTTACATGGTTAGGTACAATAGACATCTAACTCTACATATACACGTATGCTAACACTCTCTTCAAGATGTAGCATGTATTGTACCACAACTTTTCGCAATCCAAGTCATCTCATCATCATCTGCAAGGCTGATGGTATCATCAGGAATTGTAGTGATCTACTCCTCAAGAGTGGAATCGACGTTGTCATCATGTTCTTCATGCATGAGAAACATAATATCCTCAACCGTAGTAATCAGACTCCTCTCCCTATAACTATCACTATATGTTTGTTTTTGAACTTTTTCATTATGTTTGTGTTTCTTCCATTGTTCATAATGCCACTTAATGTGGCCCTTCTCATGGAAGTGATGGCACAAATAATCAACATACTTGTTTTTGCCTTTTGATATGATTCTACTTATTTCTACTCTTCCTTCTCCCTTGTGAGTCAGGCCTGTACCCGACATTGGCCTAAATCCATGATTCCTGCCCACGATGACCTTTGACGATCAAGGACCCAAAGGCCTAGATCTAGAAGCTCACCAAGCGACCTAACCTCAACCGACCAAACCAGTGGGGCTACAAGATGGCTCTCTAGAGACCCAGAAGACCAGACAGACGTGAAAGTAAGATAGGAGATCACTATTACGTGCAAGCCAGTATGAAGACCTAACGTGACTAAGAAGGACTCAGCCACCATCAACCCCTATAAGTACCCGAAGACATTTACCATAAGGGAGACACGCCATAATCGCCATAGTCTTCGCCATTATCCTTAGTTATAGCTCTAGATTCATCTGTCTTGCAAGGTGTTATTATGAACCCACTAAGATCATCTTGTAGACACATTGTACGATCTCTCGATCTTCTTATGAATAAAGTCTAAGGTATTCCTCCTATTAGCCACATATCTTCGTCTTTAAGGTTCAAACCTGCTTGCCCGAGCCATCCACCGAACAAATAAACTCACTTTCGTTCCCTGAAAGCGAGCACGCGGAGGGATTGTGAAAACTATCCTTCATCAGACTTAGTCACTAAGATTTCAGAATGTGAGGAAGAGCCGTTTTTATCAGCAATTTTTATCGACTCTTCATTTAGTAAATTGGTCTTCACAAGGTTCCAAGCAATAACTCCGTTAGGTGTTGGATTGCACATGGTGAATTTGAGGATCTTCAAAGTGTGTTGTAATGATCCAAGTAGAAGCAAGACTCTCACTTCATCATAAAATGTGATTACCATTGAAGATAGCTGATTTGTAATGCCCTAAAATTCATTCACATGATCTGTAATTGAAGTTTCCTCCCTGTACCTCAAAAGCATCAATTTCTGGATCAAGAATATCTTGTTGGTACCTTATGTGTGGGCATACAAATCCTCCAAGTTTTTCCATAAGGT
Organism: Avena sativa; assembly: GCA_916181665.1. Taxonomy (NCBI): domain Eukaryota; kingdom Viridiplantae; phylum Streptophyta; class Magnoliopsida; order Poales; family Poaceae; genus Avena; species Avena sativa. The sequence goes on along the minus strand of OV702289.1, from coordinate 539,761,638 downwards.
GCATGCATGTGTCTCATCAATGATAAGGAAAAAACATTAGCATCCACCCATTGCTGGATGAACCCACAAGCTTAGAGATGAAGTAGCTCCCACTAATCTTGTATCATATCACTAGGCATCTCAGTGGAGAACACCGGCTTCCAGTATTCTTTTGCATACGGCAAGTCTTTCATCTTGCTCTTCCAAACTCAATCATTTGTACCATTCAATGATATCATTCTATTGCTATTCACTTCCATCCTTCACCACAAGCAAATGCACTCAGTCCAAAATAATCTTTGCTCCAAAAAATAATACAAACTGAACATCAGCTATGATACCACATTATTGGGGGAGATACACAACCCAACAACTTGTGATGAACTTCGAGGATAGTTTCAATCAACACATGCAATGGAAATAAAACAACGATAAAATGCACAAGTGACACAAGGATCTACGTGAAAAAACTCTTCAACTTAAGGAGGAAAAACCATGGCTATGGACCAACTGGTTCACACAAGTTCCACTATAAGAAACATGGGTACATAGTATTCTCTAGAACATGTAGAGATATACAACACATTCAGCATGTTGCCAACCGGTAAAACAACAACAACAACAACAACAACAACAGCAAAAACAACAATAGCAATAGAAATAGCAGCAACAACAACAACAACAACAACAACAACAAAAGGAAATCTTGGGACAAAGTAGAGATGTCAGCGTTTTTGTCCTCTTCTGTAATTTGCAAACTTTTTTAAACCACTGATCTTATCAACACTAAACTTGGTAGAAAATCAGGAATATGTACTCCCAACATACATGCAATGGAAATAAAACAACGAGAAAATGTGCAAGTGACACATGGATCTACGTGGAAAAAACTGTTCAACATGAGGACGAAAAACCACGACTATGCACCAAATGGTTCACGCAAGTTCCACTATCAGAAACCTGGGTACAGAGTCTTATCTAGAATAACTAGAGATATACAACATACTCAGCATGTTGCCAGTCGGTAGCAACAACAACAACAACAACAACAACAACAGGAGGAAAGATTATGACAAAGCAGAGATGTCATAGTTTTTGTCCTCTTTTGTAATCTGCAAACTCTTGTTAAACCACTAATCCGATCAACACCAAACTTGGTAGATTAACAGGGATATGTTCTCCCAACATGCATATCAAATTTCAGCTCAATCGGACACTGTTTGCCTACTCAAAGTGTTTGCCTATCAAGACTGCTTTGTACTGAAACTATCGCAGTCCGAACTGACTAAACTGTTCTAAATCTGATGCTACATTGACCCAAATCTAAAACCAGCATTTAAAGTAAGAAACAACTCACCCAGTTTGGAGCCAATTCAAACACGTTTGAGTCTCCAAACATCTTCATCTTTTTTGTTTCTCGTGGTATTTTTGTGTGTTCTCTCACCCACTGCTAGGAAAACAACTATAGATAGACAATCTATTCTGTGGCGCATATGCAGAACCATGCGCCACAAAAAAATCTGTGGCGCATATAGAAAAAAACACCACTGAAATTTGGCAATTCAGTGGCGCACGGAACCCATATGCGCCACAGAAATGTGGATTTCTGTGGCACATATTTCCCCGTGTGGATTTCTGTGGCACATATTTCCCCGTGCGCAACTGAAAGTGATGATTCTGTGGCGCATATAGACATATGCGCCACAGAAAGTTGATGGGACCAAAAACCAAAAAAGGGGGGAGACAATTCTATGGCGCATATCCATATATGTGCCACAGATAGTGATTATTCTGTGGCGCATATAGACATATGCGCCACAGAAAGTGGAAAACAGATCCCACACTCTCCCTGGATCGCCTTTTCAGTTTTGTAAAAAATAAATGAAAATGATAAAAACTTCAAAAAAAACAACCCCTTTGAGTTGTAGTTATATTTTGTGGTGTAGTTGTAGGGAAAATTGAAAAACATGAATTTCGATGTATTTTGCAAAAAAAGGTCATGGCGCGGTAAAAAGGCTATAACTTTTGCATATGATGCCGGAAAAAAATGTTTAACCTATCAAAACGATCATCTCGAAATTTCCTACTCTATTTGAACTCTGAAAGCCATTGAAGATTTTACAGATTCTCCAAGTTCAAAAAGAGTAAAAAGTTATGGCCAAAAGAAAAAAAATCGTGCAAAAAAATAAAAAAGGGAGACAATTCTGTGACGCATATGTCCAATATGCGCCACAGAATTGTTGGCGGGATTCGAAATTTGAATCCCGCTGATGCCCCTTCTCCTTATATTCCTCCACTTCTTCTCCCCTTCTCCCTCTCTTTTCTCCTTCTTCTCCCCTTCACTTTTCCTCCCCTCCTCCTCCACTCTCCGGCGACCTCCTCCTCCACCTCCGGCCATGGCCTCCTCCACCTTGGTGACCTCCTCCACCTCAGTGACCTCCTCCTCCGGCAACCTCCAACACCACCGGCGACCCCATCCTCCACCTCCGGCTACCTCCTCATCCTCCACCACCACCTCTAGCGGTCTCCTCCGACCATCTCCGGCGAGCCTTTCCTCCACTTCCGGTAGCCTCCTCATCCTACTACTCTAACCACCTCCGACGACCTCCTTCTCCTCCGGCCATCACCTCTGATGAACCACTCCTCTGGCGACCCCCCACCTTCGGCCAGATCTGGCCGCTTTTTTTAGAAATTCAAAAAAAAATCGGTGGCGCATATTGCAATATGCGCCACAGGAAGTTGACATTTGGCCCGCCTTTTTTTATAAATTTAAAACAAAAAAATATTTCTGTGGCGCATATCAATATGCGCCACAGAAAAAATATTAGTGACGAGGTAACAGTGACGCATCTGATATGCGCCACAGATATGTAAAATACGTGCGTCACTGATAAGCCTTTTCCTAGTAGTGACCCTCACACAATGTCAGCCATAATGACCTGCTTGCTTAGGGTGGCTAGGGTTTACTTTTCACTCTTGAGAAACATATCAACTGTTAGATACGGGATCTCGATCAACAGTTGAAACATGTTAAACTTCACGAGATATTGGGGTGCTAACCCATCTCGACATGGGTGGACATGACTCAACGTACTCTATATTATATTATCTATCTATAGAGCAATTCATAAATTTACATGCACGATTAGTCAAATGACTTGTCTTGCTTACTTAAAAAACAAAATCGAAAGGATGAGATAGCAGACCTTTTGTCCATCCGTTGACTGGTGACCACAATACACTGTTTCACGCCACCATGAATGATGCAGTTCGGGTGCTAATTAACTTCACGTCATCACCAAAAATCGCATTTCAGTACAGTACTATATCCATCGATCATTTTTTCTTTATTCAAAGTCAAATCGATCGGGAGGTAGCTACGCGTTGATGGGTTGTACTAGATGAATGGCCACGGAGCGTAGGCGTTGGAAGGTGGATCTCTCTCTTTTTCTGAACGCGTGTCAATGCCGAGATTGATTGAGATGCGGCGGCCTACTACTCCAAAGACAGATCGATGTCAGGGAGGATAATATGAGCCTGGCCGTTGAACCGCGTCGCTAACCCCAGGCCCCAGCTGCTAGTCGGTCAATCAAATTCAACTCCATTCGTTTTCAGCTGTAGCTTTTTTATCACATTGTTATTTAACTCTGAAGAGACGTTATCCTATGGCCCACCGAAGCTTAATTCGTCCCTTATCGGTCGCCACCTAGGTTTCTTTAGATAAGTGTTGTGGGGCTACTGTGACATAACCTGAAATTGTCAACGCATACACACTGATCATCGACTACAAGCTGCACTCTAATAAATTAAGCAAAGCGAATATTATGCAGGCAACGTACAATGCAGGCGACGAAGTCACACTTAGCAGGAACGTGGTAATTTTGTTGAACCTTCTCGGGCACGTTCATTGCGGGAGCCGTGGTTGATGTTTATGTTGGTATATGTGGGTGTCTTGATGTTTAACTTTTTCTAATTTAATTTATTTGTGTCCATCTCGATGACGATGCGGTGTGGTTCATCTTGATACAAACCCATCACCCTGGGTTAAAATACTCACGGATACGAATTTAAGTTTCTTATTTATACTTGAGGCCAGACTCGCCAAATACTCATGCAACTTATTCCAAGGATCATGCTTGGTGTTTTACCAAGATTAAAAATCATGGTACTCATGTCTAATTGTTATGTGCATCCCTAGTTGGTACAATGCGCACCTCGGCCTAGTTGGCCTCCACCTTGCTGTCGGCGTCAGGGAGAAGGAGGAGAAGAGCAAGGGAGTTGGGAAAGACCTGGAGCCTTCCTGCACACAGGATCGAGGAGGAGGAGGCCTAGAACAAGCAGAACGCGAGGAAGGCCGAGAGAAAACCCTAGTTTCAGATCGCCAGTTTCCCCACAGATCGCCATCGCCCCGCGCCCGTTCGACCTCACCATGGGGCCCGCGATGAGCTCCTCTGACACCTAGACATCATGCCGTGCATGCTCGCTTCCTTGAACGCCGTAGACTTTCATCGAACACCCTCCCTGCGTCGCCATGCGTCGTCGCCTTGCTCGCGTGCAGCTGCTGCAGCGCGTCCCGCGCCTAGCCATGTGCACTGCTGAATCCGCCTCGCTGCGCCGCGTCATTAGCCCTAGCCCCGCTTCCTGGGAACCTTCGTCGCCGCGTAGGTCCTGGCGCCGCCGGTTTCTGGTCGTTAGAGCCGAGTGGTTGAACCCCATCCCGCGCCGCAAACCTATCCAACATCAACCCGCAAGCCACCGCACAGGTTCTATTCCTTCAGCTGAGCCCCAGGTCGCCAGTTCGACCCCCGCGTGCCGCTGTTGTTTTTGCTACTCGCGTCCATCAGTTAACACCCAGGACGAAAAACAGTAGCTTCAGAGTAGCCTGCCGTTTTGTCAATAACCTCCTGCTCCTTTTCGGTCTCAACCCGGCGTCCCCAGCGTCCCACCTATAAGCCAGATAGTTGTTTTTGCTGCTCGCGTCCATCAGTTAACACCCAGGACAAAAAACAGTAGCTTCAGAGTAGCCTACCGTTTTGTCAATAACCTCCTGCTCCTTTTCGGTCTCAACCCGGCGTCCCCAGCGGCCCACCTGTAAGCCACACAACATAGAGCCCGGACAGAACATTTTATAAAAAGGTACCTAAGGTTTTCCTGCTGACATGGGTATATCCTACAGGTACTCGAGCTTGGCATATACGGCCTGAATACAATGGAGGCCCACGATGTCGCCAAGGCCCAAATGAAGAACTCGAGTAACCTACGGACTTTCGATTGCTTGAAGAACAAGAAAAAGCTAAAGATAGAAAGTTCAAAGGGGAAAACCCTAACCTGTAACCGACTCGGCCTGCTACCCGAGACCTAGCCTATCTATATAAAGGCTAGGAGGGGGTGGCGAGGAGGACACACGCAACCTGGTTTCCACAACCCTCGCCAGATTGCATCTGCGCACCATTTTAATCCTCGATTCCTTCAATAATTCCACGAGCAGACAAGCAGGAGTAGGGACCTCTGCGAGGCCTGAACCTGGGTAAATCTTCGAGTCCCCTGTGTGCTTGTTTGCTAGCCGATAGATGTCTCCAGCGCTCCCTCCTTCTCCAAAACCCAAGTCCATAACAATGGGCATTGATGAGTTAAACCCTCGTCAATTGGCGCCATCTGTGGGAATTGGGAGTGCTGATGTTACGGCTTCTTCGGCCCCATCAACCGCGATCTACAACTCCACAACAGCGGAGATTCGTCAGCTCTTCGGCGCGTTCGACTTCACCGTCCACACGCCCGGCTTTCGAGTCTGTGGGCGACGGAATCAGCTTGGCGATCAGGAGTTTTTGCTTCCAAGTTGGTCAGATGGGCACACTTCGCATGCCTGACCAGCCGACGGCACCATCGATTGCCCCAGCATCGTGGTTCCCTCCACCGATCGGCACCCTCAGTGAGCCCAACGCCTCGACAACAGTCGAGAATACGGTCAGCGACAGCAGTCGCGAATCGGATCTGAGCGATCTGGCAACTGAAGGCGGAGCCTACGGTTCTGGATCTGAAAGTTGTGGGAGCAGCAGCTTCCCCAATCACTTCATGTGTGCCGTTATCAACGCAGGCGACACCTCCGCCAATCGCGACAACACAGGCAACGGCGGCCACGGAGCCGACCCGCCAAACGGTGCATACCCAATGGCAGACCACCACCGAACGGCGGCCCCACTAACGGCGCCCCCCGTCAACAACGAAGGGGCAGTCGAACCTCCAACTATGATAAACGAGCAAACTGGCGAACGCGTCGTGATCAAGCTCAACGACCTCGAGTGGGCTCGTTGCCGAGAAGCCCTACGAGGCCACCCTCTACCCTTCGGCTCCCCACAAGAACTACTGATGGGCTACCATTGGCTCCTGAAAGAGGAATACAAGCGTCAGTTACAAACAATCGCGCAACTCAAGGCGCGTAAAAAGGCGGCTGATGAATCAAGCCTCCGACGAGCTAGGCTCTCCTCCCACGGAGGATCCTCCTCTAAGTGCAACGAGTACATCACCAACAAGAGACGATCTCGACTCGCCCACCTCACCGAACAAGAACGCCTAGAAGCCGCCAAAGTCCTCGACTTCGGCTCCATGACGGTGGATACACGCGGCAACGTGCTCCCAAAAATGCCGCAAGCCGCGGTAACGGCAGCCACCATGTACCTCCTTAACAACCAGCCGCCAGCTGGAGACCCTCGAGCCGCCATGCACCGATCTACGATCGCAAGCTTGGGGTTAATCGAGGTCGCCCTCGACAAAGAGCCAGCATCGAAACCGAAGAAAGGCAATGCTCTGGGAAAACGCTACTCCTCACCCTCATCTAGCGACGACAGTCACGATCTGTCTCGACGTCGCCGCTCACGGCGACACGACCACGACTATGACGCGCGCGATGACCTCACACAGCACAAGATTGACAAATCAAGGGCGCGGCGTGCCCGGTCGACTGACTCAGAGGATGAAGACGTGGAGCTTTGTGGCGCTAGATGCTTCAGAAGGGCCATCAGACAAAAGCGAATGCCCAAGGGGTTTAAGCTCCCGTCAGAGAACCCAAAGTTCGATGGCCTGCAGGACCCAAAAATCTGGTTAGGGGACCATATCTCCTCCGTCAGGCTCCACGGCGGGAGTCGAAGCACGACCATGCAATGCATGCAGCTGCAGCTGCAGGGCGCCGCCCGAGCATGGCTCAACAACCTCCCACGCGGATCCATTCGCAGCTGGGAAGAGTTGGTCTACAGCTTTGTGCGCAACTTCAAGGGCACCTACAAACGGCCCGCATCAATCGAAGAGCTGAGATGCTGCTAGCAAAGGTCAGGCGAGTCGTTACGCTCATACATCCAGAGGTGGTCCATCATCAAGAACTCCACAGAGAATATCTCGGAGGATCGCGCGATTGACGCATTCAATGGTGGCGTACGCCGCATAGAGCTCAGGGAGGAGCTAGGCCGCTCGAAACCCAAAACGATCGACCACTTGATGGAAATCGCGAATCGCTGGGCAGATGGAGAAGATTCGGTGAAAAATCGCGTTCACTCTGACGATGAGGCAGAACTCGAGCGCAGACGCGACCGCCGAAGCAAATGCCGCATGCGCATCTACGTTCACCGCGGCGACGTCAACATGGTCGCAGCCGGCTACGCCGACAGACGCGACGACAACCGCAATAGCAGCTACCGCAGCGGTGGATATCGCGACTCCGGAAAAACCACGCAAGTATGGCAGCGCCGCAATCGCGATGAGGCACCCGCAACATCCATTGAAGACAAGCTGTCCGGGCCATGCACTATGCACTTCTACATCGACAAGCACGACGGAAAAAAGAAGTCCAGCCACCTCCTCAAGGACTTCCACGAGTTCCTCAAACTACATGAGGGACTGGCTCGGATGAATCGCAACGCAGTCGAAAGGGGCTACGGAGCCGCCCCAGGCGCCGTGGCACATGGAGCTCTGCCACCACCACCTGGACTACCCCGAAATGCAGCTGCACCGGACCAGCACCAAGGAGGCGAACCATACCCACGGGCCATGGGTACCATGATGATCCAAAAGGGACGACCCTCGAATCGGGTGCAGAAGGCCATCACTCGCCAAGTCAACTTGGCAACAAACTCACCACCATCCACCACTGAGTACCTCAGTGGAAGCGACTCCTGTATTACCTTTGACAAGCGCGACCACCCGCGCCAAGTACCTCGCCCAGGCCATTGTCCCCTCGTCCTCGAGGCACAAATTGGAGGCTTCGACATGAGTCGCGTCTTCATGGACGGCGGAAGCGGCATCAACCTTATGTTCGCGAGTACCTTGCGAGCAATGAGGATCCCTCTGACCTGCCTAGAGGCCTCAGACAGAACATTCCACGGCATCGTCCTAGGCAAGGGTGTATACCCCCTTGGCAAAATCAACCTCAACGTCATCTTCGGCACACCGAAAAACTTTCGGCGCGAGCACATCGACTTCGAAGTCGTCGACTGGCCCTCATAGTACCACTACATCCTCGGACGTGTCACGTTCGCTAGGTTCATGGCGATATCGCACTACGCCTACCTATAGAGGAAAATGCCAGGACCTAATTGAAGGGAATATGCCCGAGAGGCAATAATAAAGTGGTTATTATCTTATTCCATATTTATGATAAATGTTTATTTTGCATGCTATAATTGTATTGATCGAAAACGTCAATACATGTGTGTTTAATAAACAAAAAGGGTTCCTAGTTATGCATCTCTTATAGACTAGCTTGTTGATTAACAAGATGATCAAGGTTTCCTGATCATGGACATTGGATGTTGTTAATAACAAGGTCACAGCATTTGTGAAATGATGTGATGAACATTCATCCGGAGTATAGCATTACGATCAAGTCATTATGTTTATATTGCTATAACATCATATGAAGTAATCTTTATCCTTAGACCATGAGATCATGTTAATTGCTAACACCGAAAGAGTATCTTGATAACATCAAACGTCACACCGTAACAGGGTGACTATAAAGATGGGTTCGGTGCTACGAAGGTATTATGTTGAGGCTCATGGATCAAGAGTGGAATTTGTCAATCCCGATAACAGATAGATATACTCTGAGCCCTCTCGGTGATATCACATTAAGATAGCTTGCAAGCAAGTGATGTGATCACTAGAATGTTATATCACGGGAACGAGAAAAGAGTGCATGTCGGTAACAAGATCAAACTAGGTATTTGGATACCGATGATCGAATCTCAGACATGTATTATATCATGAGACAAGGGATTAAATTACAAGCGTTAAAGGTTCTCACGATCACAGAAGTCATCGTTGAATATGCAGGAGTCAGTATGGATCTCCAGGTCTCGCTTCTGATTATTGATCTGAGAGGAGTCTCAATCATGTCTGCATTATTCGCGAACCGTAGGGTGACACACTTAAGAGTTACCGAACACCATTTTTGAGCACATATATTTCAGATGAAAGAACTGCAAAGCGCAGGAATTGTTTCGATAGAAACCGGAAATTGTTTCGGGTGAAATTGCAGAAAGTGGTTCTGCATGTGATATTGAAATATTGCAAGGGGTTATATGTGAATGTTTGTTAATTAAATTAATTGACAAAATTCTGAATAAATTTAATAAAAGAGTTTTATTAAATGAGAGAGCATTAAACTTAGAGAATTTTAATGCATTTAAAGTAGGGACTTTAAAAGGGAATGTGAAGAGGCATTTTAATGTGGAGGGGTTACCACCACATGAATGGGGGAGGTGAGGGGTCACCCCCATGCACCGGCCATGGGGAGGGGCACCCCCCTCCTCCTACAAAAGGCCCCCCTCTTCCTCCTTCTTCCTCACACCTCCTCGTGAAGGATCTCTCTCCCCCTATAGAATTATTCCCCCATGGTCTCGGATTAGCGAGATACATGTTCCTGGTGGCATTTCGTCTGGAAGGAGTTGATGCTTCCGCTGGATTGCTGGAGCGAGGAGGTGGAGGTTGTCCGGTGGCTTGAACGTGTGTGCGAGTACGGATGCGCTGCTGATTTGCGGCGCTCGGACTTCCACACGATCTTGAGATCAGCAAGTGTATGACTACATCAACCACGAGTTCCTACTCGTTAACAAAACTCGTTGTCTTCGAGGGTAAGTTCTTGATGGATGTAGGTCCACCCGTTGCTCTGTACCTAGTAGATAGATCTTGGCGTGTAGTTCTCATCGTAGGAAATTTTTTGTTTTCTATGCTGCGGACCCAACAGTGGTATCAGAGCCTGATCTATGCATAGGTTCTTTGCACGGGTAGTACACATATGTTTATATGTGGGCGATGATGATCATTTATTGAATCTTCTATGTATTTTGGATATTGGTAGCATAGTGGGATGAAGCGGCCCGGACCAACCTTACATGTCATCGTACATGAGACCGGTTCCACGACTGACATGCAACTTGTTTTGCATAAGTGGCTGGCGGGTGTCTGTCTCTCCTACTATAGTCAATATCTGATTTACAACGAGTTGCTAATAACTTGGTTATCCTCGTTGTGGTTCATGTTCGTAGGTAAGAACGGTTCTATCTCCGAAATCCCTAAGCCACGTAAAACTTGCAATTGATAAATTAGAGGCGTCTAGTTTAGATCGTTGCTGGGCTAGTGTATTGATATGGTATTATTGTAAGTAGATGTATGATAGATACTCTTGCAACACATTCAATGTGTATGTTCCATAGACCTTGGCCTTACACACAAAGGAATGATAGAGATCATACCACGATGCAAATGATAGAGATCAAATGCATGGACCATATCATTTCACTTTACACATTAGATGTTAGCATCTTATACTGCTAGTTTGGCGCTTTCTGTAGCATTGTAAGATGATCCTTCATTTAGATATCAAGATAAAAATGTGTTCTTCCTTAAGTATGCATTGTTCTGTGGATCGTGTTTCGAGACATCACGTGATGATCGGGTGTACTCGAATCTACGCTTTCATAGGAACGGGTGTCAGACAGTTTTACACACGCGAATACTAAGGTTCTTACTTGGCGAGCCTAGCATGTATAGACATGGCCTCGGAACACGGACCGAAAGGTTAAGCATGAGTCATAGAGTTGATATCATTCCCATATAGATGCTCGCCTTTGAAGCTTCATCAACTCACGTGATGATCAGACTTGGTGTATTGGATTTGGTTCATGTAATCACCAAAAAGGCACGAGGGATGTCGTTTTTGAGTGGGAGTTCATTTCTAATTTGGATTAGTCAAACTCAATTTGTCTTAAACTAAATCAAAGTGAATTTGCATAATTTGTTGTAGTCATTGGCGTTCATTCACTACCTTATGCTTAGTTTAATTGAGATAATAGAACTATAGAATTCTGGATATTTACTTTACGAACTAGTATCGTATTGTTTTGAATGTCAATTTAAAGTTTATAAGTCCTATTGCAAACTTTCAGCAAACTCTATTTACTCCATGAAGTTTAGTAGTATTAAATCAAGAGTAAGAATTCCAATGTTAGTATCTAAAGTATCATGTTTGCCTCCATGATTATTGATATTCAAAAGTTGTTTTAATATCAAGATTATATAGGAGCTGAAAATTGTTTCAGAAACCATCATGTGTGAAAGATATTGTGATATCTGAAACAATGTTTTTGGTTGCATTATGATAGAGTATAATTTAGCAAAATACATGTTCTCATATTGTATGAGAATTTGTGAAGGATGGAGATGCTAAGCATCTGAATCTCCCAAAAAGGTTTTGGGAACTAACATTATACTCACGATTCTTCCTTACAGGCTATAGTAGCTTGATCATGAAAGTTGTCATGATAAGGATGAATAGAAGATGTAAGTAAAATGTTTACTCAACTGATAGATTACTAAAGAATGTTTTTTTGAAAGAACACCAAACATTTGATGATGGTGATCCACTTCAAAGTGCAAGTCCAAAGGTATTAGTATTTGACTATACACGCTTTGTACTATGTGTCATGTGAATGACACCACTATTGATGTTTATAGATTCTTTTAAAAGAAAAGAAATTGTTGAAAGAGAATCTATAAAATATTTGGCAGAAAAGAAAAGGTTGGAGATGTCCAACTTAGGTATATAGAAGATATACATGTTATGGCTGTATTCCTTGCTTGTTAAACAATGTGGTTCTGAGGTATTGGATACCGGTATTGAATACCGAATTGGTTAGTATGAAGTGTCATACAGGACAATGCAATTCATGAACTGAAATGGCCTAAGTAACTAGCAAGAGAATAAGTGATGATGATCATCGAAAACAAATAAAGTGTTATTGTGCTTTTCGTTGACGTCAAACCTAGTCTTCAAGATTTGTTTTAATAATTGTTATTTTGTTCCGATATTATGAGAACAATGGTTGTTCAAATAATTACCGTATTCCATAAAAGATGGATGAACTTTTACAAGTCTAGTTGGAGAAATCACATCCATAAACACTATTGCTAAAATGTCGCAAGACAAATGATTGAAAGATCACTTATGAAGTGACATCACTGTTTAAATTATATTGGAAAGAAAACATGAAGAAACTCCATGTTGATGGATTTTTTGAGTCTTTGATTTTGATCAATTGACGCTTGTGAAACTTTCCTCGAGATAATTGAAACTCCGTCCATAGGCCAAAGAGGAACAGATGACTAATTTATTGGATATTATGCATGTTGATGTATATAGTCCATTATGTGTAGCCATATGCGATGGATCTTTTTGCTTCATATGCTTTCTCCAGAAATTTGAGTGAATATATCTATATATTTACTTAATAAGGAAGAAGTATGAAACATTTGAAAATTGTCCAAAGACTTTCAAGATGAAGTGGAAAATCATTGTAACAAGAAAATAAAGAGTTTATGATTCGATCATAAAGGAAGATATTTGAGTTACGTGTTTAGCAAAACACCTAAGATTTGAGAAATTGTTCCATGATTTATGTTTCTAGATAAACCATAGGAGTATGGCATATTCGAGAGATGAAATCAAACCATGTTTGACATGGTAAGATCAAAGGTGTCATTTATAAAACTGCCATTATGTTTTAAGGATTGAAGCTTTAGAGACTACCGCTTTTACACTGAAAAGAGCACCATCGTGATCCGTTGAAATGACACCATATAAGTTATGGTTTGGGATAAAACCCGAATTGTCTTTTCCTAAATTTTGGTATGCTATGCATAAGTAAAATGTTTACAACCAAATTCGGATAAGCACGTCTTTGTAGGTTATCCCAAAGAATTTGTTGGGAATTTCTCCATAAGACCGCGGACAAAAGAGTTTGTTACTTGGAACGTCAAGTTTCTTGAGAAGGAATATTTCATGAAAAGTTAAGTGGGAGGACAATAGAACTTTGATAAGGTTGTTGAACTTTAGCTATATGTGCTAAGTAGCGCAGCACCGGAAAGTGTCCCGGTGGCGGCCACAATGCTCATGGCTCCCATGATTACAAAGGGTGTGATCTCGGAGATTAGAGTTCCTATTGAACAGTGTGGATCGGTAAAAATCAAATAGTGTGATTTGATAAGAAAGTCGTTATTGTTTTGACAATGATGAACCGACTACATGCAAGGAAGCGATGATGGGCCCTGACTCCATAAAATGACTAGAAGTCATATAATCCGTGATAGTATCCATACACGAGAAATCAAGTTTTTGAACTTGGAAGACCCTCCGGAAAGGCGTGATGAAGCCTATCGGTCGTGTTTGGATCTATAAAGAAATAGACATGGATGTTTAACATCTATGAAATAGTCGACATGTCGAAAAGAAGTTTACAACAATGTTCAAGGAGTTGACTATGACAAGATTTGATCTTTCATAGCGATATTTAGTCTTGACGGATTAATGTAGCAACCACTACATATAATTTGATGTATGGTAGTTGAAAAAACAAAACAATGTTCTTCTAATATAATGGTTACCTAGGACGTGTACAAGACACGGTCCGAAGGGTTTTGTTAATTCAAAGGGTGCTAAAAGGGCATGCAAACTTCAATAGTTGAAGTAAGCATAGCGGAGTTGGAATCTTCACCATGATGAAAATGTTAAAAGAGTTTAAATTCATCGGAGATGATGAAGATGCTTGCATTTGCAAGAAATTAAGTGGGAGCACTGAGACATATTTCTAATACATTATGTAGAGGACATATTGTTGATTGGAAATGATGTATCTTGTATTGACACAAGTTAAGAATTTCATTAAAATAAGATTTCGATGAAAGACCTTGGCAAACCCAGAATATTTGGCATCAATATCTATATGGATAGATTAAGGCGCTAATATGGTTGTGCCAGACATACATATATGAGATATTGAAAGGGTTCAATATGGAAACAACAAGAAAGGTTCTTGCTGCATGGAAAGAATTGTATCAAGATTCAAGTGTTTCAACACTTGGTGAGTAGAATCACATGAAGATTTTGATCGATTATACCATGATATGTATATATCCAAAATTTCCTATGCTCTAAATGTTATGAGCACATACCAGAATGATTCACAAGATGATCATTGGACGATAGTAAAGATATTCTTATGAGCTTTGGAAGAACTAAGAATATATCATGTATAAGTGACAAATAGTTAAAGGTAGTTCATTGTAAAGTGTTACATTGATACTATTTTTGTCACAAGATACAAATTAAATTTATCTCAATTTAGACTATGGGTGGCACAATGTAATGGAAAGGATGTTCCATGATGGATTTGGATGAGTTCCAAAGTTGAGACATTGTGACGGATACTACAACAAAAGGCTAAGTATATAACTGCTATAGTAGCAGCAAAGGAGGGCATTTGTGTTAAGTAGTTTGTTATCAAACTAGGTGTGGTTCAAAGTGCACTAATACTATGAAGATATATTGTGTGACAATAATATCAACATATTTTAACCCGAACGAACTAAAGGTCTCACCAAAGGACCAAATTTATATAATGCCATCTCATTTGAGAATGAGTGATGCGTAGAGACGCAAAGACATGCAAATACACACGGACCTGAAACTGTCAGATTCGGAGATTATGTTAAACACTAGCAATCGCGTATATGCAACACCAGAAAAACCATAGGTGTTCAATACGCAAAGTTTTTCAAACTATATTATTGACTCTAGTGCAAGTGGGAAACTGAAGGGAATATGCCCAAGAGGCAATAATAAAGTGGTTATTATCTTATTCCATATTTATGATAAATGTTTATTTTGCATGCTATAATTGTATTGATCGGAAATGTTAGTACATGTGTGTTTAATAAACAAAAAGGGTTCCTAGTTATGCCTCTCTTATAGACTAGCTTGTTGATTAACAAGATGATCAAGGTTTCCTAATCATGGACATTGGATGTTGTTAATAACAAGGTCACAACATTTGTGAAATGATGTTATGAACATTCATCCAAAGTATAGCATTACGATCAAGTCATTATGTTTATATTGCTATAACATCATACGAAGTAATCTTTATCCTTAGACCATGAGATCATGTTAATTGCTAACATCGGAAGAGTATCTTGATAACATCAAACGTCACACCGTAACAGGGTGATTATAAAGATGGGTTCAGTGCTACGAAGGTGTTATGTTGAGGCTCATGGATCAAGAGTGGAATTTGTCAATCCCGATGATGGATAGATATACTCTAGGCCCTCTCGGTGATATCACATTAAGATAGTTTGCAAGCAAGTGATGTGATCACTAGAATGTTATATCACGGGAACGAGAAAAGAGTGCATGTCGGTAACGAGATCAAACTTGGTATTTGGATACCGATGATCGAATCTCGGACATGTATTATATCATGAGACAAAAGGATTAAATTACAAGTGTTAAAGTTTCTCACGATCACAGAAGTCATCGTTGAATATGCAGGAGTCAGTATGGATCTCCAGGTCCTGCTTCTGATTATTGATCTGAGAGGAGTCTCAATCATGTATGCATTATTCGTGAACCGTATGGTGACACACTTAAGAGTTACCGGACACTGTTTTGGAGCACATATGTTTCATACGAAAGAATTGCAAAGCGCAGGAATTGTTTCGATAGAAACCGGAAATTGTTTCGGGTGAAATTGCAGAAAGTGGTTCTGCATGTGATATTGAAATATTGCAAGGGGTTATATGTGAATGTTTGTTAATTAAAGTAATTAACAAAATTCTGAATAAATTTAATAAAAGAGTTTTATTAAATGAGAGAGCATTAAACTTAGAGAATTTTAATGCATTTAAAGTGGGGACTTTAAAAGGGAATGTGAAGAGGCATTTTAATGTGGAGGGGTTACCACCACATGAATGGGGGAGGTGAGGGGTCACCCCCATGCGCCGGCCATGGGGAGGGGCACCCCCTTCTCCTATAAAAGGCCCCCCTCTTGCTCCTTCTTCCTCACACCTCCTCGTGAACGATCTCTCTCCCCCTCTAGAATTATTCCCCCATGGTCTCGGATTAGCGAGATACATGTTCCCGATGGCATTTCGTCTAGAAGGAGTTGCTGCTTCCGCTGGATTGCTGGAGCGAGGAGGTGGAGGTTGTCCGGTGGCTTGAACGTGTGTGCGAGTACAGATGCGCTGCTGATTTGCGGTGCTCGGACTTCCACATGATCTTGAGATCAGCAAGTGTACAACTACATCAACCACGAGTTCCTACTCGTTAACAAAACTCGTTGTCTTCGAGGGTAAGTTCTCGATGGATGTATGTCCACCCGTTGCTCTGTACCTAGTAGATAGATCTTGGTGTGTAGTTCTCATCGTAGGAAAATTTTTGTTTTCTATGCTGCGGACCCAACACTAATGGCGTCATCACAATCAACGGGAGCTTCGAGAGGTCCGACAGTTGCGACAGGGAATTCAACAGAATCTCCTAGAGGAACTCGCAAGATTGAAGGAGTCCACAGACAACAGTCTGCCTCCCCTAAGCCGGCCAAGCTCACCCGACTTGTCTTTCGACTCATCAGTGCACACGAAGAAAGTCCAGGTCCACCCATCGGATCCCGCCAAGACGGCTCTCATCGCCAATAACTTAAGTTCTGCATAGGAACTCATGCTCGTCAAATTCCTCCATGAGCACTGGGAAATCTTCGTCTGGTGTCCAGCGGACATGCCAGGAGTTCCCAGGGAATTCGCCGAGCACGCACTCGACGTCAACCCAGACGCAAGGCCAGTCAAGCAAACAATTCAGCGACTATCTGAACCAAGAGCAAATGTAGTCGGAATGGAGATCAACAGACTCCTCGACACCAAATTCATACGCGAGATCAAGGAAAGCACTTGGCTCGCCAACACGGTGCTGATACCAAAAAAGGACACGGATATCCTGCGGATGTGCATGGACTTCACCTCTTTGAATAAGCACTGTCCGAAGGACCACTTCCCGCTACCGCGAATCGACCAGATCATCGACTCCACCGTGGGATGCGAGCGCCTCTGCTTCCTCGACGCCTACTCAGGCTATAACCAAATTCTAATGAAGGAGGAAGATCAAGAAAAAACAGCGTTCACGACGCCTTTTGGTGTGTTCTGCTACAACACAATGCCCTTCGGGCTAAAGAATGCAGGAGCCACCTACCAGCGGTGCATGCAGGCTTGCCTCAAGAACCAACTTGGTCGCAACATTCAAGTCTATGTCGATGACATAGTAATCAAGACCAAAGAGGAAGCCTCACTAATCGACGATTTGCGCGAAACCTTCGGCAACCTCGACCGCTACCGGATCAAGCTCAATCCGGACAAATGCGCCTTCGGCGTACCATCTGGGCAACTACTCGGGTATCTTATCTCCGCAAGGGGGATCGAGGTGAACCTGAAGAAAATAAAAGCCATACTGGCCATGGAGAAGCCGAAGAATATAAGAGGTGTCTAACAGCTGGCTGGACGAATCGCGGCGCTCAGTCGATTCATCAGTCGAATGGGCGAAAAGGCACTACCTTTCTACCAACTCCTCCGTAAAGCCGACAAATTCGAGTGGACCAACGAGGCATAGGAAGCATTCGAAGACCTCAAGCGCCTGCTAGCCACCTCGCTAGTACTGGTGACCCCACGCGAAAGAGAACCACTGTTGCTATACATCTCCGACACCAACCAGGTGGTCAGCATGGTGCTCGTGGTAGAACTAGCCGAGGAAAACAAGGTCCATGGAGTACAGCGCCCAGTCTACTACCTCAGCGAGGTACTAACACCAACAAAACAACAGTACCCACACTACCAGAAACTGGCATACGGCGTCTTCATGACGGCCCGGCGACGGCACCACTACTTCTAGGAGCACCCAATCGTGGTAGTCAATGACGCCCCGCTTGGGCACATCCTCAACAATCCTGATGCCACTGGACGGGTCGCGCTTTGGGGAATCGAACTGTCTCCACGAGACATTACATATGAAAAACGCGACGCAATCAAGTCGCAAGTTCTCCCTGATTTCCTCATGCACTGGATGGAGAACCAGCTCCTCGAAAAACCAGACATGTCCTACCTCTGGACAATGCACTTCGATGGTTCCAAGCGAAAGGACGGGGCCGGGGCAGGTGTCATACTGACATCGCCCCAGGGAGACAAGTTGAAATATATCCTACGAATGCAGTTCACTGCCTCCAACAACGAAGCTGAATACGAGGCCCTACTGCACGGGATGAGGATGGCAAAAGCCTGCGGCGCCAAGAGACTCATAATATACGACGACTCCAAGCTGGTCGTCAACCAGACAATGCACGAGTGTGATGCACTGAACGACAACATGATCGCCTAGCGCGACCTCTACGACACACTCTAAGGGGACTTCGACGGTTGCGAGCTGCGACACATAGGTCGCGAAAGCAATGAAGAGGCGGACACACTCGCCAACATAGGCTCTACCTGCGCCCCCATACCACCTGGGGTATTTCTCGAGTGCATCTACGAATGCTCCATCAAGCCAAAGGCCACAGAGAAGAAAACAAGCGCAGCAACAGACTCGAGGGCTACGTTGTCCAATGAGCCAATGGCACTCGACAAATTGGAGCCAGATACAGGACTCGAAGGACCAATGAGCGTCATGATGATCGAGCAATCCTGGACTCAACCGTACATTACGTACCTTCTCAGCAAAAGACTACCGGACGATCCGACTGACGCACGGCACATCGCCCGGCGATCCAAGGCATTCACCGTTATCAACGATGAATTTTACAAGCGCAGCATCACAGGAGTACTCCAATGATGCGTCTCCATGGCCGATGGAAGAGCTGTTCTCCTCGACATCCATGAGGGGACCTGTGGGCACCACGCCGGCAATCGCGCCCTCGTTGCCAAAGCTCTACGAGCTGGATTGTAACTACCTCGGTGAATTACGCTCCTAGTTACAAGCCTGGATGAGCGGAAATGGTTAAAATAGTACGGTGGGGCCCAAATGCCACTCACAGGTAGACCTTTCGGCCGTCCTAACCATTTCCAAACATCGGGACAAGAACGGGCGGCGTAATCGGCAGGCGAAGGGATCAACTACATACACAAATGAGTATGTATGCAAGCCACCATACAACAGTACATCAGAGCCATTCCATCTAAAAAGAAAGGAAATATAGCAACGCCATACGGCAAGATCCAAATATCCTAGATAGATATAATAGTTTAGGATATCTCCTCATACATCAAACATCAGAGTATCAGGCGGAAGTAGAAGACAAAATCCGAGTACGGATAAGAAGCAAATCGGCATAAGATGCCCCATAAATAAACACATCCCGCCCACAGATCTCACGGATCCCCGTTCCCGGAATCTCTACACCGAATGATCGTTGCCCACATCGTCCGTCTCCTCCACCCAGTATCCATCTTGTGAGTGTACCTGTTCATCTGAACCAATAATTTATCGTGTGAGACCCTAGGGGTACTCAGCAAGTCTTTATGCCTCTAAAGGGGACACAACCTGGGGTGACGCAATTGCAGCAAAAGATAAACCCTAGCAATTCTATAGATACTCGCTAACCATCCGCCTAACCAAGGATAGACGGATGTCCGTGAATTAATAACAACAGTTATAACAGTAATAATGGTAATATCCACAGATCCATCCTCCTCCTCGCTTACCGACGAGGAAGCGGATGAACAACCCCCATCCGTTGGCAGTTTTATTATCCATTCCATGAGTGTTGCACTATTTACTAGTCCGGTACTTAGTCAAATTAAAAGCGGTACTTTAGTTATTCTTGTCTATGATCGAGAAACGGTGCTCCAAGTCGTCCATAACCGCGGACACGGCTTTCAGAAAGTTTTACCCTGCAGGGGTGCACAAATAGCAACACACACTCGATCAACCTCGGAAAAACCAAATCAAACCCCAACGAGGCAGTCACGACAAAGCGATCACATGATTCAGAAATATTTCAGGGGGCCACCCCATTAAGCTACCCGCGACGAAGTTGGCCGACTCTGAGACGGACTCAAGGTTTGCGCCAATGGCTGTAAACGACTGGGAACCCGAAAATGTGACTGGGCTTGTCGATACCGCGAAAACACTCCGCTTTCCTAAACAGTACAATGTGCAGTACCTCGCACAATTTAAATAAAGCAGTAAAGCATGGCATAAGTACTGGATAGTAAATAAAACCTCAAACTAGTTTGTGGCCCCAAGAAATAAGAATGAATCAAGCTCTGGCTCAGGGGGGTTCATAAGCCTCCCGGATGTGGATAGCGCGAATATTCAAGGAACAGGAATCAAGTACTCGGGGTCCTACGGGACACAAGTGAGCCTGAAAAACCAAATAGCGAATATGGCTCACCGATGCCACTTTCATTAGTTATCCCATTACTACTCAGGTTAAGTTGTTTAGGTACCTCGTTATCCATCAGACACTCACATACCCTACACATGCTGTTCTACGACTCGCATGGCTCAAACAACTCCTGTAGTAATGGCTCATGGGATGGAGGAACAAGCTTCGGTGGGGTTTAAAAGTAAAGGCTATGCAATACTTGGGATTCAAATTAATGCAATCGCGACTCAATGATGCAAGAATAAGATAGAGGCAGTAGGTACTATATGTATGCAAGCATGTGGTAGTGCTTGCCTGGCAGCTCAGTTGAAGCGAGAGAAGGATCTGGGTAGTGCTCCTGGGTATCTTGATATATCCCCTGCTCAGCGTCTATTCGAAGAAGAACCAAACAAACAAGGGCCAACATAAATAAGGTGCACAAGCATATGAATAAAATGCCTCAAGCAAACAATCATGCCATGATGAATGATGCACAATTTGCATGGCAATAAGGTAGCATGGCATGGGTGAGGTGTGGAACACAAGAATAAACCATTTTATTGAGTTTTAGCCTCATTTTAACCTCATATTAGTTGCTGTACACATTATATGTATATGATGCATGCTGCAAAACAGAACAAGGAATGCATAAACAGAAAGGTCTCGTCGAGCTAATCATTTTAGACATATCATTTGTTAAATTTGGAGTTATAAAACAAAAGTTATTAATTAATTAAGGAAAAAGAGCATTTTATTGTAATTTTAATCAACTTGGAAATTAAAGTGTCCAAAATATATTTTGAATGGCATATTTGAATTCCTCATATTTTTCTGATTTGAAAACATATATTATTTGCATTATTTGGATTTATATTTTAAAAGATAATTAAAAACAGATTTAAATTTGAATTTGAATTAAATTTGAAAAGATTTGAATTAAAACAGATATACAGAAAAATACTTTTGTTACTCGCTCAGTTCTAGCCACAGACTTTGACAGGTGGGCCCCCTGCTGACTGGACGCCACAGCGCGCAGAAAAAACTTCTGTCACCGCGAGCACGCCCAGCCACAGAGGATGACAAGTGGGGCCAGCAATCTCGCGGGTCCACTGCGCGCGCAGCCATCCCACGGGCGACACGTTGCGGATCCAGGGGCTGCGGGTTGAGACTGGAGAGCTGGGGGGTGTTTTCTGCAAGGTTGATCGGGCGGCTGACTGGTGGGCCACGAGGTACCGCAGGTTTAGGAATAAAAAGCTAGAGGGGGTTTTCTGTAAAACGTCACGGCCTGCACTGTGCTTCTTCTCTCTCTGACGACAAAACGGTGCTCGACAGCGGACACGGGGTGCGGCACGCGGGATCGATCCGGGGACCTAGGGCTCGCGCGCGGAGGGCAGAGCCACTGCGGTGGCCTGGGGTTTGGTGACAGCAAGGGGGTTGGGGCCTAGATGGGGTGTCTGCGCGACGCTGGAGCGAACAGACGCCACGCTCGTCGGTGCACCGAGGGTGCTCGACGGAAGGGCCGGCGGATCTAGGGCGGTACGGCGAGGCGGGACATGTCCAGGGGGTTAAGGGGCTCACCGAGGAGATGATGGTGGAGTTGGTTCGGGCAGAGGCGCTGGCGATCGTCGTCGACGCAGAGGCCGAGCGTAGCTAGGGTTCCGGCGAGACGCGTCGGCGTGCAGGGGTACAGGGGACTGTCTCCTCCTCGCTGGAGCGGTCCAGGGCGTAGCAGAGGTAATCCACGGTCTTCTCGATCACCTCCACGACGGCACGCCGGCTGGAACGATGAGGGGCAGAGGTAGACGGCGGCAGCCGGCGTCGGGGTCTGGCGGTGGTGGAGAGAGAGGGGAGGAGAGGGCAAGCTCTGGGGCGGATCTGGAGAGGTAGCAGGCGAGAGAGAGGGAGGGAAAAGCAGAGAGGGAGAGGGGGTGTCGTGGGGGGGGAGTGGTGGAGAGTAAAAGGTGGTTCGGCCACCTTTTTCCCTACCCTCCTTCTCACGTGCTCGGGCAGGCCACGGCGAGGTGCAGGTGGCTGCAGGTGGGGCAAGGCAGGGAGGAGAGAGGCCAGGCTCGGGTGGGGCACACCAGGCAGAGAGAGAGGAGAAAGGAGGAGAGGGGAGGCTCGACTAGGTTGGGGGAGCCTCGGGTAGGGTTTGATTAGGGTTGGGGTAGAGATAGAGAGGGGGTAGATGAGGTGTGGGACTAGGGAGAGGGGTAGCCAAGTGGGCCTGCTAGGTGCGAGAGGAGAGGCCGAGAGAGAGGGAGGTAGGTTTAGGGTTTAGCTTAGAGAGGGGGGTATGGTAGATTAGATGATGCCCAAGGTTGTGGTAGGATGTAACTAGGGTAGATGGAGGTTAGGTTTAGGGTTTAGATTAGGTGAGAGATTTGAGAAAGATAGAGAGATAGAGAGTATGGTTTAGGGTTTTAGGCATTACCACATGACCATGCATGGTTGGAGGTGAAAAGGGGAGGAAGGTGAAGAAAAGGGAGGGAGAGAGAGATGTGGTGTAGAGGATTGGGTGATGGGTTTTCTTTGGCAAGCTCAAGCAAGAGCAAAAACAAAAACAAACAAGGGTTCTACCAAAAAGAGGAAGAGATAAAAGGTGGTGATGGGTTTGAGCAAGATCAAACTAGATCAAGCCAAAAGGAGGGAGAGAGATGAGAGATGAGATGGTTCACCCAAAAATCCAACTAAAACAAGGAGGACCAAAGATGGAGATGGTTGCATGGCCCATGCAAAATAATTAATGCCATGTTTTAACCTTGTGAAACAAAATAATAAACATGGCATTATTCTTATGCATGTCCAAAAGTGGAATAAGCCAAGAAAAAGATTTTAGAAGAAAGCTCCAAGTGGAGTAGATGGAGATGATCACATTTGATTATCATTGGGAATTACTAGTGTGTATATTCCACTAGATGCTTACTATTCCCAAAAATATCCCCACATGAGCATAACTCCATAATAACCCATATGGAAGCTAGGAAAAGGGTCCCACTCACAAGGCATGCAAAGGTGGCCCTGTGGCTCTCATATATCAATAATGTGAAAACAACATGATGCTAAGATGAGAGCATGTGGAAAAGATTTGGATCCATCCCAACCCACATGAGCTAGAGGTAAACTCAAATAAAGTGCAAAGCTCATATTTAGTTGGATGGTGGAATTATAAGGTGGTGAAAGAAAAGGTGGTGGAGTGGAATAAAAGATATGCCCCCAACTCAACTTGGGCATTAAACAATATATCAAGAACCAAATACAATATCAAGAGGCAAATACAATTAACAATGCATATGAGATAAGAACCAAACAAAAAGGGGTTTTATACGATGCTCAAATGCAAGGTGGCATGATGACATGAGCATGATATAATTATGATGCAACAATTATATATATGAAGTAGCCATTATATTACTAGACCAAGTAGCATTACAATTGTTAGACAATTGGGATGCTACAACTCTCCCCCACTAAACAGGAATCTCGCCCCGAGATTCTAGGAAGAAAAAGAAGACTGAAACAGGGTAGGATACTTGGCACGGAGCTCATCTTCACGTTCCCAAGTGGCTTCATCAACAGAATGGTGCGACCACTGCACCTTGCAGAACTTGATGGACTTGTTGCGAGTCCTTCTTTCTGCGACTTCAAGGATTTTTGTGGGGTGTTCTTGATAAGACAGGTCTTCTTGGAGATTGATAAGCTCATGGTCCACGGTCCTGCCGGGATCCTTGAAGCACTTCTTGAGCTGAGAGATGTGGAAAACATCATGGACCTTGAGTTTTTCCGGGAGCTCAAGAGCATAAGCAACTTCTCCTCTTCTTCCACGAATTTTGAATGGACCGATGTATCTAGGAGCCAGCTTTCCTTTGATACCAAAGCGGTGCGTGCCTCTCATGGGAGTGACACGAAGGTAGACGAGATCACCAGGGACATACTCCATGTCCGTGTGCTTCCTGTCATAATTGCTCTTCTGGCGACTTTGAGCAATCCTCAGATTTTCAAGAATGATGTGAACCTTCTCCTCCGCTTGAGTTACAATGTCAGGGACAAACAAAATTCTTTCTCCTGCACCCGACCAACCAATCGGAGTTCTGCATTTGCGACCATAGAGAGCCTCAAATGGTGCCATCTTTAGACTTTTCTGGAAGCTATTGTTGTAAGAGAATTCAGCATAAGGAAGACATTCTTCCCACTTCATGCCGAACGAGATGACGCAAGCACGAAGCATATCCTCCAGAATCTGATTGATCCTTTCAACTTGTCCTTGCGACTGAGGGTGGTAAGCTGTGCTGAAGTTCAACTTTGTTCCCAAAGCATTTTGGAAACTCTCCCAGAACTTGGAAGTGAAGATGCTTCCACGGTCTGAACTGATCTCAAGCGGAACCCCATACAAAGAGACAATTCTGTTGATATAGAGCTCAGCCAACTGAATTGCAGAAATTGTTTCCTTGACGGGGAAGAAGTGAGCCACTTTAGAAAGCCTGTCAATGACAACAAAGATTGCATTGTTGCCCTTCTGCGACCTAGGAAAACCAGTTATGAAGTCCATATCTACTTTCTCCCATTTCCATTCCGGGGGTTTCAATGGCTGTAGAAGACCGGAAGGTTTCTGATGGACAGCTTTAACTCTGCGGCAGACATCACACTCCGAGACATACTTGGCACAATATC
Organism: Avena sativa; assembly: GCA_916181665.1. Classification (NCBI taxonomy): domain Eukaryota; kingdom Viridiplantae; phylum Streptophyta; class Magnoliopsida; order Poales; family Poaceae; genus Avena; species Avena sativa. Next base: position 539,736,265 of record OV702289.1, on the reverse strand, counting down.
GTTTCAAACGCGGCCACCAATATTGTGTTTTCAAGTCCATGTACATCTTTGTGCTGCCAGGGTGGATAGAAAGAACAGAATCATGCGCCTCCTTGAGAACTTGCTCTCTCAAACCCGGGTATTTCGGAACAAACATCCGGTGTTCAAAGAAAAGCGTGCCTTGATCATCGACGTGGAAGGACTCATACTTCGGAAGCTGGATGTTGGAGATGACCTTTCTTGTGTACGGATCACCGAGCTGAAAGGAGCGAACCTTTTCTTCCAAGAGAGGAGTAGCCAGAAGGTTCAGGAGATACCCTTGTTCCACAATTTCAAGGTTGAGCTGACGGAATTCCTCGCACAAGAGAGGCTGTTGTTCTTCCATCATGAGGTTGTTGACATAAGCTTTGCGGCTGAGAGCATCTGCCATGACATTAGCTTTTCCCGGAGTGTAGTTGATGGTCAAATCAAAATCATTGATTGCTTCAATCCATCTCCTCTGCCGAAGGTTGAGATCAGGCTGAGTGAAGATATACTCCGGACTCTTGTGATCAGAAAAGATCTCACAACGGTTGCCAAGCAAGTAGTGCCTCCATACTTTCAAAGCAAAGACAACTGCTGCGAGCTCGAGGTCATGTGTAGGATAGTTGATCTCATGCGTCTTCAACTGTCGAGAGGCATAAGCAACAACTTGTTTTTCTTGCATAAGGACCGCACCCAATCCGTGCAAAGAGGCATCACAGAATATCTGGAAAGGCTTGGATGTATCCGGAGGAACCAAGACTGGTGTGGAAGTGAGCTTCTCTTTGAGTGTCTCAAAGCTTGCTTGACATGCAGGAGTCCAAAGGTATTTCTTGCCTTTCTTGAGGAGATCGGTAAGAGGCTTCGCTATCTTCGAAAAGTTCTGGACGAAGCGACGGCAATAACTAGCCAAACCGAGGAAACTCCGCACTTCTTTGACATTTACAGGAGGAAGCCATTCAACAATCATCTTCACAGTTTCCGGGTTGACGGCAATGCCCTTGGCAGAGATGACATGACCAAGATAGGTTACTTGAGGCAGCCAAAACTCACACTTGGAGAACTTTGCATACAAGCGGTTCTCACGAAGCTTGTTTAGGACACACCAAAGGTGTTCTTCATGCTCTTTCTGTGACTTGGAATAGACTAGGATGTCATCCAGATAGACCACAACGAACTTATCAAGATACTCCATGAAAACCGAGTTCATGAGCCTCGAGAAGGTGGCAGGTGCGTTGGTGAGACCGAAAGACATGACCGTGTACTCGTACAGGCCATAGCGGGTGGTGAAAGCTGTTTTAGGAACATCTTCCTTGCGAATCTTGATTTGGTGATAACCACTTCTCAAGTCAAGCTTAGAGAATACCACAGCTCCAGCTAGCTGATCGAAGAGATCATTAATCCGCGGAAGGGGATATTTATTCTTGATGGTTTTAGCATTGAGAGCCCGATAGTCAACACAAAGTCTATCAGTCTTGTCTCGCTTCTTCACAAAGAGGGTTGGGCTACCCCAAGAAGAAGTACTGTGTTGAATGAAACCCAACTTCTCTTGTTCATCAAGCTGACGTTTGAGTTCAGCCAACTCAGCAGGACCCATTTTATAAGGCCGCTTGGAGATAGGAGCGGTACCAGGTTCAAGCTCAATTACAAACTCAACCTCACGATCCGGAGGCATACCTGGCAACTCTTCAGGAAAGACATCTGGGAACTCACAGACCACCGGAACACTCTGAATAGCTTCCATAGCATCATCATTCAGAGCCGCCAAAGAGAAAAGCTGGATAGCAGGAGTCAGACTTGGAGAATAGACTATATGGCCTTCAGGAATCTTCAGAGAAACCGAGCGTTCAGCATAATCAATCACAGCTGCATTTGCTGTCAACCAATCCATGCCCAAGATGACATCAATGTCAGAATTGCCCAGAATGATTAAGGAAGCCGAGAACGAAGAGCCACCAATCTCAATTTGATTACCATGGCTGATTTTAGAAGCTGCCATAGTTGCTCCAGGAGAAAGGACCATTAACCGCTTAAGGAGAGGATCCATAGCTAACCCAATCTCATCTGCAAACTTGGTTGACACAAAAGAATGCGATGCACCAGAATCAAACAAAACTCGTACAGGGACTGAGTTAACGGATAGCATACCCATCACAACTCCAGGTGCATGCTCAGCTTGAGCGGCGTTGACACAGTTGGCACGAGCAACAGTAGACCCGGGCTTGGTGTTGATGTTGAGAGCCCGAGGTGGTGGTGCACGAACCATAGGAGAGCTTGCCGCAGATCTTGGAGGTGATGGAGGAAGAGCCTTGTTCTTCATCGAACAGTTCCAGTTTTGATGCCCAGTGTTTCCACACGTGTAACAAGCACCAACTGGACGTGGAGCAACGTAGCCAGGGACTCCGCCAGGCGCTCCAGGGTAGTGGTGGTTGTAGCCCCTGGGAGCAGCAGTGAGGAAGTTTGGTGGCCTTTCCGCGAAGCTTGAAGGTCTTGGTGGAGCCGGGAGCGACGGTGGGGTGTTAGGAACCCAGACACGACGCTTAGAAGGAGTTGACATAGCTGAAGAGCCTGCTGCATCACGGCTGTGTTTCTTTGACTCCTCAAACACTTGCCTACTTGCCTCTTCCTGCAGAGCTGTATGCTGAAGTTCCAGAAAAGACGCCGGCCTTGCATGTGTAATTGCATACTTAATCGATGCATTGAGCCCTTGCCTGAACCTCTTTTGCTTCTTCTTGTCATCAGAGATCTCATCGCCACCATAACGAGAAAGGTTCATGAAGTTTCTGATGTAGGTATTGACATTACCATTGCCCTGCTTGAGGTTGAGAAACACTTCCTTCATCCTCTCCATGACAATTTCTGATAGATACTGCTCTTTGAAAACTCCAGTGAACTGTCCCCAAGTAGGCTGAAAACCAGTGCAGTTTGCCTTCAGGTAATTCTCCCACCAGAGAGCTGCGTCTCCCTTCAGAAGGTGAGTAGCACACTTTACCCATTCTTGCTCAGGAACATCAGCAGTCATCAGCAGCCTTGACATCTCACGCAACCAATCATCAGCATCAAGTGGTTGATCAGAAACATCAAATTGGCGTGGGTTGAACTTCAGGAAGCTCTTGATGTCTCCTCGCTTGGGAGGTGGAGGTAGCGGAACAAACTCATTCCTCCTGACACTTTCCTCGAAACGCTGTTGGTTCTGCTGCATTGCTGCCAAGGCATTGGCGATGCTTGACAACGCTGCCCCCAGTTCAGGTTGGATGTCCTCCTTAGAACGGCGTGGTGGTGCCATCCTGTGGTTGATATAAAACACAAGTCAGTACTATGATGGAGAATAATAATAATCCGAAATAGTACCAAAATGGAATTAATCAAGATTAAAGGATACAATTTACTAAGATGATATTAAAATATCAACGAAGTTCAAAGCACCTAGAAGATATTAAGCATATCGCACACGACTGAAAAGGAGTGTGGTACACAAATATATCAAAGAAAAAATTTCCACAAATTTCGGCATTAAAATACCAATAGATGCGCAAAATCACTTAACGAATCAAGATTAGTGACTCTACCAATTCAATATACAAGAGCGAATGATAAAAGTAGTGGTATGGTCGCGACTCCATCCCGCACTCAAATCATTACTCCGCACATGAATAAATAGAACACATATCCCAACCCCTTCTTTTCAAGATAACCTAAAGATTAGCAACTACGGAAACGAACACCCCAAACAAGATAACGTCGGATAACAAAGAGTAAGACAGATCGCGTCGATATACAACGAATCAGATAGATCGCGTCGGTTTGCAAAAGCCTGTCGGTATGGAATGTACCAACAGTTGATAACCAAAGGCAGATTGTGATAACAACTTGGATGCAACAGATAGACAAGGAATTACACACACGCACACACAACCTATGGTACTACGGAAACCCAGAACACGTGAATCCTAGTTTGAATTTTAAGAAGAGGATTGAAAACGTTACACTTCCTTACCAGAAAAGGGTGGGTGGGTGGGTAAGAAGAAAAGTGGAAGCAGTCCTACTCTCGCGTTTTGTTTTTCCCTAGTATACATAACTACCAAAATATTTGCTAGACAGACAACGACCATTTGGCTGAGACCCTGAAGGTCGGGATGGCTCTGATACCAATTGTAACTACCTCGGTGAATTACGCTCCTAGTTACAAGCCTGGATGAGCGGAAATGGTTAAAATAGTACGGTGGGGCCCAAATGCCACTCACAGGTAGACCTTTCGGCCGTCCTAACCATTTCCAAACATCGGGACAAGAACGGGCGGCGTAATCGGCAGGCGAAGGGATCAACTACATACACAAATGAGTATGTATGCAAGCCACCATACAACAGTACATCAGAGCCATTCCATCTAAAAAGAAAGGAAATATAGCAATGCCATACGGCAAGATCCAAATATCCTAGATAGATATAATAGTTTAGGATATCTCCTCATACATCAAACATCGGAGTATCAGGCGGAAGCGGAAGACAAAATCCGAGTACGGATAAGAAGCAAATCGGCATAAGATGCCCCATAAATAAACACATCCCGCCCACAGATCTCACGGATCCCCGTTCCCGGAATCTCTACACCGAATGATCGTTGCCCACATCGTCCGTCTCCTCCACCCAGTATCCATCTTGTGAGTGTACATGTTCATCTGAACCAATAATTTATCGTGTGAGACCCTAGGGGTACTCAGCAAGTCTTTATGCCTCTAAAGGGGACACAACCTGGGGTGACGCAATTGCAGCAAAAGATAAACCCTAGCAATCCTATAGATACTCGCTAACCATCCGCCTAACCAAGGATAGACGGATGTCCATGAATTAATAACAACAGTTATAACAGTAATAACGGTAATATCCACAGATCCATCCTCCTCCTCGCTTACCGACGAGGAAGCGGACAAACAACCCCCCATCCGTTGGCAGTTTTATTATCCATTCCATGAGTGTTGCACTATTTACTAGTCCGGTACTTAGTCAAATTAAAAGCGGTACTTTAGTTATTCTTGTCTATGATCGAGAAACTGTGCTCCAAGTCGTCCATAACCGCGGACACGGCTTTTAGAAAGTTTTACCCTGCAGGGGTGCACAAATAGCAACACAAACTCGATCAACCTCGGAAAAACCAAATCAAACCCCAACGAGGCAGTCACGACAAAGCGATCACAGGTTTCAAAAATATTTTAGGGGGCCACCCCATTAAGCTACCCGCGACGAAGTTGGCCGACTCCGAGACGGACTCAAGGTTTGCGCCAATGGCTGTAAACGACTGGGAACCCGAAAATGTGACTGGGCTTGTCGATACCGCGAAAACACTCCGCTTTCCTAAACAGTACAATGTGCAGTACCTCGCACAATTTAAATAAAGCAGTAAAGCATGGCATAAGTACAGGATAGTAAATAAAACCTCAAACTAGTTTGTGGCCCCAAGAAATAAGAATGAATCAAGCTCTGGCTCAGGGGGGTTCATAAGCCTCCCGGATGTGGATAGCGCGAATATTCAAGGAACAGGAATCAAGTACTCGGGGTCCTACGGGACACAAGTGAGCCTAAAAAACCAAATAGCGAATATGGCTCACCGATGCCACTTTCATTAGTTATCCCATTACTACTCAGGTTAAGTTGTTTAGGTACCTCGTTATCCATCAGACACTCACATACCCTACACATGCTGTTCTACGACTCGCATGGCTCAAACAACTCCTGTAGTAATGGCTCATGGGATGGAGGAACAAGCTTCGGTGGGGTTTAAAAGTAAAGGCTATGCAATACATGGGATTCAAATTAATGCAATCGCGACTCAATGATGCAAGAATAAGATAGAGGCAGTAGGTACTATATGTATGCAAGCATGTGGTAGTGCTTGCCTGGCAGCTCAGTTGAAGCGAGAGAAGGATCTGGGTAGTGCTCCTGGGTATCTTGATATATCCCCTGCTCAGCGTCTATTCGAAGAAGAACCAAACAAACAAGGGCCAACATAAATAAGGTGCACAAGCATATGAATAAAATGCCTCAAGCAAACAATCATGCCATGATGAATGATGCACAATTTGCATGGCAATAAGGTAGCATGGCATGGGTGAGGTGTGGAATACAAGAATAAACCATTTTATTGAGTTTTAGCCTCATTTTAACCTCATATTAGTTGCTGTACACATTATATGTATATGATGCATGCTGCAAAACAGAACAAGGAATACATAAACAGAAAGGTCTCGTCGAGCTAATCATTTTAGACATATCATTTGTTAAATTTGGAGTTATAAAACAAAAGTTATTAATTAATTAAGGAAAAAGGGCATTTTATTGTAATTTTAATCAACTTGGAAATTAAAGTGTCCAAAATATATTTTGAATGGAATATTTGAATTCCTCATATTTTTCTGATTTGAAAACATATATTATTTGCATTATTTGGATTTATATTTTAAAAGATAATTAAAAACAGATTTAAATTTGAATTTGAATTAAATTTGAAAAGATTTGAATTAAAACAGATATACAGAAAAATACTTTTGTTACTCGCTCAGTTCTAGCCACAGACTTTGACAGGTGGGCCCCCTGCTGACTGGACGCCACAGCGCGCAGAAAAAACTTCTGTCACCGCGAGCACGCCCAGCCACAGAGGATGACAAGTGGAGCCAGCAATCTCGCGGGTCCACTGCACGCGTAGCCATCCCGCGGGCGACACGTTGCAGATCCAGGGGCTGCGGGTTGAGACTGGAGAGCTGGGGGGTGTTTTCTGCAAGGTTGATCGGGCGGCTGACTGGTGGGCCACGAGGTACCGCGGGTTTAGGAATAAAAAGCTAGAGGGGGTTTTCTGTAAAACGTCACGGCCTGCACTGTGCTTCTTCTCTCTCTGACGACAAAACGGTGCTCGACAGCGGACACGGGGTGCGGCGCGAGGGATCGATCCGGGGACCTAGGGCTCGCGCGCGGAGGGCAGAGCCACTGCGGTGGCCTGGGGTTTGGTGACAGCAAGGGGGTTGGGGCCTAGATGGGGTGTCTGCGCGACGCTGGAGCGAACAGACGCCACGCTCGTCGGTGCACCGAGGGTGCTCGACGGAAAGGCTGGCGGATCTAGGGCGGTACGGCGAGGCGGGACATGTCCAGGGTGTTAAGGGGCTCACCGAGGAGATGATGGTGGAGTTGGTTCGGGCAGAGGCGCTGGCGATCGTCGTCGACGCAGAGGCCGAGCGTAGCTAGGGTTCCGGCGAGACGCGTCGGCGTGCAGGGGTACAGGGGACCGTCTCCTCCTCGCTGGCGCGGTCCAGGGCGTAGCAGAGGTACTCCACGGTCTTCTCGATCACCTCCATGACGGCACGCCGGCTGGAACGATGAGGGGCAGAGGTAGACGGCGGCAACCGGCGTCGGGGTCTGGCGGTGGTGGAGAGAGAGGGGAGGAGAGGGCAAGCTCTGGGGCGGATCTGGAGAGGTAGCAGGCGAGAGAGAGGGAGGGAAAAGCAGAGAGGGAGAGGGGGTGCCGGGGGGGAGTGGTGGAGAGTAAAAGGTGGTTCAGCCACCTTTTTCCCTACCCTCCTTCTCACGTGCTCGGGCAGGCCAGGGCGAGGTGCAGGTGGCTGCAGGTGGGGCAAGGCAGGGAGGAGAGAGGCCAGGCTCGGGTGGGGCACACCAGGCAGAGAGAGGAGAAAGGAGGAGAGGGGAGGCTCGGCTAGGTTGGGGGAGCCTCGGGTAGGGTTTGATTAGGGTTAGGGTATAGAGAGAGAGGGGGTAGATGAGGTGTGGGACCAGGGAGAGGGGTAGCCAGGTGGGCCTGCTAGGTGAGAGAGGAGAGGCCGAGAGAGAGGGAGGTAGGTTTAGGGTTTAGCTTAGAGAGGGGGGTATGTTAGATTAGATGATGCCCAAGGTTGTGGTAGGATGTAACTAGGGTAGATGGAGGTTAGGTTTAGGGTTTAGATTAGGTGAGAGATTTGAGAAAGATAGAGAGATAGAGAGTATGGTTTAGGGTTTTAGGCATAACCACATGACCATGCATGGGTGGAGGTGAAAGGGGAGGAAGGTGAAGAAAAGGGAGGGAGAGAGAGATGTGGTGTAGAGGATTGGGTGATGGGTTTTCTTTGGCAAGCTCAAGCAAGAGCAAAAACAAAAACAAACAAGGGTTCTACCAAAAAGAGGAAGAGATAAAAGGTGGTGATGGGTTTGAGCAAGATCAAACTAGATCAAGCCAAAAGGAGGGAGAGAGAGATGAGAGATGAGATGGTTCACCCAAAAATCCAACTAAAACAAGGAGGACCAAAGATGGAGATGGTTGCATGGCCCATGCAAAATAATTAATGCCATGTTTTAACCTTGTGAAACAAAATAATAAACATGGCATTATTCTTATGCATGTCCAAAAGTGGAATAAGCCAAGCAAAAGATTTTAGAAGAAAGCTCCAAGTGGAGTAGATGGAGATGATCACATTTGATTATCATTGGGAATTACTAGTGTGTATATTCCACTAGATGCTTACTATTCCCAAAAATATCCCCACATGAGCATAACTCCATAATAACCCATATGGAAGCTAGGAAAAGGGTCCCACTCACAAGGCATGCAAAGGTGGCCCTGTGGCTCTCATATATCAATAATGTGAAAACAACATGATGCTAAGATGAGAGCATGTGGAAAAGATTTGGATCCATCCCAACCCACATGAGCTAGAGGTAAACTCAAATAAAGTGCAAAGCTCATATTTAGTTGGATGGTGGAATTATAAGGTGGTGAAAGAAAAGGTGGTGGAGTGGAATAAAAGATATGCCCCCAACTCAACTTGGGCATTAAACAATATATCAAGAACCAAATACAATATCAAGAGGCAAATACAATTAACAATGCATATGAGATAAGAACCAAACAAAAAGGGGTTTTATATGATGCTCAAATGCAAGGTGGCATGATGACATGAGCATGATATAATTATGATGCAACAATTATATATATGAAGTAGCCATTATATTACTAGACCAAGTAGCATTACAATTGTTAGACAATTGGGATGCTACATGGATTCTACTGGCCTATGGCCATGCGCGACGCCAAGGACATCGTCTAGAAATGCAACGCTTGCCAGCGATTTGCGGACAAGCCACACGCACCTAGCACAGAACTCCGGCCAATTCCGTTGGCCGGGCCCTTCGCGCAATGGGGACTCGACATGGTCGGCAAGCTCCCAAAGTCCTCACGGGGAGGCTACGTCTACCTCCTGGTCGCAGTCGACAAATTCACCAAGTGGATAGAGGCTATGCCAGTGACTAATTAGTCAGGCTACAACACAGTCAAGTTCTTCGAGTCCATCGTCTATCACTTTGGAGTGCCACACAGCATCATCACGGATAATGGGACAAACTTCACATCCAAGGAGTTCCAGGAATTCTGCGAAAATCTGGGAATCAATGTCAGCTATGCCTCCGTAGCACATCCACAGACCAACGACCAAGTCGAAAAAGCTAACGGGCTTGTCTGCGGTGGCATCAAGAACCGACTCCTCAGACCACTCGAACAGGCAGCAGGTTGCTGGCCAGACGAGCTGCAATCGGTACTCTGGAGCCTACACATAACTCCTAACAGCACCATAGGGTACACCCCGTTCTTCATGGTGCACGGGGCTAAAGCGGTGCTACCAGCCGAAGTACGATACAAAGCATCGCGCGTGGTCGCTTACAGTGAGCAAGAGTCAAATCTTGCACTCGAAGACTCCGTCGACCTCCTTGACGAGGCAAGGGAAATCGCCACGGAGATATCAACGATCTACCAGCAGAACATGCGCAACTACCACAGCAGGAGGCTACGCCCTAGGTCCTTCGTCGAGGGCGACCTGGTCCTGCGACTGAAGCAGCAAGGGCATCTCAAGCTTGAGTCCCCCTAGGAGGGACCATATGTGATTACTGAAGTAATCCCAAGTGGCGCCTATCGCCTTTAAGATTTAGAGACGGGAGTCATATACTCCAACCCCTAGAACGTCATGCAGTTGCGGCGCTTCTACCCTTAGTCATTTTTGTTGTTTTTCCTTGCAAATAAGGCTACTTAGCCACACATTGTACCTCGTACTGTCCCGCGAATAAATAAAGCTAAGTGCCCCGAAACTCTGTGTCTTTCTTTAATTTTTTCGCAAATTATTCACTCGGGGGCTGCGCCACCCTATACACATCTGTTCTACGAACTAACGCGATATCTTGAGTAACTGGCACACCAATCGAAACCCTTGACAAACATCAACCCGGTTGCAACGCACATGATAGGTTGACAAGGGACTAAGATAAACACAAGGCCAGGCTAACGAAAAGGAGTCGGATAGTGCAACGCACTCGCAAAATACACATGCTAACAAGCCTTCTGTATACATCAATATTAATCAATTATACAAAGCATGTCTATGAACTTTACAACACTGGTGCAACTATGTGTAGGATACAAACTAAACTACTGTTGCAGCAAAGGAACATTAGTCTGCTCCTCAAAGAAGTCGACGATCTCCTCCACTGGACGATCCACCGCCTGGTAGTGAGGAACCATGTTCCAAGTCGAACCCGCTGGCGGCACTGGGGGTCCGGCCGCAATGGCGGCAACGTCCACATCGGGTCTGCGCAGCACCAGCGACAGAGTGGCCTTGGCACTAGCCACTAACTGCTATCGTACACACTCGCGGACCACAATCAAGTCTTGGAATTTGGCAAGGAGGGCCAGCAGGCTCGATGGAGCGATGTCTAGCGGGAACTTCGTCCGATAAATATTCTTCAGGCACGATTGCAACTTCCTCAAGAAGTGAAGCACTCGCGATGCACGATCCTGCAGGGTTGCCAGTGCGATCGCGTGATTATGATCCACCCAAAAGTACCCACTCGCCTAAAGCTGCTCCTGGGTTAGATCATTCATGCGAATGGCGATCCTATCCTTCTCATCCTGAGGATGGCGTGCACTGACAACTATACCAAGCAAAGACAGAAGTATGAAGACAAGGAACTACGGCGAGTAACTACAAGATAAGGAATAAGAAAACTAACATTTGAATTGGTCGCCCATCTGCGTCACCTCCCCTAACAGATATTGTTCTTGGGTGGCGGCCTTCTCCGCCTTCGACTTCCACACATCCGCATTATCACGGAGTACGGATAGTTCACGCTCCAATTGCTTCACGCGGTCACGGAGTCGCGAAAGCAGAGACAACTCATCCACCCTTGAGCGCGGCGGTGCCAAAGTGTCGTCAAGGGGAGGCGAATCCTGGGGCTCCCTCAAAGGATCACTCGATGTGCCCTATCACAAGTCAAGCAAGAGACAATAAGAGGACTAAGGAGGGGCATGGACAAAAGACTCGAGTACATTCAAGAACAATAAAGTATCAGCAGATATATTCACCAAAAGGCAGGTTCTCAACAAAAAGACATAAGCTATCTAACTATTACAAGATGCGACTTCGACTTCGGTTTTGGGGGCCTCATCGAGTCTGTGGCAGTGTCAGATGCCACAGACTTTCCCCCGGCCCCTGACGTCGTAGCCTTAGCCATCTTCTTGGCTCGCTGAAGCTCCTCAGAGTACTTCGCAACTGTGTTGATCAGTTGCGGGTCGTACTTGCCCCAAGCAGTCGCGAAAGGAGTAAAAACTACATGCTGGTCATTAGCGCTGACAGGCATCACCTTGGAGATTGCTGCAGGATCAATTTCGACTCCGTGTGCTTGAACCATGGCGAGTGACATTGAAGCACCAGCCGCACGGAGTGAGTTCTTGAAGCTTGAAGGAATGCCTCCGGCAAAGGACTCCACCAGCTCATCCATATTCTCGATCAACTCAGCTTTGGGCGCCAGCTCTTCCTGGAGGCGACTGAGCATGCCCTTGGCCTTGGTGAGCGTTTCCTGAATGGCAGCGCTGCGATCTTCGACTGCCGAAATGGCACCCGCCAGGGCATCATCATGACGAAGTGCCTAGGGGTCGAAGCTCAAACCGCTGGCATCTACAACCAAGCATAGGCACAAGGGTCAACACCAACAACAAATTCGAAAGAAGAGAAAACACCAAAAATTCAGACAAGGGAATACCTGAGAGAGCCTTGGCAATCGAAAAAAGTTGTTCCTCGAACAACTTCTCCCTAGCAACGATGGAGGCGCGCAGATCCTCCTCGCGCTTCCGCGACTCGGCACATGTTGCGACTGCCTCATCGCGGCTCTTTCTCGAGGGAAGCAGTGCTACACAGGAGCGCATTATGCTCAGCTGTGACGCAAACAAAGAAAAACCGTCAGTCGAATACATCAAAAGAATAAAGAGCAAAAGTAAGGAACACTCAGCTTTCCACCGCGCGATGGCGATTGTCCAGCAGTGCATGCTGACGACCCATCACAAGCACCTGCTCTGCAAGGCGAGCGGCTTCCTTCACAACGAGCTACGGCAGAAGACATCGTAAAGGATCAAGAGATGGCATAGATGAAAATCCGACTACCACATCAGAATAAGAGATAATATACTTACATGATCCTCCAAAGACTCCGAAGTCGCTGGATTCGCTGATGTTCGGATAACCATCTGGTGCTCCACATTGTGTGGAGAACTTGATGAATTATGCCTAGAGTGGGCCGCCAATGGAGGAGAAGGACTGCGCTCAGCCATTTTCTTGGCCTTGGAGGTCGCAACTCCAGATTCCTTCAAAAATTGGACGTCGCCAGAAGATGACGACACCGACTGACTGCAGAACAAAACCAACATCAAGAGAATGCAACTCCAAAGAAGAACCAAAAGGAAGATTCGAATACTTACCAATCAAATTTATCAAAATCGAAGGTTTGATCCCCCGACTCTGGCGACGACTCCTTCGGCAGCCGCATCTTCTTGCGAGAAGATGGTGCCACAACACTCAAAGGAACGGCAGGTATCGGTGACTCTACACCAAAACTTGCACCTTCCGGAGTCGAAGGGGATGACGCATCCGAATCCTTGTTGCGCGAACGCTTGTGAGTGTTCGGACCACTCGACTCGGGGGCTTCCTCCTCCACATCAGATGGAACGGTCGACTCCGACTCGTCCTCTTCCAAGGCTTCACGAGGGATAACCCCCTCAGGAAGAGGGGGCATACAGGGTGACACCGCCCAATCCTGCATACAGAAAACAATTTAGCACAAAGTCATGCAACAGTAAAAAGGCAGTCAACAAAGTAAAGCTACTACATAGCACAATTGTACCTCAAGAGGAGGGTTAGAAGCATCGAACGGAGGAACGTCCGGTTCACCGGGGAGCACCCTTTTATCTACCTCACTCGCGGACATGCCATCGGCAGACACGCGAGTGACATCGTCCGCGCCAGCCCACTGGAACATAGGGTGGACTCTGGCCTGCAGGGGCTGGACACGACGGCGCAGCCATGTGCGAATGAGGGCACAGCCTCCCTCCTCTTTACCCATGCAATTCTCGAGGTCGCAGACACGCTCGTACATCACATCTGTTTCTGCGGACTCGCCGGGCATCACTACGTTCTTCCAAGAATGCCTCCTCTTGCATGGCGTCGCGGGATCGAAGGGCGCGAGTCCGAAGTGGTCTCTACCGGCCTTCAGGTCGCGGATGTAGAACCACTTGTCCCTCCACCCTTGGACGGACGCCATGAGTTTGATGTCAAAATATGTGGCGGAAGAGTCGACATGGATATCACAGCCGCCTACATCATAGACTACAGAGCCAGACGCTGATTGGCGCTTCAGCTTGAAGAGGCACTTAAAAAGGCCAAAGTGCGGCTCGATTCCGAGCCAGCACTCGCAAAGAGTAATATAGCAAGCTACATGGAGGATGGAGTTGGGGGAGAGCTGATGGAGCTGGAGCCCGTAAAAACAGAGAAGGCCCTGAATAAAGGATGCAGGGGCAACGAGAGACCGCGGATGATGAATGCTAGGAACATCACCCGAAAGCCAGCAGGAGGAGAGGGGATTACCTTGCTGCTAGGGACGCGCGTGTCCGCGACTGCGGAAGACAAAACTCCACCCTGGCAAAGAAGACGAAGCTCTGAAGACTTTATCATTGATGCGCGCCACGCACCATTGGTGACGTGAGTGCCCGTGCCCTTCTTTTTCCTGACGGCGGCAGTGCTAGTGCCCACAGCGGTGGAGCCACCCTTCTTCTTCGCAGCAACCATGGCAACGGCGGAATCGGCCGCGGCACCTCCCTTCTTCTTCCCCATTCTGTGGCGGCGGTGTGATCAGAGGAAGTAGCTGGGAAATACGCGGAGCTAGTCCAGCGCCGCGAAAGAGAGGAACGCAAAGGAGCAGAGGAGCAGCAGCAATGGCGACGGAGGCAAAGGCAGAGAAAAGAAGCAGATGTGAAAATTACCGTCGCCGCATCGCTACTTAACCCCTAGAAGATGCACTCCAACGGCCAAGAAAAACCCTATCAGATGCGTGGCGTTCATCGTGCTCGACACGTGGAGGACCTGAAGCGCGAACCGTCCCCCACTACCCCCATTACGCGTGGAAATCGAGGAGGCGCAGTTAAAACAAAGATTACGCACGCCCGGTCAAATCAGAGTCAGGAAATGGGACCCACCGCTCGTCACGTCCCGTCAAACTCGCTCACGCGGGCAACTGAGGTCATCTCATCGTCAGCACTGACGTCATCCAAAATTACGCAGCAGAAGACTTCGACTACTTTAGTCCTTGCTCGAGTCTTCAACTCCACCAAGCACTCAGGGGTTACTCCCATAGGGAGCGCTGGTCGCATCCTACGATTTTTCTTTTCTTTTTTACAGGAACATAGACAATCAAAGAAAACCCAACCACTCAAACTGCAATTCGACTATGGACATGGGTTACTTTCATAGGGAGCGCTAGAAATAAATTTGACTGAAACAAGCAAACAAAAGATGACAGCAGTCGCCAAAGTTATTTAGTCCCTATCTGAGTCTTCGACTCAACCAGACACTCGGGGGCTACTCCCATAGGGAGAGTTGGTCACGCACCCTATGATTATTTGTACATCATACTGTGTGTTGATAACATCAACACCTGAAGCTTATGGCGACACCGCCTCATGATATTTCCCTACAAAGAGACTGCGTCTCCTGGGTCGTCCGAATCATCTCCGCGATGACAAAATTGGGATGCCGCGCTTGCAGCGTGAAGATAAGACCTGAATAAGGCCTAGCAACGCATTTTCTACGCACTACCAGAAATATATTCGTGCCAACAGGTACGACAAACATGCCTTAATAGACGCGTCGAGTGCTCACACACATATACTAGAATTCGACTTCTGTAAGACCTCCGCGGCTTAAGTCGAATTACACCAGCACGTTTCCGGATTCGAGTCCGGAGACTCATGTTCGAGTAGATGGCGTTGTTTTATCCTAAGATAGTTAACTGATACCGATACATCGGTTAAATCAGGCACACACATCAACAATTCCTACGACACAAACAGCATAGAGCCCGGCCAGAACATTTTATAAAAAGGTACCTAAGGTTTTCCTGCACTAAACCCGTGGCCCCCGGCTCGTCCATGTGTCAGCGCTTCGCTGGTGCGTGCGAGTGGCCCATGCAGCCCGTATCCCCACCTTGTCAGCGATCGTGTGTAGGTTCGCCTGAGTAAGAAAAATCCTGAGTCTTTTCTAAATTCAAATAAAAATTCCAGAATATGAAGTTAATTCAATTAATTCATATCTTTTAAACTGTTTTGAATTTGGTAAAACTTACGAAATTAAATATGAATTTTTTCTAAATATGAATTCAAACCTGTTTTCCGATTTGGCCAGAGTTGACCCTAGCTGGTCAAACCTTTGACTTTTGACCCAATTTAAATTGTTTGGCATTTAAATACTAATTTTAAATTCATAATTCCAAATAATATAAATGATATATGTTTTCCTACCAGAAAAATACCAGGAATATGAATATACTATTTAAAATAATTTCTGGATATTTTAAAATTTTCGAATTAATAATTATTATTAAATGCCATTTCCTTAATAAAATCATAATTTTAATTCCATAACTCCGAATTCGACAAATGATATATCTAAATCGATCAGCGCGGAGAGCCCGTTCTAAATATGCATTCTATGATATCAGTTGAAGCATGCATCATATATATATATTAAATAGGCAGCAAGATTTATGAGAGCAAATCATGATTAAATAATTAATTAAAATACTTTATTATTGTTCTTACACCTCACCCATGTCATGTTATATTATGCCATGTAATTGTGCATCATTCTACCATGGCATACCTTATTTTGTTTGTTTTATATGTTCATATGATTGCACACTTTATTTATTATGGCCTTTGTGTGTTTGGTTTTTTATTCCGGATAGACGCCAAGCAAGAGAGTTATCAGGAGAACCAAGAGTACTACCCAGATCCTAGTTATTCCACTATTGATCTAACATAAAAGTAACTCCTCATGCTTGCATTACATATATCACCTATACCTCAATCTTTATTCTTGCATCATGGTGTCACGATTCATATTAAATTGAAGTCCTAAGTACTGCATAGCCTTTACTTTTAAATCCCAGAGAAGCCTGTATCATCAATCCTATGAGCCATAACTACAGGAGTTGTTTGAGCCATACGAGTCATAGAATTGTATGTGTAGGATTTGTGCGAGTCTTTGGATAACGAGGTACCTAAACAACTAAATTGTGTAGTAACGGCATAACTAAAGAAAGAGGCACCGGTGGGTAATAGCTTCTATTTGGTTCTTCCGTGTTCACTTGTGTCCTGTAGGACCCAAGTACTTGATTCTTTTTTCCTTAACTATTGCACTATCTGCATGTTGGACCTTGAATCCCCTTCGCCCGAGCTTGATTCACATCTTATTTCTTGGGGCCACAAATTAGTTTGGGGCGTTATTACTATCATGTACTTATGTCATGTTTTACTGCTTTATTTACTATTGCACGTGGAGCGCCTGTACTATTTAGGTATTGTACCATGTTTCCGCTGTATCAACAATCTCAGTCACACTTTCGGGTTCCTAGTCGTTTATAGCCGTCGCCACACACCCTGGGTCCATCGCAGAGCCAGCCGACTTCGTAGCGGGTAGCTTAGTGGGGTGGCCCCCTGAAATCATTTTTGAATCTTGTGAATGCTTTGTCGCAATGCCTTGTTGCTTTTTATTTGGTTCTTCCCGGGGTTGATCGTGCGTGTGTTGCTATTTGTGCATCCATGTAGAGTAAATCTTTCTGAAAGTCGTGTCCATGGTTATGGACGACTTAGAACATAGTTTCTCAATCATAGACAACTATAACTAAAGTACCATGTTTAATTTTACTAAAACATGACTAGTAGATAGTGCAACAATCGTGGAATAGTTAATAAAATTACCAACGGATGGGATGTTCTTCCGCCTTCTTGTTTGGTAAGAGAGAAGGAGGACGAGCGATATTTACTTATGTTTCTTATATAACTGTTGGTTCTAATTAATGAGACTCCGTCCATATATGGTTGGGAAGATGTTGTAGCGTGTCTATATAGAACAGTTTCGCTATTTATCTTCACTGCAATTGCGTCACCCCCAGGTTGTTCCCTTTAGATGCATAAAGACTTGCTGAGTGCCCTAGGGTCTCACACCATAAATATTGATTAGGTTGTCAGGTACATCCATATGGAGACTACTATGTCGATGATGCCAATGCTGGAGGCAATGAACCTCTTGCGTAGAGATTCCCGGGATGGAGATCTCTGAGATCTATGGGCGGGAATGTGCTTATTTCTGTGGCATCTTATGCCGATTTGACTCTTAATTCGTACTCGGATCTGTATTTCCGCTTCCGCTTGATGATTTGTTAAGTGATGTATGAGGATATAATCCTAAAATATTATTAATACTATCTATATAATTTGGTTCTTGTGTAATGGCGTTGCAATATATTTCTATTTCTTTTAGATGGAATAGCTCTGATGTACTATTGTATGTCACTGACATACATACTCACTTGTGTACGCTAGACTCACAGCCATCCGGTCACATTTCTCGCACTCGAAGCTATAACCATGAATTTTGGGGTGGATGGTTGGTTGGTACCATGCCATGTCATTGCAACCTGCTTGTGGGCAGCCTCACAGCCTCCACGGTAGTACATCCTCCCCAGTTTCGGGTTATACCGGCTTGAGGTTCGGGGATTACTGTTTGTTTCTTGACAATTGTATCACTATCTCGACTTGGGTCTTGAGCTACTTGTGATGTTTCTTGAGGAATTACCCTTTCCTTGGTTCTTCCAAATGGTCCTTGAGGCTAGAGCCAAGTGCTCATGCAAGCCACACTTTATGTCTTCGGCATCACCTCCTATGGCTTCCTAGTTCCAAGTTTCATCTTGTTCTTCAAAGACATGAGCATTGGCCTTTAATGCAAGATTTAGAGAATCCATTCTCCAAGCACGAGTAAGAGCATCGTGAGCGGTCTTGTTCATGATTCCACGGGCCACAAACTCACTCAACACTTCATTTGAGGACATGGCATAGAAGTCCGCCGTTGAGCAAATATTATTTCCCATTTCTCTTTGGAAGGGCAAGATGGCTTGAATGAACTTGCGCTTGATCCACTTATCATCCACATAACTACTTTCATGGTAAATCATCCTAATCAAAAGGGGTGTGACCCTTGATAGAACTCTTCGGAAGTCTCAGCTTCCTTTCCAACAAAGGCATCGTCTTCATAGTGCATTTCTTCAAACTTGGAGATTTGAATGCTTTTGTTGCCAAGATAGAATCTTTGAAGATCACTCCAAGCTTCCTTGGTGGTCTCGTAAGATAGAATGTGGGTCATTTGCTCATGAGTCAAAGCATCTTGGATAATGGCCATGGCGGTGGCATTGAGTTGATTGTTTATCTCCTTGGTGGGTGTCATGTTGAGGGGGTTGAAAGGATTGAAGCCATACTCCCTAACCTTCCAAATATGAATGCTTGGGCTTTTGAAGTGAGAATGCATTAGATATTGCCAATTGGATAAATTAGATTCATCAAGCTTAGGAGGTGGACCATGATGGTTTATATGAGGTGCTGGGAGGGGAATAGTTTGATAGCTAGGTGGTTGTGGCATTTTCCCATAGTATTTCCTTTTTCCGTGTTGCCTTCCGCGTCGTTGTTAGACTTCTTTGGGGGATCCTCCAACCCTTTGGTACTTGATGATTTATTATAAACGGTGTTGGCAACAACAACATCCTTTTTGCCAAGGTATTATTCAAACATGGCTTTCATCTCTTGCCAGACCAAATCCATAGATTAGTCAAATTCTTTCCTACAGATGGGAGTCTCATCGAGAGAATTATCACCTTCCTTACCCTTGTCGTCCATACTCTCTTAGGCGGTTAAGCCAAAGTAAGAGCCGAGGCTTTGATACCAATTGAAAAAATCGATATAAGAGACTAGATGGGGGTTGAATAGGCACTACTCAATTTTTAGCTTATTTTTAAATGAAGGCTTGACATAAAGTAAGTTCTCTAGATATGCAACTATTTGAGGGAAACTATATGACAAGCAATCATGCAATAACAATAATAGGGAGCAAAGGATGGAAATAAACACAAGAGATGTTTTCCCGAAGTTCCTTCCTTTTGAGGATAAGTACGTATCTGTTGGAGGGGTGGGTGATACTAAGACTACCAGTGCCATAAGAGGCCTTACCCTATTCTCCCGCGCACCTGCCTCAAGGCAAGCACACGATCCACTATGAGGTGGACTTGAAGGCAGCGACCGAAACCTTTACAAATTTGTTGAGTAGACCTCCACAACACTTGGAGACTCCCAACACAATCCTGAAGCTTTACAACCAATGTACCAAGCTTCGAGACCGACCTCTTCCGTCTAGGGTTCCAAAGAACCCAAGAGTAACAAGATCCTTAAAGGAAAACAAGGGGGAATCAACTTTGCTTTGGTAAAACCCTAGATCTAGACCTCCTCCACCAAATCCCAAAGAATCAAAGAGATTGGAGCACTATGGGGGAGATCTAGGGAAAATTCATATCATGAACAATGGAGGAGAGAGATAAAATAGGCAACTTTCCCATTGGGGAAGAAGGGCCCTTTTATACTCAAAGAAGGGAATATTCATGTTAGCTACTGCGATGGCCAGTACTACCAGACCTAGCAGCAGTAGTACCAGAAAACATCGGTACTACCGGACATGTACCGATGAGAGGTACCAAATGCAACAGAGCATGGAAGAACCACCTCTATGACCTTTGGTAGTATTGCAACTCGACACGGTACTACCGCACAACGGTAGTGCCGAAACAGGGGGTTGTACTACCGCAAGGCTGCAGTAGTACTGGGTGGAGGTACTGGATGCTCCAGAGGAGGAGCCACAGCTCGCTGCTGAGTGCAGTGGTGTATGGTACTGCCAAGAGGTACTAGCGGTTCCAAGCGGTAGTATCGGACAAAAAATCCGGTACTACCAGTTAGGTCAGACAGAATTGGTAGCTACCAATAGGGCAAAGATTCCACTCTTTCTTCTCTACCATTGAGGGAAAGCTGGATGGTCTGAAGAAATGTAAAGTTGATTCCACCCAAACTTTCTAAAGCGGACTCCCTCTTGATAGTACGGTTTTCCTACGATGTAATCATAAAAGCCTAGAAAAACGTTGTCTTGCTATTGTCCTTTTTTGAGGGGCATCAAATGACTTGCAACATAGAGATCCTATAAATCACTTAGCAAACGCTTAGTTCGACATGTGTGCCATCATCAAAGATCAAAACCACTTAGGGAGGTAAATGCCCTTTCAAACCTCCTACAAAACAATTTCTATTTTAAATTTGATGAAACTTTCTTCTCTGCTTTCAACATTCTAAAACAAGCACTCTTAAATGCTCTTGTTATTAAATCACCGGATTGGAGAAATCCTTTTGATCTATTATGTGAAGCTAGTGATGAGGTTGTTGGAGAAGTACTTTGCCAGCGTGATAGTGATAAATTTAATATCATTCATCATTCCAGTCGTACTCTTAATGAAGAACAAAAGAACTATCCTATGGCTGAAAAAGAACTCTTTGCTATTGTATTCTCCTGTGATAAATTTAGATCTTGCATTGTCGACTCAAAAGTTAGATTGCATACTGATTGTGATAACTTGAAAGAAATCCTTAAAAGCACCGATGTTAAGCCCAGAATGATTCATTGGACTTTACTTTTACAAGAATTTGAGTTACAGATTCTGTAGCGGAAAGAAGAACCGCTTGAATCCCATTAGCCATTTTAAGAAGTGAAAACTCAAGAAGGGGTGGCATCCATCCATGTGCCCCTAGGTACACTTTGCTCTGAAAAGAAATTTTCTTCAACTCTATGTAATGGTCTTAGCAATCTTTTGCAACCAATCATATACGAAGGGAAAATAAAATTGATAGAGGAACTTGAAGTATGTAAGACTCCTAAATAGTCCTTAAAACTCTCGGTAAGTGAGGCAAGTATAATTTTACTTACTTTCAATCTTTAGTTGAGTCTTTTGTTGTCTTCATTTTTTTGAAATCCTTGCATTTTTCTAAGCAAGCTGCTAGTTTCTGACAGTGGTATGGGAAGGCGGTACGTCCACGTGGGCCTGTACTAGCGGTCTTTACGCGCTTGGTAAACTCCTCATTTATTTTCTTCATTGCCACAGTTGGTATGACTAGCCCGTACGGGGGCATATCCCGTACGGATGGTCGTTATCCCCTCAGGTATTTTCGTGTCTTTGCTTTCGCTTTTATGTTGTCCAAAAATAAACACTTATAGTCGGTAACTCTTGGTACAGGTGGACCATACGGGGTAAACCCGCCCATACCTCGAGTTCGGAAGGATCTTTACCGACTTTGGTACACGCGTGTTTTTGGAAGAGTATTGGGTACAAGCAACCGGTACGAGCCACGCCCGTACCGTTGGTTGTTGCGATCGCATAATTTTTCTTTATTAACATTTTCTTGCCTAATTTGTTGGGAATCTTTTCTTGAGCAACTCCAAGTTCTTTATTGTGTATTTTTTCTAAGCTAACCTCTCATAAAACTCTCCTAAGGCTTTTTATTACTCTTATATCCCCAGATCTAATCTAGAAGATGCTCTACCCAGTTCTAGGCAAAGGCAAACCTCTCAGCCTCATGGCTCCTTCGTGGGATAGCTTCCAGACCCCGTCCCTTGAATCTGACAACCGTGTAGCTGAAGGCCTCAGTCCTAGGAACTAGGATCCCTCTTATGACTCATAACGCTTAGATGATGATGAAGCTTTCGAGATCTTCATGCATCAAGTTGTTCATGGATGGAAGTAACCGGAGCCTCTCGCCATGGTGAGGCATGAAGATAAGGAAGATTTGAAGAAACCACATGGGAAAGGACGCGTGGAGTCCCTCAAGCTCATCGTCACCAACTACTCTACACCAAAGCGTAAGAGATCTTCACTAGCTAATGTAGGAACTTATGAGGATACTACTGTGCACACCTCGACAACTAAGAAGGTTATCATGAACGCCCACATCAAGGTGAAGCCGCAAGAGGATTGGAGAATCAATTTTCATGATGAGCAACTATCCCAAGGAAGATGCTCTTGAGGACCAATAAGTGCACCAGTACCCTAGAGGCCTACCAGAAGGAAGGGCTCGTCCATCGATAAATTGTGCGCAAACGCCTTTTGAACCTGTAAAGCAAAAAAGAGCTCAACACCATGATGGAAAGGTTTGCTGATGCAATAAACACTATGCGTGCTAACTTGCATAAATCTCTCCATCGCATCTCTGCCTTGGAAGAGACCAACAAGAAGCTCCGCATCACCGTCGTCCACGCCATCCCACCGCCATAAAGAAGCACCACGGTATCAAATAATTACAAGGGATTATTTAATACCGCCTAGCTTGATTCCAAGCTTGGGGAGATTTATAACACTTTGTAATTTATCTTACAGTTTTTAGCATGTTTACTTTTCCTGTTTGCATATTATTTAAACTCAAAGGCTTTGCATTAGTTGCATGATCAACTCCCTTGGAGAAGGAAAGATTTCTTATCCAATGAATTTTCGAGTTTTTTTATGATATTTGGAGTATTCTTGGCTTTATGATTATTGTATTAGATGTATGAATTAGGATGAGTACTATTATACATGTACTTTGTGATGATTTTAGGGTCTTCCACACTAATGGTACTAATAGAACATGAGAAGAATTCTTGATAGCATATTATAGTCATTTTTTATTTCAAAAGAAATATTCAAAACATGAGAACTATGAAATAGATGAGTTTGAGTAAATGATGCTATCAAGAAAATAATTAGAATGAGTACAAGTCGAGGTAGATACTCAAGCACAACTTTGAATCACTTCATGCTTGGCTTGTGAGACTATTTTGAGTCTTTTCATGAGAATATGAATATGTCTAGCTCCTTTTGCACAAGCTTTGTAAAAAAAATAAAGAGAAAACAAATAAGAAGCTAGCTTTGTGCAAAGAGTAATAGACATGTGTATAACCATGAGAGGAATTGAAATAGACCATTCATGGTTTTGAATCCCAAGTGGATGTGCGAAGACCTAAACACGTTTGAGGTCACCTCACAAACTCGTTCAGTCAAACTTAATGGTTGTATGATATGCTAGTGATTAATCTTCATATGATATATTAGCACAAAAGGTGTGGAAGCCTCCAAGTCATTTTATTTATGGGAGTGTGATGGAGCCCATGTTGTGATTTTATATCAGATACTATAATTGTTGCTTCAAATGCCTCATGTATTTAAATGAATCATACTTCATGAACATGATGACATTGTCCATTAAGATACTATCTTGCCCGGGGATGAGAAAGAGTCTAAACTTTAGAAGTTGATGAGTGCATATTTGAAGCATTTTACCTACTATTTTTGCATGTGCAGTAGTAGAATTTCAGTATTTTACCACACTTGCATGCACCTTTTATGCTTGTTTCCGCAGGATCCCACAATTATCCCACAATATTAAGTTAATGATAAACAATAAGAACTGTCATATTATGTTTTAATATGATATTTTAACGTGATAAAAGTCATCTAAATAATTTTTCACGCAACTGGGTAAAAGGAGGACACGAGGAAAAGCATCCTTACCATAACGAGCATCGGTACGTGCGAAGCCCGCCCATACCATGCCCCCGTATGGACCTCCATCGGCATCGCCTCATCAAATATTTTCACCAGGTGCAGACGGATCTGAGATCGTACATTCACAGACATCAGAAACACCAAAACTTCACCTCTAGAAGGGATCTGGAGGAGGAACTCATAGGAAGGCATCATCCACGCCGCTACACGGATCGTTGGAGGACAAGACATGATCCACTTCATCATCAACCACTGCATCTCCATCACCTACATCATTCCTCCATCTTGTCTATCTCTGTTAGTTGCAATTGCAATTGATATTATGGATTTGTATCAGAATTCATCCATTTACTTTCATTCCATCTGCATGATTATGATGATGTTGTTGATTGCTTCCATGTATGAGTAGTCTACCTTCACTAGTGGAGAATTTCTTATCAGTGGAGCATATTTTTTGCTATCAATGGCACATATGTAATGCGCCACTAGTGTTGCACCACTGATAATTAAGTATCAATGGCGCATATTCAATATGCGCCATTGGTAATGGGACAACCAGGGGCGCATCCTCAATATGCGCCCATTGATGTTTTACTAGTGGAGCATATATACAAATGCGCCACTGGCTGAATAAAAGATGTTTCGTACAAGTATACATAATACAGGGCTCTCAGGTATTTATACAGGTATTCATACATGTACATAGTAGTATAAAAACAGAGATAATAGTACAAATATAATTATATATCATCACATCAATTAGAACACGACATAGTGACAAGTGCCCGAATATTATACAAGTCTTGCATACAATAAGTTGATCATCATCTCATACATTACACATTACAACAAGTTGATCATCATCATTTCAGGCTATAAGTGGGTGCGCTGACGGCTTCCCACCAGCTGACCACCTCTGTCCATATAAGCTAATGGGGCTCTAGATACTATCAATTTGTGAATGGTACTGCACTTAAGAAGAAGAACCCATAGGTACTAAACTAAAGAAAATGAAGAAGTGGCACTGTAGTTTAAAATGGATAAATGATAGGAAACCTTCTGCAAGGTGAGATCACATAATTTTTGTAAGAAATCAACAATGACAAAGAACCAAGTAAGAATTCCTAGTTGTGGACTGAAATCTAAAGGACAAACAGAGCAACAAGGAAATGTCATCAAGTTCTGTGAAGCCTAAACAAGGAAATTACCAGAAGATTTAAAAAAAACACTCCTACTGCAACTTTTCAAACAGTCTGCAATCAATAGGATGTGTGCCCATTGTGTGACCTCTAATGATTTTTCACACAAGAAAGAAAATAGCATAGCTTCAAGTTTCTTTTTAGTTTAACCCTTAGGGATAGTTAATTTCCTGTCAAGAATTTATGGCTAACTAATTTGTTACTGTGTAGCAACATCTTACATCCTATGTTTGACCTAAAGATGATTCACAAAGCCTGTTGTTGACATGGCAAAAATATGTTTTTTAGTTCATCTTTCGGTTCAGGGTCTACTCGCTTTGGACATGATTACATCATGATATTTGTGAGAGCATTTGTATGCATAGGCTCTGTTTCTTCTAGTAATAGATAGCACAAAACAAATCATTAACGCAAGCAATAACACATAAGGTACGCCTTCTTCATTTGTTAGTTTGAACAAGATCCAACATAAAGGGTAAAGATGAATAGCATACATGTACAGAATGATGAGAGAGCATGTAGCCCTTTCCCGTCCTGCTTCAATAATACACAAGTAATGGCTAAACATCATGACGAATTACCTGCGACCATGGATGCAAAATGTATTTGTCAACCATTTCATGTGCCAAAAATAAAAAATTGGTTCGAAAGAAAATGCTCATGAATACAAAATGTGAAGCATGAGTCAATCTGAAATACAACATGCACGAATCAGTTATAATCCGTTAATCTTAGTGATTATCTTGTCCCCTTGAGTAGCTTCTGAATTGTGTAATACTTTAAAAATAAGTGTTTTAAATCCTTCATTAGCAGATACGATACCTGTATTTAGGAAAATCTAAAATCAGTAGCAATGTTGACAGCCATGAGGATTCAAGGAGACTGTCAATCCTCTTCCAATTGGGGAGTTTTACCTCTCGCGCGAGCAGGGGAACCAGGGAGGTGGTGGGAGCCTAAATGGTGGCGACAGCGGAACGGTTCCTTCGGGTGTGACACAGGAGGAGACGAGGTCGAGGGCCGACTCCGACAGAGGGGCGGCTCGATGGCGCGCAGCCGCGGGCTTCATGAGGTGGCGGGGTCTCGGGAGGGATGGCCAGCGCGCCCACGAGGCGGGGAGGTTACAGAGGACTCTGAGGCAGGGCTTGCTGATAACGACGAGAAGTGCAAGGGAGGCGCTCGAGCTCGGGGGCGATGGGGCCGCGCCGCTCGAAGGCGAGCAAAGGTCGAGACGGGCGGCCAACGACGCTTGATGGCGGGAGCCTCGCGTAGCGGCGGGGCCAGAGGAGGCCAGCGACGGTGGAGCGGAGCACCGATGCAGGCGGCAGCACGTGCTCGCAGGGCTCGATGGCGGTGAGGGGTGAGGTCGGCTCGAGGAGGCCCCGGCGGTGCGCTTGGGCAATGGAGGGTGGCGGCGGCGGTCGATTGTGGAGGAAGGAGCGACGTAGGGTAGGAAGGGATCGAGGAGAGGCAAGGAATCGCGTTGGGATCATGGGGATCCCGTGCAGGGTGGGTTGCGTACGCGAGCGCGTGTGCGATGCGGGTGGGGCTGGGTGGACAAGATTCTTCCAACATTTTGTTTCCAAGTTTGGTTGCATACTAGTCCGTTTAGTTAGGTCCGTTTAGTTGGGTCTGGTCTCCTTTTCGTCTTTGGGTGGTGCGTGGCAAGAGGCGTGTTGGGACATTGCTATTGTTTCCCCTTGCCGTCTGGTCGCCGTGTGTAATTAATTGATAATAAACATGGTCCATACCGCAACCGTGGTACTAATATAGCTGTCTACTCATGTTACGGATGGACGGATGGTGGTGGCCTCCAATGGTGGTGTCTAGATGATTATATTTGGGTGCATGCTTTATTACTTCTAGTGATGCGACTTTGTGAAGCACTTGTTGCGGCTCCAATGGTCGTGGATGAAACTTTGCTGACGCAAAACCATTAGTGCGCGACTAGTGGGAGGCAACATCGTAATGAGTGTATCTCGAGTGACCTCTTTCCTGAACCAGAAAGAATGGCTACCACAAACCGGAAATATAATCGTATAATAACCTACCAGCTGCTAGAACCCCGGTGTTCTTCTTTTGGCAAAAGAGAGAAGAAGAATCACTAAAACCCTTCTAATCGCATCTGGCGGGATGAAGTTTTAGCTGCGTGACCGAAGATCTGTTTTAGGGTGTAAAACAAAACATTTGCAAATAGGTTTTAGACAAAACAGAGATATACGGAAAAAAATAATAGTGGTGCATCTCCAATATGCGCCATTGATAATCCTGCCACCTTTCTGAGTGGTGGGGTCCAGGTGGGGTCCACAACTTATCAATGGCACATATTGAGAAAGATGCGCCATTACTGAGGAGAATATCAATGGCGCATATTGCATATGCGCCATTGATGAGCATATATCATATGCACCATTGATATTTGGTTCATAGCCCTCCGGGGTGTCGGGCCTGCATTATCAATGGCGCATCTTTTTAGATGTGCGCCATTAGTTAAACAAAATATCAGTGGAGCATATTTTTAAATGCGCCACTGATAATTACCAATGGAGCATATTCACACTAATAATAAATCTATCCATAAGCCTTTGTCTACTAGTTCTTGTTCTTAGGGAGATGCTGAAACCCTAGCAGTATTATAAATATGAAATAAATACGATCTATAACTTAGGTTTATGAATATGTTTAGTTCTCTTTTTTTACCATGTTGTGTTAGTTCTCTCTTTGGATATTACATGAATTTGACCATGTAATATTTGGCTATTAGACTAGAGAGGGAATTACCCTTGGAAGTATGGGATTGCGTATGGCGTGAACTGATATAACCGTGTTTGGTGCTCTACCATATGAACAAGGCGGATAAGGAGGGATTCACTAAGCTCATATCGATATCCATGGGGTAACCCTTAATTGCAATGGATCCATAGATGGTTGTCGAATATCGTTTCGGTGGTTATTTAGAGATGTGATGACCGATGATTTTCCGGGCACGTCTTATTATGGAGATCTCCCCACACATATCATGACAAAAAAATATAGATTATCTTACTTATAGTTAATACCTATGCTAGTGGTGGATCCTAAATCACCAAGAACATTTCGCCTTACTGAAGTTCCTTTATAGTTCTCACCACACTAGTTTACTTTACTGCATTCCTTACTCTTTTGCAATCGAACCAAACTATCTCAAGACACTCTTCCTTGGGATCAAGGGCATCTCTAAGTATCCTTTGATAGATAGTGACGAGGGGCATAAAGACCTTAACCAAATAGTTCTCGATGGTTCGATACTCTTACTTTTAAATCTAGCTACAATTGATCTATGCACTTGCAGTCATCAGGCAACAAGGGTGGTGTACTTTCCATTGAGGCCATTGAGGATGTACTCCTTGAGATCCTCGTAATCAATCACATGTCCTGCTGCAGTAAACTCCGAGGAAAAGCCTCACATCTTGGAGATGTACTTGGTAGCGGTAAGATCAAGTTTCTTCGTGTTTGCAAGAGCACCATGAAGAATCGACCCCCTGGCCTTGGAGTGCAGGGAGTAAAAGTACCTCCACCGTGGCCTAGACATCAACAACATGCTTGAGAGAAAAGCACATGCGCAAGGAAATCATTGGACATCAATTTTAAGAAGCCAACCAAGAACTTGCTGATCACGAGAGACCCAACTAGCATAGGCTAGATTGGGCACCGTGTGCCTTGTATTTTCCGCTTCAACTCTAGAGTCTTGGGTGGACACGCGCCAGACCCATCAGGTAGATTCATGACCATCACGTTGTGGAGAGCAGGGAGGACCTGCTTCCATAAGAGGCAATTCTCTCGACTGAGCTTCTCCTTGGGCGGGGCACCATGGGCGGCCGCGAGCAACACTGTCAACAAGGATGATGGGATCGCCTCGGGAGAGCAATGCGGGAAGGGTGGGTTTGTGTATCTGGTATTTGGCGATCAGGATTTTTCTATGTATCGAATCTGACGGCACTAGAAGAGGAGACTAACTCGATACCATGTTGATAGGAGGGAAGCCGATGCTCGGTTCAGGGATCAGGATGCATGTTATATAATCGTAGGAGAGCCCTTATGGTGGCTAGTGCAAGAGAATATGAGACAATTGGTTTACTACAGCATAGCGATCATATTTAAGTCTAACACAACACACTTGTAATTAAAAAACTCATATGAAAATCCACTTGAAACTGATTTTTTTTAAAGAAAACTAATTGCAGCCCCACTTGCAACTCGTAAGGCAAAGGAATCACGATACAAATTTGATAGTTCCGGAGCTGTATGAGCTCTAATTTAATCACCAGTTGACTCGAAATTAGTAAAATTGTAGAAAAAAGTTAAATATGACTAAGACAACAAATTCAGTAGAAAAAAGTTAAATATTGTAGACACCGAAATCCGGAGTAAGACAAAAAAAAATGTGAACTTTTTCCTTGAATTACAACCTTACTTGCAACTTAAAAATTCGGTTGCATCTCACTGGCAACTCAAAAATTCTCATTTGTAACCCTACTTGCATCTGAAAATCTCGGCTGCTATCTAGTTATAACTAAAAAGATCTTAGTTGCAACTTACTTGCAACTGAAAGAAAAACCTAGTTAGGCCATTTGAACATTAGAAAACTTAGTTACAACTTCACTTACAACTCATAGATGCATGAATCGTGATGAAATTAGACTGATATGGAGTTAAATGAGTTCTTTCTTAATTCTCGGTTAGCAAAACCATGAAAGAAAAGTTAGACCAGATGAAGGCGTGGGATACAGTAGAAGAAAAATAAAAAACAAAGGATGTTGAACAAGACACGTCTCCTTCTAAATTTAAGAAAATTCTAGAGTAGTGCAAAATTGTAGTTGTCCCACACCCCCCCCCCCCCCCACCCACCCACCCAAACACCCACCCACCCACACACACCCCACAAAGAGCAAGTTGAACGGGAAATAAAATCGCTAGACTAGTGCAGACTAGAGCTGTCCTTCAACATGCATGTTTGACCTACGTAACTAAATTGTCTTTCACGGGACACACCGTCTCTCCAAGGCCAAATCGTTCTGGTTTCATCGAGCACAGCCCATAAGTAGTACAGTAGTAATGGTTTTCGCTGGCCACCTTTTTCCTTTTCTTCCCCGCGTTCCACTTGACCATGGGCGCGCGCTGCGCTTTAGCTTCCACACATTAGCCGCCTATATATACGCCCTGCCACTGCACTCCGGATCCACACACCCCCTTCCCGACAGAAACATACAGCTAGCTAACCTGCTAGGTTGACAGGAGATCAGCAAGATCAACATGGAGCTGCTGTTCGTGCTCACTCTGCTCCTCCTTGCGCACGCGCTGGCGTACCTGGCTTGGACCTCCTTGGCCCGTCGCCGGCAATCGCGGTGCTACCTCCTGGACTACGTCTGCCACAAGCCGTCGGACGACCGCAAGGTGAACACGGAGATCGCCGGCGAGGTGGTCCAGCGTAACTCGCGGCTGGGCCTGTCCGAGTACCGCTTCCTCCTCCGCGTCATCATCCGCTCTGGCATCGGCGAGGAGACCTACTGCCCGCTTAACATCCTCGAGCACCGGGAGGACACGCCCACCCACCAGGACGCGGTCGACGAGATGGACGCCTTCATCGACGCCACTATCGCCGGCCTCTTCGCCAAGAGCGGCTTCGAAGCCCGCGACGTCGACGTGCTCGTCGTGAACGTATCCATGTTCGCCCCGGCGCCCACGATCGCCTCTCGGATCGTGCACCGCTACGGCATGCGCGAGGACGTGGCCGCGTACAACCTGTCAGGGATGGGGTGCAGCGCCGGCCTGGTCTCGCTGGACCTCGCGCGCAACGCGCTGCGGACGCGGCGAAACGCGACGGCGCTGGTGGTCTCGACGGAGTCCATCGCGCCCAACTGGTACTCCGGCACGGACAAGTCCATGATGCTGGCAAACTGTCTGTTCCGCTGCGGTGGGTCGGCCGTGCTGCTGACCAATGACCCGGCGCTCCGGAGCCGCGCCAAGATGGAGCTCAGCTGCCTGGTCCGCTCCAACATCGCCGCCAACGACGACGCGCACCTTTGCGCGCTGCAGAGGGAGGACGACGAAGGGCGCGTTGGGATCACCCTGAGCAAGAACCTGCCCAAGGCCGCCGTCCGGGCCTTCTCCGTGAGCCTCCGGACCCTCGCGCCGCTCATCCTCCCCGTGGCCGAGCTCGCGCGGTTCTCCGTCCAACTCATGTGGAAGAAGCTCCTGCGACGCGGCAAGCAGAGCAAGAGTAGTAGCGAGGGCCCCAAGATCAACTTCAAGACGGGCGTGGACCACTTCTGTCTCCACCCAGGCGGAACGGCGGTGATCGAGGCGGTGAAGCGGAGCCTGGGCCTGGACGGCAGCGACGTGGAGGCGGCGCGGATGACGCTGCACCGGTGGGGAAACACGTCGGCGAGCAGCCTGTGGTACGTGCTCTCGTACATGGAGGCGAAGCGGAGTCTAAGAAAAGGTGACAGGGTGCTCATGGTGACCTTCGGTTCCGGGTTCAAGTGCAACAGCTGCATGTGGGAGGTGAAGGGCGACATGATCGACAAGGGCGCGTGGGCGGACTGCATCGACGACTACCCGCCGGTGACCACCGCCAACCCCTACATGGACAAATACGGATGGCTCAACGACGTCGAAGGCGACACCATCATATTTTAATTACCCCTACCCCTGTCTTCGTTCGCCTCTCATTCGTTCAATTCGTAACTAGGCATGCATTGCTTCCAATCAGTTATGCATATATGCATACACAGGCAAGCGGTTTAGCTACTCACGTGTCTGTCTAGATCATCGTATCATATTTATGTTCCATCCATGTTAATTATTCATCCGGTACATATGTATAGTGAAGATTCAAGATACAGACATCTAGCTTAGACTCGTCCCAACAATAATGTTGTTGGTTTTCCTTTTTCAAGCAACACTTTTTTTTTTTGGCTTTTCCGTGGTGAACTAAATGTACTACTTTGTTGTATCTTGTCTCTGGTAGTAGTATACTTTGAGCACACGTATATACTCCATGGATATAGTACTACTAATATATATCGCAAATGTGTGAAAGGAGCATATAACCTCAAAATTTTGGGCCATATTGGAACTAATTTCAAGCAAAACATAAATAAATAAAATACCTAAAATGCCGGTAACTTTTCAAAGGTCGAACTCTGAAAGAAATCCAAAGATTTCCACAGGAAACACCATATTTTGGTGAGGTCCAAAACCTCTCTATTACCGAAACTTTAAACCTTGATCACTTCTATTCTCCTTATTAGTGAAAAATCGGCGAACTTGCGGATTGCTTGGAAGAGAAATTAAGCAATGCTTAAGACTTTTTGTTCCTGAAATGAATCCGGAAGTTGAGAAGGGAGCAGGTGTACCATGCATACACACAAGTCAACGTAGTACGTATCTCGTGTACCTACATAGCCGGCCGGGCCTGAGGTGAGACAAAAACATGGCTTATCCTGACGCAAGACCTAGTCAATGCATGTGCGTACTGGCGACCAAAATTTATCACGGAAGCTGCACGTAGTATATAAAACTTGCACTGGCCAGTTAGCTGGAGTAGTACAGTTGCGGAACTGGCCCGCGCGTGCATTTATGTGGCGACGGGAAACAAGTGATGTTAGTTGGACTTGGCTGGATCCACCATACCGAATATTCAAGATACATATATACTCGTCGCAAGAATACCGTTGTTGATTTTCTTTTTTCAAGGAACAGTCTCGTTGCTTTTCGTTGATGAACCAAATGTTTTTTGTCGTATCTGGCCTCTCGTAGTATACTTTGTGTACATACTCAATATATACAGTAGCACTAATATGTCACAAACATCTGGAAGGAACGTCCTAACATTAGAATGGATTGCAAATTTTAAGAACCAAGGCACAACTGAACTTGAATTGGCGGCTACTATTAGGGAGGAGGAGGAGGAGGGCCCGCCAATAGTATTTTTATGGCGCCAGAAGGTCATATTTCTTAGTTTTAAAAATCATATAACTAGATACTGGATGCAGGTACGTACGTGTTTTTTTTTTTTGGAAATGGGATGTACGTACGTGTGTGTGAGGTACTGTATAAAACTTAAATATGCCCATTTATGATCATAAATAACAAATATAGTACCTCCGTTTCAAAGAATAAGGGTTATATTTTTTTTGGAAAAGTCAAACTATGTGAACTTTTTTTTAGGGGGAAACTATGTGAACTTTGATCAAGTTTTTAAAATTAACCATTAACATATACAACATAAATCAATATAGTTAGATATATCATGATGTAGAGCACTTTTACGGTGGTTGGCAGGAACTTTCCAGTACTTCTGCTTGAATTAATTATGTTCGTCCATCTGGCACGGTTAATTGTCTGACGTGAGAGTGGAACCAACTACTTAATCCTAGTTTGCACAAAAACCCCTATTAAAATTTGCTGGGGTCTCTAGCTATCTATCATGTCCAGTTCCAACTTCCATCTGAGGACAATGTTGCCTCGACGAGCGATGGCAACCTGCGAAGGAAGAGGACGACAAATCTCCCTCGAAGCTATGGAGATTCTGAGGCGGCACCCAATGCGACGGAGATTTGACTGTCGCGGCGGTGACTCCGCGACGCGTACTGCCCTCTCGTGACAGCGGCTTGGGGGCCAACGCGCTTCCCCCACGCGACGGTGTTGCTAAAAGTCTGATCTCCAAAGTAACCGTCGTCTATGAAGTTGTAATTTTTCTGTTGAACGGAAGTTAATATTTTGCTGTTGTACAGAACTTTGTGCGTGCAGTTTCTGTTATAATCTGTGTAAAAGACAATATGAAGTGCGGTACCTCGACAGGGCCACACGGTGCTGTTTATATATGACAGATACATACAAGTTACATCAGTCGTGTATAACACGGACTCGTGTACAACACGGACACAGCTAGGTACATCACAATACAATTCATTTAACACTCCCCCTCAATCATAACTTGTCTAAGTTAAGATTGCGCCTAAAAGCCCCTAGTCTACTAGTAGAGAGAGCCTTTATAAAACCATCCGCTAGCTGATCTCCTAAAGGTATAAACCGTATGTCCAAAAGCTTTTGAGCTACTCTCTCACGAACAAAGTGATAGTTCACCTCGATATGTATTGTCCTTGCATGAAATACAGGATTATCAGAGAAATATGTAGCTGCAATATTATCGCACCACAAGCATGCAGCTCTTGGCTATGGCACACCCAATTCCTTCAACAAGGTTTGCACACAAATCACTTCAGCAATGGCATTTGCTAAAGCCTTGTACTCAGCCTCTGTACTTGGGCAAGAAACTGTAGCCTGTTTGTGGCACTCCATGAGATCAAATTAGATAAAAAAAATACAGCAAAGCCACCTGTAGACCTCCTATCATCTGGACATCTTGCCCAGTTAGCATCAAAAAATGCACTGACAAGAATAGATTCAGATTTTCTCAACCGCAAGCCAATCGAGATAGTTCCTCTCAAACACCGCAAGATCCTCTTGACAGCTGTCCAATGAACTGTAGTATGAGCATGTAAGAACTGACAAACCTTATTGACAGAATAAGCAATATCAGGTCTAGTCAAAGCAATATACTGAAGTGCACCTACAATGCTTCTGTATCGAGTAGAATCTTCACTACTCAGAACATCTTCATCAATTAGGGACAAATTTTCAGAAGTTGACAGAGGAGTATCAACAGATTTATACTCCTTCATGTTTACCCATGAAAGCAAGTCATTAGCATACTTTTCCTGGGACAAAATAATACCATCATGAACTCTCTCCACTTCTATTCCCAAGAAGTAATGTAACTCTTCCAAGTCCTTTAACGCAAAAGCCATGCCAAGATCATGAACAAGTGCATCAACAGCTTGATTATAGGAGCTAACTCCAACAATATCATCAACATAAATAAGCATATAGCTGTATACTCCCCCTTTGTTGTAGAAAAACAATGATGTATCACCCTTGGATGCAGAAAAACTAAGATCCTGAAGTTTAGAGCTAAGACGAGCATACCAAGTGCGAGGATCTTGCTTGAACCCATAGAGAGCTTTGTCAAGCTTACAAACATGTCCCTGATACGTCCATTTTGCATCACTATTCTATGTCTTAATTCACTATTATTCATTGATATATTTCATATTGAGAGGTGATACTTATGTTATTTCATCTATTTTTGCATGGTTGATGACTTTTGGAGCATGGACCGCTGCAGTCAGGATTCTGATGGAAAAGGTGTTGTTTGGAGGCCAAATTCATGAAGATCAGAAAATCCGGGAAAATATACGGAAAATCCTATTTTTCCAGAAGACTCAGGATGCCAGAAGATGGAGTGGAGGTGGGCCACAGGGGGCCCACACCACCCCATGGCGCGGGCAGGCCTAGGCCGTGCCAGGGAGTCGTGTGGCCACCCTGGCCACCTCCAGCCTCTCCCCTCTGGCGTATATCATCCTCCCGAAACCCTAAGACTCGGGGAGCGACCACAGAAAGATTCCGCCGCCTCTGCGGGGCGGAAAACACCAAGAGAGAAAGATCTCTCCGGCAGACAGATTTCTGCCGGGGGAATTCCTTCCCGGAGAGGGGAGATCGTCGCCATCAACACCACCATCAAGCTGGACTTCATCGGGATCATCATCATCATCATCACCACCATCATCACCATCAGCACCCTCATCACCATCTCCATATTGCTGTAACAATTGAGTTGGATCTTGCATTAGTTCATAGGGGAAACTTTCTCGGTGTTGATTACTCTTTGTAGTTGATGGTATTGAGTGAACCATTGAATTATTGTTTATGTTCAGATTGTTATACATCATTATTTCATCTCTGATCATGATCCATATGATGTCTTGTGAGTAGTTCGTTTTGTTCTTGAGGAGATGGGAGAAGTCTTGTTGTTAGTAGTGGAGTTGTGTTGAGAAAGATTCAATAGATTGTTATTTAAGTTGTGGTGTACTTCTTCTAGTGGTGTCATGTGAACGTCGACTACATGACACTTCACCTATATGGGCCTAGGGGAATGCATTGTGTATTTGGCTACTAATCATAGGGGTTGCCGGAGTGACAGAAACCTGAACCCCCGTTAGGAAACCATTGCACATGGGACGTAAGGGTCTTAGAGTTTAAAGATGTGGTTAGGTTTCTACCTTAAT
The DNA here is from genome assembly GCA_916181665.1 of Avena sativa. Lineage (NCBI taxonomy): Eukaryota > Viridiplantae > Streptophyta > Magnoliopsida > Poales > Poaceae > Avena > Avena sativa. Next base: position 539,699,877 of record OV702289.1, on the reverse strand, counting down.
TACTTTCTTGTACTTACGGATGTTTGCAAGGGGTATAATCACAAGTATGTATTTAGTCTTAGATGGGGCGGTACATTAGCACAGGTTCACCCACACAACACTTAGCAAGCTAGAGAAGATTAATCGACTATATGAAGCGAAAGCACTTGACAGTCTTCCCATGTGTCCTCGAGAACATTTGGTCATCTTAAGTAATACAACCGGCTTGTCCTTTGCTGCATAAAGGATTGGGCCACTTGCTGCATTTATTCCTACTGTCTTTTATTTACTCGTACTTTGTTTACTTGCTTTATCGAAAACCCCTGAAAATCCGTTTGCTAAGTATTTGCGGGGAAGTCCTGATCCATACCACTAGCCAGCACCTTCTGCTCCTCGTTGGGTTTGACACTCTTACTTATCGAAAATACTACGATACACCCCCTATACTTGTGGGTCATTAAGACTATTTTCTGGCGCCATTGCCAGGGAGTGAAGCGCTATTGGAGAGTGGAACTGGTAAAGGAAACTTCTACTGTGAGTATTGTTTACTTCTGCTAGTTGCTTTATTTTCGTTATGGATAATTCGCTGAGTTTCTTATTTGGTAATGCTACTACCACTACTAAGGTAGTAGATAAGCCACCACCTGCTGAGAAAGATGTTTTCAAAATACCTACAAGAATTATTGATCGTGTTATGGATAACTACTATGTTGGGGATGGAACTGTCTATCCTGCTGATCATTTACTCTTTATACACGAATTATGCGGGTTGTTCAAGTGTGCAGGTATTACTACAGATCAAGTTAAGAAGAAGTTATTCTCATTATCACTGAAAGGAAGAGCTGAGAAATGGTATAAGCTGTTGAAGAATGGTCAAGCTCTGGAATGGGAGGAAATAGTGCCTCTCTTTTATTCAAAGTTTTATCCTCCTAGTGAGATTTATAAAGATCAGAATCAAATATACAACTTTTGGCCTCTTGATGGAGAGAGTACAGCTCAAGCTTGGGGGAGATTGAAGTTACTAATGCTCAAATGTCCCATTCATGAGCTCCCCAACAATATTATTATCAATAACTTTTATGCAAGGCTCCCTCTACATGACAAAGGTTTATTGGATGCTTCTTGTGCTGGATCATTCACTCGTATGGAAGAAGAAGCTAAATGGGACCTTCTAGATCGTATTCAAGACAATGCTGAAGCTTGGGAGAATGACAAAGGTAGAAAGTCAGGTATAAATTATGATTATGAATTCATTGAATCTTTTATGGGAACTAATGACTTTCAAAATATTAAAAATGCTTATGGTCTAGACTCTCAAGCTATTGCTTCTTATTTTAAGGCTTTTGCTTCCTATATTGAAGTGCCTAAAAAGAAGTGGAATAAGTATCATGAGCCTTATAAAGATATTGCTAAGAGTGTTCCTTCAAGAAATACTGAAGTTTATACTGCTAATCATGTTTTACCTGAACCTTATATTGAGAAAATGCCTTTTCCACTTAAGGTAAAGGAATATTCTATGATAGCTAGTATGGTTAATGAAAGTACTAGTAAAGTTGTTGAACCTGATAAACAAATGGTTGATGAACCTATAGTAGCAAATGTGAAAGACTTTGTCACTAAGTATGAAAAAGAGGGACACACTATCCTTTGTAAGGATACCTCTAATATTGTTTCACATAGTAGTGTTATGAGAGCTAGTATTCCCGTGTTTTCTGCTAGAATAAGTGATCATGGCTATGATGGTCCTTGTGATAGCTATATTGTTAAGTTTATGCATGATACTGAAAGTTACTATGAGAGAGGGAAAAGTGTTCTTATGCATCTCAATAATATCAAGTTTCCTCGTTTTATGCTGAAAGTTTTTATGTTGCACTTCTTTTGCCTTCTTATGCAAGTTGCCTTTGGTTTCAATAACTTGTTTGTTTACAAAATACCCTTGCATAGGAAGTGGGTTAGACTTAAATGTGTGTGTTTTTGCTTCTTAATGCTCTCTTTCACTTCAATTCATATCCCTATGAGAGCTTCCTCAAAATTATCATGCCCATCTTAATGGCTATAAAGAAAGAGCTTTATGGGAGACAACCCAATTTGTTTTTTCTTTCAGTTTGTTTTTGTTTCTTTGAGTCTTGGAAGTTATTACTTCGGTAATAACCGCTCCTTATCCGTTTTGTTTGGTTTTTGTGTCAAGATCAACCTCTAATGAGAGAGAAGTAAGATTTGGGGAAGTTGCTGTCCCGAAACAGATTTTTGTGCTTCACCGTAAAAATTCGTGAGAGATCTCTGTATGTCGGATTGAGCTGTAATTTTTTTTGCTTCTGCCCCAAGTTGTTGTTTAACTTTCGTTAGTTTTGCAATTTTTGATTTGAGCAATAGAAGATGTTTGAAAAAATTGATCTTTACCTGCTGGTCTGTTTTGACAGATTTTGCCACTCTTGCATTTGCTTCTTTATTTGAGTTCCTTTTTGAACTCTTTTTGGGTTTTCGGAAGGAGTTGCTACAGTAGATTTTGTTTTGATGGTTTTCAGTTGAAGTTGGATTCAAAAGGTTCTATCACTTCACTTATACTAATGTTGCTAATAAGAACTGTGTGAAGTTTTGTGTGAAAGAAATTTCCAGGAAGTGGAGATAATGGTGTAATAAGGAAGAGAAGGGTTTTATGACTCAAGTAATAAGTGTATGAAGATGAAGATATCGATGATATTAAAGAGATGACTCCAGAAGAATCTATAAAATACCAAATTCAGAGACCTGCAGAGTCTGTTTTCAAATAGGTAACAGTTCTGGTAAGAAAAGTTCCGCGAAAATACTATCCAACTATATTTTTGCAGTTTTCAGTCAATAAGGAAAGTTTCGAGGCAAAAAAGGGACAGAACCGGAGCCGGGGTGGCCCACACCACCCCATGGCGCGGGCCCACCCCTGGCCGTGCCAACAGGTGGTGAGGCCACCCAGGACTCCGCCTCCGACTCGTTTTCTCCCAGTACCTTCCTTTTGATACGAAACTTTGTAATATATAACCCCCGGATCCCCCGAGGTCCGGATATCGTGTTTTCGTCGTGTTTTTGTTTCGATCTGTTTCTGCCAGGTAAAAAAACTCAGATTTGGAGCCATAATGTCTTCCTCTGGATCATCCAAGGGAGATTCCTTAGAAGATATCATCAATCCATACATGAGAGAACTGAAGATTCACCCCAAGGAGTTATTGCTCGAAGGTGGGGAGGTCCGGATTAAAGAGGTTCAAGGCCCTAAAGGTGAAGGAAGTCTAGAGGTGTAACATCCCAAAACTTCAATCCAAGTTTATCAAAGATCCAATCATCCAAAAATAGGGTTAACAAAAACTTTTCCATTTTTAAAATGAAAGCATTCATATTGTGTGCATTTAAATAGGAGTTGTTTGAATTGCCATGATTAAGTGATCCAATGCTTGTAAAATGTTTCTTAGGTGATTTAAACATCATCTACATCATTCCCAAACTTTTTCTAAAGAAAATCAAATCAAAAAGATTTAAAATGGAGAAATGGTCATTTTGCCAAAATTAACTCCCATGTCTACTTTGGCTATTCCTAGTACTCAAAAATTAACAGAAACAATTCTTGATCTTTGCACCCCTTGCTAGTACACATAATGAGGTACCAAGGCCCACCTTTTGATCTTCTAAAAACCTTCTGTAAACTATTTTAAATAACAGTTCAAAATTGAATCTTTATCATATGGGAAGATCCCACTTTTTCAAAAACCACTCAAACAAGCTCAACTTTCAAAACCCAAGCATCTGCAGACTCACCAGCACCAACTTAGCACACCCACCAAAAATCTTTTCAAAATTCAAAACTTGAGTTCTTCTTCCCGCGCGCGTTGGAAATTCAAATTAGGATTTTTCTTTTTAGTTAGAATATAGTTTCTGTCCTGTGTTTCAAAAATCAATTCTGTGAGTTTGACAAATCCAAATTGCATGAAACTAATTTTGTCTAAAAGGTATGGAAATGCTCTATCCAAGCCCGTTGGATTTAATTCAATTAGATTTATAGATCTCTCCTAATAAAAATGAGAAGACAGAAGCTTTTACAACTTGCAACATTTTTATAAAATCAACCAAGTCAACTTTGGAGTTGATTCCAACTCTCAAAAATCACATTTCATCATATATATCCAAATATGTAATAATATTAAGGTTTACATGCAGTGAATTTGGACTAGTACCAAAATAATGCTATATAGGCATTTCTAGTCACTTTAAATCATTAAATAATAAACTTAAACTAAAGTAATATTGATCCAACCTTTAAATCTCATTCCCACCTGTGGAATATGTGGTGAGGACATGTGTCCACATGATCTCATATTTTGGTGGTGAATATTAAATTTTAGTTAACATTTCAATGAGTAGAAATTACTTTTCTAAAATAAAAAGATTAAAACTATTGAATTAAAACTTGTAATGTTTGTGATGATAATAGATCATCAATTGTGTGCTTTAGAATGCTACTTAGCCTAGTTAAGTATTGTTTGGTGATTGTGCACTCCCTATGTATTTCTAGACGATAGCACCGACCAAACTCTTGAGGAGGAGGAGTTCTACCAGGAAGAAGAAGAAGAAGAAGACAACTTCAACCACTGCACCAACCAAGGCAAGCCACTATTAGCAGGGCAAGCTAACCCTTGCAAACTTACCTTAGCAAGCTATGGTTAGCAAGCTAGAATAAACTAGATGGTTTAGCAAAGATGCCTTAAGCATGCTTTAATCACACCCCTTTTCACTATTAATGCCCCAAGTCTCATGGAAAAGTTTTACCCCACCTTAGATTATACAAAGTTCTCTACTTAAAATTGAAGGTAGCATAAAAAATATAAAACTTGACCTACTTAGAAACCTTTAGATATCATTCTATGGCATGAGATTGATCCCATCTTTCCACCTTAGTGAACACTCTTAACTTAGTAGTTTAGAGTAGATCAAAAACTTGAGTCACTTTAGATGGGAATACTTGGTGAAAATGAGTTATGAAAACCTTGGAATGATGAGTCATTCTATTGAGATGTTTTGACATGTGTTACGAAACACAACTGGTTTATGATGTGGAAAATGATAAGGCATGAGCCTTAACCCCTTTTATAAAACTGATGGTTGGATTCGGATGCGATACCATTCCAAATTTTACCATACAACCACATTACCTGAATTGGGTAAGGCTTAGCTAGAAATTTATATGCATTAGTATTAGTTCCCTCACGGGAGAGGTTTGAGCTGAGGCTACCTCTTAATGTTGTCCACCTATGCAGTGCCCAAGATGACTGATGGTCATGGTTGGGAGGCCATGCTCATAGGAGAGGTGCTTATACTAGGGTGTGTAAAGGGAAGGTTATGTTTGATTATCTGCATACTAAGTATGATGATTCAGGGTTATCCCTGACAGATGTATCGAATCTTGTGGTGAAAGTGTACCACCTCTGCAGAGTGTCAAACTATTCGAATAGCCGCGTCCGCGGTTATGGACAGTTGGAATGGCCGTACTGTTTTTGTTGTCAGATGTTTTCCAAATAACTTGAAATGAATGATGATCTTTGACTTGACCACAACAGGGTTGTGTTGATGATAATAGCTTCCCAACTTAAGTGACTCTGGAATTTTATTTTATCTTTCTTCGCTTCTGAACTTAGCTTAGGCTTCAAACTTAACTTGATAGTTAACTTAGATTCAGTATTTTAATTTAGGATATTACTACTTGTTAGTAGTAGTTTGCGAGTACTTAAAGAGTACTCATGGCTTTTGTCCCTGGCTATTATCATGGCCAGACTATGAAGGAGATTATCAAGATGATGGTCAGCAGGACGACTATGATAACTAGGACTATCTGCCTTCATCAGCATTGCCTGTGCCCCTGAAGATGGACCCCACTGCTACGCTATCTTTTATTTCCGCTGCTTGTTGTATTAAGACCTGGATTATGAGATCCATATTTGTGTAAGACCTTATGTATGGTTTGTAATGGATGATGTACTATGATATCCAATCCGTTATGTCTCGCAAAAATGGTAATCCTGGGATTGCGAGGTATGGCATAACGGGCACCTGGGATTAAATATCCGGGTGTTGACAGGAGGATAGGATGGAAGCACTGGAGCATGAAGTCTTTAGGTACAGGAAGATGGCGGAGCGCGAAGTGGACATCATCCATAAGATTTGTTCTGAACTCATCGCCGAGCACCAAAAGGAGACTGCTAAACTCAAAGATGAAGTCTTTTCACTCCGCCAAACAACCAACGAACTGCAAGCACAGTTCTATGACGTGCAAAATCAAAACTGTGAGTATGAGGCTAGATTTAAACGCATAAGTGCTGCTGCAAGTTTCAGGATGTTGGAAACCACGATGTCCTTTGTTGACGGGAAGCCCTTACCCTGGAAGATGGACGAAGATGAGAGGATACCACCACCACCTAAGGAGTAATTCATCATCAGGTTTGGCATCCCCTTGGTTTGTTCCAAGCTTGGGGGAGTGCCGCGGTATCACATCACTATCTTCTATATTTTTACCTTTTTAGTAGAGTCATATCATGAATAGAGGAGTTATTATGTAATATGGTTTGCATTATGGAAGTGTCCCCTCTCTCGTTAGATATGTATCCCTTGGTGTGAGTTGCCGTTATGGATTATTAATGAGAAGTTCTATCATTCACTCTTTTGCAATAACTTATGTTAGTTTTCAATTTGTGGTTATATGATTGATCTTGTTGTTAGTATTGGTATCACTTTGGGATCATTGAGTTAATTTAGTTGGTTTTGGCAAACCTAGCTCGGTCAGTAGCAACACCTTTTTGAGAGTTGAATGAAAAGATAAAGGTACTCTAAAGAAAAATAATTTCATCATCTTTCTTTCTTGATTTGCTCATAAGTCTAGTATTCTCTAGTTAAGATCTTTTATGCTTCTAAGGAAGATTGCATGTTTGTCTTTATCACTTGTATGTTTGTTTGTTTCCTTCAACTCTTGTACTTGCTACCCAGCCTTGCTAGCCAAAAACCTGTACTGAGAGGGAATTCTTCTCATGCATCCACCTCCTTTAAACCAAAACCTTTGTCATTTGTGTCCACCATACCTACCTAGTAGCATTATTGCTATTCCAAGTAAATTCTTGTTTTATCTACCTCCCAAATTAAACCTGTTATGTGAAAATTAGTGATTAAAGCTCTCACGAACTGGATGGCACACTTTACTTTCTTGCATTTAATAAACTTGAACCTTTGGGTACTTCTTTGTTGTGTATATGCTTGCGCTTTATGAGTTGAAGTTAGCCGAACCATGTATCATGGGGACCGCTTTCAACACTTCATTGGTACTTGTACCTAGTTGATATGATGTTCTTTTGCTTATGGATCCCGGCGGTGTGAAATAAAAGTGGAACTTATAAGATCAAGGAGTTTATATGTGTGTTAGAGAAACACCTGGGCCGCTAGCCTAAGCCATGCCTAATCATGGTGGAAACTTGCAGCATAACTATAGTGAGAATTTATGAAGCATCCTCAATAAAAACCTATGCAAATAGAAAATAAAAAGATTGCTGAGATGCTCACAGTCTGCTTGCCTTGTCATTTTGATTATGGGATAGCTCCTGTGTCATGTGCAAGGGGTACCCCGTTGGCGGTTCTCAATGATACGCATGTATTTACAATGACAAGAGCTTGCTCGTGACTGAAGTTGAGTAGCATGAGGATCGGTACTCATAAGTAAGGGGCTTGAGATTTCAACTTATAACTTGTCAAGCATATCCTCTTAGTTGTGTCACTTTAACCTTAATCACCTAAAGATGCCTATGATAGGGGCAATGAGAGCTGAAAGATAGTAAGTATCATAATTTTTGGGAGCTCTTTATGAGACTTGCAATCCCTGCTTCCCTCTGCGAAGGGACTTTCTCTTACTTTGTAGTTGAGTCAGTAAACCTATTCCCTTCTATCTGAGCAAGTATTTTGAGTTGATGTGTTTCATTCATTCATATGGTGATTTATTCACTCATGTTTCTTATGTTCCTTTCTTTGCATATTGCTCTTATCTTGAAGTTTACTATTTTGAAAGCTTTCTTTGAAAACTAGCTATTTGTGAACTCCAGCAAATTATCAACTATTCTTCGACCAAGAGCCAAGTTTGCCATTACCAATTATGATTCACTTTATGTATCTTTATTGTGTTTCCTTTACTCATTGCAAGCTGAGTTATATAATAGTGAGTTGTCTTCTATTATGATCTATGTATTTGATGAATGTGATGCTTCTTGTCCGTATTCTTTTATCGACTCTTCACTCCATAAACCTGATGACATGTTTATTGAGATCAGTTTCCCTTGGGGACAAGCGAAGTCTAAGCTTGGGGGGAGTTGTTACGTCCATTTTGCATCACTATTCTATGTCTTAATTCACTATTATTCATTGATATATTTCGTATTGAGAGGTGATACTTATGTTATTTCATCTATTTTTGCATGGTTGATGACTTTCGGAGCATGGACCGCTGCAGTCAGGATTCTGATGGAAAAGGTGCTGTTTGGAGGCAAAATTCGCGAAGATCAGAAAATCCGGGAAAATATACGGAAAATCCTATTTTTCCAGAAGACTCAGGATGCCAGAAGATGGAGTGGAGGTGGGCCACAGGGGGCCCACACCACCCCATGGCGCGGGCAGGCCTAGGCCGCGCCAGGGAGTGGTGTGGCCACCCTGGCCCACTCCAGCCTCTCCCCTCTGGCGTATATCATCCTCCCAAAACCCTAAGACTCGGGGAGCGACCACAGAAAGATTCCGTCGCCTCTGCGGGGTGGAAAACACCGAGAGAGAAAGATCTCTCCGGCAGACATATTTCTGCCAGGGGAATTCCTTCCCGGAGAGGGGAGATCGTCGCCATCAACACCACCATCTAGCTGGACTTCATCGGGATCATCATCATCATCACCACCACCATCATCACCATCAGCACCCTCATCACCATCTCCATATTGCTGTAACAATTGAGTTGGATCTTGCATTAGTTCATAGGGGAAACTTTACCGGTGTTGATTACTCTTTGTAGTTGATGCTATTGAATGAACCATTGAATTATTGTTTATGTTCAGATTGTTATACATTATTATTCCATCTCTGATCATGATCCATATGATGTCTTGTGAGTAGTTCGTTTTGTTCTTGAGGACATGGGAGAAGTCTTGTTGTTAGTAGTGGAGTTGTGTTGAGAAAGATTCAATAGATTGTTATTTAAGTTGTGGTGTACTTCTTCTAGTGGTGTCATGTGAACGTCGACTACATGACACTTCACCTATATGGGCCTAGGGGAATGCATTGTGTATTTGGATACTAATCGTAGGGGTTGCCGGAGTGACAGAAACCTGAACCCCCGTTAGGAAACCGTTGCACAAGGGACGTAAGGGTCTTAGAGTTTAAAGTTGTGATTAGGTTTCTACCTTAATTACTTTCTTGTACTTACAGATGTTTGCAAGGGGTATAATCACAAGTATGTATTTAGTCTTGGATGGGGCGGTACATTAGCACAGGTTCACCCACACAACACTTAGCAAGCTAGAGAAGATTAATCGACTATATGAAGCGAAAGCACTTGACAGTCTTCCCATGTGTCCTCGAGAATGTTTGGTCATCTTAAGTAATACAACCGGCTTGTCCTTTGCTGCATAAAGGATTGGGCCACTTGTTGCATTTATTCCTACTGTCTTTTATTTACTCGTACTTTGTTTACTTGCTTTATCGAAAACCCCTAAAAATCCGTTTGCTAAGTATTTGCAGGGAATTCCTGATCCATACCACTAGCCAGCACCTTCTGCTCCTCGTTGGGTTCGACACTCTTACTTATCAAAAATACTGCGATACACCCCTATACTTGTGGGTCATTAGTCCCAAACAAGAAGAATTCTCACAACCAGGATGTTGCCGCATATAGATCTCTTCTTTCATAACACCATGTAAAAATGCGTTCTTCACATCAAGTTTCCTGAGCTTTCAATTCCTTGATACCGCCAAAGACAAAACAAGGCGAATAGTGATAGCCTTAACCACAGGACTAAAAGTATCCTCATAGTCAATGTCATAGCGTTGCTTAAGCCCCCTAGCAACAAGACGAGCTTTTTACCTGTCCACAGTACCATCATCTTTCCTCTTGACTTTATATACCCACTTACAATCAATAATGTCCCAACCATGTGCAGCAAGAACAAGATGTCACGTTTTATTACGCATAAGAGCAAAAAATTCCTCATCCATAGCTGCTTTCCACTTAGTATCACCCAATGCCTCATGTACACTATCAGGTTCTCCGGTAGCACAGAAATTAGCAAAACGAATTTTGTCATACCGAACTCGGCCATCAGTAATTATTTTGGGTTGAATTATGCCATGCTGAAGTCTTGTACGTGGTCGATCACCATCAACCACAGCTGCAGCAGCAGGGACAAAAGAGCCAGAGTCATGCAGCCCGCCATGCGTCCCATCGCTGTCATGTACCAAAGCAGGAGACTCGACCACATTCGATCTAGGTGTGTGCGAGGAAGCACCACTTTCCGCAGAAGATCCGGAGCTAGGAGAGAAAGCAACAATGGACGTTGTTGTCACGGACCCACGCACACATACGGGCGAGGAGACACCGCGCTGATCGACACGGTGAGCGAAAGAATTCCCTAGCGATGATGACGCTGATTCTGAGGAAGATACTCCTGGATTGTCCCCTAAATTCCCGCCAGATCCTCCTGAGTACATAAAATCATCTGAAGCTTGTACAAACAACTCAACAGCAATAGTATTAGTAGCATTAGCACCATCACCAACCACTATATTAGTGTAGGGTTTCGTAGCATGGAAAACAAAAAAATTTCTACCGCATACAAACAAACAAGCCAAGATCTATCTACTAGATTGTAGCAACGAGTCGATGGAATAACTCACCCTCGAAGATTCCAAAGTGTTTAACGAGAGCAGATTCTCGTGGGTGATGTAGTCGTACTCTTTCCGATCTCAAGATCGCGTAGACGATCCTTCTGGCGCCGCGTTCCGGCAGCGCTCCCGCAGTCGGTCACATGTTCGGTACTCGACGAAGACCTTCCTCTCCCTTGTTCCAGCAGGCAGCGGAGGTTGTAGCACTCTCCTCGCGATTCCGGCAGCACAACGGCGTGGTACCGGAAGTAGAGGGGAGATCTCGCAGGGCTTCGCCTTAAGCCGGAGCGAGTATGGTGGAGTATGAGAGGGCTCCTCGGCGATCTAGGTTTTAGATACACCAAGGAGGAGGTGCTAGAGCCGGCGGCTAGGGTTTGGGGCACCCCAAGTCGGCGGCTAGGGCAACCCTGGGAGGTGGCGGCAGCAGCAGGAGGTGGTGGCGCCAATCTAGGGTTTTGGAGGAGAGGTACTTGTGTGCTAGGAGGGGCAGCCCTGCCCCTCTCTTTATAGGTGGGAGGCGCGGCCAAGGGGAGGGGAGTCCCTCCCCAACTCGGCTTGGAGGTGGGCCGGCGGTTGGAGGAGGGAATCCCTCCCCAACTCGGTTTCCCACTCCTCCTCCTCTTTCCAAAACTTGCCGTTTGACTTTCAAACTAGCCATTTGACTTTTCAAATTAGGATTTAAATAAACCCTTTATTTTGGACAGCAAAGACACCTAGTACATGATGCAATCATTCCAACTTACAATGACACATTCATGTACCCTTCCCCCTCCGGAGTGCCGGACATTCCGGAACCTTCTAGAATGTTCCTGATGAAAACATCAGAACCATTCCCCAACTCTGAAACGGGACTTTCCTTATATGAATCTTATTCTCCGGACCATTCCAGATCTCCTCGTGATATCCCGAATCCCATTCGAGACTCCGAACAACATTCGGACTCTTTCTCATCATTCCATAACTACTCAAACAACGTCGATTCCTTAAGTGTGTCTCCCTACGGTTCGTGAATTATGCAGACATGATCGAGACACTTCTCCGATCAATAACCAATAGAGGAATCTGGAAATTCATATGGCTTCCACATATTTCTACGATTACTTTGTGATCGAATGAACCACTTACATACGATATCAATTTCTCTTTGTCTCACGATAGTTTACTTATCCGAGGTTATGATCGTTGGTATCTCTGCATACCTAGTTCAACCTCGTTACTGATAAGTACTCTTTTCTCGTTCCCGTGATATGTGATCCCTTGTGAGCCAGTCACATGCTTGCAAGCTAATTGGATGACATTTCACCGAGAGGGCCTAGAGTATATCTATCCGTCATATGGATGGACAAATCCCACTCTTGATCCATGTGTTTCAACCAATACTTTCTGAACACTCAATGACACCTTTATAGCCACCCAGTTACGGTGTGGTGTTTGATGTCATCAAAGCATCCATCCGGCAAAGGTGATATGCATGATCTCATGGTCGAAGGAATTAGATAACTATGTATCAAAAAGCATATAGCAATTGAACTATTAAAATGACTTGATCTTTATACTACGCTTATCTATAGGAGTATGTCCACCATATCATTCTCCTAACGATATGATCTTGTTGTTAATAACATCTCAATGTTCATGATAGGGAAACCACAATCATCTATTAACCAACAAGCTAGTATTATACAGAGGCTTTACTAGGGACTTCAAATTAAGTTTAAAAATCACACAAGTATTAATGTTTCCTTGTTAATACTATTATAGCATGAATGTAAACATTTATCATAAACACAAAGATATAATAATAACTATATTTACTATTGCCTCTAGGGCATATCTCCAACAATTAGTACCCCCAAACATAGGAGAAAGATTTGAAGGTAGAAGATTAATTTCAGCCCGTAATTGAGCTCCAGCATTAGGATGAAGGTTGGCAAAGAGAAAAACAGTCTCGTCAAAGACGACATCTCGTGAAATATAAACACGTCTACTAGAAATGTCAAGGCACCTATGGCCTTTATGTTGGCCACTATAGCTAAGAAAACCACATTGCTTAGAACGGAATTGTAATTTGCGAGAGTTATAGGGACGAAGATGGGGCTAACTTGCACAACCAAAAATTCGTAAACTAAATAATCACCTTAGTTTTAAACAGTCACGCGGTGGGAGTTTGATTAGCAATGACTCAGTTAGGAAGACGATTAATAAAAAAACGATGTTTGAAAGGCCTCATCCCAGAATTTGAGAGGCATGGATGCATGAGCTAAGAGAGATAGGACAACCTCAACAATATGTCTATGCTTGCGGTCAGCGGAACTATTTTGCTGATGTGCATGAGGACAAGAAACATGATGCGAGATACCTACTCGCTGAAAAAAGGAGTTGAGTTTATGATACTCACCACCCAATCAGTTTGGAGAGCTAAAATTTTCTTATCAAAGAGTCTTTCTACATGATGCTGAAAATCATGAAATTTCTGAAACACACCAGATTTATGCTTTAGCACGTATATCCAAGTGAACTAGCTATAATCATCAATAAAACTGACATAATATTTATTTATTTCAACTAAAGTTGGGGCAAGACCCCATACATCCTAAAAACCAAGTTCTAAAGGAGTAGAAGATACACTAGAAGACTAATGGTAGGGTAACTAATGACTCTTTCTTTTTTGACACGCATCACAAACCGACTCTTTATTGGACTCTTTAAAATAAATTTCATTATCTCGAAGAATTTGATAAACCACATCGGATGAAGGATGTCCTAGACGCCTATGCCAATGCGAAGAGGACTGGACACCAAAGCTTCCTTTATTGACGAGGAGGAGGATGAAGGCATAGGATAGAGTCCACCCACGCATCTATCTTGAAGAAGTGTTTCCCTCGTGTCCTGGTCCTTAATAGAGAAAAATTAGACCAAAATTCTAAGAAAGCATGATTATCTTTTGCAAGATGATGAATAGAAAGAAGGCTTTTGGTGGCATCAGGAACATGCAAGATATTATTGAGGCGAATATTATGCTTAGGGGTATAATATAATGAATGACCAATGTGGTGAATGTCCATACCTTTACCATTGGGCCCGTGGATTTGGTATTGACCGTTGTAACGATCACTCATAGTCAACTTATCCATCTCTCCAGTTATGTGATTGGTGGCACCCGTATCAGGATACCAGTTTGAATCCACACCATAAGATCCGATTGCTGCATTAGCAGAGTGTTCGGGGCCTTGAAAATTCTTGTTGAACCGTTTCCAACAACGAAACACGGGATGATCCTCCTTGCCACAAATCTGGGAAGTAACATTAGACTCTTGACGATCATTGGAGGCTCGACCTCCACTATGCCGCTACTGTGGATAGCCACCGCCATACTGGTAGCCTCCATTGTTGCTACCTCCTTGGCTATTATTGCCACCATAGTAGTGGTTTCCACCGTTCTATCCACGGCCACCACCACCGTTGTAGTTGCCTTGCCCACCACCATTGTAGTTCCCTCGGCCCCCCTTGTTATCGCGGTTCCCAGAGTTTTTGCGTGTCGCATCATTAGCGGACAGATCCCCTTTATTGTCGCTGCTAGGGTTTTGGCCTTTCCAGCGAGACTCATATGACAGAAATTGTGAGTAAAGATCACCAAGACTCACTGATTGCTGAGCCTTAATCAGGGCCGTGATAGTAGCCACAAACCCATTGTATTCATCATCCAAGCCAGCAAGAATATAAGAGGCGATGTCATCATCATCTTTAGGCTTGCCGGCAGTACCCATCTCATCAGTTAATGATTTTACTCGGTCGAAGTAGGCAGCACCTGTTAAAAAATTCTCCCTGCGTGTTTGATTCAGCTGTGTATGGAGGTGCACAACATGGGCCTTTGACTGCAACGAGAACATCTCTGTTACTTTTGTCCACACAAAAACCGAACTAGTCAATCCAACTAGCTGTGTGAGAACTTCCCTCGACATATTGCGAAGACGATAGGCGAGCACGGTCTGATCTTGGGCAATCCACCGTGCATAATCGGGATTCATCACCTTGACCTCTTTCCCATCCTTGTCCGCCGTCGTGATCTCCTTTGCCAGTTCCGCAGTAGATCCATCAAGGTATCCCATGAGCTGGGCACCCCAGATCTCCGGCAAGACTTGAGACTGCCAAATCAGGTAGTTCTCCCTCGTCAATTTCTCAGATACGATCCCTCCGATTGATCCTCCAGACGAGCACATGGACGACGACGAAGAGGAAGCGAAGCTCATGGCGTTTTTCAGATGCGGTCAGGAGAAGTCACTCTGATACCATAAAATACGATATGAAATGCGGTACCTCGACAAGGCCACACGGTGTTGTTTATATATGACAAAGACATACAGGTTACATCAGTCGTGTATAACACGGACTCGTGTACAACACGGACACAGCTAGCTACGTCACAATACAATTCGTTTCACACTGTGGATTTATGATGCCATGAAGAAGCTAAATACAATTCGACGTTCCATCTTGCAAGACATTTTTCAAGGCAATCTGTAGTTCGTCCACAGTTTCTGTTTGACCAAAGAAAAACTTAAAGGTTTTGAGAAGAACTAACAATAATCAGAGATGCAGTAGTAATACAACTCTCAAAAGAATTTCAATATTCATTTGAAAAACTGCAACACATGAACGCACTGCTTGTACTGCATCAAAACAAACATAGCCACGCACAGGCTCCATCTGTATTTCTGTATCACGAGGTTGGCATGATCGATTGTATCGATTGGATCATGCGAGAAGAAAATTAATCAACTCAAGTAATTTATGTGCTTAGAAACACAAGGCTGCGAGGAAGCAAACAGATGGGATGGGATTGAGCAGCTTGGCCACTTGGGGTCTTGTGCATCGCTGTACGAACACCGGTGTGATGACGCGTGGTCTGAAGAGAGAGAGAGACTCCGTCGCGGTCGGTGAGGGTTCACCGGCCACGACCGATGGTGTCAGACTGCGAGGAAAACAAGAGATGGGAGGGGACGGACAGGCTTGGGCATCGAGTATGAGTGGCAGTGGCAATGCATGTTCTGAAGGTACTCCGGCCGGCGGTGCCATGGTCACAACCATGAAGGTCGAACCATCAAGGACTTCCCTAATCCCATCGGTAATAAAAAAGGAGGGGGTTATGAGTAAAATGGTGTTTACTGGCCGGTTCCAATCTCACTATAATCTGGTACTTTCTAGTACTTCTCGGTACTTTTCTCTTACTATATATACTTCCTATTTTTCCGCCGCTCGATCGGTATTGACGGATAGTTTCTATTTTTTTGATCATAGTAAAACTTGTATATATATATATATTTCATATTATATCTATAAAGTATTAAAATTGTTAATATTTTTTAATAAAAAAAGTCAAACTTTTTTAAAGGATACGGCTTGGGAGACGTATCTTTTTCATAGAAGAAGGGCCAAGAGGCCAAGTTTTACAACGCGTTGCGACACAAACGTCACAAGCGCAACTCCACGCCGCCTCAGGGGCGGCACCCAAATCCTACACCTATTACTCGCGGCACCTCCACTTGTCCACCTGCCCTAGATAATCTCGGAAGAGCCCAGCGGTCCTCCACAGGCCTGCCTCAACGGCGATTTTCTAGATGACCTCTCCAGGGGATGGGGTGGTCCCTTCAAAGACTATGTCGTTCCTGTGCCGCCAGAGCGTTCAGCAGACTAAGGCTATCCCCATCCAAAGGTCGTGATCCCGGCCCTTACCACCCTTCTATTTTGAAGCCATGCTACGAGTTTTGAGTCATGGTCTGACATCCAGTGAGTCTTGTTCCACCATCTCAGACACGTTGCCCAAACTTCGCGGGCAAGGACGCATCCCATCAGCAGATGGTCAATGGTCTCTCCACGCTGATCGCAGAAAGGGCATGTTGCAGGGTGTTGTAGGCCTCGCCGGCTTACCCTGTTCGCGGTCCAACATCTGTTCCTAACAGCCAGCCAAAGGGCTACCTTGCAGTTGGCAGGGGCGCGGGAGCGCCAGATTTGAAGGCCCCCCGCCATCGAGGTTCGCCTAGCGAACAGAGCCTGGTAACAGGAGTGGGCGGTGTAGCAGCCACTTGGGTCCCAATTCCACTTGAAAACATCCTGGGCCCCCTCCGTCAAAGTGATCTCCTCGAGCCGGTCTACCACTTCCAGAAGTTCTCTGATGGCTGCGGCCCCTAGATCAGGGGGGTTGTCATGCACCCAGCCCCCTGCCAGGCCCTCGCACACTCGACGCGTGGATATTGCCCTCGATGGGACTACTGCGTAGAGGTTCGACGCGATATCTTTGAGCCATCCACACGGCAGCCACTTGTCTGTGTCCAGGAGAAAGTTGAGGCTCCATCTCCTAGCACCGAGCCAGTTGTTGCATCGAAGAGTTGCCTTGTCAGTTCTGGAACTCGGATGTCAAGCTCATGCCATTGATTTTCCACTTTTGTTCTCTTTAGCCATAGCCACCTGGCCCTCAAAGCAATGTTCATGCGGCGCAGGTTGGGGATGCTGGCCCCCATCTCCTTGGGCATGCATACTCTATCCCACGCCACTAGGCAATGTCCACCATGCACGTATTTTCTCCCCTTCCATAGGAAAACATGAATAATCATCTCGATGGCAATGATGGTCTCTATGGGGATGTCAAGGAACATCATGGCAAAGACCGGTATGGCCGACAACGTAGTCTTTACGAGCTCCAGTCGCCCTCCTCTATTGAGCATAGATGCTTTCCACGATGGTAGTTTGGCGACCACCTGATTGACTAGATATTGGAGTTATGCTGCCGATGGCTTCCACAGAGAGAGCGACAGTCCCATGTAGAGAAGTGGAAACGGCGTGATGGGGCAGCGGAGCTCCTGGGCCACCAGGTTCCTGTCCTCCTCTGAGCACCTGATTAGGTTGGCCGAGCATTTGTCAAAATTTGTTCTGAGGCTAGATGCTACTCCAAAATCCTTGATGATCCTGGATATCACATGGAAGTCCACCACTGAAGGTCTCAGGAAGGTGACCACATCATCAACATTGATCGAGGTGTGGTGCTAGAGACATGTTGCAGCAAGTCTAGTGAGCAGCCCATGATTTTCCGCTTGAACTATCATCATGTGGAAAACCTCCATGGTCAGGATGAAAAGCTACGGGGAGAGCGGGTCTCCTTGTCTAAGTCCACACTTGTTGGCCATCTTCGCCCCTAGGCAGCCGTTCAGCAAGATGCGCGTGGAGGTGGTGGAGAGTAATGCACAAATGCATGCAAGGAAGCGTTCCCTGAAGCCCAGCTTCTTGAGGACTTCCAGCAGGAAAACCCAGTCCATAGTGTCGAAAACTTTGGTGATGTCCAGCTTGAGGAGCACTGCTGTGGTTTTCCTGGCGTGCAGCTTGCGGGTTGTTCCTTGTACCATCATGAAGTTGTCATGCAGACACCATCTAAGCATGAATGCACTCTGATGTACCCCTACCATCTGTGGCAGGATCGGGGCCACGTGGTTTGCGATCACCTTGGCTACCCACTTAGCAATTCCATGGGTTAGGCTGATTGGTCTGATCGCACCTCCTCTGCACCTGGTTTCTTGGGTAGAAGTGTGATCAACGCACTGTTCACCGCTCCAAATCCACGATAGTCCAGTCGGGAAAGCGGCCCAGTACCCCTCCATGATGTCGTCTTTGATGATGCCCCAACAGGAGACAAAAAAGCGGCCCGAAAAAACATCTGATCCGAGGCACTTGTCCAGCGGCATGCCTTTGATGGCAGCCAACACTTCCTCCTCAGTAAACACTCCGTCGATGTGTTGGAGGTCTATTGGTTGTAGTCCTAGGAAGTCTAGGTCCAAAGAGAAAGGTCGGTCTTCGGCCACACCTAAGAGCAAGGACAATAGTATAGCCAGCTGCTAGCTATAAGCCAAGTGCCATGTCATCTATAGCCAACTTAGAGCTAACATGTACAATAGTGAGCTACAAAAATATAAATAGCACTACATGACCCACCTTTCACTCTCAAAGTGCCTAGGAGCACGTGCTAGAGCTGGCTCTTGCATGAGAGCCCACACTTGTTCTCTCTCTTCCAACTAGACAAGAAAATAATATTTTAATCCATATAGCCAGCTGACTAAGACTTATTATACTTGCTCTAACAGACACTATGAAAGTCAACCTTTTCATAGCCCATCTTTTTTTTAAATAACCCTTATTTATTGGAAATGAGGGAGGGAGTACCTAGACTAGCACAAAGTTTCGGACTTTATAATCTAACCCAAAAATCAGATCTCAAACCCGAAATGGACAGGCTAGATGTGGGAATTCGTAGCGGGCGACCAGATGATGGTTCTCGGGAGAAGAGAGCCATGGATTTTGTCCTAGCCCTATCCGTGTGTGCCTTTCCCACATGAGTATGTAGTTGGTGTGTGCTTTTTGTGGAATTTTTCACTCTTGAAGAGCAATAATGTTGCTTTTCGGTGATTAACTAAATATACTTTATTTTTGTTGTATCCGGTTTCCCGTCATATACTCTAAGTGTACACTCGGTGTTACTATGTACTGCCGCCATTCTAAAATGTACTCCCTCCGACTGCAAATAAGAGTACTTCTAGGTTTTGTCTAGGTCAAATTTTATTAAATTTGACTAACCGTATAAATAAATATATCAACATATATTACATAAAATTGTCATATTATGAAACTAAATCTGATATCAATTTAGTGTTATAAATATTCCTACATTTAGTCAAAGTTTATTAAATTTAACTTAGAACGAGACTAGAAGTACACTTATTTGCAGACCGAGGGAGTAAGTGCTTTATATTTTCTGTAGCACATGTATCTAGATCTTTTAATAAGTAAGTTTACTCATTTTACTCTGAACCTATAAACTAAAAAAAGCTTATATACATGCATTTAAAAAAACTAAAACAATATAATCATACATGCACGTGTGGAAGGAGCATAATACTACACGAATCTGTATATGTGGATGTAGTAGCCATGGTTTCTTGGCCTAGCTTCCTAGGGGGTGAACCTTTAAACAGGAGCTTTTTCGTTGCGAATGCCATATGTAATTATTACTCACTCTGTATATAAATAATTGACTTAAGTTTGTCTACATATGAATATATCTATACACTAAAACATATATCGATATATTTAAATTTAGACAAACCTAAATCAATTATTTCTGGACGGAAGGAGTACTTGTATTCTCTCTAATAAAAAGATAGTGGTTGCCCGAAAGCTCCCTAATAAAAAGATAGTGGTTGCCCGAAAGAAATAAATACACAAATGAATGGCTACGGCTGGATCGGCTCTGAGGGGCCGTACAATAGCTGTCGAAAATTTGAAGTAGACAGAGAATAAAGCCAATGAATTCATTGATGTTACTATTCAGCCTTATATAGTATCCGAACAAGCGTGAATACATAGTCGGTTACAATATTGGTGCCTCTTCTAATAGACATGTTGTCTCTTCTAATAGACACGATGCCTTTTCAGCAATGGACAAAAGTTAACTGTAGGCAATTACCTTAAAGAAATACTAACTACTATGTTAGCCTAAAACTGACGCTAACATATAACTGCTATTATTTCCTAACACTTTCCTTTGGACATTGTTATCTTTAAAATCTTCAATACCTTGAAATATTCCATAGTGTCCTAAGTGCTAAAAAGTCTTGATAGTCCTTAATCTTGAAAACTTGATCTTGTACAATCTATGTCCTCCAAAATCCTATAGAAAAAATATAAGGAGAATATAGGAATCCGATATACCGTTGGTATAAAAATTGTACCATTAAAACCTATATGAGAAATCCGTTGGAGAACTCATAAAAAAAGAGTACAATATATTGTTATCGGATGGTAAATACTAAGTTCAGTTCTAGGAGATTTCTCTCTCTGAACTTTGCAAATTTCAAAGCCGTCTCATACCAATGCCATGAATGCATTTTTGAAATGGGGCTATTGGTAAAGACTGAAGGGGATCCGCAGCAGAAAACAAAAAAAATCCTACGTTGGAACCCCCAAAACTACCTATGATCTATCTATATAGTAATGCGGTAACGACCAATGCGTAGAGAATACATAACCTTGTAGAACGTACGTGGTTAACGTTCCGAGAGGAACGTGGTTGATGTAGTCGTACTCGTAGCCGACCTCAAGATCGCGAAGCTCCTCGCAAGTCACCCATTGCTCCTTCTTCATCGTGCAAGAGCTCTGGCTCACGATATTTAAGCGCCCCAAGTGTTGCGCCTCGTGTCTTCGTACACATGCGGTGCACGATGAGACCCCCGTCTCCCCGATCCCGCTGGAAGTGCGAAAGTTGATATCCGGTTAGGAATCCCTACAGTGCAAGGTGTGCCTCGTTCGCACAACCCAAACTTGGGGCCATGGTCACAAGGGCTAGAGAGAGAGGGAAGGAGGAAGTCAACCAAAGGACTTCTTCAAATATTGGTGTGTTTAATCCCACCCAGGTGCACCCCTTTATATAGGCTAAGGGAGTGTGCCTTTCTCAAAGGCTAAGCCATGTGGGACTAATTACTAAAAGAAAAACAGGAAAAACAGCCAAAACAGTCGGATGGGCCAAACACCTTTTAGCCCAGTCGCAGCAGTCCTTGGCCGGGTGAGCAAAAGCCTCAACCCGCGGCCCATAGCAGCTTGTGAGCAGCAG
Source organism: Avena sativa (assembly GCA_916181665.1). Taxonomy (NCBI): domain Eukaryota; kingdom Viridiplantae; phylum Streptophyta; class Magnoliopsida; order Poales; family Poaceae; genus Avena; species Avena sativa. The sequence goes on along the minus strand of OV702289.1, from coordinate 539,678,333 downwards.
CAGTAGGCGCTGGCGCTGGGTGGGCCGGCGCGCCCCCGGCGGCCCAGCTCGCCAGGCTGTGGCGGTGGCTGGTGCCCGGCCCACCCCGAGGCCCACTGCTCCTCCCCGTGCGTGCGGCCCGTAAGCCGCTGCCCCAGGTGGGCTGCCAAGCAGCCCAGCAGCTCGCGCCGCCAGGCGCTGCGCCTGCCCGTCAGTGCTCACCCGCGCGGCGTGCAGTTAACTGTCGCCCGCCTTCGTGGGCTGCTAAGCCCAACAACAACATCAACAGTTTTTTCTGCTTTTTCCTTTTTCCTTTTTCTAGGGTGATTTCCTCTAGGTCAATTCCCTCCGGGGTTTTGACCTAATATAAAATTTGCTTTTATAAATCTTAATTTAAATATTATTTAGAAAATATTATTTCATAATTAACATATAATAAATGTATATTCAAATTCCCATTTATCCGAAAACACTTTTTTGGTCTTTTTCTTTATTCTTTCTCCGAACAACTTCGGATCTCTCTGCGGAACATTTCTGACTTTCTCTTTCTCTACTGTGATTCTGTCTTACGAATGGTCGCTCTCATCATACCCTTAAGTGTATCTCCTCACGACTCGGGAATGCTCTAGACATGATCTGTATCAATGATCAACAGAGGGACCAGGGATATCCATGTGACCCCTAGGCATTCCTGATGACAATGTCGTTTGAACCGGTAAATGTAGCATCCATATTCCTTTTGTTTCTTGATAAGACATGTCCGAGATCGGATCATTGGTATCATATACCTTGTTCAATCTCGTTCACAACAAGTTCTGTTTTCTTGTTACCGTGATATTACATCCCCGTGACCGAGTCACATGTTGCAACATTTATGGATATAATCTCACCAAGCCGGCCGTATGTATCTTTACCCGTCATGTGGGAGAACAAATCCCTCTCTTGACATATATTGTCTCTACGGTTCCTTCGAGTACCTGAACACACCTTTATAACCACTGTATTACCAAGTGGCGCTTGATGCTATCTAAGCACTCTCGGGAGATAGTGATTGATATAGCCTCACGGCCTAAGGAATTAGGAGTCTAGATTTAGCTGTTGCAACAATGAACTTATATGACTTGATCGTATTGCAATCCTTCTAGGAATGTCCATCATATCATTCTCCAATGATATGACCCCGTTGTCAATTGGCATAAATACCCATGATCTTGAAACCCAGATCATCCTCATGACCAACGAACTAGTATGAATAGAGGCTACTAGGGACTTGGTTGTTTCATACCACACCTGTACCAATGTTTCTACTTGGCACAGTTATAGCACAATATGAAACTATTATAAACTAATTGAGATATGACAATAAAAACCTATTTATTATTTGCCTCTAGGGCATATCTCCTTCATTCTCCCACTTGCACTAGAGTACAAATAATCTAGCTCGCATTTTACTCATATAAACCATATAACATATGCGTTTATAGATCATGCATGCTCATGGGAAACGTCATGTCCATGTTCTGTTTTACCAGATCATTATGTCTTTTGCAAATCGTTAATGTCTTCCTAATATTAACATTCACACCATTATCGTATAATGGGTCGAAGCATTTGTTTGATGACAAAGTGAGACTTTGTTTCTAGTGTTTATAATGACAGTCATTTTCACTGTTGTCATCTAAACTTTGAAACACACTTTGCTATCGTTTGTGTATATACTATAGTCATGGCAGCAGAACGAGGCCGGATTTCAGGAGCCTACAGTGACTTTAGATCAACCTCGAGGGCTTTCTCATGGGCACTGAGCCCTGGGACACATCATTCTACGTTAAAAGCGAACTAGCCCCGCCATAACATTATACATCACATCAGATGGAGCCTTTATACTTTTATATCTATGTAGATCCTAGTGCATGAAATGCAACTATGCCACTTTCTTTGCTTCTTGCCATTTAAGTACGAACTTAATTTTGGTTCAGTGATTAACTCAGGAATCACTTAAAGACATGCTCTTATAGTTAAGACTTTGTCCTTCCAACCAGAACCTCGGGTCACATTACGTCGAGTATACAATATGGTTATGTGGAAGAACCTAGGACTGAGGCATAGGAGATGCAACACATCTCTTTCTTTCTTTCAACCATAGTTGCAATACTAACTCAATGCTTCATATAGTAAGAACTTACTTTTCACCTTGTTCCATTATGAGCTTCTTCAGAATCTTGTCTAAGGATATTCTGAACATCTTTCAGAATTAAGTCCAGGAAGCATTCGACATTTAGTGTTTATTAAACTCACTAATCTATCTCGATAGTTTTTCTTGTTTAATAACTTCAACTTCATCCTTATTTATCTTTTTAAATATTATTAACACCAATCACATCATTCATATATGTCATCCACATATCCCAGAATGATTTCACGCTCCCACTCAAATATGACATTCATATTTGAGATCCAGGGATTTTAATTAGCTCCCACTCAAAATATGTCAGCTATATATTATGATTTAGCCAAGATGATTTGATCCCACTCAAATCTAGGTCCACTTGACAATCTTGGACATTCAAAAAATTCTTTGATCACCATCCAATCGAGAATTCCACTAACAAGATTTCAATGACCATTCATTTCTCGTTCTTAGGTGCATCATGCTTCTTTGTATTTCGTAGGTATGTCTTGTTCAAAACATGACAAGTGAATCAACAATATAATTCCACAAACTTGTAGAATATATAGTTGAATCCTACTTTCTTTTAGTAAAAGTATTTACTTGAAACTTTATGATCATTATCAATAGTGTCTCCTCTATTTGTAGAGTTTGGTTTCACGAAACAAATTCCGCTGCGCCACTCAACAATCCATAGGTAAGGTCAAATACCTTGTTTGATCTTTTACTTTCTTCCACTTGTATCTTCATCAAGACACGTCAACTTTGGACAACAACAGGTTTACCCTTTTTGTGGAAGATGCATCCATAGCTTCCTAAGAATGCTCTACAAAGACTTGTTTATTCGCCACGACTTCGACTTATTGAATTCTCCAGAAACTCGAACTTGCCATAACACTTATGGTGTTGTTTCCACGAATCTTTTAGATGTTACTTTCTATTTGAAATGAGTGTTTGCTTATTTTGATATCTTAACTCTAAACGACAACTATAACCCCGATAAGATATAATATTATATCATATGTATCAAATACAAAAATGATTATGATGTTTTAGACATTTCAACAAAGTTTGAATTCGTCCAATTATCATAATTTGTGAAACCTCTTTCACAAGTCCCTTTTATGCTAAACTTAACTTGAATACTTTAGTCGTGTCGGTCAAATCGAAGAGACTTGTTAATTCAATATCCTCTTTGTTGTGAACTCATTTGAACAATTCAAATCGTTTCAAACTCATGTTTCATTAAGTAAATACACTTATTCACTTAAGTCCACAATTAACAAATGATTTCCACTACTCGTTGAAAATACGATACATCACTATGTATAAGATTCGACATTTCTTCGCATATTACCGTTTTACGAGAATGCGGAGTTTTAGTCATTCTTCCCAAGAGGCATGGTTTTGCAAAGTCTCTAGATTAAGCATCTAGGACCCCGATCTTCATTAAGAACATGCAATAACCAAAATGACTTAAACTATAGTGTCATTTCATTATTAAACTTTGGATATCTTTTAGCATTCTAATCCTTTTTAAATGTTTAAACTATTATCATTAACATAGTGATGCGAATAACTTATTTATAATCGTGATGTGACCATAATGGTATTGTTCATAAGAATAGTACAAATTGGCTTATAACTTGTTCATATGAATAATCGTCTCGCCAAAAGAAAGACACACAAACAAGGATTACAAATTATATTCAAGTCCACTACTCCAAATGATAAACTTCGAGGAAAGAGGTGATGTTGGCCATCAACTATTTTGCTTGCCATCATCAAGTCATGTTGCCTAAAAAACAACAATTCTCAAGAAGATCCTCCTGTTTTCACAAAACGGGACAAGTATCAAATACTTTGCAAACTGTAATGAGTTTTGCAAGAACCACATTTATAATTTGTATATCTTACATATACCTTTTCATCCATGACCTCCATTGCAATCAAGCCATTCAAAGAGTTTTCAAATCTAATGCAAGATCACTAAGTATTTTTCCAAACATTCTCTTTTCATCCATGATGGAGGAAAACCCATCCAATGGCTCATACTCTATGTGCCTTATTATGTAGAATACAAAATGTTGCCCAACTCTCCATCGAATGGAGAATGGCTTATTGGATGACTATGGAGAAAACACAAACATTCTAGAGTCATTGAATTATCTCCTAATGGTTATTGTATTAAGAATAGAAGATCATCTTTTACGAGGATATCCCTCAGGTGTGGGTATTAATCTATGAAGTTGGATCCTTTTACTAAGTTCATATTAAGCAATATATTCCCATGGTCACAAAGGACCTCAATGGGATAGGCCAAAATCTACTAAGATATTTGCAAATAGACGTCTAGACTAAGTTCATAATAAGAGATCAATTTATAATTGGTCTCCACTAAAATTGTCATCCCCTGGACGATTTTAGTGATCACATGATCCCTATCCTCTACACCTCCCCCGATCATCACGGCCATCAGTGCAGCCTCAAAGGTAGACATTCAATAATGCCAATCACATCATCCATGTGACTCATGCTCGATCTTTCAATCTCTTATGTTCCGAGGCCACGTCTCTATAACATGCTAGGCTCGCCAAATCTAACTTGTGTGTATTCTATGTGCAACATGGCTTACACCCACTGTATGCGAACGTAGATATGTCTGACACTTGCTCACCGCAGGTCGCCTCATAACGAAGAACTTTCTTGGTGGTGCACACACAAGGGGAACATGGAACATTGTAATTCAATAGGGATTATCTTATTTGCTACTGTTGAGTATCTAAATACTAGCACACGATAAGACATAAAACATGTATCAACATCATATGTATATTGTGATATGATATGGTGCTTCTTGCGCCTTGATCTCCATCGAGCGCTCTGGAATGATCTCCATCTTGCCCTTGGTTTGACGCCAAGTCCACGACGCCGCCACCAGGTCGTTCATCGGAACGATGACTATTACTATACTACTTAGTAATAGAAAAGTAAACTACTTTTACCTTCACAATGACCAATACCATATCATAATCACATGCCCCCTGCAAAATAAAGTTAGACGCCTCTACTTTATATATTGCAAGTTTTACGTGGTTGTTAGGGCTTTCGCAATAAAACCATTTCTAATCTACGAACTTTCCAACCACAACATGGATCTAACAGTTGTCTATACTACACCCCTTTCGGGGCCCTCCGTTGTAAATGGTATATCAACTTGTTGGGGGGATAACCCCGGGTAGGGTCACTCCGGGGTATAAGGGCCGAATTAGCCGAGGGTCGGCAAGGTCAAAGCGGATGCTGGCCGAGTCACCTCAAGGCAGGCCGGATCACGGAGTAACCCGGACCAGGGGGGTCGCCTAACATTGTCTCGTCCGACTCAAGGAGTAAGTCGGAGACACTTGTCTGGCTTGTATGCAGGAACAGGTGTGGCCGGATCAATTGTGATCCGGATCCTCGTTTGGCTTCTAGGAGAAGGAAGGAATCTCTCTGGTCAAAAAGAAGGCCTGGTGCGTGCTGGATGAGCGAATAAAGCAAGGGCAGGACCACCGGATCGTGGCCGACAAGGGTGACGATGCTCACGTCGGCTGACGTAGGCGCCGCAGAGGCAACGTCGCTAAAGCAAGAGCGACGTGGGAGAAAAGCACCCCTGTCGGGTTACTACTTTGGGAGGAGGCATATTCTTAGGAATATGCCTCCACGTAAGCCCTAGGCCAGGACCGAACCACCCCTATATAAGGGGGGGTTGGGGTTCTGGTAAGGGGGTTGGGTCTTTTCAGATACATGTCAAGGATAACACTTGTGGATCTAGGGTTCTGGGGCTAGTTAGTAGGCAAGAGTAAGAGAGTTTCTTCTTCCTCCTCTTGTCAATACAGCTCGAGGAGCACTTGTAATCTTGGAGACTGAACATCAATACGAAGCTTCTGTGTAGAGAATCACTCTACTATCCCTCCCTGGATTCCCCTAGCGCATATTAGTCCCCACCTTCAGACTATCCATGGCATCTGCCGTGACACCACCGTGAAAGTTGGTGCCCACCGTGGGGCTAGCGGCGCTAGCAGGGGTGAAGATCCGGACGGGAAATTTCATCGGCACCGGTGAACGCATCGTCTCCGGTCTCGTTCAGCGCTTCGGTGCGCTGGACTATGTCAGCGACAATGTTGGCTGCTTCGGCACGCGCCCCCTTCCGCGCAACGGCATCTTCGTCAAGCTCGGCGCGCACAAGGTCTATGTTGCTGTGGACGTGTCTTGCGTTCATCCGCGTCGCGTCGTCGATGCGGGGGAACCACCCCTCACTGTGGCTCGCGGGGCGCGTATCGCTCGCTCCCCGGACCATGCAGAGGTGATGATGACTGCACCAGGCGCAGGCGTGAACAAGGATCCGGCGCCAGACCCGGAGGTAACACCAAAGGCACCAAGGAAAGCTAGGGGTCCTCCGCTAGAGAGGCCTGAGAACGTGCTGAGGGAAGCTATGGATAACTTGGCTAACCCGGTGGCAGCAGTGGTAGATCCGGCTCAGGCACAGGCCGAGCTAGAGGAGACCCGACGAAAGATACTGGAGGGCGCGAAGAAAATAGCAGCGGCTCAGCAGTCGTTGAACATGACGCTGCGTGAGTACGCGAAAGCGAACAAGGTTGATGCAGTGAGGGTAAAAGGGAAAAACCTCATAAGCGAGATGAACAGAGAAGGTGATGATGGACAGGAAGGGTCAGAAAACTATCTGTCTGTGGGGTTGCCGAAGTATAGTACCCCGGCGAAGAACCTCAGAGCAGCAGATGCCGCGGCGTCCGAGCTAGAGGGTCTGACGGGTGAAGCCCGCCAAAGACAGCAAGACCGGGTTAACGAGCTGGTTCGGATCGCGAACAGGCAGAATGAGGAGCTGTTGAGGGGTAACCCGGAGAGAGTTGGACCATCTAAAATTGTCCATTCGGTGATGGGTAACCCGGAGAAATCCGCTGGAGCCGCATCATCACCTCATGGTGGCCCTAGAAGAGAAGAGGTAGTAACCTCGGCCAGACAGAACAAGCAGATCATTCTGTACGACCCAACGCGTGCGGGAAAGGAAAAAGAGATACGGAAAAACGATGATCGACGAAGTGTGAGCCGAGGTAACCACGACCAAGGCAATGCCTGTCAAGGGAATGCTGCCAACAGCAATGCCGGACAGCGAAACTCGGCAGGAGCGGGTCAACCGCAGCAGCGGAATGCACCAAGGCAAGAGCAAAGTGCCGGCCGTGGTATGCAACAGAGAGGAGCACAACGAGAACAAGACCGATACAATGATGGAGACTCGGAGATGATGAATGCGGGATACGCAAGACCGGACTACCACGTGATAGGGTCAAGGTTGGGAAGCAGAGATTTGATGCCGGATGACGCCAGGCTAAAATTGGATCGCCTGTATAGGTCAGAACAGATCGAATGTCAAGGTCCTCCGGGTCCAGCGTGCTTTGGACCCCGGATCATGAAGGAACCGCCTGTACCCAATTTCCAATTACCCAGGGGCACGAAGACGTATGACAGCAGTACAAAGCCGGAGGATTGGCTAATAAACTACGCAACGGCTGTGAAAATTGCAACTGGCAACTTGAGGTGGGTTGTACGATATGTAACCCAAATGTTGGAAGGTCTAGCTAGGGTTTGGCTGAATAATTTGCCACCTAGAAGAATCAATTGCTGGATAGATTTTGAAGAGATGTTTATCAGCAACTTCTCAAGTACATACCAGAGACTGAATAGACCGCAGACCCTAGCAATGTGCAAGCAGAGATCTAACAAAACGGACCGTGAATTCTTGACCCGATGGTGTACCGTGAGAAACTCGTGTGAGGGAGTCATAGAGTCACAGGCTATAGCATGGTTCGCACAAGGATGTAGATATGGCAGCGAGTTGTGGATGAAATTGCAAAGGAAATGCCAGCCACATTAGCAGAGATGATCCAGATCGCGGATTCTTATGCCTTGGGTGATCCGACTCAACCTAGGATCGCGTCGAACGAGTCAAATGAGGATTACTATCCAAGGGACGGATCCGGGTCATCCCGGAGGAACGATTATAGGGGAAAGAGGAGAGACGATAGACCGGACCATCGATATGGTTCGCAACAAGTTGCGGCCGTGAATCAAGATCAGCCCGGGGCAGGGAGCAACCAACGCCAGAGAACGGGAGGGCAATGGACTCCTCGAAACGATGGCAAGAAAACGTGGACTCCGGAGCAGAAGAAGCAATGGCAAGAAAAGAAAGATCGTCCGAGATATACCTAGGAGTCAATGTTGGACCAGCCGTGCAATTTTCACACGCCAAATCCGAACAGCCCGGCGGGTCACACGACGAGACAATGTGAGTGGATGCGCAAGATAGAACAAGGTGGTTCGGGGAATGCTCAGGCACCTCGGAATGATCAACCTCGGCAGGAGTTACCCCGGCAGCAATTGCTCTCCGGAGCAAACACGCAGCAACTGATGTTGCCTCCCCCTCCACCGAGGTATGACAACAGTGAAAGAAGGGATGCAGTGCATCAGGTGGAAAACCAGCAACAACCGAATCAGAGGTACTCCGGAAACGAGGGAAGAAATGAGTACAGGGAACATCACCAGAGCTATTGTGTGTTCACAATAGAGGAAACAGATAGGAGAAGCTTGCAGCGCCGACATATGGAGGTTAACGCAGTTATGCCTGCAGTGACGAGGTACATGTCTTGGTCGGACCAGGAAATTACCTGGAGCGTCAAAGATCATCCCAAGCTTATGCCAAGTCCGGGCTCGTATGCACTAGTGTTAGATCCGACGTTCATTGGACCAAACATTAATGTGAAGTTCTCCAAGGTACTGATTGACAATGGCAGTAGCATTAACATCATGTATGCGGATACGATGCGCAAGTTGGGCATCTCGGAGAACATGCTCCAGGCTACAAGAACAACTTTTCACGGTATCGTGCCCGGCATATCCTGTGAACCCATAGGCAAAGTCCGGGTCGACGTGCTATTCGGTACGAGGGATAACTGCCGAACCGAAAATCTAGAGTTTGAGGTGGTAAACTTGGAGAGCGCGTATCATGCATTACTCGGGAGACCAGCACTGAGCAAATTCATGGCAAGTTGCCACGTTAGTTATCTGAAGATGAAGTTGCCCAGGCCAAATGGAGCAATTACTATCGCTGGGGATTTCCGACGTTCTATGGAGTGCGCTTCAGCCGGGTCTAACCTAGCCGAGTCACTCGTAATTGCCCAAGAGAAAAGAAAAATCCAAGAAGTGGCGGCATTAGCTCAGTCCGCGCAGCAGTATATGCCGGCGTTAAGTAACCCGCATGGAAGCGTTTCATTTCAAGCCGCGAAGGACACCAAGAAGATCCCGGTGGATAACATGTTTCCGGAGCGTACCGTGACAATTGGGGCTGGGTTAACTGACAAATAGGAAAGCGAGCTCGTCAACTTCCTCCGTGAGAATCGGGATATTTTTGCTTGGTCCACACAGGACTTGCAAGGTGTTCCGAGGGAGTTGGCCGAGCACTCTTTGAACATAAGACCCGGAGCAAGGCCGGTGAAGCAGCCTCTCCGATGCTTCGCCGAGGATAGGAGAAAGGTCATTGGTGACGAGATAGCTCGGTTGCTAGCAGTAGGATTCATCATGGAAGTGCTGTATCCGGATTGGCTCTCTAACCCGGTGCTGGTAGAAAAGAAAAAGGATGATCCGAACGTGGCGGTGGTTTGGCGTATGTGTATCGATTACATGAACCTGAACAAGGCGTGTCCAAAAGATCCATTCCCACTGCCGAGGATAGATCAGGTCATCGACTCTACCGCAGGATGTGAACTGTTGTCATTTATTGACGCTTATTCTGGTTTCCACCAGATACCCCTGAACCCGAATGATCAAATAAAAACTGCCTTTATTACCCCGTACGGGGCTTATTGCTATCACACTATGCCGTTTGGTTTACGAAACGCAGGAGCAACGTACCAAAGATGTATGCAAAAATGTTTGCACGATCAAATAGGTCAAAATGTACAAGTCTACGTGGATGATGTGGTTATCAAGACCAAGGAAAGCACAACGCTCCTTGACGACATAAGGCAAACATTCGCGAACTTGAGGAGATTCCGGATGAAGCTTAACCCGGAGAAATGTACCTTCGGTGTCCCAGTTGGGAAATTACTCGGATCCGAGGTATCGAGGTTAATCCAACTAAGATCCGAGCCATCGAACGAATGGAGCTGCCGAAGTGTCTCAACGACGTACAGAAGTTCACTGGATGCCTGGCGTCGTTGAGTCGGTTTGTATGTCGGTTAGGGGAAAAGGCACTGCCTCTCTACCAACTCATGAAAAAATCAGATAAATTCGTTTGGACGCCGCAGGCTGATGAAGCTTTTGCCCACTTGAAAAAGATGTTGGCCACTGCACCAGTGTTAGCTTCTCCACTGTCGAAGGAGCCAATGTTGCTCTACATAGCCGCAACCAACCGAGTTGTAAGTGCAGTGATTGTAGTGGAACGAGATGAAGAGGGTAAGTCGATGCAGAGACCAGTGTATTACTTGAGCGAGGTATTATCTACCTCAAAACAGAACTACCCGCATTTTCAAAAGGTGGCATACGGAGTTTATATGGCGGCAAAGAAGTTAAAACACTACTTTGAGGAGCATCCCATCAAAGTGATATGCGAAGCCCCCATATCCGAGATAATGGGTAACAAAGATGCGAATGGCAGAATTGTGAAATGGGCAATTGAGCTAGCACCATACGCGCCCCAATACGATAGAAGAGAAGCGATCAAGTCCCAGGCTGTAGCGGACTTTTTCATGGATTGGGCCGAGGTACAATACGAACCACCGCCACTGGATCCAAACTACTGGAGGATGCACTTTGACGGATCAAAGACCAAAACTGGATTAGGTGTCGGGGTTGTGCTTACCTCGCCAAAGAAGGATCAGCTCAAGTACGTATTGCAGATCCATTTCGCGACATCAAACAATGTCGCTGAGTACGAGGCTCTTGTGCATGGTCTAAAAGTGGCAAAGGAAATTGGCATACGTCGGATAATCTGCTTTGGCGACTCGGATCTAGTAATACAGCAAGTGTCCGGAGTGTGGGACACCCTGGATCCAAACATGGCACTATACAGATTTCATGTGCAGAAAATCTCGGGTTACTTTGAGGGATGCGAGTTTCATCATGTACCTCGCGTGGAAAACGAAGCTGCCGACATGCTGTCGAAGCTCGGTTCGACCTGACAGGCAATTCCACCGGGTGTTGCATTGGAGCACCTCATAAAGCCATCTATCAGGCCGTCCCCAGGAACCGATTCAATCTATGTCCCGGAAAACGTGGAATCTGGAGCTGAGCCCATGGACATTGACATGGGAAGTAGTACGCCGAACCCGGGGACTACCTCGGCAAACCCGGGGATTACCTCGGAAAACCCGGGGACTACCTCACCAGACCTGGGGACTGTTCGGCGTGATCCGGCTGAAGTTATGCCGGTGGATCAGATGGAAATTGATGAGGAGATGTTCCCTGCGCGAGCAGTACCAGCTTGGGCACTGCCTATATATCAATTATTGAAAGATGGAACGTTACCCACTGAGGAAGTGCTAGCCAGGAAAACTCAGAGGAGAGCCAAAGCTTACACCATCATCAATTCTGAGCTGTAAAAAACAGAGTGTAACCAATGTCCTCCAGCGGTGTGTTGATCCGGAAGAAGGACTTGACATCCTCCGAGATATACACCAAGGAGAATGCGGGCATCACGCCTCATCCCGGGCCTTAGTGGCAAAGGCATTCTGGCATGGATTTTACTGGCCAAGCGCCTTGGAGCAAGCAGAAGATCTGGTGAGAAAATGCAATGGTTGCGAAAGATACGCCACCAAGACACATATGCCTATGTCGGAACTCAAAACCAGACCAATTACATGGCCATTTGCTGTGTGGTGCTTGGATATGGTTGGCCCGTTCAAACCAGCAAAAGGGAACATGACGCACATTCTGGTCATGGTGGACAAGTTTACAAAATGGATCGAAGTGAAGCCTATAAGAAAATGTGATGGAGCTACGGCTGTGACATTTCTCAAAGACATCATCTTGAGATACGGTTATCCTCATAGTATCATAACTGATAACGGCACCAATTTTGCTGAAGGAGCATTCGCACGATTCTGCCGAGATAAGAAAATCCGACTCGACATAGCCTCGGTAGCCCACCCCGTGTCGAACGGACAAGTGGAAAGATCCAACTGATTAGTGCTATCCGGGATAAAACCCCGGCTCATTGAGCCACTGCAAAGATCAGCGGGGTGCTGGATAGAAGAACTACCAGTGGTATTGTGGAGTTTAAGAACAACTCCGAATCGATCAACAGGCTACACGCCATTCTTTCTGGTATATGGGGCAGAAGCTGTATTACCAGCCGACATAGAGCATGATTCGCCTAGGGTCACCCAATACACAGAGGCCGAAGTGCAAGAAGCCCGACAAAATGATGTTGATCTACTGGAAGAAGCGAGAGAACTGGCACTGTCCAGATCCGCCATATATCAGCAAAATCTCCGACGCTATCATAGCCGGAAAGTGTGCCCCCGAGTCTTCCGGGAAGGCGATCTGGTGCTCCGGTTGGTACAACGTACCACTGGCATGCATAAATTATCCCCCCCATGGGAAGGACCATTTATTGTGAGCAAAGCATCGCACAATGACTCTTACTATCTCATAGATGCAAAGCCACAGGAAAAGAACAAGGCGGACAGGTCCGGAGAGGAATCCAAGCGACCGTGGAATGTAGCACTACTTCGTCCCTTCTACACTTAGCTAAAGAGTGTATGTACCCGAGTCATCCTCATATGTCGGTATGTATGTCGGCAATGAGCCTATCAATGAAATAGCGGAGCCTCGAGCAGTAACTCGGGGACTGCCTTAATAAATGATTGTTATTACTTTTTATGCGTTAGCTAGAATGACTCGTTTCACTTAACCCGGATTAGTAATGTGTGAGCTCCAAAAACCCAACCCTTCGACTTGCTGCTGTCCAACAAGAATTGGCTTCATGGCGAGCAAGGGAACAAGTTTGGAATTGCGTAGCACATGAAAAACTACTAAGGAAACGATCCTATTCCAGCTAACGTTTGTTTTTTCGGACTAACCCCGTATTTACTTTCAAGCCATTATGTTGAATTATTTTGAGCCAAGCCTCAAAGTTTCTCAGTATTGTTAAAACGATTCTTGAGGCTCGGGTTCGTAAGTCGTAAAACCAAATCAAGGTAGACACGGATCGAGCCGGAGAATTGGACGAACAAGAAAATGAAACTCGGGGACTACGCCCAAGTTAATACGGCATACAAGCATAGTAGCAAAATATTATGTATTCAGCATACAATTGCACCCGGCATACCGGGGATCTGATAAAATTTCAAGTTTTTTCAACTAAGGAGCGGCAGGAGGAGGAAGTTCGGCGTCATCATCACTGTCTTCAATATCTGAAGCAGCATCTTCTCCATCATCGCCCGACCCATCCTCCACGTTCTCCATCTGCTCCTCCTCGCTGGATTCCAGAAAGCTCGGCCCCTCAACCCAGTCATGGACTGGAGAATATTCGATGAGGCTGTAGGCGCAAGCCTGGCGCCGAGCTACCCACTCCAGATCATCGGTCCATTTGGATCCGGTGCGCCGACGGGTGAGGAGGCTCAGATCGATTTTCTCGTACTATGAAAGGATATGATGGAGAAGGGTATCTGCCGCGGCACGCCCGGCAGATTCCCTCCAGAGGTCAAGTTGAGTCTCAATCTCCATTAGTTTTTCCGCAAGGAGCGTGATCCTTTCCGGAGCGTCCTCGCTTGTCCAGAAGGTATTGAAGATCCGGACCGCAACGTCGAGGAGATCTTTTCCATAGTTCTTAATAGTTTCCACCCGAGCTGACACGCTAACCAACAAGTCCTCCATGTCTAAGGGGATGCTCTCACCATCAGGAGCGATGGGAGTACCCCTCTCTTGGCGGAATTTGGCAACGACAGCACTGGCGATGGCAGTACCCTCCGGAAAGTTATCTGAAAATAAGGAAAGGGAGGATGTTGAAGCAAAGGCATATGAGCTAACCCGGAAAACTAGGTCGGGCAAGGAGAAGAAACTTACGTGAGATATGGCGATGGATCCGGGTCAACTCCTTGATACAACTATCGCGTCTCTGGTGAAGTTGTTCAAGCTCGGCAAGCGTCGACCCAAGCCAGACTTCGGATTCCTTGAGCAGATCCTGGTCCTTGGAGATCTGAAGGGTAAAGCGCTCACGCTCTTCGGTGAAGTTCTGGCCAACTTTCTGGAGCTCGGTTTTGTGTTGGGCCTTCATCTTCTCCATCTCGGCCTTGAGTTTGGCTATCTCGCCGTCCTTGGTCCGGAGGAGGGCAAGCTCATCGTCCTTCTTCTTCAGCTCGGCTTGATGCTATCCTGCTTGTTCGAGAAAATGCAGCATCATATCAGGCACGGGCACACTATCCTCAAGCGATGCTGAAATAGTGTGTTGACCTGGCAAAGCCGAGGAGTGAATGTTTGCCGAGCCAAGAAAAAGAAAGAATGGAAAACACAGCGACGTTGGCCGAAAGGGGACATACCTCGGATTTCCTCCAAGTTTTTCCGCATAATCTTGTTTTCAGCCTCCACCCCAGCTGCAAAAAACCGAATAAGGAGGTTAGTCCGGCAGAAGCAAACAAAACGGTGAGGTGTTAAGAGAGGAAATTACCCCTCTTTTCATGCTCCGCGCCAAGTGCAACGTGTTTTGCGCACAAGATCTTATGGGTATCAAGCAGGCGCTGAAACTCGGCGCTCCGATGGTTGGTGGTTACCTTACAAAGGCACAGGCGTGTAAAGGTAGTTCGGTGCATATTCGAAGTGTACAAGATCTGGGCCAAGCGGAACTTAACCCGGCTCTAGGTGTGTGCATATTCGAAGTGTACAAGATCCGGGCCAAGCGGAACTTAACCCGGCTCTAGGTGTGTGCATATTCGAAGTGTACAAGATCCGGGCCAAGCGGAACTTAACCCGGCTCTAGTGTGTGCATATTCGAAGTGTACAAGATCCGGGCCAAGCGGAACTTAACCCGGCTCTAGGTGTGTGCATATTTGAAGTTTACATGCAGCTACGTTGATCTTCTAAGGAGCATCCGGCCGAGTAACAAGTTACTCCGCCGGAGGCTCGGGGACTAATGGTTATTATCTATAGCATGTAAAGAAGAAACAACGTACCTCCATCATACGCCAAGCGAGGTTAATGGCCTTGGCGGCAGTATTCATCTGAGCGGAAAATTCAGCTGGCCCGAACTTTTCCGAGAGATCGTCGTTGTAGACGAACTCCGCCTTATTCCAGTTCATGACAAACTCGATGAGGCTCGGAGGGTACTGTTCGCCAGTGGGCATGTGAGGTGCCACCAAGCCCTTGGCGTGAGCTTCTTTCCTTTCAATCAGGGCAAGAGCCGGGCTAGTGTGAAGAACCATCTGCTGCGAATCAGCTGGCTCGGCAGGAGGATCCGTCGCTGCTGGTGATCTCTTTGGAAGCATCGACGACAAGGTTCGCTGCCTAGCCTCGACGGAGGTGGATTTGCCTTTGGCCTGCTGGGAGGAAGTGACCACAGTGGATTTGCCCTTGGAAGCCGCTGGAGTGGGTCCTCGCCGAGCTTGAGATGACTCGGACGAGGCAGATGAACTTGGCACGGGAGCTTTGGTGGCTGGCGCTGGAGCTGCTGTTGGTTTCTTCGGAGCCGGGACAGGCGCTGGTTCGGTGGCTGGTGCTGGAGCTGCTGCTAGTGCTGGAGTTGCGGTAGACTTGGTAGTTGCTGGTTGCGGCAATGCCGAAGTGCCGGACGCCGTTGCCTCGGCCGATCCGACCCCTCCCGATCCGAGGTCGCGACCCTCTGAAGGAGGTACTGTGGAACCCGGAGCGGCCGCAGAGCCCTCCGGAATAGGGCTCAGCGGGCGTGACTCGTCGTCATGGGGAGGGGAAGGACTAGACCGAAGAGGAGAGGAGATGCTCGATCCGCTCTGAGGGACCTCCACAGGAGCCCTGCAAGAGAACATAATGTCAGGAGTGAAATTACCCCGAAGCAGGGAGAAGTGTGTTGCGCAGTAAAAAAAAAAGAACTTACGCATCCGAGGTCTCGGCCTCCTTAGGTTTCCGGGCCCTCCGTGCCGTGGATTTGCCTGCCCGTTTGGAGGCAGTCTTGTCTCCGGCCTTCTTTTGCCTTTTGGAAGGCTGAGAAGGTTCGGAAGAAGAACTCGACGCGGATCCGCGTTTCTTCTTTGACGCCACCGGAACAGGCTCGCCCGTGCCAAGTGGAGAATCCTCGTGGATGTGCCCACCGGGGTTAGCTGATGCCGGGAAGGCAAAAGAAAGAGGGACAGCCTCAACAGGTTCAATCACATCGATATCCGAGTCATCCTCATCGTCGGGCCAATCTCTAAGAGAAGAGAATTTACCGCTGGGTCGTTTGGTGGCATCGGGTGTGGGGAGGAACATCTCCTGGTCCGGCTCCTCCTCATCCGGAATTTCTCGGTCTGGGGCCCACTTAAGGGTCGGATCCGGGCCATCCTCGAGGGTTTGCTGGAGAAACAGCTGAGAAAAAAGCACAAGGAGCAAAGTCAGAAATATGATAAGAACCGACATGAAATTGATCCGAAATAAGTTTACCCCGTGAAGCTTACCGCGGGAGGGAGCCTGTCACGGCAGTAATGCTCGATTCCCCACGTCCATTCGGCGGAGAAGTCCTTATGGGTGGTGAAAAGAGCCTTGACCCGGCGGAAGACCTCCGTATTGCTCAACTCGAACGAGGAGGTTCGGTTGGGGTCGCGACTGAAGCTCATATGGCACAACTTGTGAGTGCGCCGTTGAAGGGGAGAGATTCGGTTGCGCACGAATGTGATCATGGCATCCTCGTTGCGCAATCCGAGCTTCTTCAGCTCTGCAAACCTTTTGTTCACTTGGTTGGCCAGAGCCGTAGGTTTCTTGGCAACCTCCTCCCAGAAATCCATGTTAGGGGGACCTGGAGCGTAGGGCAGCAACCGGATCAAATCTTCCGTGCCTTTGTTCCGGACGTACAAGAAGGTCCAGGCCCATCCTTTGCAGGAGTCAAGCCCGGTGACCCGGGGAAAGATTGAATACCTACGGGGCAAGATCGAGGCAGCTCCGAACTGAGTTAGCTGCTTGTCCTCCGACTCGACGTGGATGTTAGGGACGACGTTGTGGCAGAGGCCGAAGAACCGGATCCACAGCTCCTTCATAGGCCATAGCCCGGTGTAGCCCTCGATCGAAGAAACGAAAGCGGACAGAGAGCTGATGGCGTTCGCCGGGAGATGATGTGGTTGTAGGTGAAAGGTCCGGATCCAGTCCCGGAAGAAATCACTCACTGGGAGCCCAAATCCCCGTTGGAAATGGGATAGGAAAACAACGAACTCACCCGGATTGGGTGAAGGGGCCAACTCCGAGGAGGGGAGACGAGCGGCGACGCCGGCGGGAATGCGCCGGGTCTGGTAGAGCCAGTCGATGTCGTCCTCGCAGACCCAGGAGCCGGACCACGCGCCGCGGTCCGCCGCGCCGGCGTCCTCCTCCATCTCCTGCTCAACGACGATGAGCTCCTCCTCCGTCATTTTGATTCCGCTGTCCTCGCTGGAGCTGGCAGCAGCGGGGCTCTGCGGTCTAGACTGACGAGGACCCGTGGCTAAACAGAGGCACAACGGTGACTGCGGTGCGGAGGAACGAAGAAGGTGCGGCGGCGGCGCTGCTGCAACGGGCACTGGCGGCGGCGTGGTTGCGAGGAAGAAGAAGAGGAACGGGCGAGGGGGCGCGAAGATGGAAAAGTTCTAAGGAGCGTGCTCCTCCCCTATTTAACCGCCCCCAGTCATTAACGAGTGGGATCGTGCTGCGCTGGAAAACCACACGGTATAGCCGTGTATCGCCAGCATCGACCAATCAGAGAGAAGCCACACTGGGGGCCACAGAGTAAAAGTGATCCCACGACACGACGTGCAGTTGCGGTAAACGAGGAGACAGACATGACGTAACCCCCACACAGTAAACACTGACATTTACTGCGGCGGTTACTGTACAGGCCCTTAAAATACGGCAACACAATGATTAACTATTACGTGGGTTGGCGTACGAGAGAAGGAAGCAAGGCCCGGATCCGAGCCACGATGGTAACCCGGCCGGCAAGTGAAAACTTGAACTGTGCAGAGGGAAAGTAAAACCATAGGATCCGAGCCAAAGTGGTGACCCGGCCGGCAAGTGAAAACTTGGAGCGTGCGAAGGGAACGTAAATCCATATAATCCGAGATCCGAGCCAAAGTTAACCCGGAACTAAACGTCCGAAGCTTAGATACGAATGAACCTGATGTGGCCTTAGCGACCAAGGCCGCTAAGGCCGCACCAGCTTCGGGGACTAATGTTGGGGGGATAACCCCGGGTAGGGTCACTCCGGGGTATAAGGGCCGAATTAGCCGAGGGTCGACAAGGTCAAAGCGGATGCTGGCCGAGTCACCTCAAGGCAGGCCGGATCACGGAGTAACCCGGACTAGGGGGTCGCCTAACATTGTCTCGTCCGACTCAAGGAGTAAGTCGGAGACACTTATCTGGCTTGTATGCAGGAACAGGTGTGGCTGGATCAACTGTGATCCGGATCCTCGTTTGGCTTCTAGGAGAAGGAAGGAATCTCTCTGGTAAAAAAGAAGGCCCGATGCATACTGGATGAGCGGAAAAAGCAAGTGCAGGACCACCAGATCGTGGCCGACAAGGGTGACGACGCTCACGTCGGCTGACGCAGGCGCCGCAGAGGCAACGTTGCTAAAGCAAGAGCGACGTGGGGGAAAAGCACCCCTGTCGGGTTACTACTTTGGGAGGAGGCATATTCTTAGGAATATGCCTGCACGTAAGCCCTAGGCCAGGACCGAACCACCCCTATATAAGGGGGGGTTGGGGTTCTGGTAAGGGGGTTGGGTCTTTTTAGATACATGTCAAGGATAACACTTGTGGATCTAGGGTTCTGGGGCTAGTTAGTATGCAAGAGTAAGAGAGTTTCTTCTTCCTCCTCTTGTCAATACAGCTCGAGGAGCACTTGTAATCTTGGAGACTGAACATCAATACGAAGCTTCTGTGTAGAGAATCACTCTACTATCCCTCCCTGGATTCCCCTAGCGCATATTAGTCGCCACCTTCAGCCTATCCATGGCATCTGCCGTGACACCACCGCGACACAACTATTGAATGAGAGGCATACACCCGCTAGCCACTTATACGGTACAAGCCGTATGTTGAGCGTGGAACCAGTCTCGCGCATGAATACGCGTAAGGTCGGTTCGGGCCGCTTCATCAAACAATACCACGATATAAACAAGTACATGTTAGAGGATAACAACTAAGAGATCAATGCCCGCAAAATACTTATGCGTACTGGCCGTACAACACTCCTACGCATAGATTGGCTCTGATACCACTAAAGGGGATCCGCAACAGAAAACAAAAAATTTCCTACGTTGGAACCCAAAAAACTGCCTAGGATCTATTTATGTAGTAATGCGATAATGGCCAATGCGTAGAGAATACATACCCTTGTAGACCGTATGTGGTTAACATTCCGAGAGGAACGTGGTTGATGTAGTCTTACTCGTAGCCGATATCAAGGTCGCGAAGCTCCTCGCAAGTCACCCCTTGCTCCTTCTTCATCATGCAGCAGCTCTGGCTCACGACATTTAAGCGCCCCAAGTGTTGTGCCTCGTATCTTCGTACACATCCGGTGCATGATAAGACCTCCGTCTCCCCGATCCCACCGGGAGTGCGGAAGTTGATATCCGGCTAGGAATCCCTGCAGCACAACAACGTACTGCAGGTGTGCCTCGGTCGCACAACCCAAACTTGGGGCCATGATCACAAGGGCTAGAGAGAGAGGGAAGGAGGAAGTAAACCAAAGGACTTCCCAAATATTGGTGTGTTTAATCCCACCCATGGGAATCCCTTTATATAGGCTAAGGGGGTGTGCCTTTCTCAAAGGTTAAGCCATGTGGGGTTAATTACTAAAGAAAAAACAGGAAAAACAACCAAAACAGTCAGATGGGCTAAACACCTTTTAGCCTATCCGCGGTAGTCCTTGGCCGGGTGGGCCAAAGCCTCAACCCATGGCCTATAGCAGCTTGCGAGCAGCAGCAGTAGGAGCTGGCGCCGGGTGGGTCGGCGCTCCCCCATAGGCCTAGCTCGCTAGGCTGTGGCGGTGGCTGGTGCCCGAGTGGGCCGACCGCCCACCCCGAGGCCCACTGCTCCTCCCCGCGCGTGCGACCTGTAAGCCGCTGCCCCGGGTGGGGCGCCAAGCAGCCTAGCAGCTCTCGGTGCCAGGCGCTGCGCCTGCCCGTTAGCGCTCACCTACGCGGCATGCAGTTAACTACCGCCCGCCTTCGTAGGCTGCTAAGCCCAACAATGACAGCAACAGTTTTTTCTGCTTTTTCCTTTTTCTAGGGTGATTTCCTCTAGGTCAATTCCCTCCGGGGTTTTGACCTAATATAAAATTTGCTTTTATAAATCTTAATTTAAATATTATTTAGAATATATTAATCCATAATTAACATATAATAAATGTATATTCAAATTCCCATTTATCCGAAAACACTTTTTCGGTCTTTTCCTTTATTCTTTCTCCGAACAACTTCGGATCTCTCTGCAGAACATTTCCGGCTTTCTCTTTCTCTACTGTGATTCCGTCTTACGAATGATCGCTCTCATCGTACCCATAAGTGTATCCCCTCATGGCTCGGTAATGCTCTAGACATGATCTATATCAATGATCAACAGAGGGACCAGGGATATCCATGTGACCCCTATGCATTCCTGATGACAATGTCGTTTGAACCGGTAAATGTAGCATCCATATTCCTTTTGTTTCTTGATACGACTTGTCCAAGATCCGATCATTGGTATCACATACCTTGTTCAATCTCGTTCACAACAAATTATGTTTTCTTGTTACCGTGATATTACATCCCCGTGACCGAGTCACATGTTGCAATATTTATAGATGTAATCTCACCAAGCCGTCCGTATGTATATTTACCCGTCATGTGGGTGAACAAATCCCGCTCTTGACATATATTGTCTCTATGGTTCCTCCGACTACCTGAACACACTTTTATAACCACTGTATTACCAAGTGGCGCTTGATGCTATCTAAGCACTCTCGGGAGATAGTGATTGATATAGCCTCACGGTCTAAGGAATTAGGAGTCTAGATTTAGCTGTTGCAACAATGAACTTATATGACTTAATCGTGTTGCAATCCTTTGAGGAATGTCCATCACATCATTCTCCAATGATATGACCCCATTGTCAATTGGCATAAATGCCCATGATCTTGAAACCCAGATCATCCTCATGACCAACGAACTAGTATGAATAGAGGCTACTAGGGACTTGGTTGTTTTATACCACACCTGTACCAATGTTTCTACTTGGCACAGTTATAGCACAATATGAAACTAGTATAAAATAATTTAGATATGTCAATAAAACCTATTTATTATTTGCCTCTAGGGCATATCTCCTTCAAAGACTTAGTAAACAAATATGCAAGATTGTCACAAGATTTTCTTTGCAAAATATCAATTTCTCCATTTTTCTATAATTCATGAGGAAAGAATAGTTTTGTAGCAATATGTTTTATGATATTAATTTTAATATATCCCATATGCATTTGAGTAACACATGCATCATTATCCTTATAGATAATAATTGGTGATTCTAATGAACCGATACTGCATGAAATTTGTATATGATTGATTACTCTGCGAATCCATACACACTCTCGTGAGGCTTCATATAATGCAATTATTTCAGAGTAGTTAGTGAAAGTTGCTACTAGAGTCTATTTTGTAGACTTCCATGAAATAGCGGTTCCACCATATAAAAATACAAACCCTGTTTTTGATCTAGCATTATGGGGATCAGAAAGATAGCCAGCATCAGTATAGCTAGTCAAAGTCAATTCTTGATTTTTCTGATAGAATAAACCAAGATCTTTAGTACCTTTTAAATATTTGAAGATATTCTTTACTCCAGTCCAATGGCATTTTATTGGAGCTACACTATGTCTAGCTAGTAAATTTATTGTGAAGGCAATATCTGGTCTAGTACAATTAACAAGATACATTAGTGCTCCTATGACACTAAGGTATGGGAACTCAAGTACAAATACATTTTTTTATCATCCCTAGGTCTAAAAGGATCTTTTTCCATATCATGGGATATGACGACCATGGGTGTTTTAGATAGATATGATTTATCCATATTGAATTTTTCCAAAACTTTTTGAATATATGCGGGTGATAAACTAGTATTCTTGAGGGAAGGTGCTCAAGTATAAACCTAAGAAGAATTTGCTTTTTCCCAAATCCTTCATCTCAAACTCCATCGTTAAATGATTGTGTGCTATAGTTATATCTGCTGCGTTACCAATAATGTTGAGATCATTAACATATACTGATATGATGCAAAATACTTTTAAGGATTTCTTTATGAAAACACATGGGCAATCATCATTATTCGAGTATCCTTTCGGACTAAGGAATTCATTAAGCCGGTGACTTTTGTAATTTTACACAATACATGTTGTGATTTATGTCTGGATTCAGAATTTTAAGTCCATGAGGGACTTTCATATAAATATCCGCATCGAGTGACCCATATAGATAAGCGGTCACTACATCCATTAACTGCATTGATAAGTCCATTTGTATTGCCAATGATATTAAGTATCGAAACGTAATTTCACTCATTACATGAGAATATGTATCATTGTAGCCGATACCTGGTCTCTGCATAAACCCTTGTGCTACTAGCCTCACTTTATATCTCGCCACCTCATTGTTTTCATTTCTTTTTTGAACAAAAACTCATTTAGACCCCATAGGGAAGACTTTATGAGGAGTAGGTATTACTTTAGAGAATACCTCTCTTTTGTTAAGCGAGCACAGTTCTGCCTCAATTGTCTCCTTCCATTTAGGCCAATCCAAGTGCTTCAGGTACTCTTTCATAGATTTTGGCTCTGGATCCAATTGAAGGGTTTTAGCAAATTTAGAGGAGAAATATGTGTCGACAAGTGTAGCCTTTCTATTATATGATTCTCCCAAATCGATATAGTTTGTGGAAATTTCATTAACTTCAGGCACCATGTGATTTCCCATAACAACAAAGTCCGGTTGTTTCGATGTCCCAGCTTTAGAATTTGTGTACACATCCATCCTAGGTTCTTGATGTTGAACATCATATTGGTGTCTATCAACTTCAGATTGATTTGCATTTACTGTCACAGATTTTCTTTGTTTCCGTGGTGGCTTTGGAGAAGCCTTTTTCCCTTGAGGCTAGATTTCTCCCCTTTTTATTTGCAATTGGGAGTTGAGTAGTTTTATTTGGTACCTCTACTCGTTTTGGTGCATTAACTAAAGGGATCTATGATTTAGTGACACCTTTGTGATCAGTAAATGCGCCTAGCAAGTTGTTTGCAAAGTGTTGCAAATCTATTATTCTTTGAATTTCAGATTTAGATTCTTTAGTACGTGGATCTAAGAATTGGATGCCTGTTACATTCCAATCTATTTTTGGCATTGTTTTTGGTTTGTTTCTCCCCTAATGCTAGGAAATGATCCTCATCAAAAATTGAATCAGCATATCAGGCTGTAAACAGGTCCCTTGTTAGGGTTCTAAATATTTTATAATTGATGGAGAGTTATATACCACATAGATTCCTAATTTTCTATGGGTGCCCATGGAGGTATGCTGCGGTGGTGATATCGGTACGTATACAGTGCAACCAAATTTTTGCAGGTGGGAAATACTTGGCCAATTGTCTCGTACTATTTGAAATAGGGAACTTTCATGATATATAGTTGATCTGACTTGTATAAGATCTGCAGCGTGTAAAACCGCATGTCTCCAACAAGAGGCTGGTAAACTGCAATTCTGCAATAATGGTCTAGCAATTAATTTTACTCTTTTGATTAAAGATTCGGCCAATCCATTTTGAGTATGAACATAAGATACATAATGTTCTAGATGAATGCCTGAAGCCATACAATAATCATTAAATGCGCCTAAATTAAATTCAGCTGCATTATCTGTTCTTATTATTTTAATCCTGTGTTCAGGATGATTTTCTCTTAATTTGATAATTTGAGCAATTAATTTGGTAAAGGCATGGTTACTTGTTGATAATAAACACACATATGACCATCTAGTAATACATCAATTAGCACCATAAAGTACCTAAATGGTCCAGATAGAGATTGTATTGCACCACATATATCTCCTTTAATTGTTTCAAGGAAATTAAGCGACTCATTTTTAACTTTGAGATAGGATGGCTTAATAATTAATTTCCTAGTAGCACATGTGGTGCATACAAAGTCTGATGACTTAGGAAATCTTTTCATTGGTAAATTATGACCAACATAATTGACTATATTTTTTCTCATTATACCTATTCTAGGATGACCAAGGCGATCATGCCAAGTCTTGAATTTATCAAGATTTTGAAAAATTATTTTATACGCAACATAAGGTACGGGTTTTATGTATGTAAAGTATAATCCGGAAGAAAATGAAGGGATTTTGTCAAGAGTTTGTTCCTCATATCTCTGTATTGGTCGTATCTCTCCTTGAGGGAGTTCCATAAAGTTAGTGGATTCTCCTCCATCATATATATTTATTTTTTAAATCAGGATGGAGGTGGTGCCTTATGAAATATAGTGAGACATACTTTACCACTAGGGGTATTTCTGGAGTATTTTCAGGGGGTGTGATAATTATGGGACCAAGATTACGACTAGTTAAGTTTATTTTCATATTCATGGCCCATGACAGATAGTTACTTCCATCAACTTGCAGTTCTTTGAAATCTTTTTATTGACGTCACCCATTTTTCCTGCATGTGCGAACATGCATTCTATTAATTTTACTTGATAGTAAAATTTATTTTGGTAAACAAAAAATATGTTCTGGAGGAACAATCTGAAAGCGGATGCTCTAAGCCATATATGTGTAAATCTTCGAATTTCAAATTAACACATTGTAGATAATCTCTATATTTATGAAGTACATCTCTCAGTAGTAGGAAGCATAGTCTGACATGTGTTAGTAGACGCCTTATCCTATTACCTTGTGTTATACTTGAATTGAATTATTTGGAAGAGCACTTTGTAGGTAATCTTGCTATCGTAATGATGAATAAGTACACCTCACAGTAATGAATAGTCTGCATTTTGTGTAGTAGATGCCATTACCTTCTGATTCACAAATAATATTAGGGATAGTCACATATTTTTTTTGGCCTTTTATCTCATATTTTATGAATGAGAAATTTTGGCAAGAAAATTAAATTTCGAGCGCGGGATAAATTTTTTGTACCAAATAACATGTTATAAAATTCTAGAGGAAAATATAGTGATAACACATTATATTGCTAATAGACATAAGGTCTAAATATATTTACATCACAATAGACTATTACACTGAATAATAGACAAATATAATGTCCTAAAAATAAGTATATAGACTGTCTATACTGCAATAGTGTGCTATTACTAGTGGATATCTATGAATAGGTAGAACAACAAATTAGCTTTTATTTTCATAGATGAGGGCACAAGGATCGGTGGCCTATTAGGCTTTTTGGTCCAGGATCCACCGAAAGAGTATGTGGGCCCCCATGTGTGGTTTTAGTAATTAATGACAATTTCTATGGACTAATGTTTGCATTGAGTTGGACTTGTAGGATTTGTCCATTGGCTTCACCTGGACCATGTGTTGGATTCAAGGTGGAATAAATGAAGAAGAAGAAACACTATCCAAGGGCCTTGGGCCTTTTGGAATCATATGAAGCTAGAAGAAATGATGTGCAAGATCAAGATACGCCATCTCTAAAAGATCTCATGCTTGAAGCTTGCCATTATCGGTGACCATGGTTCAATGAAGACAAGGTCCAAGAAGAGGTTTCCCCATGGTGTATGGGGGAGCTAGTTGCAAGTATTAATCAAGCAAGTGTGTGCAAGAGCAATAAAGAAAGGTGTCCATGTTGATAAGGACAAGATCATCTACATCGTGCTCAAGTGGTTTGCTCAAGGCAAAGGTATAATCCTGATAGGTTTTCCCTTTTGACGGTCTCATGTTGGTAGTTGGAAGACCGGGTTTAGGATAGATAATCGTACTATCAAGAGGGGCTCTCAAGTGAGTAGTTCGATCATATCTTTTGGAGAGAGCTCAAACCATTGCATTCTTAGCATCATATTTATTAGTTGTTTGTTGGATCTTATCCATGTTTGGTTCTAGAGCTTGTGTCATTACAATCTCTAGTTCTTCAAAATCAGATCTCCCTATTATATCTTATTGCGGTTTTGATCTTGGAGGTTTTCCTGGTTCTAGAGCTTGTGTCATTCAAGCTCTAGTTCTTCAAAATCGGATCTCCCTATTATATCTTATTGCGGTTTTGATCTTGGAGGTTTTCCAGATCCTCACCAAGGGAGGTATCTCACATTATAATACTTGATACATTCTCACTTGGTGGTATCCAATATTTTGTTGGGTAGCTCTTGTTGTCCTCTTTCCAACTAAATTAGTTTTGGGTCAATCGGAGTTACCAAACTCTAGTTATTGCATTTTGAAGTTAGCCCTATATTTGATTTAAAAAGGAAAAAATAAAAAAGGTTTTCGCTAGGCCAAGCGGTACTACCGCGTGCAGCTTCCGGGCGGTACTGAGCGTTTGGGCACCCTCTATCTGGCCCGGCTGTCGATCTGGTCCAGGAACGGTTGTAACGGCCTAGGTGGTAGTACCGCCGTCCTAGCCGATACTACCGGGCCGGCCCATCTAGCTTGGATTGCTTCTGCCGTGCCGTTCGCTCACCCCGATCCCCTGCGTGCGCTTTCTCTCTCTCTCGCACGTCGCTCGCCAGGTCTCCAGCGCTACTGCCCATGCGTATTCTGCTCTCTAGCACTCCCCTCCTTCTCTCGTTGCTAGGTCAGGGTCCGGTAGTACCGACCCAGTACGGTACTACCGATCCAGGTCAAAATTTGGCCTCAATGGGCAGAAAAACATGGGCCTCTATTTAAGCCTTCTCCCTCTCTCCTTTTGGACTGCTTCTTCTCCCTCTTTCCTCTCAAGCTTTGCCCCATTATTTTACCTCTCTTGAGCTTGATTTGTTTCTCCCCATCCAATGATTCTTTCATCTATTTGAGAGAAAGATTGAGTAGATCTAGATCTACACTTTGACCAAACCAAATCATCTCTTTGTGATTGAATCTTTGGGATCTAGGTCTTGGAGGATTTTGTGTTCTCCATTTGTTCTTCCTCTCTTATTCCCCCAATAGCTTTAGTAGCTTTGTTGGAACTTCAGAGTGAAGGATTGGAGCATCTTTGTGGTGTTCTTGCCATTTGCATTAGGTGCATCGGTTTGAGTTCTCCTCGGAGGATTTGGTTGGTGAAAACAAGAAGCTTGTCCCTCTTGGGTTCTTGGAACCCTGGACGGTTGTGTGGCCTTTGTGGTGAGTTCTCGAGGGCTTAAATTAAGTTGTGAAGCTCTCCCCAAGTTTGTGGCCTTGGTGGTGATTATTGGGAGCCTCCAATTAAGTTGTGGAGATTGCCCCAATCTTGTACAAGTTTGGTGATCGCCCTCAAGTGTCCCATAGTGGATCAGGTGCTTGTCATGCGGCGGGTGATCGGGAGAATAGGGTGAGGCCTCTTGTGGCGTTGGTGGTCTTAGTACCTCCCACCCCTCCAACAAGGGGATTGTTGGTTTGCGACCCGAAAGTTCCTGGGCGAGTGCACGGTGGTACCCAAGTTCCCTGTAATTGCCGCGTTTTGTAAAGTTGGGCTGCCAACTACTGGGAGGGGCCATTTCGAGGCAAACTCATCTCACCCCTGCCAAATTCAAACATTCTGTTAAACTGCCCCGTGAATTAGTTGGCCGGGACCCACATGTCGATCATCTGTTCGTGACGCGAGCGCCAACGCGGCAACCTCTTAGGAAAATCGAGGAACTAAGTGGATTGGATGCGTTGACCAATTTCACAAATCCAGTTCCTCCTTTCCCCTAGCATCTGCGGCGTCGAAATCCACCCTCCAGGCAGAACGATCCCTTCGGACATTTGAGTTCTGGTGTCAAGTTGCTGTGCCCAGTTGCTGCGCCCAGTCGCTGATCCCGAATGGCGCAAGTTATAGCCGCCGTTGCGAGGCTCTAGCCTGCCTCCGCTGCTGACGAGCCGAGCAGCTCAGAGGATGGCAGATCCTACTACCACAGAAGAAGAAGTTCTAGCTACATGCGGGTGAGCTACCCTTCTCTTTGCTATTCGCACTAATTATAACTGCTAGCTAGATCTTGAACCTAAAATTGTTTGTTAGCCCAACACTGACAAACATATTTTGTCCACAGTTTTCTGTCAAGTGGGATCTCCACGGACCACCCTTACCTGGTTACGGTAGTCCTCTTCAGGTATGACTCTAAATCAGCAAGGGTGAAGGGCAAGTGGTATGGACAACATTGTATCACGATGGAAGAAGCGCCTGCATAGATCTGCACTGTATCTGGTATGGTTGCTGCTCTGCGTAATCATGATGAAATATGGCCGAAGCAGACTACAAAGTTCAGCTTCACGGATGAACGTGACATCATGGTTCCTCTAACATGTGACAGTCAGCTAATTGGGTTGATGAAAAGGTATGCTTCAGCTTGCATGTTTGAGCTGAACTATGATGTACTGGATGTGGAAGCTGCTGCAACTGGGAGTCGCCCTTCTATTCTTGGACAGGGTGGTCGCTCGAACCCAATTAGCTCCTGGTAAGCAAAATTCTCTTGGGGTTCGCATGTTTGTGCTGAATTATAATTTTTGTTTTATTTACTCTGTAGATATTGGGAAGTTATGCAACAGTCCTATTTCTTTGACAAGAAGCACTGCAAGGTTAGAAACATGACTGTCGGGTCAGTCATTTTGCTGCCCAAAGAAGGTAAAAACGAGTGGAAAGATGATGTTGGACACGATTCTGGTGCTGATTGTCCCGACGATGCAGAGTACGTGAAGCTAAGAAAATTGGCAACGAGGAAGAGGAAGAAGGCATGAAATGAAGAAGCCAGTGGACGTGAAGGCTTGGCACCCAGGCTACGGAAGAAGGCTGCTGGCAATGAAGATGCATAGTAATGTGTTGAACTTGAACCTATATATGTAATTCTGTTAAATTCTGGAGCTCTGTGTGTGGAACTTTGTTGGGCGAAACAATCTACCCACGTTCTCTGAGTAAAATGTACCACAAGTTAGAGTTTGGAAACGCCCGAGTCAGTAGTTGAACCCGAAATTGTGATTGTGCCACTACTATCTGAAAACACACAGCACCGGTTCCACGATTGCTGAGGGGCAGAATGTCTCCAAATTCGATGGAATGTAAGTGACACAGAAATAAATTATTTAAGCTGCTACACTCCTCGAAGCAACAACTTATTTCAGCTATTGCACAACTACATGGCAACATAAACAACAATGGCAACCGATAATGCCCAGATGAGGAGGAAATCGGTACCACTTTCTGGCCTAATCTTGAGCCCATCTATCTCACCGCCTCCCTGCTCCTACATCCCCTGCATCTGGCGAAGCTCTCGGATCTCCAGTAACCGTGTGTACGTGCTTACACTTTATAAATTGTGGTTGTGCCATTTGCATGCGGCACAATCCACGTAGATTACATTTAAACAGACCACCAATGTCAGAATACCACCATGATGAGACAAAAGGAAGTAATGCAGGGTTAAGACAGATTAACGGGCGACCACTTTTTTTCCTCCCAGGACTCCGGGACCACTAGTTCAGACCGCTAGGTCAACAAGTACTACTATTACAACTTAAAAAGGCACGGAGCTCAAGCTAAATAGAACTAGTTATCACACATCTCCTTGATCTTCCTAATCTTAGCCCGATGCGCATCTTCCTGTGAGAGCAAGGATCAAATCGCCTGCTCCTTCCTTTTAGCATCTTCCTTGCACAACTTCAATTGTTTCTCTGCATTTTTCCTCATGCACTTGTCAATACTCGTAGTTGTGAACTGCAGGACTTTGGCCTGGTGAATATCATTCCTTGCTTGAGTCAGTTCTTGCTCTGCTTTAGCCTTCATGGCCAACACCACGTCCCTCTCCTTCTCGACTTTGGTAACCTTGTCTTGCACCCTCCTGAGATCTCGGTTAAGCTTGTTCATGTCATATGGTTCCTATAGCTTCATCTCAACACTGTCAAGAAGTGAGCTGAATACGGATTCTTTCAACTCAATAGTCATTTCCCATAGTTTGTCCAGCGTTTTCTGCATCGATTTGGGCCACTCTGGATCTACCCATTTGACAACACCGCAACTTCTGCCTTACATCATTGCACGATGTCCTTGACACTGTAAAAACCTCCTTCCTGCATTTCGTCCTTCGAACTCTACAAATTTAGCGGGCACATATGCATGTTTACATAGCAGAGGACTATCTTCATCCGCTAAACAGTGATAGTCGGAGTCATACAGCATCTGGTTGGCCTAACACATCATACGCGCATGAGTAAACATAGTAGATCTAGCTCAAAATAGATAACTGGCCATAGATGATAGAGATAGAGATGAGACGACTCACATCAAAATCACCATCCCTATCATCACGATGCGTTTCCTCACTGTCTCCCGTTGAACCCATGGCGAGAGAGAGAGGGAGAGGGGTGGCTGCCGGAGAGATAGCTGGAGGCGCCATCAGCTTGCGACTACGGCATGATGGAAGAGAAGTGGGGAAAGTGGCTTCTAGGGGGAGGAAGAGAAGTACGGGGAGGAAGAGAAGTAATGGGGACGTGACACTGGCATATGGCCCACTGAACTCGTGAGTCGTGACACTCGCAAAAGGGGAGCACCCGGTGTTGCTAGTTTGTCCAGAGCAAGCGGGCAACAAGCATGGCCAATCATGCCGCAGAACAGCCTACTCGCGGATCGCTCTCACGAAGACCATCCCAATTGTCCAAGCGCCTTGATCGAATGGTATCTAACAATCGTCACGCAGAACAACTGTGTTAGGGCATGCCTTCTAGAAGACTCGGTCTAATGGCCACCATTGGGGGGCTAAGGTTAGGGCTCTCCTAAGGTTAGGATCCATATGTGGTTTATGAGAAGAACACACATGCAATGACACTGGTGATATGTGGTTTGTGAAAAGAACACACATGCAATGACTCTAACTATGGATTATGAAAAGAACATGCAATACAATTACTCTCGTGGATCCATGTGTGGTTTGTGAAAGAACAGACATTCACTGACTCTAGTTGTGGTTCATGAAAAGAACACACATGCAATGACTCTAGCTGTGGTTTGTGAGAAGAACACACATCCAATGACACAGGTGGATCCATATGTGGTTTGTGAAAAGAACAGACATGCAATGAGCTCTGGTGGATCCATATGTGGTTTGTGAGAAGAACACACATGCAATCTCACTGGTGGATCCCATATGTGGTTTGTGAGAAGAACACACATCCAATGACACTGGTGGATCCGTGTGTGGGCTGTGAGAAGAAAACACATGCAATGACACTGGTGGATCCATATGTGGTCTATGGAAAGAACAGACATGCAATGACACTAGCTGTGGTTAATGAAAAGAACAGACATGCAATGACTCTGATGGATCCATATGTGGTTTGTGAAAACAACACAGATGTGATACGTTGCAAACGTATCTATAATTTTTGATGTTCCATGCTTTCTTTATATCTACTTTCTTATGTTTTGTCCACACTTTGGAGTATTTTTACATATTTTCTGGAACTAACCTATTAACGAGATGCCACAGTGCCAGTTGCCTGTTTTCTGTTGTTTTTGGTTTCAGAAAAGCTAGTAAGGAAATATTCTCGGAATTGGACCGAACAAAAGCACAAGTCAATATTTCACTAGAAGGAACACGGAGTCCGGAGGGGAGACAAAGAGGGGAACCAGGGCGGCCACACCTGGTAGTGGCACGGCCAGCCCTAGCCACGCCACCAGGGGGTGTGGCCCCCTAACGCTCCACCGACCTTGCCCCTTCGCCTATATATTGCCTCCGTGACGAAAACCTTAAGTACCCAATAAAAATTCCACGAAAGAGTCTGTAGCCGCCGTCATCTCCATCCCTAGAACAGGAGGGATCTGAAGCTCTTCCCGGCACCCTGACGGACGGGCGAGATCACCCTGGAGGCCTTCTTCACCACCATGCCTGCCTCCGGTGTGATGCGTGAGTAGTTCATCCCTGGACTACGGGTCCATGTAGTAGCTAGATGGTTGGTTCTTCTCCTTTGTCCTACCATGTTTAGATCTTGTGAGCTCCGTTCATGATCAAGGTAATATATTTGTAATCTTACATGTTGTGTTTGCAGGGATCCGATGGATATTGAGATGCTATTTCAGATTGATTATTGATTCTATCATGTCTATGTTATTTGTGATCTTGCATGCTTTCTATTGTTAGTAGCTATCTTGGCCGAGTAGATGCTAGAAACTACAAGAGGGAGTATTTATGATCGATAGTGGGTTCATGCCTCTAGGAATCTGGGGAGGTGACAGAAATCTCTAAGGTACTAGATGTGCTGTTACTACTAGGGAGAAAACAGCAATCCTTTGTTCATAGAACAATCGTATTGTTTACTTTACACGCAATGTGTAATGCAATTATCTATTGCTTGCAACTTAATACTGGAGGGGGTTCGGATTGATAACCTGAAGGTGGATTATTAGTCATAGATATAGTTGGATTACGGTCTATGTATAATGTTGTAATTCCCAATCAAATCTCATAGGAGTCAAGATGATTAGTATATGCATTTATGCTTTCTCCATGTTTGTCAATTGCCCCGCTGTAATTTGTTCACCCAACATGTCATCTATCTTAAGGAGAGCCACCACTAGTGAACTATGGACCCCGGTCCTTTCTTTTACCATCAATCTACAACTCTTTACTGTTTTCTGTTTACTTTCTGCAAGCTTTTACTTTCTTCCACACAATACATTTAATCCTTTGTTTTCAGCAATACCGGTGAGATTGATAACCTCACTGTAAGTTGGAGGCAAAGTTCTGTGGTTGTGTTGTGCAGGATTCCAAGTTGGAAACAACACCTTGGAGGTATTTCCTTGATCCTACTGGTTCGATAACCTTGGTTTCATAACTAATGGAAAACTTGCTGCTGTGCTCATTATACCTTCCTCTTGGGGTTCCTCAACGAGATCAACGTATCCTGAGCCATCAAGCTCTTTTCTGGCACAGTTGTCGAGGAGTCAAGGACATCTCCACAAGGGGAGTCCCTCATAACCAATCTCTTTACTTTGTTTTATTTGTTTTGCTTAGTTTATTTCTTCTTGTTTGCTTGTTTCTTTTATCAAAAACACAAAAAAATAGTTCTTTCTATAGTTGTTACCTCATTCGTAGCTCACTATGTTGACCCCTAAGTTCACCCTGAAAGACCTTTCAATAGGTAGTGGCTCTATAATTGGAAATATAATATTGAAAAATTCTTTAATCATGTTAGCAAGCATGAGGATATTGAGGATAGATCCCTAGCAGAACTTGCTCCAAATTATGAAATTGCTACAGCTTCTTTAGTTCACATGTTGGAAGATAGGTTTGTTAACCTTAACCCCACAATGCAAGTAATGTTTCTTAAACTTAAAGATAGTGAGGACACTGAAAAGAAAGATTTTATTCTGGAAACTTTGCTTAAAGAGTTCTATGATGTTGCTAAAGAAGCTAGAAAAGTCTTTGATCGTTTTAATATGCTACGCTCATGTGTAGATGTCATTGGTACACGAGAAAATATGGATAGAACCAAACCTAAAAATGGAGAGGAAATTAAAATACCAATACCTTTTAAACTTGTAGGAATGCATGAAGGCTTAGAGAAGAATTTCGATTGGATTGTTCCCGAAAACCCATTTGATGAAAATAGAGAGCCCAAGAATAGTGAGAAAGGATCCTCTAGGACTTATTGGGATGAGATACCTTTCCTTGTTGAAGATATTTCGGTTATTGATCTTAATGCTTCTTCATTTGAGAATACTTGATTCTTTTCTTGCTTCTTATGCCTAGCTCAAAAGCGTTAAAGAAAAGCACTTATTGGGAGATAACCCAAATTTTGTTAGGAATATTTTGTTGAGTCTTGGAAGTTATTACTTCAGTAATAACCTCTCCTTATCATTTTTTTGTGGTTTTTGTGCCAAGAGTAACCTCTACTGAGAGAGAAGTAATGCTTGGGAAAGTTGCTGTCCCGAAACAGATTTTTGTGCTTCGCTGTAAAAATTTGTGAAAAATCCCTGTACGTCGGTTTGAGCTGTAATTGTTTGTGCTTCTGCCCCAGGTTGTTATACAACTTTCGTTAGTTCAAAACTTTTCTATTTGAGCAACAAAAGGTCTTCGAAAAAATCGGTTTTTACCTGCTGGTCTGTTTTGACAGATTTCTGCCATTATTTGCATTTGCCTCCTAATCTCTTTCTCTTTGAGTTCTCTTTGATCATTTGAACTTTTTAAAGGAAGTGCTATAGTAGCTTGTGTTTTAATGGAAGTTTTACTTGTGTTGAAACTGAACCAAAAGACTTATTATCTTGAGTGCACTAATGTTGCTAATGAAGATTGTGTGAAGTTTTGTATGAAGGAAATTTTAAAGTGTAGGGAAGAGTAATGTGATAAGATGAAGTATGGAAAAAAGATCAAGCTTGGGGATTCCACCCGTTTCACCCTAAGAAATATTCAAGAATTACAAGCATCAAAGCTTGGGGATGCCCAAGGCATCCCCTTCTTCATTAATAAAAATCTCAGGTTTCTTTCAAACACTTCATTTTTATTGTTTCAAGCACAGTTGTGTTGTTCTTGGAGCGTCTTTGTTTTTGTTTTTAGTTTTCGTTTGCTTAGTTTGATTGAATAAATTGGTTGGACCCCCACATTCATATATGATGGTTTTCAAATAGGTTGATTTGGATTGGAAAAGAGTAGGAAAGTTCATGCTTAAGTGGTATAAAAGGAGCTTGTTTTTGACTGTGACTTAGACTTTACATGTCATGCTTGGTATTGTTTTGTCTTTATGCTTAGTGATTATTGATGTAGCATGAATTGTTACAAACAATTGAGATTGCTTAATGTGCCTTGAAAGAATCATGTGTTGTTTTAGCATATAAAAGCATAATATTGTGGTATTCTCCTTCGATGCTTTATTTGGGTTGACTTGGCGCATACTCACTGATACATTGCAAATGTATCTATAATTTTTGATGTTCCATGCTTGGTTTTATCTACTTTCTTGTTTTTTGTCCACACTTTGGAGTACTTTTCATATGATTTCTTGGACTAACCTATTAACAAGAGCCACTGTGCCAGCTGCCTGTTTTTTGCTGTTTTTGGTTCCAGGAAAGTCAGAAAATGAATATTCTCAGAATTGGACAGGACAAAAGCCAAAGTCATTATTTTACCGAGGGACACCTAGAGCCAGAATACGAGATGGAGAGGGGCTAGTGCCCGGCCACACCACCTGGCCGTGCGGCCAGGCCTGGCTCGCGCCAGGGGGTGGTCTGGCCGCCCGGCACCCCCTCGGCCTCACCTTCCGCCTATATATTACCTCTGATACAAAAACCCTAAGTACCCAATCAAAATTCCATGAAAGAGTCTATAGCCGCCGTCATCTCCATCCCTAGATCAGGAGGGATTTGAAGCTCTTCCCGGCATCCTGCCGGAGAGGGGAATTCACCCTGGAGGCCTTCTTCATCATCATGCAAGCCTCCGGTGTGATGCATGAGTAGTTCATCTCTGGACTACGGGTCCATGTAGTAGCTAGATGTCTGGTTCTCCTCCTTTGTGCTTTCATGTCTAGATCTTGTGAGCTCCGTTCATGATCAAGATCATCTATTTGTAATTCTGCATGTTGTGTTTGCAGGGATCTGATGGATATTGAGATGCTATTTCAGATTGATTATTGATTCTATCATGTCTTTGTTATTTGTGAACTTGCATGCTTTACGTTGTTAGTAGCTACCTTGGCCAAGTAGATGCTAGCAACTCCAAGAGTTAGTATTTATGCTCGATAGTGGGTTCATGCCTCTGGTAACCTGGGGAAGTGACAGAAATCTCTAAGGTACTAGATGTGCTGTTGCTACTAGGGAGAAAACAACAATCCTTTGTTCATAGAACAATCGTATTGTTTACTTTACATGCAATTCGTAATGCAATAATCTGTTGCTTGCAACTTAATACTGGAGGGGGTTCGGATGATAACCTAAAGGTGGATTATTAGTCATAGATGTAGTTGGATGATGGTCTATGTATAATGTTGTAATGCCCAATCAAGTCTCAAGGGAGTCAAGATGATTAGTATATGCTTGTATGCTTTCTTGATGTTTGTCAATTGCCCCGCTGTAATTTGTTCACCCAGCATGTTATCTATCTTAAGGAGAGCCACCTCTAGTGAAATATGGACCCCAGTCCTTTCTTTTACATTCAATCTACAAACTGTTTACTGCTTTGTGTTACTTTCTGCAAACTTTTACTTCCTTCCATTCGATACATTTAATCCTTTGTTTTCAGCAAAACCGGTGAGATTGACAACCTCATCGCAAGTTGGGGACAGAGTTCTGTGGTTGTGTTGTGCAGGTCTCCACGTTGCTACTATCACCGGTAGTGCGCCCTGCCAAAGTTCAGCTAGAAACACCTTTGGGGTGTTTCCTTGCTCCTACTGGATTGATAACCTTGGTTCGTACTGAGGGAAAACTTACTGCTGTGCTCATCATACCTTCCTCTTGGGGTTCCCCAATGAGCTCAATATATTTTGGGCCAGCACTCACACCATGTTAAGACTATACCAAGTCACCATAGTCTCTATGATCATTTAGTTTTCGACTTGTAATATCACTTTATGCTTTAATTAATAATGTTTTGTCGCTTTGCATGATTATGGCCATTATTGCTCTCTTAGTTGGTCACTCCCAGTCTTTTGCTAGCCTCCATACCAAGTATGAGTTCCACTCATGCATCCAACTCCAAATAAAACCAAGTTATTCCAAAGAGTCCACCATACCTACCTATTAGCATTTGCTATTCCAAGTATATTCATGTTTTTATCTACCTTCCGAATTAAACTTGTTATGTAAAAAATAGTGATTAAATCTCTCACAAACTTGATGGCACACTTTACTTTCTTGCACTTAATAAACTTGAACCATTGTGCCCATCTATGTTGCGTAGGTGCTTGCACTTTATAAGTTGTGAATTAGCATAACCATGTTACCATGGGAACGCTTTCAACATTGCACTTTATTTGGTTGATATCATGTTCTTTTGCTTATGGATCCCGGTGGTGTGAAATAAAAGGGGAGCTTGTAAGCTCATGGAGTTTGTATATGTGTTAGAGAAACGCCTGGTCCTCTAGCCTAAGCCATGCCTAATCATGGTGGAAACTTGCAGCATAACCATAATGAGCAATCTGTGAAGCATCCTTAATAAAAACCTATGCAAATAGCAAACAAAAAGATCGCTGAGATGCTCATTATCTGCTTGCCTTGTCATTTTGATATGGGAATGCTTCCATATCATTGGGCAAGGGGTACCCCATTGGTGGTTCTCTATGATACACATGTACTTACAATGACAAGAACTTACTCGTGACTAAAGTTGAGTAGCATGAGGTTCGCTCTTCATAAGTAAGGGGCGTGAGATTTCAACTTATAAATTGTCAAGCATATCCTCATATTTTGTTCACTTTAACCTTAATCACCTAAAGATGCTTATGATAGGGGCAATGAGAGCTCAAATCTAATAAGTACCATAATTTTTTGAAGCTCTTTATGAAACTTGGATCCCTGCTTCCTTCTATGAAGGGCCTTTCTTTTACTTTTATGTTGAGTCTCCATCTTCTATCTTTATGTACCTATTGAGAGAGCATAGTGGTCATTCTTAGTTTAATGTGCATTGTCCCAAAACTTGTTGATTGATTCATAACTTTGATATTGCTTGTTCTTAAACTATTTGTATCTAGTCACCATTATGAACTTTGAAGGTGTCCTATGCATTTATGTTTTGCTACACTATGAGGGACAAGCTGAATACTATTCTCATTATGTTTTCTATATGTGAAACAAACAAACGTCTTTCAAAGCATTGTTATTCATGAATCTTTTGTTTATACCTTTTCATGTTACAACATAGTTGTTATGTCTTATTGTTAGAACTATATCTTTCATGCTATGTTAAAGTACTATGATCCCAGCTATCAATGTTTTACAAATACTTTGATCAATATTAGGATGGTGCATGTCACCTCAAAAATTATTCTTTTTTATCACTTACCTACTCGAGGACGAGTGCTTGTTGGCCCAAAATATATCGAGCTCGTTGGGGAACCCCAAGAGGAAGGTATGATGAGCACAACAACAAGTTTTCCCTAAGTTATGAAACCAAGGTTATCGAACCAGTAGGAGCAAGGAAACACCTCCAAGGTGTTGTTTCCAACTTGGAATCCTGCACAACACAACCATAGAACTTTGCTCCCAACTTACAGTGAGGTTGTCAATCTCACCGGTTTTGCTGAAAACAAAGGATTAAATGTATTGTGTGGAAGAAAGTAAAAGCTTGCAGAAAGTAAACAGAAAACAGTAAACAGTTATAGATTGATGGTAAAAGAAAGGATCGGGGTCCATAGTTCACTAGTGGTGGCTCTCCTTAAGATAGATGACATGTTGGGTGAACAAATTATAGCGGGGAAATTGACAAACATCGAGAAAGCATACATGCATATACTAATCATCTTCACTCCTATGAGATTTGATTGCGAATTACAACATTATACATAGACCGTAATCCAACTGCATCTATGACTAATATTCCACCTTCAGGTTATCAATCCAAACCCACTCCAGTATTAAGTTGCAAGCAACAGATAATTGCATTACGCATTGTGTGTAAAGTAAACAATACGATTGTTCTATGAACAAAGGATTGTTGTTTTCTCCTTAGTAGCAACAGCACATCTAGTACCTTAGAGATTTCTGTCACTTCCCCAGATTACTAGAGGCATGAACCCACTATCGAGCATAAATACTCCCTCTTGGAGTTTCTACCATCTACTCGGCCAAGATATCTACTAACAACGGAGAGCATGCAAGATCACAAATAACAAAGACATGATAAAATCAATAATCAATCTGAAATAGCGTCTCAATATCCATCGGATCCCCGCAAACACAACATGTATGATTACAAATAGATGATCTTGATCATGAACGGAGCTCACAAGATCTAGACATGATAGCACAAAGGTGAAGAACCAACCATCTAGCTACTACATGGACCCGTAGTCCAAGGATGAACTACTCACGCATCACACTGTAGGTAGTCATGGTGATGAAGAAGGCCTCCAGGGTGAATTCTCCCCTCAGACAGGGTGCCAGGAAGAGCTTCAAATCCCTCCCGATCTAGGGATGGAGATGACAACGGCTATAGACTCTTTCGTAGAATTTTGATCTAGTACTTAGGGTTTCTGTATCGGAGGCATCTTATAGGCGAAAGGGGAGGCCGAGGGGGTGCCCTAGGTGGCCGCACCACCCCCTGGCACGGGTCAGGCCTGACCGCGCGGCCAGGTGGTGTGGGAAGCCCCTGGCCCCTCTCCATCTCGTATTCTGGCTCCGTGTCCCCCTCGGTGAAATATTGACTTTGACTTTTGTCCCGTCCAATTCCGAGAATATTCATTTTCTGACTTTCCTAGAACCAAAAACAGCAGAAAACAGGCAGCTGGCACTGTGGCATCTTGTTAATAGGTTAGTCCAAGAAAGTGTATAAAAAGTACTCTAGAGTGTGGACAAAACATAAGAAAGTAGATATAAACCAAGCATGGAACATAAAAATTTATAGATACGTTTGCAACATATCAACATCCCCAAGCTTAACTCCTGCTTGTCCTCGAGTAGGCAAGTGATAAAAAGAGAGAATAATTTTTGAGGTGACATGCACCATCATAAACTTTTTCAAAGTATTTGTAAAACATTTATAGCTGGGATCATAGTACTTCAACATAGCATGAAAGATAAAGTTCTAACAATAAGACATAGCAACTATGTTGTAACATGAAAAGGCACAAACAAAAGATTCATGAATATCAATGCTTTGCAAGACGTTTGTTTGTTTCACATAAATAAAACATAGCATAGTGGCATTCAGCTTGTCCCTCATAGAGTAGCAAAACATAAATGCATAGGACACCTTCAAAGTTCATAAGGGTGACTAGATACAAATAGTTTAAGAGCAAGCAATATCAAAGTTATGCATCAATCAACAAGTCTTGAGACAATGCACATAGAACTAAGAATGGCCACTATGCTCTCTCAATAGGTGCATAAAGATAGAAGGTGGAGACTCATCATAAAAGTAAAAGAAAGGTCTTCATAGAAGGAAATAGGGGTTCAAGTTTCATAAAGAGCTTCCAAAAATTATGGTACTTATTAGCTTTCAACTCTCATTGCCCTATCATAAGCATCATGAAGTGACTAAGGTTAAAGTGAACAAACTATGGAGTATATGCTTGACAAAGTATAAGTTGGAAATCTCATGTCCCTTGAATACGAGGGCCGGTCCTCATGCTACTCAAGTTTAGTTACCGGTAAGTTCTTGTCATAGTAAGTACATGTGTATCATAGAGAACCGCCAACGGGGTGCCCCTTTCCCGATGATACAGAAGAATCCCCATATCAAAATAACAATGCAAGCAGACAACGAGCATCTCAACAATCTTCTTATTTACCATGGGAAAATGGTGCTTTTTTCTCTCTTTCCTCTTTTCTCATATCTCTTTTTTTTCTTTTTCTCTTTTTCTCAATCTCTATCTCTTTTTTTATAAGAATAATGCTTCATAGATTGCTCATTATGGTTACGCTGTAGGTTTCCACCATGATTAGGCATGGATTAGACCGGTGGCCCGGGCGTTTCTCTAACACACATACATAACTCCATGGACTTACAAGCTCCCCTTTCATTTCACACCGACGACATCCATAGACAAAAGAGCATGATATTTCCAAAAACAGAACTGCAAATCTAACAGGATTAGAAGCTATTTCAAACATCAAAGAAAAGTTATATCTACCATTTGCAATGGAAATCATTATCATGACATCCTGGGGTATCTGGATTTGCAGAAATGAGAAGATTTTTAATGACAAAAGACCCACTTTGGATAGATGGAAAGCAATTTTCTACCAGGAAATGAGATGGATACAATTCAGAATCAAAGGAAAATACAAGGAGAAATTCAAAGCCTGGCTCAGTCAGCAATTAGATCAGGGATAGGATAGATTGTTTTCAATTTAGATGTAACTGTTTATGATCTACCTTAGATCATTTTCTCATTGTAACATACACATATATAATAAAAAAATTGCAGTGGGGATTTTCCCTACTGTTTCACCTCAAAAAAAAAGTACAAGTGCAATGTTGAAAGCGTTCCCCATGACAGCATGGTTCTGCTAATCCCCAACATATAAGTGCAATCATATACAACATAGATGACACAATGGTTCAAGTTTATTAAGGGCAAGAAAAGTAAAGTGTGCCATCAAGTTCGCGAGAGCTTTAATCACTAGTTTTCTCATAACGAGTTTAATTCGGAAGGTAGATAAAAACATGAATATACTTGGAATAGCAAATGCTAATAGGTAGGTATGGTGGACTCTTTGGAATAACTTGGTTTTATTTGGAGTTGGATGCATGAGTGGAACTCATACTTGGTTATGGAGGCTAGCAAAAGACTGGGAGCGACCAACTAAGAGAGCAATAATGGCCATAATCATGCAGAGCGACAAAACATTATTTATTAAAGCATAAACTGATATTAGAAGTCGAAAACTAAAGGATCATAAATGCTATGGTGACTTGAGATAGTCATAACAGGGTGTGAGCATGCGCCAAGTCAACCCAAATGAAGCATCAAAGGAGAATACCACAATACTGTGCTTTAATATGCTAAAACAACACATGATTCTTTCAAGGCACATTAAGCAATCTCAAATTTTTATAACATGTCATGCTACATCAAAGACTATTAAGCATAAATCCAAAACAATATCAAGCATGGCATGACAAAGCATAGGCCACAGTCAAAAACAAGCTCTCTTTACCACTTAAGCATGAACTTTCCTACTCTTTTCCAACCCAAACCAAACTATTTGAAAACTAATGTATGAAAGAGGGGGTCCAACCAATTTATTCAAGCAAACTAAGAAAACCAAGCAAACAAAAAACAAAAACAAAATAAAACAAAGACGCTCCAAGAACAACACAACTATGCATGAAACACTAAAAATGAAGTGTTTGGAAGAAACTTGGGATTTTTATTGATGAAGAAGGGGATGCCTTGGGCATCCGCAAGCTTTGACGCTTGTACTTCTTGGATATTTCTTGGGGTGACACGTGTGGCATCCCCAAGCTTGAGATTTAGTCCATTCTTCATCTCATTACATCATTCTCTCCATACACCTGGAATTTTTCCTTCATACAAAACTTCACACAATCTTTATTACCAACATTAGTGCACTCAAGATAATAAGTCTTTGGGTTCAGTTTCAACACCAATAAAAATCTTCCATTAAAACACAAGCTATTGTAGCACTTCCCTTGAAAATCTCAATTCCCAAAGAGAACTCAAAAAGGAACCAACAAGAAGCAAATGCAAATAATGGCAGAAATCTGTCAAAGCAGACCAGCAGGTAAAAACCATTTTTTCGAAGATCTTCTGTTGCTCAAATCGAAAAGTGTTGCACTAACGAAAGTTAGATAATAACTTGGGGCAGAAGCACAAAAATCCACGCCTCAAAACGACTTACAGAGATTTTACACGAATGTTTACAGTGAAGCACACAAATCTGTTTTGGGACAACAAGTTTCTCAAGCATTACTTCTCTCTAATTAGAGGTTACTCTTGGCACAAAAAGCAAATAAAAATGATAAGGAGAGGTTATTACCGAATCAATAACTTCCAATACTCAACTAAAACTTTTGGATTATCTCCCAATAAGTACTTTTATTTAACGCCTTTAATTTAGGCTTGATAGTTTGAGAAGA
Source organism: Avena sativa (assembly GCA_916181665.1). Taxonomy (NCBI): domain Eukaryota; kingdom Viridiplantae; phylum Streptophyta; class Magnoliopsida; order Poales; family Poaceae; genus Avena; species Avena sativa. The sequence goes on along the minus strand of OV702289.1, from coordinate 539,635,076 downwards.
TGCTCACATAAGAAATACGAATTGAAATAAAAGAGAGCATCAAGAAGCAAATTCAAAACACATTTAAGTCTAACCCACTTCCTATGCATAGGAATATTGTAAGAAAATAAATCAAAGAAGCACATAGTAACAAGAATGGGTAGATAAAACAAGAGCAACTTCAAAACTTTCAGCACATAGAGAGGTGTTTCAGTACCATGAAAACTTCTACAACCATATTTTCCTCTCTCATAATAATTTTCAGTAGCCTCAAGAATAAACTCAACAATATAACTATCACATAAAGTATGCTTTTCATGATCTACAAACACATAATTTTTATCAAGCTCAAAAATAGTGGGATTAAAACCTTCAAACCCACTTTTAACAATTTTATAACAAGATGACTGATCATTAAATATAGGACCATCATCTAGAGCTTTATCACAAAAAGTTTCTAAGCAAAAATCTTTAGTACCATGCATCTCGAAGTTAGGCACAAATAAAGGATTATCACAGATAACATGAGCATAACATTCATCCTCCTTTGGTAAGCATAGGGGGCAATCAAATAATGTAAGGGATAAAGAGTTACTCTCATTAGAAGGTAGGCATGGGTAGCTAATCCATTATTCCTCCTTTTGTTCATCACTCTCCTCCTCTTTTTCATCTAATGAGCTTCCAATTTCAGCAATTTCTTCTTCCATAAGCTCCTGCAAGGCATTAGTCTCTTCTGTTTGTGGAAAGCATCTATTAATATATTCAAGAATATGGATATTTTCTTCCTTGTAATTATCAAAGCAAACTTTAAGTATATCATAAACCTCATGTTTATAAGGTGAATCATCAGTATTTTCAAGCAAACTAGCAAGTTCAAATGCACCCTTCCAAGCAATAAATTCCTCAATTTGTTCCACATCATAAAAGTCATAGTTTCCTTTAACATAAGAAGATATGGTAACATTATCATTATACTCACATTGAAAAGGGAGGTTTTTATACCTCCTACAACAACATGATTTATCAAAGCAAAGTAACATTATAAGTTGAGCACACGTTTCTAGCAATGGTATTCAATTTATCAATTTGTTCCCATAAGAGTTTCCCTTTTTGTGACAAGCGGTGTTCCTCATAATATTTTTGTTGTTCCATGAACCCATCTTGCCAATAAGATCTAGTTTCAAAGAAACCCACCATTGATAGAAAGCATGATAAAGCAAGACAATAACAGATCAACAGAAATAACAACTATAGCAGGAACTAATTTTTTGTGTGTTTTTGATAGAAAGAAACAAGCAAACAAAGCAAAAATAAACTAAGCAAAATAAATTAAACAAAGTAAAGAGATTGTTTATGAGTGACTCCCCTTGTGAAGATGTCCTTGACTCCCCGACAACGGCGCCACAAAAAGCTGCTTGTTGGCCCAAAATATATCGAGCTCGTTGGGGAACCCCAAGAGGATGGTATGATGAGCACAGCAGCAAGTTTTCCCTTAGTTATGAAACCAAGGTTATCGAACCAGTAGGAGCAAGGAAACACCTCCAAGGTGTTGTTTCCAACTTGGAATCCTGCACAACACAACCATAGAACTTTGCCCCAACTTACAGTGAGGTTGTCAATCTCACCGGTTTTGCTGAGAACAAAGGATAAAACGTATTGTGTGGAAGAAAGTAAAAGCTTATAGAAAGTAAATAGAAAGCAGTAAACAGTTGTAGATTGATGGTAAAAGAAAGGACCGGGGTCCATAGTTCACTAGTGGTGGCTCTCCTTAAGATAGATGACATATTGGGTGAACAAATTACAGCAGGGCAATTGACAAACATCGAGAAAGCATACATGCATATACTAATCATCTTGACTCCTATGGGATTTGATTGGGCATTACAATATTATACATAGACCGTAATCCAACTGCATCTATGACTAATAATCCACCTTCAGGTTATCAATCCTAACCCCCTCCAGTATTAAGTTGCAAGCAACAGATAATTGCATTACGCATTGCATGTAAAGTAAACAATACGATTGTTCTATGAACAAAGTATTACTGTTTTCTCCCTAGTAGCAACAACACATCTAGTACCTTAGAGATTTCTATCACTTCCCCATATTACTAGAGGCATGAACCCACTATCGGGCATAAATACTCCCTCTTGGAGTTGCTAGCATCTACTCGGCCAAGATATCTACTAACAACGGAGAGCATGCAAGATCACAAATAACAAATACATGATAGAATCAATAATCAATCTGAAATAGCATCTCAATATCCATCGGATCCCCGCAAACACAACATGTATGATTACAAATAGATGATCTTGATCATGAATGGAGCTCACAAGATCTACACATGATAACACAAAGGAGAAGAACCAACCATCTAGCTACTACATGGACCCGTAGTCCAAGGATGAACTACTCACGCATCACACCGGAGGCAGTCATGGTGATGAAGAAGGCCTCCAGGGTGAATTCTCCCCTCCGGCAGGGTGCCGGGAAGAGCTTCAGATCCCTCCCGATCTAGGGATGGAGATGATGGTGGCTACAGACTCTTTCGTGGAATTTTGATCGGGTACTTAGGGTTTCTGTATCAGATGCATCTTATAGGAGAAAGGGGAGGCCGAGGGGGTGCCCTATGTTGCCGCACCACCCCCTGGTGCGGGCCAGGCCTGGCCACGTGGCCAGGTGGTGTGGGCGGCCCCTGGCCCCTCTCCATCTCGTATTTTGGCTCTGTGTCCCCCTCGGTGAAATATTGACTTTGGCTTTTGTCCCGTCCAATTCTGAGAATATTCATTTTCTGACTTTCCTAGAACCAAAAACAGCAAAAAACAGGTAGCTGGCACTGTGGCATCTTGTTAATAGGTTAGTCCAAGAAAGTGTATAAAAAGTACTCCAAAGTGTGGACAAAACATAAGAAAGTAGATATAAACCAAGCATGGAACATCAAAAATTATAGATACATTTGTAACGTATCAATGAGAAGGAGTTAAGCTTGGGGATGTTGATACGTTGCAAACATATCTATAATTTTTGATGTTCCATGCTTGTTTTATATCTACTTTCTTATGTTTTGTCCACACTTTGGAGTATTTTTACACATTTTCTAGAATTAACCTATTAACGAGATGCCACAGTGCCAGTTGCCTGTTTTCTGCTATTTTTGGTTTTAGAAAATCTAGTAAGGAAATATTCTCGGAATTGGACCAGACAAAAGCCCAAGTGAATATTTCACCAGAAGGAACACGGAGTCCGGAGGGGAGATGAAGAGGGGAACCAGGGTGGCCACACCTGGTGGTGGCGCGGCCAGCCCTAGCCGTGCCACCAGGGGGTGTGGGACCCTAGGCGCTCCACCGACCTTGCCCCTTTGTCTATATATTGCCTCCGGGAAGAAAAACCTAAGTACCCGATCAAAATTCCACGAAAGAGTCTGTAGCCGCCGTCATTTCCATCCCCAGATTGGGAGGGATCTGAAGCTCTTCCCGGCACCCTGCTGGAGGGGAAGGATCAACCTGGAGGCCTTCTTCATCACCATGCCTGCCTCCGGTGTGATGCGTGAGTAGTTCATCCCTGGACTACGGGTCCATGTAGTAGCTAGATGGTTGGTTCTTCTCCTTTGTGCTACTATGTTTAGATCTTGTGAGCTCCGTTCATGATCAAGATCATCTATTTGTAATCTTACATGTTGTGTTTGCAGGGGTCCAATGGATATTGAGATGCTATTTCAGATTGATTATTGTTTCTATCATGTCTATGTTATTTGTGATCTTGCATGCTTTCCGTTGTTAGTAGCTATCTTGGCCGAGTAGATGCTAGCAACTCCAAGAGGGAGTATTTATGCTCGATAGTGGGTTCATGCCTCTAGGAATCTTGGGAAGTGACAGAAATCTCTAAGGTACTAGATGTGTTGTTGCTACTAGGGAGAAAACAACAATCCTTTGTTCATAGAACAATTGTATTGTTTACTTCACACACTTTGCTTAATGCAATTATCTGTTGCTTGCAACTTAATACTGGAGGGGGTTCGGATGATAACCTAAAGTTGGATTACTAGTCATAGATGCAGTTGGATTACTGTCTATGTATAATGTTGCAATGCCCAATCAAATCTCATAGGAGTCAAGATGATTAGTATATGCATTGATGCTTTCTCGGTGTCTATCAATTGCCCCGCTGTAATTTGTTCACTCAACATGTCAACTATCTTAAGGAGAATCACCTCTAGTGAACTATCGACCCCAGCCCATTCTTTTGCCATCAATCTACGATCTATTTACTTTCTGCAAGCAATTACTATCTTCCACACAATACATTTAATCCTTTGTTTTCAGCAAAACCGGTGAGATTGACAACCTCACTATAAGTTGGGGGCAAAGTTCTGTGGTTGTGTTGTGCAGGATTCCAAGTTGGAAACAACACCTTGGAGGTGTTTCCTTGCTCCTACTGGTTCGATAATCATGGTTTCATAACTGAGGGAAACTTGATGTTATGCTCATCATACCTTCCTCTTGGGGTTCCCCAACGAGCTCAACGTATCCTGAGCCATCAACATGCAATGACTCTAGTTGTGGTTAATGAAAAGAACACACATGAAATGACTCTAGTGCATCCATGTGGTTTGTGAAAAGAAAACGCATGCAATGATTCTAGCTATCGTTAATGAAAAGAACACACATGCAATGCCACCGGTGGATCCATATGTGGTTTGTGAAAAGAACAAACATGCAATGAAATCTGGTGGATCAATATGTGGTTTGTGAGAACATAACACATCCAATGACACTGGTTGTGGTTCATGAAAAGAACACACATCCAATGACACTACTGGATCCTTATGTGGTTTGTGAAAATAACACACATGAAATGACTCTGGTGGATCCAGATGTGGTTAGTGAAAAGAACACACATGCATTGACACTGGTGGATCCATATGTGGTTTGTGAGAAAACAGACAGCCAATGAAACTGGTGGATCCATATGTGGTTTGTGAGAAGAACACACACGCAATGACACTGGGTGTGGTTCATGAAAGAACACACATCCAATGACACTGGTGTATCCTTATGTTGTTTGTGAAAATAACACACATTCAATGACTCTAGATGTGGTTTGTGAGAAGAACACATATGTAATGACACTGGTGGATCCATATGTGGTTTGTGAGAAGAACACACATCCAATGACACTGGTGGATCCATATGTGGTTTGTGAGAAGACCACACATGCAATGACACTTGGTGTGGTTCATGAAAAGAACAAACATCCAATGAACTCTAGTGGATTCATATGTGGTTTGTCAAAAGAACACACATGCAATGACTCTAGTTGTGGTTTGTGAACAGAACACACATGCAATCACACTGGTGGATCCATATGTGGTTTGTGAGAAGAACACACATCCAATGGCACTGGTGGATCCATGTGTGTTTTGTGCGAAGAACACACATCCAATGGAACTGGTGGATCCATATGTGGTCTGTGGAACGAACAAACATGCAATGACTCTGATGGATCCATATGTGGTTTGTGAAAAGAACACACATGCAATGACTCTAGTCGTGGTTAATGAAAAGAACACACATGCAATGATTCTGGTGGATCCATCTGGTTTGCGAAAAGAACACACATGCAATTACTCTAGCTTTGGTTAATGAAAAGAACACACATGCAATGACACTGGTGGATGCATATGCGGTTTGTGAAAAGAACAGACATGCAATGAACTCTGGTGGATCTATATGTGGTTTGTTGGAAGATCACACATCCAATGACACTATTCGTGGTTCATGAAAAGAACACACATCCAATGACACTGGTGAATCCTTATGTGGTTTGTGAAAAGAACACACATGCAATGACTCTGGTGGATGCACATGTGGTTTGTGGAAAGAACACACATGTAATGACACTGGTGGATCCATATGTGGTCTGTGAGAATAACACACATGCACTGACACTGGTGGATCCATATGTGGTTTGTGAGAAGAACACACATGCAATGACACGGGTGTGGTTCTTGAAAAGAACACACATCCAATGACACCGGTGGATCCTTATGTGGTCTGTGAAAAGAACACACATGCAATGATTCTAGATGTGGTTTGTGAAAAGAACACATATGCAATGACACTGGTGGATCCATATGTGGTTTGTGAGAAGAACACACATCCAATGACACTGGTGGATCCATATGTGGTTTCTGAGAAGAACACACATGCAATGACACTGGGTTTGGTTCATGAAAAGAACACACATCCAATGACACAAGTGGATCGTTATGTGGTTTGTGAAAAGAACACACATGCAATGACTCTAGATGTGGTTTGTGAGAAGAACACACATGCAATGACACTAGTGGATCCATATGTGGTTTGTGAGAATAACACACATGCAATGACACTGGTCGATCCATATGTGTTTTGTGAGAAGAACACACATGGAATGACACTAGGTGTGGTTCATGAAAAGAACACACATCCAATGACACTGGTGGATCCTTATGTGGTCTATGAAAAGAATACACATGCAATGACTCTAGATGTGGTTTGTGAAAAGAACACACATGCAATCACACTGGTGGATCCATATGTGGTTTCTGAGAAGAACACACATCCAATGACACTGGTGGATCCATATGTGGTTTATGTGAAGAACACACACGCAATGACACTGTGTGTGGTTCATGAAAGAACACACATCCAATGACACTGGTGTACCCTTATGTGGTTTGTGAAAATAACACACATTCAATGACTTTAGATGTGGTTTGTGAGAAGAACACACATGTAATGACACTGGTGGATCCATATGTGGTTTGTGAGAAGAACACACATCCAATGACACTGGTGGATCCATATGTGGTTTGTGAGAAGAACACACATGCAATGACACTGGGTGTGGTTCATGAAAAGAACACAAATCCAATGACACTAGTGGATCCTTATGTGGTTTGTGAAAAGAACACACATGCAATGACTCTAGATGTGGGTTGTGAGAAGAACACACATGCAATGACACTGGTGAGTCTATATGTGGTTTGTGAAAAGAACACACATGCAATGACTCTAGTTGTGGTTAATGAAAAGAACACACATGCAACGACTCTGGTGGATCCATGTGGTTTGTGAAAAGAACACACATGTAATGACTGTAGTTGTGGTTTGTGAAAAGAACACACAAGCAATCACACTGGTGGATCCATATGTGGTTTGTGAGAAGAACACACATCCGATGGCACTAGTGGATCCATGTGTGGTTTATGAGAAGAACACACATGCAATGACACACATGCAATGACACTAGTGGATCCATATGTGGTCTGTTGAAAGAACATACATGCAATAACACTAGTTGTGGTTAATGAAAAGAACATACATGTAATGACTCTGATGGATGCATATGTGGTTTCTGAAAAGAACACACATGCAATGACTCTAGTTGTGGTTAATGAAAAGAACACACATGCAATGACTCTAGTTGTGGTTAATGAAAACAACACACATGCAATGACTCTGGTGGATCCATGTGGTTTGTGAACAGAACACACATCCAATGACTCTAGCTATGGTTAATGAAAAGAACACACATGCAATGACACTGGTGGATCCATATGTGGTTTGTGATAAGAGCATACATGCAATGAACTCTTGTGGATCCATATGTGGTTTGTGAGAAGATCACACATCCAATGACACTGGTTGTTGTTCATGAAAAGAACACACATCCAATGACACTGGTGGATCCTTATGTGGTTATCGAAAAGAACACACATGCAATGACTCTGCTGGATCCACATGTGGTTTGTGAAAATAACACACATGCAATGACACTTGTGGATCCAGATGTGGTTTGTGAGAATAACACACATGCAATGACACCGGTGGATCCATATGTGGTTTGTGAGAAGAAGACACATGCAATGACACTGGGTGTGGTTCATGAAAATAACACACATCCAATGACACTGGTGGATCCTTATGTGGTCTGTGAAAAGAGCACACATGCAATGACTCTTTATGTGGTTTGAGAAAAGAACAGACATGCAATCACACTGGTGCATCCATATGTGGTTTGTGAGAAGAACACACATCCAATCACACTGGTGGATCCATATGTGGTTTGTGAGAAGAACGCACATGCAATGACACTGGGTGTGGTTCATGAAAAGAACACATATCCAATAAACTCTTGTGGATCCATATGTGGTTTGTGAGAATAAAACACATACAATGACTATAGTTGTGGTTTGTGAAAAGAACACACATTCAATCACACTGGTGGATCCATATGTGGTTTGTGAGAAGAACACACATCCAATGACACTGGTGGATCCATATGTGGTTTCTGAGAAGAACACACATGCAATGACACTGGGTTTGGTTCATGAAAAGAACACACATCCAATGACACAAGTGGATCGTTATGTGGTTTGTGAAAAGAACACACATGCAATGACTCTAGATGTGGTTTGTGAGAAGAACACACATGCAATGACACTAGTGGATCCATATGTGGTTTGTGAGAATAACACACATGCAATGACACTGGTCGATCCATATGTGTTTTGTGAGAAGAACACACATGGAATGACACTAGGTGTGGTTCATGAAAAGAACACACATCCAATGACACTGGTGGATCCTTATGTGGTCTATGAAAAGAATACACATGCAATGACTCTAGATGTGGTTTGTGAAAAGAACACACATGCAATCACACTGGTGGATCCATATGTGGTTTCTGAGAAGAACACACATCCAATGACACTGGTGGATCCATATGTGGTTTATGTGAAGAACACACACGCAATGACACTGTGTGTGGTTCATGAAAGAACACACATCCAATGACACTGGTGTACCCTTATGTGGTTTGTGAAAATAACACACATTCAATGACTTTAGATGTGGTTTGTGAGAAGAACACACATGTAATGACACTGGTGGATCCATATGTGGTTTGTGAGAAGAACACACATCCAATGACACTGGTGGATCCATATGTGGTTTGTGAGAAGAACACACATGCAATGACACTGGGTGTGGTTCATGAAAAGAACACAAATCCAATGACACTAGTGGATCCTTATGTGGTTTGTGAAAAGAACACACATGCAATGACTCTAGATGTGGGTTGTGAGAAGAACACACATGCAATGACACTGGTGAGTCTATATGTGGTTTGTGAAAAGAACACACATGCAATGACTCTAGTTGTGGTTAATGAAAAGAACACACATGCAACGACTCTGGTGGATCCATGTGGTTTGTGAAAAGAACACACATGTAATGACTGTAGTTGTGGTTTGTGAAAAGAACACACAAGCAATCACACTGGTGGATCCATATGTGGTTTGTGAGAAGAACACACATCCGATGGCACTAGTGGATCCATGTGTGGTTTATGAGAAGAACACACATGCAATGACACACATGCAATGACACTAGTGGATCCATATGTGGTCTGTTGAAAGAACATACATGCAATAACACTAGTTGTGGTTAATGAAAAGAACATACATGTAATGACTCTGATGGATGCATATGTGGTTTCTGAAAAGAACACACATGCAATGACTCTAGTTGTGGTTAATGAAAAGAACACACATGCAATGACTCTAGTTGTGGTTAATGAAAACAACACACATGCAATGACTCTGGTGGATCCATGTGGTTTGTGAACAGAACACACATCCAATGACTCTAGCTATGGTTAATGAAAAGAACACACATGCAATGACACTGGTGGATCCATATGTGGTTTGTGATAAGAGCATACATGCAATGAACTCTTGTGGATCCATATGTGGTTTGTGAGAAGATCACACATCCAATGACACTGGTTGTTGTTCATGAAAAGAACACACATCCAATGACACTGGTGGATCCTTATGTGGTTATCGAAAAGAACACACATGCAATGACTCTGCTGGATCCACATGTGGTTTGTGAAAATAACACACATGCAATGACACTTGTGGATCCAGATGTGGTTTGTGAGAATAACACACATGCAATGACACCGGTGGATCCATATGTGGTTTGTGAGAAGAAGACACATGCAATGACACTGGGTGTGGTTCATGAAAATAACACACATCCAATGACACTGGTGGATCCTTATGTGGTCTGTGAAAAGAGCACACATGCAATGACTCTTTATGTGGTTTGAGAAAAGAACAGACATGCAATCACACTGGTGCATCCATATGTGGTTTGTGAGAAGAACACACATCCAATCACACTGGTGGATCCATATGTGGTTTGTGAGAAGAACGCACATGCAATGACACTGGGTGTGGTTCATGAAAAGAACACATATCCAATAAACTCTTGTGGATCCATATGTGGTTTGTGAGAATAAAACACATACAATGACTATAGTTGTGGTTTGTGAAAAGAACACACATTCAATCACACTGGTGGATCCATATGTGGTTTGTGAGAAGAACACACATCCAATAACACTGGTGGATCCATATGTGGTTTGTGAAAAGAAAACACATGCAATGACACTGGTGGATCCATATGTGGTTTGTGAGAAGAACACACATCCAATGACACTAGTGGATCCATATGTGGTTTCTGAGAAGAACACACATGCAATAACACTGGGTGTGGTTCATGAAAAGAACACATATCCAATGACACTGGTGGATCCTTTTGTGGTTTTTGAAAAGAACACACATGCAATGACTCTAGATGTGTTTTGTGAGAAAAACACACATGCAATGACACTGGTGGATCCATATGTTGTTTGTGAGAAGAACACACATCCAATGACACAGTTGGATCCATATGTGGTTTGTGAACACACTTGAAATGACACTGGTTGTGGTTCATGAAAAGAACACACATCTAATGAACTTTGGTATATCCATATGTGGTTTGTGAGAAGAACACACATGCAATGACTCTAGTTGTGGTTTGTGAAAAGAACACACATGCAATCACACTGGTGGATCCATATGTGGTTTGTGAGAAGAACACACATCCAATGGCACTAGTGGATCCATGTGTGGTTTGTGAGAAGAACGCACATGCAATGACACAAATGCAATGACACTAGTGGATCCATATGTGGTCTGTGGAAAAAACATAGATGCAATAACACTAGCTGTGGTTAATGAGAAGAACAGACGTGTAATGACTCTGATGGATGCATATGTGGTTTGTGAAAAGAACACACATGCAATGACTGTAGTTGTGGTTAATGAAAAGAACACACATGCACTGACTCTAGTTCTGGTTAATGAAAAGAACACACATGCAATGACTCTGGTGGATCCATGTGGTTTATGAAAAGAACACACATGCAATGACTCTAACTATGGTTAATGAAAAGAACACACATGCAATGACACTGGTGGATCCATATGTGGTTTCTGAAAAGAACAAACATGCAATGAACTCTGGTGGATCCATATGTGGTTTGTGAGAAGATCACACATCCAATGACACTGGTTGTTCTTCATGAAAAGAACACACATCCAATGATACTAGTGGATCCTTATGTGATTATCGAAAAGAACACACATGCAATGAGTCTGCTGGATTCACATGTGGTATGTGAAAAGAACACACATGCATTGACACTGGTGGATCCATATGTGGTTTGTGAGAATAACACACATGCAATGACACTAGTGGATCCATATGTGGTTTGTGAGAAGAACACACATGCAATGACACTGGGTGTGGTTCATGAAAATAACACACATCCAATGACACTGGTGGATCCTTATGTGGTCTGTGAAAATAACACACATGCAATGACTATAGATGTGGTTTGTGAGAAAAACACACATCCAATCACACTGGTGGATCCATATGTGGTTTGTGAGAAGAACACACATGCAATGACACTGGGTGTGGTTCATGAAAAGAACACACATCCAATAAACTCTTGTGGATCCATATGTGGTTTGTGAGAATAAAACAAATACAATGACTCTAGCTGTGGTTTGTGAAAAGAGCACACATGCAATCACACTGGTGGATCCATATGTGGTTTGTGAGAAGAACACACATCCAATGGCATTGGTGGATCCATGTGTGGTTTGTTAGAAGAACACACATGCAATGAGACACATGCAATGACACTGGTGGATCCATATGTGTTCTGTGGAAAGAACAAACATGCAATGCTACTAGTTGTGGTTAATGAGAAGAACAGACATGCAATGACTCTGATGGATCCATATGTGGTTTGTGAAAAGAACACACATGCAATGACTCTAGTTGTGGTTAATGAAAAGAACACACATGCAATGACTCTGGTGGATCCATGTGGTTTGTGAAAAGAACACACATGCAATGACTCTAGCTATGGTTAATGAAAAGAACACGCATGCAATGACAATGGTGGATCCATATGTGGTTTGTGAAAATAACAGACGTGCAATGAACTCTGGTGGATCCAAATGTGGCTTGTGATAAGATCACACATCCAATGACACTGGTTGTGGTTCATGAAAAGAACGCACATCCAATGACAGTGGTGGATCCTTATGTGGTTTGTGAAAAGAATAGACATGCAATGACTCTGTTGGATCCACATGTGGTTTGTGAAAAGAACACACATGCAATGACACAGGTGGATCCATATGTGGTTTGTGAGAATAACACACATGCAATGCCACTGGTGGATCCATATGTTGTTTGTGAGAAGAACACACATACAATGACACTAGGTGTGGTTCATGAAAAGAACACACATCCACTAACACTAGTGGATCCTTATGTGGTCTGCGAAAAGAACACACATGCAATGATACTAGGCGTGGTTCATGAAAAGAACACACATCCACTAACACTAGTGGATCCTTATGTGGTCTGTGAAAAGAACACACATGCAATGACTCAAGACATGGTTTTTGAAAAGAACACACATTCAATCACACTGGTGGGTCCATATGTGGTTTGTAAGAAGAACACACATCCAATGACACTGGGTGTGGTTCATGAAAAGAACACACATCCAATGAACTCTGGTGGATCCATATGTGGTTTGTGAGAAGAACACACATGCAATGACTCTAGGCGTGGTTTGTGAAAAGAACACACACGTAATTACACTAGTGGATCCATATGTGGTTTGTGAGAAGAACACACATCCAATAGCACTGGTGGATCCATGTGTGGTTTGTGAGAAGAACACACATGCAATGACACACATGCAAAGACACTGGTGGATCCATCTGTGGTCTGTGGAAAGAATAGACATGCAATGACACTAGCTGTGGTTAATAAAAAGAAAAGACATGCAATGACTCGGATGGATCCAGATCTGGTTTGTGAAAAGAACACACATGCAATGACTCTAGTTGTGGTTAATGAAAATAATACACTTGCAATGACTGTGGTGGATCCATGTGGTTTGTGAAAAGAACACACATGCAATGACTCTAGCTATGGTTAATGAAAAGAACACACATGCAATGACACTGGTGGATCCATATGTGGTTTGTGAAAAGAACAGACATGCAATGAACTCTGGTGGATCCATATGGGGTTTGTGAGAAGATCACACATCCAATGACACTAGTTGTGGTTCATGAAAAGAACACACATCCAATGACACTGGTGAATCCTTATGTGGTTTGTGAAAAGAACACACATGCAATGACTCTGGTGGATCCACATGTGGTTTGTGGAAAGAACACACATGTAATGACACTGGTGGATCCTTATGTGGTCTGTGAGAATAACACACATGCAATGACACTGGTGGATCCATATGTGGTTGGTGAGAAGAACACACATGCAATGACACGGGTGTGGCTCATGAAAAGAACACACATCCAATGACACCGGTGGATCCTTATGTGGTCTGTGAAAAGAACACACATGCAATGACTCTAGATGTGGTTTGTGAAAAGAACACATATGCAATGACACTAGTGGATCCATATGTGGTTTGTGAGAAGAACACACATCCAATGACACTGGTGGATCCATATGTGGTTTCTGAGAAGAACACACATGCAATGACACTGGGTTTGGTTCATGAAAAGAACACACATCCAATGACACAAGTGGATCGTTATGTGGTTTGTGAAAAGAACACACATGCAATGACTCTAGATGTGGTTTGTGTGAAGAACACACATGCAATGACACTGGTAGATCCATATGTGGTTTGTGAAAAGAACACACATGCAATGACTCTAGCTATGGTTAATGAGAAGAACACACATGCAATGACACTAGTGGATCCATATGTGGTTTGTGAAAAGAACAGACATGCAATGAACTCTGGTGGATCCATATGGGGTTTGTGAGAAGATCACACATCCAATGACACTAGTTGTGGTTCATGAAAAGAACACACATCCAGTGACACTGGTGAATCCTTATGTGGTTTGTGAAAAGAACACACGTGCAATGACTCTTGTGGATCCACATGTGGTTTGTGGAAATAACACACATGTAATGACACTGGTGGATCCATATGTGGTCTGTTAGAATAACACACATGCAATGACACTGGTGGATCCATATGTGGTTTGTGAGAAGAACACACATGCAATGACACGGGTGTGGTTCATGAAAAGAACACACATCCAATGACACCGGTGGATCCTTATGTGGTCTGTGAAAAGAACACACATGCAATGACTCTAGATATGGTTTGTGAAAAGAACACATATGCAATGACACTGGTGGATCCATATGTGGTTTGTGAGAAGAACACACATCCAATGACACTGGTGGATCCATATGTGGTTTCTGAGAAGAACACACATGCAATGACACTGGGTTTGGTTCATGAGAAGAACACACATCCAATGACACAAGTGGATCGTTATGTGGTTTGTGAAAAGAACACACATGCAATGACTCTAGATATGGGTTGTGACAAGAACACACATGCAATGACACTGGTGACTCCATATGTGGTTTGTGAAAAGAACACACATGCAATGACTCTAGTTGTGGTTAATGAAAAGAACACACATGCAATGACACTGGTGGATCCATGTGGTTTGCGAAAAGAACACACATGCAATGACTCTAGGTATGGTTAATGAAAAGAACACACATGCAATGACACTGGTGGATCCATATGTGGTTTGTGAAAATAACAGACATGCTATGAACTCTGGTGGATCCATATGTGGTTTGTGATAAGATCACACATCCAATGACACTGGTTATGGTTCATGAAAAGAACACACATCCAATGACACTGGTGGATCCTTATGTGGTTTGTGAAAAGAATAGACATGCAATGACTCTGGTGGATCCACATGTGGTTTGTGAAAAGAACACACATGCAATGACACTGGTGGATCCATATGTGGTTTGTGAGAATAACACACATGCAATGCCACCGGTGGATCCATATGTTGTTTGTGAGAAGAACACACATGCAATGACACTGGGTGTGGTTCATGAAAAGAACACACATCCACTGACACTGGTGGGTCCTTATGTGGTTTGTGAAAAGAACACACATGCAATGACTCTAGACGTGGTTTGTGAAAAGAACACACATTCAATCACACTGGTGGATCCATATGTGGTTTGTGAGAAGAACACACATCCAATGACACTGGTGGATCCATATGTGGTTTGTGAGATGACCACACATGCAATGACACTGGGTGTGGTTCATGAAAAGAACACACATCCAATGAACTCTGCGGATCCATATGTGGTTTGTGAGAAGAACACACATGCAATGACTCTAGGCGTGGTTTGTGAAAAGAACACACATGCAATCACACTAGTGGATCCATATGTGGTTTGTGAGAAGAACACACATCCAATGGCACTGGTGGATCCATGTGTGCTTTGTGAGAAGAACAGACATGCAATGACACACATGCAATGACACTAGTGGATCCATATGTGGTCTATGGAAAGGAAAGGCATGCAATGACACTAGCTGTGGTTAATGAAAAGAACAGACATGCAATGACTCTGATGGATCCATATGTGGTTTGTGAAAAGAACACACACGTAATGACTCTAGTTGTGGTTAATGAAAATAACACACATGCAATGACTCTGGTGGATCCATGTGGTTTGTGAAAAGAACACACATGCAATGACTCTAGCTATGGTTAATGAAAAGACCACACATGCAATGACATTGGTGGATCCAAATGTGGTTTGTGAAAAGAACAGACATGCAATGAACTCTAGTGGATCCATATGGGGTTTGTGAGAAGATCACACATCCAATGACATTGGTTGTGGTTCATGAAAAGAACACACATCCAATGACATTGGTGGATCCTTATGTGGTTTGTGAAAATAACACACATGCAATGACTCTAGTGGTTCCACATGTGGTTTGTGAACAGAACACACATGCAATGACACTGGTGGATCCATATGTGGTTTGTGATAATAACACACATGCAATGACACTGGTGGATCCATATGTGGTTTATGAGAAGAACACACATGCAATGACACTAGGTGTGGTTCATGAAAAGAACACACATCCAATGACACTGGTGGATCCTTATGTGGTCTGTGAAAAGAACACACATGCAATGACTCTAGATGTGGTTTGTGAAAAGAACACACATGCAATGACACTGGTGGATCCATATATGGTTTGTGAGAAGAACACACATCCAATGACACTGGTGGATCCATATGTGGTTTGAGAGAAGAACACACATGCAATGACACTTGGTGTGGTTCATGAAAAGAACACACATCCAATGACACTGGTGGATCCTTATGTGGTTTGTGAAAAGAACAGACATGCAATGACTCTAGATGTGGGTTGTGACAAGAACACACATGCAATGACACTGGTGACTCCATATGTGGTTTGTGAAAAGGACACACATGCAATGACTCTAGTTGTGGTTAATGAAAAGAACACATATGCAATGAATCTGGTGGATCCATGTGGTTTGTGAAAAGAACACACGTGCAATGACTCTAGCTATGGTTAATGAAAAGAACACACATGCAATGGCACTGGTGGATCCATATGTGGTTTGTGAAAAGAACAGACATGCAATGAACTCTGGTGGATCCATATGGGGTTTGTGAGAAGATCACACATCCAATGACACTGGTTGTGGTTCATGAAAAGAACACACATCCAATGACACTGGTGGATCCTTATGTGGTTTGTGAAAATAACACACATGCAATGACTCTAGTGGTTCCACATGTGGTTTGTGAACAGAACACACATGCAATGACACTGGTGGATACATATGTGGTTTGTGAGAATAACACACATGCAATGACACTGGGTGTGGTTCATGAAAACAACACACATCCAATGACACTGGTGGATCCTTATGTCGTCTGTGAAAAGAACACACATGCAATGACTCTAGATGTGGTTTGTGAAAAGAACACACATGCAATGACACTAGTGGATCCATATGTGGTTTGTGAGAAGAACACACATCCAATGACATTGGTGGATCCATATGTGGTTTGTGAGAAGAACACACATGCAATGACACTGGGTGTCGTTCATGAAAAGAACACACATCCAATGACACTGGTGGATCCTTATGTGGTTTGTGAAAATAATACACATGCAATGACTCTATATATGGGTTGTGACAAGAACACACATGCAATGGCACTGGTGACTCCATATGTGGTTTGTGAAAAGAACACACATGCAATGACTCTAGTTGTGGTTAATGAAAAGAACACAAATTCAATGACACTGGTGGATCCATGTGGTTTGTCAAAAAGAACACACATGGAATGACTCTAGCTATGGTTAATGAAAAGAACACACATGCAATGACACTGGTGGATCCATATGTGGTTTGTGAAAATAACAGACATGCAATGAACTCTAGTGGATCCATATGTGGTTTGTGATAAGATCACACATGCAATGACACTGGTTCTGGTTCATGAAAAGAACACACATCCAATGACACTGGTGAATCCTTATGTGGTTTGTGAAAAGAACAGACATGCAATGACTCTGGTGGATCCACATGTGGTTTGTGAAAAGAACACACATGCAATGATACTGGTGGATCCATATGTTGTTTGTGAGAATAACACACATGCAATGACACTGTGTGTGGTTCATGAAAAGAACACACATCCACTGACACTGGTGGGTCCTTATGTGGTTTGTGAAACGAACACACATGCAATGACTCTAGACGTGGTTTGTGAAAATAACACACATTCAATCACACTGGTGGATCCATATGTGGTTTGTGAGAAGAACACACATCCAATGACACTGGTGGATCCATATGTGGTTTGTGAGATGACCACACATGCAATGACACTGGGTGTGGTTCATGAAAAGAACACACATCCAATGAACTCTGGCGGATCCATATGTGGTTTGTGAGAAGAACACACATGCAATGGCTCTAGGCGTGGTTTATGAAAAGAACACACATGCAATCACACTAGTGGATCCATATGTGGTTTGTGAGAAGAACACACACCCAATGGCACTGGTGGATCCATGTGTGGTTTCTGAGAAGAACACACATGCAATGTCACTAGTGGATCCATATGTGGTCTATGGAAAGAACAGACATGCAATGACATTAGCTGTGGTTAATGAAAAGAACAGACATGCAATGACTCTGATGGATCCATATGTTGTTTGTGAAAAGAACACACATGCAATGACTCTAGTTGTGGTTAATGAAAATAACACACATGCAATGACTCTGGTGGATCCATGTGGTTTGTGAAAAGAACACACATGCAATGACTCTAGCTATGGTTAATGAAAAGAACACACATGCAATGACACTGGTGGATCCATATGTTGTTTGTGAAAAGAACAGACATGCAATGAACTCTAGTGGATCCATATGGGGTTTGTGAGAAGATCACACATCCAATGACACTAGTTGTGGTTCATGAAAAGAACACACATCCAATGACACTGGTGGATCCTTATGTGGTTTGTGAAAATAACACACATGCAATGACTCTAGTGGTTCCACATGTGGTTTGTGAACAGAACATGCATGCAATGACACTGGTGGATCCATATGTGGTTTGTGATAATAACACACATGCAACGACACTGGTGGATCCATATGTGGTTTGTGAGAAGAACACACATGCAATGACACTAGGTGTGGTTCATGAAAAGAACACACATCCAATGACACTGGTGGATCATTATGTGGTCTGTGAAAAGAACACACATCCAATGACACTGGTGGATCCTTATGTGGTTTGTGAAAAGAACAGACATGCAATGAGTCTAGATGTGGGTTGTGACAAGAACACACATGCAATGACACTGGTGACTCCATATGTGGTTTGTGAAAAGGAAACACATGCAATGACTCTATTTGTGGTTAATGAAAAGAACACACATGCAATGAATCTGGTGGATCCATGTGGTTTGTGAAAAGAACACACGTGCAATGACTCTAGCTATGGTTAATGAAAAGAACACACATGCAATGACATTGGTGGATCCATATGTGGTTTGTGAAAAGAACAGACATGCAATGAACTCTTGAGGATCCATATGGGGTTTGTGAGAAGATCACACATCCAATGACACTGGTTGTGGTTCATGAAAAGAACACACATCCAATGACACTGGTGGATCCTTATGTGGTTTGTGAAAATAACACACATGCAATGACTCTAGTGGTTCCACATGTGGTTTGTTAATAGAACACTCATGCAATGACACTGGTGGATCCATATGTGGTTTGTGATAATAA
This sequence comes from Avena sativa, assembly GCA_916181665.1. Classification (NCBI taxonomy): domain Eukaryota; kingdom Viridiplantae; phylum Streptophyta; class Magnoliopsida; order Poales; family Poaceae; genus Avena; species Avena sativa. Next base: position 539,615,431 of record OV702289.1, on the reverse strand, counting down.
CACACATGCAATGACACTGGTGGATCCATATGTGGTTTGTGAGAATAACACACATGCAATGACACTGGGTGTGGTTCATGAAAAGAACACACATCAAATGACACTGGTGGATCCTTAGGTGGTCCGTGAAAAGAACACACATGCAATGACTCTAGATGTGGTTTGTGAAAAGAACACACATGCAATGACACTGGTGGATCCATATGTGGTTTGTGAGAAGAACACACATCCAATGACATTGGTGGATCCATATGTGGTTTGTGAGAAGAACACACATGCAATGACACTGAGTGTGGTTCATGAAAAGAACACACATCCAATGACACTGGTGGATCCTTATGTGGTTTGTGAAAAGAATAGACATGCAATGACTCTAGATATGGGTTGTGACAAGAACACACATGCAATGACACTGGTGACTCCATATGTCGTTTGTGAAAAGAACACACATGCAATGACTCTAGTTGTGGTTAATGAAAAGAACACACATGCAATGACACTGGTGGATTCATGTGGTTTGTGAAAAGAACACACATGCAATGACTCTAGCTATGGTTAATGAAAAGAACACACATGCAATGACACTGGTGGATCCATATGTGGTTTGTGAAAATAACAGACATGCAATGAACTCTGGTGGATCCATATGTGGTTTGTGATAAGATCACACATCCAATGACACTGGTTGTGGTTCATGAAAAGAACACACATCCAATGACACTGGTGGATCCTTATGTGGTTTGTGAAAAGAATAGACATGCAATGACTCTGGTTGGTCCACATGTGGTTTGTGAAAAGAACACACATGCAATGACACTGGTGGATCCATATGTGGTTTGTGAGAATAACACACATGCAATGCCACCGGTGGATCCATATGTGGTTTGTGAGAAGAGCACACATGCAATGACACTGGGTGTGGTTCTTGAAAAGAACACACATCCAATGACACTGGTGGATCCTTATGTGATCTGTGAAAAGAACACACATGCAATGACTCTAGATGTGGTTTGTGAAAAGAACACACATGCAATGACACTGGTGGATCCATATGTGGTTTGTGAGAAGAACATACATCCAATGACATTGGTGGATCCATATGTGGTTTGTGAGAAGAACACACATGCAATGACACTAGGTGTGGTTCATGAAAAGAGCACACATCCAATGACACTGGTGGATCCTTTTGTGGTTTGTGAAAAGAATAGACATGCAATGACTCTAGATATGGGTTGTGACAAGAACACACATGCAATGACACTGGTGACTCCATATGTCGTTTGTGAAAAGAACACACATGCAATGACTCTAGTTGTGGTTATTGAAAAGAACACACATGCAATGACACTGGTGGATCCATGTGGTTTGTGAAAAGAACACAGATGCAATGACTCTAGCTATGGTTAATGAAAAGAACACACATGCAATGACATTGGTGGATCCATATGTGGTTTGTGAAAATAACAGACATGCAATGAACTCTGGTGGATCCATATGTGGTTTGTGATAAGATCACACATCCAATGACACTGGTTGTGGTTCATTAAAAGAACACACATCCAATGACACTGGTGGATCCTTATTTGGTTTGTGAAAAGAACAGACATGCAATGACTCTAGATATGGGTTGTGACAAGAACACACATGCAATGACACTGGTGACTCCATATGTGGTTTGTGAAAAGAACACACATGCAATGACTCTAGTTGTGGTTAATGAAAAGAACACACATGCAATGACACTGGTGGATCCATGTGGTTTGCGAAAAGAACACACATGCAATGACTCTAGCTATGGTTAATGAAAAGAACACACATGCAATGACACTGGTGGATCCAGATGTGGTTTGTGAAACTAACAGACATGCTATGAACTCTGGTGGATCCATATGTGGTTTGTGATAAGATCACACATCCAATGACACTGGTTATGGTTCATGAAAAGAACACACATCCAATGACACTGGTGGATCCTTATGTGGTTTGTGAAAAGAATAGACATGCAATGACGCTGGTGGATCCACATGTGGTTTGTGAAAAGAACACACATGCAATGACACTGGTGGATCCATATGTGGTTTGTGAGAATAACACACATGCAATGCCACCGGTGGATCCATATGTTGTTTGTGAGAAGAACACACATGCAATGACACTGGGTGTGGTTCATGAAAAGAACACACATCCACTGACACTGGTGGGTCCTTATGTGGTTTGTGAAAAGAACACACATGCAATGACTCTAGACGTGGTTTGTGAAAAGAACACACATTCAATCACACTGTTGGATCCATATGTGGTTTGTGAGAAGAACACACATCCAATGACACTGGTGGATCCATATGTGGTTTGTGAGATGACCACACATGCAATGACACTGGGTGTGGTTCATGAAAAGAACACACATCCAATGAACTCTGGCGGATCCATGTGTGGTTTGTGAGAAGAACACACATGCAATGACTCTAGGCGTGGTTTGTGAAAAGAACACACATGCAATCACAGTAGTGGATCCATATGTGGTTTGTGAGAAGAACACACATCCAATGGCACTGGTGGATCCATGTGTGGTTTGTGAGATGAACAGACATGCAATGACACACATGCAATGACACTAGTGGATCCATATGTGGTCTATGGAAAGAACAGACATGAATTGACACTAGCTGTGGTTAATGAAAAGAACAGACATGCAATGACTCTGATGGATCCATATGTGGTTTGTGAAAAGAACACACATGCAATGACTCTAGTTGTGGTTAATGAAAATAACACACATGCAATGACTCTGGTGGATCCATGTGGTTTGTGAAAAGAACACACATGCAATGACTCTAGCTATGGTTAATGAAAAGAACACACATGCAATGACACTGGTGGATCCATATGTGGTTTGTGAAAAGAACAGACATGCAATGAACTCTAGTGGATCCATATGGGGTTTGTGAGAAGATCACACATCCAATGACACTGGTTGTGGTTCATTAAAAGAACACACATCCAATGACACTGGTGGATCCTTATGTGGTTTGTGAAAATAACACACATGCAATGACTCTAGTGGTTCCACATGTGGTTTGTGAAGAGAACACGCATGCAATGACACTGGTGGATCCATATGTGGTTTGTGATAATAACACACATGCAATGACACTGGTGGATCCATATGTGGTTTGTGAGAAGAACATGTTGGAGATATGCCCTAGAGGCAATAATAAATATAGTTATTATTATATCTTTGTGTTTATGATAAATGTTTACATTCATGCTATAATAGTATTAACAAGGAAACATTAATACTTGTGTGATTTGTAAACTTAATTTGAAGTCCCTAGTAAAGCCTCTGTATAGTACTAGCTTGTTGGTTAATAGATGATTGTGGTTTCCCTATCATGAACATTGAGATGTTATTAACAACAAGATCATATCGTTAGGAGAATGATATGGTGGACATACTCCTATAGATAAGCGTAGAATAAAGGTCAAGTCATTTTAATAGTTCAATTGCTATATGCTTTCTGATACATAGTTATCTAATTCCTTCGACCATGAGATCATGCATATCACCTTTGCCAGATGGATGCTTTGATGACATCAAACACCACACCATAACTGGGTGGCTATAAAGGTGTCATTGAGTGTTCAGAAAGTATTGGTTGAAACACATGGATCAAGAGTGGGATTTGTCCATCCATATGACGGATAGATATACTCTGGGCCCTCTCGGTGAAATGTCATCCAATTAGCTTGCAAGCATGTGACTGGCTCACAAGGGATCACATATCACGGGAACGAGAAAAGAGTACTTATCAGTAACGAGGTTGAACTAGGTATGCAGAGATACCGACGATCATAACCTCGGATAAGTAAACTATCGTGAGACAAAGGGAAATTGATATCGTATGTAAGTGGTTCATTCGATCGCAAAGTAATCGTAGAAATATGTGGGAGCCATATGAATTTCCAGATTCCTATATTGGTTATTGGTCGGAGAAGTGTCTCGATCATGTCCGCATAATTCACGAACCGTAGGGAGACACACTTAAGGATTCGACGTTGTTTGAGTAGTTATGGAATGATGAGAAAGAGTCCGAATGTTGTTCGGAGTCTCGAATGGGATTCGGGATATCACGAGGAGATCCGGAATGGTCCGGAGAATAAGATTCATATAAGGAAAGTCACGTTTCAGAGTTGGGGAATGGTTCCGATGTTTTCATCAGGAACATTCTAGAAGGTTCCGGAATGTCCGGCACTCCGGGGGGGAAGGGTACATGAATGTGTCATTGTAAGTTGGAATGATTGCATCATGTACTAGGTGTCTTTGCTGTCCAAAATAAAGGGTTTATTTAAATCCTAAATTGAAAAGCCAAACGGCTAGTTTGAAAGTCAAACGGCGATTTTTGGAAAGAGGAGGAGAAGTGGAAACCGAGTTGGGGAGGGATTCCCTCCTCCCCAAGCCGGCGCCCCACCCAAGCCGAGTTGGGGAGGGACTCCACTCCCTCCCCTTGGCCGTCCAGCCCCTCCACCTATATAAGGAGGGGCAGGGCTCCCTCCTAGCACACAAGTACCTCTCCTCCAAAACCCTAGATTGGCGCCACCACCTCCTGCTGCTGCCGCCACCTCCCAGGGTTGCCCTAGCCGCCGACTTGGGGTGCCCCAAACCCTAGCCGCTGGCTCTAGCACCTCCTCCTTGGTGTATCTAAAACCTAGATCGCCGAGGAGCCCTCTCATACTCCACCATACTCGCTCCGGCTTAAGGCGAAGCCCTGCGAGATCTCCCCTCTACTTCCGGTACCACGCCGTTGTGCTGCCGGAATCATGAGGAGACTGCTACAACCTCCGCTGCCTGCTGGAACAAGGGAGAGGAAGGTCTTCGTCGAGTACCGAACGTGTGATCGACTGCGGGAGCGCTGCCGGAACGCGGCGCCGAAAGGATCGTCTACGCGATCTTGAGATCGGAAAGAGTACGACTACATCACCCACGAGAATCTGCTCTCGTTAAACACTTTGGAATCTTCGAGGGTGAGTTATTCCATCGACTCGTTGCTACAATCTAGTAGATAGATCTTGGCTTGTTTGTTTGTATGCGGTAGAAAATTTTGTTTTCCATGCTACGAAACCCTACAGTGGTATCAGAGCCGTGTCTATATGTAGATCTGTTGCACGAGTAGAACACAATGGTCATTGTGGGCATTGATGCTTTTATTGTCGATTGCTTCTTGTGTACTTTGCATCTTGCGGGATGTTGGGATGAAGCGGCCCGGGCTAACCTTACATGACATCGTTCATGAGACTTGCTCCACGCTTGACATGCAACTCGTATTGCATAAGTGGCTTTGCGGGTGCCTGTTTCTCCCAGCATAGTGGAGATCCAATTTACAACGGGTGATTAACAATACTAGTATCAATGTTGTGGTTCTTGTTCGTAAGTTAGAACGACACTTATTGAAAGCCCCAAACCACGTAAAATATGCAAAGAAAGTAGAGGCGTCTAACTTTGTTTTGCAGGGGTGTGCAGTGATGTGATATGGCCATGATTGTGATTATATTTGATGTATGCAATGTTCCTTATTGTAAAGTTGGCAACCGGCAGGAGCCATATGGTTGTCTTTAATTTATGTTAAGACCCGCGTGTCTATTCAAAGTAGTTGTAATAGTTGAAGCCGGTGGACGACAACCATGAAGAAGCGTCATTGACCTTGATGCTATACCGGTGATGATGGAGATCATGTTCGTGCTTGAAGATGGAGATCGGAAGCACAAAGAAGAAAGGCCATATCATATCACATATTATGAATTGCATGTGATGTTAATCCTTTATGCATCTTGTATTGCTTAGTAGACGACGGTAGCATTATAAGATGATCCCTCATGCACATAAATTTCAAGTTCTAAAGTGTTCACCCTTAGTATGCACCGTTGCTAAAGCTTGTTGTTTCGAAGCACCACGTGATGATCGGGTGTGTTAGATTCCGCGAGTGAATACAACGTAAGCAAGCCAGATTTGCTTATGCGGTAGCTAAGGTTTGATCTTGACGAGCCTAGCATGTACAGACATGGTCTCAGGAACACGAATCACCGAAAGGTAAAACATGAATCATATAGTAGATATGATGAACATGTCGATTGTTCGCCATTGAAACTATATCAACTCTCGTGATGATCGGTTTTGATATAGTGGATTTGGTTCGTGTGATCACTAAAACAATGTGAGGGATGTTGTTTTGAGTGGGAGTTCACCTAGATTAAACTTTATTATTAATTTGAACTCAATTTGTCATAAACTTAGTCTAAACTATTGCAAATATGTTGTAGATCAATGGCAGCCCCTACCATCAATATTAATGCGTTCCTAGAGAAAGAAAAGTTGAAAAACAATGGAAGCAACTTCGCGGATTGGTTACGCAATTTGAGGATTGTCCTCACAGCTGGTAATTTGACCTATGTGCTGGATGCACCGCTGGGTGACCCACCTGCAGCTGATGCTACCGATGAAGTAAAGAATGTTTACCTTGCTCGGAAGAATCAGTACTCCATAGTTCAGTGTGCTATCTTGTATGGTTTAGAATCGGAGCTTCAGAAAAGGTTTGAGAATTCAGACCCACATGATATTGTCCGTGATCTCAAATTGATCTTTGAGACTCACGCGGCGATTGAGAGTTATGAGGCTTCTGAAAAGTTCTTTAACTGCAAGATGGAAGAGGGCAGCTCCGTCAGTGAGCATGTGCTTAAGATGTCTGGGCACGCAAACAAACTTCAAAGATTGGGTATAGTGATTCCTAATGCTTTGGGGATTTACCGTGTCCTCCAATCACTACCACCAAGTTACAAGAACTTTGTGATGAACTACAACATGCAGAACATGAACAAGCAGTTGCCAGAACTGTTTGCTATGTTAAAGTCTGCAGAAGTGGAGATCAAGAAAGAGCACCAAGTGTTGTTGGTAAATAAGACCACCAAATTCAAGAAAGGCAAGTCTAAGCAGAAGGGACACTTCAAGAAGGGTGGCAAGAAAGTTGCCACACCGACGAAGAAGACCAAGGCTGGACCCAAGCCTGATACTGAGTGCTTTTACTGCAAAGGAGAAGGTCACTGGAAGCGGAATTGCCCAAAGTACTTTGCAGATTTGAAGAATAGCAACATCAAGAAGAAAGGTATATCTGATATACATGTTATTGATGTGTATCTCACTAGTATTCGTAGTAGTGCCTGGGTATTTGATACTGGTTCGGTTGCTCATATTTGTAACTCGAAACAGGAGCTGCAGAATAAACGGAAGCTAGTGAAGAACGAGGTGACGATGCGCGTGGGAAACGGATCAAAGGTTGATGTGATCGCGGTCGGCACGCTACCCCGTCATCTACCATCGGGATTAGTTTTATACTTAAATAATTGTTATTTGGTGCCTGCGTTGAGCATGAACATTATATCGGGATCTTGTTTATTGCGAGACGGTTACTTGTTTAAATCCGAGAATAATGGTTGTTCGATTTATATGAGTAATATGTTTTATGCACATGCACCTTTGATAGATGGTCTATTCTTGTTGAATCTCGATGGTGGAAATACACATATTAATAACATTGAAGCTAAACGTTTGAAATTGTGAGATCCAGGCACATGGCTTAATAGGATTGATAGGATACCCATATCAACAAGTTGCAACTTCTTTTCCGGAAGCTCATTCGAAGAGAACTCTAAGGTTAAGAGTGCTTGGCCTAGAGTAATTCTAGGATGGGTGACCGAACGGGAAGTGGGTACCGGGTGCGCACGAGTGAGGACAAAGTGCGCAGAAAAGACTAGTGTTGGTCTGTGGGGCCAGTCTAGATATCCTATTAAGCTACCAGGAGTGACACCCCCCGGGCCCAGGAGTGGACGGGGTGTTACAAAGTGGTATCAGAGCCGATCCTCGCGGTTAAACGGGTGTGTGCGGGTCAGTGGCGGGACATGTGAAGCATGGCGCGTGTGGCCCGGAGTGGACACGGCATGGCACATGTGCCGGCACTGGACGCACAGACGCGTGCCAAGAGGGAATGTTCCTGGGGTGTGCTTGATCGATGAGGGCATCGATCTTCTAAAGGGTGGGTGTATGTGAGATCCAGGCACATGGCTTAATAGGATTGATAGGATACCCATATCAACAAGTTGCAACTTCTTTTCCGGAAGCTCATTCGAAGAGAACTCTAAGGTTAAGCGTGCTTGGCCTAGAGTAATTCTAGGATGGGTGACCGACCGGGAAGTGGGTACCGGGTGCGCACGAGTGAGGACAAAGTGCGCAGAAAAGACTAGTGTTGGTCTGTGGGGCCAGTCTAGATATCCTATTAAGCTACCAGGAGTGACACCCCCCGGGCCCAGGAGTGGATGGGATGTTACAGAAATCAAGCGATAACTCGACCTATATGTGGCACTGTCGTCTTGGTCACATTGGAGTGAAGCGTATGAAGAAACTCCATTCCGATGGACTTCTTGAATCACTTGATTTTGAATCACTTGAAAGATGCGAAGCATGTCTGATGGGCAAAATGACTAAGACTCCATTTTCTGGTATGATGGAGCGAGCTACGAACTTATTGGAAATCATACATACCGATGTGTGTGGTCCAATGAGTGTAGCATCGCGCGGTGGTTATCGTTATGTTCTTACCTTCACGGATGACTTGAGTAGATATGGGTATATCTATTTCATGAAACATAAGTCCGAAACTTTCGAGAAGTTTAAGGAGTTTCAAAGTGAGGTAGAGAATCAACGTAACAAGAAGATTAAATTTCTACGTTCTGATCGTGGAGGTGAATATCTAAGTTACGAGTTTGGCGAGCATTTGAAGAAATGCGGAATACTTTCACAATTGACACCGCCGGGAACACCACAGCGTAATGGTGTGTCTGAACGTCGTAATCGAACTCTCTTAGATATGGTTCGTTCTATGATGTCACTTACAGATTTGCCGCTATCATTTTGGGGTTATGCATTAGAAACAGCCGCATTCACTTTAAATAGGGAACCGTCTAAATCCGTTAAAAAACGACACCGTATGAATTATGGTTTGGGAAGAAACCTAAATTGTCGTTCCTTAAAGTTTGGGGATGCGAAGCCTATGTAAAGAAGTTACAGCCGGACAAGCTTGAACCCAAAGCGGAAAAATGCGTCTTCATAGGATACCCGAAGGAAACTATTGGGTATACTTTCTATCATAGATCCGAAGGCAAAATCTTCGTTGCCAAGAATGGATCCTTTCTAGAGAAGGAATTTCTCTCGAAAGAATTGACTGGAAGGAAAGTAGAACTCGACGAGGTTGTCGAACCTTCTCTCGAAATTGCGAGTAGCGCAGCGCCGGAAGAAGTTCCTGTGGTGCCTGCACCAATTAGAGAGGAAGCTAATGATGATGATCATGAAACTTCGGTCGAAGTTGCTACAGAGCCTCGCAGGTCACCGAGAACTCGTACCACTCCAGATTGGTATGATCCCGTTATGAGTGTCATGTTGGTGGACAACACCGATGACCCTGAGACATATGAGGAAGCGATGATGAGCCCAGATTCCAATAAATGGCAGGAAGCCATGAAATCCGAGATTGGATCCATGTACGAAAACCAAGTATGGACTTTGGTGGACTTACCGGATGGCCGAAAGGCTGTCGAGAACAAATGGATCTTCAAGAAGAAAACAGATGCTGATGGTAATGTAACTGTCTATAAAGCTCGACTTGTCGCAAAAGGGTTTCGACAAATTCAAGGAGTTGACTACGATGAGACTTTCTCACCAGTAGCGAAGCTAAAGTCTGTAAGGATTATGTTAGCAATCGCTGCATATTACGATTATGAGATATGGCAGATGGATGTCAAAACAACATTCCTCAATGGTGACATTGATGAAGAGTTGTATATGATGCAATCCAAAGGTTTTGTCGATCCTAAAGATGCTAACAAGGTATGCAAACTTCAACGGTCCATCTATGGATTGAAACAAGCATCCCGAAGTTGGAATCAACGTTTTGATAAGGTAATCAAAAGTTTTGGTTTTATACAAACTTATGGAGAAGCTTGTATTTACAAGAAAGTGAGTGGGAGCTCTGTAGCATTCTTAATACTATATGTGGATGACATATTGTTGATTGGGAATGATGTAGACCTTCTTAATAGTGTCAAAGAATATTTGAATAATAGTTTTTCAATGAAGGATCTTGGCGAAGCAGCTTACATATTAGGCATAAAGATTTATAGAGATAGATCAAAACACCAAATATCATTGTCACAGAGTACATATTTGGACAAAGTTCTAAAGAGGTTTGGAATGGAAGATAGCAAGAAAGGGTTCTTGCCCATGTTGCCCAATACGACCTTGAGTAAAACTCAAAGTCCGACATCGGCAGAAGATAGAGAAAGGATGAGTAAGACTCCCTATGCCTCAGCCATAGGATCTCTAATGTATGCCATGCTATGTACTAGACCCGACATTGCATATGCTGTTAGTTTGACTAGCAGATATCAAAGTGATCCAGGAGTGGATCATTGGACAACGGTCAAAAACATCCTTAAGTACTTGAGAAGAACTAAGGATATGGTTCTTTCTTATGGATGTGATGAATAACTCGTTGTTAATGGTTACACCGACGCTAGTTGGAACACCGATCCGGATGATTCTAAATCACAATCTGGATACGTATTTATTTTGAATGGTGCAGCAGTTAGCTGGAGGAGTGCAAAGCAAAGCGTTGTGGCGAGATCTTCAACTGAATCGGAATACATGGCTGCTTCGGAGGCTTCACAAGAAGCGATATGGATGAAAGAGTTCATTACAGAGCTGGGTGTGGTTCCTAGTGCGCTGGACCCAATGTCTATCTACTGTGATAACATGGGTGCCTTAGCCAATGCGCAAGAACCAAGGTCACACAAGAAGCTGAAGCACATCAAGCTACGTTTTCACGCTATTCGAGAACATATCCAAGATGGGGATATAAAGATTTGCAAAGTACACACAAATCTGAATGTGGCGGATCCGTTGACTAAACCTCTCCCGAGGGCAAAACATGACCAGCACCAAACTGCCATGGGTGTTCGGTATATTACCATGTAATCTAGATTAGATGACTCTAGTGCAAGTGGGAGATTGTTGGAGATATGCCCTAGAGGCAATAATAAATATAGTTATTATTATATCTTTGTGTTTATGATAAATGTTTACATTCATGCTATAATAGTATTAACAAGGAAACATTAATACTTGTGTGATTTGTAAACTTAATTTGAAGTCCCTAGTAAAGCCTCTGTATAATACTAGCTTGTTGGTTAATAGATGATTGTGGTTTCCCTATCATGAACATTGAGATGTTATTAACAACAAGATCATATCGTTAGGAGAATGATATGGTGGACATACTCCTATAGATAAGCGTAGCATAAAGATCAAGTCATTTTAATAGTTCAATTTCTATATGCTTTCTGATACATAGTTATCTAATTCCTTCGACCATGAGATCATGCATATCACCTTTGCCGGATGGATGCTTTGATGACATCAAACACCACACCGTAACTGGGTGGCTATAAAGGTGTCATTGAGTGTTCAGAAAGTATTGGTTGAAACACATGGATCAAGAGTGGGATTTGTCCATCCATATGACGGATAGATATACTCTGGGCCCTCTCGGTGAAATGTCATCCAATTAGCTTGCAAGCATGTGACTGGCTCACAAGGGATCACATATCACAGGAACGAGAAAAGAGTACTTATCAGTAACGAGCTTGAACTAGGTATGCAGAGATACCGACGATGATAACCTCGGATAAGTAAACTATCGTGAGACAAAGGGAAATTGATATCGTATGTAAGTGGTTCATTCGATCGCAAAGTAATCATAGAAATATGTGGGAGCCATATGAATTTCCAGATTCCTCTATTGGTTATTGGTCGGAGAAGTGTCTCGATCATGTCCGCATAATTCACGAACCGTAGGGAGACACACTTAAGGATTCGACGTTGTTTGAGTAGTTATGGAATGATGAGAAAGAGTCCGAATGTTGTTCGGAGTCTCGAATGGGATTCGGGATATCACGAGGAGATCCGGAATGGTCCGGAGAATAAGATTCATATAAGGAAAGTCCCGTTTTGGAGTTGGGGAATGGTTCCGATGTTTTCATCGGGAACATTCTAGAAGGTTCCGGAATGTCCGGCACTCCGGGGGGGAAGGGTACATGAATGTGTCATTGTAAGTTGGAATGATTGCATCATGTACTAGGTGTCTTTGCTGTCCAAAATAAAGGGTTTATTTAAATCCTAAATTGAAAAGTCAAACGGCTAGTTTGAAAGTCAAACGGCAATTTTTGGAAAGAGGAGGAGAAGTGGAAACCGAGTTGGGGAGGGATTCCCTCCTCCCCAAGCCGGCGCCCCACCCAAGCCGAGTTGGGGAGGGACTCCACTCCCTCCCCTTGGCCGGCCAGCCCCTCCACCTATATAAGGAGGGGCAGGGCTCCCTCCTAGCACACAAGTACCTCTCCTCCAAAACCCTAGATTGGCGCCACCACCTCCTGCTGCTGCCGCCACCTCCAAGGGTTGCCCTAGCCGCCGACTTGGGGTACCCCAAACCCTAGCCGCCGGCTCTAGCACCTCCTCCTTGGTGTATCTAAAACCTAGATCGCCGAGGAGCCCTCTCATACTCCACCATACTCGCTCCGGCTTAAGGCGAAGCCTTGCGAGATCTCCCGTCTACTTCCGGTACCACGCCGTTGTGCTGCCGGAATCACGAGGATAGTGCTACAACCTCTGCTGCCTGCTGGAACAAGGGAGAGGAAGGTCTTCGTCGAGTACCGAACGTGTGACCGACTACGGGAGCGCTGCCGGAACGCGGCGCCGGAAGGATCGTCTACGCGATCTTGAGATCGGAAAGAGTACGACTACATCACCCACGAGAATCTGCTCTCGTTAAACACTTTGGAATCTTCGAGGGTGAGTTATTCCATCGACTCGTTGCTACAATCTAGTAGATAGATCTTGGCTTGTTTGTTTGTATCGGTAGAAAATTTTGTTTTCCATGCTACGAAACCCTACAGAACACACATGCAATGACACTAGGTGTGGTTCATGAAAAGAACACACATCCAATGACACTGGTGGATACTTATGTGGTCTGTGAAAAGAACACACATGCAATGACTCTAGATGTGGTTTGTGATAATAACACACATGCAATGACACTGGTGGATCCATATGTGGTTTGTGAGAAGAACACACATCCAAAGACACTGGTGGATCCATATGTGGTTTGTGAGAAGAACACACATGCAATGACACTGGGTGTGGTTCATGAAAAGAACACACATCCAATGACATTGGTGGATCCTTATGTGGTTTGTGAAAAGAACAAACATGCAATGACTCTAGATGTGGGTTGTGACAAGAACACACATGCAATGACACTGGTGACTCCATATGTGGTTTGTGAAAAGAACACACATGCAATGACTCTAGTTGCGGTTAATGAAAAGAACACACATGCAATGAATCTGGTCGATCCATGTGATTTGTGAAAAGAACACACGTGCGATGACTCTAGCTATGGTTAATGAAAAGAACACACATGCAATGACACTGGTGGATCCATATGTGGTTTGTGAAAACAACTGACATGCAATGAACTCTGGTGGATCCATATGTGGTTTGTGAGAAGATCACACATCCAATGACACTGGTTCTGGTTCATGAAAAGAACACACATCCAATGACACTGGTGGATCCTTATGTGGTTTGTGAAAATAACACACATGCAATGACTCTAGTGGTTCCACATGTGGTTTGTGAACAGAACACGCATGCAATGACACTGGTGGATCCATATGTGGTTTGTGATAATAACACACATGCAATGACACTGGTGGATCCATATGTGGTTTGTGAGAAGAACACACATGCAATGACACTAGGTGTGGTTCATGCAAAGAACACACATCCAATGACACTGGTGGATCCATATGTGGTTTGTGAAAAGAACAAACATGCAATGACTCTAGATGTGGTTTGTGAAAAGAACACACATGCAATGACACTGGTGGATCCATATGTGGTTTGTGAGAAGAACACACATCCAATGACACTGGTGGATCCACATGTGGTTTGTGAGAAGAACACACATGCAATGACACTGGGTGTGGTTGATGAAAAGAACACACAGCCAATGACACTGGTGGATCCTTATGTGGTTTGTGAAAAGAACGCACATGCAATGACACTGGGTGTGGTTGATGAAAAGAATACACATCCAATGACACTGGTCGATCCATATGTGGTTTGTGAGAAGAACACACATGCAATGACACTGGTTATGGTTCATGAGAAGAACAAACATCCAATGAACTTTGGAGGATCCATATGTGGTTTGTGAGAAGAACACACATGCAATGACTCTAGCTGTGGTTTGTGAAAAGAACACACATGCAATCACACTGGTGGATCCATATGTGGTTTGTGAGAAGAACACACATCCAATGGCACTAGTGGATCCATGTGTGGTTTGTGAGAAGCACACACATGCAATGACACTGGTGGATCCATATGTGATCTGTGGAAAGAACTTACATGCAATGACACTAGCTGTGGTTAATGAAAAGAACAGACATGTAATGACTCGGATGGATACATATGTGGTTTGTGAAAAGAACACACATGCAATGACTCTAGTTGTGGTTAATGAAAAGAACACACATGCAATAGCTCTGGTGGATCCATGTGGTTTGTGAAAAGAACACACATGCAATGACTCTAGTTGTGGTTAGTGAAAAGAACACACATGCAATGACTCTAGTTGTGGTTAATGAAAAGAACACACATGCAATGACTCTGGTGGATCCATGTGGTTTGTGAAAAGAATACACATGTAATGACTCTAGCTATGGTTAATGAAAAGAACACACATGCAATGAGACTGGTGGATCCTTATGTGGTCTGTGAAAAGAACACATGCAATGATCTAGATGTGGTTTGTGAAAAGAACACACATTCATTCACACTGGTGGATCCATATGTGGTTTGTGAGAAGAACACACATTCAATGACACTGGTGGATCCATATGTGGTTTGTGAGAAGACCACACATGCAATGACACTAGGTGTGGTTCATGAAAAGAACACACATCCAATGAACTCTGGTGGAACCATATTTGGTTTGTGAGAAGAACACACATGCAATGACTCTAGGTGTGGTTTGTGAAAAGAACACACATGCAATCACACTAGTGGATCCATATGTGGCTTGTGAGAAGAACACACATCCAATGGCACTGGTGGATCCATGTGTGGTTTGTGAGAAGAACACACATGCAATGACACACAAGCAATGCCACTTGTGGATCCATATGTGGTGTGTGGAAAGAACAGACATGCAATGACACTAGCTGTTGTTAATGAAAAGAACAGACATGCAATGACTCTGATGGATCCATATGTGGTTTGTGAAAAGAACACACATGCAATGACTCTAGTTGTGGTTAATGAAAATAACAGACTTGTAATGACTCTGGTGGATCCATGTGGTTTGTGAAAAGAACACACATGCAATGACTCTAGCTATGGTTAATGAAAAGAACACACATGCAATGACACTGGTGGATCCATATGTGGTTTGTGAAAAGAACAGACATGCAATGAACTCTGGTGGATCCATATGGGGTTTGTGAGAAGATCACACATCCAATGACACTGGTTCTGGTTCATGAAAAAAACAGACATCCAACGACACTGGTGGATCCTTACGTGGTTTGTGAAAATAAGACACAGGCAATGACTCTAGTGGTTCCACATGTGGTTTGTGAACAGAACACACATGCAATGACACTGGTGGATCCATATGTGGTTTGTGATAATAACACACATGCAATGACACTGGGTGTGGTTCATGAAAAGAACACACATCCAATGACACTAGTGGATCCTTGTGTGGTCTGTGAAAAGAACACACATGCAATGACTCTAGATGTGGTTTGTGAAAAGAACACACATGCAATGACACTGGTGGATCCATATGTGGTTTGTGAGAAGAACACACATCCAATGACACCGGTGGATCCATATGTGGTTTGTGAGAAGAACACACATGCAATGACACTGGGTGTGGTTGATGAAAAGAACACACATCCAATGACACTGGTGGATCCTTATATGGTTTGTGAAAAGAACACTTATGCAATGACTCTAGATGTGGTTTGTGAGAAGAACACACATGCAATGACCCTGGTGGATCCATATGTTGTTTGTGAGAAGAACACACATCCAATGGCACTAGTGGATCCATGTGTGGTTTGTGAGAAGAACACACATGCAATGACACTGGTTATGGTTCATGAGAAGAACACACATCCAATGAACTTTGGAGGATCCATATGTGGTTTGTGAGAAGAACACACATGCAATGACTCTAGCTGTGGTTTGTGAAAAGAACACACATGCAATCACACTAGTGGATCCATATGTGGTTTGTGAGAAGAACACACATCCAATGGCACTAGTGGATCCATGTGTGGTTTGTGAGAAGAACACACATGCAATGACACTGGTGGATCCATATGTGATCTGTGGAAAGAACATACATGCAATGACACTAGCTGTGGCTAATCAAAAGAACAGACATGTAATGACTCTGATGGATACATATGTGGTTTGTGAAAAGAACACACATGCAATGACTCTAGTTGTGGTTAATGAAAAGAACACACATGCAATAACTCTAGTTGTGGTTAATGAAAAGAACACACATGCAATGACTCTGGTGGATCCATGTGGTTTGTGAAAAGAACACACATGCAATGATTCTAGCTATGGTTAATGAAAAGAACACACATGCAATGAGACTGGTGGATCCTTATGTGGTCTCTGAAGAGAATACATGCAATGACTCTGGATGTGGTTTGTGAAAAGAACACACATTCATTCACACTGGTGGATCCATATGTGGTTTGTGAGAAGAACACACATTCAATGACACTGGTGGATCCATATGTGGTTTGTGAGAAGACCACACATGCAATGACACTGGGTGTGGTTCATGAAAAGAACACACATCCAATGAACTCTGGTGGATCCATATGTGGTTTGTGAGAAGAACACACATGCAATGACTCTAGGCGTGGTTTGTGAAAAGAACACACATGCAATCACAGTAGTGGATCCATATGTGGTTTGTGAGAAGAACACACATCCAATGGCATTGGTGGAACCGTGTGTGGCTTGTGAGAAGAATACACATGCAATGGCACACATGCAATGACACTGGTGGATCCATATGTGGTCTATGGAAAGAACAGACATGCAATTACACTAGCTATGGTTAATGAAAAGAAGAGACATGCAATGACTCTAATGGATCCATATGTGGTTTGTGAAAAGAACACACATGCAATGACTCTAGTTGTGGTTAATGAAAATAACACACTTGCAATGACTCTGGTGGATCCATGTGGTTTGTGAAAAGAACACACATGCAATGACTCTAGCTATGGTTAATGAAAAGAACACACATGCAATGACACTGGTGGATCCATATGTGGTTTGTGAAAAGAACAGACATGCAATGAACTCTGGTGGATCCATATGGGGTTTGTGAGAAGATCACACATCCAATGACACTAGTTCTGGTTCATGAAAAAAAAACACATCCAACGACACTGGTGGATCCTTACGTGGTTTGTGAAAATAAGACACATGCAATGACTCTAGTGGTTCCACATGTGGTTTGTGAACAGAACACACATGCAATGACACTGGTGGATCCATATGTGGTTTGTGATAATAACACACATGCAATGACACTGGTGGATCCATATGTGGTTTGTGAGAAGAACACACATGTAATGACACTGGGTGTGGTTCATGAAAAGAACACACATCCAATGACACTGGTGGATCCTTATGTGGTCTGTGAAAAGAACACACATGCAATGACTCTAGATGTGGTTTGTGAAAAGAACTCACATGCAATGACACTGGTGGATCCATATGTGGTTTGTGAGAAGAACACACATCCAATGACACTGGTGGATCAATATGTGGTTTGTGAGAAGAACACACATGCAATGACACTGGGTGTGGTTGATGAAAAGAACACACATCCAATGACACTTGTGGATCCTTATATGGTTTGTGAAAAAACACTTATGCAATGACTCTAGATGTGGTTTGTGAGAAGAACACACATGCAATGACCCTGGTGGATCCATATGTGGTTTGTGAGAAGAACACACATCCAATGGCACTAGTGGATCCATGTGTGGTTTGTGAGAAGAACACACATGCAATGACACTGGTGGATCCATATGTGATCTGTGGAAAGAACATACATGCAATGACACTAGCTGTGGTTAATGAAAAGAACAGACATGTAATGACTCTGATGGATACATATGTGGTTTGTGAAAAGAACACACATGCAATGACTCTAGTTGTGGTTAATGAAAAGAACACACATGCAATAACTCTAGTTGTGGTTAATGAAAATAACACACATGCAATGACTCTGGTGGATCCATGTGGTTTGTGAAAAGAACACACATGCAATGATTCTAGCTATGGTTAATGAAAAGAACACACATGCAATGAGACTGGTGGATCCTTATGTGGTCTCTGAAGAGAATACATGCAATGACTCTGGATGTGGTTTGTGAAAAGAACACACATTCATTCACACTGGTGGATCCATATGTGGTTTGTGAGAAGAACACACATTCAATGACACTGGTGGATCCATATGTGGTTTGTGAGAAGACCACACATGCAATGACACTGGGTGTGGTTCATGAAAAGAACACACATCCAATGAACTCTGGTGGATCCATATGTGGTTTGTGAGAAGAACACACATGCAATGACTCTAGGCGTGGTTTGTGAAAAGAACACACATGCAATCACAGTAGTGGATCCATATGTGGTTTGTGAGAAGAACACACATCCAATGGCATTGGTGGAACCGTGTGTGGCTTGTGAGAAGAATACACATGCAATGGCACACATGCAATGACACTGGTGGATCCATATGTGGTCTATGGAAAGAACAGACATGCAATTACACTAGCTATGGTTAATGAAAAGAAGAGACATGCAATGACTCTAATGGATCCATATGTGGTTTGTGAAAAGAACACACATGCAATGACTCTAGTTGTGGTTAATGAAAATAACACACTTGCAATGACTCTGGTGGATCCATGTGGTTTGTGAAAAGAACACACATGCAATGACTCTAGCTATGGTTAATGAAAAGAACACACATGCAATGACACTGGTGGATCCATATGTGGTTTGTGAAAAGAACAGACATGCAATGAACTCT
This sequence comes from Avena sativa, assembly GCA_916181665.1. Taxonomy (NCBI): domain Eukaryota; kingdom Viridiplantae; phylum Streptophyta; class Magnoliopsida; order Poales; family Poaceae; genus Avena; species Avena sativa. The sequence goes on along the minus strand of OV702289.1, from coordinate 539,596,121 downwards.
GGTGGATCCATATGGGGTTTGTGAGAAGATCACACATCCAATGACACTAGTTCTGGTTCATGAAAAAAAAACACATCCAACGACACTGGTGGATCCTTACGTGGTTTGTGAAAATAAGACACATGCAATGACTCTAGTGGTTCCACATGTGGTTTGTGAACAGAACACACATGCAATGACACTGGTGGATCCATATGTGGTTTGTGATAATAACACACATGCAATGACACTGGTGGATCCATATGTGGTTTGTGAGAAGAACACACATGCAATGACACTGGGTGTGGTTCATGAAAAGAACACACATCCAATGACACTGGTGGATCCTTATGTGGTCTGTGAAAAGAACACACATGCAATGACTCTAGATGTGGTTTGTGAAAAGAACTCACATGCAATGACACTGGTGGATCCATATGTGGTTTGTGAGAAGAACACACATCCAATGACACTGGTGGATCAATATGTGGTTTGTGAGAAGAACACACATGCAATGACACTGGGTGTGGTTGATGAAAAGAACACACATCCAATGACACTTGTGGATCCTTATATGGTTTGTGAAAAAACACTTATGCAATGACTCTAGATGTGGTTTGTGAGAAGAACACACATGCAATGACCCTGGTGGATCCATATGTGGTTTGTGAGAAGAACACACATCCAATGGCACTAGTGGATCCATGTGTGGTTTGTGAGAAGAACACACATGCAATGACACTGGTGGATCCATATGTGATCTGTGGAAAGAACATACATGCAATGACACTAGCTGTGGTTAATGAAAAGAACAGACATGTAATGACTCTGATGGATACATATGTGGTTTGTGAAAAGAACACACATGCAATGACTCTAGTTGTGGTTAATGAAAAGAACACACATGCAATAACTCTAGTTGTGGTTAATGAAAATAACACACATGCAATGACTCTGGTGGATCCATGTGGTTTGTGAAAAGAACACACATGCAATGACTCTAGCTATGGTTAATGAAAAGAACACACATGCAATGAGACTGGTGGATCCTTATGTATTCTCTGAAGAGAATACATGCAATGACTCTGGATGTGGTTGTGAAAAGAACACACATTCATTCACACTGGTGGATCCATATGTGGTTTGTGAGAAGAACACACATTCAATGACACTGGTGGATCGATATGTTGTTTGTGAGAAGACCACACATGCAATGACACTGGGTGTGGTTCATGAAAAGAACACACATCCAATGAACTTTGGTGGATCCATATGTGGTTTGTGAGAAGAACACACATGCAATGACTCTAGGCGTGGTTTGTGAAAAGAGCACACATGCAATCACAGTAGTGGATCCATATGTGGTTTGTGAGAAGAACACACATCCAATGGCATTGGTGGAACCGTGTGTGGCTTGTGAGAAGAATACACATGCAATGACACTGGTGGATCCATATGTGGTCTATGGAAAGAACAGACATGCAATTACACTAGCTGTGGTTAATGAAAAGAAGAGACATGCAATGACTCTAATGGATCCATATGTGGTTTGTGAAAAGAACACACATGCAATGACTCTAGTTGTGGTTAATGAAAATAACACACTTGCAATGACTCTGGTGGATCCATGTGGTTTGTGAAAAGAACACACATGCAATGACTCTAGCTATGGTTAATGAAAAGAACACACATCCAATGACACTGGTGGATCCATATGTGGTTTGTGAAAAGAACAGACATGCAATGAACTCTGGTGGATCCATATGGGGCTTGTGAGAAGATCACACATCCAATGACACTGGTTCCGGTTCTTGAAAAAAAAACACGTCCAACGACACTGGTGGATCCTTACGTGGTTTGTGAAAATAAGACACATGCAATGACTCTAGTGGTTCCACATGTGGTTTGTGAACAGAACACACATGCAATGACACTGGTGGATCCATATGTGGTTTGTGATAATAACACACATGCAATGACACTGGTGGATCCATATGTGGTTTGTGAGAAGAACACACATGCAATGACACTGGGTGTGGTTCATGAAAAGAACACACATCCAATGACACTGGTGGATCCTTATGTGGTCTGTGAAAAGAACACACATGCAATGACTCTAGATGTGGTTTGTGAAAAGAACTCACATGCAATGACACTGGTGGATCCATATGTGGTTTGTGAGAAGAACACACATCCAATGACACTGGTGGATCAATATGTGGTTTGTGAGAAGAACACACATGCAATGACACTGGGTGTGGTTGATGAAAAGAACACACATCCAATGACACTTGTGGATCCTTATATGGTTTGTGAAAAAACACTTATGCAATGACTCTAGATGTGGTTTGTGAGAAGAACACACATGCAATGACCCTGGTGGATCCATATGTGGTTTGTGAGAAGAACACACATCCAATGGCACTAGTGGATCCATGTGTGGTTTGTGAGAAGAACACACATGCAATGACACTGGTGGATCCATATGTGATCTGTGGAAAGAACATACATGCAATGACACTAGCTGTGGTTAATGAAAAGAACAGACATGTAATGACTCTGATGGATACATATGTGGTTTGTGAAAAGAACACACATGCAATGACTCTAGTTGTGGTTAATGAAAAGAACACACATGCAATAACTCTAGTTGTGGTTAATGAAAATAACACACATGCAATGACTCTGGTGGATCCATGTGGTTTGTGAAAAGAACACACATGCAATGACTCTAGCTATGGTTAATGAAAAGAACACACATGCAATGAGACTGGTGGATCCTTATGTATTCTCTGAAGAGAATACATGCAATGACTCTGGATGTGGTTGTGAAAAGAACACACATTCATTCACACTGGTGGATCCATATGTGGTTTGTGAGAAGAACACACATTCAATGACACTGGTGGATCGATATGTTGTTTGTGAGAAGACCACACATGCAATGACACTGGGTGTGGTTCATGAAAAGAACACACATCCAATGAACTTTGGTGGATCCATATGTGGTTTGTGAGAAGAACACACATGCAATGACTCTAGGCGTGGTTTGTGAAAAGAGCACACATGCAATCACAGTAGTGGATCCATATGTGGTTTGTGAGAAGAACACACATCCAATGGCATTGGTGGAACCGTGTGTGGCTTGTGAGAAGAATACACATGCAATGACACTGGTGGATCCATATGTGGTCTATGGAAAGAACAGACATGCAATTACACTAGCTGTGGTTAATGAAAAGAAGAGACATGCAATGACTCTAATGGATCCATATGTGGTTTGTGAAAAGAACACACATGCAATGACTCTAGTTGTGGTTAATGAAAATAACACACTTGCAATGACTCTGGTGGATCCATGTGGTTTGTGAAAAGAACACACATGCAATGACTCTAGCTATGGTTAATGAAAAGAACACACATCCAATGACACTGGTGGATCCATATGTGGTTTGTGAAAAGAACAGACATGCAATGAACTCTGGTGGATCCATATGGGGCTTGTGAGAAGATCACACATCCAATGACACTGGTTCCGGTTCTTGAAAAAAAAACACGTCCAACGACACTGGTGGATCCTTACGTGGTTTGTGAAAATAAGACACATGCAATGACTCTAGTGGTTCCACATGTGGTTTGTGAACAGAACACACATGCAATGACACTGGTGGATCCATATGTGGTTTGTGATAATAACACACATGCAATGACACTGGTGGATCCATATGTGGTTTGTGAGAAGAACACACATGCAATGACACTGGGTGTGGTTCATGAAAAGAACACACATCCAATGACACTGGTGGATCCTTATGTGGTCTGTGAAAAGAACACACATGCAATGACTCTAGATGTGGTTTGTGAAAAGAACTCACATGCAATGACACTGGTGGATCCATATGTGGTTTGTGAGAAGAACACACATCCAATGACACTGGTGGATCAATATGTGGTTTGTGAGAAGAACACACATGCAATGACACTGGGTGTGGTTGATGAAAAGAACACACATCCAATGACACTGGTGGATCCTTATATGGTTTGTGAAAAGAACACTTATGCAATGACTCTAGATGTGGTTTGTGAGAAGAACACACATGCAATAACCCTGGTGGATCCATATGTTGTTTGTGAGAAGAACACACATCCAATGGCACTAGTGGATCCATGTGTGGTTTGTGAGAAGAACACAATGCAATGACACTGGTTATGGTTCATGAGAAGAACATACATCCAATGAACTTTGTAGGATCCATGTGTGGTTTGTGAGAAGGACACACATGCAATAACTCTAGCTGTGGTTTGTGAAAAGAACACACATGCAATGACCCTGGTGGATCCATATGTGGTTTGTGAGAAGAACACACATCCAATGGCACTAGTGGATCCATGTGTGGTTTGTGAGAAGAACACACATGCAATGACCCTGGTGGATCCATATCTGGTTTGTGAGAAGAACACACATCCAATGGCACTAGTGGATCCATGTGTGGTTTGTGAGAAGAACACACATGCAATGACACACATGCAATGACACTGGTGGATCCATATGTGGTTTGTGAAAAGAACACACATGCAATGACTCTAGTTGTGGTTAATGAAAAGAACACACATGCAATAACTCTAGTTGTGGTTAATGAAAAGCACACACATAGAATGACTCTGGTGGATCCATGTGGTTTGTGAAAAGAACACACATGCAATGACACTAGCTATGGTTAATGAAAAGAACACACATGCAATGACACTGGTGGATCCTTATGTGGTTTGTGAAAAGAACACATGCAATGACTCTAGACGTGGTTTGTGAAAAGAACACACATTCAATCACACTGGTGGATCCATATGTGGTTTGTGAGAAGAACACACATTCAATGACACTGGTGGATCCATATGTGGTTTGTTAGAAGACCACACATGCAATGACACTGGGTGTGGTTCATCAAAGAACACACATCCAATGAACTCTGGAGATCCATATGTGGTTTGTGAGAAGAACACACATGCAATGACTGTAGGCGTAGTTTGTGAAAAGAACACACATGCAATCACACTAGTGGATCCATATGTGGTTTGTGAGAAGAACACACATCCAATGGCACTGGTGGATCCATGTGTGGTTTGTGAGAAGAACACACATGCAATGACACACAAGCAATGACACTGGTGGATCCATATGTGCTGTGTGGAAAGAACAGACATGCAATGACACTAGCTGTTGTTAATGAAAAGAACAGACATGCAATGACTCTGATGGATCCATATGTGGTTTGTGAAAAGAACACACATGCAATGACTCTAGTTGTGGTTAATGAAAATAACAGACTTGTAATTACTCTGGTGGATCCATGTGGTTTGTGAAAAGAACACACATGCAATGATTCTAGCTATGGTTAATGAAAAGAACAGACATGCAATGAACTCTAGTGGATCCATATGGGGTTTGTGAGAAGATCACACATCCAATGACATTGGTTGTGGTTCATGAAAAGAACACACATCCAATGACACTGGTGGATCCTTATGTGGTTTGTGAAAATAACACACATGCAATGACTCTAGTGGTTCCACATGTGGTTTGTGAACAGAACACACATGCAATGACACTGGTGGATCCATATGTGGTTTGTGATAATAACACACATGCAATGACACTGGTGGATCCATATGTGGTTTATGAGAAGAACACACATGCAATGACACTAGGTGTGGTTCATGAAAAGAACACACATCCAATGACACTGGTGGATCCTTATGTGGTCTGTGAAAACAACACACATGCAATGACTCTAGATGTGGTTTGTGAAAAGAACACACATGCAATGACACTGGTGGATCCATATATGGTTTGTGAGAAGAACACACATCCAATGACACTGGTGGATCCATATGTGGTTTGAGAGAAGAACACACATGCAATGACACTGGGTGTCGTTCATGAAAAGAACACACATCCAATGACACTGGTGGATCCTTATGTGGTTTGTGAAAAGAACATACATGCAATGACTCTAGATGTGGGTTGTGACAAGAACACACATGCAATGACACTGGTGACTCCATATGTGGTTTGTGAATAGAACACAGATGCAATGACTCTAGTTGTGGTTAATGAAAAGAACACACATGCAATGACTCTGGTAGATCCATGTGGTTTGTGAAAAGAACACACATGCAATGACTCTAGCTATGGTTAATGAAAAGAACACACATGCAATGACACTGGAGGATCCATATTTGGTTTGTGAAAATAACAGACATGCAATGAACTCTAGTGGATCCATATGTGGTTTGTGAGAAGAACACACATCCAATGGCACTAGTGGATCCATGTGTGGTTTGTGAGAAGAACACACATGCAATGACACACATGCAATGACACTGGTGGATCCATATGTGGTTTGTGAAAAGAACACACATGCAATGACTCTAGTTGTGGTTAATGAAAAGAACACACATGCAATAACTCTAGTTGTGGTTAATGAAAAGCACACACATGGAATGACTCTGGTGGATCCATGTGGTTTGTGAAAAGAACACACATGCAATGACACTAGCTATGGTTAATGAAAAGAACACACATGCAATGACACTGGTGGATCCTTATGTGGTTTGTGAAAAGAACACATGCAATGACTCTAGACGTGGTTTGTGAAAAGAACACACATTCAATCACACTGGTGGATCCATATGTGGTTTGTGAGAAGAACACACATTCAATGACACTGGTGGATCCATATGTGGTGTGTTAGAAGACCACACATGCAATGACACTGGGTGTGGTTCATCAAAGAACACACATCCAATGAACTCTGGTGGATCCATATGTGGTTTGTGAGAAGAACACACATGCAATGACTGTAGGCGTAGTTTGTGAAAAGAACACACATGCAATCACACTAGTGGATCCATATGTGGCTTGTGAGAATAACACACATCCAATGGCACTGGTGGATCCATGTGTGGTTTGTGAGAAGAACACACATGCAATGACACACAAGCAATGACACTGGTGGATCCATATGTGGTGTGTGGAAAGAACAGACATGCAATGACACTAGCTGTTGTTAATGAAAAGAACAGACATGCAATGACTCTGATGGATCCATATGTGGTTTGTGAAAAGAACACACATGCAATGACTCTAGTTGTGGTTAATGAAAATAACAGACTTGTAATGACTCTGGTGGATCCATGTGGTTTGTGAAAAGAACACACATGCAATGACTCTAGCTATGGTTAATGAAAAGAACACACATGCAATGACATTGGTGGATCCATATGTGGTTTGTGAGAAGATCACACATCCAATGACACTGGTTGTGGTTCATGAAAAGAACACACATCCAATGACACTGGTGGATCCTTATGTGGTTTGTGAAAATAACACACATGCAATGACTCTAGTGGTTCCACGTGTGGTTTGTGAACAGAACACACATGCAATGAAACTGGTGGATCCATATGTGGTTTGTGATAATAACACACATGCAATGACACTGGTGGATCCATATGTGGTTTGTGAGAAGAACACACATGCAATGACACTGGGTGTAGTTCATGAAAAGAACACACATCCAATGACATCGGTGGATCCTTATGTGGTCTGTGAAAAGAACACACATGCAATGACTCTAGATGTGGTTTGTGAAAAGAATACACATGCAATGACACTGGTGGATCCATATGTGGTTTGTGAGAAGAACACACATCCAATGACACTGGTGGATCCATATGTGGTTTGTGAGAAGAACACACATGCAATGACACTGGGTGTCGTTCATGAAAAGAACACACATCCAATGACACTGGTGGATCCTTATGTGGTTTGTGAAAAGAACATACATGCAATGACTCTAGATGTGGGTTGTGACAAGAACACACATGCAATGACACTGGTGACTCCATATGTGGTTTGTGAATAGAACACAGATGCAATGACTCTAGTTGTGGTTAATGAAAAGAACACACATGCAATGACTCTGGTAGATCCATGTGGTTTGTGAAAAGAACACACATGCAATGACTCTAGCTATGGTTAATGAAAAGAACACACATGCAATGACACTGGAGGATCCATATTTGGTTTGTGAAAATAACAGACATGCAATGAACTCTGCTGGATCCATATGTGGTTTGTGATAAGATCACACATCCAATGACACTGGTTGTGGTTCATGAAAAGAACACACATCCAATGACACTGGTCGATCCTTATGTTGTTTGTGCAAAGAATATACATGCAATGACTCGGGTGGATCCACATGTGGTTTGTGAAAAGAACAGACATGCAATGACACTGGTGGATCCATATGCTTTGTGAGAATAACACGCATGCAATGCCACTGGTGGATCCATATGTTTTTTGTGAGAAGAACACACATGCAATGACACTAGGTGTGGTTCATGAAAAGAACACACATCCACTGACACTGATGGGTCCTTATGTGGTATGTGAAAAGAACACACATGCAATGACTCTAGACGTGGTTTGTGAAAAGAACACACATTCAATCACATTGGTGGATCCATATGTTGTTTGTGAGAAGAACACACATCCAATGACACTGGTGGATCCATATGTGGTTTGTGAGAAGACCACACATGCAATGACACTAGGTGTGGTTCATGAAAAGAACACACATCCAATGAACTCTGGTGGATATATATGTGGTTTGTGAGAAGAACACACATGCAATGACTCTAGGCGTGGTTTGTGAAAAGAACACACATGCAATCACACTAGTGGATCCATATGTGGTTTGTGAGAAGAACAAACATCCAATGGCACTGGTGGATCCATGTGTGGTTTGTGAGAAGAACACACATGCAATAACACACAAGCAATGACACTAGTGGATCCATATGTGGTCTGTGGAAAGAACAGACATGCAATGACACTATCTGTGATTAATGAAAAGAATAGACATGCAATGACTCGGATGGATCCAGATGTGGTTTGTGAAAAGAACACACATGCAATGACTCTAGTTGTGGTTAATGAAAATAATACACTTGCAATGACTATGGTGGATCCATGTGGTTTGTGAGAAGAACACACATGCAATGACTCTAGGCGTGGTTTGTGAAAAGAACACACATGCAATCACACTAGTGGATCCATATGTGGTTTGTGAGAAGAACACACATCCAATGGCACCGATGGATCCTTGTGTGGTTTCTGAGAAGAACACACATGCAATGACACTAGTGGATCCATATGTGGTCTATGGAAAGAACAGACATGCAATGACACTAGCTGTGGTTAATGAAAAGAACATACATGCAATGACTCTGATGGATCCATATGTGGTTTGTGAAAAGAACACACATGCAATGACTCTAGTTGTGGTTAATTAAAAGAACACACATGCAATGACTCTGGTGGATCCATGTGGTTTGTGAAAAGAACACACATACAATGACTCTAGCTATGGTTAATGAAAAGAACACACATGCAATGACACTGGTGGATCCATATGTGGTTTGTGAAAAGAACAGACATGCAATGAACTCTGGTGGATCCATATGGGGTTTGTGAGAAGATCACACATCCAATGACACTGGTTGAGGTTCATGAAAAGAACACACATCCAATGACACTGGTGGATCCTTAGGTGGTTTGTGAAAATAACACACATGCAATGACTCTAGTGGTTCCACATGTGGTTTGTGAACAGAACACACATGCAATGACACTGGTGGATCCATATGTGGTTCGTGATAATAACAAACATGCAATGACACTGGTGGATCCATATATCGTTTGTGAGAAGAACACACATGCAATGACACTAGGTGTGGTACATGAAAAGAACACACATCCAATGACACTGGTGGATCCTTATGTGGTCTATGAAAAGAACACACATGCAATGACTCTAGATGTGGTTTGTGAAAGGAAGACACATGCAATGACACCGGTGGATCCATATGTGGTTTGTGAGAAGAACACACATCCAATGACACTGGTGGATCCATATGTGGTTTGTGAGAAGAACACACATGCAATGACACTGGGTGTGGTTCATGAAAAGAACACACATCCAATGTCACTGGTGGATCCGTATGTGGTTTGTGAAAAGAACAGACATGCAATGACTCTAGATGTGGGTTATGACAAGAACACACATGCAATGACACTGGTGATTCCATATGTGCTTTGTGAAAAGAACACACATGCAATGACTCTAGGTGTGGTTAATGAAAAGAACACACATGCAATGACTCTGGTGGATCCATGTGGTTTGTGAAAAGAACACAATGCAATGACTCTAGCTATGGTTAATGAAAAGAACACACATGCAATGACATTGGTGGATCCATATGTGGTTTGTGAAAAGAACTGACATGCAATGAACTCTGGTGGATCCATATGTGGTTTGTGAGAAGATCACACATCCAATGACACCGGTTCTGGTTCATGAAAAGAACAGACATCCAATGACACTGGTGGATCCTTATGTGGTTTGTGAATAGAACACACATGCAATGACTCTGGTGGATCCACATGTGGTTTGTGAAAAGAAAACACATGCAATGACACTGGTGGATCCATATGTGGTTTGTGAAAATAACACACATGCAATGACACTGGTGGATCCATATGTGGTTTGGGAGAAGAACACACATGCAATAACACTATGTGCGGTTCATGCAAAGAGCACACATCCAATGACACTGCTGGATCCTTATGTGGTCTGTGAAAAGAACACACATGCAGTGACTCTAGATGTGGTTTGTGAAAAGAACACACATGCAATGACACTGGTGGATCCATATGTGGTTTGTGAGAAGAACACACATCCAATGACACTGGTTCCGGTTCATGAAAAAAACACACATCCAACGACACTGGTGGATCCTTACGTGGTTTGTGAAAATAAGACACATGCAATGACTCTAGTGGTTCCACATGTGGTTTGTGAACAGAACACACATGCAATGACACTGGTGGATCCATATGTGGTTTGTGATAATAACACACATGCAATGACACTGGTGGATCCATATGTGGTTTGTGAGAAGAACACACATGCAATGACACTGGGTGTGGTTCATGAAAAGAACACACATCCAATGACACTGGTGGATCCTTATGTGGTCTGTGAAAAGAACACACATGCAATGACTCTAGATGTGGTTTGTGAAAAGAACTCACATGCAATGACACTGGTGGATCCATATGTGGTTTGTGAGAAGAACACACATCCAATGACACTGGTGGATCCATATGTGGTTTGTGAGAAGAACACACATGCAATGACACTGGGTGTGGTTGATGAAAAGAACACACATCCAATGACAATGGTGGATCCTTATATGGTTTGTGAAAATAACACTTATGCAATGACTCTAGATGTGGTTTGTGAGAAGAACACACATGCAATGACCCTGGTGGATCCATATGTTGTTTGTGAGAAGAACACACATCCAATGGCACTAGTGGATCCATGTGTGGTTTGTGAGAAGAACACAATGCAATGACACTGGTTATGGTTCATGAGAAGAACATACATCCAATGAACTTTGTAGGATCCATGTGTGGTTTGTGAGAAGAACACACATGCAATAACTCTAGCTGTGGTTTGTGAAAAGGACACACATGCAATGACCCTGGTGGATCCATATGTGGTTTGTGAGAAGAACACACATCCAATGGCACTAGTGGATCCATGTGTGGTTTGTGAGAAGAACACACATGCAATGACCCTGGTGGATCCATATCTGGTTTGTGAGAAGAACACACATCCAATGGCACTAGTGGATCCATGTGTGGTTTGTGAGAAGAACACACATGCAATGACACACATGCAATGACACTGGTGGATCCATATGTGGTTTGTGAAAAGAACACACATGCAATGACTCTAGTTGTGGTTAATGAAAAGAACACACATGCAATAACTCTAGTTGTGGTTAATGAAAAGCACACACATGGAATGACTCTGGTGGATCCATGTGGTTTGTGAAAATAACACACATGCAATGACACTAGCTATGGTTAATGAAAAGAACACACATGCAATGACACTGGTGGATCCTTATGTGGTTTGTGAAAAGAACACATGCAATGACTCTAGACGTGGTTTGTGAAAAGAACACACATTCAATCACACTGGTGGATCCATATGTGGTTTGTGAGAAGAACACACATTCAATGACACTGGTGGATCCATATGTGGTTTGTTAGAAGACCACACATGCAATGACACTGGGTGTGGTTCATCAAAGAACGCACATCCAATGAACTCTGGAGATCCATATGTGGTTTGTGAGAAGAACACACATGCAATGACTGTAGGCATAGTTTGTGAAAAGAACACACATGCAATCACACTAGTGGATCCATATGTGGTTTGTGAGAAGAACACACATCCAATGGCACTGGTGGATCCATGTGTGGTTTGTGAGAAGAACACACATGCAATGACACACAAGCAATGACACTGGTGGATCCATATGTGCTGTGTGGAAAGAACAGACATGCAATGACACTAGCTGTTGTTAATGAAAAGAACAGACATGCAATGACTCTGATGGATCCATATGTGGTTTGTGAAAAGAACACACATGCAATGACTCTAGTTGTGGTTAATGAAAATAACAGACTTGTAATTACTCTGGTGGATCCATGTGGTTTGTGAAAAGAACACACATGCAATGACTCTAGCTATGGTTAATGAAAAGAACACACATGCAATGACATTGGTGGATCCATATGTGGTTTGTGAGAAGATCACACATCCAATGACACTGGTTGTGGTTCATGAAAAGAACACACATCCAATGACACTGGTGGATCCTTATGTGGTTTGTGAAAATAACACACATGCAATGACTCTAGTGGTTCCACATGTGGTTTGTGAACAGAACACACATGCAATGAAACTGGTGGATCCATATGTGGTTTGTGATAATAACACACATGCAATGACACTGGTGGATCCATATGTGGTTTGTGAGAAGAACACACATGCAATAACACTGGGTGTAATTCATGAAAAGAACACACATCCAATGACACCGATGGATCCTTATATGGTTTGTGAAAAGAACACACATGCAATGACTCTAGATGTGGTTTGTGAAAAGAATACACATGCAATGACACTGGTGGATCCATATGTGGTTTGTGAGAAGAACACACATCCAATGACACTGGTGGATCCATATGTGGTTTGTGAGAAGAACACACATGCAATGACACTGGGTGTGGTTGATGAAAAGAACACACATCCAATGACACTGGTGGATCCTTATGTGGTTTGTGAAAAGAACATACATGCAATGACTCTAGATGTGGGTTGTGACAAGAACACACATGCAATGACACTGGTGACTCCATATGTGGTTTGTGAATAGAACACAGATGTAATGACTCTAGTTGTGGTTAATGAAAAGAACACACATGCAATGACTCTGGTAGATCCATGTGGTTTGTGAAAAGAACACACATGCAATGACTCTAGCTATGGTTAATGAAAAGAACACACATGCAATGACACTGGAGGATCCATATTTGGTTTGTGAAAATAACAGACATGCAATGAACTCTGGTGGATCCATATGTGGTTTGTGAGAAGAACACACATCCAATGGCACTAGTGGATCCATGTGTGGTTTGTGAGAAGAACACACATGCAATGACACACATGCAATGACACTGGTGGATCCATATGTGGTTTGTGAAAAGAACACACATGCAATGACTCTAGTTGTGGTTAATGAAAAGAACACACATGCAATAACTCTAGTTGTGGTTAATGAAAAGCACACACATGGAATGACTCTGGTGGATCCATATGTGGTTTGTGAAAAGAACACACATGCAATGACACTAGCTATGGTTAATGAAAAGAACACACATGCAATGACACTGGTGGATCCTTATGTGGTTTGTGAAAAGAACACATGCAATGACTCTAGACGTGGTTTGTGAAAAGAACACACATTCAATCACACTGGTGGATCCATATGTGGTTTGTGAGAAGAACACACATTCAATGACACTGGTGGATCCATATGTGGTGTGTTAGAAGACCACACATGCAATGACACTGGGTGTGGTTCATCAAAGAACACACATCCAATGAACTCTGGTGGATCCATATGTGGTTTGTGAGAAGAACACACATGCAATGACTGTAGGCGTAGTTTGTGAAAAGAACACACATGCAATCACACTAGTGGATCCATATGTGGTTTGTGAGAAGAACACACATCCAATGGCACTGGTGGATCCATGTGTGGTTTGTGAGAAGAACACACATGCAATGACACACAAGCAATGACACTTGTGGATCCATATGTGGTGTGTGGAAAGAACAGACATGCAATGACACTAGCTGTTGTTAATGAAAAGAACAGACATGCAATGACTCTGATGGATCCATATGTGGTTTGTGAAAAGAACACACATGCAATGACTCTAGTTGTGGTTAATGAAAATAACAGACTTGTAATGACTCTGGTGGATCCATGTGGTTTGTGAAAAGAACACACATGCAATGACTCTAGCTATGGTTAATGAAAAGAACCCACATGCAATGACATTGGTGGATCCATATGTGGTTTGTGAGAAGATCACACATCCAATGACACTGGTTGTGGTTCATGAAAAGAACACACATCCAATGACACTGGTGGATCCTCATGTGGTTTGTGAAAATAACACACATGCAATGACTCTAGTGGTTCCACATGTGGTTTGTGAACAGAACACACATGCAATGAAACTGGTGGATCCATATGTGGTTTGTGATAATAACACACATGCAATGACACTGGTGGATCCATATGTGGTTTGTGAGAATAACACACATGCAATGACACTGGGTGTAGTTCATGAAAAGAACACACATCCAATGACACCGGTGGATCCTTATGTGGTCTGTGAAAAGAACACACATGCAATGACTCTAGATGTGGTTTGTGAAAAGAATACACATGCAATGACACTGGTGGATCCATATGTGGTTTGTGAGAAGAACACACATCCAATGACACTGGTGGATCCATATGTGGTTTGTGATAAGAACACACATGCAATGACACTGGGTGTCGTTCATGAAAAGAACACACATCCAATGACACTGGTGGATCCTTATGTGGTTTGTGAAAAGAACATACATGCAATGACTCTAGATGTGGGTTGTGACAAGAACACACATGCAATGACACTGGTGACTCCATATGTGGTTTGTGAATAGAACACAGATGCAATGACTCTAGTTGTGGTTAATGAAAAGAACACACATGCAATGACTCTGGTAGATCCATGTGGTTTGTGAAAAGAACACACATGCAATGACTCTAGCTATGGTTAATGAAAAGAACACACATGCAATGACACTGGAGGATCCATATTTGGTTTGTGAAAATAACTGACATGCAATGAACTCTGGTGGATCCATATGTGGTTTGTGATAAGATCACACATCCAATGACACTGGTTGTGGTTCATGAAAAGAACACACATCCAATGACACTGGTCGATCCTTATGTTGTTTGTGCAAAGAATATACATGCAATGACACTGGGTGTGGTTCATCAAAGAACACACATCCAATGAACTCTGGTGGATCCATATGTGGTTTGTGAGAAGAACACACATGCAATGACTGTAGGCGTAGTTTGTGAAAAGAACACACATGCAATCACACTAGTGGATCCATATGTGGTTTGTGAGAAGAACACACATCCAATGGCACTGGTGGATCCATGTGTGGTTTGTGAGAAGAACACACATGCAATGACACACAAGCAATGACACTGGTGGATCCATATGTGGTGTGTGGAAAGAACAGACATGCAATGACACTAGCTGTTGTTAATGAAAAGAACAGACATGCAATGACTCTGATGGATCCATATGTGGTTTGTGAAAAGAACACACATGCAATGACTCTAGTTGTGGTTAATGAAAATAACAGACTTGTAATGACTCTGGTGGATCCATGTGGTTTGTGAAAAGAACACACATGCAATGACTCTAGCTATGGTTAATGAAAAGAACCCACATGCAATGACATTGGTGGATCCATATGTGGTTTGTGAGAAGATCACACATCCAATGACACTGGTTGTGGTTCATGAAAAGAACACACATCCAATGACACTGGTGGATCCTCATGTGGTTTGTGAAAATAACACACATGCAATGACTCTAGTGGTTCCACATGTGGTTTGTGAACAGAACACACATGCAATGAAACTGGTGGATCCATATGTGGTTTGTGATAATAACACACATGCAATGACACTGGTGGATCCATATGTGGTTTGTGAGAATAACACACATGCAATGACACTGGGTGTAGTTCATGAAAAGAACACACATCCAATGACACCGATGGATCCTTATGTGGTCTGTGAAAAGAACACACATGCAATGACTCTAGATGTGGTTTGTGAAAAGAATACACATGCAATGACACTGGTGGATCCATATGTGGTTTGTGAGAAGAACACACATCCAATGACACTGGTGGATCCATATGTGGTTTGTGATAAGAACACACATGCAATGACACTGGGTGTCGTTCATGAAAAGAACACACATCCAATGACACTGGTGGATCCTTATGTGGTTTGTGAAAAGAACATACATGCAATGACTCTAGATGTGGGTTGTGACAAGAACACAAATGCAATGACACTGGTGACTCCATATGTGGTTTGTGAATAGAACACAGATGCAATGACTCTAGTTGTGGTTAATGAAAAGAACACACATGCAATGACTCTGGTAGATCCATGTGGTTTGTGAAAAGAACACACATGCAATGACTCTAGCTATGGTTAATGAAAAGAACACACATGCAATGACACTGGA
Source organism: Avena sativa (assembly GCA_916181665.1). Taxonomy (NCBI): domain Eukaryota; kingdom Viridiplantae; phylum Streptophyta; class Magnoliopsida; order Poales; family Poaceae; genus Avena; species Avena sativa. The sequence continues at coordinate 539,579,305 of OV702289.1, read as the reverse complement.
GGATCCATATTTGGTTTGTGAAAATAACTGACATGCAATGAACTCTGGTGGATCCATATGTGGTTTGTGATAAGATCACACATCCAATGACACTGGTTGTGGTTCATGAAAAGAACACACATCCAATGACACTGGTCGATCCTTATGTTGTTTGTGCAAAGAATATACATGCAATGACTCGGGTGGATCCACATGTGGTTTGTGAAAAGAACAGACATGCAATGACACTGGTGGATCCATATGCTTTGTGAGAATAACACGCATGCAATGCCACTGGTGGATCCATATGTTTTTTGTGAGAAGAACACACATGCAATGACACTAGGTGTGGTTCATGAAAAGAACACACATCCACTGACACTGATGGGTCCTTATGTGGTATGTGAAAAGAACACACATGCAATGACTCTAGACGTGGTTTGTGAAAAGAACACACATTCAATCACACTGGTGGATCCATATGTGGTTTGTGAGAAGAACACACATCCAATGACACTGGTGGATCCATATGTGGTTTGTGAGAAGACCACACATGCAATGACACTAGGTGTGGTTCGTGAAAAGAACACACATCCAATGAACTCTGGTGGATCTATATGTGGTTTGTGAGAAGAACACACATGCAATGACTCTAGGCGTGGTTTGTGAAAAGAACACACATGCAATCACACTAGTGGATCCATATGTGGTTTGTGAGAAGAACACACATCCAATGGCACTGCTGGATCCATGTGTGGTTTGTGAGAAGAACACACATGCAATAACACATAAGCAATGACACTAGTGGATCCATATGTGGTCTGTGGAAAGAACAGACATGCAATGACACTAGCTGTGGTTAATGAAAAGAACAGACATGCAATGACTCGGATGGATCCAGATGTGGTTTGTGAAAAGAACACACATGCAATGACTCTAGTTGTGGTTAATGAAAGTAATACACATGCAATGACTATGGTGGATCCATGTGGTTTGTGAGAAGAACACACATGCAATGACTCTAGGCGTGGTTTGTGAAAAGAACACACATGCAATCACACTAGTGGATCCATATGTGGTTTGTGAGAAGAACACACATCCAATGGCACCGGTGGATCCTTGTGTGGTTTCTGAGAAGAACACACATGCAATGACACTAGTGGATCCATATGTGGTCTATGGAAAGAACAGACATGCAATGACACTAGCTGTGGTTAATGAAAAGAACATACATGCAATGACTCTGATGGATCCATATGTGGTTTGTGAAAAGAACACACATGCAATGACTCTAGTTGTGGTTAATTAAAAGAACACACATGCAATGACTCTGGTGGATCCATGTGGTTTGTGAAGAGAACACACATACAATGACTCTAGCTATGGTTAATGAAAAGAACACACATGCAATGACACTGGTGGATCCATATGTGGTTTGTGAAAAGAACAGACATGCAATGAACTCTGGTGGATCCATATGGGGTTTGTGAGAAGATCACACATCCAATGACACTGGTTGAGGTTCATGAAAAGAACACACATCCAATGACACTGGTGGATCCTTAGGTGGTTTGTGAAAATAACACACATGCAATGACTCTAGTGGTTCCACATGTGGTTTGTGAACAGAACACACATGCAATGCCACTGGTGGATCCATATGTGGTTTGTGATAATAACAAACATGCAATTACACTGGTGGATCCATATATCGTTTGTGAGAAGAACACACATGCAATGACACTAGGTGTTGTACATGAAAAGAACACGCATCCAATGACACTGGTGGATCCTTATGTGGTCTATGAAAAGAACACACATGCAATGACTCTAGATGTGGTTTGTGAAAGGAAGACACATGCAATGACACTGGTGGATCCATATGTGGTTTGTGATAAGAACACACATCCAATGACACTGGTGGATCCATATGTGGTTTGTGAGAAGAACACACATGCAATGACACTGGGTGTGGTTCATGAAAAGAACACACATCCAATGTCACTGGTGGATCCGTATGTGGTTTGTGAAAAGAACAGACATGCAATGTCTCTAGATGTGGGTTATGACAAGAACACACATGCAATGACACTGGTGACTCCATATGTGGTTTGTGAAAAGAACACACATGCAATGACTCTAGTTGTGGTTAATGAAAAGAACACACATGCAATGACTCTGGTGGATCCATGTGGTTTGTGAAAAGAACACAATGCAATGACTCTAGCTATGGTTAATGAAAAGAACACACATGCAATGACATTGGTGGATCCATATGTGGTTTGTGAAAAGAACTGACATGCAATGAACTCTGGTGGATCCATATGTGGTTTGTGAGAAGATCACACATCCAATGACACCGGTTCTGGTTCATGAAAAGAACAGACATCCAATGACACTGGTGGATCCTTATGTGGTTTGTGAATAGAACACACATGCAATGACTCTGGTGGATCCACATGTGGTTTGTGAAAAGAAAACACATACAATGACACTGGTGGATCCATATGTGGTTTGTGAGAATAACACACATGCAATGACACTGGTGGATCCATATGTGGTTTGGGAGAAGAACACACATGCAATAACACTATGTGCGGTTCATGCAAAGAGCACACATCCAATGACACTGCTGGATCCTTATGTGGTCTGTGAAAAGAACACACATGCAGTGACTCTAGATGTGGTTTGTGAAAAGAACACACATGCAATGACACTGGTGGATCCATATGTGGTTTGTGATAAGAACACACATCCAATGACACTGGTGGATCCATATGTGGTTTGTGAAAAGAACACACATGCAATGACACTGGTGGATCCATATGTGGTTTGTGAGAAGAACACACATCCAATGACACTGGTGGATCCATATGTGGTTTGTGAGAAGAACACACATGCAATGACACTGGGTGTGGTTGATGAAAAGAACACACATCCAATGACACTGGTGGATCCTTATGTGGTTTGTGAAAAGAACACTTATGCAATGACTCTAGATGTGGTTTGTGAGAAGAACACACATGCAATGACCCTGGTGGATCCATATGTTGTTTGTGAGTAGAACACACATCCAATGACACTAGTGGATCCATATGTGGTTTGTGAGAACAACACACATGCAATGACACTGGTTATGGTTCATGAGAAGAACACACATCCAATGAACTTTGGAGGATCCATATGGGGTTTGTGAGAAGAACACACATGCAAGAACATACATGCGATGACACTAGTTGTGGTTAATGAAAAGAACAGACATGTAATGACTCTGATGGATACATATGTGGTTTGTGAAAAGAACACACATGCAATGACTCTAGTTGTGGTTAATGAAAAGAACACACATGCAATGACTCTAGTTGTGGTTAATGAAAAGAAAACACATGCAATGACTCCGGTGGATCCATGTGGTTTGTGAAAAGAACACACATGCAATCACTGTAGCTATGGTTAATGAAAAGAACACACATGCAATGACACTGGTGGATCCATTTGTGGTTTGTGAATAGAACAGACATGCAATGAACTCTGGTGGATCCATCTGTGGTTTGTGAGAAGATCACACATCCAAAGACACTGGTTGTGGTTCATGAAAAGAACACACGTCAAATGACACTGGTGGATCCTTATGTGGTTATTGAAAAGAACACACATGCAATGACTCTGCTGGATCACATGTGGTTTGTGAAAAGAACACACATGCAATGACACTGGTGGATCCATATGTGGTTTGTGAGAATAACACACATGCAATGACACTGGTGGATCCATATGCGGTTTGTGAGAAGAAGACGCATTCAATGACACTGGGTGTGGTTCATGAAAATAACAAACATCCAATGACACTGGTTGATCCTTATGTGGTCTGTGAAAAGAACACACATGCAATGACTCTAGATGTGGTTTGTGAAAAGAACACACATGCAATCACACTGGTGGATCCATATGTGGTTTGTGAGAAGAACACACATCCAATGACACTGGTGGATCCATATGTGGTTTGTGAGAAGACCACACATGCAATGACACTGGGTGTGGTTCATGAAAAGAACACACATCCAATGAACTTTGGTGGATCCATATGTGGTTTGTGAGAAGAACACACATGCAATGACTCTAGCTGTGGTTTATGAAAAGAACACACATGCAATCACACTAGTGGATCCATTTGTAGTTTGTGAGAAGAACACACATCCAATGGCTCTATTGGATCCATGTGTGGTTTGTGAGAAGAACACACATGCAATTACACTGGTGGATCCATATATGGTCTGTGGAAAGAACATACATGCAATGACACTAGCTGTGGTTAATAAAAAGAACAGACATCTAATGACTCTGATGGATGCATATGTGGTTTGTGAAAAGAACACACATGCAATGACTCTAGTTGTGGTTAATGAAAAGAACACACATCCAATCACTCGGGTGGATCCATGTTGTTTGTGAAAAGAACACACATGCAATGACTCTAGCTATGGTTAATGAAAACAACACACATGTAATGAAACAGGTGGATCCATACGTGGTTTGTGAAAAGAACAGACATGCAATGAACTCTGGTGGATCCATATGTGGTTTGTGAGAAGATCACACATCCAATGACACTGGTTGTGGTTCATGAAAACAACACACATCCAATGACACTAGTGGATCCTTATGTGGTTATTGAAAACAACACACATGCAATGACTCTGGTGGATCCATATGTGGTTTGTGAAAAGAACACACATGCAATGACACTGGTGGATCCATATGTGGTTTGTGAGAATAACACACATGCAATGACACTGGTGGATCCATATGTGGTTTGTGAGAAGAACACACACGCAATGACACTAGGTGTGGTTCCTGACAATAACACACATCCAATGACACTGGTGGATCCTTATGTGGTCTGTGAAAAGAACACACACGCAATGACTCTAGATGTGGTTTGTGAAAAGAACACACATGAAATCACACTGGTGGATCCATAAGTGGTTTGTGAGAAGAACACACATCCAATCACATTGGTGGATCCATATGTGGTTTGTGATAAGAACACACATGCAATGACACTGGGTGTGGTTCATGAAAAGAACACACATCCAATAAACTCTGGTGGATCCATATGTGGTTTGTGAGAATAAAACACATACAATGACTCTAGCTGTGGTTTGTGAAAAGAACACACATGCAATCACACTGGTGGATCCATTTGTAGTTTGTGAGAAGAACACATATCCAATGGCACTAGTGGATCCATGTGTGGTTTGTTAGAAGAACACACATGCAATGACACTGGTGGATCCATATGTGGTATGTGTAAAGAACAGACATGCAATGACACTAGTTCTGGTTAATGAGAAGAACAGACATGCAATGACTCTGATGGATCCATATGTGGTATGTGAAAAGAACACACATGCAATGACTCTAGTTGTGGTTAATGAAAAGAACACACGTGCAATGACTCTGGTGGATCCATGTGGTTTGTGAAAAGAACACACATGCAATGACTCTAGCTATGGTTAATGAAAAGAACACGCATGCAATGACACTGGTGGATCCATATGTGGTTTGTAAAAATAACAGACATTCAATGAACTCTAGTGGATCAATATGTGGTTTGTGATAAGATCACACATCCACTGACACTGGTTGTGGTTCATGAAAAGAACACACATCCAATGACACTGGTGGATCCTTATGTGGTTTGTGAAAATAACACACATGCAATGACTCTGGTGGATCCTTATGTGGTTTGTGAAAAGAACATACATGCAATGACTCTAGATGTGGGTTGTGACAAGAACACACATGCAATGACACTGGTGACTCCATATGTGGTTTGTGAATAGAACACAGATGCAATGACTCTAGTTGTGGTTAATGAAAAGAACACACATGCAATGACTCTGGTAGATCCATGTGGTTTGTGAAAAGAACACACATGCAATGACTCTAGCTATGGTTAATGAAAAGAACACGCATGCAATGACACTGGTGGATCCATATGTGGTTTGTAAAAATAACAGACATGCAATGAACTCTAGTGGATCAATATGTGGTTTGTGATAAGATCACACATCCACTGACACTGGTTGTGGTTCATGAAAAGAACACACATCCAATGACACTGGTGGATCCTTATGTGGTTTGTGAAAATAACACAAATGCAATGACTCTGGTGGATCCACATGTGGTTTGTGAAAAGAACACACATGCAATGACACTGGTGGATCCATATGTGGTTTGTGAGAATAACACACATGCAATGACACTGGTGGATCCATATGTTGTTTGTGAGAAGAACACACATGCAATGACACTGGGTGTGGTTCATGAAAAGCACACACATCCACTGACACTGGTGGATACTTATGTGGTCTGTGAAAAGAACGCCCATGCAATGACTCTAGATGTGGTTTGTGAAAAGAACACACATTAAATCACACTGGTGGATCCATATGTGGTTTGTGAGAAGAACACACATCCAATGACACTGGTGGATCCATATTGTCGTGGTGGTGTCACGGCAGATGCCATGGATAGGCTAAAGGTGGGGACTAATATGCGCTAGGGGAATCCAGGGAGGGATAGTAGAGTGATTCTCTACACGGAAGCTTTGTATTGATGTTCGATCTCCAAGATTATAGGTGCTCCTCGAGTTGTATTGACAAGAGGAGGAAGAAGAAACTCTCTTACTCTTGCCTACTATCTAGCCCCAGAACCCTAGATCCACTTGGTTTCTCCTTGCTATGTATCAGGAAAATCCAACCCCCTTACCAGAACCCCACCCCCCCCTTATATAGAGGTGGTTCGGTCCTGGCCTAGGGCATACGTGGAGGCATATTCCTAAGAATATGCCCCCTCCCAAAGTACTAACCCGACAGGGGTGCTTTTCCCCCGCGTCACTCTTGCTTTAGCGACGTAGTCTCTGCGGCGCCTGCGTCAGCCGACGTGAGCCTCGTCACCCTTGTTGGCCACGATCCGGTGGTCCTGCCCTTGCTTTATTCACTCATCCAGTACGCACCGGGCCTTCTTTTTGAACAGAGAGATTCCTTCCTTCTCCTAGAAGCCAAACGAGGATCCGGATCACAGTTGATCCGGCCACACCTGTTCCTGCATATAAGCTAGACAAGTATTTCCGACTTACTCCTTGAGTCGGACGAGACAATGTTAGGCGACCCCCCTGGTCCGGGTTACTCCGTGATCCAGCCTGCCTTGAGGTGACTCGGCCAACATCTGCTTTGACCTTGCCGAACCTCGGCTAACTCGGCCCTTATACCCCGGAGTGACCCTACCCGGGGTTATCCCCCCAACATTAGTCCCCGAAGCTGGTGCGGCCTTAGCGGACTTGGTCGCTAAGGCCACATCAGGTTCATTCGTATCTAAGCTTTGGACGTTTAGTTCCAGGTTAACTTTTTGTCTCGGATTATATGGATTTACGTTCCCTTCGCACGCTCCAAGTTTTCACTTGCCGGCCGGGTCACCACTTTGGCTCGGATCCTATGGTTTTACTTTCCCTCTGCACATTTCAAGTTTTCACTTGCCGGCCGGGTTACCATCGTGGCTCGGATCCGGGCCTTGCTTCCTTCTCTCGTACGCCAACCCATGTAAAGGATAATCATTACGTTGCCTTATTTTAAGGGCCTGCGCAGTAACCGCCACAGTAAATGTCAGTGATTACTGTGCGGGGGTTACGTCACATCTGTCTCCTCGTTTACCGCAACTGCACGTCGTGTCATGGGACCACATTTACTCTACAGCCCCCGGTGTGGCTTCTCTCTGATTGGTCGATGCTGGTGATACACGGCCACACCGTGTGGTTTTCCAGCGCAGCACGATCCCACTCGTTGATGACAGGGGGCGGTTAAATAGGGGAGGGGCATGCTCTTTGGCACTTTTCCATCTCCGCGCCCCCTCGCCCGTTCCTCTTCTTCTTCCTCGCGACCGCTCTGCCGCCAGTGCCCGTTGCAGCAGCGCTGCCGCCGCCCTTTCTCCGTGCCTCCGCACCGTAGTTACTGCTGCACCACTGTTTAGCCACGGGTCCTCGTCAGTCTAGACCGCAGAGCCCCGCCGCCAGCTCCAGCGAGGACAGCGGAATTGAGATGACGGAGGAGGAGCTCATCGTCGTCGAGCAGGAGATGGAGGAGTACGCCGGTGCGGCGAACCGTAGCGCGTGGTCCGGCTCGTGGGTCTGCGAGGACGACATCGACTGGCTCTACCGGACCCGACGCATTCCCAACGGCGTCGCCGCTCGTCTCCCCTCCTCGGAGTTGGCCCCCTCACCCAATCCGGGTGAGTTCGTTGTTTTCCTATCCCATTTCCAACGGGGATTTGGGCTTCCGGTGAGCGATTTCTTCCGGGACTGGGTCCGGACCTATCACCTGCAACCACATCATCTCTCGGCGAACGCCATCACCTCTCTGTCCGCTTTCGTTTCTTCGATCGAGGGCTACACCGGGTATGGCCCATGAAGGAGCTGTGGATCCAGTTCTTCGGCCTCCGCCACAACGTCGTCCCCAACATCCGCGTCAAGTCGGAGGACAAGCAGCTAACTCAGTTCGGAGCTGCCTCGATCTCGCCCCAGAGGTATTCAATCTTTCCCCGGGTCACCGGGCTTGACTCCTGCAAAGGATGGGCCCGGACCTTCTTCTACGTCCGGAATGAAGGCACGGAAGATTTGATCCGTTTGTTGCCCTACGCTCCGGGTCCCCCTGACACGGATTTCTGGGAGGAGGTTGCCAAGAAACCTATGGCTCTGGCCAACCAAGTAAACAAAAGGTTTGTGGAGCTGGAGAAGCTCGGATTGCGCAACGAGGATGCCATGATCACATTTGTGCGTAACCGAATCTCTCCCCTCCAGCGACGCACTCACAAGTTGTGCCACATGAGCTTCAGCCGCGACCCCAACCGAACCTCCTCGTTCGAGTTGAGCAATACGGAGATCTTCCGCCGGGTGAAGGCTCTTTTCACCACCCATAAGGACTTCTCCGCCGAATGGACGTGGGGAATGGAGCATTACTGCCGTGACAGGCTCCCTCCCGCGGTAAGCTTCGCAAGGTAAATTTATGTCAGATCAATTTCATGTCGGTTCTTATCATATTTTTGACTTTGCTCCTTGTGCTTTTTTCTCAGTTGTTTCTCCAGAAAACCCTCGAGGATGGCCCGGATCCGACCCTTAAGTGGGCCTCGGACCGAGAAATCCCGGATGAGGAGGAGCCGGACCAAGAGATGTTCCTCCCCACAACCGATGCCACCAAACGACCCAGCGGTAAATTCTCTTCTCTTAGAGATTGGCCCGACGATGAGGATGACTCGGATATCGATGTGATTGAACCCGTTGAGGCTGTCCATCTTTCTTTTGCCTTCCCGACATCAGCTAACCCCGGTGGGCACATCCACGAGGATTCTCCACTTGCCACGGGCGAGCCTGTTTCGGTGGCGTCGAAGAAGAAGCGCGGATCCGCGTCAAGTTCTTCTTCTGAACCTTCTCAGCCTTCCAAAAGGCAAAAGAAGGCCGGAGACAAGACTGCCTCCAAACTGGCAGGCAAGGCCCCGGCACGGAGGGCCCGGAAACCTAAGGAGTCCGAGACCTCGGATGCGTAAGCCATTTTTCACTGCGCAACACACCTCTCCCTGCATCGGGGTAATTTCACTCCTGACATTATTTTCTCCTGCAGGGCTCCTGTGGAGGTCCCTCAGAGCGGATCGAGCATCTCCTCTCCTCTTCGGTCCAGTCCTTCCCCTCCTCGTGACGACGAGTCACACCCGCTGAGCCCTATTCTGGAGGGTTCTGCGGCCACTCCGGGTTCCGCAGTACCTCCTTCAGAGGAATGCGACCTCGGATCGGCCGAGGCAGCGGTGTCTGGCACTTCGGCTTTGCTGCAACCAGCAACTACCAAGTCTACCGCAACTCTAGCACCAGCAGCAGCTCCAGCACCAGCCACCGAACGAGCGCCTGTCCCGGCTCCAAAGAAACCAACAGCAGCTCCGGCACCAGCCACCAAAGCTCCCGTGCCAAGTTCATCTGCCTCGTCCGAGTCATCCCAGGCTCGGCGAGGAACCACTCCAGCGGCTTCCAAGGGAAAATCCACTATGGTCACATCCTCCTAGCAAGCCAAAGGCAAGTCCACCTCCGTCGAGGCTGGGCAGCGAACCTTGTCGTTGATGCTTCCAAAGAAGTCACCAGCCGCGACGGATCCTCCTGCCGAGCCAGCCGATTCGCAGCAGATGGTTCTTCACACTAGCCCAGCTCTTGCCCTGATTGAAAGGAAAGAAGCTCACGCAAAGGGCTTGGTGGCACCTCACATGCCCACTGGCGAACGGTACCCTCCGAGCCTCATCGAGTTCGTCATGAACTGGAATAAGGCGGAGTTCGTCTACAACGACGATCTCCCAGAAAAGTTCGGCCCAGCTGAATTTTCCGCTCAGATGAATACCGCCGCCAAGGCCATTAACCTCGCTGGGCGTATGATGGAGGTACGCCGTTTCTTCTTTACATGCTGTAGATAATAACCATTAGTCCCCGAGCCTCTGGCGGAGTAACTTGTTACTCGGCCAGATGCTCCTTAGAAGATCAACGTAGCTGCATGTAAACTTCAAATATGCACACACCTAGAGCCGGGTTAAGTTCCGCTTGGCCCGGATCTTGGACACTTCAAATATGCACACACCTAGAGCCGGGTTAAGTTCCGCTTGGCCCGGATCTTGGACACTTCAAATATGCACACACCTAGAGCTGGGTTAAGTTCCACTTGGCCCGGATCTTGTACACTTCGAATATGCACACATCTAGAGCCGGGTTAAGTTCCGCTTGGCCCGGATCTTGTACACTTCGAATATGCACACACCTAGAGCTGGGTTAAGTTCCGCTTGGCCCGGATCTCGGACACTTCAAATATGCACACACCTAGAGCCGGGTTAAGTTCCGCTTGGCCCGGATGTTGTACACTTCGAATATGCACACACCTAGAGCCGGGTTAAGTTCCGCTTGGCCCGGATCTTGTACACTTCGAATATGCACACACTAGAGCCGGGTTAAGTTCTGCTTGGCCCGGATCTTGTACACTTTGAATATGCAACGAACTAATTGTACACGCCTATACCTTTGTCAGGTAACCACCAACCGTCGAAGCGCCGAGTTTCAGCGCCTGCTTGATACCCACAAGATCTTGCGCGCAAAACACGTTGCACTTGGCGCGGAGCATGAAAAGAGGGGTAATTTCCTCTCTTAACACCTCACCGTTTCGTTTGTTGCTGCCGGACTAACCTCCTTATTCGGTTTTTTGCAGCTGGGGTGGAGGCTGAAAACAAGATTATGCGGAAAAACTTGGAGGAAATCCGAGGTATGTCCTCGTTCGGCCAACGTCGTTGTGTTTTCCATTCTTTCTTCTCCTTGGATCGGCAAACATTCACTCCTCGGCTTTGCCGGGTTAACACACTATTTCAGCATCGCTTGAGGATAGTGTGCCCGTGCCTGATATGATGCTGCATTTTCTCGAACAAGCAGGACAGCATCAAGCCGAGCTGAAGAAGAAGAACGATGAGCTCGCCCTCCTCCGGACCAAGGACAATGAAATAGCTAAACTCAAGGCCGAGATGGAGAAGATGAAGGCCCAACACAAAACCGATCTCCAAAAAGTTGGCCAGAACTTCACCGAAGAACGCGAGCGCTTTACCCTCCAGATCTCCAAGGACCAGGATCTGCTTAAGGAATCCGAGGTCCAGCTTGGGTCGGCGCTCGCCGAGCTTGAACAACTTCGCCAGAGACGCGACAGTTGTATCAAGGAGTTGGCCCGGATCCATCGCCATATCTCATGTATGTTTCGTCCCCTTGTCCGACCTAGTTTTCCGGGTTAGGTCATATGCCTTTGCTTCAGCATCCTCCCTTTCCTTATTTTCAGATAACTTTTCGGAGGGTACTGCCATCGCTAGTGCTGCCGTTGCCAAATTCCGCCAAGAGAGGGGGTACTCCCATCACTCCTGATGGTGAGAGCATCCCTTTAGATATGGAGGACCTATTGGTCAGCGTGTCGGCTCGGGTGGAAACTATTAAGAACTATGGGAAAGATCTCCTCGATGTTGCGGTCTGGATCTTCAACACATTCTGGCCAAGTGAGGACGCTCCGGAAAGGATCACGCTCCTTGCCGACAAACTGATGGAGATTGAGACTCAACTTGACCTCTGGAGGGAATCCGCCGGGCGTGCCGCATCAGATACCCTTCTCCATCATATCCTTTCATGGTACGAGAAAATCGATCTGAGCCTCCTCACCCGTCGGCGCACCGGATCCAAATGGACCGATGATCCGGAGTGGGTAGCTCGGCGCTAGGCTTGCTCCTACAGCCTCGTCGAGTATTCTCCAGTCCATGACTGGATTGAGGGGCCGAGCTTTCTGGAATCTGGCAAGGAGGAGCAGATGGAGAACGTGGAGGATGGGTCGGGCGATGATGGAGAAGATGCTGCTTCAGATATTGAAGACAGTGATGATGACGCCGAACTTCCTCCTCCTGCCGCTCCTTAGTTGAAAAAACTTGAAATTTTATCAGATCCCCGGTATGCCGGGTGCAATTGTATGCTGAATACATAATATTTTTCTACTATGCTTGTATGCCAGATTAACTTGGGCGTAGTCCCCGAGTTTCATTTTCTTGTTCGTCCAATTCTCCGGCTCGATCCGTGTCTACCTTGATTCGGTTTTACGACTTAGGAAGCCGAGCCTCAAGAATCTTTTTAACAATACTGAGAAACTTTGAGGCTTGGCTCAAAATAATTCAACATAATAGCTTGAAAGTAAATACGGGGTTAGTCCGAAAAGACAAACGTTAGCTGGAATAGGATCGTTCCCTTAGTAGTTTTTCATGTGCTACGCAATTCCAAACTTGTTCCCTTGCTTGCCATGAAGCCAATTCTTGTTGGACAGCAGCAAGTCAAAGGGTTAGGTTTTTGGTGCTCACACATTACTAATCCGGGTTAAGTGAAACGAGTCATTCCAGCTAACGCATAAAGAGTGACAACAATCATTTATTAAGGCAGTCCCTGAGTTACTGCTCGAGGCTCCGCTATTTCATTGATAAGCTCATTGCCGACATACATACCGACATATGAGATGACTCGGATACATACACTTCTTAGCTAAGTGTAGAAGGGGCGAAGTAGCGCTACATTCCACGGTCGCTTGGATTCCTCTCCCGACCTGTCCGCCTTGTTCTTTTCCTGTGGCTTTGCATCTGTGAGATAATAAGAGTCATTGTACAATGCTTTGCTCACAATAAATGGTCCTTCCCATGGGGGGGATAATTTATGCATGCCAGCGGTACGCTGTACCAACCAGAGCACCAGATCGCCTTCCCGGAAGACTCGGGGGCACACTTTCCGGCTATGATAGCGTCGGAGATTTTGCTGATATATGGCAGATCTAGACAGTGCCAGTTCTCTCGCTTCTTCCAGCAGATCAACATCATTTTGCCGGGCTTCTTGCACTTCGGCTTCTGTGTATTGGGTGACCCTAGGCGAATCATGCTCTATGTCGGCTGGTAATACAGCTTCTGCCCCATATACCAGAAAGAACAGCGTGTAGCCTGTTGATCGATTCGGAGTTGTTCTTAAACTCCACAATACCGCTGGTAGTTCTTCTATCCAGCACCCCGCTGATCTTTGCAGCAGCTCAATGAGCTGGGGTTTTATCCCGGATAGCACTAATCCGTTGGATCTTTCCACTTGTCCGTTTGATGCGGGGTGGGCTACCGAGGCTATGTCGAGTCGGATTTTCTTATCTCGGCAGAATCGTGCAAATGCTCCTTCAGCAAAATTGGTGCCGTTATCAGTTATGATACTATGAGGATAACCGTATCTCAAGATGATGTCTTTGAGAAATTTCACAGCCGTAGCCCCATCACATTTTCTTATAGGCTTCACTTCGATCCATTTTGTAAACTTGTCCACCATGACCAGAATGTGCGTCATGTTTCCTCTTGCTGGTTAGAACGGGCCAACCATATCCAAGCACCACACAACAAATGGCCATGTAATTGGTATGGTTTTAAGTTCCGACATAGTCATATGTGTCTTGGTGGCGTATCTTTGGCAACCATTGCATTTTCTCACCAGATCTTCTGCTTGTTCCAAGGCTCTTGGCCAGTAAAATCCATGTCGGAATGCCTTTGCCACTAAGGCCTAGGATGAGGCGTGATGCCCGCATTCTCCTTGGTGTATATCTCGGAGGATGTCAAGTCCTTCTTCCGGGTCAACACACCGCTAGAGGACATTGGTTACACTCCGTTTGTACAGCTCGGAATTGATGATTGTGTAAGCTTTGGCTCTCCTCTGAGATTGCCTGGCTAGCACTTCCTCAGTGGGTAACATTCCATCTTTCAAGAACTGGTATATAGGCAGTGCCCAAGCTGGTACTGCTCGCGCAGGGAACATCTCCTCATCAATTTCCATCCGATCCACCGGCATAACTTCAGCTAGATCACACTGAACAATCCCCGGGTCTAGCGAGGTAGTCCCCGGGTTTGCCGAGGTAGTCCCCGGGTTTGCTGAGGTAGTCCCCGGGTTTGCCGAGGTAGTCCCCGCGTTCGGCGTACTACCTCCCATGTCAATGTCCATGGGCTCAGCTCCGGATTCCGCGTTTTCTGGGACATAGATTGAATCGATTCCTGGGGACGGCCTGATAGATGGTTTTCTGAGGTGCTCCAACGCAACACCCAGTGGAATTGCCTGTCGGGTTGATCCGAGCTTCGACAGCATGTCGGTAGCTTTGTTTTCCACGCGAGGTACATGATGAAATTCGCATCCCTCAAAGTAACCCGAGATTTTCTGCACAAGAAATCTGTACAGTGCCATGTTTGGATCCAGGGTGTCCCACACTCCAGACACTTGATGTATTACTAGATCCGAGTCGCCAAAGCAGATTATCCGACGTATGCCAATCTCCTTTGCCACTTTGAGACCATGCACAAGAGCCTCGTACTCAGCGACATTGTTTGATGCCGCGAAATGGATGTGCAATACGTACTTGAGCTGATCCTTCTTTCGCGAGGTAAGAACAACCCCGACACCTAATCCGGTTTTGGTTTTCGATCCGTCAAAGTGCATCCTCCAGTAGTTCGGATCCGGTGGCAGTGGTTCGTATTGTACCTCGGCCCAATCCACGAAAAATTCCGCCACAGCCTGGGACTTGATCGCTTCTCTCCTATCGTACTGGGGCGCGTATGGTGCTAGCTCAATTGCCCATTTCGCAATTCTGCCATTCGCATCTTTGTTACCCATTATCTCGGATATGGGGGCTTCGCATATCACTTTGATGGGATGCTCCTCAAAGT
Organism: Avena sativa; assembly: GCA_916181665.1. Lineage (NCBI taxonomy): Eukaryota > Viridiplantae > Streptophyta > Magnoliopsida > Poales > Poaceae > Avena > Avena sativa. The sequence continues at coordinate 539,564,005 of OV702289.1, read as the reverse complement.
AGTGATTTAACTTCTTTGCCGCCATATAAACTCCGTATGCCACCTTTTGAAAATGCGGGTAGTTCTGTTTTGAGGCAGACAATACCTCGCTCAAGTAATACACTGGCCTCTGCACCGACTTACCCTCTTCATCTCGTTCCACTACAATCACTGCACTTACAACTCGGTTGGTTGTGGCTATGTAGAGCAACATTGGCTCCTTCGACAGTGGAGAGGCTAACACTGGTGCAGTGGCCAACATCTTTTTCAAGTGGGCAAAAGCTTCATCAGCCTGCGGCGTCCAAACGAATTTATCTGATTTTTTCATGAGTTGGTAGAGAGGCAGTGCCTTTTCCCCTAACCGACATACAAACCGACTCAACGATGCCAGGCATCCAGTGAACTTCTGGACGTCGTTGAGACACTTCGGAAGCTCCATTCGTTCGATGGCTCGGATCTTAGTTGGATTAACCTCGATACCTCGGCTAGAGACGAGAAACCCGAGTAACTTCCCAGCCGGGACACCGAAGGTACATTTCTCCGGGTTAAGCTTCATCCGGAATCTCCTTAAGTTCGCGAATGTTTGCCTTATGTCGTCAAGGAGCGTTGCGCTTTCCTTGGTCTTGATAACCACATCATCCACGTAGACTTGTACGTTTTGACCTATTTGATCGTGCAAACATTTTTGCATACATCTTTGGTACGTTGCTCCTGCATTTCGTAAACCGAACGGCATAGTGCGATAGCAATAAGCCCTGTACGGGGTAATAAAGGCAGTTTTTATTTGATCATCCGGGTTCAGAGGTATCTGGTGGAAACCAGAATAAGCGTCAATAAATGACAACAGTTCACATCCTGCGGTAGAGTCGATGACCTGATCTATCCTCGAAAGTGGAAATGGATCTTTTGGACACGCCTTGTTCAGGTTCATGTAATCGATACACATACGCCAAACCACTGCCACGTTCAGATCATCCTTCTTCTTTTCTACTAGCACCGGATTAGAGAGCCAATCCGGATACATCACTTCCATGATAAATCCTGCTGCTAGCAACCGAGCTATCTCGTCACCAATGACCTTTCTCCTATCCTCAGCGAAGCGTCGGAGAGGCTGCTTCACCGGCCTTGCTCCGGGTCTTACGTTCAAAGAGTGCTCGGCCAACTCCCTCGGAACACCTTGCAAGTCCTGTGTGGACCAAGCAAAAATATCCCGATTCTCACGGAGGAAGTTGACGAGCGCTTTCCTATTTGTCAGTTAACCCAGCCCCAATTGTCACGGTACGCTCCGGAAACATGTTATCCACTGGAATTTTCTTGGTGTCCTTCGCGGCTTGAAACGAAACACTTCCATGCGGGTTACTTAATGCCGGCATATACTGCTGCGCGGACTGAGCTAAAGCCGCCACCTCTTGAATTTTTCTTTTCTCTTGGGAAATTACGAGTGACTCGGCTAGGTTAGACCCGGCTGAAGCGCACTCAATAGAACGTCGGAAATCCCTAGTGATAGTAATTGCTCCATTTGGCCCGGGCAACTTCATCTTCAGATAACTAACGTGGCAGCTTGCCATGAATTTTCTCAGTGCTGGTCTCCCGAGTAATGCATGATACGCGCTCTCCAAATTTACCACCTCAAACTCCAGATTTTCAGTTCGGCAGTTATCCCTCGTACCGAATAGCACGTCGACCCGGACTTTGCCTATGGGCTCACAGGATATGCCTGGTACGATACCATGGAAAGTTGTTCTTGTAGCCTGGAGCATGTTCTCCGAGATGCCCAATTTGCGCATTGTATCCGCATACATGATGTTAATGCTACTGCCATTATCGATTAGTACCTTGGAGAACCTCACATTAATGTTTGGTCCAATGAACGTCGGATCCAACACTAGTGCATACGAGCCCAGACTTGGCATAAGCTTGGGATGATCTTTGACGCTCCAGGTAATTTCCTGGTCCGACCAAGACATGTACCTCGTCACTCTAGGCATAACCGCGTTAACCTCCATATGTCGGCGCTGCAAGCTTTTCCTATCTGTTTCCTCTGTTGTGAACACACAATAGCTCTGGTGATGTTCCCTGTACTCATTTCTTCCCTCGTTTCCGGAGTACCTCTGATCCAGTGGTTGCTGGTTTTCCACCTGATGCACTGCATCCCTTCTCTCGTTGTTGTCATACCTCGGCGGAGGGGGAGGCAACATCAGTTGCTGCGTGTTTGCTCCAGAAAGCAATGCTGCCGGGGTAACTCTTGCCGAGGTTGATCATTCCGGGGTGCCTGAGCATTCCCCGAACCACCTTGTTCTATCTTGCGCATCCACTCACATTGCCTCGTCGTGTGACCCGCCGGGCTGTTCGGATTCGGCGTGTGAAATTTACACGGCTGGTCCAACATTGACTCATAGGTATACCTCGGGCGATCTTTCTTTTCTTGCCATTGCTTCTTCTGCTCCGGAGTCCACATTTTCTTTCCATCGTTTCGAGGAGTCCATTGCCCTTCCGTTTTCTAGCGTTGGTTGCTCCCTGCTCCAGGCTGATCTTGATTCACGGCTGCAACTTGTTGCGAACCATATCGATGGTCCGGTCTATCGTCTCTCCTTTTCCCCTGTAATCGTTCCTCCGGGATGACCCGGCTCCGTCCCTCGGATAGTACTCCTCATTTGATTCGTTCGACGTGATCCTAGGTTGAGTCGGATCACCCAAAGCATAAGAATCCGCGATCCGGATCATCTCTGCCAATGTGACTGGCATTTTCCTTTGCAATTTCATCCACAACTCGCTGCCATATCTGCACCCTTGTGCGAACCATGCTATAGCCTGTGACTCTATGACTCCCCCACATGAGTTTCTCACGGTACACCACCGGGTCAAGAATTCACGGTCCATTTCGTTAGATCTCTGCTTGCACATTGCCAGAGTCTGCGGTCTATTCGGTCTCTGATATGTACTTGAGAAGTTGTTGATAAACATTTCTTCAAAATCTATCCAGCAATTGATGCTTCCAGGTGGCAAATTGTTCAGCCACACCCTAGCCGGACCTTCCAACATTTGGGGTACATATCGTACAACCCATCTCAAGTTGCCAGTCGCAATTTTCACAGCTGTTGCGTAGTTTATCAGCCAATCCTCCCGCTTTGTACTGCCGTCATACGTCTTCGTGCCCCTGGGTAATTGGAAATTGGGTACTGGCGGTTCCTTCATGATCCGGGGTCCGAAGCACGCTGGACCTAGAGGACCTTGACATTCGATCTGTTCCGACCTATACAGGCGATCCAGTTTTAGCCTGGCGTCATCGGGCATCAAATCTCTGCTTCTCAATCTCGACCCTATCACATGATAGTCCGGTCTTGAGTATCCCGCATTCATCATATCCGAGTATCCATCATTGTATCGGTCTTGCTCTCATTGTGCTCCTCTCTGTTGCATACCATGGCCGGCACTTTTCTCTTGCCTTGGTGCATTCCGCTGCTGCGGTTGACCCGCTCCTGCCGAGTTTCGCTGTTCGGCATTGCCGTTGGAAGCATTCTCTTGACCGGCATTGCCTTGGTCGTGGTTACCTCGGCCAGCTTCACCTCGGCTCACACTTCGTCGATCGTCGTTTTTCCGCATCTCTTTTTCTTTTCCCGCATGCGTTGGGTCGTACGGAACGATCTGCTTGTTCCGTCTGGCCGAGGTTACTACCTCTTCTCTCCTAGGGCCACCATGAGGTGATGATGCGGCTCCAGCGGATTTCTCTGGGTTACCCATCACCGAATGGACGATCTTAGAAGCTCCAACTCTCTCTGGGTTACCTCTCAACAGCTTCTTGTTTTGCCTATTCGCAATCCGAACCAGCTCGTTAACCCAGTCTTGCTGTCTTTGACGGGCTTCACCCGTCAGACCCTCTAGCTCGGATGCTGTGGCATCTGCTGCTCTGAGGTTCTTTGCCGGGGTAATATACTTCGGCAACCCCACAGACAGATAGTTTTCCGACCCTTCTGGTCCATCATCACCTTCTCTATTCATCTCACTTATGAGATTTTTCCCTTTTACCCTCACTGAATCAACCTTGTTCGCTTTCGCGTACTCACGCAGCGTCATGTTCAACGACTGCTGAGCCGCTGCTATTTTCTTTGCGCCCTCCAGTATCTTTTGCCGGGTCTCCTCTAGCTCGGCCTGTGCCTGAGCCGGATCTACCACTGCTGCCACCGGGTTAGCCAAGCTATCCATAGCTTCCCTCAGCACGTTCTCAGACCTCTCTAGTGGAGGACCCCTAGCTTTCCTCGGTGCCTTGGGCGTTACCTCCGGTTCTGGTGCTGGATCCTTGCTCATGCCCGTGCCTGGCGCAGTCATCATCACCTCTCCATGGTCCAGGGAGCGAGCGATACGCGCCCCGCGAGCCACAGTGAGGGGCGGTTCCCCTGCATCGACGACGCGACGCGGATGAGCGCAAGACACATCCACAGCAACGTAGACCTTGTGCGCGCCGAGCTTGACGAAGATGCCGTTGCGTGGAAGGGGGCGCGTGCCGAAGCAACCAACGTTGTCGCTGACGTAGTCCAGCGCTCCGAAGCGCTAAACGAGCCCGGAGACGATGCGTTCGCTGGTGCCGATGAAATTTCTCGTCCAGATCTTCACCCCTGCTAGCGCCGCTAGCCCCATGTTGGGCGCCAACTGTCGTGGTGGTGTCACGGCAGATGCCATGGATAGGCTAAAGGTGGGGACTAATATGCGCTAGGGTAATCCAGGGAGGGATAGTAGAGTGATTCTCTACACGGAAGCTTTGTATTGATGTTCGATCTCCAAGATTACAGGTGCTCCTCGAGCTGTATTGACAAGAGGAGGAAGAAGAAACTCTCTTACTCTTGCCTACTATCTAGCCCAGAACCCTAGATCCACTTGGTTTCTCCTTGCTATGTATAAGGAAAATCCAACCCCCTTACCAGAACCCCAACCCCCCCCCTTATATAGAGGTGGTTCGGTCCTGGCCTAGGGCATACGTGGAGGCATATTCCTAAGAATATGCCCCCTCCCAAAGTAGTAACCCGACAGGGGTGCTTTTCCCCCGCGTCACACTTGCTTTAGCGACGTAGTCTCTGCAGCGCCTGCGTCAGCCGACGTGAGCATCGTCACGCTTGTCGGCCACGATCCGGTGGTCCTGCCCTTGCTTTATTCGCTCATCCAGTATGCACCGAGCCTTCTTTTTGACCAGAGAGATTCCTTCCTTCTCCTAGAAGCCAAACGAGGATCCGGATCACAGTTGATCCGGTAACACCTGTTCCTACATATAAGCTAGACAAGTATATCCGACTTACTCCTTGAGTCGGACGAGACAATACCCTGGAGTGACCCTACCCGGGGTTATCCCCCCAACAAATATGTGGTTTGTGAGAAGACCACACATGCAATGACACTGGGTGTGGTTCATGAAAGAACACACATCCAATGAACTCTAGTGGTTCCATATGTGGTTTGTGAGAAGAACACACATGCAATGACTCTAGGCGTGGTTTGTGAAAAGAAGACACATGCAATCACACTAGTGGATCCATATGTGGTTTGTGGAAAGAACACACATGCAATCACACTAGTGGATCCATATGTGGTTTGTGAGAAGAACACACATCCAATGGCACTAGTGGATCCATGTGTGGTTTGTGAGAAGAACACACATGCAATGACACTGGTGGATCCATACGTGGTCTGTGGAAAGAACAGACATGCAATGACACTAGCTGTGGTTAATGAAAAGAACAGACATGCAATGACTCTGATGGATCCATATGTGGTCTGTGAAAAGAACACACATGCAATGACTCTAGTTGTGGTTAATGAAGAGAACACACATGAAATGACTCTGGTGGATCCATGTGGTTTGTAAAAAGAACAAACATGCAATGACTCTAGCTATGGTTAATGAAAAGAACACACATGCAATGACACCGGTGGATCCATATGTGGTTTGTGAAAATAACAGACATGCAATGAACTCTAGTGGATCCATATGGGGTTTCTGAGCAGATCAAACATCCAAGGACACTGGTTGTGGTTCATGAAAAGAACACACATCCAATGACACTGGTGGATCCTTATGTGGTTTGTGAAAATAACAGACATGCAATGGCTCTGGTGGATCCACATGTGGTTTGTGAACTGAACACACATGCAATGACACTGGTTGCATCCATATGTGGTTTGTGATAATAACACACATGCAATGACACTGGTGGATCCATATGTGGTTTGTGAGAAGAACACACATGCAATGACACTGGGTGTGGTTCAGGAAAAGAACGCACATCCACTAACACTGGTGGATCCTTATGTGGTTTGTGAAAAGAACACACATGCAATGACTCTAGATGTGGTTTGTGAAAAGAACACACATTCAATCACACTGGTGGATCCATATGTGGTTTGTGAGAAGAACACACATCCAATGACACTGGTGGATCCATATGTGGTTTGTGAGAAGACCACACATACAATGACACAGGGTGTGGTTCATGAAAAGAACACACATCCAATAAACTTTGGTGGATCCATATGTGAATTGTGAGAAGAACACACATGCAATGACTGTAGCTGTGGTTTGTGAAAAGAACACACATGCAATCACACTGGTGGATCCATTTGTAGTTTGTGAGAAGAACACACATCCAATGGCTCTAGTGGATCCATGTGTGGTTTGTGAGAAGAACACACATGCAATGACACACATGCAATGACGCTGGTGGATCCATATGTGGTCTGTGGAAAGAACATACATGCAATGACACTAGCTGTGGTTAATGAAAAGAACAGACATGTAATGACTCTGGTGGATGCATATGTGGTTTGTGAAAAGAACACAATGCAATGACTCTAGTTGTGGTTAATGAAAAGAACACACATGCAATGACTCTGGTGGATCCATGTGGTTTGTGAAAAGAACACACATGCCATGACTATATCTATGGCTAATGAAAATAACACACATGCAATGACACTGGTGGATCCATATGTGGTTTGTGAAAAGAACAGACATGCAATGAACTCTAGTGGATCCATATGTGGTTTGTGAGAAGATCACACATCCAATGACACTGGTTCTGGTTCATGAAAAGAACACACATCCAATGACACTGGTGGATCCTTATGTGGTTATTGAAAAGAACACACATGCAATGACTCTGCTGGATCCACATGTGGTTTGTGAAAAGAACACACATGCAATGACACTGGTGGATCCATACGTGGTTTGTGAGAATAACACACATGCAATGACATTGGTGGATCCATATGTGGTTTGTGAGAAGAACACACATGCAATGACACTAGGTGTGGTTCATGAAAATAACACACATCCAATGACACGGGTGGATCCTTATGTGGTCTGTGAAAATAACACACATGCAATGACTCTAGATGTGGTTTGTGAAAAGAACACACATGCAATGACACTGGTGGATCCATATGTTGTTTGTGAGAAGAACACACATCCAATCACACTGGTGGATCCATATGTGGTTTGTGAGAAGAACACACATGCAATGACACTTGGTGTGGTTCATGAAAAGAACACACATCCAATCAACTCTGGTGGATCCATATGTGGTTTGTGAGAATAAAACACATACAATGACTCTAGTTATGGTTTGCGAAAAGAACACACATGCAATCACACTCGTGGATCCATATGTGGTTTGTGAGAAGAACACACATCCAATGGCACTGGTGGATCCATGTGTTGTTTGTGAGAAGAAAACACATGCAATGAGACACATGCAATGACCATTGTGGATCCATATGTGGTCTGTGGAAAGAACAGACATGCAATGACACTAGCTGTGGTTAATGAGAAGAATAGACATGCAATGACTCTGATGGATCCATATGTTGTCTGTGAAAAGAACACACATGCAATGACTCTAGTTGTGGTTAATGAAAAGAACACACATGCAATGACTCTGGTGGATCCATGTGGTTTGTGAAAAGAACACACATGTAATGACTCTAGGTATGGTTAATGAAAATAACACGCATGCAATGACACTGGTGGATCCATATGTGGTCTGTGAAAATAACAGACATGCAATGAACTCTGGTGGATCCATATGTGGTTTGTGATCAGATCACACATCCAATGACATTGGTTGTGGTTCATGAAAAGAACACACATCCAATGACACTGGTGGATCCTTATGTGGTTGTTCAAAAGAACAAACATGCAATGACTCTCTCGGATCCACATGTGGTTTTTGAAAAGAACACACATGCAATGACATTGGTGGATCCATATGTTGTTTGTGAGAATAACACACATGCAATGACAATGGTGGATCCATATGTGGTTTCTGAGAAGAACACACATGCAATGACACTGGGTGTGGTTCATGAAAATAACACACATCCAATGACACTAGTGGATCCTTATGTGGTATGCGAAAAGAACACACATGCAATGACTCTAGATGTGGTTTGTGAAAAGAACAGACATGCAATCACACTGGTGGATCCATATGTGGTTTGTGAGAATAACACACATCCAATCACACCGGTGGATCCATATGTGGTTTGTCAGAAGAACACACTTGGAATGACACTTGGTGTGGTTCATGAAAAGAACACACATCCAATCAACTCTGGTGGATCCATATGTGGTTTGTGAGAATAAAACACATACAATGACTCGGTTGGATCCACATGTGGTTTGTGAACAGATCACACATGCAATGACACTGGTGGATCCATATGTGGTTTGTGAGAATAACACACATGCAATGACACTTGGTGTGGTTCATGAAAAGAACACACATCCAATGACACTGGTGGATCCTTATGTGGTCTATGAAAAGAACACACATGCAGTGACTCTAGATGTGGTTTGTGAAAAGAACACACATGCAATCACACTGGTGGATCCATATGTGGTTTGTGAGAATAACACACGTCCAATGACACTGGTGGATCCATATGTGGTTTGTGAGAAGAACACACATGCAATGACGCTGGGCGTGGTTGATGAAAAGAACACACATCCAATGAAACTGGTGGATCCTTAAGTGGTTTGGGAGAAGAACACACATGCAATGACACTAGGTGTGGTTCGTGAAAAGAACACACATCCAATGAACTCTGGTGGATCCATATGTGGTTTGTGAGAAGAACACACATGCAATGACTCTAGCTATGGTTTGTGAACACACACGCAATCACACTGGTGGATCCATATGTGGTTTGTGAGAAGAACACATATCCAATGACACTGGTGGATCCATGTGTGGTTTGTGAGAAGAACACACATGCAATGACACTGTTGGATCCATATGTGGTCTGTGGAAAGAACAGATATGTAATGACAATAGCTGTGGTTAATGAAAAGAACAGACATGCAATGACTCTGATGGATCCATATGTGGTTTGTGAAAAGAACACACATGCAATGACTCTAGTTGTGGTTAATGAACAGAACACACATGAAATAACACTGGTGGATCCAATGGGGTTTGTGAAAAGAACAGACATGCAATGAACTTTGGTGGATCCATATGTGATTTGTGAGAAGATCACACATCCAATGACACTGGTTGTGGTTCATGAAAAGAACACACATCCAATGACACTGGTGGATCCTTATGTGGTTTGTGAAAAGAACACACATGCAATGACTCTGGTGGATCCACATGGGGTTTGCGAAAATAACACACATGCAATGACACTGGTGGATCCTTATGTGGTTTGTGAGAAGAACACACATCCAATGACACTAGTGGATCCATATGTGGTTTGTGAGAAGAACACACATGCAATGACACTGATTGTGGTTCATGAAAAGAACACACATCCAATGACACTGGTGGATCCTTATGTGGTTTGTGAAAAGAACACACATGCAATGACTCTAGATGTGGTTTGTGAGAAGAACACACATGCAATGACACTGGTGGATCCATATGTGGTTTGTGAGAAGAACACACATCCAATGACACTGGTGGATCCATATCTGGTTTGTGAGAAGAACACACATGCAATGACACTGGGTGTGGTTCATGAAAATAACACACATCCAATGACACTGGTGGATCCTTATGCGGTCTATGAAAAGAACACACATGCAATGACTCTAGATGTGGTTTGTGAAAAGAACACACATGCAATCACACTGGTGGATCCATATGTGGTTTGTGAGAAGAACACACATCTAATCACACTGGTGGATCCATATGTGGTTTGTCAGAAGAACACACATGGAATGACACTTGGTGTGGTTCATGAAAAGAACACACATCCAATCAACTCTGGTGGATCCATATGTGGTTTGTGAGAATAAAACACATACAATGACTCGGTTGGATCCACATGTGGTTTGTGAACAGATCACACATGCAATGACACTGGTGGATCCATATGTGGTTTGTGAGAATAACACACATGCAATGACACTTGGTGTGGTTCATGAAAAGAACACACATCCAATGACACTGGTAGATCCTTATGTGGTCTATGAAAAGAACACACATGCAGTGACTCTAGATGTGGTTTGTGAAAAGAACACACATGCAATCACACTGGTGGATCCATATGTGGTTTGTGAGAATAACACACGTCCAATGACACTGGTGGATCCATATGTGGTTTGTGAGAAGAACACACATGCAATGACGCTGGGCGTGGTTGATGAAAAGAACACACATCCAATGAAACTGGTGGATCCTTAAGTGGTTTGGGAGAAGAACACACATGCAATGACACTAGGTGTGGTTCGTGAAAAGAACACACATCCAATGAAATCTGGTGGATCCATATGTGGTTTGTGAGAAGAACACACATGCAATGACTCTAGCTATGGTTTGTGAACACACACGCAATCACACTGGTGGATCCATATGTGGTTTGTGAGAAGAACACATATCCAATGACACTGGTGGATCCATGTGTGGTTTGTGAGAAGAACACACATGCAATGACACTGTTGGATCCATATGTGGTCTGTGGAAAGAACAGATATGTAATGACAATAGCTGTGGTTAATGAAAAGAACAGACATGCAATGACTCTGATGGATCCATATGTGGTTTGTGAAAAGAACACACATGCAATGACTCTAGTTGTGGTTAATGAACAGAACACACATGCAATAACACTGGTGGATCCATATGTGGTTTGTGAGAATAACACACATGCAATGACACTTGGTGTGGTTCATGAAAAGAACACACATCCAATGACACTGGTGGATCCTTATGTGGTCTATGAAAAGAACACACATGCAGTGACTCTAGATGTGGTTTGTGAAAAGAACACACATGCAATGACTCTGGTGGATCCACATGGGGTTTGCGAAAATAACACACATGCAATGACACTGGTGGATCCTTATGTGGTTTGTGAGAAGAACACACATCCAATGACACTAGTGGATCCATATGTGGTTTGTGAGAAGAACACACATGCAATGACACTGATTGTGGTTCATGAAAAGAACACACATCCAATGACACTGGTGGATCCTTATGTGGTTTGTGAAAAGAACACACATGCAATGACTCTAGATGTGGTTTGTGAGAAGAACACACATGCAATGACACTGGTGGATCCATATGTGGTTTGTGAGAAGAACACACATCCAATGACACTGGTGGATCCATATGTGGTTTGTGAGAAGAACACACATGCAATGACACTGGGTGTGGTTCATGAAAATAACACACATCCAATGACACTGGTGGATCCTTATGCGGTCTATGAAAAGAACACACATGCAATGACTCTAGATGTGGTTCGTGAAAAGAACACACATCCAATGAACTCTGGTGGATCCATATGTGGTTTGTGAGAAGAACACACATCTAATCACACTGGTGGATCCATATGTGGTTTGTCAGAAGAACACACTTGGAATGACACTTGGTGTGGTTCATGAAAAGAACACACATCCAATCAACTCTGGTGGATCCATATGTGGTTTGTGAGAATAAAACACATACAATGACTCGGTTGGATCCACATGTGGTTTGTGAACAGATCACACATGCAATGACACTGGTGGATCCATATGTGGTTTGTGAGAATAACACACATGCAATGACACTTGGTGTGGTTCATGAAAAGAACACACATCCAATGACACTGGTGGATCCTTATGTGGTCTATGAAAAGAACACACATGCAGTGACTCTAGATGTGGTTTGTGAAAAGAACACACATGCAATCACACTGGTGGATCCATATGTGGTTTGTGAGAATAACACACGTCCAATGACACTGGTGGATCCATATGTGGTTTGTGAGAAGAACACACATGCAATGACGCTGGGCGTGGTTGATGAAAAGAACACACATCCAATGAAACTGGTGGATCCTTAAGTGGTTTGGGAGAAGAACACACATGCAATGACACTAGGTGTGGTTCGTGAAAAGAACACACATCCAATGAACTCTGGTGGATCCATATGTGGTTTGTGAGAAGAACACACATGCAATGACTCTAGCTATGGTTTGTGAACACACACGCAATCACACTGGTGGATCCATATGTGGTTTGTGAGAAGAACACATATCCAATGACACTGGTGGATCCATGTGTGGTTTGTGAGAAGAACACACATGCAATGACACTGTTGGATCCATATGTGGTCTGTGGAAAGAACAGATATGTAATGACAATAGCTGTGGTTAATGAAAAGAACAGACATGCAATGACTCTGATGGATCCATATGTGGTTTGTGAAAAGAACACACATGCAATGACTCTAGTTGTGGTTAATGAACAGAACACACATGCAATAACACTGGTGGATCCATATGTGGTTTGTGAGAATAACACACATGCAATGACACTTGGTGTGGTTCATGAAAAGAACACACATCCAATGACACTGGTGGATCCTTATGTGGTCTATGAAAAGAACACACATGCAGTGACTCTAGATGTGGTTTGTGAAAAGAACACACATGCAATCACACTGGTGGATCCATATGTGGTTTGTGAGAATAACACACGTCCAATGACACTGGTGGATCCATATGTGGTTTGTGAGAAGAACACACATGCAATGACGCTGGGCGTGGTTGATGAAAAGAACACACATCCAATGAAACTGGTGGATCCTTAAGTGGTTTGGGAGAAGAACACACATGCAATGACACTGATTGTGGTTCATGAAAAGAACACACATCCAATGACACTGGTGGATCCTTATGTGGTTTGTGAAAAGAACACACATGCAATGACTCTAGATGTGGTTTGTGAGAAGAACACACATGCAATGACACTGGTGGATCCATATGTGGTTTGTGAGAAGAACACACATCCAATGACACTGGTTGATCCATATGTGGTTTGTGAGAAGAACACACATGCAATGACACTGGGTGTGGTTCATGAAAATAACACACATCCAATGACACTGGTGGATCCTTATGCGGTCTATGAAAAGAACACACATGCAATGACTCTAGATGTGGTTTGTGAAAAGAACACACATGCAATCACACTGGTGGATCCATATGTGGTTTGTGAGAAGAACACACATCTAATCACACTGGTGGATCCATATGTGGTTTGTGAGAAGAACACACATGCAATGACACTAGTTGTGGTTCATGAAAAGAACACACATCCAATGAACTCTGGTGGATCCATATGTGGTCTGTGAGAATAAAACACATACAATGACTCTAGCTGTGGTTTGTGAAAAGAACACACATGCAATCACACTAGTGGATCCATATGTGGTTTGTGATAAGAACACACATCCAATGGCACTAGTGGATCCATGTGTGGTTTGTTAGAAGAACACACATGCAATGACACTGGTGGATCCATATGTGGTCTATGGAAAGAACAGACATGCAATGACACTAGCTATGGTTAATGAGAAGAACAAACATGCAATGCCTCTGATGGATCTATAGGTGGTTTATGAAAAGAACACACATACAATGACTCTAGCTATGGTTAATGAAAAGAACACACATGCAATGACACTGGTGGATCGATATGTTGTTTGTGAAAATAACAGACATGCAATGAACTCTAGTGGATCCATATGTGGATTGTGATAAGATCACACATCCAATGTTACTGGTTGTGGTTCATGAAAAGAACACACATCCAATGACACTGGTGGATCCTTATGTGGTTTGTGAAAATAACACACATGTAATGACTCTAGTGGTTCCACATGTGGTTTGTGAACAGAACACACATGCAATGACACTGGTGGATCCATATGTGGTTTGTGATATTAACACACATGCAATGACACTGGTGGATCCATATGTGGTTTGTGAGAAGAGCACACATGCAATGACACTAGGTGTGGTTCATGAAAAGAACACACATCCAATGACATTGGTGGATCCTTATGTGGTCTGTGAAAAGAACACACATGCAATGACTCTAGATGTGGTTTGTGAAAAGAACACACATGCAATGACACTGGTGGATCCATATGTGGTTTGTGAGAAGAACATACATCCAATGACATTGGTGGATCCATATGTGGTTTGTGAGAAGAACACACATGCAATGACACTGGGTGTGGTTCATGAAAAGAACACACATCCAATGACACTGGTGGATCCTTATGTGGTTTGTGAAAAGAATAGACATGCAATGACTCTAGCCATTGTTGGGGGGATACCCCCAGGTAGGGTGATGCTGGGGTATAAAGGTCGAGTTAGCCGGGGTATGGCGCGGTCAAAGCAAGTGCTGACCGGGTCACCACAAGGCAGGCCGAACCACGGAGTGACCCGACCCGTGGAGCATCTCTATAACCGTAGTCCGACCGGCATAAAATCTATGCCGACCATGTTTGGCTATCTGTCTTGTAGGTATCTTGATAGCCGGATTAGCCACATGCTAACCGAACTATCCTATGGCTTCCAAGAGAAGGAAGGAATCTCCCGCTGGTCAAAAGGTGGCTTTATTAGCTGTAGCGTGAGTGAAGCAAAGCAAAGAGAAGGACCAGCGGGTCGGGGGCAACCAAGGTGACGCGCGCAATGTCGGCTGACGTAGCCTGTGTCTGGTGACGCTTAAAGACAAAGATTATGCTGTGGGTTACGTCCAAAGCCCAGACGAGCCGTTAAAGAGAATAAAGAAGCATCTAGCTTTAGGCGAGGAGCATATTCGGAGAATATGCTACCACGTGTGCCCTAATGTTGTAACCCGGGCTCCCCTATATAAGGAGCACCGGGGCCTCCATAGAGAGGGATCGATCATTTTCTCTGTCTAAGGTAGAACTCTAGAGCTAGCTAGTAGGGAGTAAGAGACATAGTCTCCTTCTTACCAAGAGCTTGAAGAGTACTTGTAAACACCTTTGATAGAGAGAATACAAGAACATCTGTGCGTGGAATCACCATGCTCTCCCTCCTTGGATTCCCCTAGCACTAATTGGCCCCAACTTTAGCCTATCCATGGCATCTGCCGTGCCACCACCACGACAGTTGGCGCCCACCGTGGGGCTAGTGGTGCTAGAAGGGGTGAAAATCCAGATGGGAAGTTTCTCCAGCACCGGCGAGCGCATCGTCTCCGGCTTGTTTCAGCGCTTTGGAGCGCTGGACTATGTCAGCAACAATGCAGGGAGCTTCGGCAGGCACCCCCCATAGCGCAACGGCTTCTTCATCAAGCTTGGCACGCACAAGATATACATCGGCGTGGATGAGTCCTGTGTTCATCCGTGGCACATCATCGAGGGAGGAGAACCACCTCTTAGTGCAGCTCGTGGTGCGCGTATCAGTCGCCCACTAGCAACGTTGAGGTCCTGATGACCGCGCCAGACGCGGAAGCGAGCAAGGGCCCAGCACCAGAGCTGGAGGTTACGCCAAAGCAGACCTGATATAGATTTCCCTCACTAGAAAGGCCAGAGAATGTGCTCTAGGAAGCAATAGATAGCCTAGAATGCCAATAGCACTTGTGGTAGATCCGGCTCACGCGCAAGCTGAGCTAGAGAAAACTAGGCAGAAAATGTTAGCTGGGGCAAAGAATGTAGCAGATCTGCATCAATCTTTGAACATTACCTTGAGAGAATATGCTAAGGCAAACCGCATAGGTGGAGCGAAAATCTGAGGTAGGAACTTGATTACTGAGATTGACAAGGAATACGAGCCTAGGCTGGGTCAGACAGCCACGATAGTAACAGGAGGGCTAGATAGGAACAATACCCCGGCAAAGAACCTCAGGGCAGCAAATGCGGCCGCGTCCGAGTTAGAAGGTTTAACCGGAGAGGCCCGATAAAGGCAACAAGAGAGGGTGAATCACTTGCTGAGAGTCGCTTGCCAACAAAATGAAGAAATGAACAAGGAAAACTCGGCACCACCAGGAGCGTCACACGTGGTACATTCGGCTAGGAATAACCAGACAAGATCTGGAGGAGCCGCGTCATCTCCGGGTCACAATCCCAGGAGAGAAGAAGTAGTAAACTTCGGGAGAAGAGACAAACATATGGTTCCCTATGATCCAGTAAGGGCCGAAAAAGGCAAAGCGGTGCAAGTCGATGAAGATCGGCACAGTACCAGCCGAGGTGCGACTGGGCGAGGTAACCATGACCAATGCAATGCCGGTCAAAGGAATGCTACCAACGGCAATGCCGGAAAGCGTGATCCCGTGGGAACGGGGCAAAATGTACCTCGGCAGCAGCAACAACACGCGCCTAGGCAGGAGGGAAGTGCAGCACGAGCAGTGCAACAACAAAATGCTTGCCCAGATCAGGAAAGATACAATGATGGATATTCGGCTATGATCAATGACGGATACCCCAGACCGGATCACCACATAATTGGGTCAAGGCTGGGAAGCAGGAACTTGTAGCCAGATGATGCGAGACTGAAACTAGATAGAATTTATAAGTCAGAGCTAATCGAGGTATAGGGTCCACCGGGTCCGGCATGCTTTGGGCCCCAGATCATGAAGGAGCCACCAATGTCGAACTTTCAACTGGCCAGAGGAACCAGCACCTATGATGGTAGTACTAGGCCAGAGGATTGGCTGATTGATTACACGACAGCGGTTAAGATTGCAACAGGAAATTTGAGATGGGCAGTAAGATATGTGCCACAGATGTTGGAAGGACTAGTGAGAGTTTGGCTGAAGAATTTGCCGCCAGGAAGTGTCAACTGTTGGCTGGATTTTGAGGAGTTGTTCGTCAGCAACTTCTCGACTACCTACAAGAGGCCCAACAGGCCGCAAACCCTGGCGCTATGCCGGCAAAGACCGAATGAGCCAGACCAGGATTTCCTAACTCGGTGGTGTAACGTGCGTAACTCATGCGAGGGGGTAATTGAATCACAAGCTATTTTGTGGTTCGCCCAGGGATGCAGATATGGAAGTATGTTGTGGCAGAGGCTGCAGCGAGATATGCCAACCACTTTGGCTGAGACGATCCAGATCGCAGATTCTTATGCCTTGGGAGATCCAACGCAACCCCGACTAATGTCGAGCGAGGCAAACGAGGAATATTACAACCGAGATGGCTCCGGGTCATCAAGGAGGAATGATTTTCGAGGAAAGAGAAGGGACGGGCACCCGGATTACCGATATAACTCGCAGCAGGTGGCCACGGTAGACTGGGATCAGCCCAATGCTGGTGCCAGCCAGCGCCAAAAAACTGGAGGGCAAAACTGGCAACAGAAAAACGAAGGGAAAAATCCTTGAACCTCGGAGCAGAAAAAGCAATGGCAAGAGCAAAAAGATAGACCGAGGTATACGTTCGAATCTATGTTGGATCAACCTTGCAAGTTCCATACACCAAGTCCAAATAGTCCGGCAAACCATACAACCCGGCAGTGTGAGTGGATGAGAAAGTTAGAGCAAGGCAGTTCGGGGAATGCTTAGGCACCTCGGAACGAGGCACCTAGGAATGAGGCGCCACGGCAACCGTTACTGACAGGGGGGAATGGACAGCAACTAATGTTGCTACCACCTCCGCTGAGGCACAAGAATCAGGAAAGAAGGGATGCAGTACATCAAGTAGGTAATAACTAGCAACAAGGTCAAGGTTACCATGATAATGAGGGACGAAACGAGTACAGGGAGCATCATCAAATTTACTGTGTGTTTACCACAGAAGAAAATGACCGGAAAAGCTTGCAGGACCGGCATATGGAGGTGAACACAGTAATGCCAGCAGTAGTGAGATACACGCCCTGGGTAGATCAGGAAATCACGTGGAGTATCAAGGATCACCCAAAGATCATGCCTAGCCCTAGGACTTATGCATTGGTCCTGGATCCAATGTTCATCGAGCCAAATCTCAAAGTGAGGTTTTCGAAGGTACTGATTGACAATGGCAGTAGTATCAACATTATGTATAAGGATACCATGCACAAGTTGGGAATAACAGAGAACATGTTGCAAGCAACGAGGACCACTTTTCATGGCATTGTACCAGGTATTTCTTGTGAGCCAATTGGTAAGGTCCGGGTTGATGTGTTATTCGACACGAGAGATAATTGCCAAACTGAAAATTTGGAGTTCGAAGTGGTGAATCTGGAGAGCGCTTATCACGCGTTACTCGGTAGGCCTGCGCTGAACAAGTTCATGGCAACTACTCACATCAGCTACCTTAAGATGAAACTGCCCAGGCCAAGGGGCGTGATAACTGTATCATGGGACTTCCGGCGTTCGATCGAGTGTGCCTGAGCCGGATCTAACTCAGCCGAGTCACTCATGATAGCTCAGGAAAAAAGGAAGATACTGGAAGTAGCGGCATTGGCTCAATCCACGCAGCAGCATATGCCGGCTCTGACCAACCCGCACGGAAGCGTGTCATTCCAAGCAACCAAGGACACAAAGAAAGTGCCAATCGATGATCAGTTCCCAGAGCGTACTGTAACCATTGGCGCCGAGTTAAGAAGCAAATAGGAAAGCGAGCTCGTCAACTTCCTCCGTGAGAATCGAGATATCTTTGCTTGGTCCACTTAGGATCTATAGGGTGTACCGAGGGAGTTAGTTGAGCACTCATTAAACGTAAGGCCCGGGGCTAAGCCGGCAAAGCAGCCTCTCTGGCGTTTTGCCGAGGATAGAAGGAAAGTCATTGGGGATGAAATAGCTAGGCTCCTAGCGGCCAGGTTTATCATGGAAGTACTCTATCCGGATTGGCTCTCTAATCTGGTGCTTGTGGAGAAGAAAAAAGATGATCCGAACATGGTTGTGGTATGGCGCATGTGCATTGATTACATGAACCTGAATAAGACGTGTCCCAATCGCACTCCCTAGAATAGATCAAGTCATAGACTCAACAGCCAGATGTGAGCTACTGTCATTCATTGATGCGTATTCTGGTTTCCACCAGATACCCCTGAATCCGGATGATCAAATAAAGACTGCGTTTATTACCCTGTACGGGGCTTATTGCTATCGCACTATGCCGTTTGGACTATGTAATGCAGGAGCAACGTACCAACAATGCATGCAAAAATGCTTACATGACCAAATAGGTCGGAACGTGCAAGTTTGTGTGGATGATGTAGTGATAAAGACCAAGGAAAGCAATATGCTCCTTGATGATATTCGACAAACATTCGCGAACTTAAGAAGGTTCCGAATGAAGCTCAACCCGGAGAAGTGCACCTTTGGCGTGCCCGCTGGAAAGTTACTCGGTTTTTTAGTGTCTAGCCATGGTATTGAAGCTAACCCAACGAAAATCTAGGCCATAGAAAGAATGGAGCTGCCAAAATGCCTTAACGATGTGCAGAAGTTCACTGGTTGCCTGGCATCATTAAGAAGGTTCGTATATCGTTTGGGAGAGAAGGCCTTGCCCCTCTACCAGTTAATGAAAAAGGCAGACAAATTCACATGGATGCCACAGGCGGACCTTGCGTTTCGAGAATGAAAAAGGATGTTATCTACTACGCCGATCCTAGCAGCACCACTACCCAAGGAGCCAATGTTGTTCTACATAGCCGTGACCAACTGAGTCGTAAGTGCAGTAATCATAGTAGAGCGCGAGGAAGAAGGAAAGTCGGTGCAAAGGATAGTGTATTTGTTGGGGATATACTTTCCGGGTATCCTCATAGTTCCTCCCTGACTAGGGTGGCCCACTTCGGGTTAGAGCTTTGCTTTACGGGCGGCCCAGTTAGGGAGAGAAGACGGAGTCCCATCCGGCTACGGAAAGGCCCAGAAGATTTACCGACTTAGGCCTATAACATTACTTGTAGTTCAAGATGTACTCTGTAACCAACTCTTAGTCGTAGCCAGATTGATCTCTCCTGTAAACCCTAGGCCGAAAATCTATATAAGCCGTCCTAGGGAGAGCCTTTAGAACACCAGATAACACCCAATACTTTAGACCCTCAACTCGCACAGGCGATACCCTTGTAACCCATATTCCGGCTCTGCCGTATTACTGGATTGCTAGCAGGAGTAGGATTCGTCCAAAGCCGGCGGATTCGAACGTGGGTAAACTTGTGTGCTCACCGTCCCGGAATACCGTCCGTCTCACACCCCTCTCTTCCGCACGCCTCGAGGACCCCCTCATGGCGTACTTGTCCTCAATCCGACGACAGTATTATCTGAGCGAGGTATTGTCTGCTTCAAAACAAAATTACCCTCACTATCAAAAAATGGCGTATGGCGTATATATGTCGGCCAAGAAACTCAAACACTATTTTCAGGAACATCCCATCAAAGTGATATGTGAGGCACCCATATCAGAGATTATGAGTAACAAGGATGCAAGTGGCCGGATAGCAAAATGGGCAATTGAGTTAGCCCCATATGCGCCACATTTTGATAGAAGAGACGCTATAAAGTCGCAAGCTGTGGCGGATTTCTTTGTTGACTGGGCTGAAATGCAATATGAGCCACC
This sequence comes from Avena sativa, assembly GCA_916181665.1. Classification (NCBI taxonomy): domain Eukaryota; kingdom Viridiplantae; phylum Streptophyta; class Magnoliopsida; order Poales; family Poaceae; genus Avena; species Avena sativa. The sequence goes on along the minus strand of OV702289.1, from coordinate 539,543,261 downwards.
TCTGCCGGACTCCAGTTATTGGCGAATGCACTTCGATGGATTGAAACTGAAAGATGGGTTGGGCGCCGGGGTAGTGCTTACCTCACCCAAGAAGGATCAACTGAAATATGTCCTTCAGATCCACTTAAGTGCCTCGAATAATGTTGCGGAGTACGAAGCATTGGTACATGGTCTCAAGGTAGCGAAAGAAGTGGGGATACGTTGGATACAATGCTTTGGAGATTCGGATTTGGTGGTGCAACAAGTGTCTAGAAATTGGGATGCCTTGGATGCTAACATGGCCCTATACAGATTCCATGTTCAAAAGATAAGTGGGTTTTTCGAAGGGTGTGAGTTCCATCACATACCTCGGATTGAAAACAAGGCAGCAGATACGCTGTCCAAGTTAGGCTCATCACGGCAGCCAATCCCGCCAAATGTTGCTTTGGAGCACCTAAGAAAACCATCTATCACGCCATCGCCTGAATCAGACTCAATTTATATCCCGACAATCTCCGGATCAGGAGCTGCACCTATGGAGATAGAGTGGGGAGGCACCTCAGCAAACCCGGGGACTTCTTCGGCAAGCCCGGGGACTGCCTCAGCAAACCCGGGGACTGATCAGCTTGACCCGGCAGGAGTTATGTCGGTAGATGTGATGGAAATTGACGAGGAACCATTCCCTGTCCGGACTATACCAACTTGGGCCAAGCCAATTTTTGATTTCCTGAAAGAGGGAACATTGCCCGATGACGAGGTAATCTCAAGACAGATCCAGAGGAGAGCAAAGGCCTATACTATTATCAACGTCTAACTATACAAAAGAAGTGTGACAACAGTGCTGCAGCGGTGCGTTGACCCGGAGGAAGGACTTGAAATACTTCGAGATATTCACCAAGGGGAATGTGGCCATCATGCCTCCTCAAGGGCCTTAGTGGCAGAAGATTTCTGGCATGGATTTTATTGGCCCAGTGGTTGTTAAAGATACGCCACGAAAACTCATTTACCAATGTCGGACCTGAAAACTACCCCCATTACCTGGCCATTTGCTGTATGGTGCCTAGATATGGTAGGGCCATTTAAGCCGGCTAAAGGAGGGATGACCCATATCCTAGTTATGGTTAACAAGTTCACCAAGTGGATTGAAGTGAAACCAATTTGGAAATGTGATGAGGCAATAGCAGTAAGATTCCTCAAGGATATAATCCTGAGATATGGCTATCCCCATAGCATCATAACTGATAATGGAACAAATTTCGCTGAAGGAGCAATTGTGAGGTTCTGCCAAGAAAAGAAGATCCGGCTAGATGTCGCCTCAGTCGCCCACCGTGCATCGAACGGGGAAGTGGAAAGGTCCAACGGACTGGTATTGTCTGGGATAAAACCCCGACTCATCGAGCCGTTGCAAAGATCAACGGGGTGCTAGATAGAAGAACTACCGGTGGTACTATGGAGTTTAAGAACAACTCCGAATCGATCAACAGGCTATACGCCATTCTTGCTCATATATGGGGCAGAAGCTGTATTACCAGCCGACATAGAGCATGATTTGCTAAGGGGTCACCCAATACACAGAAGCTGAAGTGTGCGAAGCCCGACAAAATGATGTTGATCTACTAGAAGAAGCGAGAGAATTGGCCTTGTCCAGATCCGCCATATATCAGCAAAATCTCCGACGCTATCATAGCCAGAAAGTAAACCCCCGAGTCTTCCAGGAAGGTGACCTGGTACTCCGGTTGATATAGCGCACAACTAGCATGCATACGATATCCCCTCCATGGGAAGGACCTTTCATTGTAAGCAAAGCCTTGCACAATGATTCCTATTATCTTATTGATGCACGGCCCTAGGAAAAGAACAAGGCAGACAGGTCCGGAGAGGAATCTAAGCGACCGTGGAATGTAGCACTACTTCGTCCTTTCTACACCTAACAAAGAGATGAATGTACCCAAGCTCCTCATATGTCGGTATGTATGTCGGGAATGAGCTTATTAATAAAACTTTGGCACCCCAAGCAGAAACTCGGGGACTGCCATAATAATTGTCTTTCTCATTTTAGTATTTTTATGTTGGTTGGGTTAAATCGCTTATATCATAGTCGGGTTAGTAATGTGTGAGCACCAAAAACCCAACTCTTCGACTTTGCTGTTGACCAACAAGAATTGGCTTCATGGCAAGCAAGAGAACAAGTTTGGAATGGCAAAGCACATGAAAAACGACTAAGGAAAAAAACTTAAGCGGGTCGACATTGGTTATTTTGATTAACCCTTGGTTTATTGTATTTATCTAATGCCGAATCATTTTGAGCTAGTCTAAAAGTTTCAAGTATTGTTAAATCAATTTTTTGAACCTTGGACTCGTAAGTCAAAAAGCCGAATCAAGGTAGACGCAAGCCAAGTCAAAAATTGGGGGGAACAAGAAAACAAAACTCGGGGACTTCGCCCACAATAATCCCACATTAAGAACTTAGTTCCAAACGATAAGTTGTAGCAGAACCAAAATAAAGTATTTAAATACACTTCCGCCCGGCATTCCGGGGATCTGACAAATATGATAAGTGTTTTTAAGGAGCATGACCAGTAGCCGAATCTTCAGCCGAAGAAGGTGGCACTTTGGAGTTTGGAGGAGGGGCGCTAGCCTCGGCTTCATCCTCAGGGTCGACCTCGCCATCCTCCAGGTCTTCGGCCTTGTCGCCAAGCTCGGAGGCCTCACTCTCACTCCCTTCTTCTTCTTCATCTCCAGAAGCAACTTCATCGTCAACAATGTCGAGATAACTTGACCCTTCATTCCAAGCGTGGCAGAAGGAGTATTGAATAAGCTTGTTGGCACAGGCTTTGCAGCACGCAACCCAATCCGGATCTTCGCACCACTTAGATCCGGTGCGCATGCGGGTATGCAACCCTAGGTCAATTCCTTCATACCACGACAGGACGAATTGCAAGGCAATGTCAGCCCCAGCTCGTGCGGCAGATTCACGCCACAGATGCAGCTGCGTATCACACTCCATTAATTTGGCTATGAAGGTCGAACTTCTTTTTGGAATGGTCTCAGTGGGCCAGAGGGAGCCGAACATTCGCGTTGCCGCCGGTATAATGTCTGCGCCATGGTTCTTCACTAGCTCAAGGCAAGCGGTGAGGCTCGCCAGCAGATCCTCTGTATTATACGAGATTGGCTCGGCGCCAGGCCGCGCAATAATACCACGTTGTTCACGGGACTAGATCACGGCAGCAACACCAAACGTGTCACTTTCTGGAAATTTGCCTGAGAATAGAGTAGAGGTGACAGTGAGCAAAAGCACCAAACCCGGAGGAAGGAAAATTAAGCAAGGGCAAAGAACTCACGTGCAATCTGGAAGAGGAGCTGCTGAAGCTCGAAATGGACATTGGCGCTGTGGGCTTGGAGTTTCTCGTAGTCAGAGGTCACCGACGTAAGTTCGACATCGGCTTCCTGCAGTAAGCTTTGGTCCTTGGAAATTTGAGTGGTTAAACGCTCTTTTTCCTCGGCAAACTCCTGGTCAGTCTTCTCCAATTCGGACTTATGGAGGCCCTTGAGCCTCTGAATTTCGGCATTTAGCCGAGTAATTTCCGAGTCCTAGAGCTGCAACCGAGCTTTCTCTCCGTCCTTCTTCTTTAGCTTAGCCTCATGCTTCCCTTCTTATTCGAGGAAATGGGTCATCATATCAGGCATTGTAACGCTATCTTTAAGAGCAACTGCAACAGTGGCATAATCCAGAGAAACCGAAGTATAAATGTCGACCGGTTAAAGAAAGGAGCATACAGTGATCGTGCGAAGGAGATAAGATTACCTTTGATTTCAGCTAGGTTCTTCCGCATGATAATATTCTTAGCTTCAACCTCGGCTGCATGGTTCGGATAGCAAATTAATACGGATCATAGACAACTCAAATGAATGAAAATGGAAGAAGGAAAAGTCTAAGTAAATAACATTACCCTTCTTCTGGTGATCCTCTAGGAGTTTGCCATAACACGCACGAATGTCTTTATAGGAGTCCAGCAGGTGCTGGAACTCAGCGGATCGGCGATTAGTGGTAATCTGAAATAAGCAACGCAATGTCAAGATCAAAAGTAAGATAAATAAATATTCGAAGTCTACAAGATCCGGGCCAAGTGGAACTTAACCCGGCTCTAGGTGTGTGGATATTCGAAGTCTACAAGATCCAGGCCAAGTGGAACTTAACCCGGCTCTAGGTGTGTGGATCTTCGAAGTCTACAAAATCTGGGCCAAGTGGAACTTAACCCGGCTCTAGGTGTGTGGATATTCGAAGTTTACAAGATCCCAGCCAAGTGGAACTTAACCCGGCTCTAGGTGTGTGGATATTCGAAGTCTACAAGACCCAGGCCAAGGGAACTTAACCCGGCTCTAGGTGTGGAGATATTCGAAGTCTATGAGATCCGGGCCAAGCAGAACTTAATCCGGCTCTAGGTGTGTAGATATTCGAAGTCTACGAGATCCGGGCCAAGCAGAACTTAACCCGGCTCTAGGTGTGTGGATATTCGATGTACAGGATCCGGGCCAAGGAAACTTAACCCGGCTCTAACTTTGTTAAAATTTGAAGTTGCTACGAACAGAAACTAAATTCTATAAGGAGCATCCGACCGAGTAACAAGTTACTCCCTCGAAGGCTCAGGGACTAGGGGATATATCTACAAATGCTCAGCTATACAAAGTACTAACAAAAGAGGAAAAGAATTACCTCCATCATCCGACCAGCTAAAGAGATGGCCTTGGTAGCGGAGTTCATCTGTGCACTGAACTCGGCTGGGCCGAACTTCTCTGGCAGATCATCTTGTGGGTCGATGAATTCAGCATTGTTCCAGTTCTTCACGTACTCCAGGAGCAGTGGACTGTAACTTTCGCCGCTGGGAGAGCAGTTCGCCACAAGGCCTTTGACGTGGGCCTCTCGCCTGGCGGATTGAGCTGTAGCAGGGCTGGTATGCAGAACCAGCTGTCTACTACCCTCTGATCTGGCAGCATGTGACTCAAACGAGATCCCTTTAGTTGATCCGGCAGCTTTCTTGAGCTTGCCGGATGAAGCCTGAGGAGCTGGCTGGAAGATATCCGCGACTGAGGGAGTTGATCCGGAGGGAGCTGACGGGGCCTTCCTCTTGGGAGGCTTGGTGGAAGCTGGTGAGACTTTTGCTGCTACTGCTGGTGCTGGTGTTGCTTCTGTTGCTGCTGCTAGTGCTGCTACTGTTGCTGGTGCTGGTGCTTCTGCTGGCACTGGTGATGCTGTTGCTATTGCTGCTGCTGGTGCTACTGGTGCTAGAAACACTTGGGGAGAAGAAGAACTTGTTGGGGGCGGTGCCGATGAAGCTGGCACCTCAAAACTTGGCGCCGAGGCCGAAGAGGAACTAGGGAGATCCGGCATGGCCGTATCCAAAGCCGCCCCACTACCCCCGCGCCGACATTGCCCTCCTCATGACAAGGTGGGCTCTGATCAGGCGCAGCCGCACAGCCCTCTTAGATAGGGCTGAGCGGGCGAGTATCGTCATCGCGGGGGGGGGGGGGGGGGGGGGAGGAGAGGGGAGAAGGGCTACTCCGGATCAGAGATGCTATGCTGGAGCCACTCTGGGGAATGACCCTAGGAGCTCTGAGAAGCAGAAAAGAACCAAGTCAAAAAGAGAGAGAACCAGTAAGAGACAAGAGCAAACACAGAAAGGGAAAAAACTTGAAGGGCAAATGCAAAAGACTTACTCGTTTGAGGTTGGGGGAGCCCGAGGTTTGGGCGTCCTCCGGACCGTGCTCTTGGCGGCCGGCTTAGTCGAGGTTTTCACCCCGGACTTCTTGTACCTCTTCTTGGGCGGCGGCACCTCCGAAGCTGCGGCCGAGGCAGCCACACTCTTCTAGGAAGAAGCAGGGACCGGGCCACCAGTGGCGAGGGGAGGTACCTCGTGGACCTGACCGGCCGGGTTAGCTGAAGATTCGGACATAACCAGGTGCGCGTAAGAAATGAGAACTGGATCGAGTACCTCCAGGACCTCAACGTCCGAGTCATCATCATCTAGCCAATCCCTTAGAGAAGAGGCCTTACCAGCGCTACTTTTGATGATGTCCGGAGTAGGCAGGAAGGTCTCCAGGTCAGGCTCCTCCTCGTCCTCCTTGGTGCGGTCTGGTACCCACTTGCTTGCCAGCACTTCGCCATCCTCTAGTGGCTGCTGGAGGAATCGCTAAGAACAAGACGACAATTGCCAAGTTACGAAAGTAAACCGACATACAGAGAAGATCCGGAAAACAGTAAGAAGTAAGTTTACCTTAGGAGGAGGGTTGTCCCGGGTAAAGGGCTCGAGCCCCCATTCCCAATCTTCAGAGAATTCCTTCTCCACATTGAAAATGGCTTTAACCCGGCGGTAAATCGCCGAGTTATCGAGCTCGAAAGATGAAGTCCGGTGGGGGTCGAGGGGGCCGCTCAAGTAACAAATCTTGTGGGCGCGCTTCTGAAGGGGGGAGACCCGGCTGCTGATAAAAGTGGTCATGAGGTCCTCCCCTGAAGCTTCTCCTTGAGTAGCTCCTTGATCCGACGCTCCACCTAATTTGCCTAGGCCGTGGGTCGCTTGGGAATGCTCTCCCAAAGCGAGGTATATGGAGGCCCAAGCTTGAAGGGGAGGATCCGGATCAAGTCTTCCTTGGTGGTGTTTTGGACATAGAAGAAAGTCCGGGCCCAGCCTTTACAGGATTCAAGCCCGGTGACCCAGGGAAATGCGGAGTTCTTGCAGGGAGATATGGAGGCAGCACCGCATTGGGTCAGGTGCTTGTCCTCCGGAGCAAGCTTCTTGTCCGGAACCACATTCCTTCAGAGATCGAAGAATTTGATCCATAGCTCCTTGGTTAGCCATAGGCTGATATATCCCTCAATGCCAGAGGCAAAGGAGGACAAAGAAGTGATGGCGTTGGCGGGGAGATGATGCGGTTGCAGTTTATACGTAGAAATGAAATCGAAAAAGAAATCTGAGGTAGGAAGGCCGAAGCCACGTTGAAAATGGGAAAGAAAAACAACATATTCCCTAGGATTGGGGGAAGGAGAAATCTCGCTGGAGGCGAGGCGACAGGCAACGCCGGCGGGGATGCGGCGCGTGGCACAAACCCAGTCCAAGTCGTCCTCGCAGACGAACACGCCGTCCCAGCAGCCGCGCTCGCGGCCCTCTACTTCTTCCTCCTACTGCGCCACCACGGCTGCCTCCTTCTCAGTCATGGTGGACTCAAGGTCTTCGAGAGAGAAATCAGAGTAGAAATAACCAGAGGAGGGGAAACGGAAAGCGCAAGCCCCCGTGATGAAGCCCTTGAGCGGGAACGGCGGTGCAGGTGCAAGGTGATGCCTGTGCGCGGTCGTGATGGCGTTGGTGCAATGAGGAACTAGCGGCGGCAATAAGGTTGCAGTGAGAGAGAAAGGAGGCTACGAAGCGCAGAGAAAATGGGGAACTTCCCTAGAGATTGCCCTAGGCCCTCTACTTAACCGCGCAACGGGTGCGTAGTGGGAGCTTTTGTGGTTGCCACGCCGCACGCAACGGGCGTGTACGCGGCTGAATCAGCCAATCGGAGCATGGCCACAGCAAGGGCCACAGGGGCAGACGATCCCATGACGCAATGTAATGTTACAGTTAACAAGGCACCGCAGTGAAGGGACGTGCGCAACAGTCATTCCTGACATTGCGACAGTAATCGGTGCATTAAATGCGCATAGCCCTTAAAATGAGGCAAAATGATGATTACCCTCCATGTAGGATGTGGGGAAGCGTACAAGAGAAGGAACGGTAACCCGGATAAACAGGCAAAAACCCGGCCAGTGAGGAATAACTCAGAATGAGCCAAGGGATTCCCAGAGGAGAAGCCCCGGGTGATGACCCACAAGTATAGGGGGTGTATCGCAGTATTTTCGATAAGTAAGAGTGTCGAACCCAACAAGGAGCAAAAGGTGCTGGCTAGTGGTATGGATCGGGAATTCTCTGCAATTACTTAGCAAACAGATTTTTAGGGGGTTTTGATAAAGCAAGTAAATGAAGTACAAGTAAACAAAAGACAATAAGAATAAATGCAGCAAGTGGCCCAATCCTTTATGCAGCAAAGGACAAGCCAGTTGTATTACTTAAGATGACCAAATGTTCTCGAGGACACACGGGAAGACTGTCAAGTGCTTTCGCTTCATATAGTTGATTAATCTTCTTTAGTTTGCTAAGTGTTGTGTGGGTGAACCTGTGCTAATGTACCGACCTTCCTAGGACTAATACATACTTGTGATTATACCCCTTGCAAACATTCGTAAGTACAAGAAAGTAATTAAGGTAGAAACCTAACCACAACTTTAAACTCTAAGACCCTTACGTCCCTTGTGCAATGGTTTCCTAACGGGGGTTTAGGTTTCTGTCACTCCGGCAACCCCTATGATTAGTAGCCAAATACACAATGCATTCCCCTAGGCCCATATAGGTGAAGTCTCATGTAGTCGACGTTCACATGACACCACTAGAAGAAGTACACCAAAACTTAAATATAAAACTATTGAATCTTTCTCAACACAATTCCACTACTAACAACATGACTTCTCCCATGTCCTCAAGAACAAAACGAACTACTCACAAGACATCATATGGATCATGATTAGAGATGGAATAATGATGTATAACAATCTAAACTTAAAAAATAATTCAACGGTTCACTCAATAGCATCAACTACAAGGAGTAATCAACACCGGGAAAGTTTCCCCTAAGAACTATGCAAGATTCAACCCAATTGTTACAGCAATATGGAGATGGTGATGAGGGTGATGATGGTGATGATGGTGGTGAAGAAGATGATGATGATACCGATGAAGTCCAGCTTGATGGTGGAGTTGATGGCGACGATCTCCCCTCTCCGGGAAGGAATTCCCCCGGCAGAAATCTGTCTACCGGAGAGATCTTTCTCTCTCGGTGTTTTCCGACCCGCAAAGGCGATGGAATCTTTCTATGGTCGCTCCCCGAGTCTTAGGGTTTCGGGAGGAATATATACGCCAGAGGGGAGAGCCAGAGGTGGGCCAAGGCGGCCACACCACCTGGTGGCGCGGCCTAGGGTGGCCCGCGCTAGGGGGTGGTGTGGCCCCCCTATGTCCCATCTCCACTCCTCCTTCTCGCTTCCTTCATCTTCTGGAAAATTAGGATTCTCCGTATATTTTCCCAGATTTTCTAATCTTCGCGAATTTTGCCTCCAAACAACACCTTTTCAATCAGAATCCTGACTGCAACGGTCCATGCTCCAAAAGTCATCAACCATGCAAAAACAGATGAAATAACATAAGTATCACCTCTTAATATGAAATATATCAATGTATAACAGTAAATTATGACATAGAATAGTGATGCAAAATGGACGTATCAACGCCCCCCAAGCTTAGACTTCACTTGTCCCCAAGCGAAACTGAGCTCAATAAACATGACCTCAGATTTATGGAGTGAAGAGTCGATAAAAGAATACGGACAAGAAGCATCACATTCATCAATACATAGATCATAATAGAAGACAACTCACTATTATATAACTCAACTTGTAATGAGTAAAGGAAACACAATAAAGATACATAAAGTAAATCATAATTGGTAATGGCAAACTTAGCTCTTGGTGGAGGAATAGTTGATAATTTGCTGGAGTTCACAAATAACTGATTTTCAATGATAGCTTTCAAAGTAGTAGACACCAAGATAAGAGCAATGTGCAAAACAGGGAACATAAGAAACATGATTGAATAAATCATCATATGAATGAATGACACACAACAACTCACAATACTTGCTGAGATAGAAGGGAATAGGTTTACTGACTCAACTAAAAAGTAAAAGAAAGGCCCTTCGCAGAGGCAAGCAGGGATTTCAAGTTTCATAAAGAGCTCCCAAAAATTATGATACTTACTAGATTTCAGCTCTCATTGCCCCTATCATAGGCATCTTTAGGTGATTAAGGTTAAAGTGACACAACTAAGAGGATATGCTTGACAAGTTATAAGTTGAAATCTCATGCCCCTTACTTACCAGTACCGAACCTCATGCTACTCAATTTCAGTGACGAGTAAGCTCTTGTCATTGTAAATACATGTGTATCATTGAGAACCGCCAATCACGAGTAAGCTCTTGTCATTGTAAATACATGTGTATCATTGAGAACCGCCAACGGGGTACCCCTTGCACATGATACAGGAGCCATCCCATAATCAAAATGACAAGGCAAGCAAACAATGAGCATCTCAACAATCTTTTTATTTGCTATTTGCATAGGTTTTTATTGAGGATGCTTCATAGAATGCTCACTATAGTTATGCTGCAAGTTTCCACCATGATTAGGCATGGCTTAGGCTAGCGGCCCTGCGTTTCTCTAACACACATAGGAACTCCATGATCTTACAAGTTCCCCTTTTATTTCACACCGCCGGGATCCGTAGGCAAAAGAATCATGATAACAACTAGGTACAAAGTACCATGGCAGTGTTCAAAGCGTTCCCCATGATACGCAACAAAGAAGGACCCAATGGTTCAAGTTTATTAAGTGCAAGAAAATAAAGTGTGCCATCAAGTTCGTGAGAGCTTTAATCACTAATTTTCACATAACAAGTTTAATTTGGAAGGTAGATAAAAACAAGAATTTACTTGGAATAGCAATAATGCTAATATGTAGGTATCGTGGACACAAATGGTAGAGGTTTTTATTTAAGGATTGGATGCACGAGAAGAATTCCCTCTCAGTACAGGTTTTTGGCTAGCAAGGTTGGGTAGCAAGTATAAGAGTTGAAGGAAACAAACAAACATACAAGTGATAAAGACAAACATGCAATCTTCCTTGGAAGCACAAAAGATCTTAACTAGAGAATACTAAACTTATGAGCAAATCAAGAAAGAAAGATGATGAAATTATATTTCTTTAGAGTACTTTTATCTTTTTCATGCAACTCTCAAAAATAGGGTTGCTACTAAGCAAGCCAGGTTTGCCAAAACCAACTAAATTAACTCAATGATCCCAAAGTGATACCAATACTAACAACAAGATCACTCATATAACCATGAATTGAAAACTAATATAAGATATGCAAAAGAGTAAATGATAGAACTTCTCATTAATATTCCATAACGGCAACTCACACCAAGGGATACATATCTAACGAGAGAGGGGACACTTCCAAAATGCAAACCATCCTACATGATAACTTCTCTATTCATGATATGACTCTACTAAAAAGGTAAAAATATAGAAGATAGTGATGTGATACCGCGGCACTCCCCCAAGCTTGGAACAAACCAAGGGGGTGCCAAACCTGATGATGAATTATTCCTTCGGTGGTGGTGGTATTCTCTTGATGAGATCTTTGATCAATTTACCCAAGTCCTCAATCTCAAAGGTGAGAGTACGAATCAACTCCGAGTTGTGCTTGATGCGGTGCATGATCATGTCAGATTGTGGATCCCAGCTCTTGTGATTCTTTTTCCACTCTTCCTTCTTGGAGTCTTCTTTCCCTGCATGGCTAGAACGAGGCAAATCCCAATTGGAGGGTAATTTATCCTTGGGCATATTCTGGTGTTGATGCTTATGGATACGGGTATGGAAAGGATTCTTGGTGCATGGAGGAAGTGACCGTGGAGCTAAACAGTGACGCGGAGTTTTCCCTCCAGTTGACATCCGTGCAGTCCTCCTGACCCTGCCAGATCTTGCCAACACTCCAATGCTTGCAATGGTAGTGCCGGTGTGCGGATGTTGGCCTTTCTTTGCCTCCTCTTCATCTTCACTCTTGATCTCCTTCTCCTTCCCGGGGTCTTGGAGATCTTCCTCCATAGGCTCCTTTCCCTTATGCTTGGCGGACACCATTGTGCTTATAAGCTTCAAACATAGTTCCTAGCAGAAACAGATCGAAACGAAAACACGACGAAAACACGATATACGAACCTCGAGAGATCCGGGGGGTTATATATTACAAATTTTCACAACAAGAGGAAAGTACTGGGAGAAAACGAGTCGGAGGCGGAGTCTGGAGTGGCCACATCACCTGGTGGCGCGGCCAGGGGTGGGACCGCTCCACAGGGTGGTGTGAGCCACCCTGGCTCCATTTCCCTCCCTTTTTCGCTTCATAACTTTCCTTATTTGCTAAAAACTGCAAAAATATAGTTGGATAGTATTTTTGCGGAACTTTTCTTTTCATAACTATTACCTATTTGGAAACGGACCCTACAGGTCTCTGAATTTGGTCCTTGATAAATTTTTCTGGAGTTATAACTTGAAAGGCATCAACATCTTCATTGTAAGAATCTCCAGCAATATAGTGCTTCAGTCGCTGCCCATTAACTACTTGTGTAGTATTATCTTTTAAAGAAGAAATTTTTATTGCTCCCGAACGGTACACTTCTTTAATAATGAAAGGTCCTTCCCATTTTGATAGTAGTTTTCCTGCAAAAAATCTGAGACGAGACCTATACAATAGAACTTTCTCACCAACATGAAATTCTCTCTTAAGTATTCGCTTGTCATGCCATCTTTTAACTTTTTCCTTAAAGAGCCTAGCATTTTCATAGGCTTCACTCCTCCATTCATCTAAAGAACTTAAATCAAATAATCTTTTCTCACCAGCGAGCTTACAATCTCTATTTAGTTCTTTAACTGCCCAGTAAGCTTTGTGTTCTAATTCTAAAGGTAGGTGACAAGCTTTCCCATAAACCATTTTATAAGGAGACATCCCCATAGGGTTTTTGTAGGTAGTCCTATAAGCCCATAAAGCATCATTCAACTTTTTAGCCCAGTTTTTTCTAGATCTATTAATAGTCTTTTGCAAGATGGATTTAATTTCTCTATTTGATAACTCTACTTGCCCACTAGTTTGGGGGTGATAAGCTGAAGCAATTCTATGATTAACATCATATTTAGCAAGGGTCTTTCTAAAACTACCATGAATGAAATGAGAACCTCCATCAGTCATGAGATACCTAGGCACTCCAAACCTAGGAAAGATAACATCCTTAAGCATTTTTAGAGAAGTCTCCCCGTCAGCACTCTTCGTAGGAATGGCTTCTACCCATTTAGTAACATAATCGACGGCAACAAGAATATGAGTATAACCTTTCGAGGGAGGAAAAGGAACCATAAAGTCAAATCCCCAGCAATCAAAGGGTTCAATAACTAGAGAGTAGTTCATAGGTATTTCATTGCGTCTAGAAATATTACCAACACGCTGACACTCATCACAAGATAAAACAAATTTTCTTGCATCTTTAAAAAGGGTAGGCCAGTAGAAACCTAATTGCAGCACCTTTTGCGCAGTTCTATCTCCTGCATGATGTCCTCCATAAGCACTACCATGACATTTACGCAATATCTCTTTTTGTTCATATTCTCGAACACATCTTTGCATAATACCATCCACTCCTTCTTTAGATAAGTGTGGGTCATCCCAAAAATAATGCCTCAAATCATAAAAGAACTTTCTTCTTTGCTGAGCTGTAAAAGTTGGAGGCAAATACTTGGAGACAATAAAGTTAGCATAATCAGTGTACCAAGGGCTCCCTCGCGACCTTACCCCTACCGCAACCAACTGTTCATTTGGAAAACTATCATTAACAGGCATAGGGTAAAAAGAGATATTTTCCAATCGAGATAAATTATTAGCTACAGGGTTTTCAACACCTTTCCTATCTACAATATGTAGATCAAACTCTTGTAAAAGCAGCACCCATCTAATAAGCCTAGGCTTAGTGTCCTTATTTGTCATAAGGTACTTAATAGCGGCATGATCAGTATGAATGGTGACTTTTGAGTCTACAATATAGGGTCTAAACTTATCACAAGCGAAGACGACAGCTAGAAATTCTTTTTCAGTAGTAGCATAATTCCTTTGAGCAGCGTCTAGAGTCTTACTAGCATAATGAATAACATTTAGCTTTTTATCAATTCGTTGCCCAAGGACAGCACCTACAGCATAATCACTAGCATCACACATTATTTCAAAGGGTAAACTCCAATCAGGTGGTTGAACGATAGGAGCTGTAGTTAAAGCCTTCTTAAGAGTTTCAAAAGATTCCTTACAATCATCATCAAAAACAAAGGGTACATCTTTTTGAAGAAGATTAGTGAGGGGTTTTGATATCTTAGAAAAATCTTTAATAAACCTTCTATAGAAACCAGCATGACCGAGGATACTACAAATACCTTTGATGTCTCTTGGGCAGGGCATTTTCTCAATTGCCTCGACTTTAGCTCTATCCACTTCTATGCCTCTTTCTGAAACCTTATGCCCAAGGACAATACCTTCATTAACCATGAAGTGGCATTTCTCCCAATTAAGAATAAGATTAGTTTCTTCACACCTCTGCAAAACTTTATCAAGGTTGTGCAGACAATTATCAAAAGAATTTCCATCTACAGAGAAGTCATCCATGAACACTTCCACAATTTCCTCACAAAAACCATGAAAGATAGTAGACATGCATCTTTGAAAAGTAGCAGGAGCATTACATAAACCAAAAGGCATACATCTATAAGCATAGGTTCCGTAAGGGCATGTAAAGGTAGTTTTTTCTTGATCTTGTTGTTTAACAACAATTTGAGAAAACCCAGAGTATCCATCAAGGAAACAAAAATGAGTCTTTTTAGACAATCTTTCTAACATTTGATCAATAAAAGGAAGTGGGTAATGATCTTTCTTAGTAACTTTGTTAACCTTTCTGAAATCGATACACATCCTATAGCCTACTACTATTCTTTGGGGAATAAGCTCATCATTATCATTAGGCACAACACTAATACCTCCCTTTTTAGGGATACAATGAACAGGACTAACCCATTCACTATCAGCAATAGGGTAAATAATACCAGCATCAAGGAGTTTCAATACCTCATTTCTTACCACTTCCTTCATCTTAGGATTTAAACGTCGTTGGTGCTCTACTACCGGCTTTGCATCTGGTTCTATATTGATAGCTTGCTGACATATAGTAGGTGAAATCCCTTTTAAATCATCCAGATTATAGCCCATAGCCCCTCGTTGTTTCTTCAAAACCTCCAATAACCTTTCTTCTTCCTTCCCTGAAAGTTTAGAGCTAATAATAACATGATATATCTTTTTATCATCAATGTAAGCATATTTAAGATCGTCAGGGAGAGGTTTTAGATCGAAGACCAGATACTTTTTAGGTGGCAACGTGGTACCAAAGTCTTCTACAGCCAAGTTATGCTTAAGCATCTTAGGATGATTACGGAGAATCTCGTCAATCTCATTCCTTTCTTCCATGAATATTTCACTTTCATGATCCTCCATAAATTGCTGCAAAGCATTGTTAGGAGCAAGAGAAATAGAAGCAAGTTGTTCAACTCTAAAATCCTCATTATGAGTTTCCTCTTCACAAGGTTCTTTATTAAATGTCGAAAAACTCATAAGATTCCCCATCAAACTTAGTCAAGATTTTCTCCCTTTTGCAATCTATAATAGCTCCACAAGTACTCAAGACTACTACTATTCTTTGGGGAATAAGCTCATCATTATCATTAGGCACAACAGTAATACCTCCCTTTTTAGGGATACAATGAACAGGACTAACCCATTCACTATCAGCAATAGGGTAAATAATACCAGCATCAAGGAGTTTCAATACCTCATTTCTTACCACTTCTTTCATCTTAGGATTTAAACGTCGTTGATGCTCTACTACCGGCTTTGCATCTGGTTCTATATTGATAGCATGCTAACATATAGTAGGTGAAATCCCTTTTAAATCATCCAGATTATAGCCCATAGCCCCTCGGTGTTTCTTCAAAACCTCCAATAACCTTTCTTCTTCCTTCCCTGAAAGTTTAGAGCTAATAATAACATGATATATCTTTTTATCCTCAATGTAAGCATATTTAAGATCGTCAGGGAGAGGTTTTAAATTGAAGACCGGATCCTTTTTAGGTGGCAACGTGGTACCCAAGTCTTCTACAGCCAAGTTATGCTTAAGCATCTTAGGCTGATTACGGAGAATCTCGTCAATCTCATTCCTTTCTTCCGTGAATATTTCACTTTCATGATCCTCCATAAATTGCTGCAAAGCATTGTTAGGAGCAAGAGAAATAGAAGCAAGTTGTTCAACTCTAAAATCCTCATTATGATTTTCCTCTTCACAAGGTTCTTTAGTAAATTTTGAAAAATTAAACTCATAAGATTCCCCATCAAACTTAGTCAAGATTTTCTCCCTTTTGCAATCTATAATAGCTCCACAAGTACTCAAGAAAGGTCTACCAAAAATGATAGGATAAGTTTTACTAGCAGCTCAACCAAGTACTAGAAAATCAGCAGGATACTTAATCTTACCACAAAGAACTTCCACATCTCATGCAATACCAATTGGAGAGATGGTCTCTCTATTAGCAAGGTGAATAACCACATCAATCTCTTCCAATTCATAGGGACTTATTTCATGCATAATTTCTCTATAAAGCTCATAAGGAATAACGCTGGAACTTGCACCAATATCACATAAACCATAATAGCAATGATCACCAATTCTAACGGAAAGCACATGACACTAGCCTTTTTAGTTCTATTAGGGTGTGAAACAATATTAGAAGCATCCTCACAAAAGACTTTGTGTCCATCTTCTACGCTTTTTGTGACAAGGTCTTTCACAATTGCTACAACAGGTTCAATGTTTATTTGTTCATCAGGTTTTATAGTTCTCTTCGCACTTTTAATGATTACAATATTTAACATAGGATGGTCCTTTACCTTATCAGGGAAGGGCTTCTCGATATAAAGCTCAGGTAAGATGTGATCAATAGTGTAAAACTCAGTACTCCCAATAGGTACATAGTTAGCAATATCTTTATAAGGCGCATGGTACTTGCTCCATCCCCTTTTTGGGATTTCAATATAAGAAGCAAAAGCCTTAAAGCAATTTGTAATAACTTGTAAATCAAGACCATATGTATTATTAATATTTTGAAAATCATCAGTTCCCATAAAAGATTCAATGCATTCATAATCATAATTTATACCTGATTTTCTACCTTTGTCATTCTCCCAAGCTTCAGGATTGTCTTGAATACGGTCCAGAAGATCCCATTTAGCTTCTTCTTCCATGCAAGTGAATGATCCAGCACAAGAAGCATCCAATAAATCCTTATCACGTAGAGGGAGCCTTGCATAAAAGTTATTGATAATAATATTGTTGGGGAGCTCATGAATGGGACATTTGAGCATTAGTAACTTCAATATCCCCCAAGCTTGAGCTGTACTCTCTCCACCAAGAGGCCAAAAGTTGTATATTTGATTCCGATCTTTATGAATCTCACTAGGAGGATAAAACTTTGAATAAAAGAGAGGTATTATTTCCTCCCATTCTAGAGCTTGACCATTCTTCAGCAGCTTATACCATTCCTCAGCTCTTCCTTTCACTGATAATGAGAATAACTTCTTCTTAACTTGATCTGTAGTTATACCTGCACACTTGAACAACCCGCATAATTCGTGTATAAAGAGTAAATGATCACCGGGATGGACAGTTCCATCCCCAACATAGTAGTTATCCATAACACGATCAATAATTCTTGTAGGTATTTTAAAAGCATCATTCTCAGCAGGTGGTGGTTCATCTACTACCTTAGCAGTGGTAGTAGCATTACCAAATAAGAAACTCAGTGAATTATCCATAACAAAAAAAATAAAGCAACTAACAGAAGTAAACAATACTCAGAGTAGAAGTTTCCTGTACCAGTTCCACTCTCCAATAGCGCTTCACTCCCTGGCAATGGCGCCAGAAAATAGTCTTGATGACCCACAAGTATAGGGGGTGTATCGCAGTATTTTCGATAAGTAAGAGTGTCGAACCCAACGAGGAGCAGAAGGTGCTGGCTAGTGGTATGGATCAGGAATTCTCTACAAATACTAAGCAAACGGATTTTTGGTTTTTTTTTATAAAGCAAGTAAATGAAGTACGAGTAAACAAAAGACAATAAGAATAAATGCAGCAAGTGGCCCAATCCTTTATGCAGCAAAGGACAAGCTGGTTGTATTACTTAAGATGACCAAACGTTCTCGAGGACACACGGGAAGACTGTCAAGTGCTTTCGCTTCATATAGTTGATTAATCTTCTTTAGTTTGCTAAGTGTTGTGTGGGTGAACCTGTGCTAATGTACCGACCTTCCTAGGACTAATACATACTTGTGATTATACCCCTTGCAGACATCCGTAAGTACAAGAAAGTAATTAAGGTAGAAACCTAACCACAACTTTAAACTCTAAGACCCTTACGTCCCTTGTTCAATGGTTTCCTAACGGGGGTTTAGGTTTCTATCACTCTGGCAACCCCTACGATTAGTAGCCAAATACACAATGCATTCCCCTAGGCCCATATAGGTGAAGTGTCATGTAGTCGACGTTCACATGACACCACTAGAAGAAGTACACCACAACTTAAATATAAAACTATTCAATCTTTCTCAACACAATTCCACTACTAACAACATGACTTCTCCCATGTCCCCAAGAACAAAACGAACTACTCACAAGACATCATATGGATCATGATCATAGATGGAATAATGATGTATAACAATCTAAACATAAAAAATAATTCAATGGTTCACTCAATAGCATTAACTACAAGGAGTAGTCAACAACAGGAAAGTTTCCCCTAAGAACTATCCAAGATTCAACCCAATTGTTACAGCAATATGGAGATTATGATGAGGGTGCTTGTAGCACCCCGGTAAAACCACTACTAGAAAATCACGTGTTGTTTTTATTTTCTGCATCATCATGACCACATGCTCATGTCATCATGCCACATTGCATTTGAGCATCTTCATGTCTGCATTCATATTTTGTTTGCCTAAAACTATTTTTCTAAAAGCCTATCTTGGTTTTCTAAATACCCCTGTCTTTATCTCAAATACAAACCATCGTCTTTTTCGGATCTTTAATTTGTCTAAAAACTATTTGCAAACATCTATTAAAAATAAAACAAATAAAAATATTTTTGTACCGGGGGAGGCAGTCCAGCCCGTAGGCCAGACCCCCTACTACCCCGGTAGCCCTCAAACCCTAACCAGATCCCCTGGACCAAACCCTAGCCAAACCCTTCACTCCACCTTGCCGCTGCCACAGCACACTCACCCACGCGCTGAACCCAGCCCCGTAAACCCCACCTATTCCCGCTACCAACAACACCCACCGTGGCCTCGCGATTCGCGAGCCACCCGCGCGTCGCGCCAGCACCCCGCCTGTGACCCCACCACCCATCATGACCCCACCACGATCGATCCCTACCCCGCTCCCTCTCCATCCCCGCTGCAATCCCCTGTTCCCGTTCGATCCGCCTCCTCTTGTGAGCAGAGTCGCCGCCACCGGCCACTCCTTCTTCGAGCCCCACCCCTGCCGGTGTTCCTCACCGTCAAGCCACGCGGGCCCGTGCTCAACTCCGCCGTTGCTCACCTCTCTCGCCCACAAGCTTGCTGTCCCTCTCTCCTCGGCCCATGCTCCGCCGCCAGGGACCACTCCGCGCGCCCGTCGCCTGGAGCTCCGTGGTCCTTCTCCTCCCGGCTCACCCCGACCCTGTCAGCGCCCCTACGAGCACAAGGCCCCGTGCCGCCCGGGGCTGCCTCGACCCTGCCTCGTCTAAACGTCTCTGCATCCGCATGCCCGCGCCCTCGCCTCGGCCTCTGCGCTCGCCTACCGCTGCCGTCGCCCGTGAGAAGGCCGCGTCGCCCCGACCCTCTCTGTCGACTGCCCCTTCGCGTCGCGAAGCCGTCCTCCTCTGCTCTATCGTGCAGGCTGCCCTTCCTCGGGCCCCTGCATGGCCACTCGCGCCAGCTCCCCGCCGCCAGCCGGCGCCTCGTAGCGACCGTTTCCCCTCTGTCTCCGTCGCCAGCGACCGTGCTCGCCCGTCGACATGTCCCGACGCCAAGTACAAGCTCTGCCGCTGAACGCGTCTGGTCCCCTATGAGTGCCCCTACATGCGTGCGTTTTTGTGAGATTACCAAGGCCTGCAATGAGATATACGCGTTGTCGTCTAGATGGAGCCAACGAGACCCATCCGACGATGATGCACCGAGGAGATCCGCAACCCCACTAGGACATCGTGTCGCTGCCAAGGTCCTCCGAAGAACCACCGATGCCACCCATTCAAGTTTGACATGGACCATCAAATTGGGTCCCCAAGCACACCAGCTTGGATCCAAAGATGCCAATATGAAAAGATCTTCTTCACGCCAAGACCCCGGATCCGAAGACCAAGCCCTGAAGCCTCGATCCCGAGGATCCGAAGATCGATCCCCGTCGAACCCCGAGACCCCGGATCCAAACCCCAACATCGCCTTCATGCTCTCCTTCTCGGACGCCAAGACCTGATCCCGGAGGAGAAGACCGATCTCGTTGACCCCTAGACCCTCGGAGCCCAAGTTCGTCGAACCCTAATGTGAGCCCCTTTCCGAGACCCCTATTTTTGTAATGACATATATTTGTTGCATATTAATTGTCCATGATTGCATACATATTGTTGTTGTTTGGGGGGTATTTTGTTGATTCACCTAAATTAAATATGGAGACCATATGCGGGCTATTCTAGTCTTATATTGCCTTCATTTAAATCTATGTAGCGAACCGATGTCATGCTTTGGCTTGTTAATACAACATTTAAATTGCGGGGTAGCTAAATAACTTGAACCTTCTAATTAATTGTCGGGGCCCCGGTTCTATTTAATATTGCCTAGTTGCATCGCATCTTTGCCATGTCATGCATCATATCATGAACATGCCCGATCTTCTAACGTAGTATTAAATAGTGCATCCGGTGTTTCTTTTAGTGCTTTGGTTCTTCGCGGATTAGGCCGTTGAGTGGATGCGAGTATCAACAAGACCTTCAGATAATGAACCATCGGCTATGTTTTCCAGGCGAGCATATCTCCCTTTCTACCTATTTTGCTTTTATAGTCTTTATTTCCTCCTGTTGATCTATTGCTATCCATGTTGCGATGCTTTAGTTTCCGTGCACCATTTATACTCCTTGCAGCCCCTATATTGCCATGGACACATCCTATTGCCTGTTGTTTGATAGATAGTCGGCCTTGCGAGTCGTAGTTGCTTGCTTATGTGTTGCTTCGCGTCGTTGTCGTTCCACCGTTGACGGCAAGTTGGCACATGATAATGGTGGAGATGCTTAATGATGGAGATGATCATGACTTTAAATACAACTTGATTAATTGATGGGAATAGATATAACTAATGCAGAGGCATCGGTGGGCAATAGCAAATATTTGGTTTTTAACCGCTCACTTGTGTCCCGTAGGCCCCGAGTACTTGATACCTGTTCCTTGACTATCGCACTATCCGCATGTGGGACCATGAATCCCCTTAGCCAGAGCTTGATTCATTTCTTATTTCTTGGGGCCACAAACTAGTTTGGGGTTTTATTACTATCCTGTACTTATGCCATGCTTTACTTTTTTATTTACAATTGTGCGTGGAGCACCTGTACTATTTTGGAACATGGAATGTTTTCGCGGTATCGACAAGCCGAGTCACACTTTCGGGTTCCCAGTCGTTTACAGCCATTGACACAAACCCTGGGTCCGTCTCGGAGCCGGCCAACTTCGTTGCGGGTAGCTTAGTGGGGTGGCCCCCTAAAATGATTTATGAATCCTGTGATTGCTTTGTCGTGAAAGCCTCGTTGGGTTTTTATTTGGTTTTTCCGAGGTTGATCGTGCGTGTGTTGCTATTTGTGCACCCCTGCAGGGTAAATCTTTATAAAAGCCGTGTTTGCGGTTATGGACGACTTGGAGCACAGTATGTCGATCATAGACAAGTATAACTAAAGTAGTGCTATAAATTTGACTTAATATGTGACTAGTAATATGCTTCACTACAATGGAATGGATAATAAATTTGCCAACAACTGGTGGAACTGGGGTGTATCGTGGCATGTTATACCTGCCTGGTAAGTATCGCAAATCTAATGAAATGAAATAAAAGTGCCAACAACTGCTGGGTTTGTGATGTCACATGCTAATTGTATCTGACTAGTAAGTACTGCAACTACAACTAAATGGTTAACCAAAACTGCCCACTACTTATGCTATCAGGATGACTCATGCTATCTATATCTGACTAGTAAGTGCTGCAACTATAATGGAATGAATAAAACTACCAACTGTGTGAGTTCCTTGGTTTGACTTCCTTGTTTTGTCTCGAGGGGGAAATACCAGGATGGGTATGATTTGGTGTTAGTATCAGGTTGGTCCCGAATAGGTCTCTCTTATCCCTCTCTCATAGCCGACAGATGCATCGAGTCTCTATTCGGTGGGCAATAGCAAATATTTGGTTTTTAACCGCTCACTTGTGTCCCGTAGGCCCCGAGTACTTGATACCTGTTCCTTGACTATCGCACTATCCGCATGTGGGACCATGAATCCCCTTAGCCAGAGCTTGATTCATTTCTTATTTCTTGGGGCCACAAACTAGTTTGGGGTTTTATTACTATCCTGTACTTATGCCATGCTTTACTTTTTTATTTACAATTGTGCGTGGAGCACCTGTACTATTTTGGAACATGGAATGTTTTCGCGGTATCGACAAGCCGAGTCACACTTTCGGGTTCCCAGTCGTTTACAGCCATTGACACAAACCCTGGGTCCGTCTCGGAGCCGGCCAACTTCGTTGCGGGTAGCTTAGTGGGGTGGCCCCCTAAAATGATTTATGAATCCTGTGATTGCTTTGTCGTGAAAGCCTCGTTGGGTTTTTATTTGGTTTTTCCGAGGTTGATCGTGCGTGTGTTGCTATTTGTGCACCCCTGCAGGGTAAATCTTTATAAAAGCCGTGTCCGCGGTTATGGACGACTTGGAGCACAGTATGTCGATCATAGACAAGTATAACTAAAGTAGTGCTATAAATTTGACTTAATATGTGACTAGTAATATGCTTCACTACAATGGAATGGATAATAAATTTGCCAACAACTGGTGGAACTGGGGTGTATCGTGGCATGTTATACCTGCCTGGTAAGTATCACAAATCTAATGAAATGAAATAAAAGTGCCAACAACTGCTGGGTTTGTGATGTCACATGCTAATTGTATCTGACTAGTAAGTACTGCAACTACAACTAAATGGTTAACCAAAACTGCCCACTACTTATGCTATCAGGATGACTCATGCTATCTATATCTGACTAGTAAGTGCTGCAACTATAATGGAATGAATAAAACTACCAACTGTGTGAGTTCCTTGGTTTGACTTCCTCGTTTTGTCTCGAGGGGGAAATACCAGGATGGGTATGATTTGGTGTTAGTATCAGGTTGGTCCCGAATAGGTCTCTCTTATCCCTCTCTCATAGCCGACAGATGCATCGAGTCTCTATAGGTTGTTTAGTGCATGCTGCGCTGCCGCTTGAGTCCACCATACCTATGTAGGCGAGAGCCGCCGAATTCTAGCCTCGCCGTGTACTGGCCTCAATACTGACCGCTCCCTTTTTCCCTTGCCCTTTGTAGGCACCCCTTTTTGTTTAACAGGTATAAGTTCGACGTTGTTAGCAGGGTTACCCTTCGGGCTTGTCCTGGGCAGGGTTATGGATGCCATTGGTTATTCTTTAGGGCTCTTAGCCCCATTTGCATCTTATCCGTACTCAGATGTTGTATCGTTTTTAAGGTGATTTGGATCTTTGTATGGTATATCTGTATTTTTGACTCATGGAGTCGTTGTTGTATATATATGTTTCTGTGGGTTCCATCGTGGACTATTGTGTAATGTTATTACTTTGTTTTCCACCCGCACGCAAGTGCCTGGTGGGCATCTTTGAATCGTTTCTATGCGGGTTTGGCGGGAATCGCTAAAACTTGCATAGGGTCGATTCAAGGCTGTTATAGTGTTGATGGTGATGATGGTGGTGATGATGATCCTGATGAAGTCCAACTTGATGGTGGCATTGATGGCGAAGATTTCCCCTCTCCGGGAAGGAATTCCCCCGGCAGAAATCTGTCTGCCGGAGAGATCTTTCTCTCTTGGTGTTTTCTGCCCCGCAGAGGCAGCGGAATATTTGTGTGGTCGCTCTCCGAGTCTTAGGGTTTCGGGAGGAATATATATGCTAGAGGGGAGAGCCAGAGGTGGGCCAGGGCGGCCACACCACCTGGTGGCATGGCCTAGGGTGGCCCGCGCCAGGGGGTGGTGTGGGCCCCTTGTGGCCCATCTCCACTCCTCCTTCTAGCTTCCTTCGTCTTCTGGAAAAATAGGATTCTCCATATATTTTCCCGGATTTTCTAATTTTGCCTCCAAACAACACCTTTTCCATCAGAATCCTGACTGCAGCGGTCCATGCTCCAAAAGTCATCAACCTTGCAAAAACAGATGAAATAACATAAGTATCACCTCTTAATATGAAATATATCAATGAATAACAGTAAATTATGACATAGAATAGTGATGCAAAATGGACGTATCACCAAGTTACTGGATAAACTCAGCTAAAGGGGCAGAGATCCGGATATGGTAACCTGCTGTGGCCTTAACAACTAAAAGTTGCTAAGACCACACCAGCTTTGGGGACTAATGTTGGGGGATACCCCCGGGTAGGGAGAAGCCAGGGTATAAAGGCCGAGTTAGCCCGGGTACAGCACGGTCAAAGCAAGTGCTGACCGAGTCACCTCAAGGCAGGCCGAACCACGGAGTGACCCAGCCCGTGGAGCATCTCCTTAACCGTAGTCCGACCGGAATAAAATCTACACCGGCCATGTTTGTCTATCTGTTTTGCAGGTATCTTCATAGCCGGATTAGTCACATGCTAGCCGGACTATCCTATGGCTTCCAAGAGAAGGAAGGAATCTCCCGCTGGTCAAAAGGTGGCTTTATTAGCTATAGCGTGAGCGAAGCAAAGCAAAGAGAAGGATCAGCAGGTCGGGGGCGACCAAGGTGACGCGGGCAATGTCAGCTGACGTGGCCCGTGTCTGGTGATTCTTAAAGACAAAGATCACGCTGTGGGTTATGTCCAAAGCCCGGACGAGCCATTAAAGAGAATAAAGAAGCATCTAGCTTTAGGCGAGGAGCATATTCGGAGAATATGCTGCCACGTGTGCCCTAATGTTCTAACCCGGACTCGCCTATATAAGGAGCACCGGGGCCTCCATAGAGAGGGATCGATCATTTTCTCTATCTAAGGTAGAACTCTAGAGCTAGCTAGTAGGGAGTAAGAGACGTAGTCTTCTTCTTACCAAGAGCTTGAAGAGTACTTGTAAACACCATTGATAGAGAGAATACAAGAACATCTGTGCGTGGAATCACCACGCTCTCCCTCCCTGGATTCCCTAGCACTCATTGGCCCCATCTTTAGCCTATCCATGGCATCTGTCGTGCCACCACCACGATAGCCGTGGTTTGTGAAAAGAACACACATGCAATCACACTGGTGGATCCATATGTGGTTTGTGAGAAGAACACACATCCAATGGCACTGGTGGATCCATGTGTGGTTTGTGAGAAGAACACACATGCAATGACACTGGTGGATCCATATGTGGTCTGCGGAAAGAACAGACATGCAATGACACTAGCTGTGGTTAATGAAAAGAACAGACATGCCATGACTCTGATGGATCCAGGTGTGGTTTGTGAAAAGAACACACATGCAATGACTCTAGTTGTGGTTAATGAAAAGAACACACATGCAATGACTCTGGTGGATCCATGTGGTTTGTGAAAAGAACACACATGCAATGACTCTAGCTATGGTTAATGAAAAGAACACACATGCAATGACACTGGTGGATCCATATGTGGTTTGTGAAAAGAACAGACATGCAATGAACTCTGGTGGATCCATATGTGGTTTGTGAGAAGATCACACATCCAATGGCACTGGTTGTGGTTCATGAAAAGAACACACATCCAATGATACTGGTGGATCCTTATGTGGTTTGTGAAAATAACACACATGCAATGACTCTGGTGGATGCACATGTGGTTTGTGAAAATAACACACATACAATGACACTGGTGGATGCATATGTGGTTTGTGAGAATAACACACATGCAATGACACTAGTGGATCCATATGTGGTTTGTGAGAAGAAGACACATGCAATGCCACTCGGTGTGGTTCATGAAAAGAACACACATCCAATGACAGTGCTGGATCCTTATGTGGTCTGTCAAAAGAACACACATGCAATGACTCTAGATGTGGTTTGTGAAAAGGACACACATGCAATCACACTAGTGGATCCATATGTGGTTTGTGAGAAGAACACATGTCCAATGACACTGGTGGATCCATATGTGGTTTGTGAGAAGAACACACATGCAATGACACTGGGTGTGGTTCATGAAAAGAACACACATCCAATGACATTGGTGGATCCTTATGTGGTTTGTGAGAAGAACACACATGCAATGAACACTGGTGGATCCATATGTGGTTTGTGAGAAGAACACACATGCAATGACTCTGGCTATGGTTTGTGGACAGACATGCAATCACATTGGTGGATCCATGGGATCGTACCATTCGATCCTTTTTTTCATGCTTTTCCCGTCGGTCTGGAGAAAGCATCAATCAATAGGTCTTTCCTAATCCTCCCTTCCTTTCAGGAAGAATGTGAAATTCTTTTTCCTTAAATGGGGATGTAGGAAATGCTATTCGTGCTGGTGAATCGATGAAACTATGTCCTTTGCAGCTTTTTGTGCAATGTCATATGTCGTAAAAGAAAATGTTGGTGCAGGACCTCCACCCAAACCTCCTGATCCCCAGACCAACCGGCGACGGAACCCTCAACAGCAGGCAGAATTATATATTCGGAACCCCGTCCAATGGAGCACCCTTTTTGGTCGTCGTCGGGGACAGGCTTTGAGGGTTCTTCCATATCTAGATATAGACATAGATGATGATAGAGATCTAGATCTTTCTATAGATAGATCCTTTGAGAAATTTCTATTGATCCGCTTTCAAGATCTATGAACAAGAGAGATCCAGTCTATGGCACCCGAACTACTGGAGTCTTCTCCAGCAGCCGAGTGAACAAAGCCAGCCACAGCTTCTCTCTTCCTTCTTGCTCCCGGGGAAGGCAGAAAATACTTTGATTATGAAAAGCCTGCTTACTCACACCATTTAGCCATATTATGGAAACCATTTCCCACATTAACCATGCGGCCCTCCTTAGAGGGGAAACCTTAGAGGCAGAAGGCAAACCTTAGAGGACGGATGATGGTACATAGGCTTTTCCTCAATCTATAGATGCTTTAGTGCCAGGCAGGCAGAGGCAGAGCCGCGTCGGGCAACAAACAAGTAGAGAGTCGGAAGATAGTTGCAGCTAAAGCTAGCAGTAGTTGGAGCTAAAGCAAGCAATAGGTGTTCGGATAGTTGTGTTGATAGAGGTTGCTATAAGCCCTTGATTGGGGAGACCGAGGGATAGCAACGCTGAACCACACTATTCTTTTGGGGCTGCTCCTGTGCCCCATGTTGAAGCTGGAGAAAGCAAGTCAGCTGGCAACAAATGAGGGTGACTCCGTGCGACAGCCTTGAAGGCATCTTTTCCCTGTCTATCTCCGTGCGGGTGATTACTTACTTACTTTATTTTGAATTTAACAATGAAATCCTAAATTTTCTAGCAATTCTACTACTCCGAAATAAAAAAGAACCCTCACTTTTTTTATTAAAGTAAGCGCGCTATTCTAAATCGAAGTAAAGTCAAACTTGGATATTAAATGATAGGAAAGTGCTAGGAAGTGAAATAGAATGAAATAGAGCCACTTTCTTTGGGCTTCCCTATGAAATGAGGCATGGAACGGAGCCACTACGAAGAAATTATGGGAGTTACGAAAGAAGCTTCGGATAGATTTCTGGGTTTTATCACCACAACTACTAAACCTAAATCCAAACACAAAGGCCAAGCTAGTTCTATTCGCTAAGCCTTGAGAGAAGCCGACCTCTTGTCACCCTGCACCACGTCCGACACCTTGACAAAACCACTTCATGATGAAACGGCTAACAAGATTGAACAATGTTGTGGACTTCAAACTTTGGCACCCAATTGCCAAAGAAAAAGAGTTCGTTTTCTTTTCCGCTAGGCGAGCATATTGTCTTGGGTCCAAAACCCTTCCCCTTTTCTCTGATTGTGAGTCTTGGATACGCTTCGAATCTTTATGGGGAAGTCTATAAATTATACGTCCCTATGTGGTTTGGTAGAACAACACACATCCAATGACACTGGTGGATCCATGTGTGGTTTGTGATAAGAACACACATGCAATGACACACATGCAATGACACAAGTGGATCCATATGTGGTCTGTGGAAAGAACAGACCTGTAATGACACTAGCTGTGGTTAATGAAAAGAACAGACATGCAATGACTTTGATGGATCCATATGTGGTTTGTGAAAAGAACACACATGCAACGACTCTAGTTGTTGGTAATGAAAAGAACACACATGCAATGAATATGGTGGATCCATGTCGTTTGTGAAAAGAACACACATGCAATGACTCTAGCTATGGTTAATGAAAAGAACACACATGCAATGACACTGGTGGATCCATATGTGGTTTGTGAAAAGAACAGACATGCATGCAACGAACTCTGGTGGATCGATATGTGGTTTGTGAGAAGATCACACATCCCATGACACTAGTTTTGGTTCATGAAAAGGACACACATCCAATGACACTGGTGGATCCTTATGTGGTTTGTGAAAAGAACACACATCCAATGAACTCTGGTGGATCCATATGAGGTTTGTTAGAAGAACACACATCCAATGACACTGGTGGATCCATATGTGGTTTGTGAGAAGAACACACATCCAATGACACTGGTGGATCCATATGTGATTTGTGAGAAGAACACACATGCAATGACACTGGGTGTGGTTCATGAAAAGAACACAGATCCAATGACACTGGTGGATCCTTATGCGGTTTGTGAAAAGAACAACATGCAATGACTCTAGATGTGGTTTGTGAGAATAACACACACGCAATGACACTGGTGGATCCATGTGTGGTTTAGGAGAAGAACACAGATCCAATGACACAGGTGGATCCATATGTGGTTTGTAAGAAGAACACACATGCAATGACACTGGGTGTGGTTCATGAAAAGAAAACACATCCAATGAACTCTGGTGGATCCATATGTGGTTTGTGAGAAGAACACACATGCAATGACTCTAGCTGTGGTTTGTGAAAAGAACACACATCCAATCACACTAGTGGATCCATATGTGGTTTGTGAGAATAACACACATCCAATGACACTGGTGGATCTATGTGTGGTTTGTGAGAAGAACACACATGCAATGACACTAGTGGATCCATATGTGGTCTGTGGAAAGAACAGACATGCAATGACACTAGCTGTGGTTAATGAAAAGAATAGACATGCAATGAGTTTGATGGATCCATATGTGGTTTGTGAAAAAAAAACACATGCAATGACTCTAGTTGTTGTTAATGAAAAGAACGCACATGCAATGACTATGGTGGATCCATGTGGTTTGTGAAAAGAAAACACATGCAATGACTCTAGCTATGGTTAATGAAAAGAACACACATGCAGTGACACTGGTGCATCCATATGTGGTTTGTGAAAAGAACAGACATGCATGCAATGAACTCTGGTGGATCCATATGTGGTTTGTGAGAAGATCACACATCCCATGACACTGGTTTTGGTTCATGAAAAGAACACACATCCAATGACACCGGTGCATCCTTATGTGGTTTGTGAAAAGAACACACATCCAATGAACTCTGGTGGATCCATATGCGGTTTGTGAGAAGAACACACATCCAATGACACTGGTGGATCCATATGTGGTTTGTGATAAGAACACACATCAAATGACACTGGTGGATCCATATGTGATTTGTGAGAAGAACACACATGCAATGACACTGGGTGTGGTTCATGAAAAGAACACACATCCAATGACACTGGTGGATCCTTATGTGGTTTGTGAAAAGAACACACATGCAATGACTCTAGATGTGGTTTGTGAGAATAACACACATGCAATGACACTGGTGGAACCATATGTGGTTTATCAGAAGAACACACATCCAATGACACTGGTGGATCCATATGTGGTTTGTGAGAAGAACACACATGCAATGACACTGGGTGTGGTTCATGAAAAGAACACACATCCAATGAACTCTGGTGGATCCATATGTGGTGAGAAGAACAAACATGCAATGACTCTAGCTGTGGTTTGTGAAAAGAACACACATCCAATCACACTAGTGGATCCATATGTGGTTTGTGAGAAGAACACACATCCAATGACACTGGGTGGATCCATATGTGGTTTGTGAGAAGAACACACATGCAATGACACTAGGTGTGGTTCATGAAAAGAACACACATCCAATCACACTGGTGGATCCTTATGTGGTTTGTGAAAAGAACACACATGCAATTACCCTGGGTGGATCCGTATGTGGTTTGTGAGAAGAAAACACATGCAATGACAGTAGGTGGATCCATATGTGGTTTGTGAGAAGAACACCCATGCAATGACACTGGGTGTGGTTCATGAAAAGAACACACATCCAATGACACTGGTGGATCCTTATATGGTTTGTGAAAAGAACACACATGCAATGACTCTAGCTGTGGTTTGTGAAAAAAACACATGCAATGACACTGGTGGATCAATGTGGTTTGTGAATATAACAGACATGCAATGGCACTGGTGGATTCATATGTGGTTTGTGAGAAGAACACACATGCAATGACACTGGGTGTGGTTCATGAAAAGAACACACATCCAATGACACTGGTGGATCCTTATGTGGTTTGTGAAAAGAACACACATGCAATGACTCTAGTGGATCCACATGTCGTTTGTGAAAAGAACACACATGCAATGACACTAGTGGACCAATGTGGTTTGTGAAAATAACACACATGCAATGAACTCTAGTGGATCCATATGTTGTTTGTGGGAAGAACACACATGAAAAACACACATGCTATGGCACTGGTGGTCCATATGTGGTCTGTGGAAAGAACAGACATGCAATGACACTAGTTGTGGTTTGTGAAAAGAACACACATGCATCCAATGAACACTGTTGGTTCCATATGTGGTTTGAGAGAAGAACACACATCCAATGACACTAGCTGTGATTAATGAAAAGAACAGCCATGCAATGACTCTGATGGATCCATATGTGGTTTGTGAAAAGAACACACATGCAATGAGTCTGGTGGATCCATATCTGGTTTGTGAAAAGAACACACATCCCCATTCAATGACACTGGTGGATCTATATGTGGTTCATGAAAAGAACACACATGTAATGACACTGGCGGATCCATGTGGTTTATGACAATAACACACATGCAATGAACTCTAGTGGATCCATGTGGTTTATGAGAAGAACACACATGCAATGAACTCTAGTGGATCTATCTTGGCAAAATTTGATGTATGACATGATGTATTTCATTGTACAAGACACTCACTTTCCATTTTTATACTACTCAGATTTGCCCTTGGTTTGTGAAAAGAACACACACTGGTGGATCCATATGTGGTTTGTGAAAAGAACACACACTCTCTTTTGTAGAAGCCCAAACTTGTGCTCACTCTGTCTGCTACGCCCTGATTGGTTGTCACAGTTGTCACGCGGATCGTGCGCACCAACCGTTGATTCTGTGTGGTCTAACGAGGATCATTGCACATGTCGTGCCCTTCACAGTACAGCATGAGATAGCACAGACATCTGCCTCAGTGAGACTTCTACAAGATGGAACACGAAGTCGTCCATGGAAAAAGTCGTCGACTAGTGATGCCATGTTTAATCAAGTCTGAAAAGCCTACTACTTCTACTACTATGCCACAACACATGCGTCATCGAGTGCACGGTCGTCGACGGGCAGCTGCAATTTATTGCCACTTGATTTTAATAAGACATATCCCATTTTTTACGCAGCGGCTCTCAATCTCACTTCCAACTAGGCCCCACCGTAAGAAAATTCCACGCGCTAGCCGGAGGCCGAAGAGCTGAGCTCAACGAGACCTAACGTCTCCGCCTTCATCGAGTCACTTGCAGTCATCAACACATCCCTCTACCTAATCTAGCACAACCCCACAAATCTCACTGTACAGCCACCTACCTTCCCCTCTACATTTCCCCTTTTAATTATCGCCAATTTTATGGCCGTGTCAAACTTCGTACATAGAAATTGTGTATGCTCCCTTTGCATGCGGCTCAATACAAAACTTCCATGCATGGTTCGGGAAAAACGCGACGTACCGTGCGCGTGTCGCGGTGCACGGTGCAGTAGCCTGCGCGGCGCGTTGCACGGTGGTGCAATGAAACATGGCTTGCTTCCATTCACCTTAACTATAGAGCCCCTCTCCGCACACCCACTCTCACTCTCGCTCACTCTCCTCACGCAACCCTCTCCACTGTCGCACGAGCATCTGCAAACTCCCGAGAAAACCCCGTCCGCGCCGGCAATGGCGGAGGAGGATACAGTGACCATCGTCGCCTCCGAGGCTTCCGGTGAGGAGGCCCCCATCTCCTCGCTGGTCCCCCTCAATGCATTGAAAGAAGCCACCGTCCCCATCCAGGCCCCGTCGAGGCATCGATGGTAGTCGCCGTTCCTGTCCAGGCCCCCGTCCCTGCTACCGACGTAGCCGCCGGCGAGGAGCCACCCGCCGTCAAGGAGGCTCCCGCTGGTCACGAGCAGATCTAGCTCTTCAGGGACCCCTACGATCCAGATGAGTACATCTCTCCGGTGAACCCCTACGACACCGGCATCGACGACCCATGGTCGGAGGTAACTAGGGTTTGCTTCCCTTCCCTGGTTCTTCTCCTATTCCAATTGCTGGATGCTAAATCTTGGTTTATTAGGATTCGCTTGTTCGCATTTCAATTGCTCAATCTTCTTACATCATCTACTCCCCCATTTTCCTTTTCTTCCAATAGGTTTACGGCAGCGACGTCTATAGCGATGACGAGTCCAGGCACACCAAGACTCGTCAGGTGCTGAGGAGGCTGCAGGCCGGCCAGTATGACGCCTTCTTCGCTGGCGGCATCTACGGTTGCCCTTCTGCAGGACAAGTCTCGTCGGCACCGACTTCAACTGTGTCATGATGCATGCAGAGGGCCCGAGCTCCGGCACCCCCAATGTCGGCCAGACCGTGAACATCAACGCCTACATCGCTGAACACCAGGATCTCGACATTCACCTCCAAATCCTCCAACGGGTGGCCATCGAAGAGGGTCGCATGCCTCCAATCAAGCCCAAGGCCCCCAAGATCAATGGGCTAGGCAGCAAGAACTGGAGGAAGCACTAGAGGGAGGAGGCGGAGGTGCATGCAAGGAGGGGTTGAACGTGTCTGCTGCTGCTGCTAAGCACCTTCTTTTGATTTTCTATATTTTGCTTGCATCCTATTTCTGCATGCAAGGAAGGGGTTGAATGCATCGAACCTCATTAAGCAACCTACTTTCTATCGATATATCCTATTTAGCTGCGCACAGCTATATCTACATTTGTTTTGTTTTCTGAATGAATGTATTCTGCCTAGTGTGATTGGCTGCTCTAGATTTGTTACCAGATCAGAGGCAAAAAGAGGTCGAAAAGGGAATGAATTATCAAAGAGAGAATCTTCTCTAGATTGCTACCAATTTGGGGAAAATGAAACATATCTGTTTAGCGAGAGAGGAAAAAGGTACTCTTTGAAATTGCCAGTTAACGAGCTACCACCTTGACAAGCTACAAGACACATACAGAAACATAACACAAAAGAAGTAAAATTTATTTTACTACTCTCACTTGAGGCGCTAGCCATCTTGAGATGCTAACTGAGTTCCACAGAATAGAAACATAACACAAAGGAGTAAAATTTAATTCACTTCTCATTAGACCACTTGAGGCGCTTGCCATCGTTCCTAGGCGACCAGCTGCGATCATTCCAGGTGGATCTTACATTATTGGCACTCCACAGCTCACGAAATGCAATTTCGTCTCACCTGGGATCTGACTTGGCTTCCCTATCTTTAGCATCCCGCGGCACAATTAGCGGTGCATCACAGGCTTGATTGTTGCTGCTAGAAGATGATGCCTCTCTGTTTGTTGCTTCAGTTGCAGCCTCTCTGTCAGCTGCTTCAGCTTCAACTACAAGCTCTCTCTCAGCTGCTTCTGCAGCCTCTCTATCAGCTGCTTCATATGCAGCCATTTTCTTTGCATATTCAACTTCAAACTCAGCTATTCTGCATTTTCTACAAAGGGCCCCCTAAGCTCGTCTTCCCTCTTGCAAATAGGGCAAAACACGAGGTAACGTAGAAAGAAATGGATCTTCTTGTACAGCTGGTAGGTCACGTAAGCATCTGTGGCTGCCTACTTCAGGTTTATATCAGACAACGGCCACTCTTCCCAGAAATTGTGCCTATTCATAGGGAAATCTGCCTTCATTTTGTCGTACGACTCATCGATGATTCTAGTTGTGAGTGATGCCATTCCATCCTTCCTCGAGCCCCCTAGGATCTTGACAAGACTCTGAATATCGATCCAGTTGTGCGCAGGAATTGTAATTCCCTCTTGATGAAATTTCAAAAAATCAGTTGTATTGTCGACAATGCAGAAAACAATTCCTTTTTCTACAAGGAACTAGCGCAGCGCCGGACAATTCCTGTCAGTCCTGAAAGTATGTAGTTTGTCATCACCAAAATTTGTAACTACAAATATTTTGTCAATGCAAGATCATCATATGAATATAATTTTAAATTTTTTAGTAAATGCAAGATCAAGAATCTCAACATTGTCTTGTCATAATTTATTTGGTCCTAAATAAAATCTAGTAGTTACAAGATGAGAAAATGGATAAAGAACAAGAGGAGAAAACCCTAAAAGCGATTAGCTACAGAGAGCAGATCTACAAACCAGGAGAAGTGGTAGACGAGGACGTGTTTCCTCATGGCCAGTTGAACGACGTCGACTTCACTCGCTTCATATGGGTCCTCCGGGGTGTACTCGAGGTCCAATCCCACAAACTTGTCCTCGTCTTTCTCAAGACAACCCTCGTACATCCTCAAGACTCGCACCACTGTCTCCTCCTCGTTGGTGTAGACGATGTTTATCTTCTTATTGTCATGGGTAGTGAAGCTTGTCTCTAGAGTGCGACGACCTTCCATGGCAGCAAGGAGAAGACAGGAAGAAGACATATGACAGGAAGAAGAAGAGTGGTTTCTGTGAGACAGGAGAACGGTGGAACCGTCAATGTGCTTTTAAGGTAGTGTTTAACGATAGGGACGGAAGTCCAAAGGAGAGATGCGTGGCGGTGGCAGTTCCAGCTTCTGAGTAAACACAAAATAATTATAACGACGATATATGTGCCCTGTTTTGTCACATAAATACACTAGGCCGGTCGTGTTGTCCTATCCACTATGTTAGCGCTGCAAGTCTACATGACAGCCACTAGGCCTAAGCGACGGGAGCGACATAACGGCGAGAACTGACAGGGGTGCCCAACTTGATGACCGTTAGCCTGATATTTTGTATTGAAACGTAAAGTTGAATTCGTACCGAAAAAGACCCTCTGAGTATTTAGCACATCAACTGTAGTCATCGCGGCTGATTACAGGCAACTTGGGTACCGCGTTGCCTGGGCGCCCCAACTTTCGAGCCACAAAATGATATCCTCTCCAACAAGACGCACTCCCTTGTTGGGAGGAACTCGGTAAAATATCATCATCCCCACATGCCTCGGTTATCTCTATACTCGAGCTCTTTACTTATGCACTTTACATTGTGATAGCCTTCGTGCTTGAAGTAATCTATCTTGCTATCACTTTGTTTCTTGTATTGCTTAGCATAAGTTGTTGGTGCACATAGGTGAACCATAGCATTTATAGGCTTTGTGCTTGATAAAAGAAAACACTAGTTTTATTCCGCCTTTGTTAAGCCCATATTGTAAAAGTTTTTAACCGCCTATTCACCCCCCTCTAGGCGGCATCCGTGATCTTTCACCTGCTAGACGTTACCAAGACTTGTTAAATAAAAGAGGAACCGGGGGACTGGATAAGGTCCAGCATTCTCTCCCCAATTTCTCCGGTCGATGATGTTGTGCTTCACACCATCGTCCATGACCGGTGACTCGGCACCAGCTAGTTCTAGTGGAGGGTTCTTCAAGGCAGAGGCCTCCCTCACGGTGACGAGGGGTAACCTCGGCAATTCCCATGGTTATGGACTTAGGGTTTCATGGAAAAGAGAACGCTGGAGATTTCGTCGGCTGATCAGACAAACAAGGGAGTCGAAGTCGTCTGATTGCTTATGGTCAAATCTATTACATATTGCTCAAGGCTTTTTCGGTGCCTCTCTGTTGGCTCCTCCCAACCTATATATAATAGGCTAGGTCCTGAGGCTATATACGGATATGTTACAAGTTACAATTACAACTGTAATACAATGTTGGTTTCTATTTCCTTATTTAGCAAACTATGCCTTCTGTCAGAAGCTTCCCGGGCCTTCTTCTTGGGCTTTGTGGGCCGTGAGCCATTATGTAACCGGGGTAATCAATCATAAGAACCCGAGTAGTCATACCCATGTCAGTATCTCCCGAGACTCCATC
Source organism: Avena sativa (assembly GCA_916181665.1). NCBI lineage: Eukaryota > Viridiplantae > Streptophyta > Magnoliopsida > Poales > Poaceae > Avena > Avena sativa. The sequence goes on along the minus strand of OV702289.1, from coordinate 539,506,720 downwards.
CTGAATCACAGATTCTGGTTGAGTCTCAATGACAATTTTACCACAAACTGAAGTTTTTCTCTCTTTTAAATCATTGTAGGGATTTGGTAAAATAGGCCTAATGCATCCGATGGATCAGTAATCAGTTAATTTCTCCAGGGAAAAACACCATGAACCTACATCAAATTCAACTCCCCGGGCTTGAACTTCGAGTTTTGCTGGCATAATTCAGTTCGAGCCGTTGAGGTCTTATCGAGTACTGAATTCCAGTTCTATTATTTCGGGTACCCAACGCGTCCATCGAGATTTTTCATCGTATCATTGATATGGATAATTTACATGAAAGGAATACGCCCGAGAGGCAATAGTAAAGTGGTTATTATATTATATTCCATGTTTATGATAAATGTTTACTTCTCATGCTATAATTGTGTTAACCAGAAACATTAATACATGTGTGTTTAATAAACAAATAGATTTTTTCCTAGTTATGCCTCTCATTACACTAGCTTGTTGATTAAAAGATGATCAAGGTTCCCTAATCATGACATTGGATCTTGTTAATAACAAGGTCACACAATTGATTGAATGATGTGATGAACATACTCCCAAAGTATAGTAACACGATCAAGCCATTATGTTTACACTACTATAACATCATTCAAAGTAACCCTAATCCTTAGACCATGAGATCACGTCAATCACTGACTCGGGAAGAGTATTTTGATTGCATCAAACATCACACAGTAACAGGTTGATCACAAAGGTGTCATCAGATACTTGGAATGTGTTAGTTGAGGCTCGTGGATCAAGAGTGGGATTTGTCCATCCAAATGACGGAAAGATATACTCAGGGCCCTCTCGGTGATATCACATTGACATAGCTTGCAAGCAAGTGATAATGATCACTAAGAATATCATATCACGGGAACGAGAAAAGAGTACTTGTCAGTAACAGAATCGAACTAGGTATGAATGATACAAAATGATCAGATCCCGAACAAATAAAATATCATGAGACAAAAGGAATTGGTTACTGCAAATAAAAGGTCACGTGATCACTAAGTCATCGCATGAACTGGTGGGAGTCGTTATGGATCTCCAGGTCCCGCTAATGATTATTGATCAGAGAATGTCTCCATCATGTCCACACAGTTCGCGGCCCATAGGGAGACACACTTAAGGGTAGTCGACGCATTTGAGTGGATAGGAAACACAGGAGAAAATACTGGACAGTGCAGGAATTGTTCTGATAAATCTACCGGAATAGTTTCGGTGTATCATAATATCATCGGGGATTGAATTCTTAATGTGATTATTAAAATAAGTGTTAAGTAAAGGAAGTGTTCATTAAATGAGTGACATTAAATCAAGTGAATTAAAAGTGGTTTTAATGAAGGGACTCTTGATTTTTGAGTGGAGAATAAATGGGAGAAAGTGGAGAGTGTTTTTATGTGAATGGTGAGTCTACCCACATAATTGGGGAAGAGGTGGGGCAGCCATATGGCTATGCGCCATGCCCCCTTGGGCTTCCCCCCTCACCTATAAAAGGCCCCCTCCTCTCCTATCTCACACACACTCACCTCTCCTCTCATATGCCCTTTGGTTGGCATATTCCTCCCCTTCTAGCCTTGTCCATTGTCAAGAGTGAGGTGCTTAGGCAAATCCCTCCTCAAGATATTCTCCACCACTGTCACCACCATGTCATTGATTTGGTGGAGTTCCTGAGGATCCCATACTTCCTCTACCGAGATGGAGTGAGGGACGGAAGTCGTTGGCAAACCTATGTGTGACCGGTTACGGAGGTGCTGCACGTGCAACACTGTCATCGTTTCCTTGAGGACGGTCGAGTACACTCTACAAAAACCATGTTTTTTTGGGGGAACGTTATCCCGCATTACAGTCTTCGAGGGTGAGTCCATCTGAAACTGTTACATGTATCTCCTAGATATGATCTTGGTGGTTGCAATCGTAGGAATTTTTGTTTTCCATGGAATGAACCCCATCAATGGTATCAAAGCCGTGTGTATGCTTAGATTATTTGTACGGTTAGAACACATATGAATATGTGGGCGCTAATGATCATGTTATTACATCCTTCATGTATTTTGGATATTGGTAGCATAGTGGGATGAAGCGACCTAGACAAACTTTACATGTCCTCGCACATGAAACCTATTCCACGCTTGACATGCAACTAGTTTTTCATAAGTGGCTAGCGGGTACCTGTCTCTCCCATTATATTTTATATATGATTTACAACAGGTTTCTAATATCATCGTTGTGGTTCCTTGTTCGTAGGTAAGATCGATTCTATCTTCGAAAGCCCAAAGCCACGTAAAATATGCAAAAGATAAATTAGAAGCATCTAGTTTTATTTTTGCTAGGCATGTGTCATGATATGGAAAATGTTATAATTTTAGTATGGTGAGATACTCTCCGGAATTATAACAAAGTGGGAGAGCCATAGACCTTGACGCAACACAAATGGAATGATAGAGATCATACCATGATGCACAAGATAGTAATCAAATGCAAGAACCATATCATATCACCTTATGCATATGGTGTTTGTTTGCATCTTATTTTGCTTATGTCTAGCTTAGAACTTGGCGGTAGCATTATAAGATGATCCCTCTTAGTAATATCAAGATAATAATATGTTCTTCCTTGGTATGCACCTTTAAGAAAGTTCGTCGTTTCGAAGCACCATGTGATGATCGGGTGTGATAGAATCTACGTTCACATACACCGGGTGTAAGATAGTTTTACACAAGCAGGTACTAAGGTTCTTGGCGAGCCTAGCATGTACAGACATGGCCTCGAAACATGAATCGAAAGGTAAAGCACAAGTCATATGAATGATATGATGTCCATATGATGCTCGCCATTGGAGCTGCACCACCACTTGTGATGATCGGTCGTGATGTAGTGAATTTGGTTCGTGTAATCACCAAAACAACTTGACGGGTGTTGTTTTAAGTGGGATTTCAATTTAGTAATTTGGATTAATTTGAACTCTATTATCATAAACTAAATCGAAGTGAATTTGCATAGTTCATTATGGTCACTGGCATTCATTTACTACCTTGTATTTAGCTATAATTGAGATAATAGAACTATAGAATTCTGGAATTTTACTTCACGAGCTAGTATCATATTGTTTTATGAGTGTCGATCTAAAGTTTAAAGTACTATTGCAAACTTTCAGCAAAACCTCACTTACTCTGTGAAATTCAATAAGTTGTATTGAATCAAGAGTAACAAATTCCAGTGTTAGTATCTGAGTATCATGCTTGCCTCCATGATTCTTGATATTGAAAATTTGTTTTAATATCAATGTTATCTAAGAGCTAAAAATTGTTTTAGAAACCATCATGTGTATAAGATATTGTGATATATGAAACAATGTCTTGGTTGCAATATGATGGAGTATAATTTAATAAAATACATATTCTCGTATTGTATGAGAATTTGTAAAGGTTGGAGACGCTAGGCGTCCTGATCACCCAAAAGGTTTTGGGAATTAACATTATATTCGTGATTCGTCCTTATGAGCTATAGTATCCTGATCATGAAAGTTGTCATGATAAGTATGGATAGAAGATGTAGTAAAATGTTTACTACATTAAAACAATTACTAAAAGGAATGAAATTTTGAAAGAACGTAAATCATTTGATGATGGTGATCTATTTCAAAAGTGCGAGTCCAAAGGTATTAGTATTTGACTATACACGCTTCGAACTATGTGTCATATGTATGGATCCACTATTGATGTTGATAGTTTGTTTTTAAAAAGGAAAAGGAAATGCTGAAAGAGAATCTTAGAAAATATTTGGTAGAAAAGAAAACTCTAAAAATGTCCAACTTAGGTATATAAATGATATACATGTTATGGGTGTATTCTTTGCTTGTTAAACAATGTGGTTCTTGGGTATTGGATACCGGTATTGGATATTGAATTGGTTGGTGTGAAATGTCATGCAGAGCAACTCAATTCATGAACTACAATGGCCTAAGTAACTAGAAAAAGAATATATGATGATGTTTATAAAAAGAGTGTTATTGTGTTTCTCATTGACAACGAAGCTTCCCTTCAAGATTTTTATTTTAATAATTGTTATTTTGTTCCGGTATTATGAGAATGATCGTTGTTCAAATAATTACCGTATTCCATTGAAGATGGACGACCTCTTACAAATCTAGTTGGATAAATCACGTTCATCTTATATTTACTAATTGGAGGCACCGTAGAAGGCTCCATGTTAATCCTCACGTAAAAGTAAACTTCATCCATCCGATCGTATCGTTAGCCATCTATAGCTGTAGGATTAATATATGCCATCGGTCAACATGCACACTTCCTTTGCCGACACGTCTCTCTTTTGGTCCCGTCTCGCCATCTCACCACTCCCGCGCCATCGACGGAAGCCTAATGCATATCGCCGCACAATCCACTGTGTCCTGCTTGCCTCCCGATTTCCGATCTCCATCCAGTATCCTCCCAAGATCTCCTCCCGTCGTATCGAAACTCAATCAAGTCAGGGGAGTATGTAAGGGAAAGAAGTTACGAGATCCCGTCGTGGCAAGAAGTTCCGATCAAAGATACATGGCCTTGCAGCAGCCAGGGATCGCATGTGGTGTGGTGGCCATAATCATACAAGAATGCGAAGGAATATCATGAGCTCCTACGCCGACGCGTCAAAAAATCTCCAATCAAGACACACAGCTTGCACCGGCCTGAGGTCCCATGTTGTGAGGCTTCAGTGGGACGTGGTGCAGGTCAGTTGTTTGAAAATTTGATGAATCGTTGTTGGAAGTTGCATGTCAGTTGTTTGAAAATTGATTCTTCCGGATCGATCTAGATTACCGTTGTATGGCTTGCTATGAGCCTACGTTTACTGGTAATTTCGTATTTAACAATCAGTATCATGAACTATGGTGAAGTATTCATTCATTAGTATTTCTGATCCTTTACCATGTGTGCTGATGTAAAGTTGACTTTGGCAGAAGTTGGTTGTCCATGCACACATATGGTGCACCAATAGATGATTGCAAAGCAGCAAAGAAAGACGATGTTCCAAATTTGGTAAATTCAACTGTAGGCATTGACTTATTATAGTTGTAGTTTACTGTTCTTTCTATGAATATATATATTGAAGTGTATGTTCAGTCCCCGTGGACATTATCTCTTCAGGTTTTGCAGAGGCTTTAACTTCACGCATATCATGCATGTGCCAATGTACATGTGTAAGCCTACCTAAACTGTGTCCAACTCTCACAAATTGTGTAGTTCTTCCTCGGCATAAGAGTCATGAGCTTTATAGGATGCTTACTACAATTTAGTACAAAGTTGAGAAGGTTGTGACCTATGTAGGAATAATGGTATAAGGTCAACAGATCAAAGCATCAGTTCAAATTTGCGGCATGGTTCTCTAACAATGCAATTACAGAACACATTACTCTGTAGTTTAGCATATGTTACCATCTTACTTCCATATACTTTTTATAATGGCAATTAATAAATACTTTCAGGTCTGAGGTTGTTGGAGATCTACACTTAGTACAGAAGTGTCGTGTTGTATTTTCTTTACACTGCTTGCATTACAAAAAATAATGTGATTGTTAACGCTTCGTTTGTATCTATAGTATTTTGATATCTTATTTTGTTTTCCTGAAATAAGTTTTTACCTGTATCGCTACATATGTCTAATTTTTTCTAAGCATCATGTTCATATTTGAAGGTTTAGCTGAAGAAATTCAACCTCTGCCCTAGAAGTCTGCAGTAGTAATCTGCTAAAGAATGCTAGGCTATAGCAATATGACTTACTGATTTAAGAAACTGTTGCAATGCCGTTTCATTTTCAACAAATTTTGTATACCCAGCACATAAAAAGGTTGGCCCATTGTTTGAGAAAATAATTTTTGATGATCCTTAATCTACTATTTTACTTTTTCAAAGGATCAGTCTACTGAATGCTCGGAACAGAAGACTGGATAACATAGAACAGCATCGGACCTGCCTTTTTAATGGGCATCCCTGCAACAGGCCTACTCATGCATGTGGCCAAGTACTCGATCAATTCTCGGAGCGAAGGGTAACTTTCTACTCATAACAAAGTTATTTCGTTTAAGTACTGTTCCATAGAAGGTTATATGTTTAAATATGGGCCTAAAGTTTGTGAAAAGAAATTAATGCACATAGCTAAGAGGAAAAAGAAAAATTCCTATAGTTCAAATCCTTCTATCCAATGCTGATTCTGTAAGGAGGGAAAAAATCTACATTGATGCTTTGTTGGTGTTTCCTTCTACTATTTGTCCCTATCATGTATCTACACATACGGAGATATAATTGATTAACTAGGCTATGTTTTTTGCGGGGTAATAATGCATCATATGTAGAAGAGTGATTTAGTTTTCACTGCTTCAACATCCATCAAATTGACGGAACATAAAGGTAGTTTCTTTAGTATTTTTTTAAAAAAATTATGTTGCACAATATGCCTTATTCAGTAGCAGCCTTCAATTAGTCCGCAAACAGCTTTTTACAAGAACATATATTGGTATTCCTCTATTTTGTCATTTTTGTCCAAAATATTTTTATAAAAGATAATATAATTATAACAATTCAGCTGAAATTCTTATATAACACTGTAGAATCTGTGTTCGAGGTGGAAATTTGGTAATGAATGAAGAAATAATGTTTACAAAACATAAACACCTTTCTTCTATTGCTTCCTTAACCAGTATTCCTAACTCTGTATATTGAATATTTTCTTATAATGAGTTCTAAGAAAATGATAATACAAAATAAAGACAAAAAAGTTAGAGGATATTGAATTTTTTTAACCATGCAACTATTCAACAAGTTTGATGCTACTCTAAGGAGTATTAAATGGGAGATCTATATAACCATGAAAAAGGTCTGGGCAGACTTAGAAACAAATAAAGGCGGTAGGAAACTTCATACATTGTCCTCATATCCTTCTTTCGTACCATTGGATGATCCTTATAAAAATAATCACTCATGTAGGTTTCCATAGCCAAAATATGATTAATGCCCTCAATTTTAATATAAAATACTCGAGAATGGAACATTTTTACCCCTCTTAAAATATTCCAGAGTATATGCAATTATTCATATGTATAATGTCATCGAACCATTCTTCACAATGTCCACTGATACTAAAAAATAGTTTTAGTTTGCAGTGCCAGGAAATATAATCACATTTTTTTCCTAAACAAAATAAATGAGAGTTTCTTCCCGCAAGTTCTATGGGGTGCACGACTTCTAGGGGGAGAGGCAAACCGACTCTCTATGTTAAAAATGTAAGAATTACATCTGAATTATTACTATTATCTTATGTTTTGTACAAATATTTTAGAACATGTTGAAGACTTGCATGATACCAACTAAAATAATGCTATAAATGATTTTCCCTAGAGAAATCTTCAAGATTACTTTGTAATGGTTATTGAAAGGTTTGGATAAGCTATCAGAAAGAGTAATGGAGTTGAATTTACATATAAAGATGACACTTTGCAATAATATTAATGCAACATGTTTGTGTTTTTCATAATTATATGGCAGTGGTAGGAAAATTGAGTTTTAGCAAACTAGGTCTAATCGATGAGGAATACTAAAATTTGATGAGAATTTTAATAGTATGATTGTTTTTCTTATTCTACAAACTAGCCCAGGCAAATGCACGGGTTGAGGACTAGTAAACACTAATGCTAAAGTATCGTAAGACGAATGATTATAAGATCACTTATGAGTAACACTAAAGTTTAAATCATATTAGAAAGAGAACATGAAGAAACTCTATGTTGATGGAATTTTGGAGTCTGTTTGATTTTTGAATCAAGTGACGCTTGTGATAATTTCCTGAAAATGATTTAAATTTCGTTCATAGGCCAAAGAGGAACAAACGACTAACTTATTGGATATTGTGCATATTGATGCATATAGTCCATTATGTGCTTATTGGACATTGTGCATATTGATGCATATAGTCCATTATATGCTTATTAGACATTGCGCATATTGACGCATATAGTCCATTAGGTGTAGCCGTATGTGGTGGACCATTCAAACTTCATATACTTTAACCAAAGATTTGAGTGAATATATGTATATTTACTTAATTAGGGAGAAGTATGAAACATTTGAAAATGTTCAAATGATTTCAAGATGAAGTGGAAAATAATTATAACGAGAAAATAAAGAATTTATGGTTGGATCATAAAGGAAAATGTTTGAGTTACAAGTTTAGCAAAAACGCCTAAGATTCAAGGAATCGTTCCATGGATTTATGTTTCCCGATAAACCATAAAAGTATGGAGTATTCGAGAGATACAATCAAACCTTGTTTGGCATGGTAGGATCAACGGTGTTATTTATAAAATTGTCATTATATTTTAAGATTAAGCATTAGTGACTACCGCTTTTACACTGAAAAGAGCTCCATCGTGATCTGTTAAAATGACACCGTATCAGTTATCGATTGGGATAAAACCCAAATTGTCTTTTCTTAAATTTTGGTATGCTAGGCATAAGTAAAATGTTTACAACCAAAGTCAGATAAGCATGTCTTTGTAGGTCATCCCAAATAACTGTTGGGTGTTCCTCCATAACACCAACGACAAAAGTGTTTGTCACTTAGAACGTCAAGTTTCTTGAGAAGGAATTTTTCGTAAAAAGTTAAGTGGGAGGACAATAGAACTTTGATAAGGTTAATTAACCTTAGCTATATGTGTAGAGTTGCGCAGCACTAGAAGGTATCCTGGAGGCAGCCATAATGCTCATGGGTCCCGTTCCTCAAAGGTTGTGGTCACGGAGATCTAAGTTCCTATTGAACCGCGTAGGTTGGATAAACAATGAAATAATAAGATTTGAGATTAAACCATTATTGTTTGACAATGATGAACCGACTACATGCAAAGAAGCGATGAAGGGCACTGACTCCGTCAAATGGCTAGAAGCCAAAAAAATCCATGATAGTTCCATACACGAGAAACCAAGTTATTGAACTTGGCAGACTCTCCGGAAAGGCATGAAGCCTATAGGTTGTATTTGGATCTGTAAAGAAACAGACATGGATGTTTCACATCTATGAAATAGTCGACATGTCAGTAAACAGTTTATGACTATGTTCAAGGAGTTGTTCGATCTATCGTAGAGACATTTGGTCTGAACGGATTAGTGTAGCAACCACTACATATGTTAATTGTTGTATATGCTAGTTGAACAAACAAAACAACATTCTTCTAATAGAATGGTTACCTAGGACATGTAGATGACATGGTCCGAAGGGTTTTGTTAAATTAAAGGATGCTAAAAAGGCATGCAAACTTCAATAGCTGAAGTAAGCATAGAGGAGTTGGAATATTCACCGTGCTGAAAATGTTAAAATGTTTAATTTCATCAGAGACGATGAAGATGCTCACATTTGCAAGAAATTAAGTGGGAGCGCTGAGACATATTTCTAATACATTGTGTATAAGACATATTGTTGATTGGAAATGATGTATCTTTTATTGACAGAAGTTAAGGATTTCATTAAAATTAGATTTAAATGAAAGATTTGGGAAAAACTAGAATATTTGGCATCAAAGTCTACTTGGATAGATTGAGACGTTAATATGGTTATGCCAAATGTACATAGATGAAATATTGAATGAGTGAAATATGGAAACAACGAGAAAGGTTCTTGCCACATGGAAAAGGTTGAATCAAGATTCAAGTATATTGATACTTGCTGAGTGAATCAAGATTCAAAGTGTTTTGACACTTGGTGAGTAAAATCACATGAATATCTTGATAAACGAGATTCAAGTGTTTTGACACTTGGTGAGTAAAATCACACGAATATCTTGATAAAAGAGATTCAAGTGTTTTGACACTTGGTCAGTAAAATCACATGAATATCTTAATCAATCATACCATGATATGTACATATCTAGATATGTCCTATGCTCTAAATGTTATAAGCATATACCAGGGTGACTCATAAGATGATCATTGGACGATAGTAAGGATATTCTTATGATCTTTGGAAGAACCAGGAATATATATTCTGTAGATAGAAGTGACAGATAGTTCGTTGTGAAGTGTTACATTGACACCATAGAGATAGTTCATTGTAAAGTGTTACATTGAAACTATAAAGATAGTTCATTCTAAAGTGTTACATTGACACTATATAGATAGTTCATTGTAAAGTGTTACATTGATACTAGTTTTTTGTCACAAGATACAAACTAAGTTTATCCCAATTTGGGATATAGGTTAAGGTGGCACAATGTAATGGAAGAAAGTTCCATGATGGATTTGGATAAGTTCCAAAGTTAAGGACATTGTGACGGATACTATAATGAAAGGCTAAGTATAAAGTTGCTATAGTAGAAGCAAAGGAACTAGGTGTGGTTCTCAATGGGCTAGTAATATGAAGATATATTGTATGACAATTATATCAACATGTTTTAATGCAAAGGACCTAAAGGTCTCACCAAAGGACTAGATTTATACAATGCCACCTCATTTGAGAATGAGTGATGCGTAGAGATGCAAAGACATGCAAATACACAGGGACCTGAAAGCATGAGATCCGGAGATTATGTTTGCCACTAGCAAACGCGTATATACAACACCAGAAATCCATATGTGTTGAATGCACAATTTTTTCAAACTAGATTATTGACTCTAGTGAAAGTGGGAGAATGAAAGGAATATGCCCGAGAGGAAATAATAAAGTGGTTTTTATGATAAATGTTTATTTATCATGCTATAATTGTGTTAACCGGAAACACTAATACTTGTGTGTTTAATAAACAAATAGATGGTTCCTAGTGATGCCTCTAATTACACTAGCTTGTTGATTAATAGATGATCAAGGTTTCCTGATCATGACATTAGATGTTGTTAATAACAAGGTCATACCATTGATTGAATGTTGTGATAAAATACTCCCAAAGTATTGTAACACGATCAATCAATTATGTTTACATTACTATAACGTCATTCAAAGTAACCCTAATCCTTAGACCATGAGATCACGTCAATCACTAACTCTAGAAGAGTATTTTGATTGCGTCAAACATCACACCATAACAGGGTGATCATAAAGGTTCCATCAGATACTTCAAAAGTGTTAGTTGAGGCTCGTGGATCAAGAGTGGGATTTATCCATCATAATGATAAAAAGATATACCTAGGGCCCTCTTGGTGATATCACATTGACATAGCTTGCAAGCAAGTGATAATGATCACTAAGAATTTCATATCACGAGAATGACAAAAGATTACTTGTTAGTAACGGGATCGAACTAGGTATGAATGATACCAAATGATTGGATCCCGGACAAGTAAAATATCACGAGACAAAAGGAATTGGTTACTGTGAATAAAAGGTCACGCGATCACTAAGTCATCACATGAATTGGTGGGAGTCGTTATGGATCTCCAGGTCCCGCTAATGATTATTGATCAGAGAATGTTTGGATCATGTCCACACAGTTCGTGACCTATAGGGAGACACACTTAAGAGTAGTCGACGCATTTGAGTGGATAGGAAACACTTGAGAAAATACTGGACAACGTAGGAATTGTTCTGATAAATCTGCCAAAATAGTTTCAGTGTATCGGAATATCACCGGGGATTGAATTGTTAATGTATTCATTAAATGAAGTATTCATTAAATGAAGTACTCATTAAATGAAGTTTTCGTTAAATGAGTGACATTAAATCAAGTGAATTAAAAGTGGTTTTAATGAAGAGACTCTTGATTTTTGAGTGGAGAAAAATAGGAGAAAGTGGAGAGTGTTTTTATGTGAGTGGAGAGTCCACCCACATAATTGGGGAAGAGGTGGGGGCAGCCATATGGCTGTGCGCCATGCCCCCTTGGGCTGCCCCTCACCTATAAAAGGCCCCCTCCCCTCCTCTCTCACACACACTCACCTCTCCTCTCATATTCCCTTTGGTTGGCATCTTCCTCCCCTTCTAGCCTTGTCCATTGTCAAGAGTGAGGTGATTTGATGAAGCCCTTATCAAGATCTTCTCCACCACCATGTCGTAGTGTTGGCGGAGTTTCCAAGGATCCCCTACTTCTGCTACCAAGCTGGAGCGAGGGACGGAAGTCATCGGCACACCGTATGTGTGACCGATTACGGAGGTGCTACACGTGCAGCACTGTCATCACTTCCTTGAGTACGGTCAAGTACACTCTACAACATCCACGTTTCTTTGCAGGAACGTTATCCCGTGTTACGGTCTTCGACAGTGAGTCCATCTTAAACCGTTACATGTATCTCCTAGATATGATCTTGGTGGTTGCAATCGTAGGATTTTTTTTGTTTTCCATGCAACAAACCCCATCATTACTGGCAAAGCGCATCCATGTGCAATTACCAAGGCACACAGGAGAAATCCTGGGGTCTTACCTTCATGTCATGGATACGGCATTTAGACTTATTATTCCGTCAGGCGTGGTCCGAGATTTTTTGAAATTTTATTAACTACCTTGTTTGACTGCTGGAGTTGCTAAAGTTATCCGCCTCTTACTTTCTTGGGTGATGCTTCATAAATGCTCCCGATGGGAGAAAATGTTTGAGGATAGAGTGATGTAATACTCATAAGTTCATATCTTTCAACTCCATTAGAGTTTTTATTTTATCGATGTGCTTTCAACACACGAGAATAATTTTTCTTTGGGTCACACTACGAATTTATATGTAGAACAAAGTTTGTCTATCGGGTGCGTGATAACGCTTCCGATAGGTGTAGCCCCCGAGGATATAGTCGAATATTTGTACTCGATTGTAGGCTCGTATCTATAGTCATACAAGGAAATTTTCAACTCATGTCTTCTTTTTATAGAATCATCATAACACCTTTATTGGGCGCATGACAGCTCTCCCGATGGGAGTAGCCCCCAAGGCTATGATCGAATATTTGTATTTGATTATAGGCTCAAGTATTTACTAAAATAATTTAATCTGAGTCATGTCTTGTAATTGCTTTCTCGGATCTATTGCTCAATATACCCGAGGTTTTTTCTTGCTTTCCATGACGTCATTGCTGACGAAGCTGACGTATCATGCCTTCCGAGAAAACGAGACCAGATGGGACACTACAATGGTGGGTGATGAGGGGTAACCTCGGCAATGCCCATGGTGATGGACTTAGGGTTTTGCGGAAAAGAGAATGCTAGGGATTTCGTCGGATGTCAGGAAAAACAATAAAGTCAAAGTCGCCTGAATATTGGGAAATCACACTATTACAAGTTGTCTGGGAGTTTTCGGTACCCTCGCTTGGGCTTTTCCCGTCCTATATATAATAGGCCGGGTCTCAAAGCTGTATGCGGATAGGTACATACACGCGTAATTACAACACCAATACAATGTTGGTTCATAGTTTCTTTCCTAATACAATCAAAGTCTTTGTCGGTTGCTTCCTTGGGCTGTCATCTGGAATCTTCATGGGCCGAAAGCCCTTTACACAGTATAGGGTAGTAAATCATAAGCATCCGAGTAATCATACCTATGCCAGTAGCCCCCGAGACTCTACTTGAACCGTAGTTTCAGGTTGAGTCTCAAAGTTTCCTTTTCTTTCTTTTCCTTTATGTTTTATTTCTTTACTCTTTATTTTTATAGGGATTTGGTACAACGAGTCTGATGCTTCCGACGGATCGAGAATCAGTTAATTTCTCCTGGGAAAAAACAAGGTTCTCCTACATCAAATTCAAGTCCTAGGCCTGAACTCGAAATTTATTACTGGCGTAATTCAGTTCGGGCCGTTGAGGTCTTACAAAATACTAAATTTCAGCTTCTATTTTATCGGTACCCAACACGTCCGTCGGGATTTTTCATCATATCGTTGGTACGGATATTTTACTGGCAGAGCGCATTCTTGTGTGTTTACCAGGCCACAAAGGACGAATCATAGGGTCTTACCTTCATGTTTCTGAACACATCATTCGGATTTTTGTCACGTTTGAGCGTGATCCGAGATTTATGGATTTTTGGCGGTTGGCCTGCTGCCAATGTTTTCTAATTTTATCAGATAGTTTTAATGCTTTATACCAGCTCCCGATGGGAGTGATCTTTCTTTTGAGGATACATTGATGTAAAACTCAAAGGTATTTTTAATCATGGATATATTTTTATATGCAATTGGATTTTTTATCGGGTGCGCTCTAGCGCTCCCGATGGGATTAGCCCCCCAGGCTATGTTCGGATGCCTGTATCTGGACATAGGCTCATAGTTGTTGTTAGTTTGATGGAAAACATAGATCTTTTGATCAATAATAAAGAGCTTAAAGGTATAAAAACTTATCTCTTTATACATAAGGCAAAAAATCGATGATACATTACTCTTTTGGCGGATGGCCTCTAGCCGTTGGCCTGGATATTCTGGCTTAAGAAGCCGAACTGTAGCTCTTATCGTATTGTAAGTAATCTTATGCGTAAAAACGTCGTTGCTATGCTATGTTTCATGGATTTGAGTAATTTACTCATGTCTTCTTGTCTTGTAGTCAATATGCTCCTCCAGGAATAACTTCTATGACGATGTATGGTCCTTCCCATGGCGATTCTAATTTCTTGTGGCCATCTTGCTTGAGGCAAAGAACTAGATCCCCTACTGCGAAGGACCTAGGCCGCAATTTTCTACTGTGGTAATTACGCAAGTTTTGCTGGTACATAGTTGCTCTTTGTAAGGCATCATCTCGAGCTTCATCAAGTGCATCCACATCATCTTCAAGTGCTTCTCTTGATTCTTCGTTATCATACGCAACTACTCTTGGGGATTCATGTGACACCCCAACAGGAAGCACGACTTCTGCGCCGTGGACCAGAAAGAAAGGTGTCTCTTGTGTCGAATTATTTGTTGTACGTAAACTCCATAAGACAGATGTCAATTCATAAACCCATGCTCCTTTTGCTCTATCAAGCGGTGCTAGTAATCTTTTCTTGATTCCAGTAGTAACTAGTTCATTGGCTTTTTCTACTTGTCCATTTGTCTGCAGGTGAGCTACCGAAGCATAGCTTATTTTGATACCCATCTCCTGGCAGTACTCCTTGAACTCATTGGAAGTGAAGTTGGTCCCATTGTCCGTGATGATGCTATTTGGTACGCCAAACTAAAATACTATGGATTTAATAAAATTCATAGCCGTAGTTCCGTCTTGGGTGGTGACAGACATTGCTTCAATCCATTTAGTAAATTTGTCGACTGCTACTAGCAGAAAGACGTGTCCTTCTAGAGATGATTTGTGAAGTTTCCCACCATATCGAGTCCCCCACTGAGTAAAAGTCCAAGCCAATGGTATAGGATTTAACTCAGCAGCGGGTGCTCCAGGCTTTGTTGCGAATCGTTGGCATGCTTCACAAGTTCTGACGATATCTTTTACATCTTGAACTGCAATAAGCCAGTAAAATCCTGCCTTGAATGCTTTGGCAGCAATTGCTCGGCTACTAGCATGGTGACCACAAACTCCTTCATGTATATCTTTGAGTATGATTTTTTCCTTCTTCGGGTGTTACGCAACACTATAACACGCCCGAAATACTCCTTTTATACAACTCCCCTTTGATTATTCTGAAGTCCTTTGATCTTCGGGTGATTCACCGGGATTCTATCATATCTTCGGGTAGTTCTTCCTTAGTCATATATGCTATATACGACTGCATCTAGGTAGGCTCAATTAGCATGACCTCTCCAATTTCCTGCTCTTCTTCTTTGACGGCCTCTTCTATGCTCTTAGTTTCTGATGGAGCCCTGAGTCTTTTTGTGGATGTTTCTTTTTTCTTGTTTTTGGTGCTACAGTCTCAGAGACTCTTTTTGCTCTGATCGATCGCTCTGTTATCTCTTCCCAAAAAACTCCTGGTGGTATTGTTAAGCACAAGGATCTGATGTGTTCTAGATTGCCGGCTTCTTCATTGCTTGCTCTCCCAATGTAAAATACTTCGCACCCATAAAATTGAGCTTCCATAACGCCATATAGATCATGGTAAGCAATCATACTTTCACTGACGGTGTCGCACTTGTTCAGTGCTTGTTGTGCCACCAGATTGGAATCTCCAAAGATTTTGAGGCGAGTTGCACCGCAAGCTTTGGCCATTCACATGCCGTGCAACAAAGCCTCATATTTAGCTTCGTTATTGGATGCGTTTGCAAAGCTCATCCGAAGTATGTAGCGCATTTTGTCGCCTTGTGGTGATACTAGTATGACTCATGCTCCTGCTCCTTCCTTTCTTTTTGATCCATCAAAGTACATTGTCCAAGCACTCGGAAGGTCTGGCGGACCCGCACATTGCAACTCTGTCCATTCTGTGATGAAATCCGGCAGAACTTGCGACTTGATTGCTTTGCTCTTCTCATACGTGATATCTCGAGGGGATAATTCGTTGCCCAATAGAGACACACGCCTAGTTGCTTCTAGATTGTTGAGGATACTTGACAAAGGTGCTTCATTGACCACTATGATCGGATGTTCCAAAAATAATGGCATAGTTTTCGTGTTGTCATAAATACCCCATATGCTAGTTTTTGGTAATGTAGGTACCTTTGTTTGGATGGCGATAAGACCTCACTCAGGAAGTAGACTGGCCTCTGCACACCATGGATTTTCCCTTCTTCAGGTCGCTCCACGACCAAGACCGTGCTGACCACCTGATTTGTGGCAGCGATATAAAGTAATAAAGGATCTTTCTCTTTTGGGGACATGACAACAGGAGATGTCGAAAGTGTCCTTTTGAGATCTTCAAAGGCGCGCTAAGCTTCTTCCGTCCATTCGAATTTTTCCGATTTCCTCATGAGGTCGTAAAATGGCAATGCCTTTTCTCCTAACCTTGCAATGAAATGACTGAGTGCCGCTACTCGCCCTACCAGCTGTTGTACGCCACATAGATTTGTTGGCTTTTCATTTTTAGGATTTCTTATATTTTCTCAGGATTAGCCTCGATTCCTCTTGCTGATACCAAATATCCGAGGAGTTGCCCCGCCGAGACTCCAAAGGAGCATTTCTTCGGGTTCAGTTTGATGCTAAACTTGTCAAGATTTTTGAATGTTTCTTCGAGGTCCTTGATGAGCGTAGATCCTTGTATTGTTGTAACTATGACGTCATCGCTATATACTTGTACATTTGTGCCTATTTGGCTTCCCAAACACTTCTGCATCATCCGCTGATATGTTGCTCCGGTGTTCTTGAGGCCAAAAGGTATTGTTGTGTAGCAAAATACACCATAAGGCGTGATAAACACCGTTTTCTCCTAATCTTCTTTCTTCATCCTAATCTGGTGGTATCCTAAGTAAGCATCCAAGAAAGAAAGACGTTCTCATCCCGTGATTGCATCGATTATTTGGTTGATTCGCGACAATGGGAAGTGATCTTTTGGACAATGCTTGTTCAGTGCAGTGAAGTCAATGCACATCCAAAGTTCTATAGTATTTTTTCTTTGGAACACATACTGGGTTTGCGACCCACTCTGCTTTTGTTAGTTCTTTGATAAAGTTGGCGTCAGTAAGGTGATGGAGCTCCTTTCCAATGGCTTTATGCTTTGGTTTTGCGAAGCGACGAAGCGGTTTCTTTAGTGGCTTCTCCTTTGGATCCAAGTTGAATGCATGCTCAGCGAGTTCCCTAGGGATTCCCGGAATGTCAGAAGGTAGCCATGCGAAAATCTCCTAGTGCTCACGGAGGCACTCGATGAGCATGCTTTCCTATGCGGGATGAAGATTGGAAGCCACAAATATTTTTTTGTCGGGTCGATGGGGTGGATCTGTACTTCTTTTGTGTCCTTTATGGTGTCAAAAGCCTGATCGGGATTGACACGTGCTACTTCTAGTGGTTCTGTAATTGTTGAAGTTTTGAGTTGTTTGAATTCCGTTGCCATCCCGAAAGATTCAGAAATTTTGTTGAACTCCCGGTCACAACTGTCGGATCGTGTGAAGCTTCCTTTTACCATGATGATTCCTTTTGGTGCTAGCATTTTCATGACTAGGTACGCGTAATGCGGAACTGCCAAGAACCGTGCGAAGGTTAGTCGTCCTAGCATCGCATGATATTGTGATGGCCAGCCCATGACTTCGAATTCGAGTTTTTCTCGCCTGAAATTTATTTTGGAACAAAAACAACGTCAAGAAATACTCTTCCTAAAGGAATTTCGGCTTTACCTGGTACTATTCTGTGGAAAGATGTTTCTTTTGGCGCCAGATTGTCTAGGGGATAACCCATTGTTCGAAATGTTTTTGCGTAGATTATATTTATGATGCTTCTTGCATCCATGAAGACTTTGCTCATATCGAACCCACCGATCTGTGCTTCGACTACCAAGGTTGAGTGACCTGGTCGTCGGACCCAAAGCGGGTGGTCGACTCTATTGAATGTGATTTCTTGCTCGGACCAATGGAGATATTCGGGTGTGGTTGATGTTGTTGTTTCCGCCATATTGATTTGTCTTGTGATGAGCTTCTAGGTTCTATTGGATGGTACGCCCCTTCTGGATCATTGACACTGTCCCTTTTGACCTAGGGTATTCACCGTTTTGATCATTTGTGTTTTGTGGTGGCACAACTAGAGGTGGTGGTGGTGGTGTGACGATTGATAATGTGTCAGGCGTAGATGCATATCCTCGGTTTGCCATTTCAGTTCTTTTGCATTACATAGCTCCTGCATCTTCAAGAATGTTCGGCAATCTTTCATGAGATGGTTAGATTGTCGCCTTCCTGCTAAGTCGATGTAAAAGTGCATATTACAGGGTCCTTTCAGCATTTGCATTACGGACATAGGTGGATCTCGAGCTCTTGGCTGGTACCGCTGTGTTGACTGGCTTCCTCCAACATCATCCCTGTTATGGCAGTATTCGCCGTTGTAGTCGTTACTTCTGTTGTTACCTTCACCCGAGAAACTGGCTGCAACGTAACTTGGTCCTGTGTTTCCATTGTTGTTCCTTCTTCTTCTGTCATTGCCATGTTTATCCCTGTCTTCCTCGGGTGATCGCGTACGCTTGTTATGCAGCACGTCTTCTCCATCAGCCTAGCGATTTGCTATTTCCATTAGCTGTGAGATTGTTTTGGGTTTAACCCGTCCTAGTTCTTCTATGAATTCTCGGCGACGGAGGCCGTCGTGGAAGGCATCGATGGCCCTTAAGTCGGATATGGACTCAGCCGAGTTTTTTATGATATTCCATTATTGGATGAATGCTCTTATTGATTCCCAGACTTATGTTTGCATGCTCGCAACTTCTCCAAGGATATAGGTCGTTTAAATGTGGATTGGAAGTGTCGAATGAACTTATCTTCTAGGTCATTCTAGATGCCGATGGAATCCTCGGGTAGCTGCCTGAGCCATGATCTTGCAGCGCCGGTGAGGTGTAGTTAGATACTTTGCATTGCGATGGCTATGGAGCCGCCTTGCAACTTGATAGTGGCCAAATAATCTGCTAACCATGATTCGGGTTCCTGGAGTCTATCGTACTTGTGGCGATCGTGTGGAAGTTTGAAATCCTTGGGTACTGAGGTTTTGCGAATCCACTGAGTAAAACAGCTAGCCCCGCATAGCTCGTAATCGTCTTTGTTATGTCTGTCATGGTATCGTCGGCTACAGTTTTCGTCTCTTGATCCATCGTTCCTATGTTGCGTGTTGTCTTTTCTTGTGCTTCTTCATGGCTCGGGTGCTACAAGATGTGCCTGGTGTGGTGATCAAGATCGTCAGGTGTGTCCCACTTGCCGAGGACTGCTGTGATGGTGTGGGGATCTATCGGGCTGTCGTGTGGTCCCTTGATCTGCTTCTGCGAGGGAGGCTCCCACCATGCCAAGGTTCATCATGGCGGAGCAATGGAGGGCCGCACGAGGATCGTCGGGTGCAGGCTGAGTTGTGAGTAGATATGTTTGCGTGGCCACGATGGCTACTTGGGCCGTTTTGCCTTGATGTTTCCTGCTTGATCAATCGACATGAATGATAGATCAAGATTGCGGATGAGTCCACCTCTCTCTTCTTCAGGGATATTCACTAATAGAGATGTTCTCCTTCCTGGTGGTGCTCCTCCTGTTATGCTCCCTGATCCTCGGGTGGAGCTTAACTGTGCCCATCGTAAGCTAGATTCGTCGGCTAATCTCTTTCTTTCGTCGAGTTGCCTTTGGATCCTGCGTAGATCTCTCTTCTTGTGATGAATCAGATAAGGGTATGCTAATAGATCTTCATGTGAGGCGTCCGCTGTCATCGGGACTGCTCTCGAAATTGCTTCCCTTTCCCTTTGCCATGCCGCTGCTGGTAGCTGAAGGTATCGCCTCTCTCCTTCATGTGGCTCTCCGCCTCTTCCTTGGACTATGCGGTTATCCTCCGTTTCCCCTTCGTTTCCATGGTCCCCTTCATTGATGTGATTTCCTACATTGTCATCTGATAAAATATCATTGGGGTCGAGAATAGGGTTACCGTTAGAGTCGCGTGGTGTTGAGGTGTTCCCATTGACCATGCACACTTGGTGGCGTGTTATGTGTGGGCTGGTGACGTTGTCTTCTGCTTCGAAGGACGCACTGTTAGTATTCTGAGATTGTAGTTCTAGGTAAATCTTCGCCATCCTTATTCTGAAGTCGACGTTTTCCCTGCTTTCTTCGGGTTCTGAATTTGCCGGGCTTGCTCCGCGTGGTGGGGTTAGCTGTGGGTTTGACCCGAAGGAGAGATCAAGGTCCCCCAGATCCATCTTGATTTGTTTGCTTTCTTTGCCTGCGTCGATCTGTGATGTGGTTTCCATGGAGGATCCGATGGAAGATGCTGATACCGTCGTAGGCGTAGGCTTTTCCATCGGCCGAAGGGTGCGATTTTTGCGGGTCTTCTGTTTGGAAGTGGAAGCTTCCTATGATTAGATCGGATCCGCCATTGAAGTCGGCGGGTACCAACACAAGGGTGAGCGGGTGTGGAACTGCTTTTGTTGGCTTGATGCTTGGTGGAGAGCGGTCCGCCGAATCCGTGGTTCCAGCATTCAGGTTTCCCACAGACGACACCAATTGACGAGGGGTAACCTCGGCAATGCCCATGGTGATGGACTTCGGGTTTTGCGGAATAGAGAATGCTAGGGATTTCGTCGGATGTAAGGAAAACAATAGAGTCAAAGTCGCCTAAATATTGGGAAATCGCACTATTACAAGTTGTCTGGGAGTTTTCGGTACCCTCGCTTGGGCTTCTCCCGTCCTACATATAATAGGCAGGGTCTCAAAGTTGTATGCGGATAGGTTTCATACACACGTAATTACAACACCAATACAATGTCGGTTCATAGTTTCTTTCCTAATACAATCAAAGTCTTTGTCAGTTGCTTCCTTGGGCTATCATCTGTAATCTTCATGGCCGGAAGCCCTTTACCCAGTATAGGGTAGTAAATCATAAGCATCTAAGTAGTTATACCTATGTCAGTGGGTCTATACTATAGTAATGATGATGCTTGAGTGGCGTGTCAGCGGTGATTGTTCACCACACGACGCACTTTTTGCGCGAAAATCGAGGAATCATGCGATTTTCTTCCACTTTTACCATGGTAATAATTGTCCATGATTTTTATCCTTTATCAGATCCTTCCATGCGTCTTCATCCTTTGTGTTCCTAACATTCCACCTCCCATATCCAATGGTCGATCTTTGAGCCCCTTTTCTTTATAAACTAGGGGAGATACTTTTACAATTTTACTACCTCCTTCTGCTACTCACTTCTTCTTCCTCCTTGCACCATGATCGTATTTTCCTGCATTCCTGCATGTTCTTTCCATTTTGCACACTCTCCACTTCTCCCTGTGAACTACCATGGGCAAGTCCAAGGTAGGGACTTCCACTATTGCCGCCAAGGTGGGGACTTCTCCTGCTGCTACGAAGGAGACGAAGAAAAGGGCCATTGGGTGGGATCCTTCGAAGTGCAGCTAGCGAGATCTGTGTGAGGCATGCAACAGTTTCCTTGTTGAAGAGTGCTCCTACAAACTCCGAGGGGATGAGGCTACCCCGACCCCCAAATCTAGCTGGCGGGTAATGTTCCTCTCCTTTTAGTACCGTGGCCTTTCTGTTCCCATCCATGAATTTCTCTGCGGTCTCCTCTTCATATATGGCATGTAGCTTTATCAGCTCACGCCTGATTCTATTCTCCATGTCGCCTGCTTTATTACTCTTTGCGAGTTCTTCCTCGGGATTCATCCCCACTGGGGCCTATGGAAGTATTTCTTTTACATTGGCCGCAATGCCACCGATACTCTTGTTCACGATGTTGGTGGTGCCATTTTTTATGTTTGCCCTGAAGTTGATTATTTTGACTTCAAAATCTTGGATTATGTCCAAGGGTGGAAAGCTAAGTGGTTTTACATCAGGGACCAAAAAAGCAAGGGCTAGACCTTCGGTTTGGCTCCTTTTGACCCTAAGAAAACCTACCGAAGGATTGACTCGTGGGACCAGTGCCCTACTCTTGAAGAAATGAAGGAAATCAACCCCATGATGACATGGATAGAGAAGCTGCGTACTGAAGTTGGCAAGGAGCTATCAGGGTTACAGATCTTCTCCTACTTCATTCGGGTGTGTATCCAGCCTATCCAAGCGAGGTTATCTGGGCTATGGGTTTACATGGGCAAGAAGGACCCCATGAGAATTTCTCCAGATAATCTCCCTCTTCCCTTTATGAGAAAATATTTAGCTCCTTCACCTTGCTAACAAAGAAAAGTCCGTTTCCTTCAGATTGTCGGGTGGAGCCCTTTGGCAAGAAAAATCTACCCCCGGATGTGAGTTACTCCCCCTTTTTTGCATTGCTTTATATGTTATAGTATATATATTGCCTTAATCTGTCCCCTTATGGTGTAGAATTATGACCACCTTTCTTCTCTTACCCCCTTCCGGAGAGTGGTGAACTGCCAGCCAGTCCCTCTTTATCCGAAGATTTCACCGGAGCTAGGACTATCCTTGATGAAGAATAGGAGACATCTGGTGCTGATTCTTCTTTGCATACTCATTCTGTAGCTTCATCTTAGTCTCGGGATTTTCGAAGGGTGCCTGCTGCTGAGAAAAGGAAACATGCTGAGGCTGTAGAAACGGTCAAAGACTCTGATGATTCGACTGGTTCAAAACTGCTGCTGGCTGTTCGTGTTTCATCGGCTCTACCGCAGATGAATCTTTTCTGAATGAAGCAAGATGTTTCCTCATAAGTACTATTGTATCTCTTTGGTTTTTACTGCTTGTAACTTTGCTTTTTGCTAACAAGAGATTCTCTCTCTACTTCTTGCAGTGATGATGAAGAGAATCTTCATCTGTCTCCCCTAGTACTTCTGTTGCGCCCCCTCTTACCAGATCGCCCATTCCATCGATGGATCTAGAAAACCCGCATGAATCACTTGCAGAGAAACCAGTCCCGAAGGATACCGGTGCCTCCCCGACACCGCCGCTGCAAAAATAAGAAAAATTCTGGGCAAGGGTGTGGCAATCATCGAGAACCTTGTCAAGGTCAACATGTAGGATGTAAGTGTTAACTGCAAATTTTTTTCTTCTGACTTTCCTCTATTCTTGATTTCCTGACATTTCTTCTCCCTTTGCTGCAGCCACTCATGCGCGAGATGGTTGACATGGCCTCTCGTTTTATCAAGATCCACGATGAAGCCAAAGAATCTAAATGTTCGTTCTGTCACCTGATAGTGTTTGACGTCACTAACTTTTATTGACCTTGTTCAAATTTTAAATACCCAGCCACTGCCAAAGAATCCAGTGTTATCCGAGATGAGGCACTGAAGCGCGTTGAAAATTTAGAGGCCAAATTGCGTGTAGCAGAGAAGGCACTAGAGAAGGCCAAGCAGAGAACCAAAGCTGATGCTGGAGAAAGTGAAAGGAAAGCGATTTCCCTTGCCGAACAAGATGAAAATCTCAGGAAGCAACTGGAAGTTCTCAAAACTTATTTGACTCATAAGTTTCTTCTTCATAATCTTCGAGTTATGTGTTCTCCTTTTGGTTATGGTTTCTTATTGGAGATCTCCTTTTTGCAGAGCTTAACTGCCAGTCTCTGATGCTGGACAAGGACAAGAAGGTTGACCCTTTGTCAGATGTTGTTGGTACTCTTGAGGCCAACATTGTTCGTGCGCGCAACCTTCTAATTCATTCGTTCCATGCCTTCAAAAGTCTTCACGCTGAAGCTTTCCCAGCGAAGGAGGTGCCGATCGATCTGAATGGCCCCGTCGCTATCTTTGGTGCTGATCCGAACCCAGTGACATGCTACAGTATGGTTCAGTCGAAGAGTGGCACTGAGACTTCCATGGCCTTGGCGATGGCGCACGGCGAAAAGGTTGACTGGAAGAAGGTTAGCTCCTTTGTTCCAGTCACCAATGATGGCAAAGCGATTAATCTTAAACCCTGTATTAAGAAGGCCAAGATGTATTCACGACTTCTCTTAGGTATAGGTGGAGTTTCCGAGAAGTCTATCGTCCATCCTTCGACTGGAGCTCGTTCTAGGAGTACTGCTCCAGTTGTGCCTTTTTCGGCTGATGCACCGTCGGCCAGTGCTACTTTGTCTGCAGAGAAATCTGCCCCATAATTGGCTTGTAGTCATAGAAGCTTCCTTTTTGTTTATTTTTCTTGTAATGAACCTAGTTCCCTTTGCTAAACTACTCATTTTATAGAGAAGCATCTGGTTTGCATGTGTAAATGGTGTATCTGTTGCTGCGTATGCAAGTTATCTCATTTACTGAAATTCCTATACTTTTCATTTCCCTGCCAGATATTCCTTAATTCGACTGCCTCCTTGGGTCCACTCAGGCTTCAGATGCGCACCCATCTTCTTCTGGGGTGGGTGCATCCAAACTACCATTGTTCGCGTTGTCGATCCGCTGCTATATGTAGAAAAGATTGATCAAATGAAGATACTAGAAGGCAGTCTTCGAGTTTTACAAGCAACGGTAGATGTGTCGCATATGAAAATGCGCAAAGCATTGGATCGCAAGTCATATTTCTTAGAGGAAATCTCCAGGGCGAGCGAAAAAATGCTTTGTAAGTGTTTCGTAGAGCCCCCTAATTTTACTTGTTCTGTCGTGGAAGTTGACCTTCTTCTTTTCCTTTAGGTATTCGATTGTGCGAGAGGGAGTAAACCTAACGTCTACGTAGCCGAATTAGTTCATGCTGGCCATCTCCCAAGGTACTGGTTGTGATTTCTTTACTGACCATCACCGTGTGTATTCCTTAGCCTTGCTCCAGGATCGCGTGTCCGAGGTAGAACAATTTGTCGAGTATTGTCGCAGATCTTTGACCATTGTGTATAATGCCATGTTTAATTTCCTCGGGACCCGTAGCGTCAGGGTCTTGCTGATTTGATGGCAGCATTTCGACAAGGCGAGAGGATTTACCACTTTGTAAAACTGCAGCTTGTGGCGGGTGCCAAACTTACACTTTCCTGGATGCACGTACACCATCCTCAACTGGACTTACATGTTGTATCGCAGGGATTGCCTCCCCCTCCTGGTGGTGGGATGGTCAACATGGAGCCCCATTACGAGGTTGCTCGCAAGCCTACCATCAGGATTATCTGGAGGTGTGTGGAGGAAGACGAAGATTTCTTGTTGAATTTCGCCATCTGACTATTTCCTGCATGCATATAATGTAGATTTTATATTCCAATATTTTATAAATATGTGACACCTTTGTTTTGGTGAAAATTACTACTTTATACAAAAAAGATTATTGCGCGAGACCCTTTCGTTTGCCTGACACCCTGGGGCCGAGTCAGCTATTCAGGTCACAACGTGTTGTATTCAAGCCGAAATTTTTGGTATGATATATTTGGCGAAGCCCCCGAGTTTTGGGTGGATTTTTGACCAGTTGGCGATTGACATAGCCCTCGAGTGTCGGGTTGATGGATAAAACGAACAGAAAAAGACTAAGCCTCGGTTTTAGGAACTTATCTTTATTTATTTACAAATCATAAGGCGTACATGTTTTGGCATATTCACCTGCATGTTGGCCTTATCGAATATAAAATGCATAAAAAGTAAAAATCCTACCGTCTATGCTTCTTAGCTTAAATTGCTTCATTCATGTCTTCGTGTGTCCTCTTTGGCTATGGTGATTCAAGGGGTTTTCTAGCCTTTCGACTGGAGGCACGACTTCGGCATGGTGGACTAGAGAGAAAGGCGTGTGTCCTGCGTGGTTGCTTCGGGTGATAAAGTCGATACACATGCGAAGTCATGTGCTTTTCTTCGGGGTGAGTACTGGGTTGGCCATCCATGTTGCTCTTGTTATCTCTGTGATGTGCCATGAGCTGGTGAGGCGATGGATCTTTCCCAATGGCCTCGATTGTTGGTTCTATGACCTGTTTAGTGGACTGTATTTTTACGGTTGGATGTAGTTCGAATTAGTGCTTGTCGGGTTCCTTGGGAATTTCTTGTATGTTGGCTGACTCTGAAGAGGTCTCCCAATTCTCACGGGGGAACCGACGAGCGCGCTTTTCTATGCGGGACTAGTGTTGAAGGCTAGATAGATCGCCCTTGGGTTTGTGCGGTGGACGTGATTTTCTGGGGTTTGGTTGATGAGGATGTGTACTTCTAGTAGTATCTCTGTATCTGCAATTTTTAGCTGGGAAAATTATGTCTGCATCCCGAAAGATTCTGAGGTTTTGTTGAATTCCCGATCGCAATTATCTGAATGAGTGAAACTTCCTCTCACGGTTATGATTCCATTAGGGGCTGCATTTTTAATACCAGATATTACGTAGTGAGGCACTACCATAAATCTAGAAAAAGCTGGGCATCTGTAACATCCCAAAACTTTAATCAAGGTTATCAAGATCCAAATCACCCAATTTAGGGTTAACAAAAACTTTTTATCATTAAAATAATTAGGAATGCATATGTGTATTGCATTAATATAGAATTGTTTAGAAATGCCATGTTTGTTTGTTCTAATGGTTGTAAAATGATTAAAAGGTGAATTCCACATCATCTAGATCATTACCAAGCAAAATCCAAAGAAAAAGAAATCAAATAGAATAAATAAATACAAATGGTCATTTGTGCCATTTTAATCCACTAGGTCACTTTAGGTGTTCCTAGAAGTCAAATTCAAACAGAAACAATTCTAACTCTTTGCACCCCTTGCTAGTACAAGTAAAGATATACCAAGGCCCACTTTAAAATCTTACAAAAACATTTGAACACTAATTTTAAATGGCATTTGAAAATGGAATCCATTTCATATGCATAGATCACACTTTTTCAAAAACCACTCAAATGAGTTCCCCTTGACAATCCCAAGCAACCACAGATGCTTAAGCATATGACTAACACATCCACAAAAAATCATTTCAAAATTCAAATAAAATCTTCTTGCGGCCATTTTGTTGAACAGTTGGCAGGCAGAGAAATATTGGCCTAACTAATACTGTTGCCAATTGATTTCTTGTCTCCCATTTAAACCTCACATCTCTCCTCTGTCTCCACTTACCCTAACTAACCCCCAGACAGCCCCTCTACAACCCTGCAGTGCCAGTACCACACAGCCCGTTCTTGGTCGCCGCCGGCTGAGCGTGGACAACGCGCCAGAGACAGCGTCACGCCAATATAGCACGTCCCCTAGCTCCACCGCACCCTACCGCGATCCCCTGTCCACCCCACGGACGCAGCCAGCCCCTGGACCACCGTAGACAGCTCGCACCCACCGCCTCTGCGCCATGCCCGGAGCACGCCAGAGCGCCGTCAACGACAGGCCAGCACAAGCCGCGCCTCGACCCCATCTTGCACGCGCCGCTCCGCCTTGACCCCAGCACACCGCCAAACATGCCCTTTTCTCGCCGCGCGACCAGCAGCCACCACACGCCGCCTCGAGCACCGCCTCTGCTGCTCAGAGTGCCAACCTTTCCCGATCGCAAGCCAGCACCCCTAGCTGCGCCATTGCGCCATAGCTGACCGCCAGGAGGCAAGCCACCGTCTGCCTACACCGCCCATGCTTCTAGCGCCCTGTACCGTCGTCACTGACAAGCTCACCGTCGCCCTCACGGTCTCTTCGTCGACCCTATATAAGGAGACCTCCCCAGTACCAATTCACCACACTCCAACACTCTCCTCTCTTTCAGAAGTCCCTCACAGCATCACCGGAGCCGCTCGAGCAGCCATTCGCCAGAATTTCCACCAGAGCCGCCGCAGCAGAAGAAGAAGGGGCAATCGATTGTGACCACCCCAGGAGCCACCACGACCTCGCCAGAGCCCGCCGTCGTCTCCTCGTTCTATTGCCCCCATCGCCACATTAGCTGGAGCCCCGGTAAGCCCCCAGGAGACCCCCACCGAGCCGCTAGGGTTCCGTCTCGCCGGCGACCAGTCTGTCATCGACGATGAACCAGAGTCGTTGATCTAGGTTCTAATCGCATGGTCCACATCGCCCCGTACCGCTTCGTGTTGAGTTGTGCCGCTGACATGTGGGACCCCCTATTAGCTGTCCTCTGCGCCACGGAGTGTCACTGGGCTGGCCCATTTTCTTCCCCGCGCTGGCCCTAGAATTCAAATGTAGATTTTCTATTTAGACTTAATCTAGATTCGATCCCCTTGTTTAAAAATCAATTTAGAAAGATTTACTTAACCAAATGACATGATTCCAATTTTGTTGGAAAGATAATTTAAATCTTTATCCAATACTATTGGATTTAAATTAATTAGAGTTATAGATCACCTATAGCAAAAATAACAATGCAGAGACTTTTCTACATTCAAACATTTTTCAAAAATCAACCATCATAGCTTCTGAGTTGATTCCAACTCTCAAAAATCACATTTGACAATAC
Organism: Avena sativa; assembly: GCA_916181665.1. Lineage (NCBI taxonomy): Eukaryota > Viridiplantae > Streptophyta > Magnoliopsida > Poales > Poaceae > Avena > Avena sativa. The sequence continues at coordinate 539,477,970 of OV702289.1, read as the reverse complement.
CTATCTTAATATGTAATAATATTTAGGTTTGCATGCAGTGACTTTGGACTAGTACCAAATTAATGCTATATTGGCATTTCTAGTCAGTTTAAATTATTTAAATATTAATCCTAAACTTTATAAAATGTGATCCAACATTTAAATCACATTCCCATGTATTAGAATATGTTGTGATGACATGTGTTCACATGATCCCATATTTTAAATTGGAGAATATTAAATCTTAATTAATCTCAATGAGTAGAAATTACTTTTCTCAAAAAAAATAAATGAAACTAGTTAACTAAACCTTGTGATGTTTGTGATGATACTAGATCATCAAATGTGTGCCTTAGTATGCTAAATAGACTAGTTAAGTATTGTTTGGTGATTGTGTATCCCGTATGTATTTATAGACGATAGTACCGACCAAGCCTATGAGGAGGAGGAGTTCTACCCTGAAGAAGACGAGGAGAATTTCAACCACTACACCAATCAAGGCAAGCTATTATTGGCAAGCTAAAACTTGCAAGCCATCACTAGATGCAATTTAACCTAAGAAAGATGCATTAGGCATGCTTTGGTTATACCTCTTTGATTTATACCAATCCCAAGTTTTACTTACAAGCTTTATTTTCTTTTACTTTACCAAAGTTCTTTACTTTGTTTATAGATAGCATAAAGAGTATAAAACTTGGCCTATCTAGTTAGACTTAGATGTGATTCTATGGCATGAGATTGATATTAGCATCCCACATTAGTGAACAGTCTTAACTTAGTGATTAGAGCTAAACCAAAAACTTGATCACTTTAGATGGGAATACATGGTGAAAAGGGTTATGAAAACCTTGGAATGATGAGTCATTCTATTGAGATGTTTTGACATGTGTTGAGAAACACAAATGGTTTATGATGATGAAAATGTTGAGGCATGAGCCTTACCCCCTTTATAAAAACTAATGGTTGGGTTCGGATGCGATACCGTTCCAATTTTATCGTACAACCACAATACCTGAATTGGGTAAGGCTTAGCCAGAAGTTTATATGCGTTAGTATGAGTTTCCTCGCAAGATAGATTTGAGCTAAGGCTATCTCTCAATGTTGTCCACCTATGCAGTGCCCAGGATGGCAGATGGCCATGGCTGGGAGGCCAAGCTCATAGGAGAGGTGCTTATACTAGAGTGTGTAAAGGAAAGGTTATGTTTGATTATCTGCATACTAAGTTTGATGATTCAGGGTTATCCCTGACAGATGTATCGAATTTTGTGGTGAAAGTATACCACCTCTGCAGAGTGTCAAACTATTCGAATAGCCATGTCCGTAGTTATGGACAGTTGGAGTGGCCATACTGTTCTGTTGTCAGATGTTTTCAAAATGACTTAAGAAATGAATTGTGACACGACTGGACCACAACATGGTTGTGACTATGACAACTAAGTTCCCACTTAGGTGATTTGAAACTCTATTTTATTTTTCTTTGTTTCTGAACTCTGCTTAGGTTTCAAACTTAACTTTGCAAATAAACTTAGAAATTAGCATTTCCTAGTAGAACTACCTTACTTGTTAGTGATAGTTTGCATGTACTTGAAGAGTACTCATGGCTTTGTCCCTGGCTATTCCCGTGGCCAGACTATGAGGAGGACTACCAGGAGGAAGGATAGCAGGATGGCTATGACAACTAGGATCATCTCCCATCGTCAGCATTGCATGTGACTCTGAAGATGGAGCCCACCGCAACGCTTATTATTTCGCTACTTGTTTGTACTAAGACTGGATCATGAGACCCTCTATTTGTGTAAGACCTTATTATGGTTTGTAATGGATGATGTACTGTGATATCCAATCTGTTATGTCTCGCAAAAATGGTAATCCTGGGATTGCGATGTATGGCATAACAGGCATCTGGGATTAAAAATCTGAGTGTTGACAAGGTGGTATTAGAGCCATCCTGACCATAGGAGACCCTAGTTAGAATGGACGTCCGAACAAAAACTTAGTTTCTAAACCAAAGTGAGTATTTGTGAAAATCTATTTCCCTCTTACCCTTGAGATTCTTTCAAAAAGATTCATGTTCCTCAAAATTCTTACATTACTCCATAAAATTTGACAGACTTGATCACCTCACTAACTTTATCATCCTAAATTCTTATAGATTGAAGTTCAGTACTGCAAGTTCTACCAGTTGGGCAACGCAGGCCAACTGATCTTCTAGAGGGATCTTGATGCACTGTCGGAGTACCTTGAGCTTCTGCATTCGGAATTCTTCGGAGCTCAACTCAATGACCACCTAGGAGGAGATTTATAATGGCTAGTAGTTGCTGATCTTCGAGGCAAGATGGAGGCACCACTTTCCGAGAAGATTCAATTCATCGTGAGAGAGAACTACTGGCTAGATGGATTAGCCAGGGCAATGCATGAAGCTCTCGCTCGTCTTTGTGCACAGAATGTCAACTTGATCCAAGGAACTCTCTTTGATCACTATGCAAGGTGTGATTCGATGTGGATGCCTCTGGAAATGCCAAGTCACTCGGAGTTGAAGCGTCAAGTGGAGAACCTTGACTTCCTACTATATGACAGACAGAAGGAATTGGACAATGCGCGAGAGTTCGCCAACCACAACCTTGCCATTGCTGCCTAGAAGGCCCAGACCTTTTCACTGCTTGTCAAGGATCGTGAATCACTTCGCCTTCAACGTGCAAAGAAGGATTGCACCATCAACCGTCTTCGCAAGAAGGTGGCCGACCTCGAGAAGACCATCAAGGAGCAAGAAGCTCACCTTGCAGCAAAAGAAGAAGAGGAATAAGGTGAAGACATCCAGGGGGATATTCACTCATACCTCAGCAATGATGATGACTATCTGGAGGATGATGCCATGGACTTCTACACCGACGATGATGACTCCGACTTCATCGATGATGAGTAGATGCACTAGAGCACTATCGTAGGAGTGACAAGTATCGGTCCCATTGTATCTTAGCTTATAGAATGGTTCTTAAAACCATCTGTTTTCCTTTTGTTGTGGTGTGTGAGTTTGTATCATGTGCTTTGCTTGAATGAATGAAAAGAAGTTAGTTTGCAAAACCTGAGTCAAACTCAAAGTTTTCGCTTTGAAACCAAAACCATGAACCTTAGAACTTTCCCTCTTACCCCATTATCCATCTCAATCTTCAGATGACTCATGGAAACCAAGGAGGGAGCAGCTCATCGCAGGACCCGATGCTGCAGATTGTGCAGACGCTAATTGCGGACCGTGAAGCTAGTAGAGCAGAGCGCCAAGCCAATCTAGCCACCCTGTAGCAGATCGCCCAGATGGCCCACAACAATCAGGGCCATGGAAATTAGGATCACCATGGATCCAAGCTCAACTACTTCTAGAATACCAATCCCCCAATCTTTAGCAAGTCTGAAGACCCACTAGATGCTGATGATTGGTTACAGACCATGGAGACTAACTTAGAAGTCACCGGAGTGGATGCCAATGAGAAAGTTCTGTTTGCCACCCACTATCTGGCAGGAGATGCAAGAGCTTGGTGGAACAGCACCCGCATAATGAACCACGGTCAAGTGATGATGTGGGAAGCCTTCAAAGTCAAGTTCAGCCGCACCCATGTGCCGCAGGGTTTAGTCACCAGAATGAGAGATGAATTCAGAGAACTAAAGCAAGGCAGAATGACTGTAGTGGAGTACCGTGACAGATTCTTGTCTCTCGCCAGGTATGCACTTGATGAAACCAACACTGAAGCCAAGAAGAAGGAGAGATTCCTGAACTGACTGCATGATGAGATGCAGACTGTGCTCGTCAACATCCGTTTTGAGGACCTCGAAGAGCTAGTCGACTCTGCTATTCAGAAGGAAGGGAAGATCAACCAAGCGAACAATAACCGCAAACGTCGGATGATGCACCAAGCTGGGTCCCACAGTGCCCAGAAGTATCGCCCCAACCCGTCTGCAGGATATGCCCTGCGGAACAATAGACCCCCAATGTCTTTCCCAAGCTAACCCAACCGTAGCGGAGGAAATGTGAAGACCGGAGGAAACAACAACAACCACCCCGGCAACTCCAACAACTTCAACCGTGCACTGCCCAAGTCCAACAAAAACAACAACACTGCCCCGAGGACTAGAAGTAATGTCGTGCCCGTGGCAGCAAAAGACAAGTCTCAGATTACTTGTTTTGAGTGTGGAGTGAAGGGTCACTACTCCAATGAGTGTCCCAAGAAGATTGCCGCCACTGCCAATGTGAATGCCCTAGCCCAGCAGCAGCGCCGTGTTCATCCCGGAAGAAGATTCGCCCCAGGGAACCCTCACAAAAGCAACGGCCGTCTCTTCCACATGAACGCCGAAGAAGCCCAAGAAGCGCCAGATGTTGTGTTGGGTATGTTTTCTGTCAACTTAGTTTTAGCAAGAGTGTTGTTTGATTCTGGAGCATCGCACTCGTTTGTGAAGAATTTGCATGCACTAGTAAGATTCACCCAACCAACTTGAAGCATGTCATGATAGTTCAAATACCTGGTTCAACCACAAAAGCTAGAAAAATTTGCAAAGAGGTACCTATCAGAATACATGGGATAGATTTTTATGCCAATCTAATAGTACTTGGAACCAAAGGTTTAGAAGTAGTACTAGGAATGGATCGGATGTCGAAGCATAAATGATTGATAGACTGTGCCAAGAAAGCCATCACCATGACCAGTAGCTCTGGAGTATCAGTAGAGCATATATCTGAAACCTTGCCCTGTCAATTCAAATGCAACAAGAGTCTAGCCCTACCCACCATAGACCAAGTTAGAGTAGTCTGTGAATACCCTGACGTTTTCCCAGATGAATTGCCCGGTATGCCCCCGGATCGGGATATTGAGTTCATTATTGAACTAATCCCTGGAACCGGACCCATAGCTCAGAGACCCTATAGCATGAACCCATCAGAGTTAGTGGAGCTGAAGAAGCAATTGGATGCTATGCTAGAGAAAGGTTTGATTCAACCAAGCGCGTTGCCATGGAGATCGCTCGTGTTGTTCGTCGACAAGAAGGATGGAGGCAACCGTTTGTGCACAGATTACATGAAGCTGAATGATGTCACCATCAAAAACAAGTACCCTTTACCAAAAATAGAGGATCTGTTTGATCAGTTGACTGGTGCCAGAGTGTTCTCTAAGATTGATCTTAGGACTGGTTATCACCAACTTAAGATTCGTGCAACGGATATTCCAAAGACCGCCTTTACCAACAGATATGGATTAAATGAGTATACGGTCATGTATTTTGGACTAACCAATGCCCCTGCTTATTTCATGAATCTCATGAATAAGATCTTTATGAATTTTCTGGATAAATTTGTCGTTGTGTTTATCGATGATATTCTTATATATTCTAAGTCAGAGAAAGACCATGAGCAACATCTGAGAATCATCCTCGAAACCCTTAGAGAGCATTAGTTGTATGCCGAGTTCAGCAAATGTGAGTTTTGGCTGAAAGAAGTAGGATTCCTTGGACATATTGTGTCTGTCGGAGGAGTCGCTGTTGATCCCACCAAGATCAATGATGTGGAAGAATGGGAAGCCCCAACCACTCAAACCTAAGTCCGTGCATTTCTCAGATTAGCGGGATATTACCGCAAGTTCGTAGAAGGATTTTCGAGCATCGCAAGACACATGACCCAATTGTTGAAGAAAGACAAGAAGTTTGAATGGACCGACAAATGTGAAGCAAGTTTCCAAGAGCTCAAGAAGAGATTGATTTCAGCCCCAATATTGATCATGCTAGATATCAAGAAGCCTTTTGATGTGTATTGTGATGCATCCAAGATTGGTCTCAGATGTGTATTGTTGCAAGAAGGCAAAGTCATTGCATATCTGTCTTGACAAGTGAAGTAGCATGAGAAGAACTACCCTACAAATGATCTTGAATTAGCAGCTATAGTTTTATCCTTGATGACCTGACGTCATTACCTTATGGGTAATCGCTGTGAGATTTACTCAGATCACAAGAGTTTGAAATATATTTTCACTCAGAAGGAGCTGAATGTGAGGCAAAGGAGATGGATATAATTAATAAAGGATTATGACCTTGACATTCAATATCACCCCGACAAAGCCAATGTGGTAGCGAATGCTCTTAGCAGATTGCCGTGTAGGTTAAACACTATGATCAAGGAGAAGCAACCAAGTTTGCATGAGGAGTTGGAGTAGTTTAGAACTGAGCTAGTTAGCCAAGGATTTTTAGCTAGCATTGAACTTCAATCCACTGTGATTAGCCAAATCAAAGAAGCCCAGAAGGGAAATGCAAGTATCGACGGAATCAAGCGTCGTATTGGTACAGGAAAGGTACCTGGATTCACCGAAGACGAAGAAGGAGTTCTGTGGTACAAAGGACGTATATGTGTACCCGCAGACTCGGAGCTGAAGCAAGTGATCATGCAAGAAGCCCATGATACTCTTTATTCTATCCACCCCGGAGGAACGAAGATGTATCAGGATTGGAAGGAGCAATTTTGGTGGCATAAGATGAAGAGAGAAATAGGAAGCTACATCGCCAAGTGTGATATTTGTCAGAGAGTCAAAGCGGAACATCAGAGACCCATAGGACTGTTGCAACCATTGCAGATTCTGGAATGGAAATGGGATTCCGTCGGAATGGACTTTATCACCGGTTTTCCTACTTCTAGTAGGGGAAATGACCTATCTAGGTCATCATTGATAGAGTGTCCAAGGTAGCTCATTTTATACCTGTCAAGACAACCTACCAGAGTTCGAAGCAAGCAGAGTTGTACATTGCCAGAATGGTTAGTCTGCATGGAACCCCCAAGACCATAGTATCAGATCGAGGAACCCAATTTACCTCGAGATTTTGGAAGAAAGTCCAAGAAGGATTAGGAACCAAGTTGAATTTCAGCACAGCTTATCACCCGCAAACTGATGGACAGACTGAGAGAGTCAAGCAAATCCTAGAGGATATGTTTAGAGCTTGTGTGTTAGAGTATGGATAAAAATGGGAAGATTGTCTTCCTTTCGCAGAATTCTCATACAACAATAGTTATCAAGCTAGTTTGCAAATGGCCCCATTTGAGTTCTTATATGGAAGGAAGTGTTGTACACCTTTGAATTTGTCGCAAGTAGGAGAGAGTCAGCTTTTCGGAACTGACATCCTACGAGAAGCCGAAGAGAAGGTTCACAAAGTCCGTGAGCACCTCAAGACTGCCCAATCCAGACATAAGAGTTATGCTGACAAGAGACGGAGAGACCTGACTTTCAATTTCGGAGATTTTGTGTATCTCAAAGTTTCACCATTGAAGGGAACACAACGTTTTAGTCTGAAAGGAAAGTTAGCCCCTAGATATATCGGACCCTTCAAGATTCTGAATCATCGAGGAGAAGTATCGTATCAACTGGAACTACCTAAAGAGATGTCTGCCATCCACAATGTGTTCCATATCTCGTTACTCTGCAAATGCCTAGAAGTGCCAGAGAAGACCGAAGTTTTCAAGAACATCGATCACCGAGCCGTTGATATCAACAAGGATCTGACGTATCGTGAAGTGCCCATTCGAATCTTAGAAGAAGCTTATAGAACCACCAGAACCCGGAGTATCAAATTTCTCAAGATCCAATGGAGCAACCACAACGAAGAAGAAGCACTTGGGAGCGAGAAGATTACATTTGGACTGAGTTTCTAGATCTCTTTAGTTCCTAGTTTTCTTTCTTAAATTTCGGGATGAGATTTTGTTTAAGGGGGGAAGGTTTGTAACATCCCAAAACTTTAATCAAGGTTATCAAGATCCAAATCACCCAATTTAGGGTTAACAAAAACTTTTTATCATTAAAATAATTAGGAATGCATATGTGTGTTGCATTAATACATAATTGTTTGGAAGTGCCATGTTTGTTTGTTCTAATGGTTGTAAAATGATTCAAAGGTGAATTCCACATCATCTAGATCATTACCAAGCAAAATCCAAAGAAATCAAATGGAATTAATAAATGCATATGGTCATTTGTGCCATTTTAATCCACTAGGTCACTTTAGGTGTTCCTAGAAGTCAAATTCAAATAGAAAAATTCTAACTATTTGCACCCCTTGCTAGTACAAGTAAAGATCTACCAAGTCCCACTTTGAAATCTTAAAAAAAACATTTGAACACTAATTTTAAATGGCATTTCAAAATGGAATCCATTTCATATGCATAGATCACACTTTTTCAAAAACCACTCAAATGAGCTCCCCTTGAAAATCCCAAGCAAACACAGATGCTTAAGCATATGACTAACACATCCACCAAAAATCATTTCAAAATTCAAATAAAATCTTCTTGCGGCCATTATGTCGAACAGTTGGCAGGCAGAATAATATTGGCCTAAGTAATACTGTTGCCAATTGATTTCTTGTCTCCCATTTAAACCTCACATCTCTCCTCTGTCTCCTCTTAGCCTAACTAACCCCCATACAACCCCTCTACAACCCTGCAGCGCCAGTACCGCGCCGCTCGTTCTTGGTCGCTGAGCATGGGCAACGCGCTAGAGACAGCGCCGCGCCAATCCAGCATGTCCCCTAGCTCCACCACACCCTACCGCGATCTCCTGTCCACCCCACGGACGCAGCCAGCCCCCTGGACCACGGTAGATAGCTCGCGCCCACCACCTCTGTGCCATGCCCGAGCATGCTAGAGTGCCATCCCCAACATGCCAGCACAAGCCACGCCTTGACCCCAGCTTGCACACGCTGCTCCGCCTTGACCCCAGCACACCGCTAGACGCGCCCTTTTCCCGCCGCGCAACCAGCAGCCACCGCACACCGCGTCGAGCACCGCCTCTGCCGCTCAGAGCGCCAACCTTTCCCGACCGCAAGCCACAGCCCCTAGCTGCGCCATTGCGCCATAGATGACCGCCAGGAGGCAAGCCACTGTCCTCCTACACTGCCCATGCCTCTAACGCCCTGTACCATCGTCACCGACGAGCTCACCGTCGCCCTCATGGTCTCTTTGTCGTCCCTATATAAGGATACCTCCCCGGCACCAATTTTCCACACTCCAACACTCCCCTCTCTCTCAGAAGTCCCTCACAGCATCACCGGAGCCGCTCGAGCAGCCGTTCACCGGAATTTCCACCAGAGCCGCCGCAGGAGAAGAAGAAGGGGGTAGTCGATTGTGACCACCCCAGGAGCCACCGCGACCTCGCCTGAGCCCGCCGTTGTCTCCTCATTCGATTGCCCCATCGCCATGTTAGATGGAGCCCTGGTAAGCCCCCAGTAGACCCCCACCGAGCCGCTAGGGTTCCGTCTCGCCGGCGACCAGTCCGTCGTCGACGATGAACCAGAGTCATTGATCTAGGTTCTAATCGCACGGTCCACATCGCCCCGTACCGCTTCGCGTTGAGTTGTGCCATTGACATGTGGGAACCTCTGTCAGCTGTCCTCTGCACCGCGGAGTGTCACTGGGCCGGCCCATTTTCTTTCCCGCGCTGGTCCTAGAATTCAAATGTAGATTTTCTATTTAGACTTAATCTAGATTCTGTCCCCTTGTTTAAAAATCAATTCAGAAAGATTTACTTAACCAAATGACATGATTCCAATTTTGTTGGAAAGATAATTTAAATCTCTATCCAAGACCGTTGGATTTAAATCAATTAGAGTTATAGATCACCTATAGCAAAAATAACAAGGCAGAGACTTTTCTACATTCAAACATTTTTCAAAAATCAACCATCGTAGCTTTTGAGTTGATTCCAACTCTCAAAAATCACATTTGACAATACCTATCTGAATATGTAATAATATTTAGGTTTGCATGCAGTGCTTTTGGACTAGTACCAAATTAATGCTATATAGGCATTTCTAGTCACTTTAAATTATTTAAATATTAATCCTAAACTTTATAAAATGTGATCCAACATTTAAATCATATTCGCATGTATTAGAATATTTGGTGATGACATGTCTACACATGATCCCATATTTTAAGTTGGAGAATATTAAATCTTAATTAATCTCAATGAGTAGAAATTACTTTTCTCAAATAAAATAAATGAAACTAGTTCATTAAACCTTGTGATGTTTGTGATGATACTAGATCATCAAATGCATGCCTTAGTATGCTAAATAGACTAGTTAAGTATTGTTTGGTGATTGTGTATCCCGTATGTATTTATATACGATAGTACCGACCAAGTCTACGAGGAGGAGGTGTTCTACCCTGAAGAAGACGAGGAGAATTTCAACCACTACACCAATCAAGGCAAGCTATTATTGGCAAGCTAAAAATTGCAAGCCATCAGTAGATGAAAGTTAACCTAAGCAAGATGCATTAGGCATGCTTTGGTTATACCTCTTTGATTTATACCAATCCCAAGTTTTACTTACAAGCTTTATTTTCTTTTACTTTACCAAAGTTCTTTACTTTGTTTATAGATAGTTTAAAGAGTATAAAACTTGGCCTATCTGATTAGACTTAGATGTCATTCTATGGCATGAGATTGATATTAGCATCCCATATTAGTGAACACTCTTAACTTAGTCATTAGAGCTAAACCAAAAACTTGATCACTTTAGATGGGAATACTTGGTGAAAAAGATTATGAAAACCTTGGAATGATGAGTCATTCTATTGAGATGTTTTGAGATGTGTTGAGAAACAAAAATGGTTTATGATGATGAAAATGTTGAGGCATGAGCCTTAGCCCCTTTATAAAAACTGATGGTTGGGTTCGGATGCGATACCATTCCAATTTTACCATACAACTACAATACCTGAATTGGGTAAGGCTTAGCCGGAAGTTTATACGCATTAGTATGAGTTCCCTCGCGGGAGAGGTTTGAGATGAGGCTACCTCTCAATGTTCTCCACCCATGTAGTGCCCAGGATGGCAGATGGCCATGGCTGGGAGGCCAAGCTCATAGGAGATGTGCTTATACTAGAGTGTGTAAAGGAAAGGTTATGTTTGATTATCTGCATACTAAGTATGATGATTCAGGGTTATCCCTGACAGATGTATCGAATTTTGTGGTGAAAGTGTACCACCTCTGCAGAGTGTTAAACTATTCGAATAGCCGCATCCGCGGTTGTGGACAATTGGAGTGGCCATACTGTTCCGTTGCCAGATGTTTTCAAAATGACTTATGAAATGAATTGTGACACGACTTGACCACAACATGGTTGTGACTATGACAACTAAGTTCCCACTTAGGTGATTTCAAACTTTATTTTATTTTTCTTTGTTTCTGAACTCAGCTTAGGTTTCATACTTAACTTTGCAAATAAAATTAGAACTTAGCATTTCCTACTAGAACTACCTTACTTGTTAGTGATAGTTTGTGAGTACTTAAAGAGTACTCATTGCTTTGTCCCTGGCTATTCTCGTGGCCAGACTATGAGGAGGACTACCAGGAGGAAGGACAGCAGGATGGCTACGACAACTAGGATCATCTCCCATCGCCAGCATTGCATGTGACACTGAAGATGGAGCCCACCGCTACGCTTATTATTCCGCTGCTTGTTTGTACGAAGACTGGATCATGAGATCCTCTATTTGTGTAAGACCTTATTATGGTTTGTAATGGATGATGTACTGTGATATCCAATCTGTTATGTATCGCAAAAATGGTAATCCTGGGATTGCGATGTATGGCATAACAGGCATCTGGGATTAAAAATCCGGGTGTTGACAGCATCCCAGGATCGCGTGGTACTATGATGGCCAGTCCATGACTTCGAACTCAAGTTTTTCACGCTTGAAATTGTTCCTTGATCGGAAGACTACGTCAAGATAGACTTTGCTTAGAGGAATTTGGCTTTGCCTGGGACTATCCCGTGGAAGGTTGTATCCGTGGGTGTCAAGTTTGTTAAGGACCAATTCATAGCTCGCAGAGTTTTGTTGTATATTAGATTGATGCTACTTTCTGCAACCAAGATAACTTTGCTCATGTCGAATTCGCTGATTTGGGCTTCCACGATCAGAGCTGATTGACCTGGTCGCGGGACACGAAGTGGGTGATCAAACCTGCTAAATGCGATTTATTTCTCTAACCAATGCAGGTATTCGGGTGTCGGTGGTGGTGCTGTTTCCGCCATATTAACTTGTCATGTGATCAACTTTTGAACCCTGTTGGATGGGCGCCCTTTTTGGATCATAGACATTGCTCCTATAGATCGTGGATATTTGTCTTCCTAGTTTCTATGTGTTGCGGGTTGTGGTTGTCCCGCTGGCGGTTGTATTGGAGGTGGAGGGGGTGCACCGAGAGCTAGGGTTCCTGGTGCGGTGGCGTATCCTTGGTTTGCTACTTCGATTGCCTTTGCATTGCATACCTTCTGCATCTTTAGGAAAGTGCGGCAGTCCTTCCCGTGGTGTCGACGTAGAAGTGCATATTGTAGGGTCCCTCCAACATCTGTAGTGGGGTCATTGGTGGTTCCCGAGCCCTTGGCTGGTACCATTGTGCGGAATTACTTCCGCTGGCGTCTTCTCTGCTGCTGCAGTATTCCCTGCCATGATCGTCGTTTCTTCGGCTACTCTCCCCTGAAAAACCAGCCACGACATAGCTCGGCCCGCCGTATCTGCCATTACTGTGTCTCCTCCTATCGTTATTGCGCATGTCCCGATCTTCCTCGGGTGAGCGCCCTCGCTTGTTGTTTACTGCATCCTTACCATCTTCCCAGCGCTTCGCCATGTCCAATAGTTGCGAGATTCTTTTAGGCTTGACATGCCCTAGTTCCTTGATGAACTCTCTTCGGCGGAGACCGTCGTTGAATGTGTCGATTACCCTCTCATCAGATATAGTTTTGGCTGAATTCTTAATGATGTTCCACCATTGGATTAATGCTCGTATCAACTCTCCGGGTTTTTGCTTGCACGCTCGTAACTTCTCCAATGATGCGGGTCGCTTGAACGTGGATGTGAAGTTTTGGATGAACGTATCTTCGAGGTCATTCTAGATGCTGATGGATTCTTCAGGTAACCACCTGAGCCATGACTGTGCGACGCCCTTTCTGGATTCTTCGGATGAACTTAAGTGTACCTATAGGATTTGCATTGCAGTAGACTTGGATCCACCCTATAGTTTGACGGTTGCCAGATAGTCTGCCAGCCAAGCTCCGGGTTCCTGGAGACCATTGTATTTTTGGTGATTGTGAGGAAGTTTGAAATCCTTGGGTACTGGAGTTTTGCGAACCCCTTGGGTAAAGAAACTAGCTCCACATAATTCATACTCATCCTCACTTTCCCTATTGTAGTATCTTCAGATGTTGCGCTCTTCCCTGGATCAATCGACCTGTTGCCGCGTAATGTTGTTTCTTCCATCATCCCGTGGCTTGGCATTCGAAAAGTACACCCGATGTCGTAATTGCGATCGTCGGTTGTGCCCTACGTGCTGAGGGCTAGTGTGACAGTGTGGGGATCTGTTGGTTTGCCGTGTGACTCCTTGTTCTCCTTGTGTAAGAGATGCTCCCACCATACCGAGGTTCATGTGAGCGGATCGATGGAGGACCGCACGGGGATCATCAGGTGCGGGTTGAGTTGTGATTAGGTATGTTTGGGCGGCAAAAATTGCAGCTTGTGCTGTTTTTGCTCTTATGTGTCCCTCTTGTTCTACCGACATAAACGATAGATTGAGGTTTTAGGCCATCTCGTTTCTTTCTGTTTTGGTGATATTGTGTAGCCACAATTTTCCTCTCCTTGGTGGCGCACCTCCAACTATGATTCCTGATCCTCGGGTATAGCTTAGTTGCGCCCGTAGTAGGCTGGATTCATCGGCTAGTCTTTTCCTTTTATCGAGTTGCCTCTGCATCCTGAGTAGGTCCCTTTTCTTGTGGTGGAGTAAGTATTGGTAGGCCATTAGGTCCTCGCGCGTTGCTTCTGCTGTCATCGGGACTGCACCCGATATTGCATTCCTTGCTCTTTGCCATGCTTCAGCGGATAGCCGAAGAGTCTGTCGTTCGCCTTTGTGTGGTCCTTCTCTTCTTGGTACAACTCGGTTGTTTGGTGGGTCTCCCCCGTTTTCATGGTTTTTTGCATCATCACTTGATAAAATATCGTTAGGGTCAAGGAGTAGGTTACCGTTGGAGTCGCGCGGTGTCGTTGTTGGTTCGCCAATGATCATGCATACTTGGTGATGCGTGAGGTATGGGCTACTGCTATTTTTACTGAACCTGCAAGAGACACTGTCCAGGAAATCCTGCGGGTTTTGCTCTAGATAGATTTCGGCCATCCTGATTCTAAAGTTGACGTCTTCGTCGCTTTTTGCGGGTTCGTTATTTGTAGGACTTGAGACACGTGGTGGCGTTACCTGGGCATCTGACCCGAAGGAGAGACCGTCGTATCGTCCAGATACTCAAGATCTGCTGATTTTCCAGAGTTTTCTTTGCCGTTTACCGGCTAGGGTGTGACTTCTTCAGATGAGCCAACAAAAGTCCCAAGTACCGCCGTGGGTGCTACTGTTGGGGCCGACACACCCGACAAAATTGGGGACGATAGGGAATATTCTTCGGGTTCCTCCACGTGAAAGTGGAAACTCCCGATGATGAGATCGGATCCGCCATTGAAGTCGACGGGAACCGAGACAGGGGTAGGCAAGCGTGGTGTCGCTACCGTTGGATTGTTGCTTGATGCAGAGGGGGGCAAATCCATGACTCCAGCGTCTAGAATTCCCACAGATGGCGCCATTTTTTGAGGGTCCTCGACAATGCCCATGGTTATGGACTTAGGGTTTCATGAAAAAGAGAATGCTGGAGATTTCGTTGGCTGATCAGACAAATAAGGGAGTCGAAGTCGTCTGATTGCTTATGGTCAAATTGATTACAGATCGCTCAAGGCTTTTTTCGGTGCCTCTCCGTTGGATCCTCCCAACCTATATATAATAGCCTGGTCCTGAGGCCGTATACGGATAGGTTACAAGTTACATTTACAACTATAATACAATGTCAGTTTCTATTTCCTTATTTAGCAAACTATGCCTTCCATCGGATGCTTACTGGGCCTTCTTCTTAGGCTTCGTGGGTTGTGAGCCATTATGTAACTGGGGTAATTAATCATAAGAACCGAGTAGTCATACCCATGTCACCGAGCTTCACCGGGGACCAAGTCATGGCGCGATGCCGGCAGGGTAAGCCGCCATGGATGATGCGAAGCGATGAAGGAGCACGTGTGCCTCCGGCAAGGGCGTCGGAAGGGCGGTGATACGTTGCTAACGTATCCATAATTTTTGATGTTCCATGCTTGGTTTTATCTACTTTCTTATGTTTTGTCTACACTTTGGAGTACTTTTCATACGATTTCTTGGATTAAACTATTAACAAGAGCCACAGCGCCAGCTGCCTATTTTCTGCTATTTTTAGTTCCAGGAAAGTCGGAAAATGAATATTCTTGGAATTGGACGGGACAAAAGCCAAAGTCAGTTTTTTCACCGAGGGACACCTGGAGCCAGAATACGAGACGGAGAGGGGCTGGGGCCCGGCCACACCACCTGGCCGCGTGGCCAGGCTTGGCCCGCGCCAGGGGGTGGTCTGGCCGCCCCAGGCACCCCCTCGGCCTCTCCGTCCGCCTATATATCGCCTCCGATACAAAAACCCTAAGTAACCGATCAAAAATCCACGAAAGAGTCTATAGCCGCCATCATCTCCATCCCTAGATCAGGAGGGATCTGAAGCTCTTACCGGCACCCTGCCGGAGAGGGGAATTCACCCTGGAGGCCTTCTTCATCATCATGCAAGCCTCCGGTGTGATGTGTGAGTAGTTCATCTCTAGACTACGGGTCCAAGTAGTAGCTAGATGGCTGGTTCTCATTCTTTGTGTTATCATGTTTAGATCTTGTGACCTCCGTTCATGATCAAGGTCATCTATTTGTAATCCTACATGTTGTGTTTGCGGGGATCCGATGGATATTGAGATGCTATTTCAGATTGATTATTGATTATATCATGTCTTTGTTATTTGTGATCTTGCATGCTTTCCGTTGTTAGTAGCTATCTTGGCCAAGTAGATGCTAGCAACTCCAAGAGTTAGTATTTATGCTCGATAGTGGGTTCATGCCTCTGGTAATCTAGGGAAGTGATAGAAATCTCTAAGGTACTAGATGTGTTGTTGCTACTAGGGAGAAAACAACAATCCTTTGTTCATAGAACAATCGTATTGTTTACTTTACACACAATTCGTAATGTAATTATCCGTTGCTTGCAACTTAATACTAGAAGGGGTTCGGATGATAACCTGAAGGTGAATTATTAGTCATAGATGTAGTTGGATGGCGGTCTATGTATAATGTTGTAATGCCTAACTGAATCTCAAAGGAGTCAAGATAAGTAGTATATGCTTGTATGCTTTCTCGATGTTTGTCAATTGCCCCGCTGTAATTTGTTCACCCAACATGTCATCTATCTTAAGGAGAGCCACCACTAGTGAACTATGGACCCCGGTCCTTTCTTTTACCATCAATCTACAATCAACAGTTTACTGCTTTGTGTTTACTTTCTGCAAACTATTACTTTCTTCCACTCGATACGTTTAATCCTTTGTTTTTAGCAAAACCGGTGAGATTGACAACCTCATCGCAAGTTGGGGGCAGAGTTCTGTGGTTGCGTTGTGCAGGTCTCCACGTTGCTGCTGCCACCGGTAGTGCACCCTGCCAAAGGTCAGCTAGCTACACCTTTGGGGTGCTTCCTTGCTCCTACTGGATTGATAACCTTGGTTTCATAACTGAGGGAAAACATGCTGATGTGCTCATCATACCTTCCTCTTGGGGTTCCCCAACGAGCTCGATATATTTTGGGCCATCAAGCTCTTTTTCTGGCGCCGTTGCCGGGGAGTCAAGGACATCTTCACAAGGGGAGTCCCTCATAACCAATCTCTTTACTTTGTTATTTTTGTTTTGCTTAGTTTACTTTTTGCCTTGTTTGCTTGTTTCTTTATCAAAAACACACAAAAATTAGTTCCTACTATAGTTGGTATTTTCATTGGTCTGTTATTGTCTTCCTTTATCATGCTTACTATCAATGGTTGGTTTCTTTGAAACTGAATCTAATTGGCAAGGTGGGTTCATGGAAGAACAAAAAAATTATTATAAGGAACACCGCTTGTCACAAAAAGGGAAACTCTTATGGGAACAAATTGATAAATTGAATACCATTGCTAGAAACGTGTGCTCCACTTATAATGTTACTTATTGCGTTGATAAATCTTGTTGTTGTAGGAGGTATAAACACCTCCCTTTTCAATGTGACTATAATGATAATGTTACCATATCTTCTTATGTTCAAGGAAATTATGACTTTTATGATGTGGAACAAATTGAAGAATTTATTGCTTGGAAGGGTGCATTTGAACTTGCTAGTTTGCTTGAAACTACTGATGATGCACCTTATAAATATGAGGTTTATGATATACTTCTTAATAGATGGCTATATTCTTGAATATCTTAATAGATGCTCTCCACCAGCGGAAGAGACTAATGCCTTGCAGGAGCCTATGGAAGAAGAAATTGCTGAAACTGGAAGCTCATTGGATGAAAAAGAGGAGGAGAGTGATGATCAAGAGGAGTAAGAATGGATCTACCCATTCCTACCTTCTAATGAGAGTAACTCTTTACCCCTTACAATATTTGATTGTCCCCCATGCTTACTAAAGGAAGATGAATGTTATGTTCCTGAGGAGTCTTTTGAAAATGTTTATAATAAAGCTCTAAAGCATGTTTTATGTGATAGTTATATTGTTGAGTTTATTCATGAGGCTACTGAAAATTATTATGAGAGAGGAAAATATGGTTGTAAAAGTTTTCATGGTACTGAAACACCTCTCTATTTGCTGAAAGTTTTGAAGTTACTCTCGTTTTATCGTCCTATGCATGTCGCTTTGTTATTTGTGAATTTATTTGCGTATAAGATTCCTATGCATAGGAAGAGGGTTAGACTTAAATGTGTTTTGAATTTGCTTCTTGATGCTCTCTTTTACTTCAATTCATATTTCCTATGTGAGCATCTTCTCAAACTATCATGCCTAACTTAAAGGCGTTAAAGAAAAGTACTTATTGGGAGATAACCCAAAAGTTTTAGATGAGTCTTGGAAGTTATTAATTCAGTAATAACTGATCCTTATCCTTTTTATTTGCTTTTTGTGCCAAGAGTAACCTCTAATGAGAGAGAAGTAATGATTGGGAAAGTTGTTGTCCCGAAACAGATTTCTGTGCTTCACCGTACAAATTCGTGTAAAATCTTTGTACGTCCTTTTGAGGCGTGAATTTTTGTGCTTCTGACACAGGTTGTTATCTAACTTTCGTTAATTCAACACTTTTTGATTTGAGCAACAGAAGGTCTTCGAAAAAATTCGTCTTTACCTGCTGGTCTGTTTTGACAGATTTCTGCCATTATTTGCATTTGCTTCTTGTTGGTTCCTTTTTGAGTTCTTTGGGGGAATTGAGATTTTTGAGGGAAGTGCTATAGTATCTAGTGTTCTAATGGAAGTTTTATTGGTGTTGGAACTGAACCTAAAGACCTATTATCTTGAGTGCACTAATGTTGCTAATAAAGATTGTGTGAAGTTTTCTATGAAGGAAAAATTTCAGGTGTATGGAAGGAATGAGTAATGAGATGAAGAATGGACTAAAGATCAAGCTTGGGGATTCCACCCTTGTCACTCCAAGAAATATCCAAGAAGTACAAGCGTCAAAGCTTGGGGATGCCCAAGGCATCCCCTTCTTCATCAATAAAAATCTCAGGTTTCTTTCAAACGCTTCATTTTTATTGTTTCATACACAGTTGTGTTGTTCTTGGACCGTCTTATTTTTGGTTTTCGTTTTGGTTTTTAGTTTGCTTGGTTTGCTTAGTTTGCTGAATAAATTGGTTGGACCCCCTCTTTCATACATTGGTTTTCAAATAGTTTGGTTTGGATTGGAAAAGAGTAGGAAAAGTTCATGCTTAAGTGGTAAAGAAAGTTTGTTTTTGACTATGGCCTATGCTTTGTCATGCCATGCTTGATATTGTTTTGGCTTTATACTTAGTATTCTTTGATGTAGCATGGCTTGTTATAAACAATTGAGATTGCTTAATGTGCCTTTGAAGAATCATGCGTTGTTTTAGCATATTAAAGCATAGTATTGTGGTATTCTCCTTTGATGCTTTATTTGGGTTGACTTGGCACATGCTCACACCATGTTATGACTATCCCAAGTCACCATAAGCCTTTATGATCCTTTAGTTTTCAACTTGTAGTATCACTTTATGCTTTGATCAATGATGTTTTATCGCTCTGCATGATTATGGCCATTATTGCTCTCTTAGTTAGTCGCTCCCAGTCTTTTGCTAGCCTCCGCAACCAAGTATGAGTTCCACTCATGCATCCAATTCCTAAAACCAAGTTATTCCAAATAGTCCACCATACCTACCTATTAGCATATGCTATTCCAATTATATTCATGTTTTTATCTACCTTCCGAATTAAACTTGTTATGAGAAAATTAGTGATTAAAGCTCTCACGAACTTGATGGCACACTTTACTTTCTTGCATTCTATAAACTTGAACCATTGCGTCCTTCTTTGTTGCGTATATGCTTGCGCTTTATAAGTTGAAGTTAGCAGAACCATGTATCATCGGGAACACTTTCAACATTGCACTTGTACTTTGTACCCCGTTGATATCATGTTCTTTTGCTTTTGGATCCCGGCGGTGTGAAATAAAAGGGGAACTTGTAAGATCATGGAGTTTGTATGTGTGTTAGAGAAACGCTTGGGCCGCTAGCCTAAGCCATGGCTAATCATGGTGGAAACTTGCAACATAACCATAATGAGCACTCTATGAAGCATCATCAAAAAAAACCTATGCAAATAGCAAATAAAAAGATCACTGAGATGCTCATTGTCTGCTTGCCTTGTCATTTTGATTATGGGATAGCTCCTGTATCATGTGCAAGGGGTACCCCGTTGGCGGTTCTTTATGATACATATGTACTTACAATGACAAGAGCTTACTTGTGACTAAAGTTGAGTAGCATGAGGTTCAGTCTTCGTAAGTAAGGGGCATGAGATTTCGGCTTATAACTTGTCAAGCATATCCTCTTAGTTGTGTCACTTTAACCTTAATCCCCTTCAAGATGCTTATGATAGGGGCAATGAGAGATGAAAGCTAATAAGTACCATAATTTTTGGAAGCTCTTTATGAAACTTGAATCCCTACTTCCTTCTATGAAGGCTGTCAACACCCGGATTTTTAATCCCAGATGCCCGTTATGGCATACCTCGCAATACCAGGATTACCATTTTTGCGAGACATAACAGATTGGATATCATAGTACATCATCCATTACAAACCATACATAAGGTCTTACACAAATAAGGATCTCATGATCCAGCCTTAATACAACAAGCAGTGGAATTAAAAGATAAGCGTAGTGGTGGGGTCCATCTTCAGATGCACAGGCAATTCTGACGAAGGCAGATAGTCCTAGTTATCATAGCCGTCCTACTGGCCATCATCTTGGTAGTCTCCTTCATAGTCTGGCCATGAGAATAGCCAGGGACAAAAGCCATGAGTACTCTTTAATTACTCGCAAACTACCACTAACAAGTAGTATAATTCTAAGTTAAAGTGCTAAGTCTAAGTTTAACTATAAAGTTAAGTTTGAAACCTAAGCTGAGTTCAGAAGCAAAGAAAGATAAAATAAAGTTCTAGAATCACTTAAGTTGGGAAGCTATTATCATAAACCCAACCCCTGTTGTGGTCAAGTCAAGATTCATCATTGATTTCAAGTTATTTGGAAAACATCTGACAACGAAACAGTATGGCCATTCCAACTATCCATAACCGCGGACGCGGATATTCGAATAGTTTGACACTCTACAGAGGTGGTACACTTTCACCACAAGATTCGATACATCTGTCAGGGATAACCCTGAATCATCATACTTAGTATGCAGATAATCAAACATAACCTTCCCTTTACACACCCTAGTATAAGCACCTCTCCTATGAGCATGGCCTCCCAACCATGACCATCAGTCATCTTGGGCACTGCATAGGTGGACAACATTGAGAGGTAGCCTCAGCTCAAACCTCTCCCGTGAGGGAACTAATACTAATGCATATAAATTTCCAGCTAAGCCTTACCCAATTCAGGTAGTGTGGTTGTACGGTAAAATTGGAATGGTATCGCATCCGAATGCAACCATCAGTTTTATAAAAGGGCTAAGGCTCATGCCTCAACATTTTCATCATCATAAACCATTAGTGTTTCTCAACACATGTCAAAACATCTCAATAGAATGACTCATCATTCCAAGGTTTTCATAATTCATTTTCACCAAGTGTTCCCATCTAAAGTGACTCAAGTTTTGATCTACTCTAAACTACTAAGTTAAGAGTGTTCACTAAGGTGGAAAGATGATGGGTTCAATCTTATGCCATAGAATTACATCTAAAGCTTATCTAAATAGGTCAAGTTTTATACTTTTTATGCTACCTTCAAAACAAGTAAGGGACTTTGTGTAAACTAAAGGAAGTAAAGCTTGTAAGGTAATACTTGGGGTAGTAATAGTCAAGGTGGTGTGACCAAAGCATGCCCCAGGCATCTTTGCTCATTCATCTAGCTTAATTCTAGCTTGCTAACAATAGCTTGCAAGTGGCTTGCCTTGGTTGGTGCAGTGGTTGAAGTTTTCTTCTTCTTCTTCTTGGTAGAACTCCTCCTCGTCGTAGACTTGGTCGGTACTATCGTCTATAAGTACATACGAAGTACACAATCACCAAACAATACTTAACTAGTCTAATTAGCATTCTAAGACACACATTTTATGATCTATTATCATCATAAGCATCACAAGTTTCATTCTTTTTAATTTAGAAAAGTAATTTCTACTCATTGAAAAATTAACTAAGATTTAATATTCACCACTTAAAACATGGGATCATGTGGACACATGTCATCACCACATATTCTAACATGTGGGAATGTGATTTAAGTATTGGATCATAATTACTTTGGTTTAAGTTCAATATTGAATGATTTAAAGTGACTAGAAATGCCTATATAGCATTATTTTGGTACTAGTCCAAAGTCACTGCATGTAAACCTTAATATTATTACATATTCAGATAGGTATGGTGAAATGTGATTTTTGAGAGTTGGAAACAACTCAAAACCTATCTTGGTTGATTTTCTAAAAATGTTGCAAGGTGCAAATGCTTATGTTTTATTATTTTTAGTAAGAGAGATCTATAACTCTAATTGAATTAAAGCCAACGGGCTTGGATAGATCATTTTAATACCTTTCAGGCAAAATTGGTTTCATGCAATTTGGATCTGTAAAACTCTCTGAATTTATTTTCAAACTCAGAGACAGAACTAAGTTTAAACTAAATAGGAAAAATCTAATTCTAACTAACTGGGTCGCGCGGGAAACTCTAACAGGCCGGCCCAGTGTCACTCCGCGGCGCGGGGCTCAACTGACAGGGGGTCTACGAGTCAGCGGCTCATAACGCGCGAAGCGGTACGAGGCGATGTGGGCCATTAGATTAGACTGAGGATCAACGGTTGTGGCTTGTCGTCGACGATGGACCTGTCGCCGCCGAGCTCGAACCCTAGCGGCTCGGTGGGGGTGCATAGGGGGCGTACCAGGGCTCCAGCAAGGTGGTCGACGGCGAGCTCAGGGACTGTCGAGGTAGCTCCAGGGGTGGTCGCAATCAGCGGCACCCCTTCCTCCTCTGCTGCGGGCTACTCTAGCCAAATTCCGGCGAGCAAGTGCTCGCACTGCTCCGGCTAGAGGTGGGGAACAGTCAGTGAGGTGAGGGGAGTGGAGTGGTGTGCTTCAAACGGCTAGGGGTGACCTCCTTTTATAGGCTCGACGGCGAGACCGAGAGGGATGGGCAGGCGACGGTGGAGACATGGCTACGGGCGGCTAGAGGCATGGCTGAGGGTGGCGATCGACATGCGGTCCCCTGGCGGTGCTCTAGGAACTCAATGCGAGCATAGGGGCGGTGGTATGCGGTCGGGGGCAGCTGGCGCTCTGAGCGGCAAAAGCGGCAATGTCCACGTCGAGCGGTGGCTGTGGTGCGTTGGGCGGCAAACGGGCGTGTCCGTCGTGTTCCCTGGGTCGTGGCGGAGCGGTGGGCGCGGGCTGCGGTCGAGCGGCGGCTTGTGCACGCGTGCCGGGTGCGGCGCTCTGGCGCGTGCTCGGCGTGGCTCGTTGGCACTAGGCGCGGGCTCTCCTCGGTGGTCCACTGCTGGGCTTGGCTCGAGAAGGGGACAGAGGGTGGCGGTAAGGTCCTTTCTACCTCCTAGACATGGCGAGAGAGAGGGAGGTGGTCTGCTAGGGCGAGTGCATGGTTGGCCGGCGAGCTAGTGCCCGGGGTGGCTCGACACTGTGGCTAGGGACAAAGGGGAGGGGTGCTAATGGTATGGTTAGATCATGAGGGGACCAAAGGATTAAATGGAGATCATTTGGGGGCAAAACCCTGTTCAAAACAGTAAGCTATGGTTTAGAGTTTAACCCTGCTTGCCAAGTGTTTGATTAAATAGCCGCAAGAAATAAACTTTTGAATTTTGAAAAGATTTTTGGTGGGTTTTCTAGGAATAAGCTTGAGACTCTGTGGTTGCTTGGATTTTGAAAATTGAGCTTGTTTGAGTGGTTTTTGAAATAGTGGGATCTTCCCATATGAATTAGATTCAATTTTAAACTGTCATTTAAAATTATCATTTGAAAGATTTTAGCAGATCACAAAGTGGGCCTTGGTACCTCATTATGTGTACTATAAAGGGGTGTAAAGATCCACACATGTCTCTGTTAAGTTTTTAGTACTAGGAATAGCCAAAGTAGGCATGACAGTTAATTTGGCCAAAGTGACCATTCACTTCAATTATTCATTTTGAGTTGTTCTTCTTTGGGAAAAGTTTGGGAATGATTTAGATGATGTTTATTTCACCTAAAAAACATTTTACAAGCAATGAATCATAGAACCATGGCAATTCAAATCAAATCCTAATTTAACTGCTCATACACATGAATGCTTTCATTTTTACTTTGGAAAAGTTTTTGTTAACCCTAATTTTGATGGTTTGGATCTTGATAAGCTTGGATTGAAGTTTTGGGATGTTACAAAGGACCTTTCTTCTACTTTTATGTTGAGTCTCCACCTTCTATCTTTATGCACCTACTTTGAGATCATAGTGGCCATTCTTAGTTCTATGTGCATTGTCCCAAGACTTGTTGATTGATGCATAGCTTTGATATTGCTTGTTTTAAACTGTTTGTATCTAGTCACTCTTATGAACTTTGAAGGTGTCCTATGCATTTATGTTTGCTACTCTATGAGGGACAAGTTGAATGCCAATATGCTATGTTTTTTATGTGAAACAAAAAAACGTCTTGCAAAGCATTGTTATTCATGAATCTTTTGTTTATGACTTTTCATGTTGCAACATAGTTGCTTTGCCTTATTGTTAGAACTTTGTGTTTCATGTTATGATTGAAGTACTATGATCCCAGCTATCAATGTTTTACAAATACTTTGATCAAGTTTATGATGGTGCATGTCACCTCAAAAATTATTCTTTCTTTTTATCACTTACCTACTCGAGGCCGAGCAGGAGTTAAGCTTGGGAATGTTGATATGTTGCTAACATGCTAACGTATCCATAATTTTTGATGTTATATGCTTGGTTTTATCTACTTTCTTATGTTTTGTCCACACTTTGGAGTACTTTTCATATGATTTCTTGGACTAACCTATTAACAAGAGCCACAGTGCCAGCTGCCTATTTTCTGCTATTTTTGGTTCCAAGAAAGTCAGAAAATGAATATTTTCAGAATTGGACGGGACAAAAGCCAAAGTCAGTTTTTCACCGACGGACACTTGGAGCCAGAATACGAGACAGACAGGGGCTGGGGCCCAGCCACACTAGCTGGCCCCGCGGCCAGGCTTGGCCCGCGCCAGGGGGTGGTCTGGCCGCCCCAGGCACCCCCTCGGCCTCTCCTTCCGCCTATATATTGCCTCCGATACAGAAACCCTAAGTACCCGATCAGAAATCCACGAAAGAGTCTGTAGCCGCCATCATCTCCATCCCTAGATCGAGAGGGATCTGAAGCTCTTCCCGGCACCCTGCCAGAGAGGGGAATTCACCCTGGAGGCCTTCTTCATCATCATGCAAGCCTCCGGTGTGATGCGTGAGTAGTTCATCTCTGGACTACGGGTCCATGTAGTAGCTAGATGGCTAGTTCTCCTCCTTTGTGCTATCATGTTTAGATCTTGTGAGCTCCGTTTATGATCAAGATCATCTATTTGTAATCCTACATGTTGTGTTTGCGGGGATCCGATGGATATTGAGATGCTATTTCAGATTTATTATTGATTCTATCATGTCTTTGTTATTTGTGATCTTGCATGCTTTCTATTGTTAGTAGCTATCTTGGCCAAGTAGATGCTAGCAATTCCAAGAGTTAGTATTTATGCTCGATAGTGGGTTCATGCCTCTGGTAATCTGGGGAAGTGACAGAAATCTCTAAGGTACTAGATGTGCTATTGCTACTAGGGAGAAAACAACAATCATTTGTTCATAGAACAATCGTATTGTTTACTTTACACGCCATTCGTAATGCAATTATCCGTTGCTTGCAACTTAATACTGGAGGGGGTTCAGATGATAACCTGAAGGTGGATTATTTGTCATAGATGCAGTTAGATGGCGGTCTATGTATAATGTTGTAATGCCCAATCGAATCTCAAAGGAGTCAAGATGAGTAGTATATACTTGTATACTTTCTGGACGTTTGTTAATTGCCCCGCTGTAATTTGTTCACCCAACATGTCATATATCTTAAGGAGAGCCACCACTAGTGAACTATGGACCCCGGTCCTTTCTTTTACCATCAATCTACAATCAACTGTTTACTGCTTTGTGTTTACTTTCTGCAAAGTATTACTTTCTTCCACTCGATATGTTTAATCCTTTGTTTTTGGCAATACCGGTGAGATTGACAATCTCATCGCAAGTTGGGTGCAGAGTTCTGTGGTTATGTTGTGCAGGTCTCCACGTTGCTGCTAGCACCAGTAGGGCGCCCTGCCAAAGTTCAGCTAGCTACAACTTTGGGGTGTTTTCTTGCTCCAACTAGATTGATAACCTTGGTTTTATAACTAAGGGAAAACTTATTGCTGTGCTCATCATACCTTCCTCTTGGGGTTCCCCAACGAGCTCGATATATTTTGGGCCATCAGGCGGCCGACAGTGCCATGTTCTCAGCCTTCTCCGTCACATTCGATGCCAGGAGGTTGAGGTCGGGGAGCGTCGGGACAACGCGAGTAGGGGCCGCGATGTCGAGCAGGGGCCGCGATGTTACAGAACAGGTTGGAGACGGGAGGCAGGGGCCAAACCCGTGGCGCTGGCAGTACAGCAGTGGAGGCAGCGCCTCAAATTTCTTGTCATTGATCTAGCGCTCGAGGTCGTCGACGAGCCATCCGGCGCTCGGCCCGCCCAGCAGCCATTCCATGGGTGGGACTACGAAGGCTAGTGGAGGAGGCAGCAGGTTGTCGACGTCGGCAATGATGTTGGAGGCAGAGGCCTCGTCCTCGTATTCGGCATCGACAACCTGTTCTGCAACAACTTCTGGTTCGGTGGCGACCTCCGGTGCCGCGGCGGGATCATCTACCACAGCGATGTCCTCTGGCCCGGTGGTGTCCTCTGGCACGGCCGAAACTTCTTCCCAGGGCAGAAATGCCCTGGTACTTGGTCCTGGCGCTCAATGGGAGTGGCGGCGCTGCGTGCAGTGGTGACCACGGAGGTGGTACTGGTTGTGGCGTCGACGGAGACCACCACCAGGGCTGTAGTGACGAGGGGCACCAAGCAGTGTCCTGCGGTGGCGGAGGTCCCGTTCCTATTCTGACGATGATGGAGGCGACGGCCAAAATTCCGGCGACGTGTAGTGGCACGGCCAAACGTCCGACAATGAAAATAGGAGCAGCGATGCTCCCTGGCAACAAAACGTGCAAAGGACAAAGCTAGTTCCGGCAGCGGCAGCGGTCGGAAAGCCATTCTTTTCTCACCTTTTCTCTGTTCTTGTCTGTGCGGCCTAGTCGCTGTCGAGAGCGATCGGTGCTGATGCGTGAAGAAGTAGACAGAGAATGAAGAGAATGAATGAATTCATTGATGCTAGTGTTCAGCCTTATATAGCATCTGAACAGGCTCGTGAGTACATAGCCGGTTACAATATTGGTGCCTCTTCTAATAGCCATGATGTCTCTTCTAATAGGCACGATTCCTCTTCGGCAATGGATAAAAGTTATTAGCTTAAGAAAATACTAACTGCTATGTTACCCTAAAACTGTGCTAACATCTAACTGCTATTATTTCCTAACAAAATTGTTAGTCCCTATAATCTGATGGGAGTGTCCGAGAGGAGATATAGGTCTAACCATAAGAAATACTCTTTCCTCCGTCTGAAAATAGATTTGTCAAAAAAAATCTTGAACCGTGGGCAAAAGATTTGCCCCATTCCACTAATAGAGAAAAAGAGTCATGACAAGGGTCCAAAAAACCAAAAAAGGAAAAGAAGTTAGGGAACTACTCTCCCAAAATTACGAGACACAAAAAAATAGCGTGCGGGGCGACCCAAAGTCTAGCCCCCCCTTGATTGTCTCGAGAAGAATTGGACGCGGTTTTGCCTTGTTATCAAAGACTCTCGTGTTTCGCTCTTTGCAAATAGTCTAAGAAGTGGGCATGATGAGGAAAGTAAATCCTTTGTGATTCTCCACTGTGTTGGCTGTCATCTAGGTCCACCATATGGATGGTAGATAGACCAAGCCATTTCTTCAAAAACCAAATAAATAAACTGAAGAGAACTGGAGTGAGATCGAGCGATGCATCATCTTTACGTGCCAAGCCTGGATTAGACTTTCTTCGTGGATGTTTCGCCCACTCTGTATTAGGCCTTGTTTATTTCTCTCGTATTTTTATCCACTAGAGTTTTGGAGATATACGGGAATTTGGTGTTCACTCAATACTTTTCGATCCCTAACATACTCTATCTTAGAGGAGAATTTTCAATCTAGACAAAAACATGAAAACTTTGTGGATCATTTGTATGATATGTCAGGATTATCCCGGCCAAACCCGGCGGGTAAACAAACTACATGAATTTTGCGGGAATTAGGAAATCCACACCGATCCCCACGCATACACTGGGGAATACTCCCTCATTTCAAAATATAAGATATTTTAGCTTTGTAAAAGAAGTGTATCTAGATTTTTTTTAGTGTAGGATATCTAGACCTCTTTAATTCTGTATACCATTTTTTATACTTCCTCTGTCTCAGCTTACTGGGCTCGTCTCCGAAATCTATTTGTCTCATTTTACCACAAGATTAAGGCTTATTAGCATTAAAGGGACATGTAATTAAGGCTCGATGGACTCAAATCTGCATACAGGCATAGCCTACTCGCCATGCATGCGTTCATTCATTGGCTTAATAGGTTACATGCAGACATCCTCCCGTGGTTCTACAAGGATCGATGGGCTGCCCTCATTAATTCCACCAATTGAGAGAGATTAATGCCTCATTTCTCTTCTAATATCTTCTCCAATTAGATTTTACCTAAGTCTCGCTGCTGAGACTAATAAGCCCAGTAAACAAAGATGGAGGGAGTACAAAATTAAAGTATCTTATATTTTGAAATGGAGGGAGTATAGGAGAAGTAAATAAGGCCTTACCAGGGACCATACCATGCAGGCATGCAGATACACAGGTCGACGTGTGCGAAGTGCAAGTACGCGAGTTTCGATATATCCTGGGTGTGAAACACGATCGTGACTGAACAATCATCAGTGACGCAACCTGCAGGAGTATAAAACTCGCACTAGGAGTACTACTAGCTAGGAGCTGGAGTGGTGGAACTGGCCAGCGCGTGCATTTATGTGGCGACGGGAAACAAGCGGCTGATTGGATTTGGTTGGGTGGGTCGTGGATGGATATATGGAAAGATGGTCTAGCTGGCCGGCCAACACATACGCGAGTTAGGCATTTCTGCATGCACGTGGAGGCTGTAAATGTGTTTGAAAGGCGAGAGGGAGATGGGCAACGGCATCCATCGCGAGTTAGGGCGTGTTTGTTCATCCATCACGAGTTAGGCTGTGTTTGTTCGATCGGGTCCAAATTTTTGATTTCCTACTTGGTCCGCTGAGTGCTGCATGAGAGCAGATTTGGTTTGGGTCAACTTGGATATTTTGTTTGGCTTTCTGTATTCAGGTTTCCCGTAAATCGGTCCAATTGTTAGGTTGCCTATATTGTATTTTTTCCTCTTAGGTGTTTGGTGTGTTGCTTTGCACCTGATCACATGGGTTATGAACACCTCTTTCATATTTTAGTGATCTTACCACACACACGGTCTACAACATTACTAGCTACAGCACATATATATATATATACTACCGTACAACAGTAATCAGGGTTCTAAACACCCCTGATCAAAATAACCCCTGGCGAATAGAACCATCAACGGGGGCATCACATGCCCCTGAGCCACCAGGGATTTTAACCCCTGATCAAAAGAGATCAGCCATAGTTCACCGACACGAGTTCTCCATCAGCAACTACCACTACTACTTACAAACTAACATGCTATAACATCAAGGCCATCGGCGTCTAGCCGTGGTCAGGACAGGTGTACTACCTGTGATGGGGTTCCTTGCATAGAAAACAAAAAATTCATACGGTTTGTAACTGCCAAGACTGAATCTAGGCGATACTTTGTAACGGTTAAGATAGACTCACCCTCGTAGATCGTAAGCAGGATAAAATTTCCGCAAACAAACATGGTTGATATAGATGGTACACGACCGTCGGGCGACCTTTGACCCCCGCGACTCGTCTCGTCTCGCCCCCAGCGGGCGATGGGGCGGGTCTCCTGCGCCGGCCTCCTCCAGGCTCCCCTCCCCCTCCTCCATCCGCCGTCGTCGGCGCGCACCGCCGGGCAAAGCCTGCGGGGTGCCGGCGGCGGTGGGGCCCTGTTCTTCTCGGTGGCGGCAGGGTGCGCGGGGCGCTTGTGCTGGTGGCGGTGCGCCATGGCGGGTTCGGCGGGGTGTTGAGGAGCATGGCGGCGGCGGATTCAGCTACTCCGTGCAGCGTGGCGGCAGGTTACCCGGCAGGCACGGTGGCGACAGGGTCGCAGGGGCAGCCGGCGGTGTGTTTCGCAGGGCCTGACCTAGGCCGTGCGGGCCCTGTCCGGCGTCCTCGGTCACCGGGGGGTGGCAGTTGACCTCTCCTAGCAAGGCGGACGGCATGCAGGCGGCGGACGGGGCCGCAGGGTCTCCCCGGGGCAAGCTCCGCAGGGCCCGGTCTAGGCCAGGTTGGGCCTGATCTGGGCCATGCGTGCCTCTTCCAAAAACCTCGGCTTCCTGCACGGCGGCGGGTGGCAGACGGCCTCGTCTTGCTGTGACGTGGCTAGGACACCGGATCTAGGCCGGGCGGGCCTAGGTTAGGTGGTCGGTCGCCCGACAATTCCTTCCCGGTTGGCCCGGGGCAGCACGGAGGTGCCGTGTCCGCCATGTTCGTCCCTCCTCGCCCTTGCGAGCCTAGGTGGCGATCCTCAGACCGGCGGTGGATCGGTATCCCGAATGAACATGGTGGCGAGCGCGCTGCTGCTTGGTTGCGGGGATCGGCGGTGGCAGTGGATCCAATGGCGGGTAGAGAGGTAGGGACTAGTGCTAGGGCCAGCGGCGACAGTGACACCCTTGCTGAAGTGTGGCGGTGGGGCTTAACGAGTCCTTGAGCTCGGCCAGACCAGTGAGGGTTTGGTTTGTCCCTGCTGCTACATCTGGTTGGCTATCGCCTTCCGGCGGTGGAGGTAGTTCCCTCCCACGTGTCATTGTACTGTCGATCCTCACCAGCGTTCCTTCGTCTCGGTCGATCTAGCCTCGTTCTATGGGTCATGGTGAGAAGACGATGGTGACTTCAAGACCGTGGTGGCGTGTGTTGGTGGGCGACGAGCTGCTAGAGCTTCAAAGCGTCCGAGAGCGTGGTTTTTTGAGGCGTCAGGAGAAATCCTTGTCGTCTTGACACCGACGTGGTGACGCCTGCGGGTGTCACTTTCCTTCTTGAAGGGTGTCGGATGTATCTCTTCCCCACCTCCCATAGCATATCAGGAGAAACCCTAGGACTCGTCCGGGCAGCAGCGTCGTTGTCATCGCTTCCTTCTTGGAGGTGTTGCTTGATATGCGACACTTTAGAGAGGATAGGAGAGGGGTTGATATTCTCCGGTGGGCGCAACGGTTGCAGGTCACCCTCGTTTTCATCGAGCCTATGTTTTTGGCTTTGTTTTCTCTTATGTTTCTTTTTCGTTTTCATTTTGTTTTGTCTTTTGGGCGTTGTGTTGTCTGGCCCAGCAGCAGTCTCAAATCGTCGTTGCTATATTAATATAGCTGGGCATATGCCTATTTCGAAGAGGATGGTACACAACCATCCTCAAGGACGTGCAGACGATCAGCGACATAGACGGGAAGCGCCTCTGTAATCGGTCACACGTTCAGTGTGCCGACGACTCCTGATCCCTTGCTCCAGCCGGGTAGCGGAAGTAGCGGATCCCAGGGAACTCCAAAAGTGCTACGCCATGGTAGCGGTGGTGGAGGAGAAGGTATAGAGTAAGGCTTCACCGAGCATCTTTTCTAGTGGCAATGGACAAGACAAGCAAGGGGAGAAGATGCCAACCTTGGGGCGTATGAAAGAGCTTGAGAGTGTGTGTGGAGAGGAGGAGGAGGCCACCTCTCTTTATAGGCGCCATGGGGCTGCCCTCTCCCCTCCTCTCATTCAATTTCCATTAAAGCACTTTAATTCCCACAAATATTTAATTTCCTTAAAGGTCTTTCCATTAAAGCACTTTAATTCCATTAAAGCACTTTAATTTCCTTAAAGGTCTCTCCATTAAAGCACTTTAATTCCATTTTAATGCAACTCAATTTAATAAATACTTCATTTAATGAGTACTTCATTTAATGAAAACTTCATTTAATGAACATATTAACATTCTGATCCCTTGCTTTGTTTCGATACCCAAAACTATTTCGGCAGAACAATTTTGTGTAGCAGAACAATTTTTTGCGATGTCCATTGACTTCTCCTGTGTTTCCTATTCGCTCAAACGCTTCAGTTAACCTTAAGTGTGTCTACCTACGGGTTCAAGAACTATGTAGACATGATCAAGACTTTGTCCGATCAATAATCATTAGCCGGACCTGGAGATCTATAACGACTCCCACTAGTTCCAAGAAAATCAGATGATCGTCTGAACCTCTTGCGCTGCAATCAAATTCCTTTTGTCTCGTGATATATTACTTGTCCGAGATTCAATCACTCTGTATAATATATACCTTGTTTAACCCTATTCTCGACAAGTACTCTTTTTCCCGGTCCTATGATATGACATTCTAGTGATCAAATCACTTGCTTGCAAGGCTATGTCAATGTAATATCACCGAGAGGGCCCTGAGTATATATCTCTGTTATCCGGATGGACAAATCACAATTTTGATCCACGAGACTCAACTCACACTTTCCACATACTCGACGACACCTTTATAATCATCCTGTTATGGTGTGACATTTGATGTAATCAAAGTACTCTTCTGGTGAAAGTGATTGACGCGATCTCATGGTCTATGGACATTGAGTTACTACGAATGCGATAGCAATTTAAAGTTGATGACGTGATCACATTGCTACATCTACTGTGGGTGACTGTTCATCATATCATTCTCTAATGATATGACCCTATTATTAACATAATCCAATGTTCATGATTAGAAACCGTTGATCATATGTTAATCATTCTTCCTGATTCATTCATTAGTGATCTTTTAGTATAGTAAACATTTTACCTATACTTCCTATTCATCCTATCATGACCATTTTCACGAATAAACTATATAGTTCATCAATTCAAATGTTTGTATAACTTTAGTTCCCAAACTTATTGGGTGATAGGTATGCCTAGCGTCACCATCATTCACAACTGCTCATCCAATATGAGAATCTATTTTGACTAAACTATACTTTATCATGTTGAAATCAAACAATGTTTCAGATATCAGAATATCTGTTAACATAGGAAGATTTCTGAAACGAATCTTTCAGCTCCGAGATAATCTTGATACCAGAAAATTTCTTTCTAATATCAAGTATCATGGAGGCAAGCAAGACTATTTACACACTAAATTCAGAATCAATTACTATAGGATTAATAAACTTATTAAACCTTACTAAGTGAGTGAGATTTACTTGAAATTTGCTTCAGGACCTTTTATCTTTAATTTCACACTCAAACAATACGATACTAGTCTGTAAACTAAGTATCTAGAATACTACAGTACTATTATCTCAATTACAACCAATGTAGTCTATAATGGATGCCAACTACACAAACTATGCCAATTCACTTAGATTATTTAGTTCGTAGTATGAGTTCATTAACAGAACTCCCACTTAAACGAACATCCTCCAACGTTCGTTCAATGATTACACGATTCCTTTACATTGTATCATCCCCGATCATCATGGCCTTTGATATAGCTGGCAGGGTAGATATCACCATATCAGTCACATTACCATGTGACTGATGCTTAACCTTTCGGTCATCTGTGTTCCGAGGACATGTCTGTACATGCTAGGCTCGCCAATTTTAACCATAGTGTATTGCAGTGCATAGATAGATTGCACCCACCGTATGTGAACATCGATGTGTTTGCACCCGATCATCACAACCTGCTCGACAACGATGGACTTTCTTGGTGGTGCTCACTTGTGGGAGAACACGAACATTGGAATTATGTTTGAGGGATCATCACATTATGCTACTATCATAAGTATAATACTAGCACAACAAGACGCATATGAAATCAACATCATATGTAATGTGATATGACATGGTCATCGCGCCTTGATCTTCATCAAGCGGTTCCCAACACGGCACTAGGTCCACGGTGCATCCATGCCGGTGGCTTATTTCGCAAATACGTACCTAGACCATATCATATCGCACGCCCCTGCAAAATAAAGTTAGACGCTTCTACTTTATGTTTGCAAGTTTACGTGGCTATTTGGGCTTTCGCATAAGAACCGTTTCTTACCTATGAATATCAAAACCACAACATGGATTGACTTGTTGCCGCTTTAAGTCCCCTTTCAGGGCCGTCTTTTATGAATGACATATCAACTAATGTCAGAGAGACAAACACCTGATGGCTAGATATATGGTACAAGACATATGTCTGTCGTGGAACCAGTCTCAGCGTAAGGTTACACGTAAGGTCGGTCCGGGCTGCTTCATCCTACATTGCCGCAATATGAACAAGTACATATGAGAGGGTAGCAACTAGAGAATCAATTCCCACACAATCAAT
This sequence comes from Avena sativa, assembly GCA_916181665.1. Classification (NCBI taxonomy): domain Eukaryota; kingdom Viridiplantae; phylum Streptophyta; class Magnoliopsida; order Poales; family Poaceae; genus Avena; species Avena sativa. The sequence goes on along the minus strand of OV702289.1, from coordinate 539,443,657 downwards.
ATGTGTTCTACTCATACCAAACATCTACGCATAGATCATCTCTGATACCACTAAAGGGGTTCCATGGCAGAAAACAAATTATTTCCTACGGTGAACACACCTAGCCAAGATCTATCTATGCAGATGTAAAGTAAAGATCAGGATTCGGTGTTCATACCTTTAAAGACCGAAAGTGGTTAATGTTCCGAGGGGAACGTGGGTGATGTAGTCGTACTCACCCGACAACAAGGTCGCAAAGATTCTCACAAGTCACTCTTTGTCCTTGTGCGATGTAGCCAACCTCATGGTTGTGTCAGCATCTAAGCTCCAAGCAAAAGCACCACAAATGGCGGTGCCTCGTGGACTTATACATATGGTGTAGAGACGTCTCCTGGTCTCTGGTCTAGCAAAACAGCGAAAGAAGATTGATCCAGACCAAGTCCAGTAGCACGATGACATGCGTATGGTGGAGAAACTCCAATCCCCGTATATAATTCCAATCTTGGAAACCACACATGAGGGATAGGGATATAGGAAGAGAGAAAGTCAATAGCCAATTGATGGGATTGTGTTTGGGGAGAGGGGTGCCCCTCTTTATATAGGTGAAAGGGAGGTACTCCTCCCTCAAAGTCCTGGGTGGGACTAATCAAGGAAGGAGGTAGGGAGGCGCCGCCGGCCAGCCCCTCATGGTCCCCACGTGGTGGGAGCCCACTTTGTGGCCGCTGGCCTCCCAAGGCCTTCCCTAGGGTGGGGGCCCCCATTGGGCCTCCTATGGTGAGGCCAAATTAGCTGGGCTACCCCCCAAAATCCAATTTAAATAATATTTTAAATATTAATTTATTTAATTAATATTAAATACATACTATTTAATACCTATCACTCCTAAACACCTTTCCGACCCCTCCGATCATCATCGGATATCCTCGAAACACTTTTGGTATGACTCCAAAACTATTCCATAGTTCTCTATCTTTTCTCCTACAATCTAGAATCAACCTCTAAGCGTCTCTACCTTAAGTGTGACACCCTACAACTCGGGAAAACACAGACATGATCGATGCACTTTCTGATCAATGACCAATAGCGGTATTTGGGAACACATAATGCCCCCCATGCATTCCACAATTAAGTTGATCACTTAAACCTTGAACGTCGAGTCTCATTCCCCTTGCTCTATGATACCTGGTTTGTCCAAGATCCGATCTTCGGTATCTATATACCTAGTTCAATCATGTTATTTACAAACACATTTTACTTGTTCCCATGATATTACATCCCCATGACCTAGTCACATGTTTCCAAACTTGTAGATGTAATCTCACCGAGTGGTCCCACGATATCTATCCGTCACTCAGATGGGCACATCCCGGTCTTGATACATAGGCCTCAAAAGTTCCTCTGGAATACCTAACGCACACCTTTATGGTCACCCAATTATGGACATGACGGTTGATGTGATTAGAGAAACATCGGGAGACAGTGATTAATATGATCTCACGGTCGAAGGACTGAATCACTATGCTTTGCTAGATATCGTAGTGTTGAACTTTGTGACTGGATCACATTGCAATACTAGGGTTGGTTGTTGTCCATAAGTGACCTCGTTGTCAGTTGACATGGTAAAGTCCATGATCGGGAAACCTCGATCATCAGCTGCCCAACGAACTAGTCTAGAGGATACTAGGGACATGGTTTATTTATATACCACACCGGTATTAATATTTACACTTCATACAATTCTAGCATGATACAAAACTATTACAAACTAATGATATATGCCAATAAAAACATATTTATTATTTGCCTCTAGGGCATATCTCCTTTAGTTCCACTACGTCCATCCCAACGCACCCGTTGCACCCGTCGTGGCGCCAGAGATCCCCGGCGGAGGCCCGCCTATGGCTGGTGTATGAGATGGCTACGCTACACGCGAGGATGCCCGATGGGTGGCACCTCAACCCTAACTGGGTTCCAGTGGCCCCCACCCACTGGCGCGTGATATGGGAGCACCTCCGCCTCTTTTTGCCGGAGGTCCTCGCCGATAGATGCTACGGAACGGATGGACCGGGCTGGGATGAGGCCTTCAAGGCCGAGAATGAGATGACCCGCCACTCCCTCTTTGCACGCGAGCCACCAGAGTGGTTCCTGCACGACTACGTGGGCCCACTGGTCTCCAACGACAAGGACACGACACACTCCGACTCAGAGATGTACCAATGCCACCCTGAGGCACCCGCCACTGGTGGGGATTCGAGTCAAGCCACAGGACCCGTCGATGCCCAAACCGGTGATTATCCGCGACGACTGAAGGAAATATGCCCGAGAGGCAATAATAAAGTGGTTATTATCTTATTTCCTGTTTATGATAAATGTTTATTTTGCATGCTATAATTGTGTTAATTGAAAACATTAATACATGTGTGTTTAATAAACAAATTAAGGGTTCCTAGTTATGCTTATCATATAAACTAGCTTGTTGATTAACAAGATGATCAAGGTTTCCTGATCATGGACATTAGATGTTGTTAATAATAAGGTCACAACATTGGTTGAATAGTGTAATGAACATTGATCCAAAGAATAGCAATACGATCAAAGTCATTGTGTTAAAATTGCTATGACATCATACAAAGTAACTTTAATCCTTAGACCATGAGATCATGTCAATCACTAACACCGGAAGAGTAACTTGATAACATCAAACGTCACACTATAACAGGGTGACAATAAAGGTGGGTCTAGATACTCCAAAAGTGTTATGTAGAGGCTCATGGATCAAGAGTGGGATTTGTCCATCCATATGATGGAGAGATATACTCTGGGCCCTCTCGGTGATATCACATTGATGTATCTTGCAAGCAAGTTATAATATCACTAGAATGTTATATCACGGGAACGAGAAAAAAGTACTTGTCAGTAACGAGATCAAACTAGGTATGGGGATACCGAAGATTGAATCTCGGACATGTAATATATCGTGAGAGAAAGGGATTTAGTTACGATGTTAAAGGTTCACATCATCAGTAGAGTCATCTATGTGTGGGAGCCAGTACGGATCTCCAGGTCCCGCTGCTGATTATTGATCGGAGAGGGGTCTCGATCATGTCTACATTATTCGCGAACCGTAGGGTGACACACTTAAGGGATACCAACACCATTTGGAGCAAATAAGATACCAGAGAAATATTATGAAAGCACTGGAATTGTTTCGATGGACATCGGAATTGTTTCGGGTGAAATTGCTAAAATTGGTTCTACATGTGATATTGAAATGTTGGACGGGGTTTTATGTGAAAGATTGTTAATTAAAATAATTAACAAAATTCTAAATAAAATAAATAAAAGTGTTTTATTTACAGATAAATTGCATTTAATTTAGTGGATATTAAATTGTAGCGTCCCCAACCTTTAATAAGATTGAGTCCCCTGTGTTTACAATGCTAGTCCCTGGATCAATAGCTAGCATCCACAGTTTAGATGTAATATCAAGAAACAAAGGTCATATACAACTTTATAACCAGGAATAAAATAATTTTATTACATCAAACATAGCTCATTGGCTATTTACATTACATTGCAGCGGAATAACTATAGTCATGGGTCCTTCATCTTCAAAGTGCCACAGGCAGATGTTGGTTGTAGACTTTGTAATCCTAATCAATCAATCTTCACTAAATCAATCAAACCTGCAACATCATAAGTTACAGCCACAAGGGTCAATACTTTGGAATAGTATTGGCAAGTGATACCTTAGTATATTTTAAGTGGACTATTATACTATATGCATTTGGCTGGTGGAGCTTAGGCTTGCTTTGCTCAAAATAGATTTTTCCCTAACTCTTGAAAATACTAAGTTTTGTTTGGCAAAAACACCCAAGGCATCTATCAATCAAAGACTCCAGATCCACTCAGGGCATCTACCAATCAATGACTGAAGATCCTTTTAACCCTTGTTCACCCACAAGTTTTATTTAGAAATTGGAGTGATGAGATTCTTGAAGTTTCCATGTCTTGATGCTCAAATTGTCCTTTACCAGGGACATGGCTAAGTACTTAGGTTTTACTCTTTGCAGAGGTGGTGCACTTTCCCCACAAGCCTTGGTTTCCCAAGACATGATCCTTCAGTAGCCTTTCCTTAGTCAAATGGACGCGCTCCAACCTATCAACCCATCTACCACCCACTGTCCAAGAGACTAAGTTCCAGCATCCTAAGATCATGGCAGAGCCCATAATGCCAAGTGGTTGCACTTGAAGCTTCTCAACATTTGACATCTCAAATCTCTTTGTTTCCTGGGTGGCCATCCACAAGTGAGATACACAACCCAAGTCCATGGCCTTGTGAACCACTCAACATATACCATTCTTTCCATTCCACCCAGGTGATTCATTAACTTAGTTGTTTTGTTAAATAAAAACAAGTCCAAAGACTTAGAATATTTTTCCATAGTGTGAATATATAAACCACCCTTGTTTTCTAATAGCTAGGCTAAGCATGATAGTAATAGGAATCTTGACTTAGGTAATTTTCACTAAGGTTTCACCTAATAGGTTTTCCCAAGAATAGCTTGTACTTAGCAAAAATCCATGCAAGTCCTATACTTAGAAAAATAATACTAATGCATATATAAAATATAGGAATGGAATATTCATGATGATATCACTTGCCTTCTTGGTAGAGGGTATAGGTTCACTCCTTGTCCTTGCAACACTCACACTCTTCAAGTCACTACAATTCAATCAAGCAAGGCACAAACTTAATCTACCAATCAAGCAAAACTACACACATAAAATAACAAAGTCAAACAAACAATTTTTCACACACAAAGTAATGGGATCTAAGTCATGCATAAGCATGCAAAGGTTGGTTCTATTGTAAGGATGGTCTTCACTAGGCTTCTAACTTTGTAAGTTCCAAATTGGTCATTTACCAAAATGGCAAAGTCATTTGCAAAGAGGGTCTCTATTAGATTCCTAAACTTTGTAAGATCCAAATTGGTCATTTACCAAAGTGGCAAAGTTCAAGTAATGCATGCAAGCATGCCAAGCTTTGATTTGTTTGAAAAAGGGGTTCCTAATGGGTCATAGACATTTGGGCACACCTATTGGTCATTTTGTGAAGTGGCTAAGTCTTTTGCAAAAGGTTTCACTATAAAACCATTTTCAAAACAAAGTGTCATTCTATGTGGTGTAGAAATATTTTTACTAAGGCACTAACCTATAGGGTTCACCAAATGAGTTGCTATTGCAAAACTTGGTGTTTGGGTCAGTAGGTTTGGTCCAAAATATTTTCTCAAAGTTTTCTTTATGAAAGCATTTTCATAAACAAAACAATGGTTTTTAATTAGCTAGAAATGGACTAAACTAATTAATCCATCCTATTCTTTTCCAAAATCATTTTCCAAACTATGGGTTGGTTCCTAGGGTCAGTAAGGTCACAACAAACCAATTTGCAAAGGTTTTAACCTAAGAATCATTTTTAAATGATTTTTCTAATGTTAGCAAGCACACAAAAGAATCTGCAAAATCAAACAAGCTAACAAATACTATTTGCTAAACTAAGGGCAGGGTTGGTTAGGTCTTGTCTTGCTGATTCCAACGACATCAAATTTGTAAAATTTGGACGTGTGGATCAAAAGATACAAGGGTTTGAAATTGGCAAAAGTTTCTGTTTTCAAATTCTAATTCAGATCTAATACTGGCCACGCGGCGTGTTCTTACTGGTCGATACCGGTTCGGCCGGATCGAGTGCTGCGGTGCGTTAGATCTAAATTGGATCGTGCGGCTTAGGTAGCGTACCTCTTCGGCGTTAAGTGAACTAATCGTGTCCGATGGATCTGCATCTAACGATCCTAATCTAATGACCTAGAACTGGCGGCGCTGGACTCTGTCGCGCGGCGGCGATGGTCGGTCAGTGGCGGAGGCAAGAGGAGTAGGGAGTAGGCTCACCGCGATCGCCGAGGCACGGGGATGCTCAACCTGCTCGCTTTGGTCGAAGGGGCGCACGGGGTCAGGCGTAATTGCTCGCCGGAGTAGAAAACGACGGCGGTTGGCTCTGTCCACGGTCGAAGACGGTGCTGTGGACCACGAGAGGACAAACGGAAGTCTGGGTTAGACGCAGGAGATCACGTCGGAGCTATGGGCGTGAACGAGAGGGCTCGGGGCGGTTGAGGCTTACCGGGAAACGTTGCCGGAGAAGAAGCAGACACGGCGGCGCTCTGTGCTTGTCGGAGTCGTCGCCACAGATCGCCCTAAGGCAAAACAAAGGCACTGTAAGATGCGGTTGATCATGGGGTTCACGTGAGCATGATCGAGAGATGCTGGGGCAGACGGAATTCACCTGGAAAGCTCGCCGGAGAAACGGCAGACGGCGGTGTGGTGCTGTGGTCGTCGTTGTTGAGGCTCTGGGGTACCCGCGGATGAATGGGTGGTATGGATAGATGCGTCTGGATGCGTGGAGTAAGGGTGCTAGGTCGGCGAGGTAAGGGGAGGTCTGGTTTCGCCGGAATTGCTCGGAGACGGTGGTCGGAGCTGCGGCGGTACAGAGAGAAATGGAGGCAGCCTAGGGGCAGAGGGGAGGCGATGTCTGTGGGAAATGACAGAGGAGAGGGAGGCGGTTAAATAGGCGTCGTCGCGGCAAGGTTTAATGGACGGCTTTACTGCGAATTGACGGAGCTATCAACGGGCAGAAACTGCCGCGCGGTGAGGGGAAGAAGGAGTCGCGGGGAGGAAGAAGGAGGTGGCGGTGGGGTCCTCTGGTCAGTGGAAAAAGAAAGGAAGGAGGGGTCCACTTGTCATCGGCTGCGTGGGTTCAGTCCGCGGTAAGAAAACGGTTCGCTCGGGTTTGTCGGGCCTACTGGTCAGTGGGGTCAGGGAGAAGAGGGGCCAGGCTGTCAGTCTCTGTGCGGGTCTGTTCCTGAGTGAGAAAAGAATGCTTCGGGGAGGGGAGCTGGGCTGGAATGGGCCTTAGTGGGCTAGGCCTGTCTTTTCCTTTTTTTTTTTTCTGTCTCTGCATTCTTTTCTTTTTCTAATTCTTTTTCTGTTTTCAATTTCAAACAATTATTCAAACAATCAAACAACACTCAAATCAATTCAAACAATCACTCAACTTCACTTTGAATTTGGTTCTGTTTGGCAACATAATCCAAATCTCAAAATGAAATATTATTTTTATTTAATTTAGGATCCATTAAATAAAATGGATCTTTACTTATTAGGGTTTGATTTATTTAATAAAAATTCCATTTGAAATCCAATTATTTTCAAGACCAAACCAGTAGGTTTTATTTTGAAAATGAGGAATACTTGGAAACTTATTTAAATAAATAAATAAGTTTTGGTGTTTTAATTAAAATGGGAAAGCCTTTACTTAAATAAAATTGGATATTTAAATCCTTTATTATTTTATTTAAATAATCCTTTACTCATTTTAATCAAAGCAAAACCTTTTAATAAAAGATTTCAAAGTAGTAATAAAATACTTGGTGTTCATTTAAAATGGGAAAAGCTTTTACTTAAATAAAATTGGATATTTAAATCCTTTATTTTATTTAAATAAACCTTTACTCATTTTATCAAAACAAAATATTTTATTTCAAAAGTTTGGCCAAAATTAATTTGGCTTATCTTTTCATTTGAAACCAAAGTCTTTTATTAAAAGATCTAAAACAGTGTTTCCAAAACAATTTATTTTCCTTTGATAAATGTTTTATCCTTATAAATCCCTTTAGGATTATTTGTTCACCATTTGGTATGGGCTTTGGTAAGGGCTTTATTAGCTTTTGGAAATTCAATTTCCTTATCTTATTATAGTCATAAGATTTTGCCTATAGTTCCAAACTAAGTGAAACCAATCTCTATGGTCCTTTCTTGATCCTTTGAGAATATTTGTTGATCAACTTTGGTATGGATCAAATCCATGGATTTGGAGATACTTTGGAAAATGATTTCCTTCCATTAGGGTTTAGGGTTTTGGATTTATTTTCCAGGTGTTCAAATTTCCAGATACATTTATTGAGGAATGCATTTCCCTTGATTTGGATTTTTGTTGAATTCAAACTTCTGCCAAGGTTTGTTCAAGATGGGATTTCAAGTCTCCTTTTAGAAACAAAAGTTTCTTTTCACCCTGATTTTCAACAAAAATTTATTTTGTTATTTTATTTTTCACATTACAAGATTTGGAAAATCTTGGGATGTGACATAAATGCAAGTGAGTCGAGTTGAAATTTATGTGAGTGGGCTGAGTGGAAGCTCCACCGACATGAATGAGGGAGAGGTGGGGGCACCCACCATGGCCGGCTAGCCATGGCCATGGGGCTGTGCCCCATCCCCTATAAAAGGATCCCCATGGCTCCTCTCCTCTTGCACCACCTCCTTATTAAGGTTCTCTTCCCCCTCTAGCAATTCCCCATGGCCCCGTTGGCTTTTTCTAGAAGGATTTGTTGCTTCCGCTGCTTTGCTGGAGCAAGGACTCAGAGGTTGTCGGAGTACCGGACGTGTGTGCGATCACGGATGCATGGCTTCTTTGTGGTGCCAGACTTGCTGGTGCTGGACCTGCTGGACTTGCTGGACTTCATCACGATCTTGGGATCGGTAAGTGAATGACTACATCATCCACGAAATCACATTTTCTTAACAAAGATTTTTGGTGTTCAAGGGTAAGATATCTACGGATGTATATCCACCCGTTGATTGTATCTAGGTAGATAGATCTTGGTGCTTAGTTGTTCACATCGCAGGATTTTTTTTGTTTTCTATGTTGTGAACCCAATAGTGGTATCAGAGCCTGATCTATGCGTAGATGCTTTGCACGGGTAGAATACATATGAGTATGTGGGCGTTAATGATCATGTTATTGCATCTTTTATATATTTTGGATATTGGTGGCTGATGGCATGCAAGTGCACAGGTTTGCCAGAAAATGTTTTCGCGGAAGTATTAATTTCAGTTTTTATATCGATCCCAATAAGGAGCCTAGGAAAGTGTTTTTATGAGGTGTTTCTTTCGCACCCAAGGTGTAACAAGTCTTGAGTGAATTTACTACAAAATTTGACGGTGGAAGTGGTGAGTAAAAGATATAGGAAACTTGCTTAGGAAATAAGTAAATTGCATAAAAGAAAAGATGCGAAATGTGTGTAAAGGTCCTATAGATGAGAAGTTAGGCGCGGAGAGAAAGAATTCATGGTGATAGTGAAGGTTCCAAATGGATAAAGTGGAATAAGAGATAGTGATATTTCTTATTTATAAGTGAGTAGGCAAACAACCCGTATACCGACTAGGAGTCCTCATGGCCAATTCTTCCTAGTCCCAATGATCCATCTGCCCATTACCACGGCCATGGTCAGCACATTAATTAAGGTCTTGCGACCGGATCAAGGCTTTAATCTTGATGGTTCCTTGTTGTCCTCCAGTAGTACTAGCTCTTCATTGATATCGACTGTGTCACTCGGGGGTCGCCTAATTAGTAGCATACAAGTTCATACCTATGAGATCTTTGGAGCATGTTACCTGGGCCCTTGAATTAGATAACAAGCATTAGGAAAACATATATAATCATTCTCACTATTAAATAAACACAACAACAATCACAAATGGATGGATTTAAAAGAGGCACAACACATCTCACTAATCCCCTACATCTCTCACACCTATGGGGATTTACGCAGACATGAGAGGAGAACAAATCGAAGGCATAATTGTATTGCAAATAAAAATCATCTCAAAGTACAAACCGAAGGTAGATCAAAGTATCAAACCCTAATCTTACAAGTGCCAATCTCTCTCTAAGTAATGATGGTAATGATGGTGGAGTGTGTGGTTTAGAGTTTGGAAATCATCGAGGAACAAGGTGAAGTTCTTCTCCTCTTCCAGATCTGATCTACCCCTCTGGATGTCTTGTGGTGATTGTATCTTAGGTTCTGTTGTTCTTCTCGTCTCTCTCTCTTCATGAAAGTTGTTGATGACCCACAAGTATAGGGGTGTATCGTAGTATTTTCGATAAGTAAGAGTGTCGAACCCAACGAGGAGCAGAAGGTGTTGACGACTGGCTTGGATCAGGAATTCTCTGTAAATACTTAGCAAACAGATTTTTAGGGTTTCTTAATAATGCAGATAAATAAAATGCGAGTAAATAAAAGACAATGATAATCGATGCATCAAGTGGCCCAATCCTTTCTTTAACAAAGGACAAGCCAGTTGTATTACTTAAGATGACCAAATGTTCTCGAGGACACATGGGAATATTGTTAAGTGCTTTCGCTTCATATAGTTGATTAATCTTCTTTAGTTTGAAAAGTTTTGTGTGGGTGAACCTGTGCTAATGTACTGACCTTCCTAGGACTAATACATACTTGTGATTATACCCCTTGCAAGCATCCGCAAGTATAAGAAAGTAATTAAGATAAAAACCTAACCACAACTTTAAACTCTAAGATCCTACACTCCCTTGTGCAAAGGTTTCCTAACGAAGGTTAAGGTTTCTATCACTCCGGTAACCCCTACGATTAGTAGCCAAATACACAATGCATTCCCCTAGGCCCATAAAGGTGAAGTGTCATGTAGTCGACGTTCACATGACACCACTAGAAGAATAACACCATAACTTAAATAACAAACTATTGAATCTTTCTCAACACAATTCCACTACTAACAACATGACTTCTCCCATGTCCTCAAGAACTAAACGAACTACTCACGAGACATCATATGGATCAAGATCAGAGATGAAATAATGATAAGTAACAATCTGATCATAACAATGATTCAACGGTTCCACTCAATAGCATCAACTAGAACAAGTAATCAACACCGGGAAAGTTTCCCCTAAGAACTATGCAAGATTCAACCCAATTGTTACAGCGGTATGAAGTGGTGATGATGGTGCTGGTGGAGATGATGATGGAGATGATGATGATGATCCCGATGAAGTCCATCTTGATGACGGTGTTGATGGCGACGATCTCCCCTCTCCGGGAAGGAATTTCCTCGGTAGATTTCTGTCTACCGGAGAGCTCTTTCTCTCTCTGCAGTTTTCTGCCCCGCAGAGGCGGCGGATTCTTTCTGTGGTCGCTTCCCGAGTCTTAGGGTTTCGGGGGGATTATATACGCCAAAGGGCAGAGCCAGAGGAGGGCCAGGTTGGCCACACCACCTGGTGGCGTGGCCAGGGCTGGCCCACTCTAGGGGGTGGTGTGGGCCCCCTGTGTCCCATCTCTGGTCCCCCTTCTGGCATCCTTCATCTTCTAGAAAAATAGCATTTTCCATATATTTTCTGGGAATTTCTGATCTTCGTGAATTTCGCCTCCAAACAGTGCCTTTTCCATCATAATCTTGACTTCAGCGGTCCATCCTCCAAAAGTCATCAACCATGCAAAAACAAATGAAATAACATAAGTATCATCTCTTAATATGAAATATATCAATGAATAACAATAAATTATGATATAGAATAGTGATGCAAAATGGACGTACCAACTCCCCCAAGCTTAGACTTTGTTTGTCCCCAAGCGAAAACTGAGCTCAATAAACACGACCTCAGGTTTATGGAGTGAAGTGTTGATAAAAGAATACGGACAAGAAGCATCACATTCATAAATACATAAATCATAATAGAAGACAACTCACTATTATATAACTTAACTTGCAATAAGTAAAGGAAACACAATAAATATACACAAGGTAAATCATAATTGGTAATGGCAAACTTTGTTCTTGGTCAAAGAACGGTTAACAATTTGCAGGAGTTCAAACATAATGGGTTTTCAATGATAGCTTTCAAAGTAATATTCACTAAGATAAGAGCAGTGTGCAAAACAAGGAACATAATAAACATGATTGAATAAATCATCATATGAATGAATGAAACACAATACATCAAAATACTTGCTGAGATAGAAAGGAAATAGGTTTACTAACTCAACTAAAAAGTAAAAGATAGGACCTTCGCAGAGGGAAGCAGGGATTTCAAGTTTCATAAAGAGCTTCCAAAAATTATGGTACTTACTAGCTTTTAGCTCTCATTGCCCCTATCATAAGCATCTTGAGGTGATTAAGGTTAAAGTGAACAAATATGGGGATATGCTTGACAAGTTATAAGTTGAAAATCTCATGCCCCGTGCTTGCGAGTACCAGACCTCATGCTACTCAACTTTAGTCACGAGTAAGTTCTTGTCATTGTAAATACATGTGTATCATGGAGAACCGCCAACGAGGTACCCCTTTCCCGATGATACGAAAGCTATCCCATATCAAAATGACAAGGCAAGCAGATAATGAGCATCTCAACGATATTTTTATTTGCTATTTGAATAGGTTTTTATTGAGGATGCTTCACAGATTGCTCACTATGGTTATGCTGCAATTTTCCACCATGATTAGGCATGGCTTAGGCTAGCAGCCTAGGCGATTCTCTAACACATATCAAAAATCCATGAGCTTACAAGCTCCCCTTTTATTTCACACCGTCGGGATCCATAAGCAAAAGAATCATGATATCAACTAAATAAGTGCAATGTTGAAAGCATTCCCCATGGTAACATGGTTCTGCTAACTCACAACTTATAAAGCGCAAGCATATATGTAACATAGATGGGCACAATGGTTCAAGTTTATTAAGTGCAAGAAAGTAAAGTGTGCCATCAAGTTTGTGAGAGCTTTAATCACTAATTTTCACATAACAAGTTTAATTCGGAAGGTAGATAAAAAATGAATTTACTTGGAATAACAATAATGCTAATAGGTAGGTATGGTGGACACAAATGGCATAGGTTTTGGTTTAAGGATTGGATGCACGAGAAGCATTCCCTCTCAGTACAGGTTTTTGGCTAGCAAGGCTGGGTAGCAAGCATAAGGGTTGAAGGAAACAAACAAGCATACAAGTGATAAAAACAAACATGCAATCTTCCTTGGAAGCACAAAAGATCTTAACTAGAGAATACTAAGCTTATGATCCAATCAAGAAAGAAAGATGATGAAATTATATTTCTTAAGAGGACTTTTATCTTTTTATTCAATTCTCATAATAGTGTTGCTAATGACCGAGCCATGTTTGCCAAAACCAACTAAATTTACTTAATGATCCCAAAGTGATACCAATACTAACAACAAGATCAATCATATAACATAAATTGAAAACTAAAATAAGATATGCAAAAGAGTGAATGATAAAACTTATCATTAATATTCCATAACGGCAACTCATACCAAGGGATACATAGATAACTAACGAGAGGGGAGACACTTCCATAATGCAAACCATCCTATATGATAACTTCTCTATTCATGATATGACTCTACTTAAAAAGGTAAAAAGATAAAAGATAGTGATATGATACCGCAACACTCCCCCAAGCTTGGAACAAACTAAGGGGATGCCAAAAACTGATGACGAATTACTCCTTTGGTGGTGGTGGTGTTCTCTCAATGCTCTTTCAATCAATTTCCTCACATCCTCAATCTCGAATGTGAGAGTACAAATCAACTCCAAGTTGTGCTCAATGCGGTTTATGATCATGTCGGGTTGTGAATCCCATCTCTTGCGATTCTTTCCCCACTCTTCCTCTTGAAGTATTCTGTTCCTGCATGGTTAGAACGAGGCATATCCCAATTGGAGGAGAATTTTTCCTTGGGCATATTTTGGAATTGATGCTCATGTATAAGGGTATGGAAGGGATTCTTGGTGCGTGGAGAAGGTGACCGTGAAGCCAAGCAATGGCGCGAAGTCTTCCCTCCAGTGGACATCCGTGCAGTCCTCTTGAACTTAGCGGGCTTTGCCACCACTCCCATGCTTGCAATGGTGGTGTTGGTGTGCAGATGCTGGTATTCCTTCCCCTCCTCTTCAACTTCACTCTCGATATCCTCCCCCTGCTCAAGGTCTTGGAGATCATCTTCCACAGGCCCCTTGCCTTTATCGTTGGCGGAGACCATTTTTCCTCTAAACTTTTAAGAATAGTTCTTGATAGAAATAGATCGAACCTCGGGGGACCCGAGGGATTATATATTATGAAGTTTAACAACAAAAGGAAGGTACTGGGAGAAAACGGGTCGGAGACGGGCTCCGGGGTGGTCACACCCCCCGGTGGCGCGGCCAGGTGGGCCCACGCCACGGGGTGGTGTGAGCCACTCGGGCTCCATTTCCGTCCCTCTTTCTACTCATTGCTTTCCATGTTAGATAAAAACTGCAAAAATATAAATTGACGGATTTTTCGCTGACGTTTTCTTACCAGAACTATTACCTATTCGAAAACGGACTCTGTAGGTCTCTGAATTTGGTTTTTGATAAATTTTTCTGGGGTTACCATTTGGATACCATCAATATCTTCATCTTCATATATATTGCTTGAGTCATTTAACCATTCACCATCTTATTACACCATTTTCTCCTACAACTTGGAAATTTCTTTCACATAAAACATCACACAATCCTCATTAGCAACATTAGTGCAAGCGAGGTAATAAACCTTTTAAGTTCAATTTCAACTGAAATCCATCAAAACATAAGCTACTGTAACAACTCCTTCCAAAAGCCCAAAAAGGAACTCAAAGAGGAAATCGATATAAGAAGCAAATGCAAGAGTAGCAAAAGTCTGTCAAAACAGACCAGCAGGTAAAGATCAATTTTTTCGAAAATCTTCTGTTGCTCAAAACAAAAAGTGCAACACCAACGAGAGTTAAATAATAATCTGGGGCATGCACACAAAAAATTACAGATCAGTATGACGTTCTGGGATTTTTCACGATTTTTTTACGGTGAAGCACAAAAATCTGTTTCGGGACAACAACTTCCCCAGATATTACTTCTCTCTCATTAGAGGTTGATCTTGATACAAAAACTAAACAAAAATGATAAGGAGAGGCTATTGCAGAAGCAATAACTTCCAAGACTGAAATAACCAAAAACAAACTAAAAGCAAAAATATATTGGGTTGTCTCCCAAAAAGCTCTTTCTTTATAGCCATTAAGATGGGCATGATAATTTCAATAATGCTCACATAAGATTATGAATTGAAGTAAAAGAGAGCATCAAGAAGAAAAAATACACATGTTTAAGTCTAACCCACTTCCTATGCAAGGGAATTTGTAAGAAAATAAATTGTTGAAACTAGAGGTTGCTAGCATAGGAAGGCAAAATAAGTGCAACATAAAGACTTTCAGCATAAAGCGAGGGAACTTAATATTATTGAGATGCATAAGAATTTTTTCCCTCTCTCATAATAACTTTCAGTATCATGCATAAATTTAACGATATAACTATCACACGAACCATTGTAGTAATGATCACTTATTCTAACAGAAAACACAGGGACACTAGCTCTCATAACACTACTTTGTGAAACAATATTAGAAGTATCCTTAGAGAGGATAGTGTGTACATCTTCTACATATTTAGTGACAAAGTCTTTCACATTTGGTATACAGGTTCAACAGCTATTTGTTCATCAGGTTCAACAGCTTTATTTGTACTTTCATTAACCATACTAGCTATCATAGAATGTTCCTTTATCTTAACTGGGAAAGGCTTTTTCTCAATGTAAGGTTCATGTAAAATATGATTAACAGTATAAACTTCCGTATCTCTTGCAGGAACACAATTAACAATATCTTTATATGGCTCATGATACTTATTCCATTTCTTTTTAGGAATTTCAATATAAGAAGCAAAAGACTTAAAATAATTTGAAATACTTTGAGAATCAAGACCATAAGCATTACTAATATTATGAAAGTCATCAGTTCCCATAAAATATTTAATGCATTCATAATCATAATTTGTACCTGACTCTCTTCCTTTATCATTCTCACATGCTTCAGCGTTGTCTTGAATACGGTCTAGAAGATCCCATTTATCTTCTTCTTCCATGCGTGTAAATGATCCAGTACAAGAAGCATCCAATAGATCCTTATCATGAAGAGAAAGTCTTGCATAAAAGTTATTGATAATAATATTGTTAGGGAGCTCATGAATAGGACATTTGAGCATTAGTAACTTCAATCTCCCCCAAGCTTGAGATGTACTCTCTCCATCAAGAGGCCAAAAGTTGTATATTTGATTCCGATCTTTATGAATCTCACTAGGAGGATAAAATTTTGAATAAAATAGAGGTACTACTTCCTCCCATTCAAGATCTTGACCATTCTTCAACAGCTTGTACCATTCTTCAACTCTTCCTTTCAGTGATAATGAGAATAACTTCTTCTTGACTTGATCTGTTGTAATACCTACACACTTGAACAACCCGCATAATTCGTGTATAAAGAGAAAATGATCACCGGGATGGACAGTTCCATCTCCAAAATAGTAGTTATCCATAACACGATCAATAATTCTTGTAGGTATTTTAAAAGTATCATTTTCAGCAGGTGGAGGTTCATCTACTACCTTAGCAGTGGTAGTAGCATTACGAAATAAGAAACTAAGTGAATTATCCATATTGAAATAAAGTAACTAATAGAAATAAACAATACTCATAGTAGAAGTTTACTTTACTAGTTCCACTCTCCAATATCGCTTCACTCCCTAGCAACGGTGCCAGACAATAGTCTTAATGTCCCACAAGTATAGGGGTGTATCGCAGTATTTTCGATAAGTAAGAGTGTCGAACCCAATGAGGAGCAGAAGGTGTTGGCGAGTGGCTTGGATCAGGAACTCTCTGTAAATACTTAGCAAACGGATTTTTAGGGGTTTTTGATAATGTAGATAAATAAAATGCGAGTAAATAAAAGACAATGATAATAGATACAGCAAGTGGCCCAATCCTTTCTTTAGCAAAGGATAAGCCGGTTGTATTACTTAAGATGACCAAACGTTCTCGAGGACACACGGGAGTATGGTCAAGTGCTTTCGCTTCATATAGTTGATTAATCTTCTTTACTTTGATAAGTGTTGTGTGGGTGAACCTGTGCTAATGTACTAACCTTCCTAGGACTAATGCATACTTGTGATTATACCCCTTGCAAGCATCCGCAAGTACAATAAAGTAATTAAGATAAAAACCTAACCACCGCTTTAAACTCTAAGATCCTACACTTCCTTGTGCAAAGGTTTCCTAACGGGGGTTTAGGTTTCTGTCACTCCAGCAACCCCTACGATTAGTAGACAAATACACAATGCATTCCCCTAGGCCCATAAAGGTAAAATGTCATGTAGTCGATGTTCACATGACACCACTAGAAGAATAATACCACAACTTAAATAATAAACTATTGAATCTTTCTCAACATAATTCCACTACACATGACTTCTCCCATGTCCTCAAGAACTAAACGAACTACTCACGAGACATCATATGGATCAAGATCAGAGATGAAATAATGATAAGTAACAATCTGATCATAACAATGATTCAATGGTTCCACTCAATAGCATCAACTACAACAAGTAATGAACACCGGGAAGTTTCCCCTAAGAACTATGCAAGATTCAGATATGTCATATGCTCTAAATGTTATGTCCATATATACCAGAATGATTCATAAGATGATCATTGGACAACAATAAGGGTATTTTTATGATCTTTGGAAGAACTAAGAATATATTTATGTAGAGGTGACAAATAGTTCATTGTAAAATGTTACATTGATACTAATTTTTCACAAGATACAAATTAAATTTATCTCAATTTAAACTATGGGTGGCATAATTTAATGGAAAGGAGGTTCCATGGTGGATTTGGATGAGTTCCAAAGTTAATACATTGTGACGGATACTACAACACAAGGCTAAGTATATGACTGCTATAGTAGCAGCAAAGGATGGCATTTATGTTAAGTAGTTTGTTATGAAACTAGTTGTGGTTCATAGTGGGATAATACTATGAAGATATATTGTATGACAATTATATAACCATATTTTAACCCAAAGGAACTAAAGGTCTCACCAAATGACTAAATTTATATAATGCCATCTCATTAGAGAATGAGTGATGTGTAGAGACGCAAAGACATGCAAATACACACGGACCAGAAAGTGTCAGATCCAGAGATTATTTTAACCACTAGAAAATGCGTGTATACAACACCAGAAAACCATAGGTGTTGAATGCGCAAGTTTTTCAAACTAGATCATTGACTCTATTGCAAGTGGGAGGCCGAAGGGGATATACCCAAGAGGCAATAATAAAGTGGTTATTATCTTATTTCCTATTTATGATAAATGTTTATTTTGCATGCTATAATTGTGTTAATTGGAAACGTTAATACATGTGAGTTTAATAAACAAATAAAGGGTTCCTAGTTATTCCTCTCATATAAACTAGCTCGTTGATTAACAAGATGATCAAGGTTTCCTGATCATGGACATTGAATGTTGTTAATAAAGAGGTCACAACATTGGTTGATTGGTGTGATGACATTCATTTGAAGAATAACAATATGATCGAAGTCATTGTGTTACAATTGTTATGACATCATACGAAGTAACTTTAGTCCTTGGACCATCAGATCATGTCAATCACTAACATCAGAAGAGTAACTTGATAACATCAAACGTGTTATGTAGAGGCTCATGGATCATGAGTGGGATTTGTCCATCCAGATGATGGAGATATATACTCTGGACCCTCTCGAAGATATCACATTGATGTAGCTTGCAAGCAAGTGATAAGATCACTACAATGTTATATCAAGGGAACAAGAAAAGAGTACTTGTCGGTAACGAGATCAAACTAGGTATGGGGATACCGATGATCGAATCTTGGACATGTAGTATATCATAAGGCAAAGGAATTTAGTTATGACGTTAAAGGTTCACACGATCACTAGAGTCATCGTTGAATGTGTGGGAGTCAGTACGGATCTCCAGGTCCCGCTACTGATTATTGATCGGAGAGGGGTCTCGATAATATCTGCATTATTCGTGAACCATAGGGTGACACACTTAAGGGATACCGACACCATTTGGAGCAAATAAGAAACCAAAGAAAGATTATGAAAAGTGCTAGAATTGTTTCGATGGACAACGGAATTGTTTCGGGTGAAATTGCTGAAATTGGTTCTACATGGAGTATCGAAATGTTGCAAGGGGTTTTATGTGAATGTTTGTTAATTAAATCAATTAAGAAAATTCTGAATAAAATAAATAAAAGTGTTTTATTTAAAGGGAAAATGCATTTAATTTAGTGGACATTAAATGCAAGTGACTGGAGTTGAAATTTATGTGAGTGGGCTTAGTGGAAGCTCCAACTACATGAACTAGATTTAGTGGTGCGCCTTGGCGCACGATCCCGTTAATCTTGCATCAATTTATGTTTTATGTAATGGCAACAACATCCAGGCATGAAAATGATAATACACTTCAGATGCTTCACAAAATGAAGATTCTGGGATAACATTAGTAGATGACAATCCTACATTTTTAAAAACATATTAGAAATATTGGCATGCTTTATCATAATTACTAGACAAATGACTGAACCACCGGGACATTGTTTAAGATAGCTCCTGAAGCAGCCCGTCTTACTTGTTTCTTATCCTACTCAACTAAATACAAGTACATACAAATCAATTCGCATGATAACATTATAAGCATACATATCGGTAATTAGAGATTTATGAATTAGTCATAGAAAAATCGGAGTTGATGGCAACATTATTAGTTACTGAGAAACAATTGTGTATTCCAAAGCTGCAAAAGAACCAAGAAAAACCTTCAAATTTCAGAGGAGAATAACATTAAGGCCATGTGATAGCTATAAAGAACTGGAAATAGCATTGCAAAACACCAGAGAAACATAAATGGATGTAGAAGGTGGAGAGCTGCATAAGTCAAAGGAAATGGATGGAATTTTTTTGGGGCTTTGTATCACATGGTACAGTATAATCTTCGAAGTACCACGAAGAATCAATGTCATAAAGTAAACTGGTGTAGGCGCTAAACTAGACTGAAATGTTGAAACAGTTTATTGGAACAAAATATGTAAACCTATATCTTGTATCAAAGGCGATTCAAATGACCAATGTGGTAAAGCAACGTGCTGGCACATGCTAAAAAATATATGTATGAATGCAGTACAAAGGCACCAGTGTGACATAGCACTACCCTATTACAGAGAAGGGAAATGTTTTCTCCCAATGTTATTATATATGGCGCAAGCTTTGGATTGATTTCGTATGAGGAACAAAAGATGGGATATGAGGAACATAGGAATAATAGTACCAGGTGATACACGAACGCATCATCTTCCACTGGTGACAAGCTGGGGCGTGTGGGATAAAAGTGTATGCTCTAAACCATGAAACCTGCACTATATGAACAAAAGATCAGAGTGATATGGAGATAGAAGAACCAAGAGAAAAGGGGAGATGCGCCACCGTTCAGCCTCCCGAGCCGACAACCTCAAGCAATGACCACGGTGTGCTAGTTAACTCCATGCCAGTAGTTGTGAATAAAAAGGCGAATGGCCGAGAATACAACTGCAAATACTCTAGGAATACTCACTGCCAATCATGGCACCGTACATGATTTATCCAGTAACGGCCGGTGTATCAACTTATTTTTAACTGTTTGAAACCCAAATGATAATTGAAATAAAATTACCACCAATCAAGAAATCCATGCCAACGTAACAAAAGATAATAAATAGACTAAGAAAACATAGAGTATAAATGCAGAGATAATTTTTATTACCCAAACTTGTCGAAAATATTGTAGCCATTTTCAAGAATAGGTGCACTATGTGAAAATATACTAAAAACATACTGTATGAGGAGAAATATATTCAGCATGTCTTATGATAATAAAAAAAATCAAATCATCATGTGGACATGGTATTAGAGTTGCAACATGTACACTGAAAATCTTGCCCGCTGTAGCCTTCCCTTCTAAGACCTAAATAAACTGTAAAATGTTAGTAACATAACTGAATTAGTAGCAAGAGCAACATAGTAGGGGAGAAAAGTTTACCTCTGGAGTCTGAAGTTCGAGTTCTTTCATGTCTGCAGCACCAACACCACTTGCTTCTTGGTATGTGCTGACAACCATCCTTGGTACCTGCCAAATTGACCATCAAAAAATTGCCATGAATCTATTTGGTCAGTCCATCAATGCAACCAACAACAGAATATTTACATATTACACATACTTCTTAGTAAACCTCAACAAATGAACATATTACAACATACTAACTCACACAATACAGATGTTGTGAAGATCTGAAGTAGATCAGGGCACACAAATAAGAATGACTAACTATGCCTAATTTATGGGTACTCCCTATGAACAAGCTTCTTATCTCACCAAACAGTACTAAGTATCTTACCAAATTGCATTGGTTAATGGGTTATAGCTCATAGACATCTCCATTCAAGAGAACTCTCGCAAACTTCATGTGCCACTGTAGAAGCATGACTAATGCACCTCAATCAATTATTTTGATAGATAATAATCTCCAAATAAATCTGTAAGTACAGGTGATGATAGTAAACCTGAATAATTACATACATTAGGTTCTCCTCCAAGCCGAAAACATAGAAGATTGGCACGGCTCTCGCATCAGTAAATAGGATAAGACTGAATTTCACCTAACAAACTAGTACAAGTCTACAAGGGAGGCATGAACCAATCGAAGGAGCAACACATGAAGGAGCAACACATGACGATCTGGACCAATCTAATTTGAGAAGAGACCACTCACCCGAAGACGACCGAATAGCGGATTTAGCAAAACGGGATCAGACATAGGAGTGGAGGAGCTAGAACTCGTCCAGCTGAAGTGAGGACCTGTATGTCGAGCTCGTACACAGTCCCCATCGTTGTAGTCCTGCAAAAGAGGACCGAAGTCCTGGTGCCCGTGTTCTTCCTTCTCGCCGGTGGCGTGTCAATGGAGGAGGGGACTCGGTGGCGGAGCTCTAGTGTCCGGCCCGCGGAGTTCTCATCTAGGCTGTCGGTTTTCGTGCGGTGTGACGGTGGCTGCGCATGTTGCTCCTACCATGGAGGACGAGCGGGGAGGCAAAGGAGAAGGTGTAGGGGGTGGCCGCTATAGAGGAAGAGAACGAGCAGGGAGGGAAGGGGACGCGGGGGCACGATGGGGGCTAGACCACGGGAGCGACCGACGGCTAGGGTTTGTACCGCCTCCCTGCTCGCTTTTATACCGTGTAGTAAAAAAATGACGGTTGGGATTCAGTGAGGCACAATCCAATGGCTCAGAATTCCAAATCGCTGTGAGATGCCCTATGAGGGGGCATCAATTATACCTTTAGATGAGGGAGAGGTGGGGGCACCCACCATGACCGTCCAGCCATGGCCATGGGGCTGTGCCCCATCCCCTATAAAAGGATCCCCATGGCTCCTCTCCTCTTGCAAGACCTCCTATAACATCCCAAAAATATTAATCAAGCTTATCAAGCTCTAATCACCCAAGTTTAGGGTTAACAAAAACTTTTATTACTAAATTTAATAAGAATGCTTGTGTGATTTGCATTAGTGTATGAATGCTTGCAATTGCCATGATTGATTGTTACTAATGATAAGGATTGGTTTAAAGATGAATACTACATCATCTAGATCATTCCCAAGCAAAATCAAATGAAAAGAAAATCAAATATAAGTCATATGATCAAATGGTCATTTTGGCCAAACTTATCCACTAGACCACTTTGAGTGTTCCTAGTAAAAGATTTCCAACAGAAACTTTTCCAATTCTTTTCACCCCTTGCTAGACCAAGTAAAAGTGAATCCAAGCAAACTTTACAAAGTGGCAGAAACAACTCTCAAATCTATTTAAGAGGCATTGCAAAATTGAATCAAGTTCATATTCCTAGATCATCATTTTTCAAAATCCATTCAAATCAATTCCCCTTGACCTTTCCCAGCAACAACAAACTACTAAGCAAGCAACAAGATCACTCACCAAAATTCATCCAAAAATTTGAAAACAAATTTCATGCAGCCATTTGATCAAACACCTAGCAGGAACAATACAACCTCACCAACTATGCACTGTTTTGAGCTATCAATTGCTCAGCTCTTCTACTGCAATCAACACATTCAATTGCCCTAGATCATCCCTGGTACTTGGCCGTGCAAAGAAAAGGCATCACTGGACACATTGACCAGTGGCACACCCGTACCGAGCCGGCCATGCCGGTCGAGCACGAATCACTCACAACACGTCGCACCGCCCTCGCCCATGATGTCTAGCCAGTCGCTGTTACCTCACCGCCACCCCCTGTCCACCCCTTGACCCAAGGCGAGAAGCGGAGACGCTGAAAACCGCGTGCCCATTTAAGCCGTGGCCAGGCCGAGTGCACAGCGGAGCACCGCAGCTTCCTCGCACGCACACGCCGTGCCTCGCTCTCCCCGCCCGTACCCATGATCGTCGTAGCACCAGTGACCTCCTAGATATGACCGTTCGCCGCCGCGCACCCCGTGACCACCGTACTAAGTGACAAACGCCTGCGTACCCAAACAGAGAGTCGACGTCGCCCGACCGATTGAGACTGCCCCATGCCATGCCGTCACTCGCATGGCGATCGCCATAGTCCACTGCACCGACCCATGCCCTCCGCTATGATGAACGCGACCTGTAGCAACATCGCTGGAGAATCCAGACCATGCCGCACTGCCTCCACCCCTGGTGTATAAATAGAGGCCACCCTAGCCCTGAATCTCCACACCATTCCACTCCTCTCTCTCTCTCAGAAACCTCCCAGACCTTTCCCTGGAGCAAGACGAGCACCACGACGCCGGAATTTGGCCGGAGTCCACCGCCGCAGTCGAGGAAGGAAGCCAGCGATTGGAGCCACCCCAGGAGATGCTGTGACCACCAATCGAACCGCCGTCAATGACCACCCCATTCGCCCCGATCACCGACCCTAGATGGAGCCCCGGTAAGTCCCCAGCGATCCCCACCGCCATTTTAGGGTTCGAATCTCGCCGGAGCAGTTCGACGGAGACGACAAACCTCAGTCGTAGGATCCTGTTCTAAACGTAGGGCTAGGATTGCTAGATACGGTTTCGGCTTAGTTAAGTTGCTAACACGTGGGACCATTCTGTCAGCAGCCCGCTGCGCCAGCGCTGTGCAGTTGGCCTGGCCCAATTAGTTTCCCGCGCAAAGCCCAGTGATTCAAATAGGATTTTTCCATTTTAGTTAAAACCAGATTCTGTTAGTAGATTCAAAATTCAATTCAAAGAGATTCACTGAACCAAATTGCATGATTCCAATTTTGTTGGAAAGGTATTGAAATTATCTAATCACTCCCGTTAGATTCAAACTATTTAGAATTACAGATCACCTATACTAAAAATAACGAGACATAGACTTTTGCCCCTTCAAGCATTTTTCTAAAATAAACTATAAATGTTTTTGAGATGATTCCACCTCTCAAAAATCGCATTTTCCATGATCTACATGAATATGTAAAAAGATTTAGTTTTACAAATATGAAACATGGCTTAGTATTAAAAGAGTGGTATATAGGCATTCCTAGTCACTTTAATATTGTTAAATAGTAATATTAAATCTTGTCATATATGATCATAATTTTAAATCACATTCCCAAGTATTGAAATAGATGGTGATGACATGTGTCAACATTATCCACTATTTTAATTGGAGAATATTAAATCTTAAGGATTTAAAATGAGTAGAAATTACTTTTCTAAAATAAGAAGAGTAAGAAAATGTGAATATTCCACATAATGATTGAAATGATGCTAGATCATCTAGTATGAGCCCTTGTGTCATAAATAGAAGTAGAGAAGTGTTGTTTGGTGATTGTGTACCTTGAATATGTTTATAGACGCTAGTACCGACCCGAGCTACAACGAGGAGGAGTACTTCGAGGAAGAAGAAGAAAACTTCAACGACTGCAACCAACAAGGCAAGCTATCAGTGCAAGCTAACTAATGCAAGATGCACTAGGCCTGCTTAAGTAATGTAGAGAACTAAATTTGGTCTTTACCCTTGAAGCTTTACGAAGTAAACCTGGCTTTTTGCAAACAAACCTAGAGCTTATGATTCCTACTAGTTTTACTTCTACTTATACTAGTGGTAGTTTGCGAGTACTTAAAGAGTACTCATGGCTTTGTCCCTGAATATTACCATGGCCAGACTATGAGGAGGATTACTCGGAAGATGGATAGCAGGAGGTCTATGACAACTAGGATCATCTCCCATCGTCAGCATTGTCTGTGATCATGAAGATGAATCCCTGCTACGTTTACTTTCTGTTGCTTTGATTATATTAAGACTGGATCATGAGATCCTTTATTTGTAAGACCTTATTATGGTTTGTAATGGATGATGTACTGTGGTACCACTTCTGTTATGTCTTGCAAAAATGGTAATCCTAGGATTGCGATGTACGGCATAACAGGCATCTGGACTTAAAAATCTGGGTGTGGACAATTTGGTATCAGAGCCATCCTGACCATAGGAGACCCTAGTTAGAGTGGACGCCTGCAAAAACCTAGTTTCAAGACAAAGAAAGTGAGTATTTACAAACACCTATTCTCATTCTTACCCTTGAGATTCTTTCCAAAAGAAATCACTTGCTACTCAAAACTCTTACAAGTCTACTTAAAACTTGACACACTTGATCACTCCACTAACTTACTCATCTCAATTTCTTATAGATGAAGGTCAAATACACAAAGTTTTACCAGTTGGGCAATGGAGGCCAGCTTATCTTTGAGAGGGATCTAGATTCGCTCTCAGATCATCTTGAGCGTCCGCACCCGGAGTTCTTCGGAGCACAGCTTATGGACCACACTAGAGGGGAGCTACAGTGGCTGATTGTTGACGACCTGAGAGGTAGAATGGAGCCAACTCTTTCTGACAAGATTCAGTTCAGCGTTCGGGAGAACAACTGGCTAGACGGATTAGCCAGGGCTATGCAAGAAGCTCTCGCACGCTTGTGTGCTCAGAACATCAACCAGATCATCGACACCCGTTTTGTTCACTATGCAAGACGTGACTCAATGGGACAACTTCTATCCGTGCCAGCCCATCAAGTGTTGAGGCACCACGTGGACCACATGTACTTCATACTACATGAGACACAAAAGGAGTTTGACAATGCACGTGATCACATCAACCAGAGCAATGCTGCAACTGTTGAAAGGAAGGAAACCATCGCCATCCTCGCCAAGGAACACAAGTCACTTCGTAGTCAGCGTGACAAAAAGGATCGCGTCATCGCTCGTCTTCATCAGAAGATAGCCACCTTGGAGGAGACCATCCATTACTAGGAGATCCAACTGGAGGAGCAGCAGGAGGAGGAAGGTGAAGACATCCGTGGGGATATTCACTCTTACCTCAGTGATGACAATGACTACCTAGAGGATGAAGCCATGTAGGACAACAATGATGAGGATGATGTTGCCTTCCTTGATGATGATTAGATGCACTTGAGCACTATCGTAGGTGTGAGTTGTACCCGGTCCCACTGTATCATAGCTTCATAGAATGGTTCTTAAAACCATATGTTTCCTTGTTGTGGTGTGTGTTTGTATTGGGTGCTATGAATGAATGAATGAAAAGAAAGTTGTTACTTTGTAAAACTTGAGTCATACTCAAAGTTTAAAGCTTTTTGAAAACAAAACCATGAACCCTAGAAATTTCCCTCTTGTCTCACTATCTATCTCAATCTTCAGATGACTCGCGGAAATCTAGGAGGAAGCAGTTCATCTTAGGACCCAATGGTGCAAATTCTGCAAATGTTAGTTTCTGGCCGTGAAGCTGGTAGAGCTGAACGTCAAGCCAACTTAGCCACTCTTCAACAGATAGCCTAGATGGCCCACAATAATCAAGGCCATGGAAACCAAGATCACCATGGATCCAAACTTAAGAATTTCCAGAATACCAACCCACCCATGTTTAGTAAGTTTGAGGAGGCTCTAGATGTTGATGATTGGATACAAACCATGGAGAACAATCTGGAAGTTGCAGGAGTTGATGGTAATGAGAAGGTGCTGTTTGCCACCCACTATCTGTCTGGCTATGCAAGATCTTGGTGGAATAGTACCCGTATGATGAACGGAGGTCAGATGATGACTTGGGAGGAGTTCAAACTCAAGTTCAGTAGGACCCATGTGTCCCCAGGTCTAATCAAGAGGATGAGGGACGAATTCAGGGACTTAAAGCAAGGAAGGATGACTGTGGTTGAGTACCATGAGAAAGTTTTGTCACTAGCTAGGGTATGCACCTGATGAGATTGACAACAAAGTCAAGAAGAAGGAGAGATTCTTGAATGTTCTGAAGGATGAGATGCAGACAATGCTAGTCAACATTCCATTTGATGACCTTGAAGCCTTAGTGGATTCTGCAATTCAGATGGAAGGCAAGATCAACCAGGCCAGTGAGAACCGCAAGCACAGGATGATGCATCAAACAGGACCCCACCATACCCTGAAGTATCAGCCCAACCCGTTTGCAAGTTATGCACCTAGAAACAACAAACCCCCAATGAACCGTCCAAACTATCCCAACCGTGCAGGAGGAAACCCAAGGCCCGGAGGAAACCACAACAACAACCCCGGCTACCCCAACAATTTCAACCGTGCACCGCCCAAGTCCAACAACAACAACAACAATAATACTGCCCCAAGGACTGGAAGCAATGTTGTGACTATCGCAGGGAAAGACAAGTCAATGATAACTTGTTTTGAATGCAGAGTCACGGGTCACTACTCCAATGAGTGCCCTAAGAAGCTTGCCTCAACAACCAATGTGAATGCACCTGCCCAACGACAACACTGTTTCTAGCCTGGAAAAAGATTCGCCCCAGGAAACCCGCACAACCGTAATGGCCGTCTGTTCCACATGAATGCTAAAGAAGCCGAAGAAGCGCCAGATGTCGTGTTGGGTATGTTTTCTGTTAACTCAGTTCTAGCAATAGTATTGTTTGATTCTGGAGCATCGCACTCATTTGTTACAGAAGAATTTTCATGCACTAGTAAGATTCAACCAACAAATCTGAAGCATGTTATGATAGTTCAAATCCCTGGTTCAACCACTAAAGCTAGAAAAGTTTGCAAGGCCGTACCTATCAGAATACATGGGATAGATTTTTATGAAAATCTAATAGTACTTAGAACCAAAGGATTGGAAGTAGTGCTAGGGATGGATTGGATGTCGAAACATCAAGGATTAATCAACTACACTAAGAAAGCCATAACCATGACCAGTAGCACTGGAATATCAGTAGAACATGTATCTGAGACTTTGCCCCATCAATTCAAGTGCAACAAGAGTCTAGCCAAGACCACCATTGACCAAGTCAGAGTAGTCTGTGAATACCCCAACATATTCCCAGATGAATTGCCTGGTATGCCCCCAGATCGGGATATTGAGTTTATCATTGAACTAATCCCTGGAACCGGACCCATAGCTTAGAGACCCTATAGTATGAACCCGTCTAAACTAGTGGAGATGAAGAAGCAACTTGATGATATGCTAGGAAAAGGACTGATTCAACCAAGTGCATCGCCAGGGAGATCACCTGTTTTGTTTATTGATAAGAAGGATGGTGGCAACCGTCTTTGTACGGATTATCGGAAGTTGAATGACGTCACCATCAAGAACAAGTATCCTTTGCCAAAGATAGAAGATTTGTTTGATCAACTGACTGGAGCCGGAGTGTTTTCTAAGATTGGTCTTAGAACTGGTTATCACCAACTGAAGATTCGTGCAACGGATATCCCAAAGACTGCCTTCACCACCAGATATGGATTGTATGAGTACAATGTCATGTCTTTTGGATTAACCAATGCTAACACTTATTTCATGAATCTCATGAATAAGATTTCTATGAATTTGCTGGATAAGTTTGTTGTTGTGTTTATCGACGACATTCTGATATACTCCAAATCAGAAGAGGACCATGAGCAACATCTGAGAACCATCCTTGAAACCCTTATAGAGCATCAGTTGTATGCCAAGTTCAGCAAGTGTGAATTCTGGTTAAAATAAGTAGGATTCCTAGGCCATATCCTATCAGCAGGAGGAGTCGCTGTTGATCCCGCCAAGATCAAAGATGTCGAAGAATGGAAAGCCCCAACCACCCAAACAGAAGTCCGTGCATTTCTTGGATTAGCTGGATACTACCGCAAGTTCGTAGAAGGATTCTCGAGCATCGCAAGACCGATGACCAAGTTCTTGAAGAAAGATAAGAAGTTTGAATGAATTGACAAATGTGAAGCAAGTTTTCAAGACCTCAAGAAGAGATTGATTTCAGCACCAATTTTGATCATGCCGGATATCAAGAATCCTTTTGATGTTTATTGTGACGCATCCAAGATTGGTCTCGGATGTGTATTGATGCAAGAAGGAAAAGTTATATCCTACTGTCCAGACAACTGAATCAGCATGAGTAGAACTATGCTACCCATGACCTAGAACTGGCAGCCATATTTTTAGCTTTGAAGACATGGCGTCATTATCTTATGGGTAACCGCTATGAGATTTATTCAGATCACAAGAGTCTGAAGTATATCTTCACCCAGAAGGAGCTGGATATGAGGCAAAGGAGGTGGATAGAGTTAATCGAGGTTTATGACCTTGACATTCACTATCACCCCGGCAAAGCCAATGTGGTAGCGGATGCTCTTAGCAGATTGCCGTGTAGATTAAATACCATGATAAAGGAAGCCCAACCAAGTCTGCATGAGGAGATGGAGAATTTCAGAGTGGAGCTAGTTAGTGAAGGACTCTTAGCTAGCATAGAACTCCAACCCACTTTGATTAGTCAGATAAAAGAGGCCCAGAAAGGAAACGCAAGTATCCATGGAATCAAGCGTCGTATCAAGACAGGGAAGGTACCCAGATTCACCGAAGATGAAGAAGGAGTTCTGTGGTACAAAGGATGTATCTGTGTTCCAGCAGATTCGGAGTTGAAACAAGTCATTATGGAAGAAGCTCATGATACTCTTTATTCTATCCACCGAGAGGAACAAAGATGTATTAGGATTTGAAGGAGCCATTTTGGTGACACAAAATGAAACGAGAATTCGGAAGCTATATAGCCAAGTGTGATATCTGTCAGAGAGTCAAAGAGGAACATCAGAGACCCACAAGACTTTTGCGTAACACCCTCGAATCGGCCCTATGCAAGTTTTAGCGCTTCCCGCCAAACCCGCATAGAAACGATTCAAGGACGCCCACCAGGCACTTGCGTGCGGGTGGAGAACGAAGTAATACCATTACACATTAGTCCATGATGGAATCCACAGAACATATATATACAACAACGACTCCATGAGTCAAGAATACAGATATACTATACAAAGATACAAATCACCTTGAAAACGATAGAGCATCCGACTACGAACAAGATGCAAATGGGGCTAAGAGCCCTGAAGAATAACCAATGGCGTCCATAACCCTGCCCAGGCCAAGCCGGAAGGGTAACCCTGCTAACGACGTCAAACTCGTACCTGCTAAACAAAAGGGGTGCCGACAAAGGGCGAAGGGAAAAAGAGGAGCGTCAGTACTGAGGCCAGTACACGGCGAGGCTAGAATTCAGCGGCTCTCGCCTACATAGGTATGGTGGACTGTAGCGGCAGCACAGCATGCATTATACAACCTATAGAGACTCGATATAACTGTCGGCTATTAGAGAGGGGTAAGAAAGACCTATTCGGGACCAACCTGATATTAACACCTTTCATACCCATCCTGGTATTCCCCCACGAGACCAAACAAGGAAGTCAAACCAAGGAACTCACACAGTTGGTAGTTTTATTCATTCTATTATAGTTGCAGCACTTACTAGTCAGATTTAGATATCATGAATCATCCTGATAGCATAAGTAGTGGGCAGTTTTAGTTAACCATTCAGTGGTAGTTGCAGTACTTACTAGTCAGATACAATTAGCATGCGACATCCCAAACCCAGCAGTTGTTGGCACTTTTATTTCATTCCATTGGAGTTGTGATACTTACTAGGCAGGTATAACATGACACGATACACCCTAGTTCCACCAGTTGTTGGCACTTTTATTATCCATTCCATTGTAGTGAAGCTGATTACTAGTCACATATTAAGTCAAATTTATAGCGCTACTTTAGTTATGCTTGTCTATGATAGAGATACTGTGCTCCAAGTCGTCCATAACTGCGGACACGGCTTTCAGAAAGATTTACCCTGCAGGGGTGCACAAATAGCAACACACACACGATCAACCTCAGAAAAACCAAATCAAAACCCAACAAGGATTTCACGACAAAGCAATCACAAGATTCATAAAATATTTCAGGGGGCCACCCTACTAAGCTACCCGCGATGAAGTTGGTCGACTCCGAGACGGACCCAGGGTTTGTGTGGACGACGGTAAACGACTAGGAACCTGAAAGTGTGACTGGGCTTGTTGATACAGCGAAAACGTGTCACGATCCAAAATAGTACAGGTGCTCCACGCACAATCGTAAATAAAGCAGTAAAGCATGGCATAAGTACAAGATAGTAATAAAACCCCAAACTAGTTTGTGGCCCCAAGAAATAAGAAATGAATCAAGCTCTGGCTAAGGGGATTCATGGTCCCATATGCGGAAAGTGCGATAGTCAAGGAACAGGTATCAAGTACTCGGGGCCCGCGGGACACAAGTGGGCATGAAAAACCAAATAACATATAATTGCCCACCGGTGCCACTTTCATTAGTTATCACAGCAATTTAATAGTTGCAATTAAAGACATGATCATCTCCACCATAAACATCTGCCAGCATTCCAACAACTATGGTACTCGACAGCACGAGATCGCACCTGAGCAAGCAACTACGACTCGCAAGGCCAGCTATCTACCAAACAACAGGTATTAGGAGGTGTCCATGGCAATATAGAGGCTGCACGGGATGTAATTGGTGCACGGAAACTAAAGCATCGCGACACGGATAGCAATAGATCAACAGGAGGAAATAAAGACTATAAATGCAAAATAGGTAGAAGGGGGAGAGATGCTCGCCTAGGAAACACTGCCGAAGGATCATATCTGGAGAACTTGTTGATACTCGCATCAACTCATCGGCCTAATCCGCGAAGAAGCAAACACTAGAAGAAACACCGGATGCAATATTTAGTACTACGGCAGAAGATCCGACATGGTTATGATATGATGCATGACATCGCAAAGATGCGATGCAACTAGGCAATATTAAGCGGAACCGAGGCCCCGACAATTAATTAGATGGTTCGAGTTGTTTCACTACCACGCAATTTAAATGTTGTATTAACAGGGCGAAACATGGCATCGGTTTGCTACACCAATTTAAATGGAGTCCGGAATAAGACTAGAATAGCCCGCATATAGACTCCATATTTAATTTAGGTGAATCGACTATTTAACCCAACCCACCAGATGACATGTACGTAAGCATGAACAATTTAATATGCGACAGTTATATGTCATATTATAAAAATAGAGGCTTAGGGTCACTCATCTGGGTTCGAAAGATCTTGGTTCCGGGGGTTCGGGGTCTGGGTCTCAGGGTTCGACGGGGGGAGGGGGGACGGTTCGACGGGATCGGTCTCCGACAACGGAAGGAGAGCTTGGCTTTCCGGAAAGAAGGACTTGGTTTGGCGTTGGGGGCGCACCGGATTCGCCCTGGTCGGTGTCAATCTTGTCGTCGCGAAGATCTTGTCGGGTCCGCGTATCGGGTCGGTCTTGGCATCCGGGGTGAAGTACTTGTCGTCTTTCGGTTCCATGTCGACGTGCTTGACGTCCTCGATGGAGAACTCGGTGTTCCGCGGCGAAGTGCTAGTCGTTCAGGTGGCGATCTTGGCGGTCATCGGGTCCTCGGTCATCGGTGAGGGAAGGAGGTCTTGTCGTTCCGATGGATCGGTCCTCGGGGTCGAAGAACTTGGCGCGCCAGGGTTCGGTCTTCAAACTCCGGGAGCGGTCTTCGTGGTATCCGTCAAGAAGAACTTGGAGTGCCTCGGAGTCCAAGTAGGCGATCTTCAGGTACCGATGTAGTCATCCAAATTGTCGTACTTGTTTGGGGTAGGCGCACAACACCACTACCACATCCACAACATCACCACCAGACCTTCACCACAACATCCCCACATAAAAAACTGCATCGGTACAGGAACC
Organism: Avena sativa; assembly: GCA_916181665.1. Lineage (NCBI taxonomy): Eukaryota > Viridiplantae > Streptophyta > Magnoliopsida > Poales > Poaceae > Avena > Avena sativa. Next base: position 539,410,662 of record OV702289.1, on the reverse strand, counting down.
AGAAACTTGAGCAGATGGTCAGGGGCACGGTGGAAACTTGCTAGAGCCAAACGTGTACTACCAACATGTTCAACCTCGGGCTAGAGGCGGCGGTGCCGGCTCGGCGATAAGGGGCTCAGCACGGCAGCGAGGACGAGGTTGCAGGGCAGCCTCGGCGGCGGCGCAAAGGAGGTCTCCGGCGAGGCCAGGACGCAGAGCCGGTGGCTATGGCGAGGAAAGCAAGGCCGGGATGAGCTCGTGTGATGCGGGGTGTCCACGAGGGAGAGGCACGTCGGCGACCTCGAGGGAGGGACGGCCGTGGATCTGGCGGCGCCAGCAGGAGGTAGGGCGCTCGCGAGACGGAGGAGGAGGCAGGGCCGAGGCACGGCCGCGTCGGCTGGAGACAATGTCGGCAGGGCGCCCACGGGGCGAGGAAGGCCGGCGGAAGTTGAAGCAGAGGGGCGGGGTTCTGGTGGCGGCGTCATGTGCAAGGGGAGCGGGTGATGCGAGGAAGGAAGGAGGCGGGGGATGCGGGAGGAAGCGCGTGCGCCAGGGGCGAGTGTGTCGACGTTGCGTGATGCGCGTGGGTGGGACCGGGGGAAACAGACAAGGGGAGTGGGCCGGGGAGGGAATCCTGGTGTGGTCGGCACGGGGTGGGCGGAAGCGTGTGTGTGTTGTGTGCTGCGTGTGTGGATGGGAGATAGGGGTGGGGCCAGAAGGTGAGGTGGCGGGCTGGGATTGGACAGGGTGAGGTGGAGGGTGGAGGAAGGCTGGCGGCAGGGCTGGATGGTGCATGCAGTGTGTGGGGGTGGCGGCAGGTGGCCAGGTGTGGCCGGGGGAGAGAGAGAGGGAGTAGGTAGGCGGGGTTAGGGTTTCTAGGGTCTGGTTTTGTTTACTGGGGGTGGCCGGCTGGGTCGGTTCGGCCCGGTTCGGCTGCCCCCTAAAAATAATATAATTATTTTTATTTAACACAATAAGGCTTTTAGAATCTCTTTTTTGACGAAGCAAAATAATCCGGAGATCCGGGTTTTTAATTTGAAATAAAGACGGGGCATTTAGAAAACAAAACCAGGCTTTTTCGAAAATAGTTTTAAACAAAACCATGCATGATGATGACGATGCTCAAATGCAATGTGGCATGATGACATGAGCATGCGGTCATGATGATGCAATGCACCAAAAACACAGCGATTTTCTAGTAGTGGTTGTAGCGGGATGCCATAATTCTACACCACTAACAATGGATCTCGCCCTCTAGATCCGTCTCATGGTACCGGGAAGAAGGTCGACGATCAGAATCTTCTCGCTTCGGGTAGATCCCCGTGACACCACTAACAAGATTGTTGCTCCATCTTGAAATCGGCGACACCACCAACAAGGGGTCGTTGTCCATGGTCGTCGAGATAACACTCCGGGAACAAAGGACGAAGGTAACGATATCAAGAGATAAGGCCACCTTTAACTTCCGTGGCGGAGCGAAATTGCTTGATCCACCGATTCGATGTACAAAAGTGCACAGTGAGAGGCGGGTAGGGTGATCAGTCCATCCCGTACTCAAAGCATCCTTCTGTAAATGAATCGCAGAATCGTGCAAGCAACTCTCGGGATTTAGACTGAAGATCTTCACAAGCGGTGTTCGGAACAAGAGGGGTGATGCAGGATCTTCATCGGATCTGGCGTAGATGATGTCGTCTCATTGGGGACCACCGGAAGATACAAAGAAACATCATACAAAAAGACACAATGATCATGTTTTGCGATGGTTCCATTGGCATGAACAACACATGCTCAAGGTATACTCCAACTTCACCAATGCTCATCCTTCTCATATGTTTTTCAACGATACAGATATCTGGCAAGGGGCACATACCAATAAAGAGTTCAAGGACAAAATATTGGATGAAGGTACAACAGCCGAGAAGCAGATTGATGATTGTAGAACCACCGTTAAAGGGAGGAAGCGAAAGCCTGAAGGTACGACACAAACCCAACCACGGGAAATCCTGGACTCGAAGAAAAGATGAGAGAGTAGAATCAAATAATGCAGAGGTAAGAGGAGAACAGCAGAGGGGTAAGGAGTAAAAGCATACCTAATCAGATCTATCCAACCAATTTTTGCAAAATAGTTTTAACACTCTACTTCGGCCATTAGCTAGGTTATCCTATAGGCTGGACCAGTGGGGTATCGCACCTGCTGAGCTCTGATACCACTCTGTAACACCCTCAAATCGGCCCTATGCAAGTTTTAGCGCTTCCCGCCAAACCCGCATAGAAACGATTCAAGGACGCCCACCAGGCACTTGCGTGCGGGTGGAGAACGAAGTACTACCATTACACAGTAGTCCACGATGGAACCCATAGAACATATATATACAACAACGACTCCATGAGTCAAGAATACAGATATACTATACAAAGATACAAATCACCTTGAAAACGATAGAGCGTCCGACTACGAACAAGATGCAAATGGGGCTAAGAGCCCTGAAGAATAACCAATGGCGTCCATAACCCTGCCCAGGCCAAGCCAGAAGGGTAACCCTGCTAACGACGTCGAACTCGTACCTGCTAAACAAAAGGGGTGCCGACTACCTGCTAAACAAAAGGGGTGCCGACCAAGGGCGAAGGGAAAAAGAGAGCGTCCGTACTGAGGCCAGTACACGGCGAGGCTAGAATTCGGCGGCTATCGCCTACATAGGTATGGTGGACTGTAGCGGCAGCGCAGCATGCACTATACAACCTATAGAGACTCGATATAACTGTCGGCTATTAGAGAGGAGTAAGAAAGACCTATTCGGGACCAACCTGATACTAACACCAATCATACCCATCCTGGTATTCCCCCTCGAGACCAAATGAGGAAGTCAATCCAAGGAACTCACACAGTTGGCAGTTTTATTCATTTTACTATAGTTGTAGCACTTACTAGTCAGATATAGATATCATGAATCATCCTGATAGCATAAGTAGTGGGCTGTTTTAGTTAACCATTCAGTGGTAGTTGCATTACTTACTAGTCAGATACAATTAGCATGTGACATCCCAAACCCAACAGTTGTTGGCACTTTTATTTCATTCCATTGGAGTTGCGATACTTACTAGGCAGGTATAACATGACATGATACACCCCAGTGCCACCAGTTGTTGGCACTTTTATTATCCATTCCGTTGTAGTGAAGCTGATTACTAGTCACATATTAAGTCAAATTTATAGCGCTACTTTAGTTATGCTTGTCTATGATCAAGATATTATGCTCCAAGTCGTCCATAACCGCGGACACGGCTTTCAGAAAGATTTACCCTGCAGGGGTGCACAAATAGCAACACACACACGATCAACCTCGGAAAAACCAAATCAAAACCCAGCGAGGCTTTCACGACAAAGCAATCACAGGATTCATAAAATATTTTAGGGGCCACCCCACTAAGCTACCCGCGATGAAGTTGGCCGGCTCCGAGATGGACCCAGGGTTTGTGTGGATGGCGGTAAACGACTGGGAACCCGAAAGTGTGACTGGGTTTGTCGATACAGCGAAAACGTGTCACGATCCAAAACAGTACAGGTGCTCCACGCACAATCGTAAATAAAGCAGTAAAGCATGGCATAAGTACAGGATAGTAATAAAACCCCAAACTAGTTTGTGGCCCCAAGAAATAAGAAATGAATCAAGCTCTGTCTAAGGGGATTCATGGTCCCAAATGCGGATAGTGCGATAGTCAAGGAACAGGTATCAAGTACTCGTGGCCTACGGGACACAAGTGGGCATGAAAAACCAAATAACATATAATTGCCCACCGGTGCCACTTTCATTAGTTATCACAGCAATTTAATAGTTGCAATTAAAGACATGATCATCTCCACCATAAACATCTGCCAGCATTCCAACAACTCTGGTACTCGACAACACGAGATCGCACCTGAGCAAGCAACTACTACTCGCAAGGCCAGGTATCTACCAAACAACAGGTATTAGGAGGTGTCCATGGCAATATAGAGGCTGCACGGGATGTAACTGGTGCACGGAAACTAAAGCATCACGACACAGATAGCAATAGATCAACAGGAGGAAATAAAGACTATAAATGCAAAATAGGTAGAAGGGGGAGAGATGCTCGCCTGGGAAACACTTCCGAAGGATCATATCCGGAGAACTTTTCGATACTCGCATCAACTCATCGGCCTAATCCGCGAAGAAGCAAACACTAGAAGAAACCCCGGATGCAATATTTAATACTACGGCAGAAGATCCGGCATGGTTATGATATGATGCATGACATGGCAAAGATGTGATGCACCTAGGCAATATTAAGCGGAACCGGGGCCCCGACAATTAATTAGATGGTTCGAATTGTTTCACTACCCCGCAATTTAAATGTTGTATTAACAGGGCGAAACTTGGCATCGGTTCGCTACACCAATCTAAATGGAGTTCAGAATAAGACTAGAATAGCCCGCATATAGACTCCATATTTAATCTAGGTGAATCGACTATTTAACCCAACCCACCAGATGACATGTATGCAAGCATGAACAATTTAATATGCGATAGTTATATGTCATATTATAAAAATAGAGGCTTAGGGTCACACATTTGGGTTCGAAAGATCTTGGTTCCAGGGGTTCGGGTCTGGGTGTTAGGGTTCGACGGGGGGGAACGGTTCGACGGGATCGGTCTCAGACAACGGAAGGAGAGCTTGGCGTTCCGGAAAGAAGGACTTGGTTTGGCGTCGGGGGCGCATCGGATTCGCCCTGGTCGGTGTCGATCTTGTCGTCGCGAAGATCTTGTCTGGTCCGCGTATCGGGTCGGTCTTGGCATCCGGGGTGAAGTACTTGTCGTCTTTCGGTTCCATGTCGACGTGCTTGACGTCCTCGATAGAGATCTCGGTGTTCCGCGGCGAAGTGCTAGTTGTTCAGGTTGCGATCTTGGCGGTCATTGGGTCCTCGATCATTGGTGCAGGAAGGAGGTCTTGTCGTTCCGATGGATCGGTCCTCGGGGTCGAAGAACTTGGCGCGCCAGGGTTCGGTCTTCGGCGGGATCGGTCTTCGAACTCCGGGATCGGTCTTCGTGGTATCCGTCAAGAAGAACTTGGAGTGCCTCGGAGTCCAACTAGGCGATCTTCAGGTACCAATGTAGTCATCCAAATTGTCGTACTTGTTTGGGGTAGGCGCACAACACCACTACCACATCCACAGCATCACCACCAGACCTTCACCACAACATCCCCACATAGAAAACTGCATCGGTACAGGAACCAGAAACTCGAGCAGATGGTCAGGGGCATAGTGGAAACTTGCTAGAGCCAAACATGTACTACCAACATGTTCAACCTCGGCCTAGAGGCGGCGGTGCCGGCTCGGCGATGAGGGGCTCAGCACAGCGGTGAGGACGAGGTTGCAGGGCGGCCTCGGCGGCGACACAAAGGAGGTCTCCGGCGAGGCCGGAACGCAGAGGCGGCGGCTGTGGCGAGGAAAGCGAGGCCGGGACGAGCTCGTGCGACGCAGTGTGTCCACGAGGGAGAGGCACGTCGGCGACCTCGAGGGAGGGACGGCCGTGGATGTGGCGGTGGCGGCGCCAGCAGGAGGTAGGGATCTCGCGAGACATAGGAGGAGGCGGGGCCGAGGCACGGCCGCGTCGGCCGGAGACAGCGGCGGCAGGGCGCCCGTGGGGCGAGGAAGGCCGGCGGAAGTTGAAGCAGAGGGGCGGGGTTCCGGTAGCGGCGTCAAGTGCGAGGGGAGCGGGCGATGCGAGGAAGGAAGGAGGCGGGGGATGCGGGAGGAAGCACGTGCGCTAGGGGCGAGCGTGTTGACGTCGCGTGATGCGCGTGGGTGGGACCGGGGGAAACAGACAAGGGGAGTGGGCCGGGGGAGGGAATCCCGATGTGGTCGGCACGGGATAGGCGGAAGCATGCGTGTGTTGTGTGCTGCGTGTGTGGATGGGAGACAGGGGTGGGGCTAGAAGGTGAGGTGGTGGGCTGGGATTGGACAGGGTGAGGTGGAGGAAGGCTAGCAGCAGGGCTGGATGGTGCATGCGGTGTGGGGGGGTGGCGGCAGGTGGCCAGGTGGGGCCGGGGAGAGAGAGAGAGAGGGAGTAGGTAGGTGGGGTTAGGGTTTCTAGGGTCTGGTTTTGTTTACTGGGGGTGGCCGGCTGGATCGGTTCGGCCCGGTTCGGCTGCCCCTAAAAATAATATAATTATTTTTATTTAACACAACAAGGCTTTTAGGATCTGTTTTTAGACGAAGCAAAATAATCCGGAGATCCAGGTTTTTAATTTGAAATAAAGACGGGGCGTTTAGAAAACAAAACCAGGCTTTTTCGAAAATATTTTAAACAAAACCATGCATGATGATGACGATGCTCAAATGCAATGTGGCATGATGACATGAGAATGCGGTCATGATGATGCAATGCACGAAAAACACAGCGATTTTCTAGTAGTGGTTTTAGCGGGATGCCACATTTTGCTACCATTACAGATTCCAGAATGGAAATAGGATTCTGTCGGAATGGACTTTATCATAGGTTTGCCTGCATCTAGTAGGGGAAATAACTCTATTTGGGTCATAGTAGACAGACTATCGAAGGTAGCCCATTTCATACCCGTCAAGACAACCTACCAAATTTCGAAGCTAGCGGTGTTGTATATCGCCAGGATAGTCAGCCTGCATGGAACCGCCAAGACCATAGTGTCGGATCGAGGAACCCAGTTTACCTAAAGATTTTGGCAGAAAGTCGAAGAAGGATTAGGAACCAAACTGAATTTCAGCACAGCTTATTACCCGTAAACCGACGGACAAACTGAAAGAGTAAACCAGATCTTAGAAGATATGTTGAGAGCTTGTGTGCTAGAGTATGGATCTAAGTGGGAAGATTGTCTGCCTTTCGCGGAATTCTCATACAACAATAGTTATCAAGCCAGTTTGCAAATGGCCCCATTTGAGTTCTTATATGGAAGAAAGTGTCGTACCCTGTTGAATTGGTCGCATGTAGGAGAGAGTCAGATCTTCGGACCTGACATTCTACGAGAAGCCGAAGAGAAGGTTCACAAAGTCCGTGAGCACCTCAAGACTGCTCAATCCAGACATAAGAGTTATGCAGATAAAAGACATCGAGACTTGACCTTCAATGTCGGAGATTTCGTGTATCTCAAACTATCACCCTTAAAGGGAATGCAGCATTTTCGTCTGAAAGGGAAGCTAGCCCCCAGATATATTGGACCCTTCAAGATTTTGAACCGCCGAGGAGAAGTATCCTATCAACTGGAACTGCCTGAGGAGATGTTAGCCGTTCATAATGTGTTCCATATCTCGTTACTTCGCAAATGCTTAGAAGTTCCGGAGAAGACCGCATTTTTCAAGAACATCGATCACAGAGCCATAGATATCGACAAGGATCTAACTTATCGTGAAGTTCCCATCCATATATTGGAAGAAGCATTCAGAACCACCCAGACCAGAAGTATCAAATTTGTCAAGATCCAATGGAGTAACCATACCGAAGAAGAAGCCACCTAGGAACGAGAAGATTATATTAGGACTAAGTTTCCAAATCTCTTTAGTTCCTAGTTTTTCCTGAATCTCGGGATGAGATTCTGTTTAAGGAGGGAATGTTTGTAACATCCCAAAAATATTAATCAAGCTTTAATCACCCAAGTTTAGGGTTAACAAAAACTTTTATTATTAAATTTAATAAGAATGCATGTGTGATTTATATTAGTGTATGAATGCTTGCAATTGCCATGAATGATTGTTACTAATGATAAGGATTGGTTTAAAGATGAATACTACATCATTTAGATCATTCCCAAGAAGAATCAAATGAAAAGAAAATCAAATATAAGTCATATGATCAAATGGTCATTTTGGCCAGACTTATCTACTAGACCACTTTGAGTGTTCCTAGTAAAACATTTCCAACAGAAACTTTTCCAATTCTTTTCACCCCTTGCTAGACCAAGTAAAAGTGAATCCAAGCAAACTTTACAAAGTGGCAGAAACAACTTTCAAATCTATTTAAGAGGCATTGCAAAATTGAATCAAGTTCATATGCCTAGATCATCATTTTTCAAAAACCATTCAAATCAATTCCCGTTGACCTTTCCCAGCAACCACAGACTACTAAGCAAGCAACAAGATCACTCACCAAAATTCTTCCAAAAATTTGAAAACAAATTCCATGCAGCCATTTGATCAAACACCTGGCAGGCACAGTACAACCTCACCAACTATACACTATTTTGAGCTATCAATTGCTCAGCTCTTGTACTGCAATCAACACATTCAATTGCCCTAGATCATCCCTGGTACTTGGTCATGCAAAGAAGAGGCATCACTGGCCACATTAACCAGAGGCATCAGTGGCCACATAAGATATTTTAGCTTTGTAAAAGAAGTGTATTTAGACTTTTTTTAGTGTGTAGGATATCTAGACCATTTCTTTTACTTCCTCTGTCTCAGTTTACTGGGCTCGTCTCCGAAATCTATTTGTCTCATTTTACCACAGGATTAAGGCTTATTAGCATTAATGGGACATGGAATTAAGGCTCGATGGACTCAAATCTGCATACAGGCATAGCCTACTCACCATGCATGCGTTCATTCATTGGCTTAATAGGTTACATGCAGACATCCTCCCGTGGTTCTACAAGGATCGATGGGCTGCCCTCATTAATTCGACCAATTGAGAGAGATTAGTGCCTCATTTTTCTTCTAATATCTCCTCCAATTAGATTTTATGTCGTGGTGGTGTCACGGCAGATGCCCTGGATAGGCTAAAGGTGGGGACTAAATGCACTAGGGAAATCCAGGGAGGGATAGTGTGGTGATTCCACACACAGAAGCTTTATATTTGATTCACTTCCACATATTACAAGTGCTCCTTGAACTGTATTGGAGAGAGGATGAAGAAGGAGCTCTCTTACTCTCACCACTAGCTAGCCCTCAGGAACCAAGTAAAATCTAACCCACTAGAGATCAACCCAGTAAAACTCAACCCTTTCTACAGAGGCCCTAGCCCTCCTTATATAGGGGTGGCTAGGTCTCCAATTAGGGCATACGTGGAGGCATATTCTAGGGAATATGCCTCTTCCCAAAATAGTAAGCCGACCGGGTCACTTTTCCCCGCGTCATCCATGCAGAGGCTACGTGAGCCTCTGCGGCGCCCGCGTCAGCCGACATTGGCATCTTCACCTTTGTCGGTCATGCCTCGGTGATCTTGTCTCTGTCCGCTTCGCTCACGCTCTGCGTACAGTGGTCACCTTTGACCAGCGAGATACCTTCCTTCTCCTACAAGCTTGATATGACCCGGATCGTACATAGTTGATCCGACCACACCCGTTCCTGCATACAAGTTAGATTCGTCTGTACGACATACGACTTAAGTCGGTTGAGACCTAGTTAGGTGGACATCCCCTGGTCCGGGTTACCCCGAGATTCGTCCTGCCTTGAGGTGACTCGTCCAGCATTTGCTTTGACCTTGCCATACCTCGGCTAACTCGGCCTTTATACCCTGGCGTGACCCTACCCGAGGGTATCCCCCCAACATTAGTCCCCGAAGCTGGTACGGTCTTAGCTGCCTTAGCCGCTAAGGCCATAGCAGGTTCAATTTCACTGAGCTTTGTGTTCCTTTTCCGAGTTATCTCCTATCTCGGATTTCATGGGTTTATTTTCCCTTGGCATATTCCATGTTTTTACTTGCTGGCCAGGTTACCTCATGCCCATCCGGGTCACTCTTCCTTCTCCTGTACGCTTCCCCACGTGGAGGTTAATCATCACGTTTGCTTCATTTTAAGGGCCAGCAATAGTAACCGCCGCAGTAATTGTCAGAAGTTACTGTTGCCCACGTCGCGTCGTGCATGCCTCCTCGTTAACTGTACCATAACATCACGTCATGGGATCCGCTGCGCCCTGTGGCCCTCCGTGTGGCTCACTGCTGATTGGTTGACCCGGGTAATACACGGCCACACCATGTGGCACACCCGCACAACATGATCCCACTACCCCCTTAGGGGAGTGGTTAAATAGGGGAGGGGCGCGCCCCTAGGCTCTTTCCCCACTTCTGTGCCCCTCTGCCTCTACCTCTTCTTCATCTTCTCCCATGACAGCGCCACCGCCACCGCGTCTGAGTAGCAGCGCCGCCGCCGCACTACCTCCACGTGCACCAGCGTTGCCGCCGCCTCTGCGCATCTCTTCCGCCACGGGTCGTTGCCAGTCTAGGCCACTGCCCCCCGCCGCCGCTAGCGCTAGCGGGGATAGAGATCTCGAGATGACTGAGGAGGAGCTCGCCGTCGCCGAGCAGGAGATGGAGGAAGATGTGGCGACCGCCGACCGCGGCGCGTGGGCAGGCTCCTGGGTTTGCCAGGATGACCTGGATTGGCTTTACCGCACCAGGCGCATCCCGGAGGGAGTCACTGCACGCCTCGCTACCTCCGAGCTTGCCTCCTCACCCAATCCGGGTGAGTATGTGGTGTTTTGTCCCACTTCCAGTGGGGTTTTGGTCTGCCAGTTAGCGATTTTTTCCATGACTGGCTCAATATGTATGAGCTCCAGCCGCACCACCTTCCGACGAATGCCATCACGTCTCTCTCTGCGTTTGCCTCCACCATCGAAGGTTACGCCGGACTATGGCCCACAAAGGAGCTTTGGATCCGGTTCTTTGGCCTTCGCTAGAACGTGATTCCGAACATTCAGCTTGACCCAGAGGACAAGCACCTCACGCAGTTCGGCGCGTCAATCTCTCCCCGGAAGCAGTCAATCTTCCCCCGAGTCACGGGGCTTGACTCCTCTAAGGGATGGGCCCGGACTTTCTTCTACGTCCGGAACAACACAACTAAGGATCACATCCGGCTGCGCCCTTACGCTCCGGGTCCTCCCAATCCGGATCTGTGGGACGTGGTCCCCAAGAAGCCCACTGTCCTGGCGAACCAGGTCAACAAGAGGTTCTAGGAGTTGAAGGATCTCGGATTGCGCAATGAGGATGCCATGATTACGTTTGTGCGCAACCGGATCTCCCCCCTGCAGAAACGCATGCACAAAGTCTATCATATGAGCTGGGGCCACGACCCCAACCGGACCGCCACTTTTGAGTTGAGCAATAGCGAGATCTTTCGCCGGGTCAAGTCCCTCTTCACCACTAAGAAGGACTTTTCTTCTGAGTGGACGTGGGGAATTGAACACTATTGCCGCGATAGGCTTCCTCCCGTGGATCATATGCCGCAAACTTTCTCCGAATTGAATCATATGCCGGTCTTTGTTGTATGTTTAACTCTGTTGTCTTTTCTTTCCCTTAGCAATTCCTTCAGCAAACTATTGAGGATGGCACCGAGCCTTCCCTCAAATGGGCGCCTGACCGGGATACCTTGGACGAGGAAGAACCGGATCAGGAGATGTTCCTTCCTATGGACGACACAACCAAGCGACCCACCGGTAAACTCTCTTCCATTAGATATTGGCTCGATGATGAAGATGACTTGGATGTTGAGGTGATGGAAGCAATTGACGATGTCCCCCTTTCTTATGCTTTTCTAGCATCAGCTAACCCCGGTGGGCAGATCCATGAAGACCCTCCCCTTGCCGTGGGTGAGCCAGTCCCGGTCGCGCCGAAGAAGAAAAGGGGAGCGGCATCTGCTTCGTCCTCCGGACCTTCTTAGCCAGACAAGTAGCAAAAGAAGTCCGCGGACAAAGCCGCCACCAAGGCCACGACTAAGGTTGTAGCCCGGAGAGCTCGCAAGCCGAAGGAGCCCCTGACTTCGGATGAGTAAGTCATTTCTCCCTTAGCTTATTCACTTTCCCTTCCTTTATAGTTTATCATCATGCATTATTTGATTCGGCAGGGCCACGGTGGAGGTCCCACAGAGTGGATCTGGCATTGCCTCGCCACTCCGGCACAGCCCTTCTCCCCCTCGTGGCGACGATTCACGCCCGCTGAGCCCCATTCCAGAGGGTTCAGCGGCTGCTCCGGGTTCCAGCCCACCTCGTCAAGAGGAGAGCAACCTCGGAGCGGGGAAGTTTGGCTCTGCCGAGGCAGCAGCAACCACAACTTCGGCTCCGCCGCAACCAGCTATCACCAAGGTTCCTTTAGCACCTCCGCCGAAGAAGAAAATAGCACCAACACTAGCACCAACTCCAGCCCCAGCAGCAACATCAAAAGCAATGGCAGCAGCATCAAGCCCCTCCGCCTCGTCCGAGTCTTCCAAGGCTCGGCGAGAAGACACTAGCAGCACCAAGGCTAGCGCCAAGGTAGCTCCCAAGGGCAAATCTGCTGCAACAACTTCCACTTCTCAGCAGCAACCTAAGGGCAAAAAGGCTCCTGACGCCACCAGGGCAGCATCCATCGAGGCTAGACAGCGCACACTCACGTCCATGCTTTCAAAGAATACTCCACCTCCGAAGGATGCCCCCGCCGAGCCAGCTGATGTGCAACTTGTTTTGCACACCAGCCCAGCTCTTGCCCAGGTTGAGAGGAGAGAAGCTCATTCTAAGGGTCTAGTTGCCCCCCACATGCTCAGCGGCGAACGATACCCTCCAACCTTGATCGAGTTTGTAAATAACTGGAACAAGGCGGAGTTCATCCACAACGACGATCTCCCGGAGAAGTTCGGTCCCACCGAATTTGCTGCGCAGATGAATACTGCTACCAAAGCAATTAACCTTGAGGGTCGGATGATGGAGGTGCGTTACTTCACCTTTTCCTTAGCATGCTGCGGATATTAGTGATATAATCATTAGTCCCCGAGCCTCCGGGGAAGTAACTTGTTACTCGGCCGGATGCTCCTTAGAAAACTAACATAGCTCCTTGATAACTTTGAATATGCACACACCTAGAGTCGGGTTAAGTTCCACTTGGCCCGGAACTTGTATACTTCGAATATGCACACACCTAGAGTCGAGTTAAGTTCCACTTGGCCCGGATCTTGTACACTTCGAATATGCACACACCTAGAGTCGGGTTAAGTTCCACTTGGCCCGGATTTTGTACACTTCGAATATGCACACACCTAGAGCCGAGTTAAGTTCCACTTGGCCCGAATTTTGTACACTTCGAATATGCACGCACCTAGAGCCGGGTTAAGTTCCACTTGGCCTGGATTTTGTACACTTCGAATATGCACACACCTAGAGCTGGGTTAAGTTCCACTTGACCCGGATTTTGTACACTTCGAATATATACAAGACTAAGTTATCTTTTTGTACTCTTTTCAGGTGACCACCAACCGCCGGAGCGCTGAGTTTCAGCGTCTCCGGGACACTCATAAGATGCTGCGCGCCAAACATACTTTGCTTATCGCTGAACAAGATAAAAGGGGTAAGTTTCTTCCTTGGCATTTTTTGTTGTTTCTTCCTCCTTTTCCTCCGAACTAATCCATCATTCGGATTTCGCAGCTGAGGTGGAAGCTGAGAATACCATCATGAGGAAGAACCTGGACTAGATCAAGGGTAAGTCGTTTTGGCTCAACTTTGCTATGCTCTCTATCTCATTTTCTCCTTGGCTCGGCAAACATTCATACCTCAGCTTTGCCGGGTCAACAAACTATTTCAGCATCTCTTGAAGATAGTGTGCCCGTGCCTGATATAATGCTGCATTTTCTCGAACAAGTAGGGTAGCATCAAGCTGAGCTCAAAAACAAAGATGATGAGCTTGCCCTCCTCTGAGCCAAAGATGATGAGATTGCCAAGCTCAAAGCAGATATGAAAAAGCTGAAAGCACAGCATCAAACCGAACTTCAAAAGGCTGGCCAGGACTTTACTGAAGAGCGCGAGCGCCTCAACCTCCAGATCGCCAAGGATCAAGAACTGCTTAAGGAGGCCGACTCTAAACTTGAGTCGGCGAACGCTGAGCTTGTTCAACTCTGGGAGAGGCGTGACAAGTGCACCAAGGAGCTGACCCGGATCCACAGCCATATTGCTGGTAAGCTCTTTACCTTCAACAGACACTGACCTTTCCGGGTTTGCTCCATTTACTTACTCCACCTGTCTCATTTTTTTAGGCAAATTCCCAGAGAGTGAGGTCGTCGCATCCAAAGTTGTTGCCAAGTTCCACCAGAAGAGGGGTACCCCAATTGTCCCTAGTGCCGGAGAAATTCCATATGACATGGAGGACTTGCTGGTCAGCTTGTCTTCTCGTGTCGAACTTGTCAAGAACTATGGCAAGGACGTCTTCGGCATAGTAATCCGGATCTTCAAGGTCTTTTGGCCTGAGGAAGATACTCTAGAGAATATGTCTGTTCTTTTTGCCAGGCTTATGGAATGCGAGACTCAGCTCGATCTCTGGAGAGAATCTGCTGGACGCGCCGGAGCTGAGATTGTTCTCGACTACGTGCTTACATGGTATGAGAAGATTGACCTCAATCTCCTTGCGCGCATGCGCACTAGATCAAAGTGGTCTACTGACCCGGATTGGGTAGCTCGGCACAAGGCTTGCGCTCACAGATTCATCCAATATGCCCCCATTCATCAATGGAACGAGGGATCGAGCTTCCTGGATGCCGCCAATGATGAAAACGTTGAAAATGCTGAAGATGAGTCGGATGAGGACGAAGAAGATGAAGTCTCAGATATCAAGGAAGACGCAGATGATTCTGAAGCTGAGGCTGAGGCTGCCCCTGCTGGCGCCGAATTACCTCCTCCTGCTGCTCCTTGATAAACACTTTAAATTTCATCAGATCCCCGGTATGCCGGGTGGAATTGTATCCAGTACACAAGTGATATTTTGCTAGTAAGTTTTTATGCCGGATTAACTTGGGCATAGTCCCCGAGTTTCATTTTCTTGTTCTTCCAATCTTCTGGCTCGGCTCGTGTCTACCTTGATTCGGTTTTATGACTTACGAGTCCGAGTTTCAAAAAAATTCTTAACAATACTTGGAAACTAGGATTAGCTCAAAATAACTCAGCATAATAAATCGAAAGTAAACATAAGGTTAGTCCAAAAAACAAACATCGGCTCGAGACTAAGTTCTTTTCCTTAGTCGTTTTTCATGTGCTACGCAATTCCAAACTTGTTCTCTTGCTTACCATGAAGTCAAATCTTGTTGGACATCAGCAAGTCGAAGAGTTGGGTTTTCGGTGCTCACACACTACTAATCCGGGTTAAGTAGAAAAACTTACGCCACACGACATATAAATGAGAAATACAGAAGACAACAAACATTATTAAGGCAGTCCCCGAGTTACTGCTCAAGGTTCCAACTTTTCATTGATAAGCTCATTGCCGGCATACATACCGACATATGAGAGACTCGGATACATACACTTTTCTGCTAAGTGTAGAAAGGACGAAGTAGAGCTACATTCCATGGACGCTTAGATTCCTCGCCGGACCTGTCCGCCTTGTTCTTTTCCTGTGGTTTTGCATCGATAAGATAATAAGAATCATTGTGCAATGCTTTGCTCACAATGAATGGCCCTTCCCATGGGGGGGATAACTTATGCATGCCAGCAGTACGTTGTACCAACCGGAGTACCAGATCAACTTCCCGGAAGACTCGGGGGTTTACTTTGCGGCTATGATAGCGTTGGAGGTTTTGCTAATATATGGCGGATCTGGACAATGCCAATTCTCTCGCTTCTTCCAGCAGATCAACATCATTTTTCCGGGCTTCCTGCACTTCGGCTTCTGTGTATTGGGTAACCCTAGGCGATTCATTCTCTATGTCGGCCGGTAATACAGCTTCTGCCCCATATACCAGAAAGAATGGTGTATAGCCTGCTGATCGATTCGGAGTTGTTCTTAAACTCCATAATACCGCTGGTAGTTCTTCTATCCAGCACCCCGCTGATCTTTGCAGCGGCTCAATGAGCCGGGGTTTTATCCCGGATAATACTAATCTGTTGGATCTTTCCACTTGTCCGTTCGATGCGGGGTGGGCTACCGAGGCAACGTCCAGCCGGATCTTCTTATCTCGATAGAATCGTGCAAATGCTCCTTCAGCAAAATTTGTGCCATTATCAGTTATGATGCTGTGAGGATAACCATAACTCAAGATGACGTCTTTGAGAAATGCCACGGCCGTAGCTCCATCACATTTTCTTATTGGATTTACTTCAATCCACTTTGTAAACTTATCCACCATGACCAAAATGTGAGTCATATTTCCCCTTGCTGGTTTGAACCGGCCAACCATATCCAAACACCATACGGCAAATGGCCAGGTGATTGGTATGGTCTTGAGTTCCAACATTGGCATATGTGTCTTGGTAGCGTACCTCTGACAACCGTTGCATTTTCTTACCAAATCTTCTGCTTGTTCTAAGGCACTTGGCCAGTAAAATCCATGCCGGAAAGCTTTTGCTACCAAGGCTCTTGACGAGGCATGATGCCCACATTTCCCTTGATGTATATCTCGGAGGATGCCAAGCCCTTCTTTCGGGTCAACACACCGCTGGAGTACATTAGTCACACTCCTTTTGTATAGCTCGGAATTGATGATCGTGTATGCTTTTGCTCTCCTCTGAGTTTGCCTGGACAACACCTCCTCAACGGGTAAGGTTAGATCTTTCAGGAATTGGAATATGGGTAGTGCCCAAGCTGGTATTGCTCATACAGGGAACACATGCTCATCAATTTCCATCTGATCCACCGGCATAACCTCAACCGGATCACGTTGAGCAGTCCCCGGGTTCTGCGAAGCAGCCCCCGGGTTTGCCGAGGCAGTCCCCGGGTTTGCCGAGGCAGTCCCCTGGTTTCGCGCACCATCTCCCATGTCAATGTCCAAGGGTGCAGCTCCAGACTCCGGATCCTCCGGGGCATTGATTGAGTCGGTTTCTGGGGACGGTCTGATATATGGCTTTCTGAGGTGATCTAATGCTACACCCGGTGGAATTGCTTGTCGGGTTGATCCGAGCTTTGACAATACGTCGGCAGCCTCATTTTCCACCTGGGGTACATGGCGAAATTCGTATCCCTCAAAGTAACCAGATATTTTCTGCACATGGAATCTGTATAATGTCATGTTTGGATAAAGAGCGTCCCACAACCTCGACACTTGCTGAACTACCAAATCTGAGTCGCCAAAGCATTGGATCCGACGTATCCCAATTTCTTTTGCCACTTTGAGCCCATGCACAGGTGCTTCATATTCGGCGACATTGTTCGACGCTGCGAAATGGATCTGTAGCACATACTTCCACTGGTCATTCTTTGGCGAGGTAAGCACAACTCCGGCGCCTAACCCGGTTTTTGTTTTTGACCCGTCGAAGTGCATTCTCCAGTAGTTCGGATCTAGTAGCCGTGGTTCATATTGTACCTCGGCCCAGTCCACAAAAAAGTCGGCCACAGCCTGAGACTTGATTGCTTCTCTTCTGTCATATTGTGGCGCATAGGGAGCTAGTTGAATTGCCCATTTTGCAATTCTGCAACTTGCATCCTTGTTACTCATTATTTCGGATATAGGGGCTTGACTCCTGTAAGGGATGGGACCGGACTTTCTTCTACGTCCGGAATAGCACAACTAAGGATCACATCCAGCTGCGCCCTTACGCTCCGGGTTCTCCCAATCCGGATCTGTGGGACGTGGACCCCAAGAAGCCCACTGTCCTGGCGAACCAGGTCAACAAGAGGTTCTAGGAGTTGAAGGATCTCGGATTGCGCAATGAGGATGCCATGATTACGTTTGTGCACAACCGGATCTCCCCCCTGCAGAAACGCACGCACAAAGTCTATCATATGAGCTGGGGCCACGACCCCAACCGGACCTCTACTTTTGAGTTGAGCAATAGCGAGATCTTTCGCCGGGTCAAGTCCCTCTTCACCACTAAGAAGGACTTTTCTTCTGAGTGGACGTGGGGAATTGAACACTATTGCCGCGATAGGCTTCCTCCCGTGGATCATATGCCGCAAACTTTCTCCGAATTGAATCATATGCCGGTCTTTGTTGTATGTTTAACTTTGTTGTCTTTTCTTTCCCTTAGCAATTCCTTCAGCAAACTATTGAGGATGGCACCGAGCCTTCCCTCAAATGGGCGCCTGACCGGGATACCTCGGACGAGGAAGAACCGGATCAGGAGATGTTCCTTCCTATGGCCGACACAACCAAGCGACCCACCGGTAAACTCTCTTCCATTAGATATTGGCTCGATGATGAAGATGACTTGGATGTTGAGGTGATGGAAGCATTTGACGATGTCCCCCTTTCTTATGCTTTTCTAGCATCAGCTAACCCCGGTGGGCAGATCCATGAAGACCCTCCCCTTGCCGTGGGTGAGCCAGTCCCGGTCGCGCCGAAGAAGAAAAGGGGAGCGGCATCTGCTTCGTCCTCCGGACCTTCTTAGCCAGCCAAGTAGCAAAAGAAGTCCGCGGACAAAGCCGCCACCAAGGCCACGACTAAGGTTGTGGCCTGGAGAGCTCGCAAGCCGAAGGAGCCCCTGACTTCAGATGAGTAAGTCGTTTCTCCCTTTGCTTATTCACTTTCCCTTCCTTTATAGTTTATCATCATGCATTATTTGATTCGGCAGGGCCACGGTGGAGGTCCCACAGAGTGGATATGGCATTGCCTCGCCACTCTGGCATAGCCCTTCTCCCCCTCATGGCGACGATTCACGCCCGCTGAGCCCCATTCCAGAGGGTTCAGCGGCTGCTCCGGGTTCCAGCCCACCTCGTCAAGAGGAGAGCAACCTCGGAGCGGGGGAGTTTGGCTCTGCCGAGGCAGCAGCAACCACAACTTCGGCTCCGCCGCAACCAGCTATCACCAAGGTTCCTTTAGCACCTCCGCCGAAGAAGAAAATAGCACCAACACTAGCACCAACTCCAGCCCCAGCAGCAACATCAAAAGCAATGGCAGCAGCATCAAGCCCCTCCGCCTCGTCCGAGTCTTCCAAGGCTCGGCGAGAAGACACTAGCAGCACCAAGGCTAGCGCCAAGGTAGCTCCCAAGGGCAAATCTGCTGCAACAACTTCCACTTCTTAGCAGCAACCTAAGGGCAAAAAGGCTCCTGACGCCACCAGGGCAGCGTCCATCGAGGCTGGACAGCGCACACTCGCGTCCATGCTTTCGAAGAAGACTCCACCTCCGAAGGACGCCCCCGCCGAGCCAGTTGATGTGCAACTTGTTTTGCACACCAGCCCAGCTCTTGCCTAGGTTGAGAGGAGAGAAGCTCATTCTAAGGGTCTAGTTGCCCCCCATATGCTCAGCGGCGAACGATACCCTCCAACCTTGATCGAGTTTGTAAATAACTGGAACAAGGCGGAGTTCATCCACAACGATGATCTCCCGGAGAAGTTCGGTCCCACCGAATTTGCTGCGCAGATGAATACTGCTACCAAAGCAATTAACCTTGAGGCTCGGATGATGGAGGTGCGTTACTTCACCTTTTCCTTAGCATGCTGCGGATATTAGTGATATAATCATTAGTCCCCGAGCCTCCGGGGGAGTAACTTGTTACTCGGCCGGATGCTCCTTAGAAAACTAACGTAGCTCCTTGATAACTTTGAATATGCACACACCTAGAGTCGGGTTAAGTTCCACTTGGCCCGGATCTTGTATACTTCGAATATGCACACACCTAGAGCCGGGTTAAGTTCCACTTGGCCCGGATCTTGTACACTTCGAATATGCACACAGCTAGAGTCGGGTTAAGTTCCACTTGGCCCGGATTTTGTACACTTCGAATATGCACACACCTAGAGCCGAGTTAAGTTCCACTTGGCCCGAATTTTGTACACTTCGAATATGCACGCACATAGAGCCGGGTTAAGTTCCACTTGGCCTAGATTTTGTACACTTCGAATATGCACACACCTAGAGCCGGGTTAAGTTCCACTTGACCCGGATTTTGTACACTTCGAATATATACAAGACTAAGTTATCTTTTTGTACTCTTTTCAGGTGACCACCAACCGCTGGAGCGCTGAGTTTCAGCGTCTCCTGGACACTCATAAGATGCTGCGCGCCAAACATACTTTGCTTATCGCTGAACAAGATAAAAGGGGTAAGTTTCTTCCTTGGCATTTTTTGTTGTTTCTTCCTCCTTTTCCGCCGAACTAATCCATCATTCAGATTTCGCAGCTGAGGTGGAAGCTGAGAATACCATCATGAGGAAGAACCTGGACTAGATCAAGGGTAAGTCGTTTTGGCTCAACTTTGCTATGCTCTCTATCTCATTTTCTCCTTGGCTCGGCAAACATTCATACCTCAGCTTTGCCGGGTCAACAAACTATTTCAGCATCTCTTGAAGATAGTGTGCCCGTGCCTGATATAATGCTGCATTTTCTCGAACAAGTAGGGTAGCATCAAGCTGAGCTCAAAAACAAAGATGATGAGCTTGCCCTCCTCTGAGCCAAAGATGATGAGATTGCCAAGCTCAAAGCAGATATGAAAAAGCTGAAAGCACAGCATCAAACCGAACTTCAAAAGGCTGGCCAGGACTTTACTGAAGAGCGCGAGCGCCTCAACCTCCAGATCGCCAAGGATCAAGAACTGCTTAAGGAGGCCGACTCTAAACTTGAGTCGGCGAACGCTGAGCTTTTTCAACTCTGGGAGAGGCGTGACAAGTGCACCAAGGAGCTGACCCGGATCCACAGCCATATTGCTGGTAAGCTCTTTTCCTTTAACAGACACTGACCTTTCCGGGTTTGCTCCATTTACTTACTCCACCTGTCTTATTTTTTTAGGCAAATTCCCAGAGAGCGAGGTCGTCGCATCCAAAGTTGTTGCCAAGTTCCACCAGAAGAGGGGTACCCCAATTGTCCCTAGTGCCGGAGAAATTCCATATGACATGGAGGACTTGCTGCTCAGCTTGTCTTCTCATGTCGAACTTGTCAAGAACTATGGCAAGGACGTCTTCGGCGTAGTAATCCGGATCTTCAAGGTCTTTTGGCCTGAGGAAGATACTCTAGAGAATATGTCTGTTCTTTTTGCCAGGCTTATGGAATGCGAGACTCAGCTCGATCTCTGGAGAGAATCTGCTGGACGCGCCGGAGCTGAGATTGTTCTCGACTACGTGCTTACATGGTATGAGAAGATTGACCTCAATCTCCTTTGTGCATGCGCACTAGATCAAAGTGGTCTACTGACCCGGATTGGGTAGCTCGGCGCAAGGCTTGCGCTCACAGCTTCATCCAATATGCCCCCATTCATCAATGGAACGAGGGACCGAGCTTCCTGGATGCCGCCAATGATGAAAACCTTGAAAATGCTGAAGATGAGTCGGATGAGGACGAAGAAGATGAAGTCTCAGATATCGAGGAAGACGCAGATGATTCTGAAGCTGAGGCCGAGGCTGCCCCTGCTGGCGCCGAATTACCTCCTCCTGCTGCTCCTTGATAAACACTTTAAATTTCATCAGATCCCCGGTATGCCGGGTGGAATTGTATCCAGTACACAAGTGATATTTTTCTAGTAAGTTTTTATGCCGGATTAACTTGGGCATAGTCCCCGAGTTTCATTTTCTTGTTCTTCCAATCTTCTGGCTCGGCTCGTGTCTACCTTGATTCGGTTTTATGACTTACGAGTCCGAGTTTCAAAAAATTTCTTAACAATACTTGGAAACTTTAGGATTAGCTCAAAATAACTCAGCATAATAAATCAAAAGTAAACATAAGGTTGGTCCAAAAAACAAACATCGGCTCGAGACTAAGTTCTTTTCCTTAGTCGTTTTTCATGTGCTACGCAATTTCAAACTTGTTCTCTTGCTTGCCATGAAGTCAAATCTTGTTGGACATCAGCAAGTCGAAGAGTTGGGTTTTCAGTGCTCACACACTACTAATCCGGGTTAAGTAGAAAAACTTACGCCACACGACATATAAATGAGAAATACAGAAGACAACAAACATTATTAAGGCAGTCCCCGAGTTACTGCTCAAGGTGCCAACATTTCATTGATAAGCTCATTGCCGGCATACATACCGACATATGAGAGACTCGGATACATACACTTTTCTGCTAAGTGTAGAAAGGACGAAGTAGAGCTACATTCCATGGACCTTAGATTCCTCGCCGGACCTGTCCGCCTTGTTCTTTTCCTGTGGTTTTGCATCGATAAGATAATAAGAATCATTGTGCAATGCTTTGCTCACAATGAATGGCCCTTCCCATGGGGGGGATAACTTATGCATGCCAGAAGTACGTTGTACCAACCGGAGTACCAGATCAACTTCCCGGAAGACTCGGGGGTTTACTTTGCGGCTATGATAGCGTCGGAGGTTTTGCTGATATATGGCGGATCTGGACAATGCCAATTCTCTCGCTTCTTCCAGCAGATCAACATCATTTTTCCGGGCTTCCTGCACTTCGGCTTCTGTGTATTGGGTAACCCTAGGCGATTCATGCTCTATGTCGGCTGGTAATACAGCTTCTGCCCCATATACCAGAAAGAATGGCGTATAGCCTGTTGATCGATTCGGAGTTGTTCTTAAACTCCATAATACCGCTGGTAGTTCTTCTATCCAGCACCCCGCTGATCTTTGCAGCGGCTCAATGAGCCGGGGTTTTATCCCGGATAATACTAATCCGTTGGATCTTTCCACTTGTCCGTTCGATGCGGGGTGGGCTACCGAGGCAACGTCCAGGCGGATCTTCTTATCTCGATAGAATCGTGCAAATGCTCCTTCAGCAAAATTTGTGCCATTATCAG
Organism: Avena sativa; assembly: GCA_916181665.1. Taxonomy (NCBI): domain Eukaryota; kingdom Viridiplantae; phylum Streptophyta; class Magnoliopsida; order Poales; family Poaceae; genus Avena; species Avena sativa. The sequence continues at coordinate 539,388,123 of OV702289.1, read as the reverse complement.
TTATGATGCTGTGAGGATAACCATAACTCAAGATGACGTCTTTGAGAAATGTCACGGCCGTAGCTCCATCACATTTTCTTATTGGATTTACTTCAATCCACTTTGTAAACTTATCCACCATGACCAAAATGTGAGTCATATTTCCCCTTGCTGGTTTGAACCGGCCAACCATATCCAAACACCATACGGCAAATGGCCAGGTGATTGGTATGGTCTTGAGTTCCAACATTGGCATATGTGTCTTGGTAGCGTACCTCTGACAACCGTTGCATTTTCTTACCAAATCTTCTGCTTGTTCTAAGGCACTTGGCCAGTAAAATCCATGCCGGAATGCTTTTGCTACCAAGGCACTGGACGAGGCATGATTGCCACATTTCCCTTGATGTATATCTCGGAGGATGCCAAGCCCTTCTTTCGGGTCAACACACCGCTGGAGTACATTAGTCACACTCCTTTTGTATAGCTCGGAATTGATGATCGTGTATGCTTTTGCTCTCCTCTGAGTTTGCCTGGACAACACCTCCTCAACGGGTAAGGTTAGATCTTTCAGGAATTGGAATATGGGTAGTGCCCAAGCTGGTATTGCTCATACAGGGACCACATCCTCATCAATTTCCATCTGATCCACCGGCATAACCTCAACCGGATCACGTTGAGCAGTCCTCGGGTTCTGCGAAGCAGCCCCCGGGTTTGCCGAGGCAGTCCCCGGGTTTGCCGAGGCAGTCCCCTGGTTTCACGCACCATCTCCCATGTCAATGTCCAAGGGTGCAGCTCCAGACTCCGGATCCTTCGGGGCATTGATTGAGTCGGTTTCTGGGGACGGTATGATAGATGGCTTTCTGAGGTGATCTAATGCTACACCCGGTGGAATTGCTTGTCGGGTTGATCCGAGCTTTGACAATACGTCGGCAGCCTCATTTTCCACCCGGGGTACATGGCGAAATTCGTATACCTCAAAGTAACCAGATATTTTCTGCACATGGAATCTGTATAATGTCATGTTTGGATAAAGAGCGTCCCACAACCCCGACACTTGCTGAACGACCAAATCCGAGTCGCCAAAGCATTGGATCCGACGTATCCCAATTTCTTTTTCCACTTTGAGCCCATGCACAGGTGCTTCATATTCAGCGACATTGTTCGACGCTGCGAAATGGATCTGTAGCACATACTTCCACTGGTCATTCTTTGGCGAGGTAAGCACAACTCCGGCGCCTAACCCGGTTTTTGTTTTTGACCCGTCGAAGTGCATTCTCCAGTAGTTCGGATCTGGTAGCCGTGGTTCATATTGTACCTCGGCCCAGTCCACAAAAAAGTCGGCCACAGCCTGAGACTTGATTGCTTCTCTTCTGTCATATTGTGGCGCATAGGGAGCTAGTTGAATTGCCCATTTTACAATTCTGCCACTTGCATCCTTGTTACTCATTATCTCGGATATAGGGGTTTCACATATTACTTTGATGGGGTTCTCCTCAAAATAATGTTTTAGCTTCTTTGCTGCCATATACACACCATACGCCACTTTCTGATAGTGCGGATAATTTTTCTTTGATACGGATAATCCCTCGCTCAGATAATACACTAGCCTTTGCACTGACTTACCCTCTTCGTCCCGCTCTACCACGATTACTGCACTTACAACTCGGTTGGTTGCGGCTATATAGAGCAACATTGGCTCCTTTGATAGTGGAGAGGCTAACACTGGCGTAGTGGCTAACATTTTCTTTAATTAAATAAAGGCTTTATTGGCCTGCGGCGTCCAAATGAACTTGTCCGACTTTTTCATGAGTTGATAGAGGCAATGCCTTTTCTCCCAACCGACATACAAACCGACTTAACGGTGCCAGGCAACCAGTGAACTTTTGGACATCATTAAGACACTTCGGAAATTCCATTCGCTCTATGGCCCGGATTTTAGTTAGATTGACTTCGATACCTCGGCTGGAGACAAGAAATCCGAGTAATTTTCTAGCCGGGACATCGAAGGTACATTTTTCCGGGTTAAGCTTCATCCGGAACCTCCTTAGGTTCGCGAACGTCTGCCTGATATCGTCAAGGAGCGTTTTGCTTTCCTTGGTCTTGATAACCACATCATCTACATACACTTGCACATTTTGACCAATTTGGTCGTGCAAACATTTCTGCATACATCTTTGGTACGTTGCCCCTGCATTACGTAAACCAAATGGCATGGTGCGATAGCAATAAGCCCCATATGGGGTGATAAACGCAATTTTTATTTGATCATCCGGATTCAGAGGTATCTGGTGGAAACCATAATATGCATCAATGAATGACAACAGTTCACACCCAGCAGTTGAATCTATGACCTGATCTATCCTTGGCAGTGGAAATGGATCTTTTGGACACGCCTTATTCAGGTTCGTGTAATTGATACACATACGCCAAACCACTGCCACATTTGGATCATCCTTCTTCTTCTCCACCAACACCGGATTAGATAGCCAATCTGGGTAAAGAACTTCCATAATAAATCTTGCTGCTAGCAACCGAGCTATCTCATCTCCAATGACTTTTCTCCTATCTTTGGCGAAGCGGCGGAGAGGTTGCTTCACCGGCCTTGCTCCGGGTCTCACATTCAAAGAGTGCTCGGCCAACTCCCTCGGAACACCTTGCAAGTCATGTGTGGACCAAGCAAAAATATCCCGATTCTCACGGAGGAAGTTGACAAGCTCGCTTTCCTATTTATCATTTAACCCGGCACCAATTGTTACAGTGCGCTCTAGGAACATGTCATCAACAGACACTTTCTTGGTATCCTTTGTGGCTTGGAACGAAACACTACCATGCGGATTACTCAACGCCGGCATATATTGCTGCGCGGACTGAGCCAACGCCGCCACCTCCAGTATCTTCCTTTTTTCCTGCGCAATCACGAGTGAATCGGCTAGGTTAGACCCGGCTGACGCACACTCAATGGAACGTCGGAAATCTCCAGCAATGGTAATCACTCCATTTGGCCCCGGCAGCTTCATCTTCAGATAACTGATATGGCAGCTTGCCATGAACTTGTTCAATGCTGGCCTTTTGAGTAACGCGTGATACGCACTTTCCAAGTTCACCACTTCAAACTCCAAATTCTCAGTTCGGCAGTTATCTCTCGTGCCGAACAATACGTCAACCGGCCTTTGCCTATGGGCTCACAAGAAATACCTGGCACAATGCCATGGAAAGTTGTCCTTGTAGCTTGGAGCATGTTCTCCGTGATACTCAACTTGCGCATTGTATCCGCATACATGATGTTAATGCTACTACCATTGTCAATTAGTACCTTTGAGAATCTCACATTGATGTTAGGCCCAATGAATGTCGGATCCAGCACTAACACATACGAACCAGGACTTGGCATAAGCTTGGGGTGATCCTTGATGCTCCAGGTAATTTCCTGGTCCGACCAAGGCATATACCTCATCACTGCTGGCATTACCGCATTCACCTCTATGTGTCGGCGCTGCAAGCTCTTTCTATCTGTTTCCTCAGTCGTAAACACACGGTAACTCTGATGATGTTCTCTGTACTCCTTCCTCCCTTCATTTCCGGGGTACCTCTGATCCGGCAGATGCTGGTCTTCCACTTGATGCACTGCATCCCTTCTCTCATGGTTATCATACCTCGGCGGAGGGGGAGGCAACATTAGTTGTTGCGTGTTCGCTCCAGAGAGCAATTGCTACCGGGGTAACTCCTGCCGAGGTTGATCATTCCGAGGTGCCTGAGCATTCCCCGAACCACCTTGTTCTATTTTACGCATCCACTCACACTGCCTTGTTGTATGACCTGCTGGGTTACTCGGATTTGGCGTGTGAAATTTACACGGTTGATCCAGCATCGACTCGTAAGTATACCTCGGATGGTCCTTCTTTTCCTGCCACTGTTTCTTCTGCTCTGGCGTCCAAGTTTTCTTGCCATCATTTCTCGTTGACCATTGTTGCCCTCTAGTTTTCGGTCGTTGATTTCCACCTGCTCTGGGTTGATCTTGATTCACCGTAGCAACTTGTTGCGAACTGTACCGGTAATCCGGTCTGTCATCTCTTATTTTACCCCGGTAATCATTCCTCCGGGATGACCCGGCTCCATCTCTCTGGTAGCACTCCTTATTTGACTCGTTTGACACGAGCCTGGGTTGAGTCGGATCACCCAACGCATATGAATCAGCAATCCGGATTGTCTCTGCCAACGTAGTTGGCATATCCCTTTGCAATCTTTGCCACAACATGCTTGCATATCTGCATCCTTGTGCAAACAATGCTATGGCCTGTGACTCGATCACCCCCTCACATGAGTTTCTCACGGTACACCACCGGGTCAAGAACTCCCGGTCCGTCTCGTTCGGTCTCTGCTTACACATTGCTAGGGTTTGTGGCCTATTTGGCCTCTGATACGTACTTGAGAAATTGCTGATAAACATTTCCTCAAAATCAATCCAGCAGTTAATACTTCCGGGCGGCAAACTGTTTAGCCATACCCTCGCTGGCCCCTCCAACATCTGGGGCACGTATCTCACAGCCCATCTCAAGTTGCCTGTAGCAATTTTCACAGCTGTAGCATAGTTAATCAACCAATCCTCCGGCTTTGTGCTGCCATCGTATGTCTTAGTGCCTCTAGGTAGCTAGAAGTTAGGTACCGGAGGTTCCTTCATGATTCGGGGTCCAAAACACGCAGGACCCAGGGGACCTTGCATTCAATCTGTTCCGACCGATACAGCCGATCCAGTTTTAATCTGGCATCATCAGGCATCAAATCCCTGCTTCCCAATCTTGACCCTATCACATGATAGTCCGGCCTTGGGTATCCTGCGTTCACCATTTCCGAATCACCATCATTATATCGGTCTTGCTCTCGAGGGGCACCTCTCTGTTGCATACCTCGGCCAGCACTTTGCTCTTGCCTTGGTATATTCCGCTGTTGCGGTTGTCTTGCTCCTGCCAAGTTTCGCTGTCCAGCATTGCCATTCACAGCATTTCCTTGACCAGCATTGCCTTGGTCGCGGTTACCTCGGCCAGCTTCACCTCGGCTCACACTTCGTCGATCGTCATTTCTCTATACTCCTTTTCCTTTCCCTGCCCTTGCCGGGTCATACGGGACTATTTGTTTGTTCCTCTTGGCCGAGGTTACCACCTCTTCTCTCCTAGGACCACCATGTGGAGACGATGTAGCTCCAGCGGATTTCTCCGGGTTACCCACCGTCGAATGAATGATCTTGGAGATCCCAGGTCTCTTCGGGTTAGCCCTGAGCAATTCCTCATTCTGCCTGTTCGCGATCCGAACCAACTCATTGACCCTATCTTGTTGTCTCTGACGGGCTTCACCTGTTAGACCCTCTAATTCGGACGCAGCTGCATCTGCTGCTCTGAGGTTTTTCGCCGGGGTACTGTACTTCGGCAGCCCCATGGACAAACAATTCTCTGACTCCTCGATCCTAGTATCATCCTCATTGTTCATTTCACTCATGAGATTTCTCCCCTTCACTTTTACAGCATCTACCTTATTTGCCTTTGCGTACTCACGCAGTGTCATGTTCAACGACTGCTGAGCCGCGGCTATCTTTTTTGCTCCCTCTAGTATTTTTTGCCTAGTTTCCTCTAGCTTGGCCTATGCCTGAGCCGGATCTACCACTGCTGTTACAGGGTTTGCCAAGCTATCCATCGCTTCCCGCAGCACATTCTCTGGCCTCTCTAGTGGAGGACCTCTACTTTTCCTTGGTCCTTTAGGCGTTACCTCCGGATCTGGTGCCGGATCCTTGCTTGCACCGGCACTAGGTGCAGTCATCCTCACCTCAGCACGGTCCGGGGAGCGAGTGATACGCTCCCCGCGAACCACACTAAGGGGTGGCTCGCCTCCTTCAGCGATGTGCCGCGGATGAACGCACGACACATCGACAGCAATGTAGACCTTGTGCGCGCCGAGCTTGACAAAGAGGCCGTTGCGGGGAAGAGGACGCTTGCCAAAGCAGCCAGTGTTGTCGCTGACAAAGTCCAGTGCTCCAAAGCACTGAACGAGCCCGGAGACAATGCGTTCGTCGGTGCCGATGAGGTTTCCCGTCCGGATCTTGACCCCTGCTAGCGCCGCTAGCCCCACGGTGGGCGCCAACTATCGTGGTGGTGTCACGGCAGATTCCATGGATAGGCTAAAGGTGGGGACTAAATGCACTAGGGGAATCCAGGGAGGGATAGTGTGGTGATTCCACACACAGAAGCTTTGTATTTGATTCACTTCCACAGATTACAGGTGCTCCTTGAGCTGTATTGGAGAGAGGAGGAAGAAGGAGCTCTCTTACTCTCACCACTAGCTAGCCCTCAGGAACCAAGTAAAATCTAACCCACTAGAGATCAACCCTTTCTACAGAGGCCCTAGCCCTCCTTATATAGGGGTGGCTAGGTCTCCAATTAGGGCATACGTGGAGGCATATTTCAGGGAATATGCCTCTTCCCAAAATAGTAAGCCGACCGGGTCACTTTTCCCCCGTGTCATCCATGCAGAGGCTACGTGAGCCTCTGCGGCGCCCGCGTCAGCCGACATTGGCATCGTCACCTTTGTCGGCCACGCCTCGGTGGTCCTGTCTTTGTCCGCTTTGCTCACGCTCTGTGTACAATGGTCACCTTTGACCAGCGAGATACCTTCCTTCTCCTACAAGCTTGATATGACCCGGATCGTACATAGTTGATCCGGCCACACCCGTTCCTGCATACAAGTTAGATTCGTCTGTCCGACATACGCCTTAAGTCGGTTGAGACCCAGTTAGGTGGACATCCCCTGGTCCGGGTTACCCCGAGATTCGGCCGGTCTTGAGGTGACTCGGCCAGCATTTGCTAACTCGGCCTTTATACCCCGGCGTGACCCTACCCGAGGGTATCCCCCAACATTTTACCTAGGTCTCGCTGCTGAGACTAATAAGCCCAGTAAACGAAGACAGAGGGAGTACAAAGTTAAAATATCCTATATTTTGAAACGGAGGGAGTACATGAGAAGTAAATAAGGCCTTACCAGGGACCATACCATGCAGGCATGCAGATACACAGGTCAACGCGTGCGAAGTGCAAGTACGAGAGTTTCAATATACTAGTAGCTATGCACGCGCGCGTCTCAATTAATCAATTCTTTGCTCAATCCAAGTAATCACATAATATGTCCAAGAGTTTTTTTGAATACTTCAAATCTACATTACTTTCTGCTCACATGATACGTCATTGTACTTCCACACTTTTAGATGTTATCGATTATAAATGAGCGGACAATGTTCACTCCTTTTGCTACACGGCTATATATCTAGATACATCTTCCCATCTTATACAGAACTCTAATGTCTCATATTCCTCTTCGTATCAACAAGTTGATATAGTCTATGTGCTCTTGCAGTACTATTGCAGCTGCTGATTTAGAGATTCTATAGCTTGACAAAAAAAACAAAAAATTCATGTGAAAACTCAGCATCATCCAATATAGTCACAAGTTGTACAAGCAATCCTGTGCTAGTATTATATGAAGGAACACCAATAACAATAGTGATTTTATACTTGATAACACTTATAGATTGATTATCTATAGTGTACCATAACCAACATTGCTCAGGGCTCTCTCGTGAGTGGTCTTCATTTTTTTGATACAAGCACAATCAGTGTATCTTCATTGCACGGTAGGTTTATCTGACGGTGCAAATTCCAGTCTAGCTTTCAATATTTACACCAAGAGTTTCAGATTAGTTTCAGTATATTTTCAGATTATTAAGTCAAAACAAAAGGAGTGTTCGTCAATTCAACAACAAAAGTTTTAGACATGTTGATTGCTGCATCCGTGAAATACTAATATTAAGTGGCCACATAAGAAATACTTACTGTGCAACTTTATAACAAATCAAGAGAGTGAGACATATGAAAGACATTTGATCTTAGAAGTTTACCATTAGTGAACTACCACAAAAAAATAGGAAATCTATTCTCCAGGGTATCTTTTTTCACAACCGCTTCATCATGAATACTCAATGATAAAATGATAAATGAAACAAGAGGCCGGGTTTACCTATACCTATATATGTACATCTAGAACTCCGAACATATGTATAGGCCATAAGCCTAGAAAGACAACAAAGATAAGCAATTGCATGCCCAAAGCAAAGTTGTTCTGTTGCAAAATATGCTCATGTTTTGAACAAAAGTCATGTGTAGGGAAAGAGAAGATAATAATTATAATTTTTATATAAATTCTAATTAATTTTATGCAAAAATGCAATTATGACCTCAACCCAAAGATTGCCTCCAGATCAACGAAGCCACATGTAGCTCTCTGATGATATCCCCTTTGGAGGGTAAACTAATTATCTCAACTCAGCAGTCAACATATTCAACACAAATTTTCAAACTTGATTGGTGGCTAAGACACAATACCTCGTATTGTAAGAGAACTGAAAAAATTTCACAGCATATATCGTTATACCAAATAAGAGAAACCGGCAGAACACCATGTAAAATATTAAGTTTATACCTGCAAAGTAACGGCGTATCTGACCCGATGGTTTTGCCAATTGTGCTTGTATATGTTAATATGCTGCTATGCCCACCGCTGTAGATAAGATGCAATGCAAGCAGGCGATGAATGAAAACAAAAAATAGGGAAAGGATCACCATGCAATGTCTTGCAACATTTGACATAGGACCCCGCCTTAGCGGCAGCTGCTATGCTAGGTCCTCAGCGGTGGCACGTCTCGATGGGGCCTCGGCGGAGGTAGCTCTATCCTCTATGGCGGTGTACCACCTGGCAGCAGTGATGCATACGGCTGGGGCCTCCGCGACGGCGTGCCCAAGTGGCGCCTAGACAGTGGATGACAACGCATCCGGTGGTGGCGACGATTCTTGTCCGTATGAGCCGAGGCGTCATCCCCTGGTGATGGCACCGTCGTCATGCTCCTCGACGGCACTCGGCGAAGCAGGGCGGACATGGAGATCGGCTCGTGCTACAGGAGATCAGGCCAACGCTATGTAGTCGGCAGGAGTGTAGGCGTGTAGCGGCCAGGCCATGAAATCCGGAAGATGGAGATGATTTGATCCGTGAAATCAGGCATGCCCCGCTTGATTGTTTATTGTTGAGATTGCTTCTTGTTTTTGGATGCGTGAAATCAGGGCATACGGGCTGCGGGACATGCGTTCCTTTTCCTCTGCGGTGGAGTATGTTCAGCCAACGTAAATTACTAAATGCACACAAGATAAGATTCGGTTAATTCTAGCGGTTAGATTGAGTTGCTTGGCCCAATCATACGGTGGTATTATGTCTGTGTACGTTTTATGGGGTGTGTCTAGAAAAAATAACGTTTGCTCTTTTATTAGTAGTAGAGATGGGTGTGAAACACCATCGTAACTGAACAATCATCAGTGACGCAACCTGCACGAGTATAAAACTCGCACTAGGAGTACTACTAGCTAGGAGCTGGAGTGGTGGAACTGGCCAGCGCGTGCATTTATGTGGCGACGGGAAACAAGCGGCTGGTTGGATTTGGTTGGGTGGGTCGTGGATGGATATATGGGAAGATGGTCTAGCTGGCCGGCCAACACATACGCGAGTTAGGCATGGCTGAAAATGTGTTTGAAAGGCGAGAGGGAGATGGGCAACGGCATCCATCGCGAGTTAGGGCGTGTTTGTTCGTCCATCACGAGTTAGGCCGTGTTTGTTCGATCGGGTCCAAATTTTTGATTTTCTACTTGGTCCGCTGAGTGTTGCATGAGAGCAGATTTGGTTTGGTCAACTTGGATATTTTGTTTGGCTTTCTGTATTCAGGTTTCCCGTAAATCGGCCCAATTGTTAGGTTGCCTATATTGTAATTTTTTCCTCTTAGGTATTTGGTGTGTTGCTTTGTACCTGATCACATGGGTTATGAACACCCCTTTCATATTTTAGTGATCTTACCACACACACGGTCCACAACATTACTAGCTACATCACATATATATATACTACCGTACAACAGTAATCAGGGTTCTAAACACCCCTGATCAAAATAACCATCAGCCACGAGAGGCTTAACCCCTGGTGAATAGAACCATCAACGAGGGCATCACATGCCCCTGAGCCACCAGGGATTTTAACCCCTGATCAAAAGAGATCAGCCATAGTTCACCAGCATGAGTTCTCCATCAGCAACTACCACTACTACTTACAAACTAACATGCTATAACATCAAGACCATCGGCATCTAGCCGTGGTCAGGGCAGGTGTATTGCCTATGATGGGGTTCGTTGCATAGAAAACAAAAAATTCCTACGGTTTGCAACTGCCAAGACCGAATCTAGGCGATACTTTGTAATGGTTACAGATAGACTCACCCTCGTAGACCGTAAGCAGGATAAAATTTCCGCAAAAAAACATGGTTGATATAGATGGTACACGACTGTCGGGCGACCTTTGACCCAGGTGACTCGTCTCGTCTCACCCCCCGCGGGCGATGGGGCAGGTCTCCTGCGACGGCCTCCTCCCGGCTCCCCCTCCTCCCATCCTCCCCCTGCCGTCGTCGGCGCGCACCGCCAGGCAAAGCCTGCACGGTGCCGGCGGTGGCGGGGACCTGTTCTTCTCGGCGGCGGCAGGGTGCGCGGGGCGCTTGTGCTGGCGGCGGTGCGCCATGGCGGGTTCGGCGGGGTGCTGAGGACCGTGGCGGCGGCGGATCCGGCTACTCCGTGCAGCATGGCGACGGGTTACCCGGCAGGCACGGTGGCGATGGGGTCGCAGGGGCAGTTGGTGGTGTGCTCTGCAGGGCTCGACCTGGGCCAGTTCGGGCCCGATCTGGGCCGTGCGGGCCCTGTCCGGGGTCCTCGGTCACCGGGGGGTGGCAGTTGACCTCTCCTAGCAAGGCGGACGGCATGCAGGCGGGGGACGGGGCCGCAGGGTCTCCCGGGGGCAAGCTCCGCAGGGCCCGGTCTAGGCCAGGTTGGGCCCGATCTAGGCCGTGCGTGCCTCTTCCGGAAACCTCGGCTTCCTGCATGGCGACGGGTGGCAGACGGCCTCGTCTTGCTGTGACGCGGCTAGGACACCGGATCTGGGCCGGGCGGGCCTAGGTCAGGTGGTTGATCGCCCGGCAATTCCTTCCCGGGTGGCCCGGGGCGGCACGGAGGTGCCATGTCCGCCATGTTTGTCCCTCCTCACCCCTGTGACCCTAGGTGGTGATCCTCAGACCAGCGGTGGACCGGTATCCCGAATGAACATGGTGGCGAGCGCGCTGCTGCTTGGTGGCGGGGATCGGCGATGGCAGTGGATCCACTGGCGGGTAGAGAGGTAGGGACTAGTGCTAGGGTCAGCGGCGACGGTGACACCCTTGCTGAAGTGTGGCAGTGGGGCTTCACGAGTCCTTGAGCTCGGCCAGACTAGTGAGGGTTTGGTTTGTCCCTGCTGCTACATCCGGTCGGCTATCACCTTCTGGCGGTGGAGGTAGTTCTCTCCCGCGTGTCATTGTACCATCGACCCTCACCGGCGTTCCTTCGTCTCGGTCGATCCAGCCTCGTTCTATGGGTCATGGTGAGAAGACGATGGTGACTTCAAGACCGTGGTGGCGTGTGTTGGTGGGCGACGAGCTGCTGGAGCTTCAAAGCGTCCGAGAGCGTGGTTTTTTGAGGGGTCGGGAGAAATCCTTGTCGTCTTGACACCGACGTGGTGACGCCTGCGGGTGTCACTTTCCTTCTTGAAGGGCGTCGGCTGTATCTCTTCCCCACCTCCGGTAGCATATCAGGGGAAACCCTAGGACTCGTTCGGGTAGCAGCGTCGTTGTCGTCGCTTCCTTCTTGGAGGTGCTGCTTGATATGCGACACTTTAGAGAGGCTAGGAGAGGGGTTGATATTCTCCGGTGGGCGCAACGGTTGCGGGTCACCCTCGTTTTGGTCGAGCCTATGTCGTTGGCTTTGTTTTCTCTTATGTTTCTTTTTTGTTTTCTTTTTGTTTTGTCTTTTGGGCGTTGTGCTGTCTGGCCCAGCAGCGGTCTCAAATCGTGGTTGCTATATTAATATAGTTGGGCATATGCCTGTTTCGAGGAGGATGGTACACTACCATCCTCAAGGACGTGTAGACGATCAGCGACACAGACGGGAAGCGCCTCTGTAATCGGTCACACGTTCGCTGTGCTGACGACTCCTGATCCCTTGCTCCAGCCAGGCAGCGGAAGTAGCGGATCCCAGGGAACTCCAAAAGTGCTACACCATGGTAGTGGTGGTGGAGGAGAAGGTTTAGAGTAAGGCTTCACCGAGCATCTTTTCTAGTGGCAATGGACAAGACAAGCAAGGGGGAGAAGATGCCAACCTTGGGGCATATGAAAGAGCTTGAGAGAGTGTGTGGAGAGGAGGAGGCCACCTCTCTTTATAGGCGCCATGGGGCTTCCCCCTCCCCTCCTCTCATTCAATTTCCATTAAAGCACTTTAATTCCCACAAATATTTAATTTCCTTAAAGGTCTTTCCATTAAAGCACTTTAATTCCATTAAAGCACTTTAATTTCCTTAAAGGTCTCTCCATTAAAGAACTTTAATTCCTTTTTAATGCAACTCAATTTAATAAATACTTCATTTAATGATTACTTCATTTAATGAAAACTTCATTTAATGAACATATTAACATTTTGATCCCTTGCTTCGTTTCGATACCCAAAACTCTTTCGGCAGAACAATTTTCTGTAGCAGAACAATTTTTTGCGATGTCCATTGACTTCTCCTGTGTTTCCTATACGCTCAAACGCTTCGGTTAACCTTAAGTGTGTCTCCCTACGGGTTCGAGAACTATGTAGACATGATCGAGACTTTCTCCGATCAATAATCATTAGCTGGACCTAGAGATCTACAACGACTCCCACTAGTTCCAAGAAAATCAGATGATCGTCTGAACCTCTTTCGCTGTAATCAAATTCCTTTTGTCTCGTGATATATTACTTGTCCGAGATTCAATCACTTCGTATCATATATACCTTTTTTAACATTATTCTCGACAAGTACTCTTTTTCTCGGTCCTATGATATGACATTCTAGTGATCAAATCACTTGCTTGCAAGGCTATGTCAATGTAATATCACCGAGAGGGCCCTGAGTATATATCTTTGTTATCCGGATGGACAAATCACAATTTTGATCCACGAGCCTCAACTCACAATTTTCAAATACCCGACGACACCTTTATAATCATCCTGTTACGGTGTGACATTTGATGTAATCAAAGTACTCTTCTGGTGAAAGTGATTGACGCGATCTCATGGTCTATGGACATTGAGTTACTACGAATGCGATAGCAATTTAAACTTGATGACGTGATCGCATTGCTACATCTACTGTGGGTGACTGTTCATCATATCATTCTCTAATGATATGACCCTGTTATTAACATAATCCAATGTTCATGATCAGGAAACCGTTGATCATATGTTAATCATTCTTCCTGATTCATTCATTAGTGATCTTTTAGTATAGTAAACATTTTACCTATACTTCCTATTCATCCTATCATGACCATTTTCACGAATAAACTATATAGTTCATCAATTCAAATGTTTGTATAACTTTAGTTCCGAAAGTTATTGGGTGATTGGTATGCCTAGCGTCACCATCATTCGCAACTGCTCATCCAATATGAGAATCTATTTTGACTAAACTATACTTTATCATGTTGAAATCAAACAATGTTTCAGATATCAGAATATCTGTTAAGGTAGGATGATTTCTGAAACGAATCTTTCAGCTCCGAGATAATCTTGATACCAGAAAATTTCTTTCTAATATCAAGTATCATGGAGGAAAGCAAGACTATTTACACACTAAATTCAGAATCAATTACTATAGGATTAATAAACTTATTAAACCTTACTGAGTGAGTGAGATTTACTTGAAAGTTTGCTTTAGGACCTTTTATCTTTAATTTCACACTCAAACAATACGATACTAGTCCGTAAACTAAGTATCTAGAATACTATAGTACTATTATCTCAATTGCAACAAGGGTAGTCTATAATGGATGCCAACTACACAAACTATGCAAATTCACTTAGATTATTTAGTTCATAGTATGAGTTCATTAACAGAACTCCCACTTAAATGAACATCCCCCAACGTTCATTCAATGATTACACAATTCCTTTACACTGTATCATCCCCGATCATCATGGCCTTTGATATAGCTGGCAGGGTAGATATCACCATATCGGTCACATTACCATGTGACTGATGCTTAACCTTTTGGTCATCTGTGTTCCGAGGACATGTCTGTACATGCTACGCTCGCCAATTTTCACCATAGTGTATTGCAGTGCATAGATGGATTGCACCCACCGTATGTGAACATCGATGTGTTTGCATCCGATCATCACTACCTGCTCCACAATGATGGACTTTCTTGGTGGTGCACACTTGTGGGGGAACACGAACATTGGAATTATGTTTGAGGGATCATCACATTATGCTACTGTCATAAGTATAATACTAGCACAATAAGACGCATATGAAATCAACATCATATGTAATGTGATATGACATGGTCATCACGCCTTGATCTCCATCAAGCGGTTCCCAACACGGCACTAGGTCCACGGTGCATCCATGTCAGTGGCTTATTTCACAAATATGTACCTAGACCATATCATATCACAAACCCCTGCAAAACAAAGTTAGACGCTTCTACTTTATGTTTGCAAGTGTACGTGGTTGTTTGGGCTTTCGCATAAGAACCGTTTCTTACCTATGAATATCAAAACCACAACATGGATTGACTTGTTGCCGCTTTAAGTCCCCTTTCAGGGTCGTCCTTTGTGAATGACATATCAACTAATGTCAGAGAGACAAACACCTGATGGCTAGATATATGGTACAAGCCATATGTCCGTCGTGGAACCAGTCTCAGTGTAAGGTTACGCATAAGGTCGGTCCGGGCTTCTTCATCCTACATTGCCGCAATATGAACAAGTACATGTGAGAGGGTAGGAACTAGAGAATCTATTCCCACACAATCAACATGTGTTCTACTCATACCAAACATCTACGCATAGATCAGCTCTGATACCACTGAAGGGGTTCCGTGGCAGAAAACAAATTATTTCCTATGATGAACACACCTAGCCAATATCTATCTATGCAGATGTAAAGTAAAGATCAGGATTCAGTGTTCATACCTTTGAAGACCGAAAGTGGTTAATGTTCCGAGGGGAACATGGGTGATGTAGTCGTACTCACCCGACAACAAGGTCGTGAAGATTCTCACAAGTCACCCTTTGTCCTTGTGCGATGTAGCCAACCTCATGGTCGTGTCAGCATCCAAGCTCCAAGCAAAAGCACCACAAATGGCGGTGCCTCGTGGACTTACACATACGGTGTAGAGACGTCTCCTGGTCTCTGGTCTAGCAAAACAACGAAAGAAGATTGATCCAGACCGAGTCCAGCAGCACGATGACATGCGTATGGTGGAGAAACTCCAATCCCCACATGCAATTCCAATCTTGGAAACCACACATGAGGGATAGGGATATAGGGAGAGAGAAAATCAATAGCCAATTGATGGGATTGTGTATGGGGAGAGGGGTGCCCCTCTTTATATAGGTACTCCTCCCTCAAAGTCCTGGGTGGGACTAATCAAGGAAGGAGGTAGGGAGGCGCTGCCGGCCAGCCCCTCATCGTCCCCATGTGGTGGGAGCCCACTTTGTGGCCGCCGGCCTCCCAAGGCCTTCCCTAGGGTGGCGGCCCCCACTTGGGCATCCTCTGGTGAGGCCCAATTAGCTGGGCTACCCCCCAAAATACAATTTAAATAATATTTTAAATATTAATTTATTTAATTAATATTAAATACATATTATTTAATACCTATCACTCCTAAACACCTTTCCGACCCCTCCGATCATCATCGGATATCCTCGAAACACTTTTGGTATGACTCCAAAACTATTCCAGAGTTCTCTCTTTTCTCCTACAATCTAGAATCAACCTCTAAGCGTCTCTACCTTAAGTGTGACACCCTACAACTCGGGAAAACACAAACATGATCGATGCACTTTCTGATCAATGACCAATAGAGGTATTTGGGAACACATAATGCCCCCCATGCATTCCATAATTAAGTTGATCGCTTAAACCTTGAACATCGAGTCTCATTTCCTTTGCTCTATGATACCTGGTTTGTCCAAGATCCGATCTTCAGTATCTATATACCTAGTTCGATCATGTTATTTACAAACACAATTTACTTTTTCCCATGATATTACATCCCCATGACCTAGTCACATGTTTCCAAACTTGTAGATGTAATCTCACCGAGTGGGCCCACGATATCTATCCGTCACTCAGATGGGCACATCCCGGTCTTGATACATAGGCCTCAAAAGATCCTCTGGAATACCTGAAGCACACCTTTATGGTGACCCAGTTACGGACATGACGGTTGATGTGATTAGAGAAACATCGGGAGACAGTGATTAATATGATCTCACGGTCGAAGGACTGAATCACTATGCTTTGCTAGATATCATAGTGTTGAACTTTGTGACTGGATCATATTGCAATACTAGGGTTGGCTGTTGTCCATAAGTGACCTTGTTGTCAGTTGACATGGTAAAGTCCATGATCGTGAAACCTCGATCATCAGCTGCCCAACGAACTAGTCTAGAGGATACTAGGGACATGGTTTATTTATATACCACACCTGTATTAATATTTACACTTCATACAATTCTAGCATGATACAAAACTATTACAAACTAATGAGATATGCCAATAAAAACATATTTATTATTTGCCTCTAGGGCATATCTCCTTCAGTTCCACTACGTCCATCCCAACGCACCCGCTGCACCCGCCGCGGTGCCAGATCTCCCTGGCGGAGGCCCGCCTATGGCTGGTGTATGAGATGGCTACGCTACGCGCGAGGATGCCCGATGGGTGGCACCTGAACCCTAACAGGGTTCCAGTGGCCCCCACGCACTAGCGCGTGATATGGGAGCACCTCCGCCCCTTTTTGCCGGAGGTCCTCGCCGATAGACGCTACGGAACAGATGGACCGGGCTGGGATGAGGCCTTCAAGGCCGAGAATGAGATGACCTGCCACTCCCTCTTTGCACGCGAGCCACCAGAGTAGTTCCGCCATGACTATGTGGGCCCACCGGGCTCCAACGACAAGGACATGACACACTCCGACTCAGAGATGTATGAATGCCACCCCGAGGCACCCGCCACCGGTGGGGATTCGAGTCAAGCCACAGGACCCGTCGACGCCCAAACCAGCCATTATCCGCGACCACTGAAGGGAATATGCCCGAGAGGCAATAATAAAGTGGTTATTATCTTATTTCCTGTTTATGATAAATGTTTATTTTGCATGCTATAATTGTGTTAATTGAAAACGTTAATACATGTGTGTTTAATAAACAAGTAAAGGGTTAATAGTTATTCCTATCACATAAACTAGCTCGTTGATTAACAAGATGGTCAAGGTTTCCTGATCATGTACATTGGATGTTGTTAATAATAAGGTCACAACATTGGTTGAATGGTGTAATGAACATTGATCCAAAGAATAGCAATACGATCAAAGTCATTGTGTTAAAATTGCTATGACATCATACAAAGTAACTTTAATCCTTAGACCATGAGATCATGTCAATCACTAACACCGGAAGAGTAACTTGATAACATCAAATGTCACACTATAATAGGGTGACAATAAAGGTGGGTCCAGATACTCCAAAAGTGTTATGTAGAGGCTCATGGATCAAGAGTGGAATTTGTCCATCCATATGACGGAGAGATATACTCTGGGCCCTCTCGGTAATATCACATTGATGTATCTTGCAAGCAAGTTACAATATCACTAGAATGTTATATCACGGGAACGAGAAAAGAGTACTTGTCGGTAACAATATCATTGGGGATACCGAAGATTGAATCTCAGACATGTAATATATCGTGAGAGAAAGGGATTTAGTTACGATGTTAAAGGTTCACATGATCACTAGAGTCATCTATGTTTGGGAGCCAGTACGGATCTCCAGGTCCTGCTGCTGATTATTGATCTCTCGATCATGTCTACATTATTCGTGAACCGTAGGGTGACACACTTAAGGGATACTGACACCATTTGGAGCAAATAAGATACCAGAGAAATATTATGAAAGTGCTGGAATTGTTTTGATGGACATCGAAATTGTTTTGGGTGAAATTCCTAAAATTGGTTCTACATGTGATATCGAAATGTTGGAAGGGTTTTATGTGAAAGTTTGTTAATTAAAATAATTAACAAAATTCTAAATAAAATAAATAAAAGTGTTTTATTTAAAGATTAAATGCATTTAATTTAGTGGACATTAAATGCAAGTGAGTGGAGTTAAAATTTATGTGAGTGGGCTTAGTGGAAGCTCCACCGACATGAATGAGGGAGAGGTGGGGGCACCCACCATGGCCGGCTAGCCATGGCCATGGGGCCGTGCCCCATACCCTATTAAAGGATCCCCATGGCTCCTCTCCTCTTGCACCACCTCCTCGTTAAGGCTCTCTTCCCCCTCTAGCAATTCCCCATGGCCCCGTTGGCTTTTTCTAGAATGATTTGTTGCTTTCGCTGCTTTGCTGGAGCAAGGACTCGGAGGTTGTCGGAGTACCGGACGTTTGTGCGATCACGTATGCATGGCTGCTTTGTGGTGCTGGACTTGCTGGTACTAGACCTGCTGGACTTGCTAGACTTCATCACGATCTTGGGATCGGCAAGTGAATGACTACATCATCCACGAAATCAGATTTCGTTAACAAAGATTTTTGGTGTTCTAGGGTAAGATCTCTACGGATGTATATCCACCCGTTGATTGTATCTAGGTAGATAGATCTTGGTGCTTAGTTGTTCACATCGTAGGAATTTTTTTGTTTTCTATGCTGCGAACCCAACAGTGGTATCAGAGCCTGATTTATGCGTAGATGCTTTGCACGGATAGAAGACATATGAGTATGTGGGCATTGATTATCATGTTATTGCATCTTTTATATATTTTGGATATTGGTGGCTGGTGGCTTGCAAGTGCACAGGTTCGTCAGAGAATGTTTTCGTGGAAGTGTTAATTTCAGTTTTTATATCGATCCCAATAAGGAGCCTAGGAAAGTGTTTTTATGAGGTGTTTCTGTCGCACCCAAGGTGTAACAGGTCTTGAGTGAATTTACTGCAAAAGTTGACGGTGGAAGTGGTAAGTAAAAGATACAGGAAACTTGCTTAGGAAATAAGTAAATTACATAAAAGAAAAGATGCGAAATGTGTGTAAAGGTCCTGCAGATGAGAAGTTAGGCGCGGAGAGAAAGAATTCATGGTGATAGTGAAGGTTCCAAATGGATAAAGTGGAATAAGAGATAGTGATATTTCTTATTTATAAGTGAGTAGGTAAACAACCCGTATACCGACTAGGAGTCCTCATGGCCAATTCTTCCTAGTCCCAATGATCCATCTGCCCGTTTCCACGACCATGGTCAGCACATTAATTAAGGTCTTGCGACCGGATCAAGGCTTTAATCTTGATGGTTCCTTATTGTCCCCGAGTAGTACTAGCTCTTCATTGATATCGACTGTGTCACTCGGGGGTCGCCTAATTAGTAGCATACAGGTTCATACCTATGAGATCTTTGGATCATGTTACATGGGCCCTTGAATTAGATAACAAGCATTAGGAAAAGATATATAATCATTCTCACTATTAAATAAACACATAAATAGTCACAAATGGATGGATTTAAAAGAGGCACAACACATCTCACTAATCCCCTACATATCTGACACCTATGGGGATTTACACAGACATGATAGGAGAACAAATCGAAGGCATAATTGTATTGCAAATAAAAATCATCTCAAAGTTATTGTAGCAAATCACAATAGCAATTAAAGATCGAATCAAGTATAAACCGAAGGTAGATCAAAGTATCGAACCCTAATCTTACAAGTGCCAATCTCTCTCTAAGTAATGATGGGAATGATGGTGGAGTGTGTGGTTTAGAGTTTGGAAATCATCGAGGAACGAGGTGAAGTTATTCTCCTCTTCTAGATCTGATCTACCCCTCTGGTTGTCTTGTGGTGGTTATATCTTCTATTCTGTTGTTCTTCCCGTCTCTCTCTCTTCATGAAAGTTGCTGATGACCCACAAGTATAGGGGTGTATCGCAGTATTTTCGATAAGTAAGAGTGTCGAACCCAACGAGGAGCAGAAGATGTTGACGAGTGGCTTGGATCAGGAATTCTCTGTAAATACTTAGCAAACAGATTTTTATTTTTTAATAATGCAGATAAATAAAATGCGAGTAAATAAAAGACAATTATAATAGATGCATCAAGTGGCCCAATCCTTTCTTTAGCAAAGGACAAGCCGGTTGTATTACTTAAGATGACCAAACGTTCTCGAGGACACATGGGAATATTGTCAAGTGCTTTCGCTTCATATAGTTGATTAATCTTCTTTAGTTTGATAAGTGTTGTGTGGGTGAACCTGTGCTAATGTACTGACCTTCCTAGGACTAATACATACTTGTGATTATACCCCTTGCAAGCATCCGCAAGTATAAGAAAGTAATTAAGATAAAAACCTAACCACAGCTTTAAACTCTAAGATCCTACACTCCCTTGTGCAAAGGTTTCCTAACGGAGGTTTAGGTTTCTGTCACTCCGGCAACCCCTGCGATTAGTAGCCAAATACACAATGCATTCCCCTAGGCCCATAAAGGTGAAGTGTCATGTAGTCGACGTTCACATGACACCACTAGAAGAATAACACCACAACTTAAATAACAAACTATTGAATCTTTCTCAGCACAATTCCACTACTAACAACATGACTTCTCCCATGTCCTCAAGAACTAAATGAACTACTCACGAGACATCATATGGATCAAGATCAGAGATGAAATAATGATAAGTAACAATCTGAACATAATAATGATTCAACGGTTCCACTCAATAGCATCAACTACAACAAGTAATCAACACCGAGAAAGTTTCCCCTAAGAAATATGCAAGATTCAACCCAATTGTTACAGAGGTATGAAGTGGTGATGATGGTGCTGGTAGAGATGATGATGATGATCCCGATGAAGTCCAGCTTGATGACGGTGTTGATGGCGACGATCTCCCCTCTCTGGGAAGGAATTTCCTCGGCAGATTTATGCCTGCCGGAGAGTCATCAACCATCCAAAAACAAATGAAATAACATAAGTATCATCTCTTAATATGAAATATAGCAATGAATAACAGTAAATTATGATATAGAATAGTGACGCAAAATGGACTTATCAACTCCCCCAAGCTTAGACTTTGTTTGTCCCCAAGCGAAAACTGAGCTCAATAAACACGACCTCAGGTTTATGTAGTGAAGTGTCGATAAAAGAATACGAACAAGAAGCATCACATTCATCAATACATAAATCATAATAGAAGACAAATCACTATTATATAACTTAACTTGCAATAAGTAAAGGAAACACAATAAAGATACACAAGGTAAATCATAATTGGTAATGGCAAACTTTGTTCTTGGTCAAAGAATGGTTAACAATTTGCAGGAGTTCAAACATAATGGGTTTTCAATGATAGCTTTCAAAGTAATATTCACTAAGATAAGAGCAGTGTGCAAAACAAGGAACATAAGAAACATGATTGAATAAATCATCATATGAATGAACGAAACACAACAACTCAAAATACTTGCTGAGATAGAAAGGAAATAGGTTTACTAACTCAACTAAAAAGTAAAAGATAGGCCCTTCGCAGAGGGAAGCAGGGATTTCAAGTTTCATAAAGAGCTTCCAAAAATTATGGTACTTACTAGCTTTTAGCTCTCATTGCCCCTATCATAAGCATCTTGAGGTGATTAAGGTTAAAGTGAACAAATATATGAGGATATGCTTGACAAGTTATAAGTTGAAAATCTCATGCCCCGTGCTTGCGAGTACCAGACCTCATGCTACTCAACTTTAGTCACGAGTAATTTCTTGTCATTGTAAATACATGTGTATCATGGAGAACCGCCAACGAGGTACCCCTTTCCCGATGATACAGAAACTTTCCCATATCAAAATGACAAGGCAAGCAGACAATGAGCATCTCAGCGATCTTTTTAGTTGCTATTTGCATAAGTTTTTATTGAGGATGCTTCACAGATTGCTCACTATGGTTATGCTGCAATTTTCCACCATGATTAGGCATGGCTTAGGCTAGCGGCCCAGGCGATTCTCTAACACATATAAAAACTCCATGAGCTTACAAGCTCCCCTTTTATTTCACACCACCAGGATCCATAAGCAAAAGAATCATGATATCAACTAAATAAGTGCAATGTTGAAAGCATTCCCCATGGTAACATGGTTTTGCTAACTCACAACTTATAAAGCGCAAGCATATACGCAACATAGATGGGCACAATGGTTCAAGTTTATTAAGTGCAAGAAAGTAAAGTGTGCCATCAAGTTTGTGAGAGCTTTAATCACTAATTTTCACATAACAAGTTTAATTCGGAAGGTAGATAAAAACATGAATTTACTTGGAATAAAATAATGCTAATAGGTAGGTATGGTGGACACAAATGGCATAGGTTTTGGTTTAAGGATTGGATGCACGAGAAACATTCCCTCTCAGTACAGGTTTTTGGCTAGCAAGGCTGGGTAGCAAGCATAAGAGTTGAAGGAAACAAACAAACATACAAGTGATAAAAAATAACATGCAATCTTCCTTGGAAGCACAAAAGATCTTAACTAGAGAATACTAATCTTATGAGCCAATCAAGAAAGAAAGATGATAAAATTATATTTCTTAAGAGCACTTCTATCTTTTTCATTCAATTCTCATAATAGTGTTGCTACTGATCGAGCCAGGTTTGCCAAAACCAACTAAATTTACTTAATGATCCCAAAGTGATACCAATACTAACAACAAGATCAATCATATACGTAAATTGAAAACTATAATAAGATATGCAAAAGAGTGAATGATAGAACTTCTCATTAATATTCCATAACAGCAACTCACACCAAGGGATACATAGATAACTAACGAGAGGGGAGACAGTTCCATAATGTAAACCATGCTATATGATAACTTCTCTATTCATGATATGACTCTACTTAAAAAGGTAAAAAGATAAAAGATAGTGATATGATACCGCGACACTCCCCCCAAGCTTGGAACAAACCAAGGGGATGCCAAAAACTGATGGCGAATTACTCCTTCGGCGGTGGTGGTGTTATCTTGATGAGCTTTTCAATCAATTTCCTCACATCCTCAATCTCGAAGGTGAGAGTACAATTCAACTCCAAGTTGTGCTCAATGCGGTTTATGATCATGTAGGGCTGTGAATCCCATCTCTTGTGATTTGATGACCCACAAGTATAGGGGGTGTATCGCAGTATTTTCGATAAGTAAGAGTGTCGAACCCAACGAGGAGCAGAAGGTGCTGGCTAGTGGTATGGATCAGGAATTCTCTGCAAATACTTAGCAAACGGATTTTTAGGGGGTTTGGATAAAACAAGTAAACAAAGTACGAGTAGATAAAAGACAGTAGGAATAAATGCAGCAAGTGGCCCAATCCTTTATGCAGCAAAGGAAAAGCCAGTTGTATTAATTAAGATGACCAAACGTTCTCGAGGACACATGGGAAGACTGTCAAGTGCTTTCGCTTCATATAGTTGATTAATCTTCTCTAGCTTGCTAAGTGTTGTGTGGGTGAACCTGTGCTAATGTACCGCCCCATCCAAGACTAATACATACTTGTGATTATACCCCTTGCAAACATTCGTAAGTACAAGAATGTAATTAAGATAGAGACCTAACCACAGCTTTAAACTCTAAGACCCTTACGTCCCTTGTGCAATGGTTTCCTAACGGGGGTTTAGGTTTCTGTCACTCCGGAAACCCCTACGATTAGTAGCCAAATACATAATGCATTCCCCTAGGCCCATATAGGTGAAGTGTCATGTAGTCGACGTTCACATGACACCACTAGAAGAAGTACACCACAACTTAAATATCAAACTATTCAATCTTTCTCAACACAACTCCACTACTAACAACATGACTTCTCCCATGTCCTCAAGAAAAAACGAACTACTCACAAGGCATCATATGGATCATGATCAGAGATGGAATAATGATGTATAACAATCTGAACATAAACAATAATTCAATGGTTCACTCAATAGCATCAACTACAAAGAGTAATCAACACCGGGAAAGTTTCCCCTATGAACTAATGCAAGATCCAACACAATTGTTACAACAATATGGAGATAGTGATGAGGGTGCTGATGGTGATGATGATGGTGGTGATGATGATGATGATCCCGATGAAGTCGAGCTTGATGGTGGTGTTGATGGCGATGATCTCCCCTCTCCGGGAAGGAATTCACCCGGCAGAAATCTGTCTGCCGGAGAGATCTTTCTCTCTCGGTGTTTTCTGCCCTGCAGAGGCGGTGGAATCTTTCTGTGGTTGCTCCCCGAGTCTTAGGGTTTCGGGAGGATGATATACGCCAGAGGTGGGCCAGGGCGACCACACCACCTAATGGCGCGGCCTAGGGCTGCCCGCGCTAGGGGGTGGTGTGGGCCCCCTGTGGCCCATATCCACTCCGTCTTTTGGCATCCTTAGTCTTCTGGAAAAATAGGAGTTTCCGTATATTTTCCCGGATTTTCTGATCTTCTCGAATTTTGCCTCCAAACAGCACCTTTTCCATCAGAATCCTGACTGCAGCGATCCATGCTCCAAAAGTCATCAACCATGCAAAAAAAGATGAAATAACATAAGTATCACCTCTCAATATGAAATATATGAATGAATAATAGTGAATTAAGACATAGAATAGTGATGCAAAATGGACGTATCAACTCCCCCAAGCTTAGACTTCGCTTGTCCCCAAGCGAAACTGAGCTCAATAAACATGGCCTCAGGTTTATGGAGTGAAGAGTCGATAAAAGAATACGGACAAGAAGCATCACATTCATCAAATACATAGATCATAATAGAAGACAACTCACTATTATATAACTCAACTTGCAATAAGTAAAGGAAACACAATAAAGATACATAAAGTGAATCATAATTGGTAATGACAAACTTAGCTCTTGGTCGAAGAATAGTTGATAATTTGCTGGAGTTCACAAATAAATGGTTTTCAAAGGTAGCTTTCAAAGTAGTAAACATCAAGATAAGAGCAATGTGCTAAACAAGGAACATAAGAAACATGATTGAATAAATCATCATATGAATGAATGAAACACAACAACTCAAAATACTTGCTGAGATAGAAGGGAGTAGGTTTACTGACTCAACTAAAGAGTAAAAGAAAGGCCCTTCGCAGAGGGAAGAAGGGATTGCAAGTCTCATAAAGAGCTCCCAAAAATTATGATACTTACTAGCTTTCAGCTCTCATTGCCCCTATCATAGGCATATTTAGGTGATTAAGGTTAAAGTGATCAAATATGAGGATATGCATTGACAAGTTGTAAATTGAGAATCTCATGTCCCTTGAATACGAGGGCCGCTCTTCATGCTACTCAAGTTTAGTTACCGGTAAGTTCTTGTCATCGTAAGCATAGGTGTATCATTGAGAACCGCCAACGGGGTACCCCTTGCCCGATGATACGGAAGAATCCCCATATCAAAATGACAAGGCAAGCAGACAACAAGTATCTCAGCAATCTTCTTATTTACCATGGGAATATGGTGCTTTTTTCTCTCTTTCCTATTTTCATAATATCTCTTTTTTTATTCTTTTTCTCAATCTCTATCTCTTTTTTATAAGAAGAATGCTTCATAGATACTCGTTATGGTTACGCTGCAGGTTTCCACCATGTCAACATGGATTAGACCAGCGGCCCAGGCGTTTCTCTAACACACACGCATAACTCCATGGACTTACAAGCTCCCCTTTCATTTCACACCGACGACATCCATAGACAAAAGAACATGATATCAACTAGGTACAAAGTACAAGTGCAATGTTGAAAGCGTTCCCCATGACAGCATGGTTCTGCTAATTCACAACTTACAAAGCGCAAGCATATACGCAACATAGGTGAGCACAATGGTTCAAGTTTATTAAGTGCAAGAAAGTAAAGTGTGCCATCAAGTTCGTGAGAGCTTTAATCACTAATTTTCACATAACAAGTTTAATTTGGGAGGTAGATAAAATAAGAATTTACTTGGAATAGCAATAATGCTACTAGGTAGGTAGGGTGGACACAAATGGCAAAGGTTTTGGTTTTAAGGAGGTGGATGCACGAGAAGAATACCCTCTCAGTACAGGTTTTTGGCTAGCAAGGCTGGGTAGCAAGTATAAGAGTTGAAGGAAACAAACAAACATACAAGTGATAAAGGCAAACATGCAATCTTCCTTGGAAGCACAAAAGATCTTAACTAGAGAATACTAGACTTATGAGCAAATCAAGAAAGAAAGATGATGAAATTATTTTTCTTTAGAGTACTTCTATCTTTTTCATTCAACTCTCAAAAATAGTGTTGCTACTGACCGAGCCAGGTTTGCCAAAACCAACTAAATTAACTCAATGATCCCAAAGTGATACCAATACTAACAACAAGATCAATCATATAACCACGAATTGAAAACTAATATAAGCTATGCAAAAGAGTGAATGATAGAACTTCTCATTAATATTTCATAACGGAAACTCACACCAAGGGATACATATCTAACAAGAGAGGGGACACTTCCATAATGCAAACCATACTACATAATAACTCCTCTATTCATGATATGACTCTACTAAAAAGGTAAAAAGATAGAAGATAGTGATGTGATACCGCGGCACTCCCCCAAGCTTGGAACAAACCAAGGGGATGCCAAACCTGATGACGAATTACTCCTTTGGTGGTGGTGGTATCCTCTCGATGAGTGTCTTGACCAATTTCCCCAAGTCCTCAATCTCGAAGGTGAGATTACGAATCAGTTGTGAGTTTTGCTCAATGCGGCTCATGATCACGTCATGTTGAGAATTCCAGCTCTTGCTATTCTTTCTCCGTTCTTCCCTCTTGGAGTCTTCTTTTCCTACATGGTTATGGATAAAGGTATGGAAGGGATTCTTGGTGTGTGGAGGAAGTGACCGTGGAGCCAAACTATGACGGGGAGCTTTCCCCCCAGTCTGCATCCGCGCAGTCCTTCTAACCCTGGCAGGTTTCGTCACCACTCCAATGCTTGCAATGGTAGTGCTGGTATGCGGATGTTGGCCTTGCTCCTCTTCACCTTCACTCTTGATCTCCTTCTCCTTCCCGGGGTCTTGGAGATCCTCCTCCATAGGCTTCTTCCCTTTATCCTTGGCGGACACCATGGTGCTTCTAAACCTTCAAAGAGTATGTCCTGGCAGAAACAGATCGAAACAAAAACACGACGAAAACATGATATACGAACCTCGGGGGATCTGGGGGGGTTATATATTACGAAGTTTCATATCAAAAGGAAGGTACTGGGAGAAAACGAGTCGGAGGCGGAGTCCAGGGTGGGCTCACCACCTGGTGGCGCGGCCAGGGGAGGGCCCACGCCACAGGGTGGTGTGAGCCACCCTGGCTCCCTTTCCGTCCCTTTTTCGCTTCATAGCTTTCCTTATTGACTGAAAACTGTAAAAATATAGTTGGATAGTATTTTTGTGGAACTTTTCTTACCAGAATTGTTACCTATTTGAAAACAGACTCTGCAGGTCTCTGAATTTGGTATCTAGTAGATTCTTTCGGAGTCACCACTTGAATAACATCACTATCTTCATCTTCATACACTTATTACTTGAGTCATAAAACCCTTCTCTTCCTTATTACACCATTGTCTCCACTTCCTGGAAATTTCTTTCACACAAAACTAAACACAATTCTCATTAGCAACATTAGTTATAAGTGAAGTGATAAAACCTTTTGAGTCCAACTTCAACTGAAAACCATCAAAACATAAGCTAATGTATCAACTCCTTCCGAAAACCCAAAAATAATTCAAAAAGGAAATCGAATAAAGAAGCAAATGCAAGAGTGGCAAAATCTGTCAAAACAGACCAGCAGGTAAAGATCAATTTTTTGGAAATCTTCTGTTGCTCAAATCAAAAAGTGCAAAACTAACGAAAGTTAAATAACAACCTGGGGCAGAAACACAAACAATTACAGCTCAATCCGACATACAGAGATCTCTCACGAATTTTTACGGTGAAGCACAAAATTCTGTTTCGGGACAGCAACTTCCCAAATATTACTTCTCTCTCATTAGAGGTTGATCTTGACACAAAAATCAAACAAAACGGATAAGGAGGGTTATTACCGAAGTAATAACTTCCAAGACTCAAATAAACAAAAAAAAACTGACAGCAAAAACAAATTGGGTTGTCTCCCAAAAAGCTCTTTCTTTAAAGCCATTACGATGGGCATTATAATTTTGAAGATGCTCACATAGGAATATGAATTGAAGTGAAAGAGAGCATTAAGAAGAAAAAATACACACATTTAAGTCTAACCCACTTCCTATGCAAGGGAATTTTGCAAACAAACAAGTTTTTGAAACCAGAGGCAACTTGCATAAGAAGGCAAAAGAAGTGCAACAAAAAAAACTTTTGGCATGAAACGAGGGAACTCGATATTATTGAGATGCATATGAACACTTTTCCCTCTCTCATAGTAACTTTTAGTATCATGCATAAACTTAACAATATAGCTATCACAAGTACCATCATAGCAATGATCACTTATTCTAACAGAAAACACAGGAATACTAACTCTCATAGCACTACTTTGTGAAACAATATTAGAGGTATCCTTACAAAGGATAGTGTGTCCCTCTTCTTCATACTTAGTGACAAAGTCTTTCACATTTGCTATTATAGGTTCATCAACCATTTGTTTATCAGGTTCAATAGCTTTACTTGTACTTTCATTAACCATACTAGCTATCATAGAATGTTCCTTTACCTTAACTGGAAAAGGCATTTTCTCAATATAAGGTTCAGGTAAAACATGATTAGCAGTATAAACTTCAGTATTTCTTGCAGGAACACTCTTAGCAATATCTTTATAAGGTTCATGATACTTATTCCACTTCTTTTTAGGCACTTCAATATAGGAAGCAAAAGCCTTAAAATAAGAAGAAATAGCTTGAGAGTCTAGACCATAAGTATTTTTAATATTTTGAAAGTCATCAGTTCCCATAAAAGATTCAATGCATTCATAATCATAATTTATACCTAACTTTCTACCTTTGTCATCCTCCCAAGCTTCAGCATTATCTTAAATACGGTCCAGAAGATCCCATTAGCTTCTTGTTTCATGCGAGTGAATGATCCAGCAGAAGAAGCATCGAATTAATCTTTATCATGTAGAGGGAGCATTGCATAAAAGTTATTGATAATAATATTGTTGGGGAGCTCATGAATGGGACATTTGAGCATTAGTAACTTCAATCTCCCCCAAGCTTGAGTTGTACTCTCTCCATCAAGAGGCCAAAAGTTGTATATTTGATTCCGATCTTTATGAATCTCACTAGGAGGATAAAACTTTGAATAAAAGAGAGGCACTATTTCCTCCCATTCCAGAGCTTGACCATTCTTCAGCAGCTTATACCAGTCCTCAGCTCTTCCTTTTAGTGATAATGAGAATAACTTCTTCTTAACTTGATCTGTAGTAATACCTGCACACTTGAACAACCCACATAATTCGTGTATAAAGAGTAAATGATCACAAGGATGGACAGTTCCATCCCCAACATAGTAGTTATCCATAACACGATCAATAATTCTTGTAGGTATTTTGAAAACATCATTCTCAGCAGGTGGTGGCTTATCTACTACCTTAGAAGTGGTAGTAGCATTACCAAATAAGAAACTCAGTGAATTATCCATAACGAAAATAAAGCAACTAACAGAAGTAAACAATACTCACAGTAGAAGTTTCCTTTACCAGTTCCACTCTCCAATAGCGCTTCACTCCCCAGCAACGGCGCCAGAAAATAGCCTTAATGACCCACAAGTATAGGGAGTGTATCGCAATATTTTCGATAAGTAAGACTGTCGAACCCAACGAGGAGCAGAGGGTACTGGCTAGTGGTATGGATCATGAATTCTCTGCAAATACTTAGCAAACGGATTTTTAGGGTTTTTTGATAAAGTAAGTAAACAAAGTACGAGCAAATAAAAGACAGTAGGAATAAATGCAGCAAGTGGCCCAATCCTTTATGCAGCAAAGGACAAGCCAGTTGTATTACTTAAGATGACCAAACGTTCTCGAGGGCACATGGGAAGACTGTCAAGTGCTTTCACTTCATATAGTTGATTAATCTTCTCTAGCTTGCTAAGTGTTGTGTGGGTGAACCTGTGCTAATGTACCGCCCCATCCAAGACTAATACGTACTTGTGATTATACCATTGCAAACATCCGAAAGTACAAGAAAGTAAATAAGGTAGAGACCTAACCATAGCTTTAAACTCTAAGACCCTTACGTCCCTTGTGCAATGGTTTCCTAACGGGGGTTCAGGTTTCTGTCACTCCGGCAACCCCTACGATTAGTAGACAAATACACAATGCATTCCCCTAGGCCCATATAGGTGAAGTGTCATGTAGTCGACGTTCACATGACACCACTAGAAGAAGTACACCACAACTTAAATATCAAACTACTGAATCTTGCTCAACACAACTCCACTACTAACAACATGACTTCTCCCATGTCCTCAAGAACAAAACAAACTACTCACAAGACATCATATGGATCATGATCAGAGATGGAATAATGATGTATAACAATCTGAACATAAACAATAATTCAATGGTTCACTCAATAGCATCAACTACAAAGAGTAATCAACACCGGGAAAGTTTCCCCTATGAACTAATGCAAGATCCAACACAATTGTTACAGCAATATGGAGATGGTGATGAGGGTGATGATGGTGATGATGATGGTGGTGATAATGATGATGATCCCGATGAAGTCCAGCTTGATAGTGGTGTTGATGGAGACGATCTCCCCTCTCCGAGAAGGAATTCCCCCAGCAGAAATCTGTTTGCCGGAGAGATCTTTCTCTCTCGGTGTTTTCCGCCCCGCAGAGGCGGTGTAATCTTTCTGTGGTCGCTCCCCGAGTCTTAGGGTTTTGGGAGGATGATATATGCCAGAGGAGAGATCTAGAGGTGGTCCAGGGCGGCCACACCACCTACTGGCGCGGCCTAGGATTGCCCGCGCCAGGGGGTGGTGTGGGCCCCCTGTGGCCCATCTCCACTCCGTCTTCTGGCATCCTTAGTCTTCTGGAAAAATAGGATTTTCCGTATATTTTCCCGGATTTTCTGATCTTCGCGAATTTTGCCTCCAAACAGGACCTTTTCCATCAGAATCCTGACTACATCGGTCCATGCTCCAAAAGTCATCAACCATGCAAAAACAGATGAAATAACATAAGTACCACCTCTCAATATGAAATATATCAATGAATAATAGTGAATTAAGACATAGAATAGTGATGCAAAATGGACGTGTCACGATTCTTTCCCCACTCTTCCTCCTTGAAGTATTCTTTTCCTGCATGGTTAGAACGAGGCATGTCCCAATTGGAGGATAATTTTTCCTAGGGCATATTTTGGAATTGATGCTCATGTATAAGGGTATGGAAGGGATTCTTGGTGCGTGGAGAAGGTGACCGTGAATCCAAGCAATGCCGTGGAGTCTTCCCTCTAGTGGACATCCGTGCAGTCCTCTTGAACTTAGCGGGCTTTGCCACCACTCCCATGCTTGCAATAGTGGTGCTGGTGTGTAGATCCTGGTCTTCCTTCCCCTCCTCTTCAACTTCACTCTCGATATCCTCCCCCTGCTCAAGGTCTTGGAGATCATCTTCCACAGGCCCCTTGCCTTTATCGTTGGCGGAGACCATTTTTCCTCTAATCTTTTAAGAATAGTTCCTGACAGAAACAGATCGAAGTAGAAACACAATGAGAACACGATATATAAACCTCGGGGGACCTGGGGATTATATATTACGAAGTTTAACAACAAAAGGAAGGTACTGGGAGAAAATGGGTCGGAGACGGGCTCCGGGGTGGTCACAGCCCCTGGTGGCGCGCCCAGGTGGGCCCACGCCACGGGGTGGTGTGAGCCACTCGGGCTCCGTTTCCGTCCCTCTTTCTACTCATTGCTTTCCATGTTAGATAAAAACTACAAAAATATAAATTGACAGATTTTTTGCTGACCTTTTCTTACCAGAACTATTACCTATTCGAAAACGGACTCTGCAGGTCTCTGAATTTGGTTTTTGATAAATTTTTCCGGGGTTACCATTTGGATACTATCAATATCTTCATCTTCATATATATATATATTGCTTGAGTCATTAAACCATTCACCATCTTATTACACCATTTTCTCCTACAACTTGGAAATTTCTTTCACACAAAACTTCACACAATTCTCATTAGCAACATTAGTGCAAGCGAGGTAATAAACCTTTTAAGTTCAATTTAAACTAAAATCCATCAAAACATAAGCTAGTGTAGCAACTCCTTCTGAAAGCCCAAAAAGGAATTCAAAGAGGAAATCGATATAAGAAGCAAATGCAAGAGTAGCAAAAAATTGTCAAAACAGACCAGCAGGTAAAGATCAATTTTTCGAAAATCTTCTGTTGCTCAAAACAAAAAGTGCAAAACTAACGAGAGTTAACTAATAATCTGGGGCATGCACACAAAAAATTACAGATCAGTACGACGTTCTGGGATTTTTTACGATTTTTTTACGGTGAAGCACAAAAATCTGTTTCGGGACAATAACTTCCCCAAATATTACTTCTCTCTCATTAGAGGTTGATCTTGACACAAAAACTAAACAAAAATGATAAGGACAGGCTATTGCAGAAGCAATAACTTCCAAGACTCAAATAACCAAAAACAAATTGAAAGCAAAAATACACATGTTTAAGTCTAACCCACTTCCTATGCAAGGGAATTTTGTAAGAAAATAAATTGTTGAAACTAGAGGTTGCTAGCATAGGAAGGCAAAACAAGTGCAACATAAAGACTTTCAGCATAAAGCGAGGGAACTTAATATTATTGAGATGCATAAGAATTTTTTCCCTCTCTCATAATAACTTTCAGTATCATGCATAAATTTAACGATATAACTATCACACGAACCATTGTAGTAATGATCACTTATTCTAACAGAAAACACAAGGACACTAGCTCTCATAACACTACTTTGTGAAACAATATTAGAAGTATCCTTACAGAGGATAGTGTGTCCATCTTCTACATATTTAGTGACAAAGTATTTCACATTTGCTCTATAGGGTCAACAGCTATTTGTTCATCAGGTTCAACAGCTTTATTTCTACTTTCATTTACCATACTAGCTATCGTAGAATGTTCCTTTATCTTAACTGGGAAAGGCATTTTCTCAATGTAAGGTTCATGTAAAATATGATTAACAGTATAAACTTCCGTATCTCTTGCAGGAACACAATTAACAAAATCTTTATATGGCTCATGATACTTATTCCATTTCTTTTTAGGAATTTCAATATAAGAAGCAAAAGCCTTAAAATAATTTGCAATACTTTGAGAATCGAGACCATAAGCATTACTAATATTACGAAAGTCATCAGTTCCCATAAAAGATTTAATGCATTCATAATCATAATTTATACCTGACTCTCTTCCTTTATCATTTTCCCATGCTTCAGTGTTGTCTTGAATATGGTCTAGAAGATCCCATTTAGCTTCTTCTTCCATGAGTGTAAATGATCCAGCACAAGAAGCATCCAATAGATCCTTATCATGAAGAGAAAGTCTTGCATAAAATTTATTGATAATAATATTGTTAGGGAGCTCATGAATAGGACATTTGAGCATTAGTAACTTCAATCTCCCCCAAGCTTGAGATGTACTCTCTCCATCAAGAGGCCAAAAGTTGTATATTTGATTCCGATCTTTATGAATCTCACTAGCAGGATAAAATTTTGAATAAAATAGAGGTACTACTTCCTCCCATTCAAGAGCTTGACCATTCTTCAACAGCTTGTACCATTCTTCAGCTCTTCCTTTTAGTGATAATGAGAATAACTTCTTCTTGACTTGATCTGTTCTAATACCTGCACACTTGAACAACCCGCATAATTCGTGTATAAAGAGCAAATGATCACCGGGATGGAAAGTTCCATCTCCAAAATAGTAGTTATCCATAACACGATCAATAATTCTTGTAGATATTTTAAAAGTATCATTTTTAGGAGGTGGAGGTTCATCTACTACCTTAGCAGTGGTAGTAGCATTACGAAATAAGAAACTAAGTGAATTATCATATTGAAATAAAGTAACTAACAGAAATAAACAATACTCATAGTAGAAGTTTCCTTTACTAGTTCCACTCTCCAATAGCGCTTCACTCCCCGGCAACGGTGCTAGAAAATAGTCTTAATGACCCACAAGTATAGGGGGTGGATCGCAGTATTTTCGATAAGTAAGAGTGTCGAACCCAATGAGGAGTAGAAGGTGTTGGCGAGTGGCTTGGATCAGGAATTCTCTGTAAATACTTAGCAAATGGAGTTTTAGGGGTTTTTGATAATGCAGATAAACAAAATGCGAGTAAATAAAAGACAATGATAATATATGTAGGAAGTGGCCCAATCCTTTCTTTAGCAAAGGATAAGCCGGTTGTATTTCTTTAGATGACCAAACGTTCTCGAGGACACACAAGAATATGGTCAAGTGCTTTCGCTTCATATAGTTGATTAATCTTCTTTAGTTTGATAAGTGTTGTGTGGGTGAACCTGTGCTAATGTACTGACCTTCCTAGGACTAATACATACTTGTGATTATACCCCTTGCAAGCATCCTCAAGTACAAGAAAGTAATTAAGATAAAAACCTAACCACAGCTTTAAACTCTAAGATCCTACACTCCCTTGTGCAAAGGTTTCCTAACGGGGGTTTAGGTTTCTGTCACTCCGGCAACCCCTACGATTAGTAGACAAATACACAATGCATTCCCCTAGGCCCATAAAGGTGAAATGTCATGTAGTCGACGTTCACATGACACCACTAGAAGAATAATACCACAACTTAAATAACAAACTATTGAATCTTTTTCAACACAATTCCACTACACATGACTTCTCCCATGTACTCAAGAACTAAACGAACTACTCACGAGGCATCATATGGATCAAGATCAGAGATGAAATAATGATAAGTAACAATCTGATCATCACAATGATTCAATGGTTCCACTCAATAGCATCAACTACAACAAGTAATCAACACCGAGAAAGTTTCCCCTAAGAACTATGCAAGATTCAGATATGTCATATGCTCTAAATGTTATGTCCATATATACCAAAATGATTCATAAGATGATCATTGGACAACAATAAGGGTATTTTTATTATCTTTGGGAGAACTAAGAATATATTTATGTAGAGGTGACAAATAGTTCATTGTAAAATGTTACATTCATACTAGTTTTTCACAAGATACAAATTAAATTTATCTTAATTTAAACTATGGGTGGCACAATTTAATGGAAAGGAGGTTCCATGGTGGATTTGGATGAGTTTCAAAGTTAGTACATTGTGACGGATACTACAACAAAAGGCTAAGTATATGACTGCTATAGTAGCAGCAAAGGATCGCATTTATGTTAAGTAGTTTGTTATGAAACTAGGTGTGGTTCACAGTGGGATAATATTATGAAGATATATTGTACGTCAATTATATCAACATATTTTAACCCAAAGGAACTAAAGGTCTCACCAAATGACTAAATTTATATAATGCCATCTCATTAGAGAATGAGTGATGCGTAGAGACGCAAAGACATGCAAATACACACGGACCAGAAAGTGTCAGATCCGGAGATTATTTTAACCACTAGCAAATGCGTATATACAACACCAGAAAACCATAGGTGTTGAATGCGCAAGTTTTTCAAACTAGATTATTGACTCTATTGCAAGTGGGAGACTAAAGGGGATATACCCAAGAGGCAATAATAAAGTGGTTATTATCTTATTTCCTATTTATGATAAATGTTTATTTTGCATGCTATAATTGTGTTAATTGGAAACGTTAATACATGTGAGTTTAATAAACAAATAAAGGGTTCCTAGTTATTCCTCTCATATAAACTAGCTCGTTGATTAACAAGATGATCAAGGTTTCCTGATCATGGACATTGAATGTTGTTAATAAAGAGGTCACAACATTGGTTGATTGGTGTGATGAAATTCATCTGAAGAATAGCAATATGATCAAAGTCATTGTGTTAAAATTGTTATGACATCATACGAAGTAACTTTAGTCCTTGGACCATGAGATCATGTCAATCACTAACACCGGAAGAGTAACTTGATAACATCAAACGTGTTATGTAGAGGCTCATGGATCATGAGTGGGATTTGTCCATCCATATGATGGAGAGATATACTCTGGATCCTCTCGGAGATATCACATTGATGTAACTTGCAAGCAAGTGATAAGATCACTAGAATGTTATATCAAGGGAACAAGAAAAGAGTACTTGTCGGTAACAAGATCAAACTAGGTATGGGGATACCGATGATCGAATCTTGGACATGTAATATATCATGTGGCAAAGGAATTTAGTTATGACGTTAAAGGTTCACACGATCACTAGAGTCATTGTTGAATGTGTGGGAGTCAGTACGGATCTCGAGGTCCCGCTACTGATTATTGATCGGAGAGGGGTCTCGATAATATCTGCATTATTCGTGAACCATAGGGTGACACACTTAAGGGATACCGACACCATTTGGAGCAAATAAGAAACCAGAGAAAGATTATGAAAGTGCTGGAATTGTTTCGATGGACAACGGAATTGTTTCGGGTGAAATTGCTGAAATTGGTTCTGCATGGGGTATCGAAATGTTGCAAGGTTTTTATGTGAATGTTTGTTAATTAAATCAATTAAGAAAATTCTGAATAAAATAAATAAAAGTGTTTTATTTAAAGAGAAAAATGCATTTAATTTAGTGGACATTAAATGCAAGTGAATGGAGTTGATATTTATGTGAGTGAACTTAGTGGAAGCTCCAACCACATGAACTATATTTAGTTGTGCGCCTTGGTGCACGATCCCATTAATCTTGCATCAATTTACGTTTTATGTAATGGCAACAACATCCAGGCATGAAAATGATAATACACTTCATACGCTTCACAAAATGAAGATTCTGGGATAACATTAGTAGATGACAATCCTACATTTTTTAAAACATATTAGAAATACTGGCATGCTTTATCATAATTACTAGACAAATGATTGAACCACCGGGACATTGTTTAAGATAGCTCCTGAAACATCCCATCTTACTTATTTCTTATCCTACTCAACTAAATACAAGTACATACAAATGAATTCGAATGATAACATTATAAGCGTACATATCGGTAATTGGAGATTTATGAATTAGTCATAGAAAAATCAGAGTTGATGGCAACATTATTAGTTACCCGGAAACAATTGTGTATTCCAAAGCTACAAAAGAACCAAGAAAAACCTTCAAATTTCAGAGGAGAATAACATTAAGGCCATGTGATAGCTATAAAGAACTGGAAATAGCATTGCAAAACATCAAGGCCACCGAGAGGAACATAAATGGATGTAGAAGGTGGAGAGCTTCATAAGTCAAAGGAAATGGATGGAATTTTTTTGGGGCTTTGTATCACATGGTACAGTATAATCTTCGAAGTACCATGAAGAATCAATGTCATAAAGTAAACTGGTGTAGGCGCTAAATTAGACTAAATTGTTGAAACAGTCTATTAGAACAAAATATGTAAACCTATATCTTGTATCAAAGGCGATTCAAATGACCAATGTGGTAAAGCAACATGCTGGCACATGCTAAAAAATATATGTATGAATGCAGTACAAAGGCACCAGTGTGACATAGCACTACCCTATTACAGAGAAGGGTAATGTTTTCTCCCAATGTTATTATATATGGTGCAAGCTTTGGATTGATTTTGTATGAGGAACAAAAGATGGGATATGAGGAACATAGGAATAATAGTACCAGGTGATACACGAACGCATCATCTTCCGTTGAACACTGGTGACAAGCTGGGGTGTGTGGGATAAAAGTGTATGCTCTAAACCATGAAACCTGCACTATATGAACAAAAGATCAGAGTGATATGGAGATAGAAGAACCGAGAGAAAAGGGAAGATGCACCACAGTTCAGCCTCCCGAGCCGACAACCTCAAGCAATGACCACGATGTGCTAGTTAACTCCATGCCAGTAGTTATGAATAAAAGGCGAATGGCCGAGAATACAACTACAAATACTCTAGGAATACTCACTGCCAATCATGGAACCGTACATGATTTATCCAGTAATGGCTGGTGTATCAACTTATTTTGAACTGTTTGAAACCCAAATGATAATTAAAATCAAATTACCACCAATCAAGAAATCCATGCCAATGTAACAAAAGATAATCAATAGACTAAGAAAACATAGAGTCTAAATGCAGAGATAATTTTTATTACCCAAACTTGTCAAAAATATTGTAGCCATTTTCAAGAATAGGTGCACTATGTGAAAATATACTTAAAACATACTGTTCAGCATGTCTTATGTTAATAAAAAAAATCAAATCATCATGTGGACATGGTATTAGAGTTGCAACATGTACACTGAAAATGTTGCCCGCTGTAGCCTTCCCTTCTAAGACCTAAATAAACTGTAAAATGTCAGTAACATAACTAAATTAGTAGCAAGAGCAACATACTAGGGGAGAAAAGTTTACCTCTCGAGTCTGAAGTTCGAGTTCTTTCATGTCTGCAGCACCAACACCACTTGCTGCTTGGTATGTGCTGACAACCATCCTTGGTACCTGCCAAATTGACCATCAAAAAATTGCCATGAATCTATTTGGTCAGTCCATCAATGCAACCAACAACAAAATATTTACATATTACACATACTTCAAATAAACCTCAACAAATGAACATATTACAAAATACTAACTCACACAATACAGATGTTGTGAAGATCTGAAGTAGATCAGGGCACACAAATAAGAATGACTAACTATGCCTAATTTATGGGTACTCCCTATGAACAAGCTTCGTATCTCACGAAAAAGTACTAAGTATCTTACCAAATTGCATCGGTTAATGGGTTATAGCTCATAGACATCTCCATTCAAAAGAACTCTCGCAAACTTCATGTGCCACTGTAGAAGCATGACTAATGCACATCAATCAATTATTTTGGTAGATAATAATCTCAAAATAAATCTATAAGTATAGGTGACGATAGTAAACCTGAATAATTACATACATTAGGTTCTCCTCCAAGCCGAAAACATAGAAGATTGGCATGGCTCTCGCATCAGTAAATAGGATAAGACTAAATTTCAGCTGACAAACCAGTACAAGTCTACAAGGGAGGCATGAACCAATCGAAGGAGCAACACATGAAGGAGCAACACATGACGATCTGGACCAATCTAATTTGAGCAGAGACCACTCACCGCGAAGACGACCAAATAGAGGATTTACCAAAACGGGATCAGACATAGGATTGGAGGAGCTAGAACTCGTCCAGCTGAAGTGAGGACCTGTATGTCGACCTCGTACACAGTCCCTCATCGTTGCAGTCCTACAGAAGAGGACCAAAGTCCTGGTGCCCGTGTTCTTCCTTCTCGTC
The DNA here is from genome assembly GCA_916181665.1 of Avena sativa. Lineage (NCBI taxonomy): Eukaryota > Viridiplantae > Streptophyta > Magnoliopsida > Poales > Poaceae > Avena > Avena sativa. The sequence goes on along the minus strand of OV702289.1, from coordinate 539,348,478 downwards.
GGCGGCGTGTCAATGGAGGAGGGGACTCGGTGGTGGAGCTCTAGTGCCCGGCCCGCGGAGTTCTCATCTAGGCTGTTGGTTTTCGTGCGGTGCGACGATGGCTGCGCACGTTGCTCCTACCAGGGAGGACGAGCAGGGAGGCAAAGGAGAAGGCGCAGGAGGTGGCTGCTATAGAGGAAGAGAACGAGTAGGGAGGGAAGGGGACGCGGGGGCACGATGGGGGCTAGACCACGGGAGCGACCGACGGCTAGGTATTGTACCGCTTCCCTTCTCGCTTTTATACCGTGTGGTAAAAAAATGACGGTTGGGATTCGCTGAGGCACAATCCAATGGCTCAGAATTCCAAATCGCTATGAGATGTCCTATGAGGGGGCATCAATTATACCTTTATATGAGGGAGAGGTGGGGGCACCCACCATGGCCGTCCAGCCATGGCCATGGGGCTGTGCCCATCCCCTATAAAAGGATCCCCATGGCTCCTATCCTCTTGCAAGACCTCCTGTAACATCCCAAAAATATTAATCAAGCTTATCAAGCTCTAATCACCTAAGTTTAGGGTTAACAAAACCTTTTATTATTAAATTTAATAAGAATGCACATGTGATTTTCATTAGTGTATGAATGCTTGCAATTGCCATGATTGATTGTTACTAATGATAAGGATTGGTTTAAAGATGAATACTACATCATCTAGATCATTCCCAAGCAAAATCAAATGAAAAGAAAATCAAATATAAGTCATATGATCAAATGGTCATTTTGGCCAAACTTATCCACTAGACCACTGTGAGTGTTCCTAGTAAAAGATTTCCAACAGAAACTTTTCCAATTCTTTTCACCCCTTGCTAGACCAAGTAAAAGTGAATCCAAGCAAACTTTACAATGTGGCAGAAACAACTCTCAAATCTATTTAAGAGGCATTGCAAAATTGAATCAAGTTCATATTCCTAGATCATCATTTTTCAAAAACCATTCAAATCAATTCCCCTTGACCTTTCCCAGCAACCACAGACTACTAAGCAAGCAACAAGATCACTCACCAAAATTCATCCAAAAATTTGAAAACAAATTTAATGCGGCCATTTGATGAAACACCTGGCAGGCACAGTACAACCTCACTAACTATGCACTGTTTTGAGGTATCAATTGCTCAGCTCTTGAACTGCAATCAACACATTCAATTGCACTAGATCATCCCTGGTACTTGGCCGTGCAAAGAAAAGGCATCACTGGCCACATTGACCAGTGGCACACCCGTACCGAGCCGGCCATGCCGGTCGAGCACGAATCACTCACAACACGTCGCACCACCCTCGCCCATGATGTCCAACAAGTCGCTGTTACCTTACCGCCACCCCCTGTCCACCCCTTGAACCAAGGCAAGAAGCGGAGACGCTGAAAACCGCGTGCCCATTTAAGCCGTGGCCATGCCGAGTGCACGGCGGAGCGCCGCAGCTTCCTCGCACGTACACGCCGCGCCTCGCTCTCTCCGCCCGTACCCACGATCGCCGTAGCACCAGTGACCTCCCAGACATGACCGTTCGCCGCCGTGCACCCCATGACCACCGTACTAAGTGACAAACGCCCGTGTACCCGAACAGAGCGTCGATGTCGCCCGACCGATGGAGACTGCCCCATGCCATGCCATCACTCACATGACGATCGCCATAGTCCACTGCACCGACCCATGCCCTCCGCTGTGATGAACGCGACCTGTAGCAACATCGTCGAAGAATCCAGACCATGCCGCTCTGCCTCCACCCCTGGTGTATAAATAGAGGCCACCCCAGCCCTCAATCTCCACAACATTCCACTCCTCTCTCTCTCTCTCAGAAACCTCCCATACCTTTCCCTAGAGCAACACGAGCACCACGATGCCGGAATTTGGCCGGAGTCTGTCGCCGCAGTTGAGGAAGGAAGCCAGCGATTGGAGCCACCCCAGGAGCTGACGTGACCACCAATCGAACCGCCATCAATGACCACCCCATTCGCCCCCATCACCGACCCTAGATGGAGCCCCAGTAAGTCCCCAGCGATCCCCACCGCCATTTTAGGGTTCAAGTCTCGCCGGAGCAGTTCGACGGAGACGACAAACCTCAGCCGTAGGATCCTATTCTAATCGTAGGGCTAGGATTGCTAGATACGGTTTCGACTTAGTTAAGTCGCTGACGCGTGGGACCATTCTGTCAGTAGCCCGCTACGCCAGCGCTGTGCAGTTGGGCCGGCCCAATTAGTTTCTCGCGCAAAGCCCAGTGATTCAAATAGGATTTTTCCATTTTAGTTAAAACCAGATTCTGTTAGTAGATTCAAAATTCAATTCAAAGAGATTCAATGAACCAAATTGCATGATTCCAATTTTCTTGGAAAGGTATTGAAATTATCGAATCACTCCCATTGGATTCAAACTATTTAGAATTATAGATCACCTATACTAAAAATAACGAGATAGATACTTTTGTCCCTTCAAGCATTTTTCTAAAATAAACTATATATGTTTTTGAGATGATTCCACCTCTCAAAAATCAGATTTTCCATGATCTACATGAATATGTAAAAAGATTTGGTTTTACAAATATGAAACATGGCTTAGTATTAAAAGAGTGCTATATAGGCATTCCTAGTCACTTTAATATTATTAAATAGTAATATTAAATCTTGTCATATACGATCACCATTTTAAATCACATTCCCAAGTATTGGAATAGATGGTGATGACATGTGTCAACATTATCCACTATTTTAGTTGGAGAATATTAAATCTTAAGGATTTAAAATGAGTAGAAATTACTTTTCTAAAATAAGAAGAGTAAGAAAATGTGAATATTCCACATAATGATTGAAATGATGCTATATCATCTAGTATGAGCCCTTGTGTGCTAAATAGAAGTAGTGAAGTGTTGTTTGGTAATTGTGTACCTTGAATATGTTTATAGATGCTAGTACCAACCTGCGCTACAACAAGGAGGTGTACTTCGAGGAAGAAGAAGAAGAAATCTTCAACGACCGCAACCAACAAGTCAAGCTATCAGTGCAAGCTAACTAATGCAAGATGCACTAGGCCTGCTTGGTTATGCAACTTTGATTACACCTATCCTAGTTTTACTCCAAGCTTTACTTTCCCCTTTATTACAATTTCTTACCTAGTTAATGAATTGCTATTAGTGGAAACTAGATTGGATCCTATCAAGATCATAGGACTAGTCTTGGACACTTATACTTTATTAGCACCCCCAATAGTGATACGCTCAATATTAGTGGCTAGTGCTAAGCTAAAACTTGATTACTTTAGATGGGAATACTTGGTGAAAAATGATTATGAAAACCTTGGAATGAAGATTCATTCTATTGAAATGTTTTGACATGTGTTGTGAAACACAATGGTTTGATGATGAAACTCTTGAGGCATGAGCCTTGACTTTAATAAAAACTGATGGTTGGGTTCGGATGCCATACCATTCCAATATTACCGTACAACCACAATACCTGAGTTGGGTAGGGCCTGACTGGAAGTTTATATGTCTTAGTATGGGTTCCCTTGCGGAAGAGGTTGAGCTGAGGCTACCTCGAGATGAATGTCCACCTATGCAGTACCCAGGATGGCAGATGGCCATGGCTAGGAGGCCAAACTCATAGGGGAGGTGCCTATACTAGGGTGTGTAATTGAAAGGTTAAGATTGATTATCCGCATACCAAGTATGATCATTCAGGGTTATTCCTGACGGATGTATCGAATTTTGTGGTGAAAGTGTACCACCTCTATAGAGTGTTAAACTATTTGAATAGCCGCGTCTGCGGTTATGGACAGTTGGATTGGCCGTACTATGTCGTTGTCAGATATATTCAAAATGATTGGTGACTTGAAAGATGACTTTGACTTGACCACAATAGAGTTGTGGACATGAGATCTAAGTTCCCACTTAAGTAATGTAGAGAATAAAATTAGGTCTTTACTCTTGAAGCTTTACGAAATAAACCTGGCTTTTTGCAAACAAACCTAGAGCTTATGATTCCTACTAGTTTTACTTATACTTATACTAGTGGTAGTTTGCGAGTACTTAAAGAGTACTCAAGGCTTTGTTCCTGGCTATTCCCATGGCCAGACTATGAGGAGGATTACTCAGAAAATGGATAGCAGGAGGTCTATGACAACTAGGATCATCTCCCATCGTCAGCATTGCCTGTGATCATGAAGATGAAGCCTCGCTACGTTTACTTTCCACTGCTTTGATTATATTAAGACTAGATCATGAGATCCTTTATTTGTAAGACCTTATTATGGTTTGTTATGGATGATGTACTGTGGTACCACTTTTGTTATGTCTCGAAAAAATGGTAATACTGGGATTACGATGTATGGCATAACAGGCATCTAGACTTAAAAATCCGGGTGTTGACAATTTGGTATCAGAGCCATCCTGACCATAGGAGACCCTAGTTAGAGTGGACGCCTGCAAAAATCTAGTTTCAAGACAAAGAAAGTGAGTATTTACAAAAACCTATTCTCATTCTTACCCTTGAGATTCTTTCCAAAAGAAATCACTTGTTACTCAAAACTCTTACAAGTCTACTTAAAACTTGACACACTTGATCACTCCACTAACTTACTCATCTCAATTTCTTATAGATGGAGGTCAAATACACCAAGTTTTACCAGTTGGGCAATGGAGGCCAACTTATCTTTGAGAGGGATTTGGATTCGCTCTCAGAGAATCTTGAGCACCCGCACCCGGAGTTCTTCGGAGCACAGCTTATGGACCACACTAGAGGGGAGCTACAGTGGCTGATTGTTGACGATCTGAGAGGTAGAATGGAGCCACATCTTTCTGACAAGATTCAGTTCAGCATTTAGGAGAACAACTGGCTAGACGGATTAGCCATGCTATACAAGAAGCTCTCGCTCGCTTGTGTGCTCAGAACATCAACCAGATCATCGGCACCCGTTTTGTTCACTATGCAATACGTGACTCAATGGGACAGCCTTTATCCATGCCAGCCCCATCCAGAGTTGAGGCACCACGTGGACCACATGGACTTCATGCTACATGAGACACAAAAGGAGTTGGACAATAAACGTGATCACGTCAACCAGAGCAATGATGCAACTGTTTAAAGGAAGGAAACCATCGCCATCCTCGCCAAGGAACGCAAGTCACTTCGCAGTCAGCGTGACAAAAAGGATCGCGTCATCGCTCGTCTTCATCAGAAGATAGCCACCTTGGAGGAGACCATCCATGACCAGGAGATCCAGCTGGAGGAGCAGCAGGAGGAGGAAGGTGAAGACATCCGTGGGGATATTCACTCTTACCTCAGTGATGACAATGACTACCTGGAGGATGAAGCCATGTAGGACAACACTGATGAGGATGATGTTGCCTTCATTGATGATGATTATATGCACTTGAGCACTATCATAGGTGTGAGTTGTACCCGGTCCCACTGTATCGTAGCTTCACAGAATGGTTCTTAAAACCATCAGTTTCCTTGTTGTGGTGTGTGTTTGTATTGGGTGCTATGAATGAATGAATGAATGAAAAGAAAGTTGTTAGTTTGTAAAACTTGAGTCATACTCAAAGTTTAAAGCTTTTTGAAAACAAACCCATGAACCCTAGAAATTTCCCTCTTGTCTCACTATCTATCTCAATCTTCAGATGACTCGTGGAAATCTAGGAGGAAGCAGTTCATCTCAGGACCCAATGTTGTAGATTCTACAAATGTTAGTTTCTGACCGTGAAGCTAGTAGAGCTGAACGTCAAGCCAACTTAGCCACTCTTCAACAGATAGCCTAGATGGCCCACAATAATCAACGCCATGGAAACCAAGATCACCATGGATCCAAACTTAAGAATTTCCAGAATACCAACCCACCCATGTTTAGTAAGTTCGAGGAGCCTCTAGATGCTGATGATTGACTACAAACCATGGAGAACAATCTGGAAGTTGCAGGAGTTGATGATAATGAGAAGGTGATGTTTAACACCCACTATCTGTCTGGCTATGCAAGATCTTGGTGGAATAGTACCTGTACGATGAACGGAGGTCAGATGATGACTTGGGAGGAGTTCAAACTCAAGTTCAGCAGGACCCATGTGCCCCCAGGTCTAATCAAGAGGATGAGGGACGAGTTTAGAGACTTGAAGCAAGGAAGGATGACTGTGGTTGAGTACCATGAGAAAGTTCTGTCACTATCTAGGGTATGCACCTGATGAGATTGACAACAAAGCCAAGAAGGAGAGATTCTTGAATGGTCTGCAGGATGAGATGCAGACAATGCTAGTCAACATTCCATTTGATGACCTTGAAGCCTTAGTGGATTCTGCAATTCAGATGGAAGGCAAGATCAACCAGGCCAGTGAGAACCGCAAGCACAAGATGATGCATCAAACAGGACCCCACCATACCCCCGAAGTATCGCCCCAACCCGTTTGCAAGTTATGCACCTAGAAACAACAGACCCCCAATGAACTGTCCGAACTATCCCAACCGTGCAGGAGGAAACCCAAGGCCCGGAGGAAACCACAATAACAACCCCGGCAAGCCCAACAATTTCAACCGTGCATCACCCAAGTCCAACAACAACAACAACAATAATACTGCCCCAAGGACTAGAAGCAATGTTGTGCCTATCGCAGGGAAAGACAAGTCAATGATAACTTGTTTTGAATGCGGAGTCACGGGTCACTACTCCAACGAGTTCCCCAAGAAGCTTGCCGCAGCAACCAATGTGAATGCACCTTCCCAACAACAACACTGTTTCCAGCCTGGAAAAAGATTCGCCCCAGGAAACCCGCACAACCGTAATGGCCGTCTGTTCCACATGAATGCTGAAGAAGCCCAAGAAGCGCCAGATGTCGTGCTGGGTATGTTTTCTGTTAACTTAGTTCTAGCAATAGTATTGTTTGATTCTGGAGCATCGCACTCATTTGTTACAGAAGAATTTGCATGCACTAGTAAGATTCAACCAACAAATCTGAAGCATGTTATGATAGTTCAAATCCCTGGTTCAACCACTAAAACTAGAAAAGTTTGCAAGGCCGTACCTATCAGAATACATGGGATAGATTTTTATGAAAATCTAATAGTACTTGGAACCAAAGGATTGGAAGTAGTGCTAGCGATGGATTGGATGTCGAAACATCAAGGATTAATCAACTGCGCTAAGAAAGCCATAACCATGACCAGTAGCACCGGAATATCAGTAGAACATGTATCTAAGACTTTGCCCCGTCAATTCAAGTGCAACAAGAGTCTAGCCAAGACCACCATTGACCAAGTCAGAGTAGTCTGTGAATACCCCAACATATTCCTAGATGAATTGCCCGGTATGCCCCCAGATCGGGATATCGAGTTTATCATTGAACTAATCCCTGGAACCGGACCCATATCTCAGAGACCCTATATTATGAACCCATCTGAACTAGTGGAGCTGAAGAAGCAACTTTATGATATGCTGGGAAAAGGACTGATTCAACGAAGTGCATCGCCATGGAGATCACCCGTTTTGTTTATTGATAAGAAGGATGGTGGCAACCGTCTTTGTACGGATTATCGGAAGTTGAATGACGTCACCATCAAGAACAAGTATCCTTTGCCGAAGATAGAAGATTTGTTTGATCAACTGACTAGAGCCGGAGTGTTTTCTAAGATTGATCTTAGAACTGGTTATCACCAACTGAAGATTCGTGCAACGGATATCCCAAAGACTGCCTTCACCACCAGATATGGATTGTATGAGTACAATGTCATGTATTTTGGATTAACCAATGCTCCCACTTATTTCATGAATCTCATGAATAAGATTTTTATGAATTTTCTGGATAAGTTTGTCGTTGTGTTTATCAATGACATTCTAATATACTCCAAATCAAAAGAGGACCATGAGCAACATCTGAGAACCATCCTTGAAACCCTTAGAGAGCATCAGCTGTATGCCAAGATCAGCAAGTGTGAATTCTGGTTAAAATAAGTAGGATTCCTAGGCCATATCCTATCAGCAGGAGGAGTCGCTGTTGATCCCGCCAAGATCAAAGATGTTGAAGAATGGAAAGCCCCAACCACCCAAACATAAGACCGCGCATTTCTTGGATTAGCTGGATACTACCGCAAGTTCGTAGAAGGATTCTCGAGCATCTCAAGACCGATGACCAAGTTGTTGAAGAAAGATAAGAAGTTTGAATGGATTGACAAATGTGAAGCAAGTTTTCAAGACCTCAAGAAGAGATTGATTTCAGCCCCAATTTTGATCATGCCGGATATCAAGAAGCCTTTTGATGTTTATTGCGACACATCCAAGATTGGTCTCGGATGTGTATTGATGCAAGAAGGCAAAGTTATATCCTATCTGTCCAGACAACTGAATCAGCATGAGCAGAACTATCCTACCCATGACCTAGAACTGGCAGCCATATTTTCAGCTTTGAAGACATGGCGTCATTATCTTATGGGTAACCGCTATGAGATTTATTCAGATCACAAGAGTCGGAAGTATATCTTCACCCAGAAGGAGCTGAATATGAGGCAAAGGAGGTGGATAGAGTTAATCGAGGATTATGACCTTGACATTCACTATCACCCTGGCAAAGCCAATGTGGTAGCGGATGCTCGTAGTAGATTGCCGTGTAGATTAAATACCATGATAAAGGAAGCCCAGCCAAGTCTGCATGAGGAGATGGAGAATTTCAGAGTGGAGCTAGTTAGTGAAGGATTCTTAGCTAGCATAGAACTCCAACCCACTTTTATTAGTCAGATAAAAGAGGCCCAGAAAGGAAATGTAAGTATCGATGGAATCAAGCGTCGTATCAAGACAGGGAAGGTACATGGATTCACCGAAGATGAAGAAGGAGTTCTGTGGTACAAAGGACGTATCTATGTTCTAGCAGATTCGGAGTTGAAACAAGTCATTATGCAATAAGCTCATTATACTCTTTATTCTGTCCACCGAGAGGAACAAAGATGTATCAGGATTTGAAGGAGCAATTTTGGTGGCACAAAATGAAGAGAGAATTCGGAAGCTATATAGCCAAGTCAGATATCTATTAGAGAGTCAAAGCGGAAAATCAGAGACCCACAAGACTTTTGCTACCATTACAGATTCTAGAATGGAAATAGGATTCTGTCGGAATGGACTTTATCACAGGTTTGCCTGCATCTAGTAGGGGAAATGACTCTATTTGGGTCATAGTCGACAGACTATCGAAGGTAGCCCATTTCATACCCGTCAAGACAACCTACCAAAGTTCGAAGCTAGCGGAGTTGTATATCGCTAGGATAGTCAGCCTGCATGGAACCCCCAAGACCATAGTGTCGGATCGAGGAACCCAATTTACCTCAAGATTTTGGTAGAAAGTCCAAGAAGGATTAGGAACCAAACTGAATTTCAGCACAGCTTATCACCCGTAAACCGATAGACAAACTGAAAGAGTAAACCAGATCTTAGAAGATATGTTGAGAGCTTGTGTGCTAGAGTATGGATCTAAGTGGGAAGATTGTCTGCCTTTCGCAGAATTCTCATACAATAATAGTTATCAAGCCAGTTTGCAAATGGCCCCATTTGAGTTCTTATATGGAAGAAAGTGCCATACCCTGTTGAATTGGTCGCAAGTAGGAGAGAGTCAGATCTTCGGACCCGACATTCTACGAGAAACCGAAGAGAAGGTTCACAAAGTCCGTGAGCACCTCAAGACCGCTCAATCCAGACATAAGAGTTATGCAGATAAAAGACGTCGAGACTTGACCTTCAATGTCGGAGATTTCATGTATCTCAAAGTATCACCCTTGTAGGGAATGCAGCATTTTCGTCTGAAAGGAAGCTAGCCCCCATATATATTGGACCCTTCAAGATTTTGAACCGCCGAGGAGAAGTATCCTATCAACTGGAACTGCCTGAGGAGATGTTAGCCGTTCATAATGTGTTCCATATCTCGTTACTTCGCAAATGCTTAGAAGTTCCGAAGAAGACCGAAGTTTTCAAGAACATCGATCATAGAGCCATAGATGTCGACAAGGATCTAAATTATCGTGAAGTGCCCATCCGTATATTGGAAGAAGCATTCAGAACCACCCGGACCAGAAGTATCAAATTTCTCAAGATCCAATGGAGTAACCATACCAAAGAAGAAGCCACCTAGGAACGAGAAGATTATATTAGGATTGAGTTTCCAAATCTCTTTAGTTCCTAGTTTTTCTTGAATCTCGGGACGAGATTCTCTTTAAGGAGAGAATGTTTGTAACATCCCAAAAATATTAATCAAGCTCTAATCACCCAAGTTTAGGGTTAACAAAAACTTTTATTATTAAATTTATTAAGAATGCATGTGTGATTTGCATTAGTGTATGAATTCTTGCAAATGCCATGATTGATTGTTACTAATGATAAGGATTGGTTTAAAGATGAATACTACATCATTTAGATCATTCCCAAGCAGAATCAAATGAAAAGAAAATCAAATATAAGTCATATGATCAAATGGTCATTTTGGCCAAACTTATCCACTAGACCACTTTGAGTGTTCCTAGTAAAAGATTTCCAACAGAAACTTTTCCAATTCTTTTCACCCCTTGCTAGACCAAGTAAAAGTGAATCCAAGCAAAGTTTACAAAGTGGCAGAAAAAACTTTCAAATCTATTTAAGAGGCATTGCAAAATTGAATCAAGTTCACATGCCTAGATCATCCTTTTTCAAAAACCATTCAAATCAATTCCCCTTGACCTTTCCCAGCAACCACAGACTACTAAGCAAGCAACAAGATCACTCACCAAAATTCTTCCAAAAATTTGAAAACAAATTCCACGCGGCCATTTGATCAAACACCTAGCAGGCACAGTACAACGTCACCAACTATACACTATTTTGAGCTATCAATTGCTCAGCTCTTGTACTGCAATCAACACATTCAATTGCCCTAGATCATCCCTGGTACTTGGTCGTGCAAAGAAGAGGCATCACTAGCGACATTAACTAGTGGCACGCCTGTAGCGAGCCGTCCATGCCGGTCGAGCAAGAATCACTCGCAGCACGCTGCACCGCCCTCGCCCACGATGTCCAGCAAGTCGACGTGACCTCACGACCACCTCCTGTCCACCCCTTGACCCAAGGCGAGAAGCGGACACGCTGAAAACCGCGTGCCCATTTAAGTCATGGCCATGCCAAGCTCACGATGGAGCACCGCAGCTGCCTCGCATGCACACGTCGTGCCTCGCTCTCTCTGCCAGTACCCGCGATCGCCGTAGCACCAGTAACCTCCTAGACATGACCGTTCACCGCCGCGCACCCCGTGACCACCATACCAAGTGACAAACACCCGTGTACCTGAACAGAGCGCCGACGTCGCTCGACTGATGGAGCCCACCCCTTGCCGTGCCATCACTCGCGTGACGATCACCGTAGTCCACTGCACCGACCCATGCCCTCCGCCGTGACGAACACGACCTGTAGCAACATCGCCGGAGAGGCCATACCATGCCGCACTGCCTCCACCCCTGGTGTATAAATAGAGGCCACCCGAGCCCTCAATCTCCACACCATTCCACTCCTCTCTCTCTCAGAAACCTTCTAGACCTTTCCCCGGAGAAAGGCGAGCACCGCGATGCCGGAATTTGGCTGGAGTCTGCTGCCGCAGTCGAGGAAGGAAGCCAGCGACTGGAGCCACCCCAGGAGCTGCCATGACCGCCAATCGAACCGCCATCGATGACCACCCCATTCTCCCCCATCACTAACCCTAGCTGGAGCTCCGTTAAGTCCCCAGCGACCCCTACTGCCATTCTAGGGTTCGAGTCTCGCCGGAGCAGTTCGACGGAGACGACAAACCTCAGCCGTAGGATCCTGTTCTAATCGTAGGGCTAGGATTGGTAGATACCGTTTCGACTTAGTAAAGTCGCTGATGCGTGGGACCATTCTGTCAGCAGCCCGCTGTGCCAGCGCTGTTCAGTTAGGCCGGCCCAATTAGTTTCCCGCACAGAGCCTAGTGATTCAAATAGGATTTGTCCATTTTAGTTAAAACCAGATTCTGTTAGTAGATTCAAAATTCAATTCAAAGATATTCAATGAACCGAATTGCATGATTCCAATTTTCTTGGAAAGGTATTGAAATTATCTGATCACTCCCATTGTATTCAAACTATTTAGAATTATAGATCACCTATACTAAAAATAACAAGACAACGACTTTTTCCCCTTCAAGCATTTTTATAAAATAAACTATAAATGTTTTTGAGATGATTCCACCTCTCAAAAATCACATTTGCCATGCTCTACATGAATATGTAAAAGATTTGGTTTTACAAATATGAAACATGGCTTAGTATTAAAAGAGTGATATATAGGCATTCCTAGTCACTTTAATATTATTAAATAGTAATATTAAATCTTGTCATATATGATTACCATTTTAAATCACATTCCCATGTATTGGAATAGATGGTGATGACATGTGTCAACATGATCCACTATTTTTATTGGAGAATATTAAATCTTAAGGATTTAAAGTGAGTAGAAATTACTTTTCTAAAATAAGAAGAGTAACAAAATGTGAATATTCCACATAATGATTGAAATGATGCTAGATCATCTAGTATGAGCCCTTGTGTGCTAAATAGAAGTAGAGAAGTGTTGTTTGGTGTTTGTGTACCTTGAATATGTTTATAGACGCTAGTACCGACCTGAGCTACAACGACGAGGAGTACTTCGAGGAAGAAGAAGAAAACTTCAACGACTGTAACCAACAAGGCAAGCTATAGATGCACTAGACATACTTGGTTATGCAACTTTGATTACACCCATCCCAGTTTTAATCCAAGCTTTACTTTCCCCTTTATTACAGTTTCTTACCTAGTTAATGAATTGCTATTAGTGGAAACTAGATTGGATCCTATCAAGATCATAGGACTAGTCTTGGATATTTATACTTTATTAGCACCCCCTATAGTGATACCCTCAATATTAGTGGCTAGTGCTAAGCGAAAACTTGATTACTTTAGATGGGAATACTTGGTGAAAAATGATTATGAAAACCTTGGAATGAAGATTCATTCTATTGAAATGTTTTGACATGTGTTGTGAAACACAATGGTTTGATGATGAAACTCTTGAGGCATGAGCCTTGACTTTAATAAAAACTGATGGTTGGGTTCGGATGCGATACCATTCCAATTTTACCGTACAACCACAATACCTGAGTTGGGTAGGGCTTGACTGGAAGTTTATATGTCTTAGTATGGGTTCCCTTGCGGAAGAGGTTGAGTTGAGGCTACCTCGAGATGAATGCCCACCTATGCAGTACCTAGGATGGCAGATGGCCATGGCTAGGAGGCCAAACTCATAGGGGAGGTGCCTACACTAGGGTGTGTAATTGAAAGGTTAAGATTGATTATCCGCATACCAAGTATGATGATTCAAGGTTATTCCTGACGGATGTATCGAATTTTGTGGTAAAAGTGTACCACCTCTATAGAGTGTCAAACTATTCGAATAGCCGCGTCCGCGGTTACGAACAGTTGGATTGGCCATACTATGACGTTGTCAGATGTATTCAAAATGATTGGTGACTTGAAAGATGACTTTGACTTGACCACAATAGAGTTGTGGACATGAGATCTAAGTTCCCACTTAAGTAATGTAGAGAACTAAATTAGGTCTTTACCCTTGAAGCTTTACGAAATAAACTTGGCTTTGTGCAAACAAACCTAGAGCTTATGATTCCTACTAGTTTTACTTCTACTTATACTAGTGGTAGTTTGCGAGTACTTAAAGAGTACTCATGGCTTTGTCCCTAGCTATTCCCATGGCCAGACTATGAGGAGGATTACCCAGAAGATGGACAGCAGGAGGTCTATGACAACTAGGATCATCTCCCATCGTCAGCATTGCCTGTGATCATGAAGATGAATCCCCGCTACGTTTACTTTCTGCTACTTTGATTGTATTAAGACTGGATCATGAGATCCTTTATTTGTAAGACCTTATTATGGTTTGTCATAGATGATGTACTGTGGTACCACTTCTGTTATGCCTCGCTAAAATGGTAATCCTGGGATTGCGATGTACGGCATAACAGGCATCTGGACTTAAAAATCCAGGTGTTGACACCTCCTTGTGAAGGTTCTCTTGCCGCTCTAGCAATTCCCCATGGTCTCGGATTAGCGAGATACATGTTCTCGGTGACTTTTTATAGAAGGATTTGTTGCTTCCGCTACTTTGCTGTAGCAAGGATGTAATACCTTGGACCTTAGGTTCTAGACTCAAGCCTGGATGGACCAAAAGTGGACAAGACGTACTACCGTGGGGCCGTGCAGCCACACACAATAGGCCCATCTCGTGGAGCAGGACACGGTACCGGCTAACCATCCCACCCACTTTTTAGAACATCGGGACTAGAGCGAGTGGCGTAATCGACAAGTAAAGCAATCAAAACATACACAAATGAGTATGTATGTTAGCGACATACAATAGAGATCAGAGCCACACCATCTAAAACAATAGAAACAAAAATATTCAACGCCATATGGCAAGGTCCAAATATTCTATATAGATATAATAGTTTAGGATTTATCCTCATACATCACTCAATAGAGTATCAAGCGGAAGCGAAAAACATGATCCGAGTACGGATAACAAACAAATTGGCATAAGGTGCCCTAAAAATAAGCACATCTCGCCTACAGATCTCATGTATCTCCATCCCCAGAATCTCTACACTGTGCAGTCACTGCCACCATCATCAGTCTCCTCAACCCAGTAACCTTCGTAAGAGTATACCTATCCATCTGAACCAAATATTTATCATGTGAGACCTTAGGGGTACTCAACAAGTCTTAATGCATCTAAAGGGAACAACCTGGAGGTGAAGCAATTGCAGCGAAAGATAATATCTACAAAGTTCTATAGAGACCCGGTACGCATCCGCCCAATCAGATATAAAAGGACGCCCATAAATTGATAACAACGGTTATATAAGCAACATAAATAAACATTGCTCGCCCTCCTTCTCGCTTACCGACGAGAAGGCGGAAGTACATCGCATCCATTGGCAATTTTATTAACCCTTCCATCAGTATTGCACTATTTACTAGTCATGTCTTAGTAAATTTAATGGCAGTACTTTAGTTTTGCTTATCTATGATTGAGAAACCATGCTCCAAGTCGTCCATAACCGTGGACATGGCTTTCAGAAAGATTTACCCTACATGGGTGCACAAGTAGCAACACACACACGATCAACCTCGGGAAGAACCAAATAAAACACGACAAGGCCTCACGACAATGCATTCACATGATTCATAAATTATTTCAGGAGGCCACCCCACTAAGCTACCCGCAACGAAGTTGGCCGGCTCCGAGACGGACCCAGGATTTGCGTCAATGGCTATAAACGACTGGGAACCCGAAAGTGTGACTAGGCTTGTCGATACTGCGAAAACACTCCGCATTCCAAAACAGTACAGGCGCTCCACATGCAATCTTAAATAAAGCAGTAAAGCATGGCATAATTACAAGATAGTAATAAAGACCCAAACTAATTTGTGGATGCAAGAAATAAAGTATGAATCAAGCTTAGGAAAAGGGGGATCCATAGAATCTCCCGTATGTGGATTGTGCAAATAGTCAAGGAATAGGAATCAAGTACTCGGGGTCCTACGGGACATAAGTGAGCTTAAAGAACCAAATAAAAAATAATGCTCACTAATGCCTCTTTTATTAGTTCTCCCATTGCTACTCAGATTAAGTTGTTTAGGTACCTTGTTATCCAAAGACTCGCACAAACCCTACACATGCAATTCTACGACTCACATGGCTCAAACAACTCCTGCAGTAATGGCTCATGGGATGGAGGTACAAGCTTTGGTGGGGTTTAAAAGTAAAGGCTATGCAATATTTGGGATTCAATTTAATGCAATCGCAACTCAATGATGCAAGAGTAAGATAGAAGCATAGGTACTATATGTATGCAAGCATGGGGAATTGCTTTCCTAACAGTTCAGTTGCGGAATAAGAAGGATCCAGGTAATACTCCTGAGGCTCTTGGTATTCTCCTTGCTCAGTGTCTATCCGGATAAAAACCAAACACACATGGGCCAAAATAAATACATTGCACAATCATATAAATCATATGCATCAAGCAAACAAGATATGCCATGATGGAATGATGCACAATTGTATGGTATAACATAGCATGGCACGGGTGAGCTGTGGAAACAATAATTATGATTATATAATATTTATAATATTTATAATATGTATGCTTCAATTCATATCATGGAATACATAATCAGAACAGGCGCATCGCGTTGATCAATTTAGACATATTATTTGTCGAATTTGGATTTATGGAAATAAAGTTATGAATTTATTAGAAAAAAGCATTTATTGGCATTTAAATAATTTGGAAATTTTGAATTTCTGAAAAATTATTTTGGATGGCATATTTGAATTCCTCACATTCTTCTGATTAGAAAACATATATCATTTGTATTATTTGAAATTATGAATTTTAAACAATATTTAAACCAAGTTATATTAAAAGGGATCAAATGTTAAATGTTTGACTAGTTAGAGTTGGCTCTGGTCAAATTTAAATTTGCATTTGAATTCATATTTATATTTGAAACACTTTTCATTTTATTTTTTTGTCAAATTCGAATTATATAAAAAGATATGAATTAATTAAGATATATATCATATTCTGGTTTTTTTATTTTAATTTAAATTAACACAAAAACTTTTGTTACCGTGGTTCGTTCTACCGACCGAGACTGACATGCGGGACCGGGGGTTTGCGGGGCCACTTCACGCGCGGGATAGAGAGGGGGTCACATGTAGGACGCTGAAGGACCCGTGTGTGGTTGACATAAACTGCAAGTGGTTTTTCTGCAAAAAGGTGGCCGCGCGTTGTGACGCAAACTAAATATTGCATCGCAAAAATAGTTAGCTGAATCGATTTGGCGAGTAAGTTTCCGAGCAAACCGCTACGAATTTTGGTATGCTTCAAAAACAAAAGTTGTAGATCTCGCTTAGATATACAACTCTCGTGTTCAAAGATTTTCTGGAGGGAGCCTGGATCTACGGCTACAAAGAAGGGAACACAGGGCTAGACGGAGGACACTATTGTTGTCGACCGTGGTGTCGCGACGTGGTGCAATGCGCACGGCAAGACAAGGACAAGGGCGACTAGCAGGGCGGGTGCATGCAGCATGGCGTGCGTCTTAGCGAGCAGCAAGGCGAGCTCAAGAGGTAAGGGACGAGGCGGTGCTCACTAGGCGGAGGTCGGCGAAGGCGTGATGACGATGGATGATGTTCGACGGCTACTACGCGCGACCGGGGACCGGAGGTGAACGGCGACATTCTAGAGATGGCACGGTCGTTGATGGCGTTCGGCAGGGCGCGGCGTCACCTCCTCGTCCCTATGTCGTACAGCTATGGTGGCGTCGCCTTAGACTCCCGGACGAGGTGGGCTGGCTATGGCGGTAACGGACGGCGGCGGCTAGGGTTTTTGGTAGAGGGGCGGAAGGAGAGGGGGTGAGGCGATCTAGAGAGTGGTTGGGGATGGCCGAGTGAGGGCCCCTGCCACTTTATGCATATGGAGGAAGAAAGAAGCATGATTGTGCATGGGCGAGCTACTCGTTAGCGATCACGTGTGGTCAGGAGGGAGGAAGAAAATAGGATGTTGGCAGCCTCGATGCTAGGTGGAATCGGACCAGGAAGGAGGGGCCATGGGGTGTTGGTTTGGTTCCGGCTAGGTGGACACAGAGAGGTGCAACGGTAAGGGTCAGAGAAGGGGTGTGTGGGAGGCGTGCTCGCTCGATGCGAGATTGCACCAGCGAGGTGGTGCCAAGTTTGACTGCACCAAGTGCACTAGGGAGGGTGAGACCTAGGTGGTGTGGTTTGGTATGGTTCCAGCCAACAAGAGAAAGAAGGGGCTTCGGTGGGGTGTCGAAGGTGAGATGGTTTGGTTTCAATCAAACCATCAAGAGAGGGTGCTTGGTGGAGGAGGTTTAAAAGAGAGAGAATAGTAGCTAGGTTTTAGACATGCACATACACTCATTGCATGTAGAATGGTTGTTCCTCAAAGAGTTTAGGATTAGAAGGAGGAAGAGGGCTCATATGTATGCTTGTATGGATACACTTACACACAAGAAGGAAAAATAGAAGATGACATGTAGGTAAGAGTAGAAGTGGAGCAATATATGGGTTACTAGTGATAAGGTTGATGGTTTGCCACAAGATTAAAAGGGAAAGAACATAAGCATAAAAGATATTGAAACCATTAAATAGGAAGTAGATCATGGTGATATGGAACACATTTCATGGGACATGCAAGACATTTATTGCCACCCATGAAGATGCATATATATGATGAATGAGATAGCAAACCACTTGCTTGATTTAAGATTCAAATAAAATGGTGATCCCACATGTTGATAAAAGTAGGATTAGATCAAGGGTTAATGTTACCATGTTAGAAGAAAGGTTAAGAATGAGAGATATGCCCTCAACTCAAATTGTACATTATATACAAGTATCAAGAACCAACTACAATATATCAAGACGAAAATACAATTAATAAGAATACAAATGCATATGGGATAAGAACCAAAAGAGGGATTGTTATATGATTCTCAAATGCAAGGTGGCATGGTGACATGAGCATGATATAATGATGATGCAACAATACATGTAGGAAGTATCATTTTATTATTAAACCAACTAGCATTACATATGTTAGACATATGGGATTCTACAACTCTCCCCCACTAAACAGGAATCTCGCCCCGAGATTCTAGGAAGAAGAAGACTCAAAGAGAACAGGGTACCCAGAACGGAGGTCGTCCTCACGCTCCCAAGTGGCTTCATCAACGGAATGGTGCGACCACTGCACCTTGCAGAACTTGATGGACTTGTTGTGAGTCTTTCATTCTACGACTTCAAGAATTTTGACGGGGTGTTCTTTATAGGAGAGATCTTCTTGGAGATTGATGAGCTCGTGATCCACGGTCCTGCCGGGATCCTTGAAGCACTTCTTGAGTTGAGAGATATGGAAGACATCATGAACCTTGAGTTTTTCAGGAAGCTCAACAGCATAAGCCACTTATCCTCTTTTTCCACAGATTTTGAAAGGACTGGTGAATCTAGGCGCAAGCTTTCCTTTGATACCAAAGCAATGAGTGCCTCTCATGGGAGTGACACGAAGGTAAACAATATCACCAGGGACATACTCCATGTCCGTGTGTTTTCTATTATAGTTGCTTTTCTCGCGACTCTGAGCAATTTTGAAGTTCTCAAGGATGAAAAGAACCTTCTCTTCTGCTTTAGTGACAATGTCGGGACCAAAGAATTTTATTTCACCTGCCCCTGACCAACCAGTCGGAGTCCGACACTTGCGACCATAGAGGACCTCAAAGGGTGCCATTTGGAGATTCTTCTGATAGCTGTTGTTGTAGGAGAATTCAACGTATGGGAGGCACTCTTCCCACTTCATGACAAAAGAAATGACGCAAACGTGAAGCATATCTTCGAGAATTTGATTGATCCTTTCAACTTGCCCTTGCGACTGAGATGGTAAGTTGTGCTGAAGTTAATCTTCGTTCACAAGCCTTGTTGGAAACTTTCCTAGTACTTGGAGGTAAATATACTCCCATGGTCTGAGCTAATTACAAGAGGAACCCCATACAGAGAGACAATTATGTTGATATAGATCTCGGCCAGCTGATTACTAGAGATTGTTTCCTAGACTGGAAAGAAGTGAGCCACTTTAATTTGGAGAGCCTGTCAATGATAAAAAAGATTGCATTGTTGTTGTTTTGCGACCTTGGAAAACTAGTTATGAAGTTCATCTCTAATTTCTCCCATTACCATTCTGGAGGCTGATACGTCCAAAACGTATCAACTTTCCCGAACATTTTTTCTCTTGTTTCTCCTCTAAACTGGTGTGATTTGGGTACAACTAACACGGACTGATGCTGTTTTTAGCAGAATTACCTTGGTGTCTAGTTTTTGTACAGAAAATCAACTATTAGGAAAAATCCCGGAAAATATGCCAAAAATCCAATTTCACCAGAAGACTCACGGAGCCAGAAGACGAGACGGAGGAGGTCCACGAGGGGCCCACACCACCTGGCCGCGCGGGCCAGCCTAGGCCGCGCCTGGGAGTGGTGTGGCCGCCTCGTTCACCCCCTCGGCCTCCCTCTTTGCCTATAAGATGCCTCTTGACCTAAAAACCCAGGGGGGTTCGACGTTTTTCTAGATAGAGTTCCGCTGCGCCGCCACCACCAGATTCTGTGAATCGGAACCAGAAACTCCGTTCTGGCACCCTGCCGGGATGGGGAATTGGAGGAGATCATCACTGTCATCATCACCATGGCTTCTCGATCAACCATCCATGATTTCCCCATCCATGAGTGAGTAATCCCTCGCTGTAGCCTATGGGGATGGTAGGGATTGGATGAGATCGTTCATGTAATGGCATCAGATTATTAGGGCATGGTGCCTAGTATCTATTATTAGTGCTTTTTGACTTTGTTGCAACTTGTTATGCTTCATGCTTGTCACTAGGGCCCGAGTGCCATGATTTCAGATCTGAACATGTTATTGATTCATAAGGATATTATTGTTTGTGATCTTACCTGCAAGTTGTATACACATATTATTGTCCGGAACCGCAGGCCCCGAAGTGACAATAATCGGGATAACCGGAGGGGATGGCTTTGATGTGAGGATCACATGTGTTCACAGAGTGTTAATGCTTTGCTCCGGTGCTCTATTAAAAGGAGCACCTTAATTGCCAGTAGTTCCCTTGAGGCCCCACTTCAAATGGGCTAGCAGAACAAAAGATGTTGTGCAAGTTCTCATTACGAGCACGTATGACTATATATGGAACACATTCCTATGATTATTTAGTACTTGGATGCTTTACCTTATTTATCTGCGAATGCCCTATATCTTGATTTCTATATGAATTGTCTTGTCCATGCAACGCCCGTCCATCCATCCCTATGCCTACCGCACTTTAATCCTACTGTTTACTGCAATTGTTACTACTGTCTTTACTTTTACTACTGCTATTACTTTGCTATTTCTACTACAAAACTATTGCTACTGATAAACTGCTGTGAACAAGATTTTTTCCAGGTGCAGCTGAATTGACAACTCAGTTGTTAAGGCTTATAAATATTCTTTGGCTCCCCTTGTTGAATCAATAAATTGGGTTTCACTTCCCTCAAAAATACTGTGATACACCCCCTATACTTGTGGGTCATCAAGACTATTTTTTGGCGTCATTGCCAGGTAGCATAGCTCTATTTATCAAGTTCACTTGGAATCACTATTGTTCATTGTCATCCATTCATCATGGGTAAATCTCATGATGGAAAAGTTCCTATATTACCATCCACTACAAGGAGAGGTATGGTTCTGAACACCTCTGTTGCTCTTGGTTCACCATCTTTGATGAGTAAGCTCCTTACACCACCACATACACATGCTACACATACTGCTACTTTTGCTGAATCTGAAACTTCTGATACTTATGATGCTTCTACCGTGCTTGATAAGAGTGGTTCATTAGGTTCTTTCCTACATGCTACGATTGCTAGATCTATAGCTAGAAATACTGAAACTCCTAATGAAGATACTACTACACCTATCAGTTCACCTGAGTCTAGAGAGAGCTATGATATTGAAGACGGATATATAGAAATGACTGATGAATTTATTAAAGAATTCCAAAACACTCATGGTAGGACTGCTATTAAGAGTCTTCTTGATCAACATACTGTTAGACCTAAATTATCTCCTAATGCTAAGTTTGCTACATCTCCCATAAACATTACAGATAAAGATTATGATTTCTCTCTTGATTTATCTAACATAACCATTGTTGAGAAAGAACCGTTTTGTGGTACTAAGAATGAAAGTGATGTAGCACATATGACTGAGCTTTCTACCATGAGTGGCCTATTTTCTGATGATATTAAGATGCACACCTATTTGTTGCTAAAATTTTCCCTTTTTCACTGAAAGGAGAAGCTAAGACTTGGTTTAATAATTTACCCCTGGATCTATTGATAGCCCTGATTGCTTGATTAGTACTTTCCTTCAGAAATATTTCCCTCCTAGTGCTAGACATGCCATTTTGCAGGAACTTTTTGATTTTAAACAGGGAGAAAAGGAGATATTTCCTGAACCATGGGCAAGGTTTTGTGCTTTGATTCATGCATAGGCTGGATGTCCATTACCTAAAAATGAGCTTCTTGATATATATTATAATGGACTAACTGAAGAATCTAGGACATACCTGGATAGTTGTGCTGATTGTGTTTTCAGGAATAGAACTCCCAAAGAAGTTGAGGAATTAATGGCTAAAATAAGCAAGAATTATGATGACTGGACTTCACCTGAGCCAACAACACCTAAGTCAACTACACTTGAGTTAACTGTGCCTGAGCCAACACCAACACCAAAGAAGAGTGGAGTTATTGAACTAAATAATGAAGTGATGAATGAAGCTAAGAAATGTCTTAAGGAGAAGGGTATTAAAGCTGAAGAAGTGAAGAATCTACCTCCTATAGAAGAATTATGTAAGCCAATCTCCCACTCATCCACTATTGAGGTACACTCTCTCCAACATTTTGATGAATCTGATATTCCTTATCCTAAACCTCCTGATCAATGCTTGGAAGAATTTGATATTTTATTGTTAAGCAAGATAATTTTAATAAAAGAGTGCAGAATCATTTGATGGAAAACTCTAGAGCTATTATTGAGTTGAAAGATATTGTGGAAAGAACCTCTAATGATGTTAAAATGCTTGTTAAACATTTCCAAATGGTTCAAACTCAAATTTATCAGCTTATTAAAGTACAAAAATATTTGTTAGTGAATGCTGCTAAAGAAAAACATGCTTATCAAATTAGAACTAGAATTGGTGCTGCCACTCAGGATCCTCTATATCCCGAGGGGCATCCTAAAAGAATTGATCAGGATTCTTGATATGTCCAAAACATATCTACTTTCCCGAACACCTTTGCTATTGTTTTTCCTCTAAACTTGTGTGATTTGGATACAACTAACACAGACTGGCGCTGTTTTAAGCAGAATTACCTTGGTGTCTAGTTTTTGCGCGGAAAATTCACTATTAGGAAAAATCCCAGAAAATATGCCAAAAATCCTATTTCACCAGAAGACTCACGGAGCCAGAAGACGAGATGGAGGAGGGGCATGAGGGGCCCACACCACCTGGCCGCGTGGGCCAGGCCAGACTACGCCTGGGGGTGGTGTGGCCGCCTCGGTCACCCCCTCGGCCTCCCTCTTCGCCTATAAGTTGCCTCTTGACCCTAAAACCAGGGGGGTCGATGTTTTTCCAGAAAGAGTTCCGTTGCGCCGCCACCAACAACAAATTCCTCGATTTGGAACCAGAAACTCTGTTCTGGCACCCTGCCGGGACGGGGAATTGTAAGAGATCATCACCATCATCATCACCATCGTTTCTCCATCGACCATCCATGTTTCCCCCATCTATGAGTGAGTAATCCCCCGCTATAGGCTATTGGGATGGTAGGGATAGGATGAGATCGTTCATGTAATGCCATCAGATTGTTAGGGCATGGTGCCTAGTATCTACTATTAGTGCTTTTTGACTTTGTTGCAACTTGTTATGCTTAATGCTTGTCACTAGGGCCCGAGTGCCATGATTTCAGATCTGAACATGTTATTGATTCATTGTGATAGTATTGTTTATGGTCTTACCTGCAAGTTGTATACACATATTATTGTCCGGAACCAAAGGCCCCGAAGTGACAACAATCGAGATAACTGGAGGGAATAGCTTTGATGTGAGGATCACATGTGTTCACAGAGTGTTAATTCTTTGCTCCGGTGCTCTATTAAAAGGAGCACCTTAATTGCCAGTAGTTCCCTTGAGGCCCCGCTGCAAACGGACTGGCAGGACAAAAGATGTTGTGCAAGTTCTCATTGCGAGCACGTATGACTATATATGGAACACATGCCTATGATTATTTAGTACTTGGATGCTTTATCTTATTTATCTGCAAATGCCCTATGTCTTGATTGCCATATGAATTGTCTTGTCCATGCAACGCCCATCCATCCTATGCCTACCGCGCTTTAATCCTACTGTTTACTGCAATTGTTACTACTGTCTTTACTTTTACTACTGTTATTACTTTGCTATTTCTACTACAAAACTGTTACTACTAATAAACTGCAGTGAGCAAGATTGTTTCCAGGTGCAGCTGAATTGACAACTCAGTTGTTAAGGCTTATAAATATTCTTTGGCCCCCCTTGTGTCGAATCAATAAATTGGGTTTCACTTCCCTCAAAAATACTGCGATACACCCCCTATACTTGTGGGTCATCAAGACTATTTTTGGCGCTGTTGCCATGGAGCATAGCTCTATTTATCAAGTTCACTTGGAATCACTATTGTTCGCTGCCATCCATTCATCATGGGTAAATCTCGTGATGGAAAAGTTCCTATATTACCATCCACTACAAGGAGAGGTATGGTTCTGAACACCTCTGTTGCTCTTGGTTCACCATCTTTGATGAGTAAGCTCCTTATACCACCACATACACATGCTACACATACTGCTACTTCTGCTGAATCTGAAACTTCTGATACTTATGATGCTGTGATGGCCCAAAATATATCGAGCTCGTTGGGGAACCCCAAGAGGAAGGTATGAGGAGCATAGTAGCAAGTTTTCCCTCAGTTATGAAACCAAGGTTATCGAACTAGTAGGAGCAAGGAAACACCTCCAAGGTGTTGTTGCCAACTTGGAATCCTGCACAACACAACCACAGAACATTGCCCCCGACTTATAGTGAGGTTGTAGATCTCACCGGTTTTGCTGAAAACAAAGGATTAAACGTATTATGTGGAAGAAAGTAAAATCTTGCAGATAGTAAACAGAAAACGGTAAACAATTGTAGATTGATGATAAAAGAAAGGTCCGGGATCCATAGTTCACTAGTGGTGGTTCTCCTTAAGATAGATGACATGTTGGGTGAAAAAATTACAGCGGGGCAATTGACAAACATCGAGAAAAGCATACATGCAAATACTACTCATCTTGACTCCTTTGAGATTTGATTGGGCATTACAACATTATACATAGACCATAATCCAACTACATCTATGACTAATAATCCACCTTTAGGTTATCATCCGAACCCCCTCTAGTATTAAGTTGCAAGCAATAGATAATTGCGTTACACATTGCGTGTAAAGTAAACAATACGATTGTTCTGTGAACAAAGGATTGCTGTTTTCTCCCTAGTAGCAACAACACATCTCGTACCTTAGATATTTCTGTCACTTCCCCGGATTACTAGAGGTATGAACCCACTATCCAGCATAAATACTAACTCTTGGAGTTGCTAGCATCTACTTGGACAAGATAGATACTAACAACAGAAAGCATGCAAGATCACAAATAACAAAGACATGATAGAATCAATAATCAATCTGAAATAGCATCTCAATATCCATCGGATCCCCGCAAACACAACATGTAGGATTACAAATAGATGATATTGATCATGAACGGAGCTCACAAGATGTAAACATGGTACCACAAAGGAGAATAACCAACCATCTAGCTACTACATGGACCCGTAGTCCAAGGATGAACTACTCACGCATCACACCGGAGGCTTGCATGGTGATGAAGAAGGCCTCCAGGGTGAATTCTCCCCTCCAGCAGGATTCCGGGAAGAGCTTCAGATCCCTCCCGATCTAGGGATGGAGATGACAGCGGCTACAGACTCTTTCATGAAATTTTGATCGGGTACTTAGGGTTTCTCTATCGGAGGCATCTTATAGGCGAAAGGGGAGGCCGAGGGGGTGCCCTAGGCACCCAGACCACCCCCTAGCACGGGCCAGGCCTGGCCCCTCTCTTTCTCGTATTCTGGCTCCATGTCCCCCTCGGTGAAAAACTGACTTTGGCTTTTGTCCCGTCCAATTCCTAGAGTATTCATTTTCTGACTTTCCTGGAACCAAAAACAGCAGGAAACAGGCAACTGGCACTGTGGCATCTTCTTAATAGGTTAGTCCAAGAAAGTGTATAAAAAGTACTCCAAAGTGTGGACAAAACATAAGAAAGCAGATAAAAACCAAGCATGGAACATCAAAAATTATGGATACGTTAGCAACGTATCATGCTGCTTCTACTGTGCTTGATAACTGTGGTTCATTAGGTCCTTTCCTAGATGCTACGATTGGTAGAACTATAGTTGGAAATACTGAAACTCCTAATGAAGACACTACTACACCTGTCAGTTCACCTAAATCTAGAGAAAGCTATGATATTGAAGACGGTTATATAGAGATGACCGATGAATTTATTAAAGAATGTCAAAACACCCATGACAGGAGTGCTATTAAGAGTCTCCTTGAGAGGCGTACTATAAAACCCAAATTTTCTCCTAATGCTAAGTTTACTACATCTCCCATAAACATTAAACATAAGGATTATGATTTCTCTCTTGATCTACCTTACATAGCTATTGTTGAGAAAGAACCTTTTTGTGGGACTAAGAATGAAAGTGCGGTAGCACATATGACTGAGCTTTCTACCATGAGTGGCCTGTTTTCTGATGATATTAAGATGCACACTTACTTTGTTGCTAAATTTTTCCCTTTTTCGTTGAAAGGAGAAGCTAAAACTTGGTTTAATAATTTACCTCC
Organism: Avena sativa; assembly: GCA_916181665.1. Taxonomy (NCBI): domain Eukaryota; kingdom Viridiplantae; phylum Streptophyta; class Magnoliopsida; order Poales; family Poaceae; genus Avena; species Avena sativa. The sequence goes on along the minus strand of OV702289.1, from coordinate 539,321,784 downwards.
TGGATCTATTGATAGCCCTGATTGCTTGATTAGTACCTTCCTTCTGAAATATTTTCCACCTAGTGCTAGACATGCTATTTTGCAGGAACTTTTTGATTTTAAACATGGAGAGAAAGATATATTGCCTGAATCATGGGCAAGGTTTTGTGCTTCGATTCACGCACAAGCTAGATGTCCATTACCTAAGAATGAGCTTCTTGACATATTTTATAATGGACTAACTGAAGAATCTAGGACATACCTGGATAGTTGTGCTGATTGTGTTTTCAGGAATAGGACTCCCAAGGAACCTGAGCAATTAATGGCTAAAATAAGCAAGAATTATGAAGACTGGACTCCTCCTGAACCAGCTATACCCGAGACAACTATACCTGAACCAACTATTCCTGCGCCTATACCAACATCAAAGAAGAGGGGAGTTATTGAACTAAATGGTGAAGTGATGAAGGAAGCCAAGAAATGTCTTAAGGAGAAAGGAATTAAAGCTGCAGATGTTAAGAATTTACCTCCTATAGAAGAACTATGTAAGCCAATCCCCCACTCATCCACTATTGAGGTACACTCTCTCCAACATTTTAATGAAGGTGATATTCCTTACTCTAAACCGCCTGATCAATGCTTCGAAGAATTTGATATTTTTATTGTTAAGCAAGATAATTTTAATAAAAGGGTGAAAAATCATTTAATGGAAAACTCTAGAGCTATTATTGAGTTAAAAGATATTGTGGAAAGAACCTCTAATGATGTTAAAATGCTTGTTAAACATTTTCAAATGGTTGAAACTCAAATTGATCAGCTTATTAAGGTACAAAAAGACTTGCTAGTTAATGCTGCTAAAGAAAAAGATGCTTATGAAATTAGAACTAGAAGTGGTTCTACCACCCAGGATCCTCTATATCCCGAGGGGCATCCTAAAAGAATTGAGCAGGATTTTCAACAAACTGAAAATAGAGGTGCTTCTTCTAAGAGAAAGAAAAAGAAGCATAAAACAGTTGTAGAATCTTCTAAACCTGCTAAAGATCCTAATAGTATATCTATCTCTGATGCTGAAACTGAAAGTGGTAATGAAGAAAATGATGCTCCTGATAAAGAAAAAATTGAAGAAGAACTTGAAAGGAACACTAAAAATGCTAAGTACACTAAGGAAGACTTTGTTGCTAATAAACATGGTAGTGAAAGAGAGCCTTGGGTCCAAAAACCTATGCCTTTCCCTGATAAGAAACACAAGTCAAAGGAAGATGAACACTATAACAAGTTTTGTGAGTGGATGAAACCTTTATCCTTGCAAATTCCTTTGACTCATGCTATTAAATTGCCACCTTATTCAAAGTATATGAAGGACATTGTCTCTAATAAAAGGAAGATCCCTAATGAAGAAATTTCTACTTTGCTTGCTAATTATTCCTTTAATGGTAAGGTTCCAAAGAAACTTGGATACCCAGGGATTCCCAACTATTCCATTCTCTATTAAAAATAGTTATGTTAGAACTTCTTTGTGTGATTTGGGAGCAGGAGTTAGTGTTATGCCTTTTTCTCTCTATAAGAGACTTCAACTGGAAAAACTAATACCAACTGATATATCTTTGCCAATGGTTGATAAATCTACTACCATTAATGTTGGTATATGTGAGGATGTACCTGTTTAAGTGGCTCATAAATGCTTGATATTAACTGATTTTGTTGTGCTTCAAATGCTTGAAGATGATAATATGTCTATTATTCTTGGCAGACCTTTTCTTAATACTGCAGGAGCTATTATTAATTGTAATCAAGGAAAGGTGACTTTTAATGTTAATGACAAGGAGCATACTGTCTATTTCCCCAAGAAGATTGATAGGACCTATGGTTTAAATTCAATTGAACATGTTGAGGGCATCCAAGTTGGAGAAATATATTGTCCCATACCACAAGAAAAATATGAAACTATTATGATTGGGACCATTGCTATCAAGGTTGAGGTAACATAATCATTAGTGGAATACAAAGTTTTGTTTCATATAAAATTGTTTTGGTAACAAGACCTGATCAACCTTGTTAACAAACGGATTTTAAATGAAAAAACAATGTTTTCACCATGATTATCTTTGCTTACTTTTATTTTATTCATTTTAGTTTTTTGCTTTCGCTTAGTTTACTTTTCTATCGCTAGTTGCTTGCATATTAGAGTGTCTTAGAAATTCTGAAGTTTTAGTTTTGTTTTGTCATTGCATCACTCCAAAAACATCTTTCTGTCAGAAAATCATTCATCTATACCTAAAAATTGCTCAAAAATAAAGTGTCTCGAAAAATTCCCGAAAATTTATATTAATTTTTTACGTGAAAAAGGAGCAAAGAAGTGTATGGAGAGTACCAGGGGGCCAACCAGGCAGGCACACCACCAGGTGGCGTGGCCAGCCCAGGGGCGCGCCACCCCTGGCCCTCCACTCACTCTCTCACTTGCCTCTGCCTTCTCTCTCCCGAAAAAACACCAGTTCATTGCTCGAAATCGCGTCCTTGCTGTTCTTGTCCATGATTTTTCGATCTCCTTGCTCAGCCCATCTTTGCTGCTGAAATTTGGAGCATTTGTTCTCCGGTATGTGACTCCTCCGCTTGTCCAAGTAGATTTGTGTTTAGTGGTTTATATCTTGAGTATTTTGCTGCTGTAGGTTACAGGTTATGAGAGCTTGTAAGCTTGTTCATTTCTTAGAGATATGGTTTTGATGCATGTTTAGGCTTCTTACAAGTCCCTATGAGTAGTTCCCTTCATTATGTATTCACTTTGCAATCACTTGTATAATGGATGTCTAAATTTCAGAATATCAAAGATGAACAACCACACATTTGGAGAAATATTTGAGAGGGACACACCTAGAAGGTCAAGGCCCTCAAGATCAGCCTCTCAGTTTAGGCCTTCATACAATGAAGATCTTATTGCACCACGCTTTGGCAATGAAGGATATGAGGGAGATGCTCACCCATCTACCTTCCCTTGTTTAACCCTTTTGCAAGATGTAGGTATCCTCGATGATTTCTTACTACTGGTTCAGAGGGTTGGTTTGACCACTTACATGCAGGATGAGAGTGAGCAATATGCCATGCTCACCAAAACTTTTGTTTAGAGTTTCGTTTTCACTAACACCCCTTATCAGTCAACTGTTTCATTCAGAATTTATAATCAACCTATTACCATGTCATTGGAAAGATTTTGCAGCATTGTAGGTATAGGCATGACGAGGACAGTGAAGAAGATACAAGGCCGACCCACTGACTTGCTGAAGCTCTATCGAAGTGTGACAAATGACGATGACCGCGTAGCTCAGCGCGGGAAGATAAGGAGACCATGGTCGCATTCCAAGGAGGAGGTGGACGAGCAGCTCTGCTTGCTTGGTTTCTTATGACTACTCTGCACACTATAGTGGGGCGTCCTCGAGCTTGTATCAGGACGAGGGTACCTCCTCGCCGTATACGGAGGCACTCCATCTTGGCCAGCTTGGGACTGATACCCATTTAGGCCAAAAGCCTAATCTTGGGAGGAGGTACACTGATATCACACTCATCTAAAAATCATGTTTAGTCGGTACTTTGTATATCCATGCTTCGTTCTCGTTTTAGTTTTTGTTCTTTCTTTACTTTCGCTTTCTAAAACACAAAAATACCAAAAATATTTTCCTTGTTTCTCTTTGTTTGCTTCTTTTTCTTTTTGCCTTGGTTTGCTTCTTCCTTTTGGCTTTACCTTAATTATTCGAAAAACCCAAAAAGATTTTGTTTTGCTTGTTCTTCCTTTTGGTTCTTGCTTTTAAAAATCAAAAACACCAAAAATATTTGTTTTTCTTCTTTGGTTTTGTGAAGTTTGTTGTAGGGTTCGGCCTTCCTCAGTGGAATTTGGTTTCATGTTATTATTCAAGCTACACAAGTGAAGGGCAATAATGAGGATTAATGACAACTTGAGGTGTGGTAAGAGGCTGGTAACAAACTCTAGTTGTTTTCATTTTTTGTACATATACTCATCATTGTGGGCATGTTTAGTTTGTTCATGTAGGGTGTATGTTATTTATGGATGCTTAGTAGTTCTTGCTTTCTTATGATTAGCTCTAGCTTGCTAATAGTTTGTAGCATGTCGTATGAATGTTTGCTTGTATTACTCTATTCATAACTTGGTATGACAATGTGGTATCTTCCTCTGAATGTTTCACTTGAATTGACTTGGCACATGCTCACGCATGCATATGACTAAAACATAATCGATTAAGCCTCGATGAATTATTTTGCCTCAGGGGTCTTGAATCACTTTCATGCCATGATTAGTCCTGTTTTGTTGCAAGCATGATTATGACAGTTATTGCTCTCTCGTTTGTCGCTCCCTTACTTTTGCTAGCCTGCACTTGCACGGAGTATGATCTCTACTCGTGTTTCCAATTCCCCAAAACCAATATCGCCAAAAGTGTCCACCATACCTACCTATTAGCATCATTTGCTATTCCGTGCATATTCAATATGCCTTGTTTTCTTCCAAATAAAATGTTTGCTTGTTATGAGAAAATTAGTTAGTAAAGCTCTCACGAACTTGATGGCACACTTTACTTTCTTGCACTTAATAATCTTGAAACATTGTGTCCATCTCTGTTGCGTATATGCTTGTGCTTTATAAGTTGAAGTTAGCAGAACCATGTATCATGGGGAACGCTTTCAACATTGCACGGGTACTTTGTACCTTGTTGATATCATGATTCTTTTGCTTATGGATCCCGGCGGTGTGAAATAAAAGGGGAACTTGTAAGATCATGGAGTTTGTATGTGTGTTAGAGAAACACCTGGGCCGCTAGCCTAAGACATGCCTAATCATGGTGGAAACTTGCAGCATAACCATAATGAGCACTCTATGAAGCATCCTCAATAAAAACTATGCAAATAGCAAATAAAAAGATCGCTGAGATGCTCATTGTCTGCTTGCCTTGTCATTTTGATTATGGGATAGCTCCTGTATCATGTGCAAGGGGTACCCCGTTGGCGGTTCTGTATGATACATATGTACTTACAATGACAAGAACTTACTTGTGACTGAAGTTGAGTAGCATGAGGTTCGGTACTCATAAGTAAGGGGCATGATATTTCAAATTATAACTTGTCAAGCATATCCTCTTAGTTGTGTCACTTTAACCTTAACCATTTAAAGATGCTTATGATAGGGGCAATGAGATCTCAAAGCTAATGAGTACCATACTTTCAGCATTTGGAAGCCTTTCAAACTTTTCCAAACCTTTTCATTTCCTTGTTGAGTCTCCACACATTCCATGAGCACTTTCTTGAGAGCATGGTTGTCATTCTTAGTGTAATGTGCTTGTCTCAAAACTTGATTAATTGTGTTATGACATTGATGCTTGTATCTTTGATATCTTTACTTCTAGTATTCACTTGAACTTTAGAGGTGCCTTGGCATTTATATTTTCTCTACAATCAAAGGCAAGCGAGATACCACTCTATCATACATTTTTATGAGCATTGCAATGTTGCTTATGTTTATGTTTCATGCTACTTATTATTTTTGAGTTAGAATCTCTTCATAGCTTGCAATGACTACTGAGTAACCTTATTTTCATGCTCCTTATTACGAATTGACCAAGTACTTGATCATATGCTGACAATATATACATCTTACGAAGCAAATGTGTTCGTGAAAGTTTCTTTTATCGCACTCAGTTTTCAACTGAATTGCTTGAGGGTAAGCAATAAGCTAAGCTTGGGAGGGAGTTGATACGTCAAAACGTATCTACTTTCCTGAACACTTTTGCTATTGTTTCTCCTCTAAACTTGTGTGATTTGGATACAACTAACACGGACTGACACTGTTTTCAGCAGAATTACCTTGGTGTCTAGTTTTTGTGCAGAAAATCAACTATTAGGAAAAATCCCAAAAAATATGCCAAAAAAATCCTATTTCACTAGAAGACTCACGGAGCCAGAAGACGAGACGGAGGAGGGCCACGAGGGGCCCACACCACCTGGCCGGGCCTGGGGGTGGTGTGGCCGCCTCGGTCACCCTCTCGGCCTCCGTCCTCGCCTATAAGTTGCCTCTTAACCTAAAAACCAGGGGGATTCGATGTTTTTCTAGAAAGAGTTCCACTGCGCCGCCACCACCAGATTCCATGATTCGGAACCAGAAACTCCGTTCTGGCACCCTGCCGGGACAGGGAATTGGAGGAGATCATCGCCATCATCATCACCATCGCTTCTCCATCGACCATCCATGTTTCCCCCATCTATGAGTGAGTAATCCCCGCTGTAGGCTATGGGGATGGTAGGGATTGGATGAGATCGTTCATGTAATGGCATCAGATTGTTAGGGCATGGTGCCTAATATTTACTATTAGTGCTTTTTGACTTTGTTGCAACTTGTTATGCTTAATGCTTATCACTAGGGCCCGAGTGCCATGATTTCGGATCTGAACATGTTATTGATTCATTGTGATAGTATTGTTTATGGTCTTACCTGCAAGTTGTATACACATATTGTTGTCCGGAACCAAAGGCCCCGAAGTGACAGCAATCGGGATAACCGGAGGGAATGGCTTTGATGTGAGGATCACATGTGTTCATGGAGTGTTAATGCTTTGCTCCGGTGCTCTATTAAAAGGAGCACCTTAATTGCCAGTAGTTCCCTTGAGGCCCCACTACAAACGGGCTGGCAGGACAAAAGATGTTGTGCAAGTTCTCATTGCGAGTACATATGACTATATATGGAACACATGCCTATGATTATTTAGTACTTGGATGCTTTATCTTATTTATCTGCAAATGCCTATGTCTTGATTGCCATATGAATTGTCTTGTCCATGCAACGCCCGTCCATCCATCCCTGTGCGTACCGCGCTTTAATCCTACTGTTTACTGCAATTGTTACTACTGTCTTTACTTTTACTACTGCTATTACTTTGCTATTTCTACTACAAAACTGTTGCTACTGATAAACTGCTGTGAGCAAGATTGTTTCCAGGTGCAGCTGAATTGATAACTCTGTTGTTAAGACTTATAAATATTCTTTGGCTCCCCTTGTGTCGAATCAATAAATTGGGTTTCACTTCCCTCGAAAATACTGCAATACACCCCCTATACTTGTGGGTCATCAATTCTCAACAAATTGAAAATAGTGGTACTTCTCCTAAGAAAAGGAAAAAGAAACATAATACTATTGTAGGGTCTTCTGAACCTGCTAAAGATCATATTAGTATATCTGTCTCTAATGCTGAAACTAGAAGTGGTAATGAGGAAAATGATGCTCCTGACAAAGAAAAAGTTGAAGAAGAACCTAAAAGACACACTAAGAATACTAAATACACTAAGGAAGATTTTGTTGCTAATAAACATGGTAATGAGAGAGAGCCCTGGGTCCAAAAACCTATGCATTTCCCTGATAAGAAACACAAGTCAAAGGAAGACGAACACTATAATAAGTTTTGTGAGTGGATGAATCCTTTTTTTGCAAATTCCTTTAAATGATGCTATTAAACTTCCTCCTTATTCAAAGTATATGAAGGATATTTTCTCTAATAAAAGGAAGATCCCTAATGAGGAAATTTCTACTTTGATTGCTAATTATTCCTTCAATGGTAAGGTTCCAAAGAAACTTGGAGACCCAGGGATTCCAACTATTCCTTGTTCTATTAGAAATAGCTATCTTAGAACTGCTTTGTGTGATTCGGGAGCAGGAGTTAGTGTTATGACTTTTTCTTTCTATAAGAGATTTCAGTTGGAAAAATTAATACCAACTGATATATCTTTGCAAATGGCTGATAAATCTACTACTATTCATGTTGGTATATGTGAGGATGTACCTGTTCAAGTGGCTCGTAATTGCATGATATTAACTAACTTTGTTGTGCTTGAAATTCCTAAAGATGATAATATGTCTATTATTCTTGGGAGACCTTTTCTTAATACTACAGGAGTTGTTATTAATTGCAATCAAGGAAAGGTAACTTTTAATGTTAATGAGAAGGAGCATACTGTCTATTTCCCTAAGAAGATTTATAGGAATTATGGCTTAAATTCAATTGAAAATATTGAGGGCGTCCAAGTTGGAGAAATATATTGTCCCATACCACGAGAAAAATATGAAACTATTATGATTGGGACCATTCCTATCAAGGTTGAGGTAACATAATCATTTAGTGAAATGCAAAGTTTTGTTTCATATAAAATTGTTTCGGTAACAAGACCTGATCAACCTTGTTAACAAAGGGATTTTAATGAACAAAACAATGTTTTCACCATGTTTATCTTTGCTTACTTTTAGTTTATCCATTTTAATTTTTGCTTTTACCTAGTTTACTTTTCTTTTGCTAGTTGCTTGCATATTAGCGTGTCTTAGAACTTCTGAAGTTTTGGTTTTGTTTTGTTATTGCATCTTTCCAATATTATCTTTCTGTCAAAAAATCATTCATCAATACCTGAAAATTGCTAAAAAGTAAAGTGTCTCGAAAAATTCTAGAAAATTCATACTAAATTTTTATGTCAAAAAAGGGGCAGAGAAGTACCTGGAGTGACCCAGGGGGCCCACCAGATAGGCACACCACCTAGTGGCGCAGCCACACCAGGGGCGCGCATGGACATGGTGTGGGCCACCCCTGGCCCTCCACTTACTCTCTCACCTGCTACTCCTTTCTCTCTCCTGAGAAAACACCAGTTCATTGCTCAAACTCGCGTTCCTGCTGTTCTTGCTCGCAATTTTTCGATCTCCTTGCTCAGCCCATCTTTGCTGCTAAAATTTGGAGCATTTGTTCTCCGATATGTGACTCCTCTGCTTGTCCAAGTAGATTTGTGTTTAGTGGATTATATTTTGAGTATTTTGCTACTGTAGGTGACAGGTTATGTGAGCTTGTGAGCTTGTTCAATGCTTAGAGAAATTGTTTTGATGCATGTTTAGGCCTCTTACAAGTCCCTATGAGTAGTTCCTTTCATTATGTATTCACTTTGCAATCACTTGTATGATGGATGCTTAAATTTCATAATAGAAGAGATGAACAACCACACTTTTGGAGAAGTATTTGAGAGGGACACACCCAGGTGGGAAAGGCCTTCGAGATCAGCTTCTCAATTTAGGCCATCATATAATGAAGATCTTATTGCACCACGCTTTGGCAATGAAGGAGATGAGGGAGATGCTCACCCATCTACCTTCCCTTGTTTTACCTTTTTGCAAGTTGCAGGGATCCTTGATGATTTCTTACTACTGGTTCAGAGGGTTGGTCTGACCACTTACATGGAATGTGAGAGTGAGCAATATGCCATGCTCAACTATTTCGTTCAAAATTTATAATATGCCTATTACCATGCCATTGGAAAGATTTTGCAGCATTATAGGCATAGGCATGACTGGGACAGTGAAGAAGATCCAAGGTCGACCCGCTGATTTGCTGGAGCTCTACCGAAGTGTGGCAAATGACGATGACCGCACAGCTTAGCGTGGGAAGATAAGGAACATTCAACTCCCATCTATTAGATATTTTGCTTATTATCTTGCCACTAGCATTCTTGGTAGGGAGAACACTAGTAATATTAGTAACTATCATTTAGCCTTTCTTACTGCTGCAATTAATAATAATACCAAGTATAATCTGGATTCTCTCATTGCCCGTCGCTTAGCTGCTAGAGGACCAATTTATGGGGGTATTATTGCCTCGCGCATGGTTGCTGCCTTAGAACTTTATGTTGATCCTAATGACACTGTGTTGACACCACAAAGACTTGATCTTGCTGCTATGAAAACACATCATTTTGTTACTACTGACTCTAGTACCGAGAATTTAGTTTACAGGATGTTGTTTACTGACTGAGACGAGAGGGAAATTCCTTTGGAACAATCCACTTTGTTTAGTATTTGCAGGATGCCATGGTCACGTTCCAAGGAGGAGGTGGACGAGCAGCTCCGCTTGCTTGGTTTCCACGGGCAGCATCAGGGGGATGTGCCCTCTTACGACTACTCTACGCACTATGTTGGGGCGTCCTCGAGTTCATATCAGGATGAAGGCACTTCCTTGCCATATTATGGAGGTGCTCCTTCCTGGCCAGATTGGGATTGATACCCACTTAGGCCAAAAGCCTAAGCTTGGGGGGAGGTACACCGACATCACACTCATCTACATATCATGTTCAGTCGGCACTTTGTATATCCATATTTCATTTTCTTTTTAGTCTTTGTTCTTGCTTTATTTCTTCTTTCCAAAACACAAAAAGACCAAAAATATTTTAGTTATTTCTCTTTGCTTGCTTCTTTATCTCTTTGCATTGGTTTGCCTCTTTCTTTTAGCTTTGTCTTAATTATTTGAAAAACCCAAAAATATTTCGCTTCGCTTGATCTTCCTTTTCGTTCTTGCCTTTAAAAATCAAAAACACCAAAAATATTTTCTGTTCTTCTTTAGTTTTGTGAAGTTCGTTGCAGGGTTCAACAATCCTCAGTGGAGTTTGGTTTCATGTTATTATTCAAGCCACACAAGTGAAGGGCAATAATGAATATTAATGACAACTTGAGGTGTGGTAAGAGGCTGGTAATGAACTCTATTTGTTTTCATTTTTGTACATATACTCATCATTGTGGGCATGCTTAGTATGTTCATGTAAGGTGTTGTTATTTATGGATGCTTAGTAGTTCTTGCTTTCTTATGATTAGCTACAGCTTGCTAATGGTTTGTAGCATGTCATATGAATGTTTGCTTGCATTGTTCTATTCATAACTTGGTATGACATTGTGGTATCCTCCTCTGAATGTTTCATTTGAATCGACTTGGCACATGCTCATGCATACATAAGACAGAAACAATAATTAGTTAAGCCTCGATGAATTATTTTGCCTCAGGGTTCTTGAATCACTTTCATGCCATAATTAGTCCTGTTTTGTTGCAAGCATGATTATGATAGTATTGCTCTCTCGTTTGTTGCTCCCTTTCTATTGTTGGCCTTCACTTGCACTGGGTATGAGCTCTACTCGTGTTTCCAACTCCCCAAAACCAATATTGCCAAAAGTGTCCACCATACCTACCTATTAGCATCATTTTCTATTCCGTGCATATTCAGTATGCCTCTTTTTCTTCCGAATAAAATATTTGCTTGTTATGAGAACGTTAGTTAGTAAAGGTCTCACGAACTTGATGGCACACTTTATTTCTTGCACTTAATAAACCTGAACTATTGTGACTGCCCATGAAAGTTATATGCTTGCAAATTATAGGCTAGGAATTAGCAGAACCGTGCTGTCACGGGGAACGCTTTCAACACCTGTAAATATATACCCAGTTGATATCATCCTCTTTTGTTTATGGATGTCGTCGGTGTGAAATAAAAGGGGAGCTTGTAAGTCCATGGAATTATGTATGTGTGTTAGAGAAACGCCTGGGCGGCTGGTCTAATCCATGCCTAATCATGGTGGAAACCTGCAGCGTAACCATAATGAGCAATCTATGAAGCATTCTTCTTATAAAAAAAGAGAGATAGTTATTGAGAAGAAAAAGAAAAAAAGACGAGAAAAGAGGAAAGAGAGAAAAAAGCACCATTTTCCCATGGTAAATAAGAAGATGCTGAGATGCTTATTGTCTGCTTGCCTTGTCATTTTGATATGGGGATTCTTCCGTATCATCGGGCAAGGGGTACCCCATTGGCGATTCTCTATGATACGCATGTATTTACTATGACAAGAACTTACCGGTAACTAAAGTTGAGTAGAATGAGGAGCGGCCCTCATACTCAAGGGACAAGAGATTTCCCGTTTATTGTCTGTCAAGCATATAACTCATATTGGACCTCACTTCCACCTTAACCATTTAAAGATGCTTATGATAGGGGTAATGAGAGCTCAAAGCTAATGAGTACCATAGTTTCAGCATTTGGAAGCCTTTCAAACTTTTCAAACCCTTTTCACTTACTTGTTGAGTCATCACTTATTCTATGAGCACTATCTTGAGAGCATAGTTGTCACTCTTAGTGCAATGTGCTTGTCTCAAAACTTGGTTAATTGTGTCATGACTTTGATGCTTGTATCTTTGATATCTTTACTTCTAGTCTTCACTTGAACTTCAGAGGTGCCTCGGCATTTATGTTTGCTCTACAATCAAAGGCAAGCAAGATACCACTCTATCATACCTTTTTATGAGCATTGCAATGTTGCTTATGTTTATGTTTCATGCTACTTACTATTTTTGAGTTGGAATCTCTTCATAGCTTGCAATGACTATTAAGTAAACTTATTTGCATACTCTTTATTATGAATTGCTTAAGTAGTTGATCATATGCTGAGAATATATACATCTTATGAAGCAAATGTGTTCGTGAAATCTCTTTTATCGCACTCAGTTTTCAACTGAATTGCTTGAGGACAAGCAATAAGCTAAGCTTGGGGGAGTTGATACGTCCAAAACGTATCTACTTTCTTGAACAATTTTGTTATTGTTTCTCCTCTAAACTTGTGTGATTTGGGTACAACTAACATGGACTGACGTTGTTTTCAGCAGAATTACCTTGGTGTCTAGTTTTTGTGCAGAAAATCAACTATCAGGAAAAATCCCAGAAAATATGCCAAAAATCCTATTTCACCAGAAGACTCACGGAGCCAGAAGATGAGATGGAGGAGGGCCACGAGGGGACCACACCACCTGGCCGCCCGGGCCAGCGCAGGCCACGCCTAGGAATGGTGTGGCCGCCTCGGTCATGTAACATCCCAAAACTTCAATCAAAGTTTATCAAAGATCAAATCATCCAAAATTAGGATTAACAAAAACTTTTCCATATTTAAAATGAAAGCATTCATATATGTGTGCATTTAAAATAGGAGTTGTTTTGAATTGCCATGATTGTGTGATCATTTGCTTCTAAAATGTTTCTTAGGTGATTTAAACATCATCTACATCATTCCCAAACTTTTCCTAAAGAAAATCAAATCAAAAAAAGAATTAGAATGAAAGAATGGTCATTTTCACAAATTTAACTCTCATGCCTACTTTGGCTATTCCTAGTACTCAATTCTTAACAGAAACAATTCTTGATCTTTACACCCCTTGCTAGTACACATAATGAGGTACCAAGGCCCACCTTTTGATCTACTAAAAACCTTCTGTAAACTATTTTAAATGGAAGTTTAAAATTGAATCTAATGCATATGCATAGATCACCCCTATTTCAAAAACCATCTATTTGAGAACCATTTCAAAACCCTTGCAACCAGAGACTACCTAGCACTAGTGGAGATCACCCAAAAATTTTGAACTCAAAATTCAAACCTTTTTCTCTTGCGGCCATTTCATCAAACACCTGGCAGGCTTAATCACACCTCTAATCCTAGCTCACTGTTTTGAACAGAGTTTTGCCCCCATTTGATCCCCATTTACTCCCTCTGTCTCCACTTGATCAAACCATGCCATTAACACCCCATCCCCTACACCCCTAGCAACAATGCCATGTCGACCCGAGCCATGCCTCGCCGGCCAAACTTGCAACCGCTGCAGCAGACCACCCTTCTCCCCCTCTCCATGTCTATGAGGTAGCTAGCACCGCACCGCCCCTCTCTGTCCCTTGCCCGAGCCAAGACCAGCCATGGACCACAGAGGAGAACCCGCGCCCAGTGCCACCGAACCATGCCGACGCCGCCCGCAGAGCGCGCACTGTCCCCGCGTGCACAAGCCGCCGCTCGACACCAGCCCGCGCCCACCGCTCCGCCTCGACCTAGAGAACACCCCAGACACCCCCGTTCGCCGCCCAAAGCCCCACAGCCACCGCTCGCCATGGACACAGCCGCTTCGGCTGCGCAGAGCGCCACCTCACCCCGACTGCATGCCACCGCCCCTATGGCCGCATTGAAGCACTAGAGCACCGCCAGGGGACCGCCCATCGATCGCCATCCCCAGCCATGCTGCTAGGTCGCCGTAGCCATGTCGCCACCGTCGACCGCCCATCCCACTTGGTCTCAACGTCGAGCCTATAAAAGGAGCCCTCCGCAGCACCAAAGACTCACACCATTCCATTCCCCTCACCTCTCTGAACCTCAACCACCCCTCACCGGAGCAAGTGGAGCAGCAGCTCGCCGGAATTGGAGTCGGAGCCGCCGCCTCTAGAGAAGAAGGGTGCCGTTGATTCCGGCCACCCCAAGCTCCGCCGCAACCACGCCTTGCCTCGCTGTCGTCTTCCACTTTGTTCGCCCGCATCACCGACCCCGCTGGAGCCCTGGTATGCCCCCAGTAGACCCCCACCGAGCCGCTAGGGTTCGAGCTCGCCGGCAACAACCCTCAGCCGTAGATCTAGCCACTAATCGCACGGCCCACAACACGCGTACCTTTTCGCGTTTTAAGAGCCGCTGACAAGTGGGACCCCCCTGTCAGCTGAGCCCCGTGCCGCGTAGCGCTACTGGGCCGGCCCATTTCCTTTCCCGCGCAAGCCCGTAGATTCAAATCTAGGTTTTTCTTTTTAGTTAGAATATAGTTTCTGTCCAGTGTTTCAAAATTCAATTCTGTGAGTTTGCCAAATCCAAATTACATGAAACTAATTTTGTCTGAAAGGTATTGAAAAGCTCTATCCAAGCCCGTTGGATTTAATTCATTTAGAGTTATAGATTTCTCCTAATAAAAATAAGAAGATAGAAGCTTTTGCAACTTGAAACATTTCTATAAAATCAACCAAGTTAGCTTTTGAGTTGATTCCAACTCTCAAAAATCACATTTCATCATATCTATCCAAATATGTAATAATATTAAGGTTTACAGGCAGTGACAATGGACTAGTACCAAAATAATGCTATATAGGCATTTCTAGTCACTTTAAATCATTAAATAGTGAACTTAAACCAAAGTAATATTGATCCAACCTTTAAATATCATTCCCACATGTTAGAATATGTGGTGAGGACATGTGTCCACATGATCACATATTTTGGTGGTGAATATTAAATTGTAGTTAATTTTTCAATGAGTAGAAATTACTTTTCCAAAATAAAAAGGGTGAAACTATTGAATTAAAACTTATGATGTTTGGGATGATAATAGATCATCAATTGTGTGGTTTAGAATACTACTTATCCTAAGTTAAGTATTGTTTGGTGATTGTGCACTCCCTATGTATTTATAGACGATAGTACCGACCAAGCCTTCGAGGAGGAGTTCTACCAAGAAGAAGAAGAAGAAGAAGAAGAAGAAGAAAACTTCAACCACTGCACCAACCAAGGCAAGCTATTAGTGGCAAGATAACCCTTGCAAACATGCTTTAGTAAGCTATTGTAGCAAGCTAGAATAAAACTAGATGGTTTAGTAAAGATGCGTTAAGCATACTTTGACCACACCCCCTTAGTTTACACAAAGTTCTTTAATTAATTTTGAAGGTAGCATAAAGAGTATAAAACTTGACCTACTTAGGAACCTTTAGATGTCATTCTATGGCATGAGATTGATCCCACCGTTCCACCTTAGTGAACACTCTTAACCTAGTATTTTAGAATAGATCAAACTTGAGTCACTTTAGATGGGAACACTTGGTGAAAATGAGTTATGAAAACCTTGGAATGATGAGTCATTCTATTGAGATGTTTTGACATGTGTTGAGAAACACAATTGGTTTATGCTGATAAGGCATGAGCCTTAACCCTTTTATAAAACTGATGGTTGGATTTGGATGCGATACCATTCCAAATTTACCGTACAACCACATTACCTAAATTGGGTAAGGCTTAGCTAGAAATTTATATGCATTAGTATTAGTTCCCTCACGGGAGAGGTTTGAGCTGAGGCTACCTCTCAATGATGTCCACCTATGCAGTGCCCAAGATGACTGATGGTCATGGTTGGGAGGCCATGCTCATAGGAGAGGTGCTTGTACTAGGGTGTGTAAAGGGAAGGCTATGTTTGATTATCTGCATACTAAGTATGATGATTCAGGGTTATCCCTGACAGATGTATCGAATCTTGTGGTGAAAGTGTACCACCTCTGCAGAGTGTCAAACTATTCGAATAGCCGCGTCCGTGGTTATGGACAGTTGGAATGGCAATACTGTTTCGTTGTCAGATGTTTTCTAAATAACTTGAAAGGAATGATGAACTTTGACTTGACCACAACAGGGTTGTGTAGATGATAATAGCTTCCCAACTTAAGTGATTCTAGAACTTTATTTTATCTTTTCTTGTTTCAGAACTCAGCTTAGATTTCAAACTTAACTTGATAGTTATTCTTTCAATTCAGCACTTTAACTTAGAAGTACAAACCTTGCTAGTAGTATTTTGCGAGTACTTAGAGAGTACTCATGGCTTTTGTCCCTGGCTATTATCATGGCCAGACTATGAAGGAGATTATCAAGATGATGGTCAGCAGGACGGCTATAATAACTAGGACTATCTGCCTTCGTCAGCATTGCCTGTGCCCTTGAAGATGGACCCCACCACTACGCTATCGTTTAATTCCGCTACTTGTTGTACTAAAGACTGGATCATGAGATCCTTATTTGTGTAAAACCTTATGTATGGTTTGTAATGGATGATGTACTGTGATATCCAATCCGTTATGTCTCGCAAAAATGATAATCCTGGGATTGCGAGGAATGGCATAACGGGCATCTGGGATTAAAAATCTGGGTGTTGACAAGTTGGTATTAGAGCCATCCTGACCATAGGAGACCCTAGTTAGAATGGACGTCCAAACCAAAAACTTAGCTTCAAAACCAAAGTGAGTATTTATGAAAAACTATTTCCCCTCTTACCCTTGTGAACTCATTCTTTCTCAAAAATACATGTTCCTCAAAATTCTTACATTACTACTTAAAATTTGACACACTTGATCACTTCACTAATTTCCTCATCCTAAATTCTTGTAGATGGAGACTCAGTTCAGCAAGTTTTACCAGTTGGGAAACGGAGGTCAGCTGATCTTCGAGAGGGATCTGGATTCACTGTCAGAATTACTGGGACGCCCACATCCGGAGTTTCTTGGAGCTCAACTTCTAGGACCCCCAGGAGGAGACCTACAATGGCTAGTCACCGCAGATCTTCGAGGAAGCATTGAAGCACCAACTTCCGGGAGAATTCAGTTCTCTGTGAGAGAGAACAACTGGCTAGATGGATTAGCCAGGGCCATGCATGAAGCTCTCGCACGTCTATGTGCCCTCAGCGTCAACAAGATTCAAGGAACCCGTTTTTCCCACTATGCAAGACGTGACTTCATGGGAATGCCAATGGAGATGCCAAGTCACCCAGAATTGAGGCGTCAAGTGGAGAACCTTGACTTCTTGCTTCATGACCGACAGCAGGAACTGGACAATGCCAGAGAGTTAGCAAACCAGAACCGTGCCATCGCCGACCAGAAGGCCCAAACTTTCACATTGCTCGTCCAAGATCGCCAGTCCCTTCGTCGCTAGCGTGCCAAGAAGGATCGCACCATCGCCCGTCTTTGCAAGAAGGTGGCCGACCTCGAGAAGACCGTCAAGGAGCAGGAAGCTCAGCTTGTCGCCAACGAAGAAGATGTTGAGGGTGAAGACATCCAGGGAGATATGGATTCTTACCTAAGCAACGATGACGATTTTCTAGAAGAGGATGTTGTGGACTTCTACACTGATGATGAAGACTCCGACGATGAGTAGATGCACTAGAGCACTGTCGTGGCATGAGATGTATCATCTCATTGTATCGCAGTTGGCAGAATGGTTCTTCAAACCATCTATTTTTCCCCTTTGATTGTTGTGGTGTGTGTTGTATCATGTGCTTGCTTGCATGAATGAAAATGAAGTTAGTTGAAAAACCTGAGTCTAACTCAAAGTTGTCGCTTTGAAAACCCAAAACCATGAACCTTAGAATTTCCCTCTTACCCCTATATCTATCTCAATCTTCAGATGACTCGTGGAAACCAAGGAGGGAGAAGCTCATCGTAGGACCCAATGCTGCAGATCTTGCAGAATCTCATCGCAGACCGTGAAGCAAGCAGGGCCGAGCGTCAAGCCAATTTAGTGACATTGCAGCAGATCGCCCAAATGGCTCTCAACAACCAAGGACATGGAAATCAGGATCACCATGGATCTAAACTCAAAAAAATTCAGAACACCAATCCCCCAATCTTCAACCAATCTGAAAATCCATTAGATGCTAATGACTAGTTACAGACCATGGCAAACAACCTCGAAGTTGCAGGAGTTGATGAGAATGAGAAAGTTCTCTTCGCCACGCACTATCTGGCGGGAGATGCAAGAGCTTGGTGGAATAGCGTCCGCAACATGAACCATGGCCAGGTGATGACCTGGGAAGCATTCAAGGTCAAGTTCAGCCGCACCCACGTGCCGCAAGGTCTTGTCAACAGGATGAGAGATGAATTCCGTGAACTGAAGCAAGGAAGATTGACGGTAGTAGAGTACCGTGACAAATTCTTGTCACTTGCCAGATATGCACCGGATGAAATCAACACGGAGGCCAAGAAGAAAGAGAGATTCTTAAACGGACTGCATGATGAGATGCAGACTGTCCTCGTCAACATCCATTTCCAGGATCTTGAAGAGCTAGTCGACTCTGCCATTCAGATGGAAGGGAAGATTAACCAGGCTAACGACAACCGCAAGCGTCGTATGATGCAGCAGTATGGATCCAGCAGTCACCAGAAGTACCGTCCCAACCCCTCACCAGGATATGCACCAAGGAACAACCGACCCCCAAATTCTCGCCCAAGCTACCCCAACCGTAGCGGAGGAAATGTGAAGCCCGGACGAAACAATCACAACTCTGGCAATGTCAACAACTTCAACCGTGCCCCTCCCAAGAGCAACAACAACAACACTGCCCCCAGAACTGGCAGCAATGTTGTACCTATTGCAGTCAAGGACAAGTCCCAGATCACTTGTTTCGAGTGTGGAGTGAAGGGTCACTACTCCAATGAATGTCCCAAGAAGACTGCCGCCAATGCCCCTGTGAATGCCCCAGCTCAGCAGCAGCGTCGTGTTCAACCAGGCAGGAGATTTGCCCCAAGGAACCCGCACAACCGCAACGGTCGTCTCTTCCACATGAACGCAGAAGAAGCCCAGGAAGCACCAGATGTAGTGCTGGGTATGTTTTCTGTCAACTCAGTTTTAGCAAGAGTATTGTTTGATTCTGGAGCATCGCATTCATTTATCACCGAAGAATTTGTATGCACTAGTAAGATTCGCCCAACCAACCTGAAGCATGTCATGATAGTTCAAATCCCTGGTTCAACTACAAAAGCTAGAAAAATCTGCAAAGCTGTACCTATCAGAATTCATGGGATAGATTTTTATGCCAACCTAATTGTACTTGGAACCAAAGGTTTGGAAGTAGTACTAGGTATGGACTGGATGTCAAGGCATAAAGGGCTGATAGACTGTGCTAAGAAAGCCATCACCATGACCAGTAGTTCTGGAGTAACAGTAGAACATATCTCTGAAACCTTACCCCGTCAATTCAAATGCAACAAAAGTGTAGCCCTGCCTACCATTGACCAAGTCAGAGTAGTCTGTGAATACCCCGACGTATTCCCAAATGAATTGCCAGGTATGCCCCCGGATAGGGATATAGAATTCATTATCGAACTAATCCCCGGAACCGGACCTATAGCCCAGAGACCCTATACCATGAACCCCTCAGAGTTAGTAGAACTGAAGAAGCAGTTGGATGCCATGTTAGCAACCGGCTTGATTCAACCAAGTGCATCGCCATGGAGATCACTAGTGTTATTCGTCGACAAGAAACATGGAGGCAACCGTCTGTGTACAGATTACAGAAAGTTGAATGATGTCACCATCAAGAACAAGTACCCCTTGCCAAAGATAGAGGATCTATTTGATCAGTTGACTGGAGCTCAGGTATTCTCAAAGATTGATCTTAGGACTGGTTATCACCAACTTAAGATTCGTGCAACTGATATTCCGAAGACCGCCTTTACTACTCGCTATGGTTTATACGAGTATACGGTTATGTCTTTTGGATTAACCAATGCCCCTGCTTATTTCATGAATCTCATGAATAAGATCTTTATGAATTTCCTAGATAAGTTTGTAGTTGTGCTTATCGATGACATCCTTATCTACTCCAAGTCAGAAGAAGAGCATGAGCAACATCTGAGAATCATCCTAGAAACCCTAAGAGAGCATCAGTTATATGCCAAGTTCAGCAAGTGTGAGTTTTGGCTGAAAGAAGTAGGATTCCTAGGTCATATTGTGTCTGTCGGAGGAGTATCTGTTGATCCCAGCAAGATCAAAGATGTCGAAGAATGGGAAGCCCCAACCAATCAAACCCAAGTTCGTTCATTTCTCGGATTAGCGGGATATTACCGCAAATTCGTAGAAGGATTCTCAAGCATAGCCCGACCAATGACCCAATTGTTGAAGAAGGACAAGAAGTTTGAATGGACAGACAAGTGTGAAGCCAGTTTCCAGGAGCTGAAGAAGAGATTGATATCAGCCCCAATTTTGATCATGCCAGACATCAAGAAGCTGTTTGATGTGTATTGTGATGCATCAAAGATTGGTCTAGGATGTGTATTGATGCAAGAAGGCAAAGTCATCGCGTATCTGTCTTGACAACTGAAGCAGCATGAGCAGAACTATCCGACCCATGATCTTGAGCTAGCAGCGGTGGTTCTAGCGTTGAAGACATGGCGTCATTATTGGATGGGTAATCGCTATGAGATTTACTCAGATCATAAGAGCTTGAAGTATATCTTCACCCAGAAGGAGTTGAATATGAGGCAAAGAAGATGGATAGAGTTAATCAAGGATTATGACCATGACATTCACTATCACCCCGGCAAAGCCAATGTGGTAGCGGATGCTCTTAGCAGATTGCCATGTAGGCTTAACACCATGATCAGAGAAAAGCAACCAAGTTTGTATGAGGAGTTGGAGCAGTTCAGGACTGAGTTAGTTAGAAAAGGATTCCTAGCTAGCATTGAACTTCAACCCACTTTGATTAGCCAAATCAAGGAAGCCCAGAAGGGGAATGAAAGTATCGACGGAATCAAACATCGTATTGGTATAGGCAAAGTACCTGGATTCACCGAAGACGAAGAAGGTGTACTGTGGTACAAGGGACGTATCTGTGTACCAGCAGATTCGGAACTGAAGGAAATTATCATGAAGGAAGCTCATGATACTCTTTATTCTATCCACCCCGGAGGAACAAAGATGTATCAGGATTTGAAAGAGCAATTTTGGTGGCACAAGATGAAGAGAGAGATCGGAAGCTACATCGCCAAATGTGACATTTGTCAAAGATTCAAAGCGGAGCATCAGAGACCTGCAGGATTGTTGCAACCATTGCAGATTCCGGAATGGAAATGGGATTCCGTCGGAATGGACTTGATCACCGGTTTACCTACTTCTAGTAGGGGAAATGACTCAATCTGGGTCATAGTTGATAGACTATCCAAGGTAGCCCACTTCATACCAGTCAAGACAACCTACCAGAGTGCAAAACTAGCAGAGTTGTACATTGCTAGGATTGTTAGTCTGCATGGAAGCCCCAAGACCATCGTATCAGATCGAGGAACCCAGTTTACTTCAAGATTTTGGCAGAAAGTTCAGGAAGGTTTAGGAACCAAGTTGAATTTCAGTACCGCTTATCACCCGCAAATAGATGGACAGACTGAGTGAGTCAACCAGATATTGGAGGATATGCTTAGAGCTTGTGTGTTGGAATACGGATCAAAATGGGAAGACTGCCTGCCCTTCGCAGAATTCTCATATAACAACAGTTATCAAGCTAGATTGCAGATGGCGCCATTTGAATTCTTGTATGGAAGAAAGTTTCATACCCCTTTGAATTGGTCGCAAGTAGGAGAGAGTCAGATCTTTGGACCCGACATTCTCCGAGAAGCAGAAGAGAAAGTTCGCAAAGTTCGTGAGCACCTCAAGATCGCCCAATCCAGACAGAAAAGCTATGCTGACAAGAGAAGGAGAGACCTGACTTTCACTGTCAGAGATTTCGTATATCTCAAGGTTTCACCATTGAAGGGAACCCAACGCTTTAGCCTGAAGGGAAAGTTAGCTCCCAGATATATCGGACCTTTCAAGATTCTGAATCGCCGAGGAGAAGTATCGTATTAGCTGGAATTGCCGGAAGAGATGTCAGCCATCCACAATGTGTTCCATATCTCGTTACTTCGCAAATGCTTGGAAGTGCCTGAGAAGACAGAAGTTTTCAAGAATATCGATCACAGAGCAGTGGAAATCAACAATGACCTGACCTATCGGGAAGTGCCCATCCGTATCTTAGAGGAAGCCTACAGAACCACCAGGACCAGGAGTATCAAGTTTCTCAAGATTCAGTGGAGCAACCATACCGAGGAGAAAGCCACTTGGGAGCGCGAGGATTACATTAGGACAGAGTTCCCAGATCTCTTTAGTCCCTAGTTTTCTTGTAAATCTCGGGACGAGATTTTATTTAAGGGGGGAAGGTTTGTAACATCCCAAAACTTCAATCCAAGTTTATCAAAGATCAAATCATCCAAAATTAGGATTAACAAAAACTTTTCCATATTTAAAATGAAAGCATTCATATATGTGTGCATTTAAAATAGGAGTTGTTTTGAATTGCCATGATTGTGTGATCCTTTGCTTCTAAAATGTTTCTTAGGTGATTTAAACATCATCTACATCATTCCCAAACTTTTCCTAAAGAAAATCAAATCAAAAAAAGAATTAAAATGAAAGAATGGTCATTTTGACAAATTTAACTCTCATGCCTACTTTGGCTATTCCTAGTACTCAATTCTTAACAGAAACAATTCTTGATCTTTACACCCCTTGCTAGTACACATAATGAGGTACCAAGGCCCACCTTTTGATCTACTAAAAACCTTCTGTAAACTATTTTAATGACAGTTTAAAATTGAATCTAATGCATATGCATAGATCACCCCTATTTCAAAAACCATCTATTTGAGCACCATTTTCAAAACCCTTGCAACCAGAGACTACCTAGCACTAGTGGAGATCACCCAAAAATTTTGAACTCAAAATTCAAAACTTTTTCTCTTGCGGCCATTTCATCAAACACCTGGCAGGCTTAATCACACCTCTAATCCTAGCTCACTGTTTTTGAACAGAGTTTTGCCCCCATTTGATCCCCATTTACTCCCTCTGTCTCCACTTGATCAAACCATGCCATTAACACCCCATCCCCTACACCCCTAGAAACAATGCCATGCCGACCCGAGCCATGCCTCGCCGGCCAAACTTGCAACCGCTGCAGCAGACCACCCCTCTCCCCCTCTCCATGTCTAGGAGGTAGCCAGCACCGCACTGCCCCTCTCTGTCTCTTGCCCGAGCCAAGACCAGCCATGGACCACAGAGGAGAACCCGCGCCCAGTGCCACCGAACCATGCCGACGCTGCCCACAGAGCGCGCACTGTCCCCGCGTGCACAAGCCGCCGCTCGACACTAGCCCGCGCCCACCGCTCCGCCTCGACCTAGAGAACACCCCAGACACCCCCGTTCGTCGCCCAAAGCCCCACAGCCACCGCTCGCCGTGGACACAGCCGCTTCGGCCGCGCAGAGCGCCATCTCACCCCGACCGCATGCCACCGCCCCTACGGCCGCATTGAAGCACTAGAGCACCACCAGGGGACCGCCCATCGATCGCCATCCCCAGCCATGCCGCTAGCTCGCCGTAGCCATGTCGCCACCGTCGACCGCCCATCCCGCTCGGTCTTAATGTCGAGCCTATAAAAGGAGCCCTCCCCAGCACCAAAGACTCACACCATTCCACTCCCCTCACCTCTCTGAACCTCAATCACCCCTCACCGGAGCAAGTGGAGCAGCAGCTCGCCGGAATTGGAGCCGGAGCCGCCGCCTCTGGAGAAGAAGGGTGCCGTTGATTCCGGCCACCCCAAGCTCCGCCGCGACCATGCCTTGCCTCGTCGTCATCTTCCACTTTGTTCCCCGCATCGCCGACCCCGCTGGAGCCCTGGTACGCCCCCAGTAGACCCCCACCGAGCCGCTAGGGTTCGAGCTCGCCGGCGACCCGTCCGTCATAGACGACGACCCTTAGCCGTAGATCTAGCCTCTAATCGCACGGCCCACAGCGCGCGTACCGTTTCGCGTTTTAAGAGCCGCTGACAAGTGGGACCCCCTATCAGCTGAGCCCCGTGCCGCGTAGCGCCACTGGGCTGGCCCATTTCCTTTCCCGCGCAAGCCCGTAGATTCAAATCTAGGTTTTTCTTTTTAGTTAGAATATAGTTTATGTCTAGTGTTTCAAAATTCAATTCTGTGAGCTTGCCAAATCCAAATTACATGAACCTAATTTTTTTATGAAAGGTATTGAAAAGCTCTATCCAAGCCCGTTGGATTTAATTCATTTAGAGTTATAGATTTCTCCTAATAAAAATAAGAAGACAGAAGCTTTTGCAACTTGAAACATTTCTATAAAATCAACCAAGTTAGCTTTTGAGTTGATTCCAACTCTCAAAAATCACATTTCATCATATCTATCCAAATATGTAATAATATTAAGGTTTGCAGGCAGTGACTTTGGACTAGTACCAAAATAATGCTATATAGGCATTTGTAGTCACTTTAAATCATTAAATAGTGAACTTAAACCAAAGTAATATTGATCCAACCTTTAAATCTCATTCCCACATGTTAGAATATGTGGTGAGGACATGTGTCCACATGATCCCATATTTTTGTGATCAATATTAAATTGTAGTTAATTTTTCAATGAGTAGAAATTACTTTTCCAAAATAAAAAGGTTGAAACTATTGAATAAAACTAGATGGTTTAGTAAAGATGCCTTAAGCATACTTTGATCACACCCCCTTAGTTTACACAAAGTTCTTTAATTAATTTTGAAGGTAGCATAAAGAGTATAAAACTTGACCTACTTAGGAACCTTTAGATGTCATTCTATGGCATGAGATTGATCCCACCTTTCCACCTTAGTGAACACTCTTAACCTAGTGTTTTAGAATAGATCAAACTTGAGTCACTTTAGATGGGAACACTTGGTGAAAATGAGTTATGAAAACCTTGGAATGATGAGTCATTCTATTGAGATGTTTTGACATGTGTTGAGAAACACAATTGGTTTATGCTGATAAGGCATGAGCCTTAACCCTTTTATAAAACTGATGGTTGGATTTGGATGCGATACCATTCCAAATTTACCGTACAACCACATTACCTAAATTGGGTAAGGCTTAGCTAGAAATTTATATGCATTAGTATTAGTTCCCTCATGGGAGAGGTTTGAGCTGAGGCTACCTCTCAATGATGTCCACCTATGCAGTGCCCAAGATGACTGATGGTCATGGTTGGGAGGCCATGCTCATAGGAGAGGTGCTTGTACTAGGGTGTGTAAAGGGAAGGTTATGTTTGATTATCTGCATACTAAGTATGATGATTCAGGGTTATCCCTAACAGATGTATCGAATCTTGTGGTGAAAGTGTACCACCTCTGCAGAGTGTCAAACTATTCGAATAGCCGCGTCCGCGGTTATGGACAGTTGGAATGGCCATACTGTTTCGTTGTCAGATGTTTTCTAAATAACTTGAAAGGAATGATGAACTTTGACTTGACCACAACAGGGTTGTGTAGATGATAATAGCTTCCCAACTTAAGTGATTCTAGAACTTTATTTTATCTTTTCTTATTTCAGAACTCAGCTTAGGTTTCAAACTTAACTTGATAGTTATTCTTTCAATTCAGCACTTTAACTTAGAAGTACAAACCTTGCTAGTAGTAGTTTGCGATTACTTAGAGAGTACTCATGGCTTTTGTCCCTGGCTATTATCATGGCCAGACTATGAAGGAGATTATCAAGATGATGGTCAGCTGGACGGCTATGATAACTAGGAATATCTGCCTTCGTCAACATTGCCTATGCCCCTGAAGATGGACCCCACCGCTACGCTATCGTTTAATTCCGTTGCTTGTTGTACTAAAGACTGGATCATGAGATCCTTATTTGTGTAAAACCTTATGTATGGTTTGTAATGGATGATGTACTGTGATATCCAATCTTTTATGTCTCACAAAAATGATAATCCTGGGATTGCGAGGAGTGGCATAACGGGCATCTAGGATTAAAAATCCGGGTGTTGACAGGTCACCCCCTCGGCCTCCCTCTTTGCCTATAAGATGCCTCTTGACCTAAAAACCCAGGAGGGTCGACGTTTTTCCAGATAGAGTTCTGATGCGCCGCCACCACCAGATTCCGCGAATCGGAACCAGAAACTCCGTTCTGGCACCCTGTCAGGACGGAGAATTGGAGGAGATCATCACCGTCATCATCACCATCACTTCTCCATCAACCATCCATGATTCCCCCATCCATGAGTGAGTAATCCCCCATTGTAGGCTATGGGGATGGTAGGGATTGGATGAGATCATTCATGTAATGGCATCAGATTGTTAGGGCATGGTGCGTAGTATCTATTATTAGTGCTTTTTGACTTTGTTGCAACTTGTTATGCTTAATGCTTGTCACTAGGGCCCGAGTGACATGATTTCAGATCTGAACATGTTATTGATTCATGAGGATATTATTGTTTATGATCTTACCTGCAAGTTGTATACACATATTATTGTCTGGAACCAAAGGCCCCGAAGTGATAATAATCGGGATAACCGGAGGAGATGGCTTTGATGTGAGGATCACATGTGTTCACGGAGTGTTAATGCTTTGCTCCGGTGCCGTATTAAAAGGCGCACCTTAATTGCCAGTAGTTCCCTTGAGGCCCCGCTGCAAATAGGCTGGCAGGACAAAATATGTTGTGCAAGTTCTCATTACGAGCACATATGACTATATATGGAACACATGCCTATGATTATTTAGTACTTGGATGCTTTACCTTATTCATCTACAAATGCCCCATATCTTGATTGCTATATGAATTGTCTTGTCCATGCAACGCCCATCCATCCATCCATGTGCCTGTCGCGCTTTAATCCTACTGTTTACTGCAATTGTTACTACTGTCTTTACTTTTACTACTGCTATTACTTTGCTATTGCTACTACAAAACTGTTGCTACTTAAAAACTGTTGTGAGCAAGATTGTTTCCAGGTGCAGCTGAATTGACAAATCAGTTGTTAAGGCTTATAAATATTCTTTGGCTCCCCTTGTGTTGAATCAATAAATTGGGTTTCACTTCCCTCGAAAATACTGCGATACGCCCCCTATACTTGTGGGTCATCAGAGGCTTCAAAGGCTGAAGAAAACCAGAAGGTTTTTTTGAATGACTTTCACTCTACAGCAGACATCGCACTCTAAGACATACTTGGCACAATCTAGTTTCAGTCCAGGCCACCAATATTGTGTTTTCAGGTCCATGTACATCTTTGTGCTGCCAGGGTGGATAGAAAGAACAGAATCATGAGCCTCTTTAAGAACTTGCTCTCTCAAACCCGGATATTTTGTAACAATCATTCGGTGTTTAAAGAATAGAGTGCCTTGGTTGTCAAGGTGGAAGGGTTCATACTTTGGAAGCTGAATCTTGGAGATGATGTTTTAAGTGTAAGGATCACCAAGTTGAATGGAGTGAACCTTTTCTTCCAAGAGAGGGGTAGCTATTAAGTTATGAAGATAGCCCTGAGGTACAAGCTTGAGGTTGAGTTGACGGAATTCCTCACACAAGATAATTTGTTGTTCTTCCACCATGAGGTTGTTCACATATGCCTTACGACTGAGGGCATCGGCCATCACATTTGCTTTGCCCAGAGTGTAGTTTATCGAAAGATCAAAGTCGTTGATGGTTTTAATCCATCTCCTCTAGCGAAGGTTGAAATCTGGCTGATTGCAGATATATTTAAGACTTTTGTGGTCAGAAAAGATCTCACAACAGTTTCCAAGCAAGTAGTGCCTCCATCCTTTCAAAGCGAAGACAACCGCTATAAGTTCAAGATCATGTGTTGGATAGTTGATCTCATGAGTTTTAAATTGACGGGAAGCATAAGCAACGACTTGCTTGTCTTGCAAGAGGACCGCGCCAAGTCCTTGGAGAGAGGCATCATAGAAGATCTGAAACGGTTTTGATGTATCAGGACGAATCAAGATAGGTGTTGAGATGAGCTTTTCCTTGAGTGTCTCAAAGCTTTCTTGACACGCCGGTGACAAATAAAATTTCTTTCCTTTCTTGAGGAGATCGGTAAGAGGCTTAACAAGTTTTGAGAAGTTCTGAATGAAGAGACGGTAATAGCTAGCCAATCCAAGAAAACTCCGGACTTCTTTGACATTTTTGGGAGGAAGCCACTCCACAATCGTCCGAACAGTCTCTGGGTTGACAGCAATGCCCTTTGTAGAAATGATGTGACCCAGATAGGTGACTTCAGGCAGCCAAAATTTGCACTTGGAGAACTTTGCATAGAGGCATTTCTCATGGAGCTTTGTAAGAACACAACGGAGATGTTCCACATGCTTTTCTTTGGTGTTGGAATAAACCAGGATGTCATCAAGATGGACCACCACGAACTTAACAAGGTACTCCATGAAAACTGAGTTCATAAGCCTTGAGAATGTAGCGGGAGCATTGGTGAGGCCGAAGGACATGACCATGTTTTCATACAGGCCATAACGAGTGGTGAAAGCTGTTTTAGGAACATCTTCCTTGCGAATCTTGATTTGATGATATCCACTTATCAAGTCAAGCTTGGAGAATACCACTACTCCTGCAAGCTGATCGAAGAGATCATTTATCCATGGAAGGGGATATTTATTCTTGATGGTTTTTACATTGAGAGCTCAGTAGTCAACACAAAGTCGATCAGTCCGGTCTTGCTTCTTCACAAAGATTATTGGGCTACCCCCAAGGGTAAGTGTCATGCTGAATGAAAACTAACTTTTCTTGTTCATCAAAATGCCATTTGAGTTCTGCCAACTCTGCAGGACCCATCTTATAAGGCCGCTTGGAGATAGGAGCAGTTCCAGTTCAAGTTTAATCACAAACTCGACCTCTCGGTCAGGAGGCATACCTGGTAGCTCTTCTAGAAAAACATTTGGGAACTTAAAGACCACATGAACATTTTGCAAGGCTTCCATAACATCAATGTTTTGGACACCCAAAGAGTAGAGCTGAATAGAAGGATTTTTCCTTGGAGAATAGACTATATGGCCTTCAGGGATTTTCAAAGAAACTAAGTGTTCATCACAATCAATTACAGCTTCATTGGCTTTCAACCAATCCATGCCCAATATGACATCAATATATGAACTGCCAAGAATAATCAAGGAAGCCAGAAATAAAGAACCACCTATTTGAATTTGATTGCCATGAATGATGTTTGAAGATGTCATTGTTGCTCCGGGAGAGAGAACCATTAAACATTTGGGAAGAGAATCCATAGCCAGCTCATGTTCATTTGCAAACTTGTGAGACACAAAAGAATGTGATGCACCAGAATCAAATTGAACTCGTGTAGGGACTGAGTTAACGGGAAGCATACCCATCACAACTCTAGGTGTGTGCTCTTCTTGAACAATGTTGGTGTTGTTAGCGCGAGCAACAGTGGACCCGGGATTGGTTTTAATGTTGAGAGCCTGTGGTGTAGGTCCGCGAGGAGCAATTGTCAAAGCAGGTCTTGGAGGTGGTGGAGGAAGAGCCTTATTGTTCATAGCACGGTTCCACTGCTGGTGTCTAATGTTCCCACACGAGAAACAAGCGCCACTCCGACGAGGAGTAGAGTATCTTGGAACTCCACCATACGACGCCCTAGGGTAGTTGTTGTTGTAGCCCCTTGGAGCGATGTTGAAATAGTACGGTAGCCTTAGCGACAAACTTGATGGTCTTGGCGGATCAAGGAGCAGTGATGCGGTATTAGGGACCCACACATCGCGCTTAGAAGGAGCGGCCACTGCCGAGGAACCACTAGTATCATGGTTGTGCTTCTTGGAATCATCATATGTGTATCTACTTGCCTCCTCTTGAAGAGCTGCATGCTGAAACTTGAGCAACGAGCTTGGAGTAGTATGCGTGAGAGCATACTTGATTGAAGCATTTATCCCTTGACAGAACCTCTTCTGTCTTTTCTTATCATCATAAACCTCATCCCCACCATAACAACACAAGTTTGCAAAGTTCTTGATGTAAGTGTTGACATTGTCATTTCCTTGCTCGAGATTCAGGAACACCTCCTTCATATGTTCCATGACAATTTCAAGCAGGTACTGCTCTTTGAAAGCATTAGTGAATTGTCCCCATGTTGGCAGAAATCCAGGAGGACTTTCTCTCAGATAGCTCTCCCACCAAAGAGTGGCTTCCCCACGCAGAAGGTGAGTAGTGAACTTGACCCTGTCGTTTTCAGCCACATCTACGGTATCCAGTAGCCTCGTGATCTCTCGAAGCCAATCGTCTGCATCCAGCGGCTCGATGGTAACCTCAAAGTGCCATGGGGAAAACTTCATGAAGTCTTTCATGTTGCCATGCTGGGGATGTGGGGAGGTGGTGCGAACTCATTCCTCCAGATGCTCTCCTCGAACCTCTGCTGATTTTGCTGCATAGTTCCTAGTGTATTTGCCAGACTGACAAGCATAACACCCATCTCTGGCAAACCCGGAATCTCATCGTCATTGCGGCGAGGCATCTTGTTATTGATGGAAAAACTTGAGTTAGTACCATTGTTGGGGGGATACCCCCGGGTAGGGTAACGTTGGGGTATAAGGGCCGAGTTAGCTAGGGTATGGCACGGTTAAAGCAAGTGCTGACCGGGTCACCTCAAGGAAGGCCGAACCACGGTGTGACCCGGCCCGTGGAGCATCTCCTTGACTATGGTCCGTCCGGCATAAGTTATATGCTGGCCATGTTTGTCTATCTGTTTTACAGGTGACTTGGTAAGCCGGATTAGCTATATGCTAGCCGGATTATCTTAGCTTTCAAGAGAAATAATCCCCCACTAGTCAAAAGGTGTCTTTATTAGCTGTAGCATGAGCGAAGTAAAGTAAAGAAGAGGACCAACGGGTCAGGGGCGACCAAGGTGACGCGGGCAAAGCCGGATGACGTAGCCTGTGTCTGGTGACGCCGAAAGACAAGGATTACGTTGTGGATTACGTCCAAAGCCCGGACGAGCCGTTAAATAGAATAAAGCAGCATCTTCTTTAGGCCAGAAGCATATTCGTAGAATATGCTGCCACCTGTGCCCTAGAATTGTAACCCGGGTTCCCCTATATAAGGAGCACCGGGGCCTCCATAGAAGGGGATCGAACATTCTCTCTGTCTAAGGTAGAACTCTAGGGCTAGTTGGTAGGGAGTAAGAGACATTGTCTCCTTCTTGCTGAGAGCCTCAAGAGCACTTGTAAACACCATTGATAGAGAAAATACAAGAACTTCCGTGCGTGGAATCAACACGTTCTCCACCTGGATTGCCCTAGAACTCATTGGCCCCATATTTAGCCTATCCATGGCATCTGCCGTGCCACCGCCACGATAGTTGGCGCCCACCATGGGGCTAGCGGGGCTAGCAGGGGTGAAAATTCAGACGGGAAACTTCTCTAGCACCGGCGAGTGAGTCGTCTCAGGCTTGGTTTAGCGCCTTGGAGCACTCGACTACGTCAGCGACAATGCAGGAAGCTTCGGCAGGCACCCTCCACCGTGCAACGACGTCTTCATCAAGCTTGGCGTGCATAAGATCTACGTCGGCGTGGACGAGTCCTGTGTTCATCTGCGGCACATCGTCGAGGGAGGCGAGCCACCTCTCAGTGCAGCTCATGGAGTGCATATCACTCGCCCCACTAGCAGCGTTGAAGTCCTGATGACCATGCCTGACGCGGAACCGAGCAAGGGCCCCGCACCAGAGTCGGAGGTAACGCCAAAGCAGACCAAGTCTAGGTTTCCTCTACTAGAAAGGCCAGAGAATGTGCTCCAGCAAGCAATAGATATCCTAGCAACGCCAATAGCACCTGTGGTAGATCCGGCTCAGGCACAAGCTGAGTTAGAGGAAACTAGGCGGAAAATGTTAGCTGGGGCAAAGAAGGTAGCAAAGTTGCATCAGTCTTTGAACATCACCTTAAGAGAATATGCTAAGGCAAACTGCATAGATGGAGTGAAAATCTGAGGTAGGAACCTGATCACTCAGATTGACAAGGAGTACGAGCCTAGGCCGGGTCAGACAGCCACGATAGTAACAGGAGGGCTGGATCGGTATAGTACTCTGGCAAAGAACCTCAGGGCAGCAAACACAGCCGCATCCGAGTTAGAAGGTTTAACTGGAGAGGCCCAGCAAAGGTAACAAGAGAGGGTAAATCACTTGTTAAGAGTTGCTTGCCAGCAAAATGAAGAAATAAACAAGGCAAACCCGGCGCCACGAGGAGCCTCACAGGTGGTACATTCGGCCAGAAATAACCCGGCGAGATCCAGAGGAGCCGCGTCATCTCCGGGTCATAATCCTAGGAGAGAAGAAGTAGTAGACTCCGGAAGAAGAGACAAACAGATGGTTCCTTATGACCCGGTAAGGGCTGGAAAAGGCAAAGCAGTGCAAGTTGATGAAGATCAGCACAGTACCAGCCGAGGTGTGGCCGCCTAAGGTAACCGTGACCAAGGCAATGCCGGTCAAAGAAATGCTGCCAACGGCAATGCCGGACAGCGTGATCCCATGGGAACGGGGCAAAATTTACCTCGAACGCAGCAACAGCGCGCACCTCGGCAAGAGGGGAGCGCGGGACAAGCAGCACAACAACAAATTGCTCGTCCAGATCAGGAAAGATACAATGATGCTTATTTGGCTATGGTCAACGACGGATATCCCAGACCGGATCACCACATAATTGGGTCAAGGCTGGGGAGCAGGAACTTGCAGCCAGATGATGCAAGGTTGAAATTGGATAGGATTTATAGGTCGGAGCAAATTGAGATACAAGGTCCACCGGGTCCAGCATGCTTTGGGCCCCGGATCATGAACGAGCCACTAGTGCTGAACTTTCAGCTGGCCAGAGGAACCCGAACTTATGATGGTAGTACTAGGCCAGAGGATTGGCGGATTAACTACGCCACAGCAGTCAAGATTGCAACAGGAAATTTGAGATGGGCGGTAAGGTATGTGCCACAGATGCTGGAAGGACCAGCACGAGTTTGGCTGAACAATTTGCCACCAGGGAGTGTCAACTATTGGTTGGATTTCTAGGAGCTGTTCGTTAGCAACTTCTCAAGCACTTACAAGAGACCCAACAGGCCACAGACTCTTGCGTTGTGCTGGCAGAGACCGAATGAGCCAGACAGAGATTTTCTGACTCGGTGGTGCAATGTGCAAAACTCGTGCGAGGGAGTAATTGAATCACAAGCTATTGCGTGGTTCGCTCAGGGATGCAGATATGGAAGTATGCTGTGGCAGAGGTTACAGCGAGATAGGCCAACTACCTTGGTTGAGACCTTGGGAGATCCAACGCAACCCCGGTTAATGTCGAGCGAGGCAAACAAGGAATATTACGGCCGAGATGGCTCCGGGTCGTCAAGGAGGAATGATTTTCGAGGAAAGAGAAGGGATGAGCGTCCGGAGTAGCGGTATAACTCGCAACAGGTCGCAGCAGTAGACCAGGATCAATCCAATGCTGGAGCCAGCCAATGCTAAAAAACAGGAGGGCAAAGCTGGCAGCAGAAAAACGAAGGGAAAAAACCTTGGACCCCAGAGCAGAAGAAGCAATGGCAAGTACAAAAGGATAGACCGAGGTATACGTTTGAGTCCATGCTGGATCAACCTTGCAAGTTCCATACGCCAAGCCCGAATAGCCCAGCGAATCATACAACCCGGCAATGTGAATGGATGAGGAAGTTAGAACAAGAAAGTTCGGGGAATG
This sequence comes from Avena sativa, assembly GCA_916181665.1. Lineage (NCBI taxonomy): Eukaryota > Viridiplantae > Streptophyta > Magnoliopsida > Poales > Poaceae > Avena > Avena sativa. The sequence goes on along the minus strand of OV702289.1, from coordinate 539,288,072 downwards.
CTCAGGCACCTTGGAACGAAGCACCTAGAAATGAAGCACCATGGCCACCGTTATTGACAGGGGGAATGGACAGCAACTGATGCTGCCACCACCTCCTCCGAGGTACGAGAATCCGGAAAGAAGGGATGCGGTACATCAAGTGGGCAATAATGAAGAACAAGGTCAGGGTTACAACGAGAATGAGGGACGAAACGAGTACAGGGAACATCATCAAAGCTACTGTGTGTTTATCGCGGAAGAGAATGACCGGAAAAGCTTGCAGCGCCGACATATGGAGGTGAATGCAGTAATGCCAGCAGTAGTGAGGTATATGCCCTGGGCAGATCAGGAGATTATATGGAGTGTCAAGGATCACCCAAAGATCATGCCAAGCCCAGGAACCTATGCTCTAGTCCTGGATCCGACGTTCATCAGGCCGAATCTCAATGTAAGGTTTTCCAAGGTACTGATTGACAATGGAAGTAGTATCAACATTATGTACAAGGATACCATGCACAAGTTGGGAATAACAGAGAACATGTTGCAAGCAACGAGGACCACCTTTCATGGCATTGTACCGAGTATTTCCTGTGAGCCAATTGGTAAGGTCCGGGTTGATGTGTTATTCGACACAAGAGACAATTGCCGTACTGAGAACTTGGAATTCGAAGTGGTGAATCTAGAGATTGCTTATCACGCGTTACTCGGCAGGCTAGCACTGAACAAATTCATGGCAACTACCCACATCAGGTACCTTAAGATGAAGTTGCCCGGTCCAAGGAGCGTGATAACTGTATCAGGGGAGTTCCAGTGTTCGATCGAGTGCGCCTCAGCCGGATCTAATTTAGCCGAGTCACTCATGATAGCTCAAGAAAAAAGGAAGATACTGGAAGTGGCGGCACTAGCTCAATTCGTGCAACAACATATGTCGGCCCTTACCAACCTGCACGGTAGCGTATCATTCCAAGCAACTAAGGACACGAAGAAAGTGCCAATCGAGATCAGTTCCCAGAGCGTACCGTGACCATTGGTGCCGGGTTATGCAGCAAATAGGAAAGCGAGCTTGTCAACTTCCTCCGTGAGAATCGGGATATGTTTGCTTGGTCTACTCAGGATCTGCAAGTTGTACCGAGGGAGTTGGTTGAGCACTCATTGAACGTAAGACCCGGGGCTAAGATGGTAAAGCAACCACTCTGGCGTTTCGCCGAAGACAGGAGGAAAGTCATTGGAGACAAAATAGTTAGGCTCCTAGCGGCTAGATTTATCATGGAAGTACTCTAACCGGATTGGCTCTCTAATCCGGTGCTAGTGGAGAAAAAGAAAGATGATCCGAACGTAGTTGTGGTATGGCGCATGTGTATTGATTACACGAACCTGAATAAGGCGTGTCCCAAAGATCCATTTCCACTCTCTAGGATAGATCAAGTCATAGACTAAACGGCCGGATGTGAGCTACTGTCATTCATTGATGCGTATTCTGGTTTCCACCAGATACCCTTGAATCCAGATGATCAAATAAAGACTGTGTTTATTATCCCGTACGGGGCTTATTGCTATCGCACTATGCCGTTTGGATTACGTAATGCAGGAGCAACATACCAGTGATGCATGCAAAAATACTTACATGATCGGATAGGTCGAAACATGCAAGTCTATGTGGATGATGTGGTAATAAAAACCAAGGAAAGCAATACACTCCTTGATGATATCCGGCAGACATTCGCGAACTTGAGAAGGTTCCGAATGAAGCTGAACCCAGAGAAGTGCACCTTTGGCATACCCACCGGAAAGTTACTCGGTTTTTTGGTGTCTAGCCATGGCATTGAAGCTAACCCGACAAAAATCTGGGCCATAGAAAGAATGGAACTGCCAAAATGCCTTAACGATGTGCAGAAGTTCACTGGTTGCCTAGCATCGTTAAGTAAGTTCGTGTGCCGGTTGGGAGAGAAGGCCTTGCCCCTCTACCAACTAATGAAAAAGGCAGACAAGTTCACATGGACGCCACAGGCGGATCTTGCATTTCGAGAGTTGAAAAAGATGTTATCTACTGCGCCAATCCTAGCCGCACCACTACCTAAGGAGCCAATGTTGCTCTACGTAGCCGTGACCAACCGAGTCGTAAGTGCAGTAATCGTAGTGGAGCGTGAAGAGGAAGGAAAGTCCGTGCAAAGGCCGGTGTACTATCTGAGCGAGGTATTGTTAGCCTCGAAACAGAACTATCCTCACTATCAGAACATGGCGTACGGAGTATATATGTCGGCCAAGAAACTCAAACACTATTTCGAGGAACACCCCATCAAGGTGATATGTGAGGCACCCATTTCGGAAATTATGAGTAACAAGACGCAAGCGGCCGGATAGCAAAGTGGGTAATCGAGTTAGCTCCCTATGCACCACAATTTGACAGAAGGGATGCTATCAAGTCACAAGCCGTGGCAGATTTCTTTGTGGACTGGGCTGAAATGCAATACGAGCCACCCCTGCCGGACTCCAATTATTGGCAAATGCACTTCGATGGATCGAAACTGAAAGATGGGTTATGCGTCGGAGTAGTGGTTACCTCGCCCAAGAAGGACCAACTGAAATATGTCCTTCAAATCCACTTTAGTGCCTCGAACAATGTGGCAGAGTACGAAGCATTGGTGCATGGTCTCAAAGTGGTGAAAGAAGTAGGGATACGTCGGATACAATGCTTTGGAGATTCTGATTTGGTGGTGCAGCAAGTGTCTAGAAATTGGGATGCCTTGGATGCTAACATGGCCCTGTACAGGTTCCATGTTCAAAAGATAAGTGGGTTTTTTGAGGGATGTGAGTTCCATCACATACCCCGGATTGAAAACGAGGCGGCGGATATGCTGTCCAAGTTAGGCTCGTCCCGACAGCCAATCCCACTGAATGTCTCCTTGGAGCACCTGAGAAAACCATCTATCACGCCCTCACCCGAATCAGATTCCATATACATCCCGGCACTCTCCGGATCAGGAGCTGCACCTATGGAGATAGAGTGGGGAAGCACCTCGGCAAACCCGGGGACTGCTTCATCAAACCCGAGGACTGCCTTAGCAAACCCGGGGACTGTTCAGTCTGATCCGGCAGGAGTTATGTCGGTGGATGCAATGGAAGTTGATGAGGAACCATTTCCCGTCTGGACTATACCAACTTGGGCCAAGCCAATTTTTGATTTCCTGAAAGAGGGAATATTACCAGAAGACGAAATAAGTTCAAGGTAGATTCAGAGAAGGGCAAAGGCCTATACAATTATCAACGCTGAACTATACAAAAGAAGTTTGAAAACAGTACTACAGCGGTGTATTAACTCGGCGTAAGAAGCAAAAGATCAGGATATGGGAACCTGCTGTGGCCTTAACAACTAGAAGTTGCTAAGACCGCACCAGCTTCGGGGACTAATGTTGGGGGGATACCCCCGGGTAGGGTAACGTCGGGGTATAAGGGCCAAGTTAGCCAGGGTAAGGCGCGGTCAAAGCAAGTGCTGACACGGTCACCTCAAGGAAGGACGAACCACGGTGTGACCCGGCCCGTGGAGCATCTCCTTGAATATGGTTCAGCTGGCACAAGTTATATGTCGGCCATGTTTGTCTATCTATTTTGCAGGTGACTTGGTAAGCCGGATTAATTATATGCTAGCCGGATTATCTTAGCTTTCAAGAGAAGGAATCCCCCGCTGGTCAAAAGGTGGCTTTATTAGCTGTAGCATGAGCGAAGTAAAGTAAAGAAGAGGACCAATGGGTCAGGGGCGATCAAGGTGACGTGGGCAAAGCCGGATGACATAGCCCATGTCTCGTGACACCGAAAGACAAGGATTAAGTTGTGGATTACATCCAAATTCCGGACGAGCCGTTAAAGAGAATAAAGAAGCATCTGCTTCAGGTAAGAAGCATATTCGTAGAATATGCTGCCACCTGTGCCCTAGAATTGTAACCCGGGCTACCCTATATAAGGAGCATCGGGGCCTCCATAGAAGGGGATCGATCATTCTCTCTGTCTAAGGTAGAACTCTAGGGCTAGTTGGTAGGGAGTAAGAGACATCGTCTCCTTCTTGTTGAGATCCAAGAGCACTTGTAAACACCATTGATAGAGAAAATACAAGAACTTCCATGCGTGGAATCACCACGTTCTCCCCCTAGATTCCCCTAGCACTCATTGGCCACATCTTTAGCCTATCCATGGCATCTGTCGTGCCACCACCATGACAACCATAATGGAGAATTATCAATAATCAAAAATAGTACTAAAATAGAATTAACCAAGATTGAAGGATACAATTTACTAAGATGATATTAAAGTATCAAGAAAACTTCATCGCACACGACTGAAAAGGAGAGTGGAACACAAATCTACCAAATAAAAAATTCCGAAAATTTAGGCATTAAAATACCAACTAGATGCACAAAACCACTTAACAGTTAGAGCTTACACTACTAGGAAACAGCTCTTCTATGGCGCATGAAAATACATCTTTTGTGGCGCATATCCTCGTCGCCATTGTTATCTCGCCACTGATATCTGCTTCCTGTGGCGCATATGGATATGCGCCACAGAAGTTCCAGACTTCTGTGGCACATTTCTTCATATGCGCCACAGGAAGAACTTCTGTGGCGCATTTACGTGTATGCGCCACAGAAATGCCATGCGCCACTGACTATATAATTATATGCGCAACTGATTGCGTAACAAATATTCAAAGTAAAATACTTTTCTGGTGTATAATCAGGTATTTATACAAGATTTATACAGTATTTATCCAGATGAGTATAAAATACATTGCACAAGTAGTAGATGCATGAAAACCTACATATATATAATACAAACACTTAGAGCCCGATCGAGATACATATATAGTGTCAAGTGCCAAATTTTTACACAAGCGCCGAATACAAAGGTCATATCATCTCACATTACAAATATGAAGTGGCCACCGTCGCCTACACTAGGATCAAATAGAATACAGCTGTGATAATGGTGAGCAAGAGCATTAGACCGACCAATATCTTCATCCGGTTCTTCTTCCACAAGTGGTTCCTCCACTTGGCTATCGCCTCCTCTCTAGTCGCGTATCCTTTGTAGATTTTGCCGCTGAACTTATTCACTTGTTTGTGACAATCCTCCCAATCCTCGTAGACTCCTGGAACCCTACCCATGTACACCACATACCAGCTCATCGCCATCTCTATAGACGACAAGGCATATTAGTAAAAATACAACGAAAAGAATGAATAAAGGGTTCACATCCATATATATATATATATATATGTTTATAGAATATAAAACAAAGGATCCATAAACCTAAAAGTTAGATCATCATAGAAGCAATAAGTTCAACGACAACACGACCACAAGGTAGTTTAAGTCTAACAACAATGACCATTTCGACCACGAGATAGTAAAGTTTATGACACACACACACACTAATACAGCTGGCGTCCATCAAGAATATACACACACTGGATCATGCTAGAGGCACACATCGATCATGATGAAGACTTCCTCTTCTCGCTCGGCTTCAGGAACGGTAGATAGCCCTCTTTCGTCATCCACGTCCTTGTGTCACCCTGCTTACGGAGGCGTTCTTCGATCTCCCTCTTACTCAACCCTCTGCCTTGTTGTAGGGCACCCCCCTTGTGTTGACATCTTCAATGATGATTTGGGACAACTTCATCTGAATGTGATGGAAGTGTTCTCTAAGATCAGCATCGTTGATTTTCGCCAAAGTTTCGGCCCATCCTCGGAGACTAGATGGCAGTGTTAGGTTATGGCAATCCCGAACATAGCCTATAAGGTGATGTAGGACGTAGAAGGCCTCCTTGGCACCAGTAGTCAACTGCTTGGAGGCAGGGGAAGCCGAGCACGTGCTTGAACACGTGTTTGCCATCCTTGATACATTCCCCTTATCTACGAAGGTGCATCTCTTCTTGGTGTAGCCCTCGAGAGCCTCATTGAGAACACCCCTTATTCTGGTGTAGTCTTTCTTCTTCGTCAAACTCCCCGAGTCGAAATACGTGGCTAGCGAATACCTCGGGGCAAGGACGATGAGTGTGCAGTATTTGTCTCTACACAACACAATTGGAACGGAATGTTGGAAAAAGAGCAAAGGAAGAAATCTATAAGAAATGCATAAGTTATGGTGGCGATGAGCGAGTGTGTGTACTTACTCGGGAAAGAAAGGCAAAAAAAGTGTGCCCTTCCTCTTGTTGTCCACCATGAACTTCTCGAGGTACGCCGTCGCCTTGGTCCGTGTCTCTGATCCTTCGACCAACTGGTTGTTCCGCATGTAGTCCGGGATCCACTATCGCGATTTCCGGGGTACTTTCTCTCTTGATCGTGAGCACCAGATTGAGCGCGTATAGGCGGACCAAGTTATAGTCCAGCCGTTTCGTGAGAAATAGCTTGAATATGTCCTCCAACGCTATGAAGAATATATCCACGGGGGGTTCATCGATTAAGCCCACGTCCAATGGCACCTTGGCCATGAAAACTGGGTAATTTGGATCTTCGTATTTAAGCAGGAGGGCCTCTAGTACTTGACACCCTCGTGCAAAGTTAACATGGCTCCAACCACAATGTGGATCATATCCGGAGTCAATATCGGATCACCAGCTACATGCACTCGGGGCAAGCCAAATTGTGTGGATGGTACGACGACGGCGTCCTGACCCCGGATCCTCTTCGGAAGAGGCTGGCTCGCACCCTTCTTATTATTATTACATCTCTTCCTGTCGTGCTTCTTCTTCACAACAGTGTCTGCCACTGCCATCTGCTCATCAGTCGCCTTTCGGAGTGTGTTGGGGCTAAAAACCAATCCTGGTTTCTCTTGTGGTGGATCAGCGGTCGGAGGCGTCTCTTGAGAAAGACCATGGAAGACCAGGCGTTGCGTGCATGTATTCGGCTGACCAGCTTGATGGTCATCGCGAGCTGCGAAGGGTTCTTCATCCACAGAAGGCATATACAATCCTTTGGCGGCACCGGTGTAGATGAAGTCGTCAACATTGACCAATTCATCATCATCTTCATGGGTGCCATCATGTGGTGGTGGTAGCGGCGGCGACGGCGGTTGTGGCACAACATCTTTGCCATGTGGCGGTGCACACGCTGCCAAGAGTTGATGGTGACGGCTGGTGGTGGCGACGACGGCGGCTACTAGCTTCCGAGGTGGTGGCCAGGCCATCGGTCGAGAGGTGGCGCCGGTGCTCCCCCTGCAAGACAAATCTGGGTCTTCGGCCATGTCAAGGGCCAGTTGTAGCATTCCCCAAGGGTCTTGTGTTCGTCGGCTCCCTGAGGTTGAAAGGGGGGTCCATGTCGTCGCACCCTGGCAACACCCGAGCTAACCTGACCCTCATCACGTCATCATCCATTGGATTTTTGTGCATCGTGCGGCTCGCCGGTTGTATAAGAGTACCCTTGGCAACATCCTTCAACTCACCGCCGACATCTTTAAGCAGGAGTACACAAGAAGTGTCCTGAGGCAAAAACATGTTGCTGGGCGTCATGAGATGGCAGCAGTCATGCATCAAAGGCATAAAGGAGATGACATGCACTAACTAATTAGTTACCTTGGTGATGGCATGGATCTCGGCTAATGTAGAGACACGGCCGATGCCGGCGGCCGGCCTATCATCATCTGCAATCTCCCGCTCGGGTGCCTCACGAAGCACCACCGCCGTCGGCTGCGCCTTATTGCTATCTTTGGCGGGAGGGGGCGTCGGTGTGACCAAAACGAGCGGCTGCGTCTCGACGTTGATGGCCGGCAGGGTCACCAGGTCCGGCGACACGGTAACATTGATGCCCGAGTTGCTGCCGCTTAATCTAGGCAAATGTATTGGCCCCTGTCGACCTCCCGCATTCCATGTAGTAAGCCCCTCGAAAAACTCAGGGGGGATCATCGAGCGGAGCTTCTCTTCCACTAACTTGTCCACCGTTTTCTTGTCTACCGCCTTCTCCTCCAGTGTCTGCACCTTCATCTTCAGCTCTGCAACAGCGGCTTTATCCTAGTTCCTCCTCTCCCTTCTTTTCTTGGCGTCCTCTTTGTAGTACTCCTTGAACTTCATGCTCGTACCGAAGCCGGACACACGGCCAGCTGAGGACGGCGGCAACCCCTTGTCCCTCTTCTTGTAAGCATTTGTCGCCCTGTTGAAAACCGTGTCCCACGGCTCTGTCGAATCCTGGGACGACTCTGTGGCAGTAGCGTTCAGTTCATCCTCCTGCAGAGACAAGGAAAGGTGAACCCATTTAGATTCTTGACTTCATTATCTTAATTAGAATGCAATAGACTTGAGATCAGCGATAAATTCCTTACCAGCTTCTTCTCGAAAGCCTTCACCTCTGGATTGTCGGTGATGAACTCCCCTGTTTCCTTGTCTAGGTAGTAGCGGGCCCGAACAAATTGCCTAAGCTGCAAGTCCGTGATTTTAAGCCAAGGGTTGTCTTTACCAAGGCGTTCAAGCTCGGCATCCTCCTTATCCCAAATGGCCCGTTTCCCCCTGTAACCGCCGCTTCCAAGGCGGTGGTCACCTATGTTCTATTCCTGCATACTCCTTCCCCATCGAGTCCATTTTATAGCGTCAGTGGTAGCTATATCCGCCTTGAATATCCTAAACTCCTCTTCGTCGAGCATCGGATTTTTCTTACTAATAACCTCCTAGCTTTCACCTTTGTCAATGCTATTCTTCACCCGGGTTTTCCAGCTGCTCAAGGCGTTGCTCATCTTCGTGAGGGCTAGTTTGTTCACCGGGTTCTTTCTCTCGAGGTTTCTAAATAGCTCTGGGAATCTGTATCGCTTGTGAAGCTTCTTAAGGAGGTTATCGACCAAAGCTGCATTGTCAGCATGTCTGATGTACTTCGTGTTGATCGACATGCTTTCCCGGACGATGCACCCGAGTTGCAGGCCGTACCCTTTAGCAATCTCCTCTGGCGCAATGGGTAGGCCACTTTCTGTGACCTCAGTGAACTCATCGCAGACGGTGGCGAGCACTGGCACCTTCCGCTCCTTCTATTCCTTCTTCTTCTTCTTCTGAGAAGCGCCCGGGTTGCCGCTACCGCCATCTGTGCGCTCGCCGCCATCGGTGCGGGCGCTGCCATCGGTGGTGTCATCCTCTTCGCCGCCGCCTTCACTAGTTCCATCGTAGTCGTCTTTGTGCCCCTCGTAATCAGGATCTCTGCCCTCATTGGCCCCAGCAGCTCTGGCGACGGTCGCCTCCTCCTCCGGTGGTGGTGTCATCCTCATCGCCTCCTCCTCCTCCTCCTGTTGGGACGAGAATATCATTTTGCGGCCCGAAAGTTGGGGTGGACAGGCAACGCGGTACCCAAGTTGATTTTTATCACCGCGATTCAAAAAGTTGGGGCGCCAATTGCTGAGAGGGGTCTTTCGAGTGAATGATGGCCAAACCAAATATTTTCAAATCGCGCCTGTTAAGTCAGGATATTCCGTTACACTAGTTCCTGCTATGCCCCTCCTTTGCCGGTCACTCTTCTTAGCCACCCTGCACGTGTCGTAGGGTCAAATCCATTACTGTACTTTCCTAACTCTCGACACTGAATCTTGCTGTGGCGGTGGCGGCGGTCCCTTTTCTTCCCTTCCCCGACCCTAAATCTGCCGGCGGCGGAGGACCTTTTTTCTCGCTCCCCCGACACTGAATCCGGCGGCGGCGCAACATGTCTTGCAAGGCGAAGGTTGTAGCTACATCGCCGACTGAAAAGGGTATGTCGGGGCCCAAGTCTGGGGCTCAACGTGTAGCTGCGGCGAGGTCTTCAGCCCCGGTTAGCAAGGAGGCCAGCAAGGATTCTGCTCCCAAGGTACCTACGAGCAGCGGGTTGAAGAGAAAAGCAAGGACGGCGGCGGATTGTTCGGCTCCGGTGGGCGGATGCAGCACTCAGATCTCAAAGAAAAAAACCTGGGAGAAGAGCGAGAGGTGAATTTTTCTTATCTGTGTCTTATCTTGCAAGTAGATTAGTTACGGCATAATAGAATCGAATGAACTGAAATGTTCCCCTTTTTAATCAAATTAGGCACAATTTTGATACAAGTGACCTATATGAGTTCACAGTTCATGTTCGGCAATACACTGCAAAGCTTGATTTTGGTTGCGAGAGGGTTGCGTTCAGGCAAGATGTGCATCTGCTTGTGAATTGCAAAGAGGTTGTGTCTGTTTCGCAGCTGGTAGATATGCTTGCCGCTAGAATTCCCTGGGGTTCTAGACAGAGGACAAAATTGGTGTGGTGCAACATGAATGATACCTATCAGCAAATTGAGCACTCCCATGAGCTTCAGATGGTTTGAGAGTGTTGTGCAGCTGATCGTAAGGTGAAAGTTGAAGCGATTATTGATGATATGTATGCAGATGCTGGAGATCTTGCTGCCAGAGCTTCTGCTCCTAGAGAATACGGACCAATAGATGCTGATCTGGATAAGTTCAGTATACACATAGAGGTGGATTCATACATGGCAAAACTTGATGAGGGAGTTAATAAGCCAGTTTCGTCATGTACTGTGGAGATCACTGTCGATTCCAAAAACATAACTCTTGATGAAATGAGAGAGATGATCGGTAAGGAAATCACTATTGGCCCTAATCAGATGGCAAAATCCGGTGGTGGCATCATAAGAAGTAGCAATTCATAGATGTTTTGGATACTGAAGATCTTATGCAGATTATGCGGCGAAAGAAGCGAACCAAGAAGGTGTTCTTCCTTGGTACCATTTCTGATGTTGTTGAACAGGTTATAGTGGATGTAGATGCCCCTGTAGTGGCTGAACAGAATGAGGTGGTCGACGTTTATGAGATCTGATGAGAGCTGCTACCCTGGGCTTGTCATATGGACCGCGGGGTTCCCCTGCCTGTATTTGTAATATTGACTGTTGTTGCATTTAGAGTGTGCTTATGTGATTATGTTTGTTGAGAGATTGCGATATAATGCTATGCGAGCTGTTGAGATTTTCAGACATGTCACTCACTGAAACCATCGTTGTTGTAATAAGACATAAGTACATTGTAGTTGACATGATTATCTTTCTTAAGATGACGTACCGTTCTTGTTTCAGTTATTATGTTTGTTGGGACATTGTAATGTAATGTTTTGTGAAACCATGACTGGACTAGTGATGCATAAATACATTGTAGTTGACTTGACTATGTTTCTTGAGATGATGTACTGTACTTGTTTCTGATATTTTGTTTGTTGAGAGACTGTAATGTAATGTTTTGCAAAACCATGACAGGACAAGTGATGTGTAAGTACCTTGTGGTCGACATGATTTTGTTTCTTGACTTGATGTAATATACTTGTTTCTGTGATTATGTTTGTTGAGAGATTGTAATGTGATGTTTTGTGAAACCATGTTGTGGTTATGTTTGTTGGGAGATTATAATGTAATGTTTTCTGAAACCATGACTGAAGAAGTGATGCATAAGTACCTTGTAGTTGACATGATTTTGTTTCTTTGGATGATGTAATATAGTGGTATGTTTTCATTAGGCAATGAAATTGGGATGGAGGGAGTGCAGGTTTAATATTTGAAATGAGAATGTGTGAAGAGAATCCATATCAGGCAGGAGACAGTAATCCAGGGAAAGGGCATGGTATCCATTAAACTATTGTAACATGCCAATTTAGTCATCATTGCAGCGGTAGAAGGGCTGCTCTCTCTCTCTGTCTCTCTCTCTCACTCGCTCTCGGCGATGTCATCGCCGTCACCGTCGCATTCGCCATGCTGTCCTTGAACGGCGAGGACGACTAGTCGAGCAGCGATAGCCTTCTCTCCGACATCGAGTATTCCTTCCACGATGCGAGTTCCTCTGTTTTCTTGGGCTAGGGTTAGGCAATGGTAAATCACTCGATCTGAGCCCGACCAGATGTGCATGCAATCGTGTTCGATTTAAGCTTTGCGTTTACCTGTAGGTACCAAGGACGAGCTACGTCTTCGAATGGGAGGGCCTAGATCTCGATGGAGAAGTGCCATGTGACCATGGGCTAAAACTGAGGAGATAAGTTGCATTCAAAGGCAGTAACACTGGGAGAAGGTTTTTGGGCTGTACAAATCAGGTTTGTTTACAATATGTGCAACTATGACATGAAGTAAAATGTATCGTGCATGTTCATAACACTAGTGTGTGTTTTTAGGTTGGCCTGGTGTGTAAAGCATTAGAGTGTGTGGATCTTGAGTGGCCAGATGCACTTAAGAAATGTTTGGCACAGTTATGGGAGATTTATGAGTTGGAAAGGTCAGAGATATTTACTGATGTAAGTGATGCAGCTGAAAAAAATGATAAGCTATCGGTACGAAATAATGAGCTGGAACAAGAAATCGAGAATTTGCAGTCAAAGCTAACTGACGGAATCGATGGGAGCTTGGTTGTTGGAACTGCAAAGAAGCTTCAGGATAGTCACAGGTTGCTGATTCATAATGCAGAAAAGGAGAGGGGTCAGCTCAGGGAAGACAAGAAGAAGCTAGAGTGCTGCATTGCGGATCTGTTGAAGGAACTGAGGAAGGCGTGAGAGGGTGAACAAGGACAGACTATAGAGGATAAAGGAAATTCGAGATGAATAATTTATGTTGTACCAATGCTTGAAACTAGTTAATTGTAAGACTTGCAGTTGCACTTTCCGAACTAAGCCAAACTCAATCCTCGAGCAAACTAATTTCGGACGAACACACATATCGTGCATATAGTTAAGTTCACGCTTACAAAATCACCACTTCAGAGGATAAACCAGGCAGTTCAGTACTAAATAGACATATGTTGTGTTCAAGCGAGCTTGGCCTAGAGCTGCCTGTTTTCCTCCCTAAGATTGGCCAGCTCCTTCAGTACTATGTCGTGCTTCAGCTGTAGGTTCCAACGCTCCGTCACATGGCAGAGAATTTTGTTCGTAGCCATACGATTTTCCTTCAAGATCCCTTTCATGATCTCCGTCTGCTTCCTAGCCGAGGCGCAACCTTCACTGTGTAGCTTCGTCCATTCGGCGTTTAACTCCTTCAGTTTCTGGCACTTGTCAGAAAGGACCGCGAATTCAGCACGCAGTTGGTCAAAGGCCAGTTTCTAGGAATTCCACTTCTCCCTTTGGATTGCTATCTTTTCATTTAGCCAGGTCGCCAGGTCCTGGTCGATCTTTCGCCTCTTTTCCTGCAACAAAAATACATGGTATGGTTTGTTCAGTTCACCAGGACAAGCTGGTTAGTTTCCATAATTAACTGAATCGACTAGTGGCACTGTCATAGTTTCAAGGAAGAAGCAATATAGGACTAATCAACATTGTATGAATCGACTAGTGGCACTATCATAATTTCAATTTCGAATACAAATAAGATTTATCAGTAGTTTAGTGTGTTGTGGGTTTTTCCCAATATCACCAAATAGTAGTGGGAGAGTGGCAAACTCATAATGCAGAAACCCATGTCCAGATACATATGGAAAGAGAACATGGTGTCCATTCATGAACATGAACACCAACACATGTCCAGATAGATAAGGAGTTGCCCTAGGATTCTTATTGCACCCTATAATGGGAAGCAGACATGGGCATTGCTCCCTAAACCCTAAACATTACAAAAGGAGAGGAGGACGAACTGGTATTCGTGTCCCCGCTAACGGGAATTAGACTTGGGCATTGCTCCGGTACGCCTCCAGACATGCCCTTAGCTCCTCGCTCTCTTTTAGAACACCCTCGAGTATGGTGATCCCTCTGCTCATGTCCACCTTCATCTCCTTGACTGCATCTAGGCAACGGTTCCTGTCATGGTAGGCTCGGATAGCAGCCTTGGTTTCCTCAACGCGTCCTCTGAGTGCCTCGCTGACTTCGTCCTGCAGGAGAATGCACCTTTCCACGAGATTGTTCTTCTCCTCCGTGAGCTCGTTCATTATCTTGATGGCTTGTTCTTGCCTGATCAAGTTACGGTCGAGCACTTTCTGTAGCCTAACGATGTCACGTGCAAAATCTAGCGAGATCTCCTTCTGCACAGATAATTGCTTGCATAGGCTCTCATTAGCTTGGGTGAGGGAGCGTGCAAGCTCATGTTGGTTGGCAATCTTGGAACTGATCGCGGCCACCTTCTCACGATACTCGGCCTTCGATCGCTACATCGTTCATGTTAATTGAAATAGGAATTCTACAATTACACTCCAGGTCCCAGGTGAATACTAATACAGATCAAAAAAATCCCCGTTGAATCTATTGGCCGCAGTGTTAAAAAATGGACCTGGAGATCTATTCATGACCACGATAAACTAATCCTAATCACAAAAAATCCATAGTGAATCTATGAACAGCGGTATTAAGGAAAGACCAAGAGATCCAGTCATATTCATGAAAACAAATACAACTTGCAAAAGAAGAAGAAAAACCAATGCGGGGCTGATAGCATCTAAGAAATCCACATCATAACTCGGAGAAATAATAGCGTGGAGATTTGCTACCTCGCTGAGACATGGAACGGGGACGAACGGGTCCTGCAACGCCTCCGTCGTGGTGGATTCGGGCTCCACGGCCGACCTGTAATACGTAGAAGAGGAAGAGCCAGAAGAAGAAGAAAAACAAGAAGAAGCTGATTAAGATCATGATGGAGAGGGAGATGGAGAAGAAGTAGAATAAGGAGACCGTACCAGGAGGAGCCCTCGCCTGCTAGAACATTCGGCGCCATTGTCGGGGGAGATTGGGCCTCGATGAGAGGGTGGGCTTGAGCGGCTGGTAGAGCAAGAAGTGCCTCGCGGCGATTTCTCTCCCTTTTCTCCGCGAGGATCGTCGACCGGCCTCTCCCCCTCCTCAGTGGAGCCATGGCTTGCAGGGTGAGTGTGGCGGAGGCAGGAGGAAGGAGATAGTGATTATTAGTGTGGGAGAAGAGTAAAGAGTACATGTCGTGGTCCAGTAGTACTAGTACTAATATACAAGACCACCGTGTACGGTCTACCTTCTCAAAGAAGCCAGGGAGGCAGGGGTAGGGAATCGATGGGACTTGTCTTTATTGCGATGGACACTTCAATGGTCTTCGGCGCCACCCAAAATCCAGTATATAATAAGGGGAGTGCGAGCCGGGTGGTCGTCACGGGAATCTGCGCGCACATCCCGCGTGCGTGTGTCACGTGTTGATGGGGCAATGACGCGCCCAACTGCTGCACGATCACGTCGGCACGTCCAACTCCGTCGAACTCCACGTGACAGGTACGGACGGGATATTTACGAGTCTAGAATATGTTGTGCCACTTTAGTTGTGATCAAATTATGTTCAGTACGCAAGATATTACTTCTTTCTTGTTTTTTTTTTGATAATCGACAAATGCACGCGTGGACACGACGCACGAAACCGCTGCTCGTCCTTGATCATATCGGCACCCCACTCTGTGTACCCGCCATCAACCATTCGGAGCAACTACCTCGAGCACGATGCCCCCTCGCCGTGGCAATGGCAGGTCCACTGACCGTCCTGCGTCCCCGTCTCTTCACTGCATCGTCCGCGCTCGCGAGTCGCCTGCTGAGGCAGCACGTCGTGTCCAACCGCGCCGGGATCCATCGACATCGGCACTCGAGGACACCGCGACGTCGAAGCTCGTACCGGCCACGCAGGAGGAGCGTGGGGTACCTGCAGCGTCGGACGAGCGCAAAGTAGCAACTAGGAAGGGGGCGCATGTTGCATCGGCGAGTACGGACAAGAAGAGGAACGAGAAGAAGACCAGGAAGAAGAGAGGAGATTGCTATTTGGACGAGTCCGACTCGGCCAACGAGGAGGCGTTCATCGATCAGTTGGAGGCAGGAGCGGAGGAGAGTGACGTGGACCCGTGGGACTACAAAGAGGAGGAGGATGAGGAGGAGGACTCCGACAAGGAGATAGCGCGCTTATTCGAGGAAGGGGGCGGTGTTGAGTCGTCAGAGGAGGGCACCGATGGCGGCGATGGTGGGGACCATGGCGTTGACAAAGACGAGGACAAACCAGAAGACGAAGACGATGGCTTCTTCAAAATATGATCATTTATTTTATTTATTTTAGTTAGATAGATGGATTTTCACTTGTTTATGGGGGTTTAGTATAGGTGGCACAGATAGAGAGGTGGCACGGATTGACCATGCATAAAAAAAGTGGAGAAGGGAGGGGTTATCCTGCCCGTTGGATCACATGGGATCAACTGTTGGTGGAGACGATCCGCGTGACATCTCTGTCAGCCAATCAGGGCATAGCACCCAGAGTGAGCACATGTTTGGGATGTCCACACGTTTAGGCTTTTGTGAGATTTGTGAGAGAGAGAGGCAAAATCTCTTTTCACAATCCGCCTATGGATCCACCCGTACCATTCAAATGTCATTGCATTTGTGCTCTTTTCACAATCCACCCATGGATCCACCAGAGTCATTTTGCATGTGTGTTCTTTTTAGTAACAACAACCAGAGTCATTTTGCATGTGTGATCTCTTCACATACCACCTATGGATCCACCAATGTCATTGCATGTGTGTTCTTTTCACTAACAACAACCAGAGTCATTGCATGTGTGTTCTTTTCACATACAACATATGGATCACCAGTGTCATTGCATGTGTGTTCTCTTCACAATCCACCTATGGATCCACCAGTGTCATTGCATGTGTGTTCTTTTTAGTAACAACAACCAGGGTCATTTTGCATGTGTGTTCTTTTCACAAACCACCTATGGATCCACCAGTGTCATTGCATGTGTGTTCTATTCACAATCCACCCATGGATCCACCAGTGTCATTGCATGTGTGTTCTTTTTAGTAACAACAACCAGAGTCATTTTGCATGTGTGATCTCTTCACATACCACCTATGGATCCACCAGTGTCATTGCATGTGTGTTCTTTTTAGTAACAACAACCAGAGTCATTGAAATGTGTGTTCTTCTCACATACCACCTATGGATCCACCAGTGTCATTGCATGTGTGTTCATTTCACTAACAACAACCAAAGTCATTGCATGTGTGTTCTTTTCACATACCACATATGGATCCACCAGTGTGATTGAAATGTGTGTTCTCTACAGAGACCACACATGGATCAACCAGTGTCATTGCATGTGTATTCTTTTTAGTAACAACCGGAGTCATTTTGCATGTGTGTTCTTTTCACATACCACATATGGATCCACCAGTGTCATTGCATGTGTGCTCTTTTCACAATCCACCCATGGATCCACCGGTGTCATTGCATGTGTGTTCTTTTTAGTAACAACCAGACTCATTTTGCATGTGTCTTCTTTTCACATACCACCTATGGATCCAATTAGTCATTGCATGTGTTTTCTTTTCACAATCCACCTATGGATCCCACCAGTGTCATTTTGCATGTGTGTTCTTTTTAGTAACAACAACCAGAGTCATTTTGCATGTGTGTTCTTTTCACATACCACCTATGGATCCACCAGTGTTATTGCATGTGTGTTCTCTTCACAATCCACCTATGGATCCACCAGTGTCATTGAATGTGTTTTTTTTAGTAACAAAAATCAGAGTCATTGCATGTGTGCTCTCTTCAAAGACCACACATGGATCCACCAGTGTCATTGCATGTGTGTTCTTTTTACTAACAACAACAAGAGTCATTGAAATGTGTGCTCTCTTTAGAGACCACACATGGATCCACCAGTGTCATTGCATGTGTGTTCTTTTCACTAACAACAACCAGAGTCATTGCATGTGTGTTCTTTTCACATAGCACATATGGATCCACCAGTGCCATTGCATCTGTGCTCTTTTCACAATCCACCCATGGATCCACCAGTGGCATTGCATGTGTGTTCTTTTTAGTAACAACAAGCAGTCATTTTGCATGTGTGTTCTTTTCACATACCACCTATGGATCCACCAGTGTCATTGAAATGTGTATTATTTTCAACTAGCACCGATGGATCCACCAGTGTCATTGCATGTGTGTTCTTTTTACTAACAACAACCAGAGTCATTTTGCATGTGTGTTCTTCTCACATACCACCTATGGATCCACCAGTGTCATTGCATGTGTGTTCTTTTAACTAACAACAGCCAGTGTCATTGCATGTGTGTTCTCTTTACAATCCATCTATGGATCCACCAGTGTAATTGAAATGTGTGTTCTCTACAGAGACCACACATGGATCCACCAGTGTCATTGCATGTGTGTTCTTTTCACATACCACCTATGGATCCACCAGTGTCATTGCACGTGTGTTCTCTTCACAATCCACCTATGGATCCACCAATGTCATTGCATGTGTGTTCTTTTTAGTAACAATAACCAGTGTCATTGCATGTGTGTTCTCTTCAGAGACCACAAATGGATCCACCAGTGTCATTGCATGTGTGTTCTTTTTACTAACAACAACAAGAGTCATTGAAATGTGTGCTCTCTTCAGAGACCACACATGGATCCACCAGTGTTATTGCATGTGTGTTCTTTTCACATACCACCTATGGATCCACCAGTGTCAATGCATGTGTTTTCTTTTCACAATCCACCCATGGATCCCACCAGTGTCATTTTGCATGTGTGTTCTTTTTAGTAACAACAACCAGAGTCATTTTGCATGTGTGGTCTCTTCACATACCACCTATGGATCCACTAGTGTCATTGCATGTGTGTTCTTTTTAGTAACAACAACCAGAGTCATTGAAATGTGTGTTCTTCTCACATACCACCTATGGATCCACCAGTGTCATTGCATGTGTGTTCATTTCACTAACAACTACCAGAGTCATTTTGCATGTGTGATATCTTCACATACCACCTATGGATCCACCAGTGTTATTGCAGGTGTGTTCTTTTTAGTAACAACCAGTGTCATTTTGCATGTGTGTTCTTTACACATACCACATATGGATCCACCCGTGTCATTGCATGTGTGTTCTTTTCATTTTGCATGTGTGTTCTTTTTAGTAACAACAACCAGTGTCATTGCATGTGTGTTCTTTTTACTAACAACAACAAGAGTCATTGAAATGTGTGCTCTCTTCAGAGACCACACATGGATCCACCAGTGTCATTGCATGTGTGTTCTTTTCACTAACAACAACCAGAGTCATTGCATGTGTGTTCTTTTCACATACCACATATGGATCCAACAGTGTCATTGCATGTGTGCTCTTTTCACAATCCACCCATGGATCCACCAGTGTCATTGCATGTGTGTTCTTTTTAGTAACAACAACCAGAGTCATTTTGCATGTGTGTTCTTTTCACATACCACCTATGAATCCACCAGTGTCATTGAAATGTGTGTTCATTTCACAATCCACCCATGGATCCACCGGTGTCATTGCATGTGTGTTCTATTTAGTAACAACAACCAGGGTCATTTTGCATGTGTGATCTCTTCACAAACCACCTATGGATCCACCAGTGTCATTTCATGTGTCTTCTTTTCACAATCCACCCATGGATCCACCAGTGTCATTTTGCATGTGTGTTCTTTTCACATACCACATATGGATCCACCAGTGTCATTGCATGTGTGTTCTTTTCACAATCCACCCATGGATCCACCGGTGTCATTGCATGTGTGTTCTTTTTAGTAACAACCAGAGTCATTTTGCATGTGTCTTCTTTTCACATACCACCTATGGATCCACTAAGTCATTGCATGTGTTTTCTTTTCACAATCCACCCATGGATCCCACCAGTGTCATTTTGCATGTTTGTTCTTTTTAGTAACAACAACCAGAGTCATTTTGCATGTGTGTTCTTTTCACATACCACCTATGGATCCACTAGTGTCATTGCATGTGTGTTCTCTTCACAATCCACCTATGGATCCACCAGTGTCATTGCATGTATTTTTTTTAGTAACAACAACCAGAGTCATTGCATGTGTGCTCTCTTCAGAGACCACACATGGATCCACCAGTGTCATTGCATGTGTGTTCTTTTTACTAACAACAACAAGAGTCATTGAAATGTGTGCTCTCTTTAGAGACCACACATGGATCCACTAGTGTCATTGCATGTGTGTTTTTTCACTAACAACAACCAGAGTCATTGCATGTGTGTTCTTTTCACTAACAACAACCAGAGTCATTGCATGTGTGTTCTTTTCACATACCACATATGGATCACCAGTGTCATTGCATGTGTGTTCTTTTCACAATCCACCCATGGATCCACCAGTGTCATTGCATGTGTGTTCTTTTTAGTAACAACCAGAGTCATTTTGCATGTGTGTTCTTTTCATTTTGCATGTGTGTTCTTTTTAGTAACAACAACCAGTGTCATTGCATGTGTGTTCTCTTCAGAGAGCACACATGGATCCACCAGTGTCATTGCATGTGTGTTCTTTTTACTAACAACAACAAGAGTCATTGAAATGTGTGCTCTCTTTAGAGACCACACATGGATCCACCAGTGTCATTGCATGTGTGTTCTTTTCACTAAGAACAACCAGAGTTATTGCATGTGTGTTCTTTTCACATACCACATATGGATCCACCAGTGTGATTGAAATGTGTGTTCTCTACATAGACCACACATGGATCCACCGATGTCATTGCATGTGTGTTCTTTTTAGTAACAACCAAAGTCATTTTTCATGTGTGTTCTTCTCACATACCACCTATGGATCCACCAGTGTCATTGCATGTGTTTTCTTTTCACAATCCACCCATGGATCCACCAGTGTCATTGCATGTGTTTTCTTTTTAGTAACAACAACCAGAGTCATTTTGCATGTGTGATCTCTTCACATACCACCTATGGATCCACCAGTGTCATTGCATGTGTTTTATTTTTAGTAACAACAACCAGAGTCATTGAAATGTGTGTTTATTTCACAATCCACCCATGGATCCCACCAGTGTCATTGCATGTGTGTTCATTTCACAATCCACCTATGGATCCACTAGTGTCATTGCATGTGTGTTCTTTTCACTAACAACAACAAGAGTCAATGAAATGTGTGATCTCTTCACATACCACCTATGGATCCACCAGTGTCATTGCATGTGTGTTCATTTCACTAACAACTACCAGAGTCATTTTGCATGTGCGATCTCTTCACATACCACCTATGGATCTACTAGTGTCATTGCATGTGTGTTCTTTTTACTAACGACAACAAGAGTCATTGAAATGTGTGCTCTCTTCAGAGACCACACATGGATCCACCAGTGTCATTGCATGTGTGTTCTTTTCACTATCAACAACCAGAGTCATTGCATGTGTGTTCTTTTTACTAACAACAACAAGATTCATTAAAATGTGTGCTCTCTTTAGAGACCACACATGGATCCACCAGTGTCATTGCATGTGTGTTCTTTTCACTAACAACAACCAGAGTCATTGCATGCGTGTTCTTTTCACATACCACCTATGGATCGACCAGTGTCATTAAAATGCGTGTTCTCTACAGAGACCACACATGGATCCACCAGTGTCATTGCATGTGTGTTCTTTTTAGTAACAACAACCAGTCATTTTGCATGTGTGTTGTTTTCACATACCATCTATGGATCCACCAGTGTCATTGCATGTGTGTTCTCTTCACAATCCACGTATGGATCCACCAGTGTCATTGCATGTGTGTTATTTTTAGTAACAACAACCAGTGTCATTGCATGTGTGTTCTCTTCAGAGACCACAAATGGATCCACCAGTGTCATTGCATGTGTGTTCTTTTTACTAACAACAACAAGAGTCATTGAAATGCGTGCTCTCTTCAGAGACCACACATGGATCCACCAGTGTCATTGCATGTGTGTTCTTTTCACTTACCACCTATGGATCCACCAGCGTCATTGCATGTGTTTTGTTTTCACAATCCACCCATGGATCCACCAGTGTCATTGCATGTGTGTTATTTTTAGTAACAACAACCAGAGTCATTTTGCATGTGTGATCTCTTCACATACCACCTATGGATCCACCAGTGTCACTGCATGTGTGTTCTTTTTAGTAACAACAACCAGAGTCATTGAAATGTGTGTTCTTCTCACATACCACCTATGGATCAACCAGTGTCATTACATGTCTGTTCATTTCACTAACAACTACCAGAGTCATTTTGCATGTGTGATCTCTTCACATACCACCTATGGATCCACCAGTGTGATTGCATGTGTGTTCTTTTTAGTAACAACCAGTGTCATTTTGCATGTGTGTTCTTTTCATTTTGCATGTGTGTTATTTTTAGTAACAACAACCAGTGTCATTGCATGTGTGTTCTCTTCAGAGACCACACTTGGATCCACCAGTGTCATTGCATGTGTGTTCTTTTTACTAACAACAACAAGAGTCATTGAAATGTGTGCTCTCTTCAGAGACCACACATGGATCCACCAGTGTCATTGCATGTGTG
Organism: Avena sativa; assembly: GCA_916181665.1. Taxonomy (NCBI): domain Eukaryota; kingdom Viridiplantae; phylum Streptophyta; class Magnoliopsida; order Poales; family Poaceae; genus Avena; species Avena sativa. The sequence goes on along the minus strand of OV702289.1, from coordinate 539,265,820 downwards.
TTCTTTTCACTAACAACAACTATTGTCATTGCATGTGTGTTCTTCACACATACCACCTATGGATCCACCAGTGTCATTGCATGTGTGTTCATTTCACTAACAACTACCAGAATCATTTTGCATGTGTGATCTCTTCACATACCACCTACGGATCCACCAGTGTCATTGCATGTGTGTTCTTTTTAGTAACAACCAGGATCGTTTTGCACGTGTGTTCTTTTCACATACCACATATAGATCCACCAGTGTCATTGCATGTGTGTTCTTTTCATTTTGCATGTGTGTTCTTTTTAGTAACAACAACCAGTGTCATTGCATGTGTGTTCTCTTCAGAGAGCACACATGGATCCACCAGTGTCATTGCATGTGTGTTCTTTTTAGTAACAACAACAAGAGTCATTTTGCATGTGTGTTATTTTCGCATACCACCTCTGAATCCACCAGTGTCATTGAAATGTGTGTTCATTTCACAATCCACCCATGAATCCACCAGTGTCATTGCATGTGTGTTCTTTTTAGTAACAACAACCAGAGTCATTTTGCATGTGTGATCTCTTCACATACCACCTATGGATCAACCAGTGTCATTGCATGTGTGTTCTTTTTATTAACAACCAGAGTCATTGAAATGTGTGTTCTTCACACATACCACCTATGGATCCACCAGTGTCATTGCATGTGTGTTCATTTCACTAACAACTACCAGAATCATTTTGCATGTGTGATCTCTTCACATACCACCTACGGATCCACCAGTGTCATTGCATGTGTGTTCTTTTTAGTAACAACCAGAGTCGTTTTGCATGTGTGTTCTTTTCACGTACCACATATAGATCCACAAGTGTCATTGCATGTGTGTTCTTTTCATTTTGCATGTGTGTTCTTTTTAGTAACAACAACCAGTGTCATTGCATGTGTGTTCTCTTCAGAGAGCACACATGGATCCACCAGTGTCATCGCATGTGTGTTCTTTTCACTAAGAACAACCAGAATCATTGCATGTGTGTTATTTTCACATACCACATATGGATCCACCAGTGTGATTGAAATGTGTGTTCTCTACATAGACCACACATGGATCCACCGATGTCATTGCATGTGTGTTCTCTTCACAATCCAACTATGGATCCACCAGTGTCATTGCATGTGTGTTATTTTTAGTAACAACAACCAGTGTCATTGCATGTGTGTTCTCTTCAGAGACCACAAATGGATCCACCAGTGTCATTGGATGTGTGTTCTTTTTACTAACAACAACAAGAGTCATTGAAATGCGTGCTCTCTTCAGAGACCACACATGGATCCACCAGTGTCATTGCATGTGTGTTCTTTTCACTTACCACCTATGGATCCACCAGCGTCATTGCATGTGTTTTGTTTTCACAATCCACCCATGGATCCACCAGTGTCATTGCATGTGTGTTATTTTTAGTAACAACAACCAGAGTCATTTTGCATGTGTGATCTCTTCACATACCACCTATGGATCCACCAGTGTCATTGCATGTGTGTTCTTTTTAGTAACAACCAGTGTCATTTTGCATGTGTGTTCTTTACACATACCACATATGGATCCACCAGTGTCATTGCATGTGTGTTCTTTTTAGTAACAACAACCAGAGTCATTGAAATGTGTGTTCTTCTCACATACCACCTATGGATCAACCAGTGTCATTACATGTGTGTTCATTTCACTAACAACTTCCAGAGTCATTTTGCATGTGTGATCTCTTCACATACCACCTATGGATCCACCAGTGTGATTGCATGTGTGTTCTTTTTAGTAACAACCAGTGTCATTTTGCATGTGTGTTCTTTTCATTTTGCATGTGTGTTATTTTTAGTAACAACAACCAGTGTCATTGCATGTGTGTTCTCTTCAGAGACCAAACTTGGATCCACCAGTGTCATTGCATGTGTGTTCTTTTTACTAACAACAACAAGAGTCATTGAAATGTGTGCTCTCTTCAGAAACCACACATGGATCCACCAGTGTCATTGCATGTGTGTTCTTTTCACTAACAACAACTATTGTCATTGCATGTGTGTTCTTTTCACATACCACATATGGATCCACCAGTGTCATTGCATGTGTGCTCTTTTCACAATCCACCCATGGATCCACCAGTGTCATTGCATGTGTGTTCTTTTTAGTAACAACAACAAGAGTCATTTTGCATGTGTGTTCTTTTCGCATACCACCTCTGAATCCACCAGTGTCATTGAAATGTGTGTTCATTTCACAATCCACCCATGAATCCACCAGTGTCATTGCATGTGTGTTCTTTTTAGTAACAACAACCAGAGTCATTTTGCATGTGTGATCTCTTCACATACCACCTATGGATCAACCAGTGTCATTGCATGTGTGTTCTTTTTAGTAACAACCAGAGTCATTGAAATGTGTGTTCTTCACACATACCACCTATGGATCCACCAGTGTCATTGCATGTGTGTTCATTTCACTAACAACTACCAGAATCATTTTGCATGTGTGATCTCTTCACATACCACCTACGGATCCACCAGTGTCATTGCATGTGTGTTCTTTTTAGTAACAACCAGGATCGTTTTGCACGTGTGTTCTTTTCACATACCACATATAGATCCACCAGTGTCATTGCATGTGTGTTCTTTTCATTTTGCATGTGTGTTCTTTTTAGTAACAACAACCAGTGTCATTGCATGTGTGTTCTCTTCAGAGAGCACACATGGATCCACCAGTGTCATTGCATGTGTGTTCTTTTTACTAACAACAACAAGAGTCATTGAAATGTGTGCTCTCTTTAGAGACCACACATAGATCCACCAGTGTCATTGCATGTGTGTTCTTTTCACTAAGAACAACCATAGTTATTGCATGTGTGTTCTTTTCACATACCACATATGGATCCACCAGTGTGATTGAAATGTGTGTTCTCTACATAGACCACACATGGATCCACCGATGTCATTGCATGTGTGTTCTTTTTAGTAACAACCAAAGTCATTTTTCATGTGTGTTCTTCTCACATACCACCTATGGATCCACCAGTGTCATTGCATGTGTGTTCTCTTCACAATCCACCTATGGATCCACCAGTGTCATTGCATGTGTGTTCTTTTTAGTAACAACAACCAGTGTCATTGCATTTGTGTTCTCTTCAGAGACCACACATGGATCCACCAGTGTCATTGCATGTGTGTTCTTTTTACTAACAACAACAAGAGTCATTGAAATGTGTGTTGTCTTCCGAGACCACACATGGATCCACCAGTGTCATTGCATGTGTGTTTTTTTCACTAACAACAACCAGAGTCATTGCATGTGTGTTCTTTTCACATACCACATATGGATCCACCAGTGTCATTGCATGTGTGCTCTTTTCACAATCCACCCATGGATCCACCAGTGTCATTGCATGTGTGTTCTTTTTAGTAACAACAACCAGAGTCATTTTGCATGTGTGATCTCTTCACATACCACCTATGGATCCACCAGTGTCATTGCATGTGTGTTCTTTTTAGTAACAACAACCAAAGTCATTTAAATGTGTGTTCATTTCACAATCCACCCATGGATCCCACCAATGTCATTGCGTGTGTGTTCATTTCACAATCCACCTATGGATCCACCAGTGTCATTGCATGTGTGTTCTTTTTAGTAATAACAACCAGAGTCATTTTGCATGTGTGTTCTTCTCACATACCACCTATGGATCCACCAGTGTCATTGCATGTGTGTTCTTTTCACTAACAACAACCAGTGTCATTGCATGTGTGTTCTCTTCACAATCCACCTATGGATCCACCAGTGTCATTGAAATGCGTGTTCTCTACAGAGACCACACATGGATCCACCGGTGTTATTGCATGTGTGTTCTTTTTAGTAACAACAACCAGTCATTTTGCATGTGTGTTCTTTTCACATACCACCTATGGATCCACCAGTGTCATTGCATGTGTGTTCTCTTCACAATCTACCTATGGATCCACCAGTGTCATTGCATGTGTGTTCTTTTTAGTAACAACAACCAGTGTCATTGCATGTGTGTTCTCTTCAGAGACCACACATGGATCCACCAGTGGCATTGCATGTGTGTTCTTTTTACTAACAACAACAAGAGTCATTGAAATGTGTGCTCTCTTTAGAGACCACACATGGATCCACCAGTGTCATTGCTTGTGTGTTCTTTTCACATACCACATATGGATCCACCAGTGTCATTGCATGTGTGATCTTTTCACAATCTACCCATGGATCCACCAGTGTGATTGCATGTGTGTTCTTTTTAGTAACAACAACCAGAGTCATTTTGCATGTGTGTTCTTTTCACATACCACCTATGGATCCACCAGTGCCATTGACATGTGTATTATTTTCAACTACCGCTGTTGGCCACAAACAATCGGGACGCAGAACTAACCAGCAACCGCTCTGGGCTTCTAGAAGACCCGATCCCCGATTGTTAGGCGCCGTTGGATCGGGGTGCATGGACTATAGTGATGTCCTTCGCGAGGGCGATCCACGAGAAGTCTGTTCTACGAACTAATTGGTCGTGGCAACTACGCTGGGCCTACGTCCTTGCCTTTATCCCCTTAACCTCGGGGCCAAAAATCAGATCGTGTTCCTTCATCGCCATGGAGAGGGAGAGGCCCAAACTCAACTTGCACGAGGCTCAGATGTTTGCCTACTACGGCATACTCGCGCCGCCGTTAGCGAGGCTTATGGCCGTCTTCGAGCTCAGCTACGCCGGGGTTCCGGTCGCGCCGCTCTTGCGCGACAACGCGTTGGCGAGGCAGATCGAGGAGCGCTGCCGCCAGCTGTTGGAGCGGAAGAGGGCAATGGCACGGTACTCGCGTACGAGCGCGTACTGGCGAGAGCTGTTCAAGAAGGAGCGGGCTGCGTTGATTGAGCTGTGCAGAACCCGCCGGCGGGAGATCCACCCGGATCTACGCAACCCCAAAGGGAGGCAGCGCTTCTGGGCAGTGCCTGGGCATACGACCTCCACCGTTATCGATGCAGCACGCCGTGAAGAATCCATGAGGAGGAGGAACGCTGCCGGGAACGTCGGTATCGATTCCAACGCGGAGGAGGCTGGCGGCGATGCGGACAACGTCGTCAATGATGGAGACTGCAGGAGCGTCATAGTCGATTAGGGCCACTTAAGCATAAATTAAATCTATGTACGGTATCTTAATGCGCTCTTTGGATCTGGGTCACCTGAGTCATGGTCGATTATCGTCATAATCTATATATGTTGGCCATGTTTTAGTTGTCTTCGTCTTTGAAACTAGTCGATCGAAATTCGTCCGATCCTGAAAATAAAGTTCGCGTGTTCTTTGGCATATCTGATGGGACAATACGCTGACTCTGCTCCCAGCACTTGATGGCACAGCCGTAATTTGGAGTGCGCCTGAGAAGGGATCGAGCGTGTTGTAATAGTGTACTACTCCTGTCCAGATATAACTGACTTAGTTTTTTTAGATATTTAATAAATGTGTCTATACCCAGAACATGTCTAGATACATGTTTTAGATTTATCTGTCTTTCAAACTAATCAAAAGTCGTCAAATTATGAACAAACAAAGTCATTGCGTTCACACCTGATGGGACAATACACTGACTCTGCTACTTGATGGCACAGCCATAATTCTGGAGTGCGCCAGAGGAGATGGGAATGCAAGGGAGATGGGAACTAGTAGCCGCGTCCAAACGCAGGTAAAAAATTAATGTAATAATATTTTAAAAAAATGTAATTTGGTCCACATGACCCCATCACAGACACGTTGCACGTGCCAGATATAAATAAAGACGACACGGCTAGTTTAGTTTCAATGATACAATTCAACATAGGACGTTACTATGCCCGCATCTTTCTGCTCCTCTTATTAGTCTGCTAGCCCATGCATGCTTTCAGTTGATGAGGGTAAAAAAAATGATAAAATGGCAAATAAAACAATTTTTAAGCTTACCTTTCATCCGGAGAATCGTACAAAGATGAAATTGGCAGGGATTTATTATTTCTCCTACAGTTAGCCGAAAGATCCTCAAGAACATCCTCAATCACCCCTGCAACTTCTTCATATTCTAATACACCTCCATTATTTGCCCTTTCCTGCCCGTTCCGCTTACCCTTTTGTTTCTTTTCACACCCTTTTCTCGCAGGCACCTCCACTTCTTTATAAATTGGCTGCTTACGTACGTTTTCCTCCGAGCGTTCATCACCGTCTTCGCGCTGCTCTTCCGCCAGTTCTGGCTGAGAAGCCTAATTTTCTGCCACCGGGGTGTGAACAGGGACAATAGCATGTGTAACTGGGTTTTTGCACAACCTCTTGATATGGACGAATCCGCCACAACGTCCGCATTTCCTTTTCCTAGCACCAAGCCTTGGACCTATATCGGTGGAGGCTACGATCCTTAGCTTTCTAGGCCCCCAGGTGGCCTCCTAAGAACTGGTGGTTGAAGTTTGAACCCTGGATCGACAATCTCCCAATCATTTTCATCGGCCATAGGTGGTACGTTTTCTGCACAAGCTGCAGCAAACTTGTCCACGGAGAAATAGTTGTCGACATAGTTCTCTATTTCAGCTCCATTACCTCTAAGCTTTAAGATGAAGTAAATTGCATGGTGACATGGCAGACCAGTAATCTGCCACTGCCTGCATGAACAAGTCTTGTTTCCAATGTCTACAGTGTACCTCCATTCACTTCCACGCTTGTATTCTGCATAAACCTCAGCCAATGTTCTGGAACTTCTGACCACCCTCCTCTTTATCGTTCTCATTGCCCTGGTTCTTGCATTCAGTAACATAACCACCTTTGGAACTATTTTATGGCCTAAAAAATTTCTTGCACAAATTCTTTGCCTTAAATCTATCTTCACCATTATGCACTGTCTTATTGCATCCAACAAAATAACAATTCTAAATGTCTTCATGCCCGAAATCTTATCATTGAAACTCTCTGCCAAATTATTGCATACAAAATCCAGCTTGCTTAACTCACCAAACTTGCTTCTGGCCCATAGCTTTGTGTGATGTTCCTCAAGGTATTTTTTCACCTTTGGAACTACATACATTTTCTGCAAGTAAGTAGCATGTGTGCTTGGGATGTATGTGTATGTTGATCGCCACAAGTCCTCTTCAAAGATCTTTCCTTCGAACTTCTTCGTCAAGTTAGTAGCGAGGTGCCGCATGCATTCCCTATGCTCAACCCTAGGAAACACAGCATCAACAGCATTCTCAAGACCCTCGGATGCACCGGTGTGTATCACCAAGCCTTCAGGGTGACCAATTACTTCCCGTAGTCTCTGCATGAACCATGTCCAGCTTTCATTTGATTCACCCTCAAGAACAGCATAAGCTATGGGTAGAAGCCAATTATGTGCGTCCAAAGCACAAGCAGAAGCAACATGTCCCTTGAACTTCCCTGTTAAAGAAGTTGCGCCTATTGCCAAGTATGGCCTGCAGCCGTCTAGGAACCCCTTCCAGCATGCCTTCAGGCAGACAAAACATCTCCTGAAGCATATCTTATCTGCCTGCTTATACCTGACCCCCCTCGAGACCTTCTCTCTCCCTTTCACAACCTCGCAATCGATGTCAACAACACTACCAGGTGATGTTTTCTCTACCTGAGCTTTGAAACTATACAACATATGAAAACTGTCATTCCACTTGCCTTGAGTGAAGTCCAGAGCCATCGCCTTCCCATCAAAGACTCTATGATAAGGAATCGGAATGTTAAACTTTTTGCTAATCTTTGCTCTGAGTTCAGCTGGTCCAATGTTATGATCCTGCCTCACCTAGTCAAGTACAGTAGCAGCAATCCACTTGGTAGTCGCCGGTCTAATTTTACCACTTAAACAAGTATTGGGGCAGTTGTGTTCCTTCGTGTTTACTTTGATCTGCATTCGATAAGAATCCAAATAATTCAGAGCTAGTTATCAGCAGAATAAATATGAGAAAGACTGAAACTAAATGTAGCTATTGCAACCTGAAATGGGTGTCCACCCCGCATTGGAGATGCATGTAATCTCCATTTGCACACATTACTTTCCCTACAGTGCACCCTAAATCTCTTTTGGTCGCTCTTTTCAATGATAAATTCGAACCCAACTCTGATTGCATAGGTTGCAACTGCATATCTGCAGTCCTCCACATTATCAAAGACAGTCCCCTCATCAGTTGTAGGATTGTCCCTGTCAAAGTGTATCACTGACATGTCCACGTCTTCGTCGTCGTATCTACATCCCATTTCCACATCTTCACATTCCTCTTCCTCATCAGTCCCATAGTCAGGCTCAAAGTTCGAATCAACCAAATATTCCCTACTCTCCATCCTATCAGGGTCAGCAGCCACGTCTGGATATGCTTTCTCATCATCATCCGCACTGCCACACGTTTCAGTGCCTTCGTGCTCGCTTGACAAAGCATCATGCTCAAGGACAAGTTGTACAGACGTCCTGCGGTTACCAACCCATATCCTTGGCATCACCACGGGACTATAAACGCTAATTAGGGTATGCAGATAAGGAATCACAGTTCTTACCTTTCAATGTGGACGCACGGCACCTTCTCCAGGCTCCATACCTCCAAAGCTCTGCACCCCGCTACCTCTCCCCCTGTTTCACTGTCCTCTGTGCTCTCCGGACTTGAAGGAGATTTCGTGCTCTCCAGCCATGCAGGACCCATATCCGTGCTCTCAAGCCTCACAAGATCCATCTCTGAGCGGGATCCGGATCACCAACGTCGTTGGGCCCCTAACCTAACGGCCGACTCTTGGTTTTCGTTTCCAGACGCGCCTGGTCGGTGGGCGGCAGCAAGGAGACAGGGCAGGGAGGGGAGGGGACGTGAGGGGATGGCAGGGAGGGGAGGGCGGGAGGACGACCGCCCAAGGGGACGACGAGAGGGGTGCACGACTGAGCGGAGTGGCGGCGGCAGGAGCAGAGGAGAGGAGCGGAGCGGAGCTGGTTGCGACAAAGCATGGAAAATTGCACAATAATGTGTTGGTGGGCGGCACCAGCCCTCGAACCTGGGACGCGCGCCATCGTGGGTGGAGGAGGCGGGCCCGCCTGTCAGAAAACATGCCACCTGTCAGCGCACTATGCACGGGGAGCGCTTCACAGAATTTTTAGCAGGTCCCACATGTCAGTCTGTTTGATCAAAACTTGCATGCAGTGCATGGCTGGTCCACGCGCTAGTTCCGAAAAAAAGCCCGTTGATCCAAACTTGAATTGGCAGTTCTGCTTCTTCTCCCCCGTCTCATCGTCTCCTCGCAGTGGCAGTTCCGCTTCGTCTCCCCCGTCTCATCGTCTCCTCGCAGTGGCAGTTCCGCTTCGTCTCCCTCGTTTGTTATCCTCTTCTTCTTCTCCTCGTGGTCGTAGTTCTTCTTTCTTCCTCGATCAAAACATTCCCACACGTAAGCCATGGCCAGTAGCCGGATGAAGAGGAACTGGGACAATCTCCCGGCCGACCCACTTCGCAAGATCGCCGACTATTTGCTAGAGAAAGAGGAGTACGTCGACACCAATGCTGCTTGTCGGGAAGTCTGCACCGATTGGCGCCGCACTTTAAAGGTGCCCGAATTCCATCTCAACAACTAGATCATGATAGATAACACACTTCCAGACGTTGGCGACTTCACCTTCCTCAACCTCGCCACTCGTCGTTGCTTCAGGACAAATCTAATGGACGTCCATCGCAGGTTCAGATTCACATCCGATATTTATTGGTATTTTCCATTGTAAACATCTTAGTGCTAACTGGTGCCCTCTTCTTCCAAAAGATTCTACTTCGTCGGTGTTTCTCGTGGCATCATCGTTCTTGCTCAGAGGGTGGAGCCGTACCAGATTCGGCTTCTGAACCCAATCACTCATAAGTCTAACACTGAGTTTCAAGCACACATACCATCTGATCTTCTGCAATCTGTCATCGTGACGAAGTCCCCGACGATGGTGTTTGTTTGCACTGATTATCCAGATCATATTGTATGGGCCGATGAGAGCACCCCAACGGGGCAAATCAATGGATCATTTGGAGAAGGATTGTATTCTCCACCTCCTAATACGCTTATGGTCTGCATGACAGCATTCCGAGGGGAAGTATATGCATTACTTGAGAATGGAGACATCTTGTCAACCAACATCCAGTTAGAGCAGCGCGCGAGCACTGTCATGATGGCCAAAATAATTTCGGCCCCAGTCTTTGAACAGGTACGCGGAACCTACAAATTTTACCTTGTGGAGTCAGATGGTGATCTGCTTCTTGTGTTGAACGGGGATTTTGCCAAAGGGCAACCGGTGTTGTACCGGGTGGACACGGAGAACCGCTCTCTCGAGGCCGTCGGCGACATTGGAAGTCGTGACCTCTTTGTTGGTTGCAATCGGTCTATCTCCATTGACACCAGGTTACACCCCACAGTCAAACCCGGTTGCATATACTACAGGAATTTTATTAGACTGTACGATCATGAGGTTCAAGCCTGGGAAGAGGAACCAACAATGGTAATGTATGGCTTAAGTCTGGAACATACACCAAAGCCTTACCCTCTGTACGAGATACTAGCAGCACACTGCAGATGGGAGAGTTCTCTGAACATGTGTTGCAGCACGCGGGAGCCGCCGACGACGAAATATATAGGGGAGAATGAATCATATATTCATCCTAGGTTATTTGCTAGCATTTTCAGGTCTAGTTTTCGAAGTACAAATTTGTACTGTATTTATATTATTTCGATGATCATAATGTGTATTACCTTTCAGACAAAATTGTAATGTATTTAAATTTAGTACTTCCAGAATTCAAAGTATTTATTTTTAGTAGTTCTTTCAGAATTCTCTGTGTTCGACACGGGCATCATCTCAGCGCCGAAATTCAGGTCCCACATGGAAAATTGCACAATAATGTGTTGCTGGGCGGCACCACCCCTCGAACCTGGGATGCGCGCCATCGAAGGTGGAGGGGGCAGGCCCACCAGTCAGAAAACATGCCACGTCGGTATCCCCTGTTTCTGATGCCCTTTAAAAAACTAAAATATGCCACGTCGTTATCCCCTGTTTCTGATGGTGTTGCTACACTCGACGGTACATGGTGGCATATAAATAATATCGTATAAACATAAGGGCACAGTCGTCAACATTTCTAAAATGAAACCCGGTCCCGTCTCCTACCTGTCCTGGTACATTGCCCGATGAGGTGGATAGCCACGACCGATCTTTTTAATACGTTCAGACTCTTATGCTGAGAAGGGAAATAAAGATTCAGCTATTAATGCAACGAGTGTCGAATTATTACCCTCTAACAAAATGGGAAATGGTTATTTTCACGCGTCCCCGTAGTCCAAACCTACTGTCAGTCTTTCACTCCCCTTCTCCGACTAACCACAGTTCACCTTGCGCAGCTCCTTCGCGCCGCACCAACTAGGGTAAAATGGCCCGGCCTAAGCCGCCGCCGCCGTGACAGCCACCGAAACTAGGGTATTTAGCCCCTCTAAGGCAGGCCATGAAGCTCTACTTCAAGGCCGGTCTCCCATTGCCCTGCCAGGCGGATGATTTCCCCGAATGTGCCGAATCGGCCGCGGCGACGACTGCGCCATTGTCAGCGCCAGATGCGGCAAGCAGGGCCAAGAGAGCAATGTGGAGAAATTGCGCGGTGGCATTACGACATGCTCTAGGCAATGGGAACAAGGTACGTATCAAATCGTTCATGAGAGCATGCCGCTGCCGAGGGTACACACCCTCGAACAGGGCAGCGCCAAGGTCTAGGAACTCTCGCGTCCATGCTTCAGCGCGGACTACCTTACCTCAGTGGGGTAGGCTGGGAGCACGCCATCTGCGGCAAAGACGCTCCATCCTATGCACCGTCGAAGGTCATACCGTGGCGGCGACCAAGCGTCTACACTCAGCATGCTGGATTGTTCGACAGCCGGAGCCGGCGGCGGGCATCAGCTCAGCCCCGGAATTCAGGTTCGAATTCACACGGACCTACGATCCCGAGAAGGAGATGTCAAATTTCAGTTTCGAAGAAATCGTTGCGGCGGCGTGGATGGTCCAACTGAACCGGGACTGGCGCGCGCAAATCACTCGTGCATGAACGATGCACATTTCTTGTAGTTTGGCGGGAAGGCAATAGATCAGTTTGGGTTAAATGATCAAAGAACTTATGTCCTCTCAAGGCAATTGGCCAGCCAACTTTTCTGGTGGAGATCTGTAGTTTCTTCAGTGTAGAATAGTTAAGTTCAGACTGAAGAATGGCTTTTGTAGATGAAATGCTGACGAATTGTTCTATAAACTAGTAGGAAGTTTAGCCTACTTTTGTGCAGGTATAAGACCCTTTTGTATGGAAGTACTACTATTGTAAGCAAATACTATCAAGTACCTATTTCCTTCAATTACTAGTCGTGGTTCAATCCAGTTAACTGGCATCTTTTTATCCCAGACTACAGATTTTGCGTCTGCTATTTGTGCTATAAACCCTTTTTTTCTTCGTCTTGTGTTGCCTGCAAAATGGTCCTGCAGTTCAACGTGTTACAAATGTAGCTACCTTTTACTCCCTCCGTTTAAAAATATAAGATGTTTTAGCTTTGTGAATGAAGTGTATCTAGTCCCCTTTTAGTATGTAGGTTCATCTAGGTTTAGAAAGCACCATCACTAAAAGATGTCTAGATACGCTCCATTCACAAAGCTAAAACATCTTATATTTTGAAATGGAGGGAGTACTTGAAGAGAAGATGGACTACATTTTCCTGGCATCCACAGAATTGACATTGCTCATTGCCAGACCACCCTCTTTTCATGAGGTTGTCCTTCGTTATTCACAGAAATTATAAAGCACGGCGTTCAACTACATCGATTCAAACTATTACACGCACACAAACTACATCAAATTCATTACCCACACATACTACATCGATTCGAACTATTACACACACATACTACTTCAAACTATTACACACACGTACTACATCGATTCAAACTATTACACATTTTTAGTCGATGCTAACTTCCTGCTACGCTCTCCATACTACAAATTCATTAGTCACACATACCATGGCAATTCACTAGAGCTCTGTCTTCACTCGAGGGAAATCAGAACCACTAGCTCGTCCAAGCCCGGTCCCCCCACCGAAACTGTGTGCCCCGTCGCGAAATGGTGGCGGTCCTCTACTATCGATCCTTCCAGGCCAACACTGCAGGCGATGAGGGTGCTTTCTGGCAGCCTCTTCGGGGCCCTGAATGCCATGTACCGAGTCCAGAACCTCCTCCAGGTGGATGATGACCGGGTGCTTCCAGCAAAGATGTCGCCCTGCCCTGCATGGAATCTGCACCTCGTACATCTTAGGAACGGCGTCAGCATCTTTTAGCCATGCCTTTACCTCGATGACCCATCTGTCGCTCGGTGGCACGATTTCCACCAGCTCGCCTCCAAGGCTACTGACGACCTGCTTGAGGGCCTCCGGCTCCAAAGCATCCAATGGGAGGCCGTCAAAGCCGAGTTTGGAGATGAAACGAAGATGCCCCAAGCGATCGTCCCACCCACAGGTGCGATGCCAACGCATGAAGCTCATTTTCTCCCCGCACCACTTGAAAGAACGGGAAGAATGCAGAATGCGCTCGGTGTCTGAGCTGTGCTCGAACCGGACGAAAAAATCGAATGGCGGCGCGCATACCTCAATGTTGACCTCATTTCGTCTGATCCCAAAACAAGACTTAAAAGCCGACAGTAACTCTGCTGGCGACACGGCGGGATGGACGCCCAGCACGGTGGCCATGAGAGTGTGGTCGTCGAACTGCTGTGCCAGGGCTAAGATGCCTGGGGTGCGCGGCAGCACGCAACTTCCCGAGGCCGGTCGCCGGCCTAGATTGCCCGACAGGACGCGCTCCGCCGTGCGAGAAGGACTAGCCAGAGGCGAGATATTAGTCCGGGGACGCGAAGCTCTGATACAGCGGACGATGCAATGGCGACGGCTGCGACCTTCGATTAGAGGCATGGGAGGTTGACCGGACATGGCGGAGACGCAAATTAGAGCAAGTGCGAGCTCCGATCTGAGGCGAGCAGCCGGAGCTGAGCAAATGTGATGGGGAGGGGAGCAGGAGAGAAGACCAGAGCAGAGCAAAGAAATAGATCTCGTCTGCTCAGGGATCTGGTCCACGCAGGGGTAAGCTAGTCCACGACCGCAAAAGATAACGGGGAATACTGACATGGCGGGCCAAGAAGAGTTGACCTAACATCGGTATTTGAGTTCAACCGTTTTTCGTCTGGTTCAAACGACCGTTTGGCCATTAGATTTGTATTCACCCCCATTTGGCCCTTCTGGACAATTGGCGAAGCTACTATGGCCCCTCCACGCGATTGATGGCAACTCGGGTACCGCGGTGCGCTCAACCACCAACTTTGGTACCGCAAACGAACATTCCCTGTTGGGACCCCTGCCAGAATGACTGGTTGGCCTGTCTAGCTTGTTCTTCGATGCTGATCATGTGCTTAGAAGGGCCAGACTCCTTGTTGCCCGACATGTTTGCACTACTCTATTTAAAAGAGGCAAAAAGTTAGCACAAATCTCGGCCAAAAAATTCGGCATGACCTTTGCTAATTTTTTGATCTAGGAGTGCCCATTTCTCAACCGAAACGGAAGTGAATCGACACTTCAGGAGAAATGGGCAACTCAAATGAAGAAATATATCCCTGCAAGACAAAAGACCCCATCCCCATATTGACAGCCCCATGCATTGATCCCAGTATCCATCATCCACAGTACATTTCAATAGCAGGTACCATCATCCCCATACATGTATAACAGATATATATAACGAGCTCTAATTCTGGCATAACAGATATATATAACAGATATGTATAATAGTTATATATAATAGATATGTATAACAGATATATATAATAGATATGTATAACAAATATATATATATAAGAGCTCTAATTCTGGCAAAAATGTGGTTCACCCTGCTTGTACAATGTGCACACACAGACATGCTAACACACACACATGGGCACACAGACACATGCACACAGACATGCAATGGGTGGATAATGGGCACACACACATGCACACACAGACATGCTAACCCAGCACTATGCAATGCCTCCACATTCCCCACTCTGATACATGAGCATTGAAGTAGGCAGAGGTTAAATAAAAAAGATCTCTAGCTATTTAAACAGTAGATGTATCAAAGTATCTATTTAAACAGTAGCTATTTAAACAGTAGCTATTTAAAAAAGAACTCTAGCTATTTAAACAGTAGCTATTTAAAAAAGAGCTCTAGCTATTTAATCCAGATGAATCAAAGCATCAAACAATCATAAAAGAGATGTATACATGCACACTTTCCATTTAAGTCAGATTGGAGGCTCAGGTCCCATGCTAGATCAACACGTGGAGCAAGTAGAAATTACTTAGGAGCATATATAAACTAGATCATGCAGCCTCTATTCTTATCAGTTTGAGAGGAAAGGATAAGGAAAGGATCCTGCGGAAATAAGTAGTGTTGCTGGACAGCAACCAGATCTATCCAGGAGCAAATAAATCAATCATAGAGCACTCAAACAGTACCAAACCATCTAGAAAAGCATCTACTTGATCTGGAGCCATCCTACATCGATCTAGGTGATCATATGATCACTAAGAAATTCCAGAACACCCCATCATGATTAAATCACAGCAAGTATAACAATAATAAATCACAGCCATTCCTAGGCATATCAGGATGGGATGATAGCATATATGGAGTGGGTCAATCTTCACTGAAACAACCAGCTTCCCAGGCATATCAGGATGGGATGATGGCATGCACCAGGGAATCACCCAGCAAAGAGCTTCTCCACCAGTCTTTTTTTAGAGAAGCTTCTCCACCAGTCTTGGCTAAATTCCAACCAGAGACCGCTCGTGAATCCACTCTCAAAACATCATGGTCTAGACTCAACTACAATATGCCAGATTTTGGACAAAGGAAAACATACTCGATGAAACAAAATCCCACCATAAACTGACCATTTATCTCGGATAATTTAGAGTAAAACGTACAGGAGATGCTTGTGTGAAATAAACAGAACAAAGAACAAACAGACACCCAAGTCATAATCATCCTCAAGCGTAATTACAACTTCCTAGCAAACTCCTAGCAAACACAAATGGGAGAGAAAGGGGAAGAGCATCAGAGGGGGGTGGGGGTGGGGGGACGAACCGTGGGGGGTGGGGGTTGGGGTGGGGGACGAACTTGCTGTGGTGGTTGATGACGATGAGGGTTGCGGGGTTCGGCGCGGTGGCTCCTCCTCCGGCGGCTCCTTCTCCACGGGCTGCAGGGTGGCTCCTCCTCCGGCGGCTCCTCCTCCACGGGTTCGTCGGGCGGCTCCTCCTCCACTGGTTCGCCGGGCGGCATGGCAGTGGCGGCTCCGGCAGCAAAGGCTAGCGCAACGGTGGCGGCTCTGGCAGCGAGGTCTAGGTCTAGGGCTAGTGCGCGGCGGTGACTGAATGGGGAGAAGGGGAATGAAGGCCGAACCGTTTATTTCGCTTGACTTCTGTGGCGCATATTGCCGAAATGCGCCACAGAACCTGTGGACTTAGTATAAAACGCGACGCGTGTGGTAGTATGACAAGATCACACACTTGCCTTAGTGGTCTCTGCTGCTTGCTTGTGCCATTCTAAACCTGGGGCAGCCAGGTTCGAATCCTGGCTGTCTCACACTTTTTTATTTTTTAAAAATATATTTTTAATTATAGATCTGTTTAAAATAAAGCAAGAACATATACAAACATTCATATTTATTCAAAAAACTCTCTCCCCGAACATATACAATCATGTAATGTGTTTTTAATTATATATATGTCTAAAATAAAGCAAGAACATATACAAACATTCATATTTATTCAAAAAACTCTCTCTCCGAACATATACAATCATGTGATGTGTCGATCTAGTGTCTCTTCACAATCTTCTTGCCCTTTTTCGCCGTGGTTGAATACTTTAGCCCGTGCACTTTGAGATTTCTTCTTGTGAATGGACAACCTTTAGTAGGCAGTGTGGTCTTCCTTCTTACTTTAGTAGTAGTAGGCATGTCGAAGTACTTGTCGAATTCCTCTTCGATCTTTGGGTCGCCGTTTTTGTCGAAGTTTTGCTCGTTGGCGGCTCCTTCCATTCTGATGATGCTCCTCTTGCCCCTCCTAACTAGAACACGGTTGGGCTTTGATGGGTCGGTAATAAAAAAGCATTGATCAACTTGGCTAGCGAGTACCCAAGGCTCATTTTTTGTGGAGGCGTTCTTCGTTGATTTGGCATCTGGCATAAACATTGTGGTGAAATAGCAGCCTTCTTTTTCCACGTTCTTGGCCCATCTAACACGGAACATCGGTACGATCTCTCCACAGTAGTCGAGCTCCCATATCTCCTCAATCCTTCGGTAGAATCTTTCCATCACAATAGTCTCATCATTAGCAAAGGATAACATAGTTACTCCTGAGTTTTGATATTCACTATTCTTGTCCTTTTCCTCGGTGTAGAATCTGTAACCGTTTATGTCGTATGACTGATAGGTCCTTAGGTTGTGCCCTGGGCCCTGCGACAAGGAGAATATGAGTTTTTGATCTTCCATAGAAGGCGTCTGTGGGGGATTGTCCAGTTGCCTTTTCTTGAACCAACCCGTGAAGCTGGAGTTGTGCTCTCTGGTTACGTCTCCCTTCTTCCTCGGTTGGCCCTGGTCAACGTACTCCTTCTCGATTAAGCTTCTGTGCTCTTCGATCCAAGGGCCGACCACTTGAATGTGTTGTAGCGCGACTCGGTGTGCCCTTTCAAAATCAGTGCGTCATCCATCAATGCCAACATGTAGTGAGCGGCAGCCCTCGCGGTGACCATATCCACCGAGCCTGCCAAGGTGCTTCTTTGTGGGTATTCCAACATCCTCGTTCTCGGTGGTTAGATAATTCTGGCAGAAGGAGATGCACTCGTAGATCAGAAAGCCCTTGGCTATGCTTCCATCTGGACGAGACCTGTTGCGAACGAATCCTTTGATGACACTGTTTAGCCTTTCAAACGGCATCATGTTGTGCAGGAATGTAGGCCCGAGCTGGATGATGTCGTCCACGACATGTACAAGCGGATGCACCATGATGTCGAAGAATGCGGGCGGGAAGTAAATCTCAAGCTCGCATAGTATCATCACGATCTCTTCCTGTAGCCTGTCGAGCTGCTTCACACCGATCGACTTCCTAGATATGACGTCGAAAAAGTTACAGAGGCCAAACAACGTCTCATGGACATGCTCGTCCATTATCCCACGAATCGCAATGGGGAGTATCTGTGTCATCAGCATGTGATAGTCGTGAGACTTCATACCGCTGAACCTCTTCTTTTCCATGTCCAGATATCTGCTTATCTTCCCCGAGTAACCGTGAGGAACTTTCACTCCTAAGAGGCACCTGAAAAACTACTCGAGCTCCTCCAGACTCAGAGTGAAGCAGGCAGCGCAAAGCACCACCTCATTCTTCTTAACTCTTTTGCGGTGACCTTGAGTCCCTTCCGTCTGATCATCATCATCATCATCATCACTATCAAGGTACTGAAGATCTTTCTTTATGCCAAGCAATTTAAGGTCCTTTCTTGCTTTCAGCCCATCCTTGGTCCTCTCTGGCATGTTCAGTAGAGTGCCAAGAAGACTCTCGGTAACGTTCTTCGTGATGTGCATTACATCGAGGCTATGGGGAGTGTGAAGGACCTTCCAATACGGCAGGTCCCAGAAAACAGACCTTGCTTTCCATACACCCAACAGCGGCTTTGTCCTCGGTCTTTTTTTCCAGGCATAGGGCAATCTACCCAATTATTCAAAAGCTCCTCGATTTCTTCGCCCCTCCTCGGACGCGGGGCTCTTTCAAGCTCGTCCTTACCATTGAAAAGGTCACCACGTTTTCTCCACGGGTGATCCATGCGGAGCCACTTTCGAGTACCTTGGAACACGGTTTTCGAAGACCCGGGATCCCTTGGTAGCTGGAGATGCGGTGTCTCATCCATGCACTTGACGCATGCATTATGTCAGTGGTTCACCTGGGCCGATACATATGTGTAACCAGGATAGTCCTACATGGTCGTGAGCAACGCGGCTCTCAGATGGAAATATTCTTTAGTGTAGGCGTCCCACGTATGGGCCGGCGTCTCCCACAAGTGGCTAACTCCTCTCTCAATAGCCCGAGATACAGATGCATATCAATACCTGGTTGTTTCGGCCCCTGAATAAGAATGCTCATGTGTGCATACCTTTGCTTCGTGCATAGCCACGGGGGGAGGTTGTACGGCCATACAAACACGGGCTAGGTGATATGCGTGCTACTCTGGTTTCCAAAAGGATTAAGTCCATCGGTGCTCATACCCAGCCTGACGTTCCTTGCATCGCCCCCGAACTCTTCGAACTCGATGTCTAATGCATTCCACTAGCTAGCATCTGAAGGGTGTGTCAGGATCTTGCCCTTCTCTGGATCATCTTCGGGTTTCTCTCTTTCCGCGTGCCATTGCATGAGCTTTGTTTCCTTAGGATCTACAGAATATCGCTGCAGACGGGGAGTGATAGGAAAGTACCATACCACTTTTAGAGGAACTTTCTTGTTCCCTCTCTTGTACCGTCCTTGGACACACACCGGACATGTGGTTCTATCCACGTACTCGTTCCGATAAAGTGCGCAATCATTGATGCATGCGTGGTATTTAATGTGTGGTAGGTCGAGAGGGCACACGATTTTCTTGGCCTCCTCGATACTTGTTGGCAATGTGTTCCCCTTAGGAAGTCGGTCGTGCCAGTATTCCATGTTCGCATTGAAGCTCACATCGGTCCATTTGTGTTTGGCCTTCATCTCCAGAGCCTTGAGCGTTACACTCAAACGTGTATCCTCGGGGCGACACCTAGGATACAATGGAGTCATCCCGTCTACCTCCATTTGGGCCAGCTTGGCTTTCTCTCTGGCTGCAGCTTTGTCGTTGCTCGTCTCCTTGAGGAGCAGTTCTTGAAGAAGGTCCTGCAAGACCGAAGTTAGCAGCGTCTGTGTGTTCGCGTCTTCTCCTTCTTCATGATCATGATCATGCCCGTCGCCATCTCCTTGTCCATGCTGATCATGCCCGCCCGCATCTCCTTCGTCATGTGATCATGCCCGCTGGCATCTCCTTCGTCATGATGATCATGCCCGGTAGACTCTTCGTCTTCTCGCTCGCCCACGTCTTCGTGACCACCACCATGTCCTGTCGGCGCCTCATTGAGGTCGCACATGAAACCGCGCCTGAGCAGATGACCCTCCAATTGTCCAGATTCAGGGTCGATCCAGCGCTGCAGTTTGCATGTTCGACATGGACATCTTATCATGGTCTTGTTGTTCAGAATCATGTCCTCCTTCGCGCCTTTCTTGTACCTAGCAACTCGACCTTCGCTCATCATGAGGACCATGGTTACCTAAGCGGTCAAAACAGAGAGTATAGGTGAGAACCACACCATATGAACACACACATGCATGAACGCTAGCCGGAAAAAATTCGACATGACATTTCCTAAAATTAGGACATATGGGTAGTGCAAAAATTTGCCGAAATGGAAATGAATCAACATTTCGGCAAACATCCATGCAACCACACCGGCCGGGCCCGACAACAACAAGCAAGCAACAAAAAACTTCCTCCCATTGCAAACATTCATGCACCACACAAGCATCGTCTCGCCATGGATCGCACACACACACCGCCCGCACGACAAGCTTCACCTACATGTTCATGGCCAAGTACTCACCTAGTAGACACAGTAATAGCGAGACGAGACCGCGCGATGAGAGAGTGTGGACAAATAGATCTACAATGCAAGTTGGTGGAGAGGAAATTAGTAAACAAATAGAGATGTGAGAGAGAAAAGTAAGGAACTTTTAGATCTAGAAGTTGGAGCGAAGCTTCCACTTACCAATCTATGGATTAAAGTAGGTTTAGTTACAAGAAAATGGAGAAACTATGGGCAAGATGGGGTGTGAGGGAGGAGGAAGACGAGTTGGGAGGAGGTAGAGATGTGAAATGGGTGGTGGTGGATAGATAGATAAGAGAGCTAGATTTTGTCCCCTTTTTAACATGGATCTGGACGCCCTCATCTGTGGCGCATATGGAGGAAATGCACCACATATGCTGAAACTTCTGTGGCGCATAAGTCCATATGCGCCACAGAAGTGGGTGAATTAGATTCCCTCTGTGGGGCCCACCTCCAAGTTATGTGGCGCATGTTGGGATATGCGCCACACAAGTGCAACACATCTGTGGCGCATATCAAAACATGCGCCACAGAACTTGGGTGAATTAGATTCCGTGGTGGGGCTCCCTCCATGTTCTGTGGCGCATAAGAAAATATGCGCCATAGAAGAGGCAACTTCTATGGCGCATATCTCAGAATGCGCCACAGAACTTGGATCAACCCACCTCGGCTGGCGGGTCCCACCAATCTTCTGTGGCGCATACTCTGGAATGCGCCACATAACTTCTAATCTTCTGTGGCGCATGTTCTCTGGTGCGCCACTGATGTTTTCCTGTGGCGCATGGTTTCGCATATGCGCCACTGAACATCTTGTCTATCTATAGGCTATTTCCTAGTAGTGTTAGCAGCTTCACCGATTCAATGTACAAGAGTGAATGATGAGAGTAGCGGTACGGTCATAACTCCATCCCGCACTTAGAGCATTACTCCGGACATGAATAGGAAAAATGTGCAACCCAACTCTTATCCTTCTTACGAATACTGAAAGAGATAAATAGATACAGAAAGAACACCCCTAACTATAACGTGTCGGAAAGAACATTTCATGTTTTCCTATGTTTTGCGTGTTAGATAACAATACTATGGAGACTTTTCATGTGTGCTAAGTCTGCAGGAAGTTTTGAGGGGGGGCGGATAATCCGGCCTACCTCATCTCTCAAGGAAGCCAAGGCGCGTCGCTCTGTGTCCAGTCGGATTTTCTTCCGGAAAATCCAAACTGGGGCGGTTTTTCCTCCCCAGGCCGGATAATCCGGATTTCGCAAGGGCCAGATAATCCGGATTTCGCAAGGGCCGGATAATCCGGCCCCTAGTTTTCGTGCAAAAGGAGCAACGGCGCGTCGCTCTGTGTCCAGTCGGATTTTCTCCCGGAAAATCCGAACTGGGGCGGTTCTTCTTCCCCAGGCCGGATAATCTAGACTTCGCATAGGGCCGGATAATCCGGCCCCCAGAAGTTGATCAAGGACAAGCTCGACGCGTCTCATTCTGTGGGGGCAGATTTTCTGTCGGATATTCCGAGTCTGGGGCGGTGTTTCCTCAGACCGGATAATTCGGCCCTCACTTGGGCTGGATAATCCGGCCCCCAAAGTGTGTAACGGCTGGTTTTTGGAAGGGGGTATAAGTACCCCTTCTTCCCCAACGTCCAGAACCCTTGATTCATTTGAATTCGACCAGACCCTGTGCAAGAGCTCTAAATCTCGATCTCCCACTTCAACCACCCTAAGGTCTTGATCTTTGGTGGAATTGAAGGAGGAGAAGTTCATCATCAACATCAAGAATCAAGCGCTTCAACTCCTCTCCATTCACTTAGAGAAATCCCTGATCTAGTATTCTCGTTAATACCTAGATCATGTTATTGTATTTGAAAACTTTGTTCTTGTGGCAGCTTGTTGTCATTTCGGGAGCCTCCAAGTTGTTGTGGAGTTGTTGCCCCGCTAGTTGTGTAAAGGAGTCGGTGCCCGCCTCGAAGGGTACCTATAGTAGAAGGTGGATCAGGCATGTTGTGGCGAGATCCATCGGAGAACAGGGTGAGGCCTTTTGTGGCGTGGTGGTCTTAGTACCGCCCACCCCTCCAACGCAGACGTACTTCCCTTAACAAGGAAGGAACTGCAGTCAAACAAATCCTATGTCTCCGTGTGCTTCACTTCGGTTCACTCGTTCCTCTTCCACTCGCTAGTAGATAGGTTTGCATATAAGGAAATTCCTCACATTAGTTTATCTAGAGAATTTACCTTTGTGCTAAGCCTAAAATTGAAAAGGAATTAAAAATTGGTGTAGCACCTCTTCACCCCCCCCCCACCTCTAGGTGCCCATACGATCCATTTCAATTGGTATCAGAGCCCCGGCTCTTAATTCGGGCTTAACCGCCTAAGAGTAGTATGGGTACCAGGGATGATGGAAATGAGGTTGTGGATAAGGTCACAATGGATGATCTCAAGTCATTGGAAATAACCTTGTTGAAATCCTTTGAGGCCAAGATGGAGAAGATGAATCAAATGATTGCTCGCCTTATATCATCCATAGCCCCATCTCCATCCTCCTCTGAGGCTCCCTCACCATCATCTAAGGAAAAGGGTAACAGCGGATCTAAGGATGATGATGTGGAAGGTGAAAAACTAAATGGTTCCACCTCCAAAAAGGGAAGTGGTAAGGAGGAATATAGTGAGGTTCGCCACGTATATTCCCCCGACCCACCTATCCCTCATCCTCATATAAACAATAGGGGTGATCCATCCAAGCTCACTGCATCTTCTTTTAACCAATGGAAATTTCTAATGAAATCTCATGTTTGCAGCTCCTCTATTGAATTGTGGAGTATCATTGAAGAAGGTCTTCATGTTGGAGATCAAACCAATCTAACAAGAAGGGAAGTTGTGGATAGCCAGTTGAATGCCACTGCTCTCCACATGATACAGCTGGGTGTGGGTCCCAAGGACATGCCACACATTGAACATCTCAACACGGCTAAAGAGGCGTGGGATGCTCTTACGAACCTTTTTGTTGGAAATGAAAGCATGAGAAGAAACCGGTATGATGCCCTTAGTAACGAAGCTGAGGGATTCTACATGTTGGATGGTGAAAACCATGAGGACATGTATAGAAGACTCAAGGGCATCGCAACAACATTTCGGAAGCATGGGGCCACTCACATTGATGATGCATGGATAAAAAGGAAGTATGTGAGTGCCTTAATGCCTTTCGAATCGACGGATTTGAAGAGCTTGCAAGGTAGACACAACTATCATGAAATGACATCCAATGAAGTCATGCAAGAAATGGCGTCATTCAAAGTGGCGGCAAAGAATGCTGAAGATGCCCGTGCTCGGGCCATTGGAATGCAAAAGGGTGTCAATGTGGCTCTCAAAGCCAATATTGCTGAGCAAGAGGATGATGAAGGAGCATTTGAGAGGATATCCATGGACTGCCCCGATGAGGTCAAACGTGCTCGTGGTGAGTACATGGCATTCTATGCAAGGAATTTTTGGAAGGACCCTGCCAAAGCCAAGTCTGAACTTGAGCGCAAGAATTGAGAAAGTGGCCCAAGATTGAGAACTTGCTTCAACTGTGGAGATAGACTGCACTTTGTAGCCGAGTGTCCTCATGAAAATAGAGAAGACAATGGTGGCAAGCTCATTCTCAAAGAGAAATCCAAAGTTCCTAAGAAGAAGCCATTTGCTAAGAAGAATGGTCCTTTCAAGAAGCAACCCAAGATGGTCCTTGTAGCTCAAGAGGAATACTCCTCCGCAAGTGAAGATGAAGAGGATGATGATAGTTCCTGCGAAGTGGCTGCTATAGCCACCACATTGACTCCCTCCTCTCTCTTCGACTCGCCGAACGATAACGCCATCAACAACAACGCCACTTGCCTAATGGCAAGAGGATCCGAGGGCTATGCTTCCGGTGGTTCTAAATGGGTACTCGATAGCGGTTGTACGAGTCATATGACCGGAAGCAAGGAGATCATCACGGAGATGCAGCCAAACCTTGATCACATTACCGTCTCCTATGGTCACAAGTCAAAATCTGAGGTATTGGGTCTCGGCAAAGTTGTGGTGGCTCACGACATCTCTCTCGTGGACGTCATGCTTGTTGAGACCCTCGGGTATAACTTACTTTCAGTTTGTGCCCTTGGTAAGATGGGCTTTGCAGTTTACATTGATGCTGATTTGGTGGTACTCTTGTGGAGCAAGTCTCTAAAAGTCGCTTTCGTGGGATATGTCGAAAACGACCTGTACGTGGTAGACTTTTCGGGGAAAAACACTACAGGTCCGATATGTCTTTTCGGAAAGGCTGACGCGGGTTGGCTGTGGCATCGCCGACTAGCCCACGTCAATATGAGAACTTTGCAAAGTCTCCACAAGGGTGGCCACATTCTTGGACTAAAAGAAAATGTCTCTTTTGCCAAAGATCATGTTTGCAGGGCGTGTGTTGAAGGGAAAATGCATGATTCACCTCATCGAAGGAAAACCATTATCTCTTCAAAAAGGATTTTGGAGCTCCTTCATGTGGACCTCTTCGGACCTCCATCTCATGCAAGCCTCGGTGGGAAGAAGTATTGTCTAGTGATTGTTGATGATTACTCAAGATACACTTGGGTTTATTTCTTCAAGTTGAAGAGTGAAACTCAACAAACTATCATCGACTTCGCCAACGAGGTTCAACGTCAACACAACGTCCCCATTCTGGCTATAAGGAGTGATAACGGCTTAGAGTTCAAGAACTACACCTTAAATGAGTTCCTAAGTGAAGAGGGGATAAGACATCAATATTCCGCTGCGTACACCCCTCAACAAAATGGTGTAGCCGAGAGGAAGAATCGAACTCTAATGGACATGGCAAGATCAATGTTGGCCGAATTCAAATCTCCATATAACTTCTGGGCTGAAGCAATCTCTACTGCTTGTCATTCATCCAATCGTTTATACCTCCGCAAGATTTTGGACAAGACTCCGTATGAAATACTTACCGGTAACAAGCCAAACATCTCATACTTTCGGGTATTCAGGTGTAAGTGTTTCTTTCTTATTAAAGGAGTTTGTTTATCTAAGTTTGAATCTAAGGCTCTAGAAGGAATTTTTGTTGGTTATGGTGCCGAATCCCACACTTATAGAGTCTACAATAAGCTCTCCGGAACTGTTGTAGAATCTTGTAGTGTGGTGTTCGAGGAAAATGACGGTTCCCGTATGGAGCAAGTTGGTGTTTGTGATGCAGATGTTGAAATACCCCAAGATGCCATAAGAAGAATGGGCATGGGATTCTTCCGCCCCATTGAGGAACCCCTTTTGGCGGACCGGGAAGGACAATGCTCTACTCATATAGAGCCCTCATCTACACATACACAACATGCTCCAACCACGAGGGCAACTTCTACACCATCTCCAGCAACTGCTGCAGGTCAAGATGCTCCAGAAAGCTCCAGGCCGGATTTTCCGGTGGATACCGGATTATCCGGCCACCCCGCTCCAGCTGTCCATGCAGCTCCTGGTGGTGAAGATATCAACACAAGCTCCAGGCCGCATTTTCCGGCTGACCCCGGATTATCCGGCTCCTCGCCAGTTCAATTGAGTCCCAGGCTTCCTGAAGATGCTGCTACAAGTCCTCCCAGGCCGGATTATCCGGCCTCTTCATCAGCCGGATTATCTGGCCCTGACTCTCCAGTTCTGCAGCCTCCTGTTATGGCTACGGACTCACCTCAAGGGCATGCATCTCCACCACCTACTACTGATGTTCCAGCTACTGATCAAGGCGGAGAAAATGCCTCCAATGAAGACTCAAGTGATGAATCTCCTCCACCAAGAGACAACAAACTTATTGAACTTCGTCGCAAGGCTCGGGATGATCGTAACCTTGAGTTGAGGGATCACACTCTCGACAAGGTTGTTGGTGATCTTCGACGAAGGGTGTCTACTAGAAGAGAATTGGCCAGTTTTGGTGAGCATCAAGCTCATATCTCCATGGTGGAACCTAAGAAGGTCTTTGAAGCTCTTGAAGACCTAGACTGGATTGTTGCTATGCATGAAGAATTGAATAATTTCGAGCACAACAAAGTCTGGAAACTAGTGGAGAAACCCAAAGAGTGCCGCAATGTTATCAGCACCAAGTGGATTTTCAAGAACAAGCAGGATGAGAATGGCATTGTTGTGAGGAACAAGGCAAGACTTGTGGCACAAGGTTACTCACAAGTTGAGGGCATCGACTTCGGCGAGACTTATGCTCCTGTGGCTCGCCTTGAGTCCACCCGTATCCTACTTGCTTATGCTGCTCATAATAATTTTAAGTTGCAGCAAATGGACGTCAAGAGTGCCTTCCTTAACGGTCCTCTACATGAGTTGGTATACGTAAAGCAACCCCGGGGGTTTGAGGATCCTAACTTCCCGAACCATGTCTACAAACTCGATAAGGCACTCTATGGCCTTAAACAAGCCCCACGTGCGTCGTATGAGCACCTTAAAGAGCTTTTGTTAGATCGTGGCTTCGAAGTTGGGCAAATTGACCCCACTCTTTTTACTAAGAAGGTTAAGGGGGAGCTCTTCGTATGCCAACTATATGTAGACGATATCATTTTTGGTTCTACTAACAAAGCTTTTAACGATGAATTCTCAAAGCTTATGACTGACAGGTTTGAGATGTCTATGATGGGGGAATTACGGTTCTTTCTTGGATTCAAGATCAAGCAACTAAGAGAAGGAACCTTTATTAATCAAGCAAAGTACATCCAAGACATGCTCAAGAGATTCAAGATGACGGATCTAAATGGTGTCGCTACTCCGATGCAAACAAAGTGTCATCTCGAACTCAACCCTCACGGTAAAGATGTGGACCAAAAGGTATACCGGTCCATGATCGGCTCTCTTCTTTACCTCTGCGCATCTAGACCCGATATTGTGTTGAGTGTGGGAGTGTGTGCAAGGTATCAAGCAGCTCCTAAAGAAAGCCACTTAGTGGCAGTCAAGAGGATCTTTTGATATTTGGTTCATTCCCCCAACTTTGGTCTCTGGTATCCCAAGGGCTCCAATTTCACTTTATGTGGTTATACTGACTCAGATTGGGCTGGTGATAAGGATGATCGGAAATCCACTTCTGGAGCATGTCAATTCTTGGGAAGATCTCTTGTATGTTGGTCCTCCAAAAAGTAGAATTGTATATCTCTCTCCACCGCCAAAGCTGAATATGTTGCTGCTACCAGCGCTTGTACTCAATTATTGTGGATGAGGCAAACTTTAAAGGAATACGATGTCAATTGTGACAAAGTGCCTCTTTTATGTGATAATGAAAGTGCTATCAAAATTGCATACAGTCCAGTTCAGCACACAAGGACGAAGCATATTGAGATTCGGAATCATTTTATTCGTGACCATGTTGCTCGAGGTGATATTGATCTATCTTTTGTGAGCACGAAGAACCAACTGGCGGATATTTTTACAGAGCCACTTGATGAAGCAAGATTCTACTATTTGAGGAATGAGCTAAATATCATTGATTCTGGGAGCTTGTCTTGATTACCCATGCACCCACTTGTACATCTCAATCCTTGTTTGGTCTAGGTGTGGGCATGGATATAGGGGGAGTGTAGTCCTAACTTATTGGGTTAACCCTCCCCCCATAATGCCAATAGCAAGTTATATCATTTCTCTTAATATCATGTTGTGATATGTGAGCTTATTGATGAGTATTGGTCGTGAACCCAAGATATATCTTCGCGGTGTCACAACATACACTCCAACAAGGTGGCTCCGGCCACCGCCCTCTCCTTTGTGGAGAATTGGATCTTTTTGGATGTTATTTGCTCTCTCATGTTCTTATGGGAATCACACTCAATCTTGGCTTTTATTTGATTTGGATTTTGCAATTTTGAGTGTCTAGTACCATCTCAGTTTGGCATTCTCAATCCTAAGCCTTCCCTACCCCTAAGACATCTATTCTTGCACACAAGTCCCTTGTACACCTTGTGGGGGTGTTGTTTGGGGACGCACGGGCCTAGTTCTGTGTACAGAATCCCAGATTTTAGGCCGGATAATCCGGCCCAAGTGTTGGCCGGATAATCCGGCCCTGGCGGATTTGATCTTAAAGGGCAGTCTCGGGGGGAAGGGCTCATATCGAGCAGCACTTCTCCCCCAGCCCTCTCCTTCTCCCCAGCCACCGCCTGCCGCCCCTCACCCTCCCCGGAGCCTCTCCGGCCACCGGATTTTCCGGGACATCCCGGATCTTCTTCTCCGCGCCTCCGGGTACCTTCTCTTCCGCGTTCTTCCTCCAATGAGTGAGGGTAACTCCCTCTCTCCCCATCTTTGGCTAGATGTGTATCTTGTTGGATGGAACGTTGTCTAGAAGGATGTGTTTTCGCATAGAACCCGTAGTCTTACAGTTTCTAGGCCCGATCTATTTTTTTGCATGCATTCTTGGTGAAATCGAAAATTTCTGCCAGGGCCGGATTATCCGCCCCTGGCCAGGGGCGGATAATCCGTCCTAACAGATTCAAGTCTGCTTCAGTTTCACTATGGTATATGTATTGAGTAGTTTTGACCTATGAACTTTTTGCCTACTTGTTCCATGCTCTCTCCTGGACTTGTGTGTATGCTTATCCCCTTGCTATCGGCCTTATTCTCCTCACAGGTGGTTCCGGTGTTCCTAAGACCTACAAGCGCCGTCCTCGTGCCAAGTACTTTCGGGACGACGGTCAAGGTAAACTAGTGGACGAAGTTGAATTGCAGAGAAGGAAGAACGAGGAAAGGCGCATGGCTGAACAATCCAAGAGGACTCGGAAGGGCGTGTCCAAGAGGAAGGGCAAGGAGCCCAAGATCACCTACAGGGCTTTGGATGCAGTCTCCTTTTCTGCCATCCGTCATCGTGACTTGTTTGCTGAGCTGCCTCGTGATGGTGAGCTAGGGGATTCCCGCTTTTGGTGTGCCGAACAGAAGGGGATTTATGAAGACATCTATGCCAGGCTAAACATTAGGCCTATGCACCCTCTGGTTCTTGCTGATGCCTTGGAGAAGGCGCATCTTGTGGATGCAATGTATGTGGCTGAGAGGATGGGGCTGCACCATCTCATGTCTCTCTAGTGCTCCTTTGACTCTGAGGTGGTGAAGCAGTTCTTCTCCACGTTGGTGATTTGTGGGGATGAGCGTCGCACTATGAAGTGGATGACTCATGATAGGCCAATGACTGCTGATTTTCACGTGTTTGCTGAAGTTTTGGGGTACTCCTTCCGCAGCAAGGATAGAGCCAGTGGTCACCGCATCATCACTCAGTTGAAGCCCAACAAGGATGCAGCTCTCTCTCCGTGCACTGTGGACAATGGAATTGTCGGTACTGTGGCTGGTCTTGCTCCCATCTATGCTGCCTTGGTGGGTCTCTCCGTGATTCTATTACACCGAGTGGGGGCAACAATGACAGCATCCGTGGTCACCTTGTTCATCTACTTCAATTTTCTCATGAGGTTGCCTCCTGCGAGGACGAGTCAGTGCAATACAGGCTGGATGTCATGGACTTCATTTACCATGAGCTGTGTGATGCTATGTTCAACCGTCTGTCCATTCCCTATGCGCCCTACATTATGTTGCTCATCCACCACCTGCTTCCTGTCGAGGAATTCCACATTGACTCGGTGCACAAGGCCAAGAAGATTTACAACAAGGTTCGGAAGACTGCTCACCCCTCCTCTGCTCCTGAGGGTCTCATGAGGGATGCTCGTAGGCCCCCAGTGCCTCCCGTGGCCCGCGAGATCAAGCAGCTGAACTGGTTCCAGCGTCACATCCTCTGCATGTGCGTGGACACACGCAAGGGTCAGTATGAGGCCTACAGGCAGTGCCATGAGTTGGCTCACTCCCAGCAGCTCATTCTCCACCACGTGTCTGGCGCTTCGGGTGCTCCTCCGGCTCCTACACCTCCCACTCCATATGCTCGGTGGAACTCTTCCTCCGGGCTGAACTATGGTGAGCTGGAGCGTCACTTGTTCCCCTCTGTGCCTGCTGCTGATGCTGATGATGAGGAAGGTGACACTGAGGAGCTTGAAGATGAGGATGAGGAAGAGCATGAGGACGAGGACGAGGACTATGATGAGTGATCCCATGGGGCGCTAGCATCGCTCTTCTCCCTTTTTGGTGTCTCGATGCCAAAGGGGGAGAAGTAGTTCTATTAGGTTGTCCATGGATTTGCATGGGTCGAGCATAAGCACTTGCACTTTTTATTCGTTATTTCTTGCTTATGCCCATTTAGCGTTGAACTTTTATATTCATGGTTTGTGATTTGTGGTTGAGACTTTATATTCGTGGTTTGTGGTTTGTGATTTGTGGTTGAGACTTTATGTGGTTGTCTGGATGATACCTATGGACTTCATATCATGGATTATGCTCATGGTTATATCTATTCATATCCTATTGCTGGTGGTTTATCACGGAAGGCGCGTGCTCATAATGGTTATCCAATAATAATTGTGATTTTTGTCAAGGATGCCTATTCTCTACTTCGGTGGTATGTGTTTTTGCCCTTTTGTCTATGGAATAGATTCACCTATTTGTGTGCATTTGTATTCCAATGCAAAACTCTATTATGCACACATTGAGGGGGAGTCCCTTCCATAGTTATCTCTATTTGTCTTGTGTCTTTCTCCTGCAAATCCTGGTATTGTCATCTAACACCAAAAAGGGGGAGATTGAAAGAACATTTCATGTTTTCCTATGCTTTGCGTGTTAGATAACAATACTATGGAGACTTTTCATGTGTGCTAAGTGTGCAGGAAGTTTTGAGGGGGCGGATAATCCGCCCCTCCAAGGGCCGGATAATCCGGCCTACCTCATCTCTCAAGGAAGCCAATGTGCGTCGCTCTGTGTCCAGTCGGATTTTCTTCCGGAAAATCCGAACTGGGGCGGTTTTTCCTCCCCAAGCCAGATAATCCGGGTTTCGCAAGGGCCGGATAATCCAGCCCCCGGTTTTCGTGCAAAAGGAGCCACGGCGCGTCGCTCTGTGTCTAGTTGGATTTTCTCCCGGAAAATCCGAAGTGGGGCGGTTCTTCTTCCCCAGGCCGGATAATCCGGACTTTGCATAGGGCCAGATAATCTGGCCCCCAGAATTTGATCAAGGACAAGCTCGACGTGTCTCATTGTGTGGGGGCGGATTTTCTGCCGGATATTCCGAGTCTGGGGCGGTGTTTCCTCAGACCGGATAATCCGGCCCTCACTTGGTCCGGATAATCCAGCCCCCAAAGTGTGCAACGGCTGGTTTTTGGAAGGGGGTATAAGTACCCCTTCTTCCCCAACGTCCAGAACCCTTGATTCATTTGAATTCGACCAGACCCTGTACAAGAGCTCTAAATCTCGATCTCCCACTTCAACCACCCTAAGGTCTTGATCTTTGGTGGAATTGAAGGAGGAGAAGTTCATCATCAACATCAAGAATCAAGCGCTTCAACTCCTCTCCATTCACTTGGAGAAATCCCTGATCTAGTATTCTCGTTAATACCTAGATCGTGTTATTGTATTTGACAACTTTGTTCTTGTGGCAACTTGTTGTCATTTCGGGAGCCTCCAAGTTGTTGTGGAGTTGTTGCCCCGCTAGTTGTGTAAAGGCGCCGGTGCCCGCCTCGAAGGGTACCTATAGTGGAAGGTGGATCAGGCCTGTTGTGGCGAGATCCATCGGAGAACAGGGTGAGGCCTTTTGTGGCGTGGTGGTCTTAGTACCGCCCACCCCTCCAATGCAGACGTACTTCCCTTAACAAGGAAGGAACTGCGGTCAAACAAATCCTGTGTCTCCGCGTGCTTCACTTCGTTTCACTCGTTCCTCTTCCACTCGCTCCTTACTCGCTAGTAGATAGGTTTGCATATAGGGAAATTCCTCACATTAGTTTATCTAGAGAATTTACCTTTGTGCTAAGCCTAAAATTGAAAAAGAATTAAAAATTGGTGTAGCACCTATTCACCCCCCCCCTCTAGGTGCCCATACGATCCATTTCAGTGTCGATTACAAAGAGAAAGACAGATCGCATCGGTTTACAATACCCCTCTCGGTATGGAATGTACCAACAGTTGATAACCAAAGGAAGATTATGACAACAAGGTTGGATGCAACAAATAAACAAAGGATTACACACATCCTATGGTACTACGGAACCCCAAACACGTGAATCCTAGTTTGAATTTTTAGATGAGAATAGACAAATGTTACACTTCCTTACTAGAAAAGGGTGGGTGGGTGGGTAAGATCAAAATGGAAGCAGTCATACTCTCACGTTTAGTTTTTTCCTAGTATATATAGCTACCAAAATATTTTCTAGACTGACAACGACCATCTTGGCTGAGACCCTGAAGGGCAAAATGGCTCTGATACCAATTGTAATACGTCGGACCTTATGCTCTAGACTCAATCCTAATTGAACCAAAAGTGGACAGGACGTACTACCATGGGGTTGCGCAGCCACACATACTAGGCCCACCTCGTGGACCAGGGCACGGTACCGGCCAACCATCTCAACCACTTTTTAGAACATCGGGACTAGAGCGAGTGGCGTAATCGATAGGTAAAGCAATCAAAACATACACAAATGAGTATGTCAGTGAAATACAATAGACATCAAAGCCATGCCATCTAAACCAATAGAAATAGAAATATTCAACGCCATACGACATGATCCAAATATCCTAGATAGATATAATAGTTTAGGATATATCCTCATACATCACGTAACAGAGTATCAAGCGGAAGCGGAAAACATGGTCCGAGTAAGGATAAGAAGCAAATTGGCATAAGATGCCCTGAAAATAAACACATCCCACCCACAGATCTCATGGATCTCTACACCAGACAGTCATTGCCACCAACATCCATCTCCTCAACCCAGTAACCTTCCTGAGAGTATACCTGTCCATCTGAACCAAATATTTATCGTGTGCGGCCCTAGGGATACTCAGCAAGTCTTAATGCATCTAAGGAAACAACCTGTGGGTGATACAATTGCAGTGAAAGATAATATCTACAAAATTCTATAGAGACCCGGTACGCATTCGCCCAACCAGATATGGACGGACGCTCGTTAATTGATAAAAACCGTTATATAAGTAACATAAATAAACATTTCTCACCCTCCTTCTCGCTTACCGATGAGGTGGAAGAACATCCCATCTGTTGGCAATTTTATTAACCATTCCATGAGTATTGCATTATTTACACTAGTACAAACTCGTTACTTAGAGACTGTGTCTACAGCCGGTTTGCTCCAATAATACAAACTACCGGTTGTGTTCATCAACATCAAGCGCTCGTAATTTTTTGACCGCCTCTAACTTTGATATCAGACGGTTTTTAATATAAACCGTCTCTAGTATGATTTCCCCTCGGCCCGTCGTTAAAACAAACTGCCTCTAGACTGAAGCTGACAACATAAATTACTGGCCGTCTCTCTAAATCAGTCAACCGCAGCCAGTCAGAAATGTTAAACGCCTCTAGGTGTCTACTAAGGTGGGCCATTATGCCACCCATCTCAAAAACTAGCGTCGTGCACCTTCCTGAGGTAGCATGCGCGTGTTTTTTAGGGAAAGCCTGTATTTGTTGTTAATGAAGTTAGAAAGTGGAGATCATGGTAGCCCCCCCACCCACACGAGCCCACACCCACATGTCTACTCGAGGACTACCAAGGCTCCCGTGTATATAAACCCGCTCGACCTTCTTCTTCTTCCATGAGCTCATGTCATTTTCTCTAATCTGTCAAGTCACAAAACCCCAATCCGTACCTTGCGCGCACACCGAAGGTCCTTTGCTTGCACCACCACCCTCCCTAGTTGCGCCATGAAGCATACGTGTGGAGACGAGCCGAAGGTGAAGCCAGTTGGAGGCGCAGCAATAGATGGATCGGTCGTTGCCGAGCAGGCGGAGGCGGCTTCTCTGGGCAAGCACGTGGCTCATCATCACGCCGTCGAGGCTTCGAGCTCAACCGTCCAGCCAGTCCTCGTCGCCGTCGAGCAGCATGTGGCCAACAACATCGTGGTGCCAGCGACAGATCTGGATGAGGGGCATGCGGCAGGCGGATGCAACCCGGTGCTCTACATCAACGACCCATCCTCCACTAAGAAATCATCGACGCAATCGCGGAGAATGATGAGTTCGAGGTGGAGGTCTCTGATGAGGAGTCTGAGGTACTACTTTGCTAGCTTCTCTAGTTGCATCCGCAGATTTCACTATTCATACATAGGATTTGCTCAATCGTCTATATATTCTTTTGCTCTTGAAGTAGGGTATTAGTATATGTATGGTTTAAGCGGTCGATTGATGCATTTGTCATCTAGCCATAAAACCCTAATCTGTCTAGTCACAAAACCCCAATCTACTCATCTGCCATCTACTAAATTTACATTTTCTTAACTCATTGTTGCTCATACAGTTCTTCTTGTGCTATAAATTAAATCGGTTTGTAACATTTGACTACGGGGTTATAGGGTTTGCTAGTTGAGTGTTGCGATTTTGATACAAAATATTTATATTCCTTACTGAAGCCAATGATTCAAATTTTCCCCAAAAGAGTGCAAGGGAAGACACATATATATGATGGTGTCAGATTTTTTTAGGGATGGTTAGTGAACCTGAGGCAATGTACAACAATATAAGTTGTGCAATTGGTACTTTGGTTCGCTAACTCCATCTCTAAACAATTACATATGAGGCCCTAGATTTATTCTACACATATGAACTATGATCTTTGAAATGTTTCTCACTAAGGCCGAGATGATTGAAATTTGCCCTAAAAGAGTGCAAGGGAGACACATATATGAAAACCCGAGGCAGCAATGTACACAAACAATATAGGTTGTGCGGTTGGTAATTTGGTTTCCCCAAACTCCATTTGTGAAAAAAATTATGAGGCCTTTGATTATTCTCATATGGAACTAGATCTTTGAATTGTTTCTGATATTTTGAATGATTCGTATGATACATATGGTATATGCATTATTTTGATCATAGCTTGTTTCTATGTACATGTACGTGAAGACTGTTTTGGTACCTGAATATGTATATCCCTGAATATCAACTTTGTATGATTACTCATATGTTTTTATTGTGGAAAATGATTCAAATTTGGCCCAAAAGAGAGGCAGACATATTGGTGTCAGATTTTTTTAGGGATGAGTTACAAACCTGAGGCAATGTATAAGAACAATAGGTTGTATAATTGTTACTTGGTTCACTAACGCCATCCCTGAAGAAACTTATGAGGCCCCTAGATTTATTCTACATTCATAGAACTATGATCTTTGAATTGTTATTTCATGCATGCATTCATAATGTATAAGAATTACATTTCTTTTTCTCACTAAGACCGATGATTGAAATTTGCCCCAAAAGAGTGTAAGGGGAGACACAAATCATGTTGTCAATTTAAAGGGATAGGTTAGTGAATCTGAGTCTGCAATGTACACAAACAATATAGGTTGTGTTGTTGGTACTTTAGTTCGCCAACTCCATCTCTGAAAAAATTAAGAGGCCCTTGATTATTCTCATATGGAACTAGATCTTTGAATGATTCGTATGATGTATATGTATTTGCATGGTTTGGATCATAAGTTGTTTCTATGTACATGTACCTGAAGACTGTTTTTGTACCGGAATATGTATATCCTTGAATATTGTTTCGTAGGATTATATTTTAATTTCTTATTGTGGCCAATGGTTCAAATTTTCCCCAAAAGAGAGGCAGACACATTGGTGTCAAATTTTTTCAGGGATGAGTTAGCGAACCCGAGGCAATATATAAGAACAATACGTTGTGCAATTGTTACTTGGTTCGCTTACACCATCCCTGAAGAAACTTATGAGGCCGCAATCTTTGTTCTACATATACTGTGATTCAATTATTTGTCATTTTGTTGAGATGACATTATATATGAATTATGATCACACTATTTATGAGATGCATTCTCTTTGATATCAATTTAACATTGTCTTACATATATGTTCTCGGTTTTTGAGTTGTAATACAATTCAATCATGTGTATGAGTTTTAAGTTATGTTCTTAAAAATCATATGTAGGAGGATGATGATGAAGTGGACGATAGCAAGTACTCCAGGGACAACAAGAGCCTCTACGTGCTGAGGCGGCTACCGTATGAGCAAATCCCTTTCTACCATAGGGGGAGACTGTTTTGCCCATTCTGTAGCAGAGTCATCGACACGGACCTCGATAGGATGATCCAGCACGCGGTGGAGGTCCGCAAAGGCTGAGGTAGAAGGTATCAGCTGAAGACCTTGGCGTGGCACATAGCCTTCGGCAAATTCCTCTAGGAATATGTCAGGACTGGCCGGTATCCCCTCGAGTAGGTTGTTCCGGCCTCCTGATGCTGCCCCTATTAGGTGTCTCTGTGTCCCAGCCTCTTGTTGTTTCCCTTGATTTTATTTTGTTTTAGTTAATTATTACCCGTGGGTTGTGTAAGACAATATATCCGTGGTGTCTCTGGTGAACCTTCTATATACATATATATATATTAATCTACTCCATTATATGGAGTTCTTAAAATTTCTAGTGTTGAATTATATTACTGATCATGCTCATGGACACTACCACATATTTAATTTAGTCAAATTGGTGCAATACATCAATAAGATTTTAAATTTGTGGAAAATTCGTATTGAAGTAACTAAATCATCTCACATTGGCATTAAACATTTGAATTAGTCAAATTCAAAACAATTGCTCTGTGGCATGATACGAACCTGATTTACTCTTAGGACTCAAAGTTTCACTATAAATACCTCCCTTGGCCTTTAAATTATGAATTATTCTCAAAATTTAGGATTAAAAAAATCTAGAGTTCTAAATATTTTCGGCTGTCCGAATATTCACCCGACAAGATTTCCTTCAAAGAATACATGAAAAAATATTATATTGGTGAAAATTTTAGTCAAATTCAAAATACTCGCACCTTATTTCTCTGCAGCAAAGCGCATGAACACTAATCGTCATACCTTTCAGGGTAAAGATCCAAGATTTGTATTACGCCAAAAAAATTCTTCAATTTATGAACCTAATTTAGTCTTAGGGGACTCAAATTCACTCTAGCAACCATGTATACACACCTTTCTTTGCTTTAAATTATGAATAATTCTCAAATTTTAGGAAAATCAAACACCGGAGTTCCGAATATATCCGGAGTTCCTAATATTAGCTTTTTGAAATTTCTAGAGGTCAAGTACTTGGCGGAAAATTTTGATATATTCGGAGAACGGACGTTCTTAGAGACTTTTTACACTTGCAGCCGTCTGAGGCTAGTACTTGGCGCCAAATATCTGAAAATATTTGGACAAATATTTCACATATGTGGCACTTTTGTTCTTCCCCGCCCGCCTAGACCACTGTCCACCGCTGTCGCCCTATACCACCGCCGCCTCCGGTCCCTTGCCTCTCCACCACCGCTGCCTCTGGTCCCCTGCGGTGCAGACGCTCCCCCTCGCCTCTAAGGACCCCTTCGTCGTATAGGCAGGTATGCATGAAAACCAAACCCCCAAAACCTTAAATCAGCAGCTTCGATTTAGGATTTTTGCCATGGGATTTTCTATTTTGCTTCTTGAATTTAAGGTTCAGGGTCACCAAGCTACGAAGACCCGACGGTGCCTCCGGACAGCCTCCCCCAGACGGCCTGCATTTATCCCAACTCTTTTCGCCTATATAAATCTCAAAATTTGTAGTTGTCACTTCCAGTAATAGAGATTTAATTATCACTTCCATCAATAGAGATTTAATTGTCACTTCCAGCAATAGAGATTTAATTGTCACTTTATTAGTCTTCTTGCATCTTCATTGTATTAAGATGCTCTCTATCTATATCTATTTAACAGATGGGAACCTGTAATTACGATGCAGTCATGTTGTCTAGAGATGACAGTTTTCGCATTAACTTTGGTGATTTTGAATTCTAGTCAACAGATGAAGAGTCCACTGAGAGTATTGAGTTTAGAGATATCAAAACAACATCAAAACTGCAGTCATCTATTTGTATGCATTTAGACGGTAGACATTAATATTCCACCGCATTGGAATTTTTATGTGTTGTTGCATCAGGGCCTCAACACAAGGGGGCACTGATTTTAATAAGTAGAGCCTTTTTGGAAACGGCATGTATCTGAAAGAAGTTCATGTAGACTTCCTCTTAGACTGGTGTGAACCCAAATTTCCACCAAAAATCAAGTACTACATCTGCATGTTGCGCTATTCATCTGTCTTGAAAAAGAAGTGCAAGCTGGTAAGATGATATATTGTTGATCATATTATCAACAAGATGCCATATGATATTTAAATACTTCTAGTAATCACACCATGCTAATTCTTCAATTCTCTATGCTTGCCCAGATATTTGGAGCTGAGTTCACAAGAAAATACCTAAAGAATCGCCTTGATGAACGTACTGATGTCCATGTTTGGCAAATGAAAAGCAAAAAACCAAAGATGGTTAGGATGAAGATGGGAGCTGGGTCAAATACAATCTTGACGACTGGATGGGAGAAGGTTGTGAGAAGCTTCAACCTAAATTAGGATACCATTGTCCTTTTTTGCTTTGATGAAAAAGATAATGGAGAGGTACCTATTCTGGTTCAGCAACTTTCACCGGGCGGCCGATTCTAAATGCAATCCTAGTTTGTTAGAGTACTCATTATGCTAGATGATTGATTTATGGACTGCAGTTTGTATGTACTATCATAACGTGTAATTGCTAAATTTGTATGGATTTCCCAAACTATATGGCTCTTGTTACCGTGATCGAGCTGCTATAATAAGTTCTTTATATAATGTGTCTACTTGTCTGCTGAATCATGATTATGTGTCATGTCAGCTATGATCGAGTTTAAATTAGCATGCTATTACTTAAAAATGGTTTACACACACTGGAGACGGTCACTCTAAAAGCCGCTTCGAGGCACACTACTTGTGAAGATGGTCTTTGTTAAAATATGACTCAGGTCGTCTCACTATTGGAGACGGTCCCTAGTATAGGTTGTCTGAGGATGACGAGTTCTTGCAAGTGGTTCTAAATATGGGCCGTCTCCATATCATACATCTTAGAGATGTTTTCCATTTTGCACCATCTGAGATCTCGTATCTTAGAGCCATAAAGAAAAAACAGCTCAGGAGGTGTGCTCTTAGAAGCTATGCGTTTGAGCCAGAACGAGAAACCGACTGAGGCCCATGGGAGATTGACGTCTCTAAGTAACGCGTTTGTACTAGTGCTACTAGTCATATCTTAGTCAATTTAAAGGCGGTACTTTAGTTTTTCATGTCTTGATCGAGAAACTCTGCTCCAAGTCGTCCATAACCGCGAACACGGCTTTTAGAAAGATTTACACTGCATGGGTGCACAAGTAGCAACACACACATGATCAACCTCGGGAAGAACCAAATAAAACACAATAAGGCCTCACGACAATACATTTACAGGATTCATAAATTATTTCAAGGGCCACCCCACTAAGCTACCCGCAACGAAGTTGGCCGGCTCCAAGACGGACCCAGGATTTGTGTCAATGGTTGTAAACGACTGGGAAGCCGAAAGTGTGACTGGGCTTGTCGATCCTGCAAAAACACACTGCATTCCAAAATAGTACAAGTGCTCCACACGCAATCGTAAATTAAGTAGCAAAGCATGTCATACGTACAGGATATTAATAAATCCCTAAACTACTTTGTATCCCCAAGAAATAAAGTGTGAATCAAGCTCAGGCGAAGGGGATCCATAGATTCTCCCGTATGTGGATAGTGTGAATAGTCAAGGAACATGAATCAAGTACTCGGGGTCCTACGGGACACAAGTGAGCTTAAATAACCAAATAACAGATAATGCTCACCGATGCCTCTTTCATTAGTTCTCCCATTACTACTCAGATTAAGTTGTTTAGGTATCTCGTTATCCAAAGACTTGCACAAACCCTACACATGTAATTCAATGACTCGCATGGCTCAAACAACTCCTGTAGTAATGGCTCATGGGATGGAGGTACAAGCTTCGATGGGGTTTAAAAGTAAAGGCTATGAAATAGTTGGGATTTAATTTAATGCAATCGTGACTCAATGATGCATGAGTAAGATATAAGCATAGGTACTATATGTATGGAAGCATGGGGAATTGCTTGCCTGGCAGTTCAGTTGCGGAATAAGAAGGATCCGGGTAATACTCCTGAGACTTCTAGTATTCTCCTTGCTTAGTGTCTATCCGGATAAAAACCAAACACACAAGGGAAAAATAAATACATTGCACAATCATATAAATCATATGCATCAAGCAAACAAGGTATGCCATGATGTAATGATGCAAAATTACATGGTATAGCATAGCATGGCAGAGGTGTGGAAACAATAATAAAGCACTTTATTTATTTAGGCATGTTTTACGCTCATAAACAGTTCTAATTATATAATATTTATATGATACATACTTCAATTTATATCATGGAACGCATAATCAGAACAGGTTCATCGCGCTGATCGATTTAGACATATTATTTGTCGAATTTGGATTTACGGAAATAAAGTTATGAATTTATTAGAAAAAGGCATTTATTGGCATTTAAATAATTTCGAAATTTTAAATTGCTCAAAAGTTATATTGGATGACATCTTTGAATTCCTCATATTTTTCTGATCAGAAAACATATATCATCTATTTTATTTGAAAATATGAATTTTAAACAATATTTAAATCAAGTTATATTAATAGGGTCAAATGTCAAAGGTTTGACTAGTTGGAGTTGACTCTGGTCAAATTTGAATTTGTATTTGAATTCATATTTAAATTTGAAACACTTTTCATTTTATTTTTTTGTCAAATTCGAATTGTATAAAAAGATATGAATTAATTAAGATATATATCATATTCTGGTTTTTTATTTTGATTTAAATTAACACATAAACTTTTGTTACCGTGGTACGTTCTACCCACCGAGACCGACATGCGGGACCGGAGGTTTGCGGGGCCACTTCGCGCGCGGGTCAGAGCAGGGGTGACACGTGGGACGCGGAAGGACCCGTGTGTGCTCGACATAAACTGCTAGAGGTTTTTCTGCAAAAAGGTGGTCGCGCGTTCTGACCAAACTGAATATTGCATCGCAAAAATAGTTAGCTGAATCGATTTGGCGAGGAAGTTTCCGAGCAAACTGCTATGATATTTTGTATGCTTAAAAACAAAATTTGTAGATCTCGCTTAGATCTAGAACTCTCGTGTTCAAAGATTTTCCAGAGAGGGGCAGAATCTACTGCTACGAAGCTGGGAACAGAGGGCCAGGTGGAGGAAACGGTTATTATCGACCGTGGAGTCACGGCGCGGTGCGACGCGCGCGGCGAGACGAGGACAAGGGCGACTGGCAGGGCGGGTGCGCAGCACGGCGTGTGTCTCGACGAGCAGCAATGCGAGCTCAAGAGGTAAGGGACGAGGCGGTGCTCACCGGGCGGAGGTCGGCAAAGGCGTGACGGCGGCGGTGCTGGCGGTCCACAAGGCGGCTGGCAGGTGTTCGACAACTACTGCGCACTACCGGGGACCGGTGGTGAACGACGGTGTTCTAGAGACGACATGGTCGTCGATGGTGTTCGGCAGGGCGCAACTTCACCTCCTCGCTCACTGTGCCATAAGCTACGGTGGCGTCGGCTTAGACTCCCGGACGAGGTCGGCTGGCTATGGAGGTACCGGACGGCGGCAACTAGGGTTTTTGGTAGAGGGGCGGAAGGAGAGGGGTGATGCAATCTGGAGAGTGGTTGAGACCCCAGCCACTTTATGCACATGGAGGAAGAAAGAAGCACGGCTCTACGTGGGCGATCTACTCGCTGGCGATCACATGCGGTCAGGAGGGAGGAAGAAAAGCAGGGCATGGCAGCCTCGATGCTAGGTGGAATCGGGCCAGGAAGGAGGGGCCGTGGGGTGTTGGTTTGCTTCGGGCTAGGTGGACACAGAGAGGTGTAGTGGTAAGGGTCAGAGAAGGGGTGCGCGGGAGGCGTGCTCTCTCGACGTGAGATTGCACCAGCAAGGTGGCGCCAGGTTTGGCTGCACCAAGTGGACTAGGGAGGGTGAGACCTAGGTGGTGTGGTTTGATCTGGTTCCAGCCAACAAGAGAAAGAAGGGTGGTTCGGTGG
Source organism: Avena sativa (assembly GCA_916181665.1). NCBI lineage: Eukaryota > Viridiplantae > Streptophyta > Magnoliopsida > Poales > Poaceae > Avena > Avena sativa. Next base: position 539,222,982 of record OV702289.1, on the reverse strand, counting down.
GGTGTCGAAGGTGAGATGGTTTGGTTTCAATCAAACCATCAAGAGAGGGGGCTTGGTGGAGGAGGTTTAAAAGAGAGAGAATAGTAGCTATGTTTTAGACATGCACATACACTCAGTGCATGTAGAATGGTTATTCCTCAAAGAGTTTAGGATTGGAAGGAAGAAGAGGGCTCATATGTATGCTTGTATGGATATACTTACACACAAGAAGGGAAAATAGAAGATGACATGTAGGTAAGAGTAGAAGTGGAGCAAGATATGGGTTACTAGTGACAAGGTTGATGGTTTGCCACAAGATTAAAAGGGAAAGAACATAAGCATAAAAGATATTGAAACCATTAAAGAGGAAGTAGATCATGGTGATATGGAACACATTGCATGGGCCATGCAAGGCATTTATTGCCACCCATGAAGATGCATATATATGATGAATGAGAGGGGAAACCACATGCTTGATTTAAGATTCAAATACCCACATGTTGATAAAAGTAGGATTAGATCAAGGGTTGGTGTTACCATGTTAGAAGAAAGGTTAAGAATGAGAGAGATGCCCTCAACTCAAATTGGACATTGTATACAAGTATCAAGAACCAACTACAATATATCAAGAGGAAAATACAATTAATAAGAATAGAAATGCATATGGGATAAGAACCAAAAGAGGGATTGTTATATGATGCTCAAATGTAAGGTGGCATGGTGACATGAGCATGATATAATGATGATGCAACAATACATATATGAAGTATCATTTTATTATTAAACCAAGTAGCATTACAGATGTTAGACAGATGGGATGCTACAGAGGACTCGGAGGTTGTCGAGGTATCGGACGTGTGTGCGATATGGATACACCGCTACTTTGCGGTGCTGGACTTGCTGGTGCTGGACCTGCTGGACTTGCTAGACTTCATCACGATCTTGAGATCGGCAAGTAAACGATTACATCATCCGCGAAATCAGATTTCGTTAACAAAGCTTTTCGGTCTTTAAGGGTAAGATCTTTATAGATGTATATTCATCCATTGATTGTATCTAGATAGATAGATCTTGATGTTTAGTTGTTCACATCGTAGGAAATTTTTTGTTTTCTATGCTGCGAACCCAACAACGACACCATCTTCATCGACTAGATCTAGGGTTTAGTTTAAATTTGTTTAAGTTTATTTCAAGTTTAGTTTAAATTTGGTTGAATGTATAAAACTATGCTATCAATCTATATGTTTTTAATTTTTTTTCCGATGGGGTGGACATGATTTTGGGGCGGCCCATTGCGTGCTAGGGGAGGACAAAGAGCGGACAACGGTCCTTTTTTCTCTCCAAAGTAGTGTCCGCATGGAAAAATGTGACCGAATTTGGGAAGGCCCCTTGGAGATGCTTAGGCTGGTCCTAGTGATAGTATCATAAGGTGTATCATGCATGCCACCTTGGCAAAATAAGAATGTGACACAATAATTAATGAAGAGAGATGTGATAGTGGTGTCATAATATGATACAGTATTATAGCACATGTAACAAGAAAATTTAATATCAAATACATCTTGTACATCAAATTGTATTGAGATTTTACAAATAATTAAATACCATGAGACTATGATATAACAAGATGATACTAAGTACTATAAGAATAGTATTATATGATATAATCATATGTATGATACTAGTAATATATAGTGTATGATCTAGGCAGAGGACTGACATGCCGGATACAATAGTGTAGCGTGCTCAGTGGCCGAGCTAGTAGGAAATAGGGACAGTTAGATCGGATGTCACGGATGATGCATTGTACAGTATATCAATCATAGGCGTCATAAGTTGTGCTACTGTTAGCGACTTTTCCGCATTTACGAAAAATGGTACTATAGCTACTAGGAGAGGTACGTTTGACAATTGTGACATGGACGTCAACGGGCCGGAGTCTAATATGAAAGTAGCTACTGTAGTAAATTAATCGCGACTTCATGTGCACTGCTCAAGTTATCTTTAGGTAGGAGCAGCTACCTAGTTTCAGCGTTGATTAGCTTGGACAGAAATGTTAGTTGGGCGAGCATCTCACGGCGATAGAACTGTTAATTATGACAGTAGACATTTGTTTTTTACTCTCTCCGATCCAAATAGATAAATTCGAATCTAAATAAATCTGAAAACATTAATTTAGACTACAGTAGATATATACGAATCTAGATAAATCTAAGAACATTAATTTGGATACGAGAGAGTAACTGAATTGATGGAAATATATTTGGATTTGAACATTTCTGAAGTATCGAGCCAAGTTTTGGTGAAAATATATGCTAGAAATTTGTATATATGTATCCCTATATGGACAAATTCATTTGCATTTGAGAACCTAAAAAATTTCATGTGGTAATTAGTGGTTTATTGGAAGGATGGCACGGACGATCAATAAACAGAGAATAGGTGGTTTATTGAAAATATTTTCTTCAAATCATCCGTTAATTACGTAAGCACTAATTTTGTAGTCCCAAATATTGTTATTTTGTTCTGATTTTTCTCTCACGTTGGATGACTTCATAGATGGGAAAGAAACTAAAAACAAATTCATGAATCGCGGTGAGAGTTTCCTTCCCATCACGCATCGCAGGGTGGGTGAAGGGGAGAGAGGATGGCGACTTCGAACCGATCTGGAGAGCGTGGCGGTGGTTCATCCAGAACGCTGTCGAGATCGTTGAACAAGTTGGGGACGGAGGATCTAACCGAGGGGTTGTCGGCGAAGATGGGTGATCTTCTCCTCACTGAGAAAGAAGCTACGGGCTTGGTCATCAAAGGTCATCAAAGGTACGGAATCGCTCCATGTTCCTCGCCCAAGGTGGGCTGTGGTGGGCAAGATCTGCTCGCCGTGAAAGCTGGTGATAAATGCCCCGGAAAGAGCCATGCGACGTGCGTGGGGGATTCATCGCCCTACGCAATTCAAAGATCTTGGTGACAACCGGTTTGCGGTATGTTTTACCTCAGAGGGCGATTGGCGACATGTACTCAAGAGTGGTCCATGGCAGTTCGACTTTAATGTGGTTTTGTTGAAGGACTACGATGGCTCAATCCGTCTGTCTGATATAGTGTTTGATTCTTTGGATATACGGGTTAGGGTTCTAGACCTACCTATGGATATGATGAATGGGGTATATGGGAAGCTCATTGGAGGATGGATTGGAAAGTTCATATCTGTGGATGTGGATGAGGAAGGATTGGCCTAGGTAAAGGATCTTCGAATCAGGGTGGCGGTAACGGTGGATCAACCGACTGGTCCGAGGAGTTACTTCGAGAGAGAATGAAGATGAGGCCGTGGGCAAATGGTTTGATCTCAAATACGAGAAGGTACCACACTTGTGTGGCTGCCTCGTGCACAAAGACAACATGTGCTCAGTGGAGAAGGAGGAAGTCCAGCAGTGGGGCGAATGGCTAAGGGACTCGCCGAGGGGGATTCAGAAACCCCCTCCCAGTGCCCTACCGTCGGTTTTGTCGGGAAACTACAGTGGCAGTTTTTCGAGCTCTGAGGCTAGGGGGCGAGGGAGGTGCATGCGTGCATGATCTGCCACATCGGAGGAACTTAGCTACTGACTTTGCTCACTCCAGTTCTTCTCGCATTGGTGGGAAAGAGATTGAGAGAGAGCAGGAGGATGTTAACATCCTGGATAAGTGTCACCGGATGCGTATCTCTGATCGGGAGAAGGGAAAGAACACAGGGGACCTAGTGCAGCAAAAGAACAACAATGGTACTTGTGTTCGCCATCCAAGAAAGGTCTCTGAAGCAAAAACTCAAGATAAACCAATAGTTCCACCTAGTAATAAGAGCAAAAAGAGAGGACAGAAAATGGAGTGGAGGCCGGTCCTGGTTCAAGTTATAGGAGAGGATGATCTGGAGTCAGCAGGCAAAAGACAACACACAAATTTGGTGTTCAATTGTATTGCTGATCCAGAGAAGGGTGGAGAGGGGAAAGTTGCTAGTTCAGTGTTTGACAGAATTCAGAACCCACCGGCAGCTCTTGCGATGCAGGACCGCCGGGGACAATGAATCTTCTAGCCCAGAACTGCCGTGGTTTGGGGTTGGACATGGCGGTGGGCGAACTTCGTGACCTGGTGAGGTCCTACAACCCAGGGGTGGTGTTTTTGTGTGAAACCAAACATAAACAAAAAGCTATGGAGAAACTACAATGGAGTTTGGTATTCAAACCCGGTATTTGTGTGGAGGGGAAGGGAAAAGGGGGTGGATTAGGACTATGGTGGCGAGACAGTATTGAAGTTTTAGTCCGCCCCTGATGCCAATATTTCATTGATGCGAAGATTACCACAGAAGCAGGAGCCTGGAGATTCACCGGAATCTATGGCGAGCCAAAAACTGAGCTTCGATCTAAAACATGGGAGGTGCTTAGATTTCTTAAGGCTCAGATCACCTTCCATGGATCTGTGTTGGCGATTTTAATGAGATTGTTTCACAAGAGGGGCTGCTAGGCCAGAATGATCGAAATGAAAATTAGATGTCTAATTTTAGGGGCTGCCTATCGGACTGCCGATTGGTGGAGCTGGGTTTCTCTGGCTATCCGTTTAGATGGGATAACAGGAGAGCGGGGGCCAATAATATATAGGCTCGCTTGGATCCTGCCACTGCAAATGAAGAGTTCTTGGCTATGTTTCCTCTCACTCACGTTCAGCATATTGTAACTGAGGAATTTGATCATATGGCATTGCTTATTAAGATCACAGCTGAGCCGGACATCCGACCAGCTGTGATGTCAAAGAGTTTTATGTTTGAAGAAATGTGGACACGCCATGATTCTTATGATGCTATGGTGCAGGAGGCTTAGCGCGATAGTGACCATTTTGGCTCCATGCAACGATGGAGCGCCTTGTCTGTTGGTTCTGTTTGTAAAGAAATAAAGAAACTGAAAGCGGGACTAGAGGACGCAAAAGTTCAGGCCTTGGTTATTGATTCCTCACAGGAGGTAAAGAATATTGAGAAAATGTTGCATGAAATATATGAAAGGGAGGAGATAATGTATAAGTAGAGGTCAAGATAGGATTGGCTCAAGGCGGGTGACAAAAATACGAGATATTTTTAGAACAGAGCGGCACACATGCGACGCAAGAACACGGTCCGGTTTCTACAGCGAGATGACGGCAGCTGCGATATAAATGAAGGCATGTGTGATATGGCACAAAGTTTTTTTGCCAACCTCTATACCACGGAAGGCGCCTCTAACATGTCACGCACCTTAGAGAAGATCCCTGAATTTTTCACCCCTGAGATGAATCAAAAGCTGACTGTAACTATGACTGACTCAGAAATTGAAAAGGCTCTTTTCAGATGGGCCCGACTAAGTCCTCTTGACCTGATGGACTACCAGCATTATTCTTTCAGCACCACTGGGCTGAGCTGAAGGAAGTTGTTCTTTCTGCTCTATGCCAAGGTACTAAAAGCTAGATATTACAAGGTGGGGCTTTTCCTAACAGCAGGATGTCTCAATATGTCCTCGTTTACGTGGAGGGGGATCATTCGGGGCAGAGCGCTTCTCAAAGTTGCGCTAGTATGGCGGGTTGGAGAGGAATCTTCCATCAAAGTAATGGGTGATAATTGGATCCCACGTGCGGGTGCCCAACATCCACTAGGTTGTAGGCACGATGAATGCCTAGAGCATGTTAATGACTTCATTGTACAAGAGGGGGTGCATGGGATGTTGAAAAGTTGAATGATTTCTTCTATGAGATTGATGTAGGTGATATTCTGTGCACACCGGTTGGCCGGGCAGGGACGGAGGATTTCCAAGCTTGGAACCACACCAAGAACGGTCTTTTTACGGTGAAATATACTAATCATCTCGCTGTACAGCGTAAGAAGGCGAAAGGAGGGATGGTGGAATCCTCCAATAGTTGTGCTGATCACAAAGGGTGGCTGGCACTTTGTGACATAGGTATGATTACTCGGATGCTTATCATGCGCTATCCTATACTGGGTAAAAGGCCTCTGGCCCATGAAGACTTCAAATGATGGCTCAAGGAAACAACCGATAAAGACTTTGATTGTATTAGGAAAGTGACTATGAACCGACATTGTGTTGGTGTTGTAATTACACGTGTATAAAACCTATCCGCATAAAGCTTTGAGACCCGACCTATTATATATAGGACGGGAGAAGGCCAAGCGAGGGTACCGAAAACTCCCAGGCAACTTGTAATAGTGCGATTCCCAAATATTCAGGCGACTTTAACTCCATTGTTTTTCTGATATCCGACGAAATCCCCAATGTTCTCTTTTCTATGAAACCCTAAGTCCTTCACCATGGACATTGTCGAGGTTACCCCTCATCAATTGGCGCCGTCTGTGGGAAACCTGAATGCTGGAACCATGGATTCGGCGGACCGCTCTCCACCAAGCATCAACCCGACAAAAGCAGATCCACACCCGCCCACCCCTGTATTGGTACCCGCCGATTTCAACAGCGGATCCGATCTAATCATTGAAAGCTTCCACTTCCAAGTAGAAGACCTACATTAATCACACCCTTTGGCTCTGATCACATTAGGACCGTCGGTGGAAAAACCTACGCCTACGGTGGTACCAACATCTTCTGTCGGGTCCTCCATGGATGCCAAAGCACAGATCGAAGCAGGCAAAGAAAGCAAGCAAATCGATATGGATCTAGGGGACCTTGATGGTCTTTACGATAATCTCTCCTTCGGATCAGATCCACGGCTAACCTCACCATGCGAAGCAAGCCCGGCAAATTCAGAACCCGAAGAAATCAGCGAAAACGTCGACTTTAGAATAAGGATGGCGAAAATTTACCCAGAAATACAATCTTAGAATACTACCAGCGCATCCTTCAGAGTAGAAGACAACATCACCAGCCCACGCATAATACGCCACCAAGTGTGCATGGTCAATGGGAACACCTCAACACCATGCGACTCTAACGGTAACCCTACCCTCGACTCCAATGATATTTTATCAGATGACAATGCAGGAAATCACAGCAATGAAGGGGACCACGGAAACGGAGGAGAAACAGCGGAAAACCACATAGTCCAAGGAAGGGAAGGAGAGCCACATGAAGGAGAGAGGCGAACTCTTCGGCTACTAGCAGCGGCATGGCAAAAAGAAAGGGAAGCAATTTCGAGAGCAGTTCTGATGACAGTGGACGCTTCACATGAGGATCTATTAGCATATCAATATCTGCTTCATCACAATAAGAGAGACCTACTCAGGATGCAGAGGCAACTCGACGAAAGAAAAATATTAGCCGACGAATCCATCTTACGACGGGCACAGCTAAGTTCTACCCGAGGATCAGGGAGCGTAACAGGAGGAGCACCACCAAGAAGGAGAACATCTCGATTGGAGAATATACCTGAAGCAGAGAGAGACAGACTCATCCGGGATCTTGATTTACGGTTCATGTCGATAGATCAATCAGGAAACATCAAGGCAAAATGGCCCAGGCAGCCATCAAGGCCACGCAAACATATCTGATCACAACTCAGCCCACACCCGACGATCCTTGTGTGGCCCTCCACCGCTCCGCCTTGATGAACCTTGGCATGGTCGGAGCCTCTCTCGTGGAAGCAGAGCAAGGAATCACGCGATAGCCCGATAGATCCCCACGCTGTTGCAGCAGCCCTCGTCAAGTGGGACACACCCGACGATCTCGATCGCCACACCAGGCACACCTCGTAGGACACGAGCCGCGAAGCAACACAAGAAACGACAACACACAACATAGGAACGATGGATCAAGAGATGAAAACCGCAGCCGACGACACCATGACGAATACAACAAAGACGATTACAAGCTATGCGGGGCTAGTTGTTTCACTCAGCGGATTTGCAAAACCACAGTACCCAAGGACTTAAAACTTCCACACGACCGCCAAAAGTATGATGGACTCCAAGAACCTGAAGCATGGTTAGCAGATTATTTGGCTACTGTCAAGTTACAAGGCGGTCCCACAGCTACCGCAATGCAAAGCTTACAACTACACCTCACCGACGCTGCAAGATCATGGCTCAGGCAGCTACCTGAGGATTCTATTGGCAACTGGAATGACATAGAAGATAAGTTCGTCTGACACTTCCAATCCACATTTATACGACCTGCATCCTTGGAGCAGTTGCATGCATGCAAACAAAAATCTAGGGAATCAATAAGAGCATTCATCCAAAGATGGAATATCATAAAAAACTCAGCTGATTCCATATCCGATGAAAGGGCTATCGACGCCTTCAATGATGGCCTCCGTCACCGAGAATTCATAGAAGAACTGGGAAGGGTTAAACCCAAAACAATCTCACAGCTAACGGAAATAGCAAATCGTTGGGCTGATGGGGATGACGCGCTGTATAATAAGCTTACGCGATCACCCGAAGAAGACAGGGATAAACGCGGCAACGATAGAAGAAGAAGGAACAATGATGGAAACATGGGACCAAGTTACATCGCAGCCAGTTTTTCGGGTGAAGATAACAATAGAAGCAGCGACTACAATGGTGGGTACCGCCAAAGTAAGGATGACGTCGGAGGAAGCCAGTCAACACAACAATACCAGCCAAGAGCTCGGGATCCACCCATGTTCGCAATGCAAATGTTGGAAGGACCCTGTAATATGCACTTTTACGTCTGATGGCTCAATGCACGGCGCCCAGAAAAATGCTTGATGGCGGTGTTGATGTAGAGCTCGTTGGGAACCCCAAGAGGAAGGTATGATGAACACAGGAGCAAGTTTCCCTCAGTTATGAAACCAAGGTTTAATCGAACCAGTAGGAGCAAGAAAACACCCCAAAGGTGTTACTAGCTGAGCTTTGGCAGGGCGCACTACCGGTGCTAGTAGCAACGTGGAGACCTGCACAACACAACCACAGAACTTTGTCCCCAACTTGCGATGAGGTTGTCAATCTCACCGTGTTTTTTGGAAAACAAAGGGTTAAACGTATCGAATGGAAAGAAGTAAAAGTTTGCAAAAAGTAAACACGAAGAAGTAAACAGTTTATAGATTGTATGTAAAGAAAAGGACCGGGATCCATAGTTCACTAGAGGTGGCTCACCTTAGATAGATAACATGCTGGGTGAACAAATTACAGCGGGGAAATTGACAAACATCGAGAAAGCAATACATGCATATACTAATCATCTTGACTCCTTTGAGACTTGATTGGGAATTACAACATTATACATAGACCGCCATCCAACTGCATCTATGACTAATAATCCACCTTCAGGTTATCATCCGAACCCCCTCCAGTATTAAGTTGCAAGCAACATATTATTGCTTTACGAACTATATGTAAAGTAAACAATACGATTGTTCTATGAACAAAGGATTATTGTTTTCTCCCTAGTAGCAACAACACATCTAGTATCTTAGAGATTTTTGTCACTTCCCCAGATTACCAGAGGCATGAACCCATTATCGAGCATAAATACTAACTCTTGGAGTTGCTAGCATCTACTTGGACAAGATAGCTACTAACAACGGAAAGCATGCAAGATCACAAATAACAAAGACATGATAGAATCAATAATCAATCTGAAATAGCATCTCAATATCCATCGGATCCCCGCAAACACAACATGCAGAATTACAAATAGATGATCTTGATCATGAATGGAGCTCACAAGATCTAGAAATGAAAGCACAAAGGAGGAGAACTAGCCATCTAGCTACTACATGGATCCGTAGTCCAAGGATGAACTACTCACGCATCACACCGGAGGCTTGCATGGTGATGAAGAAGGCCTCCAGGGTGAATTCCCCTCTCCGGCAGGGTGCCGGGAAGAGCTTCAGATCCCTCCCGATCTAGGGATGGAGATGACGGTGGCTACAGACTCTTTCGTGGATTTTTGATCGGGGACTTAGGGTTTTCGTCCCGAGGGCATCTTATAGGCAGAAGGACAGGCCGAGGGGGTGCCGGGAGCGGCCACACCACCCCCTGGCGCAGGCCAAGCCTGGTCGTGCGGCCAGGTGGTGTGGTGGCCCCCTGGCCCCTCTCCGTCTCGTATTCTGGCACTTGATGACATCCGGAAAAATAGGCACTTTGGCTTTTGTCCCGTCCAATTCCGAGAATATTCATTTTCTGACTTTCCTGGAACCAAAAACAGTAGAAAACAGGCAGCTGGCACTGTGGCTCTTGTTAATAGGTTAGTCCAAGAAATCATATGAAAAGTACTCCAAAGTTGGAAGAAAACACAAGAAAGTGGATAAAACCAAGCATGGAACATCAAAAATTATATATACATTTGCAATGTATCAACATCCCCAAGCTTAACTCCGACTCGTCGTCGAGTAGGTAAGTGATAAAAATAAAGAATAATTTTTGAGGTGACATGCACCATCAAAGACTTGATCAAAGTATTTGCAAAACATTCAAAGCTGGGATCATAGTGCTTCAATCATAACATGAAAGACAAGGTTCTAGCAATAAGCAAAGAAACTATGATGCAGCATGAAAAGGCACAAACAAAAGATTCATGAATAACAATGCTTTGCAAGACGTTTGTTTGTTTCACATAAAGAAAACATAGCATAAAAGTATTCAGCTTGTCCCTCATAGAGTAGCAAATATAAATGCATATGACACCTTCAAACTTCATAAGAGTGACTAGATGCAAATAGTTTAAAACAAGCAATAACAAGTTATGCATCAATCAACTAGTCTTGGGACAATGCACATAGAACTAAGAATGGCCACTATGCTCTCAAAGTAGGTGCATAAAGATAGAAGGTGGAGACTCAATATAATGGTGGAAGAAAGGCCTTTTGTAAAAGGAAGTAGGGATTCAAGTCTCATAAAGAGCTTCCAAAAATTATGGTACTTATAGCTTTCAGCTCTCATTGCCCCTATCATAAGCATCTTGAAGTGATTAAGGTTAAAGTGAACAAACTATGGTGTACATGCTTGACGAGGATGGAGATGACGGCGGCTACAGACTCTTTCGTGGATTTTTGATCAGGGACTTAGGGTTTTCGTCCCGAGGGCATCTTATAGGCGGAAGGAGAGGCCGAGGGGGTGCCGAGAGCGGCCACACCACCCCCTGGCGTGGGCCAAGCCTGGCCCCGCGGCCAGGTGGTGTGGTGGCCCCTGGCCCCTCTCCGTCTCATATTCTGGCACTTGATGACATCCGGAAAAATAGGCACTTTGGCTTTTGTCCCATCCAATTCCGAGAATATTCATTTTCTAACTTTCCTGGAACCAAAAATAGCAGAAAACAGGCAGCTGGCACTGTGGCTCTTGTTAATAGGTTAGTCCAAGAAATCATATGAAAAGTACTCCAAAGTTGGAACAAAACACAAGAAAGTGGATAAAACCAAGCATGGAACATCAAAAATTATAGATACATTTGCAATGTATCAACGTCGACTCGGCTGGCAGGCGGCAATCTAACCATCTCATGAAAGACTATCGAACATTCTTGAAGATGCAGGAGTTATGTAATGCAAAAGCAACCGAAGAGGCAAACCGAGGATACGCATCCACGCCTGGCACGTTAGCCATCAGCGCACCACCACCACCGTCACCAGTAGTACAACCGCCAAACACAACTGATCAAAACGGTGAATACCCTAGGTCAAAAGGGGCAATGTCAATGATTCAGAAGGGACGTCCATCCAATAGAACCCATAAGCTCATCACAAGACAAATCAATATGGCAGAAACAGCAACATCAACCACACCCGAATATCTCCACTAGTCCGAGCAAGAAATCACATTCAGCAGAGCTGATCACCCGCTTCGGGTCCCACGACCGGGCCACTCAGCATTGATAGTCGAAGCACAAATTAGTGGTTTCGATATGAGCAAAGTCTCCATGGATGTAGGAAGCAGCATAAATCTGATCTACGCAAAAACGCTAAGAACAATGGGCTATCCCTTAGACAATCTCGCGCCAACCGAAACATCTTTCCACGGAATAGTACCAGGTAAAGCCGAAATTCCTTTAGGAATTTTTTTTCATGACGTTGTTTTTGTTTCCAAAGTAAATTTCAGGCGGGAAAAACTTGAATTCAAAGTTATGGACTGGCCATCACAATATCATGCGATCCTGGGACGACCAGCCTTCGCATGATTCATGGCAGTTCCACATTATGTGTACCTAGTCATGAAAATTCCAGCACCAAGAGGAATCATCACAGTAAAAGGAAGCTTCACACATACCGACAATTGTGATCGGGAGTTCAATAAAATTTCTGAATCTTTCGGGATGGCACCGGAGTTCGAACAACTCAAAACTTCGGCAATTGCAGAACCACTGGAAGTAGCGTGTGTCAATCTCGATCAGGCTTTTGACACTGCAAAGGACACAAAAGAAGTACAGACCCACTCCGTTGACCCGACGAAAACAACATTAGTGGCTTCCAATCTTGGTCCCGCATAGGAAAGCGCGCTCATCGAGTTCCTCCATGAGCACTGGGAGATTTTCGCATGGCGACCTTCTGACATGCCAGGAATTCCCAGGGAACGCTGAGCACACATTAAATTTGGATCCAAAGGCGAAGCTAGTAAAGCAACTGCTTCGTCGCTTCGCAGAACCAAAGCATAAAGCCATTGGAAAGGAGCTCCATCGCCTTATTAATGCCAATTTTATCAAAGATCTAACAAAAGCAGAGTGGGTCGCAAACCCAGTATGTGTTACAAAGAAAAATACTACAGAACTTTGGATGTGCATGGACTTTAGTGCACTAAACAAACATTGTCCAAAAGATCACTTCCCATTGCCACGAATCGACCAAATAATCGATGCAACCATGGGATGCGAACGTCTTTCTTTCTTGGATGCTTACTTAGGATATCACCAGATTAGGATGAAGGAAGAAGATCAGGAGAAAACGATGTTTATCACGTCTTATGGTGCATTCTGCTACACAACAATGCCCTTTGGCCTCAAGAATGTCGGAGCAACATATCAGCGGATGATGTACAAGTGTTTGGGAAGCCAAATAGTCACAAATGTACAAGTATATATTGATGATGTTATAGTTACAACAAGACAAGGATCTGCACTCATCAAGGACCTCAAAGAAACATTCAAAAATCTCGACAAGTTTAGCATCAAACTGTAACTGAAGAAATGTTCCTTTGGAGTCCCGGCAGGGCAACTCCTCAGATATTTGGTATCAACAAGAGGAATTGAGGTTAACCCCGAGAAAATACAAGCAATTTTAACAATAAAAAAGCCAACAAATCTACGTCGTGTACAGCAGCTGGCAGGGCAAGTAGCGGCACTCAGTCGTTTCATTGCAAGACTAGGAGAAAAAGCATTGCCATTTTACGCCCTCATGAGGAAATCAAAGAAATTCGAATGGACGGAAGAAGCTCAACGCGCCTTTGAAGATCTTAAAGGACAGTTTCAACATCTCTCGTCGTCGTGTCACCAAGAGAGAAAGAGCCTTTACTACTTTATATCACTGCCACAAATCAGGTGGTCAGCATGGTCTTGGTCGTGGAGCAACCCGAAGAAGGGAAAACCCATGGTGTATAGAGGCCAGTCTACTTCCTGAGCGAGGTATTATCGCCATCCAAACAAAGGTACCCACATTACCAAAAACTAGCATATAGGATATTTATGACAACACAAAAACTACGCCATTATTTTTCGGAACATCCGATCATAGTGGTTAATGAAGCACCTTTGTCAAGCATCCTCAACAATCTAGAAGCAACTGGGCATGTCTCTCTATGGGGCATCGAATTATCCCCTCGAGACATCACGTATGAGAAGCACAAGGCAATCAAGTCACAAGTTTTGCCGGATTTTATCACACAATGGATAGAGTTGCAATGTGCGATTCCACCTGACCTTTCTAGTGCCTAGACAATGTACTTCGATGGATCAAAAAGAACAGAAGGAGCGGGGGCAGGAGTCATACTAGTATCACCACAAGGCGACAAAATGTGTTATATACTTCGGATGATCTCTGTCAACGCATCCAATAATGAAGCAGAATACGAGGCCTTTTTGCACGGCATGCGAATGGCCAAAGCTTGCAGTGCAACTCGCCTCAAAATCTTTGGAGACTCCAATCTTGTGGCACATCAAGCAATGAACAAGTGCGATTCCGTCAGCGATAACATGGTTTCCTACCGCGACCTATATGGCGTTATGGAAGCTCAGTTTGATGGACGCGAAGTATCACACATCAGGTCCTTATGCTTACCAGTGCCACCCAGAATTTTTTGGGAAGAAATAACGGAACGATCGATCAAAGCAAAAAACAGTCTCCGAGGTTGTAGCACCCAAAACAGGAAAAAAAGTAACCCGCGAAAAGACTCGGGGGCTCCATCAGTGACCAAGAGTATGGAAGAGGACATTGAAGAGGAAGAACAGGAAATTGGAGAGGTCATGCTAACTGAACCTACATGGATGCAGCCGTATATAGCATATATGAGGAAGGGTGAGCTACCTGAAGATGTGATAGAAGCCTGACGAATCACCCGAAGATCGAAGGCCTTCAGAATAATCAAAAGGGGCTATATAAGAGAAGTATTTCAGGGGTGTTGCAGCGCTACGTAACACCTGAAGAAGGAAAATCCATACTCAAAGATATACATGAAGGAGTTTGTGGTCATCATGCTAGTAGCCGAGCAATTGCTGTCAAAGCATTCAGGGCAGAATTTTACTAGCTCACTGCAGTTCAAGATGCAAACGATATCGTCAGAACATGTGAGGCATGTCAACGGTTCGCAACAAAGCCTGGAGCACCCGTCGCTGAGTTAAATCCTATACCTCTGGCCTGGCCCTTCGCTAAATGGGGACTCGATATGGTGGGAAAACTTCACAAATCATCGCTAGGAGGACAAGTCTTTCTGCTAGTAGCAGTCGACAAATTTACTAAATGGATTGAAGCAATGCCTGTCACCACCCAAGACGAAACTTCGGTTGTGAATTTTATTAAATCCATAGTATTTCAGTTCGGCGTACCGAACAGCATCATTACAGACAATGGAACTAACTTCACTTTCAATGATTTCAAGGAGTACTGCCAGGAGATGGGTATCAAAGTAAGCTACGCCTCTGTAGCTCACCCGCAAACAAATGGACAAGTAGAAAAAGAAAATGGACTAGTCACTGCTAGACTCAAGAAAATACTGCTAGCGCTACTTGACAGAGCAAAAGGAGCCTGGGTTAATGAATTACTATTTTTCTTATGGAGTTTACGTACAACCCCAAATAATTCGACAGAAGAGACACTTTTCTTTCTGGTCCACGGCGCAGAAGTCGTGCTTCCTGTTGAAGTGTCACATGAATCTCCAAGAGTAGCTGCATACGATGAAGAGGAATCAAGAGAAGCGCTCGAAGATGATGTGGATGCACTTGATGAAGTTCGAGATGAAGCCCTACAAAGAGCAACTATCTATCAGCAAAACTTGCGAAATTACCACATCAGAAGATCGCGGCCTAGGTCCTTCGCAGTAAGGGACCTAGTTCTTCGCCTCAAGCAAGATGGCCACCGAAAGTTAGAATCGCCATGGAAAGGACCATACATCGTCACAGAAGTTATTCCTGGAGGAGCATATCGACTACAAGACAAGAAGACAGGAGTCAATAACTCCAATCCATGGAACGTAGCACATCTACGATGGTTTTACCCATAAGATTACTTATAATACGCTCTTAAGCCAGAATATCCAGGCCAACGGCTAGGTGCCATCCGCCCAAAGAATAATGTATCATCGATTTTTCGCCTTGTGTATAAAGAGATAAGTTTTTTGTACCTTAAGCTCTTTATTATTTATATCAGTTCAAAGATCTATGTTTTCCATCAAGCTAACAACAATTATGAGCCTATGTCCAGATACAGGCATCCGAACATAGCCTCGGGGCTACTCCCATTGGGAGCGCTGGCGCGCACCCGATAGAAATCCAATTATGTATGACTAAAACAAAAATATTCATGATTGAAAATACCTTTGAGTTTTACATCAATGTATACTCAAAAAGGTATCCTCAAAAAAATTACTCCCACCAGGAGCCAGTATAAAGCATTAAAACTATCTGATAAGTCAGAAATATTGGCAGCCTAGCAGACTAACCGCCAAAATACCAAAAATCTCAGATCGCGCTCAATCGCGACAAATCTGAATGCCGTGTTTAGAAACATAAAGGTAAGACCCCAGGATTCGTCCTATGTGGCCTGGTAATCGTACAAGAATGCGCTCTGCCAGTAAAATATCCGTATCAATGATATGATGAAAAATCCTGATGGACGCGTTGGGTACCTGATAAAATAGAAGCTGGAATTTAGTAATCAATAAGACCTCAACAGCCCGAACTGAATTACACAACTAGTAAATTCCGAGTTTAGGCCTGGGGACTTGAATTTGATGTAGGACAACCTTGGTTTTGCCGAGGAGCAATTAACTGATTCTCGATCCGTCGGAAGCATCAGACTCGTTGTACCAAATCCCTATGAAAAATAAAGAATAGAACATAAAGGAAAAGAAGGAAAAAGAAACTTTGAGACTCAGTCTAAAACTGCGGTTCAAGAAGAGTCTCGGGGGATACTGACATAGGTATGATTACTCGGATGCTTATGATGCGCTACCTTATACTAGGTAAAAGGCCTCCGGCCATTGAAGACTTCAGATGATGGCTCAAGGAAACAGCCGATAAAGACTTTGATTGTATTAGGAAAGTGACTATGACCCGACATTGTGTTAGTGTTGTAATTACGCGTGTATGAAACCTATCCGCATACAGCTTTGAGACCCGACCTATTATATATAGGACGGGAGAAGTCCAAGCGAGGGTACCGAAAACTCCCAGGCAACTTGTAATAGTGTGATTCCCAAATATTCAGGTGACTTTAACTCCATTGTTTTCCTGATATCCGACAAAATCCCCAGCATTCTCTTTTCCGCGAAACCCTAAGTCCTTCACCATGGACATTGCCGAGGTTACCCCTCGTCACTTTGGGTGGCTTAAGTTCCAGGCAAGATAAAGGTTCATGTGTGGAGGCTGATTGAGAACGGGTTATCTGTGGGTACCGAACTAAATCATAGGAAGATAAAAGACGATATTGTCTGTCTAGCATGATGCAGATCGGAAAGTTTGGTACACCGGTTTTGGACTTGTCCTCATTCAGTTTCAACGTGGTCTTTCCTTGCGGAACAAACAAAGAGGAGTATGGGATGGTCTACCTAAGAGGCTAGCATGTCATGCGGAGTTGAAAGGATAGCTGCTGGATTGGATTGGAAATGACACTTCTGATTGGGTTGCCTGGATGTTCACGATGTTGTACAATCTATGGCAAGCAAGAAACGATGCCAGAGAGACATGAATTCTGCAAGCCTCGAAGGATGTGGCACTGAATACTTGTGTTGTGGTGGAAGAGTGGGGCAGCGTCTATGCTTGTGAGCCAAAAATGGGTGTGCGTGGAAATTAGAACTGACTCCCGCCGGACCATCTATGGAGCAAAGTCAATACTTATGGAGCTTTTTGCCAGACGGACAGTAGTAGAGGGGGCGTCATGGTTATCTGAGACCACCATGGAAAGTTCCTTTTAGGTGCTTGCCATTTTCTCACCCAAGTTGTTGATGCGGAAGGGGCCAAGCTCCTCGCCTATCGTCAAGGTTTGATGCTCGCCAAGTAATGTCAGGTCCAAAGGGTATGTCTGCAAACAGCTTGTGCGGAAGCTGTAGAAAAATTGAGGTAGGACGATCGAGACATGTCGATATATGGATCACTCGTGGAAGAAATAAAATCTCTTCTGAAAGAGTTTGATGATGTTTTGAATTGTGCGGTGCCAAGGTCAGCGAATGGTGTTGCACATCTACTTACAAAAGAAGGCTATGGCAATAAAGTTAGTAGGGTCTGGCTGGGTTCTCCTCCGGCTATTATTGTTAACTCTTGTATTGGATGCTCTGAGTGATTAATAGATTCGCAACGTTTTCTATCAAATTCATGAATCGTTGTAGTGAGAAAGAAACTGTTGCATGTGTAATTAAATTACATCTTTAACTTTATTCATAGAAGGAAAGGGGCATGCCAAAATTTTGAAAACATAAGAAGGCGTTGAAATCGAAACGAATATATAGTTCTGTTGGACACATTGTCAGACCACTAATTGCAGGTACACGAGTTATTTAAAGTGCCAAGGAAATACATGGCACTGAGCATTTTTATTTCAATTGCATTGTACTACTAAACCACAAAGTAAAAGTAATTGAGTACTATAAAACTCGTCGGGCAATACAGCACCTGATGACTCCATCACAACCGATGTCTGAAGTAGGGGTAATCAGCTCAGGATCCACACGAACTTCTTCTAAGCCTAGAGTTCATCACAATCGATGTCCAAAGTAGGGGTCTTGCATCTCCCGTCCTGCACAATTTGATTAAAAGAGCAAATTATATATGTTTCATACTAATCTTTTTTAATGCAATAGGATCATTATGTTCAGTATTTATTCTCAACTTGGTATTTCAATGACACATTTTTTTGGAAATGGGCGCTTTATTACTTTCATAATGTTTACACCTGGCCTCTGCATAGCTAAGATGCACACAACCAACCACACAGGTATAGAATGAGTCAAAAGAAAGAAACAAAAAAAATGTCTCCAAGATTGTCCATGACAAGCCGCTAAGGTAGCTCAATCCGCAGATCACATAGCCATCCATGTCAGGAAAAATATCCCTCGCCGTATCCTCCAATCGTGTACACCCCTCCGCAAACAAATCGTAGAACTCGAACTGTTGGAGCATAGTCCAAGACCGGAGAATAGTCGTAGCCCGATGAATAACCTGCAGCGTTGAAGACACATTAGTATTAAAAATCTTGTCATTTCTACATAGCCACATCGACCAAATAATGGCAAGCGCTCCCACCTTAAACAAGATCCTGTATTTATCCTCAATACCATGCAACCAGTTACCAAATATATTGGCCATCGATCATGGGGGAGATAAACAAGAGGTAACTTGGATGATTGACCATATATAACGAGCAAATCTGCATTGAAAAATTAAGTGTTTGGTCATCTCATTGTGATGACAAAACACACATTGTTTATTTCCATGCCAATTCCTCTTAACAAGATTATCTTTTGTAAGAATTATCCCTTTACGTAGGTATCAAGCAAATATCTTAATTTTTAGGGGTATTTCATTTTCCAAATTATGCTATTATCATCGACCGGAATATTAGGTTGAATCAATGCTATATACATTGAGTTCACAGAGAATTTACCGCTCTCAAGTAATTTCCATCTGAACTTGTCTACACCGTCCGATAGTTGAATTGTGAATAATCGTAATAACAGATTGTTCCATGATACTAGTCTAGGATCAATGAGGCTTCTTCTAAAAGATACATTAGGAGGAGTAGTTTCTAATACTTGGATGGTGTGTCTCCTTTATGTCTAACAATCGAATATAGTGCCAGATATTGTTCTAGAAGAGAAGTATGCCCAAGCCACTTATCTTCCCAGAACCTAATTTGAGATCCATCGTTAATATCAAAAACGCCAAAACGGAAAAAATATTTTTTAGACGCCATTAGTCCAGCCCAAAAGTGTGAATCACCCATACCACTTGAGACACACTTTTGGATCCAACATATTTTCTCCAGATGATAGTTTGTCAGACTCCTTCTTTAGTAAGTAGCTTAAACAGACATTTAGCTAAAAGGGAGGTGTTTTTGACTTGTAAGTTGTGTATACCAAGTCCACCGTATTCTTTCATCTGACAAACCACATTCCATTTGGCCAGTCGATACTTTTTCTTTTCACAATCCCCTTGCCAAAAAAATCTTGATCAGAAATAATCCACTTTATTCAAGACACCTTTTGGTAGCTGGAAAAACGAGATCATATACAGTACCATGTTGGTAAGTATTGAGTTTATGAGTACAAGTCTTCCTCCAAAGGATAGCAATTTGCCTTTTCAACTATTACGACATTTTTGGAGTCTTTCCTCAACGAGTTTCCATTTAGCAATAGTGAGATGCCCATAGTGTATCGGAATACCCAAATAGTTGATAGGAAATTGCCCCTGTTTGTAGCCGAAAAGTTCAGCATACAGGTGCGCCTCGTTTTGGGCCTCGCCAAAACAATACAAATTGCTCTTATGGATATTAAATTTAAATCCAAAGATTTGCTCGAAGGCTCATAGTATTAACTTCAGGTTCTTAGCTTTCTCCAAATCATGTTTCATAAATAAGATTGTATCATCAGCATATTGGAGGATAGAAAGTCCTCCATCAACGAGATGTGCGACTAGTCCTTCAATTTATGCCTCAACTTTCACCCTCTCAATAAGGATAGCCAACATATCCGCCACTATATTAAAGACACAAAAGATTGTATGAGAGCACGTCACTCGTCGGAAAAACCTTTCATTCAGAGTGTTTGTTGAAGGAAAGACCAGTTAACTTGTCATAGGCCTTCTCAAAGTCAATCTTGAACAATACCCCGTTTTGTTTTTTGGAGTGTAGTTCATGTATTGTTTCATGCAGGATTACTACACCATCTAAGATATTTCTTCCTTGCATGAAAGCAGTTTGAGAAGGACTGACAACATGGTCAGCAATTGAATTCAGTCTAATCGTGGCAATTTTTGTGAATATTTTAAAGCTAACATTAAGAAGACAGATAGGATGATACTGTTGTATACGCTCTGCATTATTAACCTTAGGTAGTAAAATTATATTACCAAAATTTAGTCTAAAGAGATCAAGTTGCCCAACATGCAAAAAACCAAACAATGCCATCAAGTCCTCCTTAATGACATCCCAGAATTTTTGGTAGAATTCTGCTGGGAAACCATCTGGACCTGGTGCTTTGTTATGTTCCATCTGGAAAACCACTTTCTTGACCTCTTCCTCCGTGTATGAGGCGGTTTTAAAGTTATTTTCCTTGACAGAAATCTGCGGTATATTTGTTATTTCAACTACACATGTGTGTAAGAAAAAATAACAAGTTATTTGTTGCATCTACATATTGGTAAAGAATAACCAACAATAAAGATTGTGCACTAAACTTTCATGCAGTAAGTTTGTACTTGTTTGTTTCCGTTGGTTGCAAAACTGGTTAAAGGAGCTAATACTAACAGATCATATGATATGTGGCATCCATGCTTCACACCTAGATATCCAAACTAGCAAGCCAACCCGCAGAGGCCTTATACAAAGACATGCAGGACATAGCAGTTGATTACCCCTACTTTGGACATCGGTGGCCATGGATTACAAAAGAATTAGTAATTTAGAATGAAGGGTATCATTAGAGACCAGTTAGAGATAAACAAATCAAGAAACACATCACACATGATTAGAGAAGACACTGGAGACGAGATGAAAATGTAAGCAAACGATCTGTATAGTGTCATGTTTGCACGCAGAAGATTCGAGCAATTGTATGAACCCCACTATCCGGGAAAGAGTAGGGTTGTCGATGTGGGATCTCGCTCGGAAATTCTCTACTCCCTCCATTTTAAAATATGAGATGTTTTACCTTTGTAAAGCTAATGTATTTAGACTCGTTTTAGTACCTAGGTTCTATTTGAAAACGGAGGGAGTAGATTCTATCACTGGTGAAGGCTTGGATGGCCCGCATCGACGCGGAATCCCGGATCTGACACAAATGAATGTTGTGGCGGGCAGGAGCATGATTTCCGTCGCGGATCTGACACAAATGAATGTTGTGTGGCGACAGGAGCATGATTTCCGTTAGTTACACGAGAACAAAACTCGAGGTGGAAAAAAGAACAGGAATTGTTCAGGGATTTTTGAACCCTACGTGAATCGAACACGCAACCTTCCGTTAGTGATCGCGGATCTGACACAAATAAATGTTGTGTGGCGGCAGGAGCATGATTTCCGTTAGTTACACGAGAACAAAACTCGAGGTGGAAAAGGGAACAGGAATTGTTCAAAGATTTTTGAACCCTACGTGAATCGAACACACAACCTTCTGATCTGGAGTCAAACGCGCTACCATTGCGCCAAGGATCCTGTAATGACAGTTGTTACGATAACGTCAATAGTGATCACGTCACTTGGTTCTACAGCCTACTTTTTGCGAAACACTTGACTCTACAGCTTCTATCTCACCGAAGAACCTCGCTAGACATCTGGAGTTTCAACCTGCCAGTTCTCTTAATTGTTGAATGAGCCGTAAATATTTTCAGGCAGCGCTATCTTTTTCTGCAGAAGTACTTAAAGAGGAAGGGTAGATGCTGCCGTTCGAACAGTGCACCCTGCAGAAGTACATATTGTAGGAGTTTCTGTTCAAAAATATATATATACAGGAGTTGAATATTTGGAAGAGCGTTCAAGTTGAAGCTTGCTGCATGCACGCCAACCTTAGTCTTTTGGTGTTTAAGTAATTAAACAATTGCTTTATACTGTATGAAACTTAATGAACTGAATGAAACTTAATTTGCAATCTCCATTTCCTTTTTTTCTTGCGAAAAGTATATACTCCATTTCACTGATCGAGTGAACTAGATGAAACTTAATTTGCAATCTCCATTTCTTTTTTCTTGCTAAAAGTATATACTCCATTTCACTGATCGACTTAATGGAACTTAATTTGCAATCTCCGTTTCCTTTTTCTTGCAAAAATTATATACTCAATTTCACTGATCGAGTGAACTGAGTGAAACTTAATTTGCAATCTCCATTTCTTTTTTTCTTGCAAAAAGTATATACTCCACTTCACTGATCGAGTGAACTGAATGAAACTTAATTTGCAATCTCGTTGAGAGAGGAAAACGTATTTAACTGGTCAATGGGAATAGTTGCAACATTCTGTGCTTTGGACGGGCGTTTTGGAAAGGCGAGTAGACCGACCTTCGTGCCTACTCCCTCCGTTTTAAAATATAAGATATTTTAACTTTGTGAATATAGTGCATCTAGACTCATTTTAATGTCTAGGTTTATCTAGTTTTAGAGTGAATCTACACACTAAAAGAAGTCTAGCTACACTTCTTTCACAAAGGTAAAACATCTTATATTTTTGAAACAGAGGGAGTACATAGTTGAAAAAACTGGAGGGGTCAAGGTTTAAAAAGTATGACGTGGTACGGATATTCACTTCGGCTCGCAGGTGCAAATCCATCTATTTTGAGAAAACATAATTTGAAATATCAAAAAATTCAAAAATAAAATCCGCATATACTGTAGAACAGTTTATATTGGATCACAAGTTTTCGGGATGAAAGAATATTTTATGTATCGGATATAAAAAGACAAAATA
Source organism: Avena sativa (assembly GCA_916181665.1). Taxonomy (NCBI): domain Eukaryota; kingdom Viridiplantae; phylum Streptophyta; class Magnoliopsida; order Poales; family Poaceae; genus Avena; species Avena sativa. The sequence continues at coordinate 539,199,776 of OV702289.1, read as the reverse complement.
TGTCACAGGAATACGACTATTCACATGACATTTTTTTAAAAAAAATTTATACATAACAAATAAAATATTCTTTCATCCCCAAAACTTGTGAACCAACATAAAATATTTGAATGTATATGTACAATTTTTGTTTTAAATTTTTTGACATTTCAAAATATGTTTTCTCACAATAGGTGTATTTACACGTATGAGCTGAATTGTCGCCTCCGACGTGGTAGAGCTTTTTTCCTTTATTTTTAGAACCACGGGCATGGTAGAGCTACCGAATTGAAATCTGTATTTTTGTTACTCTCTCCTGTGATATGACCTCAACTTTATCTATCTAGAGGCCATTAATATGCACCTGAGGGAGTAGTGAGTGTACACCGACTTGATGTTCCATTCTTTCCGGCATCAGCAAAACGAACCAGCCAGCATAAGCAAAAAGGTCCAACATCAGAAGATCTCAAAGAAAAAGTCCAACATTAGAAATTTATAATTCAGACCAGATCCTAGGGTGTCAGATGAGATCCCACCAAGGTCTCACTTCTACTTCATTTTCCAAAATCTAGTTCAAATTTTTGACTAGATTTTAGCAAATAACTAAAAATCTTTTTTTGGTGAAATCCCACACACCTTACCAGATCCGTAGGCCTGCATATATGTCTATCTCCCTTCTAGCGAGTCCTATTCTCATCTAGCCCACCAGACGGCCCACGAAGATAGCAACGCGTCTAAAAATCGGTAGCCCTCCTCTCAGTCAGCTACCTGGATCACTACCTAAATCGGTTCCTTCGACCGCTTCTTTCTCGTCCTTCTATGCTTACATCATTCTCAACTTCTACATATTGCATTATTACTTTCGGTGGCTATGTAACTATTAATACTTTCTTCATCCCAAAATAAGTAATTTAGTTTTGTCTAGATTTACATGTATCTATATTCTAAAATATGTCTATATATAAAAAAACTAGACAAACACAAATTTAATTTGAGACGGAAGGAGTACTTCAATTGGAACATAAACTTGTATGTAGAAAGTTTTGCTGTACAAAAGTCGTTTAAAAATATGTATTGATTATTGTGTCTCTACATCACTGCAGTATTGTTATGTATTCATCTCGTTTCTCTGTTTTCAGATAAATACATGAATTTATAATTAATAGTACTACTACCTCCGTTTCAAAATATAAGCATTTTTAGTGGTTCAAATTACACTACTAAAAGGACTTACATTCCAGAACGGAGGTAGTAGTAAATTGCACGTGCTTTGCAAGTTTATATATACCTGCATTTTGCTTGTTTAATTGATCTTGTTTGAACCAAAATGCGCCACTTCAGAGATACATTTTACGTTGGTACTCTAGGAAAATGACATGCTAAGATTTCTCCATGATCATCTCCATCAATGTCCCTACTATGTTATTCGTAAGTTTGACCGCTTCATTTCTCCATGGAAATGAATGAATGTGTCATGTTATGAAAACACAAACAGTGATTTACTATTGGACGTATTTCATAATGCCTCAAACATAAAAATTCACTGCATATTTTTATTCAATTTCGCCTTAAAATATGCACATTAGTCACTGTACACGTGTAAAGAAACATGTATTTAAGAATCAATGAGGAAGAATAGATATTATGTGAAAATATGCGCTGCGCCGACCGCAATACGTTTTGGCAGCCCGTGGTATATGTGGTGGGTTTGCACGTGCAGTCTTTCGTGCTGGTTGCTTTATATATGTTCTTAGCGTAGAGAAAAACTAACAAATGAATAATGAAAAATCATAATACAATATTTTTTAGAGGATGGGATGGGAATAAGACTTTGCTATATTTTTGATCGAAAAGAAAGTTACTAAATCTGATTTTGATGCATCTCCTACTCTTGTTTTAACTTCAGCTACCCGCTCTGTCCATAAATAAGTAACTTTTATTTGTCTAAATTCGTATGTATCTAGACATGTTTTAGTGTATAGATAGTAGATGTGAATCTATACATCAATTTTCCGATGGAGGGAATACATTTTTCGGATGGAGGGAGTACAATTTTTCCTCATGAGACTTTACCGAAACATCAAGACATTGCCACCAGTAAGGACAACATTCCCGTTTGATGTTAACTTACCCTTCTCTGAAGATAACCTGTCGCCCACTGAAGCTATAAATTCTAGTGTGACATTCTGCACTTATCCATACTGTCATTCCTGTCATCCTGAGAAACATCCACCACAGTAGATTGAACCTGTCAAACACAATTTCCATCTTATATTGATGTAATTTCTTATTTTTTTATATTAATGTAATTTCTTCTGCAGCTCTTTCAACGACAGCTTCGGTGGGTTCTTCAGGAGAGCATTTGGAGATAGCAACATGGTAATGTCCGCTAATCAAAACTTAAATCTCATCGGATATTTGTTTTTCTTCCTACAATCTTCGAAGCTTGACCCTTTCTTTCTTCCTGAGAAGAGATTTCTGATGCGGACAAACATTAGCACAATATAAGTTAGACTTTAAAATTAGTGTTGTAAGATCACAGCAGGGCAGTCGACTCACCATTCTCCATGAAAAACAACAACATCCACTTTTAGCTAAATGAGCTTTGACGATGAACAAACCTTGACCTCGCATATGTAAGAGACTGCAGCAACAAAACATTGTCATTCACTCCATCAATTAAATATCTTTACTATTAAAAAGAAGTTGGTGTTGGTAGGTTGTACTTTGACACTTTGACATCAAACATTAGAACAATCAGGACCGTAGGATCTACATCTGACGATAGGTAGTCCATCGCTTAGCTAATTACAGTCATTTGCCACCGATAAGTGGGAATTGCCGGTTACGCCACTGCCCCTTCGAAAAACCTCGTCGCGCATCGCTCCCACTTCGACCGGACGTTGGTGCCAACAGGTGGGCCAAACTCTCCAGGCCCATTCCTCTCTATCTTGAGTCCCTGCCTCTCCGGAAAAAATAGGGTTAGCTCGCCGCTGCCATAACACGCGGCCGGGAGCATGTTGAAGACCGCCTAGCTCGTGCCATTGGCCGCGGTGGCGGCGGCAAGACCCCGTCCAAGTCCGCCTCCCAAGTGCAGTCCTTTAAGGCCTCCGAGAACTCAGACCAAAAACATTGCCTCCCCTCCCCCGACCACGCCCAATACTTCTGCCAAGGCTCGAACACCGCCTCTGGCAGGGTAAAGTGGTGCATGCTCGCCCCCGCCGCCGTCGGTCCCGCAACGGCGGTTCGTCGTGGTGAAGAAGGGTGTGCCTCGGCGGAGGCACAGCAATGGCGCGTGCGGAGGGGTGTAGCGAGGACTCTGCAAGGTGTGCTAGGCTTGTCCTACAAGGGGATTTGTGAGGAGGCCTAGGCGATGCCCTGGTTGTAGCCGTGGAACGAGGAGACAAAGCAGTGTTTTCCTTGTCTCATTTCCTGTACCTAGGGCCGAATTCACTCAGCGGGGCAACGTCAAAAGGTTTGTTCTTCAAGATGAACAGAAGAAGTTGTATTTCGGCTGTTGCTAATGCAATATATTGATAGAAGATCTTTACCTTTTTTTTAGATTACGCTAGGATAGGACACAATAGCCAGTTGAACGTAAGTCTACTATATTTTATCTGCTTTTTTGCTCTGAAGTCGTATCTGTACTCTCTAATTAATTGGTTGTTTGCTCTGCTGACAGTCATATGGTTCAGTAAGGTGCAGCTGGAATAAAAAACCAATATGGTTTCTAGCCAACATCCTTTCAATCTAAGAATAGAGGTGAATAACAAAATCGTTGGCTGTGGTTCTGTTCATTAGTTGGCAAGTTGGTTGGTAGTAGATTCAGTACTCAAAATGTTTAACTATATTTCTATATATTGGATGATGCGTGAATCGTTTAACAGAAACAAATCGCTATATTGGAGGATGCATGAATTGTTTTATAACAGAAAATAATTGTTGTATTGGATGATGCATGAATCGGTTTATAACAGAAAGAATTGCTACATTGGATGATGCAAGAATTGGTTTATAACAGAAAAGAAGGGCTAAAGAATAAACTACAGGAAATGCTTATTGAGAATGAGAAGATTTTGTTATTTATCGCTCAAGGAATCTTTCGTGGACAACGGATGAGCCCGAGGTTTGTCACTTCATGTCATCTAATTTTCTCGAACGCAACTATCTGTTAGCATTTTGTTTAATACCATGAAAGAAAGATAAATTTGTTCTACTACCAGACTAAAATGCATGTTCTGGTTGTTCTTGTTGCAAGGGGTAGTTTGTATAGCCTAATTTTCTTGAACACAGCTCCTCATTAACATTTTGCTTAATAAAGATATATTTATTCTGATACATAATTGAAGATAAAATTTATCTGCAATATTGGATGATGCATGTTCCCACTCTTATTATGGCATCAGGATTGGTGGTTGTTGGATTTGAATGACAAAATTTGCATAGTTTAGAATGTATAGCAGATTTTCTGTTCGAGTATTTTCTTTGGCATATAGGTATGAAGGAATATTAATCACCAAGGGGACTTTTTTATTAAAGATATATTTTCATAATTTTTATGCCTGGTTTTCTCTGGGATCATTATGATGGCTGATTAGTTCAGTTAACAAACTTTATTATCTCTATTTTGCAGCATTCAATGGAAGTTGTACTTGAGTCTTATCATTATCATAATTATAATAGGATCTTGAGTCTTATCATACTTTGAAACGGAAGTTGTACTTAAAGAGTCATTTTTTAGATGTGATGCCCATGTCCAAAGCCCAGCGCCACCGTGTCGAGATGGGAGGAGGTGAGCAAGTGAAAGACAGTTACTCATCCAAACTTTGCTTTATTGGGATGGGTCAGTGCTTCAGCTCATGCATGTATGCCACCCTGTAATTATATGTTTCTTCATTTGTTCGAATGGAATTTTGTGATAAGTTCATGTCCATGGTTTTTGTTTTAAGTTAATCCTTCGACTCCTCGATGAACATGAACATAATTTTGATTTTAGTCAGCAGCTTTAGCACAATTCATTATGATTATAGCATGTGAACAAAGTATGAGATCCTGAATATAAATAGAAGAATACATTGTGATATATTTCTGAATTTGCAGGTTATGTTTTCCAAACTCAAATTTTCTACTCCCTCTGTTCCAAAACATTCTATATTATGGAACAGAGGATATTATTCTCGACTTACCTTTATTGTGTGTCATATCACAGATGGACATGGAGATGTCTAGGTAAAGAGTTTCGGTTTTGAGATTGTGCCTTGCAGTGTATAGCATGATGATGAGGCCTTGTATAAGCTTAACACGCATGAAAAGATTGACCATCTAAGCTGCCCAATGGAGCTTCGGGAGTCTCGAGTGATAAGGCAACATGAGATGATCACATATTCACAAGTACTTGTAGTTTTTAATTTGTCAACAGTGACGTCAGGTGGCCATCTAGGTGGCATGCTTATATGAAGATGGAGGCTAGCTCCAAGGCCCACTGGTTCTCTGTAATGAACTCCCTCGTTATCATCTTTTTCTTGGCAGGAATTGTCCTCTTTATATTCTTAAGAACCTTCTATAAGAATGTTAACAGACATGAAGACCTCAACAAGGAAGCAAAGGCAAAAGCTAACCCTTGATGTACATGATTACCCTCTTTTGTGATTCTACAATTGCTTATGTGGGTTATATAGTTTTTTTTAACTGAGTTCTATAGCTCTATTTTTGCTTGAATCGAATAGCAGAGCTACTGATATCATTTAACGCTCCAAGTTCCTATTGCTCCCAACGTAATATAGACTGAATTATGTATTGCTAACCTTTTGGTCAGTGTATTGTTTATTATACATATTTTACTTGCATCCCATCCTTGATATGGCAGAGGTTTGAGGAGGACAAAAGGGACACCATCCTATCAAATATTTTCAATTTAGTTGTTTCCCTCAGGCTCAAAAGGAAAGCTTAGAATCTATTGGCATTTATGTGAAATAAAATAATATGTTTCTCGGTGTCAGACATATATTATGAAATGCAGCGAGTACTATACATGTGAATTTTTGCATGCAACATGTTTATAGGTGCAGCAATTTTTTTTAGAACCGTAGCAACGCACGGGCATTCAACTAGTCCTCATATAAAATAGCACCAAAGACAAATCCATGTTTTTTAACATAGTGAAGCGGTCGACCTATAGATTAACACTTTTGCTCCGGTGTCCTCCCTGGGGAACGTTTGGACGCGGGCTCAGAACGGACGGTCGCGATGAAGTTCGGACGGTTCGGATGAACACGGGTTAAAGGGTCCCAGGTTTCGGATTGTTCAGCAAAACCCGCTAAAGCGCGTCTATATGGTGCAGTGTATGGTGTGGGTGTACACGCGTGGACATACGAGTACAGTATTTTGTACGGCGTGCGCGGGTGACGTCAGCTGAAATGAAGCGACGCGACGTATAAGAGCTCCCTCGGCCGCTTCGTCTGGCCTCATCCCCACCATTTGCCCCCTTTTGCCTCACCAGATACGGAAATAAGAGCGCGGGAGAAAACCCTAGCTCTCCCCATCGTCTCCTCCGCCTGAGGCCTTCGAGCTCTCATCTACCGCGAGATTTCGATGCCGGCGATGGCGGGAGTGGGCTCCGGAGGCGATGCGGGCGGTTCTGCAAGGGTGGGGCTTGGAGACGTGACCCACCCAGATGCGATTGAGGTGGTGGAGGGCCATGGTGGTGGCGGAGGTCATCGGGCCGCACTGGACGCTTTGGTCCAGTGCTCGGAGAGGAGGAGATGGTGGATGCGGAGGTCGGCGAGGCGGAGCAGATGGATCTGAACGTGGCGGTCGGCGCCGCGGAGGATCTGGCGCCGGTGCAGCCTCAGGAGATTCCTGCGCTCCAGGTAAGAGTTTTTTCCTTCTAATTTCCGTTTTCCCCCTTCTGGTTATTTGGATGGAAGATCTGTTTAGTAGTTATTTGTTAGGGATTAATATCTTTTAGGGATTTATTGGAAGGAAGGTGGGTTGTGTAGATTCCGTGTGTAGATTTTTGTTTACAGATTCATATGTTTTGACGAAATTTATTCAGTGAAGCATGTATGTAGCCCTAGGAATTGCTTCAGTGCATCAGATTTTGTTGTTCCAGACCATGTTTTGTCCCATGATTACTCAATGGCTTTGTGGATATGGAAATAGTGTTGTAAAAAACAGCTTGTGTCGTCTGATCCATTTGATGCTCTAGAAATTGATATAGTGCTTCTGTTGTATTATTAGCTTGTAGTACCTAAAGGAAACTAGTATGTTTGTCCATATATCACTTGCTATTACGAGAAACCAAATCCTTGTGTTATTATCTAAAGATATATCAGTGTTAGCTCTAGGAAATACTTCAGTGCATAGGATAATTTGAGGTTGTTTAACTCTGAATTTACACAATGTTGTCTTCATAGTTTTGTTCTACTTTTTTCTGTACTTGTTAGACAAGTTCTGTTAAATATATGCTTAGTTGCGTAGTGGCAGTGTTTAGCAAATATGAGGACTTGGCGGTGCATATTTGTTATTGTTTAGTATATGGTATTGTTAGTACAATTTAGGCTCTACATGTACCACTACTTAGTTTACTGTCATGAAATAGTATGTACAATTGTAATGGTGATGTTTATTATTCATTTAGGTTGCATCAGAAGTAATTTTTTGAACACTTGTTTTAATAATTTCATGTTCTCATTCTGTAGTAAGTTTTGAAAATAAAGAAGGTACACTTGATCTCATTCTATTTATCTTCAAAACTTAGCCTATTTTTAGCTCTAAAATTTAATGTATGCTAGAAAATAGGTTGCATAATTATTGTATTTTATGTACATGTAACATAATTGCATAAAATATTTAATTTAATGGCATGTAGCATTAATAGCATTGATATACTAGTTAATCACTGTTAGTTTAATGATCAGATTTATAAAACATAGTTGTTATGCTATAAATATTTGCTAGTGTTGTTCATTTAGTTGTAATGAAAGGTTTCAATAATTAATGTTTATCTTATTTCTGGCAGGCGATACGCCTTGGTGCTAGCTATGATGTACTCTCCCTTGTGCCCGACGAGGAGGTTTGTTCTTCCATATGTTCAAGTGCTTAGACATGCACAAAAATAGTAGCTATTTTCTATAGTAGGAAGTACTAACTCTTGTGTTCTTTTTTTGATTGTGTAGTACTTTTCTGGTTCAGATGTTGATGTGGAGCAATGGACATACAAGTCCTTTGTGAAGAAAGAAGAGAAGAAACTAAGGCGTCAGGGAATTCTGCCTACCTGCCATATACCACAGAATTCTACAGGTGCCCATTTCACCAGTTCAAGCCACATGGTGGCCTTAGGGTGGGGCTTGTCCAGCATGTCCGAGAGGTTGCCATTCGAGGACGTCTGGGTGAGGATTCATTTGTGGGTGACCTACGTGATCGTGGCACGCATAAAGCTCTCCTAAGGGTTCTCGAACCAGGTGAGTTTGAGTACGTCGAGTCGGAGGATGAAGAGCATGAGTGAATTTCAAGATAATGTGTTGACAGTTAGTGCCATTAGGCAGCTGCTAGTATGTATGGTACATCATCAATACTGATGATGTTTATGTCTGGTTTCTATATTGAACTGCTTAACTAGGTAAAAATGGTGGGGAACTTGTTCATTTTGATTATGTAATGAGTATTGGTAACCTTCTCTTGGTGATGTTCCCCTAAGACTACTAAAATATAATTATTCTAGTAATGTACATATGGTAATATGTAAGTCAGTATTTCTGTCATGTCCTTCTTTATTATTTCCCTATCTGTGATGTGGCATGATAGCACTACTGTCACTTAGTAATCTGTTTTTCAATGTGTATTTTCTAAATTGGAGGGTTTTGAAAGGTTTACCTCATTGCAGTATTGTTGGTATTTTTAAAAATTAATTGTACACTTTAAAAAGATAAATGGTCTGAGTATTTACAATTGACTATATTTTTAAATGGTGTATTATGTATAATATAAAACTAAACAGAAGTGTAGGAGATAATTCTCTATATGCATCGTGGCAGCCAAATCTATATAAATAACGTCTGAACTTTTTATGTTTAAATATAGGGGAAAGACTTAAGAAAAGAAGAAAAAACCCACCTACTAGCAGGATTTTTATGAAGCCCACGACCTGCATACGACTAGAAATACTTAACAGCCAGGATGCAGGCCCGTGGCCCTGCTAGTAGGCCCCACAAGGCAGTGAAACATTAGTAACTGATCGCAAGAAGTGTAGAACAGAGAGGCTTTTGCAAGATGTGTAACGCTCAGCTATTTAAGCTGGTTCAAATGCTCTCGAGTTGGCGAGGTGGGACTAAACTCCCACCCGTCCCACCCAAGTCAGTTCGTTCCGCTGCGGGGACATAGTGGGTCGAAAGAGGCCCAGTTGGGTCGTAGGTAGCTCGGACGGGCATGCGGCCTGGCTGGGCTGCCTCCCTTTTTTTTGAAACTTCTTTTCTTTTAACATTTCCTGTAATTTGTAATTTTACTTGGAATAAAGAGAGGAGAACTGTCTGGGCCAAAAATTTAAAATATTTAATATTTAAATATTTTGAAATTTTGGATTTCTATGAATCTGATTTGTTTTAATCATGTTCAGAATTTTCGCAGATTACAAACTTGGTGCATGTGAGAATGTGAAAATTCAGATTTGGTTTTAAGAAATGTGTTTGTCTGAATTGCACGAGGTTTTCACCAGTGTTTGAAGGACTCTAGGGGCCACATTTTTCATTTGTACAGTTTTTTCATATTCAAAACTTGGTGCATGTAAAAAAATTGAAAATTATGTTAGCCATAACAAACAAATAGTTTTGACAATTTTTTTCAGAAAAATTCAGTTTTGGATTTCAGGAGTTGTGTTTGTGTGAATTGCATGCGGTTTTCACCATTGTTTTAAGAACTCTAGGGGCCACATTTTTCATATGTATAGTTTTTTTATATTCAAAACTTGGTGCATGTAGAAATTTAAAAATACTAAATCACCTCCAAATCAAATTTGAATTTTGAGCAAGCTAACTTTATAATTTTGATTCCATATTTTCATATGTTGTTGGCATGGATTTAGAGCTTGTAGTTTGGACATTGGTACAACTTTGAAAGAAAGCTTGCACATCTTTATGCATTATATTTGTTCGACGTGATTTTGACCAAACTTTGACAAGGCACTAGAAATTCATAAAAAATCAAAAAAAAAGTAAAACCTTGGCCTTATGTCTTAGATTGTACCCTAGTTTGCACAAAAAAATAATAAACATTGAGTTTGTGAAATGAAAGTTGAGGTTGCTCTCTCACACTTGGTTTCAAGTGCGAGTCTCATGGGTAAGTACCCAAATTACCTAAGAGATGGCAAACTCCATAGCATACTTTTTCAGAATGGGCTTAAATTTTTCAGGTAGGTGTATCTTGGCATGGCGTACATTTTATCTTTTGGGGTCTTTGTTCAACTATGATTTCAAATACAATTTTCCATTTTTATAATTCAAATTCAACTAAAATTTATGAAGGTAGTTGAAAATTTTGAAAACAAAATTGTCTTTCACAAATATGGTATGGTAGATGGGGTCATTGGGTTGGAATGTGACCACTTTGTAAATTGTGAAATGATTGTTTGCTCAAATTTTACCTCAAGTCAAACTTTGGTCAATATGGTCAAAACATTGAAATATTGAACTACATCTACATCATTGGAACCTCATTATTTTTGGAAAAAATCATTACTAAGTCCACAAGATGTGGTTTAATCATGGATCTATTGCTAGGTTAGCTTGGTTCATCCATATGCCTCCTCTACATTTGACACGATTTTGATCTAAAAATTTAGATTTGGTTTTAAGGAGTTGTGTTTGTCTGAATTACATGAGGTTTTTACCAGTATTTGAAGGACTCTAGGGGCCACATTTTTCATTTGTATAGTTTTATCAGATTCAAAACTTGGTGCATGTAGATATTTGAAAATCCAGTTAGCCATAACAAACAAGTAGTTTTGACAATTTTTTCAAAAAATTCAGTTTTGGATTTCAGGAGCTGTGTTTGTGTGAATTGCATGAGGTTTTTACCTTTGGTTTCAAGTGGGAGGTAAAGGGATTAGTACCCAAATCATCTATAAAGTGGCAATGTCCATGGCAAACTATCTCTGATTTATCTCAAATTAGGCAGGAATGTGTGTATTGGCATGGCACCATAAATTGAAAAAAAACCAAAAAACATTGAATCCTTCATCATGTGTCTTAGTTTTGTATGTTAGCATATTAAAAAATTTCAAGTTATTTTATCGAGGTCAAAAAACCGCATAATTAGAAAACGTAGCTTAGGTTAGATGAAACGTTGTGTTTCTTAGTTCGCTGTTTTTTCGACCTCCACCAAATTAACCCAATTTTTTCATACAAACTGGCAGAAAGATACTTATTCCGAATATGTAATTTTTTTTTGAAAAAAATGAAGTTCAAAAGTTTGCCAAATATTAAGTTTTTTAAGTAAATTGAAAGAAAATCAGAATTAATTCAGGCTATGCTCGCGGCCAACTAGCCTAGCCCATATCATGCTCCTGTGGCCGCGTCACCGCTGCAGCCTACACTTGCTCGTTTGGGCCGGTCCAACTGCGCCCACAAGACCTGCGCAGAATTGTTGGTCAAGTCGTATTAGGTTTTTACTCAGTCCACGACTCGCCTACGCTAACATCTCGCCTCCCCCCACGACTCGCATCTTCTCCCCTCGCACGAACGCTTCCAGTTCCATCGACGACCGCCTTCAGTATTCGAGGCTAGTCCAGGACAGAGATTCATGGATCAGAGATTTAACGATGAGGTATGTTTTCACAAACTCTTGTATTAAATTAACCGAAAGATAATGTACATAGAAGTTCGGTAGATCTAGATGCAGTATGACTAAAATGTAAAAAAACCATGGCATTGATAATTGTTTAGACCAATGCATTGGGTATGTAAGATCTAGAACCGTTCTATTATATGTTAGCAGTGAAACATGTCGTCGCAGATCTATGTAGTATTTCAAAAATTGTATTACGTAATGGAAATTACTCGTTCTCCAACTATCTGGTTAGGTCGAGGAGTATGCTCGCACTCGTCATGTCCGTACTGCTCTGAAGTTGCATAAACATTTACATATAAGAGGTACGTAATGTAAAAATATTAAAAAAAATCCAGTTATACTTTTACTCCTAATTTTTGTATTTATTATATGCAGGTCCAGGAATAAATGTTAAAAAAGATTTTGAATGTTTCTGCGAGTATGGAAACCGTGTAGCGATGGATGATACAGAGTTTAAAGTACTAAAGCATGGAGTTGATAAGCACTTCCCAACAAGACCTTTTTTATGTATGCACCATAAACAAATCAAACACCTTGAAAGGCAAAGCAAAAGTGGTAAACTCTTTAAATAATTAACAAATTTTGCCATTTGTTAAATTAATACTATCATTTATGTATTGTTGTAATCTATATGCAGTACTTCTCGAGAAGATTCACCATGCAACATCTTCTTCCATATGTTGATCTACCAGCAGACATTCAAGAATATTTGAAGAATAGAGAAGTTGCAAAAATTAAAATGGTGATGACCAAGTCAAAGGCTAGAGGTAAACAGAAACCTGGTGCCATGATAGCATCAAAGTGGATGGAGGTAGTAAACAAGGTTGATATGCAAGCTGGTGATATCTATGTGTTTTGGTTCCGTGGTAGCTCGGAAGGCCTGAAGATCCTTGTTAATCATCTGTGAAGTCAACATGCAGATTATATTTAGAGGAGTGTCATATTAAACTTACGACAGTTTGTAAGCACTTAGTTCGATGAGGTTGTGAATTATAATGGATGTTCTTCTAGGTTTATATGGTGATGGAATTTCTATGTTATTTTCTTGCACTGAAATATTTTGTAGCAAACATCAGCATCGAAGTGTTTGATCATAAACTAGCTTTATTCAATTGCATTTGAGTAAATTCAGCTGCTAAAGAGGGAATTACAGAGTAGATATGTTGAAGTAGAGATAAAAAGCGGCTTCATTCCACTATATTTTTACCCTTAATGGTCTATTAACAAATAAAAGGACCCCTTAATGGGCAGGCCCAACAACATTATACCTGATAACGACAGGTCCACGTACTTTAGGGAAGGCCCAACAACGCTTATTCCTGACGTTGAAGACGACGGGGACGCGTCGGTCATTCGGCCCGCATTTACTGCATGCAAGTTTCGGCGGCAGGTTACGTCGCTCACGCCCGAAAGACGTGCGCTATCAAAACGAGAAGATCGTGGCATAAGGGTCTTCTCTTTTTGTCGACGCCATCTCCCATTATGTTCTCCACCTAGCAGCCGCCACAAAACCCTAACTCTGAAGAGGCATACGTTTGCTTCCGCCCCTTCTGCTAGAAGCAACCTCCTTCTCCTCCGATCTACTACATCCACCACCGCTTGAGGCACCTAAAACTTGATCGTCCGATCCAGGTCGTGTAAGTCCGATGTGCATCTACTTGATTTCCCCCTTGTTCATTTTCGGATTCAAGTCTTCGTAGATGCTTTTTTTTTACATATTATGTTGTCTTTGTTTTCAATTTGTAGATCATGGACGACCCGGACGACAAAATATGTTGCCAAGTAGAAAAGTGGTGCAAGTTAGTTGTAGGTTTCACTCGTGCGCAATGACTTAAATTTGCTAGTACACTGTTAGGATGCATGCTTCATATACCTCCCATCAAGATCCGTGTTTATCTACTGAAATATATGATTCAATCATATGATCTCAGTCGTGCCAAATTCATTTTAGAAAAGAAAGTCGGTGAAATATCATTAAGTAATATTGATGTTGAGTGTATAACAGGATTAGAGAACAAAGAGGTGAGTGTTACAAATATATTATATAAGGAAGGAGAATTAGCGAAAGATCTAATACCATCACACTATGTTAGCAAAAAAATGGCAACATCATTATAGATGATTTGATCAGCTACATTCTAGAAAATAAAAAGGACGACGATGACTTCCTTCGCATGTCGTCTTTAGTGCTTCTTGGGACTGTGCTGGCACCTACATATACCAAGATTATAGATAAAGAGTACTTCTCGTTGGTGCAAGATGTGGGGCGTATATCCAATATTAACTAGAATGATTACACGCTGAATCTTCTCATGGGTTATATTCGGTTCGTCAAATAAGGTAAAAGCATCAGGCAATGGCCAAGAGGCAACTTAGCCCTTCTACAGGTAATATAGTGTTACCATTTTTTATCACATATAACTAATCATTTTTGTAATCTAATCTGTCTTCATAATGTTTTTTAAATGTATGTAGTATCTGTACTGGGAGAAGGTGCAGCCACATGATCATGCAACCTTATCTCCTTTCATGAATCAGCGACCTCTAATGAAAAATTGGTCAGAAGAACACGCTGAGATGAGAGACGATTATGATGGAGAACAAGGTCGTGGTAAAATAGAGGTATAAGTTGCACTTTATACTACAAACTCACTGTTGCAAATTTGGTATTTAATGGTTTTTCTTTCCAGATTGTAGATGATATAACAGAGCAGTTCAGGACTCATATGCCTAAAGTAGATGCTACCAATGCTAAAAATAAATCAAATGCGTTAAAAAAAGGACAACAAAGGAGTAATCTGGAGGCTAGGTTAGAGAGCATGCAGGTGAGGTTGGATGGTATGGAGGATTTGTTGGGGAGAATGATGTCGTACATGGAGGTGATGCAGAAGGATATCCCACTCATTCTGGAGGTGGTTTACAACTCTTACTCTCCATAGTTGCACTCTCAATATCAGCTACATAAATTTTTTTAGTTAACTTGACTAAATAATGTAACTTGTATGTGTAGAAAATCCTACTTGGGCTTAATAAAGTAGGAGCTTCTTACAAACCTTCTGCACGGTCGGGAACAGAAGATAAGGATGAAGATAAAATTTCTTTTCTGAATAGACCTGCACCAGCACAAATAGGTACAGTTGGAAAAGAATTCTGGTATCATGGCTCGGCTGAAAAGCTCGGGTCTAATGAAAATGAGAATACAGTCCCAAAAACAGATACGGAAGATGCAGCGGAGCAAGAGGTGCCTGCTGACAGTGCTAACTATGCAAGGCGAGCAAAGCAAACTAAGAAAAATGAAGGTTCAGGCGACGGCACACCTAAAAATCCTTTTGTGATTGATGATACTACGGTGCCTGCATCGTCATCATCCGTGCCGTTGGATTTTTTAGAGCAATCTATGCGGAAGAAACCAAAAATAAATCTTACCGGTACCATATGGATGAATATGAAAGCTCCGATAGCCTTCGAACAAAACGCCCGAAGCGGAAGCAGCAACAACCAGCAAAACTACGATCTGATTTTGCAGTTGACAATCCAGCTAAACATGTTAAGAAAGGTATTCTAAATTTAAATAAATGTTGGTTCATAATTGTTATACTAATACCCGTAAATATCTGGTAGGTTTGTTTACGAAGAACAATGATATGCCGGATGATCTAACTGCATTGACTCCAAGTCAAATAGATGATGATGTTCTATATGTTGAGACATGTGGAAATCATGCTGATCATTATAAAAAAATATTTACTTGAGTCCGGAAGGCGACTATATATGCACAAAAAGTGTTAAAGTGATATTAGACAGGGAATGGCTTGATGATAAAGTAAGTATAGCAACCAAGTGTCCTTAACAACAATGACGACAACTATATTTCATGTTCTTATATTTCATGCAGGTAATTGATGCTTACATCGCTGATTTGAGGCCCCGTGTTGGAAATGATCGGTCATGGTTTAAGCATGGAGGTCGGGTTTTTTGATAAACCCTCCTATGAAAGGCGATAAACCTAAGAAATCACATTTTAAACAAGACCACGGATGAGCAAAAAATGGAGCTGTTCAAAGAGTTATGGACGAGTATTGTGCAAGGGACAAGGTATTCTTAGCCTTTTTTGTTTCATCAATGCTTGATATTGCTGAGACGACTATACAAACTAATAGTCGTAATATATGTTCAATATGATGCAGGCATATTTCCCTCTAAATATAGACGACATCCATTAGACCACTGTTGTCATGCATATACCCAATGAGGAGTTTTAAGTTCTTGACTCGTTGTTTCCATTAAGAAGAACCTTGCCAACTGTTCAAACTCTGGTATTGTACACGCAGATGTATCAATATGTATGTATGTTTTTTAAGATAAACGTTGAATATAATTATATATATAGAGAGCAGCAATTGCCTCGGACATAAGAGTGGCGAACAAAGTTATGAATGGTATTTACCCGGACGTCTCAAGGTGGCCTATTAAATCATATGACATGCCAAAACAAAAAGACAGGTGAGTATAAGTTACAGCTTATTTCAGTTCGTATATAATTTTATGTATGCATTGCGCTTAATTATTATTTTTTGTAGCAATTCTTGTGGATTATGGGTTCTGCAAACTATGGAACACTGTGATGGAGAACACTGGAGCACTGAGGTTAACCAGGTCAGTTAATTAGGTTAGGTTCACTACATGTTGCATTTGTACGAAAAGAATAAAGTTCTAACAATAATTTTATACATTGCAGGAAAAAATTGATGACTCTATAAAACTCACTGTTGCAAAGATCGTATGGGCAGTTACAAACACCCTCAAGAAGGTCACAAAGGGTGTCACAGCTCTTTTGACTAAGATGAATGAATACAAAATTATATGTTTTATCATGTTGGGTTTTTGTCTCAAAGAAGGTTTCCCAACTATGTATTCCTCTGAATAATTGTTTGATCTGTGTAAGACTATAATACTCTATGATTTGTGATTCAATACTTTCAAATTGACGATGTTTTAATTACTTGTGCATGAACATTTGTTTGTTACATTTGTTGCGATCATTTGTACATGCGCCAGACGCTTGTACATGCGGTAGATATGCGTCACGGCTTCCACGCCAAGCGACCAGCACGTAATCTTTGCATGTCTTCCCGCGCATGTGAACTGGCCCCTGCATTAGGTCCAGAAATACTCAAAAAATGGCGAGTTATTAAATTCGTATCATGTAAAACGACTTCGGGCCTTACTAATACAAGCCCATTAGGAGCGATTTAGGGTTTACTTCGTTCCTTATAAAAAGGATCCCATTAGAAGCGATTTAGGGTTAACTTGACCACTTGACGGCTGAGGGGATTTCTCGGTGCGGCTTGGCGATAAGGTGCAACCCGGCATCAATGTCGTGGTCTTCTGGTGGATCTTCCGCGCAAGACCATGATTCTACTAGAAGAAGGAGGGGAGTAGAAAGGAGGTCGCCGGTCCCCTATAGGGAAGCTCCTATGGCGTACGAGCCGGCCATTTTTTGCAACCGCAATCCACGGCAGAAGGCGCCTAGGTGGATTTCATGGAGCGGTCAGAACCCCGGCAGGAGGTACTACGCTTGCCTTGATGCGATGGTGAGTGTATTTGCTTTTGAATTTTTTTTCATTCGTTCTTCCTATAGAACTCTATCTGATTCGTGTGTGTTTGAAAAACCTCCAGAATGGATCTGGGTGTGGCTATATGGAATGGTATGATAATCCTTTGCCAAAATTTTGGAGTGATCTGATTGGAGATCTACGGGATGAAGTGTGGAGGCTACGATCAAGACAAAAAAGAGATCCTCTATCTGAAGAAATAGGAAGGGACACTAGGCTGCAGGATCCAGAAGAAGAAGTAAGACAGAAAAGTGCAAAGATAGCTGCTGTGAAGGCAAAATATGAAAACTTCGTGTTTATTTTTGTAGTATTTGTGTTTGGTTTATTTGCTAGCAAGATTTTAATGCAGTAAACAGTGAATCTTTTTAGTTCATTTTAATATTGTCATTGGACACAACTTAATGTAGACATGTTGCTTCATATATAATAAATTTTAGTCTAATATTTTTGTGCATTTGGATTACCAATAACCACACATGAGAAAACATTTCATCTAGACATGTTGCTTCACACCAACATAGGACATAGAGGTAATACTAGTGCCTTTCAATCCGTACAAATAATACTCATCGAAATTAAAAAATAATATGTAAACTAAGATTTATCTTGAAACAAACTCCTATCCAGCTGACAACTACTATTCATCTTTTCGAACTAACATCTCAGCAACATGCCTGCAAATAAAATATTATGAAATTGTCAGTATCAGCGTGTACACAATTTAATCTAGACATGAGTAACAACACGTACTTAGGATGATCTTTGCATTTTAGGCTTCGCCGTGTGTGTCCTGGTAATTTGCAAGCACTACACACGCCTTTCTTCTTCTTTTTAGATCGCTCGTCGAACGATAATGGTCTACCATTTTTCGACACATCGCCATGTTTCCTCTTGCCTTTTTTTGGAGCACCTTTTTGGCTTTACTTTATCAGGGTCACCAACTTTAGTAGCATGCATTGTACTCCCGTCTTGATCCGTATTGGACCAGCTCTTCGAAACACGGGATGCTTTCTCATACACCTGTCTCTTTGATGTCATGTTCTCAAAATATGCCTTCATCTCTTTGTACAAGACTGGATCGTTGCATGCTACATGTAGAGCTTCAGAAGATAACACATTGAGCTCTGTATATCTGCTTCGCTCCTCTGATCCAGAAAACCCCCATCCAAAGAGATCGCTTGTGCAGGTTGCTGGCAAACCCTCTCTTGCTTTTTTCGAGAATCGCTTAAGGACTAGACACTCTGGTATTTCAACACAATGCAGCTCCTTCAGAACGAACAAGATATGCTTACAAGGGAGACCCTTACGGAACATCCTTCGGCAGCTACACTTTATAACCTCATCGGGATTGCTCGGCGTATAATCCACATAGAACCTGCTCTCACGTTTTTTATTCCATGCCACGATGAATTGCTGAGAGTCATCATTACCTCCTGCGACCTTTTTTTCTGAAAGCACTATGTTAACGATCTTATTCAGTTCCTCTTGCAAGATATAGAAGTTCGCTGGAGTGAAGACATTTGCCGCTGTTTTCTCAATATCCTTTGAGCTAGTTACTGTCACCGGTTCAGTCTGTGAAGTCGTGTAGTCATCGCGCGCCTCGTTCTCATGAATACGGACAATAGCATTCTCGTAGTGTAGAATAAGATCCACGACGGTCATCCCATAGTCTAGGTGAAGATGAAGGGATGAGTTCAGACTTTTGCTTCTCTGGTTACTTTTCATGCCTAGCCAAAATCCCTCGGTGAGGTACGCTGCTGCCCATAGTCTTTTCTTGGTGTACATCCTCTTCAGCCAGGATTTTGTTCTATCTGTCTGCCATTTGCAAACAAATGCGTGCCACCTTTCCTCAAATACAGTCTCAGTAGTGGTGTAATATAGAAGAGATCGAAACTCTATCAACGAATTGAAACTTAGGTGTTTCGCCATGTTTTTCTCAATGTGCCAAGAACATATACGGTGCCACACGTCTGGCAAGACCCTGCGAATAGCTCTCATCATCGCAGCATCCGCATCCGTGATTATAGACCTGGGATGCTGCTGACACATTGCTTGCAGAAAAGTTTGAATCAGCCAGACATATGTTGCCTCTGTCTCATCTGATAAGATTGCATAGGCAAAAACAGTAGTCTTACGATGATTGTTCAGACCAACAAATGGAACAAAAGGCATACCATACCGGTTCATCTTATAGGTGCTGTCAAACACGAGGACGTCGCCATAATCCTGGTAGTCCAGACGCGACTGAGCATCACACCATAACAAGCTTTTCAAACAACCCTTTGAATCTGTATCATACTTGAAAAAAAAGTCAGGGAACTTCTTCTTTCTGGCCTCCATAATGCCGATGGCTATAGTAGCATCGCCATCGGCAAGCAACTTCCTCTTCTCTCTGCAACACATATTGTACAAATGTTTTCTCGTAAATCCAACCTTACTGTAGCGGCCGTATTTTCTGATGAAGGAACTCATAATCATATGCTTTCTAATCCCTGCGGCTGCCATTGCTATGATCTTGGCTCTCTGTAAATCTTTTATTTTCCTATGAGACCACAGAAAAGGAACTTTGTCCGGTCTAGCTAATACATGATTAGGATTGTCACGGAACCTTACAACAATCCATTTACCAGTTCCCAGAACACGCCTCACAGCCATCTCCGCTTTGCAGTTGCATCGAGACTCTGGTCTTAACCTTCAGGTGCGGTTCTCCATGGTCAGCAACTTCTTATCATGTTTCCCTTGCCTGGAACATACAAACCGTCTCCTATGAACTTCTCTATTCTTCTCAATCTTGCATTTGTTCTACTTGGTCCTGCTCTTTCGAATGTTGAATCCACGATCTCTAGCGTAGCTATTGTAGAAATCATAAGCTGCAGCTTCTGAAGCAAAAGTCATCTCCATTATCTTCTAGTGCATTTCCCCTTTCACTTCTGAATGTCCGGAATCATCGTCAATTTCCACCTTATATTTATCCTCCACCTCGGGGTCTCCAGTGACCTATAATAAGAACAAATATAATTAAACTAAAAGGCTTGCTTTCAAATGTTCACAAAAAAATATGATAGTGACATACAATACTCATGTTTACTGAGTATGATCCAATAGAATGTTCAGCTGTCTCCAAATCTGAGTCACCATAATAGTCATAAGCATTATCACTAGCAACTAATACCTGAAACAACAAACAAATAAAGATCTTAGTTCTGCTTTTATCATTATTGCAACCATTGCACGTAACAAAAAGATCAGCTTTACCTCGCTAATAAATTATGTGTCCAATTCATCATCATCTTTTTTCTCTCTGACAACATCGTCAATCTCCACCTGACAATTTAAATAAAAATTAATACCAAATTTAATCGCAAACCTAAGAAAACCCGTAAATATACCACTCACATTTTCTTCCTCGGCATTGCCATCAGCATCTTCTTCCACTTCGACGGACTCGTCGTCGGAAACTATGTTCTCATCCAAAGACCGATCAACCTCTTCCGAGCTAGAGTATTCATCCTCCGTGTACCCATAATCTTCATCTATCCTACTTGATTCCGACATCAACTGTGCCAGTGCGAAAATCAAATCAAAAACCGATTATGCCTACAATTTCTACGAGCATTACATGCAATAGGGGGAAGGTATTACCTCTCAAACCACGAAGATCAATGGAGATGTAGGAGGTCAGGCAACTGACAAATCAAACCCTAGATTGGTCACTTGTCACGGCGACCTGATATCTGGAGGGCAGTAACAAAGTTAACCTTGTCTACGAGGCCGCGTCGACTAGCCGTCGCTACGGAGTTATGGTTAGGGTTCCGGCGGCTGCCCTTTTTAGATCAGAGCAGAGAGAAACTAGATTGGTTCAGGAGACCTCGGTGGCCTTCCTAGACTCTTTTTCCTGTGGCGACAGCGGTCTCGACCGGCGCCCTCCCACTTGTACGCGCGATTACAGGAGGTGGGACCGGCACGCCCTCAGACTGTGTACAAACCGACTCCATCTTGTATCGAATACGGTGGGGATACGCCGATGGTTACCGGTTTTCGGGTGGAGCTAGACACGGAACCTAACCCGCACAGGATTTGTAACCCCTCAACTCATCGACCGAACGGGGGGGGGGGGGGGGGGGACACTGAAGCAAGCCTCATAGATTAAGTGTTTATTGGATCTATGCCATTGCAACTTTCATGACTTACAGAAATGTCATTACAAAAATCAACGTTGGAAATATGCAACTGACTTTCTTGTACCTGTATCTATGCAATTTTATTCACTTAAGTAAATAACACTTCAAAAAATAATGTATTTCAATGTGTATTTCAATATCGACCATACTACCCCCAGAAAAAATTGGTGTCCAGATGTTAAAAGTAGTATTGTACTTTTACTATGCATCCTACAAAAAATTAGCAAAATTAAGACTACATACCCACATAGAGAAGGTTTGGAGACATGAGATTTGGGATTCACTGTACGGCGACCCAGGCATACAGTAGCCTTACTAGAGCCTATAGGGCCTATATCCGTGATCCTCCTCCAGCAGCCTCGGGCACTCCTCTAGCACCGGCGCTAGCCTCAAGCCAATCAGCCAGCCACCGCCGCCCACGCAACGCTAAGAGCAAGTACAATAAATCCTAGTCAGCTGGCTATAAGGATTAAAATATTATTTCCTTGTCTAGTTGGAAGAGAGAGAATAGGAGAGAGAATAAGAGTGGGCTCTCATGCAAGAGTCAGCTCTAGAATGTGCTTCTAGGCACTTTGAGAGAGTGAAAGATGGGTCATGTAATGCTAAAATAGTATGTTTTTTTAGCGCACTATTTTACATGCTGTCTCTAAGTTGGCTATAGATGACATGGCACTTGGCTTATAGCCAGCAGCTGGCTATACTATTGTCCTTGCTCTAAGCGCGTTGCCTGTCGTCGGATTGATGACAAGTACGCCATGAGGAGGTCCTCAAGGCGTGTGGAAGAGAGGGGTGTGAGACGTATGGTATTCCGGGACGGTGAGCACACAAGTTTACCCAGGTTCGAATCCGCCGGCTTTGGACGGATCCTACTCCTGCTAGCAATCCAGTAATACGGCAGAGCCGGAATATGGGTTACAAGGGTTGCGCCTGTGCGAGTTGAGGGTCTAAAGTATTGGGTGCCCTAAAGGCTCTCCCTAGGACGACTTAAATAGATATCCGGCCTAGGGTTTATAGGAGAGATCTATCTGGCTATGTTTAAGAGTCGGTTACAGAGTACATCTTGAACTACAAGTAACATTATAGGTCTAAGTCGGTAAGTCTTCTGGGCCTTCCCGTAGCCGGATTGGACTCCGTCTTTTCTCCCTGACTGGGCCGCCCGTGAAGCAAAGCTCTAACCCGAAGTGGGTCACCCTGGTCAATGAGGAACTGTGAGGATACCCGGAAAGTATATCCCCAACAGCAGCCCCCGGAGGCCTCCAAGATCCAAAGTCAGATTTATCATCATCTAGCTTGATCTTCGGCTTGCAGAATCTAGAAGGGTTCCTGAAACTTCACAACAAAAAATACGATCCGGGTCTTAAAAATAAGTCGGACCTATCAGTAGGTTACTCGAATTTTCCAGCTCGATTTTAAACTAAGCCGGAACTTGGTCTCTAACGCCACCTGACACAAGCATGGTCAAGTCACGTCATCTGACAAGCGTGCCGTCAGCATGACCGTTGGTGGGTCCGCGGTTCGCGGAACCGAGGCGCCATTTCAATGCGTGCGTGGAGATCGAGACGACGCAATCATCGCGCGGGTCCTTCCCAGTTCTTTCCATGATGTGTGGTGGTTACATTGTAACGTTTGCACTAATCTTGGCGCGGGTAGGTGGATATAAGGGGTTCGGATTTCTTCTTCTCCTTTCCACCAGTCCTTTGCCGTTTCCTTTCCTCCCAATCTTCCTGCACGCACAGAGCCTCCTCGTCCTCCCCCCACAGAGCTCCCAGCGCCGCCCCTTTAAGGTCACCCTCTCACCGGAGAAAATGGCTTCATCATCTTCTTCCTCCGGTTTGGCGGCAGCAGCAGCGGCGGCGAAGGCGGAAGCAGGAGCAGAAAAGGAGAGCTACCGGGGAATCTGGATCCCCTGCGCCCTTGACGAAGCAGGCCTCAAGAACATGGAGAAGGAGGGGCTTCTCGCCGCCGGCGACTAGCGGAGCGGCTCTGGTGAAACCGTTCCCAACCCGCGCGACGACGAGCGGGTCCACTTCGGCACCCATCTTGACCGAGGTCTGTCTTTTCCTCCCTCGGAGTTCTTCTCCGAGGTGATAGATCATTACGGAGTTCAACTCCACAATCTTCCTCCCAACTCACTTTTAGAAATGAGTGTGTATGCTGCGCTTTGCGAGGGCTTTCTCGGCATTAGGCCGAGTTTGCTTCTCTTCCGGTTTTATTTTCATGTCCGGAGGAATTCCATCACTGCCGGTGTTCCTTACATCATCGGCACTATTAGCTTTTCTCTTAGACGTGACCGGGCATATCCCAAAATTTCTGCCAGTGACTCGGTCAAACAATGGCCAGCCACTTTTTTCTACCATAGGGATATTCCGGCTCCCGGCAAAGCTACTGCTTTGCCGGCTTTTATCGACGGATCCGCCATGGCCCAGCCTTCCTGGGACGAGGCTGCTCCGGCTCTCACCGATGATCGGATCCTCGGTAAGAGGCAGATCGAATATTTAATTAAGCACAATGGTCTGAAGGGATCTGACTTGGTCCAGTGCTGGGTCTCATGTCGGATCCAGCCACTTCAGTACCACGGAACCCGACTGATGCACTCCATCACGTCGTCTCCAACCGACTCCCTCTGCATCAGCCCCAAAGCCTACACCACTCAAGGCTACATAAGCCAAATCAAGTGTCTGATCAAGGAGCGGATCGAAAGGAGGATTCCGGAGGTTTCTCTGGACATTCACACGGCGGAAAACCCAGTGGTGCCGGTAAGCTTCCATCATCACATCTTTTATGTGTTTCTATCTTTGAGTTAAACTGCAACACTGATATGTTTTTCTTCTTTTCAGCTTGCTGATATCCCCGAGTCGGAACTTGCTCCGCTTGAAGGATATCCTCCGGAGTTCTCTCAGGAGGTAGAAGTAGTCCCACTGCCGGATCTTGCGCTCAAGAAGCGCAAAGCTCCGACAGTGGCGGTTGGCACAAAGGAGGTGCCTGTCGTGAAGAGGTATCTTTCAGTCACAACTTTTCCGCCTTTATACTTTACTCAAATTTCTTTCCGAGATGTAACGTTTCCGACTTTGTTACCTTCTTAGAGCAAAATCGATCATCAAGGGCAAGGGCAAAGGGATTTCTTCGAAGCCCTTGCGTCAGACGAAGCTTACCATAGCTTCCCCTGTCGTGGCTCCTCCGACTCCGGCCCCTCAACCTTCTGCAACTCCAGCGATCACTCCTTCTCCGGTGGTTGCAGAAGATCCGGCTCCTCAAATGGAGCCTACGATCCTTGGGTCGCAAACTGACGTCACCGTGGGTGCGTCAGCTCAAGATAAGGGTGAACCCTCTTCGGGTAATGATCCCTCGGCTGATGTCTTCGCCAAAAACCTCCTCAGCAATCCGGGTCTTGCCAAGTTTGGCCTGACCCGGAAATCTGCAGAGGAGATCCAGCGGCTAGCCAGACAAGTCCTGGATAAAAGCCATTTATCCCCCGAGGAGGAAGCGCAAGAAGCAGAGGACGTCAAGTTCTCTGACATTCTCGCTCAAGTCCTCCTTCGTGACGAGAGGATTAGGACTGGCGAGCTTCCAACAGCCCCAGTGATCCCTCTTACTCTTGCCGAGAAGGTGGCCGCTGAAGTGAACACGGGTTTAGATAAACTCACCCGCGAGCAATATGTAAGTCGGAATTCCAACTCTTGTTTTTTCCATTATGTTATATCAGATCCTCTAGCCCCCAAGCATGAAGTAGGATATAGAATCCGAGTTTATGCTTCATTAGGATGCCAAAGAACGAACTAGTGTAGCCCCCAAGGCTCGTGCTGATATTTAGCAAAAATATTAGCCTGAGTCTTAAGTAGCTTTCTGACTTTGGGTATTCTGACTTACAGAAAGTATGTTCCTATAACCAGGAATTACTGACCAATGTCTGTGATAAGCAGAGAGAAATCAAAGCTTTCCGGCTTAAAAATGCTAAGCTCAAAGTAGCCAAGGATGAAGCCGAAGGTAAACATTCCGAGATTCAAACCTTATCTTTGCTTTTTTCAATGTCGAATTTTTCTGAACTGTTGTTCTTTTTTAACTTACAGCGCTGGTGAAACAATCCATCGCTATGATTGAAGAGGCCGAGAACCTCAAGACCCTGGTGGTGGAGAACAAGGGACTTCGCCAAGAGCTAGATAAGCTTAAGGCAGATCATGAAAAGAGCATAGCTCAAGTCCTTGAATCCTCCTCCATGGCCACTGATGAGCGTGATCGCAAGATTGCTTCTCAGGATAAAATAATCTCAGACCTCAAGAATGAGCTTGGCAGAGAGAAGGACATATCCCAGGCACTCCGGGCTGAACTCCAGAGTCTCCGGGAGGAGAAGACCAAGATTGATGATGTCATTTTTGGTACGTTCCAATCTCTCTGACTTATCTTTTTCTTCGACTTCTATCAATGTCGGTTTTTTCTTAGCTTTATTTTGATGTATAGGTCCTCTAAAATTGACGGACTCTTCCTCGTCCGAGCCCCGCACCCACCGGCTTACCCAAGTCGATGATCTTCTTCATGACTACCGCCAGTCCCTTGAGGACATTGGCGAGTCTCTCAGGATTCCGGACATGCCAAGCATGTCGGATTTTGAGGTGCGGGACAGGGCCAAGGAGATGTCGCAGCTTGTTCGGGACTGGAACATGTCCTACACGCGGACTGCTGCGCAGAACGCTCTCACCATGGTCATGAGCCACCATGGAAACATGGAGATATGGCAAGTGACCAGAGGGTACTGTAAGGTAGACGAAGACGGCCAGGAGCAAGACCTTCAAGCCATCATGCACTCTTGTGCCGGATACGGGGGCCACGTAGCTGATCTGACCGGCTACGAGATCCCCTTCTTCACCCGCGTGGATACTCCGCCTCCTCCTACAGAAGAAACCGAAGAAGTTTCCGACGATGAACGCACCAACTCGGATGCGGACATCTCGGAACGATATCAAGGCGGAGTGACTAGCGAGCCGGGAGATCCTTCATCTCCTCCTGCATCATAGACCAGAAATTTATGTATTATTCCGGAAAAAACCTGATGTGATTGTAAATATTAAGTACTATTTATCTTGCAAGTGCTAAGCTTTTGATCTATTCAGCACTTTTGACTTTTGAAATTTTTGTGTGCCTGAAATGTTTACACAAGCACTTAAACTTTTTCGTCTCTACTTATCGTTTATCTGGCTTTCCGCCTCGTCCCTTTCGTGAGCCGGCTAAACCTTTCGCCGGAAACTTTGCCGAGCAACGGAGCTCAATTGCTAAACCAGTTTAAACTCGAAAACAAAGCCGGCTTCCAGTACCAACAATTCACTACTCGGAAAATGCCTGCATCCAGCAATCAGACAAATAACCAAAGTAAAGACTAGAAATTTTAGAGTTATACCCGAAGGTAGCAGATTTAGAATCGGAAATCTAGACCAGAATGAACATGAGCATAAAGTACTTTCAAGCATTCTGGGATTTTCGACTATGACATGATCATTAGGAAATAAGATGGTAAAAACTTCTCAGAAAAACTTTGAGGCAACCAAAACTTTTATTTCTCACAGAACATGTACATATGTATGATTACAAAGAAGGATAAACTAAGAATAAAAGGGGCGTAGCTGAGCAATATTCCACGGTCTGTCTAACTCATCCGGATTTGTACTGCCTCCAGCACTCTTTCTCTTCTTAGTAGCAAGTCTTTCTTTGACTGGCCTCATGTCAGTTATGTAGTACGATCCATTGTGCAATACTCGACTAACTAAAAAGGGCCCTTCCCATACTGGGGAAAGTTTATGCTTTCTTTGTTGCACAAGCCGAGAACCAAATCACCTTTATTGAAAGATCTATTTTGGACTCTCTGGCTATGATACTT
The DNA here is from genome assembly GCA_916181665.1 of Avena sativa. Classification (NCBI taxonomy): domain Eukaryota; kingdom Viridiplantae; phylum Streptophyta; class Magnoliopsida; order Poales; family Poaceae; genus Avena; species Avena sativa. The sequence continues at coordinate 539,172,294 of OV702289.1, read as the reverse complement.
GCGTAACTTCTGATGATAGGCTGTAGATCTCATTTCAGCAACGACGCGAACTTCTTCGACTAAGTCGAGATCATTTTGTCGAGAAATCTCGGCATCCTCTTCAATATACGCGGCCACTCTAGGAGAAGTATGAATTAAATCACTAGGAAGAACTGCTTCTGCGCCATAGACCAAGAAGAAAGGTGTGTATCCCGTTGACCTGTTCAGAGTTGTTCGTAAACTCCAAATTACAGAGGGTAGTTCCTCTGCCCAAGCCCCCGTAGCACGTCGTAGTGGTGCTTCGAGTCTTGGTTTCAGGCCTTGTAGAATTAAACCATTTGCTCTTTTGACTTGTCCGTTAGCATGTGAATGTGCAACTGACGCAATGTCAAGCCGGATATTTTGCTCATCGCAGAATTCGGCCAGTTCTCCCATAGAAAAGTTACTCCTGTTGTCCGTGATAATGCTATGCGGATAACCATACCGGATTATAACATCCTCGACAAATCTTTTGGCTGTTGCTCCATCACAACTAGTGACAGGTTTAGCCTCGATCCATTTGGTGAATTTATCCACCATCACTAAGAGGTGAATAAATCCACTTGGAGCTCGTTTAAAAGGTCCTACCATATCAAGCCCCCAGACCGCAAAAGGCCATGTTATAGGTATTGTTCGCAGCTGATCAGCCGGAACATGAGCTTGCTTGGCGTACTTTTGGCAGCCTTTGCATGTCTTGACTAATCGTTCGGCATTTGCCTGAACTGTAAGCCAGAAAAATCCATGTCGAAAAGCTTTTGCCACTAAAGATTTGGCTGCAGCGTGGTGACCACACTCGCCTTCGTGGATTTCCCTTAAGATTTCCACTCCTTCTTCTGGAGATACACAGCGCTGAAAAACCCCAGAAACACTCCATTTCTGGAGCTCACCCTTAACAATAGTATAGGCTTTTGCTCATCGGATAATCTGTCGGCTCAGCACCTCGTCTTCGGGTAATTTGCCATCTACCAAATAATCGAGGTAGGGTTGAGTCTAGCTGGGAAATACAGCCAGAACTGCTATCAAAGGTGAGTCGGATTTGGTCGGATATTCCTCATCTAGTCCCTTTATCAAGAGGACTTTGAGGTGCTCTAAAAATGCGCCATCCGGGACCTCTTTCCACGCAGAGCCTATTCGAGACAGTGCATCTGCTTCCTCATTTTCTGCTCGAGGGATGTGTTGAACTTCAAACCCTTCAAACGATTTAGATAGATCATCCACGACAGCTTTATATGCTGCCATGTGCTTATTTGCATTACAAATATCCGAGACTTGCTGAGCAACAAGATCCGAATCTCCGTAACACATCAAACGCCGGATGCCAATATCCTTGGAAATCCGGATTCCATGCAGCAGTGCTTCATACTCGGCAATATTGTTTGTCGCTGTGAAGTGGATCTGCAACACGTATAAAAGTTTATCTCCTTGGGGTGATTTGAGCACCACGCCAGCCCCCGAGCCCCTTCGAGCCTTAGACCCATCGAAAAAGAGGGTCCAATATTCCGACTCAGGGAGGATCATATTCTCCTTCATCTCTGTCCAATCAGCGAGAAAGTCAGCAAGGATCTAGGATTTGATTGTTGTATGAGGTTTGTACTCAATATCGAAAGCTGAGAGCTCTATGCCCCATTTGGCGACGCGTCCTGTGGCGTCGCTGTTGTTTATTATATCTCTCATGGGAGCTTTGCTCACCACGGTAATTAGATGCTCCTGAAAATAGTGTCTTAACTTACGAGATGCTAGGAAAACACCGTAAGCCAACTTTTGATAGTGCGGATATCGTTGTTTTGATTCTGTCAAGACCTCGCTGACAAAGTAAGTCGGACGCTGCACCCGGTGTTCCTAATTTTCCTCTGGTCTCTCCACCACCATGATGATACTAACGACCTTATTTGTCGCAGCAATATAAAGCAACATCGGTTCCTGAGGTTCCAGCGCTGCAAGGATAGGAGCAGATGAGAGTACTTTCTTCAGGTCTTGTAGTGCAGCTTCAGCTTCGTTAGTCCAGACAAAATCTTTGGTCTTCTTCAGGAGTTTGTATAATGGTGCGGCTCTTTCACCAAGCCGGCTTACAAATCGACTGACCGTAGCAATGCAACCAGTTAATCTTTGTACGTCCTTCAGGCAAGTTGGCCTAGAAATATTGAGTATAGCCTTGATTTGTCGCGGTTCACCTCTATGCCTCTTTGAGACACAATGAAACCTAACAATTTTCCGGCTGGTATTCCAAAGAAGCATTTCTTTGGGTTAAGCATGATATTGTATTTTCGTAGATTGGCGAACGTTTCCTCCAAGTCAGAAATGAGTGTTTCCTTCTTTTTGGACATCACCGCGATATCATCCATGTATGCATGTACATTGCGTCCGAGTTGGTCGGGGAGGCAACGCTGCATCGTGCGCTGGTACGTAGCTCCTGCGTTCTTCAGCCCGAAGAGCATCATAACAAAACAGAAGGTTCCGAAGGGGGTTATGAATGAAGTTTTGATTTTGTCAGATTCCTTCATCCGGATTTGGTGATAACCGGAATATGGGTCGAGAAAACAGAGGAGTTCCGAGCCTGCCGTAGAGTCGATAACTTGATCAATTCTAGGCAGAGCGAACGGATCTGTTGGACAAGCCTTGTTCAAGGCAGTATAATCAACACACATCCTTAAATCAGTGGTGTCCTTTTTAGGGACCATTACAGGATTGGCCGACCACTCTATGTGGATGACCTCTTCTTTGAATCCGGCTAACTCGAGCCCCGCTAGTTCCTTAGCTATTGCCTTATGCTTTTCGTCGCCAAACCATCGTAAGGACTGTTTGATGGGTTTAGCGTTCGGGTTTACATTTAGAGAGTGCTCGGCAAGGTCTCTAGGTACTCCGATCATGTCAGATGGCTGCCATGCGAAGATATCTTGATTTTCTTGGAGGAACTTGACGAGCGCGCTTTCCTATGTGCTATCTAGGCCTACGCCTATCTGGGTCACCTTGGAGGGGTCATCATCCTTCAATGGCGCTTTCTTCGTCTCTTCTGATGCCTTGAACTCCGGATTTGGCTTGGTCACCTCCTTCTTCGTTGTGGGCATCTCGGACGAATCTATGCTCTTCTTGATCTCCTGGTACTCTTGAGCGTGCAGCACGACTTCAGCAAAGGCGGCATTTCCATCCTTGCATTCTCGCGCCTTCTTTGGGTCTCCCCTGATGGTGATCATGCCGTTGGGACCTGAAATTTTCATCATATTGTAAATGTAACACGGACGAGCCATAAAAGCCTAGTAAGCCGGACGTCCGAATATAGCGTGGTATGCGCTCTTGAACGGGACCACTTCGAAGGAAAGTGCCTCTGTCCGATAATTCTTTGGAGTTCCAAAGGTAACATCCAAAGTGATCTCTCCTAGGGAATTAGCTTGTCTTCCTGGGACAACTCCGTGAAAAATCATAGAGCTATGGTTCAGCTGGGTCTCCGAGATCTTCATCCGGCGTAGCGTTTCGACATAGAGAATATTGATGTTGCTACCACCGTCCATGAGGGTCTTGGAGAAACCATAACCATCAATAAGTGGGTTGACGATTAAGGCGTATTTTCCTCGCCTGTGTAACTTAGGTGGATGATCATCGCGGTCAAATGTGATTACCACTTTCGACCAGTCCAGATACTGTGGGACAGCCGGAACTATTGCATTGAGCTCATGTAGAACTGCTTTCTTGACCTTTGCTGGTTGAGATCCGAGGAAGGTGACATAAGTGTCCTTCTTGGTGGGAAAAGTCTTCTTCCCTTCCGACTTGAGATTTGAAGCATCAGCTTCCTCCATGTCAGAATCTTCCTTGGTATCTTTGTCTTTTTTGGGATTTTTCTTTCCCTTCTTCCGCTTAGCTTTGTAGCCCGCGGTGTCATCTCTTTTGATGTCGTCATTGAAACGACATTCAGCGTTGGTGCGGGATGAGCCCCCATTGGCGTCTAGGTGATGCACACATGGGTTATTGGCAATGTCGGCCCAAGAGTAGGTTTTGCCTGGTTGTTGTTCTCCTCTACCTTGGACCCTTGATGTCCCACGGCCACGCCCACGGCCTCCGCCACGTCCTCCTCGTCCTCCAGACCCGGAAACAGTAGTAACTACCGCTATTTCCGCGTTGGGTTTTTCTTCCGAGGTATTTTTGTGATTCTGAGCTTGTTGCTTTGGTTGTTTTGCCGACTGAGGCACAACTAGGGCATTGCGCAGTCCTTCTGCGTCGTCGTTGGCGTCTACATACTTGCTCGCTATTTCTATCATCTCACCCAAATCAGTGACCTTGTCACACTTCAAGCGATGGCGCAGTAAACCAATAGGGAGACCTGCGATGAAAGCTTCAATCGCAGTTTGATCATTTACTCCTTCGCAGGAGTTCTTGGTGTCGATCCATCGTCCGAGGTAATCCCGGCAAGTTTCTTCGGATTTCTGGTTGCAACGCTGTAGGTCTCCAACCGTACAGGGCCTCCGATATGTGCCTTCGAAATTCCGAAAGAACGCACTTTGCAAGTCATACCAGTTATGGATGGTGACGAGGGTTTAACTCGTCAATGCCCATTGTTATGGACTTGGGTTTTGGAGAAGGAGGGAGCGCTGGAGACATCTATCGGCTCGCAAACAAGCACACAGGGGACAAAGGATTTACCCAGGTTCAGGCCTCGTAGAGGTCCCTACTCCTGCTTGTCTGCTCGTGGAATTATCGAAGGAGTCGAAAGTTACAATGGTGCGCAGATGCAATCTGGCAAGGGTTGTGGAAACTAGGGTTGCGTGTGTCCTCCTCGCCGCCCTCTCCTAGCCTTTATATAGATAGGCTAGGTCTCGGGTAGCAGGTCGAGTCGGTTACAAGTTAGGGTTTTCCCCTTCAAACTTTCTATCTTTAGCTTCTTCTTGTCCTTCAAGTAATCGAGAGTCCGTAGGTTACTCGGGTCCCTCCATCCGACCTTTGGCGACACTGTGGGCCTGTATGTATTTGGACCGTATATACCAAGCTCGAGTACTTGTAGGGTATACCCATGTCAGTAGCCCCCGAGTGTCCAGTGGAATCGCAGATTCGACTGGGGACTTTTTGAAGCATTCGAGTGCCTAAATGAGTACATTTCGATTGCTTTTATTTGTGTCAAAGGGATTGTTGATATACGTGCCTGATACAACCGAAGTATCAGTATCAATTAACCACCTTAGGGTGAAACAACGCAATCTACTCAAATTCGAGTCCCTGGACTCGAATCCGGAAAAGTGCTGGTGTAATTCGACTCAGGCCGCGGAGGTCTTACAGGAGTCGAATTCCAGTTATATGGGTGTGAGCACTCGACGCGTTCGTCAAGGCATGTTCATCGTGCCTGTAGGCACGGATATGTTTCTGGTAGTGCGCAGTTAAATGCATTGCCAGGCCTTATTCAGGTCTTACCTTCACGCCGTAGACGCGGCATCCGAATTTTATCATCGCGGAGACGATTCGGGTAACCCAGGAGACGCAATCTCTTTGTAGGGGAAAAATTATGAGGCGGTGTCGCCATGAGTTTCGAGTGTGGATGTTATCAACACACAGTTTTTTGTACAAATAATCATAGGGTGCACGACCAGCGCTCCCTATGGGAGTAGCCCCCGAGTGCCTGGTTGAGTCGAAGACTCAGGCAGGGACTAAAGAACTTTTGCGACTGCTGTCATCTTTTGCTTGCTTGTTTCAGTCGATGACTCAGGCAGGTACTAAAATACTTTTGCGACTGCTGTCGTCTTTTGCCTGCTTGTTTCCGGCGCTCCCTATGGGAGTAACACATGTCCATAATCGAAATGTGTTTCGAGTGGTTGGGTTTGCTTTTGTGATTGTCCATGTTCCTGCAACAAGAAAAAGAAAAGTCGTAGGGTGCGCGGCCAGTGCTCTCTATGGGAGTAGCCCCCGAGTGCTTGGTGGAGTCGAAGACTCCAGCAAGGACTAAAAATAGTTGAAGTTTTCCACTGCATAGCCTTGGTGACGTCAGTGCTGACGCTTGTATGACCTTAGTTGCCCGCGTGAGCGATTTTGATGGGACGTGACGAGCGGTGGGTCCCACTTTCTGACTTTGATTTGACTGGGCGTGCGTAATCTTATGTTTAACTATGCCTCCTCGATTTCCGCGCGTAATGGTAGAAGTGGGGGGACGGTTCGCGCTTCCTCTTCTCCACGTGTCCAACACGATGCGTGCCACGCGTCCAATAGGGTTTTTGTCAGTCGTTGGATTGCATCTCCTAGGGGTTAAGTAGCGATGCTGCGGCGGTAATTTCCCATCTGCGCTCTTTCTTCCTTGCTGCCATCGCCATTGTTGTTGCTTTTCTGCTTTCCCCTGCGCCCATCTTCTCCACGACGTTGGACCAGCTCCGTTCGTTCCCGAGCAATGGGGAAGAAGAAGGGAAGCGTTGTCGTTGATTCCGCGGCCACCGTTGCTGCGGCGAAGAAGAAAGGTGGCCCCGCTGCTACGGGCACCAGCACCACCGCCGGCGGGAAGAAGAAGGTCGCGGGCACCCGCGTGACCAATGGCGCATGGCGCCCCTCTATCATCAAGGCGTCGGATCTCCGTCTTCTTCGCCAAGATGGAGTTATCTCTGCGGCAGTCGCTGATGCGCGCGTCCCCAGTGGTGAGACCATTCCTGCTCCTCCCGCTGGTTTTCGAGTGATGTTTCTTGCATTCATCATTCGTGGTCTTTCCTTGCCTCTTCACCCCTTTCTTCTGGGTCTTCTTTGTTTCTATGGGCTCCAGCTCCATCAGCTGTCCCCAAATTCGCTCCTCCACATCACTTGTTTCATCACTCTCTGCGCGTGCTGGCTCGGAATCGAGGCACGCTTTGGTCTTTTCAAGCGCATCTTTAAATTGAAGTGTCAGTCCGCATCTGGCTCTTTAGTTTATGACGTAGGTGGTTGCGGAATTCACGTCGACCCATCCACCACCTACTTCGATATCAAGCTTACCAAGTCCGTCTAGGGATGGAGGGACAAATGGTTCTATGTTCGCGACCAGAAGGCCAAGGACCATCACTTTGGACTCGCGCCTTTCGATCCCGCGACTCCCTACAAGAAGATGCGTTCTTGGAAGAACGTGATCATGCCTTCCGAACTCGCAGAGACAGACATGCTATATCAGCACGTCTGCGACCTCGAGAGTCGCATAGGCGCAGAAGAGGGAGGCTGCGCCCTTGTCAGGACTTGGCTGCATCGTCGCGTCCAGCCTCTCCAGGCCAGGGTCCATCCCATGTTTCAATGGGGTGGCGCTGATGATGCCACTCGCGTGTCTGCTGATGGCATGTCCGCGAGTGAGGTAGATAAGAGGGTGCGACTAGTCACGAAGTACACCCTCAAGTATGTGCTTCCGAACGAGCCAATCGTTCCTCCTTTCGATGCTTCGGATCCCCCTCCCGAGGTACAGTTGTGCTACGTAGTAGCTTATTTTCTCGATTGCGTTTTCTGTTGCTTATCTGTTATGTTTGCTGATCTTTACTGTTTGCATGCAGGAGTGGGCGGTGTCGCCTTGTATGCCTCCCCTCCCTGAGGGGATTATTCCTCGTGAAGCTTTGGAAGAGGACGAGTCTGAGTCGACTGTCCCTTCTGATGTGGAAGAGGAAGCCCCCGAGTCCGAGAGCCCGGATACTCGCAAGCGTTCGCATAGCGGGGATTCCGACGCGTCGACTCCTTCAACTCTAGGAGGCGCGGGTGTTGGCATGGAGTCGCCAATTCCCGCCGTTCCTGTTAGGGCTGTGGCACCGTCTTCTCGCAAGAAGATGCGATTGCCCAAGGAGTCTTCGCCGGAGTCGGTGGAGGCCATGTTTGATCTTGACAAATTTGACTTGTAATTTTGTTAGTGCATTCATTCTTCTCTGTTTTCTTCTTGCTGGCTTTGCCCTGGAGTTTGCCCTTTCTGAGTGCGGATTTTGTCTTGCAGTCAAGAGGCGTCGTCATCTTTTGGTGACGTCGAATTTTTGAAGGAATCGGGAGTCGCGACTTCAAGGGCCAAGGTAGAGATCGAGTGCGCTCCTTCTCCGGCGACGGCCCACTCTGGGCACAATTCTTCGAGCTCTACTCACGTAGGGGAGCATCGAGTAGTTGCTCGGATGACGGTTCAGCAAACTTCTTCGGAGTCGCTGGAGGACCATGTAAGTATAGCTTTCCTTTTTTTTAATGTGGTAGTCAATCGCCTTTTGTTGCCTTCTCTGGTTCCTTGCTTTGTGCAACAGCTCCTTGTAAGGGAGGTGATGGCGATGGGTCGCCAGCATGCAATGCTGGAGACGCGTCATCGCGTTGTCGAAAGTGAGTGTTCTATACTTATTCTTTTCGTCTTCTCTCTGTTTTGGTATAATCGACTGACAGCCAATTATTGACTGCCATGTAGCTGAGCATAGCGCTTTACTGCGCGATGTCGCCACGTTGGAGAAGACGCTAGCCACAGCTGTGAAGGGGCACGACGAGGCAATCGCGGCTCGTGATGAAGCCCAGAAGCGCGAAGAGGATCTGCGCGCCTCCTTTGCGGCCAGGGAGAAGTTGTTCGAAGAGCAACTGTTCTCAGTCGCCAAGGCCCTCTCAGGTACCTTTACTGGTAGATATTTTATTGATGTTCTTCTCTTCCTCTGTAGTGCCGGTGGCACTAGAAGTTTGATCCATGTGTGTATTTTGGTGTAGATGCTGGCGGCTTGAGTTTTGATCCACGAGCCCTTTGTCGCGATGACGCTCTGGCGGGCGCGGTATTTGCGGTCGAGGATCGTAGCGCTGCTGTCCAAAATACGCTGTCCAAGGCCAGGGCCACCCTGAGTCGCCTCCGAGATGAGCTGATGCCGAAGGCAGAGCTGGTCGACAATGTGGAGGAGCTGGTAGAGTCGCTCGCTGGGGGTGTGCCTGCCACGTACAAGAACTCCCTCCGCGCAGCTGGCGCGACCATGTCGCTTGCCATGGTGCAAGCCCACGGAGTCGAAGTAGATCCTTCTGCGGTGTCAAAGACGATGCCTGTTGGCGCGGATGGTCAGCAGGTAGTATTCGCTCCTTTTGCGACTGCCTGTGCCAAATATGGCCATTCCTTGATAAACACTATTGCCAAGTATTCGGAGGAGCTCAATCGTGCAAAGGAGGCGGCGAAAACTTCGGTCTCAGGGGCCGGCGGAAAGTCAGTGGCATCTGATACTGGCACGGACTTGATGAAGCCCCCGAGGTCATCGAAGTCGAAGAAGCCAGCTGCCTCATAGTTAGTTTCTTTGTAATAGTTGATGAGTTGGTCTTTTGATTGGAGAACATGCCTGTTGGCAAATGTGTTTGTAGATACTTTTATGCTGATCCTAAATGCATCTGTTACTTTTGACTTTTGAGTTGGTCGCCTTATTTGCCTCTAGCTTGATTTTTGGTAGGGTACGTCAAGTGGTCCTGTGGGGGGAACCCCGGACTCGCCATCTTTTGAGGATACAATGGCACCACCATGCTCCAGGGTAGAGGAGCTTTCCTTGCTTTAGCGACTTCATGATCGCGTTAAGCAACTAGAGCGTGAGTTGCCCGTGATCCGCGGTAGCACGGACGTGTGGAAGTCAAAGGCTGAAAAAGCCGCCGCCCGCGAGCAATATCTGCTTGGCGAGGTGACGCAGCTGGGCGACTAGTTTAAGTGTTAGTTTGCTCATCCTCGTCTTTTCCTTTGTAGTTAATCGCAATGGTACGTTGTACTCATGCTGTTGATGCTGCTTCGTGTAGTTGTTAGCGCACGCCATCCGCAGGAGGAGAGGGATAGGATTGCCATCCGTCTTCATGATCTCACCCAGGAGCAACTGCAGGAGAGTGGATACTTCTGGGTAGATCATGATCGTGCGACTGCGTTGGCGACCCTGCAGGATCGCGCCTCGCGAGTGCTGCTCTTTCTGAAGAAGTCGCAGTCGTGTTTGAAGAACATCTATCGGGCGATGTTCCCGCTGGATGATACTCCATCAAGCCTGCTGGCTCTCCTGACCAAATTGCAAGATATGTCCGCGGTTCGCGAGTGCGTGAGGCAGCAGTTGGTGGCTGGTGCCAAGGCTGCCCTTTCCATGGTGCGTTTGCACAGGCCTGACATGGATGTCGCCTCCATTGCCTCTAGGCCACCGGTGCCACCAGTAGGATCTTTCTGGAACATGGTGCCGCATTATCAGGCGGTGGACCGTCCAGCCGAGGAGGTCGTCGACTTCTTCGAGGAACAGACTAATGTTCTTCTTTTGCAAGGGTAGCCAAATATGTATCTTGCACATAAGTGTACTAGTGTTGTAAAGCTCGTATACATTTGTAGATAATTTACTGTTGAATGTGTACAAATAGCTTTAAGCGTGGGGTGCGTTGCACTTATGCGAGTCATTTTCGTTAGCCTGGCCATCTTTGTATCGTTCCCTTGTCAACCTGTCAGGTGCGTTGCAGTTGGGTTGAGTTTGTGTTAAGGGGTTCGATTGATGTGCTAGCTACTCAGGATGTCGCGTTATTGTTCGAAGAACATATGTGTATAGGGTGGCGTAGCCCCCGAGTATGAAAATTGACAAAGTAAAGGAGAACACGGAGTTTTGGGGCACTTAGCTTTTATTTATTCGAAGAACAGTACGAAGTACAATGTGCGGCTAAGTAGCCTTGGCTGAATAGCCTTATTTGCGATGCAAAAATAAGGAAAAACGACTAAGGGTAGAAGCGTCGCAGTTCTGCGACGTTCCAAGGGTTGGAGTGTGCGACTCCTGTCTCTAAATCTTGAAGGCGATAAGAGCCACCTAGGATTACTTCTGTAATCACGTACGGTCCTTCCTAGGGGGACTCGAGCTTGAGATGCCCCTGCTGCTTCAGTCGCAGGACTAAGTCACCTTCGATGAAGGATCTGGGGCGAAGCCTTCTGCTATGGTAGTTGCGCAGGTTCTGCTGGTAGATCGTAGATCTTTCTGTGGCGATTTCTCTTGCTTCGTCAAGGAGGTCGACGGAGTCTTCGAGTGCGAGGGATGACTCCTGCTCGCTGTAGGCGACTATGCGTGGCGCTTTGTACCATACCTCGACGGGTAGTACTGCCTCTGCTCCGTGTACCATAAAGAATGGTGTGTAGCCGGTGGCGCTGTTTGGAGTTGTACGCAGGCTCCAGAGTACGGATTGCAGTTCGTTTGGCCAGCAGCCCGCGGCTTGTTCGAGTGGTCAGAGGAGTCGCTTCTTGATGCCGCTGCAGACGAGCCCGTTTGCCTTTTCCACCTGACCGTTGGTCTGTGGGTGTGCTACTGAGGCGTAGTTGATGTTGATCCCCAAGTTCTCGCAGAATTCTTGGAACTCCTTGGATGTGAAGTTCGTTCCGTTGTCGGTGATGATGTTGTGCGGCACGCCGAAGCGGTAGACGATGGACTCGAAAAACTTGACTGCGCTGTGCCCTGATTGCTTGGTCACTGGCATGGCCTTAATCCACTTGGTGAATTTGTCGACTGCGACCAAGAGGTAGACGTAGCCTCCTTGCGAGGACCTTGGAAGTTTGCCAACCATGTCGAGTCCCCACTGGGCGAAGGGCCAGGCCAATGGAATAGGCAGTAGTTCTGCGCCTGGTGCGTGTGGCTTGTCCGCGAATCGCTGACAAGCGTTGCACTTTTGGACTATATCCTTGGCGTCGCGCATGGCCGTGGGCCAGTAAAATCCAGCTCGTAGAGCTTTGGCAACGAGGGCGCGACTGCCGGCGTGGTGCCCGCAGGTCCCTTCATGGATGTCGAGGAGCTTTGTCCAGATTGAGCTTTATCTGGTAACGATCGAGATTGGCGAAGGTTTCGCGCAAGTCGTTGATTAGAGAGGCTTCTTCCTTGGTTTTGATTAGTATGTCGTCGACATAGACTTGGATGTTGCGACCTAGTTGCTCTTTGAGGCAAGCCTGCATGCACCGCTTGTACGTAGCTCCTGCGTTTTTTAGCCCGAAGGGCATTGTGTTGTAGCAGAACACGCCGAAGGGCGTTGTAAACGCGGTCTTCTCCTGGTCCTCTTCCTTCATTCGAATTTGGTTATAGCCTGAGTAGGCATCGAGGAAGCAGAGGCGCTCACATCCAGCGGTGGAGTCGATGATTTGATCGATCCGTGGTAGCGGGAAGTGATTTTTTGGGCAGTGCTTGTTTAAATAAGTGAAGTCCACGCACATCCGTAGGATATCCGTGTCCTTTTTTGGTACCATCACCATATTGGCGAGCCAAGTGCTTTCCTTGATCTCGCGTATGAATTTGGCCTCGAGGAGTCTGTTGATCTCCATTCCGACTGCCTGTGCTCGTGGCTCAGACAGTCGCCTGATTGTTTGCTTGACTGGCCTTGCGTCGGGGTTGACGTTGAGTGCGTGCTCGGCGAATTCCCTGGGAACTCCTGGCATGTCCGCGGGACACCAGGCGAAAATTTCCCAGTGCTCACGGAGGAATTCGACGAGCGCGAGTTCCTATGCGGGACTCAAGTTGTTGGCGATGAGGGCCATTTTAGCGGGATCTGATGGATGGACCCGCACCTTCTTTGTGTGCACAGATGAGTCGAAGGAGAGGTCAGGTGAGCTTGGCCTACTCAGGGGCGGCAGACTGTTGTCTGTCGTTTCCTTCAATTGCGCGAGCTCCTCCTGCATGCCGAAGGACTGGGAGATTCTGTTGAATTCCCTGTCGCAACTGTCAGATCGCTCGAAGCTCCTGTTGATCATGATGACGCCGCTAGGACCTGGCATTTTCATCTGCAGGTAGGCGTAGTGGGGTACTTCCATGAACCTAGCGAACGCAACGCGTCCGAGGATGCAGTGGTATTGTGAGGGCCAGTCGACGACCTCAAAGTCGATGCGCTCGCGCCGGAAGTTCCTTGGCGTGCCGAATATGATGTCGAGGTTGATTTTGCCCAGGGGGTATACGCCTTTCCCTGGGACGATGCCGTGGAACGTTGTGTCCGATGCCTCCAAGCAGGTTAGAGGGATCCTCATTGCTCGCAAGGTACTCGCGAATATGAGGTTGATGCCGCTTCCGCCATCCATGAAGACGCGACTCATGTCAAAGCCTCTAATTTGTGCCTTGAGTACGAGGGGGCAATGACCTAGGCGAGGTACTTGAGGCGGGTGGTCGCGTTTGTCGAAGGTAATGCATGACTCACTACCACTGAGGTACTCAGTGGTGGATGGTGGCGAGTGCGTGGCCAAATTGACTTGGCGAGTGATGGCCTTCTGCACCCTATTGGAGGGGCGCCCCTTTTGGATCATCATGGTACCCATGGCCCGTGGGTATGGTTCGCCTCCGTGGTGCTGGTCCGGTGCAGCTCCGTTCGGGGATGGCCCAGGTGGTGGTGGTGATGCGCCATGTGCCACGGCGCCTAGAGCGGCTCCGTAGCCTCTTTCGACTGCATTGCGGTTCATCCGAACCAATCCCTCATGTAGCTTGAGGAACTCGCGGCAGTCCTTGAGGAGGTGGCTGGACTTTCTCTTGCCATCATGCTTGTCGATGTAGAAGTGTACCGTGCATGGCCCGGACAGTTTGTCCTCGATGGAGGTCGCGGGTGCTTCATCGCGAGTGCGGCGTTGCCATACTTGCATGGTTTTCCCGGAGTTGCGGTACCCGCCGCTGCTGTATCCGCTGTTGCGGTTATCGTCGCGTCTATCGGCGTAGCCGGTTGCGACCATGTTGACGTCATCATGATCGTCGTAGACGCGCATGCGACGCTTACTCTGGCGGTCGCGTCTTCGTTCGAGTTCTGCCTCCTCGTCAGAGTGAACACGATTCTTCACCGAATCTTCTCCATCAGCCCACCAATTCGCGATCTCCATCAGGTGGTCTATGGTATGGGGCTTTGAGCGGCCTAGCTCCTCCCTGAGTTCCATGCGGCGGACACCGCCGTTGAATGCATCAATCGTGCGGTCTTCCGAGATGTTCTCCGCGGAGTTCTTGATGATGGACCACCTTTGGATGTAGGAGCGCAGCGATTCGCCAGATCTTTGCTGGCAGCATCTCAGTTCTTTGATTGAGACGGGGCGTTTGTACGTGCCCTTAAAGTTGCGCACGAAGCTGTAGACCAGCTCATCCCAGCTACGAATGGATCCGCGTGGGAGGTTATTGAGCCATGCCCGGGCGGCGCCCTGCAGCTGTAGCTGCAAGCATCGCATGGCAGTACTTCGACTGCCTCCATGTAGTCTGACGGAGGAGATGTGATCCTCCAGCCACATCTTGGGGTCTTGCAGACCGCCAAATTTCGGGTTCTCCGATGGGAGTTTGAACCCTTTAGGCATTCGCTTTTGCCTGATGGATCTGCTGAAGCATCTGGCGCCGCAGAGCTCCCCATCTTCTTCTTCTGAGTCAGTTGACCGAGCACGTCGTGCCCTTGACTTGTCGATCTTGCGCTGCGTGAGTTCATCGTGTGCATCCTAGTCGCGATCGTGTCGCCGTGAACGGCGGCGCCTAGACAGGTCGTGACTGTCATCGCTGGACAAGGGCAAGGAGTAGCGCTTTGCTAATGCTTTGCCCTTTTTCGGGTATGGTACCGGTTCCTTGTCGAGGGCGGCCTCGATTAGCCCCATGCCCACGATCGTAGATCGGTGCATGGCCGTTCGGGGATCTCCCGTCGGTGGCTGGTTATTGAGAAGGTACATGGTGGCTGCTGTCACCGCGGCTTGTGGTGTCCTGGGAACCACGTTGCCTCTCGTGTCGACTGTCATAGAGCCGAAGTCGAGGACTTTCGCGGCGTCTATGCGTTCTTGTTCGGTGAGGTGAGCCATCCACAATTGCCTTTTCCTGGCGAGGTGCTCGTTGCCTCTTGAGGAGGATCCTCCGTAGGAGGAGAGCCCAGCACGACGAAGGCTCGACTCGTCCGCTGCCTTTTTACGCGCCTCGAGTTGCGCGATTGCTTGTTTTTGGCGCTTGAATTCCTCTTTTAGGAGCCAGTGGTAGCCCATCAGCAGTTCCTACGGGGACCCGAAGGGTAGAGGTGCACCTCATAGGGCTTCGCGGCAGCGTTCCCACTCTTGCTCGTTGAGCCTGATCACGACGCGTTCGCCGGTTTGCTCGTTGATTATGCTGGGAGGTTCGACTGCCCCTCCATTGCCGCTGTTGCCGCCGTTGGCGGCGTTGGGCGGGTCAGTGCCGTTGCCGGTGTTACCACCGTTGCCGCGATTGGGTGGATCGGTGTCGTTACCGGTGTTGCCACCGTTACCGCGGTTGGCGGAGGTGTCGCCCGCGTTGATGACGGTGCACATGAAGTGATTTGGGAAGCTGTTGCTTCCACAACTTTCAGATCCAGAATCGTGGGTTCCATCTTCAGTGGCCAGATCGCTTAGATCGGAGTCGCGACTGCTATCGCTGACCATGTTCCCAACTACCACCGGAGCATTGAGCTCACTGAGGGTGCCGATCGATGGAGGGAACCATGATGCTGGGGCAATCGCCGGTGCCGTCGGCTGATCGGGCATGCGAAGCGTGCCCATCTGACCAACTTGGAAGCGGAAGCTCCCAATCGCCAGGCTGATTTCGTCGCCCACGGACTCGAAGGCCGGGCGAGTAGCCGGCGTGTGGACGGTGAAGTTGAAGGCGCTGAAAAGCTGACGAATCTCCACTGTTGCAGAGTTGTAGATTGCGTTTGATGGGGCCGAAGAAGCCGCAACATCAGCACTCCCAATTCCCACAGACGGCGCCAATTGACGAGGGTTTAACTCGTCAATGCCAATTGTTATGGACTTGGGTTTTGGAGAAGGAGGGAGCGCTGGAGACATCTATCGGTTAGCAAACAAGCACACGGGGGACAAAGGATTTACCCAGGTTCAGGCCTCGTAGAGGTCCCTACTCCTGCTTGTCTGCTCGTGGAATTATCGAAGGAGTCGAAAGTTATAATGGTGCGCAGATGCAATCTGGCAAGGGTTGTGGAAACTAGGGTTGCGTGTGTCCTCCTTGCCGCCCCCTCCTAGCCTTTATATAGATAGGCTAGGTCTCGGGTAGCAGGTCGAGTCGGTTACAAGTTAGGGTTTTCCCCTTCAAACTTTCTATCTTTAGCTTCTTCTTGTCCTTCAAGTAATTGAGAGTCCGTAGGTTACTCGAGTCCCTCCATCCGGCCTTTGGCGACACCGTGGGCCTGTATGTATTTGGACCATATATACCAAGCTCGAGTACTTGTAGGGTATACCCATGTTAGATGGTGTTTGTCGGAAGTTCATTGAGCCATGATCGTGCCGTCTTCCGCAACATAAGTGGGAGATATCGGGTTGCGACCAGGCTGTTTCTGCCTTTAGCGATGCAGCAAGCTTGGAAGAAATCCTGTAACCAGGTGTCTGGCCGAGAAATGCCGTCGTAGGCTTGGATATGTCTTGAGATAGCAAATCCTTCCGGGAATTTTGTAGCTCTGATGTGTGGTCCGAAGCACTTTGGGCCCACATACACGTCATCATTTTCATAGCACCGTGCCTCTATGTTGGAGTTGATCATGTGCCTTGCGTCGTTCGGGGATAGAGATCGTCCCGAATGCCGGCTGTGGCTGCGGTGTCGTGGAGCCGGACTTCTGCTTCTGCCACCACCTCCTCCGCCATGTCGTTCTCCTTGCCTTCCATGGGAGCCGTTGTGATGACTGTGTGGTGGAGAGGGTGGAGCAGCTTGACTACGACGAGCCCCCTGCCGGCTTGTACCATCATGGTTTCCGTCATTTCTTCGTCCGTCGTTCCCACCATGGTGAGGCTCAGCCGGACGGTTCTCATGTCTAGGAGGTGGCATTCTCTAACGATCCTCCTCCCGACGTTTCTCTTTATCTTCTCCCCTTTGATCCTTAGATTCTCGTCGGAGAGGGTTCGTCGGATTCAGGGCAGCGATGGCGTCTTTCTTGGCCGCTGGGGCGACGTTGCTCCAGTTACGCGAAGTTTTGTGATGCTGTCCTGAAGATCCAGTTCTTAAATAGTTGTCTTCCCGGTGTTCGGGGTGATGATACTGCGCCCGTACGTAATGGGATCTTACGCCAGCCCATGCCGGATCTGTGCGGCATTGGTCAGAATTTGAGACCAGTTTTTGACTTCCGGACAGGGCGACCTTTTGCTGCTCCAGTCCCTTGTTGAGTAGCTTGATACCCAAATGGATCTCCTCTGGTCCTGGATTAGCCGATAGAATTTCTCGGGCTGGCACGGTATTTTGTACTGGTGTTGGGTATACCCAATCTCCATTGTTATCCTTCCGTGGCTTCCCCATCTCATCTCCAAAAAGGACGGCATGGACACGTGGGAATTGGTTGTCATCTATGTGACGCTTCCGTGTCTTCTGATGTAGACGGGACATGTATTCTTTGTTTGACATGCGTTTCTTCTCCACCTCTATGTTTTTGGCTTCATCGAGGAGTTGTTGACGACGCGCTTCTAGGGCTTGCGCCCTTTCGTCCAGCTCATCTGTAGTAAGTTCTGCAGCTGTAGGGATAGGTGTGGTTAATGCGGCATCGATGAGTTTACGCACACCTTCAGTGATCACGTGTCCATCCACCGATGCTTATTTTTTTCGGCTCGTCTAGGATAAGTGCTCCATCCGAGTCTTCCTCGTATTTCTCGGCAATCACCTCCTCTGTCAGAGGGTATTTTGTCGGGGTCTTGTTTTTCTTGTTCTTCTTCTTTGCCGTCTTGGCAGCGCCGGTAGCAAAGACGGCTTTGGGTCCGTTTCCCGGAGTCAAGCTCTGATCGGTACTTTCGGACATCTGGACCTCGGGATTATCTCCGACGTCCATATCATCTTGTGTTTTGGGAGAGTGTTCCCCGGATCCTTCATCCATGGCTTCTCCTTCTTCTGCAGCTTTGGAGTTGTACTCCTCTTCATATTCCGTGGAGAACTTTCGGAAATCTGCTGACGTCATCGATTCATCCGAGGATGCGGGTATGTTGGCGTTTGTTCCAATTGCCTCCAGCACCGAGTCGGTGTTTTCTCCAGCATCGGCAGAGCCGGATTCGGATCCCACGTATCCGACGAAGTGCGACGCGTGCTTCCTGAGGTACCTGCGGCTTTCGCGATCAGCCATATCGAAACTTTTGATGGCTTCGAGGATTGCATCTGCGCTTTCGCCTTGCAGTATCATACGGCGTAGTGTGTACCTTAGGAAAGGCATGTCTATCCCGACATCATCAGAGCCGGAATCAGTGTCGTTGATATGATCCTCCTGGATTTCGACTTCCACGGGTGGGTCGATCTGGGATCTGGCTTCTCCAGGGAGATCCACTCCAGATTCAACTTGGACCGTAAGGTCTTCTTCAGGCTCAGATTTCTCCACTATCTCCGCAACTGGTGCGGGCTGGGTGGGATTAGGGTTTTCTGAGATCCGGAACTCTGCCGCCTCCGTGGACAAAGGGGACCCAGAAGATTCTTCTGCCTCTATCGTCACCGCTGGGGTGAGTTGGGCAGGTTCAGCGAAACCGATGTAAACATCGATCTCGCCAAAAGACATGATTGTGTAGGCAGTCACGACCTCCCTTGCTAGAATCCACGTATCGTCGAGAACGATGAGAGGGACGTCGCTGGCATAGAGGATGCGACCGACGGTGATAGTCTCGCCGATTCCGATTCTTGCAGATTCCGCTCAGAACGCAGATCCGAAGCTCACTTGCCCCACGGTGGGCGCCAACTGTTGTCGGATTGATGACAAGTACGCCATGAGGGGGTCCTCGAGGCGTGCGGAAGAGAGGGGTGTGAGACGTACGGTATTCCGGGACGGTGAGCACACAAGTTTACCCAGGTTCGAATCCGCCGGCTTTGGACGGATTCTACTCCTGCTAGCAATCCAGTAATACGGTAGAGCCGGAATATGGGTTACAAGGGTTTCGCCTGTGCGAGTTGAGGGTCTAAAGTATTGGGTGCCCTAAAGGCTCTCCCTAGGACGGCTTAAATAGATATCCGGCCTAGGGTTTACAGGAGAGATCTATCCGGCTACGTTTAAGAGTCGGTTACAGAGTACATCTTGAACTACAAGTAACATTATAGGCCTAAGTCGGTAAGTCTTCTGGGCCTTCCCGTAGCCGGATTAGACTCCGTCTTTTCTCCCTGACTGGGCCGCCCGTGAAGCAAAGCTCTAACCCGAAGTGGACCACCCTGGTCAGTGAGAAACTGTGAGGATAGCCGAAAAATATATCCCAAACACTGCCCTCCTCTAGCAACGCTCCTAGCAGCAGCCCTATACGATGTCGTCCTCCGGCGAGCCGACGCACTGCCCACCTACAGCTTCGGCGCATGGCGTCTGCCTCCCGCCGCTGGCGTAGTGATAGGATGCGTGCGAGCCAGGCGATAAATGCCACGATTGAAAGGTTTGAGCGAGACGTGTCAGAGTGGGCAAGTCATCGTGTGCTAAGTCGTTGTTACCTTGTAAAATGAAATTTTTATAAAGGTATGCACTATTATGGGTGTATATGGATAGTATATGGTCTGGTATTGCAGAAAAATGGCATATATAGAGGTACGGGAAAGTTGGAATGGCTTATTTACAACATGGATTTTTGTAATAGTTTTTCTCCAAATCATGAAAGTTGTAGTGGTATAGATCCAATTGATGCGCAAAGCATCAACCAATGAGTATAGACCTCCATTAGTAACTTAAGCTAGTATGGAACACGGAACGGTGGCTAAAAATAAGGTAGATAGATGAAAATAAATAGCTCCGCATGAACCTTCAGTTTAGTCTCATACTCTGGCAAAGAGTTCGAAATTACTTCAATGCCTATGATAACTTTTTTTTGTTTGATGTTCGTTCACTGGTCTTTTGACTTTTGCCCCATGGATGTGACATTAGATGTTGAAGCTTTTAGAAGTATAGAATTATACTAATTTCGTATGAGCCATTAAAGGTTTTTTTATCGACAACCATGGAGCCAGATGAAGAGACATTCCACCACTTTGATCTTGTCAACAGGGGATGCCTTCTCTTTATCCATGAAAATGTTGAGGTTGTTACTTTCAACAAAAACAGGTGGCCTTGGTCACCTTATATGCACCAAAGTTCATATCAGAATCATCAAAGCCTCCTTCACCTGCGTAGATACAATTTTGAGCTCTATCTTACCATTGTATTTGAAACTGTATAACTGAGGTATAAAGAGGAAAGACCAATTCACAAACTATAATTTTTTTTATCCGGACAACACTGGAACTTTATGCACACTTTCAATGACTAAGTTAGATTAGGCCAGTCGGAGCTGCACTGTGACATAAAAATATAGTAAATCAAAATAGTAATTCTTTCATGTGATGAAAAAATATACTATAACAATAAAAAGGGAAAGTAACAAATGGATCGGTTGCACCAGTCTCCATTAGAAATGACAGCATCCTTGTGTAGGGAAATGAGATCTGGTAATTAATAAATAGTGACCCCCAAGAAGAACAAACGCGAGAGATTAAATGGGCATATGCACACATTACTGTCATTCTATGCTAAAAAGTGCGACTGATGCTACCTAATTTATGGATGCAAATAAAGACCGTATTATCAATATACTCACCAACCAGTTGCCTCTCCCAGTCCCAGTCTCCTCCATCCTTGACAACAAGAGGCCCCCACAATCCACAGGAACAACTCCACCTTGGCTTCCATCTAAAAATTCAGCGGCCAATCCAGAGTTAGATCAGCTAAGCTCTTGTTTGAGACTTCTTTTCTAAAAGAATATCGTTGTTGTTCGACATGTATAAACTGTGAAGCACACGGATACAACGAAATATGAGTCGGAACTCGGAACACGAACACAAGGGGGAGGATGTGACAGGGTCTTACCATTATTCTGTAGGGTAGCAGGTACATGCAGGCCCAAAGTTTCCAGTAGCTTCTTAAGTGTCTACAGTAGCTTCGTAAACCCTAAACCCTAAGTTTCCTGTAGCTTCGTAAGCACAAGCCCACGCGCTGGGTGGCGAATCCAGCATTTTCAGCGGTACGATCTAGCGACCCATGATATGATGAGCAGTAGATAGCTAGACTAACTTGGCAATGCTTGGCTCTGATCAGTCAAAATGGGCATTGGCGGGAAAACTTTATAAAAGAGTGGCAAATCCAAAATCATAAACTTGCGTACTATATGCATGATATGCATGGTATAGAAAATGAGCAATGTTTCCGTCCTTCGTTTTTAAGGATTTTACCTTTTTACCCCTAGACTTGATGTAAATTACCCACCACTGTCACCAGTAAGTCATACATGTTGGATCCTCTCTCCCCGAGCGAGCAAATATCTATTCTTCCTCATCGACCACCCCAAATCTGTATAGGCAACCGGGACAGCGCCGACCCACCCCTCCGGCCAGATCTGGCTTTCCGCCTGTCCGACCGCGGCCGAGTCCATCGGTCCGCAGTCCACGCCCCATTATATATTTCCCGTCCAAGGAGTCGCCCCCTTTATCCCATCGATCCGCAGTATGGTGGCTGCAGCGTGGGCATGGTTGAATGTTGAAGTATGATCCAAATTCAATTAAGGAGGCTAACTTCTGATGGAGCGTACTGAGGTTTCTACAGTTATAAATACCTTTTGTAAGCCACCGGTTGGGATAAGTTACATATGTGAAATCCCCGTTGTTGTGTAAACACTCCCCGCTATAGTGAAGTTTCGCTGGCTGGTGCCCGTGGTTTTTTCCTCTCTTTGTTGGAGAGGTTTTTCCATGGTAAATCTGTGTCCCCTTGTTCCGATTTCCTTTTTGTTCTTTGTTATTTTCTTATCGTGATTCTAACACTGAGCGGAGGCCCTCTAAGGGAAGCTCTCCTACACTAGGAGGCCGCACCAATCGCCGGAATCTAGACATTTTTGGAGGGAGGATCGATTCGGACAACGGTGGCGAGGGCCCGGTTGCCAGGAATCGGTCTAAGGAAGCTGTCTCGGGCGCCCAGAGAGCGCCCACCGCGGGGATGGGATAAGCTGGGGAGCCGGGCGACCTTGGGATCGAGCGTGTAGGGGAGGAAATACGTGGAGGGGGCGGCCACGCTGCATGCCTACCAACATAGTTTCCTTGGTTTGTATTGGAGGAGGGAGTGAGGTAGCAATGCAACCCCTCTCGTGATCCCCATCCCTTGCCGCCGCTAGGATCACCCCGCGTGGGCGCTGATGGAGGCGAGGACCTCCTCCCCGTGGGCGCGAACAGGTGGCGGCGGTGCACCTCACCAGAAGGCAAGCTATAGTGGTCGCTTCCCTGGCCGGCAATATTCTTCCCCGGCAGATGTGGGGCGCTTTGAAGAGCCAGACAATGCGGCTGCGGCTAGTCCCCGACCTCCTCATCCTTGGGCAGGGGTAAAGGCAGGGGCCCATGCCACCTTGATCACTATCGTCTCACCCCCAGATCTAGGGTTTCCTCAGCCATAGGGGCTCAGGTCCCCCTTCTTGCATAAGTGCCCTCCTTCAGTGAGTTCATGGTGTAGAAGGGTTGGGTGTAGGGCAGAGCTTTCCTCTGGCCAAGGGAGGACTTAATGGTGGCGGTGTGGTTGGTCCTCCGCTTGTAGTTTGGTGGTGTGGGGAGGTAGGACACTAGGGCGACGGCCCTAGAAGGTGGGAGCCAATGGGTTGGCGGGCGTGCCCCTGGCTCTGGTGCTAGCTAGTGGCCATGGTCATGTAGATGGCGTGGTGCCCAAGGAGCGACTACCCATGGTAGTAGTGTGGTCGCCGTCTTGGCGGCGTACTTCACCTTGTGTAGGAGGAGGAGGGGTCGTTCCCTTCTTGAAGGCACCGGTGTGGCTCCCCTTTTTCTCCTGCGGGCTCCGGGTGAAAAACCAAGATCCTCAGATCTGGAGGTGGCGGCACTTCGGCGTCATGCTCTTCTTGAAGACGCTGCCCTGGATCTCATGGCGTGTGGCTTTCCGAAGGTTGTCCGACGAAGTTGCGGTGCCTCTGGTGTTGGATCTTCATAGGGCGTTCTTCGGCAAAGCTTGCATCGTGTCCTACTCCTTCGGCTGACCTTGGAGCTCTTCCGCGACACAGGAAGAAGGTGTGCTCCTAAATGGCAGTCTCCGTTCGAGTTGTCCATGTCTCAGCAATGTGCAGCGTGTGTTGGTGAGCCGGCCTGGGCTCTAGGGTGAGTTTCGGCCTAACACCTCTGCCCATGTTTATGGTGTGCAGCGTGTTTTGGTGTGCCGGTCTATCCAGTGAGCTTGTGCCCAACCCCCTTGCCCGCCCTGCTAGTGCTCAGTCTCACCGGAGTAGTCCGTTAGGTGCTCTTCTTCCATTGGTTGTAGTTTCTCCGGTTGTGTGGTTGTGTGCAGTTTGATGTTGAAAGCTGGGTTCAGCACTTTGTACCTTTATCGCCGTTCGGGCGTTATTAATTTAACCCTAGGCCTTTGGCCTGTTATCAAAAAAAAGTAGTGCGATGCAAGGTTGGGGACAGACGCTAAAGGGGGAAGGTGGGTCGATTCAAAATTTCGTTGGGCTAGCGGGTTCGTGTAGTGTCTGCTTCTAGAGGCTAAGATTCAGATTTCAGAACTCACATGTCATGGTCGTGGTACTGTATGTAGTTCAGTATTCATAACTCACGTGTAGCCCCTGCGCTTAGCCGCGAACTGACAATTGACAAACGTGTTATGGAGATGTCTGCCGATCACATGCGAGGGTTGTTATATTTGCATCCGGATTTCTTCTTCTTCTTTGAACAAGGTTTGCTCTCTCTCTCTTGGATTGATCAAATGCGTTTTCTGCATTATGCAAGTGCCAGTGATTATATACGGGTACTTTATAATAATTAAATGGGTCACCCGAGTGAATTTCTTCCAAACCATGTGTTTCCAGTTTATTACTTGGGTGAACATCTGACGTTCTGCTAGGATCCCTTTTTAACAGATAAAGCTGTCGAGAGTCACTGGTGCAGGAAGGTAGTGATAGCAAGAACGTGTCGACGACGCTGCAGATTAGGTTATACTCCCTCTATTTAGAAATATAAGACATTTTAACTTTATAAATCGAATGTATCTAGACGCTTTTTAGTGTATAGGTTCACTCCGAGCCTCTACGAATCTACACACTGAAAGATGTCTAGATACATTCGATTCACAAAGCTAAAACGTCTTATATTTCTGAACGGAGGGAGTACATACCTCACATTGTAGCCAACATCTCATACACGATGCGAAGTCGTCGTTGCAGCAGCACGCAAGTCCAAGGCCAGCTAAGGAGCAAGTGAACTGAATTCATGTTTTCTCATTGAAGTCCAGCTTCACCAAGATACTGATTGAGACCATCCTGTTGTTTGATCTAGTAGCTCTCGGTATAGGCTTGCTAGGTGTTTCGGGTCTTGACAGAGAGAGTGAGATGGATAGGAATACCTTCTCTGGTGGACGAGCTCGAGGACCCGTTGGCCATCTTGGTCGACGGCGAGAGCGTGACTATAGGGCCTAAGCGGTAGCGGCGGCGGTGCTTCCTGTGGCTCGCGCTAGGAACCCTAGATCGGTAGGGATGTAGGTGAGGGGAGCGGCGGTGCGTTAAATCTTGTAACGTGTGCCCCAGCCTCCACCTCCTCTTTATAGCGCTGCCACAGGAGCCCACCAACCATTGCACGGTTGGACGCCCCCGATCAGGGCGCGGATAGATCGAGAGAGGTCAATCTAACATTCTCCCCCTTGATCTCAACTTTACTTTATACTTTACACTTTATTCGTTTCATCACGGTTCGATACATAGAGCATGTTTCATCGCCACAGCTCAATTACCGATAGAATCAGACAGCTACAATATAGCTCTTGTTTTGAAACAAATTTTGTTGCTTTTGGACCTCTTTGATCTAGGAATCATAGGCTTTCCCTTAAACACATGCCGGCTAAGTGCTCCTTGAACACAATGGGTGGTAAGCCTTTCGTTAGCGGATCCGCAAGCATATCCTTTGTCCTTATATGCTCGAGTCTTATAGTATTATCCTGGATCTTATCTTTCACAACATAATACTTTATATATATTGGTTTGGAAGCATTACTCGACTTTTTGTTGTGAGCATAGAATACTGTGGGCTCGTTGTCACAATACATCTTTAGTGGTTTTTCAATGCAATCTACCACTTTCAAGTCGGGTATAAATTTCTTTAACCATATCGCCTACCCCGTTGCCTCATAGCATGCTATAAATTTTGCATACATCGTGGATGATGCAACTATTGACTGGTTGGAGCTTCTCCATGAAATAGCCCCTCCCGCGAGAGTGAAGACATATCCTGTTGTGGACTTTCTATCGTCTTTGTCTCCCGCAAAATCAGCATCTGAATACCCTCTTATCTCTAGGGAATCAGACCTTCTATATGTTAGCATGAGGTCTTTTGTGCCTTGCGCATAACGCAAAGCTTTCTTTACCATCTTTCAGTGCTCTATGCCTGGATTTTCTTGATATCTACCGAGTACCCCGGTGATAAAAGCTAAGTCAGGGCGAGTGCACACTTGTGCATACTATAAGCTTCCAACGGACAAAGAATATGGTACTGCTTTCATTTGATCGATCTCATACTGACTCTTGGGACATTGAAATTTTCCAAAATTGTCGCCCTTGACTATAGGAGCAGGTGTGGTATTGCACGCATGTATACTGTAATTTTTTTAGAATCTTCTCTAGGTATGCCTTCTGTGACAGTCCTAGAATTTCTCTATCTCGGTGAATTTCTATGCCCAAAACATATGAAGCTTCACCAAGGTCTTTCCTATCGAAGTTTGAGGACAAGAACTTCTTTGTTTCTAGTAGTAGACTGACATTGCTGCTAACAAGCAAGATATCATCCACATACAAAATTATGAAAATATATCTCCCACTTTTAAACTTTGCGTAAACGCAGTTGTCCTTAACATTCTCTTTGAATCCAAATTTCTTAATGGTCTCATTAAACTTTAGATACCACTGTCTTGAAGCTTGCTTTAAATCATAAATGGATTTCTTTAGGCGGCATCCCATATGTTCCTTGCCCTCCATGATAAAACCCTTAGGTTGTTTCATATAGTCTCTTTCTTCTAAATCCCTATTTACAAATGCCGTCTTTACATCCATTTGATGCAGCTCTAAATCAAAATGTGCAACTAGTGTCATTATGATTCTGAAGGAATCCTTACATGAGACTGGAGAAAAAGTCTCATTGCAATCTACTCCTTCTCTTTGTGTAAATCCTTTTGCCACAAGTCATGCTTTGTACTTCTCCACATTCCCTCTAGAGTCACATTTTATTTTGTAGACCCATTTACAGCCTACTGTTTTGACTCCTTTGGGAATTTCCTCTAAGTCCCAAACTTCGTTGGAACTCATTGACCTCATCTCATCTTCCATGGCCTCTAGCCACTTGGATGAGTGAGGGCTACTCATGGCTTCTTCAAATGAAGTGGGATCATTCTCCATTTGAACTATTTTGTGTTATAAACTTTATAATCAATTCAAATGACTGATCTTTTAACTCTTAGAGACCTTCTAGGGGCCTCATCTGTTGGCACATTTCGTACCCTTCTAGGTGCCTCATTGGTTGGCACATCTTGTTGAGGTGGTTGCTGCTCCTCCCTTTCATGCACAACAACGGGTTTAGTTGGCTCCTGACGGACAGGTTCTAGATCTTCACCCATTATTGTCATGGGTGGAGTTGCAATAGGTGCTTGCACCACAACCTCAGGGGTTGTCGATGCAGGAACAACAGGTAGGAGAAAAATGGCTCCTGAGTCATCGGATTATGTGCATGCACCCTCTTCTCCTCAAGATCAATTTTTCGAGCTACCATGCTCCCCCTCATCATTTCGTCCTCTAAGAAGACTGCATGTCTCGTTTCTACAAACTTTATGTATCTGTCTGGACACTAGAAACATAAAATTTTGACTTTTCAGGATAGCCAATGAAATGGCAACTGACTGTTTTAGGATCAAGCTTTGCAATATTTTGGATTAAATACTTTGGCCTCAGTTGGGCTCCCCCACACCTTTAGGTGTTGCAGTGAGGGAACTCTCCCTGTCTGTAACTCATACGGTGTTTTGGGCACCGACTTGCTTGGTACTCTATTGAGAATATGAATGGCGGTTTTTAATGCCTCCATCCACAATCCCAATGGTAAGGTTGAGTAACTCATCATGCTGCGCATCATATCCATAAGGGTATGGTTACGCCTTTCAGCTACTCCATTCTGTTGAGGCTCGCCCGACATCGAATACTGGGCCACTATGCCAGTCTCCTGTAAGAACCTTGCAAAAGGTCCAGGGACTTGGCCATATGGGGTGTATCGATCGTAGTACTCCCCTCCACGGTCAGACCTTACTATCTTTATTGTTTTACTATGTTGGTTCTCAACTTCAGCTTTGAATATCTTAAATTTATCCAATGCTTCTGATCTTTTTTTAATTGGATAAAATAACCATAACGGGAGTAATCATCTGTGAATGTTATGAACGAGTCATATCCATCCACACTTTTCACTAGAAACGGTCCACATATGTCAGTGTGAATAATTTCTAGTGTTTTGGTGCTTCGTTTTGCACCCTTTTTGATTTGCTTGACATACTTTATTTTAACGCAGTCGATGCATTGCTCTATGTTGGAGAACTCTAGCGGAGGAAGAATATCGTTTTTAACTAGTCTTTCTATTCTCTTCATTGAAATATGGCCTAAACGAAAGTGCCATAATTTCGATGAGTCTTGACTTCTCTTTCTTTTCTTTGGTTCTTTATCCGACGAGAAAACATTCTCTTTCACTTTACAGATAGAATTAACTTTCTCACGAGTAGATAATAAATAAAGCTCATTGTGAAAGAAAGCAACACCCACACAATCTTTATTATAATAAATGGCACACTAGCCATGTCCAAAATGACACTGATAATTAACTTTATCCAAACACGACACACTTATTAAATTTCTATGCAAAGAAGGAACATAAAGAACATCCGTAAGAAGGATCATTGATCCATTGGCAAGCTCCAAAGAGATGTCACCAACGACCTCAACGTCTGCTTGGACTCCATTTAAGACTTCAACGCATCCTTCGTTTCTTTCATAGTTCTCATCAAATGGAATCCCTGTAAAGAATTTGCAACATGAACAGTTGCTCCTGAGTCAATCCACCAAGTAGATTTTGAAAACTATATTGTTACCTTTTCTTGGCATTAGCTCCTTTAGAAAAATGGAGCAATCTTTCTTGTAGTGTCCTTTCTTGCCGTTGTGAAGACAAGCATCTTTGTTCACTGGGAGGGCAGGCCTTTGCTGAGGCTGATAGTACATGGGAGCTTTACCGTGTGGCTTAGAAGGAGAGCCATGGTTGCTGTGAGTGAAGGTCCTTTTCTTGTTGTCCTTCACTAGGTTCAATGAGCCACCATTCTGGGTTTTGAGCCTCTCCTCTTCTTGAGCACACATGGCGATGGTCTTTTCTATGTCCCATTTTTCAGGGGTCATATTATAATTGAAAACAAAGTTCTCAAACTGTTGAGGCAGTGACACCATGACCAGGTGGACAAGAAGAGCAGGTTTTATCTCCAGATCAGCTTCCATGGCCTTCAATTTGGCAGCCATGTTGCTCATCCGGAGGATGTGCTCCCTGATGCCATGCCCACCTCCTGTATACTTTTATGTCACCAGCTGCTTCAGCAGCTGGGTTGCATATGTCTTTGAAGAGCCAGTGAACCGACTCTTTTTCTTTTCCATGTACTCCCCTACGGAAGCACACTCTGTGATTGAACCAACAATTGTCGGATCAACTGTGTTCTTTATAAATGCCATGCATTTCTTGTTGGCGTTCTGTCACTTTTGGTTCTCTATGGAGTATGCCAGTTCTAGTGGAGCATAGTCCCTTTTCTTTTTGTCCCATACAGCATCATCATCGGCAGCATCTCTGATGGGCTCTGTCGGCTTGGTGGGAGGCTTTGTCTCAAGGACCCAATCCACCTCAGCGCAGATGAACGCGAAGTCCGCCTTCTTTCTCCACTCAGAGTAATTGTCACCTCTCAGTGTGGGGACCTTCTTGATGCAGTTCATCAACTAGAACCCTCCTAAAGACCACAAAGAAGTGGAAACAATAACAATTGCATGTATTAATCCAACATTGGTCAAAATTAAGACACACAAATGTTTGTGCAACTAATTCTACATCACCATTAGGCAGAACATAGAATCAAAATTACATGACTTTAATTACTTTGATAATAACACACTAATCATAATCATTCTATTTACAACGTTGGTTAGAAAAATAACATGAATATGACCAGAATATAACTTTAACATGCTCTCAAAAAATTAATATCACTTTTGTCTTTACTAAATTTTAAAAGAGCCCTTTAACTATTTGCAGCGGAAGAATAAATTAGAAAATTCATTTAACTTTGTATCTTTACAGAAACTTTTCTGTTACCTTTTTATTTTCTAAATAAAGTTTCGTTGGATAATTTTGTATAGAAAAAACTGTGTAAAAAATATCATAAACAGATAATTGAAACTGTCTATAATAGTTTCTGAAAAAATGAAACAGAAAAAACTGCACTGCGCGCGCGCGGTCCACGACCACGACCCACAGCCCGCGGCATGCGACTGCCACCGCTGAGCGTCGCCCTTCGGCGCATGCGCGCTCGCGGCCCATCTCTGCGGCCCACAGCCAGCCTAGGCCCATCCCTAGGTGTGGCCTGCGTGCCCTTGCTGTAGCCGTCGGATCCTAGGGTTCCCGATCGAACGGTCAAGCGCGCGGTCAAAACCACCGACCCCACTCCTGATGGAACCCTAGCCCCATTTGCCCCCTATCTGTCTCTGTCTCCCGCCTAGCTTGCGGCGGCACAACGCCCTGTGCTGGCGAGGTGGCGAGGAGGCCGCGCCGCCCGGCCTCTAGCCGACGACGAGCCCCTCCCCCTCTGCAGCGAGCCTCTGCCCCCTTCCTCTCTGTTCCGTCCAATTCCCACCACCCCAAAACTACCATGGAGCGGCAGAGGGATGTCGAGGAACAACGGCTCCCCTCCCGTGGCTCCTTGCCGACGTGCGCCTCCACCCGAGGGTGTGTGCGCTGCCATCAAGTGGCCGCGGTGGGGAAAAGTTTGCCGGCGGGTGGCCGGTTTCTTTCTTTTTGTTCGATTTGGGGATCGGGGAAGCTCTCTGTGAGGATTTGGGGCTTTGGGGATTCTTTTCTTTTGCTTTCTTTGCCCCAGATGGGGTTTCTTCTTCTTCCTAACCTCGGCTTGCCGATGCGTCGGGATAGAGAGGAACGGCGCGGCCGTGTGGGCAGGCGCACTGTGTAGAGTTAGGGATTTACTTTCTTAGCCTTCCTACCGAAAGATCTATAGAACCAAGCCTGCTCTGTTACCATTGTTTGATCTAGTAGCTCTTCGTATAGGCTTGCTAGGTGTTTCGAGTCTTGACAGAGAGAGTGAGAGGGATAGGAATACCTTCTCCGGTGGACGAGCTCGAGGACCCGTTGGCCATCTTGGTTGACGGCGAGAGCGTGACTATAGGGCCTAAGCGGTAGCGGCGGCGGTGCTTCCCCTGGCTCGCGCTAGGAACCCTAGAGGGATGTAGGTGAGGGGAGCGGTGGCGCGTCGAATCTCGTAACGTGTGCCCTGGCCCCCACCTCCTCTTTATAGCGCTGCCATAGGGGCCCACCAACCATTGCACATTTGGGCGCCCCCGATCAGGGCGCGGATAAGGGGCTCGATCGACCCGTTTGGGTCGATCGGGAGAGGTCAATCTAACACCTGTTAGATCAAAAAAGAGGGGTCTGAGGACTTGATACTTTACCGACTATTGAGATAAAAAATTCCTTGCGGTAAGAATAGAACTAAACTATGAACTTCAGTCCACTCTATTGATCAAGTCAGATTCTACCTTCTGAATTAGTACAAATCATGCTATTATATCTCCTTTTCTCAGTCAAGTTGATCTTGGCAGAATCTGAGCACAGGCGGAAGTAAGGTTTTCAAATAATAAAATTTCTGTTCTTGCAAGGTCTCCATCTTAGCAGTACTTAGAAAGAGATGTGTTCGGTCACTTGTATATTCTTATGACTGCCTGTTAGTTTCAATGTGGTCCAGTAAATGGAAAAAGGAACTGAAAACCAATCCTTGTTGGTGCAAACGTTGCAATGCGGAGGACCAATGGATCTTCGCTCTTGTATAGTCGTGTGGCTGTGAATGTGTATGACACTTCCCATTTACCATGATTCTAGAGTTGGGGTGACTAGGGGAGCTATAGGACAAGAGGGACAATGCAGGCTGCTGGAACAGAAAATTGGACAATGCTGTGATGAAAAAGTTTTAGCAGGCGTCTCTCTGAATAAGGTAAATCTGGCCAGGTTAGTGATCACTCTAAATTATTGATGTTACATATGTCTAAACCTAATCTATTACATGTCCATCAATGGTTTATGTGTTATTTGAGAGGAGGTACAATCGATACCATCCAAGCGCCATAAAAAGTCGTCAGAAAATAGTTACTAACAACTGGAAAGTTGGTAAGTTTTTTTTAACCATGCAGGAGAACTGCATGTTATTAAATAGATGGACAAAAACAGCCCGAAGGCTAGAGTACACAACCGACCAGATTAAAAGAAACACAACAACAAAATATAAAGAAAGTAAAACTAGACTGCCACTTGAAGGGACAGCCTCAAGAAACAACCAAAAGCAACTACTACCTACTCAAACTATCTTGCATCAGTTGTTGCAGTGATACTGAAATGACCCTGACTAGCCAACGACCACATGCGAGCTTCCGTTTTGATCTTCAAGATTATCTGATCCATGCTTCTATACTCATTTTTTATGAAAACTCGTCCGTTTCGTTCACACCAAATGTTCCAGGACATGAGGATCACTAGTGAATTGAATTTATTCCTCTCTAAATTCAGAAGGTTGTCGTTTACCTGAGACCACCACGACCTAAGATTGAGGTTAGTAGACGGGACAGCCTGATTGAGCCCTGCCCAGCAAAGGGTGCCCCAAATTATGTTGACGACCGTACATCCCTGAAAAAGATGTTGAGCATTTTCTTCTTCTATTTTACAAATCACATATTTATCAATGTGTGACAATCCCCTTTTAGCTAATCTATCCACTGTCCATATTCTTCCACTCATAAATAACCATGCAGCCAATTTGACGCGAAGAGGCGCCCATGGTTTCTAGATTGCATTAGCCGAGACATATTTTGTTGATCCAGCAAAATGTGCCAAGTAAACTGACTTAGCCGTGTACCCTCCTTTAGCCTCCCAGAGTCATGTCCACCTATCCTCGACGTCCGGCCGCAGTTGTACAGTACTAATCTCCTCGTGAATTGCAAGGATTTTGTGTGAACTCTCTAATAGTGAGTGGCTGTTGATGTCATCCATCCATCTGCCTCCTGGAATCGCGTCTGCCACAGTCCTCTTAGCTTTTATGCTTGGCTGAATTAGTTCAAAAACTTCACGTGCAAATTCTTCAATCGTCTTGCTAGCTATCCATTTATCCAACCAGAAAAAGCACTTCTCTCCGTTACCAATTTCGGCCTTAGCTGCCGCGTTGAAAATCTCTTTACTTTCTCATCAATCGGAGTTGCGAGCTCGCACCATGGCTTACCTTCTTCTGCTCTGAGACTCCACGGCCATCTAACCTGCAGAGCTACGTTCATTATTCCTAGGCCCCCCCCGGTGTTCTTGGACAGAGGACCATCTGCCAGTTGACGAGACAACGTCCGCCATTAAGAGCATTTGTACTCTTCCATGGAAATCCTCTTCTAATTTTGTCTATTGCTTTAAAAACCCATGGAGGAGAATCCATCGACATGAGATGAAAAATTGTCATTGCACTTAGTACTGATTGCACAAGAATCAATCTTCCTCCTTGTGTGAGCATGTATGTTTTCCAAGAGGCCAATCTGCGTCTGATCTTGTCAATTAGTCTTTGGAATTCCTCTTTCCTGACATTTTTGTGGTGGAGTGGAAGACCAAGGTATGTTATTGGGAGTTCTACAATATTGCAACCTAAAATTGTGGTTGTTTCTTCTGTGAGTTCTGTTCCGCCAAAAATCGGAGAGACCGAGCTCTTCACCATGTTACAAATGAGCCCGAAAGCACATCCAAACATATCCAGCAAACTCCTTGTCGCCTCTGTCTCAGAGACCGTGGCTTTGAGAAAAAAAGAGGATAGTTCCAGTTTCTTGTTAAATCTTACTGATAACATCATAACGAAAAAAATTACGAAGGGTTAATATCTCAATGAGGCTAATAACTAAGTTGAATGATTATTTCGATGCTCTTGGATGCACTCAGGGCCTGGATGTAGTGAAAAATAGATGGCATGCTTAATTAATAATCTTAGATAACATATTTCTTCTTATCCGGTTGTGTAGATGTATATGTGGGCAAATTGATCATGTGAATTCCTGCTGTAACACCATTTTTTAATTAATAAATTCACACTCCATCAATTAGATTTGGAAGCACTTTTGAGTGGGAAATTGATGTGACATAAAGGAAGGGAAGTATGTCAATAATACCTTTGCTTTCATATGATGTGAATAGCTGAATGTGTATACTGCATATAATATATAACCATATATTAAGGCGTGAAGGTTTATCGCCCTGCCGTCCGTTTGGTTACTGTTCACGAACAGTTTTTACCAATACCGTCTCGCCGTGCGTCCTGCCTCGCCATGACCCAGTTGCCCCCTCTTCGGCGGTGGTGTCGAGCCACGTATCCCTCCCTGGTAACTACGTGTCATTCTCTGTTCCCGTTCTTTTTCCCTGGATTAGTCTTGTTGTTTAGCCTTTCGTTCTCACGACCGCCCCTAGGTCCATCCTGCTCTTCTTTCCCCGATCTTCTTTCCTTTGGAGTTTATATCCATCTCTAATTTTCTCTTTTGGTGAGTTCTAGGATGGCTCATCCTCCGGAATCAGTTCGAGGACGTGCTGCTACTTCGCTTCCTCCTGTGTCGCGCCGTCGGCGGGGCATCCAAGACGCTACTGTTGGAAATAATCTTGCCCTAGTAAGTTTGAGTCTAATTAGGTTTTCTAATTTGGTAGCTTTGCATGTATGTGGGAGCTTCTAGTGTGTACTTGTCCGGCTAGGATTGTTGGCCGTATAGTACTAGGACTAGAAGAGTTCCTACGTGGAGTTAGGTAGTTGTTTAGAAAAGTTTGGCATGAGTTCACGTGGTATTAGTTCCTAGTACTAGAGTTTGAGTACGTGTAGGTTTCAAGTAGAGTCCGAGTCTTGTTAGTATAGGTTGGTCTAGTGTGCGTGTATATATACATACACGAGGTGGTTTGTAAAAGTGTGAGTTGAAAAATAAATAAAGAGAAAAATAGAGGACACGATACGTGCCCCTAGCTAAAAGATTTGTTTTCGAGCATATGCGTTTGTCTAATCTGATGTGATCGATCCGTGAGAATTCCAACAATTGGTATCAGAGCGAGGTCGAAGATTTGAAACCACGCTTGCCCCAGGGAGGCGACCCATACTAGCGCCTCGAGGCGGGCGATCGTCATTCGGCGGAGTGACATGGAGGAGTTAGCGATAAGGCCATCGTCAAAAAGGTGGTGGTCATCATTGGCAGGAGTGCGTCAAGTTCGGCAAGGCGGTGGAGGTTGATGATTGGTTACAGGAGCATTGGTGCCAAGGTGCGATGTCGTAAGTCTCGTCCAGTTCGTCTTTGGGGGAGCAAGGAGAAGACGACAAAGGTCTATGCTGTCGTCAAGGTGTGCACATGAGTTCTTAAAGGTGCGTCTAAGACCTTGTGGTTGCGAAGATTTTTTCAACAGTTATGTCACTGGTGGAGAATAGTGTGTGCGGGAGCGAGCGGAAAAAGGATGTTATATCCTTGCGGTTCTGTTCGTAACTGTTGTGTTCCGGCGAGTTCATGTACGAAAAGATGCGTTGCGCGTACATGACAAGTTGTGTTGTCGTCGGACATGAAGTGTTATTCGGTAAGGTGCGTCACCGATAACAAAGAGAAGATGTGAAGTTGTTTCCTAGTGCTGGTCTGCGAGACCATTGTAGTTGAAGCGGGTGAAGGTTGAGGGACTGTCCATTGAGTATGTTACCATGGACGAAGGCGCAACTCAATCAAGTCGTCTGCATGTCTTAACGAAAAGACGAAGACCAACGTGAAGATGGACGCGGACCGGTCAAGATGAGTTCCTGCATGAGGCTATGCGTTTAGTCTGCACGCTAAGATGTGGCAGCGTGGGCTGGTAGTCCAAAAGTGACACGTTGAGTCGAGGGGTCTATGTTGTGAATCTGCAATGGGTTAAAATCAAGGAAGCACAAGGAGACATCAAGTTAAGATCAGGGAAAGTGCGAGTGGGAAGTTCAAGATTAGGGGGAGATTGTTGGAAATAATCTTGCCCTAGTAAGTTTGAGTCTAATTAGGTTTTCTAATTTGGTAGTTTTGCATGTATATGGGAGCTTCTAGTGTGTACTAGTCCGGCTAGGATTGTTGGCCGTATAGTACTAGGACTAGAAGAGTTCCTATGTGGAGTTAGGTAGTTGTTTAGGAAAGTTTGGCATGAGTTCACGTGGTGTTAGTTCCTAGTAGTAGAGTTTGAGTACGTGTAGGTTTCAAGTAGAGTCCGAGTCTTGTTAGTATAGGTTGGTCTAGTGTGCGTGTATATATACATACATACACGAGGTGGTTTGTAAAAGTGTGAGTTGAAAAATAAATAAAGAGAAAAATAGAGGACACGATACGTGTCCCTAGCTAAAAGATTTGTTTTCGAGCATATGCGTTTGTCTAATCTAATGTGATCGGGGCGTGAGAATTCCAACAGCTACGCCTTTGGCCGCTGATCCGCGCCGGCAGCATGGTCGGCGGCCTGGTCGTCCTCCTTCTAGACGGTCCACAGGCTTCGGCACCGACGGAGCCCTGGGTATTCTGCTGCGCACGACTGCGCCCTCTATATCTGTGGCTGGTTCTTGCCGTCCAGTATGTCCTGCTAGCGTCTCCTCTGAGCGGCCGTCGCGTCGCCGGCGACTCAACGAAGATGTGCTAGTCATCATCGGCGTGCCCAATGTTTCTACCGATTGTTCTCAAGCGGAAGTGCCTTCTGTTGCTGTCGAAGGTTCGCGTCGGCGGGGCTCCTCCGATGTTGCGGCTTCCGCTCCTGCGTCGCGCCGACGGCGTCTGTCGGAAAGTGTGCATGCTGCGGTGGAAGTGGGCCTTCGCAGAGCTGCCTCCACTGCCCATGACCTAGGCGCGCTGTCCGTGCCTGCCGTCTCCACATCGCGTCCTGCTCGCGGCCATTCTCCTCATCCTGTTCCTATGCCCGCACGTGGTTTGGCGTCTGGCGTGCCGTATTCTGGCCGTTCTGTCACCGATGGGTCGTTGGTGGCTGCTTCCGCCGCCAGGGCGCGCTCGCGGTCGCGGGTCGTGCAACCGGCTTTCCTGTACGTCCATTGGTTACATTCAGTGTTGTCTCTGCCTCGCCTTCCGATTCAGCTACGCTGCCTCACGGTCTTCCTACCGGCCTTTCTGGTGGTCTCGCTGACAACTTTGATGTTGGGCTTCTATCGGCCGAGTAGGTTGCGCGCCAGCGGGAGATTGCGTTGGTTAAACAACCAATGCATGATATGCCAGGTGTTACGGTTGCTTCCTCTGCCTGGATCACTTTTTTCTGCTCACTTTGTTCTTTCTAATGTATGCACTTTGGAGGTAGTTGATTGTTTATTAATGTGTGCTCTTTCGTCTGCAGGTTATTCGGATTCTGCTCGACCTGTCGGCCCTGCATTGCTTCCCTTTCTTGGTGCAAGTTCTTCTACTTACGGTGTGTTTGTCGTCCCTATTGTTTTTAATTAGTCATGGTTTTCCAGCTTTACTATTAGATGTATTTCGACTGATTCTGTTCTGTACTACATTCTTACGTGCATATCTGCGTGCTCTGTGGCCTTCCATGCATGTTTTGTGCTTAACCCTTTTCCCAATTTGTATCTAATCTGAGGATAGTATTTACTTATCGCTGTTGTGAGTTTGTACATAGTTGGAGACAGTCTACATGTGTTCCGTGTTCGGGCACTGGATACAATCTACATGTGTTTTATTTTACCTTTATCTGCGTTGTACTCTTTGCAGTGCCGCTTGTGGATTCTTCCGATGACGATTCTGCGGACGGCTGGTCGGCTATGATTGCTAACTTTATTGATGATGGCGTTCCTCTTGGTGCTTGGCCACGCGTCAATCCTAGCTCTGCTTCCCAT
The DNA here is from genome assembly GCA_916181665.1 of Avena sativa. NCBI lineage: Eukaryota > Viridiplantae > Streptophyta > Magnoliopsida > Poales > Poaceae > Avena > Avena sativa. The sequence continues at coordinate 539,135,280 of OV702289.1, read as the reverse complement.
CTATCTGCTTCGGCTTCATGGACTCCTTTTCCGCATGCCTTCTCTTCGGGTTCAGCACATCCGAATGGGAATTTCGTCAGCGCTCCCTATGGGTTCTACACGGGTTCTCCCGATGTTTTGTCCGATGATGATTTATCTGATGTTGATCTGGACAACCTTACGGATGCATTGCCAGTTGGTCTGTCTCAGGGTAAGGAATCTGTTTGTAGCTTATATTTCTCTTTTCTAATTTTGGTGCTTTCCTTCCGAATGCTGACATTTCTTTCTGGTGTTGTTGCCTTTCCAGTCGCCCCCACGCCTTTTGTTCCTATGCATACTATCAGCTCGAATCGGCAAATGCGTATGAGCATCCGGCGTCACCGTCGGTTGGTGAGAGCAGGCTTTCGACCTGGCAATGTCGACCTTCCTCTTCCTAATGATTTTATCGCCTTGCTGAAACGTGAGTTGCCTTATGTGCTTTCTGTTTTTATATTTGGATTTACCAAGTTTTATCCCTTTGCTGCCTTACTTCTAGTGGTCCTCGCTATGTGTGTCTGCATTGCGATGCTAGCTATTGGTATCAAGAGCGTCGCAAGCATCTTAGTCTAGAAAAGAAACCTGTATATACGCGCTGTTGTCGCGGTGAAAAAAATTCTCTTCCTGCATATCCTGATTGGCCGTCTCCGTTGGCTGAATTGCTGCGATTCAATGGTGGTACTGAGTGTAGTCGTTTTCTACGATTACGCTTGATTCGTGAGTACAACTCCATGTTTGCTTTCACTTCTCTTGGCGTTCAGGTTGACAATAATGTGAATATTGGACGAGGTCCTTACATTTTTAAAATATGTGGAGTGGTTTGTCATGAAATGGGTTCACTCTTTCTTCCTGAGGATAATCCTGTCCCTAAGTTTGCTCAACTTTATATTTACGATACACAGAATGAGCTCGATCATAGGATGGGTATATTTTCATCTGACGACGCTGATGTCGATGACGTTCTTGCCTCTACTGATCAGTTCTCCTCTTCGTCGCATGCTCACGGTGTCCAGAGAGATGTACAACCTCATGTGCCATCGGGTGAAAGGCTTGTCCGTTCTGTTCGCCGGTCTCGGCTTCGCAGGGAAGAACCTGATCGTCGAGTTGTTGATGCTCTTAGAATAATGTTGAATACTCATAATTCCTTGGTTCAAACGTTCCGTATGGCTGAACAGAGATTGTTCTCCCCTGATGCTCCTGAAGTTGCCATCCAGTTGTTTGGACATGAGGGAGCAAAGCATGGCAATCGGTATTCTCTTCCAGTTGCATCTGAATTGGCTTCTTTAATTGTCGATGAATTTTCTGTAGAAGTAAATAGATTTGATATTATTGTGCAGAAGGAAGCATGCCGTTTTGAGCGCGTGTCTCATCTTAATCCTTCCTTATGGCCCTTAAGTATTCACTTTTGTTCCCCATGCTTCCATGGGCTTCCATCTTGGTATCAAGTTTCGGTTCATGAATGGTGTTCCTGTTCGTGGAAGACAAGATGTTTCTATGCTAGAATATTATTGTTACAGATTTCAGTATCGAAAAGAAGATCCTAATCCATTTACTTGCTGTGGCCCGGTTATCTCACCAGCTTGAGGTTGACTCCTTTTCTTGCGTTGAATCGTGTTGGCTCAGTTTTCATTTTTGGAATCAAGATAGTCTCCGGTCAGAGAGTTATCAAGGCATATCTAACGTTGTTGGTGAAGGAAATTCCACAGGAAAGAATGTAGGGGTCGAGTATATTTTACATTCTAGCTACACTGGTAGTCCTCGTTATATGATCCAAAATTATCAAGATGGAATGGCTATTTTCCGTGTTCATGGCGCTATGGCTATTTTCCGTGTTCATGGCGCTCCAGACCTGTTTGTTACTTTCACATGCAACCCCAAGTAGGATGAGATATCTGATGCGCTTCTTATGGAACCTGGCCAAACTGCTCCTGATATACCGGATATTGTGACACGTGTGTTCAAGATGAAAATTAATGAATATAGTATGGATATTAGAAAAGGAAAAACTTTCAGGCCTGTCAATGCATGTATGTACCTGACTTTCCTTTCCTGGATTTTTGCCTGCACGAAACACTGCTTCTTTTCTTATTTAGTTTCTCCTTTATTTTTCTTCATTGCATGTTTACAACTTTCTTTTTTTACTTCTCGTGAGCTTTCCCTTCGTGTTACTATGCAGATTTATATGTTATGGAGTTTCAGAAAAGGGGTTTGTCACACATACATTCTCTTGTGGTTAAAGGTTGATACTGAAGATCCCACATCGGATACTATAAATTCTTACATATCTGCAGAGATACCGAATTATAAGACAGATCCACTCGCGTATGCACTTGTGGAGGAGTTTATGGTTCACGGTCCATGTGGAGAATATAATTCAAAATCTCCTTGCATGAAGAACGGAGTTTGCTCTAAGCATTATCCTAAAGAATATAATGAAGAGACGACGATTGATGGGCTTGGTTTTCCCGTGTATCGTTGTCGAAAAAATGGCCGCTTCGTAATGAAAAATGGAATTCCTTTTGATAATAGGTGGATTGTGCCATACAACATATCACCGTTGAAAAAATTTCAAGCACACATCAATGTTGAATGGTGTAATAAGATAAACCTTTTGAAGTATCTGTTTAAATATCTTGCTAAAGGACAGGATATGGCCCATGCGCATCTGCGTTCTATGTACCAAACTCTGAGCTCTGAGTCAACAGGAATCAACGAAATCGATGAGTATGCTAAGTACAGGTATTATTTGCATATGTTCTACAAACGTTTTGTCAGCTTATAACAAAATGCATCTCTTTAGATTGTTTTCAACCGTTGGTCCTTAGGTGTATTTTTTCTGATCAGCTGCTAATGAAGTCTATAACACCACGTAGGTACTTATCTACATGTGAAGCGTGTTGGCGCACATTTGCGTTTGATATCCATGTTCGCAAGCCTTCTGTTCATAGACTGGTGGTACATCTTCCTAATATGAACCAGACCATTTATGCTGAAAACGACAATCTTGCAGAGGTTATAAGCAACCCGACAAGTACAAGACTATGCTTACCAAATGGTTTACTGCCAACCTCCGCTATAGTGATGTCCGGCCTCTAACATATCTGGGAGCAAACGGAAACCAAAGTTCGGTCCTCCTATTGGACGGATTTATAATTGTCATCCTACCACAAAGGAGCTTTATTTTCTGCAGATGTTGTTGAATATTGTGCCGAGTGCTATGTGTTTTAATGATCTTAAGTCATACCGTGGCATTATGTATGATTCATTTAAAGGAGCTTGCCAAGCCTGTGGGTTAGTTGGTGATGACAAGGAGTGGTTTCTATTGTTTGATGAATCCATTCAACGTGCATCTTCTTATCAGCTGAGACATTTGTTCATGACTGTCCTCATATTTTGTGATGTCGCCAATGGGAAGAAAATACTTGACAATTATTGGACATATATGACTGATGACCCGACTCCCCGGATTATTCAGTCCATGGACGGCAGGTGTTTTACAGTTCCATCCGATTATTTATATTCCTATCTGCTACAAGATTTATCGCTGGTGTTTGCTAGAGATGGATATTCTCTATCATCTTTTGGAATAAATACATATGCCTCGCTAGGTGGAAGATCACTTGGAAACAAATTGATTTTGGAGGAAATGCAGTATGACAAGGATGATTTGAAAAAAAAGAGCAGCCTCTCTACATCAGAGATTAAATGAGGACCAGCTGAAAATCTATGATCAGATCAAAGTAGCAATTGATGGTTCGGTTGGCAAACTATTCTTTGTTTCTGGACATGGCGGTACTGGAAAAACATTTTTATGGAATGCCATCGTTACAACTTTACGAGCTAATGATCATATTGTTCTTGATGTCGCCTCATTAGGTGTAGCATCTTTATTGCTTCCCGGAGGGAGGAATGCTCACTCATGGTTCAAAATACCACTTTAAATCGGCAAACACACTATGTGCAACATATCACGAGGAACAAATTTGGCCGAATTAGTACAGAAGGCGTCTCTCATATTATGGGATGAAGCTCCAATGACGCATAGGTGTTGTTTTGAGGCAGTGGACAGAAGTATGAGAGATATTCTGTCCATAGATGACAACTCTAAGAAATTGATTCCTTTTGGTGGCAAGACAGTAGTTTTGGGTGGAGACTTCATACAAGTTCTACATGTGCTGGAAGGGGCAGCGAGAAGCGAAATTGTTAATTCTTCTCTTATTAGATCACCCTTATGGCATCATGTGACCTTACTTAAGCTACGGGAAAACATGAGGTTATCTAATCCACTACTGTCTGCTGAAGAAAAAATGAGCTAGATTTGTTTGCCCAGGGGATGCTTAGTATTGGTAATGGAATAGTCCCCATGGAGACACGAGGATATGAAATGGTTCCTTCTTGGCTTTCATTACCAGCTGATATTGCACTGTTACTTTGATCTAAAATAATATTGCACGGTTACCAACTGCCGACTTTGTTTTAGCTATTATTAATGAAGTCTATGACTTATTCTGTGAGAGGTTCTCTGAAGTCTCCTACTTGGCTCAGCGTGCAATTGTATGTCCTACTAATAAGGTTGCCGATGAAATCAATGATATTCTATTTTCTATGGTTCCTGGGGATGCAACAACGTTTGAAAGCTCGGATACTATTTGCATATCAACTGATGCTATAGCAGATGTTGCTTTATTATATCCTCCAGAGTTCCTTCACAATATTGAACCTTCTAATTTCCCTAAGCATAGTATTTCACTGAAGGTAGGAGTTCCGGTGATGCTTTTGCGCAACATAAATCAAGCTATTGGGCTTTGCAATGGTACTCGATTGATAGTAACCAGATTAGGCTGAGTGGGTTCTTGAGGCAAAAATAATTACCGAGAGCAACATAGGGGAGCATGTTTGTATACCTAGAATTGTGCTGCATGCACCTACAAAATGGCCTTTTACTTTGCAACGCTCTCAATATCCTGTGCGTCTTTGTTACGCTATGACGATCAATAAGAGTCAGGGACAGACTCTAGACAAGGTTGGCGTTTATTTGCCGAAACCTGTATTTTCTCATGGCCAACTCTATGTTGTTGTATCAAGGGTTACTTCTAGAAAAGGTCTAAAGGTGCTTGCACTCAATGAGAATGGAGAACCCACAACAAATACAAGAAATATAGTTTACCAGGAAATACTTGCTGATCTTTAGGACATACATATAATCTGACTGCTCTTCTTTATTTTCAGTCTGTATCTCATGGGGATTGCATGTTAAGAAAAACTGGCTTTTGTCTTTGGCCATGTATATTCTGTAGTGTAATGTTCATGTTTGCTATAGTCTGGCGTGGTTGTACACCAGCTACTTATCTCATTACTCGTGATGCTTAACAATCTAGGCTGATTGAGACCTCTACCAAATTTTGTCTGTTTGCCATTCTCTTTTTTTTTCGTGTGTACTGCAATGCGTAATCCTAGCTTTCTGGTACAAAAGGATTCATTGGTTTTATATTTAATTTTATGCCGCATCCTCTATTCGAGGTTCTTAAAGCTTTAATGAACACAACCTTATTATATATATACATATATGGTATGGTGCTACGCGCAACTTACTACCCTTCATACAGATTATCCAAATAAACACTTAGCTAAAAATATCGTTGCTGCCAGGGTACGGCGTGTCGTGGCGAAAGATTCCCTAGTACAGTTGTACTAGACAAGGATCTAGGCTGCAGTCAGAAAGCGTGCTCACACATAAAAACATTACTTTACTACCTTCTTTAAGGTAGAATAGTTTCAAGCCTCCACAGCGCTCCTTGTCTTCGGTGTACTGTGCATCACGTGATGAACAGTGCGCAATGCATTTCCTGCCGTCTATTTCTAATCCAATAGTGCACATTACATACTGCAGATATCCACTTTTAGCCAAATAGAGTCGTGACAGGTCGTGCTACAACTTTTTGACTACAGTTTTACACGGTAATTTCGAGAAACAACTACATCTCCGCTCACGCAATAATAAGTTTTCGTTGTTGCTTAATTTCTCACCGTCGTTCTCGAGGGGCCTGTTTTTTTCGACGGAAGATTTTTGACATATCTCCGGCGGCCTTTCCCTAACAGTATTGATGTTTTTTTTCGACAGAAGCTTTTTGACATACATCGGTATTTAATGTAATTTTTTGACGTACATATTCTTTGCTGCCAGAAACCCGGCCAGTAATTTTCACGTGGGTCCTATCTCCATTGTCTTTTTATGGTTTTGTATACTTGAACTGATAATTTTTTGACATAATTTTAACTCCTTGACGGTGAATACTTTCTCCAAGGTAAATCGTCTGCAGTAATTTATTTTCCTGGATTTCTTTCTATCCTTTGACGGTACTTCTTGACACACTCTCCCAGCCGTAATTTGCCATCGAAAGTTATTCCAACATAACTCCTACACGGCCAATGATTCTTTGTGGTCAATTTCTAGCGCACTTTTGTGGCCGTAATTTTCCGAAAGTACCTACCTTTTGGTAATTCTTTAACCATGAGTAATTTTTAGGCCATAATTCACCATCAGTAATTTATTTATTTTTGAGATTTTAATTCTTTGACACTAAATTCTCCATCCTTCACTCTTTTATTTTGCAAGATAGTACAACTAACTTCTGCAATTAGTTCGGACAGTAATTTATACTAAATCACATATCGAGTAATCTCCAGTGAAACTTTTGACCAACTTTTCAACGGCTCCGGACGCAGCGTATCTCCGCGGCACATTTCCTAGTAAGATCATAAGTGTGAGCAAATTCTGAAACACTAAAAAAAGCGCACCATCCTCAAAGCTTGATCCTGCCTTGCTGCTATTGCCAGCACGTGGCGTGCGAAGACCGTGTCTCCTGGTGTTTTTTGGTCCCTTCCCGTGCGACACGTGGCGAGATGCAAGGGTGTGCGAGTCCCGCGCGAGCAACGAGGCGAGTTGGAATTTCTCGGGCATGTGTCCATGCTGCTAGCCACCGCAAAAAACACAAAATTAACCAAATGTTAGAATGAAATCACAAAATAACCTAAGTTTACAAAAATTTCATGATCTAACCTATTTGCTTGGTGCCTTACCAAGCGGCTTCAAGTTCAATAGGATGACGCCATCCGAAACGGCGCCATGCTAGGCATGGCGCAACAGTGAACAACGTCATAGACTCATCGGACGTGGCTGTCGTCGCCAGACCTTGGCCCACTCCTGCTAGCATGGCGCCATGGCAGGGGGCGCCATGATACCTAGCATGATGCCATAGCATAGGGCGCCATGGTACTTGGCCTTTTTTATTCACAAAGCACTATGGTTCTTATGTACACATTATCATGAAAAGTATTTTTTACTGAATCATGAGAGGGAATTTATGTTGCCGTGTAGTTCTTCTCTATTAGGTGCGTGACACACATGTATACGAGTACACATAGGCTCACACATATGTACGTATATTTTTTTCTAACACAAGAAACGATATCCTACTACTACTGTTATACATATGATAAGCATCATAAAGACGTGCAACACCGGCAACAATTGACGCCAAGGCCATCATGGCGACCCTCCGTTTTGTCAAAGCCAACCTCTTCTTCATTGACTATGGGTACATGCATCTCGCCAACGACACACTCAAGATACTTGCCGGTTGCGGCGCGTCCATCCCACTAGATTATGTCACCTCGACCGGGCCATGGGCGTGCGGCTTGGGGAGCTCGAGTACGAGAGTCCTTCGTTTTCCACAACAACGACAGAGCAAAATTTCTGAAAATGTTTTTTTTTGCATATTTTATATGAATTTGTAAGAAAAACTATTCTATGAAAATTTCGACACAACACTACCTAATAGTGCCTGGTTGATTTTTCATTGACTGTAGGATTGTATGCATTAGCACTGGGCATATTTCTTGTATCTCACCCATTGAAATAGAAATGATTGGTTTTGTATTCCGTAAATGTAAGAAGACATTTTATTAAAAGGAAGAATTGGACACTTAAAATAGTTATAGTTTGCTGGAATAGTCTACTTTCGCAATATCAAGACTCATACATATATCCTTCTACGCACGTAACGCACTTCACTATAAATATAACAAAAGATGTAGCTCCCATTTGACCGTTGTAACTATTATTTGCGCCAAGAATTTTAGGAGCAAATTTGCTCGAATTTGGACATGGAAACTCATAAGACGGAAGAAAGAAAATAACACTCGACCAGCATGCGTGTGTGTAGAGCAGTAGTGGTAGATGATGTTTCTGACTCCATAATAAATAATAATTATTCATGGACAGGTCCATGTGAGCCTATATGTATGTATAGAGAGCTGCAAGCTACAAAGTAAGATGGAATTTTGGTTGATCAGCGGAACGGCGCCATCCGCCGCGGAGCCATGCACAGCACCATGGTGCCGGCTGCCACGGCGCCATGCTCAACAACTCGTGGAGTCCTCCGGGCGACGACGGCCAGTTTGAAGCGTGTATTTGCCGTAAGTTTTTCCCTGGCGTGGGGTTTCCCTTTCTTATACACATACACGAGATTACAAACGTACACGGCAAGGCAACATGGATCACAACCGATCCTGCCAAATAATGAGGAGATATGCACAATCCCTATACATTAGGAACTAAACCGATTCTATCCTTTAATACTCCCCCTCAATCTAAACCGTCGTGTACAAGGTTAAGATTGGGACGAAACTTGCGGAGTATTAGTTGTGTGACTGGTTTAGTGAATACATCGGCTACTTGATCTCCAGAAGCGATGAATCGAACATCGAGAGCACCTAGAGCCACCTTCTCTCGGACAAAATGAAAATCAATTTCAATATGCTTAGTGCGTGCGTGAAACACTGGGTTGGCCGACATATATGTAGCACCAAGATTATCACACCATAAAACAGGTGGTCGTGACTGATGAACGCCAAGCTCCTTAAGAATGGACTGAATCCAAGTAGCTTCAGCAGTACCGTTGGCAAGGGCCTTGTACTCAGCCTCGGTACTAGAGCGAGAGACAGTGGATTGCTTGCGAGAGCTCCAGGATACAAGGTTACATCCAAGGTAAATAGCAAACCCACCGGTAGAGCGACGATCATCCGAACAGCCCGCCCAGTCAGCATCGGTATAAATATTGAGCACACAAGAGGACGCCGGCCGAATATGGAGACCAGTAGATACAGTGCCTCTAACGTATCGAAGAATCCTCTTGACCGCCTCATAATGGATAGTTGTGGGCTGTGACAAGTACTGACAGACTTTGTTGACAGCAAACGACAGGTCTGGTCGTGTCAAGGTGAGATACTGTAGGCCTCCAACAAGACTCCGATACCGGAAAGCATCATCGGTACCAAGAGGATCACCAACATCACGGGATAACTTATCCGTGGAGGACATGGGAGTGGAGACGGCGCGACACTGCTCCATATTGGCACGATGCAGAAGGTCCAAAGCATATTTGTGCTGAGTAAGAATCATCCCTTCAGACTTATAAATGGCCTCGATGCCAAGAAAATAATTAAGACGCCCAAGATCCTTGATGGGGAATGTGGCTGACAGAGTCTGAACAAGACGGTCCACAGCAGAAGCGGAAGAGCCAGCAAGAACAATGTCATCGACATACACAAGCATATAGACCTGGACACCCTGATGATCATAGATGAAGAGTGAAGTGTCGGCCTTGCTAGAAATAAACCCGAGCTGAAGCAATCGATCACTGAGGCGGGCATACCAGGCGCGCGGAGACTGCTTCAGGCCATATAGAGCACGCTGAAGTTTGCACACATGATGAGGGTGCCGGGAATCCTCAAAACCAGGAGGCTGCTGCATATAGACCTCTTCCTCAAGAAATCCGTGAAGGAAGGCATTGCTGACATCAATCTGTCGAAGACACCAGCCACGGGTCACTGCAAGAGAGAGCACAAGACGAACTGTCACGGGCTTAACCACTGGACTGAAGGTGTCATGGTAATCAATCCCTTGCTGCTGAGTAAAGCCACGAGCAACCAGACGAGCCTTGTGTTTATCTACTGAGCCATCAGGACGAAATTTGGTTTTAAAAATCCACTTGCTGCCGACAATATTTGTACCAGGAGGACGAGGAACTAGTGTCCATGTGTTGTTGCGGAGGAGAGCATCGAATTCATCTTCCATGGCAGTTCTCCAGGAGGGCTCAGAAAGAGCAGTACGATGCGACGCCGGAACAGCCAAGAACGCACCACGCCGGTACGGGTCGTAGCGTACTGTTCCGTCCTTGTACTCCTTAGGACGATGCACATCGTTACGCCGTCGTGTGATCATTGTGTGCTGAACAGGAGGGTCAGCTGCCGCACATGATGGGGGTGTCACGTGCTCCTGATCGCCAGCAGAAGGCGAGGGCGAGGCAGACTCTGGCGAGGCTGAGCCGGATGGCCCAGCTGGCGAGGAAGGGGCCCCTGCGGAGGCGGGAGAAGCATCCGGGTGTGTCCCAGCAGGGGTCGTGAGAGAGACCGGGTGGGAGATGTGCGACGCGGGCATGCAGGAGCCGGACGGGTCGTCCCCTGGCACGGGCGACGAGGCATGCATGTCGGGCGGGATGGGGACGTTGATCGGAACAGCAGCATCCATCGGCACCTGCATGGAAACAGCAGAGGGAATACCAGGCGGGTCAATCGGTAACAGGGAAACATCATACGTACGCGTGTTGGTATTCTGGATAGCTGGCTCATGCAGAGGAAAAGCAACAGGATGCAACTGAGACACATCTACGCTGGAACCCGGGCTAGAAAAAGGAAAAACTTTCTCGTCGAAAATAACGTCACGAGAGATGTAAATGCGACCGGTGCTGCGGTCGAGACATTTGTAGCCTTTATGCATAGGACTATAACCCAGAAAAACACACATTTTGGATCGAAACTCTAACTTTCGCGAATTATATTTGCGAAGACTAGGCCAACATGCACATCCAAAAGTGCGCAAAAAGGAATAGTTAGGGGCAGTTTTGAGGAGGCGATATAAGGGTGTGGTGTTGTCGAGCACAGGAGATGGCATTCTATTTATGAGATAGCAAGCGGTGAGGAAGGCCTCATCCCAAAAACGAAGTGGGAGAGACGAATGAGCAAGAAGGGCTAACCCAGTTTCGACAAGATGTCGATGTTTGCGTTCCGCAATACCATTTTGTTGAGACGTATGGGGGCATGAAACCCGGTGGGAGATCCCGGTGCGCTGGAAGTAAGCATGGAGACGATGATATTCTCCGCCCCAGTCGGATTGGACCGCACGGATTTTGGTGTTCAATTGACGCTCAACAAGATTCTGGAAAATATAGAAAATGCCCTCAACGTCAGACTTATGTTTAATGAGATATATCCAACAATGACGGCTATAGTCATCAATAAAACTAACATAGTATTTAAAACCTCCGGAAGAAGGTAAAGCAGGTCCCCAAACATCAGTGTGTATAAGCTCAAGAGCATTAGTGGAAACACGATATGAATGATTATAAGGTAATTGATGGCTCTTGGCACGTTGACAAGCATCACACACTGATGACTCATAGTTCGAAGAACATGGCAAATTATTGGACCTAACAATATTTTGGACTACATTAGGCGAGGGATGACCGAGACGCTGATGCCATTGGGAAGACGAAATCTTGACGCTGGATGACGCATGGCGTGTATGGGAAGGTGCTCGACTGAACGGGATGGGGTAGAGACCGTCGCGACTTCTACCGCGAAGGATGATGTTCCTCGTGGCCTTGTCCTTGACAAAGAAAAAATCTTTATGAAACTCGATAAATATATCATTATCAGATACAAGACGATAAACAGACAGCAAATTTTTGCTAATATCAGGAACATGGAGAATATTTTTCAAAGTGATAGATTGAGATGAGCCAGCTATACTAGAATTACCAACATGCGTAATTGACAGACCTGTACCGTTTGCAACCTGGACATGGTCCTTGCCGTGGTAGCGCTCCTGGAAGCTTAGACGTTCCATGTCGTTGGTGAAGTGGTCGGTCGCCCCCGAGTCCATGATCCACGTACGCCCATCGTGGTGGGAGGTGCTGGCCGAATTTCCTGAGCGCTGATCATCCGCTTGAAACACTTGGTTGAAGCGGTTTCGGCAGCTGAGTGCATCATGGCCCCAGATCTTGCATATCTGACATTGGGGACGGTGGTTCTTTCGGTTATTACTGTTACCGCCGCCACCGTTGCCGCCTCTATTGCCGCTTCCGCCGCCGTAACCGTTGGCACCGCCTCCGTTGCGGTTGCCACGGTGTCCTTGCTGGCCGCCACCACCATAGTTGTTGCTACCACCACCGTAGAAGTGGCCTCCACCGCTCTGCTGGCCGCCATTGGGGCGCCCTCCGAAGCGGTTGGTGGTGTTGCCGTCGAACGGGCGCCCTCCTCCGCGCCCCTAATCGTCGCGACGTGCAGCAGAGTTGGCCGAGGCGGTGAAGTCGCCAGCTTGTGTGTTCTGCTCGTGGATGGATTCACACGACAGAAGCATGGAGTAGAAGTCCGAGACGGAGAGCGCCTGGCCGGTGTTGTTGAGAACGGTAAGCGACGACTGCAGCCCCTCGAACTGCGAGCCAAGACCGACCACCATATAATCGATCAACTCGTCGTCGGAGATTGGGTGCCCGACCATGGCCAGTGCATCAGCGTAGCCCTTCATCTTGCTGAAGTAATCTGCGGCAGAGTATTCATTCTTCTTCGTCGTGGTCAGCTGGCGACGGATTTGACGGACGCCCGCCCGGTTTTGGGCGGCGAACATGGCGGTGACGCAGCTCCAGACCGCCGCGGCGGTGGTGCGCCCGACCATCTGCCCGAGGATTTCCTCGGTCATTGACCCGAGCAAGATGCCGAGAACCCTCTGATCTACATACCACCAGATGGCGTAGTCAGGATTGGCCCGAGTGACGGCGTTGGTTCCTTCGCCGGTGGTGACCATGGTTGGAGGCGCGGCGCAGCTGCCGTCGAGAAAACCTAGCCAACCCTGGCCGGCGATGTTGGGGACAACCTGTGTCCTCCAGAGCAGATAGTTTGTGCGGTCTAGACGCACTGTAATGGTGTTCGTGTATGTGGTTGGAACGGAAGTGGGGAGGGTGGTGATCGCGCCGGCGGGCATGGAGGCCATGGAGAACGAGTGGGTCGAGGCGGAGGAGACGGCGCCGGCGGAGGCAGAGAGCTGCAGCGCGGAGGTGCTCATCGCGGCGCAGGCCCTAGATCGGAATCACGCTCTGATACCAAGTTTGAAGCGTGTATTTGCCGTAAGTTTTTCCCTGGCGTGGGGTTTCCCTTTCTTATACACATACACGAGATTACAAACGTACACGGCAAGGCAACATGGATCACAACCGATCCTGCCAAATAATGAGGAGATATGCACAATCCCTATACATTAGGAACTAAACCGATTCTATCCTTTAATACGGCCACGTCGGATGGTCCATGACGCCATTAGTCATGGCGTTGTGCCTACATGATGCCGTCTTCCGTGGTGTCGTGCTGCAGAGTTTGGCTTCATCCCGTAAGGCGCCGTGCTTTTAGGTTAGTTTGTAAAATCTTTCAAAAGCCAGGTTATTTTGTGATTTCCTTTCGCCATTAGGTTAATTTTGTATTCTTTGCCGCTAGCCACGACCATCCATCCAGGCGAGTACTCACGCACAGATCAAGGGTCCTTTGTAGTAGTACTTTTTCTCTTTTTCAATTTGATTAAAAAGTGTAATATATTTTCATCCGAACGGCTAAATTAAAATCCGTTTGCACCATTGAGCTAGTGGTGTCGAGATATATAAAACTAGATCTCATGTTGATAGGTTTTGATAAAATATTTTTTGCACTGCTTTCGATCCCTAGGTTGCACTGCTTTATGTTCGGGGTGGTGCAGTAGTAATGCAATGCTCGTGTACTTCCTTTCTGTTCCGCGTCGCACTCCTTTCGATCGGATTGCATGGGTGGTGCAGTAGCGGTGCATTGCTTGTAAACCGCCTTTACATTCCGCGTCGTACCGTCTTTGTTCACACTATCTTTAGTCGCAGTGCACGGGGTGGTGCAGTCAGTGTCTTTCTATTCTGTGTCAGTGCACGGGGCGATACAGTGCCTTTTTTTCTGTGTCGCACTGACTTTCATCGCCAGTGCATGGGATGGGTACTACCTTTTCGTGCTGAGTTGCACTGCTTTCAAATACAGTGCATGCGATGGTACAATGATAGTGCACGAGCCGTGCACTGCCATTTTATTTTGAATGGCACCGCTTTTAGATCACTTCGTCGCACTGACTTTTGGTTGCGTGGCACTACTTGCTGCACTGCCATCTTTTTGCATGGTACATTGAATAGTTTTCTAGGTATACTACCACAACGCGGTACGTGCACACAACATGGCAGTATGTCAGCAGTATAGTGCAGTGTGGCTATTTATTACAAGTGCGTGACAGCATGACAGCAACAGGCCAGGAACGACGGGCCAGCATCACGCGTACGACGAACAGCGCCGCTAGTCGGCCACGTGGCATGCAACTCTGGCATGATTCCTCGAGCATGTACCGGCGTGTCGGGTCCGAAGTGCCACTACTAGAAAATTGGCGCATATGTGATGCGTGACTGATATCTGCTTTCTGTAGCGTATATCAATATGTGTATAGAATTTTCAGACTTCTGTGACGTATTACTCCTTGTGTTACCGATATCTGCTTTCTGTGGCGTATATCGATATGTGTATAGAATTTTCAGACTTCTGTGACGCATTACTCCTTGTGCGTCACAATAATATTTTTAGTGGCGCATAATGAGTCATACGTCACCGAGTTATAATGCGTCATAGAAACTTTAATATATGCGTCACTGACTGTCTTACAGATATTCAAAGTAGAATATGTTCCTGGTGTATAATCAGATATTTATACATGATTTATATAGTATTTATACAGATCAGTAGAGACAGTACATATAATAGATGAAAACCGACATATAATACAAACACAACTATAATGTCATCACACTTAGATCTCGATCGAGATACATATATAGTGTCAAGTGCTGAATTTTTACACAAGTGCCGAATACAAAGTTCATATCATCTCACATTACAAATATGAAGTGGTCACCGCCTACACTAGGATCAAATAGAATACAACTGTGATGACGATGAGCAAGAGCAGGAGCCCGACCAGTATCTTTATTCGATTCTTCTTTCACGGGTGGTTCCTCCACTTGGCTACCTCCTCCTCTCTAGTCGCGTATCCTTTGTAGTTGTTGCCGCTGAACTTGTTCACTTATTTGTGACAGTCCTCCCACTTCTCGTAGACTCGTGGAACCTGACTGATATACACCACATACCACCTCGTCGCCATCTCTATAGACGATAAGGCATATTAGTAAAACATGCAATGGAAATAATTAACATGCATATATGTTCACAAAATATAAAGCAAAAGATCCATAACCCTAAAAGATAGCATCGCGATCATCATATAAGTAATAAGTTCAACGACAACACGACCATAATAGCACACAAGGCACTATACACGTCCATCGATACACAAACTCATGAATATAGTAAAGTTCATGATACACACTACACGCGTTCATCGAGAATATACACACACTCAATCATGCTAGACACACATCGATCATGAATACTTCTTCTCGCTCGGCTTCGGGAACGGTTGATAACCCTCTTTCGTCATCCACGTCCTTGTGTCACCCTACTTACGGAGGCATTCTTCGATCTCTCTCTTACTCAACCCTCTGCCTTGTTGTAGGCCCCCCTCTTGTGTTGACATCTTCAATGATGATTTGCGACAACTTCATCTGAATGAAATGGAAGTCTTCTCTAAGATCATCATCGTCGATTCTCGCCAAAGTTTTGGCCCATCCTCAGAGACTAGATGGCAGTGTTAGGTTCTGGCAATCCCGAATATAGCCTTTAAGGTGATGGAGAACGTAGAAGGCTCCTTGGCGCTACCAGTAGTCGGCTTCTTGACGCAGGGGAACTCGAGCACGTGCTTGAACACGTGTTTTCCATCCTTGATACATTCCCCCTTATCTATGAAGGTGCATCCCTTCTTGGCGTAGCCCTCGAGAGCCTCATTAAGAATACCCCTTATTCTGGTGTAGTCTTTCTTCTTCGTCAAACTCCCCAAGTCGAAATACGTGGCTAGCGAATACCTCGGGGCAAGGACGATGAGTGTGCAGTATTTGTCTCTATGCAACACAATTGGAACAGAATGTTGGAAAAAGAGCAAAGGAAGAAATCTATAAGAAATGCATAAGTTACGGCGGCGAGCGAGTGTGTACTTACTCGGGAAAGAAAGGCAAAATAAGTGTGTCCTTTCTCTTGTTGTCCACCATGAACTTCTCGAGGTACACCGTCGTCTTGGTCCGTGTCTCTGATCCTTCGACTAACTGGCTGTCCCGCATGTAGTAGGGATCCACTATCATGACTTGCGGGGTACTCTCTCTCTTGATCTTTATTGCCAGATTGAGCGCGTATATGCGGACCAAGTTATAGTCCAGCCGTTTCAAGAGAAACAACTTGAAGACGTCCTCGTATGCTATGAAGAATAGATCCGCGGGGGCTTCATGGACGAAGCTCACGTCCGATGGCACCTTGGCTGTGAAAACCGGGTAATTTGGATATTTGTCTTTAAGAAGGATGCCCTATAGTGTCTTGACACCCTCATGCAAAGTTAACATGGGTCCAACCGTGATGTGGAGCAGATCCGGAGTCAATCTCGGATCACCAGCTACATGCACTCGGGGCAAGCCATATTGTGTGGATGGTACGACGACCGTGTTCTGAGCCCAGATCCCCTTCGGAGGAGGCTGGCTCGCAACCTTATTATTATTACCTCTCTTCATGTGCTTCTTCTTCACAACAGGGTCCTCCACTGCCATCTGCTCATTGGCCGCCTTTCAGAGTGTGTTAGGTCTTGAAAACCAATCCCGGCTTCTCCTGTGGTGGATTGGCGGCCGGAGGCGTCTCTTGAGAAAAACCATGGAAGAACAGGCGTTACGTTCATGTATTGGGCCGACCAGCTTGATGGTCGCGACCTGTGAAGGGTTCTTCATCCACAAAAGGCATATATAATCCTTTATCGGCATAGGTGTTGATGAAGTCGTCAACATTGACCAATTAATCATAATCTTCGTGGTTCCCATCATGTGGTGGTGGTAGTGGGGGCGACGGCAGTTGCGGTGCAACGCCTTTGCCATGGGGCGGTACACACGCTCCCAAGAGTTGCTGGTGATGACTGGTGGTGGCGATGACGGCGGCTGCTGCTGGCTTCCGAGGTGGTGGTCGGACGATCGATCGAGAGGTGGTGTTGGTGCTCCCCCCCCGCAAGACGAATCTAGGTCTTCGGCCATGTCAAGGGCCAGTCGTAGCATTCTCCAAGGGACTTGTGTTTGTAGGCTCCCTGAGGTTCAAAGGGAGGCTCCATGTCATCGCACCTTGGCAACACCCGAGCCAACCTGACCCTCATCACGTCATCATCCATTGGATTGTTGTGCATTGTGCGGCTCGCCGGTTATATGAGAGTGCCCTTGGCAACATCCTTGAACTCGCCGCCGGCAAATTTAAGCAGGAGTATGCAAGCAGTGTCTTGAGTCAAAACATTTTGGGAATCATGAGATGGCAGCAGTCATCAAAGGCATAAAGGAGATAACGTGCACTAACTAATTAGTTACCTGGATGATGGTGTTGAGCTCGGATAATGTAAAGACACGACCGATGCTGGTGGCCGGCCTATCATCTGCATTCTCCCGCTCGGGTGCCTCACGAAGCACCACCATCATCGGTTGCGCCTTGGTATCTTTGGCGTGAGGGGGCGTCAGTGCGACCAAAACGATAAGTTGCGTCTCGGCGTTGACGGTCGGCGGGGTTACTAGGTCCAGCGACACATTAACATTGATGCCCGATTTGCCACCGTTTAAGTTGGGCAGATGTATCGGCCCCTGTCGACCTCCCACATTCCAAGCAGTTAGCCCCTCGAAAAACTCAGGGGGATCATCGCTCGGAGCTTCTCTTCCACTAACTTGTCCACTATTTTTTCGCCCACTGCTTTTTCCTCTAGTGTCTGCACCTTCATCTTCAGCTCTTCAACAATGGCTTTATCCTACCCTAAAAAACGGATTTATCCTTAGCCTCCGACTAGTTCTTCCTCTCCCTTCTTTTCTTGGCGTCCTCTTTGTAGTACTCCTTGAACTTCATGCTCGTACCAAAGCCGGACACATGGCCAGCTGAGGACGGTGGCAACCCCTTGTCCCTCTTCTTGTAAGCATTTGTCGCCTTATTGAAAACCGTGTTCCACGGCTCCGTTGAATCCTAGGATGACTCTTCGACAGGAGCATTCAGTTCATCCTCCTGTAGAGACAAGGAAAGGTGAACCCATTCAGATTCTTGGCTTCATTATTTTAATTAGAACGTAATAGACTTGAGATCAGCGGTAAATTCCTTACCAACTTCTTCTTGAACTCCTTCACCTCCGAATCATCGGTGACGAACTCCCCTGTATCCGGGTCCATGTAGTAGTAGGCTCGGACAAAGTTCCTAAGCTGCAAGTCTATGATTTTAAGCCAAGGGTTGTCTTTACCCAGGCGTTCAAGCTCAGCGTCCTCCTTGTCCCAAATGGCATATTTTCCTCTCTAACCGCCGCTTCTAAGCCGGTGGTTACCTATGTTCTATTCCCGCATACTCCTGCCCCATTTAGTCCATTCTATAGAATTGATATGTCGTAAACGTATCTATAATTTTTGATGCTCCATGCTTGTTTTGTATCAACTATCTTATGTTTTATCTATAATTTGAGGCATTTTTATACATTTTCTAGAACTAACCTATTGACAAGATGCCGTAGTTCCAGTTGCCTTTTTTCTGCTATTTTTGGTTTCAGAAGAGCTAGTAAGGAAATATTCTCGGAATTGGACGAAACAAAAGCTGAAGTTCCTATTTTTCCTGACACAAGACAGAGTCCAAAGCAGAGACGGAGGAGGGCACCGAGGCGGCCACACCCTATGGTGGCGCGGGTACCCCCAGGCGTGCCACCAGGTGGTGCGGGCCCCTCGGGCCTCCATCGACCTTGCCCCTTCGCCTATATATTCCCCCTGAGATGAAAACCTAAAACCAGATTAGAATTCCACGAAAAGTTCCGCAGTGCCGCCGCCACCGAAAAGGAGATTCGGGGGACAGAAGTCTCTATTCCGGCACCCTGCCAGGACAGGGAAGTGCCCCCGAAGCCATCTCCATTGACTCCACTGTCATCTCCATCGCTGTTGCTAACTCCCATGATGAGGAGGGAGTAGTTCTCTCTCGAGGCTAAGGGCTCTACAAGTAGCTATGTATTCATCTCTCTCTCTATGCGTGATCTTATTGAGATCATGAGCTTTGTAATTTATAGATCGATTCTGCTACTCAAGTGCTTTAATTAATCTCTGCTTATCCCCACGTGTGTGAAGTTGACAGTGTGCATACCGTGTGGCACTTTGTCTAAGGTTACAAAAATACTTATCATGAGTATAATTTGAGTTGGATGTCTCTGAGATTGTGGTGTTTGTTGGAACCATCTAGCGCTCAAGGTGATAGTGAGGGGTTATCTAGATGGGGAATGCGAACTTTAAGGTGTGTTGTTATATCCCTACATCGTTCAACCGGAGAGTAGTTCAGGATAGCATAATGAAGAGAAGATATTTATATGAGAGTGTCCACTAGTGAAAGTATGATCCCTAGGCCTTGTTTCTAAGCATTGAAACACCGTTTACAATCAGTCCTGTTACATGTTTGCTTGTTGCCACTCTTATTTCAGATTGCAATTACCACTTATAATCATCCATATTACTTGTATTTCACTATCTCTTCTCCGAACTAGTGCACATATACACCTGACAAGTGTATTGGGTGTGTTGGGGACATAAGAGACTTCTTGTATCTTGATTGCAGGGTTGCTTGAGAGGGATACCTTTGACCACTTCATTCCCGAGTTTGATAAACCTTGGGTGATCCACTTAAGGGAAACTTGCTACTGCTCTACAAACCTCTACACTTGGAGGCCCAACACTGTCTACAAGAATAGAAGCGTGCGTAGACATCAAGCTATTTTCTGGTGCCGTTGCCAGGGAGGTAAGATAAAAGGTACTCACATCCTCTGGCTACTAAGCTATCTTCTAGTACTGTTGCTGGTGTGTGAGTGCTCGAAGTTATTTCCTTTAGATTCTGCAATTATATCTTTTTGTTTCTTGTTTTTATTTTTGTTAGTTAGGCTTAATGGAAAACAACAACAAAATTAGAGAGCTTTATTGTATTTATCTTGAGTTAGGACATAAAGTGTTTGAAGAGAAAATTAAAAAACCTATGGAACTTTATTTGCGTGCTAATAGCAATGTTATTAGTATGAATTCTTTGAACACCATTATTGCTAATGCTATGGAAAAGTATAAGCTTGGGGAAGCTAGTTTTTATGAAAATGATCTTTTTAGTCCCCCAAGCACAGAGGAGAAAATTTTCTTTGATGATACTATGCCTCCAATATATGATGATTACAATGATGAATATGATATTTTCAGTCCACCTACTATTGAGGAGAAAATTAATTATGATTACAATATGCCTCCTATATTTGATGATTATGGTGATGAGAATAATAATGATAGCTATTTTGTTGAATTTGCTCCCACTACAATTAATAAGAATAACTATGTTTATGTGGGGAGTATTAATTCTTTTCTGCATGTGGCTCATGATAAGGATGTTTTATGTGATAATTATATTATTAATTTTATTCATGATGCTACTGAAAGTTATTATGATAGAGGGAAACATGGTTTTATATATCTCAACAATATTAAGTTTCCCCTCTTTATGTTGAAATTTTTGAAGTTGCACTTGTTTTGCTTTCCTATGCTTTATGCTTTGTGCTTTCATGACTTGTTTCTTTGCAAGATTATTTTTCATAAAAAGTAGGTTAGACTTAAATTTGTTCCATATTTGCTTCTTGATGCTCTCTTTTACTTCAATTCATATTTCTTATGTGAGCATCATCGAAATTATCATGCCTATCTTAATGGCTATAAAGAAAGAGCTTTTGGGAGACAACCCATTATATTTTTACTTTCAGTTTATTTTTGTTTTGTTGAGTCTTGGAAGTTATTGCCTCTGTAATAACCTCTTCTTATCCTTTTTGTTTGGTTTTTGTGCCAAGAATAACCTCTAATGAGAGGAAAGTAAGATATGGGGAAGTTGTTGTCCTGAAACAGATTTCTGTGCGACACTGTAAAAAATCATGAAAAATCTCAGTACGTCGGATTGAGCTGTAATTGTTTGTGCTTATGCCCCAGGTTATTACCCAACTTTCGTTAGATTTTCACTTTTTGATTTGAGCAACAGAAGATTTTCTAAAAAATCGGTCTTTACCTGCTGGTCTGTTTTGACAGATTTCTACCATTATTTGCATTTGCCTCTTAATCTCTTTCTCTTTGAGTTCTCTTTGATTACTTGAGATTTTAGAAGGAATTGCTACAGTAGCTTGTGTTTTAATGGAAGTATTACTTGTGTTGAAACTAAACCCATAGGATTATTATTTTGAATACACTAATGTTGCTAATGAAGATTGTGTGAAGTTTTGTATGAAGTAAGTTTTCAAGTGTATGGAGAGAATGATGTGATGGGATGAAGTATGGACAAAAGCTCAAGCTTGGGGATGCCACCCGTGTCACCCCAAGAAATAGTCAAGAAGTACAAGCGTCAAAGCTTGGGGATGCCCAAGGCATCCCCTTCTTCATCAATAATCTCAGGTCTTCTTTCAAGTCACTTTATTTTTATTACCTTATGCACTATGTGTTGTTCTTGGAGAGTCTTTGTTTTTAATTTTCTTTTGCTTTTTTTGCTGCAATAAGTTGGTTGGATCCCAACACATTTCTTTTGGAGAGAGACACACCCCATTATTCATTGCCTAGAACACTCTAGTTTTCACTCTTATTGTTCTGTGAGTGTTCTCCTTTGCTAGCACTGCGTTTAGCTTTAGTTTTCTTATTCTTTTGGCTTAGAACTTTTTAGTTATTCTTTTTAGATGGGTGAGACATGCTCTCTGGTCTTTATTGATTATTATCTTTGAGAGTTGTTTCAAATAAGTCGATTGGTATTTGGAAAGAGTAGGAAGTTTCATGCTTATAGTGGTACAAAAGGAAGCTTGCTTTGACTGTGACATAGACTTTATCATGTCATGCTAGATGTGCTTTGACCATATGCTTAGTGATTATTGTTGTAGCATGACTTGTTTCAAACAATTGAGATTGCTTAATGTGCCTTGAAAGAATCATGCGTTGTTTTAGCATACAAAAGCATAATATTGTGGTATTCTTCTTTGATGCTTTATTTGGGTTGACTTGGCACATGCTTATACCATGTTAAGACTATGAACCAGTCACCATAGCCTCTATGATCATTTATTTTTTGACTTGCAATATCACTTTATGCTTTAATTAATAATGTTTTGTTGTTTTGCATTTATGGTCATTATTGCTCTCTTAGTTGGTCGCTCCCAGTCTTTTGCTAGCCTCCACCTGTACCAAGTATGAGTTCTACTCATGCATCCAACTCCCAAGAAACCAAGTTATTCCAAAGAGTCCACTATAAATTCCTATGCATGGTGTCACTACAAGAAAAGTTTCCTTCCGCAACGAATTGGCCCGACGGTCGTTGTAGAAGGCGCGTCTTCCGCGACAAAATTCTCGGCTTGACCCTGGCTGATGGAAAACTTTTTTTTCCGGTTTCGCGGCCCTCTACTACGACGGATCTGCTAAAAACATGGAGGAAGCTCGGCCAATGCATGGCAGAAGCAAGATTTCCGTTTCCTCGCGCGATGTTGACTCGCCGAAGTCTTTTGAGGCATGTGTGTCCCAGACGTCAGTGTCTCTAGCGGACCATACTTTTCGGTCATGCTTCCTTGATTTGAACTCGATAGCGTTGCTCGATGCGTCTGTCGTTTAGTCAGGCTTCTAGGTCCCACATGTCAGCCTCTCATTAGAAGGATTGTGTGTATGATTGAATTTTTTTCCTTCGCTCGTGCTACCCTATTCCGAAGATGATAGCGCTGCTCGATGCATCTACCGTCTAATCAACCTCCTAGGACCCACATGTCATCCTCCCATTAGAAGAAACATGTGTATGATGAATTTTTTTCTTTGTTGGCGCTACCCCATTCCGAGTTGATAGCGCTGCTCGACGCATCTACCGTTTAACCAACCTCCTGAGCCCCACATGTCATCCTCTCATTAGAAGAAACGTGTGTATGATGTATTTTTTCCTTGGCTCGCGCTACCCGGTTTCGAACTTGATAGTGTTGTTCGATGCATCTACCGTTTAATCATGTTGCTGGGCCCCACATGTCATCCTCTCATTAGAAGAAACATGTGTATGATGGATTTTTTACCCTCTGTCGCGCCTTCGTGTTCTGAACTTGATAGCGTTACTCGCTGCATCAGCCGTTTATTCAGGCTGGTGGGTCCCTTATGTCAGCCTCACATTAGAATCATGGGTATGATGGATTTTTGTCTTCTCTACTGCTACCCTGTTCCGAACTAGATAGCGTTGCTCGACGAATCTACCGTTTGCTCACGCTGCTGGGTCCCCCATTTCACACTACTATAGAAAGGCTTATGGATAGATTTATTATCAGTGGAGCATTTTTTGAATATGCACTAATAATTATCAGTGGCGCATATACAAATATGCTCGACTGATATTTTGTCTAACCAATGGCGCACATAGAAAATAATGCACCACTGATAATGTGGGCCCGGCAGCCTGGAGGGTTGTGGACCAAATATTAATGGCGCATATTGCATATGCGCCATTGATATTCTCCTCATCAATGGCGCATCCTTTCATACATGCGCCATTGATAACTATGTGGTCCCCACGTAGACCCCACCACTCTAAAAGGTGCCAGGAATATCAATGGCGCATTCAGTATAGGCGCCACTGATAAATTTCCACCAATGGCGCATATAATACGAAATGCGCCACTGATAAGTCTTGGGGACCACCACCTGAAAAGGTGGCAGACTTATCAGTGGAGCATTTGGTGTAATATGCGTCACTGATAACTTTGTCCAGATCTACAAGTTGGTATCCACCCCACCCACCACCACCATTCCATTCTTCTCCACCCACCACCCCAAACTAGATCTAGCTCGTCCTCCTCCTCCCCACCACCTTAATTTCTCCATTCTTGGTTGTTGAACCTACCTTGCTTCATAGTTTTGTGAGGGGAAGCCTCTCCAATTGTTCTAGATCTACTAAACCAACTAGTTTTCCTCCTCCAACATCCATCTTGTTCTCGAACAACAACCACACTATCTCGTCGTGGACTTGGATCGGTAACGATTCTACTAGGTGAGTTGTTGGAGGACATGCATGTGGATGTTTTGTGTGGAGGGTGGACGTCGGTGCGGTGTGTATGTGTGTGCATGCTTGTGTTTGTGAAGCCTTCTTATTGCGAGAGGGATGATGTGTTTGCATGTATGTGGTGCATGAATGTTTGCAGGTGACGAAGAAGAAAGCATGTTGCTTGCTCTGGTGGTGCATGGATGTTTGCCAAAATGTCAATTAATTTCCGTTTCGGCAAATTTTTGCACTATCCATATGTCCTATTTTTAGGAGAGGTCATGCTGAAATTTTCCGGCAGCCATGCATGCATGTGTGTGTGTGCATGATGGTGCTGTGGTTCTAAGATACTCTCTCTTTTTGCTCTATACCATGCAGGAAACCATGGTTAGACACATGAGCGAAGGTCGAGCAGCTAGATACAAGAAACGCGCGGTGGCCGACATGATTCTGAACAAGAGGATCTACATAAGATGTCCGTGTCGAACATGCAATCTCGGGAGCTTGGTTGACCCTGATTCCGGAGACCTGGAGAATCACCTGCTCATGCGTGGTTTCATGCATGGCTATGATTCTGAAGATGACGAGGACGTCAACGATCCTGAAGACGAGGGTGGGCATGATGATCATCACGAAGGAGATGCCGGCGGCGGACATGATCATGATCATGAAGGAGATGTCGGCAGCGGCGGACATGATGATCAACACGAAGGAGATGATGGCAGTGACGGACATGATGGTCATCATGAAGGAGGTGCCGGTGGAGAAGATGCAGACACACAAACGATGCAGCTAACCTCGGCCTTGTAGGACCCTCATGTTTAGGAACTTCTTCTTAGGGAGACGAGCAACACCAGAGCTACTGCCAGGGAGAAAGCCAAGCTAGCGCAGATGGAGATAGACGGGAAAACTCCATTGTATCCTGGGTGCCGGCTTGAGGATACCCGCTTGAACGTAACGCTCAAGGCTCTGGAGATGAAGGCAGAAAGCAAATGGACCGACGTAAGCTTCAACAAAAACATGAGATTCTGGCAAGAACGTCTTCCCAAGGGGAACACGTGTCCAACTAGTATCGAGGAGGCCAAGAAAATCGTATGTCCTCTCGACCTACCGTATGTTAAGTACCACACCTGCATTAATGACTGCGCACTTTATCGGGACGAGAACAAGGATAGAACCACATGTCCGGTGTGTGGCCAAGGACGATACAAGAGAGGGAACAAGAAAGTTCCTCGGAAAGTGGTATGGTACTTTCCTATCACTCCCCGTCTATAGCGGTATTTCGTGGAGCCTAAGGAAGCAAAGCTCATGCAATGGCACGCGGAAAGGAAGAAGTGATACGTCTAAAACGTATCTAATTTCTCGAACACTTTTGCTATTGTTTCTCCTCTATACTTGTGTGATTTGGATACAACTAATGCGGACTGACGCTGTTTTCAGCAGAATTGCCTTGGTGTCTACTTTTTGTGCAGAAAACCAACTATCAGGAAAAATCCGGGAAAATATGCCAAAAATCCTATTTCACCCGAAGACTCTAGGAGCCAGAATACGAGACGGAGAAGAGCCCTGGGGTGGCCACACCACCTGCTGGCGTGGGCCAGGCCAGGCCGCGCCAGGGGTGGTGTGGGCCCCCAGGCACCCCCTCGACCTCTCTCTTCGCCTATAAGGAGCCTTCTGACCTAAAAACTTCAGGGGGGTCGACGTTTTTCTAGAAGGAGTTCCGCTCCGCCGCCACCACCAGATTCCACGAAACAGCACTAGAAACTCCGTTCTGGCACCCTGCCAGGACGGGGAATTGGAGGAGATCATCGCCATCATCATCACCATCGCTTCTCCATCGACCATCCATGTTTCCCCCATCTATGAGTGAGTAATCCCCCGTTGTAGGCTATGGGGATGGTAGGGATTGGATGAGATCGTTCATGTAATGGCTTTGGATTGTTAGGGCATGGTGCCTAGTATCTTTTATTAGTGCTTTATGACTTTGTTGCGACTTGTTGTGCTTAATGCTTGTCACTAGGGCCCGAGTGCCATGATTTCATATCTGAACATGTTATTGATTCATTATGATAGTATTGTTTATGGTCTTATCTGCAAGTTGTATACACACATTGTTGTCCGGAACCAATGTCCCCGAAGTGACAGAAATCAGGATAACGAGAGGGAATGGATTTGATGCGAGGATCACATGTGTTCATGGAGTGTTAATGCTTTGCTCTGGTGCTCTATTAAAAGGAGCACCTTAATTGCCAGTAGTTCCCTTGAGGCCCCGCTGCAAACGGGCTGGCAGGACAAAAGATGTTGTGCAAGTTCTCATTGCGAGCACGTATGACTATATATGGAACACATGCCTAGGATTATCTAGTACTTGGATGCTTTATCTTATTTATCTGCAATTGTCCTATGTTCTGATTGCTATGTGAATTGTCTTGTCCATGCAATGCCCGTCCATCCATCCCTATGCCTACCGCACTCGAATCCTACTATTTATTGCTATTGTTACTACTGTCCTTACTTTACTACTGCTGCTACTTTACTATTCCTACTATAAAACTGTTGCTACTGATAAAATGCTGTGAGCAAGATTGTTTCCAGGTGCAGCTAAATTGACAACTCAGTTGTTAAGGCTTATAAATATTCTTTGGATCCCCTTGTGTTGAATCAATAAATTGGGTTTCACTTCCCTCGAAAATACTGTGATACACCCCCTATACTTGTGGGTCATCAAGACTATTTTGTGGTGCCGTTGCCGGGGAGCATAGCTTTATTTATTAAGTTCACTTGGATTCTCTATTGTTCGCTGCTATCCATCCATCATGGGTAAGTCTCGTGATGGCAAGGTTCCTATTTTACCATCCACTACAAGAAGAGGTACGGTTCTAAACACCTCTAATGCTCTTGATTCACCGTCTGTTATGAGTAAGTTCCTTACACCACCACATACATATGCTACACACACTGCTACTACTGCTGAATCTGAAACTTCTGATACTTATGATGCTGCTTCTACTGTGCTTGATAAGAGTGGTTCATTAGGTCCTTTCCTAGATGCTATGATTGCTAAAACTATAGCTGGAAATACCAAAACTCCTAATGAAGACACTACCACACCTGTTAGCTCACCTGAGTCTAGTGAAAGTTATGATATTGAAGATGGTTATGTTGAGATGACCGATGAATTTATTAAAGAATGTAAAAACACCCATGATAGGAGTGCTGCTAAGAGTCTCCTTGAGAGGCGTACTATTAGACCCAAATTGTCTCCTAATGCTAAGTTTGCTGCTTCTCCCATAAACATTTTAGATGAAGATTATGATTTCTCTCTCGATCTATCTTACATAGCTATTGTCGAGAAAGAACCTTTTTGTGGGACTAAGGATGAAAGTGCGGTAGCACATATGAATGAACTTTCTACCATGAGTGGCTTGTTTTCTGATGATGTTAAGATGCGTACTTACTTTGTTGCCAAGATTTTCCCCTTTTCACTGAAAGGAGAAGCTAAAACTTGGTTTAGTAATTTACCTCCTGGATCTATTGATAGCCCTGAGTGCTTGATTAGTACTTTCCTGCAGAAATATTTTCCTCCTAGTGCTAGACATGTTATTTTGCAGGAACTTTTTGATTTTGAATAGGGAGAAAAAGAGGTATTGCCTAAATCTTTAGCAAGGTTTTGTTCTTTGATTCATGCACAAGCAGGAAGTCTATTACCTAAGAATGAGCTTCTTGATATATTTTATAATGGACTAACCGAGGAATCTAGGACATACCTAGATAGTTGTGCTGATTGTGTTTTCAGGAATATGACTCCTAAGAAAGCTGATGAATTAATGGCTAAAATAAGTAAGAATTATGAAGATTGGACTCCTCCTAAACAAGCTATACCTGAAGTAATTGTACCTGAACCATCTATTCTGGTGCCTATTCCAACATCAAAGAAGAGGGGAGTTATTGAATTAAATGATGAAGTGATGAAGGAAGCTAAGAAATGTCTTAAGGAAAAGGGAATTAAAGCTGCAGATGTCAAGAATTTACCTCCTATTGAAGAGTTATGTAAGACTATTCCCTACTCATCCACTATCGAGGTACACTCTCTCCAACACTTTGATGAAGGTGATATCCCTTACTCTAAACCTCTTGATCAATGCTTAGAAGAATTCGATATCTTTATTGTTAAGCAAGATAATTTTAATAAAAGGGTGCAAAATCATCTAATGGAAAACACTAGAGCTATTGTTGAGTTGAAAGATATTGTGGAAAGAACCTCTAATGATGTTAAAATGATTGTTAAACACTTTCAAATGGTTCAAACTCAAATAGATCAACTTGTTAAAGTGCAAAACGACTTGCTAGTTAATGCTGCTAAAGAAAAACATGCTTATGAAATTAGAACTAGAAGTGGTGCTGCTACCCAGGATCCTCTATATCCTGAGGGGCATCCCAAAAGAATTGAGCAGGATTCTCAACAAGCTGAAAATAATGGTTCTACTCGTAAGAAAAGGAAAAAGAAACATAAAACTGTTGTAGAACCCTCTGAACCTGCTATAGATCCTAATAGTATATCTATCTCTGATGCTGAAACTAAAGTGGTAATGAAGAAAATGAAGTTCCTAATGAAGAAAAAGTTGTAGAAGAACCTGAAAACCACACTAAGAATACTAAATACACCAAAGAAGATTTTATTGCTAAGAAACATGGTAGTGAAAGAGAGCCATGGGTCCAAAAACCTATGCCTTTCCCTGATAAGAAACACAAGTCAAAGGAAGATGAACACTATAATAAGTTTTGTGAGTGGATGAAACCTTTATTCCTGCAAATTCCTTTGACTGATGCTATTAAATTGCCTCCTTACTCAAAGTATAGGAAAAATTGATACCAACTGATATATCTTTGCAAATGGCTGATAAATCTACCACTATTCCTGTGGGTATATGTGAGGATGTACCTATTCAAGTGGCTCATAATTGCTTGATATTAACTGATTTTGTTGTGCTTGAAATGCCTGAAGATGATAATATGTCTATTATTCTTGGGAGACCTTTTCTTAATACTGTAGGATCTGTTATTAATTGTAATCAAGGAAAGGTGACCTTCAATGTTAATGACAAGGAACATACTGTCTATTTCACCAAGAAGATAGAAAGGACTTATGGTTTGAATTCAATTGAACATGTTGAGGGCATTCAAGTTGGAGAAATATATTGTCCCATACCAAGAGAAAAATTTGAAACTATTATGATTGGGACCATTGCGATCAAAGTTGAGGTAACATAATCATTAGTGGAATACAAAGTTTTGTCTCATATGGAATTGTTTTGGTAGCAAGACCTGATCAACCTTGTTAACAAAAGGATTTTATTGAACAAAACAATGTTTTCACTATGATTATCTCCGTTTACTTCTATCCTTTGCTTTTTAGTTTTTGCTTTCGTTTAGTTTTCTTTTTGTTGTTAGTTGCTTGCATGTTAGAGTGTCTTAGAACTTATGTAGTTCTAGCCTTGTTTTGTCCTTGCATCATGTTTCCAAAAAAATCTGTCTGCTAGAAAAATCATTTTTCTATGCCTAAAAATGCCCAAAAATAAAGTGTCTCGAAAAATTCCAAAAAATTCATATTAAATTTTTACGTGAATAAAGGGGTAGAGGAGTACCTGGGAGGTACCAGGGGTCCCACCAGGTAGGGACACCACATGGTGGCGTGACCAGCCTTGGGTGGCGCCATGCCCTGGTGTGGGCCACCCCTGGCCCCCCACTAACTCTCTCACCTGCCACTTTCTTCTCTCTTCCGAGTAAGCTCCAGTTCATAGCTCAAAATCACGTTCTTGCTGTGCTTGCTCTCGATTTTTTCGATCTCCTTGCTCAGCCCATCTTTCTTGCTGAAATTTGGAGCATTTGTTCCCTGGTATGTGACTCCTTCCCTGGTCCAAGTAGATTTGTGTTTAGTGGATTTTATATTGAGTATTTTGCTGATGTAGGTGACTGGTTATGAGAGCATGTAAGCTTGTTTGATGCTTAGAGATATAGTTTTGATGCATGTTTAGGCCTCTTGCAAGTCCCTATGAGTAGAATCCTTCATTATATTTACTTTGCAATCACTTGTTTAATAGGTGTTTAAATTTCAGAATTCCAAGCATGAACAACCATACTTTTGGAGAGATATTTGAGAGTGATGCACCTAGGAGGTCGAGGCCCCCAAGAACAGCCTCTCAAACTAGGCCATCATACAACGAAGATCTCATTGCAACTCGTATTGGTAGTGAAAGGGATGATGGGGATGCTCACCCATCCTCTTTTCCTTGTTTTACTTTCTTACAAGCTGCAGGTATTCTTGATGATTTCTTGCTACTGATTGAGAGGGTTGGTTTGACCTCTTATATGCAAGATAAGAGTGCGCAATACGCTATGCTCACCAAAACTTTTGTTGAGATCTTCACGTTTACTAAGACATCCTATCAGTCGACTGTCTCTTTTAAAATCTATAACCTGCCCTTCACCATGCCTTTGGAGAGATTTTGCAATATTGTAGGTGTACGCATGATAGGGACCGTGAAGAAAATTCAAGGGCGACCCGCTGATTTGTTGGAGCTTTACCGAGGGGTGACCAATGATGATGATCGCGTGGCGCAGCGCAGAAAGATAAGAAATATCCAACTCCCTACTCTTAGATACTTTGCATATTATCTTGCTACTAGTGTACTTGGTAGGGAGAACACAAGTAATATCTCCAACTATCATTTAGCGTTCCTTGCTGCTGCGCTTAACAACGATACTCGGTACAATCTTGGCTCGCTTATTGCTCGCCGCCTAGCTGCTAGGGGGCCTATCTATGGGGGCATCATTGCCTCGCGTATAGTCAATGCATTAGGTCTTTCAGTGGATCCCTATGATGCTATGCTGGCACCACAAAGGCTTGACCTTGTTGCTATGAAAGCTCATCACTTTGTCACTGCTACTTCTGATTTGGACAGTCTAGTAAATAGGATGCTTTTCACTAAAGGAGATGAAAGGGAGATCCTTTTGCCACAGCCTTCTTTGTTTAGTGTTCACAGGAGACCGTGGTTGCGCTCCAAGGAGGAGGTGGACGAGCAGCTTCGCTTGCTGGGTTTCCACGAGCAACACCAGGAGGATGTGCCCTCCTATGATTACTCCGCACATTATGGAGGGACGCACTCGAGCTCGCACCAGGACGAGGGTACTTCCTCGTCATACCACGGTGACACTTCATCCTGGCCAGCTTGGGATTGATACCCACTTAGGCCAAAAGCCTAAGCTTGGGGGGAGGTACGCCGACACCGCACTCATCTCCATATCATGTTGTGTCGGTACTTTGTATATTCATGTTTTCGTTCTCTTTTTAGTTTTCGTTCTTCTTTTTCTTTTGCTTTCTAAAAACACAAAAAGACAAAAAATATTTTTGTTGTTTCTCTTTGGTTTGCTTCTTCTTTTTGCCCTGGTTTGTTTTTCCCTTTTTGCTTTGTTTGAACTATTCGAAAAACCCAAAAAGATTTTGCTTTGTTTGTTTTTCCCTTTTGGTTCTTGTTTAAAAATCGAAAACACCAAAAATATTTGTCGTTCTTCTTTGGTTTTGTGAGTTTGCTACAGGGTTCAGCAGTCCTCAGCGGAATATTGGTTTCATATTATTATTCAAGCCACACAAGTGAAGAGCAATAATGAGGATTAATGACAACTTGAGGCATGGTAAGAGGCTGGTAACGAACTCTATTTGTTTTCATTTTTGTACGTATACTCATCATTGTGGGCATGCTTAGTCTGTTCATGTAGGGTGTATGTTATCTTTGGATGCTTAGTAGTTCTTGCTTTCGTATGATTAGCTCCAGCTCGCTAATAGTTTGTAGCATGTCTTATGAATGTTTGCTTGCATTGCTCTATTCATAAATTGGTATGACACCGCGGTATCCTCCTCTGAATGTTTCATTTGATTGACTTGGCACATGCTCACGCATGGACATGACTGTAATAATCAGTTAAGCCTTGATGAATTATTTTGCCTTAAGGATCTTGAATCACCTTCATGCCATGATTAGTCCTGTTTTGTTGCAAGCATGATAATGAAAGCTATTGCTCTCTCGTTTGTCGCTCCCTTACTATTGCTAGCCTTCACTTTTACTGAGTATGTTTTACTCATATTTCCAACTCCCTTAAACCAAATATTCCCAAAGTGTCCACCATACCTACCCATTAGCATCACTTGCTACTTATGTGCATATTCAATATGCCTTGTTTTCTTCCGAATAAAATGTTTGCTTGTTATGAGAAAATTAGTTAGTAAAGCTCTCACGGACTTGATGACACACTTTATTTCCTGCACTTAATAAACCTGAACCATTGTGAACTCTCCATGAAAGTTATATGCTTGCAAATTATAGGCTGGGGATTAGCAGAACCGTGCTGTCATGGGGAACGCTTTCAACACTTGTCAATATATACCTAGTTGATACCTTGCTCTTTTGTTTGCGGATGTCGTCGGTGTGAAATAAAAGGGGATCTTGTAAGTCCATGGAGTTATGTATGTGTGTTAGAGAAATGCCTGGGCCGCTGGTCTAATCCATGCTGACATGGTGGAAACCTACAGCGTAACCATAATGATATCTATGAAGCATTCTTATTATAAAAAAAGAGAGAGATAGCTATTGAGAAAAAGAAAAAAAAGAGATTTATGAAAAGAGGAAAGAGTGAAAAAAGCACCATTTTCCCATGGTAAATAAGAAGATTGCTGAGATACTTATTGTCTGCTTGCCTTGTCATTTTAATATGGGGATTCTTCTGTATCATCGGGCAAGGGGTACCCCGTTGGCGGTTCTCAATGATACACACATACTTACGATGACAAGAACTTACCGGTAACTAAAGTTGAGTAGCATGAGGAGCGGCCCTCGTACTTAAGGGACTTGGGATTTTTAGTTTATAGTCTGTTAAGCATATAACTCAGATTAGACCTCACTTTCACCTTAACCACATTAAAGATGCTTATGACAGGGGCAATGAGAGCTCAAAGCTAATGAGTACCATACTTTCAGCATTTGGAAGCCTTTCAAATTATTCAAAACCTTTTCTTTTACTTGTTAAGTCTCCACATATTCTCTAAGCACCTTTTTGAGAGCATAGTTGTCATTCTTTGTGCTTGTTCCATTACTTGATTATTTGTGCTATGACTTTGATGCTTGTATCCTTGATATCTTTACTTCTAGTCATCACTTGAACTTCAGAGGTTCCTTGATATTCATAATCAAAGGCAAGCGAGATACCACTCTATCATACCTTTTGTATGAGCATTGTAATGTTGCTTATGTTTGTGCCTCATGCTATTTATTGTTCTTGAGTTGGAATCTCTTCATAGCTTGTAATGACTATTAAGTAGACTCAGTTGCATACTCTTTATTATGAACTGTCTAAATAGTTGATCACATTGCTGAGAATATTTACATCTTATGAAGCAAATGTGTTCGTGAAAGTTCTTTTATCGCACTCAGTTTTCAATGAATTGCTTGAGGATAAGCAATAAGCTAAGCTTGGGGGGAGTTGATACGTCCAAAACGTATCTACTTCCTCGAACACTTTTGCTATTGTTTCTCCTCTATACTTGTGTGATTTGGATACAACTAATGCAGACTAACACTGTTTTCAGTAGAATTGCCTTAGTGTCTACTTTTTGTGCAGAAAACCAACTATCAGGAAAAATCCGTGAAAATATGCCAAAAATCCTATTTCACCCGAAGACTTCAGGAGCCAGAATACGAGACGGAGA
Organism: Avena sativa; assembly: GCA_916181665.1. Lineage (NCBI taxonomy): Eukaryota > Viridiplantae > Streptophyta > Magnoliopsida > Poales > Poaceae > Avena > Avena sativa. Next base: position 539,101,148 of record OV702289.1, on the reverse strand, counting down.
AGAGCCAGGGGGTGGCCACACCACCACTACAAGAACACCATCCCTATTGCAATACATACTTGGCAACGGCTTAAATATTCGTTGCAAATTTTTATCCTAGATACACACGTATTTGTTGGAGGCTACATTGTTGTTTTGTATACATATTGTAATTGGTAGAAATATTTTTTTGAGCCCAGCCCACTAAGGAGTAAGGATGTCTCATTTAACCTTACTACCCCTGCCACGAAGGCACAAACGCACGCCTGCAGCCGACGTTTTCGCTCCTCGCCTCCTCAAAACCTAGCCGCCTCCCTCAACTCCATGGGGGAGCAGGGCCTCCCACGCCGGTGATGTGGCTCACGCTGTGACCTCCCACTCCTCGCTTCGAACAGATATGATTCGGATTGATGAAATCTCAAAGGGATGAATCGAGACCAAAGCTCCTGCAGCCATGATGGATTTGGGATACTGCATGATCCGTTGGTTTCTAGAAGAGACGCGGCGGCGAGTTGGAGCTTCAGGTGAAATTCTATTTTCTCTCTGTCAGACCACTCTCTCGTTTTCCCTTGGCTTGATCCGTGTTATTCAGTTTTCTAGGATATTTCTGCATCTGTGCCCATTCATGTCGTCGGCAGCTCATGGCTTGAAAATTTTCCCTGTTTGGATTGGTTATTGCAGACTCTAGCATGTTTTACATCTTGTAGCTTTCAAGGTTAACTCTATTGGCCGTAGTACAACTGACTTTAACGATGCAGGGAACTAAGTAATGGATGCCGGAACGGGCAGAGCTAGCACGCTGCGATCCCGGGCGGCCGCCTGGGCTCCACTGGTTCATCTGCGTTGAAGTGTGGTTCACCTAATAATTTATTCAGTTTGGATGCACTTAATTTTCTATTGCACAGGCTCCATGAACAGGCAAGCTACGCCAGGTTGCCCAATGTTTTCCCTTGTGCTTAGCAAGGTGCAGGAGGATCAGCAACAGTAACATTAGCTTCATTGTTGTGCGAGAGTGCTATCATCAACAAAACTTTGGCCACATTGGACATTGGGAATGTAGCATGGATATCAGGTACATCTCTCGCGATGATTGCCAATCACTATCTCCCATGTCTTTGTCGCTATAGAGTTTCTTTGTGCATCGATCAGACTACCAATATGATGTACTCCTTTCCGCCCAAATCATATTGTGCCCACGTTTCTCTTGATGCAAACTGCAGTCAATCGATACGCTGCCATTTATGTAGTGCCTATGTTATCTACCTTGAGCTACTCATGTTATGTGATGCAAGACATGTGTGAACTTCTACTTATGCCCATCAAATCAACTGTTTTGCCTTATGATACTCCCCCGATCCAAATTAGTTGACTCAGATTTGTCTAGATTCGATTGTATCTAGACTTGTTTTAGTGCTAGATACATTCGAATCTAGACAAAACCAAGTCAACTAATTTGGATCAGAGAGATTACTATATTGAACATAAAACTGATTAGTTAATTAAGAAGAAGAATTTCGATCTGCCGTTAGATGGACCATCTAGTTAATTAAAATTATTTGATCTTCTGTTTCATGGACTCATTCATAGTCTTTATATGGTAATTTTTTGTATTTCCATCTGTTTGGTAACCACTTTGACATGTTGGTCTGATGAGCTATATCAAGGATATGCAAAAATGTCTTGTCGTGTTGGCTTAGCTTTGGCATGCCCCCAATGTGGGATACCTATAAATTATTACTTGGTAGAAATCACTATGCCCTCCGGACTCTTCGTTATTTTAATACTGAAAATGAAATTTGTATTTGCAGGTCACATACATCAGTAAGGCTTACTACTTGCATATCAGTTTTGGATATGTTAGGCCAAATACTAGAAAGAACATATCATATTTTGAGGAAAGATTATAAATCGTCTAATCTTCTGAAGATTTTTGTGTATGGAATATAGTTCCAAAAAGTATATACAGAGGACTATGTAGCATATCATATTTTGATGCAAGATTGTGTATAGTCTATTCTTCAGATGATTTTCATGTGTGGAAGGTGTTACGTTAATGAATATTCAAGTATATGCAATGTAATGCATTCAGATTCTCATATTTGTGTGTGATGTTGCATGTCTCGTATGAAGTATGTCCACTTGCTAAGTAAAATATTTGTCATCCTCAGTTATTAGACCATCCAAATTTAAAAGTATCATTTGAAATAGAATTTTCAAAACGAACGGGTGCCTCTACCAACGCATACAATTGTTGCTTTGGTTCCGTATCTATTTTCCAACGCTTATACCATTGGTTACCAACGCACATATATATGTTGCATTGTACCCTAGCAACGCCCAAAAACGCAACGCATTTTTATCCGTTGGTATAGTCCCTAGCAACGCCTATATGGACGGTTAGATACAGATAAATGCGTTGTTGTAGAGGGGGTCTTCTTGTAGTGCACCTGGTGGCACGGGCTAGGCCAGGCCGCACCAGGGGGTGGTGTGGGCCTCCTAGGCACCCCCTCGGTCTCCCTCTTCGCCTATAAGGAGCCTTCTGACCAAAAAACTCTGGGGGGTTCGACGTTTTTCCATAAGGAGTTCCGCTCCGCCGCCACCACCAGATTCCACAAAACAGCACCAGAAACTCCGTTCTGGCACCCTACCGGGACGGGGAATTGGAGGAGATCATCGCCATCATCATCACCATCGCTTCTCCATCGACCATCCATGTTTCCCCCATCTATGAGTGAGTAATCCCCCGCTATAGGCTCTGTGGATGGTAGGGATTGGATGAGATTGTTCATGTAATGATATCAGATTGTTAGGGCATGGTGCCTAGTATCTTTTAGTACTTTATGACTTTGTTGCGACCTGTTGTGTTTAATGCTTGTCACTAGGGCCCGAGTGCCATGATTTCATATCTGAACATGTTATTGATTCATTATGATAGTATTGTTTATGGTCTTATTTGCAAGTTGTATACACACGTTGTTGTCCGGAACCAATGGCCCCGAAGTGACAGAAATCGGGATAACCAGAGGGAATGGATTTGATGTGAGGATCACATGTGTTCATGGAGTGTTAATGCTTAGCTCTGGTGCTCTATTAAAAGGAGCACCTTAATTGCCAGTAGTTTCCTTGAGGCCCCGCTACAAACGGGCTGGCAGGACAAAAGATGTTGTGCAAGTTCTCATTACGAGCACGTATGACTATATATGGAACACATGCCTAGAATTATCTAGTACTTGGATGCTTTATCTTATTTATCTGCAATTGCCCTATGTTCTGATTGCTATGTGAATTGTCTTGTCCATGCAACGCCCGTCCATCTATCCCTATGCCTACCGCACTCGAATCCTACTGTTTACTGCTATTGTTACTACTGTCCTTATTTTACTACTGCTGCTACTTTACTATTTTTACTACAAAACTATTGCTACTGATATGCTATGAGCAAGATTGTTTCCAGGTGCAGCTGAATTGACAACTCAGTTGTTAAGGCTTATAAATATTGTTTGGCTCCCCTTGTGTCGAATCAATAAATTGGGTTTCACTTCCCTTGAAAATACTGCGATACACCCCTATACTTGTGGTTCATCAAGAAGCCGGCCGGAGATGATCCGCATAAGGGCAAGATCCTCACACACCCTTCGGACGCTAGCCAGTGGAACGCACTGGACATTGACTTTCCAGACTTCGGGGGCGATCTAAGGAACGTCAGGCTTGGTATGAGCACCGATGGACTCAATTCGTTTGGCAACCAGAGTAGAACACATAGCACCTGGCCCGTGTTTGTATGGCCGTACAACCTCCCTCCCTGGCTATGCACCAAGCAGAGATACGTACACATGTGTATTCTGATTCAAGGGCCGAAACAACCAGGTATCGACATGCATCTGTATCTCGGGCTGCTGAAAGAAGAGTTAGCCATGTTGTGGGAGACGCCAGCCCATACGTGGGACGCATACATAAGAGATTATTTCCCTATGAGAGCCGCGCTTCTCACGACGGTGCAGGACTATCCAGGTTATGCATACGTGTCTGACCAGGTGAACCACGGACACAAAGCATGTGTCAAGTGCATGGATAAGACCCCGCATCTCCAGCTACCAAGGGATCCCGGGTCATCGAAGACCGTGTTCCAACGGACTTGAATGTGGCTTCCAAAGGATCACGCGTGGAGAAAGCATAGAGATCTGTTCGATGGCAAAGTAGAGCTCGAAAAATCCCCACGTCCGAGGAGCGGAGAAGTGATCCAAGATATGTTGGACAAATGGGAAGAGTGCCCTTTGCCAGGAAAGAAGCGTCCGAGGACGAAACCGCTGCATGGTGTGTGAAAAGCTAGGCCTGTTTTCTGGGACCTGCCATACTAGAAATACCTCCACATGCCCCATAGCCTTGATGTCATGCACATCACGAATAACGTGTGTGAGAGTCTGCTTGCCACTATCATCAACATGCCGGATAGGACCAAAGACGGGCTGAAAGCAAGGAACGACCTGATGGAACTTGGCATCAAGGAAGAACTTCATGAGACGTCGCTGCCCGATGATGATGATGACGATGATGATGATGATGATGAGACGGCGCCTGAAGATACTCAAGGTCGCCGCAAAAGGGTTAAGAGAGGAATTGCAGTGTTTTCGGCTGCCTGCTTCACTCTAAGTGAGCAGGAGCTTGAGCAGTTTTTTAACTGCCTCCTAGGAGTCAAAGTTTCTTACGGTTACTCGGGGAATATAGGCAGATATCTAGACAAAGCGAAGAAGAGGTTCAGCGGGATGAGGTCTCACGACTGTCACGTGATGATGACACAGATACTTCCCGTTGCGATCCGAGGGATAATGGACGAGCACATCTGTGAGGCGTTGTTTGGCCTCTGCAACTTCTTCGACGTCATCTCGAGGAAGTCGATTGGCTTGAAGCAGCTCGACACACTACAAGATGGGATCGTCGTGGTACTATGTGAGCTCGAGATTTACTTCCCGCCCGCATTCTTCGACATCATGGTCCATCTACTCGTCCATGTCGTGGATGACATCATTCATCTCGGGCCGACATTCCTGCACAACATGATGCCATTTGAAAGGCTTAACGGTGTTATCAAAGGATTCGTACGCAACAGGTCCCGTCCATATGGAAGCATTGCCAAGGGCTTTCTGACCTATGAGTGCGTCTCTTTCTGCCAGAATTATCTACGCACCGACCCGGACGACGAGGATGACCCTGTTGGTCTGCCCAAAAGGACGCACCTTGGCAGGCTCGCTGGATATAGCCACCGCGAGGGCTTTCGCACCATGCATGTCGGTGCGAAGGGTCGACGTGACGACTTTGACAGGGCACACCGAGTCGCGCTACAACACATCGAATTGGTCGATCCTTGGGTGGAAGATCACAAAAGGTTAATCGAGCAGAAGTTCATTGACCTTGGTCGGTCGAGGAAGAAGGGAGACGTAACAAGAGAGCACAACTCTAGCTTCACGGCTTGGTTCAAGAAGAAGCTTCAAGACAATCCCCCCGCAGACCCGCATACGCCTTCTACGGAGGATGAAAAACTACTTTTCGCCTTGTCAAATGGCCCCGGGCACAACATGAGGACATATCAGGCATACGACATCAACGGGTACAGATTCTACACCGAGAAAAGGGACATGAGCAGCGACTATCAGAACTCAGGAGTAACGATGATATCCTATACCGATGACGAAGCCACCGTCAAGGAACGATTTTACGGAAGGATCGAGGAGATCTGGGAGCTCGACTATGCCGGAGAGAAGGTGCCGATGTTTCGTGTCAGATGGGCCAAGAGCGTCCAAAAAGAGGGTCGGTATTTCACCACCATGGTTATACCCGATGCCTCTGCGAAGAACGCCACCGCAAAAAATGAGCCATGGGTACTCGCGAGCCAAGTTGACCAATGTTTCTTCATCATTGACCCATCAAAGCCAAGCCGTGTTGTCGTGAGGAGGGGCAAGAGGAGCATCCTCGGAATGGACGGACCCGCCAACGAGCAAGACTTAGAAAAGAACGGCGATCCAATGATCGAAGAGGAATTCGACAAGTACTTCGACAAGCCAACTGCTACAGGAAAAAGGAAGACCACCCTACCTACTAAAGGTTGTCCATTCACGAGAAGAAACCTTAACCTTTCCGGGCTAAAGTATTCAACCGCGAGGAAGAATGGCAAGAAGATTGGAAAGATACGCTAGCTCTAGCTAGCTCGGAATCGAGATCATGCACACATGACATGACATTTTTGCGGAGAATATTGGTATGTATGGATATTGAATAAGATGTCCTTGTTTTAAATAGTTTTGTGAATATTAAACTTAATTACTATTTTTTACAAAATATACTAGATATTAATGACAAGTATTTTGGAACATATTAAACTCAATTACTTCCACAAGTATTTAGGAAAATATTTTGTAAAATATTAAAATATACTATATATTAAAATATTTTGTAAAATATACTAGATATGCGCCATTGGTATTTTGTAAAATATTAAAAAATTGAAAAAAAATTGTGAGAGATCCCAGGAATCAAAACTGAGAGCTCCAGCAACAGCAGATGCACACAGCGATGACCACTGCGGTAGACGTGTGTAGGTGACACAAACTAGGGCGTCGTGGTTTTAGGCTAAGTGCAAAATACCAATGGCGCATATCGGGAAATATGCGCCACGGATGTTTTACACTTAGCCAAAAACCGGTTGGCCTCTCTCCCTGATCACGAACCCTAGCGCATTATTCCCCTTTCGTTCTCACGCTGCACCACCGACGAGGAGGGAGAAGGGCAGCGCCGCACCACCGACGAGGAAGGAGAAGGCAGCGCCGCGCGCGCCACCGACGAGGAGGAGAAGGGCAGCATCGCGCGCGCCACCGACGAGGAAGGAGAAGGCAGCGCCGCGCACGCCACCGACGAGGAGGATAAGGGCAGCATCGCGCGTGCCATCGACGAGTAAGGAGAAGGCAGCGCCGCGCGTGCCACCGACGAGGAGGAGAAGGGCAGCGCTGCGCGCGCCACCGACGCCAAGATCCCTTCTTCCCACCCCGCAGACGGTGCCTACTCCGAGATCCCACCGCCATCCATCTTCTCCGGCAGTCCTGGACTTCTATCCTGTAAGTCCATTCCATTAACACCTCTTTTTTACTTTCTTCGACGTGATTCGGTCAGGCCATCGGCTACAACACCTCCTCAACCTCGGATCCACATGTCACTGATGAACTGTAAGAACACATACTGATGAGCACATAGTAGGACAATGTTTAATAGCATATGTCTGCACCATGGTTCCAACAAAAGTAGAAACAATGCATTTCTTCTATCAGAGTGAAAGAAAATGCTCCAACCATTAAATTAGTGGTTTTCTCATCCACTAAGTCAAGATAGGCACAGAGCCAGCATTCTAAGTTATTTAATCACATGCTTGTCTGTAAAGTGGTGGCTCCATTGGCCATGAAGTACGCTTGCTTGTATGATTCTTGCAACATGAATAGCATGATGATAGGTGATTTAGCCTTTTTTTCAGCTCCATTTCAATCTCGGAATCATCCGTTGTCCTAGTATGTTCTTATGGATGAATCCTAGTACTTGTCAATGAGCTCTTCATGTTGTGTCTGATATATATTGTGGTGGCAAATCCGCAAGTACGTACAGTACATGATAATCCTAGCTTGCAAGTGGCAGTCAGACCACTAGCCACAGTATTTCCTTTTGCTTTCATTCCAGCTGTTATTGTGTTTCTCCTTTAGCTTTGCTATTTAGCTTTTGCCACTAAGCTAGCAAGTAGTATTAGTCAGTAGTCATGTTCTGCTACACTAGCACGATCAGCTCGATTTTTCACTGACGGCTTTCCTAATGTGCCGTTGCTTTCTGGTTGCTGTTCGATGCCTGCATGTTTTCTATTGCTGTTGAGCTAGTAGGTTCTAGTACACTTCCTTTTGCACTTGGGCAGCAATCTAAGTATTGGATTGTATAAATTTACTATCGAATTTGTGTACGTATGACCCTTTGGTGTTTTTTATCAGAAGTATCTGTTCTATGTAAACAAATTGTTCATGCCGTTTTTGTGGGTTTCGGAGTCCTCTATTTTGCACTCTGCATTCCTTGTGTTGGCTCTGTTCAGCTTTGTGCTTCCTCCTTTTAGCTTTACTGCTGCATGTTGGCACATGACTAGTCTCCCTAAAAAAAGGGACTACTGAGTAGTCATGTTCTGTTATAGTAGCACCACGATAAGCTGGATTTTGCTGACCAGAGCGGCATTGCTTCTGTTGCTTTCTGGTGTAATTTGCATGTTTTCTTTCTGTTGCGTTGAATCGCTTGAAAGCTTATCGTCGTTATCGACATGGTTGGTTGTTGCTGAATGCTGAGATGGTACACTTTGTTTTGCAACTTACGCAGCATCTGAGCGGAGACAAAGACGTCGGGGCTGGCCCTTCTCAGCCCATGAGCGTCGAAGAACGAGCAAGAAGAGCCAACCTCAAGTTTTGGCGGTTTGGTGATGATTTAAGCGGGTCCGACGAGGAGGCCGAAGCTATGGATCACGATGAAGTTGACGAGGAGGCCCAAGCTGCGGACCAAGAAGATGACAAGGAGTCTGAATATGAGGAGGAGGCCAAAGATGGCGACGACGACGGAAGCAGTAATGTTAACGAGGAGGCCGAAGCAAGTCATGGCAGTGAACGCGTGGATGGCGATGGTGCCTCCCCGCCCGCTAGGAAGAAAAAGAATAAGGCGGAAAGGAAGGAGTGGATGTTGCCGAAACTCAGCACCAACCACGAAGAGTTCACCCTTGTGAAACTGGATGGCCAACCCTTGGAGCCAGCGAAGCTTGCCACTGGGTACGGCCTACAACTCGGGTGCATTGTGCGGGAGAGCATGGGCATCAACCAGAAGGACATAAGAAAGAACAAACGGTTGCGAGAGCTCCTCATTGGGAAGCTTCACAAACGGTACAAGTTCCCAGATGAGTACGATAACCAAAAGCTCAAAGGGAACAAGGTAAACAAGTTAGCCCTCACGAGGATGAGCACCGCCTTGAGCAGCTGGAAAAGCCGAGTGAAGAGGAGGATTAACGAGGGTAAAAGTTGGGAGGAGATAAAGAAGGCCGAGCCGATGCTCGACGAAGATGAATTCATCAAGTTCAAGGCGGACTGCACTTCACCGGAAGGTCAGGAATGGACCGAGTGGGGGGAGGAGTATGCGGGAGCTGAATATAGGTAACCAACGTTACAGAAGCGGCGGTTACCGAGGAAAAAAGGCCGTTTGGGCAAAGGAGGACACCGAGTATGCCCGTCTAGGTAAAGATAACCCGTGGCACAAATTCACGGACGAGCAGGTGATGCAGTTTGTCCGTGCTCGCTACTATCTCCACCCCGAACTCAAGGAATTCGTTATCGACGACGACGATGTGAGGAAGTTCCAGAAAAAGCTGGTAAGGAATTTATCTCGGAGTAGATCTGTTGTTTCTAATTAAGTAATGAAGCCAGATTTCTAAATGGGATCACTTTCCTTCTCTTCAGAGATCCGAAGAAAAGTCTTGTGCGTCAAGTGCGAGCTCGTCCCAGGTGTCGACGGCGGACCTGCGGTGGGACACGCCCTTCAACAGGGCGACAAACGTGTTCAAGGGGAGGGCCAAGTCCGCGCCGCCGACTTCATTTGGCCGCGTGTCTGGCTATGGTACGTACGAAAAGGTTAGCGACTTTAGGAAAGAGGACCCAAAGGCGAAGAAAGAGAGGAAGGCCGCGGCGGCGGCAGCAAGTGAAAAACGCGAGGTTGAAGTCCTCCGGGAGCAGATGCAACAGGTGCCGAGGCTGATTGACGAGAAAGTGCAAGAGAAGATCCGCGAGATGCTTCCCAATGAGTTGTGGGAGGGGATCGCTGCTTGGAATGCGGCAGGTCGACGAGGGCCGCTCATGGTGCCCAGCCTCTCCGGCAGCAACTCAATCCAGCACGTGTCGCCAAACGTGGTGACGCCCGAGTCCGCCAACGTCGAGATGCACCCGGTCGCTCCGGTGCCCCCTCCCGCCAGCACCAACACCAACGCGCAGCCGGAGGTCGCTCTGGTGACACGTACCACCGACGCCAACATAGAGCCGCAGGTCACACCGATGCCCCCTCGCGCCAAAACTAAGGCGCAACCGATGGTGCTTCGTAAGGCATCTCAGCGGGAGGATTATACCAGTGTCTCGACATTAGCCGAGCTCAACGCCATCTCCAAGGTAATTACGCCGGCCAACACATGCATGTTGATAACATTTCATCTCCTTTGCCTTTGATGACTAGCTAGCGCCATCTCATGATGCTTGTTCTTCCATAGGACACTCCTTGCACGCTCTTGCATTATATGGATGGCGATCTAAAGGATGTTGGCAAGGGCACAATTATTCAACCAAATAGCCACACGATGTACCACAAGTCGATGGAGGATGACGTGTTCAAGGTCCGTCTGGCTCGGGTGTTTCCGGGGTGCGAAGACATGGACCTCCCAGCCAACCTCGAGGCGCTGATTATCATAAGAACCTTCAAGATTGCTGTGGCTGGGTCTTGACATGGCCAAAGACCCAGATTCGGCTTGTGAAGGAACAACAAGTAACTCAACAGCCACATGTGCCCTTGCCGCGGCGGCCACAACAACCAGTCATCGCCACCACCTCATGTCACCAGCAATTGTTGGCCCCCGCTGCACCGTTGCCTCCACATGGCAAGGCCGCCGCTGCGCTGTCGCCTCCACATGGCAAGGCCGTCGCCGCACGGCCGCCTCCACATGGCAAGGCCGCCGTTGCACTGCCACCGCCCAAGGATGCACCTAGGGACAACATTAACAATGATGATGATGACAACCCAGATAACTGGATCAACACTGGCGTCACAGACTCTTTGTTCATGCCAAACATGGACGAGCCCTACCACGTTGCCGACAACCCAAATGCTCGTTCTAGAACATGCACACGTCTGGACTTCCATGGTACCCTAGAGGAGACGCCTCCGGATGCTGGTGTCGCTGGTCCTTATAAAGGCACCTAGGGAATCATTTTCAGCCCCACCACACTCCATAAGGCGGCAGATGAGCAGATGGCTGCTAATGTCGAGACAAAGAATCATCACAAGATAATCAAGAAGAATAAACAGTCTTTGAGCCAACCAGGTCCGAAGAGGCCCCGGGCTCAGGACGACCCGTTAACACAGCCCCCTGAGGGCACCTTGACCAGGGTTCACATAGCTGGTCAACCGATTCCGCGATAGCTAACCTGCAGCATGGTATTCTATATCTAGAGGAGTGCCTTCTTAAAGAAGCAAATCCATCGTACCCTGTTTTCACGGTCAATGTTCCAACTGAAGGAAATATGCCCTGAGAGGCAATAATAAAGTTGTTATTATGTATTCCTTGTATATGATAGATGTTTATTTTACATGCTATAATTGTATTGATAGGAAACATCAATACATGTGTGTTTAATAAACAAAAAGGGTTCCTAGTCATGCCTCTCTTATAGACTAGCTTGTTGATTAACAAGATGATCAAGGTTTCCTGATCATGGACATTGGATGTTGTTAATAACAAGGTCACACCATTGGTGGAATGATGTGATGAACATTCATCCGAAGTATAGCATTACGATCAAGTCATTGTGTTTATATTGCTATAACATCATACGAAGTAATCTTTATCCTTAGACCATGAGATCATGTTAATTGCTAACACCGGAAGAGTATCTTGATAACATCAAACGTCACACCATAACAGGGTGACTATAAAGATGGGTTCAGTGCTACGAAGGTGTTATGTTGAGGCTCATGGATCAAGAGTGGAATTTGTCAATCCAGATGACGGATAGATATACTCTGGGCCCTCTCGGTGATATCACATTAGGATAGCTTGCAAGCAAGTGATGTGATCACTAGAATGTTATATCACGAGAACGAGAAAAGAGTGCATGTCGGTAACAAGATCAAACTAGGTATGGAGATACCGATGATCGAATCACGGACATGTAATATATCGAGAGACAAAGGGATTTAGTTACAAGCATTAAAGGTTCTCACGATCACAGGAGTCATCGTTGAATGTGTAGGAGTCAGTACGGATCTCCAGGTCCCGCTGCTGATTATTGATCGGAGAAGGGTCTCGATCATGTCTGCATTATTTGTGAACCGTAGGGTGGCACACTTAAGAGTTATTGGACACCATTTTGGAGCACATATGTTTCAGACAAAAGAATTGCAAAGCGCAGGAATTGTTTCAATAGAAATCGGAAATTGTTTCGGGTGAAATTGCAGAAGGTGGTTCTGCATGTGATATTGAAATATTGCAAGGGGCTATATGTGAATGTTTGTTAATTAAAGTAATTAACAAAATTCTGAATAAATTTAATAAAAGAGTTTTATTAAATGAGAGAGCATTAAATTTGGAGAAACTTAATGCATTTAAAGTGGAGACTTTAAAAGGGAATGTGAAGAGGCATTTTAATGTGGAGGAGTTACCACCACATGAATGGGGGAGGTGAGGGGTCACCCCCCCATGCGCCGGCCATGGAGAGAGGGGGCACCCCCCTCCTCCTATAAAAGGCCACCCATTCCCTCCTTCATCCTTACACCTCATTGTGAAGGATCTCTCTCCCCCTCTAGGATTATTCCCCCATGGTCTCAGATTAGCGAGATACATGTTCCCGGTGGCATTTCGTCTGGTAGGAGTTGCTGCTTCCGCTGGATCGCTGGAGCGAGGAGGTGGAGGTTGTCCAGTGGCTTGAATGTGTGTGCGAGTGTGGATGCGCTGCTGAGTTGCGGCGCTCGGACTTCCTCACGATCTTGAGATCGGCAAGTGTACGACTACACCAACCACGAGTTCCTACTCGTTAACAAAGCTCGTTGTCTTCGAGGGTAAGTTCTCTATGGATGTATGTCCACCCGTTTGCTTTGTACCTAGTAGATAGATCTTGGCGTGTAGTTCACACCGTAGGAAATTTTTTGTTTTCTATGCTGCGGACCCAACAGTGGTATCAGAGCCTGATATATGCGTAGGTGCTTTGCACGGGTAGTACACATATGTTTATATGTGGGCGATGATGATCATGTTATTGCATCTTCTATGTACTTTGGATATTGGTGGCATAGTGGGATGAAGCGGCCCGGACCAACCTTACATGTCATCGTACATGAGACCGGTTCCATGACTGACATGAAACTTGTTTTGCATAAGTGGCTGGCGGGTGTCTGTCTCTCCTACTATAGTCAATATCTGATTTACAACGAGTTGCTAATAACTTGGTTATTCTCGTTGTGGTTCATGTTCGTAGGTTAGACAGGTTCTATCTCCGAAAGCCCTAAGCCACGTAAAACTTGCAATTGATAAATTAGAGGCGTCTAGTTTAGATCGTTGCTGGGCTAGTGTTTTGATATGGTATTGTTGTAAGTAGATGTATAATAGATACTCTTACAACTCACTTAACGTGTAAGTTCCATAGACCTTGGCCTTACACACAAAGGAATGATAAAGATCATACCACAATGCAAATGATAGAGATCAAATGCATGGACCATATCATCTCACTTCACACATTAGATGTTAGCATCTTATATTGCTAGTTTGGCGCGTTTGGTAGCATTATAAGATGATCCCTCATTTAGATATCAAGATAAAATGTGTTCTTCCTTAAGTATGCACCGTTTTATGGATCGTGTTTTGAGGCATCACGTGATGATCGGGTGTTTTCAACTCTACACTTTCATACAACGGGTGTAAGATAGTTTTACACATGCAAATACTAAGGTTCTTACTTGACGAGCCTAGCATGTACAGACATGGCCTCGGAACACGGACCGAAAGGTTAAGCATGAGTCATATAGTTGATATGATGCCCATATAGATGCTCGCCTTTGAAGCTACACCGACTCACGTGATGATCGGACTTGGTGTAGTGGATTTGGTTCATGTAATCACCAAAAGGACACGAGGGATGTCGTTTTTGAGTGGGAGTTCATTAGTAATTTGGATTAGTCGAACTCAATCTATCATAAACTTAGTCTAAATATACTTTACAAATTCTGTTGTAGATGGCACCACCTGCTTTTAATTTCAATGTGTTCATGGAGAAAGAGAAACTTGCTGCGAATGGTAGCAACTTCACCAACTGGGCTATGAATTTGAGGATTCTCCTCACTGCTGCACAAAAGCAATATGTGCTAGATGCGCCGCTAGGCCCCCCACCAGCTCCTGATGCCCCTAACGAGGAAAAGAATGTCTATATAACTCGTCAGGAGGACCACAACTTAGTTCATTGCGGCATACTGTATGGGCTAGAGCCAGAACTTCGAAAACGTTTCGAAAATGGTAATGCCTTTGATACCATGGGAGAATTGAAAATGATTTTCGATACCCATGCTGCCGTAGAGAGTTATAATGCTATAGAAAAGTTCTTTAGATGCATGATAGAGGAAAACAGCTCCGTTAGTGAGCACGTACTCAAAATGTCTGGATACGCCGATAAGCTTGTGTCCTTGGGAATAACGATTCCCATTGACTTAGGCATACATCGTGTTCTCCAATCTCTGCCACCTAGCTACAAGAGCTTCGTGATGAACTATAATATGCAGGGCATGAAGAAGTCTCTTCCCGAGCTTCTGTCAATGCTTAAGACTGCAGAAGTGGAGATTAGGAAAGAACATCAAGTGTTGATGATCAATAGGACCACCGGTTTCAAGAAGGACAAGAAAGGCAAGCACAAGGGAAAGAAGGGTGGCAAGTCTGTTGCCACGCCTGAAAAGAAACCTCGAGCTGACCCTAAGTCTGACACCGAGTGCTACTATTGCAAGGGGACTGACCATTGGAAGCGCAACTGCCCCAAGTATTTGGCGGACAAGAAGTCCGGCAAGGCAAACAAAGGTATATGTGATATACATGTTATTGATGTGTACTTGACTAGTACTCGTAGTAGCACCTGGGTATTTGATACCAGATCGGTTGCTAATATATGTAACTCGGTTTAGGGACTACGGAACAAGCGACAACTAGCAAGGGATGAGGTCTCGATGTGGGTCGGCAATGGATCAAGAGTTGATGTGATCGCCGTCGGAACGCTGCCTCTCCATATGCCATCGGGATTAGTTATAAACCTAAATAATTGTTATTTGGTGCCTGCACTGAGCATGAACATTGTATCCGGATCATGTTTGATGCAAAGTGGTTATTCATTTAAGTCTGAAAACAATGGTTGTTTGATTTATATGAATAATATCTTTTATGGTCATGCACCTATGTTGAATGGTTTATTTCTGTTGGATCTCGATAACAGTATTACGCATATTCATAATGTTGATGCTAAAAGGATTAAACTTGATAATGATATATCTACATATATGTGGCACTGCCGTCTAGGTCATATTGGCGTTAAACGCATGAAGAAACTCCATTCTGATGGACTTTTGGAATCACTTGATTTTGAATCATTTGATACATGTGAGCCATGCCTTATGGGCAAGATGACTAGAACGCCGTTTTCCGGTTCAATGGAACGGGCGACAGATCTATTGGAAATCATACATACTGATGTGTGTGGACCAATGAGTATGTCGGCGCGAGGTGGATATCGTCATTTTGTTACTTTCACGGATGATTTGAGTAGATATGGGTATATCTATTTGATGAAACACAAGTCTGAAACTTTTGAAAAGTTCAAAGAATTTCAGAATGAAGTGGAAAATCATCGTAATAGAAAGATCAAATTTCTGCGGTCTGACCGTGGAGGAGAGTATCTTAGTTACGAGTTTAGCACACATATGAAAGAATGTGGAATAGTTTCACAACTCACGCCTGCCGGAACACCACAACATAATGCTGTGTCAGAACGTCGTAATCGTACTTTATTGGATATGGTTCGATCTATGATGTCTCTGACTGACTTGCCACTGTCATTTTGGGGCTATGCACTAGAAACCGCTACATTTACTTTAAATAGGGCACCATCTAAATCCGTTGAAAAGACACCATATGAATTATGGTTTGGAAAGAAACCTAAGCTGTCATTTCTTAAAGTTTGGGGATGCGATGTTTATGTGAAGAAACTTCAACCGGATAAACTCGAACCCAAAGCGAAAAAATGCGTCTTCATAGGATACCCTAAGGAAACGATTGGGTATACCTTCTATCACAGATCCGAGGGCAAGGTCTTTGTTGCCAAGAATAGATCCTTTCTTGAGAAGGAGTTTCTCGTGAAAGGTGTGAGTAGTCGGAAGGTAGAACTCGAAGAGGTTATTGAACCTTCTCTTCATGAAATGGCGAGTAGCGCAGCTCCAGAAGTTGTTTCGGAGTTGACTTCACCTAATGAAGAGAGAGCTAATGATATTGATCATGAAACTCCGAAAGAGGACACTACCGAACCTCGCAGGTCAAGCAGGACACATGCAGCTCCTGAACTGTACGGCAATCCTGTTATGAATTTCATGATTGATGAAATGGATGACCCTGCGACATATGAAGAAGCGATGATGAGCCCGGATTCCAACAAATGGCTAGAAGGCATGAAATCCGAGATGGAATCCATGTACGAGAACCAAGTTTGGAACTTGGTGGACTTACCTCACGACCGAAAGGCCGTTGAGAATAAATGGATTTTCAAAAGGAAAATTGATGCTGATGGTAATGTGACCATCTATAAGGCTCGACTTGTCGCAAAGGGGTTTCGACAAATTCAAGGAGTTGACTACGATGAGACATTCTCTCCCGTAGCGATGCTTAAGTCGGTTAGGATTATGTTAGCAATTGCTGCATATTTCGATTATGAAATATGGCAGATGGATGTCAAAACTGCGTTCCTCAATGGTAAGATTGAAGAAGAGTTGTATATGATACAACCTAAGGGTTTTGTCGATCCTAAGGATGCTAATAAGGTGTGCAAACTTCAGCGATCCATCTATGGACTGAAGCAAGCATCACGAAGTTGGAATCTCCGCTTTGATGAGGTGATCAAAGAGTTTGGATTTGTCCAAACTTATGGAGAGGCTTGTATTTACAAGAAAGTGAGTGGGAGCAATGTGGCATTTCTAATATTATATGTGGATGACATATTATTGATTGGAAATGATTTAGATCTTTTAAACAGTGTTAAAAGTTATCTAAATAGCAAATTTTCGATGAAGGACCTTGGTGAAGCTTCATATATATTAGGCATTAAAATCTATAGAGATAGATCAAGACGCCTAATTGGGCTATCGCAGAGTACATACCTTTATAAGATATTAAAGAAGTTTAATATGGATGGAAGTAAGAAGGGGTTCTTACCTATGTTGCAAGGCAAGACATTGAGTAAGACTCAAAGTCCGGCTACGGCGGAAGAAAGAGAGATAATGGATAGGATCCCCTATGCCTCAGCCATAGGCTCTATAATGTATGCCATGCTATGTACAAGACCGGATGTGGCACATGCTATTAGTTTGACTAGTAGGTACCAATCTGATCCAGGTTCGGAACACTGGATAGCGGTCAAGAATATCCTTAAGTACTTGAGAAGAACTAAGGATATGTTTCTTATATACGAAGGTGAAGAAGAGCTAGTCGCTAAGTGTTATGTCGATGCTAGCTTTGACACTGATCCGGATGACTCTAAGTCTCAATCTGGATACGTATTTCTCTTGAACGGAGCAGCAGTTAGTTGGAGGAGCTCCAAACAACCTGTGGTGGCTAGATCAACAATGGAGGCGGAATATGTTGCTGCTTCAGAAGCGGCACAGGAAGCGGTTTGGATGAAAGAGTTCATTACGGAACTGGGTGTGGTTCCCAGTGTGTTGGACCCGATGGTGATCTATTGTGACAACAATGGAGCCATAGCCAACGCCAAGGAACCAAGGTCTCACAAGAATTCCAAGCATATTAAGCGCCGGTTTCACTCCATCCGCGAACATGTCAAGGATGGAGATATAAAGATTTGTAAAGTGCACACGGACCTGAATGTAGCAGATCCGTTGACTAAAGTACTCCCTAGGGCAAAACATGATCAACACCAGAACTCCATGGGTGTTAGATTTATCACTATGTGAACTAGATTATTGTCTCTAGTGCAAGTGGGAGACTGAAGTAAATATGCCCTGAGAGGCAATAATAAAGTTGTTATTATGTATTCCTTGTATATGATAGATGTTTATTTTACATTCTATAATTGTATTGATAGGAAACATCAATACATGTGTGTTTAATAAACAAAAAGGGTTCCTAGTCATGCCTCTCTTATAGACTAGCTTGTTGATTAACAAGATGATCAAGGTTTCCTGATCATGGACATTGGATGTTGTTAATAACAAGGTCACACCATTGGTGGAATGATGTGATGAACATTCATCCGAAGTATAGCATTACGATCAAGTCATTGTGTTTATATTGCTATAACATCATATGAAGTAATCTTTATCCTTAGACCATGAGATCATGTTAATTGCTAACACCGGAAGAGTATCTTGATAACATCAAACGTCACACCGTAACAGGGTGACTATAAAGATGGGTTCAGTGCTACGAAGGTGTTATGTTGAGGCTCATGGATCAAGAGTGGAATTTTTCAATCCAGATGACGGATAGATATACTCTGGGCCCTCTTGGTGATATCACATTAGGATAGCTTGCAAGCAAGTGATGTGATCACTAGAATGTTATATCACGGGAACCAGAAAAGAGTGCATGTCGGTAACGAGATCAAACTAGGTATGGAGATACCGATGATCGAATCTCGGACATGTAATATATCGAGAGACAAAGGGATTTAGTTACAAGCGTTAAAGGTTCTCACGATCACAGGAGTCATCGTTGAATGTGTAGGAGTCAGTACGGATCTCCAGGTCCCGCTGCTGATTATTGATCGGAGAAGGGTCTCGATCATGTCTGCATTATTCGCGAACCGTAGGGTGGCACACTTAAGAGTTACCGGACACCATTTTGGAGCACATATGTTTCAGACGAAAGAATTGCAAAGCGCAGGAATTGTTTCAATAGAAACCGGAAATTGTTTCGGGTGAAATTGCAGAAGGTGGTTCTGCATGTGATATTGAAATATTGCAAGGGGCTATATGTGAATGTTTGTTAATTAAAGTAATTAACAAAATTCTGAATAAATTTAATAAAAGAGTTTTATTAAATGAGAGAGCATTAAATTTGGAGAAACTTAATGCATTTAAAGTGGAGACTTTAAAAGGGAATGTGAAGAGACATTTTAATGTGGAGGAGTTACCACCACATGAATGGGGGAGGTGAGGGGTCACCCCCATGCGCCGGCCATGGAGAGAGGGGGCACCCCCCTCCTCCTATAAAAGGCCACCCATTCCCTCCTTCATCCTCACACCTCCTTGTGAAGGATCTCTCTCCCCCTCTAGAATTATTCCCCCATGGTCACGGCTTAGCGAGATACATGTTCCCAGTGGCATTTCGTCTGGAAGGAGTTGCTGCTTCCTCTGGATCACTGGAGCGAGGAGGTGGAGGTTGTCCGGTGGCTTGAACGTGTGTGCGAGTGCGGATGCGCTGCTGAGTTGCGGCGCTCGTACTTTCTCACGATCTTGAGATCGGCAAGTGTACGACTACATCAACCACGAGATCCTACTCGTTAACAAAGCTTGTTGTCTTCGAGGGTAAGTTCTCTATGGATGTATGTCCACCCGTTTGCTTTGTACCTAGTAGATAGATCTTGGCGTGTAGTTCACACCGTAGGAAATTTTTTGTTTTCTATGCTACGGACCCAACACCAACGGGCGTGGGCTTCATCGATAATGCCCCCACGAATATCTTCTTCATATCGTATTAGGACATCTTCAAGCTTTTCCATGGCAAGCAGATGGACTATAACTTGGTTCACCTATACGTGCTCCATTGGGCGATGTAGGTCAATAGAGAGAAGACCCCTGGCATCACGATAGTGGACCCCTACTTCATGTGTGATAGCCAGTTGGTGGATCCAGTGATCCATACCAGCACAAGGAACTACCTCCAAAATTTCATGGTGGACAACAAGAGTGGAAAAGAGCTTATTTTGCCTTTCTTTCCCGAGTAAGTGCACACACTCGCTCGTCGTCGTAACTTGTCCTTTCTTAGTTTTCGGTTGCTCTTTTTCCAACATTGTTTCATTTCAATTGTTTTGCGCAGAGACAAATACTGCACACTGATCCTCATTCACCCGAGTTATTCGCTAGCCACGTACTTGGACTCGGGGAGGGAGCAAAATAAGAAAGACTACAGCAACATAAGGAGTCTTCTAGATGATGCTCTCGAGGTATACGCTGAAAATGGAGGCAAATTTAAGAAGGGGACAGAATATTTCAGGGATGGCAGACACGTGTTCAAACACGTAATGAAGTTCGCCTGCGTCAAGCAGCCGGATAACAGTGTCAAGGAGGCCTACTACGCCCTCCATCACCTGCGGGCGATTGTCCGGGATGCACACATCATTATGTTGCCATCTAGTCTCCGAGCATGGGCCGAAGCTGAGGCAAGAATGGACGATGATGAACTTAAGGACGACTTCTTACGCATCCAGACTCAGATTGCGACCATCGTGCAAGAAGATGTCATCACAAGGGGGGCCTTATCCTGCAAAAGAG
This sequence comes from Avena sativa, assembly GCA_916181665.1. Classification (NCBI taxonomy): domain Eukaryota; kingdom Viridiplantae; phylum Streptophyta; class Magnoliopsida; order Poales; family Poaceae; genus Avena; species Avena sativa. Next base: position 539,080,610 of record OV702289.1, on the reverse strand, counting down.
CATTCAGTAAGCGCGAGATCGAAGCACGACTCGTGGAGCAGGGTGATCGTAGGACATGGACAACGAAAGACGGCTATAAACCGTCCGTGGCACCATGTAAAACAAAGTCTTCATGATGTAGTGTTCCTAGCTAGCTAGCGCTCAGCCAGTTTGTGTATCTCATGTGTGTGTGTGTGTCATAAACTTTAACTTGCCTTAGCTCGAAACAGTCGTTTTTGGACTTTGTTTACTTATTACCATATGTATGAAACTTAATAGCTTGCCTTAGATCGAAACCTTCTTTTTTGTGGAGATGCATGTGATGAACCTTCTAATTCTTTCTATTGCATGATATACTACTTATATGCCTTGTGTATAGAGATGCGGTGCTATGTGGTGTTCAGAGGGAGGGTCCCAGGAGTCTACGACGAGTGGGAGGATTGTCACAAGCAAGTGAACAAGTTCAGTGGCAACAGATACAAAGGGTACCTGACGAGAGAGCAGGCGGAAGCTAGGTGGAGGAACCACCTCCTTGGAGAGTAGAGAGACAGGAACCAGATGAAGACCTTGATGATCGTGCTCCCCGTCTTTCTCATCACCGCCATTGCGGTTGTACTCTACTCGGTCCTTTAGTAGTTTACGACTTGGCTAATGATGATGATCAACTTGTTGTAATGTGTAGTGTATGCGAAGATGTGAGATCAACTTGTTCTAGACTTGTATAATATTCGGGCAGTTGTCACTATGTCGGGTTCTAATTGATGTGATGATGTATAATTCTATTTGTATTATTATCTCTGTTTTTATACTATTGTGTATCTGTATAAATACCTGTATAAATACCTGTATATGTACCTATATAAACACCTGTATAAATACCTGAGAGCCATGTATTATGTATACCTGTAAGAAACATCAGTGGCACATCTTTTATTCAGCCAGTGACGCATCTAGTATCAGTGGCGCATTATGTAGAAATGCTCCACTAGTAAAATATCAATGGTGCATATTGAAGATGCGCCACTGGTTGTCTCATTATCAATGGCGCATATTTGATATGCGCCATTGATACTTAATTATCAGTGGCGCAACAGTAGTGGCGCATTCCATATGTGCCACTGATAGCAAAAAATATGCTCCACTGATGAGCAATTCTCCACTAGTGTCATCCTCTCATTACAAGAAACGTGTGCATGCTGAACTTTTTTCTCGCTCGTGCCTCCCTGTATAAGGTCGTGCTACTGGGTCCCACATATCAGCCTCTCTGTAATTGAAACATTGATTGCTCGATGCAACATCTGTATAAGGTCGCTGCTAGGTGCAACATGTCAGCATCTCTGCAAATGCAAAGTGTATATGATGGACTCCGCTGTTTTGACCTTGGCAACATTGCTGGGTCCCAGATGTTAGCCTTCTATGTGTAAGAAACGTGTGTATGCTGGAAAAAATGTAAAAGAACGACATAGATTATACTATATATATTATATATTTATATTGAAAAAACTAGGAATCTAACTCAAGACTTCAACAAATGGGAACCGTGTGTGCTTCCACTACGCCAGAACCATATATGCCACTACTGGAAAAGATTACATTTAGGTTGAAATCACTTAAAAGGAAAAGGCAGCGACCCTCGCGACTTGTCATAAAAAATGCTAAATGCTCTGTACAAATACATCATGGGTAGGAGAAGCTTGTCCTATACTTTATCAGAATGGCACAAAAATACTAAATTAAGACGATTTTGGGCGATAAAAAAATAACTTGGGTCCAATATTGTGAACCAATGGGCTTCTTATAGTGGGATCCTTATCGAAACTTCTTCAGTGTGGTTCAAGCTTAAAAAACCAAGTAATAATGTGTTGAGGGTTGGCGGCCCACGGCCAACCTGAACCCGGAAGGATAAATTAGCGAGGTTTTGGGCCACAGTCGGGTAAAATGTAGTACTATTTTCTAATAACCTCCTCACTGAAACTTCAATGTACTCAATATGTCGGGGGTCGGTAGTCCACCTGACCCGACAGGCTAAATTTGCAAGGTTTTGGGCCAGTGTCGGGTCGAATGTGCAATCTTTTCGCTAGGTCATTAGTGAAAATTCAATGTAGTTTGTACCCCATCCTAAAAAAATGCAGTTGGTACCCTAAAAATTATATACTCTACTCACCACGAAAGGCTAATTAAGGGTTTTCCTTTTGAAACAAGAATATGGGAAGTTTTTTGTCTGAAGTGGGGTTGAAATATTCGTTTTCATAGGCTGAGTAGTAAAAATATATTGTACTGAAGGTCGATGGTCCACCTGACCTGGCTGTACCTACGATGAATCCGAAAGAATGAAGTTGGAAATGGAGAAAAGTGACCGATATTGTGCCTTATTATACATAGCAAACATAGCAAGGAACTTGGGTAGCTCATGATTCGAACATGGAAAGTACTGGAGGGAGTTTGACTGATTGACATAAAATCATGTCATATCAAGTCTTACAGCGCGTAATCATCTTTTCAGCAAAGGATATATTTTGAGATGGTTTGGGTGGCTTTTAATTGTCCTAAGTGCCCAATCGATTTGATGTACTCAAAACCTTGTAATCATGCCATATAAACTGTTGGCGATAGACACACGGTGGCCTTGACTTGCCCAACCACAAACAGCTCGGGTAAGCACCAGCTTAAACTGATCACTCGATGTTGTATGATTCTATACGAAATTAGTACATGCCGCAATTCGCGCCAACATGTGGCATTGTTATCATGCAAAAAGGCTCATAATTCGCACATTTAGTTCATAGTTTCGAACACAATAATACAACTAGTTTGTACACTAGCACAGACAGTACAATGTCAGCACATCAGATCTTGACTTGTTCATGTCACATCAGAGCTTGAGTTGTTCATTTCACATACAGAAGAATGAACAAGGATACATACTGTATTAAACAAGCAATTTCACGGTAGCGCCAAAAGTATGCCATGTATGAGAGACAATATGGGGTCTGCGTAAATAATTTTTCTTTTTTGGAAGGGTGTGCATTAACTCTGTTTTTTTAGAATATTGGCATAAACATTTGCGGCTATCATCCTAGGGCGTCTCGGCCTGCTTTGGCATACCGAGCCAAGATCAATTACGACCCAGTTAAGGCCTATTTCGTGGCCCTATAAGAAGCAGTGACCTACTTTTCCCTGTTCGCTAAGAGGAAAGAAGGAATATTCCTCTCAAAACACAAAGCTGCACGAGGTGCGATGGTTCAATTTTTTTTGCATGAGTCGCGTATATACAAGCCATTAATAGTACTAAAAACTATAGTACATAAATCACGCTACGAAATAAGCACGGCTACATGGATTATACCGTGGAAGGCAATACTAAATACAGAAGCACGACAGGGCTCATATAAACCGATTCAAGCTGGCCACTAAAACTGTTGAACCATGATGCAAAAAAAGATGACACAACAATACACCAGAAAGATCCATAGCTCAGTCTAGGGACGACCCAACGAGCATACCAAACCTAAACTAGGCCTAAACCAAATTTCCGCTTGTCTCACATAGTTCCAACCATATTTGGGAAGGCTGATAACTGCCATAGGCTCACCTTCAGTTGGCTGCAGGTTGCAGCGTTTAATCTGAGGGAATTGTATTCCACAAAATCTCCTATATCTTGTGTACACACAGTTTTTCCTCATGAATGGGAACAATGTGCCATCAGCATCCTTGCATCCGCGTTTCTTCATCATCTTGTCAATGATTGGATAATTGAGACCGAGAAACAGAGAGTTGGCCCCCCGGTTATTAACATGCCTCCAAATGATGACCCCTGGAGGTCCAGCAGAGCTAGGATCCTCTTCAAAAATGTAGACACGAGAGGCGGGATATAGGCGTAGGTTAGTCCTATTTTGAGCATGAGGAATGATTTCACCCTCTTTGCCATGGGCAACCCCCATGCCATATGTTGTAGTTATGATCATCAAGCGTTCACCATTAGCCGATCGAGCGAGGAACCACATGCCTGGCCGATCATTCAGAATAGGTGCTAGGATTACAAACAGAAGCTCCTTGTTTTCTGCAACATCTGAATTCGAGACAAAAAGTGCATTACTGGCATACATATTCTAACACCAGCATTCTTCATTGTTCATGCTAACAGTGTGAATAGGCAAATCCTGAAAATAATATTACTCAATAAATTAACAACATTAGGAATTGCATTTCTTACTCTGCTATTCCGAATATTTGGATTTCTAGCTTATCTTAGTTTCCAAGTTGTGGTAAGTTCCAAAAGAGGAAGCGCCACTTTTTTTGATATAGAGGCATGTCCACTTGAATCCTATAGGATTAGATGCCTACAATATTTTGGATCAAGTGGTGTTTGATTGCATAGGAAAACCAAAGGAATTGTAGAAAGTGGTTGGAGTGGATGGAAATTTTCCTCCAAAATAGAGTGCAAATGAATCCTTTGAAGGAATTCCTAAAGATTATACTCTTTCGAATCAAACAACATTTTATAGAAAAAAATTTAAGGATCCAAATCCTACACAATTACTTTGAATCCCAAGGCAAAGTCCAAAAAGGAAAGATTGGTATCCTACAAAAATCCTATGTGATTCCTATAATTCGAGGAGGGCCTGAAAGTACAAATAGATAAAGTAACCCGGCTTCACTATGTTGCACTCATAATTGAGATGCTGGTTAATAATACCTTTCATATTTTGACAATGAACGAACTTAGTAGTGTAGGGACGTCATCATACACTATATTTTTGGAAGGCATATTACTGGTACTAATTCATTACTGGCAATGGTTCATTCATTTTTTAGGACATAAAGTGTGTGCTCATTCAGTCATACGAAAGGTAAAACATAAACAAGGTAGTAAAACAACAACTTCACTGAATCACTCACAATGTATCATCATGGAACTAGAATTACCTTCCGATGTGGGATCCCAGCAGTAGGTGCAGCCTTGACTTGTGACCGCAAAAATGAGGCCACCGTGTTCAATGGCATCATAGTATTGTCGTCTTCCAAGACCTGAATGCTCCAGACATCTCCAAACTTGGCTACCGCCTTCCAGGTTGGCGATTTCACCGTCGAACAACACGAGAAGCTTATAGTCTATGTAACCCCCAGCTTCTGTGGGCACTCTGCATTTACGATCTTCAACAACTCAAGAGATCCATCCCATGACTTATTAAACTTTTCTCCATACATGCGGATTCGCCAAAAAAACTTTGGAAATGTGAATGAGTTCAGAAATGACTACATGTTACTGGGGGAACCCTGGCTGGCTAGTAGCATTACAGGTTATATTGTGGATGTGAGGCGGCCGCAATGTCACAAGTATCCGTCGATGGAAGTTCGATTACTCGATAGGTGTAGATATTCGCTAGGCACCAGGCCCCGCGCTGGTCCACCACGGCGAGCCATTCGCCGTTCATGCCAACCCAGAATTATTCGTGCATGAAGGGCAGGATGGCGGTGCGCCGAGGATGGTCGAGGGGCACCACGTCATACACCGTGTCGTGTAGACGATGTACCCTCGTACCGTCATAGTGCTCATCGAACCAATAAGCAGGCTGAGGCATTAGTAAACAAGGTTCATTCCAATGGTGAAAAGTCCATTTCGTACCTTCGTTGTTGGCGATACAATCATACAGCAGCTTGCAGCATACGGCTAGCCCGATGGTGCTGGAAATGTATAGACGTAAACGATGAGGTCGACATCGTTTGCGCTGAGTTGATCCCACTTGCATCGCCCGCTGAGCTTCAAATCAGCCATCACGGCCGGATGGATTTAGGCGGATGCCAAGTGCGGCTAGGGTTTTCTGCAGGAGGAGGGGAGTGTTAGAAGAGAGAGCGTGGGGGAGATCGTGGGCGGAGTGGGGACTGGAGAAGAAGATGGAGAGGCAAAGAAAAAACGAGGGAGGAGATTTTACTTGCTTGCTCTGTCTAGTCAACAACAGCATCGAGGATACCGTCGCCTAGACTTAAATGTATGTTAGACTAGCACGCTACGCAACTAGTAATTTAACAATACTCCTACTTACTACATATCAGAGGTGAAGTATTGTCTAGTCACATCAGTTTGACCAGAGGGTTTTCTTTTTACAGCTTTCATTTCAACATAGTATACTGGTATTTTCAACGGAAAATAGGAGGACGAACTACTAATAGTAGTAGTAGCTGCGACATGGACACATGTACTTTTATCTTGTTCCCCTACATGTAGAACTCGTAGCACATAACTGAAAATATATACATCAAAGATAATGAGAGTACGGGTGTGTCCGTGGTATTTTTGGCATGTTGCATGTGTTCATATATATTCTAGTACAAGGTACATGGAATTACACGTGTACAACATGAACCGCACAGCAAAATGAGAGACGTACAAGGACACCAGATTTCGCTCAAGTTAGGCAATGTGCATGACTTTGTGTGGCTCTGATTCACTGACATGTGGGCCCTGTTAAGGTCGGCTCCACCTGCTAGTGAGAATCTGCATGCACCATGTTCTTGAAGCCACTAGGTATGTCCACGACGGAAATTATAATTTGCAGCTAGTTGCACCGGCAACAAGCTGTTGCATGTGGCACTTCCAAGTTTTTAGAAAATGTGAAATAAATCATAAACATAGATCATATTTATATAGTTCATCTATAAATTTTCATCCCAAAAATATTACTAGTACATGTCCTGGCCACCATAAAATGAACAAATGAACATAAGATATTGTTCGCTTAGGTTTTTTCTTTTTTATTGACACAGGTCACATAAGATCTTATTGTGGGACCGAATATTGTAGATGCACAAGATACAATATAGCCAATGTTCCGGATTTATTTCACATTTTTTGAGAACTCGAAAGTGCAACAAATAATAAAGGGGTGCGGGTGCAACAAGTTGCAGAATATTCAACCCACACTGACTAAAACTATGGCTTGCATAGAGAAGGAGTTTGATCAAATCGCAGGCCTTGCACTACATTGCGGCGAAATTAGTGTTAGAGTACAGCAAGTTAATGGCTGAGGCCATACGATACAAATAAGGCGAAGGAAATAATTCAAGATAAGCAAATCCCTATTCCATATGATCTCCCTTAAACCGTTAATTATGCCGGTTCCAATCCTTCGCGTTGGCCAAGCTTGAGACAAACCACAATGGAGTCTGCCACCAATTCCAGCCAATGTTTTTTAGGGAAATTCCAGCCAATGTTGGTTGTGAAACCAACAACAACGTCTTGAGCATTCATACTGATGCGGCATATTTCAGGACAAATATTAAATCCACCAAGACTAACTGCATGTAGCGAGGTGTATACATAGTTGCTCCTCGTAAGATGTCCAGGGCCAAGTCCCATCGCGCCGACTAGAATGGTAATTGGATAGTTCAATCCAAGAAAGATAGAAAATGCTCCAAGGTCTAAAACCCTCCGCCATTGCCTTGGTGAAGTAACCTACTAGTGTCAATTGAGAACATATGGCAGCAAAACCTAGTAGAATAGGTGTGAATATTGTGGCCGTGATGATAACCAACATTTTTAGCCATAGGATAAGTAGTGTCATACCACCTAGCACTAACGCCCACAATATTGATCAGAATAAGGCTACCACCATCAGGAGATGTTGCTAACCACCACAGATCAGGACTATACTCACGACTACCGTCTAATTCAGGTGGCCCCGAAAGACGCATAGGACCTTGCAAGGAAAGCACATTCAGAGGTCAGCTGAGCAAAATTTGAATGATGAAGCTTGAAAATTTAAGGATGGAAATTTTACCCCATGTCCGAGGATCCCATGCATAAACATTCCCAATTTGAGTTACAGCATAGACAACTCCATTGTGGATAATTGCATCGTGGTAGCTGAACATGCTGAACTAGTTCTCAAGAACCATCCACATACCATGAGAACCATCAAGGAATGCAATTACCGTGTTGAAGATGGCTAGGACAGAGAAATCCTTATAGGTCCTAGAAGCTATGGGAACTCGACAAATGGCTATCTTTAGTAGATTAGTAGGCTGCCTAGCTGCGATAAACTTAAGTACCTCGGGTGTGGCCTCAAAATCAAAGATCGCTGGTAGAGGAATCCGGCGATGAGTGAACACATTCACAAGCTCCCAGTTCCAGGCGAGGCCAACAGTGGTGATCCAATCTCCATGGGCGCCTACCCACTTCTTACCCTCACAATCTGGCATCACATCATCGGAGGAGGACCTGTCCAGCAGCGTCATTTCGCACAAGGTCCACCCGAACTTCTTCTGTGGCTTATGCTTGCCCCTTCTGTAATAGTAGCTGCCCATGTAGAACTGCTTCATGCGATTGTCGCGATAGAAGACATTGTACTCACGCGGTACCTCAGTTGAGTGAGAGTGAAGAACACAGGGGAGACCAAATGGATGGGATTTCGATAGGGATGCACTATGTGTTGCTGAGTAAAGATAACATTTGCAGCAGGCGACGAGGCTCGCGGCGGTGATAACGTCGCATCTAGATGAGATTTCTTCAAGGGGCCATCGGAAAACACCTTAGAAGTGTCACTGTCATTGATCAATTGGGCCATCCCGAGGAAGAGCTCGAGCAGGTGGGGGTGATGGTGTTTGGTTTTGATTGGGGGTTTTTGAGGAGAGAGCGAGCGGCAGCTGCAGGGCAAGACGGAAAACAGTCTATCAAACTAGGCGGGAGAGATGATCCTAAAGCGGCATGGCAGCGTCGGCACGCGCCTGTATTGGTATGCGAGTGGTAATGACTGTTGTCGGGACGCTGGAGGTGAAGTGAGGATGGAAATCGAGGCAAAGAGAAATACGGAATGAAATAAAACCAAGTGTGCCATCTTTCTCTCTGCTAAATCTACAGTACTTATCAAACTGGGCTACGGAGATGCTCCGAAAGAGGCATGGCGGCGTTGGCGTGTGCTAAAGGTGGGCGAGTGGGGATCAGCGAGAAGATGGAGAGGAAGAGGACGGAGAGCAAAGGAAAATAGAATAAATCGATTGAAATCGTACCACCTACCGAGCGTGGTTTTTCTATCTTCTCTGTGTTTCCTGGTGCCTATCGAGTAAATAGGTCAGGCATTTCTAGGAGTAGTACAGCATAAGCTAGTCTAGCACGGGATGGAGCTGTACTGTCCTCTCAAATAAATGGTCATGGCAGAGAGATGGTTTGGAGTGTACTCGGAGCTCCTCTTGCCGAACGTAATAATCCTTGGATCTTCAACATTCATCATCTTGTGCAGTCACATTTGGAACAAGTACTACTGTACTACTACTACTGTAACTAATAAACACATAAAGGTTCCACCGGTAATTAAGGAACCAAAACTGGAATACTACTACTCTCGAACTCTTGTGTAGTACAACAACAAAATGCTCATAAAATGGGCTACCAGTACCATCTGTACACCCACACGCTGCCACCTAAATAAGCTTGCCTGCTACATCACCAATTTCCTCTCCCCTGTCGGCCTCTACACCCCCGTTACCGGACCCAAAATCAAACATCTCTCGGTTGAATAAAGAAAAAAAGTCGACAATCTCTCAAAAAAATCAACCATCCACCAAAATAAAATCCATTGTCTAATGCTTCCCGTTCATTATGAATGGACGGTCGCAATTGCTTGAGTGCCACACGGGAGTAGTAGTCGTCTAAGCTACTGGTTGTAGCTCCATGAAATCACGCGCCTGGAAGCGGCAGAAGAATTTATTCTCTGTTAGTGACGGAAGAAGATCGACGATATACAATACCAAATTAACAAGTCAGTGGCTTTATCCGCCTGACCAGTGAGAGCCGACACGAGTGGTGAACAGCTTGAAGCGCAGCGGAACAGGTGCCTTTAAGGCATACAGTACGTACACCTCCGTTCTGATTTAGGATGGTCACATAGTGCTAAATAACTTAGACTACTCCAGTAACTTGCACATGTACCTTCATCATAGTGGGTAACAACATGTGTATAGTGTCACGCAAAGGCCTAATTAATTAGGTTGTACTCTCTGATACGTTGCTAACGTATCCATAATTTTTGATGTTCCATGCTTGGTTTTTATCTATTTTCTTATGTCTTGTCCACACTTTGGAGTATTTTTTATACACTTTCTTGGACTAACCTATTAACAGGATGCCACAGTGCCAGCTGCCTGTTTTTTGTTGTTTTTGGTTTTAGGAAAGTCATAAAATAAATATTCTCGGAATTGGACGGGACAAAAGCCAAAGTCAGTTTTTCACCGAGGGGGACACGGAGCCAGAATACGAGACGGAGAGGGCCCAGAGGGCCGCCACACCACCTGGCCGCGTGGCCAGGCCTGGCCCGCACCAGGGGGTGGTGTGGCTGCCTAGGGCACCCCCTCGGCCTCCCCTTTCACCTATAAGATGCCTCCGATACAGAAACCCTAAGTACCCGATCAAAATTCCATTAAAGAGTATGTAGCCGCCGTCATCTCCATCCCTAGGTCGGGAGGGATCTGAAGCTCTTCCCGGCACCCTGCCGGAGGGGAGAATTCACCCTGGAGGCCTTCTTCATCACCATGCAAGCCTCCGGTGTGATGCGTGAGTAGTTCATCCTTGGACTACGGGTCCATGTAGTAACTAGATGGTTGGTTCTTCTCCTTTGTGCTATCATGTTTAGATCTTATGAGCTCCGTTCATGATCAAGATCATCTATTTGTAATCATACATGTTGTGTTTGCGGGGATCCGATGGATATCGAGATGCTATTTCAGATTGATTATTGATTCTATCATGTGTTTGTTATTTGTGATCTTGCATGCTCTCCTTTGTTAGTGGATATCTTGGCTGAGTAGATGCTAGCAACTCCAAGAGGGAGTATTTATGCTCGATGGTGGGTTCATGCCTCTAGTAATCTGGGGAAGTGACAGAAATCTCTAAGATACTAGATGTGTTGTTGCTACTAGGGAGGAAACAACAATCCTTTGTTCATAGAACAATCGTAGTGTTTACTTTACACGCAATGCATAATGCAATTATCTGTTGCTTGCAACTTAATACTGGAGGGGGTTCGGATGATAACCTGAAGGTGCATTGTTAGTCATAGATGCAGTTGGATTACAGTCTATGTATAATGTTGTAATGCCCAATCAAATCTCAGTGGAGTCAAGATGATTAGTATATGCATGTATGCTTTCTCGATGTTTGTCAATTGCCTCGCTGTACTTTGTTCACCCAACATGTCATCTATCTTAAGGAGAACCACCACTAGTGAACTATGGACCCCAGTCCTTTCTTTTACCATCAATCTACAACTGTTTACTGTTTCTATTTACTTTCTGCAAGCTTTTACTTTCTTCCACACAATACGTTTAATCCTTTGTTTTCAGCAAAACCAGTGAGATTGACAACCTCACTGTAAGTTGGGGGCAAAGTTCTGTGGTTGTGTTGTGCAGGATTCCATGTTGGCAACAACACCTTGGAGGTGTTTCCTTGCTCCAACTGGTTCGATAACCTTGGTTTCATAACTGAGGGAAAACTTGTTGCTGTGCTCATCATACCTTCCTCTTGGGGTTCCCCAACAAGCTCGATATATTTTGGGCCATCACTCCCTCCGTTTTTACCTGCTGGTCTGTTTTGACAGATTTCTGCCATTATTTGCATTCGCTTCTTGTTGATACTTTTTTGAGTTCTTTTTGGGGAATTGAGCTTTTTGAGGGAAGTGCTACAGTAGCTTGTGTTTTAATGGATGTTTTATTGGTGTTGAAACTGAACCCAAAGACTTATTATCTTGAGTGCACTAATGTTGCTAATAAAGATTGTGTGAAGGAAAAATTTTAGGTGTATGGAGAGAATGATGTAATGAGATGAAGAATGGACTAAAGCTCAAGCTTGGGGATGCCACCCCGTGTCACCCCAAGAAATATTCAATAGGTACAGGCGTCAAAGCTTGGGGATGCCCAAGGCATCCCCTTCTTCATCAATAAAAATCCCAGGTTTCTTCCAAACACTTCATTTATATTGTTTCATGCACAGTTGTGTTGTTCTTGGAGCGTCTTCATTTTTTGTTTTTGGTTTTCGTTTTCTTGGTTTTCTTAGTTTGCTTGAACAAATTGGTTGGACTCCCTCTTTCATGCATTGGTTTTCAAATAGTTTGGTTTGGATTGGAAAAGAGTAGGAAAGTTCATGCTTAAGTGGTAAAGAGAGCTTGTCTTTGACTGTGGCCTATGCTTTGTCATGCCATGCTTGATATTGTTTTGGCTTTATGCTTAGTGATCTTTGCTGTAGCATGACATGTTATAAACATTTGAGATTGTTTAATGTGCCTTGGAAGAATCATGTGTTGTTTTAGCATATTAAAGCATAGTATTGTGGTATTCTCCTTTGATGCTTTATTTGGGTTGACTTGGCGCATGCTCACACCATGTTATGACTATCCCAAGTCACCATAAGCCTTTATGATCCTTTAGTTTTTGACTTGTAGTATCACTTTATGCTTTGATTAATGATGTTTTGTCGTTTTGTATGATTATGGACATTATTGCTCTCTTAGTTGGTCGCTCCCAGTCTTTTGCTAGCCTCCATAACTAAGTGTGGGTTCCACTCATGCATCCAACTCCTAAAACCAAGTTATTCCATAGAGTCCACCATACCTACCTATTAGCATTTGCTATTCCAAGTATATTCATGTTTTTATCTACCTTCCAAATTAAACTTGTTATGTGAAAATTAGTGATTAAAGCTCTCACGAACTTGATGGCACACTTTACTTTCTTGCATTTAATAAACTTGAACCATTGCATCCATCTTTGTTGCGTATATGCTTGCTATTTATAAGTTGAAGTTAGTAGAACCATGTATCATGGGGAACGCTTTCAACATTGCGCTTGTACATTGGACCCCGTTGATATCATGTTGTTTTGCTTATGGATCCCGGTGGTGTGAAACAAAAGGGGAACTTGTAAGATCATGGAGTTTTTATGTGTGTTAGAGAAACGCCTGGGCCGCTAGCCTAAGCCATGCCTAATCATGGTGGAAACTTGCAGCATAACCATAATGAGCACTCTATGAAGCATCCTCAATAAAAACCTATGCAAATAGCAAATAAAAAGATCACTAAGATGCTCATTGTCTTCTTGCCTTGTCATTTTGTTTATGGGATACCTCCTATATCATGTGCAAGGGGTACCCCATTGGCGGTTCTCTATGATACATATGTACTTACAATGACAAGAGCTTACTTGTGACTGAAGTTGAGTAGCATGAGGTTCGATCTTCATAAGTAAGGGGCATGAGATTTCAACTTATAACTTGTCAAGCATATCTTCTTAGTTGTGTCACTTTAACCTTAATCACCTAAAGATGTTTATGATAGGGGAAATGAGAGCTGAAAGCTAATAAGTACCATAATTTTTGGAAGCTCTTTATGAAACTTGAATCCCTACTTCCTTCTATGAAGGCCTTTCTTTTACTTTTATGTTGAGTCTCCACCTTCTATCTATATGCACCTATTGAGAGAGCATAGTGGCCATTCTTAGTTCTATGTGCATTGTCCCAAGACTTGTTGATTGATGCATAACTTTTATATTGCTTGTTCTTAAACTATTTGTATCTAGTCACGCTTATGAACTTTGAAGGTGTCCTATGCATTTATGTTTGCTACTCTATGTGGGACAAGCTAAGTGCCACTATGCTATGTTTTATTTATGTGAAACAAACAAACATCTTGCAAAGTATTGTTATTCATGAATCTTTTGTTTGTGCCTTCTCATGTTGCAACTTAGTTGCTATGTCTTATTGCTAGAACTTTATCTTTCATGCCATGTTGAAGTACTATAATACCTGCTATCAATGTTTTACAAACACTTTGATCAAGTTTATGATGGTGCATGTCACCTAAAAAATTATTCTTTCTTTTTATCACTTACCTACTCGAGGACGAGCAGGAGTTAAGCTTTGGGATGTTGATACGTTGCTAACGTATCCATAATTTTTGACGTTCCATGCTTGGTTTTTATCTACTTTCTTATGTCTTGTACACACTTTGGAGTACTTTTTATACACTTTCTTGGACTAACCTATTAACAGGATGCCATAGTGCCAACTGCCTATTTTCAGCTGTTTTTGGTTCCAGGAAAGTCAGAAAATGAATATTCTCGGAATTGGACGGGACAAAAGCCAAAGTCAGTTTTTCACCGAGGGGGACACAGAGCCAGAATACGAGACGGAGAGGGGCCAGAGGGCCGCCACACCACCTGGCCGTGTGGCCAGGCCTAGCCCGCGCTAGGGGGTGGTGTGGCCGCCTAAGGCACCCCCTCGGCCTCCCCTTTCGCCTATAAGATGCCTCTGATACAGAAACCCTAAGTACCCGATCAAAATTCCACGAAAGAGTCTATAGCCGCCGTCATCTCCATCCCTAGATCGGGAGGGATCTGAAGCTCTTCCTGGCACCCTGCCGGAGGGGAGAATTCACCCTGGAGGCCTTCTTCATCACCATGCAATCCTCCGGTGTGATGCGTGAGTAGTTCATCCTTGGACTACGGGTCCATGTAGTAACTAGATGGTTGGTTCTTATCCTCTGTGCTACCATGTTTAGATCTTGTGAGCTCCGTTCATGATCAAGATCATCTATTTGTAATCATACATGTTGTGTTTGCGGGGATCCGATGGATAACGAGATGCTATTTCAGATTGATTATTAATTCTATCATGTCTTTGTTATTTGTGATCTTGCATGCTCTCCGTTGTTAGTAGATATCTTGGCCGAGTAGATGCTAGCAAGTCCAAGAGAGAGTATTTATGCTCGATAGTGGGTTCATGCCTCTAGTAATCTGGGGAAGTGACAGAAATCTCTAAGGTACTAGATGTGATTTTGCTACTAGGGAGAAAACAACAATCCTTTGTTCATAGAACAATCATATTGTTTACTTTACACGCAATGCATAATGCAATTATCTGTTGCTTGCAACTTAATACTGGAGGGGGTTCGGATGATAACCTGAAGGTGGATTACTAGTCATAGATGCAGTTGGATTACGGTCTATGTATAATGTTGTAATGCCCAATCAAATCTCATAGGAGTCAAGATGATTAGTATATGCATGTATGCTTTCTCGATGTTTGTCAATTGCCCCCGCTGTAATTTGTTCACCCAACATGTCATCTATCTTAAGGAGAACCACCACCAGTGAACTATGGACCCCGGTCCTTTCTTTTACCATCAATCTACAACTCTTTACTACTTTCTGTTTACTTTCTGCAAGCTTTTACTTTCTTCCACACAATACGTTTAATATTTTATTTTCAGTAAAACCAGTGAGATTGACAACCTCACTGTAAGTTGGGGGCAAAGTTCTATGGTTGTGTTGTGCAAGATTCCAAGTTGGCAACAACACCTTGGAGGTGTTTCCTTGCTCCTACTGGTTCAATAACCTTGGTTTCATAACTGAGGGAAAACTTGCTGATGTGCTCATCATACCTTCCTCTTGGGGTTCCCCAACGAGCTCGATATATTTTGGGCCATCACTCCCTCCGTTTAGAAATATAAGACGTTTTAGCTTTATGAATCGAATGTATCTAGACGTCTTTTAGTTATGGGTTTGTAGAGGTTAAGGGTGAACCTATACACTAAAAGGCGTCTAGATACATTCATTTCACAAAGCTAAAGCGCCTTATATTTCTCAACGGAGGGAGTAGAATCATATACTACTACTTGGTATGTGTGATGTTATGGTAACTAGCTAAGTAATTACGTCACTTTCTTTTTTCATTAATTAACTATAAAACACATTTAATTCGAGACAAGTATCTACGCATACTTGTAGTTCAAGTTTGTCAAGATGTAGAAACTTAGGAAGAAGTTGAACCTCTTGACAAAACTCTTTGTGGTTTCTGATACAGAGTATATTAATTGACTATCCGATGGGTGCCTCCAAAAGATTTTTCTTAAAACTTTCAAAGCAACCTACAATTTACTTGTAGTTCAAATTTGACCTAATTTTGATGAATCTACATGGAGTCATTCAAGTGGCGGAGTTAGCTAGGAAGTTTGAAAACTCATAAAACATAGGAATCGTTAGTACAACATGTTGGTCCACTATATATACTAGTAAGTTGCACGTGCCTTGCATGTGAGACTCGGATAGTAGACGTATGACATATCATTACTATATACAATTATAATTGGTAAAGCACAAAAAATTATAAACTCGATCAACATCTATAAAGTATGGGTGTATATTTGGTCCTTGTACTTTGTATCATCGTGCAGAAGTCAAAGATTATTAGCTACCTAACACATGAAATTTTTGATAACATGGTCTACAAAAACAAGGGAGAAGATTCTAGTATGATGGAGAAGTGTCTTTTGAGGTTTGTGCATGGCATTCATTATGCCGAAGACTATTAATAGAATCTTCTAGATGCTAGAATGGAAAAGAAGATCCAACGGCTAGAAAAGCTGGGATTCGTGATTCTTGATCCAACGGTCAACATTCAAAGTTATTCGTACACTTTATAGTGGTTTGTAATGAGGACTATCAATAGAATCTTCAAGACGCTAGAATGGAAAAGAAGATCCAATGACTAGAAATGTTGGGATTCGTGAGTCTTGATCCAACATTCAATATTCAAAGTTGTTTGTACACTATATAATGGTAAGATCATGTAGAAGTCAACAATTATTAGCTATTAGTAAGTTGCACATGAGACTCAGATAGTAGACGTATGACATATCATCACTATATAAAATTAGAATTTGTAAAGCACAAAAAATTATAAATTTGATCAACATCTATAAAGTATGGGTGTATATTTGGTCATTGTACTTTGTATCATCATGTGTAGAAGTCAAAGATTATTAGCTACCTAACACATGAAATTTTTGATAACATGGTCTAGAGAAAAGTCAACACCCAGATTTTTAATCCTAGATGCCCATTATGCCATACCTCGCAATCCCAGGATTACCATTTTTGCGAGACATAACGGATTGGATATCACAGTACATCATCCATTACAAACCATATATAAGGTCTTACACCAATAAGGATCTCATGATCCAGTCTTAATACAACAAGCAGCGGAAATAAAAGATAGCGTAGCGGTGGGGTCCATCTTCAGGGGCACATGCAGTGCTGACGAAGGCAGATAGTCCTAGTTATCATAGTCGTCCTGCTGACCATCATCTTCATAATCTCCTTCATAGTATGGCCATGATAATAGCCAGGGACAAAAGCCATGAGTACTCTTTAAGTACTCGCAAACTACCAATAACAAGTAGTATAATTCTAAGTTAAAGTGCTAGAGGTAACTTTAACTATAAAGTTAAGTTTGAAACCTAAGCTGAGTTTAGAAACCAAGAAAGATAAAATAAGGTTCTAGAATCACTTAAGTTGGGAAGCTATTGTCATAACACAACCCTGTTGTGGTCAAGTCAAGATTCATCATTACTTCAAAGTATTTAGAAAACATCTGACAACGAAACAGTATGGCCATTCCAACTGTCCATAACCGCGGACGCGGCTATTCGAATAGTTTGACACTCTGCAGAGGTGGTGCACTTTCACCACAAGATTCGATACATTTGTCAGAGGTAACCCTGAATCATCATACTTAGTATGCAGATAATCAAACATAACCTTCCCTTTACACACCCTAGTATAAGAACCTCTCCTATGAGCATGGCCTCCCAACCATGACCATCAGTCATCTTGGGCACTGCATAGGTGGACAACATTGAGAGGTAGCCTCAGCTCAAACCTCTTCCGTGAGGGAACTAATACTAATGCATATAAATTTCTAGCTAAGGCTTACCCAATTCAGGTAGTGTGGTTGTACGGTAAATTTGGAATGGTATCGCATCCGAATCCAACCATCAGTTTTATAAAAGGGTTAAGGCTCATGCCTCACTATTTTCATCATCCTCAACCATTTGTGTTTCTCAACACATGTCAAAACATCTCAATAGAATGACTCATCATTCCACAGTTTTCATAATTCATTTTCACCAAGTGTTCCCATCTAAAGTGACTCAAGTTGTTGATCTACTCTAAACTACTAAGTTAAGAGTGTTCACTAAGGTGGAAAAGATGGGTTCAATCTCATGCCATAGAATGACATCTAAAGGGTTCTAAATAGGTCAAGTTTTATACTTTTTATGCTACCTTCAAAACAAGTAAAGAACTTTGTATAACCTAAGAGGGGTAAAACTTGTAACTAAGACTTGGGGTACTAATAGTCAAAGGGGTGTGATCAAAGCATGCTTAAGGCATCTTTGATAAACCATCTAGTTTGATTCTAGTTTGCTAAGTACTACACTTGCAAGTACTAACTTGCAAGGGTTAATCTTGGATAGTGCTAGCTTGCCTTGGTCAGTGATTGAAGTTTTCTTCTTCTTCTTCTTCTTCTTGGTCGAACTCCTCCTCCTCGAAAGCTTGGTCGGTACTGGCGTCTATAAATGCATAGGGAGTGCACAATCACCGAACAATACTTAACTAGGCTAAGTAGCATTCTAAAACACACATTTGATGATCTATTATCATCACAAACATCACAAGTTTTAATTCAATAGTTTCATCTTTTTATTTTAGAAAAGTAATTTATACTCATTGAAATATTGACTAAAATTTAATATTCACCACCAAAATATGGGATCATGTGGACACATGTCCTCACCACATATTCTAACATGTGGGAATGAGATTTAAAGGTTGGATCAATATTACTTTAGTTTAAGTTTATTATTTAATGATTTAAAGTGACTAGAAATGCCTATATAGCATTATTTTGGTACTAGTCCAAAGTCACTGCATGTAAACCTTAATATTATTACATATTTAGATAGATATGATGAAATGTGATTTTTGAGAGTTGGAATCAACTCAAAAGCTAACTTGGTTGATTTTATAAAAATGTTGCAAGTTGCAAAAGCTTCTGTCTTATTATTTTTATTAGGAGAGATATATAACTCTAATTGAATTAAATCCAACGGGCTTGGATAGATCATCTTAATACCTTTCAGGAAAAATTTGTTTCATGCTATTTGGATTTGTGAAACTCACAGAATTGAATTTTGAAATAGTGGACAGAAACTAGATTTAACTAAAAAGAAAAATCCAGATTTGAATGGGTGGGCTAGCGCGAGAAAAGAAATGGGCCGGGCCAGTGGCGCTCCGTGGTGCGGGGCTCAACTGACAGGGGGTCCCGCTTGTCAGCGGCACTCAAAACGCGAAACGGTACGCGCGCTGTGGGCCATAGGATTAGAAGCAAGATCAAGGGCTGAGGGTCGTCGTCGACGACGAACAGGTCGCCGACAAGCTCGAACCCTAGCGGCTCGGTGGGGGTCTACTAGGGGCATACCAGGACTCCAACAGGGTCGACGAGGTGGGCAAACAACGTGGAATACGATGGCGAGGCGAGGCGCGGTTGCGGCGGAGCTTGGGGTGGTCGCAATCAACGGCGCCCTTCTCCTCCTGACGCGGCTGCTCCGGCTCCAATTCCGGCGAGGCAGAGCTCGCCTTGCTCTGTCTAGAGGTGGGTGAGGTTCAGAGAGGTGAGGAGAGTGGAATGGTATGGAGAGAAGAGGCTGGGGAGGTCTCCTTTTATAGGCCCGACGGTGAGACCGAGCGGGATGGGCAGTCGACGGTGTCGACTTGGCTACGACAGGGTAGAGGCATGGCTGCAGGTGGCGATCGATGTGTGGTTCCCTGGCGGTGCTCTAGAACTTGAATGCGAGCATAGGGGCGGTGGCACGCGTTCTGGGCGAGGTGGCGCTCTGAGAGGCAGAGGCGGCGGTGTCCACGGCGAGCGGTGGCTATGAGGCGTTGGGCGACCAGCGGGGGTGTCTGGGGTGTTCTCTAGGTCGAGGCGGAGCGGTGGGCGTGGGCTGCTGCCAAGGGGCGGTCTGTGCGAGCGGGGACCGAGCGCGCTCTAGGGGCAGCACTGGCATGGTGCGTTGGCACTGGGCGCGGTTTGTGCTCAGTGGTCCACTGCTGCTCTTGGCTCGGGCAAGGGACAGGGAGTGGCGGTGAGCTCCTGGCTACCTCCTAGACATGGCGAGGGAAGAGGGAATGGTCTACTGCAGCGGGGCAAGGGTTGTCCGGCGAGGCATGGCTCGACATGGCATGGCATGGGGACTAGGGACAAGGTAGAGGGGTGTTAGGGGTTTGGTTAGATCAAGAGTGGACAGAGGAGTTAAATGAAGATCATTTGGGGGCAAAACCCTGTGCTAGGATTAGAGTAGAGATTATGCATGCCAAGTGTTTGATTAGATGGCCGCACGAAAGAAAGTTTTGAATTTTGGTTTCAAAATTTTTGAGTGATCTCCACTAGTGATAGGTAGTCTCTGGTTGCAAGGGTTTTGAAAGTGGAGCTCAAAGAGATGGTTTTTGAAATAGGGGTGATCTATGCCTATGCATTAGATTCAATTTTAAACTGTCATTTAAAATAGTTAACAGAATGTTTTAGCAGATCAAAAGGTGGGCCTTGGTACCTCATTATGTGTACTAGCAAGGGGTGCCACGATCAAGAATTGTTTCTGTTAAGTTTTGAGTACTAGGAATAGCCAAAGTAGGCATGAGAGTGAAATTTGCCAAAATGACCATTCCTCCTTTTTAATTCTTTTTTATTTAATTTTCTTTAGGAAAAGTTTGGGAATGATGTAGATGATGTTTAAATCACCTAAGAAACATTTTACAAGAATTGGATCATTCAATCATGGCAATTCAAACAACTCCTATTTTAAATGCACACATATATGAATGCTTTCGTTTTAAATTTGAAAAAGTTTTTGTTAACCCTATTTTTGGATGATTTGATCTTGATAACCTTGGATTGAAGTTTTGGGATGTTACAAGAAACAAGGGAGAAGATTCTAGTATGATGGAGAAGTGTGTTTTGAGGTTTGTGCATAGCATTCATTATGCCGAAGACTATCAATAGAATCTTCTAGATGCTAGAATGGAAAAGAAGATCCAACAACTGGAAATGTTGGGATTCGCGAACCTTGATCCAACGGCCAATATTCAGTAATTTGTGTGTACACTATATAGTGGTAAAGTTAACGATTATTAGCTATTAGTAAGTTGCACAGGAGACTCAGATAGTAGATGTATGACATATCATCACTAGATAAAATTATAATTGGTTAAGCACAAAAAATTATAAATTTGATCAACATCTATAAAGTATGAGTGTATATTTGATCCTTGTACTTTATATCATCATGTAGAAGTCAAAGATTATTAGCAAGGGAGAAGATTCTAGTATCATGGAGAAGTATGTTTTGAGGTTTGTGAATAGCATTCATTATGCTGAAGATTATCAATAGAATCTTCTTGATGCTAGAATGGAAAAGAAGATGCAACGGCTAGAAATGCTGGGATTCGCGAGTATTGATCCAACGGTCAACATTCAAAGTTATCCGTACACTATATAGTGGTTTCTAATGAAGACTATCAATAGAATCTTCAAGATGGCTAGAATGGAAAAGAAGATACAACGACTGGAAATGTTGGGATTCCCGAGTCTTAATCCAACGGTCAATATTCAAAGTTTTTTATACACTATATAGTGATAAGATCATGTAGAAGTCAACGATTATTAGCTACTAGTAAGTTGCACGTGAGACTCAGATAGTAGACGTATGCCATATCATCACTATATACAATTGTAATTGGTAAAGCACAAAAAATTATAAATTTGATCAACATCTATAAAGTATGGGTGTATATTTGGTCCTTGTACTTTGTATCATCATGTAGAAGTCTAAGATTATTAGCTACCTAACACATGAAATTTTTGATCACATGCATAGTCTAGAGAAACAAGGGAGAAGCTTCTAGTATGACGGAGAAGTGTGTTTTGAGGTTTGTGCATAGTATTCATTATGTCGAAGACTATAAATAGAATCTTCTATATGCTAGAATGGAAAAGAAGATCCAACGGCTAGAAATGCAGGGATTCATGAGTCTTGATCCAATGGTCAACATTCAAAGTTATTCGTACACTATATAATGGTAAGATAAGATAAGATACTAGTAAGTTGCACGTGTCCTGCACGTGAGGCTCAGATAATAGACGTCTGGAATATCATCACTATATAAAATTATAATAGGTAAAGTAGAAAAAATATAAATTTGATCAACATCTATAAAGTATGGGTGTATATTTGGTTCTTCTACTTTGTATCATCATGTGTAGAAGTTAAAGATTATTAGCTACCTAACACTTGAAATTTGTGGTAACATGGTCTAGAGAAACGAGGGAGAAGATTCTAGTATGATGGAGAAGTGTGTTTTGAGAGGTTTATGCATAGTGCATTCATTGTGTTCAAGACTATCAATAGAATCTTCTAGATGCTAGAATGGAAAAAAAGATCCAATGGCTAAAAATGTTCGGATTCGCGAGTCTCGATCCAACGGTCAATATTCAAAGTTATTCATACACTATATAGTGGTAAGATAAGATGTCTAAAAACATGGCTTGTGGCATTCAGATCCATTATTCTTCAGACTGTCTTTACAGAAAGGAACAATCTCGTCATCACTTGGAAAATTAATAATGATATTTCCTGATATTTGGAAACTCACATTGACGACATTGTTTACTACAAGAAGATGCACCCGTCTACCTCCGAAAAGACAATTAATTCAAGAGCAATCTATCGCATTTACTTGTAGCTCAAGTTTGATCTAATTTCGTTAAATTGTCAAGATGCAAAATATTAGCAAGAAGTTGAACTTGTTGTAAAAACTATCGGTGGTGGTTTGTGATATATTAAATCAGCCCCCAATGGTTACCTCTAAAAAACGTAAAACTTTCAATGCAACCTACAATTTTCTTTTAGTTCAAAATTGAATTAATTTCAGTAAATCGACATAAAATCAATTTCAAGTGGGAAAAGTTAGCTATACGAATAAGTTTGAAAACTCATAAAACACGGGAATCATAAGTACAACATGAGGGTCCACTATATATGTATGAAAGCTTGGCTTGTGGCATTCAGGTCCATATCCTTCGGACTTTGTTTACGAAAATGAACAATAATCTCATCATCACTCGTAAAATTGAAATTTTTCTTTCCTGATAGTTGTAAACTCACACCGACGGTACTGATTACTATAAGAAGATGCATCCAACTACCTCCAAATAGACATTTAATTAAAGAAAAATCTATCACGCTTACTTGTAGCTCAAGTTTGCGCTAATTTTTCGTTAAATTATCAAGATGCAAAATCTTAATGAGAAAGGAGTTAAAAACCTATTGTCAAAACTCTCGGTTGTTTTCTGATATATTAACTGAGCCCCCAATGGGTAAACCTCCAAAAGTTTTTTGTAATTCTTTAGAAGCAACCTACAATAATTTAGTTGTTGTAGTTCAAGTTTGACCAAATTTCCATAAATTTAGGCATGAAGTCATTCAAGTGGGGCAGAGTTAATTAGCTATGTAGGGAGTTTGAAAACTCATAAATCATGGGAATTGTAAGTAAAACACGTTGGTCCACTTAATCTGTCTAAAAGCTTGGCTTATGGCATTGAGATCCATATTCTTCAGACTTTCTTTACATAAAAGAACCATCTCGTCATCGCTCGGAAAACTAGGATTTTCTTTCCTCATAGTTAGAAACTCACACCGACGACATTGTTTACTAGAAGAAGATGCACCCATCTACCTACGCAAATACATTTAATTCAAGAGCAATCTGTCACGCTTACTTGTAGTTCAAGTTTGATCTAATTTCGTTAAATCGACAAGAAGTCACTGAAGTGTGCAAAGTTTGCTAGGAAGCTTGAAAAATCCTAGTACTAAAAACTTGGGCATTACGTATAAGAAACCATTGGTCCAGTTTGTGTGATAATTGGGGTGGTTGAATTTTCTTTTAACTATGGTAGGTCTCATAGGAGAGAGGTGCTTCAGAGTTAACAGGATCGATGGAAGTACAACTTACATCAAGGACCTCATAAAACATGAAAATTGCATCCAAGTCCATCTATTTAACACAATAACCCTAAAACTAAATAATGAAGTGTGTGTTTTGCGGTTTGCGCATACTAGCGTTCATCATGCTAAAGACTATCAATAGAATCTTTCTCGATGCTAAGGGAAAATAGAAGATCTAACGGTTAGCAATGTTTGGATTTGCCAGTCTTGATCCAGCGGTCAATGTTCGAAGTTAATTCATACACTATACAATGGTGGTATGGTATTGTAAGAGATAAGACAAGAAGTACCGTGAATGGCCGATCTAATGGTTGGTCTCGTAGGAGTGAGGTGCTTGAGAGTTAAGACGGTCAGTGAAAGTACAAGTTACATCAAGGACCTCATAAAAAATGAAAATTGCATCCAAGTCCATGCATGCATTTAGCACAAGGACCCTGAAACTGTTCAATGAAGTGTGTGTTTTGAGGTTTGCGCATACTAGCGTCCATTGGGGTAAAGACTATCATAGAATCTTTCTAGATACTAATAATGGAAAAGTAGATCCAACGGTTAGCAAAGTTTGGATTTGCTAGTCTTGATCCAATGGTTAATGTTCAAAGTTTGGATTTGCCAGTCTTGAACCAACAGTCAATGTTCAATGGGTTCAAAATTGCCTTCCCTCTCGATGTTTGGCCGATCTTTTGAATAACCTTCCCTCCCGATGTTTGGGAAGCATGTGAAAATTATGAAGACCGAAAAACTTTGAATTTTTGTGCCGCCAAAGACCAAAGTGGTTTCCTTCCTGTCCTCCTCGTCCCTACTCCAGACCAACATGCGACTGTCGAACACGCCAGAGACACAGAGCCCCGTAACAAGGCCCACATGCACAGCGCCACGCTATGGACGAGGGGAGAGAGATTAGCCGGACCGGTGCGCGAGGGGAAAGGGGAGGAGACATGGAGCATAGGGAAGGAGAGAGAAAACACACGATTTGTTTTGCGTGCATAGGTCCTGAAATTTACTACTACTAGAGTGTACACTGTAAGGCCACAGGAGTACCTCGTGTCAGAAATCCATCATAACTTTGCTCTGACATGGAACCGTCTTCAACTTCTCTTTGTTGCCGCCCTCTTCCCCTGCCAACATTTTATTCTCTCAGCATGTACAACGCATGGACAGAGGTGACCATATGTCTAAGCAAAGAATATACTACTCCCGCATAGTGTAAAAAAGCACACCTTAATAAGGCTCAGATAGTAAATGTATGACATATCATCACTATATAAAATTATAATTGGTAAATCACAAAAAAATACAAATTTGATCAACATCTATAAAGTATGGGTGTATATTTGGTCCTTGTACTTTTATCATCATGTGTAGAAGTCAAAGATTATTAGCTACCTAACACTTGAAATTTTTGGTAACATGGTTTAGAGAAATGAGGAAGAAGATTCTAGTATGATGGAGAAGCGTGTTTTGAGAGGTTTATGCATAGTGCATTCATCGTGTTCAAGACTATCAATAGAATCTTCTAGATGCTAGAATGGAAAAGAAGATCCAACGGCTAGAAATGCTGGGATTCGCGAGTCTTGATCCAACGGTCAACATTCAAAGTTATCCGTACACTATATAGTGGTAAGATAAGATCATGTAGAAGTCAAAGATTATTAGCAACGAGGGAGAAGATTCTAGTACGATGGAGAAGTGTGTTTTGAGGTTTGTGCATAGCATTCATTATGCTGCAGACTATCAATAGAATCTTCTAGATGCTAGAATGGAAAAGAAGATCCAACGGTTGGAAATGTTGGGATTCACGAGTCTTGATCCAACGGTCAATATTCAAAATTATTCGTACACTATATAGTGCTAAGATAAGATAAGATAAGATATCTCTATCTCTACTACTATAGTGGAGCAGTTTTGAATTGGATCCATAACACCAATCCTGACCGTTGGGCTATTGGATCCAATGGTTCAGAGAAGCTGGAATCGTGTTGAATAATATCTAGAGCAAACTCCACCATGCATGTTCTAGAACCATCATGTCACCACCCCCAAAATTTCATAGCACAGTAGAATGTATTCTCTCTACCTACTACTATAGTGGAGCAGTTTTGAATTGGATCCATAGCATTAATCATGACCGTTGGGCTGTTAGATCCAATGGTTCAGAGCAACTGGATTCGTGTTGGATAATACTCCCTCCGCCAAAATATAAGGCGCCTAAGGATTAGTCAAAAGTCAACATTTTTTAAGTTTGACCATGATTATACAAAAAAATATAAAAAATTAGAATACTAAATTAATATCAATAGATTCACCATAAAGTATATTTTCTTAATATGTTCATTCGATATTGTAGATGTAGATATTTTTTTTCTAAATATTTGGTCAAACTTAGTAAGGTTTGACTTTTGACCAATCCTTAGGCGCCTTATATTTTGGGACGGAGCGAGGGAGTATAGACCTAGATGCTAGATTGGAAAAGAAGATCTAATGGTTAGCAATGTTTGGATTTGCCAGTCTTGATCCAACTGTGAATGTTCAAAGTTAATCTCTACACTATATGTAGTGGTATGGTATTGTAAGAGATAAGAGACAAGATAAAGATAAGATAGAAGTATTGCGAATGGCCGATCTAATGGTAGGTCTCGTAAGAGCGAGGTGGTTGAGAGTTAACACGGTCGGTGTAAGTACAAGTTACATTAAGGACCTCACAAAAAATGAAAATTGCATCCAACAAATCCGTGCATTTAGCACAAGGACCCTTAAACCGAGTAATGAAGTACTATGTGTTTTGAGGTTTGCGCATACTAGTGTTCATCGTGCTAAAGACTATCTGTATAATCTTTCTAGATGCTAAGAATGGAAAAGAAGATCCAACGGTTAGCAATGTTTGGATTTGCCAGTGTTGATCCAACGGCCAATGTTCAAATAAGTTAATCCCTACACTATTTAGTGGTGGTATGCATGGTATTGTAAGAGATAAGAGACAAGATAAAGGTAAGATAAGAAGTATTGCGAATGGCCGATCTAATGGTATGTCTCATAGGAACAAGGTGATTGAGAGTTAACACGGTCGGTGGAAGTACAAGTTACATCAAGAACCTCGTAAAATATGAAAATTCTATCCAAGTCCATGCATTTTATCACAAGGATCTTGACACTGAGCAATAAAGTACTGTGTGTTTTTAGGTTTTCGCATACTAGCGTTCATCATGCTAAAGACTATCAGTAGATCAAATCTTTCTCGATGCTAAGAATGGAAAAGAAGATCCAACGGTTAGCATGTTTGGATTTGCCAGTCTTAATCCAACGGTTAATATGTTCAAAGTTAATCCCTACACTATGTACCGGTATGGTATTGTAAGAGATATGAGACAAGATAAAAGATAAGATAAGAAGTACTGCGAATGGCTGATCTAATGGTAGGTCTCGTAAGAGCGAGGTGCTTGAGAGTTAACACGGTGGGTAGAATTACAATTTACATCAAGGACCTCATAAAAAATGAAAATTGCATCCAAGTCCATTCATTTATCACAAGGAGCTTGAAACCGAGTAATGAAGTACTGTGTGTTTTGAGGTTTGCGCATACTAGTGTTCATCATGCTAAAGACTATCAATAGAATCTTTATATATATGCTAAGAATGGAAAAGAAGATCCAACGGTTAGCAATGTTTGGATTTGCCAGTCTTGAGATCCAACAGTCAATGTTCAAAATAAGTTAAACCCTACACTATGTAGTGGTGGTATATATGGTATTGTAAGAGATAAGAGCAAGATAAAGATAAGAAGTACTGCGAATGGCCGATCTAATGGTAGGTCTTGTAAGAGCGAGGTGCTCGAGTGGTCGGTAGAAGTACAAGTTACATCAAGGACCTCATAAAAAAATGAAAATTCCATCCAAGTCTATGCATTTGGCAGAAGGACCTTGAAACCGAGTAATAATGAAGTACTGTGTGTTTTGAGGTTTGCACATACTAGTGTTCATGATGCTAAAGACTATTAGTAGAATCTTTCTAGATGCTAAGAATGGAAAAGAATATCCAACGGTTAGCAATGTTTGGATTTGCCAGCCTTGATCCAACGGTCAATGTTCAAAGTTAATCGGTTCAAAGTTTGACCTAATTTCATGAAACAGTGAGCAAAGTTTGACCTAATTTCATTAAATAGTTAGGATGCAATATCTTAGAAAGAAGATGAACCTGCCATCAAAACTCTCGGTGGTTTTATATATATATTAATTGACCCTTCCCCCTGATGGGTACCTCCAAGAGCTTTTTCATAAAACTTTCAAAGCAACCTACAATTTACCTGTAGTAGTCCAAATTTTACCTAACTTCGATAAATCGACATAAAATCATTCAAGTGGGTGAAGTTAGCTAGGAAATTTGAGAACTGATAGAACATGGGAAATCGTAAGTGCATCGTGTTGGTCCACTATATATGTGTGACAACTTGGCTTGTGGCATTCAGATCCATAGTCTTTGGACCTTCTTTAGTGGAAAGAACAATCTAGTCATCACTCGAAAAAAATAAGAATGTTCTTTCCTAAGATAGTTGGAATCTCACACTGACAGCATTGTCTACTACAAGAAGATGCACCTATATCTACCTCCAAAAAGACTTTTAAATCCAGAGGAATCTATTGCACTTACTTGTAGCTTAAATTTGGCCTAGTTTTGTTAAACTGGCAAGATGCAAAATCTTAGCAAGAAGTTGAATTTGTCATCAAAAATCTCGTTGGATGGTTTCTCATATATTAATTGTGACCCCCGATGGGTACCTTCAAAAGCTTTTTCGTCAAACTTTCAGAGTAACCTACAATTTGCTTGTAATAGTTCAAATTTGACCTAATTTTGATAAATCGACATAAGATCATTCAAGTGGGCGAAGTTAGGTAGTGAGTTTGAGAACTCATAAAACACAGGAAATCATAAGTACAATATGTTGGTCCACTATATATATATGTGTGAAAACTTGGCTTCTGGCATTTAGATCGATATTCTTCGAACTTCCTTTACAAGAGAGAAAAATCTTGACATCACTCAAAAAATTGAGAATGGTCTTTCCTGATAATTGGAAACTCACACCGACGATGTTGTTTACTACAAGAAGATGCACCCATCTACCTTCGAAAATACATTTAATTCAAGAGCAATCTATCGCACTTACATGTAGCTCAATTCTGACTTAATTTTGTTAAATTGTCAAGATGCAAAATCTTAGAAAGAAGTTGAACCTATCATCAAAGCTCATAGTGGTTTCTGATATATTAATTCACCCCTCCCCCGAAGGGTACTTCCAAAAGCTTTTTCATGAAACTTTCAAAGCAACCTACAATTTACTTGTAGTTCAAATTCGAGCTAATATAATTTCGATAAATCGGGATAAAGTCATTCAAGTTGGCAGAGTTAGATAGGAAGTTTGAAAGCACATAAAACATGTGTATCGTTAGTACAACATATCGGTCCACTCTATATATATGTCTGAAAACCTAGATTGTGGCATTTAGATCCATATTCTTCAGACTTTCTTGAGGAAAAATAACAACCTCGCTTGTCATCTCTCGGAAAATTGAGAATTCAATGTTCTTTCCTCATAGTTCGAAACTCACACCGACGACATTGTTTACTGTATATTGATTTTTTTCAATGAGTATACTATTTAATACTGTATATAGTTGGTCAAACTTTGTAATGTTTGACTTTGACTAAACCTAATATGCTGAGTAATACTCCCTCCGTTTAGAAATATAAGACGTTTTAGTTTTGTGAATCGAAGGTATCTAGACGTCTTTTAGTATATGGGTTCGTAGAGGTTCATAGTGAACCTATACACTAAAAGGCGTCTAGATACATTAATTTCACAAAGCTAAAACGTCTTATATTTCTGAACAGAGGGAGTATTAAATAATGGAGTATAGGATAAGATTAGGAAAACAACATTTTTTTAGAACCCTCACAAGCTTTTTCTTAGTATCACAGATCTGAATATTACATTGACACTGATGATTAATCAAAATACGAACAAAAAAACCCAAACACATATGGAGTAGTAGTAGTACAACTTAACAACTTCTAGGGGGACTCCGCGGTCTTCTCAGGCGACATGGAAGCATCATCCACGGGCAACTTGGCTGCGTCCTCCGTGGTACCACCGCCAAGCAGGGACTCGTGGATGCTAGGTAGCACGCTGCTGTGCGCGATGGTAACACCGGCCAGCAGCTTGCTGAGCTCCTCGCCGCGCATGATGTAGAGCATCACATGCCTCGGGATGATGCGGATCTTCTTGCTATCCTTCGCGGCTTTGCCGGTGAGCTCCAGCACCTCGGCGGTAAGGTACTCGAGAACGGACGCGAGGTAGATGGGAGCCCCGAAACCTGTGCGCTGGGAGTGTCGACTCCTTGAGGTAGCACCCGATCTGGCCGACGGGGAAATGCAGCCCGGCCTTGACGGACCTCGACACCTGCTTCTTCCTGCAGCTACATGGTGCAAGACTGTGACTTGGAGTAGCCAGAGCAGGATTCGGAAGCCAGCGACATGTCTTCTTTTTCTCCACGGACTTTGTCGCCGCCACCTGGGTCTTCTTCTTCCCACGGGGAGCTCCGGTCTTTGGAGCCATAGCTGCAAAGTCTAAGAGGAAGAAAGGTTAATTCTGGAGGGCCTGTGAAGGTGCCCAGGTCCCTTGCATTGAAACTTTAATAGCGTTGTCTTTACTGTTTTACAAGTATAAATTTTTAATAGGAGTACTACTAAAAGGCTATGCGCATGTTTCCTTATTTTCTTTCACTTTTTTGAAACATGGTCAGATGTGTCAGCATGAAAATTCATACAAAGAAGTTGTATCTTTCAAAACAATAGTCGGTTTTCAGTATGACTGCGTGGGTACAATAATTAGTACTATATGAATTTCTGACAAATTTACAAGCAATCTATCACGCACTTGTAGTTCAAAATTTACCTACTTTGGTTTTATTGACAAAATGTCATTTAATTATGCGAAATTAGCTAGAAGGCCTGAAATTCATGATACTTGTTAACCATGAAACATGCTCTATTTTCTGTGAAATTTAGTGTGTTGTGGCATTCGGAGCCATACTCTTATCCTTTTCTTTAAAAAATAATTATATGTGGCACTTATAAAATAATTTAACAAAATTCTATACATAAAAGTTAAAAAGTCCAATTAACAACGTTAGTATGACATGCCAAGATGCACCCCATCTACCCGAAATGGACACGACCTTTGTCATTATTTAACTTGAAACCCAAGTACTCCCTTCGTCTCAAAATAGATGTCGCAATTTTTTTTTAAAATTTTGATGTATCTAGACTAGATAGTGGCTAGATACATCCAAATTTAAACAATTTTGAGACATATATTTTGAGACGGAGGGAGTATGTTAACACATAGCTGGTCATATTATGAAGAAGTGTTTTCAAACCTTGTCAAAATTTATGTTTATCATTTACGGAAGAGGACACCATACATAAGTGCTTAATATTTTTTATTGTTTTCTTTACTTTTCTTTAATTTATCCCAATAAACGGGACGAGTGGTGCAGATATGACCTTGACATTGGTAACTTGGTTTAAAATGTGAACAACGTTTATACATGGTTATGACCATATTGTGTAGCAAGTTTTTCGAAAGTTGTCCAAATCCATGTTTGTAGTTTTCGTCCAAACAAGCACAAATATAAGAGGACACCATTTAAGTTTCAACTATGTATCATTACCCCCCCACCCCCCCCCCCACCCCCCGCCCGCAAAAAAACTATGTATCATGACACACATTAAAATAAGTATTTTCATATAGTATGAACATGCGGTGGAAATTATCTATATTTTGCTAGAATACAGTGAGTGCACTCTAAGCCAAATTATCCGGACGTACTTAATTATTAAAAAAAAATCCTACCACTTGGAAATTGAAAATCATTTTCCTAAAAGTTCGGAACTCTCATTGACAATATTATTTACCAAAGCCAAGATGTTTCGTAGAACGAGATATAGTACACTGCCCGCCTCTTCTCTGGATGCCATTTAATTGTGCACTCGGGCACGCTTCTTCGGTGGGGGCGAGAAGAGACCTCCTCGTCGTCGTCCTCGGCCACCTCCCCGTCATCGTCCTCGGCCTCCTCCCTGTCGTCGTCTTCGGACTCCTCCACAAGGTCGACCTCAGAATGCTCCTCTTCCTCAGTCTCATCTTCTGTCTTATCGGAGTCACTCGGTGTTGGTGGTGGTGTCCCTTCGAAAAAGCACTACCAGTGGCTATCTTCTTCATCAGAGGAGTCAGACAGCAACGGCAGCCATGTCCCGTCGACTGAGTATGGGCTTCTAGGTGGAGTTTCGGGGCCTTTCGCATTTGTCAAGTCAATCGACGTGTTCTGGAGAGAGTTGTCATACGAAATTTTGGAAGGAGATAGAGAGAGATCGAGTTCTAAGCAACGATGCATTGGGTGTTTTGGGTGAAAGTAGGGGTGCGTACTGTTGCAATTTAAAATGTCTATTTATAGTCGTGCTTGTGTTAATACCCTGAAAACTATGCGAAAATATCATAAATAGATTGTACAAGACTCATCCCGTCAACAAAAAAAGGATTATACCAGACTTGTCGGTTCTTGCTTTTTCTCGGCCCAGAGAATTCAGGAGGCGCCCTGCTTTATCCAAAAATGAAGAGAATCATGCAGATCTTGCTGAATTACTCGGTGTCTCTTACTTCCTCCATTAAAAATTAAGTGTCTATAGTAGTACATACTTATCTAGCTACAGTACTACTAGTATACGTATACTCTTCACAAAGTTGTGTCATCGAACTTGATTGATGGTGATATGGTGTGGGCCTCATGTTTTTCTACACCGCTGCATCTCAGACTAGAAGTATAATCACTGCTCGAAAGCTTATACGGGAAGGAAGGAGAAATGGAGAGGATAGTGGATGGATGGTGAGAGGAGGGCGAAGGAGAGAGAAAATCTACTATGTAGTACGTCTACTAGTACCACGTGTCACGACCCATCGTAATATGTAAACTTTTAGCTGAAGTTAGATAGAAGCCATGATCAACTACAGTATGTGTGAAACCATTGGCTTGTGGCATTCTAAACCATATTATTTGGACTTTCTTCACAAAAAAACATCACCGTCCTCACTGGGAAAATTGAAATTCTTTTTTCCCTAATTGTTGGAAACTCCCACATGCAACAATGCTTACTATGCCAAGATGCACCCATCTATCAAACTATCGTGGGAACTCTATCAAATTGTAAACTATGATGTCAATATGGCCTTGATGACCTTGGTCGTTCAGGTTGAAATAAACCTGATAGTGTCCATACACATGGTAGGACAATATTGTGAAGCTATTTTTCCAAAACTTATCTAATCCCATGATTACAGTTTTCATGTCACGTGGTGCACAAGACATGATAGGACATCATGAGTAAAACTTTTGTTTTTTGTTTTTTGTTTTTAGTTTTCATTTATTCAATGTTCAAAATGGGTTCAAAATTCCCTTCCCTCCTGATGTTTGTCCGATCTTTTGAATAACCTTCCCTCCCGATGTTTTGGAAGCAAGTGAAAATTTCGAAAACCAGAAAACTTTGAATTTTTGTGCCGCCAAGGACCAAAGTGGTTTCCTTCCTATGTACCCTCGTCCCTAATCCACACCAACCCGTGGCTGCCAAACACACCAGAGACACAGAGCCGCCGTACCAAGGCACACGTGCGCAGCGCCACGCTGTCGACGAGGGGAGAGAGACCAGCCGGACCGGTGCGCGATGTGAAAGGGGAGGAGGGAGCATAGGGAAGGAGAGAGAAAACACAGGATTTGTTTTGCATACATAGGTCCTGAAATTTACTACTAGTATAGTGGCTGCAGGAGTACCTCGTGTCAGACACCCATCATAACTTTGCTCTGACATGGAACCGCCTTCAACTTCTCTTTGCTGCTGCCCTCTTCCCCTGCCAACGTTTTATTCTCTCAGCATGTACAACGCATGGACAGATATTTCTAAGCAAAGAAATATACTACTCCCACACTGTATAAAAAAGCACACTTTAATCAGGCTCAGATAGTAAACGTATGACATATCATCACTATATAAAATTATAATTGGTAAAGCACAAAAAATTATAAATTTGATCAACATCTATAAAGTATGGGTGTATATTTGGTCCTTGTACTTTGTATCATCATGTGTAGAAGTCAAAGATTATTAGCTACCTAACAGTTGAAATTTTTGGTAACATGGTCTAGAGAAACGAGGGAGAAGATTCTAGTATGATGGAGAAGTGTGTTTTCAGAGGTTTGTGCATAGTCCATTCATTGTGTTCAAGACTATCAATAGAATCTTCGAGATGATAGAATGGAAAAGAAGATCCAACGGCTAAAAATCCTGTGATTCGCGAGTCTTGATCCAACGGTCAACATTCAAAGTTATCCGTATATTATATAGTGGTAAGATAAGATAAGATCATGTAGAAGTCAATGATTATTAGCTACAAGGGAGAAGATTCTAGTATGATGTAGAAGTGTGTTTTGAGGTTTGTGCATAGCATTCATTATGGTGAAGAGTATTAATAGAATCTTCTAGATGCTAGAATGGAAAAGAAGATCCAATGGCTAGAAATACAGGGATTCACGAGCCTTGATCCAATTGTCAACATTCAAAGTTATTTGTACACTATTTAGTGGTTTGTAATGAAGACTATCAATAGAATCTTAAAGAAGCTAGAATGGAAAAAAAGATCCAATAACTGGAAATGTTGGGATTCGCGAGTCTTGATCCAACGGTTATTATTCAAAGTTGTTTGTACACTATATAGTGGCAAGATCATGTAGAAGTCAATGCTTATTAGCTACTAGTAAGTTGCACGTGAGACTCAGATAGTAGACGTATGACATATCATCACTATATACAATTGTAATTGGTAAAGCACAAAAAATTATAAATTTGATCAACATCTATAAAGTATG
The DNA here is from genome assembly GCA_916181665.1 of Avena sativa. Classification (NCBI taxonomy): domain Eukaryota; kingdom Viridiplantae; phylum Streptophyta; class Magnoliopsida; order Poales; family Poaceae; genus Avena; species Avena sativa. The sequence continues at coordinate 539,045,782 of OV702289.1, read as the reverse complement.
GGTGTACATTTGGTCCTTGTACTTTGTATCATCATGTAGAAGTCAAAGATTATTAGCTACCTAACACATGAATTTTTTTGATAACATGGTCTAGAGAAACAAGGGAGAAGCTTCTAGTATGACGGAGAAGTGTGTTCTGAGGTTTGTGCATAGCATTCATTATGCCGAAGACTATCAATAGAATCTTCTAGATGCTAGAATGGAAAAGAAGATCCAATGGCTAGAAATGTAGAGATTCGCGAGTCATGATCCAACGGTCAACATTCAAAGTTATTCGTACACTATATAGTGGTAAGATAAGATAAGATAAGATACTAGTAAGTTGCACGTGCCCTTCACATGAGGCTCAGATAATAGACGTCTGGCATATCATCACTATATAAAATTATAATAGGTAAAGTGGAAAAAATATATATTTGATCAACATCTATAAAGTATGGGTGTATATTTGGTTCTTCTACTTTGTATAATCATGTGTAGAAGTCAAAGATTATTAGCTACCTAACACTTGAAATTTTTGGTAACATGGTCTAGAGAAACGAGGGAGGAGATTCTAGTATGATGGAGACGTGTGTTTTGAGAGGTTTATGCATAGTGCAGTCATTGTATTCAAATAGAATCTTCTAGATGCTAGAATGAAAAAGAAGATCCAATGGCTGGAAATGTTCGGATTCGTGAGTCTCGATCCAACAGTCAATATTCAAAGTTATTCGTACAATATATAGTGGTAAGATAAGATGTCTAAAAACATGGCTTGTGGCATTCAGATGCATTACTCTTCAGACTATCTTTATAGAAAGGAACAATCTCGTCATCACTCGGAAAATTAAGAATGATATTTCCTGATATTTGGAAACTCACATCGACGACATTGTTTCCTATAAGAAGATGTACCCGTCTACCTCCGAAAGACAATTAATTTAAGAGCAATCTATCGAATTTACTTGTAGCTCAAGTTTGATCTAATTTTGTTAAATTGTCAGGATGCAAAATCTTAGCAAGAAGTTGAACTTATTGTAAAAACTATCGGTGCTGGTTTGTGATATATTAAATCAGCCCCCAATGGTAACCTCCAAAAAACGTAAAGCTTTCAATGCAACCTACAATTTACTTGTAGTTCAAAATTGAACTAATTTTAGTAAATTGACATAAAATCAATTTCAAGTGGGTAAAGTTAGCTATAGGAATAAGTTTGAAAACTCATAAAACACGGGAACCATAAGTACAACATGAGGGTCTACTATATATGTCTGAAAGCTTGGCTTGTGGGGTTCAGGTCCATATCCTTCGGACTTTGTTTACGAAAACTAACAATAATCTCATCATCACTCGGAAAATTGAGAATGTTCTTTCCTGATAGTTGGAAACTCACATCGGCGGTAGTGATTACTACAATAAGATGCATCCATCTACCTCCGAAGATACATTTAATTAAAGAAAAATCTATCGCGCTTACTTGTAGCAAAAGTTTGAGCTATTTTTTCGTTAAATTTTCAAGATGCAAAATCTTAATTAGAAAGGAGTTAAAGACCTATTGTCAAAACTCTCGGCTGTTTTATGATATATTAACTAAGCCCCCAATGGGTACACCTCCAAAACTTTTTTGTAATTCTTTAAAAGCAACCTACAATAATTTAGTTGTTGTAGTTCAAGTTTGACCAAATTTCGATAAATATAGGCATGAAGTCATTCAAGTGGGGCAAAGTTAATTAGCTATATAGGGAGTTTGAAAACTCATAAAACATGGGAATCGTAAGTAAAACACGTTGGTCCACTTAATATGTCTAAAAGCTTGGCTGATGGCATTGAGATCCATATTCTTCAGACTTTCTTTACATAAAAGAACCATCTCGTCATCACTCGGAAAACTGAGGATTTTCTTTCCTCATAGTTAGAAACTCACACCGATGACATTGTTTACTAGAAGAAGATGCACCCATCTACCTACGAAAATACATTTAATTCAAGAGCAATCTATCATGCTTACTTATAGTTCAAGTTTGATCTAATTTCGTTAAATCGACAAGAAGTCACTGGAGTGTGCAAAGTTTGCTAGGAAGCTTGAAAAATCCTAGTACTAAAAACTTGGGCATTACATATAAGAAACCATTGGTCCAGTTTGTGTGATAATTGGGGTGGTTGAATTTTCTTTTAACTATGGTAGGTCTCATAGGAGAGAGGTGCTTGAGAGTTAACAGGATCGATGGAAGTACAACTTACATCAAGGACCTCATAAAACATGAAAATTGCATCCAAGTCCATCCATTTAACACAATGACCCTAAAACTGAATAATGAAGTGTGTGTTTTTTGTGGTTTGCGCATACTAGCGTTCATCGTGCTAAAGACTATCAATAAAATCTTTCTCGATGATAATGGAAAATAGAAGATCTAATGGTTAGCAATGTTTGGATTTTCATGTCTTGATCCAATGGTCAATGTTCAAAGTTAATTCGTACACTATACAAGGGTGGTATGGTATTGTAAGAGATAAGACAATATAAAGATAATATAAGAAGTACCATGAATGGCCAATCTAATGGTTTGTCTCATAGGAGCGAGGTGCTTGAGAGTTAAGACGGTCAGTGGAAGTACAAGTTACATCAAGGACCTCATAAAAATGAAAATTGCATCCAAGTCCATATATGCATTCAGCACAAGGACCCTGAAACTGAGCAATGAAGTATGTGTTTTGATGTTTGCGCATACTAACGTCCATTGTGGTAAAGACTATCGGTAGAATCTTTCTAGATGCTAATAACAGAAAAGAAGATCCAACGGTTAGAAAAGTTTGGATTTGCTAGCCTTGATCCAATAGTCAATGTTCAAAGTTTGGATTTGGCAGTCTTGATCTAACCGTCAATGTTCAGAACGGGTTCAAAATTGCCTTCCCTCCTAATGTTTGGCCGATCTTTTGAATAACCTTCCCTCTCGATGTTTGGGAAGCAAGTGAAAATTTCGAAGACCGGAAAACTTTGAATTTTTGTGCCGCCAAGGACCAAAGTGGTTTACTTCCTATGTACTCCTCGTCCCTACTCCACACCAACGCGCGGCTGCCGAACATGCCAGAGAAACAGAGCCACCGTACCAAGGCACACGTGCACAGCGCCATGCTGTCGACGAGGGGAGAGAGATCAGCCGGACTGGGGCACGAGGTGAAAGGGGAGGAGAGATGGAGCATAGGGAAGGAGAGAGAAAACACACGATTTGTTTTGCGTGCATAGGTCCTAAAATTTACTACTAGTAGAGTGTACACTGTAAGGCCGTAGGAGTACCTCGTGTCAGAAACCCATCATAACTTTGCTCTAACATGGAACCGCCTTCAACTTCTCTTTGATGATGCCCTCTTCTCCTCCCAACGTTTTATTCTCTTAGCATGTACAGCACGTGGACAGAGGTGACCATATGTCTAAGCAAAGAAATATACTACTCCCGCATTGTGTAAAAAAGCACACTTTAATAAGGCTCAGATAGTAAACGTATGACATATCATCACTATATAAAATTATAATTCGTAAAGCACAAAAATATATAAATTTGATCAACATATATAAAGTATGAGTGTATATTTGGTCCTTGTACTTTGTATCATCATGTGTAGAAGTCAAAGATTATTAGCTACCTAACACTTGAAATTTTTGGTAACATGGTCTAGAGAAATGAGGGAGAAGATTCTAGTATGATGGAGAAGTGTGTTTTGAGAGGTTTATGTATAGTGCATTCATTGTGTTCAAGACTATGAATAGAATCTTCTAGATGCTAGAATGGAAAAGAAGATCCAACAGCTAAAAATGCTAGGATTCGTGAGTCTTGATCCAACGGTCAACATTCAAAGTTATCCGTACATTATATAGTGGTAAGATAAGATAAGATAAGATCATGTAGAACTCAATGATTATTAACTACGAGGGAGAAGATTCTAGTATGATGGAGAAGTGTGTTTTGAGGTTTGTGCATAGCATTCATTATGCTAAAGACTATCAATAGAATCTTCAAGATGCTGGATTGGAAAAGAAGATCCAACGGCTGGAAATGTTGAGATTCACGAGTCTTGATCCAACGGTCAATATTCAAAGTTATTCGTACACTATATAGTGGTAAGATAAGAAAATATATCTCTATCTGTACTACTATAGTGGAGAAGTTTTGAATTGGATCCATAGCACTAATCCTGACCGTTGGGCTATTGGATCCAATGGTTCAGAGAAGCTGGATTCATGTTGAATAGTACCTAGAGCAAACTCCACCATGCATGTTCTAGAACCATCATGTCACCACCCCCAAAATTTCATAGCACCGTAGATTGTATTCTCTCTACTTATACTACTATAGTGGAGCAGTTTTGAATTGGATCCATAGCACTAATCATGATCGTTGGGCTGTTAGATCCAATGGTTCAGAGCAACTGGATTCGTGTTGAATAGTACTTCCTCCGCCAAAATATAAGGCGCCTAAGGATTAGTCAAAAGTCAACAATTTTTAAGTTTGACCATGATTATAGACAAAAATATAAAAATTTAGAATACTAAATTAATATCAATAGATTCACCATAAAGTTTATTTTCTTAATATGTCCATTCAATATTGTAGATGTAGATATTTTTTTCTAAATAGTTGGTCAAAGTTAGTAAGGTTTAACTTTTGACCAATCCTTAGGAGCCTTATATTTTGGGACAGAGCGAGGGAGTACAGACCTAGAGAAAACTCCACCATGTTCTAGAGCCATCATTTCACCACCCCGAAAATGCATAAATTAAGTCTATTAATAATAACTATCTACACATATTGAGAATACAACCTACTGTGCTTTGAAATTTTGGGGTTGGTGACATGATGGTTCTAGAACATGGTGGAGTTTGCTCTAGGTACTATTCAACACGAATCCAGCTACTCTGAACCATTGGACCTAACAGCCCAACGGTCAAGATTGGTGCTATATATGGATCCAATTCAAAACTGCTCCATTATAGTAGTAGATATAGATAAAAAGTGCACCTTAATAAGGCCTAGTATGTGGCATCCTCTAAGGTTCACCTTATACATAGTGGAAACTATAAAGTATCTTTAAGCCTAAGGTGCACCTCAAGCTTTTGTGTTGACCATAGAGAATAGAAAAATCATTTCCCCTCTCTCCTTATTTCATGTGATTGTTTTCAAAAGGGGTTCAAAATTTTCGAGAGGCAAAATCTTAGTAGCTAGAAGTCGAACAGTCTCAACTGATATATTAATTGACCGCTCGATGGGTACCCCAAAAAGCTTTTTACATAAAACTTTCAAACCAAGCTACAATTTATTGCTTGTAGTTCAAATTTGACCTTTTATTTCGATACATCGACATAAAGTCATTCAACAAGTGGACAGGGTCAGCTAGGAACCTTGAAAACTCATAAAACATGGGAATGATAAGTAAAACACATTGGTCCACCTAGCTAATATGTCTAGATGCTTGGCTTATGGCATTGAGATCCATATTCTTCAGACTTTCTTTACAGAAAAGAATCATCTCGTCATCACTCAGAAAACTGAGAATTTTCTTTCCTGATTGTTGGAAACTCACACCGACGACATTGTTTACTACAAGAAGATGCACACATCTACCTCTAAAAAGACAATTAATTCAAGAGCAATCTATCACACTTACTTGTAGCTAAAGTTTGACTTAATTTCGTTAAATTGACAAGAAGTCACCAAAGTGCATGAAGTTAGCTAGGAATCCTAGTACTAAAAACTTGGGTATTACATCTAAGAAACCGTGGTCTAGTTTGTGTGATAATTGGGGCGGTTGCATTTTATTTTAACCTTGGTAGGTCTCGTAGGAGTGAGGTTCTTGAGAGTTAACATGGTTGATACATTGCAAATGTATCTATAATTTTTGATGTTCCATGCTTAGTTTTATCTACTTTCTTGTGTTTTGTCCACACTTTGGAGTACTTTTCATATGATTTCTTGGACTAACCTATCAACAAGAGCCACAGTGCCAGTTGCCTGTTTTCTGCTGTTTTTGGTTCCAGAAAGTCAGAAAATGAATATTCTCGGAATTGGACCGGACAAAAGCCAAAGTTGTTATTTTCCTGGAAGACTCACGGAGCCAGAAGGAGAGTCGGAGAGGGGCCACAGGGTGGCCAAACCACCCCTAGGCGCGGGTCCCCCTTGGTCGCGCCAGGGCATGGTGTGGGCCCCCTGGCCGGCCACCGACCTTGCCTCTTTCGCCTATGTATCTCCCCCGAGGGAAAAACCCTAGACCGTCAATCAGAAAGCCACGAAAAGTTCTGCAGTGCCGCCACCACCGAAGGGGAGATTCGGGGGACAGGAAGTCTCTATTCCGGCACCCTGCTGGGACGGGGAAGTGCCCTCGGAGCCATCTCCATCGATCTCCACCACCATCTCCATCACCATTGCTGATTCCCATGATGAGGAGGGAGTAGTTCTCTCTCGAGGCTAAGGGTTCTACCGGTAGCTATGTGTTCATCTCTCTCTCTATGCGTGAGCATATTGTGATCATGAGCTTTGTAATCAAGTAGATCTACCTTGCTACTCAAGTGCTTAATAGATCTCTGCTCTCCCCTTGTGTGTGAAAGTGACAGCGTGCACACCATGCTGGCACTTAGGCTAGAGATTACAAATACTTGTTATGAGTTATATTTGGAGTTGGATGTCTTTATGAAATTGTGGTGTTTGTTTGAACCATCTAGTTCTCAAGGTGACAATGTGTGGTTATCTAGATGGGGAAAGTGAACTTTGAGGAGTGCTGTTATAGCCCTACCATGGATTAGAGTGTCCAACCATAGAGTAGTTAAGAGTAGTATCATGAAGAGAATATATTTATATGAGAGTGTTCACTAGTGAAAGTATGATCCCTAGGCCTTGTTTCTAAGCACTGAAACACTGTTTGCTATTAGATCTGTTACATGTTTGCTTGCTTCTATCTTTATTTCTGTTTTACTTTAGTCTTTTCCACGCCATCAAGCTATTTTCTATCACCTTTACCACTTATAATTATCTATACCACTTGTATTTCACTATCTCTTCGCCGAACTAGTGGACCTATACACCTGACAAGTGTATTGGGTGTGTTAGGGGGACAAGAGACTTCTTGTATCTTGATTGCAGGGTTGCTTGAGAGGGGATACCTTTGACCACTTCCTCCCTGAGTTCGATAAACCTTGGGTGATCCACTTAAGGGAAAACTTGCTGCTGTTCTACAAACCTCTGCACTTGGAGGCCCAACGACTGTCTACAAGAATAGAAGTGCGTAGACATCAATGGTCGGTGGAAGTACGTACAAGTTACATCAAGGACCTCATAAAGAATGAAAATTACATCCAAGTCCATGCATGCATTTAGCACAAGGACCTGAAACTGAGCAATGAAGTACTGTGTTTTGAGGTTTGCGCATACTAGCGTTCATCGTGCTAAAGACTATCAGTAGAATCTTTCTAGATGCTAAGAATGGCAAAGAAGATCCAACGGTTAGCAATGTTTGGATTTGCCAGTCTTGATCCAACTGTTAATGTTCAAAGTTAATCTCTACACTATATGCAGTGGTATGGTATTGTAAGAGATAAGAGACAAGATAAAGACAAGATAAGAAGTACTACGAATGGCCGATCTAATCGTAGGTATCGTAAGATCGAGGTGCTTGAGAGTTAACACGGTCGGTGGAAGTACAAGTTACATTAAGGTCCTCATAAAAAATGAAAATTGCATCCAACAAGTCCGTGCATTTAGCACAAGGACCCTTAAACCGAGTAATGAAGTACTATGTGTTTCGAGGTTTGTGCATACTAGCGTTCATCGTGCTAAAGACTATCAGTAGAATCTTTCTAGATGCTAAGAATGGAAAAGAAGATCCAACGGTTAGCAATGTTTCTATTTTCCAGTCTTGATCCAATGGTTAATGTTCAAATAAGTTAATCCCTACACTATGTAGTGGTGGTATGCATGGTATTGTAAGAGATAAGTGACAAGATAAAGGTAAGATAACAAGTACTATGAATGGCTGCCATCTAATGGTAGGTCTCGTAGGAGAGAGGTGCTTTGAGAGTTAACACGGTGGGTAGAATTACAATTTACATCAAGGACCTCATAAAAAATGAAAATTGCATCCAAGTCCATGCATTTAGCACAAGGACGACCCTGAAACTAAGCAATGAGGTGTGTGTTTTGAGATAGAGGTTTACGTATACTAGCGGTCATCGTGCTAAACATTATTAGTAGAATCTTTCTATAAGCTAAGAATGGAAAAGAAGATCCAACGGTTAGCAATGTTTGGATTTGCCAGTCTTGATCCAATGGTCAATGTTCAAAGTTAATATGTACACTATATGTAGTGCATGGTATGATACGGTATTGTAGGATATAAGACAAGATAAAGATAAGATAATAAGAAGTACTATGAATGGCCGATCTAATGGTTGGCCTAGTAGGTGCGATGTGCTTGAGAGTGAACATGGTCGGTGGAAGTACAAGTTACATATCAAGGACCTCATAAAGAATGAAAATTGCATCCAAGTCCATGCATTAAGCACAAGGACCCTAAAACTGAGCAATGAAGTGTGTGTTTTGAGGATTGCGCATACTAGCGTTCATTGTTCTCATCAAGACTATTAGTAGAATCTTTTTAGATGCTAGGAATGGAAAAGAAGATCCAACTGTTAGCAAAATGTTTGGTTTTGCGAGTCTTGATCCAACTTGTCATCAAAACTCTCGTTGGATGGTTTCTCATATATTAATTGTGACCGCGATGGGTACCTCCAAAAGCTTTTTGGTAGAACTTTCACAGTAACCTAAAATTTACTTATACTAGTTCAAATCTGACCTATTTTTGATAAATCGACATAAAGTCATTCAAGTGGGTGGAGTTAGGTAGGCAGTTTTGAATTGGATCCATAGCACCAATCGTGACTGTTGGGCTGTTAGATCCAATGGTTCAGAGTAGTTGGATTCGTGTTGAACAGTATCTAGAGCAAACTGCACCATGTTCTAGATAGTTATTATTAATATACTTAATGTATGCCTTTTTCTCTAACAAGACTATTGGTTAGTAACAACTTAATGTTCGTTAAATCACATTACAGACAATATATACGAGTGTGGCACGTGCCTATGTGTGTGTGTGTGTGGGTGTGTGTGTGTGCATGTGAAAACTTTGGCTTGTGGCATTTATTTAGATCAATATTCTTCGGACTTCCTTTACGGGAGAGAATGATCATGACATCACTCAGAAAATTGAGAATGTCCTTTCCTGGTAGTTGGAAACTAACACCGATGACATTGTTTACTACAAGAAGATGCACCCATCTACCTCTGAAAAGACATTTAATTCAAGAGCAGTCTATCATGCTTACTTGTAGCTCAAGTCTAACTTAATTTCATTAAATTGATGCAAAATCTTAGAAAGAAGTTGAACCGTACCTATATATCATCAAAACTCTTGGTGGTTTTCCATATAATAATCGACCCCTCCCCCCGATATATATGGGTACCTCCAAGAGATATCTTTCGTCAAACTTTCAAAGCAACCTACAATTTACTTGTGGCAGTTCAATTTGTACCTAATAATTTTGATAAATCGGCATAAAATCAATCAAGTGGGCGAAGTTAGCTAGGAAGTTTGAGAACTTATAAAACATGGGAAATTGTAAGTACAACATGTTGGTCCACAATATATGTCTGAAAACTTGCCTCGTGTGTCATTCAAATCCATATTCTTCAGACTTGCTTTACGGGAAAGAACAATCTCGTCATCACGCTCGGAAAATTGAGAATGTTCTTTCCTGAGATAGTAGGAAACTCATAGTAATGGAATTGTTTACTACAACAAGATGCACCTATAGACCTCCAAAACGACATTTAATTCAAGAGCAATCTATATCGCTCTTACTTGTAGCTCAAGTTTGACCTAATTTTGTTAAATTGTCAAGATGCAAAATCTATCTTAGCAAGAAGTTAAACCTATTGTCAAAACTCTTGGTGTTTTGTGATATATTAATTGAACCCTCGATGGGTACCTTCAAAAGCTTTTACGAAAAACTTTCAAAGCAACCTACAATTTTTTTAGACACGAGGCTAGTAAATTTCTAAGCTACGTATAGTAAGGGCGTGTGCAGTGTCTATAAGTAGCTATGAAAACTACTTTTGGTCCAGCATTTAGAACTGAAGTGGGTCCACACAACCATGCTAAAAAGAAAAATAGACAGTTATCCACTCAATAGTGGGCCCTCCCAATTGATTCTCTTAGACATAAGTCTAGCACTAGAATCACCTTGAAGAATCTTTTGGTTAGCACTACCCACTCCAGCATTAAGATATATGTTTAAGACTTGACACGGTGCTTGCTTTGATGTCTGGGGCCAATGGGCTTAGTACCATAGGGCCCCATTGTTATTAGTGGTCTAGTTATATCCTACAGCAGCCAACGAATGTTAGCTCTGACTCCTCTAGCTCTTCCTTCTCGATGAAGCCTCGACGCTCGGCTTTGAAGGATGGTTACGAGGGTAGTAGGTGCCTATGGTGACTTTGTCAAGCTCAAGCCCCCACCAGACAATCTGAAGACACAATCTTTCGGAGGTGCTCATAGGGGTAGGATGTGCGTTCATGCATTCATAGGGGTGAGTGTGTGTATGCATTTGTGAGCTTGTGCGTTTTGTAGTGGATTTTAACAAAAATGAGAGAGATGGGCCTTCTGTTTGTATTAAGTTTTGCTCGGTTTTCCCAAAGTAATTTTAATGGTCACTAGTGTGTAGGGTCTATGGGCTCACTAGCGGGGGCCACATTATTAGTGGTTCAATCACATCCCATAGCAGCCAGCGAATATGAGGTCCAATCCCCTAGCACTTCCTTCACCACGAAGCCTTGGTGATCTACTTTGAAGGATGGTTATGAGGGTAGTGAGAGGCGACGTTCCCGTCAATATATAGCGAGGTGCCTATGGTAACTTCGTCAAGATCAAGCCCCGCGGGATCAGTCTCAAGATCCAGTCTTTCTGAAGTGCTCATAGGTGTAGGGTGTGCGTACCTGCATTCATAGGGGTGAGTGTGTGTACGCATTTGTGAGCGTCTCCGTTTTTTAATGGGTTTTCGCAAAAAGAGAGGGGGGCCTTTGGTTTATTTATTGAGTTTTGATCTGTTTTCCAAAAGTACTCCATGTAGTGCAAGTCAAACTAGGTGAGTGATGTTTGGGGGCCCACGGGCTCTCTAGCGCGGTCCCAGTTATCAGTGGTCGAGTTAAATCCAATACAGAGTTGTAGCCAGCGAATGTGAGGACCGGATCCCCCACCTCTTCCTTCTCCACGAAGCCTCTGCGCTAGGCTTTGAAGGCACGCTCTTTTTCCGAGCAATGTTGGCGGATTCAGTAATGTCAGTCTGGCAAACGACGGGGGATCTTGATGTGCAAGGCGATCAGGTTAGGGTAAGTACGCTAGAGTTCACGGCCTCAGTTTATTTTCTCGAATTCAGTTTATGGGTTCTCTCCTTTTGAGGTTTTTCTCTATTCTGCCCGTCTCGATCGATGATGTTTCCTGGGTTTAGGTGCTGGCACGGATGGTAGACGCAGAGTGGTACGGCATCGTTACCGATGCGGATCTCCGGCTCTGGTGCGACTGCGCCTTGGCGCCCCGTCGCCGCATCGCGTTTGAGGGAACGAACTTCGGCCGCAGGTTCTTGGGTTGCAACTACGAATGTGAGTGTTGCACGTTCGTCCACTGGGTAGATCTACCGCACTCACTTTCGTTGTAGCGTGCGATGATGTCGTTGTGGTTACAGCTCGAGATCCGCGATGACCTTGAAGAGGAGGAGCAGGAGCACCATCAGATGCATGTCGAGGAGATGGCTGCAGAGTTAAGGATGTCTCCAACTCACTTCACTCAGTCGTAAATAGGATAGATGCTCTTAGATTTGGGTAATTAGAGATGGACATTAGGTTCTTAACAAAGTATGGTCTGCAATCTAGATATTTAGCATGCTCATGATGATTTTGGTGGCTGGCTGTAGATTCCACTAATAATTAAGTAATCCCCTTTTGTTTACTAGTACTCACCATCTCATAGTACCGCCACGTTAAATTACACTAGGTTAATTAATATGGGAGTAGTTGACAGTCTGCTTACAGCCCTTCTGGAGTTTGTGGTTACTACTAATTGATCTGGTTTATGTGTTACTGCTATCTCTATCTATATATAAGTATCGCTACATTTTTTGCACATTTGTGCACCTCCCCTGTCGCGCACCTTCTTTACCCAGCAGCGTCCACCTTTCCATCGCATCAGTGCAATGTCCAGTGAGTCCGCAACCATCCGGATAGTTGTTTGGGTGATTGCTATTTGAAATAGTAGATCTATATTCCACATTCGGAAGCTGGGATCACCATGGATATAGCCATGGAATTAGTTATAAGGTCCACTGAAAATAGGTAAGTATATGCTGCCAAGAAGAGTCTTTTGAGGATGGGAAGCTTGCCCCTAGCTTTATTTCACAAAATGGTCCTCTGCTGAACAATGCAGATGTAATTTGCTGCATATTCATAAACAGATTGTTGTTTGCTGGTGTCCTACATTGTTGAGTTCTTTAAATTATATTGTTGATTAAAGGGAACACGTCCAATCCTTGGCATCAGATTAATGCACGTATTCTTCTTTGCATTGCGAAGTTGATGTGTTCTTTCCTAAACTTTACTAGTTTTGCTACATTTCATTTAGCATCATGCGCATGTCCCACCCGTGGAGGAGGCATTATCGAGTGACAAGTGTTTTTATGTATCCAGCTGCTTTGCTAGAATTTCAGTAACCTATGCTTTGTCCCGAAAACATTTTTTCGATAAAGAGCGCTTTATTACTTAAAATATCCCCTAAAATATACTGATCATTTTTGTTGCATCATGATTTGCGAAAACGAAGTCATTCTAATTTGTCGCCACTTATTACTAAGGCCAGGACTGATCATGTGCTAGCTAAAAAGGAAAATCCTGTACGGCCCTTTTCATGTCGGTTCTGTTTCCCATGTTCGGGAAATATGCCTCTATGGTTCTTTGCCATTTGCGGTACCACTGTGGAGCTTGCACGATGTGTGCAGCTGAATTTGGATTGTGAAACAAGAATTTGGTTTATTTTTTTTGAAATGAGAATCTGGTTTAATTTTGGATTTGTTATCTACAGTTTCCACCTTACTCATATTGCTCATGGCGTAATGGTGTTGGCCACTACAAGGATTTGACAATTGCCTGTCTCCGAGAGAAATACAAAGCTCATAGACACATGATTCCGTGCCTTCAAGAGAGTGAAACACTAGGACGAACATATTAGGCTCCTGAAGGAAGAAGTGTCCACATCCACTAAGCGGATAGCTGATTTGACTGCAGAATGGAATACATCAATTTCAGTTGCTCATGATGCTACTGTTGATTTTCAAAAGTTCGTGGCTGACAACTTAGTTCCCGAGTTGCCTAATGTGGATGGCGATGAGATGATTGGCCAGGTGTACGACCGGATCTTGGAACTGGTGGGAATGCGAGCTGACAATCTTTTCAATTCGGCTCTAGAAGCAGATGAGACCCTGACAGAAATTCGAGATTCTCCACGCCCATACAGTCCTGATCCTGCAAAAGATGAGGAAATCTGTAAACCATATTGACCGCTCTACTTTCATTTTTGAAGGGTTTGGGTCTCTTGTGAGGATGACTGTTTGTTAAGTTAGGTACTATAATTGTTTTTGCTCTGCTGGTGTGTGGTGTCCATGAATCTATATATTTGATGTACTATTATGGCATATATATTGGACCTGGCTTTATGTGACTATATTTGGCAACATTAGTCATCTTATTCGAACTTGCGGTGGTTTTTTATCTTTCAATTTTTTTCCTTCTGAGATCTGTTAATGATGATGTTAATGCTAGTTGCGAGTGATTTGTTAGCATGTTTCTAGTAGTAAACCAAAACTTGTAGTTGTAGATTGTGGAATTTTAGGTCGATGTTTGAACTCTAGATCTTGATGTCATAAAAAGGGTAGGCTTCTACCACCTGGAATATTTTTCCCAGCAATTGATTGTATCACACGAATAAGTGCACAAACTTGATGTCTATAGGTGGGAAACCAAGGCAACGCAAGTGCACAAACTTGTATCAGTCGTGTGGTTGCTACTACTAATACAACCAGGGTTTCCCTTAAAAAAGCGTGGTTCGCAAAAAAATAAAAAAAATAGTGGGGTGAAAGTTAGTTTTGAGTTTGAGGTAGCTCAGTCGTGTGCCCCTCAACCCCATCGTCATCTTATCCGCCTGGCCGCCCTCCCTCGACCGGACCATCCCCGCCGCTCCACCATTGGACACCACCGCACTGCCTTTCGCTGGTATGTACGTCCCCAACCTCCAGCCATTACGGGATTTCTGAAGGATAGAATGTATTTATTTTGGGGCATTGCGAGCTAAATAAAATCGTGGATTTTACAAAAATGGAATCGGTGTTGGCGGATGCATTTGCTGCATCGGCGGATGCTTGTAAAGAAGAAGTGGATGCTGAAGCAGCACCAGCGGATACATGTGAAGCGGATGCGGAGGCCGATGCTTGTACCACATCAGAGTCTTGGGCAGTGTTGAGTGATGCTTGGAAAGCGGTGGAGGTGCAGTCGAAATCCTCAATAGCTACTGCTGGAACAAATTCGGCTATGTTGGCTGCCGCTACCAAAGCGACGATTGCGTGGGATGCTAGGAATGCGTCAGCTCGTGGTTGTGCTTCTTCAGCATCAACGGCTGTGGCTCGTCATTCGTCGACGGTGCCTGCTCTGTCTGCTCAGAACTCGTCGACACCATTGTAAGTTCTGCGTTGGATTTTGTCTCCCTGACTTCCTCCCTCTTTTGTGTATTCTGCTCCGGGTTTTTTTTGGACGCAATGGATATTAGTTTAAACTAGTAGTATTGGGAACATAAAAATCTATTGAATCAGAAACTAGTGATCCGAATGGGATGAAACTTTCACAGGATTCAAACCTAGGCACTGATGATTTACTGATTTTTTGTAAAAAAAATTGAATAGTTTACTTTTTAGTTCAAAATCTGAGCTACTATCATACGTTTGACTAAGATGGAAGGTGGATCCTGGGGCAAGTCACCGTGAGACTTGGGTTCACCAAGTCACTGAAGCTACGTCCATTTTTTCTCCTCTTCTTTATGATAAAACCAGAAAATTCAGGTGGGGGCCTTTCTGTCCTCCCCGGTGACCTAAAAAAAGTTCTTCATTCCCTTTGCCCAGTTCCGACATGCTGAAGCATTTTGTGGTGCTTTCGTACTACTTTGGTTGATTTCTTGTGTTGTTTAGGTTATTTTGTTGACAGACTCTGCTTTTTAGGTAGTTTTTCAGCTGGGTGCAGTTTAGGAAATTTCGATGATAAATTTTCCTGTCAAAATGTATGATGCATTGTGGTGTTTACTTAATTCTTTTTTTAGGGTTGTGCATTGTGCATTGTGCATTGTGCTGTTTACTTAATTCTGATGATGCACTTGTGCTATTTGCATCATCCTACCAGCTTTAGTGGAAGAACATATGCAACAATCAAAGACTTGCTAGGCGATGTATTTGGTCAGATTCTTGTCAGGCTTCCTCCGCACCCATCCTGCATACTAAGAGCATCAGTCGCCCAAAAATGTTGGATGGACTTCATGGGAAGCAACGATTTCAAAAGGCTAACCCTGTCACACAACAGAGGAATGTTGTTACTTGGGTTTTTCACCAACAACTTCGAGGACACTCAGTTCTTAACATATCATAATCTTGACCAATCCATCTTCCAGAAGCTGAAAAGGCTGGTGGAAGTACATAAAGCCTACAAACCATATGTACTCGGATATCGCAATGGTAGGGTGCTACTTCATTATCCGCAAGGTTCTAACATGATAAAGGCCTGGGATCCAATCAGTGGACATGAAATAGTGATACCAGAACCACCAATTTGGCAGAGACATGAGTATGATAGCGGCACAATTATTTGTTTGAGAAATCATGGGCAATTGTCTTCATACTATTGCAGCAATTTCTGTGTTGTTTGGACAGTAACCAATGGTAACCAAGCACTGGTGTAAAGGTACTCATCAGAGTTAGGAAAATGGGAGGACTGGATTGAACCTGCTGAGATGCTGGCTAAGATTGATCGCAGGCCGTCAACTCTCATAGGGGACATTGTTGTACTGGCCAACAATGAACTCCAGATATATAATTGCCTTCGATAACGTGACAACAAAACTGTGTTATATTGAGTGCCCCCATGAGACACATGATATTTCTAGACGCAATTTTTTCATCGCTAAGGGGCATAATGGAGATGTTGCCCTTGCGGTTATAAGAGACTTTAGTCTAAACACATGGTCCAGTGCAAGATCTTCAACAGGCAAATGAGAAGCTTGGGTGTCTCATATAAAGGTTGAGTTGGATACTCTCCTTGGCCTTGATAAATCATGGGCATATGGTGGGAAAGATGTAGTAAGGTTACTCTACGCATTTGAGGATAGAGAAATGGTGGTTATATGGGCGAAGGAGGGAGTATTCGAATTAGATCTCAGCATCATGAAGTCTAAGAAGTTCAGATCTCGTAAACGTTGGTGTACTTTACATCCCTACATTATGACACCTAGTTAGTGCAGTCATTCATGTGTAACCCTTGCATTTTTGTACACCTATGATTTTGCTGATCATTTTGTTCATTTCCTTTAGCAACCAACGTGATTCGGAGTGCTAAATCAAAGAAATGAAAAGGAAGTCATGTCAGCAACATAGCTAATTCAGACTGCAACATCAAGGAGATGAAAATAACACTCGGATGAATAAACAAGGCTTGTTTGGGAAAGCATGTGTTTGCCCAGGTTGTGTTATTTGGAGCTGCAGTCTGATATTTGTTTGTTTTGGTAGCTGATGGAACTGTGGCGGCACCTTTGTTTGTGTTGCAGTCACAGCAGCAGGGGATGGAATATTAGAGATGTCTGTTCGTTTTGGGGGCCTATGTGTGTCTAATAAAACATTGTTTTATATGATGAAATGGTGTTCTCTACATAGTAGTGTATGCGTGATGTAATCTTGTTTTATTTGTTCTACATATACTTTAGCTGGTCTTTGTGTTTTGATAGTATGTTGTAGTAGGAGTATTTGTTTTGCAGCAGGCTTTTTATTTGATCTGAATTAGTACTACTATTTAGTTAGTGCTTCATGTAGAAGAGTTTGTACCGACACCTAAATAATTAGTAGACCTTGATTGCACACCATTTTCACATGCTTGAATTAGAGATACTTCAGACATTTGTTTATTGTTATGTTAAACAAACATTCTTGTATCGGAGATCTGCATTTTCATATGCGTGGTAGATAATCACTCTCCCTGACTTGGATCCCTGAAATAGAGGGAGAACGGCCTATATTTTTAATTATTCTTTGGAAAATCTCTTAATTCAAAATCACTGTCGACCGCCAAAACCCACTGCCTACCCCGTTTGAATCGGAGGCATCCGTTGATGTGAGTCTCACCTTAAATTCTTGACCAGATGGCATTTGAACTACACAACCTTTTTTCTAGTAATAAAAACTTGGCTGGCAGCCAAATTCAAAATCGTAATCGAGCGGGAAAATAACCCACTGACCCCAAAGCATTTCGCACCACCTTTGTTTCAAACATTTTCAAGAAAAATCACCCACCAAGGTAGTACCATTTTTATATTATTACATGGACCCTAGCCAAATTTAAAATCTGAGTCAAGCAGCAAAATTTACCGCCTATGCTATGTAAATGGAAGGTATCCAAGTTTCTGTGCAAAAAAATGTTTATGGATGATTAGTTGATGTGACTCTCGGCCTTGAATTCCTGGTCAGATAGCATACTGTCCACTACCTTTTTTCTATTAGTAGATGGAGGCTAGCCAAATTCAAAATCTCAATCGAGTGGCAAAATCACCCACCTACCAAGCATTTACCGCCACACCATTTAAAAAACTTTGAGCCAAAATATCCCAGCGACCGGGGGAGTACTATTTTTCTATTATTATTATTATTATATGGGCACAAGCCAAATTCAAATTCTCAATTGAGCGGCAAAACCACACACCGACCTTGAAGCATTTCGCACCCTTCTGTTTCAAAAACTTTAGAATTTAAAATTCCAAATCTACCCATTATTCAGACGACAAATGGGCATGCTAAAGTCGGTAGCTCGGGGCATGATTGTAATTATTTTTTCTGCTCACCTCTATGGTCCCGATTCCCCCAGTTTTTTCCATCGGCCCTCCCAAAAATCCCAAGCTCCTCTGTCCCCTCCACGACCATCGCGCGCACCGGCTTGAGCTGCGGTCTCGTGCACCGCCGCGCAACTGCTTCACCAACGCTCACCCACCAGATCTAGGAGTTGCGGTGTCGTTCACCACACCGATGTCGTCATCGACCGCCCAAGCTTTGCCTCCTCGCTGCCGAAATCTACCCAACAGTACCGGATCTTCTTCACTGGTGTCCACCAGGCATGATCTAGTTCAAAGAGTTCCATGTCCACCGCTCCAGACCAGCTGCACGGCCATCGCTGTTCACTGCACTGGATCTGCCTCAGCGACACTCTCGTCCACTACTTTCTAGCCGACATCGATCGCCCAAGATCTGCTTCCCTGATGCCAATAGCCACCGCAACCGCAGCATCCTCAGTGACCTGGACGTCACTAGCACGGTAGCCGTTTAAACTCTTCGTACAAATTCGACTATAATTTTGTTTTTGCCATAATGCCATCTGGTTCTTCAAAAGTTGCATCACTAACTATTTCCTTTTTATTGCATAGAGCTCAAAATGGAACAATGAACATGCTGGTTTGCATAGCCTATTACTTCCTTATCTAGTGCTGGTTTGTCCTGAGCAATGGCATAACTGTACTCTACTATGTAGTTCACTCGTGGTCTGCATTCCTGCTCTAGAATTTCTCTTATGATGCCATTATAATTTCTATGTGGTTGATTTTTAGCTATAACATTAACTACATGTCATTGTGTAGCTCACCGCAAATTCTTAGTCACCCAATGACTCTATGCATTCCAGGAGATGCCACTGCTTCCATATATATTTGCTGAAATTCTAAGAAACACTTTGTTTGATTGCTCATTTCATTCTAGGCACACTTGTCTAATGCTTGTTTGCCCTGTTCTACAGGTTCACAAGCGACACCATTATATCTCGCATCTGGTTCTGGGTCTGGTTCGTCCTAAGTCATGACATAACTATCCTCTACAATATATAGTTCATTCGTGGTTTGCATTCCTGCTCTACAGGTTCTCGTATGATGCGGTTATAATTTCTATTTGGTTCATTCTTCGCTATGATAGTAACTACATGCCATTTTGTGGCTCAGCGCAAATTCCGAGTGACCCAACGTCTCTTATATTTTAGGGTATAGAACTGATTCCATATATATTTGTTCAAAATGACCTGGCTAGTTTATATCTGCTGAAATTCTAAGCCACACACACACATTTTTTGATTGCTCGTTTCACGGTAGTCATACTTGTTTAATGCGTGCTTGCTTGTCATGTTTGTTTGACGTGTTGGTCAATAATTGAACCATTGACCAGTTATAAACTCCAGTTCATAGATCATGTCATCTCAGTCAAATGAGTCGTTTGTCTTGTTTGATGTATTAACTTGTTATTACTTAGTTTCAGAATGCAATTATTGCTAGCCCCACCAAAGAGGCGGCTGCAAGATCATGTCTCCTCCAATGTAGCTGTCACACTCAATGGAAAATGTAGGTGATCGATTGAGATGGCAAATTGACGACTCTGCTATCAACTTGATTGTCAACTGAAATGCTGATTTTTCCTTCTCCTGATTTGATAATATGTAATAATTTTAAGAAATTTGCAGTTGATGTAATATCTAGATAACTCGCATAGGCCATGTAGGCATTTAGTTGACGCCGTCCACACATTGCAGTAGTCGTTACGGTAACTATGCCAGGCAGGTCGATTAGAGAACAGTACCATGATGTATTCCGCCAACAACGAATAATAAAAAATGCTGGATTGTTATACAAGTTTTATGATATGCATGGGCTTCAGAAATAACGAAACTGTAAAAGGCCGTAAACATAACGGGCCAATGCGCATGTGGTAATAGGCTGTAACTGTAACAACCCGTAAATATAACAGGCCTAACGGGCCGTAACAGTAACAAGCCGTAACTAAAGCAGCCCGTAACAGTAACATGCCGTAACAGTAGCAGGCCAGAACAGAAACAACCCATTACAGTAACATGCAAAAAACTACAAAAATCACAAAACAGTAACAGGCCAAAACAGTAGCGGGCCACAATAGTAAAAGACCAGAACAGTGAGGAGCCTGAATAGTACGGCCGAAAAATTCCCGGACGAGGGTAGTAACAGGCCGACAAATTTACTAGGCTAGAACAGTAAAGGGCCTTTTTTGGGCCTGAACAGCTAAAGACCAGAACAGTAAAAGGCCAGAACAGTAACAGGCTAGAACAGTAACAGGCTAGAATAGTAACTGACCATCATACAGAAGGGCCTTCAGTAGGCTGGACGATGGGCTGCGATAATAGTGATAGGCTGACCGCAAGCCTTATGTTTACTAGAGCGACTTGGTGCAGGCTGCTAATGGGCCGCACAGTGTTGGACCGACATGGGCCTTCTATAGGCCGAAACTGAATCAGGCCTAAAAGTTTGTGGGCCACTGCTGGTTGCACTTTTGGGCCCATTTCAAACAGTGCAGGACAAAATAATAACGGGCCATCTTCTTATTGGGCTCCCATTATGGGCCGGCCCAGTTAGTATTTAGCAGGCCTTGGCTGGGCATGGCTTCTGCCATGGTTTCTAAGGCTGTTAACGGCGGTAACCGACCGCTAACGGCGGCTGCCACTTGGCAGCTTGCATGACGTCAGCAGTCAGCGCGACTGGCAAACAGATCTAGGACAGAACAAGTTTTCATGGCTGAAGGGTGCGATCCGCCACGGTCGAAAAAAAATCGTGGTTAATTCATTTGTGACAGGGCTTTTACCACGAAGGCCATACATCGCGGAAGACTCTTTGGCCACGAAAAATGGTCCTTCAACCATGAAAATCGTCCGTTGTAAAAGCCAACTTTTTTTGTAGTGTGTGTTACACCATTCCAAGTATATTCATGTCTTTATCTATCTTCCAAATTAAACTTTTGTTATGTGAAAATTAGTGATTAAAGCTCTCACAAACTTGATGGCACACTTTATTTTCTTGTACTTAATAAACTTGAACCATTGTGTCCATCTATGCTGCTTATATGCTTGCACTTTATAAGTTGTGAATTAGCAAACCATGCTACCATGGGGAACGCTTTAAACATTGCACTTATTATTCAGTTGATATCATGTTCTTTTGTTTATGGATCCTGGCAGTGTGAAATAAAAGGGGACCTTGTAAGCTCATGGATTTTGTATGT
Organism: Avena sativa; assembly: GCA_916181665.1. Classification (NCBI taxonomy): domain Eukaryota; kingdom Viridiplantae; phylum Streptophyta; class Magnoliopsida; order Poales; family Poaceae; genus Avena; species Avena sativa. The sequence goes on along the minus strand of OV702289.1, from coordinate 539,024,358 downwards.
GTGTTAGAGAAACGCCTGGGCGGCTAGCCTAAGCCATGCCTAATCATGGTGGAAACTTGCAGCATAACCATAGTGAGCATTCTGTGAAGCATCCTCAATAAAAACCTATGCAAATAACAAATAAAAAGATCGCTGAGATGCTCATTGTCTGTTGCCTTGTCATTTTAATATGGGAAAGCTCCTGTGTCATGGGACAAGGGGTACCCCGTTGGTGGTTCTCCATGATACACATGTACTTACAATGACAAGAACTTACTTGTGACTAAAGTGTAGTAGCATGAGGTTCGGTACTCGTAAGCAAGGGGATGAGATTTTCAACTTATAACTTGTCAAGCATATCCTCATATTTGTGTCACTTTAACCTTAATCACCTCAAGATGCTTATGATAGGGGCAATGAGAGATGAAAGCTAATAAGTACCATAATTTTTGGAAGCCCTTTATGAAACTTGAAATCCCTACTTCCCTCTGTGAAGGGCCTTTCTTTTTACTTTTATGTTGAGTCTCCATCTTCTATCTTTATGCATCAATTGAGAGAGCATAGTGGTCATTCTTAGTTTAATGTGCATTGTCCCAAAACTTGTTGATTGATTCATAACTTTGATATTGCTTGTTCTTAAATTATTTGTATCTAGTCACCCTTATGAACTTTGAAGTTGTCCTATGCATTTATGTTTTGCTATACCATGAGGGACAAGATGAATACCACTCTTATTATGTTTTCTATATGTGAAACAAACAAATGTCTTTCAATCCATCGTTATTCATGATCTTTTGTTTCTACCTTTTCATGTTACAACATAGTTGCTTTGTCTTATTGTTAGAACTATATCTTTCATGTTTATGTTAGAGTACTATGATCCCAGCTATCAATGTTTTACAATACCTTGATCAAGATAGTTGTAGCATCCCAATTGTCTAACAATTGTAATGCTACTTGGTCTAGTAATATAATGGCTACTTCATATATATAATTGTTGCATCATAATTATATCATGCTCATGTCATCATGCCACCTTGCATTTGAGCATCATATAAAACCCCTTTTTGTTTGGTTCTTATCTCATATGCATTGTTAATTGTATTTGCCTCTTGATATTGTATTTGGTTCTTGATATATTGTTTAATGCCCAAGTTGAGTTGGGGGCATATCTTTTATTCCACTCCACCACCTTTTCTTTCACCACCTTATAATTCCACCATCCAACTAAATATGAGCTTTGCACTTTATTTGAGTTTACCTCTAGCTCATGTGGGTTGGGATGGATCCAAATCTTTTCCACATGCTCTCATCTTAGCATCATGTTGTTTTCACATTATTGATATATGAGAGCCACAGGGCCACCTTTGCATGCCTTGTGAGTGGGACCCTTTTCCTAGCTTCCATATGGGTTATTATGGAGTTATGCACATGTGGGGATATTTTTGGGAATAGTAAGCATCTAGTGGAATATACACACTAGTAATTCCCAATGATAATCAAATGTGATCATCTCCATCTACTCCACTTGGAGCTTTCTTCTAAAATCTTTTGCTTGGCTTATTCCACTTTTGGACATGCATAAGAATAATGCCATGTTTATTATTTTGTTTCACAAGGTTAAAACATGGCATTAATTATTTTGCATGGGCCATGCAACCATCTCCATCTTTGGTCCTCCTTGTTTTAGTTGGATTTTTGGGTGAACCATCTCATCTCTCATCTCTCTCTCCCTCCTTTTGGCTTGATCTAGTTTGATCTTGCTCAAACCCATCACCACCTTTTATCTCTTCCTCTTTTTGGTAGAACCCTTGTTTGTTTTTGTTTTTGCTCTTGCTTGAGCTTGCCAAAGAAAACCCATCACCCAATCCTCTACACCACATCTCAATCTCCCTCCCTTTTCTTCACCTTCCTCCCCTTTTCACCTCCACCCATGCATGGTCATGTGGTTATGCCTAAAACCCTAAACCATACTCTCTATCTCTCTATCTTTCTCAAATCTCTCACCTAATCTAAACCCTAAACCTAACCTCCATCTACCCTAGTTACATCCTACCACAACCTTGGGCATCATCTAATCTACCATACCCCCCTCTCTAAGCTAAACCCTAAACCTACCTCCCTCTCTCTCGGCCTCTCCTCTCTCACCTAGCAGGCCCACCTGGCTACCCCTCTCCCTGGTCCCACACCTCATCTACCCCCTCTCTCTCTACCCCAACCCTAATCAAACCCTACCCGAGGCTCCCCCAACCTAGCCGAGCCTCCCCTCTCCTCCTTTCTCCTCTCTCTCTGCCTGGTGTGCCCCACCCGAGCCTGGCCTCTCTCCTCCCTGCCTTGCCCCACCTGCAGCCACCTGCACCTCGCCCTGGCCTGCCCGAGCACGTGAGAAGGAGGGTAGGGAAAAAGGTGGCCGAACCACCTTTTACTCTCCACCACTCCCCCCACGGCACCCCCTCTCCCTCTCTGCTTTTCCCTCCCTCTCTCTCGCCTGCTACCTCTCCAGATCCGCCCCAGAGCTTGCCCTCTCCTCCCCTCTCTCTCCACCACCGCCAGACCCCGACGCCGGCTGCCGCCGTCTACCTCTGCCCCTCATCGTTCCAGCTGGCGTGCCATCGTGGAGGTGATCGAGAAGACCGTGGAGTACCTCTGCTACGCCCTGGACCGCACCAGCGAGGAGGAGACGGTCCCCTGTACCCCTGCACGCCGACGCGTCTTGCCGGAACCCTAGCTACGCTCGGCCTCTGCGTCGACGACGATCGCCAGCGCCTCTGCCCGAACCAACTCCACCATCATCTCCTCGATGAGCCCCTTAACCCCCTGGACTTGTCCCGCCTCGCCGTACCGCCCTAGATCCGCCGGCCCTTCCGTCGAGCACCCTCGGTGCACCGACGAGCGTGGCGTCTGTTCGCTCCAGCGTCGCGCAGACACCCCATCTAGGCCCCAACCCCCTTGCTGTCACCAAACCCCAGGCCACCGCAGTGGCTCTGCCCTCCGCGCGCGAGCCCTAGGTCCCCGGATCGATCCCGCGCGCCGCACCCCGTGTCCGCTGTCGAGCACCGTTTTGTCGTCAGAGAGAGAAGAAGCACAGTGCAGGTCGTGACGTTTTACAGAAAACCCCCTCTAGCTTTTTATTCCTAAACCCGCGGTACCTCGTGGCCCACCAGTCAGCCGCCCGATCAACCTTGCAGAAAACACCCCCCAGGTCTCCAGTCTCAACCCGCAGCCCCTGGATCCGCAACGTGTCGCCCGCGGGATGGCTGCGCGCGCAGTGGACCCGCGAGATTGCTGGCCCCACTTGTCATCCTCTGTGGCTGGGCGTGCTCGCGGTGACAGAAGTTTTTTCTGCGCGCTGTGGCGTCCAGTCAGCAGGGGGCCCACCTGTCAAAGTCTGTGGCTAGAACTGAGCGAGTAACAAAAGTATTTTTTCTGTATATCTGTTTTAATTCAAATCTTTTCAAATTTAATTCAAATTCAAATTTAAATCTGTTTTTAATTATCTTTTAAAATATAAATCCAAATAATGCAAATAATATATGTTTTCAAATCAGAAAAATATGAGGAATTCAAATATGCCATTCAAAATATATTTTGGACACTTTAATTTCCAAGTTGATTAAAATTACAATAAAATGCCCTTTTTCCTTAATTAATTAATAACTTTTGTTTTATAACTCCAAATTTAACAAATGATATGTCTAAAATGATTAGCTCGACGAGACCTTTCTGTTTATGCATTCCTTGTTCTGTTTTGCAGCATGCATCATATACATATAATGTGTACAGCAACTAATATGAGGTTAAAATGAGGCTAAAACTCAATAAAATGGTTTATTCTTGTATTCCACACCTCACCCATGCCATGCTACCTTATTGCCATGCAAATTGTGCATCATTCATCATGGCATGATTGTTTGCTTGAGGCATTTTATTCATATGCTTGTGCACCTTATTTATGTTGGCCCTTGTTTGTTTGGTTCTTCTTCGAATAGACGCTGAGCAGGGGATATATCAAGATACCCAGGAGCACTACCCAGATCCTTCTCTCGCTTCAACTGAGCTGCCAGGCAAGCACTACCACATGCTTGCATACATATAGTACCTACTGCCTCTATCTTATTCTTGCATCATTGAGTCGCGATTGCATTAATTTGAATCCCAAGTATTGCATAGCCTTTACTTTTAAACCCCACCGAAGCTTGTTCCTCCATCCCATGAGCCATTACTACAGGAGTTGTTTGAGCCATGCGAGTCGTAGAACAGCATGTGTAGGGTATGTGAGTGTCTGATGGATAACGAGGTACCTAAACAACTTAACCTGAGTAGTAATGGGATAACTAATGAAAGTGGCATCGGTGAGCCATATTCGCTATTTGGTTTTTCAGGCTCACTTGTGTCCCGTAGGACCCCGAGTACTTGATTCCTGTTCCTTGAATATTCGCGCTATCCACATCCGGGAGGCTTATGAACCCCCCTGAGCCAGAGCTTGATTCATTCTTATTTCTTGGGGCCACAAACTAGTTTGAGGTTTTATTTACTATCCTGTACTTATGCCATGCTTTACTGCTTTATTTAAATTGTGCGAGGTACTGCACATTGTACTGTTTAGGAAAGCGGAGTGTTTTCGCGGTATCGACAAGCCCAGTCACATTTTCGGCTTCCCAGCCGTTTACAGCCATTGGCGCAAACCTTGAGTCCGTCTCGGAGTTGGCCAACTTCGTCGCGGGTAGCTTAATGGGGTGGCCCCCTGAAATATTTCTGAATCCTGTGATCGCTTTGTCGTGACTACCTCGTTGGGGTTTGATTTGGTTTTTCCGAGGTTGATCGAGTGTGTGTTGCTATTTGTGCACCCCTGCAGGGTAAAACTTTCTGAAAGCCGTGTCCGCGGTTATGGACGACTTGGAGCACAGTTTCTCGATCATAGACAAGAATAACTAAAGTACCACTTTTAATTTGACTAAGTACCGGACTAGTAAATAGTGCAACACTCATGGAATGGATAATAAAACTGCCAACGGATGGGGGGTTGTTCTTCCGCTTCCTCGTCGGTAAGCGAGGAGGAGGATGGATCTGTGGATATTACCGTTATTACTGTTATAACTGTTGTTATTAATTCACGGACATCCGTCTATCCTTGGTTAGGCGGATGGTTAGCGAGTATCTATAGAATTGCTAGGGTTTATCTTTTGCTGCAATTGCGTCACCCCAGGTTGTGTCCCCTTTAGAGGCATAAAGACTTGCTGAGTACCCCTAGGGTCTCACACGATAAATTATTGGTTCAGATGAACAGGTACACTCACAAGATGGATACTGGATGGAGGAGACGGACGATGTGGGCAACGATCATTCGGTGTAGAGATTCCGGGAACGGGGATCCGTGAGATCTGTGGGCGGGATGTGTTTATTTATGGGGCATCTTATGCCGATTTGCTTCTTATCCGTACTCGGATTTTGTCTTCCGCTTCCGCCTGATACTCCGATGTTTGATGTATGAGGAGATATCCTAAACTATTATATCTATCTAGGATATTTGGATCTTGCCGTATGGCGTTGCTATATTTCCTCTCTTTTTAGATGGAATGGCTCTGATGTACTGTTGTATGGTGGCTTGCATACATACTCATTTGTGTATGTAGTTGATCCCTTCGCCTGCCGATTATGCCGCCCGTTATTGTCCCGATGTTTGGAAATGGTTAGGACGGCCGAAAGTTCTACCTGTGAGTGGCATTTGGGCCCCACCGTACTATTTTAACCATTTCCGCTCATCCAGGCTTGTAACTAGGAGCGTAATTCACCGAGGTAGTTACAATTGGTATCAGAGCCATCCCGACCTTCAGGGTCTCAGCCAAATGGTCGTTGTCTGTCTAGCAAATATTTTGGTAGTTATGTATACTAGGGAAAAACAAAACGCGAGAGTAGGACTGCTTCCACTTTTCTTCTTACCCACCCACCCACCCTTTTCTGGTAAGGAAGTGTAACGTTTTCAATCCTCTTCTTAAAATTCAAACTAGGATTCACGTGTTCTGGGTTTCCGTAGTACCATAGGTTGTGTGTGCGTGTGTGTAATTCCTTGTCTATCTGTTGCATCCAAGTTATTATCACAATCTGCCTTTGGTTATCAACTGTTGGTACATTCCATACCGACAGGCTTTTGCAAACCGACGCGATCTATCTGATTCGTTGTATACCGACGCGATCTGTCTTACTCTTTGTTATCCGACGTTATCTTGTTTGGGGTGTTTGTTTCCGTAGTTGCTAATCTTTAGGTTATCTTGAAAAGAAGGGGTTGGGATATGTGTTCTATTTATTCATGTGCGGAGTAATGATTTGAGTGCGGGATGGAGTCACGACCATACCACTACTTTTATCATTCGCTCTTGTATATTGAATTGGTAGAGTCACTAATCTTGATTCGTTAAGTGATTTTGCGCATCTATTGGTATTTTAATGCCGAAATTTGTGGAAATTTTTTCTTTGATATATGTGTGTACCACACTCCTTTTCAGTCATGTGCGATATGCTTAATATCTTCTAAGTGCTTTGAACTTCGTTGATATTTTAATATCATCTTAGTAAATTGTATCCTTTAATCTTGATTAATTCCATTTTGGTACTATTTTGGATTATTATTATTCTCCATCATAGTACTGACTTGTGTTTTATATCAACCACAGGATGTCACCACCACGCCGTTCTGAGGAGGACATCCAACCTGAACTGGGGGCAGCGTTGTCAAGCATCGCCAATGCCTTGGCAGCAATGCAGCAGAACCAGCAGCGTTTCGAGGAAAGTGTCAGGAGGAATGAGTTTGTTCCGCTACCTCCACCTCCCAAGCGAGGAGACATCAAGAGCTTCCTGAAGTTCAACCCACGCCAATTTGATGTTTCTGATCAACCACTTGATGCTGATGATTGGTTGCGTGAGATGTCAAGGCTGTTGATGACTGCTGATGTTCCTGAGCAAGAATGGGTAAAGTGTGCTACTCACCTTCTGAAGGGACACGCAGCTCTCTGGTGGGAGAATTACCTGAAGGCAAACTGCACTGGTTTTCAGCCTACTTGGGGACAGTTCACTGGAGCTTTCAAAGAGCAGTATCTATCAGAAATTGTCATGGAGAGGATGAAGGAAGTGTTTCTCAACCTCAAGCAGGGCAATGATAATGTCAATACCTACATCAGAAACTTCATGAACCTTTCTCGTTATGGTGGCGATGAGATCTCTGATGACAAGAAGAAGCAAAAGAGGTTCAGGCAAGGGCTCAATGCATCGATTAAGTATGCAATTACACATGCAAGGCCGGCGTCTTTTCTGGAACTTCAGCATACAGCTCTGCAGGAAGAGGCAAGTAGGCAAGTGTTTGAGGAGTCAAAGAAACACAGCCGTGATGCAGCAGGCTCTTCAGCTATGTCAACTCCTTCTAAGCGTCGTGTCTGGGTTCCTAACACCCCACCGTCGCTCCCGGCTCCACCAAGACCTTCAAGCTTCGCGGCAAGGCCACCAAACTTCCTCACTGCTGCTCCTAGGGGCTACAACCACCACTACCCTAGAGCGCCTGGCGGAGTCCCTGGCTACGTTGCTCCACGTCCAGCTGGTGCTTGTTACACGTGTGGAAACACTGGGCATCAAAACTGGAACTGTCCGATGAAGAACAAGGCTCTTCCTCCACCACCTCCAAGATCTGCGGCAAGCTCTCCTATGGTTCGTGCACCACCACCTCGGGCTCTCAACATCAACACCAAGCCCGGGTCTACTGTTGCTCGTGCCAACTGTGTCAATGCCGCTCAAGCTGAGCATGCACCTGGAGTTGTGATGGGTATGCTATCCGTTAACTCAGTCCCTGCACGAGTTTTGTTTGATTCTGGTGCATCGCATTCTTTTGTGTCAACCAAGTTTGCAGATGAGAATGGGTTAGCTATGGATCCTCTCCTTAAGCGGTTAATGGTCCTTTCTCCTGGAGCAACTATGGCAGCTTCTAAAATCAGCCATGGCAATCAAATTGAGATTGGTGGCTCTTCGTTCTCGGCTTCCTTAATCATTCTGGGCAATTCTGACATTGATGTCATCTTGGGCATGGATTGGTTGACAGCAAATGCAGCTGTGATTGATTGTGCTGAACGCTCGGTTTCTCTAAAGATTCCTGAAGGCCATATAGTCTATTCTCCAAGTCTGACTCCTTCTATCCAGCTTTTCTCTTTGGCGGCTCTGAATGATGATGCTATGGAAGCTATTCAGAGTGTTCCGGTGGTCTGTGAGTTCCCAGTTGTCTTTCCTGAAGAGTTGCCAGGTATGCCTCCGGATCGTGAGGTTGAGTTTGTAATTGAGCTTGAACCTGGTACCGCTCCTATCTCCAAGCGGCCTTATAAAATGGGTCCTGCTGAGTTGGCTGAACTCAAACGTCAGCTTGATGAACAAGAGAAGTTGGGTTTCATTCAACACAGTACTTCTTCTTGGGGTAGCCCAACCCTCTTTGTGAAGAAGCGAGACAAGACTGATAGACTTTGTGTTGACTATCGGGCTCTCAATGCTAAAACCATCAAGAATAAATATCCCCTTCCGCGGATTAATGATCTCTTCGATCAGCTAGCTGGAGCTGTGGTATTCTCTAAGCTTGACTTGAGAAGTGGTTATCACCAAATCAAGATTCGCAAGGAAGATGTTCCTAAAACAGCTTTCACCACCCGCTATGGCCTGTATGAGTACACGGTCATGTCTTTCGGTCTCACCAACGCACCTGCCACCTTCTCGAGGCTCATGAACTCGGTTTTCATGGAGTATCTTGATAAGTTCGTTGTGGTCTATCTGGATGACATCCTAGTCTATTCCAAGTCACAGAAAGAGCATGAAGAACACCTTCGGTGTGTCCTAAACAAGCTTCATGAGAACCGCTTGTATGCAAAGTTCTCCAAGTGTGAGTTTTGGCTGCCTCAAGTAACCTATCTTGGTCATGTCATCTCTGCCAAGGGCATTGCCGTCAACCCAGAAACTGTGAAGACGATTGTTGAATGGCTTCCTCCTGTAAATGTCAAAGAAGTGCGGAGTTTCCTCGGTTTGGCTAGTTATTGCCGTCGCTTCGTTCAGAACTTTTCAAAGATAGCGAAGCCTCTTAACGATATCCTCAAGAAAGGCAAGAAATACCTTTGGACTCCTGCATGTCAAGCAAGCTTTGAGACACTCAAAAAGAAGCTCACTTCCACACCAGTCTTGGTTCCTCCGGATACATCCAAGCCTTTCCAGATATTCTGTGATGCCTCTTTGCACGGATTGGGTGCGGTCCTTATGCAAGAAAAACAAGTTGTTGCTTATGCCTCTCGACAGTTGAAGACGCATGAGATCAACTATCCTACACATGACCTCGAGCTCGCAGCAGTTGTCTTTGCTTTGAAAGTATGGAGGCACTACTTGCTTGGCAACCGTTGTGAGATCTTTTCTGATCACGAGAGTCTGAAGTATATCTTCACTCAGCCTGATCTCAACCTTCGGCAGAGGAGATGGATTGAAGCAATCAATGATTTTGATTTGACCATCAACTACACTCCGGGAAAAGCTAATGTCATGGCAGATGCTCTCAACCGCAAAGCTTATGTCAACAACCTCATGATGGAAGAACAACAGCCTCTCTTGTGCGAGGAATTCCGTCAGCTCAACCTTGAAATTGTGGAACAAGGGTATCTCCTGAACCTTCTGGCTACTCCTCTCTTGGAAGAAAAGGTTCGCTCCTTTCAGCTCGGTGATCCGTACACAAGAAAGGTCATCTCCAACATCCAGCTTCCGAAGTATGAGTCCTTCCACGTCGATGATCAAGGCACGCTTTTCTTTGAACACCAGATGTTTGTTCCGAAATACCCGGGTTTGAGAGAGCAAGTTCTCAAGGAGGCGCATGATTCTGTTCTTTCTATCCACCCTGGCAGAACAAAGATGTACATGGACTTGAAAACACAATATTGGTGGCCGGGTTTGAAACGATATTGTGCCAAGTATGTCTCGGAGTGTGATGTCTGCCGCAGAGTTAAAGCTGTCCATCAGAAACCTTTCGGTCTTCTACAGCCATTGAAACCCCCGGAATGGAAATGGGAGAAAGTAGAGATGGACTTCATAACTGGTTTTCCTAGGTCGCAGAAGGGCAACAATGCAATCTTTGTTGTCATTGACAGGCTTTCTAAAGTGGCTCACTTCTTCCCCGTCAAGGAAACAATTTCTGCAATTCAGTTGGCTGAGCTCTATATCAACAGAATTGTCTCTCTGTATGGGGTTCCGCTTGAGATCAGTTCAGACCGTGGAAGCATCTTCACTTCCAAGTTCTGGGAGAGTTTCCAAAATGCTTTGGGAACAAAGTTGAACTTCAGCACAGCTTACCACCCTCAGTCGCAAGGACAAGTTGAAAGGATCAATCAGATTCTGGAGGATATGCTTCGTGCTTGCGTCATCTCATTCGGCATGAAGTGGGAAGAATGTCTTCCTTATGCTGAATTCTCTTACAACAATAGCTTCCAGAAAAGTCTAAAGATGGCACCATTTGAGGCTCTCTATGGTCGCAAATGCAGAACTCCGATTGGTTGGTCGGGTGCAGGAGAAAGAATTTTGTTTGGCCCTAACATTGTAACTCAAGCGGAGGAGAAGGTTCACATCATTCTTGAAAATCTGAGGATTGCTCAAAGTCGCCAGAAGAGCAATTATGACAGGAAGCACACGGACATGGAGTATGTCCCTGGTGATCTCGTCTACCTTCGTGTCACTCCCATGAGAGGCACGCACCGCTTTGGTATCAAATGAAAAGCTGGCTCCTAGATACATCGGTCCATTCAAAATTCGTGGAAGAAGAGGAGAAGTTGCTTATGCTCTTGAGCTCCCGGAAAAACTCAAGGTCCATGATGTTTTCCACATCTCTCAGCTCAAGAAGTGCTTCAAGGATCTCGGCAGGACCGTGGACCATGAGCTTATCAATCTCCAAGAAGACCTGTCTTATCAAGAACACCCCACAAAAATCCTTGAAGTCGCAGAAAGAAGGACTCGCAACAAGTCCATCAAGTTCTGCAAGGTGCAGTGGTCGCACCATTCTGTTGATGAAGCCACTTGGGAACGTGAAGATGAGCTCCGTGCCAAGTATCCTACCCTGTTTGAGTCTTCTTTTTCTTCCTAGAATCTCGGGGCGAGATTCCTGTTTAGTGGGGGAGAGTTGTAGCATCCCAATTGTCTAACAATTGTAATGCTACTTGGTCTAGTAATATAATGGCTACTTCATATATATAATTGTTGCATCATAATTATATCATGCTCATGTCATCATGCCACCTTGCATTTGAGCATCATATAAAACCCCTTTTTGTTTGGTTCTTATCTCATATGCATTGTTAATTGTATTTGCCTCTTGATATTGTATTTGGTTCTTGATATATTGTTTAATGCCCAACTTGAGTTGGGGGCATATATTTTATTCCACTCCACCACCTTTTCTTTCACCACCTTATAATTCCACCATCCAACTAAATATGAGTTTTGCACTTTATTTGAGTTTACCTCTAGCTCATGTGGGTTGGGATGGATCCAAATCTTTTCCACATGCTCTCATCTTAGCATCATGTTGTTTTCACATTATTGATATACGAGAGCCACAGGGCCACCTTTGCATGCCTTGTGAGTGGGACCCTTTTCCTAGCTTCCATATGGGTTATTATGGAGTTATGCTCATGTGGGGATATTTTTGGGAATAGTAAGCATCTAGTGGAATATACACACTAGTAATTCCCAATGATAATCAAATGTGATCATCTCCATCTACTCCACTTGGAGCTTCCTTCTAAAATCTTTTGCTTGGCTTATTCCACTTTTGGACATGCATAAGAATAATGCCATGTTTATTATTTTGTTTCACAAGGTTAAAACATGGTATTAATTATTTTGCATGGGCCATGCAACCATCTCCATCTTTGGTCCTCCTTGTTTTAGTTGGATTTTTGGGTGAACCATCTCATCTCTCATCTCTCTCTCCCTCCTTTTGGCTTGATCTAGTTTGATCTTGCTCAAACCCATCACCACCTTTTATCTCTTCCTCTTTTTGGTAGAACCCTTGTTTGTTTTTGTTTTTGCTCTTGCTTGAGCTTGCCAAAGAAAACCCATCACCCAATCCTCTACACCACATCTCTCTCTCCCTCCCTTTTCTTCACCTTCCTCCCCTTTTCACCTCCACCCATGCATGGTCATGTGGTTATGCCTAAAACCCTAAACCATACTCTCTATCTCTCTATCTTTCTCAAATCTCTCACCTAATCTAAACCCTAAACCTAACCTCCATCTACCCTAGTTACATCCTACCACAACCTTGGGCATCATCTAATCTACCATACCCCCCTCTCTAAGCTAAACCCTAAACCTACCTCCCTCTCTCTCGGCCTCTCCTCTCTCACCTAGCAGGCCCACCTGGCTACCCCTCTCCCTGGTCCCACACCTCACCTACCCCCTCTCTCTCTCTACCCCAACCCTAACCAAACCCTACCCGAGGCTCCCCCAACCTAGCCGAGCCTCCCCTCTCCTCCTTTCTCCTCTCTCTGCCTAGTGTGCCCCACCCGAGCCTGGCCTCTCTCCTCCCTGCCTTGCCCCACCTGCAGCCACCTGCACCTCGCCCTGGCCTGCCCGAGCACGTGAGAAGGAGGGTAGGGAAAAAGGTGGCCGAACCACCTTTTACTCTCCACCACTCCCCCCCACGGCACCCCCTCTCCTTCTCTGCTTTTCCCTCCCTCTCTCTCGCCTGCTACCTCTCCAGATCCGCCCCAGAGCTTGCCCTCTCCTCCCCTCTCTCTCCACCACCGTCAGACCCCGACGCCGGCTGCCGCCGTCTACCTCTGCCCCTCATCGTTCCAGCCGGCGTGCCGTCGTGGAGGTGATCGAGAAGACCGTGGAGTACCTCTGCTACGCCCTGGACCGTGCCAGCGAGTAGGAGACGGTCCCCTGTACCCCTGCACGCCGACGCGTCTCGCCGGAACCCTAGCTACGCTCGGCCTCTGCATCGACGACGATCGCCAGCGCCTCTGCCCGAACCAACTCCACCATCATCTCCTCGGTGAGCCCCTTAACCCCCTGGACATGTCCCGCCTCGCCGTACCGCCCTAGATCCGCCGGCCCTTCCGTCGAGCACCCTCGGTGCACCGACGAGCGTGGCGTCTGTTCGCTCCAGCGTCGCGCAGACACCCCATCTAGGCCCCAACCCCCTTGCTGTCACCAAACCCCAGGCCACCGCAGTGGCTCTGCCCTCCGCGCGCGAGCCCTAGGTCCCCGGATCGATCCCGCGCGCCGCACCCCGTGTCCGCTGTCGAGCACCGTTTTGTCGTCAGAGAGAGAAGAAGCACAATGCAGGTCGTGACGTTTTACAGAAAACCCCCTCTAGCTTTTTATTCCTAAACCCGCGGTACCTCGTGGCCCACCAGTCAGCCGCCCGATCAACCTTGCAGAAAACACCCCCCAGCTCTCCAGTCTCAACCCGCAGCCCCTGGATCCGCAACGTGTCGCCCGCGGGATGGCTGCGCGCGCAGTGGACCCGCGAGATTGCTGGCCCCACTTGTCATCCTCTGTGGCTGGGCGTGCTCGCGGTGACAGAAGTTTTTTCTGCGCGCTGTGGCGTCCAGTCAGCAGGGGGCCCACCTGTCAAAGTCTGTGGCTAGAACTGAGCGAGTAACAAAAGTATTTTTCTGTATATCTGTTTTAATTCAAATCTTTTCAAATATAATTCAAATTCAAATTTAAATCTGTTTTTAATTATCTTTTAAAATATAAATCCAAATAATGCAAATAATATATGTTTTCAAATCAGAAAAATATGAGGAATTCAAATATGCCATTCAAAATATATTTTGGACACTTTAATTTCCAAGTTGATTAAAATTACAATAAAATGCCCTTTTTCCTTAATTAATTAATAACTTTTGTTTTATAACTCCAAATTTAACAAATGATATGTCTAAAATGATTAGCTCGACGAGACCTTTCTGTTTATGCATTCCTTGTTCTATTTTGCAGCATGCATCATATACATATAATGTGTACAGCAACTAATATGAGGTTAAAATGAGGCTAAAACTCAATAAAATGGTTTATTCTTGTATTCCACACCTCACCCATGCCATGCTACCTTATTGCCGTGCAAATTGTGCATCATTCATCATGGCATGATTGTTTGCTTGAGGCATTTTATTCATATGCTTGTGCACCTTATTTATGTTGGCCCTTGTTTGTTTGGTTCTTCTTCGAATAGACGCTGAGCAGGGGATATATCAAGATACCCAGGAGCACTACCCAGATCCTTCTCTCGCTTCAACTGAGCTGCCAGGCAAGCACTACCACATGCTTGCATACATATAGTACCTACTGCCTCTATCTTATTCTTGCATCATTGAGTCGCGATTGCATTAATTTGAATCCCAAGTATTGCATAGCCTTTACTTTTAAACCCCACCGAAGCTTGTTCCTCCATCCCATGAGCCATTACTACAGGAGTTGTTTGAGCCATGCGAGTCGTAGAACAGCATGTGTAGGGTATGTGAGTGTCTGATGGATAACGAGGTACCTAAACAACTTAACCTGAGTAGTAATGGGATAACTAATGAAAGTGGCATCGGTGAGCCATATTCGCTATTTGGTTTTTCAGGCTCACTTGTGTCCCGTAGGACCCCGAGTACTTGATTCCTGTTCCTTGAATATTCGCGCTATCCACATCCGGGAGGCTTATGAACCCCCCTGAGCCAGAGCTTGATTCATTCTTATTTCTTGGGGCCACAAACTAGTTTGAGGTTTTATTTACTATCCTGTACTTATGCCATGCTTTACTGCTTTATTTAAATTGTGCGAGGTACTGCACATTGTACTGTTTAGGAAAGCGGAGTGTTTTCGCGGTATCGACAAGCCCAGTCACATTTTCGGGTTCCCAGTCGTTTACAGCCATTGGCGCAAACCTTGAGTCCGTCTCGGAGTCGGCCAACTTCGTCGCGGGTAGCTTAATAGGGTGGCCCCTGAAATATTTCTGAATCCTGTGATCGCTTTGTCGTGACTTCCTCATTGGGGTTTGATTTTGTTTTTCCGAGGTTGATCGAGTGTGTGTTGCTATTTGTGCACCCCTGCAGGGTAAAACTTTCTGAAAGCCGTGTCCGCGGTTATGGACGACTTGGAGCACAGTTTCTCGATCATAGACAAGAATAACTAAAGTACCGCTTTTAATTTGACTAAGTACCGGACTAGTAAATAGTGCAACACTCATGGAATGGATAATAAAACTGCCAACGGATGGGGGGTTGTTCTTCCGCTTCCTCGTCGGTAAGCGAGGAGGAGGATGGATCTGTGGATATTACCGTTATTACTGTTATAACTGTTGTTATTAATTCACGGACATCCGTCTATCCTTGGTTAGGCGGATGGTTAGCGAGTATCTATAGAATTGCTAGGGTTTATCTTTTGCTGCAATTGCGTCACCCCAGGTTGTGTCCCCTTTAGAGGCATAAAGACTTGCTGAGTACCCCTAGGGTCTCACACGATAAATTATTGGTTCAGATGAACAGGTACACTCACAAGATGGATACTGGGTGGAGGAGATGGACGATGTGGGCAACGATCATTCGGTGTAGAGATTCCGGGAACGGGGATCCGTGAGATCTGTGGGCGGGATGTGTTTATTTATGGGGCATCTTATGCTGATTTGCTTCTTATCCGTACTCGGATTTTGTCTTCCGCTTCCGCCTGATACTCCGATGTTTGATGTATGAGGAGATATCCTAAACTATTATATCTATCTAGGATATTTGGATCTTGCCGTATGGTGTTGCTATATTTCCTTTCTTTTTAGATGGAATGGCTCTGATGTACTGTTGTATGGTGGCTTGCATACATACTCATTTGTGTATGTAGTTGATCCCTTCGCCTGCCGATTACGCCGCCCGTTCCTATCCCGATGTTTGGAAGTGGTTAGGACGGCCGAAAGGTCTACCTGTGAGTGGCATTTGGGCCCCACCGTACTATTTTAACCATTTCCGCTCATCCAGGCTTGTTACTAGGAGCATAATTCACCGAGGTAGTTACAATAGTGATGTTGCATGTCACCTCAAAAATTATTCTTTTTATCACTTACCTACTAGAGGACGAGCAGGAGTTAAGCTTGGGATGTTTGATACATCATAAATGTATCTATAATTTTTGATGCTCCATGCTTGTTTTGTATCAACTATCTTATTTTAGTCTACACTTTGAGGCATTTTTATACATTTTCTGGAACTAACCTATTGACAAGATGCCGCAGTGCCAGTTGCCTGTTTTCTGTTGTTTTTGGTTTTAGAAAAGCTAGTAAGGAAATATTCTCGGAATTGGACGAAACAAAAGCCAAAGTTCCTATTTTTCCTGACACAAGATGGAGTCCAAAGCAGAGACGGAGGAGGGCACTGAGGCGGAGACACCCTATGGTGGTGCAGGTACCCCCAGGCGTGTCACCAGCTAGTGTGGGCCCCTCGGGCCTCCACCGACCTTGCCCCTTCGCCTATATATTCCCCCAAGATGAAAACCCTAAAAACTAGATCAGAATTCCACGAAAAGTTCCACAACACCGCCACCACTGAAGAGGAGATTCGGGGGATAGAAGTCTCTGTTCTGGCACCCTAGAGCCATCTCCATCGACTCAACCGTCATCTCCATCGACATTGTTGACTCCCATGATGAGGAGGGAGTAGTTCTCTCTCGAGGCTAAGGGCTCTACAAGTAGCTATGTGTTCATCTCTCTCTATGCGTGATCTTATTGAGATCATGAGCTTTGTAATTTATAGATCTATTCTGCTACTCAAGTGCTTTAATAAATCTCTGCTTATCCCCACGTGTGTGAAGTTGATAGTTTGCACACCGTGTCGCACTTTGGCTAAGGTTACAAAAATACTTATCATGAGTATAATTTGAGTTGCATGTCTCTATGAGATTGTGGTGTTTGTTGGAACCATCTAGCGCTCAAGGTGATAGTGAGGGGTTATCTAGATGGGGAATGTGATTTTAAGGTGTGCTGTTATAGCCCTACATCATCCAACTAGAGAGTAGTTCAGGGTAGCATAATGAAGAGAAGATATTTATATGACAGTGTCCACTAGTGAAAGTATGATCCCTAGGCCTTGTTTCTAAGCATTGAAACACCATTTACAATCAGTCCTGTTACATGTTTGCTTGTTGCCACTCTCATTTCAGATTGCAATTAGCACTTATAATCATCCATATTACATGTATTTCACTATCTCTTCGCCGAACTAGTGCACCTATACACCTGACAAGTGTATTGGGTGTGTTGGGGACACAAGAGACTTCTTGTATCTTGATTGCAGGGTTGCTAGAGAGGGATACCTTTGACCACTTCCTCCCTGAGTTCGATAAACCTTGGGTGATCCACTTAAGGGAAACTTGCTGATGTTCTACAAACCTCTGCACTTGGAGGCCCAACACTGTCTACAAGAATAGAAGCGTGCGTAGACATCAAGCTTCATCGGTAGCTATATCCGCCTTGAATATCCTAAACTCCTCTTCGTCGAGCATCGGATTTTTCTTACTAATAACCTCCTAGTTTTCACCTTTGTCAATGTTATTCTTTACCCAGGTTTTCCAGCTGCTCAAGGTGTTGCTCATCTTCGTGAGGGCTAGTTTGTTCACCAGGTTCTTTCTATCCAGGTTTCTAAACCGCTCTGGGGAATCTTTATCGCTTGTGAAGCTTCTTAAGAAGGTTATCGACCAAAGCCGCATTGTCAGCATGTTTAATGTACTTCGTGTTGATCGACATGCTTTCCCGGATGATGCATCCGAGTTGCAGGCCGTGCCCTTTGGCAAACGCCTCTGGCGCAATGGGTAGGCCACTTTCTGTGACTTTAGTGAACTCATCGTAGATGGTGGCGAGCACTGACACCTTCCGATCCTTCCTTTCCTTCTTCTTCTTCTAAGTAGCGGTTGGGTTGCCACTACCACCATACGTGCGCTCGCCTCCATCGATGGTGTGATCGTCCTTGCCGCCTTCACTAGTTTCATCATAGTCATCTTTGTCCCCCTCGTAATCAGCATCTCCTCCCTCATTGCCCCTAGCAGCTCTGGCGGCAGTCGCCTCCTCCTCTGGTGGTGATGTCATCCTCATCTCCTCCTCCTCCTCCTGTTGTTGGGACCCCCGCCACAATGACTCATTGGCCTATCTAGCTTGTTCTTCGATGCTCTGCTTAGAAGGGATGGCCTCGTTGTTACCTGACATGTTTGCACTCTATTAAAAAGAGGCAAAACGTTAGCACAAATGTCGGCCAAAAAATTTGGCATGACCTTTGCTAATTTTTTGACCAAGGAGTGCCCATTTCTCAACCGAAACGGAAGTGAATCGACACTTCGGGAGAAACGGGCAACTCAATTGAAGAAATATATCCTTGTAAGACAAAACCCATCCCCATATTGATAGCCCCATGCATTGACCCTAGTATCCATCATCCATCATCCACATGCAGTATATATATAACAGATACATATGTATAAATACACTCTAGGTACACCATAAGCTTCAGTATTTTTGAAGAATGTAGATACAGCAAGGTACAACCCCACATGCTCCAGGTACAAGCAAGAGCAAGCAAGTAAGCTCCAGGTACAAAGTTAAACCATCGATTCATAAAGTAGACTATGCATAGGTCAACACCATTGCTCAATGGAAAGTATCAACTAGTAAAATATAAACATACATGTCAAGTCTGTAACTAGCTAGTAGGGAAAAAATTCCTAGTAGCAAGGACAAGGTTCTGTTCCAAATTAACCAGAACCTACTGAATCTATTTTACCCCGATAATAAGCTGCAACAAGTGACTGAAGTGAAGATTGTTTAAGTTGCTTCATTTTCTTTTATTTATGCTAGCTGAGTTTTTAAGATCAGAACCATGCATAATACGATGTCGGAACCTCAGAGTTGCTCGTACAATGAAGTACCTATGCAGCAAACTCTTGCTATAATTCTTGTAAAAGAGAAAAACATATAGGGTGCATAGCTAAAGACATATGTCAATGTAAGAAGAGATTCTAGAATCATGGCTTACCAACATGCTGGAACAAGACATGGATAAAACAATGGGCATTTGTTGTTATCAAATGCATCAAGAAAAAAAATTATATTGACTAGTTTTCATACCACTATTGTATTTCATTTTAAACTTCATTTTAAACTACAACTCAAACTTCAGAAGCACTACTGGAACATACCAAAACAAAACTACAACTTTAGTTCAAAATTCTGTGAACCTGCACTAAACCAATATACCTGACCACCACAATCAGCAACCACTCGATGCAAAAACCTTCACCAACTACCAATATAACAAAAAGGTGCATCTCCTTTTTAACCTAGAATGGGAAAACAATCAGCTAACTAAACCTGCACAGGATACAGATTCAGTTAACTAAGCCTACACAACAAAATTAAGTTAACTGGATTTTACTACCACTTTCGGTTGTAGGCTATGGGGATGGTAGGGATTGGATGAGTTCTTTCATGTAATGGCATCAGATTGTTAGGGCGTGGTGCCTAGTATCTATTATTAGTGTTTTTTGACTTTGTTGCAACTTGTTATGCTTAATGCTTGTCACTAGGGCCCGAGGCCATGATTCCAGATCTGAACATGTTATTGATTCATTATGATAGTATTGTTTATGGTCTTACCTGCAAGTTGTATACACATATTGTTGTCCGGAACCAAAGGCCCCGTAGTGACAATAATCGGGATAACCGGAGGGAATGGCTTTGATGTGAGGATCACATGTGTTCACGGAATGTTAATGCTTTGCTCTGGTGCTCTATTAAAAGGATCACCTTAATTGCCAGTAGTTCCCTTGAGGCCCTGCTGCAAACGGGCTGGCAGGAAAAACAATGTTGTGCAAGTTCTCATTGCGAGCACATATGAGTATATATGGAACACATGCCTATGATTATTTAGTACTTGGATGCGTTATCTTATTTATCTGCAAATGCTCTTTGTCTTGATTGCCATATGAATTGTCTTGTCCATGCAATGCCCGTCCATCCATCCCTATGCCTACCGCGCTTTAATCCTACTATTTAATGCAATTGTTACTACTGCCTTTACTTTTACTACTGCTATTACTTTACTATTGCTACTACAAAACATTTGCTACTGATAAACTGCTGTGAGCAAGATAGTTTCCAGGTGCAGCTGAATTGACAACTCAGTTGTTAAGGCTTATAAATATTCTTTGGCTCCCCTTTTGTCGAATCAATAAATTGGCTTTCACTTCCCTCGAAAATACTGCGATACACCCCCTGTACTTGTGGGTCATCAAGACAGTTTTCTGGCGCTATTGCCAGGGAGCATAACTCTATTTATCAAGTTCACTTGGAATCACTATTGTTCGCTGCTATCCATCCATCATGGGTAAGTCTTGTGATGTCAAGGTCCCTATTTTACCATCCACTACAAGGAGAGGTACGGTTCTGAACACCTCTGTTGCTCTTGACTCACCATCTATGATGAGTAAGCTCCTTACACCACCACATACACATGCTACACATACTGCTACTACTGCTGAATCTGAAACTGCTGATACTTATGATGCTTCTTCTACCGTGCTTGATAAGAGTGGTTCATTAGGTCCTTTCCTAGATGCTACGATTGCTAGAAATATAGCTGGAAATACTGAAACTCCTAATGAAGACACTACTACACCTGTCAGTTCACCTGAGTCTAGAGAGAGCTATGATATTGAAGACGGTTATATAGAGATGACTGATGAATTTATTAAAGAATGTCAAAACACTCATGATAAAAGTGCTATTAAGAGTCTTTTTGAGAAACATACTGTTAGACCTAAATTATCTCCTAATGCTAAGTTTGCTACATCTCCCATAAACATTAAAGATAAAGATTATGATTTCTCTCTTGATTTATCTTACATAACCATTGTTGAGAAAGAACCTTTTTGTGGGAGTAAGAATGAAAGTGTTGTAGCACATATGACTGAGCTTTCTACCATGAGTGGCCTATTTTCTGATGATATTAAGATACACACCTACTTTGTTGCTAAATTTTTCCCCTTTTCACTGAAAAGAGAAGCTAAAACTTGGTTTAATAATTTACCTCCTGGATCAATTGATAGCCCTGATTGCTTGATTAGTACCTTCCTTCAGAAATATTTCCCTCCTAGTGCTAGACATGCCATTTTGCAAGAACTTTTTGATTTTAAATAGGGAGAAAAAGAGATATTGCCTGAATCATGGGCAAGGTTTTGTGCTTTGATTCATGCGCAGGCTGGATGTCCATTACCTAAAAATGAACTCCTTGATATATATTATAATGGACTAACTAAGGAATCTAGGACATACCTGGATAGTTGTGCTGATTGTGTTTTCAGGAATAGAACTCCCAAAGAAGCTGGGGAATTAATGGCTAAAATAAGCAAGAATTATGATGATTGGACTTCACCTGAGCCAACTACGCCTAAGACAACTACACCTGTGTTAACTGTGCCTGAGCCAACACCTACACCAACATCAAAGAAGAGGGGAGTTATTGAACTAAATGATGAAGTGATGAAGGAGGCTAAGAAATGTCTTAAGAAAAAGGGTATTAAAGCTGAAGACGTGAAGAATTTACCTCCTATAGAAGAATTATGTAAGCCAATCCCCCACTCATCCATTATTGAGGTACACTCTCTCCAACATTTTGATGAAGGTGATATTCCTTACTCTAAACCTCCTGATCAATGCTTAGAAGAATTTGATGTTTTTATTGTTAAGCAAGATAATTTTAATAAAGGATGCAAAATCATCTAATGGAAAACTCTAGATCTATTGTTGAGTTGAAGGATATTGTGGAAAGAACCTCTAATGACGTTAAAATGCTTGTTAAACATTTTCAAATGATTCAAACTCAAATTGATCAGCTTATTAAAGTACAAAAAGACTTGCTAATTAATGTTGCTAAGGAAAAACAAGCTTATGAAATTAGAACTAGAAGTGGTGCTGCCACCCAAGATCCTCTATATCCTGAGGGGCATCCTATAAGAATTGAGCAGGACTCTCAACAAATTGAAAATAGTGGTACTTCTCCTAAGAAAAGGAAAAAGAAACATAAAACTATTGTAGAACCTTCTGGACCTACTAAAGATCCTAATAGTATATCTGTCTCTGATGCCGAAACTGAAAGTGGTAATGAGGAAAATGATGCTCTTGATAAAGTAAAAGTTGAAGAAGAACCTGAAAGGCACACTAAGAATACTAAATACACTAAAGAAGATTTTGTTGCTAAGAAACATGGTAGTGAAAGAGAGCCTTGGGTCCAAAAACATATGCCTTTCCCTGATAAGAAACACAAGTCAAAGGAAGATGAACACTACAACAAGTTTTGTGAGTGGATGAAACCTTTATTTTTGCAAATTCCTTTGACTGATGCTATTAAATTGCCTCCTTACTCAAAGTATATGAAGGATATTGTCTCCAATAAAAGGAAGATACCTAATGAAGAAATTTCTACTTTGCTTGCTAATTATTCCTTTAATGGTAAGGTTCCAAAGAAACTTGGAGACCCAGGGATTCCAACTATTCCATGCTCTATTAAAAATAGTTATGTTAGAAATGCTTTGTGTGATTTGGGAGCAGGAGTTAGTGTTATGCCTTTTTCCCTCTATAAGAGACTTCAATTAGAAAAAGTAATACCAACTGATATATCTTTGCAAATGGCTGATAAATCTACTACTATTCCTGTTGGTATATGTGAGGATGTACCAGTTCAAGTAGCTCATAATTGCTTGATATTAACTGACTTTGTTGTGCTTGAAATGCCTGAAGATGACAATATGTCTATTATTCTTAGGAGACCTTTTCTTAATACTGCAGGAGCTGTTATTAATTGTAATCAAGGAAAGGTGACTTTTAGTGTTAATGACAAGGAGCATACTGTCTATTGCCCCAAGAAGATTGATCGGACTTATGGTTTAAATTCAATTGAACATGTTGAGGGCATCCAAGTTGGAGAAATATATTGTCCCATACCACGAGAAAAATATGAAACTATTATGATTGGGACCACTGCTATCAAGGTTGAGGTAACATAATCATTAGTGGAATACAAAGTTTTGTTTCATATAAAATTGTTTTGGTAACAATACCTGATCAACCTTGTTAACAAAGGGATTTTAATAAACAACACAATGTTTTCACCATGATTATCTTTTACTTTTATTTTATCCATTTTAGTTTTTGTCTTCACTTAGTTTACTTTTCTGTTGCTAGTTGCTTGCTTATTAGAGTGTCTTAGAACTTCTGAAGTTTTTGTTTTGTTTTGCTTTTGCATCTTTCCGAAAAAATCTTTCTGTCAGAAAATCATTCATCAATACCTGAAAATTGCTCAAAAATAAAGTGTCTCGAAAAATTCTAGAAAATTCATATTAAATTTTTACGTGCAAAAAGGGGCAGAGAAGTGCCTAGAGTGACCCAAGGGGCCCACCAGGAAGGCACACCACCTGGTGGCGTGGCCACACCAGGGGCGCGGCTGTCCATGGTGTGGGCCACCCCTGTCCCTCCACTTACACTCTCACTTGCCACTTCTTTCTCATTCTCGAGAAAACACCAGTTCATTGCTCGGAATCACGGTCTTGCTGTTCTTTTCCATGATTTTTCGATCTCCTTCCTCAGCCCATCTTTGTTGCTGAAATTTGGAGCATTTGTTCTCCGATATGTGACTCCTCCGCTTGTCCAAGTAGATTTGTGTTTAGTGGATTATATCTTGAGTATTTTGCTACTGTAGGTGACAGGTTATGAGATCTTGTAAGCTTGTTAAATGCTTATAAAAATTGTTTTGATGCATGTTTAGGCCTCTTACAAGTCCCTATGAGTAGTTCCCTTCATTATGTATTCACTTTGCAATCACTTGTATAATGGATGTTTAAATATCGGAATATCAAAGATGAATAACCACACTTTTGGAGAAATATTTGAGAGGGACACACCCAGGAGGGTAAGGCCTTCAAGATCAGCCTCTCTGTTTAGGCCATCATATAATGAAGATCTTATTGCACCACGCTTTGGCAATGCAAGAGATGAGGGAGATGCTCACCCATCTACCTTCCCTTGTTTTACCTTTTTGCAAGCTGCAAGGATCCTCAATGATTTCTTACTACTGGTTCAGAGGGTTGGTCTAACCACTTACATGGAAGATGAGAGTGAGCAATATGCCATGCTCACCAAAACTTCTGTTGAGTGTTTCGTTTTCACTAACACCCCTTATCAGTCAACTGTTTCATTCAAAATTTCTAATATGCCTATTACCATGCCATTGGAAAGATTTTGCAGCATTATAGGCATAGGCATGACTGGGACAGTGAAGAAGATCCA
The DNA here is from genome assembly GCA_916181665.1 of Avena sativa. Lineage (NCBI taxonomy): Eukaryota > Viridiplantae > Streptophyta > Magnoliopsida > Poales > Poaceae > Avena > Avena sativa. Next base: position 539,000,018 of record OV702289.1, on the reverse strand, counting down.
AGGATGACCTGCTGATTTGCTGGAGCTATACCGAAGTGTGACAAATGACAATGACCGCATGGCTCAGCGCGGGAAGATAAGAAACATTCAACTCCTAGCTCTAAGATATTTTGCTTATTATCTTGCCACTATTATTCTTGGTAGGGAGAACACTAGTAACATTTCTAATTATCATTTAGCCTTCCTCGCTGCTGCACTTAATAATGATACCAAGTATAATCTTGGCTCTCTCATTGCTCGCCACCTAGCCGCTAGAGGACCTATTTATGGGGGCATTATTGCCTCATGCATGGTTGCTGCTTTAGAAGTTTCTGTGGATCCTAATGACATTGTGTTGACACCACAAAGGCTTGATCTTGCTGCTATGAAAATGCATCACTTTGTGACTGCTGACTCTAGTACGGAGGGTTTAGTATATAGGATGTTGTTTACTGACGGAGACGAGAGGGAAATTCCTTTGCCACAATCCACTTTGTTCAGTATTTACAGGAGACCATGGTTGCATTCCAAGGAGGAGGTGGACGAGCAGCTCCGCTTGCTTATTTTCCACGGGCAGCACCAGGGGGATGTGCCCTCTTACGACTATTCTGCGCACTACGCTGGGGCGTCCTCGAGCTCGTATCAGGATGAGGGCACCTCCTCGCCGTACTACGGAGGCGCTCCATCTTGGCCAGCTTGGGATTGATACCCACTTAGGCTAAAAGCCTAAGCTTGGGGGAGGTACACCGACAACACACTCATCTACATATCATGTTTAGTCGGTACTTTGTATATCCATGTTTTCGTTCTCTTTTTAGTTTTCGTTCTTTCTTTACTTTTGCTTTCCAAAACACAAAAAGACCAAAAATATTTTCGTTGTTTCTTGTTGTTTGCTTCTTTGTCTTTTTAGCCTTGGTTTGATTCTTCCTTTTAGCTTTGTCTTAATTATTCGAAAAACCCAAAAAGATTTCACTTTGCTTGTTCTTCCTTTTGGTTCTTGCCTTTAAAAATCGAAAACCAAAAAATATTTTTGTTCTTCTTTGGCTTTGTGAAGTTCGTTGCAGGGTTCAGCCATCCTCAGTGGAGTTTGGTTTCATGTTATTATTCAAGCCACACAAGTGAAGGGCAATAATGAGGATTAATGACAACATGAGGTGTGGTAAGAGGCTGGTAACGAACTCTATTTGTTTTCATTTTTGACATATACTCAGCATTGTGGGCATGCTTAGTCTGTTCATGTAAGGTGTATGTTATTTATGGATGCTTAGAAGTTCTTGGTTTCTTATGATTAGCTCCAGCTTGCTAATGGTTTGTATCATGTCATATGAATATTTGCTTGCATTGCTCTATTCATAACTTGGTATGACACTGTGGTATCCTCCTCTGAATGTTTCACTTGAATTGACGTGGCACATACTCACGCATGCATATGACTGAAACAATAATCAGTTAAGCCTCGATGAATTATTTTGTCTCAAGGCTCTTGAATCACTTTCATGCCATGATTAGTCATATTTTGTTGCAAGGATGATTATGACAGTTATTGATCTCTTGTTTGTCGCTCCCTTACTATTGTTAGCCTTCATGTGCACTGAGTCTGAGCTCTACTCGTGTCTCCAACTCCTCAAAACCAATATTGCCAAAAGTGTCCACCATACCTACCTATTAGCATCATATGCTTTTCCATGCATATTCAGTATGCCTTTGATTTCTTCCGAATAAAATGTTTGCTTATTATGAGAAAGTTAGTTAGTAAAGCTCTCACGAACTTGATGGCACACTTTATTTCTTGCACTTAATAAACCTGAACCATTGTGACTATCCATGAAAGTCATATGCTTGCAAATTATAGGCTGGGGATTAGCAGAACCGTGATGTCACGGGGAACGCTTTCAACACCTGTAAATATATACCCCGTTGATATCATGCTCTTTTGTTTACGGATGTCGTTGGTGTGAAATAAAAGGGGAGCTTGTAAGTCCGTGGAGTTATGTATGTGTGTTAGAGAAACACCTGGGCGGCTGGTCTAATCCATGCCTAATCATGGTGGAAACCTTCAGCGTAACCATAATGAGCAATCTATGAAACATTCTTCTTACAAAAAAAGAGAGAGATAGTTATTGAGAAAAAGAAAAAAAATATCATGAGAAAAGAGGAAAGAGAGAAAAAAAGCACCATTTTCTCATGGTAAATAAGAAGATAGCTGAGATGCTCATTGTCTGCTTGCCTTGTCATTTTGATATGGGGATTCTTCTGTATCATTGGTTAAGGGGTACCCCGTTGGCGGTTCTCTATGATACGCATGTATTTACTATGACAAGAACTTATCGGTAACTAAAGTTGAGTAGCATGAGGAGCGACCCTCGTACTCAAGGGACATGAGATTTCCAGTTTATGGTCTATCAAGCATATAACTCGTACTGGACCTCACTTTCACCTTAACCATTTTAAGATGCTTATGATAGGGGCAATGAGATATCAAAGCTAATGAGTACCATACTTTCAGCATTTGGAAGCCTTTCAAACTTTTCAAAACCTTTTCACTTCCTGGTTGAGTCACCACTTATTCCATGAGCACTTTCTTGAGAGCATAGTTGTCATTCTTAGTGTAATGTGCTTGTCTCAAAACTTGGCTAATTGTGTCATGACTTTGATATCTTTACTTCTAGTCTTCACTTGAACTTCATAGGTGCCTTGGCATTTATTTTGCTCTACAATCAAAGGCAAGTGAGATACCACTCTATCATACCTTTTTATGAGCATTGCAATGTTGCTTATGTTTATGTTTCATGCTACTTACTATTTTTGAGTTAGGATCTCTTCATATCTTGCAATAACTATTGAGTAACCTCATTTGCATACTCCTTATTATGAATTGACCAAGTACTTGATCATATGCTGAGAATATATACATCTTATTAAGCAAATGTGTTCGTGAAAGTTTCTTTTGTCACACTCAGTTTTCAACTGAATTGCTTGAGGACAAGCAATAAGCTAAACTTGGGGGGAGTTGATACGTCCAAAATGTATCTACTTTCCCGAACACTTTTGCTATTGTTTTTCCTCTAAACTTGTGTGATTTGGACACAACTAACACGGACTAACGCTATTTTCAGCAGAATTACCTTGGTGTCTAATTTGTGTGCAGAAAATCAACTATGAGGAAAAATCCTAGAAAATATGCCAGAAATCCTATTTCACCAGAAGACTCACGAAGCCAGAAGACAAGACGGAGGAGGGCCATGAGGGGCCCACACCACCTGGCCGCGCGGGCTAGGCCAGGCCATGCCTGGGGGTGCTGTGGCCGCCTCGGTCACCCCCTCGGCCTCCCTCTTCGCCTATAAGTTGCCTCTTGACCTAAAAACTAGGGGGGTTCGATGTTTTTCCAGAAAGAGTTCCGCTGCACCACCACCACCAGATTCCGTGATTTAGAACCAGAAACTCCGTTCTGGCACCTTGCCGGGACGGGGAATTGGAGGAGATCATCACCATCGCTTCTCCATCGACCATCCATGATTCCCCCATCCATGAGTGAGTAATCCCCCGCTGTAGGCTATGGGGATGGTAGGGATTGGATGAGATCTTTCATGTAATGGCATCAGATTGTTAGGGCATGGTGCCTAGTATCTATTATTAGTGCTTTTTGACTTTGTTGCAACTTGTTATGCTTAATGCTTGTCACTAGGGCCCGAGTGCCATGATTTCAGATCTGAACATGTTATTGATTCATTATGATAGTATTGTTTATGGTCTTACCTACAAGTTGTATACACATATTGTTGTCTGGAACCAAAGGCCCCGAAGTAACAATAATCGGGATAACCGGAGGGAATGGCTTTGATGTGAGGATCACATGTGTTCACGGAGTGTTAATGCTTTGCTCCGGTGCTCTATTAAAAGGAGCACCTTAATTGCCAGTAGTTCCCTTGAGGCCCCACTACAAACTGGCTGGCAGGACAAAAGATGTTGTGCAAGTTCTCATTGCGAGCACGTATGACTATATATGGAACACATGCCTATGATTATTTAGTACTTAGATGCTTTATATTAGGTGTCTGCAAATGCCCTATGTCTTGATTGCCATATGAATTGTCTTGTCCATGCAACGCCCGTCCATCCATCCCTATGCCTACCCCGCTTTAATCCTACTATTTACTGCAATTGTTACTACTGCCTTTACTTTTAGTACTGCTATTACTTTACTATTGCTACTACAAAACTGTTGCTACTGATAAACTACTGTGAGCAAGATTGTTTCCAGGTGCAGCTGAATTGACAACTCAGTTGTTAAGGCTTATAAATATTCTTTGGCTCCCCTCGTGTCGAATCAATAAATTGGGTTTCACTTCCCTCGAAAATAATGCGATAGACCCCCTATACTTGTGGGTCATCACATATCAGCAGAGAAATATAAGTAATTGTAGGCCTAGAACAACTAGAACAACAGCCACCTGTTTCCGATTACAAAGGGACTAGATTGCGAGCAGCAGGGCAGGTTCGAATTCCTCGCTAGAAGCAGGAGGAGGGGAGGAGAGGGGGAAGGAGAGATGATGCAGGGATTTACCTAGGGACGATGGACGACGGACAGTGAGGTGGCTGCTGGTGGCGGTGCCGAGCGAGGTGTGCACTATCCTTCACCTCCTGCTGCGGACGACGAGGTGTGCAATGCCCTTCTCCTCCTGCTATGGTCAGGCTCAATCCGGTGGCTCCTCCTCCTGTTGTGGACGGGCTCCAGCGGCTCCTCCTCCACGGGCTTGGCCGACGGCTCTCCTCCACGGGCTCTGGTGATGGCAAGAAGGATTAGGGTTGCGTGCAGCGAAGAGAGGTAGCTAGGATTGCACGTGGGGGGAGAACTGGAGATGGATTTAGGGGAAGGTCGAACCGTCCATTATTTGGCTAAGTGTAAAACTTCTGTGGCGCATTCCTTCAATATGTGCCATAGAATTTCCAACTTTTGTGGCGCATTCCTAAGATATGCGCCACAAAATCTTTGGACTTAGTCCAAAACAGCGCGGCGTTGTAGCTTGACAAGAAACACATACATAGCCTAGTGGTCTTGCTTGCCAGCTCTAAACCTGGGGCAACCAGGTTCGAATCCTGGTTGTCTTAGACTTTTTTTCCTTTTTTAAAAAGTATTTTTAATTATGTTTAAAAGCAAGAACATACACATGCATATTTATTAAAAAAAGCAAGTACACATGCATATTTATTAAAAAAACCTCCCCGAATCATATATATGTGCTTGTCACACACAAATGTGAATTTGTATACCCATATAAATATCACGATATATGTTTTAGTCTCTAACTAATTTATATTTGTGAGCACACATGTGAATTAATACACAAAGAAGTCACACGTCATCATGTGATGTATCCGTTTTGAGCTAGTGTCTCCTCACAATCTGCTTGCCCTTTTTTATCGCGGTTGAATACTTTAGCCTGTGCACTTTGAGATTTCTTATCGTGAATGGACAACCTTTAGTAGGTAGTGTGGTCTTCCTTCTTACTTTAGTAATAGTAGGCATGTCGAAGTACTTGTCGAATTCCTCTTCGATCTTCGGATCGCCGTTCTTGTCAAAGTCTTGCTCGTTGGTGGCTCCTTCCATTCTGATGCTCCTCCTCTTGCCCCTCCTAACTACAACACGGTTGGGCTTTGATGGGTCGGTAATTAAAAAGCATTGATCAACTTGGCTAGCGAGTACCCAAGGATCATTTCTTGCGGAGGTGGTATTCGTTGATTTGGCATCTGGTATAACAATTGTGGTGAAATCTGGCCTTCTTTTTCCACGTTCTTGGCCCATCTAACATGAAACATCGGTACGATATCTCCACAGTAGTCGAGCTCCCATATCTCCTCGATCCTTCCATAAAATGTTTCCATGACAGTAGTCTTGTCATCGGCGAAGGATAACATAGTTACTCCTGAGTTTTGATATTTGCTATTCCTGTCCTTTTCCTTGGTGTAGAATCTGTAACTGTTTATGTCGTATGACTGATAGGTCCTTAGGTTGTGCTGGGCCATGTGACAAGGAGAATATGAGTTTTGATCTTCCGTAGAAGGCGTTTGTGGGGGATTGTCTAGTAGCCTTTTCTTGAACAAACTCGTGAAGTTGGAGTTGTGCTCTCTGGTTATATCTCCCTTCTTCCTCGACCGGCGCTGGTCGACGTACTCCTGCTCGATTAAGCTGTTGTGCTCTTCCACCAAAGGGTCGACCAATTCAATGTGTTGTAGCGTGACTCGGTGTGCCCTGTCAAAGTTGGCGCGTCGACCATCAATGCTGGCATGCAGTGAGCGGTAGCCCTCGCGGTGACCATATCTAGCGAGCCTGCCGAGGTGCTTCTTGGTGGGTATTGCAACATCCTCGTTCTTGGTGGTTAGATAATTCTGGTAGAAGGAGATGCACTCGTAGATCAGAGAGCCCTTGGCTATGCTTCCATCTGGACAGGACCTGTTACGAACAAATCCTTTGATTATACCGTTTAGCCTTTCAAATGGCATCATGTTGTGCAGGAATGTTGGCCCGAGCTGGATGATGTCATCCACGACATGTACAAGCAAATGCACCATGATGTCGAAGAATGCGGATGGGAAGTAAATCTCGAGCTCGCATAGTATCACCATGATCTCTTCCTGTAGCATGTCGAGCTGTTTCACACCGATCGACTTCCTAGATATGACGTTGAAAAAGTTGCAGAGGCCAAACATCGTCTCACATACATGCTCGGCCATTATCCCGCGGATCGCAATGAGGAGTATCTGTGTCATCAGCACGTGATAGTCGTGAGACTTCATACCGCTAAACCTCTTATTCTCCACATCCAAATATCTGCTTATCTTCTCCGAGTAACCGTGAGGAACTTTCACTCCTAGGAGGCACCTGAAAAACTACTCGAGCTCCTCCTGACTCAGAGTGAAGCAGGCAATACAAAGCACCACCTCATTCTTCTTAACTCTTTTGCGGTGACCTTGAGTCCCTTCCGTCTGATCATCATCATCACTATCAGGGTACTGAAGGTCTTTCTTGATGCCAAGCAATTTAAGGTCCTTTCTTGCTTTCGGCCCATCCTTGGTCCTCTCTAGCATGTTTAGTAGAGTCCCAAGCAGACGCTCGGTAACGTTCTTCGTGATGTGCATTACATCGAGGCTATGGGGCGTGTGGAGGACCTTCCAGTACGGCACGTCCCAAAAAACAGACCTTGCTTTCCATACACCCAGCAGCGGCTTTGTCCTCGGTCTTTTTTCTTGGCACAGGGCAATCTACCCAATTATTCAAAAGCTCCTTGATTTCTTCGCTGCTCCTCGGACGCGGGGCTCTTTCGGGCTCATCTTTACCATTGAACAGGTCACCGTGTTTTCTCCACGGGTGATCCATGTGGAGCCACTTTCGAGTACCTTGGAACATGGTTTTCGAAGACCTAGGATCCCTTGGTAGATGGAGATGTGGTGTCTCATCCATGCACTTGACACATGCATTGTGACCATGGTTCACCTGGGCCGATACATATGCGTAACCAGGATAGTCCTGCACCGTCATGAGCAACGCGGCTCTCAGGGGGAAATATTCTTTAGTGTAGGCGTCTCCCACAACGTGGCTAACTCATATCTCAACAGCCTGAGATACAGATGCATATCGATACATGGTTATTTTGGCCCCTGAATAAGAATGCTCATGTGTGCGTACCTTTGCTTTGTTCACAGCCACGGGGGGAGTTTGTACGGTCATACAAACACGGGCCAGGTGCTATGCATGCTACTCTGGTTGCCAAAGGATTGAGTCCATCGGTGCTCATACCTAGCCTAACGTTCCTTGCATCACTCCTGAACTCTTCGAACTCGATGTCCAATGCATTCCACTAGATAGCGTCTGAAGGGTGTGTTAGGATCTTGCCCTTCTCCGGATCATTTTCGGGTTTCTCCCTTTCCGTGTGCCATTGCATGAGCTTTGCTTCCTTAGGATCTATGAAATATCGCTACAGATGGGAGGGTGATAGGAAAGTACCATACCACTTTTCGAGGAACTTTCTTGTTCCCTCTCTTGTATCGTCCTTGGCCGCACATCGGACATGTGCTTCTCTCTGCGTACTCGTTCTGATAAAATGCGCAATCATTGATGCATGCGTGGTATTTAATGTGTGGTAGGTCAAGAGGGCACACGATTTTATTGGCCTCCTCGATACTTGTTGGCAATGTGTTCCCCTTAGTAAGTCGGTCGTGCCAGTATTCCATGTTCGTGTTGAAGCTCACGTCAGTCCATTTGTGTTCGGCCTTCATCTCCAGAGCCTTGAGCGTTACACTCAATCGTGTATCCTCGGGGAAACACCCAGGATACAATGGAGTCATCCCGTCTATCTCCATTTGCGCCAACCTGGCTTTTCTCTGGCTGCAGCTTTGGTGTTACTCGTCTCCTTGAGGAGCAGTTCTTAAACATGAGGGTCCTGCAAGGCCGAAGTTAGCAGCGTCTGTGTGTTCGCGTCTTCTCCTTCATGATGATCATGCCTGTCGGCATCTCCTTCTTCATGATGATCATTCCTGTTGACATCTCCTTCTTCATGATGATCATGCCCGCTGGCATCTACTTCTTCATGATGATCATGCCCGCCGGCATCTCCTTCGTCATGATGATCATGCTCGGGAGACTCTTTGTCTTCTCTCCCACCCACGTCTTCGTGACCACCATGTCCTGTCGGTGCCTCAATGAGGTCGCGCATGAAACCGCCTGAGCAGGTGACCATCCAATTGTCTAGAATCAGGGTCGATCCAGTGCTGGAGTTTGCATGTTTGACATGGACATCTTATCATGGTCTTGTTGTTTAGAATCATGTCCTCCTTCGCGTGTTTCTTGTACCTAGAAATTTGACCTTCGGTCATTGTGATGACCATGGTTGCCTGAGCGGTCACAATAGAGAGTAGGTTAGAACCACACCATATGCTAGCACACATGCATGCATGGTAGTCGGAAAAATTTGGCATGACCTTTCCTAAAAGTAGGACATATGGGTAGTGCAAAAATTTGCCGAAATGGAAATGAATCAACATTTCGGCAAACATCCATGCACCACACCGGCCGGGACAACAACAAGCAAGCAACAAAAAACTTCCTCCCAATGCAAACATTCATGCACCACACAAGCTTCATGTATAAGCATCGTCTCGCCATGCATCGCACACACACCGGCGAGACAAGCTTCACCTACAAAACATGCATATTCATGGCCAAGTACTCACCTAGTAGATTCAATAATAGCGAGACGAGACCGTGCGATGAGAGAGTGTGGACAAATAGATCTACAAGTTGGTGGAGAGGAAATTAGTAAACAAATAGAGATGTGGGAGAGAAAAGTAAGGAAATTTTAGATCTACAAGTTGGAGGGAGGCTTCCCCTTACCAATCTATGAACTAAAGTAGGTTTAGTTACAAGAAAATGGAGAAACTATGGGAAAAATGGGGTGGGAGGGAGGAGGAAGACGAGATGGATGTGTAGAAGGGAAGAAGAGATGTGAAATGGGTGGTGGTGGATAGAGGGGGTGAGCTTGCCACCTTTTTGCACCACAGAAGTTCAAATTTCGGTGGTGCATATTGCAGTTATGCGCCATAGAAGTTCAAATTTCTATGGTGCATATTGCAATATGCGTCATAGAACAAGGCGGTGCACTTTCGGCGGTGGGACCCGCGTCAAATTTCTGTGGCGCATGTGTGGGTATCCGCCACAGAAACCAAACATTTCTGTGGCGCATATTCACATATGCGCCACAGAAAGTGGGTCAAAAAGATTATATGGTGGGGCCCGCCTCCACTTTCTGTGGCGCATATGTCCATATACGCCATAGAAAGTTGGTCGCCCTACACCGGTTGGCGGGACCCACATAATATCTGTGGCGCATGTGTTCTAAAATGCGCCACATAATTGTGCAAGTTTCTGGGGTGCATTTTATGTAGTGCTCCACTAATATTTTTCTATGGCGCATGGTTTTGCATATGCGCCACAGCATAGCTTGTCTATCTATAGTTGTTTTCCTAGTAGTGTGCACTGCTCGCTTGGCCGTCGCGCTCGCTTTCGGGAGGGCGTGCTCCCACTTGTCGTGCCCAAAATTACTCGAGAGCTTCTCCTGTACATCCTAGTTTTGTTGACAAAATTTTTCTTATTCTTGATAGTGTTATCCTTCTTGTTTCTTTTCTTATTTTCCTCTGACTTCTCAACCTTCACTTTGTATATATTATCTGGCTGTTTGCAAAGTAAGAATGTAGAGAATATCATGTACTATTGAATGTTGAGAACCATATCCACACATGTAACAAAATGGACATAGTAGGTTATATAGATACCTTGAGATTCTTGGTTTTATGGATGCCTTGAGCTGCTTGGTTTTCTGGTGAATAAGAATGTTTGGTGGATTCCTTGAGCTGCTTGGTTTTCATTGGCTTTTCTTTTTCTACATTTGATTTGGATTGCTTGCTACCTTCTGCAACAACTTTGATACCTTCTGCAACAACTTCAACAGTCTTTGATTTGGATTGCTTACTTTCTAGCAGATCTTCCTCACATTTCTATTCACCCCTTCCTTTGCTTGTTGTACTGGTTGTTGTTCATGCAATGTTTGGTTATTTTGGGAACCTTGAAATAGAACCATCATCTGATTCATTTGATTCTTCTACTGCATCATCTCATCTTCCATCTTTTCACTCTACTCCATCAGAGTGTGCACCACCTACTTTAGTTGCATATTCTCTTTCTTGCTTTCTTCAAGTGTAGCTAGTGCATATGCAAGTTGCTCAGATCCTTTTCCACCAACAACTAGCCCAAACCCATGCCTTCTACTATTTTTTGGAAGACTTTGGAATATAAATCACCTTCATGTATGTCCTTACCAACAAGTGCATGATTCTCTTAAAAATGTTGCTTTATTTATCAAAATATAATCATTCAAAGACATTATATATGACAAGATAATCATTCAGATACAATAATAATTAGTTTTTCATTACTTACCATCTTATCAATATCAAATTCATTAACTAGTAGTTCCTTGTGTTGTATGCGTCATACAGAATAGCTCAGCTCTTCCTATTCTTCTACCTTATTTTATTTCTTGACAAGACAACATGTGTTTATAAATTTTCAAAACTTCTATTGTATTATTTGAGTTTCCTTGTGAAAATAAGAACATATTAGTGACAAAACTTACTGCTTTATCAAGTACCACAACTAAACTTCTAGAACCTATTGTATGAGTTGAATTTGCTTGTGCATTTATGGTTGCTTTATTCTGCTTACTCAAAGCCTGTATGCAGTACTATTCAGTATGATTACATATGCTTTCACCATGATGTAAATAACAATTCCCATTGTGTGGTAAATTTGAGTCTATGCAGCAATACCTTAGCTTTCGTACTGCACCATGTTTTACATAACCATTTCCACTATTTGGGTGGTATTCTCTGTTTACAGCCATTTTCAACATTGGTTTGCAGTGACAACTTTTTGTTGAAGAAACACACATTTAAAGTCTTTCCATTTCTTACTAGTTGATTTTAGTACCCATAACTTGAATGTATCATCAAAATGGGAAAATGCATATCAAATGTGATTATAAAATTAATTAATTGCAAGTTAAGTTGCAACTGGAAATAATGGAAACCATGCATGTAAAATATGTCATTGTATACTTTACCTTCACCGTAATCCAGAGTTTGCTTTCTCATGTTTTGGAACTTTGCTCCAATTTGTAGCTCCTAAGGAGATCTCCTTTCCTTTGACCAAACTTGCTATGAAGTTAGCTAGTTTGCATGATGTCAAACCACATGGCTAACTGAGATGGTTTAAATCCATGTAATTTTGTTGCTAGGATCAAAATCCTTTCAACACAGTGGGTCCTCTCACCCTCTTGTTATTTAATTCTGTCAGTTTGTAGAATGTAGGTAAACTAAGAGAATGTAAAATTAGCAAAATACTTATGTAAAGTTTTTGATTGTGTGCACAAACCTTCTACATTCGTTCATGTATTATCCTCTTTATTTGTTTCATTGTCAAAGCCAGCTACTGTTCTGTAACACCCTCGAATCGACCGTATGCAGATTTTAGCGATTCTGGCCAAACCTGTATAGAAACGATTCAAAGATGCCCACCAGGCACTTGCGTGCAGGTGAAAAACGAAGTAATACCATTACACAATAGTTCACGATGGTATCCACAAGGACATATACATATATATATATACAACATCGACTCAACGAGTCAACAATACAGATATACATTAGAAAGATCCAACTCACGTTGAAAACGATACAACATTCGAGTACATATAAGATGCAAATTGGACTAAGAGTCCTGAAGAATAACCGATGCCGTCCATAACCCTATCCAGTCCAAGCCGAAAGGGTAACCTTGCTTACGTTGTCGAACTCATACCTGTCAAAACAAAAGGGGTGCCGACAAAGGGCAAAGGAAAAATGAAGCAGTCAGTACTGAGACCAGTACACGACGAGTCTTAAAATTCTGCGACTCTCACGTACATATGTATCATGTCTTAGCGGCAGAAAAGTATGCACTAAAACAACCTATAGAGACACGATACAACTTACCACTATTAGAACGGGGTAAGAGAGACCTATTCGGAGCCAAACTGGTACTAACACAAAACAGAACCCATCCTGGAGTTTCCCCCTCGAGACCAAATGAGGAAGTCCTTTCGAGAAACTCACACAGTTGGCAGTTTTAGTTAACAATTCCATTGAAGTTTCAGCACTTACTAGTCAGATATAGATAGCACAAGACATCTTGATATCAACAGTTGTTGGCACTTTTAATTATCCATTCTGTTATAGTGGAGCTAATTACTAGTCATTCCAAAGAGTCAAATTTATAACACTTCTTTAGTTTTGGTTGTCAATGGTCAAGACACTGTGCTCCAAGTAGTCCATAACCGCAGACACAGCTTTTCGAAAAGATTTACCCTGCAGGGGTGCACAAATAGCAACACACGCACGGTCAACCTCGGGAAAAACCAAATAAAAAACAACGAGGCATCAAAACAAAGCATTCACATGATTCAAAAATGATTTCCGGGAGCCACCCCACTAAGCTACCCGCAACGAAGTCGGCCGGGCTTCGAGACGGGCCCAGGGTTTATTGCGACGGCTGTAAACGACTGGGAACCCGAAAGTGTGACTAGGCTTATCGATACCGCCAAATATACACCAGAGAACTTGTTGAAGCTCACATCATCTCATCGTCCTATCCGGGAAGAAGCAAAGCACTAGTAAGAAACACCGGGTGCATATTTAGTACTACGGCAGAAAATCCGGCATATATATGATATAATGCATGACATGGATATTACGATGCAACATGGCATATGGATGCTAGTCGGTCATGTTTAAATGGACAACAAATATTACTAGCAATACAAGAATTTAAATGGCCACATTTACTTTATGTCTGCTTGCATAACAATCTAAATCAGATATGATGCATGATGCAAAAGAACAACTGGATGGAATAATTAGATTCGTCTCATTTTCCTGAGCAAGATAGATATTACATGCGAGAATTGGATTTAGGATTTAAAAGTTAAGGATACAATAGTTTTGAATTACTCGCATAACCCCAGTTTAAAGTTGGTCAAATTTTATAATGATCAAAAGGTGAAACAAGTTATAGATTTGGAGTCCACATATTTTTCTAGGCCAAAATCATATTTTATTTGTTTTATTTGAAGCTGTAGTCCAAAAGTTATGGAAAAATTTATGTCAATCATTTAATAAAAGCATTTGTTTAATGGACATTTTCTGGGTGTTCTAAATAGAAGCTCATGTGACATTTATAAATTCCTTCTGCTCCCTCCGTCCAAGAATAGATGTCTTAAATTTTTCAAATTTTAGATGAATCTATATACTAAATAGTGTCTAGATTCATCCAAATTTTGACAAATTTGAGACATCTATTTTGGGACGAAGGGAGTATTATACTACTATCAAACATAAGTTTTTTTTTTTTGCGAAATAAACATAAGTTACTTGTTTAAACAGATTTGAAATGATCCGAAGGATATATTACGGTGTACGTTTTCTGAATTCTAAACAGATGAAAACAGACAGTTTACATGCGACAGAAAATAACGTTCAAAATGCATCTATGCCTTCAAAGCTGCATCAACTATTTTAGACAAAAAACAAGCAGGTGGATCAGAAGACACTAGCTAGCTGAAATGAACGTGGTCGTGCAGTCTCAGCGTTGCGCGGTGCCGAATCACGGTCGCAGCGTGTGTGCACTAGAGAAAGATGCATCACTTGGATTGGGAACTCCAATATTGGATCGGAACTGGTGCGTATCAGGCTCCTGACCGATGAAACTGACGGAGAAGGGTGTGGAGTCTGAACTTCAGTGTCGCGTGCGTGCAGATGAAATTGGGCGGTCTGATTACAGAGCTTTTGAGACAGGGAAGAGAGGAATGGAAGAAGGCTCACCCTGGGAGTTGAGGGCGACCTTGGCGAAATCGGAGGCGACTGGAGAGGGCGACTGGACGATGTCGGTGATGACCTGTAGCTCGAACAGGCTGACGTAGACGACAATCGTGTTGGCAGCCTGGATGTCCCTTCACGCAGCTGCGGCTCTGAATCCTTCCGCGAAAATAGACGCAGACAACATCCTAGTCTCCATCCGGTGCTCAGCTTGGGCTTGGCAACGACCATGACCATCAACTTGTCGACGAGGAGGGAGGTGGTGCTCTCGGTGGTAGAATTTGTGGAGATGCAAGGATGGGACGGAACTAACTCAGGTTTGCGGAGTGGTCTCGGTCTCGATCTAGATAGAGGAGAAAAGGGGTATGGCAGCACGCAGACACACGTGTCCGGTCCGTCGTGGACCGGCATGACACACCACTTAACTAGACGTGCTCGGTTCGAGCCGTGTCTAGGTCTCGAGGCCAAGCCCGTTCTGGCATGACTCCTCAAGTTTTTTTATTTATTTTTATTTTATATATATTTTACTTGTTTTAAAATTATTTTTATTAAAAAATAGTCTAAAAGAGACAAACTGGAATCCATTTGACGTACGTAACAAGCTGTGGGTCGGCCCGTTTATTTCAGGGGTCATGCCTGGGCCTCAAGGCCAAGCCCATGTGCAGGTCCGATACGTCCCGTTAGCTTAACGTATCGTAGTGGGTCGTGTTGTACCAGGGACGGTAGGTGCTAGGAAGGTCGTGCCTTGCCGTGGGTCGGACCATTGACCAGGTATGGTCTGATCTCAGAAAACATGTTACTTTTCGTTTACTCTTATATTGTTACAGTCTATGTTTTAATTATTTGACCGGAACTGCTCTTATATTGTATGGTTTTTGCTTGTGTAGAGTACTTGTATAAAAAACAAGAAGAACAGGAGAAAAGTTTTGTACCCTACCCTGCTACCACAGGTTCTCGTAGCTATAAGGTTATGTGTAATAGAGAGGATGATGCCTTCGAACTCTTCAAAAAGACGCACTACAGCCCGAAAAATAGATACACTAAGAATGTGAAGGAAGCAATTGTAAGTCCTCTAGAATATTGTTCATCTTCTAAAACTTCAATGCTCTCTTTATCTCTCAATTGTATACGATGTGATTCTAATATTCACTTCTATTCCTAATACCGTAGGCAATTATTGAAAAGAAGATGGCTCCAGATGGCACCTAAGAAGAATCACTTTCTTCCACCGAGGCTATGTACTTTACACTCTCTTTAGACAACAGGAAGCCAATGTTTATAAAGAACATCAGCATCCATCCAAGTACTTCAAGACGAAGTAGGTCTAGTTGGCCACGACGAATTACAGGAACGTCACGGTCAGGCGTGACGTTTTCAGAACATCATGGATCGAGTTATGACGTGAGGTTCAAGATCTTTTTTTGTCGCAGAATTCGTCGCAGATGACCATCTATGATGTTTTGCCCCTCATCCACGACGAAATCAGATCATAATGGACCGTCCAGATTCTTGTAGTGGCATCAAACCGAGTGAAGTACGAATCATGTATAGAATATTATTTATCATCGATGAAAGAAAGACATTTTAACATTAATGTTTAGGAAGTACCATTGATGGTATTTCGGCAGTACGTGCTCGTATTTGGGTAGTACATACATTTGGGAAATATATTTGTTTAAAAATTAAGAAAGTACAAATGGTAAAAAAAAGGTATATATTATGTATATGAGAAGTATTGATTAAAGTAGTTCAAAACAAAACATCCCTAACTTTTAGTTTTAATTATTTCAATATCATTGATGTTCGGAAGTAAGGTGTAAAAAATAGAGAAGTACGGACTTAAAAAAATATAGAAGTATAAACTTACTGAAAGCGAAATAGACATTTTAGATAGGACAGTATAGAAATTCAAAAAATACCAAAGTATGAAACCGCATCGAGAAGTAAGAACACATAGAAACAGAAGTACGAGATACAAATAAAATAAAGTAAGAAAAATATGAAATGTAGAACGATTTAATTAAATATTTTTGTGGGAAATGTGCAATTTACATCGTGGAAGTATAACGGAAAAGTATATACTATATATACGAGAAGTTTGATAAAAAAATAGAGGTGCACGTCACGATGGGTGGTACAAGTGTTCAGTTTTAATAAGTACAACCAAATGACAGAGGGAAGTATAAAAATTAGAGAATGGAAAGTATATATTTTGTTGTGTAGAAAATAGAACAGCGGGCAATATTTTGAAAACAACTCTTAAACTGTTTCGAATTTGAGATAACTTTCTGAAAGAAAAGTATTGCCTACTCCGTACCTATACAACGTGATATCATTTGTGTCAGTCCAACAAGTGGTTGAGAAATAATTGTAAAATTATTGTTCGGACATTTTTAAGTAGATCTGCAAGTTGAGTAAATTTAAAATTACTTTTAAACTGTAAAGAATTTGAAAAAACTTTCTGAACGAAAGAGATGCGGAATTTCACCATATTTCCAACGCATTATCGCTTGTATCATTATGATAAATGGTTTAGAAAATGATTTAAAAATACGTTTTATACGGGTTTGTGAAGATTTCCAGTTTTCACAATTATCTTTTAAATGGCCAGAAATTTGAGAAGAATTATAATACGAAAAAGTTGTGGATGTTCTCTAGCTTTCCAACAGTATATCATTTATGTAATTTAGATAAGCTGTTTATGATGATTTCCAGCGTTTTGTATGGGTTCATGATGATTTCTGAATTTTAAAATTAAATTTAAACGGTCTGGAATTTGAAAAAAGTTACAATACTAAAAAATTGCGGATATTCATTATTTCGATCGGTATATCATTTATGTAATTCCGAGAAGCGGTTGAGAAATACGGAAAAATCACTCACAAAATCGTTTCAATTCCATACAAAAGTATGAATCAGACAAAGCAGAAGTACAACAACGTGGAAAACGGCAGTATAGGCATCAAACCGAGCGAAGTACGGATCATATATACAATATTATTCTATCATATGATATCTAGGGTATATATTTATATCTTATCTTGCCATGACAATCGAATATACTATATGCTTTTATCCCCGCATGGTACATTGGCGAACGACAAGAACAACGAATTTGGTCAAAGTACATGATAAACCAAAGATTGAAACAAACATGCTAACATGCCCCGTAGTCATAGGGAGAGCGTTGTGGACATGGTTGCCTCATAGATGCCTTTTACTATAAATAAAGTTGATGAGGTGCTCAAACGAGATGATGTCGAAGGTGTGGGATGGTGTGGCCGTTGTTGAGATATATGTACGAGGGGCATTGTGGTAAATATTGGGATGAGGTTGCTAGCGTCGAGATAACTACACGGCCACACGTGAAGGCACAAGCGCAAAAAAAATGCCACAAAGTCAGGGTCATAATGTTGAGTTGTTGACAAACACACAGACTCGATGGAAGCAGTCGTCGATGTCGAACACAATGTCTATGTTAAGGGATTAACTAAACCAAAATGAAGATTGAACTTATAGTCAATTCTTTATGATTTAAAATATATTCTATTACCCATTACAAATTAGTTGATTCAGATTTATCTAGATACGGATGTCGTCGGATTGAAGATATGTACGCCAATAGGGGGTCCTCGAGGTGTGTGGAGAAAGGGGGTGTGAGGCGACGGTATTCTGGGACGGTGAGCACATAAGCTTTACTCAGGTTCGAATCCGCCGACGGTGGACAAATCCTACTCCTGCTAGCAATCCAGTAATATGGCAGAGCCGGAAGTACAGATTACAAAAAAGGTTTCGCCTGTACTAGTTGAGGTTGTAAGTTGTGAGTGCCCTAAAGGCTGGTCCCTAGGACGGCTTATATAAATGTCTGGCCTAGGGTTACAGGAGAGACCTATCCGACTACGATGGACTTCCGAATTCTCTCCCTGACTGGGCCGCCTGTGAAGCAAAACTCTAACCGAAGTGGGCCATCCTGGTCAGTGAGTCACATTGGGTATACCTGGAAACTATATCCCCAACAATAGCCCCGAAAGCCTCCAAGATCCAAAGTCAGATTTCATCGTCTAGCTTCATATTTCTTTGGCTGTAGAGTCTTGAAGGGTTCCTGAAAATCCAAAACAAAAGTAGGATCCGGGTCTCAAAATATGAGTCGGGCCTGTGATTATTCCATTACGGTTTTCTCCTTCTCGATTTTAAACTAAGCCGGAAATTAGTCTCTGACGCAACCTGACATCAGTCAAGGTCTAGTCTCGTCACTGACAGACATTCCTGTCAGCGTGACCATTGGTGGGTCCACTTTGCACAGAACCAAGGTGTCGTTTAATGCGCGCATGGAGATGGAGGAGGCGTAATCTTCTCGAGAAAGTTTCCCAGTTCCTTCCGTGATACGTGGCACAAACTACTATCCGTTCACATGAATCTTGGCACAGGCGTGGTTCATAAGGGTTTGAGATCCTCTAATTCTCCTCTCACAAGTGCCTTTGCCCTCTTCTTCCTCCAAGCGACACAGCGCCTCTGCCTCCTTTCCTTCCCCAATTCCACAGCGCCGCCCACCAAAGGTCACCCTTTCTGACCAGATGGCTAACACATATTCTTCTGGAGCGGCAACGATGATGGCGGTAACAACGGCGGCGGCGGAGAAAGAAAACTTCCATGGGTTCTAGATCCCTGCGTGCTCGACAATGAGAAGTTGCACGGCGTCGAGAAGGAAGGCCTCCTCTGCTTTGATGAATGGCGGAGCGGTTTCAATGAAATCATCCCCACCCCTCACACCGACGAGAGGCTCCACTTTGGCACCCATCTAAACTGAGGTTTGAGTTTTCCTCCCTCGGAGTTCTTCTACGAGGTTATACATTACTATGGAGTTCAACTCCACAATTTTCCCCCTAATACGATTCTAGAGCTTAGTGCCCATGTATCCCTTTGCAGGGTTATCTCGGAATAAAGTTGAGTCTCACTTTGTTCTGGTACTACTTCGGTACCCGAAAAAATTCCATCACCGTCGGTAATTCTTACATTATCGAAACACTGAGCCTGACCCTTAGGAGAGTCGAGTCTACCCTAAAGTTATAGCTAGTGAGTTGGTGAAGAGGTGGCCTTCCACGTTCTTTTATCATAAGGACAAACCGGCTCCCGGCAAGCAAGAAGCTTTGCCGGATTTCGTCGATGGTGCTACCGCCCCCAAGAGTCTTAGGATGCAGACGCTCTGGCTCTCACTGAAGATTTGATCTGCGTCAAGAGGCGGATTGAATAACTGATGAAGCACAAAGACCTCAAGAGATCCAACTTAGTCCATTGCTAGCTAGCACATTGGATTCAACCCCTCCAGCACCATGGTGACCATCTCATGTATACATTCACCAAAATAAAAAAGGATAGCCTAAGGGTTAACTAGTAATCGATCCCCAGCAAGGAATATGAGACTCGGATAAAGTGATTGATCAAGAAGTGAGTGAAGAAGATTATAGAGATTTCTCTAGACATGTTCACGGCTGAAAAGCCCTTGACACTAGTAAGATTTCCGACTGATTCCTTTATACTCATTGACTTGCTCATCTATATTTTTATTATTTGCAATGCTGAGATAATCTGTCTTTTAGCTCGCTGACCTCCCCGAGCCAGAGATTGCTCCCCTCGAGGGATATCCACCTGAGGATCCGGCTCCTCAGGAGGATGAAGATCATGATTTATTGCTGGTGGCGCTTACTCGGAAGCGCAAAACTCTGACTGTATCTATTGGCACACAAGAAGTGCTAGTTGTAAAAAGGTAAATTTCTTCACAAAGTTTTGTGTCTTGATTCATATTCTTTCTGAACTGTAATGATCTTACTATGTTACCATCCAGAGCTAAAGCAATCTCCAAGGGAAAGGGAAAAGGAAATACGAGGAAGACTTTGCGTTAGCAGAAGTTGACTCTGGTTTCGCATGCTGCCCCACCTCCGACTCCTACCCCAAAGCCATCATCAGTACCAGAGGAAACTTCATCTCCACGTGCTGAAGTTGTTCCGGCTCAGCTTACAGAGTCAGGGAACCTTGGTTCGCAGACCGACATCACCATGAGTGGCTCGACAGTTGATAAGGGTGAACCCTCAAAGGGTAATGATCCCTCAGCTAAGACCTTTGCAGAGAACCTTCTGCAAAATTCGGGTATTGTCAAACTTTTCCTTACTCGGAAAAATGCAGAAGAAATTTAGAAGTTGGATCTCCATTTCTTGGAGACCCAGAATATCATAGCCAAGAAGAAGGCGCAAGAAACCGAGGATATCAAACTCGTCGAGCTTCTTGACCAAGTTCTTCTTTGCGATGAGAAGTTGAAGGCTAGTGCAATTTTGTCTCCACAAGTGGTTCCTTTAACTCTCGCCGAGAAGGTTTCCTATGAAGTGAACATGAGCCTCAACAAACTGACTCATGAACATTACGGAAGTCGTATTCCAAATCTTTATATTACATTTTATATCATACCCTCTAGCCCCTAAGCATGAAGTTGGATAGGAATCCGAGTTTATGCTTTTATAGGATGCCAAAGAATGAACTAGTATAGCTCTTCCAAGGCTCGTGTTGATATTTAAATTAGTAAAAATATTAGCCCGAGTCTTAGTAGACTTCTGACTCAGGTTACCATTTTGACTTACAGAAAGTTAACGACTATAATCAGGAATTATTGAATAATATCTACAACAAGCGGAGAGAGATCAGAGCTCTCCGACTTGCAAATGTGCAACTTAACATTGCAAAAGATGAAGCAAAAGGTAAGCATTTCTGACTTCATTTTCATACTCTGTTTTTTGAGTTGTGAATGAATATTTATTCGACTTTATTTTTTGCTACTCCAGAACTTGTGAAGCAGTCTAGTAAGCTTATTGAACAATCCGAAGATTTCAAAGTCTTGGAAGCCGAAAATGCTGACTTGTGTGCTGAGCTGAACAAACTCAAGGTAGACCATGAGCGCAACATCAACAACATTCTTGAATCCAGTAACATGGCTACTGAAGAGTGTGATCGCAAAATAGCAAAACAAGACAAAGCTATCTCGGACTTGAAAGATGAGTTGGATTGGCAAAAAGATACCACAGAAGCCCTTCAGAATGCACTCCGAAGTCTTTGGGAGGAGAAGACTAAAGTAGATGATGCTATCTTCGATAAGTTTGTTGTCTCTTAGTTTGTTGTTTTTCCGACTTGATTTACTCTGATATATTGTTGACCTTGTTTTCTTATCTTCAGGCCCTCTTAACATTCTTGATGCCTCTTCGTTCGAGTCTCATATCAGCCAGCTTGTTGCTGTTGGAGACCTGATTCATGACTTCCGCCAATCTTTGGAGGAAATCGGTGAATCCATCCAGCTCTCCGGCTTAGACAAAATGTCTGATTTTGAAGTACGAGACAAGGCAAAGGATATGCCCAACCTTGTTATGGATTGGAACATATCCTATGCACGCACTGCGACACAGAATGCCCTAACAATGGTAATGAGACACCATGGAAGCATGGAGATATGACAAGTTACCAAGGGTTATTCGACTTTTGATGAAGACGACAAGCCACGGAATATCAAAGAAATCTAGGATGCTTATGCCGGATACGCCTGTCACGTGGATGAGATGACCAGCTATGAGAACCCATTCTTAATGCCCGTTGAAGTGCATCCTCCTCCCAAAGAAGAAGTTGCTGAGGTTTTCAAGGACGACGAACATACTGAGTCTGATTTACTCGTCTCAGAAAGATATCGGGGTGATGTAGGTGATGTCTCCAGTGAGCCAACTAATCCTTCATCTTCACCTGCATCACAGAGTTCGCTAGAAAAATAATGTGTTATTCTGAAAAACAATTTGTAAGAACTTATGCTTTACTTCTTAGCACTTTTGGTTTTTATTTTTGTGCTTGAAAATTACTTAAGCATTGTTTTGTCTATACTTTTCGTTTATCTGGCTTTCTGCCTTGTCCCTTTCATGAGCCGGCAAATCTTCAGCACAGAAACTTTGCCGAGTAACAGAGCTCAATTTCTAAAATAGTTTAAACCCGAAATCAAAGCTGGCTTCCAGTACCAAAAATTCACTACTCAGAAAATTTCTGCATCTAGCAATCAGACAAAGACCCAAGTATAAACTAGAAAATTTAGATTTATACCAGAAGGTAGCATTTTTAGAATCAGAAATCTAATCATAACAATCATGAGCTTAAAGTACATTCAAGTATCTTGGGATTTTCGACTATGACATGATCATTCAGAAATAAGATGATACTTAAAAACATCTCAGAAAAAACATTGAGGTGATCAATACTTTATTTCACTTTGAACATGTACATTGATATGATTACAAAGAAAGAAATTTAAGAATAAAAGGGATGTAGCTAAGCAATATTTCATGGACGGTTTATTTCATCCGGGTTTGTACTGCCTCCAGCTCTCTTTGTCTTCTTAGTAGCAGGTCTTTACTTTTCTGGCCTCATGTTAGTTAGGTAGTAAGAACCATCGTGCAATACTCGAATAACCATAAAGGGCCCTTCCCATATAGGGGAAAGTTTGTGCTCTCTTTTTTGCACTAGCCGGAGAACCAGATCGCCCTTCCTAAAAGACCGGTTGCTGACTCCTAGACTATGATACTTGCGTAACTTATGATGATAGGCTGTAGATCTCTATTCAACAATGATGCGAACTTCCTCGAGCATATCGACGTCATCTTTTCGAGCAACTTCGGCATCCTCTTTGACATACATAGTGACCCGGGGAGAAGTATGAATAAGATCACTTGGAAGAACTGCTTCTGCACCATGGACAAAGAAGAAGGGTGTATATTCAGTTGACCTATTAGGAGTAGTTCGTAAACTGCATACAATAGACGGCAATTCGTCTACCCAAGCCCTCGTAGTATGATGAAGTGGTGCTTCGAGTGTTGGCCGTAGGCCTTGAAGCTATTTTCTCTTTCGACTTGTCCATTGGCTTATGGATGTGCGACTAATGAAATATCAAGTCGGATCCCTTGATCATTGCAAAATTCGACGAGTTCTCCCATTGAAAAGATACTCCCGTTATCTACAATAATACTGTGCGGATACCTGAATCGGATTATAACATCCTCGACGATTTTTTTGGCTGTTGCTCCAACACAACTTGCGATGGGTTTTGCCTCAATCCATTTCATGAATTTGTCCACCATCACAAGAAGATGGGTGTATCCACTTGGAGCCGGTTTAAACGGTCCTACCATGTCAAGCCCCTAGACCGCGAAAGGCCATGTAATCAGAATTGTTCGCAGCTGATCAGGCGGAACATGGGCTTGTTTGGCGTACTTTTGGCAACCTTTGCACATCTTGACCAGCCATTTGGCATATGCCTTAGCTGTAATATAGAGAAATCTGTGTCTAAAAGCCTTTTTCCACTAAAGATTTGGCTGCGACGTGATGTCCGCATTTGCCTTCATGGATTTCCCTTAGGATTTCCAATCCTTCTTCCGGAGAAACACAGCGCTGAAAGACCCTAGACACACTCCGCTTATAGAGCTCACCACTCACCACTGTGTAGAATTTTGCTCGTCGGACGATCTGTCGGCTCAAAACTTCATCTTTGCACAATTTTTGATCTACCAAGAAATCAAGGTATGGTTTTTTCGAGATGGGAATTACAGCCAAACTGCTATGAGAGGTGAGTTGGATTTGGTCAGATACTCCTCATCAACTCCTGTGATAGAGGGAAATTTTAAGTGCTCCAGAAAATCACCATCCGAGACCTTTTTCTGCACAGAGCCTATTTTTGATAGAGCATCTGTTTCCTCGTTTTTTGTTCGGGAAATGTGTTAAACTTTAAACCCTTCAAACGATTTAGATAGTTCACCCACGACAGCTCTATATGCTTGCATGTGCTTATTTGCATTGAAGATATCGGTTACTTTCTGAGCAAGTAAATCCTAGTCTCCATAACACATGAGTCAGCAAATGCCGATGTCTTTTGCAATTCGAATTCCATGCAGCAGGGCTTCATATTCGGTAATGTTATTTGTCACCGTGAAGTGAATATGCAACACATAGAACAATTTATCACCCTGGGGTGACTTGAGTACCACGCTAGCCCCTGAGGCCCGAGCATTTTAGACCTGTCAAAATGTAAGATCCAAACTTCCGACTCCGGGAGGCCTGTGTTTTCCACCGTCTCTATCTAATCAGCGACAAAGTCGGAAATAATTTGGGATTTGATTGTTGTGCGACGTTTATACTCAATATCAAAAGTTGCTAGCTCAATTCCCCACTTAGTGACATGTCATGTGGCATCGCTGTTGTTGATTATATATCTCATGGGAGCTGTGCTCGCCATGGTAATATTGTGCTCTTGAAATTAATGCCGTAGCTTTATGGATGCAAAGAACAAAACATACGCTAACTTTTGGTAATGAGGATACCTTTGTTTCGATTCAGTCAGGCCCACACTGAGATAATAAGTCGGTCGCTGCACTAGGTGTTCCTGTTTTTCTTTCGGCCGTCCCACCAGCATGACAATGCTGATGACTCTGTTTGTCGCAGCCAAGTATAGCAACATCGGTTCCTGTGGTCTTGGTGCTGCAAGGATAGGGGCGGATGAAAGTACGACTTTCAGATCCTGAAGTGCAGCTTCAGCTTCATTAGCCTAGGCGAACTTCTTGGTCTTTTTCAAGAGCTTGTATAATGGTGCGGCTCTTTCACCAAGCCGGCTTACGAACCGACTGATCGCGACAATGCAGCCAGTTTTCCGTTGTACATCTTTTAGGCGAGTTGGCCTGGAAATGTTGAGTATAGCCTTTATTTTGTCACGGTTCACCTCTATGCCTCTTTGAGACACAATGAAACCTAACAATTGTTATGCTGGTTTCCAAAGAAATACTTCTTCGGGTTAAGCATTATATTGTATTTTCGTAGATTGCTGAATGTTTCCTCCAAGTCGGAAATAAGTGTTTCCTTCTTTTTGGACATCACAACTATGTCATCCACATATGGATATACATTGAGTCCGATTTGATCGTGGAGGGAACGTTGCATAGTGTGCTGGTACGTGATACGTTGTAAACGTATCTATAATTTTTGATGTTCCATGCTTGTTTTATATCGACTTTCTTATGTTTTGTTTACACTTTGAGGTATTTTTATACATTTTCTGGAACTAACCTATTAACAAGATGCCACAGTGTCAGTTGCCTGTTTTCTGCTGTTTTTGGTTTTAGAAAAGCTAGTAAGGAAATATTCTCGGAATTGGACGGGACAAAATCCAAAGTCAATATTTTACATGAAGCAACACGGAGTCCGGAGGGAAGACGAAGTGGCGCACCAGGGAGGCCACAACTAGTGGCGGCACGGCCTGGGGGGCGCGCCACCAGGGTGTGGGGGCCGCCTGGTGCTCCACCAACCTTGCCCCTTCGCATATAAAAGCCTCCCGGGACGAAAACCCTAAGTACCTGATCAAAGACCCAATCAGAAATCCACGAAAGAGTCTGTAGCCGCCGCCATCTCCATCCCTAGATCGGGGGGATCCGAAGCCCTTCCCGGCACCCTGCCGAAGGGGAGAGATCACCCTAGAGGCCTTCTTCATCACCATGCCTGCCTCTGGTGTGATGCGTGAGTAGTTCATCCTTGGACTATGGGTCCATGTAGTAGCTAGATGGTTAGTTCTCCTCCTTTGTGCTATCATGTTTAGATCTTGTGAGCTCCATTCATGATCTAGATCATCTATTTGTAATCTTACATGTTGTGTTTGCAGGGATCCGATGGACATTGAGATGCTATTTCAGATTGATTATTGATTCTATCATGTCTATGTTATTTGTGATCTTGCATGCTCTCTGTTGTTAGTAACTATCTTGGCCAAGTAGATGCTTGCAACTCCAAGAGGGAGTATTTATGCTCGATAGTGGGTTCATGACTCTAGTAATCCGGGGAAGTGACAGGAATCTCTAAGGTTGTAGATGTGATGTTTCTACTAGGGAGAAAACAACAATCATTTGTCCATGGGGCAATCGTATTGTTTACTTTACACACTTTGCTTAATGCAAATATCTGTTGCTTGAAACTTAATACTGGAAGGGGATCTGATGACAACCTGAAGGTGGATAATTAGTCATAGATGTAGTTGGATTACGGTCTATGTATAATGTTGTATTACCCAATCAAATCTCATAGGAGTCAAGATGTCTAGTATATGCATTATATGCTTTCTCAAATCTGCTAATTGCCCCACTGTAATTTGTTCACCCGACATGCTATTTATCTTAAGGATAAACACCTCTAGTGAACTATGGACCCCGGTCCATTCTTTTACCATTGATATACCGTCTATTGTTTATCGTTTACTGTTTACTTTCTCCAAGAAATTACAATCTTCCGCACAATAAGTTTAATCCTTTGTTTTTAGCAAAACCGGTGAGATTGAAAACCTCACTATAAGTTGGGGCATAAGTTCTGTGGTTGTGTTGTGCAGGATTCCAAGTTGTTAGCAACACCTTGGGG
Source organism: Avena sativa (assembly GCA_916181665.1). Taxonomy (NCBI): domain Eukaryota; kingdom Viridiplantae; phylum Streptophyta; class Magnoliopsida; order Poales; family Poaceae; genus Avena; species Avena sativa. The sequence goes on along the minus strand of OV702289.1, from coordinate 538,973,117 downwards.
TTGTTTCCTTGCTCCTACTGGTTCGATAACCTTAGTTTCATAACTGAGGGAAACTTGCTGCTGTGCTCATCATACCTTCCTCTTGGGGTCCCAACGAGCTCGAGATATCTTGAGCCATCAGTACGTAGCTCCTGTGTTTTTGAGCCCAAAAGGCATCGTTATGTAGTAGAAGGTTCCAAAGGGGGTGATGAATAAAGTCTTTAATTTGTCCGACTCCTTCATCTTAATTTGGTGATATCCGGAATATGCGTCGAGAAAGCATAGGAGTTCCGAGCCTGCTGTCGAGTCGATAACTTGATCGATTTTAGGCAGAGCAAACGGATCTTTGGGACAAGCCTTGTTCAAGGCAGTATAATAAACACACATCCTTAAATTAGTGGTGTCCTTTTTAGGGACCATTACAGGATTGGTCGACCAATCAGTATGGATGACCTCTTCTATGAATCAGGCTAATGCGAGCTAGGCTAGTTCTCTAGCTATTGCTTTGCGCTTTTCATCACCAAAACATTGTAAGGACTATTTGATAGGTTTAGCGTTTGGATACACATTTAAGCTGTGCTCGGCAAGTTCGCTAGGTACTCTGGTCATGTCAGATGGTTGCCATATGAAGATATCTTTATTAGCTTTGAGGAAATCGACGAGCGCGCTTTCCTATGTGTGGCCTAAACCTACGCCTAACTGAGTTACCTTGGAGGGGTCATCATCCTTCAACGATGTCGTCTTTGTCTCTTCTGATGCCTTAAACTCGAGAGTCGGCTTTGTCACCTCCTTCTTTGTCATGGGCATCTCGGATAGATCGATGTTCTTCTTGATCTCCTGGTGCTTCAACAAAGGCGGCATTTCTGTCCTCTCATTCTCGTGCCTTCTTCGGGTCTCCCCAAATCGTGATGACTCTATTGGGACCTGGAATTTTCATCATGTTGTAAATATAACAAGGGTGATCCATAAAATCCTAGTAAGCCGGACACCCAAAGATAGCGTGGTATACGCTCTTCAACAGGACCACTTCGAAGGAAAGTGCTTCCGTCTGATAGTTTCTTGGAGTTCGAAAGATAACATCCAAGGTGATTTCTCCCAAAGAGTTCGCTTGGTGTCCGAGGAAAACTCCATGGAAAACCACGGAACTGTGATTCATCTGTGTTTCTGATATCTTCATACGATGCAGTGTTTCGATGTAGATAATGTTGATGCTACTGCCCACCGTCCATGAGGGTCCTAGAGAACCCATAACCGTCGATCAACGGATTGATGACCAGAGTGTAATTTCCTCGCTTGTGTGGCTTAGGCAGATGATCACTTTGGTCAAACGTGATTATCACTTCCGACCAGTCCATAAACCGAGGGACAGCCGGAACAGTTGCGTTGAGCTCATGCACCACTACCTTTTTGACCTTAGCTGGTTGGGATCCAAGGAAGAAAACGTAGGTGTATTTCTTGGTCGGGAAGGTCTTCTTTCCATCCGACTTAGGATTTGGGGATTCTGCCTCCTCCATGTAGGAATCTTCCTTGGACTCGTTGTCTTTCTAGGAAATTTTGTTTCCTTTTTGTCGCTTGGCCCTATAGCCAGTGGATTCGTCTTTCTTGATGTCATCATTGAAACAACACTCAACATTGGTGTGGGACGAGCCCCCGTTGCCATTCAGGTGATGCACGCATGGATTATTGGCAATGTCCGCCCAAGAGTAGGTTTTGCCAGGTTGCTGGTCTCCTCTACCTTGGACTCTGGAAGTTCCACGGCCTCGTCCCGGGACGCCTCCATGGCCTCCAGACTCGAAAGTTGCACTGACTGTTGCGGTTTCTGGATTGGGTTTATCCTTCGAGGTGTTATTGCGTTTTTGGGTCTACTGCTTTGGCTGTTTAGCCAACTGTGGCACGGCTAGTACATTTAGCAGTCCCACTGAATCATCATCAGCGTCCGCATATTTGCTCGCCGTCTCTAATAACTCCCCCAAGTCGGTAACTTTGTTGCACTTCAAGCGATGACACAGTAATCCAATTGGGAGTCCCGCAATGAAAGCTTTGATCACGGTCTGGTTGTTTACTCCCTCATATGAGTTCTTCATGTCGATCCATCATCCGAGGTAGTCCCGGCAGGTTTCTCCAGGTTTCTGAGTGCACCGCTGCAGATATCTGACCGTACAGGGCCTCATGTATGTTCCCTCGAAGTTCCGAAACAAAGCACTTTGCATGTCATACCAGTTATGGATGGTGTTTTCCGGGAGTTCATTGAGCCATGATCGAGCCGTCTTCCTTAGCATAAGCGGGAGATATTGGGTCACCACCAAGCTGTTTCCTCCTTTGGCGATGCAGCAGGCATGGAAGAAGTCCTAGAGCCAGGTGTTTGGCCGAGCCACACCGTTGTAGGGTTGAATGTGCCTTGAGATGGCAAATCCCTCCGAGAAAGCTGTTGTCAAATTCGTGGCCCAGAGCACTTTGGGCCCACGTATATGTTATCCGACTCATAGCATCGTGCCTCTATGTTTGACTTGATCCGGTGCCTGGCCTCACTTAGTGACAGGGAGCACCATCTCGGATGTTTGTTGTGGCTACAGTGCCATGGAGCCAAATTTCTACTCCCTCCATCACCACTGTGGTTCCCTCCTTGGCCTCCGTGGGAGCCGTTATGGGAACTTCTTGGTGGAGAGGGTGGTTCTGCTGGGTTGTTTCCTCCAGGCGGAGCCTCGTGGTGACATACACCATGCCGACTTGAACCTGCACGGTGTTCATCGTTCCTTTGTCCGTCATTGCCGTCATGGTGATGTGGCTCAGCCGGACGGCTTGTATGTCTAGGAGGCGGCATTCTTTGCTGGTCCTGCTCCTGACGTTGAGCTTCTTCATCTTCCCTGCGGTTATCTGGCTGCCACCGGGGAGGTTGCTATTGAACCATTGATGCAACGGCATCACGTTCTGCGGTCGAGGCAACATTGCTCCAGCTTCGTGTGGGTCTATGCTGATGTCCTGAATATCCAGTTCTTAAATAGTTATCCTCCCGAGGTTCGGGACAGTAGCGTCATTCCGGTTCCCATCAGGGCCTTACATCTTGCTATCGACCAGTGTTCGTGCGGCATTGGTCGGATTTGGAGACCAATTTTCCACTGCCGGACATGGTGACCTTCTGTTGCTCTAGGCCCTTGGTGAGTATCTTCACACTTAGCCAAACCTGATCTAGGCTTGGATTATTTGCCAGGATATCCCGGGCCGTAGCAGCATTTTCGACCGGTGTGCCATACACCAGGTTTCCCTTGCTATCGAGATAGGTTTTTCTAGAAGTCATGTCTTCTGATGCTTCTGGATTTTTATTAGCCAACTCAGGGCCGTTCCGGGTCTTCTGATGCTACAGGGAACTAGGTTGTCCTGCAGCTGCAATGCACTGCTTCTCCTCGAGGATATGAGTTGCTTCATCAAGGAGTAGTTGGTGATGCGCTTCTAGGGCTTGGGCCCCGTCGTTCAACTCCGCAGGTGTAAGATCTGCCGCTGTTAGGATAGGTATGGTGAGTGCATATCCGAGAATTTTTCGGGCACCAGGGGTAACCACGTGTCCATCCAACATAGTGCTTTTCGGTTCATCAGGGATCAAAGCTCCATCTGAATCCTCTTCGTATTCTTCGGCAATTACCTCATCAACTGGAGGGTCATTAGCCAGAGTCTTCTTCTTCTTTGCCTCCTTGGTAGTACCAGTAGCAAAGACAGCTTTGGGTCTGATTCATGGAGTCAAGCTTCTATCAGTACTCTCGGACATCTAGACGTCGGGATTATCTCCGAGATCCATATCATCATGCGGTTTGGGAGAGTTTTCTCCGGATCCTTCATCCATACTGTTGTAGGGTCTTTGATCCATAGATTCTCCTTCTTCCGCAACCTTGGAGTTGATCTCCTCCTCAATTTCCGCAGAGAACTTTCGGAATTCGGCCGACGTCATGGAATCATCCGAGGATGTTGGTTTGCCGGTGTTTGTAACGATTGCCTCCAGCACTGAGTCATTGTCGTCTCCATCATCGGTAGAGATAGATCCGGATCCAACGTATCCGATGAAGTGCGATGTGTGTTCCCTGAGGTAGTTGCGACTTTCTTTGTTGGTCTCCTCAAAACTTTTGATGGTCTCGAGGATCTCTTCCATGCCGGCATTTCCGCGCAGCAGCATATGCCTCAACGTGTGCCTCAGCAGTGATTTTCTTGCTCCAGCATCAGCAGAGCTAGATCCAGAGCTATTGTTGCTTTGATCTTCCTAAGATTCGACCTCCTTGGGGAGATCTGCTTCAAATCCGATTTTCTCCACTATATCTTCTTCAGGTGTGTGCTGAGTGGGATTAGGGTTTTCTGAGATCCAGAACTCGGTCACTTCCATAGACAAAGTGGATCCAGAAGTTTCTTCTGCCTCTATCATCACCGCTGGGGTGGGTTGGGCAGGTTCAATGAAACTGAGGAAAACATCGATCTCGCCAAAGGACATGATTGTGTAGGTGGTCACAGGTTCCCTATTCGGAATCCAAGTCTCGTAGAGAAGGACAATAGGGACGTCGCTGGCTTAGAGGACCCGGCCGATGATGATTGTCTCGCCTATTCCGATTTGCGCAGATTCCACGGGAACGCAGATCCGAAACTCACCTGCCCCATGGTGGGTGCCAACTATCGTCGGATTGAAGACATGTATGCCGAGAGGGGGTCCTCGAGGTGTGTGGAGAAAGGGGGTGTGAGGCGACGGTATTCCGGGATGGTGAGCACACAAGCTTTACATAGGTTCGAATCCGCCCACGGTGAACAGATCCTACTCCTGCTAGCAATCCAGCAATACGGCATAGCTGGAAGTATAGTGACGTGGGCATACCTTACAGTTACTCGAGTTTGGCATATACGGTCCAGGTATGGCAGAAGCCCACGGTGTTACAAGGGCCCAATACAGGATTCGAGTGACTCACGGAGACTCTGATTGCTTGCAACAGAAGACGAAGCTTAAGATAGAAAGTTTAAAGGGACAAACCCTAATCTGTAACCGACTCAACCTGCTACCCGAGACCTAGCCTATCTATATAAGGGCGAGGAGGGGGCGGCGAGGAGGACAATCACAACCCTAGTTTCCACAACCATCGCCAGATTGCATATGTGCACCCCTGTAACTTCCGACTCCCTCGATAATTGCAAGAGAAGACAAGCAGGAGTAGGGACCTCTACGAGGCCTAAACCAGGGTAAACCTTGCATCCCTGTGTGCTTGTTTGCTAGCCGATTGATGCCTCCAGCGCTCCCTCCTTCTCCAAAACCCAAGTCCATAACAATGGGCATTGATGAGTTTAACCCTCGTCAATTGGCGCTGTCTGTGGATCATCCATCCTGGAAAAACTCTCCGGACCGTGCAACGTACACTTCTACATCGACAAGCACGACGACAAGAAAAAGTCTAGCCACCTTCTCAAGGACTATCGTGAGTTCCTCAAGCTCCCCAAAGGCCTGGCCTAGCTGAATCACGACGCGATCAACCAGGGCTACGGAGCTACCCCGGGCGTTGTAGCTCATGGAGCACCACCACCACCTACAACTGCACTAGTCCAGAACCATGGAGGAGAGCCATACCCACGAGTGCTGGGAAACATGGGGATGATCCAAAAGGGTCGCCCCTAAAATCGAGAATAGAAATCGATCACTCGCCAGGTGAACCTGGCGATGAACTCTCCGCCCTCCACCACTGAGTACCTTAGTGGCAGCAAGTCCTGCATCACCTTCAACAAGAGAAACCACCCGCATCAAGTACCTCGCCCATGCCACTGTCCCTTCGTGCTCGAAGCGCAGATCGGAGGCTTTGAGATGAGTCGCGTCTTCATGGACGGCGGAAGCGGCACCAACCTCATGTTCGCAAGTACCTTGCATGCAATGAGAATCCCTCTGACATGTCTGGAAGTTTCAGACATGATGTTCCACAGTATCATCCTAGGGAAGGGCGTGTGCCCCCGGGGCAAGATCAACCTTGACGTCATCTTCGGCACGCCGCAAAATTTTCGGCGAGAGAGCATCGACTTTGAAGTTGTCGACTGGCCTTCATAGTACCATTGCATCCTCAGACGTGTCGCGTTCACGAGGTTCATGGAGGTACCACACTATGCCTACCTGCAGATGAACATGCCAGGCCCAAACGGTGTCATCACAATCAATAGAAACTTCGAGAGGTCTGACAGCTACGATAGGGAATTCAACAGAATCTCCCAGTCCTTCGGCATGCAAGAGGAACTCACAAGGTTGAAGGAGTCGACAGACAACAGTCTGCCTCCCCTTAGCAAGCCAAGATCACCCGACCAATCCTTCGATACGTCGGTGCATACCAAGAAAGTCCAGGTTCACCCAACGGACCCGACCAAGACGGCCCACATTGCCAACAACTTGATTCCTGCATAGGAACTTGCGCTCGTCGAATTCCTCTGTGAGTGCTGGGAAATCTTCGCCTAGTGTCTAGCAGACATGCTAGGAGTTCCCAGGGAATTTGCCGAGCACTCACTCAACGTGAATCCAGACGCAAGGCCAGTCAAGCAAACAATACGGGACTGTCTGAACTAAGAGCAAAAGCGGTCGGTATGGAAGTCAACAGACTCCTCGACGTAAAATTCATAGTGAGATAAAATAAAGCACCTGGCTCACAAATCCAGTGTTTGTGCCTGATACGTCGTGAACGTATCCATAATTTTTGGTGATCCATGCTTGTTTTATATCTACTTTCTTATGTTTTGTTCACAGTTTGAGGTATTTTTATACATTTTCTGGAACTAACCTATTAACAAGATGCCACAGTGCTAGTTGCCTGTTTTCTGCTGTTTTTGGTTTCAGAAAAGTCAGGAAAGAAATATTCTCGGAATTGGACAAAACAAAAGCCAAAGTTCCTATTTTTCCCGACACGAGACGGAACCCAAATAGAGACGGAGGAGGGCCAGGGCCTGGCCACACCATATGGTGGCGCGGGTCACCTCTAGCTGCGCCACTAGGGGGTGTGGGACCCTCAGGCCTACACCTACCTTGCCCCTTCGCCTATATATTCCCCTCGGGATGAAAACCCTAAATAGAAGATCAGAATTCCAAGAAAAGTTCCGCAGCGCCGCCGCCACCGAGAGGAGATTCGGGGGACAAAAGTCTCTGTTCCGGCACCCTGCCGGGACAGGGAAGTGCCCCCGGATCCATCTCCATCGACTCCACCGCCATATCCATCACCGTTGCTGACTCCCATGATGAGGAGGGAGTAGTTCTCTCTCGAGGCTAAGGGATCTACAAGTAGCTATGTGTTCATCTCTCTCTCTATGCGTGATCTTATTGAGATCATGAGCTTTGTAATCTATAGATCTATTCTGCTACTCAAGTGCTTTAATGAATCTCTGCTTATCCCCACGTGTGTGAAGTTGACAGTGTGCGCACCGTGTGGCACTTTGGCTAAGATTACATAAATACTTGTCATGAGTATAATTTGAGTTGGATGTATCTATGAGATTGTGGTGTTTGTTGGAACCATCTAGCGCTCAAGGTGATAGTGAGGGGTTATCTAGATGGGGAATGCGAACTTTAAGGTGTGCTGTTATAGCCCTAGATCGTCCAACCGGAGAGTAGTTCAGGGTAGCATCATGAAGAGAATATATTTATATGAGAGTGTCCACTAGTGAAAGTATGATCCCTAGGCCTTATTTCTAAGCATTGAAACACCATTTACAATCAGTCCTGTTACATGTTTGCTTGCTGCCACTCTTATTTCAGATTGCAATTACCACTTATAATCATCCATATTACCTGTATTTCACTATCTCTTCGCCGAACTAGTGCACCTATACACCTGACAAGTGTATTGGGTGTGTTGGGGACACAAGAGACTTCCTGTATCTTGATTGCAGGGTTGCTTGAGAGGGATACCTTTGACCACTTCCTCCCTGAGTTCGATAAACCTTGGGTGATCCACTTAAGGGAAACTTGCTGCTGTTCTACAAACCTCAGCACTTGGAGGCCCAACATTGTCTACAAGAATAGAAGCGTGCATTAGACATCAAGCTATTTTCTGGCGCAGTTGCTGGGGAGGTAAGGTAAAAGGTACTCACATCCTCTGGCTACTAAGCTATCTTTTTAGTACTATTGCTGGTGTGTGAGTGCTCGAACTTATTTCCTTTAGATTCTGCAATTATATCTTTTTGTTTCTTGTTTTTATTTTCACTAGTTAGGCTTAATGGAAAACAACAACAAAATTAGAGAGCTTTATAGTATTTATCTTGAGTTAGGACATGAAGTGTTTGAAGAGAAAATTAAAAAACCTATGGAACTTTATTTGCATGCTAATAGCTATGTTATTAGTATGAATTCTTTGAACACCATTATTGCTAATGCTATGGAAAAGTCTAAGCCTTGGTGTTGGGGGGATACCCCCGGGTAGGGTAATGCCGGCGTATAAAGGCTGAGTTGGCTGAGGTACGACGCGGTCAAAGCAAGTGCTGGTCGGGTAACTGATGGCCCAAAATATATCGAGCTCGTTGGGGAACCCCAAGAGGAAGGTATGATGAGCACAGCAGCAAGTTTTCCCTCAATTATGAAACCAAGGTTTAATCGAACCAGTAGGAGCAAGGAAACACCCCAAAGGTGTAGCTAGCTGAACTTTGGCAGGGCGCACTACCGGTGCCAGGAGCAACGTGGAGACCTACACAACACAACCATAGAACTTTGCCCCCAACTTGCGATGAGGTTGTCAATCTCACAAGTTTTGCTGAAAACAAAGGATTAAACATATCGAGTGGAAGAAAGAAATAGTTTGTAGAAAGTAAACACAAAATAGTAAACAGTTGTAGATTGATGGTAAAAGAAAGGAACGGGGTCCATAGTTCACTTCAGGTGGCTCTCCTTAAGATAGATGACATGTTGGGTGAACAAATTACAGCGGGGCAATTGGCAAACAACGAGAAAGCATACAAGCATATACTACTCATCTTGACTCCTTTGAGATTTGATTGGGCATTACAACATTATACATAGACCGCCATCCAACTGCATCTATGACTTATAATCCACCTTCAGGTTATCATCCGAACCCCTTCCAGTATTAAGTTACAAGCAACGGATAATTGCATTATGAATTGCGTGTAAAGTAAACAATACGATTGTTCTATGAACAAAGGATTGTTGTTTTCTCCCTAGTAGCAACAACACATCTAGTACCTTAGAGATTTATGTCACTTCCCCAGATTACCATAGGCATGCACCCACTATCGAGCATAAATACTAAATCTTGGAGTTGCTAGCATCTACTTGGCCAAGATAGCTACTAACAACGGAAAGCATGCAAGATCACAAATAACAAAGACATGATAGAATCAATAATCAATCTGAAATAGCATCTCAATATCCATCGGATCCCTGCAAACACAACATGTATGATTACAAATAGATGATGTTGATCATGAACAGAGCTCACAAGATCTAGACATGGTAGCACAAAGGAGAAGAACCAACCATCTAGCTACTACATGGACCCGCAGTCCAAGGTTAAACTACTCACACATCACACCGGAGGGTTGCATGGTGATGAAGAAGGCCTCCAGGGTGAATTCTCCCCTCCAGCAGGGTGCCGAGAAGAGCTTCAGATCCCTCCCGATCTAGGGATGGAGATGACGGCGGCTACAGACTCTTTCGTGGAATTTTGATCGGGTACTTAGGGTTTCTGTATCGAGGGCATCTTATAGGCGGAAGGAGAGGCTGAGGGGGTGCCTAGGATGGCCACACCACCCCCTGGCGCGGGCCAAGCCTGGCCGCACGGCCAGGTGGTGTGGCCAGGCCCTAGCCCCTCTCTGTCTTGTATTATGGCTCCAGGTGTCCCTCGGTGAAAAACTGACTTTGGCTTTTGTCCCGTCCAATTCCGAGAATATTCATTTTCTGACTTTCCTGGTACCAAAAATAGCAGAAAACAGGCAGCTGGCACTATGGCTCTTGTTAATAGGTTAGTCCAAGAAATCATATGAAAAGTACTCCAAAGTGTGGACAAAACATAATAAAGTAGATAAAACCAAGCATGGAACATCAAAAATTATGGATACGTTAGCAACGTATCAGTCACCTCATGGCAGGCCGAACGACGGAGTAACCCGGCCCGTGGAGCATCTCCTTAGCCATAGCCCGACCGACATAAAATATATGCCAGCCATGTTTGTCTGTCTATTATGCAGGTACGCTCATAGCCGGGTTAGCCACGTGCTAGCCGGACTATCATATGGCTTCCAAGAGAAGGAAGGAATCTCCCGCTGGTCAAAAGGTGGCTTTATTAGCTGTAGCATGAGCAAAGCAAAGCAGAGAGGAGGACCAGCGGGTCAGGGCAACCAAGGTGACGCGGGCAATGTTGGCTGATGTAGCCTGTGTCTGCTGACGCTTAAAGACAAGGATTACATTGCGGGTTACGTCCAAAGCCCGGACGAGCCGTTAAAGAGAATAAAGAAGCATCTAGCTTTAGTCGAGAAGCATATTAAGAGAATATGCTGCCACGTATGCCCTAACTTTGTAACCCGGGCTCCCCTATATAAGGGGCACCGGCGCCTCCATGGAGAGGGATCGATCATTTTCTCTGTCTAAGTTAGAACACAAGGGCTAAATTGTGGGGAGTAAGAGACATCGTCTCCTTCTCGCGAACAGCTCGAGGTGCACTTGTAACCACCATTGCATCTGTGCATGGAATCACCACGTTTTCCCTCCCTGGATTCCCCTAGAACATATTAGCCCCATCTTTAGCCTATCCATGACATCTACCGTGCCACCACCATGACATTGGGGAAGCTGGTTTTGATGAAAATGATCTTTTTAGTCCCCCAAGCATGAAGGAGAAAATTTACTTTGATGATACTATGCCTCCAATATATGATGATTACAATGATGAATATGATATTTTCAGTCCACCTACTATTAAGGAGAAAATTCATTATGATTACAATATGTCTCCTATATTTGATGATTATGGTGATGAGAATAATAATGATAGCTATTTTGTTGAATTTGCTCCCACTATGATTAATAAGAATGACTATGCTTATAGGGAGAGTAATAATTATTTTATGCATGTGCCTCATGGTAAGAATGTTTTATGTGATAGTTATATTGTTAATTTTATTCATGATGCTACTGAAAGTTATTATGAGAGAGGTAAACATGGTTTTATGTATCTCAACAATATTAAGTTTCCCCTCTTTATGTTGAAATTTTTGAAGTTGCACTTGTTTTGCTTTCCTATGCTTGTTGTTTTGTGCTTTCATGACTTGTTTCTTTATAAGATTATTATTCATAGGAACTGGGTTAGACTTAAATTTGTTCTACATTTACTTCTCGATGCTCTCTTTTACTTCAACTCATATTTCTTATGTGAGCATCATTCAAATTATCATGCCTATCTTAATGGCTATAAAGAAAGAGCTTTTGGGAGACAACCCATTATATTTTTACTTTCATTTTATTTTTGTTTTGTTGAGTCTTGGAAGTTATTACTTCTATAATAACCTCTCCTTATCCTTTTTTGTGTGGTTTTTGTACCAAGAATAACCTCTAATGAGAGAGAAGTAAGACTTGGGAAAGTTGCTGTCCTGAAAACAGATTTTTGTGCTTCACTGTAAAAATTCGTGAAAAATCTCTGTACATCGTATTGAGCTGTCATTTTTTGTGCTTCTGACACAGGTTATTATCTAACTTTAGTTAGTTTATCACTTTTCGATTTGAGCAACAGAAGGTCTTCTAAAAAATCGGTTTTTACCTGCTGGTCTGTTTTGACAGATTTCTGCCATTATTTGCATTTGCCTCTTAATCTCTTTCTCTTTGAGTTCTCTTTGATCACTTGAGATTTTAGAAGAAATTTCTACAGTATCTTATGTTTTAATGGATGATTTACTTGATTTGAAACTTAACCCAAAGACTTATTATCTTGAATACACTAATGTTGCTAATGAAGATTGTGTGAAGTTTTGTATGAAGGAAATTTTAAAGTGTAGGGAAGAACAATGTGATAAGATAAAGTATAGACAAAAGCTCAAGCTTGGGGATGCCACCCGTGTCACCCCAAGAAATATTCAAGAAGTACAAGCATCAAAGCTTGGGGATGCCCAAGGCATCTCCTTCTTCATCAATAAAAATCTCAGGTTTTCTTCCAAACACTTCATTTTTATTGTTTCTTGCATAATTGTGTTGTTCTTGGAGTGTCTTTGTTTTTTCTTTTAGTTTTATTTTGTTTGGTTTGCTTACATAAGTTGGTTGGATCCCAACACACTTCTTTTGGAGATACACACCCTGTTATTCATTGCCTAGAACACTCTAGTTTTCACTCTTATTGTTCTGTGAGTGTTCTCCTTTGCTAGCACTGTGTTTAGCTTTAGTTTTCGATTGCTGTTGGAAAAGAGTAGGAAGTTTCATGCTTATAGTGGTACAAAAGGAGTCTTGTTTTGACTGTGGCCTAGACTTTAGCATGTCATGTTTGACATTGCTTTGACTTTATGCTTAGTGATTATTGTTGTAGCATGACTTGTTCCAAACAATTGAGATTGCTTAATGTGCCTTGAAAGAATCATGCGTTGTTTTAGCATATAAAAGCATAATATTGTGGTATTCTCCTTTGATTCTTTATTTGGGTTGACTTGGCGTATGCTCACACCATGTTAAGACTATACCAAGTCACCATACCCTCTATGATCATTTAGTTTTCGACTTGTAATATCACTTTATGCTTTAATTAATAATGTTTTGTCGCTTTGCATGATTATGGCCATTATTGCTCTCTTAGTTGGTCGCTCCCAGTCTTTTGCTAGCCTCCACATGTACCAAGTATGAGTTCCACTCATGCATCCAACTCCATATAAAACCAAGTTATTCCAAAGAGTCCACCATACCTACCTATTAGCATTATTGCTATTCCAAGTATGTTCATGTTTTTATCTACCTTCCAAATTAAACTTGCTATGTGAAAATTAGTGATTAAAGCTCTCACGAACTTGATGGCACACTTTACTTTCTTGCACTTAATAAACTTGAACCATTGTGCCCATCTATGTTGCATATATGCTTGCATTTTGTAAGCTGTGAATTAGTAGAACCATGTTACCATGGGGAACACTTTCAACATTGCACTTTATTTAGTTGATATCATGTTCTTTTTCTTATGGATCCCGGTGGTGTGAAATGAAAGGGGAGCTTGTAAGGCTCATGGAGTTTGTATATGTGTTAGAGAAATTCCTGGGCGGCTGGTTTAAGCCATGCCTAATCATGGTGGAAACCTGCAACATAACCATAGTGAGAAATCTGTGAAGCATCCTCAATAAAAAACCCTATGCAAATAGGAAATAAAAAAAGCTATGCATATAGGAAATAAAAGGATCACTGAGATGCTCATTGTCTGCTTGCCTTGTCATTTTGATATGGGAAAGCTTCCGTATCATCGGGCAAGGGGTACCCCGTTGGCGGTTCTCTATGATACACATGTACTTACAATGACAAGAACTTACCTGTGACTAAAGTTGAGTAGCATGAGGAACGGTACTCATAAGCAAGGGGCATGAGATTTTTAGCTTATAACTTGTCAAGCGTATCCTCATATTTTTTCACTTTAACCTTAATCACCTAAAGATGCTTATGATAGGGGCAATGAGAGCTAAAAGCTAATAAGTACCATAATTTTTGGAAGCTCTTTATGAGACTTGCATCCCTGCTTTTTTCTATGAAGGGCCTTTCTTTTACTTTTATGTTGAGTCTCCATCTTCTATCTTTATGCACCTATTGAGAGAGCATACTGGTCATTCTTATTTTAATGTGCATTGTCCCAAAACTTGTTGATTGATTCATAACTTTGATATTGCTTGTTCTTAAATTATTTGTATCTAGTCACCCTTATGAAATTTGAAGGTTTCCTATGCATTTATGTTTTGCTATACCATGAGGGACAAGCTGAATAGCATTCTCATTATGTTTTCTATATATGAAACAAACAAACGTCTTTCAAATCATTGTTATTCATGAATCTTTTGTTTGTACCTTTTCATGTTACAACATAGTTGCTATGTCTTATTGTTAGAACTATATCTTTCATGTCTATGTTAGAGTACTATGATCCCAGCTATCAATGTTTTACAAATACCTTCATAAAGATTATGATGGTGCATGTCACCTCAAAAATTATTCTTTTTATCACTTACCTACTCGAGGAGAAGTAGGAGTTAAGCTTGGGGATGTTGATACGTCGTGAATGTATCCATAATTTTTGATGTTCCATGCTTGTTTTATATCTACTTTCTTATGCTTTGTTCACACTTTGAGGTATTTTTATACATTTTCTGGAACTAACCTATTAACAAGATGCCACAGTGCAAGTTGCCTATTTTCTGCTGTTTTTGGTTTCAGTAAAGCCAGAAAAGAAATATTCTTGGAATTGGACGAAACAAAAGCCAAAGTTCCTATTTTTTCCGAAACAAGACGGAGCCCAAAGCAGAGACGAAGGAGGGATAGGGCCTGGCCACACCATATGGTGGCGCAGGTCACCTATGGCCACGCCACCAGGGGGTTTGGGCCCCTCAGGCCTCCACCGACCTTGCCCCTTCGCCTATATATTCTCCCCGGGACGAAAACCCTAAATATAAGATGAGAATTCCACGAAAAGTTTCGCAGCACCGCCGCCACTGAAGAGGAGATTCGAGGGACAGAAGTCTCTGTTCCGGCACCCTGCCGGGACAGGGAAGTGCCCTCGGATCCATCTCCATCGACTCCACTGCCATCTCCATCGCCGTTGCTGACTCCCATGATGAGGAGGGAGTAGTTCTCTATCGAGGCTAAGGGCTCTACAAGTAGCTATGTGTTCATCTCTCTCTCTATGCATGATCTTATTGAGATCATGAGCTTTGTAATCTATAGATCTATTCTGCTACTCAAGTGCTTTAATGAATCTCTGCTTATCCCCACGTATGTGAAGTTGACAGTGTGCACACCATGTGGCACTTTGGCTAAGATTACATAAGTACTTGTCATGAGTATAATTTGAGTTGGATGTCTCTATGAGATTGTGGTGTTTGTTGGGACCATCTAGCGCTCAAGGTGATAGTGAGGGATTATCTAGATGGGGAATGCGAACTTTAAGGTGTGCTGTTATAGCCCTACATCGTCCAACCGGAGAGTAGTTTAGGGTAGCATCATGAAGAGAATATATTTATATGAGAGTGTCCACTAGTGAAAGTATGATCCCTAGGCCTTATTTCTAAGCATTGAAACACCATTTACAATCAGTCATGTTACATGTTTGCTTGCTGCCACTCTTATTTCAGATTGCAATTACCACTTATAATCATCCATATTACTTGTATTTCACTATCTCTTCGCCGAACTAGTGCACCTATACACCTGACAAGTGTATTGGGTGTGTTGGGGACACAAGAGACTTCTTCTATCTTGATTGCAGGGTTGCTTGAGAGGGATACCTTTGACCACTTCCTCCCTGAGTTCGATAAACATTGGGTGACCCACTTCAGGGAAACTTGCTGCTATTCTACAAACCTCTGCACTTGGAGGCCCAACACTGTCTACACGAATAGAAGCATGCATAGACATCAGTGCCTAAAAAGGACACGGATATCCTGCGGATGTGCGTGGACTTCACCTCCTTGAACAAGCACTGCCCAAAGCATCACTTCCCGTTGCCACGGATCGATCAAATAATCGACTCCATTGCGGGATGCGAGCGCCTCTGCTTCCTCAACGCCTACTTAGGCTACAATCAGATTCGAATGAAGGAGGAAGACCAGGAGAAAATGGCGTTTACAACACCCTTTGGTGTGATATGCTAAAACACGATGCCCTTCGGGCTAAAAATGCAGGAGCCACCTATCAGTGATGTATGCAGGCCTGCCTCAAGAATCAGCTTGGCCGTAATATCCAAGTCTATGTTGACGACATCATCGTCAAAACCAAAGAGGAAGTCGCGTTACTCGATGATCTCCGTGAGACCTTTGATAATCTCGATCGATATCGAATTAAGCTTAGTCCGGAAAAATGCGCCTTCGGTGTACCATCTAGGCAATTGCTTAGGTATCTCATCTCTTCAAGAGATATCGAGGCAAACCCGAAGAAGATAAAGTCCATACTGGCCATGGAGAAGCCGAAGAACATAAAAGGCGTCCAGCAGCTGGCTGCACGAATTGCGACGCTTAGCCGATTCATCAGTCAAATGGGCAAAAAGACACTGCCCTTCTATCAACTTCTTGCTACGTTGCAAACGTATCTATAATTTTTGATGTTCCATGCTTGGTTTATATCTACTTTCTTTTGTTTTGCCCACACTTTGGAGTACTTTTTATATACTTTCTTGGACTAACCTATTAACAAGATGCCACAGTGCCAGCTGCCTGTTTTCTGCTGTTTTTGGTTCTAGGAAAGTCAGAAAATGAATATTCTCGGAATTGGACGGGACAAAAGCCAAAGTCAATATTTCACCAAGGGGGACACGGAGCTAGAATACGAGACGGAGAGGGGCCAGAGGCCGTCCACACCACCTGGCCACGTGGCCATGCCTAGCCCACACCAAGGGGTGGTGTGGCCGCCTAGGGCACTCCCTCGGCCTCCCCTTTTTCCTATAAGATGCCTCCGATACAAAAACCCTAAGAACCCGATCAAAATTCCATGAAAGAGTCTGTAGCCGCCGTCATGTCCATCCCTAGATTAGGAGGGATCTGAAGCTCTTCCCAACACCCTGCTGGAGGGGAGAATTCACCCTGGAAGCCTTCTTCATCA
The DNA here is from genome assembly GCA_916181665.1 of Avena sativa. Lineage (NCBI taxonomy): Eukaryota > Viridiplantae > Streptophyta > Magnoliopsida > Poales > Poaceae > Avena > Avena sativa. Next base: position 538,956,382 of record OV702289.1, on the reverse strand, counting down.
CCATGCAAGCCTCCGGTGTGATGTGTGAGTAGTTCATCCTTGGACTACTGGTCCATGTAGTAGCTAGATGGTTGGTTCTTCTCCTTTGTGCTACCATGTCTAGATCTTGTGAGCTCCGTTCATGATCAAGATCATCTATTTGTAATCATACATGTTGTGTTTGCGGGGATCCGATGGATATTGAAATGCTATTTCAGATTGATTATTGATTCTATCATGTCTTTGTTATTTGTGATCTTGCATGCTCTCCGTTGTTAGTAGATATCTTGGCCGAGTAGATGCTAGCAACTCCAAGAGGGAGTATTTATGCTCGATAGTGGGTTCATGCCTCTAGTAATCTGGGGAAGTGACAGAAATCTCTAAGGTACTAGATGTGTTGTTGCTACTACGGAGAAAACAGCAATCCTTTGTTCATAGAACAATTGTATTGTTTACTTTACACGCAATGCGTAATGCAATTATCTGTTGCTTGCAACTTAATACTGGAGGGGGTTCGGATGATAACCTAAAGGTGGATTATTAGTCATAGATGCAGTTGGATTACGGTCTATGTATAATGTTGTAATGCCCAATCAAATCTCATAGGAGTCAAGATGATTAGTATATGCATGTATGCTTTCTCGATGTTTGTCAATTGCTCTGCTGTAATTTGTTCACCCAACATGTCTTCTATCTTAAGGAGAATCACCACTAGTGAACTATGGACCCCGGTCCTTTCTTTTACCATCAATCTACAATTGTTTACTGTTTTCTGTTTACTTTCTGCAAGCTATTACTTTCTTCCACACAATACATTTAATCCTTTGTTTTCAGCAAAACCGGTGAGATTGACAACCTCACTGTAAGTTGGGTGCAAAGTTTTGTGGTTGTGTTGTGCAGGATTCCAAGTTGGAAACAACACCTTGGAAGTGTTTCCTTGCTCCTACTGGTTCAATAACCTTGGTTTCATAACTGAGGTAAACTTACTGTTGTGCTCATCATACCTTCCTCTTGGGGTGCCCAACGAGCTCGACATCAATCTCGAGCCAACAAGTATTTTCTGGCACCGTTGTCTGGGAGTCAAGGACATCTTCACAAGGGGAGTTCCTCATAACCAATATCTTTACTTTGTTATTTTTGTTTTGCTTAGTTTATTTTTTGCTTTGTTTGCTTGTTTCTTCATCAAAAACACACAAAAAATTAGTTGTACTAAGTTTGCTTTCTTTATTAAAAACACAAAAAATGACTACTCTTGAAAACACTAAGTTGTGTGACTTCACTAGCACCAACAACAATGATTTCATGTGCACACCTATTGCTCCACCTGTTCCTGAAGCTACTTTCTTTGAAATTAAACCTGCTTTACTCAATCTTGTTATGAGAGAACAATTTTATGGAATTGGTACTAAAGATGTTGCTGCTCATCTAAATAACTTTGTTGAACTTTGTGACATGCAAAAGCATAGGGATATAGATGGGGATGTTATTAAGCTTAAATTGTTTCCTTTCTCTTTGAGAGGAAAAGCTAAAGAATGGTTGCAATCCCTAACCAGGAATAGTATTGATTCTTGGACTAAATGCAAAGATGCTTTCATTGGAAAATACTATACTCCTACTAAGATTATATCTATGAGAAGTGAAATAATGAAATTTAAACAATCTGATAATGAGCATGTTGCTCGAGCTTGGGAAAGAATGGAATCTTTGGTAAAGAATTGTCCCACTCATGGACTGACTGCTTGGATGATTATCCAAACCTTTTATGCAGGATTGAATTATTCTTCAAGAAATCTACTGGATTCTGCTGCTGGAGGTACCTTTATGACCATTACTTTGGGTGATGCAACAAAGCTTCTAGATAATATGATGGTTAACTATTCTGAATGGCACACTGAGAGAGCTCCACAAGGTGAGTGCACCCTCTGAACTTGAAGGTATGCTTAAAGATTTTATTAGTAAACAAACTGCTTTCAATAAAACTATTGAGGAAAAACTCTCTAATGCTGAAAGAAACATAACATCATTGGCTAGAGCACAATCTTCTTTTAATAAAATGGCTGCTAAACCCGAAACTATTGAAAACCACTTTGCTGCTACTAATGCCATACACGTTAGAATTGATGAAAATGTTAGACCATTAGCTGAATTGCATGCTAAGTGGGAAAGAGAAGATGAAATTTCTAGAAATATTTGTGTTTCTACTATCACTACTACTAATGTTGAAGCTAGTAAACCCAATGGAACCTTTTCTAATAAAAATGCTAAAATTCTTCGGAATATGGGAAACAATAGCTCTACTACTTTAAATGATAATTATGATTTTGATCTTGATGGTTGATACGTCCATTTTGCATCACTATTCTATATCATAATTTACTGTTATTCATTGATATATTTCATATTAAGGGATGATACTTATGTTATTTCATCTGTTTTTGCATGGTTGATTACTTTTGGAGCATGGACCGCTGCAGTCAGGATTCTGATGGAAAAGGTGCTGTTTGGAGGCAAAATTCGCGAAGATCAGAAAATCCAAGAAAATACATGGAAAATCCTATTTTTCCAAAAGACGAAGGAAGCCAGAAGGGGAGGCTGAGATGGGCCACAGGGGGGCCACACCACCCCTAGCGCGGGCCAGCCTAGGCCGCGCCATCAGGTGGTGTGGCCACCCTGATCCACCCCTGGCTCTCCCCTCTGGTGTATATTATCCTCCCGAAACCCTAAGACTCGGGGAGCGACCACAAAAAGATTTCGCCGCCTCTACGGGGCGGAAAACACCGAGAAAGAAAGATCTCTCCGGCAGACAGAATTCTGCCGGGGAAATTCATTCCCAGAGAGGGGAGATCGTCGCCATCAACACCACCATCAAGATGGACTTCATCGGGATCATCATCATCATCACCACCATCATCATCACCAGCACCATCACCACCACTTCATACCACTGTAACAATTGTGTTGAATCTTGCATAGTTCTTAGGGGAAACTTTCCCGGTGTCGATTACTCCTTGTAGTTGATGCTATTGAGTGAACCGTTGAATTATTGTTTATGTTTAGATTGTTATACATCATTATTTCATATCTGATCATGATCCATATGATGTCTTGTGAGTAGTTTGTTTTGTTCTTGAGGACATGATAGAAGTCATGTTGTTAGTAGTGGAATTATGTTGAGAAAGATTCAATGGTTTGATATTTAAGTTGTGGTGTACTTCTTCTAGTGGTGTCATGTGAACGTCGACTACATGACACTTCACCTATATGGGCCTAGGGGAATGCATTTTGTATTTGGCTACTAATCGTAGGGGTTGCCAGAGTGACAGAAACCTGAACCCCCGTTAGGAAACCATTGCACAAGGGACGTCAGGGTCTTAGAGTTTAAAGCTGTGGTTAGGTTTCTACCTTAATTAATTTCTTGTACTTGCGGATGCTTGTAAGCGGTATAATCACAAGTATGTATTAGTCCTAGGAAGGTCGGTACATTAGCATAGGTTCACCCACACAACACTTAGCAAACTAAAGAAGATTAATCAACTATATGAAGTGAAAGCACTTGACGATATTCTCATGTGTCCTCGAGAACGTTTGGTCATCTTAAGTAATACAATCGGCTTATCATTTGCTAAATAAAGGATTGGGCCACTTGCTACATTTGTTCTTATTGTCTTTTATTTACTCATACTTTATTTACTTGCATTATCAAAAACCTCTAAAAATCCATTTGCTAAGTATTTGCAGAGAATTCCTTATCCATACCACTAGCCATCACCTTGTGCTCCTCGTTGGGTTCGACACTCTTACTTATCGAAAATACTGCGATACACCCCCTATACTTTGGGTCATCAAGACTATTTTCTGGCGCCGTTGTTGGGGAGTGAAGCGCTATTGGAGAGTGGAGCTGGTAAATGAAACTTCTACTGTGAGTATTGTTTAATTCTGTTAGTTGCTTTATTTTCAATATGGATAATTGACTGAGTTTCTTATTTCGTAATGCTACTACCACTGCTAAGGTAGTAGATGAACCACCACCTGCTGAGAATGATACTTTTAAAATACCTACAAGAATTATTGATCGTGTTATGGATAACTACTATGTTGGGGATGGAACTGTCCATCCCGGTGATCATTTGCTCTTTATACACGAATTATGCGGGCTGTTCAAGTGTGCATGTATTACTACAGATCAAGTTAAGAAGAAGTTATTCTCATTATCACTAAAAGGAAGAGCTAAGGAATGGTATAAGCTGCTGAACAATGATCAAGCTCTTGAATGGGAGGAAATAGTACCTCTCTTTTATTCAAGGTTTTATCCTCCTAGTGAGATTCATAAAGATCGGAATCAAATATACAACTTTTGGCCTCTTGATGGAGAGAGTACAGCTCAAGCTTGGGAGAGATTGAAGTTACTAATGCTCAAATGTCCCATTCATGAGCTCCCCAACAATATTATTATCAATAACTTTTATGCAAGGCTTTCTCTTCATGATAAGGATTTATTGGATGCTTCTTGTGTTGGATCATTCACTCGCATGGAAGAAGAAGCTAAATGGGATCTTCTGGACCGTATTCAAGATAATGCTGAAGCATGGGAGAATGACAAAGGAAGAAAGTCAGGTATAATTTATGATTATGAATGCATTGAATCTTTTATGGGAACTAATGATTTTCAAAATATTAAAAATGCTTATGGTCTAGACTCTCAAGCTATTGCAACTTATTTTAAGGCTTTTGCTTCCTACATTGAAGTGCCTAAAAAGAAGTGGAATAAGTATCATGAACCTTATAAAGATATTGCTTACAGTGTTCCTACAAGAAATACTAATGTTTATACTGCCAATCATGTTTCTTCTGAACCTTACATTGAGAAAATGCCTTTCCTAGTTAAGATAAAGGAACATTCTATGATAGCTAGTATGGTTAATGAAAGTTCAAATAAAGCTGTTGAACCTGATAAACAAATGGATGATGAACCTATAATAGCAAATGTGAAAGACTTTGTCACTAAATATGTAGAAGAGGGACACATTATCCTTTGTAAGGATACCTCTAATATTGTTTCACAAAGTAGTGTTATAAGAACTAGTATTCCTGTGTTTTCTGTTAGAGTAAGTGATCATTGTTATGATGGTTCTTGTGATAGCTATATCATTAAATATAGGCATGATACTAAAAGTTACTATGAAAAAGGGAAAAGTGTTCTTATGCATCTCAATAATATCAAGTTTCCTCGTTTTATGCTGAAAGTTTTTATGTCGCACTTCTTTTCCCTTCCTATGCTAGTGGTTTCTGGTTTCAACAACTTGTTTGTTTACAAAATTCCCTTTCATAGGAAGTGGGTTAGACTTAAACGTGTGTATTTGCTTCTTAATGCTCTCTTTCATTTCAATTCATATTCCTAAGTGATCATCATCAAAATTATCATTGCCATCTTAATGGCTATAAAGAAAGAGCTTTTTGGGAGACAACCCAATTTATTTGTGTTTTCGGTTTGTTTTTGTTTTCCTTTGAGTTTTGGAAGTTATTACTTCGGTAATAACCTCTCATTATCCTTTTTGTTTGGTTTTTGTGTCAAGATCAACCTCTAATGAAAGAGAAGCAAGAATTGGGGAAGTTGTTGTCCCGAAACAGATTTTTGTGCTTCACCGTAAAATTTTGTGAGAGATCTCTGTATGTCGGATTGATATGTAATTGTTTGTGCTTCTTCCCCAGATTGTTATTTAACTTTCGTTAGTTTTGCAATTTTTGATTTGAGCAACAGAAGAGTTTCGAAAAAATTGATCTTCACCTGCTGGTCTGTTTTGACAGGTTTTGCCACTCTTGCATTTGCTTCTTTAATCGATTTCCTTTTTGGGTTTTTGGAAGGAGTTGCTACAGTAGCTTATGTTTTGATGGTTTTCAGTTGAAATTGGACTCAAAAGGTTTTATCACTTCACTTATACTAATGTTGCTAATGAGAACTGTGTGAAATTTTCTGTGAAAGAAATTTCCAGATTAGTGGAGATAATGATGTAAGAAGGAAGTGAAAGGTTTCATGACTCAAGAAATAAGTGTATGAAGATGAAGATATTGATGTTATTCAAGTGGTGACTCCGGAAGAATCTACTAAATACCAAATTCATAGACCTGCAGAGTCTGTTTTCAAATAGGTAACAGTTATGGTAAGAAAAGTTCCACAAAAGATCTGTCTAGTTATATTTTGCAGTTTTTGGCCAACAAGGAAAGCTACGAAGCGAAAGAGGGACGGAAACAGAGCCAGGGAGGCTCACACCACTCTGTGGCGCAGGCCCACCCCTGGCCGCACCACCAGGTGGTGCGGCCACCTCGGACTCCATCTCCGACCCATTTTCTCCTAGTACCTTCCTTTTGTTGTAAAACTTCGTAATATATAATCCCCCGATCCCCCGAGATTCGTATATCGTGTTCTCGTCGTGGTTTTTGTTTTGATCTGTTTTGTTCAGATGTCGTTCAGGGGTTCATCTTTGAAGGATTACGAGTTGCGACACCGTCGCGAGCTCCATCGCAATCTTGAGCAAAAGACTCTCGCGAGACGGGTGAAAGAACAAAGGATCGCAAATAGGCGTGAAGACATGGATCGGAACAGCAGGGAGGAACTAAAGGACATGACAACATGCATGAAGGGGCTGATACCTCCAACTCTAGAACTCAGGTCCTGCCCTGCAGCAGTGGAAGCTCTACGAGTAACTGATGAGTTCTGCGACAAGTACCGAGTCTTGAGGAGGAAGGTGGATATGCTTCAAGAGGAGAATAACAAGCTTCGCAAGATACTAGAATATTTCCTCGCGCCAATTGAGAGGATACCACCACCACCGAAGGAGTAATTCGTCATCAGGTTTGGCATCCCCTTGGTTTGTTCCAAGCTTGGGGGAGTGTCGCGGTATCATATCACTATCTTCTATCTTTTACCTTTTTAGTAGAGTCATACCATGAATAGAGAAGTTGTCATGTAGGATGGTTTGCATTATGGAAGTGTCCCCTCTCTTGTTAGATATGTATCCCTTGGTATGAGTAGCCATTATGGAATATTAATGAGAAGTTCTATCGTTTAATCTTTTGCATATCTTATATTAGTTTTCAATTCATGGTTATATGATTGATCTTGTTGTTAGTATTGGTATGACTTTGGGATCATTGAGTTAATTTAGTTGGTTTTGGCAAACCTGGCTCGGTCAGTAGAAACACTATTTTTGAGGGTTGAATGAAAAAGATAAAAGTACTCTAAAGAAATATAATTTCATCATCTTTCTTTCTTGATTTGCTCATAAGTTTAGTATTCTCTGGTTAAGATCTTTTGTGCCTCCAAGGAAGATTGCATGTTTGTTTTTATCACTTGTATGTTTGTTTGTTTCCTTCAACTCTTATGCTTGCTACCCATCCTTGCTAGCCAAAAACCTGTACTGAGAGGGGATTCTTCTCGTGCATCCAATCCTTAAACCAAACCTATGCCATTTGTGTCCACCATACCTACCTATTAGCACTATTGCTATTCCAAGTAAATTCATGTTTTATCTACCTTCCAAATTAAACTTGTTATGTGAAAATTAGTGATTAAATCTCTCACGAACTTGATGGCACACTTTACTTTCTTGCATTTAATAAACTTGAACCATTGTTCCCATCTATGTTGCGTATATGCTTGCGCTTTGTAAGTTGTGAATTAGAAGAACCATGCTGTCATGGGGAACGCTTTCAACATTGCACTGGTACTTTGTACCTAGTTGATATCATGTTCTTTTGTCTATGGATGTCGTCGGTGTGAAATGAAAGGGGAGCTTGTAAGTCCATGGAGTTATGTATGTGTGTTAGAGAAACGCCTGGGCCACCAGTCTAATCCATGTTGTCATGGTGGAAACCTGTAGCGTAACCATAATGAGCATCTATGAAGCATTCTTCTTATAAAAAATAGATAGAGATTGAGAAAAAGAGAAAAAGAAAAAAAAGATGGGAAAAGAGGAAATAGAGAAAAAAGCACCATATTCCCATGGTAAATAAGAAGATTGCTGAGATGCTTGTTGTCTGCTTGCCTTGTAATTTTGATATGGGGATTCTTCCATATCATCGGGCAAGGGGTACCATGTTGGCGGTTCTCTATGATACACATGTGCTTACTATGACAAGAACTTACCGGTGACTAAACTTGAGTAGCATGAGGATCGGCCCTTGTATTCAAGGGACATGAGATTTTCAACTTACAACTTGTCAAGCATATCCTCAGATTTGATCACTTTAACCTTAATCACCTAAAAGATTCCTATGATAGGGGCAATGAGAGCTGAAAACTAATAAGTACCATAATTTTTGGGATCTCTTTATGAAACTTGAAATCCCTGCTTCCCTCTACGAAGGGCCCTTCTTTTACTTTTTAGTTGAGTCAGTAAACCTATTCCTTTCTATCTCAGCAAGTATTTTCAGTTGTTGTGTTTCATTCATTCATATGATGATTTATTCAATCATGTTTCTTATGTTCCTTGTTTTGCACATTGCTCTTATCTTGGTGTTTACTACTTTGAAAGCTATCATTGAAAATCAGTTATTTGTGAACTCCAGCAAATTGTCAACTATTCTTCGACCAAGAGCTAAGTTTGCCATTACCAATTATGATTCACTTTATGTATCTTTATTGTGTTTCCTTTACTTATTGAAGTTAAGTTATATAATAGTGAGTTGTCTTCTATTATGACTTATGTATTGATGAATGTGATGCTTCTTGTCCGTATTCTTTTATCAACTCTTCACTCCATAAACCTGAGGCCATGTTTATTAAGCTCAGTTTCGCTTGGGGACAAGCGAAGTCTAAGCTTGGGGGGAGTTGATACGTCCATTTTGTATCACTATTCTATATCATAATTTACTATTTTTCATTGATATATTTCATATTAAGGGATGATACTTATGTTATTTCATCTGTTTTTGCATGGTTGATGACTTTTGGAGCATGGACCGCTGCAGTCAGGATTCTGATGGAAAAGGTGATGTTTGGAGGCAAATTCCACGAAGATCAGAAAATCTGGGAAAATACATGCAACATCCGATTTTTCTAGAAGACGAAGGAAGCCAGAAGGAGAGGCTGAGATGGGCCACAGGGGGCCCACACCACCCCCTGGCTCGGGCCAGCCTAGGCCACACCACCAGATGGTGTGGCCGCCCTGGTCCACCCCTGGCTCTCCCCTGTGGCGTATATTATCCTCCCGAAACCCTAAGATTTGGGGAGCGACCAAAAAAAGATTCCGCCGCCTCTACGGGGCGGAAAACACCGAGAGAGAAAGATCTCTCCGGCAGACAGAATTCTGCCAGGGAAATTCCTTCCCGGAGAGGGGAGATCATCGCCATCAACACCACCATCAAGCTGGACTTCATCGGGATCATCATCATCATCATCACCACCATCATCATCACCAGCACCATCACCACCACTTCATACCGCTGTAACAATTGGGTTGAATCTTGCATAGTTCTTAGGGGAAACTTTCCCGGTGTCGATTACTCCTTGTAGTTGATGCTATTGAGTGAACCGTTGAATTATTGTCTATGTTCAGATTTTTATACATCATTATTTCATATTTGATCTTGATCCTTATGATGTCTTGTGAGTAGTTCGTTTTGTTCTTGAGGACATGGGAGAAGTCATGTCGTTAGTAGTGGAATTATGTTGAGAAAGATTCAATGGTTTGATATTTAAGTTGTGGTGTACTTCTTTTAGTGGTGTCATGTGAACGTTGACTACATGACACTTCACCTATATGGGCCTAGGGGAATGCATTGTGTATTTGTCTACTAACCGTAGGGGTTGCCGGAGTGACAGAAACCTGAACCCCAGTTAGGAAACCATTGCAGAAGGGACGTCAGGGTCTTAGAGTTTAAAGTTGTGGTTAGGTTTCTACCTTAATTACTTTCTTGTACTTGTAGATGCTTGCAAGGGGTATAATCACAAGTATGTATTAGTCCTAGGAAGGTCGGTACATTAGCATAGGTTCACCCACACAACACTTAGCAAACTAAAGAAGATTAATCAACTATATGAAGCGAAAGCACTTGACGATATTCCCATGTGTCCTCGAGAACATTTGGTCATCTTAAGTAATACAACCGGCTTGTCCTTTGCTGAATAAAGGATTGGGCCACTTGTTGCATTTATTCTTATTGTCTTTTATTTACTCGCACTTTATTTACATGCATTATCAAAAAACCCTAAAAATCCGTTTGCTAAGTATTTGTAGAGAATTCCTGATCCATACCACTAGCCAGCACCTTCTGCTCCTCGTTGGGTTCGACACTCTTACTTATCGAAAATACTGCGATACACCCCCTATACTTGTGGGTCATCAATGGTTGCAATATCTCTGAAGTAATTAAGTTCCTACAAAGCTTGCTAAAATTCCTAATGCTAGTGCTATGAATATGGCCTTTACAAAACACATTACTGATTCTCTCATAAAAATTAAAGAAGAAAATATGAAACATAAAGCTTCTATTCCTATGAAACTAGAAGATGGTTGGGAACCCATCATTAATAAGAAAGTGAATGATTTTGATTTCAAAGCTTTATGTGATCTTGATAGTAGTGTTTCTATTATGCCTAGAAGGATTTATGATGTGCTTGATTTGCCACCATTGGAAGATTGTTAATGTGCCACTTGATGATAATGCTAAAAAGAAACTCATGGGGAGTATTAATGATGTTCTTATTATGGTTAACAATGCCTATGTCCCTGTTGATTTCTATGTTTTGGATGTTGAATGCAATGCTTCTTGTCCTATTACTTTGGGAAGACCTTTTCTTAGAACTGTTGGTGCAATTATTGATATGAAAGAAGGCACCATTAAATATCAATTTCCACTCAAGAAAGGTATAGAACACTTCCCTAAGAAGAGATAGAAGATTACTTTTGCCTCTCCTATGAAAAAATTTTTGCTCTTAATGCTTCTTCATTTGAGAACACTTGATTCTTTTTCTTGCTTCTTATGCCTAACTTAAAGGCGTTAAAGAAAAGTACTTATTGGGAGATAACCCAAAAGTTTTAGATGAGTCTTGGAAGTTATTACCTCTGTAATAACCGCTCCTTATCCTTTTTATTTGCTTTTTGTGCCAAGAGTAACCTCTAATGAGAGAGAAGTAATGCTTGGGAAAGTTGCTATCCCGAAACGGATTTTTGTGCTTCGCTGTAAACATTCGTGTAAAATCTCTGTACATCGTTTTGAGGTGTGAAATTTTGTGCTTCTGTCCCAGGTTGTTATCTAACTTTTGTTAGTTCAACACTTTTCGATTTGAGCAACAGAAGGTCTTCGAAAAAATTGATTTTTACCTGCTGGTCTGTTTTGACAGATTTCTGCCATTATTTGCATTTGCTTCTTGTTGATTCCTTTTTGGGTTCTCTTTGGGGAATTGAGATTTTTGAGGGAAGTGCTACAGTAGCTTGTGTTTTAATGGAAGTTTTATTGGTGTTGAAACTGAACCCCAAGACTTATCATCTTGAGTGCACTAATGTTGCTAATAAAGATTGTGTGAAGTTTTGTATGAAGGAAAAATTTCAGGTGTATGGAGAGAATGATGTGATGAGATGAAGAATGGACTAAAGCTCAAGCTTGGGTATGCCACCCGTGTCACCCCAAGAAATATCCAAGAAATACAAGCGTCAAAGCTTGGGGATGCCCAAGGCATCCCCTTCTTCATCAATAAAAATCTCAGGTTCTACCAAACACTTCATTTTTATTGTTTCATGCACAGTTGTGTTATTCTTGGAGCGTCTTCGTTTTTGTTTTTGGTTTTTGTTTGCTTGGTTTTCTTAGTTTTCTTGAATAAATTGGTTGGACCCCCTCTTTCATACATTAGTTTTCAAATATTTTGGTTTGGTTTGGAAAAGAGTAGGAAACGTTCATGCTTAAGTGGTAAAAGGAGCTTGTTTTTGACTGTGGCATATGCTTTGTCATGTCATGCTTGATATTGTTTTAGCTTTATGCTTAGTGATTTTTGCTGTAGCATGACATGTTATAAATAATTGAGATTTCTTAATGTGCCTTGGAAGAATCATGCGTTGTTTTAGCATATTAAAGCATCGTATTGTGGTTTTCTCCTTTGATGCTTTATTTGGGTAGACTTGGCGCATGCTCACACCATGTTATGACTATCCCAAGTCCCCATAGCCTTGATTTTCCTTTAGATTTCGACTTGTAATATCACTTTATGCTTTAATTAATGATGTTTTGTCGCTTTGCATGATTATGGCCATTATTGCTCTCTTAGTTGGACGCTCTCAGTCTTTTTCTAGCCTCCATAACCAAGTATGAGTTCCAATCATGCATCCAACTCCAAATAAAACCAAGTTATTACAAAGAGTCCACCATATTTACCTATTAGCATTTGCTATTCCAAGTATATTCTTGTTTTTATCTACCTTTCGAACTAAACTTGTTATGAGAAAACTAGTGATTAAAGCTCTCACAAACTTGATGCTACACTTTACTTTTCTTGCCCTTAATAAACTTGAACCATTGTGTCATTTATGTTGTATATGCTTGCACTTATATGTTGGGGATTAGCAGAACCATGCTGTCATGGGGAACGCTTTCAACATTGCACTTGTACTTTGTACCTAGTTGATATCATGCTCTTTTGTCTATGCATGTTGTCAGTGTGAAATGAAAGGGGAGCTTGTAAGTCCATGGAGTTATATATGTGTGTTAGAGAGACGCCTGGGTCGCCGGTCTAATCCATTCCTAATCATGGTGGAAACCTGCAGCATAACCATAATGAGCAATCTATGAAGCATTCTTCTTATAAAAAGAGATATAGATTGAGAAAAAGAGAAAAAAAAAGATGATAAAAGAGGAAAGAGAGAAAAAAGCACCATTTCCCCATGGTAAATAAGAAGATTGCTGAGATGCTCGTTGTCTGCTTGCCTTGTCATTTTGATATGGGGATTCTTCTATATCATCGGGCAAGGGGTACCCCGTTGGCGGTTCTCTATTATACACATCTACTTACTATGACAAGAACTTACCGGTAACTAAACTTGAGTAGCATGAGGAGCGGCCCTCTTATTCAAGGGACATGAGATTTCCAACTTATACTTTGTCAAGCATATACTCCATAGTTTGTTCACTTTAACCTTAATCACTTCAAGATGCTTATGATAGGGGCAATGAGAGCTGACATTTAATAAGTACCATAATTTTTGGAAGATCTTTATGAAACTTGAATCCCTTCTTCCTTCTATGAAGGGCTTTCTTTTACTTTTATGTTGAGTCTCCACCTTCTATCTTTATGCACCTATTGAGAGAGCATAGTGGTCATTCTCAGTTTAATGTGCATTGTCCCAAGACTTGTTGATTGATGCATAACTTTGATATTGCTTGTTCTTAAACTATTTGTATCTAGTCACCCTTATGAACTTTGAAGGTGTCCTATGCAATTATGATTTGCTAATCTATGGGGGACAAGCTGAATGTCACTATGCTATGTATTCTTTATGCGAAACAAACAAATGTCTTGCAAAGCATTGTTATTCATGAATCTTTTGTTTGTGCCTTTTCATGTTACAACATAGATGCTATGTCTTATTGTTAGAACTTTATCTTTCATGCTATGTTAAAGTACTATGATCCCGGCTATCAATGTTTTACAAATACTTTGATCAAGTTTATGATGGTTCATGTCACCTCAAAAATTATTCTTTATTTTTATCACTTACCTACTCGAGGACGAGAAGGAGTTAAGCTTGGGGATGTTGATACGTTGCAAACGTATCTATAATTTTTGATGTTCCATGCTTGGTTTATATCTACTTTCTTATGTTTTGCCCACACTTTGGAGTACTTTTTATACACTTTCTTGGACTAACCTATTAACAAGATGCCACAATGCCAGCTGCCTGTTTTCTGCTGTTTTTGGTTCCAGGAAAGTCAGGAAATGAATATTCTCGGAATTGGACGGGACAAAAGCCAAAGTCAATATTTCACCGAGGGGGACACGGAGCCAGAATACGAGTCGCAGAGGGGCCAGAGGCCGACCACACCACCTGGCCACGCGGTCAGGCCTCGCCCGCGCCAGGGGGTGGTGTGGTCGCCTAGGGCACCCCCTCGGCCTCCCCTTGTGCCTATAAGATGCCTCCGATACAGAAACCCAAAGGACCCGATCAAAATTCCACGAAAGAGTCTGTAGCCGCCATCATCTCCATCCCTAGATCGGGAGGGATCTGAAGCTCTTCTCGGCACCCTGCCGGAGGGGAGAATTCACCCTGGAGGCCTTCTTCATCACCATGCAACCCTCCGGTGTGATGTGTGAGTAGTTTAACCTTGGACCGCGGGTCCATGTAGTAGCTAGATGGTTGGTTCTTCTCCTTTGTGCTACCATGTCTAGATCTTGTGAGCTCTGTTCATGATCAACATCATCTATTTGTAATCATACATGTTGTGTTTGCAGGGATCCGATGGATATTGAGATGCTATTTCAGATTGATTATTGATTCTGTCATGTCTTTGTTATTTATGATCTTGCATGCTCCCCGTTATTAGTAGATATCTTGTCCGAGTAGATGCTAGCAACTCCAAGAGGGAGTATTTATGCTCGATAGTGGGTTCATGCCTATAGTAATCTGGAGAAGTGACAGAAATATCTAAGGTACTAGATGTGTTGTTGCTACTAGGGAGAAAACAGCAATCCTTTGTTCATAGAACAATCGTATTGTTTACTTTACACGCAATGTGTAATGCAATTATCTGTTGCTTGCAACTTAATACTAGAGGGGGTTCGGATGATAACCTGAAGGTGGATTATTAGTCATAGATGCAGTTGGATTACGGTCTATGTATAATGTTGTAATGCCCAATCAAATCTCATAGGAGTCAAGATGATTAGTATATGCATGTATGCTTTCTCGATGTTTGTCAATTTCCCCACTGTAATTTGTTCACCCAACATGTCTTCTATCTTAAGGAGAATTGCCACTAGTGAACTATGGACCCCAGTCCTTTATTTTACCATCATTCTACAACAGTTTACTGTTTTCTATTTACTTTCTGCAAGCTATTACTTTCTTCCACACAATACGTTTAATCCTTTGTTTTTAGCAAAACCGGTGAGATTGACAACCTCACTGTAAGTTGGGGGCAAAGTTCTCTGGTTGTGTTGTGCAGGATTCCAAGTTGGAAACAACACCTTGGAGGTGTTTCCTTGCTCCTACTGGTTCGATAACCTTGGTTTCATAATTGAGGGAAACTTACTGTTGTGCTCATCATACCTTCCTCTTGGGGTGCCCCAACGAGCTCGACATCAATCTCGAGCCAGCACTTCTCTATAAAGCTGACAAGTTTGAGTGGACAGACGAAGCACAAGAAGCATTTGAAGACCTCAAGCGTCTATTATCCACCTCGCTAGTATTGGTGACGCCTCGTGAAAAGGAGCCGTTGTTGCTATATATCTCCACCACCAACCAAGTGGTCAGCACTATGCTCGTGGTGGAGCGAGCCGAAGAAAATAAAGTCCATGGGGTACAACGCCTAGTCTACTACCTCAGCGAGGTGCTCACACCAACAAAACAGCGGTACCCGCACTACCAGAAGCTGGTCTACAACGTCTTCATGACCGCCAGGCGAATGCGCCACTACTTCCAGGAGCACCCAATCATAGTGGTGAACGACGCCCCGCTTGGGCACATACTCAATAATGCCGACGCTACCAGACGAGTCGCGCTCTGGGCATAGAACTGTCTCCACGAGACATCACATACGAGAAGCGCGTCGCGATAAAATCGCATGTTCTCCCGGACTTCCTCATGCACTAGATGGAGAACTAGCTCCCCGACAAGCCAGACATGTCCTACCTATGGACAATGCACTTCGACGGGTCCAAAGGCAAGGAAGGAGCTAGCGCAAGTGTCATACTGACATCGCCCCAAGGTGACAAGATGAGGTACATTCTGCGAATGTAGTTCACGGCCTCCAATAATGAAGCCGAATATGAAGCCTTGCTCCATGGGATGTGAATGGCAAAAGCCTACGGCGCCAAGCGCCTCGTCATCTATGACGATTCCAAATTGGTGGTCAACCAAACAATGAATGAGTGTGACGCCCTGAGTGATAACATGATCGCCTACCCGACCTCTACGACACACTCGAAGGGGACTTTGACGGCTGCGAGCTCCGCCATGTCGGCCGTAAAAGTAATGAGGAGGCGTACATACTCGCCAAAATTGGTTCCACCTGCACCCAAGTGCCACCTGGCGTATTTCTACAGCGCATCTACGAACGCTCCATCAAACCAAAGGCTACAGAGCCTAAAGCTAGCACAACAAAGGACTCGGGGGGCTATGCCACCGAGCAAGCCCATGGCACTCGACAACATGGAGCCAGACACAAGACTCGAAGGCCCCATGGAGGTTATGATGATTGAGCCATCTTGGACGCAACCGTACATCACATAACTGCTCAGCAAAAGGCTGCCAAATGGCCCGACTGATGCGTGACATATAGCGTGATGGTCCAAGGAATTCGCCCATATCAATGGCAAACTGTACAAGCGTAGCATCATAGGAGTCCTTGAGTGGTGCGTCTCCAACATGGACAGAAGAGCCATCCTCCTCGACATACAAGAAGGCACTTGCGGGCACCACACTAGTAGTCGTGCTCTCGTCGCCAAAGATCTACGAGCTGGATTCTACTGGCCAATGGCCATGCGTGATGCCAAGGACATCGTACAGTGCTGAACCGCTTGCCAGCGATTCGCGGACAAACCGCACGCACCTGGCGCGGAGCTCAGGCCAATACCTGTGGCTTGAACTTTCGTGCAATGGGGACTCGACATGGTTGGCAAGCTCCAGAGATCCTCACGAGAAGGATACGTCTACCTCCTAGTTGCGGTCGACAAATTCACAAAGTGGATTGAGGCCATGCCGGTGACAAACCAATCGGGAGCCAGCACTGTCAAGTTCTTCGAGTCCATTGTCTTCCACTTCGGGGTGCCACATAGCATCATCATGGACAATGGGACGAACTTCACCTCCAAGGAGTTCCAGGAATTCTGTGAAAACCTGGTAATAAACATTAGCTACGCCTCGGTGGCCCACCCTCAGACCAACGGTCAAGTCGAAAAGGCCAACAGCCTCGTCTACGGTGGAATCGAGAAAAGGCTCCTCTGGCCACTCAAACAAGCTGCTGGGTGCTAGCCAGACGAGCTACAATCAGTACTTTGGAGCCTGCGCACAACTCCAAACAGCGCCACAGGCTACACTCCATTCTTCATGGTGCACGGTGCCGAAGCGGTACTACCCGCAGAAGTGTGTTACAAAGCCCCACGGGCGATTGCATACAGCGAGAAAGAATCAACTCTTGCACTCGAAGACTTTGTCGACCTCCTCGATGAGGCATGTGAAATCGCAGCGGAGAGATCCACGATCTACCAGCAGAACCTCCACAACTACCACAGCAGAAGGCTATGCCCCAAATCCTTCGTCGAAGAAGACCTGGTCCTGCGAATGAAGCAGCAAGGGCACCTCAAATTCGAGTCCCCTTGGGAAGGACCTTAGGTGATTACCGAAGTAATCCCAGGTGGCTCCTATCGCCTTAAAGACTTAAAGAGCAGAGTCGCATACTCCAATCCCTGGAACATCTTGCAGCTGTGTTGTTTCTATCCTTAGATGTTTTTTCCTTTACAAATAAGGATATTCAGCCAGGCTACTTAGCCACACATTGTACCTCGTGATATTCTGCGAATAAATAAAGCTAAGTGCCCCAAACCTTGAGTTTTTCCCGTTTTACTTGCAATTATATCACTCGGGGGCTACGCCACCCTTCACATTGTGTTCCACGAACAACACAGTATCCTGAGTAGCTGACGCACTACCAATCGAGCCCTTGATAACACCAACCCAGCTGCAACGCACCTGACAGGTTGGCAAGGTGCTGAGATGAGTACATGTCAGGCTAACAAAAAGGACCTGTATATTACGATACACTTGCAAAATATACAAGCTAGCAAACTCTTCACACACTAACGGGTATCAACCACACCCGACACAATCGTATAATTTTTACAACACTTTTACATTTATATGCAGGGTATATACTGCACTACTGCTGCAAGAGGAGAACATTTGTTTGTTCCTCAAAGAAATCGATGATATCTTTGGCTAGCCGGTCAACCGCTTGGTAGTGTGGCACCATGTTCCAAGTCATCCCTTCTGGCGGCGGTGACGAACCAGTGGCAATAGCCGTGACATCCAGCAAGCAGCAAGCGGGGGAGAGTCAAGTCAAGTACAACACAGGACTGACGGGGTGGGGCGCGCCAAAGCAACCCGGGACCCCGGAGGGGTCACTACAAAAGCGCTGGCGCCTTCTTTTTAAGGTGAAAAACTACGCTAGCTAAGTCTGGATGATGCAATCGAACAAGCGCCAATGCAGCCTTGGCACATGCGACCAGCTGTTGGCGCATGCACTCGCGGACCACACTGATATCATGAAACTTCGCCAGCAAAGCTAGCAAGCTTGATGGCACCATGTCCAGGGGAAACATCGCTTGGAAGATATGCCTAAGGCACGATTGCGCCTTCTTCAAACACTAAAGCACCCGTGACGCGCGATCCTACAACGTCACCAACGCGACTGCACGATCGTGGTCCACCCAGAAGTACCCACTGGCCTGCAGCTGCTCCTAGATCAATTTGTTCATAGGAATGGCCACCCGGTCCCTCTCTTCCTGCGGATGACGAGCGCTAACAACTACAAAAGCAAGAATAGAGCATAAGACAAAGTATCATCGTGAATGACCAAAGAAAAGGATGAGAAGATAGAGAGCTAACATTTAAATTGTTCGTTCAACTGCGCAACTTCGTCAAGGAGATACTTCTCGCGAGTAGTGGCTTTCTTAGCCTGCGACTTCCACACGTCCGTGTTACCGCGGACCATGGACAACTCTCGCTCCAACTGCTTTACGCGATCACGCAGTTGCGCAAGCAGCGACAACTCCTTCACCTTTGAATACGGTTGCGCCGCAGTTTCATCAGTGGGAGAAGAGTCAGGAGGACCACACTACTAGAGAAAATCTTATAGCAACACTCATTACCGCCGGCGAAGTGGGCACGTGCTCGCCGGCGGTAAGGGCTTCCAGACCTGCGTACTATTACCACCCATGACACAAACCTGTCATGTCAGGGCTACAACAAGTACCGTCGGCGAACCAAGGCCCATGCTTGCTAGGGATAGGGTGGGCCGCGTGCCCACCCGGATGGGGTGCCACTTACCGCCGGCAAATCCATGATTGCGCGCCGGGGGTAGCAGACGGAGCGCCGGCGAACCAGTCACACGCTCGCCAGGGATAGAGTGGGTCGCGTGCCCCCCACATGGGCAGCCACTTACCGCTGGCGAAAAGGCCCACGTGCGCCGGGGATAGGTGCACGTACCACTAGCGAATGCTTGTACGCTCGTCGGGATGCATGTGGGACCGGGTGGGCCACTGGGCCGTGCCATTACCGCCGACGCTTTTGTTGTTTCCGCTGGTGGTAACCTGGGATTTATTACAAGCTCGAACCAGCCACCTACCAACACCTCCTCACTCACCACTAGCTCACTTTTCATGGAAACTCAACCCCAAGCTTTGCTAGCTCATTCTCCCACTTTTCCCCACCCATTTTAGCTAATTTAACCAACCAAGTTTGATATATTTGAGGAGATGTCGCTCCCCTTGCATGCATTACTAGATCTACCTAGCAAGATCGAGATCTAGATTTCTATCTCCCACCACCTTTCCCACTTCTCTCTATTGGTAGATCTAGATCTCGAGCATAAGGTCCTGACAACACACACACACGTTCTCTTCGGTCGACGTTTGGCGTCTCTCCGGTGCTCTTGACCTCGCGTCAACAAATAGGTATAATGTGGTGGAATGTGTGCATGAGTTGGCTACAAGTCACCGGTGATGTCACTTGTGATGGTGAAAAGTGGTTGCACGCATATGTGGACCTTTTTTGTGTTGTTTTGCCGGTGGAATGTGCATGTATAATGAGTTGCCAATGTTTTTCCGGAATGTCGATTAACTTCCGTTCTGGCGAATTTCTGGCACTCTGGCGAGACCATTTTTAGCAAAGGTCATGCCGAATTTTTCCGTGAAAGCCGAGCCGGCGGTTCTAACCTATTATCTTATCGTGCAAGCGACGATGGTCATCGAGATGAAGGAAAGTGACGTGGATAGATACGTGGAACGCGCGACTACCATCATGTATCGAAATAACCGTATGGAAATAAGATGTCCGTGTCGAAAATGCAAACTATCATCATTGTTTGACCCCTTGTCACACACGGTGAATGAGCACCTGCTCAGGTATAGTCTCATGGAGGGCTACACTCAGTGGATGGATGATGAAGATGAGGAAGAGGATGACGTTCAACACGAAAATGAAGAGGATGAGGAGGGAGAAGAACGGGATCTCGCACACGATGATGACGGTGATGAACAAGGTCGAGAAGAGGAAGAACATGCGGACGACGAGGACAGGAGTAGTAATACCCCGCTAACCGCGGCCGTGCACGACCCTCATCTTCAGGAAATTCTTCTTGGTAACGCATCGACGGACCCTAGATGACGGAAGTCTAAGCTGGATCAACTAGAGATAGACTGGAGAACTCCGTTGTACGATGCAAGTCGCGGGCCGGAGGAGACCTGCTTGAGAGTAACTCTCGATCTTCTAGAGATGAAGGTAAAATATGGATGGAACGATGCAAGCGCAGACGATCTCTTCCGATACTTGAAGAAGCACTTACCTAAAGATAACACGTTGGCAGGTAGCCTATAGGAGGCCAAGAAAGTGGTGTGCCCTCTCGATTTACCACATAAAAAATACCACGCCTACATCAGTGACTACATGATGTATTGGAATGAGCACAAGGACTTGACCGTGTGCCCAAGGTGCGGCGAGCCTCGGTACAAAGAGGGACGAGAAAAGCTCCTCGAAAAGTTGTGTGGTACTTCCCGCTCAGGACCCGTCTCCAGCAGCACTTCGTGGACCCCAAGGAAGTGAAGCTCATGCGCTGGCATGCGGAAAGGAAGGAGGCAGTGATGAAGGGTCCAGTGCAGGTTGAAAACCCAGTGCTGACGCACCCTTCGGATGCAAGCCAGTGGAAAGCATTAGATGATGAGTACGAATATTTCGGGAAAGAACCAAGGAACATCAGACTAGGTGCAAGCACCGACGGAGTCAATCCGTTCGGGAACCAGAGCAGCAAGCACAGCACCTGGCCCGTGTTTTTATGGATGTATAACCTCCCCCCATGGCTATGCCTGAAGAAGAAGTACATACACATGAGCATGCTAATCCAAGGTCCGACGCAGCCAGTGAGCGATATCAACCTGTATCTTGAGCTATTGAAGGAGGAGCTAGCCATCTTGTGGGTCGAATTGGTAGAAACATGGGATGCTCACCTCCAACAACCTTTTCGTCTGAAAGCAGCGCTGATCACGACGGTGCAGGACTATCTCGGATACGGATATATCGCGTGCTAGGTGGGCCACGAACACAAGGCTTGTGTGAGGTGCATGGAAAGGACACCGTTTCTTCAGCTGGGTAAGGATCCCGGGTCTTCGAAAATCATCTACATGAGGACTCAGATGTGGCTACCCGAGAATGACCCGTGGAGGAAGCGTGGAGATCTGTTGAACGGCAAGGATGAGCTCAAAGTACCTCCACCTAAGCGCAGCGGCGAGGAGATCGATGCTTTGTTGAAAAGATGGAAACACTGCCCTCCGCTGGGTAAGATAAAGAGGCATAAGCGGAAGCGAGGAGATAAGAAGAAGGAAAAGGAACACGGCCCGCTCATGGAGGTATGGAAAAGGAGGTACGTGTTTTGGGACTTGTCGTACTGGAAGATCCTCGGTACGCCTGATAGCCTTGATGCCATGCATATCACGAAGAACGTGTGCGAAAGCTTTCTTGGCACTCTGCTCAACATGCCAATAGGACCAAAGACGGGCTGAAAGCAAGACACGACCTGAAGGCCCTGAATATCGGAGAAGAGCTTCACCCCCTGTCTTCTTCTAGGGTTGAGGAGGAGACAAACGATCGCAAGCGCAAAAGGGGGGGGAAGCAACCGGTTGAGGAGGAGACGAAAGATCCTAAGGGAAAAAGGGCAAAGAAGAGTGAAACCCCGCGTCCCTCCTGCTTCACTCTATATCCTAACGAGCTCGAACAGATGATCGCTTGCCTCCTCGGAACCAAGTATCCCTTAGGCTACGAGGGGCTGATACGTAGATGGCTGGACCCGACGAAAGGAATCTTCAGCGGGATGAATTCTCATCACTGTCACATCATGATGACGCAGATACTTCTGGTTGCAATCTGAGGGATCATGGAACCGCACGTCCGTGCAACACTGACTAGCCTGTGTAACTTCTTCGACATCATCACTCGGAAGTTGATAACCGTCAAGAAACTCGAGAGGCTGCAGGAAGAGACAGTCACCATCATATCCGAGATGGAGATGTACTTCCCGCCCGCATTCTTCGACATCATGGTCCACCTGCTGCTGCATATAGTGGATGATATCGAGGATTTCGGGCCTCTGTTCCTTCACAACATGATGGCAACAGAAAGAATGAACGGGATCATCAAAGGATACATCCATAACAAGGCACATCCGGATGGAAGCATCGTCCAGGGCTTTCTCACCGAGGAGTGCGTCTCTTTCTGCAAGAATTATCTTAACAAGGAAAACCCATGTCCGATTGGTTTGCCCACGAACAAGCACCTCGGCAGGTTCGAGGGAGTAGGCCACCGCACCGGCAAGAAGGAAATGGACGTGGATCAATCTAATAGGAGAGCCGACTTTGATAGGGCCCACTTAGTAGCACTACAACACATGGACGATGTCACGCCTTGGGTAGAAAAGCACAAAACCATGATCGAGAATAATGCTAACAGGCCGATGACGGAAGAAGAGGTATTTAGAGCGCACAACTCCTCTTTTGCGCATTGATTCAAAGGCCAGATTGATGCCAATCGCCCGCCAATGACAAGCGTCGCGGACAGAATCACAGTATCCTTGTCTTATGGGCCCGCACCAAACCGCATGACTTATCAAGCATACGGCATTAGTGGTTACACATTCTACACGGAGGAGACAGACAAAAGAAGCGACTATCATAACTCGGGTGTGACGATGGAATCTTACACGGGTGAAGAGAAGAAAAGATACTACGGAAGGATCGAGGAAATTTGGGAGCTCGACTACGTAGGGGAGAAGCTACCGATGTTTCGTGTCACATGGGCTACAGATTTCAGAAAAGAAGACGAGTATTTCACCACCTTGCGTATGCCCACCAAATCCAAGACCAAGAAACCCACCGCGCAAAATGAGCCATGGGTACTAGCTAAGCACGTCGATCAATGCTTCTTCATTTCCGACCCATCAAGGCCTAGCCGTGTCATCGTGAGGAGAAGCAAAAGGGCTCTCATCAGAATGGATGGAGTCACTGGCGAGAAAGACTTCGACGGACTCGTCAGTGACCCGATGATCTAAGAACCCGATGAAGATGATGCAACATACACAAGAAGAAGAAGAATGACCACGCTACCTAGGTCGTCAGCTACAACAACTCCTCCGTACACAAGGAGTCACGATGATGAGACTAGCGGGGTCAAGTAAAAAAAGACCAAGCAGAATGGCAAGAAGAGGAATCAGAGTGCGAAGGAGAAATAGTAAGATTGGTGTGGTCGAGAAATTAACACTCATAATTTTATGTGTATCTCTTATTAATGATTTTTTGTATAAGTGTGTACTATACTATTAAACTCCTATGGAGGTGACGGATCATTTGCAACTAACTTAGCCATCATTTTATGTGTGTTTGTTGCCTCCGACGGAATTGCGCTATCATTTTATGTGTGCTTGTTGCCTCCGACAGAATTGTGTTATCATTTTATGTGTGTTTGTTGCCTCCACCGGAATTGCATGCGTTATCATTTTATGTGTGTTTGTTTGCCTCCAACAGAATTGCGCTATCATTTTATGTGTGTTTGTTCCCTCCGACGGAATTGCGCTATCATTTTATGCGTGTTTTCCTCCGACGGAATTGCGCTATCATTTTATGTGTGTTTGCCTCCGACGGAATCGCGCTATCATTTTAAAATGCATCAGCCCTCACACAGAAGCATACCAATAATGTGCTGGCCCCACCTGGCAGTGGCCCTAACAATACCACCGACGAATTCGGACCAAATGTCCGGGGTAGCATGGGTTGGCCCCACCTGCCAGTGAATATCACCGGTGAATTCGGACAAAATGCTGGGGGTAGCACGGGCTGGCCCCACCTGCTAGTGAATACCACCGGCGAATTCGGACAAAACGCTGGGGGAAGCACGGGCTGGCCCCGCCTGCCAGTGACCCTACTTTTACCACTGGTGTATTTATGAAAATGCCGGGGGTAAGGTGCCTGTGGGTCCTACCCGCGAGATAAGGTTTTGTCCTCCCTCTCAGATTAGATCGATCCCCACCTGTCTTGAGCGCCGATCTGCCGTCGTCCACCGTCTCGAGCGCGTGCCCGTCGTCTTCCCTGTCGACCCGCCGCCGCCCGCCGTCAGCGAGGTGAGTCCCTCCTGGGCCCCCTCTCCCCTCCGTTCCTCTCTCCCCCTCGCCCTCCACTACCTAACCATCTCCACGTCGCAAGAGCCCGTGGACAGAGTCGCGCCCCCTCATCGACCGCCCGGAGGAGGAGGAGGCCCCCGTGGAGAAGGAGACCACCATGGAGGAGGCCCAGAGGAGGAGGAGGAGATCGCCTGGAGGAGGAGGAGGAGACGACTGCGTCACTGTTGCTGTCCCGTCCGCCGACCGCCCGAAGGTACCACCTTTCCCCTCTCCCGTCCACGGCTCCAATTAGGTGTCGTTGTGCTTGAGGCGGCCGTTGTCGTCGAAGCACTTGGAGGCAGCCGTGTGGCCCTGCTCCGGCAACTGCTGCTATTTTGGCAGTTCGCTCGAGATTATCTATTGTTTTTACTAGTACTGCTACTACTGTATCAGAGACGCGTTTGTGATGAGGAATTTATGTTTGTTTCACGAATCTGGTACCTTGCTGCAAAATACGTCAACCTATCAGGGGCTCATCTTACCCCTTCAGATGTGCATGAATGATTAATCAGCTCATCTGTACTATCTGTAGTAGATTGCAAAGGGATTTCACCTAAGGAGCCCTATTATTTCCATCTTAACTTTCTTCTTGTTTGGTTGGTGTGTGCTTTTGCCCATTTAAGCCTACTGCACTTGGAGTGCATTATTTCATATGTAGGTTTTATTGATGAGCTTATTAAGTAAATACCATACATTTTGAGTTAAAAATAGGACACACATGGTTTATTAGTTTTATTGGGGTTCTCATATAACTTTTAAATACATGTTTGTTGTATGTATACAATTGATATATTTGGAGTAATAGTCAATTGTTTGATGACTGAATCGAGACGATAGCATTCCACTTAAGACCACCAGATCGCAATGCTAGGTGTGCACTATGCAGTTACATTTGCAATTGATATTAAGTTGGTTCAAATTGAATGTGCATTCCAGTTGGTCATGTGTTGCTAGATGAGAAGTACACTTTACCTGATACCCAATCTTGATGCTTCAGTTTCTTCCACCTATGCTTTATGCTAGTTGTGAGAACTCAATATGGGGTCTCATTTCAAAATGCCTGAGGATGCATTGAGAAAAAATAACATGGAGTTTATGTGAATGAAGAACCAGCTGTGCTTCAAAACTGATTAGACATCATAGTTTATTAGATTGGAAATAGTAAGTACTAAATTCTGTATACTGGTGTAATACTGTACTTATTTTTATGACAACATACAACGGTTGACTAATACTATCTTAATTTTGTAAGATTGTCAATTTTGTCTTCTTTTTTGTGAACTTTCTGATATCATTTCACGCAACACAACGATTGAAATTTGAAAATAGATGTTTGTTCCCATGGCATTCAAGCTAAAACTACCAGCCATGGGTATTATGTTGTTTGTTGGCTTGTAGCCGTCCATGACAGTGAAGTTAGCCATAGAGTACTTAGTTTCCCTTGTCTATAGATCATATAGTTCTTTCATGGTGGATTGTTTTCCGACCTAGTACTGTGTCATGTTCATGCACAATGGTGAGTGGTAAGATTTCGTAGGGTGCTAAAATAACATAAACGCAAAGGTTGTTCCAGTTTTTTCTTCATAGAGCTAATGGTTGGATTCTTATATTTTTCTTTATATGATGTTTGAATCCTGCTAGTAGCTTAAAACTATGTTTGAAATGTTGGGCCCCTGATCAAGCTCTTTCCATTTGTCTTCTGGTGTTGGCCCGAGTGGTTGTAACTGATACAACATTGTAAAGTCTACATCTTATATAAACTACATCTTATATAAAGTCTGTTTTGGATATTGTCATTGGATTTTAGATATTGTACAGGTCTATACAGATCTGTTTCCCTTAGGATTTTGGATATTGTATAGGTCTATTTTGGTGCCAAATATGGTGGTTGTAGATGAATGTTGTGTAGGTACATTGAGTGCCAATATTTCGCCGGAAAGTCGATTAATTTCTGTTCCGGCGAATTTCTGGCACTCAGGCATGACCATTTTTAGCAAAGGTCATGCTGGATTTTTGCCGTGAATTTGTGTATCTAAAATCCTTTCTTTTTGCTTGTGTAGTGCTTGCTATAGCCATGCCGTCTTCTGGAAACCGCAACGAAGACGATCGGGGCCAGCGAGACTTATAGGAGCACTACAGGCTCATGTCCCAGGAGATAGAGCTGGAGGAGGTAGGGGTGAAGAAGACGACGAGACCACCGATGATGGTGGTGAGGAGATGGGCATCGATGACCCCCTTGATGGCGGTCATGAGAGGGGCGACAAGACCACCGCAAGGGGGTACGGCCTCTAGCTGGGAGCTATCCTTCGGGACATCGTCAATGTCAACGAGACGAAACTCCGAACGAAGAAGAAGAAGCATCTGCAGGACCAACTCCTCTTGCGGCTGCACGCGCAGTACCTATTCCACGAGGGCTTCACAAGCCTGGATCCCAAGGAGAACATCGTGAACAAGTTCGCCCTTGGCAGGTTCACCAGGAACCTCAGCGGATATAAAACCATGCTAAGGGGGATGATTGCTGACAACGAGCCATGGGAAGAGATCAAGCGCCACTTCCCGCGGCTTACGCCCGAGGACTACACGCGCTTCCTGGAAAACGAGGACCTAGCCTACACCAAGGATCAGTCGGCCTGGGGAAAGGAGCTGGCGGAGAAGAACATCGGTCGCCACTATCTCGGTTGCCGTGGCTACAACGGCAAGGCGGACAAGTGGCAGAAGGAGGACCAGACCTACGCAGAGAAGGGCATCGAGAACCCTTGGGACAAGTACAAGGACCCGCTCTTCAGGGCATTTGTATGGTCCCGGTACCATAAAGAGATGGATGGGAAACTTTTCACGAGCCCTACAATGGTGGAGGGTGTTGTCTTGGTCACCGACCTGAAGGTGGTGCAAGTTGAGAACGCAGTGGTAAGCAATGTTACCGGCTTACTAGTTTCATATTGCTCACCACAACTCCATCTCTAAAATTCTTCATGCTACTTCTTGCAGTTCACAAAAGAAGCTAACGAGTCTGCCTCCTCGTCCGAGACGTCGATGGGCAAAGTCCCGTGGGACAACCCTTTCATCAGGGTCTTGAACATCATGAAGGAGCAGCCGCCGTTGAAGAGGCCGGCAAGAGGCCGTGTCCCCGGTGCTGGAGAAGGTCGCTAGCATGTCGATTATGGCTTGGACATGCCAACCACCAAGGACTCACTAGCAGGCGAAGAAGGACCAGGAGCACGCGGCTCTATTGGAGAAGGTGGCCAACTTGGAAGCAACCTTTGACCAGCGCATCCAAGCTGCGATCCATGCCGAGGTAGAAACCAGGGTCCAGGCAGAGGTGGCCAGCAAGGTCGATGGCATAGTGGCTAGCCGGTTCAATGCGATCATTCCTAGAATGGTGGCGTCGATCTCCACTTACTTCGCTAGCGGCCAAACGGGACCACTCCCGGTGATCAGCCTAGACTGCAGCAACTCGGGCAACATGCTGCCTCCTGCTACACGGGCTCAAGACGTGCCTATATTGATGACTCCACCCACCGGCGCCAATGCAGGTGCTAGGGAGGATTCGCTGGCCATGGGGGGAGCCAGCAGCCCCTCGGTCACTTGCACACCCTGCCCTGGTCCCTCGACGCGAGCCGAGCTCGACACTCTCACGGTAATTAATTAAGCGTCTACGCAAGTTAATTACTTTGTCGCCGCCCCTCTCTGACCTACACATGCATGTTTCTTCACAGGAGCAAAGTGCTCCTTGCACCATGCTCATGTATGTGGACAACAAGCTGAAGGATGTTGTGAGGGGACGCATCATGAACCCAACACACCAGACGTTCCACTGCAAGCCTATGGACGATAGCGTGCACCAGGTTGAGGTGGATCGATCGTTCCCGGGATGCGCACACTTGGTTCCTCCTCATCAACCCCCAGGTGCTGAAGATGAGCTGAAGGTCGGGAAACTGAAGAATCATGTCCTTCTATGGCCGAAAGTTCTACTTCGGCTGAAGACCGCCGAAGAAAGGGTCACTCCAACATCTGTGCCTGCGGCGACAAGCCAAGAAAGGGTCACTCCAGCGTCTGTGCCTGCGGCGGCAAGCCAAGAAAGGGTCAGTCCAGTGTCTGTGCCTGCGGCAGCAAGCCAAAGGGTCACTCCTCCACCTTATGATGATCCTCTCGAGCCCGAGACACATGAGCACGACAGCACGGTGGACATCGATAAGGCTCCCATCGATTCGTTCATCGCTGATTTGGAGGCACCCATCGATATTGCTCCTTCCAAGGCACCCTCCTGTGATACCATGACGAAGAAGAAGCTCTTCTCTTCTCAAGAAACACCTGAGCTGGAAGACGCTACCGCCTTCACCGCTCCACCGCATGCTAAGGTTACCCCGAGGACACTCCGTGAAATGGCCATGGAGGTGATAACACAAAACGGCACCCCTCTGTTCCATAAGAAGGGCAGGAAGCGGAAGCCGAAGAATGGGAAAGACGCTGCAACAAGCAAGAAAGTGGTTCTCGACAAGCTGCCAACCAAGTGGAGGAGGATGCATTTCCTTGGTGAACCGATCCTGTCGGACCACATTGTCAAGATGCTGTCGTCGGACCTATGTAGCATGCATGAGACTGTTCGGTATCTAGAGCAGCAGCTTCTCAAAGATAAAAATCCCTCGTACCCGCTCTTCACGGTCAGGGTACCCACTAACTGTGGCTTCGTCACCACCACCCCCGGCGAGTTGTTCTTCATCACGATGAAGACATCTTCAAGCTCTTCCACATGTTACGGCTCGATCGAAACATGGCGCACGATATCATCTTGGAGAAGACCTTGCACCTCGCTATCATGGACCCCTTCTACATGACTGTAGGCACCGTCAACAAGGAACAAGCGTTTGTTGCGAAGTATATCATGGATTTCTTGGTGGCGAATAAAGACAAGTCTTGCTTTCTCCTTCCATACTTTCCCGAGTAAGTAGTTGGTCGCTAAACTTCCCACTATTACATTCTTTCATGAATTTCCTTAATAGCCGAGGATGATGGTTTATTCCAACTATTTTGCGCAAAGAGAATGGGTGCGTCCTCATGGCCTTTCAACCATATTATTCCCATGTCATCTATCTCGACTCCAGGAGAGACGTGCAGAAAGACTACATCGATGTCAAATCTACTCTTGATAAATCCCTCAACAGTTTCAGAGCCGTGGTTGGCCCACTCAAGTATGAGAAAAGATCCAAAGGCATCTATGTGAACTCCCACATAAACAATTTCCCCTTTCTTAAGCAATTGTTGACTGGGATGGAGCCCTGGTTCGCCATCCTACAAATGAGGGAGTACGCAGAGGATGAGGAGAAACTCTTGATGCCATCCGGTCTCGAGAAAAGGGGCAGAGACATTATGGAAACGACCGATGCAAACATCTGAGCAGAGTTCCGTTCCATCCAACGGGAGATTGGCACGATACTCAAGAGGGATGTCTTGACTAGAGGTGCCACATTCAACTACAGCGGTATCCCACTGACTAATGCAGAGATTGAGGACCACTTAGCTGCGGTCGCCGATGGGAGGACATTCACCACGCTAGGTGGCATCCATCCCTTCCCGTCGAAGCCGAAGAAAACCTGATCGAGTCACAAACTTGTCTCCTGCAAATGTTAGTCATAGAATTATGATTACTTTATTTTATTCTTATCTTTTGCATACCTATCTTTCCATGCAAATGTTACTCATATAATTACTTAACTATATCCGATGATTTTTCTTTTTTGCATACCTATATGTTATATCTCTATTATGAATGTGTGCTGACAACACTAACATTTCTTTCTTGTGTGTGTGCGCGCAGATGCCGTGGTATGTCGTGTACGAGGGCAGGGTTCCTGGAGTCTACGACGACTAGGAGTATTGTAGGAGGCAGGTCCACTGTTTCTGCGGGAATAGTTACAAGGGCTATGCCACTTTGGAGGAGGCGGAAACTCACTACGCGAAGTTTCTAGCGCGGCGGAGGACGGAGATGTGGAGGAGCCGGTTGACCCCCTTCGTCGTGATGATGCTCGCAGCCACCGCTGCCTCTCTAGTGATTATGCCCTTGTTGTCTAGCTAGGTCATGCAACTCTAGAGACTTTGTGATGATGTGTTTGTGTAATATTTGCTAGTTGGAGTCCAAGTTTGAACCATATGGTCACTTTCTACACTTGTGTGAACTGTTTGAATGTTATTGATGCATGGTTTGACCATTTGTGTATTCCCTATATCTATTGTGTGTATTCTGTCATTATCCTATATATTCTGTCAATATAGTGTATTCTATGTATTTTCGATCTTCTTTTTTACTCCTGGTAATATTATCACTAGCGAAATCATGGTGCTATCACTGGCGAACCTGTATTCGCCTGTGCTATGTTGTACCACCCCCGGGGTACACAGTTGTTCGCTGACGGTAGCAATATTACCACCGGCGATTTCAGGAGGCGCCGGCGATCAGCCCTTACCCCCAGCGTGTGTAGACGCTCGCCGGCAGTAGTGGCATATTACCACCGGCGAGTTATGAAGGCACCGGCGATGCAGACTTACCACCAGCGAGGTGGTCGCCGACGAGCTCTAGTGCGCCGACGCTGACACTTTCTTGCTCGCCGGCGGTGGGGTTTTCTCTAGTAGTGCCACTCAAAGGATCCTATTATATCCAAACAAGAGGCAAATAAGACCAAATAAACATTGATAAAAAGGGCAGAGTACATTCAAATTCAGCAAAGTATCAACAGGGATACCCCCACAAAACATGGTTCGGCAAAAGGGAAGCTACACTATTACATATGGCAGCTACGGCACGTTCTGCTTGTTCGACTTCGACTTCAAGGGCTTCCTCAAATCCGTGGCAGTCTCTGACACCACATACTTCCCAGTGGTAGCCCTAGACGCCGCAGCCTTTGCCGCCTTCACTTGCCGCAGCTCCTAAGAATATTTGGCGACTGTCTCAATAAGACGAGGCCCTACTTACTGCAACTAGTGGTGAAGGGAGCAAACAAAACCTACTGGCCATCTGTGTCAATAGGCATCGCCTCGGAGACCGTGCTTAGGTTCAGCTCTACACCATGTGCTTGCGCCATCACAAGTGCCATTGTGGCATCAATAGACCGTTGTGCACTCTTGAAGTCCATCAGGATGCCTTCTGTGAAGGATTCCACCAAGCCATCAATATTTTCGATTAAGATGGGCTTGGTAACCATATCCTCTCGGAGGCGGCTTAGCATGCCCTTGGCTTTCCCGAGCGTGTCTCGGAGGGAGACACTGCGGTCCTCAACTGTGGCCATGGTGCCATCCAAGGCATCTGCGTGGCTCAAGGCCTGGGCGTCAAATCTTACGCCGGCAGCATCTAAAAAACACAGGGTATCAGCACAGCGACATAAAAACAAAAATAGGGAAAAATGCAAGTGAAGCAGAATAATACCTGAGAGCGCTTTTGCAATCGAGAAAAGTTGTTCTACGAACAACTTATCCCTTTTGGCAGTGGAAGCATGCAGCTCTTCCTCACGCTTTTGCGACTCCTCCAGAGCCACGACTGCCTCATCGCGCTTCTTCTCCACTGCGGCAAGTCCCTTCTCGAGGGAAGTGGCGCGACAGAGAAGCTCATTATGCTCACCTACAAGGGGCAGAACACAGCAACACATGAGTTTACAAACCTCTATTCAAGAAGAGTGGAGAGACAAGATTAACACAAACCTTCGACTACACGATGGCGGTTGTCCAACAAGGCATGTTGTCGACCCAAGGCAAGAATTTCCTCCATGAGGCGAGTGGAATCCTTCACGATGGGCTACATCAAAAGATAAGAAGCATCAGCATTATAAAAAATGAACAAAGTGTGCACATCAATCAAAATTCGAATGTCAGCGGCAAAAGACACTTACATGCTCCTCCAGGGAGTCCGAAGGTTCCTATCGAGTGGGCGTCCGTGCAACCATCTGGTGCCCCCAAGCGTGGGGGGAACGCGAAGAGTTGGCACAAGAGTGGGCCGCCACCGGAGGAGAAGAAGATCGTATGGCCACCTCCTTGTTCTTGGATTCGACAACTCTAGATTCTTTAACAAATTGGCAGTCGTCAAAAGACGACGACGCCATTTGACTGCAAATACCCAGCACCACTTCAGAAGAGAAAACTTCAAGGAAAACAAGACAAACTCGAGAAATATAAAGACTTACCGTCAAAATTCTCGAGGTCAAAGGAATCTCCCAACGACTCCTTCGGCAACCTCAGGTTCTTCCTTGCAGGAGGATCCATGGTGCACACATGCACAACAGGGATTGGCTCCTCTACAGCAGCAGAAGGATCCTCTAGCGTCCACGGTGAGGAGGCATCCGAATCCTCGCTACGGGAGCGCTTGTGAGTCCCGTGATCACTGGACTCGGGGGCTTCATGCTCCTCCCCAATAGGGACAGCGGAGCCCGACTCGTCCTCTTCCTCCGCCTCGCGTGGGATAATTCCTTCCGGCTGGGAGGTAAGCTGGCGCCCACTTTCTAGTCCTACAATCAGGAAAAGCATCAGTATACAAAAGCACCTACAAGCAATCGAAAAAACAAGAAACTTCAAAGAGAAATCCACCTCGGGCGGAGGATTGCTGGCACATAATGGAGGCACAACTAAGTCACCCGGGAGATCCTCCTTGACGGTGGACTTGGTTACCAGTCGCAACCTCCTGTCCACTTTACCAGAGAAAATTCCCTATGCAGAAATGCGAGTGACATCACCAGCACCGATCCAGCGGAACATTGGGTGTACCCTAGCCTACAGAGGCTATGCGCGACGACGCATCCAAGTGCGAATGAGCTATGTGCCGCCTACTTCTTTCCCTATGCGATGTTCGAGGTCACAGACACACTGATACAGGGTCTCTGTTTCCTCGACTTCGGCAGGCATCACTACGTTCTTCTAGGACCTCCTCCTCTTGCAGACTGCCACCGAATCGAAGGGTGCGAGTCCGTAGTGCTCTCCATCGGCCTTCTAGTCGCGGATGTAAAACCACTTATCCCTCCACCCTTGGACATATGTAGTGAGCTTGATGGTGAAATAAGTGACATTGGAGTCGACGTGGATCCCACAGCCCCCTACATTGTAGCTATAGAACCCGACCCCGACTAACGTTTGAGCTTAAAGAGTTTTTTGAAGAGGCCGAAGTGTGGCTCGATTCCGAGCCAGCACTCGCAAAGAGTTATGAAGCAGGCGATGTGGAGGATAGAGTTTGGGGACAGCTGGTGCAGCTGGAGCTCGTAGAAGCAAAGAATACCCCTAACAAACGGATGTAGGGGGAGAGAAATACCGCGAATGATGAATGCAAGGAACATCACTCGAAAACCCGCAGGAGGACTGGGGATTACCTCGTCGCCGAAAATGCG
Source organism: Avena sativa (assembly GCA_916181665.1). Lineage (NCBI taxonomy): Eukaryota > Viridiplantae > Streptophyta > Magnoliopsida > Poales > Poaceae > Avena > Avena sativa. The sequence continues at coordinate 538,922,423 of OV702289.1, read as the reverse complement.
AGAATCATCCTCTGCGGTAGAGAGCACCCCATCCTGATGCTGAGTGAATAGCTCCGAAGGCCCGATGACGGACTGGCGCCACAACCCGTTGGTGTGAGTCCCCGTGCCCTTCTTCTTCCCAGCTCTGGCGGCGGTTCTGGTGGCGCCTCCCTTCTTCTTGGCAGCAACAATGGTAGCCGCAGATCCAGCGGCGGTGCCTCCTTTCTTCTAGCCCATCTTGCGCTGGCGGTGTGAGCGCAGGAAGTGGCTAGGGAAGGTACGAAGTTGGTCTAGTGCCACAGAGGAGATGTGCACAATGAAACAGCAAGAACAACAATGGCGGAGGCATGCGAGCAAGAAAGAAGATGTGGGTAAATTACCACACTAAGAGCCTCTACTTAACCTCCCCGTAGATGCCATCCAACGACCAGGAAAAAATCTACCAGACGCATGGCACACATCAACATCGACGCGTGGCCAGGGTAAACCACGAACCTTCGCGCCACTCCACCCATTACGCGCGAGTGAAAGAGCATGTGGGCCCCCATGTGTGGGTTTGGTAATTAATGACAATCTTTATGGACTAATGTGTGTATTAAGTTGTACTTGTAGGAATTGTCCATTGGCATCGCTTGGAGCATGTGTTGGCTTCAAGGTCGATGAAATGAAGAAGAATACGTGTTGTGCAAGCTCAAAATGCGTCATCCCTAGAAGATCTCATGTTTGATGCTTGCTATCCTCGGTTATTCTGGATCGATGAAGACTAGGTCGAAGTATCCTCAAGGCAAAGGTAATCTTGATAGGTTTTCCCTTTCGCTGGTCTCATGTTGTTAGTTGGGAGACCGGGTTTAGGATAGATAACCATACTATCAAGAGGGGCTCTCGAGTCAGTATCTCTCGACCATATCGTTCGGAGAGAGCTCAAACCTTTGCATACTTGCATCATCATATTTGGTTGTTATTTGGTCTTATCCATGTGAGGATATAGAGCTTGTGGTAATCTTCATAACAAGCTATTGTTCATCAAAATCGGATCTCCCTTTTATATCTTGTTGTGATTTTGATCTTTGTGGTTTTCCGGATTCTCACCGAGTGAGGTATCTCACATTATACTACTTGATACCTTTTCACTTGGTGATATCCAATATTGGGTAACTCTTGTTGTCCTCTTTCCAACGCAATTGGATTCGGGTCAATCGGAGTTTCCTAGCACATGTTATTAATTTTGGGATATTTCCCTTTTGTTTTAAAAGGAAAAAGAAAAAACTGTTTTCTGGGCCAAGCGGTAGTACCGCTGGGTACTACCGCCTGCCCCTGGGGGCTGCACGCTACCCTCTGCCTCGTCCGGTTGGTGCGTCCGGATCTACCGGCCTGGCCCGGTAGTACCGCCCGGGTGGGCCAGTACTACCGGCCGGCCCAGCCACCTCCCCATCTTGCCTCCGCCTGCCACCCTCGCTCGCCTGGCTTCTGCCTGTTGCCGCCGCTCCTCATGGGCCAGGAGCCCGTGGCCTCGCTCCCTCGCGCTGGCCTCGCGTGTCAGGGTGCAGTTGGGACTGCCCGCGGGAGGCCCGCATACGCCCACACAATTTAAGTGGGTGTCCCGCTGGAGCCCGTGAAACTTATGCGGGTGTCCACTATCCCACGTATGCCCACATATACCCGCGAAATAGGACTAGATATATTCGAATCTAGACAAATGTAAAAATATGAATTTGAATCGAAATAATTTTTTTGATGTTTGGTCGATCGCGGGCTTCCCACGGAAACCCACCAATTTTTCTTGTTTACCCGCGGGTGTCTCGCATAGCCTTTTATGTGGGCTTGGGTAGTGGGCTCCATGGGCAGCCCACTCCCGCCTGCACCCTGACTCGCGTGTGCGTGCTGCTTCACTGCCCCGATCCCCTCTCGAGTGCACCCTGGCTCTGCCCCGATCCCGGTTCTCCTACTCGATCCCTATGCGTTGACCTGTTGTTGCTGCTTCGCTCGCCTGGGTGGGAACCGGTAGTATCGGCCTCAGGCCCCAACAGGCAGTTTCTCCCCCTTTTAAATAGCCCCCTTGTTTTATCTTTTTGGCTAGTTCTTCTCCCTCTATTTTTCTCAAGCTTTGCTCTATTTGGTTTAATCTCTCTAGCTTGATTTCTCTCTTTCCCCCCGATGATTCTTGCTCATATTTGAAGGGAATATAGAGGATATCTAGATCTACAAATTGACCAAGCCATATCATCTCTTTGTGAGTGTATCTTTGGGATCTAGATCTTTGGGCATTTTGTATTCCCCTTTTATGTTCTTCCTCTCTTGTTGCCCCAATTGCTTTAGTAGTCTTGTTGGAACTTGAGAGTGAAGATTTGGGGCATCTTTGTTTTGTTCTTGTCATTTGCATTAGGTGCATCGATTTGTGTTCTCTCTGGAGGATTTGTTCGGTGATATTCATTGATGCTTGTCCCTCTTGGGTTCTTGGAACCCTAGACGGTTGTGTGGCCTTTGTGGCGTGTTCTTGGGGTCTTCAATTAAGTTGTGAAGCTCCTCCAAGATTGAGGCCTTGGTGGTGATTATTGGGAGCCTCCAATTAAGTTGTGGAGATAGCCCCAATCTTGTACGGGTTCGGTGACCACCCTCAAGTGTCCCATAGTGGAACAAATGCTTTGCCCGCATGGTGGGTGCTCGGAAGAATATGGTGAGGCCTTTGTGGCATTGGTGGTCTTAGTACCGCCCACCCCTCCAACGAGACATACTCTCTTGTTGGGAGGAACTCGGTAAAATATCGTTATCCCCGCGTGCCTCGGTTATCTCTATACCCGAGCTCTTTACTTATGCACTTTACATTGTGATAGCCATCGCTCTTGAAGTAATCTATATTGCTATTGTATTGTTGCTTGTATTGCTTAGCATAAGTTGTTGGTGCACATAGGTGAACCTTAGTATATCTAGGCTTTGTGCTTAACAAAAGAAAACGCTAGTTTTATTCCACCATTGTTAAGCTCATCTCGTAGAAGTTTTAAATCGTCTATTCACCCCCCCCCCTCTAGGCGACATCCGTGATCTTTCAGCGTGAATCGAGGAGACACAGTTAAAACAGAAGATTACGCACGCCTAGTCAATTCAAAGTCAGAAAGTGGGACCCACTACTCGTCACGTCCCATCAAAACCGCTCACGTGAGCAACTGAGGTCATCTCATCGTCAGCACTGACGTCATCAACTCCAGCAGGAGAACATTTTGACTACTTTAGTCTTTACTTGAGTCTTTGACTCAACCAAGCACTCGGGGGCTACTCCTAACAGGAGCGCTGGCCACGCACCCGAAGAAATTTGTGAAGACATCCAGGCATCATGAAAACCCTTCACTCGAATCAATGATTCGGCTGTAGACTTTGGGTTACTCCCATAGGGAGCGCTGAAAGCACATTCGACTGAAACAAGCAAAAGACGACAGCAGTCGCAAAGTACTTATAGTCCCCACTTGAGTATACGACTTGAATAGGCACTCGGGGCCTACTCCCATAGGGAGCGCTGGTCGCGCACCCTATGATTCTTTCTTATACATTACATTGTGTGTTGATAACATCCACACTCAAATACTATGGCGACTCCGCCTCATATTTCCCCCACAAAGAGACTGCGTCTCCTGGTTCACTCGAATCATCTCCGTGATGAAAAAATTCGGATGTCGCGCTTACAGCGTGAAGATAAGACTTGAAATAAGGCCTGGCAACGCATCTGCTATGCTCTACCAGAAATAAATCCGTACCTGCAGGTACGATGAATAAGCCTTGTCGGACGCGTCGAGTGCTCACACTTACATACTGGGATTCGACTCCTGTAAGACCTCTGCGGCCTGAGTCGAATTACACCAGCACTTTTCCAAATTCGAGTCCAGGGACTCGAGTTTGAGTAGATTGCGTTGTTTTTCCCTAAGGTAGTTAACTGATCCCGATGCATCGGATGAATTAGACACGCATATCAACAATCCCTATGACATCAATCGAAGCACTCGAAAATGTGCTCAGCTGTGCACTCGAAAGACTTCATAAAGTCTCCACTCGAATCTGTAATTCCACCGGACACTCGGGGGCTACTGACGTGGGTATACCTTACAGGTACTCGAGTTTGGCATATAGGGTCTAGGTATGGTAGAAGCCCACGGCGTTACCAGGGCCCAATACAGAATTCGGGTGACTCACGGAGACTCCGATTGCTTGCAGCACAAGACGAAGCTTAAGATAGAAAGTTTAAAGGGACAAACCCTAATCTGTAACCGACTTGACCTGCTACCTAAGACCTAGCGTATCTATATAAAGGCTAGGAGGGGGCGGCGAGGAGGAGAATCACAACCCTAGTTTCCAAAACCATCGCCAGATTGTATCTATGCACCCCCTATAATTTTCGACTCCCTCGATAATTCCAAGAGCAGAAAAGCAGGAGTAGGGACCTCTACGAGGCCTGAACCTGGGTAAACCTTGCGTCCTTGTGTGCTTATTTGCTAGCCGATTGACGCCTCCAGTGCTCCCTCCTTCTCCAAAACCTAAGTCCATAACAATGGGCATTCATGAGTTTCACCCTCATCATATAGATTACAAAAAAGGTTTTGCCTGTGCGAGTTGAAGTTATAAGTTGTGGGTGCCCTAAAGGCTAGTCCCTAGGACGGCTTATATAGATGTCCGGCCTAGGATTGGAGGAGAGATCTATTCGACTACGATACAGAGTCAGTTACTGAGTACATCGTGGACTACAAGTAACTACACAGGCCTAAGTCGGTAAGTCTTCTGGACCTTCCGGTAGCTGGATGGCTTCCGTCTTCTCTCCCTGACTGGACCGCCCTTGAAGCAAAGCTCTAGACCGAAGTGGGCCACCCTGGTCAGCGAGTCACAGTGGGTATACCCGAAAAGTATATCCCAAACAATGAATGTATTTAGATGCATTTTAGTATGCAGATACATGCGAAGGTAGACAGAACTGAGACAATTAATTTGAAATAGGTGGAGTATAAAAGTCAAACCCGCAGCACCGCATAAATCGTATTTGTTAGTCAATAAAATTCACCTTACACAACCAACTTTATTTTGAGGTCTTGGATTTGTGCTATTTCTCTGTGACTCAGATATGTATGCACTAAAAGTTATATGTGAATCTAGACAAATATGAGTTAGTTATTTCATGACGGAGGGAGTATATTTTTTACTTTCATGGGTTAGTTAGGACATCTCTAGCCAATCCCTATTATTTAGAGGAATAAAACGGCTCCCTATCCTTTAAAGGAGTACATTTACTCCTCTAAAAAAAATGGTTTGTAACCAAACTCCTATATTTCACTCCTTAAAAAATAATTGTCTTCAAATCAAACCATCAAAATCCAAACACATGGTGTAGTTCAAATACAATGAAATAACATGTTTACGATGTAGAGGCGGACAAATTATGATCCTAGTCTCGGCCACCGAACTTCATCATTCAAAATGAGACCATGGACATCTCGATGATGATTCATCCAAGATGTAGTCCCTCGGCCTCTTCATCTATAAAACTGCTCCAGGAAATTTGATTGGAAAAATAAACAAACATAGAAAAACACACACATAACTAACTTGGTAAATCGGTCGAGCACTTGGAGAGCAGAGGAGGTGAGGTGGGTGGACGGTGACGTACAACTATTGACGAGGCTTCATGAGGGGCGGCAGGGCTGCAGGACGGCTGATAAACGATGGAGGGGTTCGACCAATGCAGAATCAACACCAATCTCGCAAACAGCCTATAGGTAGACAAGTTACTCTGTGGCTCATATTTAAATCCATGCGCCACAGAGACTTGTCAGTGGCGCATTAGGAAATATGCGCCACAGAAACTTAGAAGTTTTGTGGCACATTTCGACCAATATGCGCCACAGATGATTGGTGGGACCCGCCAGTCGGGGTGGGGCGATCCAAGTTCTGTGGTGCATAATGAGATATGTGCCATAGAAGTTGCCTCTTCTGTGGCGCATATTCCACTATGCGTCACAGAACTTGGAGGCGGGCCCCACCACAGATACTTTTTCACCCACGATCTGTGGCGTATGTGTGGATATGCGCCACAAATATGTTTCACTTTTGTGGCGCATATCCACACATGCGACACAGAAACCTAACCCTGAGTCCCACCACTTTACCCTATACCATAAGTCCTGTGGCGCATATGGATTTATGTGCCACAGAAGTTTGAGCATTTGTGGCCTATTTTTTCCATGTGCGCCACAGATGAGGGCGTCCAGATCCATGTTAAAAATGTGACAAGCTCCCACCTTATCTATCCACCACCACCCATGTTAACTTTTGCATACGATGTCGAAAAAAATCTTTAACCTATCAAAATGATCGTCTCGAAATTTCCTATTCGAATTCAACCACCTTTGGACGTTCTGGATTTTAAAAAATCCCCAAATTCGAAAAGAGTAAAAAGTTATTTAGGGTAGAAGATATTTTACTGCAAAAAAATAAAAAGGGGGTGAAACTTCCGTGACGCATTTCTCCCATATGCGCCACAGAAGTCTTGGGCGGGATTCGAAATTTTAATCCCGCCGGACCCCTTCTCCATCTCTTTTTCCTTTTTCTTGCCTCCACTTCTCCTCCCCTCCCCACTTCTCCTCCCCTCCACACTTCTCCCCTTCTCCTCCCTCCTCCTTCTCCACTCTCCGGCGACCTCCTCCTCCTCCTCCACCACCAACTCCGGCGACCTCCTCCTAGCCCTCCACTGTGGCGCCCCGCTAAAACCACTACTAGAAAATCGTAGTGTTTTTGCGCATTGCATCATCATGACCGCATGCTCATGTCATCATGCCACATTGCATTTGAGCATCGTCATCATCATGCATGGTTTGTTTAAAAACTATTTTCGAAAAGTCTAGTTTTGTTTTCTAAACGCCCCGTCTTTATTTCAAATAAAAACTCTGGTCTTTTCCGGATAGTTTTATTTGTCTAAAATTATTTGCAAAGGCCTATTTTAAAATAAAAATAAAGTTTAAGTTGTTTTTTTGGAGGCAGCCAGCCAGGCCCAAAGCCCAGCCGGCCACCTCCTCCCTAGCCTAACCCTAACCCCACCTACTCCCTCCACCAGCCGCCACACCCCTCTCCCTACCCTGTCGCCGCTGCACACAGCTAGCAACAGCACACACGCACACACGCGCTAGCACACACACCGCACCTTCCACCCCACCCTGACACGCCCCCACCTGCCCCTGGCCCACCTCCTGCCTTTCCCGCCCACTCCCCTGGCCGACCCACCCCCACCTGCCCCATAAACTCTCCTCATCGCCACCTACCGCGCGTGGGACCCACCCGCCAGACGCTCCGCCCGCACCCCCGACCACCCCGGGATTCCCGTCTCCCCTGGCCCCACCCCCTGGCACCAACCCCCACGCGATCCCTCCCCTCACCTCTCTGCTCGCGAACGCCTCTCCCTCTCGCCTCACCAACCGCACCCCGTGTACAGCGTCCGCCGGCCTCGCCGCCCCTCCCCGTGCTCGGCTCTGGCCGTCGCCCAGAGCCGGTCCCCCGCCGCCAAGAGCTTCCCCACCGACCTCCGTCCTTCTCAAACGCCAAGCCGCCACTGACCCGGTGGACCTCCGCCGCCGCCGCGAGGCTCCCCTTCCTCGCCGGCCTCCTCCCCAGTTCCGTGTCGCCCTGGCCGTCACCGGCGCCTCACCCTCCTCCCGGCTCCGGCCACGACCACGCTGCCTCTCTCGAGCCTCGACCTCCTCTGTGCCCCTCATCCTCGCGTCGCTGAGCGACCCCTCGCCCGATCCCTCTCCGGCCGCCTTCCTCACGTCTCCTCGGCGGCGCCACCCCCTCACCTCTACGGCCTCTCAACCCCGTTGCCGACCTTCCCAGGAGCCGTGCCGCTCGAGCTCCCCCGGCTCCACCCTCTGCCCTCGCCGCACCACCCCCTGCTCTCCTCGCCGGCCCGGCCTCTTCCCTGTCACTGCCGACCTCGCAGTCCGGAGCCCTGCAGCGGCCACCACCTCCTCGATGGCGCCGCAACCGTCCTCGCCGCGCTCGCAGGCCCACCGCCTGGCCCCGTGCCTTACCCCTGTGTTTGTCCTCGAGCCCGCGACCGCTGCCAGGATCTTCTGGAGTTGCTGCCCTGGCCTTGCTCAGGTGCCCTACTCGCGTGGGTGATTCGGTGTTGCTGTGGTTCACCGGTTGTCCTCAGTACTCGCCAAGTCTTCTATGTTGAGATGATCTTCCGAAGACGTAGTCGCAGACACCAAGTCATGCTCATGTGGCACTGTTGTCCAATCGCCGTCCGGAGCTGTCCTCGTGTGTGTATCCTGCAGCTACAGTAGAGTTGCTGCCCGTGCATCCCTATAGCAGATGAACCGATAATGCAAGCCTTGTGCGACTAGAAGAACCCCCGACAAGGTCAGCCACCGCTGGACCCCAAGATCTACACCCCAGATCATCAAGATCTACACCCCGGATTCGATGCCTTAGAGCCGTACCCAAGACCGATCACGGATCTGGTGGCCGAGACCCTGAACTCTGAGATCCTCTTCGCGGAACGCCAAGTACGCCGACATGGAACCGACAAGTTCTCCGAGACCGAGCGGCAAGATCTCCTACCCGAAGACTCCCGGACACCAAGTTCTTCATCCCGAACACCAAGACCGAACCGATACGCAGACCCGACAAGATCTTCGCGACGACAAGATCGACACCGACCAGAACGAATCCGATGCGCCCCCGACGCCAAACCAAGTCCTTCTTCCCGGAACGCCAAGCTCTCCCTCCGTTGTCCGAGAACGCTCCCGCCAAGACCGATCCCCGTCGAACCCTGTCGAACCCTGACCCCCGGCACCCAAGATCTTCCGAACCCAGATGTGTGACCCTAAACCTCTATTTTATAATATGACATATACATGTCGCATCATTAAATCATCATGCTTGCATACATGTCATCTGGTGGGTTGGGTTAAATAGTCGATTCACCTAAATTAAATATGGAGTCTATATACGGGCTATTCTAGTCTTATTCCGGACTCCATTTAAATTTGTGTAGCAAATCAATGTCATGTTTCGCCCTGTTAATACAACATTTAAATTGCGGGGTAGTTAAATAACTCGAACCGTTTAATTAATTGTCGGGACACCGGTTCTACTTAATATTGCCTAATTGCACCGCATCTGTGCCATGCCATGCATTATATCATAAGCATGTCGGATCTTCTACCGTAGTATTAAATATTGCATCCGGTGTTTTCTTCTAGTGTTTGCTTCTTCGCGGACTAGGCCGATGAGTGGATGCGAGTATCGACAAGTTCTTCGGATAATGAACCTTCGGCTATGTTTCCCAGGCGAGCATCTCTCCCCCTTCTACCTATTTTGCATTTGTAGTCTTTATTTCTTCCTGTTGATCTATTGCTATACATTTTGCGATGCTTTAGTTCCGTACCCGATATATCCCGTGCAGCCTCTATATTGCCATGGACACCTCCTAATACCTGTTGTTTGGTAGATAGCTGGCCTTGTGAGTCGTAGTTGCGTGCTCAGGTGCGATCTCGTGTTGTCGAGTACCACAGCTGTTGGAATGCTGGCAGATGCTTATTGGTGGAGATGTTTATGGTGGAGATGATCATGACTTTAAATACAACTATTAAAATGCTAGATATAACTAATGCAGAGGCATCGGTGGGCAATAGATGTTATTTGGTTCTTCCACGCTCACTTGTGTCCCGTAGGACCCCGAGTACTTGATACCTGTTCCTTGACTATTCGCACTATCCACATCCGGGAGGCCTTATGGACCCCCCCTGAGCCAGAGCTTGATTCATTTCTATTTCTTGGGGCCACAAAGTAGTTTGGGGCTTTATTAATATCCTGTACTTATGTCATGCTTTACCGCTTTATTTAAGATTGTGCGTGGAGCACCTGTACTATTTTGGATCGCGCCATGTTTTCGCGGTATCGACAAGCCCAGTCACACTTTCGGGTTCCCAATCGTTTACAGCCGTCGTCGCAAACCTTGGGTCCGTTCCGGAGCCGGCCAACTTCGTTGCGGGTACCTTAGTGGGGTGGTCCCTTAAAATATTTTATGAATCCTGTGATCTCTTTGTCGTGAATGCCTCGTTGGGTTTTGAGTTGGTTTTTCCGAGGTTGATCGAGTGTGTGTTGCTATTTGTGCACCCCTGTAGGGTAAATCTTTCTGAAAGCCGTGTCCGCGGTTATGGACGACTTGGAGCACAGTATCTCGATCATAGTCAAGCATAACTAAAGTAGTGCTATAAATTTGACTTAATATGTGACTAGTAATCAGCTCAAGTATAATGGAATGAATAATAAAAATGCCAACAACTGGTGGATCTGTGGTGATCTGTGTCATACTATACCTGCCTAGTAAGTATTGCAACTCCAATGGAATGTAATAAAGTGCCAACAACTGCTGAGTTTTGGGGATTCCTCAGGACAATTATATCTGACTAGTAAATGTTCCAACTACAACGGAATGGTGATTAAAACTGCCCACTACTTATGCTATCAGGATGACTCATGCTATCTATATCTGACTAGTAAGTGCTTCAACTATAATCGAATGAATAAAACTGCCAACTGTGTGAGTTCCTCGGTTTGACTTCCTCGTTTGGTCTCAAGGGGAAAATACCAGGATGGGTATGTTTGGTGTTAGTATCAGGTAGGATCCGAATAAGTCTTTCTTACCCCTCTCTAATAGCCGCCAGTGATACCGAGTCTCTATAGGTTGTTTAGTGCCGCTGCGCTGCCGCTTCAGCCCACCATACCTATGTAGGCGAGAGCCGCCGAATTCTAGCCTCGCCGTGTACTGGCCTCAGTACTGATGCTCCTCTTTTTCCTTTGCCCTTTGTCGGGACCCCTTTTTGTTTTAGCAGGTTTGAGATCGACGTCGTTAGCAGGGTTACCCTTTCGGCTTGGCCTGGGCAGGGTTATGGACGCCATTGGTTATTCTTCAGGGCTCTTAGCCCCATTTGCATCTTGTCCATAGTCGGACGCTCTATCGTTTTCAAGTTGATTTGGATCTTTGTACTGTATATCTGTATTCTTGACTCATGGAGTCATTGTTGTATATATATGTTCTGTGGGTCCCATCGAGGACTGTTGTGTAATGGTATTACTTCGTTTTCCACCCGCACGAAAGTGCCTGGTTGGCGTCCTTGAATCGTTTCTATACGGTTTTGGCGGGAAGCGCTAAAACTTGCATAGGGCCGATTCGAGGGTGTTACATCCACCACCAACTCCGGCGACCTCCTCCTCCTCCACCACCAACTCCGGCGACCTCCTCCTAGCCCTCCTCTAGCCCACTAGCCACTAGCCAATAGCCACCAGCTGCCACCACCACCAGCCACCAGCCACCAGCTGCCACCACCACCACCTCCGGCCAGATCTAGATCTGGCCCGATTTTTTTTTTTGAAATTTTAAAAAAACTTTTGTGGCGCATATTGGCCCATATGCGCCACAGAAGTTTGAGATCTGGCCCGCCTTTTTTTTTGAATTTTGGAAAAAAATTCGGTGGCGCATATTGGCCATATGCGCCACTGAAGTTTGAGATTTCTGTGGCGTATTTTAATATGCGCCACAGAAGATAGTTATCAGTGGCGACAAAGATATGCGCCACGGATAGTGAAAAAAGGTGCACCACTGATAAGCTGTTTCCTAGTAGTGTCGGTATCCCATCGACACCGACCTTTTCGTGGCCGCAGGGCCTTGTCGTTGGGATTTCACCGGCCTCCCTCGAATTTGGCGCAGCCTAACTCATGCAGTCTTGCTACCACCTATCCATCGTCTGTCCGCTCCATTTTGTATGAAATCGAGCTTGTAGGGTGACGGTTTGCAACAGATCGAGGCGACGATGGGGGACATTTTGCAAGTCAATTTCGGCGACAGCGGGAATCAACGAGTGATAGTGAGTTGGGCGGGAGGGTGGTGTAATATCCGGGGTACCGGCAGCGGGTTTTCATGATCACCGGAGGTGTCGCCGATGAGGATGGGGAGAAAGGGGCCACGGGGTGGGGGTCAGGTTTTTATCTGTGTAGGCTGAGGTCAAGTATATTTAGGGGTTTGCGGGAATGAGGAGTAAAAACTATAAGGAGCTAACGGCTATGTGGGTTCAGCTAGGTGCGGGTTAGAGATCGACTGGAGATGCCCTTAGCTACCAAGTCTCCAGTCAAAGTGTGTCCAATAGCCTTAGTTTTTTACCACCTTCTGAAGTTCTGAAGTTTTTTTTTCCGATAATTCCATAATAACCATCAATGATAGTACAAAGGCTTCCATAAGTAATAAAAGTTACAAATAGATCCTTTGACCACCTAGCAGTGATGACTACTAACACTAGCGTGAGCCGAAAGCATGTCGCCGTCCTTACCCCTCCATCACCGGAGTCGAGTAAAACTTATCGTAATAGAGGTTGTTGTTCTAAACAGACGATAAGTTGTCATGATAAGCTCCCAAAGGACCAGGGCACCAGATAAGCAATTATCACAATGATGACAACTGTAGATTAGAAGAGACTGTTCTAAATCCACACCAATGAACGCCAAAAAGCCCGGATCCTAGGAGATTTGTCGGAGAGGCAACTCTATGCGCCCGCCGCCAGCGCTATACGCACTATCGGAACAAGGATAGGACGGAGAGAACGGACCTTATTCTAATTTCAGTAGATAACTTATGCCTCAACATGCTGAAAAGAAATACTAAAACCTAGGCTAAACAAATTTTCGAGAACCCTTCTATGAACGAGGGTCCTAATCTGTCACAACTCTAAAACCCCAAGACCTCGGAGGCGGAGCGGACCCACGACAAGAGGACAGCAGCCTAGATGGGCTTTTACGGGTGGCTCATGATCGCCTCTCTCGCCTGGATTTGTGGTACTTATGTTCATGTGTTAGTTAGCTGTGGAGGTTCGGTCTTAATCGAGTTTCATCTTTGGAGCTGTGGTCCTGTGGAGAAACTCCAGATCGATGGGTATGTTTTGGGCATGAAGGCGAAAGACAAGTGAGATGTTTTCCTGAGTTTTTTCGTTGCCATTAAAGTGCAAAATAATTCCTAAAATTAAGGGGTGTAGACCTTTCCTAGTTTGTATCGGGTGTTTATTATTCGTGTTTATTTTATTTCATCAGATTCTTTGGTAAAATATCTAAGAGAAACCCTATGTGCTCGCTGCTGATACAACATCACAAAAAACGTTAAAATTACAATTATAACAATGAAAACACAATCCGTGGTTACTGCGCAGGGACGAATCTGTGTCCTCCCCGTCGTCGGTGATAGACTGCTGCGCCGCTGCAGGTGCCATGGTTGCGCGGCGCATCCACAATGTAAGCCACGTCTTGCTAGCAACGGAGGAAATACCGTTTACACACTTTCCGTGGGGCAGATGGCCTCGAACACCGGCAGCCTGGGCCGACTCCTCGGGCCACGGCCATAGAGTATCACGTCCGCCGCGATCGACTGCTCGGGCGCCAGCGGCCATGGCTCGAATAGCTGCAGCATCGTCGGCTGCCCCCAGCATGGAGCTCCTGCCCTCTGTGATGGAGAAACGATCCTCAGCGCCGCCTGCAGCTCCTCGTCGAAGAAACCGTCGTCACAGTAGCCTAGGCCAGCCGGAGCAAACTGGTTCGCGAAGTTTGACGGCGGCGAGGGAGGAGCGTAAAACGACGGGTAGTCATATCCGCTGTCTTCCACCGGATCATCGGCAGTGGTGCAGATCGACGGGAACGGAGAAGGGTAGTAGAAATTGTAGTCGTAGTAGGCGCCAGGATCCGCTACCGGAGCCGCCGCGGTCGAGATTATTGACGGGGACGGAGGAAAAAGGTTGTAGAACTTGTAGTCTTCCATAGCAGCAGAATCAGTTAACGTGCACGAAGAGCCGGTAACGCACGTTCGTCTTAAACTACAGATTGAGAGTTATTTTCGGAAAAAGAATCGTAGGCAGAGTTCGTTTTCTAGTCCGGTACAAACGAAACCTTCACAATCCTTTTCGAAAATATGGAAATCTTTTGTTGTACGTCCGATCGATTACCTCTCGACGTCGGCCCACTCCAACACCGCCGATTCGTTCTCCATCCGACGGCTGATAGCCCGCGATCCTCTTTCCTTCCGATGCCTCCGCTAAATATGCCAAACAGAGACGACATACGCGGGGACTCTTCCGGGCATGTACGATGCCAGAGTAGATGTGTCTTCTCTTAGTCCTTCACGTAATCTAAGAAGATAATAAATAAAGTTGTATAATGGATTATCTCTTAAAATTAATGTGAAGTAACTAATTATAGTAAGAATTTGTGTTTTTTTTAGAACGAGTAAGAATTTGTGTTCATAAGAGAAGACACAAGATACAATGGAGAAAACTTATTTTTAAGGATCATTCCTTCGCTAAAGGAAGGCAATCTTTTTTTTCTTCATTCTCTCTCTTCTAACTAAGTGAAAATCCGATGTGGCAACCGTAAGGAAAGGCTGACATCATCGTATTGTACATGCATTTATTTCTATCGTTCCCCTCCCCCACTACAGACTACAGTAACCGAGGAAGCCACTGACCACGCCGGGCCAATCCAAGGCCGAACTCGCCGGACGAGGGAGGCGGAGGTCAGGCGCCGAACCCCGTACATATTAGATGTAGATTTTGGCCTTGTGTCGTCCTAGCCGTCCGTGCGGCGGCGCTGGAGTGGAGGCAGGTCGTCCGCGCCTCCAATAAGGCCACTCCCTGGCGTGGCTTCGCTGCACGGAGGCGGTCCCCTTCTTCGGCCGGCCGTGGTGGCAAGGGAAGCAAGGTGGGCACCAGCTGCCCGCGTCGAGTTTGTCGACTGTCGGCTCCTTTACCTTCGGCGTCCTCACACGATGTTTGGGGCGCCCCTTGGTCGGTCGTGGTGGCTAGGGAGGGAGAGCGGCGACGTACTGGCCCCTACTTTGGCTTGGTGGTTCGGGCTTTCACTTCTTCTCCGGGCCATTCTTATTGCCTACCTCCTCCCACTCGTGGCAGGTGTGGTGAGTCTGACGGCATGACGGCTAGCTCTGCCGGTGCCGCTAAAGAACCTCTGCTGCAGGACTCTTATGCTCCTTACGTCTTTTTCCTCCAGCGATCATAGTGGTTGCAAAAAATGGAGGAATCGACTGGGTGAGTAGCAGCGTCAGGCAGCAGTAGAGCTAGGAATGAATGTTCTTGAGCATCACCTCGGTGGCAAGTCACAGCCGTCCAACATCCAAGGCCACTGCTTGGCCTATCTAGAAGCCGGTGAAGGGTTCCGACCATTATTCAACCTTTGTGAGGCCCCTTTCGAGGTTAGCTACCCCATGCCTCGTCTACGCAGGAGCAAGTGGTTTCGTCCGTGCTTCCGCCCGTGACAGCGGGATGGTTGACTTCCGGCTCGGTGGTGGAGAAAGAGAAGGACCGGGTTGCTTTTTTACATCTTTTAGTGAGGTCTTTCCTACAAATACCAGGGACCTATTTTTGTTTTCTTACTTTATGGGGGTCCTGTGTAACTCTATGTACATCCACCGCTTGGATTTAATGAAGCTGCTTCCATCCCCTTCGGGGGCACTCCTTGTGCAAAATAAATACACCAAAAGAAACAACTTGCATGCCACATGCAGCCGAATAGAGATCCGGGGAGGTGATGGGTGCAGGCGTGCAGCTGCTTGAGCCCTCCTCCAGCATGTCGTGTGCGCCTGCCTTCTTCGTTCCATTGCGATCTTGCGCCGCGACCCATTCAACCGTGCGCCACACTCTTCATGTTGAAGTTTGATCAAATTCATAAAAAAAGCTAACGAGTGATGTGAGACCCGTCATCGGAGATTTGGGCCGAGTGTAGCGGAGTTTGAAGTTAGCTCATACCATGCCTAAAGGAACGCCTGAGGGTGGCCCGGGGGGAAGAGGGGGTACAGATCGTTGAAGACCTAGGATAAGTCACATCTGAGGTTATCCTGGTGTTGCGTAAACACTCCCCGTATAGTGAGTGCGCGTGGTTTTTTCTTCTTTTTATTGAAGATATTTCATGTTAAATCCCATTTCCCCTGTTGTGATTTTGTTTTTGTTTTTCATTATTTTCTTGTCCTGTTTATAACTTTCTTGTCTTCTGTCCGACAACAATTCCCATCTCCAAGCGAGATGATGTATCCCAACAAAACACAGCGACAAGGAGGTGGGGTTCGTGTCCTTCCCCGGCCCATCTCGGCAGCGCCATCTAACATCGTCACCTCGATGACATCATCGACAGAAGGGGCTTGTCGTCGACTCCACCAAGCTCTGGCCCAATCACATCCTCATTGAACCCACTTAGGTTTGGATTTTCCTTTGCAATCTCGCAAATACTCCCCGTTTTAAATTATAGTATGTTTTAGCTTTTTTTTCTGAAACACATGTATCTTGATGCATTTCAGTGTGTATGTTTAGAGTAAAATAAGTGAAACTACACACTAAAATATATCTAGATACATATATTATAGAAAAGGCTAAAACTTCTTATATTTTAAAAAGGAGGGAGTATAAATCAGCAATTGATCCTCCAATATTAATAATAAATCTGCTATTGTTATAATGTATATTTTTTCAAACATGCTAATTTGCTATTTCAAATTTATGCGCTTCTACCAAAACTCACATATGTAGTGACAACGTCAAAAATTTGCTTCATGTAATCGATGCCTACTTAGTTTCTTATACTTCACCGTCCCCTGCCATTGAAATTAATAACATTCAATAGGAAGATCAAGATTTATTTTTGTGTTGTTGCTTACCGAGGATGCAATTTATATATAAATCCAAAATGTACATTAATATGTAACAAAATTTTAGTCTAGAATATAGATTAATCCGTAACGGTGGGAGTACGTGCTTATAACTAATGAATAAACTTTTGTGTATTTACTTTTCAAGGACAACTTCTCGCCAGCCAAACCTAACCTCCCGCACCCGCGCGGAGGCGCCACGCCGCGCCGGGCAGCCTCCTTCCCTCCCCTTCCTCGACCTCCCTGCCCACCGCCGCCGCACGGAGCGTCGCCGGGCAAAGCCCTGGTGGCGTGGCGGTGGCGGCGGTTACCTAGGTTGTGAATCAGTGTGGTGTGGTGGTGCCCGCACCTGGCCGGTGTCGACGGTGGTGTCGTGGTTGCCGGCGGCCGGAGGACCTTGACAAACGTTGGTAGGCAACAAGCGGGGGAGGAGGGGTGGTTCGGGTCTTGATCTCGGACCAGATGGGCCTAGACGGGCCGAGTTATCTGTTGGTCGTTTGTCGGCCGATGCCAGCTCGCTCAGGTTTCCCCGGTCCATGTCTGCGACACGAGGATAATTGGGGCATTTGTCCCTGGCATGGTGGTGGTGACCTCCTTCTCCGTCGGAGTGGTCGACCGGGTGGTCTCGCCGTCAAGCGGCGGGTCCTGCTAGTTGCCGGTGGGTAGCATGGAGGCTACTGGCTCAGTTTCAATAAAGGAGGCGGTCCTAGGGTCCCTCTCAAGCCAAGACAAAGATCTGCTTGATGTTTATCTCCATTGATCTGGTTTTCGTGTCGTGTTTCAGAAGGCTCCGCGACGAATTCCATAGTGCGCTCATGCTGAGAGATTGCTAGATTAGGTGGGATTCGGTCGTGCGCACCCATGTTTTACTCTGACTGTATGGGTTCAGAGAGAGCGCTTCGAAACTCTATTGGTTGTTAATATTATGAGGCATGTTCTCGTTCCATGGTGCTGATGGAGAATGTCTTGGAGATCGAGATCTAAGGACTGACAATGATGGTTCGAGTCTGGGTGGTGATGAGGAATTGACTTGGTGACTTGTGACTTGGATCAGTGGCATGCAAGTGGGGCCGACTGCACATAAGAGGTTCACAGTCCTACCTTTCAGGGTGAAAACTCAGGGTCTGACTTAATTGATTGTGCCTGGCAATGGTCTTGTTAAAGGTATTGTTTTGAGAGCGTGGACTTTCTTCAGGGTGAAAACCTAAGATCTATGATCGGATGGTGACGGTGTTTGTGCACTGTTAACTTCTTGGAGGCGTCGCTTTTGGAGAAGCTGCACTTCTGGTTTTTTAGGGCGGTTGCACTTATGGTGTTGTCTTGGTGGTGGTAGTACTGTTGTTCCAACGAATGGGTCATTGTAGTGGGACTTTTCTTTTTTGTAATTCTTCTTTTTTTCTGACCTTGTGCATCCGTCTGGCCCCCTAGGGCAATGCGTTGTTGCAGGGGCTGAATGTAATTGGTATCTTATGATATTAATATATGCTCCTTTCAAGAAAAAACTTACTTTGCATATATATCTTGCTTAATAAATGGCCACGTGATTCCCATATCGGTCAACTATGTTGCAAAAAACCCAAAAGTCTAGGAAATCATTTCCGTGGTTCCTTTTTCAGCTCAGAGCCAAGATAGTGTAATTAGCCTCTTAATTGTAGTACTTCCTCTGATTCATATTCATTGTCGTTAAATCGGATGTATCGATATATGTTTTAGTGTTAGGTACATCCAATTCAACGATAATTAATATGAATTAGAGGAGGTATGACATGGGTATACCTTACAGGTACTCGAGATTAGCCTATACGGTCCAGCCTAAGAAGGAGTCCATGGTGTGAACATAGCCCATCAAGGATTCAGGTGGCCCATAGGAGTTCGACTTCTTGGAGGACACGACAAAGTGTAGATAAAAAATTAAAGAGAAAACCCTAATCTGTAACCGACTTGACCTGCTATCTCGAGACCTAGCCTCCCTATATAAAGCTAGGAGGGTGCGGCGAGGAGGACAATTCACAACCCCCGCATACACCTCGCTATATTACATCTGCGCAGCCCTTATAACTTTCGACTCCTTCGTAATCAAGAGCAGACAAGTAGGAGTAGGGTCCTCTTCGAGGCCTGAACCTGGGTAAAACCTTATGTCATCTGTGTGCTTGTTTTCTAGCTGACTGGTGCCTCCAGCGCTCCCCACTTCCTCGAACCTAAGTCTATCAACGATGGGCATTGATGAGTTAACCCCTCGTCAATTGGCGCCATCTGTGAGAACTGTGAGTGATGATGTTGCCGCTTCCTCGACCCCATCAACTGCAATCTACGACTCCGCTGTAGTGGAGACTCGCCTTCTCTTCGGTGCCTTCGACTACACCGTCCACGCGCCGGCGACTCGCCTAGATTTTGAGTCCGTGGGCGATGGGATTGACCGGGCAATTGGAAGCCTACGCTTCTAGATTGTCCGGATCAGCCTCCTTGATCAGCCACAGGCTCCTTCGATTGCCCCTGCTTCATGGTTCCCACAACCGATCAGTACCCTGAGCAAACTCAACGCCTCGGCATCAGCCGAGAGCAAGGATGGCAACAATAGTTGTGAGTCTGGTCTGGGTGATCTGGCATCAGAGGATGGAGCCTACGGTTCCGAATCTTAGAGTTGTGGGAGCAGCAGCTTCCCTATCCACTACATGTGCACCGTCATCAACACCGGCGATGGAGGCACTCAAAGGGACAAGGCCAACATCGGACCCACCAACAACGGGCCGACCAATCGACCCCCTACCATTGGCCCCGTTGGGGATGATCAGCAGCTGCCCAACCCTGAGGGCGAACGTGTCAACAGAGAAATGTGGCGGCAGGAGATCCACCTCAACGACGCCGAGTGGGCGCGATGTAGGGAGGCCCTACAGGGTAACCCCCTGCCACCAAACTCATCACAATAGATGGTTATGGGTTATCATTACCTACTCATCCAGGAGTTCAAGTGCCAACAGGCGGTGAGCACTCGACTCGACGAGCGCAGGAGGGCTATGGGCGAGTCGAGCCTTCGGCGGGCGGTGCTCTCCTCCATCGGAGGATCCTCCTCCAAGGGTAATGACCATGCAGCCACCAAAAGGCGCTCTCGACTGGCCCAACTCAACGACAAGGAGCAAGAAGAGGCCACTCGAGCCCTCAACTTTTCATTCATGATGGTGGACTCGCGGGGCAACTTGCTCCCAAAAACACCACAAGTAGCAGTGACAGCAACCACCATATACCTTCTCAACAATCAACCACCAGTTGAGAATCCACGATCCACCATGCACCAATCTACGATCGCTGGCCTTGGACTGGTCGAAGCTACGCTCACAAAAGATCCAACGCTGGAGCCGAAGAAAAACAAGGCTCCAACCAGATACTACTCGCTCTCCTCCAGCGATGACGAGCATGACCTGTCGTGGCAACGACGATGCTCACATCGACACGATCGCGATTAAGACACACATGACGATATCACGCAGTGCAAAGTCGATAAGATGTGCGCCAAGCGTGCCTGCTCAATGGAGTCGGAAGATGAAGGAACAGAGCTTTGTGGCGCTGGCTGCTTTAGCAGAGCTATATGGCAAACACAAATATCGAAAGGGTTCAAGATCCTGTCGGAGAACCCAAAGTTTGACGACCTCCAGGACCCGAAGATCTGGCTAGAGGACCACATTTCCTCCGTCAAGCTGCACAGCAAAAATAAGAGCACAACCATGCAGTGCCTCCAGGTGCAGCTGTAGGGTGCTACCTACGCATGGCTCAACAACCTCCAACGCGGGTCGATCCGCAGCTGGGAAGAGCTGGTATATAGGTTTGTGCGAAACTTCAAGGGCACTTACAAAAGGCATGCGTCAATCGAAGAGCTAAAGGTCTGCTATCAGAAGCCCGGCGAATCATTGCGCTCCTACATTCAGAGGTGGTCCATCATTAAAAACTCGGCAGAAGACATCTCCGAGGACCGCACAATCGATGTGTTCAATGGCAGCGTACACCGCAGAGAGCTCAGGGAGGAGTTGGGCCGCACAAAGCCCAAAACAATTGACCACCTGATGGAAATCACAAATAGGTGGGAAGATGGAGAGGACTCTGTGAAAAATAACTGCGTCCACTCAGACGATGACGAAGACCTTGGCCACAAACGCGACTATCGAGGAAAAACATCGGATGCGCGGCTATGAAGACCATGAAGAAGTCGACATGGTCGCGGCTGGCTATGCCGATAAACGCGACGATGACAACCGCATGAGTGGGTACCGCAGCGGTGGTTACCGCAATAGCGGGAAAACAATGCAGGTATGGTAACACCGTACACGTGACGAAGCCCCTGGAACCTCGATCCAGGATAAACTATCTGGACCTTGCAACATCCACTTCTACAGCGACAAGCATGAGTGCAAGAACAAGTCCAGCCACCTCCTAAAGTACTTCCACGACTTACTCAAGCTCCACAAAGGCCTTGCCCAAATGAATAGCGACGCGATAAATCAGGGCTACGGAGCTACCCCGGGGGCCATAGCTCACGGAGCACCACCACCACCGCCGGACCACCACCACCTGCGGCTGCGCTGGCACAGAACAACGGAGGCGAGCAGTACCCACGACCATTGGGGAATATGGGCATGATCCAAAAAGGACACCCCTCCAATAGGGTGCAAAAGTCAATCACTCGCCAAGTCACATTGGCGGTCAACTCTCCACCATCAACCACTGAGTAGCTTAGCGGGTGCGAGTACTGCATCTCCTTCGACAAGCGTGATCACCCGCGCCAAGTACCTCGTCCGAGCCACTCTACCCTGGTGGTCGAGTCACAAATAGGTGGCTACGAGATGAGTCGCGTCTTCATGGACGGTGGCAGCAGCATCAACCTCATGTTTGCATGTACCCTGTACGCCATGCGGATCCCCCTCTCTTGCCTAGAGGCCTTTGACACAACGTTCCACGGCATCGTCCAAGGGAAAGGCGTAAATCCCTTGGGCAAAATCAACCTAGATGTCATCTTCGGAACACCAACAAACTTCCGGCGAGAACTCCTCGAGTTCGAAGTGGTTGACTGGCCCTCACAATATCACACAATCCTCAGACGTGTCGTGTTCATGAGGTTCATGGCGGTCCCGCACTACGCCTACCTGCAGGTGAAGATGCTGGGACCCAATGGCATTATTACCGTCAGCAGAAGCTTCGCCAAGTCATAAAGTTGCGACAGGGAATTCAATAGAATCTCCCAATATTTCAGCATGCAAGAAGAGCTGGCGATACTGAAGGAGTCGACATACAACAGTCTTCCTCCTCCAAGTAAGCCGAACGCACCCGACCAATCATTTGACTCGTCAGTGCATACGAAGGCAGTGCAGGTCCACCCAACGGACCCGACCAAGACATCCTCATGCCAACAACTTGAGTTCCGCATAGGAACTCACACTTGTCGAATTCCTCCGTGAGTGCTAGGAGATCTTTGCTTGGTGTCCAGCGGATATGACATGTGTTCCTAGGGAATTCACCGAGCATGCACTAAACATGAATCCTGACGCCAGACCAGTCAAGCAGTCGATACGTTGACTGTCAAAACCAAGGGCAAAGGCGGTCGGTTTGGAAGTCAACAGACTCCTCGATGCCAACTTTATAAGAGAAATAAAGGAGAGCACCTTGGTAGCAAACCCTGTGCTTGTTACTAAAAAGGACACGGATATCCTGCGAATGTGCGTGGACTTCATCTGCCTCAACAAGCATTTCCCGAAGGACCACTTCCCGCTATCACGGATCGATCAGATAATCGACTCCACCGCAGGTTGCGCCCGCCTATGCTTCCTCGACGCCTACTCAGGCTACCATCATATTCGCATGAAGGAGGAAGATCAGGATAAGACAACCTTCACCGTGCCCTTTGGCGTTTACTGCTACACAACAATGCCCTTCGGGATAAAGAACGCAGGAGCCACCTACCAACGGTGTATGCAGTCCTACCTCAAAAACTAGCTTGGCCGGAACATCCAAGTTTACGTAGACGACATTGTCGTCAAAACCAAAGAGGAAGCCAAATTACTCGACGATCTCCACGAGAACTTTGACAACCTCGATCGCTACCGGATCAAGCTGAACCCGGAGAAGTGCGCCTTCCGCGTGCCATCTGGACAACTACTCAGGTACCTCATATCCACCAGGGGAATAGAGGCCAACCCGAAAAAGATAAAGGCTATACTGGCCATAGAGAAGCCAAAGAACGTCAAAGGAGTCCAGCAGCTGGCTGGGCGAATCATGGCGCTCAGTTGATTCATCAGTCGAATGGGAAAAAAAGCACTACCGTTCTGTTATCTCATCCGCAAAGCTGAGAAGTTTGAGTGGACGGATGAGGCACAAAATGCATTCGATGACCTCAAACGCTTACTCTCCACCTCTCTAGTGCTGGTGACCCCCCGGGGGAAAGGAGCCAATGTTGCTATACATCTCCGCCACCAACCAGGTGGTTAGTACTGTACTGTTGGTAGAATGAGCTGAATACAACAAAGTTCATGGAGTGCAATGTTGATGAGTCCAAAATTGATGCATATTTAAGTATAAAAATTATTCATATTTTCACTCATCACATGCTACATCTTTCTACAACAATGCCTATTATGTATTGATTCCTAGTTCTCATTCATTTCCACATGGACTTTGCATATTAGTAGTTTTATTAGGATTAAATTTTTCTTGTCTTTTATTTGTGTGTAGGTGCTATGGAGAATCATGGATAAAAGGAGTGAAGATGATTTAATATGGAGGAGTTACAGGCACCAGACTTAGCCATTTGAGGGGAGGAAAAAGTGAATTTTCCATAAACTCTAAATTAAGATCCAAGGCCATGGTGTTGTAGCCCTCATCCATACGAATCCAGTGAGAAAAATAACACCTCAATCGGAGTTTGTATGAAGAAATGGCAACCAAAACACTACAGAATTCATAAGGCTTAACGACCGCTAGTACGGCCGGAGCCCGCCCGTACCGTACGGTCATACCGCCCTCTGACGGCTTTGTTTTTTCATACGGAACAACATTTGTGAAGGCCCAATGGGCATATTCGGCCCCTAGCTTTGTCGGTTCGCAAAACCGACCTCTAGATGCCTATTTAAAGAGGGGAAGACCCTAAAACAAAGAAGAGAGTCCACACACGCCATAGTGGCGGAGCGTGCCGCTCCACCGCCTCCATAGCCTCTACCCACAAGATCTACATCACCATAGCACTCAAGGCAGATAGGACACTTGCATCTTGAAGGGCTACGCATCGATCTTGATCAACATCTTCATCAACAACGTCTCAACTTTGATCCCCTTTGTTTACTTTGTTATGATCCAGTCTCTAT
Source organism: Avena sativa (assembly GCA_916181665.1). Lineage (NCBI taxonomy): Eukaryota > Viridiplantae > Streptophyta > Magnoliopsida > Poales > Poaceae > Avena > Avena sativa. The sequence goes on along the minus strand of OV702289.1, from coordinate 538,898,381 downwards.
TGTGGATTTGCACTTGTATTCAATTGTACCTTCATATTGCATCCATACAATTGCAATGATGTTGATCCCCTTCATGTATGAGTAGTTTCCTTGTTCTTGGGGAGAGATGGTGAAACCCTAGTATTATTATGCATTAAAATAAAGATGATCTATTACTTGTGTACAAAGATCCATTGATCTATGATTTGTGTTTGATCTCTCTCTTTAGATGGTATGTGTAGTTGGCCACATATCATTTGCCCCCAGGACTAAAGGGAGGGAGAAATCCTTTTGACGTGTCTTGGAAGCATACCCGTGACAGATGGGCATCGGCTCATAACCTACATGGTCAAAGGAGGATTAAAGAGGGACTCCCTAAGCTAGTTACGATATCCACGGGGAAACCCTTAATTGCGGTGGTTTGTATGGGTGACTTCTCTCAGACATCGCAGTGATTATTTAGAGGTGACCTCACTCTTGGCTCAACAAAGTGGCTTCCTACGAGCCTCGTAGTGAATATCTTATTATGGAGCTCTCTCCACACATATCATGACATAAGAAATAGGTTATCCTAATCATTCATAATTATTCCATGCTAGTGGTGAATCCTACACTCCTTGAGAACATCATAACCATATCACACAACACTTCATAGATACTCTCTTACTCTACTTTACTTTTGTTATTTACTTTGCTCTTAGTTACTCACTCATTCATTACCATTCTAATAACCTATAGAGTAGACTATTTCCAAACACCGTTTTGGGTGTGAACATGGTTGCATTGACAACGCAGTTGCGGGGTTGTGTGGTTTCCATCCTGCAAAGCTCCTTTGGGATCGATCTTTCTAATAAATAGTTGCCGCTACGAGTATTGTAATAACCCTGTTGTTGGACATAGGAAATGAGTCATCAACTTGGCGCCGTTGTCAGGGAGCAAAGTGATTGGTTATCACCTACCCACTCGCACATAGTCTATTTCCGATTATTGCTATTTACTGCTTTCACTTATTTGAAAAGGACAAAAAGATTATAAAACCAAAAACCCATAAATTTTTATAAAACAAAAATTATAAAACATTTGCTACCAATCATGTATTCTGATATTTCTATTTTAGAACATATTCAACTTGCAAAGGAGGAGAAGAGACGAAAAGAATCCTTGTACATGGTTGCCAAAGAAGAAGATGGTGCATACAACAAAGAACTCATAACTACTAATGATATGCCAGTATACGATATGTATTATCTGGTAATCTGCTGCGGTGACCCAGCATACCACTGCATGATGTAGTACACTATAGTCATTGACATAACACCGATGAAACACCGTTCACTAGTATTACATCCCTCGGAGTGGTACAACAGAAACACAGCAGGTCCAAGACATGACTATAGATTATAACTCGACTCTTTACAAAAGATCCAGAGAACACTCTAGGATAAAGAGGAGGAAAATAACTTCTTACAAAGAAGAACCATAATTAACAACTCTGAACTATCAGGCTAAAAGGACTAATATCTAAACCATAAGGCTTGGAATTGCTACTAATGCAATGCTCTACAGAAGTAGGTTTTATGGCTAGAGTATCTACTCTTATCTAAACAGAGACTTCGTCTTCACATCGGTTGATAAATATGTTGACTTCATGGACTTTATTGAAGATCTTGAGCTATCGATGATGGTTTCTTGAGCAGAATTGATGTTGACGTCGTCTTCAACGGCTTAGAACCTAGCAAGGGTTAAGAAGGTACAGTTGAGTACGAGCGTACTCAGCAAGTTCACTAAAAAGGAGTGTATGATGCACTATCTTTACATCCACATACCAAAGGTCGTAGGCAATGCAGGTTTTCGTAAACATTTCTTCAAAGGTTGCTTTTATTCTGAAAACTATGTCCGACAGCCTTCACAGGTTGACCAGAACCTTCATGGGGTTCCTTTCCTGCCGCGTTCGTAGCTCCTTCCCAGAACAGGGAGTAACATGTCACAATTCTTATACTCTGCAGAGGTGTGTTACTTTACCCATGAGAGACCTTAGCTTTGTTGCACATCCGAGTTGCATTCTCGTCCACACTTCCTTGGTGTGGGGCCCAGTCTAAGATCCAAGCCAATCACTGCCCTCTCTATGACCCCATATGTCTGCACGATCCTTTGGGGCTGACTTCGCCTCCATTAAGCCCCCTTTCGGGCAAGATACAACCCTGATGAGCTCCTGAAGACTATGAGCTGGTGATGCCCCTGGCAAGCTCCATAAAGGTCTGACTATATCTCCGGCAGCCACTCATAGATAATTTAGACACCAAAATCATGGGGCCTAAGGGTGCCCATCGATATGCTGGATCCACACAAGGAATCACAGCGTCATGATAAGGTCATCTTGCCTCCATATGAAAGGAAGAAGATACAGCTGACTTCTCCGTCCCATTCCAAATCTCGTGGTTAACGCGTCATATACGGCGCTAGAATCACTAGCGACATTGGTTGTTAAGTCCTAGATATTATGTTCCTTTACCACTGGAACTATATCAATAGATTATTACCATTTGGTAAATAATCCATAATCATATTATTATGAAAATAGTATTTTCTGTCCTTTTTGAAATGTAGGTGATGACAACATTTGAGTTACAAGCATTTGATAGAAAATAATCAAAGGACATGAGCAAGTTGTGAACTTGCCTTTTGTGATTGCAAGATTATGCACTCACGGTCTTCGATACAATAGAAGATCCAAAATTTAGAAATAGCATCATTGGTCCGGTAAGGACTAATGTTGAAAGAAGCAAGATGCAATGATGCATAAGTAATGTAATGCAATTTGATAGACGCGAATCCCTGGAATAGTCGTATCTGATATAGGTTTTGGAGTTTGTGATGAGTTCTTTGGAATGTGTTACACTTTTATATCAGCTTCACATTTGTTCTTCTTATTAAGGCTCGTGAGAGTGTGTTAAACAATATGTAAGTATAACAATTAGTATACAATACTAAAGCATTCAAATGGAGCATGGTATCTGAAATATTTCTTAAACAAGATTAAGATTTAATTAGAGCTTTTAGATAAGCGTTCAAGGATTACTTTTAATGTTTCTTAAAAGAATAACTCTGGAGGAAAATCACACTTAACTAAACAAAAGTATTTAAACTATAAATTAACACTCTTAGGCTTTCTTGCTAATTATAATTCTTAAACAAGAAAGAATTACTTTATTTGAATAAAAACTACACTAGTAGTTGAGACTTATCTATCTTGGTCATTATATGGTATTATAACTTGGTTCACTTTATAATGTTACTTTAAGGTTAATTAAGAGTGGTAACACTTCTATTTGAGGCATATTCTCTTAACATTATCGTTGAATATAATTCTTGATTTATTTACAATTGAATGGGTATGATTCATAATGTGGAAACTTCATTGCTTAACCACTCCTGAATTATCTTGGAATATACTTATTAACTTGTGAATGAAATAACATTAAAGGTTTTAATAAGTCAAAATATTATTATTGAGGATTTTATAATTGATAAACTATCTTTGGAGAGAAAATTTTACCTAATTCTGAATGGTAGTTGTAGTAATTACAACTTAAAATGGTTAGACTTATGTTAGTTTCAATTAAACATTATTTGAACTTGTTATTACATTTTTAGACTCTAAACAAATAATGGTAAAGACAATAGTAAAGGTTTATATATTTTCAATGAATTAAAATAAAAGAAAAAGAGTTTAAATAAGATTTATTAGACCTCTACCTTTTATTTTACTTCAAAAGTGAGAGTTGACATTTTTGATGTGTATAATTTATTTTTGTGATCATTTTGGTATATTATAAGTATTTTTGTGATTTTTAAATAATAAGATATGATTTTTATAAGTTTTATCACTTTATAAATACCTAGTAAATAATAAATATTAGTTAAGTGATACAAAATAATTTACACAAGTTTGTAAATGTAGATTTTGTTTTTATAAGAATTTTGGTAGATTATTTATATTTTTCTCATTTACCAATATTAAAATATGAATTTTCAAATTATTATTACTTATAAAATCTTTATTAAATAATAATTATTTAAACAGTAACATAATAATATTTTATAATAAAGTTAAATTATAGGTTTTATTTTTCTAAGCATTTTGATATATTATATACTTTTTTTGAATTATAAAACAAAAGATATAGAATTAACAAGATTTAATCCTTTTATTAAACTTCTAGAAATTATATTTATATTTAAACTTATTTTGTTTTATCTATTAACTAACAGAGAATACTTTTCACACCGGTTCCTACTCTACCCAGGGTCACTCACTCGTGGGGTCAGTACCACGTCAGCAGCCACCTAGGCACTGACCAAGTTTACTGAGGCTGGCGGCCCGGGATGACGTGGGCGTGACGTGAGTGTGACGTCACCTCGCCGGCCACCACCAGATGGTCACCGGCGACGAGGTATACGAGCGCGCGCGTGGCTGTGAAGTGGTGCGTTGGAACGAGCAGAGCACGATGATTCTAATAGTGGTGGCGCCACCCGAAGATGGTCACTGGAAAGCGGTCACCGACGGCGAACAGCGGTGGCGGTGTTGGGTGCTCGTGGCGGGAACGACTAAGAAGGAACAGAAGATAAAGGAGAGGTGCGTGAGCACCGGTAGCTCCACGGGAAGCTGAAGGACGTGACGGTGAGGTAGGAGGAGATCCGAGACGACGACACGATTAACGGCGGACCTCGTCGGAGATGATGAAGAAGACGGCATGGGGATCGATTCCGTGAACCCCGGTTCGATTCTATTAGCGAGCCAACATAGAAGATCATGGCGGAGCTCCTAGGTTACTCTTCTGGTCATGGGGCGGCTCGGAACAACGGCGATTTGGGGTGGCCGAGAGCTAGGGTTTTGGCCGTGTGGGGGATGGAGATAGACAGAGCTTCAGAGAGAGGGAGGGAAGTGAGGATGAGGACGAGGAAGGCGTCGCGGTGTCGTTCTTTGCGGTGACTCAGCATACCACTACATGTGTAGTACACTATAGTTATTGATATGACATTCACAGAAGACCGTTCCATAAATAACACATCCCTCAGAGTGGTACAATAGAAACATTGCGGGTCCATATTACAAACATACACACTTCATTATTACAAACCAAGATTTTTCAAACTTCAAGCATTATGAAATTACAAACCAAACTTAAGTAGTTTCAGTGGAAGATATAAAATCCAAACTCATACTTCGAATTGAGCTCAACAACTTATTATATATAGTTCCTGCTGCTTGGCTCAATTGGTTTACTAATAACTAAGGCAACTACTCTGACTCGTTTCCCTCCACTCCATAGTGTATCTCGTAGTCCACCCCGTCAACTCCTCTGGACAGATCTGGTTCTTCGTAGCAGACATCCTCTTGTCCAACAGCTACGTACATCGAAGTGTCTTCTGGATTCTCAGAGTCTAAGCACGGGTTTAAAGGAAAGAGTGAGTAACAGCGTTACCCAGCAAGTTCATTATATGCAAGGTGGGAAGTTTGATACTCTATCTACCACCTCGGATGATACGTCCTTGGTACTATGCAATTTTTGTAAACATTTCTTCAAAGATTGATTTTATTATCAAAAACTATGCCCATCAACCTTACCAGGTTGACCAGAACTTCATGGAGTTCCTTTCCTGCCGCGTTCGTAGCTCCTTCCCGGAACAGGGAGTAACATGTCACAATTCTTACACACTATAGAGGTGCGTTGCTTTACCCATGAGAGACCAACTCCTTGTTGCACAACCGGGCGTACTTTCCCGTCCACAATTCCATGATGTGGGGCCCAGTAGGTGATCCAAGACAATCACTGCCCTCTTCGCGACCCCATATGTCTGCACGATCCTCCGGGGTTGACTACACCTCTGTTAAGCCTCCAACTAGGACAAGCTATAACCCCGGTGAGTTCCCGAAGACTCTATGAAATGGTGATGCCCCTAGCAAGCTCCCTAAAAGGCCCGACTATACCTCCGACAGCCACTCATAAATAATCTAGACACCAAAATCGTGGGGCCTAAGGGTGCCCACCCATATGTTGGATGCACACAGGAATCCCAACGTCACGATAAGGTCATCTTGCCTCCATATGAAAGGAAGAAGATACAGCTGACTTCTCTGTCCCATTCCAAATCTCATGGTTAACACGTAATATACGGCGCTAGAATCACTGATGTCATGGGTTATTAAGCCTATGTGACTTATGCCATTGGAACCTTAAGTTCCATTGCTAATCTTTATGATCACTTAGGATGATAACTACAACTTATTTATTAGAGAAGATAATATTTTCTTTCTCCGAATCATAGATGATAACACACAATTTCCAATATCTTTGATAAAGACTCTTCAAAGGACATGAGCAAGTTATGAACTTGCCTTATGATTGCAAGGTAGTGAAGTTGGATGCTTCCACCTGATCTTGAGCTCCGATTTCTGCAAAGAACCATTATTGCCCGATAAGGACAATATTTAAAGAAGCAATATGTAATGCATAGTAATGTCATGCAATGATTTATTATCTGTTTGTTTGCGTGTTTTACCCTCTTAGTAAAAGTTTACTATTTTCTTTGATTAATAAAAGAAAAGTATTATTAAAAACATGAACTTATTTATTTCTTTCTCTTTTAAATATTTACTAAAATTCCTTTAAGGAAATAAGACTTAATTTGTATCACATTGAATTTACTTTTCAAAAATACAAACTAATATATTTCTATAATATTATATTCATTTAGGATCTTAAAAGTGAATTTTATTCAATTTTAAGTGTTTCATATATTTTTATAAAATTCAAAAGTAATTGGCATCCCATTAATAATAGCCCTAAATTTTAGTTGCCAAAAATTCTATTGATTATTTTTACTCAATAGAAAATATTTTTGTGAATTCATAGATATATTATTTTTATTTTTAAGATTTTTATTTATTTATCTAGAGTTGTTTTTATTTCAGGGGCATATTTGTAATTATTTATTTTTAAATAACCCTATTAACATACGGGCCTGGCCCACTTGGCTGACCCGGCCCAACCTAACCCATCCCACTCGGCCCGGTTAAGCCACTAGGGAGTACTGGGTTGCCCACAGGCCCAGTACCCCCACGCACTCACACTCCTCTCCCATCTCTCTCTCTCTCGCTCACACGGTCACCTCCTCCGCTCGCTGCCACCGTGGCGCACGAATCTGGCCAGGTCCGTCCGCCGTTGCCATCGCCACGGTGCAGGATGGCTAAGTTGACGACGCCGCTCCATTCTGTCCAAGGAGATCCACTATTGGTTCTCCCTCCTAGCCGTGCTGACCCTAGCCCAAAACTAGGGTTAGGGTTTGGCCGCCCTGGAGCATCGGCGATGGTGCGCCGGGATTTCTCATGGTGTACCCCCCTCTTCTCCGGCGGTTTTGACGTGCTATAGGTGTGGGTTGCAGTGCCCCTTCGGGGTGCTCCCCGTGCCGCCACTTCCGCTCCGCCACCAGCCATTCCTCTACTTCCTCTTCGGTTATTCTTGCGAGGATCTTGAGTAAGTCTGACTACTCCCCCTTATGTGCTCCTCTCTTGTGCTCTAGCTACTTCCTGGGCATGATGAACATGAGTAATCCCCCTGTCTAGGGTTCATACCTTGATGCCATGTTTATCTAAGGCAGTTATCTTGCTGGATCTAGCTATGTATACCCCACTGTTATACTATGATGTTCATTATTGATAGTTGTTTCTGTCAGTAGTCTGTTAACTGAACTTTATCTTCTACCTTGTATGATAGTTATGATCTGATTGAGATTAGCTCTCTGGTTCTTGTTGATATACTTTGGTAGAAAGAATTGTAGTTGGATATTTAGTCCAATTACCCTCTGATACATGCCCATTACAAGATGCAGATCTATAAGCTATGATTCCTAATTTTCATGTTTAGGAAAATGATTAGATTTCTGTTGTAGTATTGGATTATGGAAGCCTTGGCAGAAACCACTTGGTTAAGATAATCTTTTCTGATACCCTCAATGGAGTGGCACACAGACTTCATCTCAGAACTGAGCTGTTTTTATTCATGTTCTATTGTACCTGAGAGTTGCAGATCCTTCTATTGAATAGCTTAGCCTATGATGCTAGTCTGAGGCAAAACCATAGGAAAGTAGCCATATTTACCTACTGCTTTACTTCCTTGATGATCTGTGATGGATAGGCTATTATAAGAAGATTAAGGTTTCAAGATATGTTATTTCTATGGTGCTACCATCCATAGGATGTGCCCAGAAATGTTTATGCAAAGATGCTTGTGTATCTAGTTATAAAACTAGAGATTCCTCTCCAAGATCAGTGATGCAAAAGCTGAGATCTTGGTAGTAGCTGGTAAAGATTTATCATTTGCCTTTTTATCTTTCTTCTAGGAAGGATGTTGTAACACCCTCGAATCGGCCCTATGCAAGTTTTAGCGATTCCCGCCAAACCCGCATAGAAACGATTCAAAGATGCCCACTAGGCACTTGCGTGCGGGTGGAAAACAAAGTAATATCATTACACAATAGTCCATGATGGAACTCACAGAACATATATATACAACAATGACTCAATGAGTCAAGAATATAGATATACAGTACAAAGATCCAAATCACCTTGAAAACGATACAACATCCGAGTACGGATAAGATGCAAATGGGTCTAAGAGCCCTGGAGAATAACTAATGGCGTCCATAACCCTGCCTAGGCCAAGCCGGAAGGGTAACCCTGCTAACGACGTCGAACTCATACCTGTTAAACAAAAGGGGTGCCTACAAAGGGCAAAGGAAAAAAGGGAGCGGTCAGTACTGAGGCCAGTACACGGCGAGGCTAGAATTCGGCGGCTCTCGCCTACATAGGTATGGTGGACTGAAGCGGCAGCGAGGCATGCACTAAACAACCTATAGAGAGTTGATACAACTGTCGGCTATTAGAGAGGGATAAGAGAGACCTATTCGGGACCAACCTGATACTAACACCAATCATACCCATCCTGGTTTTTCTCCCTCAAGACCAAACAAGGAAGTCAAACCAAGGAACTCACTCAGTTGGCAGTTTTATTCATTCCATTATAGTTGCAGCACTTACTAGTCAGATATAGATAGCATTAGTCATCCTGATATCATAAGCAGTGGGCAGTTTTAGTTAACCATTCCATTGTAGTTGCAATACTTACTAGTCAGATACAATTAGCATGAGATATCCCAACTACAGTAGTTGTTGGCACTTTTATTTACTCATTCCGTTGTAGTGAAAATGATTACTAGACATGTCAAAGTCAAATTTATAACACTACTTTAGTTATAGTTGTCTATGATCGAGATACGGTGCTCCAAGTCGTCCATAACCGCGGACACGGCTTTCAGAAAGTTTTACCCTGCAGGGGTGCACAAATAGCAACACACACACGATCAACCTTGGGAAGAACCAAATAAAAAGCAACGAGGCCTCACAACAATGCATTCACAGGATTCATAAATCATTTCAAGGGGCCACCCCACTAAGCTACCCACAACGAAGTTGGCCGGCTCCGAGACGGACCCAGGGTTTGTGTCAATGGCTGTAAACGACTGGGAACCCGAAAGTGTGACTGGGCTTGTCGATACCGCGAAAACATTCAATGTTCCAAAATAGTACAGGTGCTCCACGCACAATCGTAAATAAAGCAGTAAAGCATGGCATAAGTATAGGATAGCAGTAAAGCCCCAGACTACTTTGTGGCTCCAAGAAATAAAGTGTGAATCAAACTCAACCAAAGGGGGATTCATAGAGTCTCCCGTATGTGGATAGTGCGAATAGTCAAGGAATAGATATCAAGTACTCGGGGCCTACGGGACACAAGTGAGCGTGGAAGAACCAAATATTAGCTATTGCCCACCGGTGCCTCTACATTAGTTATATCTATTCCCAACATTTTAATATCAAGTTGTAATTAAATCCATGATCATCTCCACCATTAAGCATTTCCACCATTAAGCATGTGCCAAGCTTCCAACAACGGTGGAATGACAACAACACGAAGCAGCACCTAAGCAAACAACTACGACTCGCAAGGCCAACTATCTATCAAACAACAGGCAATAGGATGTGTCCAAGGCAACATAGAGGCTGCAAGGAATATAAAGGGGGAACAGAAACTAAAGCATCGCAACACGGATAGCAATAGATCAACAGGAGGAAGTAAAGACTACAAATGCAAAATAGGTAGAAAGGGGGAGAATGCTCACCTGGGAAACACTGCCGAATATACATTATCAGAAGGACTTGCCGATACTCGCATCAACTCATCAGCCTAATCCGCAAAGAAGCAAAGCACTAAAAGAAACACCGGATGCACTATTTAATACTACGGCAGAAGAGCGGGCATGATGCATGTATGATGCATGACATGGCAAAGATGTGGTGCAACTAGACAATATTAAGCGGAACCGGGGTCCCGACAATTAAGTAATAGGTTCCTGTTGTTAGGTACCCTGCAATTTAAATGTTGATTTAATAAGACAAAACATGGCATTAGTTCGCTACACAAATTTAAATGAAGGCCATATAAGATAAATTTGCCCGCATATGGTCTCCATATTTAATTATGAGGTAAATAGACATAATGCCCCAAACCCACATGATGAGATGTATGCAAGCATGAACAATTTAATATGCAATAAATATATGTCATTATAAAATAGGGGTCTCAAAAGGAAAAGGGGTCACACATCGGGGTTCGGCGAACATGGTGTTCACCGGGGGTCGATGGGGTTCGATCCCGGCGGGATCGGTCTTCGGACTCCGGGAACAGGGATCCAGGATCCCTGAGGAGATCTTGGCGTTCGAGGTCTCGGCATCTTCGGGTCCATGAAGAAGATCTTGTCATCCGTATCCTCTTCGGTGTCGACCTAGGTTTTCTGCTTTATTTGTCGATGGTGGACTTGGGGATCAATGCCGAGGTCGACGAGTGGCGCCATGTACCTTCTTTGGAATTCGTCGGCATCAACCCGATCTTGTCGTTGGGTGTCCGTGCACATAGTCTCGGCCAAGACATCTGCTCGGAAGATCTTGTCTATGGCAACAACATAAACATCGGGACAGATCACCTCAACACATCGGGAGCATGGAGCCAGACTAGGACCTTGGACGCCTTGTAGCACCAGCATTTAAACGTCTGCAACTTCACTGATTGTGACAACGCGAACAGGAGATAGCCATAGATGCGGTGCGGACGCTGCAGCCGGGGTCATGCGGGGTCGGGCAACGAGATTCAGGGGCGCGGCAACGAGACACGGGAGGAGGCCGGGGTCGACCTGGGACGGCGCCTGGAGACGGCGAGGAGCTCGCAGGGGCGGAGCTGCGAGCTTGTGGCCAGAGGGGCGGCTAGAGCAGGGATGCCGGCAAGCTCGAGCTGGAGACAAGGAGGAGGACGACACTGGCGCAGGGAGGCAGGGAGGTTGAGGAGGCGTTGGTCAAGGCGGACCAAACTCGGAGAGGAATATCATGATGGCGGGGCTCACAGCAGCGGCTGGAGCTCTATGGCCAGGGACGAGAGGGCACGAGGCGCTGGCGGCCGGCGACGAGGAGCTTGCGAGGGTCGCGGGGAGGTGGTCCAAATAGCGGCGCTGCGGGATCTGGCAGGCTCGGCGACGGAGGTTGCAGGGCGCGGAGGGCCTCGCTGGTGGAGGAGAGAGGGCGGTGCTGGTGGACGAGGTGCTGGCGAGTTCGGGCTCAAGCTAGGTCGGCGGGCCGGCGCAGCAATTGGGGCAAGGGCTTTCGCGGCCTAGGGCGGGTTGGCGATGCCTCTGCTGGCGGCGGAGGTAGGGAAACTTGCGACGAGGACGAGGCATGGGGGTGGGGATCGAGAGGCAGGGGTGGTAGGTGGGAGCGAGGCGAGAGGGGTTGGGCGCGATGGGCCGGGAGCCCCGTCGCTCGCGACAGGTATGCGGTGAGGAGCGGGGCGCGTTGCAGTGTGCCGCTGCAACGTGCGGTGCACCATGGGGACAGGTGCTCTACAGGGTGGGGCCAGGCAGCAGGGTGGTGCACTGTGTGCGTGTGTGTCTGCTTGCAGCGGGTCAGGTTGGTTTGCAGGTCTATGGTAGGTAGGTGTGGCGGTAGGGTTCTCCGTTTAGGGTTAGATGTTTAGGCTGGGTCGGGTTGATTTAGGTTGGCGGGGTAGTTGTTGGCTGGGCCACTGGCCTGACTGGCTCCCCTAAAAAAATAACATATGCTATTTTATTTTAAAACATAAAACATTTTAAAAATAGTTTTAGACAAATAGAGGTATCCGAAACAGCAGGGTTTTGATTTGAAATAGAGAGGGGATATTTAGAAAACAAAGGTGGGATTTTAGGGGGAAATAATTTTAGGCAAACATATGTATGATGACATGACAATGCTCAAATGCAATGTGGCATGATGACATGAGCATGCGATCATGATGATGCACAAACTAGAAATAACAAGCGATTTTCTAGTAGAGGTTTTACCGGGGTGCTACAATTCGACACCACTAACAATGGATCTCGCCCTCGAGATCCGCCTCATGGTACGGGGAAGAAGGCCGATGATCTGAGTCTTCTCGCGTAGTGTAGATCCTCGCGACACCACTAACAAAGATCCTTACTCCATCTTGAAATCGACGACACCACCAACAAGGGATCGTTGCTCACGTTTGTCGAGAGGACACTCTAGAGAAACAAAGACAACGTTAAAGGTCACAAGGCTACCTCTAACTTTAGTGGACTGAGTAAATTGCATTGATCCACCAATTCAATGTACAAAAGCGAATGATAAGAGTAGTGGTATGGTCGCGACTCCATCCCACACTCAAAGCATTACTCTGTACAGAAATAGAAGATTTATGCAACCAACTCTCAGAATTAAGACTGGAGATCTTGACAAGCGATGTATAGAAACACAAAGGAGTGATGTAGGCCCTCTATCGAATATGATGTGGTGGAGCTCGTCGTGTTAGAAAACATCGGGAGGTACAAAGAAAGATTTCAGTGAATTTTGATGCACCGAAAGGTACAACCGATGAAGGGCTACTCCGATGGCATGAAGACCAGATGTGGAAACACCGTTGCAAGAGGAGGGAATCGAAACTCTGAAGGTACGACAGAAACCCAACCACGAGAATTCCTGGACTTGAAGAAAAGATAAGAGGGCAGATCCAAAACACGCAGAGGTAAGAGGAGAATAGCAGAGGGGTAAGGAGTAAAAGTAGACCTAATCAGATCTATCCAACCGATTTTCAAAAATAGTTTTGACACTCTACAACGTCCGTTAGCTAGGTTATCCTACGGGCTAGACCAGTGGGGTATCGCAACTGCTGAGCTTTGATACCACTTTGTAACACCCTCAAATCGACCCTATGCAAGTTTTAGCGATTCCTGCCAAACCCGCATAGAAACGATTCAAAGATGCCCACCAGGCACTTGCGTGCGGGTGGAAAACAAAGTAATATCATTACACAATAGTCCATGATGGAACCCACAGAACATATATATACATCAATGACTCAATGAGTCAAGAATACAGATATACAGTACAAAGATCCAAATCACCTTGAAAACGATACAACATCCGAGTACGGATAAGATGCAAATGGGGCTAAGAGCCCTGGAGAATAAGAAATGGCGTCCATAACCCTGCCTAGGCCAAGCCGGAAGGGTAACCCTGCTAACAACGTCGAACCCATACCTGTTAAACAAAAGGGGTGCCGACAAAGGGCAAAGGAAAAAAGGGAGCGGTCAGTACTGAGGCCAGTACACGGCGAGGCTAGAATTCGGTGTCTCTCGCCTACATAGGTATGGTGGACTGAAGCGGCAGCGAAGCATGCACTAAACAACCTATAGAGACTCGATACAACTGTCGGCTATTAGAGAGGGATAAGAGAGACCTATTCGGGACCAACCTGATACTAACACCAATCATACCCATCCTAGTATTTCCCCCTCAAGACCAAACGAGGAAGTCAAACCAAGGAACTCACTCAGTTGGCAGTTTTATTCATTTCATTATAGTTGCAACACTTACTAGTCATATATAGATAGCATGAGTCATCCTGATATCATAAGCAATGGGAAGTTTTAGTTAACCATTCCATTGTAGTTGCAATACTTACTAGTCAGGTACAATTAGCATGAGACATCCTAACTCCAGCAGTTGTTGGCACTTTTATTTACTCATTCCGTTGTAGTGAAACTTATTACTAGACATGTCAAAGTCAAATTTATAGCACTACTTTAGTTATAGTTGTCTATGATCGAGATACTGTGCTCCAAGTCGTCCATAACCATGGACATAGCTTTCAGAAATTATTACCCTGCAGGGGTGCACAAATAGCAACACACACACGATCAACCTCGGGAAGAACCAAATAAAAAGAAACGAGGCCTCACGACAATGCATTCATAGGATTCATAAATCATTTCAGGGGGCCACCCTACTAAGCTACCCGCAACGAAGTTGGCCGGCTCCAAGACAGACCCAGGGTTTGTGTCAATGGCTGTAAACGACTAGGAACCTGAAAGTGTGACTGGGCTTGTCGATACCACGAAAACGTTCCATGTTCCAAAACTGTACAGGTGCTCCACGCACAATCGTAAATAAAGCAGTAAAGCATGGCATAAGTACAGGATAGTAATAAAGCCCCAAACTACTTTGTGGCCCCAAGAAATAAAGTGTGAATCAAGCTCAGGTAAAGGGGGATTCATAGAGTCTCCCGTATGTGGATAGTGCGAATAGTCAAGGAATAGGTATCAAGTACTCGGGGCCTACGGGACACAAGTGAGCGTGGATGAACCAAATATTAGCTATTGCCCACCGGTGCCTCTGCATTAGTTATATCTATTCCCAGCATTTTAATATCAAGTTGTAATTAAATCCATGATCATCTCCACCATTAAGCATTTCCACCATTAAGCATGTGTCAACCTTCCAACAACGGTGGAACAACAAGAACACGAAGCAGCACCTGAGCAAACAACTACGACTCTCAAGGCCAACTATCTATCAAACAACAAGCAATAGGATGTGTCCAAGGCAATATAGAGGCTACAAGGAATATAAAGGGGGCACGGAAACTAAAGCATCGCCACATGGATAGCAATAGATCAACTGGAGGAAGTAAAGACTACAAATGCAAAATAGGTAGAAAGGGGGAGAATGCTCGCCTGGGAAACACTGCTGAAGATACATTATCCGAAGGACTTGCCGATACTCACATCAACTCATCGGCCTAATCCGCGAAGAAGAAAAGCACTAAAAGAAACACCGGATGCACTATTTAATACTACGGCAAAAGACCGGGCATGATGCATGTATGATGCATGACATGGCAAAGATACGGTGCAACTAGACAATATTAAGCGGAACCGGGGTCCCAACAATTAATTAATAGGTTCCTATTGTTTAGGTACCCTGCAATTTAAATGTTCAGTTAATAAGACAAAACATGGCATCAGTTCGCTACACAAATTTAAATAAAGGCCAGATAAGATAAATTTCCCCACATATGGTCTCCATATTTAATTATGAGGTAAATCGGCATAATGCCCCAAACCCACATGATGAGATGTATGCAAGCATGAACAATTTAATATGCAATAAATATATGTCATTATAAAATAGGTGTCTCAAAAGGAAAATGGGTCACACATCGTGGTTCAACAAACTTGGTGTTCACCGGGGGTCGATGGGGTTCGATCCCGGCGGGATCGATCTTCGGACTCCGGGAACGGGGATCCAGGATCTGTGAGGAGATCTTGGCGTTCGAGGTCTCGGCATGTTCGGGTCGATGAAAAAGATATTTTCATCCGTATCCTCTGCGGTGTCGACCTAGGGTTTCGGCTTGGTTTGTCGATGGTGGACTTGGGGATCAACACCGAGGTCGTCGAGTGGCGCCATGTACCTTCTTTGGAATTCGCCGGCATCGAGCCAGTCTTGTCGTTGGGTGTCCATGTACATAGTCTCGGCCAACACATCTGCTCGGAAGATCTTGTCGATGGCAACAACATAAACATCGGGACATAGCACCTCAACACACGGGGAGCACGGAGACAGACTAGGACCTTGGACGCCTTGTAGCACCAGCATTTAAACGTCTGCCCCTTCACTGATTGTGACGACACGAACCGGAGATAGCCACAGATGTGGCGCGGATGGGGCAGCCGGGGTCACATGGGGTCGGGCAGCGAGATGTAGGGGCGCGACAACGAGACACGGGAGGAGGCCAGGGTCAACTTGGGACGGCGCCTGCAGACGGCGAGGAGCTCGCAGGGGCGGAGCTGTGAGCTTGCGGCCAGAGGGGCGGCTATAGCAGGGACGCCGACGAGCTTGGGCTGGAGACGAGGAGGAGGACGGCACTGGTGCAGGGAGGCAAGGAGGTTGAGGAGGCGCTGGTCGAGGTGGGCCAAACTTGGAGAGGAGGATCGCGATGGCGGGGCTCGTGGCGGCGGCTGGAGCTCTATGGCTAAGGACGAGAGGGCACAAGGTGCTGGCGGCCGGCGACGAGGAGCTTGCGAGGGTCGCGGGGAGGTGGTCCAGATAGCAGCGTTGCGGGATCTAGCAGGCTCGGCGACGGAGCTCGCAGGGCGCGGAGGGCCTCGCTGTTGGAGGAGAGAGGGCGGCGGTGGCGGACGAGGTGGTGGCGAGTGTCGTGGTGGTGTCACGGCAGATGCCATGGATAGGATAAATGTGGGGACTAATAGCACTAGGGGAATCCAGGGAGGGATAGTGAGGTGATTCCTCACGCAGAAGGTTTGTATTTGATTCACTTCACAGATTACAAGTGCTCCTCAAGCTATATTGGAGAGAGGAGGAAGAAGGTGCTCTCTTACTCTCCCCACTAGCTAGCCCTCAGGAACCAAGTCACAACCAGTCTATAGAGATCAATATAGTAAGCTCTACCCAATTGAGACCAACCTCTTCTACAGAGGCCCTAGCCCCCCTTATGTAGGAGTGGCTAGGTCTCCACTTAGGGCATACGTGGAGGCATATTCCAGGGAATATGCCTCCTCCCAAAATAGCAAGCCGACCGGGTCGCTTTTTCCCCCGCGTCATCCATGCAGAGGCTACGTGAGCCTCTGTGGCGCCTGCGTCAGCCGACATCGGCGTCGTCACCTTTGTCGGCCACGCCTCGGTGGTCCTGCCCCTGTGTGCTTCGCTCATGCTGTGCGTACCGGGGTTACTTTTGACTAGCGAGATACCTTCCTTCTCCTAGAAGCTTGCTATAACCCGGATCGTAGTTGATCCGGTCACACCTGTTCCTGCATACAAGTTAGATTCATCTATCCGGCTTATGGCTTAAGTCGGATGAGACTCAGATAGGTGGACATCCCCTGGTCCGGGTTACCCCGAGATTCGGCCTGCCTTGAGGTGACTCGGCCAGCATTCGCTTTGACCTTGCCATACCTCGGCTAACTCGGCCTTTATACCCGGGCGTGACCCTACCCGGGGGTATCCCCCAACAGCGAGCTAGGGCTCGAGCTAGGTCAGCGGGCCGGCGCAGCTACTGGGGCTCGGGCTTCCGCGGCCTAGGGCAGGTCGGCGACGCCTCTGCTGGCGGTGGAGATGGGGAAACTTGCGACGAGGACGAGGCGTGGGGGTGGGGATCGAGAGGCAGGGCGGTAGGTGGGAGCGAGGCGAGAGGGATTGGGCGCGATGGGGCGGGAGCCGCGTCGCTCGCGACGGGTATGCGGTGAGGAGCAGGGCGCATTGCGGTGTGCCGCTGCGACGTGCGGTGCACTGCGGGGACAGGTGCTCTGCAGGGTGGGGCCAGGCGGCGGGGTGGTGCACCGTGTGCGCACGTGTCTGCTTGCAACGGGTCAGGTTGGTTTGCAGGTCTATGGTAGGTAGGCGTGGTGGTAGGGTTCTCCATTTAGGGTTAGATGTTTAGGCTGGGCCGAGTTGATTTAGGTTGGCGGGGTAGTAGCTGGTTGGGCCACTGGCCTGGCTGGCTGCCCTAAAAAAATAACATATGCTATTTTATTTTAAAACATAAAACATTTTAAAAATAGTTTTAGACAAATAGAGGTATCCGAAACAGTAAGGTTTTGATTTGAAATAGAGAGGGGATATTTAGAAAAAAAAGGTGGGCTTTTAGGGGGAAATAATTTTAGGCAAACATATGTATGATGACATGATGATGCTCAAATGCAATGTGGCATGATGACATGAGCATGCGATCATGATGATGCACAAACTAGAAATAACAAGCAATTTTCTAGAAGTGGTTTTACCGGGGTGCTACAGATGTACACCTCACTTGGGTGTTTTTCTGAGAATATCAAATAAACAACACATGCTCCATTGACTCTATGATGACTTGATCATGTGGTGGTGTTATTTGTACTCACCAAATTACTTGATGGTTGATGAGGTTGTGGTGTTGCTTGCTGGCTTGCTCTAGCTCTGCACCTCCTGGTGCTGCTCCTCTGATTTTGTGCTTGACCTTGCTATCCACCTGCTCCACCCCTCCTTATGTTACCATCTTATGAAGAACTGGTGGTTGATTTGGGTAATCTAGTGGAGTATTTTGGCTATGGTTCCACAAGCTCAATAGGCTCTAAGTGAGTTCTTGAGAAGGAGAAGTGAGTTCTTGTACTTTGCTTCGACTGGTTCTCTATGTGAGTGCTTGTACTGCTGTTGTTGGCTTGATAGCACACTCCATGCAGTTAGTTGACTAAGTTGTGTGTCTGTGTGAGTTGTGCATGTGGATCAGCTCAAGTAACTTGGCTTTTACTATTACCTGTTTACTTGTTGATAGCCTGGTGAAACTTACTTCTATCCACTTGGCTTCTACTGTAGTCTCTGAATATTTACTAAAAGAACAGATACTTCACCATTGGTGAAACTTGCCCCTTTATTTACTCAATGATGTAATTGGAACAGTGCATTTCACTGTTCACCACTGAGAGTAAAACTATCTAACTAACCCCTTATTTTCCTTCTAGTTGTTTATCTTCTTTGCAGGAACAAGATTTGGACATACAAGATTTAGTATAGGAGTAGATAGGTAGTATAGGTTTTAATTGTAACCTTCTTTGTATTCTTTTTGTAAAAGATATTATTACAAGTTAATAAAGTTTAATTTCTGTTCTTTGTAACCTTATACTTTTGATGTATTTATCATCAGTTGTAACCTTATTATGAAATAAAGGAATAAGAATTTATTTCTTATTTAATTTTCCTTGCCTTTAATCCTTATTGTTGATTACTATTTCTATACTATAATCAAACAATGTTAATAGGGTTTTCTTTTGGAAAACCCTTCAATATTAATAACTTCTAATACTCAAATATTCTCAAATAGATTTGAATTTCAAATTTGAATTCAAAGTAATTTCCCCAAAATCTTAATACTGCCTAAAGGTCATGTCAAAATTCATAGCAATCACTAAGCAAGAGATATTCCTACCTTCAGTTAGCGAAAGAAACTCTGATCCCTTTAGTGTTTTGTTTAGCGATAAATTTACCCTGATTTTACAGATGCATGCATGCACAAACTTATATTCCTATTTCTACCCTTCGTTGGATCCTAATGCTGGGATGTTACAGACTCCCCCCCTTAAATTAAACTTCATCCCAAAGTTTGTGGATGGGTACCTGAATAATTTTGGATATGCTTCCCTCAAGTCATCTTCTTTCTCCCAGGTGGCTTCTTGCTCTGGGTGATGTTCCCACTATACCTTGCAATATTTGATTGCCTTGTTTCTCAACCTTTTCCAGTTTTCCTCTAGAATCTTATAGGGTTTCTCGACATAAGTCAAATCCTCTTATAACTCAATCTCTTGATGTGTGATAGCATCATCGGGAATTTTAAGACAGTTCCAAAGTTGTGAAACATGGAACACATTGTGAACCTGAGCTAACCTCTTTGGTAACTCTAGAGCATAAGCTATTGTTCTGCTCTGACTTAATATCTTGAATGCTCTAATGTACCTTGGACTTAATTTACCTTTGACTCTGAACCTCTTCACTCCGTTCATCGGACTTACTTTGAGATACACCATATCTCCTACTTCTAGATGCCATGATCTACGACTTTGATCAGCATAACTCTTTTGTCGACTCTGAGTTATCTTCAACTGATCTCTAATGATATCGATGATATCTTGTCTTTCCTTGATATAATCTGGTGCAAATTCTTTGCTACTACTAGGTTCATACCAGCATATAGGTGATCTACACCTTGTTCAATATATCACTTGATAAGGTGCTGCCTTCAGACTACTCTGATAGCTATTGTTGTAGGAAAATTCTGCCAATGGTAGATGATATTCCCATGAACCTCCAAAATCTAATGCACAAGCTCTAAGCATGTCTTCTAAGATTTGGTTGGTCCTTTCTGTCTGACCTCTAGTTTCTGGATGATAAGATGTACTAAAATCCAATTTTGAACCAAGTGTTGCATGTAATTGTTTCCAAAATGTTGATGTAAACATAGATCCTCTATTAGACACAATTTTCTTGGGTACCCCATGTTGGGGATATACTTTCTGGGTATCCTCACAGTTCCTCACTAACCAGGGTGGCCCACTTCGGGTTAGAGCTTTGCTTCATGGGCGGCCCAGTCAGGGAGAAAGACGGAGTCCAATACGGCTATGGGAAGGCCCAGAAGACTTGCCGACTTAGGCCCATAATGTTACTTGTAGTTCAAGATGTACTCTGTAACCGATTCTTAGTCGTAGCCGGATAGATCTCTCCTGTAAACCCTAGGCCGGATATCTATATAAGCCGCCCTAGGGAGAGCCTTTAGGGCAACACCTCAATAGTCTACAATCTCAACTCGCACAGGTGAAACCCTTGTAACCCATATTCCGGCTCTGCCGTATTACTGGATTGCTAGCAGGAGTAGGATCCGTCCAAAGCCGGCGGATTCGAACCTGGGTAAACTTATGTGCTCACCGTCCCGGAACACCGTACATCTCACACCCCTCTCTTCCGCACGCCTCGAGGACCCCCTCATGGCGTACTTGTCATCAATCCGACGACAGTTGGCTCCCACCGTGGGGCAAGTGAGCTTCGGATCTGCGTTCCGAGCGGAATCTGCAAGAATCGGAATCGGCGAGACTATCGCCGTCGGTCGCATCCTCTACGCCAGCGATGTCCCTCTCATCATTCTCGACGAGACTTGGATTCCAGCTAGGGAGGTCGTGACTGCCTACACAATCATGTCTTTTGGCAAGATTGATGTTTACATCGGTTTCGCTGAACCTGCCCAACCCACCCTAGCGGTGATGATAGAGGCAGAAGAAACTTCTGGGTCCCCTCTATCCGCGGAGGCGGCAGAGTTCCGGATCTCAGAAAACCCTAAACCCACCCAGCCCGCACCAGTTGCGGAGATAGTGGAGAAATCCGAGCCTGAAGAAGACCTAGCGGTCCACGTCGAATCTAGAGTGGATCTCCCTGGAGGAGCCGGATCCCAGATCGACCCACCCACGGAAGTCGAAATCCAGGAGGAGCATATCAGTGATACTGATTCCAGCTCTGATGATTGTGGGATAGACAGACCTTTCCTAAGGTACACATTACGACGTATGATACTGCAAGGCGAAAGAGCAGATGCAATTCTGGAGACGATCAAAAGTTTCAACATGGCTGATCGTGAAAGCCGCAGGTACCTCAAGAAGCACGCGTCACACTTTGTCGGATACGTGGGATCCAGATCCGGCTCTGCCGATGATGGAGAAAACACCGACTCGGTGCTAGAGGCAACTGGAACAAACGCCGACGTACCCGCATCCTCGGATGAATCGATGACGTTAGCAGATTTCCGAAAGTTCTCCTTGGAATATGAAGAGGAGTATAACTCCAAAGCTGCAGAAGAAGGAGAAGCCATGGATGAAGGATCTGGGGAACACTCTCCCAAAACGCAGGATGACATGGACGTCGGAGATAATCCCGAAGTCCAGATGTCCGAAAGTACCAATCAGAGCTTGACTCCGGGAAACGGACCGAAAGCCGTCTTTGCTACCGGCGCTGCCAAGAAGGCAAAGAAGAAGAACAAGACCCCGGCAAAAGACCCTCTGGCTGAGGAGGTGATTGCCGAGGAATACGAAGAAGACTCGGATGGAGCACTTATCCTAGACGAGTAGAAAAAAGAAGAATCGGTGGATGGACACGTGATCACCGAAGGTGCACATAAACTCATCGATGTTGCACTAACCACACCTATTCCTTCAGCTGCAGAACTTACTGCTGAAGAGCTAGACGAAAGGGCCCAAGCCCTAGAAGCGCGTCGTCAACAACTCCTCGATGAAGCCAAAAACATTGAGGTGGAGAAGAAACACATGGCAACCAAGGACTACATGTCTCAGTTGCATCAGAAGACACGGAAGCGTCACACAGATGACAACCAGTTTCCAACTATCCGTGTAGTCCTTTTCGGAGATGATATGGGGAAGCCATGGAAAGATAGCAAAGGAGATTGGGTATACCCATCCCCAGTATAGAATACTGTGGCGGCCCGAGAAATTCTATCGGCTAATCCAGGACCGGGTCCATTTGGGTATCAAACTACTCAACAAGGGACTGGAGCAGCAAAAGGTCGCCCTGTCCGGAAGTCAAAAGCTGGTCTCAGATTCTGACCAGTGTCGCACAGATCCGGCATGGGCTGGCGTAAGATCCCATTACGTCCGGGCACAGTATCATCACGCTGAACACCGAGAAGACAATTATTCAAGAACCGGATCTTCAGGACAGCATCACAGAACTTACGTAACTGGAGCAATGTAGCTCCAGTGGCCGAGAAAGACGCCATCGCTGCACTGAATCTGAAGAACCCTCCCCGACGAGAATCTAACGATCGAAGGGGAGAAGATAAAGAGAAACGACGGGAGGAGGACCGTCAAAAAATGCCACCTCCTAAACATGCAAGTCGTCCGGCTGAGCCTCACCATGGTGGGAACGACGGACAAAGAAACGATGTAAACCATGTTGGGACAAGCCGGCAGGGGGCTCGTCATAGTCAAGACCCTCCCCAGAATCAGAATAATGACGTTCCGGATGGAGGCCGGCGATTAGCCGGAAACTATCCAGCTGCTCCACCCTGTCCACCACACAGTCATCACAACGGCTCCGTAGTCCGGCACCACGGCACCGCAGCCACAGCCGGCATTCGGGACGATCTCTATCCCCGAACGACGCAAGGCATAGGATCAATTTCAACATAGAGGCTCGGCGCTACGACAACGATGATTTCTACATGGGCCCAAAGTGCTTCGGACCATGCATCAGAGCTACAAAATTCCCGGAAGGATTTGCTATCTCAAGACATATCCAAGCCTACGATGGCATTGCTCGGCCAGATACCTGGCTATAGGACTTCTTCCAAGCTTGCTGTATCGTCAAAGGCAGAAACAGCCTGGTCGCAACCCGATAACTCCCACTTATGTTGCGGAAGACGGCACGATCATGGCTCAATGAACTTCCGGAGAACACCATCCATAACTGGTATGACATGCAAAGTGCGTTCTTTCGAAATTTTGAAGGCACATATCGGAGGCCCTCTACGGTCGGAGACCTACAGCGTTGCACCCAGGAAGCCGGAGAAACTTGCCGGGACTACCTCGGACGATGGATCGACACCAAGAACTCCTGTGAGGGAGTAAATGATCAACCTGCGATTGAAGCTTTCATTGCACGTCTCCCAATTGGTCTACTGCGTCATCGCTTGAAGTGTGACAAGGTCACTGATTTGGGAGAGATGATAGAAACATCGAGCAAGTATGCAGATGCTGACGACAATGCAGAGGGATTGCTCAATGCCCTAGCTGTACCTCAGTCGGCAAAAACAGGGCAACGAGCTCAGAAGCGCAAGAACACCTCGAAGGAAAAACCCAACACGGAAACAGCGGTGGTTACTACTGTGTCCGAGTCTGGAGGACGAGGAGGACGTGGCGGAGGCAGCGGGCGTGCCATGGGACTTCAAGGGTCCAAGGTAGAGGAGAACAACAACCAGGAAAAACCTACTCTTGGGCCAACATTGCCAATAACCCATGTGTGCATCACCTAGACGCCAATGGGGGCGCGTCCCACACCAACGCTGAATGTCGTTTCAATGACGACATCAAAAGAGATGACACCGCGGGCTACAAAGCTAAGCGGAAGAAGGGAAAGAAAAATCCCGAAAAGGACAAGGAGACCAAGGAAGATTCCGACATGGAGGAAGCTGATGCTTCAAATCCCAAGCCGGAAGGGCAGAAAACTTTTCCCACCAAGAAGGACACTTATGTCACTTTCTTCGGATCTCAACCAGCAAAGGTCAAGAAAGCAGTTCTACACGAGCTCAATGCAACAGTTCCGGCTATCCCCCAGTATCTGGACTGGTCGGAAGTGGCAATCGCGTTTGATCGCGACGATCATCCGCCTAAGTTACATAGGCGAGGAAAATACGCCTTAATCGTCAACCCACTTATTGATGGTTATGGTTTCTCCAAGACCCTCATGGATGGTGGTAGTAGCATCAATATTCTCTATGTCGAAATGCTACGCCGGATGAAGATCTCGGAGACCCAGCTGAACCACAGCTCTGTGATCTTTCACAGAGTTGTCCCAGGAAGACAAGCTAATTCCCTGGGAGAGATCACCTTGGATGTTACCTTTGGAACTCCAAAGAACTATCAGACAGAAGCACTTTCCTTCGAAGTGGTCCCGTTCAAGAGCGCATACCACGCTATATTCGGATGTCCGGCTTACTGGGCTTTTATGGCTCGTCTGTGTTACATTTACAATATGATGAAAATTCCAGGTCCCAACGGCGTGATCACCATCAGGGGAGACCCGAAGAAAGCGCGAGAGTGCGAAGATGGAAATGCCGCCTTTGCCGAAGTCGTGCTGCACGCCCAGGAGTACTAGGAGATCAAGAAGAGCATAGATCCGTCTGAGATGCCCGCAACGAAGAAGGAGGTGACAAAGCCAAATCCGGAGTTCAAGGCATCAGAAGAGACGAATAAAGCACCGTTGAAGGATGATGACCCCTCCAAGGTGACCCATATAGGCGTAGGCCTAGATAGCGCATAGGAAAGCGCGCTCATCAAGTTCCTCCAAGCAAATCAAGACATCTTCACATGGCAGCCATCTGACATGAGCGGAGTACCTAGGGAACTTGCCGAGCACTCTCTAAATGTAAACCCGAACGCTAAACCCGTTAAACAGTCCTTATGATGGTTTGGTGATGAAAAGTGTAAGGCAATAGCTAAGGAACTAGCGCAGCTCGAGTTAGCCGGATTCATAGAAGAGGTCATCCACACTGAGTGGTTGGCCAATCCTGTAATGGTCCCTAAAAAGGACACCACTGATTTAAGGATGTGTGTTGATTATACTGCCTTGAACAAGGCTTGTCGAAAAGATCCATTCGCTCTGCCTAGAATTCTTTGGAATACCAGCCGGAAAATTGTTAGGTTTCATTATGTCTCAAAGAGGCATAGAGGTGAACCGGGACAAAATCAAGGCTATACTCAATATTTCCAGGCCAACCCGCCTGAAGGACGTACAAATACTAACTGGTTGCATTGCTGCGGTCAGTCAATTTGTAAGCCGGCTTGGAGAAAGAGCCGCACCATTATACAAACTCCTGAAAAATACCAAAGATTTTGTTTGGACTGATGAAGCTGAAGCTGCACTACAAGACCTGAAGAAAGTACTCTCATCTGCTCCTATCCTTGCAGCGCTGGAACCTAAGGAACCGTTGTTGCTCTATATTGCTGCGACAAATAAGGTTGTTAGTATCGTCATGGTAGTGGAGAGACCCGAGGAAAATCAGGAACTCCTAGTGTAGCGTCTGACTTACTTTGTCAGCGAGGTTCTGACAGAATCAAAACAGCGGTATCCGCACTATCAAAAGTTGTCTTACGGTGTTTTTCTAGCATCTCGTAAGCTACGACACTACTTTCAGGAGCATCCAATTACTGTGGTGAGCACAGCTCCCATGAGAGATATAATCAACAATAGTGATGCCACAGGACGCATCACCAAGTGGGGCATAGAGCTTTCAGCTTTCGACATTGAGTATAAACCTCGGACAACAATTAAATCCCAGATCCTTGCTGACTTTGTCGCTGATTGGACAGAGACAAAGGAGAACATGATCCTCCCTGAGTCGGAATATTGGACCCTCTTTTTCGATGGGTCTAAGGCTCGCGGGGGCTCGGGGGCTGGCGTGGTGCTCAAGTCACCCCAAGGAGATAAACTTTTATACGTGTTGCAGATACACTTCATAGCGACAAACAATATTGCCGAGTATGAAGCACTGCTGCATGGAATCCGGATTGCTAAGGACATTGGCATCTGACGTTTGATGTGTTACGGAGATTCGGATCTTGTTTCTCAGCAAGTGTCGGATATTTGTAACGCAAATAAACACATGGCAGCATATAAAGCTGTCGTGGATGATCTATCTAAATCGTTCGAAGGGTTTGAAGTTCAACACATCCCTCGAGCAGAAAATGAGGAAGCAGATGCACTATCTCGATAGGTTCTGCGCGGAAAGAGGTCCCGGATGGAGCTTTTCTAGAGCACCTCAAAGTTCCCTCAATAAAGGGAGTAGATGAGGAATATCCGACCAAATCCGACTCACCCTTGATAGCAGTTCTAGCTGTAATTCCCAGCTGGACTCAACCCTACCTCGATTATTTGGTAGATGGCAAATTACCCGAAGACGAGGTGCTGAGCCGACAGATTATCCGACGAGCAAAAGCCTATACTATTGTTAAAGGCGAGCTCCATAAACGGAGTGTTTCTGGGGTTTTTCAGCGCTGTGTATCTCCGGAAGAAGGAGTGGTAATCTTAAGAGAAATCCACGAAGGCGAGTGTGGTCACCAGGCTGCAGCCAAATCTTTAGTGGCAAAAGCTTTTCCACACGGATTTTTCTGGCTTACAGCTCAGGTGATGCCGAACGATTAGTCAAGACGTGCAAAGGCTGCCAAAAGTACGCCAAGCAAGCTCATGTTCCGGCTGATCAGCTATGAACAATACCTATAACATGGCCCTTTGCGGTCTAGGGGCTTAACATGGTAGGACCATTTAAACGAGCTCCAAGTGGATTTACTCACCTCTTAGTGATGGTGGATAAATTCACAAAATGGATTAAGGATAAACCTATCACTAGTTGTGATGGAGCAACAGCCAAAAGATTTGTCGAGGATGTTATAATCCGGTATGGTTATCCGCATAGCATTATCACGGACAACAGGAGTAACTTTTCTATGGGAGAATTGGCTGAATTCTGCAACGAGCAAAATATCCGGCTTGACATTGCGTCAGTCGCACATCCACAGGCTAACGGACAAGTCGAAAGAGCAAATGGTTTAATTCTACAAGGCCTAAAACCGAGACTTGAAGCACCACTACGATGTGCTGCGGGGGCTTGGGCAGAGGAATTACCCTCTGTAATTTGGAGTTTACGAACAACTCCAAACAGGTCAACAGGATACACACCTTTCTTCTTGGTCTATGGCACAGAAGCAGTTCTTCCTAGTGATTTGATTCATACTTCTCCTAGAGTGGCCGCATATATTGAAGAGGATGCCGAGATTTCTCGACAAAATGATCTCGACTTAGTCGAAGAAGTTCGCGTCATTGCTGAAATGAGATCTACAGCCTATCAGCAGAAGTTACGCAAGTATCATAGCCAGAGAGTCCGAGATAGATATTTCAATAAAGGTGACTTGGTTCTCCGGCTTGTGCAACAAAGAAAGCACAAACTTTCCACAATATGGGAAGGGCCCTTTTTAGTTAGTCGAGTATTGCACAAACTTTCCACAATATGTTGATCGTACTACTTAACTGACATGAGGCCAGTCAAAGAAAGACCTGCTACTAAGAAGAGAAAGTGAGCTGGAGGCAGTACAAATCCGGATGAGTTAGACAGACCATGGAATATTTCTCAGCTATGTCCCTTTTATTCTTAGTTCATCCTTCTTTGTAATCATATATATGTACATGTTCTGTGAGAAATAAAAGTTTTGGTTGCCTCAAATTTTTCTGAGAAGTTCTTAACCATCTTATTTCTGAATGATCATGTCATAGTCGAAAATCCTAGAATGCTTGAAAGTACTTTATGCTCATGTTCATTCTGGTTTAGATTTCCGATTCTAAAAATGCTACCCTCGGGTATAACTCTAAAGTTTCTAGTCTTTACTTTGGTTATTTGTCTGATTGCTAGATGCGGGCATTTTCCGAGTAGTGAATTGTTGGTACTGGAAGCCGGCTTTGTTTCCGAGTTTAAACTGGTTTAGCAATTGAGCTCCGTTGCTCGGCAAAGTTTCCGGTAGAAGGTTTAGCCGGCTCACGAAAGGGACGAGGCGGAAAGCCAGATAAACGGTAAGTAGAGACGAAAAATACAAGTGCTTATGTAAACATTTCAGGCACACAAAAATTAAAGCCAAAAGTGCTGAGTAGATCAAAAGCTTAGCACTAGCAAAGTCATAGTACTTTAGATTTACAAAACGCATCATGTTCTTTCAGGATAATACATAAGTTTCTGGTCTATGATGCAGGAGGAGATGAAGGAGCTGCTGGCTCGCTGGTTACTCCGCCTTGATATCGTTCCGAGATGTCCGCATCCGAGGTGGTGCATTCATCATCGAAAACTTCTGTTGGTTCTTCTGGAGGAGGAGGCGGAGTATCCACGTGGGGGAAGAAGGGGATCTCGTAGCTGGTCAGGTCAGCTACGTGACACCCATATCCGGCGCAGGAGTGCATGATGGCTTGAAGGTCCTGCTCCTGGCCATCTTCGTCTACCTTGCAGTACCCTCTGGTCACTTGCCATATCTCCATGTTTCCATGGTGGCTCATGACCATGGTGAGAGCGTTCTGTGCAGCAGTCCGTGCGTAGGACATGTTCCAGTCCCGAACAAGCTGCGGCATCTCGTTCGCCTTGTCTCGTACCTAAAAATCCGACATGCTTGGCATGTCCGGAATCTTGAGAGCTTTGCCGACGTCCTCAAGGGACTGGCGGAAGTCATGAAGCAAGTCACCAACTTGGGTAAGTCGGTGGGTGCGGGGTTCAGAGGAGGAAGAGTCCGTCAAGTTCAGAGGACCTATACACAAAACAAGTTAAGAAAAATCTGACATTGATAAAAGTCGAAGAAAGAGACAAGTCTGATAGATGGAACGTACCGAAAATTATTCTTGAGATCCGAGATTATTTTATCCTTCTCTCTGTCAAGCTCATTCTTGAGTTCAGCCCGGAGCGCCTGGGACATATCCTTCTTTCTGTCAAGCTCATTCTTGAGATCCGAGATTATTTTATCTTGAGCAGCGATCTTGCAATCACGCTCATCAGTGGCCATGGAGGAGGATTCAAGGACTTGAGCTATGCTCCTTTCATGATACGCCTTAAGCTTATCCAGCTCTTGGCGAAGTCCCTTGTTCTCCACCACCAGGGTCTTGAGGTTCTCGGCCTCTTCAATCATGGCGACGGATTGTTTCACCAGCGCTGTAAGTCAAAAAGAACAAAAGTTCAGAAAAATTCGACATTGAAAATAACAAGGACAAGGTTTGAGACTCGGAATGTTTACCTTCGGCCTCATCCTTGGCAACTTTGAGTTTAGCATTTTTAAGCCGGAGAGCTTTGATCTCTCTCCGCTTATCGCAGACATTGGTCAGTAATTCTTGGTTATAGGAACATACTTTCTGTAAGTCAGAATACCCAAAGTCAGAAAGCTACTTAAGACTCGGGCTAATATTTTTTAAATATCAGCACGAGCCTTGGGGGCTACACTAGTTCGTTCTTTGGCATCCTAATGAAGCATAAACCCGGATTGTTTATCCTACTTCATGCTTGGGGGCTAGAGGATATGATATAACATAATTGAAAAAACAGGAGTTGGAAT
The DNA here is from genome assembly GCA_916181665.1 of Avena sativa. Taxonomy (NCBI): domain Eukaryota; kingdom Viridiplantae; phylum Streptophyta; class Magnoliopsida; order Poales; family Poaceae; genus Avena; species Avena sativa. Next base: position 538,868,564 of record OV702289.1, on the reverse strand, counting down.
TTCGACTTACATATTGCTCGTGGGTGACTTTATCCAAACCCGCATTCACTTCAGCAGCCACCTTCTCGGCGAGAGTAAGAGGAATCACTGGGGCTGTTGGAAACTCACCAGTCCTAATCCTCTCGTCGCGGAGGCGCACTTGAGCGAGAAGGTCGGAGAACTTGACGTCCTCTGCTTCTTGCGCTTCTTCCTCGGTAGATAAAGTTCTCTTCTCCAAGCATTGCTTGGCGAGCCGCTGGATTTCTTCAGCAGATTTCCAAGACAGGCCAAACTTGACCAGTCCCAGATTGTTGATGAAGTTTTTGGTGAAGGTTTCTGCCGAGGGATCATTACCCAAAGAGGGTTCACCCTTATCTAGATCTGACGCACCCGTGGTGACATCAGTTTGCGAGCCAAGGTTCGCAGGCCCCGTTGAAGGAGCCGGATTTTCTGCAGCGTCCAGCGAGGTAACCAGCGTTGCAGAAGGTTGAGGGGCAGGATTCGGAGGAGCCACAGCAGGGGAAGCTATGGTAAGCTTCGTCTGTCGTAGCGGCTTCGAAGGAATCCCTTTCCCCTTGGCCTTGACAAGCGGTTTTGCTCTGAGAATGTAGTAAAGTCGGAAACATTACATCTCGGAAAGAAATTTGAGTAAAGTACAAAGGCAGAAAGTTGTGACTAAAAGTTACCTCTTCACGACAGGCACCTCCTTTGTGCCAACGGCCACTGTCGGAGCTTTGCGCTTCTTGAGCGCAAGGTCCGGCAATGGGACCACTTCTACCTCCTAAGAGAACTCCGGAGGATATCCTTCGAGCGGAGCAAGTTCTGACTCGGGGAGGTCAGCAAGCTGAAAAGAAGAAAACATATCAGTATTGTAGTATAACTCAAAGAATGAAACATATAAAAAGTATACTGATGAAAGCTTACCAGCACTACGGGGTTATCCGCCGTGTGCATGTCCAGAGAAACCTCCGGGATTCTCCTCTCGATTCCCTCCTTGATCAACCACTTAATCTGGCTTATGTAGCCCTGTGTGGTGAAAGCTTTGGAGCTGATGCGGAGGGAATCTTTCGGGGACGACGTGATGGAGTGCATCAGTCGGGTTCCGTGGTACTGGAGAGGCTGGATCCGACGTGAGACCCAGCACTGAACCAAGTTGGATCCCTTCAGATCCTTGTGTTTGATTGAGTATTCGATCCGCCTCTTAGCAAGGATCAGATTGTCGGTGAGAGCCGGAGCAGCCTCGTCCCAAGAAGGTTGGGTCGTGGCGGCTCCGTCGATAAAAGCCGGCAAAGCGGTAGCTTTGTCAGGACCCAGAATATCCCTATGGTAGAAAAAAGTGGCCGGCCATTGTTTGACCGAGTCACTAGCTAGAATTTTGGGATAAGCCCGGTCGCGTCTAAGTGAAAAGCTGATAGTGCCCGTAATGTAAGGAACACTGGCGGTAATGGAATTTCTTCGGACATGGAAATAGTACCGGAAGAGAGTCAAACTCGGCCTAATGCCAAGAAATCCCTCACAAAGCGAAGCATATGCACTCATATCTAAGAGAGAGTTGGGAGGAAGATTATGGAGTTGAACTCCGAAATGATCTATCACCTCGGAGAAGAACTCCGAGGGAGGAAAGGACAAACCTCTATAGAGGTGGGTGCCTAAGTGGACCCGCTCGCCGTCGCGTGGGTTGGGGACGGTTTCCCTGAAGCCGCTCCGCCAGTCGCCAGCGACGAGAAGCCCCTCCTTCTCCACATTCTTGAGGCCCTCCTCGTTGAGAGCACAGGGGATCCAGATTCCCCGGAAGCTCTCTTTCTCCGCTACTGCTTCCGCCGTCGCCGCCTCCGCCACTGCCGCCAAGCTAGAGGAAGAAGATGAAGCCATTTCTCCGGCGAGAGATTGACTTAAAAGGGGCAGCGCTGGGAGTTCTGTGGGGAAGAACGAGGAAGCTCTGAGCACGCAGGAGGATTTGGAGGAAAAGAAACGACAAAGGACTGGTGGAAAGGAGAAGGAAAAATCCAAACCCCTTATATCCACCTGACTGCGCCAAGATTCATGCAAATGCTACAATGTAACCGCCACACGTCGTGGAAGGAACAGGGAAGGACCCACGCGATGATTGCATCGCCTCGACGACACGCACGCATTGAAACGACGCCTCGGTTCCGCGAACCGCGGACCCACCAATGGTCGTGCTGACGGAATGCCTGTCAGAGGACATGACTTAACCATGACTTGTGTCAGGTGACGTTGGGAACCCAATTCCGGCTTAAGTTTGAAACCGAGCTGGAAAATCCGAGTAACCTACTGATAGGTCCAACTTATTTTTTAAGACCCGGATCGTATTTTTGTTGTGAAGTTTCAGGAACCCTTCAAGATTCTGCAAGCCGAAGATCAAGCTAGACGATGATAAATCCGACTTTGGATCTTGGAGGCCTCCGGGGGCTGCTGTTGGGGATATACTTTCCGGGTATCCTCACAGTTCCTCACTGACCAGGGTGGCCCACTTCGGGTTAGAGTTTTGCTTCACGGGCGGCCCAGTCAGGGAGAAAGACGGAGTCCAATCCGGCTACGGGAAGGCCCAGAAGACTTACCGACTTAGGCCCATAATGTTACTTGTAGTTCAAGATGTACTCTGTAACCGACTCTTAGTCGTAGCCGGATAGATCTCTCCTGTAAACCCTAGGCCGGATATCTATATAAGACATCCTAGGGAGAGCCTTTAGGGCAACACCTCAATAGTCTACAATCTCAACTCGCACAGGCAAAACCCTTGTAACCCATATTCCGGCTCTACCGTATTACTAGATTGCTAGCAGGAGTAGGATCCGTCCAAAGCCGACGGATTCGAACCTGGGTAAACTTGTGTGCTCACCGTCCCGGAACACCGTACGTCTCACACCCCTCTCTTCCGCACACCTCGAGGACCCCCTCATGGCGTACTTGTCATCAATCCGACGACACCCCGTGCTTACTCACAATCTCTTTGACATAAATTTCCACTAATTTCTCAGCGTTATCCTTTTGGTTCACTGGAATAAAATGTGCACTTTTTGTGAGTCTCTCCACAATCACCCATATCATATCCTTTCGCTTTGGTGTCATGGGTAGTCCTATGATAAAATCCATACCAATTTCTTCACACTTCCATTCTCAAATTTCCAAAGGTTGCAATGGCCCTGCTGGACTTTGATGTTCTACTTTTACCCTTTGGCAAGTACGGCATTCAGATACATACTTTGCAATATCTCTTTTCATATTGTTCCACCAGAACAACTCTTTTAAATCCATGTACATCTTTGTACTACCCGGATGTATGGAATATGGTGTTTCATGGGCTTCTCGAAGTATCACTTCTCGAATCTCTATCACATTTGGTACACAAAGATGGTTTTGAAACCATAAAGATCCATAATATCCTAGGTGAAAAACTGAGGTTTGACCTTGAGAGATTCTTCGAACTTCTTCAGTAATGAAAGGATCTTCACCTTGATGTCTATAAATTTCATGTTGAAGATCACTACTCTGTTCTTCAATTACTCGCATGGTAGCTAATCCTCCAAGAACTGCTATACTTATAAATTGTATTTCCATCCTTTCCAAATCCCTCTATAGTTCTTTCGGCAGTTCTCTATTCAAAGGTTGTATATCTGTGCTTTTCCGACTTAAAGCATCTGCCACAACGTTTGCTTTTCCAGGGGTATAATTGATTGTTAGATCATAATCTTTAATCAACTCCAGCCACCGTTTCTACCTCATATTCAATTCCTTTTGAGTGAAGAAATATTTGAGACTTTTGTGGTCAGTATATAACTCACACCTTGCCCCATAGAGAAAATGTCTCCATCCTTTTAAAGCAAAAACAACTGCTGTTAATTCTAAATCATGGGTTGGATAGTTCACTTCATGTGGTTTCAATTGCCTAGATCCATAAGAAATTACCTTACGATCTTGCATAATCACACAACCTAATCCTTCCTTGGATGCATCACAATATACTGTGTAATCTTTTCCTGGTTCTGGAATTGCTAGGATTGCTGTTGTGGTTAATCTAATTTTCAACTCCTGAAAACTTGCTTCGCACTTCTCATCCCATATGAAAGGTGTATTCCTTCTTAATAATTTGGTCATTGGTCCAGCTATCTTGGAGAAACCTTATATGAATCTTCGATAGTAACCAGCCATACCTAAGAAACCTCGGATTTGCTTCACATTGGTTGGTGCCTTCCAATCCAGTACTGATTGGACTTTGGACAGATTTACAGCAATTCCATCTTTACTGATCACATGACCAAGAAACTCTACTTCGTCCAACCAAAATTCACACTTACTAAACTTATCATAAAGCTTATGTTCTCTTAGGATTTGTAATGCTACTCTCAAATGTTCTGCATGCTCTTCTGTATCTTTGGAGTATATCAGAATATCATCAATGAATACTATCACAAACTTGTCCAAGTAAGGCATGAAGATTTTGTTCATCAAATTCATGAATATTGCCGGTGCATTAGTCAGACCAAAAGGTACGACTAAATACTCATGATGTCCATACCTTGATACAAATGCTGTTTTAGGAACATCTTCGGGTTTAATGTTTATCTGATGATATCCTGATCTTAGATCAATCTTGGAGAATACTCCGGCTCCCTTGACTTGGTCAAATAGATCTTGTATCCTTGGTAATGGATACTTGTTCTTGATAGTGACATTGTTGAGATTTCTATAATCCCCACACATTCTCCGTCCACCATCTCGTTTATCCACAAAAATCACCGGAGTTCCCCACGGAGATACACTTTCTTGTATGAATCATTTCCGGGATAGTCATCAATTTGCTCCTTAAGCTCTTTTAATTCCTTTGGCCCCATCTTATATGGTGCTTGAGATATTGGTGATGTACCAGGTATGAGGTCAATAGTGAACTCTATTTCCCGATCAGGTGGCATTCCTGGTAACTCTGCTGGAAAAACATCTTGAAACTCCTTCACCACCGGAATATCTTCTAATTTGACCTCCTTCATTGAGTTCAACTGCAGATCTACCATGATACGACTATGTTTATCCACCTGATAGACTATCCTTCCTCCACTTGGAGACTTGATTGAAACGGTTTTCTCTTCACAATTGATCTGAGCTCCATAGTCTATCATCCAATCCATTACCAGCACTACTGCTATTCCTTTTAATGGTATCACATAAAGATCCGCATAATAGGTTTGACCACAGATTGAGATGACTTGGTTTAGTTTAATATTTCTAACTATCACGATCCCTCCAGCGGTAACTACTATCATAGGTTTTTCTAACGGTTCCCTTCTAATCCCGAATTTATCACAAAATTCTTCACATATGAAAGAAGTAGTTGCACCAGCATCAAATAAAACTTTTTCGGGACTTGTGAGAATATTGAGAATACCTATCACCGCCTGATTTGAGTTATCCACCTCCTCCAAGGTTGCACAATTCAGCTTTCCTGTAGGTCTACCTCTCTTGTCATTATTATTTTTGGCATAACTTCCTCCTACACTTGCGTGTCCTCCACCTTTTGTGGGCCAACCTCCTGGTGGTTTGTTTGGGCAATCAGGCTTAATATGACCCTTTTGTCAACATCCAAAACAAATTATCACTGGTTTCTGACAATCCTTGTTGATATGTCCCGGAAGTTTGCAATTACAACATATGACATTCCTTCTAGGATTGAATTGTCCTCCAGTGTTGTTGCTACTCCTGTTGTTGTTGTAGGGTCTGTTTCTAGGTTGAAACTCTAGATTAGTTTTGGGTTTACTTGCCTGAATCCTCTTCGTTTCCTTCTTTGCTATCTTCCTATGGTCCTCTTGGACATTTTTGTAATCATCTTCAAAGGTTATAGCTGCATTAAGCAACTGTTGAAAAGTTTGGGTGCTGGCAAGCCTTAATTGCATCTTCACAAATGGATTTAGTCCACGCATGAACCTCTTCTTCCTTCTCGCCTCCATGCTAACTTCTTCAGCAGCATAACGAGATAAATCACTAAACTCCTGTATACTTCATGACACTAGAATATCCTTGTTGCAGTTCTTCAAACTCCCTACGCTTCAACTCTATGATACTCTCCGGAACATGGTATTCAAGGAATCTTTGTTTGAACTCCTCCCAATTTTACTCTCTTCCTGGAGGTTGCATAGCTAGCTGACTCTCCCACCATGACGCTGCAGGTCCGGTCAATAGATGCATTGCATACCTCAACTTTTCTTCCTCATTGCATCCTATAGTTCTCAACTTTCTTTCGATATCTGTTAACCAGTCATGTGCATCCATTGGTTCGGGAGCAGAAGCGAAAGGTAAAGGCCTGGTATCCTGGAAATCTGAAAGACTAACACCACGTCCTTGAGGTGCCCTCTGATGTCCCACTCGGTCTACCAAACCCTCCATGAATTTGTTCTGTGACTCTTGCATCATTTGCATGTACTGCATAAAGTTCTGCTCCATCAACGGCCTCATTGGTGGTGGTGGTGGTAAATTCGCTTGCATTCTGGCATCTTCATCCGCCTTTTCTTTGGCTTCGCGCTCCATGCACTGCTGCTCAGTCTCGTTTTCTACACCCGTTTCCATACCCCCTAGTCCTGTAACATAAAGCGAATACTCATAATTACATCATGCATATGTGTTCTGAGCTCAACTTCGTGCACAGAACTAGTCACACAATGGAAAACAAGATCCAAATAAGAACCAAATATGCATTACACACATATTATACATTACAAACAATATAGTTTATACAACATGATTACAAGACCTTACTAATTAGCATTACATGCTCATGTGATACAATCCCACTTATTTATTTACATTAAGTCCTCTTACTCTAACTCTCGTATCCTACAGAGATACACCTAGTCAGAATCACACTTCCCAGAAGTTGCATCGTTCATCGTACATACCCGGAGTGCAACCGTGCTGACGTGAAGTATGATGCACCATCTGTGGAACGACTTGCCTCTTCGACGGACGATATTCAGTATCAGAGACTTGACACATCATTCAGCTGAAGTGCATCCATACCTTCCAATTCATCTGAAGTATCTGACGAATCATCCTCATCACTTTCTTCCTCATCCATCTCCTGCATCCCAATTCTAGAGGAATCAATAGAATATTCCCCTTCCGGTGCCCCCCAAGTACTCTGCTGGGAACGATAGTCCTCAGCTATGATTGGATAGTGCACATTATCTAGAGTAGGATAATTTTCTAGTGACTCGAACACCCTTTCTTCAGGATCTTCCTCCTCGGACTCTACATCTTCCACATGGACATCTCTTCCATCAACAGAATAAGATCTTACACCCATGCGACTAGTCTGCCCGATATCTCCAACTGAATCTTCCACAGGAATTGGATTCCTTGCAGATCCATCCATTGATCCGTACCTCCATCCTTCAGAATTCCCAATAGGTAATTCCGAATCCTCGGTTCCCCAAGAACTCTGTGGTGCTGGATGACTAGTGCCCTCATCAGGATATCTAATGGGTTCTGGTATTGGTGAGTAAGGATATGGTGTAAAAGATGCTCGATCTATAGGTATATCCTTGAAAACTGGGTTAACCCTATCCACTGCTTTAGTCTCCAGTTTAGATGCTAACTTCTCCCTTCTTTCAGGATTCATTAAATCTTCTATCAACCTGATCTTCTATGATAACCTGATGTGTATTATACAAAGACCTGACCATTAGTCGATACAGATCCATAAACTTAGAAGCTAGTTTCGGATGCTTCCTTACTAAAGTAAGATGATCCGGTTCCGGTTCCTCATCTATAGAGTCATGAGGAATCACAGAATATGTGCTTCCAGCTAATTCTTCTACTTTGTGTTCCCGAGCATTGGCTATCGCCTCCACAATAGCAACATGATATGCTGCTAGGTGACTTCTACCTTCCCCCATAGGTAAATTGTGATATAAACCAAGCTTCCTTGGTAGCTGGATGCTAACACGATATTTGTCTACTATTCACCCATCATGGTAGGTAATGGTATTGACTGGGATATTAGTTGTACAACCGAAAACCCTCAGAAGTTCTCGAAGCTATTCAGTTAAAGCCCCCTGATAGTCATCGAGAGTCTCTTCTTTCCTTGACAAAGTCTGTTTTGGAAACTTTGGTGCCATTTCCACTGAATAGAAATAAATATAATTAGTATCCATTAATCATAATGATGCATCATAATAAAGAATTATCGCACTAAAAAATATAACAAAATATTCCCAATTGAATATTCATCATATAATCTAGAGAACTCTTTACCGTTGCTCCTAGACTCCTACAGTTATTTCCCTTTACTAGGTTTCCAACCTAAGGTCAAAGTAATTTCTCTGATACCAGCTGCGGTGACCCAGCATACCACTGCATGTGTAGTACACTATAGTCGTTGATATGACATTCACAGAACACCGTTCCATAAATAACACATCCCTCAGAGTGGTACAACAGAAACATTGCGGGTCCATATTAAAAACTTACACACTTCATTATTACAAACCAAGAGTTTTCAAACTTCAAGTATTATGAAATTACAAACCAAACTTAAGTAGTTTCAGTGGAAGATATAAAATCCAAACTCATACTTCGAATTGAGCTCAACAACTTATTCTATATAGTTCATGCTGCTCGGCTCAATTGGTTTACTAATAACTAAGGCAACTACGCTGAGTCGTTGCCCTCCACTCCATAGCGTATCTCATAGTTCATCCCTTCAACTCCTCTGGATAGGTCTGGTTCTTCGTAGCAGACATCCTCTTGTCCAACAGCTACGTACATCGAAGTGTCTTCTGGATTCTCAGAGTCTAAGCAGGGGTTCAAAGGAAAGAGTGAGTAACATCGTTACCCAGCAAGTTCATTATATGCAAGGTGGGAAGTTTGATGCTCTATCTACCACCTCGGATGATACATCCTTGGTACTATGCAATTTTATTAAACATTTCTTCAAAGATTGATTTTATTATCAAAAACTATGCCCATCAGCCTTCACAGGTTGACCAGAACTTCATGGAGTTCCTTTCCTGCCGCGTTCGTAGATCCTTCCCGGAACAGGGAGTAACATGTCACAATTCTTACACTCTACAGAGGTGCGTTGCTTTACCCATGAGAGACCAACTCCTTGTTGCACAACCGCGCGTACTTTCCCGTCCATAATTCCATGATGTGGGGCCCAGTAGGTGATCCAAGCTAATCACTGCCCTCTCCACGACCCCATATGTTTGCACGATCCTCCAAAGCTGACTACACCTCCGTTAATCTTCCAACTAGGGCAAGCTATACCCTTGGTGAGTTCTCGAAGACTATGAAATGGTGATGCCCCTGGCAAGCTCCCTAAAAGGCCCAACTATACCTCCGGCAGCCACTCATAAATAATCTAGACACCAAAATCGTGGGGCCTAAGGGTGCCCACCCATATGTTGGATCCACACCGGGAATCCGAACGTCACGATAAGGTCATCTTGCCTCCATATGAAAGGAAGAAGATACAGCTGACTTCTTTGTCCCATTCCAAATCTCATGGTTAACGCGTAATATACGACGCTAGAATCACTGATGACATGGGTTATTAAGCCTATGTGACTTATGCCATTGGAACCTTAAGTTCCATTGCCAATCTTTATCATCACTTAGGATGATAACTACAACTTATTTATTAGAGAAGATAATATTTTCTTTCTCCGAATCATAGATGATAACACACAATTTGCAATATCTTTGATAAAGACTCTTCAAAGGACATGAGCAAGTTATGAACTTGCCTTGTGACTCCAAGGTAGTGAAGTCGGATACTTCCACCTGACCTTGAGCTCCGGTTTCTACAAAGAACCATTATTGCCCGATAAGGACAATATTTAAAGAAGCAATATGTAATGCATAGTAATGTCATGCAATGATTTATTATCCGTTTCTTTGCGTGTTTTACCCTCTTAGTAAAAGTTTACTATTTTCTTTGATTAATAAAAGAAAATTATTATTAAAAATATGAACTTATTTATTTCTTTCTCTTTTAAATATTTACTAAAATTCCTTTAAGGAAATATGACTTAATTTGTATCACACTGAATTTACTTTTCAAAAATACAAACTAATATTTTTATATAATAGTATATTCATTTAGGATCTTAAAAATGAATTTTATTCAATTTTAAATGTTTCATATATTTTTATAAAATTCAAAAGTAATTGGCATCCTATTAATAATAGCCCTAAATTTTAGTTGCCAAAAATTCTATTGATTATTTTTACTCAATAGAAAATATTTTTGTGAATTCATAGATATATTATTTGTATTTTTAAGATTTTTATTTATTTATCTAGAGTTGTTTTTATTTCAAGGGATATTTGTAATTATTTCTTTTTAAATAACTCTATTAACATATGGGCCTGGCCCACTGGGCTGACCCAGCCCAACATAACCCAGCCCACTTGGCCCGGTTAAGCCACTAGGGAGTACTGGGTTGCCCACAGGCCCAGTACCCCCACGCACTCACACTCCTCTCCCATCTATTTCTCTCTCTCGCTCACGCGGTCACCTCCTCCGCTCGCTGCCACTGCCGCGCACGAATCCAGCTAGGTCCGGTCGCCGTTGCCATCACCACGGTGCAGGATGGCTAAGTCGACGGCGTTGCTCCATTCTGTCCAAGCACATCCGCTATTGGTGCTCCCTCCTGGCCGTGCTGACCCCTACCAGAAACTAGGGTTAGGGTTTGGCCACCCTGGAGCATCAGTGATGGTGCGCTAGGATTTCTCATGGTGTACCCTCCTCTTCTCTGGCGGTTCTACCATGTTGTATGCGCGGGCTGCAGCGCCCCTTCGTGGTGCTCCTCGTGCCGCCACTTCTGCTCCACCACCGGCCATTCCTCTGCTTCCTCTTCAGTTATTCTTGCGAGGATCTTGAGTAAGTCTGACTACTCCCCCTTATGTGCTCCTCTCTTGTGCTCTAGCTACTTCCTGGGCATGAAGAACACGAGTAATCCCCCTGTCTAGGGTCCATACCTTGATGCCATGTTTATCTAAGGCAGTTATCTTGCGGGATCTAGCTATGTATACCCCACTGTTATACTGTGATGTTCATTATTGACAGTTGTTTCTGTCAGTAGTATGTTAACTGAACTTTATCTTCTACCTTGTATGATAGCTATGATCTGATTGAGATTAGCTCGCTGGTTCTTGTTGATATACTTTGGTAGAAAGAATTGTAGTTGGATATTTAGTCCAATTACCCTTTGATACATGCCCATTACAAGATGCAGATCTATAAGCTATGATTCCTAATTGTCATGTTTAGGAAAATGATTAGATTTCTGTTGCAGTATTGGATTATTGAAGCCTTGGCGGAAACCACTTGGTTAAGATAAGCTTTTGTGATACCCTCAATGGAGTGGCACACTGACTTCATCTCAGAACTGAGCTGTTTTTTATTCATGTTCTATTGTACCTGAGAGTTGCAGATCCTTCTATTGAATAGCTTAGCCTATGATGCTGGTCTGAGGCAAAACCATAGGAAAGTAGCCATATTTACCTGCTGCTTTACTTCCTTGATGATCTGTGATGGATAGGCTGTTATAAGAAGATTAAGGTTTCAAGATATGTCATTTCTGTGGTGCTACCATCCATAGGATGTGCCTAGAAATGTTTAACCAAAGATGCTTGTGTATCTAGTTATAAAACTAGAGATTCCTCTCCAAGATCAGTGATGCAAAAGCTGAGATCTTGGTAGTAGCTGGTAAAGATTTATCATTTGCCTTTTTATCTTTCTTCTAGGATGGATGTACACCTCACTTGGGTGTTTTTCTGAGAAGATCAAATAAACAACACATGCTCCATTGACTCTATGATGACTTGATCATGTGGTGGTGTTATTTGTACTCACCAAATTACTTGATGGTTGATGAGGTTGTGGTGTTGCTTGCTGGCTTGCTCTAGCTCTGCACCTCCTGGTGCTGCTCCTCTGATTTTGTGCTTGACCTTGCTATCCACCTGCTCCACCCCTCCTTATGTTACCATCTTGTGAAGAACCGGTGGTTGATTTGGGTAATCTGGTGGAGTATTTTGGCTATGGTTCCACAAGCTCAATAGGCTCTGAGTGAGTGCTTGAGAAGGAGAAGGAGAAGTGAGTTCTTGTACTTTGCTTCGACTGGTGCTCTATGTGAGTGCTTGTACTGCTGTTGTTGGCTTGATAGCACACTCCATGCAGTTAGTTGACTAAGTTGTGTGTCTGTGTGAGCTGTGCATGTGGATCAGCTCAAGTAACTTGGCTTTTACTATTACCTATTTACTTGTTGATAGCCTGGTGAAACTTACTTCTATCCACTTGGCTTCTACTGGAGTCTCTGAATATTTACTGAAAGAACAGATACTTCACCATTAGTGAAACTTGCCCCTTTATTTACTCAATGATGTAATAGGAACAATGCATTTCACTATTCACCACTGGGAGTAAAACTATCTAACTAACCCTTTATTTTCCTTCTAGTTGTTTATCTTCTTTGCAGGAACAAGATTTGGACATACAAGATTTAGTATAGGAGTAGATAGGTAGTATAGGTTTTAATTGTAACCTTCTTTGTATTCTTTTTGTAAAAGATCTTGTAAAGATATTATTACAATTTAAGAAAGTTTGATTTCTGTTCTTTGTAACCTTATACTTTTGATGTATTTATGATCAGTTGTAACCTCATTATGAAATAAAGGAATAAGAATTTATTTCTTATTTAATTTTCATTGCCTTTAATCCTTATTATTGATTACTATTTCTATACTATAATCAAACAATGTTAATAAGGTTTTCTTTTGGAAAATCCTTCAATATTAATAACTTCTAATACTCAAATATTTTCAAATGGATTTGAATTTCAAATTTGAATTCAAAGTAATTTCCCCAAAATCTTAATACTGCCTAAAGGTCATGTCAAAATTCATAGCAATCACTAAGCAAGAGTTATTCCTACCTCTAGTTAGCGAAAGAAACTCTGATCCCTTTAGTGTTTTGTTTAGTGAAAAATTTACCCTGATTTTACAGATGCATGCATGCATAAACTTATATTCCTATTTCTACCCTTCGTTGGATCCTAATGCTGGCATGTTACATTCTTATCCTCGGCTAGGACGACGGCGAGAATCTGGGCGGTTGGTTCCTGGTGATGCCGGTGATTCGCATCCAGCGATGGTGCAAACCTCCAGCGAGCTGCCTGTGTGCGTCGTGGTGACGACGACGGCAATTTTTCCAAAAAAAAAACCTATCCTTTCCAGGAACTAACCTACAGTCCATCCTTGGTCCCACCTGCAAGTGAGAGCGAAATGGTACCTGGGTTGGGCTGCTACTGGGCCGATGTTGTTGGGCCGGTGTGGGCGGTAGACAAACAGAGAGAAACTCTAGGCCGGCCTGCTGGCTCGGCCAGGTTCTTTTTTTCTTTCTATTTCCTTTTTCTATTTTCTGTTTTGTTTTCAGATTTGTATTTTCACATGTGCTTTGTATTCTTTCCCATAGAGATGTATTTGCTAAGAAGTTGTAGCAATATTGAAATGTATTTAGTATAATTTTGTGAACTTTTATTATATAATGTTATAGTTTCTTTATTTTCATTATATAGGTCCATTTCCTTTTAATAATTTGTAAAGACCTTTGTTATGAATTTAATTTGCATAATAAACCATAACTTATAAAAGGATTTATTACTACTCATTCATAAAACTTGATTCTCATTAACTTTATAGTTTTAAGGAAACTTTTATATGGTGATCCTTCATTATTATATGATACATAAAGTTCTGAGGAATTAATATGGTTACTATTATTCCCATGAGATTAGGTGATATCAAAATGTATATTTTGTTATAACTTGCATAGAAGTTAGGATTTAAAAACTATAAATGGGTACCATGGATAATAACTCATCTTAGAGTAAGCTATTGAGATTTCTTCCTAAGGAGATCTTGCTAGTTTATAAAACTTGGTTTCTATTAAGGTTTAAGACAATAAGGTGGACAAGGCTTCCATCTATAAACACTCATCTAGTTCTCTAATTTTCTCTTGGAAGCTTTAATTGTCCAAGAGGTATTGTTAAGTGGTTACCTAGTAATAGGAAATGGTTTCTCTATCCATTTGATTCTAGGGTTTTGAATAATGAAGTAGACATGGGTCTTGGCATGGCTACATGTATAACTAGCTAAAGGTTTCTAAAGAATTCTTACCTCAATACTTCACTAAGCTTATCTTGAGATAAGGAATTCCTTTCCTAAATATACTCCATATATATTTCTTATATTATTCACAAAGATCACATCTTCCTGAATAAGACAATCATATGACTCCACCATATCCATCATCACATGATGACATGGTCATGCCCCTTCAACATTATTCCATCCTTACTCCTAGTATATAACTCCTCTTAATCAACTACCATTGATACACCTATCAATGTAGCTATTGCTAACTCCATCTATTAACTTCCTTAACTTCATCTTGCAACCCTTCCAAGGCTTACAAGATTATAGTTCTCTCTATATCACATGTGATAACAATCCTCTGGAATAGGTAGGGTACTAATCTCCATAATACAAGTTGTTCTTGTATTAACTTGGTTAAACTATTATACTTCCATCTACTCCATACAACTTATGTTATATACTTCATTATACTCTAGCTTGACTTCTCATGATCAAGGTAGATGATTCATCTTACTAGGGCTTTACCTACTTTGATATACTCACCATTATTCTTTATCAGCTAGTCATCTATTCTCAAGGAACTTGAGAATAATGACCACCATCATTTGATCAAACAAGCTTAGACTTCTCATTGTCTGGTCAAGATGTATTATCCACTAAGTAGTAAACTTGTACTAGTGTTTCTATAAAGCTGATCTTGTTAAAGAAGCTTACTTCATATCTATATCTACTTGGCTTAACAAAATTATCATTGGATATTCTAATACTACTAGCTTTCTCATATCTCAATGATCACTAGTTACTTCTTGGGTTTAGATACTGCTTCTAGTTAACTCATGATTGAGTGAACACCTCCAACATCAAATGGTTTGATCACCACTAAAGATCTCATCCATTGGTGATGGCACACTCTACCATAGCTAGTTCCTCCTTCTTATTAATTTACCTAAGGTTTTTGGAAGGTAACACAATAGGTCAAAGGCTATGAGTCAACAAGTGCTAGGTTAAGAATTGATCACACACATTGATGATCAATAGACACTAGGACTTGGTTAAATAGGATTGTCACCTCTTAGAATCATATTAAGGGTATGTGCTGGATGGTCTTGGCTTGACTTCCTTTTCTACTCTTATTTGTGATAAGAGTTAATGTTTAAAAACTACCATGATACCATGGTAAGAACAACTATAACAAGCAAGTGTATCAAGATTTGGTTATGGAGTTTCTTTTACTTAAATTATATACTTGACTTGGTATTCAGGGTTTGTGGTAGATAATACCTTGATATCATCTTTAGAATATTAAGTATTCATCCATGAATTGTTGTATGGAATACCATGTAATGATCTCTAGAAGATCGTGTACTCCTTATTAAGTAGTGTGTTGTGACTTAATTTTATTACATTTGATATACCCTTAGATAAAATTATATTACCCAAAGATAAGGTTTTAACAAAGGTCATATTGAAACTTATCGCAGTCAACTTGATGATCTACTTCAGTTCCACCAAGTTAAGAGAAGCTTCAATCTCTTTGACAAGTTTTATTTAAAAGCGCGAAAATTATTCAGATTTTCTATGCATGAATGCAATGCACACATCTGTGTTCAGCTTATTTCTAAGCTCTAATGTTGGGATGTTACAGACTCTCCCCCTTAAAATAAACTTCGTCCCCGAAGTCCGTACTCTCTTGCGTTTCGGAATGAGGAGTTGACTTGTATTGATCACGGCAATTCTTAACTCCATTGTGATCATAATTGGGGATAATTGTGGTATCCCATATCCACATATTTTTCCTTGAATTCTCTTCATACTTGACAATATCCACTATTAGTTCTAATCTATCCTACAGTTTCTTCTACTATAATCTCTTGGATTATGACCTTACATTCCTACTTAGAATTGGTTGTGGACACATTTCGTCCATTCCAATCCCGTTTTCCTACTATTTTACTCTATACTATTTTAGTAGGATCTACTCCTTCTGAAGGGCAATTTACGAGTTGTTTCTTTTAGAACTAGCCCACTAGGTTTAATCTATTGTATCATCTTCGATCTTTCATCCAGACGTACTCTTGGAAATACTTTATAATGAGGGCTTCCTATAACCTTATGAGAATAAGGCTTAACCTCATCATAACTTTGTACTTCTTCTCCAACCTTTAGTCAGAAAGTTAGACAACAACACGTCAGTGTTTATTTTGTACTCTCCCCCTTGGGGTTTCTTAATGGTTTATAAACTACATGTATAATACCATTAGTTAAGGTATTGGTCTCTGTCCAGCTTATATTTTTCCTTTGGAAGGTCTCACGAAAGAATCTACGGTATATCCACACAATTGTGGATCTCCGAAAGAAATCTTCTGACATTACTTGACTTACTCTTAACCTTCTGGACATTTTCGCTTTGGTAGGCCTGATTTCACGAAACGTCTCGAAAGACGATTTTTAGTTGTATCAGATCTAAGTTAACTTAGGCCAAGTTTTATGCTCTTTAAGTCATACACAGATGACCTGATTAGCGAAACTGTTAGGATACCAGCTACAAATACTTAGCTGCGGATCCTCCTAGGTGTATGGATTACCCTATGGGTTTTTGACTTCTTATTGGCATTCTCTCTGAATTGTCAGAGCTTGAATACCACCCTTATTCAAAGACTTCTTCTTTGCACTGATTCATGATATTTCCATGAACTAGGTACAACTTACTTTATTAGCTTCTTAGCAATATCACCTACTTGGAGTGAACTTAACTCACCCTTTAATGTTGCTCAACACCTTTTCTGCACTATTATGCCTCCTTATTGCCAGCTCATAATGAGTTGGGGTTGATCCATCCTTCAAAATAGTGTTGATACACCTTATATTTAGCTTCCTTCTTCTTGCAAGTCTTCATCTTGATCTTCAAAACTCGTCACTCCCTTACACTAATTCCCTTTTCTATCTAGGTCCATAACATCAAGTAATAACTTGCTGATGCAACATGCATTTGCCCACCAAGTCAAGCTTCATGCACAAATCTAGTCAATCAAGAAGATGCAAGAAAAACCGAAAAATCCAAATGTGGTACATATAACACACATCACTCTAAGCCCGTAATATAGTAGTTGAGTATAATACCTCTAGAATTCAGGCTTAGCTGTGTAGTATATGACACCTCCTAGTATAGGTTTACATCATGATACTTAGCACTTAAGGGTTAAACTTTTTCTTTGTCTCAATATCTACCCAAATTGCTCAGTTGCAATAGGATAATTTTGAGCAAAGTGGTCTCACTCTGGTTCTGACTAACCTATTTTGTTTCCTTTGGGACTACTAAAGACTACCCATTTTCCACTCTATCGTAAACTATCCTCACATGATCTCTCAAAACTACTACAACATTATAGTTACTGCCTTAATGCAAAAATTATCGTCATATTATGACACTTATGACTTATATCATAGACCTTCACTGTTCCTTACTTACTATTATTACAATATTTGTTACTGAGTACTTCTCCTAACAACACACTTTATCATGGTCTCGGAGCTATTCTCACCACTAACTTGTTAAGATTTACCTAGTCATCATGATTAAAGAGCTAATCTCATCATGACAACTCTTCTTCTTAGCTTACTATTAATGATTCTTAACAAAATTCTACTCCATCACATGGAATTCTCAAGTGAATCTCACATGATTTACTTCCAATCGTATCTATACATACTCTGATGGTCTACCATGTATGGTATAGTGGTATCCACTAGTGGTAATCCTGTGCTACTTCACAGGGGTTCTAAATATAGACTCCATCACTAATACTACTCCACATGATATCCTACACTTAGTCCTAATCTTCTTTGAGATCTTAACTTACTACAGATATCTTATAGGTGTGATACCTATTTAGAACTACTCTAGAATAACAATTCTCTAGAGAAGATAGATAACTAATCCTTAAGAAAGATGATAAAAATATCCAACTTAAGTGTGACAAGGTTTATCCTCAAGTGGATATCCATCACGAGTCTTGGTTTAGATAAGATGGCTCCTATAGTCACTATCCAACCTATAGATCTCCTAAAAGGGTTTTAATCCTAAGGTCAAAGCATATGCTCTGATACCAGCTGCGGTGACCCAGCATACCACTGCATGATGTAATACACTATAGTCGTTGACATAACACCAATGAAACACCGTTCACTAGTATTACATCCCTTAGAGTGGTACAACAGAAACACAGCAGGTCCAAGACATGACTATAGATTACAACTCGACTCTTTACAAAAGTTTCAGAGAACACTCTAGGTTAAAGAGGAGGAAAATAACTTCTTACAAATAAGAACCAGAATTAACAACTCCGAACTATCTGGCTAAAAGGACTAATATCTAAACCATAAGGCTTGCAATTCCTACTAATGCAATGCTCTATAGAAGTAGGTTTTATGGCTAGAGTATCTACTCTTATCTAAGCAGAGACTTCGTCTTCACTTTGGTTGATGAATATGTTGACTTCATGGACTTTATTGAAGATCTTGAGCTATTGATGAT
Source organism: Avena sativa (assembly GCA_916181665.1). Taxonomy (NCBI): domain Eukaryota; kingdom Viridiplantae; phylum Streptophyta; class Magnoliopsida; order Poales; family Poaceae; genus Avena; species Avena sativa. Next base: position 538,849,879 of record OV702289.1, on the reverse strand, counting down.
GGTTTCTTGAGCAGAATTGATGTTAACGTTGTCTTCAACGGCTTAGAACCTAGCAAGGGTTAAGAAGGTACGGTTGAGTACGAGCGTACTCAGCAAGTTCACTAAAAAGGAGTGTATGATGCACTATCTCTACAGCCACATACCAAAGGTCGTAGACAATGCAGGTTTTCGTAAACATTTCATCAAAGGTTGCTTTTATTCTGAAAACTATGTCCGACGGCCTTCACAGGTTGACCAGAACCTTCATGGGGTTCCTTTCCTGCCGCGTTCATAGCTCCTTACCGGGACAAAGAGTAACATGTCACAATTCTTACACTCTGCAGATGTGCGTTACTTTACCCATGAGAGACCTTAGCTTTGTTGCACATCCGAGTTGCATTCTCATCCACACTTCCTTGGTGTGGGGCCCAGTCTAAGATCCAAGCCAATCACTGCCCTCTCCATGACCCCATATGTCTGCATGATCCTTCAGGGCTGGCTACACCTCCTTTAAGCCCCCTTTCGGGCAAGTTACAACCCTGATGAGTTCCTAAAGACTCTATGAGCTGGTGATACCCCTAGCAAGCTCCATAAAGGTCTGACTATACCTTCGGCAGCCACTCATAGATAATCTAGACACCAAAATAGTGGGGCCTAAGGGTGCCCACCCATATGCTGGATCCACACAAGGAATCACAGCGTCATGATAAGGTCATCTTGCCTCCATATGAAAGGAAGAAGATACAACTGACTTCTCCATCCCATTCCAAATCTCATGATTAACGCATAATATACGGCGCTAGAATCACTGGCGACATTGGTTGTTAAGTCCTAGATATTATGTTCCTTTACCACTAGAACTATATCAATAGATTATTACCATTTGGTAAATAATCCATAATCATATTATTATGAAAAGAGTATTTTCTGTCCTTTTTGAAATGTAGGTGATGACAACATTTGAGTTACAAGCATTTGATAGAAAATAATCAAAGGACATGAGCAAGTTGTGAACTTGCCTTTTGTGATTGCAAGATTATGCACTCATGGTCTTCAATACAATAGAAGATCCAAAATCTGGAAATAGCATCATTGGTCCAGTAAGGACTAATTTTGAATGAAGCAAGATGCAACGATGCATAAGTAATGCAATGCAATTTGATAGACGCGAATCCCTGGAATAGTCATATCTGATCTAGGGTTTGGAGTTTGTGATGAGTTCTTTGGAATGTGTTGCACTTTTATATCAGCTTCACATTTGTGCTTCTTATTAAGGCTTGTGAGAGTGTGTGAAACAATATGTAAGTATAACAAGTAGTATACAATACTAAAGCATTCAAATGGAGCATGGTATCTGAAATATTTCTTAAACAAGATTAAGATTTAATTAGAGCTTTTAGATAAGCGTTCAAGGATTACTTTTAATGTTTATTAAAAGAATAACTCTGGAGGAAAATCACACTTAACTAAACAAAAGTATTTAAACTATAAATTAACACTCTTAGGCTTTCTTGCTAATTATAATTCTTAAACAAGAAAGAATTACTTTATTTGAATAAAAACTACACTAGTAGTTGAGACTTATCTATCTTGGTCATTATATGGTATTATAACTTGGTTCACTTTATAATGTTACTTTAAGGTTAATTAAGAGTGGTAACACTTCTATTTGAGGCATATTCTCTTAACATTATTGTTGAATAGAATTCTTGATTTATTTACAATTGAATGGGTATGATTCATAATGTGGAAACTTCATTGGTTAACCACTCCCGAATTATCTTGGAATATACTTATTAACTTGTGAATGAAATAATAGTAAAGGTTTTAATAAGTCAAAATATTATTATTGAGGATTTTATAATTGATAAACTATCTTTGGAGAGAAAATTTTACCTAATTCTGAATGGTAGTTTTAGTAAGTACAACTTAAAATGGTTAGACTTATGTTAGTTTCAATTAAACATTATTTGAACTTGTTATTACATTTTTAGACTCTAAACAAATAATGGTAAAGACAAAAGTAAAGGTTTATATATTTTCAATGAATTAAAATAAAAGAAAAGAGTTTAAATAAGATTTATTAGACCTCTGCCTTTTATTTTACTTCAAAAGTGAGAGTTGCCATTTGTAACATCCCAAAATTTTCATCTGAAAACCATCATCATTGCATTCATATCATCGTGGCATGTACTACTTTGCATTTAGTTTGTCCTCCAAAATTTTGGTGAAATTTCGAGGAAATTTGGAGCCCTTTTGCTAAATCCAAAACCTAGAAAAAGAAATATAAAAAAAAGAAAAAGAAAAGGAGGGAAAAATTTAAACAGCAGCAACACTTCTGGCCTTTTCGTCCCAAACTGGCCCAACCAGCCCACCTGGGCCACTCTCCCCCTCTCTGTCTTTTCTCACGCCCCCACTGCACACCCCCACCCACTTACCTCCTGGCCCCACGCCCACGTCGATGCCACCTCATCTTCTTCCACGCGAACGAGCTGCACCTCCTTCCCTCCTCTATCGTTTCCAAAACCCGGACGAATTCAGGCGTTTCTCGCATTAATCCCCCACGGCGACCGCCCCTTCTTAATCCCCTCCCCTCCCCGTCAGTTTCCCCTTAGCCACTTCCCCTAGAGAGCCCCCAGGCTCCCCAATTACTAGCTCGAACCGTCACCGTCCGAAGCAACTCCGGTGAACTCCGGCCACCATGCGCCCTCCTCTCTGCCCTGTCTCATTTTCCGTGTCCTGGCGCGTCTTTTAACCCCGGCCGCGTGCCTTCTCTTGCTCCAAGTCGACGACATGGTCTACTCCGGCGAACTTCCTCTGCTGCCGGCGTCCATCGAATTTTCCGGTGAGGTTAGGGTTTCTGCCGCCCCTTTTTAGTCTCTGCTAGATCGTGCTGACCCGGGCGCACACCACTGACCCCTTTTCTTGCTTGTTCGAGCCCCAGATTGTCGACACCGACGCAGAAACTCGAGCTCCGCCGTCGACGCAACTCCGGCGAGGGATCGTGATCGAGCCAGAGCACCCCCCACGCCACCGTGACCTCCATCGAGACCGCCACGACCGCCTCGACCTCTGGTAAGTGTCCACGGACCCCCTTCCCCTGTAGAATCGCCGGAGCACCACCGTCCGATGAGCCGCCGCCGCGCGCAGAGAGTCAGCGCCGCCAGTTTGTGGTTGTGCGCTGAGCACCGTTCAATCAGATTTTAGCGGTTAGGATTAGATCGACGACCGAAGCGGTACGTTCTGATCAGCACCAAACCGGTACGGACCAATAGGATTGCGCCATGTTGCCCAGGCTATCTGATTAAATAGAAAAATAGACAGATTATGTATTAAACTTAGAAATTCAATAACTTTTGATCCACAATTCAGAAAAATGCAAATTTGGTGTCTATGGATTCAGAAAAATAAGACCTTTATTATAGAGGCCTTGTTTCACACTTTTGCTTCTGAAAAATTGAAATTATAGGCAGAACCTTTTTAGGAGTATTTTGCTCATAAAAATTATTCCATAAATTGTTTTTGGGTATTTCTTATGCCTTTAGATAGAGTATTTTAACCTTTGTACTATAGACTCTATAAGTTTTAGAGTTGTGATCATATCATTGCATTTTGCATGCATTCATATTTTTTGTAATGTTTTATTGATTGAATTATTGTTGTTGTATTGTTCTTTATGTAGATTGTGTGGATTGTGAAGTTTATTGTTGTGAGGATTGTACCTATTCCCCTAGCTTCCAAGGCAAGTGATATTTCATCTTATGTCCTATTATTTTCACTATTGCACTAGTGTTATTTTGGTGGATCTTAGCATGATAGGATTATTTATATGTTACTATACTATGCTATGCTATCCTATAGATTATATCTTGGTAGTATTTCCCTAGTTGAAAGACTTCATATGCTAGAGTGCTTAGCCATGCTATTAGAATTCGTGGGGGGAAATACATATCAAGGTAGTATGGAAGGATATTATTTTGTTTAACTAAGAAAACAACTAATGTTAATGAAACACCTGGGTGGAATGGGACTTGCTTGGATTATGTTGAGTGGTTACTCAGGGGCCATGTCTATGGTCAGCTGGTGTATCACACCTGTGGACGGCCACCCAGGAACAAAGATATTGGAGACGTTCTTATCACGAAGCTTCCAGTGCAGCCACATGGCATATGGGCTCTGCCTTGACCAACTAAGTTGCAAGAACTCAGCCAGACAGACAGAAGGTGGTAGTTATGATAGGATGGAACGCGTCCGTGGTGGTCTGAGGGATTGCTTCTGAAAAGTCTCATCTCGATGCATGTCGAGTCTTGTGGGGAAAGTGCACCACCTCTCGAGAGGGTAAAACTAAGTACTTAGCCGTGTCCCCGGTTATGGACAATTTCTGAGCCTCAAGACAGTGAAGCGGTTCAATAATCTTCTCATCCAAATTTCTCTAAGTTAAAACTTGTGGATGAACATGGGTAGAGGTTCAGTGATGTCTATCATTGGTACCTTAGTGTTTGAAAGAGAATACTTACTCTTCAAAAACTATGAGTTAAAACTTGCTTTTAGCAAAGTCAGCCAAAACCACACTTAGCCATATATTCATGTAGTTGTTGGATTATACTAAGTATCTATGGTACCACTTGCCAATACAATTCTAAATGTATTGACCCTTTGTGGCTGTAACTTATTATATTGCAGGATACTCTAATGATGAGTAGGGTTGTGGGTCTACACTCGACATGCTTGCCTGTGGCGCATGAAGACAAAGACTCTATTATTATACTATGTAATGTGAACCTTGAGTATCATTAGCCTTGGGCTAAGTGAGTTGTATGAACCATTATACTCCTGGATATGCGATGTAATAATGACCTTTGTTTCTGTGTACTTCATCTTAAACTGTGGGTGCTAGCATTTCGATCCAGGGACTAGCACTACAATCAGAGGGATCTTACCTTATTATGGTGAGATCTTACACCATTTTTGATGTGTAGAATTTATTTTTATGATCATTTTGGTATATTATAAGTATTTTTGTGATTTTTAAATAATAAGATATGATTTTTATAAGTTTTATCACTTTATAAATAACTAGTAAATAATAAATATTAGTTACGTGATACAAAAATAATTTAAACAAGTTTGTAAATGTATATTTTGTTTTTATAAGAATTTTGGTAGATTATTTATATTTTTCTCATTTACCAATATTAAAATATGAATTTTCAAAGAATTATTACTTATAAAATCTTTATAAAATAATTATTATTTAAACAGTTAACATGATAATATTTTATAATAAAGTTAAATTATAGATTTTATTTTTCTAAGAATTTTGATATATTATATATATTTTTCTAAATTATAAAACAAAAGATATAGAATTAACAAGATTTAATCCTTTTATTAAAATTCTGGAAATTATATTTATTTTTAACTTATTTTGTTTTATCTATTTATTAACAGAGAATACTTTTCAAACTGTTTCCTACTCTACCCAGGGTCACTGACTCGTGGGGTCAGTACCACGTCAGCGGCCACCTAGGCACTGACCAAGTCAAATGAGGCTGGCGAGCCGGGATGACATGGGCGTGACGTGAGTGTGACGTCACCTCGCCAGCCACCACCAGATTGTCACCAGCGACGAGGTATGCGAGCACGCGCTTGGATATGAAGTGGTGCATTGGAACGAGCAGAGCACGACGATTCTAATAGTGGTGGCGCCGCCCGGAGATGGTCACCGGAAAGTGGTCACCGACGGCGAACAACGACGACGGTCTTGGGTGCTCGTGGTGGGAACGACTAAGAAGGAACGGAAGATAAAGGATAGGTGTGTGAGCACCGGTAGCTCACCGGGAAGCTGAAGGACATGACGATGAGGTAGGAGGAGATCGGAGACGACGGCACGATCAACGGCGGACCTCATCGGAGATGATGAAGAAGACGGCATGGGGCTCGATTCCATGAACCCCGGTTCGATTCCTTCAGCGAGACGACATAGAAGATCATGGCAGAGCTCCTGGGTTACTCTTCTGGTCACAGGGCGGCTTGGAACGACGGTGATTTGGGGTGGCCGAGAGCTAAGGTTTCGGCCGTGTGGGGGATGGAGACAGAGAGATCTTCAGAGAGGGAGGGAAGTGAGGATGAGGACGAGGAAGGTGTCGCGGTGTCGTTCTTATCCTCGGCTAGGACAGCGGCGAGAATCTAGGCGGTTGGTTCCTGCTGACGCTGGCGATTCGCATCCAGCGACGGCGCAAACCTCTAGCGAGCTGCCTGTGTGCGTCGCGGTGATGACGACGGCAATTTTTCCAAAAAAACCCTATCATTTCTAGGAACTAACCCGCAGTCCATCCTTGGTCCCACCTGTTAGTGAGAGCGAAACAGTGCCCAAGCTGGCTGCTACTGGGCCGATGCTGTTGGGCCGGTGTGGGCGGTAGACAGAGAGAAACTCTAGGACGGCCTGCTGGCTCGGCTAGGTTCTTTTTTTCTTTCTATTTCCTTTTTCTATTTTCTTTTTTGTTTTCAGATTTGTATTTTCACATGTGCTTTGTATTCTTTCCCATAGAGATGTATTTGCTAAGTAGTTGTAGCAATATTGAAATGTATTTAGTATAATTTTGTGAACTTTTATTATATAATGTTATAGTTTCTTTATTTTCTTTATATAGGTCCTTTTCCTTTTAATAATTTGTAAAGACCTTTGTTATGAATTTAATTTGCATAATAAACCATAACTTATAAAAGGATTTATTACTACTCATTCATAAAACTTGATTCTCATTAACTTTATAGTTTTAAGGAAACTTTTATATGGTGATCCTTGATTATTATATGATACATAAAGTTCTGAGGAATTAATGTGGTTACTATTATTCCCATGAGCTTAGGTGATATCAAAATGTATATTTTGTTATAACTTGCATAGAAGTTAGGATTTAAAAACTATAAATGTGTACCATGGATAATAACTCATCTTAGAGTGAGCTATTGAGATTTCTTCCTAAGGTGATCTTGCTAGTTTATAAAACTTGGTTTCTATTAAGGTTTAAGACAATAAGGTGGACAAGGCTTCCATCTATAAACACTCATCTAGTTCTCTAATTATCTCTTGGAAGCTTTAATTGTCCAAGAGGTATTGTTCAATGGTTACCTAGGAATAGGAAATGGTTTCTCTATCCATTTGATTCTAGGGTTTTGAATAATGAAGTAGACATGGGTCTTGTCATGGCTGCATGTATAACTAGCTAAAGGTTTCTAAAGAATTCTTACCTCAATACTTCACTAAGCTTATCTTGAGATAAGGAATTCCTTTCCTAAATATACTGCATATAACTTTCTTATATTATTCACAAAGATCACATCTTCCTGAATAAGACAATCATATGAATCCACCATATCCATCATCACATGATGACATGGTCATGCCCCTTCAACATTATTCCATCCTTACTCCTAGTATATAACTCCTCTTAATCAACTACCATTGATACACCTATCAATGTAGCTACTACTAACTCCATCTATTAACTTCCTTAACTTCATCTTGCAACCCTTCCAAGGCTTACAAGATTATAGTTCTCTCTATATCACATGGGATAACAATCCTCTGGAATAGGTAGGGTACTACTCTCCATAATACAAGTTGATCTTGTATTAACTTGGTTAAACTATTATACTTCCTTCTACTCCATACAACTTATGTTATATTCTTCATTATACTCTAGCTTGACTTCTCGTGATCAAGCTAGATGATTCATCTTACTAGGGCTTTACCTAATTTGATATACTCACCATTATTCTTTATCAGCTAGTCATCTATTCTCAAGGAACTTGAGAATAATGACCACCATCATTTGATTAAACAATCTTAGACTTCTCATTGTCTGGTCAAGATCTATTATCCACTAAGTAGTAAACTTGTACTAGTGTTTCTATAAAGCTGATCTTGTTAAAGAAGCTTACTTCATATCTATATCTACTTGGCTTAACAAAATTATCATTGGATATTCTAATACTACTAGCTTTCTCATAGCTCAATGATCACTAGTTACTTCTTGGGTTTAGGTACTGCTTCTAGTTAACTCATGAGTGAGTTAACACCTCCAACATCAAATGGTTTGATCACCACTAAGGATCTCATCCATTGGTGATGGCACACTCTACCATAACTAGTTCCTCCTTATTAATTTACCTAAGGTTTTTGGAAGGTCAACACAATAGGTCAAAGGCTATGAGTCAACAAGTGCTAGGTCAAGAATTGATCACACACATTGATGATCAATAGACACTAGGACTTGGTTAAATAGGATTGTCACCTCTTAGAATCATATTAAGGGTATGTGCTAGATGGTCTTGGCTTGACTTCCTTTTCTACTCTTATTTGTGATAAGAGTTAATGTTTAAAAACTACCATGATACCATGGTAAGAACAACTATAACAAGCAAGTGTATCAAGATTTGGTTATGGAGTTTCTTTTACTTAAATTATATACTTGACTTGGTATTCAGGGTTTGTGGTAGATAATACCTTGATACCATCTTTAGAATATTAAGTATTCATCTCTGAATTGTTGTATGGAATACCATGTAATGATCTCTAGAAGATCTTGCACTCCTTATTAAGTAGTGTGACGACTTAATTTTATTACATTTGATCTACCCTTAGATCAAATTATATTACGCAAAGATAAGGTTTTAGCAAAGGTCATATTGAAACTTATCGCAGTCAACTTGATGATCTACTTCAGTTCCACCAAGTTAAGAGAAGCTTCAATCTCTTTGACAAGTTTTATTTAAAAGCACGAAAATTATTTGGATTTTCTATGCATGAATGCAATGCACACACCTGTGTTCGGCTTATTTCTAAGCTCTAATGCCGGGATGTTACATCTGTTGTGCTCACACATTATGTTCTTCATATCGAATAATATGTCTTCACTATATGTGTGCCGGGCATTTTTGCTTTCAATGTTCTCATACCTATGATGAATCTATGGCGTCTTACAATAATAGTGATGCTAATAGGGAAGTTATAGAGTATGTTCTTTATGAAGGTGTGCATGAACTACTCCAACAAATAATGATACTTATGATGAGTAGTGATAATGAATTTTTACAAATGGCATACGAAACCTTGCAATACATTGTTGAGTATTGTCAAGGACATCTTAGTGAGAATGCACTTGTGTTGGATAGTAAGGCATAGCGTAAAGCCATAGTGCCCAAAGATAATCATTTGTGGGAATCACAAGATGAAAGTGAGGAGCACAAAGGTGAGGTTGACAAAGATTGGCACACTACAAATACTTTGTTTGATAATGATGCCTCTCTCTCTCTAGTAATGATTCTTATAATGCTAAAACTGATTGTAATTTATCAGTGGAGGCCTTGTGCCTAGACACTCATGAGGAGAGCATTATTAATGATGAACTAGAGACACACTGGATATGTCCTGCCTATGGACAATTCACTTCGATGGATCCAAACATCAAGAAGGAGTTGGCGTAGGTGTCATCTTGATATCACTGCAGGGCGACAAGATGAGATATGTCCTGTGGATGCAGTTCCGTGCCTCCAATAATGAGGCAGAATATGAGGCCCTACTCCACGGGATGCGGATGGCCAAAGCCTGAAGTGCAACGCGACTCGTCATCTACGGCGACTTCAAGCTCGTGGTGGACCAAACCATGAACCAGTGCGATGCTCTAAGCGACAACATGATCACCTGCCGCAACCTCTACGATGCATTCGAAGGGGACTTCGATGGCTGCGAACTGCGGCACATAGGCCGTGAAAGCAACGAGGAGGCTGACACGCTCGCCAACATAGGGTCCACCTGCGCTCTGGTACCACCCGGTGTATTACTAGAGCAGATCTGTGAGTGCTCCATCAAGACAAAGGCTCCTGAAGGACCATCCAGCACATCAAAGAACTCAGGGGCTGCGCCACCCGAAGAACTCGAAGGTCCGAGCAATGCGGAACAGGGACCCGGACCTGAAGGACCCATGGAGGTCATGCTCATCGAGCCATCCTGGACATAGTCATACATCACATACTTGGTCACCAATAGGCTGCCATATGACCCGACAGATGCGCGACACATATCACGGTGCTCCAAAGCCTTCACCATTATCAATAGTGAGCTATACAAATGGAGCATTATAGGAGTCCTTCAGCGATGCGTCTCTAATGGTGATGGGAGAGCCATACTCCTCGAGATACAAAAAGGCACATGAGGTCGTCACGCCGGGAGTCGCGCCCTCATCACCAAAGCTCTACGAGCTGGTTTCTAGTGGCCAACGGCGATGCGCGATGGCAAGGACATCGTCTAGAAGTGCAATGATTTGCAAAGATTCACGGATAAGTTGCACGCACCAGGCGCAGAACTTAGGCCAATACATGTGGCTTGGCCCTTCACGCAATGGGGACTCGACATGGTTGGCAAGTTGCAAAAATCATCACTTGTAGGATATGTCTCCCTCCTCGTTGCAATCGACAAGTTTACCAAGTGGATCGAGGCCATGCCGGTGACAAACTAGACAGGTGCCACCGCCGTCAAGTTCTTCGAGTCCATCGTCTTCAGGTTCGGGGTGCCACACAACATCATCACCGACAACGGGAAGAACTTCACCTTGAATGAGTTCTAGGATTTCTGCGAAAACCTAGGAATCAACATCAGCTACGCTTCGGTAGCAAATTGCTAGACCAACGGTCAAGTCGAAAAGGCCAATGGTCTCATCTGTAGCGGCATCAAGAAAAGACTCCTTCGACCACTCGAGCGAGTAGCTAGGTGTTGGGATGACGAGCTGCCATCCATACTATGGAGCCTGCGCACAACTCCAAACAGCTCCACAGGCTACACCCTGTTCTTCATGGTACATGGCGTCGAGGCAGTACTACCTACAGTAGTGTGCTACAAGGCCCCAAGGGTCGTCGCGTACAGTGAGGCCAAATCTATAGCCGCACTCGAAGACTCCGTCGACCTCCTCGATGAAGCACACGAGATCACAGTAGAACGATCAACGAACTACCAGTAGAGCCTCCACAACTACCACAGCCGACGGCTGTGCCCTAGATCCTTCGTCAAAGGAGACCTCGTCTTGTGTCTAAAGCAGAAAGGACACCTCAAGCTTGAGTCCCCCTGGGAGGGACCCTGTGTGATTACTAAAGTAATCCCAGGTGGCGCATATTGCCTGAAGGATGTAGAAAGCATAGTCACATACTCCAACCTCTGGAATGTTGCGCAGCTACGACGTTTCTACCCCTAGATGTTTTTATTTTACAATAAGGCTACTCAGCCAGGCTACTTAGCCAAACATTGTACCTCCTGATATTCTACAAATAAATAAAGCTAAGTGCCTCTAACCATGTGTCCCATTACATTTACTTTCATTGTTATTTCTGCACTTGGGGGCTGCGCCTCCCTGACGGCCTTGTCGCATATACAACCTCACAAAGCAATGACCCGAGTAGCTGATCAAACTGCCAACCGAACCCTTGATAAAACCAACCTAGTTGCAACCCAACTAGTCGGCTGGTAAGGCGATGAGATCCGCAAGCGGTAGGCTAACAAAAAGACATTGCATACAAAGCACACTGCAAAACAAATAAGCTAACAGCTTTTCATACGAGCATGGGTAACAACAGCCAGTCGAAACATTATACAAATTTTACAACACTCATACATCCTGTGCAGATTAATAACTATTCTACTAACGCAAAATAAGAACATTGGTGTGCTCGTCAAACAAGCTCATGATTTCTTGTGTTGGATGATCAACCGCTCGATACTAGGGTACCATGTTCCACGCCATCCCTGCTGGAGGCGGAGGTGGTCCTGCGGCAATAGCATCCAAGTCTACGTCGGGTCGCTGCATGAGCACAAGCACCAACCTAGCCTTGGCACCTGCAACTAGTTGTTGGTGCACACACTCGCGTACGACATCAACACTATGAAACCTTCCCATCAGAGCAAGCAAGCTCGAGGGTGTGGCATACAGTGGATACATCGCGCTGAAGATATGCTTCAAACACAATTGTGCTTTCTTTAGAAAGTGTAGGACATGTGATACGTGGTCCTACAACATCGCCAATTTGACTGCACGATCCTTGTCAGACCAGAAAAATCTACCAGCTTCTAGTTGTTCCTTAGTCAAACAACTCAGTCGAGCGCTGATGCGGTCCCTCTCTTCCTACGGAATGAGATTGACAACTGCAAAGACAACAACATAAAGGCATCAGCCACCAGAAACAAAAACACCACATGCACACTGCAGCAACAAAGTCAAAGAAACACCCACATTGCAACTGCTCATTAATTTGGGTCACCTCGCCAAGAAGATAAGCTTCCCGTTCTAAAGATTTTTTTGCCTTCGACTTCAAGACATCAGCATTACCGTGAATCTTCTGCACGTCTCGCTCCAAATGCTTCACGCGATCACGCAAGCGCACAACTCCTCCACTTTAGAATGTGGCTACACCACGAGTGCATCAACAGAAGGCACATCTTGCGAACCACTCGAAGGGCCCTAACCAAGTAGAAGATTGGAAGAATATGAGACACTACACATGGAATCCAAATGGAGCAAGCATAGAGATAATTTATACATCTAGAATACACCAAGTTTTAACAGGGGCACCCCCACATATATTGTTCAAAGACAAGGCCAAGTTTCCCCGATACAACAAAAGGAAAACAATAGATAGCTACGCCTATACGTCGGCACCCGCGGGCTTCTTCGACTCCGTGGTAACCTCTAATGTTGTGGCCTTCGCTGCGGTGATTCCTGACATTGTAGCCCCCGCTGCGATGGCCCCTGACACCGTGGCCCCGCCGCCTTCATCCATTTTCACTCTGTAGAGTACTTCGCAAGTGTCTCTATGAGCCGCGGCCCATATTTATGATAGCTAGCAGCAAAGAAAGCGAAAACTACCTCCTGGCCCTCCGCGGTCGTTGGCATCCTTGAAGTTATCCGGCTGACATCCAGATTGGCGCTGCAGGCCTGTGCCATCGCCAACCCCAAGGATGCGCCGGCTCCCTTCTGCGCGCTCTTGAAGTCCGCAGGCACGCCACCCGCGAAGGTCTCAACTAGGCCATTAAGATCTTCAACTAGCTTAGCCTTGGGGAGCATATATTTGTGAAGGAGTCTCACAATGGCTCTAGCCTTCTTGAGGGCGTCTTGAGCGGAGGTGATACGTCCAAAACGTATCTACTTTCCCAAACACTTATGCTATGGTTTCTCCTCTAAACTTGTGTGATTTGGATACAACTAACACGGACTGACGTTGTTTTCAGTAGAATTACCTTGGTGTCTAGTTTTTGTGCAAAAAATCAACTATCATGAAAAATCCCAGAAAATATGCCAAAAATCCTATTTCACGAGAAGATTCACGGAGCCAGAAGACGAGATGGAGGAGGGCCACGAGGGCCCCACACCACCTGGCCGCGCGGGCCAGGCCAGGCCGCTCCTGGGGGTGTGGCCGCCTCGATCACCCCCTCGGCCTCCCTCTTCGCCTATAAGTTGCCTCTTGACCTAAAAACCAAGGGGTTTTCGATGTTTTTCTAGAAAGAGTTCCGCTATGCCACCACCACCAGATTCCGCAAATCAGAACCAGAAACTCCGTTCTGGCACCCTGTCGGGACGGGGAATTGGAGGAGATCATCGCCATCATCATCACCGTCGCTTCTCCATCAACCATCCATGATTCCCCCATCTATGAGTGAGTAATCCCCCGCTGTAGGTTGTGGGGATGGTAGGGATTGGATGAGATCGTTCATGTAATGGCATCAGATTGTTAGGGCATGCTGCCTAGTATCTATTATTAGTGCTTTTTGACTTTGTTGCAACTTCTTATGCTTAATGCTTGTCACTAGGGCCCGAGTGCCATGATTTCAGATCTAAACGTGTTATTGATTCATGATGATAATATTGTTTATGGTCTTACCTACAAGTTGTATACACATATTGTTGTCCGGAACCAAAGGCCCCGAAGTGATAATAATCGGGATAACCGGAGGGAATGGCTTTGATGTGAGGATCACATGTGTTCATGGAGTGTTAATGCTTTGCTCTGGTGCTCTATTAGAAGGAGCACCTTAATTGCCAGTAGTTCCGTTGAGGCCCCATTGCAAACGGGCTGGCATGACAAAAGATGTTGTGCAAGTTCTCATTGCGAGCACGTATGACTATATATGGAACACATGCCTATGATTATTTAGTACTTGGATGCTTTATCTTATTTATCTACAAATGCCCTATGTCTTGATTGCTATATGAATTGTCTTGTCCATGCAACACCCGTCCATCCATCCCTATGACTATCGCGTTTTAATCTTACTGTTTACTTCAATTGTTACTACTGTCTTTACTTTTACTACTTCTATTACTTTGCTATTGCTACTACAAAACTGTTGCTACTGATAAACTGCTGTGAGCAAGATTGTTTCCAGGTGCAGCTGAATTGACAACTCATTTGTTAAGGCTTATAAATATTCTTTGGCTCCCCTTGTGTCGAATCAATAAATTGGGTTTCACTTCCCTCAAAGATACTGTGATACACCCCCTATACTTCTGGGTCATCAAGACTATTTTCTGGCGCCATTGTCAGGGAGCATAGCTTTATTATCAAGTTCACTTGGAATCACTATTGTTCGCTGCCCTCCATTCATCATGGGTAAGTCTCGTGATGGAAAAGTTCCTATATTACCATCCACTACAAGAAGAGGTACGGTTTTGAACACCTCTGTTTCTCTTGATTCACCATCTGTTATGAGTAAGCTCCTTACACCACCACATACACATGTTACACATACTGCTACTACTGCTGAATCTGAAACTTCTGATGCTTATGATTTTGCTTCTACTGTGCTTGATAAAAGTGGTTCATTAGGTCCTTTCCTAGATGCTATGATTGCTAGAACTATAGCTGGAAATACTGAAACTCCTAATGAAGATACTACTACACCTATCAGTTCATCTGAGTCTATAGAGAGCTATGATATTGAAGACGGATATATAAAAATGAATGATGAATTTATAGAGGAATGTCAAAATACTCATGGTAAAAGTGCTATTAAGAATCTCCTTGAGAGGCGTACTATAAAACCCAAACTATCCCCTAATGATAAGTTTGCTACATCTCCCATAAACATTAAGGATAAGGATTATGATTTCTCTCTTGATTTATCTTACATATCTATTGTTGAGAAAGAACCTTTTTGTGGGACTAAGAATGAAAGTGCGGTAGCACATATGACTGAACTTTCTACCATGAGTGGCCTGTTTTCTGATGATATTAAGATGCGCACCTACTTTGTTGCTAAAATTTTCCCTTTTTCACTAAAAGGAGAAGCTAAAACTTGGTTTAATAATTTACCTCCTGGATCTATTGATAGCCCTGATTGCTTGATTAGTACCTTCCTTCAGAAATATTTCCCTCCCAGTGCTAGACATGCCATTTTGCAGGAACTTTTTGATTTTAAACAGGGAGAAAAAGAGATATTGCCTGAATCATGGGCAAGGTTTTGTGCTTTGATTCATGCACAAGCTGGATGTCCATTACCTAAAAATGAGCTTCTTGATATATATTATAATGGACTAACTGAAGAATCTAGGACATACCTGGATAGTTGTGTTGATTATGTTTTCAGGAATAGAACTCCCAAGGAAGCTGAGGAATTAATGGCTAAAATAAGAAAAAAATATGATGACTGGACTCCACCTGAACCAACTTCATCTGAGACAATTACACCTGAGTTAACCATGCATGAGCCAACACCAACACCAACATCAAAGAAGAGGGGAGTTATTGAACTAAATAATGAAGTGATGAAGGAAGCTAAGAAATGTCTTAAGGAGAAGGGTATTAAAGCTGAAAATTTGAAGAAATTACCTCCTATATGTAACTACCTCGGTGAATTACGCTCCTAGTTACAAGCCTGGATGAACGGAAATGGTTGAAATAGTACGGTGGGGCCCAAATGCCACTCACAGGTAGACCTTTCGGCCATCCCAACCATTTCCAATCATCAGAACAAGAACGGGCGGCGTAATCGGCAGGCGAAGGGATCAACTACATACACAAGTGAGTATGTATGCAAGCCACCATACAATAGTACATCAGAGCCATTCCATCTAAAAAGAAAGGAAATATAGCAACGCCATACGGTAAGATCCAAATATCCTAGATAGATATAATAGTTTAGGATATCTCCTCATACATCAATCAACAGAGTATCAAGCGGAAGCGGAAGACAAAATCCGAGTACGGATAAGAAGCAAATCGGCATAAGATGCCCCATAAATAAGCAGACCCCGCCCACAGATCTCACGGATCCCCATTCCCGTAATCTCTACACCGAATGATCGTTGCCCACATCGTCCGTCTCTTCCACCCAGTATCCATCTTGCGAGGGTACCTGTTCATCTGAACCAATAATTTATCGTGTGAGACCCTAGGGGTACTCAGCAAGTCTTTATGCCTCTAAAGGGGACACAACCTGGGGTGACGCAATTGCAGCAAAAGATAAACCCTAACAATTCTATAGATACTCGCTAAACATCCGCCTAACCAGAGATAGACGGATGTCCGTGAATTAATAACAACAGTTCACAGTTATAACGGTAATCTTAACAGATCCATCCTCCTCCTCGCTTACCGACGAGGAAGCGGACGAACAACCCCCCATCCGTTAGCAGTTTTATTATCCATTCCGTGAGTGTTGCACTATTTACTAGTCAGGTACCTAGTCTAGTCAAATTAAAAGCGGTACTTTAGTTATGCTTGTCTATGATCGAGAAACTGTGCTCCAAGTCGTCCATAACCACGGACACAGCTTTTAGAAAGTTTTACCCTGCAGGGGTGCACAAATAGCAACACACACTCGATATGCCTCGGAAAAACCAAATCAAAACCCAACGAGGCAGTCACGACAAAGCGATCACAGGATTCAGAAATATTTCAGGGGGCCACCCCATTGAGCTACCCACAACGAAGTTAGCTGACTCCGAGACGGCCTCAAGGTTTGCGTCAATGGCTGTGAACGACTAGGAACCCGAAAATGTGACTGGGCTTGTCGACACCGCGAAAACACTCCGCTTTCCTAAACAGTACAGTGTGTAGTACCTCGCACAATTTAAATAAAGCAGTAAAGCCTGGCATAAGTACAGGATAGTAAATAAAACCTCAAACTAGTTTGTGGCCCTCAAGAAATAAGAATGAATCAAGATCTGGCTCAGGGGGGTTCATAAGCCTCCCGGATGTGGATAGCGCGAATATTCAAGGAACAGGAATCAAGTACTCGGGGTCCTACGGGACACAAGTGAGCCTGAAAAACCAAATAGCGAATATGGCTCACCGATGCCACTTTCATTAGTTATCCCATTACTACTCAGGTTAAGTTGTTTAGGTACCTCGTTATCCATCAGACACTCACATACCCTACACATGCTGTTCTACGACCCGCATGGCTCAAACAACTCCTGCAGTAATGGCTCATGGGATGGAGGAACAAGCTTCGGTGGGGTTTAAAAGTAAAGGCTATGCAATACTTGGGATTCAGTTTAATGCAATCGCGACTCAATGATACAAGAGTAAGATAGAGGCAATAGGTACTATATGTATGCAAGCATGGGGTAGTGCTTGCCTGGCAACTCAGTTGAATCAAGGGATGGATTTGGGTAGTGCTCCTGGTTCTCTTGATATATCCCCTGCTCAGCGTCTATTCGAAGAAGAACCAAACAAACAAGGGCCAACATAAATAAAGTGCACAAGCATATGAATTAAATGCATCAAGCAAACAATCATGCCATGATGAATGATGCACAATTTGCATGGCAACGAAGTAGCATGGCATGGGTGAGGTGTGGAATACAAGATTAAATCATTTTATAGAGTTTTGGCCCCATTTTATACCCATATTAGTTGCTGTACACTTTATATTTATATGATGCATGCTGCAAAACAGAACATGGAATGCATAAACAGAAAGGTCTCGTCGAGCTAATCATTTTAGACATATTATTTGTTAAATTTGGAGTTATAAAACAAAAGATATTAATTAATTAAGGAAAAAGGGCATTTTAATGTAATTTTTATTAATTTGGGAAATAAAGTGTACAAAATATATTTTGGATGGCATATTTGAATTCCTCATATTTTTCTGATTTGAAAACATATATTATTTGCATTATTTGGATTTGTATTTTAAAAGTTATTTAAAAACAGAAAATAAATTTGAATTTGAATTAATTTGAAATAAATTTGAATTAAAACAGAATACACAGAACTTTTGTTACTCAGCTCTAGGCTAGCCACAGACAATGACCCGTGGGGCCACGCTGACTGGGCAACACAGGCGCACAGAAAAACTTTTTACACCGGGGCTCTGCCAGACACAGAGAATGACAGGTGGGGCCTAGGCGTCCTCGGGGCCACGCGCGGGTGCGCCAGCGGGGGCGTGCCACGTGGGAGAGCCCGGGAGCACGGGTTAACGCTTAAAACTGCGGGGGGGGCTCTATGCAAAAGGGGCAGGGTGGCTGACTGGTGGGCTCAGGCGGACCGCGGGTTAGGAGGAAAAAAGGTAGGAGGGGTTTTGTGCAAAACGGCGAACGTACTGTTCCTCTTCTCGGCGGCAGAGGACAGATCGGTGCGCGTCAGCGGCAGGGCGCGGCACGCGGGCTCGAACCTGGGACGATGCGGGTGCGCGCGCAGAGGCGGAACCGCTGCGGTGGCTTGGGCTAGGTGTCAGGAGAGCGGGCGGGGCCTAGATAGGGTGCTATGCGGGGCGGGAGCGAGCACACAGAAACGAGCGGCGACGCGCAGGGGGTGATCGACGAAAGGACCGGCGGACACAGGCGACGGCGGAGGAAACAGAGGTGTCAGGGAGGTGGGCCAGCTCACCGAGAGGCAGTTGGTGTAGCTAGATCGGGCAGAGGAGCTGGCGATCGACGTCGAGGCAGAGGCCGGGCGATCTAGGGTTTGGCGTCGGTGCAGCGATGGTTCTGGCGGTTCTAGGGCGCCTCCTTCTCGGCTCCGGGTACAGGGGCGTCGCTGGTGCTCGGCTTGGCCTTCCCCAACGTCCAGTCACCGCGCCCTCCTTCTGCAACGGTGGTGGTAGGGTGATGCCGAAGGTGGCCGGCTAGAGAGGGTGGTCGGCGATGGAGAAGAAGGGAGAAGGGGAGGAGAGGCAGGTCCTGGGGTAGATCTGGGCGAGGCAGAGAGGAGAGCCGAGAGGGGGATAAAGCAGAGAGAGGGGAGGGAGGAGCCGTGCGGGAGTGGTTGGATAAAGGTGGCCTCGGTGGTCACCTTTCCTCCTCTCGCCGATCACGTGCTCGGTCGAGGCAGGGGCAGGGCAGGCAGGGGGTGGCTTCCAGGTGGGACCAGAGGGCGAGGCCAGGGTGGCAGGGGCAGGCTCGGGCTAGGGGCCACTAGGCAGGGAGAGAAGAGAGGGAGAGAGGGTAGGCTCGGGTTAGGGTTTGGGGGAGCCTCGGGTGAGCTAGGCTCGGGTTAGGGTTTGTGTGGGGGTAGCTAGGTGGGTCCAGGGTGACAGGTAGGGCCAGCTAGGTAGAGAGAAGAGAGAGGCCGAGAGAGAGAGATGGTGGTAGCTAGGTTAGGTCATGGTTTAGGGTTTTTGGAGAGAGGGGTATGGTGATTAGGGTAGAGAGGGACTAGGGTTTGGTTTTAGATTAGGTGGGGTGTCCTCTTATGACAAAGCCAAGCAAGCACATGCCAAGCTCCATCTAGATCTAGACAAGGTAAGGAGGGGTGAGATGGTTTAAGCATGATCAAATAAGATCAAGCTAAAAGGAGGGAGAGAGAGAGAGATGATCCACTCCAAATGCAAATAAAAACCAAAGCTAGTAAAAGATGGTTCTTGCATGGCCCATGCAGAACAATTAATGCCTTGCTTATTTTGTGAAAACAAGATTATCACATGGCATTAAACTTAGGCATTCCCACAAGTGGAATAAAGCCAAGCCAAGAATTTAAAAGAAAGTCCCAAGTGGATTAAATGGAGATGATCATATTTGAATACAAATGGGACATGCTAGTGTGTATGGGCCACTAGATGATTAATAGTCCCAAAAATATTCCAACATGAGCTTCATTCCATAATAATTCCATATGGAAGCTAGGGAAAAGGGGTCCACTCACAAGGCATGCAAAGGGGGCCATGTGGCTCTCATATATCAATAATGTGAAAACAACATGATGCCAAGATGAGAGCATGTTGAAAAGAATTGGATCCATCCCAACCCCCATGAGCTAGAGGTAAACTCAAATAAAGTGCAAAGCTCATATTTAGTTGGATGGTGGAATTATAAGGTGGTGAAAGAAAAGGTGGTGGAGTTATTAAGAGATATGCCCCCAACTCAACTTGGGCATTAAAAAATATATCAAGAACCAAATACATTATCAAGAGGCAAATACAATTAACAATGCATATGAGAGAAGAACCAAAACAAAAGGGTTTTATATGATGCTCAAATGCAAGAAGGCATGATGACATGAGCATGATATAATGATGATGCAACAATTATATGTTTGAAGTAGCCATTATATAGACTAGACTAGTAGCATTGCAATTGTTAGACAATTGGGATGCTACACTATAGAAGAATTATGTAAGTCAATCTCCCACTCATCTACTATTGAGGTACACTCTCTCCAACATTTTGATAAAGGTGACATTCCTTATTCTAAACCTCCTGATCAATGCTTGGAAGAATTTGATATATTTATTGTTAAGCAAGATAATTTTAATAAAAGGGTGCAAAATCATCTAATGGAAAACTCGAGAGCTATTATTGAGCTGAAGGATATTGTGGAAAGAACCTCTAATGATGTTAAAATGCTTGTTAAACATTTTCAAATGGTTCAAACTCAAATTGATTAGCTTATTAAGGTACAACAAGATTTGCTAGTTAATGCTTCTAAGGAAAAACATGCTTATGAAATTAGAACTAGAAGTGGTGCTGCCAGCCAGGATCCTCTATATACTGAGAGGCGTCCTAAAAGAATTGAGCAAGATTCTCAACAAATTGAAAATAGTGGTACTTCCCCTAAGAAAAGGAAAAAAGAAACATAAAACTATTGTAGAGTCTTCTTAACCTGCTAAAGACCCTAATAGTATATCTATCTCTGATGCTGAAACTAGAAGTGGTAATGAGGAAAATGATGCCCCTGATAAAGAGAAAGTTGAAGAAGAACCTGAAAGGCACACTAAAAATACTAAATACACTAAAGAATATTTTGTTGCTAAGAAACATGGTAGTGAAAGAGAGCCTTGGGTCCAAAAACCTATGCCTTTCCCTGATAAGAAACACAAGTCAAAGGAACATGAACACTATAACAAGTTTTGTTAGTGGATGAAACCTTTATTTTTGCAAATTCCTTTGACTGATGCTAATAAATTACCACCTTATTCAAAGTATATGAAGGATATTGTCTCTAATAAAAGGAAGATCCCTAATGAACAAATTTCTACTTTGCTTGCTAATTATTCCTTTGATGGTAAGGTTCCAAAGAAACTTGGAGACCCAGGGATTCTAACTATTCCATGCTCTATTAAAAATAGTTATGTTAGAACTGCTTTGTGTGATTTGGGAGCAGGAGTTAGTGTTATGCCTTTTTCTCTCTATAAGAGACTTCAATTGGAAAAATTAATACCAACTGATATATCTTTGCAAATGGCTGATAAATCTACTACTATTCCTGTTGGTATATGTGAGGATGTACCTGTTCAAGTGGCTCATAATTGCTTGATATTAACTGACTTTGTTGTGCTTGAAATGCCTGAAGATGATAATATGTCTATTATTCTTGGGAGACCTTTTCTTAATACTGCAGGAGTTGTTATTAATTGTAATCAAGGAAAGGTGACTTTTAGTGTTAACGACAAGGAGCATACTGTCTATTTCCCTAAGAATATTGATAGGACTTATGGTTTAAAATCAATTGAACATGTTGAGGGCATCCAAGTTGGAGAAATATATTGTCCCATACCACGAGAAAAATATGAAACTATTATGATTGGGACCATTGCTATCAAGGTTGAGGTAACATAATCATTAGTGGAATACAAAGTTTTGTTTCATAAAAAAATGTTTTGGTAACAAGACCTGATCAACCTTGTTAAAAAAGGGATTTTTAATGAACAAAACAATGTTTTCACCATGATTATCTTCGCTTACTTTTATTTTATCCATTTTAATTTTTGCTTTCACTTAGTTTACTTTTCTATTGCTAGTTGCTTGCATAGTAGAGTGTCTTAGAACTTCTGAAGTTTCAGTTTTGTTTTGTTATTTGCATCATTCCAAAGTCATCTTTCTGTCAGAAATTCATTCATCAATACCGGAAAATTGCTCAAAAATAAAGTGTCTCGAAAAATTCTAGAAAATTCATATTAAATTTTTACGTGAAAAAAGGGGCAGAGAAGTGTTTGGAGAGTACCGGGGGCCCACCAGGCAGGCACACCACCTGGTGGCGCGGCCACCCTAGGGGCGCGCCTGGCCATGGTGTGGGCCACCCCTGGCCCTCCACTCACTCTCTCACTTGCCACTTCTTTCTCTCTCCCAAGAAAACACCAGTTCTTTGCTCGAAATCGCGTTCTTGCTGTTCTTGTCCATGATTTTTTGATCTCTTTGCTCAGCCTATCTTTGCTACTGAAATTTGGAGCATTTGTTCTCCGGTATGTGACTCCTCCGCTTGTCCAAGTAGATTTGTGTTTAGTGGATTATATCTTGTGTATTTTGCTACTGTAGGTGACAGGTTATGTGAGCTTGTAAGCTTGTTTAATGCTTAGAGAAATTGTTTTGATGCATGTTTAGGCCTCTTACAAATCCCTATGAGTAGTTCCTTTCATTATGTATTCACTTTGAATCACTTGTATGATGGTTGTCTAAAAAATTCAGAAAAGAAGATGAATGAACACCAACTCAACCAACATGAATTGAGGGTGCCTACAGTTATGAAGGTTCACCGTGACGAGGAAGTCTTTCCCTCTGCCTATCCATGCTCTGAATTCATGAGGGTTGCAGGGATTTCTCAAGATTTCCATACTTTGATAACTAATGCAGGATTGGAGCATTTTGTGGGAGATGAACCTTCCCAATATGTGAAACTAACTATGTCTGTAGTGCAGGATTTCCGCTATAGTTACTCCTTGCCTAACCCCATGGTCCCCTACAAAATTTACAATGTAGCTGTCGATCTCCTGTTTGATGACTTTTGTGCAGCTATTAAAGTACCATAGCGGGGTTCGTGTGGAAGGATTAGAGAGCGATCTACACCACTCATGGACTTGTACGCAGAAATTTGGCAAGGGAGCAGCTTCTCAAAGGAGAGAGGTAAAATTCATAATATTCATCTCCCGTCTATTCGATATTTTGCCTACTTTATTGCCAAGTGTGTTCTCGCTAGGAAAACTGCTAATAAATTATCCTCATATGATTTAGCCTTCATCTTAGTTGCCTTAAAACGAGATAGGACTTATAATTGGGTGCCTTGATAGTTTTCCGTCTTGCTGCTAACCGCGAGAAAGGTGGAATTTGTGGAGGCCTCATCGCCTCTCGTTTACCAGCTTTGCATGGTGTAGAACCTCATCATTTAGACCTACAGTTTCCCATAGAGAGGCTTGACCTTAATTCCATGATACAACATAAATTTGTTTCTTCTTGGGATAATTTGAGTGATTTATCTTATGAAATAACCTTCCTCAAGGCTGGTTGGAGAAGGGGTAAGTCTGAGTGTGTTGTTCTTTTGCCTGCACCTGCTTTGTATAACCTTGATGCCAGGGTAGGATGGTCACTCGCTGAGGAAGAGCTCGATACATACCCGGGAGAGCTCTCCCAACAGGAGCAGGATACTGGAAGGGAGGTTACAGATGATTCGGTCCAGCTCTCGAATGAGGGGGAGTCTTCGTGCCAGCAGCCTACCTATGATTGGGGAGCTTCTTCTTATACACAAGGGCCTAATTATGATCATCCTTATGATGACCCGCCGGCTTGGAGTTCCTACCCGCGGTAGGATTGATACCCACTTAGGCCAAAAGCCTAAGCTTGGTGGGAGGTACACCGACATTATACTCATCTACATACCATGTTCAGTCGATACTTTGTATATCCATGTTTCATTCTCTTTTTAGTTTTCGTTCTTTGATTACTTTTGCTTTCCAAAACACAAAAAGACCAAAAATATTTTCATTGTTTCTCTTTGTTTCCTTCTTTGTCTTTTTAGCCTTGGTTTGCTTCTTCCTTTTTTCTTTGTTTTGATTATTCGAAAAACCCAAAAAGATTTCGCTTTGTTTGTCCTTCCTTTTTGTTCTTGCCTCTAAAAATCAAAAACATCAAAAATATTTTATGTTCTTCTTTGGTTTTGTGAAGTTCGTTGCAGGTTTCAGCAGTCCTCAGTGGAGATTTGGTTTCATGTTATTATCCAAGCCACACAAGTGAAGGGAAATAATGAATATTAATGACAACTTGAGGTGTGGTAAGAGGCTGGTAATGAACTCTATTTGTTTTCATTTTTTGTACATATACTCATCATTGTGGGCATGCTTAGTCTGTTCATGTAAGGTGTATGTTATTTATGGATGCTTAGTAGTTCTTGCTTTCTTATGATTAGCTCCAGCTTGCTAACAGTTTGTAGCATGTCATATGAATGTTTGTTTGCATTGTTCTATTCATAACTTTGTATGACACTGTGGTATCCTCCTCTGAATGTTTCACTTGGATTGGCTTGGCACATGCTCACGCATGTATATTACTGAAACAATCAGTTAAGCCTCGATGAATTATTTTGCCTCAGGGTCCTTGAATCACTTTCATACCATAATTAGTCATGTTTTGTTGCAAGCATGATTATGACAGTTATTGCTCTCTCGTTTGTTGCTCCCTTACTATTGCTAGACTTCACTTGCACTGAGTATGAGCGCTACTCGTGTTTCCAACTCCCCAAAGCCAATATTGCCAAAAGTGTCCACCATACCTACCTATTAGCATCATTTGCTAGTCCGTGCATATTCAGTATGCCCTGTTTTCTTCTGAATAAAATGTTTGCTTGTTATGAGAAAGTTAGTTAGTAAAGCTCTCACGAACTTGATGGCACACTTTATTTCTTGCATTTAATAAACCTGAACTATTGTGACTATCCATGAAAGTTATATGCTTGCAAATTATAGGCTGGGGATTAGCAGAACCGTGTTGTCACAGGGAACACTTTCAACACATGTAAATATATACCCAGTTGATATCATGCTCTTTTGTTTACGGATGTCGTTGGTGTGAAATAAAAGGGGAGCTTGTAAGTCCATGGAGTTATGTATGTGTGTTAGAGAAACGCCTGGGTCGCTGGTCTAATCCATGCCTAATCATAGTGGAAACCTGTAGCGTAACCATAATGAGTAATCTATGAAGCATTCTTCCTATAAAAAAGATAGAGATTGAGAAAAAAAGGAGATGAGAAAAGAGGAAAGAGAGAAAAAGGCACCATTTTCCCATGGTAAATAAGAAGATTGTTGAGATTCTCATTGTCTGCTTGCCTTGTCATTTTGATATGGGGATTCTTCCGTATCATCGGGCAAGGGGTACCCCGTTGGCGGTTCTCTATGATACGCATGTATTTACTATGACAAGAACTTACCGGTAACTAAAGTTGAGTAGAATGAGGAGCGTCCCTCGTACTCAAGGGACATGAGATTTCCAGTTTATGGTCTGTCAAGCATATAACTTGTATTAGACCTCACTTTCACCTTAACCATTTAAAGATGCTTATGATAGGGGCAATGAGATCTCAAAGCTAATGAGTACCATACTTTCAGCATTTGGAAGCCTTTCAAACTTTTCAAAACCTTTTCACTTCCTTGTTGAGTCACCAATTATTCTATGATAACTTTCTTGAGAGCATAGTTGTCATTCTTAGTGTAATGTGCTTGTCTCAAAACATGGTTAATTGTGTCATGACTTTGATGCTTGTATCTTTGATATCTTTACTACTAGTCTCCACTTGAACTTCAGAGGTGCCTAGGCATCTATGTTTGCTCTATAATCAAAGGCAAGCGAGATACCACTCTATCATACCTTTTTATGAGCATTGCAATGTTGCTAATGTTTATGTTTCATGATACTTACTATTTTTGAGTTGGAATCTCTTCATAGCTTGCAATGACAATTGAGTAACCTTATTTGCATACTCCTTATTATGAATTTACTAAGTACTTGATCATATGATGAGAATATATTATGAAGCAAATGTGTTCATGAAAGTTTCTTTTATCACACTCATTTTTCAACTAAATTGCTTGAGGACAAGCAATAAGCTAAGCTTGGGAGGAGTTGATACGTCCAAAACGTATCTACTTTCCTGAACACTTTTGCTATTGTTTCTCCTCTAAACTTGTGTGATTTGGATACAACTAACACGGACTAACGCTGTTTTCAGCAGAATTACCTTGGTGTCTAGTTTTTGTGCAGAAAATCAACTATTGGGAAAAATCCCGGAAAATATGCCAAAAATCCTATTTCACCAGAAGATTCATGGAGCCAGAAGACGAGACAGAGGAGGGCCACGAGGGGCCCACACCACCTGGCCGCGCGGGCCAGGCCAGGCCACGCCTGGGGGTGGTGTGGCTGCCTCGGTCACCTCCTCGACCACCCTCTTCGCCTATAAGTTGCCTCTTGACCTAAAAACCAAGGGGTTTTTGACATTTTTCCAGAAAGAGTTCCGCTATGCCACCACCACCAGATTTTGCAAATCAGAACCAGAAACTTCGTTCTGGCACCCTGCCGGGACGGGGAATTGGAGGAGATCATCACCATCATCATCACCATCGCTATGGGGATGGTAGGGATTGGATGAGATCGTTCATGTAATGGCATCAGATTGTTAGGGCATGGTGCCTAGTATCTATTATTAGTGCTTTTTGACTTTGTTGCAACTTGTTATGCTTAATGCTTGTCACTAGGGCCCGAGTGCCATGATTTCAGATCTAAATGTGTTATTGATTCATGATGATAATATTGTTTATGGTCTTACCTATAAGTTGTATACACATATTGTTGTCCAGAACCAAAGGCCCCGAAGTGACAATAATCGGGATAACCGGAGGGAATGGCTTTGATGTGAGGATCACATGTGTTCATGGAGTGTTAATGCTTTGCTCCGGTGCTCTATTAAAAGGAGCACCTTAATTTCCAGTAGTTCCCTTGAGGTCCTGTTGCAAACGGGTTGGCAGGACAAAAGATGTTGTGCAAGTTCTCATTGCGAGCACGTATGACTATATATGGAACACATGCCTATGATTATTTAGTACTTGGATGCTTTATCTTATTTATCTACAAATGCCCTAT
The DNA here is from genome assembly GCA_916181665.1 of Avena sativa. Lineage (NCBI taxonomy): Eukaryota > Viridiplantae > Streptophyta > Magnoliopsida > Poales > Poaceae > Avena > Avena sativa. Next base: position 538,822,568 of record OV702289.1, on the reverse strand, counting down.
GTCTTGATTGCGATATGAATTGTCTTGTCCATGCAACGCCCGTCCATCCATCCCTATGCCTACCGTGTTTTAATCCTACTGTTTACTACAATTGTTACTAATGTCTTTACTTTTACTACTTCTATTACTTTGCTATTGCTACTACAAAACTGTTTCTACTGATAAACTGTTGTGAGCAAGATTGTTTCCAGGTGCAGCTGAATTGACAACTCAGTTGTTAAGGCTTATAAATATTCTTTGGCTCCCCTTGTGTCGAATCAATAAATTGGGTTTCACTTCCCTCGAAGATACTACGATACACCCCCTATACTTGTGGTTCATCAGGAGGCACCACGGTCACAACATCAACCAAGGCGTCCCCCACGGGCCAGAGCTTGGCGGTCGAATCCAACACCGGTAGCATCTAGAATCGCATTCCATCAAGTTAGCAAGCATGACCAAAGGGGAAAATACAAGCATAACGAACAAGATCAGATATACACATACCAGAGAGTGCTTGTGCTATAGAGAAAAGTTGTTCTACGAACCCCTTTTGTTTGTCGGCTACGGCAGCCATCAGGTCATCCTCGCGCTTCTTCGACTCTCATTTAAGGCGCTCGAGGGCTTCAAGTGCCTCGTCTCGTTTGGTCTCCGCTGTGCTGAGCCCCTTTTCGAGGGAATTCACTCAACAAAGAAGATCATTGTTATCCTATGAAGAACAGCGGAATTACATCAAGAACAATCAAAAAAGATATGCAACAGTACAACATAAGTCGACAAGCTCACTTTGCAGCTGGAGGTTGTCAATATCCAGCCGGGCATGTTGCTGTCCCAAGTTTGCAATCCGCTCTCCAAGGTGAACAGACTCTTGCAGGATGGGATGCAGAAGCACACATATATCGCGATTAAGTTGGACCTCGAACAAAACATGGCGAGTGAAAGTTTCACGAATACTTACGTGGCCACTCAAAGACTCCGAAGTTTCTTTTTGAGTTAAGGTCCGAACAAGAACCAGGTGTTCCCCCATGTTGCGAGAACTCGAGGAATTTGCGTGGAGTTGGCTGCTATCTGCGGGGAGGGCACATGCTCCTCCACATCCTTGTTTTTGGAGTCGATGACTCCTGCCTCCTCCAAGAGATGGAAATCACCGGAAGATGACGAGGCGGTCACGCTTTAGCGAAGATCCAGAAAAATTTACATGCAAGGAACCCACAAGACATGAAATTTAAGACATCAGCGAAGTAGGAGACTCGCGCATCAAACCTGTCAAGGTCGAAGTCCTCATCCGACTCCTCTTTCTTCTTCCTCGGCTTCTTCAGCGTCGGAGGAGCCACAGCGCACACAGGCACCGCCAGAATCGGATCCGCTGCATCCACCTCAATCGAAGGGCATTTTGGTGTCTCTGGAGAAGAAGCATCTGAGTCCTTTCTTCGGGAGTGCTTGCGAGTGGCACCCTCGCTGGACTCGGGGGCTTCCTGCTCCTCAACAACGGGCACGGTGGACCCAGATTCATCTTCCTCCACAGCTTCAGGGGGAATTATCCCTTCCAGCCACGGAGGTAGTAAAGGTCTTCAATTTCCATCCCTGCCAACACATCATACTACAATCACAAAAGCTCTGCGAGCAAAATAAAGCAGAAAAAGAAAGGCGAAAATTTACCTCAGGAGGGGAGTTACTCGTGTGGAAAGGCGGCGTGGCTGATTCTCCGGGAAGGACATCCTTGAGAGTATACTTGGTCAACCCTCTGGCCCTCTTGTCCACCTCGCCTGAAGATATATCCTCCTAGGAAATACGACTGGGGTCGTTCATTCTGGTCCAAGAAAACACTAGGTGCACTCTAGCTTGTAGTGGCTGCACCCGACGACACATCCATGTGCGGATAAAGTCCACACCAGAGACTACCTTTACCCGGATGAGTTGCAGGTCACACACATGCTTGTACAGCACTTCAACTTCCTCTGCTTTGCCAGGCATAACAACATTTTTCCAAGATCTTCTTCTCGTCAGTTCCGCCTTCAGATCAAAGGGAGCGAGCCCGAACAGCTCATCTTCAGCCTTTTGGTCCCGGATGTAGAACCATTTATCCCTCCACCCTTGGATAGAATCGGTGATCTTGAGGGAGACATATTGGATGTTCGGATCGACATAGATGCCACAACCTCGAATATCGTAGACCATGGATCCTGACATGGTTATACCCTACGGGTACGTAACTTCAGCATACCTAGTCCAGCCCAAGGAAGGCCCACGGCAGACATACGCTGGCCCATGAAGATTTTCGGGTGGCCAAGGCCCATGACGCCTTCGATCCTTGGAGAGCAAGACTAGCGGAGATAGGAAATTCAAAGGGGTAAAACCCTAGAACTTGTAACCGACTAGGACTACGTCCGGGACCTGCCTAAGTCTATATAAAGGCCAGGAGGGCACGTCCTAGGGCAACTCGACTCATACTTTCGCACACGCACCCACGCCAGATCGAATCTGCGCACCTTGTAACCTTCGGTTCCGCCGTAATCAAAGAGCAGACAAGCAGGAGTAGGGTTTTCCCTCCGGGGGCCTGAACCTGGGTAAATCTCGTGTCCCCTGGTTGCTTGTCTGTTAACCGTGCCACGATCTCCAGCATCCCCATCTTCTCCAAAACCCAAGTCCATAACAATGGGCATTGACGAGATTAAACCTCGTCAATTGGCGCCGTCCGTGGGAATTGGGGCTGCTGATTGTGCGGTCATGACGGTTCCGACCCGATCGATCTACAACTCCGCGGCGACGGAGAATCACCTCCTCTTCGGCGCTTTCGACTTCACCGCCCACTCGCCGGATACCATGAAGGATTTCGAGCCCGTAGGCGACGGACTCGAAATTCTGTTCGGGAGCTTCTGCTTCCAGGTGGGACAAACTGGCACCCTCCGCCTCCCTGAGCGGGTGCCCGTGCCGTCAATCAGGCCCGCTTCATGGGCTGCGCACCCCGTGCTACGCACGTCACCATCAATAGATGAGTTCTACAGCAGCAGCAGCTGCAACTCCGATCTGTGCGATCCACCTTCGGATGAAGGGACCTACGGTTCCGGATCCGAAAGCTACAGCAGCAGCCAACCAATCTGCAGGCGCTATCTGTGCACCGCAGTCATCCAAACCGACGAGGAAAGGCCTAACCCTCCGCCCAACCCCAACCCGCAGGACAGAAACGGCGAAAACGGTGGAAACGGCGAAAACGGGGAAAACAGGGGCCACCTCATCCAACTTAGCAAAGAAGGATGGGTCGAAGCACGCCGCGCCGTCGTAGGCGAAATAGTCCTACCTCTGGACTCCTCACGTGACCTACTGATGGCATACCACTACCTCCTCATCGAGGAGCACAAGAAGCAAGTCAAGATGCAGGAGATGCTCGACAAACGCAAGAAAGCAGCCTCTGAGTCCAGTGCGCGACGAGCTGCGCTCTTCGCCATGGGACCCGGCTCTAGCACAATCGGAAGCCAGGGAAACAAGCACCGCTCTCGGGTGGAAAACATGGACCCGAAGGAGCGGCGTGACGTGACCCGAACTCTCCACACATCGTTCATGGATATGGACGCTGACGGCAACATCATCCCGAAGACGCCACAAGCTGCGATCATGGCAGCCACTGCGTATCTCGCGGCTCACCCACATCCGAAGGGGGACCCGAAAAGAGCCATGCATAGGTCCGCACTCACCGGACTAGGACTAATCGGAGCTGCGCTCCACGAAGACGCTCCTACGGAGCCGAAGAAGAAAGCTCCGGCCAGGCGCGACCGGAGCCCCACTCCCTCATCCGAAGATGAAGAGGAACACGATCTTCCTCGAAGGAAGAAGAGCTCGCACCGTCATAAATGCGACTACGACGCCAGAGACAAGCTTACACAGCGCAAGATCGACAAAGCACGCGCCAAACGCGCATGCTCGTCTGAATCTGAGATGGATGAAGACGAAGGAGAACTCTGCGCTGTGCTGGCGGGTGCGGAGCAACAGCTCGCACAGGAATGGCAGGAAGGGGAGAGGAAGAACCCCCATGAACATCATCATGACGCTCAAGGCCCAGAGGATTTCTGGGAGTCGGAGGAGTTGAAGCATCCGAAGACTAGCTCGAGCTCCGTGACCGCTTGCGCGAATGGTCCTCACTCGATTCGTCGGCATCCTCCGCTGGGGATCGCGCTGACGGTAGCTCGGACACGGAATCCACCACTTCATTATCCGGGGCATTCGGATACCTTTCGGGCAATGGTGGTGCCATGCCCGGCACTTTGAATCTCTACAAGATGAGAAGAAACTTTGTTAGCAAACAAAGGACATAAATAAACACCCAACAAAAGGGAAGCACTACGTGCGCAAATCTACACCTTTGGCACGACCAACGTCAAAGAAAAGGGAGGAGTCAGCGACTTCTCCGGGAGTCCCTCGTCGGTCTTGAACTTCAACAGCACGCGAAGAGCCTTGTCAAGTTCTACCTCGGAGATTTTCTCACTCGAAACCCTCGTCGGATCACGGCGCCCAGAGTAAAGAAACATTGGGTGCGCCCTCGCTTGAAGGGGCTGCACCCGACGCTCAAGAAACGTCCGGATGATGTCGACACCGTTCACCTCCTTCTCAGGAATCAACTGGAGATCCTCCACCCGACGATACAGGGCCTCTATCTCCGCCACCTCACGGTCTAAGATTTGGTTTTTCCAGGATCTTTTCTTCTCAATCAATTGGGAGGGGTCAAAAGGAACAAGACCAAAATCTTGCCCAGGCAGTACAGAGTCACGGATGTAAAACCATTTCCTCCGCCAGTACTGGACAGATTCGGACATGGAAAAGGAAAAGAACTGCACATTGGGACTGAGGGAGATGATGAAACCCCCAATGGGATACACACCATCCGAACCAGACTGCCTCTTCACGGAATAAAGCTTCCGGAAGAGGCCAAAGTGCGGCTCAATGCCAAGCCAACACTCGCAAAGCGTAATAAAACACGCAATGTGAAGAAGGGAGTTGGGAGACAGATGATGGAGTTGAACCCCATAGAAAAAGAGCAGTCCACGAAGGAAGTCATGGACCGGAAAAGAGAACCCGCGAATCATGAAGGCAACAAACATAACCCGATACCCAGATGGGGGACGGGGGATTACCTCATTGCCGGGGAGTCTCACGGCCGTTGTATCTTGCGGGATCAGGCTCCGCTCGCGCAGTTTGCGGAGATCGCTCTCCCGCGCTTCTGATCGCCGCCAGCCACCATCAGTGACGCGAGCAGTGGCAGTGCCCTTCTTGCCTCCGGCGGCGCTGGTCCCAACTGCAGATGAGGACTTCTTTGGTTTCCCCATAGCGCTACGGCGGTGGTGGCGTTGCCAACGAAGAAAGACAAAGGAAATGTGGAGGAAACTCTCAGCGCGCAGCAAGAATAGCTCAAGAACGAGGGGGCAATGAATAGATGAACTGCTGCGGTGAAAAACAAACCACGATTTCACCAGGGATTATAACAGCGAAGACGACGCACGCTGGCCGTCCATTGAGAAGACCTAACGCCAACGGTAGATCTGGCCATACACGTGTCAGCACCAAAACGAACCGACGTTACCACGCCATCCACTACGTGCGGAAATCGAGGAGACGCCATAATCATCTCCACGCCGCGCGTGACCGGTCAATTCAAAGTCAGCAAGTGGGACCCACGCTTCGTCCAGTCAAGTCATCTCTGGCATAGCAGACGCTTGAGGTCATCGATCGTAAGCACTGACGTCATCAAAAGCTATACTAGCACCACTTAGGCTCCACAGCTAAAAGTACTCACTCGAATCTACGATTCAACTAAATACTTGGGGGCTACACCTATCAGGAGCGCTGGCCGCGCACCCGACAGACAAATGAGGACAAAATTATTTCTCTGAGTCCTACGTCGAGTTTACGACTCCACTACGGACTCGGGGGCTACTCCCATAGGGAGGATGGATTTCAGCATCCGAAAATTTTCGAGTCCTGCGGACCTAATGATTGAAGCAATGCTTGAACTAAAAGTCTCCGTTCGAGTCTACGACTCGAACAGACACTTGGGGGCTACTCCCATAGGGAGCGCTGGTCGCGCACCCTATGAAATCTTCGACTGCGATCTTTCAGATCAGCACGCAAAACTTTTCGGCAACTCTGCCCCAATTAATGCTAAGTGAGTAACATCCTCCTTGGCCACCCGAAACACCTCCGCGGTGATAAACATTCGGATGTTGCGTCTGCGACGCAAAGATAAGACCTACAGATATCATCTGATGGCCTGGCAACACACCTGACAACGCTCTGCTAGTATGAATCCGTACCAGCAGGTACGATGAAAAATCTCGACGGACGCGTTGGGTACACCAATTAAAATCACTGGAATTCCACTTCTGTAAGTCCTCCGCGGCCTGAGTCGAATTACGCCAGCATATGTTCCAGGTCCGGGTTGAGGGACCCGAACCTGAAGAAGATCGCGTTGTTTCGTCCTAAGATAGTTAACTGACCCTGATCCGTCGGGTGAGCCAGGCACACGCATCAACAATCCCTACACACATATACTATTAACATATAACTGCTCCCGAAGGATGGAAGAGTCCTCAGCCGAATCTACGATTCGACTGATCACTCGGGGGCTACTGACATGGTTATACCCTACGGGTACGTAACTTCAGCATACCTAGTCCAGCCCAAGGAAGGCCCACGGCAGACATACGCTGGCCCATGAAGATTTTCGGGTGGCCAAGGCCCATGACGCCTTCGATCCTTGGAGAGCAAGACTAGCGGAGATAGGAAATTCAAAGGGGTAAAACCCTAGAACTTGTAACCGACTAGGACTACGCCCGGGACCTGCCTAAGTCTATATAAAGGCCAGGAGGGCACGTCCTAGGGCAACTCGACTCATACTTTCGCACACGCACCCACGCCAGATCGAATCTGCGCACCTTGTAACCTTCGGTTCCGCCGTAATCAAAGAGCAGACAAGCAGGAGTAGGGTTTTCCCTCCGGGGGCCTGAACCTGGGTAAATCTCGTGTCCCCTGGTTGCTTGTCTGTTAACCGTGCCACGATCTCCAGCATCCCCATCTTCTCCAAAACCCAAGTCCATAACAATGGGCATTGACGAGATTAAACCTCGTCAATTGGCGCCGTCCGTGGGAATTGGGGCTGCTGATTGTGCGGTCATGACGGTTCCGACCCGATCGATCTACAACTCCGCGGCGACGGAGAATCACCTCCTCTTCGGCGCTTTCGACTTCACCGCCCACTCGCCGGATACCATGAAGGATTTCGAGCCCGTAGGCGACGGACTCGAAATTCTGTTCGGGAGCTTCTGCTTCCAGGTGGGACAAACTGGCACCCTCCGCCTCCCTGAGCGGGTGCCCGTGCCGTCAATCAGGCCCGCTTCATGGGCTGCGCACCCCGTGCTACGCACGTCACCATCAATAGATGAGTTCTACAGCAGCAGCAGCTGCAACTCCGATCTGTGCGATCCACCTTCGGATGAAGGGACCTACGGTTCCGGATCCGAAAGCTACAGCAGCAGCCAACCAATCTGCAGGCGCTATCTGTGCACCGCAGTCATCCAAACCGACGAGGAAATGCCTAACCCTCCGCCCAACCCCAACCCGCAGGACAGAAACGGCGAAAACGGTGGAAACGGCGAAAACGGGGAAAACAGGGGCCACCTCATCCAACTTAGCAAAGAAGGATGGGTCGAAGCACGCCGCGCCGTCGTAGGCGAAATAGTCCTACCTCTGGACTCCTCACGTGACCTACTGATGGCATACCACTACCTCCTCATCGAGGAGCACAAGAAGCAAGTCAAGATGCAGGAGATGCTCGACAAACGCAAGAAAGCAGCCTCTGAGTCCAGTGCGCGACGAGCTGCGCTCTCCGCCATGGGACCTAGCTCTAGCACAAACGGAAGCCAGGGAAACAAGCACCGCTCTCGGGTGGAAAACATGGACCCGAAGGAGCGGCGTGACGTGACCTGAACTCTCCACACATCGTTCATGGATATGGACGCTGACGGCAACATCATCCCGAAGACGCCACAAGCTGCGATCATGGCAGCCAATGCGTATCTCGCGGCTCACCCACCTCCGGAGGGGGACCCGAAAAGAGCCATGCATAGGTCCACACTCACCGGACTAGGACTAATCGGAGCTGCGCTCCACGAAGACGCTCCTACGGAGCCGAAGAAGAAAGCTCCGGCCAGGCGCGACCGGAGCCCCACTCCCTCATCCGAAGATGAAGAGGAACACGATCTTCCTCGAAGGAAGAAGATCTCGCACCATCATAAACGCGACTACGACGCCAGAGACAAGCTTACACAGCGCAAGATCGACAAAGCACGCGCCAAACGCGCATGCTCGTCTGAATCTGAGATGGATGAAGACGAAGGAGAACTCTGCGGGGCTCGATGCTTCAGCAGATCCGTCCGGCGAACACAGATGCCACGCAACTTCAAGCTTCCTTCGGATACTCCGAAGTTCAACGGCATGCAAGATCCAAAGTCCTGGCTCAGTGACCATCTGTCATCCGTCAAGCTTCAGGGAGGCAACAAAGAAACCGCCATACAATGCCTTCAGCTGCAGCTGACAGGAGCGACGCGGGTCTGGCTTAGCAGCCTATCATCAGGATCCATCCAAAGCTGGGAGGAGCTCGCTTATAGCTTCATCCGAAATTTCAAAGGCACAAGCAAGAGGCCCGCCTCAATCAAAGAGTTGCGAGCCTGCACTCAGAGAACGGGTGAATCTATTCGCTCGTACATAATACGCTGGTCTACAACCAAGAACTCCGCAGCACACATCTCCGAAGAAAGGGCCATCGACGCCTTCAGGGACGGCGTCAAGCGCCCAGACTTCAAGGAGGAACTTGGGCGTGTAAAGCCCAAGACACTCGACCACCTCATGGAAATCGCCAACAGTTGGGCAGACGGCGAAGATTGCATCCAGCGGGCGCAATCAGATGAAGAGGACGACTATGGCCGAAGACGCGAACGCCGCAGCAAGAGGAGATCGCGCGTCTACGAGGACCGCGATGGACCCGACATGGTCGCAGCCGGCTACGCCGACCGCCGTAACGACAACAGCCGCAACAGCGTAGGATACCGCAGCGGAAACTTCCGCGACAACGGACGACCAACGCAGTCGTGGCAACGCCGCGACTGCGACAACGAACCCTCAGCATTCGACAAACTTTCGGGTCCATGCACCATCCACTTCTACATCGACAAACAAGATGGCAAAAAGAAAGCTAGCCACATGCTCAAGGACTGCCGCGAGTTCCAGAAACTCAGCGAAGGCATGATGCAGATGAGGCAACAAGCTCCAATTCCTGCGTTCGGAAACGCACCTGCGCCAGGTGAAATAGCACACGGAGCTCCTTCACCGCCGCCTATTGGAGGCCCAAATCAACCAGTCGCACCAGCGCAAAACAACGCCGGAGTCGCATACCCCCCCACCAAAGGGAGCGCTAAATATGATCCAGAAGGGACGCCCCACCAACAGGGTGCAGAAGAAAATCACCCGACAAATCAACTTGGTCGTGGCAACTCCGCCTGCAATCCCTGAGTACCTCAGCGGATCAGAGTCCTGCATCACATTCACTCACGCGGATCACCCTTGCCAGATCCCTCGCCCAGGTCATGCTGCCCTGGTGCTGGAGGCGCAGATCGAGGCTTCGAGATGAGTCGCGTCTTCATGGACGGCGGCAGCGGCATCAACCTAATGTTCGCAAGCACTCTAGCAGCTATGCGAATCCCGCCATGCAGCCTGGAACAATCAGACACAACGTTCCACGGCATTGTCCCAGGGAAGGGCATCTTCCCCCTGGGCAAAATAGGGCTCGACGTCATCTTCGGGAAGCCGGACAACTTTCGGCAGGAGCGCCTAGAATTCGAAGTGGTGGACTGGCCGTCGCAATACCATGCCATCCTGGGACGTGTAGCATTCGCAAGGTTCCTGGCCGTCCCACACTACGCATACCTACTACTCAAGATGCAAGGACCGAGGGGCGTCATCATAGTCCACGGGAGCTTCACCCGATCGGACCAATGCGACAGGCATTTCAACAAAATCTCCTAGTCTTTCGGCATGCAAGACAAGCTTGTAAGGCTCCGCGAGGTGACGGACAATGGGCTACCCCCAGTCACAAAGCAGAACGCACCTGACATGTCTTTCGACTCCACCATCAACACCAAAAAAGTGCCGGTCCATCCAACGGATGCCTCCAAGACGGCGCTGATCGCCAACGACCTCAGCACCGCATAGGAAGGCGCGCTCGTCGAATTCCTCCGTGAGCGCTGGGAAATATTCGCCTGGTGTCCTGCGGACATGCCAGGAGTTCCCAGGGAATTCGCCGAGCACGCACTCAATGTCTTCCCAGACACCAAGCCAGTCAAGCAGTCCATCCGAAGACTGTCGGAGCCACGAGCCGAAGCTATCGGCAAGGAGATCAACAGATTACTCGCAGAAGACTTCATCCGGGAAATCAAGGAAAGCGAGTGGCTGGCAAACACGGTGATGGTCCCTAAGAAGGACACGGACATCCTGCGGATGTGCGTGGACTTCACGTCACTAAATAAACACTGCCCTAAGGACCACTTCCCTCTTCCTCGGATCGACCAGATCATCGATTCGACTGCAGGTTGTGAGAAACTCTCCTTCCTCGACGCCTACTCAGGCTATAACCAGATTCGGCTCAAGGTCGAAGATCAAGAGAAAACGGCGTTCATCACACCGTTCGGAGTATACTGCTACAACACAATGCCCTTCGGGCTAAAGAACGCGGGTGCCACATAGCAGCGATGCATGCAGGCCTGCCTCAAGGACCAGATCGGTCGCAACGTCCAAGTCTATGTCGACGACATAGTCATAAAAACCAAGGAGGCAAGAACACTTATCGACGATCTCCGCGAGACGTTCGACAACCTTGATCGCTACAGGATCAAGCTCAACCCAGAAAAGTGCGCCTTCGGTGTCCCCTCGGGTCAGCTGCTCGGGTACTTCATCTCTCAACGAGGGATCGAAGCGAACCCGAAGAAAATCAAAGCCATCATGACAATGGAGAAGCCGAAAAACCTCAAGGGCGTTCAGTAGCTCGCAGGGCAAATAGCGGCACTAAGCAGGTTCATCAGCCGCATGGGCGAGAAGGCCCTACCACTTTACCAGCTGCTGCGCAAGGCAGACAAGTTCGAGTGGACACCAGAAGCCAACGACGCATTCGAAAGCCTCAAGCGGCTCCTCTCCACCTCGCCAGTTTTGGTCACGCCAAAAGAGCGCGAGCCCCTGTTGCTGTACATAGCAGCCACACACCAGGTGGTCAGCACAGTACTCGTGGTCGAACGACCCGAAGAAGGCAAGACCCACGGGGTACAACGCCCAATTTACTACCTCAGCGAGGTTCTCGCTCCAACAAAACAGCGGTACCCGCACTACCAGAAGCTGGCCTACGGCGTGTTCATGACGGCTCGATGACTGAGCCACTACTTCCAAGAGCATCAGGTGATGGTCGTCAACGAGGCACCCCTAAACAGCATCCTGAATAACCCAGAGACCACAGGGCGCGTGGCCCTGTGGGGCATTGAACTATCACCCCTGGACACCATCTACGAGAAGCGACACGCAATCAAATCTCAAGTCCTTCCGGACTTCCTGGTGCACTGGATGGAGCTGCAGCTGCCTGACACCCCAGACATGTCGCAGTCCTGGACAATGCATTTTGACGGCTCCAAACACGAAGCCGGAGCAGGGGCAGGAGTCATACTGACCTCCCCGCAAGGTGACAAGATGAAGTACGTCCTTCGGATGAAATTCAGAGCCTCCAACAACGAGGCCGAATACGAAGCCCTCATCCATGGCATGAAGATGGCAAAAATATGCGGCGCAACGCGCCTGGTCATCTACGGTGACTCCAACCTTGTCGTACAGCAGACGATGAATGAGTGCGACGCACACGCCGAAAACATGATCGCGTACCGCGCGCTATACAACGCACTCGAAGGAGAATTCGATGGCTGCGAACTTCGGCACGTTGGAAGAGAGAGCAGCGAGGAGGCCGATAGACTCGCCAACATCGGCTCCACTTATGCAAAGGTACCACCAGGTGTGTTCCTCGAACAGATCTGCGTGCCATCCATCAAGCGGAAATTCCCCAAGGGATCACCCGAAGAAGCAGAATACTCGGGGGCTACGCTACCCGAAGGTCATGAAGGACCCGACAAGTTGGATACCGAAGTTGCCATGGTCAACCTGATGCAGGTCATGGCAGTCGAAGAAACTTGGACACGTCCATACCTCCAGTTCCTGATAAACGGAGAATTGCCAGACAGCCCGACAGATGCCCGGCGCGTATCTCGTCGGTCAAAAGCCTTCACCATCATCAACGGCGAGCTGTACAAACGCAGCATTACAGGCGTACTACAACGGTGCGTCACCATCAATGACGGCAAGGCCATACTCCAAGATATCCACGAGGGCATCTACGACCACCATGCAAGCAGTCGCTCCCTCGTCCCCAAAGCTCTGCGAGCAGGATTCTACTGGCCAACGGCCATGAGCGACGCGAAAGACATCGTCCGAAGATGCAACGGGTGCCAACGGTTCGCCGACAAACCGCACGCACCTGGGTCCGAACTTCGACCCATACCCATAGCCTGGCCTTTTGCCCAATGGGGCCTTGACATGATCGGCAAACTGCCAAAATCCTCGAAGGGAGGACACGTCTTCCTCCTGGTCGCAGTCGACAAATTCACCAAGTGGATCGAAGCCATGCCAGTCACCAACCAGAAGGGCAAAACTGCCGTCAAATTCTTCGAATCCATTGTCTACAGGTTTGGCGTACCACACAGCATCATCACCGACAACGGATCGAACTTCATCTCCGAAGAATTCCAGGACTTCTGCGAAGGCCTCGGGATCAACATCACGTATGCCTCAGTGGCACACCCGCAAACAAACGGGCAAGTGGAAAAGGACAACGGTCTAATCGGCACCGGCATCAAGAAGCGCCTCATGAGCTCACTCGAGCACAAAGCCGGAAACTGGACGAAAGAGCTACCGTCTGTCCTTTGGAGCTTACGGACTATGCCAAACAGCTCCACCAGCTACACACCGTTCTTCATGGTGCACGGAGCTAAGGCCGTGCTACCAGCCGAAGTACGCCACCAGGCTCCACGAGTCGCCGCTTACAGCGAAGCCGAATCCACGGCTGCACTCGAAGATGCCGTTGACACACTCGACGAAGCACGGGATATAGCAGCAGCTAGATCAGCAGTGTACCAGCAAAGTCTCCGCAACTACCACAGCCGCCGGCTGCGCCCAAGGTCCTTCGTCAAAGGAGACCTCGTCTTGCGACTTAAGCAAAAGCGACCGAATAAACTCGAGTCACCATGGGAAGGACCCTATGCCATCACCGAGGTCATCCCAGGTGGCGCCTATCGCCTCAAGCACGTGGAGTCTGGAGTCGCATACTCCAACCCATGGAACATCTCGCACCTGCGACGATTCTACCCATAGCAATGTACCCCCTTTTTACTTTTGACAAGGCTTACAGCCAAGGCTACTCAGCCGAACCATGTACCTCCTCCATTACGATACAAATAAAGCTAAGTGTCTCGCCCCCAACCTTCGGTTGACTATTTCTCTGCAACTTTATTACATGCTACAAACGCACTCGGGGGCTCCCCCCACCTCACGATTTCATCGACTGAGGACAAAACGTGTACACCTGAGTAGCTGACCACGTCAGGCAAACGAAAAGGACACGTACTAAATCAAAGCACTCCGTGCTCGCCAACAGGCAAACCTTTACAACAAAGGGCACATACACGCCGAGCCGTAATATACAAATTTTACATCTATCTGTTTATTTCCAGGTCCTACCTATTCTGAAGAATAACCTGAGCACGCTGCTCAAACAAATCTACAATCTGTTCGGCATACTGCCTTACAGCCGCGTAATGCGGACGCATATTCCACTCGCCACCATCTGGTCGAGGAGGTGGCCCAGTCGCCACACCAGCCAAATCTACATCAGGGCGGTGCACCCTCACAAGAGACAAGGCAGCCTTCACCCCTGCGACGAGCTGCTGCCGCACCAGCTCCTTGACATTGCTAACACTCCGAAACTTCGTCAGAAGACCTGCAAGGGTCATTGGCACGGCATCCAACGGAAAAATGACATGGAGCACCGAGGAAAGCGATGTCTGCACCTGGCGGAGCACCCGCGAAACCTGGTAGACACGATCCTGCACCGTCGCCAGAACTATGGCACGATCACGATCCATCCAGAAGAAGCCGCCGGCCTCCATGTCCTATTGAGTCAAGCAATTGACTCGAACAGCAATACGCTCCTTTTCTTCCCTCGGAGCAAGATTGGCACCTGCGACAACCGCACAAAACAAGAGTAAGGCCAGCAGGCCCACCCGAAGAACTGAGCTACAGCCCGAAAGAAGGATCAACTTACATTGCAGCTGCTCGGACAGACGACCCAGCTCCGCCATCAAATACTCCTCTCTGGCTGCACCATGGTCTGCTTTGGATTTCCAAACGTCAGCGCGACCGCGTAACCCAAGCAAATCTCTCTCTAAGTTGCGCACGCGATCTCGAAGAAACGCGAGTTGCGAGGAATCATCCAATGATGCTCGTAAGGGCCTTTCGGATGAAGTATCAACTGGGTTAGCACCCGAAGGAACCTATAGCAGCAGAAAAAGAAGGCACACAGACATTCAGCCAAGGATAGAGCGCAACTCGGAGGAATTCATTAAAGCATATAAGGCCACTACGTGGCACAAGGATGATACTACAAAAGATATTTACAACAAAAATAGACTACAAACTACCCTACGTCTACTATGCCTAAGGCGGCGGACACTGAGTCGCCTCAGAACCAGACTGCCTAGCTTTTGCCTCGCCCTGCTGCCGCAATGCATACTCAGACAGCAAGTCAATGAGCTTGGGCCCATATCTTCTGCAGCGAGCGGAGTAGGCGGCGAAGGCTACCTCGGATCCATCCGCAGCTGTAGGCATCCGAGAAGTAATCTGGGGCAGGTCCAGCTCCGCCCCAGCCGCCATAGCCATCGCCAGCCCGACGGACGCGCCGATGCCCTTCTGCTTGCGCTTGTAAGCTGCAGGCGCTTCGGGTGACAGAGCCTCTGCCAGAGCACCCACGTCTTCAAGGGATGCGCCCTTCGGGAAGAGCTCCTGGTAGAAGCGACCAAGGACCTCTTTCGCCTTGGCAAGGGAGTTAACGACGGTGCTGCAGCGGTCTTCGACCGCTACAGTGGCATCATCTAGAGCACTCCCGTGCTCCAGAGCACCACGGTCAAACTCGATGCCTGCGGCATCTGAGACAAAAAAGAAGAAAACATGAAGAAAGGCAACATAGAAGAAGATCCGAAGAAAAAGGAGCAAGTGCAAAAGCTAAACGCTCACCCGAAATAGCCTTGGCAGCAGCCATGAGCTTCTCCGCCACCCCTTTTTCACGAGCAGCCGCAACGGTGGCCAGCTGCTCCTCACGATCTGCGGCCTCCTGCTGCAGACGCTCTTTCGCTTCAGCTGCCTTCGTCAGCTCCAGCTCAAGGCGCTCTCTCGCTCTAGCGGCAGCTTCGGCCCTCTACTTCGATTGGCCAAGGCTCTTCTTCAGAGCATCAACCTCACGGAGAGAGTCATTATGCTCCTCTGCATTTACAATAAGCAAGTATCAAAGAACAGGACCAGGATAAGCAAGAGAAGTACTACAAGGCAGACGAATACCTTGAAGCTGCCGCAGTTTCGCCTCCAGCGTCAGGCGTTCCTCCACCAGCCGCTTGGCCTCTTGGACAAAAGGCTGCAGCAACAGGCAATAGTAGTAAGAGCAGGACTTGGGGGCTACGCCCAACACAAAGAAGCATCAACCACATCAGCATACGAAGACACTCGGGGGCTCCCCCCGTAACATCAAGCAGAAAAACTTACGTGCTCCGAAGGCGAACCTGCAGGCCCGCCTGCGAAATTCTGAGGTGCAACCACCAGCCTCTCCTGCACAGGAGGAACTGGCGCAGCGTCACCCGAAGTCGCCACCGTCTGAGGAGGAGGCGATGCAATATTCGACTCCCCCATCATCTCCCCCGCACCACCACTGGAGCCGTCGGAGGATTGCCTGCATACGAAGTCAATCAGCACAGGTGCAAACATCATAAAAAGAAAAGGACAACAGTGGCAACAAGAAAACTTACGAGCCCAACGCGCTCAGGTCGAAGATAGGAGAAGCCCTTCGGGCCCTCTTCTCCTCCTTCTTTTCTTCCTTCTTCTCCTCCTTCTTCTCTTCCTTCTTCCGCTTTGCTGGCGGGTGCGGAGAAACAGCTCGCACAGGAATGGCAGGAAGGGGAGAGGAAGAACCCCCATGAACATCATCATGACGCTCAAGGCCCAGAGGATTTCTGGGAGTCGGAGGAGTTGAAGCATCCGAAGACTAGCTCGAGCTCCGTGACCGCTTGCGCGAATGGTCCTCACTCGATTCGTCGGCATCCTCCGCTGGGGATCGTGCTGACGGTAGCTCGGACACGGAATCCACCACTTCATTATCCGGGGCATTCAGATACCTTTCGGGCAATGGTGGTGCCATGCCCGGCACTTTGAAGCTCTACAAGATGAGAAGAAACTTTGTTAGCAAACAAAGGACACAAATAAACACCCAACAAAAGGGAAGCACTACGTGCGCAAATCTACACCTTTGGCACGGCCAACTTCAAAGAAAAGGGAGGAGTCAGCGACTTCTCCGGGAGTCCCTCGTCGGTCTTGAACTTCAACAGCACGCGAAGAGCCTTGTCAAGTTCTACCTCGGAGATTTTCTCACTCGAAACCCTCATCGGATCACGGCGCCCAGAGTAAAGAAACATCGGGTGCGCCCTCGCTTGAAGGGGCTGCACCCGACGCTCAAGAAACGTCCGGATGATGTCGACACCGTTCACCTCCTTCTCAGGAATCAACTGGAGATCCTCCACCCGACGATACAGGGCCTCTATCTCCGCCACCTCACCGTCTAAGATTTGGTTTTTCCAGGATCTTTTCTTCTCAATCAATTGGGAGGGGTCAAAAGGAACGAGACCAAAATCTTGCCCAGGCAGTACGGAGTCACGGATGTAAAACCATTTCCTCCGCCAGTACTTGACAGATTCGGACATGGAAAAGGAAAAGAACTGCACATTGGGACTGAGGGAGATGATGAAACCCCCAATGGGATACACACCATCCGAACCAGACTGCCTCTTCACGGAATAAAGCTTCCGGAAGAGGCCAAAGTGCGGCTCAATGCCAAGCCAACACTCGCAAAGCGTAATAAAACACGCAATGTGAAGAAGGGAGTTGGGAGACAGATGATGGAGTTGAACCCCATAGAAAAAGAGCAGTCCACGAAGGAAGTCATGGACCGGAAAAGAGAACCCGCGAATCATGAAGGCAACAAACATAACCCGATACCCAGATGGGGGACGGGGGATTACCTCATTGCCGGGGAGTCTCACGGCCGTTGTATCTTGCGGGATCAGGCTCCGCTCGCGCAGTTTGCGGAGATCGCTCTCCCGCGCTTCTGATCGCCGCCAGCCACCATCAGTGACGCGAGTAGTGGCGGTGCCCTTCTTGCCTCCGGCGGCGCTGGTCCCAACTGCAGATGAGGACTTCTTTGGTTTCCCCATAGCGCTACGGCGGTGGTGGCGTTGCCAACGAAGAAAGACAAAGGAAATGTGGAGGAAACTCTCAGCGCGCAGAAAGAATAGCTCAAGAACGAGGGGGCAATGAATAGATGAACTGCTGCGGTGAAAAACAAACCACGATTTCACCAGGGATTATAACAGCGAAGACGACGCACGCTGGCCGTCCATTGAGAAGACCTAACGCCAACGGTAGATCTGGCCATACACGTGTCAGCACCAAAACGAACCGACGTTACCACGCTGTCCACTACGTGTGGAAATCGAGGAGACGCCGTAATCATCTCCATGCCGCGCGTGACCGGTCAATTCAAAGTCAGCAAGTGGGACCCACGCTTCGTCCAGTCAAGTCATCTCTGGCATAGCAGACGCTTGAGGTCATCGATCGTAAACACTGACGTCATCAAAAGCTATACTAGCACCACTTCGGCTCCACAGCTAAAAGTACTCACTCGAATCTATGATTCAACTAAATACTTGGGGGCTACACCTATCAGGAGCGTTGGCCGCGCACCCGACAGACAAATGAGGACAAAATTATTTCTCTGAGTCCTACGTCGAGTTTATGACTCCACTACGGACTCGGGGGCTACTCCCATAGGGAGGATGGATTTCAGCATCCGAAAATTTTCGAGTCCTGCGGACCTAATGATTGAAGCAATGCTTGAACTAAAAGTCTCCGTTCGAGTCTACGACTCGAACAGACACTTGGGGGCTACTCCCATAGGGAGCGCTGGTCGCGCACCCTATGAAATCTTCGACTGCGATCTTTCAGATCAGCACGCAAAACTTTTCGGCAACTCTGCCCCAATTAATGCTAAGTGAGTAACATCCTCCTTGGCCACCCGAAACACCTCCGCGGTGATAAACATTCGGATGCTGCGTCTGCGACGCAAAGATAAGACCTACAGATATCATCTGATGGCCTGGCAACGCACCTGACTACGCTCTGC
The DNA here is from genome assembly GCA_916181665.1 of Avena sativa. Classification (NCBI taxonomy): domain Eukaryota; kingdom Viridiplantae; phylum Streptophyta; class Magnoliopsida; order Poales; family Poaceae; genus Avena; species Avena sativa. The sequence continues at coordinate 538,803,964 of OV702289.1, read as the reverse complement.
TAGTATGAATCCGTACTAGCAGGTACGATGAAAAATCCCGACGGACGCGTTGGGTACACCAATTAAAATCACTGGAATTCCACTTCTGTAAGTCCTCCGCGGCCTGAGTCGAATTACGCCAGCATATGTTCCAGGTCCGGGTTGAGGGACCCGAACCTGAAGAAGATCGTGTTGTTTCGTCCTAAGACAGTTAACTGACCCTGATCCGTCGGGTGAGCCAGGCACACGCATCAACAATCCCTACACACATATACTATTAACATATAACTGCTCCCGAAGGATGGAAGAGTCCTCAGCCGAATCTACGATTCGACTGATCACTCGGGGGCTACTGACATGGTTATACCCTACGGGTACGTAACTTCAGCATACCTAGTCCAGCCCAAGGAAGGCCCACGGCAGACATACGCTGGCCCATGAAGATTTTCGGGTGGCCAAGGCCCATGACGCCTTCGATCCTTGGAGAGCAAGACTAGCGGAGATAGGAAATTCAAAGGGGTAAAACCCTAGAACTTGTAACCGACTAGGACTACGCCCGGGACCTGCCTAAGTCTATATAAAGGCCAGGAGGGCACGTCCTAGGGCAACTCGACTCATACTTTCGCACACGCACCCACGCCAGATCGAATCTGCGCACCTTGTAACCTTCGGTTTCGCTGTAATCAAAGAGCAGACAAGCAGGAGTAGGGTTTTCCCTCCGGGGGCCTGAACCTGGGTAAATCTCGTGTCCCCTGGTTGCTTGTCTGTTAACCGTGCCACGATCTCCAGCATCCCCATCTTCTCCAAAACCCAAGTCCATAACAATGGGCATTGACGAGATTAAACCTCGTCAGATCCAGATCCTGACTACCGCTTCAGCTTGAAGAGTTTTTTGAAAAGGCCAAAGTGTGGCTCGATGCCGATCCAGCACTCACAAAGGGCAATGTAGCACGCGATGTGCAAAATGGAGTCTGGGGTCACTTGATGCAGCTAGAGCCTCTAGAAACAGAGCAACCCTCGCACAAACTTGTGGAGGGGGAGAGAAAGGACACTAAGGACAAAGGCAAGGAACATCACGCGAAATCTAGCTGGGGGATTGGGGATTACCTCTAGCCCATGCAACTAGCAATCTACCGTGTTTGCCGGCAGAAGACCATCTTGGCGATGCGTGTGGAGCTCGTGCTCCTTCATGGCAGAGAGCCACCACAATCCATTGGTGATCCTCCGCCTTTCTTCTTCGAGGCCGCAGCAGCGGTGCCGACCCAGTGGTGACGGTGCCCTTCTTCTTTGCCGTGGCGGTGGCAGTAGCAGATCCAACAACGGTGGAACCCTTCTTCTGTCCCATTTTCTGGTGGCGATGGGATCGCAGGAAGTAACTCAGAAAGGCTTTGAGGCCATCTAGTGCAGCAGAGAAGGCGAGCGTAAAGAAGCAGAGGAGAATGGCAATGGCAGTAGTGTGCACGGAAGAAGAAGAACTATGCAGAAATTACCGCACAAGATCCCTACTTAACCACAAGGAAGATGCCATACAACAGCTCATATTGCTTCATCCATACACGTGGTGTAAATCAATGAATACGTGTGGCAGTGGAAATAGTGAACTGTCACCGCACTTTCCCCACTATGCGTGAGAATCGAGGAGGTGCAGTTAAAACAAATATTATGTATGCCTGGTCAAATCCCAGTAAGATACAGGGCCCCACCCCGTCACGTCCCGTCAATGTCGCTCATGCGGGCAAATGAGATCATCCAATCGTCAGCACTAACGTCATACAACTCCAACAGGAGATTTCTTTGACTGAACTAGTCTTTGGTCGATTCTGCGGTTCGACCAAACACTCGGGGGCTACTCCTAACAGGAGCGCTGGTTGCACACCCGAATATTATAAAAATGCATATATTTTCTATGGCAAACATTCAAGATATTACTATCTCAAACCCTCTCTTTCGAAACAACGATTCGACTGCGGACTTGGGGGCTCCTCCCATAGGGAGAGCTAAAAGCACAATCGGCAAAGATAAAACTAATGATAGTAGTCGACAATTGTTCAAAGTCCCCACTCGAGTCTGCGACTCGAGTAGGCACTCGGGGGCTACTCCCATAGGGAGCGCTGGTCGCGCACCCTATGAAACAAAAAAATATTTGTACATGGCAGAAGCGTTGACCACGTCCCCACCATAAGAATTCGAAGCATTCGGTGACTCCGCCTCACAACTGCTGAACATACCCTACAAAGAGACAATGTCTCCTAGGTCACCTGAATCACCTCCGCGGTGAATAAACTTTTGGATGACGCGTTAACAACATGAAGGTAAGACCTCCAAAAGGTGTAGCAACGCATCTGATGCACTCTACCAGAAATAATCCGTGCCTATAGGCACGATGAAAAGGCCTCGATGGACATGTCGAGTTCTCACACCCAAACACTGGAATTTGACTCTATAAGACCTCCACGGCAGGAGTCAAATTACACTAGCATTATTCCAAATTCGAGTCCGAGGACTCGAGTTTGAGTATATAACGTTGTTTTGCCTGATAGTGTTGTTTTCCCTAAGGCAATTAACTGATCCCGATGAATCAGGCACGCATATCGACAATCACTATGACACATACTTCGACACCCGAAAGAACTTTGGATTAGCCTATATCCCATGCACTCAAAAGACTTATAGTCTCCACCCAAATCTACGATTCTGCTCGACACTCGGGGGCTACTAACATGGGTATACCTTACAGGTACTTGAGATTAGCCTATACGGTCCAGCCCAAGAAGGAGTCCACGGTGTGAACATAGCCCAGCAAGGATTTAGGTGGCCCACAGGAGTTCGACTTCTTGGAGGACACGACAAAGTGTAGATAGAAAATTAAAGGGAAAACCCTAATCTATAACTGACTCGACCTGCTATCCTGAGACCTAGCCTCCCTATATAAAGTCTAGGAGGGGGCGGCGGGGAGGACAATCCACAACCCCCCGCATACACCTCACCAGATTACATCTGCGCACCCCTCGTAATTTTTGACTACCTCGTAATCAAGAGCAGACAAGCAGGAGTAGGGTCCTCTTCGAGGCCTGAACCTGGGTAAAACCTCATGTCACCTGTGTGCTTGTTTGCTAGCCGATCGATGCCTCCAGCGCTTGATACGTTGCAAACGTATCTATAATTTTTGATGTTCCATGCTTGTTCTATATCTACTTTCTTATGTTTTGTCCACACTTTGGAGTATTTTTACACATTTTCTAGAACTAACCTATTAACAAGATGCCACTGTGCCAGTTGCCTGTTTTCTGCTGATTTTGGTTTTAGAAAATCTAGTAAGGAAATATTCTCAGAATTGGACCGGACAAAAGCCTAAGTCAATATTTCACCAGAAAGAATACGGAGTCTGGAGGGGAGACGAAGAGGGGAGCCAGGCCGGCCACACCTGGTGGTGGCGTGGCCAGCCCTAGCCGCACCACCAGGGGGTGTGGGCCCCCTGGTTGCCTCCTCGCCTCGCTGCTTCGCCTTTAAGAATCCTCCCGATGAGAAAACCCTAAATCATCCAGGAGAAAGCCACGAAAACCTCCACAACGCTGCCGCCACCGAAGGGGAGATTCGGCGGACAGAAAGTCTTTGTTCCGGCACCCTGCTGGGACAGGGAATTGCCCCCGGAGCCATCTCCATCGATCTTCACCACCATCTCCATCGCCATTTCTAATTCCCATGATGATGAGGGAGTAGTTCTTCCTCGAGGCTAAGGGCTCTACCGGTAGCTATGTGTTCATCTCTATCTCTATGCATGATCTTATTGAGATCATGAGCTTTGTAATCTATAGATCTATTCTGCTACTCAAGTGCTTTAATGAATCTCTACTTATCCCCATGTGTGTGAAGTTAACAGTGTGCACACCGTGTGGCACTTTGGCTAAGGTTACATAATTACTTATCATGAGTATAATTCGAGTTGGATGTCCCTATGAGATTGTGGTGTTTGTTGGAACCATCTAGTGCTCAAGGTGATAGTGAGGGGTTATCTAGATGGGGAAAGCGAACTTTGAGGTGTGTTGTTATAGCCCTACCGTGGATTAGAATTATCCAACCGGAGAGTAGTTCAGAGTAGTATCATAAAGAGAAGATATTTATATGAGAGTGTTCACTAGTGAAAGTATGATCCCTAGGCCTTGTTTCTAAGCATTGAAACACCGTTTGCAACTAGATCTGTTACATGTTTGCTTGCTTCCATCTTTATTTCAGATTTCCTTTAGTCTCTTCCTACCCGTCAAGCTCTTTTCTGGCACCGTTACCACTTATAGTTATCCATACCACTTGTATTTCACTATCTCTTCGCCGAACTAGTGCACCTATACACCAGATAAGTGTATTGGGTGTGTTGGGTACACAAGAGACTTCTTGTATCTTGATTGCAGGGTTGCTTGAGAGGGATACCTTTGACCACTTCCTCCCTGAGTTCGATAAATCTTGGGTAATCCACTTAAGGGAAACTTGCTGCTGTTCTACAAACCTCTGCACTTGGAGGCCCAACAACTGTCTACAAGAATAGTAGTGCGTAGACATCAAGCTATTTTCTGGCGCCATTGCCGGGGAGTCAAGGACATCTTCACAAGGGGAGTCCCTCATAACCAATCTCTTTACTTTGTTTTATTTGTTTTGCTTAGTTTATTTCTGCTTTATTTTCTTGTTTCTTTATCAAAAACACACAAAAAATAGTTGTACTAGTTTGCTTCCTTTATCAAAAACACACAAAAAATTTATTAGTTCGCCATGTTGATCTCTAAGTTCACCCTGAAAGACCTTTCAATAGGTAGTGGCTCTATAATTGGGAAAGATAATATTGAAGAATTCTTTCATCATGTTAGCAAGCATGAGGATATTGAGGATAGATCCCTAGCAGAACTTGCTCCAAATTATGAAATTTCTACAGCTTCTTTAGTTCACATGTTGGAATCTAGGTTTGTTAACCTTAAGCCCATAATGCAAGTAATGTTTCTTAAACTTAAAGATATTGAGGACCCTGAAAAGAGAGAATTTATCCTAGAGACTTTGCTTAAATAATTCTATGATGTTGCTAAAGAAGCTAGAAAGGTCTTCGATCATTTTAATATGCTAGGCTCATGTGTAGATGTTATTAGTACACGAGAAAATATGAATAAAACCAAACCTAAAAATGGAGAGAAAATTAAAATACCAATACCTTTTAAACTTGTAGGAATGCATGAAGCCTTAGAAAAGAATTTTGATTGGATTGTTCATGAAAACCCGTTTGATGAAAATAGTGAACCCAAGAGCATTGAGAGAGGATCCTCTAGAACTTGTTTGGATGAGATACCTTTCCTTGTTGAAGATATTTCTGGTATTGCTCTTAATGCTTCTTCATTTGAGAATACTTGATTCTTTTCTTGCCTCTCACGCCTAGCTCAAAGGCGTTAAAGAAAAGCACTTATTGGGAGATAACCCAAAAGTTTTAGTTGAGTCTTGGAAGTTATTGCCTCTGTAATAACCTCTCCTTATCATTTTTGTATGGTTTTTGTGCCAAGAGTAACCTCTAATGAGAGGGAAGTAAGATTTGGGAAAGTTGCTGTCCCGAAACAGATTTTTATGCTTCGGTGTAAAAATTCGTGAAAAATCTCTATACATCGGTTTGAGCTGTAATTTTTTTTGCTTCTGCCCCAGGTTGTTATCCAACTTTCGTTAGTTCAACACTTTTCGATTTGAGCAACAAAAGGTCTTCGAAAAAAGTTGGTTTTCACCTGCTGGTCTGTTTTGATAGATTTCTGCCATTATTTGTATTTGCCTCTTAATCTCTTTCCCTTTGAGTTCTCTTAGATCATTTGAACTTTTTCAAGAAAGTGCTACAGTATCTTTTGTTTTAATGGAAGTTCTATTTTGTGTTGGAACTGAACCAAAAAGACTGATTATCTTGAGTACACTAATGTTGATGAAGATTGTGTGAAGTTTTGTATGAAGGAGATTTTAAAGTGTAGGGAAGAGTAATGTGATAAGATGAAGTATGGACAAAAGCTCAAGTTTGGGGATGCCACCCGTGTCACCCCAAGAAATATTCAATAAGTACAAGCGTCAAAGCCAGGGGATGCCCACGGCATCCCCTTCTTCATCAATAAAAATTTCAGGTTTCTTTCAAACACTTCATTTTTATTGTTTCATGCACAATTGTGTTCTTGGAGCGTCTTTATTATAGTTTTTAGTTTTCGTTTGCTTAGTTTGCTTGAATAAATTGGTTGGACCCCCTCATTCATGCATTAGTTTTCAAATAAAGTTGATTTGGATTGGAAAAGGGTAGGAAAGTTCATGCTTAAGTGGTAAAAAGAAGCTTGTTTTTGACTGTGACTTAGACTTTATCATGTCATGCTTGATATTGTTTTGGCTTTATGCTTAGTGATTTTTGCTATAGCATGACATGTTATAAACAATTGAGATTGCTTAATGTGCCTTGAAAGAATCATGCGTTGTTTTAGCATATAAAAGCATAATATTGTGGTATTCTCCTTTAAATGCTTTATTTGGGTTGACTTGGCGCATGCTCACACCATGTTAATACTATACCAAGTCACCATAGCCTCTGTGATCATTTAGTTTTCGTCTTGTAATATCACTTTATGCTTTAATTAATAATGTTTTGTCGCTTTGCATGATTATGGCCATTATTGCTCTCTTAGTTGGTCGCTCCCAGTCTTTTGCTAGCCTCCATACCAAGTATGATTTCCACTCATGCACCCAACTGCAAATAAAACCAAGTTATTCCAAAGAGTCCACCATACCTACCTATTAGAATTTGCTATTCCAAGTATATTCATGTTTTTATCTACCTTCCGAATTAAACTTGTTATATTAAAATTAGCGATTAAAGCTCTCACGAACTTGATGGCACACTTTACTTTTCTTGCCCCTAATAAACTTGAACCATTGTGTCATCTATGTTGTATATGCTTGCACTTATACGTTAGGATTAGCAGAATCATGCTGTCATAGGGAACGCTTTCAACATTGCACTTGTACATTGTACCCAGTTGATATCATGCTCTTTTGTTTATGGATGTCGTCGGTGTGAAATGAAAGGGGAGCTTGTAAGTCCATGGAGTTATGTATGTGTGTTAGAGAAACGCCTGGGCCGCTAGCCTAAGCCATGCCTAATCATGGTGGAAACTTGCAGTATCACCATAGTGAGCAATCTATGAAGCATTCTTCTTATAAAAAAGAGATAGAGATTGAAAAAAATAAAAAAAATAAAAGAAAAGAGGAAAGAGAGAAAAAAGCACCATTTTCCCATGGTAAATAAGAAGATTGCTGAGATGCTCATTGTCTGCTTGCCTTGTCATTTTGATTATGGGATAGCTCCTGTATCATGTGCAAGGGGTACCCCGTTGGCGGTTCTCTATGATACACATGTACTTACTATGACAAGAACTTACCGATAACTAAACTTGAGTAGCATGAGGAGCGGCCCTCGTATTCAAGGGACATGAGATTGCCAACTTATAATTTGTCAAGCATATACTCCATAGTTTGTTCACTTTAACCTTAATCACTTCAAGATGCTTATGATAGGGCAATGAGAGCTGACAGCTAATAAGTACCATAATTTTTGGAAGCTCTTTATGAGACTTGAATCCCTGCTTCCTGATACATTGCAAATGTATCTATAATTTTTGATGCTCCATGCTTGGTTTTATCTACTTTCTTGTGTTTTGTCCACACTTTGGAGTACTTTTCATATGATTTCTTGGACTAACCTATTAATAAGAGCCACAGTGCCAGCTGCCTGTTTTCTGCTTTTTTTGGTTCCAGGAAAGTCAGAAAATGAATATTCTCGGAATTGGACGGGACAAAAGCCAAAGTGCCTATTTTCCCAGAAGACTCTAGGAGCCAGAATACGAGACGGAGGAGAGCCAGGGGCTGGCCACACCACCCCTAGGCGCGGGCTAGGCCTGGCCGCGCCAGGGCATGGTGTGGTGGCCCCAGGCACCCCCTCGGTCTCCCTCTTCGCCTATAAGAAGCCTTCTGACCTAAAAACTTCAGGGGGTTTGACGTTTTTCCAGAAGGAGTTCCGCTCCGCTGCCACCATCAGATTCCACGAAACAGCACCAAAAACTCCGTTCTGGCACCCTGCCGGGACGAGGAATTGGAGGAGATCATCGCCATCATCATCACCATCGCTTCTCCATCGACCATCCATGTTTCCCCCATCTATGAGTGAGTAATCCCCCGTTGTAGGCTATGGTGATGGTAGGGATTGGATGAGATCGTTCATGTAATGGCATCAGATTGTTAGGGCATGGTGCCTAGTATCTTTTATTAGTGATTTATGACTTTGTTGAAACTTGTTGTGCTTAATGCTTGTCACTAGGGCCCGAGTGCCATGATTTCAGATCTGAACATGTTATTGATTCATTATGATAGTATTGTTCTTGGTCTTATCTACAAGTTGTATACACACGTCGTTGTCCAGAACCTATGGCCCCGAAGTGACAGAAATCGGGATAACCGGAAGGGAAAGGCTTTGATGTGAGGATCACATGTGTTCACGGAGTGTTAATGCTTTGCTCCGGTGCTCTATTAAAAGGAGCACCTTAATTGCCAGTAGTTCCCTAGAGGCCCCGCTGCAAACGGGCTGGCGGGACAAAAGATGTTGTGCAAGTTCTCATTGCGAGCACGTATGACTATATATGGAACACATGCCTAGGATTGTCTAGTACTTGGATGCTTTATCTTATTTATATGTAATTGCCCTATGTTCTGATTGCTATGTGGATTGTCTTGTCCATGCAACGCCCGTCCATCCATCCCTATGCCTACCGCACTCGAATCCCACTATTTACTGCTTTTGTTACTACTGTCTTTGCTTTACTACTGCTGCTGCTTTACTATTCCTACTACAAAACTGTTGCTACTGATAAACTGTTGTGAGCAAGATTGTTTCCAGGTGCAGCTGAATTGACAACTCAGTTGTTAAGGCTGATAAATATTCTTTGGCTCCCCTTGTGTCGAATCAATAAATTGGGTTTTGCTTCCCTCGAAAATACTGCGATACACCCCCTATACTTGTGGGTCATCACTTCCTTCTATGAAGGCCTTTCTTTTACTTTTATGTTGAGTCTCCATCTTCTATCTTTATGCACCTATTGAGAGAGCATAGTGGCCATTCTTAGTTTAATGTGCATTGTCCCAAGACTTGTTGATTGATTCATAACTTTGATATTGCTTGTTCTTAAACTCCTTGTATCTAGTCACCCTTATGAACTTTGAAGGTGTCCTATGCATTTATGTTTTGCTACACTATGAGGGACAAGCTGAATACCATTCTCATTATGTTTTCTATATGTGAAACAAACGAACGTCTTTTAAAGCATTGTTATTCATGAATCTTTTGTTTGTACCTTTTCATGTTATAACATAGTTGCTATGTCTTATTGTTAGAACTATATCTTTCATGCTATGTTAAAGTACTATGATCCTAGCTATCAATGTTCTAAAAATACTTTGATCAAGATTATGATGGTGCATGTCACCTCAAAAATTATTCTTTTTTATCACTTACCTACTCGAGGACGAGCAGGAGTTAAGCTTGGGGATGTTGATACGTTGCAAATGTATCTATAATTTTTTATGTTCCATGCTTGTTTTATATCTACTTTCTTATGTTTTGTCCACACTTTGGAGTATTTTTACACATTTTCTAGAACTAACCTATTAACAAGATGCCACTGTGCCAGTTGCCTGTTTTCTGCTGATTTTGGTTTTAGAAAAGCTAGTAAGGAAATATTCTCAGAATTGGACCGGACAAAAGCCTAAGTCAATATTTCACCAGAAAGAATACGGAGTCCGGAGGGGAGACGAAGAGGGGAGCCAGGTCGGCCACACCTGGTGGTGGCGTGGCCAGCCCTAGCCGCGCCACCAGGGGGTGTGGGCCCCCTGGTTGCCTCCTCGCCTCGCCTCTTCGCCTATAAGAAGCCTCCTGATGAGAAAACCCTAAATCATCTAGGAGAAAGCCACGAAAACCTCCACAGTGCCGCCGCCACCGAAGGGGAGATTCAGCGGACAGAAAGTCTCTGTTTCAGCACCCTGCCGGGACAGGGAATTGCCCCCGGAGCCATCTCCATCAATCTCAACCACCATCTCCATCGCCGTTGCTAATTCCCATGATGATGACGGAGTAGTTCTTCCTCGAGGCTAAGGGCTCTACCGGTAGCTATGTGTTCATCTCTCTCTATGCATGATCTTATTGAGATCATGAGCTTTGTAATCTATAGATCTATTTTGCTACTCAAGTGCTTTAATGAATCTCTGCTTATCCCCATGTGTGTGAAGTTGACAATATGCACACCGTGTGGCACTTTGGCTAAGGTTACATAATTACTTATCATGAGGATAATTTGAGTTGGATGTCTCTATGAGATTGTGGTGTTTGTTGGAACCATCTAGCGCTCAAGATGATAGTGAGGGGTTATCTAGATGGGGAAGCAAACTTTGAGGTGTGCTGTTATAGCCCTACCGTGGATTAGAGTTATCCAATCGGAGAGTAGTTCAGAGTAGTATCATAAAGAGAAGATATTTATATGAGAGTGTTCACTAGTGAAAGTATGATCCTAGGCCTTGTTTCTAAACATTGAAACACCGTTTGCAACTAGATCTATTACATGTTTGCTTGCTTCCATCTTTATTTCAGATTGCCTTTAGTCTCTTCCTACCCGTCAAGCTCTTTTCTGGCACCGTTACCACTTATAATTACCCATACCACTTGTATTTCACTATCTCTTCACCGAACTAGTGCACCTATACACCTGACAAGTGTATTGGGTGTGTTGGGGACACAAGAGACTTCTTGTATCTTGATTGCAGGGTTTCTTGAGAGAGATACCTTTGACCACTTCCTCCCCGAGTTTGATAAACCTTGGGTAATCCACTTAAGGGAAACTTGTTGCTGTTCTACAAACCTCTACACTTGGAGGCCCAACAACTTCCTACAAGAATAGAAGTGCGTAGACATCAGCGCTCCCTATTTCTTTGAACCTAACTTCCTCAATGATGGGCATTGATGAGTTAACCCCTAGTCAGGGTAACAAATTATAATTTTTATTTTTCAGCCATCCATATTCATGCTCACATATCATGTTCGTATATGCTACAATCATTCTTGTTCTCTCACATTTTTCCTGGACATACCTTGCCACAGTTTTCAAATTTATCCTTATAGGTTTATTTATATTTTGTTAGTTGTGTTAGTAGCTAAATCTCTTAGATATATTTCTTGATTATCAAGTTAGTTAATTTCCTAAAGAATAGCAATTCGGATTGTCCTCCAAAATTGTAAGCGGGATATATATACCTTGCACTTTTATCAATAAAGCAAGCAAGAAATTAGTCCCACTTGTCCCTCCAAAGTTTCTTGTCTCACACCTCACCTATACAGGGCCATCTAGCATACCCCTTACAACGTTCATAATAGCTTGGTATCAGATTCAAATCGGTCATGGCTGCTATCGCTATAGATCTCGACAAGATCAACACCATCCTCATCCCATTCATGAAGCATCTGGAGAGCATCGACCAGCAGATGGCGGAGCAAGGAAATAATATTGACTACATGCCTGGTGATCTACGGAGCACCATGCAGCAAGTCTGTGCCCACAATCCGGTTATTCTCAAGTTATTGAAAGGCATGCCAAGTTGTTCTGTCACCATAGATGACAAGAAGAATGGGCCATAGATGACAAGAAGAAGGGATTTGATGGATTGCTGCTCCAATCTGAAACCGATCCCAAGGCTTCAAACAACCACCCCCATGCTTCTTCAAGATGGAGGTTCCCATCTATGACGGGGAAGTTGATCCACTGGTATGGCTAAATCGTTGTGAGCAATTCTTTGACACACATCGCATGCCCTCCGCTGAGAAGGTGGTATGGCCTTGCATCCTTCCACCTGATGGGTGACGCACAGTTATGGTACCAATAGTACAAGGGTGCCCATGGACCTCCAACAAGGCATTGTCTTTAGAGAATTTATAAATATTCTGTTTGTACCACCTTCTCGCAACAATTCCCTAGGAGAACTCATCTTTCAAGCGCAAAGAAAATATGGAAGAGTTCAACAAGAAGTTCAATGCACTCTTGTGCCGAGCATCGCAACTTCTGGAGGATCAGGTGGTTTCCATCTGCACTACTAACCTATGGGATCCCTTGCAGATTGATGTGCGTATGTGGAGACGGACGCCATGAGTTTGGCACGCTCATGCGAGCGCCGTGCACAATGGGCACTCCTGATAGCTCAGCAACTAGCACAAGGTGCCCACCAACGATGCCTTGACCTAAGCGCACCACCTGCACCTGCTATCCCAGCAGCGCCACCTCCAGGACAGGCGATAGTAGCAACTCCAGCAAACCCACCACATCGCACACTTACACTGGCAGCAATGGCAAACTGATGTGAAAGAGGCTTATTCTACAACTACGATGAGTTGTTTGTGCCTGGCCACCGCTACAAGAAACTCTTCATCCTCGAGATTGATTCAGATGTATTTGATGGCGTGGAAGATGCTCATTAGTCCAGCTCGAGGACGAGCGGTTTAAAAAAGGGAGGGAGAGATGTTATGTGGCGTAAGACAGGGCCATAGTTTCCCAATTTATGCTTATAGGTTCCCTTAAATTTTGTTAGTTATGTTAGCAATTAAATCTCTTACAGGTACTTCTCGATTTTCAAGTTAGTTAATTTTCTAAAGATTAGTAGTTCGGATTTTCCTCCAAAATTGTGAGCGTACTATATACTAGAATAACACGCGAGCTTCGCCTCGCCGCCTACGGAGGGTCATCACATGACATGTACTAGAATAACACGCGAGCTTCGCCTCGCGCCTACGGAGGGTCATCACATGACATGGCTAGTGCGATGCATCTAGTGGAACAGACATTTCTGGGTTTTTTGAACTTTTCACATGCGGCGTACACGCATGCATGCCATCTTGGCACGTCGCATGTTTAACATGTCTCAATGTGTCGAATCATCACATGACATGGCCAGTACGATGCATTTAGTGGCAACGAACATTTCAGATTTTTTAAACTTTTCACATGCGGCGTACGCGCATGCATAGCATCTTGGCACATCGCATGTTTAACATGTCTCAATGTGTCCGGCCGACTGGTGTAATTTTGCAGAATACATAACATGTTTTTAGTATTTACCTAACAAACATCTTTTTAATACTACATCACAAAGATAAATTGATTACGAATAAAATCAACATGTAGAAAGAATGCCATTAGACGCAACAAACAATCAGAATACTATCACACGGTGTTATAGATCTCACAATGCACAACATGCACAACCACACATGTTGAGCTAACAATGTGATGCACACCAACATGTAGTGTTGTGTAAGAGAACAACCTAATAAAGTAGAAAATTGTTTATTTGATTCATGATTATCAAAGTAGCACACAAATATGTAGTGTTGTGTAAGCGAACCACCTAACAACACAGAAGATTGTTTATTTTATTTATGACTATCAAAGCAAGAAAGAACACAAGGATCAACTAAAAATGCAACAGTCTGCCATGCCTGAGACCTGAGTGAGACCACATGTGATTATCAGTTATGAGGCTATAACAACGACCACAAATAACATCCAAGTAGCAAGACAAGTGGTTGTTCCTTTTAGGTTAATCCATCCCAAGCATAAGTGATGCGCCTACTGATGTTGTATCCATAAGTTGATTTTCAGACACTTGCTTAAGGGTCTTATGAAACACTAGTGTCTTCTGAAACAAGTATAAGACATGAGTTCACGTGATCCGAGAAATCAGATACAATATCAAATGCTCATAAGAAATACACATGTGGGTGGAAGCATATATGACCTCACAACAAACAAAATATTTAATGTATGTGTCTCTGTTTTACGTCCGATAGAAGCAAACTTCTCCAGTAGGACACATACAAAGATAAATTAAGTCAATTGTACCATAACTGAGCTAATGCTATGATTTCTTCCAACTTTTCTTATCCAGATAATGAAACACCATTCTCAAATAAATCCAGAATATCACATTAAGATAAGTACATAACTAAGGCGAAGTCAATTACTACTATTCTAGTAATCTAAATCATTTGTGTAGGAAGGTGGATAAGCTCTAGTTAGCCGTTAGGACTGTATCCAAAAACAATTAATGCAGCAACATGACAAAACATGTGATAAATGATACTACCTGTGTTCCTAAATATAAGACGTTTTAGTAGGCTTAGCCAACCAAAACGTCTTATATTCAGGAACGGAGGTAAAATATCATTAGAGATATTAATTATCTAAAAATGCACTAAATAACTAAGGTCGGGTCAATTCATACTATAAAAGTAATACTAATCATTTACAAATAGTGATAAAACAAAGAGTAAAATGCACTGGAGGTCCTAAAAGTTTGGAAAAAACTGTATGCAGGTCCTAAAAGTTTTAACTGGTGTACCGGAGGTCCTAACTCTCAGATCCATATGCACTGTAGCAGGTGCTGTAGGTGAGAATTAGGACCTGCAGTGCACAACTAACTAAGAATTAGGACCTGTAATGCACAACTAATTGAGAATTAGGACCTCCGGTACACAAGTTAAAACTTTTAGGACCTGCATATGGTTTCTTCCAAACTTTTAGGACCTCCGGTACATTTTACTCTAAAACAAAAAATACCCTAGGGAGATACTTCCGGCAGTCAATGCTACCAATAAAATAGTTCTAATCAAGTAGGGAACAAAGAAGCCGCAATCCTGAAACATAATTATTTTGAAGTGAGATCCTGGTTGTTTATCATGCCCAATGGAGAGGACCAATTTCCATATAGCACTTCAGGTTACCACCTATTGTAATTTATAAGAAACTAAGAACTATTGGATGCAACTTTGGCTCACGATGCACATTGCTGAAACTCTGATATTGTGTCGATTGCTATAGTCATGAAGTTTGAAGATTTAGAGTATGGACCAAAACAGATATATTGTAGAAATTTTCTTTATGAGGCCGCAATCGCAAGAACTCACTTCAAGGAAAAAAATAGAACATTTGTAACAATTGAAATAGTAATGCACCCTCCCTTCAGGTACTTATCTGAATACCATAAGGAATAAAGATAGAACATCAACACCTCCTATATCATCTAGACATGAAGAGTTCTAAATCCAAGCATGAGACAATAGAATTAGGTTCCTAACCCCTATATTAGGAAGTGGTGGGAAAACCTAGCATTTCAAACCATCTACTGAAGTGGTACAAAATTGGATCATTTGTTCCTTTGCTCAAAACAATATGGAGATGATATACAAAAAATTTGGGTTATATACATATACTCCTATATCCAGAGAGACAAAATGGAACAAAACATAAAAATAGGAAGAAAAATGCCATCTTGCCAGAAATACTGCATACATTGTCTAGTATTCTGCGAGGAGTGGGGACTAATGTGAAGATGCCCTCTATACAACCCTTTGAAATTGGCAGAGAACTACTAAGTAGCATACATCATGAAACCAAACAAAGGAAATACTTGTGCCAGAAAATCAGGGGCCATCAAGTTCTGTGAATAGAAAATACAAACAGCTAGAGCATGTTCTAGTATAAACCAGCGTAAAGATACATATGTGTCATTTGCGATATTTTTTCATAGTAGTACATAATAGAAGTATGAAAAAAACAGTGAAGTTTATGCAATAAACAACTAAGCTAACCATGGCAATTGTACCATCATAAAACTATCTAAATCCATCAACATTTTACGAAGGTACGTTCAGAAGTAATGCTAATTTAGAACTTGTGCATCTTGTAGTAAGCAGAAAAAAACATTCGTCCTAGATACCCAGCGATATGTCAACTGAAAAATACAAAATCCAGAGGCACCAAATCAGAGAATAAGATTGTACATTGTGAACTTGTGAACAGACAAAACTGTTAGCATCCTCTCGAGTCCAATACGTATAGCAAATAACAAGTATTTTTTCTAAATGGATAAAAATTAGTTAATAGATATGCTATTTTCTCGAGGAGCCACAGTGGTCATGATCATGCTATCCATGACCATTTTGCAGGAAAGGATGGCCAGAAGTCTGAACCCAGCCTCCATGATCCTCATAAATTATGACATTGGCAATATAGATGAAAAAGTTTCGCCAACCGTCTAATGCTTCTGCAACATCCTTCGAGACCCAAGATGCCTTATATTGGGGAGAAGATGATGCACAAATTCTGTGTTGCGACAAAAAAGATGACAAGGACAGTGAGCTGAGTAGTTTCTTTTGCAAGCAATAGGAATAATCCAGACCTTAAAACTTGGATTCTGGAATATGGACTCCTAGTATTTATTTTCTCTACTTCACATGGGATCTAATTTCAAGGGAGTCTGTCATTTGTGTTGTAGGGATATATGTGATATGAACATGACAGTTCCTTCACAAGTTACATATTTGGATAACACACTTGCATGATCTTCTCTCTTTTTTGTACAAAAACATAAATTCCTATCAGAACTGATGGCATCAAAACATACAGCTGAGCAACAAAATAGTATCCATAAAAATTGTTGAACAATTAGTCTGAAAAATATGTACTTCCATAAAGGAACCGAGAATATTGTATTGTATTCCTTGTCTTGCTTGAAAGGGCACCGACATTTTTATTCTCACAAAATTAGGAACTATTGAGGCTAGAGGTTGTGTATATAGTGTAAATATGATACTTATTCTTTGACATGTAGGTGTGTTGATTTTGAGGACAGTTGAGAAAGATTCAACTTAACATTTAGATGACATTCGCTACACATATGTGGCACATCGTACTACTTTATGATGTTCTAGTTGGAGGGTTTATAGGTGACGGCTGCGACCAACTCTAGTCAAGGTTCTTCACTCTTCTAATGCTTCCATCCTCCCAACCTGGAGACATATCTCCTGGCTCTCGGCTCCTCCTCTGCTTGCGATGACTAATTTCATATTTGGTTGGACTTCTCTGCATACTGTGGCTGCTGATATCTCCTGGCTCTTGGTTTCTACATTGTTTGTGATGATGATCAGTGCCATCTTCGGTTGAGATTACATGCCTATCATAGCTGGTGATATCTCCCTGCTCTCAGCAAGTTCTTCGCTTGCGGTGGTTGCTGCCGTCTTCGGTTGGGATTCTCCGCCTATCGTGAGTGATGTCCTCCCTATAAGATAACATAAAGATTCTAATCACACATCATAATAGAGTAAAATACGGTATGGCCTGCACAAACTCAAAAAAGGCCATATGTTATATCAAAATGCTCATGTGGTACAGTTATAAAATTGATGGCCTCTAAAACAAATTGATCACTAAAAAGGTGGTATTGATATAGCTTGCAAGTAGAAATTAGTTAAGGCACCAATAGAACTTTAACATTTAATAGTAAATTGGAGTCAGTTTCTTACTATCAATGACACCAGATAGCAATCTAGAGTTTTTGTACCACTTGGAAAAATAATCGAACACTTGGCTGGCTCTCCTTTAGCTGGTCTTATTCTGCAGACAGGTGATTGGAACAGCAACGTGACGATAGGGGGTAGGAGAGGATGGGAATCAGGAAAGTGCATTCGGGAAAGGAAAATACCAACTTGCTACAACACCAACAGACCGACACCGAGCAATGGCTAGATGCTCGACATCTTGTGCAAGGACATCAAGGAACTGTCAAGCATGTCATAGTGTGAAAAAACGATAGCACCTACCTGCGACACCCTGCAAACAAAAAAGGCATCACAACAAACCAGCACAGTCTAAAAGCTGAGCCACCAAACAACAATTAACCAAATTAAAAAGGAAGCCAACGGGGAAAAGGAACCATAAAGAACAAACCTTGAGCACCAAAATCGCCCAGTCGCCCTAGAAGTCAACGGCAGCCCCAAGCAGCCACACGAGCTCGCCCAGCCGGCGGAAGCAGCAGGTCCTAGCGAGAATAGCAGGATCACACGCCACCGAGAAAGATCTCACTGCCCCCCAAATAACGCATCTAGAGATCCAAATCGATCCTTGGAAGAAAAATCCCCGGAGGAAACCAAGGAATACGACCACCACCACCCACCGAAAATAAATGATAGATGAATCTATGGGTAATAAACAATCGATGACAAACGTGATCCACAAAAATGACTCCACACATTGCAGGAAAGCCTGGCCGCGACCAACTAATTACGACGCCAATGCGTGTAGAGCCTAGCATGCCACCCTAGAACCTGACTCACCTAAGCAGGCAGCAACCTTGCAGCAATGCAAAGGCATAGATGACAACAAACAACCGATAGCGTCCACAAAGAATAGAGCCCAACCAACATCATGGTGAAAGCAATGAGGAAGTAAAAGAACAGAGAACAACACAAATGTCCAACCAACTAAATCGGAATGTAAAGAAGGAACCAAGATAGGCCAAGACGAACAAAAATTCTGGTAGCCAGACATGTAGCACAGTAAAGAAGTCGAGGCGCCCCACGCTGAGCCAAGACCTATCCGAGCCGGCCGAGCCGGCAGGAGAAGCAAGACCCAGTGGAAAACGATGTCGCCACCTCCACGGAACCACCATAGTGTCAGCAGCCCTTTGGCACATCACAACAGCCGACGTGGGCCTCAGCAACCAGAACACAAGGCCCACGCGAATCAAGCAGCCCAACAGACGCCACATTGGGCCGAGCTGGACGACGTGAGAGGAACATCGGCACTGAGTCAATATAAGCAAGACCACCTACCACAAGGAGATCATCCTTGAGATCACCGACGAACACGAAGACGGCGGAGTTGATCTCCTGTAATAGGCTAGTTGTTGCTCCCCTACCCCAAATTCTCTGTACCGGAACTTGTAGTACAACATATGAGACATATACTGAGTGAATCCCATCCGTAGCCTAACATCTGGTATCAGATTGCCTTTCGATCCCCTTCCTCCGACCTGGAAACCCGCCGTTACACCACCCAGCGCCGCCGCCTGTTCGAGACCATGGATCCGGCGCTCAAGGAGTACATGGATCGTATGACCCAGGATTCAAGGGAGGTGAAGGAGGCGATGATCGCTTGCCGCGGGGACTTCCGAGCGACTCAAGAAAAGGTCATGCAAGAGCTCGATGCCCAGTCCGCACAGCTCAACGATCTGTGCAACTGGAAGCCGGATCTGGAGGCCCGCTTCGCCAAGTTGCAGACCGCCGTCGCGGATCTTCATCGAGCGCAGCCCATCATCGCTGCAGCTTCGTGTGGACAGGGGGCGCCACATCTCACCTCCACGCCCTTCCCGGCTTTCGATGGGGCAGTCCACGGGCAAATCGGCCTCGGCGTCGTCAACTTCTCCGGGGGATTACCGGCGGGGGCCAGTGCGCCACCGTCAGTACCTCCGGTCACGGGTACGATTTCTCTCCAGAACCCGCCTCTAGCTGCTGATCCTCAGTTAATTCAGAGTCAAATTTTAGCTGGTCTAGGAACACATGCACCCAATTTCCCTTTCCCATCCTTCACCGGTGACAATCCCAACCTGTGGATAACTATGGCAGAGCAATACTTTCAAATGTTTGCTATACATGATACGTATTGGGTTCCTATGTCCATTCTCCATTTTTCGGGGGCAGCAGGCATTTGGCTGCAGTCCGTTAGGAAGAAGATAGCCTCTCTGGAGTGGATTTCTTTTACATCCCTGTTGTGCACCCGTTTTGGTCGTGATCGTCACCAGTTACTCATTAGACAGTTCTACGCTATTAAACAAATCACCACAGTAGCAGAGTATATAGAGCGTTTTGACATTCTTATGAATCATTTGGTATCCTATTCAGACACTACTCACCCATACCATTTTCTTACACGTTTTGTCGAGGGCCTGCGAGCTGATATCCGAGCGGTCGTCATGGTTCAGCGTCCCACAGACCTGGACACGGCATGCTCTCTGGCACTACTGCAAGAGGAAGTGGCAGAAGGGGAATGTCCATCTCCACCTCGACAAGCAGAACACAGATACCAACAAGGCCAGGGAAGCATTACACACCAAACCCACGTGCAACACCAACTGGGAGAGCGGCTGACAGTAGGGGACTTGAAGCTGCACGTCACAAGGGCCATGACAAAGTTGCCGCTCTACGCAACTTTCGCCGAGCTAAGGGTTTATGTTTCAAGTGCGGGGAGAAATGGGGGCCTGAACACTCATGTCCACAGACAGTACAGATGCATATCGTGGAGGAACTATGGGCATTATTCTCGCAGGAGGAAATGACGGGCTCTGACAGTCCGGAGTCTAGCTATGAAGAAACAGAGACTGCTTGCTCCATATCAGTTCATGCTCTAACGGGATCAGCTGCAGGGGTTTCTGGGGTTATTCTCCTACAGGCATTCATTCACCAACATGAGGTGATGATTTTGATTGACTCAGGGAGTTCTGCTTCATTTATCAATCAACAACTCGCGAACCAACTATCGGGTGTTCAGCAACTTACCAAACCTTGCAGAGTTAATGTCGTAGATGGGTCACAACACAGGTGCTCGACTTTTATACCTCAGTGTCAGTGGTCAGCTGAAGGTCACCAATTCTCCACAGATTTGAAGATTCTTCCCCTTGGATCATTCGATCTGATTCTCGGAATGGACTGGCTCGAACACCATAACCCTAACATTGATTGGGTTGCAAAATCTCTCAAAATTGAGACAAGTAATGGGGTTATTTAGTTGCAAGGACATCGCGCAAACCAACTTCACTACTCTGCAATATCGGCCACAGAGTTGGCATCTGTCTGCCGACAGGGGTCAGTAGCTCATCTAGTCCATCTGTATGCACTAGATGGAGTTGTCCATGTGGAGGAAGTCACGCCCTCTGAAATTTAGGCACTGGTTGCACAATTTGAAGACGTATTCACAACACCAACTACCCTTCCACCCAGGCGCGAATGTGATCACAGGATACCACTCATACAAGGAGCACAGCCAGTAAACATGCGAGCCTATCGCCACAAACCAGAGCTCAAGTCAGAGATCGAGCGCCAGGTCGGGGAACCGCTAGAGTCCGGAATCATACAGAAAAACACCAGCCAGTTCGCCGATGTCCTCAAGGGACTGGCGGAAGTCATGAAGCAGGTCACCGACTTGGATAAGCCGGTGGGTGCAGGGTTCGGTGGAGGAAGAGTCCGTCAAGTTCAGAGGACCTATACACAAAACAAGTTAAGAAAAATCCGACATTGATAGAAGTCGAAGAAAAATACAAGCCAGACAGATGGAACGTACCGAAAATGACGTCGTCAATTTTGGTCTTCTCCTCCCGGAGACTCTGGAGTTTAGCCCGAAGCGCCTGGGACAGGTCCCTCTCTCTGCTAAGTTCATTCTTGAGGTCCGAGGTTGTTTTATCTTGAGCAGCGATCTTGCGATCACGCTCTTCAGTAGCCATGGAGGAGGACTCAAGGACTTGAGCAATGCTTTTTTCATGATTTGCCTTGAGCTGATCCAGCTCTTGGCGAAGCTCCTTGTTCTCCACCACCAAGGTCTTGAGGTTCTCAGCCTCTTCAATCATGGCGCAGGATTGTTTCACCAGTGCTGAAAGTCAAAAAGAACAACAGTTCAAGAACAAATTCGACATTGAAAATACAAATACAAGGTTTGAGTCTCGGAATGCTTACCTTTGGCCTCATCCTTGGCAACTCTAAGTTCAGCATTTTTAAGTCGGAGAGCCTTGATCTCTCTCCGCTTATCGCAGACATTCTTCAATAAATCCTGGTTATATGAACATACTTTCTGTAAGTAAGAATACCCAAAGTTAGAAAGCTACTGAAGACCTGGGCTAATATTTTTGCTAATATCAGCACGAGCCTTGGGGGCTACACTAGTTCATTCTTTGGCATCCTAATGAAGCACAAACCCGGATTATATATTGTACTTCATGCTTGGGGGCTAGAGGATATGATATGAAATAAAGGAAAAATAGGAGTTGGAATTCCGACTTACATATTGTTCGCGAGTGAGTTTATCCAAACTCGCGTTCACCTCAACGGCCACCTTCTCGGCGAGAGTCAGAGGAATCACTAGGGCTGTTGGAAGCTCACCAGTCCTAATCCTCTCGTCACGAAGACACACCTGGGCGAGAAGGTCGGAGAACTTGACGTCCTCTGCTTCTTGCGCTTCTTCCTCGGCAGATAAGGTTCTTTTCTCCAGGCATTGCCTGGCGAGCCGCTAGATCTCTTCAGCAGATTTTCGGGACAAGCCAAACTTGGCAAGTCCCGGATTGTTCATGAGGTTTTCGGCGAAGGTTTCTGCCGAGGGATCATTACCCAAAGAGGGTTCACCCTTATCTAGATCTGACTCACCCATGGTGACGTCAGTTTGCGATTCAAGGATAGCAGGCTCCGTCGAAGGAGCCGGATCTTCTGCGACGACCGGGAAAGGAATGGTCACCGACGTTGCAGAAGGTTGAGGGGCAGGAACAGGAGAAGCTATGGTGAGCTTCGTCTGTCGCAGGGGCTTCGAAGGAATCCCTTTCCCCTTGCCCTTGATGAGCGGTTTTGCTCTGAGAATGTAGTAAAGTCGGAAACATTACATCTCGGAAAGAAATTCGAGTAAGGTACAAAGGCAGAAATTGTGATTGAAAGTTACCTCTTCACGATAGGCACCTCCTTTGTGCCGACAACCACTGTCGGAGCTTTGCGCTTCTTGAGCGCAAGATCCGGCAATGGGACCACTTCTACCTCCTGAGAGAACTCCGGAGGATATCCTTCGAGCGGAGCAAGTTCCGACTCGGGGAGGTCAGCAAGCTGAAAAGAAGAAAACATATCAGCATTGCACTGTAACTCAAAATATTGAAACACATAAAAAGGTGTACTGATGGAAACTTACCAGCACTATGGGGTTGTCCGCCGTGTGCATATCCAGAGAAACCTCCGGGATTCTCCTCTCGATCCGCTCCCTAATCAGCCACTTGACTTGGCTTATATAGCCATGTGTGGTGTAGGCTTTGGGGCTGATGCAGAGGGAGTCTTTCTTAGATGACGTGATGGAGTGCATCAGTCGATCCCCGTGGTACTGAAGGGGCTGGATCCGAAGTGAGACACAACATTGGACTAAGTCGGATCCCTTCAGACCTTTGTGTTTGATCAAGTATTCGATCCGCCTCTTAGCGAGGATCAGATCGTCGGTGAGAGCCAGAGCAGCCTCGTCCCAGGATGGTTGGGCCGTGGCAGCTCCGTCGATGAAAGCCGGCAAAGCAGTGGCTTTGCCGGGAGCCGGAATATCCCTATGATAGAAAAACGTGGCTGGCCATTGTTTGACCGAGTCACTAGCTAAAATTTTGGGATACACGCGCTCGCGTCTAAACGAAAAACTAATAGTGCCGGTGATGTAAGGAACACCGGCGGTAATGGAGTTTCTCCGGACATGAAAATAGTACCGGAGTAGAGTCAGACTTGGCCTAATGCCGAGAAAGCCCTCACACAACGAAGCGTACGCGCTCATCTCTAAAAGAGAGTTGGGAGGAACATGATGGAGTTGAACTCCGTAATGATCAATCACCTCGGAGAAAAACTCCGAGGGAGGAAACGACAAACCTCTGTCGAGGTGGGTGCCGAAGTGGACCCGCTCACCGTCGCGCGAGTTGGGGACGGTTTCCCCGAAACCGCTCCGCCAGTCGTCGGCGTGGAGGAGCCCTTCTTTCTCCACATTCTTGAGACCCTCGTCGTTGAGCGCGCAGGGAATCCAGAGCCGGCGAAAGCTCTCTTTCTCCGCCACCGCTTCTGTCGCCGCCGTCGCCGCCGCCGCCGCCGCTAAGCCGAAAGAGGAAGATGAAGCCATTTCTCCGGTGAGCAGTTGACCTAAAAGGGGCGGCGCTGGGAGTTTTAGGGGGAGGAACGGGGGAGCTCTGTGCACGCAGGGAGATTGGGAGGAGAGGAAAAGGCAAAGGACTGGTGAAAGGAGAAGGAGAAAATCCTAACCCCTTATATTCACCTAACTGCGCCAAGATTCGTGCAAATGCTACAGTATAACCGCCACGTGTCGTGGAAGGAACTAGGAAGGTCCCACACGATGATTACGTCGCCTCGATCTCCGTGCACGCATTGAAACGGCGCCTCGGTTCCGCGAATCGCGGACCCACCAACGGTCGTGCTGACGAAATGCCTGTCAGATGATGTGACTTAACCATGACCTGTGTCAGGTGGCGTTAGAGACCAAATTCCGGCTTAGTTTGAAATCGAGCTGGAAAATCCGAGTAACCTGTTGGTAGGTCCGACTTATTTTTGAAGACCCGAATCGTATTTTTTGTTGTGAAGTTTCAGGAACCCTTCAAGATTCTACAAGCCGAAAATTAAGCTAGACGATGATAAATCCGACTTTGGATCTTGGAGGCCTCCGGGGGCTGCTGTTGGAGATATACTTTCCGGGTATCCTCACAGTTCCTCACTGACCAGGGTGGCCCACTTCGGGTTAGAGCATTGCTTCACGGGCGGCCCAGTCAGGGAGAAAGACGGAGTCCAATCCGGCTACGGGAAGGCCCAGAAGACTTACCGACTTAGACCCATAATGTTACTTGTAGTTCAAGATGTACTCTGTAACCGACTCTTAGTCGTAGCCGGATAGATCTCTTTTGTAAACCCTAGACCGAATATCTATATAAGCCGTCCTAGGAAGAGCCTTTAGGGCACCCTCAATAGTCTACAATCTCAGCTCGCACAGGCGAAACCTTTGTAACCCATATTCCGGCTCTGCCGTATTACTGGATTGCTAGCAGGAGTAGGATCCGTCCAAAGCCTGCGGATTCGAACTTTTGTAAACTTGTGTGCTCACCGTCCCGGAACACCGTACGTCTCACATCCCTCTCTTTCGCATGCCTCGAGGACCCCCTCATGGCGTACTTGTCATCAATCCGACGACAATTAGGACCAAAAAACAGAGGCCTTTCGACCTACGAGAAGGAATGTCTCGCGATTTTAATGGCAATTGAACAGTGGAGGGCTTACCTCCAACATCAAGAGTTCATCATTCGAACTGATCAGAAAAGCTTAGTCCACCTAGAAGAGCAGAGACTCACAACAGTCTGGCAACAGAAAGCATTCACGAAGCTTCTGGGACTACAATTCAAAATCTGCTATCGCAAAGGGCCGGAAAACAGGGCCGCTGATGCCTTATCAAGACGATCACACGCTGAGACTGTCACTCTCCACACCATCTCAGAGTGCCAACCAATCTGGCTAGATGAAGTGAGGGCCAGCTATCAGCAGAATGCTCATGCCACAAAATGGATACAGAAACTCCAACTTCGATCAGATCCAAAAGGACGTTTCTCCTGGAAAAACAATCTACTGTACTTCAGAAATCGAATCTGGCTGGGCGGATCAGAGGCAATTCAACAGAAAATACTTACAGCATTTCACTCAAGTAAAGTGGGTGGCCACTCTGGCTTCCCAGCAATATATGCTTGTCTCGGGCGTCTATTTGCTTGGCCTAAAATGAAGACACAAACAAAAACCTTTGTTATGTCTTGCAGTGTTTGCCAGCAAGCAAAACCGGATCGCAGCAAATATCCGGGTCTCCTGGAACCACTCCCCACACCTGATGAAGCATGGCAAATGGTCACCATGGATTTCGTAGAAGGCCTCCCCAACTCCGGGACTGCTATAATAGCATCATGGTTGTTGTTGACAAGTTCACACGATATGCCCATTTTATACCACTCCGTCACCCTTTCGCAGCAGCTAAGGTTGCTGCAGCCTACCTCAACAACATATTCAAACTGCACAGTCTTCCCAAGATAATGGTGTCAGACAGGGATCCAATTTTTACCAGCCGCTTCTGGCGTGAATTGTTTGATCTGGCCGGCAGCAAACTGCGCATGAGTTCAGCTTATCACCCACAAACGGATGGCCAGTCGGAGCGGGTGAACCAGTGCTTGGAGGTTTATCTTCGATGCTTCACACATGCTTGTCCAACCAAGTGGAGTCAGTACATTGCTTTGGCAGAATATTGGTACAACACCTCTTATCATTCAGCAATCAAAATGTCTCCCTTTGTGGCACTGTACGGCCACGAGCCTAGACATTGGGGTATTGATGCTACTCATACCTGCACTGCACCATCACTGCAAGAGTGGCTGGAGGAGCGCAAAACAGTTCAACAGATACTACAACACAACTTACACAATGCTCGTCAGTACATGAAGAACTAAGCGGATAAGAAGCGCTCAGAGCGCACATTCGAGCTGGGGGAT
Organism: Avena sativa; assembly: GCA_916181665.1. Taxonomy (NCBI): domain Eukaryota; kingdom Viridiplantae; phylum Streptophyta; class Magnoliopsida; order Poales; family Poaceae; genus Avena; species Avena sativa. The sequence continues at coordinate 538,777,777 of OV702289.1, read as the reverse complement.
GAAGTATTCATCAAACTCCAACCATATGTGCAATCTTCTATCTTGCGGCGATCCAACAACAAGCTAGCATTCAGATACTATGGACCATATAAGGTGATCAAGTGCATCAACCCAGTGGCATACGAAGTGGAACTTCCTCCTGATTCAAGAATACATCCAGTATTCCATGTCTCACAGCTTCGCAAAGTCCTAAAACCAGGTACCCCGCGATCGATTACTTTGCCTGTCAACACTGATGTGGTTCATGCTCCTGTCAAGATCCTTGGCCACCGCTGGCGCAATTCGCCCACTGGGAGAAGGGAGCAGATACAGGTGCAGTGGCCACCTAACAGTGACCTGAACGTTACATGGGAAGATAAACTGAAGCTGCAATTCCAGTTCCCGGAGGCGTTGGCTTGGGGACAAGCCAAATCTCAAGGGGGAAGGGATGTCAGCAGCCCTTTGGCACATCAAGAAGCAATAGCCGACGTGGGCCTCAGCAACCTTGGGCCGAGTTGGACGACGTGAGAGGAACATCGACACTGAGTCAATATAAGCAAGACCACCTACCACAAGGAGATCATCCTTGGGATCACCGACGAACACGAAGACGGCGGAGTTGATCTCCTGTAATAGGCTAATTGTTGCTTCCCTACCCCAAATTCTCTGTATCGGAACTTGTAGTACAACATATGAGACATATACTGAGTGAATCCCATCCGTAGCCTAACACATGGAGATCCTAATTGCTCGCCCCAGTCAAAGCCACGTAGAAGACAAGGGAAAACAACTCCCCACCCCTAGGTGAAAACACAGAACCACAAATTGGCTAGCAACCCATAGTCAATGACAAAGAGGGTCCGCAACCCCGGGACCACTGGAGAGACGTTCCACATAGCACACCCAACTTGATCCTAAGTGACACCGGCTTTTTAACCCCGATCCCACGCGTGGCCTGCAGCCCAGCACGCACCGCCCACCGCCTGCCAGCTGCCGCGAGAAGCACAACACACGCACGAGCAAGCTACCTCCTTGGTCCACATACAGTGATAGAAAACACCCTAGGCCCACAACCAGGGGCATGGCTCCTCTAACATTGAGAAGTGAAGTCAGACTCTGACTTTGCTTCACTGAACGGGTAGCTCCCCTCCAAAAATAAAGAAAATAAAGAAAAGGAAAGTTAAGACAAGCGCTCTCCACCCACTTTTGGAGGGAAAAGGTCCCACCTGGACACCACTGTGCGCCAAAATAGAAACAAGACAACTATTCTTCCCTCTAGTTCTCTTCCGCTAACAACTTTATTCGCTCTAGTTCTCTTCACATTCGGCTCCTTTGTTCTTTTCTCTATAAACTCTTGATGCATCGAGACAATAGTGTTTCCTGACAATATACAACACGAATTAATTATGTGGACCGATGGAGAACCAGGATCCAAACAAGTAAGTTAATTTTGAATCTTTTCCAAATCAAAATTTTGCATGCTACAAGATGTCTATTTAAGTAAACTCTTTGAATACTGCTGAGAACCCAAATCTAGACAACCCTCCATTTCTAAGTTCTTCCTTGTTTATTTGATAGGATGGATGGAATACCTAGATGGAAACCTCAACTGTGGATGAAATTCGACACTGTGACTGAGGCATGGGACTTTTGGGAGTATTATGAAGGAACAATGGGTTTCAGTGTAAAAAAGAGATATACAAATAGAAGCAAAATTTATGGTGACACTTTATGCAAATTCGTTTGTTCCAAAGAGGGTAAAAAAGCAGTCGATAAAAGGGATAGTCTAACCAAGAAAGGGCGGGCTGAAATTATAACTAAGTGTGAGGTTCATATGTCAATTACAATTGATCGTGAAGATGGAAGGTATGAGATATTTGATATGGATCTTGAACGCAATCACATGCTAAGCGCGCCACTTGTTGCCATCACAAAGAAAAATCTCTGAACTTCAAGCTTTTGAAATTGTAATCGCCGATGACTCAGGTATTGCACCAAAAAAATGCTCATGAGTTTGCTAGTCGACGGGTTGGTGTACCAGGAAGTCTAAGTTACACACGGCGAGATCATAAGAACCATTTGCGAACAAAGCACCAAAGAGAGTTGAACTATTGTGACGCAGGTAGCATGAGTATTTTCAAGACAAGGCCAGTGAGAATCCTCAATTCTAACATGTTATACAATTGGACTATGATGAACAAATTACAAATATATTCCGGGTTGATGCCAAAATGATCATAGATTATTCTTATTTTGGTGATGTTATAGCTTTCCACACTACTTTCGGAAAAAACAAGGAGTACATGCCATTTGGTGTGTTTGTTGGATTCAGTCATTTGAGAGAAACAGTAATATTTGGTTCTTCTCTTCTTTATGATGCAACATTTGAATCTTTCAAATGGATTTTTCAAGCCTTCTTATCAATACACAATCAAAAGCAACCCCGCACCATATTTACTGATCAAGATAATGCAATGGAAAAATAAATCGAGCGTGTATTTTTAGACAAAACATGGATTGTGCACTTTCCATATTATGCAAAATACCATCAGGCATCTACCTAGCAAAAATAAGGATGGAGAAACCGAGGACACACCAGAATAAGGGGATGATGAGGAAAATAGATCATCTCTTCTCAAAGATTTCAGTGCTTGCATGTATGAATATGATGACCCAAAAACATTTGAAGAAGCTTTTAAGTTGATGAGAAGTGAAGTGATAAAGCAAACATGTATGGATAATATTTATAAGGTAAAAGAAAGTGGGCACAATGTTTTATGAGAGAAGCTTTCACTTTGGGAATAAGAAGCACACAGTTAAGCGAAAGTCTCAACAGTGATCTAAAGAAGCATTTGAATGCAGATTTAGACATCAACCGGGTTTTTCATCATTTTGAAATAGCCGTGGAAATGACAAGACAGACCAAGATGAATTCAGAGTATGAGTCTAGGAAGAACCTACCTACAATTTTCGTGGAAGGACTGTAGTTAAAAATCGAAAACTGGATGCCATCATTCGATGCAATTATCTTTCTCACAAATTTTATAATTTGACCACTCTAGCAGCCAGCTCTGAAGAATGTTGTAATTTAATTGAGAATGCACTTGATAGTGTTACTAAAGTGTTGAAAGAATGATTAGTGATATGCACAACTAATCCCGAGCAGAGATGCGATATCCAGGTGACTCCACAAGTTTCAAATGAATTTTTAAGTGCTGCACATCTCAAGAAAAAGGAGGTGCAGAAGAAAATCTCGAAAAGGAAAATGAGTTCCGTTGATAGGCAACACAAGATAAAGAGGAAAACAACATGGGGTCGCAAGGAAGAAAAGGAGAACATGCCAACACAAACTGGTTCAGCAGATAATGTTGCCTCCAACAAGTCAGCAAATAAGAACAGGCCAGAACCAAATGAACCATGCTCTAAAAAATATGATTTCCTAGGAAGTTTCACTCAGCTTTTGACCACTCCTACTACAGCTGAAGACTTCGACAATGATATATTTCTATTATAATTAGAATTTTGCAGTATCATGTTTTGTTGCGCTCGTTGTGGGATATTGAACTTGCTACTGTTTTCTACTACTCTAAGATTCAGAAACATGTCATGGATATTTTACTGCCCCTGTTGGACCAGCCCGATTCTTTTGATTTTCTGTTCATTGATTGAAACTGATTTCTGAACTAATCTGAGCGGAATTCTATTCAAACTGATTTCTAGACTAATCGTGAGTCTTCACATTATACAATCTTGATTTAATTGGAATCAGAGTTACCTAATTTCATGAGCCGGGTGATGTACCGTCAGCGATGAGTCGATGGAAGGTGCTCGGCGGTGTGGCCGAATAGCCATCGGTGGCGAATGTAAGAATGGCGGCACGGCGAGTCGACGGAGGCGCCGCAGCGGCGCAAGCGATTCGCCGTCGCCGTGTGCCGACGGTGGCGCTGACGACAACACGGCAAGTCGATGCGGGCGTGGGGGAGTCCAAGGATGTGGCGGGCATGGGCGAATCCGAGGACGGTCGGGCGTGGGCGAGCCTCCGGCGACGGGGGCAACGATGCAGTCGACTCCAAGGAAAAGCGGTGGCGCTGGACGCTCGCCGCTGATGGATAGGCACGATCGGAACATCATGTCTTTACTTTCCCTTTCTTTATTTCTTTATGTTTGGAGTGGAGCTGCCCGGTCGGTGAAGCAAAGCCAGAGCTGACTTCGTTTCTCAATGTTAGAGGAGCCGCGACCCACACGCAGCGGCAGCACATCCGCAAGGTGCATGGCAAGTGGCTTCAAAACACTCGCAGCTCCTCATGCTTAAGACTGTACCTGTAAAAAATAATGTGTAGAGGTATTGCACGGTATCTCAAAGGGTCTGACCTATCTTATTATATATAAGGGTAGTATTACAATACAGGTACAAGTATATGTTAGTAGAGTCCTATACAGATACGTCTATCACCCTCTCTCAATCTCAACAGGGATACAAATGTTGAGATTGCGTCTACAGAACTGAAACAATGGTAATGGGAGAGGTTTAGTAAATATGTCTGCCAACTGATCCTTAGATGATATGAACCGAATCTGCAACATCTTATGCGCAACTCTTTCTCGAACAAAGTGAAAATCCACCTCAATATGTTTAGTCCGTGCATGAAATACTGGGTTCGAAGAAAGGAACGTTGCACCAATATTATCACACCATAGCACCGGTGGACAACGCTGAGGAACACCAAGTTCAGCTAGCAAGGCTTGTACCCATATCAATTCTGCAGTGGCATTAGCAATCGCCTTATACTCAGATTCAATACTAGAACGAGACACTGTAGCTTGCTTTCTAGCATTCCAAGAAATCAAATTACCACCGTAGAAGATGGCATATCCCCCTGTTGATCGCCGATCATCAGAATTACCAGCCCAATCCGCATCGGAGAAAGCGGATAAAATATTAGGAGGCGACGTAGGCTGTCTCAAGTGCAGACCATATGTCAATGTACCATGAACATATCGCGGAATACGCTTCACTGCTGCCCAGTGAGTACAACGAGGAGCAGAGAGAAACTGACACACCTTATTCACCGCAAAGGCAAGATCAGGCCGGGTCATAGTAAGATACTGCAAGCCACCAACAATGCTGCGATAACGAGTAGACTCATCTGCTGAAAGTAAAGTGCCATCAATAGAATTCAGCTTATCAGTAGAAGCCATAGGAGTAGTCACGGGGGTACACTTCAACAGACCAGCACGCCGGAGGAGCTTAGAAGCATATTTCTGCTAACTAAGATGAAGACAACCAGGGGCACGCTTCACCTTAATGCCAAGAAAAAAATGGAGCTCACCAAGATCTTTGAGAGCAAACGAGGACCCCAGCTGGACAAGAAGGCGATCACTAGCAGTAGAGGAGAAACTCATCACAATGATATCATCAACATAGACAAGCAAGAATATAGTGATCTCAGGAATCTGAAGAATAAAGAGGGAAGTGTCAGCAGTAGATGCAACAAACCCAAGACCAGAAAGAACGGCACTCAACCGAGCATGCCAAGCACGAGGAGCCTGTTTCAGTCCGTAGAGAGCCTTATCAAGTCGACAAATATAACCAGGACATGATGAATCCTCAAAACCAGGGGGCTGACGTATGTATACCTCCTCCTTAAGAACGCCATGCAAGAAAGCATTCTGAATATCTAGTTGCCGAAGATACCATCCACGTGTAAGAGCCATAGACAGCAGTAACCGAATAGTAGTGGGCTTGACAACAGGGCTGAAGGTATCCTCATAGTCAAGTCCATATCTCTGTTTAAACCCCTTTGCAACCAAGCGTGCTTTGTATCTCTCAATAGTACCATCAGATTTTTGCTTGATCTTGAAGACCCACTTGCAATCAATGATATTAATTCCATGACGAGGAGGAACGAGTCGCCAAGTCTTGTTGGCTTGTAGAGCAGAATATTTAGTCTCCATAGCAGCACGCCAGTGAGCACAAGTCATAGCATCATGATGATTGCGGGGCTCATTATGAACAAGATCAACAACCCGAGACGCATTCCAAGCGACGGTACCATCTGTCCGCTTCTTAGGCTGACGAACGCCACGCATAAGTCTAGTGGTCATACCAGGAGGAGAGGCAGGTGATGCTGACGGCGTCGCAGACGGCGTGACAACCAACGGCAAGGCAGGCGACATGGAGGAGGTTGCTGTACCAGGTGAGCGCTCGGGCGTAGACGGGCCGGCAGACGGTGGCCCAGCTGGAGGCGAGCCGGGCGAGGGCGGGCCGGCCTCGGGTGCATGGCCAGCGCCATACATGTGATCGACGTGATCGCCGTGATCGACGTGACCAACGTCGACTGGATCTGCATCATCCAATAGTTCGAGACAAGCTCCTCTTCAACACCTGCACCATGGTTAGGCAAAAGAGACAGTGTATATGCAGCATCAACAAATTGGTCAGGAGTCGGAGGAGTTGTAACGGGTATGGTGGAGTTTTGTGGTAAGTGAGCAAAGGGAAAAACTGTCTCGTCAAAAACAACATCACGAGAGATATACACTCGGTTGATAGAAATATGGAGACACTTGTAGCCTTTATGGATCGAACTATAACCAAGGAAGACACATTGTTTAGAACGGAACTCAAGCTTGCGACGATTATATGGGCGGAGATGCGGCCAACATGCACAACCAACGACTTTGAGAAAAGTATAATCAGGCGTCTCTCCAAGGAGGCGCTCAAGAGGAGTCTCCATATTAATGACACGGCTAGGAAAGCGATTAATGAGAAAACACGTTGTGAAAAAAGCATCACCCCAAAAGCGATACGGTGCCGAGGCATGTGCAAGAAGAGTTAAAAAGTGTCAACAATGTGTCTCTGTTTGCGTTCAACAGTGTCGTTCTGTTGATGTGTATGAGGACAAGAAACTCGATGTGAAATACCAAGATCAGTAAAGAACTTGTTTAGACGATGATATTCACCCCCCCAATCCGACTGGACATGGATAATTTTTTGTTTAAGAGACGTTCAACATATTTTTGAAACTCAATAAATACATGAAAGACATCAGATTTGCGTTTCAGCAAGTAGAGCCATGTAAAGCGACTGTAAGCATCGACAAAACTCACATAATACTCATGTCCACTGGTAGAAATAGGGCCAGGGCCCCAAACATCTGAATATATAATCTCTAAAGGGGAAGTAGTAACACGAGTTGACAAAGAAAACGGCAATTGATGACTCTTGCCTTGCTGACAGGCATCACACACTACAGCTTTATTGACTGACACTGAGGGAAGCTCATGACGGTGAAGAACATGTTGAACTATGAGGGTGGTGGGATGCCTAAACGTGAGTGCCACTATTCACGAGAAACTCGGACACCACTGAAAGCTTGCTTGACGGACTTCTCATCAAGACAATAAAGCTCACCACGGCAACCTCCTCTAAGAAGAACGTCTCTCGAAGCCCGATCCTTAACAAGAAAGAACCAGGGATGAAATTCAAAGAAGACGTTATTATCACGTGTAAATTTTTTGACGGAGAGGAGATTACGTGTGATGTCAGGAACATGAAGGATATTTTTGAGATGAAGTGGATGTGATGATGAGGGAATAATAGAATGACCAATATGTTTAATGCGCATACCTGAACCGTTCGCAGTTTGCACTTGTTCCTTGCCGTTGTAGGGCTCGTGGACGGAGAGCTTGGCGAGGTCGTTGCTAAAGTGATCGGTAGCCTCCGTATCAGCGTACCAGGCGGGATCGATCGGGTAGGAAGGTGTCGCGCCATAGGAGATGTTGTTGGTGTTGTTGGCACGAGTGTTGGTGGCAGCGGCGTTGGCGGAGCGATTGGTGAAGGCAACCAGATGCCTCTCCTTGTAGCGCCCGTCATTGCCGGCACCTAGGTATGCGGGATCATACCGCTTGAAGCAGCAGGAGGTGACGTGGCCGATCTTGCTGCAGATCTGGCAAGTGGGACGGTTGCCACCGCCGCCACCACCAGAGGACGGGCCTCCGCCTCCTCCACTGCGAGAAGAACCGCCACCATCGCCACGCGACTGCGGTGGCGGTGTCGGCTGGTTGAAGAAGGAAGCCGAGGGAGGCGGCGGGAAGGAGGCACCACGCGCCCTGAAGTTGATGTTCGCCATGTGAACGTCGGCACCAAGTTCCGCATGGCGTGCGTTCATGCGCTGCTCGGTAGCGAGGAGCTGCGCGTAGACGTTCCGGACCGGCATCGGATCACTGAGCGCCCTTGCCGAAACCATCTGAACGAGAGCATCATAGTCACCATCTAGCCCTGCACACAAGTAACCAGTAAACTCGTCGGGGCGTAGCGGCTGACCAATGGAGGCCAGAACATCTGCCATGGACTTGATCTCATTGAAGAACACGGAGGCAGTCTTGTCTAGCTTCTTGGCCTTGTTGAGCTTGCCGCAGATCTGCATCGCACGCGCCGTAGATTGCGAGGCGAAGCTTGCGGCTAGGGTTTCCCACGCCCCATGGGACGTGGCCACCATCGTCATCATCCCAAGCACACTCTCGTGGAGGGAGCACACGATGGCGGAGAGGATGGCCTGGTCCTGTTGGTGCCAGGCCGCATACTGCGGGTTGGGGATGGTCGCCGGTGCACCAGTGGTTCCAGCCGCAGGGTTAGGGATCGTCGCAGACGGACACTGGAGGGTGCCATCGACGAACCCAAAGAGTAGATTGCTCCTGAGTATCGGAACAACCTGGGTCCTCCAGTAGATGAAGTTGTTGGGGTTGAGGCGGACGGTGATCTGCCCCGTCAGATTGATGGGCGACGATGGGATGACCGAGGTCGCGACGGTGGCGCCGGCCATCCTGGAGCCGAAGAGGCCCGGGAAGGCGGCGCTGACGGAGCCCGAGGAGATAGCCGAGTTAGCAGTCGAGGTAGAGTTCGACATCGGCGTGAGGTCGGGCGGTAGGCGGAAGCGAGATCGCGGCGACGCCGAGATGAGAGTCGGCAGCGACGGCGATTTTAGGGTTTAGGCCGGTTTCGGCTCTGATACCATGTGAAAAATAATATGTAGGGGTATTGCACGGTACCTCAAAGGGTCCGGCCTATCTCATTATATATGGGGGTAGTGTTACAATACAGGTACAAGTACATGTTAGTAGAGTCCTATACAGATACGTCTATCAGTACTAGTATATACCTTAACAAGAAATTAGTCCCACTTATCCCTCCCGAGTTTCTCCCTGATCTTGTTGTGCGGCAGCTTCCTCTTGGCTTGGCGTCGCGCATCACTTGTCGAGGACCATCTAGCCTACCCTTTACCACGTTCATAACATACCTTATTATGTTTATGTTACTAATGGGTCTACAATTTTAACATCCAAATTGAACCATATATTTTATCATATGCATCTCATATAGCATGATGTTATTTAAATGCATTTGATTTTGGAGCCATATTGAAGTTTTCTCAACTATGATTCCAATATCAGGAGAGAGGGGATAAATGACTTATAGAATTTTAACAAGATATGGTTGAGATTATTAATTATGAATTGAATTTTGGGATATATTAAACCCTTGAGGATTTATTAAAGGTTTAAAGGATATTTATGAAAATAAAATGAATTTATAAAATTGCATTTGGGTGGAAACTATTTATTCTAGACTTAGAATTAGTATTTCCATTTACGGGATATTTTAGAAATCATTTGGCATTTATAATCTACTAGAACCATTATCGAGAACTTACTTTGGTAAATCAATTTTTTGAGAAAACCTTTCCTTAATTTTGGAAAAGGGCCAACTATCGTGAGACATCGGCAGTGGTGGACCTAGGATTTTATCAACGGGTATGCCGTACAAAAATTTGACCATTTTGGCAAAGTATAAGATATAATCTATTTACCGAATTAAATAATATGAACGATTATAAATATATGTTCCAAACTGAATATATGTAATGAATCTATAACTTAAATTAAAAATCAACTACTTTTTTTAGATCAAATCAACTACTCAGATGGTTACCTCATCATGCATGCAACATGCCCGCGTGATTATGCTGATCACGTGGTCGTGATCTCCATCTCCCGGCAGCCGGCGAAGGACGGTGAAGGATGTCCTTGTGTTCATACTCGTGGCCTCCACGCATCCAAGTCTTGGCGTGAGATGTGACCAGCATCTAGGTTCGCGGTCCGCCGTCATTGATGGAGACTCCTTGACCAGGATGCTAGGGCACAGTGACGGCGTAGTTGTCGGACAGCGGCAGCTGGGTTTTGGATCGCTAGGGCTAGACCGGTAGTGCACAGGGCCGCAGGAGAAATAGAACCAGCGGTTTTCATTGATCGGGTTTTACCTTTTTTCCTACTCCACGCAGGGATGCACGGCTGGGCAGCAACCAAGCTAAGCAGTTTTACAAATCAACTCGTTTTGTCCCTTACTATACACGATAGATACGGCTAGGCTCGCAGGATATGCCGGTGCATACCTGGCATACCCTCTAGGTCTGCCGCTGGCCGTCGGATTTCTCCACCACTTCAAAGCCACGAGGCATCACAAACGCATCTTTGTCATCCCATTTGAACACCACCGTGTCAACCCCTCTTGTCAGCGTCCGCTTGGCCCAGCCCAGCACTCAGTCTATGTTCTGCGCTCACAGCCCAACTATAAGAAGAAAGCCCACTCCATCCCAAAAGTCCGGACTGAAAGGAGGAAGGAATCTCTCCCTTATAAGGTGGGTGTGGCCTCCTTCCGTAGGCGAGGTGGGACTAAACTTCGTGTAGCCTCACCGGTCAACAGCAGTCTAACATCCCATCCCCCTGAGAAGCCTCTCAGGAAGGCATGGCGATCGCTAGCTCTGATAGCAGATGTCAGCGTCCACTTGGCTCAGCCTAGCACTTAGCCTACGTTCTGGACGTTTATATGCTCACAGCCCAACTATAAGAAGAAAGCCCACTTCATCCTAAAAGTCCAGACTAAAAGGAGAAAGGAATCTCTCTCTTATAAGGTGAATGTAGCCTCCTTCCATAGGAGAGATGGGACTAAACTTCGTGTTACCTCACCGGTCAACAGCAGCGTAACACCCCTCTCCTCCACTTCTTCCCTATGGGTCCTGCCATCGTGTGTCACCATAGTCCCCTACCATAGGATCAGGCCTGGATACGTCGACAACCACCTGACACATCTGCATGTTTGTTCTCAATCTCTGCATCTAGATGCAACGTGTCTGTTGTAGATAAGTCACCGCTAGCTCTTCTCATATCGTCAACTCCCGTTCAAAAAAAATCGTCAACTCCGTGTCCCTCTCTCTAACTCGCCTTGGGCTGCATATCTCACTAGACAGTTTTGGCGTACTCCACCTCCTATTTCGCAACACCTGACCCCCTCCCGCCTATAAAAAAGGATGTTGATCCCCCTCCTGCCTATAAAAAAGGATGTTGATCCCCTCCTCTGAAAATTCCCACCCCCCGTGCAAACCCTCACCTCCACCTGAGCTCACGCAATCTTGAGTTCTACCGATGAAGCTCTACCATCCCTTCTCACTCTAGCGAGTAATTCCCACCATGGTGAAGGTTTCAGATACCTTTTTCGTTGTATTTGTGGTTGCACCTCGTGAACTTTCCCTCTGTGCTTTAGGACCTGGGGAAAACGACTTTGTCGACCACCAATCCTGGTTGTCATCGTCCTCGACTCCAAACAGCTCGAGCAACCGTGGGAGGAGCCGCTGAAGACCACAAACTCCACCATCAAGTCCAGCTCGTCACCATGACTGTCCTCCACACCTTCCCAGAATTCCACTATGGCGACCCGGACGTAATAGGATCAGTGTATGTGTGAAACCACTTTACTAGTCCCAAAGTTTGGTGTTACGCACCGTCGCACATCATAGATGAAATATAAAATTCATACTACCATTATCTCAAAATATGAATATATACATTGTCATATTAATTCAAAATCTCATAGGTAAAAGTAAATAACTCAAATAAAAGAAGTGGTAGCCATATCGACTCTAGCTCATGACCCTAGACATGGAAATGTTAGAAAAAATATTTGTAAATAATACCCTCTAAAATTTAAACATTCCTTTATGTGGTTGTATTGTCGTTTTTTCAAAATTTCTTTGTTCTCCTCCCTTTCAAACTTGTAGATGTTGTCCGACATATTCACTTAGGAGATTGAGCATGAAAATGAGTTTGGGAGGCATTTGCACACCCTTTACAAGAAACTAGATTTGTCGTGGCAATAGTTCTATGCAGAGAGGTTCTACAAAGAGGGCATACCACACACTTGGGTTATTGAGATCTTGGTACACAGGTTTCTGCGTACAGACAACTTTAGCTACCACACGTTCGGCACGTCATGGCCAGCGGGATGAACACATCTGCCCACGAGACTATTTGTCTCATGTGCAATGGTGGACTCAGCCTTCGAGGTCTTCGTTAGGACACACTTATACTGGCTGCCAGTGGCCCTTCCACTTTATCATATGATATATGTTACCTTTGCGACAATCAAATAACGAAGAACAATAAAGGAATCGCAGCAAGGGGATACGGATTTAACGTGGAAAAACCTCTCCAACAAAGAGAGGAAAAAACCACAGGCGCCAACCAGCGAAACTTTACTATAACGGGGAGTGTTTACACAACGCCAGGGATTTCACAGATGCAACTTATCCCAGCTGGTGGCTTACAAGAGGTTTATATAGAGGTGGTAACCTAGGTCATTAACAATCCGTACCTCGCTCCGCTCCGTTAAAGTTGACCTTTACTTTGTAGAATTTGGACCAACATATAACAAACTCCACCTTGAGACAAATTTCTTCTTGTAGCATCAACAGTAATCATCTCCCTGAATAAACAAAGAAAATACTTTCGGCGCCAACAACCACTTGGGCTAAACAGTTATACCAACTAAGCTTGAGCATAGCTCAAACTTAACAACAGGAATAGGCTTTATCATCATATCAGCCGGGTTATCATGAGTGCTTATCTTGCATACCTTTAATATACCTTGTGCAACAATGTCACGAACATAATGGTACTTGATATCAATGTGCTTTGTTCTTATGAAACATCTGATCCTTAGTAAGGTAAATAGCACTTTGACTATCACAGAACAGGTTAATGCAAGAATTATCCTGACAAAGCTCAGCATACAAACCTTTCAACCAAACAAACTCTTTGCAAGCTTCAGCAGAATCCATATATTCTGCTTCGGTTGTAGATAAAGCAACAACTGGTTGCACGTTGCCTTCCAACTCACGGCACATCCTCTTACTGTGAACACATAACCTGCGAGGGACCACCTCTTATCCAAGTCGGCAGCAAAATCTGAATCCACATAGCCTGCGAGTCCCTCACCAGTCTTGCCAAACTTCAAGCAAGCATTCGATGTGCCACGGAGGTACCTGAAAATCCATTGAACAACTTTCTAATGTTCTTTACCAGGATTAGCCACGTAACGACTCACCAAACTCATAGCATAATATAAATCAGGGCGAGAACAAACCATAGCATACATCAAAGAACCAACAGCACTAGAATAAGGAACTCGAGACATGTACTCAATATCTTCATCAGAACTAGGACATTGCAATGCTGACAATTTAAAGTGAGGAGCAACAGGAGTACTAACGGACTTTGCATCATGCATATTAAAACGTTGAAGAACTTTCTCAACGTAACTTTGCTGACTAAGAAACAACAACCTAGATTTTTTGTCCTGTTTAATTTCCATACCTAGGATTTTCTTAGCAGCACCAAGATCTTTCATCTCAAATTCACTACTTAGGTGTGCCTTCAAAATAGTGATTTCATTCATACTCTTGGCAGCAATTAACATATTATCAACATATAACAACAAGTAAATAGGTGATCCATTAACAAACTTTATGTAAACACAACTATCAAACTAAGATCTCTTAAAACCTTGTGAGATCATAAATGAATCAAACCTTTTGTACCACTGTCTTGGAGATTTCTTCAAACCGTAAAGTGACCCCTTCAATTTGCACACAAAATCCTCTTTTCCAGGAACTATGAACCCTTTAGATTGGTCCATGTATATCTCCTCCTCCAGTTCACCATGCAGAAAAGCAGTCTTTACATCTAGCTGCTCAAGATCAAGATCATGCATATCAACAATACCAAAGAAAGCACGAATAGAACTATGCTTCAGAACCGGAGAGAAAACATCATTATAATCAATACCTGGAATCTGGCTGAAACCTTTTGCTACTAACCTTGCCTTAAACCTTGGAGGCTCATTATGAGACAAACCTTCCTTTCTCTTGTATATCCACTTACAGCGGACAACCTTCTTCTTTTTAGGTAAGCGCACAACTTCCCATGTGCCATTCTTACCAGGCGATTGCATCTCTTCTTGCATAGAGAAACCCACTTCTCGCGGTCAACGGATGCAACAACCTCATTGTATGTAGCAGGTTCAGTATCATGCTCCACCTGTTCAGCACAACTCAGAGCATAATGAGCAAGATTACACTCTTCAATTAAACAACGAGGTGGAACTATGTTACGCCTCGGTCTATCAGCAACAATAGATTCATGTGGCTGCTGCAAAACAGTAGGTGAGTGCTGAACAACATCATCATCAATATTTTCCTCATGAGTATCATCAACAACAGTATTATTATCAACAGTTTTCTGCAGGTGCTCCACCTGCACACTAACTCCCTCCTCTCCAATAGCAACAGGAGAGGGATCTGATGGCAAGCTGTCATGATACATAACGGATTCATTGAAAACAACGTTCCTACTCAACAAAATCCTTTTAGTTTTAGGATTCCATAGTTTATATGCCTTAACTCCTAAACCATAACCAAGGAACATGCACTTAACAGCTCTAGGCTCTAACTTTACATTATCAATGTGAGCATAAGCAGTGCAACCAAAAAACTGTCAACTATGAATAATCAGCAGGTGAACCTGACCATACCTCAATAGGAGTTTTCTTCTTAAGTGGAATAGAAGGTGACCTGTTGATGAGGTAGCACGCTGTGTTGGCTGCTTCAGCCCAGAAACGTCTATGCATACCTGCATTGGACAATATACAGCGAGCCCTCGAGATGATGGTTCTATTCATGCGCTCAGCCACGACATTCTGCTGAGGAGTGTAAGGGATGGTGTGGTGCCTGATCATACCATCATTAATGCAAAACTCCTCAAACTCATTAGAACAGAATTCCATACCATTGTTAGTACGTAGTACCTTTACCTTCTTTTCAGTTTATTTTTCTACCATAACTTTCCACTTCTTAAAAGCATCAAAAACATTAGATTTATGTTTCAGAAAATATGGCCACACTTTTCTTGAGTAGTCATCAATAATAGTAAGCATGTAATCCGCGTCGGCCCAAGCCTCCGGCGACGGGCTTCGCTCCGCTCCGTCAGAAGTTGGCCTTTACTTTGTATAATTTGGATCAACATATAATAATATCTGAACACACTATTAGAAAATAGGCCTTTGGTTCGGAGAATTAGTTCCGGTTGTGTCTAGAACCAGGACTAATACTTCGAACCCAATGCCTAGAAACAGCCGCAGGGCCGGCCAACTCTAGTCCCGGTTTGAACGGGACCTTTAGTCCCGGTTGGAGTCATCAACCGGGACTAAAGGGTTTCCGTCAGGCTGGGGCCGGCGCCAGACCCTTTAGTCCCGGTTTGTTTCTATAACCAAGATTAAAGATGGGGCTTTTGGTCCGGTTGGAAACACCAACCGGGACTAATGTGATTCTTATATCATCCTATTCTCTGCTCGATCCACACACTCCATTTTCAATCTGCTTCATCCTCTCTCTTTTTCCTCCAGAGAGAGCGAGTTCATCCCCATTTTTTCATAAGATTTGGCAGCACCCCATCTATCCAAGGGTTCTAAAAGGTAAGCAACTTCATCGTTTCATCTTTTATTGATAGTTTAGCTCATTTCATGCTCTAGAAGTAGTGGGATTTATGAGTTTAGTTTGGGAGTAATTTTTGCAATAGTAACAGTTGGTCACTGTTTTACTTTGGTTTTAATGTGATGAACTTGTATTAATTAGGTCACTTCTCTATTTATGATGTTCTGTAATTGTTTTTGATACACTTAATTATATAATGCAGATTTGGCCACACTCCTTCTCGAGCTCGTGTTCATCCCCTTTTTTCACACAATTTATCAAGATTTAGCGGTGCCCCATATATCCAAGTGTTCTAGAAGGTTAGCAACTCCATCTGTAATTGCTAGTTTAACTCATTTCATGCTCTCGAAGTAGAGAGATTTGTAACCACTTCATCTTCAAATTTCGGATGGATATATATGAATAGACATACATATGTACCATAGTAAACAATAATGATCAAAAATAGGGTTAAAATGTAAAAAGCTTCATAGGAAGATACGCTAGCTCAATACATCTTCGAGAAGGTTCTCGAGATCAATATATGGGAGTGCCTTTATGATGAGCTCCTCGAAGATGTTTGAGGATGAGATCCTAAGACATCTTCGAGAAGCTCCGCCGTAGTGGGGTCCCTGTAACACCATCTTGAAGTTTATAACTTCTCTAGCTAGATCAATACGCCTGGTAGCTAACAAATTTTCACATATATGGGAGTGCCTCTATTGCGAGCTTCTCGCAGATTTCTGAGGACGGGATTCTAAGACATATTCGAGAAGCTCCGCCGTAGAGGTGTCCCTCTCACACCACATCTTACAGTGTATTACTTCACAAGGATGCATCTTGCCTATTTACAGATTAAGCGTCACAACATAGTGTCGACACTCACCCATGACATAGTGCCGCCACCACCGAATAGTGTCGTCACTCATGGCATAGTGTTGACACTCACCCATGACATAGTGTCATCACCCATGATTAAATAATTAAATCTAAATGTTTAGTCCCGGTTGGTGTCTCCATCCAGGATTAAAGGTTCATCTTTAGTGTCGACACTCACGGCCTAGTGCCGCCACTCACGGCATAGTGTCGACACTCACCCATGACATAGTGTCTCCAACCGGGACTAAAGATGGAGTAGAAAGTTTTTAAATCAGTGCATAGTTTTTACAGATGGAGTAGAAATTTTAGACCGTTACTAATTTTAGGATCGTGATTGCGTTTGATGTACTTATATAATGCAGATGAGCCGGACATGGATGTACGCTGACCGACACTTTGGCATGTTCATTAAAGGCATGCATTCTTTTCTCGTTGTGGCTGAGGAAAACAAGCGGAATGGTTTTATGTGTTGTCCATGTGGTGTCTGTTAGAATCAGAAGGGATACTCTTCCCTAAGATTCCTTCACGGCCACCTGTTTCGGTCCGGTTTCATGTCCGGCTATAATTGTTGGACCAAGCACGAAGAAAGAGGGATTATGATGGAAGACAACAAAGAATAAGAGAATGATAACAACTATCCTATGTCCCCTGAATACGGTGGTACTACAATGGAAGACAATGATGAAGAAGAAGGTGAAGAACGGGCATCAGATGAGCCCGCTGATGATCTTGGTCGAGCCATTGCTGATGCAAAGGGAGAATGTAAAAGTGAAAAGGAGAGGTTGAAGTTCAAGCAGATGTTAGAGGATCACAACAAATTGTTGTGCCCAAATTGCGAAGATGACCACAAAAAGCTGGGTAGCACACTGAAATTGCTGCAATGGAAGGCAGAGAACAGTGTGACTGACAAGGTATTTGGAAAGTTGCTTAAAATAATGAAGAAGCTGCTTTCAAAGGATAACGAACTGCCCGATAGTACGTATGGAGAAAAAAAGGTTGTTTACCCTCTAGGATTAGAGGTGTAGAAGATAAATGCATTCCCTCATGACTCCATCCTCTACCGCGGTGAGGAGTACGAGAATTTGGATGCATGTCCAGTATGCACTGCATTAGGGTACAACATCATACGAGATGACCTTGGTGATGTTGAGGGAGAGCGTCCTAGGAAGAGGGTTCCTGCCAAGGTGATGTGGTATGCTCCTATAATATCACGATTGAAACGTTTGTTTAGAAACAAAGAGAATGTCAAGTTGCTGTGATGGCACATGGAACACCGCGCTGATGGGTCGCAGTGGAGAAAAATCGAGAGAGAGTTCCCGGACTTTGCAGGTGACGCGAGGAACTTATGGTTTGGTCTAAGTACAGATGGCATGAATCCTTTTGGGGAGCAGAGCTACAATCATAGCATCTAGCATGTGACTCTATGTATCTATAATCTTCATCGTTGGTTGTGCATGAAGCGGAAGTTCATTATGACGCCAGTGCTCATCCAAGGCTCGAAGCAACCCAGCAACGATATTGATGTGTATCTAAGGACATTAGTTGAAGAACTTTTATAGTTGTGGCACTGACAAGGTGTACGTGTGTGGAATGAGCACAAATGGAGGAATTTGACATATGAATGTTGCTATTCATAACCATCAATGATTGGCCTCCTCTTAGTAACATTTCAGGATAGACAAACAAGGGATACAATGCATGCACGCACTGTTTAGGTGAGACTAGAAGTATATATTTGGATAAATGTAAGAAGAATGTGTACCTGGGATCATCGATTTCTTCCTCCCAAGCATACCTTAAGAAAGAAAGGCAATCATTTCAATGGTGATGCATATCACCGTAGTAAGCCTATCTGCCGTACTGGTGATGATGTATTTGATATGGTGATGGATTTAAAAGTATTCTTTGGAAAGGGTCCTGGCAGAAAATTTGTTCCGAATGACGCTAGTAGACACGCACCCATGTGGAAAAAGAAATCTATATTTTGGGAGCTACCCTATTGGAAAGTTCTAGAGGTCCACTCTGCAATCGACGTGATGCACCTGACGAAGAATCTTTGCATGATACTGCTAGGCTTATTGGGCGTGTATGGGAAGAATAAAGATACACTGGAAGCACGACAGGACCAGCAACGTATGAAAGACCGAGATGACATGCATCTAGAGCAGCTTCAAGGTACTGCTAGCTACGCTCTTACCAAAGAGGAGAAGAAAATCTTTTTTGAATGCCTGAGCAGTATCAAGGTACCGTCTGGCTTCTCGTTGAATATAAATAGAATAATAAATATGGTAGAGAAAAAATTCCAAAACCTAATGTCTCATGACTGTCATGTGCTTATGACGCAGTTGCTTCCGGTTGCATTGAGGGGGCTTCTACTGGAAAATGTTCAAGTACCCATTGTGAAGCTATGTGTGTTTCTCAATGCAATTTCTTAGAAGGTAATTAATCAAGAAAGTCTACCAAGGTTATAAAAAGATGTGGTCCACTGTCTTGTCAGCTTCGAGTTGGTGTTCCCACCATCCTTATTCAATATTATGATGCACCTCCTAGTTCACCTAGTGGAAGAGATTAACATTCTCGATCCTGTATTTCTACACAATATATCCCCCTTTGAGAGGTTCATGGGAGTCTTAAAGATTGTCTCTGGAATTCGGTAATGACACATTTCACCCTACCAGTCTTGTCGACTGATGAGCTCACAAAGGCAATGAAGTTGAAAGTCAAGGAGCGGACTCTTAAGAAGATGGCCACACAATTATAGAACTAGAAGAAAAGATTATACCGAGAGTATGTCAATGAGAAAAAACTCCAGAATTCACTAGCGAACTAGAGAAGCAGTGGGATAACTGGGCCGCATTTGTGGAGTACAAGGAATTGGAAGGACCTAAGCAGAGGTCGGCAAAGAATAAGTTAAATGTTGCGAAAAAGAAATATCACCATAATATGGGGACATGTGGCTATAGTAGTGCCATGCCTAATTGGGATAAAACGGAGGCCGACCTGATGGTTAAAGTGATCACTCCAGCTACACATGATTGGCCCTTGAGGTCAAGAAATTGGTTACTTGGGCATGGGGCATTGATACGTCATAAACATATCTATAATTTTTGATGCTCCATGCTTGTTTTATATCAACTTTCTTATGTTTTGTTTACACTTCGAGGTATTTTTATACATTTTATGAAACTAACCTATTAACAAGATGCCACAGTGCCAGTTGCCTGTTTTTTGCTATTTTTGGTTTCAGAAAAGCCAGTAAGGAAATATTCTCGGGATTGGATGGGACAAAAGCCAAAGTCAATATTTTACCAGAAGGAACACGGAGTCCGAAGGGCAGCCAAAGTGGGGCCATGAGGTGGCCACACCATAGGGTGGCGCGGCCCCCTGGACGCGCCAGGCCCTGGTGTGGGCCCCTCGGGAAGCCACCGACCTTGCCTCTTCGCCTATAAAAGTACCCTGATGTAGAAACCCTAAGTACCCGATCAAAAATCCACGAAAGAGTCTGTAGCCGCCGCCATCTCCATCCCTAGATCGGGGGATCCGAAGCTCTTCCCAGCACCCTGCCGGAGGGGAGAGATCATCCTAGAGGCCTTCTTCATCACCATGCCAGCCTCTGGAGTGATGTGTGAGTAGTTCACCCTTGGACTATGGGTCTATACAGTAGCTAGATGGTTGGTTCTCCTCCTTTGTGCTATCATGTTTAGATCTTATGAGCTCCATTCATGATCAAGATCATCTATTCGTAATCCTACATGTTGTGTTTGTGGGGATCCGATGGATATTGAGATAATATGTTAGATTGATTATTTATTCTATCATGTCTATGCTATTTGTGATCTTGCATGCTCTCCGTTGCTAGTAGATATCTTGAGCAAGTAGATTCTTGCAACTCCAAGAGGGAGTATTATGCTCAATAGTAGGTTCATGCCTCTAGTAATCTAGGGAAGTGATAGAAATCTCTAAGGTTGTAGATGTGCTGTTGTTACTAGGGAGAAAACAACAATCCTTTGTCCATGGGGAAATTGTATTGTTTACTTTACACACTTTGCTTAATGCAATTATTTGTTGCTTGCAACTTAATACTGAAAGGGGTTCGGACGATAACCGAAAGGTAGATTATTAGTCATAGATGCAGTTGGATTACAATCTATGTATTATGTTGTAATGCCCAATCAAATCTCGTAGGAGCAAGATGTCTAGTATATGCATTGTTATGCTTTCTCAATTTGTCAATTGCCCCGCTGTAATTTGTTCACCCAACATGCTATTTATCTTAACGAGAAACACCTCTAGTGAACTGTGGACCCCATTCCATTCCTTTACCATTGATATACCATCTACTGTTTACCGTTTACTATTTACTTTCTGCAAGCAATTACTATCTTCCACACTATACGTTTAATCCTTTGTTTTTAGCAAAACCAGTGAGATTGACAACCTCACTGTAAGTTGGGGCAAAGTTCTGTGGTTGTGTTGTGCAGGATTCCAAGTTGCTAGCAACACCTTGGAGTTGTTTCCTTACTCCTACTAGTTCGATAACCTTGGTTTCATAACTGAGAGAAACTTGCTGCTGTGCTCATCATACCTTCCTCTTGGGGTTCTCAACGAGCTCTACATATCTTGAGCCATCAGGCATCGTATGACCCAGAAATAGGGGACATTATTACAAAGTAAGAAAATTTTGAACCCGGGAATGAAATACTTAAAGTGATAAAAGATGTTCAAGTGGGAAAGTTCCATCCCGAGAGAGAGAACGATGAGCTGACAAAGGCCACCGGGAATCCTGAAAAGGTCAGAAGAACACGAGTCTTTGGACCTTCTTTTCCATGGAAGATTGGGTTTCCTCAAGACATTGGCACTTATAGAAGCCGATCGAGAAAAACAAAGCGACAGCAGGCGGAGGAGGCAGAGCAGTTGGCGAAGGTTGAAAGAAAGGACGAGGAATTTCAAGCCATGAAGGTGACGATCGGTTAATGATACACTAACGACCGAGAATAATGCACCGGTGATAGATGATATCGCTGCAACAATGGATGGCTACCCGTGGATGCAATCAAGG
Organism: Avena sativa; assembly: GCA_916181665.1. NCBI lineage: Eukaryota > Viridiplantae > Streptophyta > Magnoliopsida > Poales > Poaceae > Avena > Avena sativa. The sequence continues at coordinate 538,756,003 of OV702289.1, read as the reverse complement.
AGAAGAAACGTTGTGAGCTACATCTGTTACTGAAGAACATATCCATGAAGGTGGCGGTCGACTTTGCTTTACCTTCTGCACCTGGAGCAACCTACCATTGCCGTCCAATTCCAGCTGGCTATGCTCGTGTTGGTGTGGATGAAGTTCAACCGTTATTTGAGTCACTACAGTTTGACATCCTTGGAGGTGAAGGGGAGACGACACTAGGAGAAGTAACGAGTGACTTCACTCTATGGAAACAAGAAAGCATCAAGTTTCCAGGCTCGGCGCCAAGGCCATCGTCTCCTACAAGTAGAAGTCCACCACCTCCAAGTCCATCGTCTCCTACAAGTAGAAGTCCACCACCTCCAAGTCCACCCCTCCTCAAGAGGGATGACCGCAGCGCGAGTCCATATCGATCTTCGGCGCATCAGCCGACTTCGCCCACTAAGGGCCAAAAGCGGAAGAGTACCATTGCTTCGTCAATGGATAACCAACATGGAAACCGACAGCGCCTCGCAAGAGTACTGCCAGCTCCTCCCAAGTTACCTTACCACATGACTGATGAGGAAAACATGGAGGTCGTTGATGCCGAAGTGAAGTCCCATTTTGCAAAGAAACAACCCGAGCCAAAGGTCCCAATAGATCCAAAAGTCAGGGAGCACTTTAGGAGTTTTCTTGTGCATCCATCCCAAGATAATTTAAATGAGCCAGATGACTATACACGTTGTCTTGTGAAGACAGTGAAAGAGAAGAGATCAAGTGGTAGAGGAAGCATGAAAAGAGACATTCCCCAGCTCGGAGAATAGGCAAAACAATTGATCCCCCTACTCAAGGTGTTACCCGAACATCAAATATATAGGGGAGAACCTTTGAATATGCAAACAACTCAGCTATTAGCCAAGCAATGTATTATGTTTGTTGATGAAATTCTTGGCGGAGCTGCTTTGGTTGTCGTCTGCATCCAGCGTGTCCGAGAATTCAGTTGGTGGAGTGACGAACTTGACCAGAGCTGCATCGTCGAAGTTGAGCTTGCACGCCACCGGCATCGCTGCTGCTGCAATAGATGTAGTGTTGTGTGTTGCTAATCCTGCCGCAGCAGATATTTGCTCTGTCGTGGATCCCGCGGCAGCCATCTCTCCTATCGTCACTACCATGGCTTGTGTTGATGTAGAGGTCGGCGAGGCAGGGTTCGACCTGTTCGACACTGGTCCTCTACCGTGCACTAGGAACTCAACGGTGAGTGGCTCATTGTCATTGGTAGCATGCTCGCTGCCCTAGTCCCAACAGGCATCCTCATCGAACACGACGTCTATCGACATGTGCACGTGATTCCCCTTGGGATCAAAGAACCTGTAGGCCTTGAAGCCTGGCTCATACCCAATGAGGACTATAGGAGTGATGCGGTCGTCCAACTTCTTGGCTCTTGGGCATGTCATCTTGACTTGGCCGATACACCCAAAGACACGCAGGTGCTAGAACTGCAGCGCATGCCCGTACTAGGCCTGGTACAGGGTCATGCCATCAAGACTCTTGGTCCAAGAGTGGTTCAGCACGTACACAGCGGTAGTGACGGCCTCGCCCCAGAAACAATTTGGCATTTTCTTTGCCTTGAGCATACTTCTAGCCATTCCCACGACGGTTTGATTGCGCCACTCGACAACACCATTTTGCCGGTGAGTATGGTGCCGTCAGGTGTCATTGGACGCCGTGTACTACGAAGAACTCTCCCAGGGCAGCTGAAGTGAATTCTCTCCCCCCGATATGTGCAAAAGGTTCAGAGAGGGTGGTCATAGTCCAGCTCGGCCGCCACCTTGAACCTCTTGATGGCACCAGCCACTCTATCCTTGGATGATAGCAAGGTTAGCCACATGTAACAGCTTGCGTCATCTGTCGTCAGATTGATGACAAGTACGCCATGAGGGGTTCCTCGAGGCGTGTGGAAGAGAGCGGTGTGAGATGTACGGTGTTCCGGGATGGTGAGCACACAAGTTTACCCAGGTTCAAATCCGCTGGCTTTGGACGGATCCTACTCCTGCTACAATCCAGTAATACGGCAGAGCCGGAATATGGGTTACAAGGGGTTCGCCTGTGCGAGTTGAGATTGTAGACTATTGGGTTGTCCTAAAGGCTCTCCCTAGGACGGCTTATATAGATATCCGACCTAGGGTTTACAAGAGAGATCTATCCGGCTACGACTAAGAGTCGGTTACAGAGTATATCTTCAACTACAAGTAACACTATGGGCCTATGTCGGTAAGTCTTCTAGGCCTTCCCGTAGCCGGACTAGACTCCGTCTCTACTCCTCGACTAGGCCGCCCATGAAGCAAAGCTCTAACCCAAAGTGGGCCACCCTGGTCAGTGAGGAACTATGAGGATACCCGGAAAGTATATCCCCAACAGAAGCCCCCAGAAGTCTCCAAGATCCAAAGTCGGATTCATCATCGTATAGCTTGATCTTCGGCTTGCAGAATCTTGAAGGGTTCCTGAAACTTAAAAACAAAAGATACGATCCGGGTCTCAAAAATAAGTCGGACCTATCAGTATATTATTCGGATTTCCATCTTGATATTCAAACTAAGCTGGAACTTGGTCTCTAACATCATCTGACACTAGTCATGGTCAAGTCACGTCACTGACAGACATTTCCTGTCAGCACGACCATTGGTGGGCCCGCCTTTTGCAGAACCGAGGCGCCGTTTCAATGCACACGTGGAGATTGAGGCGGCGTAATCATCGCGTGGGGACTTCCCAATTCTTTCCACGACGTGTGGCGTGTGTACTGTGTTATTTGCACGAACCTTGGCACGGTTCGGCGGTTATAAGGGGTGAGGATTCCTTTTCCTCACCTCCTTCACCTATTCCAGCGCCGTTTCCTTCTCCTCCACTTCTCCCACGCGCATAGAGCTCCCTTGCCCTCAGAAATTCCCAGCGCCGCCCAACCAAGGTCACCGGCGCACCAGGAAAATGGCTTCCACTTCATCTTCTGGCGTAGCAACGACGGTAGAGGCGGCGGAAAAGGAGAGCAATCACGGGGTTTGGATCCTGTGCGTCCTCGATGACGACAAGCTCTGCGGCGTAGAAGAATAAGGGCTCCTCCGCGCCGGCGATTGGCGGAGCGGTTTTGGCGAAGCCGTCCCCAACCCTTGCAACGGCGAACGAGTGCACTTCGGCACTCATCTGGACAAAGGTTTCTCCTTTCCTCCCTCAGATTTCTTTTCTGAGGTGATAGATCACTATGGTGTTCAATTTCACCATCTCCCCCTGAACTCCATCTTAGAGATGAGCGCCTATGCGTCTTTGTGCGAGGGGTATCTCGGCATTAGGCCGAGTCTCACTCTCTTCCGGTACTATTTCCATGTCCGGAGAAACTCCATCACCGCCGGTAATCCTTACATTACCGGTACGATTATTCTTTCAGTTAGGCATGAGCGTGTTTATCCTCGGATTTTAGCTAGTGAGTCGGTCAAATAGTGGTCGGCTACCTTTTTCTATCATAAGGATATTCCCTCTCCCGGCAAAGCCACTGCTTTGCCGGCTTTCGTCGATGGAGCCGCCACGCCCCTAGCGTCTTGGAACGAGGCTGCTCCGTCTCTTAGTGACAATCTGATTCTCGCCAAGAGACGGATCGAATACCTGATGAAGCACAAGGGCCTTAAAGGGTCCGAGGGTCCGACTTGGTCCAGTACTGGGTAGCATGCCGGATCCAGCCTCTCCAGCACCACAGCGACCGACTGATGCATTCCATCACTGTGTCGAAAAAAGACTCCCTCCGCATCAGCCCCAAGACCTTAAAGCCACAAGATTATATAAGCCAAATCAAATGGCTGAAAAAGGAGTGGATCGAGAGAAAGATTCTAGATTTGTCCCTGGATATGCATACAGCGGAAGACCCTGTAGTGCTAGTAAGCTTTAGCAATAAACCCTTTTTATGTGTTTCACCTTTAAGTTATTTCGCAACACTGAAATACTATCTTCTTTTCAGCTTGTCGACCTCCCCAAGTCGGAATTAGCTCCTATCGAGGGATATCCTCCCGAATTTTCTCAGGAGGAGGAATTGGTCCCACTGCTGGACGTTGTGCCCATAAAACGCAAAGCTCCGACAGTGGCTATCGGCACAAAGGAAGTGCCAGTTGTGAAGAGGTAACTTTCCACACAACTTCCGCCTTTGTACTTTACTCATGATTTCTTCCGAGATATAATGTTCTTCATTCTATTACCTTCTTAGAGCTAAACAGCTCATCAAGGGCAAGGGGAAGGGAACTTCTTCAAAGCCCCTACGTCAGACGAAGATAACTTTGGCTTCTCCTGCCGTGGCTCCTCCGACTCCTGCCCCTCAACCCTCTACAGCGCTAGAGATTACTCCATCTCCGATCGTTGCAGAAGATCCGGCTCCCTCAACAGGGCCAGCAATCCTTGAGTCGCAAACTAACGTCACCATGGGTGACTCAGGTTTTGATAAGGGTGAACCCTCTTTGGGTAATGATCCCTCGGCAGAAGTTTTCACCGATAACCTCCTGAGCAATCCGGGACTTGCCAAGTTTGGCTTGTCTTGGAAATCTGCAGAGGAGATCCAACGGTTGGCCAAGGAATGCCTTGAACGCCAAACCATTTATGCCGAAGAAGAAGCACAAGAAGCGGAGGACATCAAGTACTCCTAACTTCTCGAACAAGTCTACCTTCGTGACGAGGGGTTAAGAGCTGGTGTGCTTCCACCACCTCCGGTTATTCCACTCACCTTCGCCGACAAGGTTACCACTGAGGTGAACATGTGCTTGAGCAAGCTCACACATGAACATCATGTAAGTCGGAATTCCAACTCACGTTTTCCTTTATTGTACTTTATATCATATCCTCTAGCCCCCAAGCATGAAGTTGGATAAACAATCCGGGTTTATGCTTTCTTAGGATGCCAAAGAATGAAATAGTGTAGCCCCCAAGGCTCGTGCTGATATTAGCTACAATATTAGCCCGAGTCTTTAGTAGACTTCTGACTCTAGGTATTCTGACTTACAGAAAGTTAATTCATATAACCAGGAATTGTTGAAGAATATCTGCAACAAGAGGAGAGAGATCAAAGCTCTCCGACTTGAAAATGCTGAATTAAAAGTTTCCAAGGATGAGGCTGAAGGTAAACATTCCGAGACTCAAACCTTGTCTTGCATTTTCATAGTCGAATATTTTTGTTGAATTGTTGTTCTTTTGACTTACAACACTGGTAAAGCAGTCCTGTGCTATGATTGAAGAGGCCGAGAATTTGAAGACCTTGGTGGTGGAAAACAAAGATCTCTGCCGAGAGCTAGATCAGCTCAAGGCGGATCATGAGAAGAGCATTGCTCAAGTTCTCGAATCCTCCTCCATGGCCACCGTGGAGTGTGATCGCAAGATTGCACTCCACGAGAAGAAAATCTCGGATCTTACCAATGACTTGTTCAGAGAGAAGGACATGTCTGAGGCACTCCGGGCTGAACTCTAGAGCCTCTGTGAGGAGAAAACCAAAGTCGATGATGTCATCTTTGGTATGTTTCCATCTTTCTGACTTGCCTACATCCTTCGACTCTTTCGATGTCGGATTTATTTAACCGTTTTGCATTATATGCATAGGTCCTCTGAACTTGACGGACTCTGCCTCTACCGAGCCTCGCACCCACCGGCTTACCCAAGTCGGTGATTTGCTGCATGACTTCCGCCAATCCCTTGAGGATATTGGCGAAGCTCTCAAGGTTCTGGAGATGCATAGCATATCCGACATTTAGGTGCGAGACAAGGCAAAGGAGATGCCGCAGCTTTTCTAGGACTGGAACATGTCCTACGCGCGACCCGCAGCACAGAACGCTCTCACAATGGTCAGGAGCCACCATGGAAGCATGGAAATCTGGCAAGTGACCAGAGGGTACTCTACTGTGGACGAAGACGGCCAGAAGCAAGATATCAAAGCCATCATGGACTCCTGCGCCGAATATGGTTACCACGTAGCTGATTTAACTAGCTACAACACTCCCTTCTTCACTTGCGTGGACACGCCGCCTCCACCTTCCGAAGAAATAGCCGAAGTTTCTGACGATGAACAAACCATATCGGATTTGGACATCTCGAATCGTTATCAAGGTGCGGCTGATGTATCCAGCGAGCCGGCAGCTCCTACCTCTCCTCCTGCATCATAGATCATCAGAAAGAACAGATGTGTTATTATGAAAACATTATGGGTCATATATAATACGTAGTATGATACTTTTGTTAGTGCTAAGTTTTAATCTATATATTCAGCACTTTTGACTTTGATATTTTGTGCCTGAAATATTTGCATAAGCACTTGTAATTTTTGTTTGTACTTATTATTTATCTGGCTTTCCGCCTCGTCCCTTTCGTGAGCCGGCTAAACTTTCAGCACGGAAACTTTGCCGAGCAATGGAGCTCAATTGCTAAACCAGTTTAAACTCGAAAACAAAGCCGTCTTCCAGTACCTACAATTCACTACTCGAAAAATACCCGCATCCGGCAATCAGACAAATAACCAAAGTATAGACTAGGAAATTTAAAGTATACTCGAAGGTAGTATTTTTTAGAATCGGAAATCTAAACCAGAACAAACATGAGCATAAAGTACTTTCAAGTATTCTGAGATTTTCGACTGAGACATGATCATTCGGAAATAAGATGGTAAAAACTTCTCAGAAAAACTTGAGGCAACCAAAAAATTTATTTCTCATAGAACATGTACACATATATGATTACAAAGAAGGATAAACTAAGAATAAAAGGGACGTAGCTGAGCAATATTCCATGGTCTGTCTAACTCATCTGGATCTGTACTGCCTCTAGCTCTCTTTCTCTTCTTAGTAGCAGGTCTTTCTTTGACTGGCCTCATATCAGTTAGGTAGTATGAACCATTGTGTAATACTCGACTAACTAAAAATGACCCTTACCATACTGGGGAAAGTTTGTGCCTTCTTTGTTGCACAAGCCGGAGAACTAAATCGCCTTTATTGAAAGATTTGTTTCTGACTCTCTGGCTATGATACTTGCGTAACTTCCGCTGATAGGAGTTGCTCTCATTTCAGTAACGACGCGAACTTCTTGGACTAAGTCAAGATCATTTTGTCGAGAAACCTCGGTGTGCTCTTTGATATACGCGGCCACTCTAGGAGAAGTGTGAATCAAATCACTAGGAAGAACTGCTTCTGCGCCATAGACCAAGAAGAAAGGTGTGTATCCAGTTGACCTGTTCGGAGTTGTTCGTAAACTCCATATTATAGAAGGTAATTCTTCTACCCAAGCCCCCGCAGCACGTCGTAGTGGTGCTTCGAGTCTCGGTTTTAGGCCTTGTAGGATTAAACCATTTGCTCTTTCGACTTGTCCATTAGCCTGCGGATGTGCGACTGACGCAATGTCAAGCCGGATATTTTTTTCGTTGCAGAATTCGGCAAGTTCTCCCATAGAGAAATTACTCCCATTGTCCGTGATAATACTATGCGGATAACCATATCGGATTTTAACATCCTCGACAAATCTTTTGGCTGTTGCTCCATCACAACTAGTGACGGGTTTAGCCTCAATCCATTTGGTGAATTTATCCACCATCACTAAGAGGTGAGTAAATCCACTTAGAGCCCGTTTAAACGGTCCTACCATGTCAAGCCCCCAGACCGCGAAAGGCCATGTTATAGGTATTGTTCGCGGCTGATCAGCCGGAACGTGAGCTTGTTTGGCGTACTTTTCGTAGCCCTTGCACGTCTTGACCAGCCATTCGGTATCTGCCTTGGCTGTAAGCCAGAAAAACCGTGTCAGAAAGCTTTTGCCACTAAAGATTTGGCTGCAACAAGGTGACCACATTCGCCTTCGTGGATTTCTCTTAAGATTTCCACTCCTTCCGGAGATACGCAGTGCTGAAAGACCCCAGACACACTTCGCTTATAGAGCTCACCACTAACTACAGTATAGGCTTTTGCTCGTCGGATGATCTGTCGGCTCAGAACTTCGTCTTCGGGTAATTTGCCATCTACCAAATAGTCAAGGTAGGGTTGAGTCCAGCTGGGAATTACAGCTAGAACTACTATCAAAGGTGAGTCGGATTTGGTCGGATATTCCTCGTCCACTCCCTTTATTGAGGGAACTTTGAGGTCCTCTAAAAAAGCGCCATCCGGGACCTCTTTCCGTGCAGAGCCTATCCGAGATAATGCATATGCTTCCTCATTTTCTGCTCGAGGGATGTGTTGAACGTCAAACCCTTCGAACAATTTAGATAGATCATCCACGACAGCTTTATATGCTGCCATGTGCTTATTTGCATTACAAATATCCGACACTTGCTGAGCAACAAGATCCGAATCTCCGTAACACATCAATCGTCGAATGTCGATATCCTTAGCAATCCGGATTCCATGCAATAGTGCTTCATACTCGGTAATATTATTTGTCGCTGTGAAGTGGATCTGCAACACGTATAAAAGTTTATCTCCTTGGGGTGATTTGAGTACCATGCCAGCCCCCGAGCCGCCGCGAGCCTTAGACCCATCAAAATATAGGGTCAAATATTCCGACTCGGGGAGGGTCATATTCTCCTTTGTCTCTGTCCAATCAGCGACAAAGTCAGCAAGGATTTGGGATTGGATTGTTGTCCAAGGTTTATACTCAATATCAAAGGCTGAAAGCTCTATGCCCCATTTGGCGACGCGTCCTGTGGCGTCACTGTTGTTGATTATATCTCTCATGGGAGCTGTACTCACCATGGTAATTGGATGTTCCTAAAAATAATGATGTAGCTTACGAGATGCTAAGAACACACCATAAGCTAGCTTTTGATAGTGCGGATACTGCTATTTCGATTCTGTTAAGACCTCACTGAGAAAGTAAGTCGGACGCTGCACCAAGTGTTCCTGATTTTCCTCCGGTCCCTCCACTACCATGACGATACTGACGACTTTGTTTGTCGCAGCAAGATAGAGCAACATCGGTTCCTGTGGTTCCGGTGCAGCAAGGATAGGAGCAGATGGGAGTACTGCTTTCAGGTCTTGCAATGCAACTTCAGCTTCGTCGGTCCATACAAAATCCTTGGTCTTTTTCAGGAGTTTGTATAGTGGTGCGGCTCTTTCACCGAGCCGTCTTACAAACCGACTGACTGCGGCAATGCAACCAGTTAGTCTTTGTACGTCCTTCAGGCGAGTAGGCCTGGAAATATTGAGTATAGCCTTGATTTTGTCACGGTTCACCTCTATGCCTCTTTGAGACACGATAAAACCTAACAATTTTTCGGCTGGGATTCCAAAGAAACATTTCTTCGGGTTAAGCATTATGTTGTATTTTCATAGATTGGCGAACGTTCCCTCCAAGTCGGAAATCAATGTTTCCTTCTTTTTGGACATCACCGCAATATCATCCACATATGCATGTACATTGCGTCCGATTTGATCGTGGAGGCAACGCTGCATTGTGCGCTGGTACGTAGCTCCTGCGTTTTCAACCCAAAGGGCATCATAACGAAACAGAAGGTTCCGAAGGGGGTTATGAATGAAGTTTTGACTTTGTTAGATTCCTTCATTCAGATTTGGTGATAACTGGAAGATGCATCGAGAAAACAGAGGAGTTCCGAGCCTGCCATAGAATCGATAACTTGATCAATCCTAGGCAGAGCGAACGGATCTTTGGGGCAAGCCTTGTTCAAGGCGTTATAATCGACACACATCCTTAAATCAGTGGTGTCCTTTTTAGGGACCATTACAGGATTGGCCGACCACTCAGTGTGGATGACCTCTTCTATGAATCCGGCTAACTCGAGCCGTGCTAGTTACTTAGCTATTGCCTTACGCTTTTCGTCGCCAAAACATCGTAGGGACTGTTTGACGGGTTTAGCGTTCAGGTTTACATTTAAAGAGTGCTCGGCAAGTTCCCTAGGTACTCCGGTCATGTCAGATGGCTGCCATGCGAAGATATCTTGATTTTCTTGGAGGAACTTGACGAGCGCGCTTTCCTATGCGCTATCTAGGCCTACGCCTATCTGGGTCACCTTGGAGGGGTCACATCCTTCAATGGTGTCTTCTTCGTCTCTTCTGATGCCTTGAACTCCGGATTCGGCTTTGTCACCTCCTTCTTTGTTGTGGGCATCTCGGACGGATCTATGCTCTTCTTGATCTCCTAGTACTCCTGGGTGTGCAGCATGGCTTCAGCAAAGGTGGCATTTCCATCCTTGCACTCTCCTGCTTTCTTCGGGTCTCCCCTGATGGTGATCACGCCGTTGGGACCTGCAATTTTCATCATATTGTAAATGTAACACGGACGAGCCATAAAAGCCCAGTAAGCCGGACGTCTGAATATAGCGTGGTACGCGCTCTTGAACGGGACCACTTCAAAGGAAAGTGCTTCCGTCCGATAGTTCTTTGGAGTTCCAAAGGTAACGTCCAAAGTGATTTCTCTCAGGGAATTTGCTTGTCTTCCTGGGACAACCCCGTGAAAGATCACAAAGCTCTGGTTCAGCTGAGTCTCCGAGATCTTCATCCGGCATAGCGTTTCGACATACAGAATATTAATGCTGCTGCCGCCGTCCATGAGAGTTTTGGAGAAACCATAACCGTCAATAAGTGGATTAACGATTAAGGCGTATTTTCCTCGCCTGTGTAACTTAGGCGGATGATCAACACGGTCAAATGTGATTGCCACTTCTGACCAGTCCAAGAATTGAGGGACAGCCGGAACTATTGCATTGAGCTCATGTAGAACTGCTTTCTTGACCTTTGCTGGTTGAGATTCGAGGAAGGTGACATACATGTCTTTCTTGGTCGGAATTTTTTTCTTCCCTTCCGGCTTGGGATTTGAAGCGTCAGCCTCCTCCATGTCGGAATCTTCCTTGGTATCTTTATCCTTTTCGGGATTTTTCTTTCCCTTTTTCCGCTTAGCCCTGTAGCCAGCGGTATCATCTCTCTTAATGTCGTCATTAAAACGACACTCAGTGTTTGTGTGGGACGAGCCCCCATTAGCATCTGGGTGATGCACACATGGGTTATTGGCAATGTCTTCCCAAGAGTAGGTTTTGCCAGGTAGCTGGTCTCCTTTACCTTGAACTCTTGACGTCCCATGACCGTGCCCGCGGCCACCGCCACGTCCTCCTCGTCCTCCAGACCCGAAAGTAGCAGTGACCACTGTTGTTTCCGTGTTGGGCTTTTCTTCCGAGGTATTCTTGCGCTTCTAAGCTTGTTGCTTTGGTTGTTTTGCCGATTGTGGCACAGCTAGTGATACGGATCAAGCCGATGATCCAATAGTTTTGTCCCGATCTTTCACAGCGAGTCAACCCGGACGGTAATCTTCCAATAACACGATGAACGTCACCTGAAGAAGAGGAACAAATCCAGCAAGTAACATGATGAAGATCACCACGCCTCAAACCTGAGCACGACAATCCTTGATGAACACAAGAACCTCCGCAGCAATAATAATCTGATAATGGTATCGCCATCCCCGAAGGGATGATACACGGTGGAGCACAATATAGTTTTTAGACTAAACAACTGAACTCCCCTAAACCCTAGGCGGCTAGCTCCTTTATACAGGAGGCCTACAACTAGTCGGTTGGATAGACCCAAACCGAACACACAAACGGACTCGAACCTAACTTGGACTCGGACTCAATAACATAGAAACAATATTTGACACAACCTTAGACTTATCATTACATATCGTAGGTCGTCCTGGCGTGCCAATCATCAATGGGATGCACCCGCATCACCTAGCTTGGTGGAGTCCTAAAATTAGGCTTCACCTCCTCCTTCATGCCCATATCATCATCCCCCTTCAAGAAATGTTGTCCCCAACGCTTGCGGGTCGGGTCGGAAAGGTGGCGTGATATGAACAATAGCTTCACGCATCTTGGCCATCTTTAAGTCTTGCTTGCCTTCCTCACCACATCCTCCCTCTTGGCCTACTCGACTTGATATAGCCCTTGGCGCCTGCACCTCCTTCCGTCTCCATACGAGCTTGGACCTAGGCGCCACCGTCTTCTTCTTCTCACTTCTTGTTGGAACCCGTGGTTGCTGAACATGGACCTTCTTTGCATGGCCTGGCATAAGATGTGTAATGCCTGGACCACACAACTGATGAACATGTCCATCCTTGCCTCTATGCATCCGCACAACTGTCCCAACAAAACGCCTCACAGGTGTGCTAACAAAACTACTCTTGTTACCCCGCTGCACCACATGCACTGGAACATCAGGAGCACAACTATCATCCGCTGAACACCTATGTCAACACAAACAACCTTCTGAACACATGCTGCAACATCCTTCCTATCAGCAATAAGAGGATGCACTTCAATTGGCTTGTCACTAACAAGTTCCACTGGCTTGTCATCTAGATGCATAGCTGAAGCAATATCAACATTGTCGCACTGTGCATCATGCTCTCCATCCTGCACCTTAGCTAGCCCAGATTTTGGCTTAGCCTTGCGCACCTTCTCCTTATGCACCACCAGCTCTACATTAGACTTTATGTGATCATCCTGCATAGGCTTTAAAGTATGTTGTTTGCCACCATGCACAAAAGAATATGTATTTGCTCTTCCAGCATGTGTAACGTTGCGATCATACAGCCATGGACGACCAAGTAACAACCCGCATACCTCCAATGGCAACACATCGCACTCAATCTCATCAATATAATCACCAACTGTAAATGGCACATGCACCTTATGAGTTACCTTCACCATACCACATCTATTGAACCACTGTAGATGCTTAGGTTCAGGAATACGCCATGTGGACAACCCCAACGCTGCCACCATTGCCTTGCTAATTCCATTAGTACAACTTCCCCCATCAACAATCAACTTGCATGCTTTGCCTTTGATCATACACTGCGCCTGAAATAAATTCCAACGCTGGCCTTTGTCAACTGTCATGCAAGCATCGCCTTGTACTTTCTTGAGTTGCAAATTCAGCCTACTCAATGGTACAACCTCATCCTCAGAACTAACCACCTTGTCCAGCTCCTTGGACTTCTCCCAAAATCTAGTGCGCAGAAATTGCTTCAAATCTGCCCAACTAGGTGTTGTTATGCCCTTTGCGGTCCTCTCTTCCTTCCACCAACTAGCCATAGTCTCATCCACACGCGGTGTGTAAGAACAAATTCAGTGCGACCACCAAACTTGGAATCGATCGAACAAAATTTGGCAAAACCATCATCCATGTCAGACCTCCAAGATCTAAACTCCGCATATGTGGCAGAACTGTCCAACTTCCATTTTATATCTGTAGAATGAAGTGACGATCCCACAACAATTGTAGTGTAGTCGAAGTACACATCATCCACCCTGTCTATCTTACGATCTTCCTTTGCTATTCCCATATTCCAGTCTGGGTTTCGGTCTGAATTAGTGCAGCAGCCAGGCGCCTGGACGAGCGATCCAGCCAAACTGAAGCAAATCGCAGCAGCGGAAAAGAAGAATAATCCACGCGGCCGAAACAGATTGCCAAAATAGCACTAAGATTCCTTCTGCTCTACTAGCCACAACCGATTCAACCGAGGTAACCAAGGCGCGAGAGGCGAGCGCCGATCGCGAGTGCGCCAGCTAGGGGACTTGGTCGTTTGATCGCCGCTTCGATCTGTTTTTTTAAACGCGTGTGATCTCCAACGTAATCCACGCGGACTTCTCACGAGCGACAAGAGCGCCAGTCACGGGGAGGACTCGATTGCCAGGCATGCGATAACTTGATCGTGAGGCGCGGGCGGGGTGGCCTTCTTCCTTTTTTTCTTTTCCAACGCGACCGATCCCGAGCGATCTAGGAATCAAGGCACGATCGTGAGGCGGCCAAGCGAACTCCAGGCGGCACGCGGGATTCCCTCGATCGTGGCGTACGGCGACAGGCCTCCTCTTTTTTTTTTCTTTTTGAAGTGGAACCGATAGGATATCCTGGATCAGCGCGCACAGAAACTACGCCAGTCACGCGTGGATCCCTCGATCGAGCGGATCGCCCAGCAGGCGTACGAAACTGGACTCTGTCTTTTTTTTCTCTAGAGTCCACGATCGGATCTGTACAACTCCGACGCACCAAAATGGAAGGCTTCCTCCTCGATGAACAAGCTGGAACGGATCTCGTCAAGATCGAAAACCAGCAACCCTTGCCTGAGATTGGAAATAGCACGACTGCATCTGATTGTGTACTTCCCCAATCGAAAAACTGCCCGGGTGAAGAATAATCAGCAGATCAATCAACAATAGCAATATTTGACCATAGATCTGATCTAGCCCAAGAACTCGCCTCCCAATCTCTTCTCCAAACACAACTGATCTGTAAACTACTTGTAGAAAAATAGTCCACAGATGATCCAAAAACACGCTGTGATTAACTAGTGCTCCGATACCACCTGATACAGATCAAGCCGATGATCCAATAGTTTTTTCCCGATCTTTCACAGCGAGTCAGCCCGGACGGTAATCTTCCAATAATGCGATGAACGTCACCTGAAGAAGAGGAACGAATCCAGCAAGTAACATGATGAAGATCACCACGCCTCAAACCTGAGCACGACAATCCTTGATGAACACAAGAACCTTCGCAACAATAATAATCTGATAACGGTATCACCGTCCCCGGAGGGATGATACACGGTGGAGCACAATATAGTTTTTAGACTAAACAATTGAACTCCCCTAAACCCTAGGCGGCTGTCTCCTTTATATAGGAGGCCTACAACTAGTCGGTTGGATAGACCCAAACCGAACACACAAACAAACTCGAACCTAACTTGGACTCGGACTCAATAACATAGAAACAATATTTGACACAACCTTAGACTTATCATTATATATCGTAGGTCGTCTTGGCGTGCCAATCATCAATGGGATGTGTTGGGGGGATACCCCTAGGTAGGGTCACGCCGGGGTATAAAGGCCGAGTTAGCCGAGGTACGGCAAGCTCAAAGCGAATGCTGGCCGAGTCACCTCAAGGCAGGCCGAATCTCGGGGTAACCCGGACCAGGGGATGTCCACCTAACTAGGTCTCAACCGACTTAAGCCGTATGTCGGACAGATGAATCTAACTCATGTGCAGGAACAGGTGTGGCCGGATCAACTAGGTACGATCCGGGTTATATCAAGCTTGCAGGAGAAGTAAGGTATCTCGCTGGTCAAAGATGACCACTGTACGTAGAGCGTGAGCGGAGCGGACAGAGGCAGGACCACCGAGGCGTGGCCGACAAGGGTGATGATGCCTATGTCGGATGACGAAGGCGTCGCAGAGGCTCACGTAGCCTCTGCATGGGTGACGCGGGGGAAAAGTGACTCAGTCGGCTTACTATTTTTGGGAAGAGGCATATTCTCTGGAATATGCCTCCACGTATGCCCTAATTGGAGACCTAGCCACCCCTATATAAGGGGGCAAGGGCCTCTGTAGAAAGGGTTGATCTCGAGTTGGTTAGATTTCACTTGGTTATGGAGGGCTAACTAGTGGTGAGAGTAAGAGAGCTCCTTATTCCTCCTCTCCCCAATACAGCTCAAGGAGCACTTGTAATCTGTGGAAGTGAATCAAATACAAAGCTTCTGTGTGTGGAATCACTACACTATCCCTCCCTGGATTCCCCTAGTGCATTTAGTCCCCACCTTTAGCCTATCCATGGCATCTGCCTTGACACCACCACGATAGTTGGCGCCCACCGTGGGGCTAGCGGCGCTAGCAGGGGTGAAGATCCAGACGGGAAACCTCATCGGCACCGGCGAACGCATCGTCTCCGGGCTCGTTCAGTGCTTTGGAGCGCTGGACTTTGTCAGCAACAACGCTGGCTGCTTCGGCAAGCGCCCTCTTCCGTGCAACGGCCTCTTTGTCAAGCTCGGCGCGCAGAAGGTCTACGTTGCTGTCGATGTGTCGTGCGTTCATCCGTGGCACGTCATTGAAGGAGGCGAGCCACCCCTTAGCATGGTTCACGGGGCGCGTATCACTCGCTCTCCGGACCATGCTGAGGTGATGATGACTGTGCCTGGCACTAGCGCAAGCAAAGATCCGGCACTAGATCCAGAGGTAACGCCTAAGGCACCGAGGAAAAGTAGAGGTCCTCCACTAGAGAGGCCGGAGAATGTGTTGCAGCAAGCGATGGATAGCATGGCAAACCCAGTAGCAGCAGTGGTAGATCCGGCTCAGGCACAGGCCGAGCTAGAGGAAACTAGGCAAAAAATTCTAGAGGGTGCGAAAAAGATAGCCGCGGCTCAGTAGTCGTTGAACATGACACTACGTGAGTACGCAAAGGCAAATAAAGTAGATGCTGTAAAGGTAAAGGGGAGAAATCTCATGAGTGAAATGAACAAAGAGGGTGATACTAGAATTGAGGAGTCAGAGAACTGTTTATCCGTGGGGCTGCCGAAGTACAGTACCCCGGCGAAAAATCTTAAAGCAGCAGATGCAGCTGCGTCCGAGTTAGAGGGGCTAACGGGTGAAGCCCGTCAGAGACAGCAAGATAGGGTCAATGAGTTGGTTCGGATCGCGAACAGGCAAAATGAGGAATTGCTCAAGGCTAACCCGGAGAGAGCTGGGGCCTCCAAGATTGTTCATTCGACGATGGGTAACCCGGAGAAATCCGCTGGAGCTGCATCGTCTCCTCATGGTGGTCCTAGGAGAGAAGAGGTAGTAACCTCGGCCAGGAGAAACAAACAGATAGTCCCATATGACCCGGCAAGGGCAGGGAAAGGAAAAGAAGTGCAGAGAAATGAGGATCGACGAAGTGTGAGCCGAGGTGAAGCCGGCCGAGGTAACCACGACCAAGGCAATGCCGGTCAAGGAAATGATGTAAATGGCAATGCCGGACAGTGTAACTCGACAGGAGAAGAACAACCATAGCAGTGGAATATACCGAGGCAAGAGCAAAGTGCCGGCCAAGGTATGCAATAGAGAGGTGCTCCAAGAGAGCAAGACCGATATAACGATGGTGATTCGGAAATGGTGAACGCAGGATACCCAAGGCCGGACTATCATGTGATAAGGTCAAGATTGGGAAGCAGGGATTTGATGCCTGACGATGCCAGATTAAAACTAGATCGGCTGTATAGGTCGGAGCAGATTGAATGTCAAGGTCCCCCGGGTCCTGCGTGTTTTGGACCCCAGATCATGAAGGAACCTCCGGTACCTAACTTCCAGCTACCTAGAGGCACTAAGACATACGATGGCAGCACAAAGCCGGAGGATTGGCTGATTAACTATGCTACAGCTGTAAAAATTGCTACAGGCAACTTGAGATGGCATGTGAGATACGTACCCCAGATGTTGGAAGGGCCAGCGAGGGTATGGCTAAACAATTTGCCGCCCGGAAGTATTAACTGCTAGATTGATTTTGAGGAAATATTTATTAGCAATTTCTCAAGTACATATCAGAGGCCGAATAGGCCACAGACCCTAGCAATATGCAAGCAGAAACCGAATGAGACGGGCCGGGAGTTCTTAACCCGGTGGTGTACCATGCGAAACTCATGTGAGGGGGTGATTGAGTCACAGGCCATAGCATGGTTTGCGCAAGGATGCAGATATGCAAGCATGTTGTGGCAAAGATTGCAAAGGGATATGCCAACTACGTTGGCAGAGACAATCCAGATTGCTGATTCGTATGCGTTGGGTGATCCGACTCAACCCAGGCTCGTGTCAAACGAGTGAAATGAGGAGTGCTACCAGAGAGATGGAGCCAGGTCATCCCGGAGGAATGACTACCGGGGTAAAAGAAGTGATGACAGACCGGATTACCGATACAGCTCGCAATAAGTTGTCGCTGTAAATCAAGATCAACCCGGAGCAGGGGCAATCAACGTCAGAAAACTGGAGGGCAACAATGGACACCGGGATATGATGGCAAGAAAACTTGGACGCCAGAGCAGAAGAAACAGTGGCAGGAAAAGAAGGACCGTCCGAGGTATACATATGAGTCAATGCTGGATCAGCCGTGTAAATTTCACACGCCAAATCCGAGTAACCCAGCGGGTCATACAACGAGGCAGTGCGAATGGATGCGTAAGATAGAACAAGGTGGTTCGGGGAATGCTCAGGAACCTCGGAATGATCAACCTCGACAGAAGTTACCCCGGCAGCAATTGCTCTCCGGAGCAAACACGCAACAGCTAATGTTGCCTCTCCCTCCGCCGAGGTATGACAACCATGAGAGAAGGGATGCAGTGCATCAAGTGGAAGACCAGCATCAGCCGGATCAGAGGTACCCCGGAAATGAGGGGAGGAATGAGTACAGAGAGCATCTTCAGAGTTACTGTGTGTTTACCACTGAGGAAACAGATTGAAAGAACTTGCAGCGCCGACACATGGAGGTGAATGCGGTAATGCCAGCAGTGACGAGGTATATGCCTTGGTCGGACCAGGAAATTACCTGGAGCATCAAAGATCATCCCAAGCTTATGCCAACTCCTGGTTCGTATGCGCTAGTTCTAGATCCGACATTCATTGGGCCTAACATCAATGTGAGATTCTCCAAGGTGCTGATAGACAATGGCAGTAGCATTAACATCATGTATGCAGATACGATGCGCAAGTTGGGTATCTCGGAGAACATGCTCCAAGCTACAAGGACAACTTTCCATGGCATCGTGCCAGGCATTTCTTGTGAGCCCATAGGCAAGGTCCGGGTTGACGTATTGTTCGGCACGCGAGATAACTGCCGAACTGAGAATTTGGAGTTTGAAGTGGTGAACTTGGAAAGTGCGTATCACGCGTTACTCGGCAGGCCAGCACTGAACAAGTTCATGGCAAGTTGCCACATCAGTTATCTAAAGATGAAGTTTCCTAGGCCAAATGGAGTAATCACCATAGCTGGAGATTTCCAACGTTCCATTGAGTGTGCGTCAGCCGGGTCTAACCTAGCCGAGTCACTCGTGATTGCGCAAGAGAAAAGAAAGATACAGGAAGTGGCGGCCTTGGCTCAGTCCGCGCAGCAGTATATGCCGGCGTTGAGTAATCCGCATGGTAGTGTCTCATTCCAAGCCACAAAGGATACCAAGAAAGTGCCTGTTGATGATATGTTCCTAGAGCGCACCGTAACAATTGGTGCCGGGTTAAATGACAAATAGGAAAGCGAGCTTGTCAACTTCCTCCGTGAGAATCGGGATATTTTTTCTTGGTCCACACAGGACTTGCAAGGTGTTCTGAGGGAGTTGGCCAAGCACTCTTTGAACGTGAGACCCGGAGCAAGGCCGGTGAAACAACCTCTCCGCCGCTTCGCCGAAGATAGGATAAAAGTCATTGGAGATGAGATAGCTCGGTTACTAGCAACAGGGTTTATCATGGAGGTTCTTTACCCGGATTGGCTATCTAATCCGGTGCTGGTGGAGAAGAAGAAGGATGATCCGAATGTGGCGGTGGTTTGGCGCATGTGTATCGATTACACGAACCTGAATAATGCGTGTCCGAAAGATCCATTTCCACTGCCAAGGATAGATCAGGTCATAGATTCAACTGCTGGGTGTGAACTTTTGTCATTCATTGATGCATACTCTGGTTTCCACCAGATACCCCTGAATCTGGATGATCAAATAAAAACTGCATTTATCACCCCGTATGGGGCTTATTGCTATCGCACCATGCCATTTGGTTTACGTAATGCAGGGGCAACGTACCAAAGATGTATGCAGAAATGTTTGCACGACCAAATTGGTCAAAATGTATAAGTGTATGTGGATGATGTGGTTATCAAGACCAAGGAAAGCAAAACGCTCCTTGACGATATCAGGCAGACATTCGCGAACCTAAGGAGGTTCCGGATGAAGCTTAACCCGGAAAAATGTACCTTCGGTGTCCCGGCTGGAAAATTACTCGGATTTCTTGTCTCCAGCCGAGGTATCGAAGTCAATCCAACCAAAATCCGAGCCATAGAGTGAATGGAACTGCCGAAGTGTCTTAACGATGTCCAGAAGTTCACTGGTTGCCTGGCATCATTAAGTCGGTTTGTATGTCGGTTGGGAGAAAAGGCATTGACTCTCTATCAACTCATGAAAAAGTCGGACAAGTTCCTTTGGACGCCGCAGGCCAATGAAGCCTTTATCCAATTGAAGAAAATGTTAGCCACTGCACCAATGTTAGCCTCTCCACTATCAAAGGAGCCAATGTTGCTCTATATAGCCGCAACCAACCGAGTTGTAAGTGCAGTAATTGTGGTAGAGCGCGGCGAGGAGGGTAAGTCAGTGCAAAGGCCGGTGTATTATCTGAGCGAGGTATTATCAGCCTCAAAGAAAAATTATCCGCACTATCAGAAAGTGGCATATGGTGTGTACATGTCGGCAAAGAAGCTAAAACATTATTTTGAGGAGCATCCCATCAAGGTAATATGTGAAGCTCCCATATCCGAGATAATGAGTAACAAGGATGCAAGTGGCAAGATTGCGAAATGGGCAATTGAGCTAGCTCCTTATGCACCACAATATGACAGAAGAGAAGCAATCAAGTCTCAGGCTGTGGCTGACTTTTTTGTGGACTGGGCCGAGGTGCAGTATGAACCACCGCTATGAGATCCTAACTATTGGAGAATGCACTTTGACGGGTAAAAAACAAAAACCGGGTTAGGCGCCGGAGTTGTGCTTACCTCGCCAAAGAATGACCAGTTGAAGTATGTGCTACAGATCCATTTTGCAGCATCAAATAATGTTGCTGAATATGAAGCACTTTTGCATGGGCTCAAAGTGGCAAAAGAAATTGGGATACGTCGGATCCAATGCTTTGGCGACTCGGATTTGGTAGTTCAGCAAGTGTCGGGGCTGTGGGACGCTCTTGATCCAAACATGGCACTGTACAGATTCCATGTGCAGAAGATATCTGGTTACTTTGAGGGATGCGAATTTCGTCATGTACCCCGGGTGGAAAATGAGGCTGCCAACATATTGTCGAAGATCAGATCAACCCGACAAGCAATTCCACCAGGTGTAGCATTAGAACACCTCAGAAAACCATCTATCAGACCGTCCCCAGAAACCGACTCAATCTACGTCCCGGAGGATCTAGAGTCTGGAGCTGCACCCATGGACATTGACATGGGAGATGGTGCACGAAACCCGAGGACTGCCTCAGCAAACCCGGGGACTGCCTCAGTGAAGCCGGGGACTGCTTCGCAAGACCCGGGGACTATTCAGTGTGATCCGGTTGAAGTTATGCCAGTGGATCAGATGGAAATTGATGAGGATGTGTTCCCTGTACGAGCAATACCAGCTTGGGCACTACCTATATTTCAATTCCTGAAAGATGGAACTTTACCCGCTGAGGAGGTGCTATCCAGGCAAACTCAGAGGAGAGGAAAAGCATACACGATCATTAATTCCGAGCTATACAAAAGGAGTGTGACCAATGTCCTCCAGAGATGTGTTGACCCGAAAGAAGGACTTGACATCCTCCGAGATATACATCAAGGGGAATGTGGGCATCATGCCTCGTCCAGAGCCTTGGTAGGAAAAGCTTTCCGGCATGGATTCTACTGGCCAAGTGCCTTAGAACAAGCAGAAGACTTGGTAAGAAAATGCAATGGTTGTCAGAGATATGCTACCAAGACACATATGCCAATGTCAGAACTCAAGACCATACCAATCACATGGCCGTTTGCCGTATGGTGTTTGGACATGGTTGGCCCGTTCAAACCAGCAAGGGGAAATATGACTCACATTTTGGTCATGGTGGATAAATTTACAAAGTGGATTGAAGTAAAGCCAATAAGAAAATGTGATGGAGCTACAGCCGTGACATTTCTCAAAGACATCATCTTGAGATACGGTTATCCTCACAGTATCATAACTGATAATGGCACAAATTTTGCTGAAGGAGCATTTGCGCGATTCTGCCGAGATAACAAGATCTGGCTGGACGTGGCCTCGGTAGCCCACCCCGCATCGAATGGACAAGTGGAAAGATCTAACGGATTAGTATTATCCGGGATAAAACCCCGGCTCATTGAGCCGCTGCAAAGATCAGCGGGGTGCTGGATAGAAGAACTACCAGCGGTATTGTGGAGTTTAAGAACAACTCCGAATCGATCAATAGGCTATACGCCATTCTTTCTGGTATATGGGGCAGAAGCTGTATTACCAGCCGACATAGAGCATGACTCGCCTAGGGTCACCCAATACACAGAAGCCGAAGTGCAAGAAGCCCGGCAAAATGATGTTGATCTGCTAGAAGAAGCGAGAGAATTGGCATTGTCCAGATCCGCCATATATCGGCAAAACCTCCGATGCTATCATAGCCGGAAAGTAAACCCCCGAGTCTTCCGGGAAGGTGATCTGGTACTCCGGTTGGTACAACGTACTGCTGGCATGCATAAGTTATCCCCCCATGGGAAGGGCCATTCATTGTGAGCAAAGCATTGCACAATGATTCTTATTATCTTATCGATGCAAAACCACAGGAAAAGAACAAGGCGGACTGGTCCGGCGAGGAATTTAAGCGTCCATGGAATGTAGCTCTACTTCGTCCTTTCTACACTTAGCAGAAAAGTGTATGTATCCGAGTCTCTCATATCTCGGTATGTATGCCGGCAATGAGCTTATCAATGAAATGTTGGCACCTCGAGCAGTAACTCGGGGACTGCCTTAATAATGTTTGTTGCCTTCTTTATTTATTATTTATATGTCGGCTGGCGTAAGTTTTTTTACTTAAGCCAGATTAGTAGTGTGTGAGCACCAAGAACCCAACTCTTCGACTTGCTGCTGTCCAACAAGATTTGGCTTCATGGCAAGCAAGAGAACAAGTTTGAAATTGCGTAGCACATGAAAAACGACTAAGGAAAAGAACTTAATCGAGCCGACGTTTGTTTTTCGGACTAACCTTATGTTTACTTTCGATTCATTATGCTGAATTATTTTGAGTTAATCCTAAAGTTTCCAAGTATTGTTAAGACAATTTTTGAAGCTCGGACTCGTAAGTCATAAAACCGAATCAAGGTAGACACGAGCCGAGCCAGAAGATTGGATGAACAAGAAAATGAAACTCGGGGACTACGCCCAAGTTAATTCGGCATAAAAACTTAGTAGCAAAATATTACTTGTGTGCTTGATATAATTCCACCCGGCATACCGGGGATCTGATGAAATTTAAAGTGTTTATCAAGGAGCAGTAGGATGAGGTAATTCAGCTTCAGAATCATCTGCGTCTTCCTCGACGTCCGAGACTTCTTCCTCTTCATCCTCATCCGACTCATCTTCAGCATTTTCAACGTTTTCATCATCAGCTGCATCTAGGAAGCTCGGTCCCTCGTTCCATTGATGAATGGGGGCGTATTGGATGAAGCTATGAGCGCAAGCTTTGCGCCGAGCTACCCAATCCGGGTCAGTAGAACACTTTGACCCAGTGCGCATGCACGCAAGGAGATTGAGGTCAATCTTCTCATACCACGTAAGCACGTAGTGGAGAACGATCTCAGCTCCGGCACGCCCGACAGATTCTCTCCAGAGATCGAGCTGAGTCTCGCATTCCATAAGCCTGGCAAAAAGAACAGACATATTCTCTGGAGTATCTTCCTCAGGCCAAAAGGCCTTGAAGATCCGGATTACTATGTCCAAGACGTCCTTGCCATAGTTCTTCACAAGTTCGACATGAGAGGACAAGCTGACCAGCAAGTCCTCCATGTCATATGGAATTTCTCCAGCGCCAGGGAAAATTGGGGTACCCCTCTTCTGGCGGAACTTGGCAACAGCTTTGGATGCGACGACATCGCTCTCTAGGAATTTGCCTGAAAAAATAAGACAGGTAGAGTAAGTAAAGGAAGCAAACCCGGAAAGGTCAGTGTGTGTTGAAGGAAAAGAACTTACCAGCAATATGGCTGTGGATCCGGGTTAGCTCCTTGGTGCACTTGTCACGCCTCTCCCAGAGTTGAACAAGCTCAGCGTTCGCCGACTCAAGTTTAGAGTCGGCTTCTTTAAGCAATTCTTGGTCCTTGGCAATCTGGAGGTTGAGGCGCTCGCGCTCTTTAGTGAAGTCTTGGCCAGCTTTTTGAAGTTCGGTTTGATGCTGTGCTTTCAGCTTCTTCATATCTGCCTTGATCTTGTCTTTGGCTCGGAGGAGGGCAAGCTCATCATCTTTCTTTTTTAGTTCGGCTTGATGCTGCCCTGCTTGTTCGAGAAAATGCAGCATCATATCAGGCACGGGCACACTATCTTCAAGAGAGGCTGAAATAGTTTGTTGACCCGGCAAAGCCGAGGTATGAATGTTTGCCGAGCCAAGGATAAAAGGAGATAGAAAGCATAGCAAGGTTGAGTAAGAATAACTTACCCTTGATCTGATCCAAGTTTCTCCTCATGAGGATATTCTCAGCCTCCACCCCAGCTGTGAAATCTGAATGATGGAGTAGTTCAGTGAAAAAAGAGGAAGAAACAACAGAAAAATGCCAAGGAAGAAACTTACCCCTTTTATCGTGTTCAGCGATAAGCACAGTATGTTTTGCACGCAGCATCTTGTGAGTGTCCAGGAGACGCTGAAACTCAGCGCTCCGGCGGTTGGTGGTCACCTGAAAAGAGTACAAAAAGATAACTTAGTCTTGTGCATATTCGAAGTGTACAAAATCCAGGCCAAGTGGAACTTAACCCGTCTCTAGGTATGTGCATATTCAAAGTGTACAAGATCCGGGCCAAGTGGAACTTAACCCGGCTCTAGGTGTGTGCATATTCGAAGTGTACAAGATCCGGGCCAAGTGGAACTTAACCCGGCTCTAGGTGTGTGCATATTCGAAGTGTACAAGATCCGGGCCAAGTGGAACCTAACCCGGCTCTAGGTGTGTGCATATTCGAAGTGTACAAGATCCGGGCCAAGCGGAACTTAACCCGGCTCTAGGTGTGTGCATATTTGAAGTGTACAAAATCCAGGCCAAGTGGAACTTAACCCGGCTCTAGGTGCGTGCATATTCGAAGTGTACAAGATCCGAGCCAAAGTGGAACTTAACTCGGCTCTAGGTGTGTGCATATTCGAAATTATCAAGGAGATACGTTAATTCTCTAAGGAGCATCCGGCCGAGTAACAAGTTACTCCACCGGAGGCTTAGGGACTAATGGTTATATCACTAATATCTACAACATGTTAAGGAAAAGACGAAGAAACGTACCTCCATCATCCAACCTGCAAGGTTAATGGCCTTGACAGTAGTATTCATCTGCGCAGCAAATTTGGCGGGACCGAACTTCTCCGGGAGATCGTCGTTGTGGACGAACTCCGCCTTGTTCCAGTTATTCACAAACTCAATCAAGGTCGGAGGGTAACGCTCGCCGCTGAGCATGTGGGGCGCCACTAGGCCCTTGGCATGTGCTTCCTGTCTCTCAACCTGAGTAGCAGCGGGGCTTGTGTGCAAGACAAGTTGCGCTTCAGCTGGCTCGGCAGGGGCGTCCTTCGGAGGTGGAGTCTTCTTCGAAAGCATGGACGCAAGTATGCGCTGTCCAGCCTTGATGGATGTTGCCCTGGCGGCATCAGGAGCCTTCTTGCCCTTGGGCTGCTGCTGAGAAGTTGAGGTGGCTACAACGGATTTGCCCTTGGGAGCTGCTTTGGTGCTAGCCTTGGCGCTGCTAGTGTCTTCTCGCCGAGTCTTGGAAGACTCGAACGAGGTGGAAGGGCTTGATGCTGCTGCTGTTGCTTTTGATGTTGCTGCTGGGGCTGGAGTTGGTGCTGGTGCTGTTTTCTGCTTCGGCGGAGGTGCTGAAGGAACCTTGGTGATAGCTGGTTGCGGCGGAGCCGAAGTTGTGGTTGCTGCTGCCTCGGCAGAGCCAGTCTCCCCCGCTCCGAGGTTGCCCTCCTCTTGACGAGGTGGGCTAGAACCCGGAGCAGCCGCTGAACCCTCCGGAATGGGGCTTAGCGGGCGTGAATCGTCGCCACGAGGGGGAGAAGGGCTATGTCGGAGCGGCGAGGCAATGCCGGATCCACTCTGTGGGACGTCCACCGCGGCCCTGCCGAATCAAATAATGTGTGATGAGAAACTATAAAGGAAGGGCAAGTAAATAGCAAAGGGAGAAACGACTTACTCATCCGAAGTCAGGGGCTCCTTCGGCTTGCGAGCTCTTCGGACCACAGCCTTAGTCGTGGCCTTGGTGGCGGCTTTTTCCGCGGACTTCTTTCGCCTCTTGGCTGGCTGAGAAGATCCAGAGGACAAAGCATATGCGGCTCCCCTTTTCTTCTTCGGCACGACCGGGACAGGCTCACCCACGGCAAGGGGAGGGTCTTCATGGATCTGCCCACCGGGGTTAGCTGATGTCGGAAAAGCATAAGAAAGGGGGATAGCGTTAAATGCTTCCATCACCTCAACATCCGAGTCATCTTCATCGTCGGGCCAATCTCTAATGGAAGAGAGTTTACCGGTGGGTTGCTTGGTCGCGTCGGCCATCGGAAGGAACATCTCCTAATCCGGTTCCTCCTCGTCCGAGGTATCCCGGTCAGGCGCCCATTTGAGGGAAGGCTTGGTGCCATCCTCGATAGTTTGCTGAAGGAATTGCTAAGGGAAAGAAAAGACAACAGGGTTAAATATACAACAACGACCGACATATGATTTAATTCGGAGAAAGTTTGCGGCACGAAACTTACCACGGGAGGAAGCCTATCTCGGCAATAGTGTTCAATTCCCCACGTCCACTCAGAAGAAAAGTCCTTGTGGGTGGTGAAGAGGGCCTTGACCCAGCGGTAGATCGCGGTGTTATTTAACTCGAATGAGGAGGTCCGGTTGGGATCACGGCCCCAGCTCATGTGGCAAACTTTATGAGTACGTTTCTGGAGGGGGAGATCCGGTTGCGGACGAATGTGATCATGGCGTCCTCATTGTGCAATCCGAGATCCTTCAGCTCCTGGAACCTCTTGTTAACTTGGTTCGCCAGGACAGTGGGCTTCTTGGGGACCTTGTCCCATAGATCCGGGTTAGGAGGACCCGGAGCGTAAGGGCGCAGCCGGATCAGATCCTCAGTTGTGCTGTTCCGGACATAGAAGAAAGTCCGGGCCCATCCCTTGCAAGAGTCAAGCCCCATAACTCGGGGAAAGATAGACTGTCTCCGGGGGGAGATGGAAGCTGCGCCGAACTGCGTGAGATGCTTGTCCTCCGGGTCAAGCTGGATGTTCGGAATTACGTTCCGGCGAAGGCCAAAGAACCGGATCTAGAGCTCCTTCGTGGGCCATAGTTCGGCGTAGCCTTCAATGGTGGAGGCAAAGGCAGAGAGAGGTGATGGCGTTAGCCGGAAGATGGTGCGGCTGAAGCTCATATGTGTTGAGCCAGTCGTTGAAGAAATCGCTTGCTGGCAGACCAAACCCCCGCTAGAAGTGGGATAGAAACACCACATACTCACCCGGATTGGGTGAGGGGGCAAGCTCGGAGGCAGCGAGGCGTGCAGTGACTCCCTCTAGGATGCGCCTGGTGCGATAAAGCCAATCCAGGTCATCCTGGCAAACCCAGGAGCCTGCCCACGCGCCGCGGGCGGCGTTCGCCGCATCCTCCTCCATCTCTTGCTCTGCGACGGCGAGCTCCTCCTCAGTCATCTCGAGATCGCTATCCCCGCTGGCGCTAGCGGCGGCGGGGGCACTGGCTTGGACTGGCAACGACCCGTGGCGGAGAAGATGCGTAGAGGTGGTGACGGTGCTAGTGCGCATGGAAGTAGTACAGCGGCGGCGCAACTGCTCAGGTGCAGTGGCGGCAGCGTTGTCGCTGGAGGGGAAGAGGAAGAAGTAGAGGCAGAGGGGCGCGGAAGTGGGGAAAGACCCCAGGGGTGCACCCCTCCCCTATTTAACCACTCCCTTGAGGGGGTAGTGGGATCGCATTTTGCGGGCGGGCCACACGGTGTGGCCAGGTATTACCCGAATCAACCAATCAGTGACGAGCCATACGAAGGGCCATAGGGCGCAGCGGATCCCATGACGTGATGTTATGGTGCAGTTAACGAGGAGGCAGGCACGACGCGACATGGGCAGCAGTAACTTCTGACAATTACTACGGCAGTTACTATTGTTGGCCCTTAAAATGAGGCAAACGTGATGATTAGCATCCACGTGGGGAAGCGTACAAGAGAAGGAAGAGTGATCCGAATGAGTATGAGGTGACCCGGCCAGCGAGTGAAAACTCGAAATGTGCCAAGGGAAAGTAAACCTGGAAAATTCGGACTATGAGATAACTCGGAAAGAAAACCAGAGGCTTGATAAAATTGTACCTGCTGTGGCCTTAGCGGCTAAGGCAGCTAAGACCGCACCAGCTTCAGGGACTAATGTTGGGGGGATACCCCCGGGTAGGGTCACGCCGGGGTATAAAGGCCGAGTTAGCCGAGGTACGGCAAGGTCAAAGTGAATGCTGTCCGAGTCACCTCAAGGCAGGCCGAATCTCGGGGTAACCCGGACCAGGGGATGTCCACATAACTGGGTCTCAACCAACTTAAGCCGTATGTCGGACAGATGAATCTAACTCATGTGCAGGAACAGGTGTGGCCGGATCGACTAGGTACGATCCGGGTTATATCAAGCTTGTAGGGGAAGGAAGGTATCTCGCTGGTCAAAGGTGACCACTGTACGCAGAGCGTGAGCAGAGCGGACAGAGGCAGGACCATCAAGGCGTGGCCGACAGGGGTGACGATGCCTATGTCAGATGACGAAGGCGCTGCAGAGGCTCACGTAGCCTCTGCATGGGTGACGCGGGGGAAAAGTGACCCGGTCGGCTTACTATTTTTGGGAAGAGGCATATTCTCTGGAATATGCCTCCACGTATGCCCTAATTGGAGACCTAGCCACCCCTATATAAGGGGGGAAAGGGCCTCTGTAGAAAGGGTTGATCTCGAGTTGGTTAGATTTCACTTGGTTCCGGAGGGCTAACTAGTGGTGAGAGTAAGAGAGCTCCTTCTTCCTCCTCTCCCCAATACAGCTCAAGGAGCACTTGTAATCTGTGGAAGTGAATCAAACACAAAGATTCTGTGTGTGGAATCACTACACTATCCCTTCCTGGATTCTCCTAGTGCATTTAGTCCCCACCTTTAGCCTATCCATGGCATCTGCCGTGACACCACCACGACAGGATGCGCCCGCATCACCTAGCTTGGTGGAGTCCTAAAATTAGGCTTCACCTCCTCCTTCATGCCCATGTTAGCTAGGGCATTAAGTAATCCCTCTGTGTCGTTGTTAGCATCTGCATACTTGCTCGCTATTTCTATCATCTCTCCCAAATCGGTGACTTTGTCACACTTCAAGCGATGACGTAGTAAACCAATTGGGAGACCTGCAATGAAAGCTTCAATCGTAGTTTGGTCATTTACTCCTTCACAGGAGTTCTTGGTGTCGATCCATCGTCCGATATAATCCCAACAAGTTTCTCCGGCT
Organism: Avena sativa; assembly: GCA_916181665.1. Lineage (NCBI taxonomy): Eukaryota > Viridiplantae > Streptophyta > Magnoliopsida > Poales > Poaceae > Avena > Avena sativa. The sequence continues at coordinate 538,726,766 of OV702289.1, read as the reverse complement.
TTCTGGGTGCAACGCTGTAGGTCTCCTACCGTACAGGGCCTCCAGTATGTGCCTTCGAAATTCCGAAAGAACGCGCTATGTATGTCATACCAGTTGTGGATGGTGTTCTCCGGAAGTTCATTCAGCCATGATCATGCCGTCTTCTGCAACATGAAAGGGAGATATCGGGTTGTGACCAGGCTATTTCCGCCTTTGGTGATACAGCAAGCTTGGAAGAAATCCTGGAGCCAAGTATCTGGCCGAGCTATACCGTCGTAGGCTTGAATATGTCTTGAGATAGCAAATCCTTCTAGGAATTTTGTAGATCTTATGCGTGGTCCGAAGCATTTTGGTCCCACGTATATATCATTGTTTTCGTAGCGCCGCACCTCTATATTGGAGTTGATCCTGTGCCTTGCGTTATTTGGGGATAAAGATCGTCCTGAGTGACGGCTATGGCTGCGGTGCCTTGGAGCCGGACTTCGGCTTCTGCGACCACCTCCTCCACCACGATGCCCTCCTTGGCCTCCTTGGGAGCCATTGTGATGGCTACTTAGCGGAGAGGGTGGAGCAGCTGGGTTATCTCCGGCTGATCGTCGGCCTCCATCCGGAGCGTCATTATTCCGGTTCCGGGGAGGGTCTTCATTGTGATGAGCCCCCTGCCGGTTTGTCTCGGCACGGTGTCCGTCGTTTCCTCGCCCGTCAACCGGACGGATTGCATGTCTAGGAGGTGGCATTCTTTGTCGGTCCTCCTCCCGACATTTCTCTTTATCTTCTTCCCTGTGATCTTTCGACTCTCATCAAGGAGATTTCTCATATTCAGTGCAGAGATTGCCTCTTGCTCCGCAACTAGGTTAACGTTACGCCAGTCATGTGCAGCTTTGTGGTGTTGTCCTGAAGATCTGGTTCTTGAGTAGTTGTCTTCCCGACGGTCGGAACGATGGTGTTGTTCCGGAACACGTTGGGGTCTTACGTCAGCCCAGGCCGGATCCGTGCGACATTGGTCAGAATGGGAGACCAGCTTTTGGCTTCTAGACAGGGCGACCTTTTGCTGCTCTAGACCCTTGGTGAGTAGCTTAATACCCAATCGGATATGCTCTGGGCCTAGATTAGCCAATAGGATTTCTCGAGCCGCAACGGTGTTCTGTACTGGTGTCGGATACACCCAATCCCCGTTGTTGTCGTGCCGAGGCGTCCCATGTTCTCCTCCAAAGAGGACTTTGTGAATCTGTGGGAACTAGTCGTCATGAGTATGACATTTCCTGGTCTTCTGATGTTGCCTGGAGTTGTACTTCTCCGCAGTTGCCATGCGTTTCTTTTCTTCCTCGAGATTTTTGGCTTCATCGAGGAGTACTTGGCGATGCGCTTCTAGGGCCTGGGCCCTTTCGTCCAGCTCTTCAGCAGTGAGTTCTGCAGCTGTAGGAATAGGTGTGGTTAATGCGGCATCGATGAGTTTACGTGCACCTTCAGTGATCACGTGTCCATCCACCGACTCTTCTTTGGGCTCGTCTGGGATAAGTGCTCCATCCGAGTCTTCCTCGTATTCCTCGGCAATCACCTCCTCTGTCTGAGGATCTTTTGTCGGGGTCTTGTTCTTCTTGTTTTTCTTCTTTGCCTTCTTGGCAGCGCCGGTAGCAAAGACGGCTTTGGGCCCGTTTCTCGGAGTCAAACTTTGATCGGTACTTTCGGCCATTTGGTTCTCAGGATCATCTCCGAGATCCATATTGTCCTGTGCTTTGGGAGAGCTTTCTCCGGATCCTTCGTCCATGTCTTCTCCTTTTGCAGCAGCTGTGGAGTTAACCTCCTCTTCATATTCCGCGGAGAACTTCTGGAAATCTGCCGACGTCATCGAGTCATCCGAGGATGCCGGTAATTCGACGCTTGTTCCGATAGCCTCTAGCACAGAGTCAGTGTTATCTCTAGCATAGGCAGAGCTGGATCTGGATCCCACATATCCGACAAAGGGGCGGCGCCCCTCCTGAGATAACTACGGTCTTCATAGTAGGCTTCGTCGAAACGTTTGATGGTCTCGAGGATTTCATCTACGCTTGAGTTTTGCATCATCATGCGTCTTAGTGTGTATCTCAGGAAAGGCCTGTCCGTCCCGGTGTCATCAGAGCTAGAACCAGAGTTGTTGTTATGCTCCTCTTGGATTTCGACTTCAGTGGGTGGGTCGATCTAGGATTCGGTCTCTCCAGGGAGATCCACTCCAGATTCAACTTGGACCGCCAGGTCTGCTTCAGGCTCGGATTTCTCCACTATCTCCGCAACTGGTGCGGGCTGGGTGGAATTAGGGTTTTCTGAGATCCGGAACTCTGCCGCCTCCTCGGACAAAGGGGACCCAGAAATTTCTTCTGCCTCTATCATCACCGCTGGGGTGGGTGGGGCAGGTTCAGCGAAACCGATGTAAACCTCGATCTCACCAAAAGACTGTTGGAGATATGCCCTAGAGGCAATAATAAATATAGTTATTATTATATCTTTGTGTTTATGATAAATGTTTACATTCATGCTATAATAGTATTAACAAGGAAACATTAATACTTGTGTGATTTGTAAACTTAATTTGAAGTCCCTAGTAAAGCCTCTGTATAATACTAGCTTGTTGGTTAATAGATGATTGTGGTTTCCCTATCATGAACATTGAGATGTTATTAACAACAAGATCATATCGTTAGAAGAATGATATGGTGGACATACTCCTATAGATAAGCGTAGCATAAAGATCAAGTCATTTTAATAGTTCAATTGCTATATGCTTTCTGATACATAGTTATCTAATTCCTTCGACCATGAGATCATGCATATCACCTTTGCCGGATGGATGCTTTGATGACATCAAACACCACACCGTAACTGGGTGGCTATAAAGGTGTCATTGAGTGTTCAGAAAGTATTGGTTGAAACACATGGATCAAGAGTGGGATTTGTCCATCCATATGACGGATAGATATACTCTGGGCCCTCTCGGTGAAATGTCATCCAATTAGCTTGCAAGCATGTGACTGGCTCACAAGGGATCACATATCACGGGAACGAGAAAAGAGTACTTATCAGTAACGAGGTTGAACTAGGTATGCAGAGATACCGACGATCATAACCTCGGATAAGTAAACTATCGTGAGACAAAGGGAAATTGATATCGTATGTAAGTGGTTCATTCGATCGCAAAGTAATCGTAGAAATATGTGGGAGCCATATGAATTTCCAGATTCCTCTATTGGTTATTGGTCGGAGAAGTGTCTCGATCATGTCCGCATAATTCACGAACCGTAGGGAGACACACTTAAGGATTCGACGTTGTTTGAGTAGTTATGGAATGATGAGAAAGAGTCTGAATGTTGTTCGGAGTCTCGAATGGGATTCGGGATATCACGAGGAGATCCGGAATGGTCCGGAGAATAAGATTCATATAAGGAAAGTCCCGTTTCGGAGTTGGGGAATGGTTCCGATGTTTTCATCGAGAACATTCTAGAAGGTTCCGGAATGTCCGGCACTCCGGAGGGGGAAGGGTACATGAATGTGTCATTGTAAGTTGGAATGGTTGCATCATGTACTAGGTGTCTTTGCTGTCCAAAATAAAGGGTTTATTTAAATCCTAAATTGAAAAGTCAAACGGCTAGTTTGAAAGTCAAACGACAATTTTTGGAAAGAGGAGGAGAAGTGGAAACCGAGTTGGGGAGGGATTCCCTCCTCCCCAAGCCGGCGCCCCACCCAAGACGAGTTGGGGAGGGACTCCACTCCCTCCCCTTGGCTGGCCAGCCCCTCCACCTATATAAGGAGGGGCAGGGCTCCCTCCTAGCATACAAGTACCTCTCCTCCAAAACCCTAGATTGGCGCCACCACCTCCTGCTGCTGCCGCCACCTCCCAGGGTTGCCCTAGCCACCGACTTGGGGTGCCCCAAACCCTAGCCGCCGGCTCTAGCACCTCCTCCTTGGTGTATCTAAAACCTAGATCGCCGAGGAGCCCTCTCATACTCCACCATACTCGCTCCGGCTTAAGGCGAAGCCCTGCGAGATCTTCCCTCTACTTCCGGTACCACGCCGTTGTGCTGCCGGAATCGCGAGGAGAGTGCTACAACCTCCGCTGCCTGCTGGAACAAGGGAGAGGAAGGTCTTCGTCGAGTACTGAACGTGTGACCGACTGCGGGAGTGCTGCCGGAACGCGGCGCCGGAAGGATCGTCTACGCGATCTTGAGATCGGAAAGAGTACGACTACATCACCCACGAGAATCTGCTCTCGTTAAACACTTTGGAATCTTCGAGGGTGAGTTATTCCATCGACTCGTTGCTACAATCTAGTAGATAGATCTTGGCTTGTTTGTTTGTATGCGGTAGAAATTTTTTGTTTTCCATGCTACGAAACCCTTCAGTGGTATCAGAGCCGTGTCTATATGTAGATCTATTGCATGAGTAGAACACAATGGTCATTGTGGGCATTGATGCTTTTATTGTCGATTCTTCTTGTGTACTTTGCATCTTGCAGGATGTTGGGATGAAGCGGCCCGGGCTAACCTTACATGACATCGTTCATGAGACTTGCTCCACGCTTGACATGCAACTCGTATTGCATAAGTGGCTTTGCGGGTGCCTGTTTCTCCCAGCATAGTGGAGATCCAATTTACAACGGGTGATTAACAATACTAGTATCAATGTTGTGGTTCTTGTTCGTAAGTTAGAACGACACTTATTGAAATCCCCAAACCACGTAAAATATGCAAAGAAAGTAGAGGCGTCTAACTTTGTTTTGCAGGGGTGTGCAGTGATGTGATATGGCCATGATTGTGATTATATTTGATGTATGCAATGTTCCTTATTGTAAGTTGGCAACCGGCAGGAGCCATATGGTTGTCTTTAATTTATGTTAAGACCCGTGTGTCTATTCAAAGTAGTTGTAATAGTTGAAGCCGGTGGACGACAACCATGAAGAAGCGTCATTGACCTTGATGCTATACCGGTGATGATGGAGATCATGTTCGTGCTTGAAGATGGAGATCGGAAGCACAAAGAAGAAATGCCATATCATATCACATATTATGAATTGCATGTGATGTTAATCCTTTATGCATCTTGTATTGCTTAGTAGACGACGGTAGCATTATAAGATGATCCCTCATGCACATAAATTTCAAGTTCTAAAGTGTTCACCCTTAGTATGCACCGTTGCTAAAGCTTGTTGTTTCGAAGCACCACGTGATGATCGGGTGTGTTAGATTCCGCGAGTGAATACAACGTAAGCAAGCCAGATTTGCTTATGCGGTAGCTAAGGTTTGATCTTGACGAGCCTAGCATATACAGACATGGTCTCAGGAACACGAATCACCGAAAGGTAAAACATGAATCATATAGTAGATATGATGAACATGTCGATTGTTCGCCATTGAAACTATATCAACTCTCGTGATGATCGGTTTTGATATAGTGGATTTGGTTCGTGTGATCACTAAAACAATGTGAGGGATGTTGTTTTGAGTGGGAGTTCACCTAGATTAAACTTTATTATTAATTTGAACTCAATTTGTCATAAACTTAGTCTAAACTATTGCAAATATGTTGTAGATCAATGGCAGCCCCTACCATCAATTTTAATGCGTTCCTAGAGAAAGAAAAGTTGAAAAACAATGGAAGCAACTTCGCGGATTGGTTCCGCAATTTGAGGATTGTCCTCACAGCTGGTAATTTGACCTATGTGCTGGATGCACCGCTGGGTGACCCACCTGCAGCTGATGCTACCGATGAAGTAAAGAATGTTTACCTTGCTCGGAAGAATCAGTACTCCATAGTTCAGTGTGCTATATTGTATGGTTTAGAATCGGAGCTTCAGAAAAGGTTTGAGAATTCAGACCCACATGATATTGTCCGTGATCTCAAATTGATCTTTGAGACTCACGCGGCGATTGAGAGTTATGAGGCTTCTGAAAAGTTCTTTAACTGCAAGATGGAAGAGGGCAGCTCCGTCAGTGAGCATGTGCTTAAGATGTCTGGGCACGCAAACAAACTTCAAATCTTGGGTATAGTGATTCCTAATGCTTTGGGGATTTACCGTGTTCTCCAATCACTACCACCAAGTTACAAGAACTTTGTGATGAACTACAACATGCAGAACATGAACAAGCAGTTGCCAGAACTGTTTGCTATGTTAAAGTCTACAGAAGTGGAGATCAAGAAAGAGCACCAAGTGTTGTTGGTCAATAAAACCACCAAATTCAAGAAAGGCAAGTCTAAGCAGAAGGGACACTTCAAGAAGGGTGGCAAGAAAGTTGCCACACCGACGAAGAAGACCAAGGCTGGACCCAAGCCTGATACTGAGTGCTTTTACTGCAAAGGAGAAGGTCACTGGAAGCGGAATTGCCCAAAGTACTTGGCAGATTTGAAGAACGGCAACATCAAGAAGAAAGGTATATATGATATACATGTTATTGATGTGTATCTCACTAAGTATTCGTAGTAGTGCCTGGGTATTTGATACTGGTTCGGTTGCTCATATTTGTAACTCGAAACAGGAGCTGCAGAATAAACGGAAGCTAGTGAAGAACGAGGTGACGATGCGCGTGGGAAACGGATCAAAGGTTGATGTGATCGCGGTCGGCACGCTACCCCTTCATCTACCATCGGGATTAGTTTTATACTTAAATAATTGTTATTTGGTGCCTGCGTTGAGCATGAACATTATATCGGGATCTTGTTTATTGCGAGACGGTTACTTGTTTAAATCCGAGAATAATGGTTGTTCGATTTATATGAGTAATATGTTTTATGCACATGCACCTTTGATAGATGGTCTATTCTTGTTGAATCTCGATGGTGGAAATACACATATTAATAACATTGAAGCTAAACGTTTGAAATCAAGCGATAACTCGACCTATATGTGGCACTGTCGTCTTGGTCACATTGGAGTGAAGCGTATGAAGAAACTCCATTCCGATGGACTTCTTGAATCACTTGATTTTGAATCACTTGAAAGATGCGAAGCATGTCTGATGGGTAAAATGACTAAGACTCCATTTTCTGGTATGATGGAGCGAGCTACGGACTTATTGGAAATCATACATACCGATGTGTGTGGTCCAATGAGTGTAGCATCGCGCGGTGGTTATCGTTATGTTCTTACCTTCACGGATGACTTGAGTAGATATGGGTATATCTATTTCATGAAACATAAGTCCGAAACTTTCGAGAAGTTTAAGGAGTTTCAAAGTGAGGTAGAGAATCAACGTAACAAGAAGATTAAATTTCTACGTTCTGATCGTGGAGGTGAATATCTAAGTTACGAGTTTGGCAGGCATTTGAAGAAATGCGGAATACTTTCACAATTGACACCGCCGGGAACACCACAGCGTAATGGTGTGTCTGAACGTCGTAATCGAACTCTCTTAGATATGGTTCGTTCTATGATGTCACTTACAGATTTGCCGCTATCATTTTGGGGTTATGCATTAGAAACAGCCGCATTCACTTTAAATAGGGCACCGTCTAAATCCGTTAAAACGACACCGTATGAATTATGGTTTGGGAAGAAACCTAAATTGTCGTTCCTTAAAGTTTGGGGATGCGAAGCCTATGTAAAGAAGTTACAGCCGGACAAGCTTGAACCCAAAGCGGAAAAATGCATCTTCATAGGATACCCGAAGGAAACTATTGGGTATACTTTCTATCATAGATCCGAAGGCAAAATCTTCGTTGCCAAGAATGGATCCTTTCTAGAGAAGGAATTTCTCTCAAAAGAATTGACTGGAAGGAAAGTAGAACTCGACGAGGTTGTCGAACCTTCTCTCGAAATTGCGAGTAGCGCAGCACCGGAAGAAGTTCCTGTGGTGCCTGCACCAATTAGAGAGGAAGCTAATGATGATGATCATGAAACTTCGGTCGAAGTTGCTACAGAGCCTCGCAGGTCAACGAGAACTCGTACCACTCCAGATTGGTATGATCCCGTTATGAGTGTCATGTTGGTGGACAACACCGATGACCCTGAGACATATGAGGAAGCGATGATGAGCCCAGATTCCAATAAATGGCAGGAAGCCATGAAATCCGAGATTGGATCCATGTACGAAAACCAAGTATGGACTTTGGTGGACTTGCCGGATGGCCGGAAGGCTGTCGAGAACAAATGGATCTTCAAGAAGAAAACAGATGCTGATGGTAATGTAACTGTCTATAAAGCTCGACTTGTCGCAAAAGGGTTTCGACAAATTCAAGGAGTTTACTACGATGAGACTTTCTCACCAGTAGCGAAGCTAAAGTCTGTAAGGATTATGTTAGCAATCGCTGCATATTACGATTATGAGATATGGCAGATGGATGTCAAAACAACATTCCTCAATGGTGACATTGATGAAGAGTTGTATATGATGCAACCCAAAGGTTTTGTCGATCCTAAAGATGCTAACAAGGTATGCAAACTTCAACGGTCCATCTATGGATTGAAGCAAGCATCCCGAAGTTGGAATCAACGTTTTGATAAGGTAATCAAAAGTTTTGGTTTTATACAAACTTATGGAGAAGCTTGTATTTACAAGAAAGTGAGTGGGAGCTCTGTAGCATTCTTAATACTATATGTGGATGACATATTGTTGATTGGGAATGATGTAGACCTTCTTAATAGTGTCAAAGAATATTTGAATAATAGTTTTTCAATGAAGGATCTTGGCGAAGTAGCTTACATATTAGGCATAAAGATTTATAGAGATAGATCAAAACGCCAAATATCATTGTCACAAAGTACTTATTTGGACAAAGTTCTAAAGAGGTTTGGAATGGAAGATAGCAAGAGAGGGTTCTTGCCCATGTTACCCAATACGACCTTGAGTAAAACTCAAAGTCCGACATCGGCAGAAGATAGAGAAAGGATGAGTAAGACTCCCTATGCCTCAGCCATAGGATCTCTAATGTATGCCATGCTATGTACTAGACCCGACATTGCATATGCTGTTAGTTTGACTAGCAGATATCAAAGTGATCCAGGAGTGGATCATTGGACAACGGCCAAAAACATCCTTAAGTACTTGAGAAGAACTAAGGATATGGTTCTTTCTTATGGAGGTGATGAACAGCTCATTGTTAATGGTTACACCGACGCTAGTTGGAACACCGATCCGGATGATTCTAAATCACAATCTGGATACGTATTTATTTTGAATGGTGCAGCAGTTAGCTGGAGGAGTGCAAAGCAAAGCGTTGTGGCGAGATCTTCAACTGAATCGGAATACATGGCTGCTTTGGAGGCTTCACAAGAAGCGATATGGATGAAAGAGTTCATTACAGAGCTGGGTGTGGTTCCTAGTGCGCTGGACCCAATGTCTATCTACTGTGATAACATGGGTGCCATAGCCAATGCGCAAGAACCAAGGTCACACAAGAAGCTGAAGCACATCAAGCTACGTTTTCACGCTATTCGAGAACATATCCAAGATGGGGATATAAAGATTTGCAAAGTACACACAGATCTGAATGTGGCGGATCCGTTGACTAAACCTCTCCCGAGGGCAAAACATGACCAGCACCAAACTGCCATGGGTGTTCGGTATATTACCATGTAATCTAGATTAGATGACTCTAGTGCAAGTGGGAGACTGTTGGAGATATGCCCTAGAGGCAATAATAAATATAGTTATTATTATATCTTTGTGTTTATGATAAATGTTTACATTCATGCTATAATAGTATTAACAAGGAAACATTAATACTTTCGTGATTTGTAAACTTAATTTGAAGTCCCTAGTAAAGCCTCTGTATAATACTAGCTTGTTGGTTAATAGATGATTATGGTTTCCCTATCATGAACATTGAGATGTTATTAACAACAAGATCATATCGTTAGGAGAATGATATGGTGGACATACTCCTATAGATAAGCGTAGCATAAAGATCAAGTCATTTTAATAGTTCAATTGCTATATGCTTTCTGATACATAGTTATCTAATTCCTTCGACCATGAGATCATGCATATCACCTTTGCCGGATGGATGCTTTGATGACATCAAACACCACACCATAACTGGGTGGCTATAAAGGTGTCATTGAGTGTTCAGAAAGTATTGGTTGAAACACATGGATCAAGAGTGGGATTTGTCCATCCATATGACGGATAGATATACTCTGGGCCCTCTCGGTGAAATGTCATCCAATTAGCTTGCAAGCATGTGACTGGCTCACAAGGGATCACATATCACGGGAACGAGAAAAGAGTACTTATCAGTAACGAGGTTGAACTAGGTATGCAGAGATACCGACTGTAGCATCCCAATTGTCTAACAATTGCAATGCTACTAGCCTAGTCTATATAGATGCTACCTTCCTACATATAATTGTTGCATCATCATTATATCATGCTCATGTCATCATGCCTCCTTGCATTTGAGCATCATATAAAACCCTTTCTCGTTTGGTTCTTCTCTCATATGCATTGTTAATTGTATTTGCCTCTTGATATTGTACTTGGTTCTTGATATATTGTTTAATGCCCAAGTTGAGTTGGGGGCATATCTCTTATTAACTCCACCACCTTTCTTTCACCACCTTATAATTCCACCATCCAACTAAATATGAGCTTTGCACTTTATTTGAGTTTACCTCTAGCTCATGTGGGTTGGGATGGATCCAATTCTTTTCCACATGCTCTCATCTTAGCATCATGTTGTTTTCACAATATTGAAACATGAGAGCCACATGGCCACCTTTGCATGCCTTGTGAGTGGAACCTTTTTCCTAGCTTCCATATGTTTATTTGGGGTTATCGTCATGTTGGGATATTTTTGTGGGCTTATTAAATACCTAGTGGCATATACACACTAGCAAGTCCCAATTATAGTCCAATGTGATCATCTCCATCTACTACACTTGGAATTCTTTCTAAATTCTTTTGCTTGGGCCTTACTCCACATTTCGGGATGCATAGTAATAATGCCATGTAAATCATCTTGTTTTCACAACATAAGCATGGCATTAAATATCATGCATGGCCCATGCAAGCACCACCTTTTGCTTGTCTTTTGGATTTTATTTGTTCTTGGAGTGGATCATCTCCACCTCTCTCTCTTTTAGCTTGATCTTATTAGATCATGCTTAAACCACCCCACCCTCTCTAAACCCCTCCCCCTCTCTTAGTCCACCACCTCTCTCTCTCTCGGCCTCCCCCTCTCTCCACCATGCAGGCCCCACTTGGCCACCCTGCCACCTAGCTGCCCCACCCAAGCAAACCCTAACCAAGCCTACCCCGAGCCTCCCCCCCAACCCGAGCCACACCTCTCTCTCCCTAGCTCTCTCTCTGCCCTAGGGCCCCCAGCCCGAACCACCCCGACCCTGGCCTGCCCTACCCCACCTGGCAGCTCCCCTTACCCCTGCCCTACCTGCCCCTGCCAAGCACGTGAAGGAGAGGGAGGATAAAGGTGGCTGAGCCACCTTTATCGTCTACCTGCTCCCCACGGCGTCAGCCTCCCTCCCTCTGCTTTACCACCACCCCACGGAACCCCTCTGCCTCTCCAGATCTGGCCGAGGAGCCCTGCTTCCTCCCCTCTCTTCTCCACCACCGTCTACCCCAAACGCCGGTCACCGTCGGCCTCCTCCGCGTCCCGCTGTTCCTGTCGAGCCGCGCATCCGTGGAGTGGCCTGGGAGATCAAGAAGGGTCCCCTGCATCGCCCTGCGGTCGCCGTCGAGGAGAAGAAGCACCGGAGCCACTAGTACCAGCGCGAGCCCGACGCAAACCCTAGACCGCCCGGCCTCTGCCTCGACGTCGATCGCCTGCGCCTCGAGCCGCACCACCGCCACCGACAGCCTCGCGGTGAGCCCCTCTCCCTCCCTGACACGGTCCGCCTCGTCGCCACTGTCTAGATCAGCCGGCTCTTTCGTCGAGCGCTCTCGGTGCGCCGTCGTTCGCTGGCGTCTGCTCGCTCCCGCCCGCACAGAAACCCTAGCTAGGCCACGCGCGCCTCCCTGACACCAAGCCCAGGCCAGCGCAACGGTAGCCGCTTCCGCGCGCGAGCCCCAGGTCGAGAGATCGATCCCCGCCCGCGCCACGCTGCGCCTGTCGCGCACCATCGCGTCGTCAGAGATTCAGAGAGAGAAGAAGTACAGTAGCGCTGCCGCTTTTGCCGATAACCCCCTGTTGTTTTGCGTGTGCAACCCGCGGTCCCCTTTTGGCCCACCCGTCAGCCTCGCGTTCGTTTTTGCAGATAGCCCCCCAGTTTCCCAGGCTCCCAACCCGCAGTCCCCAGCTGGGCCACGTGGTTGCGCCAGGTTCGCCCGCTGGCAGCTGGGCCCGCGAAGCCTCCTGGCCCATCTGTCTGTCTCTAGGGCTAGATCCAGCTGCGGTGTAAAAAGTTCTTCTGCGCGCGTGTGTCCCAGTCGGCAGCCGACCCCACCTGTCAGCGACAGTGGCTGAATCTGTCTGGGTATAAAAAGGATTTCTGAAATCCGTTTAAATTCCAAATCTTTTCCAAATTAAATCAAATTCAAATTTAAATTCTGTTTTTGAATAACTTTTAAAATACAAATCCAAATAAAGCAAATAATATATGTTTTCAAATCAGAAAAATGTGAGGATTTCAAATATGCAATCCAAAATATATTTTGAACATTCAAAATTCCAAGTTTATTTAAATTACAACAAATCGCCCTTTTTCCTTATTTAATTAATAACTTTTGTTTTATAACCCCAAATTTAATTAATAATATGTCTAAAATGATTAGCTCGACGAGACCTTTTCCGTTTATGCATTCCATGGTTTGATTTGAAGCATGCATCATATAAATATAAAGTGAACAGCAACTAATATGAGAATAAAATGGGGCCAAAACTCAATTAAATGCTTTATTATTGTATTCCACACCTCACCCATGCCATGCTACGTTAATGCCATGCAAATTGTGCATCATTCATCATGGCATGATTGTTTGCTTGATGCATTTTAATCATATGCTGGTGCACTTTATTTATGTTGGCCCTTGTTTGTTTGGTTCTTCTTCGAATAGACGCTGAGCAGGGGATATACCAAGATACCCAGGAGCACTACCCAGATCCTTCTCTCGCTTCAACTGAGCTGCCAGGCAAGCACTACCACATGCTTGCATACATATAGTACCTATTGCCTCTATCTTATTCTTGCATCATTGAGTCGCGATTGCATTAAATTGAATCCCAAGTATTGCATAGCCTTTATTTTTAAACCCCACCGAAGCTTGTTCCTCCACCCTATGAGCCATTACTACAGGAGTTGTTTGAGCCATGCGAGTCGTAGAACAGCATGTGTAGGGTATGTGAGTGTCTGATGGATAACGAGGTACCTACACAACTTAACCTGAGTAGTAATGGGATAACTAATGAAAGTGGCATCGGTGAGCCATATTCGCTATTTGGTTTTTCAGGCTCACTTGTGTCCCGTAAGACCCCGAGTACTTGATTCCTGTTCCAAGAATATTCGCGCTATCCACATCCGGGAGGCTTATGGACCCCCCTGAGCCAGAGCTTGATTCATTCTTATTTCTTGGGGCCACAAACTAGTTTGAGGTTTTATTTACGATCCTGTACCTATGCCATGCTTTACTGCTTTATTTAAGATTGTGCGAGGAGCACACTGTACTGTTTAGGTCCGTGACCCGTTTACGCTGTATCGACAAGCCCAGTCACACTTTCGGGTTCCCAGTCGTTTACAGCCGGCTCCACAAACCTTGAGGCCGTCTCGGAGTCAGCTAACTTCGTTGCGGGTAGCTCAATGGGGTGGCCCCCTGAAATATTTCTGAATCCTGTGATCGCTTTGTCGTGACTGTCTCGTTGGTTTTGATTTGGTTTTTCCGAGGCATATCGAGTGTGTGTTGCTATTTGTGCACCCCTGCAGGGTAAAACTTTCTGAAAGCCGTGTCCGCGGTTATGGACGACTTGGAGCACAGTTTCTCGATCATAGACAAGCATAACTAAAGTACCGCTTTTAAATTGACTAGACTAGGTACCTGACTAGTAAATAGTGCAACACTCATGGAATGGATAATAAAACTGCCAACGGATGGGGGGTTGTTCGTCCGCTTCCTCGTTGGTAAGCGAGGAGGAGGATGGATCTGTTAAGACTACCGTTATAACTGTTGTTATTAATTCACGGACATCCGTCTATCTCTGGTTAGGCGGATGGTTAGCGAGTATCTATATAATTGCTAGGGTTTACCTTTTGCTGCAATTGCGTCACCCCAGGTTGTGTCCCCTTTAGAGGCATAAAGACTTGCTGAGTACCCTTAGGGTCTCACACGATAAATTATTGGTTCAGATGAACAGGTACCCTCGCAAGATGGATACTGGGTGGAAGAGACGGACGATGTGGGCAACGATCATTCGGTGTAGAGATTCCGGGAACGGGGATCCGTGAGATCTGTGGGCGGGATGTGCTTATTTATGGGGCATCTTATGCCGATTTGCTTCTTATCCGTACTCGGATTTTGTCTTCCGCTTCCGCTTGATACTCTGTTGATTGATGTATGAGGAGATATCCCAAACTATTATATCTATCTAGGATATTTGGATCTTGCTGTATGGCGTTGCTATATTTTGTTTCTTTTTAGATGGAATGGCTCTGATGTACTATTGTATGGTGGCTTGCATACATACTCATTTGTGTATGTAGTTGATCCCTTCGCCTGCCGATTACGCCGCCCGTTCTTGTCCCGATGATTGGAAATGGTTGGGACGGCCGAAAGGTCTACCTGTGAGTGGCATTTGGGCCCCACCGTACTATTTCAACCATTTCTGATCATCCAGGCTTGTACTAGGAGCGTAATTCACCGAGGTAGTTACAATTGGTATCAGAGCCATCCCGACCTTCAGGGTCTCAGCCAAATGGTCGTTGTCAGTCTAGCAAATATTTTTGGTAGTTATGTATACTAGGGAAAAGCAAAACGCGAGAGTAGGACTGCTTCCATTTTTCTTCTTACCCAACCACCACCTTTTCTGGTAAGGAAGTGTAACGTTTTCAATCCTCTTCCTAAAATTCAAACTAGGATTCACGTGTTCTGGGTTTCCGTAGTACCATAGGTTATGTATCTCTGTGTGTGTGCGTGTGAATTCTTTGTCTATCTGTTGCACCCAAGTTGTTATCTTATCGGCCTTTTGGTTATCAACTGTTGGTACATTCCATACCGACAGGCTTTTGAAAACCGGCGCGATCTACCTGACTCCTTGTTAACCGGTGCCATCTTCTTAAAGGGTGTTCTTCTGTGCGGGCATCTGATGCTAATCCCTATCTGCTAAGTGATTTTGCGCATCTATCGGTATTTTAATGCCGAAAATTGCGGAAATTTTTTCTTTGATACATCTGTGTTTCCACACTCCTTTTCAGTCGTGTGTGAAACATTATCTATCTCCTTTTATCAGCATGTCCATGCTAACCCATTCTTTTGTCACCGGCGCGTAATCCTGGAGTTTCTTTTCATCTCCAATTCTCTGGGGCTAATTACATAACCTGTGTCGATCCGATGCTGGTGATTGTAATTTGGTTCTCGGCATAGCTATATTCCACTCATGATAAGTGTTGATTGGAATATGGACAATGCTATCCACGCAGGTACACCGTGATCATATCTATGCATATTCAAGCATCTTTGGAAATCCGGAGCTTCTCAAGGCACTACGGCGGTCTATCATCTGTCCATCATGCTGCACATCTTTTTGAACTCCATATCTGCACATCTTTTTTGTCTCTGATAGCTCATACCATAGGCAAAGCTATATCATCGGTTCTTATCCAAGATCTCTTTATCCTTGTAACCGGCGATCCAATCGACAATGCGGGCTAGGTGACATCTCTTTTTCTTCCGAAGGACCAGATAATCTATTCTTCCAGTGCATCTCCTTCAACGCGAACCCGTGCTCTTAATATTGATCTTTCTAAGAGCGTTGCGCTCAGGAAGTGTTCGAGCATTTGTTCGGTTCTCTCACCTTTTGAACTTGGTATTCTGGGAATATCTTGTTAATCCATGGTGGTATATGTTGTTAATATGCTTACCTACTCCATATCAAGGGAAGGACATGGAAGATCATCTGTGTCTCTTTCTCTCAAGCTTCGTGAGCACTGCCTGTGTGCAAGTCTCAAAGTGAGAACTCTGACTTTTTGAAGTCACCTATCTCGACCACGTCCTTCTGCTAAATACATCGCTTCAATTCTGGAAATCGGCAAGTTCATTGTTAATTCCATCTTCCATCTTCAATCAAACCCGGAGTGTTCCTTGTTGGCAAGTTACCATCGTCGTTCCGCCGTAGATTTCCTCAAGACTGCTAAATCTCTCTCAACCATTTCAAGAAGAACATGGAGTTCTTTCACCTCTACCTCGTTAAGTAATCTCTTGAAACTCTCTCGCTCTATCGTCTATGCTCAATCCACCGGAGGCCATGAAGACCTTCCAGATCTTGTGTTCCTTCTGTTCAAGTTGGTGCTATCTTTTCTGTAGCTGTTGAATCTTGCAGTTGTTCTCCGTAATCTTCCTTCATATCTTTCCGGTGGCCTGGTACTTCAGACATGACGACAACATCATCATCTTTATCTATCTTGGATCCGGTGAATCGTTTGCATCTATCCTTGTTTTCTAACGGAGTTCCATGAGATCTTCTTATCAATACCTTCAGTCTGTTTCGGTAGTTGGATTGCATGGTTTTCTTATTCATGTGCGGAGTAATGCTTTGAGTGCGGGATGGAGTAGCTACCATACCACTACTCTTATCATTCGCTCTTGTACATTGAATTGGGGAATTTATGTGATTCACTCATTCCACGGGAGTTAGAAGTGGCCTTTATCCCTTGATACTTTTACTTCCGTCCTTGTTTTTCCGGAGTGCTCTCTCGAAGAAAGTAATCAATAATCTCTTGTTGGTGATCTATCTTTCCTACACGGAGCAAATCTTCAATTATCAAGTGGAAACAGACGTAAACTCTTTTCGACCCTCGTCTTTCTATCGGTGCTCGATATCCCCAAACAAGATGAAAGGAAACTATCTCTCTCTTTGTTTCATCAATTCTTTGCTGTGGTAAAGCCAATTATGGTTGAGGCCATCAGCCGCAAATCTATTGCGTTAGCCTCAAGGCTAAAGAAAGCAATAAGTATCTCTTCAATAAACTCCAGATCCTCCATATTCTTTGCTTCTCAGGATTCCACCATGATCTGGCTTCACATCCGTCTCTGGAAGTTATATCCGCACACCTCAATTGCGTGATCCTCTGGTTCTTACCGGCGCAACAAGAATCTAATCCGACGATGTCTAACTAAATCTTTCTGTCGATATCAAGGGACTCTATTGTTTGAAGGCAATATTGTTTCCGAACTTCATTTCTCTAATCCGAGAGAGGATACGATGCTATTGTCATAGTGCTTCAAAACCTCTCCAATCTAGATCTTTTCTTCCGGCGAGACAGAGATTCATCCTCTCTAGTATCGGTAAATCTTTAATCTTATCGGTGTGCCTTTCTTTATCCATGCTACATCATCTTGTCCTTTCTTTCTTAAGTGGTCCTTTTTCTCTTATCATGTTCTTGAGAAAACCGGAGCCATGTCCATCCTATCCTTCTTGTCTCTCGACAATCCTTCAACTCTTCCAACCCGTTGTTTCGCAAGCAAAACGCAAGACTCGCAACAAGTCTAGCAAGTTTTGCAAGGTGTAGTGGTCGCACCATTCCGTTCTTCATCATCTTGGGAACGTCAGGGTCACCTTCGTTCGAACATCCGCCTCTCCTTGTGTTGTTTTCTTTTTCCTAGGAATCTCGGGGCGAGATTCTTGTTTAGTGGGGGAGAGTTGTAGCATCCTAATTGTCTAACAATTGCAATGCTACTAGCCTAGTCTATATAGATGCTACCTTCCTACATATAATTGTTGCATCATCATTATATCATGCCCATGTCATCATGCCTCCTTGCATTTGAGCATCATATAAAACCCTTTCTCGTTTGGTTCTTCTCTCATATGCATTGTTAATTGTATTTGCCTCTTGATATTGTACTTGGTTCTTGATATATTGTTTAATGCCCAAGTTGAGTTGGGGGCATATCTCTTATTAACTCCACCACCTTTCTTTCACCACCTTATAATTCCACCATCCAACTAAATATGAGCTTTGCACTTTATTTGAGTTTACCTCTAGCTCATGTGGGTTGGGATGGATCCAATTCTTTTCCACATGCTCTCATCTTAGCATCATGTTGTTTTCACAATATTGAAACATGAGAGCCACATGGCCACCTTTGCATGCCTTGTGAGTGGAACCTTTTTCCTAGCTTCCATATGTTTGTTTGGGGTTATCGTCATGTTGGGATATTTTTGTGGGCTTATTAAATACCTAGTGGCATATACACACTAGCAAGTCCCAATTATAGTCCAATGTGATCATCTCCATCTACTACACTTGGAATTCTTTCTAAATTCTTTTGCTTGGGCCTTACTCCACATTTCGGGATGCATAGTAATAATGCCATGTAAATCATCTTGTTTTCACAACATAAGCATGGCATTAAATATCATGCATGGCCCATGCAAGCACCACCTTTTGCTTGTCTTTTGGATTTTATTTGTTCTTGGAGTGGATCATCTCCACCTCTCTCTCTTTTAGCTTGATCTTATTAGATCATGCTTAAACCACCCCACCCTCTCTAAACCCCTCCCCCTCTCTTAGTCCACCACCTCTCTCTCTCTCGGCCTCCCCCTCTCTCCACCATGCAGGCCCCACTTGGCCACCCTGCCACCTAGCTGCCCCACCCAAGCAAACCCTAACCAAGCCTACCCGAGCCTCCCCCCCCAACCCGAGCCTCACCTCTCTCTCCCTAGCTCTCTCTGCCCTAGGGGCCCCAGCCCGAACCACCCCGACCCTGGCCTGCCCTACCCCACCTGGCAGCTCCCCTTACCCCTGCCCTACCTGCCCCTGCCAAGCACGTGAAGGAGAGGGAGGATAAAGGTGGCCGAGCCACCTTTATCGTCTACCTCCTCCCCACGGCGTCAGCCTCCCTCCCTCTGCTTTACCACCACCCCACGGAACCCCTCTGCCTCTCCAGATCTGGCCGAGGAGCCCTGCTTCCTCCCCTCTCTTCTCCACCACCGTCTACCCCAAACGCCGGTCACCGTCGGCCTCCTCCGCGTCCCGCTGTTCCTGTCGAGCCGCGCATCCGTGGAGTGGCCTGGGAGATCAAGAAGGGTCCCCTGCATCGCCCTACGCTCGCCGTCGAGGAGAAGAAGCACCGGAGCCACTAGTACCAGCGCGAGCCCGACGCAAACCCTAGACCGCCCGGCCTCTGCCTCGACGTCGATCGCCTGCGCCTCGAGCCGCACCACCGCCACCGACAGCCTCGCGGTGAGCCCCTCTCCCTCCCTGACACGGTCCGCCTCGTCGCCACTGTCTAGATCAGCCGGCTCTTTCGTCGAGCGCTCTCGGTGCGCCGTCGTTCGCTGGCGTCTGCTCGCTCCCGCCCGCACAGAAACCCTAGCTAGGCCACGCGCGCCTCCCTGACACCAAGCCCAGGCCAGCGCAACGGTAGCCGCTTCCGCGCGCGAGCCCCAGGTCGAGAGATCGATCCCCGCCCGCGCCGCGCTGCGCCTGTCGCGCACCATCGCGTCGTCAGAGATTCAGAGAGAGAAGAAGTACAGTAGCGCTGCCGCTTTTGCCGATAACCCCCTGTTGTTTTGCGTGTGCAACCCGCGGTCCCCTTTTGGCCCACCCGTCAGCCTCGCGTTCGTTTTTGCAGATAGCCCCCCAGTTTCCCAGGCTCCCAACCCGCAGTCCCCAGCTGGGCCACGTGGTTGCGCCAGGTTCGCCCGCTGGCAGCTGGGCCCGCGAAGCCTCCTGGCCCATCTGTCTGTCTCTAGGGCTAGATCCAGCTGCGGTGTAAAAAGTTCTTCTGCGCGCGTGTGTCCCAGTCGGCAGCCGACCCCACCTGTCAGCGACAGTGGCTGAATCTGTCTGGGTATAAAAAGGATTTCTGAAATCCGTTTAAATTCCAAATCTTTTCCAAATTAAATCAAATTCAAATTTAAATTCTGTTTTTGAATAACTTTTAAAATACAAATCCAAATAAAGCAAATAATATATGTTTTCAAATCAGAAAAATGTGAGGATTTCAAATATGCAATCCAAAATATATTTTGAACATTCAAAATTCCAAGTTTATTTAAATTACAACAAATCGCCCTTTTTCCTTATTTAATTAATAACTTTTGTTTTATAACCCCAAATTTAATTAATAATATGTCTAAAATGATTAGCTCGACGAGACCTTTTCCGTTTATGCATTCCATGGTTTGATTTGAAGCATGCATCATATAAATATAAAGTGAACAACAACTAATATGAGAATAAAATGGGGCCAAAACTCAATTAAATGCTTTATTATTGTACTCCACACCTCACCCATGCCATGCTACGTTAATGCCATGCAAATTGTGCATCATTCATCATGGCATGATTGTTTGCTTGATGCATTTTAATCATATGCTGGTGCACTTTATTTATGTTGGCCCTTGTTTGTTTGGTTCTTCTTCGAATAGACGCTGAGCAGGGGATATACCAAGATACCCAGGAGCACTACCCAGATCCTTCTCTCGCTTCAACTGAGCTGCCAGGCAAGCACTACCACATGCTTGCATACATATAGTACCTATTGCCTCTATCTTATTCTTGCATCATTGAGTCGCGATTGCATTAAATTGAATCCCAAGTATTGCATAGCCTTTATTTTTAAACCCCACCGAAGCTTGTTCCTCCACCCTATGAGCCATTACTACAGGAGTTGTTTGAGCCATGCGAGTCGTAGAACAGCATGTGTAGGGTATGTGAGTGTCTGATGGATAACGAGGTACCTACACAACTTAACCTGAGTAGTAATGGGATAACTAATGAAAGTGGCATCGGTGAGCCATATTCGCTATTTGGTTTTTCAGGCTCACTTGTGTCCCGTAAGACCCCGAGTACTTGATTCCTGTTCCAAGAATATTCGCGCTATCCACATCCGGGAGGCTTATGGACCCCCCTGAGCCAGAGCTTGATTCATTCTTATTTCTTGGGGCCACAAACTAGTTTGAGGTTTTATTTACGATCCTGTACCTATGCCATGCTTTACTGCTTTATTTAAGATTGTGCGAGGAGCACACTGTACTGTTTAGGTCCGTGACCCGTTTACGCTGTATCGACAAGCCCAGTCACACTTTCGG
This sequence comes from Avena sativa, assembly GCA_916181665.1. Lineage (NCBI taxonomy): Eukaryota > Viridiplantae > Streptophyta > Magnoliopsida > Poales > Poaceae > Avena > Avena sativa. The sequence goes on along the minus strand of OV702289.1, from coordinate 538,705,622 downwards.
GTTCCCAGTCGTTTACAGCCGGCTCCACAAACCTTGAGGCCGTCTCGGAGTCAGCTAACTTCGTTGCGGGTAGCTCAATGGGGTGGCCCCCTGAAATATTTCTGAATCCTGTGATCGCTTTGTCGTGACTGTCTCGTTGGTTTTGATTTGGTTTTTCCGAGGCATATCGAGTGTGTGTTGCTATTTGTGCACCCCTGCAGGGTAAAACTTTCTGAAAGCCGTGTCCGCGGTTATGGACGACTTGGAGCACAGTTTCTCGATCATAGACAAGCATAACTAAAGTACCGCTTTTAAATTGACTAGACTAGGTACCTGACTAGTAAATAGTGCAACACTCATGGAATGGATAATAAAACTGCCAACGGATGGGGGGTTGTTCGTCCGCTTCCTCGTTGGTAAGCGAGGAGGAGGATGGATCTGTTAAGACTACCATTATAACTGTTGTTATTAATTCACGGACATCCGTCTATCTCTGGTTAGGCGGATGGTTAGCGAGTATCTATATAATTGCTAGGGTTTACCTTTTGCTGCAATTGCGTCACCCCAGGTTGTGTCCCCTTTAGAGGCATAAAGACTTGCTGAGTACCCTTAGGGTCTCACACGATAAATTATTGGTTCAGATGAACAGGTACCCTCGCAAGATGGATACTGGGTGGAAGAGACGGACGATGTGGGCAACGATCATTCGGTGTAGAGATTCCGGGAACGGGGATCCGTGAGATCTGTGGGCGGGATGTGCTTATTTATGGGGAATCTTATGCCGATTTGCTTCTTATCCGTACTCGGATTTTGTCTTCCGCTTCCGCTTGATACTCTGTTGATTGATGTATGAGGAGATATCCCAAACTATTATATCTATCTAGGATATTTGGATCTTGCCGTATGGAGTTGCTATATTTCCTTTCTTTTTAGATGGAATGGCTCTGATGTACTATTGTATGGTGGCTTGCATACATACTCATTTGTGTATGTAGTTGATCCCTTCGCCTGCCGATTACGCCGCCCGTTCTTGTCCCGATGATTGGAAATGGTTGGGACGGCCGAAAGGTCTACCTGTGAGTGGCATTTGGGCCCCACCGTACTATTTCAACCATTTCTGATCATCCAGGCTTGTACTAGGAGCGTAATTCACCGAGGTAGTTACACCGACGATCATAACCTCGGATAAGTAAACTATCGTGAGACAAAGGGAAATTGATATCGTATGTAAGTGGTTCATTCGATCGCAAAGTAATCATAGAAATATGTGGGAGCCATATGAATTTCCAGATTCCTCTATTGGTTATTGGTCGGAGAAGTGTCTCGATCATGTCCGCATAATTCACGAACCGTAGGGAGACACACTTAAGGATTCGACGTTGTTTGAGTAGTTATGGAATGATGAGAAAGAGTCCGAATGTTGTTCGGAGTCTCGAATGGGATTCGGGATATCACGAGGAGATCCGGAATGGTCCGGAGAATAAGATTCATATAAGGAAAGTCCCGTTTCGGAGTTGGGGAATGGTTCCGATGTTTTCATCGGGAACATTCTAGAAGGTTCCGGAATGTCCGGCACTCCGGAGGGGGAAGGGTACATGAATGTGTCATTGTAAGTTGGAATGATTGCATCATGTACTAGGTGTCTTTGCTGTCCAAAATAAAGGGTTTATTTAAATCCTAAATTGAAAAGTCAAACGGCTAGTTTGAAAGTCAAACGACAATTTTTGGAAACAGGAGGAGAAGTGGAAACCGAGTTGGGGAGGGATTCCCTCCTCCCCAAGCCGGCGCCCCACCCAAGCCGAGTTGGGGAGGGACTCCACTCCCTCCCCTTGGCCGGCCAGCCCCTCCACCTATATAAGGAGGGGCAGGGCTCCCTCCTAGCATACAAGTACCTCTCCTCCAAAACCCTAGATTGGCGCCACCACCTCCTGCTGCTGCCGCCACCTCCCACGGTTGCCCTAGCCGCCGACTTGGGGTGCCCCAAACCCTAGCCGCCGGCTCTAGCACCTCCTCCTTGGTGTATCTAAAACCTAGATCGCCGAGGAGCCCTCTCATACTCCACCATACTCGCTCCGGCTTAAGGCGAAGCCCTGCGAGATCTTCCCTCTACTTCCGGTACCACGCCGTTGTGCTGCCGGAATCGCGAGGAGAGTGCTACAACCTCCGCTGCCTGCTGGAACAAGGGAGAGGAAGGTCTTCGTCGAGTACCGAACGTGTGACTGACTGCGGGAGCGCTGCCGGAACGCGGCGCCGGAAGGATCGTCTACACGATCTTGAGATCGGAAAGAGTACGACTACATCACCCACGAGAATCTGCTCTCGTTAAACACTTTGGAATCTTCGAGGGTGAGTTATTCCATCGACTCGTTGCTACAATCTAGTAGATAGATCTTGGCTTGTTTGTTTGTATGCGGTAGACGGAGTCCTGACGGCGAAGAAGATGAACATCGAGGTCTATGGAAATTATAGAAACCTTAATATTTGTTGTGTATTGATTTGACCCTCATGGAGAGTATATATATATCCGTACAAACTTGGAGGGCAAGAAGCCTATGACTTGGAATAGAAGATCTCTAAATTCCTAGTCTATCTTTAGTTGTGTACGTATCCTAACATCCCCTTCAGTCGTAGCGGGAGTGAAGCGGACGCTTGCGACTGGATTTGATGTCTTGCACTTCCGCCGCTTTATCTCCTTGTCATCATCACCTGCGTGAACATGATCATGGCTGGCACCTAGGGGTGGTGACTGCGTCCCCTTCTGGTGTCTCTCTTCCCTCCCGCAGTCACAACGGGAGTGGCATGGACGCAAGTGATGACACGTACGCTATTGACTGGAGTTCTTGAGTTGCTGTAGACATTGTGATGAGGACATCCCTACAATTACACCTACCCCAATGACTACTGAAGATGCTACAACTGTTGCAAGAAAGGATCAGTCCAATGAGATTAAAATTGGACCTGTTACAAGAGATCGTGCTAAGCTACTGGAACAACATGTGAATTTACTCCTAAAGGAATCTGGTACTTTGATTGATGAGAACTTTATACTGCCTAAGTCTATGCATTTATGTATGATCAGGTTCGTTGGAGAAACAAGCATGGCGCGAGGAGGAGAAGGGCTACAAGAGAAGCCCAACATGATGATCGCCCAAGGATGCGTGAGGGAGGAGCGGGAGGAAGGCGCAAGAGAAGATCATCAAGACGAAGGCAAAAAGACCTGCCACGACCGGAGTGTCCGGCCAGATCCACCCGGACTGTCCGGTCTGGTCGAGAGGCAAACTGGCTTGGACATTCAGTATGCTAGTTCGGACACTACACAGACACCACCCGGAAACTTCAAAGTTTTCGGCCAGACCAGACTGTCCGACACACTTCACCCGGAGTGTCCGGCCTGACCGGACTGTCCGGCCCACTTCGACCGGAGTGTCCGCCCGCCGACCAAATCTGGTCCGAGTCGGTTTGTATCAGTTTGAGTCGTTTACGTTTAGTTTCGGTTTCTGGCCGCCCCAGCCGCCCTTATAAGCTATGGGATGACCCCTAGCTAGGGTTTAGACCACGTTAAAATATTTTGGAGTTGTTTCTTTCATAGAACCTCTGGAATTACCCTGTGTTCGAATCTACCAACTATAATTGAGTGTGATATGTTGTTCCATTGGGAATTAGTAGATTGCATACTACCGTTCGTGGTCACGGTTGCGTGCGCAAGAGCGTGGTGTTGTGAATATCCTACAAGGTTCGAGAGCTGTTGCGTTGGCATCAGGGATCGAGCGGGAGAGTTCATAGCTACATGCTAGTTATCGATTATCCACCATCATCACCGCCATCCGCTTACTGAGAAGATCGGGCCACCCCATATCATCTTGGTATCAGATTTCCAGTGTTGCCTCGGTAAGCATCCACAAATCCATCCATAGATTAGAGAGTGTTTTCGTCCTATACAGAAAAATCCTTACAAAAAGATTTGCCATAGACTAGATTGCATCGCTTTCGAGTTTTAGTTGTTGATTGTATCTTCTTGTAGATCCGATCTGTAGGTTTTCCTCGTAGGAGTCTAGTTTCCGTTTGTGTCTAGGTTTAAGGTTTCATCTTGTTTTCCGCTGTTTCCCACCGTTACCGTTTCCGCAAGTATTTATCGTTTTTCCGAGTCTACATAGCGTATCTTTGTTTGCATACCATAGACACAGACTATCTACAGCATCTGTGCCTAGGAACGTACCCACGAGACTAGTTGCTTTGCTCTGACAGGTTGCTCATTAGGGTTTTGAAGTGCAAAAAATTTCGACAGGCAAAACCGGACTATCCGGCCGAATCACACCGGACTATTCGGCCCGACCGGAGTCTCCGGCGCATATCAACCGGACTATCCGGCCTAGTTCTGTTATATGTAGCTGTACTCGTTTGCATTGAGTAATATAGTTGCAAAAAAAAGTGAAAAGAAAAGAGAATCAGTATAAAAAAAGAGAAAAGAGCTACAAGCCTGACAAAAAAGAGATATAGAAGTGTGCAATATTGGAGGCCTTGTTTTATAGCACTTGTAGATTGAGAAATCTTGTGCCTGTTCTATTTGAGCTATTACTAGCGTCTCTCTTGTGCATTGCAATATTCCTTTTCATAAGTTGCTTTGCCACGTTTATCTCCACTGTGTGTGTTTCTTGGGTATTTGTACGATCAGCACTAGGACTTGTTTGCGGTGTAGATAGGATACCATACCTATAGCTCCACCTTAAATAACCCGTGTGCCCTGCGATCGTTCTCTATACCTTTGATATTCACTTCATCACATCAAGTGCATCAGTCTTTGATTTCGTTTTGGTAGCGCATCTCTATTCACTTTGGAACGGTAAGATCTCCTTTCTTATTAAGTTGTGAGTGAGTTGTGAGAGTTTTCACCATACAAATTCTGATTTTTGCACTAACCTACTAATCATGTCTACTAGTGATGATGATGTTGTGTTGCAGAAAAATAAGGATGAGGAGCTCGTCAATTGGCGTGAATATGAGGCTTTGAAATCCCACTTGACACATGTGTTTACTAACACGACAGATGCCATTGACAAGAATCTCCAAGATATGAATATGAGATTGGATCAGCATGTTGGGACAGTTGATACTATCCAAACGCAAGTGGCTACGCTCAATGTCAATGTCACCACTTTGCAGCAGTCCATTGAGGGTTTGACAGCCGCCTTGCATAGAAGGGAAGATCCTCAACATGATGATGCTTTTGATGATTTTGATGAGGGTAGCGCTGCTGATGCTGCTCCACATGCTGGCAGGGGACGTGCTATTCCCCCTGTCCCTGCTCATGGTCGTGGGTTTGCCCATCTTGGGCGTGGTCCACGTGTGCCCAACCAAGCTGCTGATGACGGTTTGGGCAAGCCAAAATTCTCAATTCCTAAGTTTGATGGTTCCATTGATCCTGAAGATTACCTCACATGGGAGTTGAAGATTGAGAAACTCTGGCGCTTATTTGACTATCCAGAAGATAAGAAGGTCAAGCTTGCAGCATCTGAATATGATGGTTATGCTTTGCGTTGGTGGGATGCTCTTGTGCAACATAGGAGGGAGGACAATGAACTCCCTATGATGGATTGGCGCGAGATGAAGCAAATCATGAAGGCTCGTTTCGTACCAACCAACTACTTGCGATCAGTTTTTGATAAATTGACGCAATTGAAGCAAGGCACCATGACAGTTGATGAGTACTACATGGAGATGGAGATGCTTATGCAGCGTGCTAGAATTCGTGAGTCCATTGAGATGACCATGCAGCGATTCCTAAACAATTTGAAGTTACCAATCAAGAGCATTGTTCGTCATCACAAGTATGAGACCATGAATGAGTTGTTGCATCATGCTAGAGAGGCCGAATCCCAGTTGGCAGAAGAGGCGAAGTCACGTGCTCGTTTTCCGTCCTCCAGCAGATTTTTGGCCAGGTCTACACCTCCTATAGCCGCGCCACCAGCTGCTGTTCCGTTTACACCATTGGCCAAACCAGCAAGTACACATTCGTTTGGTTCTAATGCTCGGAAACCCGCTGCTCCTGCTGCTAGCTCGGGTTCCAACATGTCTACTGCACGTACTCGTGATGTAGTAGAGGTAGAGGTCACTACAAGAAAGATTGTCCAAACAGCAAGGTTATGTTTGTTAATGAACAAGGTGAAGTAGAAAGTGGAGATGAAGCTTCTGATGATGATATTGATGACGGCGAGGATGGTGCTGATGCATATGCTGAGCGTGCACCAACTATTGTCGTATCTTCACGTGTACTTAGTGTGCAACCGGTTGAGGAATCCCAGCGTTGCAACTTGTTCCAAACAAAAGCTCTAGTTGGACCAAACAAAGCTTGCAAGGTAATTATTGATGGAGGTAGCTGCAGAAATCTTGCAAGTAAGGAACTCTGTGTCAAACTGAATTTGACATACTTACCTCATCCCAAGCCATACTACATACAATGGTTGAGCAACAATGGTGAGATGAAGGTAAATCATATGGTACGTATGGATTTTCAAATAGGGCCATACGAAGATTCTATTGATTTTGATGTGGTTCCTATGACTGTTTGTCACCTACTATTGGGTCGGCCTTGGCTCTATGATCGCCATGTGCAACACAATGGCCGAGCCAATACATATCACTTGGAATTCAAAGGAAAGAAGATTACTATACAGCCAATGACACCACAAGAAATTGTGAATGATTCTCACCAGAAGATAGAGGTGAACTTGAAGGAAGATACTACCACTCGGCGAGACCGTGTAACAGTTGTTCCTGATATAATTGGGCCTACATTGAGTGATATAACGAAAAGTGAGAGAGTGCCTGGGTTATTGATATTAGCCACCAAGGAGGATATGAGAGAGTTTCGTGAGGATCCTACAGCCATGCCACTTGTGCTCATGTATAAGGGCGAGGTATTGGTTTCTAACGACATGACCCCTATTTATCTTGGTGTCTCTTCTGTTTTGCAGGACTTTGGGGATGTGTTTCCAGAAGACGTACCCGCAGGTTTGCCGCCATTGCGTGGTATAGAACATCAAGTGGACCTGATTCCTGGCGCCACACTTCCCAACCGTGCACCTTACAGGACTAATCCTGAAGAAACTAAGAAAATTCAGAAGCAAGTACAAGCGTTGCTGGATAAAGGGTACATTCGTGTCTCTCTTAGCCCTTGTGATGTTCCTATTATTTTAGTTCCTAAGAAAGATGGTACATGGCGCATGTGTGTTGATTGTAGAGCGATTAATAACATCACTATTCGATATCGTCATCCTATTCCACGCTTAGAGGATATGCTAGATGAATTGAGTGGTGCTGCTGTTTTCTCTAAAATTGACTTGCGTAGTGGTTATCATCAAATTAGGATGAAAGAAGGGGATGAATGGAAAACTTCTTTCAAAACTAAATTCGGTTTGTATGAGTGGTTAGTTATGCCGTTTGGTCTTACTAATGCATCTAGTACTTTCATGTGTTTGATGAATCATGTTTTGAGAGAGTTTATTGGTCATTTCGTGGTTGTTTACTTTGATGATATACTCATATACAGCCACACCGAATCTGAACATTGCACTCATATTAGACAAGTTTTGCAAGTGTTACGTGATAATAAACTGTATGCTAATCTTGAGAAGTGTACATTTGCAAAAGATAAGGTCATATTTCTAGGATTTGTTGTTTCTAAGCATGGAGTAGAGGTAGATCAATCTAAAATTGAATCAATTCAGAATTGGCCTACTCCGATGAACGTTAGTCAAGTGCGTAGTTTCCACAGTCTCGCTGGTTTCTATAGGCGCTTTGTGAAAGATTTTAGCACCATTGCTGCACCATTAAATGATTTGACAAAGAAAGGTGTTCCTTTTGTATGGGGCGCGGCTCAAGACATTGCATTTGATACATTAAAACGTTTGCTTACTTCTGCACCATTACTTGCATTACCTGATTTTTCAAAGCAATTTGAAGTTGAATGTGATGCTAGTGGTATAGGTATAGGTGGCGTTTTGATGCAAGAGGGTCGGCCTATAGCTTATTTTTCTGAGAAATTGACTGGTGCTCGTTTAAATTATTCTATCTATGATAAAGAATTGTATGCACTTGTTAGAGTACTTGAGGTTTGGCAACATTATTTGTGGCCAAAAGAATTCATCATACATTCTGATCATGAAGCATTGAAATACTTGAAAGCTCAATCAAACTTGCATAGAAGATTAGCTAAATGGGTTGAGTTCATTGAGTCTTTTCCTTACATCATTAACTATAAGAAGGGAAAAGAGAACGTTGTTGCTGATGCTCTATCTAGGAAGAACATGCTATTAACCAATCTTGATGTTAAAATTCGTGGATTAGAAGCTATTTGTGCACGTTATGCAACTGACCATGATTTTGCTGAACCATATCGTTTGTGTGCTCTTAGAAACACATGGGATAAGTATCATATACATGATGGATATTTGTTTCGAGCTAACAAACTATGTATTCCAGAATCGTCGTTGCGTTTGTTCTTAGTACAGGAATCACATGCTGGTGGTTTGATGGGTCACTTTGGGCGTGAGAAGACATTGCTCATGCTTGCTGATCACTTTTATTGACCCAAGATGAGGCGTGATGTGTACAGATTTGTGAGCCGATGTATTACATGCCACAAGTCGAAATCTAAGCTGAAGCCTCACGGTTTGTATACACCTCTCTCTACACCGACTATTCCATGGGAAGACATTAGTATGGATTTTGTGCTAGGTCTACCTAAAACTCAGAGAGGTCATGATTCTATATTTGTGGTAGTGGATAGGTTCTCTAAGATGGCTCATTTTATTGCCTGTCACAAAAGCGACGATGCGTCGCATGTTGCTAACCTGTTTTTCAGGGACATCGTGAGATTACATGGAGTACCAAAGACGATTGTTTCTGACCGTGATGTGAAGTTCATGAGCTACTTTTGGAAGACCTTATGGGGCAAGCTAGGAACGAAGTTGCTGTTCAGTACTACATGTCATCCCCAAACAGATGGTCAAACGGAGGTGGTGAATCAAACATTGTCACAGCTACTAAGGACCATGATTAAAAAGAATCTGCGGGAGTGGGAAGAGTGTTTGCCACATGTTGAGTTTGCTTACAACAGGGTTGTGCATTCAACTACTCAGCTTTGTCCTTTTGAGGTGGTGTATGGTTTCAAGCCATTGACGCCACTTGATATGTTGCCTCTGCCATTACATGAGAGAGTTGATATGGAGGCATCAAAACATGCTAATTATGTGAAGAAAATACATGAGAAGACTCGAGAGGCTATTGAGAAGAAAGGCAAGAACATTGCTACTGCAAGGAATCAAGCAAGGAAAGAAGTGTTGTTCAAGCCTGGAGATATGGTTTGGGTGCATCTACGCAAGGATAGGTTTCCACTACTTCGAAAGTCAAAATTGAAGCCACGTGGTGCTGGTCCTTACAAGGTGTTAGCCAAGATTAATGATAACGCCTACTCGGTCGATATACCTATTGAGGAGTTTGGTGGAGTTAGCAATAGCTTCAACGTTGCTGATTTGTCACCATATGCTGGAGAAGACCTTGGCGCGTCGAGGTCGACGCCTTTTGAAGGGGGGAGATGATGAGGACATCCCTACAATTACACCTACCCCAATGACTACTGAAGATGCTACAACTGTTGCAAGAAAGGATCAGTCCAATGAGATTAGAATTGGACCTGTTACAAGAGCTCGTGCTAAGCTACTGGAACAACAGGTGAATTTACTCCTAAACAAATCTGGTACTTTGATTGATGAGAACTTTATACTGCCTAAGTCTATGCATTTATGTATGATTAGGTTCGTTGGAGAAACAAGCATGGCGCGAGGAGGAGAAGGGCTACAAGAGAAGCCCAACATGATGATCGCCCAAGGATGCGCGAGGGAGGAGTGGGAGGAAGGCACAAGAGAAGATCATCAAGACGAAGGCAAAAAGATCTGCCACGACCGGAGTGTCTGGCCATATCCACTCGGACTGTCCGGTCTGGTCGAGAGGCAAACTGGCGTGGACATTCAGTGTGCTAGTTCGGACACTACACGGACACCACCCGGAAACTTCAAAGATTCCGGCCAGGCCGGACTGTCCGACACACTTCACCCGGAGTGTCCGGCCTGACCAAACTGTCTGGCCCACTTCGACCGGAGTGTCCGCCCGCCGACCGAATCTGGTCCGAGTCGGTTTGTATCAGTTTGAGTCGTTTGCGTTTAGTTTCGGTTTCTGGCCGCCCCAGCCGCCCTTATAAGCTATGGGACGACCCCTAGCTAGGGTTTAGACCACGTTAAAATATTTTGGAGTTGTTTCTTTCATAGAACCTCTGGAATTACCCTGTGTTCGAATCTACCAACTATAATTGAGTGTGATCTGTTGTTTCATTGGGAATTAGTAGATTGCATACTACCGTTCGTGGTCACGGCTGCGTGCGCAAGAGCCTGGTGTTGTGAATATCCTACAAGGTTCGAGAGCTGTTGCGTTGGCATCAGGGATCGAGCGGGAGAGTTCATAGCTACATGCTAGTTATCTATTATCCACCATCATCACCGCCATCCGCTTACTGAGAAGATCGGGCCACCCCATATCACGTTGTTCTTGATGTCGATGTTGAGGTAGCCGATCGTGATGTAGCCGTGGTCGAGGTGGGTGTAGTTGATGTCGTAGTCGTCGTATGTTGTGTGGTCGCCATTGCCGGAGGCGCAAAAAATTGTGCGTTTTTGTTGTTGTTGTTGTTGTTGTTGTTGTTGATGGAGCTGCAGTGATGGACGTTCTATACCTTGTAGAGGTACCGTCGGGGCGTCTCTTGGACGCGGTCATAAGTAAGACCACCGGTTTTGCCAGCACCGGAGGAACCCACCAAGCACATAAGGTTTTGCTTGAACCGTATGTGCGGTCGTAGGGGCATCACAATTGTGATGCCGGTTTGTTGATGCAGTCGTCGGTGTCGTGGACGCGGCCATGCCGTCGCCGGGGTTGTGGACGCGGCCATGCCGTTATTGTGCCTTGCAGTTGTACTGTCAAAGAGCGTCGTAGTTGTATGTCCATGTGAACGGTGTAACGGCGGCGGCGATATATCGACGAAGATGTTGATGCAGACCACATTGATGTAGACCTTGGCGATGATGTTGACGGCGATGTCGTAGCAGACGTGAGGCGTCCCTTGCGGCGACGATACTGTCGATGACTTTGCTATCGGAGAAGTCGGCGAAGTAGTGTTCCACACCGGCTTGACGCGTAGATGATATTGATATCTCTTCTCCGTAAATGTGCTTGACCAAGATCTTGTATTTTGTTTTTCTGGCGATGTAGTCGTACAGCTGATGTCTTTGTTTGGCTTGATGATGTGTGGTGTATTGTCCGGCTCAGCGAAGATATTTTGTCCTGGCGTGTACAAATCCTGCTGCTACGTGCTGCTGGGGCCGCCGCGTGTGTGTATGCTACGTACTTATGGCGATGATGTATCCTGAAGCAAAGCTAGGTCCTGTCTGGATACCTGAAATATGAATACCTGAAATCCAAGTACGTATCTGACTTCATGGGAGCCTGGACAAGACAAGTAGACGGGGCCATGTATAGCCCGCATCTTAGGGAGAGTCGCCACCGTCCCACGGTCACACGCGGGCATGCATGTGTGTGTGGCGTGTTGAAGCCTGGAGCAGCGCGTACGTGTTGACGCAGGTCGCATCGAAGCCGGACGGCGCTACCGAGTCGGGCAAATCGCAGATCGGATCGCAATGGAGCCAAGGGCGTTCGGTTGATGTCGGGCCTGCCATCATGCTCGACGGCGAGCGTGACGCGCGCAGGCTGCTCTGCGTTTGGCGGTGATGCCGGGCCGGCGCTCGTCCGTATGCTTGAGCTGATCGCCGAACTGATTTTCACCGGAGGATCCAGAAGGGGAAGCAGTCACCGTGGAGTTTCCGGGTCCGTGCGCGCATTGAAGACGCGCCGTCTGCGCGGGGCGCCGTGCCGGCGGCCGGCGGTGTGCACACGATTTGGACTGGATCTTGAAACTTGTTCATCTGCGATTTTCACCGCATAATAGGACCACGGAGATTAGGGATTTTATTTGGCTAATTAGATCTAATTTATAAAAATTTAGCAACTGCGAAATTGGATATAATCTAGTTTAATCTAAGAACCGATCTAATCTTTGACTTTGATCGGGTGCCGTGCCCCCGAGAAAATTGATCTCCCTAGGGGCGGCGTGCGTTGCGGAAGTGGAGGAAGAACCTAGGATCAGCACCATGAGGCTAACCACTCTGATACCATATGAAAATTGTAGAAACCTTAATATTTGTTATGTATTGATTTGACCCCTCACGGAGAGTATATATATAGACGTACAAACTTGGAGGGCAAGAAGCCTATGACTTGGAATACAAGTTCTCTAAAGTCCTGATCTATCTCTAGTTGTGTATGTATCCTAACAAGATCGTTGCTCGGACGCGTATCGAGCTGAGGGAGGTGACAGTGAATGAGTCCTTCCATCCGCGACGAGGCAATCGACCGACTCCATCAGCGATCTGCAAAAAAAGCAGAAGACTCACCTCTAATCGAAGATTGTCTAGGAGCTCACAGCTCCCAGAACCTGGAATCTTGCGTGGGATAATCGGCTTCGTCTCAAAACTCCGCCGGGATCTCCGTCTGTGACCTTCTTTTCCGATGCACCACCGGAATCAAATGGCTTCCTCCGTGACACGCACAGTGACGTGTTCTTCCTCGGCGGCATCTACACCATCAGGGAGGCAGGAAAAGCGAGATCCCGCCGGTGATCCCGGAGGGCAACACGGGAAGATGACCGGCGCCAGAGTTAGCCACCGACGGCGACGCGCGTCGCCCATCCTTTTCATCTAGGCCGAGTGAGATGTCCTACTCCCTCCTGGAGAAGCCGATAGCGACGTCCTATACATTGAACCCTTAAAATCCGGGGAGAATTTTACTTCGCGGTCTCTGCACCAATTAGGGATGCACACAGATATTAAGCATGGGTACTAGGATTTTTTGTGTAGTTCACTGTCATGGACGCCGGTCATCGTGTGATCGTGTCCCCCGGGGATCAGTTTGCACCCCCCGTCAAGAGCTTGGCATGAACTTCTCATTAGCATACCAGGCAACTTTATTACTCCACAGCAATCACCGATGGGATAGAGTACTCCGAGTACTGTACTCGCCTGGAGTATGCACAAACCAGACATAGCGACATGTTGTTAGACGAACTAAACTAGTGTAGGAGCCAAAACTTCCTGCAAGTCCCTTTCGACAAGCCAAAGCTTCGAGTATTGTTGGATCCGTAACTCCTTGCAAAACAACAGACGAGGCCGCTGCATACTCGCCGTTGCAATCGCCCCAACGTTCTCAATTTTTCGACGGCAGCGTCAACATTTATCTTGCTCATCCCCAAGGCCAAAAGAGAATCATGGTTAACAGTTCGGGACAATTATTTCCACTCATATCCTCCGGACGCTTAGCTGGTACATAGTATTTTTTTTTTTTGAGTAGAAGCTGGCACATATAGTACAAAGGTACACTACTACACTTACGTGGACATGTGCAGTCTAGCAATGGCGCCAGGAATCCTTTGGTGGCGCACATCTCATGGTGGCACGAAATGTTGTGCGAGACGCCACGTACACCCGGAGCTTTCATGGAACTTCGCTATTCTTCCTGAATTACATTTTTTTTTCACGCATACGTATCAGGTTCTTCCTGAATTACATAGGATCCTAACTTCGGGGACACTCTAAAATTCGTATTTCCGAGCTTCCAAAATTTTGAAATAAAAATATTTGCATTAGCGGAAAACCTGATACGTATGCGTGCCAATTTTCAAGTAAAAATACCTAAGTATGTGGCCTACATAAAAAATGACAAGTCTTTAACGCAAGTTAATTCCTGGAACCGTATATAAGTACTTTGTCTTTTTACCCATGTTACTACATACTTTAAATATAAAAATTAGTTTAGTATATTTCTGATTTTACTTAATATTGTTTTTACTTTTACTGTCCATCTAGGATCATGCCGTGTTTCCATAAGAGCATCCACAATGAGTCGGACGCTTAAGAATAAAAATAAATCAAAAAAATAGGATAATGAACAGAAGCGCCCAGCCACGCAACGCTCGGCTCTTGGTTGGGACGCTAGCTAGCGCTTCCTGCCACCTCCAAATAACATGCCGCAAGAGAAAATCTGGTTAGCGTCGGGGAAATAATTTGCGTCGGGCACCTAGGATCACACCTCGCAACCGCCGGTAGAGCGGGATTTTGATACTGGCGCCTCCTTCTAGGCGTCGCGTCGTGGGTGCTCTAACCTCTACCATAACTTTCTTTCGGTCTGACGATTAGATCTAGTAGCCTGCTCTTCCAGCCACTCATCTCTTTGACTTCTGGTATTGATAATAAAATGGTACAGCATCTCCAACAATGGGGCCTCCCTATTTCGAACACCAAAGTGATCCGTTTTGATCCGTTTGTGGAGCAGAGGGACTAAAACTGACAATTGTTCTATCTTGTCTATGTGTGCCCCAGCAGGCACCCAATTTGTCCCCTTTTTCGTCCATCTTGAACATTTGGCATATTTTAGAATCCAACAATTTAAACGACAAATTTTACAATATAAAGAATTTAAACATTTTCGTACATAGTTCAGATCCGCATAGCATATAATTCAAACCATAAGATAATTCAAGACAAATAGCAACGCAAAGAAAAGAAAAGGACCAGTGATTCCAACATGAGCCCACATATACTCAACCAAATCACTCTGAAGTTGATCAGAAGTGAAACCAACTTTACCGTGGTATCTTTCTTCAATCGGAAATAATCATCATAAGCTCTCATTCCATGCAGAAGACGCGTGAAATAGGCCTTCTCATTTGGAATCGGCGCCAAAACTGGGCTGAAGTGTACAGTGATGGAAGTAGTCGTTGTAGAGTTGGACATGGCCAGCTTCTCTCTTTCAATCATCGACACTTGTCCCTTCACCAAGCCCCTGAATTGTGGAAGCTTGTTCTTATTGTTCTCACTGATGAGAAAAACCGTTTCCACGAGGAAATCAAAATCGTCATTAGAGGAGTATGTGTCGACAAAATCGGTATAGAAAAACTCCATCACGGCCTATACGAAAAATGTATAAACAACGGTGAGATATACATCCCTAGGCCATTGCTCAAATATCTGATTGAAGAAAATTTCATAATTAGCTGGCCCGGGCAATTGGTCGAACGGGTCGTGGGCGACGAAATTCGTGGCTACCCGAGCCAGCGGCTGCTGAGATCATGTTGTTCTGCCGATCCGGAAGCGTAGTCGCATGCACGGGACCTCCTCTAGCTTTGGCGTTGTTGGACAACGACGACAAGTGGGACGAAGACACGGGACCTTCTCCTACAACACCGGAGTTTGCTTCAAGGGTCCTACCAACTATAGTGTCCAAAAAACAACGGCAGGAGGGATGAACACCTGTGACTAGAGGTGGATGAAGCGGGTGGCTGAAAAGTGCCCAACGACGCAGGCGTTGCAGACGCCAACACTACGATAAGGGTGAAACTCAAGGTTGGGGAGAGGGTGAAATGGCTAGGACCGAGGACGGTAGGGCCCATCGCGGACAAGAGGAGGACTCACAAAGACATGGATAAACCGCAAACCGGTCTTATATTTGAGCTGCAAATGCTTCGGTCCATGTCCCCATGGTACACTTTGCTTCTCGTTGTTGGACCTATTTTTTAGTGTATTTTATATCCGTGAAACCACAAATGGACAGATGATGTGTATTTGCATTTTCCAGCTGGAACGGTGAAAACTCCGGTACGCTCCTAGTGCCATGCCCAAAAAGAAAACATCGATCAGCCTCCTGCTGCACGGTAGCATCTGGCAGGTGATGTCTACGTCCATCAGAGGAAGAAACACTACGGGAACGGCAAGCTACGCCAAGGGACAAAAACCGTCGGCGTAGCTCCAATCCCCGTCGGCGTAGGCTACGCCGAGAGCTGTCCTCGGCAAAGGTCCCTTCGGCGGAGCGCCAGGAGGCCGTCGACGTAACGAAAAACTATTGGCGTAGGCTACGCCGACGACTATCCTCGGCATAGCCTAACGACCGGTTGCAAAAATAATTTCAAAAAAAAATTCTCAAATTTTTTTAATCTTTAAATTGTTTGACTCGTTAATCTCTGACTTGGAACAATTTTAACACTAATTACACTTAATCTTTGATCAAATTGCAGTTTTGGTCAAACTTCTCGGTCGGTCACCCATCCTCACTACTCCACCCACAACATGCTTAACTTCTCCGTTCCTTCAAATATGACTCCGCAAAGCAATTTATAACTTGTTATCAATACTATGATATCAATCCTATTAACTCTTATATCATCATCTCACATGTTTGTATTTTTTGAAATTACAAACAATTATTTAAATAAACAACAATGAATAAGTAAAAATATTATTGAATTCAAATAAAAATATAATGATTTTATTTTTTTGTATTTTTCTATTTAATATGAAATAATTAATATCTTTAAATCCGTGGAATTTAACAAATAATATGTCTAAATTGATCATAAAAATGATAGGAATTCAAATATGATATCCATATCAACTTATCACAAACTATACTTTGATTCTAGCTATAATTTCATTTGCCTGCTTAAAATGGCATGCATAAAGATTCTTAGCTCGAGGTTCGGACTCGCTAAACTTGAAGTGGATCTCTGATAAAATAGCATATTGTGAACCTAAAAATGATTTTTGCAAAAAATCATGAGCATCAAATCATGTACCTGTAGTTCATATCTGACCCACTTCCTACCGATTTAGCAAGAATTTGTCTTTTTCACCAGGAATAGATGAAAAGGTTTGAGATTCCCTGTTGAGACATTTTTCATGCAAGGTGGTCTAGTATTTTTGAAAAATGAGGTGGTAGCCTTTTGAATTATCTATTTGATGGTTGCTTCACAAAACCCCCTTTTTTGCGCTCGGAAAATAGAAAATGGTTTTTTGGTGGGATGAAAAGGAAAACTTCCTCCTGCAACATTGTTCGCCATCTCATGATGCACATGTATATACAATATGGACACATTATCACAAACTATGCCTTGATTCTAGCCATAACATTGGTCATTTGACCCTAAAGACAGGAAACCTCGAATGATATAGGTCATTTTGTGAAGGTTTTTTGAGACATAATCAATATACCATGTTACATATTTTTCCTTGCAACTATTCACATAATATGACATCACACGAATGTTTTACATTGTTTGGATCATTTTTGAATTTCTTATGCCCCTTTTTAAACTATCGTCAAACTTTATGGAACGGCGGACATGAAGATTCTTAGCTCGGGGCAGAGCCTCGCTAAACTTGAAGTGGATCTCTGATGAAATAGCATGTGTGAAACCTAAAAATGATTTTTGTGAAAAATCATGAGCATCATATCATGTACCTATAGTTCATATCTTATCCACTTCCTACCGATTCAGCAGGAATTTGTCTTTTTACCAGGGATAGACAGAAAGGTTTGAGATCCCCCTGTTGGGACATTATCCATATAAGGTGGTCTAGTATTTTTGAAAAATAGGGTGGTAGAATTTTAAATTAGCCATTTGGTGGTTGCTTCACAACCCCCCTCCCTCCTGTTTTTGCGCTCGAAAAATGGAAAATGGCTTTTTGGTGTGATAAAAAGGAAAACCAAAGGGAATAAGCCCCAAGAGGCAATAATAAAGGTGTTATTATATGTATTCCAAGTATATGATAGATGTTTATTTTGCATGCTATAATTGTATTAATACGGAAACCTTAATACATGTGTGTTTAATAAACAAATAGAAAGTTCCTAGTTATGCCTCTCTACAAACTAGCTCGTTGATTAACAAGATGATCAAGGTTTCCTGATCATGGACATTGAATATTATTAATAACGAGGTCACAGCATTGGTGAATGATGTGATAAACATTCATCCGAAGTAGAACATTATGATTAAAGTCATTGTGTTTATATTGCTATAACATTATACGAAGTAATCTTTATCCTTAGACCATGAGATCATGTTAACTGCTAACACCAGAAGGATAGTTTGATAACATCAAATGTCACACCGTAATAGGGTGACTATAAAGATGGGTTCAGGTATTTCAAAGGTGTTATGTTGAGGCTCATGGATCAAGAATGGAATTTGTCAATCCCGATGGCGGATAGATATACTCTGGGCCCTCTCGGTGATATCACATTAAGATAACTTGTAAGCAAGTGATGTGATCACTAGAATGTTATATCACGGGAACGAGAAAAAAGTGCATGTCGGTAACGAGATCAAACTAAATATTGAGATATTGATGATCGAATCTCGGACATGTAATATATCGCAATACAAAGGGATTTAGTTACTATCGTTAAAGGTTCTCATGATCACATAAGTCATCGTTGAATGTGTGGGAGTCAGTATGGATCTCTAGGTCTCGCTTCTGATTATTGATCTGAGAGGGGTCTCGATCATGTCTGCATTATTAGCAAACCATAGGGTGACACACTTAAGGGTTGACAAACACCATTTGGAGAAAATATGTTCTAGACGAAAGAATTGCAAAGCGCTAGAATTATTTCAATGGACACCGGAATTGTTTCGGGTGAAATTGCTGAAATTGGTTCTGAATGTGATATTGAAATGTTGCAGGGGGTTTTATGTGAATGTTTGTTAATTAAAGTAATTAACAAAATTCTGAATAAAATAAATAAAAGAGTTTTATTAAATGAGAGTTGCATTAAATTTCGTGGAAATTTAATGCATGTGAGTGGAACTTTGAGTGGAGGCAAAATTGATGTGAGTGGAGCTTCCACCACATGAATGAGGAAGAGGTGGGGGCACCCCCCATGGACACCGGCCATGGGAGGGGAGGATCCCCCTCTCCTATAAAAGGCCTCCCTCTCCTCCCTCTCAAAACACACCTCCTCGTGAAGGATCTCTCTCCTCCTCTAGAATTATTTCCCCATGGTCTCGGATTAGCGAGATACATGTTCCGGGTGGCATTTCATCTGGAAGGAGTTGTTGCTTCCACTGCATCACTGGAGCGAGGAAGTGGAGGTTGTTCGGTGGCCTAAATGTGTGTGCGAGGACGGATGTGCTGCTGATTTGTGGAGCTAGGACTTCCACACGATCTTGATATCGGCAAGTGTTCGACTACATCATCCACGAGTTCCATCTTGTGAACAAAGCTTTGTTGGTCTACAAGGGTATGTTCTCTATGGATGTATATCCACCCGTTGCTTGTATCTAGTAGATAGATCTTGGCGTATAATAGTTTCCATCGTTGGAAAAAAATTGTTTTCTATGCTGCGAATCGAACAATGGTATCAGAGCCTGATCTATGTGTAGATGCTTTGCACGGGTAGTACACATATGAGTACATGGGCGATGATGATCATGTTATTGCTTCTTTCATATATTTTGGATATTGGTGGCATAGTGGGATGAAGCGGCCCGGACTAACTTTACGTGTCCTCGTACATGAGACCAGTTCCATGCTTGACATGCAACTAGTTTTGCATAAGTGGCTAGAGGGTGTCTATATCTCCTACTACAGTAAATATCTGATTCACAATGAGTTGCTAATAACTTAGTTATCATCGTTGTGGTTGCATGTTCGTAGGTAAGACCGGTTCTATCTTCGAAAGCCCTAAGCCACGTAAAACTTGCAATTGATAAATTAGAGGCGTCTAGTTTGGATCGTTGTTAGGCTAGTGCCATGATATGGTAATGTTGCAAGTTGACGTATAGTTGATACTCTTGCAACACACCTAACGTGTAAGAACCATAGACCTTGGCCTTACACACAAAGGAATGATAAAGATCATGCCACAATACACATGATGGTGATCAAGTGTAAGAACCATATCAGTTCACTTTACACATTTGATGCTTGCATCTTATATTGCTTGTTTGGAGCTTTAGTAGCATTATAAGATGATCCCTCATTTAGATATCAAGATAAAAATGTGTTCTCCCTTAAGTACACATAGTTCTATGTTTTACCGCTTCAAGACATCACGTAATGATCGAGTGTACTTGAATCCACGATCATAAATGGGTGTAAGACAGTTTTACACATGCGAGTACTAAGGTTCTTACTTGGTGAGCCTAGCATGTACAGACATGGCCTCGGAACACGGACCGAAAGGTTAAGCATGAGTCATATAGTTGATATGATGCCCATATAGATGCTCGCCTTAGAAACTACACCGACTCACGTGATGATCGGACTTGGTGTAGTGGATTTGGTTCATGTAATCACCAAAAAGACACGAGGGATGTTGTTTTTGAGTGGGAGTTCGTTTGTAATTTGATTAGTTGAACTCGATCTATCATAAACTTAGTCTAAACTTTACAAATTCTGTTGTAGATGGCACCACCTGCTTTTAATTTCAATATGTTCATGGAGAAAGAGAAACTTGTGGCAAATGGTAGCAACTTTACCAACTGGGTCATGAATTTGAGGATTCTCCTCACTGCTGCACAAAAGCAATATGTGCTAGAAGCACCGCTAGGCCCCCCACCAGCTCTTGATGCCCCTGACAAGGAAAATAACGTCTATTTGACTCGTCAGGAGGACCACAACTTAGTTCATTGTGGCATACTATATGGGCTAGAGCCAGAACTTTGAAAGCGTTTCGAAAACGACAATGCCTTTGATACCATGGGAGAATTGAAAATGATTTTCGATACCTATGCTGCCGTAGAGAGTTATAATGCTTCTGAAAAGTTCTTTAGCTACATGATAGAAGAGAATAGCTCCGGTAGTGAGCACGTACTCAAAATGTCTGGGTACACCGATAATCTTGTGTCCTTGAGAATAATGATTCCCATTTACTTAGGCATACATCATGTTCTCCAATCTCTGCCACCTAGATACAAGAGCTTCATGATGAACTATAATATGCAAGGCATGAAGTAGTCTCTCCCCAAGCTTCTGTCAATGCTTAAAACTTCAGAAGTGGAGATTAGGAAAGAACATCAAGTGTTGATGATCAATAAGACCACCGGTTTCAAGAAAGACGGGAAGGGTAAGCAGAAGGGAAAGAAGGGTGGCAAATCTATTGCTGCACCTGAAAAGAAATCCCGAGATGGCCCTAAGTCTGATACCGAGTGCTATTATTGTAAGGAGACTAGCCATTGGAAATGCAACTGCCCCAAATATTTGGTGGACAAGAAGGTCGATAAGGCAAACAAAGGTATATGTGATATACATGTTATTGATGTGTACTTGACTAGTACTCGTAGTAGCACCTGGGTATTTGATACTGGATTAGTTGCTAATATATGTAACTCGAATCAGGGGCTGCGGAACAAGCGACAACTAGCAAGGGGTGAGGTCAAGATGCATGTCAGCAAGCCGTCGGAACGCTACCTCTCCACCTACCGTCGGGATTAGTTATAAATATTAATAATTGTTATTTGGTCCCTGCACTGAGCATGAACATTATATCTGGATCGTGTTTGATGCGAAGTGGTTATTCATTTAAATCTGAAAACAATGATTGTTCGATTTATATGAATTATATCTTTTATGGTCATGCACCTGTGATGAATGGTTTATTTTTGTTAGATCTCGATAATAGTGTTACACATATTCATAATGTTGATGCTAATAGGATTAAACTTGATGATGATATATCTGCATATATGTAGCACTGCCGTCTAGGTCATATTGGCGTTAAACGCATGAAGAAACTCCATTCTGATAGACTTTTGGAATCACTTGATTTTGAATCATTTGATACATGTGAGCCATGCCTTATGGGCAAGATGACTAGAACGATGTTTTCCGGTTCAATGGAACAGGCGACAGATTTATAGGAAATCATACATACAGATGTATGTGGTCCGATGACTGTGTCGGTGCGAGGTGGATATCGTTATTTTGTTACTTTCACGGATGATTTGAGTAGATACGGGTATATCTATTTGATGAAACACAAGTCTGAAACCTTTGAAAAGTTCAAGAAATTTCAGAATGAAGTGGAAAATCATCGTAATAGAAAGATTAAATTTCTGCAGTCTGACCGTGGAGGTGAGTATCTTAGTTACAAGTTTAGCACACACATAAGAGATTGTGGAATAGTTTCACAACTCACACCTGCCAGAACACCACAACGTAATGGTGTGTCGGAACGTCGTAATCATACTTTATTGGATATGGTTCGATCTATGATCTCTCTGACTAACTTGCCACTGTCATTTTGGGGTTATGCACTGGAAACTGCTGCATTCACTTTGAATAGGGCAACATCTAAATCTATTGAAAATACACTGTATGAATTATGGTTTGGAAACAAACCTAAGCTATCATTTCTTAAAGTTTGGGGTTGCAATGTTTATGTGAAGGAACTTCAACCTGATAAACTCGAACCCAAAGCAAAAAAAATGTGTCTTCATAGGATACCCTAAACAAACAATTGGGTATTCCTTCTATCACAGATCCGAGGGCAAAGTTTTCGTTGCCAAGAATGGATCCTTTCTAGAGAAAGAGTTTCTCGCGAAAGGCGTGTGTAGTCAGAAGGTAGAACTCGAAGAGGTTATTGAACCTTCTCTTCATGAAACGGCGAGTGGCTCAGCGCCGGAAATTGTTCCGGAGTTGACTTCATGATAGTTGTGAGATTCGACACATTTTTTATTGCTTTTATTGATGGTTTTCTCCCAGATTTGATCGTTTTCTGGCTTTACCTAATGCTAATACTTAGGTAGCAAAGAAAACTTGGATTTTAATGTGTGTTTCAGGTTCTGAACGTCAACAGAAGGATTTAACTAGAAAAATATAATATTCTGGAGAAAACAAGCAAGTCCCACTTTGGAAGCACGTGAGGGGAGCTCACAGAGGCTCTAACGAGCAAATATACGGTGAGAATATTTTTTCGACCGTATAGTTCCTGGCGTATAGTTGCCACCGCCTCTGTCTTGTCAAAAGGAACAACTTCCGTGAAGGGACCATGGACGAAAACACAACACAACAGCCGCCACACCATCCAGAAGGGAGAAAGAATGGATCCGGAGAAGAAGGAGAAGACGTTCTTCATCTCGCTCCACGATCTTCGACCTCCTAGCCAATACACCCCCATAGCCACTACTTGTACTTGAGAGAGAGAGGGATCTCCACCTTGCAATACTAGGGTTTGAGATTGTTTCTTCCCATCTTGAATTGTGTTGGATATTTTTCCATTCTTATCGTGGATCTCCATGGTAATACCAAGATGAATTCCCTTTATTTGATTATATTGATGATCCATTCTTCTCTCATGTGTGAGTAATTCCCTTGGGCGTGGGAGTTGTAGGGGATTGGTGAGATGTGATATGCCTTCATATATTTTCCATTAGTTTGTGATTGATTCTAATTACTATATTATATGTGCTTGACTATCTGTAGGATGCTCAATGCTTGTTGTCCAATTAAGGGCCCAGACAACATGATACCTTGTTCTACACAGATAAGATCTTGTACGCTAGTGAACCGGCGACCCTCGGGTGACACCGTGATATCAATTCAAATCTAGTTGACTCGAGGATAACGAGTAACCACTGTGCTTATTGCATTAGTCCGATCCAAGGAGCTTAATCGCTAAGCGACCTGAAGGGTCTTAATCGTCTAGTGTCAGACCATGGTTTTGGTAGGAGGCTAGTAGGATTATTGAAGTTGGGATGAAATCTACCAAGAGGAGTTCCGGCTAATTATGGGTTGCTCGCCTACACATATATCTATAAGATTATAATTTTTACATTTACCACTCATCCACCTGGCACGTTCACTATCACCATGAACTGAATTTCCCCGCGCCTTCTTTCGCCATCCGCAGGAAACAACAAACAAGCAAAGTCATTATTTACTTTTATGCATTATATTTCTAAAGTTTACATTTTACTTCTATTTAAATCTATCGCATTTAATCAAAACCTCATTCATATTTCAACAGTTGTAGTCAATTCACTCGAAGACCTGTGATAACTTCGGGTGTGATAGAGACTTCATCAATAAACACTTACCTTTTAGCTCCCTGTGGGATCGGTATCTGAACTTCGAAACTAGCTACAAATGATCTGTGCACTTGCAGACATCAAGCTATTTTCTGGCACTATTGCAGGGGAGCTAAGCGCTAAGTGTTTGTCTTTTGACATTTCAGGTGTTTGCTACTACAAAATGTTCTCTTTAGGAGACAAAGGGTATACACGCTCTGGTAGGACCTACCTGCCAGATTATATAAAGTTGAAAACCTGAGTGATATTATGGAAATCATGTCTATTACAGGACAACTCCTATGAAACTTGAGAAAACTCTCAGGAAGTACAATGCTCCAAGTTCTGAATTTCTTAAACAACCAATATAGTTCTCTAATCCTGGAGTTAGAGAATATTGATTTGATGGTGGAATTATTAAAATTTTACAAGAAAAAGCTTTCAGTGGAAGGGAAGATGAAGATCCAGGAAGACATATTAGAGAGTTTGACGATGTTATAACATCGCTTGGACCAAAAGGTTTGCCAAGAGACTTCTCTTGTCTTAAATTATTTCGATGGACTCTTAAAGGTAAAGCTCTAGACTGGCTATATTATCTCCCTCGCCATTACATTAAATGTTGGGAAAACTGCATTACTAAATACATAAACAGGTTTCTTCCTTTTAAAAAGGTAACTGGACTAAGAAAGAACATAGGTAACTTTAGTCAGAACATGGAAGAAAACTACCCACAAGCCTGGGAAAGATTCTTTGGAATGATCAATAGTATTCCTAATCATGGCTATTCTGAACTAACAATCTGCCATTTATTTTATCATGGTCTCAATACTCAATGTAGAGAATTGCTTGATTTCTCAGCAGGAGGATCAATAAATATCTTAACTATTAAAGAATGTTTGGAATTAATGTCTACTAGGGATAAGACTGATTCTTTATATAATCCTGATTTTGGCACTAAGCCGGAAAAGGGGCTACTTCGGATAACTCCTGATCTTATGCCTGAGGTACGTAAAACCATGAAAGAAAAAGGTATACCTTCTGAACTTGCTAAAGAAAAGAAAGAGGATTTATTACAAGTTTTAACTGAAAAAGATGAAACTATAAATTTTTTTCAAGAATTAAAACATCGACAAGTAAAATCTCATAATAACTTGCATAAGCACTTCCAAAAACACAAAAAGATTTTGGCGGAACTCACTGAAAATTATGATGAGATTAGCCAAGAAATAAAACTATTTCATAAGTATCTTTGTATGATTGAAACCCAGTGTGAACAAATAGCATCTGGTTATTCAAATTTTTCTTTGTGATGATAAATATATTTTTGTCTCTACTAATGTTGTCACAAGAAGGGGTGCAGTTGTTACAGGACCCTTAAGACCACCAGAATAAGAAGCTAAAAAAGAGCGTAAGGAAAAAAGCCTTGCTCGAAGCAAGTCAAGAAGATGATATGTTGGTGGATCCTCAAGATGAGACTGAAACACAAGATCAAACCAAGGAAGACCAAAATGGTGCACAAGATGATCATTATGACTCTGATGCAGAAATGGTTGATCCAAGAGAAGATAAAGAAACAAGTAAAGAAGATGAAGTTGTTGTAGTAGAAAAGAAGAAAAGCAATAAGCAACAATAAAAGAAAGCAACGAAAGAACCTGACCCCCCAAAAAAGGTAAAAGACAAGAGTAAGTCAGGTGAGAAAAAGCTTCCTTATCCAGATCAAAAAAAGAAAGCACCGGATGAGGTAATTTATAACTCTTTTACAAAGGCACTTAGTGACCTTTGTCTGGAAATTCCATTTGCGGATGCAATCAAAGTTCCTACTTATGGTAAATTCCTACGTGATATTTTTAGTATAAAAAAAGAAATAACTGAAATTGTTTCTATGATAACTAGCTATCCTGCTAACGGGAAGCTGTTGTCTAAGTCTAGAGATCCTGGAATACCAACTATATCATGCTCAATAGGTAAAACAAATATTCATAATGCCTTATGTGATCTAGGAGTAGGAGTTAGTGTAATGCCATACTCTCTCTATAAAAGGTTGGGATTAGGGGAGTATTATCCTACTACTATCACTTTACAGATGGATGACAAGTCCACTAAACAACCTATTGGTATGATTGAGGATGTCTTACTTAGGATAGATGAGCATGTTATTCCCACTGATTTTATCATTCTTGAAATGCCAGAAGATGAAAGATTATCTATAATACTTGGAAGACCCTTCCTCAGTACTGCAGGTGAGTTAGTAGATTGTGCAGAAGGGAAGATAATATTCAATATTTATGATGCTAAAATCATCCGGTATTTTCCAAAGAAGCTAGAAGCAGGAGAAAGATATGTTCCACCGGCTAAACGAGTTCATGTG
The DNA here is from genome assembly GCA_916181665.1 of Avena sativa. NCBI lineage: Eukaryota > Viridiplantae > Streptophyta > Magnoliopsida > Poales > Poaceae > Avena > Avena sativa. The sequence continues at coordinate 538,679,277 of OV702289.1, read as the reverse complement.
GTAAGTGCCATTGATAAGGGGCAACAAAAGGTAAGAATTCGAGAAGAGAGAAGAGGTTGAGTGATTCAACCATTCTTAATAAATGCTTAATGGGAGTCAACCCATTTCCGTTAATATAGTAGAATGGAGAATAATAAGTTCATCATATTCCCACCACTTTTTCACAGACATTCTCGTGGAAGCGCGCCCGTGAAGATGTAGTTGTCAAAAAGTAGTAGAAATGTCGATTGAATGAGTAGAGAATAATAATAAGAATAAAAGTTTGAGTTTTCTATTTACAGAAGTTAAATTTTTGCTTTTAATATGCTAATGTTGGTCGACTTACTATCAATTTTCTGTAAAAAGTTTGGTATTTCGCTAAGTTATGGGATAAGAAGGTATCCTCGAAGAAATAGAATTTTTTTGATGATCACTGATGGTTTAACGACCAACTATTCGGCGGGAATAAAAATTCTGGCCGTATAGTTCCAGCCGTATAGATATCGAAGTCTTCGTAGAATTTTTTTCCAAAAGTACTGGGAGTTTAACGACCAACTATACGGCGGGAATAAAAAATCCGGCAATATAGTTTCGGCCGTATAGATATCGATGCCAGTTTTAGAAATTTATCTCGAGAGACAGACAATTTAACAACCAACTATACGGCGAGATCACTTTGATTCGGCCGTATAGTTGTTTTTATGTATAAAGAAACCCTAGTTGGCGGTACCGCCACAACTATACGGGTGTAGCACCATCACCCGCTCATATAGTTCTGGCCGTATAGTTTGGTGCGACCACAAAATCGCACCGGGCGGCTAGGTCTTCCTCCTCTCCTCATTATTTCTTTCATATTCTCTCTCCAAACCACTCAAAATCCACCTAGAATTCTTGATTCTTCGCAGATTTCATTCGTTTGAGTGGGGGAATCAACAGATCGGTATGTTTCTCTCCCTATCCATGCTTTATTTTCAGATTTCCATGGTTGAAACTCTCACATTGATCTAGTGGATGAACTCAAGCTTATTTAGTTTTCTCTATTAATTTCTCACATTAGGATTGAATTTTTCCACGTAGAATCGTTCATATATCATGTATAAACTATATGCCTAAGGTTTTATGGTGAAATGTTTCAGTGTATCACGATGAACAAAATCGGTAGCCTTTTTCGTTCGAGCAAGCGCCAATGGGGAGAGGGCTCAAGCTCGGGGGACCGAGCCCCGCGCAAATCCAAGATGGACATTGTCTCATCGAGGAGAGTGTTGCTGACACGTTGGGCCGACCACAACTTTCTCACCGCGGCACGGTTGAAGATGAACTTTGACCTCATGTGTAGCAGGACGGGGTTGGCGGTGCTTAGCTTTGCAAGCCACAACACCTACGTCGAGCTCACCCATGAGTTCCTTGCCTCCTTCTACGACGACCATAGGGAGAAAGGTAACATGTGCACAATAAGCTTCACCATGAACCGTACACACTATGAAGTGAGTTTCGAGCAATTTTGCAATGCTTTTAGCTTCCCTCAAACTAGGGAGCCCAATACTAACCTCTATAGCGTCACAAGTGGAGAGACTTGGGAGGTTATTTTTGTAATGGTGGCAGTCACTTTTATTAGAAGAAGATGCCCACCATTCAGAATCCAACCATCTGCTACTTTGCTTTGTTCCTCGCCAACATGATGTTGGGAAGGGGTGATACTGGTTCCATGGCTAATGCGAACATGGCAATGATCACCAAGGCTCTCTTACCCAATGCAACACAAAGCCCCAGTCCTACAGCTCTACTCATCCAGCACTTTCGCCACCAAAGCAACAAGACTAAAGGTGATATTTGCATTGGTGGATTGGTAACCCACCTTGCCTATGCATTGAACATTGCACTACCTGTTATGGAACCTGTTAACGGCTCCAAACTTATGGACATCAAATATTTGACTGCTTGTGGCTTCCTTGGTGTTTACCATGCTAACCGGAGGCTCCGAGCATATCAGTTTAGTTATCTTGATGACACACAGGTTGAGCAGGTCTAGTTTCCATGCCCCCAAGCCTTCTCGATTATGGAGAAGGACACTTGGATCCTCACCAAGGACCAAGTGACAGAGATCTTGGCTGAGAACCACCCCGAGGAAGAGGAAGATAAAGGGAAGCAGGATGAGCAGGAGAAGGAGAAGGAGCAGGAGGGAGAGAAAGGACACCACCTTGCTTGGAAAGGACAGCAGCAGTAGCAGCCAAGAGGAGCTTGGGAACCGTGGCCCAACCAACCATAGCAGGGGTACGGCTACGTCCCCTATCAGGAGTTCCAGCAGCTCAACCAGCGCGTTGGGGAGATCGACCACACTCTTCAGGATGTGAATGAAGATGTGAATGCTTTGACTCACAACTTCAGCCACTTTATGACCCACTTCCCCGACTTCTACCAGCAGTACCCGCGCCAGCCGCCAAATGACGGCAACAACTGAGCCTGGCAGTAGCCTAAGCTTGGGGGAGGTTTGAAAACCTCCAAACTTTGAATTCATATTTTTATTTCTTATTTTCAGTTATTTCTTCAAAAATTGCATATTTATTTTCAGTTTTGCATTCCTAAACCAAAAATACAAAAAAACAATAGTTGTAATTTTATTTGCAAGTTTGTTTCTTTGTTTCTCTCGAAGATTGCTTAATTTCAGGTGATTTGGCAATATGGAAATATAGGAGAGGTTCGACTCAAATACAAGAACGAAGCAAGCAAGAGGAGGTATCACATTCCTTTCATCACACTCTTTGCAGCCTTAAATTGATCCTACATTATTTACTTGCTTGCACTGGAGTCACTCCCCACTTAGCTTGTTATTCTACAAATTCTATTCCTCTACTAGTGTCTCCTTTTTAGCTTCGAAACAATGAGCAATGAACTTGGTTAAAATACTTCCTACATTTTTACAATAAGAAAAAGCATCTGAAAGATGACTTGAGTCCATGCTTAGCTCAAAGAATTTGATTTTAGAACTACTCCATCCCATTTGAGCTTAATATAAATAGACTCGATAGTACCCTTGATTGAAATTGTTTGATTAAATGGATGCTTCGAAGTAGTAGAAATTATGCCACTACTTTTTCTAATAATTACCGTAAGATATTGCTTTACGCGTGTCATTATAACTCCGTCGTGATCCATGGGGAACTATTAACTCCGGTGGCCAACGGACAATCTAAATGTGGGAAACCACTTGATTTTGGCTATTGATTTATGTAAACTTCTATAGCAGCAATGCTATGACGTGTAAAAAATTTAGTCTCCTCATGGTTTCACGTTCCAAGTGAAGTTGTAGTACTCCTCTAGCCCATTATTGCTCAACATTATTTATTGTCATGGTCATGAGTGCACAACATAGCCCCAATTAACATGTTAAAAATACTGGCATGATTTCTCTATGAAAGAACTGAAGTTTTTGAAAGACAAGAGAAAGAAAAAGGTGCTTTGAGAGTCTTGAAATTTTGACATGGGAGTAGATGAGTTGTTCTTAAATTAAATGTTTTGATGCCAACTTGAGTACTCTTAATTGGTTAAATGAACAAGAACAAAAAGTTTTCATCTCTCAATAAGAGAGGCACCAAAAGAATTTGTCTCACCTTCGTAGCTAAACTTTCGACACTTGCTTGCGCATATGATTTATTTGCTAGCAAGATATACGTGGTTAGGAAGTGGACTCAGTGCAATCTTGTGAATACTTGTATGATCATATTTAAGATTGCAGGAATTGTGAAGAAAAGAATTTGACACCAATTCAAACTTGTGAGTTCCTTTATTATCAGTCTCAAATCTTTGCTATTCTTCCTTATTTCCTTGTCACTCGAGGGCGAGCAACATCTAAGCTTGGGGGAGTTGATAGCTATGAGATTCGACACTTTTTTGATTGATTTTATTGATGGTTTTCTCCCGGATTTGATCGTTTTCTGGCTTTACCTAATGCTAATACTTCGGTAGCTAAGAAAACTCGGATTTTAATGTGTGTTTCAGGTTCTGAACGTCAACAGAAGGATTTAACTAGAGAAATACAATATTTTGGAGAAAACAAGCAAGTCCCACTTTGGAAGCATGTGAGGGGGAGCTCACAGAGGCTCTAATGAGCAACTATACGGCAGGAATATTTTTTCGGATGTATAGTTCCCGTCATATAGTTGCCGCTGCCTCTGTCTTGTCAAAAGGAACAACTTTCGTGAAGGGACCACGAACGAAAACACAACACAATAGCTGCCACACCATGCAGAAGGGAGAAAGAAGGGATCCGGAGAAGAAGGAGAAGACATTCTTCATCTCGCTCCACGATCTTTGACCTCCTACCCAATACACCCCCATAGCCACTAATTATACTTGAGAGACAGAGGGATCTCCACCTTGCAAGACTAGGGGTTTAGATTGTTTCTTCCCATCTTGAATTGTGTTGGATATTTTTCTATTCTTATCGTGGATCTCCATAGTAATACCAAGACGAATTTTTTTTATTTGAGTATATTGATGATCCGTTCTTCTCTCTGTAGGGTTTCGTAGCATGGAAAACAAAAAATTTCTACCGCATACAAACAAACAAGCCAAGATCTATCTACTAGATTGTAGCAACGAGTCGATGGAATAACTCACCCTCGAAGATTCCAAAGTGTTTAACGAGAGCAGATTCTCGTGGGTGATGTAGTCGTACTCTTTCCGATCTCAAGATCGCGTAGACGATCCTTCCGGCGCCGCGTTCCGGCAGCGCTCCCGCAGTCGGTCACATGTTCGGTACTCGACGAAGACCTTCCTCTCCCTTGTTCCAGCAGGCAGCGGAGGTTGTAGCACTCTCCTCGTGATTCCGGCAGCACAACGGCGTGGTACCGGAAGTAGAGGGGAGATCTCGCAGGGCTTCGCCTTAAGCCGGAGCGAGTATGGTGGAGTATGAGAGGGCTTTGGTGATCTAGGGATTAGACACACCAATTAGAAAGATCTAAACCGGAGGCTAGGGCAATTAGAAGCTCTAACTTGACGGCTTGGGAGAAATCCTTAGGCTGTGGCTAGGGTTTAGGTTTAGAGGAGAGGGACTTGTGTACTAGGAGGGGCAGCCCTGCCCCTCCCTTTATAGGTGGGAGGCGCGGCCAAGGGGAGGGGAGTCCCTCCCCAACTCGGCTTGGAGGTGGGCCGGCGGTTGGAGGAGGGAATCCCTCCCCAACTCGGTTTCCCACTCCTCCTCCTCTTTCCAAAACTTGCCGTTTGACTTTCAAACTAGCCGTTTGACTTTTCAATTTAGGATTTAAATAAACCCTTTATTTTGGACAGCAAAGACACCTAGTACATGATGCAATCATTTCAACTTACAATGACACATTCATGTACCCTTCCCCTTCCCGGAGTGCCGGACATTCCGGAACCTTCTAGAATGTTCCCGATGAAAACACCGGAACCATTCCCCAATTCCGAAACGGGACTTTCCTTATATGAATCCTATTCTCCGGACCATTCCGGATCTCCTCGTGATATCCCGAATCCCATTCGAGACTCCGAACAACATTCTGTCTCTTTCTCATCATTCCATAACTACTCAAACAACGTCGAATCCTTAAGTGTGTCTCCCTACGGTTCGTGAATTATGCGGACATGATCGAGACACTTCTCCGATCAATAACCAATAGAGGAATCTGGAAATTCATATGGCTCCCACATATTTCTACGATTACTTTGCGATCGAATGAACCACTTACATACGATATCAATTTCCCTTTGTCTCACGATAGTTTACTTATCCGAGGTTATGATCGTCGGTATCTCTGCATACCTAGTTCAACCTCGTTACTGATAAGTACTCTTTTCTCGTTCCCGTGATATGTGATCCCTTGTTAGCCAGTCACATGCTTGCAAGCTAATTGGATGACATTTCACCGAGAGGGCCCAGAGTATATCTATCCGTCATATGGATGGACAAATCCCACTCTTGATCCATGTGTTTCAACCAATACTTTCTGAACACTTAATGACACCTTTATAGCCACCCAGTTACGGTGTGGTGTTTGATGTCATCAAAGCATCCATCCGGCAAAGGTGATATGCATGATCTCATGGTCGAAGGAATCAGATAACTATGTATCAGAAAGCATATAGCAATTGAACTATTAAAATGACTTGATCTTTATGCTACGCTTATCTATAGGAGTATGTGCACCATATCATTCTCCTAACGATATGATCTTGTTGTTAATAACATCTCAATGTTCATGATAGGAAAACCACAATCATCTATTAACCAACAAGCTAGTATTATACAGAGGCTTTACTAGGGACTTCAAATTAGGTTTACAAATCACACAAGTATTAATGTTTCCTTGTTAATACTATTATAGCATGAATGTAAACATTTATCATAAACACAAAGATATAATAATAACTATATTTATTATTGCCTCTAGGGCATATCTCCAACAGTCTCCCACTTGCACTAGAGTCATCTAATCTAGATTACATGGTAATATACCGAACACCCATGGCAGTTTGGTGCTGGTCATGTTTTTCCCTCGGGAGAGGTTTAGTCAACGGATCCGCCACATTCAGATCTGTGTGTACTTTGCAAATCTTTATATCCCCATCTTGGATATGTTCTCGAATAGCGTGAAAACGTAGCTTGATGTGCTTCATCTTCTTGTGTGACCTTGGTTCTTGCGCATTGGCTATGGCGCCCATGTTATCACAGTAGATAGACATTGGGTTCAGCGCACTAGGAACCACACCCAGCTCTACAATGAACTCTTTCATCCATATTGCTTCTTGTGAAGCCTCCGAAGCAGCCATGTATTCCGATTAAGTTGAAGATCTCGCCACAACGCTTTGCTTTGCACTCCTCCAGCTAACTGCTGCACCATTCAAAATAAATACGTATCCAGATTGTGATTTAGAATCATCCGGATCGGTGTTCCAACTAGCGTCGGTGTAACCATTAACAACGAGCTGTTCATCACCTCCATAAGAAAGAACCATATCCTTAGTTCTTCTCAAGTACTTAAGGATGTTTTTGACCGCTGTCCAATGATCCACTCCTGGATCACTTTGATATCTGTTAGTCAAACTAACAGCATATGCAATGTCGGGTCTAGTACATAGCATGGCATACATTAGAGATCCTATGGCTGAGGCATAGGGAGTCTTACTCATCCTTTCTCTATCTTCTGCCGATGTCGGACTCTGAGTTTTACTCAAGGTCGTATTGGGCAACATGGGCAAGAACCCTTTCTTGCTATCTTCCATTCCAAACCTCTTTAGAACTTTGTCCAAATATGTACTTTGTGACAATGATATTTGGCGTTTTGATCTATCTCTATAAATCTTTATGCCTAATATATAAGCTGCTTCGCCAAGATCCTTCATTGAAAAACTATTATTCAAATATTCTTTGACACTATTAAGAAGGTCTACATCATTCAAAATCAACAATATGTCATCCACATATAGTATTAAGAATGCTACAGAGCTCCCACTCACCTTTTTGTAAATACAAGCTTCTCCATAAGTTTGTATAAAACCAAAACTTTTGATTACCTTATCAAAACGTTGATTCCAACTTCGGGATGCTTGCTTCAATCCATAGATGGACCGTTGAAGTTTGCATACCTTGTTAGCATCTTTAGGATCGACAAAACCTTTGGGTTGCATCATATACAACTCTTCATCAATGTCACCATTGAGGAATGCTGTTTTGACGTCCATCTGCCATATCTCATAATCGTAATATGCAGCGATTGCTAACATAATCCTTACAGACTTTAGCTTCGCTACTGGTGAGAAAGTCTCATCGTAGTCAACACCTTGAATTTGTCGAAACCCTTTTGCGACAAGTCGAGCTTTATAGACAGTTACATTACCATCAACATTTGTTTTCTTCTTGAAGATCCATTTGTTCTCGACAGCCTTCCGGCCATCCGGTAAGTCCACCAAAGTCCATACTTGGTTTTCATACATGGATCCAATCTCGGATTTCATGGCTTCCTGCCATTTATTGGAATCTGGGCTCATCATCGCTTCCTCATATGTCTCAGGGTCATCGGTGTTGTCCACCAACATGACACTCATAACGGGATCATACCAATCTGGAGTGGTACGATTTCTCGTTGACCTACGAGGCTCTGTAGCAACTTCGACCGAAGTTTCATGATCATCATCATTAGCTTCCTCTCTAATTGGTGCAGGCACCACAGGAACTTCTTCCGGCGCTGCGCTACTCGTAATTTCGAGAGAAGGTTCGACAACCTCGTCGAGTTCTACTTTCCTTCCAGTCACTTCTTTCGAGAGAAATTCCTTCTCTAGAAAGGATCCATTCTTGGCAACGAAGATTTTGCCTTCGGATCTATGATAGAAAGTATACCCAATAGTTTCCTTCGGGTATCCTATGAAGACGCATTTTTCCGCTTTGGGTTCAAGCTTGTCCGGCTGTAACTTCTTTACATAGGCTTCGCATCCCCAAACTTTAAGGAACGACAATTTAGGTTTCTTCCCAAACCATAATTCATACGGTGTCGTTTTAACGGATTTAGACGGTGCCCTATTTAAAGTGAATGCGGCTGTTTCTAATGCATAACCCCAAAATGATAGCGGTAAATCTGTAAGTGACATCATAGAACGAACCATATCTAAGAGAGTTCGATTACGACGTTCAGACACACCATTACACCGTGGTCTTCCCGGCGGTGTCAATTGTGAAAGTATTCCGCATTTCTTCAAATGCTCGCCAAACTCGTAACTTAGATATTCACCTCCATGATCAGAACGTAGAAATTTAATCTTCTTGTCACGTTGATTCTCTACCTCACTTTGAAACTCCTTAAACTTCTCGAAAGTTTCGGACTTATGTTTCATGAAATAGATATACCCATATCTACTCAAGTCATCCGTGAAGGTAAGAACATAACGATAACCACCGCGCGATGCTACACTCATTGGACCACACACATCGGTATGTATGATTTCCAATAAGTCCGTAGCTTGCTCCATCATACCAGAAAATGGAGTCTTAGTCATTTTACCCATCAGACATGCTTCGCATCTTTCAAGTGATTCAAAATCAAGTGATTCAAGAAGTCCATCGGAATGGAGTTTCTTCATACGCTTCACTCCAATGTGACCAAGACGATAGTGCCACATATAGGTCGAGTTATCGCTTGATTTCAAATGTTTAGCTTCAATGTTATTAATATGTGTATTTCCACCATCGAGATTCAACAAGAATAGACCATCTATCAAAGGTGCATGTGCATAAAACATATTACTCATATAAATCGAACAACCATTATTCTCGGATTTAAACAAGTAACCGTCTCGAATTAAACAAGATCCCGATATAATGTTCATGCTCAACGCAGGCACCAAATAACAATTATTTAAGTATAAAACTAATCCCGATGGTAGATGAAGGGGTAGCGTGCCGACCGCGATCACATCAACCTTTGATCCGTTTCCTACGCGCATCGTCACCTCGTTCTTCACTAGCTTCCGTTTATTCTGCAGCTCCTGTTTCGAGTTACAAATATGAGCAATCGAACCAGTATCAAATACCCAGGCACTACTACGAATACTAGTGAGATACACATCAATAACATGTATATCAGATATACCTTTCTTCTTGATGTTGCCGTTCTTCAAATCCGCCAAGTACTTTGGGCAATTCCACTTCCAGTGACCTTCTCCTTTGCAGTAAAAGCACTCAGTATCAGGCTTGGGTCCAGCCTTGGTCTTCTTTGTCGGTGTGGCAACTTTCTTGCCACCCTTCTTGAAGTGTCCCTTCTGCTTAGACTTGCCTTTCTTGGATTTGGTGGTCTTATTGACCAACAACACTTGGTGCTCTTTCTTGATCTCCACTTCTGCAGACTTTAACATAGCAAACAGTTCTGGCAACTGCTTGTTCATGTTCTGCATGTTGTAGTTCATCACAAAGTTCTTGTAACTTGGTGGTAGTGATTGGAGGACTCGGTAAATCCCCAAAGCATTAGGAATCACTATACCCAAGATTTGAAGTTTGTTTGCGTGCCCAGACATCTTAAGCACATGCTCACTGACGGAGCTGCCCTCTTCCATCTTGCAGTTAAAGAACTTTTCAGAAGCCTCATAACTCTCAATTGCCGCGTGAGTCTCAAAGATCAATTTGAGATCACGGACAATATCATGTGGGTCTGAATTCTCAAACCTTTTCTGAAGCTCCGATTCTAAACCATACAAGATAGCACACTGAACTATGGAGTACTGATTCTTCCGAGCAAGGTAAACATTCTTTACTTCATCGGTAGCATCAGCTGCAGGTGGGTCACCCAGCGGTGCATCCAGCACATAGGTCAAATTACCAGCTGTGAGGACAATCCTCAAATTGCGGAACCAATCCGCGAAGTTGCTTCCATTGTTTTTCAACTTTTCTTTCTCTAGGAACGCATTAAAATTGATGGTAGGGGCTGCCATTGATCTACAACATATTTGCAATAGTTTAGACTAAGTTTATGACAAATTGAGTTCAAATTAATAATAAAGTTTAATCTAGGTGAACTCCCACTCAAAACAACATCCCTCACATTGTTTTAGTGATCACACGAACCAAACCCACCATATCAAAACCGATCATCACGAGAGTTGATATAGTTTCAATGGCGAACAATCGACATGTTCATCATATCTACTATATGATTCATGTTTTACCTTTCGGTGAGTCGTGTTCCTGAGACCATGTCTGTACATGCTAGGCTCGTCAAGATCAGACCTTAGCTACCGCATAAGCAAATCTGGCTTGCTTACGTTGTATTCACTCGCGGAATGTAACACACCCGATCATCACGTGGTGCTTCGAAACAACAAGCTTTAGCAACGGTGCATACTAAGGGTGAACACTTTAGAACTTGAAATTTATGTGCATGAGGGATCTTCTTATAATGCTACCGTCGTCTACTAAGCAATACAAGATGCATAAAGGATTAACATCACATGCAATTCATAATATGTGATATGATATGGCATTTCTTCTTTGTGCTTCCGATCTCCATCTTCAAGCACGAACATGATCTCCATCATCACCGGTATAGCATCAAGGTCAATGACGCTTCTTCATGGTTGTCGTCCACCGGCTTCAACTATTACAACTACTTTGAATAGACACACGGGTCTTAACATAAATTAAAGACAACCATATGGCTCCTGCCGGTTGCCAACTTACAATAAGGAACATTGCATACATCAAATATAATCACAATCATGGCCATATCACATCACTGCACACCCCTGCAAAACAAAGTTAGACGCCTCTACTTTCTTTGCATATTTTACGTGATTTGGGGCTTTCAATAAGTGTTGTTCTAACTTACGAACAAGAACCACAACATTGATACTAGTATTGTTAATCACCCGTTGTAAATTGGATCTCCACTATGCTGGGAGAAACAGGCACCCGCAAAGCCACTTATGCAATACGAGTTGCATGTCAAGCGTGGAGCAAGTCTCATGAACGATGTCATGTAAGGTTAGCCCGGGCCGCTTCATCCCAACATCCCGCAAGATGCAAAGTACACAAGAAGCAATTGACAATAAAAGCATCAATGCCCACAATGACCATTGTGTTCTACTCGTGCAACAGATCTACATATAGACACGGCTCTGATACCACTGTAGGGTTTCGTAGCATGGAAAACAAAAAATTTCTACCGCATACAAACAAACAAGCCAAGATCTATCTACTAGATTGTAGCAACGAGTCGATGGAATAACTCACCCTCGAAGATTCCAAAGTGTTTAACGAGAGCAGATTCTCGTGGGTGATGTAGTCGTACTCTTTTCGATCTCAAGATCGCGTAGACGATCCTTCCGGCGCCGCGTTCCGGCAGCGCTCCCGCAGTCGGTCACACGTTCGGTACTCGACGAAGACCTTCCTCTCCCTTGTTCCAGCAGGCAGCGGAGGTTGTAGCACTCTCCTCGTGATTCCGGCAGCACAATGGCGTGGTACCGGAAGTAGAGGGGAGATCTCGCAGGGCTTCGCCTTAAGCCGGAGCGAGTATGGTGGAGTGTGAGAGGGCTTTGGTGATCTAGGGATTAGAAACACCAATTAGAAAGCTCTAAACCGGAGGCTAGGGAAATTAGAAGCTCTAACTTGACGGCTTGGGAGAAATCCCTAGGTTGTGGCTAGGGTTTAGGTTTAGAGGAGAGGGACTTGTGTACTAGGAGGGGCAGCCCTGCCCCTCCCTTTATAGGTGGGAGGCGCGGCCAAGGGGAGGGGAGTCCCTCCCCAACTCGGCTTGGAGGTGGGCCGGCGGTTGGAGGAGGGAATCCCTCCCCAACTCGGTTTCCCACTCCTCCTCCTCTTTCCAAAACTTGCCGTTTGACTTTCAAACTAGCCGTTTGACTTTTCAATTTAGGATTTAAATAAACCCTTTATTTTGGACAGCAAAGACACCTAGTACATGATGCAATCATTTCAACTTACAATGACACATTCATGTACCCTTCCCCTTCCCGGAGTGCCGGACATTCCGGAACCTTCTAGAATGTTCCCGATGAAAACACCGGAACCATTCCCCAATTCCGAAACGGGACTTTCCTTATATGAATCTTATTCTCCGGACCATTCCGGATCTCCTCGTGATATCCCGAATCCCATTCGAGACTCCGAACAACATTCTGTCTCTTTCTCATCATTCCATAACTACTCAAACAACGTCGAATCCTTAAGTGTGTCTCCCTACGGTTCGTGAATTATGCGGACATGATCGAGACACTTCTCCGATCAATAACCAATAGAGGAATCTGGAAATTCATATGGCTCCCACATATTTCTACGATTACTTTGCGATCGAATGAACCACTTACATACGATATCAATTTCCCTTTGTCTCACGATAGTTTACTTATCCGAGGTTATGATCGTCGGTATCTCTGCATACCTAGTTCAACCTCGTTACTGATAAGTACTCTTTTCTCGTTCCCGTGATATGTGATCCCTTGTGAGCCAGTCACATGCTTGCAAGCTAATTGGATGACATTTCACCGAGAGGGCCCAGAGTATATCTATCCGTCATATGGATGGACAAATCCCACTCTTGATCCATGTGTTTCAACCAATACTTTCTGAACACTCAATGACACCTTTATAGCCACCCAGTTACGGTGTGGTGTTTGATGTCATCAAAGCATCCATCCGGCAAAGGTGATATGCATGATCTCATGGTCGAAGGAATCAGATAACTATGTATCAGAAAGCATATAGCAATTGAACTATTAAAATGACTTGATCTTTATGCTACGCTTATCTATAGGAGTATGTCCACCATATCATTCTCCTAACGATATGATCTTGTTGTTAATAACATCCCAATGTTCATGATAGGGAAACCACAATCATCTATTAACCAACAAGCTAGTATTATACAGAGGCTTTACTAGGGACTTCAAATTAGGTTTACAAATCACACAAGTATTAATGTTTCCTTGTTAATACTATTATAGCATGAATGTAAACATTTATCATAAACACAAAGATATAATAATAACTATATTTATTATTGCCTCTAGGGCATATCTCCAACACTCTCATGTGTGAGTAATTCCCTTGGGCATGGTAGATGTAGGGGATTGGTGAGATGTGATGTGCCTTCATATATTTTCCATTAGTTTGTGATCGATTCTAATTACTATATTATGTGTGCTTGACTATCTCCGGGATGTTTAATGCTTGTTGTCCAATTAAGGGCCCAGACAACATGATACCTTGTTCTACATAGATAAGATCTTGTACGCTAGTGGACCGGTGATGTCTACACACGCTTCTATTCTTGTAGACAGTGTTGGGCCTCCAAGTGCAGAGGTTTGTAGAACAGCAGCAAGTTTCCCTTAAGTGGATCACCCAAGGTTTATCGAACTCAGGGAGGAAGTGGTCAAAGGTATCCCTCTCAAGCAACCCTGCAATCAAGATACAAGAAGTCTCTTGTGTCCCCAACACACTCAATACACTTGTCAGGTCTATAGGTGCACCAGTTCAGCGAAGAGATAGTGAAATTCAAGTAATATGGATGATTATAAGTGGTAATTGCAATCTGAAATAAGAATGGTAGCAAGCAAACATGTAACAGAACTGATTGTAAATGGTGCTTCAATGCTTAGAAACAAGGCCTAGGGATCATACTTTCACTAGTGAACACTCTCATATAAATATCTTCTCTTTATGATACTACTATGAACTACTCTCCGGTTGGATAACTCTAATCCACGGTAGGGCTATAACAGCACACCTCAAAGTTCGCTTTCCTCATCTAGATAACACCTCACTATCACCTTGAGAGCTAGATGGTTCCAAGAAACACCACAATATCATAGAGACATCCAACTCAAATTATACTCATGACAATTATTTATGTAACCTTAGCCAAAGTGCCACACGGTGTGCACACTGTCAACTTCACACATGTGGGGATAAGCAGAGATTCATTAAAGCACTTGAGTAGAAGAATAGATCTATAGATTACAAAGCTCATGATCTCAATAAGATCATGCATAGAGAGAGATGAACACATGGCTACTTGTTGAGCCCTTAGCCTCGAGAGGGAACTACTCCCTCTTCATCATGGGAGTCAGAAACAGCGATGGAGATGGCGGTAGAGTCGATGGAGATGGTTATGGAGTCGATGGAGATGGCTCTGGGGGCAATTCCCCGTCCCGGCAGGGTGCCGGAACAGAGACTTTCCGTCCCCCGAATCTGCCCTTCGGTGGCAGCCGCACTGTGGAGGTTTTTGTGGCTTTCTCCATGATTCTTTAGGGTTTCTGCATCGGAGGCTTCTTATAGGCGAAAGGGGAGGCCGAGGGGGTTCCCGAGGCGGCTGCACCCCCCAGGCGCGGGCCAGGCCAGGCCACGCGGCCAGGGGTGTGTCCCCCTCGAGGCCCTTCTCCGTCTCGTCTTCTGGCTCCATGTTCCCCTCGATGAAATATTGACTTTGGCTTTTGTCCCGTCCAATTCCGAGAATGTTCATTTTTTGGCTTTTCTGGAACCAAAAATAGAAGAAAACAGGCAACTGGCATTGTGGAATCTTGTTAATAGGTTAGTCCCGAAAAACATATAAAAATACCTCAAAGTGTTGACAAAGCAAAGCAAAGTAGATACTAAACAAGCATGGAACATCAAAAATTATAGATACGTTTACGACGTATCAAGCATCCCCAAGCTTAACTCATGCTTGTCCTCGAGTAGTTAAGTGATAAAAGAATAATTTTTGAGGTGACATGCACCATCAAAATCAAGATCAAACCATTTGCAAGCATTGAAAGCTGGGATCAAAGTACTCTAAACATGAGCATGAAAGATAAAGTTCTAACAACAAGACATAGTAACTATGCATGCAACATGAAAGGATACAAACAAAGATCATGAATAACAATGCATTGAAAGATGTTTGTTTGTTTCACATATAGAAAACATAGCATAGTGGTATTCAGCTTGTCCCTCATGGAGTAGCAAAACATAAATGCATAGGACACCTTCAAAGTTCATAAGGGTGACTAGATACAAATAGTTCAAGAACAAGCAATATCAAAGTTATGAATCAATCAACAAGTTTTGGGACAATGCACATTAAACTAAGAATGTCCACTATGCTCTCTCAATAGGTGCATAAATATAGAAGATGGAGACTCAACATAAAAGTAAAAGAAAGGCCTTCATAGAAGGAAGAAGGGATTAAAGTCTCATAAAGAGCTTCCAAAAATTATGGTACTTATTAGCTTTCAGCTCTCATTGCCCCTATCATAAGCATCTTGAAGTGATTAAGGTTAAAGTGAACAAACTATAGAGTATATGCTTGACAAAGTATAAGTCGGCAATCTCATGTCCCTTGAATACGAGGGCCGCTCCTCATGCTACTCAAGTTTAGTTACCGGTAAGTTCTTGTCATAGTAAGTACATGTGTATCATAGAGAACCGCCAACGGGGTACCCCTTGCACATGATATAGGAGCTATCCCATAATCAAAATGACAAGGCAAGCAGATAATGAACATCTCAGCAATCTTCTTATTTACCATGGGAAAATGGTGCTTTTTTCTCTCTTTCCTCTTTTCTCATTTGTTTTTCTTCTTTATCAATCTCTTTCTCTTTTTTTATAAGAAGAATACTTCATAGATTTCTCACTATGGTGATGCTGCAAGTTTCCACCATGATTAGGCATGGCTTAGGCTAGCGGCCTAGGCGTTTCTCTAACACACATACATAACTCCATGGACTTACATGCTCCCCTTTCATTTCACACCGACGACATCCATAAACAAAAGAGCATGATATCAACTGGGTACAATGTACAAGTGCAATGTTGAAAGTGTTCCCCATGACAACATGGTTTTGCTAATCCCCAACGTATAAGTGCAAGCATATACAACATAGATGACACAATGGTTCAAGTTTATTAGGGGCAAGAAAAGTAAAGTGTGCCATCAAGTTCGTGAGATCTTTAATCACTAATTTTCACATAACAAGTTTAATTCAGAAGGTAGATAAAAACATGAATATACTTGGAATAGTAAATGCTAATAGGTAGGTATGGTGGACTCTTTGGAATAACTTGGTTTTATTTGGAGTTGGATGCATGAGTGGAACTCATACTTGGTATGGAGGCTAGCAAAAGACTGGGAGCAACCAACTAAGAGAGCAATAATGGCCATAATCATGTAAAGCGACAAAACATCATTAATTAAAGCATAAAGTGATATTACAAGTCAAAAACTAAATGATCATAAAGGCTATGGTGACTTGGTGTAGTCTTAACATGGTGTGAGCATGCGCCAAGTCAACCCAAATAAAGAATCAAAGGAGAATAGCACAATATTATGCTCTTATATGCTAAAACAACGCATGATTCTTTCAAGGCACATTAAGCAATCTCAATTGTTTGTAACAAGTCATGCTACAGCAATAATCACTAAGCATAAAGTCAAAGCAATATCAAACATGACATGATAAAGTCTAGGCCACAGTCAAAACAAGCTTCCTTTTGTACCACTTAAGCATGAAACTTCCTACTCTTTTCCAACACCAATCGAAAACTAAAGCTAAACGAAGTGCTAGCAAAGGAGAACACTCGAAGAACAATAAGAGTGAAAACTAGAGTGTTCTAGGCAATGAATAACGAGGTGTGTCTCTCTCCAAAATAAGTGTGTTGGGATCCAACCAACTTATTTAAGCAAACCAAACAAAAGAAAACTAAAAACGAAACAAAGACGCTCCAAGAACAACACAATTGTGCATGAAACAATAAAAATGAAGTGTTTGAAAGAAACCTGAGATTTTTATTGATGAAGAAGGGGATGCCTTGGGCATCCCCAAGCTTTGATGCTTGTACCTCTTGAATATTTCTTAGCATGACACGGGGTGGCATCCCCAAGCTTGAGCTTTTGTCCATTCTTCATCTCATTACATCATTCTTTCCCTACACCTGAAAATTTCCTTCATACAAAACTTCACACAATCTTCATTAGCAACATTAGTGCATTCAAAAGATAATAAACATTTGGGTTTTAGTTCTAAAACAGCAAAACTTTCACTAAAAACACAAGCTATTGTAGCAATTCCCTCAAAAAGCTCAGTTCACCAAAAAGAACCCAAAAAGAAATCCATAAAGAGACAAATGCAAATAATGGGAGAAATCTGTCAAAACAGACCAGCAGGTGAAAACCGATTTTTTCGAAGACCTTCTATTGCTCAAATAAAAAAGTGTTGAACTAACGAAAGTTAGCTAACAATATGGGTGATTTATTTAAAACATTCTAGCTCAAACCGACA
Source organism: Avena sativa (assembly GCA_916181665.1). Classification (NCBI taxonomy): domain Eukaryota; kingdom Viridiplantae; phylum Streptophyta; class Magnoliopsida; order Poales; family Poaceae; genus Avena; species Avena sativa. Next base: position 538,661,523 of record OV702289.1, on the reverse strand, counting down.
TACGGAGATTTTTCACGAATTTTTACAGTGAAGCACAAAAATCTCTTTCGGGACAGCACTTCCCGAAATCTTACTTCCCTCTCATTAGAGGTTATTCTTGGCACAAAAATCAAATAAAAAAGGATAAGGAGAGGTTATTACATAAGTAATAACTTCCAAGACTCAAGAAAACTATTGGGTTATCTCCCAAGAAGTACTTTCTTTAACGCCTTTAAGTTAGGCATGATAGTTTGAGAAGATGCTCACATAAGAAATATGAATTGAAGTAAAAAAGAGCATCAAGAAGTAAATTCAAAGCACATTTAAGTCTAACCCACTTCATATGAAAAATAATCTTGTAAAGAAACAAGTCATGAAAGCACAAAGCAACAAGCATAGGAAAGCAAAACAAGTGCAACTTCAAAAATTTCAACATAAAGAGGGGAAACTTAATATTGTTGAGATACATAAAACCATGTTTCCCTCTCTCATAATAACTTTCAGTAACATCATGAATAAAATTAACAATATAACTATCACATAAAACATTCTTATCATGAGCCACATGCATATAATCATTATTACTCTCCACATAAGCATAATTATTCTTATTAATTGTAGTGGGAGCAAATTCAACAAAATAGCCATCATTATTATTCTCATCACCATAATCATCAAATATAGGAGGCATATTGTAATCATAATTAATTTTCTCCTCAATAGTAGGTGGACTGAAAATATCATATTCATCATTGTAATCATCATATATTGGAGCCATAGTATCATCAAAGTAAATTTTCTCCTCCATGCTTGGGGGACTAAAAATATCATGCTCATCAAAACCAGCTTCCCCAAGCTTAGACTTTTCCATAGCATTAGCAATAATGGTGTTCAAATAATTCATACTAATAATATTGCTATTAGCATGCAAATAAAGTTCCATAGGTTTTTTAATTTTCTCTTCAAACACGTCATGTCCTAACTCAAGATAAATACTATAAAGCTCTCTAATTTTGTTGTTGTTTTCCATTAAGCCTAACTAGTGAAAATAAAAACAAGAAACAAAAAGATATAATTGCAGAATCTAAAGGAAATAACTTCGAGCACTCACACACCAGCAACAGTACTAGAAGATAACTTAGTAGCCAGAGGATGTGAGTACCTTTTACCTTACCTCCCGGGCAATGACGCCAGAAAATAGCTTGATGTCTATGCACGCTTCTATTCTTGTAGACAGTGTTCGGCCTCCAAGTGCAGAGGTTTGTAGAACAGCAGCAAGTTTCCCTTAAGTGGATCACCCAAGGTTTATCGAACTCAGGGAGGAAGTGGTCAAAGGTATCCCTCTCAAGCAACCCTGCAATCAAGATATAGTAAGTCTCTTGTGTCCCCAACACACCCAATACACTTGTCAGGTGTATAGGTGCACTAGTTCGGCGAAGAGATAGTGAAATACAAGTAATATGGATGATTATAAGTGGTAATTGCTGTAACTACCTCGGTGAATTACGCTCCTAGTACAAGCCTGGATGATCAGAAATGGTTGAAATAGTATGGTGGGGCCCAAATGCCACTCACAGGTAGACCTTTCGGCCGTCCCAACCATTTCCAAACATCGGGACAAGAACGGGCGGCGTAATCGGCAGGCGAAGGGATCAACTACATACACAAATGAGTATGTATGCAAGCCACCATACAATAGTACATCAGAGCCATTCCATCTAAAAAGAAAGGAAATATAGCAACGCCATACGGCAAGATCCAAATATCCTAGATAGATATAATAGTTTAGGATATCTCCTCATACATCAAACATCAGAGTATCAAGCGGAAGCGGAAGACAAAATCCGAGTACGGAAGACAAATCGGCATAAGATGCCCCATAATTAAGCACATCCCGCCCACAGATCTCACGGATCCCCGTTCCCGGAATCTCTACACCGAATGATCGTTGCCCACATCGTCCGTCTCTTCCACCCAGTATCCATCTTGCGAGTGTACCTGTTCATCTGAACCAATAATTTATCGTGTGAGACCCTAGGGGTACTCAGCAAGTCTTTATGCCTCTAAAGGGGACACAACCTGGGGTGACGCAATTACAGCAAAAGATAAACCCTAGCAATTCTATAGATACTCGCTAACCATCCGCCTAACCAGAGATAGACGGATATCCGTGAATTAATAACAACAGTTATAACAGTAATAAAGGTAATCTTAACAGATCCATCCTCTTCCTCGCTTACCGACGAGGAAGCGGACGAACAACCCCCCCCCCCTCCGTTGGCAGTTTTATTAACCATTCCATGAGTGTTGCACTAATTACTAGTCCGGTCCTTAGTCAAATTAAAAGCGGTACTTTAGTTATTCTTGTCTATGATCGAGAAACTGTGCTCCAAGTCGTCCATAACCGCGGACACGGCTTTCAGAAAGTTTTACCCTGCAGGGGTGCACAAATAGCAACACACACTCGATATGCCTCGGAAAAACCAAATCAAAACCCAACGAGGTAGTCACGACAAAGCAATTACAGGATTCAGAAATATTTCAGGGGGCCACCCCATTGAGCTACCCGCAACGAAGTTAGCTGACTCCGAGACGGACTCAAGGTTTGCGTCAATGGCTGTGAACGACTGGGAACCCGAAAATGTGACTGGGCTTGTCGACACCGCGAAAACACTCCGCTTTCCTAAACAGTACAGTGTGCAGTACCTCGCACAATTTAAATAAAGCAGTAAAGCATGGCATAAGTACAGGATAGTAAATAAAACCTCAAACTAGTTTGTGGCCCCAAGAAATAAGAATGAATCAAGCTCTGGCTCAGGGGGGTCCATAAGGCCTCCCGGATGTGGATAGCACGAATAATCTTGGAACAGGAATCAAGTACTCGGGGTCTTACGGGACACAAGTGAGCCTGAAAAACCAAATAGCGAATATGGCTCACCGATGCCACTTTCATTAGTTATCCCATTACTACTCAGGTTAAGTTGTATAGGCACCTCGTTATCCATCAGACACTCACATACCCTACACATGCTGTTCTACGACTCGCATGGCTCAAACAACTCCTGTAGTAATGGCTCATGGGATGGAGGAACAAGCTTCGGTGGGGTTTAAAAGTAAAGGCTATGCAATACTTGGGATTCAATTTAATGCAATCGCGACTCAATGATGCAAGAATAAGATAGAGGCAATAGGTACTGTATGTATGCAAGCATGTGGTAGTGCTTGCCTGGTAGCTCAGTTGAAGCAAAGGATGGATCTGGGTAGTGTTCCTAGTTCTCTTGATATATCCCCTGCTCAGCGTCTATTCGAAGAAGAACCAAACAAACAAGGGCCAACATAAATAAAGTGCACAAGCATATGAATAAATGCGACAAGCAAACAATCATGCCATGATGAATGATGCACAATTTGCATGGCAATAAGGTAGCATGGCATGGGTGAGGTGTGAAGTACAAGATTAAATCATTTTATTAAGTTTTGGCCCCATTTTATTCACAATTAAGTTTCTGTTCACTTTATATTTATATGATGCATGCTGCAAAACAAACCATGGAATGCATAAACAGAAAGGTCTCGTCGAGCTAATCATTTTAGACATATTATTTGTTAAATTTGGAGTTATAAAACAAAAGTTATTAATTTATTAAAGAAAACGGGCATTTATTGTAATTTAAATAAACTTGGAATTTTAATTGTTCAAAATATATTTTAGATGGCATATTTGAATTCCTCATATTTTTATGATTTGAAAACATATATTATTTGTATTATTTGGAATTATATTTGAAAAGATATTTAAAACAGATTTATATTTGAATTTGAATTAATTTGAAATAAGATTTGAATTTAAACAGAGAGCAGGAATACTTTTTATACTCAGTCTAATCTAGCCATAGACGCTTACAGGTGGGGCCAGGCTGACTGGGTGTCCACGCGCGCAGAAAATCCTTTTTACACCGCGGGCTTAGCTAGATCTAGAGGCCGACAGGTGGGGCTAGCTGGCTCGGGCCCAGACATCAGCGATCGAGCGCGGGGGGGACTGCGGGTTGATGCAAAACAAGCGCAGGAGCCTTTTTGCAAAAACGCCAGAGAGACTGCCATGTGGGGTCAGAGGGGAGCGCGGGTTGAGCCGATCAAAACGTTAGGGGGCTAAAAGCAAAAGGAGGTGGCCCGTACTGTTGATCTTCCTCTGACCTCTGTCGAGGGATCGATGCGCGGCGCGGGGTGGGGATTCGATCCCTGGTCGCGGGCGTGCGCGCGGAGGGCCGGGACCACTGCGGTGGGCTGCGGTAGTTGATAGGAGGGAGCCGGGCGGCTAGCTAGGGTTCCTGCGGCGCCTCGGCGAGGCGAACCAAAAACGTCGCCGGCGCACAGACGGCGTTCGACGGAAGTATCGGCGGCTCTAGACGGCTACGGCGAGGCGGACCATGTCAGGGCGACTGATATGCTCACCACGAGTTGGTTGGTGCAGATGGATCGGGTCGGCGAGCAGCGGATCGACGACGAGGCTCATGTCCGGGGAATTAGGGTTTGGGCTCGGGTGTCGTCGGTGTCCAACGTCCTGGGCTTCTCCTTCCTGGCTCCGGGTACAGGGCGACGTAGGGGAGCTGCGTGGTCCTCCTCGACACCTTGGAGCGCCACCCCACCGGCTGGATAAGGAGGGGGCGGTGGAGGCCGAGGGTGTTGCCGGCGATGGTGTGGCGGTGGTGAGGGACGGCAGGGAGAGGGGGCGTCCTGGGGTGGATCTGGGGATGGCAGAGAGGTGGTAGGAGGAGGATAAAGCCGAGAGGGAGAGGGAGATGCCGTGGGGGTGGGGTAGATGGGAAAAGGTGGCTCGGTGCCACCTTTCTCTTCTCCCTCCTTCACGTGCACGGTCGGGGAAGGGCAGGGCACGCGCATGGGAAGCTGGCAGGTGGGGTAGGGCAGGCCAGGGTGGTGGGAGGCTCGGCCAGGGCCACAAGGCAGGGAGGGGAGGAGCAAGAGAGGGAGAGGCTCAGGTAGGGCTAGGTTTGGAGCTAGGGTAGGAGGGAAGGGGTATGGCTCGGGCTAGGGCTGGACTAGGGTTTGGGTGGGGTAGCTAGGTGGCATGGTGGTAGCCTCGGGGTAGGGAGAGAAGAGGTGAGGCCGAGAGAGAGAGGTGGTGGACTTAGGGTTAGGTGAGAGGGGTGTGGTAGATTAGGGTTAGCTTAGATGGGGTATGGGGTAAGTAGGTGATTAGATAGGATCTTAGCTAGGGTTTTAGGAAGAGGGTTAAAGAGAGAGGTAGGTTTAGAGAGAGGAGAGATTAGATGGAGTGGTCCTTGACAAGTTCAAGCATGCCCCAAGCAAGCTCCAACAAGATCAAGTCAAGAAAAGAGAGAAAAGGAGAAAAGGGGATGATGGCATAGATGGATTTGGTGATAGGGTTTTAAGCAAGATCATCATGGATCAAGCCAAAAGAAAGGGTAGAAAGAGAGGTGATCCATTCCAAAAACCAAATAAAATCCAAATACTAGAAAAGGTGACACTTGCATGGCCCATGCAAAACATTTAATGCCATGTTGATTCTTGTGAAAACAATATTAATACATGGCATTATTATCATGCATTCCCAAAATTGGAGTAAGGCCCAAGCAAAAGAATTTAGAAAGACTTCCAAGTGGAGTATGTGGAGATGATCACATTGGATTATATTTGGGACTTGCTAGTGTGTATATGCCGCTAGGTATTTAATAAGCCCACAAAAATATCCCAGCATGATGATAACCCCAGAACAACACATAAGGAAGCTAGGAAAAGGTTCCACTCACAAGGCATGCAAAGGTGGCCATGTGGCTCTCATGTTTCAATATTGTGAAAACAACATGATGCTAAGATGAGAGCATGTGGTAAAAGAATTGGATCCATCCTAACCCACATGAGCTAGAGGTAAAACCAATAAGTGCCAAGCTCATATTTAGTTGGATGGTGGAATTATAAGGTGGTGAAAGAAAGGTGGTGGAGTTAATAAGAGACATGCCCCCAACTCAACTTGGGCATGAAACAATATATCAAGAACCAAATACAATATCAAGAGGCAAATACAATTAATAGTGCATATGAGATAAGAACCAAATCAAAAAGGGTTTTATATGATGCTCAAATGCAAGGAGGCATGATGACATGAGCATGATATAATGATGATGCAACAATTATATATTTGAAGTAGCCCTTATATTACTAGACCAAGTAGCATTACAATTGTTAGACAATTGGGATGCTACAACTCTCCCCCACTAAGCAAGAATCTCGCCCCGAGATTCCTAGGAAAAAGAAAACAACACAAGGAGAGACGGGTGTCCGGAACGAAGGTGACCCCCACGTTCCCAAGATGATGAACCACGGAATGGTGCATCCACTACACCTTACAAAACTTGCTAGACTTGTTGCGAGTCTTGCGTTTTGCTTGCGAAACAACGGGTTGGAAGAGTTGAAGGATTGTCGAGAGACAAGAAGGATAGGATGGACATGGCTCCGGTTTTCTCAAGAACATGATAAGAGAAAAAGGACCACTTAAGAAAGAAAGGACAAGATGATGTAGCATGGATAAAGAAAGGCACACCGATAAGATTAAAGATTTACCGATACTAGAGAGGATGAATCTCTGTCTCGCCGGAAGAAAAGATCTAGATTGGAGAGGTTTTGAAGCACTATGACAATAGCATCGTACCTGCTCTCAGATTTTGAGAAAGGAAGTTCGGAAACAATATTGCCTTCAAACAATAGAGTCCCTTGATATGAACAGAAAGATTTAGCTAGACATCGCCGGATTAGATTCTTGTTGCGCCGGTAAGAACCCAAGGATCACGCAATTGAGGTGCGCGGATATAACTTCCAGAGACGGATATGAAGCCAGATCATGGTGGAATCCCGAGAAGCAAAGAGTATGGAGGATCTGGAGTTTATTGTAGGAACACTTATTGCTTTCTTTAGCCTTGAGGCTAACGCAATAGATTTGCGGATGATGGCATCAACCATAATTGGCTTTACCACAGGAAAGAATTGATGAAACAAAGAGAGATAGCTTCCTTTCATCTTGTTTGGGGATGTAGAGCTCCGGTAGAAAGACGAGGACAGAAAAGAGTTTGCGTTTGTTTTCCACCAGATAATTGAAGATTTTGCTCCGTGTAGGAAAGATAGATCACCAACAAGAGATTATTGATTACTTTCTTCGAGAGAGCACTCCGGAAAAACAAGGACGGAAGTAAAGTATCGAGGGATAAAGGCCACTTCTAACTTCCGTGGAATGAGTGAAATCACATTAGTTCACCAATTCAATGTACGAGAGCGAATGATAAGAGTAGTGGTATGGTAGCTACTCCATCCCGCACTCAGAGCATTACTCCGCACACGAATAAGAAAACCATGCAACCCAACTACCGAAACAGACTGAAGGTATAGACAAAACTCATGGAACTTCGTTAGAAAACAAGGATAGATGCAAACGATTCACCGGATCCAAGACAGATAATGGTGATGATGTTGTCGTCATAACGTAAGTAACCAGCCACCGGAAAGATATGAAGGAAGATCATGGAGACAACTGCAAGATTCCACAGACAAAGAAAAAGATAGCACCACATGAACAGAAGGATTACGAAAGATCTGAAAAGTCTTCATGGCCTCCGGTGGATTGAGCATAGATGGTAGAGCGAGAGGGTTTCACGAGATCACTTGACGAGACTGAGGTGAAAAGAACTCCATGTTGTTCTTGAAAAGATAGAGAGAGATTTAGCGGTCTTGGGAAAAACTTTAGCAGAACGACGATGATAACTTGCCAACAAGGAACAACTCCGGATTGGTTGAAGATGGAGGATGGAATTAACAATGGACTTGCCAATTCCAGAATTGAAGCGATCTATTTAGCAGAAGGACGTGGCCGAGATAGGTGACTTCAAAAAGTCAGAATTCACGCTTTGAAAACTTTGCACATAGGCAGTATTCTCGAAGCTTGAGAGAAAGAGACACAGAAGATCTTCCATGTCCTTCCATTGATATCGAATAGGCAAGCATATTATCAACATATACCACCATGGATTAACAAGATATTCCCAGAATACCAAGTTCAGAAGGCGAGAGAAACGAACAAATGCTCGAAACACTTTCTGAGCTCAACGCTCTTAGAAAGATCAATATTAAGAGCACGGGTTCGTGTTGAAGAATATGCACTGGAAGAATAGATTATCTGGTCCTTCAGAAGAAAAAGAGATGTCACCTGGTCCACATTGTCGATTGGATTGCCGGTTACAAGGATAAAGAGATCTTGGATAAGAATCGATGATAGATCATACCTTAAGCAAAACTATCAGAGACGAAAAGATGCGATTCCCTCGTCTCAAAGAGAATTTTTGCAGATATGGAGTTCAAAAGATGTGCCGCATGATGAACAGATGATAGACCGCCGTAGTGCCTTGAGAAACTCCGGATTTCCAAGGATGCTTGAATAAGCATAGATAGGATCACGGTGTACCCAAAATCACAGGAGTATCTTTGGCAATCCGGAGTGGTAGCATTTTCCATATTCCAATTGACACTATCATGAGTGGAATATAGCTATGCCGAGAACCAAATTACAATCACCAGCATCGGATCGACACATGTTATGTAATTAGCCCAAGAGAAAAGGAGATGAAAAGAAACTCCAAGATTAAGCGCCGGTGACAAAAGAATGAGTTAGCATGGACATGCTGATAAAAGAGAGATAGATAATGTTTCACACACGACTGAAAAGGAGTGTGCAAACACAGATGGATCAAAAAAAAAATTCCGCAATTTTCGGCATTAAAATACCGATAGATGCGCAAAATCACTTAGCAGATAGGGATTAGCATCAGATGCCTACACAGAAGAACACCCTTTAAAAGATGGCACCGGTTAACAAGGAGTCAGGTAGATCGCGCCGGTTTTCAAAAGCCTGTCGGTATGGAATGTACCAACAGTTGATAACCAAAAGGCCGATAAGATAACAACTTGGGTGCAACAGATAGACAAAGAATTCACATGCACACACACACAGATACACAACCTATGGTACTACGGAAACCCAGAACACGTGAATCCTAGTTTGAATTTAAGAAGAGGATTGAAAACGTTACACTTCCTTACCAGAAAAGGGTGGGTGGGTGGGTAAGAAGAAAAGTGGAAGCAGTCCTACTCTCACGTTTTGTTTTTCCCTAGTATACATAACTACCAAAAATATTTGCTAGACAGACAACGACCATTTGGCTGAGACCCTGAAGGTCGGGATGGCTCTGATACCAATTGTAACTACCTCGGTGAATTACGCTCCTAGTACAAGCCTGGATGATCAGAAATGGTTGAAATAGTATGGTGGGGCCCAAATGCCACTCACAGGTAGACCTTTCGGCCGTCCCAACCATTTCCAAACATCGGGACAAGAACGGGCGGCGTAATCGGCAGGCGAAGGGATCAACTACATACACAAATGAGTATGTATGCAAGCCACCATACAATAGTACATCAGAGCCATTCCATCTAAAAAGAAAGGAAATATAGCAACGCCATACGGCAAGATCCAAATATCCTAGATAGATATAATAGTTTAGGATATCTCCTCATACATCAAACATCAGAGTATCAAGCGGAAGCGGAAGACAAAATCCGAGTACGGATAAGAAGCAAATCGGCATAAGATGCCCCATAATTAAGCACATCCCGCCCACAGATCTCACGGATCCCCATTCCCGGAATCTCTACACCGAATGATCGTTGCCCACATCGTCCGTCTCTTCCACCCAGTATCCATCTTGCGAGTGTACCTGTTCATCTGAACCAATAATTTATCGTGTGAGACCCTAGGGGTACTCAGCAAGTCTTTATGCCTCTAAAGGGGACACAACCTGGGGTGACGCAATTACAGCAAAAGATAAACCCTAGCAATTCTATAGATACTCGCTAACCATCCGCCTAACCAGAGATAGACGGATATCCGTGAATTAATAACAACAGTTATAACAGTAATAAAGGTAATCTTAACAGATCCATCCTCTTCCTCGCTTACCGACGAGGAAGCGGACGAACAACCCCCCCCCCCCTCCGTTGGCAGTTTTATTAACCATTCCATGAGTGTTGCACTAATTACTAGTCCGGTCCTTAGTCAAATTAAAAGCGGTACTTTAGTTATTCTTGTCTATGATCGAGAAACTATGCTCCAAGTCGTCCATAACCGCGGACACGGCTTTCAGAAAGTTTTACCCTGCAGGGGTGCACAAATAGCAACACACACTCGATATGCCTCGGAAAAACCAAATCAAAACCCAACGAGGCAGTCACGACAAAGCAATTACAGGATTCAGAAATATTTCAGGGGGCCACCCCATTGAGCTACACGCAACGAAGTTAGCTGACTCCGAGACAGACTCAAGGTTTGCGTCAATGGCTGTGAACGACTGGGAACCCGAAAATGTGTCTGGGCTTGTCGACACCGCGAAAACACTCCGCTTTCCTAAACAGTACAGTGTACAGTACCTCGCACAATTTAAATAAAGCAGTAAAGCATGGCATAAGTACAGGATAGTAAATAAAACCTCAAACTAGTTTGTGGCCCCAAGAAATAAGAATGAATCAAGCTCTGGCTCAGGGGGGTCCATAAGGCCTCCCGGATGTGGATAGCGCGAATAATCTTGGAACAGGAATCAAGTACTCGGGGTCTTACGGGACACAAGTGAGCCTGAAAAACCAAATAGCGAATATGGCTCACCGATGCCACTTTCATTAGTTATCCCATTACTACTCAGGTTAAGTTGTATAGGCATCTCGTTATCCATCAGACACTCACATACCCTACACATGTTGTTCTACGACTCGCATGGCTCAAACAACTCCTGTAGTAATGGCTCATGGGATGGAGGAACAAGCTTCGGTGGGGTTTAAAAGTAAAGGCTATGCAATACTTGGGATTCAATTTAATGCAATCGCGACTCAATGATGCAAGAATAAGATAGAGGCAATAGGTACTGTATGTATGCAAGCATGTGGTAGTGCTTGCCTGGCAACTCAGTTGAAGCAAAGGATGGATCTGGGTAGTGTTCCTGGTTCTCTTGATATATCCCCTGCTCAGCGTCTATTCGAAGAAGAACCAAACAAACAAGGGCCAACATAAATAAAGTGCACAAGCATATGAATAAATGCGACAAGCAAACAATCATGCCATGATGAATGATGCACAATTTTCATGGCAATAAGGTAGCATGGCATGGGTGAGGTGTGAAGTACAAGATTAAATCATTTTATTAAGTTTTGGCCCCATTTTATTCACAATTAAGTTGCTGTTCACTTTATATTTATATGATTCATGCTGCAAAACAAACCATGGAATGCATAAACAGAAAGGTCTCGTCGAGCTAATCATTTTAGACATATTATTTGTTAAATTTGGAGTTATAAAACAAAAGTTATTAATTTATTAAAGAAAAGGGGAATTTATTGTAATTTAAATAAACTTGGAATTTTAATTGTTCAAAATATATTTTAGATGGCATATTTGAATTCCTCATATTTTTATGATTTGAAAACATATATTATTTGTATTATTTGGAATTATATTTGAAAAGATATTTAAAACAGATTTATATTTGAATTTGAATTAATTTGAAATAAGATTTGAATTTAAACAGAGAGCAGGAATACTTTTTATACTCAGTCTGATCTAGCCACAGACGCTTAAAGGTGGGGCCAGGCTGACTGGGTGTCCACGCGCGCAGAAAATCCTTTTTACACCGCGGGCTTAGCTAGATCTAGAGGCCGACAGGTGGGGCTAGCTGGCTCGGGCCCAGACGTCAGCGATCGAGCGCAGGGGGGGGGACTGCGGGTTGATGCAAAACAAGCGCAGGAGCCTTTTTGCAAAAACGCCAGAGAGACTGCCATGTGGGGTCAGAGGGGAGCACGGGTTGAGCCGATCAAAACGTTAGGGGGCTAAAAGCAAAAGGAGGTGGCCTGTACTGTTGATCTTCCTCTGACCTCTGTCGAGGGATCGATGCGCGGCGCGGGGTGGGGATTCGATCCCTGGTCGCGGGCGTGCGCGCGGAGGGCCGGGACCACTGCGGTGGGCTGCGGTAGTTGATAGGAGGGAGCCGGGCGGCTAGCTAGGGTTCCTGCGGCGCCTCGCCGAGGCGAACCAAAAACGTCGCCGGCGCACAGACGGCGTTCGACGGAAGTATCGGCGGCTCTAGACAGCTACGGCGAGGCGGACCATGTCAGGGCGACTGAGATGCTCACCGCGAGTTGGTTGGTGCAGATGGATCGGGTCGGCGAGCAGCGGATCGACGACGAGGCTCATGTCCGGGGAATTAGGGTTTGGGCTTGGGCGTCGTCGGTGTCCAACATCCTGGGCTTCTCCTTCCTGGCTCCGGGTACAGGGCGACGTAGGGGAGCTGCGTGGTCCTCCTCGACACCTTGGAGCGCCACGCCACCGGCTGGATAAGGAGGGGGCGGTGGAGGCCGAGGGTGTTGCCGGTGATGGTGTGGCGGTGGTGAGGGACGGCAGGGAGAGGGGGCGTCCTGGGGTGGATCTGGGGATGGCAGAGAGGTGGTAGGAGGAGGATAAAGCCGAGAGGGAGAGGGAGATGCCGTGGGGGTGGGGTAGATGGGAAAAGGTGGCTCGGTGCCACCTTTCTCTTCTCCCTCCTTCACGTGCACGGTCGGGAAGGGCAGGGCGCGCGCATGGGAAGCTGGCAGGTGGGGTAGGGCAGGCCAGGGTGGTGGGAGGCTCGGCCAGGGCCACAAGGCAGGGAGGGAAGGAGCAAGAGAGGGAGAGGCTCAGGTAGGGCTAGGTTTGGAGCTAGGGTAGGAGGGAAGGGGTATGGCTCGGGCTAGGGCTGGACTAGGGTTTGGGTGGGGTAGCTAGGTGGCATGGTGGTAGCCTCGGGGTAGGGAGAGAAGAGGTGAGGCCGAGAGAGAGAGGTGGTGGACTTAGGGTTAGGTGAGAGGGGTGTGGTACATTAGGGTTAGCTTAGATGGGGTATGGGGTAAGTAGGTGATTAGATAGGATCTTAGCTAGGGTTTTAGGAAGAGGGTTAAAGAGAGAGGTAGGTTTAGAGAGAGGAGAGATTAGATGGAGTGGTCCTTGACAAGTTCAAGCATGCCCCAAGCAAGCTCCAACAAGATCAAGTCAAGAAAAGAGAGAAAAGGAGAAAAGGGGATGATGGCATAGATGGATTTGGTGATAGGGTTTTAAGCAAGATCATCATGGATCAAGCCAAAAGAAAGGGTAGAAAGAGAGGTGATCCATTCCAAAAACCAAATAAAATCCAAATACTAGAAAAGGTGACACTTGCATGGCCCATGCAAAACATTTAATGCCATGTTGATTCTTGTGAAAACAATATTAATACATGGCATTATTATCATGCATTCCCAAAATTGGAGTAAGGCCCAAGCAAAAGAATTTAGAAAGACTTCCAAGTGGAGTATGTGGAGATGATCACATTGGATTATATTTGGGACTTGCTAGTGTGTATATGCCGCTAGGAATTTAATAAGACCACAAAAATATCCCAGCATGATGATAACCCCAGAACAACACATAAGGAAGCTAGGAAAAGGTTCCACTCACAAGGCATGCAAAGGTGGCCATGTGGCTCTCATGTTTCAATATTGTGAAAACAACATGATGCTAAGATGAGAGCATGTGGTAAAAGAATTGGATCCATCCTAACCCACATGAGCTAGAGGTAAAACCAATAAGTGCCAAGCTCATATTTAGTTGGATGGTGGAATTATAAGGTGGTGAAAGAAAGGTGGTGGAGTTAATAAGAGACATGCCCCCAACTCAACTTGGGCATGAAACAATATATCAAGAACCAAATACAATATCAAGAGGCAAATACAATTAATAGTGCATATGAGATAAGAACCAAATCAAAAAGGGTTTTATATGATGCTCAAATGCAAGGAGGCATGATGACATGAGCATGATATAATGATGATGCAACAATTATATATTTGAAGTAGCCCTTATATTACTAGACCAAGTAGCATTACAATTGTTAGACAATTGGGATGCTACAATTGCAATCTGAAATAAGAATGGCAGCAAGCAAACATGTAACAGAACTGATTGTAAATGGTGTTTCAATGCTTAGAAACAAGGCGTAAGGATCATACTTTCACTAGTGAACACTCTCATATAAATATCTTCTCTTTATGATACTACTCTGAACTACTCTCTGGTTGGATAACTCTAATCCACGGTAGGGCTATAACATCACACCTCAAAGTTTGCTTTCCCCATCTAGATAACCCCTCACTATCACCTTGAGCGCTAGATGGTTCCAACAAACACCACAATCTCATAGAGACATCCAACTCAAATTATACTCATGACAAGTATTTATGTAACCTTAGCCAAAGTGCCACACGGTGTGCACACTGTCAACTTCACACACGTGGGGATAAGAAGAGATTCATTAAAGCACTTGAGTAGCAGAATAGATCTATAGATTACAAAGCTCATGATCTCAATAAGATCATGCATAGAGAGAGAGAGAGATGAACACATAGCTACTTGTAGAGCCCTTAGCATCAAGAGGGAACTACTCCCTCTTCATCATGGGAGTCAGCAACGCCGATGGAGATGGCGGTGGAGTCGATGGAGATGGCTGTGGAGTCGATGGAGATGTCTCCAGGGGCAATTCCCCGTCCTGGCAGGGTGCCGGAACAAAGACTTTCCATCCCCCGAATCTCCCTTCGGTGGCAGCGGCGAGGTGGAGGTTTTCGTGGCTTTCTCCCCTATTCTTTAGGGTTTCTGCATCGGAGGCTACTTTCAGGCGAAAGGGGAGGCCGAGGGGGTGCCCGAGGCGGCTGCACCCCCCAGGCGCGGGCCAGGCCAGGCCACACGGCCATGGGGTGTGGCCCCCTCGAGGCCCTTCTCTGTCTTGTTTGCTGGCTCCGTTATCCCCACGGTGAAATATTGACTTTGGCTTTTGTCCCGTCCAATTCTGACAATATTCATTTTCTGGCTTTTCTAGAACCAAAAACAGAAGAAAACAGGCAACTGGCACTATGGCATCTTGTTAATAAGTTAGTCCCAGAAAACATATAAAGATACCTCAAAGTGTTGACAAAGCAAAGCAAAGTACATAATAAACAAGCATGGAACATCAAAAATTATAGATACGTTTACGACGTATCAACCAGGGACCCCCGGGTGACACGGGGATATCAATTGAAAGCTAGTTGACTCGAGGATAACGAGTAACCACTGTGCTTATTGCATTAGTCTGATCCAAGGAGCTTAATCGCTAAGAGACCTAAAGGGTCTTAATCGTCTAGTGTTTGACCATGGTTTTGGTAGCAGGCTAGTAGGATTATTGAAGTTGGTATGAAATCTACCAAGAGGAGTTCCAGCTAATTATGGGTTGCTCGCCTACACATATATCTATAAGATTATAATTGTTACATTTACCACTCGTCCACCTGGCACATTCACTATCACCATGAACTGAATTTCCCCACGCCTTCTTTCGCCATCTGCAGGAAACAACAAACAAGCAAAGTCATTCTTTACTTTTATGCATTATATTTCTGAAGTTTATATTTTAGTTCTATTTAAATCTATCACATTTAATCAAAACCCCATTCATATTTCAACACTTGTAGTCAATTCACTTGAAGACCTGTGACAACTTCGGGTGTGACAGAGACTTCATCAATAAACACTTACCTTTGGGCTCCTTGTGGGATCGATATTTGAACTTCGAAACTAGCTACAAATGATCTGTGCACTTGCAGACATCACTTCACCGAATGAAGAGGTAAATAATTGATTAGGGTTAAACTCATCAATGCCCATTGTTATGGACTTGGGTTTTGGAGAAGAGGGGAACGCTGGAGGCATCAATCGGATAGCAAACAAGCACACAGGGATGCTAGGTTTACCTAGGTTCAGGCCTTGTAGAAGACCCTACTCCTGCTTGTCTACTCTTGGAATTATCGAGGGAGTCGAAAGTTACAGGGGGTGCGCAGATGCAATCTGGCGATAGTGTGGAAACTAGTGTTGTGATTGTCCTCCTCGCCGCCCCCTCCTAGCCTTTATATGGATAGGCTAGGTCTTGGGATAGCAGGACGAGTCGGTTACAAGTTAGGGTATTCCCTTTAAACTTTCTATCTTGAGCTCGCCGAGTGCTGCAAGCAGTCGGAGTCTCCTTAGGTCACCTGAATCCTTGATTGGGCCATGGTAACATCGTGGGCTTCTGCTAGACTGGACCATATATGCCAAACTCGAGTACCTATAAGGTATGTCCATGTTAGTAGGCCCCGAGTGTTCAGTTGAATCGCAGATTTGAGTGGAGACCTATGAACTTTTCGAGTGCACATCCGAGCATGTTTTCGAGTGCTCTGATTTGTATAATAGGGATTGTTGATATACGTGCCGGATTTATCCGATGTATCGAGATCAGTTTAACTGCCTTAGGGAAAAACAACGCAATCTACTCAAACTCGAGTCCCCGAACTCTAATTCGGAAAAGTGCTGGCGCAATTCGACTCAGGCTGCGGAGGTCTTATAGAGTCGAATCCCAGTGTACAAGTGTGAGAACTCGAAGCGTTCGTCAAGGCTTTTTCATCGTGCCTACAGGCATGGATTATGTCTGGTAGAGCGCAGCAGGTGGGTTGCCGGGCCTTATTCATGTCTTATCTTCACGTTGTAGACGTGGCATCCGAATTTTGTCATCACGGAGATGATTCGGGTGGCCTAGGAGACGTAACCTCTTTGTAGGGAAGATATGAGGCAGAGTCGCCAAAGCTTTCGAGTGTGGACGTAGTCCAAACGCAGTTATGTGTAAGAAAAAATCATAGGGTGCGCGACCAACGCTCCCTATGGGAGTAGCCCCCGAGTGCCTATTCGAGTCGTAGACTCGAGTAGGGACTATAAGTGTTCCGCAACTGCTATCGTATTTTACTTGTTCCAATCGAATGTGCTTCTAGTGCTCCCTAATGGAGTAACCCGAAGTCCACAGTCGAATTGTTGATTCAAGTGAAGGGTTTTTGCGAGAAAATATGTTCTCATAATGCTTGGATATCTTAAAAGGTTTCTCGGGTGCGTGGCCAGCGCTCCTGTTAGGAGTAGCCCCTGAGTGCTTGGTGAAGTCGAAGACTCGAGTAAGGACTAGAATAGTCACAGAGTGCTCCTGCTAGAGTTTGATGATGTTAGTGATGACGATAAGGTGACCTTAGTTGCCCGTGTGAGCAGTTTTGACGGGATGTGACGAAGAGGTGGGTCCCATTTCTGACTTGAATTTGACCGGGCATGCGCAATCTTTTGGTTTTAACTGTGTCTCCTTGATTCTCGCGCGTAATGGGGGGAGTGGAGCGATGGTTCGTGTTTTACCCTACCACGCATCGACACTGACGTGTGCCACGCGTCTGTATGGTTCTCTCCTGGCTGTTGGATGGCATCTTCGACGAGGTTAAGTAGAGAACCGTTGTGCGGTAATTCCCCACATCTTCTTCTCACTCGCGCACTTCCGCCATTGCCGCTCCTGCTGTTCCATTGCTGTCATCTTCCTTGTGGCACTGGACCAACTCTGCACTTTCCCGAGCTACTTCCTGCGCTCCCACCACAAGCGCTAGATGGGGAAGAAGAAGGGAAGCTCTGCTGCTGGATATTCGGCGGCCACTGCTGCGGCCAACAAGAAGGGTGCCGCCACCGCGGGCACAAGCACTGCCGCTAGAGCTGGGAAGAAAACGGCCTCGGAACCCGCGTCACGAATCGGTCGTGGCGCGCCTCCATCATCAAGCCTGCGTAGCTCTTCACTCAGCGTCGGGATGGGACACTCCCCGCCGCGGAAGATGACTGCCGTATTGATGTCTACGCACTTCTATTCTTGTAGACAGTTGTTGGGCCTCCAAGTGTAGAGGTTTGTAGAACAGCAACAAGTTTTCCCTTAAGTGGATCACCCAAGGTTTATCGAACTCAGGAAGGAAGTGGTCAAAGGTATTCCCTCTCAAGCAACCCTGCAATCAAGATACAAGAAGTCTCTTGTGTCCCCAACACACCCAATACACTTGTCAGGTGTATAGGTGCACTAGTTCGGCGAAGAGATAGTGAAATACAAGTGGTATGGATGATTATAAGTGGTAACGGTGATAGAAAATAGCTTGATGGCGTGGAAGAGACTAAAGGCAAACTGAAATAAAGAAGAAAGCAAGCAAACATGTAATAGATCTAATAGCAAACGGTGTTTCAGTGCTTAGAAACAAGGCCTAGGGATCATACTTTCACTAGTGAACACTCTCATATAAATATCTTCTCCTTATGATACTACTCTTAACTACTCTCCGGTTGAACACTCTAATCGATGGTAGGGCTATAACAGCACACCTCAAAGTAAGTCTTTCCCATCTAGAAAACCCCACACTTTCACCTTGAGTATTAGATGAGTCCAACAAACACCACAATTTCATAAAGACATCTAACTTCAAATATAACTCATAACAAGTATTTGTAATCTCTAGCCTAAGTGCCACCATGGTGTGCACGCTGTCACTTTCACACACATGGGGAGAGCAGAGATCTATTAAAGCACTTGAGTAGCAAGGTAGATCTATAGATTACAAGCTCATGATCTCAATAATATCATGCATAGAGAGAGAGATGAACACATAGCTACCGGTAGAACCCTTAGCCTCGAGAGAGAACTACTCCCTCCTCATCATGGGAATCATCAATGGTGATGGAGATGGTGGTGGAGATCGATGGAGATGGCTCCGGGGGCACTTCCCCGTCCCGGCAGGGTGCCGGAACAGAGACTTTCTATCCCCCGAATCTCCCCTTCGGTGGCGGCGGCGCTGCGGAACTTTTCATGGATTTCTGATTGACTATTTAGGGTTTTGGTATCGAGAGGCTCTTATAGGCGAAGAAGGCAAGGTCGGTGGCCGGCCAGGGGGCCCACACCATGCCCTGGCGCGGCCTAGGGTTTCCCGCACCTAGGGTGGTGTGGCCAGGCCCTGGCCCTCCTCCGTCTCGTATTCTGGCTCAGTGAGTCTTCCGGGAAAATAGGAACTTTGGCTTTTGTCCCGTCCAATTCCGAGAATATACATTTTCTGACTTTCCTGGAACCAAAAACAGCAGAAAACAAGCAACTGGCACTGTGGCATCTTGTTAATAGGTTAGTCCAAGAAATCATATGAAAAGTACTCCAAAGTTGGAACAAAACACAAGAAAGTAGATAAAACCAAGCATGGAACATCAAAAATTATAGATACATTTGCAATGTATCACGTATCCCCAGCGACGAGGTAATCCCCAGTCCTCCCACCGGGTTTCGACTAATGTTCCTTGCCTTCATCATTTGTGGTCTGTCCCTTCCCCCCTTCACAAGTTTGTGAGGGGGTTGCTTTGTTTCTATGGGATCCAGTTGCATCAGTTGACCCCAAATTTTATCCTACACATCGCCTGCTTCATTACTCTCTACGAGTGCTGGATCAGAATCGAGCCACACTTTGGCCTCTTTAAAAAACTCTTCAAACTCAAACGCTAGTCGGGCTCTAGATCTATAGTCTACGATATAGGAGGCAGCGGTATCCATGTCGATTCCAACATCACCTACTTCGCCATCAACTTCAATGCATCTATCCAAGGGTGGAGGGAGAAGTGGTTCTACATCCGCGACCAAAAAGTGGATGGAGAGCACTACGGACTCGCGCCCTTTGACCCAGTTGCAGTTTACAATAGGAGGAGGTCGTGGAAGAATGTTGTGATGCCTGGTGAAGCCGAGGAAACAGAGATGTTGTACCAGCATGTCTGTGACTTGGAGCGCCGCATAGGCAAGGAGATAGGCGGTGCAGACCTCATTCGCACTTGGATCCGCTATCGTGTGCAACCACTGCAGGCTAGGGTGCATCCCATGTGCTGCTGGACTGGTACCAAGGATGTCACTCGCATATCGCGAGAGGGCATTTCTTCTGGCGAGGTCGACAGGAGGTTTCGACTGCTGACCAAGTACACCACCAAGGAGGATCTCCCGGGTGACTCAGTCGTGCCTCCCTTCTGTGCAAGCAATCCTCCGACTGAGGTGGATTTCTCTTTGAAGTTTTCTTGACTTTCAATTGTTTGTTAGGTTTATTTTATACTGATGCTTGTTTCTGGTTTCAGGACTGGAAGGTGGCCGCCAACTTACCTCCTCAGCCCGAGGGAATAATTCCGTGCAAAGTGGAAGAGGAGGATGAATCGGGCTCTACTATCCCCATGGAGGAAGAACGCGAAACCCCTAAGTTCGAGGGGACTCGCAAGCGCTCCCGAAGCAAGGACTCGGATGCCTCTTCACCGATGACACCGGAGGGTCCTCCTGCTGCAGCAGAGGAGGCAATCCCTGCCGTGCCTATACACGCCATGGCTCCTCCGTTGCGGAAGAAGTTGAGGCTGCCGAAGGAGTCATCTGGGGATTCCTTCGACCTCAAAAATTTGGATGGTTATGTACTCATTCTTGCGATTTCGTCTTGTCTTCCCAAAATATGTTCTTCTGAAGTAGTGTTGGATACATTTGTAGTCAAACGACATCGTCATCCTCCGACGACTATCGATTTGTCAAGGAGTCTGGAGTCACAGACTCCAAAGACAAGGAGGTGGCGGTACCATCTCCTTCTCCTCCGGTGGCGGCCCACTCTGGTGCCAACTCTTCGAGCTCCCCCCATGCTAGGGAGCATCAAATTGTTGCCCGTACGTCGATTCTGAAAGAATCTTTGGAGTCCCTGGAGGAACACATGAGTTTTCTCGTGTCGTTGGCAGTTGAATTTTTGTGTTAATGCTCACACTATTTCCCTTTTCTTGTAGCCTATTGAGAAGGATTCTACTCGCCTCGCCGAACAGATCAGTTCCTTGGGTCGACAGCATGCTTTGCTGGAAACCCACCACCATGCTTTCCAAGGTTAGTTTTATACTTTTATCTCCATTTCGTTTTCATAGAGGTTGGTAGGCTCAAGTTTTGCCATTGTAGGTGAGCATAATGATCTTCTTTGTTGCATTGACTCCATCAAGAAGGGACTTGTCGCAGTGTAGAAGAAATGCGACGAGGCACTCGAGGCTCTCGATGAGTCAAAAAAGCATGAAGAGGATTGGCGTTCTTCCACCGCTGAGAGGGAAAAGGTGTTCGTAGAACATCTCTTCTCTATCGCGAAAACACCCTCAGTGTGATATTGTCTCGCTTGCATTTGCGATGCACTTTGCCTTCATGTTATTGTGCTCATATGTGTACTCTGTAGATGCTGCCGGCGTGGATTTTGATGCCCAGGCTTTCACCCGCCCAGATGCTTTGGCCGGTGCCATGGCTGCCGTCAAAGACCGCAATGTCTCTGCCAAGGACTCACTCGGGAGAGCTAAGGGCATGCTGGGACATCTTCGAGAGGAAATAGTCCCAAAGGCCAAGATGATCGAAAATCTTGATGGCTTGGTGGAATCCTTCATAGAAGGCGTGCCAATGGACTTTAAAAACTCACAACGGGCAGTTGAAGCGACCATGGGACTCGCGATGGCGCAAGCTCACGGCGTTGAACTGGACCCCAGCGAAGTCTCCTCGGCGATGCTGGTCACCGCGGATGGCCAGCAGGTAGTGTTTGCTCCCTTCGCCACTAGTTGCAGTAAATATGGGCCTCGGCTCATTGAGACACTCGCCACTTATTCGGCGGAGCTGCGACGGTTGAAGACAGCAAAAGCTGCGGCGTCCGAGGATATAGCTGGGAAATTGGTGGCATCAGAGGCTGCTACAGAGTCAAGGAAGCCCCTGAGTGCAAAAACGAAGCAGTAGAGCGTTGCCCGGCTGCCTTTTGTAATAGTCTAGCTTTCCTTGTTGAATTGTGCTATTTTGGGAGTATCCCTTTCGAAACTTGTTGAACTTGGAATTGTTCTTCTTGTTTACTGATGAATGGTTGGTCTTATGTAACACCCTCAAATCGGCCCTATGCAAGTTTTAGCGCTTCCCGCCAAACCCGCATAGAAGCGATTCAAGGACGCCCACCAGGCACTTTCGTGCGGGTGGAAAACGAAGTAATACCATTACACAACAGTCCTTGATGGGACCCACAGAACAGATATATATATATATACAACAGCGACTCAACGAGTCAAGAATACAGATATACAGTACAAAGATCCAAATCACCATGAAAACGATAGAGCGTTCGACTACGGATAAGATGCAAATGGGGCTAAGAGCCCTGAAGAATAACCAATGGCGTCCATAACCCTGCCCAGGCCAAGCCGGAGGGGTAACCCTGCTAACGACGTCGATCTCAAACCTGCTAAAAACAAAAGGGGTGCCGACAAAGGGCAAAGGAAAAATAGGAGCGTCAGTACTGAGGCCAGTACATGGCGAGGCTAGAATTCGGCGGCTCTCACCTACACAGGTATGGTGGACTGAAGCGGCAGCACAGCGGCACTAAACAACCTATAAAGACTCGGTATCACTGGCGGCTATTAGAGAGGGGTAAGAAAGACCTATCCAGATCCAACCTGATAGTAACACCAAACATACCCATCCTGGTATTCCCCCTCGAGACCAAACGAGGAAGTCAAACCAAGGAACTCACATAGTTGGCAGTTTTATTCATTCGGTTATAGTTGAATCACTTACTAGTCAGATATAGATAGAATGAGTCATCCTGAAGCATAAGTAGTGGGCAGTTTAATTAACCATTCCGTTGTAGTTGGAACATTTACTAGTCAGATATAAATTGTTCTGAGGAATCCCAAAACCCAGCAGTTGTTGGCACTTTTATCACATTCCATTGGAGTTGCAATACTTACTAGGCATATATAACAAACAACCCAGATCCACCAGTTGTTGGCATTTTTAATATCCATTCCGTTATAGTTGAATCTGATTACTAGTCATATATTAAGTCAAGTTTATAGCACTACTTTAGTTATGCTTGTCTATGATCGAGATACTGTGCTCCAAGTCATCCATAACCGCGGACACGGCTTTCAGAAAGTTTTACCCTGCAGGGGTGCACAAATAGCAACACACACTCGATCAACCTCGGAAAAACCAACTCAAAACCCAACAAGGCTTTCACGACAAAGCAATCACAGGATTCATAAAATATTTCAGGGGGCCACCCCACTAAGCTACCCGCAACGAAGTTGGCCGGCTCCGGAACGGACCCAGGGTTCGTGTGGATGGCTGTAAACGACTAGGAACCCGAAAGTGTGAATGGGCTTGTCGATACAGCGAAAACGTGTCACGATCCTAAACAGTACAGGTGCTCCACGCACAATCGTAAATAAAGCAGTAAAGCATGGCATAAGTACATGATAGTAATAAAAACCCCAAACTAGTTTGTGGCCCCAAGAAATAGAAATGAATCAAGCTCTGGCTCAGGGGGGTCCATAAGGCCTCCCGGATGTGGATAGTGCGAAAAATCAAGGAACATGTATCAAGTACTCAGGATCCTACGGGACACAAGTGAGCATGGAAGAATCAAATAACATCTATTGCCCAGCGATGCCTCTGCATTAGTTATATCTAGCAATTTAATAGTTGTTAATAAAGACATGATCATCTCCACCATTAAGCATCTCCACCATAAACCTCTGCCAGCATTCCAACAACTGTGGTACTCGACAACACGAGATCGCACCTGAGCAAGCAACTACGACTCGCAAGGCCAGTATCTACCAAACAACAGGTATTAGGAGGTGTCCATGGCAATATAGAGGCTACACGGGATATAACTGGTGCAAGGAAACTAAAGCATCGCGAAACAGATAGCAATAGATCAACAGGAGGAAATAAAGACTATAAATGCAAAATAGGTAGAAGGGGGAGAGATGCTCGCCTGGGAAACACTGTTGGAGGTTCATATCCGGAGAACTTGTCGATACTCGCATCCACTCAACGGCCTAATCCGCGAAGTAGCAAAACACTAAAAGAAACACCGGATGCACTATTTAATACTACGGCAGAAGGATCAGCATGTTTATGATATGATGCATGGCATGGCATAGATGCGGTGCAACTAGGCAATATTAAGCGGAACCAGGGTCCCGACAATTAATTAGAAGGTTCAAGTTATTTAACCACCCCGTAATTTAAATGTTGTATTAACAAGGCGAAATAGGTCATCGGTTCGCTACGCAATTTAAATGGAGTCCGAAATAAGACAAAGATATCCCGCATAAACACTCCATATTTAATTATGAGGTGAATCGGCAAAATGCCCCCAACCCACATGATATGCATGCGAGATGAACAATTAATATGCAACAAGTTTTATATATAGCATTTATAAAATAGGGGCTCGGAAAAGGTTCACACATCTGGGTTCGGAAGATCTTGGGTTCCGGGGGGTTCGGGGGTTCTGCAGGGTTCGACGGGGATCGTTCTCGGACAACGGAAGGAGAGCTTGGCGTTCCGAGAAGAAGGACCTGGTTAGGCATCGAGGCACATCGGATTCACCCTGGTCGGTGTCGCTCTTGTCGTCACGAAGGTCTTGACGGGTCCTCGTATCGGGTCGGTCTTGGCATTCGGGGTGAAGAACTTGGCGTCCTCGAGGAAGTACTTGGCGTATCTGACTTCACTAGGCCCATGACAGAGATATCTTCAGGGTCTCGGCCAACTTGGCGTACATGTGGCGATCTTGTCGCTCCGGGTAGGAGTCCTCGGCATCAGATCTAGGATGGAGTACTTGAGGGTCCGAGAGGAAGAAAGGCGTCGGGTCGACAGAACGCAGCAGATCTTGGCGTGTAAGGCACGACCTCGAATCGGGGGAGATCTTGTCGAGAAGACAGTCTTGGCATCTTAACCTCGCACGAGATATTGTTCATGTTCTGGTGTCGGGCAGCAACCGACCCCATGGAAACTTCGCATCCCACTGCAGATCATGGCAGCAACAGAACAACAAAACACCCACAGACGCAAACATCGGCACCCAGGGTACTACAATAGCGCAGGGTCGAAACAGACTTGTCCAAATAGAGACAAGCGGTGACGGGGTTGGGGTCCTGGCAGCGAGCTTGCACGTAGCGCAGACACGGAGGAGACCGAGCCCGGCACGAGACTGACAGCGACAACGGGCTCCAGGGCACCGCCACGGAAGAGAGAACCCGGGCGAGGCACCAGCAAGGCAACGGCTCAGAGGAGAGGGAGCCACGTGGTTCGGCAGTGGCTTGCGGGACTGCACCAGCCGAGCGGCGGGGAGGAAGCGGAGCCACGGCGGGCGAGGAGGAGGACGTGCAGGCGGCGGCAGGCTCGATGCAGGGACGGATGAAGGGGACCAAGTCGCTGCGGCGACGCCGTGATGGGGAAGGAGGGCGGTTGACGGAGGAGAGAGGCGCGGGACGAGGGCTGGCGACGAGGTAGCTCGGGCCGGTGGCGGCAGTCGAGGACGGCGACGGAGATGCGCCTGCAGGGCATCAGGCGAGGTGGTGGCCGGCGAGGGAGGCGGCGACGACCTGCCGCGAAGGGGAAGGGGAGGTTCTCGGGAATTGCTGGAGGAGGGGGAGACCGGAGCGGGCGGCGAGGTCGCCGGAAGAGGCGGCAGGGTACAGCGAGTGGGGAGGAGAGAGGAGACGGGGTGGGGATCGAGGGAGATGGGGGTCGCGTGGAGGGGATGCGGAGTGGTGGGGCCAGGGCGCAGGGACCGGGTGGTCTGTCCATCGCTGGGTGGGTGGGGCCCACGCGGGGTTGGTGGGGTGATGCGGCGTGTGTGCGTGCGTGTGTGTGGCGTGGGTTTGGACGGGGCAGGGGCCAGGTGGATGGGGAGTGGTGCAGGTGGGCTGAGGTGGCGCACAGGGGTTGGAGGGAGTGAGGTGGAGAGCACCCCAGGTGGCGGCAGGGTTGGGTCGCTGCGCGCGGGGTGGTGTGCGGATGGGCGGGGGAAAAAAAGGCAGGCGCGAGGCAGGAAGGAAACGGAGGGAGTTTGTTAGGATAGGGTTAGGCTAGGATTTTATTTGGAGGTGGCCGGCTGGGCTTTCGGGCCTGGCTGGCTGCCTCCTACAAAAATAATATAAATTTTGTTTATTTAAAACGGAGCTTTTGTAAACCGTTTTAGACAAAACAAAATAATCTAGAGACTGGTGTTTTCAATTTGAATAAAGACGGGAATATTTAGAAAACAAAACTAGGCGTTTCGAAAATAGTTTAGACAAAAACCATGCATGATAATGACGATGCTCAAATGCAAGGTGGCATGATGACATTAGCATGCGGTCATGATGATGCATTGCACCAAAAACACAGCGATTTTCTAGTAGTGGTTTCAGCGGGGCGCCACAATTCGACACCACTAACAAGGGATCTCGCCCTCGAGATCCGCCTCATGGTACGGGGAAGAAGGCCGACGATCTGAATCTTCTCGCTTCGCGTAGATCCTCGCGACACCAATAACAAGAGGTCGTTGTCCGTGATCATCGAGAGAACACTCCAGGAAACAAAGGGCGAAGGTAGAGGTATCAACAAATAAAGCCACCTCTAGCTTCCGTGGACAGAGTAAAATTGCTGGATCCACCGATTCGATATACAAAAGCGAATGGTAAGAGTAGTCGGATGGTGATCAGTCCATCACGCACCCAGAGCATTACTTTGTACATGAATAGGAGAATTATGCAACCAACTCTCGGAATCAGACTGAAGATCTCGACAATCGAGGTTTCGAAACACAAAGGAGTGATCCAGAATCTGCATCGGATCTGGCGTAGCTGATGTCGTCACGTCGGAAAACACCGGAAGGCACGAGAAGGAACAAAGAGAAGTCCAACAGATGAAGGTTTCCTCAGATAGCATGAAGACCGGATGTAGCAACACCGTTACCAAAGGAGGAAGCGGAACCCTAAAGGTACGACGGAGCCCAACCACGAGAATTCCTGGACTCGAAGAAAGGGAAGAGAATAGATTCCAAACACGCAGAGGTAAGAGGAGAATAACAGAGGGGTAAGGAGTAAAAGCATACCTGATCAGATCTAGCCAACCGATTTTACAAAATAGTTTTGATACTTTACTTCGGCCGTTAGCTAGATTATCCTACAGGCTGGACTGGTGGGGTATCGTAACTGCTGAGCTCTAATACCACTCTGTAACACCCTCAAATCAGCCATATGCAAGTTTTAGCACTTCCCGCCAAACCCGCAAGAAGCGATTCAAGGACGCCCACCAGGCACTTTCGTGCGGGTGGAAAACAAAGTAATACCATTACACAACAGTCCTCGATGGGACCCACAGAACAGATATATATACAACAGCGACTCAACGAGTCAAGAATACAGACATACAGTACAAAGATCCAAATCACCTTGAAAATGATAGAGCGTCTGACTACGGACAAGATGCAAATGGGGCTAAGAGCCCTGAAGAATAACCAATGGCGTCCATAACCCTGCCCAGGCCAAGCCGGAGGGGTAACCCTGCTAACAACGTCGATCTCAAACCTGCTAAAACAAAAGGGGTGCCGACAAAGGGCAAAGGAAAAAGAGGAGCGTCAGTACTGAGGCCAGTACATGGCGAGGCTAGAATTCGGCGGCTCTCGCCTACACAGGTATGGTGGACTGAAGTGGCAGCGCAGCGGCACTAAACAACCTATAAAGACTCGGTATCACTAGCGGCTATTAGAGAGGGGTAAGAAAGACCTATCCGGATCCAACCTGATAGTAACACCAAACATACCCATCCTGGTATTCCCCCTCGAGACCAAACGAGGAAGTCAAACCGAGGAACTCACACAATTGGCAGTTTTATTCATTCGGTTATAGTTGAATCACATACTAGTCAGATATAGATAGAATGAGTCATCCTGAAGCATAAGTAGTGGGCAGTTTAATTAACCATTCCGTTGTAGTTGGAACATTTACTAGTCAGATATAAATTGTTCTGAGGAATCCCAAAACCCAGCAGTTGTTGGCACTTTTATCACATTCCATTGGAGTTGCAATACTTACTAGGCATATATAAGAAACAACCCAGATCCACCAGTTGTTGGCATTTTTAATATCCATT
Organism: Avena sativa; assembly: GCA_916181665.1. Taxonomy (NCBI): domain Eukaryota; kingdom Viridiplantae; phylum Streptophyta; class Magnoliopsida; order Poales; family Poaceae; genus Avena; species Avena sativa. The sequence continues at coordinate 538,633,582 of OV702289.1, read as the reverse complement.
CCGTTATAGTTGAATCTAATTACTAGTCATATATTAAGTCAAGTTTATAGCACTACTTTAGTTATGCTTGTCTATGATCGAGATACTGTGCTCCAAGTCGTCCATAACCGCGGACACGGCTTTTAGAAAGTTTTACCCTGCAGGGGTGCACAAATAGCAACACACACTCGATCAACCTCGGAAAAACCAACTCAAAACCCAACGAGGCTTTCACGACAAAGCAATCATAGGATTCATAAAATATTTCAGGGGGCCACCCCACTAAGCTACCCGCAACGAAGTTGGCCGGCTCCGGAACGGACCCAGGGTTTGTGTGGACGGCTGTAAACGACTGGGAACCCGAAAGTGTGACTGGGCTTGTCGATACAGCGAAAAGGTGTCACGATCCTAAACAGTACAAGTGCTCCACGCACAATCGTAAATAAAGTAGTAAAGCATGGCATAAGTACATGAGAGTAATAAAACCCCAAACTAGTTTGTGGCCCCAAGAAATAGAAATTAATCAAGCTCTGGCTCAGGGGGGTCCATAAGGCCTCCAGGATGTGGATAGTGCAAAAAATCAAGGAACATGTATCAAGTACTCGGGGTCCTATGGGACACAAGTGAGCATGAAGAACCAAATAACATCTATTGCCCACCGATGCCTCTGCATTAGTTATATCTAGCAATTTAATAGTTGTTAATAAAGACATGATCATCTCCACCATTAAGCATCTCCACCATAAACCTCTGCCAGCATTCCAACAACTGTGGTACTCGACAACACGAGATCGCACCTGAGCAAGCAACTACGACTCGCAAGGCCAGTATCTACCAAACAACAGGTATTAGGAGGTGTCCATGGCAATATAGAGGCTGCACGGGATATAACTGGTGCAAGGAAACTAAAGCATCGCGACACGGATAGCAATAGATCAACAGGAGGAAATAAAGACTATAAATGCAAAATAGGTAGAAGGGGGAGAGATGCTCGCCTGGGAAACACTGTTGGAGGTTCATATCCGGAGAACTTGTTGATACTCGCATCCACTCAACGGCCTAATCCGCGAAGTAGCAAAACACTAAAAGAAACACCGGATGCACTATTTAATACTACGGCAGAAGGATCAGCATGTTTATGATATGATGCATGACATGGCATAGATGCGATGCAATTAGGCAATATTAAGCGGAACCAGGGTCCCGACAATTAATTAGAAGGTTCAAGTTATTTAACCACCCCGCAATTTAAATGTTGTATTAACAAGGAGAAATAGGTCATCGGTTCGCTACGCAATTTAAATGGAGTCCGGAATAAGACAAAGATATCCCGCATAAACACTCCATATTTAATTATGAGGTGAATCGGCAAAATGCCCCCAACCCACATGATATGCATGCGAGATGAACAATTAATATGCAACAAGTTTTATATATAGCATTTATAAAATAGGGGCTCGGAAAAGGTTCACACATCTGGGTTCAGAAGATCTTAGGTTCCGGGGGGTTCGGGGGTTCGGCAGGGTTCGACGGGGATCGTTCTCGGACAATGGAAGGAGAGCTTGGCGTTCCGGGAAGAAGGACTTGGTTTGGCGTCGAGGCGCATCGGATTCGCCCTGGTCGGTGTCGCTCTTGTCGTCATGAAGGTCTTGACGGGTCCTCGTATCGGGTCGGCCTTGGCGTTCGGGGTGAAAAACTTGGTGTCCTCGAGGAAGTACTTGGCGTATCCGACTTCACTAGGCCCATGACAGAGATATCTTCAGGGTCTCGGCCAACTTGGCGTACATGTGGAGATCTTGTCGCTCCGGGTAGGAGTCCTCGGCATCGGATCCAGGATGGAGTACTTGAGGGTCCGAGAGGAAGAAAGGCGTCGGGTCGACAGAACGGCAGCAGATCTTGGCGTGTAAGGCACGGCCTCGAATCGGGAGAGATCTTGTCGAGAAGACGGTCTTGGCATCTTAACCTCGCACGAGATATTGTTCATGTTCCGGTCTCGGGTAGCAACCGACCCCATGGAAACGTCGCATCCCACTACAGATCATGGCAGCAACAGAACAACAAAACACCCACAGACGCAAACATCGGCACCCAGGGTACTACAACAGCGCAGGGTCGAAACAGACTTGTCCGAATAGAGACAAGCGGTGACGTGGTCGGGGTCCTGGCAGCGAGCTTGCACGTAGCGCAGACACGGAGGAGACCGAGCCCGGCGCGAGACTGACGGCGACAACAGGCTCCAGGGCACCGCCACGGAAGAGAGAACCCGGGCGAGGCACCAGCAGGGCAACAGCTCGGGGGAGGGGGAGCCACGTGGTTCGGCAGTGGCTTGCGGGACTGCACCAGCCGAGCGGCACGGAGGAAGCGGAGCCACGCCGGGCGAGGAGGAGGACGCGCAGGCGGCGGCAGGATCGATGCAGGGACGGATGAAGGGGACCAAGTCGCTGCGGCGGTGCCGTGACAGGGAAGGAGGGTGGTTGACGGAAGAGAGAGGCGTGGGACGAGGGCCGGCGACGAGGTAGCTCGGGCCGGTGGCGGCAGTCGAGGACGGCGACGGAGACGCGCTTGCAGGGCATCAGGCGAGGTGGTGGCCGGCGAGGGAGGCGGTGATGACCTACCACGAAGGGGAAGGGGAGGTGCTCGGGAAGTGCTGGAGGAGGGAGAGACCGGAGCGGGCGGCGAGGTCGCCAGAAGAGGCGGCGGGGTACAGCGAGTGGGGAGGAGAGAGGAGACGGGGTGGGGATAAAGGGAGATGGGGGTCGCGTGGAGGGGACGCGGAGTGGTGGGGCCAGGGCGCGGGGACCGGGGTGGTCTGTCCATCAATGGGTGGGTGGGGCCCGCGCGGGGTTGGTGGGGTGATGCGGCGTGTGTGCGTGCGTGTGTGTGGCGTGGGTTTGGACGGGGCAGGGGCCAGGTGGACGGGGAGTGGTGCAGGTGGGCTGAGGTGGCGCACAGGGGTTGGAGGGAGTGAGGTGGAGAGCACCCCGGGTGGCGGCAGGGGTTGGGTCGCTGCGCCCGGGGTGGTGTGCGGCTGGGCGGGGGAAAAAGGCAGGTGCGGGGCAGGAGGGAAAAGGAGGGAGTTAGTTAGGATAGGGTTAGGCTAGGGTTTTATTTGGAGGTGGCCGGCTGGGCTTTCGGGCCTGGATGGCTGCCTCCTACAAAAATAATATAAATTTTGTTTATTTAAAACGGAGCTTTTGTAAACCGTTTTTAGACAAAACAAAATAATCCAGAGACTGGTGTTTTTAATTTGAATAAAGACGGGAATATTTAGAAAACAAAACTAGGCGGTTCGAAAATAGTTTAGACAAAAACCATGCATGATGATGACGATGCTCAAATGCAAGGTGGCATGATGACATGAGCATGCGGTCATGATGATGCAATGCACCAAAAACATAGCAATTTTCTAGTAGTGGTTTTAGCGGGGCGCCACATCTTATTTTCATCTTTCCTTTGGCTGTAATAGGGTTCTTCGAGTGGTCAGCCTGGCTATCCTCCCACCAAAGAAACTGTGGTGCAACCACATTCAAAAGTGGAGGAGTTGTCGCTGCTCGCGCGACTGCATGACCGCATAGAGCAGTTGGAGCGAGAGATTCCCATGATCCATGGTAGCGCGGACATGTGGAAGTCGAAGGCTGAAAAGGCATGTGCGCATGAGAAGTACCTTCTGGGCGAGGTGGCTTAGTTGAATGAGCAATTTAAGTGTTAGTTCTCTAGACTCTTATCCTTTCTTAGCCATTCACAGCGGCGCTTTGTCCTGATGCTTTGTCTCTGCTTCTTGTAGTTGTTAGCGCATGTCACCCACAGGATGAGTGGGATCGAGTTGCCATTCAACTGGATGACCTGACCCAGGAGCAGCTGGAAGCTAGCGGGTATTTCTGGGTGGATCATGATCGTGGAGTCGCGTTGGCGACGCTGCAGGATCGCCCATCCCGAGTGCTGTAGTACTTGAAGAAGTCGCAGTCGTGCCTGAAGCATATTTTTAGGTGATGTTTCCCCTAGATGTGGTGCCTTCAATCTTGCTAGCCTTGCTGTCGAAGTTTCGAGTGCGTGCGCCAGCAGTTGGTCGCGGGTGCCAAGGCGGCGTTGGAGCTTGTTCGCCTGCACCGGTCAGATATGGATTTCGTAGTTGTTGTCGCCGGGCCACCACCTCCACCAGAAGGGATGACATGGACCATGGTGCCACATTATCGGGTGGTTGATCAACCAGCCGAAGATATTGTCGATTTCTTTGAGGAGCAGACAAATGTTCTCTTTTTGCAGCAGTAGGATAATATGGTCCTGCACATGAAATGCATAGGTGCTGTAAAGTTCATAGAATTGTGTCAGGTGTTTTTTTATACCCGTTAGTATGTAAAGATCTTGCTAGCTTGTATATTTTTCGAGTGTTTTTGTACTCTACAGTTCTTTTTCATTAGCCTGATGTATATTCATCTCAGCACCTTGTCAACCTGTCAGGTGCGTTGCGGCTGGGTTGATTTTGCCAAGGGTTCGATTGATAATGCGTCAGCTACTCGTGATATTGTGTTATTCGTGTAACATTTAAGAGGGTGGCGTAGACCCCGAGCAATGTAATTGCAAGAAAAATAGAGACATAAAGTTTGGGGCACTTAGCTTTATTTATTCACAGAATATCATGAGGTACAATGTGTGGCTAAGTAGCCTGGCTTAATAGCCTTATTTGTAAAGTAAAAACATCTAGGGGTAGAAACAACACAGTTGCACGATGTTCTAGGGGTTGGAGTATGTGACTTGCTTTCTATGTCTTTAAGGCGGTAGGCGCTACCTGGGATTACTTCGATAATCACGTAAGGTCATTCCCAAGTGGACTCGAATTTGAGGTGCCCTTGCTGCTTGAGTCGCAGGACCAGGTCTCCTTCGACGAAAGATCTGGGCCGTAGCCTTCTGCTATGGTAATTGTGGAGGTTCTGCTGGTAGATCGTGGATATCTATGCTGCAATCTCGCGTGCCTCATCGAGGAGGTCGACGGAGTCTTTGAGTGCGAGGGTTGATTCTGCCTCGCTATATGCTACTACCCATGGGGCCTTGTACTGCACCTCTGCGGGTAGTACCGCTTCGGAGTCGTGTACCATGAAGAACGGAGTGTGGCCTGTAGTGTTGTTTGGAGTTGTGCGCAGGCTCCATAGTACCAATTGCAGCTCCTCGGGCTAGCACTCGGCAGCTCTTTCGAGTGGCCCAAGGAGCCTTTTCTTGATACTGCCGTAGACGAGGCCGTTGGCCTTTTCGACTTGACCGTTGGTCTGGGATGTGCCACCGAGGCGTAGCTGATGTTGATTCCCAGGTTTTCACAGAAATACTGGAACTCTTTGGAGGTGAAGTTTTTCCCATTGTTCGTGATATACTATGTGGCACCCCGAACTAGAAGACGATGGACTCGAAGAATTTGACGACGCTGGCTCCTAATTTGTTTATCACTGGCATGGCCTCAATCCACTTGGTGAATTTGTCGACCGTGACTAGGAGGTAGACGTATCCTCCTCGTGAAGATTTCTGGAGCTTTCCAACCATGTCGAGTCCCCATTGCACGAAGGGCCAAGCCACAGGTATTGGCCTGAGTTCTGCGCTAGGTGCATGCGGTTTATCCGCGAATCATTGACATGCGTTGCATCACTGGACGATGTCCTTAGCATCACGCATTGCCATTGGCTAGTAGAATCCAGCTCGTAGAGCTTTGGCAACGAGGGCGTGACTACTAGCATGGTGGCAGCAAGTGCCTTCGTGTATGTCGAGGAGGATGGCTCTTCCGTTTTCGTTGGAGACGCACCATTGAAGGACTCATGTGATGCTATGTTTGTACAGTTCGTTGTTGATAAGGGCTAATGCCTTGGATCGTCGCGCTATATGACGCACATCTGTCGGGTCATCTGGCAACCTTTTGCTGAGCAGGTATGTGATATATGGTTGTGTCCAGGATGGTTCGATCATCATGACATCCATGGGGCCTTCGAGTCTTGTATCTAGATCCATGTTGTCGAGTGACGTTGGCTGTTGGGTGGCATAGCCCCTGAGTCCTTTGGCGTGCTGGTTTTATGCTCTGAAGCCTTGGGCTTGATGGAGCGCTCGCAGATGCGCTCTAAAAATACTCCGGGTGGCACTGGGGCACAAGTGGAGCCGATGTTGGTGAGTGTGTCTGCTTCCTCGTTGCTCTCGCGGCCAACATGCTGCATCTCACTACCGTTGAAGTCTCCCTTGAGTGCGTCGTAGAGGTCGCGGTAGGCGATCATGTTATCGCTCAGAGCATCGCACTCGTTCATTGTTTGGTTGACCACTAGTTTGGAGTCACCGTAGATGACGAGTTGCTTTGCGCCGTAGGCTTTTGCCATACGCATCCCGTGGAGTAGGGCTTCGTATTCAGCTTCATTGCTAGAGGCAGTGAACTGCATTCACAGAACATATCTCATCTTGTCACCTTGTGGTGACGTCACGATGACGCCCACGCTGGCTCCCTCGTTGCGCTTGGACCCATCCAAGTGCATTGTCCATAGATAGGACATGTCTGGCTTGTCGGGGAGCTGGTTTTCCATCTAGTGCACGAGGAAGTCTGGGAGAACTTGCGACTTGATTGCATCTCACTTCTCGTAGGTGATGTCTCACGGAGATAGTTCTATCCCCCAAAGCGCGACTCGCTCCGTGGCATCGGGGTTGTTGAGTATGTGCCCTAGCGGGGCATCGTCACCATGATTATTGGATGCTCCTGGAAGTAGTGGCGCAGTCGCCTGGTTGTCATGAAGACGCCATACACCAACTTCTGATAATGCAGGTACCGCTGCTTTGTTGGTGTGAGCACCTCTCTAAGGTAGTAGACTAGGCGTTGTACCCCCATGGACTTTATTTTCTTCAGCTCGTTCCACCACGAGCACAGTGCTAACCACCTGGTTGGTGGCGGAGATGTATAGCAATAACGGCTCCTTTTGCAAGGTGTTACCAACACCGGCGAGGTGGAAAGTAGACACTTGCGGTCTTCGAATGCTTCTTGTGCTTCGTTTGTCCACTCGAATTTGTCAGCCTTGCGGAGAAGTTGGTAGAAAGGCAGTGCCTTTTCTCCCATCCGACTAATGAATCGACTGAGCATCGTGATTCGCCCAACCAGCTACTGGACACCTTTTACGTTCTTCGGCTTCTCCATAGACAGTATGACTTTTATTTTCTTCGGGTTGGCCTTGATCACTCTCGTGGAGATGAGGTACCCGAGCAATTGTACATATGGTACGCCAAAGGCGCATTTGTTCGGGTTCAGCTTGATTTGGTAGCGGTCGAGGTTATCGAAGGCCTCACAGAGATCATCGAGTAACGAGGCCTTCTCCTTGGTTTTGATGATGATGTCATCGATGTAGACTTGGATGTTGCAACCCTGGCTCTTGAGGCAGGCCTACATACACCGCTGGTAGGTGGCACCTGCGTTTTTCAGCCCAAAGGGCATCGTCGTGTAGTAGAAGACACCAAACGACGTGATGAACGTTGTTTTCTCCTGTTCCTCCTCCTTCATTCGAATCTGATGATAGCCTGAGTAGGCGTCGAGGAAGTAGAGGCGCTCGCATCCCGCGGTGGAGTCGATTATCTGATCGATCTGTGGCAACGGGAAGTGGTCCTTCGGGCAATGCTTGTTCAGGGAGGTGAAATCCACGCACATCCATAGGATATCCGTGTCTTTTAGGGACAAGCACGGGGTTTGCTACCCAGGTGCTTTCCTTGATCTCGCGTATGAAGTTAGCGTCGAGGAGTCTGTTGACTTTCATACCGACCAAATTTGCCCTTTGTTCAGATAGTCGCCGTATTGTTTGTTTGACTGGCCTTGTTTCAGGGTTCATGTTGAGTGAATGCTCGGCGAATTCCCTGTGAACTCCTAGCATGTCTGCTAGACACCAGGCGAAGATTTCCTATCGCTCACGAAGGAATTCGACGAGCGCAAGTTCCTATGCGGGACTCAAGTTGTTGGCGATGAGGGTCGTCTTGGTCGGGTCCATTGGGTGGACCTGGACCGCCTTGGTGTGGATCGACGTGTCAAAGGATTGGTCAGGTGAGCTTGGCTTGCTTAGTGGTGGTAGACTGTTGTCTGTCGACTCCTTCAACCGCGCCAGGTCCTCTTGCATGCCAAAAGCCTGAGAGATTATGTTGAACTTCCTGTCGCAGCTGTTGGACCTCTCGAAGCTTCTGTTGACTGTAATAATGTCGTTTGGGCCCGGCATCTTCATTTGTAGGTTGGCGTAGTGTGGTACTTCCATGAACCTCGCGAACGCGACACGTCCGAGGATGCAGTGGTATTGCGAGGGCCAGTCGATGACTTCGAATTTGATGTGCTCTCATTGAAAGTTTACCGGTGTGCTGAAGATGACGTCGAGGCTGATCTTTCCTAGGGGGTATACGCCTTTCCCCGGGACGATTCCATGAAAATTCATGTCTGAAGCTTCCAGACATGACAGCGGAATTCACATTGCGTGCAAGGTACTTGCGAACATAAGGTTAATGTCGCTTCCGCCATCCATGAAGACACGACTCATCTCGAAGCCTCCAATCTATGCCTCGAGCACCAAGGGACAGTGGCCTGGGAGAGGTACTTGGCGGGGATGATCGCGCTAGTCGAAGGTGATGCAGGACTCGCTTCCACTGAGGTACTCGGTGGTGGAGGGCAGAGAGTTCGTCGCCATATGGACTTGGCGAGTGATTGCTTTTTGCACTCGATTTGAGGGGCGTCCTTTTTGGATCATCCCTATGTTCCCCAGTGGTCAGGGGTATGGCTCGCCTCCATGGTTCTGGACTGGCGCAGACGCAGGTGGTGGTGGCCCGGGTGGCGGTGGAGGTGCTCCATGAGCCACAGCGCTCGGGGAAGCTCCGTAGCCCTGGTTTATCGTGTCACGATTCATCTAGGCCAGGCCTTCATGGAGCTTGAGGAACTCGCGGCATCCCTTTAGAAGGTGGCTGGACTTTTTCTTGCCGTCGTGCTTGTCGATGTAGAAGTGTACGTTGCACCGTCCAGACAGTTTGTCCTGGATAGATGTTCCAGGTGGCTCATCGTGAGTGCGGTGCTGCCACACTTGCATGGTTTTCCCGCTATCGTGGTATCCACCACTGCGGTATCCGATGGTGCGGTTGTCTTCGCGTTTGTTGGTGTAGCCAGCCGCGACCATGTCAACCTCCTCGCGATCCTCGTAACCACGCATTCGACGCTTTCCTCGGCGATCACGTCTACGGCCGAGGTCGTCGTCATCATTGGAGTGGGCACGGTTTTTTACTGAGTCCTCCCCATTGGCCCACCTATTCGCGATTTCCATCAGGTGGTCGATTGTCTTGGGCTTCGAGCATCCCAGCTCCTCCCTGAGATCTCTGCGGCGTACGCCGCCATTGAACGCGTCAGTTGCGCGGTCCTCAGAGATGTCTTCTGCAGAGTTTTTGATGATGGACCATCTCTAGATGTACGAGCGTAGTGACTCGCCAGTCTTCTGGTAGCAGCCTCTCAATTCTTCGATTGATGCGGGCCTTTTGTAAGTGCCCTTGAAATTTCATACAAAGCTGTAGACTAGCTCTTCCCAGCTGTGAACTGATCCACGCGGGAGGTTGTTAAGCCACGCACGAGTGGCGCCTTGCAGCTGTAGCTGGAGGCATTACATTGCCGTCCTCATGGTTCAACCGTGGAGCCTGACGGAGGAGATGTGATTCTCCAGCTAGATCTTCAGGTCCTGCAGGCTGTCGAATTTTGGGTTCTCTGATGGGAGTTTGAACCCCTTTGGCATTTGCTTCTGTCGAATGGCTCTGCTGAAGCAGCTGGCACTGCAGAGCTATATCCCATCGTCTTCCGAGTCAGTTGAACAGGCACGCCTCGCGCGCATCTTGTCGACCTTGCACTGTGTGATGTCATCATGCACGTCGTAGTCGTAGTCGTGCCGCCATGAGCGGCGTCGCCGTGATAGGTTGTGGCTATCATCGCTAGAGGAGGGTGAAGAGTAGCGTTTGGCCAGAGCTTTATTTTTCTTTGGCTCTGGTGTTGGCTCCTTGATGAGGGCAGCTTCGACTAGCCACATGCATGCGATCGTAGATTGGTGCATGGCAGCCTGTGGGTCCCCAGCCGGTGGCTGGTTCTCGAGGAGGTACATGGTGGTTGCTATCACTGCTGCTTACGGCATCTTCGGGAGCACATTGCCTCATGTATCCACCGTCATGGATGAGAAGTCGAGGACTCGCGCAGCCTCTTCTCGCTCCTTATCGATGAGGTGGGTCAGTCAAGAGCGTCTCTTGGCGGTCATATGCTCGTTGCCCATGGAGGAGACTTGAGCTTGCTGAAGGCTCGACTCATCTGCCGCCTTTCTACGCGCCTTGAGTTGGGCGATTACTTGCTGCTGGCACTAGAATTCTTCCTTGAGCAGCCAGTGATAACCCATCAGCATGTCTTGCAATGAGTTTGGTGGCAGGGGTTACCCCGCAACGCCTCTCGACAGTGATCCCACTCAGCGTTGTTGAGCTTGATCAACATGCGCTCCTGGGTGTGCTCATTCGCAGTAAGGGTCGGGTGATTCTCCGGCCCATTGTTGGTGGGTGCTCCATTGGAGGGACCACCATTCGCGACTGGGATACCGCCGTTGGAGGGACCAGTACAGGTGTTATCGCGATTGCCGCCGTTGTCGCCTGTGTTGACGACGACGCACATGTAGTGATTGGGGAAGTTGTTGCTTCCGCAACTTTCAGATCCGGAGCCGTAGGCTCCATCCACTGTGGCCAGATCGCCCAGATCAGACTCGTGACTACTGTCGCTATCCGCGTTCCCGACTGTTGTCGGGATGTTGAGTTTGCTTAAGGTGTCGATCAGCGGTGGAAACCACGATGCTGGAGCAATCACGGGGACCATCAGCTGATTAGGGAGGCGAAGCGTGCCCAGCTGCCCAACTTGGAAGCGTAAGCTCCCGATCACCAGGCCGATCCCATCGCCCACGGACTCAAAATCCGGGCGAGTGGCCGGCGTATGCACGATGAAGTCGAAGGCACCAAAGAAAAGGGGAATCTCCGTTATTGCAGAGTTGTAGATCACAGTTGATGGGGCTGAAGAAGCCACGACATCAGCACTCCCAGTTCGCACAGACGGCGCCAATTGACGAGGGTTAAACTCATCAATGCCCATTGTTATGGACTTGGGTTTTGGAGAATAGGGGAGCGCTGGAGGCATCAATCGGCTAGCAAACAAGCACACATGGACGCTAGGTTTACCCAGGTTTAGGCCTTGTAGAGGACCCTACTCCTGCTTGTCTGCTCTTGGAATTCTCGAGGGAGTCGAAAGTTATAGGGGGTGCGTAGATGCAATCTGGCGATGGTGTGGAAACTAGGGTTGTGATTGTCCTCCTCGCCACCCCCTCCTAGCCTTTATATGGATAGGCTAGGTCTCGGGATAGCGGGTCGAGTCGGTTACAATTTAGGGTATTCCCTTTAAACTTTCTATCTTGAGCTCGTTGTGTGCTGCAAGCGGTCGGAGTCTCCTTAGGTCACCCGAATCCTTGATTGGGCCCTGGTAACGTCGTGGGCTTCTGCTAGACTGGACCGTATATTCCAAACTCGGGTACCTGTAAGGTTTGTCCATTTCACTAATGTAATGATCATGAAACTCAGAAAGAAGACACTACCGAACCTCGCAGGTCAAGCAAGACACATGCAGCTCCTGAACTGTACGGAAATCCTGTTATGAATTTCATGGTTGATGAAATAGATGACCCTGCGACGTATGAAGAAGCGATGATGAGCCCGAATTCCAACAAATGGTTAGAAACCATGAAATCTGAGATGGAATCCATGTACGAAAACCAAGTTTGGACTTTGGTGGACTTACCTCATGACCGAAAGGCCATTGAGAATAAATGGATTTTCAAAAGAAAAACTGATGCTAATGGTAATGTGACCATCTATAAATCTCGACTTGTCACAAAGGGGTTTCGACAAATTCAAGGAGTTGACTACGATGAAACATTCTCTCCCGTAGTGATGCTAAAGTCGGTTAGGATTATGTTAGAAATTGCTGCATATTTCGATTATGAAATATGGCAGATGGATGTCAAAACTATGTTCCTCAATGGTAATATTGAAGAAGAGTTGTATATGATACAACCTAAGAGTTTTGTCGATCCTAAGGATGCTGATAAGGTATGCAAGCTTCAGCGATCCATCTATGGACTAAAGCAAGCATCCCAGAGTTGGAATCTCCGCTTTGATGAGTTGATCAAAGAGTTTGGATTTGTCCAAACTTATGGAGAGGCTTGTATTTACAAGAAAGTGAGTGGGAGCAATGTGGCATTTCTGATATTATATGTGGATGACATATTATTGATTAGAGATGATGTAGATCTTTTAAACAGTGTTAAAAGTTATCTAAATAGCAAATTTTCAATGAAGTACCTTGGTGAAGCATCATATATATTAGGCATTAAGATCTATAGAGATAGATCAAGGCGCCTAATTGGGTTATCGCAAAGTACATACCTTCATAAGATATTAAAGAAGCTTAATATGAATGGAAGTAAGAAGGGGGGTCTTACCTGTGTTGCAAGGCTGAGTAAGACTCAAAGTCCGGCTACGGCAGAAGAAAGAGAGATAATGGATAAGATCCCCTATGCTTCAGCCATAGGCTCTATGATGTATGCCATGCTATGTACAAGACAGGATGTGCCAAATGCTATTAGTTTGACTAGTAGGTACCAATCTGATCCAGGTTCGGAACACTGGATAGCGGTCAAGAATATTCTTAAGTACTTAAGAAGAACTATGTATATGTTTCTTATATACGGGGGTGAAGAAGAGTTGGTCGCTAAGTGTTATGTCGATGCTAGCTTTGACACCGATCCGGATGACTCTAAGTCTCAATCCGGATACGTATTTCTCTTGAACGGAGCAGCAGTTAGTTGGAGGAGTTCCAAACAACTTGTGGTGGCTAGATCAACGACGGAGGCGGAATATGTTGTTGCTTCAGAAGTGGCGCAGGAAGCGGTTTGGATGAAGGAGTTCATAACGAAACTAGATGTGGTCCCTAGTGTGTTGGACCCAATGGTGATCTATTGTGACTGTTGGGAATATGCCCTAGAGGCAATCATGTATGATGTTATTCCCAATGTATTCATAAATTTATTGTCCATGTATGAACTACTGATATGTATCATTGAATATGTGATTTGATTGTTGAACTATATATTCATGTTGTTCATACTAGTTGTCCTTGGTCGTTGAGGTTGTGTTGGACACACAACTTAGACTAATGTGAAAGGCGGTCGATGACACAGTTCCACTTGTCATAGGCATGGTGATGCTATTTCGACTTACACTAATTCGGCTAAAGAGTTTAGCGAATCGGACTGACCCACTATTGAGATACAATGAGCATGTTGTCATTTGTAGTCTCAAGCAATGGAATCCTTCGACCTGAGGTGATCGCATGATCCGAGTTGTGGATCGCCAGCTTAGGTCCTATCAAGCGTTGTTCCGTAAATGGGTAGTTATAAAGGTAGGATTCGGGTTGCTTGTGAAGCAAGCTGCGTGACATGGATTACCAAGATGGGATTTGCCCCTCTGTAATGGAGAGATATTCTCTGGGCCCTCTCGTGTGATATGATTCGGAAGCATGGCCATGCGTGACTTGGTTAAGTGTTAACCAAAGGAGTTGGACTAAGTGTTAGTCCAGTGAATCGTATATCACGGAACAAGAAGAGAGAGTCGAGCTATTAAAGGGATGGCAACAACTCGTATATAGCTTGACAAGATATGTCGTAACGCAAAGGGACTTGGATGATAGTCACATTGAGAAAGTTTTGTCCTCTGACTTTACGGTGCTTGGGAGTTGGCACATCTTGCTAGAGGCCACTACCAAGTATCGACTCGGAGTGGTGACTCATGTTGTGTCCAGGTGTACGTAAACCTACAGGGTCACACACTTAAGGGTAAGGAGCCCATGTGGATTAGATCCATGTGGAGATTGGGGTACGGCATAGATGGGCCTCAAGCATTGAGCCCAGCTAGGAGTGTATATAAGTGGAGTGGCAAGGGATTGTCCCTGACCTCACTTTCTCCACTCCCATTTCGGGCTAGACAGGATCTAGCAGTCCTCTGCCTGGAGCTCCTTCCTATACGTGTGGATACCGATAGAGGCGTTGCACGTGTGGCGTTGGGGACAAGGAGGTCCGTGGGGATCTGGACGTGCTTTATGGGGATCGTTCGGCACGGCATTAACTGACGCGCTTCATCAACAATCCACACATGCGCGTCTAGTGGTAAATCTCGTGGCCTATCACCTGAGCTGGATCTTGGGTTCACCACGTAGGGAAAAGTTTTGTTTATCTCTGCGTGGCCCAATAGTGGTATTAGAGCATTAGCTTCTGGTTTTAGGCTTGAGATCATGCATATGTGATATGCGGTTGGCGTTAGATTGGATCTAATTGCAGTTTTGGTGGTCGATCTATTAGATAGATCAGTTTTGTACGAAGTTGATTGGATCAACTGTACTCGGGGAATGTATGATCTGGTTTCTGTGATCTAACTGCTAAGGTCGTGGAACGACATACCCCAACCGGTCGGCTTCCGCCATCGGGGTAGACTGTAACGCGTAAATCCAGATGCGATGATCGAAGAACAAAGAGTTTAGTCGAGTCGAAGTACGGATTCGCCCTGTCGTAGAGCCTTAGATGTCGTTGTGAGTTTCAAAATGCCGGTAGATATCATATATATGCATAACTTGTTTTTGCAGGATGATGTTGTGAATGGTATGGCTTATGTGCATGTGATGTGTGTAATCCATACGTGATCTGCGTATCACGGTTTTTGTCAGCCGGCTGGAGCCTAGGTGTTGTCTTCTTATTGTATAACGACCTGCGTGTCGGATTCTCTATGTAATTTGCTTTACTAGCTAGTGTAGCTATTTGGAGAACCTGGATGGCATGCAAGTCGATGTACAGGTCGGCTACATGGTGTAAGATGACACGTGACAAGAGTTGACACGAGTCGAATTACAAGCTTTGTGGAGATGGGGCTCGCCATGAAGAGAGCCATACCATTTCACATTATAATTGCTTTATTTTGTGTTATTGTTATGTCTCTGTTTTACCTCTATTAGATAGTTGGTAGAAAGTAATCCCTCAAAGAAGGTCTAGTCGGTTTCCCCGCTAATGCTGCACCATCACAAGTCAGACATTTTTGGTAGTGGGCTCATAAAATTGAGGTGCTATCAATTCTTTCCGACTAGGTGGGTTCGAGTCAGACTCTTACAGTGGAAGCACTCGGTAATCTAGACGGGTCTATCACAACGGTTGTGGGACTCGGGGAAGAGTCGGATGGGAGTCGGGGCATGTGATGCCACCCGTCCAACAGGAGTCATATGAGATGCGATTGACAAGGAGTTGTCTACCTAGATCACTTGACGGCTAGCGGTGATGCTAAAGCTCACTAGTCGGCTTGATTATTTAGGGTCCTGAATCACTTAGTAACCATCGGAGGGGTGTTGGTTCTAGTGGGAGCATAAGTATTAAAGTGTTTAATATGCTTGCTCTTTTATGGATACATGTCTTAAGTGTTTTTGCATATTTTTCTGTTGTAAATCAATGGCACCTAGCAGTCTCCCTCAGATTTCCAGTTTTGCTTTGAGAACCATCTTAGAGAAATATAATCTAAATGGAACTAACTTCACCAACTGGTATCGTAATCTGAGAATTGTTCTCAAGCAAGAAAAGAGGGACCATGTCCTAGACAACCCACTTCTAGATGAGCCGAATGAGAATGTGAGTGTCGCAGCCACCAATGCCTACTGTAGGACTTGTGATGAGTCTACGAAGATTAGCTGTATTATGCTTGCTCACATGGAACCGGACTTGCAGCAGCAGTTCGAGAATATTGAGGCCTACGATATGATCGAAAGTCTCAAAAGTATGTTCCAGGCTCAGGCAAAGACTGAGATGTATCAAGTCTCTCGGGCTTTGTTGAGTTTCAAGATTAAGGATGGCGATCCACTAAGTCCGCATGTGATCAAGATGGTTGGTTACGTGCAGTCTCTGGAAAGGCTTGGCTACCCCATTAGCGAAGAGTTCTCCACGGACATAATTCTGAACGCTCTTCCTAGTGCGTATGGCCAGTTCATATCAAAATACCACATGCATGGTATGGATAAGAAGCTCACTAAATTACATGGGATGCTCAAGCAGGCTGAGGCGGATCTCAAGAAAGGCGCCAGTCAAGTGTTCATGGTGCAGAATAAGGCTAAGTTCAAGAAGAGTTCTTGGACTAAGAAGAAGAAGGCAAAGTCGGGAGGTAAGGCCGAGGACCCGGTCCAAAGCGCTTCCTCGGGGACTAAACCATCTCCTATAGCCGGATCCACTTGCTTCTATTGCAAGGCGGATGGCCACTGGAAGAGGAATTGCAGCAAGTATCTGGCTGATAAAGCCAAGAGTGGAGGTGTGACTTCCGGCTCAGGTACGCTTGTTTGCAATGTTATAGACATCTATCTCACAGATGCATCTAATAGTTCTTGGGTATATGATACCGGATCATTTATTCACATCTACAACTCGTTGCAGGGACTGGTAAGAACTAGGAGCATGGCAAGAAGCGAGGTTGACATTCGAGTCGGCAACAAAGCGAGAGTCGCTGCGTTGGAAGTCGGCATGATGCAACTACATTTACCTTCTGGATTCTTAATGGAGCTAAATAATTGTTATTATGTTCCAGTGCTTAGTCGAAATGTTATTTCTGCCTCATGTTTGATGAGACAAGGCTATGAGTTGAATATTAAGAATAATGGTTGTTCTTTGTATTTGAATGATATGTTTCACGGCTTTGCACCCATCCAGGACGGGTTATTTATTTTGAATCTTGACGGTGAATCTGTCTATAATATAAATGTGAAAAGGTTGAAACCAAATGATCTGAATATGACTTACTTTTGGCACTGTCGGCTTGGTCATATAAGTTGGAAATGCATGAATAAGCTCCATGATGATGGACTCCTAACTTCGTTTGACTTGGAGTCGTTCGAGACATGTGAATCCTGCCTACTCGGCAAGATGACCAAGACACCTTTTGCAAAGACTTGTGAAAGGGCGTTCGACTTATTGGGACTAGTACATAGTGATGTATGTGGTCCAATGATCACGACAACCAGAGGTGGTTATGAGTACTTCATTACCTTCACTGATGATTTGAGTAGGTATGGATATATCTACTTGATGAAACATAAGCCGGAAGCCTTTGAAAAGTTCAAGGAATTCCAGAATGAGGTATAGAATCAAGTCGGCAAGAAAATAAAGTATCTTCGGTCAGACCGAGGAGGCGAGTACATGAGCCATGAGTTTGATGACCATCTGAAGAGTTGTGGAATAGTTCCCCAGCTCACTCCACTAGGAACGCCGTAGAGAAACGGTGTGTTAGAAAGGCGGAATCGGACCTTGTTAGACATGGTACAATCAATGATGAGTCAGATAGATCTGCCTTTATCATTTTGGGGTTATTGTCTAGAAACTGCAACATTCACACTAAACAGAGTACCATCAAAGTCGATAGAGAAGACACCGCATGAGACGTGGACTGGCAAGAAGCCGAGTTTGTCTTTTCTTAAGATTTGGGGTTGTGAAGCTTTTGTCAAGCGACTTCAGTCGGACAAGCTTGCAACCAAGTCGTATAAGTGTATTTTCGTGGCGTATCCGAGGGAAACCTTGGGTTACTACTTCTACAACCGAGAAGAGGGCAAAGTGTTTGTCGCTCGGAACGGTGTCTTCCTTGAGAAAGAGTTTCTCAATCGGGAAGTCAGTGGGAGTACGGTGCGGATCGAAGAAGTTCGAGAGGAATCGGTCAGTAGTGATTTGGTGAAAGACTTGGAGGTTGAGCCAGTCATGGTAGCTGAGCCGGCAGCTGCACCTACACTGCGAAGATTGGAAAGATTGCAAAGTGTTCATGATGTATTGTTGTTGGACAGTGATGAGCCGATAACTTATTCGGAAGCAATGGTGGGATCTGATTCTAAGTCGTGGCTTGGAGCCATGAGATCTGAGTTAAAGTCCATGGATGAAAATCAAGTTTGAAACTTGGTTGATCTGCCAGACGGTGCAAGACCCGTCGAGTGCAAATGGGTCTTTAAGAAGAAAACTGATATGGATGGAAATATTTCTATTTATAAAGCATGGCTTGTCACGAAGGGGTTCCTACAAGTTCAAGGAGTTGACTACGATGAGACTTTCTCTCATGTGGTAATGCTTAAGTTAGTTCGGATCATGTTAGCTATAGCAGCCTATTTCGACTATGAGATATGGCATATGGATGTCAAGACGGCTTTCCTTAATGGAAATTTAACCGAGGACGTGCATATGATACAGCCTGAGGGTTTTGTCGATCCGGTTAATGCTGATAAGGTATGCAAGCTTCAAAAATCCATTAATGGGTTGAAGCAAGCATCTCGGAGTTGGAATATTCGCTTTGATGAGGTAGTCAAATCGTTTGGCTTAATCAAGAGTGATCATGATTCTTGTTTATACAAGAAGTTCAGTGAGAGCCAAGTAAACTTTATGATCTTATATGTGGATGACATATTATTGATTGGAAATGATGTCCAGATGTTGCAAGAAACCAAAGAATCATTAGAAAGGAGTTTTTCGATGAAAGACTTGGGTGAGGCGACTTACATACTAGGCCGTTGGATTGAGTTAGATCAAGGTGGCTCATTGGATTGAGTTAGAGTACATATTTGGACAAAGTGTTGAAGAAGTTCAACATGGAATCGTCTAAGAAGGGGTTCTTACCGATGTCCCATGGCGTGAAACTTAGCAAGACTCAGTGTCCTTCGACAACTAATGAGCGAAGTCGGATGAGTGTGATTCCATATGCTTCTACAGTTGGATCCATCATGTACGCTATGATTTGTACTAGGCCAGATGTTTCCTATGCTCTAAGTGTTCTGAGCAGATAACAGGCTAACCCTGGAGAGATCAACTAGGCAGCAGCTAAAAATATCCTTAAATACTTGAAAAGGACTAAGGATATGTTCCTCGTTTATGGAGGTGAGGATGAACTCAGTGTAAGGGGTTACACGGATGCAAGTTATCTCACTGACTCGGATGATTCTCATTCGCAATCCGGATATGAGTTTGTAATAAACGGAGGGGTTGTGAGCTGGAAGAGTTTCAAGCAAGAGACGGTGTCTACGTCTACGACATAGGCTGAGTATATTGCTGCCTCGGAGGCGGCAAAGGAAGCCGTTTGGATGAGGAATTTCCTCATGGATCTTGGTGTGGTTCAAGGCTCGTCCAATCTGTTAGACGTGTATTGTGACAACAATGGTGCTATCGCACAAGCCAAGGAACCTAGACAACACCAGAAGAACAAACATATACTCATGCGGTACCACCTGATTCGCCAGTTCATGGATCAAGGTGATATCAAGTTATGCAAGGTACACACGGATGCAAATATTGCGGATCCGTTGACAAAGCTTCTACCACAGCCGAAGAATGAGGCGCACCTAAGAGCCATGGGAATTAGATCCCTAGACATGTGATGTCAGATGATTGACTCTAGTGCAAGTGGGAGACTATTGGGCATATGCCCTAGAGGCAACCATGTATGATGTTATTCCCAATGTATTCATAAAGTTATTGTCCATGTATGAACTACTGATATGTATCATTGGATATGTGATTCGATTGTAGAACTATATATTCATGTTGTTCATACTAGTTGTCCTTGGTCGTTGAGGTTGTGTTGGACACACAACTTAGACTAATGTGAAAAGCGGCCAATGACACGGTTCCACTTGTCATGGGCATGGTGATGCTATTCCGAATTACACTGATTTGGCTAAAGAGTTTAGCGAATCGGACTGACCCACAGTTGAGATACAACGAGCATGTTGTCATTTGTAGTCTCAAGCAATGGAATCCTTCGACCTGAGGTGATCGCATGATCCGAGTTGTGGATCGCCAGCTTAGGTCCTATCAAACATTGTTCCATAAATGGGCAGTTATAAAGGTAGGGTTCGGGTTGGTTGTGAAGCAAGCTATGTGACGTGGATTACCAAGATGGTATTTGCCCCTCTATAATGGAGAGATATTCTTTGGGCACTCTCGTGTGATATGATTTGGAAGCATGGCCATGCGCGACTTGGTTAAGTGTTAACCAAAGGAGTTGGACTAAGTGTTAGTCCAGTGAATCGTATATCACGGAACGAGAAGAGAGAGTCGAGCTACTAAAGGGATGGCAACAACTCGCCTATAGCTTGACAAGATATATCGTGAGGCAAAGGGACTTGGACGAAAGTCACATTGAGAAAGGTTTGTCCTCTGAACTTTACGATGCTTGGGAGTTGGCACGTCTTGCTAGAGGCCGCTACCAACTATCGACTCAGAGTGGTGACTCATGTCGTGTCCAGGCGTATGTAAACCTACAGGGTCACACACTTAAGAGTAAGGAGCCCATGTGGAGATTGGGGTACGGCCTAGATGGGCCTCAAGCGTTGAGCCCAGCTAGGAGTGTATATAAGTGGAGTGACAAGGGATTGTCCCTGACCTAGCCGTCACTTTCTCCACTCCCATTTCGGGCTAGACAGGATCTAGCAGTCCTCTGCCTAGAGCTCCTTCCTATACGTGTGGATACCGGTAGAGGCGTTGCACGTGCGGCGCTGGGGACAAGGAGGTTCGTGGGTATCTGGACGTGCTATACGGGGATCATTCGGCACGGCATCAACCGACGCGCTTCATCAACAATCCGCACCTGCGTGTCTAGTGGAAAATCTCGTGGCCTATCACCTGAGCTAGATCTTGTGTTCACCGTGTAGGGAAAAGTTTTGTTTATCTCTGTGTGGCCCAACATTGACAACAATGGAGCCATAGCCAACGCCAAGGAACCAAGGTCTCACAAGAATTCCAAGCATATTAAGTGCCGGTTTCACTCCATCTGCGAGCATGTCAAGGATGGAGATATAAAGATTTGTAAAGTAAACACGGACCTAAATGTAGCAGATCCGTTGTCTAAGGTTCTCCCTAGGGAAAAACATGATCAACACAAGAACTCCATGGGTGTTAGATTTATCACTATGTAAACTAGATTATTGTCTCTAGTGCAACTGGGAGACTGAAGGAAATATGCCCTGAGAGGCAATAATAAAGTTGTTATTATATGTATTCCAAGTATATGATAGATGTTTATTTTGCATGCTATAATTGTATTAATACGGAAACCTTAATACATGTGTGTTTAATAAACAAATAGAAAGTTCCTAGTTATGCCTCTCTATAAACTAGCTCGTTGATTAACAAGATGATCAAGGTTTCCTGATCATGGACATTGGATGTTGTTAATAACAAGGTCACAACATTGGTGAATGATGTGATGAACATTCATACGAAGTATAACATTACGATCAAATTCATTGTGTTTATATTGCTATAACATCATACGAAGTAATCTTTATCCTTAGACCATGAGATCATGTTAATTGCTAACACCATAAGGATACCTTGATAACATCAAACGTCACACCGTAATAGGGTGACTATAAAGATGGGTTTGGGTATTCCAAAGGTGTTATGTTGAGACTCATGGATCAAGAGTGGAATTTTCCAATCCTGATGATGGATAGATATACTCTAGGCCCTCTCGGTGATATCACATTACGATAGCTTCCAAGCAAGTGATTTGATCACTAGAATGTTATATCACGAGAACGAGAAAAGAGTGCATGTTGGTAACAAGATCAAACTAAGTATTGAGATACTGATGATCTAATCTTGGACATGTAATATATCGCGAGACAAATGGACTTAGTTACTATCGTTAAAGGTTCTCACGATCACAGAAGTTATCGTTGAATATGTGGGAGTCAGTATGGATCTCCAGGTCCTGCTTTTGATTATTGATGTGAGAGGGGTCTCGATCATGTCTGCATTATTCGCTAACCGTAGGGTGACACACATAAGGGTTGCCAAATACCATTTGGAGAAAATATGTTCTAGACGAAAGAATTGCAAAGCGCTAGAATTATTTCAATGGACACCGGAATTGTTTCGGGTGAAATTGCTGAAATTGGTTCTGCATGTGATATTGAAATGTTGCAGTGGGTTTTATGTGAATGTTTGTTAATTAAAGTAATTAACAAAATTCTGAATAAAATAAATAAAAGAGTTTTATTAAATGATATTTGCATTAAATTTGGTGGAAATTTAATGCATGTGAGTGGAACTTTGAGTGGAGGCAAGATTGATGTAGCTTCCACCACATGAATGAGGAAGAGGTGGGGGCACCCCCCATGGGCACCGGCCATGGGAGGGGAGGATCCCCCTCCCCCTCTCCTATAAAAGGCCTCCCTCTCCTCCCTCTCAAAACACACCTCCTCGTGAAGGATCTCTCTCCCCTTCTAGAATTATTTCCCCATGGTCTCGGAGTATCGAGATACATGTTCCCGGTGGCATTTCATTTGGAAGGAGTTGTTGCTTCCGCTGCATCGCTGGAGCGAGGAGGTGG
Source organism: Avena sativa (assembly GCA_916181665.1). Taxonomy (NCBI): domain Eukaryota; kingdom Viridiplantae; phylum Streptophyta; class Magnoliopsida; order Poales; family Poaceae; genus Avena; species Avena sativa. The sequence goes on along the minus strand of OV702289.1, from coordinate 538,611,130 downwards.
AGGTTGTTTGGTGGCCTGAACGTGTGTGCGAGGACAGATGTGTTGTTCATTTGCAGTGCTAGGACTTCCACACGATCTTGAGATTGGCAAGCGTTCGACTACATCATCCATGAGTTCCATCTCGTTAACAAAGCTTGTTGGTCTACGAGGGTATGTTCTCTATGGATGCATATCCACACGTTGCTTGTATCTAGTAGATAGATCTTGGCGTATAATAGTTCCCATCATAGGAAATTTTTTGTTTTCTATGCTGCGAACCCAACAAAAACTTCCTCCTACAACATTGTTCGCCATCCCATGATGCACATGTATGCACAACATGGACACATTATCACAAACTATGCCTTGATTCTAGCCATAGCATTGGTCATTCGACCCGAAAGCCAAGAAACCTCGAATGAGATAGGTCATATTGTGAAGCTTTTTTGAGACATAATCAATATACCAAGTTTGATAATTTTTCCTTCCAACTATGTCACATAATATGGCAACATGCGAAGGTTTTGCATTGTTCGGATCATTTTTGAATTTCTTATGCCCGTTTTAAACTATCCTCAAACTTTGTCGAACGGCGGGCACGAAGATTCTTATCTCGGGGTTGGGACTCGCTAAGCTTGAAGTAGATCTCTGATGAAATAGCATATTGTGAACCTAAAAATGATTTTTGTAAAAAATCACGAGCATCATATCATGTACCTGTAGTTCATATCTTACCCACTTCCTACCGATTCAACAAGAATTTGTCATTTTTACCAAGGATAGACGGAAAGGTTTGAGATCCCCCTGTTGGGACATTGTCCATATAAGGTTGTATAGTATTTTTTTAAATGAGTTGGTAGCATTTTGAATTAGCCATTTGGTGGTTGCTTCACAAAACCCCCCGTTTTTTGCACTCGGAAAATGGAAAATAGCTTTTTGGTGCAATGAAAAGGAAAACTTACTGCTACAACATTGCTCGTCGTCCCATGATGCACATGTATGCACAATATGGACACATTATCACAAACTATGCATTGATTCTAGCCATAACAATGGTCATTTGACCCGAAAGCCAGGAAACCTCGAATGAGATAGGTCATTTTGTGAAGGTTTTTTAGACATAATCAATATACCAAGTTTTATATTTTTTTCTTGCAACTATGTCACATAATATGACACCACGCGAAGGTTTCACATTGTTTGGATCGTTTTTGAATTTCTTATGACCCTTTTTAAACTATCTTCAAACTTTATCGAACGGCGGGCATGAAGATTCTTAGCTCGGGGCTGAGCCTCACTAAACTTGAAGTGGATATCTAATGAAATAGCATATTTTGAACCTAAAAATGACTTTTTATAAAAATCATGAGCATTAGATCATGTACATGTAGTTCATATCTTACACATTTCCTACCGATTCAGCAGGAATTTGTCTTTTTCACGAGGGATGGATGAAAAGGTTTGAGATCCCCCTATTGGGACATTATCCATGTAAGGTGGTCTAGTATTTTTTAAAAATTGGGTGGTAGTGGTGACCCACAAGTATAGGGGGTGTATCGCAGTATTTTCAATAAGTAAGAGTGTCGAACCCAATGAGGAGCAAAAGGTGCTGGCTAGTGGTATGGATCAGGAATTCTCTGCAAATACTTAGCAAACGGATTTTTAGGGGGTTTTGATGATGCAGGTAAATAAAGTACGAGTAAATAAAAGACAATAATAATAAATGCAGCAAGTGGCCCAATCCTTTCTTTAGCAAAGGACAAGCCCGTTGTATTACTTAAGATGACCAAACATTCTCGAGGACACATGGGAATATCGTCAAGTGCTTTCGCTTCATATAGTTGATTAATCTTCTTTAGTTTGACAAGTGTTGTGTGGGTGAACCTGTGCTAATGTACCGACCTTCCTAGGACTAATACATACTTGTGATTATACCCCTTGCAAGCATATGCAAGTACAAGAAAGTAATTAAGATAGAAACCTAACCACAGCTTTAAACTCTAAGACCCTGACATCCCTTCTGTAAAGGTTTCCTAACGGGGGTTCAGGTTTCTATCACTCTGGCAACCCCTACGATTAGTAGCCAAATACACAATGCATTCCCCTAGGCCCATATAGGTGAAGTGTCATGTAGTCGACGTTCACACGACACCACTAGAAGAAATATACCACAACTTAAATATCAAACCATTGAATCTTTCTCAACACAACTCCACTACTAACAACATGACTTCTCCCAGGTCCTCAAGAACAAAACGAACTACTCACAAGACATCATATGGATCAAGATCAGAGATGATATAATGATATGTAACAATCTGAACATAAATGATAATTCAATGGTTCACTCAATAGCATCAACTACAAGGATTAATCAACACCGGGAAAGTTTCTCCTAAGAACTATGCAAGATTCAACCCAATTATTACAGCGGTATGAAGTGGTGATGATGGTTCTGGTGGAGATGATGATGGCAATGATTATGATGATGATCCCGATGAAGTCCAGCTTGATGGTGGTGTTGATGGCGACGATCTCCCCTCTCTGGGAAGGAATTCCCCCGGCAGAATTCTGTCTGTCGGAGAGATCTTTCTCTCTCTGTAGTTTTCTACCCCGAAGAGGCGGAGGAATCTTTCTGTGGTCACTCTCCAGGTATTAGGGTCCGTGGGGATAATATACGCCAAAGGGGAGAGCCTGGAGTGGGCCAGGACGGCCACACCACCTGCTGGCGCGGCCTAGGGCTGCTCGTGCCAGGGGGGTTGTGTGGCCCCCCTGTGGCCCATCTCCACTCCCCCTTTGGTAATCTTCGTCTTCTAGAAAAATATAATTTTCCATGTATTTTTCCAGATTTTCTGATCTTCGCGGATTTTGCCTCCAAACAACACCTTTTCCATCAGAATCCTGACTACAGCGGTCCATGCTCCAAAAGTCATCAACCATGCAAAAAAAGATGAAATAACATAAGTATCATCTCTTAATATGAAATATATCAATGAATAATAGTAAATTATGATATAGAATAGTGATGCAAAATGGACGTATCAAGCTCTCGTACAATTCTTCTTCTTATAGCTCGATTGGCATGTCTTCGTTCAAGGTGTTGTATGGGCATGAACCAAATATGGGGATACTTCCAGCAATAGCACCCGACGATATCTCACCTCCAACGGATATGCTCGCCACTCGCACAACATTTCTGGACCTGCTAAAGACCAACCTTCCCACATCACGAAATTGCATGAAGATCAAGGTTGATCGCAATCGCATGGAGAAAGAGTTCTAGGGGGGGATGATGCCTTCGATCGGGTTTTATGGATGCAGTATAGTAGCTTTTTTCCTAGTAGACCTAGGTTTAATCGAACCTTGGGAAACACTGCTAAATGGAAATTAAATGAGACACGTCTACAAGACTTTCTTTACCTTATGTTTACCAGATCTTTCTAGTTTACTTTGAATCATTGGTTGTTGCAATGGATGGAAATGGGACAGGGTTGAAGATTCACATGCAGCTGCACTTCATATGGGATAAAGATAATAATACGCATATTCTTGTGAAATAATTTAACAAAGATAAAGATTGTGGGCAGCACATCCAAATATACTAAAGCCCTTGCAAGCCACAGGCATAGTAATAGTCTTTTGATCGAACTGTTATACCACGAAGCACTGGGCTATAACGATTATTAAGTAAAATACAGATCAAAGCATTAAGAAGTGATGTTACTATTACTCCCAAGTGGATCCCTAAATGAAAATCGTACTCCCCTTGCTGTCACTAGGTTTCGCGTGAGGTCATTGTTCACCACTCAACTCACATCAAGCCTTTATCAATCCTTGGGATCTTGGGTACCTACAAGTCCATGGATCGATACAAGAGACAAAATACAAAGATACAAATCTCTATCTAATCACCACACAATACTCCCATGAATTAGATGCACATAATCGTTGTGAGGTTTCACCCCAAACCACAGCCCATGAGGACTACCCACTCATGACAATAAGATCAAGGATAGAAAACATTGTGCAAAATACTTAGACTAAAATCTAATATGCATACAATGGTCGCCAATTCACAAGATCTCAAGTACAAGGTGATGGCTATGTCTATGGAGTGGATGGAGGATGGAGAGGATGAACTATGGTGGTGGATCTCCTTTGGTGGTGGTGTGATTTAATCTGAGAATGGCGGCTCTCTGCGCGGTGCATGGAGTCTCTAAATATGTAGGCATCTTCATGAAAGTTGTAAGGTTTGACCTGACGGAGCCAACGCCGCATGGTATGGGTGGGCCGTACAGACGGGCCTTGCCCATACTGTAGGTCATTAAGCTTGCCGAAAGTCTCTTTTCGACCCCAGTTGACTTGGTTGTATGGGCAACATCATAATCTTCATTGAATGCTCCTGATTGGTCCTTAAAAGTGTGATTTCCTGCACAACACAAATCAAAACAAAGGATTGCACATCTTTGCAATAACTAATCATAGAGAAAGATGGCTATTTTCACAGCCATCAACTTCCCCAAATCTCAAACCTTAATCGTCCCAGAGCAAGAAACAAACAAAACCATAAAGAACTCAGTGTTTAAACTGAAATAACAAGAAGATGAATTCACTTACGGTTGGTAGTCGTATGCATCCAACACTTCTTCCATTTGAAAAGCTCATCAAGGTTAGAGAGGTGCCAAGAGTACTATACAAGCTTTGTTAACTCAAGATGATCAAAGTAGATTTTGATATAAGTATAAACAACTAGAAGTGTAACAATCATTCCAATTCCTCTAGTAAACTCTCGGCTTGCCAAGGAACACTAGAATATTTTATAATAACATAATTAAGTATGAGGGATAAAGTCCTAAGTAGCATACCAATGAAGTGTCTTATTGATGCCCACATCAAGAGATCAAGACTATTAAAACACTAATGTTCCATTCATTGTCTTTCAAGAAAATTCATAGAGTAATAACGATACCATGCCAAAGACTGCTTTGTGTGAATCTTTATTTTTCAAATATAGCTTCCAACAAGGATCATTGAGTGGTCTCTTTTAGCAACGGTTTGCACAGCCTTCAAGAGTACCAAAACTTTTTCCCATTACGGTAACAAGTGTTACCCATTTTGTCAACTCATAGCTGAAATCAGGAGTTGTATCATTGATCGTTCGTAGGCCAGCGGAGTTGTTGGCATCCAAAGGTGTGCACCAAAATTTATAATCTATCTTTAAACAGTATCACATTTTGATCCACAATCTTTTTATCTTTGGCATGAATCACAATTACCACTAGACTTTATTCCAATCAAACAACTCCTTTCAAGAGTGTCGTCAAGTCTATCAATATATCTATGGGGTTAAGTAACTTCAAAGGTAGTCTTAAGACAATCACTCAACATACAAGTCATAAATTGGAGACTTTTTCTTGTTGTACTTCTTTGATAATATTATTTCCAAGACGAGACTCGGTTAAATACAAGAACTAGAGCAAAAGCTTCCACAACTAATTACTCATACAAATAAAAAAAGATTTACTCTAACTATTTTGAATTAATCCCACTAGCATAGCATCTTAAAAAATCAACTAACTAGTATAAATATTTCAAACTTCTAAAGTGGGAGACATAGGACATACCTCTCATGAGTGACTTCATGATCCTCTTCCTTATGGGGATGTGTTCCTTCGAAACTCAAATCAAATCACTCTCATAATAATATTGAAGCAAAGAGGCAATAGGCAAATCCACTTTCACGAAAAAAGGAAAAAAGTAAAAATCTTTTTGTATTTTTGAGTATGGAGATTAAAGAATAGAAAAGGCTTGCGACCAAGAAAGATACTAGGAAAATAAAACAAACAAACAAAAAGAAACCAAAACAAAAAGCAAAATAAAAGGCAAAGTGTTGGAACGAGCCCAACATGAGTGTTTCAAATCTCACACGGAGCTGGAGTATAACTTCATTATTACACAAATATAAATACTTAGGGAACACATCCCCAAGATCAGCCTTTTGCAAGCCCTTCTGTTGCTCATTATGGTGGTGGTGGATAATCTCCCAAGTTCCATTAGCTGCTCCAATTGGTGAACTAGGTTGAGAGGTTCACGATAGCATCTCGAAGGTTGATGGAGAGGTTTCTCATGTTCTGAATGCTTCCTTCGAGCGAGCAAATATCATCACAGGTGGTGTAGTAGTTTGGTGGTTGTTGCTCTTGTTTAGGGCCTTCTTGTTGTACTTCTTCATCTTCTCCTTCTTCATCCATGGGTTCTTCTTGTTGGGGTAGACTTGCTTCAACCTGCGCATCAAAATGCAAACGTCCATCCTCGATAGAGAATAAACCATTAGGCAAAGGAGCTAGGATCAAGTGATCGGCTCCATGTATATCAAACAAGTATGTACCATTGGATTTAGAAATCATACCACAATCTTTGAGAGTATAGAAACCAAGATGGCGAGCACCTACCAATGGTTGGATATTACCTAGGTTGATGAGGAGTGCTCGAGCGAGAACGGTGACAACTCCTCCTCCGCATATGGGACCACGGGATTGAAGAGGTTGATGGTTAAGATTAAACATGAGGAGGGCGCCCAAGTTTGGCATCAAATTATAGTTCGGAATAGTAACTCTTGCAAGGATCATCATCTCCTCTTTATTGACTTTTGTAAACTCACCACATACCTGCAAAGTGTTAGCAATAACATAGAACAAATAACGAATAGTAGGACAGTCAATTTAATTTCCCTTGGGTGTGTTTCCAAGGATTCTCATAAAGTTAAAGTACTTCGAGGGTGTAGGATTAAATACAAAACTAGTGGAGCGTATATCGGTGTTGTTGTTAACAAACCCAAAGTGATGAGCCCATTGATCGAATGTTAAGGTGTACTCATGATTCATTAGGCAGAAGGTGATACGATCAACTACCGGGCTATCTTCCTCGGAGTAGTAGTATGGACTCACCGTATGCATCAAGGTGCTGAGGAACTCAACTGTCAAGCGGTGATGTCTTGAAAAACAAAGTGAAGCAAACCAACATTGCTGCAAAGAAAATTGAACATGGCTAAGACCCAGTTGGTTAAGAATATAGGGACACACCCATTTGGTGGACTTGATTTCTCGGCTCTTGATACGGTTGAAACAAGTCAGCTCGTACTCCTTAGTGAACATGATGCCAAGTGACTCGGGGGTTAGCTCTTCAACGGGTGGTGCGGCTTGTTCCACAGCCATCGCACGTGTACGGATCCTTGTATTCATCTAAAAATAATTAAATCTAATTAAATTTTTGGTTTAATAGAAACATAGAAAAAGTAATCCTCTACACTTTCTACAAAAGAAACTCCTCTAAAAACAAAACTAAGCATGCTCATAATCAAGATTAGCTCAAGGATGAGACCTAAGTCTAGATTGATAAAGGTGAAAGATTGAGCAAGGTTTTGATCCAAATAAGTTGGGGATCGGAGGAGAAACTTACTTTAGATCGATTGGGTGCGAGGAATTGAAAAAAACGAGATAATTGAAGATCCAATGGAGGTGGTTTGGAGTTTGGAGGAAGAAGAAAGAGAAATAGAGATTTTAGGTTTAGGTTTTACCTCCTCCCAGGTTGTAAATTGCGGCTAAACGGGTGATACAGGCGGGCGGTACGGCCCGAGCCCGCTTGTACCAAGTGTCGTTACCTTGGGGTCGATGGATCCCTTGGATAATTTGCTCGGTACAGGCACATGGTACGGGCGCTTGTGTACTATAGATCGTTAAGCATTCAGTACCTTTGCTTCAAGTTTAATGTTTTACTCCGGGGTGCGGTACGGGAGGACGGTACAGTCACTCCCGGTCGTACGGCGGGTCGTTAAACCTTTTGTATCATGTTGCAAAAATCAAAAATTGCATCCTTTTGTGTCAAGAAGTGGTACGGGCGCACGGTATGGCCGGCTCCGGTCGTACGCTAGTTGTTAAGCGTACAAAGTTTTCAGTGAGAAACTTCATACGCCTTTGCACATCTACTTTAACAAAAAAAAGACAAAAACTGTACTTCATAAAAATTGCAGTACCTTAAGGCCATGTGTTAGTGGATATCATAGAGTGAAGGTTACCTTGATTTCTTCTCCTCTCTTCAAAGGACATCCTTGATCACTCTTTATTAAGAACAACAAAAACAAAACAAAACAAAACAAAAACAAACAGAACTAACACAAGTAAAAACTTTATTTTACATGGGGTTTCCTCCCATGAAGTGTGTCTAGTTAAGATCAATTAGCTTGACTCAGACAAAGATCATTTAGGTTTTGGAAGTAGAACACCCACTATACCATCATCATTGAGAAAATTCCTTATTTGACACTACTTCTCAATATGATTCCTTAGTTGACAGTGAAAACTTTTCACTTCCTTATTTGACTACTTCCATAATTTCTTTGTCTTGTATGACACTTTAGTATATTTTAAGAGCTAATGAGGTTAATTAGGGACCTACAAAGATGTTTTTGCCCCTGCATATAGTATGATAGATATACGCCGACGATGACTCTGTAATATGCTGTAGAGCCCTCCGTCCATGTATAAACTATGTTCTCTTTAACCTGCATGCTATCCTCAGACTACAGAACTAAACAGGCGTTCTTCAACTTCACGGTACGTACACAGTACAAGCACACATGCGCTCAGAGAACTTCAATGTAAACTAAGGTGACCAAGCACAAGATAAAATGAATGTACGACGTGTGGCCAGCCAAAACAACAGCATGGCATGGTGTGCGCCGCGCCTAATTCCCTAGTATATATAATCTCTGGTCTCTCTCTAATCACTTCCTCCTTACACATCATTAATTGTTTGTTGCCGGAGTATCGTAGTTATTTTACTATATACAGTACTCGGTAGCTTATGTATGCCAAGCATCGATCAACTCAAAAGAAAGAATAGGCATGAACCAGTAGCTTGGATAAAACGTGATTAGTACGTCACATGCTGATTACCAAACTCGCTGCTCCCTTAAAAAAGAAATATGTTGCTCCGCATGTGCTCGCGTGACCATGCCGTGCAGTTGAATGGGAGGGAAGAATTTCGTCGTGCGTGTTAGACATGAATAGGCCGAACGATTGAATCAGGGGCATCTTGGTCTGGCTGGAAAAAAAAATAACGGAACTGACGGTAGTATCATATAAGGCAAAGAAATTTTACAAGTGGTCAAATAAGGAAGTAATAAGTTTTTAATGTCAAATAAGGAAACATATTGGGAAGTAGTGTCAAATAAGGAATTTTCTCATCATCATTAGGCTTGGCCTTTTTCTTCCTAGAGAAGTGGGCTATAAAAGAATCTTTAGATGGTAGTCCTATTCTCACATTCCTTCCATGTAGATTAATTAAACCTTTAATAGTTCTTAGGATGGCTTGCCGAGAATTATACGTGCTATGGGATCTTCAAGCATGTCTACTATAATAAGATCATTAAGAGCATGACATCCTTTAATTTTATCAACTATATTTTCTTTGTTTCCAATAATTTGTTTATAACTTGAATCCGCAAGATGGAGTCTCATTCAGTTATTGCAAATGGCCCAAGATTTAGTTTATCAAATAAACTTTGAGAAATTCTTGAAACACTTACACCAAGATCACAAGTGCAGCTATCTCATTAACTCATATTTTAATTTTTATAGTGAGCTCAAAAATATCATCTAGCTTAGTTAGAAGTTTATCAGCTAGTTTTTTATATTCCATATCTAGATCATGAATTTTATATGCCATTTTTAAATAAATTATTGGTATGTGGTATCATTACCTTTTTCAATACCGGGATTCTTAACTGTGATCATCTTCAAAAGATCTTTCACGATATTATCTGGTGATGGCGCGTTGTTATAGTCTAGCTCTTCAGAATTCTCATATTTTTCTTAGGCCCTCATCATCTTGATGTCTTCCACTGGGTTTGGCTTGGGCTTTCCAGCGAATCTTGCAAGTATGAGAGTTTGAGTCTCGGCTATCTTTCCCAATTGTGCCTCCACGGTTTTGGTTCTTTCTTGTAGAGCCTGCACATCATTTTTAATTGGAATGGCCTGGTTAGACAATGTATCAATACTATTATCATGATTCTCCATGATTTTAATAAGCATATTACTTGATCAGCTTGAGCTTGCATAAATATTCTAACAGTATTTTTAAGAGGGAGATTGCCATGATTTTCTCTACTATGGTGATCATAATTATATTATGTGGAGCACCTGCGGGATTAGAATAATGTTTTTGAAAATTTGAGCCATAGTTTTGACTCTTTCAAGCAGGATTATACAGAATACGAGCAATAAAATTTATTTTATTAGCATCGGTAGTGATGGCATTAATTTGGGTACCTTCCTTACCCTTCACAATATTAAGTAACGCGTCTACATTTGCAGTAAGCTCTTCATTATGCTCCTCGGTGATTGAATTCACCCTTTTCGAGGAGTTTCTCTCTACATGCCACTAAGAATGGTTGCTTTGCATATTATCAAGTAGTTGTTTTGCAACATTCACTTGCTTTCCCATGAAGGTTCCTCATGCTACAGTATCTATCATAGACTTAGATAATGGGTTAAGAGCATTATAAAATAAATGTAATATAAGTCATTCTTCCATCCCATGGCTAGGACACTTCTTTCATTCTCTCCGAAGAGAGCGTTAGTGGCTCACAGTCTTTTTGTCAAAAACTTGTTATGTTGGATCTTAGCTGCATAATCTTAGTTGAAGGAAAACATTTAGTCATAAAAGATTAATACAGTCCTCCCAAGTTTCAATAGTGCCTTTAGCCAAATTAGCAACCAGTTCTTATCCTTTCCTCTTAAAGATAAAGGGTATAATCATAATTTAACCGCATTGGGGTCAACATCTTTAATGCACATCGTGTTGCAAATTTCAGTAAAAGTGTTTAGGTGCAAACCTGAGTCCTCAGCAGATGAGCCTCCAAATTAATTCTGTTGAACCAAACTTAACAAGTTATGCTTAATTTCATATGTTTCTGCATCAATGGCGGGCTAAGTAATAGGTGCATGAATAAAATTATCATTGGGAGTAGCATACTCCCCAAGTTTCTTTGAGTCATGGCCCTTCTCTTTTTGTTATTTTGGAATAAGATAATCAAGTAAGTAAGTAACTAATTTTTTTGGATTTTCAATAGATAACAAAAAGTAAAATAATAACAAGAAATAAACTATAAAAAACTAAAAACAAGGTCTCTAGTGATCTCACGAGGATAGAAAATTGCTTCCCCGGAAATGGTGCCAGAAAGGGTTGATATCTTCGATCCAATTTTACACATGCACTATAGTAGCTTTTTCCCTAGTAGATTTAGGTTTAATCAAACCTTGGGAAACATTGCTAAATATAAATTAAATGAGGCATGTCTACAAGATTTGTTTGTTCGTTTTACCTCATGTTTACCAAACCTTTCTAATTTACTTTGAATCGTTGGTTGTTGCAATGGATGGAAATAGACCAGGGTTGAAGATTCACTTGCAGCTGCACATCATATGAGATAAAGATAATAATACGTAGATTCATGTAAAATGATTTAACAAAGATAAATATTATGGGCAGCACATCCAAATATATTAAAGCTCCTGCGAGCCATAGACATAGAAATAGTCTTTTGATCCAACTGTTACACCACGAAGCACCGGGCTATAACAATTATTAAGTAAAATACATATCAAATCCTTAAGAAGTGATGTTATTGTTATTTCCAAGTGGATCCCTAAACGAATATCGTACTCCCCTTGTTGTTACTGGGTTTCACGTGAGGTCGTCGTTATCACTCATCTCACCTCAAGCCTTTATCAATTCTTGGGATCTTGGGTACCTACAAATCCCTGGACCGAGACAAGAGACAAAATACAAAGATACAAATATCTATTCAATCACCACACAATAATCCCATGAATCAGATGCATATAATCGCTGTGAGGTTTCACCCTAACCCGCAGTCCATGAGGACTACTCACTCATAACAATAAGATTAAGGATAGAAAATATTGTTCAAAATACTTAGATTAAAATTAAATATTCTTACAATGGTCGTCAATTTACAAGGAGATCTCAAGTACAAAATGATAGATATGGCTATAGAGTGGATGGAGGATGGAGATGATGAACTATGGTGGTGGATATCCTTTGATGGTATTGTGATGCAATCTAAGAATGGTGGATCTCTACACGGCGCCTAGAGTCTCGAAATATATAGACGCCTTCTTCAAAGTTGTAGGGTTTGACCTGATGGAGCCAATGCCGCACGGTATGAGCGGGCCGTACGGGCGGGCCTTGCTCATACCGTAGGTCGTTAAGTTTGCAAAAAGTCTCTTTTCGATCCCAATTGACTTGGATGTATAGGCAATGTCATAATCATCATTGAATGCTCCTAATTTTGTCTTAAAAGTGTGATTTTCTGCACAACATAAATCAAAACAGAGGATTGCACATCTTTGCAATAATTAATCATTAGTGGCAAGACTAGAGAGATTCTTGGTCAAATATTTGACTAAAAATTAAACACGGAGAAAGATGGCTATTTTTACAGCCATCAGGGGACAAGGTTTTACTGAAGTTGCAACTCTCTATGCAACAATCAGTCGCCACTCACCATACCCCAAGCTTGCATTCCAATTCTTTGGGTCGTATGAAATCTTGGAACAAATTGGGAAGGTGGCATACAAATTGCAGCTTCCTGTTGGCAGCCTTATTCACCCGGTATTCCGTGTTTCCCAACTCAAGGAATATTGCTCATATTACACCCCCTCCCCCTATCTTCACAGATCTCCCTCAACTGCCTGCATTGGATGCTCTAAACACTGAACATGAACAGATACTAGACATATGAATGGTTAAAAAAGGTAACTCTTCAATTGTTCAGGTCCTGATCAAATGGTCGCATCTTTCGGAGGAATCGGCAACGTGGGAAGACTTGGATGCGCTCAAGACCATGTTCCCAGCAGGGCAAGCAAGTTCTCCACAGGGCGGCATTGTGACGTAGGTAGTCACACTTTAGCCATGGATCGCGCCACCAGGGGCAGGAAGTAGATGGTGGCGCTATCGTGAGGGGCAAAGTGCAAGTGTGAGTGTGTGGGAATGCGTGCTAGCGAGATGCGAGAGGTACTACATATGCCACGGCTATAACCTGTAACAACTTAGAGCATCTCTAGCAGTGCACATATTGTTCGACATGTAAAAACATTGGTAGAGGGCACTGAAAAAACAGATATGGTTTGGAAACACGCGAGAAAGGAGTAGAACCTGTAAACTAAAACTAGACTTTTTTAAAATCTTGCGATGATTGCCTTTGCGGCAAAATTCAAAGAAAAACAAACACGAACATCAAGATTCAGAGTTCGATCATGCACTCCAAACCAACATAATTTACATAATGCATCACAAAAGTAAAACTAGAGACAGGCGCGCATCTAAAACTACCAAATCTGGCTCCTACGGAGCCTTGATGCGCGGTGCTGGAGGCGGCGGATACGGCGGCGCCGCTAAGTCGGAGTCGACGATGATCACCTCGGTCTCCCCCGCTTGCTGGCGCCGGAGACGCTCCACCTCGCGCTACTTCGCCCCCTGGCGCTCGATGAGGCGGAGGGTATCCTCCACCTCCTTCTACTCCTTCGCTGCGGCGTTGAAATGGACGCGCTCCGAGCGGCGGCGTAGGCAGAGCAGCACGTGCTGCTCCGCCTCGTCGAAGGCGACGAAGCCCCTGGCGATGACCTTGTCGATGTCACTCTCGTCGGAGTTGTCGCTTTCCCCGGGTGTCGTGTACTCATGGTACCCGGAGCTGTCGTTGTCACTCGTCGGAGGCAGAGAGGGAGTGCGCGGCTGAGAAGATCCAACCCCCGACGACCTGCTGCCGATGTATCACGTGGTGGGGGCATAGGGAGCGAGGGAGGGCATCTTTGCGCCTTTGTTGGCATACTTGAGTGTGGCGTGCTTCTTCGCGCCGACGCTGCGACTGCGGTTGAGCTCCTCCTCGGACTTGGTTGCGGGAGCCGATGCAACGCTTGCTCTGGGGGGTGTCAGACCGCATGGCGGCGAGGCGGACGGATTGGCTACGGCGGAGGAGCGCGTGGATTTGAGCGCTGGAGGGTGGTCGGCGGCTGCGGAGAGGTCGAGCTCGCGCGGCGGAGAGGACAGGGTTTGGCTGCGGGTCGCACCCACCAACCGCTATAAATAGCGTTTCCGCGGGTGATTTAACGGGCCACCGAATTGCGTTTACGGAACAGAGGTGTTTACGGGTTCTGCTCTACGCCAAATTCTAAGCGAAGCCTGTATGTCACCGGAAAAGTACGGATTTCGGCCCTTTTAAGGGCAATGCTACATGCTCTTATACTTGAAACGAGAATGAGAAGTCTGAACTCTCTTCCTCCTTTCTGAATTTTTTCTTCTCCTCACGAAAAGCATCCCACCTTCGACTGGCCATCATACCAGATGGGGGTGGTACACACGGGAGCCGTGGTCTCTCTTTTAATTTAGTGCTAGAGACTCGGTACTCTAAATAAGCCTTTTTGCACTTCGCTTAACATCGTCGATGCTGGTACGCAAAACAATCTCGTGTGACATCTTCCCCTTCCATTGCCACTTGAAACCGGCACTTGAATTTGTCCCAATAGAATGTTCCAAATCTCCACACTTGAGACCAAAATGCGTCAATTATATTTTATTCTCTTGAAAATCCATATCCTGCACCAACTATACATACGTATGATTTGTCTTTTTCAAAAATTAGCATTCTATATAGTTTCCCCTAATAAGTTCTTTACGCAGTAGCAGGAGGCTAAGCAATTAAGCAACTCGTGCAGGATTATCATCAAGCAAAGCAATTTGCCTAACGATTCCAAAGATCCTTCCAATCATTGAACACTGTTCGTCTGAAATTTTAACTGAACGTTATTATGAGGGACCGCCGCCCAAAGAAAATTGGTGTTTTTCCGGGTGGTCCATCACTTAGATAGAGTGACATGATCTTTGCTAGCGCAAATCAGGCCATTTTGATAGACTGTCTAAGACCATCTCTAGCAGATAGCGCATCCGGTTCTGTCCCACAAAATAACCGTCGGTTTACGGTACGTCGTGGAAAAAATGGCTTTTTTAGATACAGTAAACCATATGGCATCGGAATTTTTTTGCGGGTCACTGCAAATGGACGCTTCCGTGCTGTATATTTTCAGTATAGAGATCTCCCGATGAGGTTTACTATAAACGAAAAAACGGTTGGCAGAAAGAAATATTCAGCTATAGTGTCTTCGTACTCGTCGTCGCCATCGCAGCCGGAGGTCGATTCTGGCCATCCTAACGATGCCGCCGGTCGTCCCGCACGCACACCTCGTCGTCGTCCGGCACGCGCACCGTCCTCCGCCCATGCTCAGCCGCGTCCGCCATGCGGCAGCAGGCAAGTAGCAACAAGCACGCAAGCAGCAAGCAGCAGGCACGCAGCAGCGGCAGCAGGCAGGCAGACAAGCAGCCTGCGTTGCGCACTTTCCTGTCATTGTGCCCGCGCCACGATCGTCATGTTCCGACCCTCCCGCGCCACGATCGTCATGTTCCGACCCTCCCGCGCGCGCCCCGGCCCCCCTCCTACTACCTCATGTTCTTAAATAGAAGGCATTAAAAAATACCTCCAAAAGTAGACAAATTGTCTTAAATTGTTTTTTAAGGCAAAAAATATAATGCCATATGCGCTAGGGTTATTTGGAGGCATATCTAAAAAGTGCCTTGTAAAGTATTTTGTAGGCACATCTACTTATGCCTCTTTTTCTTATGTAAGACATATTCAAATAGTGCCTTGTAAAGTAGTTTTGTAGGCACATTTATTAATGTCTTTTTTCTTACTTAAGGATATTCAATAGTGTCTTGTAAAGTAGTTTTGTAGGCACTTTTGACAATGCCTCCTTTTCTTATGTAAGGCATATTCAATAATGCCTTGTAAAGTAGGTTTGTAGGCACATTTCACAATGCCTCTATTTTTTTTTAGGCAATATCAAAAGTGCCTTGCAAAGTGAGCTTTTGAGGCACTATATATGTTGCCTCTATCTACCTTTTACCGCAAATGCAATAGTGCCTTCTGAAATTAGTTTTAAAGGCACCAAATATATAGTGCCATAAATAAGTGACTCTAAAAGGTAACCATTTGAGACACTTTGAGTGCCTCTAAAGCTAACCATTTGAGGCACGTCAGTCTAATATAGAACCAATTGTGGCCATTTTCAGAATGGCTCACAACAGTCAAAAGAATGGCTCAAAACAGTCAAAAGAATGGCTCACAACAGTCAAATTATAGTTATTGCACTATCACATCAATACAAATCACAGTAATACAATTGGTTCACATCTTCATATTTCACTCAAATTATTACAGTCAAATACACAATTGGAGATTGTGTATCAATACACTATATTGCAGCTGTCATATCAGCCCAAAGATCATCAATTTCATCTCACCTTCTCTCTGTAACCTATCAAGTTCCTCCCTCTCGCGTCGAACTTTCTCACGGTCCTTCTTCACAACCTGGTAATGAAAAATTATGTAAATCGTATTGGGAATAGATCAACCAGAGCCCAAACAATGCCCTTAATAGACTACTTTCCAACACACACCTGATCAAGAGCCTTCTCGCGAGCCTTAAGAATTGTATCAGCAAAACAGCTTTTCAAAATGGTGACTCGATGACTTCCAGGTGAGACCTGTTTCTCGGACACATTCACCCATAAAATATTGACTAGGCAATTCGGCACGGCGACACACCATGCCCGTGGCGTTAATACAAAATCAAATGTCCATAGAAGTAATCATGACACACACACGTGAAATAAGGCATGCCATTTACAACTCTCAAGAATCCTAAGAACCAAACTAAAACATAATGTAAGCCTATTTACAACTCTCAAGAATCCTAAGAACCAAACTAAAACATAATGTAAGCCTATTTATTGGTATAATGCTCTCTATCTTTGTAAGCGTTCTGGCACGACTATCCATAACTAATATTGCCTTCTCTGATGCACTGATGATGTTCGAAAGACTGTATACATATGATAACGATATAAACTGATACCAACACCATCTGAAATGGAGGTAGTACTACATGCAGCATATTGTTATCGTCTTCCCAGCCGCAATTTACTCCTCCATCTAATTTTCACCTACGCCAATCAGATTTTTAAGAAAGCGGTGCCTAATTGGACTATGCATGCCATGCATGGAGGAGGAGCAATTACCGCGACGGTGCGCATGGCAGGTAGCAAGAAATTAGGAGACATGGGGCAGCAAATTAATGAAGATTTAAGGGGAAGGAGATATTATTCCGGGACAGTATAGGAAACTATTTTGCTATTATTCTGAAGGAAGTATAGGAAATTAATGGATTCTGAATAATGCTCAACATTCCAGGACAAGATCCCAGATTTCTGCAAAGGGGGGTATATGCAAATGGATACATTGCACAGTTTTAGTTGCAAGGCAATGAACAGAAATCTGAATATGATGTACTAACTTTCAGAGTAGAATACATAACTGTATGTCGCATAAGCAACGTTGACACACTGCAGCTGACACAACCCATGCATAGCCAGTTCGTGCCCCTAGGCAAAACACGTGCTACAGAAGTGAGAGTCTAGCAATTAGCACCTTAATTTCTATTCAATTTTTAGATGGATTCATGGATCATCTTCATGTCAGAGAATGAGCAGGGGATCACCAAAGTTCTTAACATGTATTTGTTCGTTCCAAATGAGTGAAATAACAGAAGTATCACCTCTCAATATGAAATATATCAATGAATAACAGTGAATTATGACATAGAATAGTGATGCAAAATGGACGTATCAGGTAGCATTTTGAATTAGCCATTTGGTGGTTGCTTCACAAAACCCCTGTTTTTTGCGCTCTGAAAATGGAAAATAGCTTTTTGGTACGATGAAAAGGAAAACTTCCTCCTGCAATATTGTTCGCCATCCCATGATACACATATATGCACAATAATGGACACATTATCACAAACTATTCCCTGATTCTAGCCATAACATTGGTCATTTAACCCGAAAGCCAGGAAACCTCGAATGAGATAGGTCATTTTGTGAAGGTCTATTTGATACATAATCAATATACCAAGTTTATATTTTTCTTACAAATATATCATATAATATGACATCACGTGAAGTTTTTACATTGTTTGGATCGTTTTTAAATTTGTTATGCATGTTTTAAACTATATATAATGTTTTATGCTTTACTTTATTTTTATTTACAAATGTGTAATATTTGGGTGGAGATAGATAGATTTTATTTTCCTGCAAATTTTGATATATTATTTGTATTTTTCTGAAATAGAATGATTTAGTTATGATTTTCTAAGATTAATGAGGTAAAAGGGAAAATAGCTATGCCGAGGGAAGCCGTCGATGTAGCTCTCCTGTGCCGAGGGAAATTCTACGCCGACGGCAGCTTCGTGGGGCGCTTAGCTCATGACCTACGCTGACGGCCCCAACATTTGGCCGTCGGCGTAGCTCCCAGCCCTCGGCATATGTATCTGTTCATGTAGTGAAAGAACTCCTCCAATTTCGCCTGTCCATGTGGCTGAGGTCTGGTCAATGAAATCACAGATCCGAGAAGGAGGATCCTCCTTCATGCGGGCTACATGGCGTGGCAGGCTACTTGTTTCGTGGCAGCAACTGCTGATTCCAAGAAAGAAAAGGTGCAAAACAAACCTTGAACTCGTAGACGAAAGCTATATCGAACTCAAGACTTCTGATCCCTGAAATTGGCACTTTGAACTCTAGGATCGTGGTCTATTTTGAACCTTGGGCCTATTTGTCACACAGGATAGTTCGGATCCCGATCGGAATTTCAGTCTACCTCACTGAAACATGGACCCCAATTGTGGGAACCTTCTTCACCAATCTCAAATTTCATCATTTTCTCATGAACCTCCACTCTCCCTCCCTACCGTCGGCCTCTGTTCCTCATGCTTTGCCACACCGTCGTTCCCTCCTCCCCTAGTCCCACGCGATTCCCGTGTTGCTACGAAATCCTAGAGGCGAGCAGATCGGACCTGCGTTGAGGACCTCTGCCTGGTGATGTCCCGGTCAAGGCCAGCGTCCAAAATGGCAGCACCTGCACCGGCCAGGTGCGACGGCAGGGCACCCAAGTAGCAGCACTAGCTGCAACAGAGGATGAAGCCGGCAATCGCCACCACGCGCCGCCATCAGTGTGATGTCACTCACTTGATGGATGCTCTGCCAAAATTTCCGCTCTAGTCTTGCGTATTGAGGTACTTCTCCTAATGCTAGGTGCTGAAATTGTTGCTCTAGTCTCGCCTATAGATGCTCCGCTGAAATTGCTGCTCAATATTGTACGGGCTCGCTGAAGAAAATGAATGCCTAGAGGGCGATGTAGAAAAGATGGGTCGCCACCAGTGTGACGAGCAAACAACAGTAGACTAGCACATGGTGGCACTGAGCGCGCACATCAGTCGAGGGTTAGTGTGATGGAGATTGGGAGTGCCACCCGGGCGGCGGCCTTTGTCGCAGAGCAGAGGCAGGAGAGCCTGTGTGGGAGAGCTGGTGCTCGGCGAGCCTATGCTGCATAGCCGGTGTTGGGCTGGCGACGTGGTACACCTCCATGCGAGAAAGAAAAGTAAATGAAAAGGAAAAAGGAAATAATAATGACAATAATAGTTTGATTTGTCGCATCAGCAAATCCTAGCTGAAACGGTCCAAGGTTTAAAATAGACCGGGATCGTAGAGTTAAAAGTGCCAATTTTAGGGATTATGAGTTCAGGGTTTGATTTAGCTTTCGTCTATGATTTCGATGTTTATTTTGGACTTTTTCCTTCCATGAAACCCACATTTATGGGTCCGCCGCTAGGAGGGATGGCAGAGTGAGATCATCACCACACACAATGTCACACATGTGGTCGTGCCTTAGCCGTGGATCGTGCCACCAGGGGCAGGAAGTAGATGGTGGCGTTGTCATGAGGGGAAAAGTGCAAGTGTGAGTGTGTGGGCCTGCGTGCCAGTGAGATGCGAGAGATACTACATATGCCACGGCTGTAACATGTAATAAGTTATGCTTGAAATGAGAATGAGAAGTCTAAACTCTCTTCCTCCTTCCTTTTGAATTCTTTCTTCTCCCTCACAGAAAGCATCCCACCTTCGACTTGCCATCATACCAGATCTGGGTCGTACAATTGGTATTAGACTCAACTCGATTCCGCGGGGATGGGTTCATGTGTGCCTCCCAATTCACTGCGCTGCTACGCTGTAAAATTCCAAGAAGCCTTGTGTGGATAGGTTCGCACCGGCCAGTGAGGATCTCACCATGGCGCCTTCCAAGTTGTCGCCACAGACAACACTATGGTGCTGCACGCGATGGGTGAAGTAGTGGCCCAGATGGACGCTTATCTCACCGAGGTTCGGTAAGCGGTCAATCTCCTCCACGGTCGGGTGGTGGCCATGGCTACAATGCATCAGGAGCTGGTGGCGCAACTGGGGTTGATTGCGGAGGCGGTGCGGCGGCGGTGAAACACAAGAGCACAGCACGCGCTAGATTGCAGCGCTCGACGACAAGCTCTCGGTGAACGCGACATGGCTGGATCGCCTCCATGAGTGGGTCGTGTCTCTAGATGAGGACGATCTAGATCCACATGCTGCGATCATCATCGGCAAGGGCACGATGCATTACACTCACCCTTCATGTGTAGGTGACGCGCCAGGCGCATTGGCATCGACGCACACGCCGTGAGGACATACATATGGCCTTGAATTCCCCCATTTAGGCGGCAAGAACATGGGCAGCAGTGGTTTTGGAAGCAACGTGCTAGGAGGCGCGGGGGCAGTGGTATCGGAGACGCTGGTGGCGGTGGTCTCGGGGGTGCTGGTGGCGAAGGACTCGGCAGCGCAGCAGATGGTAGAACAAATTTCAATCAGGACCCAACGGTGAAGCATAACTTAAAAATATCATTTCCACGATTCGATGGATATCAACCGCACATTTGGAAGGATAAGTGTCTCGAATACTTTCGCCTCTTCAAAGTCCATCCATCACTCTGGTTAGTTTTGTCTACACTTCATATGGATGGGAACGCTGCACTTTTGCTCAGAGCATACAGACAACACCATGAAATTAGTATGTGTCCTGCACTTATGTTGGCAGTCGAGGAGAAGTTTCGGGCAGACGGTCATCGCAAGTACCTGAAACAGTTTTTGGATCTGAAACAATGGTGCACGGTAGAGGAGTACCAAATTCAGTTTGAAGCATTGTCATATCAAATTTCTCTACACAATCCGAACTATGACGAGCAGTTATTTTTCTCCTATTTCATCAAAGTGCTCAAATCAGAGATCATGGGTGCTATAGAGGCACAAGTACCTGATACGGTCGAGAGGGAAATTCTCCTAGCCACTGTCTAGCAAGAGGTCACTGTCGATTCAGGGAAGTGGGAACAACACACCCCAGCCATAGCGCGGTCTGATATTGCTGCTCTCAGGACTTAGGCGATCAAACCTGCACCGGAGATAGGCAGTAGCAATTTCTGGAAACATAGGCAGTTGTGTGACTACAGGCGTGCCAACGTCCTATGTTTTAAGTTTGGCGAAAAGTTCGACCCTACTCATCAATGTGTGAAGAAACCTAATGCGAAGATTCATTAGGCACAGACTAAAGACAATAGCAGAAATGCTCTCTGACAAAATTCTCGACATGATTGAGAAAAATGATCTAGCCCAAGCTGAACATCTCATTTTATCCATTCATGTTATGGAAGGTACTGAAGGAGCTCAAACATTGAGACTCCAAGCTACGGTGGTAAATCAGATCCTTTTGATCCTGGTGGATTCAGGCAGCAGTGTCAGCTTCAACAATGCCTAAATGCTGGACAGAATATAGTGCTCCATACAAGATTTTGTGCCTATCCAATTCAAGGTTGCAAACGGAGAATTCATGCAGTGTAACAAAAGTGTACCTGCTTTGTATTGGTGTTGTTAGGGAGAAACATTCACTACAACTATGTGACTGTTGGAGCAAGGTGCATATGATGCTATTCTAGGCATCGACTGGCTACAATAGCCTAGCCCTATGGTCACTAATTGTGTGAACAACTGTTTGGATTTTCCATATAACAACAGATTCAATAAACTCACTAGCATTCTGGCACCACCTCTCGAAGCAGTGTGGGAGCTACCAGTCAAATAGCTGATCAAATGGTGCAAGGAGAACAAAGTCTAGGTTATGGCCATTGTCGAATCTGAAATAAGTGAACCCACCTCAGCAGTGCTTGACATTGTCCAAGATGTGCTAGATAATTATAGTGAGGTCTTTGCCACACCAACTGCATTTCCACCAGAGTGACCTTATGATCATGTAGTTCCACTAAAACCAGGCGCTGCACCTTTCAATGCTCGCCCTTACAAATACTCCCTTGCACACAAGGACGAGATTAAGCGACAAGTCGGAGAAATGCTAGAAGCAGGCATCATCGTGCCCAGCATGTCTCCTTATGCCTCTCTTGTTATGTTAGTACAAAAGAAGGATGGATCGTGGCAGTTCTGTATTGACTACCACTGACTGAACAAGATGACGATTAAGAACACATTTCTGATGCCAGTGATCGACTTGCTCGATCAGTTAGCAGGCACAACGGTCTTCTCCAAGATGGATCTTTGTGTTGGATATCACCAAATACGAATGCTACCTTCTGATGAGAACAAAATAGCATTCAAGACACACCATGGGCATTACGAGTTTTGTGTGATGCCTTTCATCCTATGCAACGCGCCTTCCACGTTTTAGTAGGTGTTTAGCCCTTGTGTGTGTTGTTTTGTGTTGGTACTCATCGATGATATCTTAGTCTATAGCTCGAAAGTGAAAACACATGTCCAACATCTAACAGAGGTTCTGCAGCTACTCAAGAGACGTCACATTTATGTGAAGGAGAGCAAATGCTCGTTTGCTTTCTCTGGCCTAGAGTACCTAGGGCACATTATTTTGGCAGAAGGCATCTCCACATATCCTAAGAAGACTAAAGTCATGGTTTCCTGGCCAAAACCATCCATGGTCACTGAATTGCAGGGATTTCTCGGACTAACAGGGTATTATCGCAAATTCGTGAAGAATTATGTGATCATCGCTCGGCCTGTCACTAATTTGTTGAAAAATAAAGCCTTCGAGTGGACAGAATATTCCACTACATCATTCTTCATGCTCAAGGAAGAAATGCCATCTACTCCGATCCTCCAGATATATGACTTCAACAAGCAATTCGTGGTGGAAATGGATGCTTGGGTATTGGTGTAGTGGTGATGCAGGATCACCACCCACTTGCCTTCCTGATTAAACCCCTCAGCATTTCTCACCACGAATTTTTAATTTGCGAGAAAGAGTTATTGGCCCTGCTCATGGCGGTGGAGCGCTGTCGTTCATACTTGCAGAGAGGCAAATTCGTGATTAAGACTGACCACCATGGCCTTTGGTACTTGGAAGATCAAAACTTATAGTCCCCCTTGCAGAAGAAGGCAATGGTGCGACTAATGGGTCTCTAATTGAAGATCATCTATAAGAAAGGAGTTGAGAATCATGCAATTGACTCCATGTCATGCGTAGCGCACCTAATGATGGTAGAAACTTGTACAAAGATTCATCCTGCATGGGTCCAGGAGGTGGTGAATCCGTACATCACGAATCCTAACGCACAACACCGTCTAACGGAGCAGGTAATCTCCAGCCCGGATACTCATGGGTACTCACTGCATCAGGGGTTAATCCGCTTCCAAGGGTGTGTCTGGATTGGGGAAAATTCTGTTCTACAGACGAAGTTGATCACAGCTTTTCATGCCAACTCTATGGGTGGACATCCAGGGATTGAGGCCACTTACCGACTCAAACACATGTTCGTGTGGTCAGGCCTGAAAGCAGTAGTCATGGATTTTGTCCGTTAGTGAGATATTTGTCAACGGGCGAAGCACTCAAATCAACATCCCGAAGGGTTACTACAGTCATTGCCTGTGCTAGTAGGGTCCTAGTAGGACATCACCATTGATTTCATTGACGGGATACCACTTTCTGAAGGCGCAAACACAATTATGGTGGTCGTGGACAAATTCACGAAATACACCCATTTTGTTCCTATGAAGCACCCCATTTTGGCTCCTCATGTCACCCGTGCTTTCATAGATTTAGTGGTTCGTCCACATGGAAAGTCTTGCTCCATTGTTTCTCACCATGGGTCCATTTTCACCAGCATTTTCTAGCGCCAGTTGTTTGATAAGATGGGGACGAAACTCAAGTTCACTACTACATACCATTCGGAAACAAATGGCCAAACTGAATGAGTAAACCATAGCCTAGAGATGTATTTGAGGTGCAGCATTCAAGACAATCCCAAGCAATGGATGGATATCATTAGTAGAGCTCTGATGACCCACAAGTATAGGGGTGTATCGCAGTATTTTCGATAAGTAAGAGTGTCGAATCCAACGAGGAGCAGAAGGTGTTGACGAGTGGCTTGGAGCAGGAATTCTCTGTAAATACTTAACAAACAGATTTTTAGGGGGTTTTGATGATGCAGGTAAATAAAGTACGAGTAAATAAAAGACAATAATAATAAATGCAGCAAGTGGCCCAATCCTTTCTTTAGCAAAGGACAAGCCCGTTGTATTACTTAAGATGACCAAACATTCTCGAGGACACATGGGAATATCGTCAAGTGCTTTCGCTTCATATAGTTGATTAATCTTCTTTAGTTTGACAAGTGTTGTGTGGGTGAACCTGTGCTAATGTACCGACCTTCCTAGAACTAATACATACTTGTGATTATACCCCTTGCAAGCATATGCAAGTACAAGAAAGTAATTAAGATAGAAACCTAACCACAGCTTTAAACTCTAAGACCCTGACATCCCTTCTGTAAAGGTTTCCTAACGGGGGTTCAGGTTTCTATCACTCTGGCAACCCCTACGATTAGTAGCCAAATACACAATGCATTCCCCTAGGCCCATATAGGTGAAGTGTCATGTAGTCGACGTTCACACGACACCACTAGAAGAAATATACCACAACTTAAATATCAAACCATTGAATCTTTCTCAACACAACTCCACTACTAACAACATGACTTCTCCCAGGTCCTCAAGAACAAAACGAACTACTCACAAGACATCATATGGATCAAGATCAGAGATGATATAATGATATGTAACAATCTGAACATAAATGATAATTCAATGGTTCACTCAATAGCATCAACTACAAGGATTAATCAACACCGGGAAAGTTTCTCCTAAGAACTATGCAAGATTCAACCCAATTATTACAGCGGTATGAAGTGGTGATGATGGTTCTGGTGGAGATGATGATGGCAATGATTATGATGATGATCCCGATGAAGTCCAGCTTGATGGTGGTGTTGATGGCGACGATCTCCCCTCTCTGGGAAGGAATTCCCCCGGCAGAATTCTGTCTGTCGGAGAGATCTTTCTCTCTCTGTAGTTTTCTACCCCGAAGAGGCGGAGGAATCTTTCTGTGGTCACTCTCCAGGTATTAGGGTCCGTGGGGATAATATACGCCAAAGGGGAGAGCCTGGAGTGGGCCAGGACGGCCACACCACCTGCTGGCGCGGCCTAGGGCTGCTCGTGCCAGGGGGTTGTGTGGCCCCCCTGTGGCCCATCTCCACTCCCCCTTTGGTAATCTTCGTCTTCTAGAAAAATATAATTTTCCATGTATTTTTCCAGATTTTCTGATCTTCGCGGATTTTGCCTCCAAACAACACCTTTTCCATCAGAATCCTGACTACAGCGGTCCATGCTCCAAAAGTCATCAACCATGCAAAAAAAGATGAAATAACATAAGTATCATCTCTTAATATGAAATATATCAATGAATAATAGTAAATTATGATATAGAATAGTGATGCAAAATGGACGTATCAAGCTCTCGTACAATTCTTCTTCTTATAGCTCGATTGGCATGTCTTCGTTCAAGGTGTTGTATGGGCATGAACCAAATATGGGGATACTTCCAGCAATAGCACCCGACGATATCTCACCTCCAACGGATATGCTCGCCACTCGCACAACATTTCTGGACCTGCTAAAGACCAACCTTCCCACATCACGAAATTGCATGAAGATCAAGGTTGATCGCAATCGCATGGAGAAAGAGTTCTAGGGGGGGATGATGCCTTCGATCGGGTTTTATGGATGCAGTATAGTAGCTTTTTTCCTAGTAGACCTAGGTTTAATCGAACCTTGGGAAACACTGCTAAATGGAAATTAAATGAGACACGTCTACAAGACTTTCTTTACCTTATGTTTACCAGATCTTTCTAGTTTACTTTGAATCATTGGTTGTTGCAATGGATGGAAATGGGACAGGGTTGAAGATTCACATGCAGCTGCACTTCATATGGGATAAAGATAATAATACGCATATTCTTGTGAAATAATTTAACAAAGATAAAGATTGTGGGCAGCACATCCAAATATACTAAAGCCCTTGCAAGCCACAGGCATAGTAATAGTCTTTTGATCGAACTGTTATACCACGAAGCACTGGGCTATAACGATTATTAAGTAAAATACAGATCAAAGCATTAAGAAGTGATGTTACTATTACTCCCAAGTGGATCCCTAAATGAAAATCGTACTCCCCTTGCTGTCACTAGGTTTCGCGTGAGGTCATTGTTCACCACTCAACTCACATCAAGCCTTTATCAATCCTTGGGATCTTGGGTACCTACAAGTCCATGGATCGATACAAGAGACAAAATACAAAGATACAAATCTCTATCTAATCACCACACAATACTCCCATGAATTAGATGCACATAATCGTTGTGAGGTTTCACCCCAAACCACAGCCCATGAGGACTACCCACTCATGACAATAAGATTAAGGATAGAAAACATTGTGCAAAATACTTAGACTAAAATCTAATATGCATACAATGGTCGCCAATTCACAAGATCTCAAGTACAAGGTGATGGCTATGTCTATGGAGTGGATGGAGGATGGAGAGGATGAACTATGGTGGTGGATCTCCTTTGGTGGTGGTGTGATTTAATCTGAGAATGGCGGCTCTCTGCGCGGTGCATGGAGTCTCTAAATATGTAGGCATCTTCATGAAAGTTGTAAGGTTTGACCTGACGGAGCCAACGCCGCATGGTATGGGTGGGCCGTACAGACGGGCCTTGCCCATACTGTAGGTCATTAAGCTTGCCGAAAGTCTTTTCGACCCCAGTTGACTTGGTTGTATGGGCAACATCATAATCTTCATTGAATGCTCCTGATTGGTCCTTAAAAGTGTGATTTCCTGCACAACACAAATCAAAACAAAGGATTGCACATCTTTGCAATAACTAATCATAGAGAAAGATGGCTATTTTCACAGCCATCAACTTCCCCAAATCTCAAACCTTAATTGTCCCAGAGCAAGAAACAAACAAAACCATAAAGAACTCAGTGTTTAAACTGAAATAACAAGAAGATGAATTCACTTACGGTTGGTAGTCGTATGCATCCAACACTTCTTCCATTTGAAAAGCTCATCAAGGTTAGAGAGGTGCCAAGAGTACTATACAAGCTTTGTTAACTCAAGATGATCAAAGTAGATTTTGATATAAGTATAAACAACTAGAAGTGTAACAATCATTCCAATTCCTCTAGTAAACTCTCGGCTTGCCAAGGAACACTAGAATATTTTATAATAACATAATTAAGTATGAGGGATAAAGTCCTAAGTAGCATACCAATGAAGTGTCTTATTGATGCCCACATCAAGAGATCAAGACTATTAAGACACTAATGTTCCATTCATTGTCTTTCAAGAAAATTCATAGAGTAATAACGATACCATGCCAAAGACTGCTTTGTGTGAATCTTTATTTTTCAAATATAGCTTCCAACAAGGATCATTGAGTGGTCTCTTTTAGCAACGGTTTGCACAGCCTTCAAGAGTACCAAAACTTTTTCCCATTACGGTAACAAGTGTTACCCATTTTGTCAACTCATAGCCGAAATCAGGAGTTGTATCATTGATCGTTCGTAGGCCAGCGGAGTTGTTGGCATCCAAAGGTGTGCACCAAAATTTATAATCTATCTTTAAACAGTATCACATTTTGATCCACAATCTTTTTATCTTTGGCATGAATCACAATTATCACTAGACTTTATTCCAATCAAACAACTCCTTTCAAGAGTGTCGTCAAGTCTATCAATATATCTATGGGGTTAAGTAACTTCAAAGGTAGTCTTAAGACAATCGCTCAACATACAAGTCATAAATTGGAGACTTTTTCTTGTTGTACTTCTTTGATAATATTATTTCCAAGACGAGACTCGGTTAAATACAAGAACTAGAGCAAAAGCTTCCACAACTAATTACTCATACAAATAAAAAAAGATTTACTCTAACTATTTTGAATTAATCCCACTAGCATAGCATCTTAAAAAATCAACTAACTAGTATAAATATTTCAAACTTCTAAAGTGGGAGACATAGGACATACCTCTCATGAGTGACTTCATGATCCTCTTCCTTATGGGGATGTGTTCCTTCGAAACTCAAATCAAATCACTCTCATAATAATATTGAAGCAAAGAGGCAATAGGCAAATCCACTTTCACGAAAAAAGGAAAAAAGTAAAAATCTTTTTGTATTTTTGAGTATGGAGATTAAAGAATAGAAAAGGCTTGCGACCAAGAAAGATACTAGGAAAATAAAACAAACAAACAAAAAGAAACCAAAACAAAAAGCAAAATAAAAGGCAAAGTGTTGGAACGAGCCCAACATGAGTGTTTCAAATCTCACACGGAGCTGGAGTATAACTTCATTATTACACAAATATAAATACTTAGGGAACACATCCCCAAGATCAGCCTTTTGCAAGCCCTTCTGTTGCTCATTATGGTGGTGGTGGATAATCTCCCAAGTTCCATTAGCTGCTCCAATTGGTGAACTAGGTTGAGAGGTTCACGATAGCATCTCGAAGGTTGATGGAGAGGTTTCTCATGTTCTGAATGCTTCCTTCGAGCGAGCAAATATCATCACAGGTGGTGTAGTAGTTTGGTGGTTGTTGCTCTTGTTTAGGGCCTTCTTGTTGTACTTCTTCATCTTCTCCTTCTTCATCCATGGGTTCTTCTTGTTGGGGTAGACTTGCTTCAACCTGCGCATCAAAATGCAAACGTCCATCCTCGATAGAGAATAAACCATTAGGCAAAGGAGCTAGGATCAAGTGATCGGCTCCATGTATATCAAACAAGTATGTACCATTGGATTTAGAAATCATACCACAATCTTTGAGAGTATAGAAACCAAGATGGCGAGCACCTACCAATGGTTGGATATTACCTAGGTTGATGAGGAGTGCTCGAGCGAGAACGGTGACAACTCCTCCTCCGCATATGGGACCACGGGATTGAAGAGGTTGATGGTTAAGATTAAACATGAGGAGGGCGCCCAAGTTTGGCATCAAATTATAGTTCGGAATAGTAACTCTTGCAAGGATCATCATCTCCTCTTTATTGACTTTTGTAAACTCACCACATACCTGCAAAGTGTTAGCAATAACATAGAACAAATAACGAATAGTAGGACAGTCAATTTAATTTCCCTTGGGTGTGTTTCCAAGGATTCTCATAAAGTTAAAGTACTTCGAGGGTGTAGGATTAAATACAAAACTAGTGGAGCGTATATCGGTGTTGTTGTTAACAAACCCAAAGTGATGAGCCCATTGATCGAATGTTAAGGTGTACTCATGATTCATTAGGCAGAAGGTGATACGATCAACTACCGGGCTATCTTCCTCGGAGTAGTAGTATGGACTCACCGTATGCATCAAGGTGCTGAGGAACTCAACTGTCAAGCGGTGATGTCTTGAAAAACAAAGTGAAGCAAACCAACATTGCTGCAAAGAAAATTGAACATGGCTAAGACCCAGTTGGTTAAGAATATAGGGACACACCCATTTGGTGGACTTGATTTCTCGGCTCTTGATACGGTTGAAACAAGTCAGCTGGTACTCCTTAGTGAACATGATGCCAAGTGACTCGGGGGTTAGCTCTTCAACGGGTGGTGCGGCTTGTTCCACAGCCATCGCACGTGTACGGATCCTTGTATTCATCTAAAAATAATTAAATCTAATTAAATTTTTGGTTTAATAGAAACATAGAAAAAGTAATCCTCTACACTTTCTACAAAAGAAACTCCTCTAAAAACAAAACTAAGCATGCTCATAATCAAGATTAGCTCAAGGATGAGACCTAAGTCTAGATTGATAAAGGTGAAAGATTGAGCAAGGTTTTGATCCAAATAAGTTGGGGATCGGAGGAGAAACTTACTTTAGATCGATTGGGTGCGAGGAATTGAAAAAAACGAGATAATTGAAGATCCAATGGAGGTGGTTTGGAGTTTGGAGGAAGAAGAAAGAGAAATAGAGATTTTAGGTTTAGGTTTTACCTCCTCCCAGGTTGTAAATTGCGGCTAAACGGGTGATACAGGCGGGCGGTACGGCCCGAGCCCGCT
Organism: Avena sativa; assembly: GCA_916181665.1. Taxonomy (NCBI): domain Eukaryota; kingdom Viridiplantae; phylum Streptophyta; class Magnoliopsida; order Poales; family Poaceae; genus Avena; species Avena sativa. Next base: position 538,580,648 of record OV702289.1, on the reverse strand, counting down.
TGTACCAAGTGTCGTTACCTTGGGGTCGATGGATCCCTTGGATAATTTGCTCGGTACAGGCACATGGTACGGGCGCTTGTGTACTATAGATCGTTAAGCATTCAGTACCTTTGCTTCAAGTTTAATGTTTTACTCCGGGGTGCGGTACGGGAGGACGGTACAGTCACTCCCGGTCGTACGGCGGGTCGTTAAACCTTTTGTATCATGTTGCAAAAATCAAAAATTGCATCCTTTTGTGTCAAGAAGTGGTACGGGCGCACGGTATGGCCGGCTCCGGTCGTACGCTAGTTGTTAAGCGCACAAAGTTTTCAGTGAGAAACTTCATACGCCTTTGCACATCTACTTTAACAAAAAAAAGACAAAAACTGTACTTCATAAAAATTGCAGTACCTTAAGGCCATGTGTTAGTGGATATCATAGAGTGAAGGTTACCTTGATTTCTTCTCCTCTCTTCAAAGGACATCCTTGATCACTCTTTATTAAGAACAACAAAAACAAAACAAAACAAAAACAAACAGAACTAACACAAGTAAAAACTTTATTTTACATGGGGTTTCCTCCCATGAAGTGTGTCTAGTTAAGATCAATTAGCTTGACTCAGACAAAGATCATTTAGGTTTTGGAAGTAGAACACCCACTATACCATCATCATTGAGAAAATTCCTTATTTGACACTACTTCTCAATATGATTCCTTAGTTGACAGTGAAAACTTTTCACTTCCTTATTTGACTACTTCCATAATTTCTTTGTCTTGTATGACACTTTAGTATATTTTAAGAGCTAATGAGGTTAATTAGGGACCTACAAAGATGTTTTTGCCCCTGCATATAGTATGATAGATATACGCCGACGATGACTCTGTAATATGCTGTAGAGCCCTCCGTCCATGTATAAACTATGTTCTCTTTAACCTGCATGCTATCCTCAGACTACAGAACTAAACAGGCGTTCTTCAACTTCACGGTACGTACACAGTACAAGCACACATGCGCTCAGAGAACTTCAATGTAAACTAAGGTGACCAAGCACAAGATAAAATGAATGTACGACGTGTGGCCAGCCAAAACAACAGCATGGCATGGTGTGCGCCGCGCCTAATTCCCTAGTATATATAATCTCTGGTCTCTCTCTAATCACTTCCTCCTTACACATCATTAATTGTTTGTTGCCGGAGTATCGTAGTTATTTTACTATATACAGTACTCGGTAGCTTATGTATGCCAAGCATCGATCAACTCAAAAGAAAGAATAGGCATGAACCAGTAGCTTGGATAAAACGTGATTAGTACGTCACATGCTGATTACCAAACTCGCTGCTCCCTTAAAAAAGAAATATGTTGCTCCGCATGTGCTCGCGTGACCATGCCGTGCAGTTGAATGGGAGGGAAGAATTTCGTCGTGCGTGTTAGACATGAATAGGCCGAACGATTGAATCAGGGGCATCTTGGTCTGGCTGGAAAAAAAAATAACGGAACTGACGGTAATATCATATAAGGCAAAGAAATTTTACAAGTGGTCAAATAAGGAAGTAATAAGTTTTTAATGTCAAATAAGGAAACATATTGGGAAGTAGTGTCAAATAAGGAATTTTCTCATCATCATTAGGCTTGGCCTTTTTCTTCCTAGAGAAGTGGGCTATAAAAGAATCTTTAGATGGTAGTCCTATTCTCACATTCCTTCCATGTAGATTAATTAAACCTTTAATAGTTCTTAGGATGGCTTGCCGAGAATTATACGTGCTATGGGATCTTCAAGCATGTCTACTATAATAAGATCATTAAGAGCATGACATCCTTTAATTTTATCAACTATATTTTCTTTGTTTCCAATAATTTGTTTATAACTTGAATCCGCAAGATGGAGTCTCATTCAGTTATTGCAAATGGCCCAAGATTTAGTTTATCAAATAAACTTTGAGAAATTCTTGAAACACTTACACCAAGATCACAAGTGCAGCTATCTCATTAACTCATATTTTAATTTTTATAGTGAGCTCAAAAATATCATCTAGCTTAGTTAGAAGTTTATCAGCTAGTTTTTTATATTCCATATCTAGATCATGAATTTTATATGCCATTTTTAAATAAATTATTGGTATGTGGTATCATTACCTTTTTCAATACCGGGATTCTTAACTGTGATCATCTTCAAAAGATCTTTCACGATATTATCTGGTGATGGCGCGTTGTTATAGTCTAGCTCTTCAGAATTCTCATATTTTTCTTAGGCCCTCATCATCTTGATGCCTTCCACTGGGTTTGGCTTGGGCTTTCCAGCGAATCTTGCAAGTATGAGAGTTTGAGTCTCGGTTATCTTTCCCAATTGTGCCTCCACGGTTTTGGTTCTTTCTTGTAGAGCCTGCACATCATTTTTAATTGGAATGGCCTGGTTAGACAATGTATCAATACTATTATCATGATTCTCCATGATTTTAATAAGCATATTACTTGATCAGCTTGAGCTTGCATAAATATTCTAACAGTATTTTTAAGAGGGAGATTGCCATGATTTTCTCTACTATGGTGATCATAATTATATTATGTGGAGCACCTGCGGGATTAGAATAATGTTTTTGAAAATTTGAGCCATAGTTTTGACTCTTTCAAGCAGGATTATACAGAATACGAGCAATAAAATTTATTTTATTAGCATCGGTAGTGATGGCATTAATTTGGGTACCTTCCTTACCCTTCACAATATTAAGTAACGCGTCTACATTTGCAGTAAGCTCTTCATTATGCTCCTCGGTGATTGAATTCACCCTTTTCGAGGAGTTTCTCTCTACATGCCACTAAGAATGGTTGCTTTGCATATTATCAAGTAGTTGTTTTGCAACATTCACTTGCTTTCCCATGAAGGTTCCTCATGCTACAGTATCTATCATAGACTTAGATAATGGGTTAAGAGCATTATAAAATAAATGTAATATAAGTCATTCTTCCATCCCATGGCTAGGACACTTCTTTCATTCTCTCCGAAGAGAGCGTTAGTGGCTCACAGTCTTTTTGTCTAAAACTTGTTATGTTGGATCTTAGCTGCATAATCTTAGTTGAAGGAAAACATTTAGTCATAAAAGATTAATACAGTCCTCCCAAGTTTCAATAGTGCCTTTAGCCAAATTAGCAACCAGTTCTTATCCTTTCCTCTTAAAGATAAAGGGTATAATCATAATTTAACCGCATTGGGGTCAACATCTTTAATGCACATCGTGTTGCAAATTTCAGTAAAAGTGTTTAGGTGCAAACCTGAGTCCTCAGCAGATGAGCCTCCAAATTAATTCTGTTGAACCAAACTTAACAAGTTATGCTTAATTTCATATGTTTCTGCATCAATGGCGGGCTAAGTAATAGGTGCATGAATAAAATTATCATTGGGAGTAGCATACTCCCCAAGTTTCTTTGAGTCATGGCCCTTCTCTTTTTGTTATTTTGGAATAAGATAATCAAGTAAGTAAGTAACTAATTTTTTTGGATTTTCAATAGATAACAAAAAGTAAAATAATAACAAGAAATAAACTATAAAAAACTAAAAACAAGGTCTCTAGTGATCTCACGAGGATAGAAAATTGCTTCCCCGGAAATGGTGCCAGAAAGGGTTGATATCTTCGATCCAATTTTACACATGCACTATAGTAGCTTTTTCCCTAGTAGATTTAGGTTTAATCAAACCTTGGGAAACATTGCTAAATATAAATTAAATGAGGCATGTCTACAAGATTTGTTTGTTCGTTTTACCTCATGTTTACCAAACCTTTCTAATTTACTTTGAATCGTTGGTTGTTGCAATGGATGGAAATAGACCAGGGTTGAAGATTCACTTGCAGCTGCACATCATATGAGATAAAGATAATAATACGTAGATTCATGTAAAATGATTTAACAAAGATAAATATTATGGGCAGCACATCCAAATATATTAAAGCTCCTGCGAGCCATAGACATAGAAATAGTCTTTTGATCCAACTGTTACACCACGAAGCACCGGGCTATAACAATTATTAAGTAAAATACATATCAAATCCTTAAGAAGTGATGTTATTGTTATTTCCAAGTGGATCCCTAAACGAATATCGTACTCCCCTTGTTGTTACTGGGTTTCACGTGAGGTCGTCGTTATCACTCATCTCACCTCAAGCCTTTATCAATTCTTGGGATCTTGGGTACCTACAAATCCCTGGACCGAGACAAGAGACAAAATACAAAGATACAAATATCTATTCAATCACCACACAATAATCCCATGAATCAGATGCATATAATCGCTGTGAGGTTTCACCCTAACCCGCAGTCCATGAGGACTACTCACTCATAACAATAAGATTAAGGATAGAAAATATTGTTCAAAATACTTAGATTAAAATTAAATATTCTTACAATGGTCGTCAATTTACAAGGAGATCTCAAGTACAAAATGATAGATATGGCTATAGAGTGGATGGAGGATGGAGATGATGAACTATGGTGGTGGATATCCTTTGATGGTATTGTGATGCAATCTAAGAATGGTGGATCTCTACACGGCGCCTAGAGTCTCGAAATATATAGACGCCTTCTTCAAAGTTGTAGGGTTTGACCTGATGGAGCCAATGCCGCACGGTATGAGCGGGCCGTACGGGCGGGCCTTGCTCATACCGTAGGTCGTTAAGTTTGCAAAAAGTCTCTTTTCGATCCCAATTGACTTGGATGTATAGGCAATGTCATAATCATCATTGAATGCTCCTAATTTTGTCTTAAAAGTGTGATTTTCTGCACAACATAAATCAAAACAGAGGATTGCACATCTTTGCAATAATTAATCATTAGTGGCAAGACTAGAGAGATTCTTGGTCAAATATTTGACTAAAAATTAAACACGGAGAAAGATGGCTATTTTTACAGCCATCAGGGGACAAGGTTTTACTGAAGTTGCAACTCTCTATGCAACAATCAGTCGCCACTCACCATACCCCAAGCTTGCATTCCAATTCTTTGGGTCGTATGAAATCTTGGAACAAATTGGGAAGGTGGCATACAAATTGCAGCTTCCTGTTGGCAGCCTTATTCACCCGGTATTCCGTGTTTCCCAACTCAAGGAATATTGCTCATATTACACCCCCTCCCCCTATCTTCACAGATCTCCCTCAACTGCCTGCATTGGATGCTCTAAACACTGAACATGAACAGATACTAGACATATGAATGGTTAAAAAAGGTAACTCTTCAATTGTTCAGGTCCTGATCAAATGGTCGCATCTTTCGGAGGAATCGGCAACGTGGGAAGACTTGGATGCGCTCAAGACCATGTTCCCAGCAGGGCAAGCAAGTTCTCCACAGGGCGGCATTGTGACGTAGGTAGTCACACTTTAGCCATGGATCGCGCCACCAGGGGCAGGAAGTAGATGGTGGCGCTATCGTGAGGGGCAAAGTGCAAGTGTGAGTGTGTGGGAATGCGTGCTAGCGAGATGCGAGAGGTACTACATATGCCACGGCTATAACCTGTAACAACTTAGAGCATCTCTAGCAGTGCACATATTGTTCGACATGTAAAAACATTGGTAGAGGGCACTGAAAAAACAGATATGGTTTGGAAACACGCGAGAAAGGAGTAGAACCTGTAAACTAAAACTAGACTTTTTTAAAATCTTGCGATGATTGCCTTTGCGGCAAAATTCAAAGAAAAACAAACACGAACATCAAGATTCAGAGTTCGATCATGCACTCCAAACCAACATAATTTACATAATGCATCACAAAAGTAAAACTAGAGACAGGCGCGCATCTAAAACTACCAAATCTGGCTCCTACGGAGCCTTGATGCGCGGTGCTGGAGGCGGCGGATACGGCGGCGCCGCTAAGTCGGAGTCGACGATGATCACCTCGGTCTCCCCCGCTTGCTGGCGCCGGAGACGCTCCACCTCGCGCTACTTCGCCCCCTGGCGCTCGATGAGGCGGAGGGTATCCTCCACCTCCTTCTACTCCTTCGCTGCGGCGTTGAAATGGACGTGCTCCGAGCGGCGGCGTAGGCAGAGCAGCACGTGCTGCTCCGCCTCGTCGAAGGCGACGAAGCCCCTGGCGATGACCTTGTCGATGTCACTCTCGTCGGAGTTGTCGCTTTCCCCGGGTGTCGTGTACTCATGGTACCCGGAGCTGTCGTTGTCACTCGTCGGAGGCAGAGAGGGAGTGCGCGGCTGAGAAGATCCAACCCCCGACGACCTGCTGCCGATGTATCACGTGGTGGGGGCATAGGGAGCGAGGGAGGGCATCTTCGCGCCTTTGTTGGCATACTTGAGTGTGGCGTGCTTCTTCGCGCCGACGCTGCGACTGCGGTTGAGCTCCTCCTCGGACTTGGTTGCGGGAGCCGATGCAACGCTTGCTCTGGGGGGTGTCAGACCGCATGGCGGCGAGGCGGACGGATTGGCTACGGCGGCGGAGCGCGTGGATTTGAGCGCTGGAGGGTGGTCGGCGGCTACGGAGAGGTCGAGCTCGCGCGGCGGAGAGGACAGGGTTTGGCTGCGGGTCGCACCCACCAACCGCTATAAATAGCGTTTCCGCGGGTGATTTAACGGGCCACCGAATTGCGTTTACGGAACAGAGGTGTTTACGGGTTCTGCTCTACGCCAAATTCTAAGCGAAGCCTGTATGTCACCGGAAAAGTACGGATTTCGGCCCTTTTAAGGGCAATGCTACATGCTCTTATACTTGAAACGAGAATGAGAAGTCTGAACTCTCTTCCTCCTTTCTGAATTTTTTCTTCTCCTCACGAAAAGCATCCCACCTTCGACTGGCCATCATACCAGATGGGGGTGGTACACACGGGAGCCGTGGTCTCTCTTTTAATTTAGTGCTAGAGACTCGGTACTCTAAATAAGCCTTTTTGCACTTCGCTTAACATCGTCGATGCTGGTACGCAAAACAATCTCGTGTGACATCTTCCCCTTCCATTGCCACTTGAAACCGGCACTTGAATTTGTCCCAATAGAATGTTCCAAATCTCCACACTTGAGACCAAAATGCGTCAATTATATTTTATTCTCTTGAAAATCCATATCCTGCACCAACTATACATACGTATGATTTGTCTTTTTCAAAAATTAGCATTCTATATAGTTTCCCCTAATAAGTTCTTTACGCAGTAGCAGGAGGCTAAGCAATTAAGCAACTCGTGCAGGATTATCATCAAGCAAAGCAATTTGCCTAACGATTCCAAAGATCCTTCCAATCATTGAACACTGTTCGTCTGAAATTTTAACTGAACGTTATTATGAGGGACCGCCGCCCAAAGAAAATTGGTGTTTTTCCGGGTGGTCCATCACTTAGATAGAGTGACATGATCTTTGCTAGCGCAAATCAGGCCATTTTGATAGACTGTCTAAGACCATCTCTAGCAGATAGCGCATCCGGTTCTGTCCCACAAAATAACCGTCGGTTTACGGTACGTCGTGGAAAAAATGGCTTTTTTAGATACAGTAAACCATATGGCATCGGAATTTTTTTGCGGGTCACTGCAAATGGACGCTTCCGTGCTGTATATTTTCAGTATAGAGATCTCCCGATGAGGTTTACTATAAACGAAAAAACGGTTGGTAGAAAGAAATATTCAGCTATAGTGTCTTCGTACTCGTCGTCGCCATCGCAGCCGGAGGTCGATTCTGGCCATCCTAACGATGCCGCCGGTCGTCCCGCACGCACACCTCGTCGTCGTCCGGCACGCGCACCGTCCTCCGCCCATGCTCAGCCGCGTCCGCCATGCGGCAGCAGGCAAGTAGCAACAAGCACGCAAGCAGCAAGCAGCAGACACGCAGCAGCGGCAGCAGGCAGGCAGACAAGCAGCCTGCGTTGCGCACTTTCCTGTCATTGTGCCCGCGCCACGATCGTCATGTTCCGACCCTCCCGCGCCACGATCGTCATGTTCCGACCCTTCCGCGCGCGCCCCGGCCCCCCTCCTACTACCTCATGTTCTTAAATAGAAGGCATTAAAAAATACCTCCAAAAGTAGACAAATTGTCTTAAATTGTTTTTTAAGGCAAAAAATATAATGCCATATGCGCTAGGGTTATTTGGAGGCATATCTAAAAAGTGCCTTGTAAAGTATTTTGTAGGCACATCTACTTATGCCTCTTTTTCTTATGTAAGACATATTCAAATAGTGCCTTGTAAAGTAGTTTTGTAGGCACATTTATTAATGTCTTTTTTCTTACTTAAGGATATTCAATAGTGTCTTGTAAAGTAGTTTTGTAGGCACTTTTGACAATGCCTCCTTTTCTTATGTAAGGCATATTCAATAATGCCTTGTAAAGTAGGTTTGTAGGCACATTTCACAATGCCTCTATTTTTTTTGAGGCAATATCAAAAGTGCCTTGCAAAGTGAGCTTTTGAGGCACTATATATGTTGCCTCTATCTACCTTTTACCGCAAATGCAATAGTGCCTTCTGAAATTAGTTTTAAAGGCACCAAATATATAGTGCCATAAATAAGTGACTCTAAAAGGTAACCATTTGAGACACTTTGAGTGCCTCTAAAGCTAACCATTTGAGGCACGTCAGTCTAATATAGAACCAATTGTGGCCATTTTCAGAATGGCTCACAACAGTCAAAAGAATGGCTCAAAACAGTCAAAAGAATGGTTCACAACAGTCAAATTATAGTTATTGCACTATCACATCAATACAAATCACAGTAATACAATTGGTTCACATCTTCATATTTCACTCAAATTATTACAGTCAAATACACAATTGGAGATTGTGTATCAATACACTATATTGCAGCTGTCATATCAGCCCAAAGATCATCAATTTCATCTCACCTTCTCTCTGTAACCTATCAAGTTCCTCCCTCTCGCGTCGAACTTTCTCACGGTCCTTCTTCACAACCTGGTAATGAAAAATTATGTAAATCGTATTGGGAATAGATCAACCAGAGCCCAAACAATGCCCTTAATAGACTACTTTCCAACACACACCTGATCAAGAGCCTTCTCGCGAGCCTTAAGAATTGTATCAGCAAAACAGCTTTTCAAAATGGTGACTCGATGACTTCCAGGTGAGACCTGTTTCTCGGACACATTCACCCATAAAATATTGACTAGGCAATTCGGCACGGCGACACACCATGCCCATGGCGTTAATACAAAATCAAATGTCCATAGAAGTAATCATGACACACACACGTGAAATAAGGCATGCCATTTACAACTCTCAAGAATCCTAAGAACCAAACTAAAACATAATGTAAGCCTATTTACAACTCTCAAGAATCCTAAGAACCAAACTAAAACATAATGTAAGCCTATTTATTGGTATAATGCTCTCTATCTTTGTAAGCGTTCTGGCACGACTATCCATAACTAATATTGCCTTCTCTGATGCACTGATGATGTTCGAAAGACTGTATACATATGATAACGATATAAACTGATACCAACACCATCTGAAATGGAGGTAGTACTACATGCAGCATATTGTTATCGTCTTCCCAGCCGCAATTTACTCCTCCATCTAATTTTCACCTACGCCAATCAGATTTTTAAGAAAGCGGTGCCTAATTGGACTATGCATGCCATGCATGGAGGAGGAGCAATTACCGCGACGGTGCGCATGGCAGGTAGCAAGAAATTAGGAGACATGGGGCAGCAAATTAATGAAGATTTAAGGGGAAGGAGATATTATTCCGGGGCAGTATAGGAAACTATTTTGCTATTATTCTGAAGGAAGTATAGGAAATTAATGGATTCTGAATAATGCTAAACATTCCAGGACAAGATCCCAGATTTCTGCAAAGGGGGGTATATGCAAATGGATACATTGCACAGTTTTAGTTGCAAGGCAATGAACAGAAATCTGAATATGATGTACTAACTTTCAGAGTAGAATACATAACTGTATGTCGCATAAGCAACGTTGACACACTGCAGCTGACACAACCCATGCATAGCCAGTTCGTGCCCCTAGGCAAAACACGTGCTACAGAAGTGAGAGTCTAGCAATTAGCACCTTAATTTCTATTCAATTTTTAGATGGATTCATGGATCATCTTCATGTCAGAGAATGAGCAGGGGATCACCAAAGTTCTTAACATGTATTTGTTCGTTCCAAATGAGTGATAATCAAAGCCTCTATAGGTTAGCACTTAAGAGTTCTTTTGAGTAATTATTGATCACTATTAATAGTACACATGTAAAGGTGTTTAAACACAATAAACAGAGGGGTGACCTAGTAATCTACAAATAGAAGCACGACCTGGGAAGCAGCTACTACTTCTGGAGGACAAAACAGTTTGCCATTTTTCGTTTGTATAATTATTAGTACAGTACATCAAATGAATATACCCCACGGTATCGCTCTATGATTTATATAATTTAACATGCTACTTACATTTGAAGCAATAACTCTGTATTTGACCAAATTAACTTCCCTAGCAACCTAGACGAGTCGTTTTATCCATGAGTTAATAGGCATTGTACTACTATTGTTACAGAAAAAAGTAGCAGGCATGTCGTAATTGGGAAGTGCAAACCTGTATACTAACCTGTTGGAAGGAGATAATTCCAAACTTATTATCACACCAGCAGCTTGTTATCAGAACCATAACACTTAGCTCGTAATTAGAAGCTCAGTAGCACCATCACTAGCATAGTACATGTCCTGGAGATCACCAACACCTCACATACCAAACCTAGATACAAAACCAGTACCAAACGAACAGCACCTAAGAATCCTAAACCTAGAGCAGTTCATCAGCTGACCACGTAATTCAAGTAATTCCGCTGACCACGCCTGGTGCCTGGGTGCAGCATCGTAACATTGCCAGGATGCAGGGAACTATAGCACGATCCCAGATCCAAACAGAGCAAATAGTTTCTTTCCAAAAACAAATGTCCACAACTTCAGGTTATATCCTAGGATGGAAACGATCAGATTACTTGCACTAATTGTTCTATTTATTCCTGATCCTAAAATCTACCATAACATCTATTAAGATAAGAGCCAATGTCTATTCAGTAGCTAAATTAAGGAAACTAGTTTTAGCAATTTAATATTGAGTACTTACTTGTGCTCAACCATTGGAATAAAAGAGCACACAGATAGAGCTTCCACTGAACTGGACATGCTTACATTAGGAGGCACCACCATCTAACCCTGCGTCTTCATAGGAAAAACAAAAGAGCTTCGCTCACTATTGAGCACTAGGAATTGTCATTGAGTCAAACTATCAACGTGTGAACACAAATCACATAGTTTGTACTATGTTTGTTTCAGAAAACAGAATCAGATGGTCCACGTCGGGAGCTACACGAGCACGGAACGCAATGGAAACACTAGCTAGAGCCAATCGGCGCATGGAGCCAAACCCTAGCGCTGACGAAGCTTCGCGACACAACACGCACCCATACACGACTAGAGGTGGGGATGGGGCAGAGAAGGCGGGCAGGCGGCGATATTACCTTGGGATATGAGGCGCTCGACGGCGACGTCCGGGTCCATCCCGCGGTCGAGCATCATGGCGTAGATCTCGGCCTTGGTGCGGTCGGCCAGGACCCCCTTGAGGCCCTGCACCAGCTTCGGCGAGGCCGGCGGGATCTCCGCCCCCTCCCCGGCCGTGCGGGGCTACTGCTGCGGCGACGGCCTCCCGCCACCGCCACCGCCCCCGGCCCCTCCTCTGCCTCCGCCCCCGCCTCTCATGGCGCCTGCCTCCACCTACGGATCCGACGGCGACGCGCTACTGCCGCCGCTTTCAGTGCCGTCGTTTCCGGTGCCGCCGCTGCCGCGAGGAGAGAAGCGAAACCCTCGTCCCCGCCGCCGCGCCGCCGCCTGTGTCTCGTATCGCCGCACACACCCAGCCACGAAGGTATCTTTTTTTTTACCTGGAACCACGAAGGAATCTTAGCCCAATATATTTACCCATAATCTATTTCCTGCCCGCACACGTTTTTGTCGCTGAATGCTATGTGCCGCCCGCACCTGTTAGCCCGGCCCAGTTCGCATCAGGATTTTTCATTTTAATTTTCCTTTTTCTTTTTGTCTGTTTCTTTTTTCTGTTTCTTTATATTTTATTTATGTTTACATTTTCTATGAGTTTATTATTCTTTTAAAAAATGTTCATTATTTTTTTGAAAAAAATTATGTTTTTTCGAATTTTGGTTCATGGTTTTTGAAAGTTCATGATTACGACGCGTAGCGTGTTGTGCCCGCTTGAAGTGGCGTGTAGCACATGTCTGGTCCGTCGGATCTGATCAGACACCCAATTTACAAACTAATCTGTATTAGATTTCAAGTCCGCTACTACGATTGATTTTCCACACCTACCAATTTTTTCTAGACTAAATATCAGATTTTAAATGCTGCTGCATGTTAACTGACATACTCTATAGTCTCTCACAAATTTAAAGGGACAAATTACTTATCAAATATTCTTTAAAGACTACGTGACCCGATAGATACGGGCACAGCAAAAAACAAGCACGCGTGCTAGTCTTTGTACGATGTAATGATGTAGATTCGTGTACCCGCACTATAGCCCAAGAGATCGGACACGTGCACTGTAGACATGCAGCAAAAATCTGATATATGAAAAATAGGTACCTATAAACGATGCCACAAATAGTTCAATATTAGAGACACTTAAATGTTCAAACAATTAGAGGCACTATCAAGACTTAACTTTCAGTGGCATTTTACAAACTACCTCTATAAACTAAGCATTTGAGGCATTTTTTGTCAAAGTGCCACAAAAGGTTAATTAGAGGCAGTTGCAAATAGTGCTACTAAGAAAAGTGTCTCTAATTCTAGTGCCACGTGATGTAGGAACCACGGTAGATCTACAAGGTTGACATTTAGAGGCATTCTCATATTGTCTTATTTTGTTAACCTTTAGAGGCACTTCTATAGAATTTCCTCGAAAGGTTTTTTCCTACATGTGATGAAAGTGCCACTATACCTGGGCATGTTCCGGGCCGGGCCAGGCTCGGGCCGGGCCTGACAAAGCCTGCCCGTGCAAAACCCAGGCCTGAGCCGGCTAGCGGGCCTGAATACTGAGCCCGAGCCCGGCCCGTGGCACACTTATTTCTTTGGGCCGCGGGCCAGGCTTCTCCCTATTTTTAGCTTTCCTCAGGCTCGAGCCCGGCCCGTACATCCTTCGGGCGGCAAATGTGAAGCCTAGGCCCAGCCCGTCGGGCTTTTTTCGGGACGGCCGAGCCGGACTGCCCATGCCCAGGGCTGAGTGCCACTAAAGGTTAATATTTAGAGGCATTCTCATTATTGCCTTATTTTGTTAATCTTTAGAGGCATTTTTATAGAATTGCCTCGAAAGGTTTTTTTCTACGTGTGATGAAAGTGTCACTAAAGGTTAACATTTAGGCATTCTTGATATTGCCTTATTTTGTTAATCTTTAGAGGCACTTTCATAGAATTGCCTCGAAAGATTTTTGCCTACTAGTTGTAAAAATGCCTTCAAAGATGGTCTATTAAAGGCACTCTTATATTTTGCCTTCAATGATGTATTTTTGGTGGCACATCCAAAAATTGCCTTGCATTTTTTAATCTTTTGAGGCATCATACATAAAAGTGCCTTAAAAATAACATTTGAAGGCTATTAAAAAAGTGCCATTATCATAATGTCTTGGAAACCTGAACGTGAGGTAGTGTCCGGCAGGTCAACACCAACCGCGCGTGCCCCGGCCACCCTCCGGCAGGTCAACACCAACCGCTCTGACGGCGCATAGTACAGGAGCGGTAGCGCTCGAAATAGAACCAGGGAGCATATCAGAACACGATCAAACCGTCGTTTCTGGCTAAATTTTTTTTGTTTGCAGTACACCGCATCCACATCCACGTTTGTCACGTACTCCTTCTGTTTTAAAATATAAGATGTTTTAGCTTTGTAAAAGGAGTGTATGTAGATCTTTTAGTGTCTAGGTTTATTTTAAACCTAGATAAACTTAGATACTAAAAAAGTCTAGATACACTTCATTCACAAAGCTAAAACATCTTATATTTTAAAACGCGTATCCACGTTTTGCCACGTACTCCTTCTGTTTTAAAATATAAGATGTTTTAGTTTTATAAAAGAAGTGTATGTAGATCTCTTTTAGTGTTTAGGTTCATTCCAAACCTAGATAAACCTAGATACAAAAAAAAAGTCTAGATACTACCTCTGTTTGGGATTATTAGTCCTAAAGGGCAAGTTGCTAATACCAAGACACTCCATAATTCTCTCATTAAATCTCATTAAGCTAGAGAAGTGAGAAGAAAAGGAGAACATGCACTTTACATGTATAAGAGAAGTGAGAAGAAAAGGAGTACCTTATCTAGCAGAGAGATCCAGCATAACTACCGCTAGAGATGCTCTTATGCCGGCAAGCTTATATCATCCGATTTGTTCAACGTCCGGTCTGTATCATTACAACCACATGACAGCAGCATCTAGGCATCATCATGACCATTAAAACAGGACGACTAAGGACACGCCGAAAGTCCCAAAAAAATGTAAATGTAACACGAATAAGCATTCTCCAGAATGTTTATTCACAAAGACCAGGATATCAAAGTTCCTGGTTGTTCAAACTAAAACCAGTATCTCAGCGGTCCAAAGCAACTTTGAGTCAGGCAGGCATACAATCTAGAAGAGGTAAAATAAGTCTTTGCAGAAAAATACATGTTGCTGCTTCTACATACCACGAAAAAACAACATCAAAGCCCATAGGCAAGCACACTATTTTGCTTTGCCCTGTGCAGCAAGCTTGGCTGACACCTCCTCTTCTGATAAAGGCAGATAGTAAATCCTTGGAGAGGATTGTGTCTTCCTGAAGAGATCATCAAGTGTCACAACAGGAGGTTCTGGCTTCTTTGGAGTGGGCGTGGGCAGGAGCTTGTCCCTTACAGATCCTGGATCCGATGTAGGAGGCTTCATAAGAGGTGGTGGAGGCGGCAATTGCTCCCTTGGCGTAGCAGCTTGGCGAGGAACATTTTGATTAGCCTGAGCTTGTTGAGAAGGAGGCTCCCTTGGTGTAGTAGCTGGGCTAATAGGAACGGTTGGTGCCACCACTGCTGTTGCTGCTGCTGGGTGAGGGGGTTCAAGCTTCAATTTCACTTCCTGGGGGTCAACAAATTCAGCTAACAAATGATTGCCATTGTTTGGAGGCCACTGCAGGTTGTAGACAGCATCACGAGTAGCCGTAGCCTCCTCAACCGACGAGAACTGCAAATAAGGGACAGAATAGACGCAACGTCAGTAGGACAATATTGGGAAAAGGTATACAGAAAAGTTAAGAAAAGCATCATCTCGATAAATGCTTCCAGATTGTCTTTTGTAGAGTAACACAAAATCTGCTTGAGAAATAAAAATGTCAAAATGATTCACTAAAAGCATGATGAACACATTTTGAAAATACTGGCCTACAAGTACATATAGAACTGCAGGTTCGTTGTATTGAAATCCATAAACTTACAAAGAGCAATCCTTAGTAAAATGAAGATAGGTAAGAATAGTATGAAATAGGTGAGAATAGTATGAAGTTGTGAATAACGAAGAAACATACTGTAACATAGCAGTGGGTCTTGATATGATCCATCCAGAAGCTAGAAACAGATCCAGTTTTACTAAGAAGCTCTTGCACAGCTCTCAAGGTAAATGGCCGTACAAATCGGTCGATTCTCAAGGAAGTTGTAGCGGGTTTCTGAGATGGTGGCACTACAAGACCAAAACAAAGAGAAGCAATTAGTTTACAATATTCGATGAACCAACTCAATATAAAGACTTGGTAATGAAAGAACCAGTTAAAAGAATAAGGACTCACCAATTCGCTCCTTTGGAGAATCTCCACTTGCTGTTGAATCAGACCTGCCAAAAGAACGTTTTAGAGCAGGCTGGAAAATTTCTTTAGGAGCATCAGAACCGCTTTGACTCAATGGTTGTCTTTCTGGGACCTTGCCACTGTCTGCAGCCCATCGGCGTTGACGTTTGATCGGCTCAGTGTTTGCAACAGGTTCTTCAGCTGTATGATCAACAGGGAGTTAATACGGAATGACCAAACAATCTGCTGAAGCAATACAACATCACAAGACTATCGAACATCAAAGGGTTCCAGTTCATGCTTGGCATTTAACAATAATAATCACATGTGCCTTCCCAGAGTAAACTAAATTGCACTCTCAAGCACTACCAAAATTCTTGTTTATATAAAACCAAACATGGTAACACAAATAAGCTTCAGGATAACGATTTCTTTGTGAAGCATCACATATCAAACGTACAGTTACCACAAATTTGTATGCAAGAAAAAGAATGTGCCTAAACAAACTATTGATAGCATCTGAATACACATTTTCTTTTCTTGTGGTCACAAAAGCACCACGACTGGAGTAAACCTTATTAATTTCTCTGGTGCAATATTTGCAACCAATCAGAACTACCAAGTTTAATCTGACTCATCATTCAAGATGGTATCTATTCTAGGCACAGCTATGATAAACTTGCACATGAAGAAATACATGCCAAGGGGGAATAAAAACCTGCAGGCATTGCTGTGATAAAGAACTAGGAAAGTGGAGTTTCTTCGGTGCAATATTTGCAAGCAATCAGAAATACAATGATAATCTGACACGACATTCGAGGTGAGATACATTACAGGCACAGCTATAATGCACTTGCAAATGAAGAAACATATGTCGAGGCACAATAAAAAACTAGAGATATTGCTGTGATTAACAAAACTAGAAAGAAGGGGCAGGGGAGAGGTGTAAACCTTGAAGTTTCCTCTTTTCAGTTGAAGCTGATGGCTTGTCTTCAGCTATAACTTCCTTTGTATCAACAGAGGAAACCTCAGCAACAGAATCAGGGAGGGTCACCTCTTTCACATGTTCTGAGTTAAGCTCAGTCTTTCCTCTGAGATCATCAGATTTAACATTGGACTCAACTTGCTTAATCTCTGTAACATCCTCCTCCATCGACTCATCACCTGAACTCCTGTCTAAACTTAATTTCTCTGGAGAGCCAACTCCATCCACATTAGCTGTGGAATCTATGTCTTCCAAAGATAACTGGTTCTTGACCAGCTCTTTGTCATCATCCAATGGCTGCAAATCCCCACCTAAGGAAGTAATGCCGGACAATGGTTTGACCATCTCTGGCTTAATCTCTAGTTCTAAATCAAAATTATTAGCATTCAAGTTATCCTTTATATTTTTTTTGTTATTTGATATATCATCGCTAGAAATTGACTCACACTTAATTGGAGACCCTAAATCTGGGCTAATCTCAGGTACCTGATTACTCGATTTAGGTACGATGGGCTTGCCATCCTCATTCATGAGCTCAGAATCTTTGTGTTCTTCATTATTGGCCAAAGTAGTGTTGCCCAAATCATTCTCAGGCTCTGCATCATTGTTCACTGATGCAGATGCAACATCAGTATCCATAGGATCAGCATCTGGTATTTGGGCATCCACAGGTGACGGTACTTTGTCCTGTTTATCAGCATTGCTGGCTCTAGTGACATCTGACTTGACTTCAGAGGAAGTCATGTCTGATTTGAGATCAGCACTGGTCACATCACCGGCAACAATTGTCTCATTGGTACCAATCTCTGGAGTATCCTCAGCAACTAGCTCTGTATGTGGGTGCCCTTCTTGCACTGTAGAATTTTCTCCATCAACTGATTCTGGCTCATCTCCTTTTTCTGTTTGGGCTTCGGTTGACAGAGACTTGTGGGTTGCCACCTGATTATCCATGGGGGAGTCTTCTGAGGGAGGAAGTGTAATTTCCTGAGTTGCATGAACCACGGTTTCCTGATAAACTTCTGTCACAGGATCTGTAGCTTTGTGGCTAACAGTATGTTCTTCAGGTGCCTGGTCAACTGGTTCATTCACTCCCGCGCCTTTAGCGTCTTCATCAACTGGTGCACTGGCTTCAGCATCTATAGCGCCTTCATCAGCTGATTCATTGGCTCCAGCATCTTCAGCAGATTCATCTGACGTCTCTTCACTCTTAATAGAGTCAAAGAGCCGCCTCACCAGTTCTTCTTTCAGACCCTTAATAGGGAGCTTCCTCTTTCGGAGTTCATCCTTCAACTCAGTAACTTTCCACTGATCGATAGGTCGGTTCTTTAGCACAGGGAATGACGACATGGTAACTGTGAACAGAAGAAACCAATAAGAACTAAAAGTCTCCATCATCAGATCTCAGGTGATTTTTTCATGGACTAAGCTGTCCTATATCTGACAGAAGATGTTAAGTAGCCTAATTCATCGATTGAAATCTATGAAGTTCGCGAGATGGCTAGATTAATAGAAATCTATAATATGGTAATAGCTGCAATCTACATCATGTTCAAACCGAAAAATCTGTCGAACCGAAATCATGGACTCTCGGGGGAAACGAGCAAACACAAACAAAAGAGATTCAATCTAGCCACGAAGAGTAATGAACATCCGAGTAGGGCTCACCTAACAGCCCTCGCGATGGAACACAGAACGGAACACCCTTCACGGAAACTCCAAAACCCTAGCCCTGGAAACACACAGATTTCAGATCGACCCCTAAAATCCTACCAAAATCGTAGATACGCGACGAAGAGAGAGCTGATTTGACGCACCAGCCGCGCAATTCCTCCGGGGCCGCTTGCTCCTGAAATAAACAAACAAAAACACCAAAGAAATTCCAAAGTAAAATCTCGGAAAAATAGAACACAGGATGGCACCGCCGGGAGGAGAGGAGAGGAGAGGAGAGGGGAAGGGAGGAGTGGGAGGCTAGTTTATCAGGGAAATCTGCGGGGAAATTTGTGGATTCGGGTGTATCGCCTCCGCCTGCGGTCCTAGGGTTTGGGTCGCGGCGGAGCGAGGCGAGGAGACGGGGGGAGAAGAGGATGTGCGGGCGCGTGTGGTGTGCGGGGCAAGGGCAGGGAGAGGCCAACAGGAGGGGTTTGGGATCGTTTGTAGCGGCCGTGGGGAACCGTGGTCCGTGGATGCTAACGCTGACATGGGGGTCCTTGTAAGAAATACGCTTTCACTGTTTGCTATACGTATTGACAAAAGGTACAGTAAGTCCTACTACATGGAAGAGACGACAGCGGAGAGAGAGCATCGCCGTTTCTTTCCATATCCCGAGCTATAAGTCTGTCCTAGCGGTAATATCAAGAGTAGTATCGTACATTCTAAGTTGAAAAAAGCTAGAATAAAGCTGGTGTGACATAGCAATTAATAAAAAGAAAAGTGTTTCTAGTATCATAGGATGACATCACCTGGTATAAGAGGTAAAATAGTATATTTTAGCTGAGTTGGAGGAGAGAAAAGAGGAGAGAAGAAGAGTTGATTGTAAGTTAAGAGCCAGCTACAACACGTGCTCCTAAGCACTTTGTGGGAGTGACATGTGGGTCATGTATTAATAAAAATAGTACATATTTGTAGTTAGCTATTATACTCCCTCCTTTCCAAATTAAGATGCCTATTAGTTTTGGTCAAAGTCAATCTTTCTAAAATTTGTCCAGCTATATATAAAAATATAGTAACTTTTGGAATACAAAATGCATATAATAAGAAAATATATTTCATCATGGTTCTAATAACATTAAGTTTATGTTGTGGAAGTTTATATTATTTCATATATACTTGGTCAAAGTTTATAATCTTTGACTTTGATAAAATCTAATAGGCATCCTAATTTGGAAAGGAGGGAGTACTTGTTGGCTATAGTGATGGTTATAGATGACATGGTAGTGGCTTATAACCAACAATGGGCTATACTACTATTTAGACTTGCACTTAGGCCTTTCACAATGGGGTGTCTCTTAGCTCGTTATCCTAGGTAGTGGTGTATCTTAAGAAACAACTAGTACAATGGATTGTATCTTAATAGTTGTATCTACATTTAATGATTTTGGGTACATGCATGCATGTGATTGGGCTAACCATGTATTTTGCCTATGATACCGTGCAAGGCTTGTAGCTAAGCTAAGATACAACCTCACCTTCTCTCTTCATTAACTATAGTGCCACATAAGCAATTTGCCTATGATACCGTGCTAAGAAACACCCATTAGAAAAGGCCTTATGATACAATATCATAGCACGTAAAACTAGAATATTTAATTATACTAGGTGGGTAAGCGCGCTTCGCCGCCCCGCCTTCACTGGGTTTTGGCGTTGTGCGAAAGCTGTGATGGGATTGAGGATGGTTTTGGCCTCGTGGTTGCCGATTATAACACTCCTTAGTGTTTGTTAATGTCACCCACCAGTTAACACTGTTATCTTGTTAAAAGGAGTTAAAAGTGTTATCCGGGTTGTTATCGCGAGAACCTGGCGGCATGCTTCCATCATTATTCATGACCCGGCCAAAGTTAGCCATGATCTAACAAAAACAATTCTATAAGAAGTCATGGAATAAGTGCTTACAAATAATATATAAATAGAATCTAAGAATACCGAGTTACACAATGCACGTTACATACAATGGACAAAATCATACATACACCAGATCATCCTAGGACTTGGCATGAAAATAGAGAAACAAATAGGTAAACGAATCTGAATCAAACATGGTACAATTCATTGAGATTAGACCAAAAAGTGTTTCGTCAATCTCCTTTAAAAGATTCATTCACTTCTAGGCCCATAAAGGTTCATTTGCAGTCAGTTACGATGTTCTTTTTAAGTTCATATCACCTTATTATCAACCAACGGGAAGAAAGCTTGCAAAACAACAAAGGAATGTTGTGTATCTATGATAAAACATGACAGTCTAAGTATAACATTATTTTGGTACAAGAAAATAATTTCTCATATCAAGAATTCAGATGGTAAACAAACGCACTATTAGTCATCACATCATAACACAACACAGATTCCTCACAAAAAAAGCAGATTTATGTGCAACATATATCCAGTACATGGACAAACATAACTTGGCAAGACTTGATACAAAATGATGCAACTTCTTTTATTCAAAAAGTACTCTATTTTAGAAGTATACTGGTTATTAGGCTTGTACCCTATTTAGTTCTACTTTATAGTGTTTTATTTGGTAAAATACTGTTTTGCACTCATAATTTATTAGTTCAACAAAACAGAGTTTTGTGTTTCTCACCGACAGAATTTGTAATAACACCTTTAAGCCAAAATCATAAAAAAATCACTATGAAGAGGTGCAGAAGCAGAAAAATATTTTCCCTTCCATAATGATGCATGTGGACAAAGGTTTCTCTTAGTTTTAGTGCTTCTTCCAAAGAAATGGTGTGAACCACAAATTCATTAGGATATATCTTCATTGTTTATTGGTCTAAAGCTCACAACTAAAACATATAACGGACTAAGGTATATTGGATAACTCGAAAAGGAAAAGTGCAGTCATTGCGGCATAATATGATAATAGTAGATCAAAGAATGATAAATTGTAATTTACCAAAGAAATCTAATAAGTAGCTCAAAAATATAAGAGATGGTACATAACTTCATACTACGTAATAAGAGAACTAAAACATGGCATATTTTCCAAGATGTCAAAAAAGGGAACACATCCTCTCCAAATCACTAAATTGGAGGCATGCATGTAACACTGAATATTGTACAATTCAAGGTTAAGTAAACACTTTATCTTAGGAGGCTGCTAGATGAATCTGGTAGACCCAAAAATGTACTTCCAATCACCGATGGTTGTAAGATGTTAGAAAAGTTGGCACTCACCGCGCAAACTTGAAAATAAGTCCCAGTAAGTGCAAAGGTTTCTGTAGTTTCACAGCTGGAGTTATATAAAATGTTTAAACTCGGATAAATGAAGTATAATTCAATGGAAAACAAGGTAAAATGTCCAAGTAAATTCAATAAGTCTAGTTCCAGCTGCACCTTGCTATGTTTTTTATCATAATGAGACCATTGTGTCCGCTACGACACACGTGCAAAGAAGAGAAAGGGGTACTTATTTATTACATGGTCATCGTTGCACCATGTAAAATAATAGTAAATCAGAGATTGAGTACGGCAGACTCGGTAAGAAAAAACTGTACCCTAAAAAGAAGATTGAGCAATAGATCATTGAGTTGGGTATTACCACTAAGCCTTGACAGCATATCCTGGTCATATGTGTTTAAGTTGTTGCAAGTATTCAATATTTTTAACATGACATCAATAGTTCCTGAAGAATTTAAGCAGGTGATAATAGTTACTCGCTGGTATAGCATAAATTCCATAGCGAATCTTACCCTATGCATGTCGAAGGTGAGCAAAAGCTTTTATGCGGTGATATTTCATCATATGGAGAGTAATTCTCCATTTCCATATCTACCCCGACACAGGAAGTAAAATAGTCCACAGTTTAATAGTAAAATAGGCAAATAGTACACAAGAGTATTCAATACTAAACTATACTAAGAACAGAAATGCTTTGGCAGCTCTAAGAAAAACATAGGACTCGTATCTGGTAGACTATCAGACCAAAGAGGCACCATCATAGTAAACTCTGGAGTCCCAACGGCTAGAAAATATGAGAAAAAACAAAAATGTTATTCATAGTGTTCAATCTTATTCCCATAACATGTTCATGCCCCATGAGCCTACCCTTAAGCCAAAAGTAGACCACATAGATCCGAGTGACCTAGCTTGAGGATATGAAATCTATGATGGTCTCTTGAGTAAGCAATATCCTGGCTACCTACTACACTAATTGTACTATTCATGAGCATCTGATTCTGATGGCTAAAGATGTTACACTTTATACCCGAGATCCATGGGATAGAACTTTAGTAGGTATGCTTAGGTATTTTCATAAATGGCACAACTTTATATAGTTACCCATGTAATTTTTCTTGTACAACTTGGTCATCTTGATATTTCACTTTGAACTTGACTCCAATTTCACCATTGCAGTAATAAACTTCACTAAATGTCCATGCTTAATTTACACAAGTACTCTTAAACGGAAAATAATAAATAGCTAAAGGATAGTTTTCACAATGTGTCCTGAATGATCACAGTACATTTGCAGGTACACTTAAAAAAGAAGCACAACAAACTAAATAACAGAATATGTTTTTCAGTCTCTACATAGTACATAAGAAGAATATGAGACGGACATAGTCACATTGCCATAAGTCGGCCTTTGCAAAATGACCAAAAATGAAATTAAACAACATGCTTAAACACATTATCTTATTTCCATCACCAAATTATATTCTCCTTAACTTCTGTTGGATGCGTCTAACTATAACTTATACCCACTCAAAGTTGTGACTGGGGCATGGAATTGTATCCCCTCTTTTTTATCCTCAATGAAAAAAAAATCATAAACAAATGCATAATCATAAATCATAAAAAAATAATCAAAGAGGTGTTCTTAAGCTGTATATTTTTTTCAACTGAAGTCATACTATTCATTAGCAAGCTTTTGTTCTGAATATATGGAAAAATGAACCTATTTCTAGTATGAAGGTATACATAGGTAGCAAAATTCTTCACAAAAGAAATTCAGTGCTCCTCTTTAAAATCGTTATCGGAATATTCTCCCTTAACAACGGTGCTTAACAAAAGATTGCAGACATGAGCATAATGGACCAAATATGTTACTGAACAAATATGGGAGAGTAACCTTGTGTGTTGTCATTTTCCTAGTAGCAGAGCTCTATAGAAAGGTTCAATACACGTATCTATTCTTCTTGTATATTAGTGGAATTTCATAACATTAGATTCTTTCTTGGATCTCGATGGACTGGAATAGTGAAATAAGATAAAATAAAATAAAGACCTTTAAGATGGAAATGGAGGCATAGTATGGGATATATCTCAGTTGGACAAATGAATTAAAAAATTCTCTTATCCTCATTTGTTCCTTCCTTTGGATAAGTAGTCAAAAATACTCTTACAATAACAAATCCAAATTCGAAAGGCTTTTCTTCTTCTAGTTATTCTTCATTCAATACAGTTTACAAAATAGGTACTCAAAATTCTTGAGATGGTACGCGCAAGAAATATGCCAATTTGGCAGTTTTTTGTCCATTTCTCGTGGTGTGACCTCGCCTCCAACCTCAACATTGGAAATCGTCATTTCCCCCTCCATCCTCTCTAAAGAACCACTCATAACCATGAGCCAAAAATAGATTAATAACTTATCTTGTTGCATAGAAGGACCAACATGAGGCACCCCTCTAGGAGCTTGGTGTGCCACCGGTAACCCACCCACGGAAGGAGCAGAGCTCGCCAAACCCAAATGCAACAAAACATAGAGGTAGATTGTAATATTTGCTTGAAAATAAAAATTGTATGTTTTTGTGTTATTCTTACTGGCAACCACACCAATGGAGACTAAAGAGTTTATAGGCTGCTTGTCAAGGCTAAGGTACATACCCGGAAGAGCCATTCTGGAAGAGCATTTCGTAGCCTCTCGTGGAGGTCGCTAGGTTTGGCGTGGAGCTGCTCCACGGAGAGCCCTACCCCCATCGACACCATGGACCTGCCGCTACTCCCAGTTGATGAAGAATCCCACCATCAGTTGAACAACCGACTAACATAATAGTAACCTGAAACGAACATGGAGAAGATAATGTAGAGAGATTTTTTCACAGTACAATACCACCAAAACAGAAAATTTACACCATAATTTTAGCATCAAGCACTAAAGGGAATCTACACGTCATTAGGCATGATATATGCCTTCTGGTTCTGAATATCTATGTGAAGTTTAGAGAAGCAACAACAATACTCTAAACTACATCACACACTAGCAAATAAAGCTCCACACTGTCTGGCCCAAGCGCGCGCACACACACATACCTGAGACTGATAGATATGACAGAAAACGCCCTACATCTACGCAGCTATGGCGGCATGTACTGATGAAACTGGTACATCCACCAAATGTGCCACCCTTTAATTTCAACAGACTTACATGAGCCTCTAGGAAGATCTTTTTTGATTCATTGCATGAAGCAAACACATCCTGACATGTCCTCGTCGTCTAGTGAGTCTCCAGATTCGTTGTAATTATAAGAGACTTAGAGACACAATGTGAGATTAAGTAGTCAAGGGAGTCAAAGAAAAGCCAGCTATGAGAAGAAGCATCTCTAAATGAAGAAGAAGTCTACGAAGAGTTTATTTTTCGTATCCTAGATCTATCTCGATAAAGGAGCAAAAATGAAGCTTGCTCAGTTGTTTTATTGGT
The DNA here is from genome assembly GCA_916181665.1 of Avena sativa. Lineage (NCBI taxonomy): Eukaryota > Viridiplantae > Streptophyta > Magnoliopsida > Poales > Poaceae > Avena > Avena sativa. Next base: position 538,555,530 of record OV702289.1, on the reverse strand, counting down.
ACCTTAATAACACTGGTGAATGGGATAATGACACTCAATTGTGAATCATTACTATATACTTCTGTAAAGAATTTTTAATAAAACTATGAGAGGATTTGTCACTTATCAAAGGTGAAAGCGAAAGAATGAGTCGATCGGGACTTTTTTCTTGTTGGCACACAGTGATGAGCAGGAATTTTATAGGTTGATTTGTAAACCACTCTTGACAATCATTTCAATGGTCTTAATGCCAAAAAACACTAATAAAAATATGAAATAAGGTATGAAAATTAAGAGTAAATAGACCGGGAATAACCCCAAAGTATTGACTACACAATTTATGCTATTTTACTCAGGTTGAAAACATATGCGTACACTACTTTGTTAAAAGTTTGGATGATGGCCTTTAGAGTCTAGAAAGATAAATAATAACAATATACATATATCGTTGACAATATTTTTAAGAAATCTAAAGCTAAAAAAATAACAAATAAAACTCATTAAAAAGGTCAACTCCTGATCATGGCATCTATCTATTACTCCCTCCGTTCCAAAATATAAGGCGCCTAAGGGTTGGTCAAAAGTTAAATCTTACTAACTTTGACCAAATATTTAGGAAAAAATATCAACATCTACAATATCGAATGGACACATTAAGAAAATATACTTTATGGCAAATCTACTGATATAGATTTAGAATTGTAAATGTTTGCATTTTTGTGTATATTCTTGGTCAAACTTAGAAAATGTTGACTTTGGACTAATTCTTTGGCGCCTTATATTTTGGGACAGAGGGAGTAGTAAGCAAGAATCTACTCTAGAATGAGACATGTACCATTGTCCATTGGTGTGACGGTTCAAATTGATCTCGTCATCACCTACCAGTTCAACACATCAATCTAGGTGTCTGGTTAATTCACTCTCTGCCAAGGCCATGCATATCGAACTACACTAAAACACCAAAATGTCTCTCGAACTGCTCGGGTTGTAAGAAGTGCTCGCCGAGATTGGAGTGGAATAGGGAGAAGAGAGCAGACCTGGGGCGCTAACCTCAAACTCAAAAGCAATCTTGAAGGAAAGGTGGACATCGAGCTTCAATGGGGTTGAGGCGGGTTGAGTCCATGGCGATAACCTCCTCCAATGGTGTGGATGCGTGCCTCTGCGGCACGCGGCAGCCGGTCCAGCGGAGGGCAGCGAGGTAGCGACAATCGGTGAGTGGGGAAAGAGGGCGGCGGCGGTCTGTGCAGGAGTAAGGCTGGACGACAACAGTTGGTCCGGGAACAGGAGCGCGACGCTATCGAGGAAGGGAATGGGGCGCCGACAGACTGATGGAGTGCTGGTGGTGGTGCTGAGGTCAGATTGTGGCAGGAAGGGGGTGGTTCCAGAACCCTAGCTTCTTCGACCTCTCTCTCCATCCCTCGAGAATTGGTGTCGTAGAGGATAAGGCACATCCATAGGTCTACACACAACACGCACCCGCACATACATCGACACAAAACACCCAGGCCGACAACCAATGGCAGCACATCGGCAGGATGCACGACAAGTGGCTTTAAAATAGCCACAGCTCACCAGACTTAAGATATTAAGAAATAAATTATAATTGATGGCAATAAAAATTAAATAATTGGTCACTCCCAACCGAACCTAATATGCATGATGTTGCCACATAGATGAGGTATTGTAGGTGTATATAAAAAGTAAAACTTGTCTGAGAGAAGCATATTAAAAATAAAGATAATTTAAAGTGACTTATTGTGCTAATAAATGTAATAAGATTATTTTAAACCACTAAAGAAAATTCAAAGAGACTTGTTATTCAGTTATACTTGAACTTTGTCATGTGCCACTGCAATTTTAGTAGTAGAACCTACTTTCTTCAGCAACGTTTCAGACCTGAAACATTGTCTAGAATATAAATTGGAGCTAGAACATCATAAAAAAAAGACTATCAATATGTTAATTAATACAACAAAATACGGAGAAAAATACATCCATTGTATAGGCGAACTTTGTCATGCCTAATGTCGTACCAGATGCGTAAACTGAATGAAGGATTCCAAGTCTATCTTTTCAAAATGTACTACGGTAATCTTTTTCTAATGGCTTTTTTAAATAGTAGAACGATATTTAATGGCTAAGCAACTAAGGAAGGCCAGAATAGATAAAAACAATTAGTACCAGATGTGAGCATTGAAAGAATACACAAAAATAATTAGTATCGGATGTGAGCATTGCACGAAGATCGAAGGTTTGTATTTCGAAAATACTACCGTACAACAGAATAATCTCTAATGACCATTTCAAAGTAACACTACTATATTAATTGTGCGACAACTAAGAAACACCGAAATATTCAAAAAAAGCAAATCTGCTCGTAAAATGGATTCTAGCATTGGTTAATAAATATCTGGGGTCATGGGTTCTATAACTATTTTCTTCCAAAGGAATCAACCTATCATGAATTACTCCTCATCTTCAGGGGCGGAGCTACATTCAGCTAGCCTGGTGCACATGCACCAGGGTCGAATTTTTTTTTGAGCAGCGATTAGGTCCCTGCTAGTGGCGTGCACCAGGTTATGGGAGCAGCGGTGCACCAGGTCTTAGCAAAATTCTCGTGTGGCCTTGTTGGATGTGGGACACGCCTGACATTTTTGGACTGTGCGCTATGATAGGCCTCTGGCCTTGATGGCATCAAGGCTCAGTACAAGCTAATTGACCTATTAGAGGTACGGGAGGCCAACTGGCTAGACACAAAGAAAACTCGATCATCGACCTATTTTCTCTAGGGTTTTGACTATCGCAGCCACTGCAGCCACGGCGATAGCCATGTTTGGATGGCCTCGCCCTCAGATGGCGTTTGTATTCCTATATTAGTTGATCTCTAATAAAGATGTCCGACCGCTCAAAATAGAAAAAACTAGATAGATACAAATTGACTGACCAGAGATCTGTCTTCCGGTCAACATATCCGCTCCCAATTGCCGTTATCATGAACCATGTATATTTTCTAGAAAGAAAGGTTCTATGGGAATCAAGGATGATATGATATAAACTGCGAAGAGGAATTCAATATGATTAAGTGGAAAAGGAAGATTACCATCCTACTCTCAAAGAAGTACTACATTTGTATTCCTTTTAAATTCATCGGCTTTTGAGTCTAATGCTTGTGTTGGTTTCCTTGGTGCCACAACTACAGTTTATATGGGCTTCTCGCTGATAGAGCTAGTGAAAACGTATTTGTGAAATTGCCTCAACGATAAAATGTTGAGAAATAGAGTAATATTATTTTCTTGGTGTAGAAAGAAAAAACTAAGTAAGTCACCAATGATCGAGTGATTGATCAATCCATGAAAATAAGAGAGTGTACATATTACAAGGTAACACTCCAGCTTAAGATTATTAGATTTTTGTCATTTTGATTCAGTTAATAATTTGAAACTGCATTCATAAGTTTTTAGATAATGGAAAATTCGAGGTCAGATGATTTATTTTGCCAGTATCCACTATCTTATGTTAGTGGCATCCTTATTATTTTAATTTTTTTTGTAAGAACCTGATTGTCATGATTTATTACCGTAGGCATGTCCTTCATTTTGAAAAAAATTTGTATGCTAAGGCTTGCTAAATGCAACACCACTCATAAAACTCTTGTTCGATGACATATATCGTTGTGTCGATGTTAGAGTTGTGCACCATGGTAAATTTTCTCTAGCTTCGCCCCTGCTCATCTTATCAAATATACACCAAGTAATTGGGCATGTGCATCCGAAAATAAATTACTTTTCTACATAGAATTGCATTGGCAATCATCAAACCATTAGATCCATCTAATGCTAGAAAAAAGGGCAAACTTCTAGGTAATTAAAATGTTAGGCAAATGAACCTATTGTGCGTCGTTTGGATAGAGATTTTGAAGGGCCCGGCCAATAAATATCTGAGCCCGTTCCTGCACGCTTCCTTCGATGCTGAACCAATATATGTGGTCTTTGATATGCTGCAAATTCCAATGATCTGTGCTCCCAATGGCTGGCTGATCAGCACGCTTAATCTATTAGATAATACTAAGGGAAACTGGATCAAACATCTCTACTACTACAAAAGGTGTACTCTCTAGGTTGATGTTTAACCTCATGGGCACTCAAACCTGCAAAAAAATATCACAATAATACGTAAGGTGATTGATGGTAGAACATATCAAAAGGAGAAAGGGGATCATCAAAAGGATAGCATACAAAAGAGCCTAGAAGGGCAGAATGATATGGCAATTTTATAACTCATAATTTGAAAAGTAATGCATGAAAATAGAATAAACTGCATGTAAGTTGGGGAATCAAGAAAGTGGAGGTGCATCATGTAGAACTCTGATTCACTTGAATTACAAAGACACCATCAGAGTGTATGTGTGCATATAGATTTATTGGTCATGCTTAACATATAGTACTAGTAATGTACTAAGATGGGCATTCCATTTATTCAGATAGAGGAAAATATATTTTACTTTAAGTGTAAAAGAGACAATTGTATTAACATTCAGCAATAGCAAATTGTATAATGAAGAAACTACAGATCTGATCCTATGACAGGATACAAGTTTTAATTGATCAATTGATACAAAAGAGTCAGAGAAACTAAAAGAGACACTCATTTTAGTACACCAATAATACCTTATTATTATACTATTCGTTGGACAAGGTTAGGTGACATGGGTATACCCTGCAGGTACTCGAGCTTAGTATATACAGTCTAGATACGGTGGAAGCCCATGCGTTGCCACGGCCCAATGAAGACTTTGAGTGGCTCACAGACTCTCGATGACTTGCGAGACAAGAAGAAGTTTAAAGATAGAAAGTTTAAAGGGAAAACCCTAATCTGTAACCGACTCGACCTGCTACCCGAGACCTAGCCTATCTATATAAAGGCCAGGAGGGGGCGGCGAGGAGGATACATGCAACCCTAGTTTCCACAACTCTCGCCAGATTGCATCTACGTGCCCCTGTAACCTTCGATTCCTTCGTTAATTCCAAGAGCAGACAAGCAGGAGTAGGGACCTCTACGAGGCCTGAACCTGGGTAAACCTTGCGTCCCTGTGTGCTTGTTTGCTAGCCGATTGATGCTTCCAGCGCTCCCTCCTTCTCCAAAACCCAAGTCCATAACAATGGACATTGATGAGTTAAACCCTCGTTATTAGGAATCACACAAGTTCGATCATTCATAAGCACTACCGCAAGTATAATTTACACAACAAAGGACGACCTAATGGGCTTAAGGTATTACACTAGTTGAGATGCAGCAAGATTGTGGCATAGTATAATTTAATAAATATTCTCTCATAAATGTGAAACATTGTCGGGACTTTTCTCTAGAGAGGAAGCCCAAGATCTACCCACCACACATCCATCTTTTCTGCAAAGAAAAGGCACACAATCAACTAATTCAGGATTAGCTAGTGAACTAAATGACCTCAGTGTGTATGTACCCCATGTTTAGGAAACAAATAACCAAGATAAGAGCCAAAATGCACTTACCAGCAGTCCAACACTACACCATACTGCCAACATATGATTATTTCCTTATTGACTCTGTTCTATTTAATAATTTATTTAATAATTGCAGGCTAAAGTTCAATTTTATCATGTTCTGCCTATACATACATCACAACGGAAGTTCCATGAATAATTGTTGGCGTACAAAATACTACCTTTGATGCTCTAAAAAATAAAGGTTTGAAACTTACAATAGAGATTGTAGCAGCGGCTTGAAGGTACTCACCGGTGGCCAGAGTGAGCTACTCAAGCCTTCCTATCCGACCAATCTAGTACCTTAGATCGAAGGTCGGCACTAAGGCATGGATGTTGAGGAGGTGGAGGAAGGGACCTCCGAGGGGAGCGGGCATCAAGACAGCGACATGGATGGGGTAGAGGATGGATTGGGCGATGTCGGCGAAGGAAGGAGCATCGCCATGTGGTGGTTGCGGCGACCTGCTCTGGCGACATCGATGGGCAGTCGAGGCTGAGGGCGAGTTATGGGTGGGGATTAGAGGAGGAAGCCCCGCCAGTGGATGCCCTACAGCCGGCGTCGAGGCACAGGATCTGGTGGCATCGACAGATCGAGGAGGTGGGGTTCGTGGCGCTAGTGGGGTGGCAGGTTCGGGAGTGAGGAAGATTCTCGTGACTGTGTCAGTGGACTCCCAAGAGGATGATCTCTAGCCGGAGATGCAGATGGATGGGGACGAATGGGAGGAGGAGGTTGAAGAAGAAGCGGATACGGAGGAGACCTAGAAGAATACAAGACTGAGGGGGCGCACAGCGTGCGACACATGCCCAACAGACATGGATACCGCATGCCACAAGTGCCCTCAGATCAGCCCAAACTCATCACGCTTAAGCTATAGATAAATGTACTCTAACAGTATGTATTGTAAACACAAAGATATATGAATGGGAAATTAGTCACCTCATGTTTCCAAATTTTCATATTATTCATTAGAGTAACCGTTTTCCCTAATATCAAGAATGATTTCAGTAGCACCTTAGTGTTGGAAGCAAAATCCTCTTAACTAATGACTTTGTCTTGCAGCCTAAAAGATAAGTCAAAACCAAAATTTCAGTTAGCTGTTTATGATTATCAAGTGGAAAAATTAAGGCAATCCCACGGATCCATACTGTTGAAGCACGTGCCAGCATATCAGGAAACAACTGAAGTGCAAGACAAATAAGGGGAATGAAGGAATAAAAACAGTACATACCTAAATGACGAAGCAGAATGACCAGTAAGAAGAAGATATCAAGAAATAGTAACACAAACGATCTACAGGACAAGAAGAATGAACAGATTAACCTGGTGAGGAAATAGGAAGGAAGAATCTACCTCAACCGCACGCATCAACAAAACGGAAGAATGCTACAAGTGCAAGCCAACGACAAGAAATGAAAACGGGAAGCTCAAATCCGTAGGACACGCCAGCCATGGCGTAAGCTCAAGAAGTAAGATGTCATAGAGGGGCTTCGCTGCTCACTCCCTCCCTTTTTATTTCTTTCTCTGTGCGGCCCCAATAGCAGCAACGCCGGTGCACGAAGCCTCCATCCTAGGCCAAGCTGAGCTGCCGAGATCGGGATGGGAGGATTTGATTGCCCTTCGCTCGGTACAACTCCCCTACTTTTTCTTTCTATACAGAAACTATGCCTCAAGTAAAATGGGCTTTTCGTGATTTTTCGCCCCAGTTAACCAGAGGTCTGCGATTTGTTCCCCACAACAGCTGCCCCCCGAGACATTTGGTCGAACGGGGCTTAATGGACACTAGACCTCTCCAAGAAGGCCACCGGATTTTAGCACTGACCTGATATGATCTTGAATCCTCCTCTCCTTCTTCTTCTTCCAGAATAGAGGACCTAGCGAGCTTATTAACAGAGATTCCAATGGTGCCCTCCCGAAGAAGCTTGGCCTAGCAGCGAGCCCTAGAAGGCAAGGTGTCATGGAAAGCCAGCAGCCGCTGCTCGCCCGCGGCTGGGACACACTCCAGACCAGCATGACACCGAAAATCTGACAACCTAGACCTAGACCTAAACCTAATATTTGCATAGGATCCTCTCCCTTCTCTATTCCGGCTAGCGGCACCATCAGAGGCGATGGGAAATCATGCCAGGGAGTGGTGGGCGCCGACGACTCTCAACAAGCTCTCTGGAAGGGACACGAGGGGAAAAGACGCGTGTGGAAAAAACCGGCCACCGCCCACGACCTGCAACTACTAGCGCGAGCTGGGTCCCACATGCAAAGCCGGCCCACCGCTCGCGCGCGCAGCGTCGCGCGGCAGATGGCCCGAGAGCACTCGCTCTTGCTCACGCTTAATCAATAGAGTAAAGTGAATCTTGTACATTAATTTGCATTGAGATTCTAAAATCAATTAAATATATGATAACTATGATATTATTATATGAGGCGTGTCATAGTGGGAGTATCATATTACTAGTATCATGCATATGATACTAGTATACGATACAACCTCTATATAGTCATAATGGGAAGTATCATATAGTAGTATCATGTACATGATACCATCTCCGCAATGCATACTATCATGTGGTAGTATCATAATCTTAGTGTATTTATTGTTTTGTAAAATCTTAATGTAAAATTATGTAAAAGATTTGTTTGGGATTAAGTTTTCTAGTTCTACGTGTTGTGATATGATACCAACACAATCTTTTTAATCATTAATTGTAGTGACATATAAGCATTTTGCATGCATGTAATGCATGATACCACCTTTGATATCTCCACTGGGGCTAGTCTAAGACTAGTCACAGTGGGGAGTATCATATACTAGTATCATACATATGATACTACTATATGATACCACCTCCATAATGCATAATACCATATAGTAGTACCATAGTCTTAGTGTATTTATTACTTTGTAGAATCTCAATATAAAATTGTGTATAAGATTTATTTAGGCTTATTTTTTTAGTTTTATGTGCTATGATACCAACACAATCTCGTTCGCATTAAATATAGTGAGACATAAGAAGTTTGCATGCATGTGATGCATGATACCACCTATGATATTCTTATTGGGGCTAGTCAATGCATAGTATCATATAGCAGTATCATAAGCTCATTGTATTTAATTATTTGTAGAATCTCGATGCAATCTTGTGTACAAGATTTATTTACCATTAAAATAACTAGTTTTATGTGTTATGATACCGCAATCATCTCTCTCTTTATTAATTGATGTGCCACGTAAGATTTCTGCCTGCATGTTAGGCATGATACCACATATGATACTCCCAATAGGGCTAGTCTGATACTATGCATTATATAGGTAGTATTATATATGAGTATCATATGCATGATAATAGGTATATGATACTACCACTATGACCAGCCTAATGCTAGTCATAGTGGGGGAATATCATAACTAGTACTCCATCCGTTTAGAAATATAAGATGTTTTAATTTGTAAATTGAATGTATCTAGACGTCTTTTAGTGTATAGGTTCGTAGAGGTTCAGAGTGAACCTATACACTAAAAAGCGTCTAGATACATTCATTTCACAAAGCTAAAATATCTTATATTTCTGAACGGATGGAGTATCATGCATGCCATGTTGGCAAAAAACTGATGTGGCACAACAATTAATGAAGAAAGAGGTGGTTAGAGTATAAGATACCGTATCATAGCACATAAAACTAAAAATCCAAATGCAAATAAATCTTATGCACAAATTTACATTGAGATTCTACAAATCATTAAATATAGTACTATTATGATACTACAATATGATACGATGCACTATAGAGATAGTATCATACGCTAGTATCATATGCATGATACAAGTAGTGTGCTACTACCACTACGACAACACAACAATCAAGAAAAAGAAGGTTGCATTTAGCATGGATCCAATAACATGCATGCCTTAAATAATGAAATACAAATTAAACCGTACTTAATAGCCGGTTTAATAACTAGTCTATTGTATCAATGAGATTTTATGATACTTTAGGTGACATGGCACAACTATATAATCAGTAGTGGGCTTTCTTATTAAACTTGATTTTACTGCTCCTTCTTATCTTTTTGTGAGAATCAAAAAATTTCCATTCATTGGTGCAAACCATAGAAGTCACGACGCTTGTTTTTTCATGAGGAGGCAAAATCAAATAACATCGATACGAAGTTAGGATCTAACTATCAGCACCGCACAACATCTTTCTCTCGAGCGACACTTGGAGATTCTCAAACACAAGCATACTCCCGTGGAACATGCAACATGGTTTTTATCGAGAAAATGGACAAGAATAACCCCACAGAGAAAAATTTCACAAAACTATCTCTTTTGTGCAGCATGGTTCTATTGCAATGGAAAGTATCACCTAGGACTAATAACAAATGTTGCCAGTAATTCTTGCGTCGTATATTACGCGTTAACCATAAGATCTATGTGGGCTCTGGGAAGTCAGTTGGCTTCTTTCTTTCGCATGTCAATGGACAAACTAGGCCAGACACATGTTCCTACATTAGGCATGTGCACATGGTCGGATCCCTCAACTCCCCTGGATACTTGTTTGTCAATGAGGGTCTATAAGGGGCTACCAGTGGTAGGTACTGCCTTAACGAGGCTATCAAGATAGATCCTACTTACAGAATTGGGTGGACACGCAAGGTCATGGTGAAGGGCAGTGATTGACTTGAATCATCTACTGGCCCCTACACCAAAGAATGTGTGATGCACATGACTAGGTTGTGCAACAATGATTTGATATCTTAGGATAAAGCAGCGTACCTCTGCCAAGTGCATGAACTCTGACATGTTACTCCTTATTCCATGAAGAAACTGTGAATGCGGCAGGAAATGAGCACCATGAAGTTCTAGTAATCCTATGAAACCTGGCGAATATAGTTTTTCAGAACAAAAACAACATTTTGAGGAAATGTTTACAAACATTTGCATTAGCCTATGGCCTATGGTCTGTGGATGTAGATAGTGCATCAAACACACCTCCTTAATGAACTTGTTGAGTACGCTTAATCCTTACTAGATTCTGAAATATATGTGGGCGTTATCCAAATCCAATAAGATGTAGAGGAGGACTACTGCAAAGAGCTGAAGCTATCTAGTGCAGTTAATGGAGTCAACGTTGATAGGGCATTTCTCTCTCTAATTGTGTTTTGATGATTGATGTCAACACAAAGATCTTATACCCGTGTGCTAAGATGATTTCAGTTAAATATGGTGAAAAGCATAAGACGGCGGTTGTTCCCTCAAAGAGACGAAAAGATTATTGAAGTGTAGTCTCAGGGCCCCTTAGCTTTATTTGCTAGTTTATTAGGGATCTAGGACTATCAGGAGGGCTTACTCGATGGATGGTATGTGGGTTTCCTATTCTTTTTAGAGCCCAAAATATTTCCCCACAGCCTTCCTACTCCTGCAATAGTGGAATCCTCCCAAGGGTGTGCTCCTAGTGCCCTGAGGCCGGAGACTCTGGGGTTCAACCCTGGAGACTCCGAGGTGTGCACCATGGAGACTCTGGTGGGTGTACCCGGCTTAGTCTCCAGCCTGGCTTTACAGAATCTCCAGGCTCTACCCCGGAGACTAGCCCGGAGACTACCCTGGAGACTCTAGGGTCCGCACCCTAGAGACTGTGCGCCTCGTCTCCGCCTTAGTCTTTGTCCTAGATTAACAGAAGCACTCTCGTGCAAGCCGGAGACTGGCCCAGAGACTCTGGCCTAAGTGAACTCCAATGGCCACTTCTTGGGATCCCATATAAATATTTTTATTCCAGCTCAGGTTGCGACTTCCACTCTCTCCACCATTGCTGCTGAGCTCCAAATCACCTCGATCTCCTTCCCTAGCCAATATAACTTGATGCCCTTCGGGGAATCAAGGGAGGAGGCCTAGATCTACACTTCCACCAAAGGGACTTGAAATCCTCCCACTTTCCATTGAGTTACTTGTTACTCTTGGGTTGAGAAACCCTAGCCAGAAGAATAAGTCATCCCCAAGCTCATCCTTCTGTGCAAGAGTTAGTGCTCGAGTTGGGAGTCTCCAATTCAGTTGTAGAGAAGTTCCCCAAGGTGTTGTAAACATTTCGGTCGCCGCCTTCAAGGCCACCGTATAGTGGATCGTGTGCTTGCCTTGTGGCGGGTGCGCGGGAGAATAGGGTGAGGCCTTCTGTGGCACTGGTGGTCTTAGTACCGCCCACCCCTAGAACGGAGATATACTTCCCTTAAAAAGGAAGGAATTTTGGGAAAACATCTTTGTGTATACTCTCGGTTATTTCTATCCTCTTTTTATTGTTGTTGCATGCTTGCTTGTCATATAGGTTCTCTCACCTAGTTTCATATCTAGAGAACATACTTTGCATCAAGCCTTAATTTGAAAAGAAGCTAAAAATTGAGTAGCACCTATTCACCCCACCTCTAGTCTCTTATACCGATCTTTCAATGGTATCAGAGCCTCGACTCTTACTTTAGCTTAACCAGCTAAGAGAGTATGTGCGACAAGAGTAAGGAAGGTGAGAACTCTTCCGACCAGACTCCCATATCTAGGAAAGAATCTAACGAATCCATTGATATGGTTCGACAACAAAACAGAGCCATGTTCGAGCAACACCTTGGGAGAAAGGATGTTGTCATTGCATACTCTGATGATAAACCATCATCGGGTACCAAACTGTCGGAAGATCTCCCTAAGGAATCTTCCAACGGTAAGGATGACAATGAGGAAAAAGGGAATCCTATGGGAAATATGCCACCACCACCTAACTATAAAATTGCTCCCCTCCCAACACCTCATATAAACCATCGTGGTCCACCACCTAAGCTTTGATGAATCCAATTTCACCAACTGGCAATATCTAATGCGCTCTCACTTTAAAAGTTCTAGTGTTCATCTTTGGAAGGTTGTGGAGTATGGCTTCTATCCCTTCAACCCCCACAACATGACACCCACCAAGGAGATAAACAATCAACTCAATGCCACCGTAATGGCCATTCTCTAAGATGCATTGACTCATGAGCAAATGACCCACATGCGTGCTCATGAGACCACCAAGGAATCTTGGAATGCCCTCTAAAAAGTCTATCTTGGCAACAAAAGCATTCAAAGCTCCAAGTTTAAAGAAATGCACTATGAAGTCGATGCCTTCATTAGAAAGGAAGATGGGACTCCCGAAGACCTCTATCAGAGGGTCCCCTTTCAGTTAGGACGATTGATCATGGAAGTAGGGATGTGGATGATAAGTGGATGAAGTGCAAGTTCATGCAAGCCATCTTTCCCTTCCGAAGATAAATGGCCAACAATATTCGCTCAAGGGCATACTTCTATGATGTCCTATAATGAAGTGTTGAGTGAGCTTGTGGATCTTGGAATCATGAACAAGACCGTCGATGATGCTCTCGCTCGTTCTTGGAGAATGGATTCTCCAAATCTTTCTTTAAAGGCAAAGGCTCATGTTTATGAAGAATAAGTTGATTCTTTGGGAATGATAGAAGGCGATGACGAAGACATAAAGTGTGCCTTACATGAGTAATTGGATTTAGTCTCAAGAAGGTTTGGGAAGAACCAATGAAATGGTAATCCCTCAAAGATTACCACAAGTATCTCAACACCCAAGCTGAGATCGTGCAACAATTGTGGAGAAAATAACCACTTTATTGCCGAATTCCTGAATGAGAAGAGAGAAGACCATGGGGGATGGCCTGTGTTGAAGTCCAAGTATAAGCCCACTCCAAACAAGAACTTCGTCAAGAAAGTCCAAAACAAGATCTTCACACCAACAAGAAGGAGCCGCAAAAGTATGTTTTGGTGGCTCGTGAAGAATACAAAGAGAACAATGAGAACGAGAGTGATGATGGAGAAATTGTGGTTGTGGCCGCCATTGCAACAATTGCTACCGCTTCCACTACAACTACCACAACCTCCCTATTCGACTAAGAAGTAAGTGGTGGAATCCACTAGTTGTTTGACTAACTTGGAAGGTTAAGCCAAGATTTATGTGGAAGCTCTTTTGAGCCAACTAAGTTAAGAACAATATATCATCAATGAGCGAGATGATTCCATATCAGGGATGCTTGGGCATGCTCATGAGGTCGCCATGGAAATTGTGGCTTTGTCCGATGCTCTCGAGGAAGAGCAACGTAAAAGAGTGGCTCTTGAAGAGACCAATATTGCTCGTGAAAAATCTTTTAACTTGAATGTCTCAAAACTTGTTAAAGAACGAGATTGTGCTCTTGCATTTAACTAAAGTTCTTAAAAACGAAAAGCTCGAGTTTGGGGTTGGTCATGCTAGAATAAATGAGTAGTTTGAGAAACTCAAGAAGGACCATGAGGCCTTATTGAGAAAATTCTCTAATATTTCTAAGTCACATGAACAACTTCAAACTCAAGTGATTAAAGAAGTCTCAACCTTGCCAACTAGCATTGCTTCAAGTTCTACTAACTCTTGTTGTGATCATGGAGATCTTCTTGAGGAGAACAATAGGTTAAAGGCCATGATTGAGAAAGGCCTTCACTACAAGAAAAGTTGGAATTTACAACGAACATTTTTCATGGTTGAAGGCCCGTTTTTCGTGGCTAAAAAGTCTTCTTCGACGGATGGCCATCATGGTAAACGCCCTGTTACAAAAGAATCTACCACGATTTTTTCCTGACCGTGGTGGATCGCAACCTTCAGCCATGAAAACTTGTTCCGTCGTAGATCTGTTCGTCAACCGTGTTGACTACTGACATCATGCAAACTACCACGTGGTAGCCACTGTTAGCGGTCAGTTACCGACGTTAACGGCCATAGAAACCGTGGCAGAAGCCAGGCCTAGCCAAGGCCTGCTAAATTCTAACTAGGCCGGCCCATTAAGGGAGCCCAATAAGAAGATGGCATGTTACTGTTTTGTCCTGTACTGTTTGAAATGGGCCCAAAGTTGTAGCCAGCAGCGGCCAACGAACTTTTAGGCCCAATACTGCTTCGGCCTAAAGAAGGCCCATGATGATCCAACACTCTGCGGGCCATTAGCAGCCTGCGCCAAGTCGCTCCTGTACATTTAAGGCCTGCGGGCGGCCCATCACTATTTATCGCAACCCATCGTAGGCAGCCTACTGACGGCCCTTGTCTGAGATGGCCCATTACTGTTCAGGCCTGTTACTGTCCTGGCCTTTCACTATTCTGGGCTTTACCTGTTCATGCCCACAAGTGGCCCTTTACTGTTCTAGTCTGGTAAATGTGTCGGCCTGTTATTGCCCTAGCCTGGAAATTTCTCGGGCCGTTACTGTTCTGGCGTGTCACTATTCTGGCCTTTCACTGTTGCGGCCCATTACTGTCGTGGCCCATTACTGTTCCGGCCGGCTACTATTTTGGCCTGTTATTGTTCTGGGATTTCACGGTTTCTTGCCTGTTACAGCGATGGGTTGTTTCTGTTATGGCCTGCTACTGTTAAGGCATGTTACTGTTATGGCCTGTTACAGTTATGACATGTTACTCTTATGGCCTATTACTGTTACGTCCAGTTACAACTTGTAGGTCGGCCCATTACGTGTACGGCCTTTTATAGTTTCGGCCTTTTCTGAAGCCCATAACAATATCATAAAACGTTTATATAATCCAACATTTTTTAGTGTTCATCATCGGTCGAACACACGACGGGCCAATAACAAAGCACGGTATTGTTGCCTAATCAACCTGCCTGGCGTAATTACCGTAACAACTACCTGATGACCCACAAATATAGGGGGTGTATTACAGTATTTTCGATAAGTAAGAGTGTCGAACCCAACGAGGAGCAGAAGGTGTTGACGAGTGGCTTGGAGCAGGAATTCTCTGTAAATACTTAACAAACAGATTTTTAGGGTTTTTTGATAATGCAGGTAAATAAAGTACGAGTAAATAAAAGACAATAATAATAAATACATCAAGTGGCCCAATCCTTTCTTCAGCAAAGGACAAGCCGGTTGTATTACTTAAGATGACTAAATGTTCTCGAGGACACATGGGAATATCGTCAAGTGCTTTCGCTTCATATAGTTGATTAATCTTCTTTAGTTTGCTAAGTGTTGTGTGGGTGAACCTGTGCTAATGTACCGACCTTCCTAGGACTAATACATATTTGTGATTATACCCCTTGCAAGCATTCGCAAGTACAAGAAAGTAATTAAGGTAGAAACCTAACCACAACTTTAAACTCTAAGACCCTGACATCCCTTGTGCAAAGGTTTCCTAACGGGGGTTCAGGTTTCTGTCACTCTGGCAACCCCTACGATTAGTAGCCAAATACACAATGAATTCCCCTAGGCCCATATAGGTGAAGTGTCATGTAGTCGATGTTCACATGACACCACTAGAAGAAATACACCACAACTTAAATATCAAACCATTGAATCTTTCTCAACACAATTCCACTACTAACAACATGACTTCTCCCATGTCCTCAAGAACAAAACAAACTACTCACAAGACATCATATGGATCAAGATCAGAGATGAAATAATGATATGTAACAATCTGAACATAAATGATAATTCAATGGTTCACTCAATAGCATGAACTACAAAGAGTAATCAACACTGGGAAAGTTTCCCCTAAGAACTATGCAATATTCAACCCAATTGTTACATCGATATGAAGTGGTGATGATGGTGCTAGTGGAGATGATGATGATGAAGTCCAGCTTGATGGTGGTGTTGATGGCGATGATCTCCCCTCTCCGGGAAGGAATTCCCCCGGTAGAATTCTGTCTACCGGAGAGATCTTTCTCTCTCTATAGTTTTCTACCCCGTAGAGGCGGCAGAATCTTTCTATGGTCGCTCCCTAGGTATTAGGGTTCCGTGGGGATAATATACGCCAAAGGGGAGAGCCTGGAGTGGGCTAGGGCGGCCACACCACCTGCTGGCGTGGCCTAGGGATGCCCGCGCCAGGGGGTGGTGTGGGCCCCCTGTGGCCCATCTCCACTCCCCCTTCTGGCAATTTTCGTCTTCTGAAAAAATAGAATTTTCCATGTATTTTCCCGGATCTTCTAATCTTCATGAATTTTGCCTCCAAACAACACCTTTTCCATCAGAATCCTGACTGCAGTGGTCCATGCTCCAAAAGTCATCAACCATGCAAAAACAAATGAAATAACATAAGTATCATCTCTTAATATGAAATATATCAATGAATAACAGTAAATTATGATATAGAATAGTGATGGAAAATGGACGTATCAACTCCCCCCAAGCTTAGACTTCGCTTGTCCCCAAGCGAAAAGTAAGCTCAATAAACATGACCTCAGGTTTATGGAGTGAAGAGTCGATAAAAGAATATGGACAAGAAGCATCACATTCATCAATACACAAATCACAATAGAAGACAACTCACTATTATATAACTTAACTTGTAATAAGTAAAGGAAACACAATAAAGATACATAAAGTAAATCATAATTGGTAATGGCAAACTTAGCTCTTGGTCGAAGAATAGTTGACCATTTGCTGGAGTTCACACATAACTGGTTTTCAATGACAGCTTTCAAAGTAGTAAACACTAAGATAAGAGCAAATGTGCAAAACAAGGAACATAAGAAACATGATTGAATAAATCACCATATGAATGAATGAATGAATGAAACACAACAACTCAAAATACTTTCTTGAGATAGAAGGGAATAGGTTTACTGACTCAACTAAAAAGTAAAATAAAGCCCCTTCACAGAGGGAAACATGGATTTCAAGTTTCATAAAGAGCTTCCAAAAATTATGATACTTATTAGCTTTCAGCTCTCATTGCCCCTATCATAGGAATCTTTAGGTGATTAAGTTTAAAGTGATCAAATATGAGGATATGCTTGAAAAGTTCCAAGTTGAAAATCTCATGTCCCTTGAATACGAGGGCCGCTCCTCATGCTACTCAAGTTTAATTACCGGTAAGTTCTTGTCATAGTAAGTATATGTGTATCATAGAGAACCGCCAACGGGGTACCCCTTGCCTGATGATACGGAAGAATCCCCATATCAAAATGACAAGGCAAGCAGACAACAAGCATCTCAGCAATCTTCTTATTTACCATGGGAAAATGGTGCTTTTTTTTCTCTTTTTCCTCTTTTCTCATCTCTTTTTTTCTTATTCAATTTTTCTCAATATCTATCTCTTTTTTATAAGAAGAATGCTTCATAGAGTGCTCATTATAGTTACGCTGCAGGTTTCCACCATGATTAGGCATGGATTAGACCGGCCGCCTATGTGTTTCTCTAACACACATACATAACTCCATGGACTTACAACCTCCCCTTTCATTTCACACCGATGACATCCATAGACAAAAGAGCATGATATCAACTAGGTACAAAGTACAAGTGCAATGTTGAACGCGTTCCCCATAACAACATGGTTCTGCTAATTCACAACTTACAAAGCGCAAGCATATACGCAACATAGATGGGCACAGTGGTTCAAGTTTATTAAGTGCAAGAAAGTAAATTGTGCCATCAAGTTCGTGAGAGCTTTAATCACTAATTTTCACATAACAAGTTTAATTCGGAAGGTAGATAAAAACATGAATTTACTTGGAATAGCAATAATGCTAATAGGTAGGTATGGTGGACACAAATGGCATAGGTTTTGGTTTAAGGATTGGATGCACGAGAAGCATACCCTCTCAGTACAGGTTTTTGGCTAGCAAGGCTGGGTAGAAAGCATAAGAGTTGAAGGAAACAAACAAACATACAAGTGATAAAAACAAACATGCAATCTTCCTTGGAAGCACAAAATATCTTAACTAGAGAATACTAAGCTTATGAGCAAATCAAGAAAGAAAGATGATGAAATTATATTTCTTAAGAGTACTTTTATCTTTTCATTCAATTCTCAAAATAGTGTTGCTACTGACCGAGCCAGGTTTACCAAAACCAACTAAATTAACTCAATGATCCCAAAGTGATACCAATACTAACAACAAGATCAATCATATAATCATGAATTGAAAACTAATATAAGATATACAAAAGTGTAAATGATATAACTTCTCATTAATATTCCATAATGTCAACTCACACCAAGGGATACATATCTAACGAGAGGGGGGACACTTCCATAATGCAGACCATCCTACATGATAACTTCTCTATTCATGATATGACTCTACAAAAAAGGTAAAAAGATAGAAGATAGTGATATGATACCGCGGCACTCCCCCAAGCTTGGAACAAACCAAGGGGATGCCAAAACCTGATGACGAATTACTCCTTCGGTGGTGGTGGTGTTCTCTCGATTGGCGCGAGGAAATCTTCTAGAATCTTGCGAAGCCTATTATTCTCCTTGATGTCTACGCACTTCTATTCTTGTAGACAGTTGTTGGGCCTCCAAGTGCAGAGGTTTGTAGAATAGCAGCAAGTTTCCCTTAAGTGGATCACCCAAGGTTTATCGAACTCAAGGAGGAAGTGGTCAAAGGTATCCCTCTCAAGCAACCCTGCAATCAAGATACAAGAAGTCTCTTGTGTCTGCAATACACCTAATACACTTGTCAGGTGTATAGGTGCACTAGTTCGGTGAAGAGATAGTGAAATACAAGTGGTATGGATAAAAGACAACGGTGCCAGAAAATAGCTTGATGGCGTGGAAGAGACTAAATGCAAACTGAAATAAAGATGGAAGCAAGCAAACATGTAACAGATCTAGTTGCAAATGGTGTTTCAATGTTTATAAACAAGGCCTAGGGATCATATTTTCACTAGTGAACACTTTCATATAAATATCTTCTCTTTATGATACTACTCTTAACCACTCTCCGGTTGGACACTCTAATCCATGGTAGGGCTATAACATCACACCTCAAAGTTCGCTTTCCCCATCTAGATAACCCCACACTGTCACCTTGAGCTCTAGATGGTTCCAACAAACACCAGAATTTCATAGAAACATCCAACTCCAAATATAACTCATAACAATTATTTGTAATCTCTAGCCTAAGTGCCACCATGGTGTGCATGCTGTCACTTTCACACACATGGGGAGAGCAGAGATCTATTAAAGCACTTGAGTAGCAAAGTAGATCTACTTGATTACAAAGCTCATGATCACAATATGATCATGCATAGAGAGAGAGATGAACACATAGCTACCGGTAGAACCCTTAGCCTCGAGAGAGAACTACTCCCTCCTCATCATGGGAATCAGCAATGGTGATGGAGATGGTGGTGGAGATCGATGGAGATGGCTCCGGGGGCACTTCCCCGTCCCGGCAGGGTGCCGGAATAGAGACTTTCTGTCCCCCAAATCTCCCCTTTGGTGGCGGCGGCACTGCGGAACTTTTCGTGGCCTTCTGATTGACGATTTAGGGTTATTGCATCGAGAGGATTTTATAGGCGAAGGGGCAAGGTCGGTGGAGTGCCAAGGGGCCCACACCACCTGGTGGCGCGACCAGGGGTCACCCGCGCCACCATATGGTGTGGCAAGGCCATGGCCCTCCTCCATCTCTACTTTGGGCTCCGTGAGTCTTCTAGTAAAATATCGACTTTGGCTTTTGTTCGGTCCAATTTCGAGAATACTGATTTTCTGACTTTCCTGGAACCAAAGATAGCAGAAAACAGGCAACTGGCACTGTGGCATCTTGTTAATAGGTTAGTCCCAGAAAGTTTATAAAAATAATCCAAAGTGTGGACAAAACATAAGAAAGTAGATAAAAACCAAGCATGGAACATCAAAAATTATGGATACGTTAGCAACGTATCAACATCCCCAAGCTTAACTCCTGCTCGTCCTCGAGTAGGTAAGTGATAAAAAGAAAGAATAATTTTTGAGGTGACATGCACCATCATAATCAAGATCAAACCATTTGCAAGCATGAAAGCTGGGATCAAAGTACTCTAAACATGAGCATGAAAGATGAAGTTCTAACAATAAGACATAGTAACTATGTTGTAACATGAAAAGGTACAAACAAAGATCATGAATAACAATGCATTAAAAGACGTTTGTTTGTTTCACATATAGAAAACATAGCATAGTGGCATTCAGCTTGTCCCTCATAATGTAGCAAATCATAATTGCATAGGACACCTTCAAAGTTTATAAGGGTGGCTAGATACAAATAGTTTAAGAACAAGCAATATCAAAGTTATGCATCAATCAACAAGTCTTGGGACAATGCACATTAAACTAAGAATGGCCACTATGCTCTCTTAATAGGTGCATAAAGATAGAATATGGAGACTCAACATAAAAGTAAAAGAAAGGCCTTCATAGAAGGAAGCAGGGATTCAAGTCTCATAAAGAGCTTCCAAAAATTATGGTACTTATTAGCTTTCAGCTCTCATTGCCCCTATCATAAGCATCTTGAAGTGATTAAAGTTAAAGTGAACAAACTATGGAGTATATGCTTGACAAAATATAAGTTGGAAATCTCATGTCCCTTGAATACGAGGGTCGCTCCTCATGCTACTCAAGTTTAGTTACCGGTAAGTTCTTGTCATAGTAAGTACATGTGTACCATAGAGAACCGCCAACGGGGTACCCCTTGCCCGATGATATGGAAGAATCCCCATATCAAAATGACAAGGCAAGCAGACAACAAGCATCTCAGCACTCTTCTTATTTACCATGGGAAAATGGTGCTTTTTTCTGTATTTCCTCTTTTCTCATCTTTTTTTCTTTTTCTCTTTTTTTTTCAATATATGACTCTTTTTTATAAGAAGAATGCTTCATAGACAGCTCATTATGGTTACGCTGTAGGTTTCCACCATGACAGCATGGATTAGACCGGCGGCCCAGGCGTTTCTCTAACACACATACATAACTCCATGGACTTACAAGCTCCCCTTTCATTTCACACCGATGACATCCATAGACAAAAGAGCATGATATCAACTAGGTACAAAGTACAAGTGCAATGTTGAAAGCGTTCCCCATGACAACATGGTTCTGCTAATCCCCAACATATAAGTGCAAGCATATACAACATAGCCGACACAATGGTTCAAGTTTATTAAGGGCAAGAAAAGTAAAGTGTTCCATCAAGTTCGTGAGAGCTTTAATCACTAATTTTCACATAACAAGTTTAATTTGGAAGGTAGATAAAAACATGAATATACTTGGAATAGCAAATGCTAATAGGTAAGTATGGTGGACTCTTTGGAATAACTTGGTTTATTTGGAGTTGGATGCATGAGTGGAACTCATACTTGGTTATGGAGGCTAGCAAAATACTGGGAGCGACCAACTAAGAGAGCAATAATGGCCATAATCATGCAAGCGACAAAACATCATCAATTAAAGCATAAAGTGATATTACAAGTCGAAAACTAATGGATCATAGAGGCTATGGTGACTTGGTATAGTCTTAACATGGTGTGAGCATGCGCCAAGTCAACCCAAATAAAGCATCAGAGGAGAATACCACAATACTATGCTTTATTATGCTAAAACAACGCATGATTCTTTCAACGCACATTAAGAAATCTCAATTGTTTATAACATGTCATGCTACAGAAAAAATCACTAAGCATAAAGCTAAAACAATATCAATCATGACATGACAAAGCATAGGTCACAGTAAAAACAAGCTCCTTTTTACCACTTAAGCATGAACTTTTCCTACTCTTTTCCAACACCAACCGACTTATTGGAAACAACTCACAAAGATAATAATAAATAAAGATCAGTGAGATTGTCTCACAAATCCACAAAGAAGAACTAAAAAGTTCTAAGCTGAAAGCACAAGAAAACTAAGGCTAAACATAGTGCTAGCAAAAGAGAACACTCACGAAACCATAAGAATGAAAACTAGAGTGTTCTAGGCAATGAATAATGGGGTGTGTCTCTCTCCAAAAGAAGTGTGTTGGGATACAACCAATTTATTCAGGAAAACTAAGCAAACCAAGCAAACGAAAACTAAAAACAAAAACGAAGACGCTCCAAGAACAACACAACAGTGTACGAAACAATAAAAATGAAGTGTTTGGAAGAAACCTGAGATTTTTATTGATGAAGAAGGGGATGCCTTGGGCATCCCCAAGATTTGACGCTTGTACTTCTTGGATATTTCTTGGGGTGACACGCGTGGCATCCCAAGCTTAAGCTTTAGTCCATTCTTCATCTCATTACATCATTCTTTCCCTACACCTAAAAATTTCCTTCATATGAAACATCACACAATCTTCATTAGCAATATTAGTGTACTCAAGATAATAAGTCTTTTGGTTCAGTTTCAACACAAGTAAAACTTCCATTAAAACACAAGCTACTGTAGCACTTTCTTTAAAAAGTTCAAATGATCAAAGAGAACTCAAAGAGAAAGAGATTAAGAGGCAAATGCAAATAATAGCAGAAATCTGTCAAAACAGACTAGCAGGTAAAAACCAATTTTTTGGAAGACCTTCTGTTGCTCACATCGAAAAGTGTTGAACTAAAGAAAGTTAGCTAACAACCGGGGGCCCAAGAACAAAAAATTACAGCTCAAACCGTCGTACAGAGATTTTACACGAATTTTTATAGTGAAACACAAAAATCTGTTTCGGGACAACACTTCCCCAAATCTTACTTCTCTCTCATTAGAGGTTATTCTTGGCACAAAAATCAAACAAAAAGGATAAGAAGAGGTTATTACAGAGGTAATAACTTCCAAGACTCAACTAAAACTTTTGGGTTATCTTCCAATAAGTACTTTTCTTTAACGCCTTTAAGTTAGGCATGATAGTTTGGGAAGATGCTCACATAAGAAATATGAATTGAAGTAAAAGAGAGCATCAAGAAGCAAATTCAAAGCACATTTAAGTCTAACCCACTTCCTATGCAAAATAATCTTGTAAATAAACAAGTCATGAAAGCACAAAGCAGCAAGCACAGGAAAGCAAAACAAGTGTAACTTCAAAATTTTCAACATAAAGAGGGGAAACTTAATATTGTTGAGACATATAAAACCATGTTTCCCTCTCTCATAATAACTTTCAGTAGCATCATGAATAAAATTAACAATATAAATATCACATAAAACATTCTTATCATGATCCACATGCATAAAAGAATTATTACTCTCTGTATAAGCATAGTCATTCTTATTAATCGTAGTGGGAGCAAATTCAACAAAATAGCTATCATTATTATTCTCATCACCATAATCATCAAATATAGGAGGCATATTGTAATCATAATTAATTTTCTCCTCAATAGTAGGTGGACTGAAAATATCATATTTATCATTATAATCATCATATATTGGAGGTTTGGTATCATCATAAGCAATAGAATAGCTATCTTCCAAAGCTGGGGAACTAAAAATATCATTTTCATAAAAACTAGCTTCCCCAAGCTTAGAATTTTCCATAGCATTAGCAATAATGGTGTCCAAAGAATTCATACTAACAACATTGCTATTAGCATGCAAATAAAGTTCTATAGGTTTTTTGATTTTCTCTTCAAACACTTCATGTCCTAACTTAAGATAAATACTATAAAGCTCTCTAATTTTGTTGTTGTTTTCCATTAAGCCTAACTAGTGAAAACAAGAAACAAAAAGACAAAATTGCATAATCTAAAGGAAATAACTTCGAGCACTCACACCACAGGATGTGAGTACCTTTTACCTTACCTCCCCGACAAGCTTTTTGAAATAGCTTGATGTCTACGCACTTCTATTCTTGTAGACAGTTGTTGGGCCTCCAAGTGCAGAGGTTTGTAGAACAGCAACAAGTTTCCCTTAAGTGGACCACCCAAGGTTTATCTAACTCAGGGAGGAAGTGGTCAAAGGTATCCCTCTCAAGCAACCCTGCAATCAAGATACAAGAAGTCTCTTGTGTCCCCAACAGACCTAATACACTTGTCAGGTGTATAGGTGCACTAGTTCGACGAAGAGATAGTGAAATACAAGTGGTATGGATAAAAGACAACGGTGCCAGAAAATAGCTTGATGGCATGGAAGAGACTAAATGCAAACTAAAATAAATATGGAAGCAAGCAAACATGTAACAGATCTAGTTGCAAACTATGTTCCAATGTTTAGAAACAAGGCCTAGGGATCATACTTTCACCAGTGAACACTCTCATATAAATATCTTCTCTTTATGATACTACTCTTAACTACTCTCCGGTTGGACACTCTAATCCTTGGTAAGGCTATAACATCACACCTCAAAGTTCGCTTTCCCCATCTAGATAACCCCACACTATCACCTTGAGCTCTAGATGGTTCCAACAAACACCACAATATCATATAAACACCCAACTCCAAATATAAATCATAACAAGTATTTGTAATCTCTAGCCTAAGTGCCACCATGGTGTGCACGCTATCACTTTCACACACATGGGGAGAGCAGAGATATATTAAAGCACTTGAGTAGCAAAGTAGATCTACTTGATTACAAAGCTCATGATCACAATATGATCATGCATAGAGAGAGATAAACACATAGCTACCGGTAGAACCCTTAGCCTCGAGAGAGAACTACTCCCTCCTCATCATGGGAATCATCAACGGTGATGGAGATGGTGGTGGAGATCGATGGAGATGGCTCCGGGGGCACTTCCCCGTCCCGGCAGGGTGCCAGAACAGAGACTTTCTGTCCCTCGAATCTCCCCTTCGATGGCGGCGGTGCTGCGGAACTTTTTGTGGCTTTATGATTGACGATTTAGGGTTTTTGCATCGGGAGGATTTTATAGGCGAGGGGGCAAGGTCGGTGGAGTGCCAGGGGGCCACACCACCTGGTGGCGCGACCAGGGGTCACCCGTGCCACCATATGGTGTGGCCAGGCCCTGGCCCTCCTCCATCTTTGCTTTGGGCTCCGTGAGTCTTCCGGTAAAATATCAACTTTGGCTTTTGTCCAGTCCAATTCTGAGAATATTGATTTTCTGACTTTCCTGGAACCAAAAACAGCATAAAACAGGCAAATGGCACTGTGGCATCTTGTTAATAGGTTAGTCCTAGAAAGTGTATAAAAATACTCCAAAGTGTGGACAAAATATAAGGAAGTAGATAAAAACCAAGCATGGAACATCCAAAATTATGGATACGTTAGCAACATATCACTCCTCTTGAAGCATATCTACCTTCCTCCTCAAGACTCGGTACTTGTCGCAGAACTCATCAGTTACTCGTAGAGCTTCGTCTGCTGCAGGGCAGGAACGGATATCTAGAGTTGGAGGTATCAACCCCTTCATGCCTGCTGTCATGTCCTTTACTTCGTCCCCGATGTTCCGGTCCATGTCTTCACACCTAGTTGCGATCCTTTCTTGTTTCACCCATCCCATGAGAGTCTCCTGCTCAAGATTGCGATGGAGCTCGCGACGACGTCGCAGTTCATAATCCTTTGAAGATGAACCCCTGAACGACATTTGAACAAACTAGATCGAAACAAAAACCACGACGAGAACACGATATATGAACCTCGGGGGATCCAAGGGATTATATATTACGGATTTTTACAACATAAGGAAGGTACTGGGAGAAAACGGGTCGGAGACGGAGTCCGAGGTGGCCACACCACCTGCTGGCGCGGCTAGGGGTGCCCGCGCCAGGGGGTGGTGTGAGCCACCCTGGATCCGTTTCCATCCCTTTTTCGCTTTGTTGCTTTCCTTGTTGGATAAAAACTTCAAATATATAACTAGACATAATTTTCGTGGAACTTTTCTTACCAGAACTGTTACCTATTCGAAAGCGGACTCTGCAGGTCTCTGAATTTGGTCTTTGATAAATTTTTCTGGAGTTACTACTTGAATAGCATCAATATCTTCATTGTACAAATCTCCAGCAATATAATGCTTGAGTCGCTGACCATTCACCACTTGTGTAGTGTTATCTTTTAAAGAAGAAATTTTAATTGCACCTGAACGATATACTTCTTCGATAACAAAAGGTCCTTCCCATTTTGAAAGTAGTTTCCCTGCAAAAAATCTGAGATGAGACCTATACAATAGAACTTTCTCACCAACATGGAACTCTCTCTTAAGAATTCTCCTGTCATGCCATTTTTTAACTTTTTCCTTAAAGAATCTAGCATTCTCATATGCTTCACTCCTCCATTCATCCAACGAACTTAAGTCAAATAATATTTTCTCACCAGCAAGTTTACAGTCTCTATTAAGTTCTTTCACTGCCCAATAAGCTTTGTGTTCTAATTCTAAAGGTAGGTGGCAACCTTTCCCATAAACCATTTTGTAAGGAGACATTCCCATAGGATTTTTATAGGAGTCCTATAATCCCATAAAGCATCGTTCAACTTTTTAGCCCATTTTTCCTAGATCTATTAACAGTCTTTTGCAAGATAGATTTAATTTCTCTATTTGATAGCTCTACTTGCCCACTAGTTTGAGGATGATAAGATGAAGCAATTCTATGTTAACATCGTATTTAGCAAGGGTCTTTCTAAAACCACCATGAATGAAATGAGAGCCTCCATCAGTCATAAGATACCTAGGCACTCCAAACCTAGGAAAGATAATATCCTTAAGCATTTTTAAAGAGGTTTCCCCATCAACACTTTTTGTAGGTATGGCTTCTACCCATTTAGTAACATAGTCAACAACAACAAGAATATGGGTATAACCTTTTGAAGGGGGAAAGGACCCATAAAGTCGAATCCCCAACAATCAAATGGTTCAATAACTAGAGAGTAATTCATGGGAATCTCATTGCGTCTAGAAATGTTACCAACTCGTTGGCACTCATCACAAGATAAGACAAATTTTCTTGCATCTTTAAAAAGGGTAGGCCAGTAAAAACCTGATTGTAGCACCTTCTGTGCGGTTCTATCTCTCGCATGATGTCCTCCATAGGCACTACCATGACATTTCCACAATATTTCCTTTTGTTCATATTCTGGAACACATCTTCGCATAATACCATCTACTCCTTCTTTATATAAATGTGGGTCATCCCAAAAATAATGTCCCAAATCATAAAAGAACTTCCTTCTTTGCTGAGCTGTAAAAGTTGGAGGTAAATACTTGGAGACAGTAAAGTTAGCATAACAAGCATACTAAGGGCTCCCTCGCGAGCTTACCCCTACTACAGCCAACTGTTCATTTGGGAAACTATCATTAACAGGCATAGGATCAATAGATGTTTTCCAATCGAGATAAATTATCAGCAACATGATTTTCAACACCTTTCCTATCTATAATATGTAGGTCAAACTCTTGTAAGAGTAGCACCCATCTAATAAGCCTAGGCTTAGCATCTTTCTTTGTCATAAGGTACTTGATAGCAGCATGATCAGTATGAACGGCAACTTTTGAGTCAACAATATAAGGTCTAAACTTGTCACAAGCAAAGACAACAACTAAGAATTCTTTTTTAGTAGTAGCATAATTCTTTGAGCAGCGTCAAGAGTCTTACTAGCATAATGGATAACATTTAACTTTTTATATATTCGTTGCCCAAGGACAACACCTACAGCAAAATCACTAGCGTCACACATGATTTCAAAGGGTAAACTCTAATCAGGTGGTTGAACAATAGGAGCAGTAGTTAAAGCCTTCTTTAGAGTTTCAAAAGCTTCCTTACAATCATCATAAAAAACAAAGGGTACATCCTTTTGAAGAAGATTAGTGAGGGTTTTGATATCTTAGAGAAATCTTTAATAAACCTTCTATAGAAACCAACATGACCAAGGATACTACGAATACCTTTGACGTCTCTTGGACAGGGCATTTTCTCGATTGCCTCAACTTTAGCTCTATCAATTTCTATGCCTCTTTCAGAAATCTTATGTCCAAGGACAATCCCTTCATTGACCATGAAGTGGCATTTCTCCCAATTAAGGACAAGATTAGTTTCTTCACATCTCTGCAAAACTTTATCTAGGTTGTATAGACAATTATCAAAAGAAGTTCCATAGACGGAAAAATCATCCATGAATACTTCCACAATTTCCTCACAAAAACCATGAAAGATAGCAGACATGCGTCTTTGAAAAGTAGCAGGAGCATTACACAAACTAAAAGGCATACGTCTATAAGCATAGGTTCCATAAGGGCATGTAAAAGTAGTTTTTTCTTGATCTTGTTGTTTAACAGCAATTTGCGAAAACCCAGAGTATCCATCAAGAAAACAAAAATGGGTCTTTTTAGACAACCTTTCTAACATTTGATCAATTAAAGGAAGTGGGTAATGATCTTTCTTAGTAACTTTGTTAACTTTTTTGAAATCAATGCACATCCTATAACCTACTACTATTCTTTGGGGAATAATCTCATCATTATCATTAGGCACAATGGTAATTCCCCCTTTTTTAGGGACACAATAAACAAGACTAACCCATTCACTATCAACAATAGGATAAATAATACCAGCATCAAGGAGTTTTAATACCTCGTTTCTTACCACTTCCTTCATCTTAGGATTTAAACGATGTTGATGTTCTACATCTGTCTTTGCATCTGGTTCTATATTGATAGCATGTTGACATATAGTAGGATAAATCCCCTTTAAATCATCCAGAGTATAGCCCATAGCTCCTCGGTGTTTCTTTAATACCTCCAATAATCTTTCCTCTTCCTTCCCTGAAAGTTTAGAACTAATAATAACAAGATATATTTTATTATCATCAATGTAAGCATATTTAAGATCGTCAGGTAAAGGTTTTAGATCGAAGACCGGATCCTTTTTAGGTGGCAATGTGGTACCCAAATCTTCCACAGACAAGTTATGCTTAAGCATCTTAGGTTGACGACGGAGAATCTCGTCAATCTCATTTCTTTCTTCCATGAAGATTTCACTTTCGTAGTCTTCCATGAATTGCTGCAAAGCATTGTTAGGAGCAAGAGAAATAGAAGCAAGTTGTTAAACTCTAAAATCCTCATTATGGGTTTCATTTTCACAAGGTATTTTAATAAATTTTGAAAAATTAAACTCATAAGATTCCCCATCAAATTTAGTTTAAATTTTCTCCCTTTTACAGTCTATAATGGCTCCACATGTGTTCAAGAAAGGTCTACCAAAAATGATCGGATATGTTTTACTAGCAGCTAAACCAAGTACTAGAAAATCAGCAGGATATTTAATCTTGCCACAAAGAACTTCCACATCTCTTACAATACCAATTGGAGAGATGGTCTCTCTATTAGCAAGGTGAATAACCACATAAATCTCTTCTAGTTCGCAAGGACTAATTTCATGCATAATTTCTTTATAAAGCTCGAAAGGAATAACACTTGAACTTGCACCAATATCACATAAACCATAATAGCAATAATCACCAATTCTAACAGAGAGCACATGGACACTAGCCTTTCTAGTTCTATTTGGATGTGAGACGATATTAGAAGCATCCTCATAGAAGACAATATGTCCATCTTCTACACTTTTAGTGACTAAGTCTTTCACAACTTCTACTGCAGGTTCAATGTTTATTTGTTCATCAGGTTTTACAGTTCTCTTTGTACTTTTATTAATTACACTAGTTATCATAGGGTGCTCCTTTACCTTTACCTTTTCCAAGCAAGGTATTTTCTCGATATAATGTTCAGGTAAGATGTGATCAATAGTGCAAAATTCAGTACTTCTAACATGAACATAATCAATAATATCTTTATATGGTGCATGATACTTGTTCCATTCCTTTTTCAGAATTTCAATATAAGAGGAAAAAGCCTTAAAACAATTTGCAATAACTTGAGAATCAAGACCATAAGCATTACTAATATTATGAAAGTCATCAGTCCCCTAAAAGATTCAATGCATTCATAATTATAATTTATACCTGACTTTCTTCCTTTGTCATTCTCCCATGCTTCAGCATTGTCTTGAATACGGTCTAGAAGATCCCATTTAGCTTCTTCTTCCATGCGTGTAAATGATCCAGCACAAAAAGCATCCAATAAATCCTTATCATGAAGAGAAAGCCTTGCATAAAAGTTATTGATAATAATATTGTGAGGGATATCATGAATAGAACATTTGAGCATTAGTAACTTCAATCTCCCCCAAGCTTGAGCTATACTGTAACATCCCAAAACTTCAATCCAAGGTTATCAAGATCAAATGATCCAAAATATAGGGTTAACAAAACCTTTTTCAAATTTAAAATGAAAGCATTCATATATGTGTGCATTTAAAATAGGAGTTTTTTGAATTGCCATGATTGAATGATCCAATGCTTGTAAAATGTTTCTTAGGTGATTTAAACATCATCTACATCATTCCCAAACTTTTCCTAAAGAAAATCAAATAAAAAATAATTAAAAAGGAGGAATGGTCATTTTGGCAAATTTCACTCTCATGCCTACTTTGGCTATTCCTAGTACTCAAAACTTAACAGAAACAATTCTTGATCCTTGCACCCCTTGCTAGTACACATAATGAGGTACCAAGGCCCACCTTTTGATCTGCTAAAAAAATTCTGTTAACTATTTTAAATGACAGTTTAAAATTGAATGTAATGCATATGCATAGATCACCCCTATTTCAAAAACCATCTCTTTGAGCTCCACTTTCAAAACCCTTGCAACCAGAGACTACCTATCACTAGTGGAGATCACTCAAAATTTTGAAACCAAAATTCAAAACTTTCTTTCATGCGGCCATTTAATCAAACACTTGGCATGCATAATCTCTACTCTAATCCTAGCTCACTGTTTACTACAGGGTTTTGCCCCCAAATGATCTTCATTTATCTCCTCTGTCCCCTCTTGATCTAACCAAACCCCTAACACCCCTCTCCCTTGTCCCTAGTCCCCATGCCATGCCATGCCGAGCCATACCTCGCCGGCCAACCCTTGCCCCGCTGCAGCAGACCATTCCCTCTTCCCTCGCCATGTCTAGGAGGTAGCCAGGAGCTCACCGCCACCCCCTGTCCCTTGCCCGAGCCAAGAGCAGCAGTGGACCACCGAGCACAAACCGCGCCCTGTGCCACCGCACCATGCCAGTGCCGCCCCTAGAGCGCGCTCGGTCCCCGCTCGCACAGACCGCCCCTTGGCAGCAGCCCGCGCCCGCCGCTCCGCCTTGACCTGGAGAACACCCTAGACACCCCCGCTGGCCGCCCAACGCCTCTCAGCCACCGCTCGCCGTGGACACCGCCGCCTCTGCCTCTCAGAGCGCCACCTTGCCCAGACCGCGTGCCACCGCCCCTACGCTCGCATTCAAGTTCTAGAGCACCGCCAGGGAACCACACATCAATCGCCACCCGCAGCCATGCCTCTACCTTGCCGTAGCCATGTCGCCACCGTCGACTGCCCATCCCGTTCGGTCTTACCGTCGGGCCTATAAAAGGAGCCCTCCCCAGCCTCTTCTCTCCACACCATTCCACTCCCCTCACCTCTCTGAACCTCACCCACCTCTAGCCGGAGCAAGGCAAGCTCTGCCTCGCCGGAATTGGAGCCGGAGCAGCCGCGGCAGGAGGAAAAGGGCGCCATTGATTGCGACCACCCCAAGCTCCGCCGCAACCGTGCCTCGCCTCGCCATCGTCTTCCATGTCGTTTGCCCGCCTCGCCGACCTTGCTGGAGCCCTTGTACGCCCCCAATAGACCCCCACCGAGCCACTAGGGTTCGAGCTCGCCGGCGACCTGTTCGTCGTTGACGACGACCCTCAACCGTTGATCTCGTTTCTAATCCTACGGCCCACAACGCGCATACCGTTTCACGTTTTAAGTGCCGCTGACAAGCGGGACCCCCCTGTCAGTTGAGCCCCGCGCCGCGGAGCGCCACTGGGCCAGCCCATTTCTTTTCCCACGCTAGCCCACCCATTCAAATCTGGATTTTTCTTTTTAGTTTGAATCTAGTTTCTGTCCCCTAGATTGAAAATCAATTCAGAGAGTTTTAGAAATCCAAATTGCATGAAACCAATTTTGTTTGAAAGGTATTAAAATGATCTATCCAATCCCGTTGGATTTAATTCAATTAGAGTTATAGATCTCTCCTAATAAAAATAACAAAACAGAAGCATTCGCAACTTGCAACATTTTTATAAAATCAACCAAGTTAGCTTTTGAGTTGATTCCAACTCTCAAAAATCACATTTCATCATATCTATACAAATATGTAATAATATTAAGTTTACATGCAGTGACTTTGGACTAGTACCAAAATAATGCTATATAGGCATTTCTAGTCACTTTAAATCATTAAATAATAAACTTAAACCAAAGTAATATTGATCCAACCCTTCAATCTCATTCCCACATGTCAGAATAGGTGGTGATGACATGTGTCAACATGATCCCATATTTTAAGTGGTGAATATTAAATCTTAGTTAAATTTTCAATGAGTAGAAATTACTTTTCTAAAATAAAAAGAAAGAAACTAATGAATTAAGCTTGTGATGCTTGTGATGATAATAGATCATCAATTGTATGTCTTAGAATGCTATCTAGCCTAGTTAAGTATTGTTTGGTGATTGTCTACTCCGTATGTATTGTTATAGAAGATAGTACCGACGAAGCTTATGAGGAGGAGGAGTGCTATCAAGACGAAGACGAAGAAAACTTCAACCACTGCACCAACCAAGGCAAGCCACCATTAACAGTGCAAGCTACCCTTAGCAAGCTAGCACTATGCAAGATTAACCCTTGCAAGTTAGTACTTGCAAGTGTAGTACTTAGCAAACTAGAATCAAACTAGATGGTTTACCAAAGATGCCTTAAGCATGCTTTGATCACCCCCCCTTTTAACTATTAGTACTTCAAGTCTTATTGACAATTTTTACCTCCCTTAGTTTACACAAAGTTCTTTACTTGTTTTGAAGGTAGCATAAAAAGTATAAAACTTGACCTATTTAGAACCCTTTAGATGTCATTCTATGGCATGAGATTGAACCCATCTTTTCCACCTTAGTGAACACTCTTAACTTAGTAGTTTAGAGTAGATCAAAAACTTGAGTCACTTTAGATGGGAACACTTGGTGAAAATGAATTATGAAAACCTTGGAATGATGAGTCATTCTATTGAGATGTTTTGACATGGTTTGAGAAACATAAATGGTTGAGGATGATGAAAATATTGAGGCATGAGCCTTAACCCTTTTATAAAACTAATGGTTGGATTCGGATGCGACACCATTCCAAATTTACCGTACAACCACACTACCTGAATTGGGTAAGGCTTAGCTGGAAATTTATATGCATTAGTATTAGTTCCCTCACGGGAGAGGTTTGAGCTGAGGCTACCTCTCAATGTTGTCCACCTATGCAGTGCCCAAGATGACTGATGGTCATGGTTGGGAGGCCATGCTCATAGGAGAGGTGCTTATACTAGGGTGTGTAAACGGAAGGTTATGTTTGATTATCTGCATACTAAGTACGATGATTCAGGGTTAGCCCTGACAGATGTATCGAATCTTGTGGTGAAAGTGTACCACCTCTGCAGAGTGTCAAACTATTCGAATAGCCGCGTCCGCGGTTATGGACAGTTGGAATGGCCATACTGTTTTGTTGTCAGATGTTTTCTAAATACTTTGAAGTAATGATGAACCTTGACTTGACCACAACAGGGTTGTGTTATGACAATAGCTTCCCAACTTAAGTGATTCTAGAACCTTATTTTATCTTTCTTGGTTTCTGAACTCAGCTTAGGTTTCAAACTTAACTTTATAGTTAAACTTAGCTCTAGCACTTTAACTTAGAATTATACTACTTGTTAGTGATAGTTTAAGAGTACTTAAAGAGTACTCATGGCTTTTGTCCCTGGCTATTATCATGGCCAGACTATGAAGTAGATTATCAAGATGATGGTCAGCAGGACGGCTATGATAACTAGGACTATCTGCCTTCGTCAGCATTGCCTGTGCCCTTGAAGATGGACCCCACCGCTACGCTATCTTTTATTTCCGCTGCTTGTTGTATTAAGACTGGATCATGAGATCCTTATTTGTGTAAGACCTTATATATGGTTTGTAATGGATGATGTACTGTGATATCCAATCCGTTATGTCTCGCAAAAATGGTAATCCTGGAATTGTGAGGTATGGCATAACGGGCATCTAGGATTAAAAATCCGGGTGTTGACAAGTTGGTATCAGAGCCATCCTGACCATAGGAGACCCTAGTTAGAATGGACGTTCAAACAAAAACTTAGTTTCAAAACCAAAGTGAGTATTTCTGAAAAACTATTTCCCCTCTTACCCTTGTGAACTCATTCTTTCTCAAAAAATTCATGTTCCTCAAAATTCTTACATTACTATTTAAAATTTGACACACTTGATCACTTCACTAACTTCCTCATCCTTAATTCTTGTAGATGGAGACTCAGTTCAACAAGTTTTACCAGGTGGGAAACGGAGGTCAGCTGATCTTCGAGAGGGATCTGGATTCGCTGTCAGAGTTACTGAGATGCCCACATCCGGAGTTTCTTGGAGCTCAACTTCCAGGACCCCTAGGAGGAGACCTACAGTGGCTAGTCAGCACGGATCTTCGAGGAAGCATCTAAGCACCAACTTCTGGGAGAATTCAGTTCTCCGTGAGAGAGAACAACTGGCTAGATGGATTAGCCAGGGCAATGCATGAAGCTCTCGCACGTCTATGTGCCCTCAGCGTCAACAAGATCCAAGGAACCCGTTTTGCCCACTATGCAAGACGTGACTTCATGGGAATGCCGATGGAGATGCCAAGTCACCCAGAGTTGAGGCGTCAAGTGGAGAACCTTGATTTCTTGCTTCATGACAGACAGCAGGAACTGGACAATGCCAGGGAGTTAGCCAACCAGAACCGTGCCATCGCCGACCAGAAGGCCTAGACTTTCGCACTGCTCGTCCAAGATCGCCAGTCTCTTCACCGCCAGCGTGCAAAGAAGGATCGCACCATCGCCCGTCTTCACAAGAAGATGGCCGACCTCGAGAAGACCGTCAAGGAGCAGGAAGCTCAGCTTGCCGCCAAGGAAGAAGAAGATGAGGGTGAAGACATCCAGGGAGATATGGATTCTTACCTTAGCAACGATGACGATTTTCTAGAAGAAGATGTTGTGGACTTCTACACTGATGATGAAGACTCTGACTTCATCGATGATGAGTAGATGCACTAGAGCATTGTCATAGCATGAGATGTATCATATCATTGTATTGTAGCTTGCAGGATGGTTCTTCAAACCATCTGTTTTCCCCTTTGATTGTTGTGGTGTGTGTTGTATCGGGTGCTTGCTTGCAGAATGAAAATGAAGTTAGTTGAAAAACCTGAGTCTAACTCAATGTTTTAGCTTTGAAAACCCAAAACCATGAACCTTAGAATTTTCCTCTTACCCCTACCTCTATCTCAATCTTCAGATGACTCGTGGAAACCAAGGAGGGAGCAGCTCGACGCAGGACCCAATGCCGTAGATCTTGCAGAATCTCATCGCGGATCGTGAAGTAAGCAGGGCCGAGCGTCAAGCCAACTTAGCAACATTGCAGCAGATCGCCCAAATGGCTCTCAACAACCAAGGACATGGAAATCAGGATCACCATGGATCCAAACTCAAAAAAATTCAGAACACAAATCCCCCAATCTTCAACCAATCTGAGAACCCATTAGATGCTGATGACTGGTTACAGACCATGGAAAACAACCTTGAAGTTGCAGGAGTTGATGAAAATGAGAAAGTTCTCTTCGCCACCCACTATCTGGCGGGAGATGCAAGAGCTTGGTGGAATAGCATCCGCAATATGAACCATGGCCAGGTGATGACCTGGGAAGCATTCAAAGTCAAGTTCAGCCGCACCCACATGCCGCAAGGTCTCGCCAACAGGATGAGAGATGAATTCTGCGAATTGAAGCAAGGAAGAATGACTGTGGTGGAGTACCGTGATAGATTCTTGTCACTTGCCAGATATGCACCGGATGAGATCAACAGGAGGCCAAGAAGAAGGAGAGATTCTTAAACGGACTGCATGATGAGATGCCGACTGTCCTCGTCAACATCCGTTTCCAGGATCTCGAAGAGCTAGTCGACTCTGCCATTCAGATGGAAGGAAAGATTAACCAGGCAAACGACAACCGCAAGCGTCGTATGATGCATCAGTCTGGATCCAGTAGTCACTAGAAGTACCGTCCCAACCCTTCACCAGGATATGCACCAAGGAACAACCGACCCCCAAATTCTCGCCCAAGCTACCCCAACCGTAGCGGACGCAATGTGAAGTTCGGAGGAAACAATCACAACTCCGGCAATGCCAACAATTTCAACTGTGCCCCTCCCAAGAGCAACAACAACAACACTGCACCCAGAAATGGCAGCAATGTTGTACCTGTCGCTGTCAAGAACAAGTCCCAGATCACTTGTTGTGAGTGTGGAGTGAAGGGTCACTACTCCAATGAGTGTCCCAAGAAGGCTGCCGCCAATGCCCCTGTGAATTCCCCAGCTCAACAGCAGCGTCGTGTTCAACCAGGAAGGAGATTTGCCCCAGGGAACCCCCACAAGCGCAACGGTCGTCTCTTCCACATGAACGCAGAAGAAGCCCAGGAAGCACCAGATGTAGTGCTGGGTATGTTTTCTGTCAACTCAGTTTTAGCAAGAGTATTGTTTGGTTCTGGAGCATCGCATTCATTTGTCACCGAAGAATTTGTATGCACTAGTAAGATTCACCCAACCACCCTGAAGCATGTCATGATAGTTCAAATCCCCGGTTCAACTACAAAAGCTAGAAAAATTTGCAAAGCTGTACCTATCAGAATACATGGGATAGATTTTTATGCCAACCTAATTGTACTTGGAACCAAAGGATTGGAAGTAGTACTAGGTATGGACTGGATGTCAAGGCATAAAGGAATGATAGACTGTGCTAAGAAAGCCATCACCATGACCAGTAGTTCTGGAGTAACAGTAGAGCATATCTCTGAAACCTTACCCTGTCAATTCAAGTGCAACAAGAGTGTAGCCCTGCCCACCATTGACCAAGTCAGAGTAGTCTGTGAATACCCCGACGTATTCCTAGATGAATTGCCAGGTATGCCCCTGGATAGGGATATTGAGTTCATTATCGAACTAATCCCCGGAACCGGACCTATAGCCCAGAGACCCTATACCAGGAACCCCTCAGAGTTAGTGGAACTGATGAAGCAGTTGGATGCCATGTTAGCCACAGGCTTGATTCAGCCAAGCGCATCGCCATGGAGATCACCAGTGTTATTCGTTGACAAGAAAGATGGAGGCAACCGTCTGTGTACAGATTACAGAAAGTTGAATGACGTCACCATCAAGAACAAGTACCCTTTGCCAAAGATAGAGGATCTATTTGATCAGTTGGCTGGAGCCTAGGTATTCTCAAAGATTGATCTTAGGACTGGTTATCACCAACTTAAGATTCGTGCAACAGATATTCCGAAGACCGCCTTTACTACTCGCTATGGTTTATACGAGTATACGGTTATGTCTTTTGGATTAACCAATGCCCCTGCTTATTTCATGAATCTCATGAATAAGATCTTTATGAATTTCCTAGATAAGTTTGTAGTTGTGTTTATCGACAACATCCTTATCTACTCCAAGTCAGAAGAAGAGCATGAGCAACATCTGAGAATCATTCTAGAAACCCTGAGAGAGCATCAGTTATATGCCAAGTTCAGCAAGTGTGAGTTTTGGCTGAAAGAAGTAGGATTCCTAGGACATATTGTGTCTGCCGGAGGAGTCTCTATTGATCCCACCAAGATCAAAGATGTCGAAGAATGGGAAGCCCCAACCAATCAAA
Organism: Avena sativa; assembly: GCA_916181665.1. Taxonomy (NCBI): domain Eukaryota; kingdom Viridiplantae; phylum Streptophyta; class Magnoliopsida; order Poales; family Poaceae; genus Avena; species Avena sativa. The sequence goes on along the minus strand of OV702289.1, from coordinate 538,517,496 downwards.
CCCCAGTTCGTTCATTTCTCGGATTAGCAGGATACTACCGCAAGTTCGTAGAAGGATTCTCGAGCATAGCCCGACCAATGACCCAATTGTTGAAGAAGGACAAGAAGTTTGAATGGACAGACAAGTGTGAAGCCAGTTTCCAAGAGCTGAAGAAGAGATTGATATCCGCCCCAATTTTGATCATGCCAGACATCAAGAAGCCGTTTGATGTGTATTGTGATGCATCCAAGATTGGCCTAGGATGTGTATTGATGCAAGAAGGCAAAGTCATCACGTATCTGTCTCGACAACTGAAGCAGCATGAGCAGAACTATCCGACCCATGATCTTGAGCTAGCAGCCGTGGTTCTAGCATTGAAGACATGGCGTCATTATTTGATGGGTAATCGCTGTGAGATTTACTCAGATCATAAGAGCCTGAAGTATATCTTCACTCAGAAGGAGCTGAATATGAGACAAAGGAGATGGATAGAGTTAATCAAGGATTATGACCTTGACATTCACTATCACCCCGGCAAAGCCAATGTGGTAGCGGATGCTCTTAGCAGATTGCCGTGTAGGCTTAACACCATGATCAAGGAGAAGCAACCAAGTTTGTATGAGGAGTTGGAGCAGTTCAAGACTGAGTTAGTTAGCAAAGGATTCCTAGCTAGCATTGAACTTCAACCCACTTTGATTAGCCAAATCAAGGAAGCCCAGAAGGGGAATGAAAGTATCGACGGAATCAAACATCGTATTGGTATAGGAAAGGTACCTGGATTCACCAAAGACAAAGAAGGAGTACTGTGGTACAAGGGACCTATCTGTGTGCCAGCAGATTCTGAGCTGAAGGAAGTTATCATGAAGGAAGCTCATGATACTCTTTATTCTATCCACCCCGGAGGAACAAAGATGTATCAGGATTTGACAGAGAAATTTTGGTGGCACAAGATGAATAGAGAGATCGGAAGCTACATCGCCAAGTGTGACATCTGCCAAAGAGTCAAAGCAGTGCATCAGAGACCTGCAGGACTGTTGCAACCATTGCAGATTCCGGAATGGAAATGGGATTCCGTTGGAATGGACTTTATCACCGGTTTACCTACTTCTAGTAGGGGGAATGACTCAATCTGGGTCATAGTTGATAGACTGTCCAAGGTATCCCACTTTATACCTGTCAAGACAACTTACCAGAGTGCAAAGTTAGCAGAGCTATACATTGCTAGGATTGTTAGTCTGCATGGAACCCCCAAGACCATCATATCAGATCGAGGAACCCAGTTTACCTCGAGATTTTGGCAGAAAGTCCAAGAAGGATTAGGAACCAAGTCGAACTTCAGTACCGCATATCACCCGCAAACAGATGGACATACTGAGAGAGTCAACCAGATCCTAGAGGATATGCTTAGAGCTTATGTGTTGGAATATGGATCAAAATGGGAAGACTGCCTACCTTTCGCAGAATTCTCATATAACAACAGTTATCAAGCTAGTTTGCAGATGACACCATTTGAATTCCTATACGGAAGAAAGTGCCGTACCCCTTTGAATTGGTCGCAAGTAGGAGAGAGTCAGATCTTTGGACCCGACATCCTCCGAGAAGCAGAAGAGAAAGTTCACAAAGTCCGTGAACACCTCAAGACCGCCCAATCCAGACAGTTGTGCTGACAAGAGAAGGAGAGACCCGACTTTCAATGTTGGAGATTTTGTATATCTCAAGGTTTCACCATTGAAGGGAACTCAACGTTTTAGTCTGAAGGGAAAGTTAGCCCCCAGATATATCAGACCTTTCAAGATTCTGAACCGCCGAGGAGAAGTATCGTATCAACTGGAACTGCCTGAAGAGATGTCAGCCATCCATAATGTGTTCCATATCTCGTTACTTCGCAAATGTCTGGAAGTGCCTGAGAAGACGAAAGTTTTCAAGAACATCGATCACAGAGCTGTGGAAATCAACAATGACCTGACCTATCGGGAAGTACCCATCCGTATCTTAGAAGAATCCTACAGAACCACCAGGACCAGGAGTATCAAGTTTCTCAAGATTCAGTGGAGCAACCATACCGAGGAGAAAGCTACTTGGGAGCGCGAAGATTACATTAGGACAGAGTTCCCAGATCTCTTTAGTTCCTAGTTTTCTTTGTAAATCTCGGGACTAGATTTTGTTTAAGGGGGGAAGGTTTGTAACATCCCAAAACTCCAATCCAAGGTTATCAAGATCAAATCATCCAAAATATAGGGTTAACAAAAACTTTCAAATTTAAAATGAAAGCATTCATATATGTGTGCATTTAAAATAGGAGTTGTTTGAATTGCCATGATTGAATGATCCAATGCTTGTAAAATGTTTCTTAGGTGATTTAAACATCATCTACATCATTCCCAAACTTTTCCTAAAGAAAATCAAATAAAAAAGAATTAAAAAGGAGGAATGGACATTTTGGCAAATTTCACTCTCATGCCTACTTTGGCTATTCCTAGTACTCAAAACTTAACGGAAAAAATTCTTGATCCTTGCACCCCTTGCTAGTACACATAATGAGGTACCAAGGCCCACCTTTTGATCTGCTAAAAACATTCTGTTAACTATTTTAAATGACAGTTTAAAATTGAATCTAATGCATATGCATAGATCACCCCTATTTCAAAAACCATCTCTTTGAGCTCCACTTTCAAAACCCTTGCAACCAGAGACTACCTATCACTAGTGGAGATCACTCAAAAACTTTGAAACCAAAATTCAAAACTTTCTTTCATGCGGCCATTTAATCAAACACTTGGCATGCATAATCTCTACTCTAATCCTAGCTCACTGTTTACTACAGGGTTTTGCCCCCAAATGATCTTCATTTATCTCCTCTGTCCCCTCTTGCTCTAACCAAACCCCTAACACCCCTCTCCCTTGTCCCTAGTCCCCATGCCATGCCATGCCGAGCCATACCTCGCTGGCCAACCCTTGCCCCGTTGCAGCAGACCATTCCTTCTTCCCTCGCCATGTCTAGGAGGTAGCCAGGAGCTCACCGCCACCCCCTGTCCCTTGCCCGAGCCAAGAGCAGCAGTGGACCACCGAGCACAAACCACGCCCAGTGCCACCGCACCATGCCAGTGCCACCCCCAGAGCACGCTCGGTCCCCGCTCGCACAAACCGCCCCTTGGCAGCAGCCCGCGCCCGCCGCTCCGCCTCGACCTGGAGAACACCCCAGACACCCCCGCTGGCCGCCCAACGCCTCACAGCCACCACTCTCCGTGGACACCGCCGCCTCTGCCTCTTAGAGCGCCACCTCGCCCAGACCACGTGCCACCGCCCCTATGCTCGCATTCAAGTTCTAGAGCACCGCCAGGGAACCACACATCACTCGCCACCCGCAGCCATGCCTCTACCCTGCCGTAGCCATGTCGCCACCATCGACTGCCCATCCCGCTCGGTCTCACCGTCGGGCCTATAAAAGGAGCCCTCCCCAGCCTCTTCTCTCCACACCATTCCACTCTCCTCACCTCTCTGAACCTCACCCACCTCTAGCCGGAGCAAGGCGAGCTCTACCTTGCCAGAATTGGAGCCGGAGCAGCCGCGGTAGGAGGAGAAGGGCGCCGTTGATTGCGACCACCCCAAGCTCCGCCGCAACCGCGCCTCGCCTCTCCATCATCTTCCACGTTGTTTGCCCGCCTCGCCGACCCCGCTGGAGCCCTGGTATGCCCCCAGTAGACCCCCACCGAGCCGCTAGGGTTCGAGCTCGCCGGCGACCTGTTCGCCGTCGACGACGACCCTCAGCCGTTGATCTCGCTTCTAATCCTACGGCCCACAGCGCGCGTACCGTTTCGCGTTTTAAGTGCCGCTGACAAGCGGGACCCCCTGTCAGTTGAGCCCCGCGCCGTGGAGCACCACTGGGCCGGCTCATTTCTTTTCCCGCGCTAGCCCACCCATTCAAATCTGGATTTTTCTTTTTAGTTTGAATCTAGTTTCTGTCCCCTAGTTTGAAAATCAATTCAGAGAGTTTTAGAAATCCAAATTGCATGAAACCAATTTTGTATGAAAGGTATTAAAATCATCTATCCAAGCCCGTTGGATTTAATTCAATTAGAGTTATATATCTCTCCTAATAAAAATAACAAAATAGAAGCATTTGCAACTAGTAACATTATTATAAAATCAACCAAGTTAGCTTTTGAGTTGATTCCAACTCTCAAAAATCACATTTTATCATATCTATCCAAATATGTAATAATATTAAGGTTTACATGCAGTGTCTTTGGACTAGTACCAAAATAATGCTATATAGGCATTTCTAGTCACTTTAAATCATTAAATAATAAACTTAAACCAAAGTAATATTGATCCAACCCTTAAATCTCATTCCCACATTTCAGAATAGGTGGTGATGACATGTGTCAACATGATCCCATATTTTAAGTGGTGAATATTAAATCTTAGTTAAATTTTCAATGAGTAGAAATTACTTTTCTAAAATAAAAAGAAAGAAACTAATGAATTAAGCTTGTGATGCTTGTGATGATAATAGATCATCAATTGTATGTCTTAGAATGCTATCTAGCCTAGTTAAGTATTGTTTGGTGATTGTCTACTCCGTATGTATTGTTATAGAAGATAGTACCGACCAAGCTTATGAGGAGGAGGAGTGCTATCAAGACAAAGACGAAGAAAACTTCAACCACTGCACCAACCAAGGCAAGCCACCATTAACAGTGCAAGCTACCCTTAGCAAGCTAGCACTATCCAAGATTAACCCTTGCAAGTTAGTACTTGCAAGTGTAGTACTTAGCAAACTAGAATCAAACTAGATGATTTACCAAAGATGCCTTAAGCATGCTTTGATCACCCCCCCTTTTAACTATTAGTACTTCAAGTCTTATTGACAATTTTTACCTCCCTTAGTTTACACAAAGTTCTTTACTTGTTTTGAAGGTAGCATAAAAAGTATAAAACTTGACCTATTTAGAACCCTTTAGATGTCATTCTATGGCATGAGATTGAACCCATCTTTTCCACCTTAGTGAACACTCTTAACTTAGTAGTTTAAAGTAGATCAAAAACTTGAGTCACTTTAGATGGGAACAATTGGTGAAAATGAATTATGAAAACCTTGGAATGATGAGTCATTCTATTGAGATGTTTTGACATGTGTTGAGAAACACAAATGGTTGAGGATGATGAAAATATTGAGGCATGAGCCTTAACCCTTTTATAAAACTAATGGTTGGATTCGGATGCGATACCATTCCAAATTTACCGTACAACCACACTACCTGAATTGGGTAAGGCTTAGCTGGAAATTTATATGCATTAGTATTAGTTTCCTCACGGGAGAGGTTTGAGCTGAGGCTACCTCTCAATGTTGTCCACCTATGCAGTGCCCAAGATGACTGATGGTCATGGTTGGGAGGCCATGCTCATAGGAGAGGTGCTTATACTAGGGTGTGTAAAGGGAAGGTTATGTTTGATTATCTGCATACTAAGTATGATGATTCAGGGTTACCCCTGACAGATGTATCAAATCTTGTGGTGAAAGTGTACCACCTCTGCAGAGTGTCAAACTATTCAAATAGCCGCGTCCGCGGTTATGGACAGTTGGAATGACCATACTGTTTCGTTGTCAGATGTTTTCTAAATACTTTGAAGTAATGATGAATCTTGACTTGACCACAACAGGGTTGTGTTATGACAATAGCTTCCCAACTTAAGTGATTCTAGAACCTTATTTTATCTTTCTTGGTTTCTGAACTCAGCTTAGGTTTCAAACTTAACTTTATAGTTAAACTTAGCTCTAGCACTTTAACTTAGAATTATACTACTTGTTAGTGGTAGTTTGCGAGTACTTAAAGAGTACTCATGGCTTTTGTCCCTGGCTATTATCATGGCCAGACTATGAAGGAGATTATCAAGATGATGGTCAGCAGGGCGGCTATGATAACTAGGACTATCTGCCTTCATCAGCATTGCCTGTGCCCCTGAAGATGGACCCCACCGCTACGCTATCTTTTATTTCCGCTGCTTGTTGTATTAAGACTGGATCATGAGATCCTTATTTGTGTAAGACCTTATATATGGTTTGTAATGGATGATGTACTATGATATCCAATCCGTTATGTCTCGCAAAAATGGTAATCCTGGGATTGCGAGGTATGGCATAACAGGTATCTGGGATTAAAAATCCGGATGTTGACATATACTCTCTCCATCAAGAGGCCAAAAGTTGTATATTTGATTCCGATCTTTATGAATCTCACTAGGAGGATAGAATTTGGAATAAACAAGAGGTACTACTTCCTCCCATTCAAGAGCTTGACCATTCTTCAGCAGCTTATACCATTCCTCAGCTCTTCCTTTCAGTGATAATGAGAATAACTTCTTCTTGACTTGATCTGTTGTAATACCTGCACAGTTAAACAACCCGCATAATTCGTGTATAAAGAGCAAATGATCACCGGGATGGACAGTTCCATCCCCAACATAATAGTTATCCATAACACGATCAATAATTCTTGTAGCTATTTTAAAAGTATCATTCTTAGCAGGTGGTGGTTCATTTAATACCGTAGCAGTGGTAGTAACATTACGAAATAAGAAACTTAGCGAATTATCCATATTGAAATAAAGTAACTAACAGAAGTAAACAATACTCACAGTAGAAGTTTCCTTTACCAGTTCCACTCTCCAATAGCGCTTCACTCCCCGGCAACGGCGCTAGAAAATAGTCTTGATGACCCACAAGTATAGGGGGTGTATCGCAGTATTTTCGATAAGTAAGAGTGTCGAACCCAACGAGGAGCAGAAGGTGTTGACGAGTGGCTTGGAGCAGGAATTCTCTATAAATACTTAACAAACGGATTTTTAGGGTTTTTTGATAATGCAGGTAAATAAAGTATGAGTAAATAAAAGACAATAATAATAAATGAAGCAAGTGGCCCAATCCTTTCTTTAGCAAAGGACAAGCCGGTTGTATTACTTAAGATGACCAAATGTTCTCGAGGACACATGGGAATATCGTCAAGTGCTTTCGCTTCATATAGTTGATTAATCTTCTTTAGTTTGCTAAGTGTTGTGTGGGTGAACCTATGCTAATGTACCGACCTTCCTAGGACTAATACATACTTTTGATTATACCCCTTGCAAGCATCCGCTAGTACAAGAAAGTAATTAAGGTAGAAACCTAACCACAACTTTAAACTCTAAGACCCTGACATCCCTTGTGCAAAGGTTTCCTAACGGGGGTTCAGGTTTCTGTCACTCCGGCAACCCCTACGATTAGTAGCCAAATACACAATGCATTCCCCTAGGCCCATATAGGTGAAGTGTCATGTAGTCGACATTGACATGACACCGTTAGAAGAAATACACCACAACTTAAATATCAAACCATTGAATCTTTCTCAACACAATTCCACTACTAACAACATGACTTCTCCCATGTCCTCAAGAACTAAACAAACTACTCACAAGACATCATATGGATCAAGATCAGAGATGAAATAATGATATGCAACAATCTGAACATAAACGATAATTCAATGGTTCACTCAATAGCATCAACTATAAAGAGTAATCAACACCGGGAAAGTTTCCCCTAAGAACTTTGCAAGATTGGTCGCAATTGTTACAGCGGTATGAAGTGGTGATGATGGTGCTGGTGGAGATGATGATGATGATGATCCCGATGAAGTCCAGCTTGATGGTGGTGTTGATGGCGACGATCTCCCCTCTCCGGGAAGAAATTCCCCCGGCAGAATTCTGTCTGCCGGAGAGATCTTTCTCTCTCTGTAGTTTTCCGCCCTGCAGAGGTGGCGGAATCTTTCTGTGGTCGCTTCTCAGGTATTAGGGTTTCGTGGGGATAATATACGCCAAAGGGGAGAGCCTGGAGTGGGCCAGGGCGACCACACCACCTGCTGGCGTGGCCTAGGGTTGCCCACGCCAGGGGGTGGTGTGGGCCCCCTGTGGCCCATCTCCACTCCCTCTTCTGGCAATCTTTGTCTTCTAGAAAAATAGAATTTTCCATGTATTTTCTCGGATTTTCTGATCTTCGCGAATTTTGCCTCCAAACAACACCTTTTCCATCAGAATCAGCGGTTCATGCTCCAAAAGTCATCAACCATGCAAAAACAGATGAAATAACATAAGTATCATCTCTTAATATGAAATATATCAATGAATAACAGTAAAGTATGATATAGAATAGTGATGCAAAATGGACGTATCACTACCGCATATGTGGACGGTGTCAACCAAATGCATACATGGCTTACGCGAGTTATCTAGATATTACATCAGCTACAAACTTCTTAAAATTATTACATATTATCAAATCAAGGGAAAGAAAAATCGGCATTTCAGTTGACAATCAAGTTGATAATAGAGTCCTCAATTGATCACCTGCATCTTCCTTTGAGTGTGACAGCTACATTGGAGGAGACATGATCTTGCAGCCCCCTCTTTGGTGGCAATAGCAATAATTGCACCCTGAAACTAAGTAATAACAAGTTAATACATCAAACAAGATAAACTACTCATTTGACTGATATGACATGAGCTATGATCTGGAGTTTACAACTGGTCAATGGTTCAATTATTGACCAACACGTCAAACAAACAGGAGAAGTAATCATGCATTAAACAAGTGTGTCTACCGTGAAACGAGCAATCAAAAAATGTGTGTGTGTGTGGCTTAGAATTTCAGCAAAAATAAACTAGCCAGGTCATTTCAACAAAAATATATGGAAGCAGTTCTATACTCTAAAATGCAAGAGACGTCGGGTGACTCGGAATTTGTGCTGAGACACAAAATGGCATGCAATTACTGTCATAGCGAAGAATGAACCAGATAGAAATTATAACCGCATCATACGAGAACTTGTAGAGCAGGAATGCAAACCACGAATGAACTATATATTGTAGAGGATAGTTATGTCGTGACTTAGGACGAACCAGACCCAGAACCAGATGCAAGATATAATGGCGTCGCTTGTGAACCTATAGAGTAGGACAAACAAGCATTAGACAAGTGTGCCTAGAATGAAATGAGCAATCAAATAAAGTGTTTCTTAGAATTTCAGCAAATATAAACAAGCGAGGTCATTTCAGCAAATATATATGGAAGCAGTGGCATCTCCTGGAATGCATAGTCGTTGGGTGACTCAGAATTTCCGGTGAGCTACACAATGGTATGTAGTTGTTGTCATAGATAAGAACCAACCAGATAGAAATTATAATGGCATCATAAGAGAACGTCTAGAGCAAGAATGCAAACCACGAGTGAACTACATAGTAGAGGATAGTTATGCTGTTGTCGGGATGAACAAGCACCCGATAAGGAATTAATGGCATCCCTTGTGAACCTGTAGAATAGGCTATGCAAACCAACATGTTCATTGTTCCATTTTGAGCTATATGCAAGAAAAAGGAAATAGTTAGTGATGTAGCTTTTGAAGAAGCAGATGGCAACAACAAAATTATAATCGAATTAGTACGAAGAGTTTAAATGGCTACTATAGGATAGCAGAACGATGCCAAGGAGGAAATAATAGCAAGAACTAATCTCAGGATGAAACAGATAGATTCAGCAACTGTAGATCATGGAATCGACACTAATATTTTTTGCTGACTTCAGATTTTGCAAGAATTACACGGTAGCAGGCAATTACTGTTGTATGGAGTAGCTAAGAACATGTGCATGACAAAATAACAGACATGTCCATGACTTGAAATTTGTAGAGCAGCGCATGCAAACCAACATGTCTAATGACCTTGTATGTACTAGCACGAAGAACATGCATGCCCACTGACTTGTATGTACGAGCACGATGACAAAAATGCAGTTCACTGCGACAGGCTTGAACCTGCTATACTATTGACAAAACAAAAACGGGTTGTAGATTTGGTTAACCTTGGTCGGAGAGGCATCTAAGCATCGTCGGTACCGTGTGGGTGATGTCCAGGTCACCGACGGTGCTGCGGTTGCGGTGGCTATTGGCGTCAGGGAAGCAGATCTTGGGCGGTCGATGCCGGCTTGAGCACGGTGGACGAGAGCATCGCTAAGGCAGATCCAGTGTAGTGAACAGCGACGGCAGAGCAGCTGGTCTAGAGCAGTGGACATGGAACTCCCGGAACTAGATCACGTCCGGTGTACACCGGTGAAGCGGATCTAGTACGGTTGAGTAGCTTTCAGCGGCCGGGAAGCAGAGCTTGGGCGGTCGATGACGCCATCGGCGTGGTGAACAACACCGGAGCTCCGGTGCAATGGCAGAGAGACCCGATGAACCAGATCCGGTGGGTGAGCATCGGTGAAGCGACTCCACGGCAGTGCACGAGACCGCCGGTCAAGCGGGTTCGGCTGCCGTGGAATTTCCGTCGGCCGGTGCGCGTCGTGGTCGTGGAGGTGAGGGCATGGGAGAGAGGGGTCTGGGATTTTTGGAAGGACCAGCGGGAAAATTTGGGTGAATCCGGACTAAGGAGGTGAACAGAAATATAAATTACGACCGTGCCCCGACTTTAGCTTGCCCATAGGGCGTCAGAACAATGGGTAGAATCGGAATTTTGAAGTCAAAAGTTTTTGAAACTGAGGAGCGGGAAATACTTCAAGATTGGTGTGTGATTTTGCCGCTTGATTGAGATATTGAATTTGGCGACCATCCATCTAATAATAATATAAAAATGGTACTGCCCCGGTGGGATATTTTGCCTCAAAGTTTTTGAAACTGAGGGGCGGGAAATGCTTCAAAGTTAGTGTATGGTTTAGCTGCTCGATTGAGATTTTGAATTTGACAAGCGCCCATCTGATAATAATACAAAAATGGTACAGCCCTGCTGGGACATTTTGCCTCAATGTTTTTGAAACGGAGGGGCGGGAAATGCTTCAAAGTAGGTGTGCAGTTTTGCCGCTTGATTGAGATTTTGAATTTGACAAGTGCCCATCTGATAATTATAATAATATAAAAAGGTACTCCCTAGGTGGGAGATTTTGGCTCAAAGTTTTTGAAACGGTTAGGCGGGAAATGCTTTGAAGTTGGTGTGTGTGATTTTGCCGCTCGATTGAGATTTTGAATTTTGCTAGCGTCCATGTACTACTAGTAGTAGTAGTAAAAAAAGGTGGTAGAACATACGGCTATATGGTCAGGAATTCATGGCCGAGAGTCAAATCAGCTGATCATCCATATAACCACACTTGAGGTACTCCCTATGTTCGGTATTACTAGGCCGGAGTAGTAGTAGTTCGGAGAATTAACTTCACCTACTCGCTTTATAGCTAGTTATTGCATGCAGTAGTAATCCTAAAATCCAGGCAATGCTCGTGGCAACCGCATCTAATTGAAAACATGCAAGCCAATGGATGCACTCCCGTTTTAACAACATGATCGGCCAGGAGCATTATACGACGTGGTGGTTTATATTTTACGGTCAACTAGAGGAGTAATTGAGCAAAACTAGGAGCATTAATTGGTCCTCCGGCCTAGCAATTGAGGCTGTAAAATAATTAAGAGGTATATACACCTTTAGTCCCACATCTTGCACCGCGAGAGCGTTTTAGTCCGACATATTGAAAAATGAGCAATACTAGTCCCTCAACTTATATCTTAAGAGCATTTTAGTCCAATTTAATAGAATTTTAGTGAATTTGACTTAATTTGTCCACAAATTACGTTGATTTTTTTAAAATGACCACTCTATATTTTTTATGTCATTTGTGTCCCTATGCGGACTGATAAGTGGGCCGCCTGTTAGTAGACGTACAAATAAAATAGTTAAATCTCTAAGAGGAGAATGGATTCGAACTTAACACTTTTGTACAACGACACACACACACCCACAAGCCACTATGCTGGTAGATTCCCACGACTACTCATATGAGACGAGGAGTACTTGAGAGGACGTAATTATGCCAGACGAGGAGTACTTGGGGGAAAGTAATTATTTATACAATAAAAAAGCACATACGAACGCAAAAATGCTCACGTCTATGTTGGCACGATCCATAATATCAACTGTATAGCTTTGTCGTTAACCAAGTAGCTAGCTGCAGTGTCTAGAATAAACTTGAGTTTTTTCTTATTCGCAAAAATGAAAAGGAATAAAGTTGAGTTGTTATTGTACCCAGAACACATATTTTTGAATATCCAAAATAGAGAACACATCAGCCAGAGCGCTCTTTAGTTAATCACTTCTGTGTGCATGTTGTAGTGGCAAGGTTGATTTCTTCAGTAGCGCAGGTAATCAGTTCGATACCCTATAATGCATTGGTCATTTTCTTATTTGTTTTCTTATTAAGATCCTCCTGTCAAGTCGTACTAAGGTCACAACTGGCACGCAGAAAATACACAGGGGCCATTTTGAAAAAATATGATGCCACATGTCACTTCCAGAATTAGTTACGACGAATTCGGACAAAATCATAGAAATTTGATTGAATTGGACTAAAATGTTCCTGGTTACAAGTTGTTGGGCTAGTTTTGCTCACTTTTCAAGATGTGGGACTAAAATGCTCCCACGGTGCAAGTTGTGGGACTAAAAACATATATACCGCAATAATTAACAACCGTGCTATTGAGAGAACATGAGGTTTTTAGCTCCACGGAGCATACACCCCATCCGGCCACATGGTGAGCATCCAAGGGCACAGCCAAAAAGCAAAATTGAAAAATGGAAAATGCCCTGCGTTTGCATGTGCCCTGAGGACCAGGGAGCGCAGGTTTTCTTCTTAGATTTTGGGATAACTAAATACAATGAGGTTATGATACTGCTACTACTAGTATCATCCTACACCTACACACTCATGTGCTCCCATGAGTTGTAAAGCTGGTGTGCGCATGATGGCTGATGTCTACGCACTTCTATTCTTGTAGACAGTTGTTGGGCCTCCAAGTGCAGAGGTTTGTAGAACATCAACAAGTTTTCCCTTAAGTGGATCACCCAAGGTTTATCGAACTCAGGGAGGAAGTGGTCAAAGGTATTCCCTCTCAAGCAATCCTGCAATCAAGATACAAGAAGTCTCTTGTGTCCCCAACACACCCAATACACTTGTCAGGTGTATAGGTGCACTAGTTCGGTGAAGAGATAGTGAAATACAAGTGGTATAGATAATTATAAGTGGTAACGGTGATGGAAAATAGCTTGATGGTGTGGAAGAGACTAAAGGCAAACTGAAATAAAGATGGAAGCATGCAAACATGTAACAGATCTAGTAGCAAACGGTGTTTCAGTACTTAGAAACAAGGCATAGGGATCATACTTTCACTAGTGAACACTCTCATATAAATATCTTATATTTCTGATACTACTCTTAACTAATCTCTGGTTGAACACTCTAATTGATGGTAGGGCTATAACAGCACACCTCAAAGTTCATCTTTCCCATCTAGAAACCCCACACTGTCACCTTGAGTACTAGATGAGTCCAACAAGCGAGAATATCATTTTGTGGCCCGAAAGTTGGAGTGGCCAGGCAACGCGGTACCCAAGTTCCCTGATATCAGCCACGATGACTACAGTTGGCGTGCCAAATACTCAGAGGGACTTTTTCGGCACGGATTCAACTTTACGTTTCAATACAAAAAATCAGGCTAACGACCGTCAAGTTGGGCCCCCCTGTCAGCTTTCGCCGTTATGTTGCTGCCGTCGTCGCTGCCATGTAGGCTTGCAGCGTTGGCGCATGCATCCTTTACGCGTCTTCTTCCTCCGGGGCGGCAATCTGTGGTCACAGCCATGGCGCAGAGCTAGGACTTGGACAAACTTGCTCGGCCCGTTCTCCTTCCCATCCTGAATCGAAGCTCGCCCTCACCATGACCGCACCATTGGCACGGTGCGGGGACGGGAATTCATTCCCGGGTGAGATCTGTCACCATGCCGACCATGCTCGGTCATGTTGGTCTCCTCCAGAATCCAAGCTTGCCGTCGTCGTGGTCGCACACGCACCAGCCACAGCGCCTTTCTCTCCGAACCCCAAAGCCACATCCACCCAGTTCGACACAATGCCAACAAGGTGAAAATGCATCAAGTTTTCTTCTTGTGATTGTAGAAAAACATGTATGTACCGTGGCCATAGCATACTCTAACAATGTATACATATATTGTTTACTAGATTTTCATTTGAAATTAGTAGCTCCGTGATGACGAAACATAGAGAACCTAAATGGAATGACGATGACGACCATGTTCTGTACTTTGCATTGCATCAACAAGTGCTCGCTGACAAAGCAAGTTACCAAGAGAGTGGAGTTCATCAGCCATTGCCAAAAAATATGTGAACAAATCAATGCGCGATTCAATGCAAATAAGCGCAGAAAAGCTAGATCCATGTCATCAATCATCAATAGGTGGCACATTCTAGTGATGCGTTCAAATGCGTACACGATGTATCATTTGCTTGAAGTGGTTGTTATCCTGAGCAAAAATGCCTGGTATGCACATTACATTTGTATGTTCTATGCTGCAATTCTGTTGTTATGGACGTGGAAAGAAAAGCTGGGCTTCACTGAATATTACGCAGTTAGGCCTAACTTAGTCTTACACAAATAAGCACAACTTAGTCTTTACACACATAAGCGTAACTAATGATAAAGATAAAGACAAATGGTTCATTGGATCTGCTAGTATGAGCACTAGGTCCTTGGAGCTGGTGGTATCGTCGGAACGAACCAGAATGCTGTGTTTGGCCGTATTTCATTCTCCTTCAAATAGTACGACCCCACTGATGAGCCAATTGTAGGCCCCCTCCCCCCGACGTGGATTCGGCTCCAGGTTGGATCTAGAGTGTCAACATGATAGGCGCGTGAGTGTGCAGCAAACACACAGTCTGCTATCAACACTAGAAGTGCTGGCACCTTAGAAACAACACCAGCATGTTCTTCCTGGACTCCGGCAGCAGCCTTAGTAGGTATTTCATCAGCTTCACCAGCAGCAGCATTAGCAAGTATTTCGTCAGCTTCACCAGCAGCAACATCACCAAGTATTTCGTCAGCTTCACCAGGAGCAGTAGCAGCTAGTTCTTCATCAGCTCCACCACCACCACCACCAGCAGCAGCATCAGGGGCCAGGGATGCCTGAGCAATTACAGGTTCAACAACTCTAGGGGCTCCGACAAAGAAAGGGTAGTTGATCCCAAGAAACACAGATTGTCCTTTCAGATTGTTGACTCTGCTCCAGACTTGCTCTACTAGGTCTTCGGATGGGCATGCGGACCTCGAGAAAACGTGACACCGCAGCGATGGGTATGAAGAAAGTTGTGTCCCCATATGTTCTATTGTATCACCAATGCTGTTTAGTGCTCCCCTGATATGAATCCACAAGAGTTCATCATCCTGTTCCGTGTTGTCTTTGAGAGGTGCCAGGAACCAGCGCCGTGTCCCAAGTTCAGCATCTGCTACTGCATCTTCAATGATCGGAGCTGGAATGATGCGCGGGGCTGCGTGGGTACTTGCGTGTTACTAACAGTCAGTAAGCAGAATTTTGAATGGGATTTTACATGCTATATGACACCATGACTCACCCCAAATGGACGGCTCCCAAACACGCACGTCGCCGTTAGGTTCAGTGACCGCATAAATGCGTTGCGGTCTGTACGAAGAGTAGCCGTAGGTGAAGACGACGTCGACATACTTCTCCGGCCGCAGGAAGTCGTCGTGCAAGACTATCCATTCCTTGTCTTCTGGGCATCTAATGAATGTGATTGCCTTGTCGAACACCGCTAAGAGGTCATACTCCCAGTTCTTCCACGCCCCCTCCCATGGTCTATGTGGGAGTTGTACCTTCACGAGGTCAAGTTCTGCCATGTTGAACCTGTAAGCAAATTCGGAAATGGGTGGTGGCCACCCGGTGTTGAATGCAGTAATGCCGACACCCGTCAAAGATGGCACCGCAAGTCTCTTCGATCTGTAGCCATTTTTTAGAGTCCAAGCACTGCCATCCAGTGATAAAAGGACTAGCCACTCGCCGTTGCCACCCACCCAGTTCTGGTCATCTTCCATTTCTGTCTCTTCTTCTTCCTTGATATTCACCACTACTGATTCGGACCACTTATCCAGCAACATCAGTTTTGCATGAATATTCTGCAGAGTTTGTTGTCATTTGGTACAATAAACTAGCATGGATTCCATTGCAAATATAATTTGACAACTGGGCCTTCAGATTAAAGTACACAAAATATCGCCTAAATACGAGTGTCTCCTCAGATATCGCCTAAATTGTGGCTGTGTCACTACGAAGACACTCAATATATGGAGTAGTAGCAGAGCCCCTAGAACAAACTCCTGACGATGATCATAATTAAACAGCTCGGGGCATAACATCCTTAAATCGTCTAATCTGTTTGTTTTTATTTTAGGAAACAGAATATCACCTAGCAGGCATTCCATTGCAAAATCGAAATTGACAACTCGTCTATCACCTACAGCAAGACTGTGTCACTATGAAAATACTAGAATATCAGGTACGAGCAGAGCTTCCGCTGTATAGAATAGTCTTAAATGGTTCAATTTGTTCAAACCGCGCGTGCACACAACACATTCGACGAAAGGAACATAGGATTCTGATGAGAGTTCAGCACATATGAATCAATGATATGACTGAACGAATAAGCTAGATACTGGAACTTACGTGGCCATCGCGGTCGTCTGGCCATTTGCTGTTATCGGGGTAAAGAAGGCCTGACGTGCCGAACAGTTGTTCGTCCATGTTCCGCATCGTCACGTAGTAGCCAGGGATGCAGCGAGCGAGGCGGCCGGCTGAGATGATGTCCAACTCCGAGGCGATCATGTGCATGTTCGTGGTGCTGAGGTTCGGCCATCCCCAATCCTTGCGGTAGTGGTCGCCCTGGCCATCCGCGTCGTCGTCGCATGCCTTTCGCTTCAGCCTGCTGCTACCCCAAGCTCTACCCATAGCGGCAAATGGAGTCTGGAATCCGGTAGATTAATGGAGGCGTTGTGATAAGGAGGCGGATGGATTCGAGAGGGGTGGAATCAGGGATGGGGGCAGTTGTTCGAGTGGGGAACGAATTTGCAAGGAACCGCCGCCGCCGCTGGTTCTCGTCCGCGTGGAAGAAAAGAAGGGGGGGGGCGTAATTATTGAGGGCGGGCATCGGAACCGTCTAGAGGAAGTGAAAAAATAAATCATAAAAGGGAAATGTGCGGCCCGCCTGTCAGTGAGTGAAGGCCGACACGCACAAACGTGCCTACGTTTGAATTGATTCCACCGCATGCAAGTGGCGCAGAACAAATTTTAGGAAGTGCTAGCATCGACGTGTAAAACCGCCGTTTTTGGCCACCTTCACCCTACTTCGAATGGTCGTGCACCATTCCAGATATTGGTAAGGGCGGTTCCAATCTTTCACTTCTCCGTCTCATTTCCTCCACGGCCTCATCGTCTTTCTCCTCCACGACCTCATCCATTTCCTCCACCACCGCATCACCCTCTTCCTCCGTATCCTTTCCCTCTTGCCTGTAGTCATGGACGCTCTGGACGTCCGAAACAACGGCAGGCAAGAAACTGCGCACATCGACATCGAAGTACATGGCGGGAAGAAGATCGATGTCGTCTACACCACCGACCCTCGGACAGTGAGGAACACTCTGAATAATTACACGAGTTTGCTGCAGTTCGAAGAAAACAGGTTCGTAGGTCTAGACCTTGAGTACAGCCGCGATCACCGTAGGATCGCTGTGGTGCAACTCTCCATGAAGGGGCACGTCCTCGTATACCAGCCTTTTTGCGAGAAGGGGGCTGACGGGATCTGGTAGACTTTGCTGTCTTTTTGTTCCTGAACCATCTGTTTGCAAAAGTTATTGCTATATTATTTGTCTGAATTCATTTTCATGCAGGTGGGGCGAAAGCATTAGGGATCTGTTTCATGACTTTCTCGTGAACCAGCACATAACATTTACCAATGTTGACATCACGAATGATAGTAAACTGCTTGAAAGCCCGACTGTCAACATTAGAATCCCAAAGGAATGCAGAGTGGACATCCAGGAAATTTACTGGATCCTAGGGACGAAGGGCGGCAAGACCGGGATGGCTGCTCTTGCCTCCGAACTCATAGACCCGTGGTACGCTGACATGAAGGACAAATTGCTGAGATGTTCGTGGTGGCATTTAGAGCACCATTACTACGAGGATAATCCACTTTCTGAACCTAATTTGAAGTATGCTGCAATTGACGGGTATGTTAGCCACGAGCTGTACCGCTAGATTGTAAAATCTCATTCTAGGCATCACATCATTGAACCACCACCAATGCAGGTTGTTTGTCCCAGATGCCGGAGTGTAGATGAATCTACAAACCGGGGCAAGCGACCGAAGGCATCCTGGGATCGATTGCCTTCTCCAACAGGCTGGGATGTAGACTATTAGTGCATGATTGTTGTGTTTATGAAAACATGTTATTTCATAAGTACACTATGTGAGCAATTACGAACTGCTGTGTATTACCTTTGTCAAACTATAATCTGGTTTATGACTGTATCCTTCTCTATAATCTGGGTTTGGTTATGACTTATGACTGTATCACACCTTATGCATGTCAGTCCTGGATTCTGCCGCATGCAAATGGCACAGACAGAATTTGTAAGAATGAATGTTGAGCATACAAAAGGGGGAGATGTAATTCATACAGGTTAAGTAGCTAATAGCACAGGGATCATACGAGCTTGGTTCTTACACACAGAATGCTTAGAAAATACATGCGAGATAAAATACAGGCGAGATAAAACTAGGAACAAAATGCAAAACTAGTAGTGGTAAACAACACACTCACCCACCCGCCAGATCCTGTTGAGCATCTCGTAGCAGACATACGCGTCCCTGGCTGTGTACTTGATCGCATCGTAATCCAGGTGCCTCCACTCCCATCGCTCGTGCAGGTGTTTCGGGAACTCGATTTTCATGCCGGCGTACTCACGGTCGATGATGTCGGAAACGAGTCTAGCCATGCTGGCTTTCCCCGTACCGCCATCTGGGTACCTCCACAAATGTTGGAGATCGACGTGATTGACAACATGAGAGAGGAGATCCCGTTCTAGCTTTGGAGTGTCATTCTTGATGTCGACGCTGGCGAAGTAGATCTCCCTCCTGTGTAGGAACTCGCGAAGCTCCAGACATACATATTTGGCCCTACATACGTGATATAGTAGGCAGTGGTTGCGCATGGACAGCTGCAAAAGCGTTGTCCTCTTCCTATCTCTGGTATACTCGAGGTCAAGGCCAACGATTTTGTACCTGTCCATCGGCTCCTGTAGCCACCGCTCGTACATTGCGATGACCTTGGCCACCTCCGCTGACGCATTTGTGTGGATGACCGTCAGCTTGGTGGTGCCATGGGCGGTGACAGTGTACTCGTCGGTGTAGTCGCTCCCGTCACCGAACACACCGTACTCTGCATCCATGGCAGCAACTAATGCGGCGGTGGTGGCCTAGGGTCGGTAGCGGTGGCTGGGACTGGGCGTGGAGGTGGAGTGGTCTGTTGCGGTGGTATGTGATACATTGCAAATGTATCTATAATTTGTGATGTTCCATGCTTGGTTTTATCCACTTTCTTGTGTTTTGTTCCAACTTTGGAGTACTTTTCATATGATTCTTGGACTAACCTATTAACAAGAGCCACAGTGCCAGCTGCCTGTTTTCTGCTGTTTTTGGTTCCAGGAAAGTCAGAAAATGAATATTCTCGGAATTGGACGGGACAAAAGCCAAAGTGCCTATTTTTCCGGATGTCATCAAGTGCTAGAATACGAGACGGAGAGGGGCCAGGGGATCACCGCACCACCTGGCCGCGCGGCTAGGCCTGGCCCATGCTAGGGGGTGGTGTGGCCGCTCCCGGCACCCCCTCCGCCTCTCCTTCCGCCTATATATTGCCCTCGGGACGAAAACCCTAAGTACCCGATCAAAAATCCACGAAAGAGTCTGTAGCCGCTGTCATCTCCATCCCTAGATCGGGAGGGATCTGAAGCTCTTCCCGGCACCCTGCCGGAGAGGGGAATTCACCCTGGAGGCCTTCTTCATCACCATGCAAGCCTCCGATGTGATGCGTGAGTAGTTCATCCTTGGACTACGGATCCATGTAGTAGCTAGATGGCTGGTTCTCCTCCTTTGTGCTTTCATGTTTAGATCTTGTGACCTCCGTTCATGATCAAGATCATCTATTTGTAATTCTGCATGTTGTGTTTGCGGGGATCCGATGGATATTGAGATGCTATTTCAGATTGATTATTGATTCTATCATGTCTTTGTTATTTGTAAATCTTGCATGCTTTCCGTTGTTAGTAGCTATCTTGGCCAAGTAGATGCTAGCAACTCCAAGAGTTAGTATTTATGCACGATAGTGGGTTCATGCCTCTAGTAATCTGGGGAAGTGACAGAAATCTCTAATGTACTAGATGTGCTGTTTCTACTAGGGAGAAAACAACAATCCTTTGTTCATAGAACAATCGTATTGTTTACTTTACACGCAGTTCGTAAAGCAATAATCTGTTGCTTGCAACTTAATACCGGAGGGGGTTCGGATGATAACCTGAAGGTGGATTATTAGTCACAGATGCAGTTGGATGGCGGTCTATGTATAATGTTGTAATGCCCAATCAAGTCTCAAAGGAGTCAAGATGATTAGTATATGCATGCATTGCTTTCTCGGTGTTTGTCAATTGCCTCGCTATAATTTGTTCACCCAGCATGTTATCTATTTAAGGAGAGCCACCTCTAGTGAACTATGGATCCCGGTCCTTTCTTTTACATACAATCTATAAACTGTTTACTGCTTTGTGTTTACTTTCTGCAAACTTTTACTTCTTTCCATTCGATACGTTTAATCCTTTGTTTTCCACAAAACACGGTGAGATTGACAACCTCATCGCAAGTTGGGGACAAAGTTCTGTGGTTGTGTTGTGCAGGTCTCCACGTTGCTACTAGCACCGGTAGTGCGCCCTGCCAAAGCTCAGCTAGTAACACCTTTGCGGTGTTTCCTTGCTCCTACTGGTTCGATTAAACCTTGGTTTCATAACTGAGGGAAACTTGCTGCTGTGCTCATCATACCTTCCTCTTGGGGTTCCCAACAAGCTCTACATCAACCACGCACTAGCACTTTTCTAGGCGCCGTGCATTGAGCCATCAGTATGGCCAGGCGGAGGCGGTGCCCGCGGTAGTGTCGATGGTTCTTGAGGTGGCGGCGCCAGCGGAAGGAATGAGTTGGGGATTTTTGCACAGTGATGTGCTGAGGAGACAGAAGGCGATGCTTAAATTCCGTTTACCAATATTCCGGTCATACCCATGCGGAAGCAAGTTTGACCGGGCGAGCACCGATGGTTTCCAATCCTAGCGATTAAATTCGGCTTCCGTCCCGGTAGGCGATGGGACGGGTGTGCGACGTGGCTTTGGCGTGGTAGAGACCGGTCACGTAGACCACCGTCCCATTGCCGATCCGTAGCGGGTGCGCGGTGCTGACACGATGTAACGTGATAGGACAGAAGGAAGTGTACAGTTATTATTAATTCCTAACAAGTTTAAGAAGTGTAAGCATAGACATGGACCTAGCATCCCTGCACCCCGGGGCAGCCGCCCAGCCGATCAGGCCTGCCGATTGCACAAAGCTTGTCCCGAATTTGCCAAAATGATGCTCGTTTGCCCATGCTTCTATAAGTTTCTCTGTAGGCCACTTGTGTAAGCATGCACGATCAAGCAACTTTGCAACACACGTGTCGGTGGAAAAGCATTAGGTTTCAATGCACCACATAGTTTAGGGATTTAGAATAGCTACATTGTGGAGCTCTAGCCAAATTGCATGGTAAAGCCAAATTCAGCTTTTTGTCAGATTTAGCTATCGCAACATTGTGTCTCGTTTGTCCTCACTTTTTCCCTCCCGATATTCCGAAGCCCTCACATTCGCTCGGAGGTGGGTGCCGTCTGGTCAAAGCCTTAGCCGTTACGTGCGCCATGACGCCTAAAGTGGAAGTTTTTTTTTGTTATTTGGCCTTTTTAAGAGGGCCTTTTCCCCTCTATCTATCTAACCGTTGTTTTTTTTCCCAAAAAGGTAGGGAATCTAGAGCAGCTTCTATCTTCATTCATTGTTCCTTTTGCGATCGTTTTCCCCAATCTGGTAGCAAATCTAGAGCAGCAAAACAAACCAGCACCATAAATAAATTCAGTAAACAGAGCAGATGTAGATAAAGCAGCTAATATAGGTTATATAGTACGGTACTTAACGAGGTTCGACAATTAGGCTGCTCAGCAGCAGCAGCGGACTGCTTCAACATAGACAAGACAAAAGAAGCTGCTTTACAGTAGCAGCAGCTGATCAGTGGCACCTCGTGGCCTCTGCCAGGAGGGCATCCGCCTCCTCCCTCTGGTGCCTCCTCCACTTCTTGCTGCCCAGCCCCTTGACCTTGGGCACCTTGGGTCTGATCGGGGGGCATGCGACCCTCCTTGATAGCCACCTTCTGGAGGTTGCGGAGGTGAAGACCGAGCGCCTGGTGCTTGGCCCTGAAGCCGTGGACGTTCACGGACTCGCCACAGGTCCTCACGTCCTTGACATGCTTCACGAGGGAGTTGAGGTCCGTGCCGTGGAGCTTCCTGGTAGGGCAGAAGGGGCACCTGTACACGTCGCCCACGAAGAAGTTGTTGTACTGACCGGACTTTAGCCTCCTCAGCACATGACGAGTCTTGGTGTCCTGCGACTCGTCGTCGCTGCGGAGGTCGCTGCTATCCTCCTGTTGGAAAAAACAGTAGAGTGAAATAAGGACATGATTGAGATACTTTGATTATCGGGATTGATTTTTTGCATAAATTAACCGAATGAGATCTCCCGATTATTCCCCAAATCTCAAACCAAATCGAACAATGATCCCAACTACGAACAAGGGGATTCATCGAAGATCGAGATCTGACACAATAGGATTAGCTACTGTAAAAAATACGAATAGCTGAGCCCTAATAACATACGATCTAGCATCCAACGATGGGAACGGGGGAAGAACAAGGGAAGGGGAGAAAACCCTGGTTACCTCAGACCACGGGTCGGCGATGCTGGTGTCGTAGGGGTTCTCCGGCCTTATGTAGACAACCTCCTCGTAGGGGTCCCAGCCGAGCGGGATCTGTCTGAGACCAGTGGGGGCCTCCTCGCCGGCGGCTACGGCGGATGCGGGGACGGGGGGCTCCTCGCCGGCGGCCTTGGAGGCGCCGATGGCCACCGCGCCGATCTTCTCCATCGCCGGCGTGGTTGGGGTTTTGTTGGGCGTTTGCAGAAGGTGATGGGACCATGGAGATGGTTGAGTAAGCGAGTGCGTGATGAGTGGGAGTGGGGAGGCCTCTATTAAAGGAGAAGGGAAGCAACGTTTCGTTGCACTACCATGCACCGCGTACGCTAATGCACCGTGCACGGCCACACGTGTCCGCTACCGCCCCGTGCGCCGCACACGCGTACCGTGAGTCACGTTTTTTCCCTCGTGTATAACCATGGCGATTCAGTTGTACTCAGTTTTACCCACCAACCGTTGATCCTCTGTGATCTAGCGGACATGATAACCCTTATATCTATCGGGGGCACCCCTCTATCCATGCAAAATAACGAGTATGCAACCGGAACTTTAACAACATAAACAAATGAACTTGAATATATTTTGAAGGGTATGAAAATAGATGTACCTCCGGGTACACGAGCGGAGCGTGTTCGCCGAACTCCACGCCCTCATCGGTGCCTCTGAAGTCGTCAGCACCGGCGTGCACATGGTCCCCCAAGGGGTTGAACTGCACGTCCTCCTCGGCCTGTGCTGCGTGATGCTCCTCCAGATCTGCCGCGTGAAGCACCACCCCGGCGGCGATGCCCGGACACTCACCCCCACGCACTAGTTTCATGGAGAAGGTTCGTGCAAGTACATTCAAGATTGTGGGGTTTTGCTGGATAGGGAAGAGAGAGTAGTGGATGAGTGCGAATGGAGGACCCGATAGGCTGGGTTTTTAATGTGGGGATGTTTAGGCCTCCTCGAGGGCCCCGGTTGATAGCTCTTCCGGCTACGGCTGCCGCGTGGAAGGTTCGTGTGGTGGGGGCCTGACGGAAATGAGAGTGCAGGCGCGCTGTGTAGTAAAAATGGTATAGCCGGTGGTCCGTGGATGACCAGTTGCCATGCAGTAGACTTGTAGCCTTTGCAGACTAGATTACACATGACATGACAACTCGACGACTTTTTCCATGGATGGCATCGTGTTCCTTCTTGTAGAAGTCTCGTTGAGGGAGACGTCCATGCTGTCTCGCGCTGTCCTATGAAGGGACGACGTGTGCAACGAGCCTCGTTGGATCACACAGGATCAACGGTTGGTGCGCACGATCCGCGTGACAACTGTGACAACCAATCAGGGCATAGCAGAAAGAGTGGGCACAGGTTTGGGCTTCTACGAAAGAGAGAGAGGAAGGGGAGGGGGCAAAGCTGAGTAGTATAAAAATGGAAAGTGGGTGTCTTTTACAATGAAATGCATCGTGGCATACATCAAATTATGCCAAGATAGATCCACTAGAGTTCATTGCATGTGTGTTCTTTCCATAAACCACATATGTATCCCACAAGAGTTATTGCATGTGTGTTCCTGTCATGAACCACATTTGGATCAACCAGTGTCATTGCATGTGTGTTCTTTCCACGAACCACATATGGATCAACCAATGGCATTGCATGTGTGTTCTTTCCACAAACCACATATGGATCCATTTGAGTAATTGCATGTTTGTTCTTATACTAAAACCATAAACCAGCACTAGAGTCATTGCATGTGTGTTCTTTTCCACAAACCACACATGGATCCACTAGACTCATTGCATGTGTGTTCTTTTCCACAAACAACTTATGGATCAACCAGTGGTCATTGCATGTGTGTTCTTTTCACAAACTACATGTGGACGCACTAGAGTCATTGTATGTGTGTTCTTATACTAAAACTAGCACTAGAGTCATTGCATGTGTGTTCTTTTCCACAAACCACATATGGATCAACCAGTGGTCATTGCATGTGTGTTCTTTCCACAAACCACACATGGATCAACCAGTGGTCATTGCATGTGTGTTCTTTCCATAAACCACACATAGATCAACCACTAGAGTCATTGCATGTGTGTTCTTTTCCACAAACCACACATGGATCAAGCAGTATCATTGCATGTGTGTTGTTTTCCACAAACCACATATGGATCAACCAGTGGTCATTGCATGTGTGTTCTTTTCACAAACCACATGTGAACCCACCAGAGTCATTGCATGTGTGTTCTTATACTAAAACAAACACTAGAGTTATTGCATGTGTGTTCTTTTCACAAACCACACATGGATCCACCACTGTCATTGCATGTGCGTTCTTTCCACAAACCACACATGGATCAACCAGTGGTCATTGCATGTGTGTTCTTTTCCACAAACCACATATGGATCAACCAGTGGTCATTGCATGTGTGTTCTTTCCACAAACCACATAAGGATCAACCAGAGTCATTGCACGTGTGTTCTTTCCACAAACCACATATGGATCCATTTGAGTAATTGCATGTTTGTTCTTATACTAAAACCACAAACCAGCACTAGAGTCATTGCATGTGTGTTCTTTTCCACAAACCACACATGGATCTACTAGACTCATTGCATGTGTGTTCTTTTCCACGAACAACGTATGGATCAACCAGTGGTCATTGCATGTGTGTTCTTTTCACAAACTACATGTGGACCCACTAGAGTCATTGTATGTGTGTTCTTATACTAAAAGTAGCACTAGAGTCATTGCATGTGTGTTCTTTTCCACAAACCACTTATGGATCCATTAGAGTCATTGCATGTGTGTTATTTCCACAAACCACACATGGATCAACCAATAGAGTCATTGCATGTGTGTTATTTCCACAAACCACACATGGATCAACCACTAGAGTCATTGCATGTGTGTTCTTTCCACAAACGACAAATGGATCAAGAAGTGTCATTGCATGTGTGTTCTTTCCATAAACCACATATGGATCAACCAGTGGTCATTGCATGTGTGTTATTTTCCACAAACCACATATGGATCAACCAGTGGTCATTGCATGTGTGTTCTTTCCACAAACCACACATGGATCAACCAGTGGTCATTGCATGTGTGTTCTTTCCAGAAACCACACATGGATCAACCAGTGGTCATTGCACGTGTGTTCTTTTCCACAAACCACACATGGATCCACTAGAATCATTGCATGTAGGGGTGGAATCGAGCCGAGCCGAGCCGACTCATGGCTTGGCTCGGTTAAGCTTGTTAAAAATCGAGCCGAGCCTGGCTTGGCTTGTGTCTAAAAATTTCTGAAATATTAGGCTCGAGGCTTGGCTCGTCGAGCTTCTGGCTCGGCTCGCGAGCCTCACGAGCCGGCCGCCACAACCCAGTGCTCCTCTCTCCTTGCTATCTTCAGTGCTTTAATATCGCCACCGTCAGCAAAAATTTGGTCGTCCTTTGCGTCTGGATTTTAATTTGTCATGCAGGCCGTCTTGCCACCATCTCCCCCAGCTATCCCCGGCCTGATTTTGCTGATTCCTAGGCCCTGCCGTTGCCATGAACAACCCCTGGCCGAGCTCCTCCATTCTCCTTGCTATGCGCCGCCTCCTTGTCTTTGGTTGGGCGACACCTCTGAAATTACGCCCCTGATTCGTCCATCCCGCTCACTATCATCCGCCCTGTCTGTGATGAATCCAGTCGGACAGATCAATTTGTTGCATATATTCTTTGTGAGGCACCAAGGCCACTACCGCATAGCTAGTCCTTAATGCTTTACTGGCTCAAGCACATGTACTGTACTCTGCTTTTCTTCTTTGGGGCGAGCACATGTACAGAGCAATGTTTACAGTGCGGTGCATGTGATCCTATTTATAGTATTCTACAAAAGATTTTTCTTGTATGATCTACGGTAATTTCTAAGGCTAGATTACCCCCTCCGACAAGGATTAGTTGACTTAGATTTGTCCAAATTCGAATGTATCTAGACATATTTTAGTGTTAGATGCATCTGAATCTAGACAAATCTGAGTCAATTAATATGGATCGGAGGAAGTAGCATAATGTAATCATTCCTTCTATTTAATTGGTTTGATATATTTTGGTACGGGGAATTAATTCTTGCGAGATAGTGTGTGGGGCATCAATTTGGAGATGCATACACTGGACTACATTATGATGCATTTGTCATGTGTAAACTTGCCCTTAAACTAGGTTATACATCAATGCATGCATATATCATGTTACTTCTCACTGCCAATTATTTATTTTAGAAAGGATAATGACGATTTTTTGTGTGCATCGAGCCTTCGACCGGCTTGCGAGCTTCATCGAGCTGGCTTGTCGAGCCTCGAGCCTGAGTAGCAAGGTTTGGGCTTGGCTTGCCCAACCTTCGAGCCAAGCCGAGATCGAGCCGAGCCTTGTCGAGCCCGAGCCAAGCTTCGAGCCTCGAGCTTTGTGTCCATCCCTAATTGCATGTGTGTTCTTTTCCACAAACCACATATGGATCAACTAGTGGTCATTGCATGTGTGTTCTTTCCACAAACCACATATGGATCAACCAGAGTCATTGCATATGTGTTCTTTCCATAAACCACATATGGACCCATTTGAGTAATTGTATGTTTGTTCTTATACTAAAACCACAAACCAGCACTAGAGTCATTGCATGTGTGTTCTTTTCCACAAACCACACATGGATCCACCAGACTCATTGCATGTCTGTTCTTTTCCACAAACAACTTATGGATCAACCAGTGGTCATTGCATGTGTGTTCTTTTCACAAACTACATGTGGACCCACTAGAGTCATTGTATGTGTGTTCTTTTACTAAAACTAGCACTAGAGTCATTGCATGTGTGTTCTTTTCCATAAACCACTTATGGATCCATTAGAGTCATTGCATGTGTGTTATTTCCACAAACCACACATGGATCAACCAATAGAGTCATTGCATGTGTGTTATTTCCACAAACCACACATGGATCAACCACTAGAGTCATTGCATGTGTGTTCTTTCCACAAACCACACATGGATCAAGCAGTGTCATTGCATGTGTGTTCTTTCCATAAACCACATATGGATCAACCAGTGGTCATTGCATGTGTGTTCTTTTCCACAAACCACATATGGATCAACCAGTGGTCATTGCATGTGTGTACTTTCCACAAACCACACATGGATCAACCAGTGGTCATTGCATGTGTGTTCCTTTCCACAAATCACACATGGATCCAATAGACTCATTACATGTGTGTTCTTTTCCACAAACCACATATGGATCAACCAGTGGTCATTGCATGTGTTTTTTTTCCACAAACCACATATGGATCAACTAGTGGTCATTGCATGTGTGTTATTTCCACAAACCACATATGGATCGATTTGAGTAATTGCATGTTTTTTCTTATACTAAAACCACAAACCAACACTAGAGTCATTGCATGTGTGTTCTTTTCCTCAAACCACACATGGATCCACTAGACTCATTGCATGTGTGTTCTTTTCCACAAACAACTTATGGATCAACCAGTGGTCATTACATGTGTGTTCTTTTCACAAACTACATGTGGACCCACTAGAGTCATTTTATGTGTGTTCTTATACTAAAACTAGCACTAGAGTCATTGGATGTGTGTTCTTTCCACAAACCAGATATGGATCAACCAGTGGTCATTGCATGTGTGTTCTTTTCCACAAACCACACATGGATCAACCAGTGGTCATTGCATGTGTGTTCTTTCAACAAACCACACATGGATCAACCAGTGGTCATTGCATGTGTGTTCTTTCCACAAACCACATATGGATCAACCAGTGGTCATTGCATGTGTGTTCTTTCCACAAACCACATATGGATCAACCAGAGTCATTGCATGTGTGTTCTTTCCACAAACCACATATGGATCCATTTGTGTTCTTAAACTAAAACCAGCATTAGAGTCATTGCATGTGTGTTATTTCCACAAACCACATATGGATCAACCAGTGGTCATTGCATGTGTGTTGTTTTCAAAAAACCACATATGGATCAACCAGTGGTCATTGCATGCGTGTTCTTTCCACAAACCACACATGGATCAACCAGTGGTCATTGCATGTGTGTTCTTTTCCACAAACCACACATGGATCAAGCAGTGTCATTGCATGTGTGTTCTTTCCACAAACCACATATGGATCAACCAGTGGTCATTGCATGTGTGTTCTTTTCACAAACCACATGTGAACCCACTAGAGTCGTTGCATGTGTGTTCTTATACTAAAACCAACACTAGAGTCATTGCATGTGTGTTCTTTTCACAAACCACACTTGGATCCACCACTGTCATTGCATGTGTGTTCTTTCCACAAACCACACATGGATCAACAAGTGGTCATTGCATGTGTGTTCTTTTCACAAACCACACATGGATCCATTAGAGTCATTGCATGTGTGTTCTTATACTAAAACTAGCACTAGAGTCATTGCATGTGTGTTCTTATACTAAAACTTGCACTAGAGTCATTGCATGTGTGTTCTTTCCACAAACCACTTATGGATCCACCAGTGTTCATTGCATTTGTGTTCTTTTCACAAACAACATATGGATCCACCAGTGGTCACTGCATGTGTGTTATTTCCACAAATCACACATGGATCAACCGAGTCATTGCATGTGTGTTCTTTCCACAAACCACACATGGATTAAGCAGTGTCATTGCATGTGTGTTCTTACCAAAAACCACATATGGATCAACCAATGGTCATTGCATGTGGGTTCTTTTCAAAAACCACATGTGAACCCACTAGAGTCATTGCATGTGTGTTCTTATACTAAAACCAACACTAGAGTCATTGCATGTGTGTTCCTGTCATGAACCACATTTGGATCAACCAGTGTCATTGCATGTGTGTTCTTTCCACGAACCACATATGGATCAACCAATGGCATTGCATGTGTGTTCTTTTCACAAACCACACATGGATCAACCAGTGTTCACTACATGTGTGTTCTTTCCACAAACCACTTATGGATCAATCAGTGGTCATTGCATTTGTGTTCTTTTCCACAAACCACATATGGATCCATATTTGTTCTTAAACTAAAACCAGCATTAGAGTCATTGCATGTGTGTTATTTCCACAAACCAGATATGGATCAACCAATGGTCATTGCATGTGTGTTCTTTTCCACAAACCACATATGGATCAACCATTGGTCATTGCATGTGTTATCTTTCCACAAACCACACATGGATCAATCAGTGGTCATTGCATGTGTGTTCTTTCCACAAACCACACATGGATCAACCAGTGGTCATTGCATGTGTGTTCTTTTGCACAAACCACACAAGGATCAAGAAGTGTCATTGCATGTGTGTTCTTTACACAAACCACATATGGATCAACCAATGGTCATTGCATGTGTGTTCTTTTCACAAACCACATGTGAACCCACTAGAGTCAATGCATGTGTGTTCTTATACTAAAACCAACACTAGAGTCATTGCATGTGTGTTCTTTTCACAAACCACACATGGATCCACCATTGTCATTGCATGTGTGTCCTTTCCACAAACCACACATGGATCAACTAGTGGTCATTGCATGTTTTTTTTCCACAAAGCACATATGGATCAACCAGTGGTCATTGCATGTGTGTTCTTTCCACAAACCACATATGGATCAACCAGAGTCATTGCATGTGTGTTCTTTCCACCAACCACATCTGGATCCATTTAAGTAATTCCATGTCTGTTCTTATACTAAAACCACAAACCAGCACTAGAGTCATTGCGTGTGTGTTCTTTTCCACAAACCACACATGGATCCACTAGACTCGTTGCATGTGTGTTCTTTTCCACAAACAACTTATAGTCATCCAGTGGTCATTGCATGTGTGTTCTTTTCACAAACTACATGTGGACCCACTAGAGTCATTGTATGTGTGTTCTTATACTAAAACTAGCACTAGAGTCATTGCATGTGTGTTCTTTCCACAAACCACACATGGATCAACCAGTGGTCATTGCATGTGTGTTCTTTCCACAAACCACACATGGATCAACCACTAGAGTCATTGCACGTGTGTTCTTTTCCACTAACCACACATGGATCAAGCAGTGTCATTGCATGTGTGTTCTTTCGACAAACCACATATGGATCAACCAGTGGTCATTGCATGTGTGTTCTTTTCACAAACCACATGTGAACCCACTAGAGTCATTGCATGTGTGTTCTTATACGAAAACCAACACTAGAGTCATTGGATGTGTGTTCTTCTCACAAACCACACATTGATCAACCGCTGTTGTTGCATGTGTGTTCTTTCCACAAACCACACATGGATCAACCAGTGATTATTGCATGTGTGTTGTTTTCCACAAACCACATATGGATCAACCAGTGGTCATTGCATGTGTGTTCTTTTCCACAAACCACACATGGATCCACTACACTCATTGCATGTGTGTTCTTTTCCACAAACAACTTATGGATCAACTAGTGGTCATTGCATGTGTGTTCTTTTCACAAACTACATGTGGACCCACTAGAGTCATTGTATGTGTGTCCTTATACTAAAACTAGCACTAGAGTCATTGCATTTGTGTTCTTTTCCACAAACCACATATGGATCAACCAGTGGTCATTGCATGTGTGTTCTTTCCACAAACCACAGATGGATCAACCAATGGTCATTGCATGTGTGTTCTTTCCACAAACCACACATGGATCAACCCCTAGAGTCATTGCATGTGTATTCTTTTCCACAAACCACACATGGATCAAGCAGTGTCATTGCATGTGTATTCTTTTCCACAAACCACACATGGATCCATTTGTGTTCTTAAACTAAAACCAGCATTAGAATCATTGCATGTGTGTTATTTCCACAAACCACATATGGATCAACCAGTGGTCATTGCATGTGTGTTCTTTTCAAAAAACCACATATGGATCAACCAGTGGTCATTGCATGTGTGTTCTTTCCACAAACCACACATGGATCAACCAGTGGTCATTGCATGTGTGTTCTTTCCACAAACCACACATGGATCAACCAGTGGTCATTGCATGTGTGTTCTTTCCACAAACCACACATGGATCAACCAGTGGTCATTGCATGTGTGTTCTTTTCCACAAACCACACATGGATCAAGAAGTGTCATTGCACGTGTGTTCTTTACACAAACCACATATGCATCGATTTGAGTAATTGCATGTTTGTTCTTATACTAAAACCACAAACCAGCACTAGAGTCATTGCATGTGTGTTCTTTTCCACAAACCACACATGGATCCACTAGACTCATTGCATGTGTGTTATTTTCCACAAACAACTTATGGATCAACCAGTGGTCATTGCATGTGTGTTCTTTTCACAAACTACACGTGGACCCACTAGAGTCATTGTATGTGTGTCCTTATACTAAAACTAGCACTAGAGTCATTGCATTTGTGTTCTTTTCCACAAACCACATATGGATCAACCAGTGGTCATTGCATGTGTGTTCTTTCCACAAACCACACATGGATCAACCAATGGTCATTGCATGTGTGTTCTTTCCACAAACCACACATGGATCAACCCCTAGAGTCATTGCATG
The DNA here is from genome assembly GCA_916181665.1 of Avena sativa. Lineage (NCBI taxonomy): Eukaryota > Viridiplantae > Streptophyta > Magnoliopsida > Poales > Poaceae > Avena > Avena sativa. The sequence goes on along the minus strand of OV702289.1, from coordinate 538,484,956 downwards.
TGTGTTCTTTTCCACAAACCACACATGGATCAAGCAGTGTCATTGCATGTGTGTTCTTTCCACAAACCACATATGGATCAACCAGTGGTCATTGCATGTGTGTTCTTTCCACAAACCACATGTGAACCCACTAGAGTCAATGAATGTGTGTTCTTATACTAAAACCAACACTAGAGTCATTGCATGTGTGTTCTTTTCACAAACCACACATGGATCCACCATTGTCATTGCATGTGTGTCCTTTCCACAAACCACACATGGATCAACTAGTGGTCATTGCATGTGTTTTTTTCCACAAACCACATATGGATCAACCAGTGGTCATTGCATGTGTGTTCTTTCCACAAACCACATATGGATCAACCAGAGTCATTGCATGTGTGTTCTTTCCACAAACCACATATGGATCCATTTGAGTAATTCCATGTCTGTTCTTATACTAAAACCACAGACCAGCACTAGAGTCATTGCGTGTGTGTTCTTTTCCACAAACCACACATGGATCCACTAGACTCGTTGCATGTGTGTTCTTTTCCACAAACAACTTATAGTCAACCAGTGGTCATTGCATGTGTGTTCTTTTCACAAACTACATGTGGACCCACTAGAGTCATTGTATGTGTGTTCTTATACTAAAACTAGCACCAGAGTCATTGCATGTGTGTTCTTTCCACAAACCACACATGGATCAACCAGTGGTCATTGCATGTGTGTTCTTTTCACAAACCACATGTGAACCCACTAGAGTCATTGCATGTGTGTTCTTATACTAAAACCAACACTAGAGTCATTGGATGTGTGTTCTTCTCACAAACCACACATTGATCAACCACTGTTGTTGCATGTGTGTTCTTTCCACAAACCACACATGGATCAACTAGTGGTTATTGCATGTGTGTTGTTTTCCACAAACCACATATGGATCAACCAGTGGTCATTGCATGTGTGTTCTTTCCACAAACCACACATGGATTAACCAGTGGTCATTACACATGTGTTCTTTTCACAAACTACATGTGGACCCACTAGAGTCATTGTATGTGTGTTCTTATACTAAAACTAGCACTAGAGTCATTGCATGTGTGTTATTTTCAACAAACCACATATGGATCAACCAGTGGTCATTGCATGTGGGTTCTTTCCACAAACCACACATGGATCAACCAGTGGTTATTGCATGTGTGTTCATTTCCACAAACCACATATGGATCAACAAGTGGTCATTGCATGTGTGTTCTTTCCACAAACCACAAATGGATTAACAAGTGGTCATTGCACATGTGTTCTTTTCACAAACTACATGTGGACCCACTAGAGTCATTGTATGTGTGTTCTTATACTAAAACTAGCACTAGAGTCATTGCATTTGTGTTATTTTCAACAAACCACATTTGGATCAACCAGTGGTCATTGCATGTGTGTTCTTTCCACAAACCACACATGGATCAACCAGTGGTCATTGCATGTGTCTTCTATCCACAAACCACACATGGATCAACCACTAGAGTCATTGCATGTGTGTTCTTTTCCACAAACCACACATGGATCAAGAAGTGTCATTGCATGTGTGTTCTTTCCACAAACCACATATGGATCAACCAGTGGTCATTGCATGTGTGTTCTTTTCACAAACCACATGCGAACCCACTAGAGTCATTGCATGTGTGTTCTTATACTAAAACCAACACTAGAGTCATTGCATGTGTGTTCTTTTCACAAACAACACATGGATCCACCACTGTCATTGCATGTGTGTTCTTTCCACAAACCACACATGGATCAACCAGTGGTCATTGCATGCGTGTTCTTTTCCACAAACCACAAATGGATCAACCAGTGGTCATTGCATGTGTGTTCTTTCCACAAACCACATATGGATCAACCAGAGTCATTGCTTGTGTGTTCTTTCCACAAACCACATATGGTTCCATTTGTGTTCTTAAACTAAAACCAGCATTAGAGTCATTGCATGTGTGTTATTTCCACAAACCACATATGGATCAACCAGTGGTCATTGCATGTGTGTTCTTTTCAAAAAACCACATATGGATCAACCAATGGTCATTGCATGTGTGTTCTTTCAACAAACCACACATGGATCAACAAGTGGTCATTGCATGTGTGTTCTTTCCACAAACCACACATGGATCAACCAGTGGTCATTGCATGTGTGTTCTTTCCACAAAACACACATGGATCAACCAGTGGTCATTGCATGTGTGTTCTTTCCACAAACCACACATGGATCAACCAGTGGTCATTGCATGTGTGTTCTTTCCACAAACCACACATGGATCAACTAGTGGTCATTGCATGTGTGTTCTTTTCCACAAACCACACATGGATCAAGAAGTGTCATTGCACGTGTGTTCTTTACACAAACCACATATGGATTGATTTGAGTAATTGCATGTTTGTTCTTATACTAAAACCACAAACCAACACTATAGTCATTGTATGTGTGTGTTCTTTTCCACAAACCACACATAGATCCACTAGACTCATTGCATGTGTGTTCTTTTCCACAAACAACTTATGGATCAACCAGTGGTCATTGCATGTGTGTTCTTTTCACAAACTACATGTGGACCCACTAGAGTCATTGTATGTGTGTCCTTATACTAAAACTAGCACTAGAGTCATTGCATTTGTGTTCTTTTCCACAAACCACATATGGATCAACCAGTGGTCATTGCATGTGTGTTCTTTCCACAAACCACACATGGATCAACCAATGGTCATTGCATGTGTGTTCTTTCCACAAACCACACATGGATCAACCCCTAGAGTCAATGCATGTGTGTTCTTTTCCACAAACCACACATGGATCAAGCAGTGTCATTGCATGTGTGTTATTTCCACAAACCACATATGGATCAACCAGTGGTCATTACATGTGTGTTCTTTTCACAAACCACATGTGAACCCACTAGAGTCAATGCATGTGTGTTCTTATACTAAAACCAACACTAGAGTCATTGCATGTGTGTTCTTTTCACAAACCACACATGGATCCACCATTGTGATTGCATGTGTGTCCTTTCCACAAACCACACATGGATCAACTAGTGGTCATTGCATGTGTTTTTTTTCCACAAACCACATATGGATCAACCAGTGGTCATTGCATGTGTGTTCTTTCCACAAACCACATATGGATCAACCAGAGTCATTGCATGTGTGTTCTTTCCACAAACCACATATGGATCCATTTGAGTAATTCCATGTCTGTTCTTATACTAAAACCACAAACCAGCACTAGAGTCATTGCGTGTGTGTTCTTTTCCACAAACCACACATGGATCCAATAGACTCGTTGCATGTGTGTTCTTTTCCACAAACAACTTATAGTCAACCAGTTGTCATTGCATGTGTGTTATTTTCACAAACTACATGTGGACCCACTAGAGTCATTGTATGTGTGTTCTTATACTAAAACTAGCACTAGAGTCATTGCATGTGTGTTCTTTCCACAAACCACACATGGATCAACCAGTGGTCATTGCATGTGTGTTCTTTTCACAAACCACATGTGAACCCACTAGAGTCATTGCATGTGTGTTCTTATACTAAAACCAACACTAGAGACATTGGATGTGTGTTCTTCTCACAAACCACACATTGATCAACCACTGTTGTTGCATGTGTGTTCTTTCCACAAACCACACATGGATCAACCAGTGGTTATTGCATGTGTGTTGTTTTCCACAAACCACATATGGATCAACCAGTGGTCATTGCATGTGTGTTCTTTCCACAAACCACACATGGATTAACCAGTGGTCATTGCACATGTGTTCTTTTCACAAACTACATGTGGACCCACTAGAGTCATTGTATGTGTGTTCTTATACTAAAACTAGCACTAGAGTCATCGCATGTGTGTTATTTTCAACAAACCACATATGGATCAACCAGTGGTCATTGCATGTGTGTTCTTTCCACAAACCACACATGGATCAACCAGTGGTTATTGCATGTGTGTTCTTTTGCACAAACCACATATGGATCAACCAGTGGTCATTTCATGTGTGTTCTTTCCACAAACCACAAATGGATTAACAAGTGGTCATTGCACATGTGTTCTTTTCACAAACTACATGTGGACCCACTAGAGTCATTGTATGTGTGTTCTTATAGTAAAACTAGCACTAGAGTCATTGCATGTGTGTTATTTTCACCAAACCACATTTGGATCAACCAGTGGTCATTGCATGTGTGTTCTTTCCACAAACCACACATGGATCAACCAGTGGTCATTGCATGTGTCTTCTATCCACAAACCACACATGGATCAACCATTAGAGTCATTGCATGTGTGTTCTTTTCCACAAACCACACATGGATCAAGAAGTGTCATTGCATGTGTGTTCTTTCCACAAACCACATATGGATTAACCAGTGGTCTTTGCATGTGTGTTCTTTTCATAAACCACATGCGAACCCACTAGAGTCAGTGCATGTGTGTTCTTATACTAAAACCAACACTAGAGTCATTGCATGTGCGTTCTTTTCACAAACCACACATGGATCCACCACTGTCATTGCATGTGTGTTCTTTCCACAAACCACACATGGATCAACCAGTGGTCATTGCATGTGTGTTCTTTTCCACAAACCACATATGGATCAACCAGTGGTCATTGCATGTGTGTTCTTTCCACAAACCACATATGGATCAACCAGAGTCATTGCATGTGTGTTCTTTCCACAAACCACATATGGATCCATTTGTGTTCTTAAACTAAAACCAGCATTAGAATCATTGCATGTGTGTTATTTCCACAAACCACATATGGATCAACCAGTGGTCATTGCATGTGTGTTCTTTTCAAAAAACCACATATGGATCAACCAGTGGTCATTGCATGTGTGTTCTTTCCACAAACCACACATGGATCAACCAGTGGTCATTGCATGTGTGTTCTTTCCACAAACCACACATGGATCAACCAGTGGTCATTGCATGTGTGTTCTTTCCACAAACCACACATGGATCAACCAGTGGTCATTGCATGTGTGTTCTTTCCACAAACCACACATGGATCAACCAGTGGTCATTGCATGTGTGTTCTTTTCCACAAACCACACATGGATCAAGAAGTGTCATTGCACGTGTGTTCTTTACACAAACCACATATGGATCGATTTGAGTAATTGCATGTTTGTTCTTATACTAAAACCACAAACCAGCACTAGAGTCATTGCATGTGTGTTCTTTTCCACAAACCACACATGGATCCACTAGACTCATTGCATGTGTGTTCTTTTCCACAAACAACTTATGGATCAACCAGTGGTCATTGCATGTGTGTTCTTTTCACAAACTACACGTGGACCCACTAGAGTCATTGTATGTGTGTCCTTATACTAAAACTAGCACTAGAGTCATTGCATTTGTGTTCTTTTCCACAAACCACATATGGATCAACCAGTGGTCATTGCATGTGTGTTCTTTCCACAAACCACACATGGATCAACCAATGGTCATTGCATGTGTGTTCTTTCCACAAACCACACATGGATCAACCCCTAGAGTCATTGCATGTGTGTTCTTTTCCACAAACCACACATGGATCAAGCAGTGTCATTGCATGTGTGTTCTTTCCACAAACCACATATGGATCAACCAGTGGTCATTGCATGTGTGTTCTTTTCACAAACCACATGTGAACCCACTAGAGTCAATGAATGTGTGTTCTTATACTAAAACCAACACTAGAGTCATTGCATGTGTGTTCTTTTCACAAACCACACATGGATCCACCATTGTCATTGCATGTGTGTCCTTTCCACAAACCACACATGGATCAACTAGTGGTCATTGCATGTGTTTTTTTCCACAAACCACATATGGATCAACCCGTGGTCATTGCATGTGTGTTCTTTCCACAAACCACATATGGATCAACCAGAGTCATTGCATGTGTGTTATTTCCACAAACCACATATGGATCCATTTGAGTAATTCCATGTCTGTTCTTATACTAAAACCACAAACCAGCACTAGAGTCATTGCATGTGTGTTCTTTTCCACAAACCACACATGGATCCACTAGACTCGTTGCATGTGTGTTCTTTTCCACAAACAACTTATAGTCAACCAGTGGTCATTGCATGTGTGTTCTTTTCACAAACTACATGTGGACCCACTAGAGTCATTGTATGTGTGTTCTTATACTAAAACTAGCACTAGAGTCATTGCATGTGTGTTCTTTCCACAAACCACACATGGATCAACCAGTGGTCATTGCATGTGTGTTCTTTTCACAAACCACATGTGAACCCACTAGAGTCATTGCATGTGTGTTCTTATACTAAAACCAACACTAGAGTCATTGGATGTGTGTTCTTCTCACAAACCACACATTGATCAACCACTGTTGTTGCATGTGTGTTCTTTCCACAAACCACACATGGATCAACCAGTGGTTATTGCATGTGTTTTTTTTTCCACAAACCACATATGGATCAACCAGTGGTCATTGCATGTGTGTTCTTTCCACAAACCACACATGGATTAACCAGTGGTCATTACACATGTGTTCTTTTCACAAACTACATGTGGACCCACTAGAGTCATTGTATGTGTGTTCTTATACTAAAACTAGCACTAGAGTCATTGCATGTGTGTTATTTTCAACAAACCACATATGGATCAACCAGTGGTCATTGCATGTGGGTTCTTTCCACAAACCACACATGGATCAACCAGTGGTTATTGCATGTGTGTTCTTTTCCACAAACCACATATGGATCAACCAGTGGTCATTGCATGTGTGTTCTTTCCACAAACCACAAATGGATTAACAAGTGGTCATTGCACATGTGTTCTTTTCACAAACTACATGTGGACCCACTAGAGTCATTGTATGTGTGTTCTTATACTAAAACTAGCACTAGAGTCATTGCATTTGTGTTATTTTCAACAAACCACATTTGGATCAACCAGTGGTCATTGCATGTGTGTTCTTTCCACAAACCACACATGGATCAACCAGTGGTCATTGCATGTGTCTTCTATCCACAAACCACACATGGATCAACCACTAGAGTCATTGCATGTGTGTTCTTTTCCACAAACCACACATGGATCAAGAAGTGTCATTGCATGTGTGTTCTTTCCACAAACCACATATGGATCAACCAGTGGTCATTGCATGTGTGTTCTTTTCATAAACCACATGCGAACCCACTAGAGTCATTGCATGTGTGTTCTTATACTAAAACCAACACTAGAGTCATTGCATGTGTGTTCTTTTCACAAACCACACATGGATCCACTACTGTCATTGCATGTGTGTTCTTTCCACAAACCACACATGGATCAACCAGTGGTCATTGCATGTGTGTTCTTTTCCACAAACCACATATGGATCAACCAGTGGTCATTGCATGTGTGTTCTTTCCACAAAACACATATGGATCAACCAGAGTCATTGCATGTGTGTTCTTTCCACAAACCACATATGGATCCATTTGTGTTCTTAAACTAAAACCAGCATTAGAGTCATTGCATGTGTGTTATTTCCACAAACCACATATGGATTAACCAGTGGTCATTGCACATTTGTTCTTTTCACAAACTACATGTGGACCCACTAGAGTCATTGTATGTGTGTTCTTATACTAAAACTAGCACTAGAGTCATTGCATGTGTGTTATTTTCAACAAACCACATATGGATCAACCAGTGGTCATTGCATGTGTGTTCTTTCCACAAACCAAACATGGATCAACCAGTGATTATTGCATGTGTGTTCTTTTCCACAAACCACATATGGATCAACCAGGGGTCATTGCATGTGTGTTCTTTCCACAAACCACAAATGGATTAACAAGTGGTCATTGCACATGTGTTATTTTCACAAACTACATGTGGACCCACTAGAGTCATTGTATGTGTGTTCTTATACTAAAACTAGCACTAGAGTCATTGCATGTGTGTTATTTTCAACAAACCACATTTGCATCAACCAGTGGTCATTGCATGTGTGTTCTTTCCACAAACCACACATGGATCAACCAGTGGTCATTGCATGTGTCTTCTATCCACAAACCACACATGGATCAACCACTAGAGTCATTGCATGTGTGTTCTTTTCCACAAACCACACATGGATCAAGAAGTGTCAATGCATGTGTGTTCTTTCCACAAACCACATATGGATCAACCAGTGGTCATTGCATGTGTGTTCTTTTCACAAACCACATGCGAACCCACTAGAGTCATTGCATGTGTGTTCTTATACTAAAACCAACACTAGAGTCATTGCATGTGTGTTCTTTTCACAAACCACACATGGATCCACCACTGTCATTGCATGTGTGTTCTTTCCACAAACCACACATGGATCAACCAGTGGTCATTGCATGTGTGTTCTTTTCCACAAACCACATATGGATCAACCAGTGGTCATTGCATTTGTGTTCTTTCCACAAACCACATATGGATCAACTAGAGTCATTGCATGTGTGTTCTTTCCACAAACCACATATGGATCCATTTGTGTTCTTAAACTAAAACCAGCATTAGAGTCATTGCATGTGTGTTATTTCCACAACCCACATATGGATCAACCAGTGGTCATTGCATGTGTGTTGTTTTCAAAAAACCACATATGGATCAACCAGTGGTCATTGCATGCGTGTTCTTTCCACAAACCACACATGGATCAACCAGTGGTCATTGCATGTGTGTTCTTTCCACAAACCACACATGGATCAACCAGTGGTCATTGCATGTGTGTTCTTTCCACAAACCACACATGGATCAACCAGTGGTCATTGCATGTGTGTTCTTTGCACAAACCACACATGGATCAACCAGTGGTCATTGCTTGTGTGTTCTTTTCCACAAACCACACATGGATCAAGAAGTGTCATTGCACGTGTGTTCTTTACACAAACCACATATGGATCGATTTGAGTAATTGCATGTTTGTTCTTATACTAAAACCACAAACCAGCACTAGAGTCATTGCATGTGTGTTCTTTTCCACAAACCACACATGGATCCACTAGACTCACTGCATGTGTGTTCTTTTCCACAAACAACTTATGGGTCAACCAGTGGTCATTGCATGTGTGTTCTTTTCACAAACTACATGTGGACCCACTAGAGTCATTGTATGTGTGTCCTTATACTAAAACTAGCACTAGAGTCATTGCATTTGTGTTCTTTTCCACAAACCACATATGGATCAACCAGTGGTCATTGCATGTGTGTTCTTTCCACAAACCACACATGGATCAACCAATGGTCATTCCATGTGTGTTCTTTCCATAAACCACACATGGATCAACCCCTAGAGTCATTGCATGTGTGTTCTTTTCCACAAACCACACATGGATCAAGCAGTGTCATTGCATGTGTGTTCTTTCCGCAAACCACATATGGATCAACCAGTGGTCATTGCATGTGTGTTCTTTTCACAAACCACATGTGAACCCACTAGAGTCAATGCATGTGTGTTCTTATACTAAAACCAACACTAGAGTCATTGCATGTGTGTTCTTTTCACAAACCACACATGGATCCACCATTGTCATTGCATGTGTGTCCTTTCCACAAACCACACATGGATCAACTAGTGGTCATTGCATGTGTTTTTTCCACAAACCACATATGGATCAACCAGTGGTCATTGCATGTGTGTTCTTTCCACAAACCACATATGGATCAACCAGAGTCATTGCATGTGTGTTCTTTCCACAAACCACATATGGATCCATTTGAGTAATTCCATGTCTGTTCTTATACTAAAACCACAAACCAGCACCAGAGTCATTGCGTGTGTGTTCTTTTCCACAAACCACACATGGATCCACTAGACTCGTTGCATGTGTGTTCTTTTCCACAAACAACTTATAGTCAACCAGTGGTCATTGCATGTGTATTCTTTTCACAAAATACATGTGGACCCACTAGAGTCATTGTATGTGTGTTCTTATACTAAAACTAGCACTAGAGTCATTGCATGTGTGTTCTTTCCACAAACCACACATGGATCAACCAGTGGTCATTGCATGTGTGTTCTTTTCACAAACCACATGTGAACCCACTAGAGTCATTGCATGTGTGTTCTTATACTAAAACCAACACTAGAGTCATTGGATGTGTGTTCTTCTCACAAACCACACATTGATCAATCACTGTTGTTGCATGTGTGTTCTTTCCACAAACCACACATGGATCAACCAGTGGTTATTGCATGTGTGTTGTTTTCCACAAACCACATATGGATCAACCAGTGGTCATTGCATGTCTGTTCTTTCCACAAACCACACATGGATTAACCAGTGGTCATTGCACATGTGTTCTTTTCACAAACTACATGTGGACCCACTAGAGTCATTGTATGTGTGTTCTTATACTAAAACTAGCACTAGAGTCATTGCATGTGTGTTATTTTCAACAAACCACATATGGATCAACCAGTGTTCATTGCATGTGTGTTCTTTCCACAAACCACACATGGATCAACCAGTGATTATTGCATGTGTGTTCTTTTCGACAAACCACATATGGATCAATCAGTGGTCATTGCATGTGTGTTCTTTCCACAAACCACAAATGGATTAACAAGTGGTCATTGCACATGAGTTATTTTCACAAACTACATGTGGACCCACTAGAGTCATTGTATGTGTGTTCTTATACTAAAACTAGCACTAGAGTCATTGCATGTGTGTTATTTTCAACAAACCACATTTGGATCAACCAGTGGTCATTGCATGTGTGTTCTTTCCACAAACCACACATGGATCAACCAGTGGTCATTGCATGTGTCTTCTATCCACAAACCACACATTGATCAACCACTAGAGTCATTGCATGTGTGTTCTTTTCCACAAACCACACATGGATCAAGAAGTGTCATTGCATGTGTGTTCTTTCCACAAACCACATATGGATCAACCAGTGGTCATTGCATGTGTGTTCTTTTCACAAACCACATGCGAACCCACTAGAGTCATTGCATGTGTGTTCTTATACTAAAACCAACACTAGAGTCATTGCATGTGTGTTCTTTTCACAAACCACACATGGATCCACCACTGTCATTGCATGTGTGTTCTTTCCACAAACCACACATGGATCAACCAGTGGTCATTGCATGTGTGTTCTTTTCCACAAACAACATATGGATCAACCAGTGGTCATTGCATGTGTGGTCTTTCCACAAACCACATATGGATCAACCAGAGTCATTGCATGTGTGTTCTTTCCACAAACCACATATGGATCCATTTGTGTTCTTAAACTAAAACCAGCATTAGAGTCATTGCATGTGTGTTATTTCCACAAACCACATATGGATCAACCAGTGGTCATTGCATGTGTGTTCTTTTCAAAAAACCACATATGGATCAACCAGTGGTCATTGCATGTGTGTTCTTTCCACAAACCACACATGGATCAACCAGTGGTCATTGCATGTGTGTCTTTCCACAAACCACACATGGATCAACCAGTGGTCATTGCATGTGTGTTCTTTCCACAAACCACACATGGATCAACCAGTGGTCATTGGATGTGTGTTCTTTCCACAAACCACACATGGATCAACCACTAGAGTCATTGCACGTGTGTTCTTTTCCACTAACCACACATGGATCAAGCAGTGTCATTGCATGTGTGTTCTTTCCACAAACCACATATGGATCAACCAGTGGTCATTGCATGTGTGTTCTTTTCACAAACCACATGTGAACCCACTAGAGTCATTGCATGTGTGTTCTTATACGAAAACCAACACTAGAGTCATTGGATGTGTGTTCTTCTCACAAACCACACATTGATCAACCGCTGTTGTTGCATGTGTGTTCTTTCCACAGACCACACATGGATCAACCAGTGATTATTGCATGTGTGTTGTTTTCCACAAACCACATATGGATCAACCAGTGGTCATTGCATGTGTGTTCTTTTCCACAAACCACACATGGATCCACTACACTCATTGCATGTGTGTTCTTTTCCACAAACAACTTATGGATCAACTAGTGGTCATTGCATGTGTGTTCTTTTCACAAACTACATGTGGACCCACTAGAGTCATTGTATGTGTGTCCTTATACTAAAACTAGCACTAGAGTCATTGCATTTGTGTTCTTTTCCACAAACCACATATGGATCAACCAGTGGTCATTGCATGTGTGTTCTTTCCACAAACCACAGATGGATCAACCAATGGTCATTGCATGTGTGTTCTTTCCACAAACCACACATGGATCAACCCCTAGAGTCATTGCATGTGTATTCTTTTCCACAAACCACACATGGATCAAGCAGTGTCATTGCATGTGTATTCTTTTCCACAAACCACACATGGATCCATTTGTGTTCTTAAACTAAAACCAGCATTAGAATCATTGCATGTCTGTTATTTCCACAAACCACATATGGATCAACCAGTGGTCATTGCATGTGTGTTCTTTTCAAAAAACCACATATGGATCAACCAGTGGTCATTGCATGTGTGTTCTTTCCACAAACCACACATGGATCAACCAGTGGTCATTGCATGTGTGTTCTTTCCACAAACCACACATGGATCAACCAGTGGTCATTGCATGTGTGTTCTTTCCACAAACCACACATGGATCAACCAGTGGTCATTGCATGTGTGTTCTTTTCCACAAACCACACATGGATCAAGAAGTGTCATTGCACGTGTGTTCTTTACACAAACCACATATGCATCGATTTGAGTAATTGCATGTTTGTTCTTATACTAAAACCATAAACCAGCACTAGAGTCATTGCATGTGTGTTCTTTTCCACAAACCACACATGGATCCACTAGACTCATTGCATGTGTGTTATTTTCCACAAACAACTTATGGATCAACCAGTGGTCATTGCATGTGTGTTCTTTTCACAAACTACACGTGGACCCACTAGAGTCATTGTATGTGTGTCCTTATACTAAAACTAGCACTAGAGTCATTGCATTTGTGTTCTTTTCCACAAACCACATATGGATCAACCAGTGGTCATTGCATGTGTGTTCTTTCCACAAACCACACATGGATCAACCAATGGTCATTGCATGTGTGTTCTTTCCACAAACCACACATGGATCAACCCCTAGAGTCATTGCATGTGTGTTCTTTTCCACAAACCACACATGGATCAAGCAGTGTCATTGCATGTGTGTTCTTTCCACAAACCACATATGGATCAACCAGTGGTCATTGCATGTGTGTTCTTTCCACAAACCACATGTGAACCCACTAGAGTCAATGAATGTGTGTTCTTATACTAAAACCAACACTAGAGTCATTGCATGTGTGTTCTTTTCACAAACCACACATGGATCCACCATTGTCATTGCATGTGTGTCCTTTCCACAAACCACACATGGATCAACTAGTGGTCATTGCATGTGTTTTTTTCCACAAACCACATATGGTCAACCAGTGGTCATTGCATGTGTGTTCTTTCCACAAACCACATATGGATCAACCAGAGTCATTGCATGTGTGTTCTTTCCACAAACCACATATGGATCCATTTGAGTAATTCCATGTCTGTTCTTATACTAAAACCACAGACCAGCACTAGAGTCATTGCGTGTGTGTTCTTTTCCACAAACCACACATGGATCCACTAGACTCGTTGCATGTGTGTTCTTTTCCACAAACAACTTATAGTCAACCAGTGGTCATTGCATGTGTGTTCTTTTCACAAACTACATGTGGACCCACTAGAGTCATTGTATGTGTGTTCTTATACTAAAACTAGCACCAGAGTCATTGCATGTGTGTTCTTTCCACAAACCACACATGGATCAACCAGTGGTCATTGCATGTGTGTTCTTTTCACAAACCACATGTGAACCCACTAGAGTCATTGCATGTGTGTTCTTATACTAAAACCAACACTAGAGTCATTGGATGTGTGTTCTTCTCACAAACCACACATTGATCAACCACTGTTGTTGCATGTGTGTTCTTTCCACAAACCACACATGGATCAACTAGTGGTTATTGCATGTGTGTTGTTTTCCACAAACCACATATGGATCAACCAGTGGTCATTGCATGTGTGTTCTTTCCACAAACCACACATGGATTAACCAGTGGTCATTACACATGTGTTCTTTTCACAAACTACATGTGGACCCACTAGAGTCATTGTATGTGTGTTCTTATACTAAAACTAGCACTAGAGTCATTGCATGTGTGTTATTTTCAACAAACCACATATGGATCAACCAGTGGTCATTGCATGTGGGTTCTTTCCACAAACCACACATGGATCAACCAGTGGTTATTGCATGTGTGTTCATTTCCACAAACCACATATGGATCAACCAGTGGTCATTGCATGTGTGTTCTTTCCACAAACCACAAATGGATTAACAAGTGGTCATTGCACATGTGTTCTTTTCACAAACTACATGTGGACCCACTAGAGTCATTGTATGTGTGTTCTTATACTAAAACTAGCACTAGAGTCATTGCATTTGTGTTATTTTCAACAAACCACATTTGGATCAACCAGTGGTCATTGCATCTGTGTTCTTTCCACAAACCACACATGGATCAACCAGTGGTCATTGCATGTGTCTTCTATCCACAAACCACACATGGATCAACCACTAGAGTCATTGCATGTGTGTTCTTTTCCACAAACCACACATGGATCAAGAAGTGTCATTGCATGTGTGTTCTTTCCACAAACCACATATGGATCAACCAGTGGTCATTGCATGTGTGTTCTTTTCACAAACCACATGCGAACCCACTAGAGTCATTGCATGTGTGTTCTCATACTAAAACCAACACTAGAGTCATTGCATGTGTGTTCTTTTCACAAACCACACATGGATCCACCACTGTCATTGCATGTGTGTTCTTTCCACAAACCACACATGGATCAACCAGTGGTCATTGCATGTGTGTTCTTTTCCACAAACCACATATGGATCAACCAGTGGTCATTGCATGTGTGTTCTTTCCACAAACCACATATGGATCAACCAGAGTCATTGCTTGTGTGTTCTTTCCACAAACCACATATGGTTCCATTTGTGTTCTTAAACTAAAACCAGCATTAGAGTCATTGCATGTGTGTTATTTCCACAAACCACATATGGATCAACCAGTGGTCATTGCATGTGTGTTCTTTTCAAAAAACCACATATGGATCAACCAATGGTCATTGCATGTGTGTTCTTTCAACAAACCACACATGGATCAACAAGTGGTCATTGCATGTGTGTTCTTTCCACAAACCACACATGGATCAACCAGTGGTCATTGCATGTGTGTTCTTTCCACAAACCACACATGGATCAACCAGTGGTCATTGCATGTGTGTTCTTTCCACAAACCACACATGGATCAACCAGTGGTCATTGCATGTGTGTTCTTTCCACAAACCACACATGGATCAACCAGTGGTCATTGCATGTGTGTTCTTTTCCACAAACCACACATGGATCAAGAAGTGTCATTGCACGTGTGTTCTTTACACAAACCACATATGGATTGATTTGAGTAATTGCATGTTTGTTCTTATACTAAAACCACAAACCAGCACTATAGTCATTGTATGTGTGTGTTCTTTTCCACAAACCACACATAGATCCACTAGACTCATTGCATGTGTGTTCTTTTCCACAAACAACTTATGGATCAACCAGTGGTCATTGCATGTGTGTTCTTTTCACAAACTACATGTGGACCCACTAGAGTCATTGTATGTGTGTCCTTATACTAAAACTAACACTAGAGTCATTGCATTTGTGTTCTTTTCCACAAACCACATATGGATCAACCAGTGGTCATTGCATGTGTGTTCTTTCCACAAACCACACATGGATCAACCAATGGTCATTGCATGTGTGTTCTTTCCACAAACCACACATGGATCAACCCCTAGAGTCAATGCATGTGTGTTCTTTTCCACAAACCACACATGGATCAAGCAGTGTCATTGCATGTGTGTTATTTCCACAAACCACATATGGATCAACCAGTGGTCATTACATGTGTGTTCTTTTCACAAACCACATGTGAACCCACTAGAGTCAATGCATGTGTGTTCTTATACTAAAACCAACACTAGAGTCATTGCATGTGTGTTCTTTTCACAAACCACACATGGATCCACCATTGTGATTGCATGTGTGTCCTTTCCACAAACCACACATGGATCAACTAGTGGTCATTGCATGTGTTTTTTTTTCCACAAACCACATATGGATCAACCAGTGGTCATTGCATGTGTGTTCTTTCCACAAACCACATATGGATCAACCAGAGTCATTGCATGTGTGTTCTTTCCACAAACCACATATGGATCCATTTGAGTAATTCCATGTCTGTTCTTATACTAAAACCACAAACCAGCACTAGAGTCATTGCGTGTGTGTTCTTTTCCACAAACCACACATGGATCCAATAGACTCGTTGCATGTGTGTTCTTTTCCACAAACAACTTATAGTCAACCAGTTGTCATTGCATGTGTGTTATTTTCACAAACTACATGTGGACCCACTAGAGTCATTGTATGTGTGTTCTTATACTAAAACTAGCACTAGAGTCATTGCATGTGTGTTCTTTCCACAAACCACACATGGATCAACCAGTGGTCATTGCATGTGTGTTCTTTTCACAAACCACATGTGAACCCACTAGAGTCATTGCATGTGTGTTCTTATACTAAAACCAACACTAGAGACATTGGATGTGTGTTCTTCTCACAAACCACACATTGATCAACCACTGTTGTTGCATGTGTGTTCTTTCCACAAACCACACATGGATCAACCAGTGGTTATTGCATGTGTGTTGTTTTCCACAAACCACATATGGATCAACCAGTGGTCATTGCATGTGTGTTCTTTCCACAAACCACACATGGATTAACCAGTGGTCATTGCACATGTGTTCTTTTCACAAACTACATGTGGACCCACTAGAGTCATTGTATGTGTGTTCTTATACTAAAACTAGCACTAGAGTCATCGCATGTGTGTTATTTTCAACAAACCACATATGGATCAACCAGTGGTCATTGCATGTGTGTTCTTTCCACAAACCACACATGGATCAACCAGTGGTTATTGCATGTGTGTTCTTTTGCACAAACCACATATGGATCAACCAGTGGTCATTTCATGTGTGTTCTTTCCACAAACCACAAATGGATTAACAAGTGGTCATTGCACATGTGTTCTTTTCACAAACTACATGTGGACCCACTAGAGTCATTGTATGTGTGTTCTTATAGTAAAACTAGCACTAGAGTCATTGCATGTGTGTTATTTTCACCAAACCACATTTGGATCAACCAGTGGTCATTGCATGTGTGTTCTTTCCACAAACCACACATGGATCAACCAGTGGTCATTGCATGTGTCTTCTATCCACAAACCACACATGGATCAACCACTAGAGTCATTGCATGTGTGTTCTTTTCCACAAACCACACATGGATCAAGAAGTGTCATTGCATGTGTGTTCTTTCCACAAACCACATATCGATCAACCAGTGGTCATTGCATGTGTGTTCTTTTCATAAACCACATGCGAACCCACTAGAGTCAGTGCATGTGTGTTCTTATACTAAAACCAACACTAGAGTCATTGCATGTGCGTTCTTTTCACAAACCACACATGGATCCACCACTGTCATTACATGTGTGTTCTTTCCACAAACCACACATGGATCAACCAGTGGTCATTGCATGTGTGTTCTTTTCCACAAACCACATATGGATCAACCAGTGGTCATTGCATGTGTGTTCTTTCCACAAACCACATATGGATCAACCAGAGTCATTGCATGTGTGTTCTTTCCACAAACCACATATGGATCCATTTGTGTTCTTAAACTAAAACCAGCATTAGAATCATTGCATGTGTGTTATTTCCACAAACCACATATGGATCAACCAGTGGTCATTGCATGTGTGTTCTTTTCAAAAAACCACATATGGATCAACCAGTGGTCATTGCATGTGTGTTCTTTCCACAAACCACACATGGATCAACCAGTGGTCATTGCATGTGTGTTCTTTCCACAAACCACACATGGATCAACCAGTGGTCATTGCATGTGTGTTCTTTCCACAAACCACACATGGATCAACCAGTGGTCATTGCATGTGTGTTCTTTCCACAAACCACACATGGATCAACCAGTGGTCATTGCATGTGTGTTCTTTTCCACAAACCACACATGGATCAAGAAGTGTCATTGCACGTGTGTTCTTTACACAAACCACATATGGATCGATTTGAGTAATTGCATGTTTGTTCTTATACTAAAACCACAAACCAGCACTAGAGTCATTGCATGTGTGTTCTTTTCCACAAACCACACATGGATCCACTAGACTCATTGCATGTGTGTTCTTTTCCACAAACAACTTATGGATCAACCAGTGGTCATTGCATGTGTGTTCTTTTCACAAACTACACGTGGACCCACTAGAGTCATTGTATGTGTGTCCTTATACTAAAACTAGCACTAGAGTCATTGCATTTGTGTTCTTTTCCACAAACCACATATGGATCAACCAGTGGTCATTGCATGTGTGTTCTTTCCACAAACCACACATGGATCAACCAATGGTCATTGCATGTGTGTTCTTTCCACAAACCACACATGGATCAACCCCTAGAGTCATTGCATGTGTGTTCTTTTCCACAAACCACACATGGATCAAGCAGTGTCATTGCATGTGTGTTCTTTCCACAAACCACATATGGATCAACCAGTGGTCATTGCATGTGTGTTCTTTTCACAAACCACATGTGAACCCACTAGAGTCAATGAATGTGTGTTCTTATACTAAAACCAACACTAGAGTCATTGCATGTGTGTTCTTTTCACAAACCACACATGGATCCACCATTGTCATTGCATGTGTGTCCTTTCCACAAACCACACATGGATCAACTAGTGGTCATTGCATGTGTTTTTTTCCACAAACCACATATGGATCAACCCGTGGTCATTGCATGTGTGTTCTTTCCACAAACCACATATGGATCAACCAGAGTCATTGCATGTGTGTTATTTCCACAAACCACATATGGATCCATTTGAGTAATTCCATGTCTGTTCTTATACTAAAACCACAAACCAGCACTAGAGTCATTGCATGTGTGTTCTTTTCCACAAACCACACATGGATCCACTAGACTCGTTGCATGTGTGTTCTTTTCCACAAACAACTTATAGTCAACCAGTGGTCATTGCATGTGTGTTCTTTTCACAAACTACATGTGGACCCACTAGAGTCATTGTATGTGTGTTCTTATACTAAAACTAGCACTAGAGTCATTGCATGTGTGTTCTTTCCACAAACCACACATGGATCAACCAGTGGTCATTGCATGTGTGTTCTTTTCACAAACCACATGTGAACCCACTAGAGTCATTGCATGTGTGTTCTTATACTAAAACCAACACTAGAGTCATTGGATGTGTGTTCTTCTCACAAACCACACATTGATCAACCACTGTTGTTGCATGTGTGTTCTTTCCACAAACCACACATGGATCAACCAGTGGTTATTGCATGTGTGTTTTTTTCCACAAACCACATATGGATCAACCAGTGGTCATTGCATGTGTGTTCTTTCCACAAACCACACATGGATTAACCAGTGGTCATTACACATGTGTTCTTTTCACAAACTACATGTGGACCCACTAGAGTCATTGTATGTGTGTTCTTATACTAAAACTAGCACTAGAGTCATTGCATGTGTGTTATTTTCAACAAACCACATATGGATCAACCAGTGGTCATTGCATGTGGGTTCTTTCCACAAACCACACATGGATCAACCAGTGGTTATTGCATGTGTGTTCTTTTCCACAAACCACATATGGATCAACCAGTGGTCATTGCATGTGTGTTCTTTCCACAAACCACAAATGGATTAACAAGTGGTCATTGCACATGTGTTCTTTTCACAAACTACATGTGGACCCACTAGAGTCATTGTATGTGTGTTCTTATACTAAAACTAGCACTAGAGTCATTGCATTTGTGTTATTTTCAACAAACCACATTTGGATCAACGAGTGGTCATTGCATGTGTGTTCTTTCCACAAACCACACATGGATCAACCAGTGGTCATTGCATGTGTCTTCTATCCACAAACCACACATGGATCAACCACTAGAGTCATTGCATGTGTGTTCTTTTCCACAAACCACACATGGATCAAGAAGTGTCATTGCATGTGTGTTCTTTCCACAAACCACATATGGATCAACCAGTGGTCATTGCATGTGTGTTCTTTTCATAAACCACATGCGAACCCACTAGAGTCATTGCATGTGTGTTCTTATACTAAAACCAACACTAGAGTCATTGCATGTGTGTTCTTTTCACAAACCACACATGGATCCACTACTGTCATTGCATGTGTGTTCTTTCCACAAACCACACATGGATCAACTAGTGGTCATTGCATGTGTGTTCTTTTCCACAAACCACACATGGATCCACTACTGTCATTGCATGTGTGTTCTTTCCACAAACCACACATGGATCAACTAGTGGTCATTGCATGTGTGTTCTTTTCCACAAACCACATATGGATCAACCAGTGGTCATTGCATGTGTGTTCTTTCCACAAAACACATATGGATCAACCAGAGTCATTGCATGTGTGTTCTTTCCACAAACCACATCTGGATCCATTTGTGTTCTTAAACAAAAACCAGCATTAGAGTCATTGCATGTGTGTTATTTCCACAAACCACATATGGATTAACCAGTGGTCATTGCACATTTGTTCTTTTCACAAACTACATGTGGACCCACTAGAGTCATTGTATGTGTGTTCTTATACTAAAACTAGCACTAGAGTCATTGCATGTGTGTTATTTTCAACAAACCACATATGGATCAACCAGTGGTCATTGCATGTGTGTTCTTTCCACAAACCACACATGGATCAACCAGTGATTATTGCATGTGTGTTCTTTTCCACAAACCACATATGGATCAACCAGTGGTCATTGCATGTGTGTTCTTTCCACAAACCACAAATGGATTAACAAGTGGTCATTGCACATGTGTTATTTTCACAAACTACATGTGGACCCACTAGAGTCATTGTATGTGTGTTCTTATACTAAAACTAGCACTAGAGTCATTGCATGTGTGTTATTTTCAACAAACCACATTTGCATCAACCAGTGGTCATTGCATGTGTGTTCTTTCCACAAACCACACATGGATCAACCAGTGGTCATTGCATGTGTCTTCTATCCACAAACCACACATGGATCAACCACTAGAGTCATTGCATGTGTGTTCTTTTCCACAAACCACACATGGATCAAGAAGTGTCAATGCATGTGTGTTCTTTCCACAAACCACATATGGATCAACCAGTGGTCATTACATGTGTGTTCTTTTCACAAACCACATGCGAACCCACTAGAGTCATTGCATGTGTGTTCTTATACTAAAACCAACACTAGAGTCATTGCATGTGTGTTCTTTTCACAAACCACACATGGATCCACCACTGTCATTGCATGTGTGTTCTTTCCACAAACCACACATGGATCAACCAGTGGTCATTGCATGTGTGTTCTTTTCCACAAACCACATATGGATCAACCAGTGGTCATTGCATTTGTGTTCTTTCCACAAACCACATATGGATCAACTAGAGTCATTGCATGTGTGTTCTTTCCACAAACCACATATGGATCCATTTGTGTTCTTAAACTAAAACCAGCATTAGAGTCATTGCATGTGTGTTATTTCCACAAACCACATATGGATCAACCAGTGGTCATTGCATGTGTGTTGTTTTCAAAAAACCACATATGGATCAACCAGTGGTCATTGCATGCGTGTTCTTTCCACAAACCACACATGGATCAACCAGTGGTCATTGCATGTGTGTTCTTTCCACAAAACACACATGGATCAACCAGTGGTCATTGCATGTGTGTTCTTTCCACAAACCACACATGGATCAACCAGTGGTCATTGCATGTGTGTTCTTTCCACAAACCACACATGGATCAACCAGTGGTCATTGCTTGTGTGTTCTTTTCCACAAACCACACATGGATCAAGAAGTGTCATTGCACGTGTGTTCTTTACACAAACCACATATGGATCGATTTGAGTAATTGCATGTTTGTTCTTATACTAAAACCACAAACCAACACTAGAGTCATTGCATGTGTGTTCTTTTCCACAAACCACACATGGATCCACTAGACTCACTGCATGTGTGTTCTTTTCCACAAACAACTTATGGGTCAACCAGTGGTCATTGCATGTGTGTTCTTTTCACAAACTACATGTGGACCCACTAGAGTCATTGTATGTGTGTCCTTATACTAAAACTAGCACTAGAGTCATTGCATTTGTGTTCTTTTCCACAAACCACATATGGATCAACCAGTGGTCATTGCATGTGTGTTCTTTCCACAAACCACACATGGATCAACCAATGGTCATTCCATGTGTGTTCTTTCCACAAACCACACATGGATCAACCCCTAGAGTCATTGCATGTGTGTTCTTTTCCACAAACCACACATGGATCAAGTAGTGTCATTGCATGTGTGTTCTTTCCGCAAACCACATATGGATCAACCAGTGGTCATTGCATGTGTGTTCTTTTCACAAACCACATGTGAACCCACTAGAGTCAATGCATGTGTGTTCTTATACTAAAACCATCACTAGAGTCATTGCATGTGTGTTCTTTTCACAAACCACACATGGATCCACCATTGTCATTGCATGTGTGTCCTTTCCACAAACCACACATGGATCAACTAGTGGTCATTGCATGTGTTTTTTTCCACAAACCACATATGGATCAACCAGTGGTCATTGCATGTGTGTTCTTTCCACAAACCACATATGGATCAACCAGAGTCATTGCATGTGTGTTCTTTCCACAAACCACATATGGATCCATTTGAGTAATTCCATGTCTGTTCTTATACTAAAACCACAAACCAGCACCAGAGTCATTGCGTGTGTGTTCTTTTCCACAAACCACACATGGATCCACTAGACTCGTTGCATGTGTGTTCTTTTCCACAAACAACTTATAGTCAACCAGTGGTCATTGCATGTGTATTCTTTTCACAAAATACATGTGGACCCACTAGAGTCATTGTATGTGTGTTCTTATACTAAAACTAGCACTAGAGTCATTGCATGTGTGTTCTTTCCACAAACCACACATGGATCAACCAGTGGTCATTGCATGTGTGTTCTTTTCACAAACCACATGTGAACCCACTAGAGTCATTGCATGTGTGTTCTTATACTAAAACCAACACTAGAGTCATTGGATGTGTGTTCTTCTCACAAACCACACATTGATCAATCACTGTTGTTGCATGTGTGTTCTTTCCACAAACCACACATGGATCAACCAGTGGTTATTGCATGTGTGTTGTTTTCCACAAACCACATATGGATCAACCAGTGGTCATTGCATGTCTGTTCTTTCCACAAACCACACATGGATTAACCAGTGGTCATTGCACATGTGTTCTTTTCACAAACTACATGTGGACCCACTAGAGTCATTGTATGTGTGTTCTTATACTAAAACTAGCACTAGAGTCATTGCATGTGTGTTATTTTCAACAAACCACATATGGATCAACCAGTGTTCATTTGATGTGTGTTCTTTCCACAAACCACACATGGATCAACCAGTGATTATTGCATGTGTGTTCTTTTCGACAAACCACATATGGATCAATCAGTGGTCATTGCATGTGTGTTCTTTCCACAAACCACAAATGGATTAACAAGTGGTCATTGCACATGAGTTATTTTCACAAACTACATGTGGACCCACTAGAGTCATTGTATGTGTGTTCTTATACTAAAACTAGCACTAGAGTCATTGCATGTGTGTTATTTTCAACAAACCACATTTGGATCAACCAGTGGTCATTGCATGTGTGTTCTTTCCACAAACCACACATGGATCAACCAGTGGTCATTGCATGTGTCTTCTATCCACAAACCACACATTGATCAACCACTAGAGTCATTGCATGTGTGTTCTTTTCCACAAACCACACATGGATCAAGAAGTGTCATTGCATGTGTGTTCTTTCCACAAACCACATATGGATCAACCAGTGGTCATTGCATGTGTGTTCTTTTCACAAACCACATGCGAACCCACTAGAGTCATTGCATGTGTGTTCTTATACTAAAACCAACACTAGAGTCATTGCATGTGTGTTCTTTTCACAAACCACACATGGATCCACCACTATCATTGCATGTGTGTTCTTTCCACAAACCACACATGGATCAACCAGTGGTCATTGCATGTGTGTTCTTTTCCACAAACAACATATGGATCAACCAGTGGTCATTGCATGTGTGGTCTTTCCACAAACCACATATGGATCAACCAGAGTCATTGCATGTGTGTTCTTTCCACAAACCACATATGGATCCATTTGTGTTCTTAAACTAAAACCAGCATTAGAGTCATTGCATGTGTGTTATTTCCACAAACCACATATGGATCAACCAGTGGTCATTGCATGTGTGTTCTTTTCAAAAAACCACATATGGATCAACCAGTGGTCATTGCATGTGTGTTCTTTCCACAAACCACACATGGATCAACCAGTGGTCATTGCATGTGTGTCTTTCCACAAACCACACATGGATCAACCAGTGGTCATTGCATGTGTGTTCTTTCCATAAACCACACATGGATCAACCAGTGGTCATTGGATGTGTGTTCTTTCCACAAACCACACATGGATCAACCAGTGGTCATTGCATGTGTGTTCTTTTCCACAAACCACACATGGATCCACTAGACTCATTGCATGTGTGTTCTTTTCCACAAACCACATATGGATCAACCGGTGGTCATTGCATGTGTGTTATTTCCACAAACCACATATGGATCAACCAGAGTCATTGCATGTGTGTTCTTTCCACAAACGACATATGGATCCATTTGAATAATTGCATGTTTGTTCTTATACTAAAATCACAAACCAGCACTAGAGTCATTGCATGTGTGTTCTTTTCCACAAACCACACATGGATCCACTAGACTCTTTGCATGTGTGCTCTTTTCCACAAACAACTTATGGATCAACCAGTGGTCATTGCATGTGTGTTCTTTTCACAAACTACATGTGGACCCACTAGAGTCATTGTATGTGTGTTCTTATACTAAAACTAGCACTAGAGTCATTGCATGTGTGTTCTTTTCCATAAACCACTTATGGATCCATTGAGTAATTGCATGTGTGTTATTTCCACAAACCACACATGGATCAACCAATAGAGTCATTGCATGTGTGTTATTTCCACAAACCACACATGGATCAACCACTAGAGTCATTGCATGTGTGTTCTTTCCACAAACCACACATGGATCAAGTAGTGTCATTGCATGTGTGTTCTTTCCACAAACGACAGATGGATCAACCAGTGGTCATTGCATGTGTGTTCTTTTCCACAAACCACATATGGATCAACTAGTGGTGATTGCATGTGTGTTCTTTCCACAAAGCACACATGGATCAACCAGTGGTCATTGCATGTGTGTTCTTTTCCACAAACCACACATGGATCCACTAGACTCATTGCATGTGTGTTCTTTTCCACAAACCACATATGGATCAACCAGTGGTCATTAGATGTGTGTTCTTTCCACAAACCACATATGGATCAACCAGAGTCATTGCATGTGTGTTCTTTCCACAAACCACATATGGATCGATTTGAGTAATTGCATGTTTGTTCTTACACTAAAACCACAAACCAGCACTAGAGTCATTGCATGTGTGTTCTTTTCCACAAACCACACATGCATCCACTAGACTCATTGCATGTGTGTTCTTGTCCACAAACAACTTATGGATCAACCAGTGGTCATTGCATGTGTGTTCCTTTCACAAACTACATGTGGACCCACTAGAGTCATTGTATATGTGTTCTTATACTAAAACTAGCACTAGAGTCATTGCATGTGTGTTCTTTCCACAAACCACATATGCATCAAACAGTGGTCATTGCATGTGTGTTCTTTTCCACAAACCACACATGGATCAACCAGTGGTCATTGCATGTGTGTTCTTTCAGCAAACCACACATGGATCAACCAGTGGTCATTTCATGTGTGTTCTTTTCCACAAACCACACATGGATCCACTAGACTCATTGCATGTGTGTTCTTTTCCACAAACTACATATGGATCAATCAGTGGTCATTGCATGTGTGTTCTTTCCACAAACCACATCTGGATCAAACAGAGTCATTGCATGTGTGTTCTTTCCACAAACCACATATGGATCCATTTGAGTAATTGCATGTTTGTTCTTATACTAAAACCACAAACCAGCACTAGAGTCATTGCATGTGTGTTCTTTTCCACAAACCACATATGGATCAACCAGTGGTCATTGGATGTGTGTTCTTTCCACAAACCACACATGGATCAACCAGTGGTCATTGCATGTGTGTTCTTTCCACAAACCACACATGGATCAACCAGTGGTCATTGCATGTGTGTTCTTTTCCACAAACCACACATGGATCAAGCAGTGTCATTGCATGCATGTTCTTTCCACAAAGCACATATGGATCCATTTGAGTAATTGCATGTTTATTCTTATACTAAAACCACAAACCAGCACTAGAGTCATTGCATGTGTGTTCTTTTCCACAAACCACACATGGATCCACTAAAACTAGCACTGCCCCCCAATGGGTCCACCGTTAGTCCGAGTCTTCTAGAAGGCACGCCATAACACAGTTGTTCTGCTTGACGATTGTTACATACCGTTCGATTGGGGCGCTTGGACGATTGGGATGGTCTTCGCGAGAGCGATCCTCGAGTAGGCTGTTCTGCGGCATGATTGGCCACGCTTGCTTTGGACAAACTGGCATGTTGCGAGTGTTACTACTCACGAGTTCAGTGGGCCATATCCCAGTGTCACGACCCCGTTACTTCTCTTCCTCCCCGTACTTCTCTTCCTTCCCCTCGAAGCCCCTTTCCCCACTTCACTTTCATCCTGCCGTAGCGGCAAGCCGACGACATCCGCCAATTCTCCGATTGCTACCTTCATGGTAAGAAATCATTTTACACACTTTTGAACTTATCCTACATATTCCTGCTATTCGCTAATCTAACTGCTGATCTTTTTTCCGATTTCTCGACGAACTTCAGATGTGGCAGATGTTGCAGCCCAAGAATCTGGAGATCCTCGCGCGCAACTTCGCAGCGGCGTTCCCTCTCGTGTGCTCCCACCCAGGATGCTTTCGCCGTTACTCCTACCACGAGCTCCTGCTCCACGAGCTCACGTGCCCGCACGGCGCGTGCTCCTGCATGGATCCGGGCTGCAACTACACCAGCCCGCCGGCAGAGCTCGTCGTCCACCTTGCAGATGGGCACTTGATCGAAGTGATTAGGATCTTGTACGGGCAAGCCTAACTTCTCCAAGAGCAGGTGCCGTTCACTGACTCGGCACGCTGCCTGCTAATTTTCTAGGGGGGACGGCTCTGTTTTCGTCCTGACCATCACCGCCGGTGTTCCAGGAACCAGAGCCGGGCCCACCGTCGTGGGTGCCGTATGCGTTAGGTTGGTCTCGTGCGCCTGGCCCGTATACACGATGTGCATGTCGGCGAATGCCCAGCCGTCGTCGTCGGATAGCATTCTTGTGCTAGCCGAGGCGCCGAGCTGCCCGACGCCACGGGAGGTGGAGTATGTGGACCCGAGGTCGATCCTATGCATGCCATCTCAGTACCTTGTCGGTGCTAGACCGAACAGGCAGATGCATTTCTACATTTGTATCGAGAAGACCGACAGGCAAATGTAGTACTTGCGCTGACGTTACTGTTAGACTTAAGCGATGCTTCTCAGGTGCTTAGAGCATACGTGTTGTGCGAATGTACCCCAGTTGTAGTTTTCAGTACTCCTTAATACTTCGACGAGTTATTATATTTGTCCGATCAGCTTGCTGTTGTCACGTTGCAAAGTCCGCTTGCTCTGGACAGACCGGCAATACCGTGTGCTCCCGCTCCCGCATGTCAGTGTCACGTGTTCCGAGGGCCCACCTACCAGTGTCACGCCCCCCTCTTCCTTCCCCTCGAAGCCACTGTCCCAACTTCTCTTCCATCCTGCCACTCCCGTCCGATGGTTGTAATCTGATGATTTTCGTTGGATTGTTTACAAGTAATCTACATTGATAATGCAACATGCAAATGGCACAGACACAATTTCTGAAGTGGAAGCACTCACACGCTGCTATTGCACATATTTCTCAATATAGCTCGACAAACACGTTACAATAATTGTACTCGCATTAAACACAACCGAAATTGCAACCATCCTAAACAACATCTAAACCCACATCACACCGCTGTCGTCGGAGTCCACCTTGATTGGTGACATCGCCGTGCCCTTCCGGTGACATCCACTCCTGCCCGTGGCTTGCCCTTCGCCAAGGAGGCAACAATGGCGTTCTGCACAGCTTCGTCCCCGTCGTCCTCCACATCGGAATCAACAATGACGAAGGTGACGGGGTTGGCATGGACCGAGCACCGTCGTGCCTGGCGGCTCCTGCTCGAGCTCGACGCTGCATCAGTCCTTCTACAGGTAGGAGGCGCCGAGCTCGCATACGTAGCGGCGTTGCTCCTCTCAAGAAACCATGGCCATTTGATACTGTGACGGTAGGATCTTGGGGTGGATCCTCCGCGGCGAGCCCTACCAGAATCGGTGGAGCGAATGGATCTGTCGGCACGAGCCATGACAAGTTCCTAGGAGGGAGTAAGATTGTGGGCCAGGCGTGTCTGGTTCCTAAGCAAGACCTCCCAGTGATATGTACGTGGGCAAGGTACCAAAAAATTTCGTCCAATGCGTGCAATAGGGCTTTTGAACCACGAAGGCGCAATTTTTTTTGACAAGTCCACACACTAGGTCCCCCACCTGTCAGCCGGATGTGGATGATAGGATTCTGCCCGAGTTATTAAGTAGGGATAAATCACGCTTCACCACTACCCTGCCATCCAAAGGCTCCTCTTTCCTCTGCCCTTGCTCCCCTCGCTCATGGCTCGCAGCTCGTGCAGTTCATCTCGGGCGGAATCAGGGTTGGCTCAACGCCGTCAGGCGGGTGCCCCCATCAGGTATCGGAGGGCGCCCTACGATTACTACCCCGATATGCTGTGTTTGTGCGGTGAGAAGATGCCGAGATGGATTTCGTGGACCGACGAAAATACTACAGGAAAATTCAGCAACTGCAGCATCAGAGCGGTAAGTTCCTACTGTAGGTACAATGGTAACCCGGATCCAGAAAGCGTAATGTAATTCTTTTTTTTGTTTCCTTCGATCTACTAAGCAGGAAGGGAGGGGGACTGACTGTGACAAGTTTGTGTGGATCGAAAAGCCACTGATAGGTTTTCACAGAGAGCTTGTTCAGGATCTACGTGATGCTGTGTGGGACAAGAAAGAGGAGATTCGTGCGATGGAGCGAGAGATCCAGGAGCTTCGCCAGGTGCAGGGGAGGCAGGGGCAGGGAGGTGGTGAGACAGACGGGCTTAAGATTAGGCCAGATAGTGGACAAAATTTCCTCATTATCTGGGCATTATCTGTTGCATTTGCAGTTTATGTTGCCATGTCGTTGTCCAGCAGCTGAAATAAGTTGCTGCTTCGTGGAGTGTAGCAGCCAGCTTAAGAAATTGTTTTCCAACCCAGAAACTTATTATAAGTGTAATGCCAACAACAGGGATTTATTAAGCATCTATAAATAAATCATGTCTGTGCCACTAACACCCATCGATTTTGGAGAGGATTTAACCGCTCAGCTATCGCGATTGTTCAGATAGTAGTGGTACAGTCACCGTTTTGGATTCAACTAGTGGCCTTGGCCGTATCAAATCCTAAAGTCGCGATACATTTTACTCCGAGTACGGGAGGCAGATTGTTTCGCCCGACAAGTTCGACGCACACAACTCTAGAGTTTAACCGAAATACATATATAGGTTCAAGTTCAATACATCATTAGGCTGCTACACTGCTAGCCCTCTTTCTCTGCTTGGGTGCCAACTTTCTTCCTCTTTCCTTCACGTCCACTGGCTTC
This sequence comes from Avena sativa, assembly GCA_916181665.1. NCBI lineage: Eukaryota > Viridiplantae > Streptophyta > Magnoliopsida > Poales > Poaceae > Avena > Avena sativa. The sequence goes on along the minus strand of OV702289.1, from coordinate 538,454,844 downwards.
TTCATCTCCTACCTTCTTCCTCTTCCTGGGTGCCAATTTTCTTACCTTCACGTACCCTGCATCTCCGGGCCGAGGGAAGTCAGGCCAATCAGCACCAGAATCTTGTCCGACATCATCACTCCACTCGTTTTGGTTTTCTTCCCACAGCAAAATCACTGAGTCGGCTGTCTTGTTTCTTACCTTGCGCTTCCTGTAAAAAATAGTACATGGATTACTACCTTATATCTACAGACTATAAACATTTTTTGTGTGTGAATGTACCATCTCATACCTAGGTTTGGGAGCATTAAGGGGACATCCAGCTGCTCTATGGCCTATAAGATGGCAGGTCTTGCATCTGTTTTTGCCCTTCTTTGTAGCACAGAAAGCCAAACCCTTCTTCTCGAGAAAATTCTTAAACCTATTCACCTGGGGTCTTCCTCTGCCCCTTTTTGTAACTGGCTGGCAAAGCTCGAAAGACAGTTGGACTTGAGGCCACTGAGATGGGTCTGTACATGGCTCGACGGATCCAGCGTACGCAGCTCTGAACTTTTTCATAGAGTAGTAGTCTGACAAATACTGATCCAAATGTGGTAGAGTTCTTTGCTTCACCAAGAAGGCCAAGGCGTGGTCGCAAGGTTTCCCGGTATGCTGCCACTCTAAGCAGGTGCATTCTCACAGCTGGATGTTCACAACATCCCTTTTGCCACTCTTGGACATATCGACCACCTCACAGCTTCTGCTGGTTGACGGGAGAACCTTAAGATGAGCAAGTCCTCGGCTTCTCTTGTGCAGTTGCTGTACAACTGGCGGTAGCATATGCCCTCTAAGTCTCCTACCGATCTCTCTCCTTATATTTAACAGCTTCATGATCATACCACGTATGCTGTCCATCAAGATATGAACAGGACGCACTTTTATGTCCTTCACCCAGTTATTCTGGCATTCTGCAAGGTTGTTTTTTATGTAATCAACTTTGATGTCAGGGTTGGATTGACTCCTCTTCCATAGCTGCGAATGATGGATGGCTAAGTACTCTGGAAGTTCAGGGGCTTCGGCAAAAATCTTGCTCATGAAATAATCGCTGCTACTAGGTTTGTAAACTCTAGCAGCAGGAAACATGTAACGAAATACACTGCCTGCGTAGTGTGAGTACAAGTTAAGCACCATATGGGCATGGCATTATCTACCTTCAGCTCGCGGGAACACCTCCTTCACTGCATTTGTCAGCCCTTTGCATGCATCCGTGGATATAGCCAATGGATCCATGTGGCCTATTGATCTCCTGAGCTGCCTCATAAACCAGACCCAGTTTTCCTCTATTTCTGTTTCAAACAGCCCGAATGCCACTGGGAACATCCAGTTGTGACCATCAAGTGGAATGGTAGATGGCAGGCAGCCTTTCCATTTGCCAGTTAGGACAGTGCTGTCTACACTCAGATACGTCCTACAGCTGTCCTTGAATCCCTCGATGCAAGGTTTAAGCGCCATGAAAAATCTTTTGAAATATATTTTACCACCTTCTGATTTGGTGTCAATCTCCACAACACTCCCCGGACGCCTAACTACCTCCACCTTGAAGTTGTATATCATCCTGAAGCTATTGGTCCAATCCCCGTGCAAGACCCCTAGAGCTTTCTCTTTATCTTTCCAAACCGTGTAATATGGAAGGACAATGTTGTATTTAGAACCGAGGCTAGTCTGAATATTTTTCGCGGTCTCCTTAGGGTTATCCTTTAGTATGGACATAGATTGCATAGCCACCCACTCTGTATCAGCCATTGAGGATTTCAGTTTGCTGCCTGTCGGACACATGTGTGGAGGGCCCATTTTGTTCACCTACAACACAGATTCATTTAAAAGATAAGCGGAGTCGACTAGTTGCCAGAAAGATATCGCACATCAATTGTAGTTATAGAGTGAAAAGAGAGAGAGAGAGAGTTCTAATGGTTTGCTGCATCCATTGCCCTAATACCCTAATTGCAGTAGACGCATGTAAGGATCTTGCTGTGATCCTCCATGGACAATGTACCTCGGCCCGTCCATTCATCCATGTTAACTTGCAAACGGCCTCATACCTCTCGGCAGAGTTCTTCAGTCGATAAACGTCGAACTCCCCCTTGATACAAAAATTCCAGAACAACATCCTGAACTCATGCATGCTCCTGAACTCGGTGCTGACCGAAATTATAGGATACTCGTGGTCATGTTTCATTTCTTCTACTTCAACACCCAAATCATCGACTGGAATACCAGCCTCATCGTTAAGTTCCTCGTATATTTCATCATCACCAGATTATTGATCCTCTACAGTGCCTTCTTCTTCATCTGATTCAGAATCTTCGCCATCGTCTCTAATGCCTAGTACTGCACACATCATATTGACTCCCATGGGTGGGGCTGCACCATCGTCTCCACCTGGATGGATAGGAACATTGCCCTAGTCCACTTCACCAGCAACTCTGTTTTCTCCAAGACACTTGGTTGGTTCTGCTGCAACCACATGGGGTGGTCTTACGTTTGCACGCATCCTAGGTACTTCAGTGGACAAACAGCAGTCAAAATCAATTTCATCTTGAGTGTACAGAACCCTCTTGCTCTTCCTGTGTACATCCTCCTTCCTGATGTAATCTTTCCTGATGGTATCAGTAGGGCTTGACATCTGCGTTCCATTCCCCATCGAACTAGGCCTTTTGCTGCCGCTCTTGGGTGTGATCTCCTTACTGCCTCCCCTCATGGGTGTTGGCTCCAGGGTGCTGGCATTATTGCCTGACCTCTGCGGCGTGTTCTTCTTCGAATTAACCCTTTTGCTGGTACTATTGGGTGTGTTCTCCTTCGTGCTGGCATTATTGCCTGACTCCAGCGGCGTGTTCCGCTCCAAATTAGCCCTTTTGCTGCTACTATTGGGCGTCTTCTCCTTCATGCTGGCATTATTGCCTGACCTCAGTGGCATGTTCTGCTCCAAATTAGCCCTTTTGCTGCTACTATTGGGCGTGTTCTCCTTCGTGCTGGCATAATTCCCTGACAGCGGCGTGTTCCGCTCCAAATTAGTGTTTTTTCTGCTCCCACTGGGTGTGGTAGCCTCCGTGCTGGCCATCTTCGCCTCTTTGCTACCACTCCTACGAGTGTTCACCACCATGCTAGCCCTCTTAGCGTTTTTGCTGCTACCATTCGGTGTGGCATTTTGACTAGATCTCAGGGGTGTACTCTGCGGCGTGGTGCCTTTTGTCGTGTGACTCTTGGGCGTCCTCTTCTCTGGCATGGTCTCCTTGGTGATGTTCTTCTTCGGGGTGCCCTTTCTGGGGATGCTCTTCCTGCTCCTCTTTATGACGCTCCTCTATAAGACTCTCCTCTGTTCGAAGCCACCCTCAGTCGCACCAGCCCCAGTGATGCCATGGATCAGGTCATGCATGCCTTCTAAAAGTCCATCATCTCTATTGTCGAGTTCCAATTCCTCTCCAACCGTGAGCACTACCAAGTGGAAGTAAACTTCACCTCTATAATGTTTCCTTATAAACGGTACGACTAAAAATCCCTGGTATCTTTCACTTCGATAGCTTTTTTGCTCCTGTAACCATAATATAACAAACGTGCTTCCCGAGAGGACCCCCACAGCACCTTCACACGTAACGATGCCATCAGGTCAGATAACTCTACCACTTCAGGGTCGTATCTGCCAAGGATTACATCAAACTCGTCATAGAATTTTTCTGTGCCATCATCTAATTTTGTAGTATAATCCGCGACACCGATACGAACGATTACTTTGCCATCATCAGGTTCTTCAGGATAGAAACCTCTAAGAGGTTCGAGAGATGGAGCGGCACCATCAGACCCAGCCCCAATGCCACCGCCGCCATCACCAGCGTCATCGTTAGCTGGATCAACCTCGGTGGAAGTACCAAGACCAGGAGCAAGGCGAGGGCCCTTAGCAGCGGGAGCTACATTACATGGTGGACAGGCAGGGCCCCTTCTAACGGCAGCCACAATAGGATCAGCTACTGCCATGCCACCTCGACGATCAGGAGTAGTTCCCACAACAACAGTGTTTCGAGTGCTAGTAGAGTCCAGACCATGAGCTGGCTTCAGACCAGCAGCTCGCTGAACCTGAGCACGGGTTCGAGGAGGAGAGAAGGCATCAATCTTTGCAACAACAGTGGGGTAGCCTCCGGAAGCCTTAGTTTGCTCAACAGCGGCAGGGATTGGGTCAACAAGATCCATCAACAATAACACGAGGACGACCAGTACCAGCAGATTCGAGAGCACGGGTTCGCACAACTTGAGGACGGTTTCGAGGAGGAGCAACACACAAGGCGACGGTCTTGGCAACAATAGCGGGGCAGCCTCCAGACGCCTTAGTTTGCTCAACAGCAGCATGGATTGGGTGAGCAGCAGCCGCATCAACACGGGCACGGGGAAGGGGACGACCAGTACCAGCAGATTCTAGAGCAGATTTCTCCACAACGGCAATACGGGGACTCCTACGAGGAGGTTGCCTGACAGAAGCATGTCGCGGACGAGGAACCACATTTTTCTCAACAACAGCAGGGGTTTGATTTAGACCTCCTTGTCCAATAATAGCTGGGTGACTCCCAGTAGCAGGAGCTTCCTCATCCACTATGTTACACACCAGCGTAACCACGCGAAGCCTAATATGCTGTTTCATCAACCCAATTAGCTGACTGTCACACGCTATAGGAACCCTGAAGCCTCGTTCATCAACAATGCTGAACGGTGCAGTCTGCTCTGGCCTCATTTCAGCAAGTTCACGCACAGCAGCAACCAAACCAGGGACAGTGCATAACTGCACATGCGCTACTTCCATCTTCAGACTCTGAGCCTATTTCCACGTGCTCTTCCCATGTGCTAATTTAACGAGGTAGCCGCAGATGCTCACCGGAACCATGTATTTGGGTTCAGCGGAGATCCTAGTTGACAGAAAATTGGAGACAAAAGATAAGAATTGTTTGTCAGCATCGTGCTAGCAAACAATTCTATGTTCGATATATCTCTGTAATACCAATAGCCAGCTAGCAGTTATAGGTAGTGCGAATAGCAAAGAGAAGAGTAGCTCACCCGAAATTAGCCAGAAGTACTTCTTCCTCGGCAAATGGATCTGCCATCCTTCGCGCTGCTCAACTCGTCGGCGGTAGAGGCGGGCTAGATCGTCGCAACGGCTGGCACGACATTCGGCATTAGAGCTCGGTAGCAGCGAGTAGGCGCAGCAACTTGGTGCCGGAAGTCAAATGCCTGAAGAGATCATTCTGGTTGGAGACGGGATTTCGACGCCATCGGTACTAGGGTTCATGCGAAAAGAGGGAGGGAGTGGATTTGTGAATTTGGTCAACGCACGATGCTCCTTTAGTATCTCGTTTCACCTACGTGGTTGCCGCGTTGGAGCTCGCATCACGGAAATATTACTGACATGAGGGTCCCGACCGTCTACTTCATGGGGAAGTTTCACGGCATGTTTGGATTTGGTAGGGTGAGACGAATTTGCATCGAAATGGCCCCTCTCGGTAGTTGGCGGCCCAACTTTTCGAAACATGGTAATTTCAGGCAACTTAGGTAGCGCCATGCGCTGGCCTGCCAACTTTGGTACCACAGACGAACAAGGCCCCAACAAACACCACAATTTCATAAAGACATCCAACTCCAAATATAACTCATAACAAGTATTTGTAATCTCTAGCCTAAGTGCCACCATGGTGTGCACACTGTTACTTTCACAAACATGGGGAGAGCAGAGATCTATTAAAGCACTTGAGTAGCAAGGTAGATCTATAGATTACAAGCTCATGATCACAATATGATCATGCATAGAGAGAGAGATGAACACATAGCTACCGGTAGAACCCTTAGCCTTGAGAGAGAACTACTCCCTCCTCATCATGGGAATCAGCAACGGCGATGGAGATGGTGGTGGAGATCGATGGAGATGGATCCAGGGGCACTTCCCCATCCCGGCAAGGTGCCGAAACAGAGACTTTCTGTCCCCCGAATCTCCCCTTCGGTGGCGGCGGCGCTGTGGAACTTTTCGTGGCTGGAGGCTTGATGATTTAGGGTTTTTGCCTTGGGGGAGATATATAGGCGAAAGAGGCAAGGTCGGTGGCCGGCCAGGGGGCCCACACCATGCCCTGGCGCGGCTTGGGCTGGCCCGCGCCAAGGGGGGTGTGGCCACCCTATGGCCCCTCTCTAACTCTCCTTCTGGCTCCGTGAGTCTTCCGGGAAATAGTAACTTTGGCTTTTGTCCCGTCCAATTCCGAGAATATTCATTTTCTGACTTCCTGGAACCAAAAACAGCAGAAAACAGGCAACTGGCACTATGGCATCTTTGAAAGAACATTTCATGTTTTCCTATGTTTTGTGTGTTAGATAACAATACTATGGAGACTTTTCATGTGTGCTAAGTGACATGGGTATGCCCAATAGGCACTCAACTATAGCATACCTGGTGCGGCTCGACGGAAGGCCCACTTGAAGAACTGCCAAGGTCCATGACGCCTATGACGGTTCGAATGATACGAAGCCTACAAGGACACAGACTCCTGGCATAACAAGGCAAGGAAAGTACAAGACTAGACTAGATACGAACTCTAACTTGTAAACCAATTCGTATTGGTACCTGAGACATAGCCTCCCCATATATAAAGGCTAGGAGGGTCCAACGAGAAGGTATCCTCACCTCCAATCTCTCAATCGCAACACGCTATGCCACAATAGATCTAGACATCGCGACTCCCTCAATAGATAGATCTACGATCTCCCATACGCCAGATCCAATCTGTGCATCCACCGCCATCGGCGACATTGTAATCCTTCGGATCATCATCAATCAAGAGCAGACAAGCAGGAGTAGGGTCCTCTACGAGGCCTAAACCTGGGTAAACCTTGCGTCCCCGTGTGCTTGTTTGCTAGCCGTACCGAGATCTCCAGCGCTCCTCAATTCCTGAACCTAAGTCCATAACAATGGGCATTGATGAGTTAAACCCTCGTCAATTGATGCCGTCTGTGGGAATTGGAAGTGCTGATGTTGCGATTTTGACGGCTCCATCAACCCGAAGATCTAAAAATCGCCGATCTTAGGCGTGCAGCCGAGCCGATCGGATCAACGTATTGGCGACAGCTGTCCTATTCATGGCTGTGGAGATTAATTTCCAAGTCCGATCAGCACCACGAGTTGTCACCTGATTACTGCACGTACGTGTCCAGATGAGAGGCACTTGGAAAAGAAAGTGAATAAGAAACGACAATGGAGAAATTTGCCTCTCTCAATCTTTGGAAGAGAACACAGGACCAATTCCAAGAATTGCATGTGCCTGATAGATGCATCGCATGAGGAATCAAGTCTCGATGGCCAGGTTGAAGGGCACATCAACGGATTACGGTCTCGTCGATCGACAAGTCCATGTTTGCACGGCCCGACGATCACCTTGCTACTGGTTCCACGCTTGGAAACTATCTCTGGACTTGACGACCATGCAGGCTATCGTTTGCAATCAGTCTGATGACAAGCACGTCACCGTGACTTGCCGCCACAACGAATCCGTTCGCTGCGCGACCCATCGACTACACCTGGGGGCTACGCCGACTCCGCCGCGTGGCCCACTGCAGTCTTCGGATGCGGCGAACTACCGCCGCCATCGGCTCTGGTCACTCAATGATCACGTCGACTCCCTCCGATTCGGAGACTTGCCGCGGTGTTCGACTCCGATGACCCGCTATGGCCTTCGGCTGCGGCGACCCACTAAAATCTTCGGCTGCGACAACATGCTACCGCCATCGGTTTCGGCGATCCGCTACCGCGTCGACTCCGGTCTGCCACATCGGCTCCCGAATGCTGTCTCGACTCCATCAACCACCTCGATGCTACACTCGAGGACTCCTTCGACTCCACCATACGACCCTCTTCGGTCCTCGACTCCAGCGACTCGGAAGGCTCCCTCGGCACCGGTGACCCGCTGCGGTCTTCGATTCCATCGACCCGCTGCGGTCTTCTACTACAGTGACTGCCATGGTCTTTGCAGTCGCAAGTTGCATCGACTCCACGTATGCCGCATCGACCCCGTCGACATCGCTAATTCCACACTCGGGGGCTCCGTCGACTCCGCCGCGAGGCCCGTTACCGCCTTCGGCTACGGTGACTCACTACGGTCTCCAACTCTGCCCATCTACTGAGTCTTCGACTCTATCACGCGACTCACTACGGTCTTCAGCTGTGTTCTTCGGGTGAGGTGACCCGATACGGTCTTCGACTGCTGTGGCCCGTTACAGTCTTCATATATGGCAATTCGTCATCACCACGCGACTCCGATCCGCCGCGTCGACTACGTCCGCCGCATGACTCGCTCCCATGTCAACTCTAGTCTTCGACTCTAGTGATTCGCTACGGTATTCGACTCGGGGGCTCCCTCGAATCCTGCGATCACGAGCCGCTACAATCTTCAACTCCCGCGACCCGCCGATCGCATCGGATCTTGCGACTCGTTCGTCACGGCAACTATCAATAAAGCTAAGTTCTATAATTAAAGTTGATTTCTTTCTTACTTTAATCGCACTCGAAACACTCGGGGGATGCGCCCTCTTCGAGTAACCTAATATATCGTCGACTCCACGCACTCGAGCACCTCATACGCGATAGCCCGAGTAGCTGATTCTGCCTAATCGTCGAATCCTTGAACTCCGAGCACCTCGGCAAGGTACTGAGACTAAGGGTAATCAGGCTAACGAAAAGGCCTAGCATACAGTGCAAAAGTGTCGACTCGATTGGCACCAGAATTTTACTTTGCAAACCGACATGCAAATATTGTTTACAAGATACAAATACTTCACAATTCTTAATGTTTTATGCAGCTTATAAGGATGTCAACTGCGTCGAGCTATTCTATCGGGTCCTCCAACAGGATTCGACAAAACAACTGGCTATGACATACACTCAAGACCCGAGTCGAGTCCCTCCTCGGATGGTTGCATCGCTTGATGCTACACACATGCGACGTTGGCCACGCACCCGATAAAAGTGACTCCATCGACTCCATCAGCATCGTTGACTCACCCATGTTTTCTTCTCGCATGATTGGCGACTACATCTACAAAGATACAAGACTCGAGTCTCTGCCCAAGTCTGTGACTCCGCCAGACACTCAGGGGCTACTCCAAGCTAGAGCTCTGGTCGCGCATATACAAGATCCTCGAGTGACACGCTCTGACTCCTCACTCGAATCCATGATTTGACTAAGGACTCGGAGGCTACTCCCATAGGGAGCGCTGGCCGCGCACCTGAAGAAATTTGTGAAGATATCCAAGCATTATGAAAACCCTTCACTCGAATCTATGATTCGATTGTGGTCTTCGGGTTACTCCCATAGGGAGCACTGAAAGCAAATTCGACTGAAACCAGCAAACAAAAAGACGACAGCAGTCGCAAAAGTTCTTGAGTCCCTGCCTGAGTCTTCGACTCAACCAGGCACTCGGGGGCTACTCTCATAGGGAGCACTGGTCGCGCATCCTATGATTATTTTTCCTTGTACATCGTACTGTGTGTCGATAACATCCACACTCGAAGGCTATGGCGACTCCGCCTCATATTTTCCCTACAAAGAGATTACGTCTCCTGGGCCACCCGAATCATCTCCGCGATGACAAAAAATTCGGATGCCGCGCTTACAGCGTGAAGATAAGACCTGAATAAGGCCTGGCAACACATCTGCTACGCACTACCAAAGATATATCCGTGCCTTCAGGTACGATGAATATGCCTTGACGGATGCGTCGAGTGCTCACACTTATACACTGGGATTCGAATTCTATAAGACCTCCGCGGCATGAGTCGAATTACGCCAGCAATTTCCGAATTCGAGTCCGGGGACTCGAGTTTGAGTAGGTAGCGTTGTTTTTGCCCTCGAGCAATTAACTGGTCCCGATCCATCGAGCGCACCAGGCACGTTTACCATCATCCCTATGAACTACTACAAATTCGACTGACCCGATGAACTTCCGGGGGAAGTGCTACGCACTCGACACAATTGTCGACTCCGACATCCTAATGCAAAGATCAAGACTTCTGAGTCTCCATCCGAATCTATGATTCACATGGACACTCGGGGGCTACTGACATGGGTATGCCCAATAGGCACTCAACTACAGCATACCTGGTGCGGCTCGACGGAAGGCCCACTCGAAGAACTGCCAAGGTCCATGACGCCTATGACGGTTCGACTGATACAAAGCCTACAAGGACACAGACTCCTAGCATAACAAGGCAAGGAAAGTACAAGACTAGACTAGATACGAACTCTAACTTGTAAACCAATTCGTATTGGTACCTGAGACCTAGCCTCCCCATATATAAAGGCTAGGAGGGTCCAACGAGAAGGTATCCTCACCTCCAATCTCTCAATCGCAACACGCTATGCCATAGTAGATCTAGACATCGCAACTCCCTCAATAGATAGATCTACGATCTCCCATACGCCAGATCCAATCTGTGCATCCACCGCCATCGGCGACATTGTAATCCTTCGGATCATCATCAATCAAGAGCAGACAAGTAGGAGTAGGGTCCTCTACGAGGCCTGAACCTGGGTAAACCTTGCGTCCCTGTGTGCTTGTTTGCTAGCTGTATCGAGATCTCCAGCACTCCTCAATTCCTGAACCTAAGTCCATAACAATGGGCATTGATGAGTTAAACCCTCGTCACTAAGTGTGCAGGAAGTTTTGAGGGGGGCCGGATAATCCGCCCTTCCAAGGGCCGGATAATCCGGCCTACTCATCTCTCAAGGAAGCCAAGGCGCGTCACTCTGTGTCCAGTCGGATTTTCTCCTAGAAAATCCGAACTGGGGCGGTTTTTCCTCCCCAGGCCGGATAATCCGGGTTTCGCAAGGGCCGGATGATCCGGCCCCCAGTTTTCGAGCAAAAGGAGCCAAGGGGCGTTGCTCGGTATCCGGTCAGATTTTCTCCCAAAAAATCCGAACTGGGGCGGTTTTTCTTTCCTAGGCCGGATAATCTGGCCTTCACATAGGACCGGATAATCCGGCACCCAGAAGTTGATCAAGGGCAAGCTCGGCGCGACGCTCTGTGAGGGGGCGGATTATCTGCCGGATATTCCGAGTCTGGGGCGGTGTTTTCCCCAGGCCGGATAATCCGGCCCCCAATATGTGCAACGACAGGTTTTTGGAAGGGGGTATAAGTACCCCTTCTTCCCCAATGATCAGAACTCTTGATTCATTCGAAATTGACCAGACCTTGTGCAAGAGCTCTCATTCTCAATCTCCCACTTCAACCACTCGAAGGTCTTGATCTTTGGTGGAATTGAAGGAGGAGAAGTTCATCATCAACATCAAGAATCAAACGCTTTAACTCCTCTCCATTCACTTGGAGAAATCCCTGATCTAGTATTCTTGTCAATACCTAGATCTTGTTATTGTGTTTGACAACTTTGTTCTTGTGGCAGCTTGTTGTCATTTCGGGAGCCTCCAAGTTGTTGTGGAGTTGTTTCCCCGCTAGTTGTGTAAAGGCGCCGGTGCCCGCCTCGAAGGGTACCTATACTAGAAGGTGGATCAGGCCTGTTGTGGCGAGATCCATCGGAGAACTGGGTGAGGCCTTTTGTGGCGTGGTGGTCTTAGTACCGCCCACCCCTCCAACACAGACGTACTTCCCTTAACAAGGAAGGAACTGCGGTCAAACAAATCCTGTGTCTCCGTGTGCTTCAGTTCGGTTCACTCGTTCCTCTTCCACTCGCTCCTTACTCGCTAGTAGATAGGTTCGCATATAGGGAAATTCCACACATTAGTTTATCTAGATAATTTACCTTTGTGCTAAGCCTAAAATTGAAAAAGAATTAAAAATTGGTGTAGCACCTATTCACCCCCCTCTAGGTGCCCATACGATCCATTTCAATTGGTATCAGAGCCCCGGCTCTTAATTCGGGCTTAACCGCCTAAGAGTAGTATGGGTACGAAGGATGATGGAAATGAGGCTGTGGATAAGGTCACAATGGATGATCTCAAGTCGTTGGAAACAACCTTGTTGAAATCCTTTGAGGCCAAGATGGAGGAGATGAATCAAATGATTGCTCGCCTTAAAATCATCGATAGCCCCATCTCCATCCTCCTCTGAGGCTCCCTCACCATCATCTAAGGAAAAGGGTAACACCGGATCCAAGGATGATGATGTGGAAGGTGAAAAACTAAATGGCTCCACCTCCAAAAAGGGAAGTGGTAAGGAGGAATATAGTGAGGTTCGCCACGTATATTCCCCCGACCCACCTATCCCTCATCCTCATATAAACAATAGGGGTGATCCACCCAAGCTCACTGCATCCTCTTTTAACCAATGACAATTTCTAATGAAATCTCATGTTTGCAGCTCCTCTATTGAATTGTGGAGGATTATTGAAGAAGGTCTTCATATTGGAGATCAAACCAATCTAACAAGAAGGGAAGTTGTGGATAGCCAGTTGAATGCCACTGCTCTCCACATGATAAAGCTGGGTGTGGGTCCCAAGGACATGCCACACATTGAACATCTCAACACAACTAAAGAGGCGTGGGGTGCTCTTACGGACCTTTTTGTTGGAAATGAAAGCATGAGAAGAAACAGGTATGATGCCCTTAGTAATGAAGCTGAGGGATTCTACATGTTGGATGGTGAAAACCATGAGGACATGTATAGAAGACTCAAGGGCATCGCAACAACGTTTCGGAAGCATGGGGCCACTCACATTGATGATGCATGGATAAAAAGAAAGTATGTGAGTGCCTTAATGCCTTTCGAACCAACGGATTTGAAGAGCTTGCAAGGTAGACACAACTATCATCAAATGACATCCAATGAAGTCATGCAAGAAATGGCGTCATTCAAAGTGGCGGCAAAGAATGCTGAAGATGCCTGTGCTCGGGCCATTGGAATGCAAAAGGGTGTCAATGTGGCTCTCAAAGCCAATGTTGTTGAGCAAGAGGACGATGAAGGGGCTTTTGAGAGGATATCCATGGACTGCCCCGATGAGGTTAAACATGCACATGGTGAGTACATGGCATTCTATGCAAGGAACTTTTGGAAGGACCCTGCCAAAGCCAAGTCTGTACTTGAGTGCAAGAATGGGTCAAATGGAAGAAGGGAAAGTGGCCCAAGATTGAGAACTTGCTTCAACTGTGGAGATAGACTGCACTTTGTAGCCGAGTGTCCTTATGAAAATAGAGAAGACAATGGTGGCAGGCTCATTCTCAAAGAGAAATCCAAAGCTCCTAAGAAGAAGCCATTTTCTAAGAAGAATGGCCCTTTCAGGAAGCAACCCAAGATGGTACTTGTAGCTCAAGAGGAATACTCCTCCGCAAGTGAAGATGAAGAGGATGATGATAGTTCCCGAGAAGTGGCTGCTATAGCCACCACATCGACTCCCTCCTCTCTCTTCGACTCGCCGAACGAGAATGCCATCAACAACAATGCCACTTGTCTAATGGCAAGAGGATCCGAGGTATCAACTTATAACTCCTCATTTCCTAAGACTAACATAATTTTGGATATGGATGATCATGACAGTCTTGAAATGAAAGAAGAAGTTATTGCCTTGGATACTTTTTTCACTAACCTACAAGGTGAGCACAAACTCCATTTTGATGCTCTTATGAGACAACTTGCTCAAGCCGAAGATCTCCTTGAAGGAAAGGGCAGAATTGAAAGAGAAGATGCCTTGGAGATAGCCTCTTTGAAGAATGCTTTGGAAGAGGAAGAGGAAGCTCGAGTTTCTTTGGAAGAAAGACTCGAATCCCTAGAGGAGTCACAAGAGGAAGCTGTAGCTCAGCTCATTAAAGAACGTGATCATGCTCTTGCCAAGGTAAAGAAACTAAAGAAAGAAAAGATTGATTTTGGGGCCGTTCATGCTAGACTTTTGGAGAAGTTTGATGATCTTGAAAGTGCTCACAAGGCATTGAAGAGTGATCATTCTACTCTAAATGAGTCTCATGACCAGCTCCAAACTCAATTGAAACGTTATGACGTGCCAAGTACCTCCTCTTCATCCCTTGGAAAAGAAGATCTTACAAGAAGTTCTCAACACAAAGGTAAAGGGGTTATTGATGAGATACTGAGCAGGCAAAGGACAAACCACAGTAAAGAAGGTCTTGGTTACATACCCAAGATAAAGAGCAAGAAAAAACAACAAGAAGAAGAACAAGACTGCTCAATCAAAGACTAGCAACATTACAAATGACAAGACTAATTATGATGGTTTTGCAGGGATCAACAATCCTAATTTCGAACTATATTGTGATTCTTATGGTGATGTTTATGCTAGTTATGTAGGGCCTTATGATTGTTACATTCCTTGGTCTATTTGGGTTCCTAAGACCCTTGTTACTAACATGAGAGGACCCATTGAAAAATGGGTACCTAAAACCAAGAAGTAATTTTCTTGCAGGGCTATGCTTCCGGTGGTTCTAAATGGGTACTCGATAGTGGTTGTACGAGTCATATGACCGGAAGCAAGGAGATCATCATGGAGATGCGGCCAAACCGTGATCACATTACCGTCTCCTATGGTGACAAGTCAAAATCTGAGGTATTGGGTCTCGGCAAAGTTGTGATGGCTCACGATATCTCCCTCGTGGACGTCATGCTTGTTGAGACCCTCGGGTATAACTTACTTTGAGTTCGTGCCCTTGGTAAGATGGGCTTTGCAGTTTACATTGATGCTGATTTAGTGGTACTCTTGTGGAGCAAGTCTCTAAAAATCGCTTTCGTGGGATATGTCAAAAACGACCTGTACGTGGTGGACTTTTCGGGGAAAACCACTACAGGCCCGATGTGTCTTTTCGGAAAGGCTGACGCGGGTTGGCTATGGCATCGCCGACTAGCCCACGTCAATATGAGAACTTTGCAAAGTCTCCACAAGGGTGGCCACATTCTTGGACTAAAAGAAAATGTCTCTTTTGCCAAAGATCGTGTTTGCAGGGCGTGTGTTGAAGGGAAAATGCATGATTCACCTCATCGAAGGAAAACCATTATCTCTTCAAAAAGGATCTTGGAGATCCTTCATGTGGACCTCTTCGGACCTCCATATCATGCAAGCCTCGGTGGGAAGAAGTATTGTCTAGTGATTGTTGATGATTACTCTAGATACACTTGGGTTTATTTCTTCAAGTTGAAGAGTGAAACTCAACAAACTGTCATTGACTTCGCCAACGAGGTTCAACGTCAACACAACGTCCCCATTATGGCTATAAGGAGTGATAACGGCTCGGAGTTCAAGAACTACACCTTAAATGAGTTCCTAAGTGAAGAGAGGATAAGACATCAATATTCCAATGCGTACACCCCTCAACAAAATGGTGTAGCCGAGAGGAAGAATCGAACTCTAATGGATATGGCAAGATCAATGTTAGCCGAATTTAAATCTCCATATAACTTCTGGGCTGAAGCAATCTCAACTGCTTGTCATTCATCCAACCGTTTATACCTCCGTAAGATCTTGGACAAGACTCCGTATGAAATACTTACCGGTAACAAGCCAAACATCTCATACTTTCGGGTATTCGGGTGTAAGTGTTTCTTTCTTATTAAAGGAGTTCGTTTATCTAAGTTTGAATCTAAGGCTTTAGAAGGTATTTTTGTTGGTTATGGTGCCGAATCCCACACTTATAGAGTCTACAATAAGCTCTCCGGAACTGTTGTAGAATCTTGTAGTGTGGTGTTCGAGGAAAATGACGGTTCCCGTGCGGAGCAAGTTGGTGTTTGTGATGCAGATGTTGAAATACCCCAAGATGCCATAAGAGGAATGGGCGTGGGATTCTTCCGCCCCATTGAGGAACCCCTTGTGGCGGTCCGGGAAGGACAATGCTCTACTCATATAGAGCCCTCATCTACACATACGCAACATGCTCCAACCACGGGGGCAACTTCTACACCATCGCCATCAACTGCTGAAGGTCAAGATGCTCCAGAAAGCTTCAGGACGGATTTTCTGGTGGACACCAGATTATCCGGCCAACCCGCTCTAGCTGACCTTTCTGCTCCTGGTGGTGAAGATATCATAGCAAGCTCCAGGCCGGATTTTCCGGCTGACCCCGGATTATCCGGCTCCTCACCCGTTCAAGCAAGTCCCAGGCTCCCTGATGAAGATGCTGCAAGTACTCCCAGGCCGGATTATCCGGCCTCTTCATCGGCTGGATTATCCGGCCCTGACTCTCCAGTTCTGCAGCCTCCTACTACGGCTAGAGACTCACCTCAAGGGCATACATCTCCACCACCTGCTACTGATGTTCCAGTTACTGATCAAGGCGGAGAAAATGCTTCCAATGCAGACTCAAGTGATGAATCTCCTCCACCAAGAGACAATAAACTTATTGAACTTCGTCGCAAGGCTCGTGCTGATCGTAACCTTGAGTTGAGGGGTCACACTCTCGACAAGGTTGTTGGTGATCTTCGACGAAGGGTTTCTATAAGAAGAGAATTGGACAGTTTTGGTGAGCATCAAGCTCATATCTCCATGGTGGAACCTAAGGTCTTTGAAGCTCTTGAAGACCCAGACTGGGTTGTTGCTATGCATGAAGAATTGAATAATTTCGAGCGCAACAAAGTCTGGAAACTAGTGGAGAAACCCAAAGAGTGCCACAATGTTATCGGCACCAAGTGGATTTTCAAGAACAAGCAAGATGAGAATGGCATTGTTGTGAGGAACAAGGCAAGACTTGTGGCACAAGGTTACTCCCAAGTTGAGGGCATCGAGTTCGGCGAGACCTATGCTCCTGTGGCTCGCCTTGAGTCCATCCGTATCCTTCTTGCTTATGCTTCCCATAACAATTTTAAGTTGCAGCAAATGGACGTCAAGAGTGCCTTCCTTAACAGTCCTCTACATGAGTTGGTATACGTAAAGCAACCCCCGGGGTTTGAGGATCCTACCTTCCCGAACCATGTCTACAAACTCGATAAGGCACTCTATGGCCTTAAACAAGCCCCACGTGCGTGGTATGAGCACCTTAAAGAGCTTTTGTTAGATCGTGGTTTTGAAGTTGGGCAAATCGACCCCACTCTTTTTACTAAGAAGGTTAAGGGGGAGCTCTTAGTATGCCAACTATATGTAGACGGTATCATTTTTGGTTCTACTAACAAAGCTTTTAACGATGAATTTTCAAAGCTTATGACTGACATGTTTGAGATGTCTATGATGGGGGAATTACGGTTCTTTCTTGGATTCGAGATCAAGCAACTTAGAGAAGGAACCTTTATTAATCAAGCAAAGTACATCCAAGACATGATCAAGAGATTCAATATGACGGATCTAAATGGTGTCGCTACTCCGATGCAAACAAAGTGTCATCTTGAACTCAACCCTCATGGTAAAGATGTGGACCAAAAGGTATACTGGTCCATGATCGGCTCTCTTCTTTACCTCTGCGCATCTAGACCCGATATTGTGTTGAGTGTGGGAGTGTGTGCAAGGTATTAAGCAGCTCCTAAAGAAAGCCACTTAGTGGCGGTCAAGAGGATCTTTCGATATTTAGTTCATTCCCCCAACTTTGGTCTCTGGTATCCCAAGGGCTCCAATTTCTCTTTATGTGGTTATACTGACTCAGATTGGGCTGGTGATAAGGATGATCGGAATTCAACTTCTGGAGCTTGTCAATTCTTGGGAAGATCTCTTGTATGTTGGTCCTCCAAAAAGCATAATTGTATATCTCTCTCCACCACCGAAGCTGAATATGTTGCTGCAGCGCTTGTACTCAATTATTGTGGATGAGGCAAACTTTAAAGGAATACGGTGTCAATTGTGACAAAGTGCCTCTTTCATGTGATAATTAAAGTGCTATCAAAATTGCGTATAATCCAGTTCAGCACACAAGGACAAAGCATATTGAGATTCGGAATCATTTTATTCGTGACCATGTTGCTCGAGGTGATATTGATCTATCTTTTGTGAGCACGAAGAACCAACTGGCGGATATTTTTACAAAGCCACCTGATGAAGCAAGATTCTGCTATTTGAGGAATGAGCTAAATATCATTGATTCCGGGAGCTTGTCTTGATTACCCATGCACCCACTCGTACATATCAATCCTTGTTTGGTCTAGGTGTGGGCATGGATATAGGGGGAGTGTGGTCCTAACTTATTGGGCTAACCCTCCCCCCATAATGCCAATAGCAAGTTATATCATTTCTCTTAATATCATGTTGTGATATGTGAGCTTATTGATGAGTATTGGTCGTGAATCCAAGATATATCTTCGCAGTGTCACACCATACACTCCAACAAGGTGGCTTCGGCCACCGCCCTCTCCTTTGTGGAGAATTGGATCTTTTTGGATGTTATTTGCTCTCTCTTGTTCTTATGGGAATCACACTCAATCTTGGCTTTTATTTGATTTTTTTGTTGTTGCAATTTTGAGTGTCTAGTACCATCACAGTTTGGCTCTCTTAATCCTAAGCCTTCCCTACCTCTAAGCCATCTATTCTTGCACACAAGTCCCTTGTACACCTTGTGGGGGTGTTGTTTGGGGACACGCGGGCCTGGTTCTGTGTATAAGAATGAAGAAGAGGACAAGTATGCAGACGAGGACTACGATGAGTGGTCCCATGGGGCGCTAGCATCGCTCTTCTCCCTTTTTGGTGTCTCGATGCCAAAGGGGGAGAAGTAGTTCTATTAGGTTGTCCGTGGATTTGCATGGGTCAGGCATAAGCACTTGCGCTTTTCTATTCGTTATTTCCTGCTTATAAACACTTGCGCTTTTCTATTCGTTATTTCCTGCTTATGCCCATTTAGCGTTGAACTTTTAAATTCATGGTTTGTGATTTGTGGTTGAGAATTTATGTGGTTGTCTGGATGATACCTATGGTCTTCATATCGTGGATTATGCTCATGGTTATATCTATTCATATCCTATTGCTGGAGGTTTATCACGGAAGGCGCGCACTCATAATGGTTGTCCAGTAATAATTGTGATTTATGTCAAGGATGCCTATTGTCTTCTTTGGTGGTATGTGTTTTTGCCCTTTTGTCTATGGAATAGATTCACCTATTTGTGTGCATTTGTATTCCAATGCAAAACTCTATTATGCACACATTGAGGGGGAGTCCCTTTCATAGTTATGTCTGTGTGTCTTGTGTCTTTCTCCTGCAAATCCTGGTATTGTCATCTAACACCAAAAAGGGGGAGATTGAAAGAACATTTCATGTTTTCCTATGTTTTGCGTGTTAGATAACAATACTATGGAGAATTTTCATGTGTGCTAAGTGTGCAGGAAGTTTTGAGGGGGGCCGGATAATCCGCCCTTCCAAGGGCCAGATAATCCGGCCTACCTCATCTCTCAAGGAAGCCAAGGCGCGTCACTCAGTGTCTAGTCGGATTTTCTCCCGGAAAATCTGAACTGGGGCGGTTTTTCCTCCCCAGGCCGGATAATCCGGGTTTCGCAAGGGCCGGATAATCCGGCACCCAGTTTTTGAGCAAAAGGAGCCAAGGCGCGTCGCTCGGTATCCGGTCGGATTTTCTGCCGGAAAATCCGAACTGGGGCGGTTTTTCTTCCCTAGGCCGGATAATCCGGCCTTCACATAGGACCGGATAATCCGGCCCTAGAAGTTGATCAAGGGCAAGCTCGGTGCGACGCTCTGTGAGGGGGCGGATTATCTGCCGGATATTCCGAGTCTGGGGCGGTGTTTTCCCCAGGCCGGATAATCCGGCCCCCAATATGTGCAACGACTGGTTTTTGGAAGGGGGTATAAGTACCCCTTCTTCCCCAACGATCAGAACTCTTGATTCATTCAAAATTGACCAGACCTTGTGCAAGAGCTCTCATTCTCAATCTCCCACTTCAACCACTCGAAGGTCTTGATCTTTGGTGGAATTGAAGGAGGAGAAGTTCATCATCAACATCAAGAATCAAGCGCTTCAACTCCTCTCCATTCACTTGGAGAAATCCCTGATCTAGTATTCTTGTCAATACCTAGATCTTGTTATTGTGTTTGACAACTTTGTTCTTGTGGCAGCTTGTTGTCATTTCGGGAGCCTCCAAGTTGTTGTGGAGTTGTTGCCCCGCTAGTTGTGTAAAGGCGCCGGTGCCCGCCTTGAAGGGTACCTATAGTGGAAGGTGGATCAGGCCTGTTGTGGCGAGATCCATCGGAGAATAGGGTGAGGCCTTTTGTGGCGTGGTGGTCTTAGTACCGCCCACCCCTCCAACGCAGACGTACTTCCCTTAACAAGGAAGGAACTGCGGTTAAACAAATCCTGTGTCTCCGCGTGCTTCACTTTGGTCACTCGTTCCTCTTCCACTCGCTCCTTACTCGCTAGTAGATAGGTTCGCATATAGGGAAATTCCACACATTAGTTTATCTAGAGAATTTACCTTTGTGCTAAGCCTAAAATTGAAAAAGAATTAAAAATTGGTGTAGCACCTATTAACCCCCCTCTAGGTGCCCATACGATCCATTTCAATCTTGTTAATAGGTTAGTCCAAGAAATCATATGAAAATTACTCCAAAGTTGGAACAAAACATAAGAAAGCAGATAAAACCAAGCATGGGACATAAAAAATTATAGATACATTTGCAATGTATCAATGGCCCAAAATATATCGAGCTCATTGGGGAACCCCAAGAGGAAGGTATGATGAGAACAACAGCAAGTTTTCCCTCAGTACGAAACCAAGGTTATCAATCCAGTAGGAGCACGGAAACACCCCAAAGGTGTTGCTAGCTGAGCCTTGGCAGGGCGCACTACCGGTGCTAGTAGCAACGTGGAGACCTGCACAACACAACCACATAACTTTGCCCCAACTTACGATGAGGTTTTCAATCCCACCGGTTTTGCTGAAAACAAAGGATTAAACGTATCAAATGGAAGGAAGTAATAGTTTGCAGAAAGTAAACACAAAGCAGTAAACAGATGATTGTAGATTGAATGTAAAAGAAAGGATCGGGGTCCATAGTTCACTAGAGGTGGCTCTCCTTAAGATAGATAACATGCTGGGTGAACAAATTACAACGGGGCAATTGACAAACATCGAGAAAGCATACAAGCATATACTAATCATCTGGACTCCTTTGAGATTCGATTGGGCATTACAACATTATACATAGACCGCCAGCCAACTACATCTATGACTAATAATCCACCTTCAGGTTATCACCCGAACCCCCTCCAATATTAAGTTGCAAGCAACAGATTATTGCTTTACGAATTGCGTGTAAAGTAAACAATACGATTGTTCTATGAACAAAGGATTGTTGTTTTCTCCCTAGTAGCAACAACACATCTAGTACCTTAGAGATTTCTGTCACTTCCCCAGATTACTAGAGGCATGAACCCACTATCGAGCATAAATACTAACTCTTGGAGTTGCTAGCATCTACTTGGCCAAGATAGCTACTAATAACGGAAAGCATGCAAGATCAAAAATAACAAAGACATGATAGAATCAATAATCAATCTGAAATAGCATCTCAATATCCATCGGATCCCCGCAAACACAACATGCAGAATTACAAATAGATGATCTTGATCATGAACGGAGCTCACAAGATCTAAACATGATAGCACAAAGGAGGAGAACCATCCATCTAGCTACTACATGGACCCGTAGTCTAGAGATGAACTACTCACGCATCACACTGGAGGCTTGCATGATGATGGAGAAGGCCTCCAGGGTGAATTCCCCTCTCTGGTAGGGTGCCGGGAAGAGCTTCAGATCCCTCCCGATCTAGGGATGGAGATGATGGCGGCTACAGACTCTTTCATGGAATTTTGATTGGGTCCTTAGGGTTTCCGTATCAGAGCCAATATATAGGCGGAAGGAGAGGCCGAGGGGGTGCCAGGGGCGGCCAGACCACCCCCTGGCACGAGCCAAGCCTGGCCGCGCGGCTAGGTGGTGTGGCCGCCCTCTGTCCCTTCTCCGTCTCGTATTCTGGCTCCAAGTGTCCCCCAGTAAAATAATAACTTTGGCTTTTGTCCCATCCAATTCCGAGAATATTCATTTTCTGACTTCCTGGAACCAAAAACAGCAGAAAACAGGCAGCTGGCACTGTGGCTCTTGTTACTAGGTTAGTCCAAGAAATCATATGAAAAGTACTCCAAAGTGTGGACAAAACATAAGAAAGTAGATAAAACCAAGCATGGAACATCAAAAATTATAGATACAGTTGCAATGTATCAACATCCCCAAGCTTAACTCCTGCTCGTCCTCGAGTAGGTAAGTGATAAAAAGAAAGAATAATTTTGAGGTGACATGCACCATCATAAACTTTGATCAAAGTATTTGTAAAACATTCAAAGCTGGGATCATAGTACTTCAATCATAACATGAAATACAAAGTTCTAGCAATAATACAAAGAAACTATGATGCAACATGAAAAGGCACAAACAAAAGATTCATGAATAACAATGCTTTGCAAGACGTTTGTTTGTTTCACATAAAGAAAACATAGCATAGTAGTATTCAGCTTGTCCCTCATAGAGTAGCAAATATAAATGCATAGGACACCTTCAAAGTTCATAAGAGTGACTAGATACAAATAGTATAAAACAAGCAATATCAAGGTATGCATCAATCAACTAGTCTTGGGACAATGCACATAGAACTAAGAATGGCCACTATGATCTCAAAGTAGGTGCATAAAGGTAGAAGGTGGAGACTCAATATAATGGTGGAAGAAAGGCCTTCATAGAAGGAAGCAGAGATTCAAGTTTCATAAAGAGCTTCCAAAAAATATGGTACTCATAGCTTTCAGCTCTCATTGCCCCTATCATAAGCATCTTGAAGTAATTAAGGTTAAAGTGAACAAACTATGGTGTACATGCTTGACGAAGTATAAGTTAGAAATCTCATGTCCCTTGAATACGAGGGTCGCTCCTCATGCTACTCATGTTTAGTCACCGGTAAGTTCTTGTCATCGTAAGTACATGTGTATCATAGAGAACCGCCAACGGGGTACCCCTTGCCCGATGATACGGAAGAATCCCCATATCAAAATGACAAGGCAAGCAGACAACGAGCATCTCAACAATCTTCTTATTTACCATGGGAATATGGTGCTTTTTTCTCTGTTTCCTCTTTTCATAATCTCTTTTTTTCTTTTTCTCTCTTTTTTTCTCTAGAAGATAGGTGACATCTTCCTTTCGACGGACGACTTCGACTACTATGCTACCTTTCGGGCAGTCTGCAACGCCTAGCGCGGCTTCACGGAGGAGCGCTTTATGCTAGCCAACTGGATTGCTCTAGAGCACCAGTTGTCGGAGGAGTATCGGGTAGAAGACGCCGCCATCACATTGCCGAACGTGAGAACTGGCCGCCATCTTGAGAAGAAGATTATCCGGGTTATTCGCACGTGCTTTCTTTATATTCATCTGTATATATGCGATCCATTTTTTGCATTCACATCCTATACTATCTGTTTTTCAAGTTTTGTTTCTTCGTCCACTTGTTGCCCAGGGTTTTGCTCCATGGTTTACCTTGATCGAATTTTACTCTTTTACCTTGACTAAATCTCTGTTTCTCCTCCCTCTATCTCTAGAAGGTACTTTTATGTCGGTAGCACAACCGGCGGCCTCCTTGTGCTTGGACAGAGGGTGTAGCCGTACAAGACCCGGTTGTACAACCCCTTCTCGGGTGCTATCAAGCGCCTGGGGGCGGAGATACCGACCGAGAGGGTGGCTTCTGTCGCTGTGACAATGTTCCCTTTGTTGATGGTGTTTACATCAAACAATCAGAACACCACCATTCGGTGGGCGGATGAGAGCACGAAGGAAGGGAGACACCGAGTCTTTGGTGAAGGGTGGTACTCGCCGTATGACTTCACGGAACTCCGGAGCATGACCTCTTACACCGGTGATGTTTTTGTCGTAGACAGATACGGGTCTGTCCTCTCGACTATGTGTGATGCTGCTCATGGAGATGTGTAGCTGCAACGCTCCGCACGAACCCTGGAGATGCATCCCACGGTTGCAGGCCATGTTCCAGGCTGCCAGTTCCTAGAGAATCATTTTTACCTCGTCGAGTCCGATGGGGAGTTGCTGTTCCTTGTGAGTAGACCGGTCTACGGTGGTAGGCCGGTTGTTTACTGGGTTGATACCCAGAACCGTGTCCTTCAGCCGGTAAGAGGCATCAGAAGTCGTGCTCTCTTCGTTGCTGAGAATCAATGCATCTGCGTCGACAGCACCAGGGTACCCACGGTGTAGGCCGGCAGCATATACTATGCGGATCTATCCGTGATTAGATCTTACAACTTTGAGGCTCTTGCATGGGAAGAGTAGCCAAGAGTTGTATATGGGTATGGAGTACGAGGATTATGGAATGACCGTCCTTTCGAACTCGATCGATTGCTGGCGGAGTATTGCAGAATCGTCGAGCATTTTGAGCTGCAGATGGTGTTGCCATATGGCGAGGATGGTACCACCCACTATGATTACTACGACGGCTATCCATCAGATTGATGGATTCTGTGGGTCTGCTCCTGATGTATTCTCTTCAGGTCTGCTCTTTATGTGTTCACTTTGTTGAGTGAACGTCTATGAATTTTGCAAGTTCTATGGTGCCCGTGTAATACAATGGACGTTCTCCCTGTTCCGGTAGATCGTGTGTTGTACCTCTTACAATTTCACTATTTTTTCATGTGTGTGTAGTAATTCTGATAGATGCTCAGTTTGCAACAATCCTCAAACAACTTACAACTGCAAATTACAGTAGATTATTACAATCCTCAGTAAACTCGATAGTAATAAAATGAAGCATAAAAGTTGCAACAGAGTCTAGACAACTAAAAAAACACCATAACTCGTGTTACAGAAAAGGTCTCTATGGAGCTTGCATCCCGAGACATGTAACAACTGGCTTCCCATGAGAGCTGCAGATGATATTATTAAGTATGTTCTGCGTTAAGGCTTGCCTGTTTTTCAATTCATATAAGTCTTTGTGTGCTATGGTGATTACTGAATCTATTTTGTTGGCTTCTTGCTCAACAATATCACGGGCATCTTGGAGGGCATCCTCAAATAATCTTTCGGCTGAAAAACAAGGATCAGTCGAAGCGGTGTGCCATGAGCAATATGTATTGTCACTGCTGCTGTGTGAAACAAAATCTAAACTTGGAGAAGCAGGTCTTTGTTCGGCATTCAGAGGGTCATTTGAAGCCTGAAACAAACACAAAACAAGTTATAACAGCAATACCATGCAATCACACCACCATGAATTTTAAATGTGTCAATTAATAGTGGTGTCTCATACATCTATTTCTTCTTGAATAAGTGGACCGGCTGGCGCCATGGAGCGATGCAAGCATGTGCTGCTCTGTGAAATGACTGCTCTACTTGAAGATGGCTGAGACCAAGACAAAACAAGTTACTTAAACAACAGACTTGGGAAACAAACTACAAGTTCATTTTGAATAACAATGCTAGCAATCAACCAAAGTACCTGATGCAAACTGCTCAAACTAGAATATGCAGAACATGAATAAAACAAATATTAAAACTAAGCCATTATGTTGCTCATATATAAACTAGCTAGGAACTACACAACAAAATCTGCCACTGATTTAATCATAGACAAAAAAAGAGTAACTCAGCCAATAAAAACACATCAATTGTGAGCCTCGAATATGCTAGCCAGATAATTTCAGACAAAACAATGAATCAAGCAATCATACATTGAATTATTCATGAATAGCCAGATAATTTCAACGCTTCGGCGGCCTGAGAACAACAAACTGAACCATCAAGTGCCTCGTATTAAAATAGCCAGTTCATTTAACTATGATACAAAGTAGATACAAGAGTGAGATGAACTGCACAGAGTTCCTTATGATACATGTGTGGATCTTATCGCTAGTGTGGCCTTGTTCTTATTATCAGACAACTCAGATGCAATACACCTGGCCTCTCCATATCTAGGAAATTGAACTAAGCACATGGAACAAAAGCAGACCATAGTGGGGCTAAAATGTTTGACGCTAATTTTTGGCAAAAAAATATGAAAACAGGAAAGACAAATGGTAAATTTAAGCAAACAAAAAATGTGGCAAGTACCAAACTTTGGGTGGGGGGCCTTACGGTAGGTGTTACACGAGATCTACGGCGGCTCGTGTGGACGGGCGAAGTTTGTACTCTATTATTGCTCCTCTGCATAAAGGCAAGGCCAACTATAAATACAAACAGGTTCCAACATGATATACGTTGGCATGAAGTGAAACAAAAGTGATGGGGTCTTACGAGATTATAGGAGCCATTCACTCTATGATATTGTGTGCAAACTGAGGCTGCTCCTTGCATAATAACAACAAACAGTTTGAGCCACATGTTAAGAGGGATCGAATCGATAGTATATAATGGTCAAATAGTATGACGTGTGTAGACGTGTAGTATAGGATAGTAGGACAATAGCACGATGGAAATACTATAGTTCGTAAATCGGCGAATGAGAGAGATATTATATAATCATATCTCATGTGAACAGGTACAACAGAGAATGTAAACAAATATGTTAAGTGACTAATAATTCACAAAGAAATAGTACAGTACATAAAAATAGTTCAATGCATGGAGAGTGTTTAAGCGTAACCACAACGGGTTAATTTAGTACTCCCTCCGTTTCAAAATATAAGATGTTTTAGCTTTATAAAAAGAGTGCATCTAGACCTATTTTAGTGTATAGGTTCATCTAGGTTTAGAGTGAACCTACACACTAAAATGAATCTGGATACACTTCTTTCACAAAGCTAAAGCATCTTATATTTTGAAACAGAGGGAGTACATAACAGGTGTATATCAAGTAAAGAACCTGTTAGTTAGGAAATTTAGCACGAATACAGTACATTGCCAACAAACAAATCGCACAGGGAGATCTGGTTTTACCTCGGTCGGGGAGGCGTCTAGGCTTCCTCCGCGTCCTCACAGGTCACGTCAAGGTTGCCGAAGGTGCTACGGTCATACTGGGTGTCGATGACGGGGAATCAGATATTGGGCGGGCGTGGATACGAGCAGAATGCTGGACCACGACGTCCGTGGAGTAGATCCTAGGTGGTCAATGATGTGATCAGTGCGCCGGACAAGAGGGTTGGTTGAGAAGATCAGGTGTGCGGGTACGCCGGCTAAAGTGCAACGGGGATGTTCCGACCGGTGACGTATTCCTGGAGGAGAGAGAGGGGGAGGGGGGTTGGTTTTAGGTACTGCTAGCACTATACTAGGAAAATTAGAGTGAAGCCCCCCACCTACCGAATTTAATAGGGGTCGAATTGGAATTTCTAAGTATCTGAAATTTTGGGGCACGAACTATGTCCGGATGCGCGGGATCGTTTCAAAAGGTGTTCAAAATTTTCATGATGCAAAGTCTTAGCTAGAAGTCGAACCACTCGTCAAAACTCTCTGTGGTTTCTGATATATTAATTAACCACTCGATGGGTACCTCCAAAAGGTTTATTCATAAAACTTTCAAAGCAACCTACAATTTATTACTTGTACTTCAAGGTTGACCTAATTTCATTAAATTCAAGAGCAATCTATCGCACTTAGTTGTACGTCAAGTTTGACCTAATTTCATTAAATTGTCAAGACGCAAAATCTTAGCAAGAAGATGAACCTGTCGTCAGAACTCTCTTTTGGTTCCTGATAGTATATTAATTGCCCCTTCCCCCCGTGTGCCCCCTCCGATGGGTACATCTAAGAGATTTTTTGTAAAACTTTCAAAGCAACCTACACAGTTTACTTGTAGTAGTACAAATTTTGCCTCTTATATTTTTTCCGCTTTGCCTATTATAATTTTATATAGTGATGATATGCCAGGTGTCTATTATCCGAGTCTCACGTGCAGGGCACGTGCAATTTACTAGTACTTGTAGTTTCAAATTTGACCTAATTTCGATAAATCGACATAAAGTCATTCTAATGGGCAGAGTTAGCTATTAAGTTTGAAAACTCATAAAACATGGGAATCGTTGGTACAACATGTTGGTCCAATATATGTATGTAAACTTGGTTTGTGGCATTGAGATCCAATATTCTTCGGACTTTTCTTGAGGAAAAAGAACAACCTCGCTTGTATTCTTCACTCGGAAAATCTAGAATTGAATGTTCTTTCTTGATAGTTGGAAACTCACACCGACGACACTGTTTACTATAAGAAGATGCACCGATGATCTACCTATAAAAAGACATTTGATTCAAGAGCAATCTATGACGTTTACTTGTAGCTAGCTCAAGTTTGACCTAATTTTATTAAATTACCAATATGCAAAGTCTCAGCAAGAAGTTGAACCAATCTTCAAAACTCTCGCTAGTTTCTGGTATATTAATTTTGAACCCTTGATGGGTATGTCTAAAAGCTGTTTCGTAAATCTATCAAAGCAAAACCTACAATTTACTTGTAGTTTCAAATTTGACATAATTTCGAGATATCGACATAAAGTTATTTAAATGTGCCGGGTTAGCT
Organism: Avena sativa; assembly: GCA_916181665.1. Lineage (NCBI taxonomy): Eukaryota > Viridiplantae > Streptophyta > Magnoliopsida > Poales > Poaceae > Avena > Avena sativa. The sequence goes on along the minus strand of OV702289.1, from coordinate 538,426,462 downwards.
ATAGGAAGCTTCAAAACTCATAAAACATGGGTATCGCAAGTACAACATGTTGTCGATCCACTATATATATATATGTCTGTCAACTTGGCTTGTGGCATCCACATCCAATATTTTTTGGACTTTTCTTTACGGAAAACAACAACTAACCTCGTTCGTCTTCACTCGAAAAACGTAGAATTCAATATTCTTTCCTGGTAGTTGGACACTCATACCCATGGTACTGCTTACTACTAGAAAATACACACATCTGCCTCTAAAATGACATTTAATTCAAGAGCTATCTATCGTGCTTACTTGTAGCTCAAGTTTGACCTAATTAATTTTGTTAAATTGTCAAGATGCAAAATCTTAGCAGGAAGTTGAACCTACCGTCAAAACTCTTGTTGTTTTCAGATATATTAATTGTGACCCCTCGATGGGTACCTCCAAATTAAAAGCTTTTTCGTAAAAGTTAAAAAGCAAAACCTACAATTTACTTGTAGCTTCAAATTTGACCTAATTTCGATAAATTGACTTAAAGTCATTAAAATGGGCAGAGTTAGCTAGGAAGTTTGAAAGCTCATAAAACATGGGAATCGCAAGTACAACATGTTGTCGATCGACTATATATGTCTATCAACTTGGCTTGTGGCATCCACACCCAATATTCTTTGGACTTCTCTTTACAAAAAATAACAACTAGTAGCATCGCGCGTCTTCACTCGAAAAATGTAGAATTGAATGTTCTTTCCTGATAGTTGGAAACTCCCAGTGGCGGTATTGTTTACTACAAGCAGGTGCATCGATCTACCTCCAAAAATACATGTAATTCAAGAGCAATCTATCGCGCTTACATGTATCTCAATTTTGACCTAATTTTGTTAAATTGTCAAGATGCAAAATCTTAGAAAGAAGTTGAACATATCATCAAAACTCTCGTTGTTTTATGATATATTAATTGTGACACCTCGATGGGTACCTCCAAAAGATTTTTCTTAAAACATTCAAAGCAACCTACAATTTACTTGTAGTTTCAAATTTGACCTAATTTCGATAAATCGACATGAAGTCATCCGGTCAAATGGGCAGAGTTAGCTAGGAAGCTTGAAAACTCATAAATTGAGAATAATTGAATCTTCTTTCCTGATATAGTTCAAAAATCACACCGTACCGATGGCACTATTTACTACAAGAAAATGCACCCATCTACCTCTCTAAAAAGTCATATATTTCAACAGCAATCTATCGCGCTTACTTGTAGCTCAAATTTGACCCAATTTCGTTAAATAGTGTCATGCGATGCAAAATCTTAGCGAGAAAAACTCTTGGTTTTTTCTCATATATTGATTGTGACACCCCTCCCGATCGGTACGGTACCTCCAAAAGCTTTTTCGTAAAACTTTCAGAGCAACCTACAATTTAGTTATAGTTCAAGTTTGACCGAATTTTGATAAATCGACATGTAGTCATTCAAGTGGGCGGAGTTAATTAGCTAGAGAGTTTGAAAACTCAAAAAACATATGGGAATCGTAAGTAAAACACGTTGGTCCACTTAATATGTCTAGAAACTTGGCTTATGGCATTGAGATCCATATTCTGCTTCGAGCTTTCTTTACGGAAAAGAACCATATCGTCATCACTCGGAAAACTGAGAATTTTATTTCTTGATAGTTGGAAACTCACACTGCCGACATTGTTTACTACAAGAAGATGCACCCATCTACCTTCGAAAATACATTTAATTCAAGAGCAATCTATCGCGCTTATTTGTAGCTCAAGTTTGATCTAATTTCGTTAATCGATAAGAAGTCACTGAAGTGTGCGAAGTTAGCTAGGAAGCTTGAAAAATCCTAGTACTAAAAACTTGGGTATTAGGTATAAGAAACTGTGGTCCAGTTTGTTTGATAATTGGGGCGGTTGTATTTTATTTTATCCATGGTAGGTCTCGTAGGAGCGAGGTGCTTGAGAGTTAACACGGTCGGTGGAAGTACAAGTTACATCAAGGACCTCATAAAAATAAAAATTGCACCCAAGTCCACGCATTTAGCACAAGGACCCTGAAACTGAGCAATGAAGTGTGTGTTTTGAGGTTTGCGCATACTAGCGTTCATCGTGCTAAAGACTATTAGTAGAATCTTTGTAGATGCTAATAATGGAAAAGAAGATCCAACAGTTAACAATGTTTGGATTTGTCGGTCTTGATCCAAAGGTCAGTGTTCGAAGTTATCCGTACACTATATAGTGGTATGGTATGGTATTGTAAGAGATAAGACAAGATAAAGATAAGATAAGAAGTACTGTGAATGGCCGATCTTTTGGATAACCTTCCCTCCCGATGTTTAGGAAGCAAGTGAAAATTTTGAAAACCGGAAAAGTTTGAATTTTTGTGCCACCAAGGACCAAAGTGGTTTCCTTCCTATGTACTCCTCCTCGTCCCTATTCCACACCAACACGCGGCTACCGAACACGCCAGAGACATAGAGCCGCCGTACCAAGGCACACATGTGCAGCGCCACGCTATGGACGAGGGGAGAGAGATCAACCGGACCGGTGCGCGAGGAGAAAGGGTAGGAGAGATGGAGCATAGGGAAGGAGAGACAAAACACACGATTTGGTTTGCGTGCATAGGTCCTAAAATTTACTATTAGTAGAGTGTACACTGTAAGGCCACAGGAGTACCTCGTGTCAGAAACCCCTCATAACTTTGCTCTAACATGGAACCGCCTTCAACTTCTCTCCGCTGCTGCCCTCTTCCCCTTCCAACATTTTATTCTCTCAGCATGTACATCGCATGGACAGAGGTGACAATATGTCTAAGCAAAGAAATATACTACTCCCACATTGTGTAAAAACACACACCTTAATATGGCCTACTACCCGTTCAAAAAAAATGTCCTACTATGTGGCATCCGCTAAGGTTCACCTCATACATAGTGGAAAAAATAAAGTTATCTTTAAGCCTAAGGTGCACCTCAAGCTTGTGGCTTGCCCATAGAGAATAGAAATATCATTTCCCCTCTCTCCCTATTTCATGTGATCGTTTTCAAAAGGTGTTCAAAATTTTCATGATGCAAAATCTTAGCTAGAAGTCGAACCACTCTCCAAAACTCTTTGTGGTTTCTGATATATTAATTAACCGCTCGATGGGTACCTCCAAAAGCTTTTTCATAAAACTTTCAAAGCAACATACAATTTATTACATGTAGTTCAAGTTTGACCTAATTTCATTAAATTCAAGAGCAATCTATCGCACTTATTTGTAGCTCAAGTTTGACCAAATTTCATTAAACTGTCAAGACACAAATTCTTAGCAAGAAGATGAACCTGCCATCAGAACTCCCTTTTGGTTCCTGATAGTATATTAATTGCCCCCCCACACGCGCCCCTTCGATGGGTACCTCTAAGAGCTTTTCTGTAAAACTTTCAAAGCAACCAACACTGTTTACTTGTAGTAGTTCAAAGTTTGCCTATTATATTTTTTCCGCTTTTCCTATTATAATTTTATATAGTGATGATATGCCAGATGTCTATTATCCGAGTCTCACGTGCAGGGCACGTGCAATTTACTAGTACTTGTAGTTTCAAATTTGACCTAAGTTCGATAAGTCGACATAAAGTCATTCTAATGGGCAGAGTTAGCTGAGAAGTTTGAAAACTCATAAAACATGGAAATCGTTGGTACAACATGTTGGTCCAATATATATGTATGTAAACTTGGCTTGTGGTATTGCGATCCAATATTCTTCGGACTTTTCTTAGGAAAAAGAACAACCTCGCTCGTATTCTTCACTCGGAAAATGTAGAATTCAATGTTCTTTCTTGATAGTTGGAAACTCACACCGACAACACTGTTTACTACAAGAAGATGCACCGATGATCTACCTATGAAAATACATTTAATTCAAGAGAAATCTATAACGTTTACTTGTAGCTAGCTCAAGTTTGACCTAATTTTGTTAAATTACCAATATGAAAAGTCTTAGCAAGAAGTTGAACCTATCATCGAAACTCTCGCTGGTTTCTGGTATATTAATTTTGAACCCTCGATGGGTACGTCCAAAAGCTTTTTCGTAAATCTATCAAAGCAAAACCAACAACTTACTTGTAGTTTCAAATTTGACCTAATTCCGAGATATCGACATAAAGTTATTCAAATGTGTGGGGTTAGCTATAGGAAGCTTCAAAACCCATAAAACATGGGAATCGCAAGTATAACATGTTGTCGATCCACTATATATATATGTCTGTCAACTTGGCTTGTGGCATCCACATCCAATATTCTTTGGATTTTTATTTACGAAAAGCAACAACTAACCTCATTCGTCTTCACTCGGAAAACATAGAATTCAATGTTCTTTCCTGGTAGGTGAACACTCACACCCACGGTACTGCTTACTACTAGAAAATGCACACATCTACCTCTAAAATGACATTTAATTCAAGAGCTATCTATCGCGCTTACTTGTAGCTCAAGTTTGACCTAATTAATTTTGTTAAATTGTCAAGATGCAAAATCTTAGCAGGAAGTTGAACCTACCGTCAAAACTCTTGTTGTTTTCAGATATATTAATTGTGACCCCTTGATGGGTACCTCCAAATTAAAAGCTTTTCATAAAAGTTAAAAAGCAAAACCTATAATTTACTTGTAGTTTCAAATTTGACCTAATTTCAATAAATCGACTTAAAGTCATTAAAATGGGCAGAGTTAGCTAGGAAGTTTGAAAGCTCATAAAACATGGGAATCGCAAGTACAACATGTTGTCGATCGACTATATATGTCTATCAACTTGGCTTGTGGCATCCACATCCAATATTCTTTGGACTTCTCTTTACGAGAAATAAAAACTAGTAGCATCGCTCGTCTTCACTCAGAAAATGTAGAATTGAATGTTCTTTCCTGATAGTTGGAAACTCACACTGACGGCATTGTTTACTACAAGAAGGTGCATCGATCTACCTCCAAAAATACATTTAATTGAAGAGCAATCTATTGCGCTTACTTGTAGCTCAAGTTTGACCTAATTTCGTTAAATTGTCAAGATGCAAAATCTTAGCAAGAAGTTGAACATATCGTCAAAACTCTCGGTGTTTTATGATATATTAATTGTGACCCCTCGATGGGTACCTCCAAAAGATTTTTCGTAAAACTTTCAAAGCAACCTACAATTTACTTGTAGTTTAAAATTTGACCTAATTTCTATAAATCGACATGAAGTCATCGGGTCAAATAGGCAGAGTTAGCTAGGAAGCTTGAAAACTCATAAATAAAACATGGGAATCGTTGGTACAACATATTGATCCACTATATATGTCGGTAAACTTGGCTTCTGGCATTCAGATCTAATATTATTCTTCAGACATCTCTTTACGGAAAAGAACAACCTCGCTCGTCATCACTAGAAAAATTGAGAATAATTGAATCTTCTTTCCTGATATAGTTTGAAAATCACACCGTACCGATGGCACTGTTTACTACAAGAAAATGCACCCATCTACCTCTCTGAAAAGTCATATATTTCAACAACAATCTATCGCGCTTAATTGTAGCTCAAGTTTGACCCAATTTTGTTAAATAGTGTCATGCGATGCAAAATCTTAGCAAGAAGTCAAACCAATTGTCAAAACTCTCGGTTTTTTCTCATATATTGATTGTGACACCCCTCCCGATCGGTACGGTACCTCCAAAAGCTTTTTCGTAAAACTTTCAGAGCAACCTACAATTTAGTTATAGTTCAAGTTTGACCTAATTTTGATAAATCAACATGTAGTCATTCAAGTGGGCGGAGTTAATTAGCTAGGGAGTTTGAAAACTCAAAAAACATATGGGAATCGTAAGTAAAACACGTTGGTCCACTTAATATGTTTAGAAGCTTGGCTTATGCCATTGAGATCCATATTCTGCTTCGAGCTTTCTTTACGGAAAAGAACCATATCATCATCACTCAGAAAACTGAGAATTTTATTTCCTAATAGTTGGAAACTCACACTGACGACATTGTTTACTATAAGAAGATGCACCCATCTACCTTTGAAAATACATTTAATTCAAGAGCAATCTATCACGCTTACTTGTAGCTCAAGTTTGACCTAATTTCGTTAATTGACAAGAAGTCACTAAAGTGTGCAAAGTTAGCTAGGAAGCTTGAAAAATCCTAGTACTAAAAACTTGGGTATTACGTATAAGAAACTGTGGTCCAGTTTGTTTAATAATTGGGGCGGTTGCATTTTCTTTAAACCGTGGTTGGTCTCGTAGGAGCGTGGTGCTTGAGAGTTAACACGGTCGGTGGAAGTACAAGTTACATCAAGGACCTCATAAAAATGAAAATTGCACCCAAGTCCATGCATTTAGCACAAGGACCCTGAAACTGAGCAATGAAGTGTGTGTTTTGAGGTTTGCGCATACTAGCGTTCATCGTGCTAAAGATGATCAGTAGAATCTTTGTAGATGCTAAGAATGGAAAAGAAGATCCAACGGTTAGCAATGTTTGGATTTCCCGGTCTTGATCCAACGGTCAGTGTTCAAAGTTATCCGTACACTATACAGTGGTATGGTATGGTATTGTAAGAGATAAGAAAAAATAAAGATAAGATTAGAATTACCACGAATGGCCAATCTTTTGAGTAACCTTCCCTCCCGATGTTTGGGAAGCAAGTGAAAATTTCGAAAACCAGAAAAGTTTGATTTTTTTTGCTGCCAAGGACCAAAGTGGTTTCCTTCCTATGTACTCCTCGTCCCTACTCCACACCAACACGGCTTCCGAACACGCCAGAGACACAGAGCCGCCGTACCGAAGGCACACATGCGCAGCACCACACTATGGATGAGGGAGAGATCAGCCGGGCCGTTGCGCGAGGGGAAAGGGTAGGAGAGAGGGAGGATGGATGGTGAGAGGCAACAAAGGAGAGAGAAAACACACAATTTGTTTTGTATGCATAGGTCCTGAAATTTACTAGTACTAGCATAGTGTAATACACTATAATGCCACAGGAGTACCTCGTGTCAGAAACCCATCATAACTTTGCTCTGACATGGAACCGCCTTCAACTTCTCTTTGCTGCTGCCCTCTTCCCCTGCCAATGTTTTATTCTCTCAGCATGTACAGCGCGTGGATAGAGGTGACCATATGTCTAAGCAAAGAAATATACTACTCCCGCATTGTGTAAAAAAGCACACCTTAATATGGCCTGCTACCCATTCAAAAAAATGGCCTACTATGTGGCATCCGCTAAGGTTCACCTTATACATAGTGGAAAAAATAAAGTTATCTTTAAGCCTAAGGTTCACCTCAAGCTTGTGGGTTGCCCATAGAGAATAGAAATATCATTTCCCCTCTCTCCCTATTTCATGTGATCATTTTCAAAAGGTGTTCAAAATTTTCATGATGCAAAATCTTAGCTAGAAGTCGAACCACTCGTCAAAACTCTCTGTGGTTTCTGATATATTAATTAACCGCTCGATGGGTACCTCCAAAAGATTTTTTCATAAAAATTTCAAAGCAACATACAATAATTTATATGTAGTTCAATTTTGACCTAATTCCATTAAATTCAAGAGCAATCTAACACACTTAGTTGTAGCTCAAGTTTGACCTAATTTCATTAAACTGTCAAGATGCAAAATCTTAGCAAGAAGATGAGCATGCCGTCAGAACTCTCTTTTGGTTCCTAATAGAATATTAATTGCCCCATCCCCCCACCCCGCACGCTCCCTCTGATGGGTACCTCTAAGAGATTTTCCGTAAAACTTTCAAAGCAACCTACACGGTTTACTTGTAGTAGTTCAAATTTTGACTATTATATTTTTTCCGCTCTACCTATTATAATTTTATATAGTGATGATATGCCAAATGTCTATTATTCGAGTCTCACGTGCAGGGCACATGCAATTTACTAGTACTTGTAGTTTCAAATTTGACCTAATTTCTATAAATTGACATAAAGTTATTCTAATGGGCAGAGTTAGCTGGGAAGTTTGAAAACTCATAAAACATGGGAATCGTTGGTACAACATGTTGGTCCAATATATATGTATGTAAACTTGGCTTGTGGCATTGAGATCCAATATTCTTTAGACTTTTCATTAGGAAAAAGAACAATCTTGCTCGTATTCTTCACTCGGAAAATGTAGAATTGAATGTTCTTTCTTGATAGTTGGAAACTCACACTGACGACACTGTTTACTACAAGAAGATGCACCAATGATCTACCTATGAAAAGACATTTTAGTTCAAGAGCAATCTATGATGTTTACTTGTAGTAGCTCAAGTTTGACCTAATTTCGTTAAATTACCATTATGCAAAGTCTTAGCAAGAAGTTGAACCTATCGTCGAAGCTCTCGCTGGTTTCTGGTATATTAATTTTGAACCCTCGATGGGCACGTCAAAAAGCTTTTTCGTAAATCTATCAAAGCAAAACCTACAATTTACTTGTAGTTTCAAATTTGACCTAATTCGGAGATATCGGCATAAAGTTATTCAAATGTGCGGGGTTAGCTATAGGAAGCTTCAAAACCCATAAAACATGGGAATCACAAGTATAACATGTTGTCGATCCTCAAAAATATGTGGGGTGAAAAATAACTATTTTGCACCCTGGATGCTGAATATATATATACAACTTGGCTTGTGGCATCCACAGCCAGTATTCTTTGGACTTCTCTTTACGGAAAAGAACAACTAACCCCGTTCGTCTTCACTCGGAAAACGTAGAATTCAATGTTCTTTCCTGGTAGTTGGACACTCACACCCACGACACTGCTTACTACTAGAAAATTCACCCATCTACCTCTGAAATGACATTTTATTCAAGAGATATCTATCGTGCTTACTTGTAGCTCAAGTTTGACCTAATTAATTTCGTTAAATTGTCAAGATGCAAAATCTTAGCAAGAATTTGAACCTATCGTCAAAACTCTCGTTGTTTTCAGATATATTAATTGTGACCCCTCGATGGATACCGCCAAATGATTTTTCTTAAAATTTCAAATTTACTTATAGTTTCAAATTTGACCTAATTTTGATAAATCGACATATAGTCATTCGGTCAAATGAGTAGAGTTAGCTAGGAAGTTTGAAAACTCATAAATAAAACATGGGAATCGTTGGTACAACATGTTGGTCCACTATATATGTCTATAAACTTGGCATGGCATTCACATCCAATATTCTCCGGATTTCTTACGAAAAAGAACATCCTCACTCGTCTTCACTTGGAAAATGTAGAATTGAATATTCTTTCGTGATAGTTGGAAACTCACATTGACGACATTGTTTACTACAACAAGATACACCCATCTACCTCTGAAAATACATCTAATTTCAAGAGCAATATATCGTGCTTAATTACTTGTAGACCAGGTTTGACCTAATTTCGTTAAATTGTCAAGATGCAAAATCTTAGCAAGAAGTTCAACCTATCGTCAAAACTCTTGTTGTTTTCAGATATATTAATTGTGACCCCTCGATGGGTACTGCCAAAAGATTTTTCTTAAAACTTTCAAAGCAACCTACAATTTACTTGTAGTTTAAAATTTGACCTAATTTTGATAAATCGACATATAGTCATTCGGTCAAATGGGCAGAGTTAGCTAGGAAGTTTGAAAACTCATAAATAAAACATGGGAATCATTGGTACAACATGTTGGTACACAATATATGTCTGTAAACTTGGCATGGCATTCACATCCAATATTCTTCGGACTTCTTACAAAAAAGAACAACCTCACTCATCTTCACTTGGAAAATGTAGAATTGAATGTTCTTTCCTGATAGTTGGAAACTCACATTGACGACATTGTTTACTACAACAAGATACACCGATCTACCTCTGAAAATACATTTAATTTCAAGAGCAATCTATCGCGCTTAATTACTTGTAGATCAGGTTTTGACCTAATTTCGTTAAATTGTCAAGATGCAAAATCTTAGCAAGAAGTTGATCCTATCGTCAAAACTCTCGGTGTTCCGTCGATGGGTACCTCCAAAAGTTTTTTTTTGTAAAACTACCAAAGCAACCTATAATGTACTTGAAGTTTCAAATTTGACCTAATTTTTATAAATCGACATAAAGTCATTCGGTCCAATGGGTAGAGTTAGCTAGGAAGTTTGAAAACTCATAAATCATGGGAATCGTTGGTACAACATGTTGGTGCACTATATATGTCGGTAAACTTGGCTTCTGCCATTCAGATCCAATATTCTTCGAACATTTCTTTACAGAAAAGAACAACCTCGCTTGTCATCACTCGAAAAATTGAGAATTGAATGTTCTTTCCTGATAGTTGGGAAATCACACTGACGACATTATTTACTATAGGAAAATACACCCATCTACCACTGAAAAGTCATATATTTCAAGAGCAATATATCACGCTTACTTTGTAGCTCAAGTTTGACCCAATTTTGTTAAATAGTGTCATGATGGAAAATCTTAGCATAAAGTCAAACCAGTTATCAAAACTCTCGGTTGTTTCTAATATATTGATTGTGAACCCCCGGTGGGTACCTTCCAAAGCTTTTTCGTATAACTTTCATAGCAACCTACCAAAATTGTAGTATATATTTCAAATTTGATCTAATTTTGATTAATCAACATATAAAGTCTTTCAAGTGGGCAGAGCGATAAGCTATAGGAAGTTTGAGAACTCATAAAACACGGGAAATCATAAGTATAATATGTTGGTCCACTCTATATGTGTGAAAACTTGGCCTGTGGCATTTAGATCCTTATTCTTCGGACTTCCTTTATAGGAGAGAATAATCTTGATATCACTCGAAAAATTGAGAATGTTATTTCCCCATAGTTGGAAACTCACACTGACAGCATTGTTTACTACAAGAAGATGCACCCATCTATCCTAGAAAATACATTTAATTCAAGAGAAATTTATCGCGCTTACTTGCTTGTAGCTCAAGTTTGACCTAATTTCGTTAAATAGTCAGGATGCAAAATCTTAGCAAAAAGTTGAAACTATCGTCAAAACTCTCAGTGGTTTCTGACATATTGATTGTGACCCCTCAATGGGTGCCCCCCAAAAGCTTTTTCGTAGAACTTCCAAAGCAACCTACAATTTACTTGTAGTTTCAAATTTGACCTAATTTCGATAAATCGACATAAAGTCATTCAAATGGGAAGAGTTAGCTAGGAAGTCATTCAAATATCGACAAACATTTAATTCAAGAGCGATCTTTCGCGCTTACTTGTAGCTCAAGTTTGACCTAATTTTGTTAAACTGTCAAGATGCAAAATCTTAGCATGAAGTTGAATGTGTCGTCAAAACTCTCGGTGGTTTATGATATATTAATTGTCCCCTGAATAGGTACCTCCAGAAGAGTCTTCATAAAACTTTCAAAGCAACCTACAATTTACTTGTAGTTCAAATTTGACCTAAATTCGATAAATAATTGGCATAAAGTCATTCAAGTTAGCAGAGTTAGCTTGGAAGTTTGAAAGCTCATAAAACATGGGAATCATCAGCACGGCATGTTGGTCCACTCTTTATGTCTGAAAACTTGTCTTCTGGTATTCAGATCCATATTCTTCGAAGTTTCTTTACGTAAAAGAACAATCTCATCATCACTCAAAAAATTAAGAATTAAATGTTCTTTCGTGATAGTTGGAAACAAACACAGATGACATTGTTTACTACATCACCCATCTACCTCTAAAAATACATTTAATTCAATAGCAATCAATTGCCCTTACTTGTGTAGCAAATGTTTGACCTAATTTCATTAAATCGACAAAAAGTCACTAAAGTATGCAAAGTTAGCTGGGAAGCTTGAAACATCCTACTCCCTCCGTCCCAAAATGTAAGGCGCCTAAGCTTTAGCCAAAAGTCAACATCTTCTAAGTTTGACCAAGTTTATATGAAAAAATATGAATATCTACAATATCAAATGGACATTTTGAGAAACTATATTTTTGGTGAATCTATAGATATTGATTTGGTAGTGTGAATGTTTATATTTTTATGTATAAATTTGGTCAAACTTAAAATATGTTGACTTTTGACTAAAGCTTAGGCACCTTACATTTTAGGACAGAGGGAGTATTTCTTAAAATTTTGGAATTATAAGAAACCATGTTCCATTTTGTCTGATAATCGGGGCAGTGTAATTATTTTTTAATTGTAGTAGGTCCCGTAGGAGTGAGGTGCTTTATTAGTTAACACGCGGTTGGTGGAAGTACAAGTTACATCAAGGACCTCATAAAAATGAAAATTACATCTAAGTCCATGTATTTAGCACAAGATCCCTGAAACTAAGCAATAAAGTGTCTTTTGAGGTTTGCACGTATGCTAGATTTTGTAGAGCCAAAATTTATTCTGAAACAATGTACATTCTAGCTTTTACTACTAGTACGTATAGTAAACAAGAATCCATAAAACAGAGTGATCGTAATCTCTATTGGAGTAGTAACTTAGATTGGTTTTTCACATATCTAGCTACTACTACTAATTATAATTTCTCAAAAAAAGTACCACTCATAAATGCAGTACTGGTTTGTCTGATTTATTGTAAGATGTAGTACTGCTATTATCATTTAAATTTTATAAGACCAAAATAGTTAATTATAGGTTGGTGTCAAAGACATGCATGCAGTTCTCGGTCTCTCCCCTGCAGCACTGTACACCCTGCAGCAGGTCGCAAGCTTTTCATCTCTCTCCAGGAGTAGATCTTCTTGCCTCTCACTTACCTGGATCTCCTCGGTGTCTCCCTTTGTCTATACTGTACTGTTTGGTACAGTACATCGTGATACCTACTTTATTACTCACCTGTCAACTTTCTACAGCCTTTTTGTTTTGACAAAGCATGTACAACATGTGGGACACTGTCTAAGAAAAAAGTGGCCAAGTACAGCTGCCGTCGGTACGCCCATGCCTAGCGTATTCTTGTACAATCGTACCAGTACAATACGAAACTCAATCAGTATACTCTTCAGTATACCCATCCAACCCGGGTTTCTGGCCGGCGGGCACTACGTCGGCGAGCCGATCTTCCCTCTATAACCACTCCCACAAGTTCGTGTACCGCATCGGCGGATTCGACCGTGAGCCGGGTGCTATGGACGTCGTCCAGTCTAAGGCGATGATTGAGTGCTCCTACGACAACTGCTTTAGCTTGGTCGCCTTCGACAAGCTCGACGAGCACAAGATCGCGTGCTCACATGGCCCGTACTCCTGCATTGATTCCGCCTGTGATTTCATTGCCTCGCCGACAGGGCTCCTTCCCCACATGAAGGAGGCCCACGGGGTCATAGTAACCAGGGCCATCTACGGTAGCGCCTTCTTTTGCCTCATCCCGACTCCACCACCAACAAGCACGAGGGGATTCACGCGTTTCCTCTGCGGGGATGACAGTGCCGTGTTTGGCCTGACCATCAGCGTGCTCGGCCCGACCGCCGTTGTTTCCTTGGTGTGCATCAGGCAGGATAGGTGCTTGCGGCCGTGGTACATAGTGAAACTGTGTGCGCCTAGCCCGCCGGGGTCGATGGTCTTGTCGATGGTCGAGGGCCTTAGTGCGGTAATCAAGATGACGAGCAGCTCGTCACCGGCCAACCTCCCATCCGACAAGCTCAGGACGTACCTCGGGGTGCCACCGTGGTTCCTAATGAAGGTTGGACAGTCCACCCATGTATCTTTCTGGATTTGCATCGACAGAAAAAATGATCTTAAACTATGGCTGATGATCAAGACTGTAATAATGTATTAGCAGATAAATAGTACTGCTAGTAGTACTATTTTACTACTCTAGTTTACTGCTAATGTTATTATGGAGTATTTAGGGGTTTACTACGACTTTTATGTAATTGTTCACTTCTACGTCATGGACCAGAGATAAACACAGTAACCGTTCTTATGGTGCTTCGATTTTAGTCATCTCACTCAGTGATTACGGAATTTTATGCCAAACTTGTCAATTTGACTTGATTTAAGTTTTGAATCAAAATTGCCATTGAAATTGCGCGGGTGTGGATGACGCATCGACGTGGGTCCAGCGTGTAGGATAGGCTGCCCTAGAATTTAGCCTAAATATCTAGAAAATAATATGGACATCTACGACATCAACTCAATATTGTCAGAATCATCACGGACTATGTTTTCATATTATATGCGTTTGATATTATGTAAGTTAGTATGTTTATACATATAGTTGGTCAAACTTTATAAATATTGACTTTGACAAAACCTAGTATGCTTTCTAATTTGGAAATGAGGGAGCATCTAAGTACTAAAATGCGTCGAAATACATGTGTATCTAGACAAAGCCAAGTTAGTAACTACTATTTTAGGATGGAGGGAGTAATTATTTATGAGTAATCTATTTTTCACAATTTTTTTATTGCTACGGCACGTGCCCACGACTAGAGCATGGACCAATGCATAATAATCACGCGACCATGAAGTGGCGATCTACTTCATACCTGATTACCCTACGTGCGGAGGCGCACTAGTGGAGCACACACTCCTGCCGTTCCTGAGTATGTTGTAGTACTACTAGTATACGCAAATAGGAGTACAAAAATAGATAGATCTTGTTGCTCATCGTACTATTTTTTCCCTGTAAGGCAACCTGAATGTGACTACTACAGTACTATATTGGCACAACTTCTACTTTTGGCGCTACAAGATGAATGTGGAACTCTCTGTGTCCGTTCAAAAAAACTCTCCGTGTAACATTAGTGTACTAGTACTTCTTGTACTCCCTAGTTTTTCGGACACGCAGTAAAATAGTGCAGTAAGTATGTTTGGTCAAGCTGCATGCAACGAGCATTGGTTTGACAGGACAATTTAGGTTTGTAGATATCCAAATTTCTACTCCAGCTCGATGGCTCAAGACATGAAGCAGCTAGTACTCCTCTATCCTCCGGCTATCACCCAGATCAAAATGAACAAGCAAAAGATTGTGTATCTTGGAAATTGTCATGGCCATTTATTACCTGCAAAGCTTTATTTTGTTTCCTTCTAGGCACCTGCAAATAACGTGCTACGGTTGAGCCCTACAGCTAGTACTAGACATAGACTTTAGTAGTAACTACTCTCGTCACAGTGAATTGTCCAAGAGGTGGAGTTCCTTTTTTTCTCTCCAAGAGGTGGAGTTCCTTTTTTTCTCCAAGAGGTGGAGTTCCTTTTTTTTCCTGAGAGAGGAAACCTTTTTTTATTCCTTCTTTGATTCAAACAAAATTCAAAGTTTTTGTGAAGGAACTTGTCCCTTAGGAAATAATCCTAAGCTATTTTGTTTGATTCATAGGATTCCATTATGTAGGAATTATGTCCCGTTTGGAACGCAGGATAGGAAAAATATAGGAATAGGAAAAACAAGGGAATTGAGATTCCTTCAAAGTATTCCTTTGCTTTCCCTGTGATTCAAACACATACTTGATCCAAATTCATGTAGTTTCCTCTTCTTATGTTTTGAGAATCCTGCAAATCAAACAAGCCCTGAGAGATGGTCTTTCTTTTTTTTGTTTGTCTTTGATCAATTTTTTATTTGAACATAGGGTCATAGAGCTTCCTCGGAACACGAGGAGGGTGGAAATTGCACAAACCTCTAACAATTGGATTCGAAATTGCAGGGAACACCAGATAATCAGGATAGTCTAGTTGCAAGAAACTACTGTACTACAATTACTTTTGGGTACAAATGCTGCACATTGCACAAAATTCTCGATTAGCCCTCTTAGCATTATTTCTTACATACCCGGGGCTCAACAGTTGGAGCTCTTCGCAACTATGGCTCTAATTGTTGGAGGTTTGTGCAACTAGCCTCAATTGGAGCCCCACCCCCACTCGCCCACCTTCTGCAGTACTACTAGTAGTAGAGTAACGCACCATAAGCCTTTGTCTTCTCCATCGCACCCCGGCCGCTAGCTCACACCAACGATCTTCCCTCCCTCCCCCACCCCAGCCCACCCCAAAGAAAGCCCCCAAAACACCATCCACAGCCTCCTTCCATGGTGAGATCGGGCAAGGTCTGTAAAGATCCTGAGCAGTTTCAGAACGTGTTCACCGAAGGCCCTCTTCAAGTACTCATCAACCATTGTGACGCCACCACCACCGCGAGCCTCGTCGGTTCGGCCAAACATATTCTTCAATCAGCAAAAGAGAGCGGAACTATGCATTCTTCTTATCCATTTGGCCTCCCATGTGTTCTTCATTCTCACCCGATGGTGAGACTGTGGGAATCCAAAGACCGCTTCGAAGTGGTGGGTAGCTGATGTGCTCATCGTTCAACGTAGAGCTCGTTGGGAACCCCAAGAGGAAGGTATGATGAGCACATCAGCAAGTTTTCCCTCAGTTATGAAACCAAGGTTTAATCGAACCAGTAGGAGCAAGGAAACACCCCAAAGGTGTTACTAGCTGAGCTTTGGCAGGGCACACTACCGGTGCTAGTAGCAACATGGAGACCTGCACAACACAACCACAGAACTTTGTCCCCAACTTGCGATGAGGTTGTCAATCTCACCGTGTTTTATGTAAAACAAAGGATTAAACGTATTGAATGGAAAGAAGTAAAAGTTTGCAGAAAGTAAACACAAAGAAGTAAATAGTTGTAGATTGTATGAAAAGAGAAAGGACCGGGATCCATAGTTCACTAGAGGTGGCTCTCCTTAGATAGATAACATGTTGGTTGAACAAATTACAACGGGGCAATTGACAAACACCGAGAAAGCAATACATGCATATACTAATCATCTTGACTCCTTTGAGACTTGATTGGGCAATACAACATAATACATAGACCGCCATCCAAATGCATCTATGACTAATAATCCACCTTCAGGTTATCGTCCGAACCCCCTCTAGTATTAAGTTACAAGCAACAGATTATTGCTTTACAAACTGCGTATAAAGTAAACAATACGATTGTTCTATGAACAAAGGATTGTTGTTTTCTCCCTAGTAGCAACAACACATCTAGTACCTTAGAGATTTCTGTCACTTCCCCAGATTACCAGAGGCATGAACCCACTATCGAGCATAAATACTAACTCTTGGAGTTGCTAGCATCTACTTGGCCAAGATAGCTACTAACAACGGAAAGCATGCAAGATCACAAATAACAAAGACATGATACAATCAATAATCAATCTGAAATAGCATCTCAATATGCATCGGATCCCCGCAAACACAACATGTATGAATTACAAATAGATGATCTTGATCATGAACTGAGCTCACAAGATCTAAACATGAAAGCACAAAGGAGGAGAACCAGCCATCTAGCTACTACATGGATCCGTAGTCCAAGGATGAACTACTCAAGCATCACACCAGAGGCTTGCATGGTGATGAAGAAGGCCTCCAGGGTGAATTCCCCTCTCTGGCAGGGTGCCGGGAAGAGCTTCAGATCCCTCCCGATCTAGGGATGGAGATGATGGCGGCTACAGACTCTTTCTTGGATTTTTGATCGGGTCCTTAGGGTTTTCGTCCCGAGGGTAATATATAGGCGGAAGGAGAGGCCGAGGGGGTGCCGGGAGCGGCCACATCACCCCCTGGCGCGGGCCAGGCCTAGCCGCGCAGCCAGGTGGTGTGGTGGATACCTGGCCCTTCTCCGTCTCATATTCTGGCACTTGATCCCTTCCGGAAAAATAGGCACTTTGGCTTTTGTCCCGTCCAATTCCGAGAATATTCATTTTCTGACTTTCCTGGAACCAAAAACAGCAGAAAACAGGCAGCTGGTACTATGGCTCTTGTTAATAGGTTAGTCCAAGAAATCATATGAAAAGTACTCCAAAGTTGGAACAAAACACAAGAAAGTGGATAAAACCAAGCATGGAACATCAAAAATTATAGATACATTTGCAATGTATCAACATCCCCAAGCTTAACTCCTTCTCGTCCTCGAGTAGGTAAGTGATAAAAAGAAAGAATATTTTTTGAGGTGAAATGCACCATCAAAGACTTGATCAAAGTAATTGCAAAACATTCAAAGCTAGGATCATAGTACTTCAATCATAACATAAAGACAAAGTTCTAGCAATAAGCAAAGAAACTATGATGCAACATGAAAAGGCACAAACAAAAGATTCATGAATAACAATGCTTTGCAAGATGTTTGTTTGTTTCACATAAAGAAAACATACCATAATAGTATTCAGCATGTCCCTCAATAGAGTAGCAAATATAAATGCACAGGACACCTTCAAAGTTCATAAGAGTGACTAGATACAATAGTTTAAAACAAGCAATATCAAGTTATGCATCAATCAACTAGTCTTGGGACAATGCACATAGAACTAAGAATGGCCACTATGCTCTCAAAGTAAGTGCATAAAGATAGAAGGTGGAGACTCAATATAATGGTGGAAGAAAAGCCTTTGTAAAAGGAAGTAGGGATTCAAGTCTCATAAAGAGCTTCCAAAAATTATGGTACTTATAGCTTTCAGCTCTCATTGTCCCTATCATAAGCATCTTGAAGGTGATTAAGGTTAAAGTGACATAACTAAGAGGATATGCTTGAAAAGTTATAAACCGAAATCTCATGCCCCTTACTTACGAAGACCGATCCTCATGCTACTCAACTTCAGTCACGAGTAAACTCTTGTCATTGTAAGTATATGTGTATCATTAAGAACCGCCAACGGGGTACCCCTTGCACATGATACGGGAGCTTTCCCATAATCAAAATGATAAGGCAATCAGACAATGAGCATCTCAACGATCTTTTTATTTGCTATTTGCGTAGGTTTTTATTGAGGATGCTTCATAGACTGCTCATTATGGTGATGCTGCAAGTTTCCACCATGATTAGGCATGGCTTAGGCCAGCGGCCCATGCGTTTCTCTAACACACATACAAACTCCATGATCTTACAAGTTCCACTTTTATTTCACACCGCCGGGATCCGTAAGCAAAAAACATGATATCAACGGGGTACAAAGTACAAGTGCAATGTTGAAAGCATTCCCCATGAAACATGGTTCTGCTAATTTCAACTTATAAAGCGCAAGCATATACGCAACAAAGAAGGACCCAATGGTTCAAGTTTATTAGTGGCAAAAAGTAAAGTGTGCCATCAAGTTCGTGAGAGCTTTAATCACTAGTTTTCTCATAACAAGTTTAATTTGGAAGGTAAACAAAAGCACGAATATACTTGGAATAGCATAAGCTAGTAGGTAGGTATGGTGGACTCTTTGGAATAACTTGGTTTAGGGAGTTGGATGCATGAGTGGAACTCATACTTGGTGGTGGAGGCTAGCAAAAGGCTAGGAGCGACAAACTAAGAGAGCAATAATGGCCATAATCATGCAGAGCGACAAAACATCATTGATCAAAGCATAAAGTGATACTACAAGTTGAAAACTAAAGGATCATAAAGGCTAAGGTGACTTGAGATAGTCATAACATGGTGTGAGCATGCGCCAAGTCAACCCAAATAAAGCATCAAAGGAGAATACCACTATACTATGCTTTAATATGCTAAAACAACGCATGATTCATCCAAGGCACATTAAGCAATCTCAATTGTTTATAACAAGTCATGCTACAACAAAGAATACTAAGCATAAAGCCAAAACAATATCAAGCATGGCATGACAAAGCACAGGCCACAATCACAAACAAGCTCTTTTTACCACATAAGTATGAACTTTCCTACTCTTTTCCAAACCAAACCAAACTATTTGCAAACCAATGTATGAAAGAGGGGGTCCAACCAATTTATTCAGCAAACTAAGCAAACCAAGCAAACTAAAAACCAAAACGAAAACGAAAAAGAAGACGCTCCAAGAACAACACAACTGTGCATGAAACAATAAAAATGAAGCGTTTGGAAGAAACCTGGAATTTTTATTGATGAAGAAGGGGATGCCTTGGGCATCCCCAAGATTTGACGCTTGTACTTCTTGGATATTTCTTGGGGTGACACGCATGGCATCCCCAATCTTGAGCTTTAGTCCATCCTTCATCTCATTACTCATTCCTTCCATACACCTGAAATTTTCCTTCAAACAAAACTTCACACAATCTTTATTAGCAACATTAGTGCACTCAAGATAAATAAGTCTTAAGGTTCAGTTCTAACACCAAATAAACTTCCATTAGAGCACTAGCTATTGTAGTACTTCCCTCAAAAAGCTCAATTCCCCAAAAGAACTCAAAAAGGAACCCACAAGAAGCAAATGCAGAAAATGGCAGAAATCTGTCAAAACAGACCAATAGGTAAAGACGATTTTTTTCGAAGACCTTCTGTTGCTGAAATAAAAAAGTGTTGAACTAGCTAAAGTTATATAACAACCTGGGTTAGAAGCACAAACCATTACAGATCAATCCGACATACAGAGCTCTCTCACGAATTTTTACGGTGAAGCACAAAAATCTGTTTCGGGACAGCAACTTTCCCAATCATTACTTATCTCTCATTAGAGGTTACTCTTGGCACAAAAAGCAAATAAAAAGGATAAGGAGAGGTTATTACAGAGGTAATAACTTCCAGGACTCATCTAAAACTTTTGTGTTATCTCCCAATAAGTACTTTTCTTTAATACCTTTAAGTTAGGCATAACAAGCAAAGAAAGAATCAAGTGTTCTCAAATGAAGAAGCATTAAGACCAATTTTTTTTTTCATAGGAGAAGCAAAAGAAATCTTTTCTCTCTTTTTAGGGAAGTGTTCTATACCTTTCTTGAGGGAGAGTTGATATTTAATGGT
Organism: Avena sativa; assembly: GCA_916181665.1. Taxonomy (NCBI): domain Eukaryota; kingdom Viridiplantae; phylum Streptophyta; class Magnoliopsida; order Poales; family Poaceae; genus Avena; species Avena sativa. Next base: position 538,405,831 of record OV702289.1, on the reverse strand, counting down.
GCCTTCTTTCATATCAATGATGGCACCAACAGTTCTAAGAAAAGGTCTTCCCAAAGTAATAGGACAAGAAGCATTGTATTCAACATCCAAAACATAGAAATCAACAGGGACATAGGAATCGTTAACCATAATAAGAACATCATTAAGACTCCCCATGAGTTTCTTTTTAACATTATCATCAAGTGGGACATTCAAATAGCAATCTTCAAGAGGAGGCAAATCAAGCATATCATAAATCCTTCTAGGCATAGTAGAAACACTACTATCAAGATCACACAAACCTTTGAAATCAAAGTCATTCATTTTCATATTAATGATGGGTCCCAACCATCCTCTTGTTTTATAGGAATAGAAGCTTTATGTTTCATCTTTTCTTCCTTAATCTTTATGAGAGCATCGTTAATGTGTTTTGTAAAGGCCATGTTCATAGCACTAGCATTAGGAATTTTAGCAAGCTTTTGTAGGAACTTAATAACTTCAGAGATATTGCAACCATCAAGATCAAAATCAACTTTATCATCTAATGTAGTAGAACTATTACTAGCCTCAACACTAGTGGTGGTGATAGTAGAAACACTAATGTTCCTAGCAGTTTCATCTTCTCTTTCCCACTTAGCATGTAATTCAGCTAATAGTCTAACATTTTCATCAATTCTTACTTGTATAGCATTGGTAGCTGCAAAGGGATTATCATTAGTTTCAGGTTTAGCAGCCATTTTATTCAAAGAAGATTGAGCTTCAGGCAAAGATGCTATATTTCTTTCAGCATTAGAGAGTTTTTCCTCAATAGTTTTATTGAAATCAGTTTGTTTACTAATAAACTCTTTAAGCATAACTTCAAGTTCAGAGGGAGCACACTTATTATTGTTGTAAGAATTTCCATAAGCATTACCATTGTTGGGAAGATATGGCTTATAATTGTTGTTACCAAAATTGTTCCTATAAGCATTATTACCATAAGCATTGTTGCCAAAATTATTATTTCTTATGAAGTTCACATCAGCTTGATCTTCTTGAGCAACCAAAGAGGCTAAAGGAACGTTATTTGGATCAATATGGGCTTTCCCATTAACAAGCGTAGACATAATAATATCAATCTTATCACTCAAGGAGGAAGTTTCCTCAACAGAATTTACCTTCTTACCTTGTGGAGCTCTCTCAGTATGCCATTCGGAATAATTAACCATCATATTGTCCAAAAGTTTTGTTGCAGCACCCAAAGTGATGGTCATAAAGGTACCTCCAGCAGTAGAATCCAATAGGTTCCTTGAAGAATAGTTCAATCCTGCATAAAAAGTTTGGATGATCATCCAAGCAGTCAGTCCATGAGTGGGACAATTCTTTACCAAAGATTTCATTCTTTCCCAAGCTTGAGAAACATGCTCATTATCAAGTTGTTTAAACTTCATTATTTCACTTCTCATGGATATAATCTTAGCAGGAGGATAGTATTTTCCAATAAAAGCATCTTTGCACTTAGTCCAAGAATCAATACTATTCCTAGTTAAGGAATTCAACCATTCTTTAGCTTTTCCTCTCAAAGAGAAAGGAAACAATTTTAGCTTAATAATATCACCATCTATATCCCTATGCTTTTGCATCTCACAAAGTTCAACAAAGTTATTTAGATGGGAAGCAGCATCTTCATTACCAATACGAGAAAATTGTTCTCTCATAACAAGATTGAGCAAAGCAGGTTTTATCTCAAAGAAATTATTTTCAGCCACAGGTGGAGCAATAGGTGTGCTCATAAAATCATTGTTGTTGGTGCTAGTAAAGTCAAACAACTTAGTGTTTTCAAGAGTAGTCATTTTTTTGGGGTTTTTGAAAAATAAAGCAAACAAGCAAAACTAGTTTTTTTGTGTTTTTGAAAGAACAAAACAAGCAAACAAAGCAAAACAAAAACAACAAAGTAAAGAGATTAGTTATGAGGGACTCCCCTTGTGAAGATGTCCTTGACTCCCCGGCAACGGCGCCAGAAAAGATCTTGATGTGCTCGTCGTTCGACGTAGATCTCGTTGGGAACCCCAAGAGGAAGGTATGATGTGCACTGCACAAGTTTTCCCTCAGTTATGAAACCAAGGTTTAATCGAACCAGTAGGAGCAAGGAAACACCCCAAAGGTGTTACTAGCTGAGCTTTGTCAGGGCGCACTACCTGTGCTAGTAGCAACGTGGAGACCTGCACAACACAACCACAGAACTTTGTCCCCAACTTGCGATGAGGTTGTCAATCTCACCGTGTTTTGTGGAAAACGATGGATTAAACGTATCGAATGGAAAGAAGTAAAAGTTTGCAGAATGTAAACACAAAGAAGTAAACAGTTGTAGATTGTATGAAAAGAAAAAGGACCAGGATCCATAGTTCACTAGAGGTGGCTCTCCTTAGATAGATAACATGCTAGGTGAACAAATTACAGCGGGGCAATTGACAAACACCGAGAAAACAATACATGCATATACTAATCATCTTGACTCCTTTGAGACTTGATTGGGCAATACAACATAATACATAGACTGCCATCCAACTGCATCTATGACTAATAATCCACCTTCAGGTTATCGTCCGAACCCCCTCCAGTATTAAGTTGCAAGAAACAGATTATTGCTTTACGAACTGCGTGTAAAGTAAACAATACGATTTTTCTATGAACAAAGGATTGTTGTTTTCTCCCTAGTAGCAACAGCACATCTAGTACCTTAGAGATTTCTGTCACTTCCCCAGATTACCAGAGGCATGAACCCACTATCAAGCATAAATACTAACTCTTGGAGATGCTAGCATCTACTTGGCCAAGATAGCTACTAACAACGGAAAGCATGCAAGATCACAAATAACAAAGACATGATAGAATCAATAATCAATCTGAAATAGCATCTCAATATCCATTGGATCCCCGCAAACACAACATGTATGAATTACAAATAGATGATCTTGATCATGAACGGAGCTCACAAGATCTAAACATGAAAGCACAAAGGAGGAGAACCAACCATCTAACTACTACATGGATCCGTAGTCCAAGGATGAACTACTCACGCATCACACCGGAGGCTTGCATGGTGATGAAGAAGGCCTCCAGGGTGAATTCCCCTCTCCGGCAGGGTGCCAGGAAGAGCTTCAGATTTCTCCTAATCTAGGGATGGAGATGACGGTGGCTACAGACTCTTTCATGGATTTTTGATCTGGTCCTTAGGGTTTTCGTCCGAGGGCAATATATAGGCGGAAGGAGAGGCCGAGGGGGTGCCGGGAGTGGCCACACCATCCCCTGGCGTGGGCCAGGCCTGGCCGCGCGGCCAGGTGGTGTGGTGGCTCCCTGGCCCTACTCCGTCTCGTATTCTGGCACTTGATCCCTTCCAGAAAAATAGGCAGTTTGTCTTTTGTCCCGTCCAATTCCGAGAATATTCATTTTCTGACTTTCCTGGAACCAAAAACAGCAGAAAACAGGCAGCTGGCACTGTGGCTCTTGTTAATAGGTTAGTCTAAGAAATCATATGAAAAGTACCCCAAAGTTGGAACAAAACACAAGAAAGTGGATAAAACCAAGCATGGAACATCAAAAATTATAGATACATTTGCAATGTATCAGCAGCCCGTGCAAGCTGACGCTGCTGGACAGGTTCTCCTCCGATGTTGTGATGCCAAATGGTTTTGATGAGCAGCGAGCAGGCGGCAATGGATATTTGATCATCACAGTTGGGCCCGATTTCATGTGGGACCTTGTCAACGTGTACACTCGTTGTTCCGCAAGTGTCGGGGTTTGAACCCACCGAAGGTTCTGCACTTACATTTCAGGATGATGCTGATTAAGGTCGACATACTAAACTGCAGAAGATAATCATTTGCCAAGTTCCGACAGCTGCTGGGGGATACAAATATTTCTCTCTAGTCGCCATTTTCGAATTCAAGATCGCTGTCATCAACGGGAATGATAGTCAGTTTGTGTGAACGAGTTCCAGGGCTACTTCAGATACTGCGATGCTATTATCCAACACGATCGTGTGTTCGTAGTGACCGAGAATGGATGTGTTTATGCATGGAAGTCTCTGGAACTTGGTAAATTCTCCTCCCTACTTATTTTATTAGCTTTGTTCCTGAATCGATGGAAGCTATTTTTTCTGAACTTTCATTGGTTAATAGGAATTCCATTAAAATTTTAGTTTCTTTGATTCGAAGGAATTCCCTAGGAATTTCAGAGGAATGCAATCTTTAGGAGGTTTTCTTACATATAAGTAGTTTGTTTCATATGATTGAGTTCTGCTGATAGTATTGCTTCGTCTCCTAGTACATCCCATGGAAACTATGGTATCTACTACGTAGTAGTAAGTACTTATGTGAGACCCAGATATTATTCCTGAATCAATGTAAGTTATTTTTTCTGAAGTTTCTTTGGTTAGTAGGAATTTCATAGGAATTTTAGCCTCTTTGATTCGTACGAATTCCCTAGGAATTTCAGAGGAATGCAATCCTTACTAAGTTTTCTTACATATAAGTAATTTGGTTCATAGGATTGAGTTCTGCGGATAGTATTGCCTTGTCTCCTAGTACTAGTACATCCATGGAAAATATGGTATCTACTAGTAGTATTTACGTGAGACTCAGATACTAGACATATGACATATCATAACTATATAGAATTACAATACTAGGTAAAGCTCAAACAATTAGAAATTTGATCGACATCTATAAAGTATGGGCTCATATTTAGTTCTTGTATTTTCTATCATGTAGAAGTTGATGTTTATTAGGTACTAGTACTTGTAAATTTTGTTAACATGGTCTTGAGAAATGAAGGAGAAGATTCTAGAATGATGGAGAAGTGTGTTTTGAGGATTGTGCATAGCGTTCATTGTGCTAAAGACTATCAATAAAATCTTCAAGTAGATGCTAGAATGGAAAAGAAGATCCAACTGCTGGCAATATTGGGATTCACAAGTCCTGATCCAATAGTGAATATTCAAAGTTATTCATACAGTACATAGTGGTAATATTATTATAAGATAAGATAAGATAAGATATTAAACCTCCTAGAAATAATCCTTGTTGGTTTTCCTTTGGTATATAAGACACCAAAATCTTGTAGGATTCAACCTTGCTTTTTTCCCTATGAACTTTACATTCAAGATCCTATAGGATTATTTCCTATTTCATTTGATCCCATAAATCAAACCGTGTCTCTAGGAGAATTTCCATAGCATATCCCCATTTCGAAAAGAATTAGAATTTCCATAGCATCTCCCTAGGTCGACATTTTTTTACGCAATCAAACATCTTAAGTATAATCAAGATTTTTGAAAATAGTACTGTATATCAACTTCTACAATGTCATATCAATATCAATATTATTTCCATGTTACATTTCCTTTCCCTTTGAAGGTCCTATGCTTATCCTGTCGCCACGCGATGTGCTGTACCTGACACATGGGTTTGTTGAGGACAATGAGGAGAATGATCCTGGTAGGTGGTGGTTAGCAAGATCTGCCGGTGGTTCAAGACTTCTTCTGGTCTATACGTATGGTGTCTCAGGCAATGCAATTACTGATGATACTAGTGTTGTTCACTATGGTCGCACCGTTCGCACATATCCTTCTGGGTTTGAGTGCATGGTGTTCTCGATGGACACAAGCCAGTTAACTGCAGCTAACCGATGGAAAAGGGTTACTGACCTTGGATCATATTCTCTTTTCCTCGGCGTGAACTATCCGATTATCATTGCAGTAGGAGATGCAAATGATCTGCCAGGACATATGACAAGAAGGAACTGTGTTTACACATCACACCAAGAAATTGGCTACGAGTATAGGCCACGTCCTGAAATTTGCCGCTTCAGTCTGAATGGTGACGCAACTGTTTGTTTCCACACCAACACTCGCTGGACATGGTTGGAGACTCCATTTTGGTTCATCCCAAGCTTCTCAAATGCCTTGGAGTGGAACGAGCCTGTTCAAGGATAGCTCATTTGGTCTCGGCCTTCTGTTGAACTCTTTCTTTTGGCTGGTTTTTAGCTGATGTACATGTACTCAACATTTAGTTTCGCACCCGGTCTGGCTTGTAAAATACTCCGTATGACCAAAAACCCCTTTTGTACACTTGGTAGTTTCTCTAGTATGTATATTTCACCAAGCTTGTAAAATAACCTTATTAGGAGTACAGTTGTACTCTACTACTACTATTCTGTACATAATTTCTTCTACAATGTTGTATAATAGTAGTACTGTTAGTATTACTCCTTACAGGTTCGTAGTTTTGTTTCTTTTTCACTGCAGTTTGGGTCCTGTAAGCCTAAGTTGGACGTGTTGGTAATTACTTCGCTCAGAAACTGCACGCGATGGAAGGAACACGATGTTTCCAGGTTTACTAGGAAAAACATGTCACTCATCATGGCATCACCAGTGATTTGACAAGGCAATACTGTACGACCGTGCGCTAGTCTAGTTTTTTTCTTCTTCTGAACAAGTACTCCTTGTCTACCCTAGTAGTAGTAGTAAAAAAAAGTAGTAAAGGTCTACTAGTAGGAGTACCAGAGAAATTGATGAAGCTAGACGGAGTACTACTGTCAGTAGCTGCCGCAGAAGAGAGAGGAAGGGAGTTTTGCACACGCCGGTGCACGTGGTAGCATGTTCCTTTCGAGACAAGCTGGATTTAACTCCCTCACCGACCTCCCACCACGCACACATAGCCTCTTTTACTCAGTCCCTTCTTCCCATCCACTACCGCCCCCTAGCCTCTCGCTCCATATTGTTGCCGACCAGTGATACGTCCAAAACGTATCTACTTTCCTGAACACTTTTTCTATTGTTTTTCCTCTAAACTTGTGTGATTTGGATACAACTAAGACGGACTGACGCTGTTTTTAGCAGAATGACCTTGGTGTCTAGTTTTTGTGCAGAAAATCAACTAGCAGGAAAAATCCCGGAAAATATGCCAAAAATCCTATTTCACCAGATGATTCACGGAGCCAGAAGACGAGACGGAGGAGGGCCATGAGGGGCCCACACCACCTGGCCACGCGGGCCAAGCCAGGCTACGCTTGGGGGTGATGTGGCCGCCTCGGTCACTCCCTCGGCCTCCCTCTTCGCCTATAAGTTGCCTCTTGACCTAAAAACCAAGGGGGGTTCGACGTTTTTCTAGAAAGAGTTGCGCTATGCTGCCACCTCCAGATTCCGCGAGTCGGGACAGGGTATTGGAGGAGATCATCGCCATCATCATCACAATCGCTTCTCCATCGACCATCCATGTTTCTCCCATCTATGAGTGAGTAATCCCCCGCTGTAGGCTATGGGGATGGTAGGGATTGGATGAGATCGTTCATGTAATGGCATCAGATTGTTAGGGCATGGTGCCTAGTATCTATTATTAGTGCTTTTTGACTTTGTTGCAACTTGTTATGCTTAATGCTTGTCACTAGGGCCCGAGTGCCATGATTTCAGATCTGAACATGTTATTGATTCATTATGATAGTATTTTTTATGGTCTTACCTGCAAGTTGTATACACATATTGTTGTCCGAAACCAAAGGCCCCGAAGTGACAACAATCGAGATAACCGGAGGGAATAGCTTTGATGTGAGGATGACATGTGTTCACGGAGTGTTAATGCTTTGCTCCGGTGCTCTATTAAAAGGAGCACCTTAATTGCTAGTAGTTCCCTTAAGGCCTTCTGCAAACTAGCTGGCAGGTCAAAAGATGTTGTGCAAGTTCTCATTGCTAGCATGTATTACTATATATGGAACACATGCCTATGATTATTTTGTACTTGGATGCTTTATCTCATTCCATGCAACGCCCGTCCATCCATCCCTATGCCTACCGCGCTTTAATCCTACTGTTTACTTCAATTGTTACTACTGTCTTTACTTTTACTAATTCTATTACTTTGCTATTGCTACTACAAAACTGTTGCTACTGATAAACTGCTGTGAGCAAGATTGTTTCCAGGTGCAGCTGAATTGACAACTCAGTTGTTAAGGATTATAAATATTCTTTGGCTCCCCTTGTGTTGAATCAATAAATTGGGTTTCACTTCCCTCGAAAATACTGCGATACACCCCCTATACTTGTGGGTCATCAAGACTATTTTCTGGCGCCGTTGCTGGGGAGCATAGCTCTATTTATCAAGTTCACTTGGAATCACTATTGTTTGCTGCCATCCATCCATCATGGGTAAGTCTCGTGATGGCAAGGTCCCTATTTTACCATCCACTACAAGAACCAGTACGGTTTTGAACACCTTTGTTGCTCTTTATTCACCATCTATTATGAGTAAGTTCCTTACACCAACACATACACATGCTACACACACTGCTACTACCGCTGAATCTGAAACTTCTGATACTTATGATGGTGCTTCTACTGTGCCTGATAAGAGTGGTTCATTACGTCCTTTCCTAGATGCTACGATTGCTAGAACTATAGCTGGAAATACTGAAACTCCTAATGAAGACACTACTACACCTGTCAGTTCACCTGAGTCTAGAGAGAGCTATGATATTGAGGACAGTTATATAGAGATGACCGATGAATTTATTAAAGAATGTCAAAACACCCATGATAGGACTGCTATTAAGAGTCTCCTTGAGAGGCGTACTATAAAACCCAAATTGTCTCCTAATGCTAAGTTTGTTGCATCTCCCATAAACATTAAAGATAAGGATTATGATTTCTCTCTTGATTTATCTTACATAACTATTGTTGAGAAAGAACCTTTTTGTGGGACTAAGAATGAAAGTGCTGTAGCACATATGACTGAGCTTTCTACCATGAGTGGCCTGTTTTCTGATGATATTAAGATGCGCACCTACTTTGTTGCTAAATTTTTCCCTTTTTCGCTGAAAGGAGAAGCTAAAACTTGGTTTAATAATTTACCTCCTAGATCTATTGATAGCCCTGATTGCTTGATTAGTACTTTCCTTCAGAAATATTTCCCTCCTAGTTCTAGACATGCTATTTTGCAGGAACTTTTTGATTTTAAACAGGGAGAAAAACAGATATTGCTGAATCATGGGCAAGGTTTTGTGCTTTGATTCATGCACAAGCTGGATGTCCATTACCTAAAAATGAGCTTCTTGATATATATTATAATGGATTAACTGAAGAATCCAGGACAAACCTGGATAGTTGTGCTGATTGTGTTTTCAGGAATAGAACTCCCAAAGAAGCCAAGGAATTAATGGCTAAAATAAGCAAGAATTATGAAGACTGGACTTCATCTGAACCAACTATACCTGAGACAAATACACCTGGGTTAACTGTGCTTGCGCCCATACCAACATCAAAGAAGAGGGGAGTTATTGAACTAAATGATGAAGTGATGAAGGAAGCCAAGAAATGTCTTAAGGAGAAGGGTATTAAAGCTGCAAATGTCAAGAATTTACCTCCTATAGAAGAGTTATGTAAGCCAATCTCCCACTCATCCACTATTGAGGTATACTCCCTCCAACATTTTGATGAAGGTGATATTCCTTATTCTAAACCTCCTGATCAATGCTTAGAAGAATTTGACATTTTTATTGTTAAGGAAGATAATTTAATAAAAGGGTGAAAAATCATTTAATGGAAAACTCTAGAGCTATTATTGAGTTAAAAGATATTCTGGAAAGAACCTTTAATGATGTTAAAATGCTTGTTAAACATTTTCAAATGGTTCAACCTCAAATTGATCAGCTTATTAAGGTACAAAAAGACTTGCTAGTTAATGCTGCTAAAGAAAAACATGCTTATGAAATTAGAACTAGAAGTGGTGCACCACCCAGGATCCTCTATATCCTAAAGGGCATCCTAAAAGAATTGAGCAAGATTCTCAACAAATTAAAAATAGTGGTACTTCTCCTAAGAAAAGGAAAAAGAAACATAAAACTATTGTAGAATCCTCTGAATATGCTAAAGATCCTAATAGTATATTTGTCTCTGATGCTGAAACTAAAAGTGGTAATGAAGAAAATGATGCTCCTGATAAAGAAAAAGTTGAAGAAGAACCTGAAAGGCACACTAAGAATACTAAATACACTAAAGAAGATTTTGTTGCTAAGAAACATGGTAGTGAAAGAGAGCCTTGGGTCCAAAAACCTATGCCTTTCCCTGACAAGAAACACAAGTCAAAGGAAGATGAACACTATAACAAGTTTTGTGAGTGGATGAAACCTTTTTTCTTGCAAATTCCTTTGACTGATGCTATTAAATTGCCACCTTATTCAAAGTATATGAAGGATATTGTCTCTAATAAAAGGAAGATCCCTAATGAAGAAATTTCTACTTTGCTTGCTAATTATTCCTTTAATGGTAAGGTTCCAAAGAAACTTGGAGACCCAGGGATTCCAACTATTCTGTGCTCTATTAAAAATAGTTATGTTAGAACTGCTTTGTGTGATTTGGGAGCAGGAGTTAGTGTTATGCCTTTTTTCTCTCTAAAAGAGACTTCAACTAGAAAAACTAATACCAACTGATATATCTTTGCAAATGGCTGATAAATATACTACTACTCCTGATGGTATATGTGAGGATGTACCTGTTCAAGTGGCTCATAATTGCTTGATATTAACTGATTTTATTGTGCTTGAAATGCCTAAAGATGTTAATATGTCTATTATTCTTGGGAGACCTTTTCTTAATACTACAGGAGCTGTTATTAATTGTAATCAAGGAAAGGTGACTTTTAATGTTGTTGACAAGGAACATACTGTCTATTTCCCCAAGAAGATTGATAGGAATTATAGTTTAAATTCAATTGAACATGTTGAGGGCATCCAAGTTGGAGAAATATATTGTCCCATACCACGAGAAAAATATGAAACTATTATGATTAAGACCCTATCAAGGTTGAGGTAACATAATCATTAGTGGAGTACAAAGTTTTCTTTCATATAAAATTGTTTTGGTAACAAGACCTGATCAACCTTGTTAACAAGGGATTTTAATGAACAAAATAATGTTTTCACCATGATTATCTTTGCTTACTTTTATTTTACCCATTTTAGTTTTTGCTTTCATTTAGTTTACTTTTCTGTTGCTAGTTGCTTGCGTATTAGAGTGTCTTAGAACTTCTGAAGTTTTAGTTTTGTTTTGTCATTGCATCATTCCAAAAACATCTTTCTGTTAGAAAATCATTCATCTATACCTAAAAATTGCTCAAAAATAAAGTGTCTCGAAAAATTCCAGAAAATTCATATTAAATTTTTACGTGAAAAAAGGGGCAGAGATGTGCCTGGAGAGTACCAGGGGGTCCCACCAGGCAGGCACACCACCTGGTGGCGCGGCCAGCCCAGGGGCGTGCATGGCCATGGTGTGGGCCACCCCTGGCCCTCCACTCGCTCTCTCACTTTCCACTGCCTTCTCTCTTCCGAGAAAACACCACTTCATTGCTTTAAATCGTGTTCTTGCTGTTCTTGTCCATGATTTTTTGATCTCCTTTCTCAGCCCACCTTTGCTGCTGAAAATTGGAGTATTTGTTCTCCGGTATGTGACTTCTCCGCTTATCCAAGTAGATTTGTGTTTAGTGGTTTATATCTTGAGTATTTTGCTGCTGTAGGTGACAGGTTATGTGAGCTTGTAAGCTTGTTCAATGCTTAGAGATATGGTTTTGATGCATGTTTAGGCCTCTTACAAGTCCCTATGAGTAGTTCCCTTCATTATGTATTCACTTTGCAATCACTCGTATAATGGATGTTTAAATTTCAGAATATCAAAGATGAACAACCACACCTTTGGAGAAATATTTGAGAGGGACACACCTAGGAGGGCAAGGCCTTCAAGATCAGCCTCTCAGTTTATGCCATCATACAATGAATATCTTATTGCACCACGTTTGGAAATGAAGGAGATGAGGGAGATGCTCACCCATCTACCTTCCCTTGTTTTACCTTTTTGCAAGCTGCAGGGATCCTCAATGATTTCTTACTATTAGTTCAGAGGGTTGGCCTGACCACGTACATGGAAGATGAGAGTGAGCAATATGCCCTGCTCACCAAAACTTTTGTTGAGAGTTTCGTTTTCACTAACACCCCTTATCAGTCAACTGTTTCTTTCAGAATTTATAATCAGCCTATTACCATGTCATTGGAAAGATTTTGCAGGATTATAGGTATAGGCATGACGGGGACAGTGAAGAAGATCCAAGGTCGACCCGCTGACTTGCTGGAGCTCTATCGAAGTGTGACAAATGACGATGACCACGTAGCTCAGCGCGGGAAGATAAGGAACATCCAACTCCCAGCTCTTAGATATTTTGCTTATTATCTTGCCACTAGCATTCTTGGTAGGGAGAATACTAGTAATATCTCTAATTATCATTTAGCCTTCCTCGCTACTGCACTTAATAATGATACCAAATACAATATTGGCTCTCTGATTGCTCGCCGCCTAGCTACTAGGGGACCTATTTATGGGGGCATTATTGCCTCACGTATGGTTGCTGCATTAGAACTTTTTGTGGAACCTAATGACACTGTGTTTGCACCAAAAAGGCTTGATCTTGCTGCTATGAAAACGTATCACTTCGTCACTGCTGACTCTGATACGGACAGTTTAGTATACAGGATGTTGTTTACTGACGGAGACGAGAGGGAAATTCCTTTGCCACAATCCACTTTGTTCAGTATTTATAGGAGGCCATGGTCGCGTTCTAAGGAGGAGGTGGATGAGTAGCTCCGCTTGCTTGGTTTCCACATGCAGCACCAGGAGGATGTGCCTTCTTACGACTACTCTGCGCACTACGGTGGGGCATCCTCGAGCTCGTATCTGGACGAGGGCACCTCCTCGCCGTACTACAGAGGCGCTCCATCTTGGCCATCTTGGGTTTTATACCCACTTAGGCCAAAAGCCTAAGCTTGGGGGAGGTACACCGACATCACACTCATCTGCATATCATGTTTAGTCAGTACTTTGTATATCCATGCTTTGTTCTCTTTTCAGTTTTCGTTCTTTCTTTACTTTTGCTTTCTAAACACAAAAATACCAAAAATATTTTCTTTGTTTCTTTTTGTTTGCTTCTTTTTGCCTTGGGTTGCTTCTTCCGTTTGGCTTTGTCTTAATTATTCGAAAAACCCAAAAAGATTTTGCTTTGCTTGTTCTTCCTTTTTTTCTTGCCTTTAAAAATCAAAAACACCAAAAATATTTGTTGTTCTTCTTTGGTTTTTGTGAAGTTTGTTGTAGGGTTCAGCAGTCCTCAGTGGAATTTGGTTTCATGTTATTATTCAAGCCACACAAGTGAAGGGCAATAATGAGGATTAATGACAACTTGAGGTGTGGTAAGAGGCTGGTAATGAACTCCATTTGTTTTCGTTTTTGTACATATACTCATCATTGTGGGCATGCTTAGTTTGTTCATGTAAGGTGTATGTCATTTATGGATGCTTAATAGTTCTTGCTTTCTTATGATTAGCTCCAACTTGCTAATGGTTTGTAGCATGTCATATGAATGTTTGCTTGCATTGTTCTATTCATAACTTGGTATGACACTGTGGTATCCTCCTTTGAATGTTTCACTTGAATTGACTTGGCACATGCTCACGCATGCATATGACTGAAATAATAATCAGTTAAGCCTCGATGAATTATTTTACCTCAGGGGTCTTGAATCACTTTCATGGCATAATTAGTCATGTTTTGTTGCAAGCATGATTATGACAGTTATTGCTCTCTTGTTTGTCGCTCCCTTACTATTGCTAGCCTTCACTTGCACTGAGTATGAGCTCTGCTCATGTTTCCAACTCCCCAAAACCAATATTGCCAAAAGTGTCCACCATACCTACCTATTAGCATCATTTGCTAGTCCGTGCATATTCAGTATGCCTTGTTTTCTTCCGAATAAAATGTTTGCTTGTTATGAGAAAGTTAGTTAGTAAAGCTCTCACGAACTTGATGGCACACTTTACTTTCTTGCACTTAATAATCTTGAACCATTGTGTCCGTCTTTGTTGTGTATATGCTTGCTCTTTATGAGTTGAAGTTAGCAGAACCATGTATCATGGGGAACACTTTCAACATTGCACTTATTATTCCGTTGATATCATGATTCTTTTTCTTATGGATCCCAGTGGTGTGAAATAAAAGGGAAACTTGTAAGATCATGGAGTTTGTATGTGTGTTAGAGAAACGCCTGGGCCGCTAGCCTAAGCCATGCCTAATCATGGTGGAAACTTGCAGCATAACCATAATGAGAATTCTATGAAGCACCCTCAATAAAAACCTATGCAAATAGCAAATAAAAAGGTCGTTGAGATGCTCATTGTCTGTTGCCTTGTCATTTTGATATGGGATAGCTCCTGTGTCATGGGACAAGGGGTACCCCGTTGGCGGTTCTGTATGATACATATCTACTTACAATGACAAGAGCTTACTTGTGACTGAAGTTGAGTAGCATGAGGTTCGATACTCGTAAGTAAGGGGCATGATATTTCAACTTATAACTTGTCAAGCATATCCTCTTAGTTGTGTCACTTTAACCTTAACCATTTAAATATGCTTATGATAGGGGCAATGAGAGCTCAAAGCTAATGAGTACCATACTTTCAGCATTTGGAAGCCTTTCAAACTTTTCAAAACCTTTTCACTTCCTTGTTGAGTCACCACTTATTCTATGAGCACTTTCTTGAGAACATAGTTGTCATTCTTAGTGTAATATGCTTGTCTCAAAATTTGGATTAATTGTGTCATGACTTTGATGCTTGTATCTTTGATATCTTTACTTCTAGTCTTCACTTGAACTTTAGAGGTGCCTTGGCATTTATGTTTGCCCTACGATCAAAGGCAAGCGAGATACCACTCTATCATACCTTTTTATGAGCATTGCAATGTTTCTTAGGTTTATGTTTCATGCTACTTACTATTTTTGAGTTAGAATCTCTTCATAGCTTGCAATGACTATTGAGTAACATTATTTGCATACTCCTTATTATGAATTGACCAAGTACTTGGTCATATGCGAGAATATATACATCTTATGAAGCAAATGTGTTCGTGAAAGTTACTTTTATCGCACTCAGTTTTCAACTGAATTGCTTGAGGACAAGCAATAAGCTAAGCTTGGGGGGAGTTGATACGTCCAAAACGTATCTACTTTCCCGAACACTTTTGCTATTGTTTTTCCTCTAAACTTGTGTGATTTGGATACAACTAACACGGACTGACGCTGTTTTCAGCAGAATTACCTTGGTGTCTAGTTTTTGTGCAGAAAATCAACTATCAGGAAAAATCCCGAAAAATATGCCAAAAATCCTATTTCACCAGATGATTCACGGAGCCAAAAGATGAGACGGAGGAGGGCCATGAGGGGCCCACACCACCTGGCCGCGCGGGCCAGGCCAGGCCGCGCATGGGGGTGGTGTGGCCGCCTCGGTCACCCCCTCGACCTCCCTCTTCACCTATAAGTTGCCTCTTGACCTAAAAATCAAGGGGGGTTCGACGTTTTTCCAGAAAGAGTTCCACTACGCCGCCACCACCAGATTCCGCGATTCGGAACCAGAAACTCTGTTCTGGCACCCTA
The DNA here is from genome assembly GCA_916181665.1 of Avena sativa. Classification (NCBI taxonomy): domain Eukaryota; kingdom Viridiplantae; phylum Streptophyta; class Magnoliopsida; order Poales; family Poaceae; genus Avena; species Avena sativa. The sequence goes on along the minus strand of OV702289.1, from coordinate 538,390,355 downwards.
CCGGGATGGGGAATTGGAGGAGATCATCGCCATCATCATCACCATCGCTTCTCCATCGACCATCCATGTTTCCCCCATCTATGAGTGAGTAATCTCCCACTGTAGGCTATGGGGATGGTAGGGATTGGATGAGATCGTTCATGTAAGGGCATCAGATTGTTAGGGCATGGTGCCTAGTACCTATTATTAGTGCTTTTTGACTTTGTTGCAACTTGTTATGCTTAATGCTTGTCACTAGGGCCCGAGTGCCATGATTTCAGATCTGAACATGTTATTGATTCATTATGTGTTGGGGGGATACCCCCGGGTAGGGTCACGCCAGGGTATAGAGGCCGAGTTAGCCGAGGTACGGCAAGGTCAAAGCGAATGCTGGCCGAGTCACCTCAAGGTAGGCCGACTTACGGAGTAACTCGGACCGGAGGATGTCCACCTAACTGAGTCCTGGCTGACGTATGTCGTATGCTGGCAGGCATTTTGTGACTTGTATGCAGGTACCCACGGGGCCGGATTAACCAGGCATGCTCCGGGTTATATCAGGCTTGTAAGAGAAGGAAGGTATCTCGCTGGTCAAAAGGTGGTCACTGTACGCTGGAGCATGAGCGAAGCGGATACATGGAAGGACCACCGAGGCATGGCCAACAAGGGTGACGCAGCCTGTGTCGGATGACATTGGCGCCGCAGAGGCTTACGTAGCCTCTGCATGGCTTGGTGGCAAAAGGTGACCCGGTCGGTTTGTTATTTTGGGAGAGGCATATTCCCAGGAATATGCCTCCACGTATGCCCTAGCTAATAGCCTGGCCTCCCCTTTATAAGGAGCGCCAGGACCTCAGTAGAAGGCGATCGCGAGTTGGTTCATTGAGTAGTGGTAGTGGTGAGAGTAAGAGAGCTCCTTCTTCCTCCTCTCCCCCATACAGCTCAAGGAGCATCTGTAAACGTTGAACACTTGGAGAATAAAAGCATCTATGTGTGGAATCACCACACTATCCCTCCCTGGATTCCTCTAGTGCATATTGGCCCCACCTTTAGCCTATCCATGGCATCTGCCGTGACACCACCACGACAGTTGGCACCCACCATGGGGCATACGACACTAGCAGGAGTGAAGATCCTGACGGGAAGCATCATCGGCAATGACGAGCGCATCGTCTCTAGGCTCATTCAGCGCTTTGGAGCGCTGGACTACATCAGCGACAATGCTGGTTGCTTCGGCAAGCGGCCTCCACCGTGCAACAGCGTCTTCGTCAAGCTTGGCGCCCACATGATGTACGTCGGCATCGATGTGTCTTGCGTTCACCCGCGACACATCGTCGAGGGAGGCGAGCCACCCCTTAGCACGGCTCGCGGTGCGCGTATCACTCGCTCCCCTGACCACGCTAAGGTGATGATGACACCGCCTGACACTGGCGCAAGCAAAGACCCGACAACAGATCTGGAGGTAAGACCTAAGGCGCCCAGGAAAAGTAGAGGTCCTCCACTAGAGAGGCCAGAAAACTTGTTGCAGCAGGCGATAGATAGCTTGGGAAGCCCCATAGCACCTGTGGTAGATCCGGCTTAGGCACAGGCCGAGTTAGAGGAAACTAGGCAGAAAATACTAGAGGGTGCGAAAAAGATAGCCGCGGCTCAGCAGTCGTTGAATATGACACTGCATGAGTACGCAAGAGCAAATAAGGTAGATGCTGCAAAATTAAAAGGGAGAAACCTCATTAGTGAGATGAACAAAGAGGGTGATACTAGAGTTGAGGAATCAGAGAACCCTTTGTCCATGGGGTTGCCAAAGTACAGCACCCCGGCAAAGAACCTCAAAGCAGCAGATGCAGCTGCGTCCGAGTTAGAGGGTTTGACGGGTGAAGCCTAGCAAAGACAGCAGGAGAGGGTCAATGAGTTAGTTCGGATCGCTAATAGACAGAATGAGGAGTTGCTCAGGGCTAACCCGGCAAGAGCTGAGGCTTCCAAGGTCGTTTATTCGGTAGTGGGAAACCCGAAGAAATCCGTTGGGGCTACATCATCACCTCATGATGGCCCTAGAAGAGAGGAAGTGGTAACCTCGGCGAGGAGAAACAAACATATAGTCCCATATGACCTGGCAAGGGCAGGGAAAGGAAAAGCAGTGCAGAGAAATGAGGATCAACAAAGTGTCAGCCGAAGTGAAGCTGGCAGAGGTAACCGCGACCAAGGCAATGCCGGTCAGAGAAACGCTGAAAACGGCAATGCCAGACAGCATAACTCGACAGGTGCAAGGAAAAACCCACCTCTGCAACAGCAGCAGCAGAGTGTACCTCGGCAAGAGCAAAATGCCGGCCAAGGTATGTGGCAGAATTGCGCTCAATAAGAGTAAGACAGATACAATGACGGTGATTCGGAAATGGTGAACGCAGGTTACCCTAGACCTGATTATCACGTGAAAGGGTCAAGGTTGGGAAGCAGGAACTTGATGCCTGATGACGCCAGGTTAAAGCTGGATCGGCTCTATAGGTCGGAGCAGATTGAGGGACAAGGTCCTCGGGGTCCAGCGTGCTTTGGGCCCCGGATCATGAAAGAACCTCCGGTACCTAACTTCCAGTTACCCAGAGGCACGAAAACATATGCGGCAGCACCAAGCCGGAGGATTGGTTGATCAACTACGCAACGGCAGTGAAGATTGCGACAGGCAATTTGAGATGGGCGGTGAGATACGTGCTTCAGATGCTGGAGGGGTCAGCGAGGGTATGGTTAAACAATTTACCGCCCGGTAGTATCAACTGTTGGATCGATTTTGAGGAAATGTTTATAAGTAACTTCTCGAGCACGTATCAGAGACCGAATAGGCCACAGACCCTAGCGATGTGCAAGTAGAGACCAAATGAAACAAACAGGGAGTTCCTAACCCGCTGGTGCATCGTGAGAAACTCGTGTGAAGGCGTGATTGAATCTCAGGTCATAGCTTGGTTTGCACAAGGGTGTAGATATGCAAGCATGCTATGGCAAAGATTACAAAGGGATATGCCAACTACACTGGCTGAGACAATCCGGATTGCTGATTCGTATGCTTTGGGTGATCCGACTCAGCCCCGACTTATGTCAAACGAGTCAAGTGAGGAGTACTACCAGCGAGATGGAGCTAGATCGTCCCGGGAAAATGATTACCGAGGTAAGAGAAGAGACGATAGACCTGATTACATATACAGTTCACAGCAAGTTGCTGTTGTAAACCAAGATCAACCTGGAGCAGGGAGTAATCAGCGTCAGAAAACTGGAGGGCAACAGTGGACTCCAAGAAATGATGGCAAGAAAACTTGGACGCCCGAGCAAAAGAGACAGTGGCAAGAAAAGAAAGACCGGCCGAGGTATACGTATGAGGCAATGTTGGATCAGCCATATAAATTTCACACGCCAAATCCGAGTAACCCGATGGGTCATACAACCCGGCAATGTGAGTGGATGAGGAAGATAGAGCAGAGTGGCTCAGGGAATGCTCAGGCACCCCGGCACGATCAACCCCGGCAGGAATTACCTCGGCAGCAATTGCTCTCCGGAGCAAATACGCAACAGTTAATGTTACCACCACCTCCGCCGAGGTATGAGAATCATGAAAGACGGGATGCAGTGCATCAGGTGGAAAACCAACATCAGCCAGATCCAAGGTACCCGGCAATGATGGGAGAAACGAATACAGAGAGCATCACCAGAGTTATTGTGTGTTGACCACAGAGGAAACAGATAGGAAAAGCTTGCAACGCCGACATATGGAAGTGAATGCGGTTATGCCAGCAGTAACGAGGTATATGCCTTGGTCAGATCAAGAACTTACCTGGAGTATAAAGGATCATCCCAAGCTCATGCCGAGCCCTGGTTCATATGCATTGGTGCTAGACCGAACGTTCATCGGGCCCAATATCAATGTGAGGTTTTCTAAGCTTCTGATTAACAATGGTAGCAGCATTAATATCATGTACGTAGACACAATGCGCAAGTTGGGTATCTCGGAGAACATGCTCCAAGCCACGAGGACAACTTTCCATGACATTGTGCCTGGTATCTCCTGTGAACCCATTGGCAAAGTCCGGGTTAATGTGTTATTCGGCACAAGAGATAACTGCCGAACTAAAAATTTGGAGTTTGAGGTTGTGAACTTAGAAAGCGCATATCACGCGTTACTCGGCAGGCAAGCCTGATACATTGCAAATGTATCTATATTTTTTGATGTTCCATGCTTGGTTTTATCCACTTTCTTGTGTTTTGTCCACACTTCGGAGTACTTTTCATATGATTTCTTGGACTAACCTATTAACAAGAGCCACAGTGCCAGCTGCCTGTTTTCTGCTGTTTTTGGTTCCAAGAAATTCAGAAAATGAATATTCTCGGAATTGGACGGGACAAAAGCCAAAGTGCCTATTTTTCCGGAAGTCATAAGATGCCGGAATACGAGACGGAGAGGGGCCAGGGGGCCACCACACCACCTGGCCACGTGGCCCAGCCTGGCCCGCGCCAGGGGGTGGTCTCGCCAACCCCAGCACCCCCTCGGCCTCTCCTTCCGCCTATAAGATGCCCTCGGGACGAAAACCCTAATTAATCGATCAAAAATCCACGAAAGAGTCTGTAGCCGCCGTCATCTCCATCCCTAGATCAGGAGGGATCTGAAGCTCTTCCCGGCACCCTGCCAGAGAGGGGAATTCACCCTGGAGGCATTCTCCATCATCATGCAAGCCTCCAGTGTGATGCGTGAGTAGTTCATCTCTAGACTACGGGTCCATGTAGTAGCTAGATGGATGGTTCTCCTCCTTTGTGCTATCATGTTTAGATCTTGTGAGCTCCGTTCATGATCAAGATCATCTATTTGTAATTCTGCATGTTGTGTTTGCGGGGATCCGATGGATATTGAGATGCTATTTCATATTGATTATTGATTCTATCATGTCTTTGTTTTTTGTGATCTTGCATGCTTTCCGTTGTTAGTAGCTATATTGGCCGAGTAGATGCTAGCAACTCCAAGAGTTAGTATTTATGATTAATAGTGGGTTCATGCCTCTGGTAATCTGGGAAAGTGACAGAAATCTCTAAGGTACTAGATGTGTAGTTGCTACTAGGGAGAAAACAACAATCCTTTCTTCATAGAACAATCGTATTGTTTACATTACATGCAATTCGTAAAGAAATAATCTGTTGCTTGCAACTTAATAATGGAGGGGGTTCGGATGATAACCTGAAGGTGGATTATTAGTCATAGATGCAGTTGGATGGAGGTCTATGTATAATGTTGTAATGCCCAATCAAGTTCCAAAGGAGTCAAGATGATTAGTATATGCATGTATTGCTTTCTCGATGTTTGTCAATTGCCCCGCTGTAATTTGTTCACCCAACATGTTATCTATCAAGGAGAGCCACCTCTAGTGAACTATGGATCCTGATCCTTTTCTTTACATACAATCTACAAACTGTTACTGCTTTGTGTTTACTTTCTGCAAACCTTTACTTCTTTCCATTCGATATGTTTAATCCTTTGTTTTCAGCAAAACACGGTGAGATTGACAACCTCATCGCAAGTTGGGGACAAAGTTCTGTGGTTGTGTTGTGCAGGTCTCCACGTTGCTACTAGCACCGGTAGTGCGCCCTACCAAGGCTCATCTAGCAACACCTTTGGGGTGTTTCCTTGCTCCTACTGGTTCGATTAAACCTTGGTTTCATAACTGAGGGAAACTTGCTGATGTGCTCATCATACCTTCCTCTTGGGGTTCCCAACGAGCTCTACATCAACACCACACCAGCACTTTTCTAGCACCGTACACTGAGCCATCAAGCATTTTTCTGGCGCCGTTGCCGGGGAGTCAAGGACATCTTCACAAGGGGAGTCCCTCATAACCAATCTCTTTACTTTGTTATTTTTGTTTTGCTTAGTTTCTTTTTGCTTTGTTTGCTTGTTTCTTTATCAAAAACACAAAAAAATAGTTTTACTAGTTTGCTTTCTTATTTGAAAACCCAAAAAAACTACTACTCTTGAAAACACTAAGTTGTGTGACTTCACTAGCACCAACAACAATGATTTTATGAGCACACCTATTGCTCCACCTGTGCCTGAGGATACTTTCTTTGAGATAAAACCTGGTTTGCTCAATCTTGTTATGAGAGAACAATTTTCTGGTATTGGTAATGAAGATGCTGCTTCCCATCTAAATAACTTTGTTGAACTTTCTGAGATGCAAAAGCATAGGGATGTAGATGGTGATATTATTAAGCTGAAATTGTTTCCTTTCTCTTTGAGAGGAAAAGCTAAAGAATGGTTGAATTCCTTAACTAGGAATAGTATTGATTCTTGGACTAAATGCAAAGATGCTTTCATTGTAAAATACTATCCCCCTGCTAAGATTATATCTATGAGAAGTGAAATAATGAAGTTTAAACAATCTGATAATGAGCATGTTGCTCAAGCTTGGGAAAGAATGAAATCTTTGGTAAAGAATTGTCCCACTCATGGACTGTCTGCTTGGATGATCATCCAAACTTTTTATGCAGGATTGAACTATTCTTCAAGGAACCTATTGGATTCTGCTGCTGGAGGTACCTTTATGACCATCACTTTGGGTGCTACAACAAAACTTCTGGACAATATGATGGTTAATTATTCTGAATGGCATACTAAGAGAGCTCCACAAGGTAGGAAGGTAAATTCTGTTGAGGAAACTTCCTCCTTGAGTGATAAGATTGATATTATTATGTCTATGCTTGTTAATGGGAAAGCCCATATTGATCCAAATAATGTTCCTTTAGCCTCTTTGGTTGCTCAAGAAGAGCAAGTTGATGTGAACTTCATAAGAAATAATAATTTTGGCAATAATGCTTATAGGAGTAATTTTGGTAACAACAATTATAAGCCATATCCTCCCAACAATGGTAATGCTTATGGAAATTTCTATCACAATAATAGGAGTGCTCCCTCTGAACTTGAAGTTATGCTTAAAGACTTTATTAGTAAGCAAACTGCTTTCAATAAAACTACTGAGGAAAAACTCTCTAATGCTGAAAGAAATATAGCATCTTTGGCTGAAGCTCAATCTTCTTTGAATAAAATGGCTGCTAAACCTGAAACTAATGAGAATCCCTTTGCAGCTACTAATGCCATACAAGTAAGAATTGATGAAAATGTTAGACTATTAGCTGAATTACATGCTAAGTGGGAAAGAGAAGATGAAATTGCTAGAAACATTAGTGTTTCTACTATTACCACCACTAGTGTTGAGGCTAGTAATAGTTCTACTACTCTAGATGATAAATTTGATTTTGATCTTGATGGTTGCAACATCTCTGAAGTTATTAAGTTCCTACAAAAGCTTGCTAAAAGTCCTAATGCTAGTGCTATGGACATGGCTTTTACAAAACACATTACTGATGCTCTCATAAAGATTAAAGAAGAAAATATGAAACATAAAGCTTCTATTCCTATAAAACAAGAAGATGGTTGGGAACCCATCATTAATATGAAAGTGAATGACTTTGATTTCAAAGCTTTATGTGATCTTGATAGTAGTGTTTCTATTATGCCTAGAAGGATTTATGATATGCTTGATTTGCCTCCTCTTGAAGATTGTTATTTGAATGTCCCACTTGATGATAATGCTAAAAAGAAACTCATGGGGAGTATTAATGATGTTTTTATTATGGTTAACAATGCCTATGTCCCCGTTGATTTCTATGTTTTGGATGTTGAATACAATGCTTCTTGTCCTATTACTTTGGGAAGACATTTTCTTAGAACTGTTGGTGCCATTATTGATATGAAAGAAGGCACCATTAAATATCAACTCCCACTCAAGAAAGGTATAGAACACTTCCCTAAGAAGAGAGATAAGATTTCTTTTGCTTCTCCTATGAAAACAAAATTTGGTCTTAATGCTTCTTCAGTTGAGAACACTTGATCCTTTTTCTTGCTTCTTATGCCTAACTTAAAGACGTTAAAGAAAAGTACTTATTGGGAGATAACCCAAAAGTTTTAGATGAGTCTTGGAAGTTATTACCTCTGTAATAACCACTCCTTATCTTTTTTATTTGCTTTTTGTGCCAAGAGTAACATCTAATGAGAGAGAAGTAATGATTGGGAAAGTTGCTGTCCCAAAACAGATTTCTGTGCTTCACCGTAAAAATTCGTGTAAAATCTCTGAACGTCTTTTTGAGGCGTGATTTTTTGTGCTTCTTCCCCAGGTTTTTATATAACTTTTGTTAGTACAACACTTTTTGATTTGAGCAACATAAGGTCTTCGAAAAAATTCGTCTTTACCTGCTGGTCTGTTTTGACAGATTTCTGCCATTTTCTGCATTTGCTTCTTGTTGGTTCCTTTTTGAGTTCTTTTGGGGAATTGAGCTTTTTGAGGGAAGTGCTACAGTATCTAGTATTCTAATGGAAGTTTATTTGGTGTTGTAATTGAACCTTAAGACTTATTTATCTTGAGTGCACTAATGTTGGTAATAAAGTTGTGTGAAGTTTTGTATGAAGGAAAAATTTCAGGTGTATGGAAGGAATGAGTAATGAGATGAAGGATGGACTAAAGCTCAAGTTTGGGGATGCCACGCGTGTCACCCCAAGAAATATCCAAGAAGTATAAGCGTGAGAGCTTGGGGATGGCCAAGGCATCCCCTTCTTCAGCAATAAAAATTCCAGGTTTCTTCCAAACGCTTTATTTTTATTGTTTCAAGCACAGTTGTGTTGTTCTTGGAGCGTCTTCTTTTTCGTTTTCGTTTTGGTTTTTCGTTTGCTTGGTTTTCTTAGTTTTCTGAATAAATTGGTTGGACCCCCTCTTTCATACATTGGTTTGCAAATAGTTTGGTTTGGTTTGGAAAAGCGTAGGAAAGTTCATACTTGTGTGGTAAAAAGAGCTCGTTTTTGACTGTGGCCTATGTTTTGTGATGCCATGCATGATATTGTTTTGGCCTTATGCTTAGTATTCTTTTCTGTAGCATGACTTGTTATAAACAATTAAGATTGCTTAATGTGCCTTGGATGAATCATGCGTTGTTTTAGCATATTAAAGCATAGTATAGTAGTATTCTCCTTTGATGCTTTATTTGGCTTGACTTGGCGCATGCTCACACCATGTTATGACTATCCCAAGTCACCATAGCCTTTATGATCCTTTAGTTTTCAACTTATAGTATCACTTTATGCTTTGATCAATGATGTTTTGTCGCTCTGCATGATTATGTCCATTATTGCTCTCTTAGTTTGTCGCTCCCAGTCTTTTGCTAGCCTCCACAACCAAGTATGAGTTCCACTCATGCATCCAACTCCCTAAACCAAGTTATTCCGAAGAGTCCACCATACCTACCTACTAGCTTATGCTATTCCAAGTATATTCATGCTTTTGTTTACCTTCCAAATTAAACTTGTTATGAGAAAACTAGTGATTAAAGCTCTCACGAACTTGATGGCACACTTTACTTTTTTGCATCTAATAAACTAGAACCATTGGGTCCTTCTTTGTTGCGTATATGCTTGCGCTTTATAAGTTGAAATTAGCAGAACCATTTTTCATGGGTAACGCTTTCAACATTGCACTTGTACTTTGTACCCCGTTGATATCATGTTCTTTTGCTTACGGATCCCGGCGGTGTGAAATAAAAGTGGAACTTGTAAGATCATGGAGTTTGTATGTGTGTTAGAGAAACGCCTGGGCCGCTAGCCTAAGCCATGCCTAATCATGGTGGAAACTTGCAGCATCACCATAATGAGCACTCTATGAAGCATCCTCAATAAAAATCTATGCAAATAGCAAATAAAAAGATCGCTGAGATGCTCATTGTCTGCTTGCCTTGTCATTTTGATTATGGGAAAGCTCCCGTATCATGTGCAAGGGGTACCCTGTTGGCGGTTCTTTATGATACACGTGTACTTACAATGACAAGAGCTTACTCGTGACTAAAGTTGAGTAGCATGAGGTTCGGTCTTCGTAAGTAAGGGGCATGAGATTTCTGTTTATAACTTGTCAAGCTTATCCTCTTAGTTGTGTCACTTTAACCTTAATCACCTTCATGATGCTTATGATAGGGGCAATGAGAGTTGAAAGCTATAAGTACCATAATTTTTGGAAGCTCTTTATGAGACTTGAATCCCTACTTCATTTTATAAAGGCCTTTCTTCCACAATTATATTGAGTCTCCACCTTCTACCTTTATGCACCTACTTTGAGAGCATAGTGGCCATTCTTAGTTCTATGTGCATTGTCCCAAGACTAGTTGATTCATGCATAACTTGATATTGCTTGTTTTTAACTATTTGTATCTAGTCACTCTTATGAACTTTGAATGTGTCCTATGCATTTATATTTGCTACTCTATGAGGGACAAGCTGAATGCTATTATGCTATGTTTTCTTTATGTGAAACAAACAAACGTCTTGCAAAGCATTGTTATTCATGAATCTTTTGTTTGTGCCTTTTCATGTTGCATCATAGTTTCTTTGTCTTATTGCTAGAACTTTGTCTTTCATGTTATGATTGAAGTACTATGATCCCAGCTTTGAATGTTTTACAAATACTTTGATCAAGTCTTTGATGGTGCATGTCACCTAAAAAATCATTCTTTCTTTTTATCACTTACCTACTCGAGGACGAGCAGGAGTTAAGCTTGGGGATGTTGATACATTGCAAATGTAACTAGAATTTTTGATGTTCCATGCTTGGTTTTATCCACTTTCTTGTGTTTTGTCCACACTTTGGAGTACTTTTCATATGATTTCTTGGACTAACCTATTAACAAGAGCCACAGTGCCAACTGCCTGTTTTCTGCTGTTTTTGGTTCCAGGAAAGTCAGAAAATGAATATTCTCGGAATTGGACGGGACAAAAGCCAAAGTGCCTATTTTTCTGGAAGTCATTAGATGTCGGAATACGAGACGGAGAGGGGCCAGGGGGCCACCACAACACCTGGCCGCGCGGCCCAGCCTGGCCCACGCCAGGGGGTGGTCTGGCCGACCCCAGCACCCCCTCGGCCTCTCCTTCCGCCTATAAGATGCCCTCGGGACGAAAACCGTAAGTAACCGATCAAAAATCCACGAAAGAGTCTGTAGCCGCCGTCATCTCCATCCCTAGATCGGGAGGGATCTGAAGCTCTTCCCGGCACCCTGCTAGAGAGGGGAATTCACCCTGGAGGCCTTCTTCATCACCATGCAAGCCTCCGGTGTTGTAACATCCCAAAACTTTAATCCAAGCTTATCAAGATCCAAATCATCAAAATTAGGGTTAACACAAACTTTTCCAAATTAAAAATGAAAGCATTCATGTGTATGAGCATTTAATTTAGGAATTGATTTGAATTGGCATGGTTCTGTGATTCTTTGGTTGTAAAATGTTTGTATGGTAAATTAAACATCATCTAAACCTTTCCCAAGCAAATCCCAAAGAAAATCAAATAAAAAAATTAAAAAGGGGGAATGGTCATTTTAATCCACTACACTACTTTGAGTGTTCCTAGCACTCAGTTCTCAACAGAAAGAATTCTAGATCTTTACACCCCTTGCTAGTACACATAATGAGGTACCAAGGCCCACTTTTTGATCTACTAAAAACATTCAAATACTTATTTTAAATGGCATGTGAAAATTGAATTCAATGCATATGCCTAGATCACCCCTATTTCAAAAACCATCCAATTGAACACCATTTTCAAAACCCTTGCAACCAGAGGCTACCTAGCACTAGTGGAGATCACTCAAAATTTTTGAAACCAAAATTAAAACTTTTGCTTCTTGCGGCCATTTCATCAAACAGGTGGCAGACACAAATCTTGCAAAATCCTAAAACACTATAGTAAGCAGTAGCTTGGCCACCATTTGGGCCTAACCTGGTCCCCTTGTCCCCCCAGCTAAAACCCCGGCCCTAATTCTCTCACCCTCTCCCCTGTCTGCTCCAGTACCAAGCCGCCTGACGCCATGCGCCAGGTCGACCACGGACAGCTCGCCCCAGCCCGTCTCGCGCTCTCCTTCGCTCGCTGGCAGACAGGCGCCATCCTACCGCTTCGCCTCGACCAGCCCCCGACCAAAATCAAGCGGAGGACAAGCCGCATTTCCTCGCGCCCATGCCTCTATCCGCCATGCCGATCACCTCGGAGCGCCACGCCCGCCAGAGAAGCACTGACCTCGCCTAACCCTAGCCTTGCGTGGCAGCACCCGCAGCAGGCCCAGCAACCGCCCAGACATCATCGTTCGCCGCCTAGTGACCAGCAGCCCGGAGGAACCGCATCGAACACCGCCGTCCGTGCGCAGTTCACCGCACGCTCCCGACCAGTAGAGACCCTGCCTTGCCGCTCCTTTAAGCCTCAGAGGATCACCGGGGGACAGAGCATCCATCTCTGCCCTCACCCGTGCTGGGAGAGCCTCGCATCGTCGTCACCGATGACCTCACCAGCACCCTCTCTTCCCTCTCGTCGACCCTATATAAAGCAGCCACCCCAGCCTCTTTTCTCCACACTCACTCACTTCCCACCTCTCTCTGAACCTTACCCACCTCTAGCTGAAGCCGCCGCAGCAGGAGGAGAAGGGCGTCTGCGATTTCGGGCACCTCAAGCTCCACCGCAACCGCGCCTCGCCTCGCTGTCGTCTACCAGCCCGTTTGCCCGCCTCACCGTCCTTAATGGAGCCCTGGTATGCCCCCAATTGACCCCCACCACCGCTTCTAGGTCAGGTTCTCGCCAGAGTAATCCGTCGTCAACAATGACTCTCTACCGTTAGATCCCCTTTAGACCGTGTGGCCCAGGATGCTAGATACAGTTTTGGTGATTTTGTGCCACTGACTGGTGGAGCCCGCATGTCAGGCAGCCCGTTGCGCGCACTGTGCGTAGATGGGCCGGCCCAGTTAGTTCCCGCGCGTGTTAAAAATTCAAATTTAGCTTTTTCTATTTAGAGTTACTCTAGTTTCTGTCCACTAGTTTAAAAATCAATTCTGGGAGTTTGACCAATCCAAATTGCATGAAACCAATTTTTCCTGAAAGATATTGAATGGATCTATCCAAGCCCATTGGATTTAATTCAATTAGATTTATAGATCTTTCCTAGTGAAAATAACAAAACATAAGCATTTGCATATTGCAAAATTTTTATAAAATCAACTAAGATAGGTTTTGAGTTGATTCCAACTCTCAAAAATCACATTTCATCATATCTATCTAAATATGTAATAATATTAAGGTTTACATGCAGTGACTTTGGACTAGTACCAAAATAATACTATATTGGCATTTCTAGTCACTTTAAATCATTAAATAATAAACTTAAACCAAAGTAAATATGGACCAACCCTTAAATCACATTCCCACATGTTAGAATATGAGGTGAGGACATGTGTCCACATGATCCCATATTTTAAGTGGTGAATATTACATCTTAGTTAATTTTTCAATGAGTAGAAATTACTTTTCTAAAATAAAAAGGAGGAAACTATTGAATTAAACTTGTGATGCTTGTGATGATAATAGATCATCAATTGTGTGCCTTAGAGTACTAATTAGACTAGTTAAGTATTGTTTGGTGATTGTGTACTCTGTATGTATTTATAGAAGATAGTACCGACCAAGCTTACGAGGAGGAGGAGTGCTACCAAGAAGAAGAAGAAGAAAACTTCAACCACTGCACCAACCAAGGCAAGCTATTGTTAGAAAGCTAAAATTAAGCTAGATGAATGAGCAAAGATTCCTTGTGCATGCTTTGGTCACACCACCTTGACTATTACTACCCCAAGTATTACCTTACAAGCTTTACTTCCTTTAATTTACACAAAGTCCCTTACTTGTTTTGAAGGTAGCATAAAAAGTATAAAACTTGACCTATTTAGAACCCTTTAGATGTCATTCTATGGCATGAGATTGATCCCACCATTTTCCACCTTAGTGAACACTCTTAACTTAGTAGTTTAGAGTAGATAAAAAACTTGAGTCACTTAGATGGGAACACCTGGTGAAAATGAATTACGAAAACCTTGGAATGATGAGTCATTCTATTGAGATGTTTTGACATGTGTTGAGAAACACAAATGGTTTATGATGATGAAAATGTTGAGGCATGAGCCTTAGCCCTTTTATAAACTGATGGTTGGATTCGGATGCGATACCATTCCAAATTTACCGTACAACCACACTACCTGAATTGGGTAAGGATTAGCTGGAAATTTATATGCATTAGTATTAGTTCCCTTGCGGGAGAGGTTTCAGCTGAGGCTACCTCTCAATGTTGTCCACCTAGGTAGTGCCCAAGATGACTGATGGTCATGGTTGGGAGGCCATGCTCATAGGAGAGGTGCTTATACTAGGGTGTGTAAAGGGAAGGTTATGTTTGATTATCTGCATACTAAGTATGATGATTCAGGGTTATCCCTGACAAATGTATCGAATCTTGTGGTAAAAGTGTACCACCTCTGTAGAGTGTCAAACTATTCGAATAGCCACGTTCACGGTTATGGACAGTTGGAATGGCCATACTGTTTCGTTGTCAGATGTTTAAAAATGACTTATGAAGAAATGATGAATCTTGACTTGACCACAACAAGGTTGTGTTTATGATAATAGCTTCCCAACTTAAGTGATTCTAGAACTTTATTTTATCCTTCTTTGCTTCTAAACTTAGCTTAGGTTTCAAACTTAACTTTATAGTTAAACTTAGATTTAGCACTTTAACTTAGCACTATACTACTTGTTCGTGGTAGTTTGCGAGTACTTAAAGAGTACTCATGGCTGTTGTCCCTGGCTATTCTCATGGCCAGACTATGAAGGAGACTATCAAGATGATGGCCAGCAGGACGACTATGATAACTAGGACTATCTGCCTTCGTCAGCATTGCCTGTGCCCTTGAAGATGGACCCCACCGCTACGCTTATCTTTTATTTCCGCTTCTTGTTGTATTAAGACTGGATCATGAGATCCTTATTTGTGTAAGACCTTATGTATGGTTTGTAATGGATGATGTATTGTGATATCCAATCCGTTATGTCTCGCAAAAATGGCAATCTTGGGATTGCGAGGTATGGCATAATGGGCATCTGGGATTAAAAATACGGGTGTTGACAAGTTGGCATCAGAGCCATCCTGACCATAGGATACCCTAGTTAGAATGGACATCCGAACAAAAACTTAGTTTCAAACCCAAAGTGAGTATTTACGAAAAACTATCTCCTCTCTTATCCTTGGGAATTTTTTCTATCTCAAAAATTCATGTTCCTCAAATTCTTACATTACTACTTAAAATTTGACACACTTGATCACTTCACTAATTTCCTCATCCTTAATTCTTGTAGATGGAGACTCAGTTCAGCAAGTTTTACCATTTGGGAAACGGAGGTCAACTGATCTTCGAGAGGGATCTGGATTCACTGTCAGAGTTCTTGGGACGCCCACATCCGGAGTTTCTTGGAGCTCAACTTCCAGGACCCCCAGGAGGAGACCTACAGTGGCTAGTCACCGCGGATCTTAGAGGAAGCATTGAAGCACCAACTTCTAGGAGAATTCAGTTCTCCGTGAGAGAGAACAACTGGCTAGATGGATTAGCCAGGGCAATGCATGAAGCTCTCGCACGTCTATGTGCCCTCAGCGTCAACAAAGTCCAAGGAACCCGTTTTTCTCACTATGCAAGACGTGACTTCATGGGAATGCCGATGGAGATGCCAAGTCACCTAGAGTTGAGGCGTCAAGTGGAGAATCTTGAATTCTTGCTGCATGACAGACATCAGGAACTGGACAATGCCAGGGAGTTAGCCAACCAGAACCATGCCATTGCCGACCAGAAGGCCCAGACTTTCGCACTGCTCGTCCAGGATCGCCAGTCTTTTCGCCGCCTGCGTGCCAAGAAGGATCGCACCATCGCCCGTATTCGCAAGAAGGTGGCCGACCTCGAGAAGACCGTCAAGGAGCAAGAAGCTCAGCTTGCCGCCAAGGAAGAAGAAGATGAGGGTGAAGACATCCAGGGAGACATGGATTCTTACCTCAGCAATGATGATGACTTTCTGGAGGAGGATGCTGTGGACTTCTACACTGACGATGAGGACTCCGACTTCATCGACGATGAGTATATGCACTAGGGCACTATTGTAGCATGAGATGTATTGGTCCCACTGTATCATAGCTTGCAGAATGGTTCTTCAAACCATCTGTTTTCCATTGTTTGTTGTGGTGTGTGTTGTATCGTGTGTTTGTTTGCATGAATGAAATGGAGTTAGTTGAAAAACCTGAGTCTAACTCAAAGTTTTAGCTTTGAAACCAAAACCATGAACCTTAGAATTTACCTCTTACCCCTATATCTATCTCAATCTTCAGATGACTCGTGGAAACCAAGGAGGGAGCAGCTCGTCGCAGGACCCGATGCTGCAGATCTTGCAGAATCTCATCACAGACCGTGAAGCAAGTAGGGCAGAATGTCAAGCCAACTTAGCAACATTGCAGCAGATCGCCCAGATGGCTCTCAACAACCAAGGGCATGGAAATCAGGATCACCATGGATCCAAACTAAATTTTTTTCAGAATACCAATCCCCCAATCTTCAACCAATCTGAAAACCCATTAGATGCGGATGACTGGTTGCAGACGATGGAAAACAACCTCGAAGTTGCAGGAGTTGAGGAAAACGAGAAAGTTGTCTTCGCCACCCACTATCTGGCGGGAGATGCAAGAGCTTGGTGGAATAGTATTCGCAATATGAACCATGGTCAGGTTATGACATGGGAAGCATTCAAAGTCAAGCTCAGCCGCACCCACGTGCCGCAAGGTCTAGTCAACATGATGAGAGATGAATTCCTCGAATTGAAGCAAGGAAGAATGACTGTGGTAGAATACCGTGACAGGTTCCTGTCACTTGCCAGATATGCACCCGATGAGATCAACACGGGGGCCAAGAAGAAGGAGAGATTCTTGAACGGACTGCATGATGAGATGTAGATTGTCCTCGTCAACATCCGTTTCGAAGATCTCAAAGAGCTAGTCGACTCTGCCATACAGATGGAAGGGAAGATTAACCAGGCAAACGACAACCGCAAACGTCGTATGATGCAGCAATCAGGATCCAACAGTCACCAGAAGTACCGTCCCAATCCCTCACCAGGATATGCACCAAGGAACAATCTACCCCCAATGTCTCGCCCAAGCTACCCCAACCGTAGCGGAGGAAATGCGAAGTCCGGAGGAAACAATCACAACTCTGGCAATGCCAGCAATTTCAACCGTGCACCTCCCAAGAGCAACAACAACAACAACACTGCACCTAAAACTGGCAGCAATGTTGTGCCTGTCGCAGCAAAGGACAAGTCCCAGATCACTTGTTTCGAGTGTGGAGTGAAGGGTCACTACTCCAATGAGTGTCCCAAGAAGACTACCGCCAATGCCACTGTGAATGCCCCAGCTCAACAGCAGCGTCGTGTTCAACCAGGAAGAAGGTTTGCCCCAGGGAACCCTCACAACCGCAACGGTCGTCTCTTCCACATGAACACAGAAGAAGCCCAGGAAGAGCCAGATGTAGTGCTGGGTATGTTTTCTGTCAACTCAGTTTTAGCAGGAGTATTATTTGATTCGGGAGCATCGCATTCATTTGTCACCGAAGAATTTGCATGCACTAGTAAGATTCACCCAACCAACTCGAAGCATGTCATGATAGTTCAAATCCCCGGTTCAACTACAAAAGCTAGAAAAATTTGCAAAGCTGTGCCTATCAGAATACATGGGATAGATGTTTATGCCAACCTAATAGTACTTGGAACCAAAGGATTGGAAGTAGTACTAGGTATGGACTGGATGCCAAGGCATAAAGGACTGATAGACTGTGCTAAGAAATCCATCACCATGACCAGTAGTTCTGGAGTAACAGTAGAGCATATCTCTGAAACATTACCCCATCAATTAAAGTGCAACAAGAGTCTGGCCCTACCCACCATAGACCAGGTCAAAGTAGTCTGTCAATACCCCGACGTATTCCCAGATGAATTGCCAGGTATGCCCCCGGATAGGGATATTGAGTTCATTATCGAACTAATCCCCGGAACTGGACCCATAGCCCAGAGACCCTATAGCATGAACCCCTCGGAGTTAGTGGAACTAAAGAAGCAGTTAGATGCCATGTTAGCAACATGCTTGATTCAGCCAAGCGCATCGCCATGGAGATCACCAGTGTTATTCGTCAACAAGAAAGATGGAGGCAATCGTCTGTGTACAGATTACAGAAAGTTGAATGATGTCACCATCAAGAACAAGTACCCCTTGCCAAAGATAGAGGATCTACTTGATCAATTGACTGGAGCCCAGGTATTCTCAAAGATTGATCTTAGGACTGGTTATCACCAACTTAAGATTCGTGCAACGGATATTCCGAAGACCGCCTTTACTACTTGCTATGCTTTATACGAGTATACGGTTATGTCATTTGGATTAACCAATGCCCCTGCTTATTTCATGAATCTCATGAATAAGATCTTTATGAATTTCCTAGATAAGTTTGTAGTTGTGTTTATCGACGACATCCTTATCTACTCCAAGTCAGAAGAAGAGCTTGAGCAACATTTGAGAATCATCCTAGAAACCCTGAGAGAGCATCAGTTATATGCCAAGTTCAGCAAGTGTGAGTTTTGGCTGAAAGAAGTAGGATTCCTAGGACATATTGTGTCTACCGGAGGAGTCTCTGTTGATCCCGCCAAGATCAAAGATGTCGAAGAATGGGAAGCCCCAACCACTCAAACCCAAGACCGTGCATTTCTCAGATTAGCGGGATACTACCGCAAGTTCATGGAAGGATTCTCAAGCATCGCTAGACCCATGACCCAATTGTTGAAGAAGGACAAGAAGTTTGAGTGGACAAACAAGTGTGAAGCCAGTTTCCAAGAGCGGGAGAAGAGATTGATATCAGCCCCAATTTTGATCATGCCAGACATCAAGAAGCCAATTGATGTATATTGTGACACATCCAAGATTGGTCTAGGATGTGTATTGATGCAAGAAGGCAAAGTCATCGTGTATCTGTCTCGACAACTGAAGCAGCATGAGCAGAACTATCCGACCCATGATCTTGAGCTAGCAGCTATGGTTCTAGTGTTGAAGACATGGCGCCATTATTTGATGGGTAATCGCTGTGAGATTTACTCAGATCACAAGAGTTTAAAGTATATCTTCACTTAGAAGGAGCTGAATATGAGGCAAAGGAGATGGATAGAGTTAATCAAAGATTATAACCTTGACATTCCCTATCACCCCGGCAAAGCCAATGTGGTAGCGGATGCTCTTAGCAGATTACCGTGTAGGCTAAATACCATGATCAAGGAGAAGCAACCAAGTTTGTATGAAGAGTTGGAGCAGTTCAGGACTGAATTAGTTAGCAAGGGATTCTTAGCTAGCATTGAACTTCAACCCACTTTGATTAGCCAAATCAAGGAAGCCTAGAAGGGGAATGAAAGTATCGACGGAATCAAACATCGTATTGGTACAGGAAAGGTACCTGGATTCACCGAAGACGAAGAAGGAGTACTGTGGTACAAAGGACTCATCTGTGTGACAGCAGATTAGGAGCTGAAGCAAGTTATCATGAAGGAAGCTCATGATACTCTTTATTCTATCCACCCTGGAGGAACAAAGATGTATCAGGATTTGAAAGAGCAATTTTGGTGGCACAAGATGAAGAGAGAAATCGGAAGCTACATCGCCAAGTGTGATATCTGTCAAAGAGTCAAAGCAGAGCATCAGAGACCTGCAGGACTGTTACAACCATTGCAGATTCCGAAATGGAAATGGGATTCCGTCGGAATGGACTTTATCACCGGTTTACCTACTTGTAGTAGGGGAAATGACTCAATCTGGGTCATAGTTGATAGACTGTCCAAGGTAGCCCACTTTATACCTGTCAAGACTACCTACCAGAGTGCGAAGCTAGCAGAGCTGTATATTGCTAGCATTGTCAGTCTGCATGGAACCCCCAAGACCATCGTATCAGATCGAGGAACCTAGTTTACCTCAAGATTTTGGCAAAAAGTCCAAGAAGGATTGGGAACCAAGTTGAACTTCAGTACCGCTTATCACCCGCAAACTGATGGACAGACTGAGAGAGTCAACCAGATCCTTGAGGATATGCTTAGAGCTTGTGTGTTGGAATACGGATCAAAATGGGAAGACTGCCTGCCTTTCGCAGAGTTCTCATATAACAATATTTATCAAGCTAGTTTGCATATGGCACCATTTGAATTCCTATACGGAAGAAAGTGTCGTACCCCTTTGAATTGGTCGCAAGTAGGAGAGAGTCAGATCTTTGGACCCGACATTCTCCGAGAAGCCGAAGAGAAGGTTCACAAAGTCCGTGAGCACCTCAAGACCGCCCAATCTAGACAGAAGAGTTATGCTGACAAGAGAAGGAGAGACCTGACTTTCAATGTTGGAGATTTTGTGTATCTCAAGGTTTCACCATTGAAAGGAACTCAACGCTTTAGTATGAAAGGAAAGTTAGCCCCTAGATATATCGGACCCTTCAAGATTCTGAACCGTTGGGGAGAAGTATCGTATCAACTAGAACTGCCTGAAGAGATGTCAGCCATCCACAATGTGTTACATATCTCATTACTTCGCAAATGGCTAGAAGTGCTAGAGAAGACTGAAGTTTTCAAGAACATTGATCACAAAGATGTAGAGATCAACAATGACCTGACCTATCGGGAAGTGCCCATCCGTATCTTAGAAGAAGCCTACAGAACCACCAGGACCAAGAGCATCAAGTTTCTCAAGATTCAGTGGAGCAACCATACCGAGGAGGAAGCCACTTGGGAGCGCGAAGATTACATTAGGACAGAGTTCCCAGATCTCTTTAGTTCCTAGTTTTCTTGTAAATCTCGGGACGAGATTTTGTTTAAGGGGGGAAGGTTTGTAACATCCCAAAATTTTAATCCAAGCTTATCAAGATCCAAATCATCAAAATTAGGGTTAACAAAAACTTTTCCAAATTGAAAATGAAAGCATTCATGTGTATGAGCATTTAATTTAGGAATTGATTTGAATTGCCATGGTTCTATAATTCTTTGGTTGTAAAATGTTTGTATGGTAAATTAAACATCATCTAAACCTTTCCCAAGCAAATCCCAAAGAAAATCAAATAAAAAACAATTAAAAAGGGGGAATGGTCATTTTAATCCACTACACTACTTTGAGTGTTCCTAGCACTTAGTTCTCAACAGAAAGAATTCTAGATCTTTACACCCCTTGCTAGTACACATAATGAGGTACCAAGGCCCACTTTTTGATCTACTAAAAACATTCAAATACTTATTTTAAATGGCATGTGAAAATTGAATTCAATGCATATGCCTAGATCACCCCTATTTCAAAAACCATCCAATTGAACACCATTTTCAAAACCCTTGCAACCAGAGGCTACCTAGCACTAGTGGACATCACTCAAAATTTTTGAAACCAAAATTCAAACTTTTGCTTCTTGCGGCCATTTCATCAAACAGGTGGCAGACACAAATCTTGCAAAATCCTAAAATACTATAGTAAGCAGTAGTTTGGCCACCATTTGGGCCTAACCTGGTCCCCTTGTCCCCCCAGCTAAAACCCCAGCCCTAACTCTCTCTCCCTCTCCCCTGTCTGCTCCAGTACCAAGCCGCCCGACGCCATGCGCCAGGTCGATCACGGACAGCTCGCCCCAGCCTGTCCCGCGCTCTCCTTCGCTCGCTGGCAGACAAGCGCCATCCTACCGCTTCGCCTCGACCAGCCCTCGACCAAAATCGAGCGGAGGACAAGCCGCACTTGCTCGCTCCCATGCCTCTGTCCGCCATGCCGATCACCCCGGAGCGTCGTGCCCGCCAGAGCAGCACCGACCTTGCCTAACCCTAGCCTTGCGTGGCAGCACCCGCAGAAGGCCCAGCAACCGCCCAGACATCGTCGTTCGCCGCCTAGTGACCAGCAGCCCAGAGGAACCGCATAGAACACCGCCGTCCGCGCGCAGTTCACCGCACGCTACCGACCAGTAGAGACCCCGCCTTGCCACGCTTTTAAGCCTTAGAGGATAGCCGGGGGATAGAGCATCCATCGCCTCCCTTGCCCATGCCGGGAGAGCCCCGCATCGTCGTCACCGATGACCTCACCAGCACCTTTTCTTCCCTCTCGTCGACCCTATATAAAGCGGCCACCCCAGCCTCTTTTCTCCACACTCACTCACTTCCCACCTCTCTCTGAACCTTACCCACCTCTAGCCAAAGCCGCTCGAGCTCTGTCTCGCCGGAATTGGAGCCGAAGCCGCCGCAGCAGGAGGAGAAGGGCGTCTGTGATTTCGGGCACCCCAAACTCCGCCGCAACTGCGCCTCGCCTCGCCGTCATCTACCAGCCCATTTTCCCACCTCACCGACCTTGCTGGAGCCCTGGTATGCCCCCAATCGACCCCCACCGCCGCGTCTAGGACAGGTTCTCGCCGGAGTAATCCGTCGTCGACGATGACTCTCCACCGTTAGATCCCCTTTAGATCATGTGGCCCAGGATGCTAGATACCGTTTCGGTGATTTTGTGTCGCTGACTGGTGGATCCCGCATGTCAGGCAGCCTGTTGCACACACTGTGCGTAGATGGGCCGGCCCAGTTAGTTCCCGCGCGTGTTAAAAATTCAAATTTAGTTTTTTCTATTTAGAGTTACTCTAGTTTCTGTCCACTAGTTTAAAAATCAATTCTAGGAGTTTTACAAATCCAAATTGCATGAAACCAATTTTTCCTGAAAGGTATTGAAAGGATCTATCCAAGCCCATTGGATTTAATTCAATTAGAGTTATAGATCTCTCCTAGTGAAAATAACAAAACAGAAGCATTTGCACATTGCAACATTTTTATAAAATCAACTAAGATAGGTTTTGAGTTGATTCCAACTCTCAAAAATCACATTTAATCATATCTATCTAAATATGTAATAATATTAAGGTTTACATGCAGTGACTTTGGACTAGTACCAAAATAATGCTATATTGGCATTTCTAGTCACTTTAAATCATTAAATAATAAACTTAAACCAAAGTAAATATGGACCAACCCTTAAATCACATTCCCACATGTTAGAATATGAGGTGAGGACATGTGTCCACATGATCCCATATTTTAAGTGGTGAATATTACATCTTAGTTAATTTTTCAATGAGTAGAAATTACTTTTCTAAAATAAAAAGGAGGAAACTATTGAATAAAACTTGTGATGCTTGTGATGATAATAGATCATCAATTGTGTGCCTTAAAGTACTAATTAGACTAGTTAAGTATTGTTTGGTGATTGTGTACTCTGTATGTATTTATAGAAGATAGTACCGACCAAGCTTACGAGGAGGAGGAGTGCTACCAAGAAGAAGAAGAAGAAAACTTCAACCACTGCACCAACCAAGGCAAGCTATTGTTAGAAAGCTAAAATTAAGCTAGATGAATGAGCAAAGATGCCTTGGGCATGCTTTGGTCACACCACCTTGACTATTACTACCCCAAGTATTACCTTACAAGCTTTACTTCCTTTAATTTACACAAAGTCCCTTACTTGTTTTGAAGGTAGCATAAAAAGTATAAAACTTGACCTATTTAGAACCCTTTAGATGTCATTCTATGGCATGAGATTGATCCCACCATTTTCCACCTTAGTGAACACTCTTAACTTAGTAGTTTAGAGTAGATAAAAAACTTGAGTCACTTAGATGGTAACACCTGGTGAAAATGAATTATGAAAACCTTGGAATGATGAGTCATTCTATTGAGATGTTTTGACATGTGTTGAGAAACACAAATGGTTTATGATGATGAAAATGTTGAGGCATGAGCCTTAGCCCTTTTATAAAACTGATGGTTGGATTCGGATGCGATACCATTCCAAATTTACCGTACAACCACACTACCTGAATTGGGTAAGGCTTAGCTGGAAATTTATATGAATTAGTATTAGTTCCCTCGCGGGAGAGGTTTGAGCTGAGGCTACCTCTCAATGTTGTCCACCTAGGCAGTGCCCAAGATGACTGATGGTCATGGTTGAGAGGCCATGCTCATAGGAGAGGTGCTTATACTAGGGTGTGTAAAGGGAAGGTTATGTTTGATTATTTGCATACTAAGTATGATGATTTAGGGTTATCCCTGATAGATGTATCGAATCTTGTGGTAAAAGTGTAGCACCTCTGCCGAGTGTCAAATTATTCGAATAGCCGCGTCCGCGGTTATGGACAGTTGGAATGGCCATACTGTTTCGTTGTCAGATGTTTTAAAAATGACTTACGAAAGAAATGATGAATCTTGACTTGACCACAACAGGGTTGTGTTTATGATAATAGCTTCCCAACTTAAGTGATTCTAGAACTTTATTTTATCCTTCTTTGCTTCTGAACTCAGCTTAGGTTTCAAACTTAACTTTATAGTTAAACTTAGATTTAGCACTTTAACTTAGCACTATACTACTTGTTCGTGGTAGTTTGCGAGTACTTAAAGAGTACTCATGGTTGTTGTCCCTGGCTATTCTCATGGCCAGACTATGAAGGAGACTATCAAGATGATGGCCAGCAGGACGACTATGATAACTAGGACTATCTGCCTTCGTCAGCATTGCCTGTGCCCCTAAAGATGGACCCTACCGCTACGCTTATCTTTTATTTCCGTTACTTGTTGTATTAAGACTGGATCATGAGATCCTTATTTGTGTAAGACCTTATGTATGGTTTGTAATGGATGATGTATTATGATATCCAATCCGTTATGTCCCAGAAAAATGGTAATCCTGGGATTGCGAGGTATGGCATAACGGGCATCTGGGATTAAAAATCCGGGTGTTGACAGGTGTGATGCATGAGTATTTCATCCTTGGACTACGGGTCCATGTAGTAGCTAGATGGCTGGTTCTCCTCCTTTGTGATTTCATGTCTATATCTTGTGAGCTCCGTTCATGATCAAGATCATCTATTTGTAATTTTGCATGTTGTGTTTGCGGGGATCCGATGGATATTGAGATGCTATTTCAGATTGATTATTGATTCTATCATGTCTTTGTTATTTGTGATCTTGCATGCTTTCCGTTGTTAGTAGCTATCTTGGCCGAGTAGATGCTAGCAACTCCAAGAGTTAGTATTTATGCTCGATAGTGGGTTCATGCCTCTGGTAATCTGGGGAAGTGACAGAAATCTCTAAGGTACTAGATGTGCTGTTGCTACTAGGGAGAAAACAACAATCCTTTGTTCATAGAACAATCATATTCTTTACATTACACGCAATTCGTAAAGCAATAATCTGTTGCTTGCAACTTAATACTAGAGGGGGTTCGGATGATAACCTGAAGGTGGATTATTAGTCATAGATGCAGTTGGATGGCGGTCTATGTATAATGTTGTAATGCCCAACCAAGTTCCAAAGGAGTCAAGATGATTAGTATATGCATGTATTGCTTTCTCGATGTTTGTCAATTGCCCCGCTATAATTTGTTCACCCAACATGTTATCTATCAAGGAGAGCCACCTCTAGTGAACTATGGATCCCGGTCCTTTTCTTTACATACAATGTACAAACTGTTTACTGCTTTGTGTTTACTTTCTGCAAACTATTACTTCCTTCCATTCGATACGTTTAATCCTTTGTTTTCAGCAAAACCGGTGAGATTGACAACCTCATCGCAAGTTGGGGACAAAGTTCTATGGTTGTGTTGTGCAGGTCTCCACGTTGCTACTAGCACCGGTAGTGCGCCCTACCAAGGCTCAGCTAGCAACACCTTTGGGGTGTTTCCTTGCTCCTACTGGTTCGATTAAACCTTGGTTTCATAACTGAGGGAAACTTGCTGCTATGCTCATCATACCTTCCTCTTGGGGTTCCCAACAAGCTCTACATCAACACCGCACCAGCACCTTTCTTGCGTCGTACACTGAGCCATCACAGCCCTGAACAAATTCATGGCAAGTACTCATATCAGCTACCTGAAGAGGAAGTTGCCTGGGCCAAATGGAGTAATTACCATAGCTGGGGATTTCTGACGTTCCATTGAGTGTGCGTCAGCCAGGTCTAACCTGGCCGAGTCACTCGTGATTGCACAAGAAAAGAGAAAGATCCAGGAAGTAGCGGCATTGGCTCAGTCCGTGCAGCAGTATATGCCGATGTTGAGTAACCCGCATGGAAGTGTCTCATTTCAAGCAACAAAGGATACACAGAAAGTACATGTTGATGATTTGTTCCTAAGTGCACCGTAACAATTGGTGCCGGGTTAACTGACAAATAGGAAAGCGAGCTCGTCAACTTCCTCCGTGAGAATCGAGATATCTTTGCCTGGTCCACACAGGACTTGCAAGGTGTTCCGAGGGAGTTGGCCGAGCACTCTTTAAATGTGAGACCCGGAGCAAAGCCGGTGAAGCAACCTCTCCACCGCTTAGCCGAAGACAGGAGAAAAGTCATTGGAGATGAGATAGCTCAGCTCCTCGCAGCCGGATTCATCATGGAAGTGCTTTATCCAGATTGGCTATCTAATCCGGTGCTGGTGGAAAAGAAGAAAGATGATCCGAATGTGGCAGTGGTTTGGCGTATGTGCATCGATTACACGAACCTGAATAAGGCATGCCCAAAAGATCCATTCCCACTGCCAAGGATAGATCATGTCATAGATTCTACTGCTGGGTGTGAACTGTTGTCATTCATAGACGCATATTCTGGTTTCCACCAGATACCTCTGAACCCGAATGATCAAATAAAGACTGCATTTATTACCCCGTACGGGCCTTATTGCTATCACACCATGCCTTTTGGTTTATGTAATGCAGGGGCAACGTATCAAAGATGTATGCAAAAATGCCTACACGATCAAATTGGTCAAAATGTGCAAGTGTATGTGGATGATGTGGTAATAAAAACCAAGGAAAGCAAAACGCTCCTTGATGATATCAGGCAAACATTCGCGAACCTAAGAAGGTTTCAAATGAAGCTTAACCCGGAGAAGTGCACCTTCGGTGTCCCGGCTGGGAAATTGCTCGGATTTCTTGTCTCTAGCCGAGGTATCGAAGCTAACCCAACTAAAATCCGAGCCATAGAGCGAATGGAATTGCCGAAGTGTCTTAACGATTTCAAGAAGTTCACTGGTTGCCTGGCATCCTTAAGTTGGTTTGTATGTTAGTTGGGAGAAAAGGCACTGCCTCTCTATCAACTAATGAAAAAGTTGGACAAGTTCATATGGACGCCGCAGGCCAATGAAGCCTTCATCCAGTTAAAAAAATGTTAACCACTACACCAGTGTTAGCCTCTCCACTATCAAAAGAGCCAATGTTGCTCTACATAGCCGCAACCAACCGAGTTGTAAGTGCAGTAGTAGTGGTAGAGCACGACGAGGAGGGTAAGTCAGTGCAAAGGCCAGTATATTACCTGAGCGAGGTATTATCAGCATCAAAGCAGAACTATCCTCACTATCAGAAGATGGCATATGGTGTATATATGGCAGCAAAGAAGCTGAGGCACTATTTTGAAGAACACCCCATCAAAGTGATATGTGAGGCCCCCATATCTGAGATAACGAGCAACAAGGATGCGAGCGGCCGGATCGCAAAATGGGCAATTGAGCTAGCCCCTTATGCTCCACAATATGATAGGAGAGATGCGATCAAGTCTCAGGCTGTGGCTGACTTTTTCGTGGATTGGTCCGAGATGCAATATGAGCCACCGTCGCCAGATCCGAACTACTAGAGAATGCATTTTGACGGATCAAAAATGAAAACCGGGTTAGGCGTCGGAGTTGTGCTTACCTCACCCAAGAAAGACCAGCTGAAGTATGTGCTACAGATCCACTTCGTAGCATCGAAAAATGTTGTAGAATATGAAGCACTTGTGCATGGGCTCAAAGTGGCAAAGGAAATTGGAATATGTCGGATCCAGTGTTTTGGTGACTCGGATTTAGTAGTTCAGCAAGTTTCAGGGCAATGGGATGCTTTGGATGCAAACATGGCACTGTACAAATTTCATGTGTAGAAAATATCGGGATACTTCAAGGGATGCGAGTTCCACCATGTACCCCGGCTAGAAAACAAGGCTGCCGACGTATTGTCGAAGCTCGGATCAACCCGACAAGCAATTCCACCGGGTGTAGCACTAGAGCACCTCAGAAAGCCATCTATCAGGCCATCCCTAGAATCCGAGTCAATCTATATCCTGGCAAATCTGGAATCGGAAGCTATGCCCATGGACATTGATGTGGGAAGTGGTTCAGGAAACCCGGGGACTGCTTCGCAAAACCCAGGGACTACGCAGCTTGACCCGGCATAGGTTATGTCGGTGGATCAAATGGAAATTGACGAGGATGTGTTTCCTGTGCGAGCTATACCAGCTTGGGCACTGCCCATATTCCAGTTCCTGAAGGATGGATCCTTGCCCAATGAAGAAGTGCTTTCAAGGCAAATTTAGAGGAGGGCAAAGGCATACACAATTATTAGTGCCGAGCTATACAAGAGGAGTGTCACGAATGTCCTGCAACGGTGTGTTGACCCGAAAGAAGGGCTTGACATCCTCCGAGATATACACCAAGGGGAATGTGGGCATCACGCGTCATCCAGGGCCTTAGTGGAAAAAGCTTTTCGGCATGGATTCTACTGGCCAAGTGCCTTGGAACAAGCAGAAGATTTAGTAAGAAAATGCAATGGTTGTTAGAGGTATGCCACCAAGACACACATGCCAATGTCGGAGCTCAAGACCATACCAATTACCTGGCCATTTGCTGTATGGTGTTTGGATATGGTTGGTCCATTTAAGCCGGCAAGAGGAAACATGACCCATATCTTGGTCATGGTTGACAAATTTACAAAGTGGATTGAAGTAAAGCCGATCAAAAAATGTGATGGAGCTACAGCCGTGACGTTCCTCAAAGATATCATCCTGAGATATGGCTACCCTCATAGTATCATAACAGATAACGTCACAAATTTTGCTGAAGGAGCATTCGCGTGATTCTGCCGAGATAAGAAGATCCGGCTGGACGTTGCTTCAGTAGCCCACCCCGCATCGAACGGTCAAGTGGAAAGATCCAACGGATTAGTATTATCCAGGATAAAACCCCGGCTCATTGAGCCACTACAAAGATCAGCGGGGTGCTAGATAGAAGAACTACTAGCGGTACTGTGGAGTTTAAGAACAACTCCGAATCGATCAACAGGCTATACGCCATTTTTTCTGGTATATGGGGCAGAAGCTGTATTACCATCCGACATAGAGCACGATTCTCCTAGAGTCACCCAATACACAGAAGTCGAAGTGCGAGAAGCCCGGCAAAATGATGTTGATCTGCTGGAAGAAGCGAGAGAATTGGAATTGTCGAGATCCGCCATATATCAGCAAAATCTCCAACGCTATCATAGCTGGAAAGTAAACCCCCGAGTCTTCTAGGAAGGTGATCTGGTACTCCGGCTGGTACAACGTACTGCTGGCATGCATAAGTTATCCCCCATGGGAAGGGCCATTCATTGTGAGCAAAGAATTGCACAATGAATCTTATTACCTCATCGATGCAAAACCACAGGAGAATAACAAGGCGGACAGGTCCGGCGAGGAATCTAAGCGTCCATGGAATGTAGCTCTACTCCGTCTGTTCTACACTTAACAAAGAAGTGTGTGTATCCGAGTCTCTCATATGTCGGTATGTATGCTGGCAATGAGTTTATCAATGAAATCTTGGCACCTGGAGCAGTAACTCGGGGACTGCCTTAGTAATATTTGTTGTCTTCTGTGTTTGTCATTTATTTTTATGTCGGCTGGCTTAAGTTGCTTCTGCCTAAGCCGGATTAGTAGTGTGTGAGCACCAAAACTCAACTCTTCGACTTGATGCTGTCCAACAAGAATTGTCTTCATGGCAAGCAAGAGAACAAGTTTGGAATTGCGTAGCACACGAAAAATGACTAAGGAAAAGAATGTAATCGAGCTGACATTCTTTATTCGGACTAACCTTAACTTTACTTTACTTTTACTACACTGGATTATTTTGAGCTGAGCCTAAAGGTTCCAAGTATTGTTAAGTCAATTTTTGAAACTCAGACTCGGAAGTCACAAAACTGTATCAAGGTAGATGCGAGCCGAGCCATGAAATTGAAGGAACAAGAAAATGAAACTCGGGGACTACACCCAAGTTAATCCGGCATGAACAACTTAGTAGCAAAACATAATCTATGTGCTTAATACATCTGCACCCGGCATACCGGGGATCTGATAAATTTCAAAGTGTTTTTTGGTGCTCAAGGAGCAGCAGGAGGAGGGGGTAACTCGGCGCCAACAGGTGGAACTCCGGCCTCGGCCTCATCCTCATCTTCATTTTCTTTGACGTCCGAGGATTCGTCCTCTTCCTCCTCATCCGAACCATCTTCGACGTATTCGTCATCAACGGCGCCGAGGAAGCTTGGTCCTTCATTCCATTGATGGACAGGGGCAAACTGGATGAGGTTATGGGCGCAAGCCTTGTGCTGGGCTACCCAATCCGGATCATTTGACCACCTTAATCCGGTGCGCAAGCGCTCGAGAAGCTTCAGATTTAGTTTTCCGTACCACGTGAGAACAAAGTGGAGGACCATATGAGCTCCAACGTGAGTGGCGGATTCCCTCCAGAGGTTGAGTTGGGTCTCGCAGTCCATCAACTTGTTGATCAGAGCAGTGGATCCCTCCGGAACATCCTCACCAGGCCAAAGGGAACGGAAGATCCGGACGGCTGAATCCAGGAGACCCGAACCATAATTCTTCATAATTTCAACTCGGGAGGATAGGTTGACTATCAGATCCTCCATGTCAAAAGGAATGGGTTCAGAGCCAGGACCAGTTGGATTACCCCTCTGCTGAAGGAACTTGGACGGCAGTTGATGCAATGGCATCTCCCTCTAGGAATTTGCCTGAAGACAAAACAAGTAAAATAAGTAAAAGAATTTAACCCAGAAAAATACATGTCGGCTGAAGGAAAGGAGCTTACGGGAGATATGACTATGGATCCGAGTCAGCTCCTTGGTGCAATTATCATGTCTCTTCTAGAGCTTTTCAAGTTCAGCGTTAGCCGAGCCAAGCTTGACGTCGGCCTCTTTCAGCAAATCTTGATCGTTTGCAAGTTGGAGGTTAAGGTGTTCTCGCTCTTCGGTGAAGTCCTGGCCAGCCTTGTCCATTTCAATCTTATGGAGCTCCTTGAGTTTTTTCATCTCGGCCTTGAGCTTGGCAACTTCATCATCCCGGGCTTGGAGTTTGGCAAGTTCGTCGTCCTTCTTCTTGAGCTCGGCCTGATGTTGCCCTACTTGTTCGAGAAAATGCAGCATCATATCAGGCACGGGCACACTATCTTCAAGGGATGCTGAAACGGTTTGTTGACCCGGCAGAGACGAGCTATGAATATCTGTCGAGCTCAGGAGAAAGGAGAGAAAGCACGTAAATTGAGTAATCAAAGCGAATTACCTTTTATCTTGGCTAGGTTTTTTCTCATAATTTTGTTTTCAGCCTCCACTCCGGCTGTGCAATTCGAATGACAGATTAGTTCGGCGGGAAAAGGGACAGAAAGATGGGAAAAAAGTCAAAGAGAAAACTTACCCCTTTTCTCAAACTCAGCAGGAAGCGTTGTACGTTTCGAGTGCAGCGCCTTGTGTGTGTCCAAGAGGCGCTGAAACTCAGCGCTCCGGCGATTGGTCGTGACCTGAAAAAGCAATGGTGGCTTAGTTATATGCATATTCGAAGTGTACAAAATCCGGGCCAAGTGGAACTTAACCCGGCTCTAGGTGTGTGCATATTCGAAGTGTACAAAATCCGGTTCAAGTGGAACTTAACCCGGCTCTAGGTGTGTGCATATTCGAAGTGTACAAGATCCGGTTCAAGTGGAACTTAACCCGGCTCTAGGTGTGTGCATATTCGAAGTGTACAAGATCCGGACCAAGTGGAACTTAACCCGGCTCTAGGTGTGTGCATATTCAAAGCTACTAAGGAATTACGCTAGTTCTCTAAGGAGAATCCGGCCGAGTAACAAGTTACACCCCCGAAGGCTCGGGGACTAATGGATATATCTCTAAGCACTTGTGCATGTTAAAGAAAGGACAAAGTAGCATACCTCCATTATCTGGCCAGCAAGGTTGATAGCCTTGGCTGCGGTGTTCATTTGTGCACTAAATTCGGTGGGCCCGAACTTCTCCGGGAGATCGTCGTTGGGATTGACGAACCCCGCTCTGTTCCAATTATCTACATATTCGATCAGAGCCGGAGGATAACTCTCTCCACTGAGCAAATGCGGCATAACCAAGCCATTGGCGTGGGCCTCCTTCCTCACAACTTGGGCAGCAGCAGGGCTGGTGTGCAATGCAAGTTGCTTGCTGCTAGCAGACCCGGAGGGGGCATCTTTCTTCGGCAGCATGGACGCGAGCGTACGCTGTCCAGCCTCGATGGATGCTGCCCTAGTGGCATCAGAACTTTTCTTGGCCTTGGGCTGCTGCTGAGAGGCTGAGGTTTGAGCCGCAGATTTGGACTTGGGTGCAGCCTTGGTCCTAGCTGGGCCCTCTCACCGAGTCTTGGAAGACTCGGACAAGGCAAAAGGAGTTGGTGCTGGTGCTGGTGCTTATGTTGCTGCTGGTGTTGTTGTTGGTGCTGGCGCTGGTGCTTGTGCTGGCGCTGGTCTTGGCAGTTGTGCTGCTGTTGTTGTTGGTACCTCAGGGGTGACAGGTTGCGGCCGAGCCGATGAAGAGCTGGGAGCATCAGCTACCTCGGCCGTGCCACTTCCCCCTGCTCCGAGGTTGCACTCCTCTAGACGAGGTGGGCTAGAACCCGGAGCAGCTACTGAACCCTCCTGAATGGGGCTCAGCGGGCGTGTATCGTCACCACGAGGGGGAGATGGGGTACGCCGGAGGGGCGAAGCGATGCAAGAGCCTCTCTGGGGAACCTCCACCACAACCCTGCAGAACCAAACGATGAATAACAATTTATAACAAAAGAAAGACATATAGATAGAAAAGCGTGAAGCAGAGAATTGGACAAAGAGAAAGGTGACTTACTCGTCAGAAGTCAAAGGCTCCTTGGGTTTTCGAGCTCTCCGGACTATGGCCTTAGTCGGAGGCTTGGTGGCGGTCTTGTCAGCGGACTTCTTCCGCCTCTTGGTTGTTTTGGGAGGTCCAAAAGAAGCAGCGGAAGTGGCAGCCCATTTCTTGGAAACGGCTGGGACCGGCTCACCCGTAGCAAGAGGGGGATCTTCATGGATCTGCCCAGCCGGGTTAGCTGAAGCCAGAAATGCGTAAGAAATGGGTACAACATCAAATTCCTCCATCACCTCAATGTCGGAATCATCTTCATCGTCAGGCCAATTCCTTAAGGAAGAGAAGTTACCAGAGGGTCGCTTGGTTGCGTCCAGGGTCGGCAGGAACATTTCCTGATCAGGCTCCTCCTCGTCCGAGACAAGTCGATCCTTCCCCCATTTGAGGGAAGGCTCGGTGCCATCTTCCAGGGTTTGCTGAAGAAACAACTAAGAGGAAAATGCAAAAGGGATCAAATGAGCAACATGCTCCGACATAGAATATAACTCGGAAAAGGATTGAGAAACGAGATTCACCGCAGGAGGAGGCTTGTCCCGGCAGAAATGCTCCATCCCCCACTCCCAATCAGCGGAGAAGTCCTTGTCAGTCATGAAGATGGCCTTGATCCGGCGGAAGATCTCAGTATTATTTAACTCGAAGGAGGAGGTCCGGTTGGGGTCAAGTCGCCAGCTCATGTGGCAAAGCTTGTGCGTGCGCTTCTGAAGGGGGAAATCCGGCCGCGGACGAATGTGATCATCACGTCCTCGTTGCGCAGCCCCAGATCCTTCAGCTCCTGGAACCGCTTATTAACCTGATTCGCCAAGGAAGTTGGTTTCTTGGGAACCGCTTATTGACCTGATTAGGAGGACCAATCACAAAGGGGCGCAGCCGGATCAGATCTTCATCCGTGATGTTCCTCTCATAGAAGAAGGTTCAGGCCCAGCCCTTGCAGGAATCGAGCCCCATGACCCGGGGAAAGACGGATTGTTTCCGGGGTGAGATGGAGGCGGCACCAAATTGGGTCAGATGCTTCTCCTTCGGGGCAAGCATCTTATCCGGAACCACGTTCCTTTGCAGACCGAAGAACCGGATCCAGAGCTCCTTGGAAGGCCACAGGCCGACATACCCCTCTATGGAGGATGTGAAGGAAGAGAGGGATGTGATGGCGTTTGCCAGAAGATGGTAGGGTCAGAGTTCGTAGATATTGAGGAAGTCATGGAAGAAATCGCTCACAGGCAGGCCGAAGCCACGCTGGAAGTGAGAGAGGAGCACGATGAACTCACCCTGATTGGGTGAGGGAGCAAGCTCTTCGCAGGGGAGGCACGAAATTACGCCCTCCAGAATGCGGCGGGTGCGGTAGAGCCAGTCAAGGTCATCTTGACACACCCAGGAACCAGCCCAAGCACCACGCTCCATGGTCTCACCCCCTCCTCCATCTCCTCTTCAACAACGGCGAGCTCTTCCTCGGTCATCTCCAGGTCGCTATCCTCGCCGGCCCGTTCATACGAGGGAGGCAGAGGCTTGGAGTGGCAGTGAGGCTAAGTGAGAAGAGGCACGGTGAGGCGGCAGCACTGCAGAGCAGATGCGGCGGTGGCAGCGCTGTCGCGAGGAAGGAGAAGAGGCAGATGGGTAGAGGGGCGCGAGAAGTGGGAAAACCACCAAGGGACGCGCCCCTCCCCTATTTAACCACGCCCCAGCGGAGGGTAGTGGGATCGTGCAATGCGTCAAGGCCACACGGTGTGGCCGTGTATCAGCCGAGTCAGCCAATCAGAGGCAAGCCACAGGAAGGGCCACAGGGCATAGGGGATCCCATGACGCCACGTGGTGATACAGTTAATGAGGAGGCAGCTGTGACGCGACGTGTGCAACAGTAACCCCTGACAATAAGTGAAGTAACTCGCGCAGGCCCTTAAAATGAGGCAAGGTAATGATTACCCTCCACGTAGGACGTGGGGAAGTGTATGAGAGAAGGAAGGATAACCCGAAAAACTGAAGGGTAGCCCGACCAACGAGTGATGACTCGGAATGTGCCAAGGGAACGCTATGCCACGGGATCCGAGCTATGGAGTAACTTGGAAAAAGGAGCAAAAAGATTGAACCTGCCATGGCCTTAGCAGCTGAAGTTGCTAAGACCGCACCAGCTCCAGGGACTAATGTTGGGGGATACCCCCGGGTAGGGTCACGCCGGGGTATAGAGGCCGAGTTAGCCGAGGTACGGCAAGGTCAAAGTGAATGCTGGCCGAGTCACCTCAAGGCAGGCCGACTTACGGAGTAACCCGGACCGAAGGATGTCCACCTAACTGAGTCCCGTCCGACGTATGTCGTATGCCGGCAGGAATTTTGTGACTTGTATGCAGGTACCCACGGGGCCGGATTAACCAGGCATGATCCGGGTTATATTAGGCTTGCAAGAGAAGGAAGGTATCTCGCTGGTCAAAATGTGGTCACTGTACGCTGGAGCATGAGCGAAGCGGACAGAGGGAAGGACCACCGAGGCATGGCCGACAAGGGTAACGCAGCCTGTGTCGGATGACGCTGGCGCCGCAGAGGCTTACGTAGCCTCTGCATGGCTTACAGTGGCAAAAGGTGACCCGGT
Source organism: Avena sativa (assembly GCA_916181665.1). Lineage (NCBI taxonomy): Eukaryota > Viridiplantae > Streptophyta > Magnoliopsida > Poales > Poaceae > Avena > Avena sativa. The sequence continues at coordinate 538,354,833 of OV702289.1, read as the reverse complement.
CGGTTTGCTATTTTGGGAGAGGCATATTCCCAGGAATATGCCTCCACGTATGCCCTAGCTAATAGCCTGGCCTCCCCTTTATAAGGAGCGCCAGAACCTCAGTAGAAGGGGATCGTGAGTTGGTTCATTGAGTAGTGGTAGTGGTGAGAGTAAGAGAGCTCCTTCTTCCTCCTCTCCCCCATACAGCTCAAGGAGCATCTATAAACCTTGAACACTTGGAGAATACAAAGCATCTGTGTGTGGAATCACCACATTATCCCTCCCTGGATTCCTATAGTGCATATTGGCCCCACCTTTAGCCCATCCATGGCATCTGCCGTGACACCACCACGACATTATGATAGTATTGTTTATGGTCTTACCTGCAAGTTGTATACACATATTGTTGTCCGGAACCAAAGGCCCCGAAGTGACAGCAATCGGGATAACCGGAGGGAATAACTTTGATGTGAGGATCACATGTGTTCACGGAGTGTTAATGCTTTGCTCCGATGCTCTATTAAAAGGAGCACCGTAATTGTCAGTAGTTCCCTTGAGGCCCCGCTGCAAACGGGCTGACAGGACAAAAGATGTTGTGCAAGTTCTCATTGCGAGCACGTATCACTATATATGGAACACATGCCTATGATTATTTAGTACTTGGATGATTTATCTTATTTATCTGCAAATGCCCTATGTCTTGATTGCCATATGAATTGTCTTGTCCATGCAATGCCCATCCATCCATCCCTATGCCTACCACGCTTTAATCCTACTATTTACTGCAATTGTTACTACTGTCTTTACTTTTAATACTGCTATTACTTTGCTATTGCTACTACAAAACTGTTGCTACTGATAAACTGCTATGAGCAAGATTGTTTCAAGGTGCAGCTGAATTGACAACTCAGTTGTTAAGGCTTATAAATATTCTTTGGCTCCCCTTGTGTCGAATCAATAAATTGGGTTTCACTTCCCTCGAAAATACTGTGATACACCCCCTATACTTGTGGGTCATCAACCAGCTCCTCGGCTCCATCCTCTACAGGTGGCAGCGAGATCGGCGTGGTAACCTTCTGTAGGGCGGTGGAGCATCCGTCATCTTTGTCCTGCGGCAGCAATGGCGGTCTGTGAAATACTAGAACACTCGTACCTATTCCCTCTGTTTCATAATATAAGATGTTTTAGCTTATGTGAAACGAGTGTATCTAGATTCACTATGAACTTACATGATAGAGTTGATGATGCGGTTAAATTTTTATTGTCGATTGCGCAACATTGTCATGTGTAGAGTAGTTCTTGTCCCGGGTATGCATCCTTTTTTTGTAGACTAGGATTCCATAGAAGCTTGTTTTCTGGGCTAGATCCCATAACTAAGAACAAAGGGGATCCAATCGAAGTTGGTAGTTCGACAGCGCAAACTTTTGAACATTTGCATATATTTGTCAATCAACATCATGTAATCAATATTACAACTTGCTGCAGAAGGAGATAGGGGAAGAATCGAAAAAGAGGATTCTCGATGAAATAGGTTCCAATCCTAAGACTTCTGCTATCCCAGATGACAAGGTAAATCAATAGAATGACATATGTTCTTGTCGTTGCACGTAGATGCTTTCGTTGTAATCTCTGTTTATCTTGTAACCGTAGAAGCATAAAGTTGAAGAAGACTCCCAGTTTCCTGATGATGGAGTAGAAAATTGATGTCAGATCGCTACACCTAAGACGCCTCCTTGTTTACCTTCTGTGGAGACTGATACAGCTGCAGCTGCAGCTGGTACTGATGAGACTGTAACTGCCATCATCGTGCCAGATGATGGAGGTGGTGGATTAGTTTTACCATCTGCGGAGACTTGTGTGGCTGGAGATGGCAGTGAAGAGCCTTCAGAGGACATTGTGGTGCTCGATAGTTTGCCTATTATGGAGACTCATGCTACCGGTGCTGGCACTACTGTTGGTGCTGCTGATCCCACTTCCTAAATTATTGTGCCACCTGAAGGAGGCGGTGATTTGGGTTTACAATCTATAGAAACTATTGCACCTAAAGGTGGTGAACTGTGATGCGGAGCTTACTTTCTTATGATTTGTATGCTTTTCTCTGGAACCTGTATTATGGAGCTACCTTATGCATTTCTTACACTTTTGCCTGTTGAACTATAGTGTGGAACTAGAACTACTCCTAGTATGTAATCATAATATTAGGATGCTTGAGTATTATCGATAATAAACCAATGCTAGCTGAGCTACACGAGAATTGGCCTCTGGCACTTGCGGGCGTGGTTCTTGGCTCATCTCATTTCCACAAGCACGGTGAAAAGATGGTTCAGTTCCTTTTCTTCCAATGCCATTATGCTTGTGTTGTTGATCTGGCAATTTTATGCGGATTTTGTCACCCAATCCGCATTTATGTCTCTACATACAAACATATTTGTTCACATGACTTGAACAGAAAACAGTATCTTCTTTGCATCGACTAACACAAGGAGACATGCAAATATTTATTTATTTTTGAAATAAGGCAAACGATATGCCATTTTCATTGATAGAGAGGGACATGCAATTCATAAATTATCACCTCCAACATCTTGTTCTACAGAAGGCATTATTACCAGATCCACAACCTTATTTTCCTTGGGACGACAATGTCAAGTGCAGGATTTCAAATCTAAACGCAATCCAGTGCAGGTTCATTAGGACAACCTCCAGCTGCGTCAGTCTCCACAAAAGGTACATCAACACTATGACAGACACCATTGGAAATGCAAGATGAAGCTTTTGTTATACTCCTATCAGGACCACAAATAAGGGCTAGAAATTCAAGCTCCGAAATCTAGCGTTACAAAATAGACAAGAGGTTACCCCATCTGGACAATTCATAGACAATTCACAATGCAATTTGAGCGTCTTACATGATCCTTAGATCTTAGTCCATCGAGTATTTTTATTGGTGGAACGAAATTTGCTGGTACTTTTATTTCTGCGAAGAACCTACAAAACATAGCCAAGTCAGACATCTGAATATATCTAACCTTTCTACAGTCTTATATGTGACGATATCTTTGCATAACACTCACTTATCAAACTATCTACAGATATCTTCCCGCTCCTTGGAAAGGCAAAGTCGACGTTCTATAGGGTACATCCATCTACACTGTACTATACCTTTAAGTACTTCCTTGTCAGGTACATCAACAGCCAAATGCTTCATCGTATCAAAGAAGGATGGGGAATTTATCAGGTCAAAATCTTGCACAGGATCTCTGCCAAGTCCTTTTCAAGATGTTTTCCAACTCTTCTGTCCAGAGCTTTACTATATATTTACCTAAAGAACGTACCTACCCAAATCTGCAAGCACCTTGTAAATTTAGATGGTCACAAGCTTTAACTATTTCTAGGATAGGTGCAGAACAAACCAAAGAATGTCCAGTGCCTGAATCTAGCAGGCGAAGCGTGGGGATCGCCCAGCTGACCGTCGGCCGGTGCGTCTCGTGAAGAACGGCGCGACCAATGGTGGTACGCCAACACTGTTGATAGAAAGGCGTCGATAAGTTTTTTTAAGGCGTGGAGAAATTTGCGGCCTGGTTCTAATCCGGTGCATCTCCCATAAGAACGACGCAAAATTTGAAGAGACAGGGGCTGGTCGCTCGATTGAGGGCGGGCTTAAGAAAGTTTGGGGTCTCGGCAGAAAGTTTTGGCCGGCGCAGGTTGTTTGTCCACAATTTTCACAGAAATACGTGTGAATATTTTATCGGATTTGCCAGTGCTCAAGAGTCACCTCTCTCGCCATTGGGTTTACCTCGCGATTGGTGCAATGTGAGGGTTACACATTTGTTGCAACAACTTGTAAGTGGGAATTTAATGAGTTGCAACTACTAGGTTGCAACTGATTATTAGCACAATTAGTAGGGTGACATCAGCTCCTTAACATAACAAGTTCTCAGGCACCTGGGATCTAGGCGCTCATATTTTTATACCTTTTTTTCCCTTGTTGATGGCTTTGTTTCGAATCCGGCCGAGCCCCAACACGTACCTTGGGATTTTAACTATCGAGCCCAAGAAATTAGCCCATCCGGCCTCATTATAGCCCAAGACCTTCTAACTCGGCCATGTTTTGGGTCATTCGGCCGCGCAAATATCCCATGAAAAATAGCCCATCAATCCCTGGTTGGCCCATTTTTCTTCAATTCGGCCTTTTTTAGGCACCGTCCACCCACCCCTAAAAAAACTCCGCCTATCCATGTTTTTAAGTACTGCCTGTTGGGGTTCCGCTTATGAAAACAATAAATTTTACTCTACGCCCCTAAACTCCTGAAGCTGCCAGGACCTATCTATTAGTAATACAGTAACGGGAGGCGCTTTTTGCGAACTTACCCTTAAAGACCGAAAAGCGTTGTCAACGCTCAGGAGAGCGTGGTTGATGTAGACGAGCCAAAGCCGACATCAAGGTCGTGATGAAGTCCTCGTGCTCCTTTGGCTCCAACGACTTGAGTGCCTCAAGTGCGACACCTCGCGGGGAGTTACACACGTTCGGTGCCTGACGATGACTCCCGCTTCCCCGATCCAGCAGCAGTTGCGGAAGTAGAGCTCCCGGATCCAAATCCCACAGGGCGATGGCGCTCCCCGGTGAAGATGTCTCTCATTCACCTAGTCCAGACTTGGGACCACGGTCACGTGAGAGAGAGGGGAGAGAGAAATATCAATTAGAGGTCTTCCCAAAAGTGAGAAGACCTTTATTGGTTATTGGTGTATTTTATTTGGCCAAATATGCCCACTATATATAGGGGGAGGGGAGGTACTACCTCCCTCAAAGTCCCGGGGTGGGACTACAGGAGAGGAGGGGGAGGGGAGGCCGCTGGCCACCCTAGTGGGCCCCGCGCCGGGGGGGGGGGGGGGGGGGGGCTAGGCCCATCCGGCCACCCCCTTGCCCCTTCTCCCTCTCTCCTTTCCCCTAATGGGCCCTCTCCCTCCAGAAATTGGCCCATTAAGCCTTTGACCATTTAAATTGATTTTCTCTTTATTAAATAATTATGAATAAATGATTAAATCAACATTTAACATTCATTCACATATTATTCAACCTCCGGGGCTATGGAACACCTTCCACCTCCACTCCGGACATCCTCCGGACTTACCGAAACCCTTCCGGTTTTCTCTCTACAATTCTTTGGCGATTCCACCAATCCTATAAATACTCTCTAAGCATCATCAAGACCTTAAGCGTGATACCCCACGGTTTGGGAACACTCCAGACATGGTCGGGACACTCCCGCACCAATGATCAATAGAGGGACCTGGATGGCCATGTGACCCCTGTGCGTTCCACGAAGATCTTTCGTCGTTTGAACCAGGACAATCGTGTCTTATTCCCTTTGTCTCTCGATACTTGCATTGCCCGAGATCTGATAAATGACATTACCATGTCGTGTTCAATCTCGTTACTGAACACTGCTACTTGACTCGTTCCGACAAGTGATATCCCCGTGATCAAATCACACGCTGTGCAGCTATTGGATACAACTTATCCGAGTGGGCCCTTTGAGTATCTTCCCTTCACATAGACGAACAAATCCTGCTCTTGACATATATTGCCTCTACGGTTTCCTCCGAGTACCTGAACACACCTTTATAACCACTGTATTACCAAGCGGCGCTTGATGCTATCTAAGCACTCTCGGGAGACAGTGATTGATATAGCCTCACGGTCTAAGGAATAGTCTACGAGGATCCATTTCTAATCATCATAACTTGAACTTCGTGTCATGATCGGGTCACGATGTTTAGGTTGAGTATTGGTTCATCATCTCATTCTCGGAATGAGATGACTACATTTCCAACTGGTATAAATGCCACATGATCAGGAAACATGATCATCTGTTGACCAATGAACTAGTGACTAGAGTTTCATTGGGAACCCCTGGTTGTCTGTATATCACACGTGTATTGATGTTTCCACTCAATAAAGTTATAGCATGATATAAAACTTAATCATAAACTATATGAAATATGATAATAGTCCTCACTACTATTTGTCTCTAGGGCATATTTCCAACACTACCTACTACATTATTTATACTTATCATTTTTTAGTTGAGCTACTAGCAATCACGCGTAGCAGATGGACAAGCAATTTTTTATGAAGAAAAATAAATAAGGTATATACGATGTTAGTATACATTTTTTACATTTTATAAAAGGATAACAATTTTCTTGTGTAGTGGCAAGGCATGAAGTTTATCTGTAGCAATATTTTTGTACTGAGAGGCTGACATGGCCGACCCACCTATCTGCAGCTAGCACCCATCAACCTTACCATACAAGAGATCAAGTTTAACTAGGGCATTTAAAAAGTACATGTACAATAGTCTCGACCGGAAAAAGAAGACCAAGATCGACACGTTTCTTGTCGAGAGAGGCTGACACGTGGGCCCCAGCAGCAAGACCATACATGCCTGCCGCATGGAACAATGTTACCAAGGTCAAACCGGCGGACACGACCAAAAAAATGTCCAACATACACACGTTTCCTCTACATAGGCGGCTAACATGTGGACCCAGAAAGGAGACATTATATGGGTGATGTATCAAGCAACGTTGCCAAGTTCCAAATGGGAAGGTGCGAGAGAAGAAAAAAGTCTAGCATGCACACATTTCCTGCACAGAGGTGTCTGACATGTCAGGCCCACCAGCCTGTATAAACGGCTGAAGCAGTGAGCAACACTGTCAAGTTCGGAACATGAAGACGCGACAGAGGGTAAAAATTCCATCATACACACGTTTCTTCTAATGAGATGATGACATGTGGGGCCCAGCATCGTGATTAAACAGTAGATGCGTTAAGCAGCGCTATCAACTCGGAACGGGGTAGCGTGAGCCAAGGAAAAAATCCATCATACACATGTTTCTTCTAATGAGATGATGACATGTGGGGCTTAGGAGGTTGGTTAAACGGTAGATGCGTCGAGCAGCGCTATCAAATCGGAATGGGGTAGCGCTAGTGAAGAAAAAAATTCCATCATACACACTTTTCCTCTAATGAGATGATGACATGTGGGTCCCAGGAGGTTGATTAGACGGTAGATGCATCGAGCAGCACGATCAACTTCGGAACAGGGTAGCGTGAGCGAAGGAAAAAATTCCATCATACACACCATCCTTCTAATGAGAGGCTGACATGTGGGGCCTAGCAGCCTGACTAAATGGCAGACGCCTCGAGCTACGTTAGCGAGTTCAAATCAGGGAGGCGCGACCGAAAAGTATGGTCCGCTAGAGACACTGACGTCCGGGACCCACACGCCTCAAAAGATTTTGGCGAGTCAACATCGCGTGAGGAAACGAAAATCTTGCTTCTGCCACGCGTTGGCCGAGCTTCCTCCATGTTTTTAGCAGATCCATCGTAGTAGAGGGCCGCGAAACCGGAAAAAAAAGTTTTCCATTAGCCACGGCCGAGCCAAGAATTCCATTGCGGAAGATGCGCCTTCTACGATGACCGTCGGGCCAATTCGTTGCGGAAGGAAACTTTTCCTGTAGTGCTTGTCTCATGCATCCAAGGTGAGAAAAGTCTAAATGACCTTTTGAGTAATCGAAGGGACAATGTGACTAAGGAAGGACTTGGAATTGCATCCAAGTCAAAGAAGAAGAACAAGGGCAAGAATAATAAGAACTTGCCCACTCCCCTTTCCAAAACTATTACCTTTGTGAAGGAGGGGTGATGTCTACGCACGCTTTTATTCTTGTAGACAGTGTTGGGCCTCCAAGTGCATAGGTTTGTAGAATAGCATCAAGTTTCCCTTAAGTGGATCACCCAAGGTTTATCAAACTTAGAGAGGAAGTGGTCAAAGGTATCCCTCTCAAGCAACCCCGCCATCAAGATACAAGAAGTCTCTTGTGTCCCCAACACACCCAATACACTTGTCAGGTGTATAGGTGCACTAGTTTGGCGAAGAGATAGTGAAATACAAGTAATATGGATGATTATAAGTGGTAATTGCAATCTGAAATAATAGTGGTAGCAAGAAAACATGTAACAAAACTGATTGTAAACGGTGTTTCAATGCTTAGAAACAAGGCCTAGGGATCATACTTTCACTAGTGGGCACTCTCATATAAATATCTTCTCTTCATGATGCTACCCCGAACTACTCTCCGGTTCGATGATGTAGGGCTATAATAGCACACCTTAAAGTTCGCATTCCCCATCTAGATAACCCCTCACTGTCACCTTGAGCGCTAGATGGTTCCAACAAACACCACAATCTCATAGATACATCCAACTCAAAATATACTCATGATAAGTATTTATGTAACCTTAGCCAAAGTGCCACATGGTGTGCACAATGTCACCTTCACACACGTGGGGATAAGCAGAGATTAATTAAAGCACTTGAGTAGTATAATAGATGTATTGATTACAAAGATCATGACCTCATAAGATCACGCATAGAGAGAGAGATGAACACATAGATACCGGTAGAGCCCTTAGCCTCGAGAGAGAACTACTCCCTCCTCATCATGGGAGTCAGCAACGGTGATGGAGATGGCGGTGGAGTCAATGGAGATGGATCCGGGGGCACTTCCCCGTCCCGGCATGGTGCCGGAACAGAGACTTCTGTCCCCTGAATCTCCTCTTCGGTGGCGGGAGTGCTGCGGAACTTTTCGTGGAATTCTGATCTTGTCCTTAGGGTTTTCGTCCCGGGGAGATTTTATAGGCGAAGGGGAAAGGTTGGTGGAGGCCTGAGGGGCCCACACCACCCTCTGGCGTGGCCTGGCCTGGCCCGCACCACCAGGTGGTGTGGCCAGCCCCTGGCCCCTCTCCGTCTCGTCTTCTGGCTCTATGAGTCTTCGGGTAAAATATTGACTTTGACTTTTGTCCGGTCCAATTCCGAGAATATTTCTTTTCCAGCTTTTCTAAAACCAAAAACAGTAGAAAATAGGCAACTGGCACTGCGGCATCTTATTAATAGGTTGGTTCCAGAAAATACATAAAAGTATCTCAAAATGTAGACAAAACATAAGATAGTTGATATAAAACAAGCATGGAACATCAAAAATTATAGATACGTTTATGACGTATCAACATCCCCAAGCTTAACTCCTGCTCGTCCTCGAGTAGGTAGGTGATAAAAAGAATAATTTTTGAGGTGACATGCACCATCACAATCTTGATCAAGGTATTTGTAAAACATTTATAGCTAAGATCATAGTACTCTAACATAGACATGCAAGATATAGTTCTAACAATAAGACATAGCAACTATGTTGTAACATGAAATGGTACAAACAAAATATTCATGAATAACAATGCTTTGAAAGACGTTTGTTTGTTTCACATATAGAAAACATAATGAGAATGGTATTTAGCTTGTCCCTCATGGTGTAGCAAAGCATAAATGCATAGGACACCTTCAAAGTTCATACGGGTGACTAGATACAAATAGTTTAAGAACAAGCAATATGAAAGTTATGAATCAATCAACAAGTTTTGGGACAATGCACATTAAACTAAGAATTACCACTATGCTCTCTCAATAGGTGCATAAAGATATAAGATGGAGACTCAACATAAAAGTAAAATAAAGGCCCTTCATAGAAGGAAGCAAGGATTCAAGTTTCATAAAGAGCTTCCAAAAATTATGGTACTTATTAGCTTTCAGCTCTCATTTCCCCTATCATAAGCATATTTAGGTGATTAAGGTTAAAGTGAACAAATATGAGGATATGCTTGACAAGTTATAAGCTGAAAATCTGATGCCCCTTACTTACGAGTACCATTCCTCGTGCTACTCAACTTTAGTCACAAGTAAGTTCTTGTCATTGTAAGTACATGTGTATCATAGAGAACCGCCAACGGGGTACCCCTTGCCCGATGATACAGAAGATTCCCCATATCAAAATGACAAGGCAAGAAAACAATGAGCATCTCAGCGATCCTTTTATTTCCTATTTGCATAGGCTTTTTTTTTCGTTCCTATTTGCATAGGTTTTTTTATAGAGGATGCTTCATAGATTGCTCACTATGGTTATGCTGCAGGTTTCCACCATGATTAGGTATAGTCTTGGTATTACAAGTCGAAAACTAAATGATCATAGAGGCTATGGTGACTTGGTATAGTCTTAACATGGTGTGAGCATGCGCCAAGTCAACCCAAATAAAGCATCAAAGGAGAATCCCACAATATTATGCTTTTGTATGCTAAAACAATGCATGATTCTTTCAAGGCACATTAAGCAATCTCAATTGTTTGAAACAAGTCATGCTAGAACAATAATTACTAAGCATAAAGTCAAAGCAACATCTAGCATGACATGATAAAGTCTAAGTCACATTCAAAACAATCTTCCTTTTGTACCACTATAAGTATGAAACTTCCTACTCTTTTCCAACACCAATCGCAAACTAAAGCTAAACACAGTGCTAGCAAAGGAGAACACTCATAGAACAATAAGAGTGAAAACTAGAGTGTTCTAGGCAATGCATAACGGGGTGTGTCTCTCTCCGAAAGAAGTGTGTTGGGATCCAACCAACTTATTTAAGCAAACTAAGAAGAAGAAAACTAAAAACATAAGCAAAGACGCTCCAAGAACAAAACAATTGTGCATGAAACACTTAAAAATGAAGTGTTTGGAAGAAAACCTGAGATTTTTATTGATGAAGAAGGGGATGCCTTGGGCATCCCCATGCTTTGACGCTTGTACTTCTTGAATATTTCTTGGGGTGACACGGGTGGCATCCCCAAGCTTGAGATTTTGTTCATACTTCATCTTATCACATTATTCTTCCCCTACACTTGAAAATTTTCCGTCATACAAAACTTCACACAATCCTCATTAGCAACATTAGTGTATTCAAGATAATAAGTCTTCGGGTTTAGTTTCAACACAAGTAAAACTTCCATTAAAACACAAGCTACTGTAGCAATTCCTTCTAAAAGCTCAAGTGATCAAAGAGAACTCAAAGAGAAAGAGATTAAGAAGCAAATGCAAATAATGGCAGAAATCTGTCAAAATAGACTAGCAGGTAAAAACCGATTTTTTCTAAGACCTTCTATTGCTCAAATCGAAAAGTATTAAACTAACAAAAGTTAGATAACAACCTGGGGCAGACACACAAAAAGTTACAGCTCAATCGGACATACAAAGATTTTTCACGATTTTTTACAGTGAAGCACAAAAATCTGTTTCGGGACAACAACTTTCCCAAGTCTATTTCTCTCTCATTAGAGGTTATTCTTGGCACAAAAACCACAAAAAAAGGATAAGGAGAGGTTATTACTAAGGCAATAACTTCCAAGACTCAACAAAAAAAATATTGACTAAAAATTTGGGTTATCTCCTAATAAGTTCTTTTCTTTAACGCCTTTGAGCTAGGCATGATAATTTCGATGATGCTCACATAAGAAATATGAGTTGAAGTAAAAGAGAGCATCAAGAAGCAAATATGGAACAAATTTAAGTCTAACCCACTACCTATGAAAAATAATCTTGTAAAGAAACAAGTCATGAAAGCACAAAGCAACAAGCATAGGAAAGCAAAACAAGTGCAACTTCAAAAAAATTAACATAAAGAGATGAAACTTAATATTGCTGAGACACATAAAACCATGTTTCCCTCTCTCATAATAACTTCCAGAAGCATCATGAATAAAATTAACAATATAATTATCACATAAAACATTCTTATCATGAGCCACATGCATAAAAGAATTAATACTCTCCCTATAAGCATAGTCATTCTTATTAATTGTATTGGGAGCAAATTCAACAAAATAGCTATCATTATTATTCTCATCACCATAATCATCAAATACAGGAGGCATATTGTAATCGTAATTAATTTTCTCCTTAATAGTAGGTGGACTGAAAATATCATACTTATCATTGTAATCATCATATATCGGAGGCATAGTATCATCAAAGTAAATTTTCTCCTCCGTGCTTGGAGGACTAAAAATATCATGCTCATAAAAACCAGCTTCCCCAAGCTTAGACTTTTCCATAGCATTAGCAATAATGGTGTTCAAAGAATTCATACTAATAACATGCTATTAGCGTGCAAATAAAGTTCCATAGGTTTTTTAATTTTCTCTTCAAACACTTCATGTCTTAACTCAAGATAAATACTATAAAGGTCTGTAATTTTGTTGTTGTTTTCCATTAAGCCTAACTAGTGAAAATAAAAAGAAACAGAAATATGTAGTTGCAGAATCTAAAGGAAGTAACTTCGAGCACTCACACACCAGCAACAGTACTAGAAGATAGCTTAGTAGACAGAGGATGTGAGTACCTTTTACCTTACCTCCCCGGCAACAGCGCCAGAAAATAGCTTGATGTCTACACACGCTTCTATTCTTGTAGACAATGCTGGGCCTCCAAGTGCAGATCTTTGTAGAACAGCAGCAAGTTTCCCTTAAGTTGGTCACCCAAGGTTTATCGAACTCAGGGAGGAAGTGGTCAAAGGTATCCATCTCAAGCAACCCTGCAATCAAGATACAAGAAGTCTCTTGTGTCCCCAACACACCCAATACACTTGTTAGGTGTATAGGTGCACTAGTTCAGCAAACAGATAGTGAAATACAAGTAATATGGATGATTATAAGTGTAATTGCAATCTGAAATAATAGTGGTAGGAAGCAAACATGTAACAGAACTAATTGTAAACGGTGTTTCAATGCTTAGAAACGAGGCCTAGGGATCATAATTTCACTAGTGGGCACTCTCATATAAATATCTTCTCTTCATGATGCTACCCTGAACTACTCTCCTGTTGGACAATGCAGGGCTATAACAACACACCTTAAAGTTCGCATTCCCCATCTAGATAACCCCTCAATGTCACCTTGAGTGCTAGATGGTTCCAACAAACACCAAAATCTCATAGAGACATCCAACTCAAAATATACTCATGATAAGTATTTATGTAACCTTAGCCAAAGTGCCACACGGTGTGCACACTGTCAACTTCACACATGTGGGGATAAGTAGAGATTAATTAAAGCACTTGAGTAGCAGAATAGATCTATAGATTACAAAGCTCATGATCTCATAAGATCACGCATAGCGAGAGAGATGAACACATAGCTACCGTAGAGCCCTTATCCTCGAGAGAGAATTACTCCCTCCCCATCATGGGAGTCAGCAACAATGATGGAGATGGCGGTGGAGTCGATGGAGATGGATCCGGGGGCACTTCCCCATCCCGGCAGGGTGCCGGAATAGAGACTTCTATCCCTCGAATCTCCTCTTCGGTGGCGGCGGTGATACATAACTTTTCGTGGAATTCTGGTCTTGTCCTTAGGGTTTTCATCCTAGGGGGATTTTATAGGCGAAGGGGCAAGGTCGATGGACGCCCGAGGGGCCCACACCACCCCCTGGTGTGACATGGGCTGGCCCATGCCACCAGGTGGTCTGGCCAGCCCCTGGCCCCTCTCCGTCTCGTCTTCTGGCTCCGTGAGTCTTCTAGTAAAATATTAACTTTGGCTTTTGTGCGGTCCAATTCCGAGAATATTTCTTTTCCAGCTTTTCTGAAACCAAAAACAGCAGAAAACAGGCAACAGGCACTGCGGCATCTTGTTAATAGGTTAGTTCTAGAAAATGCATAAAAGTATCTCAAAATATAGACAAAACATAAGATAGTTGATATAAAACAAGCATGGAATATCAAAAATTATAGATATGTTTACGACGTATCAAGGGGATAAGGCAAAAGAGAAGGAATCAAGTGCCATTGAGAGTGGTGATGAACCCTCTCATCATGATTTTGTGGGAAAATATAACCCATCCTATGTTCTTATGAAATCTTATGATGGTCGTATCTATGCTAAGTATATAGACACTGAAGGAGATATGTCCTAGAGGCAAATAATAAAGTGTTTTATTTGATGTATGTCTTGTATGTTCACAATACGTTTCATGCCATGCTATAACCGTGTTAATACAAAATGTTAATACACATGTGGTATGTGATGGCTCTGAAATATAGCCATCTACGTCCACATTTAAACTAGATATTATTCATATTTTTGATGAAATATCTCTCTAAACCCTACCACTAATGCCTAATGATCAAAGGGGTATGAAATCCTTTCTTTCTATTTTTCTCTGCGCAGATAATGACGTTTAATGATGAGAATCACTACATTAAAGTCAAAGATACGAGATTTCCAACAACCCAAAGAAACCAGGAGTCGTGAAGTGGAGACAAACGCTTTACGATCAACTATATGGTGGGAATAAAATTCCGGTCGTATAGCTGCCATCGACACCGCTAGGTCAAACAGAACAACTTTCGTGAAGGGACACCTATATAAAGAGGTCTCGGGCAACGAGAAATAGGGCCCTTTCCGATCATCAGCCGCCCCTTTCCGATCATCAGCCGCCCCTAGAACTCCATCCACAACACAGAAGAGCCGCCGTAGGAATAAACTTAGATCTAATCTCCAAACCCTTCTCCATCACCATAGCCATATTCCACCACTTGTAATAGTAGATCTCATCTTCGATTGGCGACATTGTAAGACTATTTGCTATCAATCTCATGATTTCCATTACAATGTTTATGATTGTTGATCTCATCTCTATGTGTGAGTAATTCTCCTTGGGTTAAGGGCTTCGGCCTAGCCATGTAGCTTTCGTGCATGTTATTTATCATAGATGGGATCATGTCTTAGTTTGTATGACATGATAATTATTGTATCCTCTCTTGCCTCAATCTAAGGACTTGTCAGGTACCAAAGACCCCGAGGACTAAGCCAGGTATAGGGAGTATGAGTAATGACTAATCTGCAGGTTGGGAACACTAGTGACAGAAGGGGTAGTATGGCTATATGTGAGGGATTTACTTGGGATTAATGGTGACGTCATTATGCATATCATTAGTTCTCTTTCTTCTATGGATGAGACTAGTAGGTTATTGCTATAAGCAGTTGTGGAGGCAATAACAATTATGGATGCACTGTCCACATATAATTTATCTTGCTCTAACAATTACATGCATACTTTATTATTATCTTTTATTCCCATCAGATGTTTTGCATAACTACAGGTGAAACCGAATGCCCTAGGCCCTCTCTCTTCGTCATCGACAACAACGAAAAACATCAAACTCTTGGTCCGCTAAAAACACAAAAAGGAATTCTAAAACTCCCGAAGGTCCGTTAAAATAACTTCACTACGCTTCTGCTTCCCGAGGATTCGATAAACCTAGGTCTACTAGGGGAAAAGAGCTATACAACATCCGTAATCCAGATCGAAGGTATCAACCCTTTTTCTGGCGCCATTGCCGGGGAAGCAATAACTACCCTAGTGAGGTTAGTAGGAACCTTGCTAGTTTTAATTCTCGTTTTAATTTTGTTAGTTTGCTTTTAGTCTTTATTTGGATATCAAAAAAGTTAGTCTTTAAATTCTTGTTTTTATTATCATAAGTCTTTGTTTAAGAAAACCCAGAAACATAGGAAATATGGCTGAAAATAAGCTTGGGGAGTTTTCAACTCCCAACAATGATTATTTGTGTACTCCTATTACTCATCCAGCAATTTCTGCTGATGACTATGAAATTAAGCCCCATTATTAAAGTTTGGTTCAACATAGTCAATTTGGAGGCTCTGCTGTTGAGGACGCAGGTATGCACTAGAATACTTTCACTGAAATATGTGATATGATGTGTATAAAAGATGTTGACCGTGATGCGGTCAAATTGCGCTTATTTCCTTTCTCTCTTAGAGGAAGAGAAAAATAATGGTTGCTATCTTTGCCTAGAAGTACTTCTTTATTTATGACTAAATTCTTCCCACCTTCAAAGTCTATGCAACTAAGATCTAATATTACTGGTTTTAGATAGAAGAGTGTGAGCCACTAGCGCTTGCATTGGAGAGGATGAAAGAATGCATGAGAAATTGTCCCAGTCATGAGATGGAAGATTGACTAATTCTCCATTTATTTTATAATGCTCTTAATCCTGTGTCTAAGTCTATGCTTGATACTGCAGCTGGAGGAACATTTATGGGTAAACATATTACCGAAGCAAAGCAGCTGCTAGACAATATGCAAGACAACCATGCCCAGTGACATGTGGATAGATCAAACACGAAGAAGGTGAACTCCATCTCACCATAAGAAAATGAAGAACTCAATGCTAAGCTGGATGAGCTCATATTAGCCGTAAAAGGTAAGGAAAACCAGGTAAGAGCTATCCCAAAACAAATATTGAAGAAGTAGACTTCATAGCTCGTAATGATTATAACCCTGCTTGGAAGAGAAATTATAATCCTAATTTTTAGAAACACTATTCTAGTCCCGTAGGTAACTCTAATAATAATATGGGATCAAGTAATGGTAGTCTCCAAGAAACACTTAAGTCCTTTATAGACTCACAAAATGAGCAAAACAATATCCTTGTTAAAATAACGGAGAACCATGATACTATGCTTGGTAAATTATCTAACCAAGCTATAAGTTTGAGGAATGATTTACAGGCCCTCCAAGAAAGAATGAGGATTGTTGAGGCACAACTATGTAAGATAACCGAGAGTCAAACTCTCATTCTAGCTAAATTTGCAGGTAAAGCTGAGCCCAATCCTATTGAAGACATCAAGATGATGAGAATCCAAAGGGAGAAGCCTGAAGAACTTGATTATAGTAATGCTCCTTCACCAAGTTACACCATTGAAGATCTTGTAAAAAGGATCAACATCAAGATTCTGGTAAGTGAAGAAAATGATGAAGCCATGTATCAACACTTCATCAATCAGGTAGCAATAAAGGTACGTGAGCTTGAAGAAGAATATAAGAAAATTGCTAAAAAATTACCTGTTAAGCTTGATGATATATTTGAGCCTACTATGAAGATTAAAATAGGGACCAATGAGATAGCTGCACTTTGTGATCTAGGTGCAAGTGTTTCAACAATTCCAAAAAAGTATTTTTAATAAGTTAAATCTTTGCTCTTTTGAAATCACCGAGCTAAAATTACATCTTGTAGATTCTACCTACAAACTAGCTATAGGGATTAAAGAAAACACTTTAGTATACATTAAAGGCTATCCTGCTCTTATTGATTTTGTTATTGTTGACATGCCTGAAGATGCTATTGCTCCTATTATATTAGGCTGTCCATTCTTAAGAACTATTAAGGCTTTGATTAATCTACATGTAGGGACAGTGAAGCTTCAATTGCCTTCGCGGGATCCTTTTGTTATTCATTTTCCCAGGAAGAAGAAAGCCAAGCATGATGAAAAGGAGGCCATCACTTTGAAGGCCAACTATTTTGGAGTGGGTGTTCCACTCATCTGGCCTAAGTGAGCAACATCAAGGTCAAGCTATTGACCATAAAAGAGCACTGCATGGGAGGCAACCCATGGGAAATAAAGGTTTGAGTAAAGTTTTTAAGTTTTAGTTTAAGTTTTATGTTTAATAAAGAGTGCTAGAAAGCTCTAGTTAAGGAGAAGAAGTTCGGTAGTACTAAAAATCCTGTTTTATACATGCTGTTGTTGGTCGACAATTTTTACTGTTAACTTTCTGTCAAAAACAAGGTGTTTCGCTAAGTTTCAGAATAAGAAATAATTCTCGAAGAAACGGAAATTTTTTGATGGCTACAGAGAGTTCGACCAACTATATGGTGGGAATAAAAATTCCGGCCATATAGTTCTGGCCGTATAGATATTTTTGCCATCGACAATTCTTCTTTCATATGTACTGATGGTTTAACGACCAACTATACGGCGGGAATAAAAATTCCGGCTGTATAGTTCCGGTCGTATAGATATCGATGCTTTCGTACAATTTCTTTTCCAGGTATAGAGGGTTTGACGACCAACTATACGGGAGGAACAAATTGTTCCGGCCGTATAGTTCCAGCCGTATAGCTGCGCTGCCAGGTGGAAACGCTAAAATTTTGACAGCAGGCCAACTATACGACGGGAACACATTGTTCTGGCCGTATAGTTTACCTGTATAGTTGCGTCCTACCACAAAAACGCCATGAGAGGTACCTCCAACCCCAAAACTTCAATCATTTTTCTCTCTTCTACCTCCAAACTCTCTCAAAACCTCAAGAGATCTTCATCTCTACTCAATTTCGTTCGATTTCCTCGCACACAAGTGATCTACGGTATTTTTATCCTCCAATTACTTTTTGCAAATTCATCTTCGATCTATTATCATTGTCAATCTAGGGTGAGACCTACTATGAACTATTGCCATGATTCTCTTGCCTAGATTATTACTTTGAGGGGATTCTTTAGTGTGCTATGATGAGGAATATGTTATGCTTATTGTTGTTGGATCAAAAAGTTTTATTTTTATCTTTCCTTGTTATTTTAGATGATGAACACAAGGAGCCAAACTCATGCTCATGCCGCTGCTAGCACTTCTCGGGTTGTCGCTCAAGAACGCATGGGGATACGATTCAAGGATGAGCCCCACGTGATCGCTTCAATAGGATCAAGAACCGAGAAGTGAAGGCAACCATGTGGGCTTGCCCCATTATATTGAATCAACTCAGTATTTCCAATGACTTCAATTTACATTGAAATAGAGTTGGATTGCAAAACTTTGTATTCAATGATGTGCCTACTTATCGCTAGTTAGCTCTTGAATTTCTAAGTTATTTGCAAAGCATCGTTAAAGCATGGAATGGAGAGGACATGATTTCTTTCTGACTTATGAACAACAATTACACTTTATCACTAGATGAATGGTGCGCATGTTTTAATTTTCCAAACAATAATGATAATGACCTACGCGCATCCTTTACTGGCTTAGACCCTTCCCCGGAATAATATTATAATGGAATGAGCTTCACTTCTAGAGTGAGCAAGGGGAAGAATATTCAACATCCTGCAATTCGCTATTTGTTCTATGTTATTGCTAACACTTTGCAGGCACGAAATGAGTTCACGAGACTCAGTGAGGAGGACATCTTATTCCTCACAAAGGCTGGTTTCAGCAGCACCAACTTTTCACTCAACTTGGGTGCAATCCTTGTGCGCTACCTGGAGCACCAATCCTCCCAAAGCCAAGGACCAATCACAGGTGGAGGCGTCATCACCGTGCTTGCCATTTCCCTAGGCATCAACCTAGGTGACCTGCAACCTGTGCTAGGTGAGCGACGTGTTCGTTTCTCTACTTTAAAGTCTTGTGGAATGCTCACTAGGAGATGTGGTGTTTATTACTTGCATATTGCTTGAGTTGGGCGTCTCTACCCTGCTCCTATGCCTAATGGTCTTTTCTCTATCGAGGAAGCACGTTTGCTATATGACTTGCAGGTTGAGCAACACCAACCCGAGGAGGAGATTCTGGATGAGGATGAGGGCCAAGAAGAGGAGCAGCCACCAACCTGATTTGCTACATACCAAGACTTCCAAGAACATGGAGGAACTATGGAGAGAATGCAAAACCTCTCCTTGAACCTCCGAGAATCAACTAGTAATTTATCAACTCAATTTGTGAACCGGAGTTCCAACTTTTTCCGGGCACCACAATGATTTGAAGGGCTTGCAAAAGCCTAAGCTTGGGGAAGTTTCCTCATTTATCTTTATTTGGCATTCATTTTCTTTTATTTATTTCAAGGTTATGTTTTTAATTCGAGTTTATAAGCACTCATGTTGGTTTCCCCAACACTTTATCTTTAGTTATTTCTATTTGCTTTCGAGATTTTCTAGCTGAGATTTTCCGCCAATTTTCTATTCCCCTTGTGGCTTTCACACGTTTGCAGGAGAGTGGTCGACTTCGAGTTTCCAAGAAATGAATCAAACAGGAAGAGAGAAGTGGAACCAAACATGAGAGGTATGCCTTATGACTCCCCACTTTTGAAGTTTGAGAAACCTATGCTAGTTAGTAGTAAATGTTGAGATATTATATTGGTGGAGTGAGTCCTTATATTGTAATATGCATGGGTATTTAGTTGGGTACGTTTTGTTCCAGCTCTTGTAGTTAACCAAGTCTTGCCTGAAAATTTTCTAAACAATTATAATAAGAAAAAGTCTCACAATTGAAGGCTTGGGTGTTGTAGTATTTAGTCTTGAAGGCTTATTTCTAGAGACACTCAACACCACAGAAAATAATAATTGACTTGATAGCTCTCTCTAAAAGGATTTGTTCAATTGAATTAATGTTTAGCGGTTTTTGTGAGCATGCCAAAGTTTGACTTGTGAATCATAAGAATGATATAGCATTATGCGTGTCAAACTTCGTGGGATGCCAATAACTCCGCTAGCCTACGAATGATCTTCATGGAGGAAACTCCTAGATTTCGGCTATGAGTTGATTAAACATATGTAGCAGCAATGCTATAATGGGTAAGATTCTTGGCACTCCTGGGTAGCTATGTTCATGATGGAATCACTCATCTGGCTATTATGAGTAATCATTGTACAAAAGGAACAAAAACCTTAGTGATGCCACGAGTGTCCATCATAGCCCGATAAACTAATTAAAATATTTGGCATGCTCTCAATTACTTAAGAACTGAAATTCTTGAACGACAATGAATAGAAAAGTAGTGCTTGAAGAGTCTTGATTTATTGATGTGGGAGAATTCAGATACTCTAGTGTATATGTTTTTCATGACAAATTCTCACACTCTTAATTTTACATGATTATACTTTATTGTTCAAAGGCAAGCCTATGAGTTGAATACATGATATGGAATAAAGTTTATTCATTTGAATCATGCATGTTAACAATAATTTTGCTGTGCTATAAAGATGCATAAAACCCGTATGATATGCTTGCCATTACTCTATCTATGGTGAAGTTTTTTCTGATTTATAAAGTGGAGGAAACATGAGACTACCAATCTTAAGTAAGATCATCATCTTGTTATTTTAGTTTAAATGCTGACTTCCTTTTTGATTTTGGTTTTCTTTCTCGAGGACGATCAAGTTTATTCTTGGGGAGGTTGATGGCTCTGAAATATAGCCATCTACGTCCACATTTAAACTGGATATTGTTTATATTTTTGATGAAATATCTCTCTAAACCCTGCCACTAATGCCTAATGATTAAAGGGGTATGCAATCCTTTCTTTCTATTTTTCCCTACGCAGATAATGACGTTTGATGATGAGAATCACTACATTAAAGTCAAAGATACGATATTTCCAACAACCCAGAGAAACCAGGAGTCGTGAAGTGGAGACAGATGCTTTAATGACCAACTATACAGTGGGCATAAAATTCCGGCCGTATAGTTTTGGTCGTATAGTTTCCATCGACACTGCTAGGTCAAACATAAAAACTTTCATGAAGGGACCCCTATATAAAGAGGTCTCGAGCGACGAGAAATAGGGCCCTTTTCGATCATCAGCAGCCCCTTTTTGATTATCAGCCGCCCCCAGAACTCCATCCACAACACCGAAGAGCCGCCAAAGGAATAGACTTAGTTCTAATCTCCAAACCCTTCTCCATCATCATAGCCATATTCCACCACTTGTAATAGTAGATCTCATCTTCGATTGGCGATATTGTAAGACTATTTGCTATCAATCTCATGATTTCCATTACAATGTTTATGATTGTTGATCTCATATCTATGTGTGAGTAATTCTCCTTGGGCTAAGGGCTTCGGCCTAGCCATGTAGCTTTCGTGCATGTTATTTATCATAGATGGGATCATGTATTAGTTTGTATGACATGATCATTATTGTATCCTCTCTTGCCTCAACCTAAGTACTTGTTAGGTACCCAAGACCATGAGGATTGAGCCAGGTATAGGGAGTATGAGTAATGACTAATCTACAGGTTAGGAACCCCAGTGACAAAAGGGGTAGTATGGCTATGTGTGAGGGATTTACTTGGGATTAAGGGTGACGTCACTATGCATATCATTAGTTCTCTTTCTTCTATGGATGAGACTGTATGTGAGGCAATGCAAAGAAGGATACGTGCATTAATTTGATGCCAAGGATTGGGCGTGTTCCCCTTTAATGAAAAATATAATTTAAAGAACTCGTATATAGATAGAGATAGCAGTAATACATAAACCAGATCAATTAGTAGTAACCACAAACTCCAGACAGGCTATAAGCAGACTGTCAACTACTCCCATATTAATTAACCTAGTGTAATTTAACGTGGCAAAAGTATGAGATGGTAAGTACTAGTAAACAAAAGGGGATTACTTAATTATTAGCGGAATCTACAGCCAGCCACCAAAAGCATCATGAGAATGCTAAATATCTAGATTGCAGGCCATACTTTGTTAAGAACCTAATGTCCAGCTCTAATTACCCAAATCCAAGAGCATCTATCCTATTTACGACTGAGTGTAGTGAGTTGGAGACATCCGTTAACTCTGCAGCCATCTCCTCAGCATGCATCTGATGGCGCTCCTGCTCCTCCTCTTCGAGGTCATCGCAGATCTCGAGTTGTAACCACATCAACATCATCACGCGCTACAGTGAAAGTGAGTGTGGTAGATCTACCCAGTGGACGAACGTGCAGCGCTCACATTCGTAGTTGCAACCCAAGAACCTGTGGCCGAAGTTCGTTCCCTCGAACATGACGCGACAACGGGACACCAGGGTGCAGTCACACCAGAGCCAGAGATCCGCATCGGTAACCATGCTGTACCACTCTGTGTCTACCATCCGTGCTAGCATCTTAACCTAGGAAATATCATCGATCGAGACGGGCAGAATAGAGAAAAACCCTAAAAGGAGAGAACCCATAAGCTGAATTCGAGAAAATAAACTGAGACCATGAACTCTGGCGTACTTACCCTAACCCGGCCGCCTTGGGCATCAAGATCCTCCGTCATTAGCCGGACCGGCATGACTAAATCCGCCGACATTGCTCAAAAAAAGAGCGTGCCTTCAAAGCCTAGCGCAGAGGCTTCATGGAGAAGGAAGAGGTAGGGGAGCCGGTCCTCACATTTGCTGGCTACTACTCCGTATTGGATTTAACTCGACCACTAGTAACTAGGGCCCGTGCTAGAGAGCCCGTGGGCCCCCAAACATCACTCACCTAGTTTGACTTGCATTACATGGAGTACTTTTGGAAAACATATCAAAACTCAATAAATAAACCAAAGGCCCCCTCTCTTTTTGCAAAAACCCATTACAAAATGGAGATGCTCACAAATGCGTACACACACTCACCCCTATGAATGTAGGTACGCACACCCTACACCTATGAGCACTTTAGAAAGACTAGATCTTGAGACTGATCCTGCGGGGCTTGAGCTTGACGAAGTCACCATAGGCACCTCGCTATATATGGACGGGAACGTCGCCTCTCACTACCCTCATAACCATCCTTCAAAGTCAAGCGTCGAGGCTTTGTGGTAAAGGAAGTGCTAGGGGGTTGGAGCTCACATTCGTTGGCTGCTACGGGATGTAATTGAACCACTAATAATGTGGCCCCTGGTAGTGAGCCCATAGACCCTAGACACCAGTGACCATTACAATTACTTTGGGAAAACCGAGCAAAACTTAATACAAACGGAAGGCCCATCTCTCTCATTTTTGCAAAAATCCACTACAAAACGCACACGCTCACAAATGCATACACACACTCACCCCTATGAACGCATGAATGCACATCCTACCCCTATGAGCACCTCCGAAAGATTGTGTCTTCAGATTGTCCGGTGGGGGGGGGGCTTGAGCTTGACAAAGTCACCATAGGCACCTCGCTATCGACAGGAACATTGCCTCCTACTGCCCTCGTAACCATCCTTCAAAGCCGAGCGTCAAGGCTCCATCCAGTAGGAAGAGCTAGAGGAGTCAGAGATAACATTCGTTGGCTGCTATAGGTGTCGTCGGATTGATGACAAGTACGCCATGAGGGGGTCCTCGAGGCATGTGGAAGAGAGGGGTGTGAGACGTACGGTGTTCCGGGATGGTGAGCACACAAGTTTACCCAGGTTCTAATCGGCCGGCTTTGGACGGATCCTACTCCTACTAGCAATCCAGTAATACGGCAGAGCCAGAATATGGGTTACAAGGGTTCGCCCATGCGAGTTTGTAGACTATGAGGGTAGGTGCCCTAAAGGCTCTCCCTAGGACGGCTTATATAGATATCCGTCCTAGGGTTTACAGGAGAGATCTATCCGGCTACGACTAAGAGTCGGTTACAGAGTACATCTTGAACTACAAGTAACACTATGGGCCTAAGTCGGGAAGTCTTCTAGGCCTTCCTGTAGCCGGATTGGACTCCATTTCTTCTCCCTGACTGGGCCCCCCGTGAAGCAAAGCTCTAACCTGAAGTGGTCCACCCTGGTCAGTGAGGAACTGTGAGGATACCCGGAAAGTATATCCCCAACAGCAGCCCCCGGAAGTCTCCAAGATCCAAAGTCGGATTCATCATCGTCTAGCTTGATCTTTGGCTTGCAGAATCTTGAAGGGTTCCTGAAACTTCACAACAAAAAATACAATCCGGGTCTTAAAAATAAGTCGGACCTATCAACAGGTTACTCGGATTTTCTAGCTTGATTTCAAGCTAAGTCGGAACTTGGTCTCTGACGTCATCTGACACTTGTCATGGTCAAGTCACGTCATCTGACAGACATCCTGTCAGCACGACCGTTGGTGGGTCCGCAGTTCGCGGAACCGAGGTGCCGTTTCAATACGTACGCGGAGATCGAGGTGGCGTAATCATCGCGTGGGTCCTTCCCAGTTCCTTCCACGACGTGTGGCGGTTATACTGTACCATTTGCATGAATCTTGGCGCGGTTAGGTGGATATAAGGGGTGAGGATTCTCCTCCTCCTTTCTTCACCTGTTCCTTTGCCGTTTCTTCTCCTCCAAATCTCCCCCACGCACAGAGCTCCTCTGCTTTCCCCAAAAACTCCCAGCGCCGCCCATCTTAGGTCACCGGCACACCGCAGAAATGGCTTTGTCTTCATCTTCCGGTTTGGTGGCGGCAGCGACGGTGGAGGCGGCGGCAGAAAAGGAAAGCTTTCGCGGGGTCTGGATCCCCTGCGTGCTCGACGACGAGAAGCTCCACGGCATGGAGAGAGAAGGGCTTCTCCGTGCCGGCGACTGGCAGAGCAGCGTCGGGGAGACCGTCCCCAACCCGCGCGCCGGCGAGTGGGTCCACTTCGGCACCCACCTTGACAGAGGTTTGTCGTTTCCTCCCTCGGAATTCTTTTCCGAGGTGATAGATCACTATAGTGTTCAGCTCCACCATCTTCCTCCCAGCTCCCTCCTAGAGATGAGCGCCTATGCGGCTTTGTGCGAGGGATTTCTCGGCATTAGGCCGAGTCTTACCTTATTCCGGTACTACTTCCATGTCCGGAGAAATTCTATCACTGCCAGTAATCTGTATATTACCGGTACAATTAGCTTTTCACTTAGACGTGAGTGCGCATATCCCAAGATCCTTGACAGTGACTCGGTCAAACAATGGCCAGCCACCTTCTTTTATCACAAGGATATTCCGGCTCCCGGCAAAGCCACTTCTTTGCCGGCTTTCATCGATGGAGGCGCCACGGCCCAACCGTCTTGGGACGAGGCACCTCCGGCTCTCAGCGATGATCTGATCCTCGCCAAGAGGCGGATCACATATCTGATTAAACACAAAGGACTGAAGGGATTCGATTTGGTCCAATGTTGGGTGTCACGCCGGATCCAACCCCTTCAGTACCACGAAGACCGACTGATGCACTCCATCACGTCATCCAAAAAGGATTCCATTCGCATCATCCCTAGAGCCTATACCTCGCAAGGTTATATAATCCAGATTAAATGGCTGATAAGGGAGCGGATCGAGAAGAGAATCCTGGAGGTTTCTCTGGATATGCACACAGCAGAAAACCTCGTTGTGCCGGTAAGCTCTTAACAATAAACCTTTTTATGTGTTTCATTCTTTAAGTTATACTGCAATACTGATATGTTTTCTTCTTTTCAGCTTGCTAACCTCCCCGAGTCGGAATTTGCTCTGCTCGAGGGATATCCTCTAGAGTTTTCTCAGGAGGCTAAATTGGTCCCATTGCCGAACATTGTGCCCAAGAAGCTCAAGGCTCCAACAGTGGCTGTTGGCACAAATGAGGTGCCCGTCGTGAAGAGGTAACTTTCAACACAACTTTTCGCCTTTGTACCTTTCTCGAATTTTCTTCCAAGATGTAATGTTTTCGACTCTGTTACATTTTCAGAGCTAAGCAGCTCATCAAGGGCAAGGGGAAAGGAACTTCTTCGAAGCCCGTGCGAAGACTAAGCTGGCCATAGCTTCTCCTGCCGTGGCTCCTCCGACTCCTGACCCCCAATCCTCTGCAATGCTGGTGATTACTTCTTTGCCGGATGTCGCAGAAGATCCAGCTCCTTCAACGGAGCCAGCGATCCTTGAATCGCAAACTGACGTCACCATGAGTGAGTCAGGTTTAGATAAGGGTGAACCCTCTTCGGGTAATGATCCCTCGGCAGAGATCTTTGCCGAAAACCTTCTCAACAATCCGGGTCTTGCCAAGTTTGGCTTGTCCCGGAAATCTGTGGAAGAGATCCAGCGGCTGGCTAGGCAATCCCTGGAGAAGAGAAATCTCTCTGCCGAAGAAGAAGCGCAAGAGGCGGAAGACATCAAGTACTCCGACCTTCTTAAACAAGTTCGCATTCGCGACGAGGGACTTAGAGCTGATGTGCTTCCACCACCTCCGATTATTCCACTCACCCTCGCCGAGAAAGTTTCCACCGAGGTGAACATATGTCTGAGCAAGCTCACACATGAACATCATGTAAGTCGGAATTCTAACTCACGTTTTTCTTTATTTGTATACCATATCCTCTAGCCCCCAAGAATGAAGTAGGATATTTATTCCAAGTTTATGCTTCCTTAGGATGCCAAAGAATGAACTAGTGTAGCCCCCAAGGCTCGTGCTGATATTAGTAACAATATTAGCCTGAGTCTTCAGTAGACTTCTGACTCTGGGTATTCTGACTTACAGAAAGTTAATTCATATAACCAGGATTTGTTGAAGAATATCTACAACAAGCAGAGAGAGATCAGATCTCTCCGACTTGAAAATGCTGAGCTGAAAGTCTCCAGGGATGAAGCTGAAGGTAAATATTCCGAGACTCAAATCTTGTCTTTGTGTTTTCATAGTCGAATTTTTTCCTGAACTATTGTTCTTTTTTGACTTACAGCGTTGGTGAAACAGTCCTGCGCTATGATTGAAGAGGCCGAGAACCTCAAAACCTTGGTGGTGGAGAACAAAGAGCTTCGCCAAGAGCTGGATAAGCTCAAGGCGGATCATGAGAAGAGCATCGCTCAAGTTCTCGAATCCTCCTCCATGGCTACTCACGAGCGTGATCGTAAGATTGCTGCTCAAGATCAGAAAATCTCGGACCTCAATAATGAGCTGTGCAGAGAGAAGGACCTTTCCGAGGCGCTCCGGGCTGAACTCCAGAGTCTTCGGGAAGAGAAGACCAAAGTTGACGACGTCATATTCGGTATGTTCCATCTGTCTAATTTGTCTATTTTCTTCGACTTCTTTCAATGTCGGATTTTGTTAACTGTTTTGTGTATAGGTCCTATGAACTTGACGGATTCCACCTCCGCTGAGCCCCGCACCCACCGGCTTACCCAAGTCGGTGACCTGCTTCACGACTTCCGCCAATCCCTTGAGGATATTGGCGAAGCTCTCAAGATTCCGGACATGCATAGCATGTCGGATTTTCAGGTGCGGGACAAGGCGAAGGAGATGCCGCAACTTGTCCAGGACTGGAACATGTCCTACGCGCGGTTCGGAGCGCGAATGCTATTACCATGGTCATGAGCCACCATAAAAACATGGAGATATGGCAAGTGACCAAAGGGTACTGCAAGGTAGATGAAGACGGCCAGGAGCAGGACATCAAGGCCATTATGGACTCCTACGCCGGATATGGGTGTCACGTGGCTGATTTGACCAGCTACGACACTCCTTTCTTCACCCCCGTGGACACTCCGCCTCCGCCTCCAGAAGAATCAGCAGAAGTTTCCGACGATGACCACACCATATCGGAAGTGGACATCTCGGAACGATATCAAGGCGACGTATCCAGCGAGCCGGCAGCTCCTTCCTCTCCTCCTGCATCATAGATTGCCAGAAACATTTGTATTATTCTGAAAAACATGTTGGGTCTGTAAATATGCACTACTATAATTTTGCTAGTGCTAAGCTTCTAATCTATTCAGCACTTTTTGGCTTTTAGATTTTCGTGTGCCTGAAATGTTTACATAAGCACTTAAACTTTTTCGTCTATACTTATCGTTTATCTGGCTTTCCGCCTCGTCCCTTTCGTGAGCCGGCTAAACCTTCTGCACGGAAACTTTGCCGAGCAACGGAGCTCAATTGCTAAACCAGTTTAAACTCAGAAACAAAGCCGGCTTCCACTACCAACAATTCACTACTCGGAAAATACCCGCATCCGGCAATCAGACAAATAACCAAAGTGTAAACTAGAAACTTTAGAGTTATACCCGAAGGTAGCATTTTTAGAATCGTAAATCTAAACCAGAACAAACATGAGCATAAAGTACTTTCAAGTATCCTAGGATTTTCGACTATGACATGATCATTCGGAAATAAGATGGTAAAACTTCTCAGAAAAAACTTGAGGCAACCAAGACTTTTATTTCTCATAGAACATGTACATATGTATGATTACAAAAAAGGATAAACTAAGAATAAAAGGGACGTAGCTGAGCAATATTCCATGGTCTGTCTAACTCATCCGGATTTGTACTGCCTCTAGCTCTCTTTCTCTTCTTAGTAGAAGGTCTTTCTTTGACTGGCCTCATGTCAGTTAAGTAGTAGGAACCATTGTGCAATACTCGACTAACTAAAAAGGGCCCTTCCCATACTGGGGAAAGTTTGTGCTTTGTTTGTTGCACAAGCCGGAGAACCAAATCACCTTTATTGAAAGATCTGTTTTTGACTCTCTGTCTATGATACTTGTTTAACTTCTGCTGATAGGCTGTTGATCTCATCTTAGCAACGACGTGAACTTCTTCGACCAAGTCAAGATCATTTTGTCGAGAAATCTCGGCATCCTCTTCAATATACGCGGCCACTCTAGGAGAAGTGTGAATCAAATCACTAGGAAGAACTGCTTCTGCGCCATAGACCAAGAAGAAAGGTGTGTATCCGGTTGACCTGTTCGGAGTTGTTCGTAAACTCCATATTACAGAGGGTAATTCCTCTGCCCAAGCCCCCGCAGCACGTCGTAGTGGTGCTTCGAGTCTCGGTTTTAGGCCTTGTAGGATTAAACCATTAGCTCTTTCAACTTGTCCGTTAGCCTGTGGATGTGCGACAGACGCAATGTCAAGCCGGATATTTTGCTCATTGCAGAATTCGGTCAATTCTCCCATAGAAAAATTACTCCCGTTGTCCGTGATAATGCTATGCGGATAACCGTACCGGATTATAACATCCTCGACAAATCTTTTGGCTATTGCTCCATCACAACTAGTGACGGGTTTAGCCTCGATCCACTTTGCGAATTTATCCACCATCACTAAGAGGTGAGTAAATCCACTTGGAGCACGTCTAAATGGTCCTACCATATTAAGCCCCCAGACCGCAAAAGGCCATGTTATAGGTATTGTTCGCAACTGATCAGCCGGAACATGAGCTTGTTTGGCATACTTCTGGCAGCCTTTGCACGTCTTGACTAATCATTCGGCATCTGCCTGAGCTGTAAGCCAGAAAAATCCGTGTCTAAAAGCTTTTGCCACTAAAGATTTGGCTGCAGCGTGATGACCACACTCGCCTTCATGGATTTCTCTTAAGATTTACAGTCCTTCTTCCGGAGATACGCAGCACTGAAAAACCCCAGACACACTCCGCTTATAGAGCTCACCTTTAACTATAGTATAGGCTTTCGCTCGTCGGATAATCTGCCGGCTCAGAACCTCGTCTTCGGGTAATTTTTCATCTACCAGATAATCAAGGTAGGGTTGAGTCCAGCTGGTAATTACAGCCAAAACTGCTATTAGAGGTGAGTCGGATTTGGTCGGATATTCCTCATCTACTCCCTTTATTGAGGGAACTTTGAGGTGCTCTAAAAAAGCGCCATCCGGGACCTCTTTCCGTGCAGAGCCTATCCGAGATAATGCATTTGCTTCCTCGTTTTCTGCTCGAGGGATGTGTTGAACCTCAAACCCTTCGAACGATTTAGATAAATCATCCACGACAGCTTTATATGCTGCCATGTGCTTATTTGCATTACAAATATCCAAAACTTGCTGAGTGACAAGATCTGAATCTCCATAACACATCAAACGTCAGATGCCGATATCCTTAGCAATCCGGATTCTGTGTAACAGTGCTTCATACTCGACAATATTGTTTGTCACTGTGAAGTGAATCTGCAACACGTGTAGAAGTTTATCTCCTTGGGGTGATTTGAGCACCAGGCCAGCCCCCGAGCCCCCTCGATCCTTAGACCCATCAAAGTAGAGGGTCCAATATTCCGACTTAGGGAGGGTCATATTCTCCTTCGTTTCTGTCCAATCAGCGACAAAGTCGACGAGAATTTGGGATTTGATTACTGTTCGAGGTTTATACTCAATATCAAAAGCTGAAAGCTTTATGCCCCATTTGGCGACGCGTACTGTGGCGTCACTGTTGTTGATTATATCTCTCATGGGAGTTGTGCTCACCATGGTAACTGGATGCTCCTGAAAATAGCGTCGTAGCTTACGGGATGCTAGGAAAACACCATAAGCCAGCTTTTGATAGTGCGGATACCGCTATTTTGATTCTGTCAGAACCTCACTGACAAAGTATGTCAGACGCTGCACCAAGTGCTCCTGATTTTCTTCCGGTCTCTCCACTACCATGATGATACTAACGACTTTGTTTGTCGCAGCAAGATAGAGCAAGCGGTTCCTGTGGTTCCGGCGCAGCAAGGATAGGAGCAGATGAGAGTACTTTCTTCAGGTCTTGTAGTGTAGCTTCAGCTTCGTCGGTCCAAACGAAATCCTTGGTCTTTTTCAGGAGTTTGTATAATGGTGCGGCTCTTTCACCAAGCCGGCTTACAAACCGACTGACTGCAGCGATGAAACCAGTTAGTCTTTGTATGTCCTTTAGGCGAGTTGGCCTGGAAATATTGAGTATAGCCTTGATTTTGTCCCGGTTCACCTCTATGCCTCTTTGAGACACGATGAAACCTAACAATTTTCCGACTGGTATTCCAAAGAAGCATTTCTTTGGGTTAAGCATGATGTTGTATTTTCGTAGATTGGCGAACGTTTCCTCCAAGTCAAAAATCAGTGTTTCCTTCTTCTTGGACATCACCATGATATCATCCACGTATGCATGTACATTGCATCTGAGCTGGTCGTGGAGGCAACGCTGCATCGTGCGCTGGTAGGTAGCTCGTGCGTTCTTCATCCCAAAGGGCATCGTAACAAAATAGAAGGTTCTGAAGGGGGTTATGAATGAAGTTTTGACTTTGTCAGATTCCTTCATCTGGATTTGGTGATAACCGGAATATGCGTCGAGAAAACAGAGGAGTTCTGAGCCTGCCGTAGAATCGATAACTTGATCAATTCTAGGCAGAGCGAACGGATCTTTTGGACAAGCCTTGTTCAAGGCAGTATAATCAACACACATCCTTAAATCAGTGGTGTCCTCTTTAGGGACCATTACAGGATTGGCCGACCACTCAGTGTGGATGACCTCTTCTATGAATCCGGCTACCTCGAGTCGCGCTAGTTCCTTAGCTATTGCCTTACGCTTTTCGTCGCCAAAACATCATAAGGACTGTTTGATGGGTTTAGTGTTCGGGTTTACATTTAAAGAGTGCTCGGCAAGTTCCCTAGGTACTCCAGTCATGTCAGATGGCTGCCATGCAAAGATATCTTGATTTGCTTTGAGGAACTTGACGAGCGCGCTTTCCTATGCGCTATCTAGGCCTACGCCTATCTAGGTCACCTTGGAGGGGTCATCATCCTTCAACGACGTCTTCTTCGTCTCTTATGATGCCTTGAACTCCGGATTTGGCTTGGTCACATCCTTCTTCGTTGCGAGCATCTCGGATGGATCTATGCTCTTCTTGATCTCCTGGTACTCTTGGGCGTGCAGCACGGCTTCAGCAAAGGCGGCATTTCCATCCTCGCACTCTCGCACTTTCTTCGGGTCTCCCCTAATGGTGATTACGCCATTGGGACCTGGAATTTTCATCATATTGTAAATGTAACACGGACGAGCCATAAAAGCCCAGTAAGCCGAACGTCCGAATATAGCGTGGTACACGTTCTTGAACGGGACCACTTCGAAGGAATGTGCCTCCGTCCGATAATTCTTTGGAGTTCCAAAGGTAACATCCAAAGTGATTTCTCCCAGGGAATTAGCTTGTCTTCCTGGGACAACTCCGTGAAAGATCACAGAGCTATGGTTCAGCTGGGTCTCCGAGATCTTCATCCGGCGTAGCGTTTCTACATAGAGAATATTGATATTGCTGCCACCGTCCATGAGGGTCTTGGAGAAACCATAACCGTCAATAAGTGGATTGACGATTAAGGCGTATTTTCCTTGTCTATGTAGCTTAGGAGGATGATCAGCACGGTTAAATGTGATTGCCACTTCCGACCAGTCCAGGTACTGAGGGACAGCCGGAACTATTGTGTTGAGCTCATGTAAAACTGCTTTTTTGACTTTTGCTGGTTGAGATCCGAGGAAGGTGACATAAGTGTCTTTTTTGGTCGGAAAATTTTTCTTCCCTTCCGGCTTGGGATTTGAAGCATCAGCTTCCTCCATGTCAGAATCTTCCTTGGTCTCTTTATCTTTTTCGGGTTTCTTCCGCTAAGCTCTGTAGCCAGCGGTATCGTCTCTTTTGATGTCGTCATTAAAACGACACTCAGCGTTGGTGTGGGACGAGCCCCCATTGGCATCTAAGTGATGTACACAAGGTTTATTGGCAATCTCGGCCCAGGTGTAGGTTTTGCCTGGTTGCTGATCTCCTCTACCCTGAACTCTCGAAGTCCCACGGCCATGCCCGCGGCCTCCACCGGTTCCTCCTTGTCCTCCAGACCCGAAAGTAGCAGTGACCACTGCCGTTTTCGTGTTGGGATTTTCTTCTGAGGTATTTTTGCGCTTTTGAGCTTGTTGCTTTGGTTGTTTTGCCGACTGTGGCACAGCTAGGGCGTTGAGTAATCCCTCTGTGTCGTCGTCAGTGTCTGCATACTTGCTAGCTGTTTCTATCATCTCTCCTAAATCAGTGACTTTGTCGCACTTCAAGCGATGACGCAGTAGACCGATTGGGAGACCTGCAATGAAAGCTTCAACCTCAGTTTGATCATTTACTCCTTCACAGGAGTTCTTGGTGTCGATCCATCGTCCGAGGTAATCTCGGCAAGTTTCTCCGTCCTTCTGGGTGCAATGCTGCAGGTCTCCGACAGTGCAGGGCCTCCGGTATGTTCCTTCGAAATTCCGAAAGAACGCACTTTGCATGTCATACCAGTTGTGAATGGTGTTCTCCGGAAGTTCATTAAGCCATGATCTTGCCGTCTTCCGCAACATGAGTGGGAGATATCGGGTTGCGACTAGGCTGTTTCCGCCTTTGGCGATGGAGCAAGCTTGGAAGAAATCCTGTAGCCAGGTATCTGTCCTAGCAATGTCGTCGTAGGCTTGGATATGTCTTGAGATAGCAAATCCTTCCGGGAATCTTGTAGCTCTGATGCGTCGTCCGAAGCATTTTGGGCCCACGTAGATATCATCATTTTCGTAGCGTCGCGCCTCTATGTTGGAGTTGATCCTGTGCCTTGCATTGTTCAGGGATAGAGATCGTCCCGAATGTCGGCTGTGGCTGCGATGCCTTGGAGCTGGACTTCGGCTTCTGCCACCACCTCCTCCACCATGACGCCCTCCATTGCCTCCTTGGTGGCCGTTGTGATGGCTACTTGGCGGAGAAGGTGGAGCAGCTAGATTTTTTCTGGCTGATCGCCGGCCTCCGTCCGGAGCGTCATTATTCCGGTTCCGGCGAGGGTCTTCATCATGACGAGCCCCCTGCCGGCTTGTCCCAGCATGGTGTCCGTCGTTCCTTCGTCCGTCATCCAGACGGCTTTCATTCCTAGGGGGTGGCATCCTTTGTCGGTCCTCCTCCTGACGTTTCTCCTTATCATCATCCCTGCGGTCTTTCAACTCTCGCCGGGGCGGGTTCCTCGGATTCAGTGCAGCAATTGCCTCTTGCTCCACAACTGGGTTAACATTACTCCAGCCACGGGCAACTTTGTGGTGTTGTCCCGAAGATCCGGTTCTTGAGTAATTATCTTCCCTGCGATCGGGGCGGTGGTGCTGCTCCGGAACGCGTTGGGGTCTTATGTCAGCCCATGCCGGATCTGTGCGACATTGGTCGGAATCAGAGACCAGTTTTTGACTTTCGGACATGGCGACCTTTTGCTGCTCCAATCCCTTGTTGAGTAGTTTGATTCCCAACCGGATCTCCTCCGGGCCTGGATTAGCCGATAAAATTTCTCAGGCCGCCACGGTATTCTGTACCGGGGTTGGATATACCCAATCCCCTTTGCTATCTTTCCGAGGCTTCCCCATATCTTCTCCGAAAAGGACGGCGTGAATCTGCGGGAATTGGTTGTCATTCGTATGACGCTTCCTGGTCTTCTGGTACTGCCTGGTGTTGTACTTTTCCGCAGATGCTAGGCGTTTCTTTTTCTCCTCAATGTTTTTGGCTTCATCGAGGAGTAATTGACGACACGCTTCTAGGGCCTGTGCCCTCTCGTCCACTTCTTCAGCAGTAAGCTCTGCAGCTGTAGGAACAGGTGTGGTTAATGCAGCATCGATGAGTTTACACGCACCTTCAGCGATCACGTGTCCATACACCGATTCTTCTTTTTTTGGGCTCTTCTGGGATAAGTGCTCCATCCGAGCCTTCCTCATATTCCTCGGCAATTACCTCTTCTGCTAGAGGGTCTTTTGCCGGGGTCTTGTTCTTCTTCTTTGCCTTCTTGGCAGCGCCGGTAGCAAAGACGGCTTTGGGTCCGTTTCTTGGAGTCAAGCTCTGATCGGTACTTTCAGACATCTGGACTTTGGGATTATCTCCGATTTCCATGTCATCCTGCGCTTTGGGGGAGTGTTTCCCGGATCCTTCATCCATGGCTTCTCCTTCCTCTGCAGTTTTGGAGTTATACTCCTCTTCATATTCCATGGAGAACTTTCAGAAATCTGCTGACGTCATCGATTCATCCGAGGATGCGGGTATGTCGGCGTTTGTTCCAATTACCTCTAGCACAGAGTCGGTGTTGTCTCCAGCATCAGCAGAGCCGGGTCCGGATCCCACATATCCGACGAAGTGCGACGCATGCTTCTTGAGGTACCTGCGGCTCTCGTGATCAGCCTCGTCGAAACTTTTGATGGTCTCGAGAATTGCATCTGCGCTTGAGTTTTGCATTATCATGCGTCGCAGCGTATACCTTAGGAAAGGCTTGTCTGTCCCGGCGTCATCAGAGCCAGATTCAGAGTTGTTGATATGCTCCTCCTGGATTTTGACTTTAGCGGGTGGGTCGATCTGGGATCTGGCCTCTCCAAGGAGATCCACTCCAGATTCGATTTGGGCCACTAGGTCTTCTTCAGGCTCGGATTTCTCCACTATCTCCGCAACTAGTGCGGGCTGGGTGGGATTAGGTTTTTCTGAGATCCAGAACTCTGCCGCCTCCACGGACAAAGGGGACCCAGAAGATTCTTCTGCCTCTATCATCACCGCTGGGGTGGGTGGGACAGTTTCAGCAAAACCGATATAAACATCGATCTCGCCAAAAGACATGATTGTGTAGGCAGTCACAGCCTCCCTAGCTGAAATCCAGGTCTCGTCGAGAACGATGAGAGGGACATCGCTGGCATAGAGGATGCGACCGACGGTGATAGTCTTGCCGATTCCGATTCTTGCAGATTCCGCTCAAAACGCAGATCTGAAGCTCACTTGCCCCACGGTGGGCGCCAACTGTCGTCAGATTGATGACAAGTACGCCATGAGGGGGTCCTCGAGGCATGCGGAAGAGAGGGGTGTGAGACATACGGTGTTCCGAGACGGTGAGCACACAAGTTTACCTAGGTTCGAATCCGCCGGCTTTGGACGGATCCTACGCCTGCTAGCAATGTAGTAATACGGCAGAGCCGGAATATGAGTTACAAGGGTTTGCCTGTGCGAGTTTGTAGACTATGAGGGTAGGTGCCCTAAAGGCTCTCCCTAGGATGGCTTATATAGATATCCGGCCTAGGATTTACAGGAGAGATCTATCCGGCTACGACTAAGAGTCGGTTACAGAGTACATCTTGAACTACAAGTAACACTATGGGCCTAAGTCGGTAAGTCTTCCGGGCCTTCCCGTAGCCGGATTGGACTCTGTCTCTTCTCCCTAACTGGGCCGCCCGTGAAGCAAAGCTCTAACCCGAAGTGGGCCACCCTGGTTAGTGAGGAACTGTGAGGATACCCAGAAAGTATATCCCCAACAATAGGATATAACTAGAGCACTAATAACAACGGGGCCCCACAGTAGTGAGCCCATTGGCCCCAGACGTCAAAGCAAGCATGGTGTCAAGTCTTAAACATATATCTTAATGGTGGAGTGGGTAGTGCTAACAAAAAGATTCTTTAAGGTGATTCTAGTGATAGACTTATGTCTAAGAGAATCAATTGGGAGGGCCCACTATTCAGTGGATAACAGTCTACTTTTCTTTTTAGCATGGTTGTTTGGACCCACTTTAGTTCTAAACGCTGGACCAAAATTAGTTTTCATAGCTACTTCTAGACACTGCACATGCCCTTACTATACGTAGCTTCGAAATTTACTAGCCTCGTGTCTACGAAAATTGTAGGTTGCTTTGAAAGTTTTTCAAAAAAAGCTTTTGGAGGTACCCATCGGGGGGTCAATTAATATATCACAAAACACCAAAAGTTTTGACAATAGGTTTAACTTATTGCTAAGATAGATTTTGCATCTTGACAATTTAATGAAATTAGGTCAAATTTGAGCTACAAGTAAGAGCGATATAGATTGCTCTTGAATTAAATGTCTTCTCAGAGGTCTATAGGTGCATCTTGTTGTAGTAAACAATTCCATTAGTATGAGTTTCCTACAATTTCAGGAAAGAACATTCTCAATTTTCCAAGTGTGATGATGAGATTGTTCTTTCCCGTAAAGAAAGTTGAAGAATATGGATCTGAATGACACACAAGGCAAGTTTTCAGACATATACTGTGGACCAACATGTTGTACTTACGATTTCCCATGTTTTATGAGTTCTCAAACTTCCTAGCTAACTTCATCCACTTGATTGATTTTATGCCAATTTATCAAAATTATTAGGTACAAATTGAACTGCCACAAGTAAATTGTAGGTTGCTTTGAAAGTTCAATGAAAGATATCTCTTGGAGGTACCCATATATCAGGGGGAGGGGTCAAATAATATATGGAAAACCACCAAGAGTTTTGATGATATATAGGTACGGTTCAACTTCTTGCTAAGATTTTGCATCAATTTAATGAAATTAAGTTAGACTTGAGCTATAAGTAAGCATGATAGACTGCTCTTGAATTAAACGTCTTTTCAAAGGTAGATGGGTGCATCTTCTTGTAGTAAACAATGTCGTCCGTGTGAGTTTCCAACTACTAGGAAAGGACATTCTCAATTTTCCAAGTGATGTCATGATTATTCTCTCCCGTAAAGGAAGTCCGAAGAATATTGATCTAAATAAATGCCACAAGCCAAAGTTTTCACACGCACACACACACGGGCACGTGCCACACTCGTATATACTGTATGAAATGTGATTTAACGAACATTAAGTTGTTATTAACCAATAGTCTTGTTAGAGAAAAATGCATACATTAAGTATATTAATAATAAATATCTACACATGTTGAGAATACAACCTACTGTGCTATCAATTTTTTTGCCGGGGGGGAGGGGGGTTAAGGGGGACACGATGATTCTAGAACATGGTAGAGTTTGCTCTAGATACTGTTCAACATGAATCCAACTACTCTGAACCATTGGATCTAACAGCCCAACGGTCATGATTGGTGCTATGGATCCAATTCAAAACGGCCTACCTAACTCCACCCACTTGAATGACTTTATGTCGATTTATCAAAATTAGGTCAAATTTGAACTAGTATAAGTAAATTTTAGGTTACTGTGAAAGTTCTACGAAAAAGCTTTTGGAGGTACCCATTGGGGGTCACAATTAATATATGAGAAACCATCCAACAAGAGTTTTGACGACAAGTTGGATCAAGACTCGCAAATCCAAACATTTTGCTAACTGTTGGATCTTCTTTTCCATTCTTAGCATCTAGAAAGATTCTACTAATAGTGTTGATGAGAACGATGAATGCTAGTATGCACAAACTTCAAAACACAAACTTCATCGCTCAGTTTTAGGGTCCTTGTGCTAAATGCATGGACTTGGATGCAATTTTCATTTTTTATGAGGTCCTTGATATGTAACTTGTACTTCCATCGACTGTGTTCACTCTCAAGCACATCGCACCTATGAGACCAACCATTAGATTGGCCATTCGTAATACTACTTATTATCTTATCTTTATCTTGTCTTATCTCGTACAATATCGTACCATACCATGCACAACATATAGTGTACAGATTAACTTTGAACATTGACCGTTGGATCATGACTGGCAAATCCAAACATTGCTAACAGTTGGATCTTCTTTTCCATTCTTAGCATCTAGAAAGATTCTACTAATAGTCTTTAGCATGATGACCGCTAGTATGTGTAAACCTCTAGCTCAAAACACACACTTCATTGCTCAGTTTCAATGTCATCCTTGTGCTAAATGCATGGACTTGGATGCAATTTTCATGTTTTATGAGGTCCTTGATGTAAATTGTAATTCTACCCACTGTGTTAACTCTCAAAGCACCTCGCTCCTACGAGACCTACCATTAGATCGGCCATTCGCAGTACTTCTTATCTTACCTTTATCTTGTCTCTTATCTCTTACAATACCATGCATACCACCACTACATAGTGTAGGGATTAACTTATTTGAACATTGACCGTTGGATCAAGACTGGCAAATCCAAACATTGCTAACCGTTGGATCTTCTATGTGGTTTGTGAGAAGAACACACACCCAATGACACTGGTGGATCCATGTGTGGTTTGTGAGAAGAACACACATGCAAAACACACATGCAATGACACTGGTGGATCCATATGTGGTATGTGGAAAGACATACAAGCAATGACACTAGATGTGGTTAATGAAAAGAACAGACATGCAATAACTCTGATGGATCCATATGTGGTTTGTTAAAAGAACACACATGCAATGACTCTAGTTGTGGTTAATGAAAAGAACACTCATGCAATGACTCTGGTGGATCCATGTGGTTTGTGAAAAGTGATGGGTTCATAGGATGGAAAACAAAAAAATTCTACCGCAAGAACGAACAAAACCCAGATCTAATCTAGATAAAAGCCAAGACCTAATCTATTAGACATGAGCAACGATATAGATCGGAACTAACCCTCGTAGAACCGAAAGCGTTAAGAGATTAGATCTCGTGGATGATGTAGTCGATCACTTGCCGATCTCAAGATCGTGTGGACGATCCTTCCGGCGCCGCGTTCCGGCAGCGCTTCCACAGATGGTCACACGTGCAGAGTCGAAGCAGACCTTCCTCTCCCCGTTCCAGCGAGCAGCGGAGGTAGTAGATCTTCTCCACGGAATCCTAGCAGCACGACGGTGTGGTGGTGGTGGTGGAGATGAGAATTCTGCAGGGCTTCGCCTATGCCTGTGCAGAAGAAAGGTGGAGGAGAGAGGCGGCTGAGATTGGTTGTTATGAGAGGAGAGGCAAGAGGGGGCGCCCCCTCCCTTCTATTTAAAGGAGGGAGGCGCGCCTGGGGAGGGGGAGTCCTAGTAGGACTCCCCTCCTCCTTGGGCCGGCGGGTTAGGGGGAGGAGTCCTCCTCCCCCATGAATCCGTGTATTGCCCCACTTGGACTCCCTTGATCCCTTTCTTGGTTTTCAAGTAAACTCCAAGAAATCCTCTAGAACCTTCCAGAACATTCCGAAACCTTCTAGAATCTCCATACAAACACTCCAGAACATTTCCCAACTTAGAAAATGATCCCCAATATATGAATCTTATTCTCCGGACCATTCCGGATCTCCTCGTGATGTCCCGGATCCATTCCGAGACTCCGAACAACATTCGGTCTCCAACGCAAATTCCATATCTACTTAAAACAACTTCGAACCTTAAGTGTGTCACCCTACGGTTCGTGAATATGCAGACATGATAAAGACACCTCTCCGATCAATAACCATCAACGGGATCTGGAGATCCATAACGGCTCCCACATACTCAACGATTACTTCGTGATCGATAGAACCATTTAACATACGAAACCAATTCCCTTTGTCACGCGATATTCTACTTATCCGAGGTTTGATCGTCAGTATCTTCATACCTAGTTCTTCCTCGTTACTGATAAGTACTCTTTACTCGTTCCATGTTATGTCATCCCTTGTGACCCAGTCACATGCTTGCAAGCTATCTAGATGACATTCCACCGAGAGGGCCCAGAGTATATCTATCCGTCATATGGATGGACAAATCCCAATCTTGGTCTATGCGCTTCAACACATACTTTCAGAATACCCAATGACACCTTTATAACCGCCCAGTTACGAAGCGGCGTTTGATGTCATCAAAGTACCCATCCGGTGATGGTGATTAACATAACCTCATGGTCAAAGGATTAGGTTACTATGTATTTCAAAGCTTACAGCAATATGAACTTAATGACTTGATCTTATGCTACGCTTACTATGGGTGTGTGTCCATCACATCATTCTCCTAATGATATAACCTTGTTATTAATCACATCCAATGTCCATGATCAGGAAACCATGATCATCAATCGATCAACAAGCTAGTTCAACAAAAGGCTTACTAGGGACTCTTTTATGTTTACAAAACACACAAGTATTAGTGTTTCCTAATAATACAATTATAGCATGGGATGTAAACTTTCATCATAAACACAAATATCTAATAATAACCACTTTTATTATTGCCTCTTGGGCATATCTCCAACAAAAAGAACACACATGCAATGACTCTAGCTATGGTTAATTAAAAGAACACACATGCAATGACACTGGTGGATCCATATGTGGTTTATGAGAAGAACACACATCCAATGACACTGGTGGATCCATGTGTGGTTTGTGAGAAGAACACACATGCAATGACACTAGTGGATCCATATGTGGTCTGTGGAAAGAGCAGACATGCAATGACACTAGCTATGGTTAATAAAAAGAACAGACATGCAATCACTCTTGTTGTGGTTAATGAAACGAACACACATGCAATGACTCTTTTGGATCCATGTGGTTTGTGAAAAGAACACACATACAATGACTCTAGTTATGGTTAATGAAAATAACACACATGCAATGACATTGGTGGATCCATATATGGTTTGTGGGAAGAACACACATCCAATGACACTGGTGGATCCATGTGTGGTTTGTGAGAAGAACACACATGCAAAACACACATGACATGACACTGGTGGATCCATATGTGGTCTATGGAAAGAACAGACATGCAATGACACTAGCTGTGGTTAATGAAAAGAACAGACATGCAATGACTCTGATGGATCCATATGTGGTTTGTGAAAAGAACACACATGCAATGACTCTAGTTGTGGTTAATGAAAAGAACACACATGCAATGACTCTGGTGGATCCATGTGGTTTGTGAAAAGAACACACATGCAATGACTCTAGCTATGGTTAATGAAAAGAACACACATGCAATGACACTGGTGGATCCATATGTGGTTTGTGAAAAGAATAGACAAGCAATGAACTCTGGTGGATCCATGTTGGGTTCGTGAGAAGAACACACATGCAATGACACTGGTTGTGGTTCATGAAAAGAACACACATCCAATGACACTGGTGGATCCTTATGTGGTTTGTGAAAAGAACAGACATGCAATGAACTCTAGTGGATCCATGTGTGGTTGGTGAGAAGAACACACATGCAATGACACTGGTGGATCAATGTGGTTTGTGAGAATAACAGACATGCAAGGAACTCTGGTGGATCCATATTTGGTTCATGAAAAGAACACACATGCAATGACACTGGGTGTGGTTCATGAAAAGAACACACATCCGATGACACTGGTGGATCCTTATGTGGTTTGTGAAAAGAACACACATACACTGACTCTTGATGTGGTTTGTGAGAAGAACACACATGCAATGACACTAGTGGATCCATATGTGGTTTGTGAAAATAACACACATTTCAATGACTCTAGATGTGGTTTGTGAAAAGAACACACATGCAATGACACTGGTGGATCCATATGTGGTTTGCGAGAAGAACACACATCCAATCACACTGGTGAATCCATACGCAGTTTGTGAGAAGAACACACATGCCATGACAACTGGTGTGGTTCATGAAAAGAACACACATCCAATGACACTGGTGGATCCTTATGTGGTTTGTGAAAAGAACACACATGCAATGACTCTAGATGTGGTTTGTGAGAAGAACACACATGTAATGACATTGGTGGATACATATGTGGTTTGTGAGAATAACACACATCCAATGACACTCGTGGATCCATATGTGGTTTGTGAGAAGAACACACATGCAATTACACTGGGTGTGGTTCATGAAAAGAACACACATCCAATGAACTATGGTGGATCCATATGTGGTTTGTGAGAAGAACACACATGCAATGACTCTAGCTGTGGTTTGTGAAAAGAACACACATGCAATCACACTAGTGGATCCATATGTGGTTTGTGAGAAGAACACACATCAAATGACACTGGTGGATCCATGTTTGGTTTGTGAGAAGAACAGACATGCAATACACACATGCAATGACACTGGTGGATCCATATGTGGTATGTGGAAAGAACAGACATGCAATGACACTAGCTGTGGTTAATGAAAGGAACACACATGTAATGACTCTTGTAACATCCCAAAACTTTAATCCAAGCTTATCAAGATCAAATCATCCAAGCATTCATATGTGTGTGCATTTAAAATAGGAGTTGATTTGAAGTGCCTTGTTTAAGTGATCCAATGCTTGTAAAATGTTTCTTAGGTGATTTAAACATCATCTACATCATTCCAAAACTTTTCCTAAAGAAAATCAAATCAAAAAAATTAAAAAGGAGGAATGGTCATTTTGGCAAATTTAACTCCCATGCCTACTTTGGCTATTCCTAGCACTCAAAGCTTAACAGAAACAATTCTTGATATTTGCACCCCTTGCTAGTACACATAATGAGGTACCAAGGCCCACCTTTGGATCTGCTAAAAACGTTCTGTTAACTATTTTAAATGACAGTTTAAAATTGAATCTAGTGCATATGCATAGATCACCCTATTTCAAAAACCATCTATTTGAGCTCCACTTTCAAAACCCTTGCAACCAGCGACTACCTATCAGTAGTGGAGATCACTCAAAAATTTTGAAACCAAAATTCAAAACTTTCTTTCATGTGGCCATTTCATCAATCACTTGGCATGCATAATCTCTACTCTAATCCTAGCTCACTGTTTACTACAGGGTTTTGCCCCCAATTGATCTTCATTTATCTCCCCTGTCCCCTCTTGATCTAACCAGAGTCTAACCACCCACTTCCCTAGCCCCTAGTGGCACGGCCATGCCATGCCGAGCCGCGTCTCGCTGGCCAACCTTGCCCTCACCGTAGCAGACCGCCCCTCTCCCTCTCTCCATGTCTAGGAGGTAGCTCACACCTCACCGCCATCCCCTGTCCCTTGCCCGAGCCCAGCCATGCAGTGGACCACCGAGGACAGGCCGCACCCAGTGCCACCGCACCATGCCAGTGCCTCCCCCAGAGCGCGCCCTGTCCCCGCTCGCACATACCGCCCCTTGGCAGCAGCCCATGCCCGCCGCTCCGCCTCGACCTAGAGAACACCCCAGACACCCCCGTTGGCCGCCCAACGCCTCACAGCCACCGCTCGCCATGGACACCACCGCCTATGCCTCTCAGAGCGCCACCTCGCCCAGACCGCAGGCCACCGCCCTACGGCCGCATTCAAGTTCTAGAGCACCGCCAGGGAACCGCCCATCGACCGCCATCCCCAGCCATGCCTCTACCCCGCCGTAGCCATGTCGCCACCGTCGCCTGCCCATCCTGCTCGGTCTCACCGTTAGGCCTATAAAAGGAGCCCTCCCCAGCCTCTTCTCTCCACACCATTCCACTCCCCTCACCTCTCTGAACCTCACCCACCTCTAGCTGTAGCAAGGCAAGCTCTGCCTCACCAGAATTAGAGCCGGAGCAGCCGCGGTAGGAGGAGAAG
Source organism: Avena sativa (assembly GCA_916181665.1). Classification (NCBI taxonomy): domain Eukaryota; kingdom Viridiplantae; phylum Streptophyta; class Magnoliopsida; order Poales; family Poaceae; genus Avena; species Avena sativa. Next base: position 538,310,572 of record OV702289.1, on the reverse strand, counting down.
GGCGCCGTTGATTCGACCATCCCAAGCTCCGCCGCAACTGCGCCTCGCCTCGCCGTCGTCTTCCACGTCGTTTGCCCGCCTCGCCAACCCTGCTGGAGCCCTGGTACACCCCCAGTAGACCCCCACCGAGCCGCTAGGGTTCGAGCTCGCCGGCGACCTGTTCGTCGTTGACGACGACCCTTAGCCGTAGATTCCTATTCTAATCGCACGGCCCACAGCGTGCGTACCGTTTCGCATTTTAAGTGTCGCTGACAAGCGGGACCCCCCTGTCAGCTGAGCCCATCCATTCAAATCTGGGCCGGCCCATTTCTTTTCCCGCGCTAGCCCATCCATTCAAATCTGGATTTTTTTATTTTAGTTAAATCTAGTTTCTGTCCCCTAGTTTAAAAATCAATTCAGAGAGTTTTATAAATCCAAATTGCATGAAACTAATTTTGTCTGAAAGGTATTGAAATGATCTATCCAAGACTGTTGGATTTAATTCAATTAGAGTTATAGATCTCTCCTAATAAAAATAAGAAGACAGAAGCTTTTGCAACTTGCAACATTTTTATAAAATCAACCAAGTTGGATTTTGAGTTGATTCCAACTCTCAAAAATCACATTTCATCATATATATCTAAATATGTAATAATATTAAGGTTTACATGCAGTGACTTTGGACTAGTACCAAAAGGATGCTATATAGGCATTTCTAGTCACTTTAAATCATTAAATAATGAACTTTAAACAAAGTAATATTGATCCAACCCTTAAATCTCATTCCCACATGTTAGAATATGTGGTGATGACATGTGTCAACATGATCCCATGTTTTAAGTGGTGAATATTAAATGTTAGTTAATTTTTCAATGAGTAGAAATTACTTTTCTAAAATAAAAAGAAAGAAACTATTGAATTAAACTTGTGATGCTTGTGATGATAATAGATCATCAATTGTGTGTCTTAGAATGCTATCTAGCCTAGTTAAGTATTGTTTGGTAATTGTCTACTCCGTATGTATTGTTATAGAAGATAGTACCGACCAAGCTTACGAGGAGGAGGAGTGCTACCAAGAAGAAGAAGAAGAAAACTTCAACCACTTCACCAACCAAGGCAAGCTATTGTTAGCAAGCTAGAATTAAGCTAGATGAATGAGCAAGGATGCTTTAGGAATGCTTTGATCACACCCTTTTTAACTATTAGTACCCCAAGTCTTACTTACAAGTTTTACTCCCCTTAGTTTATACAAAGTTCTTTACTTGATTTGAAGGTAGCATAAAAAGTATAAAACTTGAACTACTTAGAAACCTTTAGATGTCATTCTATGGCATGAGATTGATCCCATCCTTCCACCTTAGTGAACACTCTTAACTTAGTCTTTTAGAGTAGATCAAAAACTTGAGTCACTTTAGATGGGAACAATTGGTGAAAAGGAAGTGTGAAAACCTTGGAATGATGAGTCATTCTATTGAGATGTTTTGACATGTGTTGAGAAACACAACTGGTTTATGATGATTAAAATGATGAGGCATGAGCCTTAACCCTTTTATAAAACTGATGGTTGGATTCGGATGCGATACCATTCCAAATTTACCGTACAACCACATTACCTGAATTGGGTAAGGCTTAGCTGGAAATTTATATGCATTAGTATTAGTTCCCTCACGGGAGAGGTTTGAGATGAGGCTACCTCTTAATGTTGTCCACCTATGCAGTGCCCAAGATGACGGATGGTCATGGTTGGGAGGCCATACTCATAGGAGAGGTGCTTATACTAGGGTGTGTAAAGGGAAGGTTATGTTTGATTATCTGCATACTAAGTATCATGATTCAGGGTTATCCCTGACAGATGTATCGAATCTTGTGGTGAAAGTGTACCACCTCTGCAGAGTGGCAAACTATTCGAATAGCCGCGTCCATGGTTATGGACAGTTGGAATGGCCATATTGTTTCGTTGTCAGATGTTTTCTAAATAACTAGAAATGAATGATGAACTTTGACTTGACCACAAAAGGGTTGTGTTTATGATAATAGCTTCCCAACTTAAGTGATTCTAGAACTTTACTTTATCTTCCTTTGCTTCAGAACTCAGCTTAGGTTTCAAACTTAACTTTATAGTTAAACCTAGCTCTAGCACTTTAACTTAGATTTATACTACTTGTTAGTGGTAGTTTGCGAGTACTTAAAGAGTACTCATGGCTTTTGTCCCTGGCTATTATCATGGACAGACTATGAAGGAGATTATCAAGAGGATGGTCAGCAGGACGGCTATGATAACTAGGACTATCTGCCTTCATCAGCATTGCCTGTGCCCCTGAAGATGGACCCCACCGCTACGCTATCTTTTATTTCCGCTGCTTGTTGTATTAAGACTGGATCATGAGATCCTTATTTGTGTAAAACCTTATGTATGGTTTGTAATGGATGATGTACTGTGATATCCAATCCTTTATGTCTCGCAAAAATGGTAATCCTGGGGTTGCAAGGTATGGCATAACGGGCATCTGGGATTAAAAATCCGGGTGTTGACAAGTTGGTATCAGATCCATCCTGACCATAGGAGACCCTAGTTAGAATGGACGTCCAAACGAAAAACTTAACGTCAAAAACCAAAGTGAGTATTTATGAAAAACTATTTCCTCTCTTACCCTTGTGAACTCATTATTTCTCAAAGATTCATGTTCCTCAAAATTCTTACATTACTACTTAAAATTTGACACACTTGATCACTTCACTAACTTCCTCATCCTTAATTCTTGTAGATGGAGACTCAGTTCAGCAAGTTTTACCAGTTGGGAAACGGAGGTCAGCTGATCTTCAAGAGGGATCTGGATTCACTATCGGAGTTATTAGGACACCCACATCTGGAGTTTCTTGGAGCTCAACTTCCAGGACCCCCAGGAGGAGACCTACAGTGGCTAGTCACTGCGGATCTTCGAGGAAGCATCGAAGCACCAACTTCTGGAAGAATTCAGTTCTCCGTGTGAGAGAACAACTGGCTAGATGGATTAGCCAGGGCAATGCATGAAGCTCTTGCACGTCTATGTGCCCTCTGCGTCAACAAGATCCAAGGAACCCGTTTTTCCCACTATGCAAGACGTGACTTCATGGGAATGCCGATGGAGATGCCAAGTCACCTAGAGTTGAGGCGTCAAGTGGAGAACCTTGATTTCTTGCTTCATGACAGACAGCAGGAACTGGACAATGCCAGGGAGTTAGCTAACCAGAACCGTGCCATCATCGACCAGAAGGCCCAGACTTTCGCACTGCTTGTCCAAGACCGCCAGTCTCTTCGCTGCCAGCATGCAAAGAAGGATCGCACCATCGCCCGTCTTCGCAATAAGGTGGCCGACCTCGAAAGACCGTCAAGGAGCAGGAAGCTCAGCTTGTCGCCAAGGAAGAAGAAGATGAGGGTGAAGACATCCAGGGAGATATGGATTCTTACCTCAGCAACGATGATGACTTTCTGGAGGAGGATGCTGTGGACTTCTACACTGATGATGAAGACTCCGACTTCATCGATGATGAGTAGATGCACTGGAGCACTGTCGTAGCATGAGATGTATCATCTCATTGTATCGTAGCTTGCAGAATGGTTCCTCAAACCATTTGTTTTCCCCTTTGAGTGTTGTGGTATGTGTTGTATCGTGTGCTTGCTTGCATGAATGAAAAAGAAGTTAGTTGAAAAACCTGAGTCTAACTCAAAGTTTTGTATTTGAAAAACCCAAAACCATGAACCTTAGAATTTCCCTCTTACCCCTATATCTATCTCAATCTTCAGATGACTCGTGGAAACCATGGAGGGAGCAGCTCGTCGCAGGACCCAATGCTGCAGATCTTGCAGAATCTCATCACGGACCGTGAAGCAAGCAGGGCCGAGCGTCAAGCCAACTTAGCAACATTGCAGCAGATCGCCCAAATGGCTCTCAACAACCAAGGACATGGAAATCAGGATCACCAAGGATCCAAACTCAAAAACTTTTAGAACACCAATCCCCCAATCTTTAACCAATCTGAAAACCCATTAGATGCTGATGACTGGTTACAGACCATGGAAAACAACTTAGAGGTTGCCAGAGTTGATGAGAATGAAAAAGTTCTCTTCGCCACCCACTATCTAGCGGGATATGCAAGAGCTTGGTGGAATAACATCCGCAATATGAACCATGGCCAAGTGATGACCTCGGAAGCATTCAAGGTCAAGTTCAGCCGCACCCACGTGCCGCAAGGTCTTGTCAACAGGATGAGAGATGAATTCCGTGAATTGAAGCAAGGAAGAATGACTGTGGTGGAGTACCGTGACAGATTCTTGTCACTTGCCAGATATGCACCGGATGAGATCAACACGGAGACCAAGAAGAAGGAGAGATTCTTAAACGGATTGCATGATGAGATGCAGACTATCCTCGTCAACATCCATTTCGATGATCTCGAAGAGTTAGTCGACTCTGCCATTCAGATGGAAGGGAAGATTAACCAGGCAAATGACAACCGCAAGCGTCGTATGATGCAGCAGTCTAGATCCAGTAGTCACCAGAAGTACCGTCCCAACCCCTCACCAGGATATGCACCAAGGAACAACCGACCCCCAAATTCTCGCCCAAGCTACCCCAACCGTAGCGGAGGTAATGTGAAGTCCGGGGGAAACAATCACAACTCCGGCAATGCCAACAATTTCAACCGTGCCCCTCCCAAGAGCAACAACAGCAACAACAACACTACGCCCAGAACTTGCAGCAATGCTGTGCCTGTCGTAGTCAAGGACAAGTCCCAGATCACTTGTTTCGAGTGTGGAGTGAAGGGTCACTACTCCAATGAGTGTCCCAAGAAGACTGCCGCCAATGCCCCCGTGAATGCCCCAGCTCAGCAGCAACGTCATGTTCAACCAGGAAGGAGATTTGCCCTAGGGAACCCTCACAACCGCAACGGTCGTCTCTTCCACATGAACGCAGAAGAAGCCCAGGAAGCGCCAGATGTAGTGCTGGGTATGTTTTCTGTCAACTCAGTTTTAGCAAGAGTATTGTATGATTCTGGAGCATCGCATTCATTTGTCACCGAAGAATTTGTATGCACTAGTAAGATTCACCCAACCAACCTGAAGCATGTCATGATAGTTCAAATCCCCGGTTCAACAACAAAAGCTAAAAAAAATTGCAAAGCTGTACCTATCAGAATACATGGAATAGATTTTTATGCCAACCTAATTGTACTTGGAACCAAAGGATTGGAAGTAGTACTAGGTATGGACTGGATGTCAAGGCATAAAGGACTGATAGACTGTGCTAAGAAAGCCATCACCATGACAAGTAGTTCTGGAGTAACAGTAGAGCATATCTCTGAAACCTTACCCCGTCAATTCAAGTGCAACAAGAGTGTAGCCCTGCCCACCATTGACCAAGTCAGAGTAGTCTGTGAATACCCCGACGTATTCCCAGATGAATTGCCAGGTATGCCCCCAGATAGGGTTATTGAGTTCATTATCGAACTAATCCCCGGAACCGGACCTATAGCCTAGAGACCCTATACCATGAACCCCTCAGAGTTAGTGGAACTGAAGAAGCAGTTGGATGCCATGTTAGCCACAGGCTTGATTCAGCCAAGCGCATCGCCATGGAGATCACCAGTGTTATTCGTCAACAAAAAAATGGAGGCAATCGTCTGTGTACAGATTACAAAAAGTTGAATGACATCACCATCAAGAACAAGTACCCTTTGCCAAAGATAGAGGATCTATTTGATCAGTTGACTGGAGCCTAGGTATTCTCAAAGATTGATCTTAGGACTGGTTATCACCAACTTAAGATTCGTGCAACGGATATTCCAAAGACCGCCTTTACTACTCGCTATGGTTTATACGAGTATACGGTTATGTCTTTTGGATTAACCAATGCCCCTGCTTATTTCATGAATCTCATGAATAAGATCTTTATGAATTTCCTAGATAAGTTTGTAGTTGTGTTTATCGACGACATCCTTATCTACTCACGGTCAGAAGAAGAGCATGAGCAACATCTGAGAATCATTCTAGAAACCCTGAGAGAGCATCAGTTATATGCCAAGTTCAGCAAGTGTGAGTTTTGGCTGAAAGAAGTAGGATTCCTAGGACATATTGTGTCTGCCAGAGGAGTGTCTGTTGATCCCACCAAAATCAAAGATGTCGAAGAATGGGAAGCCCCAACCAATCAAACCCAAGTTCGTTCATTTCTCGGATTAGCGGGATATTACCGCAAGTTCGTAGAAGGATTCTCGAGCATAGCCCGACCAATTACCCAATTGTTGAAGAAGGACAAGAAGTTTGAATGGACAGACAAATGTGAAGCCAGTTTCTAGGAGCTGAAGAAGAGATTGATATCAGCCCCAATTTTGATCATGCCAGACATCAAGAAGCCGTTTGATGTGTATTGTGATGCATCCAAGATTGTCCTAGGATGTGTATTGATGCAAGAAGGCAAAGTCATCGCGTATCTATCTCGACAACTGAAGAAGCATGAGCAGAACTATCCGACCCATGATCTTGAGCTAGCAGCTGTGGTTCTAGCATTGAAGACATGGCGTCATTATTTGATGGGTAATCGCTGTGAGATTTACTCAGATCATAAGAGCTTGAAGTATATCTTCACTCAGAAGGAGCTGAATATGAGGCAAAGAAGATGGATAGAGTTAATCAAGGATTATGACCTTGGCATTCACTATCACCCCAGCAAAGCCAATGTGGTAGCGGATGCTCTTAGCAGATTGCCGTGTAGGCTTAACACCATGATCAAAGAGAAGCAACCCAGTTTGTATGAGGAGTTGGAGTAGTTCAGGACTGAGTTAGTTAGCAAAGGATTCCTAGCTAGCATTGAACTTCAACCCACTTTGATTAGCCAAATCAAGGAAGCCCAGAAGGAGAATGACAGTATCGACGGAATCAAATGTCGTATTGGTACAGGAAAGGTACCTGGATTCACCGAAGACGAAGAAGGAGTACTGTGGTACAAAGGACGTATCTGTGTGCCAGCAGATTCGGAGTTGAAGGAAATTATCATGAAGGAAGCTCATGATACTCTTTATTCTATCCACCCCGGAGGAACAAAGATGTATTAGGATTTGAAAGAGAAATTTTGGTGGCACAAGATGAAGAGAGAGATCGGAAGCTACATCGCCAAATGTGACATCTGTCAAAGAGTCAAAGCAGAGCATCAGAGACCTGCAGGACTGTTGCAACCATTGCAGATTCCAGAATGGAAATGGGATTCCGTCAGAATGGACTTTATCACCGGTTTGCCTACTTCTAGTAGGGGAAATGACTCAATCTGGGTCATAGTTGATAGACTGTCCAAGGTAGCCCATTTTATACCTGTCAAGACTACCTACCAGAGTGCAAAGTTAGCAGAGTTGTACATTGCTAGGATTGTTAGTCTGCATGGAACCCCCAAGACCATCGTGTTAGATTGAGGAACCCAGTTTACTTCAATATTTTGGCAGAAAGTTCAGGAAGGTTTAGGAACCAAGTTGAACTTCAGTACCGCTTATCACCCGCAAACAGATGGACAGACTGAGAGAGTTAACCAAATCCTAGAGGATATGCTTAGAGCTTGTGTGTTGGAATACGGATCAAAATGGGAAGACTGCCTGCCTTTCGCAGAATTCTCATATAACAACAGTTATCAAGCTAGTTTGCAGATGGCACCATTTGAATTCCTATACGGAAGAAAGTGTCATACCCCTTTGAATTGGTCGCAAGTAGGAGAGAGTCAGATCTTTGGACCCGACATTCTTCGAGAAGCAGAAGAGAAAGTTCACAAAGTCCATGAGCACCTCAAGACCGCCCAATCCAGACAGAAGAGCTATGCCAACAAGAGAAGGAGAGACCTGGCTTTCAATGTCGGAGATTTTGTATATCTCAAGGTTTCACCATTGAAGGGAACTCAACGCTTTAGTCTGAAGGGAAAGTTAGCCCCCAGATATATCGGACCTTTCAAGATTCTGAACCGTCGAGGAGAAGTATCGTACCGACTGGAACTACCAGAAGAGATGTCTGCCATCCACAATGTGTTCCATATCTCGTTATTCCGCAAATGCTTGGAAATACCCGAGAAGATGGAAGTTTTCAAGAACATCGATCACAGAGCTGTGGAAATCAACAATGACCTGACCTATAGGGAAGTACCCATCCGTATCTTAGAAGAAGCCTACCGAACCACCAGGACCAGGAGCATCAAGTTTCTGAAGATTCAGTGGAGCAACCATACCGAGGAGGAAACCACTTGGGAGCGCGAAGATTATATTAGGACAGAGTTCCCAGATCTCTTTAGTTCCTAGTTTTCTTTGTAAATCTCGGGACGAGATTTTGTTTAAGGGGGCAAGGTTTGTAACATCCCAAAACTTTAATCCAAGCTTATCAAGATCAAATCATCCAAAAATAGGGTTAACAAAAACTTTTCATAATTAAATATGAAAGCATTCAGATGTGTGTGCATTTAAAATAGGAGTTGATTTGAAGTGCCTTGTTTAAGTGATCCAATGCTTGTAAAATGTTTCTTAGGTGATTTAAACATCATCTACATCATTCCCAAACTTTTCCTAAAGAAAATCAAATAAAAAAGAATTAAAAAGGAGGAATGGTCATTTTGGCAAATTTAACTCCCATGCCTACTTTGGCTATTCCTAGTACTCAAAGCTTAACAGAAACAATTCTTGATCTTTGCACCCCTTGCTAGTACACATAATGAGGTACCAAGGCCCACCTTTGGATCTGCTAAAAACATTATGTTAATTATTTTAAATGACAGTTTAAAATTGAATCTAGTGCATATGCATAGATCACCCCTATTTCAAGAACCATCTATTTGAGCTCCACTTTCAAAACCCTTGCAACCAAAGACTACCTATCACTAGTGGAGATCACTCAAAAAATTTGAAACCAAAATTCAAAACTTTCTTTCATGCGGCCATTTCATCAAACACTTGGCATGCATAATCTCTACTCTAATCCTAGCTCACTATTTACTACAGGGTTTTGCCCCCAATTGATCTTCATTTATCTCCCCTGTCCCCTCTTGATCTAACCAGAGTCTGACCACCCACTCCCCTAGCCCCTAGTGGCACGGCCATGCCATGCCGAGCCGCCTCTCGCCGGCCAACGTTGCCCTCACCGTAGCAGACCGCCCCTCTCCCTCTCTCCATGTCTAGGAGGTAGCTCACACCTCACCGCCACCCCCTGTCCCTTGCCCGAGCCCAGCCATGCAGTGGATCACCGAGGACAAGCCGCGCCCAGTGCCACCGCACCATGCCAGTGTCGCCCCCAGAGCGCGCCCTGTCCCCGCTCGCACAGACCGCCCCATGGCAGCAGCCCGCGCCCGCCGCTCTGCCTCGACCTGGAGAACACCCCAGACAACCCCGCTGGCCGCCCAACGCCTCAAAGCCACCGCTTGCCGTGGACACCGCCGCCTCTGCCTCTCAGAGCACCACCTCGCCCAGACCGCAAGCCACCGCCCCTACGGCCGCATTCAAGTTCTAGAGCACCGCCAGGGAACCGCCCATCGACCGCCATCCCCAGCCATGCCTCTACCCTGCCGTAGCCATGTCGCCACCGTCGCCTGCCCATCCCGCTCGGTCTCACCGTCGGGCCTATAAAAGGAGCCCTCCCCAGCCTCTTCTCTCCACACCATTCCACTCCCCTCTCCTCTCTGAACCTCACCCACCTCTAGCTGTAGCAAGGCGAGCTCTGCCTCGCCGGAATTGGAGCCGGAGCAGCCGCGGTAGGAGGAGAAGGGCGCCGTTGATTGCGACCACCCCAAGCTCCGCCGCAATCGCGCCTCGCCTCGCCGTCGTTTGCCCACCTCACCGACCCTGCTAGAGCCCTGGTACGCCCCAGTAGACCCCCACCGAGCCGCTAGGGTTCGAGCTCGCTGGCAACCTGTTCGTCGTCGACGACGACCCTTAGCCGTAGATTCCTATTCTAATCGCACGGCCCACAGCGCGCGTACCATTTTGCGTTTTAAGTGCCACTGATAAGCGGGACCTCCCTGTCAGCTGAGCCCCGCGCCGCGGAGCGCCACTGGGCCGACCCATTTCTTTTCCCGTGCTAGCCCACCCATTCAAATCTGGATTTTTTCTTTTTAGTTAAATCTAGTTTCTGTCCCCTAGTTTAAAAATCAATTCAGAGAGTTTTATCAATCCAAATTGCATGAAACTAATTTTGTCAGAAAGGTACTGAAATGATCTATCCAAGCCCATTGGATTTAATTCAATTAGAGTTATAGATCTCTCCTAATAAAAACAAGAAGACAGAAGCTTTTGCAACTTGCAAAATTTTTATAAAATCAACCAAGTTAGCTTTTGAGTTCATTCCAAATCTCAAAAATCACATTTCGTCATATCTATCTAAATATGTAATAATATTATGGTTTAGATGCAGTGACTTTGTACTAGTACCAAAAGAATGCTATATAGGCATTTCTAGTCACTTTAAATCATTAAATAATGAACTTAAAACAAAGTAATATTGATCCAACCCTTAAATCTCATTCCCACATGTTAGAATATGTGGTGATGACATGTGTCAACATGATCCCATGTTTTAAGTGGTGAATATTAAATGTTAGTTAATTTTTCAATGAGTATAAATTACTTTTCTAACATAAAAAGAAAGAAACTATTGAATTAAACTTGTGATGCTTGTGATGATAATAATCATCAATTGTGTGTCTTAGAATGCTATCTAGCCTAGTTAAGTATTGTTTGGTGATTGTCTAATCCGTATGTATTGTTATAGAAGATAGTACCGACCAAGATTACGAGGAGGAGGAGTGCTACCAAGAAGAAGAAGAAGAAAACTTCAACCACTACACCAACCAAGGCAAGGTATTGTTAGCAAGCTAGAATTAAGATAGATGAATGAGCAAGGATGCTTTAGGCATGCTTTGATCACACCCTTTTTAACTATTAGTACCCCAAGTCTTACTTACAAGTTTTACTCCCCTTAGTTTATACAAAGTTCTTTACTTGATTTGAAGGTAGCATAAAAAGTATAAAACTTGACCTACTTAGAAACCTTTAGATGTCATTCTATGGCATGAGATTGATCCCATCATTCCACCTTAGTGAACACTCTTAACTTAGTATTTTAGAGTAGATCAAAAACTTGAGTCACTTTAGATGGGAACAATTGGTGAAAAGGAAGTGTGAAAACCTTGGAATGATGAGTCATTCTATTGAGATGTTTTGACATGTGTTGAGAAACACAACTGGTTTATGATGATGAAAATGATGAGGCATGAGCCTTAACCCTTTTATAAAACTGATGGTTGGATTCGGATGCGATACCATTCCAAATTTAACGTACAACCACATTACCTGAATTGGGTAAGGCTTAGCTGGAAATTTATATGCATTAGTATTAGTGCCCTCATGGGAGAGGTTTGAGCTGAGGCTACCTCTCAATGTTGTCCACCTATGCAGTGCCCAAGATGACTGATGGTCATGGTTGGGAGGCCATACTCATAGGAGAGGTGCTTATACTAGGGTGTGTAAAGGGAAGGTTATGTTTGATTATCTGCATACTAAGTATGATGATTCAGGGTTATCCCTGAAATATGTATCGAATCTTGTGGTGAAAGTGTACCACCTCTGAAGAGTGTCAAACTATTCGAATAGCCACGTCCGCGGTTATGGACAGTTGGAATGGCCATACTGTTTCGTTGTCAGATGTTTTCTAAATAACTAGAAATGAATGATGAACTTTGACTTGACCACAACAGGGTTGTGTTTATGATAATAGCTTCCCAACTTAAGTGATTCTAGAACTTTATTTTATCTTCCTTTGCTTCAGAACTCAGCTTAGGTTTCAAAATTAACTTTATAGTTAAACCTAGCTCTAGCACTTTAACTTAGATTTATACTACTTGTTAGTGGTAGTTTTGCGAGTACTTAAAGAGTACTCATGGCTTTTGTCCCTGGCTATTATCATGGCCAGACTATGAAGGAGATTATCAAGAGGATGGTCAGCAGGACGGCTATGATAACTAGGACTATCTGCCTTCATCAGCATTGCCTGTGCCCCTGAAGATGGACCCCACCGCTACGCTATCTTTTATTTACACTACTTGTTGTATTAAGACTGGATCATGAGATCCTTATTTGTGTAAAACCTTATGTATGGTTTGTAATGGATGATGAACTGTGATATCCAATCCATTATGTCTCGCAAAAATGGTAATCCTGGGATTGCGAGGTATGGCATAACGGGCATCTGGGATTAAAAATCCGGGTGTTGACAACTCTGATGGATCCATATGTGGTTTGTGAAAAGAACACACATGCAATGACTCTAGTTGTGCTTAATGAAAAGAACACACATTCAATGACTCTGGTGGATCCATGTGGTTTGTGAAAAGAACACACATGCAATGACTCTAGCTATGGTTAATGAAAAGAACACGCATGCAATGACACTGGTGGATCCATATGTGGTTTTTGAAAGGAACAGACAAGCAATGAACTCTGGTGGATCCATGTTGGGTTTGTGAGAAGAACACACATGCAATGACACTGGTTGTGGTTGATGAAAAGAACACACATCCAATGACACTGGTGGATCCTTATGTGGTTTGTGAAAAGAACACACATGCAATGAACTCTGGTGGATCCATGTGTGGTTGGTGAGAAGAACACACATGCAATGACACTGGTGGATCAATGTGGTTTGTGAGAATAACAGACATGCAAGGAACTTTGGTGCATCCATATTTGGTTCATGAAAAGATCACATGCAATGACACTGGGTGTGGTTCATGAAAAGAACACACATCCAATGACACTGTTGGATCCTTATGTGGTTTGTGAAAAGAACACACATGCACTGACTCTAGATGTGGTTTGTGAGAAGAACACACATGCAATGACACTAGTGGATCCATATGTGGTTTGTGAAAATAACACACATTTCAATGACTCTAGATGTGGTTTGTGAAAAGAACACACATGCAATGACACTAGTGGATCCATATGTGGTTTGCGAGAAGAACACACATCCAATGACACTGGTGCATACATATGCGGTTTGTGAGAAGAACACACATGCAATGACAACTGGTGTGGTTCATGAAAAGAACACATATCCAATGACACTGGTGGATCCTTATGTGGTTTGCGAAAAGAACACACATGCAATGACTCTACATGTGGTTTGTGAGAAGAACACACATGCAATGGCACTGGTGGATACATATCTGGTTTGTGAGAATAACACACATCCAATGACACTGGTGGATCCATATGTGGTTTTTGAGAAGAACACACATGCAATGGCACTGGGTGTGGTTCATGAAAAGAACACACATCCAATGAACTGTGGTGGATCCATATGTGGTTTGTGAGAAGAACACACATGCAATGACTCTAGTTGTGGTTTGTGAAAAGAACACACATGCAATCACACTGGTAGATCCATATGTGGTTTGTGAGAAGAACACACATCAAATGACACTGGTGGATCCATGTGTGGTTTGTGAGAAGAATAGACATGTAAAACACACATGCAATGAAACTGGTGGATCCATATGTGGTATGTGGAAAGAACAGACATGCAATGACACTAGCTGTGGTTAATGAAAAGAACACACATGCAATGACTCTGATGGATCTAGATGTGGTTTGTGAAAAGAACACACATGCAATGACTCTAGTTGTGGTTAATGAAAAGAAAACACATGCAATGACTCTGGTGGATCCATGTGGTTTGTGAAAAGAACACACATGCAATGACACTGGTGGATCCATATGTGGTTTGTGAAAAGAACAGACATGCAATGAACTCTGGTGGATCCATGTTGGGTTTGTGAGAAGAACACACATGCAATGACACTGGTTGTGGTTCGTGAAAAGAACATACATCCAATGACACTGGTGGATCCATATGTGGTTTGTGAGAAGACCACACATGCAATGACACTGGGTGTGGTTCATGAAAAGAACACACATCCAATGAACTCTGGTGGATCCATATGTGGTTTGTGAGAAGAACACACATGCAATGACTCTAGCTGTGGTTTGTGAAAAGAACACACATGCAATCACACTAGTGGATCCATATGTGGTTTGTGAGAAGAACACACATCAAATGACACTGGTGGATCCATGTGTGGTTTGTGAGAAGAACAGACATGCAAAACACACATGCAATGACACTGGTGGATCCATATGTGGTATGTGGAAAGAACAGACATGCAATGAAACTAGCTATGGTTAATGAAAAGAGAACACATGCAATGATTCTAATGGATCCATATGCGGTTTGTGAAAAGAACACACATGCAATGACTCTAGTTGTGGTTAATGAAAAGAACACACATGCAATGACTCTGGTGGATCCATGTGGTTTGTGAAAAGAACACACATGCAATGACACTGGTGGATCAATATGTGGTTTGTGAAAAGAACAGACATGCAATGAACTCTGGTGGATCCATGTTGGGTTTGTGAGAAGAACACACATGCAATGACACTGGTTGTGGTTCGTGAAAAGAACATACATCCAATGACACTGGTGGATCCATATGTGGTTTGTGAGAAGAACACACATGCAATGACACTGGGTGTGGTTCATGAAAAGAACACACATCCAATGAACTCTGGTGGATCCATATGTGGTTTGTGAGAAGAACACACAGGCAATGACTCTAGCTGTGGTTTGTGAAAAGAACACACATGCAATCACACTAGTGGATCCATATGTGGTTTGTGAGAAGAACATACATCAATGACACTGGTGGATCCATGTGTGGTTTGTGAGAAGAACAGACATGCAAAACACACATGCAATGACACTGCTGGATCCATCTGTGGTATGTGGAAAGAACAGACATGCAATGACACTAGCTGTGGTTAATGAAAAGAGAACACATGCAATGACTCTAATGGATCCATATGCGGTTTGTGAAAAGAACACACATGCAATGACTCTAGTTGTGGTTAATGAAAAGAACACACATGCAATGACTCTGGTGGATCCATGTGGTCTGTGAAAAGAACACACATGCAATGACTCTAGCTATGGTTAATGAAAAGAACACACATGCAATGACACTGGTGGATCCATATGTTGTTTGTGAAAAGAACAGGCATGCAATGAACTCTGGTGAATCCATATTGGGTTTGTGAGAAGAACACACATGCAATGACACTGGTTGTGGTTCATGAAAAGAGCATACATCCAATGACACTGGTGGATCCTTATGTTGTTTGTGAAAAGAACACACATGCAATGAAATCTGGTGGATCCATGTGTGGTTGGTGAGAAGAACACACATGCAATGACACTGGTGGATCAATGTGGTTTGTGAGAATAACAGACATGCAAGGAACTCTGGTGGATCCATATTTGGTTCATGAAAAGAACACACATGCAATGACACTGGGTGTGGTTCATGAAAAGAACATACATCCAATGACACTGTTGGATCCTTATGTGGTTTGTGAAAAGAACACACATGCACTGACTCTAGATGTGGTTTGTGAGAAGAACACACATGCAATGACACTAGTGGATCCATATGTGGTTTGTGAAAATAACACACATTTCAATGACTCTAGATGTGGTTTGTGAAAAGAACACACATGCAATGACACTAGTGGATCCATATGTGGTTTGCGAGAAGAACACACATCCAATGACACTGGTGCATACATATGCGGTTTGTGAGAAGAACACACATGCAATGACAACTGGTGTGGTTCATGAAAAGAACACATATCCAATGACACTGGTGGATCCTTATGTGGTTTGCGAAAAGAACACACATGCAATGACTCTAGATGTGGTTTGTGAGAAGAACACACATGCAATGGCACTGGTGGATACATATGTGGTTTGTGAGAATAACACACATCCAATGACACTGGTGGATCCATATGTGGTTTGTGAGAAGAACACACATGCAATGACTCTAGCTGTGGTTTGTGAAAAGAACACACTTGCAATCACACTAATGGATCCATATGTGGTTTGTGAGAACAACACACATCAAATGACATTAGTGGATCCATGTAACACCCTCGAATCGGCCCTATGCAAGTTTTAGCCCTTTCCGCCAAACCCGCATAGAAACGATTCAAGGACGCCCACCAGGCACTTTCGTGCGGGTGGAAAACGAAGTAATAACATTTCACAACAGTCCTCGATGGGACCCATAGAAAAGATATATATACAACAGCGACTCAGTGAGTCAAGAATACAGATATACAATACAAGATCCAAATCACCTTGAAATCGATACAACGTCCGAGTACGGACAAGATGCAAATTGGACTAAGAGCCCTGAAGAATAACCAATGGCGTCCATAACCCTACCCAGGCCAAGCCAGAAGGGTAACCCTGCTAACGACGTCGAAACCTACTAAAACAAAAGGGGTGACGACAAAGGGCAAAGGAAAAAGAGGAGCGTCAGTACTGAGGCCAATACATGGCGAGGCTAGAATTTGGTGGCTCTCGCCTACATAGGTATGGTGGACTGAAGCGGCAGCGCAGCATGCACTAAACAATCTATAGAAACTCGATTCAACTATCGGCTATTAGAGAGGGATAAGAAAGACCTATTTGAAACCACCTGTTACTAACACCAAACATACCCATCCTGGTATTCCCCCTCGAGACCAAACGAGGAAGTCAAGCCGAGGAAAACTCACACGGTTGGCAGGTTTATTTAATCTTTCCATGGCAGTTATCCAACTTACTAGTCATCTCAGATGTAAGTCAAATTATAACAGTAAACTTTAGTTATTGTTGTCTATGATCGAGAAACTGTGCTCCAAGTCGTCCATAACCGCGGACACGGCTTTTCGAAAAGATTTAACCCTGCAGGGGTGCACCAAAGTATCCACACGCACTTCGACCCTTTTTGCTAGATCAGTTAACATACACCCATCGGTATGTCGGCGGGGCCTAAGTCATGACGTTTCCCAGACCCAAAGCAAGTACATGGGGGACACCCCACTAAGCTACCCGCAACGAAGTTGGCCGGCTCCGGAACGGACCCAGGGTTTGCGTCAATAGCTGTAAACGACTGGGAACCCGAGAGTGTGACTGGGCTTGTCGATACCGCGAAAACACTCCGCAATCCTAAACAGTACAGGTGCTCCACGCACAATCTTAAATAAAGCGGTAAAGCATGGCATAGGTACAGGATAGTAATAAAGCCGCAAACTACTTGTGGCCCCCGGTACAGTACTTTGAAATTAGGTAGTAAGCCGATGGGAGTGCCCACACACCCCACATGTGGTTAGCGCGCTCGATCTCGGAACATGTGACAAGAACTCGGGTCCTAGGTGGACACAAGTGGGCGGTTAAAAACCAAATATTGACTATTACCCACCAGTGCCTCTGCATTATATCTATTTCTAGCATTTTAAATAACAAGTTATAATGTAAGCCAAGATCAACTCCACCGTTAAGCATCTCCACCATTAAGCATGTGTCAACCTTCCAATAACGGTGGAACAAGAACGACGCAAAGCAGCACCTGAGCAAGCAACTACGACTCGCAAGTCCGACTATCTATCAAACAACAGGCAATAGGATGTGTCCAAGGCAATAAAAAGGCTGGACGGAATATATCTGGTACGGAACACTAGAGCATCGCGACACGGATAGCAATAGATCAACAGGAGGAAATAAAGACTATAAAATGCAAAATAGGTAGAAGAGAGTTGCTCGCCTGGGAAACACTACCGAAGGTTCAAATCCGGAGAACTTGTCGGTACTCGCATCAACTCATCGGCCTAATTCGCGAAGAAGCAAAGCACTAAAAGAAACACCGGATGCAATATTTAATACTACGGCAAAAGATCCGGCATGATTAGGATATGATGCAGATGCGGTGCAATTAGACAGTATTAAGCGGAACCGGGGTCACGATAATTAGTTAGACGGTTCAAGTTATTTAGATACCCCGCCATTTAAATGTTGTCTTAACAGGGCAAAACATGGCATCGGTTCGCTACACAAATTTAAATGAGACCAATATAAGACTAGAAAAGTCCGCATATGGTCCCCATATTTAATTTAGGTGAATTATCGCATTAGCCCCAAACACCCACAATATGCATGCAAGCAAGTTCATTTTAATATGCAACAGGTATATATCATTATAAAAATAGGGGTCTCAGAAAGGTAATCACACATTGGGGTTCGGCAGATCTTGGTTCCGGGGGTTCAGGGTTCGACGGGGTTCGACGGGTCAGCGGGATCGGTCTTCGGATCCGGGAGGAAGAAGAACGCCGGGTGCGGTCTTCGGGTCCGGGAAAGAGAACTTGGCGTTCCGGGAAGAACGACTTGGTGTTCCTTATCGGAGATCTTGGGGTGTGGCGCCACATGTCCGTGATGGCGAACTCGGGGTTCCGTGTCGACGGCATCAGGGTTCTGCGGGCTTATGCTCCGGTAGAAGTACATGTCGCACCATGTTGGAGGCCTAGGGGTACCGTTCGTCCGCGCCGTTGGCACTCGGAAGATCTTGTCGGGGTTCTCGGCTTTGGTTGTCCGTGAAGGCGATCATGGCGTTCCAAGATGAAGACCCTGGCGGTTAACTTCAATTATCGGTGTCGAGGATGGACTTGTATTTTCACTAGGTTCAGTGTGGTGAAGACTTGTTCAACACCGATGGTCTTGTCCGACTTGTCGCGCTTGTCAAACGGAAGAACTTGGCCTTGGTCTGGATGGGTCATCGACACAAGTACACCTGAGCAGGGTCACTAGTATAACACGAAACCCATCAAACAACCACATGGTCAACCGATCACGCGTAGAGGTCGCAGGCACGCATGGAGACCTGCAGGAAGGCGACAGCGCCAGAGAGACAGGGAGCGCGAACTCCGGCCCACGGTCGAGGCTCCAGGGGGGTGTCGTCCTTGACGGGAGCTGCCGGTGTCGCAGGGGATCGTGGGGTCGAGGGCGAGGGGCAGGCAGAAGGCGACAAGGAGGCCGGCAGAGGAGGAGGTCGCCCGCGGTGGCAGGTCGTGGATGCGGCCAGGAACGGCAAGGTCGCAGGAGGTGCGCGGGGTCCTACATGGACGCGTGCAGGTCGAGGTGACACCGGAACAGAGGGCGGCGCTCGGGCTCGGGGACGAGGCGCTGCAGAGACGCGGGGGTGCAGGGTCGCTCGGGAGGGGCCCCCCTGTGGAAACAGCAGTAGGAAGGAGGGGCACTAGGGAGAGGCGGGCAGCAGCGGCAGCGGGGCCCGAGGAGGAAGCGAGGCCACAGCGGTGGCCGGGCATGGCCTAGAAGGAGCGGGCCCGAGCGCAGGGGCTCGAGCTCTGGCAGCCGGTGGTGGCGGAGAGAGCCGCGCTGGCGGGGACGGGCGAGCCGGAGAGGTGGCGGTCGGAGGCGCCATGGCGAGGCCGCCGGTCGTCGTAGGAGATCTGGGCGTCGGGGTTGGTGGCGAACAGGGAGGCGGCGGTGCCTGGGATTGGGGAGGGAGCGATGCTGTGGGGAGACGAGGTCGCGAGGGAGAGTGGTTGGGTGCGGGCCCGCAGGCAGGTGGGATTGGGAGATGGGGTGCGGGCGGTTGGTGGAAGGCGGAGAGATCGAGGCCGGGTGCGGCTGTCAGTGGGGTGGGGCCCGGTGAGTTGTCCTCTTCTGGCACCGAGGGGGCGCGCGCAGCTGGGCGAGAAAAGGTGGCATGTGGCGCGCGGGTGCGGGGTGGGGCCAGCACGCGCGTGTACGTGCGCGTGGGTGTGTGTGTGCGGCTGGTTTGGTAGGGGCTGGAAGCTGGGCGGGAAAAACTGGGAGGAGGGAGTTGGTGGATGGGGATTGGCCAGGGGGATGAGGTGGCGCACCGCGAGTGGTGGGAGTGAGGTGGCCAGCGGAGAGAGAGAGAGAGAGAGAGAGAGAGAGAGAGAGAGAGAGAGAGAGAGAGAGAGAGAGAGAGAGAGAGAGAGAGAGAGAGAGAGAGAGAGAGAGAGAGAGGCTGGCAGGGTGGTAGGCATTAGGTGGGGTGGGGATTAGACTAGGGTTTTGTTAGGCTAGGATTAATTTGGAGGTGGCCGGCTGGGCTTTCAGGCCCGGCAGGCTGCCTCCTAAAAACAAATTGAAATTTTTATTTATTTAAACAGGGCTTTTGAAAACCGTTGGTAGACAAAACAAAATAATCCGGAGACCCGGGTTTTGATTTGAATAAAGACGGGGCATTTAGAAAATAAAAACAGACTTTTCAAAAAAAGTTTTATGCAAACAATGCAAGGTGACATGACGATGCTCAAATGCAATGTGGCATGATGACATGAGCATGCGGTCATGGCGATGCGATGCACAAAAACATCGCGATTTTCTAGTAGTGGTTTTGCGGGGCGCCACAATCCATGTGTGGTTTGTGAGAAGAACAGACATGCAAAACACACATGCAATGACACTGGTGGATCCATATGTGGTATGTGGAAAGAACAGACATGCAATGACACTAGCTGTGGTTAATGAAAAGAACACACATGCAATGACTCTAATGGATCCATATGTGGTTTGTGAAAAGAACACACATGCAATGACTCTAGTTGTGGTTAATGAAAAGAACACACATGCAATGACTCTGGTGGATCCATGTGGTTTCTGAAAAGAACACACATGCAATGACTCTAGCTATGGTTAATGAAAAGAACACACATGCAATGACAATGGTGGATCCATATGTGGTTTGTGAAAAGAACAGACATGCAATGAACTCTAGTGGATCCATGTTGGGTTTGTGAGAAGAACACACATGCAATAACACTGGTTGTGGTTCGTGAAAAGAACATACATCCAATGACACTAGTGGATCCAAATGTGGTTTGTGAGAATAACACACATGCAATGACACTGGGTGTGGTTCATGAAAAGAACACACATCCAATGAACTCTGGTGGATCCATATGTGGTTTGTGAGAAGAACACAAATGCAATAACTCTAGCTGTGGTTTGTGAAAAGAACACACATGCAATCACACTGGTGGATCCATATGTGGTTTGTGATAAGAACACACATCAAATGACACTGGTGGATCCATGTGTGGTTTGTGAGAAGAACAGACATGCAAAACACACATGCAATGACACTGTTGGATCCATATGTGGTATGTGGAAACAACAGACATGCAATGACACTAGCTGTGGTTAATGAAAAGAACACACATGCAATGACTCTAATGGATCCATATGTGGTTTGTGAAAAGAACACACATGCAATGACTCTAGTTGTGGTTAATGAAAACAACACACAAGCAATGACTCTGGTGGATCCATGTGGTTTGTGAAAAGAACACACATGCACTGACTCTAGCTATGGTTAATGAAAAGAACACACATGCAATGACTCTAGCTATGGTTAATGAAAAGAACACACATGCAATGACACTGGTGGATCCATATGTGGTTTGTGAAAAGAACAGACATGCAATGAACTCTGGTGGATCCATGTTGGGTTTGTGAGAAGAACACACATGCAATGACACTGGTTGTGGTTCATGAAAAGAACATACATCCAATGACACTGGTGGATCCTTATGTGGTTTGTGAAAAGAACACGCATGCAATGAACTCTGGTGGATCCTTGTGTGGTTGGTGAGAAGAACACACATGCAATGACACTGGTGGATCAATGTGGTTTGTGAGAATAACAGACATGCAAGGAACTCTGGTGGATCCATATTTGGTTCATGAAAAGAACACACATGCAATGACACTGGGTGTGCTTCATGAAAAGAACGCACATCCAATAACACTGGTGGATCCTTATGTGGTTTGTGACAAGAACACACATGCACTTACTCTAGATGTGGTTTGTGAGAAGAACACACATGCAATGACACTAGTGGATCCATATGTGGTTTGTGAAAATAACACACATTTCAATGACTCTAGATGTGGTTTGTGAAAAGAACACACATGCAATGACACTGGTGGATCCATATGTGGTTTGCGAGAAGAACACACATCCAATGACAATGGTGGATCCATATGCGGTTTGTGAGAAGAACACACATGCAATGACAACTGGTGTGGTTCATGAAATGAACACACATCCAATGACACTGGTGGATCCTTATGTGGTTTGTGAAAAGAACACACATGCAATGACTCTAGATGTTGTTTGTGAGAAGAACACACATGCAATGACACTGGTGGATACATATGTGGTTTGTGAGAATAACACACATCCAATGACACTAGTGGATCCATATGTGGTTTGTGAGAAGAACACACATGCAATGACACTAGGTGTGGTTCATGAAAAGAACACACATCCAATCAACTGTGGTGGATCCATATGTGATTTGTCAGAAGAACACACATGCAATGACTCTAGCTGTGGTTTGTGAAAAGAACACACATGCAATCACACTGGTGGATCCATATGTGGTTTGTGAGAACAACACACATCAAATGACACTGGTGGATCCATGTGTAGTTTGTGAGAAGAACAGACATGCAAAACACACATGCAATGACACTGGTGGATCCATATGTGGTATGTGGAAAGAACAGACATGCAATGACACTTGCTGTGGTTAATGAAAAGAACACACATGCAATGACTCTAATGGATCCATATGTGGTTTGTGAAAATAACACACATGCAATGACTCTAGTTGTGCTTGATGAAAAGAACACACATGCAATGACTCTGGTGGATCCATATGTGGTTTGTGAAAAGAACACACATGCAATGACTCTAGCTATGGTTAATGAAAAGAACACACATGCAATGACACTGGTGGATCCATATGTGGTTTGTGAAAAGAACAGACATGCAATGAACTCTGGTGGATCCATGTTGGGTTTGTGAGAAGAACACACATGCAATGACACTGGTTGTGGTTCATGAAAAGAACATACATCCAATGACACTGGTAGATCCTTATGTGGTTTGTGAAAAGAACACGCATGCAATGAACTCTGGTGGATCCTTGTGTGGTTGGTGAGAAGAACACACATGCAATGACACTGGTGGATCAATGTGGTTTGTGAGAATAACAGACATGCAAGGAACTCTGGTGGATCCATATTTGGTTCATGAAAAGAACACACATGCAATGACACTGGGTGTGCTTCATGAAAAGAACACACATCCAATAACACTGGTGGATCCTTATGTGGTTTGTGACAAGAACACACATGCACTTACTCTAGATGTGGTTTGTGAGAAGAACACACATGCAATGACACTAGTGGATCCATATGTGGTTTGTGAAAATAACACACATTTTAATGACTCTAGATGTGGTTTGTGAAAAGAACACACGTGCAATGACACTGGTGGATCCATATGAGGTTTGCGAGATGAACACACATCCAATGACACTGGTGGATCCATATGTGGTTTGTGAGAAGAACACACATGCAATGACAACTGGTGTGGTTCATGAAAAGAACACACATCCAATGACACTGGTGGATCCTTATGTGGTTTGTGAAAAGAACATACATTTAATGACTCTAGATGTGGTTTGTGAGAAGAACACACATGCAATGACACTGGTGGATACATATCTGGTTTGTGAGAAGAACACACATGCCATGACACTGGGTGTGGTTCATGAAAAGAACACACATCCAATGAACTGTGGTGGATCCATATGTGGTTTGTCAAAAGAACACACATGCAATGACTCTAGCTGTGGTTTGTGAAAAGAACACACATGCAATCACACTGGTGGATCCATATGTGGTTTGTGAGAACAACACACATCAAATGACACTGGTGGATCCATGTGTGGTTTGTGGTAAGAACAGACATGCAAAACACACATGCAATGACACTGGTGGATCCGTATGTGGTATGTGGAAAGAACAGACATGCAATGACACTAGATGTGGTTAATGAAAAGAACACACATGCAATGACTCTGATGGATCCATATGTGGTTTGTGAAAAGAACACACATGCAATGACTCTAGTTGTGCTTAATGAAAAGAACACACATGCAATGACTCTGGTGGATCCATGTGGTTTGTGAAAAGAACACACATGCAATGACTCTAGCTATGGATAATGAAAAGAACACACATGCAATGATACTGGTGGATCCATATGTGGTTTGTGAAAAGAACAGACATGCAATGAACTCTGGTGGATCCATAATGTGTTTGTGAGAAGAACACACATGCAATGACACTAGTTGTGGTTCGTGAAAAGAACATACATCCAATGACACTGGTGGATCCATACGTGGTTTGTGAGAAGAACACACATGCAATGACACTGGGTGTGGTTCATGAAAAGAACACACATCCAATGAACTCTGGTGGATCCATATGTGGTTTGTGAGAAGAACACACATGCAATGACTCTAGCTGTGGTTTGTGAAAAGAATACACATGCAATCACACTGGTGGATCCATATGTGGTTTGTAAGAAGAACACACATCAAATGACACTTGTGGATCCATGTGTTGGTATGTGGAAAGAACAGACATGCAATGACACTAGCTGTGGTTAATGAAAAGATCACACATGCAATGACTCTGATGGATCCATATGTGGTTTGTGAAAATAACAGACATGCTATGACTCTAGTTGTGCTTAATGAAAAGAACACACATGCAATGACTCTGGTGGATCCATGTGGTTTGTGAAAAGAACACACATGTAATGACTCTAGCTATGGTTAATGAAAAGAACACACATGCAATGACACTGGCGGATCCATATGTGGTTTGTGAAAAGAACAGA
This sequence comes from Avena sativa, assembly GCA_916181665.1. Taxonomy (NCBI): domain Eukaryota; kingdom Viridiplantae; phylum Streptophyta; class Magnoliopsida; order Poales; family Poaceae; genus Avena; species Avena sativa. Next base: position 538,285,910 of record OV702289.1, on the reverse strand, counting down.
CATGCAATGAACTCTGGTGGATCCATGTTGGGTTTGTGAGAAGAACACGCATGCAATGACACTGGTTGTGGTTCATGAAAAGAACATACATCCAATCACACTGGTGGATCCATATGTGGTTTGTGAGAAGAACACACATGCAATGACATTGGGTGTGGTTCATGAAAAGAACACACATCCAATGAACTATAGTGGATCCATATGTTGTTTCTCAGAAGAACACACATGCAATGACTCTAGCTGTGGTTTGTGAAAAGAACACACATGCAATCACACTATTGGATCCATATGTGGTTTATGAGAACAACACACATCAAATGACACTGGTGGATCCATGTGTGGTTTGTGAGAAGAACAGACATGCAAAACACACATGGAATGACACTGGTGGATCCATATGTGGTATGTGGAAAGAACAGACATGCAATGACACTAGTTGTGGTTAATAAAAAGAACACACATGCAATGACTCTGATGGATCCATATGTGGTTTGTGAAAAGAACAGACATGCAATGAACTCTGGTGGATCCATGTTGGGTTTGTGAGAAGAACACACATGCAATGACACTGGTTGTGGTTCATGAAAAGAACATACATCCAATGACACTGGTGGATCTATATGTGGTTTGTGAGAAGAACACATATGCAATGACACTAGGTGTCGTTCATGAAAAGAACACACATCCAATGAACTCTGGTGAATCCATATGTGGTTTGTGAGAAGAACACACATGCAATGACTCTAGCTGTGGTTTGTGAAAACAAGACACATGCAATCACACTGGTGGATCCATATGTGGTTTGTGAGAAGAACACACATCAAATGACACTGGTGGATCCATGTGTGGTTTGTGAGAAGAACAAACATGCAAAACACACATGCAATGACACTAGTGGATCCATATGTGGTATGTGGAAAGAACGGACATGCATAGACACTAGCTGTGGTTAATGAAAAGAACACACATGCAATGACTCTAATGGATCCATATGTGGTTTGTGAAAAGAACACACATGCAATGACTCTAGTTGTGGTTAATGAAAAGAACACACATGCAATGACTCTGGTGGATCCATGTGGTTTGTGAAAAGAACACACATGTAATGACTCTAGCTATGGTTAATGAAAAGAACACACATGCAATGACACTGGTGGATCCATATGTGGTTTGTGAAAAGAACAGACATGCAATGAACTCTGGTGGATCCATGTTGGGTTTGTGAGAAGAACACACACGCAATGACACTGGTTGTGGTTCATGAAAAGAACATACATCCAATGACACTGGTGGATCCATATGTGGTTTGTGAGAAGAACACACATGCAATGACACTGGGTGTGGTTCATGAAAAGAACACACATCCAATGAACTATGGTGGATCCATATGTGGTTTGTGAGAAGAACACACATGCAATGACTCTAGCTGTGGTTTGTGAAAAGAACACACATGCAATCACACTGGTGGATCTATATGTGGTTTGTGAGAAGAACACACATCAAATGACACTGGTGGATCCATGTTTGGTTTGTGAGAAGAACAGACATGCAAAACACACATGCAATGACACTGGTGGATCCATATGTGGTATGTGGAAAGAACAGACATGCAATGACACTAGCTGTGGTTAATGAAAAGAACACACATGCAATGACTCTGATGGATCCATATGTGGTTTGTGAAAAGAACACACATGCAATGACTCTAGTTGTGGTTAATGAAAAGAACGCACATGCAATGACACTGGTGGATCCATATGTGGTTTGTGAAAAGAACAGGCATGCAATGAACTCTGGTGGATCCATGTTGGGTTTGTGAGAAGAACACACATGCAATGACACTGGTTGTGGTTCATTAAAAGAACATACATCGAATGACACTGGTGGATCCTTATGTGGTTTGTGAAAAGAACACACATGCAATGAACTCTGGTGGATCCATGTGTGGTTGGTGAGAAGAACACACATGCAATGACACTGGTGGATGAATGTGGTTTGTGAGAATAACAGACATGCAAGGAACTCTGGTGGATCCATATTTGGTTCATGGAAAGAACACACATGCAATGACACTAGGTGTGGTTCATGAAAAGAACACACATCCAATGACACTGGTGGATCCTTATGTGGTTTGTGACAAGAACACACATGCACTTACTCTAGATGTGGTTTGTGAGAAGAACACACATGCAATGACACTAGTGGATCCATATGTGGTTTGTGAAAATAACACACATTTCAATGACTCTAGATGTGGTTTGCGAAAAGAACACACATGGAATGACACTGGTGGATCCATATGTGGTTTGCGAGAAGAACACACATCCAATGACACTGGTGGATCCATATGTGGTTTGTGAGAAGAACACACATGCAATGACTCTAGCTGTGGTTTGTGAAAAGAAGACACATGCAATCACACTGGTGGATCCATATGTGGTTTGTGAGAAGAACACACATCAAATGACACTGGTGGATCCATGTGTGGTTTGTGAGAAGAACAGACATGCAAAACACACATGCAATGACACTGGTGGATCCATATGTGGTATGTGGAAAGAACGGACATGCAGTGACAGTAGCTGTGGTTAATGAAAAGAACATACATGCATTGACTCTAATGGATCCATATGTGGTTTGTGAAAAGAACACACATGCAATGACTCTAGTTGTGGGTAATGAAAAGAACACACATGTAATGACTCTGGTGGATCCATGTGGTTTGTGAAAAGAACACACATGTAATGACTCTAGTTATGGTTAATGAAAAGAACACACATGCAATGACACTGGTGGATCCATATGTGGTTTGTGAAAAGAACAGACATGCAATGAACTCTGGTGGATCCATGTTGGGTTTGTGAGAAGAACACGCATGCAATGACACTGGTTGTGGTTCATGAAAACAACATACATCCAATGACACTGGTGGATCCATATGTGGTTTGTGAGAACAACACACATGCAATGACACTGGGTGTGTTTCATGAATAGAACACACATCCAATGAACTCTGGTGGATCCATATGTGGTTTGTGAGAAGAACACACATGCTAGGACTCTAGCTGTGGTTTGTGAAAAGAACACACATGCAATCACACTGGTGGATCTATATGTGGTTTGTGAGAAGAACACACATCAAATGACACTTGTGGATCCATGTGTGGTTTGTGAGAAGAACAGACATGCAAAACACACATGCAATGACACTAGTGGATCCATATGTGGTATGTGGAAAGAACAGACATGCAATGACACTAGCTGTGGTTAATGAAAAGAACACAAATGCAATGACTCTGATGGATCCATATGTGGTTTGTGAAAATAACACACATGCAATGATTCTAGTTGTGGTTAATGAAAAGAACACACATGCAATTACTCTGGTGGATCCATGTGGTTTGTGAAAAAAGAACACCCATGCAATGACTGTAGCTATGGTTAGTGAAAAGAACACACGTGCAATGACACTTGTGGATCCATATGTGGTTTGTGAAAAGAACAGGCATGCAATGAACTCTGGTGGATCCATGTTGGGTTTGTGAGAAGAACACACATGCAATGACACTGGTTGTGGTTCATTAAAAGAACATACATCGAATGACACTGGTGGATCCTTATGTGGTTTGTGAAAAGAACACACATGCAATGAACTCTGGTGGATCCATGTGTGGTTGGTGAGAAGAACACACATGCAATGACACTGGTGGATGAATGTGGTTTGTGAGAATAACAGACATGCAAGGAACTCTGGTGGATCCATATTTGGTTCATGGAAAGAACACACGTGCAATGACACTGGGTGTGGTTCATGAAAAGAACACACATCCAATGACACTGGTGGATCCTTATGTGGTTTGTGACAAGAACACACATGCACTTACTCTAGATGTGGTTTTTGAGAAGAACACACATGCAATGACACTAGTGGATCCATATGTGGTTTGTGAAAATAAGACACATTTCAATTACTCTAGATGTGGTTTGTGAAAAGAACACACATGCAATGACTCTGATGGATCCATATGTGGTTTGTGAAAAGAACACACATCCAATGACACTGGTGGATCCATATGTGGTTTGTGCGAAGAACACACATGCAATGACAACTAGTGTGGTTCATGAAAAGAACACACATCCAATGACACTGGTGGATCCTTATGTGGTTTGTGAAAAGAACACACATGCAATGACTCTAGATGTTGTTTGTGAGAAGAACACACATGCAATGACACTGGTGGATTCATATGTGGTTTATGAGAATAACACACATCCAATGACACTAGTGGATCCATATGTGGTTTGTGAGAAGAACACACATGCAATGACACTGGGTGTGGTTCATGAAAAGAACACACATCCAATGAACAGTGGTGGATCCATATGTGGTTTGTGAGAAAAACACACATGCAATGACTCTAGCTGTGGTTTGTGAAAAGAACACACATGCAATCACACTGGTGGATCCATATGTGGTTTGTGAGATCAACACACATCAAATGACACTAGTAGATCCATGTATGGTTCGTGAGAAGAACAGACATGCAAAACATACATGCAATGACATTGGTGGATCCATATGTGGTATGTGCAAAGAACACACATGCAATAACACTAGCTGTGGTTAATGAAAAGAACACACATGCAATGACTCTGATGGATCCATATGTGGTTTGTGAAAATAACACACATGCAATGACTCTAGTTGTGCTTAATGAAAAGAACACACATGCAATGACTCTGGTGGATCCATGTGGTTTGTGAAAAGAACACACATGCAATGACTCTAGCTATGGTTAATGAAAAGAACACACATGCAATGACACTGGTGGATCCATATGTGGTTTGCGAAAAGAACAGACATGCAATGAACTCTGGTGGATCCATGTTGGGTTTGTGAGAAGAACACACATGCAATGACATTGGTTGTGGTTCGTGAAAAGAACATACATCCAATGACACTTGTGGATCCATATGTGGTTTGTGAGAAGAACACACATGCAAGGACACTGGGTGTGGTTCATGAAAAGAACACACATCCAATGAACTCTGGTGGATCCATATGTGGTTTGTGAGAAGAACACACATGCAATGACTCTAGCTGTGGTTTGTGAAAAGAAGACACATGCAATCACACTTGTGGATCCATATGTGGTTTGTGAGAAGAACACACATCAAATGAAACTGGTGGATCCATGTGTTCTTTGTGAGAAGAACAGACATGCAAAACACACATGCAATGACACTGGTGGATCCATATGTGGTATGTGGAAAGAACAGACATGCAATGACACTAGCTGTGATTAATGAAAAGAACACACATCCAATGACTCTAATGGATCCATATGTGGTTTGTGAAAAGAACACACATGCAATGACTCTGGTGGATCCATGTGGTTTTGTGAAAAGAACACACATGCAATGACTCTAGCTATGGTTAATGAAAAGAACACACATGCAATGACACTCGTGGATCCATATGTGGTTTGTGAAAAGAACAGACATGCAATGAACTCTGGTGGATCCATGTTGGGTTTGTGAGAAGAACACACATGCAATGACACTGGTTGTGGTTCGTGAAAAGAACATACATCCAATGACACTGGTGGATCCATATGTGGTTTGTGAGAATAACACAGATGCAATGACACTAGGTGTGGTTCATGAAAAGAACACACATCCAATGAACGCTGGTGGATCCATATGTGGTTTGTGAGAAGAACACACATGCAATGACTCTAGCTATGGTTTGTGAAAAGAAGACACATGCAATCACACTGGTGGATCCTTATGTGGTTTGTGAGAAGAACACACATCAAATGACACTGGTGGATCCATGTGTGGTTTGTGAGAAGAACAGACATGCAAAACACACATGCAATGACACTGTGATGGGTTCGTAGCATGGAAAACAAAAAAATTCTACCGCAAGAACGAACAAAGCCTAGATCTAATCTAGATAAAAGCCAAGATCTAATCTATTAGACATGTGCAACGAGATAGATCTGTACTAACCCTCGTAGACCCGAAAGCGTTACGAGATTGGATCTCGGGGTTGATGTAGTCGATCACTTGTCGATCTCAAGATCATGTGGACAATCCTTCCGGCGCCGCGTCCGGCAGCGCTTCCGCAGTCGATCACACGTGCGGAGTCGAAGCAGACCTTCCTCTCCCCGTTCCAGCGAGCAGCGGAGGTAGTGGATCTTCTCCACGGAATCCCAGCAGCACGACGGTTTGGTGGTGGTGGTGGAGTAGAGATTTCTGCAGGGCTTCGCCTAAGCCAGAGCAGAGCGAAGGAGGAGGAGAGAGGCGGCGGCTAGGGTTTGTTATGGGAGAGTGCAAGGGGTGGCGCCCCCTCCCCTCTATTTAAAAGAGGGAGGCGCGCCATGGGAGGAGGAGTCCTAGTAGGACTCCCCTCCTTGGCCGGCGGATTGGGAAGGGGGGAGGAGTCCTCCTCCCCCAGGAATCCGTGTCTTGCCCCACAAAGACTCCTTGATCCTTTCTTGGTTTTGAAGCAAACTCCAAGAAATCTTCTAGAACCTTCCAGAACATTCCGAAACCTTCTAGAATCTCCATACAAACACTCCGGAATATTTCCTAACTTAGAAAATGATCCCCAATATATGAATCTTATTCTCCGAACAATTCCGGATCTCCTCGTGATGTCCCGGATCCAATCCAAGACTCCGAACAACATTCGGTCTCCAACGCATATTCCATATCTACTTAAAACAACTTCGAACCTTAAGTGTGTCACCCTACGGTTCGTGAATATGCAGACATGATGGAGACACCTCTCCAATCAATAACCATCAGCGGGATCTAGAGATCCATAACGGCTCCCACATACTCATCGATGACTTCGTGATCGATAGAACCATTAACATACGAAACCAATTCCCTTTGTCACGCGATATTCTACTTATCCGAGGTTTGATTGTTGGTATCTCTATACCTAGTTCTACCTCGTTACTGATAAGTACTCTTTACTCGTTCCATGTTATGTCATCCCTTGTGACCCAGTCACATGCTTGCAAGCTAACTAGATGACATTCCACCGAGAGGGCCCAGAGCATATCTATCCGTCATATGGATGGACAAATCCCAATCTTGGTCCATGCGCTTCAGCACATACTTTTAGAATACCCAATGACACCTTTATAACCACCCAGTTACGAAGCAGTGTTTGATGTCATCAAAGTACCCATCCGGTGATGGTGATTAACATAACCTCATGGTCGAAGGATTAGGTTACTATGCATTTGAAAGCTTACAGCAATACGAACTTAATGACTTGATCTTATGCTACGCTTACTATGGGTGTCTGTCCATCACATCATTCTCCTAATGATATAACCTTGTTATTAATGACATCCAATGTCCATGATCAGGAAACCATGATCATCATTTAATCAACAAGCTAGTTCCACAAGAGGCTTACTAGGGACTCTTTTATGTTTACAAAACACACATGTATTAGTGTTTCCTTATAATACAATTATAGCATGGGATGTAAACATTCATCATAAACACAAAGATATAATAATAACCACTTTTATTATTGCCTCTTGGGCATATCTCCAACAGTCTCCCACTTGCACTAGAGTCAATAATCTAGATTACATGGTAATATACCTAACACCCATGGCTTTATGGTGTTGGTCATGCTTTGCTCTAGGGAGAGGTTTAGTCAACGGATCTGCCACATTCAGATCAGTGTGTACTTTGCAAATCTTTATTTCACCATTTTTGGACATACTCGCGAATAGCATGGAAACGTAGCTTGATGTGCTTTAGCTTGCTATGTGACCTTGGCTCATGTGCATTAGCTATGGCACCTGTGTTGTCACAGTAGATGGCCATCGGGTCCAACGCACTGGGAACCACGCCAAGTTCAGTAATAAACTCCTTCATCCATATGGCTTCTTGTGCAGCCTCCGAAGCAGCTATGTATTCCGATTCAGTTGAAGATTTCGCCACAACGCTTTGCTTGGCACTCCTCCAGCTCACTGCAGCACCATTCAAAATAAATACGTATCCAGACTGTGACTTCGAGTCATCTGGATCGGTGTTCCAACTAGCATCAGTGTAACCGTTTACAACAAGCTGTTCATCACCTCTATAAGAAAGAACCATATCCTTAGTCCTATTCAGGTACTTTAGGATATTCTTGACCGCTGTCCAGTGTTCAATTCCAGGATCTCTTTGATATCTGCTAGTCAAACTAACAGCATGTGCTATATCCGGTCTTGTACACAGCATGGCATACATGATAGAACCTATGGCCGAGGCATAGGGAATATTATTCATCTTTTCTCTATCTTCTGCCGTAGCCGTACTTTGAGTCTTACTCAAGGTCTTACCTGACAACATGGGCACGAACCCTTTCTTGCTCTCTTCCATTCTAAACTTCTTTAGAACTTTGTCTAAGTATGTACTTTGTGAAAGCGCTATTAGGCGTCTTGATCTATCTCTATAAATCTTGATGCCTAGAATATATGCTGCTTCGCCAAGATCCTTCATTGAAAAACTATTATTCAAATAGGTTTTGACGCTATTAAGAAGTTCTATATCATTCCCAATCAACAATATGTCATCTACATATAGTAGTAGGAATGCTACAGTGCTTCCACTCACTTTCTTGTAAATACAAGCTTCTCCATAAGTTTGTATAAATCCAAAGTTTTTGATTACTTTATCAAAACGTTGATTCCAACTCCGGGATGCTTGCTTCAGTCCATAAATGGAGCGCTGAAGTTTGCATACCTTGTCAGAATCACTAGGATCGACAAAACCCTTGGGTTGTACCATATACAACTCTTCCTCAATGTCACCATTAAGGAATGCCGTTTTGACATCCATCTGCCAAATTTCATAATCGAAATATGCAGCGATTGCTAACAAAATCCTCACAGACTTTAGCTTCGCTACTGGTGAGAAAGTTTCATCATAGTCAACTCCTTGAATTTGTCGGAACCCTTTCGCGACAAGTCGAGCTTTATAGACGGTAACATTACCATAAGCATCTGTTTTTATTTTGAAAATCCATTTGTTCTCGACAGCCTTACGGCCATCCGGTAAGTCCACCAAAGTCCACACTTGGTTTTCGTACATGGATCCCATTTCGGATTTCATGGCTTCTAGCCATTTGTCGGAATCTGGGCTCACCATAGCTTCTTCATACGTCGCAGGGTCATCAGTGTTGTCCACCAACATGACGTTCAACGCAGAGTCATACCACTCAGGAGTGGTACGAACCCTCGTTGACCTGCGAGGTTCAGCAGTAACTTCGTTCGAAGTTTCATGATCACCATCATTAGCTTCCTCTCCAGTTGGTGCAGGCGGCACAAAAACATCTTCCGGTGCTGCGCTACTCTCAATTCCGAGAGAAGATTCAATAACCTCGTCGAGTTCTACTTTCCTTCCAGTCACTTCCTTCGAGAGAAACTCCTTCTCAAGAAAGGATCCATTCTTGGCAACGAAAACTTTGCCTTCGGATCTACGATAGAAGGTATACCCAATTGTTTCTTTAGGGTATCCTATGAAGACGCATTTCTCTGCTTTGGGTTCAAGCTTATCAGGTTGTAACTTATTTACATACGCTTCGCAACCCCAAACTTTAAGGAACAACAACTTAGGTTTCTTACCAAACCACAATTCGTACGGTGTCGTTTCAACGGATTTAGATGGTGCCCTATTTAAAGTGAATGCGGCTGTCTCTAATGCATAGCCCCAAAATGATAGCGGTAAATCTGTAAGAGACATCATAGACCGAACCATATCTAAGAGAGTTCAATTACGACGTTCGGACACACCATTACGTTGTGGTGTTCCTGGCGGTGTCAACTACGAAAGTATTCCACATTTCTTTAAATGCATGCCAAACTCATAACTCAGATATTCACCTCCGCGGTCAGAACGCAGAAACTTAATCTTCTTGTTACGATGATTTTCCACTTCACTTTGAAATTCCTTAAACTTCTCGAAAGTTTCGGACTTATGTTTCATAAAGTAGACATACCCATATCTACTCAAGTCATCCGTGAAAGTGAGAACATAACGATATCCACCACGCGATGCTACACTCATTGGACTGCACACATCGGTATGTATTATTTCCAATAAGTCTGTAGCTCGCTCCATTATTCCAGAGAATGGAGTCTTAGTCATTTTTCCCATTAGACATGCTTCGCATCTTTCAAGTGATTCAAAATCAAGTGATTCAAGAAGTCCATCAGAATGGAGTTTCTTCATACGCTTCACTCCAATGTGACCAAGACGACAGTGCCACATGTATGTAGAATTATCATTCAATTTTATTCGTTTAGCATCTATGTTGTGAACATGTGTATCACTACTATCGAGATTCAATAAGAATAAACCATTCATCTCAGGTGCATTACCATAAAAGATATTACTCATATAAATCGAACAACCTTTATTCTTAGACTTAAAAGAGTAACCGTCTCGCAATAAACAAGATCCAGATATAATGTTCATGCTTAACGCAGGCACCAAATAACAATTATTTAAATTTAAAACTAATCCCAAAGGTAGATGTAGAGGGAGCGTGCCGACGGCGATCACATCAACCTTGGAGCCATTTCCAACGCGCATCGTCATCTCGTCTCTTGCCAGTCTTCGTTTATTCCGCAACACCTGTTTCGAGTTACAAATATGAGCAACCGAACCAGTATCAAATACCCAGGCACTACTACGACTACTAGTAAGATACACATCAATAACATGTATATCGAATATACCTTTCTTCTTGATGTTGCCGTTCTTCAGATCTGCCAGGTACTTGGGGCAGTTACGCTTCCAGTGACCAGCACCCTTGCAGTAGAAGCACTCAGTTTCAGGCTTAGGACCAGCCTTGGGCTTCTTAGCAGGTGCGGCAGCTTTCTTGCCGTCCTTCTTGAAGTTGCCCTTTTTCTTAGGCTTGCCCTGTTTCTTGAAATTGGTGGTTTTATTGACCATCAACACTTGGTGCTCCTTTTTGATCTCCACTTCAGCAGTTTTCAGCATGGACGATAGTTCAGGCAACGTCTTGTTCATGCAGTGCATATTGTAGTTCATCACAAAGTTCTTATAACTCGGTGGCAGTGATTGGAGGACACGGTGAATCCCTAACTCATTAGGAATCGTTATCCCCAACTCTTGGAGCTTGTTTGCGTGCCTAGACATGGTGAGCATGTGCTCGCTAACGGAGCTTCCCTCTTCTATCTTGCAGGTAAAGAACTTATCGGAGGCCTCATAGCTCTCCATGGCCGCGTGAGTCTCAAAAATGAGCTTGAGCTCCTTAACGATCTCGAACGGGTCGTGGTGCTCAAAACGCTTCTGGAGCTCCGTTTCCAAACCCTATAGGATGGCACACTGAACTGTGGAGTAATGATTTTTCCGAGTGGCATAAACATTCTTTACGTCATCGGTGGCATCATCTTTAGGTGGGTCACCTAGCGGTGCTTCGAGCACATAGGTCATCTGACCAGCCCTGAGGACAATCTTCAGACCACGGAGCCAGTCCGTGAAGTTGCTTCCATTGTTCTTAAGTTTTTCTTTCTCTAGGAACGCATTGAAATTGATGGAGAGATTCGCCATAATCTACAACAAATTTGCAAGTAGTTTAGACTAAGTTTATGATAAATTGAGTTCTACTTTAATTCTTAAATTCACTAGGTGAACTCCCACTCAAAACAACATCCCTCACATTGTCTTAGTGATTACACAAACCAAGTCCACTACACCAAGTCCGATCTTCACGAGAGAAGATGTAGTTTCATCGGCGAACAATCTTCATGTTCATCATATCACTTATATGATTCATGCTCTACCTTTCGGTATTCCGTGTTCCGAGACCATGTCTGTACATGCTAGGCTCGTCAAGATTAACCTTAGTTTCCGCATGTGCAAATCTGGCTTGCACCCGTTGTATGCACACGTAGAATCTATCACATCCGATCATCACGAGATGCTTCGAGACGACGAGTCTTAGCAACGGTGCCAACTAAGTACGAACACTTTATTACTTGAAATTTAGTGAGAGGGATCATCTTATAATGCTACTATCGCGATCTAAGCAATACAAGATGCATAAAGGATTAACATCATAGGCAATTCATAATTAGTGTGATATGATATGGCCCTTTCTTCTTATGCCTCTGATCTCCATCTCCAAAGCACGGACATGATCTCCATCATCACCAGCATTGCGTCAAGGTCAGTGGCGCCGCTTCATGGTTGTCCATCATCACCAGCAACTATTACAACTACTTGGAATAAAGCTATTACAAGATGAATAGACACGCAGGTCTTAACAAAATTAAAGAAAACCATTAGGCTCCTGCCGGTTGCCATATTACAACAAGGATCATTGCATACATCACATATAATCACAATCACATGATGGCCATATCACATCACAAAACCCCTGCAAAAACAAGTTAGACGCCTCTACTTTTCTTTGCATGTTTTACGTGGTTTGGGGCTTTCGAATAAGAACGGATCTTACCTACGAAACTGAACCACAACATTGATACAAGTGCTATCAAGTGCAAAGTGTAGATTGGATCTATACTATGATGGGAGAGACAGACACCCGCAAAGCCACTTGTGCAAAGCAAGTTACACGTCAAGCGTGGAGCAAGTCTCATGTGCGATGACATGTAAGGTTAGCCCGAGCCGCTTCATCCCACCATACCGCAAGATGCAAAGTACACAAAGCAAAAGACGGCACGAGCACCAACGCCCACAAAACCATTGTGTTCTACTCGTGCAACAGATCTACGCATAGACAAGGCTCTGATACCACTGATGGGTTCGTAGCATGGAAAACAAAAAATTTCTACCGCAAGAACGAACAAAACCCAGATATAATCTAGATAAAAGCCAAGATCTAATCTATTAGACATGTGCAACGAGATAGATCTGTACTAACCCTCGTAGACCCGAAAGCGTTACGAGATTGGATCTCGGGGTTGATGTAGTCGATCACTTGCCGATCTCAAGATCGCGTGGACGATCCTTCCGGCGTCGTGTTCCGGTAGCGCTTCCGCAGTTGGTCACACGTGCGGAGTCGAAGAAGACCTTCCTCTCCCCGTTCCAGCGAGCTGCGGAGGTAGTAGATCTTCTCCACGGAATCCCAGCAGCACGACGGTGTGGTGGTGGTGGTGGAGTAGAGATTTCTGCAGGGCTTCGCCTAAGCCAGAGCAGAGCGAAGGAGGAGGAGAGAGGCGGCGGCTAGGGTTTGTTATGGGAGAGTGCAAGGGGGTGGCGCCCCCTCCCCTCTATTTAAAAGAGGGAGGCGCGCCATGGGAGGAGGAGTCCTAGTAGGACTCCCCTCCTTGGCCGGCGGATTGGGAAGGGGGGGAGGAGTCCTCCTCCCCCAGGAATCCGTGTCTTGCCCCACAAAGACTCCTTGATCCTTTCTTGGTTTTGAAGCAAACTCCAAGAAATCTTCTAGAACCTTCCAGAACATTCCGAAACCTTCTAGAATCTCCATACAAACACTCCGGAATATTTCCTAACTTAGAAAATGATCCCCAATATATGAATCTTATTCTCCGGATAATTCCGGATCTCCTCGTGATGTCCCAGATCCAATCCGAGACTCCGAACAACATTCGGTCTCCAACACATATTCCATATCTACTTAAAACAACTTCGAACCTTAAGTGTGTCACCCTACGGTTCGTGAATATGCAGACATGATGGAGACACCTCTCCGATCAATAACCATCAGCGGGATCTGGAGATCCATAACGGCTCCCACATACTCAACGATGACTTCGTGATCGATAGAACCATTAACATACGAAACCAATTCCCTTTGTCACGCGATATTCTACTTATCCGAGGTTTGATCGTCGGTATCTCTATACCTAGTTCTACCTCGTTACTGATAAGTACTCTTTACTCGTTCCATGTTATGTCATCCCTTGTGACCCAGTCACATGCTTGCAAGCTAACTAGATGACATTCCACCGAGAGGGCCCAGAGCATATCTATCCGTCATATGGATGGACAAATCCCAATCTTGGTCCATGCGCTTCAACACATACTTTCAGAATACCCAATGACACCTTTATAACCACCCAGTTACGAAGCGGTGTTTGATGTCATCAAAGTACCCATCCGGTGATGGTGATTAACATAACCTCATGGTCGAAGGATTAGGTTACTATGCATTTGAAAGCTTACAGCAATACGAACTTAATGACTTGATCTTATGCTACGCTTACTATGGGTGTGTGTCCATCACATCATTCTCCTAATGATATAACCTTGTTATTAATGACATCCAATGTCCATGATCAGGAAACCATGATCATCATTTAATCAATAAGCTAGTTCCACAAGAGGCTTACTAGGGACTCTTTTATGTTTACAAAACACACATGTATTAGTGTTTCCTTATAATACAATTATAGCATGGGATGTAAACATTCATCATAAACACAAAGATATAATAATAACCACTTTTATTATTGCCTCTTGGGCATATCTCCAACAGTCTCCCACTTGCACTAGAGTCAATAATCTAGATTACATGGTAATATACCTAACACCCATGGCATTCTGGTGTTGGTCATGCTTTGCTCTAGGGAGAGGTTTAGTCAACGGATCTGCCACATTCAGATCAGTGTGTACTTTGCAAATCTTTATGTCACCATCTCGGACATACTCGCGAATAGCATGGAAACGTAGCTTGATGTGCTTCAGCTTGCTATGTGACCTTGGCTCATGTGCATTAGCTATGGCACCTATGTTGTCACAGTAGATGGCCATCGGGTCCAACGCACTGGGAACCACGCCAAGTTCAGTAATGAACTCCTTCATCCATATGGCTTCTTGTGCAGCCTCCGAAGCATCTATGTATTCCGATTCAGTTGAAGATTTTGCCACAACGCTTTGCTTGGCACTCCTCCAGCTCACTGCAGCACCATTCAAAATAAATACGTATCCAGACTATGACTTCGAGTCATCTGGATCGGTGTTCCAACTAGCATCAGTGTAACCGTTTACAACAAGCTGTTCATCACCTCCATAAGAAAGAACCATATCCTTAGTCCTATTCAGGTACTTTAGGATATTCTTGACCGCTGTCCAGTGTTCCATTCCAGGATCATTTGATATCTGCTAGTCAAACTAACAACATGTGCTATATCCGGTCTTGTACACAGCATGGCATACATGATAGAACCTATGGCACACATGCAATGACACATGACATCCATATGTGGTTTGTGAGAAGAACACACATGCAATGACACTGGGTGTGGTTCATGAAAAGAACACACATCCAATGAACTCTGGTGGATCCATATGTGGTTTGTGAGAAGAACACACATGCAATGACTCTAGCCGTGGTTTGTGAAAAGAACACACATGCAATCACACTGGTGGATCCATATATGGTTTGTGAGAAGAACACACATCCAATGACACTGGTGGATCCATGTGTGGTTTGTGAGAAGAACAGATATGCAAAACACACATGCAATGACACTGGTGGATCCATATGTGGTATGTCGAAGGAATAGACATGCAATGACACTAGCTGTGGTTAATGAAAAGAACAGACATGCAATGAACTCTGGTGGATCCATGTTGGGTTTGTGAGAAGAACACACATGCAATGACACTGGCTGTGGTTCATGAAAAGAACATACATCCAATGACACCGGTGGATCCATATGTGGTTTGTGAGAAGAACACACATGCAATGACACTTGGTGTGGTTCATGAAAAGAACACACATCCAATGAACTCTGGTGGATCCATATGTGGTTTGTGAGAAGAACACACATCCAATGAACTCTGGTGGATCCATATGTGGTTTGTGAGAAGAACACACATGCAATGACTCTAGCTGTGGTTTGTGAAAAGAACACACATGCAATGACTCTGGTGGATCCATGTGGTTTGTGAAAAGAACACACATGCAATGACTCTAGCTATGGTTAATGAAAAGAACACACATGCAATGACACTGGTGAATCCATATGTGCTTTGTGAAAAGAACAGACATGCAATGAACTCTGGTGGATCCATGTTGGGTTTGTGAGAAGAACACACATGCAATGACACTGGTTGTGGTTCATGAAAAGAACATACATCCAATGTCACTGGTGGATCCATATATGGTTTGTGAGAAGAACACACATGCAATGACACTGGGTGTGGTTCATGAAAAGAACACACATCCAATGAATTCTGGTGGATCCATATGTGGTTTGTGAGAAGAACACACATGCAATGACTCTAGCTGTGGTTAAGAAAAGAACACACTTGCAATCACACTGGTGGATCCATATGTGGTTTGTGAGAAGAACACACATCAAATGACACTGGTGGATCCATGTGTGGTTTGTGAGAACAACACACATGCAAAACACACATGCAATGACACCGGTGGATCCATATGTGGTTTGTGAGAAGAACACACATGCAATGACACTGGGTGTGGTTCATGAAAAGAACACACATCCAATGACTCTGATGGATCCATATGTGGTTTGTGAAAAGATCACACATGCAATGACTCTAGTTGTGGTTAATGAAACTAACACACATGCAATGACTCTTGTGGATCCATGTGGTTTGTGAAAAGAACACACATACAATGACTATAGCTATGGTAATGAAAAGAACACACATGCAATGACACTGGTGGATCCATATGTGGTTTGTGAAAAGAACAGACATGCAGTGCACTCTAGTGGATCCATGTGTGGTTTGTGAGAAGAACACACATGCAATGTCACTGGTTGTGGTTCATGAAAAGAACAGACATCCAATGACACTGATGGATCCTTATGTGGTTTGTGAGAAGAACACACATCCAATGACACTGGTGGATCTATATGTGGTTTGTGAGAAGAACACACATGCAATGACACTTGGTGTGGTTCATGAAAAGAACAGACATCCAATGAACTCTGGTCGATCGATATGTGGTTTGTGAGAAGAATACACATGCAATGACTCTAGCCGTGGTTTGTGAAAAGAACACACATGCAATCACACTGGTGGATCCATATGTGGTTTGTGAGAAGAACACACATCCAATGACACTAGTGGATCCATGTGTGGTTTGTGAGAAGAACAAATATGCAAAACACACATACAATGACACTGGTGGATCCATATGTGGTATGTCGAAGGAACAGACATGCAATGACACTAGCTATGGTTAATGAAAAGAACAGACATGCAATGAACTCTGGTGGATCCATGTTGGGCTTGTGAGAAGAACACACATGCAATGACACTGGTTGTGGTTCATGAAATGAACATACATCCAATGACACCGGTGGATCCATATGTGGTTTGTGAGAAGAACACACATGCAATGACACTGGGTGTGGTTCATGAAAAGAACACACATCCAATGAACTCTGGTGGATCCATATGTGGTTTGTGAGAAGAACACACATGCAATGACTCTGGTTGTGATTTGTGAAAAGAACACACATGCAATCACACTGGTGGATCCATATGTGGTTTGTGAGAAGAACACACATGCAATGACACTGGTTGTGGTTCATGAAAAGAACATACATCCAATGACACCGGTGGATCCATATGTGGTTTGTGAGAAGAACACACATGCAATGACACTGGGTGTGGTTCATGAAAAGAACACACATCCAATGAACTCTGGTGGATCCATATGTGGTTTGTGAGAAGAACACACATGCAATGAATCTAGCTGTGGTTTGTGAAAAGAACACACATGCAATCACACTGGTGGATCCATATGTGGTTTGTGAGAAAAACACACATCAAATGACACTGGCGGATCCATGTGTGGTTTGTGAGAACAACACACATGCAAAACACACATGCAATGACACTGGTGGATCCATATGTGGTATGTGGAAAGAACAGACATGCAATGACACTAGCTGTGTTTAATGAAAAGAACACACATGCAATGACTCTGATGGATCCATATGTGGTTTGTGAAAAGATCACACATGCAATGACTCTAGTTGTGGTTAATGAAACTAACACACATGCAATGACTCTTGTGGATCCATGTGGTTTTTGAAAAGAACACACATACAATGACTATAGCTATGGTAATGAAAAGAACACACATGCAATGACACTGGTGGATCCATATGTGGTTTGTGAAAAGAACAGACATGCAATGAACTCTAGTGGATCCATGTGTGGTTTGTGAGAAGAACGCACATGCAATGCCACTGGTTGTGGTTCATGAAAAGAACACACATCCAATAACCCTGATGGATCCTTATGTGGTTTGTGAGAAGAACACACATCCAATGACACTGGTGGATCTATATGTGGTTTGTGAGAAGAACACACATGCAATGACACTGGGTGTGGTTCATGAAAAGAACACACATCCAATGAACTCTGGTGGATCCATATGTGGTTTGTGAGAAGAATACACATGCAATGACTCTAGTCGTGGTTTGTGAAAAGAACACACATGCAATCACACTGGTGGATCCATATGTGGTTTGTGAGAAGAACACACATCCAATGACACTGGTGGATCCATGTGTGGTTTCTGAGAAGAACAGATATGCAAAACACACATGCAATGACACTAGTGGATCCATATGTGGTATGTCGAAGGAACAGACATGCAATGACACTAGCTGTGGTTAATGAAAAGAACAGACATGCAATGAACTCTGGTGGATCCATGTTGGGTTTGTGAGAAGAACACACATGCAATGACACTGGTTGTGGTTCATGAAAAGAACATACATCCAATGACACCGGTGGATCCATATGTGGTTTGTGAGAAGAACACACATGCAATGACACTGGGTGTGGTTCATGAAAAGAACACACATCCAATGAACTCTGGTGGATCCATATGTGGTTTGTGAGAAGAACACACATGCAATGACTCTAGCTGTGGTTTGTGAAAAGAACACACATGCAATCACACTGGTGGATCCATATGTGGTTTGTGAGAAGAACACACATGCAATGACACTGGTTGTGGTTCATGAAAAGAACATACATCCAATGACACCGGTGGATCCATATGTGGTTTGTGAGAAGAACACACATGCAATGACACTGGGTGTGGTTCATGAAAAGAACACACATCCAATGAACTCTGGTGGATCCATATGTGGTTTGTGAGAAGAACACACATGCAATGACTCTAGCTGTGGTTTGTGAAAAGAACACACATGCAATCACACTGGTGGATCCATATGTGGTTTGTGAGAAGAACACACATCAAATGACACTGGTGGATCCATGTGTGGTTTGTGAGAACAACACACATGCAAAACACACATGCAATGACACTGGTGGATCCATATGTGGTATGTGGAAAGAACAGACATGCAATGACACTAGCTGTGTTTAATGAAAAGAACACACATGCAATGACTCTGATGGATCCATATGTGGTTTGTGAAAAGATCACACATGCAATGACTCTAGTTGTGGTTAATGAAACTAACACACATGCAATGACTCTTGTGGATCCATGTGGTTTGTGAAAAGAACACACATACAATGACTATAGCTATGTAATGAAAAGAACACACATGCTATGACACTGGTGGATCCATATGTGGTTTGTGAGAAGAATACACATGCAATGACTCTAGCCGTGGTTTGTGAAAAGAACACACATGCAATCACACTGGTGGATCCATATGTGGTTTGTGAGAAGAACACACATCCAATGACACTAGTGGATCCATGTGTGGTTTGTGAGAAGAACAAATATGCAAAACACACATGCAATGACACTGGTGGATCCATATGTGGTATGTCGAAGGAACATACATGCAATGACACTAGCTGTGGTTAATGAAAAGAACAGACATGCAATGAACTCTGGTGGATCCATGTTGGGTTTGTGAGAAGAACACACATGCAATGACACTGGTTGTGGTTCATGAAATGAACATACATCCAATGACACCGGTGGATCCATATGTGGTTTGTGAGAAGAACACACATGCAATGACACTGGGTGTGGTTCATGAAAAGAACACACATCCAATGAACTCTGGTGGATCCATATGTGGTTTGTGAGAAGAACACACATGCAATGACTCTGGTTGTGATTTGTGAAAAGAACACACATGCAATCACACTGGTGGATCCATATGTGGTTTGTGAGAAGAACACACATGCAATGACACTGGTTGTGGTTCATGAAAAGAACATACATCCAATGACACCGGTGGATCCATATGTGGTTTGTGAGAAGAACACACATGCAATGACACTGGGTGTGGTTCATGAAAAGAACACACATCCAATGAACTCTGGTGGATCCATATGTGGTTTGTGAGAAGAACACACATGCAATGAATCTAGCTGTGGTTTGTGAAAAGAACACACATGCAATCACACTGGTGGATCCATATGTGGTTTGTGAGAAAAACACACATCAAATGACACTGGCGGATCCATGTGTGGTTTGTGAGAACAACACACATGCAAAACACACATGCAATGACACTGGTGGATCCATATGTGGTATGTGGAAAGAACAGACATGCAATGACACTAGCTGTGTTTAATGAAAAGAACACACATGCAATGACTCTGATGGATCCATATGTGGTTTGTGAAAAGATCACACATGCAATGACTCTAGTTGTGGTTAATGAAACTAACACACATGCAATGACTCTTGTGGATCCATGTGGTTTTTGAAAAGAACACACATACAATGACTATAGCTATGGTAATGAAAAGAACACACATGCAATGACACTGGTGGATCCATATGTGGTTTGTGAAAAGAACAGACATGCAATGAACTCTAGTGGATCCATGTGTGGTTTGTGAGAAGAACGCACATGCAATGCCACTGGTTGTGGTTCATGAAAAGAACACACATCCAATAACCCTGATGGATCCTTATGTGGTTTGTGAGAAGAACACACATCCAATGACACTGGTGGATCTATATGTGGTTTGTGAGAAGAACACACATGCAATGACACTGGGTGTGGTTCATGAAAAGAACACACATCCAATGAACTCTGGTGGATCCATATGTGGTTTGTGAGAAGAATACACATGCAATGACTCTAGTCGTGGTTTGTGAAAAGAACACACATGCAATCACACTGGTGGATCCATATGTGGTTTGTGAGAAGAACACACATCCAATGACACTGGTGGATCCATGTGTGGTTTCTGAGAAGAACAGATATGCAAAACACACATGCAATGACACTAGTGGATCCATATGTGGTATGTCGAAGGAACAGACATGCAATGACACTAGCTGTGGTTAATGAAAAGAACAGACATGCAATGAACTCTGGTGGATCCATGTTGGGTTTGTGAGAAGAACACACATGCAATGACACTGGTTGTGGTTCATGAAAAGAACATACATCCAATGACACCGGTGGATCCATATGTGGTTTGTGAGAAGAACACACATGCAATGACACTGGGTGTGGTTCATGAAAAGAACACACATCCAATGAACTCTGGTGGATCCATATGTGGTTTGTGAGAAGAACACACATGCAATGACTCTAGCTGTGGTTTGTGAAAAGAACACACATGCAATCACACTGGTGGATCCATATGTGGTTTGTGAGAAGAACACACATGCAATGACACTGGTTGTGGTTCATGAAAAGAACATACATCCAATGACACCGGTGGATCCATATGTGGTTTGTGAGAAGAACACACATGCAATGACACTGGGTGTGGTTCATGAAAAGAACACACATCCAATGAACTCTGGTGGATCCATATGTGGTTTGTGAGAAGAACACACATGCAATGACTCTAGCTGTGGTTTGTGAAAAGAACACACATGCAATCACACTGGTGGATCCATATGTGGTTTGTGAGAAGAACACACATCAAATGACACTGGTGGATCCATGTGTGGTTTGTGAGAACAACACACATGCAAAACACACATGCAATGACACTGGTGGATCCATATGTGGTATGTGGAAAGAACAGACATGCAATGACACTAGCTGTGTTTAATGAAAAGAACACACATGCAATGACTCTGATGGATCCATATGTGGTTTGTGAAAAGATCACACATGCAATGACTCTAGTTGTGGTTAATGAAACTAACACACATGCAATGACTCTTGTGGATCCATGTGGTTTGTGAAAAGAACACACATACAATGACTATAGCTATGTAATGAAAAGAACACACATGCTATGACACTGGTGGATCCATATGTGGTTTGTGAGAAGAATACACATGCAATGACTCTAGCCGTGGTTTGTGAAAAGAACACACATGCAATCACACTGGTGGATCCATATGTGGTTTGTGAGAAGAACACACATCCAATGACACTAGTGGATCCATGTGTGGTTTGTGAGAAGAACAAATATGCAAAACACACATGCAATGACACTGGTGGATCCATATGTGGTATGTCGAAGGAACAGACATGCAATGACACTAGCTGTGGTTAATGAAAAGAACAGACATGCAATGAACTCTGGTGGATCCATGTTGGGTTTGTGAGAAGAACACACATGCAATGACTCTGATGGATCCATATGTGGTTTGTGAAAAGATCACACATGCAATGACTCTAGTTGTGGTTAATGAAACTAACACACATGCAATGACTCTTGTGGATCCATGTGGTTTGTGAAAAGAACACACATACAATGACTATAGCTATGCTAATGAAAAGAACACACATGCAATGACACTGGTGGATCCATATGTGGTTTGTGAAAAGAATAGACATGCAATGAACTCTAGTGGATCCATGTGTGGTTTGTGAGAAGAACACACATGCAATGCCATTTGTTGTGGTTCATGAAAAGAACACACATCCAATGACCCTGATGGATCCTTATGTGGTTTGTGAGAAGAACACACATCCAATGACACTGGTGGATCTATATGTGGTTTGTGAGAAGAACACACATGCAATGACACTGGGTGTGGTTCATGAAAATAACACACATCCAATGAACTCTGGTGGATCCATATGTGGTTTGTGAGAAGAATACACATGCAATGACTCTAGTCGTGGTTTGTGAAAAGAACACACATGCAATCACACTGGTGGATCCATATGTGGTTTGTGAGAAGAACACACATCCAATGACACTGGTGGATCCATGTGTGGTTTCTGAGAAGAACAGATATGCAAAACACACATGCAATGACACTAGTGGATCCATATGTGGTATGTCGAAGGAACATACATGCAATGACACTAGCTGTGGTTAATGAAAAGAACAGACATGCAATGAACTCTGGTGGATCCATGTTGGGTTTGTGAGAAGAACACACATGCAATGACACTGGTTGTGGTTCATGAAAAGAACATACATCCAATGACACCGGTGGATCCATATGTGGTTTGTGAGAAGAACACACATGCAATGACACTGGGTGTGGTTCATGAAAAGAACACACATCCAATGAACTCTGGTGGATCCATATGTGGTTTGTGAGAAGAACACACATGCAATGACTCTAGCTGTGGTTTGTGAAAAGAACACACATGCAATCACACTGGTGGATCCATATGTGGTTTGTGAGAAGAACACACATGCAATGACACTGGTTGTGGTTCATGAAAAGAACATACATCCAATGACACCGGTGGATCCATATGTGGTTTGTGAGAAGAACACACATGCAATGACACTGGGTGTGGTTCATGAAAAGAACACGCATCCAATGAACTCTGGTGGATCCATATGTGGTTTGTGAGAAGAACACACATGCAATGACTCTAGCTGTGGTTTGTGAAAAGAACACACATGCAATCACACTGGTGGATCCATATGTGGTTTGTGAGAAGAACACACATCAAATGACACTGGTGGATCCGTGTGTGGTTTGTGAGAACAACACACATGCAAAACACACATGCAATGACACTGGTGGATCCATATGTGGTATGTGGAAAGAACGGACATGCAATGACACTAGCTGTGTTTAATGAAAAGAACACACATGCAATGACTCTGATGGATCCATATGTGGTTTGTGAAAAGATCTCACATGCAATGACTCTAGTTGTGGTTAATGAAACTAACACACATGCAATGACTCTTGTGGATCCATGTGGTTTGTGAAAAGAACACACATACAATGACTATAGCTATGGTAATGAAAAGAACACACATGCAATGACACTGGTGGATCCATATGTGGTTTGTGAAAAGAACAGACATGCAATGAACTCTAGTGGATCCATGTGTGGTTTGTGAGAAGAACACACATGCAATGTCACTGGTTGTGGTTCATGAAAAGAACACACATCCAATGACACTGATGGATCCTTGTGTGGTTTGTGAGAAGAACACACATCCAATGACACTGGTGGATCTATATGTGGTTTGTGAGAAGAACACATATGCAATGACACTAGGTGTGGTTCATGAAAAGAACACACATCCAATGAACTTTGGTGGATCCATATGTGGTTTGTGACAAGAATACACATGCAATGACTCTAGCCGTGGTTTGTGAAAAGAACACACATGCAATCACACTGGTGGATCCATATGTGGTTTGTGAGAAGAACACACATCCAGTGACACTGGTGGATCCATGTGTGGTTTGTGAGAAGAACAGATATGCAAAACACACATGCAATGACACTGGTGGATCCATATGTGGTATGTCGAAGGAACAGACATGCAATGACACTAGCTGTGGTTAGAACAGACATGCAATGAACTCTAGTGGATCCATGTTGGGTTTGTGAGAAGAACACACATGCAATGACACTGGTTGTGGTTCATGAAAAGAACATACATCCAATGACACCGGTGGATCCATATGTGTTTTGTGAGAAGAACACACATGCAATGACACTGGGTGTGGTTCATGAAAAGAACACACATCCAATGAACTCTGGTGGATCCATATGTGGTTTGTGAGAAGAACACACATGCAATGACTCTAGCTGTGGTTTGTGAAAAGAACACACATGCAATCACACTGGTGGATCCATATGTGGTTTGTGAGAAGAACACACACCAAATGACACTGGTGGATCCATGTGTGGTTTGTGAGAAGAACAAACATGCAAAACACACATGCAATGACACTGGTGGATCCATATGTGGTATGTGGAAAGAACAGACATGCAATGACACTAGCTGTGGTTAATGAAAAGAACACACATGCAATGACTCTGGTGGATCCATGTGGTTTGTGAAAAGAACACACATGTAATGACTCTAGCTATGGTTAATGAAAAGAACACACATGCAATGACACTGGTGGATCCATATGTGGTTTGTGAAAAGAACAGACATGCAATGAACTCTGGTGGATCCATGTTGGGTTTGTGAGAAGAACACGCATGCAATGACACTGGTTGTGGTTCATGAAAAGAACATACATCCAATGACACTGGTGGATCCATATGTGGTTTGTGAGAAGAACACACATGCAATGACACTGGGTGTGGTTCATGAAAAGAACACACATCCAATGAACTCTGGTGGATCCATATGTGGTTTGTGAGAAGAACACACATGCAATGACTCTAGCTGTGGTTTGTGAAAAGAACACACATGCAATCACACTGGTGGATCCATATGTGGTTTGTGAGAAGAACACACATCAAACGACACTGGTGGATCCATGTGTGGTTTGTGAGAAGAATAGACATGCAAAACACACATGCAATGACACTGGTGGATCCATATGTGGTATGTGGAAAGAACAGACATGCAATGACACTAGCTGTGGTTAATGAAAAGAACACACATGCAATGACTCTGATGGATCCATATGTGGTTTGTGAAAAGAACACACATGCAATGACTCTAGTTGTGGTTAATGAAAAGAACAGACATGCAATGACTCCTGTGGATCCATGTGGTTTGTGAAAAGAACACACATGCAATGACACTGGTGGATCCATATGTGGTTTGCGAAAAGAACAGACATGCAATGAACTCTGGTGGATCCATGTTGGGTTTGTGAGAAGAACACACATGCAATGACACTGGTTGTGGTTCATGAAAAGAACATACATCCAATGACACTGGTGGATCCATATGTGGTTTGTGAGAAGAACACACATGCAAGCACACTGGGTGTGGTTTATGAAAAGAACACACATCCAATGAACTCTAGTGGATCCATATGTGGTTTGTGAGAAGAACACACATGCAATGACTCTAGCTCTGGTTTGTGAAAAGAACACACATGCAATCACACTGGTGGATCCATATGTGGTTTTTGAGAAGAACACACACCAAATGACACTGGTGGATCCATGTGTGGTTTGTGAGAACAACACACATGCAAAACACACATGCAATGACACTGGTGGATCCATATGTGGTATGTGGAAAGAACAGAAATGCAATGACACTAGCTGTGGTTAATGAAAAGAACACACATGCAATGACTCTGATGGATCCATATGTGGTTTGTGAAAAGATCACACATGCAATGACTCTAGTTGTGGTTAATGAAACTAACACACATGGAATGACTCTTGTGGATCCATGTGGTTTGTGAAAAGAACACACATAAAATGACTATAGCTATGGTAATGAAAAAGAACACACATCCAAGGACAGTAGTGGATCCATATGTGGTTTGTGAAAAGAACAGACATGCACTGAACTCTAGTGGATCCATGTGTGGTTTGTGAGAAGAACACACATGCAATGTCACTGGTTGTGGTTCATGAAAAGAACACACATCCAATGACACTGATGGATCCTTATGTGGTTTGTGAGAAGAACACACATCCAATGACACTGGTGGATATATACGTGGTTTGTGAGAAGAACACACATGCAATGACACTGGGTGTGGTTCATGAAAAGTACACACATCCAATGAATTCTGGTGGATCCATATGTGGTTTGTGAGAAGAACACACATGCAATGACTCTAGCCGTGGTTTGTGAAAAGAACACACATGCAATGACACTGGTGGATCCATATGTGTTTTGTGAGAAGAACACACATCCAATGACAGTGGTGGATCCATGTGTGGTTTGTGAGAAGAACAGATATGCAAAACACACATGCAATGACACTGGTGGATCCATATGTGGTATGTCGAAGGAACAGACATGCAATGACACTAGCTGTGGTTAATGAAAAGAACAGACATGCAATGAACTCTAGTGGATCCAAGTTGGGTTTGTGAGAAGAACACACATGCGATGACACTGGTTGTGGTTGATGAAAAGAACATACATCCAATGACACCGGTGGATCCATATGTGTTTTGTGAGAAGAACACACATGCAATGACACTGGGTGTGGTTCATGAAAAGAACACACATCCAATGAACTCTGGTGGATCCATATGTGGTTTGTGAGAAGAACACACATGCAATGACTCTAGCTGTGGTTTGTGAAAAGAACACACATGCAATCACACTGGTGGATCCATATGTGGTTTGTGAGAAGAACACACACCAAATGACACTGGTGGATCCATGTGTGGTTTGTGAGAAGAACAAACATGCAAAACAGACATGCAATGACTCTGATGGATCCATATGTGGTTTGTGAAAAGAACACACATGCAATGACTCTAGTTGTGGTTAATGAAAAGAACAGACATGCAATGACTCCGGTGGATCCATGTGGTTTGTGAAAAGAACACACATGCAATGACTCTAGCTATGGTTAATGAAAAGAACACACATGCAATGACACTGGTGGATCCATATGTGGTTTGCGAAAAGAACAGACATGCAATGAACTCTGGTGGATCCATGTTGGGTTTGTGAGAAGAACACACATGCAATGACACTGGTTGTGGTTCATGAAAAGAACATACATCCAATGACACTAGTGGATCCATATGTGGTTTGTGAGAAGAACACACATGCAATCACACTGGGTGTGGTTTATGAAAAGAACACACATCCAATGAACTCTGGTGGATCCATATGTGGTTTGTGAGAAGAACACACATGCAATGACTCTAGCTCTGGTTTGTGAAAAGAACACACATGCAATCACACTGGTGGATCCATATGTGGTTTGTGAGAAGAACACACACCAAATGACACTGGTGGATCCATGTGTGGTTTGTGAGAACAACACACATGCAAAACACACATGCAATGACACTGGTGGATCCATATGTGGTATGTGGAAAGAACAGAAATGCAATGACACTAGCTGTGGTTAATGAAAAGAACACACATGCAATGACTCTGATGGATCCATATGTGGTTTGTGAAAAGATCACACATGCAATGACTCTAGTTGTGGTTAATGAAACTAACACACATGGAATGACTCTTGTGGATCCATGTGGTTTGTGAAAAGAACACACATAAAATGACTATAGCTATGGTAATGAAAAAGAACACACATGCAATGACAGTAGTGGATCCATATGTGGTTTGTGAAAAGAACAGACATGCACTGAACTCTAGTGGATCCATGTGTGGTTTGTGAGAAGAACACACATGCAATGTCACTGGTTGTGGTTCATGAAAAGAACACACATCCAATGACACTGATGGATCCTTATGTGGTTTGTGAGAAGAACACACATCCAATGACACTGGTGGATATATACGTGGTTTGTGAGAAGAACACACATGCAATGACACTGGGTGTGGTTCATGAAAAGTACACACATCCAATGAATTCTGGTGGGTCCATATGTGGTTTGTGAGAAGAACACACATGCAATGACTCTAGCCGTGGTTTGTGAAAAGAACACACATGCAATGACACTGGTGGATCCATATGTGTTTTGTGAGAAGAACACACATCCAATGACAGTGGTGGATCCATGTGTGGTTTGTGAGAAGAACAGATATGCAAAACACACATGCAATGACACTGGTGGATCCATATGTGGTATGTCGAAGGAACAGACATGCAATGACACTAGCTGTGGTTAATGAAAAGAACAGACATGCAATGAACTCTAGTGGATCCAAGTTGGGTTTGTGAGAAGAACACACATGCAATGACACTGGTTGTGGTTGATGAAAAGAACATACATCCAATGACACCGGTGGATCCATATGTGTTTTGTGAGAAGAACACACATGCAATGACACTGGGTGTGGTTCATGAAAAGAACACACATCCAATGAACTCTGGTGGATCCATATGTGGTTTGTGAGAAGAACACACATGCAATGACTCTAGCTGTGGTTTGTGAAAAGAACACACATGCAATCACACTGGTGGATCCATATGTGGTTTGTGAGAAGAACACACACCAAATGACACTGGTGGATCCATGTGTGGTTTGTGAGAAGAACAAACATGCAAAACAGACATGCAATGACACTGGTGGATCCATATGTGGTATGTGGAAAGAACAGACATGCAATGACACTAGCTGTGGTTAATGAAAAGAACACACATGCAATGACTCTGGTGGATTCATGTGGTTTGTGAAAAGAACACACATGTAATGACTCTAGCTATGGTTAATGAAAAGAACACACATGCAATGACACTGGTGGATCCATATGTGGTTTGTGAAAATAACAGACATGCAATGAACTCTGGTGGATCCATGTTGGGTTTGTGAGAAGAACACGCATGCAATGACACTGGTTGTGGTTCATGAAAAGAACATACATCCAATGACACTGGTGGATCCATATGTGGTTTGTGAGAAGAACACACATGCAATGACACTGGGTGTGGTTCATGAAAAGAACACACATCCAATGAACTCTGGTGGATCCATATGTGGTTTGTGAGAAGAACACACATGCAATGACTCTAGCTGTGGTTTGTGAAAAGAACACACATGCAATCACACTGGTGGATCCATATGTGGTTTGTGAGAAGAACACACATCAAACGACACTGGTGGATCCATGTGTGGTTTGTGAGAAGAACAGACATGAAAAACACACATGCAATGACACTGGTGGATCCATATGTGGTATGTGGAAAGAACAGACATGCAATGACACTAGCTGTGGTTAATGAAAAGAACACACATGCAATGACTCTGATGGATCCATATGTGGTTTGTGAAAAGAACACACATGCAATGACTCTAGTTGTGGTTAATGAAAAGAACACACATGCAATGACTCTAGCTATGGTTAATGAAAAGAACACACATGCAATGACACTGGTGGATCTATATGTAGTTTGTGAAAAGAACAGACATGCAATGAACTCTGGTGGATCCATGTTGGGTTTGTGAGAAGAACAGACATGCAATGACACTGGTTGTGGTTCATGAAAAGAACATACATCCAATGACACTGGTGGATCCATATGTGGTTTGTGAGAAGAACACACATGCAATCACACTGGGTGTGGTTTATGAAAAGAACACACATCCAATGAACTCTGGTGGATCCATATGTGGTTTGTGAGAAGAACACACATGCAATGACTCTAGCTCTGGTTTGTGAAAAGAACACACATGCAATCACACTGGTGGATCCATATGTGGTTTGTGAGAAGAACACACACCAAATGACACTGGTGGATCCATGTGTGGTTTGTGAGAACAACACACATGCAAAACACACATGCAATGACACTGGTGGATCCATATGTGGTATGTGGAAAGAACAGAAATGGAATGACACTAGCTGTGGTTAATGAAAAGAACACACATGCAATGACTCTGACGGATCCATATGTGGTTTGTGAAAAGATCACACATGCAATGACTCTAGTTGTGGTTAATGAAACTAACACACATGGAATGACTCTTGTGGATCCATGTGGTTTGTGAAAAGAACACACATAAAATGACTATAGCTATGGTAATGAAAAGAACACACATGCAATGACACTGGTGGATCCATATGTGGTTTGTGAAAAGAACAGACATGCACTGAACTCTAGTGGATCCATGTGTGGTTTGTGAGAAGAACACACATGCAATGTCACTGGTTGTGGTTCATGAAAGGAACACACATCCAATGACACTGATGGATCCTTATGTGGTTTGTGAGAAGAACACACATCCAATGACACTGGTGGATCTATACGTGGTTTGTGAGAAGAACACACATGCAATGACACTGGGTGTGGTTCATGAAAAGAACACACATCCAATGAACTCTGGTGGATCCATATGTGGTTTGTGAGAAGAACACACATGCAATGACTCTAGCCGTGGTTTGTGAAAAGAACACACATGCAATGACACTGGTGGATCCATATGTGTTTTGTGAGAAGAACACACATCCAATGACACTGGTGGATCCATGTGTGGTTTGTGAGAAGAACAGATATGCAAAACACACATGCAATGACACGGGTGGATCCATATGTGGTATGTCGAAGGAACAGAAATGCAATGACACTAGCCGTGGTTAATGAAAAGAACAGACATGCAATGAACTCTGGTGGATCCATGTTGGGTTTGTGAGAAGAACACACATGCAATGACACTGGCTGTGGTTCATGAAAAGAACATACATCCAATGACACCGGTGGATCCATATGTGGTTTGTGAGAAGAACACACATGCAATGACACTTGGTGTGGTTCATGAAAAGAACACACATCCAATGAACTCTGGTGGATCCATATGTGGTTTGTGAGAAGAACACACATGCAATGACTCTAGCTGTGGTTTGTGAAAATAACACACATGCAATGACTCTGGTGGATCCATGTGGTTTGTGAAAAGAACACACATGCAATGACTCTAGCTATGGTTAATGAAAAGAACACACATGCAATGACACTGGTGGATCCATATGTGGTTTGTGAAAAGAACAGACATGCAATGAACTCTGGTGGATCCATGTTGGGTTTGTTATAAGAACACACATGCAATGACACTGGTTGTGGTTCATGAAAAGAACATACATCCAATGACACTGGTGGATCCATATGTGGTTTGTGAGAAGAACACACATGCAATCACACTGGGTGTGGTTTATGAAAATAACACACATCCAATGAACTCTGGTGGATCCATATGTGGTTTGTGAGAAGAACACACATGCAATGACTCTAGCTCTGGTTTGTGAAAAGAACACACATGCAATCACACTGGTGGATCCATATGTGGTTTGTGAGAAGAACACACACCAAATGACACTGGTGGATCCATGTGTGGTTTGTGAGAACAACACACATGCAAAACACACATGCAATGACACTGGTGGATCCATATGTGGTATGTGGAAAGAACAGAAATGCAATGACACTAGCTGTGGTTAATGAAAAGAACACACATGCAATGACTCTGACGGATCCATATGTGGTTGTGAAAAGATCACACATGCAATGACTCTAGTTGTGGTTAATGAAACTAACACACATGGAATGACTCTTGTGGATCCATGTGGTTTGTGAAAAGAACACACATAAAATGACTATAGCTATGGTAATGAAAAGAACACACATGCAATGACACTGGTGGATCCATATGTGGTTTGTGAAAAGAACAGACATGCACTGAACTCTAGTGGAGCCATGTGTGGTTTGTGAGAAGAACACACATGCAATGTCACTGGTTGTGGTTCATGAAAAGAACACACATCCAATGACACCGATGGATCCTTATGTGGTTTGTGAGAAGAACACACATCCAATGACACTGGTGGATCTATACGTGGTTTGTGAGAAGAACACACATGCAATGACACTGGGTGTGGTTCATGAAAAGAACACACATCCAATGAACTCTGGTGGATCCATATGTGGTTTGTGAGAAGAACACACATGCAATGACTCTAGCCGTGGTTTGTGAAAAGAACACACATGCAATGACACTGGTGGATCCATATGTGTTTTGTGAGAAGAACACACATCCAATGACACTGGTGGATCCATGTGTGGTTTGTGAGAAGAACAGATATGCAAAACACACATGCAATGACACTGGTGGATCCATATGTGGTATGTCGAAGGAACAGACATGCAATGACACTAGCTGTGGTTAATGAAAAGAACAGACATGCAATGAACTCTGGTGGATCCATGTTGGGTTTGTGAGAAGAACACACATGCAATGACACTGGCGGTGGTTCATGAAAAGAACATACATCCAATGACACCGGTGGATCCATATGTGGTTTGTGAGAAAAACACACATGCAATGACACTTGGTGTGGTTCATGAAAAGAACACACATCCAATGAACTCTAGTGGATCCATATGTGGTTTGTGAGAAGAACACACATGCAATGACTCTAGCTGTGGTTTGTGAAAAGAACACACATGCAATGACTCTGGTGGATCCATGTGGTTTGTGAAAAGAACACACATGCAATGACTCTAGCTATGGTTAATGAAAAGAACACACATGCAATGACACTGGTGGATCCATATGTGGTTTGTGAAAAGAACAGACATGCAATGAACTCTGGTGGATCCATGTTGGGTTTGTGAGAAGAACACACATGCAATGACACTGGTTGTGGTTCATGAAAAGAACATACATCCAATGACACTGGTGGATCCATATGTGGTTTGTGAGAAGAACACACATGCAATCACACTGGGTGTGGTTTATGAAAAGAACACACATCCAATGAACTCTGGTGGATCCATATGTGGTTTGTGAGAAGAACACACATGCAATGACTCTAGCTCTGGTTTGTGAAAAGAACACACATGCAATCACACTGGTGGATCCATATGTGGTTTGTGAGAAGAACACACACCAAATGACACTGGTGGATCCATGTGTGGTTTGTGAGAACAACACACATGCAAAACACACATGCAATGACACTGGTGGATCCATATGTGGTATGTGGAAAGAACAGAAATGCAATGACACTAGCTGTGGTTAATGAAAAGAACACACATGCAATGACTCTGACGGATCCATATGTGGTTTGTGAAAAGATCACACATGCAATGACTCTAGTTGTGGTTAATGAAACTAACACACATGGAATGACTCTTGTGGATCCATGTGGTTTGTGAAAAGAACACACATAAAATGACTATAGTTATGGTAATGAAAAGAACACACATGCAATGACACTGGTGGATCCATATGTGGTTTGTGAAAAGAACAGACATGCACTGAACTCTAGTGGATCTATGTGTGGTTTGTGAGAAGAACACACATGCAATGTCATTGGTTGTGGTTCATGAAAAGAACACACATCCAATGACACCGATGGATCCTTATGTAGTTTGTGAGAAGAACACACATCCAATGACACTGGTGGATCTATACGTGGTTTGTGAGAAGAACACACATGCAATGACACTGGGTGTGGTTCATGAAAAGAACACACATCCAATGAACTCTGGTGGATCCATATGTGGTTTGTGAGAAGAACACACATGCAATGACTCTAGTCGTGGTTTGTGAAAAGAACACACATGCAATGACACTGGTGGATCCATATGTGTTTTGTGAGAAGAACACACATCCAATGACACTGGTGGATCCATGTGTGGTTTGTGAGAAGAACAGATATGCAAAACACACATGCAATGACACTGGTGGATCCATATGTGGTATGTCGAAGGAACAGACATGCAATGACACTAGCTGTGGTTAATGAAAAGAACAGACATGCAATGAACTCTGGTGGATCCATGTTGGGTTTGTGAGAAGAACACACATGCAATGACACTGGCGGTGGTTCATGAAAAGAACATACATCCAATGACACCGGTGGATCCATATGTGGTTTGTGAGAAAAACACACATGCAATGACACTTGGTGTGGTTCATGAAAAGAACACACATCCAATGAACTCTGGTGGATCCATATGTGGTTTGTGAGAAGAACACACATGCAATGACTCTAGCTGTGGTTTGTGAAAAGAACACACATGCAATGACTCTGGTGGATCCATGTGGTTTGTGAAAAGAACACACATGCAATGACTCTAGCTATGGTTAATGAAAAGAACACACATGCAATGACACTGGTGGATCCATATGTGGTTTGTGAAAAGAACAGACATGCAATGAACTCTGGTGGATCCATGTTGGGTTTGTGAGAAGAACACACATGCAATGACACTGGTTGTGGTTCATGAAAAGAACATACATCCAATGACACTGGTGGATCCATATGTGGTTTGTGAGAATAACACACATGCAATCACACTAGGTGTGGTTTATGAAAAGAACACACATCCAATGAACTCTGGTGGATCCATATGTGGTTTGTGAGAAGAACACACATGCAATGACTCTAGCTCTGGTTTGTGAAAAGAACACACATGCAATCACACTGGTGGATCCATATGTGGTTTGTGAGAAGAACACACACCAAATGACACTGGTGGATCCATGTGTGGTTTGTGAGAACAACACACATGCCAAACACACATGCAATGACACTGGTGGATCCATATGTGGTATGTGGAAAGAACAGACATGCAATGACACTAGCTGTGGTTAATGAAAAGAACACACATGCAATGACTCTGATGGATCCATATGTGGTTTGTGAAAAGATCACACATGCAATGACTCTAGTTGTGGTTAATGAAACTAACACACATGGAATGACTCTTGTGGATCCATGTGGTTTGTGAAAAGAACATACATAAAATGACTATAGTTATGGTAATGAAAAGAACACACATGCAATGACACTGGTGGATCCATATGTGGTTTGTGAAAAGAACAGACATGCACTGAACTCTAGTGGATCCATGTGTGGTTTGTGAGAAGAACACACATGCAATGTCACTGGTTGTGGTTCATGAAAAGAACACACATCCAATGACACTGATGGATACTTATGTGGTTTGTGAGAAGAACACACATCCAATGACACTGGTGGATCTATACGTGGTTTGTGAGAAGAACACACATGCAATGACACTGGGTGTGGTTCATGAAAAGAATACACATCCAATGAACTCTGGTGGATCCATATGTGGTTTGTGAGAAGAACACACATGCAATGACTCTAGCCGTGGTTTGTGAAAAGAACACACATGCAATGACACTGGTGGATCCATATGTGTTTTGTGAGAAGAACACACATCCAATGACACTGGTGGATCCATGTGTGGTTTGTGAGAAGAACAGATATGCAAAACACACATGCAATGACACTGGTGGATCCATATGTGGTATGTCGAAGGAACATACATGCAATGACACTAGCTGTGGTTAATGAAAAGAACAGACATGCAATGAACTCTGGTGGATCCATGTTGGGTTTGTGAGAAGAACACACATGCAATGACACTGGTTGTGGTTCATGAAAAGAACATACATCCAATGATACCGGTGGATCCATATGTGGTTTGTGAGAAGAACACACATGCAATGACACTGGGTGTGGTTCATGAAAAGAACACACATCCAATAAACTCTGGTGGATCCATATGTGGTTTGTGAGAAGAACACACATGCAATGACTCTAGCTGTGGTTTGAGAAAAGAACACACATGCAATCACACTGGTGGATCCATATGTGGTTTGTTAGAAGAACACGCATCAAATGACACTGGTGGATCCATGTGTGGTTTGTGAGAAGAACAAACATGCAAAACACACATGCAATGACACTGGTGGATCCATATGTGGTATGTGGAAAGAACAGACATGCAATGACACTAGCTGTGGTTAATGAAAAGAACACACATGCAATGACTCTGATGGATCCATATGTGGTTTGTGAAAAGAATACACATGCAATGACTCTAGCTATGGTTAATGAAAAGAACACACATGCAATGACACTGGTGGATCCCTATGTGGTTTATGAAAAGAACAGACATGCAATGAACTCTGGTGGATCCATGTTGGGTTTGTGAGAAGAACACACATGCAATGACACTGGTTGTATTTCATGAAAAGAACATACATCCAATGACACTGGTGGATACATATGTGGTTTGTGAGAAGAACACACATGCAATGACACTGGGTGTGGTTCATGAAAAGAACACACATCCAATGAACTATGGTGGATCCATATGTGGTTTGTGAGAAGAACACACATGCAATGACTCTAGCTGTGGTTTGTGAAAAGAACACACATGCAATCACACTGGTGGATCCATATATGGTTTGTGAGAAGAACACACATCAAATGACACATAGTGGATCCATGTGTGGTTTGTGAGAACAACACACATGCAAAACACACATGCAATGACACTGGTGGATCCATATGTGGTATGTGGAAAGAATAGACATGCAATGACACTAGGTGTGGTTAATGAAAAGAAAACACATGCAATGACTCTGATGGATCCATATGTGGTTTGTGAAAAGATCACTCATGCAATGACTCTAGTTGTGGTTAATGAAACGAACACACATGCAATGACTCTTGTGGATCCATGTGGTTTGTGAAAAGAACACACATCCAATGACTATAGCTATGGTAATGAAAAGAACACACATGAAATGACATTGGTGGATCCATATGTGGTTTGTGAAAAGAACAGACATGCAATGAACTCTCGTGGATCCATGTGTGGTTTGTGAGAACAACACACATGCAATGACACTGGTTGTGGTTCATGAAAAGAACACACATGCAATGACACTGATGGATCCTTATGTGGTTTGTGAGAAGAACACATCTCCAATGACACTGGTGGATCTATATGTGGTTTGTGAGAAGAACACACATGCAATGACACTGGGTGTGGCTCATGAAAAGAACACACATCCAATGAACTCTAGTGGATCCATATGTGGTTTGTGAGAAAAACACACATGCAATGACTCTAGCCGTGGTTTGTGAAAAGAACACACATGCAATCACACTGGTGGATCCATATGTGGTTTGTGAGAAGAACACACATGCAAACACACATGCAATGACACTGGTGGATCCATATGTTCTATGTGGAAGGAACAGACATGCAATGACACTAGCTGTGGTTAATGAAAAGAACACACATGCAATGACTCTGATGGATCCATATGTGGTTTGTGAAAAGAACACACACGCAATGACTCTAGTTGTGGTTAATGTAAAGAACACACATGCAATGACTCTTGTGGATCCATGTGGTTTTTGAAAAGAACACACATACAATGACTCTAGCTATGGTAATGAAAAGAACACACATGCAATGACACTGGTGGATCCATATGTGGTTTGTGAAAAGAACAGACATGCAATGAACTCTGGTGGATCCATGTGTGGTTTGTGAGAAGAACACACATGCAATGACACTGGTTGTGGTTCATGAAAAGAACACACATCCAATGACACTAGTGGATCCTGATGTGGTTTGTGAGAAGAACACACATCCAATGACACTGGTGGATCCATATGTGGTTTCTGAGAAGAACACACATGCAATGACACTGGGTGTGGTTCATGAAAAGAACACACATCCAATGAACTCTGGTGGATCCATATGTGGTTTGTGAGAAGAACACACATGCAATGACTCTAGTTGTGGTTTGTGAAAAGAACACACATGCAATCACACTGGTGGATCCATATGTGGTTTGTGAGAAGAACACACATCCAATGACACTGGTGGATCCATGTGTGGTTTGTGAGAAGAACACACATGCAAAACACACATGAAATGACACCGGTGGATCCATATGTGGTTTGTGGAAAGAACAGACATGCAATGACACTAAATGTGGTTAATGAAAAGAACACACATGCAATGACTCTGATGGATCCATATGTGGTTTGTGAAAAGAACACACATGCAATGACTCTAGTTGTGGTTAATGAAACGAACACACATGCAATGACTCTTGTGGATCCATGTGGTTTGTGAAAAGAACACAGATACAATTACTCTAGCTATGGTAATGAAAAGAACACACATGCAATGACACTGGTGGATCCATATGTGGTTTGTGAAAAGAATAGACATGGAATGAACTCTGGTGGATCCATGTGTGGTTTTTGAAAAAAAACACATGCAATGACACTGGTTGTGGTTCATGAAAAGAACACACATCCAATGACACTGGTGGATCCTTATATGGTTTGTGAAAAGAACACACATGTGATGACACTAGTGGATACACATGTGGTTTGTGAAAAGAACACACATGCAATAACACGGGTGGATCAATGTGGTTTGTGAGAATAACAGACATGCATTGAACTCTAGTGGATCCATATGTGGTTCATGAAAAGAACAAACATGCAATGACACTGGGTGTGGTTTGTGAAAAGAACACACATGCAATGACCCTGGATGTGGTTTGTGAGAAGAACACACATGCAATGACACTGGTGGATCCATATGTGGTTTGTGAAAATAACACACATGCAATGACACTGGTTGTGGTTCATGAAAAGAACACGCATGCAATGACACTGGTGGATCCATATGTGGTTTGTGAGAAGAACACACATCCAATGACACTGGTGGATCCATATGTGGTTTGTGAGAAGAACACACATGCAATGACACTAGGTGTGGTTCATGAAAAGAACACACATCCAATGCCACTAGTGGGTCCTTATGTGGTTTGTGAAAATAACACACATGCAATGACTCTAGCTACGGTTTGTGAGAAGAACACACATGCAATGACACTGGTGGATCGATATGTGGTTTGTGAGAAGAACACACACCCAATGACACTGTGGATCCATATATGTGGTTTGTGATAAGAATACACATGCAATGAACTCTGGTGGATCCATGTTGGGTTTGTGAGAAGAACACACATGCAATGACACTGGCTGTGGTTCATGAAAAGAACATACATACAATGACACCGGTGGATCCATATGTGGTTTGTGAGAAGAACACACATGCAATGACACTTGGTGTGGTTCATGAAAAGAACACACATCCAATGAACTCTGGTGGATCCATATGTGGTTTGTGAGAAGAACACACATGTAATGACTCTAGGTGTGGTTCATGTGTGGTTTGTGAAAAGAACAAACATGTAATGATTCTATATGTGGTTCATGAAAAGAACACACATGCAATGACTCTAGGTGGATCCATGTGTGTTTTGTGAAAAGAACAGACATGCAATGATTCTAGGTGTGGTTAATGAAAAGAACACACATCCAATGACACCGGTGAATCCTTATGTGGTTTGTGGAAAGAACAAACATGCAATGACTCTCGCTCTGGTTCGTGAAAAGAACACACATGCAATGACATTGGTGGATCCATATGTGGTTTGTGAGAAGAATAGACATGCAATGACACTGGGTGTGGTTCATGAAAAGAACACACATCCAATGACACTGGTGGATCCTTATGTGGTTTGTGAGAAGAATAGACATGCAATGACTCTAGCTGTGGTTCATGAAAAGAACACACATGCAATGACACTAGTGGATCCATTTGTGGTTTGTGAAAAGAACACACATCCAATGACACTGGTGGATCCATATGTGGTTTGTGGAATGAACAGACATGCAATGACTCTAGCTATGGTCTAATTTCCCCCATCATCATTTGTCTGATTGGTTAATCATTCACACTTTATGGAGGGCTTAATATTGAAAATAAGATGAATCTAGACACTGGTTCTAATGGCAGTTTTCTATCTTATACCTATGATGAAGCTTGGAAACTAATAATAAAAATGAGGGAGGCAACAGAAAATCTTAAAAATGAGGAGAACATTACAAATAGTTTCTCTGAATATGCTTGTGTTAACGATTTCCTTGTATATGAAAGGACTTGTGTACTGATTAAAACCCTTGGTATTGATTCTTACACAGTAAAGAAAATTATTGAGAATTATGGAGGGAATTTACAGGTACCTATAGAATGGGAACCCCATAAACCCCTCGAAGAAAAGAAGCATGCAAGAGCGCTAATGGAAGAGTTCTCCTCAGCACCTATTCAAGAGAATATCAAGAAAAGGAAAAAAGAGGAAGAACACATAAAGAAGAGATTAAAGAAACTAGAAAAGAACCCCGAAGCTACCAATATAAATAATGTTATATTAAAAGATCTTATGGAAGCACGGATAGTGGACAATGAAGTGGTTATGCTAGACTTTGAAACCTCAGAATTCATTGAAGGTAAAGTATGAGGTAACGAAACTTCTAAACCTATGACTCCTATATATTATGGAGAAACTTCCTTATACGGAATTTGTGAGCTGATCTCCACTATAAATATAATGCCCTCATCACTTTATGAGGAACTTCGCTATAATTTAAATAATCCAGATGTAGAACCTGTAGATACTACTATTAAATTTTCTAATAGGACTAATATAAAACCGGAAGGAGTTACCAGAAACATCTATGTCTTTATTGGATCACTCATGTACCCCCTTGATTTTCATATTGTTGACATGCCTCGAGATTATTTTTGTCCTATTCTTTTAGGCAGGCCCTTTGTTTCCACAATCAAAGCTCGAGTTGATAATAAGAAGGAGACTATTTCACTGACGTTTGGAGAAGAGGAAATGACATTCCACTTCACCAAACTAAAGAAGAGGCCATATGAAGTGGAAGATATCAAGGAAGAGAAAACGATTGCCAAGCTGGCCGCAATTCATTTCAGTAGTCCACAAGATGAATTAGAAAGGAGCCTAATTAATTGGGAGGAAGCACCGGATGATGAGGAGAGAGAAAAAATGGATGATTACCTTGATTCAGTCCCAGAAGCACAAAATCCACATGACTATGAAGAACTGGTAAGAAAAGGAGATGAAGAACCTCCACTTCCAGACGATATGAGGTATGAGTTTTTAGATAATGAAAATAAATGTCCTGTTATTATTAGCAAAAATTTATCAGAAAATGAAACAAATAAACTCATTTCGGTGTTAGTTAA
This sequence comes from Avena sativa, assembly GCA_916181665.1. Classification (NCBI taxonomy): domain Eukaryota; kingdom Viridiplantae; phylum Streptophyta; class Magnoliopsida; order Poales; family Poaceae; genus Avena; species Avena sativa. Next base: position 538,244,317 of record OV702289.1, on the reverse strand, counting down.
GCATCGTGAAGCCTTTGGATATACTCTAAGTGATATTAAAGGAATAGATCCATCTATTGTAACACATAAGATTACCATGCTTGATGATGTTGAACCTGCAGTGGATACACAAAGAAGGCTTAATCCAAAAATGAAGGAAGTAGTGAGAAAAGAGGTTATACGCTTACTAGATGCTGGCATAATATATCCTATTTCTGACAGTAAGTAGTTTTGCCCAGCTCATTTCATACCAAGACAAGGTGGTATTGATGCTGTTATGAATGAGGATGGTGAGCTAGTTCCTGTAAGGCATATTATTGGATATCATATGTGCATTGATTTCAGGAAGCTAAACCGTGAGACAAAGAAAAATCATAAAACTATACCATTCATGGATAAATTTTTAGAAAGACTTAGTAATAATTCTTATTTCTGTTTTCTTGATGGTTATTCTGGATATTCTCAAATTGCCATACAACCGGAAGATCAAGAGAAAACAACTTTCACTTGCCCTTATGGCACGTATGCTTATAGATTAATTCTGTTTGGCTTATGTAATGCAACATCGACTTTTCAAGAATGTGTTTTAAAAATCTTTGATGATCTTGTTGAGAAGACTATGGAAGTTCTAACAAATGACTTTGTTGTTTGTGGAACAACCTTTGATAATTGCCTCTACAATCTAACCAAAATTTTACAGAGATGCAGGCAATCAAATTTGGTTTTGAATTGGGAATAATGTTGTTTCATGGAAAGAGAAGGTAAAGTTTTTGGGCATAAGGTTTCAAAGAAGGGAATAGAAATAGATAAAACTAATATAAATGCTATAGAAAATCTTCCAATTCCTCAGGACATAAAAAACTTAAAAATGTTTCTAGGACATGCAGATTTTTATAAGCGTTTTATAAAAGATTTTGCTAAAATAGCGATGCCTCTCACCAACCTACTTGAGAAAGAAACTCCATTCCACTTAGATCATAACTGCATTGCAGCCTTTGAGAACCTTAAAAACAAATTAGTTTCAGCACCTATCATGCAACCTCCAAAATGGGATGAACCTTTCGAAATCATGTGTGATGCTAGTGACTATGCTTTAGGGGTTGCATTAGGACAGCGAGACAGAAAGAATTTAAATGTTATTTATTATGATAGTAGACCTCTTAATAAGATTCAGAAAAATTAGGCTACTACAGAAAAAGTCCCTAGCTATAATTTTTGCTTGCGACAAATTTACATCTTACATCATTAATTCTAGGGTAATAGTTCATACGGATCACCAAGCTTTGCGTCACCTCCTTGTGAAAAACGATGCAAAGCCCAGGTTGATTAGGTGGGTTTTATTACTACAAGAATATGATTTGCAAATAGTAGATATGAGGGGTAAGGATAATCCGGTAGCAGATCATCTCTCTAGGATGGAGGGAACAATTACTAACCCCGTACCTATAAATGAATCATTTCCGGGAGAATATTTAGCAAATGTTGAAATTGCTGATCTGTGGTATGCAGATTATGCTAACTATCTCGCAATAAAATTTATACCTCCTGGTATGACAAGAAATCAAAGGATGAAATTCTTTAAGGATCTTAAATATTACTTTTGGGATGATCCGTATCTATACCGTCATGGACCTGACGGAATGATCCAGAAGTGTGTTCCTAACCATGAAATGAATACAATATTGCAAGCTTGTCATGACAACCCGTACGGAGGACATCATGTAGGTAAGCAAACCGCAGTGAAGGTACTTCAATCTAGATTCTATTGGCCCACCTTTCTCAAGGACGCACATAGGTATGTAGAACTTTGTGATGCTTGCCAAAGAAGAGGTAATATAGGTAGGATATAAGAGATGGCAATGAATTATTACAGTCTTATAATCGAACCCTTTGATGTATGGGGAATGGATTACATGGGACCTTTTATAGAATTAAATGGTTAAACTCATATTCTTGTTGCTATCGATTACGTTACTAAATGGGTTGAAGCTATTCCAACAAGCCATGCAGATGCAGCCGCCTCAGTGAAGATTATCAAGGACATTATATTCCCTAGGTTTGGAGTTCCTAGATTTTTAATCACTGATGGTGGTTCTCATTTTATGAAAGGAACTTTCAGGAAAATCCTCAACAAATATGGAGTAACTCACCGCATTGCTTCACCATATCATCCTTAAACAAGTGGTCAAGTGGAACTCTCTAATAGAGAATTAAAGACCATACTTGAGAAGACGGTGGACAAATCAAGAAAATATTGGTCATACAAGTTAAGTGATCAGCCTAGAAGAAGTGATTAAGTAAAGATATACAAGGAATGGCAACTACAAGAAGAGTGGACTCGAGACGGAATAAAGCAACTCTACGGTCAAGCTATTGACCATAAAAGAGCGCTTCATGGGAGGCAACCCATGCGAAGAAAAGGTTTGAGTAAAATTTTTAATTTTAATTGAAGTGTTAATTGAGCATTGTGTTAAATAAGGAACATTTGATGCTCTAGCGAAGAAGGAAGATTAATAATGCCAAAATTGCTCGAAAATCTAAGTTGTCATGTTTCTGTCAAAACTTGATATTTCGTTAAGATTCAGATTAATAAAGAATCCTTGGAGAAGCAGGAAAATTTGGTGGATCCAGAGGGTTTAACGACCAGCTATACGGCGGGAATAAAAGTTCCGGCCGTATAGCTGCGGTCGTATAGTTGTTTCGGCATCGCCCCTTCCATCCATGAAAGGTACTGATAGTTTAACGACCAACTATATGGCGGAAATTATAATTCTGCCCGTATAGTCACCGTCGTATAGATATCGATGCCTTTGACAAAACTATTTTCTGGGTACTGATAGTTTAACGATCAACTATACGGCAGGAATAAAAATTGTGCCCGTATAGTTGTGGTCATATAGATATCAACCCATCTCCAAAATTTTTATTCAGAGTATAGAGGGTTTAACGACCAACTATACAGCGGGAATAAAAATTCCTGCCCATATAGTTCCGGCCGTATAATTGGTTCCACCGTAGATGTTGAAAGGGAAATAGACGTCGCCTAGAGGGGGGGTGAATAGGCATTTTAAAATTATTATGGTTTAGGCTCTAATAAATGCGGAATAAAACTTAACGTTTAATTTATCAAGCCAAAACCTATATCCACTAGTTTCACTAAGTGCACCAACAACATATGCTAAGCAAGACAAGCAACAAGGTGATAGCAAGATATAGTACTTCAAGCACGAAGGCTATCACAATGTAAATTGCATGGGCAAAGGGCTCGGTTCAGAGATAACCGATGGACGTGGAGACGATGATTTGTTTCCCGAAGTTCGCTTCCAAAGAAGCTACGTCTCCGTTGGAGAGGTGCGGGGGCGCAATGTACTTCGAACGCCACAAATGGCTCACCTCGAGGTGTGGTGGCTCGATGCTCACCCAACGCCACACAAGGCCTCACCAAGGATGCGAAGCCACGCAACTCACCGACGCCACAAAAGGCTCACCCTATTCTCCCGTGAGCTCGCCACAAAGGCCTACTCACGTTCCACTATGGGACACTTGAGGGCGGTCACGGAACCCGTACAAGGCTTGGGGCAATCTCCACAACTCAATTGGAGGGCTCCCAAGAAACGCCACAAAGGCTCCACAATGCCACAAAAGGCCAACAAGCTTGGGGAACCTCCACAACTCAATTGGAGCCCCAAGAACAATGCCACAAAGGCTACAAAGACACAAAAGGCAACAAGGCCACAAAAGGCTACAAGACCACAAAAGGTCAACTATCCAACCACACAACCATCTAGGGTTCCAAGAACCCAAGAGAAACAATCCTAAGGGATTAAACTCACCGAATCTCCGAGGAGAACTCAAACCTATGCACCAAATGCAAGAGGCAAGTCCTTCACTCTCAAATTCCACCAAAGTTACAAAAGCTATTGGGGGAATAAGGGAGGAAGAACACAAGAGGAGAACACAAAACTCTCCAAGATCTAGATCCCAAGAATTCCTTCACAAAGAAGGGATTTGGTTTGGTAGGGGTTGTAGATCTAGATCTCCTCTCTCAAATCCCTCAAAGAGATGCAAGAATCATAGGAGGGAGAAGGGAAGAGGGAAAGCTTTTGAAGGTCAACAATGGAGGAGAGAGAGTGGAAGAGCTAGTAAAAATGACCTCAAAACTTGGGGAAACTTTTGGGAAGAGGGGGCCCTTAAATAGGGCAACAGAAATCTGCCCGTTTGGGCCAAATTCGTGCCCCACCGGAACTACCGGTGCCCACCGGTACTACCTCTAAATAGAAACACAAGATACAGAAGAAAAACGAGATTTACCGGAACTTTGGCCGGAACTTGGGCCGGTACTACCGTTCAAGCAAAAACGTTGGACAACATTGCACGAAAACTTCAATAGCTTTTGACTCCGGACTCCGATTTCGATGATCTTGGGCTTGTTTTGAAGAGAACAAAAATCTCTAAAAGATTATGCAAATAAACATCATAGTCCAACAAGAGAGGATAAAAATAAGATGGAGAAAGGTATGACCTCTCAGAAGCGATGAACCGGTAAAACCTCCAGAACCCAAAACGCAAGAAGTTGAGCTTGGAAACTCTAATTGGGATGAAACCAATTTTATTGGAAAGATAATAAAGAGTAGAATCCAACAAAAAGTGAAATATTGGGTATCACCAAGGGATAAAATACCATGAATATATATGTGAGATACCTCCCAAGGTGTGGAGCCGGAAAACCCGCAAGATCAAAAACGCAATAAGATATGCAAGGGAAATCCGTTTTTGATGAACTAGAGCTTGTTATGAAGATAACCACAAGCTCTAGATCCTCACATGGAGAAGAACCAAACAACAACCAAGAAAGATGATGCTATGTATGCAAGGGTTTGAGTTCTCTTCGAAAGATACGAATGAGTCACCCACTCGAGAGCCCCTCTTGATAGTACGGCTATCTATCCTAAACCCGGTCTCCCAACACTACAAAAACACTACAAGAGACCGGTAAAATAGAAACCCTATCACGATCATACCTTTGCCTTGAGCATCCCACTTGAGCTTGATGTAGAAAATCTTATCACCTTTAAGATGGAACACCTTTCTTGATTGCACTTGCTTGATGAAGTCTTGAGAAATAATCCCCCATACTCCATGGGGAAGCCTCTTCTTCGAACTTGTCTTCATCATTCCATGATTGCCGAGGATGGCAAGCTTCAAGAATGAGATCTTCTAGAGATGACGCATCTTGAGCTTGCACTTCAATTCTTGATGATGTCTTGAAGATTGCCATGAGGAACTCCATCTTCTTCTTCTTCTTCAAGACATACTTGATCTTCTTCTTCTACTTGATTCCAATAGGCACAAAGCCCTTGGACATTGCTTCTTATTTTTCATCCTTGAAACCAACACATGGTCCAAGCGATGCCAATGGACAAACCTACAAGTGAAACTCAATTTGCACATTAGTCCATAGGGATTGTCATTAATTACCAAAACCACACATGGGGCATACATGCCCTTTCAATCTCCCCCATTTTGGTAATTGATGACAATCCCCTAGAGAGGGTTTAAATAAGGAATTTAACGAACAAAAATGGTTGCCCCAACCTCAAGTACTACACAAGTATGTGATGTTTGTGCAACTACAATATATAGAGCAAACTCCCCCACAATCTATGCATGTGTGATGAACTTGAATTTCATTGCATAGATTGCCAACCATTATCAGTGGTTGAGTTTCCTCTATATATTCAACATGCAAAGCAACAACAAAGATGCAAGAGCATGAAAGGATAATGCTTAAGAACCAACTCAAAGCATAAACCAACTTCCCTTAAACCCTCTAAAACTTCTCCCCCATTGGCATCGATTGCCAAAATGGGTGAAAAGTTCTAGACAGCCAATATAGTGAGAATTCCTCCAAAGGTGTGCATATGCACATATTCAATGATGAATCCTTGGGGGGAAGTAAAACTATATTGAGGACCCAAAGATTGCAAAGAAGAAAAGAAAGAGAAAATAGTTTCAACAAATGAAGCGAGCAACCCAAAAGACCTAAAAATACCAATTGACAACAACAATTGATACCAAAAGAAAAACACAAGAAATTATGATACTAGCAAATGAGTGTTTAAATGAAATAGGGAAGCTCTCCAATCTTTGTGCACAAGATAGAATCAAATAATTTGAATACATCTTGCATAAATATGGAATCCTCACTCCCCATAAACATCTAAGACACAAAAGATGAGAACAAAGGCAAATGAGCATCATTAAATGAATTAGAGAAGCTCCCCAAGGATTATGCACCAATTATGATGATTGCATTTGGAAACAAAGTGCATAATCATGGAATCCTCACTCCTACAAACTTATTTAATAATACACGGCAAGAGAGATCAAATTATGAGTGTCTGGAGATGCAAACAAATGGGACAAGCACTCATAGGAAAATAAATTTGGAAGCCACCGAAGGGTCAAAAAGAAATAAAGGGTGGTCTCCAAGGAAAAACACAAACAACCAAAGATTTATCTTCTCTTGTGTGTATAAGTTTCTAGATGGAAAATATCACAAAGACATATGCCCACAAAGAAACATGCACACACAAAATAGATACACAAGAAAGCACATGAACAACAAAATGAAGTCATATAATATATCAATAGGATTTTTGCTTGAAAGCATGGACAAAGGCTCAAATATATCTTATTGTACATCGATGAGCTTCAAACACCAACACACAACATACATTCAACTATTACCAAGGGAAAAGGAAATAGTTGAAATATATGGAGAAAGGAAACAAGTATCATAAATAGAAAATAACTATGCAAAATACTCACTATTGCACATGAGAGTGAATGAGGAAAGATATGCAATAAAATTGCTAGATTGACATATTTGGGAAAGGTGAATCATTAGCATGATTTTGTATAGTCCCAATTATATGCACCCATCTCAACATACCCACATTTGCAATAGATGGTACTTGCAAAAACCAAACAAAGAACCTTAACACTACAAACACACAAATACATGCCAACATGCAACCCACAAAAGGTTGGAAACAAGATATGTATGCATGAGAGAGATACTTGTTACCGAGATATAGTTGGTAGGATGTAGAGGATAAGAATTTGTTGATCATCCTAGCTTGCCTCCAATTGACATGTAGGCACCACTTCTTCCTAATGGATGAGACAAGCATCCAATATATCTCCAATGTACCTAAAACACAATTAAGTACACTATGTTCCCAAATAAATTGGGTCCAAAGTAGTTAGTGCAACTACAATATATAAGAGAAGCTCCACATAAATATGTGCATATTAATATGAAATTGAATTTCATGCACATCTTAGCCGATAGGATTTGGTGAAAATCCCCTAGATATTGGATCAAGAAAGCAAGAAAGCTATGATATACACATGTAGTAAATATGCATGCACAAGACTCTCAACAACCAAAAATGATATACAATTTGAACTAAAACACCAAGTAAACCAAGAAGTAGCACACAAGAGTGTGACAAGACAAAAGGTGTCCAAATTGTATCAAAGAGCCAAATCAACACATGAAAGGACACAAATTCAACAAATGAACAAGGCAAAAGCCAAAGAGCATAAGATAGACAACAACACCAATGCTCAAGGATTTATCTCATTCTAAATATCAAAACAAGTAACAAAGAATGAGACAAAGCCTACTCCCAAATAGAGCAAGATTCCAACACATAAACCAAACTCTCTACACTTTTCATGATGGCACAAAGTACCAAAAGAAAAGATCAAGCATCCAAGCACAAGAAATACTATGTGGATCAACACAAGAAGCATAAAAGGAGTGTTCTAGATAATATAGGAGAGCTCCCCCATGAATGGTGCATTATATTGAATTTTTCTTTTGAATGCAAAATGCACACAAAAGATATCATCACTACTACCTACATTAAATAAAACACAAGGGAATACCAATAAACTAAAATGATCCACAAGAGGCAAGACATGGGAGAAAAAGAAAACACATTCTTGGCCAAAGATAGGACAAAGAAAAGCAAAGGCCAAAGTGAACAAGATCAATAAATCCTACCATATATGGAGTGTCACTTGTCCAAGGACAAGAATTATGGGAAAGTTTTCCCGAGGTAGTTTGCAAGGAAATCATGATCATATTCACACAAAGAAGCATGTAACAAGATATAAAAGTTATGCTTGATGCTTCTAGAGATATTCTTGATAGCTCCATGTAGTCACACAATCAATAAAGATTAAAGTAACTTGAAGCAAATGGTTTCCATAGAGAATATTGAGGTCCAAATATGAGGAAACACATATCAAGAAAAACTCTCACAAACAAGATCCACAAGATGAGCAATAAAAGAAACAAAGAAAATTAGAACTTGTTTGAGCTAAATGTGCCACATAGGAGCTAGATAAATAAATATCAATTCTAAGTGACACTACCTCAAATGTCCACATTTACTAGGTTTGTAGTATGCACAAAGCATATGACTCCCCCATAATGTGATAAATCAAGAATTCTCAACAAGAGGTAAAAACATCCAAATAGAGATGATTAATGAACATTATGGAACTTTAATTTCTCATGAGAAAGACATACCACATAGAGACTAGATAAACTTGCAATATAAATACTAAGTGGTATTCCTCATGTATACACATTTTAGGATTGTGGAATGCCCAAGCATAAAACTCCCCCAAAATGGGATAGTCCATTAATCTCTCACAAGAGCCAAGAGAGATACCAAATAAATTCAACAAAGGATCAAACACAAGAACACAAATACATGATGTGCCAACCAACATACACAAATATACTTGACAACTCAATATAGGTATGAGGGAAGCACAACATGTACAAACACATATAATGGTACAAAACCAACACATGCACAAGGGAGCAAGTAACTTTCAAATTAAAGGAGTTGAGCACATGTTACCGCAAGGAGGAACATTGGATATGCGACAGAGGCAACATAATCCAATTGGCTTGACTTGACAAAAATAAATGATGAAGACCCCTCAATTCTTCATAATGTAGCCAAGCCTCCAATGCCCTCCAACAACACCTATTGATCAAGTTTTAGCTTGTTGGTCCCCAACCAAGTTGGGTCCTAAGAAGTTAGTCACAATAGGCTTGTCCACCCAAATGGTTCTTTTCTTGACACCACTTTGGGCACCAACATATTTGGAAACACATTGCCCACCTCATCCTTACCAAGATAATATGCATCATATATCAAGATAGGATTGGATGAGTTACCCATGGTGCATGAGGAAGAAAGGTGCCCCTTCTCGTGGCATATGTAGCAAGTTCTTCTCTTGCCATCTTTCTTCTTGGAAGATGCCACCCCGTGAGGAAGAGCTTGAGTCTTGGGAGGAGGCCTGCTTCTAGCTTGAGGTGGAGCTTGAGGCCGCTTCCCTTGTTGCTTCTTCTTCAATGGAAAACATCTCACATGATGTCCTTCTTCCTTGCACTTGAAGCACACAATGTTGGTCGGATTCTTCACTTGACCTTGGCCATTCTTCTTGTTGCCCTTGTGCTTCAACAAGTTGGTGGGCTTGTTCTTGATGTTGGAGTTATATCCAAGCCCACTCTTGTCATTTGGGGATCTTCGCACACCCAAGATGTTCTTGAGTGTGGTCTTCCCTTCATGACACTTCTTCAAGTCATTCTTCAAAGAATTTACTTGAGCCTTGAGCTTCTTGTTTTCCTCTACATGGTTTGTATCAACAACAATACTAGAGGAAGTAGATGCTACGTTGTTAGAGCAACAAGGCAGGGAATGTAATTCATCACAAGATGTAGCAATAGCATGAGTGGATGAACTACAAGGACTAGCACATCGCAATATGACACTAGGAGTAGATGTAGTGCTAATGTCCACATGAGGCTCACTAGGTGTTACCTTTGATACAATAGCCTCATGAGCCAACTTTAGACTACCATGGGAAACTAGAAGGTCCTCATGCGAGCTTGAGAGCTTAGCATGACTCTCTTCCAATTTCCCATAGTTGCTAGTTAGCAAAGCAAGTTGAGCACGTAGCTCAACATTCTCCTTCACACTAGATGCTTCACAAGAGATAGAGTTAGTAGCACAAGCATCATCAATAGTAGTGAGAGGTGAGGGCAACTTGGAAAGCTCTTTAGTGTATGAGGCTTTAAGTTGCTCATGTGACTTGGTGAGTTTGATGAGCTCCCCCTTGATGACCCTAGAGCCATTGTTGAGGTGCTCAAAATCCTCAAGGAGTTTGTCATAAGCAACTTCAAGCTCATCATTCTTAATTTGGAGGGCACTTGCCACCTCAAATTCTCTATCATGAGATTTCTTCACTCTAGATAGCTCTAGAGCAAAGGTCTCCTCAAGAGATTCCTTGCTGGTTTGTTCCTCTTCTAGAGCTTCATTTAGGTTTGCAATGTCATTAGCATACTCACGCTCAAGACTACTCATTTTGTCAATTGTGTCCTCATGCTCATAAATTAGTTGCTTACTTTCAATGGAAAAGTTCAAGATTTCAATGAAAGTAGAGCAAGCATTTTTATCATTGTGTAGAGCACGAAGGACTAGCTCCCCCTTCTCTTCTAAAGAAGCAACATCATATTCTACTTCTAAGTCAACATTCACATCATCATTAGGTGCATTGGGATCCAAAGGAGAAGTTACCTTTGATTCCTTAGCCATGAGGCATAAGTGAATGTTGGTAGAAGGTGATGATGGGGGAACCCTTGAAGCTCCAATCACAACCTTGCCTTGGCCCACACATTCTTCGATTTCCTCTACATGGTTAGCAACACAAGTACTAGAGGAAATAGAAGCACATTTATCATGGCAACAAGGCAAAGCAAGCACATCATCATGAGAAATATTCAATCCATTTCTACATGATATGCAAGGGCAATCAACACTAGGATATAAATCACATATAGTCCTACAAGTGTTCATGCCCAAAGATACAACATTGCAATGAGATGTATATGAAGAATCATGAATGCCAAGCTCACTATACACATTGCAAGTTCTATCACCACTCACCATATCATTACCTTGTGACAACTCACATGTTGGTGTAGTGGAAGAAGATGAGAACTCATCATGGCCGGAGGTGGAGGGAACACAATCATCCTCATTAAGCTTGGACACATCATATTTTGCTTGAAGCTTGGTCCAAATATCATGAGCATTCTGAGAAGGCATGATTAAGGAAAGAACTACAAAGCTCACAACATTAACAAGCAAATTAGATGCTTGAGCTTCGAGATAAGAGTTTGTATCCTCCTCCAAAGATAGATTTTGGGGATCCTTAGGAGGAGACAAGCCCATATCTAGAATTCGCTCAATATTTGGGTCAATGACCCAGAAATGACTAAGCATGCGAATACGCCAAACATCATAATTTGTGCCATCAAAAGTAAATGTGTGAGAGTGCACTAAACCCCTAGGAGACATACTTACTCTCGAGGCGGTGAAGCCTAAGAAGCGAGAGACCTCGCTCTGATACCAATTGAAAGGGAAATGGACGTCGCCTAGAGGGGGTGAATAGGCGTTTTAAAATTATTATGGTTTAGGATCTAATAAATGCGGAATAAAACTTAACCTTTAATTTATCAAGCCAAAACCTATATCCACTAGTTTCACTAAGTGCACCAACAGCCTATGCTAAGCAAGACAAGCAACAAGGTGATAGCAAGATATAGTACTTCAAGCACGAAGGCTATCACAATGTAAATTGCATAGGTAAAGGGCTCGGTTGAGAGATAACCGATGGACGCGGAGACGATGATTTGTTTCCCGAAGTTCGCTTCCAAAGAAGCTACGTCTCTGTTGGAGAGGTGCGGGGGCACAATGTACTTCGAACGCCACAAATGGCTCACCTCGAGGTGTGGTGGCTCGATGCTCACCCAACGCCACACAAGGCCTCACCAAGGATGTGAAGCCACGCAACTCACCGACGCCACAAAAGGCTCACCCTATTCTCCCGTGAGCTCGCCACAAAGGCCTACTCACGTTCCACTATGGGACACTTGAGGGCGGTCACCGAACCCGTACAAGGCTTGGGGCAATCTCCACAACTCAATTGGAGGGCTCCAAAGAAACGCCACAAAGGCTCCACAATGCCACAAAAGGCCAACAAGCTTGGGGAACCTCCACAACTCAATTGAAGCCCCAAGAACAATGCCACAAAGGCTACAAAGCCACAAAAGGAAACAAGTCCACAAAAGGCTACACGATCACAAAAGGTCAACTATCCAACCACACAACCGTCTAGGGTTCCAAGAACCCAAGAGAAACAATCCCAAGGGATTGAACTCACCGAATCTCCGAGGAGAACTCAAACCTATGCACCAAATGCAAGAGGCAAGTCATTCACTCTAAAATTCCACCAAAGCTACAAAAGCTATTGCGGGAATAAGGGAGGAAGAACACAAGAGGAGAACACAAAACTCTCCAAGATCTAGATCCCAAGAATTCCTTCACAAAGAAGGGATTTGGTTTGGTAGGGGTTGTAGATCTAGATCTCCTCTCTCAAATCCCTCAAAGAGATGCAAGAATCATAGGAGGGAGAAGGGAAGAGGGCAAGCTTTTGAAGGTCAACAATTGAGGAGAGAGAGTGGAAGAGCTAGTAAAAATGACCTCAAAACTTGGGGAAACTTTTGGGAAGAGGGGGCCCTTAAATAGGGCAAGAGAAATCTGCCCGTTTGGGCAAGATTCGTGCCCCACCGGAACTACCGTTGCCCCACCGGTACTACCTCTAAATAGAAACACAAGATACAGAAGAAAAACGAGATTTACCAGAACTTTGGCCGGAACTTGGGCCGGTACTACCGTTCAAGCAAAAACGTTGGACAACATTGCACGAAAACTTCAATAGCTTTTGACTCCGGACTCCGATTTCGATGATCTTGGGCTTGTTTTGAAGAGAACAAAAATCTCTACAAGATTATGCAAAGAAACATCATAGTACAACAAGAGAGGATAAAAATAAAATGGAGAAAGGTATGACCTCTCAGAAGCGACGAACCGGTAAAACCTCGAGAACCCAAAACGCAAGAAGTTGAGCTTGGAAACTCTAATTGGGATGAAACCAATTTTGTTGGAAAGATAATAAAGAGTAGAATCCAACAAAAGGTGAAATATTGGGTATCACCAAGGGATAAAATACCATGAATATATATGTGAGATACCTCCCAAGGTGTGGAGCCGGAAAACCCGCAAGATCAAAAACGCAATAAGATATGCAAGGGAAATCCGTTTTTGATGAACTAGAGCTTGTTATGAAGATAACCACAAGCTCTAGATCCTCACATGGAGAACAACCAAACAACAACCAAGAAAGATGATGCTATGTATGCAAGGGTTTGAGTTCTCTTTGAAAGATACGAACGAGTCACCCACTCGAGAGCCCCTCTTGATAGTACGGTTATCTATCCTAAACCCGGTCTCCCAACACTACAAAAACACTACAAGAGACCAGTAAAATAGAAACCCTATCACGATCATACCTTTTCCTTGAGCATCCCACTTGAGCTTGATGTAGAAAATCTTGTCACCTTCAAGATGGAACACCTTTCTTGATTGCACTTGCTTGATGAAGTCTTGAGAAATGCTCCCCCATACTCCATGGGGAAGCCTCTTCTTCGAACTTGTCTTCATCATTCCATGATTGCCGAGGATGGCAAGCTTCAAGAATGAGATCTTCTAGAGATGACGCATCTTGAGCTTGCACTTCAATTCTTGATGATGTCTTGAAGATTGCCATGAGGAACTCCATCATCTTCTTCTTATTCAAGACATACTTGATCTTCTTCTTCTACTTGATTCCAATAGGCACAAAGCCCTTGGACATTGCTTCTTCTTTTTCATCCTTGAAACCAACACATGGTCCAAGCGATGCCAATGGACAAACCTACAAGTGAAACTCAATTTGCACATTAGTCCATAGGGATTGTCATTAATTACCAAAACCACACATGGGGCATACATGCCCTTTAGATGTAATCTATAGTCGGTTCATAACTATACGGCAGGATCTATACGGGTCACGCCCGTATAGTTGCTCGTTACGAAAGGCGGCTAGGGTTTTTGACCTTCCCTTTTAAAGCTGATCACATCTAACCTTTTTCATTGAGTTTTCTCAGAGCTACAGCCTCCAGCCTCGAAAAATCCTCGCCATCCCTATACAAGCCCTTTCTAACAACATCCGTGCAGTGAAGACATGCAACCCTTCCACGTCAACAATATCTGGAGGAAGAGAGAAGAGAAGCCCGTGAAGATGATCGAAGAAGTAGAACCTAAAGGATCATCGTCATTATCTAGCCCGGAGATCAAGCCTCTCCCAAATTGGGAGGACATGTTCCCGCAAAGGATGGAGATGATGAGGCAAGCGGAGCAGGGAAAGAGCAAGGATGAGTATCTCTCTAATACCTATCGTCACAACATAGGATCCTATTATAAACCTCCTCTCGGTCTGTCGCCTCTTAAACCTAAGAAGGTACGGCAAGATGAGATTCATGATAAGATCTATGAGTTGGAAAAATCTTTGAAGGCATGTGTCGAAACAATTGGAGAAGGGATTGACTCCTACTGGATGATGAGCAAAGACCTTGAGAAATAGGTCAATGACATCAATGGTAGAGTTGGTTTCTTGATTAAAACTGTTTTTGAGTTGACAAATGAGAAGAAATTCCTGTAGAAGAAAATTTTGATGCTTCAATACGACATGGACGAGCTCAGCATTCACCTCTCAAGCATGGCTAAGGTTTGCAACATAGAGGAAGAAGTCAATACTCTTCCTACCCAGGAGGAGGAATAGGTACCAACAAGGAGTTATTTGATCCCGCTTAGCTTGATTCCAATCTTGGGGAGATCTTTAAAGACCTTGTAATCTATCTTATAAGTTTTATATTACTATTTTAGTTTTTCATTAGTTTGAGTTTAGAAATAAAGTTGCATCATTTAAATTTCCTTAAGGAATAGTCGATCCCATTTGTGAAATTCCGAGTTTATTATCATATATGGAGCATTATTGAGTTTGTGCTTGTCTTATTAGATATATGAATGGCTTGAGTATAATTTTACTTGCACTTGATGATAGCAATAGGTGTCTTCCACACCATTGATATTAAAGGAACATATAAAGATAATTTGGTCAATATGTTGTAAGTCTATGGTTTGATTTACAAAGAAAAATTATCTATGCAGTTAAGTTGAAAAGGAAACCTTGAACAAAGGAAAATAAAAAAGTGCTATAAAAATAGAGTGACAACAATTCAAGGTAGAATCTTCAAGTCATAAAGATGCTTCATATACAATTGGAATTTGGTAATTGAGATCGTTAAGCTTTGAATTCCTACATGAAGTGGAATGTATGGCTAGGTACTTTTGCACATCACTTAAACAAAAGTGTGAGCATATAAACAAAATATAAGAAAAGAAAGAATGAAAAGAGTGAATGTGCAAAGAGCAAATAGGCATACACCACTATATTGTAGTATGACAAAGATACACTTTGAGATTTTGAATCCCAAGTGAATATGTTAATACTAAAAACACTTGGGACTATCTCGCTAACTCATTCGGTTGAACTTAATACTTTTACATCATATTGAGAAGTGATCTTTTGTGAACTGTTAAGTGCTAAGGCATGGAAGCCTGCCTATACTATTTAGATGGTTCTAGTAAGGTACTATTCATGAACTTATTCCTATGTATCAAATATGATAAACACATGCTACAACTGGCTCATTTATTTTATCGACTCAGCTTCATGAATATGAGGATCACATCCATTAAGATAAAATTGCTCGGGACGAGCAAGAGTATAAGCTTGGGGAAGTTGATGAGTGCATATTTGCATCATGTTTTATATTATTATTTTGCATTGTAGATGTAGGATCTTGGTATTTTACGATGCTCGCGCATACATTTTATGTCTGTTTTCACCAGGATCAGGATAGATGATGGATACAATGGACACAATTCTTGGAGTAGTTGTACTAAGGAGAAAAGGAGTAAAAAACAATGTAAATCGCTTATTTGGGAAATATCAATAATACCAGAAGAAAACCCTAAGCGATCAAGACACACATACGGTTTAACGACCAACTATACGGTAGGAATAAATTTTCCAGCCGTATAGTTCCTGCCGTATAGTTGGCACCGCCACTGCCTCCTCAAATAGTTTCACCACGTGCAACTGGATCAGGGAGACGACATACAGAACACCCAGAAATCGCTAAAACCTCACCTCCAGAAGGCATATGGAGGGGGAATTTGTCCAAGGGATCCATCTTCACCCTATGCTGATCTGGGAGGCCAAGGTATCGATCTCCATCTTCATCAACCATCATCTTCATCCATCCCATCTTCACCCATCTAGATCTTGTTGTAATTTCCTTACTCGTTGTGGATTTATACAAGAACTATTCATTTACAATTGTTTCCATTACCATTACCATGATGTTGATTGCCTCAATGTCTGAGTAGATCTCTAGTTCTTAGGGATATGGAGAAACCCTAGCATATGATTGAGATGAGGTAGAGATTATTATGTTATACATCATTATGTGTATGCGTTAATTGTCTTCATCTTGATGTTGTGACTTGTGCACCTCCTTAATATTTGCCTCTTATGGGGACTCGATGAAGGGGATTATTTGTTGGTAGACGAAGGGATGATATCACTTACTATGACTATAAAGCTATTGTCATTCTTTACGTACTATCTTGAGGAATCAAGGAGAACTCATAAAGCCATGTCCATGCCACGGGAGAAACCCCTTAAATAGCGGGATAATATGATTGATGTTGTTTATTCGTTAGTTGTGGTTATAAAGGATGATGTGAGTAGTGGTTGCTGCCTATTTGTCCATATATGGAGATCCTCCCACATACATACATATTATGAGAATATTTGTTATAATAATCTTGATTGCTTAGTATAAATTGCTAGTAGTGTATTCACCACTCCCTGAGAACGCCTTTTTCCCTATTGCAGTTCCAAGTTCTTTTACACACGCGATTCTTACTTTCTGCATTAAGTTTTACTTTACTTTAAATTGTCTTGTTCAACCAAAAACCCTAAAACAACTTTACTTTTCTTGCATCTTAAAGTTATTCCTTAAGTACTACATATAGTTTTAGTTAAAAGCATTTTAGTATTTTGCCTACTGCTCCCTATGGGATTGATATCTTTATTTCAAAACTAGCTAGGAACGATATGTTCACTTGCAGTCATCATTGTACACCGGAGACTCCGATGTGGTTTACTTCTAGCACATCCTACAAGGGCTTGAGGGTCTTATTTTGTCTCCAAGACATATATGCTTACCTCCATGCTATCCACCTTCCTCTATATTCACAGGTTGCTCTGGTTCTCGTCGTGGTCGCACAAAAGCCAAGTCCAAAAGAGGGGACTCACAGTTTGATGAAGAAGCTGGACAATATGTTATTCCACCATCTAACCGGAAGCAGCTGGCTAGAGATGTTGCATATATGAGAAGGGACCATGAGCGCATTGAGAAAGAAAACCATGCCAAAAGGGCCAAGTATGACAATTTGCAGTCTCTTGCCCATATGTCAAATAAATAATACCGTGAGCTGTGCAAGGCAAGGTTATATGACTTGCCAAGAACCAACGATGAACCATGTTATTGGAGGAAGGAGCAAAAGGTGGTCATGATGGATATCTTTCCCAAGCTCACCAAGTCCCCAGTTTGTCCACAACGGTATATGGACTTCCCCTACATGCGTGCCAATGACTACTTCACAGATGCTCTTTGGGTCACTGAGAAGCTTGGGCTACACAATCTTATGGAGCTCCATGAGGACTAAAACATTGCCCTGGTTCAACAATTCTATGCCACAGTTGTATTTGATCATGATGAGGCTAGAACCATGACATTGATGACCAGTAATTTTTGTTGCTCTGCAAACTTTTATGATTTTGCCATAGTCATTCACTAGACCTTCAGTGGCGTGTTTGTTCCTATTGTCCACTGCATGCATGACGCTGCTCTTGGTAAAAGCAAAAACAAGCTAGAACCTCTCTATGGGAAAGATGGCACTATTGGGGAGTCCAAGGGACTCAAGCCTCTCTACAATCTGCTGTTGAGGATCTTTCGCTGCACCATTTCCCCTAGTGCTGGAAATGATGAGGCTATTCGATGTGGCCTTGTCAACTTACCCCATCATGCTCACAAGGTGGTTTGTGCTAGGCCTACTGCTGATGAATTCACTATTGACATCATGGACTTCATTTTTTAGGAGATGCATCATGCTATTCTCTTCAGAAAATCTCCTCCATATGCAGCTCTTGTGATGAGGCTCATCAATACTCAAGCTCATGCTTCACCTCTCGCTCTCCCACCCAACCTTGAAGAACATGTCTCTGTGGCTCTCCAAAATAAAGGGAGAATGGGTCCAGCTCCTAGGCAGCCATATGCTCGTGAGGGTGATGACATTTCTGAGGCTGAGCTGGCTCCCACTCCTCCAAGGGGCTCTAGGAGGAAGAATGCCTCTAATGCTCTTATAGCACCTGTCACATGTGAGTATGTCCTGGAGAAGGTCAAGAAGGCATCATTTTGGGAAAAGACACTATGCTGCATGAATGTGGACATTCGCAAGGAACAACGTGCCTCCTATAAGAGCAAGCGCAGTATTGAGAAGCTCCTTAAGGAAATCAACGCTCAAGGAGAAGAGGAAGGGGAGGTAGAATACACTGATGAGCATGGGGCTGAACCGTCTGCAGAATCAGATCACACACTCTCTATTGGGGCATGGAATGCAAGAAATGACGGCCTGGTTGATTGGAAGACCTTCTTAGAGGTCACATTTGGTTTTGCTTCTCAGGGTACTTCCTCCTCTCTCCCTCATGGGAAAGGCCCCATGGCTCCAGGTGGTGATGATGACTACATTGAGGAGGAAGAAGAGGATGAGGATGAGGATGACGATGATGAATACGAGTGATCCTTTGGGGCGGTAGCTTGGTCTTTTCCCTTTTCGGTGTTTTGATGCAAAAGGGGGAGAAGATGTCTATTAGGATCATCCGGGATTTGCATGGGTTGGGCATTTGGTTGCTTCGTATTTTCCTATGCTGTTATCTTAAAAATTTGAAGATTTGCTTTATTTGGTTCTTGTACTAGCTACTATTTTGTATGGACATGCCATGCCCAGGCTATGCAAGCCTTTACCTTCTATTATCTAATATGTGTTGCACTACATGTATATGTTGTTGCACATCGTTAGTGGGAGCATAGCTATGTTTCTTATTTTTAAGAATTTCATGCAAAACCACTTGTTGTCATCGAATACCAAAAAGGGGGAGATTGAAAGGACATTTATTGTCTTAATCAGTTCTGGTGTTCGTTAACAACTTGAGGATCATTTTACACTTTGCTAATATTGCCACGTCAATCTACTAAAAATAGAAAAGTCCGTGTTGTGGTGGAAAAATCCCTGGCTAAAACAGAAGTTTCCTGGAAAGTCCAGACCGGAGTCTCTGGTGTGCAAAGACCAGAGTATCCGGTGTGGTCTGGAGTTTCACCTCAAACCTCCGGAGTGGATCCAAGATGAAGCCCAGGGACAGTCTGACTAGGGGTCCGAAGACAGGCTGAATTTTGGCTGGAATCTCTGCCGTATTCTAATAGATCGGAATCTCCGGAGTGAAAAGTCTGAAGTCTCCGCTGTGCTCCGGTCTGGAGTTCCTGCCAAATCTCCAAAGGGAGCATCAAGACCAGGCCCAGGACATTTTGTATAGTGGTCCAGAGATGGAGCGGAGACAGCGGAATCTCCGGTGCAGACTGGAGTTTCCAGTGTGGAAACTCCCCAACGGGTAGAAAACGGTTAGAAATATGTGGGTCTATAAATAGGGGACTTCATCCCCTACCTGCAGCTGCTCATTCCAGAAAAGAAGAACACCCCATTAGAGCCACCAAATCAACAATATCTCCCCATCCAACCATCGAACATCGCCGATCTTTGGAGAATCGAAGGAGTATGCCTTGATCTACAACTTCACCAAGAGAGATCTTCATTTCCCACTCATTCACTTGAGGCCCCCTTGCTCTAGGGTTTCATTGGAAACCTTAGGCCTTGATTTGGTTCTTACAAGCTTGTCTTTAATTGTTGTGATAACTTGCTTGGATTCGGGAGCCTCCAATTTAGTTGTATATGTGTGCCTTGAACTTGTTGTAAGGGTGCCGACTACCACCTTGAAGGTTGCCGATATAGTGGAAGCGTGAATCGATCCCTTTGGGGTGAGGTTCACCGAAGAACAAGGGAGTCCTCTCGTGGCGTTTGGTGGCATCACCCTCTCCAAACACAGACGTACTTCCCCTCAAAAGGAAGGAACTACGGGAAATAATCCTTGAGTCTTTGTGTGCTTCATTTTGGTTACTTCTATCCTTTACCGCACCTTACTTATATCTTGCTCTTTCTTATTTTGTTGTGCTAGTGTGACATATAGGTAAATTCACCTTAGTTGCATATCTATAGAATTTACCTTTTGTGTCAAAACCTAAATTGAAAAAGAGTAAAATTTTGAAGTAGCACCTATTCACCCCTCTCTAGGTGCCCATACGATCCTTTCAGAAACCCTATGAGAATTAATATAAATGTTTTTCTAAAGTAAAACTTGGTGCTATGAAGGTAACCGTATTGTATCGGTCATAGTCCAGTTGTGAGACCGACTGAGTTCTCCGCCTAGAACAGCAATGAAACGGAACATGTCGGTGATGGATTCGTAGGATCGATCGATATTAGTACATTCAGATGTCCGGATTCTAGTGGGTCCAAGGGCTCTGCTCTTCTAGAGCTTGTGTGGTTCTAGTTGAGGCTATCGATGTTGGGTACTCCTATACAGAGCATAAATGTGTGGAATTTCACCCCTGTGACTTCCGTGTTTGGGAATGCTTTCTTTCATATGTTGAACCATGTGTTTTTAAATTGCATAATTACTTTATTCACATGTTTTTCAAAAAGCACAATCTGTTTTACAATTTATATGATTGTGTGTATGATCAGTTTACTGAGTATGATTTATCATATCCACCCTTACTTCTATATCTTTTTATACAGTCTTTGATAGCGTAAGCGTTTGCGAAGAAGTCATCGTTATGAAGATTAGGCTGGACAAGTTGGATGGGAAGCGACGTAGATTACCTATTTATCATTGCAAATGTAAAAGAAACTTGTAATATAATATGTTCTCTGCTTCTCGAGATCCACTGTGTCGGCTTATGCCTGTTTTTTCCTTATACATGTATAGGCATCCCAATCTATAGGCGTGTGGCGGCTATCATTCTCCCGGGACCGGTCTCGGCGCATAACAACTTCGCGACACTAAGTGTGACCATGTATGCACCCATCACAAGGTGTGAATCACTACAACATCTAAATTGCGAATAATTCATGGGCCCTATTCCTGTACGCTTAGTCCTCGCCATGTTTTTATGTCTTTTTCTCCTTCTATTTTATTTTATTTATGTATACATCTGCTTATTTCTCGGTTTAGTCCTCAAACTCATTCTAGTATGCACGAAATCCTTGGACTTGTTTTGATTTTGGTCATACACTTCAAGGATCTGTTGAAACGTTGATATTTGAACTGAATTGATTATATTTCCCTATTGCACTTGCATACTAGTGAGAGGAATTAATCGTGTTTGCAATGTAACCAGTACATCACCGAATTTAAATATCAACCATTAAACGCACTCATACTCAATTCAAGACATATATTGCAAGGAAAATTACATTCGACGCTTTTTGGAAACAACCTAACTACCTCTTAAGAATTTTTTGTTACAAAATTTCATCTATATTAGAGAGAAATAAGAAAGAGAAAAACCACAAGTCTTTGTTGGTTGATTTGTGCCACTTATTTGAATTACAAATATATGCATGTGATTGTGTCTATTTTAGCTCCCTCAAATACATTAAGGAGAGCTCTAAAGTTCAAAGATATTTGTAGAGCGTATACATGTCTATTCTAGGTGTAAGCAAATAGAAGATATAATAATGATGTGTACTAAGTACTCCCTCCGTGTTAAAATAGATGTAATTTTTTAATCTAAATGTGAACGTATCTATATAATAAATAGTGTCTAGATTTATCTAAATTTTGTCTAATCTGTGACATCTATTTTGACACGGAGGGAGTATATAAATCTAAAACATACAAAATATTCAGGTTCACATTCAATCGTTGCATTTCTTGGTTCTTTAATGTCTAGAATATGCCTTTCATGTTCATAGAAACAACAACGTAGGCGGCCAAACCTCATGTGCAGATGTGGGAATACACCGCTGGTAAACATAATTTCATGAAAAAAATTGGTATTTTCCTGATGCTCACAGAAAATGTGATGATCTGTGAATAGTCCTATTGATGCTTGCTATTTAGATCATCATAATTCTTTTATTCTTATCTAGCCTCGCATGGACATAATTTTCCCTGAAAACTAGTGGACTTTTTGGGCATTATGAATTGCACACACTATTTTTTTAAGTTATAAAATATACTTTTGGAGTTTCAAAACAAGAGTCCATGGAGCCATGGAGGGATGCCTGATATAGGGATGAAAGTTTGCTAACTTGATACCGTAGGAGACGATGGACAACAACCAAGTTTCCCAACTTGATCGAAGAATTGTGTTGTTCAACGCCATGAAAAAATGTAACAGAAAAAAAATGTTTTGTTAGTTGCTTAATTTTGACGTTTCGGTTGCAACATGTCTCTTGGGCTAGTATATACAGAGACTTGGAGCATCCCAACGGTGGGCCGCATTGCACTGTTCACGTCCGAATCAGTGTCCGCGGCTAGCGCAGGCCAAAAACGAGCTCCCAACGCGGGGAGGGGGGGTTGTCCGCATACCCTGGACCGGCGCATTCGTGGCCCAATTCTGAGGCACGTTCGCGCTCGCCCATGTCCGCGACGGACCGATTCGCGTCCACATTTGTCATTCATGGCCCGCTCATCAGCGTCAATTCCCCACTTCTCCCCGCATCAAACTCGTAGGAAACTATGGACGCGCAGCAGCCGACGCCCCTGCCCCCTCTTCTGGCCCCGTCCAACCTCTTCGCAAGCCCAAGAAAGAGCCAAGCGAGAAAATCAAGAAGAGGGCTAGCCGGCGCCACGGTCAAAATCGCGAGCGACCCAGTCAGCCACCGATGTTGCGCAGGTGTTGGAGTACCAGAAGATGGACGAGGTTCTTACCCAGGCTACCAACGTGGCCCTCGCTGCCCAGGCCCAGGCCATCACCGAGAAGCTCATCACGCGTGGGGCTCCGAGCGCAGTCCTTGCTACCAACAACGCCTCCCTCCTCCACTCGGTAGCCACGAGTTCGGCAACATCCGTGACCACCCACCTTCTACAACGACGAGCACCACCACCGCTCTGTTGGAGCAGGTGCCCGCTGGTGGTGCGCATGATTGCACCTCCTTTACTAGATGGCGCGAGAAATCGCCAGAGGTTGGCGAATCTGTGCCAACGGCGCCATCTGGTACTGCTGCCCTTGACCTCAACAGGACACCGTTGCCCGACGAGTCATCGGTGGCCCCGTGCGACTGCACTACCGGCTAGACACCAATGCCCCGCAACCCGTTCCCTGATATGTCCAAACCGGCATTCATCCGCGAGGTATGAACTATACCAACTCTATCTACATGTTTGGCCCTTGTGTTATCATATTTTGTGGATGCTATATGTAATTGTGCTTAGGATATTGACGATGATGAAATGGAGACTCGACAAGATAGAGTCTCGATTGACCACGAGTCATTGTTTGAGGAAGAGCTCACCCATCGAATTTTCGGGTTTTTCTAGGAGGACTGGGGCATATACGGATGAGGAGGACATAGTCCTTTGCAATGCTTGGATGGAGATAGGCCAAGATCCAATATGCGGTTCCCAACTGAACGGATAGAGATGTCGCCTAGAGGGGGGTGAATAGGCAATCTCAAAACTATTATGGTTTTGGCTTGATAGAGTACGGAATTAAACTAATGTTTATTTTACAAGGACAAAACCTAAATATACTAGGCTCAACTAAGTGCACCAGCAACAAGTTAAGCTAAGCAAGATAGCACAAGATAAATATACCACAAGTGATAGGCAAGATATAAGTACTTCAAGCTCGATGGCTATCACAAGGAAAGTAAGCCGGGTATAGAGATAACCGAGGCACGCAGAGACGAAGATGTTTTCCTGTGTTTCCTTACAAGTAAGGTACGTCACGTTGGAGAGGTGTGGGATTCCACAAAGGATTTTCTAACACCACGAAGGCTCACCTTCTTCTCCGAGTCTATCCCACGAAGTAATAGGCCCTTTCCTTGTGGCTAGCTTTTCCTCAACTCCAGAGATGGCAAGCTCCACAACCACTACACAAGCTCCACGAAGGAGAATTCCAGGTCTCTTCACAATCTTCCATGATGAGGACACCGTGGCACCAACCGCCAAGCCAACTAGGAGGTCACCCTCCAAGAGTAACAAGCTCATAGTCTCTCACTCGAACAAATCGTAATGGAGAGCTCAACACTTATGCAAGAATGCAAAACAAGAACACCAAGGGTGAAAATCCCTCACTCTCAAATCCCACCAAAGAAACAAGTGTTAGGGAGGAATTAGAGAGGAAGAACAATGGAGGAAGTCAACCAATGACTCCAAGATCTAGATCCAGTGGGTTCCCCTCACTTCGAGGAGGAATTGATTGTTGGGGATTGTAGATCTAGATCTCCTCTTCAAAAGCCCTCAAAAAGATGCAAAAATCATAGGAGAGAAGGAAGAGGAATCAAGCTCAAAGGGGTCAATAATGGTGGTCAAAAACATGCTAAAGAACCCTAGAACTTTGGGGAAGAATCCCCCCTTTTATACCCCTTCAAGGGGGATAACCGTTGGACACAAAACAAGCTGGACGAACGCGTTCCGGTGGGGAAACTCCGGAATTTCCGGTCGACCAGAAAAATTCCAGTCAAAACCGAAACAGCAAACAGAACAGTTTTTCGGCGGTTTGCCGGAAATTTCGGCCCCAGAACCGGCACCGCCGGAATTCCCGCCGGAATCAAAACAGGCACACGAATACGGCGATAACTTTTGCGTCCGGACTCGGATTTTAGCAAACTTTGGCTCTTTGAAAAGCTAAGAACAATATCTATCTACTCCCTCCATCCCAAGGCTTAAGGCATATGGCTTTTTTGAAAAGTCAAGCCATGTAAAGTTTGACCAAACTTTTAGAAAAAACTATCAAGAACTATTATATTATATGGATACCATGTGAAAATATGTTTCGTGACATATGAAACAATATGGATTACGTAGTGTAAATATTATTATTTTTCTCTAAAAACTTGGTCAAATTTTAGTTGGTTTGACTTTTGAAAAAATGTATATGTCTTAAGACTTGGGATGGAGGTAGTATTAGAGAGTAGAAAACCCAAGAAAGAGAAAGAGGTAAAGAACCAAATAAGGTGAGGTATGAAACCTCCCTAACAACAAACCGGTAAAACCTCTAAACTCAAAAATGCAATAGAAGATGCATACGAATTCCGTTTTCGATGAACTTGGGCTTGTTGAAGAGGTAGCAACAAGCTCAAAAACCTCACACAAAGAAACACCAACAAGCAACAAGATAGGGAGAAGCAAAGTATGCAAAGGTTTGATCTCCCTAAGACGATGTGATCAAGTTATCCAACCGGAAGCCCCTCTTGATAGTGCAGCTATCTATCCTATAACCCAGTCTCCCAACAACCACCTTTAGACTGGTAAAAGGAAAACCTAGCAAGGTCATACCTTTGCCTTGCGCATCCCGCTTGATCTTGATGACAACACTTCAAGCTCCATCCAAGCCAGAATGCATTACTTGATCATTGTTGCTTCGTGAAGACTCATAATTTGCTCCACCATACACCACTATGGGATAGCTTCATTAAGACACATCTTCACATGTCCATTATCACCAATATGGACAGCAAGCTTCAAGCAAATGATCTTCTCGAGATGCTTATCTTGAACTTGCCCTTCTCAACCTTGATGACGATCACCACTTGATGTCATCCTCTCATGGGCTATATGAGATCTTCACTTTTGAAGCATGCCCATGAAAAGATAGCTATCCCATATAGAAAACACAAAGGCACATATACAATGGGTTAGTTCATGATGCATAATTGACAAGGCTTACCATACCACAAGATCCATGTGGTACATTCTTTATGCTTCATGTGTTGACCAACTTGAAATCACTCTTCACTCTTTGTATTGGTTAACCAAGTATCTTCTCATGCTCCATCTCAATATCTTGAGGTACTTAATAAACTCTTCATTTGATTACATGCTCTAAATCTTAGTAAACCATAGCTCAACTAATGAGGCTTATCATGACACCGACTTAGACCATATCTTGAGTTCTTCTATTGAGATCACACTCTCAAGATCTTGATCATATCATATTCTTCTCTTCAACTCGATGATCTTGATGCCAATACTCAAGGTATATCTTTATCTTCATGGCATCCATACTTGAATCCAACACATGGACTACAAGCATGACCTATGGAATATTCCTTCATATAAAACTCAAAAAAAATATTAGTCCATAGGGATTGTCATTAATCACCAAAAACACACATAGGGGCAATTACACTTTTGATATCCCCCATTTTGGTAATTGATGACAATCACAACAAGAGGGTTTCTACAATGAATATTAGAAACAAGTATGCAGCTTATCCGAGAATAAGTTGTATACAAGAGGTTGTATTTGATATGGTTAAGTAACACAAAGATATTAGCCCATATCAAAACCGATTCTACTCACACAAACTACAACTAATGTAGGAGATGTGAGTAGAACCAACATATATAGAGCAAACTCCCCCACAATATATGCATGTGTGATGAACTTGAATTCCATTGCATGCATTGTCAAGCATAACCTTTGGGAGAGTTTCCACTATATATTCAACCATGCAAAACATAATAAAGATGAAATGCATGAAAGGAAAACACTTAAGAACAAACCAATCTTAAGTACAAAACCATTTCACTTAAACCCTCTAAACTTCTCCCCCATTAACAACAAGTGCCAAAATGGATGACAAGGTTAGAAGGACAATATAGTATGAGTTCATACCCAAGGTGTGCATTACTCGTAATATGAGTGAAATCATATGCACATATCCAATGACGAATACTTGGAGGAAATCAAACTATATTGTGGATCCAAGATTGATAAAAGGATAACAAGGTGAAGAAACTTCAATGGATGAAGCAAGCGATCAAAAGATCCAAATAATCAAATGGACAAATAGTGCTCTAAATGAAATAAGGAAGCTCACCAAGGTTCGTGCATAAATTAGTTGTTTCATTTGAATACAGTATGCACAAACATGGAATCCTCACTCCCTCTATATAATTTAGAAGACAACTAAGATACAAGTAGTATAGATATAAATCAATACAATTGTCAAGACAAGCTTAAGTCCAAAATAAACCGAATATGAGATATGAGTGCGTGAATATGCAATAAAAGTAAACCGAGCACTCATAAATCAAGACCTTGCGAATACCATTAAAAACCAAGAGGATAAGAGAGATGGTCGGCAAAGAGCGAGGATATCAAGGCGAGAGATTAACACTCTCATGTATATAAGTTTCTAAGTGGGCAAAACATGAGAATAATCCATAAAGAAACATCCACACACATAAGAGGTTAATAGAAATAAGAAAACATGATATCCAAGAGGAAGTCATGAGATATACCAAAAAAATATTTTTCTTAAGTGCATATATAGCTCAAGGCTCTATTTTCTCTTATGGTATATCAATACACTTCACCAAAAAAACCTCAAAAAGATCACAACTAACACTAAGGGAACTAATGCTAGCTGGGATATTTTGAGAAAGGCAACAAGTATCAAAAGGAAGGATTCATCACCGCAATATCGTCCACATATGCATGTACATTGCGTCTGATTTGATCATGGAGGCAACGCTGCATAGTGCGCTGGTACGTAGCTCCTGCCTTCTTGAGCCCACAGGGCATCGTAACAAAGCAGAAGGTTCCGAAGAGGGTTATGAATGAAGTTTTGACTTTGTCAGATTCCTTCACCCGGATTTGATGATAACCGGAATATGCGTCAAGAAAACATAGGAGTTCCGAGCCTGTCGTAGAATCGATAACTTGATCAATCCTAGGCAGAGCGAACGGATCTTTGGGACAAGCCTTGTTCAAGGCAGTATAACCACGGATCTTTGGGACAAGCCTTGTTCAAGGCAGTATAACCAACACACATCCTTAAATCAGTGGTGTCCTTTTTAGGGACCATTACAGGATTGGCCGACCACTCAGTGTGGATGACTTCTTCTATGAATCCGGCTAACTCGAGTCGAGCTAGTTCCTTAGCTATTGCCTTACGCTTTTCATCGCCAAAACATCATAGGGACTATTTGACGGGTTTAGTGTTCGGGTGTACATTTAGAGAGTGCTCGGCAAGTTCCCTAGGTACTCTGGCCATGTCAGATGGCTGCCATGCGAAGATATCTTGATTTGCTTGGAGGAACTTGACGAGCGTGCTTTCCTATGTGCTATCTAGGCCTACGCCTATCTGGGTCACCTTGGAGGGGTCATCATCCTTCAACGGCGTTTTCTTCATCTCTTTCGATGCCTTGAACTCCGGATTCGGCTTTGTCACCTCCTTCTTCGTCGCGGGCATCTCGGACGGATCAATGGTTTTCTTGATCTCCTGGTACTCCTGGGCGTGCAGCACAGCTTCAGCAAAGGCGTCATTTCTGTCCTCGCACTCTCACGCCTTCTTCGGGTCTCCCTTGATGGTGATCACGCCGTTGGGACCTGGAATTTTCATCATATTGTAAATGTAATACGGACGAGCCATAAAAGCCCAGTAAGCCGGACGTCTGAATATAGCATGGTACGTGCTCTTGAATGGGACCACTTCGAAGGAAAGTGCTTCCGTCCGATAGTTCTTTGGAGTTCGAAAGGTCATATCCAAAGTGATTTCTCCTAAGAAATTTCCTTGTCTTCCTGGGACAACTCCGTGAAAGATCACAGAGGTGTAATTCAGCTGGGTCTCCGAGATCTTCATCCAGCGTAGCGTTTGGACATATAGAATGTTAATTCTGCTGCCATCGTCCATGAGAGTCTTGGAGAAACCATAGCCGTCAATAAGTGGATTAACGACTAAGGTGTATTTTCCTCGCCTGTGCAACTTAGGCGAATGATCAGCATGGTCAAAGGTGATTGCCACTTCCGACCAGTCCAAGAATTGGGGGATAGCCGGAATAGTCGCATTGAGCTCATGTAGAACTGCTTTCTTGACCTTAGCTGGTTGAGATCCAAGGAAGGTGACGTAAGTGTGTTTCTTTGTTGGGAAGTTTTTCTTCCCTTCCGGCTTGGGATTTGAAGCATCGGCTTCCTCCATGTTAGAATCTTCCTTGGTCTCTTTATCTTTTTCGAGATTCTTCTTTCCCTTCTTCCGCTTAGCCCTGTAGCCAGCAGTATCATCTTTCTTGATGTTGTCATTAAAACGACACTCGATGTTTGTGTGAGACGAGCCCCCATTGGCATCTAAGTGATGCACACATGGGTTATTGGCAATGTTGGCCCAGGAGTAGGTTTTGCCAGGTTGCTGGTCTCCTCTACCTCGGACTCTTGATGTTCCACGACCGCATCCGCGGCCACTGCCGCGCCCTTCTTGTCCTCCAGACCTGAAAGTAGCAGTGACCACTGCCGTTTCCGCATTGGGTTTTTCTTCCGAGGTATTCTTACGCTTCTGAGCTTGCTGATTTGGTTGTTTTGCTGACTGTGGCATAGCTAGGGCATTCAGTAATCCCTCTACGTCGTCGTCAGCATCTGCATACTTGCTCGCTGTTTTTATCATCTCTCCCAAATTAGTTACCTTGTCGCACTTCAAGCGATGACGTAGTAAACCAATTGGGAGTCTTGCAATGAAAGCTTCAATCGCAGTTTGGTCATTTACCCCTTCACAGGAGTTCTTAGTGTTGATCCATCGTTCGAGATAATCTCGGCAAGTTTCTCTGGCTTTCTAGGTGCAACGCTGTAGGTCTCCTACCGTACAGGTCCTCCGCTATGTGCCTTCGAAATTCCAAAGAATGCGCTTTGCATGTCATACCAGTTGTGGATGGTGTTCTCCGGAAGTTCATTGAGCCATGATCGTGTCGTCTTCCGCAACATGAGTGGGAGATATCAGGTTGCGACCAGGCTGTTTTCGCCTTTGGCGATGCAGCAAGCTTGGAAAAAAATCCTGGAGCCAAGTATTTGGCTGAGCTATACTGTCGTAGGCTTGGATGTGTCTTGAGATAGCGAATCCTTCCGGGAATTTTGTTGCTCTTATGCGTGGTCCGAAGCATTTTGGGCCCACGTATATATCATCGTTTTCGTAGTGTCGCACCTCTATATTGGAATTAATCATGTGCCTCGCGTCACTTGGGGACATAGATCATCATGATTGACGGCTATGGCTGTGGTGCCTTGGAGCCGGACTTCGGCTTCTGCCACCACCTCCTCCGCCATGACGCCCTCCTTGGCCTCCTTGGGAGCCGTTGTGATGGCTACTTGGTGGAGAAGGTGGAGCAGTTGGATTGTTTCGGGCTGATCGCCGGCCTCCGTCCAGAGTGTCATTATTCCTGTTCCGGGGAGGGTCTTCATTATGGAGAGCCCCCTGCCGGCTTGACTCGGCGTGGTGTCCGTCATTCCTTCGTCCGCATTTCCCATTGCGGTGGGGTTCAGCTGGACGGCTTGTATGCCTAGGAGGTGGCATTCTTTGTGGGTCCTCCTCCCGACGCTTCTCTTTGTCTTCTTTCCTGTGATCATTCGACTCTCGCCGGGGAGGATTCTTTGGATATAGGGCAGTGATCGCCTCTTGCTCGGCGGCTGGAGCAACGTTGCACCAATCACGTGTAGCTCTGTGATGTTGTCCTGAAGATCCAGTTCTTGAGTAATTGTCTTCTCGACGGTCGGAACGGTGATGCTGTTCTGGAGCCTGCTGGGGTCTTACATCGTTCCAGGCCAGATCCGTGCAACATTGGTAGGATTGAGAGACCAGTCCTCCGCTGCCGGATTTCGCGGCCTTCTGCTGTTCCAGACCTTTGGTGAGTAGCTTGATGCCCAATTGAACCTGTTCTGGGCCTAGATTATTTGCCAGGATGTCTCGAGCAGCGGCAATGTTTTGCACTGGTGTTGGATACACCAGATCTCCCTTGCTATCGAGCCGAGGCATCCTTGGATCTCCCTCAAAGAGAACCTTGCGTACTTCCGGAAATTGATTGCCATGTGTATGTCGTTTCCGGTTCTTCTGATGTTGCAGAGAGATGAGCTTCTCCGCCTTGGCCATGCGCTTCTTCTCTTCCTCGATGTTTTTAGCCTCATCCAGAAGTACTTTGCAACGCGCTTCTAGGGCTTGGGCCCTTTCGTCCGATTCTGCAACAGTTAGTTCTGCTGCAGTAGGGATAGGTGTGGTTAATGCAGCATCGATGAGTTTACGGGAACCTACGGTGACTACGAATCCATCCACCGATTCTTCTTTGGGCTTGTCTAGGATAAGTGCTACATCCGAGTCTTCCTCGTATTCCTCGGCAATCACCTCCTCTGCCGGAAGTTCTTTTGTCGGGGTCTTGTTCTTCTTGTTCCTCTTCTTTGCCTTCTTGGCAGCGCCGGTAGCAAAGATGGCATTGGGTCCGTTTCCCGGAGTCAAGCTCTAATCGGTACTTTCGGACATCTGGACCTCGGGATTATCTCCGATATCCATGTCATCCTGCGCTTTGGGAGAGTTTTCCCCAGGTCCTTCATCCATGGCTTCTCCTTTTTCTGTAGCTTTGGACTTGTACTCCTCTTCATGCCCCACGGAGAACTTTCGGAAATCCGCTGACGTCATCGAGTCATCCGAGGATGCGGGTAAGTCGGTGTTTGTTCCGATCGCCTCCAGCACTGAGTCAGTGTTGTCTCCAGCATCGGTAGAGCCAGATCTGGATCCAATATATCCGATGAAGTGCGATGTGCGGGTCCTGAGGTAGTTATGGCTTTCCTCATGGGCTTCCTCGAAGATCTTGATGGTTTCGAGAACCTCGTCCATGCTTGCATCTTGCATCATCATGCGCCTCAACGTGTGCCTCAGAAACAGTTGATCTGTTCCGGTGTTGGCAGAGCCGGAACCAAGGTTGTTGTTGTGATCCTCCTGGATTTCGACCTCAACGGGTGGATCGATCTAGGATTCGGCCTTGCTAGGGAGATCCACTCTAGATTCGACTTGAACCGCAAGGTCTGCTTTAGGCTCGGATTTCTCCACTATCTCCACAACGGGTGTGGGCTGGGTGGGATTAGGGTTTTCTAAGATTCGGAACTCTGCCGCCTCCGCAGACAAAGGGGACCCAGAAATTTCTTCTGCCTCTATCATCATCACTGGGGTGGGTGGGACAGGTTCAGCGAATCCGATGTACACATCGATCTCGTCGAAAGACATAATGGTATAGGCAGTCACGACCTCCCTAGCCGGAATCCAGGTCTCGTCGATAACAATGAGAGGGACGTCACTAGTGTAGAGGACGCGACCGACAGCGATAGTCTCGCTGATCCCAATTCTTGCAGATTCCGCTCGGAACACAGATCCGAAGCTCACTTGCCCCACGGTGGGCGCCAATTGTCGTCGGATTGATGACAAGTACGCCATGAGGGAGTCCTCGAGGCGTGTGGGAGAGAGGGGTGTGAGACGTATGGTGTTCTGGGACGGTGAGCACACAAGTTTACCCAGGTTCGAATCCGCCGGCTTTGGATGGATCCTACTCCTGCTAGCAATCCAGTAATACGGCAGAGCCGAAATATGGGTTACAAGGGGTTCGCCTGTGCGAGTTGAGATTGTAGACTATTGTGTGGGTGCCCTAAAGTCTTTCCCTAGGACAGCTTATATAGATATCCGATCTAGGGTTTACAGGAGAGATCTATCCCGCTACGACTAAGAGTCGGTTACAGAGTACATCTTGGACTACAAGTAACACTACGGGCCTATGTCGGTAAGTCTTCTGGGCCTTCCCATAGCCGGATTGGACTTTGTCTCTTCTCCGTGACTGGGCCGCCCGTGAAGCAAATCTCTAACCCGAAGTGGGCCACCCTGGTCAGTGAGGCACAGTGAGGATACCCGGAAAGTATATCCCCAACACTAGTAACTTGTATCCTACTATTTATTACTTAGTGTCTCCCAAGACACCAACCTTATTGGCACCTACACGCCCTTTAGATCGAGAGTTCGATGGTTAGCATCCTACCTCGATGGAAACCCACAGATTTGATGAACAAAACTGTTTTGGGGATTACACGACAACTGGTTTCAAAGATGTTTTAGTAAAACCCTTGGAAAGAGGCATCTTTTCCAAGTGGAGGTTTTAAAGAAGGAAAAGTGATGAGGAAGAATGAGAACGCTAGACTTGAGTTGAGAAGCGATGTTCTACGCCTTTACCGGAACAACTTATCAGTGCAACCACATTACCCCAGGTGTTGGGGCTTAACTCGTGGTTTGTCTTATTTAGCATGGGCAGCCCCTACACGTGCTATAGAGGAAAATCCTCCGAATTTTGGGCTCTCCCTGTAAAGGTCTATGGATCTGGGGTTAGCGGATGTCTTGGACAAGGGCCGGTGCAACAATTGGGTCTCCCGCGGACAGTATGACTTGGGTATGGAAGATAGTGCAATCACTCAATTATGGTATATCTCAAGCCTAGGGTTTGGATATAGTTGTGTATGGAAGGGAGGATTATGGCACCCAGTGCCACAAACGCGATTCCGGGGAGAACAAACCCAAAAAGAAATGGTGCCTTTGCTAGGGTGGACAAATGAAAGGTTATGTTTGATTATCCGAACCCCCATTTACCATGTGTAACAGGCCGTGGTTGAATCCTGGTAGATGTATTGATTCTTGTGGGTAAAGTGCACAAACTTTGCAGAGTATAATCTATTCGAATAGTCGTGTCCACCGTCAAGGACAGTTGGAGAGTTTATAGCTAGGAGTACCCAAGTGATGGTTTGAGAAAGATAAAAAAGGATGTGACTTGGTCATGAGAGAACATGAGGTTGAGGTTTTGTTTGACCATGGATGGTCAAAGAGGTTTCAAAAGAAGGGTTTTCCCCTAAAACTGCTTTTGAAAAGGTTTTTAACAAGGATATGGAGATATCCTGATTTTAA
Organism: Avena sativa; assembly: GCA_916181665.1. Classification (NCBI taxonomy): domain Eukaryota; kingdom Viridiplantae; phylum Streptophyta; class Magnoliopsida; order Poales; family Poaceae; genus Avena; species Avena sativa. The sequence goes on along the minus strand of OV702289.1, from coordinate 538,210,124 downwards.
AACGGAGACATGTTTTCAAAACTCTTTTTCAACAAAGATGTAGAGATGTCATATCTACAAGAGAAACTAGGCTTTTCCAAAAACAACCCTAGATAGAGCTATATCGCCATAGGAAAACTGCATTACTCTTATTTACCTCAATTTGGTGGTTTGCAAGTACATTCAAAGTACTCACTGGCATTGTCCCTGGCTATTTACTTGGCTAGATTTTCAGAAGCATGAAGGATAATGGGGTCATTGACGTCTATGCGATCTAGCTCGTCTTCCCAGACAGCTACCTGTAGGTTAAGGAATGATTGAGCTCTACGTCTGAGGAAGATCCACTGCTGAAGATTGAGTAGACATAATGGCATTAATGTAAGTCTTGTTCTCGTTAAGTTTTGGATGTTGTAATGATACTTGTAGGTTATGTTCCACGGCTCACTAATCTGGGAACGTGGATATGTGCATAACAGGGATTTCTCATACGATAAATCCGGGGGACCCTACACCTCCGGTAATTGTGATTAATATGATCTCATGGTCTAAGAATTAGGATATTCCGTTTCTAACAATTGCAACTATGAACTGTGTGACATGATCGTGTTACAACCATTATAGGTGGGAAATGTCCATCACATCATCTCAGATGATATGCCTTCATTGTCAGTTGTCTATAGTAGAACTATGATCAAGAAACGTTGATCATCAGCTGCCCAATAAACTAGTTGAATAGAGGCTACTAGTGATCTAGGTTTGTTTATATACCACACATGTATCAATGTTTCCGCTTGATACAGTTTAGCATGATATAAAACTATTATGAACTAATAAGATATGATAATAAATCACCTTTATTGCCTCTAGGGCATTTCTCCTTCATCGCTAGCCTGAATCCTTCACCCAACATGCGGCAGATGGACACACCGCGTCCCCTATTTATCTTCCTCGCGCAGCATGTTTGCCTAGCATGTGAGCCTCACACATGCATCCCTCGTGACTACTTTTCAACCTTGCTCCAACCAGCCCCATCTCACCTACCCTCCTTCAGCTGAATCGAGATCAGAGGCCTAGCTCCAACCCTACCTTTCCCCTCTCCTCTACTCTAGCTTTTCCACACCAAAGACCAAGCCGAGAGCTTCGCCACCACGTCTCATGTCAATGCCATGATCCACCTCGAGCCCATCTGATTCCGCAACTCATTTCGCCTCATCAAGTTCTACGTCCTGAAGCAAGGAGTCGAGCCTAGAGCTAGTATAGCAACGACAGCGTGGACGCCCAGGTCACGCGCACACCGCGGCCACCGCGAGATGGTCTTCTTCATGACGACAAAGGATGACAATTGTACCACGGATACGGGTACCCACGGGTACCGTACCCGCATGGAAAGGGTATGGGCACACTTTTATACACACGGGTAATACCCATACCTTACCTGTTAAGTCACTGGTACGGGCACGAGTATGGACTTGTACCCATGGGTATACCCATACCCTGCCCATTTAAACTGATATGTCAAACTTACCTATAGTTTCAACCTATGCGGACGAGAAGGATAGGACGAGTATGAGGCTGTGACTTCTAAACTTTGATACTTTCATGTACTCATCTACCTATTAGTAGTAGAGATAATTGTCTTTTTTCAAATATTTTGTTGATGAAAGTAAAATTGTGAATAACTTGTGTACTATTGGGTTTACTCGTCGGGTAACCAACGGGTACGGTTTACTCGCTGAATATGGGTATGGGTAAAATTTTATACCCGTGGGTACAAGTATGGGCAAACTTTTGGACCAATTGACTACACGGGTACGAGTATGGTACTGCTCTACCCTGCCCATTGCCATCCTTAATGACGACTCCACCATCCTTCTCCGGCCTTCTACTCTGCGCCAAGGCCACGAGGGTGAGCTACTCATCCCGTTCTCCCTCTCCCATGTCACTCATGACCACCGTTTTGTGAAGCAATGTACTCCCTCCATTTCAAAATATAAGATGTTTTAGTTTTATAAAGCGCATCTCACTTCACAAAACTAAAACATCTTATATTTTGAAGTGGAGGGAGTACAATCCGGGGGGTCGCTGCCCCCCCCCTCCCCCGCCTAAGAAAGTTTTGCCTAAAATCTAGTCATGTTTGACAATTTTTTGCTAAAATACACTCTCTTCTCCCCCTCCCCAACCAGTTGGCCCAAACTCCGCAACTGCGCAACCATAGCATCATCTCCGTCGTCGCCGCTCGCCACGCGCGCAGACTGCTGGCAGTGCGTGCATCTGCAGGCACTTTGTTCCTGTCACCTTTCCGACCGCTGCAGGCCACCTCCAGCAAATTTCTTCATACTCATGCATTTTCGGTACATCCATCTACGCAGTACACCAAACCTCTTCCAAAGATCGGCCAACCTCGTAGTTTTGCTTTAAGTTTTCTCAGCTCGACTCCGTCAGTCCACGCCCTCGTTTTCACCTTTGTTCTCAGCTACTTTCAACGTCGTTCCAGTTGGTATCCGGTGCAGATATTCCTGGGTATATATTTTTGGTACATCCATATTACATATGCTTCAAACCTCGGTCAAATCCGAGCCTGGAGCCATCCGTAATCCTCCTCTGAAGTTGGCCCGATCTCACTGTCAAACTGTCGCCGCCGATCCAGTTCGTCGGTCTGCGCGCAACGCTCTTTTCTCTCAACTTCCGAGTCACCTCCCGCTCACCTCGCTATGTACCAGACTTTCTGCATCACACGTAATTTATCCCGATGGTGTATACTCTAATCTTCAGCTAACTGTATCCAAGTTCGATCCCCCAAGCGCGATGCAATCGTCTCTGAATTTTTGCCAAACTTCACTGTCAATCTGTCGAGGTTCAGCTTCGTCAGGTTTCAGCGCGGCCTTTACTTCAGCTGGCTCGTTCTGCACCAGAGCTTTTGATTCAGCAGCGTGCTTGTTTGCTTGGCTAGCTGCACACGTCTCTTGATCTAGTCTTCAGCCGTTGCACCCAGTCTACTCCAAAACCGAAGCATCAGCCTAGCTGGTTTGCTGCTTGCTTCACTCCCAGCTGGGCGATCTCATATCAAATTTCTAGAGCAGTACCAATAAACCCAAACCAATTCTTTTATCACTGTAATTTCCGATTTGTGTGATTAAAATCAGACACGCCTTCATGTGTTAAACATACAGTTCAACACCGTAGTGGCATGCTCTTTGGGTTCTAAACCTGTTGATCCAGAGCTTAAATCCAACCTTTTTCTTTTGTTCTGTATCACATATCTGCAATCGCACAGTGTGCTCTCTGCGCCTATACTCCTTAGATCGAGAGGTCAAATTCCAGCTTTGTAATTTATCACTTCTGATCCATATTGTGTCCCTATTCCATTTAATTTTGCGTAGACCACCTTACGCCATGATTGCCAGGCTAATAACATTTAATCCTGAAGGTAGATAAATAACTTGAAGTTGATAATTCATTGTCGTGTTCAGGATCGGTACATGGATTTTAGTGGCCCTAGGGCAACATGAAATCAAGGTCCTCAAGGAGGGCAATGGCCCCCCTATTCCAAAAAAAAAGAGATATATTTAATATTTACGTTAAACTTTTAACGATTACTTAAGTTTATGATGATGCGTTCTTGGGTGTCTCAATCATCATTGGAAGTAGTATACTCACCAAACTTCTTTGATCCATAGATCTTATTTTTTTAGATTTCCTAGAATAAGAGAAATAATTAAACAAGTAAATAATTTGTTTGGATTTTTAAAAGATAATAAAAAGTAAACTAATAACAATAAATAAACTAAAACAAAAATAAAACTAAATAACAAGGTCTCTAGTAATCTTACACGGATAGCAAAATTACATCCTCGGCAACGGTGCCGGAAAAAGAATTGATACCTTCGATCCGGATTACAGATGTAAACGAGCTTTTTTTCTACTAGACCTAGGTTTGAACTTAGGAAAGCACTTGTTGTTTGGATTAAGGAATGCCTACAAGACTTTGTAGATTGTTTTATCTCATGCGTGTGCTCGGAGAGGGAAAAAAGTAAATTGAAGCTAGCTGGAGGAGATTCGAGGGCCCCTAGGGCAACATGAAATCAAGTGCCCCTTGTTTAATGTGTCAGAGATTTCCTGGGGCCAAGGAGGCAATGGCCCCCTACTCCAAAAAAAATAGAGATATATTTAATATTTACGTTAAATTTTTAAGGATTACTTAAATTTATCATGATTAGCGTTCTTGAGCGTCTCAATCCTGTCAAGCTCTGCCACTTCCACACATGGAAAAGACTTAAAAAATATTAGTATTTGATTAGAGAAACTACTATAATGCAATAGCAAATTAAATAATATGTATATATATGATAGATTCATGATCTTTGAAATCTCAGTGAAGACATTCCAAACCAATTATCTCTATTGATCGAGTGAACTATACATCATGATAGTTATTTTTATCAATTACTGCTTCTGTACATATGCTTGTGCAAAAAATGAGTTCATGAGTAAATATATTAGGCAATAAATCAATAATAGGATGGAATAGTCTCTAAAGCATATATGATGAGGACGAGTACAATTGTTGAAAATCATAGGAGAGTTGCTTACAGAATGATATAGTTATATCATTGTGTCCTTAGTCTTCACTAATCAATATACTCACAATCTTGTAAAGGAATATGAGGACCCGTGTTATTCTGCATATTTGGAGAGGCCATCAAAATCCTGGGATCAAGAAAAAATATTCGAAAGTGTTAGAGTATTTTTTTAGAATTAGGAGTAAAAGAGTAAAGTCATGATAGGCTATAGCTTGAACCATCTATATTTTTTTAGATAACCATTTATATTTTCTAAAATTAGTCTATAGTGTTAAATGTCAAAAGTATTAGACAAACATGGATACACAACAAGTCGTGGACCGGGCCCCTAGACCATGTGGGCCCAGGGCGAGCGCCCCTCTGCCATGTCCTATGCGTCGGCCCTGGTCGTGTTTATGGTTCCGCTTAATATTGCTAAGTTGTATCGCATATTTCCATGCCATGCATCATATCATAAATATGTTGGATCTTCTGCTATAGTATTAAATATTATATCCGATGTTTTTAGTGATTTGCTTCTTCCAGAAATAGGAAGTTGAATTGATGTGAGCAAAGACAAGTTCTCCGATGTATCTTTGACAATGGTTTCGAGGCGAGCATCCTCCCCTCTGCTACCTATTTTCGCTTTATGGATTTACTTCTTTCTATTGCTATATGTGTTGCGATACTTTAGTTACCGTACCAGTTATATTTCCCTGCATCCTGTATTGCCTAGGTCACCTCCTATTGCCCTTTTTTGGTAGATAGCTGGCCTTGCGAGTCGTAGTTACTTTCTCAGGTGTCGGTCGAGTTGTCGAGTTCCACAATTGATGGGAGGTTATCACATGCTTAATGGTAGAGATAATTGTGGTTAGTACAACTTGATAATTAAAATGTTAGAAATAGATATAACTAATAAAGAGCCACCCGTGGGAAATAGGTGAGATTTGGCTTTTATCCCGCCCACTTGTGTCCACCTAGGACCCGAGTACTTGATGCATGTTCCTTGACTATCGCACTATCCACATGTGGGCTCATGGATCCCCTTGGTATGTGCATGATTCACATCTTATTTCTTAGGACCATAAATTAGTTTGGTGCTTTACTACTATCCTATATTTATTATGCCATGTTTTACTACTTTATTTACTATCGTTCCTCGAGGGGCGGTTTACTACTGTACTGTTTAGGAATTATATCACGTTTCCATGGTATCGACAAGCCTGATCACACTTTTGGGTTCCCAATCGTTTACAACCATCTCCAAAAATCTTGGGTTCATCTCGGAGTCGGCCAACTTCGTAGCGGGTAGCTTAGGGGTGCCCCTCTGAAATCATTTTTGAATCTTGTAAATGGATGTTGGGGCATCCTTGTCATTTTCTCTTAGCATCATGGTCCTAGTCATACAATAGATAGTTGGCTCAAGTAGGATCCCATTCAAGTGATAATCAAAGGAAGACATGAGATGGAAGGACTTCAGTTTTGTAGGGATGGTTGGTGTATCATGATATGGACCAATGGTGAATGACATATGTTGGGCTGCATCATCTCCCCTTCTCGATAAAGAGTCAACCTCGGCGATATCCCGTCATCATCTTGTTGATGGTTGGATCTCCGGTGGTCTTGAGCTTGTTGATAGTTGTTGAAGAGCTTGTAGTTGTGCTTGTCTTCAAGTTGCGGATGGAAATCTTGTAGACTGTATCTTGGAGGTGGTGGTCTATATTGGGTACCTTGCAAAACCGACAACAAAGACATGGAATTGTATGATGGATTGTTAGTATGGGTCACACTCAAATCACTCATCTCACTTTTGGTGGTATGTGTTGTGGCACTCATGATTTTTTCACTCATGTGAGGCTTATGGAACTCACTCACTTGTTGGTGGTTCACTCTCTCACAGCTCATCTCACAAGGGCCATTGGCTTGTTGTATCTTTGGTAAGCTTGTCATGTTGGAGGAAATAATTTGGCTTGGCATCATAGGTTGGAGTACGAAGGTTTTGTTGTTCCACTTGAAGGAGTATTGTTTAGTGATACCATCATGTATAGCTCCTCTATTGTGTTTCCATGGTCTCCTAAGTAGCATGTGTCACACGGTCATAGGCACTACATCACACTGTACGGTGTCTTCATATGGCCCAATCTTGAAGGAGATGTTGACTTTGAATTTAATATTGAGTGTTCCATTGTCATCAAGCCATTTGACATGATATGGACGAGGGTGTTGCATGTATGGCAACTTGAGTTTCTCACAAAGTTCGGTGCTCACGAGGTTGTGACAACTTCCTCCATCTATGATCACCTTTATGGGTTTGCCATCAATTCTGGCTCGAGTTTGGAAAATATTAAGGCATTGGTCTTCTCTTGGAACGGTGTGAGTTGTCAAGGCTTGTGCTATGACTAGTGAAGGACTTGGATCATGCTCGCATAGAAGGGTGTCATCCTTTTTCCTTGTGGCTTCCTTTGCAGGAGTAACTCGTGCCAAAGCTTCATATTATCCTTCACTCACGGAATAGGATTCTCAGTTTTCATCCGTGATCATAACTCTTGTGTTGATCCACTCATATGATTTGTGTCCCTTTCCTCCACATTTGTAGCAAATGATTTCATTTTTCCGTTGTTGTATTGGAGGAGGATGCCATTGGAGTTTTTGCTTGCTTGGATGAGCTCGGTGCTTGAGTTTTTCGCTTGTTGGAGGCATTTGCATTGATTAAAACAAAGTATGTTTTTCTTTCTTTTCATAAGCATCTTCCTTGTGCAAGTGGCGCTCGGCTTTGGTGGCTTGGTGGAGAAGCTCGACAAGATTCTTGTACGGTTGGATGTCAAAAAAAATTCCATATTGGGCGGCTCAAACTATTGAGGAACCTTGCCATTGTTTGCTCTTCGAGTTCTCTCACATCGTCTCACATCATAGTCATCTCCATTTCCTTGTAGTACTCTTGAATGGACTTTGTGCCTTGCTTCAAGTTTTGTAGCTTGTCGAATAGGTCTTGTCTATAGTGCTCGGGGACAAATCTTGCATACATTGCTTGCTTCATTTCCATCCAAGTGTTATCCAAGTGTCTCTTCTTGCTTCTCACGATGGATTTGATAGTCTTCCCACCAAACATTGGCGTAGTCCTAAAACTCAAGGGATGCCATTACAACTTTCTTCTCTTTGGAATAGTTGTGGACTTGGAAGATCGTATCAACTTTGAGTTCCCATTCAATATATGGGTCAGCATCTTCTTCTCCTTTGAACTTGGGCATAATGAACTTTACCTTCCCAAACTTGCCATCATCATGTTTATGGTAGTTGTTGTGGTGTTCTTGTCTCATGCTTGCTTCACTTTGTTCATGCGGTGGTGGAGGTGGAGCTTGATAGCCTTGAGGCGGCGGCGGAGGAGGAGCTTGATGATCTATCTCGTTGTCCCTTCGAGCCTTTGCTTGGGATTGTTTGCATTCATTGCTTGTAAGTTAACTCGCATACAGTGATGATGCCGCACGGCCTCGGGATTTTCATCATGTTGTAGGCATAGTGAGGGGCCGCCATGAATTTGGCGAATGCCTGTCTACCAAGCAAGTAGTGATAGGGACTGCAGAAGTTGACCATCTCGAATATGATTTGCTCCATGCGGAAGTTGGTGGGGGTGCTGAAGGTGACTGGCAGCATCACTTTGCTGATCGAGTAGGCCTTATGACCCGGGATGATTCTGTGCAAGGTGCCGACTTGGGACGGTTCTATGGAAGGTGCAAAGGGTTGGCTCGACCATTGACTGCGTGAGTTGCAGTCACTTGAAGGTGTCTATGTACAGGATGCTGATGGAGATGCTGCCATCCATCAAGGTTTCGGAGAGTCAATAATCAGGCTCTTTGGGCTTGACGACTACGACGAGTCGCCCTGGGTACTCGATCCTGGGCGCATGATCCTTGTGGATCCAAGTGATTGGATGCGCATACCAGTTGAGCCATCACGAAATGCCAACCTAGGTCATGGCGTTGATGGAGACTGTGTGGGTGAGAACCTTCTTCTCATGCCTGGTGCCCACACAAGTGAAGGTGTGGAGTGAGCTGACAGCGTTGCCGAAGCCGCCAGCATTGTCCTAGGCTGGTCGGGGTTCTGGCCCTCTTTGACATGCCTTGCCTTCTTGATCTCTTTGAGCGGGTGGCAATTGGCGGTGGTGTGGGTGGCGGTTCACCCTTATTTGTTGTGGTAGACACATGGCTCGTAGCATAGGGCCACATGGTCAAATTTAGGCATCGTGGTGTTGTTGTTGCGGTAGCTTCCGTCATCACGGTGACTGCTCTTGGGGTCGCGCTGGTTGTAGCCAGTGTTGGCAACGAAGTCTGATCCGCCGTCTCTATGTCGCTTACCGCCAGTGTGGCGGGTGTTGCTGTAGTAGAGCTTGCGGTGCCTGCCTTTGTTGTGTGTAGGTTGGCGCCTCCCACTAGACTCGTCGTCAGAGTCTTGGTTGGGGTCCTCTTTGGTGTAGTGTTTGGCAATGTCGATGAGGTTGGCGATTATCTCAAGCGACCTGTACACCCTTCTGATTTTGGTGACGAGGGGCTTGTATCTGCAGGCGTTCTTGAAGCAGTAGATCACCGTATCAGTGTAGATGTCAGGGATGTGCATCCACATGTCCTGCCAGCATTGGATCAAGTGGCAAGAGAAATTGTTGGGGACCTAGACGCAGGTTTCTAGGTCCTCATGGTGGTGGCGCATGTGTAGGAGCCCTCGAAGTGTTTGATGAAGGCGTCCTGCATTTCTTCCCACGAGTTGATGCTATTCGCCGAGAGGGTGTTGATCCACTAGTGAGTGGATCCTTCCATCATCAATGGCAGGTAGCATGCAGCGAGTAGCTTGGTGTGGATGACAATTCCTATTTCCACGAGGTATGTGTCAATCCATACTCTCGGGTCGAGAGTGGGCTTGTATTTCTCGATATCCTTGGACCCCTTGAAGTTTGAGGGATATTTTTTTCCCGGACCATTGGACTGAAGCGTTACATCCTGATTCGACTGAGGGAGCCCCTAGGATCATAGTCACGGTCGTCGTGTGCTGGTTTGCTACCTCCTTGGCGCTCTCGCCATAGTTGGTCGTTGAGAATGTGGGGGTGTGTGTTGATTGGGTAGCTGTTGGCGGCGACCATGTGGCGAGTGTGGGACTAGTAGACCGCGGTTGCAGCTGTCGTGGCTTGGGGGCTGGGAAATTACACATGTTTGCGACGATGCCCTCACCAGCGTGGTTGCTGGAGGCCGCCATGCTACCAGATGAGCGGGAGTATAATCGCCCACACAAGTCGCATATCGCGTTCTACTACTACACAACCTTGGCGAGTAGGGCTTGGGCGTAGAGGATTTGTAGCACGTCATCGCCAGTGGAGTTGAGGCTGCTGACTGCTCCCTAACTCGTGATGACATTGTCCATCGGAGTCGAGTAGAGTGGGAGTCCATTGGTGTCAAACTTCTGCGGTGAGATCATTATTTGCGGCTGGTCCTAAGGAGGCAAGTGGCGGGGGGTGGTGGTTCTCCATGTGCGATTGCCCCTGCGACCGTGCGACTATTGCCTGGTGCTTAGTTGCAGCAGAGCACGAGCTTTGCTACATGCACAGGGTCGCACTTGTCGTCAAAATTCTGTGCGCAGACTTGGTGGTTGGCGTTGAGATGGCGAGAAATGCGGTGCTGATGGTAGTGTGATAGTTCTTGCACAGTCGCCCGCTCAAGGCTAAACTTCTCGCGTTCGATGAGTTCCTTATTTTTTGGTGCCTCCAAAGCTTTGTCGTGCTCCTTGGTCTGTTCTGCCATGGCCGTTGCCGAGAGAGGCATGGTGAAGGGATCCACGGGGTCGTTTCCATCCACCATGAAGATGGTCGTGTGGTGGGAAGATATGCCACGAATCTACTCGGGGGATTCAGAGCTGGAGTCGGAGTCGAAGATCCAGAGAATGGAGTAGTCCTTGAAATAGCTTGCGTTGGAGACCCGAGTGATCGAATCGGTGTGGGACACCGGGATGATGGATCTGGCTACCAAAGCAGGGTTGTCGAATAGGCATCATCGAGGAGGGCCACACCGCTCCTGTCTAGTCTGCTCTCGGAGGCCATGAGGGTGATGGAGTGGATTTGTTCCTCCGAGAGGAAGTCGCATGGAGGGTAGCCTGAGATGGCGCCGAGTTCCACCGACTCGGCCGGGTCGATGGCGTCCGTAAAACCGATGAACAAGTTGATGATGTCGATTGGCACCATAGCGATGTGAGTGATCGGGCGTGACACCAACACGTAGCTACTCGTCAGTACGTCGTAGAAGTTGCCAGTGGTGACCGTGCGGCCGGTGGCAAAGGCCATTTGATTGGAGTTAGGGTCTCGTCGCAGATCTCAGGCGTGATGATCCATATCGCACGGTGGGTTCCACTATTGTGAGAATTACCATGGCATTCGCTACTAGGGGAAGCGATTGAGATCAACGGGGCAAGGAAGAGTAAGCCATCTATGGATCGAGAATGCAACGACACAGGGATTTACCTAGGTTCACTCCTTGTTCGAGAGACTACAATGGTGGCGAGCTCGGCTGCTAGGCGGCGAGTTGCTTCTAAGGGGTGTATTAGAGTGTATATGCATATAGGTTACCCTAGGGAGGTTTATATAGAGTTACCTTGCTAGGGTTTACATGGATCAACACCAAATTAGTTAACAATATGGTGGATTTAACCTAATTTGACTGGTCCTAGCTATGCTTCTAGGCCTTCTCGTTCCACTCACCGTGTTCCTCCAGGTCCACCCGCAATGGGCCATGCAGTCGCTGGGCAATTGAGCCCACTTGCCATAGGCAATGCATGAGGCGAATCCACTTCATGGGTATACCCTGATTTGCATATCCCCTTCATCGATGGTGTGGTTGATAAAAGTGGTGGGCATGTGGTTCTACTTCATCATCATTGCTTGGATCCCATTATGGTTCACCTTGGAAGTTACGCCTTGCATTGAAGTTGTGAGGATTATGTTGACGGTGGTCATTGTTGTTGTGGGGAACTTGAACAATACCTTGGTTTGGGGGTGGCTCATGCTCTTTAAGAGGTTGATGGAGATCTTGGGGTTGTTGTTGAGGTAGGTCATGATGAGCATGGCGCTGATGATGTATTGCGTGGTGTGGTTGTGGAGCTTGTGGATCAACCACTTGTTCATGTCAATGACGAGCTTGGCTTTCCCCATTGTGGTGGTGGGGTTCTCCATGACAGGAGTGTGAGATTGAAGACGCACCATGATGACTTGAGGAAAGAGTATGAGATGAAATTGATGAGATTGAACGATGTCCATGACAATTGCCTAGATTGGCAATAGCCTGGTGAAGATATTGGAATTGAGCGTGATGCTCTGCTTGATGTTGCCGGCCGTGGTAGTCAAACTCTCGGAATGTGTCATCAAGATGGGTCTCAAGTATATCAAAGTATGCATTGAATTCTTGGCATTGTGCTAATAAGTTGTGTCAGGTAGCGAAACCTTTTTGGTTGTTGAAGTTGCTCTCTCCACTAGCTTTGCTTCCCCTAGACATTGTCTCACAATACAAAAAATATTATGGTGGTAAATGATAAGGAAGGTGTATTCCTATGTAAAAGGGAGGATATGTCGCCTAGAGGGGGTGAATAGGCAATTTCAAAACTATTACGGGTTTGGCTTGAAAGAATGCGGGATTAAACTAACATGTATTTTACATAGAACCTAAATACACTAGGCTCAACTAAGTGCACCAACAACAAGTAAAGCAAAGCAATATATCACAAGATATATACCACAAGTGATAAGCAAGATATAATTACTTCAAGCTCGACGGCTATCACAAGGAAAGTAAGCTCGGGTATAGAGATAACTGAGGCACACAAAGATGAAGATGTATTCCCGTGTTCCCTTACAAATAAGGTATGTTACGTTGGGGAGGTGTGGGATTCCACGATTGATTTCCCAATGCCACAAAGGATCACCTTCTTCTCCGAGTCTATCCCACAAAGGAATAGGCCCTTTCCGTGTGGCTAGATTTTCCTTCACTCCGGACATGGAAAGCCCCACAACCACTTCACAAGCTCCACGAAGGAGAAGCCTGGTTCTCTTCACAATCTTCCATGAAAAGGACACCAGGACACTAACCGCCAAGCCAACTAGGAGGTCACCCTCCAAGAGTAACAAGCTCACGGTCTCTCACTCAAACCATTCGAAATGGAGAGCTTAACACTTATGCAAGAATGCAAACCATGAACACCAAAGGTGTTCAAATCCATCACTCTCAAAATCCACCGAAGCAACAAGTTCTAGGGAGGAATTAGAGAGGAAGAACAATGGTGGAAATCAACCAATGACTCCAAGATCTAGATCCAATGGGTTCCCCTCACTTAGAGGAGGAATTGATTGGTAGGGATTACAGATCTAGATCTCCTCTTCAAAATCCCTAAAGAAGATGCAAGAATCATAGGAGGGAAGGTAGAGAAATTAAGCTCAAAAGGGTAAAAAATGAAGGTAAAAATATGTTCAAACGAGCTGGTCAGACACATTCCGGTTGGAAAACCGGTCCCTTCGAACCTGGGGATGGAATGGTTTGGTCGACCAGAAAAGTTCTGGTTTCCACCAAAACAGCATACTGATCAAATTTCTGGTGGGTGCCAGATATTTCCGATGGCCCTAGTTCCTGCACGACTAAAATTGCCACCGGAACCAAAACAGGGAGACAAAAATGGCGATAACTTTTCCGTCCAGACTCGGATTTTAGCAAACTTAGGCTTTTTGAAAAGTTAAGAAAAATCTTTATCTATTAGAGACTAGAAAACCCAAGAAAGAGCAAGTGGTAAAGTACCAAATAAGGAGTATGAAACCTCCGTAAAAAGAACTAATAAAACCTCCAAACTCGAAAACACAATATAAGATGCATGTGAATTCTATTTTCAATGAACTTGGGCTTGGTAAATAGCTAGCAACAAGCTCAAGAGTGTCACATAGAGAAACACCAAGATGCAACAAAATAGAGAGAAACAAATTATGCAAAGGATTGATCTCCCTAAGACAATGTAATCAAGTTATCCAACCGAAAGCCCCTCTTGATAGTGCGGCGATCTATCCTATAACCTGGTCTCCCAAAAACAACATTGAGACCAGTAAAAGGAAAACCTAGCAAGGATATACCTTCGTCTTGTGCATCCTGCTTGATCTTGATGACAATGCTTCAATCTTCATTCAAGTCGAAAGGCATCACTTGATCATTGATGCTTCGTGAAGACTCATAATTGGCTCCCCATACACCACCATGGGATAGATTCACTAAGGCACATCTTCACATGTCCATTATCACCAATATGGATGGCAATCTTCAACCATATGATCTTCTTAAGATGCTTATATTAAAATTGCACTTTTCAACCTTGATGACCATCACCACTTGATGTCATCCTCTCATGGGGAATATGTAATCTTCACTTTTGATCCATGCCCATGGGAAGATACCTAGCCCATATAGAAAATGCAAAGGCATATATATAATGGGTTAGTTCCTGAAACATAATTGACAATGCTTATCATACCACAAGATCCATGTGGTACATTCTTTATGCTTCATATGTTGACCAACTTTAATTCCCTCTTCACTCTTTGTATTGGTCAACGATGTATATTATGATGATCTATCTCAATATCTCGAGGTACATAAATAATTCTTCATTTGATTGCATGCTCTAAATCTTAGTCAACCATAGCTCAACTCACGAGGTGTAATGCCCGGGAAAATATCCCCAATTACATTTGCCTGTTTGTTTTTATTTTGTGCATCATCATGATATCATGCATATTTTACCTCTAAATATTTTCGCCAAAAGCCTATTTTGTTTTCTAATTAGTCCCCTCCTTTAATTTCAAATTAAACCCCCTTGTATTTTCTGGATCTTTCATTTGTCTAAAAAAACTATTTATAAAAGTCTATCTAAAAATAAAACAAATAAAAATATTTTGTATCGGGGGAGGCAGCCCAGCCCGTAGGCTAGGCGACCTACTACCCCGGCCGGCCCAGCCCACCAAAGAACCCTAACATTCACCACACCTTACACAACACCACTCACACTCGCCCTCGCCGGCATGAACACAGCCCAGCACATAAACACACGCACACCACTCCGTCACACACGCAACATACGCACACGACCACGCACACATCGCACGCTACACTCATGCGGCCTGCACCATGCAGTGCATGCAACCCCAAACCCCCCGATCTTGCCACCTACTGTCGACTCCCTCTCCCCTCCTTCCATCGCGAGCCTGAGCTCGCATCTTCTGTCGCTCACCAACCCTGCCGCATGCGCCTCTGCTCTCCCTCCCGCCAGCGCGCTGCCAACCTTGCCTCTCCGCCGATGACCGCCTCCTCTCTAGCTTGTCCCTGGACACCGCTCAAGCCCTCTGCTCCACCTCCGTCCTCTGATGAATGCAAGTGCATAGATTGTTTGTAGCTAGTTTCGAAATAAAGATTTCGATCCCACAGGGAGCAGTAGGCGAAAGACTAAAATGCTTTTAAGTAAAACTAAATGAAGCACTTAAGGAATTAATTTCAGATGCAAGAATAATAAAGTTGTTTTTGGGATTTTGGTTGAACTAAGCAAGTAAAGTAAAGTAAAACTTAATGCATAAAGTAAGAATCGCGTATGTAAAAGAACTTAGATCTGCAATAGGGAAAAAGGCGTTCTCAGGGAGTGGTGGATACACCGCTAGCAATTTAGACTAAGAAATCAAGATTATTATAATGAATATTCTCATAATATGTATGTATGTGGGAGGAGCTCCATATATGGAAAAATAGGCAGCAACCACTGCTCACATCATCCTTCATAACCACAGTCGACCGATAAACGACATCAATCGTATTATCCCGCTATTGTGGGATTTCTCCCATGGCATGGACATGGCTTTATGAGTTCTCGATTCCCCAAGTTAGTGTGTAAAGAATGACAACAGCTTTATAGTCACAGCAAGTGTTATCATCCCTCCATCTACTAACAAGTAATCCCCTTCATCGAGTCCCCATATGAGGCAAATATTAAGGAGGTGCACAACCCCCAACATCAAGATGAAGATAATTAACTCATACACATAATGATGTATAACATAATAATCTCTATCTTATCTCAATCATATGCTAGGGTTTCTCCATCTCCCCAAGAACTAAAGATCTACTCAAACATGGAGGTAATCAACATCATAGCAATGGTAATGGGATCAATCGTAAATGAATAGTTCTTGTATAAATCCACAACGAGTATGGAAATTACAACAAGATCTAGATGGATGAAGATGGGATGAATGGAGATTATGGTGGTGCAGCAGTTGATGAAGATGAAGATCGATGCCTTGGCCTCCCAGATCTGCGTAGGGTGAAGATGGATCCCTTGGGCGAGTTCCCCCTCCAGATTCCTTCTGGAGGTGAGGTTTTCAGCAATTTATGGGTGTTCTGTATGTCATCTCTCCGATACAGTTGCACGGGGTGAAACCATTTGAGGAGGCGGTGGCAGCGCCAACTATACGACCAGAACTATACGGCCGTAAAAAGTATTCTGGTCGTATAGTTGGTCGTTGAACCGTCTGTAAGCCTTGATCGCTTCGGGTTTTCTTCTAGTATTATTGATATTTCCCAAATAAGCGATTTACGTTGTTTTTGACTCCTTTTCTCCCCAGTACAACTGCTCCAAGGATTGTGTCCATTGTATCCATCATCTGTCCCGATCCTGGTGAAAATAGACATAAAGCATGTGTGCGAATGCTGTAAAATACCAAGATCCTACATCTACAATGCAAAATAATAATATAAAACATGATGCAAATATGCCCTTATCAACTTCCCCAAAGTTAGACTCTTGCTCGTCCCGAGCAAGTTTAGCTTAATGGATGTGATCCTCATATTCATGAAGCTGAGTTGATAAAATAAATGAGGCAGTTGCAGCATGTGTTTATCATATATGATACGTAGGAATATGTTCATGAATAGTACCTTACTCGAACCATCCGAATAATATTAGAAGGCTTCCACGCCTTAGTGATCAACAGTTCACAAAAGATGAATCTCAACATGATGTAAAAGTTTTCGGTTCGACCTAATGAGTCAGCGAGGTAGTCCCAAGTGTTTTAGGATTAACATATTCACTTCGGATTCAAAATCTCAAAACGCTTCTTTGTCATACCACAAATAGTGGTGTACACCTACTTGCTCTTTGCACATTCGCTCTTTTTATTCCTCTTACTTTTCTCTTTTCTTTATATATGCTCACATTTTTTGTTTAAGTGCTGTGCAAAGAAGCTAGCCATACATTCCACTTCATGTAGGAATCCAAAGTTTAACGATCTCAATTATAAAATTCCTATTGTATATGAAGCATCTTTATGACTTGAAGATTCTACCACAACTTGTCCTCACTCTATTTTGATAGCGCTCCTAATTTTCTTTTTTGTTCAAGGTTTCTTTTTCATCTTGACTAATCAGATTATTTTTACTTCTGTAAATCAAACCATGAACTTACAACATATTGATTAAATTACCTTTATATGTTCCATTAATACCAATGGTGTGGAAAACTACTATTGTTATCATCAAGCGCAAGTAAAATTATACTCAAGCCATTCATATATCTAATAAGACAAGCACAAACTCAATAATGCTCCATATATAATAATAAACTCGGAATTTCACAAATGGAATTGACTATTCTTTAAGGGAACTTGAATGATGCAAAATTATTTCTAAATTCGAACTAATGCAAAAATAAAATAGTAATATAAAACTTATAAGATAGATTACAAGGTCTTAAAGATCTCCCCAAGCTTGGAATCAAGCCAGGTGGGATCAAATAGCTCCTTGTTGGTACCTATTCCTCTTCCTGGGTAGGAAGAGCATTTCCCTCCTCTTTTATGTTGCCATATTTGACTATGCTTCCAAAGCGGATGCTGAGCTCGACCATGTCGTATTGAAGCTTCGACATTCTCTTCTTGAGGAATTTCTTCTCATCTATCAACTCAAAAACAGTTTTGATCAAGAAACCAACTCTGCCATCGATGGAATCGACCTTTTTCTCAAGGTCTTTGCTTATCATCCAGTAGGAGTCAATCCCTTCTCTAATTGTTTCAACACATGCCTTCGAAGCTTTTTTCCAACTCATAGATCTTATCATGAATCTCCTCTTGGCGCACCTTCTTAGGTTTAAGAGGTGATGGACCAAGAGGAGGTTTATAATAGGATCCTATGTTGTGACGATAGGGATTAGGGAGATACTCATCATTGTTCTTTCCCCGCTCAGCTTGCCTCATCATCTCCATCCTTTGAGGGAACATGTCCTCCTAGTTTGGGAGAGGCTTGATCTCCAGGCTGGATGGTGATGGTGATCCTTTAGGCTCTACTTCTTCGATCCTCTTCACGAGCTTCTCTTCTTTATTCTTCTAGATCTTGTTGACATGGAAGGGTTGCATGGCTTCGATGCACGGATGTTGTTGGAGGGGCTTGTATAGGGATGGCGAGGATTTTTCGAGGCTGGAGGGTGTAGCTCTATGAAAACTTAATGAAAAAGGTTAGATGAGACCAGCTTTAAAAGGAGAGGTTAAAAACCCTAGCCCCCTTCCGTAACGAGCAACTATACGGGCGCTACCCGTATAGGTCCCGCCGTATAGTTACGAACCGACTATAGAATTTCTTCTATAGTGGAACCAACTATATGGCAAGAACTATACGGGCGGGAATTTTTATTCTCGCCATATAGTTGGTCGTTAAAGTCTCTGTATTCCGAATAAATTTTTTGGAGATGGGTTGATATCTATACGACCACAACTATATGGGCGGAAATTTTATTCTCGCCATATAGTTGGTCGTTAAACTATCAGTACCTAGAAAAGAACTTTGTCAAAGGCATCGATATCTATACGACGGCAACTATACGAGCGGAATTTTTATTCCCGCTGTATAGTTGGTCGTTAAACTATCAGTACCTTTCATAGATGGAAGGGGTGATGTCGAAACAACTATACGATCGCAGCTATACGGCCGGAATTTTTATTCTGGTCATATAGTTGGTCGTTCAACCCTCTGTGTCCACCAAAAATTTCTTGCTTCTCTAGGGATTCCTTATTACTCCGAAACTTAATGAAATATCAAGTTTTGACAGAAAATTGACAGCTTAAATTTTCGACCAATATTGGTGTTATCAACCTTCCTCTTTCTTTGCTAGAGATTCAAATGTTCCTCATTTAACACAAGCTCATAAAAACTTTAAAACTTACTCAAGCCTTTACCTTGCATGGTTTGCCTCCCATGAAGCGCTCTTTTATGGTCCATAGCTTGACTGTAGTGTTTATTATTTCGTCCAGAGTCCATTTTTCTTGAAGTTGCGATCCCTTGCATATATTTGCTCAATCAACTCTTCTGGGGTGATCACTTGTATGGTGACTGCACTTATATCTTCTTTTACTCGATAATGCTTCAAGCATTGTCCATTTACCACCCATGAAAGAGATGGTGTTTTTCCCTTGAGCTTCACTACTCTCGATGAATAAGCTTCTTCAACTATATAGGGACCTTCCCACTTTGATCTGAGCTTCCCTAGAAACAACTTAAGATGAGAATTATAGAGCAACACTTTGTCTCCATTTTTAAAGGTCTTATTTTCTATTTTTCTATCATGCCATATTTTCACTTTTTCTTTAAACAATCTAGCATTTTCATAAGCCTCACTTCTAAACTCGCCTAAAGCATGCATATCTAATAAACGTTTTTTTCCTGCTACTTTAAGATCATAGTTTAGGTTGTTGATTGCCCAGAAAGCTTTGTGTTCCAATTCTAAAGGTAAATGGCATGTCTTACCGTATACCATCTTATAAGGTGTCATACCCATTGGATTTTTAAACGCAGTATGCTACGCCCATAGAGTGTCATTTAACTTGTATGACCAATCTTTTCTTGATTTGTCCATCATCTTCTTGAGTATGGTCTTTAATTCTATGTTGGAGAGTTCCACTTGACCACTCGTTTGGGGATGATATGGTGAAGCAACGTGGTGAGTTACTCCATATTTGCTGAGGATTTTCTTGAAAGTTCCTTTCATAAAATGAGAACCACCATCAGTAATTAAGAATCTAGGAACTCCAAACCTGGGGAATATAACATCCTTGATTATCTTCACTGAGGCGGTTGCATCTGCATGGCTTGATGGAATAGCTTCAACCCATTTAGTAACATAATCAACAACAACAAGAATATGAGTATAACCATTTGATTCTATAAAAGGTCCCATGTAATCCATTCCCCATACATCAAAGGGTTCGATTATAAGACTATTATTCATGGCCATTTCTTGTGTCCTACCTATATTACCTCTTCTTTGGCAAGCATCGCAGTGTTCTACATACCTATGTACGTCCTTAAGCAAGGTGGGCCAATAGAATCTAGATTGAAGTACCTTTGCTGTAGTTTGCTTGCGTGCATGATATCCTCCATATGGGTTGTCATGACAAGCTTGCAAAATCGCATTCATTTCACGGTTAGGAACACACTTTCAAATCATTCCGTCAGGTCCATGACGATATAGATACGGATCATCCCAAAAGTAATATTTAAGATCGTTAAGAAGTTCATCCTTTGTTTTCTTGTTATACTAGGAGGTATAAATTTTACTGCGAGATAGTTAGCATAATCTGCATACCAAGGATCAGCGATTTCAACATTTGCTAAATACTCTCCCAGAAATGACTCATTTATATGTATGGGGTCAGTAATTATTCCTTCCATCCTAGAGAGATGCTCTTCTACTGGATTATCCTTACCCCTCCTATCTACTATTTGCAAATCATATTCTTGTAGTAATAGAACCCACCTAATCAACCGGGGCTTCGCATCCTTTTTTACAAGGAGGTGACACAAAGCTTGGTGATCCGTATGAAATATCACCTTAGAATTTATGATGTAAGATCTAAATTTGTTGCAAGCAAAAATTATAGCTAGGAACTCTTTTTCTATAGTAGCATAATTTTTCTGAATCTTATTAAGAGGTCTGCTAGCGTAATAAATAACATTTAAATTATTTCTGTTTCACTGTCCTAACACGGCCCCTAAAGCATAGTCACTAGCATCACACATGATTTCGAAAGGTTCATCCCATTTTGGAGATTGCATGATGGGTGCTGAAACTAACTCGTTTTTAAGGTTCTCAAAAACTGCAATACAGTTATGGTCTAAGTAGAATGGAGTTTCTTTCTCAAGAAGGTTGATGAGAGGTATGGCTATTTTAGCAAAATCTTTTATAAAATGCTTATAAAAACCTTCATGTCCCAGGAACATTTTTAAGTTTTTATGTCCTAAGGTATTGGAAGATTTTCAATAGCATTTATATTAGTTTTATCTATTTCTATTCCTTTCTCCGAAACCTTATGCCCCAAAACTTTACCTTCTCTTTCCATGAAACGGCATTGTTCCCAATTCAAAACCAAATTTGATTGCCTGCATCTCTGCAAAACTTTAGTTAAATTGTAGAGGAAATTATCAAAGGTTGTTCCACAAACAACAAAATCATTCGTTAGAACTTCCATAGTCTTCTCAAAAAAATCATCAAAGATTTTTAAAACACATTCTTGAAAAGTTGCTGCTGCGTTACATAAGCCAAACGGAATTAATCTATAAGCATATGTGCCATAAGGGAAAGTGAAAGTTGTTTTCTCTTGATCTTCTTGTTGTATGGAAATTTGAGAATATCTAGAATAACCATCAAGAAAACAGAAATAAGAATTATTACTTAGTCTTTCTAAAATTTTATCCATAAACGGTATAGGTTCATGATTTTTCTGTGTCTCACGGTTTAGCTTCCTAAAATCAATGCACATACGATATCAAATAATAGGTCTTAAAGAAACTAGCTCACCGTTCTCATCCATAGCGGCATCAAGACCACCTTGTCTTGGTATGCAATGAGCTGGGATAACCCACTTACTATCAGAAATAGGATATATTATGCCTGCATATAATAAGCATATAACCTCTTTTCTTACTACTTCTTTCATTTTTGGATTAAACCTTCTTTGTGTATCAACTACGGGTTCAGCATCATCAAGCATAGTATTCTTATGGGTTACACTAGATGGATATATTCCTTTAATATCACTTAGAGTATATCCAAAGGCTTCACAATGCTTAACCAAGACTAAAATGACTTTATTTGTTTCATCTTCTAGCAGATTTTTTTAATAATAAAAGGACCTTTATTTAAAAACTCATACATCATATTGTCTGGAAGTTGTTTCAACTCAATTGGCGGAGGTTATTCATCTCCTTTTCTTACCAGTTCTTCATAGTCATGTGGGTTTTGTGCTTCCAAAACTGAATCAAGATAATCATCCATGTCTTCTCTCTCCTCATCATCTGGTGCTTCCTCCCAATTAATTAGGCTCCTCTCTAATTCATCATGTGGATACTGAAATGAATTGTTGCCAGCTCGACAATCGTTTTCTCTTCCTTGTTATCTTCCACTTCATATGGCCTCTTCTTTAGTTTGGCAAAGTGGAACGTCATTTCCTCTTCTCCAAACATCAGGAAATAGTCTCCTTCTTATTATCAACTCGAGCTTTGGTTATGGAAACAAAAGGCCTACCTAAAAGAATAGGACAAAAATATTCTCGAGGCATATCAACAATATGAAAATTAAGGGGGTACATGAATGATCCAATAAATACATAGATGTTTCTGATAACCCCTTCCGATTTTATATTAGTTCTGTTAAACAATTCAATAGTAGTGTCAGCCGGTTCCACATCTGGATTATTTAAATTATAGCAAAGTTCTTCATAAAGTGATGAAGGCATAATATTTATAGTGGAGATCGGCTCACAAATTCCATATAAGAAAGTTTCTCCACAATATATAGGAGTCATAGGTTTAGAAGTGTCATTACCTCGTACCTTACCTTTGATGAATTCTGAGGTTTCAAAGTCTAGCATAACCACTTCATTATCCACCGTTTGTGCTTCCATAAGATCCTTCAATATGACATTATTTATATTGGTAGTTTCGGGGTTCTTTTCTGTTTTCTTTAGTCTTCTTTTTACTTGTTCTTCCTCCTATTGCTTTTTCTTGATATTCTCTCGAATAGGTGTAGAGGAGAACTCTTCCATTAGTGCTCTTGCGCACTTCTTTTCTTCGAGGGGTTTATGGGGTTCCCATTCTATAGGTACCTATAAATGCCCTGCATAATTCTCAATAATTTTCTTTACCGAAGAAGAATCAATACCAAGGGTTTTGATCATTGCACAAGTCCCTTCATCTGCAAGGAAATCGTTAACATGAGCATATTCAGAAAAACTATTTGTGATGTTCTCCTCATTTTTAAGATTTTATGTTGCCTCCCTCATTTTCATTATTAATTTCCAAGCTTCATCATAGGTATAAGATAGAAAACTACCATTATAAGTGGTGTCTAAATTCATTATATTTTCATTATTAATCCCTCCATAGAAAGTATGAGTGATTAACCAATCAGGCAAACGATGATGGGGGCAATTATCTAGATAGCTCTTGTACCTTAGATATCCCTCATACAAACCCTCATCAGGATTATTTTGGAAACTGATAATAATACCTCTCATCCTGTGAGCTTTGCTTTCCGAGTAATATTTTGATAGGAACTTGGTTGTCAGTTCTGTCCAAGTCATTGGTGCTTCTGCACAAAAAGATCTATACCAATCGCAAACATTATTAGAGAGAGTTTGTCTAAACAACTAGGTTTTAACCATATCAAGATCACAATCGTCGAATATAAAGGAACTGCGAGTGTCTTCAAAGAATTGTAAGTGTCCATATAGACTCTCTTCATTGGTTCTTGCAAATTTCTTAGAGTGCGGTAGTTCAAATAATAAAGGGTGGATCTGAATTCCATCCAGATTTATGCTTTTATTGACACTTATAAAAGCGTCCATGGGCGAACCCATTTTCCTTACTGCCTCAAGATGGATTAAATGTTGAGTGTTGTCCATTGTTGCAGTCCTGCAACTTAAATCAAAATTTAGTACAATGAAAGTAAATAACTAAAAGTAAAGTGACTTATAGCGCTAAGCTCCCCGGCAATGGTGCCAGAAAATAGGTAGATGACTGCAAGTGCACAGATCGTTTGTAGCTAGTTTTGAAATAAAGATATCAATCCCACAGGGAGCAGTAGGCGAAAGACTAAAATGCTTTTAACTAAAACTAAACAAAGTACTTAAGGAATAAATTTCAGATGCAAGAATAATAAAGTTGTTTTTGGGTTTTTGGTTGAACTAGGCAAGTAAAGTAAAGTAAAACTTAATGCATAAAGTAAGAATCGCGTATGTAAAAGAACTTAGATCTGCAATAGGGGAAAAGGCGTTCTCAGGGAGTGGTAGATACACCGCTAGGAATTTAGACTAAGCAATCAAGATTATTATAACGAATATTCTCATGATATGTATGTATGTGGGAGGAGCTCCATATATGGAAAAATAGGCAGCAACCACTGCTCACATCATCCTTCATAACCACAGCCGACCGATAAACGACATCAATCGTATTATCCCGCTATTATGGGATTTCTCCCATGGCATGGACCTGGCTTTATGAGTTCTCCTCGATTCCCCAAGTTAGTACATAAAGAATGACAACAGTTTTATAGTCACAATAAGTGCTATCATCCCTCCGTCTACTAACAAGTAATCCCCTTCATCGAGTCCCCATATGAGGCAAATATTAAGGAGGTGCACAACTCCCAACATCAAGATGAAGACAATTAACTCATACAGATGTATAACATAATAATATCTATCTTATCTCAATCATATGCTAGGGTTTCTCCATCTCCCCAAGAACTAAGGATCTACTCATACATGGAGGCAATCAACATCATAGCAATGGTAATGGAATCAATCGTAAATGAATAGTTCTTGTATAAATCCACAATGAGTATGGAAATTACAACAAGATCTAGATGGATGAAGATTGGATGGATGGAGATTATGGTGATGCAGCGGTTGATGATGAAGATCGATGCCTTGGCCTCCCAGATCTGCGTAGGGTGAAGATGGATCCCTTGGGCGAGTTCCCCCTCCAGATTCCTTCCGGAGGTGAGGTTTTCGGTGATTTCTGGGTGTTCTGTATGTCGTCTCTCCGATACAGTTGCACGGGGTGAAACCATTTGAGGAGGCGGTGGTGGCGCCAACTATACGACCGGAACTATATAGCCGGAAAAAGTATTATGGTCGTATAGTTGGTTGTTGAACCGTCTGTAAGCCTTGATCTCTTCGGGTTTTCTTCTAGTGTTATTGATATTTCCTAAATAAGCGATTTATGTTGTTTTTGACTCCTTTTCTCCCTAGTACATCTGATCCAAGGATTGTGTCCATTGTATCCATCATCTGTCCTGATCCTGGTGAAAACAGACATAAAATGTGTGCATGAATGCCGTAAAATACCAAGATCCGACATCTACAATGCAAAATAATAATATAAAACATGATGCAAATATGCACTCATTAGCCTCCTCTTCCACACGGTCACCATCAAGACCCTACTTTCGCGCCTCCCTGTAGCTGCCGCCTCCTGCTGGCTCGCCTGTGCCCATGCTGCCTCCGCTCCGTGCCACCGCCGGTAGTTCCCCCTCCTCTCTCTCGCGCCCAAGCTTACGGGGACCTCGCTCGCTGCACGTCCTCGACATGCCTCAGTCCTCGCCGGTCCTTGTTCCCGACCGTGTGTTCGAGCTCTCCGTGCCGGCTATCTCCAGCGTTAGTGCCTCTAAGCCATGCGAGTCCTCGTCGCCTTTTTGTTTGGATGCTCTGCTTTGTGTTCATCATGTTGTTTTTGTGCTCACCTGGAAGTGGTGTTACCCCATACATGTCCCAGGAACTCATCCCGTAAGGAGGTGTCTGCATGCAGTATTCCATCCTTTGTCGAGCTGCATGTCAGGTTGTGTGTATGCTTGTCTGATGTTCGTGTCAATACCATGTCTGAGACCATGCTCACAGTACCCGCACCTCGAACTAGATCCTTGTGGACATTACCAAGATCTCCCCATCGAGTACCCGGTGTCGTTGAAAGTTCTCCAGCACCACGAAGTCAAAACAAAGATCTTCTACATGGAACCCCGAAGCTCTTCGCCATGGAACACCAAGTCCTCCTTCAAGGATCCGATGACCGAAGGTCATCTACACGGAACGTTGGGGTCCCCTTCACGAAACCCGAAGATCGCCTACACGAAACAACAAGGTTTCCATCACGGATTCGATGACCGAGACCCTGAAGACATCTCCTTCATGGAATCCGATATCGTCGAACCCCTCTAAACCCTCAAGATCTCTGATCCAATATGTGTGACCCCTATCCGAAATCCCTATATGATAAAATGCTATATATCTTGATGCATATTAAAATATTCATGCTTGCATACATATTCTGTAATTTGGGGTATTATGTCGATCCACCTAATAATTAATTATGGAGTGTTTATGCGGGATATCTTTTACATATTCTGGACTCTATTTAAATTTGCGTAGCAAACCGATGCCATGATTTGCCTTGTTAATTCAACATTTAATTTGCGCGGTTGGTAAACAACTTGAACCATAATATTTATTCGTCAGGACTTTGATTCCGCTTAATATTCTAAGATAGACCACATATTGCCATGCATCATATCATAAACATGTCGGATCTTCCGCCGTAGTATTAAATATGTATCCGGTGTTCCTTCGTAGTCCTTTGCTTCTTCTCGGATAGGCCGTTGAGTTGATGCGAGATATGACGAGCCTTCGGTTGATCTTCTCAGGCGAGCATTCTCCCTATTCTACCTATTTTGCATTTATAGTCTTTAGTTCCTTCCTTTGATCAATTGTTATCCTTATTGTCGATGCTTTAGTATCGTTCCATTATTTACCTGCTCCACTATATAGTCTTGGTTATCCTATTGCCTGGTTTGATTATCTAGCTTTTCCCTTGCGAGTCGTAGGAATGCTTAGTATTGCTCTCATACAGGTGGAACATGATACTTGAATGTTGTTGGTGTTAAGATAATTAATCTGATATTGCTGGTTATGGCTTCACCTAATGATAAGGCCCTGGAAGGGACCACCTTTGGGAACTTCTTGAGCTGACATAGGACCCGTTTGTTCTATGATACTAGTTCTGAGTTCATTATGCTAACCAAACACAGGGGTCTCTAGGATCCCCCCTCAACTACCGACGCTATCCGTTTATCCATAGGGTCACAAATTGGTTTTCCATTTGATGCATATGAATAATATGTCCTCGGACATGGTGACTATAATATGTTTTCGGACATGGTGATGATATGATATTTTGGTGGACATAAGATGCATTTCATACATAAACGCGGTATGGCCGAGAGGTCATCTTGCATAGTGGATATCTGATCCTTCTCGACCGTAGACGCAAACATTGTACTACCCTTGAGAATCATCGTGCCTCTTGGTTGGGTCAATACAGTAGGGATACCTCTAGATACGTGCATAGTTATGGGACAGTTCTTGTTGTGAGATTTGGAAGGCATGTGTATTATGTTGCCTGAAGGGTTGAACATGTGTTTGGGTACAGTAGAGTACCCTTGTAGGATAAACCTTTTCGAGAAGTCGTGTGTCCATGGTTATGGACGCCTCAGGTGTACAGTGTCATGATCATAGACAATGCCACTAATATTCTGCCTCTAATAATATGACTAGTAATTAGCCTTATTAATAAAAAAAACTGCTTAACTAAAAATTGTCACCCTGTGTGTGCCGCAAGAGTAGTTCCTCGACTAGTTTTGAGGGGGCAATCTTCGGATGGGTTATGCTTGGAGTTATATTCCTGCTACCGTATAGTGCTCTCTTATCTCGCTCTAATAGCCAAAGTTGTAGCGTGTCTCTATAAGTTAGATAGTGCAAGCTTTGCTGCTGCTGAGCCCACCATACCCATGTAGGCGATAACCGCCAAATTATAGACTCGCCGTGTACTGGCCTCAGTACCGACCGCTCTCTTTCTATTTTCCTTTGCCCTTTCCTGGCACCCTTTGGCCTTGACAGGTATTTGTTCGACGTTGTTAGAAAGGTTACCCTTCCGGCTTGTCCTGGGCAGGGTTATGTACACCGCTTGGTTATTCTTCGGGACTCTTAGTCCAATTTGGATCTTATCTATACTCGGATTCTTTATTGCTTTCTTCATGATTTGTATCTTTCTGTTGAATATCTGTATTCTTGACTCGCTGAGTTGTAGATGTATATATATGTTTCTTGTGGATCATGTTGTAAACAATTGTGTTGTAAATACTTGTGATAAAACCCACCCACATCCAAGTGTCTGGTGGGTGTCTTTGAATCGCTTCTATGTAGATTCTGGCGGAAATGCTAAGATCTGCATAGACCCGATTCGAGGGCGTTACACGAGGCTATCATGAAACCGACTTAGAACCATAACTTGAATTCTTCTGTTGATCAAACTCTCAAGATATTGATCATATCATATTGTTCTCTTTAACTCAATGATCTTGATGCCAATGTTCAAGGTATATCTTTATCTTCATGGCATCCATAACAGAATCCAACACATGGACTACAAGCATGAACTATTGAATATTCCTACATATAAAACTCAATGAAAACTTTAGACCGTAGGGATTATCATTAATTACCAAAACCACACATAGGACAATTACCCTTATAATTTCCCCCATTTTGGTAATTGATGACAATCACAACAAGAGGGTTTATATAGTGAATATTAGAAACAAGTACATAGCTTATCCGAGAATAAGTTGTATATAAGAGGTTGTATTTGATATGGTAAAGTAACACAAAGCTTCTAGACCATATGAAAACCGATTCTACTCACATAAACTACAACTAATGCAAGAGATGTGAGTAGAACCAACATATATAGAGAAAACTCCCCCACAATATATGCATGTGTGATGAACTTGAATTTCATTGCATACATTGTAAAGCATAACCTTCGAGAGAAATTACACTATATATTCAACCATGCAAAACATAATAAAAATGAAATGCATGAAATACAAACACTTAAGAACAAACCAATCTTAAGTATGAAACCATTTCCCTGAAACCCTACAAACTTCTCCCCCATTGACAAGTGCCAAAATGAATGACAAGGTTAGAAGAACAATATAGTACGAGTTCCTCCCGCAAGGTGTGCATTTCTCATACTATGAGTGAAATTAAATACACATATCCAATGAAAAATATTTGGAGGAAAACAAACTATATTGAGGATCAAAGAATGCTAAAAGGATAACAAGGTGAAGAAACTTCAATGAATGAGTCAAGCAATCAAAAGATCCAAAGAATCAAATGGAAAATAGTGCTCTAAATGAAATAAGTAAGCTCCCTAAGGTGCGTGCATAAATTATAATTGTTGAAGTTGAATACAATATGCACAAACATGGAATCCTATCTATGTGTGTATCATTTAGAACACAACCCAGATACGAAGAGTATAGAAATAAATCAATACACTTGTCAAGACAAGCTTAAGTCCAAAAGAAAACAATTATGAGATATGAGTGCATGAAGATGCAATAAAATTAAACCAAGCACTCATAAATAAATTCGTTACCAATACCATTAAAACCCAAGAGGATAAGAAATATGGTCGACAAAGAGCGAGGATATATATCAAGGCGAGAGATTAACACTCTCGTGTATATAAGTTTATAAGTGTACAAAACATGATAATAATACACAAATAAACATCCACACACAAGAGGTTAATAAAAATAAGAATACATGATATCCAAGAGGAAGTCATAAGATATACCAAAAAGGATATTTTTGCTTAAGCGCATATATAGTCCATGGCTCTATTTTATCTTATGGCATATCAATGAACTTCAGCAAAGAAAAAGAAAAACATCTAA
Organism: Avena sativa; assembly: GCA_916181665.1. Taxonomy (NCBI): domain Eukaryota; kingdom Viridiplantae; phylum Streptophyta; class Magnoliopsida; order Poales; family Poaceae; genus Avena; species Avena sativa. Next base: position 538,180,695 of record OV702289.1, on the reverse strand, counting down.
GGCAACAAGTATCAAAAGGAAGGATTATTGCAATTTCAACAATATTACACACGAGAGTACCATGAGGAATTGATATGCAATAAATTGCTAGAAGGCATATTTGGGATTGGTGAATCATGAACATGATTTTATATACTCCCCATTATATGCATAATCTCAAATTACTCACATAAGAAATAATGATAGAGATGTCTTTAAAAGATCCTTGCAAGAACCACAACATTTAAGTACAATAAAATGCATGCCAAGATGCAACATACAAGAGATTTGATGGAAGAATAGTATGCATGAATAAGATACTTGTTACCGAGATAGCAATGGTATGATGTAGTAGATAAGAATTCTTCGATCATCCTAGCTTGACTCCAATTATCATGTGGTGACAACACCTTCCTTATAGATGAGACAAGCATCCATTGCATCTTCAATGTACCTAAAACAACATTCAAGTACATCTTGATCCCCAAACTTATTTGGTCCAAAGTGGTTAGCCTAACTACAATACATAGGACACACTCCATATAAATATGTGCATATTTAGAGATGAAAATTTTAATTTCATGCACATCTTAGTCGTCTAAGTATTTGATGGAGTATACCCTATATATTGGATCAAAGACAGCAAAACATGATATAAGATATACATTTAGTATACATGCATGCACAATACTTTCAAGATCCAAAGAAGATATAATTTGGACAAAACACCAAAATATTCAAGAAGGCATACAAGGTGTGACAAAACACATTTATTGTCCAAACTATATCAAAGAATAAATTCAACACAAGATTTGTTCAACAAAGCTCAACAAATGAACTAAGCAGAAACTATTGAGCATAGAGGATGAGTTAAAAACACATATTCTCAAAGTTTTATCTCATTCAAGCAAATAAAATATAGAAGAAAGAATGAGATAACAAACTCCCAAAAGAGCAAGGTTTCTACAAACAAACTAAACCCTTAACATTATTCACAATGGCACAAGGTTACGAGAAGAAAAGGTTTGTCTTCCACTAAAACACATTTGATAAGACAAAAACATAATCAAAGAGGTTTTCAAAAAGGCAAGGAAGATAATGGGATCCACAACAAATTTCTTAGAAATAAAATAAGGCAATAAGAGGCGAAATCCAAGGTGAAGATGATCCACAAATGCTACCACACATACTATATAAATTGTCGAAGACAATACGTGTATTGGAATTGATTTCTGGTGGTATATTTCAAGGATATTAAATATCAATCTTCACAATAAAAATTATAGGATATAAATATAAAGGTTAACCACTATGCACAGATAGAGATTCGTGGTAGCTTCAAATAGTCACACAATCAGGCAAAGCAATGATTATAATAGCTTGAAGCAAACGGTCTCCCACATAAGATATAGAGATATGTATTTGAGGAAGGCCGCACCAAGAATTTCTTACTCAAAAAAAGACCAAAAAATAGCAATAAAAGCTTTTAGTAAGGTGGAACCTATTTGAGATAACATGCTACCTAGGAATAAGATAATCAACAATATCAACTCTAAGTGGCACTACCTCATATGTTCACATTTCCTAGGATTGTGATATGCAACAAGAAGAATATTACTCCCCCATAATGTGATATTCAAATCTTCTCAACACGAGGCAAAACAATCTCAACAAAAGATAATTAATGGGCATTTAGAATTTGAATTTCTCATGAGTATGACGCACCACATAGTGACTAGATAAGCTTGCAATATCAATACTAAGTGGTAGTACTCATGTACATACATTTTAAGGTTTGAGAGATGCGTGAGGCATATCACTCCCCCAAAATGGGATGTTCCATTGACCACTCAAAAAGAGCCAAATAAGATATCACCAAGAAGAATTAGAGGCTCAAAACAAAACACACAAGTAAATGATGTGCCAAACACCTGGACATACTTGAACACAAAATAAGCAAGAATAAGGCACACCAAATAGAAACACATACTTGGTACAAAACCAAAACATGTAAAGGGGCAAGTAACTTACTATATAAAGGAGCTAAGTACAAGTTACCACGAAGAGGTGCATTGGATATAAGATAGGAAAATGATAATCCTTATGACTTGGTTTGATGAAATATAATATATGAAGATCATTATTCATGAGTCATCCAAGTCCCCAATGCCCTCCACAACCACCTATTGATCAAGTTTGAGCTTGTTGGTCCCCAACCAAGTTGGGTCCTAAGAGTTTAGTCATAGTAGGCTTGGCAACCGTAATGGTTCTTTTCTTGACAACACTTTAAGTACCAACAAACTTGGAAAACACATTGCCATACTTATCCTTCCCAAGAGAATCATCATCATCAATAATGACAGGGTTACATAAGGTACCGTTTGAACATGAAGAGGCAAAGTGCCCCTTCTCATGCCATGTGTAGCAACAAGTGCTCCCCTTTCTCTTCTTCATTGATTTCTTGGCTTGGAGAGCATTATGTTGATTCTTCTTGGGAAGTGGCGTAACTTCAACTTGAGGTTGAGCTTGGGATTGACCTTGAACTTGTGGCCGCTTCCCTTGTTTCTTCTCACTCAAGTGCTTTTTCTTTAATGGACAAGATCTTACATGATATCCTTCAACCTTGAACTTGAAGCAAATAATCTTGGCCGAATCCTTGACTTGGCCTTGGACCTTATTCGTGTTGCTCTTGGACTTGTTCTTGTTATTGGAGTTGATTCCAAGTCCACTTTTATCATTAGGGGATTTTTCCACACTCAAACAATTATCGAGTGTGGATTTACCTTCTTGACTCCTTTCCAAGTCTTTCTTCAAAGAAAAATACTAGGGCCTTGAACTCTTTGATTTCCTTTACATGGTTGGTATGAGTGGAATTACTAGAGGAAGTAGAAGCTTAATTGTTAGAGAAACAAGGCAAAGCAAGTAATCCAACATAAGGTTTATCAATAGTATGACCAGATGGATTACTAGGACTAACACATGGCAATATAGCATTTAGAGTAGAAGTTGTGCTAATGTCCAAAAGAGGCTTACAAGATGTTACCTTAGTGGTACATTCCTCAAGTCCTAACTTTAGTCCATCATAGGAGATTATAAGTTCATTATTTGAACACGAGAGATTTTCATGACTTTCTTCCATTTTCCTATAATTGCTAGTTAGCAAGTCAGGTTGAGATCTTAGCTCAACATTATCCTTTAGTATAGATACTTCACAAGAAGTAGAGTTAGTAGCACCAGCATAATTAATGGATTTTTATTTTCAAGCTCATAAGATTCAATTTTTTATGTCAGGAGACAATTAGTGTGCTTCTCCTCAGCTAGCTCTTGCTTAAGGAGATTGAATCTCCAAATCCCATCATTAAGATGGACCTCCAACTCATTAATTGTTTCCAATTGTTTATTAAAGGTTTCCATAATGTGTTTGATACAAGAAACATACGTATTATTACCACGAAGAGAAGTACACAGAAAGTCATATCGCGTAGAATAGTACTAGTATCCTCATCAAAATCATCATTGCTATCATCATTAGAAGATATATTGGGATTCAAAGTAGGAGATACCTTTGACCCTCTTGCCATAAGTCACATGTGACCACATGAGGATGAAGATGAGGATACTCTTGAATCTTCATTCGTGATCGTGTCTTACTCCATAGAGTGTTTGATTTACTCTACATCATTGTTAGATACACAACTAGAGGAAATAGAAGCATTTTGATCATGGCAACAAGACAAATAAAGCATATCATCTAGACTAGTACTCAAATAATTTCTAGATGATATGCAAGGACTAGAAACACAAGAAGATATAGAACCATTGTTGAAAGAAGTGTTTAAGTCCAAACTCCCTACACCATTAGAATTTATAGAACATGAATCATTAGTGTAAAGAGAAACAATACCATCATCACATATGATTTATCCACTCACCATGCCATTACCTTGTGACTTTCACACGTAGGTGAAGTGGAAGGAATTGAAATCCTATTGCGGCCAGAGGTGGAAGCAACTTGGAGCAGTTCATGATGTGAAGGATAAGAGAGCTCCTCAGAGATACCACCGACCCTATGAGAAATGAAGCCACCAAATATTTCTTTAAGCTTGGTCCACATCTCATGAGACGACTTGCGATTTACAATAGTCAAGAACAAATTAACTGTGGGGCTCAAGGACAAAATAAGCTCATTAGATACTTGAGCTTCGTGATGTAAATTTTTCTCATCCTCTAAAGATAGATTTTAAGGAACCATCGAAGGGGAAACACCCACATCTAGAAATCGCTCTATATTTGTACACAAGGTCCAAAGATAACAAAGTAAGTGATTTCTCCACAAAATATAATTTGTGCCATCAAAGATAATTGTGTCATTGTGCACTATACTACTAGCCGACATCTTTACACTCTAGGCAGTGAAGCCTAATCAAGTAGATACCTTGCCTTGATACCAATTTAAAGGAAAGAGATGTCGCCTAGAGGGGGTGAATAGGTAATTTCAAAAGTATTACGGTTTGTCTTGAAAGAATGCGGGATTAAACTAACATTTATTTTACAAGCACAAAACCTAAATACACTAGGCTCAACTAAATGCACCAACAACAAGTAAATCTAAGAAAGATAGCACAAGATATATACCACAAGTGATAAGCAAGATATAAGTACTTCAAGCTCGATGGATATCACAAGGAAAGTAAGCTTAGGTATAGAGATAACCTAGGCATGCGGAGACGAAGATGTATTCCCGTGTTCCCTTACAAGTAAGGTATGTCATTCTAGAGAGGTGTGGAATTCCACGAAGAATTTCACAATGCCATGAAGGCTCAATTTATTCGCCGAGTCTATCCCACGAAGGAATATGCCCTTCCTTATGGCTAGCTTTTCCTCCACTCTGTATTTGGTAAGCTCCACAACCACTTCACAATCTCCACGAAGGAGAAGACCGGGTCTCTTCATAATATATGTGTTTTGATCTTATTAATGAAAATAAGGAATCCTCCAAAGTTTCTTATATTGTATCTAATAATAAACCAGGGTATATGGAGAAGCTTCCTTTCAAGCCTCTCCCTCCTAAAGAGAAGAAGGAAAAGAAGAAAAGGAGGAGTAAAAGGAGAGAGGAAACATTATTTTCCCCTAAGAACGTTGCTCCCATTATAGTTTTTGATGATTCTAAACTCGATGATGTTCTTATGCCTGTTACCCATAGTAGTGATCATGATTGGGAAAAGCACACTACTTTTGATATTGAAAATCTCTTTGGTACCAATTCTGAAAATGATGCTATTAATAATTTCTGTACTATTAGTGTTATCCATGTTCCTTCCAATGATGATATGTTTACAAATGAACACACTTCGGAAGATAGCTATTCTATTGCTTATGATGATACTATACCTCCAATATATGATGATTACAATAATGAATATGATATTTTCAGTCCACCTACTATTGAGGAGAAAATTAATTATGATTACAATATGCCTTCTATATTTGATGATTATGGTGATGAGAATAATAATGATAGCTATTTTGTTGAATTTGCTCCCACTACAATTAATAAGAATGAGTATGTTTATGTGGGGAGTATTAATTCTTTTATGCATGTGGCTCATGATAAGAATGTTTTATGTGATATTTATATTGTTAATTTTATTCATGATGCTACTGAAATTCATTATGAGAGACGGAAACATGGTTTTATGTATCTCAACAATATTAAGTTTCCCCTCTTTATGTTAAATTTTTTGAAGTTGCACTTGTTTTGTTTTCCTATGCTTGTTGCTTTGTGCTTTCATGACTTGTTTCTTTACAAGATTATTTTTCATAGGAAGTGGGTTAGACTTAAAATATTTTTTATATTTGCTTCTTGATGCTCTCTTTTACTCTAAATTCATATTTCTTATGTGAGCATCATTGAAATTATCATGCCTATCTTAATGGCTATAAAGAAAGAGCTTTTGGGAGACAACCCATTATATTTTTGCTTTCAGTTTATTTTTATTTTGTTGAGTCTTGGAAGTTATTGCCTCTGTAATAACCTCTCCTTATCCTTTTTGTTTGGTTTTTGTGTCAAGAACCTCTAATAAGAGAGAAATAATGCTTGGGAAAGTTATTGTCCCGAAACAGATTTTTGTGCTTCACTGTAAAAATTCGTGAAAAATCTATGTATGTCGGATTGAGCTGTAATGTTTCGTGATTCTGACCCAGGTTGTTATCTAACTTTTGTTAGTTTAACACTTTTCGATTTGAGCAACAGAAGGTCTTCGAAAAAATCGGTTTTTACCTGCTGGTCTGTTTTGACAGATTTCTGCCATTATTTGCATTTGCCTCTTAATCTGTTTCTCTTTGAGTTCTCTTTGATCACATGAACTTTTTAAAGAAAGTACTATAGTAGCCTGTGTTTTAATGGAAGTTTTACTTGTGTTGAAACTAAACCTAAAGACTTATTATCTTGAGTACACTAATGTTGCTAATGAAGATTGTGTGAAGTTTTGTATGAAGGAAATTTTAAAGTGTAGAGAAGAACAATGTGATAAGATGAAGTATGGACAAAAGCTCAAGCTTGGGGATGCCACCCGTGTCACCCCAAGAAATATTTAAGAAGTACAAGCGTCAAAGCTTGGGGATGCCCAAGGCATGCCCTTCTTCATCAATAAAAATCTTAGGTTTTCTTCCAAACACTTCATTTTTATTGTTTCATGCACAATTGTGTTGTTCTTGGAGCGTCTTCATTTTGTTTGGTTTGCTTAAATAAGTTGGTTGGATCCCAACACTTCTTTTGGAGAGAGACACACCCCATTATTCATTGCCTAGAACACTCTAGTTTTCACTCTTATTGTTCTGCGAGTGTTCTCTTTTGCTAGCACTGCGTTTAGCTTTAGTTTTCAATTGGTGTTGGAAATTAGCATCTAGAAAGATTCTACTAATAGTCTTTAGCATGATGAACACTAGTATGCACAAACCTCAAAACACATAGTACTTCATTACTCAGTTTAAGGGTCCTTGTGCTAAATGCATGGACTTGTTGGATGCAATTTTCATTTTTATGAGGTCCTTAATGTAACTTGTACTTCCACCGACCATGTTAACTCCCAAGCACCTCGCTCTTACGAGACCTACCATTAGATCAACCATTCGCAGTACTTCTTATCTTATCTTTATCTTGTCTCTTATCTCTTACAATACCATACCACTTCATATAGTGTAGAGATTAACTTTGAACATTAACAGTTGGATCAAGACTAGCAAATCAAACATTGCTAACCGTTGGATCTTCTTTTCCTTTCTTAGCATCTAGAAAGATTCTACTGATAGTCTTTAGCACAATGAACGCTAGTATGCACAAACCTCAAAACACAGTACTTCATTGCTCAGTTTCAGGGTCCTTGTGCTAAATGCATGGACTTGGATGCAATTTTCATTCTTTATGAGGTCCTTGATGTAACTTGTACTTCCACCGACCGTGTTAACTATCAAGCACCTCGCTCCTACGAGACCTACCAAGGTTAAAAGAAAATTCAACCGCCCCAATTATCACACAAACTGGACCACGGTTTCTTATACATAATACCCAAGTTTTTAGTACTAGGATTCCTAGCTAACTTCGCGCACTTCGGTGACTTCTTGTCAATTTAAATAAATTAAGTCAAACTTTAGCTACAAGTAAGTGTGATAGATTGCTCTTGAATTAATTATCTTTTTGGAGGTAGATGTGTGCATCTTCTTATAGTAAACAATGTCGTCGGTGTGAGTTTCCAACTATCAAGAAAGAAAATTCTCAGTTTTCTGAGTGATGACGAGATGATTCTTTTCCGTTGACATGGGTATGCCCAATAGGCACTCAAGTACAGCCTACCTGGTGCGGCTCGATAGAAGGCCCACTCGGCGAATTTCCAAGGTCCACGACGCCTATGACGGTTTGAGTGGTATGAAGCCCATATGGACACGGACTCCCAAACTCACAAGACAAGGAAGTCTCAATACTAGAGTTTGAATCTAACTTGTAACCAACTCGTATTGGTACCTGAGACCTAGCCTCCCCATATATAAAGGCTAGGAGGGTCCAACAAGAAAGCAATCGCGACTCCCCCAATAGATAGATCTACGATCTCCCACAATAGACAATAGATCTAGATCCACCTCCATCGGTGACATTGTAATCCTTCGGATCATCATCAATCAAGAGCAGACAAGCAGGAGTAGGGTCCTCTACGAGGCCTGAACCTGGGTAAACCTTGCGGCCATGTGTTCTTGTTTGCTAGCCGATCGAGACTTCCAGTGCATCCCTCCTTCTCCAAAATCCAAGTCCATAACAATGGGAATTGACGAGTTAAACCCTCGTCAATTAGCGCCGTCTGTGGGAACTAGGCGCGTTGATGTTACGATCTCGAAGGCTCCATCATTGGCAATCTACGATTCACTGATCTCTGGGGAGCAGATCTGCTTCTACTACACGTAGTTACAAGCCGAGTTCAACAAGAATTGGAGCCGACCTGCTTCATCAGGCCAATAGGATCTAAGATCATGAGGCCAATCAAATCCTTGTCGGGTGGAGCACACATGCGCGTGATGTTGCAGTGGACTCTACAAACCATGCCATGCGGTAGAGGGCCCGATTGAGCACCTAAATCAAGTTCGAATGTAATCCAGTTGTTTGAAAAAAAGGAGGGCGCATGTCGATGTCGGATCCTATCAGTAGATCAGTTCCCAAGGCAAGGTTGTACAAACCTATCAGTGCAGCATGGCATGAAATAAAAATCAGAAGCATCAAATCTTATTGTTGGGTCAGACCAGAGGCACGCCTATTATTTTGGAAATAGAAGTCGTGGAGCAATCAAACACAGGCATGCATCGGATAGGAAGCAACGACGTGAACTTGTCCCATACATGGAAAATCCAATCACAATATGCATGCACGATCGATTGCATATCGATTGCATGCAGGATTACCTATTGGGATTTTCTAATACATGCATCATAAAATATGAAGATAAGGTGGAGCATATATTTCATCGACGAGTGCTTTCTCGTCAGCTTCGGATGGCCATGGCCTTGCGACTGCTTTATCGCAGACTCGTAGCTATTCCTGGAGTCAATGATTAAGGAGGATGCCATTTGTAAACAATCTGATAGAAGTCACGTACGTCCAGTCGCAACTGTTTGCCACATCAATTCTGTCTGTTGCACCACTCGCCACCGTGTCACCTCCCTCCAAACAAAAATCCTGCGACCCCGCCGCGACGACTCCGGTCCGTTAACCTCGATTACGTGACCACATTAACTCTATACATGGGGGATGCGCCGACTTCGTCGTGCAACCCACTACAATCTTTGATTGCGACAACACGCTACCGCCATCGGTTTCGGCGACCTGCTGCCGCATTGACTCCGGTCTGCCGCATCGGCTCACGAACGACGTCTCGATTCCATCAACCACCTCGACGTTACACTTGGGGGCTCCTTCGACTCTGGAGACCCGTTTGGATCTTCAGCTCTAGCGACTCGGGGGCTCCAGCGACCTGCCGTGGTCTTCGACTTTGGCGACCCGCCGCTGCGGTCTTCGGCTCTAGCGACTCGAGGGCTCCCTCAGCTTTGGTGACCCGCCACGATCTTTACTCCAGCGATCAGTTGTGGCTTTCTGCTTCGGCGACTCGTGGGCTCGTTGCTCCAGCGACCCGCTACAATCTTCGGTTGTGGTAAACCGCTGCCACCATCAGTTTTGGTGACATATTGCTGCGTCGGCCCTGGTCCATCGCACCGGCTCTCGGATGTCGCTTCGACTACATCGACCACATCGAATATGCACTCGGGGGCTCCGCCGACTCTGCCGTGAGGCTCGTTGCCGCCTTCAGCTATGGTGATTCATTGCAGCATTCGACACCTCCGACCTACTGAGTCTTCGACTCTGGAGACCCGTGGCGATCTTCAGCTCCAGCGACTCGAGGGCTCCCTCCTCTACAGCGACCATCCGCGTCCTTCGACTCCGGTGACACTTTGTGGTATTCAGATGAGGCGACTCGATGCGGTCTTCGAATGCTATGGCCTATTATGGTCTTCGGATGCGGCAACTCACCATCACCATGCGACTCCGGTCCGCTGTGTAACTCGCTGCCACGTCGACTCTGCTTACCACGTGACTCGCCGCCGCGTCGACTCTGTCCGCTATGCGATGCCACATCCATTGTTTCACGAGTTGGCCTCGACCACGACCCGCCGGTCGTATCGGCTCCCGCGATCCACCGATCGCATCGGCTCATGTGACCCGTTCACCTCGTCGACAACCAACAAAGCTAAGTTATCTCGTGGTAAAAGCCCCATCACAAATGAATCAACCACGTTTTCCCGACCGTGGCGGATCGCACCCTTCGGCCACGAAAACTTGTTCCGTCATAGATCTGTTCGCCCCGTAATGACTGCTAACATCACGCAACCTGATACGTGGCAGCCGCCATTAACATCCGGTTACCGCCATTAACGGTCGCAGAAACCATGGTGGAAGCCAGGCCCAGCCAAGGCCTGCTAATAACTAAATGGGCCGGCCCATGTGTAGAGCCCAATAAGAACACATCCCTTTACTATTTAGTCCTGCACCTTCTAGAATCGGCCCAGTACTACAGCCATCAGCGACCCATACACTTTTGGGCCCGACACTCTTTCAGCCTATATAAGGCCTAGGTTAGCCCAACACTATGCTACCACTCGAGGTTTGCACCAATACAGACCGGCACTGTTCAGGCCTATTGCCAATCTAGCCTTTTACTGTTTAGTCATGTTACTGTTCTAGCCTTTTAGGAATTTCGACTCGTTACTATTTAGGCCCTTTAGTGTTTGGGCTTTTGCCTGTTCGGACTATTACTGTACTGGCCTGCCACCGTACTAGCCTTTTACTCTTGATACCTTTCGCGGTTCTGGCCTTTCACTATTCCGGCATTTTCTCTTCTCTGGCCTTTTACAGTTCTGGCCTTCTTACTGTTCTAGCATTTTACTGTTCTGGCCTTTTATTGTTCGAGCCTTTTGATATTCTAGCCTTTTACTGTTCTGGCCTTTTACTATTCTGGCCTTTTACTGCTATGGCCTTTTACTGTACTGTCCTTTTACTATACTAGCCTTTTACTATACTGGCATTTTACTATACTAGCCATTTACTGTTATGGACTTCTACTGTTCTGACCTTCTACTATTCTATCCTTCTACTGTTCTTGGCTTCTACTGTTCTGGACTTCTACTGTTCTGTCCTTCTACTATTCTGTCCTTCTACTGTTTTGGTCTTTTACTGTACTAGTTGTTTTGGGCCGTCCACGCGCATGTTGTTTCAACGTTCGACATGCTACTGCTCCGGCCTATTACTGTTTCGGCCTTTTTTGCTAGCACCTACTTTTCGCAGAATAGGTGAATATCAAGACATCGATTAATAAACACGCAGAAATTAAAACTACTTATTACACAACAATAAAAGTTTGTTACAACAGGTTATACAACAAGATCGTAATTCCAACAGATTACAATGTGTCAGTACCATCAATAAGAGATCGGTACATGGCAATTCGCTTCAATGTATCATCTGTCCTCTTCTTGAACATTTCAACTACAGATCTAAGAGCAGCTACACCCTTTCGTTCTGCATGCAATACAACATTTATATATTTATCACCTATAGGAGTTGTTCTAGGTGGACTGTTAAGTAAGTTGTTTGCTTCGGAAATGCAATGGGAGGATGAATAGGATGAGGGATCACAACTTTTAGTCCTGCCTTCCAAGGACTCCTGCTGGGTTTTAACTACAGTATGCTAAAATATGGTGAAAGAGGTTAAAACAAACAACAAGGAAAACAAGTAGTATTATATAAACTAGAGATCATTTAAAGTAAGTATGAACTTACAGTAGCACGTTCAGGCTGACAGTAGCTCCTTCTCGAGAGGGTGCGACTCCTGGTCAATCTACCAAAAGAATCTGAGCAGAGCAGTTGGAACTCTGGTCCTTATACTCCATTGTCATTTCTCTACGTGACATTTGAAACCAAGTTAGTTGGTTTGGAAGGATGAAAACTCTTGAAAAACACCAAACACATAGCATTAAAAATTACCAGATGTATGTTTCAAACTAGATAGCTGGTTTGGAAGGATGAAAGAGGTGAAAACACCAACATATAGCATTAAAAATGACCAGATATATCATCCAAACTAGATGGAAATTTTCCGAATTAAGCATTCGCGCATAGATTCACAATTGAACATAAATGCAAATATGCTCGGAAAGAATAGAATCTATGAGTTGGTGTTGGAGGATTAAACTAATAGCGTGATAATGTAAGAAAATGAATAAAAGCGAGAAGCTAATATGTGGATAGGACCTACAAGATGAAGGGTGCAAATGAAATGGAAATAGCATCCAGGATATTGAGCAACATCCTAACGATTTCGTAGCTTACGAGTACCAAAAATATAGCAAATGGGCAAGAGAAATTACCGCTGCACGGCGAGGACTGGTGGGACGGGCAAGAGGGCGGTGATACGTCCATAACGTATCTATAATTTTTGATGGTTTTATGCTAATAATATGCTTTTGACACTCCTTTTGTATAAAGTTTATGATTTATTTGGACTAACCTACTAACCATTGCAAAAGTGCAAAATGTTCTTGTTTTACACTTTGATGTGTAGGAATTACCAAGAATACAAGTGGAAACCTTGTTGGAGTCAAATTGTTATTTTTCCGGAAATCTTTCTCAGAACTCTTTTTGAAGATGATCATGTTTCGGGTCGAAGACGGCGTACAACGGAAAACTCTTCAACTACAAAGTTGTTGGAAATTTCGCGACAAACGATCTAGACATAAAATTTAGCTGATTCCGAGTCCGAACGGGCATTTTAAGCGCGATTTACTGCAGCGCAAGATGGGATGACGGGAATCCGAGAAGCTATATAAAGGGAGGAAACCTAATTCGCCCAGGGCATCTCCACCCACAAATTTGCAGCCACCAAAGCCACGTTTTTGCCTCCCCCATGGATCCCATCTTCATGGGGGAGGGCTCCTAAGAAGCCATGAAGGAAGGGGGCTAAGGGGTGGTGCTCCCCCATGATACCGGTGGCGGGGAAGGAGTCCCCCGCGCCACCGCCGCCCTCTTCACCATCTTCACCGCTATCTCCATCACCTAATCCTCCTAGTATAAAGTGGTTCATCCTCCTACACACCTCTATACCGTCCTATGTAAACATGGTGTTTGATGCTATAAGTTATAATCTTATGATCTATGTCATGTTTGCGTAGTTTCTTTGTTCTTAGATTGAATGGTTGAACGTCTTTGGTTTATTAGAGTTGTATGTTGATATGATACAATCCTTTGGTATTCATTATATTTGTGCGCGCATGGATTAAACATCATAGAGTTTGTAGTATGTGTAAGAGGAAGGGGGGAAGTTCTGCCGGAGTGACAGAAACCCGAGGACACGAACTGGAACGTTGCACGTATGGGAGTAAGAGGACCATTAAAATTAAGGCTATGGTTGGGGAAACCTTAATGCATTGATTAGTACTTATGGATGTTTGCTAACAATCCAATCATATAGTACATGTAATCCAAGTAGTGAAGCGCATGTATATTTAGCCTCTCCCACATAAAAAACTGCATCAAAGACAATGAACCCGATCTATTCGCTATTTAAACTTGGACAAAACCACCACAATTACCACCACTATTACACACTCATGGTTCTGTTAGTTTAGTGTATTTTATTGCTACAACAACTAGCTTTACTTTCTTGTTATTTATTATCATGCAAAGCTATCTCCATTACTCGTATTGTTGCTCTAGTTTTATTTCCTAGATAATGCAAATGTTTAGTGTGCGTAGAGTTGTATCAGTGGTTGATAGAACTTGAGAGAATATTTATCCTACCTTTAGCGGTAGGGGCGGCGACTCGGCATTTCGGGGTCAGCAACCAATGATTCAGTGAAGCGACCCTGGTAGGGTAGACGACGGTGTTGGTGAAGCAGATCCGGTGCAGCGAGGGAATCAGTGAAATAGTTCCGGTGAAGAGCTCCTGTAGTGGAAGAGCTCCGGTGTGGAAGAGAGGGCCGACGGTGAAGTAGTTGGAGGAAGGTCGAGGTTGGAGGGGTGTGGGCGGGGAAGAGATGATGGGGGAATATAGGTGGGATGACGCACATTTACCACCTATACCCCTATATTATTGTACTACTCCCACGATCCTTGTTTCCGGAGCAGGGATAGAAGAGGAATTTTGCATTTGCAAAAAGCGGGGCGGGATATTTGAATAGATGCGCGAGATATTTGAATAGATGTGCGCGGGATGTTTCGGCGCCATGCGGAAATTTTGAGGTTGAAGCTTCCGACGTACGCTACTCCGACGCGGGCGCTCTCACGTGTTGGCACCGTCTAGACCCACACGCCAGCGACAATATGGTTACCAACATATAAATGAGTTTCTACACATTTGCCGAAATTGATAAACAATATATTTTGAAGGCTTTCATACAAGATGACCAAGGTCACGTCCATATCTCTGTTATAGTTTATAATAGCGTGTCCATATCTGGTAGATAGCGGCATCTTGGCATTTCAAAATAAGATTCTAGATTTGATGGACAATGCCCAACTTACATGAATTTCAAAACTTTCTAGCTAAATCTATGCAATAAATTGACTTTTTGACAATCTAAGGTAAGTATGTCTAATTCTGAACTAGAAAGTGTGTGATATACCTTGCTCTTGACATTTTAAAATAATTCAAAGATACCAAGTTGTCAAATATTGGAGAATCGCCGAGAGTTTTACAAAATTCAACTTTTTGATATGAATGGTAATGACACCTAATTTCGGCCATTTAAAAAAAATACAAAGAAACAAAATATAAAAAGAAATGCATCCATTATTTGCCCTCTTCGTGTCTCACTATGTGCACTACCTAGTTTCTATGGAAAAATATAATCTTGAAATTTGATAAATTCTGAGAAAAAATTGTATCACAATATATGGAGTACCATGTAAGAATATGCATGGCTTTCAAACCATATGACCAAGGTCATGGCCATATATTTTCTATAGTTTATAATAACCTATCCTTATTTGCTAGTTGTTGTGTATTGGCATTTAAAATATTATTTACAAAGGAAGCTTCCGAATTGGAAGTTATTTCAATTTTCTAAGGCACAACAATGGCTTTAGTCATGAAGCTACTACAAAACATGGCTTAAAATCCCACTGCCCCGATTTTTACTCAAAGTATATATAGCATAGGGTTATGTTTATGGTTCGGGGTTTTATTTTGGGTTGAGGGTTTAAGGGTTCATGGTTTATGGTTTAGGATTTTAGGGTTTAGGATTTTAGGGTTTAGTAGTTTAGGGTTCATGAATTAGGGTTTAAGGTTGTTCAGGGTTTTAGGATTTATGATTGTTAAGGTTTTAGGGTTTAGGGAATTTTCAATAATAATGTTCAAGCTTTATATATGTGGTTATATTCATGGAATAGAATGGTGTTATTGCAATTTGATAAAAGTATTTCAAAATTTGATCTATAAGTGCATTATACCTCCTTGGTAAGGGTTTAGGGTTCTAGGGTTAGGAGGTTATTAGGGTTTACGGTTAAGGGTTTTTGATTTTCAATAATGTTCAAGATTTATGCTTATATTCATGTAATAGAATGGCGTTACCGCAATTTAATGAAAGTATCTCAAATTTTGATCTATAAGTGCACTATAATTGCTTGGTTTAGGGTTTATGGGTTGATGATTCAGGGTTTTACGGTTTAGGTTTTATGGGTTGTTTAGGGATTAGGGATTAGAGATTTTTCAATAATGCTCAAAGATTTATGCTTATATTCGTCGAATAAAATGGTGTTACCTGCTTTAATGAAAGTATCACAAATGTTGATCTATAAGTGCATGATACCTGCTTGGTTAGGGTTTATGGGTCATGGGTTTTGGGTTTTGGGTTTTAGGGTTTTACAGTTTAGGTTTTATGGTTGTATAGGGTTTAGAGTTTAGCAAATTTGTAATAATTCTCAAGCTTTATTGTTATATTCGTCGAATATAAGGGCGTTACCTAATTTATTGAAAGTATCTCAAATTTTTATCTATAAAGTGCATGATACCTGCTTGGTTAGTGTTTATGGGTTGAGGGTTTGGGGTTTTAGGGTTTAGGTTTTAGGGGTTGTTTAGGGTTTAGGGTTTAGGGAATTTTCAATAATGTCAAGATTTATGTTTATATTCGTCGAATAAATGGCGTTACCAAATTAAACAAAAGTATATCAAATTTTAATCTATAAGTGCATGCTATGTGCTTGGTAAGGGTTTAGGGTTTTGGGTTTTAGGAATTTTCAATAATGTTCAAGTTGCTTTATGCTTATATTCATGGAATAGAATGGCATTACATCAATTTATTGAAAGTATCTCAAATTTTGATGTATAAGTGCATGATACCTGCTTTGGTTAGGGTTTATGGGTCGAGGGTTTAGTGTTATAGGTTTTTACGATTTAGTTTTATGGGTTGTTTAGGGTTCAGGGTTTAGCGAATTTTCAATAATGCTCAAGATTAATGCTTATACTCGTAGAACAGAATGGGTGTTAGCTGATTTAATGAAAGTATCTCAAATTTTGATCAATGTGTGCATGACACCTGCTTGGTTAGGGTTTATGGCGAGGGTTTAGGGCTTTAGGGTTTAGGGTTTAAGTTTTAGGGGTTGTTTAGGTTTTCAGGAATTTTCAATAATGTTCAAGCTTTATGCTTATATTCATCGAATAGAATGGTGTTACCCAATTTAATGAAAGTATCTCAATTTTTGATCTATATTTACACGATACATGCTTGGTCAGGGTTTAATGGTTTATATTTTATGGTTTAGGATTCCGTGAATTCTCAATAATATTTTTAAAATTTATGGTTACATATATTCATGGAACAGAATGGTGTTACTACAATTTAATGAAAGTATCTCAAAAATTGATCTACAAGTCGATGATTCCCTACTTGGTCAAATTTTTTGTTAAATAAAATTGAAGGTACCCAAGTACTAAAACAAGGGAAAAACACGAAGAGTTCCTTGAGATTTAGGCGCTGTTTGGTTGGGCTCTAATTTTGGCTTTTGATTTTTGGCTTATAAAGCTACGAACGAGTTTTTGGCTTTGTTTTTTTAGCTTTTACCCTGACATAGTGGAATGATAGTATAAGCCAGGTTGGATGATTTTAATGATTTTATCTCGGTTAGCGAAACATGTTTGAATTTTGAACAACAAGCGATGGGAATCTCTAGTTCCCGTAATTCTGGCTCACTGACATGTGGGTCACTTGCATAGTGGGTCCAAAAAGTCAGTGTAGGTCGGAGTGGGCGGGCAGGTAAATATTGAAGAAGGGCTAGGAAACATCGATGGGGTGATGCACTTGGGATATTTACCACCTATATCCCTCTATTATTGCAGTGCTCCCTCAGATTCTTTTTTCTAGAGCAGGTATAGAAGCGGAATTTTGCATTCTAGAAGGAGGTAAGCATGTTTAAATGGATGCGCGGGATATTTTAATGGATGGGTGTGATGTTTGGGCGCCGTACAAAATTTTGAGGTCGAAGCCTCTAGCATACGCTACTCTGGCGTGGGGCCTCTCAGATGCGCTATCACCTTCTAGGCCCACACGCCAGCGAGAGTTGCTTCCCAGCATTTAAACAAGTTTCTAGGTATTTGCTGAAATTTTCGAACAATTTAAGGCTTTCAAGAAGATGACCATCATCCAAAAAAAAGGTGACCAAGGTCATGGAAATAGTTTATGATGACGTGTCCGTATTTGGTAGATCGGTGCATCTTTGCAAATCAACCAATATGTCTGGTTCCAGATTTGAAGTTTGTTTTTGAATTTCCAAGTAACAAAAATGTGTTTTGTTGTGAAGCAACTACAAAGATGATGGCCCAAAATGCCACCGCCCCCTTTTTCACACAATGTATAACGCCCTTTCAAGCTTCTAGGCTAAATTTGTGCAATAAAATAATTTTTGGGGCTCGACGTTTGAATGGATGGGCGGGATATTTTAATGGGTGCGCAGGATAATTCGGTGCTCTACCAAAATTTTGAAGTTGAAGCTTCTAAGGTACGCTACTCCCACTTGGGATGCTATCCCTGTCAGATACACCCACAGGCCTATATGCTTTCCAGCATTTAATGAGTTTATAGACATCTGCCGAAATTAATGAACATTAATTCAAGGCTTTCCAACAAGAGGAGCAAGGTCACAACCATAGTTTCTGTACCTTTTCCATGTTTTATACTACTCCATACATTGAAGCATCTTCGCCAACCAAGCTTACAAACGTGTCCATATTTGGTAGATCGGTGCATCTTGGCATTTCAAGCAATTGTTTACAAAGGTTATTCTAGATTTTGATGGATAATGCCCTACTTTCATGAGTTTCCAAGCTTCCTAGCTGAAGATGCTGAAATTAAATAAATTTTTGACGATTGAAAGTAAGTATGTCTATTTATGAACTACAAAGTGTGTGATATAGATTGCTCTTGACCTTTTAAAAACAGTTTAATGGTACCGAATTAGTTAAATATTGGAGAACCACCGAGAGTTTTGCAAGATTTCAATTTTTTTATATGAAGAGTAATGACACCAAATTTGGGCCATTCTTAAAAAAATAAAGAAACAAAATATAAAACGAAATACAACCATTCGTTTCTCCATTGGTGTCTCACTATGTGCATTGGCTAATTTCCATGAAAACATATAAAACTTGATAACTCTTGAAAAACTCGTTTCACAATATGGCGTACCATGTGTGCACATTCATGGCTTTTAAAAACTAGATGACCAATGTCAAGGCCATATGTGTTACCATACTTTATGATAATGTAACCATGTTTGGTAGATTGGTGCATATTGGTATTTCAACATTGTTTAGAAAAGAGCTTCCGTATTTGGAGTTATTTTAAAAGCTCCAATCGATAATAATGGCTTTCATTTTGTCATACGATATATGGCTTACAATGTATGAATTTGCATGGCTTTCAAACCAGGTGACCAACATCCTGGCCATATCTTTGCTATAGTTTATAACAACATGTTTGTATTTGGTAGATTGGTCCGTATTATTGGCATTTAAAATATTATTTACAAAGGAAGCTTATGAATTTGAAGTTATTTTCAATTTTCAAGCGACGACAATGGCTTTTGTCGTGAAGAAACTACAAATAAGTATGGCTCAAAATCCCATTGCCCTAGTTTCCACACAAGATATATATAGCCTGGGGTTTAGGGTTCGTGTTTTTTGGGTTGAGGGTTTAGGGGTTTAGGGTTTATGGTATATGATTTAGGATTTTAGGGTTTAGGGCTTAGGAGTTTAAGGTTGGTATTTAGGGTTTGGGGTTTTCTAGGTTTTAGGGTTTATGAATTTTCAATAATAATGTTGAAGCTTTATATATATATGCTTATATATTCATGGAATAGACTGGTGTTATTGCAATTTCATGAAAGTATCTCGGATTTCGATCTATAAGTGCATCATACCTGCTTGGTAAGGGGTTGAGGGGATGAGGGTTTAGGGTTTATGGTTTTGGGGGTTTAGGTGTTTAGGGTTTAGTTTTTTTGGGAATTTTCAATAATGTTCAAGATGGTTTATATATGCTTATATTCATGGAACTGAATAGCGTTAGCACAATTTGAGGAAAGTTTATCTAAAATTTTGATCTACAAGTGCATGTGATACCTCATTTGCCAAGGTCGTTTAGGCGGGGTTGAGGGTTTAGGGTTTAGGGCATTTTCAATAATGTTTAAACTTTATTGTTATATTCGAGGAATAGAATGGCATTACCGCAATTTAATGAAAGATCGAATATCAGGTTTTGATCTATAAGTCCATGGTACCTGCTAGGTTAGGGTTTATATGGGTCGAGTGTTTAGGGTTTTATGGTTTTACGGTTTAGGTTTTATGGACTGAATAGGGTTTAGGGGGTTTATCGAATTTTCAATAATACTCAAGCTTTATGCTTATATTCGTCGAATAGAATATGGCGTTACCTAACTCATTGAAAGTATCTCAAAATTTGATCTAAAAGTGCATGATACCTGCTTGGTTAGGGTTTATGGGTTGAGGGTTTGGGGTTTTATGTTTAGGTTTTATTAGGGGTATTTTAGGGTTTAGGGCATTTTCGATAATGCTCAAGATTTATTCTTAGATTCATCGAATAGAATGGAGTTACCAGTTTAATGAAAATATATCAATTTTTTATTAATAAGTGCATGCTACGTGTTTGGTAAGGATTTAGGGTTTAGTGTTTAGGTTTTAGGGTTTCGGGAATATTAAATAATGTTCAAGCTTTATGCTTATATTCGTGGAATAGAATGATGTTACCGCAATTTAATGAAAGTATCTCAAATTTTGATATATAAGTGCATGGTACCTTCTTGGTTAGGGTTTATGGGTCGAGGGTTTAGGGTGTACAGTTTAGTTTTATGGGTTGTTTCCGGTTTAGGGTTTAGAGAATTTTTGGTAATGCTCAGGATTTATGCTTATATTTGTCTAATAGAATGGCGTTACCCGATTTAATGAAAGTATCTCACATTTTGATCTGTCAGTGCATGACACACCTGCTTGGTTAGGGTTTTGGGCTGAGGCTTTTAGGGTTTAGGGTTTAGGGAATTTTCGATAATGCTCAGGATTTATGCTTATATTCGTCAAATAGAATGGCATTATCCAATTAACGAAAGTATCTCAAATTTTGATCTATAAGTGCATGCTACGTGCTTGGTTAGGTTTTGGGGTATATGGGTTTAGGGTTTATTTGGGGTTTAGGGGTTTCACTAGGGTTTATGTTTTCGGGAATTTTCAATAATGTTCAAGCTTTATTCTTATATTCATGGAAAAGAATGGTGTTACCCAATTTAATGAAAATATCTTAATTTTTTATCTATGCATGATACCTGCTTCGTCAGGGTTTAGGGGTTTGGAATTTATGGTTTAGGATTCCGTGAATTCTCAATAATATTTTCAAACTTTATGGTTATATATATTTGTGGAACAGAATGGTGTTACCGCAATTTAATGAAAGTATCTCAAAAATTGATCTACAAGTCGATGATACCCTGCTTGGTCAATTTTTTTGTTAAATAAAATTGAAGGTACCCAAGTACTAAAACAAGGGAAAAACATGAAGAGTTCCTTGAGATTTAGGCGCTGTTTGGTTGGGATCTAATTCTGGCTTTTGATTTTTGGCTTATAAAGCTACGAACGTGTTTTTGGCTTTGTTTTTTTAGCTTTTACTCTGACATAGTGGAATGATAGTATAAGCCAGGTTGGATGATTTTAACGATTTTATCTCGGTTTAGCAAAAATGTTCGAATTTTGAACAACAAGCGATGGGAATCTCTACTTCCCGTAATTCTGGCTCACTGACATGTGGGTCACTTTCATAGTGGGTCCAAAAAGTCAGTGTAGGTCGGATTGGGTGGGCAGGAAAATATTGAAGAAGGGCTAGGAAACGTCGATGGGGTGATGCACTTGGGAGATTTACCACTTATATCCCTCTGTTATTGCAGTGCTCCCTCAGATTCTAGTTTCCAGAGTAGGGATAGAAGAGGAATTTTGCATTCTAGAAAGAGGTGAAGCATGTTTGAATGGATGCGTGGGATATTTTAATGGATGGGTGCGATGTTTGGGCGTCGTACCAAAATTTTAGGTCGAAGATTCTAGCATACACTACTCCGGCGTGGGTCCTCTCAGACGCGCTGTCACCATCTAGGCCCACATGCCAGCGAGAGTTGCTTCCCAGCATTTAAACGAGTTTTTAGGCATTTGCTAAAATTTTCGAACAATTTAAGGCTTTTAAGAAGATGACCATCGTCCAAAAAAAGGTGACCAAGGTCATGGAAATAGTTTATCATGACGTGTCCGTATTTGGTAGATCGGTGCATCTTTGCAAATCAACCAATATGTCTGGTCCCAACTTTGAAGTTTGTTTTCGAACTTCCAAGTAACAACAATGTGTTTTGTTGTGAAGCAACTACAAACATGATGGCTCAAAATGCCACCGCCCCCTTTTTTCACACAATGTATAACACCCTTTCAAGCTTCCAGGCTAAATTTGTGCAATAAAATAATTTTTGGGGCTGGATGTTTGAATGGATAGGCGGGATGTTTGAATGGGTGGGCAGGATATTTTGGCGCTTTGCCGAAATTTTGAAGTTGAAGCTTCTAAGGTACGCTACTCCCACTTGGGATGCAGTCCCTGTCAGATAGACCCACAGGTTTGTATGCTTTCCAGCATTTAATGAGTTTATAGACATTTGCCGAAATTAATGAACATTAATTCAAGGCTTTCAAACAAGAGGAGCAAGGTCACATCCAAAGTTTCTGTACCTTTTTCATGTTTTGTACTACTCCGTACAACAAAGCATCTTTGCCAACCAAGCTTGCAAACGTGTCCATATTTGGTAGATCGGTGCATCTTGGCGTTTCAAGCAATTATTTACAAAGGAGATTCCAAATTTGATGGATAATGCCCTACTTTCATGAGTTTCCAAGCTTCCTAGCTGAAGATGCTGAAATTAAATAACTTTTTGACATAAAGCCATTCGTTCGCAAAGTACAATGCTATGTGTATTAGTTTCCATGGTAAAACGTAAACTTGTATTTTGACAAGTTTTGGATCAATTTTGATCTATGGTGACTGGCAGGTGGGCCACCTATTTGGTGGTGACCAAAGCAGGGTAGGTCAGAATTTCCAAAGTTATCCCTCTGCACCCCTTCGCTGTGTATTAAACTTCCACCCTCCGCCGCCTAGGCCCTCACCCCTTCCCCACAAAATAGACGCGCGTACGGCCGCTCCTCATCACCATCGTGCGCGAAGAAGATTTCCCTACCCGTCGGTGTTCTTGAGACGCACCAGTGCGCACGTCGATCCCACGGTAGTCCTTCTATCTCTAGCTTGATCTGGTTGGAATTTTATTGCCCTTTCACCCAATTTGCCTCCTCAAATACGTAGTTTAATTTGTCCTCAATCTGCATGGTCATAGTTTATTCTGAGCTGGATCTATGTTCCTAAATACCTTCGGCGATTTTTGTTGTCAATATGTTTGCTGAAACACATAGGCATATATAGTTTTTGTACTCCATCTATATGTTTCCTTCTTTTCTTTTAATAATAACCAACCTTGTATGTCATAATTAAACAAATGGGTAGATTTTGGATAGAGATTGCTCCATTAGGCAGCGCTAAACATATCCTTGGTGTTATACGATTTGTGGGGTTTGTTAGAGCTCATTGTGACAACTCAAAAGTACATTGCCCTTGTCGGTTGTGTGTGAATCATAGGGTGCTGCCTCAAAGTATAGTGGAAGACCATATTTTTACATTTCGTATGCTAAGCACATATGTTAGATGGGTATTTCATGGTGCACCGTATGATCCTCCATATGAACCGGGGGAAGCACATCTTTATCATTAAGATCAAGTAGGCAAGCAGCTGTTGATCAACTAGATCAACTGACAGAGG
This sequence comes from Avena sativa, assembly GCA_916181665.1. Classification (NCBI taxonomy): domain Eukaryota; kingdom Viridiplantae; phylum Streptophyta; class Magnoliopsida; order Poales; family Poaceae; genus Avena; species Avena sativa. Next base: position 538,157,228 of record OV702289.1, on the reverse strand, counting down.
TAGCTCCTGAGCATCTAGATCAACTTGGAGAAGGGGGAGGAGAGAAAAAGCGCAAGATGCATGAAACAGTTTTCATTTCTGGTACTACCACTATGCTAGATGACAAGGTATATTTGCAGAACGACAAATGTTCAGGTTGTGTGTCTTTGATGTTTCTCTATAAACGTATCTATTGATCTACTAATCGCAGAAGCAGACGATCGAAGAGGAATTTGATGGTAATGACGATGATCTATTCATTGATGAGCCTGCACCTGAGGCTGTGGATCGGGTACACTGCTTCTGGATGGATTTGATGCAGGACTGCTGATCATCAGGGGTGTACTTTTGGTGCCGTTTGGGTAGTCTCATGACCACTATCCTAGCTGCAAAACTCTTCGGGTGTAGAGCTATCCCATGATTGGTTCTCTACTGCCGTACTTCTGTAATATGGAGCTACCTTATTATGATTTCTAGGCATTTGTTAGCAGAACTGTAATTGGAAACTATTCCGTATATTAGTATATAGTATATGTGTGTTTGTGTGTGTTTCTAGTATGAAGTCCGAGATTATCATTTTATCAGTTCCTAAACTGTTTTTGAGGCCCCAGCGCTAGTGCCCTATGCTGCAACTACCGCCGTCTTGTCCACTGCTCTGTGAGACGAATCAGCAAAAGGATAATAAGCTGGGATCAATTTGATTCGAACATGGGCGATTTTCTCTGTCCTTGGAGAGGAACCCGGGAGAACTAGTACGAGTACCAAGGGAAGGAGGAGGTTGGCTCAGTCAATTATCTCACCCACTTGATGTGGGACCTTCTTTAACTCACCCCTGGCGTGGGTCCCGCTTGAAACGGCTGTAGGCCACCACGTGATAGCTGGGATAAAAATTCGGGATTCTCTCCTGGCAAAATGTTCCTACCACTACCACTTAAAAATACTTACCGTAGAAAAAAGTGTACTGCCCAGCCCTACTACTACTGGTACTACTACTCCCTTGCCCATGCCTTTCTACCGACGACAAGACAAGAAACCATCACTAGCTAGCTCCCATCCAGCAAGCAACTATTGGAACTGGTGCAACCTCCGATTGGGGAGTTCTTATTGAAATAGGTGGGTGTATTTGCTCACCTCAAAATCCAGCTTTGCTTAATTTGCTTCCAATTGGGCCATTGGGGGTACTATTAGTACTAGGAGTAGTAGTATTGTGTATGCTTTGATTGTGGAGTTCTTGCTTATTGCTCGCCTCGGAATCACCTAATCAGGATATTTTTCCTCTTCTCTAATCGATTGGGTCATTTGGGTGGGGTGGGGGTGGTGGTGGGGATGGGGGCGGGGGTGGGGGAAGGTGGTACTGATTTTGTATGGATTCCGGATCAGGGCATGGTCACCGCTGTTCTGATTGGGGCATTTGGTCGGGTTAGATTTCGGTGTTCTTCACTTTTGTAACCTTTAGTTGCTACTCATATTGTGCAATGGATTTTGCGCCAGATTCTATATGGAGAACTATGGGTCAGTGGCGCGCACGGCCACTACGGACAGGCATGGTCCCGTCAGTTTCCTTAAAAGTTGCCTAAAAAGGTAATGTAGTAGTATATTCGTTGCGTTCTTCCATTCTTTCCAATGATGAAAGTTGTTGGCTGCAACCTGGATGTATCCCTGTGCTAAAAGTTGTCTCTGTCTGCATCCTGTTTTTGTGGAAGCCTCTGTGACACCATATCTTCTTCATTTACTGTAGCACGATGGTACATACCTACGAACATGCGGTGCTCCAAGTGCGGCAAACATGATGGTACCACCACATGCCGCAGGATCCGGCCAGTACCACTACTCACCAAACAAGCACAAGGCCACCGACCAGCTAGGAGGGCCCAGCTTAAAGAGAAAGGTATTTGTTCTTAATACCCTTATTACCATGGTGTAGTCAGATTTAAGTATTACTCGCTTGGTGTCATGCATGCTTATCAGATGTTCAGAAACATATGTGTGATTTTATTAATTCTGGCACTGTATTTATGTGAATCCAGATCTGGATCTATCAGACTGTCTCATACATTCGGTATATGACTACTATGCACGGTACTCCCTCCGTCCCAAGGCTTAGGAATATACTATATTTTTTGAAAAGTCAAGCGACGGAAAGTTTGACCAAACTTTTGAAAAAAGTCAAAAACCATCAAGAACTATGATAGTATATACATACGACGTGAATATATGTTTCATGATGTATCCAAATATATATAATTCATATTATAATTTGTTTTCTAAAAACATGGTCAAAATTTACATAGTATTGAACTGTTGAGCTCTGTTGCTATTTATGCAGATTGAAGGTGCTGCTGCGGAGGCTGAGGCTACTGTAGAGGCTAGTAGATTTCTGATGCCCGCAACAAAAGAGGACATCCTCTACACACCGAGGAAGCGCCAACACAGTACCCAGGTGGGCAGTGACCTCTCTAAGAAGTGGGTATAATTTGGAAATCCACAATTTCACATGTTATGATTTTTCATGTTATTGTTATCAGCTAGTACTATATGTTTATGCTCATTAGAAGTTCACAAAAATAAAATATGTTTGCTTTACAGGCAATGGTTTTGTCTTATATTACTAGATTTACTTGCTCTTTACATAATTTAACCTTTCCACTTAATTTCAATCAGTACCACACACCAGCTACTCAGCCCTTTCTGCTACCCTCCTCTTGTCAAGCTTGTGGATTGAAGGGGGGGGCCTATATGCCATTCCAAAGGCAAAGGGAAGAAAAATGGTGCATGACCACCCTTCGCAAAGGGTACCCATGGTATCAGGTATGGATTCCAAGTGGTTTACACCGACTTGATGTAAGATCTTGTATCTCACTTTTTTTGCTGTCTCCTTACTTCTCTATCAATTTTCTCATGAAAGTTGTCCCTTGTGTCGCTCGCCCCATTATAAACAAGATGTTCGGAAACGACAAGTTTGTAACTCTGTATAGAGAGGGCCCTAAAGGCATGCGGCAACTATATGATGTGGATGTCTCCCATACGATGACCACCACCTATTTGGGTGGCCGAGGTTGCTCCAAATATGTCCGTGAGAATGGTCTGAAGTAGGGGGACGAGGTAACATTCGATTTTAGAAAGTCTGGGTAGATACTTGCACGCCATCATACACCTGTTGATCGAAGGACCAAGAACAGAGGTAGTACTAATGAATTTGCTTTTGTACTCATCACAACCTCTAATGATTTTCTTGCGACTAATTGTTCTACACTATTCTCTTTACTCATCATATGACCCTGACCACTTCTGCAGTCCGCTTCCCCTTATGTACCATCCAGAAGGGTGCTAGCATCAAGCTACTGGCACCGGCACTAACACCAGCCCTCGTTCCTCCAACGGCACCTGTTGACCTCAGTAGGAGAAAGAATAGTGGTAGTAACTTAATTCACTTGTATACTCTCATCTCTGTCTAGGAGTTACTGTTGTATAAGAAACCATTTTTCTTGTACACATCTCATATGCCTCTCTGACCACACCTGTAGTCCCCTTACCTACCCCCAAGAAGGTAACCAGCATCAAGTTGCAGGCACCCGCAACGGCACTGGCCCTAGTTCCTGCTCCGGCACCTGTTGACCTAAGGAGAAAGAATGGAGGTAGTAACTTAATTTGCTTGTATACTCATCATATCCTCTGATCACTATCTTGTGAGTAACTGTTGTATAAGAGACCATTTTGCGTGTACACTTCTCATCTGCCTCTACCATCCCTGCAGTCAGCTTAGCTACCCCTCAGAAGGAATCTAGCATTAAGCTGTTGGCGTCGGCACCGGTTCTGGGCCTTCTGGCTCCTACACCAACCCCTCTACAATTAGTGGCACCATCTCCTGCACCAGCCCCAGCACAGGCACCGGCACGAGCTCCTTCATCACCCCAGGCAACACCTTGTCAGACCATATCCTACACATGTGTCATCACAAGGTCACATCGGATTATGTTTGTGAGTATATGACGGCAGATAAACTGCTCTGAATGTCTTCTCAAGTTTCACATGATTCAGTGCATTGCTCTTAGTAACTATGCGTCTATCTCTTGCTTTGACTCAGAAATTGCCTAAGAGTGCCACAAAGCAACTCCAAGCCAGACGAAAGGGCACAATAGTCTTCACGATGCAGAGCGAAGGATTGCGAATCGAGGGACGCTATGCCATTAACTCGATTGATGGGCGCTTGGCAGCTACTTGTAGGTGGATCAAGTTCCAGAAAGCGGCCAAACTTACTATTGGAAGAACGCTCAAGGTTGATGTATCTGGCTGTCCTGAATGCCGCATGATGTTCATGAACTTCCTAGTTGTCTAGCACTTTGGCCGCATGCTATTGTAATTAATTATGTGGTTGTCTTATCTCCACTAATCATATATGGATGGTAAAACTGTGATAACCTTTTGCTGGATTGGAGCTATGACTAGTACGTACTGGTATGGTATATCTGTATCTATATGATGGTTCCCTATATGACCGAATATTATGACAATGATTGTGTTCCAGTGATCGAGTGTGTTTGGAGAAAGGGCAAACTGATCGCGTGGCATGGTTTTTGGAGCTGAAACAATAATTGTCTCTCTCTGTAGTGATATTGAATTTAAGTGTATGTATTACTAAATCAATCACTTTGAAATGCTTTTGAATTGGTCAAGTGTTGCTGAATATGAACTAGGAATCTATCATTTTTTATGTCTTAATATTCTATACTCCTTAATATTTCAAATGGTATTGAATTTGTCAAAAGTTCTATTGTTGTTGCTGGCTGCTTGCTCTAGAGCTTTTGCCTTTGTGTCATCGGAAACATTGGATGCATTTTGGAAAGAGATGAGAGGGTAAAGATATACAGCATGATTTCACCAAGTGAAGTCATTGGATACTAGCCATGTTTTGGCGCATGTGGTGTGTGTTCATTAGATATTTTTACATGAACATCTATAAAAGGAATTATCGCTTTTTTCCTCCCTCGATGAGGTTTGTGTTTGAATTTGGAGAGCCACAACCCAGTGAAATTTGAGATAGGAGCCAATTGACCATATCCCAAAAACTTTTTAATTTGGCCTTTTTGGCATTGCCCCCGCCTCTAAAAAACTCTGCCTACCCATGTTTTTAAGAAACTAATCCATTATGTGGCTTTTTATAAATCGAGGTTCCAGTAGCACTACTCTTTTATTTTAAGAGATATAACATGGACACACAAAATATTTTTTAGAAGACTGATACATAAGTGGTAGTACTAATACATGTTTAATGATTCAATTTCTATTAGTATCTTTGGTATAGTGGCAAAACACTCAGTTTGTGTCCATCTGATTGGATTTGAAGGTCTTTAGTTCGAATCCCCCATGTGTACATATTTATATATATCTTGGGTTTACTTTTTTTGAGAAAGGGTTTACTTTTTAATATCACATTACGGAGAGGCTGACATCGCGAACCCACCAGCCTGCAGCATCCCTCAAGTTTAATGGTCGGGTTTGAAAAAAGTTAAATACTTGTACAGAGAGGTTGGCATCAGGGACCCACCCACCAGAACATACCAGAGAGGCTGACATGGGGGCCTCAACAGCAAGACCATACATGGTTGTCACATCAAGCAACGTTGCCAAGGTCAAAACAGCGGATGCGGCCAAAAAAAGTCCATCATACGCAGGTTTGATTTACAGAGAGACCGGCATGTTGGACCCAGTAGCACTGCCTTATACAAGTTCTGCCTCGAGCGACGTTGCCAAGTTCGAAACAAGGAGGCGTGAGCGAGAAAAATGTCCAACATGCACACGTTTCTTCTAATGAGAGGCTCACATGGGGGACCCAACAACCTGGAAAAATGGCTGATGCATCGAGCAACGATATCAAGTTCAAAACATAGAGGCACGACCGAGAGCAAAAATTCCATCATACACATGTTTCTTCTAATGAGTGGATAACATGTGGGGCCCTACATCATGATTAAATGGTAGATACAGCGAGCAACGCTATCAAGTTCAGAACACGGAGGCGCGACCGAGGAAAAAATTCTATCATACACACATTTCTTCTAATGAGAGGATGACATGTGGGGTCCAGGAGTTTGATTAAACGGTAGATGCATCAAACAGGGTATCACGAGTGAAGAAAAAATTCCAACATACACACGATTCTTATAATGTGAGGCTGAGATGGAGGACCCAACAACATGACTAGACGGCAGATAGATCGAGAAATATTATTGAGTTAAAATCAGGGAGGCAATAGCCAAGGGAAAAAATTCCATTATACACATCTTTCATCTAATGAGAGGATGACATGTGGGTCCCAGGAGGTTGATTAAACGGTAGATGCATCGAGCAGCGCTATCAACTTTGGAACAGGGTAGAGCGAGCGAAGGAAAAAAATTCCAGCATACACACGATCCTTCTAATGAGAGGCTGACATGTGGGACCTAGCAGCCTTACTAAATGGTAGACGCATCGAGCAACGTTATCGATTTCAAATCAGGGAGGCATGATCGAAAAGTATGGTCCGCTAGAGACACTAACGTCCAGGACCCACACGCCTCAAAAGACTTCGGCGAATCAACATCGTGCGAGGAAACAAAAATCTTGCTCCTGCCACGCGCCAGCCGAGCTTCCTCCATGTTTTTAGCGGATCCGTCGTAGTAGAGTTCCGCAAAACCGGAAAAAAAGTTCTCCATCGTCCACGGTCGAGCCGAGAATTTCTTCGCGAAAGACGCGCCTTCTACGATGACTGTCGGGACAAGTCGTTGTGGAAGCAAACTTTTCTTGTAGTGCCCATTGAGGTCCTTTGCGACCATGGGAAATATATTGCTTGATGTGGAACTTAGCAAAAGGGTCCAACTTCATCGATTAATCCACGCCTGAGGGATATCCTCGTAAAAGGTGATCTTCTCTTCTTGATACAATAACCATTAGGAGATAATTCAATAATTCCACAATGTTTGTGTTTTCTCCATTATCATCCAATAAGCCATTCTCCATTCGATGGAGAGTTGGAGGACAATTTTGTATTATCCAAAATCTAGCACATAAAGTATGAGCCGTTGGATGAGTTTTCCTCCATCATGGATGAAAAGAGGATATTTGGAAAATCACTTAGTGATATTGCATTAGAGTTGAGAACTCTTAGAAGGGCTTGATTGCATTAGAGATGAAAAGGTATATGTTAGATATACAAACTTATAAGTGTAATTCTTGCAAAAACTTGTTGCGGTTTGCAAAGTATTTGATACTTGTCCCGTTTTGTGAAAACAGGATGGTCTTCTTGAGAATTGCTAGATTTGAGGCAATGTGGCTTGATAACAGCAAGCAAAACAGTTGATGGCCGACATCACCCCTTTTCTTCAAGGTTTATCATTTGGATTAGTGGACTTGAATATAATTTTGTAATCCTTGCTTATGTGTCTTCTTTTTGCGAGACGATTATTCATATGAACAAGTTACGAGCCAGTTGTACTATACTTATGAACAATATCTTATGGTCACATTACGATTATAAATGAGTTATTCTCATCACTATGTTAATGATAATAGTTTAAGCATTTATAAAGGATTAGAATGCTAAAAGATATCCAAAGTTTGATTATAATATGACACTATAGTTTAAGTCATTTTGGTTATTGCATGTTCTTCATTATAAATGAATATAGGGGTCCTAGATGCTTAATCTAGAGACTTTGAAAAACCATGCCTTGTTAGGCAGAATGACTAAAACCCCGCATTCTGGTAAAACGGTGATATGCAAAGAAATGTTGAATCTTATACATAGTGATGTATCGTATTTTCAACAAATAGTGAAAATCATTATTTAATTGTGGACTTAAGTGAATAAGCGTATTTACTTAATTAAACATGAGTTTGAAATGATTTGAATTGTTCAAATGAGTTCACAACAAAGAGGGATATTGAAATTAATAGAAATATAAAGTCTCGTTGATTTGATCGACATGACTAAAGAATTTAAGTTAATTTTGGCATGAAAGGACTTGTGAAATGTGTTTCACAAATTATGATAATTGGATGAATTCAAACTATGTTGAATGTCGAAACATCATAATCATTTTTGTATTGGATACATATGGTATAATATTATCTATTATCGTGGTTATAGTTGCCGTTTAGAGTCAGAGATCAAAAGAAGCAAAGACTCGTTTGAAATACAAAGAAACATCTAAAGATTCATGGAAACAACACCATAAGAGTTATGTCACGTTCGGGTTTTCTGGAGATTTCGATGAGTCGAAATCATGGCGAATAAACAAGTCTCTATAAATCATTAGCTATGAATGGATCTTCCACAAAGGGGAAAACCTGCTGTTGTCCAAAGTTGATGTGTCTTAATGAAGATATAGGTGGAAGAAAGTAAAAAAGATCAAAATAAGGTATTTGACCTTACCTCCGAATTGTTTAGTGGTGCAGCAAAATTTTGTTTTGTGAAACCGAACTCTACAAATAGAGGAGAAACCAATGATAATAATCATTAAGTTTTAGCAAAATACTTTTTACTAAATAAAGTAGGATTCAACTATATATATTCTACAAGTTTGTGGAATTATATTGTTGATTATCTTGTCATGTTTTGAACAAGACATACCTACAAAATACAAAGAAGCGTGATGGACCTAAGTGCGAGAAATAAATGGTCATTGAAATCTCGTTAGTGGAATTCTCGATTTGATGGTGATCAAAGAATTTTGGAGTGTCCAAGATTATCGAGAGGACCTGGTTTTGAGTGGGAGCTAACTGAAATCCCTGGATCTCAAATATAGATGCCATATTTGAGTGGGAGCATGAAATCATTCTGGGATATGTGGATGACATATATGAATGATGTGATTGATGTTAATAACATTTAAGTAGATAAATAAGGATGAAGTTAAAGTTATTAAACAATGAGATCTATCAAGATAGATTGGTGAGTTTAATAAAAATCAAATGTCGAATGCTTCCTGGACTTGATTCTGAAAGACGTTCAGAATGTCCTAAGCAAGATTCTGAAGAAGCTCAGAATGGAACAAGGTAAGAAAGAAGTTAAAACAAAGAAAGAGATGTGTTGTATCTCCTGTGCCTCAATCATAGATTCTTCCATACAACCATGTTATACACTCGACGTAATGTGACCCGAGGTTCTAGTAGGTAGACAAGCTCTTAACTATAAGAACATGTCTTAAAGTGATTCCTGAGTTGATCACCCAAATTAAGTTTGTACTTAAATGGAAAGAAGCAAAGTAAGTGGCATAGTTGCATTTCATGCACTGGGATCTACATAGATATAGAAGTATAAAGGCTCCATCTGATGTGATGTATATTGTTATGGCAGGGCTAGTTCAATTTTAACGTAGAATGATGTGTCCCAGGGCATAGTGCCCATGAGAAAGCCCTTGAGGTTGATCTAAAGTCATTGTAGGCTCCTGGAAACCGGCCTCGTTCTGCTGCCATAACTGCCGTACATACACAAAGAATTGCAAAGTGTGTTTCAAAGTTTAGATGACAACAATGAAAATGACTGTCATTATAAACACTAGAAACAAAGTCTCACTTTGTCACCAAATGAATACTTCAACCCATTATAAGATAATGGTATGAATGTCAAAATTAGGAAGACATTAACGATTGGCAAAAGACATAATGATCTGGTAAAACAGAACATGGACAAGACGTTTCTCGTGAGCATGCATGATCAATAAACGCATATGTGATATGGTTTATGATAAGTAAAATGCGAGCTGGATTATTTGTACTCTAGTGCAAGTGGGAGACTAAAGAAGATATGCCCTAGAGGCAAATAATAAATAGGTTTTTATTGTCATATCTCAATTAGTTTATAATAGTTTCATATTGTGCTATAACTGTATCAAGTAGAAACATTGGTATAGGTGTGGTATGAAACAACCAAGTCCCTAGTAGCCTCTATTCATACTAGTTCGTTGGTCATAAGGATGATCTAGGTTTCAAGATCATGGGCATTTATGCCAATTGACAACGAGGTCATATTATTGGAGAATGATGTGATTGACATTTCTCGAAGGATTGCGACATGATCAAGTCATACAGTTCATTGTTGCAATAGCTAAAATCTAGACTCCTTTTCCTTAGACCGTGAGTTCATATTACTCACTGTTTCCTGAGGCTGCTTTGACTGCATCGAACGTCACTCGGTGAAACAGTGATCATAAAGGTGTATGTTGGGTATTCCAAAGGAACAGTAGATAACATGTGACCACAAGATCGGGATTTGTTCACCCACATGACGGGTAAAGATACATACGGCCGGCTTAGTGAGATTGCATCCATAAATGTTGCAACATGTGACTTGGTCACGAGGATGTAATATCACGGTAACAAGTAAAATAGAACTTGTTGGTAACGAGATTGAACAGGATATGTGATACCAATGATCGGATATCATGTTGGAAATATGCCCTAGAGTCAAATAGTAGTAAGGACTATTATCATATTTCATATAGTTTATGATTAAGTTTTATATCATGCTATAACTATATTGAGTGGAAACATCAATACACGTGTGATATACAAACAACCAGTGGTTCCTAGTGAAACTCTAGTCACTGGTTCATTGGTCAACATATGATCATGTTTCTTGATCATGTGGCATTTATGCCAGTTGGAAATGGAGTCATTTCATTCTGAGAATGAAATGATGAACCAATACACAAGCTAAACATCGTGACCCGATCATGTCACGAAGTTCAAGTTACAATGATTAGAAATGGATCCTCGTAGACAATTCCTTAGACCGTGAGGCTATATCAATCACTGTCTCCCGAGAGTGCTTAGATAGCATCAAACACCATCTGGTAATACCGTGGTTATAAAGGTGTCTTCAGGTATTTGGAGGAAACCATAGAGTCAATATATGTCAACAGCGGGATTTGTCCGTCCATGTGACGGGAAGATACTCAAGGGCCCACTCGGAGAAGTTATATCCAATAGCTGCGCAGCATGTGATTTGATCACGGGGATTTCACTTGTCGGAACGAGTCAAGTAGCATTGTTCAGTAACGATATTGAACACGACATGGTGATGTCATTGATTAGATCTCGGGCAATGCAAGTATCGAGAGACAAAGGGAATAAGACACGACTGTCCCGGTTCAAATGACAAAAGATCTTCGTGGAACGCACAGGGGTCACATGGCCATCTAGGTCCCTCTGTCGATCATTGGTGCGGGAGTGTCTCGACCATGTCTAGAGTGTTCCCGAACCGTGGGGTATCACGCTTAAGGGCTTGATGATGCTTAGAGAGTGTTTATAGGATCGATAGAATCACCGAAGAAAAGAAGAGAGAAAACCGGGAGGGTTTCGGTAAGTCCGGAGGATGTCCGGAGTGGAGGTGGAAGGTGTTCCATAGCCACAGGGATTGAATAATATGTGAATGAATGTTAAATATTGATTTAATCATTTCTTCATAATTATTTAATAAAGAGAAAATCAATTAAAGATCAAAAAGGCTTAATGGGCCAATTTCGGAGGGAGAGGTCCCATTAGGGGAAAGGAGAGAGGGAGAGGGGCCAAGGGGGAGGCCAGCTGGGCCTAGTCCACCCGCACGAGGCCCACTAGGTGGCCGGCGGCTACCTCCTCCCCCCTCCTCTCCTTTAGTCCCACCCCGGGACTTTGAGGGAGGTAGTACCTCCCCTCCCCCTATATATAGTGGGGTATTTGGCCAAGATAAATACACCAATAATCAATAAAGGTCTCCCCACTTTTGGGAGGACCTCTAATTGATATTTTCTCTCTCCCCCTCTGTCTCTCTCGTGACCGTGGTCCCAAGTATGGACTGCACGAGCGAGAGACATATTCTTCGCGGAGCGCCGTCGCCTTGCGGGATTCGGATCCGGGAGCTCTACTTCCGCAACTGCTGCTGGATCGGGGAAGCGGGAGTCATTGTCAGGCACTAGACGTGTGTAACTCCCCGTGAGGTGTCGCACTTGAGGCACTCAAGTCGTTGGAGCCAGAAGGAGCACAAGGACTTCATCACGACCTTGAGGTCGGCTTCGGCTCGTCTACATCAACCACGCTCTCCTGAGCGTTGACAACGCTTTTCGGTCTTCAAGGGTAAGTTCACGAAAAGCCCCTTCCGTTACTGTATTACTAATAGATAGGTCCTGGCAGCTTCAGGGGTTCAGGGGCGTAGGGTAAAATTTTATTGTTTTCATGCGCGGAACCCCTACATATCAAACAAGTCGTATCAAGAAACAAAAGGAAATTAGATACTACATTTACCGGTTCAAACAACATTGTCATTAGGAATGCGTAGGGGTCACATGGGCTTCCCTGGTCCCTCTGTTGATCATTGATATAGACCATGTCTAGAGCATTCCCGAGCCATGAGGAGATACACTTAAGGGTACGATGAGAGCGATCATCCATAAGATTCAATCACACTAGAGAAAGAGAAAGCCGGAATTGTTCCTTGGAGAAAGAAAGGAAACCAGAAAAGTTCCGGTGAGAGGACCAGAATCATTCCGGGAATTCCGAAGTTGTTGAGAGGATATAGAAAGGGAATCGTAAGATGTTTCAGGTCAAATCGGATTTTATAATATATGTATTTACATATTAATTAATGTAATTAATATTAAATATGATATTAAATCTAATTTGAAGAGTTATTCCACTAATGAGCCAAACTTCGTAGGGAAAAAGGGCCCATGAGGGAAACCGGAAGAGGAAGGCCACCCAGATGGGCCCTAAGGGCCCATACGCATAGGGGAAACCCTAGGGCGCCTAGGGTTAGGGTTTGGGGCACCCTAGGGCTTCCCCCTCCCTTGGCCGCTGCCTAGGTGCCTTGGGGGAGGGGCAAGCCTACCCCCTCCACTCCTATATAAAGAGGCCCCCTCCCCCCTTGGAGACACAAGAACAGACACCAAGGCCACGAGTTGGGAGCTCTCCTCCCTCCTCCATGCGCCTCCTCTCTCCCTCTCCAACATCTCTCTCCCTTGTGACCATGGCCCCAAGTTTGGGTTGTGCGAACAAGACACACCTACAACACGCCATTGCGCTGTAGGGATTCCTATCCGGATATCAACTTCCGCACTCCCGGCGAGATCAGGGAGCCCGAGGTCTCATCGTACACCGTATATGTATGAAGACACGAGGTGTAACACTTGGGGCGCTTAAATATCGTGAGCCGGAGCTACTACACGATGAAGAAGGAGCAAGGGGTGACCTACGAGGAGCTTCGCGACCTTGAGGTCGGCTACGAGTACGACTACATCAACCACGTTTCTCTCGGAATGTTAACCGCGTATGTTCTACAAGGGTATATATTCTATACGCTTGGTTGTTACCGCATTACTACGTAGATAGATCTTGGACAGTTTAGGAGGTTCCAACGTAGGAAATTTTTTGTTTTCTGCTGCGGATCCCTTCACTATCATGCAAGAAGCACCACGTCAAACACCTCCACCTCCATCCACTCCTCGCATGCAACAGAACACACAAACTGTGGCAAATCCAGTCCCCGAGTCTTGTGGGTGAGAAACTCCAGCAATAGCACACCTAAGTTGTATACGTCGGCTTCCTGAGAGACCCAATTAGCATTGGTGATCTCAGGCACCCTGTAGCTGGAGGCACTAGGGAACAAGCCAAGGGTTGTCAGGCCATGCTCCGACACACATGCATCATGAGTACTTGTAAGCATGAAGTTTAGAGGACTTGATGTTTCCATGGCAGCTCAATCGTCCGATTGAGTGGACGTACACCACACCGCGCGCCATAGCAAGTGCTATGGTTGTCCGCTGTTCCCAGTCTAGCGGAGATGAACCAGATACCTGGTCTCCTGGATCCACACATCATCAAAAGCATTAGGACTTGTATACAAGATAGAAGGGAAGATATTGTACAACATATATTACTGACCATGGAGCGCGTCTGCTAGGCTACCCATCTAGAAGATATTATACACTAGCAACTTCTCTTCAATGCTCTAGTAATACCACTACAGTGGTGCAATGTGTTTGTTCTGAATGGTGCCAATCACCATGACACGCAGTTCAAACTCCTCCTTTGGTAAGTCCACCATCGTCAGCCTCTTGATGACCAACATGTCTCCACTCTCAAGGATTCCTTTGTATGTTGTCCTAGCTCTACCCGTTCCCAGAACTTCACACGACGCATGAAGACGTTTCTCCAGATCGAACGATGGACAAGTCATTGTCGACCCAACGATAATAGTTCCCAGGTTTTTGGTATTGGTACTGCTTTCTTCTGATGTTGTGTTAGCTAGATCTAGTTTTTTTTCTTTCCCCAAGAAAACATAGACAGTCTTACTTGTCCCTATTGTAGAGCTTTTCTAAGTTCGCGAAGACGCTCTACAACTTGTAACATCTCAGGATGTTTGTCGAGTTCCATTTTCAAGAATTTACCTGCCAATACAGCAATTGTTTCGACAATCCTCACGTCACTTGATGTTGCAATTTCAGGATCAAGCAACTCCCTCACACTCCTAAACCCTTTTGAATGAGCTTTAATAAAACTTCCAACCAAGCCAATCTTATCACCCTATGTTCTGTCTTTTTTCTTGTTATCAGTTCCAGGAGCAAAACTCCAAAACTATAAACATCACTCTTTGTTGTGAGACGACCATTCAGAGAAAACAGAGGGTCCATGTAGCCTATACTTCCGATGACATTTAAAGTATATAGAGTATTTTCAGTGTTCACTACTCTTGATATTCCAAAGTCTGATATTTTTGCTCTAAGCCCATTATCCAAAAGAATATTAGCAGGCTTGATATCACCATGAACGACCGGAGTATACATTTGTGAATGCATATAGCCCAACACTTCTGCACATTCGGTGCCAATTCTTACCCATGTATCCAAAGCGATGGGAATACTATCATGGTGAAGGATGTTACTCAGAATTCCTTTAGGAATATACTATGTGACCATCATTAGGGCATTTTATTATAAACAGTAGCCGAACAATCTGACTATGTTCTCGTGATTGATTTCACGGTGGACAGTCAACTCTTTGGCAAAGTTTTCTTTTACATTATTGATAAATCTCTTTACTGCAACTACACTTTTGTCCTCAAGGACTCCTTCATAAACTTCTCCAAAGGCACCTCTCCCGAGCATAGTGTCATAGTCGTTGGTAAATCTTATTATCTTATCTTGTGTGAAACATTTCACATTGTGATTGCTATGTGCAGTCCATTTAGATCTATCATCCCCTTGGATTAGTTCTCTTACCAAGCTATCCGGATAATCCATCTGGTGAAAATCGTAGAATAGTCTATATAGCCACTAGATCTGGCTATAATTCTGGAGATATGTTGGCCTACAAGTAGTATATAGAGTGTTAAATTATAATCTGATGATCAACACATATTTGATAGTTTAAGATCATTCATGAATTTCCAGCTAACTTTCATGATAAAACTAGGAAGCATGCTGTTCTATGTTCTTGTTTGCAGATATAGAATCGTGATGTATTGCGTTGTATTTTCTTTATAAGTTTAATTAATGACATAGGCTAGGAAGATGTGAGTATGAACAGATGCGCTATTTTACCCTATTCAAGGAATTAGTCTTTTATGATGTAACTTGAGCAGCCGAATCTCATAGATTAATTTCAAAACAACCAAATTCTTTTGTTCTTTGGGGTGTAAATCAAGATGTGTCGAAATGGGTTGTATCACAACTCTAAAGAGCTACCAAATCAGTACTACTAACTACTATATGCATATCTATCACATGCCCCTATGCAAAAATTATTTGGCCTATAGTCCACACGACATTTACTTTATCTCCTCCAACCAATAGAACAAATTTTCTTGGGGAATTGGTTAAATGGAGTTGCTAAAGAAAGATAAAGTTCAAATCCGAGTGGGTGTTAGTTTTACTTTGGGCTATATGGAATATGGGCAATGCCTTTATTTTTAACAAACCAAGAGCTTTCTCTTTTTTGCAGATTATTCCATTGGCTACACATTAGATCCATATGTGGTCATTTCTCCAACATACGGAGTGTAGGCAAGCCATGAATATTTGGTGAAACCGGTTGCAAGGGATTTATACAACCAGTGGGGCTGACATTTTGACAACCGGATATCATGTTGATGCGCATGCACTTCATGTTATCTATCTTTTTAGATGGTTGATGGCTCCAAAAATAACCATCTTTCACCCTGTTTAAACATTGTTTTTAGTCAAACAATTGACAAGAAACTCTCTATCCTTACCACTAATGATTAATAATTGCAAATATATGCAAACCATTGCTTTGATTTGTGTTGTGCAGGAAATCACGTTTTTTAATGCGAAATCTGGAGTCATAATGAAGGTTTTTGAGAAAGTCCACACGACCAAGTAATTGTGGAGCAAATTCCAAAGGACGGTAGTCGTAACGACCACTGGTACGGGCAGGTACCGCCCATACCGTCCGTCCGTATCATGTGGCGGCGGCTCCGTCACATCAAACCCTACAACTTTTATGAAGACGCCTATATATTTTAAGGTCTCAGCCGTCGTGCAGAAGGATGCCATTCTTAGATTGCATCACAACACCACCAAAGAATATCCACACCATTATTCATTCCTTACATCTTCCATCCCCTCCATTAGCCATAGTCATTACTTTGTACTTGTGATCTCCTTGTGATTCGGCGACCATTGTAAGAATATTTGATTTCAATCTAAGTATTTTGCATAATGTTTTTTATCCTTGATCTTATTGTTATGTGTGACTAGTCCTCATGTGTTGCGGGTTGGGAAGAAACCTCACAGCGATTATGTGCATCTAATCTATGGGAGCATTGTGTATTGTTTGAAAAAGACATTTGTATCTTTTGTTTCTTTGTATCTTGTCTCGATCTTTGGACTTGTAGGTACCCAAGTACCCATAGATTGATAAAGGTTTGAGGTGAGATACTTGGGTAGCGGCGATCTCATAGGAACCCCGGTGATAGAAATGGTAGTATGATCTTCGCTTAGCGACCCATTCGGGATCACAACAACATCACCACTTAATGCTTTGATCTGTGTTTTACACTTAATAATCGTTTGTATCCTGTTGCTTCGTGGTGCACTCGGTTGGATTAAAAGACTATTGCTATGCCTACTGCATCACAGGGGGCTCTAGTATATTAAGACATATTGCCCACAAGAGATTATTCCTATTAAAATATTACACATGACTATGCTTATTATTATTATTATTTTTTATCTCATATGATGTGCAACTGTAGGTGGATCTTCAACTCTGGCCTATCTCCATCCATTGAATCAATCTATTATAAAAGTAAACTATATTGGTCTGATAAACAAAGGTAAAACGAAAAAACGAAGTCTTATAGACGTGTCCTTTTTATTTTCTTTTAGCATTGCTTTTTAAAGTTCGATTAAACCTAGATCTACTAGAAAAAAACTATTATACTACATCCGTGAATCCTGATCGAATATATCAATGGTTCATCCATGTATCGACCCTATGTAACCCATGGGCTGTAAAATTTTGCGAAACAAACTTTAATAAAGAAATTAAAGCTATATGCATCCATCAATGTAGAGCAGGGGCTTTCCCCTTATCCAAAAAATAATCGTACTTCCTCCGTTCACAATTACCTCGCGTTCTGGATTTAGTCAAAGTCAAGCTTTGCAAAGTTTGACCAATAATATAAGAAAAAATATCAACATGCATGATTTCCAATGCATATAATATAAAAATATAGTTTATAACAATTCTAATATAAAAGTTTTTATGTTGTTAATGTTGATATTTTTTCTTAAATATATGGTCAAAGTTTGTAAAGTTTGACTTTGACTAAACATAGGATGCGAGGTAATTGTGAATGGATGGAGTATATGTTATGAATAGATGTATGGAAAATATTTCCATCAAATAAGAATTAATAACAACTAAATACCATACATGTATTATCATAGCGGCGCGCAATTTTACAGAAAACTGACCTGTTATGAACCGGCATACGGATAGAAAACATAAGTCGATCGCCTGCCGCTTGCAGAGTTTACTCTCCAAATGGTAGCAAAGAATACTCGCAGAGTAAGAAGGGGTGGTGCTTCTTCATCAGTTGCTGCGTGGTCAACTCATAATTGTATCCATGCGTTGTGCCTTGGCCTTATCTTCATCTACTTATTATTGGGGAAAATACTGTTTTTCTTTTCCTTTTTGTGAGTGCAAAAATGGGTTATAGAATCAAATGATTGTACACGCAATGATTGTGTACAACCTTTCCTACTCAGACGAAAGTCTTTTCTCAGTTGTCCGTTTATTCTATACTTATCTTTTGGAGTTTTTATTATGGAAAACATTTCGGAAACATTTTGGCTGGTTGGTTGGTCTTGGAAATAGATTGGTCGCTAGTACAGTAAATCTGTTCCATAATAGATTAGGAAGTGTAGAGTGCTCCATTTTTGGCTCCTGAATTAAAATATATATGGAATAATTTCTGAATGAGCTGAGGTTGTTTGGTTTGCACCTGGTCTTAGGGATCCACTACGCTCGCCGTCCCGTCGCACAGGCCGCCTGTGGAGGGATTCCCCTGGTCTGTGGAGACCAGTGCCACGAGCCCCTGCCGCCACAGCAGAGTACCACTCAGATCCGGAGTCCCGCCCTGAGCTCATACCCTTCCTCTAGTAGGGCGTCTCGCAAGCAGCCAACCAGTCACCCTTGCCTCGTCGATGTTACCGCCGACTTGAAATACAACCACATCCGATCTAACGCGGCGCGAGTGGGAAACTGACGCCTAATAGGCAACGGTAGGACAGCCGCAGACATGGAGCAACGACAGATTCTGGCCGGACCCGGAGGCGCCGACCAAGGTGAAGGGGATAAAGCCTCGAAGACACCGCGAAGTTGTTTCCTTGGATAGCTGTGTAGGTGTGTATTCTACACTCAGAAGCGTATTATGCGCATTCTGGGACGTGAAAAATGTAGCTCCTTTCTATTCATCAATTGCAAAAAAGTGTATGCATTCCATAAAACAAAACTCAATTGACTTGTACGAAAGCCAATCTCATGTGCTTTATGAATTTTGGCAATTTAATCACTTTGTTATCAGACATCATTTGTTAGGATATGCATTATGGGTATCCCTATAGCATATCTTTGTTCCGACTAACCCGGGTAGTCCGTATATGATAGCATGGTCTATGAGGTGCTGGGTGGTTCAGTTAGAGGAATTCAAAAGGAAGATCCATGCCGAATAACATGAAGACTACGAACGAAACTGAAGTCTTGGAGTACAAGATACAAAGACTAGATAGTATTAGTGTATGACTCTGTAACCTATTCGGTATGGACTTACCCTGTAACCATAGATTATAGCGTCTTTATAAGCTGGACATATGAAACCTTTAGGGTACAACTCAACCTCGCATAGAGAATCGTATAATCCATGTAACTCGGCGTATTGTCATCTATCTATTATATATATACTAGGAAACAGACCCGTGTGTTGCAAGGGGAGAGTCAGCCTCTACACACCGCGCCAAGTAAAGAGAAAGCGATCTAATCTTTACATCATATAAAATGGAGGAGTTATGAAGTGCGAAGTATAAAACATGTCGGTGTAAGAATATTACTTCAGATATGGAATTTGAGCTTGCTATGTTATAAAGAATGTGATCACGACAGTCAAATCATCCATGATATCCAAGTTGTAGAAGCCAAAGAATTGAGAAAACAAAAGACATGCTAACGCATATTCCGTTGTACTGTCAATCAGTACATCCACAGCAAATTAGTTTAGTGGCGTACCTTAATTTCGTATCTTAGCCTCCAACACAGAGGGATGCTAACCAACCTGTCCTTAGGTCGAGAGAGAAACCTGCAAACACGTACACGACGCTCTAAATAATCGTTGGTGTAGAAAGTAACTAATAGCCGTGGTGCTTTTTTATGTACATATTTGCTTCCTCTCTATCTTAATTAGTTCCAAAAACTGATCATGAGAGCATATGTGAATTTTGTTGAGAGCCTAGTGACATGGGTATACCTTACAGGTACTCGAGTGTGGCATATACGGTCTAGATACGGTAGAAGCCCACGGAAGTCCAATAAGGAATTCGAGTGGCTCACGGACTCTCGATTGCTTGCGAGACAAGAAGAAGCTTAAGATAGAAAGTTCAAAGGAAAACCTTAATCTGTAACCGACTCGACCTACTACCCAGACCTAGCCTATCTATATAAAGGCTAAGAGGGGGCGGCGAGGAGGACAATCACAACCCTAGTTTCCACGACTCTCGCCAGATTGCATCTGCGCACCCCTGTAATCTTCGATTCCTTCGTTAATTCCAAGAGCAAACAAGCAGGAGTAGGGACCTCTACGAGGCCTGAACCTGGGTAAAACTTGCGTCCCTCTGTGCTTGTTTGCTAGCCGATTGATGCCTCCAGCGCTCCCTGCTTCTCCAAAACCAAAGTCCATAACAATGGACATTGACGAGTTAAACCCTCGTCAATTGGCGCCGTTTGTGGGAACTGGGAGTGCTGATGTCGCGGCTTCTTCGGCCCCATCAACCGCGATCTATAACTCTGCAACAACGGAGATTCGCCAGCTCTCCGGCGCGTTCGACTTCACCGTCCACACGCCGGCCACTCGCCCGGCTTTCGAGTCCGTGGGCGATGGAATCGGCCTGGCGATTGGGAGCTTCCGCTTCTAGGTTGGTCAACTGGGCATGCTTCGCATGCCTGACCATCCAACGTCACCCACGATTGCTCCAGCATCGTGGTTCCCGCCACCAATTGGCACCCTCAGCAAGCTCAACACCTCAGCAACAGCTGGGAGTACGGACAGCGACAGCAGTCGCGGATCCGATCTGGGTGACCTAGCCACAGAAGATGGAGCCTACGGCTCCAGATCTGAAAGTTGCGGGAGCAACAGCTTCCCCAACCACTTCATGTGCGCCTTCATCAACGCGGGCGACACCACCGCCAATTGCGAAAACACTGGGATCGGATCTGGCACCAGACCGCCCAACGGCAGTACGCCGAATGGTGGCATACCAGTCGCAGACGGCAGCCCCACCAACGGTGGTAACGGCACGCCCGTTAACAACAGGACGAGAGCAGAACCGGCGCTCACAGTGAATGAGAACACCGGCGAGCGCATGCAGATCCACCTCAATGACAACGAGTGGGCTCGCTGTCGTGAAGCTCTGCGGGGTAATCCTCTACCCCAACACATCGCAGGACATGCTGATGGGCTACCATTGGCTACTAAAAGAGGAATTCAAGTGCCAACAACAGGTGATCGTGCAACTCAAAGGATGAGTCGAGTCTTCGACGAGCTGGGCTCTCCTCCCACGAAGGATCCTCCTCCAAAGGTAACGAGTATGTGGCCAACAAGAGGCGATCTCGACTGGCCCACCTCACCGAGCAAGAACGTGTAGAGGCTGCGAAAGTCCTCGACTTTAGCTCTATGACGGTGGATACGCGGGGCAACGTGCTCCCAAAAACACCGCAAGCTGCGGTGACGTCGGCTACTATGTACCTCCTCAACAACCAGCCACCGGCTAGAGATCCGCGAGCTGCCATGCACCGATCTACGATCGCGGGCCTAGGGCTAATCGAGGCAGCCCTCGACAAAGAACCAATGCCAGAGACGAAGAAAAGCAAGGCTCTGGAAAAGTACTACTCGTACTCCTCCAGTGAAGATAGTCACAATCTGTCACGGCGACGTCGTTCACGGCGGCATGACCGCGACTACGACACGCGCGATGACCTCACGCAGCGCAAAGTCGACAAGATGCGGGCAAGACGTGCTCGTTCGACTGACTCGGAAGAACACGAGGCTGAGCTCTGCGGCGCCAGATGCTTCAGCAGGGCCATCAGGCAGAAGCGAATGCCTAAGGGGTTCAAGATTCCGTCGGAGAATCCAAAATTTGACGGCCTGCAAGACCAGAAAATCTGGTTAGAAGACCACATCTCCTCCGTTAGGCTACATGGTGGGAGTCGCAGTACGACCATGCAATGCCTGCAGCTACAGCTGCAGGGCGTCGCTCGCGCATGGCTCAACAACCTCCTGTGTGGAACCATTCGCAGCTGGGAAGAGCTGGTCTACAGCTTTGTGCGCAACTTCAAGGGCAAAAGGCCCGCATCAATCGAAGAATTGAGAAGCTGTCAGCAAAGATCTAGAGAATCGCTACGCTCGTACATCCAGAGATGGTCCATCATCAAGAACTCCATAGAAAACATCTTGGAGGACCACGCAATCGACAGATTCAACGGCAGCGTTCGCCGTACAGAGCTCGGGGAGGAGCTGGGCTGCTCGAAGTCCAAAACGATCGACCACCTGATGGAAATCGCAAATCGGTGGGCTGATGGAGAATACTCGGTGAAAAACCGTACCTACTCCGATGACGACGACGACCTCAGGCGTAGACGCGACCGCCGAGGCAAACGTCAGATGCGCGTCTATGATGACCGCGACGAGGTCAATATGGTCGCAGCTGGCTACGCTGACAAACGCGACGACAACCGCAACAACGGATATAGCAGTGGTGGATACCGCGACAGCGGAAAAAACCACGCAGGTGTGGCAGCGCCGCACTCGCGAAGAGGCACCCGCAACATCTATCGAGGACAAACTGTCCGGGCCATGCAACATGCACTTCTTTATCGACAAATACGATGGCAAGAAAAAATCCAGCCACCTACTCAAGGACTGCCACGAGTTCCTCAAACTCCACGAGGGCCTGGCCCGGATGAATCACGACGCAGGCAACAGGGGTTATGGAGCCGCCCCAGGCGTTGTGGCACATGGAGCTCCTCCACCACCGCCCGGACCACCACCACCCGCAGCCACGCCGGTCCAGCATCATGGAGGCGAGCCATACCCACGAGCCGTGGGCAACATGCAGAAGGCCATCACTTGCCAAGTCAACTTGGCGATAAACTCTCCACCTTCCACCACTGAGTACCTCAGTGGAAGAGACTCCTGCATCACCTTCGACAGGCGTGACCACCCATGCCAAGTTCCTCGTCCAGGCCACTGTCCCCTCGTACTCGAGGCATAGATCGAGGGTTTCGATATGAGTTGTTCATGGACGGCGACAGCGGCATTAACCTCATGTTCGCGAGTACCTTGCGTGCGATGAGGATCCCTCTGACTTGTCTAGAAGTTTCGGACACGACGTTCCATGGCATCGTCCTAGGGAAGGGCATATATCCCCTGGGCAAAATCAACCTCGACGTCATCTTCGGCACGCCGCAAAACTTTCGGCGAGAGCGCATCGACTTTGAAGTCGTCAACTGGCCTTCACAATACCACTGCATCCTCGGACGTGTCGCGTTCGCAAGGTTCATGACAGTGCCGCACTATGCCAACCTGCAGATGAAAATGTTAGGTCCAAACAGAGTAATCACAATCAATGGCAACTTCAAGAGGTCCGACAGCTGCGATAGGGAATTCAACAGAATCTCCCAGTCCTTCGGCATGTAGGAGGAACTCGCAAGATTAAAGGAGTCGACAGACAATAGTCTGCCTCCCCTGAGCAGGCCAAGTTCACCCGACCTCTCCTTTGACTCGTTGGTGCACACGAAGAAAGTCCAGGTCCACCCAACGGACCTGACCAAGACGGCCCTCATCGCCAACAACTTGAGTTCCGCATAGGAACTCGTGCTCATCGAATTCCTCCGTGAGCACTGGGAGATCTTCGCCTGGTGTCCAGCGGACATGCCAGGGGTTCCTAGGGAATTCGCCGAGCACTCACTCAACGTGAATCCAGACGCAAGGCCAGTCAAACAGGCAATTTGGTGACTGTCTGAACCAAGAGGAAAAGCAGGCGGAATGGATATCAACAGACTCCTCGACGCAAAATTCATACGCGAGATCAAGGAAAGTACTTGGCTCGCTAACACAGTGTGTGTGCCTTTAAAAGACACGGATATCCTGAGGATGTGCGTGGACTTCACCTCCTTGAATAAGCACTGCCCAAAGGATCACTTCCCGTTGCCGCGAATCGACCAAATCATCGACTCCACCGCGGGATGTGAGCGTCTCTACTTCCTAGACGCCTACTCAGGCTACAATCATATTCGAATGAAGGAGGAGGATCAAGAGAAAACGGCATTTATGACGCCCTTTGGTGTGTTCTGCTACAACACGATGCCTTCCAGGCTAAAAAACGCAGGAGCCACCTATCAGCGGTGCATGCAGGCTTGCCTCAAGAACCAACTTGGTCGCAACATCCAAGTCTACGTAGATGACATCATCATCAAAACCAAAGAGGAAGCCTCGCTAATCGACGATCTACGCGAGACATTCGCCAACCTCGACCGCTACCGGATCAAGCTCAATCCGGATAAATGCGTCTTCGGCGTGCCATCTGGGCAACTACTCGGGTATCTCATCTCTGCGAGAGGGATCGAAGCAAACCCGAAGAAAATAAATGCCATACTGGCAATGGAGAAGCCAAAGAACGTAAAAGGCGTCCAGCAGCTGGCTGGGCGAATCGCGGCGCTCAGTTGATTCATCAGTCGAATGGGCGAAAAGGCATTACCCTTCTACCAACTTCTCCGCAAAGCTGACAAGTTCAAGTGGACAGACGAGGCACAAGAAGAATTCGAAGACCTCAAACGTCTACTATCCACCTCGCCAGTACTGGTGGCTCCACGCGAAAAAGAGCCACTATTGATCTACATCTCCGCCACCAACCAGGTGGTCAGCACGGTGCTTGTGGTGGAACGAGCCGAAGAAAACAAGGTCCACGGGGTCCAGCACCTAGTATATTACCTCAGCAAGGTGCTCACGCCAACGAAATAGCGGTACCCGCAATACCAGAAGCTGGCGTATGGCGTCTTCATGATAGCTAGGCGACTGCGCCACTACTTCTTGGAGCTGTGGTGGTAAACGACGCCCCGCTCGGGCACATACTCAATAATCCTGATGCCACGGGACGAGTCGTGCTCTGGGGAATCGAACTGTCTCCACAAGACATAACATACGAGAAGCGCGACGCAATCAAGTCGCAAGTTCTCCCAGACTTTCTCGTGCACTGGATGGAGACTCGGCTCCCCGACAAACCAGATATGTCCTACCTCTGGACGATGCACTTCGACGGGTCCAAGCGAAAGGACGGAGCCAGCGCAGGTGTCATACTGACATCGCCCCAAGGAGACAAGATGAAATACATTCTGCGAATACAGTTCACCGCCTCCAATAATGAAGCTAAGTACGAAGCCCTAATCCATGGGATGCGGATGGAAAAAGCCTGCAGCGCCAAAAGACTCATCATCTACGGTGACTCCAAACTGGTGGTTAACCAAACGATGCACGAGTGTGATGCACTGAGCGACAACATGAACGCCTATCGCGACCTCTACGACACACTCGAAGGAGACTTCGACGGCTGTGAGCTACGACATGTGTGTCGTGAAAGAAATGAAGAGGTGGATCTCCTCGCCAATATTGGCTCCACCTGCGCCCCATACCACCTAGGGTATTTCTCAAGCGCATCTGTGAACGCTCCATCAAGCCAAAGGCTCCAGAGAAGAAAGCAAGCGCGTCAACGGACTCGGGGGCTACACCACCCAACGAGCCAATGACACTCGACGACTTGGAGCTTGATATAGGACTCGAAGGACCAATGAGCGTCATCATGATCGAGCCATCTTGGACACCACCCTGCATCACGTATCTACTCAGCAAGAGGCTGCCAGATGATCCGACTGACGCGTGGCAGATAGCACGACGATCCAAGGCATTCGCCCTCATTAACGGCGAACTGTACAAGCGTAGCATCACAGGAGTACTCCAACGGTGCGTCTCCAACAGGGACGGAAGGGCCATCCTCCTCGACATCCACGAAGGCACTTGTGGGCACCATGCTGGCAGTTGCGCCCTGGTTGCCAAAGCTCTACGAGCTGGATTCTACTGGCCCACGGCCATGCGCGACGCTAAGGACATCGTCCAGCGCTGCAACGCTTGCTAGCGATTCGCAGACAAACCCCACGCACCTGGCACGGAACTCCGACCAATACCATTGGCTTGGCCCTTCACGCAATAGGGACTCGACATGGTCGGCAAGCTCCCGAAATCCTCTCTAGGAGGTTACGTCTACCTCTTGGTCGCAATCAACAAATTCACCAAGTGATCGAGGCCATGCTGGTTACAAATCAATCAGGAGCCAGTGCTGTTAAGTTCTTCGAGTCCATTGTCTACCGCTTTGGAGTGCCACACAACATCATCACAGCCAATGGGACGAACTTCACCTCTAAGGAGTTCCAGGAATTCTGTGAAAACCTGGGAATCAACATAAGCTACGCCTCGGTGGCTCACCCACAGACCAACGGACAAGTTGAAAAGGCCAACGGCCTCGTCTGTAGTGGAATCAAGAAACGACTCCTCCGACCACTCGAACAAGCCGCTGGATGCTGGCCAGACGAGTTGCAATCCGTACTTTGGAGCCTACGCACAACTCCAAACAGCGCCACGGGATACACCCCGTTCTTCATGGTGCACGGTGCTGAAGCAATGCTACCCGCAGAAGTTCGCTACAAAGCCCCATGGGTGGTCACTTACAGCGAGCAGGAATCAACCCTCGCACTCGAAGACTCCGTCGACCTCCTTGACGAGGCACGAAAAATCGCAGGGGAGAGATCAACGATCTACCAGCAAAGCCTCCGCAACTACCACAGCAGAAGGCTACGCCCAAGATCCTTCATCGAAGGAGACCTAGTCCTGCGACTAAAGAAACAAGGGCATCTCAAGCTCAAGTCCCCTTGGAAAGGACCGTACATGATTACAGAAGTAATCCGAGGTAGCGCCTATCGCCTTAAAGATTTCGAGACAGGAGTCGCATACTCCAATCCCTAGAACATCGCGTAGTTGCGTCGCTTCTACCCCTAGTCATTTTTACATTTACAAATAAGGCTATTCAGCCAGGCTACTTAGCCACACATTCTACCTCGTACTATTCCGCGAATAAATAAATCTAAGTGCCCCACAACTCTGTGTTTTCCTTATTTTCTTGCAATTTTATCACTCGGGGGCTGCGCCACCCTTTATACTTCCGTTCTACGAACAAACCGCGGTATCCTGAGTAGCTGACAAAACATCAATCGAACCCTTAATAAACACCAACTTAGTTGCAACGCACCTGACAGGTTGGCAAGGTGCTGAGATAAACATAAGTCAGGCTAACAAAAGGAACTGCAGAGTACAATTCACTCGCAAAATATAAAAGCTAGCAAGCTCTTCACATATCAATGAGTATTAATTACATCCAACATATTCATACAAACTTTACAACACTTATACAATTATGTGCAGGATACAAAACATGCTACTGCTACAAAAGAAGAATGTTCGTTTTCTCCTCGAAGAAATCAACAATGTCCTCCGCTGGCCGATCAACCGCTTGATAGTGCGGAACCATGTTCCAGGTCATACCTTCTGGCGGAGGCAGCGGCCCAGCTGCAACAAACACAACATCTACATCTGGCCTATGCAGTCGCACCAGCAACAACGCAGCCTTAGCACCAGCTACTAACTGCTGCTGCACGCACTCGTGAACCGCACTCAAATCTTGAAACTTTGCCAGAAGAGCCAACATGCTTGAAGGGACGGCGTCCAGCGGAAACATCGTTTGATAGATATGCCTAAGGCATGACCGCGCCTTCTTCAAAAAATGAAGTACTCGGGAAGCACGATCCTGCAGGTTTGCAAGCGCAATCGCACGATCATGGTCCACCCAAAAGTACCCACTCGCCTGCAGTTTCTCCTGGGTCAGGTCATTCATTCGAATGGAAACCCGGTCCTTCTCATCCTGCGGATGACGAGCACTGACAACTACACCAAGCAAAATGGCAAAATGTGAAGACAAGGCATCGTCGTGACTGATTAAGAGAAAAGATGAGAGGGCAGAAAGTTAACATTTGAACTGCTCATTCAACTGTGCCACTTCCTCCAAGAGATACTTCTCACGGGCGGTGGCCTTCTCCACCTTGGACTTCCATACATCTGCACTACCGCGGAGGATGGGAAACTCACACTCCAATTTCTTAATGCGATCGCGCAGTCATGAAAGCAACGACAACTCCTCCACCTTTGAGCACGGCTGCGTCAAGGTTTCATCGGTGGGCGGAGAATCACGAGGACCACTCGAAGGACCACTCGACGTAACCTATCACAAATCAAGTAAGAGCAAATGAGGGACCAAGAATACATTGATAAATGGCACGAATGCATTCAAGCACAACAAAGTCTCGACAGGGACACTCCCACAAAAGCATAGTTTCAACAAAAGGCAACTATAAGTACTATAGATTGGCAACTAAGGAGCAATCTGCTTCTTCTACTTAGACTTGGACTTCGGAGGCCTCATCGAATCCGTGGTAGCCTCTGATGCCATAGATTTTCCAGTGGTAGCCCCTGACGCCACAAGTCTTCACCGCCTTCTTCGCTCGTTGCAGCTCCGCAAAATATTTCGCGACTGTATCAATGAGCTGCGGCCCATAATTTCCACAACTAGTAGCAAAGGGAGCAAACACTACCTATTGGCCATCTGCGTCGATGGGCATCGCGTTCGAGATCGCGGAAGGATCCAACTCCATGCCATGGGCCTGCGCCATCGCGGGTGCCATGGTAGCGCTGATAGACCGCTGGGAGTTCCACCAGGTCCTCAAGGTTGTCAATCAGCTCAACCTTGGGAGTTAGATCCTCGCGGATGCGACTAAGCACACTCTTGGCCTTCGTCAATATCCCCTGAAGGGAAGCGCTGCGGTCCTTGACTGCGGCCATGACACCAGCCAACACGTCTGCACGGCGAAGGGACTGAGCGTCGAAGCTCAAGCCACCGGCGTCTGCATAAATAAGGTGTTAGCACAACAATATGACATCAAACAAGGAAGAATACAACATAAAAACTGGCAATCACCTGAGAGGGCTTTGGCAATCGAGAAAAGTTGTTCTTCGAACAACTACTCCCTTTCAGCAGTGGAGGAGCGCAATTCCTCTTCGCGCTTCCGCGACTCCTCCAGGGTCACGACCGCTTCGTCGTGACTCTTCGCCGCCGCGGCAAGCGCCTTCTCGAGGGAAGCAGCATGACAAAGAAGTTCGTTGTGCTCAACTACAAAGCACAGGGTGAATCATCAATCGAATCTAGAAATTTCATGAAGACAAAGACAAAGCCAATACTAACCTTCGACAATGCAATGGTGATTATCTAGCAGCGCATGCTGTCGACCCATGACAAGGAGTTGCTCCGCCAGGCGAGCAGCTTCCTTCATAATGAGCTGCATCAGAAGAAAATAAAAGTTCAGCGACAACACCAAGTATAAACTCGACTGCCAAAACAACAAAAGGACGCTTACGTGATCCTCCAGAGACTCCGAAGATGACTGTTGCACAGTCATCCGGGCAATCATCTAGTGTTCCCTGGCATGCGGGGAACTCGACAAATTGTGCCCGGAGTGGGCCGCCATTGGAGGAGAAGGAGACTGTTGGTCCTCTTCCTTGGCTTTGGAGTCTATGACTCTGGACTCCTCCACAAATTGGACGTCGTCAGAAGACGACGCCGCTGCTTGACTACAAAGAACATCCAGCAAAAAACTTCAGAAAAATTAACTCCAAAACGAAGGCAAGACGCATTCGCGAAGACAATACTCACCAGTTAAAATTATCAAGGTCGAAGGATTCCTCCGACGACTCCTTCGGCAGTCGCAGCTTCTTCCGGGCAGGAGGTGCCATGGCGCGCACAGGAACGGCGGGGACTGGCTCCTCTGCAGTAGCAGAAGGACCTTACGGTGTCGTTAGGGAAAATAGCGTCAGAATCCTTGCTGCGGGAACGCTTGCGAGTGTCATGGTCGTTGGACTCGGGGGCTCCCTCCTATTCTTCAATTGGGACGGTCGATTCCGACTCATCCTCTTCATCCACTTTGCAAGGGATAACCCCTTCAGGACGAGGGGGCAAATTGGAAGACACCTTCCAGTCCTGCAATCAGAAGATACATCATTATATATTAAGCATCATAATGGTAGTCGAAAAAGAAAACTACTTCACAAGTACAGTTCTACCTCAGGAGGAGGGTTAGAGGCGTCGAAAGGAGGCACGACTGGTTCGCCTGGGAGAACCTCCTTGGCGGTGTACTTGGTCACCAATCGCACCCTCCTATCCACCTCACCCGCAGAAATACCCTCGGCAGATACGCGAGTGACATCGTCAGCGCCGGTCCAGCAATACATAGGGTGCACTCTGGCCTGCAGAGGCTAGACGCGGCGGCGCAACCACGTGCGAATGAGAGCAGCGCCGCCCTATTCTTTGCCTATGCGGGTTTCGAGGTTGCAGACGCGCTTATACAGCACCTCCGTTTCCTCGGACTCGCCAGGCATCACGATGTTCTTCCAGGAGCGCCTCCTCTTGCAAGTCGCCGCGGGATCGAAGGGCGCGAGTTCGTAGTGGTCTCCGTCGTCCTTCTGGCCGCGGATATAAAACCACTTGTCTCTCCACCCTTGGATGGACGCAGTGAGCTTGATGGCAAAATAGCTGACAGAGGAGTCGACGTGGATCCCGCAGCCTCCTACGTTGTAGACTACTGAACTGGACGCCGACTGGCGTTTCAACTTAAAAATCCTCTTGAAGAGGCCAAAGTGTGGCTCGATTCCAAGCGAGCACTCGCAAAGAATAATGAAGCAGGAGATGTGGAGAATAGAATTTGGGGACAACTGGTGTAGCTGGAGCCCATAGAAACAAAGGAGACCCCTGAAGAAAGGATGTAGGAGGAGAGAAAGACCTCGGATGATGAACGCAAGGAACATCACCCGGAAACCCAGAGGAGGACAAGGGATTACCTCGTCGTCGGGCACTCATGAGTCGTCTTCCGAGGGAAGAAGAACTCCATCTTGATGATGAAGATGCATCTCGGAAGATTTGATGATGGACGCTCACCAGGCGCCATTGGTGACGCGGGTGCCCGCACCCTTCTTCTTGCCAGCACCGGCGGCGCTGGTGCCCACGGTGGCGGTACCGCCCTTCTTCTTGGTGGCGGCAATGGCGGCCGCGGATCTAGCGGCGACGCCTCCCTTCTTCTTGCCCATCTTCCGATGGCGGTGAGAACGGAGAAAGTAACTGGGGAAGACATGGAGCTGGTCTAGTGTCGCGAAGAGGATGTGCACAAGGAAGCAGAGAGAGCAGCAATGGCGACGGAGGCACGAGCAAAGAAGACAGATGGGGAAAATTACCACAGCTGCGCTGCTACTTAACCTCCTCGTGGACGCCATCCAACGGCCAGCAGAAACCCTACTACACGTGTGGCGCACATCGCCATCGACATGTGGCGAAGCTGAACCACGAACCGTCCCCCACTACTCCCATTACATGTGGAAATCGAGGAGACGCAGTTAAAACAAAAGATTACGCACGCCCGGTCAAATTGAAGTCAGAAAGTGGGACCCATCGCTCGTCACATCCCGTCAAAGCCGCTCACGCGGGCAACTGAGGTCATCACACCATCAGCACTGACGTCATCAACTCTAGCAGCAGAAGATTTCGACTACTTTAGTCCTTTCTCGAGTCTTTGACTCAACCAAGCACTCGGGGGCTACTCCTAATAGGAGCACTGACCGCGCACCAGAAAGAATTTTTTATGCAGGTATATAAACATTCAAGACAAACCCTCCACTCGAATCATCGATTCGATTATGGACCGCGGATTACTCCCATAGGGAGCGCTGAAAGCACATTCGACTAAAACAAGCAACAAAAGACGATAGCAGCCACAAATGTTTTTTAGTCCCCACTCGAGTCTATGACTCGAATAGGCACTCGGGGGCTACTCCCATAGGGAGCGCTGGTCGTGCAACCTATGATTATTTCTCCTTGTACATCGTACTATGTGTTGATAACATCCACACTCGAATGCCATGGCGACTCCGTCTCATATTTTCCCTACAAAGAGACTACGTCTCCTAGGCCACTCGAATCATTTCCGCGATGACAAAAATTCGGATGTCGCGCTTACAGCATGAATATTATACCTGAATAAGGCCTGGCAACACATCTGCTGTGCACTACCAGAAATATATCCGTACCTACAGGTGCGATGAACATGCCTTGACGGACGCGTCGAGTGCTCACACTTATACACTGGAATTCGACTCATGTAAGACCTCTGCGGCCTGAGTCGAATTACGTCAGCACTTTTCTGAATTCGAGTCTAGGGACTCGAGTTTGAGTAGATTGCGTTGTTTTGCTCTAAGGCAGTTAACTGATACCGATACATCGAATAAATTAGGCACGTATATCAACAATCCCTATAACACAAACAGAACACTCGAAAAAATGCTCAGCCATGCACTCAAAAGTCTTCATAAAAGTCTCCAGTCGAATCTACGATTCCACTGGACACTCGGGGGCTACTGACATGGGTATACCTTACAGGTACTCGAGTGTGGCATATACGGTCCATATACGATAGAAGCCCACGGTGTTGCCAAGGACCAATAAGGAATTCGAGTGGTCCATAGACTCTCGATTGCTTGCGAGACAAGAAGAAGCTTAAGATAGAAAGTTTAAAGGGAAAACCCTAATATGTAACCGACTCGACCTGCTACCCGAGACCTAGCCTATCTATATAAAGGCTAAGAGGGAGCGGCGAGGAGGACAATCACAACCCTAGTTTCCACGACTCTCACCAGATTGCATCTGCGCACCCCTGTAATCTTCGATTCCTTCGTTAATTCCAAGAGCAGACAAGCAGGAGTAGAGACCTCTATGAGGCCTGAACCTGGGTAAAACTTGTGTCCCTGTGTGCTTGTTTTCTAGCCGATTGATGCCTCCAGCGCTCCCTCCTTCTGCCAAACTCAAGTCCATAACAATGGGTATTGACGAGTTAAACCCTCGTCACCTAGTCTATAAATCATAATGAAATTGTGAACACATCAGTTAATAATCATTTTTTATGAAAATATCAAGGAAAACGACTGAGCATGGAATCCTACATTAATCAGCCAAGGGGCAGCGAGACCTCCATGAAGAATGTATCTACTCTGGGGATTGCATTGCTACGGCCCAAAATAACCTAATCCCATGACCTAGAAGGAAACGTTGTATCTTCCTAATCTAATTGCACGATTCCCTCGGAGCCATAGCAGCTGACAGTCGCGCCCGTCCGTTGGCTTCTACCACCATGATCCTGCATCTCTCACATGGCCTCTATGCCACAGCTCCCCAAACCGCGAAGGCAAGCGGCTCCACCCCGCTGAAATCCGTCATAGAACAGATCGGCCGCGATTGATCGGGACGCGGCTCCTAGTGAGGTCCTCCTCGATATGCGGCGGCTAAGGAAGACGATGAGAACCGGGATACCGGACGTGGCGCTCGTGATGTGCTGTGTCAGGGATTTCACCGCCTACAACATGCCGACCTAGATGTCGCGGAACGAGAGGTGGCACCAAGAGCGGCTCTGTTTGGGACGGTAGAAGTTACGATCGTTTGAGGGTTGCGACACGATCCGTTTGAGGGTTTGTGGAGAAGAAAATAAACCAACGGATACGGTGGCATTTGTTTGTAATATGAAATTCGGAGGAAGAGCAAAACGGTGCAGAAAAGTGTAGGAACGACGAGAAACGCTTCTTCCTTTATTATTAGACTAACCTAAATGCCCGTGCGTTGCAGCGGGAAGTAAAACAATACGCTAATATACCTTTCCCTATGCCAACACATATCCATCGCCGGCCACGGGGTGCTGGAAATTATGTGGAGGGTCAAGCTCGTACTGATTGTATCTACTTTTTTTGGTGCCACCAATAGCCATGGTTGTTCCCTTGTGGTTGTTCCAGCGACACCAGGAGACAAATGATACAAACTAATTTATTTATTCTCTAATTATGAAAGATGAATTGGCCATTTTAGTACTTCACTTAAAAAACTAATTACCACCAAAAACAATTAGAGAACCGGAGAGAGACATTGAGCTTAGGAAACACCTTGTGTGATTAAAAAAGCCTGTGTGCAAAGATATACAAGTCTCTTGTATTTGATAAAATAAATAGTACGTGCATGAAGCTAATTAAGCTAGCAACATATTAACGCCACACGTGATTAATCAGTAGACTGACAATTGTAGAATCTGCGAAAAATTCTTGCTCAAGAGTTGGGAGGGTCACGTTAATTGTAGACTACTGCGTGTGTCCTGCACGCAGCTCGCCGCCAGCCGCCCTGCACTGTGGGCTGTCCGGTGTCTGCACTGGGTTGGACTTGTAGCCCTCGTATTCAAGGGACATGAGATTTTCAACTTATAACTTGTCAAGCATATCCTTATATTTGATCAATTTAACCTTAATCACCTAAAGATGCCTATGATAGGGGCAATGAGAGCTGAAAGCTAATAAGTATCATAATTTTTGGAAGCTCTTTATGAAACTTGAAATCCCTGCTTCCCTCTGCGAAGGGCTTTTTTTTTTACTTCTTTTAGTTGAGTCAGTAAACCTATTCCCTTCTATCTCAGCAAGTATTTTGAGTTGTTGTGTTTCATTCATTCATATGATGATCTATTCAATCATATTTCTTATGTTCCTTGTTTTGTATATTGCTCTTATCTTAGTGTTTACTACTTTGAAAGCTATTATTGAAAACCAGTTATTTGTGAACTCCTGCAAATTATCAACTATTTTTCGACCAAGAGCTAAGTTTTCCATTACCAATTATGATTTACTTTATGTATCTTTATTGTGCTTCCTTTGCTTATTGCAAGTTAAGTTATATAATAATGAGTTATCTTCTATTATGATTTATGTATTGATGAATGTGATGCTTCTTGTCTGTATTCTTTTATCGACTCTTCACTCCATAAACCCGAGATCATGTTTATTGAGCTCAGTTTTCGCTTGGGGACAAGCGAAGACTAAGCTTGGGGGGAGTTGATACGTCCATTTTGCATCACTATTTTATATCATAATTTGTTGTTATTCATTGATATATTTCATATTAAGAGATGATACTTATGTTATTTCATCTGTTTTTGCATGGTTGATGACTTTTGGAGCATGGACTGGTATAGTCCGGATTCTGATGGAAAAGATGTTGTTTGGAGGCAAAATTCACGAAGATCAGAAAATCCAGAAAAATACATGGAAAATTCTATTTTTCCAGAAGACGAAGATTGCTAGAAGGGGAAGTGGAGATAGGCCACAGGGGGCCCACACCACCCCCTGGCACGGGCCACCCCTAGCCGCGCCACCACGTGGTGTGGCCACCCTGGACCACTCCAGGCTCTCCCCTCTGGCGTATATTATCCTCCCGAAACCCTAAGACTCGGGGAGCGACCACAGAAAGATTCCGCCGCCTCTGCGGGGCGGAAAACACCAAGAGAGAAAGATCTCTCCAGCATACAGAATTCTGCCGGGGGAATTCCTTCCCGGAGAGGGGAGATCGTCGCCATCAACACCACCATCAAGCTGGACTTCATCGGGATCATCATCATCATCACCACCATCATCTCCACCAGCACCATTATCACCACTTCATACCGCTGTAACAATTGGGTTGAATCTTGCATAGTTCTTAGGGGAAACTTTCCCGATGTTGATTACTCCTTGTAGTTGATGCTATTGAGTGAACTATTGAATTATCGTTTATGTTCAGATTGTTACACATCATTATTTCATCTCTGATCATGATCCATATGATGTCTTGTGAGTAGTTCGGTTTGTTCTTGAGGACATGGGAGAAGTCATGTTGTTAGTAGTGGAATTGTGTTGAGAAAGATTCAATGGTTTGATATTTAAGTTGTGGAGTATTTCTTCTAGTGGTGTCATGTGAACGTCGACTACATGACACTTCACCTATATGGACCTAGGGGAATGCATTGTGTATTTGGCTACTAATCGTAGGGGTTGCCGGAGTGATAGAAACCTGAACCCCCATTAGGAAACCTTTGCACAAGGGACGTTAGGGTCTTAGAGTTTAAAGTTGTGGTTAGGTTTCTACCTTAATTACTTTCTTGTACTTGCGGATGCTTGCAAGGGGTATAATCACAAGTATGTATTAGTCCTAGGAAGGTCAGTACATTAGCACAGGTACACCCACACAACACTTAGCAAACTAAAGAAGATTAATTAACTATATGAAGCGAAAGCACTTGACGATATTCCCATGTGTCCTCGAGAATGTTTGGTCACCTTAAGTAATACAACCGGCTTGTCCTTTGCTAAAGAAAGGATTGGGCCACTTGCTGCATTTATTCTTATTATATTTTATTTACTCATACTTTATTTACCTGCATTATCAAAAACCCCTAAAAATCTGTTTGCTAAGTATTTACAGAGAATTCCTGCTCCAAGCCATTCGCCAACACCTTCTTCTCCTCGTTGGGTTCGACACTCTTACTTATCGAAAATACTGCGATATGCCCCCTATACTTGTGGGTCATCAAGACTATTTTCTGGCGCTGTTGCCGGGTTGTGAAGCGCTATTGGAGAGTGGAACTGGTAAAGGAAACTTCTACTGTGAGTATTGTTTACTATTGTTAGTTGCTTTATTTCAATATGGATAATTCGCTGAGTTTCTTATTTCGTAATGCTACTACCACTACTAAGGTAGTAGATGAAGCACCACCTTCTAAGAATGATACTTTTAAAATACCTACAAAAATTATTGATCGTGTTATGGATAACTATTATGTTGGAGATGGAACTGTCCATCCCGGTGATCATTTTCTCTTTATACACGAATTATGCGGGTTGTTCAAGTGTGCAGGTATTACAACAGATCAAGTCAAGAAGAAGTTATTCCCATTATCACTGAAAGGAAGAGCTGAAGAATGGTATAAGCTGCTGAAGAATGGTCAAGCTCTTGAATGGGAGGTAATAGTACCTATCTTTTATTCAAAGTTTTATCCTCCTAGTGTGATTCATAAAGATCGGAATCAAATATACAACTTTTGGCCTCTTTATGGAGAGAGTACAGCTCAAGCTTGGGGGAGATTTAAGTTACTAATGCTCAAATGTCCCATTCATGAGCTCCCCAACAATATTATTATCAATAATTTTTATGCAAGGCTTTCTCTTCATGATAAGGATTTATTGGATGCTTCTTGTGTTGGATCATTCACACGCATGGAAGAAGAAGCTAAATGGGATCTTCTAGACCGTATTCAAGACAATGCTGAAGCATGGGAGAATGACAAAGGAAGAAAGTCAGGTATAAATTATGATTATGAATGCATTGAATCTTTTATGGGAACTGATGACTTTCAAAATATTAAAAATGCTTATGGTCTTGATTCTCAAGTTATTACAAATTGTTTTAAGGCTTTTGCTTCTTATATTGAAATTCTGAAAAAGGGATGGAACAAGTATCATGCACCATATAAATATATTGTTGATTGTGTTCATGTTAGGAGTACTGAATTTTGCACTATTGATCACATCCTACCTGAACCTTATATCGAGAAAATTCCCTTCCTGAATAAGGTAAAGGAGCATCCTATGATAACTAGTGTAATCAATAAAAGTGCAAAGAGAACTGTAAAACCTGATGAACAAATAAACATTGAACCTGTTGTAGCAATTGTGAAAGACCTTGTTACTAAAAGTGTGGAAGATGGACACATAGTCTTCTGTGAGGATGCTTTTAATATTGTCTCACATCCTAATAGAACTAAAAAGGCTAGTGTCCCTGTGCTTTCTGTTAGAATTGGTGATCATTGCTATTATGGTTTATGTGATATTGGTGCAAGTTCAAGTGATATCCCTTATGAGCTTTACAAAGAAATTATGAACGAGGCAAATCCCAATTGGAGGGTAATTTCCCCTTGGGCATATTCTGGTATTGATGCTCATGGATAAGGGTATGGAAAGGATTCTTGGTGCGTGGAGGAAGTGACCAGGGATCTGAACGGTGATGAGGAGGCTTCCCTCCAATTGACGTAGTCCTGGCAGGGTTTGCCACCACTCCAATGCTTGAAATGGTAGTGTCGGTGTGCTTTGCCTCCTCTTCATCTTCACTTTTGATCTCCTTCTCCTTCCCGGGGTCTTGGAGGTCTTCCTCCATAGGCTCCTTTCCTTTATCCTTGGCGGACACCATTGTGCTTCTAAGCTTTCAAAGAGTATGTCCTGGCAGAAACAGGTCGAAACGAAAACACGACGAAAACACAATATACGAACCTCTGGGGATCCGAGGGGATATATATTATGAAGTTTCACATCAAAAGGAAGGTACTGGGAGAAAACGAGTCAGAGGCGGAGTCCCGGGTGGTCTCACCACCTGGTGGCGCGGCCAGGGGTGGGCCCGCGCCATGGCGTGGTGTGAGCCACCCCGGCTCCGTTTCCGTCCCTTTTTCTCTTTGTAACTTTCCTTATTGACTGAAAACTGCAAAAATATAGTTGGATCGTATTTTCGCGGAACTTTTCTTACCAGAATTGTTACCTAGTTGGAAATGGACTCTGCAGGTCTCTGAATTTGGTATTGAGTGGATCCTTCCGGAGTCATCTCTTGAATATCAATATCTTCATCTTCATACAATTATTACTTGAGTCATAAAGCCATTCTCTTCCTTATTACACCATTATCTCCACTTCCTGGAAATTTCTTTCACACAAAACTTCACACGGTTCTTATTAGCAACATTAGTATAAGTGAAGTGATAAAACCTTTTGAGTCCAACTTCAACTGAAAACCATCAAAACAAAAGCTACTGTAGCAACTCCTTCTGAAAACCCAAAAAAGAATTCAAGAAGGAAATCGAATAAAGAAGCAAATGCAAGATTGGCAAAATCTGTCAAAACAGACCAGCAGGTAAAGATCAATGTTTTCGAAAATCTTCTGTTGCTCAAATCAAAAAGTGCAAAACTAACGAAAGTTAAATAACAACCTGGGGCAGAATCACAAAAAATTACAGCTCAATCCGACAGACAGAGGTCTCTCACGAATTTTTACGGTGAAGCACAAAAAATCTGTTTCGGGACAGCAACTTCCCCAAATATTACTTCTCTCTCATTAGAGGTTGATCTTGACAAAAAAAACCAAACAAAACGGATAAGGAGTGGTTATTACCGAAGTAATAACTTCAAAAAATCAAAGAAACAAAAACAAACTGAAAGAAAAAACAAATTGGGTTGTCTCCCATAAAGCTCTTTCTTTATAGCCATTAAGATGGGGATGATAATTTTGAAGAAGCTCTCATAGGGATATGAATTGAAGTGAAAGAGAGCATTAAGAAGCAAAAACACACTCACATTTAAGTCTAACCCACTTCCTATGCAAGGGGATTTTGTAAACAAACAAGTTATTGAAACCAAAGGCAACTTGCATAAGAAGGCAAAAGAAGCGCAATATAAAAACTTTCAGCGTAAAACGAGGAAACTTGATATTATTGAGATACATAAGAACACTTTTCCCTCTCTCATAGTAACTTTCAGTATCATGCATAAACTTAACAATATTGCTATCACAAGGACCATCATAACAATGATCACTTATTCTAACAGAAAACACGGGAATATTAGCTCTCATAACACTACTTTGTGAAACAATATTAGAGGTATCCTTACAAAGGATAGTGTGTCCCTCTTTTTCATGCTTAGTGACAAAGTCTTTCACATTTGCTACTATAGGTTCATTAACCATTTGTTTATCAGGTTCAATAGCTTTACTCATACTTTCATTAACCATACTAACTATCATAGAATGTTCCTTTACCTTAAATGGGAAAGGCATTTTCTCAATGTAAGGCTCAGGTAAGACATGATTAGCAGTATAAACTTTAGTATTTCTTGAAGGAACACTCTTAGCAATATCTTTATAAGGCTCATGATACTTATTCCACTTCTTTTTAGGCACTTAAATATAGGAAGCAAAAGCCTTAAAATAAGAAGCAATAGCTTGAGAGTCTAGACCATAAGCATTTTTAATACTTTGAAAGTCATCAGTTCCAATAAAAGATTCAATGCATTCATAATCATAATTTATACCTGACTTTCTACCTTTGTCATTCTCCCAAGCTTCAGCATTGTCCTCAATACGATCTAGAAGGTCCCATTTAGCTTCTTCTTCCATACGAGTGAATGATCCAGCACAAGAAGCATCCAATAAATCTTTGTCATGTAGAGGGAGCCTTGCATAAAAGTTGTTGATAATAATATTGTTGGGGAGCTCATGAATGGGACATTTGAGCATTAGTAACTTCAACCTCCCCCAATCTTGAGCTGTACTCTCTCCATCAAGAGGCCAAAAGTTGTATATTTGATTCCGATCTTTATGAATCTCACTAGGAGGATAAAACTTTGAATAAAAGAGAGGCACTATTTCCTCCCATTCCAGAGCTTGACCATTCTTCAGCAGCTTATACCATTCCTCAGCTCTTCCTTTCAGCGATAATAAGAATAACTTCTTCTTAACTTGATCTGTAGTAATACCTGCACAGTTGAAGAACCCGCATAATTCATGTATAAAGAGTAAATGATCACCGGGATGGACAGTTCCATCCCCAACATAATAGTTATCCATAACACGGTTAATAATTCTTGTAGTTATTTTGAAAACATCTTTCTCAGCAGGTGGTGGCTTATCTACTACCTTAGCAGTGGTAGTAGCATTACCAAATAAGAAACTCAGTGAATTATCCATAACTAAAATAAAGCAACTAGCAGAAGTAAACAATACTCACAGTAGAAGTTTCCTTTACCAGTTCCACTCTCCAATAGTGCTTCACTCCCCGGCAACGGCACCAGAAAATAGTCTTGATGACCCACAAGTATAGGGGGTGTATCGCAGTATTTTCGATAAGTAATAGTGTCGAACCCAACGAGGAGCAGAAGGTGCTGGTTAGTGGTATGGATCGGGAATTCTCTGCAAATACTTAGCAAACGGATTTTTAGGGGTTTTTGATATAGCAAGTAAACAAAGTACGAGTAAATAAAAGACAGTAGGAATAAATGCAGCAACTGGCCCAACCCTTTATGCAACAAAGGACAAGACGGTTGTATTACTTAAGATGACCAAACATTCTCGAGGACACATGGGAAGACTGTCAAGTGCTTTCGCTTCATATAGTTGATTAATCTTCTTTAGCTTGCGAAGTGTTGTGTTGGTGAACCTGTGCTAATGTACCACCCCATCCAAGACTAATACATACTTGTGATTATACCCCTTGCAAACATCCGTAAGTACAAGAAAGTAATTAAGGTAGAAACCTAACCACAACTTTAAACTCTAAGACCCTTACGTCCCTTGTGCAATGGTTTCCTAGCGGGGGTTCAGGTTTCCGTCACTCCGGCAACCCCTACGATTAGTAGCCAAATATACAATGCATTCCCCTAGGCCCATATAGGTGAAGTGTCATGTAGTCGACATTCACATGACACCACTAGAAGAAGTACACCACAACTTAAATAACAATCTATTGAATCTTTCTCAACACAACTCCACTACTAACAACAAGACTTCTCCCATGTCCTCAAGAACAAAACGAACTACTCACAAGACATCATATGGATCATGATCAGAGATGGAATAATGATGTATAACAATCTGAACATAAACAATAATTCAATGGTTCACTCAATAGCATCAACTACAAAGAGTAATCAACACCGGGAAAGTTTCCTCTATGAACTATGCAAGATTCAAGTCAATTGTTACAGCAATATGGAGATGGTGATGAGGGTGCTCATGATGATGATGGTGGTGATGATGATGATGATCCCGATGAAGTCTAGCTTGATGATGGTGTTGATGGCGACGATCTCCCCTCTTCGGGAAGGAATTCCCCTGGCAGAAATCTGTCTGCTAGAGAGATCTTTCTCTCTCGGTGTTTTTCGCCCTGCAGAGGCAGCGGAATCTTTCTGTGGTCGCTCCCCGAGTCTTAGGGTTTCGGGAGGATAATATACGCCAGAGGGGAGAGGCTGGAGTGGGCCAGGGTGGCCACACCACTCCCATGCGCGACCTAGGCCTGCCCGCGCCATGGGGTGGTGTGGGCCCCCTGTGGCCCACCTCCACTCCATCTTCTGGCATCTTGAGTCTTCTAGAAAAATAGGATTTTCCGTATATTTTCCCGGATTTTCTGATCTTCGCGAATTTTTGCCTCCAAACAGCACCTTTTCCATCAGAATCCTGACTGCAGCGGTCCATGCTCCAAAAGTCATCAACCATGCAAAAATAGATGAAATAACATAAGTATCACCTCTCAATACGAAATATATCAATGAATAATAGTGAATTAAGACATAGAATAGTGATGCAAAATGGACGTATCACTTACCTACTCGAGGACGAGCAGGAGTTAAGCTTGGGGATGTTGATACATCGTAAACGTATCTATAATTTTTGATGTTCCATGCTTTTTTAGTATCTACTTTCTTATGTTTTGTTCACACTTTGAGGTATTTTTATACATTTTATGGAACTAACCTATTAACAAGATGCCACAGTGCTAGTTGCCTATTTTCTGGTATTTTTAGTTTCAGAAAAGCTGGAAAAGAAATATTCTCGGAATTGGACCGGACAAAAGCCAAAGTCAATATTTTACCAGAAGATTCACGGAGCCAGAAGATGAGACGGAGAGGGACCACAAGGTGGCCACACCACCTAGTGGCGCGGGCCATCCTAGGTCGCGCCAGGGGGTGGTGTGGGCCCCACGGGAACCCACTGACCTTGCCTCTTTGCCTATGTATTCCCCCCGGGATGAACACCCTAAGGCGGAGATCAGAATTCCACAAAAAGTTCCACAGCGCCGCCACCGAAGAGGAGATTCGGGGGACAGAAGTCTCTGATCCGGCACCCTGCTGGGATGTGGAAGTGCCCCCGGAGCCATCTCCATCGACTCCACCGCCATCTCCATCGCCGTTGCTAACTCCCATGATGAGGAGGGAGTAGTTCTCTCTCGAGGCTAAGGGCTCTACCGGTAGCTATGTGTTCATCTCTCTCTCTATGCATGATCTTATTGAGATCATGAGCTTTGTAATCTATAGATCTATTCTACTACTCAAGTGCTTTAATTAATCTCTGCTATCCCCACATGTGTGAAGTTGACAGTGTGCACACCGTGTGTCACTTAGGCTAAGTTTATATAAATACTTATCATGAGTATAATTTGAGTTGGATGTCTCTATGAGATTGTGGTGTTTGTTGGAACCATCTAGCGCTCAAGGTGACAGTGAGGGGTTATCTAGATGGGGAATACGGACTTTAAGGTGTGTTGTTATAGCCCTACATCGTCCAACCGGAGAGTAGTTCAGGGTAGCATAATGAAGAGAAGATATTTATATGAGAGTGTCCACTAGTGAAAGTATGATCCCTAGGCCTTGTTTCTAAGCATTGAAACACCGTTTACAATCAGTCATGTTACATGTCTGCTTGCTGTCACTCTTATTTCAGATTGCAATTACCACTTATAATCATCCATATTACTTGTATTTCACTATCTCTTCGCCGAACTAGTGCACCTATACACCTGACAAGTGTATTGGGTGTGTTGGGGACACAAGAAACTTCTTGTATCTTGATTGGAGGGTTGCTTGAGAGGGATACCTTTGACCACTTCCTCCCTGAGTTCGATAAACCTTGAGTGATCCACTTAAGGGAAACTTGCTATTGTTCTACAAACCTCTGCACTTGGAGGCCCAACACTGTCTACAAGAATAGAAGCGTGCGTAGACATCAAATAGAAATACCCCTAACTCAACTTGGGCATTGAGCAATTTATCAAGATCCAAATACAATATCTCAAGAGGCAAATACAATGAATGGGACAAATGCATATGGGATATGAAGCAAATGAAAGGGGTTTTATATGACGCTCAAATGCAAGGTGGCATGGTGACATGAGCAAGATATAATTGTAATTAATTATATGTAGGAAGTAGCATATATACTAGGCAAGTAGCATTACAATTGTTAGACAATTGGGATGCTACAACTATACAAAGCTAGATAGACAAAGAATCAAATAGAATCATCTTGAATAAAATATTGATGCTAGAATAGAGGCTCCCTGCTAAGGAGTTGATCTCGAAGGGAGGCGGCAACGACACCATCGGAGGCGGACGGGAGTAGTTGGTGGTGTATTTTTGGTGGAGGGAAGCGTTGATCGCTTTGCAGTTTACTGTAAAAACAGACTCCAAAACTGGATATATGCGGTCCATGAGGACTAATATGGGGGAACTGCAATTTTTTATGGTTTTGACCACTTTTACGTGATCTATTATCTCTATTTTTTCGACCAAAAATGTAAAATCTATGGGTTTGACCACTTTTGCAGTATCTGCTAGAGATGCTCTTACAACAGGCGGACTACGGGGTTGTGGTGAAGGATAGTGATTGACTTGAATCTTAGCTGAGCCTCGAACCAAGGAGGTTTGAACGGGAACATACCCTATTATGCACTCAGACTTCAGATCATTTGTGGGAAAGTAGATCCCCTCTGGAGAGTGCATAAAATGTGACATGTTATCCCTATCCTGGGAAAGGATTGCGAACATAGAGGGAAAGGGATTCCTTGAAATCCTATACAACCCGTGAAGGCTAATGGACATAGTTATTGAAACACTAAAACTCACCTTTTCTAAAAAACTGTTTTTGAAAACTAAGCATATACCTAAGATTCTTATCCATGGCTATAGATAGAGCATCATACAACCACCAACGAACTTGTTGAGTATGCTCATCTCAACCTGTACTTCTTAAACCCTTGCTTAGGTACCACAAAGATATAAGATATATCCAGTGTAGAAGACTACACCTAAGAAGAGGTTTATTATGAAGAACTCGAACTTTTACGAGGAATTGAAGGCATAGACTATGGAATAGAATTTGGAACTAAGGAGGAAAGCGTAGAGTTAGAAGAGTAGTTTCGCAGGCATGGGATAGCCGAGTTGAGTTATGAGGTTTGTTGCATAGAAAATAAAAAAATTACTATGGTTGCAACCACCAAGATCATATCTATGAGATACATGTAACGGTTTCAGATGGACTCACCCTCGAAGACCGTAACGCGGGATAGCGTTGCCGCAAACAAACGCGGTTGTTGTATAGTCT
The DNA here is from genome assembly GCA_916181665.1 of Avena sativa. Taxonomy (NCBI): domain Eukaryota; kingdom Viridiplantae; phylum Streptophyta; class Magnoliopsida; order Poales; family Poaceae; genus Avena; species Avena sativa. The sequence goes on along the minus strand of OV702289.1, from coordinate 538,112,274 downwards.
ACACAACTGTCCTCAAGGATGTGTAGACGGTCAGTGCCACAAGAGGGCAGCGCCTCCATAATCGGTCACATGTACGGTGTGCCGACGACTCCCAAACCCTCTCTCCAGCCGGGCAGCAGAAGTAGTCGATCCTAGGGAACTCTACCAATACTACAACATGGTGGTGGAGGAGATCTTGAGTAGGGCTTCGCCTAAGCACCTCGCTTGTGGCAATGGATAAGGCTAGAAGGGGAGGAAGATGCCAACCAAAGGGCATATGAGACGAAGAGTGAATGGTGTGTGATGAGAGGAGGAGGAGGGTTTTTTTATAGGTGAGGGGGGCATCCCAAGGGGGCATGGGGCACATCCATGGTGTTTACCCCACCTCTCCCCCAATTATGTGGGTGGACACTCCACTCACATCAATATAACTCCACTCATCTTCCATTTAATTTCCACTCAAAAATCAAAGGCCTTTCAATTAAAGCACTTTAATTCTCTTGTTTTAATGCAACTCAATTTAATGAATACTTCATTTAATGAAAACTTCATTTAATGAACACATTAACATTTTATTTACTTGCTTTGTTTCGATATCCCGAAACCATTTCGGCAGATTCGGCGGAACAAATTCCGGCGATGTCCATTATCTTCTCATGTGTTCCCTATCCACTCAATTGCGTCGACTAACCTTAAGTGTGTCTTCCTACGGGTTCAAGAACTATCTAGACATGATCTACACTTTCTCCGATCAATAATTATTAGCGGTATCTGGAGATGCATAATGACTCCCACTAGTTCCATGAAAATCCAATGATCGTCTAAACCCGTTTTGTTGTAATTAAATTTCTTTTGTCTCATGATATTTTACTTGTCTGAGATCCGATCACTCGGTATTACCCATATCTTGTTTAATATCGTTCCCAACAAGTACTCTTTTTCTCGTTCTCGACAAGTACTCTTTTTCTTGTTCCCGTGATATAACATTCTACTGATCAAATCACTTGCTTGCAAGCTATGTCAATATGATATCACCAAGAGGGCCCTGAGTATATCTCTCCATCATCTGGATGTAGAAATCCAACTCTTAATCCATGAGCCTCAACTAACACTTTCCAAGTACTTGACGACACCTTTATAATCACCTTGTTATGGTGTGACATTTGCTGGAATCAAAGTAACTTTCCGGTGAAAGTGATTGGCGTGATCTCATGGTCTAAGGACATTGAGTTACTACGAATGTGATAGCAATATAAACTTGAGGACATGAACGTATTGATACATCTACTGCGGGTGACTGTCCATCATATCATTCTCCAATGATATGATCCTGTTATTAACAACATCCAATGTTCATGATCAGGAAACCTTTGATCATCTGTTAATCAACAAGCTAGTATTAAGAGAGGCATTACTAGGAACATTTTATTTTGTTTATAAATCACACATGTATTAACGTTTCCGGTTAACACAATTATAGCATGAGAAATAAACATTTATCATAAACATGGAATAAGATAATAACCACTTTATTATTGCCTCTCGGGCATATTCCTTTCAGTATCCCACTTGTAGTAGAGTTAATAACCTAGTTTAAAAAAACATGCGCATTCAACACCTATGGCAGTTTTGTGTTGTATATACGCGTTTGCTAGTGGTAAACATAATCCCTAGATCTGACACCTTCAGGTCTGTGTGTATTTGCATGTCTTTGCGTCTCTACGCATCACTCATTCTCAAATGAGGTGGCTTTGTATAAATTTGGTGAGACCTTAGTTCCTTGGGGTTTAAAACATGGTGATATAATTTTTATACAATATATCTTCATAGTACTAGCCCATCGAACCACACCTAGTTCCTTTGTTGCTACCATAGCAGTTACTTAGCCTTTCATTGCAGTATTCGTCACAATGTCCATAACTTTGGAACTCATCCAAATCCATCATGGAACTTTCTTTCATTACATTGTGCTACCTTAACCTATAGCCTAAATTGAGATAAACTTAATTTGTATCTTGTGACGAAACTAGTACCAATGTAAAACTTAACAATGAACTATTTGTATAGTGCCAATGTAACACCTTACAATGAACTATTTGTATAGTGTCAATGTAACACCTTACAATGAACTATCTGTATAGTGTCAATGTAACACCTTACAATGAACTATCTATCACTTCTACATACATAACATATTCTTAGTTCTTCCAAAGATCGTAAGAATATCCTTACTATCATCCAATGATCATCTTATGAGTCCCATGGTATATGCTCATAACATTTAGAGCATAGGACATATCTAGATATATATGTACATATCACAGAATGATTGATTAAGATATTCATATGATTTCACTCACCAAGTGTCAAAACACTTGAATCTCGCTTATCAAGATATCCATGTGATTTTATTAACCAAGTGTCAAAACACTTGAATCTTGATTCAACCTTATCCATGAGGCAAGAACCTTTCTTGTTGTTTCCATATTGAAATAATTCAATATTTCATCTATGTACATTTATCATAACCATATTAGCGTCTCAATCTATCCATATAGACATTGATGCCTAATATTTGGGTTTTTCCTAAGTCTTTCATCCAAATCTAATTTCAATGAAATTATTAACCCGTGTCAAATAAAAGATACATCATTTCCAATCAACGATATGTCTTATACACAATGTATTAGAAACATGTCTCAGTGCTCCCACTTAATTTCTTGCAAATTCAAGCATCTTCATCATCTCCAGTGAAATTAAACCTTTTAACAATTTCATCATGGTGAAGATTCCAACTCTACGATGCTTATTTCAACCATTGAAGTTTGCATGCCTTTTTAGCATCCTTTGATTTAACAAAACCCCTCGGACCGTGTCACATACACGTCCTAGGTAACCATTCTATTAGAAAAATGTTGTTTAGTTTTTTCAACTAGCATATACAACAATTGACATATGTAGTGGTTGCTACACTAATCCATCCAGAATAAATATCGTTACGAAAGATCGAATAATGTCGTATTCAACTCTTTGAAAATTGTTGTAAACTCTTTACCGACATGTCGACTATTTCATAGATGTGAAACATCCATGGCTGTTTCTTTATAGATCCAAATACAACTGATAGGTTTCATGCCTTTCAAAGGGTCTGACAAGTTCAGTAACTTGGTTTCTCGTGTATGAAAATATCACGGATTTTATGGCTTCAATCCATTTGACGGAGTCAGGACCATCATTGCTTCTTTGCATGTAGTCGTTTCATCATTGTCAAAAAATAATGATTCAATCTCAAATCTTACTATTTGATTGTTTATCTAACCTATGCGGTTCAATAGGAACTTAGATCTCTGTGACCACAACCTTTGAGGCACGGGAGCCATGAGCATTATGGCTACCTCTGGGATGCTTTCCGGTGCTGCGCAACTTAGCACACATAGCTTAGGTTCAATAACCTTATCAAAGTTCTATTTTCCTCCCACTTAACTTTTCACGAAAAATTCCTTCTCAAGAAACTTGACGTTCTAAGCGATAAACACGTTTGTCTTTGGTGCTATGGAGGAATACCCAACGGTTATTTAGAATAACCTACAAAGACATGCTCATCCGACTTTTATTGTAAACATTTTACTTATTCCTAGCATACCAAAGTTTGAGAAAAATACAACTTGGGTTTTATCCCAAACCATAACTCATATGGTGTCATTTCAACGGATCATGATGAAGCTCTTTTTAGTGTAAAAGCGATAGTCACTAAAGCTTAATCTTTAAAATATCATGGAAATTTTATAAATAACGTTGTTGACCCTTCCATGTCAAACACAGTTTGATCACATTTCGTGAACACTCCATACTTCTATGGTGTTTCGAGAAACGCAAGTCAATGGAATGATTCCTCAAATCTTAGGTGTTTTTCTAAACTTGTAACTCAAATATCTTCCTTTATGACCCAACCACAAATTCTTTATTTTCTTGTTACAATGATTTTTCACTTCATCGTGAAATCATTTGAAGTTTTTCAAATGTTTCATACTTCTCCCTTATTAAGTAAATATACACATGCATTATGTCCAATAGGTTAGTTTCTCGTTCTTCTTTGGCCCATAAAGGAGATTTTAATTATCTCCAGGAAAGTTTCACAAGCATCAATTGATCAAAATCAAAAGACTCCAAAAATCCATTAACATGGAGTTTTCTTCTTTATTTCTTTCCAATATAATTTAAACAGCAATATCACTCAAAAATAATATTCCAATCATTCGTATTGCGACTTTTAGCATCAGTGTTTATGGACGTGATTTATCCAACTAGATTTGTAAAAGTTCATCCATCTACTATGGAATACGGTAATTTTTTGAATAACCATTATTCTCATAATACCGGAACAAAATAACAATTACTAATACAAACCTTGAAGTCAAGCTTTGATGTCAACGAGAAACACAATAACACTTTATTTGTTTTCGATGAACATCATCAAATATTCTTTTGCTAGTTACTTAGGCCATTGCAGTTCATGAATTGTGTTGTTCTGTATGATACTTCATACCAACAAATTCGGTATCCAGTACTCAAGAACCACATTGTTTAACAAGCAAATAATACACCCATAATGTGTATATCATCTATATACCTAAGCTAGACTTTTCCAGTCTTTTTTCTTTCTGCCAAATATTTACCAGATTCTCTTTCATCATTACCTTTCCTTCTTAAAGAATCTATCAACATCAATAGTGGTCCCATACATATGACGCATAGTCCAAAGCATGTATAGTCAGATACTAATACCTTTGGACTTGCACTTTGAAGTTCATCACCATCATCATATGTTTGGCATTCTTTCAAATTGCATTCCTTTTAGTAATCCTTTTAATGTAGTAAACATTTTACCTACATCTTTTATCCATCCTTATCATGAAAACTTCATGATCAAATCTACTATAGCTTATAAAGGTGAATCACGAATATAATGTTAGTTCCCAAAACCTTTTTAGGAGATCAGGACGCCTAGCGTCTCCAACCTTCACAAATTCTCATACTATATGAGAACATGTATCTTACTAAAATTATATTCTATCATATTGCAACCAAACATTGTTTCAGATATCACAATATCTTTCACACATGATGGTTTCTAAAACAATTCTTTCAGCCCCTAGATAACCCTGATACTGAAACAACTTTCGAATATCAAAGATCATGGAGGCAAGCATGATACTTGGATACTAACATTGGAACTATTACTCTTGATTTAATACTACTTACTTAATTTCAGGGAGTAAGTGAGGTTTTGCTAAAAGTTTGCAATAGTACTTTAAACTTTACATTGACACTCATAAAACAATACGATACTAGTTCGTAAAGTAAAAATTCTAGAATCCTATAGTTATATTATCTCAATCATAGCTAAACATAAGGTAGTTAATGAATGCCAATAACTACAACAAACTATGCAAATTCACATCGCTTCATTTTATGATAAATTAAGTTCAACTTTAATCATATTACTATGTGAACTCCCACTCAAAAATGACATCGCTCTAGTCATTTTTTAGTGATTACACGAACCAAATTCACTATGCCACGACCGATCATCACGAGTGGTGGTGCAGCTCCAATGGAGAGCATCGTATGTGCATCATATCATCCATATGACTCATGCTTTACCTTTCGGTTCATGTTCCAAGGCCATCTATGTACATGCTAGGCTCGCCAAGTAATAACCTTAGTACTCGTGTGTGTGTAAAACTGTCTTACACCCGTTGTATGCGAACGTAGAGTCTATCACACCCGATCATCACGTGGTGCTTCAAAACGACGAACTTTCTTAACGGTGCATACTAAGTAAGAACATATTATTATCTTGATATTTAATAGGAGGGATCATCTTATAATGCCACCGCTAAGTTCTAAACTAGACATAAGCAAAAATAAGATGTAAACAAACATCATATGCATAAAGTGATATGATATGGTTCTTGCACTTGATAACTATCTTGTGCAACATGGTATGATCTCTATCATTCCATTTGTGTAGCGCTAAGGTCTACGGCGCTCCCACTTTTTTGTAATTCCCGAGAGTATCTCACCATACTAAAATTATAACATTTACCATATCATCACACATGCCTAGCAAAATAAATCTAGACGCTTCTAATTTATCTTTTGCATATTTTACGTGGCTTTGGGCTTTCGAAGATAGAACCATTCTTACCTACCAACAAGGAACCACAACGATGATAATCAAATTATTAGCAACCCGTTGTAATTTATATATCAACTATAGTGGGAGAGACAAACACCCGCTAGCCACTTATGTTGGAAATATGCCCTAGAGACAAATATTAGTAAGGACTATTATCATATTTCATATATTTTATGATTAAGTTATATATCAAAATATAACTGTATTGAGTGGAAACATCAATACACGTCTGATATATAAAAAACCAGGGGTTCCCAGTGAAACTCTAGTCACTCGTTCATTGGTCAATAGATGATCATGTTTCCTGATCATGTGGCATTTATGCCAGTTGGAAATGGAGTCAACTCATTATGAGAATGAGATGATGAACCAATACCCAACCTAAACATCGTGACCCGATCATGTCATGAAGTTCAAGTTACGATGATTAGAAATGGATCCTCATAGACTATTCCTTAGACCGTGAGGCTATATCAATCACTACCTCCCGAGAGTGCTTTGATAGCATCAAGCGCCACTTGGTAATACAATGGTTATAAAGGTGTGTTCAGGTACTCAGAGGAAACCATTGAGGCAATATATGTCAAGAGCGGGATTTATTTGTCCATGTGACGGGAAGATACTCAGGGGCCCACTCGGAGAAGTTTTATCCAATAGCTGCGCAGCGTGTGATTTGATCACGGGGATATCACTCATCGGAACGAGTCAAGTAGCGTTGCTTTAATGAGATTGAACAGGACATGGTGATGTCATTTATCAGATCTCGGGCAATGAAAGTATCAAGAGACAAAGTGAATAAGACACGACTATCTCGGTTCAAACGACGAAAGATCTTCGTGGAACGCACATGGGTCACATGGCCATCCAGGTCCCTCTATTGATCATTGGTGCGGGAGTGTCCCAACCATGTCTAGAGTGTTCCCGAACCGTGGGGTATCACGCTTAAGGGCTTGATGATGCTTAGAGAGTGTTTATAGGATCGGTAGAATCACTAAAGAATTGTAGAGAGAAATCCGGAAGGGTTTTGGTAAGTCCGAAGGATGTCCGGAGTGGAGGTGAAAGTGTTCCATAGCCACGGAGGTTGAATAATATGTGAATGAATGTTAAATATTGATTTAATCATTTATTCATAATTATTTAATAAAGAGAAAAATCAATTTAAATGGTCAAAGGCTTAATGGGCCAATTCCTGGAGGGGAGAGGGCCCATTAGGGAAAGGAGAGAGGGAGAAGGGGGCCAAGGGGGTGGCCGGCTAGGCCTAGCCCCCCACCCCCGTGGAGCCCACTAGGTGGCTGGCAGCCTCCCCTCCCTCCTCCTCTCCTTTAGTCCCACCCCGGGACTTTGAGGTAGGTAGTACCTCCCCTCCCCCTATATATAGTGGGGGTATTTGGCCAAATAAAATACACCAATAATCAATAAAGGTCTTCTCACTTTTGGGAGGACCTCTAATTGATATTTTCTCCCTCCCCCTCTCTCTCTCGTTATCGTGGTCCCAAGTCTGGACTATGCGAACGAGAGACATCTTCACCATGGAGCGTCGTCGTGCTGCGGGATTCGGATCCGGGAGCTCTACTTCCACAACTGCTGCTGTATCAGGGAAGCGGGAGTCATCGTCAGGCACCGGACGTGTGTAACTCCCCACGAGGTGTTGCACTTGAGGCACTCAAGTCGTTGGAGCCAAAGGAGCGAAAGGACTTCATCACGACCTTGAGGTCGGCTTCGGCTCGTCTAAATCAACCACACTCTCCTGAGCATTGACAATGCTTTTCGGTCTTCAAGGGTAAGTTCGCGAAAATCCCCTCCCGTTACTATATTACTAATAGATAGGTCCTGGCAACTTCAGGGGTTCAGGGGCATAGGGTAAATTTTTACTGTTTTCATACGCAGAACCCCTACAGTGGTATCAGAGCTAGATCTATGCGTAGTAATGCTAGTACGGGTAGAACACACGAGACGTAGCGTGTGGGTGTTGATCTTTTAGTTGTTACCCTCCCACGTGTACTTGTGTATACCATAGTAATGCTTGATGAAGCGGCCCCCAACCGACTTTACGCGTTCATTCGCGAGACATGTCCACGCTTGACATACGGCTTGTACCGTATAAAGTGGCTTAGGGGGGTGTCTATCTCTCTCGCATTAGTTGGTATACCATTTGCAACGGAGGGCCCCGAAAGGGGTGTAGTAAGACAACTACTCGATCAACGTTGTGCTAAAAGTTCGTAGGTAAGAACGGTTCTTGTGCGAAAGCCCATTCAGCCACGTAAAACATGCAAAGATAAAGTAGAGGCGTCTAAGTTTGTTTTGCAGGGGGGCGTTGCTTTGTGATATGTTTGTGGCAAAGGTAAAGTAATTACCTTGTGTTACATAGTAGTAGATAGTCACAGAGGTGACAAACTACCACGCCGAAATGACACCGGTACCCTGGTGTCTACGGCGTCGGAACCCTAGCGCCAGAACCCGGTGACGACGGATGGAGATCACGACGTGAAGGACCATATCACATTGCATTTACATTCAATGTTATTGTTTGTATATCTTATTGTGTGCTAGTATTAGATACTCGACGGTAGCCTAATAAGATGATCCATGTTAAAATTACCAACGATTGTGTTCCCCCTTAGTGTGCACCACTAAGAAAGTTCTTCGGTGTGAGGCGATGCATGGTACAGGCATGGGTGTCAGACATATCTATGTTCGCATACAGTGGGTGTAAGCCATGTTGCACAGCGAATACACTAAGGTTGAGTTGGCGATCCTAGCATGTGCAGACATGGCCTCGGAACACGGATGGTCGAAAGATCGAGCACGAGTCGCATGAATGATGTGACTGACGTTTAGCGTCCACCCTTGAACCCACATTGATGGCCATGACAATTGGAGGAGATGTGGCTGATAGGGGTCGTGTTATCACTAGGAACCCTTTTGGGGATAGGTGTTTCTGAGTGGAGTTATTATTAACTCATTTAATTATAAACTTAGTCTAAATTCCTTTTGCAATTATAAATGTAGAAAATGGTTCACCCCGAGATTACCTTCCCTATTGACAATTGGTTAAAAGGAGAAAAGCTCAAGTTAGATGGATCCAACTTCTCTGCATGGGTCATGTGCCTTTTCGATCTCCTTGGTAGGAACAAAGTGGCTGACTACATGATCTACGAGATGTACTTGGAGACACCCTATTCTCATGAGACCCAGGAGCAACGGGATCTCCGCTGCCATCGTCGTGTGATGGCCACATTTATATCAGTAGCGATGCGCCTCAGGATGGAGGATGGGCTGTGGCCAATGGTGGGAAGTCTTAATCCTCGAATAGACATGGCACATCTGAGATCGCATTTTGTGGAAGAAGTGCGCATGTGGGAGTATGAGTTGATGGGGGACTTCCTCTCCATAAAGATGGAGGAGGGCTCCTCACTAGACGAGCACTTATTGAGCATGTACGATGCATACATGAGTCTGGCATACTACCTGGACAACTGGTTCGCAAGCTCTTTTGCAATGGGAGTTGTGTTGCGGTCGCTACCACCAAGCTTTCAAGCACAAGTCAGGATTTGCATTATGAGAGGCGACACGGAAACACTGGATTTCCACGAGTTCATATCACATTTTAGAGGTGTGGTTGTTGAACCCGACGTCGTTGGGGTCATCAATGACAAAGGTATATATTTGATATACAATTTTATAAATGTTATAATCTTGCAAACACATTTGCAGTGTTAAGTATATTTGATACTTGTTCCGTTTTGCTGAAAACAGGTCCTTCTGCATGAGAGGTGCTTGCTGGAGAGGAGGTGATGTTGCATGTTGATGGCGAGCATGATGATGATGGCCGACGACACTCTCCCTCAACATTTATCATTTAGTTTGTGTTTAGGATAATTATTGTAATCAAAAGATTGTGAACTTCTTTAGTGCGTCTCACACGTTGTGAGACGGTTATTCATATAAGTTTGTAACAAACAGTTGTTCTACTTTTATGAATGATTTCTATTTGTGTTCATATCTTGTTTGATCACTTGTGAATTATCCTTGTTGTTTGAAACTAATTGATAATGCGTGAACATTTGTAAAATATTGAAATGCCTTCAAAAATCCCCAATTAATGATATTTCATTAATGAATGAAACCATTGTTTAAATTCAAAGTTATGTGATAATATGTGAAAATCATTCGATTTCTTGTCACATATAAATCATGCCTAAGTTCGGCAAATTAACTTGAACACCGTGTATTACTTGAATACAAAGTGTTTGATGAATTGTTAAAAGTAAATACATATTCGATGTATTGTGTTTTAACGAAAATGGTAATTATCATTAAATGATTGTTTAAATGTGTAAAGAAGTTTACCAAAGGAAACATGAATATGAAACTATTTGATTTGATCAAAGTGTTTCATCAACAAAGGGTATAAATATAAAAGGGAATCTAATTACTATGATTTGATCAATAGTAATGGAATTTGACTTTATAAGAATGGCATAAAAGTAATTGTGAAATGCAAAGCGTGTTGAAACGTCAAAATGCAAAGCATCACAATGTGATATTAGATATCAAAGTGGGTAAATAGATGGCACCAAATAAATCATTGTAGTGTAGATGTAGAGACCATTAGTTAGAAATAGTTAGCACTCAATTAGAATATATAGTGAACCATTTGAAGTCGTGAAAGTTTTGGGGTTATTCGATATAACCAAAACAATAGCGAATAAGTCCTTGTAGAGTATTCATTGGAAACTTTGAATACAAAGTCCATAGCTAAAACCAAAAGAGAAGCAAAACTGGTATTGCTTGGATTTTGGTACATTCTTGAGAAAGCTCACTTTTAGTGATATTTCTCGATTATGGAGCAAATGGAAGATAGTGAAAAACACAATGAGGATTCAAACCCTGCATCAGAGTGTTGAGAAGCGCAACAGACAATGTTCCTGAATGATTCTCTTCACAAAAGAAAGAATCAATGATAATGATCATTGTGTTTTCCCCACTGGTGTTTTTACTGCATGAAGTAGGATTCAAAAATGTAATCCATATCTAGTATGGAAACATTTGTGAATCATTTGTCGTGATTCTTGGAATATGACATACCTACGAACTACTAAGGAAATAATGGTAAACTAAAATTATGAGAAATCCCCAAAGCAAAATTCCCTTGAGATTAGAAAGCAATTCGTTGCTGAATCTCACAAGTAAAAGGGGTTACTTGAATTTTCCCAAATGACTGCAAAGCCATAGTGGAAAATGGGGTGAATGACAAAGGCACAATTTGTCAAGTATTGGACGAATTCAAATGAATTTGATTCAAGTGTGCTGAATGTCTAGAGGATTTAAAACTAGTAATAGTACTAGTATCTCATAGTAAAACTCTAAGTTTGATATTTGATCAAAGGATTTTGAAGTTATTCAAAATAGTGAGTGGATATGCAATTTGCATGAAATTGAGTGGGAGCTATGAAAGTCTTCCTAAAACAATATGTGATTGACATATTTTTGAGTGGGAGCTTATAGGAGTAATTCTTAATTATGTTAAGAATGAAAGCGCAAATACTTATAAATAATGATTTATAAGATGTAGAAGTTGAAAATAAGTATATTATGTAGTATTCCTTAAGGGATTCTAAAAAGGGTTTCAGAATAGAAGTTAATTAAGGAACTAGTCCTTAATAACTCAAATTAGGAATAGTGTTAAGTTTAACATCAATGGTTGAAAGAAATAAAAGGATGATCATCATCCACTATGTTGAGACATAGGTTCTGTCTTAGAAAACCATGATGACAACTTAACATAATATATGATCCAAAAAGGAACGTTTGAAAGTGATTAAGTTCGAATCACAGAATGTTGAGATAAGTTTGTCTACAGTGTCTAATAGAGAACTGTAGACATGTTTTCCAAATCCATAAAGGATGACTTATCTTAAAACATAAAGGGTTATGTTATAAGGGAATATGTTGGAAACTCCTGTAAATACCGATTAAAGTCAAGTAGGAAGCAAGGTGAACAAAAACATCGAAAGTTGCACAGTGTGCACTAGTGTTTCGATGAATACATTTATAATAATAGATAAGGGTATGATCTAAAGTGTTGTATAATGTTATGGTGGGGCTAGTTCACTTTTAACATACAATGATGTGTCCCAGGGCACAGTGCCCATGAGAAAGCCCTCGAGGTTGATCTAAAGTCACTGTAGGCTCCTAGAATCAGGCCTCGTTCTGCTGCCATAGCGACGATGCATACACACAGATGTTATCATGTGATGATAAAGTATTAATGCCAATCAAGGTGACATTAGTAAAGTTGCAAAGGATTTGGGACTGTAAAGTATAGACCCAAGACTCAACCTCTTCCATGAGCAAGCATGTTCAGGATACCAGATATATGGTGCCAAAGATTGATAACAAATGGAGCTAGTGTATTTGTACTCTAGTGCAAGTGGGAGACTGTTGGAAATATGCCCTAGAGACAAATAGTAGTAAGGACTATTATCATATTTCATATAGTTTATGATTAAGTTTTATATCATGCTATAACTGCATTGAGTGGAAACATCAATACACGTGTGATATATAAACAACCAGGGGTTCCTAGTGAAACTCCAGTCGTTGGTTCATTGGTTAACAGATGATGATGTTTCCTGATCATGTGGCATTTATGCCAGTTGGAAATGGACTCAACTCATTATGAGAATGAGATGATGAACCAATACCCAACCTAAACATCGTGACCCGATCATGTCATGAAGTTCAAGTTACGATGATTAGAAATGGATCCTCGTAGACTATTCCTTAGACCGTGAGGCTATATCAATCACTATCTCCCGAGAGTACTTTGATAGCATCAAGCGCCACTTGGTAATACAGTGGTTATAAAGGTGTGTTCAGGGACTCGGAGGAAACCGTTGAGGCAATATATGTCAAGAGCGGGATTTATTTGTCCATGTGACGGGAAGATACTCAAGGGCCCACTCGGAGAAGTTTTATCCAATAGCCGCGCAGCGTGTGATTTGATCACGGGGATATCACTTGTCGGAACGAGTCAAGTAGCGTTGTTCGGTAACGAGATTGAACACGACATGGTGATGTCATTTATCAGATCTAGGGCAATGCAAGTATCAAGAGACAAAGTGAATAAGACACGACTGTCCCGGTTCAAACGACGAAAGATCTTCATGGAACGCACAGGGGTCACATGGCCATCCAGGTCCCTCTGTTGATCATTGGTGCGGGAGTGTCCCGACCATGTCTGGAGTGTTCCCGAACTGTGGGGTATCACGCTTAAGGGCTTGATGATGCTTAGAGAGTGTTTATAGGATCGGTAGAATCACTAAAGAATTGTAGAGAGAAATCCGGAAGGGTTTTGGTAAGTCCGAAGGATGTCCGGAGTGGAGGTGAAAGTGTTCCATAGCCACGGAGGTTGAATAATATGTGAATGAATGTTAAATATTGATTTAATCATTTATTCATAATTATTTAATAAAGAGAAAAATCAATTTAAATGGTTAAAGGCTTAATGGGCCAATTCCTGGAGGGGAGAGGGCCCATTAGGGAAAGGAGAGAGGGAGAAGGGGGCCAAGGGGGTGGCCGGCTAGGCCTAGCCCCCCACCCCCGTGGAGCCCACTAGGTGGCTGGCAGCCTCCCCTCCCTCCTCCTCTCCTTTAGTCCCACCCCGGGACTTTGAGGTAGGTAGTACCTCCCCTCCCCCTATATATAGTGGGGGTATTTGGCCAAATAAAATACACCAATAATCAATAAAGGTCTTCTCACTTTTGGGAGGACCTCTAATTGATATTTTCTCCCTCCCCCTCTCTCTCTCTCGTTATCGTGGTCCCAAGTCTGGACTACGCGAACGAGAGACATCTTCACCGCAGAGCACCGTCGCGCTGCGGGATTCGGATCCGGGAGCTCTACTTCCGCAACTGCTGCTGGATCAGGGAAGCGGGAGTCATCGTCAGGCACCGGACGTGTGTAACTCCCCGCGAGGTGTCGCACTTGAGGCACTCAAGTCGTTGGAGCCAAAGGAGCGAAAGGACTTCATCACGACCTTGAGGTTGGCATCGGCTCGGCTACATCAACCACACTCTCCTGAGCGTTGACAACACTTTTCGGTCTTCAAGGGTAAGTTCATGAAAAGCCCCTCTCGTTACTGTATTACTAATAGATAGGTCCTGGCAGCTTCAGGGGTTCAGGGGCGTAGGGTAAAATTTTATTGTTTTCATACGCGGAACCCCTACAACTTATGCAAGCCTAGTTGCATGTCAAGCGTGGAGCAGGTCTCATGTGCGAGGACATGTAAAGTTTGTCTGAGCCGCTTCATCCGATTATGCCGCCAATATCCAAAATACATGAAGGATGTGATAATATGATCATCAAAGCCCACATATTCATATATGTTCTAACCGTACAAAGTATCTACGCATAGACATGGCCTGATACCACTTATGGAGTTTGTTGCATAGAAAACAAAAAAATTCCTATGGTTGCAACAACCAAGATCATATCTAGGAGATACATGTAACAATTTTAGATGGACTCACCCTCGAAGATCGTAACGCGGGATAATGTTCCCGCAAACAAACATGGATGTTGTAGAGTGTACATGATCGTCCTCAAGGACGTGCAGACAATCAGAACCACAAGAGGGCAGCACCTCCGTAATCGGTCACATGTACGGTGTGCCGACGACTCCCGAACCCTCGCTCTAGCTGGGCAGCGGAAGTAGTGGATCCCTGGGAACTCCACCAACACTACCACATGGCGGTGATGGTGGTGGAGAAGATCTTGAGCAGGGCTTCGCCTAAGCAACTCGCTCATGGCAATGTACAAGGCTAGAAGGGGAGGAAGATGCCAACCAAAGGGCATATGAGAGGAGGGGTAAATGGTGTGTAATGAGAGGACGGGGAGGGGGCTTTTTATAGGTGAGGGGGAAGCCCAAGGGGGCATGGCACACAACCATGGTTCTACCCCCACCTCTCCCCCAATTATGTGGGTGGACACTCCACTCACATCAATATAGCTCCACTCATCTTCCATTTAATTTCCACTCAAAAATCAAAGGTCTTTCAATTAAAGCACTTTAATTCTCTTGTTTTAATGCAACTCAATTTAATTGATACTTCATTTAATGAGTACTTCATTTAATGAACACATTAACATTTTATTTCCTTGCTTTGTTTCGATACCCCGAAACCATTTCGGCATATCCGACAGAACAAATTCCTGTGATGTCTATTATCTTCTCCTGTGTTCCCTATCCACTCAATTGTGTCGACTAACCTTAAGTGTGTCTCCCTACGGGTTCTAGAACTATGTAGACATGATCGAGACTTTCTTCAATCAATAATCATTAACAGGATCTAGAGATCCATAATGGCTCCCACTAGTTTCACGAAAATCCAATGATCGTCTGAACCTTTTTCGTTGTAATCAAATTCCTTTTCTCTCGTGATATTTTACTTTTCCGAGATCTGATCCCTCGGTATCATCCATACCTTGTTTAATATCGTTCCTGACAAGTACATTTTTTATCATTCCCGTGATATAACATTCTAGTGATCAAATCACTTGCTTCCAAGCTATGTCAATGTGATATCACCGAGAGGGCCCTGAGTATATCTCTCCGTCATCTGGATAGAAAAATCCCACTCTTGATCCACGAGCCTCAACTAACACTTTCCAAGTACCTAACGACACCTTTATAATCACCCTATTATGATGTGACGTTTGATGGAATCAATGCACTTTTCCGGTGAAAGTGATTGACGTGATCTCATGGTCTAAGGACATAGAGTTACTACGAATGTGATAGCAATATAAACTTGAGGACATGATCGTATTGCTACATCTACTGTGGGTGACTGTTCATCATATCATTCTCCAATGATATGACCCAGTTATTAACAACATCCAATGTTCATGATCAGGAAACCTTTGATCATCTATTAATCAACAAGCTAGTATTAAGAGAGGCATTACTAGGAACATTTTCTTTTGTTTATAAATCACACATGTATTAACATTTCTAGTTAACACAATTATAGCATGAGAAATAAACATTTATCATAAACATGGAATAAGATAATAACACTTTATTATTGCCTCTCGGGCATATTCCTTTCATTGAGCAACTTACCAACCCCAATAAATTTTCAATGCTCTGATGGTGCTTAGCTTAGATAAGTGCCATTGTTTCTCAAGCTAGTGCTTTTAAATTTATAGGTAGAAGTGAATCCTCACTGGACTGATGAGGATATCGAATCTTGTATTGTTATTATGTTATGAATACATAATAAAGAATTAGTTAGACCTGCAACGGTTCTATTATACCACTCTGAGGGGTGTAATAGTTACGGAAGAGGACTTTTGTAAGTATTATGTCAACGACTTGTGTACTACAACATTTAGTGGTGTACGTGGGTCACCACAAAGATATACCTTTAGTATTGACATAGGGATAATAAATTTGAAGAGAAGAATATGATATGATCAAGAAGAAAAATTGAAGATAGGAGTTCTTGTGTAGAACTCAATTTACCCATGCTCTACCTTATTTGTTAATCCATGGATGATCAAGATATTCAGATTTTGATCTCAAGAGAATAATTTGAAATATGACTCTAAGTTGGTGTCATGATATTCTCACCAGTTGAGTTATGATTGACTAAGATTTAGAGCATGCAATTAAATAAAGAGTTCTTTATGTACCTCGAGATAGATAGATCATGAGAAGGTACATGGTTGACGAATACAAAGAGTGAATATTGGATTCAATTTGGCCAACACATTAAACATAAAGAATGTACCACATGAGATCTTGTGGTATGGTAAGCTTTGCCAATTATGCTTGATAAACTAACCCATTATATATGTGCCTTTGTCTTATCTATGTGGGTTAGGTATCTTTCCACGGGCATGCATGAGAAGTAAAGATTTCATATACCCCATGATAGGATGATATCAAGTGGTGATCATCATCAAGCTTGAGAATGGAAAGATCAAGATAATAAGGTAAAGATTTCATATAGCCTATGAGAGGATGATATCAAGTGGTGATCATCATCAAGCTTGAGAAGGGCAAGATCAATATAATAATCTTGAGAAGATCATATGTTTGAGTCTTGTCGTCCATTTTGTGATAATGGACATGTGAAGATGTGCCTTAATGAAGTTATCCCATAGTGTTGTATGGGGAGCAAATTATGAGTCTTCACGAAGCATCAATGATCAAGTGAAGTGTTCCGGTTTGAATGGAGCTTGAATCATTGTCATCAACATCAAGCAGGATGTGCATGGCAAAGGGATGATCTTACTAGGTTTTCCTTTTACCGGTCTCAAGGTGGTTGTTGGGATACTGGGTTATAGGATAGATAGCCGCACTATCAAGAGGGGATTTTGGTTGGGTAACTTGATCACATCTTCTTAGGGAGCTCAATCCTTTGCATAGTTTGCATCCCCTTATTCTTGTTGCTTCTTGGTATTTCTCTATGTGAGGTTCTTGATCTTATTGCTAGCTCTTCAACAAGCCCAAGTTAATCGAAACATCTTCTATTGCATTTTCGATTTTGGAAGTTTTACTAGTTCTTCATTTAGGGAGGTTTCAAACCTCTCTTTATTTCGTATTTTACCTATTTATCTTTCTTGGAATTTGTAGCCTCTATTAGATAGATCTTGTTCATATCTTTTCAAAAGCCCAAGTTTTCTAAAATCGGAGTTCATACGCAAAAGTTATCACCGTTTTCATTAGTGTTGTTTTTCTGTCTAGAATTCCGCGTGAGAACCGGCGTCGCTAGTTTCCCTGCTGGATCATCCGGTGGCTGTCGGTTGAAACTGATTTTACTGAACAGCCATATCGAGGAGTAGTTTGGAAGTGCGCTGAATCGTTCGACGCGACACTAGATCTTTCGACGGGCAAACCGGGGCCCCGGACTTTACGCCAATTTGTACCGGCATACAACCCGGTGCCACATGAATTTTCACCAATCTTGACTAAACTTCTTGTTTTTTTGCTCAAATGGTCATATTTGCTTTTCTATAAAAGGGCTTCTTCCCCATCTTTTTTAGGATTCTTGAGCATGTTTTTGACCACCATTGTTGAACCCTTTGAGCTTACTTCCTCTCACAGTCCTCCTATGATTCTTGCATTTTTTTTAGGACTTTGAAAGAGAAGAGCTAGATCTACAACCCCTACCAATCAATTCCTTCTCTAAGTGAGAGGAACACACTAGATATATATTTTGGAGTCATTGGTTATCGTCCACCATTGTTCTTCCTCTCTAATTCCTCTCCAGCACTTGTTGCTTTGGTGGGATTTGAGAGTGAAGGATTTAAGCATCCTTGGTGTTCTTACTTTGCATTCTTGCATAAGTGTTGTGATGTCCATTATGATATGTTCGATTGAGAGACCGTGCGCTCGTTACTATTGGAGGGTGACCTCCTAGTTGGCTTGGCGGTTGGTGCTGCGGTGACCTCTTCGTGAAATATTATGAGGTGACCCAGGCTTTCCCCTTCGTGTGATTTGTGAAGTGGTTGTGGAGCTTGCCATCTCCGAAGTGGAGGAAAAGCTAGCCATAAGGAAAGAACTTATTCCTTTGTGGGATTGACTCGGGGAAGAAGGTGACCTTCATGGTGTTGGAAAATCCTTCGTGAAATCCCGCATCTCTCCAATATGATATACTTTACCTCATGTTGCGGAACACGGGAATACATCTTCGTCTTTGCATGCCTCAGTTATCTCTATGCACGAGTTTAATTTCCTTGTGATGGTCATCGATTTACTTATCTCTTGTGTTATATATCCTGTGTTATATTACTTAGCTTATCTTGTTATTGGTGCACTTAGTTGGGTCTAGCTTATTTAGGTTTATTTAGGTTTTGTTCTTGTAAAATAAATGTTAATTTAATTTCGTATTCTATCAAACCAAAACCGTAATAGTTTTAAAACTGTATTCAGCCCCTTTAGACGATATCTCTATCCTTTCAATTATACATGTTTGTTGTAAGTGATCTGTGAGATGGCGCTTATCTAAAGGCATACGAGAATTTGTATGTGTTCGATCGTAACTAAGCTAGAAAGAATGGAGGTGGTGGTCAAGCGGAGGCAACAACACATCGTGATTGAGGTTTGTAGTGCTACTTGAGTACCGGGAATGAAGCTTAGGGAAAACCTTTAGCCCGAACTTATGGTTATACTTGGCAATGAAAGTGGTTTAGCTTTGTTACCTTGTTGAAAGTATTACATGTAATTTGCCCAGTCTTAGCTCTCTAGCATGAAAACCTACGAGCCTTTGATAAAATCTGGCGACTGTGACATTTGTTAATTGTGTGCATTTTTTATGTCTCGAATTATCTTGATGGTTGTAGAGCCTAGGTGTACTTGGTATCTTCTCCTCAAAACAGACTTTACGCCCTGCTATATAAATATAGAAACCAACTGATACAATGTTCCAAATAGTGCTGGGGCAAAACAGCACAAACTGAGCCCAAACAAAAACAAGAAGAAATAAAAGAAAATAAAGGCGACATCGGCGGTGCGACGAGAATGAAGGTAACTCGCCACCGCTGCGCCCTCCGGAGAAGTACCACCACATATCTAGCATTACAAAGTGTTGCATACCAAGCAACACCTCTAAGAAGGGGAGTGACGATGACGACACTGCTGCCTGGACAGGTCCTAGGGTTTCCCCCGTACGCCATGGGAGGTGGAAGAGAGATACCCCGACGCCCTTCGGAAAGGACGGTGATACCCACAGGGGTCACCGCGTCGGTGTCAAAGTGACAAGGATTTCTCCCGACCTCTCCACCTAGCCACACTCCTGGACACTTTGTAATGCTCCACCAAGCTCGTCGCTCATGTGCCCGCGCCACCATGGTCTAGAAGTCACCACTGTCATCACACCGTGAGCACGGAGCGAGGCCGGTAGGACCGATAGAGCGAAACCTTTGGTGAGGGTCGGCATGCCATCAGCACGCGGGAGGGAACTACCTCCACCGCCAAAAGGTGGTAGCCGACCGGATGTAACAGCAAGACAAACCAGGCCTTCTTGCCTGGCCGAGCCTGGATAGGCTCGTAAAGTCTCGTCGCCGCACTGCAACCAGGGTGCCCCCGTACACACCAACCCCAACACCAGGTCCAACTCCATCGTCCACTAGTGGATCCGACACCTCGGGAAATCCTAGCCATCAAGCAACAGCTCCGTTGCCACTGAGCTCACCCGAGCATGCCGGACCTCCGCCAATCTAAGGATCACCAACTTAAGTCGCCTCCCTAAGCCGCCTCCGCTGAAGGAACACCCTTGCAGTCCACCTTCTGGGGTCGCTGCCCCGGCATATGCGGACTCGCACCCCTTGAACCAAGTTCAATGCGTGACTTGTGAGGTGGAGGGGGTAGGTCTGGTTGACACAGGGTGGCGGTAGCAGCACAACCACACGGAGGAGACCGATCTCCACCGCTGACAGCGGTTGCAGTCTAGACACGGCAGCAGGGGCACACCAGGTCGTCTGCCCCGGCCGGGACCTGAGGGGGCCCGTAAAGATCACACCGCCACGCTGCTACAGTGCAGCCGTAGCCGCTGCCGCCGTCCTACATGCCCCACACCACCTCCCCACCTCCAGAAAGTGGAAGCACCACGCTAGGCCTGCCTCAAAGCCAGATCGGGCCCAAGTGGGCCTAGATCTGGGCTAGCCGGAGTTGAACAAGGAAGAAGGCTAGTTGGGCGTCACCCTGCTGGCCACTGCGAGCAACACCGCGCTGCCCCCACACCAAGGGGCCGAGCCTGCCGCCCCTAACCCCCCTACAGTGTACCAGAGCCGAAGGCCGCCGTCGCGGAAGATCCCGCGAGCCGCTGCCGCCACGAGCCCGCCACCATGTCGCCACCGGGCCGCCACTGAAGCTTCACACTGCCGCGCCTGATCCCAGCGCAACTCCCCCACCATTTGTAGACGCCCGCGCCGCCCACTTCCGCGCGAGGATGAAGAGGGGGCCCCGCTGCCGCTGGAGCCGCCCGGGCTTCGCCCGGCGACCCCCTCTAGCGGAGGCGAGGGAAGGGGAGGGGAGGGGTGGGGCGGGTGGGGTAGGGGCACGCCGCCGGGATCCCAACACCGCTAATGGGAGCGACGCAAGCTCTGCTCCTCTTTTTCTTTTCCCTATCTCCCAGACAGACATAGTCTGTAGAACGATAGAGAGAGATTGGCGAAATATGATGGATGTATTATTCAGCCTCATGGGCGAGTATATATAGGCGTACAGGGATCAACTTGGAGTACAAGACAAGTTAGGCTAGAATCCTAACTGTCCTAAACTACCACAATAATCGTGTACGTACGATACTCTAACATCCCCCCGCAGTCGTAGCAGTAGCGTTGTGAACAACTGGCACATCATGGACGGTCACATTGGAGATAAACCGAAGTAGCATCCAGTAGGCTTACATCCCCCGCAGTCGTAGCGGGAACATCGTGGACGGTGTCGCGTCGCGGTTGCTTGTACTGTAGAGGAAGCTGGTGATGCTCAAGCGAGGTGGTAGCCCTTGTGCCGATGTCGAGGTAGTCGAGAGTGTTGGGCGGTGCCGTGGTCGAAGTAGCCGTGCGAGGGGTCGCCGTGATCGATGTCATGGTCGAGGATTCCGGTGTCGAGGTAGCCACACGTGAAGCCGCATGCGCATAGTGCGCGAGGAGAATGACGGAGACACGTCAAGACAGTCGTCGAGGGTGTCGATGTAGAAGTCGATGCAGTCCAAGCCATCGAGAACGAGGTGCGGCCATAGTTTTGCCAAAACTAGGCGCACGTCGGGGACGAACGCACACTCTGGTTTTGCCAGAACCGAGTATGCAAAGAAGAAATCATCGGTGACGCGGTCGAGACAGTCGTAGAGGGGTCGATACTGAAGAATACATTGTCGAAGACAATGAAGACAAGGCGCCGATCCGAGCTTGCTAGACTCAGGAACGCGTCGGGGACGAAGGCACTCCCGGTGTTGCCAGTACCAGGCGTGCGGGGGCAGGGACCATCATGAGCTTATCGCCATGTCAGAAAGACTAGCAGAAGAATCCTCCAGAGCGATTGCGATGCGCAGAGCGACTAAGGGAGAGATGTCGGTGCTGTCCGCGGTTGTCAGAGTAGAGTAGTAGGTGGTGTAGTCGGGGATGAGGCGATGACACTGGCGGCAAAGTTGTAGTGGACGAAGACGTAGAAGGCGGCGAAAACAGCGGCAACGTGGGTAGTCATGTTGGATGCCTGGAGTGGCGATGGGGTAGTCGGCAGGACCTGCGACAGCGAGAGTGCGCCCTACAGGTTACCTTGTGAAGCGCGGTGGCGGTGCTCGAAGTAGGCGAGGAAGAACTCGACGACGTGATGAAGACCATGTGTAGCCGGTGGCGATCCGCACCATAGGAGATGGCGCGGTGAAAGCCGAGGTTGTCGATGCACGAGGATAGCGAAGTAGACCGCGTGCAGCCATGCTACTACCCGAGGGGGCTGCATAGCTGCAGGGCGCAAGTCAGTGCTGCGGCTAGGAGACCACCAGCTACGTACATGCCAAGGAAGTCACGTTAGAAGCCGGTAGCGTGGACCAAAGGCAGCGGCCTGCGACCCGAGGGGGCAACGCAGCGGCAGCCCGTAGCTCGATTGGTGGTAGGCACATGCTCGGGGACGTTCTTGGCATAGACTGGCGCGAGATCGGTTGATCAGACCAATGGTGCGCCAGGGCGTGAACTACGCGTAGATCGGAGTCGATGGTGGCGTTCTCGGTGATGTCCCGGACAATGATGACGAAGAGGGTCCGAGGGGGGCAACCGCGGTAGCCTTCCAAGGAAGGCGTAGCAGCCGTCCGAGGTGCGCGACAGCCTACTGAGGCAGGTGCAGCAACGGAGGAGGCATGCGCACGGGCTTGGTGTAGATCCTCGATGCCGATGGTCGAAGTAGAGGAGCGGCAATGACGATGGCAGTGGGCGACTCAATCCGATCTAAGATCGGTAAACCAAAAAAGAAAACTAATCAAGAGATCAGAAAAAAGACTTACAGGGCAGCCGGCCACGGATCGGCGGACAAACCCTGTGTATGGGTTGCGCGGTGTTGGGGATCGGTGCGGAAAACAAAAAAATCCTACGACGGAACCCCAGCAACTAGCCTAGGATCTATCTATGTAGTAATGCGGTAACGGCCGATGCGTAGAGAATACATACCCTTGTAGACCGTACGCGGTTAATGTTCCGCTAGGAATGTGGTTGATATAGTCGTACTCGAAGCCGACCTCAAGGTCGCGAAGCTCCTCACAGGTCACCCCTTGCTCCTTCTTGATCTTCATCATCTTCATCATGCAACAGCTCCGGCTCACGACATTTAAGCGCCCCAAGTGTTGCGCCTCGTGTCTTCGTACACATCCGGTGCATGATAAGACCTCCGGCTCTCTGATACCGCCGGGAGTGCGGAAGTTGATATCCGGCTAGGAATCCCTGCAGCGCAACGGCATACTGCAGGTGTGCCTCGATCGCACAGCCCAGACTTGGGGCCATGGTCACAAGGTATAGAGAGAGGGAGGGAGAAAGTCAACCAAAGGACTTCTCAAGTTGTGTGTCTCATCCCACCCATGGGCACCCCTTTATATAGGGGGAGGGGTGTGCCCTCCCCTTTGGGTTTCCCATGTGGGACTAAACAAGGGAGAGAGGGGGGAGGCGCATGGGCCTTCATGGGCCGCCGGCCAGGGGTGGGCCCCACCCCACGCACAGCCCTAGGCTGGCCGGGTGGGCCCCCTTGAGGTGCCTGGGCCTTGGCCCTTTCCTCCTCCGGTTTTCCCTCATGGGCCCTATTTCCCTAGGAAGTTTGGCCCATTAGTGGAATAACTCTTCAAATTAGATTTTAATATTATATTTAATATTAATTACACTAATTAATATATAGATACATATTACAAAATCCATCTTGACCCGAAACACCTTTCGGTTCCCCTTCGATTTCCTCCGAACGACTTCGGATCTTTCCCGAAATGATTTCGGTCCTTTATTCTTTCTCCAAACAACTTCAGATCTCTCTGTGGAACGATTCCGGCTTTCTCTCTTTCTCTATTGTGATTCCGTCTTACGAATGATCGCTCTCATCGTACCCTTAAGTGTATCCTCTCACGGCTCGGAAATGCTCTAGACATGATCTGTATCAATGATCAACAGAGGGACCAGGGATGTCCATGTGACCCCTATGCATTCCTGATGACAATGTCGTTTGAACCGTCTAAATGTAGCATCCTCTTCCTTTTGTTTCTCGATAATACTTGTCCGAGATCCGATCATTGGTATCCCATACCTTGTTCAATCTCGTTCACAACAAGTTCTATTTTCTTGTTACCGTGATATTACATCCCCGTGACCTAGTCACATGTTGCAACATTTATGGATGTAATCTCACCAAGCCAGCCGTTTGTATCTTTACCCGTCATGTGGGTGAACAAATCCCGGTCTTGCAGTCACATGTCATCTACTGTTCCTTCGGAATACCCAACATACACCTTTATGGCCACCGTATTACCAGATGACGGTTGATGCAGTCTAAGCAGCCTAGGGAAACAATGAGTAATATGAGCTCACGGTCTAAGGAGGAGTCTAGGTATAGTTGTTGCAACAATGAACTAGATGACTTGATTGTGTTGCAATCCTTCGAGGAATGTCCAATCACATAATTCTCCAATGATATGATCTCGTTGCCAGTCGGCATAAATGCCCATGATCTTGAAACCCAGATCATCTTCGTGACCAACGAGCTAGTATGAATAGAGGCTACTAGGGACTTGGTTGTTTCATACCACACCTGTACCAATGTTTCTACTTGGCACAGTTATAGCACAATATGAAACTATTATAAACTAATTGAGATATGATAATAAAAACCTATTTCTTATTTGCATCTAGGGCATATCTCCTTCAGTCTCCCACTTGCACTAGAGTACAAATAAACTAGCTTGCATTTTACTCATATAAACCATATGCCATATGCGTTTACAGATCATGCATGCTCATGGGAAACGTCATGTCCATGTTCTGTTTTACCACATCATTATGTCTTTTGCAAATCGTTAATGTCTTCCTAATTTTGACATTCACACCATTATCTTATAATGGGTCGAAGTATTTGTTTAGCAACAAAGCGAGACTTTTGTTTCTAGTGTTTATGATGACGGTCGTTTTCACCGTTGTCATCTAAACTTCGAAACACACTTTGCTATCCTTTGTGTATATACTATAGTCATGGCAGCAGAACGAGGCCGGATTCCAGGAGCTTACAGTGACGTTAGATCAACCTCGAGGGCTTTCTCATGGGCACTGGGCCCTGGGACACATCATTCTACGTTAAAAGCGAACTAGCCCCGCCATAACATTATACAGCACATTATATGTAGCATTTATACTTCTATATCTATGTAGATCCTAGTGCATGAAATGCATCTATGCCACTTACATTGCTTCTTGCCACTTAAGTACAAACTTAATTCTGGTTCAGTGATCAACTCAGGAATCACTTAAAGACATGTTCTTACAGTTAAGACTTTGTCCTACCAACCAGAACTTCGGGCCACATTACGTCGAGTATACAACATGGTTTTATGGAAGAACCTATGACTGAGGCATAGGAGATGCAACACATCTCTTTCTTTCAACCATAGTTGCAATACTCAATGCTTCATACAGTAAGAACTTCCTTCTTACTTTGCTCCATTATGAGCTACTTCAGAATATTTCTTAGGACATTCTGAACATCTTTCAGAATCAAGTCTAGGAAGCATTCGACATTTAGTGTTTATTAAACTCACAAATCTATCTTGATAGATCTTATTGTTTAATAACTTCAACTTCATCCTAATTTATCCAACTTAAATATTATTAACACCAATCATATCATTCACATATGTCGTCCACATATCACAAAATGATTTCACGCTCCCATTCAAATATGACATTCATGTTTAAGATCCAGGGATTTCACTAAGCTCCCACTCAAATATGACATTCATGTTTAATATCCAGGGATTTCACTTAGCTCCCACTCAAAATATGTCAGCTACATATTATGAATTAGCCAAGCTGATTTGCTCCCACTCAAGTCTAGGTCCTCTCGATAATCTTGGACATTCCAAAATTCTTTGATCATTATCAATTTGAGATTTCCAATTACGAGACTTCAATATCCATATATTTCTAGTGTAAATGCAAAAGACTTAAGCATCACTACTGTTGTAGTCAACTCCTTGAATTTGTCCAAACTTGTGACAAATTGAGCTTTTGTCATTTATTAAGTTTCATTTCATTCTTATGACTTTGCAGTCATTCAGAAATATCAAGTAAACTTCTTTACTTTAATAAGATCAAGTAACATGTTACTTTGCAATCTCAAATGTAACTTAATATAGGATTTTATGACTCATAGTCATTTCTCGCACTCAGGTCCATCACGCTTCTTTGTAATTCGTAGGTATGTCTTGTTCAAAACATGAGAAGTGAATCAATAATACAATTCCACAAACTTGTAGAATATATAGTTGAATCCTACTTGCTTTAGTAAAAGTATTTACTTGAAACTTTATGATCATCATCATTAGTTTCTCCTCTATTTGTAGAGTTTGGATTCACGAAACAAATTCCGCTGCGCCACTCAACAATCCGGAGGTAAGGTCAAATACCTTGTTTTGATCTTTTACTTTCTTCCACCTGTATCTTCATCAAGACACATCAACTTAGGACAACAGCAGGTTTTCCCCTTATGGATGATGCATTCATAGCTTCCTAAGAATGCTCTACAAAGACTTGTTTATTCGCCACGATTTCGACTTATCAAAATCTCCAGAAACTCGAACATGCCATAACGCTTATGGTGTTGTTTCCATGAATCTTTAGATGTTCCTTTGTATTTCAAATGAGTGTTTGCTTATTTTGATCTTTAACTCTAAACGATAACTACAACCCCGATAAGAGATAATATGTATCTAATACAAAATGATGTTTAGACATTTCAACATAGTTTGAATTCGTCCAGTTATCATAATTTGTGAAACATCTTTCACAAGTTCCTTTTATGCTAAACTTAACTTGAATACTTTAGTCATGTTGATCAAATCGAAGAGACTTGTTAATTCAGTCAATTCAACATCCCATTTAGTTATGAACTCATTTGAACAATTCAAATCGTTTCAAAGTCATGTATCATTAAGTAAATACACTTATTCACTTAAGTCCACAATAAATGATTTCCACTACTTGTTGAAAATATGATACATCATTATGTATAAGTTTCAACATTTCTTCGCATATCACCGTTTTACCATAATGCGGAGTTTTAGTCATTCTGCCCGAGAGGCATGGTTTTGCAAAGTTTCTAGATTAAGCATCTAGGACCCCGATCTTTCATAGAGAACCTGCAATAACCAAAATGACTTAAACTATAGTGTCATTTCATTATTAAACTTTGGATATCTTTTAGCATTCTAATCCTTTATAAATGTTTAAACTATTATCATTAACATAGTGATGAGAATAACTTATTTATAATCATAATGTGACCATAAGGTATTATTCATAAGAATAGTACAAACTGGTTTGTAAATTGTTCATATGAATAATCGTCTCGCCAAAAGCAAGACACACAAACTAGGATTACAAATTATATTCAAGTCCACTAATCCAAATGATAATCTTTGAGGAAATTGGTGATGTAGGCCATCAACTAATTTGCTTGCCGTCATCAAGTCACGTTGCCTCAAAGCCAGCAATTCTCAAGCAGATCATCCTGTTTTCACAAAGCACGACAAGTATCAAATGCTTTGCAAATTGCAACGAGTTTTGCAAGAACCACATTTATAACTTTGTATATCTTACATATACCTTTTCATCAATGACCTCCATTGCAATCAAGCCCTTCTAAGAGTTCTTAACTCTGATGCAAGATCACTAAGTGTTTTTCCAAATATTCTATTTTCATCCATGATGGAGGAAAACCCATCCAACGGCTCATACTCTATGTGCCTTATTCTGCATAATACAAAATGTAGCCCAACTCTCCATCGAATGGAGAATGGCTTATTGGATGATTATGGAGAAAACACAAACATTGCAGAGTCATCAAATTATCTCCTAATGGTTATTGTGTCAAGAAAAGAAGATCATCTTTTACGAGGATATCCCTCAGGCGTGGGTATTAATCTATGAAGTTGAACCCTTTTGCTAAGTTCCAAATCATGCAATATATTCTCATGGTCGCAAAGGACCTCAATGGGATAGGCTAAGATCTACTAAGATATTTGCAAACAGACATCTAGACTAAGTTCATAATTAGAGATCAATTTATGATTGGTCTCCACTAAAACGGTCATCCCCTAGACGATTTTAGTGATCGCATGATCTCTATCCTCTGCACCTCCCCCGATCATCACGGACATCAGTGCATTATCAAAGGTAGACATTCAATAATGCCAATCACATCATCCATGTGACTCATGCTCAATCTTTCGTTCTCTTGTGTTCCGAGGCCATGTCTGTACATGCTAGGCTCGCCAAATCTAACTTGTGTGTATTCGCTGTGCAACATGGCTTACACTCACTGTATGCGAACGTAGATATGTCTGACACCCAGGCCTGTAACCCTGGATCGCCTCATACCGAAGAACTTTCTTGGTGGTGCACACACAAGGGGAACACAGAACATTGGAATTAAATAGGGATTATCTTATTTGCCACCGTTGAGTATCTAAATACTAGCACATAATAAGATGTAAAAACTGGTATCAACATCATATGTATAATATGATATGATATGGTCTTTCTTGCGCCTTGATCTCCATCGAGCACTCCGGCATGATCTCCATCGTGCCCTTGGTTTTACGCCAAGTCCACGACGCCTTCACCAGGTCGTTCATCGAAACGATGACTATTACTATACTACTTAGTAACAGAAAAGTAAACTACTTTACCTTCGTAGCGACCAGTGCCATATCATAATCACATGCCCCCTACAAAATAAAGTTAGACGCCTCTACTTTATCTATTGCAAGTTTTACGTGGTTGTTAGGGCTTTCGCACTAGAACCGTTTCTAAACTACGAACTTTCCAACCACAACATGGATCCCACAGTTGTCTCTATTACACCCCTTTCGGGGCCCTCCGTTGTAAATGCTATATCAACTATCGAATGAGAGACAGACACCCGCTAGCCACTTATACGGTACAAGCCGTATGTTGAGCGTGGAACCAGTCTCGCGTATGAATACGCGTAAGGTCGGTCCGGTCCGCTTCATCAAACAATACCGCGATATAAACAAGTACACGTTAGAGGCTAACAACTAAGGGATCAATGCCCGCACAAAACATGTGCGTACTGGCCGTACAGCACTCCTACGCATAGATCGGCTCTGATACCAATGTTGGGGATCGGTGCGGAAAACAAAAAAATTTCTACGACGGAACCCTAGAAACTAGCCTAGGATCTATCTATGTAGTAATGCGGTAACGGCCGATGCGTAGAGAATACATACCCTTGTAGACCGTACGCAGTTAACGTTCCGCGGGGAACGTGGTTGATGTAGTCGTACTCGAAGCCGACCTCAAGGTCGTGAAGCTCCTCGCAGGTCACCCCTTGCTTCTTCTTGATCTTCATCATCTTCATCATGCAACAGCTCTGGCTCACGACATTTAAGCGCCCCAAGTGTTGCGCCTCGTGTCTTCGTACACATCCGGTGCATGATGAGACCTCCGGCTCCCCGATCCCGCCGGGAGTGGGGAAGTTGATATCCGGCTAGGAATCCCTGCAGCGCAACGGCATACTGCAGGTGTGCCTCGATCGCACAGCCCAGACTTGGGGAAATGGTCACAAGGTATAGAGAGTGGGAGGGAGAAAGTCAACCAAAGGACTTCTCAAGTTGTGTGTCTCATCCCACCCATGGGCACCCCTTTATATAGGGGGAGGGGTGTGCCCTCCCCTTTGGGTTTCCCATGTGGGACTAAACAAGGGAGAGAGGGGGGAGGCGCATGGGCCTTCATGGGACGCCGGCCAGGGGTGGGCCCCACCCCACGCATAGCCCTAGGCTGGCCGGGTGGGCCCCCTTGAGGTGCCTGGGCCTCGGCCCTTTAGCCCTTGGCCCTTTCCTCCTCCGGTTTTCCCTCATGGGCCCTATTTCCCTAGGAAGTTTGGCCCATTAGTGGAATAACTCTTCAAATTAGATTTTAATATTATATTTAATATTAATTACACTAATTAATATATAGATACATATTACAAAATCCATCTTGACCCGAAACACCTTTCGGTTCCCCTTCGATTTCCTCCGAACGACTTCGGATCTTTCCCGAAATGATTTCGGTCCTTTATTCTTTCTCCAAACAACTTCGGATCTCTCTGTGGAACGATTCCGGCTTTCTCTCTTTCTCTATTGTAATTCCGTCTTACGAATGATCGCTCTCATCGTACCCTTAAGTGTATCCTCTCACGGCTCGGAAATGCTCTAGACATGATCTGTATCAATGATCAACAGAGGGACCAGGGATGTCCATGTGACCCCTATGCATTCCTGATGACAATGTCGTTTGAACCGTCTAAATGTAGCATCCTCTTTCTTTTGTTTCTCGATACAACTTGTCTGAGATCCGATCATTGGTATCCCATACCTTGTTCAATCTCGTTCACAACAAGTTTTGTTTTCTTGTTATCGTGATATTACATCCCCATGACCTAGTCACATATTGCAACATTTATGGATGTAATCTCACCAAGCCGGCCGTATGTATCTTTACCCGTCATGTGGGTGAAAAAATCCCGATCTTGCAGTCACATGTCATCCACTGTTCCTTCGGAATACCCAAGGTACACCTTTATGGCCACCGTATTACCAGATGACGGTTGATGCAGTCTATGCAGCCTAGGGAAATAGTGAGTAATATGAGCTCACGGTCTAAGGAGAAGGAGTCTAGGTATAGCTATTGCAACAATGAACTAGATGACTTGATCGTGTTGCAATCCTTCGAGGAATGTCCAATCACATCATTCTCCAATGATATGATCTCGTTGTCAGTCGGCATAAATGCCCATGATCTTGAAACCCAGATCATCTTCGTGACCAACGTGCTAGTATGAATAGAGGCTACTAGGGACTTGGTTGTTTCATACCACACATGTACCAATGTTTCTACTTGGCACAGCTATAGCACAATATGAAACTATTATAAACTAATTGAGATATGATAATAAAAACCTATTTCTTATTTTCCTCTAGGGCATATCTCCTTCACGCGGCCCCCGGCAGAGATCATGGAGATCGACCTCCCCGGGGCGGCGCAGCGGAAGCGTGTTGCTTGGCTAGCGCGGCGCCATGGCGGGCGGCGGCGCTAGGGTTTGGGAAGTGGCGACAAGACGCTAGGTGGATGCGGCGGCGGCTAGGTCAAGGATCTTGCCACTCTGATACCATGTAGAACGATAGAGAGAGAGATTGGCGGAATATGATGGATGTATTATTGAGCCTCCTAGGCGAGTATATATAGGTGTACATGGATCAACTTGGAGTACAAGACAAGTTAGGCTAGAATCCTAACTATCCTAAAATACCACAATAACCGTGTACCGACAATACTCTAACATAGTCCATCCATCGTACTTGGTATCTCTTCGAAACAGGCATACGCCCAACTATATTAATATAGCAACCACGATTGATACCGCTGCTGGGCCAGACAGCACAACGCCCAAAAAAAGGAAAAAGAAAAAGAAAAAGAAAGCGAAAGAGAAAAAGAAGAGAAAACAAAGCTGGCGACAGTGGCTCGACGAAAACGAGGGAGACCCGCAACCGCTGCGCCCACCGGAGAATTTCCACCCCGTCCCTAGCCTCTCTAAAGCGTCGCACATCAAGCAGCACCTCCAAGAAGAAAGCGACGACGACGACGCTGCTGCCCGGACGAGTCCTAGGGTTTCCCCTGATGCGCTACGGGAGGTGGGGAAGAGATACACCCGATGTCCTTCAAGAAGGATAGCGACACCCGCAGGCGTCACCACGTTGGTGTCAAGACGACAAGGATTGTTCCTGACCCCTCAAAAAACCACACTTCCGGACGCTTCGAAGCTCCACCAGCTCGCCGCCCACCAACACACGCCACCACGGTCTTGCGGTCACCACCGTCGACTCACCGCAACCCATGATGTGAGGCTGGTACGACCGAAAAGAAGAAACTTCGACGGGGTCGACGGTATGACACGCGGGAGGGGACTACCTCCACCGCCAGAGAGCGATAGCCGACCGGATATAACAGTAAGTGCACACTAGGCCCTCTCTGGCCCGGCTGAGTCCAAATGGACTCGTGAAGCCCCGCCGCCACGCTGCAGCAAGGGTGTCACGATCGCCGTCAACCCTAGCTCTAGTTTCTACTCTTCCGTCCACGGGAGAGTCGGGAGAAATAGTAGCAACACAGAGTAATAAGAATACCATAGAAAAAAAAGAACTGAAGGAGAATGTGTGCGAACTCCGATGCAGATTTCCTAGTGAACACCGCATGCATGCTTCACGAATTTCCGCCAATTTGATCTCCTCGCACAGATTCACCTGCACTGTTCCCAGAGCTATATCGGTGGGTCGGTTATGAACTAGTTCAGCTTTCTGTGCAGCGCGTCCCCTGCATCCCGAAACCGTATATAAAAGCATTGCACCTGAGCTGGTAGAATTATGAACCAACGTTTTTGGAATAATGCAGAGCGTATATGCCAATCTATACTATTATTTGTCTTATAAGGTGGTTTTCATCGCACCTCGTCCGTCTTCTTGGTCCGTCGTATGTTGTCCCTCCTACACCCGTTGGCTCGCAATCTGTTCGCACTCATAAAGATTTCCGATCCGAAGGCAAACTGCTCCAGTACAATCGTATAGTACTCGACCATGCCTATTTAATTCCTAGAAGACGTGTCTACTACTACTACTACGTTCGTTTCCTCCGACCAAAACCTGAAGAGATAAGCCCACCAAATCGATTGCGATGCCTCCGGATTTGGCCGAAGCTGCTGCGCCTCAAATTGAGCACCGCCGTCATCACTTGGGCCATGTTGTTTTTCTCTGTGCCGCTGCGCCTCAAATCGAGCACCGCCGTCAAGGCCACCGCTATCGTTTTGGCCGTGTTTTTGCGCGGTGGCTGATGACAATATCGGCTATGGTCTCGACGCCCTTTTCGCCTCGTTGCCGCACTTGGACACATTCAGGCTGTGGATCTGTTATATGTATGTCCAGCAGGGTACAAATTCCGGCCTTAGGCGCTGGACATATGTGACGAGCTCGAGGAGCATCACTACAGCGAGGCTGAGGCAGATGCGCGTTGTAGCCGAGGAGGCCGGGCAATCCACGGAAAAGGATTCTCCAATTACTTGCAATTTATGATATCCAATTACACTCTCAAATATAGATGTTTTAGCATTTTTTTCTGAAACATATGTACCTAGGCGTCTTGTAGTGTGTATGTTCACTCAGTTTGCTCTTAAACCACACATTAAAAGGAGAATAGAGATATATATGTTTCAAAAAGGGATAACACATCTTATATTTTAAAAAACGAATGGACTATTTCATTGTGCCGTTCATACACATATTTCACCACCGGATAGCAACCATTTTATGTATCTTTTGACAATACCGGAAAAAATGTAGTTTTTGACAAATTTGATCTCTCGTAAAATCAATTCCTCGTCTGACATTTTGGCAAAACTATTTCAGAATATGACCTCTCAGTTTGACGATAACTAAAATAGAGCCAAATTTACGCAGTTCAACACCAACACGGAAGCAAACCATGGCGCCGACTTGCAAAGAGGTCATAATCCAAATTAGTTTTATCCTAGAGTCAGACTTGTCAAAAGATAGACATCTTAGTACTCTCAAACTGTATTAGTAGGCTACACTTATTCATAATTCTATTATCTTGATCACCTGGCATTTTTGTCACACTCTCCGAAGGAACTTGTTGACGTGCATGACTGTGACATTGCCACATATGACCATAAATCTCATTCCCACCGAATCTTCTATTGCTTTATCTCTCTCGCGAGTACGATCTATCATTTATCGACCCATTGCAATGCACGGGGTATTGTGCTAGTATGTATTATGTTAGTCGATAGATTACGAACGTACAATGAAAAGATTTGTTTTTCCGTGGAAGTAGTGCTTCAGGACAAGAGCTGAAAGGGAGTCCCGAGGAAAAGCTCTCGGTCGATCTTCTTCAGGCTGTACATGCTCCGGCATGAGACATTGTATGCCTTAAGTTGTCATCTCCTCGATCCGCTGCACTACATCAGACATTGTAGGCCTCAGGTTGGCATCATCACTGCAGCAATGTATGGCGAGCTGCAGGAAGCCCATCATGTGTTCATCTTCCCCGTCCGTCCGTGCTAGGAGCCCCACGTCTAGTACCTCGGACGTCCAGTCCCCACGAATAACAGAACGCGCCCATTGCACCAAATCTACACCCTCCTCAAGCTGTGTGTTTTTCACCGGAGCCTGACGGGAGGCAAGCTCCAGCAGTAGGACGCCAAAGCTGTAGACGTCGGCTTTCTGAGAGAACCGCTCGTCGTCCGTGACCTCAGGCGCGCGGTAGCCGGAAACAGGGCCAGGCAGGCAAAGCATTGTCAGGCCGTGCTCCGACACGCATGCATCGTGTGTGCCTGTGAGCATGATGTTAGAGGACTTGATGTTGCCATGGCAGCTTGATGGTCCGGCCGAGTGGATGTACGCCACACCGCGAGCCGCAGCAAGTGCTATGGCTGCTCGCTGTTCCCAGCCCAGCGGAGCCGGGAATACTGGATCTCCTGGTTCCACACACCATCAAAAGCATTAGAACTTGTATACAAGGCAGACGCAGGCTAATTAAGCATTGCACAGCATATATTACCATGGAGGGCATGTGCTAGACTACCCATCGGGAATATATTGTACACTAGCATCTTCTCATCCTTGCTGTAGTAATACCACTGCAGTGGCGCAATGTGTCTGTTCTGGATGGCACCAATCACCGCGACACGCAGTTCAAACTCCTCCTTTGGTAAGTTCACTTCCCTCAGCCTCTTGACGACCAGCTGGGCGCCACTCTCAAGCGTTGCCTTGTACGATGTCCCGACAGTACCTTTGCCCAGAACTTCAGCCGAGGCCTTAAGCAGGCTGTCCAGATTGAACAATAATGGACAAGTCATTGTTGACCCAACGATAAAAGTTCCCACGTTTTTGGTACCGCTACTGCTTTCTTCTGATGTTGTCATTTTAGCTGGACCTGCAATTCCCACATAATGGCTACTCCTACTACCTTCTTGCAATGTGTCAGTTGGAGGTAGTTTGTTTTTCTTTCCCCAGGAAAACAGAGCTCGTCTTTCTTGTCTCTGGTGTAGAGCTTTTCTAAGTCTGCGAAGATGTTCTGCAACTTTCAACATCTCAGGACGTTTGTTGAGTTCCATCCTCAAGCATTTACCTGCCAATTGTGCAATTTGTTCCATAGTCTTCATGTTGCTCGGGATTGCAATTCCAGAATCAAACATCTCTCTCACGCTCCTCATTCCTTCTGCAAGAGCTTTAGTAAAATTTTCAGCATCAAACATCTCTCTTGGCTTTTTTCTTGTTATCAGTTCCAAGAGCACTACCCCAAAACTATAAACATCGTTCTTTGCTATCAGCCGACCAGTACGAGCAAACAGAGGGTCCATGTAACCTATACTTCCTATGATATGTACAGTATATAGAGTATTTGTATTTTCAGTGTTGACTAGTCTTGATATTCCAAAGTCTGATATTTTTGCTCCGAGTCCTTCATCCAAAAGTATATTTGCAGGCTTGATATCACCATGAATGACCTGAGTATACATTTGTGAATGCATATAACCCAACGCATCTGCACATTCTATGGCAATTCTCAGTCGCGTATCCAAGGAAATGGGAGCATTGTCCCCGTGAAGGACATCGCTTAGGTTTCCTTTAGGAATATACTCCGTCACCATCATTACGGCATTTTCTTCTAAACAGTAGCCTACCAATCTGACTACGTTCTTGTGATTGATTTCTCGGTGAACAGTCAACTCTTTGGCAAAGTTTTCTTTCACATTGTTGATAAACCTCTTGACTGCAACCACACTTTTGTCCTCAAGGACACCTTCATAAACTTCTCCAAAGGCACCTCTCCCGAGCATAGTTTCATAGTTGTTGGTAAATCTTACTATCTCATCTTGTGTGAAACATTTCACATTGTGATTACTATGTGCTATCCATTTTGATCTATCATCCCCTTGGATTAGTTCTCTTACCATGCTATCTGGATAATCCATCTTGTGAAAATCGTAGAATAGTGTATGTAGCCGCTAGATTTGGCCACAATTCTGCAGATATTTTTGCCTAAAAGTAGTATGGAGAGTACTAGATTATAATTTCATGACCAATATACATATAACAGTTCAATGTTATGCATGACGTTCCAGCTAACTTTCATGACAAAAATGAGAAGCATGATGGTCTAAGATCTAGTTCGCAGAAGTTGAATTGGGATGTATTGCGTTAGATTCAGTTTATAAGTTTAATGATGTAGAGTGGGAAGATGTGAGTATGAACTGCTGGGTTATTTCAAACCTGTTTAAGAAGTTAGATGTTGATGATGTAGCTTGAGCGGCAGAATCTCATAGTATAGATTAATTTGAAAACAGTCAATTTCTATTTTGCTTTCGGGTGTAAATCAAGATGGATCGAAATTGGTGCTCTGTTTACAGATCACACGGTGGTTTAATGATTTGGTGACTTCCCTCAACAAAAAAAAGATGGATCGAAATTGGTTGCATCACAGCTCTAAAGAGATACTATACCAAATTAAAATTACTAACAACTAAATACATAACATACCTGTTATGAACCCGTGTACGATTACAGAGCATGAGTCGATCACCTGCCACTCGCAGAATTTGGTCTTCGCATGGCATAGCATGCGGAGGGGCCAATTATAAGAAACGGTGGTGCTTCTTCATCACTTGCTGCATGGTCAACTCTTCATTGCATCCACGCGTTGTGCATTTGTCTTATCTTCTACTTATTCTTGGGAAAATAATATTTTCCTTTTTTGTGTGCAGAAATGGGCCAGGCAGCCTTTATAGACTCAAATGATTAGACATGCATTGATGCATAGTCGTGTACAGCAGTGCGGAACCACACGGCTGATCGTGAGAATTATTGGGACGAAAGTTTTTTCTTGATTTTGTTTCTCTTCTAGTACTTGATTTTTTTTAGACGTTTGTTTGGTTGGTTGGTCTTGGAAAAAGACTGGTTGCTAGAAGACTAGAAGGTGTGGAGTGCTCCATTTTTGGCTCCTTACTAAAATTATATATGGATAATTTCTGAATAAGCTGAGGTTGTTTGGTTTGCACCTGGTCTGGGAGATCCACTACGCTCGCCGTTTCGTCCCACAGGGCCACAGGCCGCCCATGGAGACCAGTGCCTCGATCATCTTCCGCCACAGAAGAGTACCACTCAGATTCGGAGGCCGGCCGCGAGCTCAATGCTCATACCCTTCCTCCAGTAGGGCGTCGCTCACAAGCAGAAGCAGCCACCCACCCTTGCCTCGTCGATGTTACCGCCGACCTGAAAGACAGCCAAATCCGATCTAACGCGGCACGAATGTGACGCAGACGCCTAATAGGCAATGGTAGGACGGCCAAGGACATGCAGCAACTGCGGATTCTGGCCGGACCCAGAGGCGCCGACGGCCGACCAAAGGAGAAGGGGAAGGGGATAAAGCTCGGAAAGACACCGCAATGTGTTTCCTTCAATAACTATTTTTTTTAACGGAACGGCCCAGAAGGGCCAGGAGTTTCATTCCAGCGGTGGGGTGACTTTTACAAAGAGACGTACAAAGATTAAGAAAATCACATCAAGGCTCCTGCAAATAACGACTAGCACCCTAACTAGGATTGCAAAAAAGCAATCGGATCCAGACGAACCGCCGGCGACAAGCTGCAACGCGGCGGCTCCACCCTAGCACCAACCGAGGACGAAACCACTTGGTTGGAGGGGGAGGGGCTGAAGTGTCGCCGCGGAACAGCAAAGAAACCTCACGCAGAGGTAGATGAAGCTCGAGCAACCACTGAAGCCGAGTGTGATGTGGCCACCCATTTGGCCAGAGATAGCGGCGGCGGAACGAGAGCGTCGCTTGGAGAACGTCGCCGAGAGCAGAAACTCCGAAGGCTCCCAAAAGCTGTGAACCAAGGCAGCAGCTGCCTCACTACTTCGTACCACCCCCTCGCCTCCACGGCCGTCCAGGTAGGTTGGAGTAGAAGCAGCGTCGTCCTGGGAACAACAGCAACGCGCGGGGAAGAGGGAGCCGACCCCCCGCCTCAGGAGCCCATCCTTCAACCCCTCGCCTCCATGGCAGGCCGGAAAAAGGGGGAGCTACTACAGATGAAGAAGGCCACCGTCCAGCGCCGCGCGAGCACACCAGAACAGAGGAACTCCCCTCACCACCCAAGGCCCACCGCTCCGCCCCCAACCCCTCGCCGCGACGGCCGGCCAGAGAGAGAGGGAGACACGCAGAAGCAGTAAGCAAGGGTGGGCAGAACGCGACCAAGCTTTTATTTGAAGATGAGGTGGTCGTCGATGTCGTGGCCAGCTTCAGCCATAGAAGCTTTCCCACACCACCGATGAACCCTAGAGATTGGATCTGGTTGCCAAGATCCAGAGCTCCCCATCTGGGCAGCACGCCCAAAACTACGGCCAAATGGCCAAAATGTCTACAGCTAAGGGCCCTATCTTCTCCGACGCCTCCCCTTGCCCACCTCCAGCCGGCTATTCCGGTGGAGGGGACGGGAGGGAGGCCCGGCCGGCGACGGGTGGGGGGCAGAAGTTAGGGAGAGAGAGGGAGCTGCGGGAGGGGGGGAGAGACGCCCTTTCGATAACTGTATAGGCGTGTATTCTACGCTCGGAAACGTAACATTATAGTTCACGCATTCTTTATGGATCGGTGAATACCCGGAACATGAAAAATGTAGCTCCTTATTTCTATTCATCAATTGCAAAACATTGTATGCATTCCATAAAACAAAACTAGGGTATGCAAGTGACAACCCGTATAATTCTGCGGAAATAGAAAGTTAACTCAGACTAGACTTAAAAAGACTAAAACTAGTCTAACCAATTTTGACCACGAATCTCTCAAAATCTCTAAAAACTAAAACTAGGGATTTGGTTAGCCCTAAACCATCCTCGGAATCTCTCCACGACGACCTCATGAGAACGGATAAGTGGTATAAAATTGGGGGGGGGGGGTCCTCTCGGTGCTAGAGCATCTCATCGACGCCCCTTTGTTGATGGTGCTGCCAAATGTCGGCGGCGCTGCTCCTCCTCTACTAGGCACGATCGACGAGGTTCTTTGATGTAGCCCCCTCCCCCTCACAAGAAAAAAGTAGACCAAAGGCGGTGCTTCGTCATGCGCACCACAGCCTTGCATACATGGTGCGCCACCACCCTAGTTGGATGTCGTTGTTGCACCTCCCTTCTCTGTCATCGATGTTGCGAGCCCAGGCGGTGATGCCCGCACCGGCATGGTGGAAATATGCTCTAGAGGCAATAATAAATGTATTATTATTCATATTTCTATTTCATAATTTATTTTATTTTTCTATGTTATAATTTTATTGGTTTCAGATAATGTGTATTTGGAGGAAACCCCTAATACATGTGTGAAATAATAAACATCAATAAGATATCCTTAGACTTGCCTCTAAGACTAGTTTATATATCAAAGATAGCCCCGGTTTCCATAGGCAAGACGACAAAGTGTTGTGGAGTTGCCAATGATATGTAAGAACGGAGTAGTTGAAGAACAACGATGATGGATAGATCTAACATGATATACCGTGAAACGCATCCTCAATATTGGTTAATCGATAGTTTCTCATAAACAATATATTGCCTTTAATAAAAATCGTTAGATCAGGTGACACATGTGAACTTGGGTATAATATGGACATGGCGGGATTCTCAAACGATGCTCTAAACAAGAGTAATTATAAAGTCGGTCTTTGCTCTTACCATATGTTACTTTAAGTATTCACATGGTGTGCTTGCGGGAATTGCTACTCCCGACAATGGAGAGATATACTTTGGGACCACTCATGTACTGTAATGTTCGTCATCATTTGGTCGAACACGTGGTTAAGTTGTTGATCACAAGAACATCGATGGTACAGTATGAGTAAAGAGTACATGCCAGGTAACGAGAATAAAATGGTGTTTCATCTCGGGCAATGTAAAGTATCGATGAAGGAATGTGAAATGTACCGAACATAATACTATGGTTCACACAATAAAGATATTTGTGTTATTTGCAGGGATTACTACATGTATCAAGACACTAATAGTAATCATTGTCGCGAAAGTAGTTCTAGACATGTCCGTAAATATCCGAACTCACAGGGGCACACACTTAAGACATTATCGGCATTTAGAATGTGAGTGTGATTGAAGATAGTTGAATAAATTGATACCAAAAGAATGTTTCAGAGTGTCTCCGAATATTTTAGAGGTGTCTAGGATATCAATGAGAATGGACAGAATTGTTCTGAACATGTCATGGAAGACATCGAGAATATTTTAGGAAGGTTCTAGAAGTAATTTGAATGAGTTCGGAATTTTTTAGAAAGCTTCAGAATAAATATTCATAATTAAAAGTAATTATCCTGGTGGAGGCACCATGGGCTAGAGGGGCCGCATGGGCCCTACAGGGCCGCGCGTGCATGGGAATGAGGGAGGGAAACCCTGGTCGAGTCAGCCAGGGCCTCCCCTAGGCCGGTGGGTGGGGGAGAGGTGGCAGGGAGGGAGGAGTCCTTCCGAGACTCGTACTCCCCCCTAGTCGAGTTGGAGGAGGAAGAAGGAGTCCTTTCGGGACAGGAAATCCTACTCCTACCCTCTCTTTGTGTGTGGGGGGGGGGAAGGAAGGAGGAGTCCTACTAGGACACAAAGTCCCACTTCTACTCCCTCTCTTGTAGAGAGGCTATCAACATATATATACAGGGGCAGGGCGAAAGGCAAAGGACACGCGTTTTGTAGAAACCATGCACTAGCCTTGCCCATCATCGACATCGCCGCCGCGCCGCTTCCACCGTCGCGCCGCTCATCGTAGCCGTAGGTCGTAACCGCCTCGGTGTCTTTGAGATCGTCGTCCTATGCTTCTTCATGTTGTCGTCGTCATCACGAGGAATCCTTATTCTTCATCACGCCGGAGTGCTAATCGTCTTCTACCTCCGTCTAGATCTAATCTAGTCAGACGACAAAGTGCTGCCGGATCTTCATCGACACGTTCCTGCTTCGTCCGAGAGCTTGATATCACTTTGACGCATTATCTTTCTCGTTGTACGTGTGGATACCAGTGAAGGTGCGATGCTTGGAGCACTTGATCATTGGAGCCATCCGTGGGATAATACATCTTCTCGTGACTCGCTAAGGCTTGTTGTGGGGATCAATGCACAACCAACCTCGTTATCGACAAACTTCTGCTAGTTCGATCTTCGAGAGTGTGCAGGAGTACATGTATCCATTCTCTCACAAATGGAGAAGAGGTTGCTAGTCAAAGATGAAACTATCCTAACAAAAAGGAAGAAAACTGAAAATGAAGGAGTAAGAAGGATAGAGAAGTTAATGAGAAATCTGGGGGACTATCAAGACAAATGTTGGCATAGTAAAAGAACTACTAGAGCATGAAGTTGCTCAAAACAAAATAATAATGGTAAGTAGAGGAACTTCTGATATTATTGGAGGTAAGCCTAACGGTAAGCACACAGCTCAACAGAAAATTCCTTTATGTGGGACTTTGTGACTTAAGCTCCTCTATAAATATTATGCCTTACTCTATTTATGAGGGGTTATGTTGATATCTTGATGAACCAGAACTCAAGCCTTCTGATAAAACCATCATGCTTCCGGATAGAACTTTGCAGCAAACTCATGGAATTCTTTGTAATGCTTATATTTCTGTAGGAACTTTTATTTACCTAGTTGACTTTTATATTATTTATATGCATTCTGACTTCTTTTGTCACGTAATATTTGGGAGTTACTTTTATAGTTCCATGAACATTGATATTAACGATAGGAAACAAGTTATGTCTCTGTAGTTTGGAGAAGAGGATCTCAAGGTAAATTGTCACCAATTCAAAAAATTGCCATATGAAAGGTAGGTTGAGATCAAAGAAGAAAAAACTATTGAAGAGTTGGTAGCAATTTATTTTGGCACCCACCATCTGAGCTGGAAAGAAGCCTGAACAAAAATGATTAGCTTCCAAATGATTTTGAAAAGGAAGACCTTGACAATATCCTCGGCACTAGGCCTAAAATAGAGGATCTTCTTAAAGATGAATTCAAAGAGTTAGAAAGAAAAGGAGATGAAGATCCACCTCCTCTGGTCTTAAACCCCTACCTCCAGGGCTCAGGTATGAATTTTTAGACAAAGAAGGGAAGTGTCCTATTATTATTGATGATAAGCTCTCTCTCAAAGAAAATAAGAAATTATTAGACGTGCTTGTTGATCAACGTGAAACCTTTGGATACACCCTTAGTGATATAAAAAGAATAGATCCCTCCATAGTCACTCATAAAATTCCTACGATTGAGGATGCTAAGCCTTTTGTTGACACCCAAAAAAGACTGAATCCTAAAATGAAAGAAGTAGTGAGGAAGGAAGTTATACGCATGTTAGACACTAGTATTATTTACCCAATTTCTGATAGTAAATGGGTAAGTCCTACTCATTGCAGACCTAGAGAATGATGTGTAACCATAATTAATAACTATAAGGACAAACTTATCCCTATTAGAACTATAGCAGGGTATAAAATATGTATAGATTTTAGAAAATTGAATAAGGAAACTGTTAAAGGTCATAATCAAATACCTTTTATGAATCGTACTTTAGAAAGAATGTCTAGCAATTATTATTTGTGCTTTCTTGGCGGTTACTCTAGTTACTCTCAAATTGCTATCCAACCCGAGGACCAAGAGAAGACAACTTTTACTTGCCCATATGGGAGGTATGCTTATAGACTGATGCATTTTGGTTTATGCAACGTAGCTGCAACTTTTCAAGAATGTGTTTTGAAGATATTTGATAGCTTTGTTGAAGATTCTACGGGAGTTCTTATGGACATTTTTTGTCTACGGAACTGCTTTTGAACAATGTCTCTATGATCTTCCTAGGATATTGTAGCATTGTAGATAAACCAAGTTAGTCCTTAATTGGGAACACATCCGATTCATGGTAAGAGAAGGTATTGTTTTTGGACATAAAATTTCTGAAAAAGGTATTGAAGTTGATAATTCAAGCATGGTTATCTGGAAAGATTATCGATACCTCAGGATGTAAGAGGGGTAAAGAACTTTCTTGGGCATGCGGGGTTTTATTGGTGCTTTATCAAGGATTTATCTAAGCTTGTTGCACCCTTAACTTACCCTTTAAATAAGGATACACCCTTTTCTTTTGATAGAGATTTATTGATTCTTTTGAACAACTAAAAAAGGTGTTAATTTCTGCACATATTATTCAACCACCTAAATGGGATGAACCGTTCGAAATTATGTGTGATGCTAGCGACTATGCCATTGGGGCCATTCTTGGTCAATGAGAAGGCCTAAACTTAAATGTATTGAATATGCTAGCCGAGTTTTTAATGAAGATAAAAATAATTATGCAACAACTGAGAAAGAATTGTTAGCCGTTGTTTTCGCCTGCGATAAGTTTAGACATTACATTCTAAACTCCAAAGTGATAGTGCACACGGATCATCAAGCTTCAAGACATCTTTTGCCCAATAAAGATGCAAAGCCTCGTTTGATTAAGTGGGTCCTTCTACTACAAGTGTATGACTTACAAATAGTTGATAGAAGAGGTAAGGATAATCTCGTTTCCTATCACCTTTCGCCACATGTAAGGCATAATGAAGATCCTACCCCTATTAATGAATCCTTGCCCGGTGAATATCTTGCAGTCTTAGAATCGCATGACCCGTGGTTTGCAGATTACGCTAATTTTCTGGTAGGTAAGTTTTTTCCAAAGGGAATGAATTAAAATAAAAGGAATAATTTCTTTAGTGATTTAAAGTATTACTTTTAGGATGATCCTTATCTATACATGCATGGTATTGATGGGATGATTAGGAAATCTGTACCTGATCATGAGATGGGCGCTATTTTAAGAGCTTGTCATGATAGTCCTTGTGGGGGACATCATGCCGACAACTGCACCGCAACCAAATTCTTACAATCGGGATTATATTGGCCAACCTTGTTCAAAAATGCTCATAATTATGTTAGTAATTGTGATGCTTGCCAACGAATGAGTAACATAGGTAAAAGACAAGAAATGTCCATGAACTACAAGCTTATAATAGAACCATTTGATGTTTGGGGAATGTATTTGATGTGGCCATTTACTACCTCTCATGGCTATACTCATATTATTGTTGTTGTTGACTATGTTACTAAGTGGGTAGAAGCTATACCCACCTTGCATGCAGATGTAGCTACATCTATCAAGATGATCAAGGACATCATTTTTCCCAGGTTCAGAGTCCCTCGATTTTTAAATACTAATGGTGGAACTCATTTTATGA
This sequence comes from Avena sativa, assembly GCA_916181665.1. Classification (NCBI taxonomy): domain Eukaryota; kingdom Viridiplantae; phylum Streptophyta; class Magnoliopsida; order Poales; family Poaceae; genus Avena; species Avena sativa. The sequence goes on along the minus strand of OV702289.1, from coordinate 538,067,482 downwards.
ATGGTAATTTTAGGAAAATCCTTCACAAATATGCGATCGAGCATCGAGTAGCTTCACCTTATCACCCACAAACAAGTGGGAAGTTGAGCTTTCAAACTGGGAAATTAAAGTCATACTCCAGAAAATGATGAATAATTCAAGGAAGGATTGGTCCATAAAGCTAAATGACACATTATGGTCATATCGTACAACTTTCAAAAATCTAATGGGAATGACACCATACAAAATAGTCTACGGTAATCTTGTTATCTTCCTTTAGAATTAGAACATAAGGCCTGCTGGGCTATTAAAACTCTGAATTTGATTTTAAAACTGTAGGAGAAAAATTCTTTTAGATATTCGTGCCTTAGATGAACTCAGGAATGAGGCTTATGAAAATGCTAAAATATTCAAAGAGAAAGTTAAAAGTTGAGATGATAGAAAAATAGAGAACGGGGAATTCAAATCCGGGGATAAAGTTTTTCTCTACAATTCTCGGCTAAAGATTTTTGTAGGCAAGTTGAGATCCAGGTGGGAAGGTCCTTACAAATTGGAAGAAGCCTATCCCTCGAGAGCGGTCAAGCTGAAAAGTAATACCCCTTCTTCTTCTTGGATTATTAATGGGCAACGATTGAAGCATTGTAGAGTTAGAGAGGTAAACACGGTGGAACTAATATTCCTAGTAACTATCGAGGAATATATTAAACAAATGGTAAGGTAAGGTGACTAGATACCTACTGATCTTATTTGTCTCGGTTTTTCATTCGTGTGATCTTTTCTGCACTTTTGGAAAAGTTCTTTGTATACCTTGCATTTTTGCATTCGTTGTGATCTGTTTTCCGACCTGGTACAGGCGGACCGTACGGTCGGACACGCCCGTACCAGTGGTGATTAACAGCTCTGCCTCTTCCTCTGGTTTTGTTCGATTTATCATAGTTCTGTACGGGAGGGAGGTACGGCCGCACCCACCCGTACCACTAGTTGTTAAACCCCTAGTAACTTTTCTTTGTTTTCATTTATTTTATTTGTAGTTGGTACGACCAGTCTGTATGGGCAACCCTCCCATATGGTAGGTCATTAAGAACACGGTGCCCTTTATAGTTTTCGTCCGTTCTTACATAAAAAAACCTATTTACCACCTCAGAGTAGGTCAGTGGCAGCTAGTACGGTGATGTGATAGACAAATAGCCCAACAAGTTGTATCATAATGAGATCTAGTTATAAAATTCACCATTGATGATAAAATAAGGAAACCTCACAACCTGATCCTTAGACTATGAGATAATGCAAATCACCGTTCTAGAGGGAGCTTAGATGGTATCAAGTATCATATCGTGACTGGATGGTCAAAAAGGTGCTACTCAGGTTTCCCGAAGGGGCGTGTAGAAGAGTACATATCAAGAACAAGATTTTCCCATCCATGTAATAGACAGATACATTTGTGGCCATCTCGGTGACATTGCATTAACGGAGCTTGCAAGCGTGTGACTAGGTCACGGAATGCAACGACAGGAACGAGAAAATAAGTTCATCGGTAACGATATCGAATGAAGGTATGGAGATACCCTAGATCAAATCTCGGGTGAACTAGGTATTAAGTGGAAAAGGAAATGGGAAATGACGTTTACGGTTCAAACAACATTATCATCATGAAATGCATATGGGTCATTATGGGCATCTAGGTCCTGCTATTGATCATTGATAGAGATCATGTCTGTGCCATTCCCGAGCCGTGGGGAAATACACTTAAGGGTGCGATGAGATATAGATCCTTTGTAAGTTGGAATCACCATATAAAAGATAAAAGGAAACCAGAAAAGTTCCGTGAGAGGACCAGAATCATTCCAGGAAAGTTCCAAAGTCATTCGGAGGAAATCGAAGGGGAACCAAAAGGTGTTTCGGGTCAAATCGGATTTTATAATATGTATTTACATATTAATTAATGTAATTAATACTAAATATAATATTAAAATCTAATTTTAAGGGGTATTCCACTAATGGGCCAAACTTCCTAGAGAAAAAGGGCCCATGAAGGAAAACGCAAGAGGGAAGGGCTAAGACCATGCCCTAGGGTTTTGGGGGCACCTAGGGCTACCCCCTCCCTTGGCCGGGGGCTAGGGTTAGGGTTTGGGGCTCCCTAGGGCTGCCTCCCTCCCTTGGCCGCCACCTAGAAGGCTTGGGGGAGGGGCAAGCCTACCCGCTCCACCCCTATATAAAGAACCCCCCTTGGAGGAGGGGGGCACACCAAAAGGGCACGAGTTGGGATCTCTCCTCCCTCCTCCATGCGCATCGTCCCTCCCTCTCCAATCTCTCTCTTGTTGTCTCATTGTGTTGGTGTGGTCCCAAGAAAGGACTGTACACGCAAGAGACGTCACACCTGGATCACGCCATTGCGCTACAGGGATTCCAATCCGGAGATCTACTTCCACACTCTCGGCAGGGATCAAGGAGTCAGAGGTCGTCATCATACACCATATGTGTACAAACCCTCGAGGGTGCCTCATACGAGGGCATCTTGGATATCGTGAGCCGGAGCTGCGGCACAATGAAGATGGAGCAAGGGTGACATGCGAGGCGCATCACGACCTTGAGGTCAGCCACAAGTTTGACTACTTCAACCATGTTCCCTCGAAACGTTAACCGCGTACGGTCTACAAGGGTATATATTCTATATGCTCCGGTCGTTACTCCATTACTACATAGATAGATCTTGGGCGTTAGGGAGTTCCAATATAGGAATTTTTTTGTTTTCTACTATGTAGCCCTTCAGTGGTATCAGAGCCGATATATGTGTAGGAGTGTTATACGGCCAGTAAGTACGAGTATTGTATGGGCATTGATCCCTTAGTTTTTACCCTCTAACATGTACTTGTGTATATCACGGTATTGTTTGATGAAGCGGCCAGACCGACCTTACCTGTATTCGTATGCGAGACTGGTTCCACGCTTGACATACGGCTTGTCCTGTATAAGTGGCTAGCGGGTGTCTGTCTCTCATTCAATAGTTTATATGGCATCTACAACGGAGGGCCCCGAAACGGGTGTAGTAGAGACAACTGTTGGATCCATGTTGTGGTTGGAAAGTTCATAATTTAGAAACGGTTCTATTGCGAAAGCCCTGACAACCACATAAAACTTACAGTAGATAAAGTAGAGGTGTCTAACTTTGTTTTGCATGAGGGCTTGTGTTATGATATGGTATTGGTCGTTACGAAGGTAAAGTAGTTTACTTTAGTGTTACTAAGTAGTATAGTAATAGTCATCATTCCAATGGACAACATGCTGGTGGCATCGTGGACTTGGCGTTAAACCAGGGGCAAGATGGAGATCATGCCGGACCGCTCGATGGAGATCAAGGTGCAATAAGAAGGACCATATCATATTACAATATACATGTGATGTTGATACCTGTTTTATATCTTATTATATGCTAGTCAGATACTCAACGGCAGCAAATAAGATAATCCCTAAGTAATTCCAATGATAGTGTTCCCCTTGTGTGTGCACCACTAAGAAAGTTCTTTGTTATGAGGTAGGCCGTGACGACCGGGTGTCAAACATATCTGCGTTCGCATACAGTGGGTGTAAGCCATGTTGCACTGCAAATACACACAAGTTAGATTTGGTGAGCCTAGCATGTGTAGACATGGACTTGGAACACAGGAGACCGAAAGGTCGATCATGAGTCACATGGTTGATGTGATTGACATTGGGGAATGTCTACCTTTGAAACTGCATTGCCGATCGTGATGATCGGGGGTGGTGTAGCGGATTGGGATCGTGTGATCACTAAAATCGTCCAGGGGATGACAATTTTAATGGGAGCTCAATTAGGATTGAACTCATATTATGAACTTAGTCTAGATGTCTATTTGCAAATATCTTAATAGATCATGGTCTATCCCACTGAGGTCTTTTGCGACCATGGGAAATTGCTTTGCTTGATGTGGAACTTAGCAAAATGGTCAAACTTCATAGATTAATACCCACGCTTGAGGGATATCCTCGTAATAAAATGATCTTCTCTTCTTGATATAATAACTAGTAGGAGATAATTCAATGACTCTGCAATGTTTGTGTTTTCTCCATAATCATCCAATAATCCATCCTCCATACGATGGCGAGTTGGACTCAATTTTGTCTTGTGCAAGATCTAGGACATAAGGTATGAGCTGTTGGATGAGCTTTTCTCCATCATGGATGAAAACAAAATATTTGGAGAATCACTTAATGATCATGCATTAGAGTTGAGAACTCCCGGAAGGGCTTGATTGCAACGGAGGTCATGGATGAAAAGAATACATGTTAGATATACAAAATTATAAATGTAATTCTTGCAAAACTCGTTGCAGTTTACATAAGTATTGGATACTTGTCCTATTTTGTGAAAATAGGATGGCCTGCAGGAGAATTGCTGGCATTTAGGCAATGTGGCTTGATGATGGCAAGCAGAACAGTTGATGCCCGACATCACCCCTTTCCTCAAAGGTTTATCATTTGGATTAGTGGACTTGAATATAATTTTGTAATCCTTGTTTATGTGTCTTGCTTTTAGCAAGACGATTGTTCATATGAATAAGTTACAAGCCAGTTGTACTGTTCTTGTGAATAATACCTTTATGGTCACATTATGATTCTAAATGAGTTATTCTCATCACTATGTTAATGATAATAGTTTAAGCATTTATAAAGGATTAGAATCCTAAAGGACATCCAAAGTTTAATAATGAAACGACACTATTGTTTAAGTCATGATGATTATTGCATGTTCTTCATTCTAAATGAAGATCGTGGTCTTACATACTTGATTTAGAGACTTTGCAGAACCATGTCTCGCTGGGCAGAAGGACTAAAACTCCGCATTCTGGTAAAATGGTGATATGCGAAGAAATGTTGAACTTTATACATAATGATGTATCATATTTTCAACAAGATAGTGGAAATCATTATTTATACTTCATGTTGAATCTTATACATAGTGATGTATCATATTTTTAACAAATAGTGGAAATCATTATTTCATACTTCATTGTGGATTTAAGTAAATATGAGTATCTACTTAATAAAACATAAGTTTGAAACTGTTTTGAATTGTTCAAAAGATTTCAAAGTGAAGGAGGATATTGAATTAACAAGAGTACAAAAGTCTCTTCGATTTGATCGACATGACTAAAGTATTTACGTTAATTTTGGCATAAAATGTCTTGTGAAAGATGTTTCACAAATTATGAAAATTGGACAAATTCAAACTATATTGAAATGTCTAAATATCATAATAATGTAGTATTAGATACATATGGTATAATATCATCTCTTATAGAGGTTATAGTTATCATTTAGAGTTAGAGATCGAAATAAGCAAACACTCATTTGAAATACAAAGGAACATCTAAAAGATTCACGGAAACGACACCATAAGAGTTATGGCATGTTCGAGTTTCTAGAGGTTTCGATAATTCAAAATCATAGCAAATAAACAAGTCTTTGTAGCGTATTCTTAGGCAACTATGAATACATATTCCACAAGGGGAAAACCTGATGTTGTCCTAAGTTGATGTGTCTTGATGAAGATACAGGTGGAAGAAAGTAAAAGATCAAAACAAGGTATTTGACCTTACCTCTAGATTGTTGAGTGGCGCAACGGAATTTGTTTCGTGAAACCAAACTCTACAAATAGAGGAGAAACTAATGATAATGATCATAAAGTTTCAGCGAATACTTTTACTAAAGAAAGTAGGATTCGACGTATATTCTACAAGTTTGCGGAATTATATTATTGATTCACTCGTCATGTTATTTGAGCAAGACATATCTACAAACTACAAAGAAGCGTGATGGACCTAAGTGCGAGAAATGGCTAGGAGTCATAAGATCCTATATTAAGTTAAATTTAAGATTGCAAAGTAATATGTTACTTGATCTTATTAAGTAAAGAAGTTTACTTTATATTTCTAAATGACTTCAAAGTCATAAGATGGAAATGAAACTTAATGGAGATGTAAATCTCGATTTGTCGCAAAGTATGGACAAATTCAAGGAGTTAAGTACAAATGTAGCGATGCTTGAGTCTATTGGATTTACACTAGCAATATATGGATATTGGAATCTCGTAGATGGAATTCTCAATTTGATGATGATCAAATAATTTTGAAATGTCCAAGATTACTGAGAGGACCTGCATTTGAGTGGGAGATAAGTAGCTTGGCTAAATCTTAATATGTAGCAGGCATATTTTGAGTGGGAGCTTAGTGAAATCCCTGGGTCTCATATATGGATGCCATATTTGAGTGGGAGCGTGACATTATTCTGAAATGTGTGGATGAAATATATGAATGATGTGATTGGTACTAATAACATTTAAGTTGGTAAATATGTATGAATTTGAACATGTTATTAAACAATGAGATCTATCGATATAGATTGGTAAGTTTAATAAACATCATAGTTGAAAGCTTCCTGGACTTGATTCTGAAGATGTTCAGAATATCCTAGACAAGATTCTGAAGTAATTCAGAATGGAACAAGGTAAGAAATAAGTTCTTACTTGTATGAAGCATTGCATTAGTCTCAGTAATGCAACCATGGTTAAAAGAAAGAAAGAGATGTGTTGCATCTCCTATGCCTCAGTCATAGGTTCTTCCATACAACCATATTGTATATTCGATGTAATGTGACCCGAGGTTCTGGTTGGAAGGACAAGTTCTTAAATGTAAGAACATGTCTTGAAGTGATTCCTGAGTTAATCACTGGACTAGAATTAAGTTTGTCCATAAATGGCAAGAAGCAAAGTAAGGCGCATAGTTGCATTTCATGCACTAGGATCTACATAGATAAAGAAATACAAGGGCACAATCTAACGTGATGTATATTGTTGTGGTGGGACTAATTCATCTTTATGCAGAGGGTGTGTCCTAGGGCACAATGCCCATGATAAAGCTCGTTTTGGCTGATCTACCGTCACTGCTGGCTCCTGGAAACTGACCTCACTCTGTTGCCATAACTACTATACATACACAAAGAAGTGATAAGTGTGTTTCAAAGTTTAAGTGACAATAGTGAAAGCGGTCGTCATGGTAAACACTAGAAACAAAGTCTCACTTTGTCACCAAACGAATACTTCAACCCATTATGAGATAATGGTATGAAATGTCAAAGTTAGGAAGACATTAACGATTTGCAAAGACATAATGATCTGGGAAAACAGAACATGGACAAGACGTTTTTCATAAGCATGCATGATCAATAAACGCATACGTGATATGGTTTATGATGAGTAAAATGCGAGCTAGATTATTTGTACTCTAGAGCAAGTGGGAGACTGAAGGAGATATGCCCTAGAGGAAAATAATAAAGCATATTGTTTTATGTATCTCTTATGTTCATAATATGTTTCATAATGTGCTATAACTGTATTAATACGAAACATTAATACACCTATGGTATGTAAACAAACCAAGTCTCTAGTTACCTCTAGCGAACTAGTTCATTGGTCATGAGGATGATCTAGGGATTCGAGATCATGGGAATTTATGCCAATTGACAATGAGGTCATGTCATTAGTTGAATGATGTGATAGACAAATAGCCCAACAAGTTGTATCATAATGAGATCTAGTTACAAAGTTCACCATTAATGATAAACTAAGGAAACCTCGCAACCTGATTCTTAGACTGTGAGATAATGCAAATCACCATTCTGGAGGGAGATTAGATGGTATCAAGTATCATACCATGATTGGAAGATCAAAAAGGTACCACTCAGGTTCCCCAAAGGGGCATGTAGAAGAGTACATATCAAGACTAGGATTTTCCCATCCATGTAATCGACAGATACATTTGTGGCCATCTCGATGATGTTGCATTAATGAAGCTTGGAAGCGTGTGACTGGGTCACAAAATACAACGACATGGAAACGAGAAAACAAGTTCAGCGGTAACGAGATCGAACGAAGGTATGAAGATACCTTAGATCAAATCTTGGGTGAACTAGGTATCAAGTGGCAAAGGGAATGGGAAATGACGTTTATGGTTCAAACGGCATTATCATCTTGGAATGTACGGGGGTCATTATGGGCATCCAGGTCCCGCTATTGATCATTGATCGAGATCATGTCTGCACCATTCCCGAGTCGTGGGGAAATCCACTTAAGGGTACGATGAGCTAGAGATCCTCTGTAAGTTGGAATCACCATATGAAAGAGAAAAGGAAACCGGAAAAGCTCTGTGAGAGAACTGGAATCGTTCTGGGAAAGTTCCGAAGTCGTTCGGAGGAAATTGAAGGGGAACCGAAAGGTGTTTTGGGTCAAATCAGATTTTGTAATATATTAAAATCTAATTTGAAGGGGTATTCCACTAATGGGCCAAACTTCCTAAGAAAAAGGGCCCATGAGGGAAATCGCAAGAGGGAAGGGCCAAACCCATGCGCCTAGGGTTTTGGGGGCGCCCAGGGCTGCCCCCTCCATTGTTCGGTGGCTAGGGTTAGGGTTTGGGGCGCCCTAGGGCTGCCTCCCTCCCTTGACTGCCACCTGGAAGGCTTGGGGGAGGGGCAAGCCTACCCCCTCCACCCCTATATAAAGGACCCCCCTTGGAGGAGGGGACACACCAAAAGGGCACGAGTTGGGAGCTCTCCTCCCTCCTCCATGCGCCTCTTCCCTCCGTCTCCAATCTCTCTCTCTTGTTGTCTCATTATGTTGGTGCGGTCTCCAGAAAGGAATGTACACGCAAGAGACGTCACACTTGCAGCACGCCATTGCATTGCAGGGATTCCAAGCTGGAGATCTACTTCCGCACTGCTGGTAGGGATCAAGGAGTCAGAGGTCGCCATTGTACACCGTATGTGTACGAAACCTTGAGGGTTTCTCATACAAGGGCATCTTGGATGTCATGAGCCGGAGCTGCTGCACGATGAAGATGGAGCAAGGGGTGACCTACGAGGAGCATCGTGACCTTGAGGTCGGACATGAGTTCGACTACTTCAACCACGTTCCCCTCGGAACGTTAACCGCGTACGGTCTATAAGGGAGTTCCAACATAGGAATTTTTTCTACTACGGAACCCTTCAACCTGCCCATACCAACTCTCGGCCCAACCTTGTTTGTCCCTTTTCTAAGCACTTTTGTATTTCTGATTCCTTTTATTAACTCTTTGCCTTTTGGATCTAGTTTTCACCTCTCATCTACCTTTGGCTCTAGCCATCATGCATCAGATCTCATGTGATCATTCAAGAACTACACAAGCTTTTCATATTAATCAGATCTGGACCAAGAAGGAGGAGGCACCGGCATCAAATACCAAAGGAGGGGATCTAGAGAGGGATTCTTCGTCTTCCTCAACTCAAGAATCTACTTAAGTGGTGTCGCTTCCCAACTGGGAAGACATGTTTCCACACAAACTGGAGATGCTCAGGCATGTGGAACAAAGGAAGAACAAAGAAGATCACTCAAACAACCCCTACAGGTATAATCTTCGTGGATCCTCTCTAAAATCTTCTCCTAGTTCCTTGCCTCAGAAGGAAGGGACACATAACGAGATTAGAGATAAGATCGAGAACCTTGAAAAGATTTCCAAAGCATGTGTTGAAACCATTGGAGAAGGGGTTTACTCCTACTAGATGATGGCCAAAAATCTTGAGAAGAGGATTAATGACATCGGTGGTAGAGTTCAATTTCTTACTAAGATTATTGTTGAGATGGATGATGACGGGAAGGTGCTCTAAAAGATAATAAAAGAGCAACATATTAGCATTACGGAACTTTCCACTCGTTTTGTGTGCATTGCTCAAGCTTGCAGACTTAAGGCGGTCGAAGAAGAAGATGATGAAGATTTCTTCACCCCAAAGAAGGAATAGGTACTCGCAAGGAGTTATGAGATATCTCTCGCCTTGATTCCAAGCTTGGGGGATCCACAAGGATCGTGAAATCTACCTTTTTATTTTTAGCATGTTTACTTGTAAGCGTGCATATTAGTTTGTGATTCCAGATTTTGCATTGGTTGCCTCATCAACCTCCTTTAGTTTGAGGAAATATTTATATCTGTTGAGTTTTGAGAATTTATGATATTCGAAGTGATTATTGATTCATGACTATTGTATTATATGTATGAATTAGGTTGAGTGTTATGATACTTGTACCACTATTATGATTTTAGGGTCTTCCCACACTAACAAAGTATTGATAAATTATGGCAAGAAAGTCTTGATAGTATATTATAGTCATAAGTTTGAAATAATATGAGCCATAAAGAGTATTAACATGATCTAATACTATTTTTGAATAAAAAGGAAAGCCTTTGCTATCAAAGAATACCAGAAACAAGAAAGTGTAAGATTGAAAAGGTTACTCAAGCAATGATCATGAATTTTTCATTACTCTAACTAAGTGCTCGAACAATAAAACTTGATGATTTTGTAATATGTCAAACTCTAAAAACTGCTTATAACTTATTGATATGAAATATGTGGAAGCCTCTAAGTCATGTGATGTGTGAAGGTGTGATATAATTCATGATGCAGTTCTATATCCGATATTGTAATTCTGATTCAATTTTTGCCTCATTTATTGTAACGACTTGTGCCTCATGAACATGATTACCTTGTCCATAAGCCACAACCTTTCTTGGGGATGAGTAAGAGTATAGCTTGGGGAAGTTGATGAGTCCAAATTTAAGCTTATTTACCTCTTGTTTTTGCATAAGTAGAGTAGGATTTTGGTATTTTACTGCGCACACACGCAGTCTTTTGACTTTGTTTCAACAGGATCCCGAATTACTAAGTCTTATGTGAATATATCAATTGGGACTATCATATTATGAAGTAATATGATATTTCTAAGTGATAAAAGTAATTTGTTTGATTTATCCTCGCACCTGGGAAAATAGAAAACGTGGGGGAAGCCTATAGAGGCCTTAATGACCTGTGGTATGGGTGGAGCTTACCCATACCATCCACCAGTACCATGTGTCAGGGTGTCCGCCTCATCAAATACTTTCACCTCGCAAAGACGGACCTGAGATCCGACATGCACAGAAACCACCAGCCTCGAAATACCTCACCAGAGAGGGATCTGGTGGAGGAACTAAGAGAAGGGAAAATCCTTGCTGCTCCACGGATCATCGGAGGACATCACATCATCCCCTTAATAATCAATCGCTACATTTCCATCACCATCACCATCACCATCTCCCTCTTCCATATTTTAGATCTTGTTATAATTCCAGGTTCAGTTTGTGGTTTGCACTAGATTTATCACCATACTTTTATCCATCCAATTGAATATGATGATGTTGTTGTTTGCTTCCATGTGTGAGTAGTTCCCTTTGTTATTGGGGAGATGGAGAAACCCTAGCATTATTATGAAATGAAATAAATATAATCTATTAATTTGGTCCATGATCCATTGATATATGATATTGTGTTTGATCTCTCTCTAGATGGTATGTGTAGTCGGCCACATATCATTTGCCCATGGGACTAAAGAGAGGGTGATACCCTTTGGACGTGTATGGGTGTATGTACAGTGCTAAGAGGTGACAGTAAACATTGGCTTATAACCTACATGGTCAAAGGGGGAATTAAGAGAGACTCACTAAGCCTATTACGATATCCATGGGGAAACCCTTAATTATGGTGGTCTATATGAATGATTGCTCTCAGGCATCGTAGTGGTTATTTAGGGATGACCTCATTACCTGACTCAAGAAAGCGACTGCCCACGAGTCTTGTAGTGAACATCTTATTATTGAGCTCCCTCCACACACATCATTACGAAAGAAATAGATTATCCTAATTATGATTAATTATCCCATGCTAGTGGTGTATCCTAAATCCCTGAGAACGCTTTCGTCTTATTGAGTTCCAACACCATTTCCAACACATTCATTACTTGTTTTATTTACTTTCTTGCACACAAATACAAAACCTTCCAAACACCCTTACTTGAAATCAAAGGCATCTTACAAGTATCCTTTTGTAGATAGTGACGAGGGGCATAAAGGCCTTAACCAAATAGCTCTATGTGGGTTCAATACTCTTATTTCGAAACAAGCTACAAGTAATCTGTGCACTTGCAGTCATCAAACACCAATCACACATGGAGTCTGTGGTGCTCTACAAATTTTCACAGATTTGATCACCTGTTATTAGTAGATGTTATTGTCAAACAGATACATATACAAGGGTTCATGTTAGAATAGCTCGCAGCCATTGATATGCACTGCTTTTGAAGCTATATACTGTAACACACATAGTTTTAATGACCTTCTAATTAGGGCTTTAGTGCGCATTAGCATGAGCATCATCTAATCTTGCTAAGAAAAAATATGCAAACAAGAAATATATGCAAAACCCTAAACCCTAGTTTTCCTCTCTCTCTTATACTCTATTCATATGGTTCTTTTATTTTGAAAACACCAAAAGTGTGGAGCCCAAACAGTATAGAGGGCCCCTGAGTATTTCAAATCATTTTATAATCCTTCTGGTAATTTTGAAATATACAAAATAGAATTGAAATGGTTTTATCAAGAGGAAAGAGAGAAAACAGGAAAGGAAAAATGGTTTTACAAAAAATGAAACCAGCCTACAGCCCATTCCTTACCTCCCCTCTTGCTACCTTTACCGCAACCCACCTTGGCCCAGCCGCAGCCCAACCGGATCATACCCGTTCGCGTGTTTCCCCTTTCTTCTTCCTCGTGCTCGGCAGAGGAAGCAACTATGTGTCCCACCACTTGCCATCAATATCCTGCGTCCTGCGATGCCCGCCGTCGCACCTAGAGTCGAGGAATGCCCACGACCTCCTCTCTCGCCCTATCCCCATTTATCTTTGTCTCTCGCTCTCCCTCACGAGCTTCTACGAGGACCCAAAACCCTAGCTTCGGCCACCATGTAGCTTCGCTATCTCCGGCCTCCCCTCGCCCAACCGAGCACGCCATCCTGATCCTTTGGTCCTTCTCGTTCATTTGCCCCAAGATGCACAAGCCAGAGCTTCCCCCAATGCCCCAATCATGGCCTCCCTCTCCGATGAGCTCTGCCACCGTTGTCATTGATTCCGGCCACCTCAGCCTTCGTCATCACCTTCAGTGCCCTCCTAGTGAGCCTATGGTGCTCAAGTCACCTTCATTTTGCTTGCTCGCTTGCTATAAGCGTCGCTGCCAATCGTTATCATTGTAGATTTGGCAACCTCTAGCTAGCAGTGCCACCGGTTTTAGGTTTGTCGTCACCGCACGGTTCTAACGCACCCTCATGCGCTTGCCGGAGTGGCCCATATCATCGCCGGCGACCACGGTCTGACGCGCTCACCGGTGTGCTGACATGTCATCGACGTGTTGCAAACGTGGTGTACACATGGTGCTGATGTGGGCATTGACAAGGTTTGTCAGCATGGCATTCCTACGTGGCTCTGGGCCCAGCAGTCAGTCTTAGAGGCTGGCTCTGCCTCGGGTGTAAAAGGCTTCTAGGGTTGCGCTGACATCATACTGATGTAGTAATCCAATTTAAATTGGTTTATTAATTTCAGAAAATGGTTTAATACTATAAAATCAATAACTTTTAATCTATAAGTTAGAAAAATATGAATAATATATCAAAATGTTCAGAAAAATGTGATCTACCTCTTAGAATCAAATTCATGCATTGTTAAGAAACTTTCATTTCAAGTTTTATTAGAAGAACAAAATGAACCCCCGCAGGTGATTCCGAGGTTTCCCTATTTTAGGGTTTAGACCCCTTAGACCCTTTTTAAAATGGAAAAGAATGTTCTAGGGTTTCATTTCAATGCTATTTAACTTATCATATGATCATTCTTTCTTGAGAATTACATCGATGCCATGTGTTGATTATTTTACTTTATTTCAGTGTTTTGCTTCTTCCCGGTAGAATATGAGTTCATGTTCGAGATCAAGTCCGAGATCAACACCATCGAATATCGAAGATTAATACTTGACCAACTATAATCAAGTCAAGTACAAGGTGTCCGAATATCTGCTTATTGGTTATCAACGAGCACATGCAAGTGTAGCCCCACCATTATACAATCCCATGCTTTCAAAATATTTCAATTCTTTCCATGATATCGATAGATAGAGTATTCTATCTATAGAATTACTCCCTTCGAGCTTATATTACCTGATCCATACTGCTCCTAGCATAACTAGGTTTGGCTTGTATGCACTGCTAGAGCTTATATTTTTGTCCTGCTTAGCCATGCTTAGCTATTGGTGCTAGTTCATCCAGTTGATGTATCAGATGCAGATAATCTAGTATGATAGGAGAACGAGGTATGAAGGTGATATGAGGTTAAACATGCTAAGGCCTGTATGGGAGGCCACGGCGGGTTGTGATTTTTGTAGTCCCATCCTCGTCACCACTAGGACCCGAGTTACTTCCTTTGGAACCAAGACGAGCGGACATCCACATGGGGCCTGGACAACCCCTCGACTAACTAACTTGCCTAGTAGATTCCATGAGTCATATAGTTCGGGCTTTCCATTTGGCATACGCATTGACAATGTTTTGAAAAGAGGAGGAGAAGGAGGTGCATCATAACAGGTAGGGAAGCGTGGACTAGATTGCCCCTGGTGAACCAACCTTGCCTCACATCTCTAGGGACCGGCTTCGGGACTTGACCCGTTATGATGGAACCCTCCTTAGTCCATGACTCATGGTCTCGACGAAAGTAAGGTATAGGTAGTGGTCAACCATGCATTGCTAGCCCTACAAGGAAGAGGGATAATGATGGCATTAAGAGTCGGTTGGTATGTTTGGGTAAAGTTGTACACCCCCACAGGGTTAAATCTTTTCAAAAAGCCATGTTCACGGTTATGAATGCTTGGTAACTGTAGCATACAAATTGTATAACAATTGTAATGCTACTTGGTTTATTATATATATTGCAAATTCCTGCATATCATTATTTCATCATCATTATATCATGCTCATGTCACCATGCCACATTGCATTTGAGCATCATATAAAACCCCTTTTCATTTGGTTCTTCTCTCATATGCATTTTTATTATTAATTATATTTGCCTCTTGATAAATTGTAGTTGGTTCTTGATACATTGATTGATGGCCAATTTGAGTTGGGGCATATCTTGTCCAACTCCACCACATTTCTTTGGTTCTATTTATAAATTCCACCATCCTAATTATATATGAGCATTGCATCTATATTGGTATTTAAATCTAGCTCATATGTGTTGGGGGTGGATTCACTTCTATTTCTACATGCTCCCATATATGTTACATGTTATTTTCACAATATTAAAATGTGGAGCCACATGGCCACCTTTGCATGCTATGTGAGTAGAATATCTTCCCCAGCTTCCATATGGTTTGTATTTGCATATATGATCATGTATTAATGTATTTTTGGCTATATGTTGATCTAGTGGGAAATACACACTAATTTGGCTAATTTACTTCATTCGTGTTTATATACCACCCATTCCATTGGGAAGCAAGCTTGCTTTTGTAAAGGCCTTTATTCAAATTTGAATGCATGTATGGAATAATTGACCATGGTGACAAATAGTTGTTTTCACAATTTTTAGTTATCATTTATGGTTCATGCATGGTGTTGGAGATATGCCCATGAGGCAATAATAAAGTGGTTATTATTATATCTTTATGTTTATGATAAATGTTTACATCCCATGCTATAATTGTATTAACCGGAAACATTAATACTTGTGTGTTTTGTAAACATAAAAGAGTCCCTAGTAAGCCTCTTGTTGAACTAGCTTGTTGATTAATAGATGATCATGGTTTCCTGATCATGGACATTGGATGTCATTAATAACAAGGTTATATCATTAGGAGAATGATGTGATGGACACACCCACATAGTAAGCGTAGCATAAGATCAAGTCATTAAGTTCGTATTGCTATAAGCTATCAGATGCATAGTAACCTAATCCTTCGACCATGAGGTTATGTTAATCACCATCACCGGATGGGTACTTTGATGACATCAAACACCGCTTCGTAACTGGGTGGTTATAAAGGTGTCATTGGGTATTCTGAAAGTATGTGTTGAAGCGCATGGACCAAGATTGGGATTTGTCCATCCATATGACGGATAGATATGCTCTGGGCCCTCCCGGTGGGATGTCATCTAGTTAGCTTGCAAGCATGTGACTAGGTCACAAGGGAAGACATATCATGGAACGAGTAAAGAGTACTTATCAGTAACGAGGTAGAACTAGGTATCGAGATATCGACGATCAAACCTCGGATAAGTAGAGTATCGCGTGACAAAGGGAATTGGTTTCTTATGTTAATGGTTCTATCAATCACGAAGTCATCGTTGACTATGTGGGAGCCGTTATGGATCTCCAGATCCCGCTGATGGTTATTGATCGGAGAGGTGTCTCCATCATGTCTGCATATTCACGAACCGTAGGGTGACACACTTAAGGTTCGAAGTTGTTTTAAGTAGATATGGAATGTGCGTTGGAGACCGAATGTTGTTCGGAGTCTCAGATTGGATCCGGGACATCACGAGGAGATCCGGAATTGTCCGGATCATAAGATTCATATATTGGGGATCATTTTCTAAGTTAGGAAATGTTCTGGAGTATTTGTGTGGGGATTCTAGAAGGTTTCGGAATGTTCCAGAAGGTTCTAGAAGATTTCTTGGAGTTTGCTTGAAAACCAAGAAAGGATCAAGGAATCCTTGTAGGGCAAGACAAGGAGTAGTGGGGGAGGAGGACTCCTCCCCCTTCCCAATCCGCCAGCCAAGGAGGGAGGGGAGTCCTACTAGGATTCCCCTTTCCCATGGCGCCTCCCTCCTTTAAATAGAGGGGTGGAGGCGCCACCCCCTTGCCCCCTCCCAAACCTAAAAACCCTAGCCGCCTATCTCCTCCTCCTTCCCTCTGCTCTGGCTTAGGCGAAGCCCTGCAGAATTCTCTACTCCACCACTACCACCACACCGTCGTGCTGCTGGCATTCTGTGGAGAGATCTACTACCTCCACTGCTCGCTGGAACGGGGAGAGGAAGGTCTGCTTCGACTCCGCACGTGTGACCGACTGCGGAAGCGCTGCCGGAACGCGGCGCCGGAAGGATCGTCTACTCGATCTTGAGATCAGCAAGTGATCGACTACATCAACCACGAGATCCGATCTTGAACAAGGATTATCGAATCTACAAGGGTTAGTACAGATCTATCTCGTTGCACATGTCTAATAGATTAGATCTTGGCCTTTATCTAGATTAGATTTGGGTTTTGTTCATTCTTGCGGTAGAAATTTTTTGTTTTCCTTGCTACGAACCCATCAGTGGTATCAGAGCCATGTCTATGCGTAGATCTGTTGCACGAGTAGAACACAATGGTTTTGTGGGTGTTGGTGCTCGTGTCGTCTTTTGCTTTGTGTACTTTGCATCTTGCGGTATGGTGGGATGAAGCGGCTCGGGCTAACCTTACATGTCATCGCACATGAGACTTGCTCCACGCTTGACGTGTAACTTGCTTTGCACAAGTGGCTTTGCGGGTGTCTGTCTCTCTCACCATAGTATAGATCCAATTTACACTTTGTACTTGATAGCACTTGTATCAACGTTGTGGTTCAGTTTCGTAGGTAAGATCCGTTCTTATTCGAAAGCCCCAAACCACGTAAAACATGCAAAGAAAATTAGAGGCGTCTAACTTGTTTTTGCAGGGGTTTTGTGATATGATATGGCCATCATGTGATTGTGATTATATTTGATGTATGCAATGATCCTTGTTGTAATATGGCAACCGGCAGGAGCCTAATGGTTGTCTTTAATTCTGTTAAGACCTGCGTGTCTATTCATCTTGTAATAGCTTTATTCCAAGTAGTTGTAATAGTTGCTAGTGATGATGGACAACCATGAAGCGGCGCCACTGACCTTGACGCAATGCTGGTGATGATGGAGATCATGTCCGTGCTTTGGAGATGGAGATCAAAGGCATAAGAAGAAAGGGCCATATCATATCACACTAATTATGAATTGCCTGTGATGTTAATCCTTTATGCATCTTGTATTGCTTAGATCGCGACGGTAGCATTATAAGATGATCCCTCTCACTAAATATCAAGTAATAAAGTGTTCGTCCTTAGTAGGCGCCATTGCTAAGACTCGTCATTTCGAAGCATCTCGTGATGATCGGGTGTGATAGATTCTACGTGTGCATACGACGGGTGCAAGCCAGATTTGCACATGTGGATACTAAGGTTAACCTTGATGAGCCTAGAATGTACAGACATGGTCTCGGAACACGGAATACCGAAAGGTAAAGCATGAGTCATATGGATGGTATGATGAACATGTTGATTGTTCGCCTTTGAAGCTACATCATCTCACGTGATGATCGGACTTGGTGTAGTGGATTTGGTTCGTGTAATCACTAAAACAACTCGAGGGATGTTGTTTTGAGTGGGAGTTCATTTGTAATTTGGATTAGTCAAACTCAATTTATCATAAACACAATCAAAGTGAATTTGCATAGTTTGTTGTAGTCATTGGCATCCGTTCACCACCTTACGCTTAGTTATAGTTGAGATAGTGGAACTATAGAAATTCTGGATATTTTCTTTACGAACTGGTATCGTATTGTTTTGAGTGTCAATCTAAAGTTTAAAAGTCCCGTTGAAAACTTTCAGCAAACTCAGTTTAATCTGTGAAGTTTAATAAACAGTATTAAATCAAGAGTAACAATTCCAGTGTTAGTATCTAATGTATCATGTTTGCCTCCATGATTCTTGATACTCAAAAGATTATTTTTATCAAGTTTATCTATGAGCTGAAAGCAATGTTTCAGAAACCATCATATGTGAAAGGTATTGCGATATCTAAAACAATGTATTGGTTACAACATGATAGAGTATATGTCCTCATATTTGATGAGAATTTGTGAAGGTTGGAGATGCTAGTCGTCCTAATCCTCCAAAAGGTTTTGGAAAAGAAACATTATACTCGCAATTCACCTTTATAAGCTATAATAGCTTGATCATGAAAGTTGTCATGATAAGGATGAATAGAAGATGTAAGTAAAATGTTTACTACACTAAAAGATTACTAAAGAATGGATTTTTGAAAGAATGCCAAACATTTGATGAAGGTAATCCACTTCAAAGTGCAAGTCCAAAGGTATTAGTATTTGACTATACACACTTTGTACTATGTGTCATGTGAATGACACCACTATTGATGTTGATAGATTCTTTTAAAAGAAAAGGAATTGTTGAAAGAGAATCTATAAAATATTTGGCAGGAAAGAAAAGATTGGAGATGTCCAACTTAGGTATATAGAAGATACATGTTATGGCTGTATTCCTTGGTTGTTAAACAATGTGGTTCTGCGGTATTGGATACCGAATTGGTTGGTATGAAGTGTCATACAGGACAACACAATTCATGAACTGCAATGGCCTAAGTAACTAGCAAGAGAATATGTGATGATGTTCATCGAAAACAAACAAAGGGTTGTTGTGTTGCTCATTAACATCAAAGCTTACCTTCAAGATTTGTTTCAATAATTGTTATTTTGATCAGGTATTATGATGACAAAAGGTTGTTCAAATAATTACCGTATTCCATAATAGATGGATGATATACAAGTCTGGTAGGAGAAATAACGACCATAAAACTAATGCTAAAATGTCGCAAGACAAATGATTGAAAGTTCACTTGCAAAGTGACATCACCGTTTAAATTATATTGAAAGGGATACATGAAGAAACTCCATGTTGATGGATTTTTGGAGTCTTTGATTTTGATCAAATGACGCTTGTGATACTTTCCTGGAGATAATTAAAACTACGTTAGTAGGCCAAAAGAGGAACGGACGACTAACTGATTGGAATTTGTACATATTGATGTATATAGTCCATTATGTGTAGTCGTGGGCGATGGATTTCAACTTCATATGCTTTGTTCGAAGATTTGAGTGAGTATATGTATATACTTACTCAATAAGGAAGAAGTATGAAACATTTGAAAATGTTCAAAGACTTTCAAGCTGAAGTGGAAAATCATTGTAACAAGAAAATAAAAGAGTTTATGATTGGATCATAAAGAAAGATGTTTGAGTTACAAGTTTATCAAAACACCTAAGATTTGAGGAATCGTTCCATGGATTTGCATTTCCCAAAACACCATAGGAGTATGGAGTGGTCAAGATATGTAATGAAACCTTGTTTGACATGATAAGATCAAAGGTGTCATTTATAAAACTGCCATTATATTTTAAAGATTAAAGCTTTAGTGACTACCGCTTTTACACTGAAAAGAGCTCCATCGTGATCCATTGAAATGACACCATATAAGTCATGGTTTGGGATAAAACCCAGGTTGTCCTTTCTTAAATTTTTGGTATGCTAGGCATAAGTAAAGTGTTTACAACCAAAGTCGGATGAGCATGTCTTTGTAGGTTATTTCGAATAATCATTGGGTATTCCTCCATAACACCGAAGACAAAAGTGTTTGTCGCTTAGAGTGTCGAGTTTCTTGAGAAGGAATTTTTGGTGAAAAATCAAGTGGGAGGACAATAGAACTTTGACAAGGTTGTTGAACCTTGGCTAATATGTGCTGAGTTGCGCAGCATCGGTAAGTGTACCGGAGGTAGCAACAATGCTCATGGCTCACGTGCCTCAAAGGTTGTGGTCACGGAGATCTAAGTTACTATTGAACCAAGTAGGTCGGGTAAGTAATCAAATGCCAAGATTTGAGAGTTAAATCATTGTTGTTTGACAATGATGAACCGACGACATGCAAATAATCAATGATGGGCCCTGACTTCGTTAAGTGGCTTGAAGCCATAAAATCCATGATAATTCCATACACGAGAAATCAAGCTTTGAATTTGAAAGACCCTATGGAAAGGTGCAAGACCTTACAGTCGTATATGGATCTATAAAGAAATAGACATGGATGTTTCACATCTATGAAATAGTCGACATGTCGGAAAGAGTTTACGACAATGTTCAAGGAATTGACTATGATAAGATTTGATCTTTCATAGCGATATTTAGTCTGGACGGATTAATGTAGCAACCACTACATATATTTTGGTATATGGTAGTTAAACAAACAAAACAA
The DNA here is from genome assembly GCA_916181665.1 of Avena sativa. Taxonomy (NCBI): domain Eukaryota; kingdom Viridiplantae; phylum Streptophyta; class Magnoliopsida; order Poales; family Poaceae; genus Avena; species Avena sativa. Next base: position 538,046,449 of record OV702289.1, on the reverse strand, counting down.
GTTCTTCTAATAGAATGGTTACCTAGGATGTGTCCATGACACGATCCAAAGGGTTTTGTTAATTCAAAGGATGCTAAAAGAGTATGCAAAACTTCAATGGTTGAAGTGAGCATCGCGGAGTTGGAATCTTCACCGTGATGAAACCGTTAAAAGGTTTGATTTCATCAGAGACGATGAAGATGTTTGCATTTTGCAAGAAATTAAGTGGGAGCGCTAAGACATATTTCTAATACATTATGTGAAAGACATATTATTGATTAGAAATGATGTATTTTTTATTGACACAAGTTAAGAATTTCATTTCGATGAAAGACTTGGGCATAACCCAAGAATTAGGCATCAATGTCTATATGGATAGATTGAGGCGCTAATATGGTTTTGCCAAATGTACATAGATAAGATGTTGAATGAGTTCAATATGGAAACAACAAGAAAGGTTCTTGACGCACGGAAAGGACTGAATCAAGATTCAAGTGTGTTGACACAAGATTCAAATGTTTTGACACTTGGTGAAATCACAAGAATATTTTGATCAATCATTCTTTGAGATGTACACATCCAGATATGTCCTATGCTCTAAATGTTATGAGCATATACCATAATGACTCATAAGATGATCATTGGACAATAGTAGGGATATTCCTATGATATTTGGAAGAACTAAGAATATATTATTTATATAGTGGTGACAAATAGTTCATTGTAAATTGTTACATTGATACTAGTTTTGTCACAAATTAAGTTTATCTCAAATTAAACTATGGGTGGCACAATGTAATGGAAAGGAAGTTCCATAACGGATTTGGTTGAGTACCAAAGTTAAAACATTGTGACAGATACTACAACAAAAGGCTAAGTATATGACTGCTATTGTAGCAGCAAATGAGGGCATTTGCGTCAAGTAGTTTGTTATCAAACTAGGTGTGGTTCATAGCGGGATAATACTATGAAGATACATTGTATGACAATTGTATCAACATGATTTAATCCCAAGGAACTAAAGGTCTCACCAAAGGACCAAATTTATACAATGCCATCTCATTGGAGAATGAGTAATGCGTAGAGACGCAAGGACATGCAAATACACACGGACCTGGAAGTGTCAGATCCGAAGATTATGTTTACCACTAGAAATAGTGTCTATACAACACCAGAAAGCCATAGGTGTTGAATGCACAATTTTTTAACTAGATTATTGACTCTAGTGCAAGTGGGAGACTGTTGGAGATATGCCCAAGAGGCAATAATAAAGTGGTTATTATTATATCTTTATGTTTATGATAAATGTTTACATCCCATGTTATAATTGTATTAACCGGAAACATTAATACTTGTGTGTTTTGTAAACATAAAAGAGTCCCTAGTAAGCCTCTTGTTGAACTAGCTTGTTGATTAATAGATGATCATGGTTTCCTGATCATGGACATTGGATGTCATTAATAACAAGGTTATATCATTAGGAGAATGATGTGATGGACACACACCCACAGTAAGCGTAGCATAAGATCAAGTCATTAAGTTCGTATTGCTATAAGCTGTCAAATGCATAGTAACCTAATCCTTCGACCATGAGGTTATGTTAATCACCATCACGGATGGGTACTTTGATGACATCAAACACCGCTTCGTAACTGGGTGGTTATAAAGGTGTCATTGGGTATTCTGAAAGTATGTGTTGAAGCGCATGGACCAAGATTGGGATTTGTCCATCCATATGACGGATAGATATGCTCTGGGCCCACTCGGTGGGATGTCATTTAGTTAGCTTGCAAGCATGTGACTAGGTCACAAGGGATGACATATCATGGAACGAGTAAAGAGTACTTATCCGTAACAAGGTAGAACTAGGTATGGAGATACCGACGATCAAACCTCGGATAAGTAGAGTATCGCGTGACAAAGGGAATTGGTTTCATATGTTAATGGTTCTATCGATCACGAAGTCATCGTTGAGTATGTGGGAGCCGTTATGGATCTCCAGATCCCGCTGATGGTTATTGATCGTAGAGGTGTCTCCATCATGTTTGCATATTCACGAACCGTAGGGTGACACACTTAAGGTTCGAAGTTGTTTTAAGTAGATATGGAATGTGTGTTGGAGACCAAATGTTGTTCGGAGTCTCGGATTGGATCCGGGACATCACGAGGAGATCTGGAATTGTCCGGATCATAAGATTCATATATTGGGGATCATTTTCTAAGTTAGTAAATGTTCTAGAGTATTTGTGTGGGGATTCTAGAAGGTTTCAGAATGTTCCGGAAGGTTCTAGAAGATTTCTTGGAGTTTGCTTGAAAGCCAAGAAAGGATCAAGGAATCCTTGTAGGGCAAGACAAGGAGTAGTGGGGGAGGAGGACTCCTCCCCCCTTCCCAATCCGCCGGCCAAGGAGGGAGGGGAGTCCTACTAGGACTCCCCCTCCCATGGCGCCTCCCTCCTTTAAATAGAGGGGTGGAGGCGCCACCCCCTTGCCCCCTCCCAATCCTAAAAACCCTAGCCGCCTCTCTCCTCCTCCTTCCCTCTGCTCTGGCTTAGGCAAAGCCCTACAGAATTCTCTACTCCACCACCACCACCATGCCGTCGTGCTGCTGGGATTCCGTGGAGAGATCTACTACCTCCGCTGCTCGCTGGAACGGGGAGAGGAAGGTCTGCTTCGACTCCGCACGTGTGACCGACTGCGGAAGCGCTGCCGGAACGCGGCGCCGGAAGGATCGTCTACTCGATCTTGAGATCGGCAAGTGATCGACTACATCAACCACGAGATCCGATCTCGAACAAGGCTTATCGAATCTACGAGGGTTAGTACAGATCTATCTCGTTGCACATGTCTAATAGATTAGATCTTGGCCTTTATCTAGATTAGATCTGGGTTTTGTTCGTTCTTGCGGTAGAAATTTTTTGTTTTCCATGCTACGAACCTATCACATGGCCCATGCAAATTCACCACCACCTTCCTCTTATTTGAGTACTATTTGAATTTTGTGAGAAAATCTTGTTTGATTTGAATTCAAACATATGGATCAAAACAAACCATGCTTCTTAGCTCACCTCCTCTACACTTCTTTGTTTTCCTTGTTTCTTCTTGTTCATATAGTTCTTTTTGTTGGGTTCGCAGCATAGAAAACCAAAAAAAATCTTACGATGGGAACTACTAAGAACCAAGATCTATATACCTAGTTATAAACAACGGGTGGATATACATCCATAGAGAACATACCCTTGAAGACCGACAAAGTGTTACGAGGTTGGACTCGTGGATGATGTAGTCGTACGCTTGCCGATCTCAGGATCGAGAGGAAGTCCAGCGCCGCAAATCTGCAGAGAATCCGTGATCGCACACACGTCCGGTCCACTAAACAACCTCCGCCTCCCTGCTCCAGTGATGCAGTGGAAGCAACAACTCCTTCTAGACGAAAAGCCACCAGGAACATGTATCACGCTAATCCGAGACCACGGGGGAATAATTCTAGAGGGGGAGAGAGATCCTTCACGAGGAGGTGTGAGATGAGAGGAGGGAGTGGGGGCCTTTTATAGGGAGAGGGGAGCAGCCCCCTCCCATGGCCGGCGGCATGGAGGTGTCCCCACCACTTCCCTCATTCATGTGGTGGAGCTCCCACTCACATCAATATTCCCTCCACTCATCTCCATTAAATTTCCACCAAATTTAATGCAACTCTCATTTAATAAAACTCTTTTATTTATTTTCTTTAGAATTTTGTTAATTAATTTAATTAACAAACATTCACATAAAACCCCCTGCAATATTTAAATATCACATGTAGAACCAATTTCAGCAATTTTGCCTAAAACAATTCCTGTGTCTATTGAAATAATTCCAGCGCTTTGTAATTCTTTTGTCTGGAACACATTTTCTCCAACTGGTGTCGGTATACCTTAAGTGTGTCACCCTATGGTTCGTGAATAATGTAGACATGATCGAGACCCTTCTCTGATCAATAACCAGCAACGGGACCTGGAGATCCATACTAACTCCTACACATTCAACGATGACACCTACATGTCCGAGATTCGATCATCGGTATCTCCATACCTACTTTGATTTCGTTACCGACATGCACTCTTTTCTTGTTCCCATGATATAACATTCTAGTGATCACATCACTTGCTTGCAAGCTATCTCAATGTGATATCACCAAGATGGCCCAAAGAATATCTATCTGTCATGGGGATGGACAAATTCCACTCTTGATCCATAAACCTCCACATAACACCTTCGGAGTATCTGAACCCACCTTTATTGTCACCCTGTTATGGTGTGACGTTTAATGTTATCAAGTTACTCTTCTAGTGTTAGTGATTGACATGATCTCATGGTCTAAGGACTAGAATTACTTCGTATGATGTTATAGCAATGTAAACACAATGACTTTGATCATATTGCTATACTTCGGATGAATGTTCATCACATCATTCCACCAATGTTGTGACCTTGCTATTAACAACATCCAATGTCCATGATCAGGAAACCTTGATCATCTTGTTAATAAACGAGCTAGTTTATAAGAGAGGCATAACTAGGAACCCTTTATTTGTTTATTAAAAACACATGTATTAACATTTCCAATCAATAAAATTATAGCATGCCAAATAAACATCTATCATATACTTGGAATACTATAATAACAACTTTATTATTGCCTCTCGGGCATATTCCCTTTAGTCTCCCACTTGCACTAGAGACAATAATCTAGTTTACATAGTGATAAATCTAACACCCATGTAGTTCTGGTGTTGATCATGTTTTTCCCTAGGGAGAACTTTAGTCAACAGATCTGCTACATTCAAATCCATGTGTACTTTAAAAATCTTTATATCTCCATCCTTGACATGCTCGCGGATGGAGTGAAACTGGCGCTTAATATGCTTGGAATTCTTGTGAGACCTTGGTTCCTTGGCATTGGCTATGGATCCATTGTTGTCACAATAGATCACGATTGGTCCAACGCACTAGGAACCACACCTAGTTCAGTTATGAGCTCCTTCATCCAAACCGCTACTTGCGTCGCTTCTCAAGCATCAACATATTCCGCCTCTGTTGTTGATCCCGCCACCATAGGTTGTTTGGAGCTCCTCCAACTAACTGCTGCTTTTTTCATGAGAAATATGTATCCGTATTGAGACTTAGAGTCATCTAGATCGGTGTCAAAGATAGCGTTGACATAACACTTAGCGACCAGCTCTTCTTCACCTCCGTACACAAGAAACATTTCCTTAGTTCTTCTTAAGTACTTAAGGATATTCTTGACTGCTATCCAGTGTTCTGAACCTGGATCAGATTGGTACCTACTAGTCAAACTAATAGCATGTGCAACATCCAGTCTTGTACATAGCATGACATACATTATAGAGCCTATGGCCGAGGCATAGGGGATCTTATCCATTATCTCTCTTTCTTCCGCCGTAGCCGGACTTTGAGTCTTACTGAATGTCTTGCCTTGCAACATAGGTAAGAACCCCTTCTTACTTCCGTCCATTTTTCTTATCAAGGTATGTACTTTGTGATAGCCCAATTAGGTGTCTTAATCTATCTCTATAGATCTTAATGCCTAATATGTATGTTTAGATAACTTTTAACACTATTTAAAAGATCTATATCATTTCCAATCAATAATATGTCATCCACATATAATATTAGAAATGCCACATTGCTCCCACTCACTTTCTTGTAAATACAAGCCCCTCCATAAGTTTGGACAAATACAAACTCTTTGATCACCTCTTCAAAGCGGATATTCCAACTCCGGGATGCTTGCTTCAGTCCATAGATGAATCGCTGAAGCTTGCATACCTTGTCAGCATCCTTAGGATCGACAAAACCCTTTGGTTGTATCATATACAACTCTTATTCAATATTACCATTGAGGAATGCAGTTTCGACATCCATCTTCCATATTTCATAATCTAAATATGCAACAATTGCTAAGATAATCCTAGCTGACTTTAGCATCGCTGTAGGAGAGAAAGTCTCATCATAGTCAACTCCTTGAATTTTTCGAAACCCCTTTGCGGCAAGTCGAGCTTTATAGATGGTCAAGTTACCATCAACATCAGTTTTCTTCTTGAAAATCTATTATTCTCAATGGCCTTTCGGTCGTGAGGTAAGTCCACCGAGGTCTAAACCTGGTGACGAGGGTTTAACTCGTCAATGCCCATTGTTATGAACTTGGGTTTTGGAGAAGGATGGAGCGCTGGAGGCATCAATCGGCTATCAAACAAGCACACATGGATGCAAATTTTATCCAGGTTCAGGCCTCGTAGAGGTCCCTACTCCTGCTTGTCTGCTCTTGGAATTATCGAGGGAGTCGAAAGCTATAGGGGTGCGCAGATACAATCTGGCGAGGTTGTGGAAACTAGGGTTGTGATCGTCCTCCTCGCCGCCCCCACCTAGCCTTTATATAGATAGGACAGGTCTCAGGTAGCAAGTCGAGTCGGTTACAAATTAGGGTTCGTCCCTTTGAACTTTCTATCTTAAGCTTCATCTTGTGCTACAAGCAATCAGAGACTTCGTGAGCCACCCGAATCCTATATTGGGCCTTGGAAACACCATGGGCTTCTGTCGTATCTGGACCGTATATGCCAAACTCGAGTACCTGTAGGGTATGCCCACGTCAGTAGCCCCCGAGTGTCCAGTGGAATTGTAGATTCGAGTGGAGACTTTATGAAGTCTTTTGAGTGCATGGCTGAGCATATTTTTGAGTGTTCTGTTTGTGTCATAGGGATTATTGATATACGTGCCTGATTTATCCGATGTATCGGTATCAGTTAACTTCCTTAGGGCAAAACAACGCAATCTACTCAAACTCGAGTCCCCGGACTCGAATTTGGAAAAGTGCTGGTGTAATTTGAATCAGGCCGTGGAGGTCTTATAGGAGTAGAATTCCAGTATGTAAATGTGAGCACTCGACGCGTCTATCAAGGCATATTCATCGTACCTGTAGGCATGGATATATTTTTGGCAGTGCGCAGCAGATGCGTTACTAGGCCTTATTTAGGTCTTATCTTCACACTGTAAGTGCGACATCCGAATTTTTGTCATCGCGGAGATGATTTGGGTGGCCCAGGAGACATAATCTCTTTGCAGGGAAAATATGAGGTGGAGTTACCATAGCATTTGAGTGTGGATGTTATCGACACACCGTACGATGTACAAGAGAAATAATCATAGGGTGTGCGACCAATGCTCCCTATGGGAGTAGCCCCCGAGTGCCTATTCGAGTCGTAGACTCGAGTGGGGACTAAAAAACATTTTGCGACTGCTATCGTCTTTTGTTGCTTGTTTCAGTCGAATGTGCTTCCGGTGCTCCCTATGGGAGTAACCCGAGTCCACAATTGAATCGTTGATTCAAGTGAAGGGTTGTCATGAAGTTTGTATACCTGCATAAAAAATTCTTTCGGGTGCACGGCCAGCGCTCCTGTTAGGAGTAGCCCCCGAGTGCTTGGTTGAGTCGAAGACTTGAGCAAGGACTAAAGTCGTCAAAATGTTCTTCTGCTGGAATTGATGATGTCAGTGCTGACGATGAGATGAATTTAGTTGCCCACGTGAGCGGCTTTGACGGGACGTGACGAGCAGTGGGTCCTACTTTTTGACTTTGATTTGACTGGGCGTGTGCAATCTTCTGTTTTAACTGGGTCTCCTCGATTTCCATGCGTAAAGGGAGTAGTGGGGGACGGTTCATGATTCACCTTCGCCACGCGTCGATGTCGATGTGAGCCACGCTTCTAGTAGGTTTTCTACTGGCCATTGGATGACATCCGCTAGGAGGTTAAGTAGCATCACAAATGCGGTAATTTCCCTCATCTTTCTCCTTGCTCGCGCTTCCTCTGCCATTTCTGTTCTTGCTGCTTCCTTGCGCTCTTCCTCTCTGTGGTACTGGACCAGCTTCGCGTATTCCCTAGTTATTTCCTGCATTGTCATGACCATCGTAAGATGGGTAAGGAGAAGGGGGCGCTGCCGCTAGATCTGCAGCCACCATTGTCGCTGCCAAGAAGAAGGGAGGCACTGCCATCGTGGGCACCAGTGCCACCAGCGCTGGGAAGAAGAAAGGTGCAGGAACCCGCATCACCAATGGGTCCTGGCGCTCATCCATCATCAAATCCTCTGAGCTGCACACTCTTCGTCAAGATGGAGCGCTTTCTCCCATGGAAGATGACTCTCGCGTGCCTGGCAAAGAGGTAACACCCCGTCCTCCTGCGGGTTTCCGAGTGATGTTCCTTGCGTTCATCATTCGCGGTCTCTCTCTCCCCATGCATCCATTTGTTAGGGGTCTTCTCTGTTTCTATGGGCTCCAGCTGCACCAGCTGTCCCCAAATTCAATTCTCCACATCACCTGTTTCATCACAATTTGTGAGTGCTGGCTCGGAATCGAGCCGCACTTTGGACTTTTAAAGAAACTCTTCAAGCTCAAACGTCAGTCGAGGTCGGGTTCTATAGTCTATGATGTAGGGGGCTACGGGATCCACGTCGACTCCTCGTCCACTTACTTTGACATCAAACTCACCACGTCTGTGCAAGGGTGGAGAGATAAGTGGTTCTACATCTGCGACCAGAAGGTCGACGGAGAGGACTACGGACTCGCGCCCTTCAATCCCGTGGCTGCCTGCAAGAGGAGGCGCTCCTGGAAGAACGTCGTGATGCCTGGCGAGTCCAAGGAGACGAAGATGCTGTATCAGCATGTCTGTGACCTCGAAAGCCGTATATGCAAAGAGGAAGGTGGCGCTGCACTCATTCGCACCTGGTTGCGCCGCCGCATTCAGCCTCTGTAGGATAGAGCCCATCCGATGTACCGTTGGATTGGTACTCGCGATGTCACTCGCATATCTGCGGAGGGCATTTCATCGGGTGAGGCGGACAGGAGGTTGCGGCTGGTGACCAAATACACCACCAAGGAGGATCTCCTAGGCGAATCAGTCGTGCCTCCTTTCGACTCCAACAATCCTCCACCTGAGGTAGAGTTTCTCGATGAAATGTTACATGTCTTCGATTGCTTTGTCAGGTGCTTGATATATAATGATGTTGCTTCTTATTGTAGGACTAGAACGTGGCTGCCACCTTGCCTCCTCTGCCTGAAGGAGTTATCCCACGCGAAGCGGAGGAAGAGGACGAGTCGGGCTCCACCGTCCCCGAGGAGGAAGAAGAGGAAGCCCCCGAGTCCGGTGACCATGGGTCTCGCAAGCGCTCCCGTAGCGAGGATTCAGATGCTTCCTCGCTGTTGACGCTGGAGGGTCCTTCTGTTGTTGCGGAGGAGCCGATCCCTGCCGTGCCTGTGCACACCATGGCTCCTCCCACATGGAAGAAGTTGCGGTTGCCGAAGGAGTCGTCAGATGACTCTTTTGACCTCGACAAATTCAACTGGTGATTTTTTATATCCGTGGGTTCTTCTTGCTTTCTTCGAAGTTTCTTTTCTGAAGTGGCGCCGGGCCTGTTTTGCAGTCAAACGGCGTCGTCATCTTCTGATGACGTTCAATTTGTGTAGGAATCTGGAGTCACAGACTCCAAAAACAAGGAGGTGGCTATATAGTCGCCTTCTCCTCCGGTGGCGACCCACTCCGATGCCAATTCTTCGAGTTCCCCTCATGCTGGGGGGGCACCAGATGGTTGCACAGACGCCTACCTGATAGACATCTTCGGAGTCCATGGAGGAACACGTAAGTGTCTTCTTTGCCGTTGGCAATCGAATTGTGGAGCTTGTGCCTTTTGTCGATGCTGAAGTTTTGTTTTCTTTTGATGTAGCCTATCGTGAAAGATTCCACTCGCCTCATAGACATGTCCTTACTTTAGGTCGACAGCACGCCTTGCTGGACAACCGCCATCGCGCAGTCGAAGGTTTGCTCTAATCGTTGTATCTTTGCTCTCCTTTGTATTAAAAATTTGTAGACTCATGTACTTGCCATGCTCTACCCTTTGTAGGTGAGCATAATGAACTTCTTCGTTGCTTCACTTCCCTCAAAAAGGGGCTTGCTGCAGCGGAGAAGAAGCGCAACAAGGCAATCACGGCCTTGGAGGAGTCGCAGAAGCGGGAGGAAGACCTACTCGCTTCTGCTGCTGAGAGGGAAAAGTTGTTCGTGGAACATCTTTTCTCGACTACAAAGGCACTCTCAGGTACTTGTACTGCTTCACTTGTATTTTCCCTATCTTGGTTTTCTTGCCCTTATGCTGACACTTTGTATTCTTTAGATGCCATTGGTCTTAGCTTCAACGTCCAGGCCTTGTGCCGTGAGCATGCTCCTGCTGGCGCTGTGGCCGCAGTCGAGGACCACGGTGTCTCCATCCAAGAGACGCTAGGGAAGGCCAAAGGTGTGCTGAGCTGCCTCCGGGAGGACCTGACTCCAAAGGCCAGTCTAATCGACAATCTCGACGACTTGGTGGAATCTTTCGCCGACAGCATTCCTATGGACGTCAAGAACTCCCAACGGTCTGTCAGCGCCACCATGGCACTCACGATGGTGCAAGCACATGGCATGGAGTTGGACCCCATCGCGATCTCCAAGGCGATGCCTGTCGACGTGGATGGCCAACAGGTAGAGTCATTGTATTGGAAACGGCAGTACCTAAGAAGGTTAGATAGAGGTGTGGGGACTAGCAGGGAAGCTATCAACGGTGTCCGTAGGCGGTATTGGATACAAGCAAGCGTAGCTGGACGCAGGAAGTACCCAGGTTCGGAGCCCTCGTGGTGAGGTAAAACTCCTACTCCTGCCGATCTGACTATGAGTGATATACGGGCTACAAGCGCTCCTTGAGCTGTATTCTCGAACTACTGTCTTAAATGCACATAGACCAACCCCTTTTACCGAGGTCTTGCCTCTCCTTATATAGGCAGAGAGGCAACGGACTCACTGGCCAGACCGGCTGGCGGGCCCCACAGGTGGGTCCCAGCCGGCTGGTCATCTACAGTATCCGGTACAACTATGTCCCATTAGAGTACGAGCGGTATGGTCGTCGTGGGCACAGTGAATGCCGTGCGAGCCTGTCGTCAGCATCGGGCCACTGTTCCTGCGTCACCCCGTGAAGTCTTCGGTATGGCCGAGTAGTTGCCAGTCTTGTCATTGTACCAGGGTGTACCGCGCACTGTGTTGCACGCCGCCCTGTCCTCCTGATTGGTTCTGGCTACGCTGCTGTAGCCGGCTGCTTCTCGCCGTTCCGGCAACCGCGAGGTAGCCGTCTTGACTTGCCTTGTCCGACTGCGCTTAGTCAGCCGGGCGTGATCCGACTGCCATAGTTCTTGTTCGGTTGGGGTATCCGGAGGTCATCCCCCCGACACTAGCCCTCGAGCGCGTGTGGATTTCGCCCTTAGGCAAAATGTGCGCACGCTCCTCATCGTTTTGAATTTTCTGGCCGGCTAGGTTTGGCGGTTGCGCTACCCGTGACGTTAGTGCTGACGCCGGCCACGCGCGCACATGCCATCATTGCTCTGCGGCGGGAAGTGAAACGTCTCGTTGCACATCGCCTCGGGAAACTGTTGCTTGGCTCTTCGGTTCCGGCACCAGGATTTTCTGCATGCCCCGCGTCTGCACATGGTATCTGAAGCGGCGGTTGGAGTGGGGCGCGCCTCGATGGGTGCCGCGTGGCACCGCGGACGGTTGCCCTTCTGGGCCTTTAAAGGGACGCCCGGGAGAGGGTGGTTCCTCCCTTCGCTTCCCCCGCTCCCAGTTGCCTTCCTCTTCTCCTCTCTTGCGCCCTTGTCTTCCTCGCATCGCCTCGCTTCACCACCATTGCCGCAGTCCGCCGTGCCGCTCGTTTAACGTCGTTGGCGGTACGGGCCACCGTCTCTCTTCCGCCATCGTGCCCCCCAGCGAACCGGAAATGGCAGCGGAGCGTGGAGCGTGGTGCGGCTCCTCTGTTACGGAGGAGCACATCCAGAAGTACCGAGCGACCCGCGTCCTGCCGTCGGACGAGGAGGTGGAGGTGCGGCTCGTGCTGACGGGGGAGATGTCGCTGCAGCCGGCGGAGGGGGAGCGGGTCATCTTCCTCTCGCACCTGGCCCGCGGTTTTGCGCTGCCGGTGCACCCGTTCTTCCTCACCTTCCTCGCCTTCTTCGACCTCTGCCTCCACCATTTGGGCGCCAATGCCATCGGGACGCTGGCGCACTTCGTAGCCTTCTGCGAAGGCTACCTCGGGATCTAGCCGGATCTCAGGCTCTTCTGCCAGCTCTTCCGAGTCCGGCCGCAGGTCCAATTCACGAAGGGGCCGCTAGTCACGTGCGGCGGTGCCTCCATCTACTCTCGCACGCAGACCGGCTACCCCAAGTTCCGGCTGCACGACACGGTATGGCTGTGGCGGCAGTCGTATTTCTACGTCCGCAACCTCACCGCCGTGGACCCGGATCAACCTTCCGGCGTTCCAGGACATGGAGTCCAGCTAGCTGCAGTGGGACTTGAAGGTCTACAGCGAGAAGACAGAGTCGGACGCGATGCTGCAACGCATGCGCGCCCTCGTCACCGCCGGTCTGACCGGCCTGGACATCACCGCCGGTCCAGGCTGCTGATGCCGCAGCAGCAGCTAGCACACAAGATGTGCTTCTACTCCAGCCAGCTGGACTCGACCCGGCTGTCCCGCCGCATCCCCGCTACAATAATTTGAAGGAGTGGGTGTGGACCATCACCAAGGAGCGGCTGCCAGAAGGCTAGACTTTCGGGCTGGCCCCTTACAGCCGTGAACACCGTGTGCCCTGGGTAGGTCTTCCAACCGGATTTCTCTTTGAGTTTCTTGCCGTTTTTCCATCCGACTAATCTGCTTGCTTTTCTGTCCTTTGTAGATCTTCCCCTACATCCTCCGAGAAGAGGGCGAGACCCCTCTTCAGAACCTCAGGCCCGACTTGCCCGAGCCGTGCGCTCGTCGGTCCGGCGAGGAGTTTGACAGGGACAACGACGTCTTCCCCAGCCAGAATGACAAGCCGGCTGCCGACCCTCACGCAGAGGTCGATGAGGAGGAGGAGGCCACACCGGCTCTCGAGCCGTCGCAGCGCCGTGCGACGGACGGCGACTCCAGCCGGTCCGGCGCTGGCGGGAGCAGCTCCAGCTGGTCTGTTGGCGGTGGAGGAGGCTCCGGTCGGTCCAGCGCCAGCCGGCCAGCTGCAGAGGAGCCGGCTCCCAAGAGGAGCCGGACCGACACTCTTCCCCTGAGCCATCTTGGCCGGAAGAAAGGGCCTCCCCCGGTGGTGGAGGAGCTGGACCGACACTCTTCCCCTGAGCGAGGACGGCTCCTCTACGGGGTCACGGAGGGCCGCCACCGGCAAAGAACTCGTGGTTGTTGGCAACGACAACTCCGACGACGAGTCGGGGGAGGAGTGGAGGACGGCGGTGCTCGCGGCGAAGGACTCGTTGGCCGCCAATGCCGTGGATGATGATGCCTCCTCCGCCGCCTCGCTAATGGACCTTGCCACCACACTCGAGCTGGCGGTGAAGGAGATCCGGCTGCTGGAGGCCGCAGTCGGTGGCAACCGGTCCTTGGAGCAGAAGCTTGTTGCTGCCAACGGCACTTCGCAGAGTAAGTTTCCTTATCCAGAATCTCTCCTTTTTTTTGCTAATAGCCGATTTTGTCGTAGCTATCCTTGTGTGCACTCAGCAAGAAATCGATCGCCTGAAGAAGGCGAATGACTGGCTGAGCAAGTCCAACTCTATGCTCCGGCTGCAGAATAAGGACTGGCACACCAAGGTGGACGCTCTGGAGGCCACCGTCAAGGAGCACGACGCCTCCCTCGCTAGCCGGACCGAAGCCTTCAACCTTCTCGAGGCCCAGAACAAGGACCAAGAGAAGGAAGTTAAGTGGCTGACGGCGAAGGAGAAGGCCCTGGTGGAGGATCTGATGCTGGTGGGGCACACTACTAAGGGTAAGTTCCCTTTCTGACTTCCCTCGTCTTTCCGGATCCGATAGCCGGATCTGACATTCCTTTTTTCTGACAGCCTTTTATCCCGGCGTAGACCTGCTGGCCTACAACCGGCTGCAGGAGAACTGGCCGGGAGAACAGCCGACAGCCCAGGAGCTGGTCGTCCTTCTTGGCGAGGAGGCCGCTAAGCTTCGTCAGGCGGCACAGGCCATCTTTTCCTTCTTGTGGCTGGACGCTCTGATTCCGGAGACGATGGCGCAGTTGGCAACCAAGGTGGCGGAGGTGCCGGCTACAGTTGACCGGCTGCGGGACTTCGCGGCGCAGGCCGGGGCAGAGATGGCCTTGGCCCTCATGCTCTCCTGGTACAAGGATGCCCGCGTCGAGAATATCGACGGGGGCTTCCGCGCCGGTGCCGACCTTGCCGCCATCCGCCAGGCCCATCCGGAGCTTCTGGCCTCCGCCATCAAGATCGCCGACTACGCGGATGTCGACGAGGTGCTCACCGACTCGGAGTGCGTCAGTACTCCAGATGCGGAAGCCTCGACGCAACCGACTAGTGGCGACGCTGGAACTGTATCGACCGTCGCGCCTCCTCCGCCTCCCGAGATTGCCGCCAGCCAGGGCGCTCCACATGGCAAGGGCCCCGCCGTTTAGCTATGACCCCGGGATGCCGGGTGTATTTGTTTTATCTTATCTTGCTCGAAACTTTGTCTGTCTGTACCGGTTGCTTCTGGTGCCGGGTGAACTCATGGGAGCTTCGCCTCCCTTTTCTTTTTAATGTCAGTCTGAATTATCTTGGCTTGCTTCCAACTTGCGTTTTTGTATGCTCTTTGAATATTTTGCCGGTTGGATTTTATCTGGCTGACTTTGCTCGGCTGAACGCCTTTAGCCGGGGGAACTTCCATTCTAGTGGGGGCGCGCCAGTGCACCCACTGGGTGTAGCCCCCGAGATTCGGAGTAGGTGGCGTAGCCAGGTACTTCGAATCTTCTTCTTTCTTCTCCTCCTGCCCTTGCCCTCACCCAGGCTCCAAATATCCGGCTAAACGCCCTTAGACGGTCGGGAAACTACAAGATTCCACTAGGGGCGTGCGAGCGCACCTAGTGGGTGTAGCCCCCGAGATTCGGAGCGCTTGATGAAGGCAAGGACTTCGAATCTTCTTCTTTCTTCCTGAATTCTGACTTGAAGTAGTCGTACAAAAATATACACGCATACATACATTCTCACCCGTTAGTAGGTTAGTCTGCCAAACTTTTAGCTGGAAGGCGGATTTATTTTTTGAAAACTAGCTTGCGCTTCTCTGGATACTTAGTCATTTTCCCGTGTGCTCTGCTGTTTCCGCTTCGTCCTTGCCGGGCAGCCAGGTTGCGGCCTGCAGCCGGAATCGAAGGGAGCTGACAGTACATTGCGCACGGTACTAATGGCTTAGCAGCCAGATTGTCTTAAGCTAGTTGCGAGGCCAGAACACCCGATCTGTCGCATCTCCTCCCCGTCTTTCATGTGGGATGCCTCGGGCTTTTTCTCTTGCTAGCCGGACAGCCGAGTTGCGGTCTGTAGCTGAGACGAAGAGTGGGCCTCTGACATCATCGCACAGTACTCAGCCGGTTTGTTGACTTAGCAGGCCGGGCCAGCCGGCAAGCCCCCGGGTAGGGGTTGCCAGAGCCGGAAAAACTGAACCGAAAGCAGATACATGCAAATTTCTAGCAAGGAGCCCCCGAGCATCTCGCAGGGGTCCGCATTTTCATTCATAGGGTTTGTGGGATACATACACTGTCCGGTGACTAGGTGTAAAATGGGCGGAGCAAGGCCGTGTTCCAGGGGCGCTCTGTCTCTTCATCCGACTTGTCCATCTTGTTCTTGCGCGGCTACTGCGTGTCGATGAGGTAGTAGGAGGCGTTGGGCAGCGCCCGGTTGATGATGAAGGGACCCTCCTAGGGTGGCGATAGCTTGTGTATGCCCTCCATGTCCTGTACCAGCCGGAGGACCAGGTCGCCTTCACAGAACACGACAGGGCGGATCCGGCCTGAATGGTAGTGGCATAGGCGTTGCTAGTACAAGGCTGATCTGGACAACGCCAGCTCGCGGGCCTCCTCGAGGAGGTCCACACCATATTCCCGTGCCTCTTGGTTGGCCCTTTCATCGTAGAGGAGCTTGCGTGAAGAGTTGAACTGGATGTCCGCGGAGAGGACGACTTCCGAGCCTTATACCAGGAAGAACGGGGTGTAGCCGGTTGATCTGTTTGGCATGGTGCGGAGGCTCCACAGCACAGCCGGAAGTTCCTCGATCCAGCATCCGGGCGACCGCTCCAAGGGCTCGATGAGGCGTGGTTTGATGTCGGCTAGTACTAAGCCGTTTTCCCTTTCGACTTGCCCGTTGGACTGCGGGTGCGCAATGGAAGCAAGGTCCAACTGGGTGCCCTTGTTGCTGCAGAACCGGGCGAAGGCCCCCTTGGCAAAGTCCGTGCCATTGTCGGTGATGATGTTGTTGGGGTAGCCAAACCGGTTGATGATGTTGGTGAAGAAGGTGACGATTGTCGCCCCGTCTAGCTTCCGGATGGGCTTGGCCTCGATCCACTTTGTAAATTTGTCCACCACCACCAGCAGATGGGTCATGCCCGCGCTCGACCGCTTGAAGGGACTGACCATGTCGAGGCCCCAAATAGCAAAGGGCCAGGTGATCGGTATGGTCTTGAGCACCGAAGCTGGCATATGCCTGAGCTGCCCGAAGCATTGGCACCCATTGCACGCGCGGACTAGCTGTTCAACGTCCTCGAGGGCGGTGGGCCAATAGAAACCCTAGCAAAACGCCTTGGCGACCATCGCGCTTGACGAAGCGTGGTGCCCGCACTCGCCCTGATGGATGTCCTTGAGTAGCCGGTAGCCTGTGTCTACGTCGACACACCTTTGGAAGATGCCGGATATGCTGCGCTTGTACAATTCATTGTTGATGATGGTGTACGTGTGCGCGTGGCGCCGGATTTACCTGGCCTCCACCTCGTCATCCGGAAGTTCCCCGTTGGCGATGTAGTTCATGAAGGGTTGTGCCCAGGATGGTATCTCCCGGATGGTGAGGATGCTTCCGCCCTACGGTTGATGGTCATTGGGGGGCCGTCCGGATGGGGTACCCGGGACGGCAGCCCCCGAGCCGCTTGATGAGTCGGCAGCCCCCGGGTCTTGCGAGACGGAGGGTACTGACTTGCCGGAGTTGGTGCGGGCCTTCTTCTTTGGAGGTTCTGCGTCTGCCATACCGTCAACCGGGGCACTCCGTGCCCATATGATGGAATCCGACTCGGGGGATGGGTTGATGGAGGGCTTGCGCAGGTGCTCCAAGGAGACCCCCGGTGGGATCGCCTGCCTGGTGGATCTGATTCGTGCGAGCGAATTGGCTGCCTCGTTGTTGATGCGAGGGACGTGATGGAATTCACGTTCGTCAAAGCAAGCGCTGAGCTTCTGTATGTGGAACCGGTAGAGAGCCATGTTTGCATCACGGGAATCCCACTCTCCGGATACCTGCTGCACCACAAGATCCGAATCGCCAAAGCAAAGGATTCGGTTGACACCAATTTCTCTGGCTAGTCGGAGGCCGTGCACCAGTGCCTCCTATTCAGCTATGTTGTTGGAGGCCTTGAAGTGGATCTGCAGGGCGTACTCCAGCCGGTCTCCTTTGGGCGAGGTGAGCACGATGCCAGCTCCCAAGCCCCCGAGCATCTTCGACCCATCAAAGTGCATCCTCCATTGGTCCGAATCCAGAACCGGTGGGAGGTATTGGGTCTTGGCCCAGTCGACAAGGAAGTCCGCCAGTGCCTGTGACTTGATCGTGAGCCGGGGCTCGTACTGGATGGAGTAGGCGGAGAGCTCGATGGCCCACTTGGCGACTCGGCCAGTGGCGTCCTTGTTGCCGATGATTTCCGAAAGGGGTGCAGTGCACACGCCCTTAATCGGATGCTCCTGGAAGTAGTGCTTGAGCTTCTTGCATGCCAGGTACACGCCATAACACATCTTCTGGTAGTGGGGGTAGTTCTGCTTGGAGAGGGAGAGAACCTCGCTGAGGTAGTAGACGGGTCGCTGAACCAGCTGAGCCTTGCCTTCTTCGGGGCGCTCCACCACCAGGACGATGCTGACGACCCGACTGATGGCTGCTATATAGAGCAACATCGGCTCCTTGCTAGCCGGCGTGGCTAGAACTGGCACTATGGATAGCATGCGCTTGAGGTCATGAAAGGCGGCGTCGTCCAACGAGGTCTAGGAGAATTTGTTCGTCTTCTTCATCAGCTGGTACAACGGGAGTGCCTTCTCCCCCTACCGACTGACAAAACGGCTGAGGGAGGCTAGGCATCCGGTGAACTTCTGG
Source organism: Avena sativa (assembly GCA_916181665.1). Taxonomy (NCBI): domain Eukaryota; kingdom Viridiplantae; phylum Streptophyta; class Magnoliopsida; order Poales; family Poaceae; genus Avena; species Avena sativa. Next base: position 538,028,261 of record OV702289.1, on the reverse strand, counting down.
ACTCCAAGAAGGCTCCTGGGTGGCTGCATCCTCTCGATGGCCGCGATCTTTTCTGGATTCTCCTTGATCCCTCGTTGCGAGACGAGGAAACCGAGTAGCTGACGGGATGGGACTCCGAAGACACATTTCTCCGGGTTTAGCTTCATCTGGTATTGCCGGAGGTTGCCAAATGTCTCTCCCAGGTCCTCGAGGAGGGTGCGCTTCTCCTTGGTCTTGATGACTACATCGTCCACATAAGCATGCACGTTTCGGCCAATCTGCGAGTGCAAGCACTTCTGCATGCAGCGCTGATAGGTAGCGCCTACATTCTTCAGACCGAAAGACATGGTTACATAGCAGAGCCCCGTACGGGGTGATAAACAATGTTTTTATCTGGTCAGCCGGGTTTAGCCGGATCTGATTGTAACCGGAATAACAATCTAAAAAGGACAACAAATCACAGTCGGCCGTGGAATTGATGACTTGATCGATACGGGGCAATGCGAATGGGTCTTTCGGGCACGCCTTGTTCAGGCTGGTGTAGTCGATACACATGCGCCAGGTCTTGTTCTTCTTCAACACCAGGACTGGGTTTGCCAGCCAGTCCGGGTGGTACACTTCCATGATGAACCTGGTTGCGAGGAGCCGGGTAATCTCATCACCGATAATCTTCCTCTTCTCCTCTACGAACCGGCACAGAGGCTGCTTGACCGGCTTGGCATCCGGCCACACATGAAGTGAGTGCTCGGCGAACTCCTGCAGTACACCTGGCATGTCCTTGGGTGACCATGCAAACATGTCCCGATTCTCATAGAGGAAGTCGACGAGCGCGCCTTCCTATTTGCTGTCCAAGTTGGCACCAATGGTGATGAACTTGGTCGGGTCGGAGGGGTCGAGCAGGATCCTCTTCGTCTCCTTTGCCGGCTGGAAAGCTCCTTCTCCAGCCGGCTTTCTGCTAGCCGGCATATCTTGCTGGGCCATGGCCACATTGCGCATGATCACACGCTTCTCTTCAGCTATGATGAGGGCCTCTGCCAGTTTGGAACCGACTGAGGCGCACTCCATCGAGCGCCTGAAGCAGTCGGCGACGGTGATCACGCCGTTTGGTCCCGGCATCTTCGTCTTGAGGTATGCGTAGTGGGGGACGACCATGAATTTGGCGAGGGCGGGGCGCCCGAGGAGAGCGTGGTAGGAGCTCGTCAGGTTTACCACTTCGAACCAAATCGGCTTGCAGCAGAAGTTTTCCTCGGTCCCGAAGATGATATCCAGTTGGATTTTACCTAGTGGGGCGCAAGCCGGCCCCGGCAGTACACCGTGGAACATTGTGGTAGTCGGGCATAGGTCGCATTCGTGGATGCCGAGCTTCTCCAGCGAAGACCGGTAGAGGAGGTTGAGGCTGCTGCCTCCGTCATTGAGGACGCGCGAGAAGCCGCAGGTGCGCTCGTTGGAGACGATGAGGAGGTCGAGCACCATGGCGTAGCCCCCGGGAGTCAGAAGCTACTCGGGCTGGTCTTCTCCGCTCCGGGTGATGGGGGTTTCCGACCAGTTCAGGTACTGGGGGACCGGAGAGACGATCGTGTTGACTTCCTTGGAGCGTAGCCTGTGGCTGTGCTTGTCGTCAAGCTCCGTCTCGAAGATGTTGTTGTTGCCGCCGTTACCATCATTGCCGGCTCCCCTAGCCGGTGGTGGTGGTCCACCAGGAGGGGGCGGGGGAATACGTTGCTGGCTGCCCTGGTCCTTTAGCTAGCGAGTCTAGCTGCAGTTCCAGGTGGTGTGCATAGCCGGTTTGAAGGGAGCGCTATGCCACTTGCACAGGCCGTCAAACATCTGGTCAAAGGTGAGTCGCGGCTTTTGCCTTCTTGCATCGCTAGTCGGCGCGTCAGGCACGCCCTCCACAGCATTGACCTATCGTGCGTGGTAGCGGGGCTTCTATTGTCTAGCCTGGCGGTCCCCGTGGAACCGGTTGTCGTTGCCGTGGTGCCTAGAGGACCCGTCTTCTCCAGCCGGATTGCTCGGACGGACGCGAGCCGGCTCTGTAGGAGTCGGACGCCCGTCAGCACTTACCCGGAGGGGATTCTTCATGGCGGCATCCGCCATGGTGTACTGGTCCGCTACCATCATGAGCTCTGCCATGGTTTTCGGCTCATCACACAGTAGCCGGTGACGAAGCATGGTGCCTTCTCAGCATCCCTCGATGAAGAAGCCAATGGCCTGGCTCTCCAGGATGCCCTCGCAAGTGTTGCACAACTCCATCCACTTGGCGAGGTACTCGCGGTTGGTCTCGCGCACAAGGCCAGGTCGCGTGGCATCCTAGACGCTTGTACGTGCCATTGAAGTTGCGGACGAACACCTTTTCAAAGTCTGGCCAGGCGTTGATGCTGTTGGGTGCGAGGCTGTTGAGCCATGTCCTCGCCGACCAAGTTAGCATAAGGGGACGTAGCGCACAGCTGTGTGCTTATTCCCATGGGCAATGCCGACTGCCGTGCATAGTCGGTCAGCCAATCTTTCGGCTTCATACTGTTGTCATACTTGGGGGTGTCCCTAGGCAGGGTGAACTTATCCGGAAACGGCTCGTTCCGGATGCGGGGTCAAAAACAAACTGGTCCGGTGGAGTCTTCTTACTCCGTAACATGCGCTTGAGCGAGGAGCTCGGTGCGGTCATGGGCATCCGGATGATCTGGGTCGGGCGCTCCCACTCGGCCCGAGAGACGGGAACCGGCGGGTCTTGGCGCTCCGGTTGGGGGAGGGGAGGCGGTTGGTTGTTGTTCACCGTTTGCTCCTGGCGCGGCTAGCCCTTGCTGCTCGAACCGCGACGCTTGCTGCGGGCCTTGGCCGGCTGAGGGGAGGATGCCTGTTGGGTGTCGCGAGGCGCGCCCTTGCTGTTGACGGGTGGCTTTCTCCCCTTGGAGTAGCCAGGGTCCTCCTGCATCTGCCGGTTGGCGTCAGCCTGCTCGTCCGTGATCCGGAGAAGCTCCTGCACCTGAGCATGCTAGCGGGCTCGCTCCTCGCCCTCCAGGTTGGGCAGTTTGTCCGCTGCGGCTCGCGTCGCGCGCAGATTCTTGATGGGTGTGCTGTAGGTGGGCCGGATGAGGGCGGGCGCGGGATCCGGTTACCCATTATTTTCCATCCTTCCGCCTAGCTCGATGCCCCGGTGTTGCACCTGGCCGCATCGGCTTGGCTCCGTGGTAGCCAGAGTGAAGCCGTGCGCGCGATCGTACTCGCGCCAGGTGATCTCGAGTTGCTTGCGGGTCGCCGCCAGCTCCATGGCCTCCTGGAGGAGGAGCTGTCTCTCCATGGCGAAGTTGGCCTCCGCCTCCTCCGGGTTGTCCCCGAGGTTAACTAGTGTGAGGAGCCGATCAATGGCCTCCTCCACCGGGTTTCGGGGCTGCGGTGGTACGGAGGTTCCGCCCTCGTATGCGCCCCGCTCCCGCGGCTGGCGGGAGTGAGAACTGGAGCCGGCCATCATGACCTCGACGTCGCAGGAAGCGACGGAGGTGCGGCTGCCCACATGCGGAAGCTCCGTGACGGAGACGATCTCCCTAAGGAAACGCTCCGGAACGGTGGCGACATAGACGGGAAGGTCGCCAAAAAGCAGGATGGAGTCGTTCACCGGGAAGGAGGTTTCGGCGAAGCAGGAAGCGTCGTCGATGACGCAGTCGAATTTGCCGAGCGTGAGCACCAGGCCAGAGGCCACGCGCTCACCGACTTAAGTTCGGGGTACCGTGCAGAACGTGAGTCCGGTCGAAGCCATTCGGCCCCACGGTGGGCGCCAACTGTCGTTGTATTGGGAACGGCAGTACCTAAGCAGGTTAGATAGAGGTGTGGGGAATAGTAGGGAATCTATCAACGGTGTCCGCAGTCGGGATTGGATACAAGCAAGCGTAGCTGGACGCAGGAAGTACCCAGGTTCGGAGCCCTCGTGGTGAGGTAAAACTCCTACACCTGCCGATCTGACTATGAGTGATATACGGGCTACAAGCGCTCCTTGAGCTGTATTCTCGAACTACTGTCTTAAATGCACATAGACCAACCCCTTCTACCGAGGCCTTGCCTCTCCTTATATAGGCAGAGAGGCAACAGACTCACTCCCAGACCGGCTGGCGGGCCCCAGAGGTGGGTCCCAGCCGGCTGGTCATCTACAGTATCCGGTACAACTATGTCCCATCAGGGTACGAGCGGTATGGTCATCGTGGGCACAGTGAACACCGTGCGAGCCTATCGTCAGCATCGGGCCACTGTTCCCACGTCACCCCGCGAAGTCTTCGGTATGGCCAAGTAGTTGCCAGTCTTGTCGTCATACCAGGGCATACCATGCACTGTGCTGCACGTCGCCGTGTCCTCCTGATTGGTTCCAGCTACCGTGAGGTACTCGGCTTGACTTGCCTTGTCCGGCTGCGCTCAGTCAGCCGAGCGTGATCCGACTGCCATAGTTCTTGTCCGGTTGGGGTATCCGGAGGTCATCCCGCCAACAAGTAGTGACGTGGGTATACCCTACAGGTACTCGAGCTTGGTATATACGGTCCAGATACGGCAGAAGCCCACGTTGTTGCCAAGGCCCAAATAGAGAATTCAAGTGGCCCACGGACTCTCGATTTCTTGCGAGATAAGAAGAAGCTTAAGGTAGAAAGTTTAAAGGGAAAACCCTAATCTGTAACCGACTTGACCTGTTACGCGAGACCTAGCCTATCTATATAAAGGCTAGGAGGGGGCGGCGAGGAGTACACACGCAACCCTAGTTTCCACAACTCTCGCCAGATTGCATCTACGCGCCCCTATAATCTTCGATTCCTTCATTAATTCCAAGAGCAGACAAGCAGGAGTAGGGACCTCTACGAGGCCTGAACCTGGATAAACCTTGCGTCCCTGTGTGCTTGTTTGCTAGCCGACTGATGTCTCTAGCGCTCCCTCCTTCTCCAAAACCCAAGTCCATAACAATGGGCATTGACGAGTTAAACCCTCGTCAGGTAGTGTTTGCTCCCTTCGCTACTAGTTGTGGTAAGTATGGGTCTCAGCTCATCGAGACAATCACGAGATATTCTATGGAGCTACAGCGAGCGAAGGCGGCGAAGACTGCGGCGTCTGGGGCTACCACCGGAAAGTCTATGGTGTCAGAGGCTGCCACGGATTCGATGAGGCCCTCGAAGTCGAAGTCCAAGTCGAAGAAGCAGATTGCTCCTTAGTTGCCATCTAACGCCACATGGTTTTTGTGGGAGTTCCCCTGTCAATACTTTGTCGTGTTTGAATGCATTCACATTTTTATAAATGTATTCTTGTTCCCTTATTTGCTTCTTGCTTGATTTTAATAGGGTCCTTCGAGTGATCCTCGTCACTCTCCTCCCACTGATGAAAACGCAGCACAACCGCGTTCAAAGGTGGAGGAGCTGTCGCTTCTCTCACGACTGCGTGACTGTATTAAGCAGTTGGAGCAGGAGTTGCCCATCATCCGCGATAATGCAGATGTGTGGAAGTCGAAGGCGGAGAAGGCCACCGCTCATGAGAAGTATCTTCTCGACGAGGTTGCTCAGCTGAACGAGCACTTTAAATGTTAGCTCTCTATCTTCTTATCCTTTCTTTAGCCATTCACGACGTTGCCTTGGCTTATACTTTGGTCTTGTGTTTTGTAGTCATTAGCGCTCGCCTTCCACAGGATGAGAAGGACCGGGTGGCCATTCGAATGAATGACCTAACCCAAGAGCAACTACAAGCTAGTGGGTACTTCTGGGTGGATCATGACCATGCAGTCGCATTGGCAACTTTGCAGGATCGCGCGTCGCGGGTGCTTTAGTGTTTGAAGAAGGCGCAGTCTTGCCTGAAGTATATTTACCAGACGATATTTCTGCTGGACGTCGTACCGTCAAGCCTATTGGCTCTTTTGGCGAAATTTCAAGATATAAGTGTGGTCCGTGAGTGCGTGCGGCAGTAGCTGGTCGTAGGTGCGAAGGCTGCCCTGTCGCTGGTGCGACTGCATCGGCCAGATGGGGACATAGCGTCTGTTGCTGGTGGACCGCCGCCGCCGCCAGAAGGGATGACTTGGAACATGGTACCAAACTATCAGGCGGTTGACCGTCTAGTAGAGGATATTGTCGACTTCTTTGAAGAGCAGACAAATGTTCCTCTTTTGCAGTAGTAGCATGATTTGTATCCTGCACATAGATGTATGAGTGTTGTAAAATTCATATGATTGTGGTGGGTGTATTTGATACCCATTATATGTGAAAAGCTTGCTATCTTGTATGATTTTCGAGTGTATTGTACTCTGCAATTCCCTTTCATTAGCCTGACGTGTCTTTATCTCAGCACATTGCCAACCTGTCAGGTGCGTTGCATATGGGTTGGTGTTTGTCAAGGGTTCGATTGGTAGTGTGTCAGCTACTCGGGATATTGCGATTTGTTCAGAGAACGATAGTGTAAAGGGTGGCGTAGCCTCTGAGTGCATAATTGCAAAAAAATAGAAAAGGCACAGAGTTTTGAGGCACTTAGATTTATTTATTCGCAGGATAGTATGAGGTACAATGTGTGGCTAAGTAGCCTGACTGAATAGCCTTATTTGTAAAGAAAAAATGACTAGGGGTAGAAATGACGCAGCTGTGCGACGTTTCAGGGGTTGGAGTATGCGACTCCGCTTTCTAGGTCTTTGAGGCGATAGGCGCCACCTGGGCTTACTTCAGTAATCACATAAGGTCCTTCCCAAGGGGACTTGAGTTTTAGGTGCCCTTGCTGCTTTAGTCGCAGGACCAGGTCTCCTTCGACGTAGGATCTAGGGCGTAGCCTTCTGTTGTGGTAGTTGTGAAGGTTCTGCTGATAGATCGTTGATCTTTCCATGGCGATCTCACGTGCCTCATCGAGGAGGTCGATGGAGTCTTCGAGTGTGAGAGTTGACTCCTACTCGTTGTATGCAACCACCCGTAGGGCTTTGTAGCGTACTTCTGCGGGTAGCACCGCTTCAACACCGTGCACCATGAAGAATGGAGTGTAGCCCGTGGCACTGTTTGGAGTTGTGCATAAGCTCCAAAGTACGGATTGCAGCTCGTATTTCTAGCATTCGACGGCTTGTTCGAGTGGTCGAAGGAGTCCTTTCTTGATTCCGCCGTAGACGAGGCCGTTAGCATTTTCGACTTGACTGTTGGTCTGAGGGTGAGCCACCGAGGCGTAGCTGATGTTTATTCCCAGGTATTCGCAGAATTCCTAGAACTCCTTGGAGGTGAAGTTTGTCCCGTTGTCTGTGATGATGCTATGTGGCACCCCAAAACAGTAGACTATGGACTCGAAGGACTTTACGGTGCTGGCTCCTGACTGATTCGTCACCGGCATGGCCTCTATCAATTTGGTGAATTTGTCGACCGTGACTAGGAGGTAGACGTAGCCTCCTCACGAGGACCTTGGGATATTGCCGACCATGTCGAGTCCCCATTTCGTGAAGGGCCAAGCCATTGAGATTGGCCTGAGTTCTACACCAGGTGCGTGCGATTTGTCCGTGAATCGTTGGCAAGTGTTGCTGCGTTGCACGATGTCCTTGGCATCGTGCATGGCCGTTGGCCAGTAGAATCCAGCTCACAGAGCTTTGGCGACGAGGGCGTGACTGCCGGCGTGGTGCCCGCAAGTGCCTTTGTGTATGTCGAGGAGGACGGCCCTTCCGTCCCTGTTGGGGACACATCGTTGAAGTACCCCTGTGAAGCTGCGCTTGTATAGTTCGCTGTTGATGAGGGTGAATGCCTTGGATCGTCGCGCTATGTGTCGCGTATCAGTCAGGTCATCTGGTAGCCTCTTGCTAAGCAGATATGTGATGTAAGGCTGTGTCCAAGATGGCTCGATCATCATGACCTCCATTGGGCCTTCGAGTCCTGTAGCAAGCTCCATGCCTTTGAGTGCCATTGGCTCATTGGGTGGTGTAGCCCCCGAGTCTGTTGACGTGCTTGCTTTATTCTCTGGATCCTTCGGCTTGATGGAGCGTTCGCATATGCGCTCGAGGAATACCCCAGGTGGTATTGGGGCGCAGGTGGAGCCGATGTTGGCAAGTGTATCCGCATCTTCATTTCTTTCGCGGCCAACGTGTCACGGTTTGCAACCATCAAATTCTCCCTCGAGTGTGTCGTAGAGGTCACGATAGGCGATCATGTTGTCGCTCAGGGAATCACACCCGTGCATTGTTTGGTTAACCACCAGTTTAGAGTCGCCATAGATGACGAGCCTCTTCGCGCCGCAGGCTTTTGCCATCCGCATTCCGTGGATCAAGGCTTCGTATTCGGCTTCGTTATTGGAGGCCATGAAGTGCATTCGTAGAACATACTTCATCTTGTCTCCCTGGTGTGATGTTAGTATGACACCTGTGCCTACTCCGTCCTTTCATTTGGACCCATCGAAGTGCATCGCCCAAAGGTAAGACATATCTAGCTTATCGGGGAGTTGATTCTCCATCTAGTGCACGAGGAAGTCTGGGAGAACTTGCGAATTTATCATGTCGCGCTTCTCGTATGTGATGTCGCGTGGCGACAACTCTATGCCCCAGAGAGCGACTCGCCTAGTAGCGTCAGGATTATTGAGTATATGTCCGAGTGGGGCATCATTCACCACCACGATTGGGTGCTCCTAGAAGTAGTGGCGCAGTCGCTTGGCTATCATGAAGACGCCGTACTCCAGCTTCTGGTAGTGCGGGTACCCCTGTTTTGTTGGCGTGAGCACCTCGCTGAGGTAGTAGACTAGGCATTGTACCCCGTGGACTATATTTTCTTCGGCTCATTCCACCATGAGCATAGTGCCGACCACCTGGTTGGTGGCAGAGATGTATAGCAATAGCAGCTCATTTTCGCGAGGCGTCACCAGTACTCGCGAGGTGGACAGTAGACGCTAAAGGTCTTTTAATGCTTCTTTTACTTCGTCTGTCCACTCGAACTTGTCGGCCTTGCGGAGAAGTTGGTAGAAGAGTAGTGCCTTTTCACCCATTCAACTGATGAATCAACTGAGCGCCGCGATTCGCCCAGCCAGCTGTTGGACGCCTTTTACGTTCTTCGGCTTCTCCATGGCCAGTATGGCCTTTATTTTCTTCGGGTTCGCTTCGATCCCTCTCGCAGAGATGATATATCCGAGGAGTTGCCCAGATGGTATGTCGAAGGCGCATTTGTCCGGATTGAGCTTGATCCGGTAGCGGTCGAGGTTAGCAAAGGTCTTGCGAAGATCGTCTATTAACATGGCTTCCACTTTGGTTTTGATGACGATGTCGTCGACGTAGACTTGGATATTGCGACCAAGTTGGTTCTTGAGGCCAGCCTGCATGCACCGCTGATAGGTGGCTCCCACGTTTTTTAGTATGAAAGGCATCGTGTTGTAGCAGAACACATCGAAGGGTGTTGTGAATGCTGTCATCTCTTGGTCTTCCTCCTTCATTCGAATCTGAGTATAGCCTGAGTAGGCATCGAGGAAGTAGAGGCGCTCGCGTCCCGTAGTGCAGTCAATTATTTGATCGATCCGCAGCAACAGGAAGTGATCCTTTGGGCAGTTCTTGTTTAAGGAGTGAAGTCCACACACATCCGCATGATATCTGTGTCCTTTTTAGGCACAAGCACAGTATTTGCGAGCCAGGTGCTTTCCTTGATCTCGCGTATGAAATTTGCGTCGAGGAGTCTGTTGATCTCCATACCGACTGCTTTGGCTCTTGGCTCAGACAGTCGTCGTATTGTCTGCTTGACCGGCCTTGCGTCTGGATTCACATTGAGTGAGTGCTCGGCGAATTCCCTAGGAACTCCTGGCATGTCTGTTGGACACCAGGCAAAGATTTCCCAATGCTCACGGAGGAATTCGACGAGTGCGAGTTCCTATGCGGAACTCAAGTTGTTGGCGATGAGGGCCGTCTTGGTCGGGTCCGTTGGGTGGACCTGGACTTTCTTTGTGTGCACCGATGAGTCGAAGGACAGGTCGGGTGAACTTGGCCTACTCAAGGGAGGCCGACTGTTGTCTGTTGACTTCTTCAATCTTGCGAGTTCCTCTTGCATACCAAAGGACTAGGAGATTCTATTAAATTCCCTGTGCAGCTATCGGACCTCTCGAAGCTTCCGTTGATTGTGATGATGTTGTTTGGACCTGGCATCTTCATCTGCAGATAGGTGTAGTGCGGTACTGCCATGAACCTCGCGAACGCGACACGTTCGAGGATGCAGTGGTACTGTGAGGGCTAGTCGACGACTTCAAAGTCGATGCGCTCTCACCAAAAAATTTGCAGTATGCCGAAGATGACGTCGAGGTTGATCTTGCCTAGGGGGTATACTCCCATCCCTGGAACGATGTCATGGAACGTCGTATTTGAGACTTCTAGACATGTCAGGGGGATCCGCATTGCTCATAAGGTACTCACAAGGTACTCTCGAACCCGCCGATCTGTGCCTCGAGTACCAGGGGACAGTGGCCTGGGCAATGTACTTGACGCGGGTGGTCGCTTTTGTTGAAGGTGATGCAGGACTCGCTGCCACTGAGGTACTCACTGGTGGATGGCGGAGAGTTCGTCGCCAAATTAACTTGGCGAGTGATTGCCTTCTGTGCTCGATTTGAGGGGCGACCCTTTTGGATCATCCCCATATTTCTCAATGGTCGAGGGTACGCCTCACCTCCATGGTTGTGGGCTGGTGCAGCCGCAGGTGGTGGTGGTCCGGGCGGTGGTGGAGTAGCTCCATGTGCCACAGCGCCGGGGGCAGCTCCATAGCCCTAGTTGATCGCATCGCGGTTCATCTGGGCCAGGCCTTCGTGGAGCTTGAGAAACTCACAGCAATCCTTTAGAAGGTGGCTAGACTTTTTCTTGCCGTCATGCTTGTCGATGTAGAAGTGCACGTTGCATGGTCCAGAAAATTTGTCCTGGATGGATGTTGCGGGTGCCTCTTCGCGAATGCGGCATTGCCACACCTGTGTGGTTTTCCCAGCGTCACGGTATCCACCGCTACGATATCCGTTGTTGCGGTTGTTGCCGCGTTTGTCGGCATAGCCGGCTGCGACCATGTCGACTTCGTTGTGGTCCTCGTATCCGCACATTCGACGTTTCCCTCGGTGGTCACGTCTGCGCCCGAGGTCCTCATCGTCATCGAAGTAGGCACGGTTTTACACCGAGTCCTCTCCATCGGCCCACCGATTCGCGATTTCCATCAGGTGGTCGATTTTTTTGGTATTCGAGCGGCCCAGCTCCTCCCTAAGTTCTCTGTGGCATACGCCGCCGTTGAACGCGTCGATTGTGCGATCCTCAGAGATGTATTCTATGGAGTTCTTGATGATAGACCATCTCATCCTCTCAGCTCTTCGATTGATGCGGGCCTTTTGTAAGTGCCCTTTAAGTTGCGCACGAAGCTATAGACTAGCTCTTCCCATCTACGAATTGATCAGCGTGGGAGATTGTTGAGCCATGCGCGAGCGACGCCTTGCAGCTCTAGCTGCAGGCATTGCATGGCCATGCTTCGACTTCCGCCATGCAGCCTGACGGAGGAGATGTGATCTTCTAGCCAAATCTTCGGGTCCTGTAGGCCATCAAATTTCGGGTTCTCCGATGGGAGTTTGAACCCTTTAGGCATTCGCTTATGCCTGATGGCCCTGCTGAAGCATCTAGCGCCGCAGAGTTCCACCTCGTCGTCTTCCGAATCAGTCGAACGAGCGCGCCTCGCATGCATTTTGTCAACCTTGCGCTGTGTGATGTCATCACGCGCGTCATAGTCATGATCGTGCCGCCGTGAGCGGCAACGTCGAGATAGGTCGTGGCTATCATCGCTGGACGAGGGCAAGGAGTAGCGTTTAGACAGGGCCTTGCCTTTCTTCGGCTCCAGCGTTGGCTCTTTGACGAGGGCAGCTTTGACTAGCCCCAGGCCTGCGATTGTAGATCGGTGCATGGCAGCTCGTGGATCTCCAGCCGGTGGCTGGTTATTGAGGAGGTACATGGTAGCTGCTGTCACCGCTGCTCACGATGTCTTTGGGAGCATGTTTCCCCATGTATCCACCGTCATGGAGCCGAAGTCGAGGACTTTCGCGGCCTCTTCACTCTCCTTGTCGGTGAGGTGGTCCATTCGAGATCGTCTTTTGTTGGCCACGTATTCATTGCCTTTGGAGGAGGATCCTCCATGGGAGGAGAGCTGAGCCCGCCGAAGGATCGACTCATCCGCCGCATTTCTACGCGCCTCAAGTTGCGCGATTACTTGATGTTGGCGCCTGTACTCCTCCTTGAGCAGCCAGTGGTAACCCATCAGCATGTCTTGAGATGAGTTCGGGGGCAGAGGATTGCCCCACAGAGCTTCTCGATAGCGAGCCCACTCGTTGTCGTTGAGATGGATCAGCATGCGCTCTCCGGTGTTCTCATTCGCTGTGAGGTGCGGTTCTCCTCCGGTCCTATTGGTGGTGGGCGCATCGTTGGTGGGGCCACTGTTTGTGACTGGTATACCGCCGTTGGTCGGTCCAGTGCTGGTACCAGCGTTTTCGTGAATGACACCGGTGTAGCCCGTGTTGATGATGGCGCACATGAAGTGATTTGGGAAGCTGTTGCTCCCACAACTTTCAGATCCGGAGCCGTAGGCTCCATCTTCTATGGCCAGGCTACCTAGATCAGATTCACGACTGCTGTCGCTATCCGTGCTCCTGGATGTTGTCGGGGCATTGAGATTGCTGAGGGTGCTGATTGGTGGTGGGAACCACGATGCTGGAGCAATCATGGAAGTTGTCGGTTGATCAGGGAGGCAAAGTGTGCCCAGCTGACCGACCTAGACACGGAAGCTCCCGATCGCCAGGCCGATCCGATCGCCCACGGACTCGAAAGCGGGCGAGTGGCCGGCGTATGGACGGTGAAGTCGAAAGCGCCAAAGAGCTGGCGAATCTCCGCTATTGCGGAGTTGTAGATCGCGGTTGAAGGGGCCGAAGAAGCCACGACATTAGCACTCCCAGTTCCCACAGACGGCGCCAATTGACGAGGGTTTAACTCGTCAATGCCCATTGTTATGGACTTGGGTTTTGGAGAAGGAGGGAGCACTGGAGGCATCAATTGTCTAGCAAACAAGCAGACTGGGACACAAGTTTTACCCGGGTTCATGCCTTGTAGAGGTCCCTACTCCTGCGTGTCTACTCTTGGAATTATCGAGGGAGTCGAAAGTTACAGGGGTGCGCAGATGCAATCTGGCAAGGTTGTGGAAACTAGGGTTGTGATCGTCCTCCTAGCCTCCTCCACCTAGCTTTTATATAGATAGGCCAGGTCTCAGGTAGTAGGTCGAGTCGATTATAGATTAGGGTTCGTCCGTTTGAACTTTCTATCTTAAGCTTCATCTTGCACTGCAAGCAATCAGAGACTCCGTGAATCCTGTATTGGGCCTTGGCAACGCCATGGACTTCTGCCGTATCTGGACTGTATATGCCAAACTCGAGTACCTGTAGGGTATGCCCATATCACCTGGTTTTTGTACATGGATCCCATCTCGGATTTCATGGCTTCTAGCCATTTGTTGGAATCCTGGCTCATCATCGCTTCTTCATACATCATGGGGTCATCAATTGCATCTACCATGAAACTCACGACAGGATTTCCATACAGTTCAGGAGTTGCAGGTGTCCTGCTTGACCTACGAGGTTCGATAGTGTCCTCTTTCGGAGTTTCATGATCATTATCATTAGTTCCTTCTTCATTCGGTGAAGTAAACTCTGGAACAATTTTCGGCGTTGAGCCCCAAACTGTTTCATAAAGATAAGGTTCAATAACCTCTTCAAGTTCTACTTTCCAACTAATCACACCTTTTGCGAGAAACTCTTTCTCTAAAAAGGATCCATTCTTGGCAATGAAAACCTTACCCTCGGATCTGTGATAGAAGGAATACCCAATTGTTTCTTTAGGGTATCCTATGAAGACGCATTTTTCCGCTTTGGGTTCGAGTTTAACAAGCTGAAGTTTCTTCACATAAACATCAGAACCCCAAACTTTAAGAAATGACAGCTTCGGTTTGTTTCCAAACCACAATTCATACGATGTCTTTTCAACAGATTTAGATGGTGCCCGATTTAAAGTGAATGCAGCGGTTTCCAGTTCATAACTCCAAAATGAAAGTGGCAAGTCAGTCAGTGACATCATAGATCGAACCATATCCAATAAGGTACGATTATGATGCTCCGATACACCATTACGTTGTGGTGTTCTGACAGGTGTGAGTTGTGAAACTATTCCACACTCTCTCATGTGTGTGCCAAACTCGTAACTTAGATACTCATCTCCACGGTTGGACCGCAGAAATTAAATCTTTCTATTATGATGATTTTCCACTTCACTCTGAAATTCCTTGAACTTTTCAAAGGTTTCAGACTTATGTTTCATCAAATAGATATACCCATATCTACTTAAATCATCCGTGAAATTAACAAAATAACGATATCCACCTCGCGCAAACACACTCATTGGACCACATACATTTGTATGTATGATTTCCAACAAATCTGTAGCCCGCTCCATTGTACCCGAAAACGGGGTTCTAGTCATCTTGCCCATATGGCATGGCTCACATGTATCAAATGATTCAAAATCAAGTGATTCCAAAAGTCCATCAGAATGGAGCTTCTTCATGCGTTTTATGCCAATATGACCTAGACGGCAATGCCATATATATGCAGATATATCATTATCAAGTTTAATCCTTTTTGCATCAACATTATGAATATGTGTATCACTACAAATCAAGATTCAACAGAAATAAACCATTCATCACAGGTGCATGACCATAAAAGATATTATCCATATAAACCGAACAACCATTGTTTTCAGATTTAAATGAGTAACCGCTTCGCAACAAACACGATCCGGATATAATGTTCATGCGCAGCGCAGGCACCAAATAACAATTATTTAGATTTATAACTAGTCCTGATGGTAGATGGAGATGCAGCATTCCGACAGCAATCACATCAACTGTTGATCCATTGCCGACATGCATAGTGACCTCATCCCTTGCTAGTTGTCGCTTGTTCCGCATCCCCTGATTCGAGTTACATATATTAGCAACTGAACCAGTATCAAAACCCAGGTACTACTGCGAGTACTAGTCAAGTACACATCAATAACATGTATATCAAATATACCTTTGTTCATCTTGCCGGCCTTTTTGTCTACCAAATACTTGGGGCAGTTGCGCTTCCAATGGCCAGTCCCCTTGCAATAATCGCACTCGGTATCAGACTTAGGGCCAGCTCGGGTTTTCTTTTTAGGCGTAGCAACAGATTTTCTACCCTCCTTTCCCTTCCATTTACCCTTGTCTTTCTTGAAACCGGTGGTCTTATTGATCATCAACACTTGATGTTCTTTCTTGATCTCCACTTCAGCAGACTTAAGCATGATAGAAGCCCGGGGAGAGACTTCTTCATGACCTGCATATTATAGTTCATCACGAAGCTCTTGTAGCTAGGTGGCAGAGATTGGAGAACATGTTGTATGCCTAAGTCAATGGGAATCGTTATTCCCAAGGACACAAGATTATCGGTGTACCCAGACATTTTGAGTATGTGTCACTAACAGAGTTGTTCTCTTCCATCATGCAGCTAAAGAACTCTTCTGAAGCGTCATAACTCTCTATGGTTGCATGGGTATCGAAAATCATTTTCAATTCACCCATGGTATCAAAGGCATTGCCATTTTCGAAACACTTTTGAAGTTCTAGCTCTAGCCCATACAGTATGCCGCAATGAACCATATTGTGGTCCTCCTAACGAGTCAAATAGACATTCTTTTCTTTGTTAGGGGAATCAGGAGATGGTGGGGGGTCTAGTGGCGCTTCTAGAACATATTGCTTTTGTGTAGTAGTGATGAGAATCCTCAGATTCAGGGCCCAGTTGGTAAAGTTGCTACCATTCGTTGCAAGTTTCTCTTTGTCCATGAACACATTGAAATTAAAAGCAGGTGGTGCCATCTACAATAGAATTTGCAAAGTTTTATTTAGACTAAGTTTATGATAGATCGAGTTTAACTAATCCAAATTACAAATGAACTCCCACTCAAAAACAACATCCCTATTGTCTTTTTGGTGATTACATGAACCAAATCCACTACACCAAGTTTGATCATCATGCGAGTCAGTGTAGCTTCAAAGGCGAGCATCTATATGGGCATCATATCAACCATATGACTCATTCTTAACCTTTCGGTCCATGTTCCGAGGCCATGTCTATACATGCTAGGATCGCAAAGTAAGAACCTCAGTACTCGCTTGTGTAAAACTATCTTACACCCATTGTATGAAAACATAGAGTCAAAAACACCCGATCATCACCTGGTGTCTTGAAACGACGAACTTTCTTAACAGTGCATACTTAAGGAAGAACACATTTTATCTTGATATCTAAATGAGGGATCATCTTATAATGTTACTAAAGTGCAATACAAGCAATATAAGATGCAAACAAAACATCATATGCATAAAGTGAAATGATATGGTTCTTGCACTTGATCACTATCATGTGCATCGTGGTATGATCTTTATCATTCCTTTATGTGTAAGGCCAAGGTCTATGGAACTTACACGGTAGGTATGCTATAATTTCAAGAGTATCAACTACACTTTAAATTATAACATTACCATATCATGACACGCGCCCATCAACAACTAAACTAGATGCTTCTAATTTATCATTTGCAGGTTTTTACGTGGCTTAGGGCTTTCAAAGATAGAACCGGTCTTACATAACAAAATTACTAGCATCTCGTTGTAAATCAGATATTGACTATAGTAGGAGAGACAGACACCCGCTAGCCACTTATGCAAAACTAGTTGCATGCCGAACATGTCTCATGTGCGAAGACATGTAAAGTTAGTCTTGGCCGCTTCATCCCACTATGCCACCAATATCCAAAATACATATAAGATGTAATAACATGATCACCATCTCCCACATACTCTTATGTGTTCTACCCGTGCAAAGGATCTACGCATAGATCAGGCTCTGATACCACTGTTGGGTTCGCAGCATAGAAAACAAAAAATTCCTACAATGGGAACTACTAAGCACCAAGATCTATCTACCTAGATAAAAACAACGGGTGGATATACACATCCATAGAGAACATACCCTTGAAGACTGACAAAGTGTTACGAGTTTGGACTCGTGGATGATGTAGTCGTACGCTTGCCGATCTCAGGATCGAGAGGAAGTCCAGCGCCACAAATCAGTAGCGCATCCGTGATCCCACACATATCCGGTCCACCAAACAACCTCTGCCTCCTCGCTCCAGCGATGCAGCAAAAGCAGTAATTCCTTCCAAACGAAAAGCCACCGGGAACATGTATCTCGCTAATACGAGACCACAGGGGAATAATTCTATAGGGGGATAGAGATCCTTCACGAGGAGGTGTGAGATGAGAGGAGGGAATGGGGGCCTTTTATAGGGAGAGGGTTGCAGCCTCCTCCCATGTCCGGCGGCCATGGAGGTGCACCCACCTCTTCCCTCATTCATGTGGTTGAGCTCCCACTCACATCAATATTCCCTCACCACTCAAAAATCCACTCATCTCCATTAAATTTCCACCAAATTTAATGCAACTCTCATTTAATAAAACTCTTTTATTTATTTTATTCAGAATTTTGTTAATTTCTTTAATTAACAAACATTCATATAAAACCCCCTGCAATATTTCAATATCACATGCAGAACCAATTTCAGCAATTTCACCCGAAACAATTTCGGTGTCCATTGAAATAATTCCAGTGCTTTGTAATTCTTTTCTCTAGAACACATTTGCTCCAAATGGTGTCGGTATCCTTAAGTGTGTCACCCTATGGTTTGTGAATAATGCATACATGATCGAGACCCTTCTCTGATCAATAACTAGTAGCGGGACCTGGAAATCCATAGGAAGGACCCCAGGATCCCACCAATACACGGAGTCGAGGAAGGGGAAGGCCGAAGCAAGTAGAATGTGAGGAAGAACGAGAGAAAACCCTAGTTCTAGATTGTGAGCTCCACGCCAGATTATCGTTGCCCTGGGCAAGATTGTCTACATCACAGGACCCGTGGTGAGCACGTGAATCTCCTGGACATGGCCATCCTCTCGCTTGCATCCTAGTTCACCATAGAGCTTTGTCAAGTACGTGTCGTGCGCCGCCGCTCGCTGCCACCCGCTTGCACACAGCTGCTGCTGCACGCCCCGCCATCGCGTGTTACCACGATCACAACCACATTGTTGCGCTGCACCGTTTCAACCCTAGCCCAAGACCTGGACACCACCTGGCCGCGCCAACCTCGATAGGGACATGCCAGCCCGGCATCGCCGCGTATGTGCCCGTCCATGCCGAGCCACCCTAGCACGTCTAGCACCGTGCAGCTATCTTAGACACCAGCCCAGCCACACCGCACCGTCCCCGTTCCTTGCGGCTGAGCCCAGCATCATGGGATCGACTCCCCGTGGCCCATGTTTTTCTTCTACACTTCAGGTTTGTCAGGTAACAGCTGCAGAGGAAGAAAAATGGTAGAGGTTCAGTTAGCATGTGCCATTTTCCAAATAACTCCCTATACCTTTTGTTCCGTAAACCACGGGCCCTCCTGTGACCACATGTGGTGACCCAGCATACCACTGCATGATGTAGTACACTATAGTCGTTGACATAACACCAATGAAACACCATTCACTAGTATTATATCCCTCAGAGTGGACAACAGAAACACAGCAGGTCCAAGACATGACTATAGATTACAACTCGACTCTTTACAAAAGATCCAGAGAACACTCTAGGTTAAAGAGAGAGAAAGAACTTCTTACAAAGAAGAACCAGAAATAACAACTCAGAAATATCTAGTAACTAAGACTAGTATCTAAACTATTTGGCTTGCCATTGCTGCTATTGCAATGCTCTACAGAAATAGGTTTTATGGCTAGAGAATCTACTCCTATCTAAACCGACACTTTATCTTCACTTCAGCTGATATATGTTGACTTCATTGACTTTATTGAAGAACTTGAGTTCTCGATGATGGTTTCTTGAGCAGAAATTGATGTTGACGTCGTCTTCAATGGCTTAGAACCTAGCAAGGGTTAAGAAGGTACGGTTGAGTACGAGCGTACTCAGCAAGTTCACTAAAAAGGAGTGTATGATGCACTATCTCTATAGCCACAGACCATAGGTCGTAGGCAATGCAGGTTTTCGTAAACATTTCTTCAAAGTTTGCTTTTATTTTGAAAACTATGTCCGACAGCCTTCACAAGTTGACCAGAACCTTCATGGGGTTCCTTTCCTGCCGCATTCGCAGCTCCTTCCCGGAATAGGGAGTAACATGTCACAATTCTTACACTCTGCAGAGGTGCGTTGCTTTACCCATGAGAGATCAACTCCTTGTTGCACAACCGAGTGATCTTTCCCATCCACAATTCCTTGATGTGGGGCCCAGTAGGTGATCCAAGCCAATCACTGCCCTCTCTGCGACCCCATATGTCTGCACGATCCTCCGGGGCTGACTACACCTCCGTTAAGACTCCAACTAGGGCAAGCTATAACCCTGGTGAGTTCCCGAAGACTCTATGAGTTGGTGATGCCCCTGGTAAGCTCCCTAAAAGGTCCGACTATACCTCCGGAAGACAGTCATAAATAATCTAGACACCAAAATCGTGGGGCCTAAGGGTGCCCACCCATATGTTGGATCCATACCAAGAATCCCAACGTCACAATAAGGTCATCTTGCCTCCATATGAAAGGAATAAGATACAACTGACTTCTCCATCCCATTCCAAATCTCATGGTTAACACGTAATATACGGCGCTAGAATCACTGGCGACATTGGTTGTTATGTCCTAGATATTGTGTTCCTTTACCACCGGAACTGTATCAAAAGATTATTACCTCTTGGTAAATAATCCATAATCATGTTATTGTGAAAATAGTGTTTTATGACCTTTTTGAAATGCAGGTGATGACAACATTTGAGTTACAAGCATTTGGTAGTAAATAATCAAAGGACATGAGCAAGTTGTGAACTTGCCTTTTGTGATTGCAAGATTATGCACTCACGGTCTTCAAGACAATAGAAGATCCAAATTCTATGAACAACATCATTGGTCCGGTAAGGACTAATGTTTAAAGAAGAAGAATGCAATGATGCATAAATAATGTAATACAGTTTGGAAAACCCCGAAGTAATACCCCAATATGATGAATGAGTTAAATTTAGGTGATTTCTTTAAGATTTAGTTGGTCTAAAAGTTTACTTTACAAGATAATATACATATACAAGGAACTTAAGACTAACATGTATGATATAAAGTGAATATAACAACACACGCCTAGAGTTCTTTGATATTATGTATTTATTAAGGAAGTCCATGTTTTAAGTTGATGAGATTGTAGTTTGAAGTGGCAAAACGAATAACTTTTGAAGATAAGGTTCCTTTGATAAGGTTTAACCAATCTTTATGGTTAGTGAAATGTGATCGACGTCATTTGTGTTTGTTCAATAAGTTTGGATTTGAGATGCCTTGTGACTTAATTTGGAATAGACAAAAGTTAACTATAAAATAGAATTAGATATAGGGTGTGATGTGTTTAAAAGTATTAATAAACTTTAAATCTTATAACAAGCATTTTTTGAAAGTATAGGATCATTTACTTTTAGTTTAAGTGAGTTTTCTAAATATTAATATTTTTACTTTTAAGTATTATTATAGACTTAAGTTATGGTTTTAGAAATAGTATTTCAATGTACAAGATTTATGGTTCTATATAAAATTATGATTATTTCTTATTTAAGAATGTTGTTCAAGAAATTACCAACTAAATAATAAATAAGGATTTATTTCTTAATAACCTTAAAATGTGTTGGAATAATATAATTAGTATTTTTCTAGTAAAACATACTTACTTAAGATCTTAGAAGTGAATTTTATTTGATTTTAGGTGTTATCCTTATTTTTACAAAATTCCATAAAGGATTATATATTTTTTAAAATTTCTTTAAGCTTTATTTGTAAACAATTAAGTTAGTATTTTTATAAAATCGTAGACTCATTTTTATATTTAAAAATGATTTTTATTTAATTTTAAGTTTTTGTTTTACTTTATGAAATTCCTTTTAGGTCTTAATGGTTTTAATATTTATTTATATTTTATTTAACTCAAACAAGTCATGTTATATTTTTCTTAGGTATATATTATTTTTATGATCAGTTTGATATATTATAATTATTTTTAAGAATTTTCTATATTTTTTAGAGTGTAAGCTAGGCTCAGGGGTATTTTGGTTATTAACTAATTGGAATAATAATTTATTTTGGAATTTCTTTTAGAACTAGACCAGGCTCACCGACTGACCCACCTAGCCCAACTGGGCTCGGGGTCAACACTCAACACCGACCCCAGCCCACTCCTCTCTCAAGCACATACACACGCACGCGTTATCCTCACCCCTCTGGTTCCCCTCTAGTTCCCCTCTGGTCGTACGATGCGACGCCGCCAGCGCCGCTCCGGCCGGTCGCCGGCCAACTCCGGCACCGCTGTCTGCCGATGAGGCCCCGGTTCGATCTCCTCCATCAACTTTTGTCGCCTCGCTGTCGCTCTGCTTCCCCGTGCGCGCCCCCACGAAACCCTAGCCGTGCGGTTCGGCTAGGTCGCCGGCGCGGCTCCTCTGCCCCCCATGTCCCTGACTGCTACTCGAGGGAGACCAGGACAGTCCCTTCCTCGACCCCAATCTGCTTAAACACTGGCGGGATGGCGGTGCTTGACCGCAACCCCGATGACTCCCACGGTGGTGAGGCATTCGGTGCTAGCGGTGTGGTCTGATGCTGTGGCTTGGTGCGGGTTGCAGCGCCACCGGTGCTCCCAGTGCCACCATGCCACCGAGCCCTTTATTCTCCATCATCAGTCTGCTTCCTCTACTCACGCTTATGCGAGGACTACAGGTATGTTCTTCCTTCTCCTCTATCCTACTCTCTGCCCCTTCTATTTGCTATGCCCTTGACTAAGGTTGTGAACCCTATCTAGGATTGCTCTCATTTTAGAATACTTGTTATTGTCAGAGGAGGTAGAGGTGGACCTGAGTGTGATACTACTGTGAGTACAAAACGATGATCCTATTTACATGAACCTATGCTCGTTGTTATCTAAATAAGTTGACACGTATTCTGAGGATGTTTGTATGAATTTGTGACTAGGTTTTACTCAATAAGACATGTTTCTGAGTGATGTGTTGCTATCTTGATGTTGGATTATCATGGCTTGATATTGCCTTAATGTTGGACTATGAAATTGCTTGCAGATACTCACTTGATCTACGAAGCTTTGATGTTGACTATGCCTAGTTGTATAGCAGCTTTTGTGATTGTTTTGTTCCTATACTCTAGATATTCTCTTGTGACTTCATGAATAGCTGCAATGATTCCTAGAAGTGGTTTTTTAGGAAGTTGATTTGTTTTTCTGTCATCTTCTGACAGTGGAACAATGTATAATTCTGATTCCTAGAGTTACTACTAGGAAAATGATGAAAATGGTTTGTATACCATTTGTAAGCAGTAATGGTGGCTGTTATGATTATTCTGCCAATAGTTGAGATGATTCTCAACCAGAGGGCTAAGGGTATCCCTAGTATCAAGAGAAGATGATTGTTTAATTGGTTTGTCTTAAAAGTTGGTCCCGGTTTGGGGAATGCCACTGTGAAACGTCCTGCTGGATGGTACACAGTGGTAACCTCCATATACTGGAATTAAAAGATGTTCTACTTCATGTGTAGATAATATGCAAGCATAGCTTGTCTGTGCTTGCCCTGATTCCTGGCTAGACTAGCTAGGAAAATGATGAGAAACTTCTTTACTTTTATTAGCACATGATTTCAATTGGTTTCTTTGGTGATCTGGCTAGAACTACCAGGTTTGCCACTGTTGTGCCTTTCCTGAGAGAGTGCACAGTGGTAAACTTCTAAAAGATGAGCTACAACAACCCTTGTCTTGGCCTGTGATGCAAAGGCTGAGGCCCAGTATTAATAAGAGCATATTTGGTACTGATTTTGTGTTTAACCAACTTGGTGGCTTCTACTATTAAATCTGTTGTTGTGGTGCCTCCCATGTGGAGTGTGCACAATAGTAGTTTGTAATGGTATGATCTGTTACTGAGCTGGCTGTCCCTGCTAAGGATGCACAGGATGAAGCCTTATTATAAATAATATCTATACTGTGTTGGCCTTAACTCATCCAGTGATGAACTTGCACTCCATTTGGGTGCAGTTCTGAGGATTTACCTCCTCCTACAACACTCATGCTCATTACTTGAGAAGAACAATAGATATACATGAGTCGAATGGTCAACCTGCTGCTTGTAGTGTGGATAGATGGTTTGGTTGTGGCTCTTGTGGTGGTGGATCCATGTCCACTACCCTTAATTGTTCACTTGATCTGCTTTGCTTTGACACCAACTTGTCCTTGTGGCCTTCTCCACCTTTATCCACCTTTCATTGCTATTGTTACCTGTGTTTCTTCTTTGAACATGTCTAGAACATGTGGAATTGGGATTGTTGATGGTGGTAAGGAGTGTGGTGAAATGAACTGGGATATGCTAAGGCGACTACAGCTGCCCCTCTTATCCCTTGTTGAGGTACTCCTGCCGTGGTGACAGCACACTCCACATGCAGGATGTGTAAGCTGCTTGCAGGTAGCCCCTGATGTGTACAAGTTACAAGACTTGTCTTGCTGGACTTGAGGATCAGATCAACTATGAAGATCTTTTCTGGCTGTTGTTACATTTTTACTTTTACCTGTTTACTATGTTGGTGAAATTTGCCCCTTATGGCCTATGATGTTGAACTGAGGCAAAAATCTAGATAAGAACATATACTCTTACATTTAGCCCCCTTTATTAATACTCAATGATGATATTGGCATAGCACTTCTATGCCCAATCTGAGAGTATAGCTAACACACTAACCCCCTTTCTCTTATTTTATCTTTTGTTTATATTTTGCAGGAACCTAGATCATTCTAAGAAATTAAAGAATGGCTTACGACTTGACTCAGAGAACTAGTCTAGGACTTTCTTTTATCCTTCTATAACTTTCTTTATTTACTTATTTGTAGAAAACAATGTCATAGATAGATTCTTGTAAATAAGAATTCTTTTATTTGTTTCATTTCTTAATTACATCTCCTTACTGTTTACCTCTATTCTTTTATTGTAAAAGAATGTTGTAATACCTGTTTTAGTTAATAAACTTAAATCTTTCCTTATATTTCAATTTGTTTTATACTTGTAATTGGATTATTATAAACAATTCCTCAATCCCATATTTATATGGATTAAAATTAAATGATACCACTTTCTTATTTGTATTCTATTTATTTTATTTATTACATGCAATATAAAATATTCTTTATTCATTTGAAATCTATTTCTTTATTATTTATTTCCTTTTAGTTATCTAAATTGTTTATTCGTATTCAAAATTCAAACTTCTTCCCTCATAAAGCATAAAAACACTAGAGATCATGTCAAAATTCCCCTTACTCAGCTCAGATGACCTAAACCTAATTCATCGGAGTGAGAGAACTCTGATTAACTCTACTCTTTTAGTTTGGCGCGAAAATTCTTCGAATTTTCTATGCATGAATGCAATGCACACGCCTTATCTCAGCTTATTTCTAATCTCTAATGCTGGGATGTTACACCACACCAGTCAGCCACCCAGCCCAGAGCTGCCTCGCCGTTTTATGAAAAGGTATGCTGGTTTTGGAAAAACTCCGACCGCATCCCTAGCTCGCCCACATGTCACCAAGTTGCTGGCTGAGCACGTGCATGGACCCGCGGCAGCCCTATCCCCACTTGTCGGTTGAAGTGGCTCGATTCCTCCTGAGTGATAAAAACCTATGAGCTTTTATAATTCAAATAAAATAATTCCAAAAATTGATATAATTCAAATTTAATTCATATCTTTTAAAATAATTTTAATTTTGAAAAACTTTTAAAATGAAATATGAATGATTTTCAAATATGAATTCAGACATGTTTCAAATTTTGACCAGATTTGACACTGCCTAGTCAAACCTTTGACTTTTGACCCAATTTAAATTGTTTTGCATTTAAATAATAATTTTAAATTCATAGTTCCAAATAATACATATGATATATGTTTTGAGATCCAAAAATGCCAGGAATATGAATATGATATTCAAAGTATTTTCTGGGTAATCAAATTTTTTGAACTAATAATTAGCAATTAAATGTCATTTTCTTAATAAACTCATAACTTTAATTCAGGAATTCCAAATTCGACAAATAATATGTCTAAATTAATGAGCACAACGAGCCTGTTCTAAATATACATTACATGGTACCAATTGAAGCATGCATCATATAAATATTAAGTATACAACAAGGTATATGGGAGCAAAACATGCCTAAATAATTAAGTAAAGTGCTTTATATTGTTCCCACACCTCACCCATGCCATGCTATGTTATACCATGTAATTGTGCATCATTCCATCATAGCATACCTTGTTTTTCTTGTAGCATATGTTTATATGATTGCGCACTTTATTTATTATGGCCTTTTGTGTGTTTTGTTCTTATTCTAGATAGACGCCGAGCTAGGGAGTTATCAGGAGAACCAAGAGTACTACCCGGATCCCAGTTATTCCACTTCTAAGCTAATAGGCAAGCAATTCCCCATGATTCCATTACATATAGCACCCATGCCTCTACCTTTATTATTGCATCATTGTATCATGATTCTCATTAAATTGAAATCCCAAGTACCGCATAGCCTTTACTTTTAATCCCCACCGAAGCTTGTACCCGCAATCCTATGAACCATTACTACAGGAGTTGTTTGAGCCATGCAAGTCGTAGAATTGCATGTGTATGGTTTGTGCGAGTCTTTGGATAACGAGGTACCTAAACAACTAAATTATGTAGTAATGGGATAACTAAAGAAAGAAGCACCGGTGTTCAATAGCTATTATTTGGTTCTTCCATTCTCACTTGTCTCCCGTAGGACCCGAGTACTTGATCCTTGTTCCTTGACTATCGCACTAACTTCATGTGCAACCATGAATCCATTTCTCCTAAGCTTGATTCACATCTTATTTCTTGGGGCCATAGACTAGTTTGGGGCTTTACTACTATCATGTACGTATGTCATGCTTTACTTCTTTATTTACTATTGCGTATGGAGCACATGTACTATTTAGGAATTGTGCCACGTTTCTGCTGTATCGACAAGGCTAGTCATACTTTCGGGTTCCCAATCATTTATAGCCGTCGCCACGTACCCTAGGTCTGTCGCGGATCCGGCCAAATTTGTAGCGGGTAGCTTAGTGGGGTGGCCCCCTGAAATCATTTTTGAATCTTGTGAATTCTTTGTCGTGATGCCCCGTTGCTTTTTATTTGGTTCTTCCCGGTGTTGATCGTGTGTGTGTTGCTATTTGTGCACCCCTGCAGGATAAATCTTTATGAAAGCCGTGTCCACGGTTATGGATGACTTGGATCACGGTTTATCGATCATAGATAACTATAACTAAAGTATCATGTTTAATTTAACTAAAACATGACTAGTAAATAGTGCAACACTCATGGAATGGTCAATAAAATTGTCAACGGATGGGATGTTCTTCTGCCTTCTCGTTCGGTAAGCGAGAATAGGATGAGTGATGTTCATTTATGCTACTTATATAACTATTGGTTCTAACAAAATAGCGTATGTCCCTATATGGCTGGCCTGATGTTGTAGCGTGTCTCTGTAGAACTGTTTAGTGAATTATCTTTTGCCGCAATTGCGTCACCCCTGGGTTGTTTCCTTTAGATGCATAAAGACTTGCTGAGTACCCTAGGGTCTCACACCATAAATATTAATTAGGTTGTTAGGTACATCCATATGGAGGCTACTACGTCGACGAGGCCGGTGATGGAGGCAACGAACCTCTTGCGTAGAGATTCCGGGGATAGAGATCTCTGAGATCTATAGGCGGGAATGTGCTTATTTCTGTGGCATCTTATGCCGATTTGACTCTTAATCCATACTCGGATCTGGGTTTCTACTTCCACTTGATGATTTGTTGAGTGATGTATGAGGATATAATCCTAAAATATTATTACTACTATCTATATAATTTGGATCTTGCTGTAATGGCGTTTCAATATATTTCTATTTATTTTCAACGGAATTTTTCTGATGTACTCTTGTTTGTCACTCGCGTACATACTCACTTGTGTATATTAGACTCACAACCACCCGGGCGAGGGTTTAACTCGTCAATGCCAATTGTTATGGACTTGAGTTTTGGAGAAGGAGGGAGCGCTAGAGGCATCAATCGGCTAGCAAACAAGTACACATGGACGCAAAGGTTACCCAGGTTCAGGCCTCGTAGAGGTCCCTACTCCTGCTTGTCTGCTCTTGGAATTATCAAGGGAGTCGAAAGTTATAGGGGTGCGCAGATGCAATCTGGCGATGGTGGAAACTAGGGTTGTGATTGTCCTCCTCGCCGCCCCCTCCTAGCCTTTATATAGATAGGCTAGGTCTCGGGTAGCAGGTCGAGTCGGTTACAGATTAGGGTTCGTCTTTTGAACTTTATATCTTAAGCTTTTTCTTCTACCGCAAGCAATCGGAGAGTCCGTGGGTCACCCGAATTCTGCATTGGGCCTTGACAACACCGTAGGCTTCTGCCATATCTGGACCATATATGCCAAACTAGAGTACATGTAGGGTATACCCATGTCAGTAGCCCACGAGTGTCCACTAGAATCACAGAGTCGACTAGAGACTTTATGAAGTCTTTCGAGTGCATGACTGAGCATTTTTTCGAGTGTTCTGTTTGTGTCATAGGGATTGTTGATATACGTGCCTGATTTATCCGATGTATCGGTATCAGTTAACTGCCTTAGGGCAAAACAACACAATCTAATCAAACTCGAGTCCCTGGACTTGAATTCGGAGAAGTGCTGGCGTAATTTGAGTCAAGCCGCAGAGGTCTTACAAGAGTCAAATTCCAGTGTATAAATGTGAGCACTCGACGCGTTCATCAAGGCATGTTCATCCTACCTGCAGGTACAGATATATTTCTAGTAGTGCGCAACAGATGCGTTGCCAGGCCTTATTCAGGTCTTATGTTCACGCTGCAAGCGCGGCATCCGAATTTATGTCATCGCGGAGATGATTCGGGTGACCCAGAAGATGTAATCTCTTTGTAGGGAAAATATGTGACGGAGCGACCAGCGCAGTATGATGTACAAGGAAAAATAATTATAGGGTGCGCGACCAATGCTCCCTATGGGAGTAGCCCCCGAGTGCCTATTTGAGTCGTAGACTCGAGTGGGGACTAAAAACAGTTGCGACAGCTATCGTCTTTTGTTGCTTGTTTCAGTCGAATGTGCTTCCAGCGCTCCCTATGGGAGTAACCCGTAGTTCACAATCAAATCGTTGATTCGAGTGATGGGTTTTTGTGAAGCTTATACACCTGCATAAAAATTCTTTCGGGTGCACGGCCAGTGCTCCTATTAGGAGTAGCCCCCGAGTGCTTGGTTGAGTCGAAGACTCGAGCAAGGACTAAAGTAGTCAAAATGTTTTTCTGCTGAAGACTATGACATCAGTGCTAACGGCGTGATGACTTCAGTTGCCCGCGTGAGCGGCTTTTACGGGACGTGACAAGCGATGGGTCCCACTTTCTGACTTCGATTTGACTGGGTGTGCGTAATCTTCTGTTTTAACTGCGTCTCCTCGATTTCCGCACGTAATGGGAGTAGTGGGGGACGGTTCATAATTCATCTTCACCACTCGTCGATGGCGATGTGCACCACGTGTCCAATAGGGTTTCTGTTGGCCGTTGGATGACATCCGTGAGGAGGTTAAGTAGCAGCACAGCTGCGGTAATTTTTCCTCATCTCTCTTCTTGCTCGTGCCTCCTTCGCCATTGTTGCTCTTTTGCTCCCTTGCGCTCATCCTCTCTGTGGCATTGGACCAGCTGCGTGTATTTCCCAGATATTTTCTGCGTTCTCGCCGCCATCGAAAGATGGGCAAGAAGAAAGGAGGCGCCGATGGATCTGCGGCCACCATTGTCGCTGCCAAGAAGAAGGGAGGCACCACCGCCGTGGGCACCAGTGCCGCTAGTGCTGGGAAGAAGAAAGGTGCGGGCACCCGCATCACCAATGGCTCCTGGCGTGCATCTGTCATCAAGTCTTCCGAGCTGCACACTGTTCGTCAAGATGGAGCGCTTCCTTCTACGAAAGATGACTCTCGAGTGCCTGGTGACGAGGTAATCCCCCGTCCTCCTGCGGGTTTCCGAGTGATGTTCCTTGCGTTCATCATTCGAGGTCTCTCTCCCCCTGCATCCGTTTGTTAGGGGTCTTCTTTGCTTTTATGGGCTCCAGCTGAATCAGTTGTCCCCAAATTTGATTGTTCATATCTCTTGTTTCATCACTCTCTGTGAGTGCTGGCTCGGAATCGAGCCGCACTTCGGTCTCTTCAAGAAGCTTTTTAAGCTTAAGTGTCAGTCGGGGTCGGGCTCTGTAGTCTACGATGTAGGGGGCTGTGGGATCCATGTCAACTCTTCCGCCACTTACTTTGATATCAAGCTCACCATGTCTATCCAAGGGTGGAGAGACAAGCGGTTCTATGTCCGTGACCACAAGGCCGACGAAGAGTATTATGGGCTCGCTCCCTTTGATCCCGTGGCTGCTTGCAAGAGGAGGCGTTCCTGGAAGAACGTCGTGATGCCTGGCGAGTCCGAGGAGACGGAGATGTTGTACCAGCGTGTCTGCAACCTCGAAGGCCATATCGGGAGAGAAGAAGGTGGCGCTGCGCTCATTCGCACGTGGTTGCGCTGCCGTATCCAGCCTCTGCAGGCCAGAATCCACCCGATGTACCACTGGGATGGTGCGGGCGATGTCACTCGCATATCTGCAGAGGGCATTTCTATGGGTGAGGTAGATAGGAGGTTGTGACCGGTGACCAAGTACACCGCCAAGGAGGATCTCCCAGGTGAATCAGTCGTGCCTCCTTTTGATCCCAACAACCCTCCTCCTGAGGTAGAACTATACTGTGAAGTAGTTTACTTTTTCGGTTGCCTACCAAGTACTTGATATAATGATGCATCTTCTGATTGCAGGACTAGGACGTGGCTGCCAGTTTTCCTCCTCAGCCTAAAGGGGTTATCCCTCGCGAAGCGGAGGAGGAGGACGAGTCGGAATCGAACGTCCCATTGAAGAAGAGGAGGAAGCCCCCGAGTCCAGCAGCCACGGCACTCGCAAGCGTTCCCGTAGAAAGGATTCTGATGCTTCTTCACCGACAACGCCAGAAGGTCCTTCTGCTGCTACAGAGGAGCCGATTCCCACCGTGCTTGTGCATGCCATGGCTCCTCCCACTTGAAAGAAGTTGCGGCTGCCAAAGGAGTCATCAGATGACTCCTTTGACCTCGACAAATTCAACTGGTAAGCTTTTAATGTCCACGAGTTTGTCTTGCTCTCTTTGAAGTTGCTTTTCGGAAGTGTTGTTGGGCACGTTTTGCAGTCGAACGGCGTCATCGTCTTCTGACGACGTCCAATTTGTCAAAGAGTCCGGAGTCGCAGACTCCAAGACCAAGGAGGTGGCCGCACGGTATCCTTCTCCTCCAGTGGCAGCCCACTCCGGCGCCAATTCTTCTAGCTCCCCACATGTTGGGGAGCACTAGATGGTTGCACGGACGACTGCTTGATAGTCATCTTCGGAGTCCCTGGAGGAACATGTGAGTCTTCATTTTGCTGTTTAGCAGTCGAATTTGTAATTTTGGCTGACGCTAAGTCTTTGTTTCTCTTGGTATAGCTCATTATGAAGGAATCTGCTCGCCTTGCGGAGCAAATCCTTGCTTTGGGTCGATAGGACGCCCTGCTGGACAATCGCCACCGTGTAGTCGAAGGTGTGTTCTTGACTTTGCCTCTTTAATCTCCTTTGCACTGGGATATGTGGGCTCATATACTTTGTCGTGTTCTGCCTTTTGCAGGTGAACATAATGAACTGCTATGTCACGTTATGTCCCTCGAGAAGGGGCTTGCTACGGCGGTGAAGAACCACGACGAAGCAATCGCAGCCCTAGAGGATTCACGAAAGCATGAGGAAGACCTATGCGCTTCCGCTGCTGAGAGGGAGAAGTTGTTCACGGAACAGCTTTTCTTGACTGCGAAGGCGCTCTCATGTACTTGATTTTCTTTCCCTTGTGTTTTTTCTTATCTTGGTTTTCTTGTTCTTGTGCTGACACCTTGTACTCTTCAGATGCCGCTGGCCTCAGCTTCGATGCCCAAGCCTTGCGTCGCAAGGATGCTCTTGCTGGTGTTGTGGCCGCAGTCGAGGACCGTGTTGTCTCCCTCTAGGAGATGTTGGGGAAGGCCAAGGGTGTGTTGAGTCGCCTCTGGGAGGATCTGACTCCCAAGGCCGGCCTAATCGACAATCTTGATGACCTAGTGGAATCCCTCGCTGGAGGTATTCCCATGGAATTCAAGAACTCCTAGAGGTTTGTCGGCGCCACCATGGCACTCGCGATGGCGCAAGCCCATGGCGTGGAGCTGGATCCTTCCGCGATCTCCGAGGCGATGCCTGTCGACGCCGAAGGCCAGTAGGTAGTGTTTGCTCCTTTCGCTAGTAGCTGCGGTAAATATGGGCCTCAGCTTATCGAGACAATCGCAAAATACTCCGAGGAGCGGCAGCGAGCGAAAGCGGCGAAGACCGTGGCATCTGGGGCTACCACCGGTAAGTCTGTGGCGTCAGAGATAGCCACGGATGCAATGAAGCCCCCAAAGTCAAAGTCTAAGTCGAAGAAGCGGATTGCTCCGTAGTTACCCTTTGTAATAGGTGTAGCTTATTTTGTTGGTCCGCATTTTGTGGGGGGTTCCCCCTTGACATTTTCATCAAATTTGAATGCAGTCCTCTGTTTTATCAATGTATGATTAGTCTCATTTGCCTCTTTCTTGATTGTACCTAGGTTCCTTCGAGTGGTCCTCATGATTCTCCTCCCACCGATGAAACCACGGCGTAGCTGCGTTCAAAGGTGGAGGAATTGTCGTTTCTTTCGCGACTACGCAACCGCATTAAGTAGTTAGAGCTTGAGTTGCCCATAGACCGCGGTAACGCGAATGTGTGGAAATCGAAAGCTGAGAAGGCCACCGCCCGCGAGAAGTATCTCTTGGAGGAAGTGGCGCAATTGAATGAACAGTTTAAATGTTAGCTCTTTGTCTTCTCATCTTGTCTTTTAGTCAGTCACGGTGATGCCTTATCCTTACACTTTGCTGCTTGCTTGGTGTAGTGTTAGCGCTCGTCATCCGCAGGATGAGAAGGACCGGGTGGCCATTCGAATGAATAACTTGACCCAGGAGCAGCTACAGGCTAGTGGGAATTTTTGGGTGGACCACGACCATGCGATCGTGTTGGCGACCCTGCAGGATCGTTCTTCTCGAGTTCTTCAATGCTTGAAGAAGGCGCAATCGTGTCTTAGACAAATTTATCAGACGATGTTTCCGCTGGATGCCGTCTCTTCAAGCATGTTGGCTCTTCTGGCGAAATTTAAAGATATAAGTGCGGTCTGCGAGTGCGTGCGGCAGCAACTGGTCGTGGGTGCGAAGGCTGCCCTGTTGCTGGTGCGACTGCATCAACCAGATGTGGACATAGCATTCGTTGCTGCTGGACCACCACCGCCGCCAGAAGGGATGACCTGGAACATGGTGCCGAACTACCAAGTGGTTGATCGGCCAGCGGAGGACATTGTCGACTTCTTGGAAGAACAAACGAATGTTCATCTTCTGCGGAAGTAGCGTAGTTTGTATCCTGCACATAGATGTATGAGTGTTGTAAAGTTCGTATGGTTGTGTTGGGTGTATTTAATACCCATTGATATGTGAAGATCTTGCTAGCTTGTATATTTTTCGAGTGTATTGTACTCTGCAGTTCCTTTTCGTTAGCCTGGCGTGTGTTTATCTCAGCACCTTGCTAACCTGTCAGGTGTGTTGCAACTGGGTTGGTGTTTATCAAGGGTTCGATTGGTATTGTGTCAGCTACTCAGGATACTGCGATTTGTTCGTAGAACGAAAGTGTAAAGGGTGGCGCAGCCCCCAGTGATGAAATTGCAAGAAAATAGGAAAAGACACAGAGTTTTGGGGAACTTAGCTTTATTTATTCGCAGAATAGTAGAGAGTACAATGTGTGGCTAAGTAGCCTGGCTGAATAGCCTTATTTGTAATGTAAAACGACTAAGGGTAGAAACGGCGCAGCTGCACGACGTTCCAGGGGTTGTAGTATGCGACTCCGCTTGCTAGGTCTTTGAGGCGATAGGCGCCACCTGGGATTACTTCAGTAATCACATAAGGTCCTTCCCAAGGGGACTCGAGTTTGAGGTGCCCTTGTTGCTTCAGTCGCAGGACCAGATCTCCTTCGACGAAGGATCTAGGGCATAGCCTTCTACTGTGGTAGTTGCGGATATTCTGCTGATAGATCATTGATCTCTCTGCTATGATCTCGCGTGCCTCGTCGAGGAGGTCGAAGGAGTCTTCGAGTGTGAGAGTTGACTCCTGCTTGCTGTAAGCAACCACTCCTGGAGCTTTGTAGCGCACTTGTACGGGTAGCACCGCCTCAGTACCATGCACCATGAAGAACGGGGTGTAGCCCATGGCGCTGTTTGGAGTTGTGTGTAAGCTCCAAAGTACGGACTGCAGCTCGTCTGGCCAGCATCCGGCGGCTTGTTCGAGTAGCCGAAGGAGTCGTTTCTTGATTCCACCGCAGACGAGGACATTGGCCTTTTTGACTTAACCGTTGGTCTGAGGGTGAGCCACCGAGGTGTAGCTCATGTTGATTCCCAGATTTTTGTAGAATTCTTGGAACTCCTTGGAGGTGAAGTTCGTCCCGTTGTCCATGATGATGTTGCCTGGCACCCCAAAACGGTAGACGATGGACTCGAAGAACTTGACGGTGTTGGCTCCTGACTGATTCGTCACCAGCATGGCCTCAATCCACTTGGTGAATTTGTCGACCGTGACTAAGAGGTAGACATAACC
Source organism: Avena sativa (assembly GCA_916181665.1). Lineage (NCBI taxonomy): Eukaryota > Viridiplantae > Streptophyta > Magnoliopsida > Poales > Poaceae > Avena > Avena sativa. The sequence continues at coordinate 537,994,331 of OV702289.1, read as the reverse complement.
TCCTCGCGAGGATTTTGGGAGCTTGCCAACCATGTCGAGTCCCCACTGTGCGAAGGGCCAAGACAATCGTATTGGCCTGAGTTCCACGCCAGGTGCGTGTGGTTTGTCCATGAATCGCTGGCAAGCGCTGCAGCACTAGACGATGTCCTTGGCATCGCGCATGGCCGTGGGCTAGTAGACTCTAGCTCGTGGAGCTTTAGAGACAAGGGCGCGACTGCCAGCATGGTGTCCGTAAGTGCCTTCATGTATGTCAAGGAGGACGGCCCTTCCGTCCCCGTTTGAGACGCACCGTTGAAGTACCCTTGTGTTACGGCACTTGTACAGTTCACCGTTGATGAGGGTGAATGCCTTGGATCGTCGTGCGATGTGTCACACATCAGTTGGGTCATCAGGCAGCCTCTTGCTGAGTAGATATGTGATGTACAGCTGTGTCCAAGATGGCTCGATCATCATGACCTCCATTGGGCCTTCGAGTCCCATACCATATTCCGTGTCATCGAGTGCCATTGGATCGTTGGGTGGCGTAGCCCCCGAGTCTGTTGACATGCCGACTTTCTTATTTGGAGCCTTGGGCTTGATGGAGAGCTCGTAGATGCGCTCGAGGAATACTCCAGGTGGTATGGGGGCGCAGGTGGAGCCGATGTTGGTGAGTAGGTCTGCCTCTTCGTTGCTTTCGTGGCCTACGTGTCGTAGCTCGCAGCCATCAAAGTCTCCTTCAAGTGTGTCATAGAGGTCACGATAGGCGCTCATGTTGTCGCTCAGTGCGTCGCACTCGTGCATCATTTGGTTGACCACCAGCTTGGAGTCGCTGTAGATGGTGAGCCTCTTGGCGCCGCAGGCTTTCGCCATCCGCATCCCGTGGATTAAGGCCTCGTACTCGGCTTCATTATTGGAGGTGGTGAACTGCATTCGCAGAATGTATTTTATCTTGTCTCCTTGGGGCGATGTCAGTATGACACCTGTGCCAGCTCCGTCCTTTCACTTGGACCCATCGAAGTGCATTGTCCAAAGATAGGACATATCTGGCTTGTCGGGGAGCTGGTTCTCCATCCAGTGCATAAGAAAATCCAGGAGAACTTGCGACTTGATCGCGTCGCGCTTCTCATATGTGATGTCTCGTGGAGACAGTTCGATTCCCCAAAGCGCGACTCGTCCGGTGGCGTCAGGATTATTGAGTATATGCCCGAGCGAGGCGTCATTTACCACCACGATTGGGTGCTCCTGGAAGTAGTGGTGCAGTCGCCTGGCTGTCATGAAGACGCCATACGCCAGCTTCTGGTAGTGCGGGTACCGCTACTTTGTTGGCGTGAGCACCTCGCTGAGGTAGTATACTGGACGTTGGACCCCGTGGACCTTATTTTCTTCGGCTCGCTCCACCACGAGCACCATGCTGACCACCTGGTTGGTGGCGGAGATGTAGAGCAGTAGTGGTTCCTTTTCGCAAGGCGTTACCAGTACTGGCGAGGTGGATAGTAGACGCTTGAGGTCTTTGAATGCTTCTTGCGCCTCCTCTATCCACTCGAACTTGTCAGCTTTGCGGAGGAGTTGGTAGAAGGGTAGTGCCTTTTCGCCCATTCGACTGATGAATCGACTAAGCGCCGCGATTCGCCCAACCAGCTGTTGGACGCCTTTTACGTTCTTCAGCTTCTCCATGGCCAGTATGGCCTTTATTTTCTTCAGGTTTGCCTTGATCCCCTCGCAGAGATGAGATACCCGAGTAGTTGCCCAGATGGCATGCCGAAGGCGCATTTGTCCGAATTGAGCATGATCCGGTAGCGGTCGAGGTTAGCGAAGGTCTCACGGATCATCGATTAACGTGGCTTCCTCTTTGGTTTTGATGATGATGTCGTCAACATAGACTTGGATATTGCGACCAAGTTGGCTCTTGAGGCAAGCCTGCATGCACCGCTGATAGGTGGCTCCTACGTTTTTTAGCCTGAAAGTCATCGTGTTGTAGTAGAACACACCAAAAGGGCGTTGTAAACGCCGTTTTCTCCTAGTCTTCCTCCTTCATTCGAATCTGATTGTAGCCTGAGTAGGAATCGAGGAAGCAGGGGCGCTCACATCCCGCGGTGGGGTCAATGATTTGGTCGATCCGTGGCAACGGGAAGTGATCCTTTGGGCAGTGCTTATTCAAGGAGGTGAAGTCGACCCACATCCGCAGGATATCCGTGTCTATTTTAGGCACAAGCACTTTCCTTGATCTCGCGTATGAAATTTGCGTCGAGGAGTCTGTTGATCTCCATACCGACTGCTTTTTCTCTTGGTTCAGACAGTCACCATATTGTCTGTTTGACTGGCCTTGCGTCTGGATTCACGTTGAGTGAGTGCTCAGCGAATTCCCTAGGAACCCCTGGCATGTCCGCTGGACACCAGGCGAAAATTTCCCAGTGCTCACAGAGGAATTCGACGAGCGCGAGTTCCTATGTGGAACTCAAGTTGTTGGCGATGAGGGCCATCTTGGTTGGGTCCGTTAGGTGGACCTAGACTTTCTTTGTATGCACCAACAAGTCGAAGGACAGGTCGGGTGAACTTGGTCTGCTCAGGGGAGGCAGACTATTGTCTGTCGACTCCTTCAGTTTTGCAAGTTCCTCTTGCATGCCAAAGGACTGGGAGATTCTATTGAATTCCCTGTCACAACTTTCGGACCTCTCAAAGCTCCGATTGATTGTGATGACGCCGTTTGGGCCTGGCATGTACATCTACAGATAGGTGTAGTGTGGTACTACCATGAACCTTGCGAACGCGACACATCCGAGGATGCAGTGCTATTGTGAGGGCCAGTCGACGACTTCAAAGTTGATGCGCTCTTGCTGAAAGTTTAGTGGCGTGTCGAAGATGACGTCGAGGTTGATTTTTCCCAGGGGGTATACGCCCTTCCCTGGGACGATGCCATGGAACGTCGTGTCCAAAACTTCCAGACATGTCAGAGGGATCCTCTTCACGGGCAAGGTACTTGCGAACATGAGGTTGATGCCACTCCCGCCGTCCATGAAGACGTGACTCATATCGAAGCCCCCGATCTATGCCTCGAGTACGAGGGGACAGTGGCCTGGACGAGGAACTTGGCACGGGTGGTCGCGCTTGTTGAAGGTAATGCAGGAGTCACTTCCACTGAGGTACTCAGTGGTGGAATGTGGAGAGTTTATCGCCAAATTGACTTGGTGAGTTATTGCCTTCGGCATTCGATTGGAGGGGCGTCCTTTTTGGATCATCCCCATGTTGCCCACATCTCGCAGGTACGGCTCACCTCCATGATGTTGGATTGGCGCAGACGTAGGTGGTGGTGGCCCGTGTGGTGGTGGTGGAGCTCCATGTACCACAGTGCCTGGGGCAGCTCCGTAGCCCCGGTTGATCGTGTCGCGATTCATCTGTGCCAGGCCCTCGTGGAGTTTGAGGAACTCGTAGCAATCCTTTAGAAGGTGGCTAGACTTTTTCTTGCCGTTGTTCTTGTCGATGTAGAAGTGCACGTTGCATGGCCCAGACAGTTTGTCCTGGATGGATGTTGCGGGTGCCTCTTCACGAGTGCGATGTTGCCACACTTGCATGGTTTTCCCAGCGTCGCGGTATTCCCCACTGTGATATCCGATGTTGCGGTTGTCGTCGCGTTTGTTGGTGTAGCCAGCTGCGACCATGTTGACTTCGTCGCGGTCCTCGTAGACGCGCATTCGACATTTTCCTCGGCGATCGTGTCTGCGCCCAAGGTCGTCATCATCATCGGAGTAGGTGCAGTTTTTGACCAAATCTTCTCCGTCCGCCCACCGATTCACGATCTCCATCAGGTGGTCAATTGTTTTGGGCTTCGAGTGGCCCAGCTCCTCCCTGAGCTCTATGCGGTGAACTCCGTTGTTGAACGCGTCGATTGCGCAGTCCTCCGATATGTTTTCTACGGAGTTCTTGGTGATGGACCACCTCTAGATGTACGAGCGCAGCGACTCGCCAGACCTTTGGTGGCAGCCTCTTAGTTCTTCGATTGACACGGGCCTTTTGTAAGTGCCCTTGAAGTTGCGCACGAAGCTGTAGACCAGCTCTTCCCAACTGCGAATTGATCCGCGCGGGAGGTTGTTGAGCCATGCGCAGGAGGCACCTTGCAGTTGTAGCTGCAGGCATTGCATTGCTGTTCTTGAGCTTCCGCCGTGTAACCTGACAGAGGAAATGTGATCCTCCAGCCAGATTTTCAGGTCCTATAGGCCGTCAAATTTTGGGTTCTCCGACGGGAGTTTGAACCCCTTAGGCATTCGCTTTTGCCTGATGGCCCTACTGAAGATTCTGGCGCCGCAAAGATCCATTTCATCTTATTCCGAATCAGTCGAGCAAGCATGGCTTGCCCGCATCTTGTCGACCTTGCGCTGCATGATGTCATCACACGTGTCGTACTCGTGGTCATGCCACCGTGAGCGATGTCGCCGTGACAGATCCTGGCTATCGTCGCTGGAGGAGTACGAGTAGTAGTATTTGGCCAAAGCCTTGCTTTTCTTCGGCTCTAGTGTTGGCTCTTTATCGAGGGAGGCCTTGATTAGCCCCGGGTCCACGATTGTAGATTGGTGCATGGCAGCTCGCGGATCTCCAGCCGGTGGCTGGTTGTTGAGGAGGTACATGGTGGCCGATGTCACCGCAACTTGTGGCGTCTTCGGGAGCATGTTGCCCCACGTATCCACCGTCATAGAGCCAAAGTCGAGGACTTTCACGGCTTCTACATGATCTTGGTCGGTGAGGTGGGCCAGTCAAGATCGTCTTTTGTTGGCCAGGTACTCGTTGCCCTTGGAGGAGAATCCTCCATGGGAGGAGAGCTGAGCTCGCCGAAGGCTCGACTCATCCGCTGCCTTTCTGCGCGCCTCGAGTTGCGCGATTACCTGCTACTGGCGTTTGAATTCTTCCTTCAGCAGCCAATGGCAGCCCATCAGCATGTCTTGTGAGGTGTTGGGGGGTAGAGGATTGCCCCGTAGAGCTTCTCGACAGCAGGCCCATTCGTTGTCGTTGAGCTTGATTAGCATACGCTCTCATGTGTTTTCATTTGCCGAGAGGTGCGGTTCTCCTCTTGTCCCATTATTGGTGGGTGCACCGTTGGTGGGGCCACCGTTTGCGACTGGTGTGTCGCCGTTGGTCGGTCCAGTGCCAGTGCCGGCGTTTTCGCGATTGACGCTGGTGTCGCCCATGTTGATGACGGCACACATGAAGTGATTGGGGAAGCTGTTTCTCCCACAACTTTCAGATCCCGAGCCTTAGGCTCCATCCTCTGTGGCTAGGTCACCCATATTGGACCCACGACTGTTGTCGATGTCCGTGCTCCCAGCTGTTGCCGGGGCATTGAGCTCGCTGAGGGTGCCGATTGGTGGCAGGAACCATGATGCTGAAGCAATCATGGGTGACGTCGGCTAGTCGGGCATGCGAAGCGTGCCTAGTTGACCGACCTGGAAGCAGAAGATCCTGATCGCTAGGCTGATCCCATCGCCCACGGACTCGAAAGTCGGGCGAGTGGCCGACGTGTGGACGGTGAAGTCGAAAGCGCCGAAGAGCTGGCGAATCTCCGTTGTTGCAGAGTTCTAGATCACGGTTGATGGGGCCGAAGAAGCTGCGACATCAGCACTCCCAATTCCCACAGACGGCGCCAATTGATGAGGGTTTAACTCGTCAATGCCCATTGATATGGACTTGGATTTCGGAGAAGGAGGGAGCACTGGAGGTATCAACCGGCTAGCAAACAAGCACACAGGGACGCAAATTTTACCCATGTTCAGGCCTCGTAGAGGTCCCTACTCCTACTTGTCTGCTCTTATCAAGGGAGTCAAAAGTTACAGGGGTGCACAGATGCAATCTGGCGATGGTTGTGGAAACTAGGGTTGTGATTGTCCTCCTCGCCGCCCCCTCCTAGCCTTTATGTAGATAGGCTAGGTCTCAGGTAGCATGTCAAGTCGGTTATAGATTAGGGTTCGTCTTTTGAACTTTCTATCTTAAGCTTTTTCTTGTACCGCAAGCAATCAAAGAGTCTGTGGGTCACCCGAATTCTGCATTGGGCCTTGGCAACGCTGTAGGCTTATGCCGTATCTGGACCGTATATGCCAAACTCGGGTACCTGTAGGGTATACCCATGTCACACCCAGTCACATTTCTCGCACTCGAAGCTATAACCATGCATACTGGGGTAGATGGTTGGCCGGTACCATGCCCTTCCATTGCGGCCTGCTTGTGGACGGCCTCGTGACCTCCACGGTAGTATGTCCTCCCCCGATTCAGGTTATACCGGCTTGTGATTTAGAAACATGAGGTCTGGGAAGTACATCTAGTATCAGAGCCATTCCACCCTTCAAGGTCTCAACCAAGGTGGTCGTTGTCAGTCTAGAAAATATTTTGGTAGCTATATATATTAGGGAAAAACTAAACGTGAGAGTAGGACTGCTTCCATTTTTCTTCTTACCCACCCACCCTATTGTGGTAAGGAAGTGTAACATTTGTCTATCCTCTTCTAAAAATTAAAACTAGGATTCACGTGTTCGGGGTATCTGTAGTACCATAGGTTATGTTAATTCTTTGTCAATCTATTGCATCCAACTTTGTTTCTCAATCAGCCTTTGGTTATCAATTATTGGTACATTTTATACCGACAGGCTTATGTGTAAACCGACACGATCTATTCGACTCTTTGTTAATTGACGCAATCTTTTTAAGGGTGTTCTCCTTTCAGCATGCTTTCACTCAATGTGGAGTTGCTACTCCCTGTATGTTAAGTGGTTTTTCGCATCTAGTTGCTATTTTAATACCGGAAAATGTGGAATTTTTTCTTTGATACATCTGTGTTTTCACACTTCTTTTCAGTTGTGTGTGATACACTTTTCACCTTCTTTTTGTTGGCATGTCCATGTTAACTCTATCTTTTGCTACCGGCACTTCAATCTGGAGTTTTTACTTCATCTTCAAATTCTTACGGGCTAAATATATAACGTGTGTCAATCTGATGCTCGTGATTGTAATTCGGTTCTCGGTAATAGCTATATTACACTTATCATGAGTGGAATATGTCCAACTCTGTCAATCTAATCCTCCAAATGATGGCGGTTATCTCTTGTGATCTTGAGTTATACCGTGATCTTATCTATATCATATTCAAGTATCTTTGGCGAATCCAAAGATGTCCGAAGGCACTATGACAGATCATCATCCATTCATCGTGCTTCATATATTTTTGAACTCCATATCCGCAAAGGTTCTCTTTGATATAGGAGAATATCATCCTTTCATCTCTGATAGCTTTGCTTAAATGTATGAGTTATCATCGCTTCTTTATCCAATATCTCTTTATCTTTTCAACCGGTGATCCGATCAACTATGTGGATAACTCGACATATCTTCTATCATCCGAAGGGCTAGATAATCTATTCCTCCAATGGAAGAACATGGAAGAACGTCTTCTTCTTTTTCTCTTAGGCTTCGTGAACATCGCCTATGTGCAAAGTTCTCAAAGTATGAATTCCGACTTTTCAAATTTTCCTATATCGACCACATCCTTCTGCTAAATACATTGCTATAATTCGGAATCATCAAGTCAATTGTTAATTCCATCCTCTACTTTCAACCAACTCCGGAGTTTTTCTTGGTTTGCCAAGTAATTCCCGCTACTTTTTTGAAGACTCCCTCAAGACTACTAAATCTCTCTCAGATATTATCAAGGAGGATAAGAAGTTCTTTTGGTATCCGACTCATCAAGAAACCTTTTAAAACCATCTCTATTTATCTTTTATCCTCACTTCACCGGATGCCAAGAAGACTTTCTAGATCTTTCATATTTCTTCTATTCAAAGTTTTGGGTGCTATCCTTAATCTATCTGTTGAATCTTTTATCTATCTCTGTGATCTTCATTCATATATTTTCCGATGGCCTGGGAATTCCAACACAATGACAACATCATCATCTCTATCTACTTTGGATCCGATGAAGTGTTTGCATCACCTCCTTGTTTTCTTATGAAGCTTCATGAATTCTGCTTGTCAAGATCTTTAGTCTAAATTTCTGATAGTTAGGTTGCACGGTTTTCATATTCAAGTACGGAGTAATGCTTTGGGTGCGGGATGCATTCATGACCATACCACTACTCTTATTATTCGCTCTTGTACATTGAATTGGTTGATTAATCTGATTTCACTCATTCCACGAAAGTCAGAAGTGGCCTATATCCCTCGAGACTTTTACTTCCGTCCTTGTTTTCCGGAGTGTTATCTCGACGGACGTGAGCAAAAATCTCTTGTTGGTGGTATCATCTATTTCAAGATGAAACAAATCTTCAACGATCTGGTGGAAACAAATGCAAAATGTTCTCCGTCCTCTTCATTCTACCGGTGTTTGACATTGTCAAACAAGATAGATGGAAGATATATCTGACTTCTATTTGCCATATTCCTTTCTCTTGGTAAAGCCAGTGATGGTCAATATCGTCAATCGCTGAATCTTTTGCAATAACCTCATTGTTAAGGAAAGCAATAAGCATCTCTACAATATACTCAACATCTTCAACATTCATCTTCTTGCTCAGGATTCCACCAGAAACTCGTGTTACTCTTTCTCTTGAAGATGAATCTGCACATCTCAATTGCGTGATCCTTTGGCTCTTACTAGCGCTAGAAGAAGCTAATCTGAGAAGTCCTCAATTCTAATCTTTACCGCGGATATCAAGGAACTCTATTGTTTGAAGGCAATATTGTTTCTCCAAACTTCATTTCTTAATCTAAGGGAAGAAACAATGCTATTTTCATAGTGGTTGATAGCTTATCCAAAGTTGATATTTTCTTCGGACGAAGCAAACAATCATATGCACGTGCATCTGTGATCTTTAATCCTAATGATGTGTCTTTCTTTTCTCTCCTCGATACATCATATTTTCAAACTCTTTCAAGAAGTGGTTCAATTCTTTTATCATGTTTCTCGAGAACACCAGAGCTATGTTCATCCTATATTTCTTGTCTCACAATAATCCTCTAGGTTCTTCAAGTCCTTTGTTTTCTAGTAGAAAAATGCAAGCCTCGCAACAAGTCTAACAAGTTTCGCAACAAGTTTAGCAAGTTTCAACCATTCCGTTGATGAATCAACTTGGGAACGTGAGGATCACCTTTGTTCCGAACACTCGCCTCTCTTTGTGTCTTTTTCTTTTTCCTAGGAATCTTGCGGCGAGATTCTTGTTTAGTGGGGGAGAGTTGTAGCATCCCAATTGTCTAACAATTGTAATGCTACTTGGTTTATTATATATATTCCTACTTCCTACATATCATTATTGCATCATAATTATACCATGCTCATGTCACCATACCACATTGCATTTGAGCATCATATAAAACCCCTTTTCATTTGGTTCTTATCTCATATGCATTTGTCTTATTAATTATATTTGCCTCTTGATAAATTGTAGTTGGTTCTTGATACATTCCTTGATGCCCAAGTTGAGTTGGGGGCATATCTTTTCCAACTCCACCATGTTTATTTGGTTCTATCTATAAATTCCACCATCCTAATTATATATGAGCATTATATCTATATTGGTATTTAAATATAGCTCATATGTGTTGGGGTGGATTCACTTCTATTTCTACATGCTCCCATATATGTTACATGTTGTTTTCACAATATCAAATTTGAATGCATGTATGGAATAATTGACCATGGTTATAAATAGTTGTTTTCACAATTGTTAGTGGTCATTTATGATTCATGCATGGCCCATGCAAACTCACCACCACCTTCCTCTTATTTGAGTTCTATTTGAATTTTATGAGAAAATCTTGTTTGATTTGAATTCAAACATGTGGATAAAAACAAACCATGCTTCTTAGCTCACCTCCTCTACACTTCTTTGTTTTCCTTGTTTCTTCTTGTTCATATGGCTCTTTTGGGAGGCTTATATAAATAAGCTTGATTTAAAAATAATCAAAAACAACTAAAGAAAAGAATCTAAACCTACACCTACCTATCCTAGCTAAACCCATCTACCCCTTGGCTTGGTTTGGTTCCACCAAACCAGCCACCACCACCACCATCTCACCCCTTGCCCCTACCTTAGTGCCCAACTCGAGCCCATGTGTGTGACATGGACATGCCCATGTGCCACCACCACCCCTCCCTCTCTAGCTAACCCCCTCTCAGCCTTTCTTGATGTCCAAGATGATCAGCAGCAGCCTCTAACCAACCCTCGTTGCCCTAACCCCCTAGCTAACCCGAGAGAGAGGAAGAGAGAGGGAAGCAAAAGTAATTAAGGTTACTTTTGCAAAAAACCCTACCCGAGCTACCCCTCTCCCCTGTCCTTATCTAGCTGCCACAACCACTATTGGCTCGCCAAATCTCCCCAGGGCACTGACAAGCACCACCCCTTCCCCTCCCTATCTCCCTGCTAGCCACCCATCCACCATAGCCATCTACCCATGCTACCTCTGTTCCCAGTGAAGAGGAGAGGAGGAGAGGAGACCTTGGCCATTGAGGAAGATAGGAAGGACCACTGTAGCCCGCCAGTACATGGAGTCGAGGAAGGGAAGGCCGGAGCAAGCAGAACACGAGGAAGACTGAGAGAAAACCCTAGTTCTAGATCATGAGCTCTGCGCCAAATCGTCATCACCCCGGGCAAGATCGTGTACATCACAAGACCCGCGGTGAGCACGTGAATCTCCTGGACATGCCCATCCTCTCGCTTGCTTCCTAGATCGCCGTAGCGTTTTGTCGATAACGTGTTGCACGCCACTACTTGCTGCCACCCCGCTTGCACGCAGCTACTGCAGCACGCCCCACCGTCGCACGTTAGCACGGTCGCAACTGCGTTGATGCACCGCACCGTTTCAACCCTAGCCCAACCCCTGGACACCACCTGGCCACGCCAACCTCGATAGGGACATGCCAGACCGACGCTGCCGCCTTTGTACTTGTCCATGCTGAGCCACCCTATCACATCTAGCACCACACAGCTATCTTAGACACCAGCCCAGCCACACCGCAGCATCCCCATTCCTTCCGGCCAAGCCCAGCGTCGTGGGATCGACTCCCCGTGTCCCTTGTTTTTCTTCTGCACTTCAGGTTCGTTAGGTAACAGTTGTAGAGGAAGAAAAAAAATAAAGGTTTAGTTAGTGTGTGCCATTTTACAGATAACCCCCTATACCTTTTGTTCCGTAAAGTGCGGTCCCTCCTATGACCCCACCTGTCAGCCACCTAGCCTAGAGCCGCCTAGTCGATTTATGAAAAGGTGCCTGGGTTTTGGAAAAACTCCAACCGCATCCCCGGCTCGCCCACGGGTCACCCAACTGCTGGATGCGCGCATGCGTGGACCCGCGGCAGCCCTATCCCCACATGTCGTTTCTAATGGCCCGATTCCGCCTAAGTGAGTAAAACCTATGAGCTTTTATAATTCAAATAAAAAATTCCACAAATTGTTATAATTCAAATTTAATTCATTTCTTTTAAAATAATTTTATTTTGGAAAACTTATAAAATGAAATATGAATGATTTTCAAATATGAATTCAGACATGTTTTCAAATTTTAACCAGATTGGACCCCGCCTAGTCAAACCTTTGACTTTTGACCGAATTTAAATTGTTTTGCATTTAAATAATAATTTTAAATTCATAATTCCAAATAATACATATGATATATGTTTTGAGATAAAAATGCCAGGAATATGAATATGATATTCAAAATATTTTCTAGGCAATTAAAATTTTCGAATTAATAAATACCATTAAATTCCATTTTCTTAATAAATTCATAACTTTAATTCTGTAATTCTAATTCAACAAAGTCTAAATCGATGATGAGCCCATTCTAACTATGCATTCCATGATACCAATTGAAGCATGCACCATATAAATATTAAGTATACAACAAGGTATATGGGAGCAAAACATGCCTAAACAATTAACTAAAGTGCTTTACCTCACCCATGCCATGTTATGTAATACCATGTAATTGTGCATCATTCCATCATGGCATAACTTGTTTTTCTTGTTGCATATGTTCATATGATTGCGCACTTTATTTATTATGGCCCTTTGTGTGTTTGGTTCTTATTCCGGATAGACGCCGAGCAACAAAGTTATCAGGAGAACCAAGAGTACTATCCAGATCCTAGTTATTCCACTGCTGAGCTAATAGGCAAGCAATTCCACATGCTTGCATTACATATAGCACCCATGCCTCTACCTTTATTCTTGCATCATTGTGTCATGATTCGCATTAAATTGAAATCCCAAGTACCGCATAGCCTTTACTTTTAAACCCCACTAAAGCTTGTACTCACAATCCTATGAGCCATTACTATAGGAGTTGTTTGAGCCATGTGAGTCATAGAATTGCATGTGTAGGGTTTGTGTGGGTATTTGGATAACGAGGTATCTAAACAACTAAATTGTGTAATAATGGGATAACTAAAGAAAGAGGCACTAGTGGGCAATAGCTGTTATTTGGTTCTTCCATGCTCACTTGTGTCCCGTAGGACCCGAGTACTTGATTCTTGTTCCTTGACTATCACACTATCCGCATGTTGGACCATGAATCCCCTTCGCCTGAGCTTGATTCACATCTTATTTCTTGGAGCCACAAACTAGTTTCAGGCTTTACTACTATACTGTACTTATGCCGTGCTTTACTGCTTTATTTACTATTGTGTGTGGAGCGCTTGTACAAGCCTAGTCACACTTTCGGGTTACCAGTCGTTTACAGCCGTCGCCACACACCCTGGGTCCATCGCGGAGCCGGCCGACTTCGTAGTGGGTAACTTAGTGGGGTGTCCCCTTGAAATCATTTTTGAATCTTGTGAATGTTTTGTAGTGATGCCTCATTGCTTTTTATTTGGTTCTTTGCCAGTGTTGATCGTGTGTGTGTTGCTATTTGTGCACCCCTTCAGGGTATCTTTATGAAAGCCGTGTTCGCGGTTATGGATAACTTGGAGCACAGTTTCTTGATCATAGATAACTATAACTAAAGTACCGTGTTTAATTTGATTAAAACATGACTAGTAAATAGTGCAACACGCATGGAATGGTTAATAAAATTGTCAATGGATGGGATGTTCTTCCGCCTTCTCGTTCGGTAAGCGAGAAGGAGGACGAGTGATGTTCATTTATGCTACTTATATAACTATTGGTTCTAATTAACGAGCGTCTGTCCCTATCTGGTTGGGTAGATGTTGTAGCGTATCTCTATAGAACTGTTTAACTAATTATCTTTCGCCGTAATTGCGTCACCCCAGGTTGTTCCCTTAAGATGCATAAAGACTGGCCGAGTGTCCTAAGGCCTCACACCATAAATACTTATTAGGTTGTCAGGTACATCCATATCGAGGCTACTACGTCGATGAGGCCGGTGATGGAGGCAACGACCCTCTTGCATAGAGATTTCGGGGATGGAGATCTTTGAGATCTATGGACAGGAAAGTGCTTATTTTTATGACATCTTATATCGATTTGACTCTTAACCCCTACTTGGATCTGGGTTTCCGCTTCTGCTTGATGATTTGTTGAGTGATGTATGAGGATATAATTCTAAAAAAATTATTACTACTATCTATATAATTTGGATCTTGTCGTAATTGCTTTGCAATATATTTCTATTTCTTTTAGATGGAATTGCTTTGATGTACTCTTATATGTCATTGGCGTAAATACGCATCTGTGTATATTAGACTCACAACTAGCCGGACACGTTTCTCGCACTCGAAACTATAACCATGAATATTGGGGTGGATGGTTGACCGGTACCGTGCCTTTCCATTGTGGCCTGCTTGTGGGCAGCCTCCACGGTAGTACGTCCTCACCCGATTCAGGTTATACCGGCTTGTGATTTAGAAACATGAGATCCGGGGATTACAGTGACCAGATTCTAAAATCATAGATAACTTTAACCTAATCATATAACTTGGTAGAGTAATGTGTGCTTAAGGATGCTTCTCATGGGTACAAGGGGGTGATCCTAGTTGATGGGTGATGATGAGGATTTGGTGGATATAAAAAGATGAAGTCAATACTTTGAAGATGTCACACTCTTACCCCTTTTTAAAATGTTCTCATTAGACGCGTTTCTTCTTCCTCTTGTTTTATAAACAAATATGGCTTTATGCAAAATAGCTCCACCAGCCATAAGTTTTGCAGAGTACACCCTGTACTCATCCTTGCTTTTTTGATACTTTTATAGAAGAGTAAGTGTTCCATTGAAGACAAGTTTGGTACGATATCAACACCGACGAGTAGCTTGGGGTTCCCGGCCAGCACTCTGGAATATATGGGTTGGGACGTCATCGTTATGTTTCAGGCTTCTTAGGCAATTTGTTAAGTTTGCTATACTTAATAGCATAATTTACCTTCTATTGTTTGATGTGTGTGGTCAGTGACCTCTGCTTGTAATATTTTGGTTCTCTGCTTAGTTATGAGATTGCTCTAATAATAATTGTGTCATAGGACGGGGCTGAAGTCTCAAGTCCAGCAAAGTCTCCTCGGGCAAAAGATAAGATGCAGGTGGACTCACGGCAGAGGGGAGCGAGTGAGGCGCAGGGAGACAGGGGAGGGGCTCCTCGGGCAAGTATGTCAAGCGACCTAGAAATCCGAATGTGGTCGATGGGAAGCCCAAGGAACATGGGCCACTAGGCAAAGTTGGTGGGAAAAGGACCACCAAGCAAGCGTGGATGCCTGTTGCTGTTCAGGTCATTGCGGAGGAGGGCGGCCTGGAGTCGGCTGGCAAGCGACAACAGACTATGTCTGTGTTTGATCGTCTCGAAGTTCCAACGGCGGACCCTGCCAGGCAGGGCCGCCGATCACAATGAACCTCCTGGCCCTTGATACGTTGCTAACGTATCCATAATTTTTGATGTTACATGCTTGGTTTTATCTACTTTCTTATGTTTTGTCCACACTTGGAGTACTTTTCATATGATTTCTTGGACTAACCTATTAATAAGAGCCACAGTGCCAGCTGCCTGTTTTCTGCTGTTTTTGGTTCCAGGAAAGTCAGAAAATGAATATTCTCGGAATTGGACCGGACAAAAGCCAAAGTCAGTTTTTCACCGAGGGACACCTAGAGCCAGAATACGAGATGGAGAGGGGATGGGGCCCGGCCACACCACCAGGCCGTGCGGCCAGGCTTGGCCCACGCCAAGGGGTGGTCTGGCCGCCCCAGGCACCCCCTCGGCCTCTCCTTCCGCCTATATATTGCCTTCGATACAGAAACCCTAAGTACCCGATCAAAAATCCACGAAAGAGTCTGTAGCCGCTGTCATCTCCATCCCTAGATCGGGAGGGATCTGAAGCTCTTCCCGGCACCCTACCGGAGAGGGGAATTCACCCTAGAGGCCTTCTTCATCACCATGCAAGACTCCGGTGTGATGCGTGAGTAGTTCATCTCTGGACTATGGGTCCATGTAGTAGCTAGATGGCTGGTTCTCCTCCTTTATGCTATCATGTTTAGATCTTATGAGCTCCGTTCATGATCAAGATCATCTATTTGTAATTTATACATGTTGTGTTTGTGGGGATCTGATGGATATTGAGATGCTATTTTAGATTGATTATTGATTCTATCATGTCTTTGTTATTTGTGATCTTGCATGCTTTCTGTTGTTAGTAGCTATCTTGGCCAAGTAGATGCTAGCAACTCCAAGAGTTAGTATTTATGCTCGATAGTGGGTTCATGCCTCTGGTAATCTGGGGAAGTGATAGAAATCTCTAAGGTACTAGATGTGTTGTTGCTACTAGGGAGAAAACAACAATCCTTTGTTCATAGAACAATCGTATTGTTTACTTTACACGCAATTCGTAATGCAATTATATGTTGCTTGCAACTTAATACTGGAGGGGGTTCGGATGATAACCTGAAGGTGGATTATTAGTCATAGATGCAGTTGGATGGCGGTCTATGTATAATGTTGTAATGCCCAATCGAATCTCAAAGGAGTCAAGATGAGTAGTATATGCTTATTGCTTTCTTGATGTTTGTCAATTTTCTCGCTGTAATTTGTTCACCCAACATGTCATCTTTCTTAAGGAGAGCCACCACTAGTGAACTATGGACCCCGGTCCTTTCTTTTACCATCAATCTACAATCAACTGTTTACTGCTTTGTGTTTACTTTCTGCAAACTATTACTTTCTTCCACTCGATACGTTTAATCCTTTGTTTTCAGCAAAACCGGTGAGATTGACAACCTCATCGCAAGTTGGGGGCAGAGTTATGTGGTTGTGTTGTGCAGATCACCACGTTGCTGCTGGCACCGGTAGTGCCGCCTGCCAAAGTTCAGCTAGCAACACCTTTTGGGTGTTTCCTTGCTCCTAATGGTTCGATTAAACCTTGGTTTCATAACTGAGGGGAAACTTGCCGATGTGCTCATCATACCTTCCTCTTGGGGTTCGCCAACGAGCTCGATATATTTTAGGCCATCAAGCTATTTTTCTGGCGCCGTTGCCAGGGAGTCAAGGACATCTTCACAAGGGGAGTCCCTCATAACCAATATCTTTACTTTGTTTTATTTGTTTTGCTTAGTTTATTTTTGCTTTGTTTGCTTGTTTCTTTATCAAAAATACAAAAAAATTAGTTCCTACTATAGTTGTTATTTTCGTTGGTCTATTATTGTCTTGCTTTATCATGCTTTCTATCAATGGTTGGTTTCTTTGAAATTGAATCTAATTGGCAAGGTGGGTTCACGAAAGAACAAAAATAATATTATAAGGAACACCGCTTGTCACAAAAAGGGAAACACTTATGGGAACAAATTGATACATTGTATACCATTGCTAGAAATGTGTGCTCTACTTATAATGTTACTTATTGCTTTGATAAATCTTGTTGCTGTAAGAGGTATAAACACCTCCCTTTTCAATGTGAGTATAATGATGATGTTACCATATCTTCTTATGTTAAGGGAAATTATGACTTTTATGATGTGGAACAAATTGAAGAATTTATTGCTTGGAAGGGTGCATTCAAACTAGCTTATTTGCTTGAAAATATTGATGATGCACCTTATAAAAATGAGGTTTATGATATACTTAATTTTTTCTTTGATAATTACAAGGAAGAAAATGGCTATATTCTTGAATATCTTAATAGATGCTCTCTATGGAAGAAGAAATTGCTGAAACTGGAAGCTCATTTGATGAAAAAGAGGAGGAGAGTGATGATCAAGAGGAGGAAGAATGGATCTACCCATTCCTACCTTCTAATGAGAGTAACTCTTTACCCCTTACATTATTTGATTGTCACCCATGCTTACCAAAGGATCATGAAAAGCATGATTTATGTGATAGTTATATTGTTGAGTTTATTCATGAGGCTACTGAAAATTATTATGAGAGATTAAAATATGGTTGTAAAAGTTTTCATGGTACTCAAACACCTCTCTATTTGCTGAAAGTTTTAAAGTTACTCTCGTTTTATCTTCCTATGCCTATCACTTTGTTCTTTGTGAATTTATTTGCGTATAAGATTCCTATGCATAGGGAGTGGGTTAGACTTAATGTTTTTTGAATTTGCTTCTTGATGCTCTCTTTTACTTCAATTCATATTTCTTATGTGAGCATCTTCTCAAACTAGCATGCCTAACTTAAAGGCGTTAAAGAAAAGTACTTATTGGGAGATAACCCAAAAGTTTTAGATGAGTCTTGGAAGTTATTGCTTTAGTAATAACCTATCCTTATCCTTTTTATTTGCTTTTTGTGCCAAGAGTAACCTCTAATGAGAGAGAAGTAATGATTGGGAAAGTTGCTGTCCCGAAACAGATTTCTGTGCTTCACCGTAAAATTCGTGTAAAATCTCTGTATGTCCTTTTGAGGCATGAATTTTTGTGCTTCTGCCCCAGGTTGTTATCTAACTTTCGTTAGTTCAACACTTTTTTATTTGAGCAAGAGAAGGTCTTCGAAAAAATTCGTCTTTACCTGCTGGTCTGTTTTGACAGATTTCTGCCATTATTTGCATTTCCTTCTTGTTTGCTCCTTTTTGAGTTCTTTTGGGGAATTGAGATTTTTGAGGGAAGTGCTACAGTATCTTGTGTTTTAATGGAAGTTTTATTGTTGTTGAAACTGAACCTAAAGACTTATTATCTTGAGTGCACTAGTGTTGCTAATAAAGAATGTGTGAAGTTTTGTATGAAGGAAAAAATTTAGGTATATGGAAGGAATGAGTAATGCGATGAAGGATGGATTAAAGCTCAAGCTTGGGGATTCCACGTGTGTCACCCCAAGAAATATCCAAGAAGTACAAGCATCAAATCTTGGGGATGCCCAAGGCATCCCCTTCTTCATCAATAAAAATCCCAGGTTTCTTCCAAACGCTTCATTTTTATTGTTTCATACACAGTTGTGTTGTTCTTGGAGCGTCTTCTTTTTCGTTTTTGTTTTGGTTTTTCATTTGCTTGGTTTCCTTAGTTTGCTGAATAAATTGGTTGGACCCCCTCTTTCATACTTTGGTTTTCAAATAGTTTGGTTTGGATTGGAAAAGAGTAGGAAAAGTTCATGCTTAAGTGGTAAAGAGAGCTTGTTTTTGACTGTGACCTATGCTTTGTCATGCCATGCTCGATATTGTTTTGGCTTTATGCTTAGTATTCTTTGCTATAGCATGAGTTTTTATAAACAATTGAGATTGCTTAATGTGCCTTGGAAGCATCATGTGTTGTTTTAGCATATTAAAGCATAGTATTGTGGTATTCTGCTTTGATGCTTTATTTGGGTTGACTTGGCACATGCTCACACCATGTTATGACTATCCCAAGTCACCATAGCCTTGATGATCCTTTAGTTTTCAACTTGTAGTATCACTTTATGCTTTGATCAATGATGTTTTGTCGCTCTGCATGATTATGGCCATTATTGCTCCCTTAGTTGGTCACTCCCAGTCTTTTGCTAGCCTCCACAACCAAGTATGAGTTCCACTCATGCATCCAACTCCTAAAACCAAGTTATTCCAAAGAGTCCACCATACCTACCTACTAGCATATGCTATTCCAAGTATATTCATGTTTTTATCTACCTTTCGAATTAAACTTGTTATGAGAAAACTAGTGATTAAAGCTCTCACGAACTTGATGGCACACTTTACTTTTCTTGCCCTTAATAAATTTGAACCATTGTGTCGTCTATGTTGTATATTCTTGCACTTATTTGTTGGGGATTAGCAGAACCATGCTGTCATGGGGAACGCTTTCAACATTGCACTTGTACTTTGTACCTACTTGATGTCATGCTCTTTTGTCTATGGATGTCGTCGGTTTGAAATGAAAGGGGAGCTTGTAAGTCCATGGAGTTATGTATATGTGTTAGAGAAACGCCTGGGCCGCTGGTCTAATCCTTGATGTCATGGTGGAAACCTACAGCGTAACCATAATGAGCTGTCTATGAAGCATTCTTCTTATAAAAAAAAGAGTCAGATATTGAGAAAAAAGAGAAAAAAAAGAAAAAAGAGATATGAGAAAAGAGGAAAGAGGAAAGAGAGAAAAAAGCACCATATTCCCATGGTAAATAAGAAGATTGCTGAGATGTTTGTTGTCTGCTTGCCTTATCATTTTGATATGGGGATTCTTCCGTATCATCGGGCAAGGGGTACCCCGTTGGCGGTTCTCTATGATACACATGTACTTATGATGACAAGAACTTACCGGTGACTAAACTTGAGTAGCATGAGGAGCGGCCCTCGTATTCAAGGGACATGAGATTTCCAACTTATACTTTTTCAAGCATATACTCCATAGTTTGTTCACTTTAACCTTAATCACTTCAAGATGCTTATGATAGGGGCAATGAGAGCTGAAAGCTAAAAAGTACCATAATTTTTGGAAGCTCTTTATGAAACTTGAATCCCTACTTCCTTCTATGAAGGCCCTTCTTTTACCTTTATGTTGAGTCTCCACCTTCTATCTTTATGCACCTACTTTGAGAGCATAGTGGCCATTCTTAGTTCTATATGCATTGTCCCAAGACTTGTTGATTGATGCATAACTTTGATATTGCTTATTTTAAACTATTTGTATCTAGTCACTCTTATGAACTTTGAAGGTGTCCTATGCATTTATGTTTGCTACTCTATGAGGGACAAGCTGAATGCCACTATGCTATATTTTCTTTATGTGAAACAAACAAATATCTTGCAAAGCATTGTTATTCATTAATATTTTGTTTGTGCCTTTTCATGTTGCAACATAGTTTCTTTGTCTTATTGCTATAACTTTTTCTTTCATGTTATGATTGAAGTACTATGATCCCAACTTTGAATGTTTACAAATACTTTGATCAAGTTTATGATGGTGCATGTCACCTCAAAAATTATTCTTTCTTTTTATCACTTACCTACTCGAGGACGAGCAGGAGTTCAGCTTGGGGATGTTGATACGTTGCTAACGTATCCATAATTTTTTATGTTCCATGCTTGGTTTTATCTACTTTCTTATGTTTTGTCCACACTTGGAGTACTTTTCATATGATTTCTTGGACTAAACTATTAACAAGAGCCACAGTGCCAGCTGCCTATTTTCTGCTGTTTTTGGTTCCAGGAAAGTCAGAAAATGAATATTCTCGGAATTGGACAGGACAAAAGCCAAAGTCAGCTTTTCACCGAGGGACACCTGGAGACGGAGTACGAGACGGAGAGGGGATAGGGCCCGGCCACACCACCTAGCCGTGCGGCCAGGCTTGGCCCGTTCCAGGGGGTGGTCTGGCCGCCCCAGGCATCCCCTCGGCCTATCCTTCCGCCTATATATTGCCTCCGATACAGAAACCCTAAGTACCCGATCAAAAATCCATGAAAGAGTCTGTAGCCGCTGTCATCCCCATCCCTAGATCAGGAGGGATCTGAAGCTCTTCCCGACACCCTGCCGGAGAGGGGAATTCACCCCGGAGGCCTTCTTCATCATCATGCAAGCCTCCAGTGTGATGCGTGAGTAGTTCATCTCTGGACTACGGGTCCATGTAGTAGCTAGATGGCTGGTTCTCCTCCTTTGTGCTATCATGTTTAGATCTTGTGAGCTCCGTTCATGATCAAGATCATCTATTTGTAATTAATACATGTTGTGTTTGCGGGGATCCGATGGATATTGAGATGCTATTTCAGATTGATTATTGATTCTATCATGTCTTTGCTATTTGTGATCTTGCATGCTTTCCGTTGTTAGTAGCTATCTTGGCTAGGTAGATGCTAGCAACTCCAAGAGTTAGTATTTATGCTCGATAGTGGGTTCATGCCTCTGGTAATCTGGGGAAGTGATAGAAATCTCTAAGGTACTAGATGTGTTGTTGCTACTAGGGAGAAAACAACAATCCTTTGTTCATAGAACAATCATATTGTTTACTTTACACGCAATTCGTAATGCAATTATCTGTTGCTTGCAACTTAATACTGGAGGGGGTTCGGATGATAACCTGAAGGTGGATTATTAGTCATAGATGCAATTGGATGGCGGTCTATGTATAATGTTGTAATGCCCAATCGAATCTCAAAGGAGTCAAGATGAGTAGTATATGCTTATTGCTTTCTTGATGTTTGTCAATTTCCCCGCTGTAATTTGTTCACCCAACATGTCATCTATCTTAAGGAGAGCCACCACTAGTGAACTATGGACCCCGGTCCTTTCTTTTACGATCAATCTACAATCAACTGTTTACTGCTTTGTGTTTACTTTCTGCAACCTATTACTTTCTTCCACTCGATACGTTTAATCCTTTGTTTTCAGCAAAACCAGTAAGATTGACAACCTCATCGCAAGTTGGGGGCAGAGTTATGTGGTTGTGTTGTGCAGGTCTCCACGTTGCTGCTGGCACCGGTAGTGCGCCCTGCCAAAGTTCAGCTAGCAACACCTTTGGGGTGTTTCCTTGCTCCTACTGGTTCGATTAAACCTTGATTTCATAACTGAGGGAAAACTTGCTGTTGTGATCATCATACCTTCCTCTTGGGGTTCCCCAACGAGCTCGATATATTTTGGGCCATCACCCTTAACTGCCACGGCTTGGGATTGGACGCTGTATTGGGCGAACTAAGGGACCTATGTAGGTCCAATAATCCAAGGTGGTTTTTCTATGCGAGACAAAGAAAAGAGTTGTTGATATGAATAAGTTGAAGTGGACTCTTGGCTTCTCGAATGGGGTTGCGGTTGACTGTGTTGGGAGGAGTGGTGGGCTGGCACTTTGGTGGAGAGACGGGGTGGAGGTTCAGGTGCATCCTTGGTGCCAGTATTACATCGATGCAACCATTATTATGGAGGGTAAAACCTGGCAATTCACTGGAATCTATGGGGAACCAAAGTCAGAGAGGCGTAGCAAAACTTGGGATGCTCTGAGATATCTAAAGAGGAAGAATGACCTTCCTTGGCTCTGTGCTGGGGACTTTAATGAGATTATGAGAGCGGGTGAACAGGTGGGAGGCAACCCAAGGAATGAGGGTCACATGGAGGCTTTCACTAGCTGTATGAATGATTGTGGGTTATCCGACCTGGGCTTTAATGGCTACAAACTTACTTGGAGCAACAAACGCGAGGGAGAGGAGAATATCCAATGCCGGCTTGACATGGGTACGGCAACATCGCCTTTCCTCTCGATGTTTCCCCTAACCCAGATCGACCATTTAATCACTGGTGAATCTGATCACCTCACACTTCTGATTAAGATTCAGAGTGATACGCCTCAGAGAAGGCCAACTCAAAGGGGCTTTCAGTTTGAAGAGATGTGGCTTAGGCATGAGGGCTTTAATGACATGATTCTTCAGTCATGAGAATCAAGAATGGGTAACCAAAGCTTCTCTGAGTTCTGGAGTAAACTGCATGATAAGTGCTCTAATATGAAAGCCTGGAGCTTCGAGCAATTTGGGTCGGTCAGGAATGAAATTAAAATGCTTAAAGCGCAGCTGCAGAGCGCACGGGAGCATGCTCGGGCTACGGGGTCCTCACTGGAGGTCAGCACCCTTGAAGCTAAGCTACACGAGATGTTTGAGCGAGAGGAAGTGATGTTTAGGCAGCGGCCGCGACAATATTGGCTTAAAGCAGGAGACAAGAACACGAAGTTTTTCCAGAATAGAGAGTCGCACAGGCGGCAAAAGAACTTGGTCCATGGGCTTCCTGGGCCAGATGGACTACTATACAAGTCAAATGAAGAGATGAGCCAACTTGCTACTGCCTTCTATCAGAAGCTGTATGAGTCTGAAGGGTCATCGGATTCGTAGGAAATTCTCAGTTTGGTTGAGCCAGTGGTTACCCCGGAGATGAACAACTCCCTGAATGCCTAGTTTTTGGATGCTGAGATCGAGGCGGCTCTTTTTCAGATGGGGCCAATGAAGGCTCCGGGCCCGGATAGTTTGTCGGCACTGTTCTACCAAAGACACTAGTCTTTTTCTAAAAAACCATGTTTGTATGGCGATAAGAGGTTTTCTGGGTGGGCGGGATTTCCCGGGAGATTTTAATGACACTATTTTGGTACTCATACCCAAAGTTAACTCACCGGAGTTGCTTTCCCAATTTCGACCCATCAGTCTCTACAACGTCCTATATAAGATCGCGGCCAAGACCTTGGCTAACAGACTTAAGAGGATTCTGCCAATCCTAATATCTGAAGAACAGAGCGCCTTTGTTCCAGGGAGGTTAATCACTGACAATGTGTTTATCGCCTATGAGTGCGTGCATGCGATCAGGAAGCGAAAGAGAAAGAGGCCTCTGTGCGCTGTCAAGCTAGATATGATGAAGGCCTATGACAGGGTGGAGTTGTCGTTCCTGTGAGAGATGTTGCTGAAAATGGGTTTCTCCCTATCTTGGGTGGAGAGGATCATGCAGTGTATCATCTCAGTTAGATTTTCTATCAAACTGAATGGGTCCGTGGTTGAGGGCTTTCTCCCCTCAAGAGGCTTACGTCAGGGAGATCCTCTATCGCCCTATCTGTTCATGTTCTGTGTTGAGGGTTACTCTGCTCTTTTGCATCAAGCACAGGCTCAAGCGCAAATTTCGAGGGTCAAGTTTGGGAGGAAGGGCCCTACTATAACACATCTCCTGTTTGCGGATGATAGTGTTGTTTTTCTGGAGGCGAGTGCAGCTAGTATGAATGCTCTCAAACAGGTGCTCCAGAAGTACGAGCAAAGTTCGGGGCAGAAGGTGAACCTGCAAAAGTCTTCTATATTCTTCGGCAAGGGAAGTGGGGAGGAGGTAAGGACAATTTTGAAGGATGCCCTGGGTATTGAGTGCGAAGCTCTGTCGGAGAAATACCTAGGGCTCCCGACTGTGGTGGGCTGGTCAAAAGAGGGGGCCTTCCACCCCATCACGGAAAGGTCTAGGGGTGTGGTGGGCGGATGGAAGGGACAGGGACTATCGAAGGCGGGAAGAGAGGTGCTAATCAAATCTGTGCTGCAGGCGGTCTCTACGTATGCGATGGGCTGCTTCCAATTCTGCAATGCCATCATCTTACCTCTATTGCTTCTAGATTCTGGTGGGGCACGGCGGATGGTCGGTGCAAGGTCCACTGGATCGCATGGGACCGTATGTGTGCACATAAAGCGGATGGAGGCATGGGATTCATAAACTTCGAAGCGTTCAACCAGGATCTTCTGGCAAAGCAAGCCTGGAGGATGGTCATAAACCCCTCGTCGCTATGCTCGAAAGTTCTGAAAGCGAAGTATTTTGAAGATGGAGAGTTCATGGAGGCCACTTGTCCTAAGGGTGCATCATATACATGGAGGAGCATTCTCCATGGTCGCGACCTGCTAATGGAAGGGCTGATCTGGAGAGTCGGCGATGGTAGGAAAGTCGAGGTGTGGAAGGATAATTGGATCCCGAGGGCCTCGGTGAAGCGACCACTGGGTCATAAGCCAAACAAGGAGGTTACTTTTGTTAATGAACTGCTCCTGCTTGAGGGTAGAGGTTGGAATATTCATAAGCTGCACGACATTTTCTATGAGGCGGATGTGGAGGACATCTTAAAAATCCCGGTAGGTCGAGCTGGAACCGATGACTATCTTGCTTGGAACTACACCAAAACGGGGTTTTTTATGTTCGTTCTGCATACCATCTTAGGAATCGCATTAAGGAGACTCAAAGTGGTGATGCTGGCTCTAGCTCTTGTCAGGGACATAAAGGCTGGCTTGCTTTGTGGGGGGGCTGATCTGCCAAACAAAATTAAAATCCATTTCTGGCGCATGGTCAAGAATGGTATTGCGGTGGGAGATGAACTTCAGCGCCGCAAGGTGAAGCTGGGAGTGCGATGTTGTGTCTGCTATAGAAATGAATCTTTAAAGCACAGATTTTGGTCCTGCCCTCATTTAGTGAGAGTCTGGGAAGTGGTGGAAGCACGGACCGGTTTCAAGGTGGCGTGTCCACCACTGGATGTCCACGATCACCATGCGATGGGGCACTGGCTCCTGGAGTGGATTGCAAAAATTAATGGAGACGATATCCGGCTGGGTCTGATGACGATGTACCAGCTCTGGTCGGCACGTAATGAGGCTAGGGAAGGCTCGGAGATTGAGGATCCAAAACATGCTGCTAGACGGTCCATTTACCTCTTGGAGGAGTGGAAGGCTCTGAAGGAGGAGGTTTCAGCACCACAGAAAACCCTTGTCACAGCTTTGGAAAAACCAGATGAAGGCTGGCACAAGGTGAATACTGACGGCGTTGTTCCCCTGTATGAGAATACCGGTGGAGGTGGGGTGGTTATTTGTGATCATCATGGTGGCTTCGTGGCAGGAGCTAACCATTTTTTCCCATCGGTTTTTGATGCGGAGGGGACGGAGCTGTTGGCGTGTCGTCGGGCATGTCAGCTTGCCAAGGAGGTGGGGGCGCAGCGGCGTGCTCTAGAAACGGACTGTATGGGGGCCAAATCGAAGCTGGAGAGTATGGAGCTGGATCGTTCCATTCATGGACCGCTGGTGCAAGAGATCAAGGCTTTGCTGGGAGAGTTTGCTGAGTCACAGGTACTGCACGTGTGTCGTAAGGGAAATGTGCCTGCTCATCTGTTGGCGAAGGATAGCTGCGTGAATAAATGTAGCAAAAACTTGGTTTGGGGTACCTCCGGAGTACCTT
The DNA here is from genome assembly GCA_916181665.1 of Avena sativa. NCBI lineage: Eukaryota > Viridiplantae > Streptophyta > Magnoliopsida > Poales > Poaceae > Avena > Avena sativa. The sequence continues at coordinate 537,968,348 of OV702289.1, read as the reverse complement.
GGTTCTGCTCTATTGTATGACTCTGAACTGGTTTAAATAAAATACAGCGATCAATTCTAAAAAAAAAAAGATTTTCTCACTGCATATCCTCCAGATCTAGATTATGCTTATGTCAGACCGATGTCTGAAATTTGTTTAACGATCCGGGGGTGTCACGTATAGGATCCTCGAGATCTAGGCTACTTCGGCTTTCTAGGCAGGTTCTTATTCTTTGATTCTTTACATGTATTTGCAGCTGAGCTGGTTCAATTGCGAGCCCCACGTTTCATTCGGAATACTGCAGAGCGTACATGCCAATATGTATGACATTCCATACATTAGAAACTTACAGCGTAAGTATGTCTTCATCTTTTCCACGGTTGTGGCGATCGAGCATAACCCGCTGAAAGGGAGTCCCAAAAAATCTACGACACCTGAACGCGATTGAGGTACTAATAAATATTCCCTCCGTTTCAAAATATAAGATGTTTTAGCATTGTGAAAGGAGTGTACCTAGACCTCTTTTAGTGTGTAGATTCACTCCAAACCTATATGAATCTATACATTAAAAAGGGTCTAGATACACTCTTTTCACAAAGCTAAAACATCTTATATTTTGAAATGGAGAGAGTAACAACTTCCAGTAAATCTTCTCCGGGTTGTAAAATTCTCCGGCATGCATGAGGCATCCTAGGGGGCCTCAAGTTGGCATCTCCTCTATCCGTTGCACTACATCAGACATTGTAGGCCTCAACTTGGCGTCTTTACTGCAGCAATGTATGGCAAGCTCCAGGAATCGCACCATGCATTCCTCTCCCCTGTCCTTGTGTTGTCCTGCTACCAGCTCAGCGTCGATCACCTTCGCCTCCCACTCCTCGCGTACAACAGAATGTACCCACTGTGGCAAATCCACTCCGTCCTCAAGCTGTTTGTCGTTTACAGGAGCCTTGCGGGTGAGCAGCTCCAGCAGTAGGATGCCGAAGCTGTACACATCTGCTTCGTGAGAGACCAACATATGGTTTGTGACCTCAGGCGCACGGTAGCCGTGGTCATCGGGGAACAGGCCAAGTGCTACGAGTCCGTGATCTGATACACATGCATCGTGGGTGCTCCTGAGCAGCACATTTGAAGACTTGATGTTGCCATGGCAGCTCAATGGTCTGGCTGAGTGGATGGACGCCACTCCACGCGCCACAGCAAGCGAGATGGCTGTCCGTTGCTCCCAGTCCAGTGGAGATGGGCCGGAGACCGTGTCACCTAGATTCACACATAATAATGACTTAGTGATGCACAGAAAACATTAGTACAAGTTCTTGAGGCAAGCACATGATAGCAGTGTACAGTATGTATATATTACCGTGGAGCACTTTTGCTAGGCTACCCATGGGGAAGATATTGTACAGTAGCAACTTCTCAGCGTCCCTAAAGTAATACCACTGCAATGGCACGACGTGTTTGTTCTGGATAGCGCCAATCAGCGTGACATGCTCCTCAAACTCCACCTTCGGCAACTCCACTCCCTTCAACCTCTTTTTTTTTTTTGAAACAAGGCAAAGGCTTGCCATTTTCATTGATTAAGGAGAAGGTTTTTAGAAAGTGCTTACAAACCACATCTTGGCCAAAGCCAAGACCAAACAACAACAAGAAAACGACTACTCGCGCAAGATTAAACTACTAAGAGCTTTTGCCCCCGCAAAGCACCACAATTGTGTTTCCTTCTTGATTTTTGTTACCATCATATCAACGGTGACGGCGTGGCCTCGAAAAACTCTTGCGTTCCTTTCCTTCCATATTTCCCATGAGACCAACATTGCGAGTGAAGCCAGAGCCTTCCTTTGCGGCCCTTTCTTGTGAATTGCCTTCTTCCACCACTCTTTGACGGAGTGAAATTGGTGCCAAGTAGACGTGTTGATTTGGTGGAGACCGAGCCAAGTCTTTAACTTGTTCCAAATCCTCATGGAGAATCGACACTTGAAAAGGAGGTGGGGGGGCCGACTCTTGTCTTTGATTGCATAGCTTACATAGTCCACAATTTGGCCATCCTCTTCAGGAAAGCCTATTTTCCGTCCATACTCTATTTTGTAGGATTAACCAAGCAAAAAACTTGCATTTAGGAGTTGCCCAAGGCTTCCATACAAGGGGGGCAGCGATGAGGTGGTTAAACCCAAGAATTGCATATTGTACGCCAATTTAGCCGAGTAGTGTCCATCATTTATGAGCTTCCAAGAGATAGTGTCCGGCCTTTGGGGTTGTAGAGTTACATTGGTAAGCTTCTCCCAAAGCTTGTAGAATTGGTCAATATGCTCCAAGGATAATCCATTTTGGGTGTTGATTTGGGATACCCAAAGGTCATTATGCAAAGCAATTTGCACCAAACATTTCTTCTTCCTAGATATCTCAAAAATTAGAGGGGCGATGTCCTTGGGTCTCATTCCATCTAGCCAACTCGCCTCCCAAAAGAGAGCCTTTTTTCCATCTCCGATGATGACCGTTGTGGCCGCCGCAAAGAGGTCATGGTCCTTTGAGGTGCAAGGATTTCCAAGGCCGACCCATGGCTTGTTCTCATCTTTCCATTCTTGCCAAAGCCACCTTAATCTTAGGGCCGTCGCAAACTTTTTGAGGTTGAGGATTCCAAGGCCTCCTTTATCCTTGGGCTTGCAAACAAGGTCCCAATTAACTTTGCATTTGCCACCGGTAACCTTATCACAAGCCGCCCATAGGTATGCTCTTCTCAAGCTATCAATCTTCTTTAGCACCTCAATAGGAACATCAAGGACGGTGATGAAGTAGATGACCACACTTGTAAGCACCGACTTCACAAGAGTAGATCTCCTAGCAATAGTAACGTGCTTTCCAATCCATGGCACAAGCTTTGCCGCCACCTTGTCTTCCAAAGGTTGGAAATGGATTCTTTTGTGACGGTTGACCGATAAGGGAAGCCCAAGATACTTCATTGGGAAGGAGGTACGCACGGCCGGGAAAGCTTGTAGGATGTCCTCAAGATCGATGTTCTCACAACGGATAGGCGCCACTTGACTTTTTGTGCAATTTGTGACGAGTCCGGTGACCTCACCAAAAAGCTCAAGCGTGGAAGCCAAGAAGGTAATGTCTTCTTTGATGGGCTTCACAAAGATGGCGGCATCATCGGCATATAGAGAAGTCCTAACCATGGGGGCACGCCCACGAAGCTTGTGAAGACGTCCTTGATCGGTGGCTTTGCAAAGAATATGATGTAGCGGGTCTATTGCCAACACAAAAAGGAGTGGTGAGAGGGGGTCTCCTTGCCTAAGAGCCCTCCCATGCTTTGTTGGGTTACCGGCCACGCCATTGAGGAGGACTCTAGAGGTTGAGGTGGATAGGAGCGCCGTAATCCACTCACGAAATTTGCTTGGGAAGCCCAGGTGCTGAAGCATGTCCATCAAGTAGTCCCATCTAACTGAATCAAATGCTTTCTTGATATCGAGCTTGAAGAGGAGCGTCGGGCATTTAGTCTTGTGGAGTTTCCTTGCAAGGTTCTTCACATAGAGGAAGTTGTCATGAATGCTTCTTTTTTTAATGAAGGCGCTTTGGACGTTTGAGACAAGGCTATGCATGTGGGGAGCAAGTCGGGCGGCCATCATCTTGGAGATGAGCTTCGAAATAGCATGAATGAGACTAATGGGTCTAAAGTCGGACACATCTTTGGCTCCTTCCTTCTTAGGAATGAGGGCAATATTTGCGGAGTTGAGCCAATGGAGATTGCTTGAGTGTAGGCTTGAGAATTGATTGATCACCGCCATAATGTCCACTTTAATGGTGGACCAACGAGCTTTGAAGAAGGCTCCCGTGAAGCCGTCCGGCCCCGGGGCTTTGTCACTAGCGGTATCATCCACCGCGGCTTTCACTTCCGCCTCCAAGAAAGGGGCATCGAGCTCGGAAAGATCACATTGGGGGTGTGGAATAACATTCCAATTAAAATCCTTTGTGCGCGGGGATCCTCTTTTGATGATCTTGTGGAAGTGGTTGTGTATTATTTCCTTCTTTTGATTGTGCTCCGTGACCCATCCATTGTTGTGTTTAAGCCGATGGATGTGGTTCTTTCTTCTTCTAGCATTGATGCGAAGGTGGAAGTATCTAGTGTTTGCATCTCCCTCTTTTAAGTTCGTCACTCTTGAGCTTTGTCGCTTTCGAGCCTTGTCGAGCACCCCGAGTCCAATGACTCTTCTTTTGAGTCTAGCCTGAAGGTCCCTTTCCTCCACACTAAGGCTTCGGGTTTCTTGCGCAACATCAAGACGTAGTATGACCTCCAAGGCCATGTGTAGCTCAACCTTTGCTTGGGAGAAGAGTGTTTTGCTCCACTTGCGCAACCGCTGTCCGGTTCCCTTCAACCTCTTGATCGCCAGCTCATATCCGCTAGCAAGTGTCACTTTGTATGTTGACCCGACTGTACCCTTGCCGAGAACATCAGCCGATGACCTAAGCAGGTCCTCAAAATCAGAAAACCGGCCTCTCTCTGTCGACGTAATGATAAAAGTTCCCACGTTTCGGATACTGCTACTGCTTTCCTGTGATGGTGGTGCCGCTTCTGCTGGAGCCACAGTTCCCATTTTCGGGGTACTGCCATTGCTTTCTTGTGATGATAAAATGGAGCTTTTTTGCTTAGATCCCTGGTTTTCTAGGCTAATAGTAGCTGTGTATTTTAGTACTTTGACCCCCTCAATAATTTGTATCTTCTGCTTTGCCCCCCCGGGACTTTTCCCTGCCTCCACCCACATCTCGAGCTATACTTCTCACCTTCTGGTTACTGCTACTGCTTTCTAGCGGCGGTTTTTGGCCTTGGCCTGGAGCTAGTCTATTTTTTCTTCCCCAAGAAAACAGAGCTAGTCTTTCTTGTACCTGATGTGGCCCTTTTCTAAGTTTGCGAAGACGTTCCGCAACTTCTAACATCTCAGGACGTTTGTCCACTTCCATTCTCAAGCATTTACCTGCCAATTTAGCAATCTCTTCGACACTCTTCATGTCGCTCGATGTTGCAATTTCAGGATCAAACATCTCCCTCACACTCCTAAACCCCCTTGAGAGAGCTTTAGTAAAACTTCCAACCAAGCCAAGCTCCCCGCCCTCTGTTCTTGCTTTTTTTCGGGTTATCAGTTCAAGGAGCACAACTCCAAAACTATAAACATCACTCTTCGCTGTGAGGCGGCCATTTTGAGCAAACAGAGGGTCCATGTAGCCTATACTTCCTATCACATTTACCGTGTATAGAGTATTTTCAGTGTTGACTAGTCTTGATATTCCAAAGTCTGATAGTTTTGCTCTGAACCCATCATCCAGAAGAATATTAGCAGGCTTGATATCACCATGAATTACCTGAGTATACATTTGAGAATGCATATACCCCAACGCTTCTGCACATTCAATTGCAATTCTTAGCCGTGCATCCAAAGCGATGGGAATACTACTTTGGTGAAGGATGTTACTCAGATTTCCTTTGGGAAAATACTCTGTGACCACCATTAGGGCATTCTCATCTACACAGTATCCCACTAATCTCACTACATTCTTGTGATTGATTTCACGGTGGACGGTCAACTCTTTGGCAAAATTTTCCTTCACATTGCAGATGAACCTCTTGACTGCAACCATGCTTTTGTCCTCAAGGACTCCTTCATAAACCTCTCCAAAGGCACCTTTACCGAGTAAAGTTTCATAGTTGTTGGTAAATCTTTTTATCTCATCTTCTGTGAAACATTTCACATTGTGATTGCTACGCGCAATCCATTTCGATCTATGCTCTTCCTGGATAAGTTCTGTTACTATGTTTTCTGGATGATCCATCTTTGTAAGTAGCAGGGAACTTATTCAATGTTGGAAGACAAATTGACCTTGAAAACAGTTTTGATAGTGCTAAAAAAGTCAAATTTAATCCAACATATAATGAGGAAACAAATAAACAACATACCGGTTGGAATCGGCTAAAACAAAGAAATGGAGAATTTAACTGAAAACTGCTAATATCTTGGTGAAAAAATCAGAGTGAGGTCTAACAAAATGTAGTAAAGACTGGGAGATGGGTATTGTTGAACAAAACATACCGAATGGAAGCCGTAACACGGTCAATAGAGCCTCCTGTTGTTACTGGTCGGGCAGATCGCCATGGACTGGATCTGGAAGAAGAAGAGATAGTGTATAGCTAATATAGCCTATTAGTTTATTTCATGATTGCCCATATCGATGGTCAACTCTCAGAACATCAACGGGGTGGCCTTATCTGTGAAGGTTGGGGTCCTTGACAACTGCTATCAGTTACCGAATTAAATAATATGCACATGCCTAACAAGTTACTGCATAAGGGCGCCTCATCATCAGAAGTTCTCCCTGCCGTTGGATTCCTGTCATGATTCCAAATGTAAAAAAGATAAAAGGATCAAATTAGATACCACAATATGGATAAATTTTGACTTTAGGACAATGTGACATACTCCCTCTCTAACTCTCCTGTTTTATACAGGACGTTTTTTATGCTGAAGTTGTGCACTTATATATAGGGCATATACACTGATCGGCAGTGTTGATATAGTTTTTAGCTTTTGAAAACCATACTCCTCACAACAAGTTATCCGCACCTAGAGAATGGAAGGGACAGAGATGATTACTACAGGAAAAAAGCCCACAACAGCCGACTACTACAGGTTGATAAGTGACAGGGGCACTCGATAGTTGCCACACCGGTGGGTCTGGCTAAGAGCAGTACTTCTCAGGAACAAATTCTTCTTATGGCTGGCCTTCCGAGGTAGACTAAACACCAAAGAGAACATGACACAGAAAAGCTGGAGTGAGGATGTAGGCTGCGACATCTGCCTAGCGATGGAGTCCATAGCGCACATTGCGTTGCACTGCAGGCATTCGCACTGGCTGTGGGATAAGTGGACACTCACCTCCCTTGCAAACTCATCCAACTCGATTGCCGTATTCGTGGATAGGGTTCAGTCAGACCTCCAGGGAAAACATTCCGAAGCCTAGCCGGTGTGCTTCGCTGCAGAAATTTGGAACGTGTGGAAGAGGCGGAATGATAGAATCTTTAATGCACAGCAAGGTAACAGGAGGATTTCCCTTCGTCAGGTGGCGGATGATATTAAGCTTTGGTATGTCAGAACGACCAAACTCCAACCTGAACTTCAGCTTTGGGCGGCCAAACTTCTAGACTAGTGTCCGGGTCTTCTGGTTGTAGCTTTAGCCACTTGTATAGTTCCTTTTGCATAGTGTCTCTCTACTCTTCTTCTTTCTTTATTTTCGGTTCTTTTCCTTTTCTTGCAGCCGCTTGGCTGAGTCTGTAACTATAAGGTAGAGTTTTCCTCTACCTTGTATTAATCAAAAAAAATATCATACTCAAAACTTATACTCTCTCCGTCCCAAGATAAGTGACGTTGATTTATCTAGATTCGCATGGATCTATACACGTTTTAGCACACAGATGCATATGAATCTAGGCAAATCGAAATCACTCATTTTGGGACAGAGGGAGTATAAATTTTCAAAATGTGATTAAAACCTGCTAGTATAACTTACACATAAAGAAATTAATGACCAGAGATGTTTGCTGGATACTGTGTCAAAGTCTTGCACATTAACGAATAAGTCAAGGTCAAGCAACGGCGGACTCGGCAAATACAGATGGGTGGAAGTATTCAGATCTGGTACAAGGAGCTTACTTATGTTTCACAGGCCTCGACTTGGAGATACACGAGCCTGTGAAAGGTTCTTTCTGCTGCTTCGCCATGATGATGCGGTGAAGTTCTGTAGCAAGTGATGTGCATTAATCTGATTGCCGATGTTCGTTCTTTCCTATTTGGAGAGTGAGATGTTGGCCTAACAAGTTGATAGTACTCCTTGATAACGAGTGAGGGTACACTCATACACATACAGCATAGTATAAATTTGTACGAAAAAACCGAAACATGGGAGATACGATGCAAGATTGTGGGTACAGTTTCCGTCTGCATTTATCTGCAGTAAAGCATTGTACAAATTCCATAAAACAAAGCTCCAGATTCTAGAGGCTTGTGCAAAACACTTTGGCAGATTTCACTGTGAACACAGCATACATGTTTTTTGAATTTCCACAGATTTGGTCATCTCAGTAAATATTATTGTCAAACACCCAGGGTTCGTGCTGGAACAGCTCTCGGCCATTCATTTGCACTGCTCCTGATGCTATATCGGCGGCTCGCTTCTGAGCTGCTTCAGCTTTCTGTGCAGCTTCCTCTGCATCCTGAAGTTCAGAAGAAACAAAGATGCTACTCAGATCAACGTTTTCTTACTCAGGAAAGGAACCAATTTTTTTCATTAAATCAGGCAACCAAAAAACAAGTACAAGAATTCAACATAAATTATTGAGCTAATTCCAGAATGTAAACTAACCTAGTGACCGTCCAAAATTAAGTACACAAGTTCCACAGAAATCAAAATTCTAAATAAATACCATTCAGAAAAAAAATCCACAAAAATCCAAATTACCGTATGATGAAATGAGCAGGTTGCAGAACTGCAGAATGTAAATACTCATACCCAGGCGATTCAAAAATAAAAGTTCTGACAAAAAAATTGCACCTTGGATATGACGCAAGAGTTAACTCAACCTGTGAGTATTGTCATTCAAGTACAGATCCATGCCGTAAACCACAAATTGTGACAGCTGACCATTTATAAAGATACATTGGTAAAGAGACCAACATTTCTCACTTCTCCCCCCCAGCCACAATAGAATATGTGCTTTTTATTATCCAAAAAACACGTGCCCGAAGATCTCAGAACAGTCAAGAATGATGAAGTTAGCAACCACCGAGAATACTAATATTGGCATATGTTCAACAGTGTCATTATCTAAGTTCATATGAACACTTACAAGCAATGATCACATACATTCACACCACATTATTGTAAGGAGATATGCAGCAATAATTAGAAGAAAAGATAACATGGTAAGACTATGGTAACCATATCACACATCATCTAGCAACAACCGTCTTAGCATGCTCTTCTGCATTTGGAATAACACAAAACAACAATGATTAAATTTCTACGTCACATGTCGTGGTATTGCCGACGAGTACGCCATGGAGGGGTCCTCACAGTGCGTGTTTAGAGACATGAGGTAAGGCGGAGAGTTGGCGGGTACGAGATAACACAGCTTACCCAGGTTCAAGTCCCACAACGGTGGCGGAACTCTACTCCTGCTATAAATCACTATAATGGCAATACACGAGTTATAGAGACAAGTTCGCTGTGCGAGGTGTTGCGCGTTGTACGCTGCAATCAGAGAAGTTGTGCCCTAAAGGCGCCAAGACCTAGGGTTTACAGGGAAAGGTCCTTGCCGGACAAGGTAAAGAGTCCTACACCTACACGAACTAGTCTTCCATGTCTTGTACTCCAAGGCTCCAAGTATGTCGGTGACTCCTGCGTAGCCTTCCTTTATCCGGCATGGGCCTCCCTTCAGGATCCGTCTAACTGGGCCGCCCAGCAGGCCATAGGCCTTGCTACCAACTATGGGCCACCCGGGTTAGGCGGATTGGTGACATGCTATGAGGATACCCATATAGCATATCCCCAACAGTAGCCCCCGGAGGACTTTGAAATCTTGCGCCGTCTTGCTCGTTGATCTCTGAATATCCCGTCTAAGTGATGCCGGCAATCCGTCAAGCAATATCTCAAAGGTCTCCCAAAAAACCCTGCAATCCTCTCCGGCTTCGCAATGTAGCAAGAGATTCCTTGAGTCTTCGTTTCCAGAGTCGGACGATCTCCGTCTTTGATGGAATCTTCGGACGTGACCCTTCACTTCAACTGTCAGGAGGATGACGTAGGGTACAGCCTACGCTACCTCTAAACTCACAGAAGCAAAGAATTAATCATTAGCTATTTTCACGCGCGCGAAATCCGAAACGGCGGAGCGGCAAAAAACGGAGGACGTGGCGAAATTACCGCACACGTTCACTTCCACGTCGGCAACGTTCCATCCATTAGATCTTTTTGCACGAATCTTGACGCGAGGCTTATATATTTCCACCGCGGTCAATTTGTTTCTTTTTACCCGCATTAGCTTCCCAGTCTTCGTCTTCCTCCAGCCGCACGACCGTTCGAGCTCTCCTGCGAAAACCCTAACCAGAGCCCTTTCTTCTTCCACACACTCCTCGCCGTAATGGCCTCCAGCAGCTCTGCTCCTTCTACGTCGGCGACTCCCGAGGCTACGACAGAGCCATCCCAGGGAGTGATCGTTCCGCCGGAGGGGGTGGTCATCCCCGTCTCCGCCGTGACAGAATCCGCCGGCGATGACCAAGAACGAGCGGCGCCCGCCGCTGAAGAGGAAAACGACTCCCTGCGGAAGTATCTCCCTGCGGCGAGGATCTCCAAGAGCTGGTCGACGAGGGGTATCTCCCTGCGACGGAGAAGTTCGTCTGGCGGGCAGCGCCGGCCGGCGAGGTGGTCCCTTCTCCCCAAGCCGGAGAGAAGGTGTACCTCAAATCTCAGCTGGTACGCGGTGTTAGCCTGCCAGTCTCCGACTTCTTCTTGGATGTCCTCCGGTACTTCCGGGTACTGCCCCACAACCTCTCTCCTAATAGCATTCTAGTCCTTAGCAACTTTGTAGCTCTGTGCGAAGGATATCTAGGAATCAAACCTAGATTAGATCTATTTGTATATTTCTTCACCGTCAAGAGAGAGTCCGTAGAGTCCAAGGATGAACTGCGGATCTGTGGAACCATTAGCTTTAAGATCCGGCCTAGCCGGCGCTTCCCTGACATCGTAGGGCACGAGTCTTGCAAGAACTGGCAGCGCACGTATTTCTACGGGCCAGATGTCCCTCTGCCAGACCGTCTTGAGACCTACCCTGACTTCGTCGATGGAGCTGCCACCGAAGTGACCACATGGCGGACCCCAACCTCTCTTCCTTCCGACGACGAAGCCAATCGCGCCGTAAGGCGGATCGAATGGCTCGTAGACGGAGGTCTGACGGGCTTGGATCTTGCCATGTGTTGGTACGTTAGGCGGATCCAGCCTCTGCAGCACCACGCCCAGCTGATGTGCAAGTATAGCCAAGACAGGAGGGATCCCATGCGAATTTCGCGGGATAACTTCTCTACTAACTCCATCAAGCTCCGGCTAAAGGACATCGTCAGAGTGAAGGACAAGAAGCGTGGCTTCAAGATCACTTTCAACATGTTCGATTGTGGCAAGTGCCCAGAGGTAGCTTCTGTTTCCTTGGTTGCTCGTTATATGCTCTAAGGTTTTTCCGGCTTGAAGTTTGTCTGTCTAACATTTCCACGTATCCCAGCTGGCGACCTTGGCGGCAGATCAAATGGCCTCCCAGGTCTATGATCCTAAGCTGAAGGATATCTAGGTGGTGTCCGATGACGACGCCTCCAAGGATCAACCAGCTCCGGCAGCGCGAAAGCGGAAGAGCTCCACCTCCAACGCTGCTGCCGAGGCCAAGAAGAAGAAACCGGAGAGTGGAGTCTCCAAACGTTCCACTGCCGCCTTAGAGGCGGAGAAGAAGAAGTCCACCGGCATTCCCTCACCAAGGCTCCTGCCGTGGAGTAAGTACTTTCATTCTCTGACTTGTGCTTTTCAGCCCATACCTTTTTTCAACTCTTGTACTTATACTTTGTACGTTTCAGGAGGAAAGCCGGTGTTAGTTTGAAGCGATCCTCCAAAGATGTTGGAGGGTCAAAAAACATTTGTGACATGTTGACCAAGGGTCCGTCCGCCAAGCCCTCTCCTTCCACCACTCCCCCTACTCCTGCCGCCATTCCCTTTGCTGGTCCCGCTGGACCGTCATCTCCCGTCATCCCTGAGACCTCCGTCATGGAGATAGATATCAATCCAAACCTTGATGTCTCAGACTCTGTTGAGGCAGACGTTGCTCCCAGCGGCTAGGCGACGCAGCAGAGCACCTCTTCTAAAGTGGCTGAAGCTCCGGCTAAGGATGCCACCGAGAAGGGGAAGGGAGTGGAAGAGGTGGACGTGGAAGCTACGATTGAGGCGGGAGCCTCCGCGCCATCTACTGCCTTGAAGGTGCAGGAGGCAGCTAGGGCTTCATCCATGCCTCTGGCTTCGACCTCTCCATTGGCTGTGACTCCCCGACGTTGAGCCTAGATGATCTCATCAAGCAGGCCGACTCAATCTATAAGAATGCTCGAACCTTTCATGATTCCTACGCTCATCTGGCCAACAATCTCAGGATCATTGCCATCGTAAGTTTTTTGAACTTCACTTGCTTTACTTTGTGTAGTATATCCCACTGTAGCCCCCGAGCTCTTAGGCGGATAAGTCAATAGTTATTGGCCTGAGTGCTCCAGAGAACTAAGCGTAGAACTTGTCCGTGTAGCCCCCGAGCGTTTAGTTGAAACTGAAAAGTTCCAACTAGATGCTCTAGAGAAACTAGCTTACTTCAAAATCGTGTACTGTAGCCCCCAAGCGTTTAGTTGAAACTTGAATAGTTCCGACTAGATGCTCTAGAGAAGCTAAGCATGCTTATATCATGTGCAAAATGAGAATAAACGGAGGATAGCCGCCAATGAGAGATTTGCTGCTCTTCGGAAGGAGATGGACCTTGAACAGGGTAAAACCAAATTCCTGAAGGAACAGATCAAAAAATAGCCAGAGTGTTTCCTACGACAGCTCCTTGCTTTCCCATTGAGTCATTTTTTCCGTCTTCTGATAGCACTTTTTGATTTCCGTCTTACAGAACCATTGCTAAGGCCAAGAGCATCGTCGAGCAATCCAAGCATATCCAGGAGCTCGATGATGAAAACAAGATTCTGAAGAGGGACCTGGCCGAGGCCGTCAAGGGCCATGAGGCAACGATGAAGACTATGCAAGAGTCTGCGGACGTCGAGATGCAGCGCCTGAAGGATGAGATTGCACAGCTCAAAGACCAAAACCAAGCTGCCAAAGAGCAAAATGCTAGGAGTCTTGAGATGTTCAAGTCAGTCTAGAAGGAACGCGATGTCTTGGCGGAGACATGCATGCAAGCGGAAACGAGCATCTTTGGTAACCTTTCTCCGTCTTGGTCTTTTCTGTAAGTTGGACAACCATTTTACTTGTTTGTACTCATGGTCCTTGTGTTTTGTGCAAACCGCAGCTCCCATTGGCTTAGCCAACTTGGGTGAGGGTGCTCCAAGTTCCAAGGAACACATGATTCTTGCCGGCAACTTCGTTAGCACCGCCATCGCCCAAGCCAAGGAGATAGCTCAACCTCTGGGTATAAATATCAAGGCGGCAAACTCAGCAGCCAAGTTCACGAAAATCCTGCGCCGAGCCCCTGAGAAAGTCAAGGACTGGAAAGCCTCTTGCGTCCGGGCTGGTGCAAGGATGACCCTGTCCTTGGTCAAGGCGCACTATGGCAACGCCGACATCGACCTGGTGACCTCTGGTTTTCCCAAGATAGACGAGGAAGGTCGAGAGATCGATAGCGATGCTGCCGTCGGATTGATGACAAGTACGCCATGAGGGGGTCCTCGAGGCGTGCGGAAGAGAGGGGTGTGAGACGTACGGTATTCCGGGACGGTGAGCACACAAGTTTACCCAGGTTCGAATCCGCCGGCTTGGACGGATCCTACTCCTGCTAGCAATCCAATAATACGGCAGAGCCGGAATATGGGTTACAAGGGTTTCGCCTGTGTGAGTTGAGATTGTAGACTATTGTGAGGGTACCCTAAAGGCTCTCCCTAGGTCGGCTTATATAGATATCCGGCCTAGGATTTACAGGAGAGATCTATCCGGCTACGACTAAGAGTCGGTTACAGAGTACATCTTGAACTACAAGTAACACTATGGGCCTATGTCGGTAAGTCTTCTGGGCCTTCCCGTAACCGGATTGGACTCCGTCTCTTCTCCCTGACTGGGCCGCCCGTGAAGCAATGCTCTAAACCGAAGTGGGCCACCCTGGTCAGTGAGGTAAAGTGAGGATACCCGGAAAGTATATCCCCAACAGATGCTATTTGGAATTCTCTCGCCGGCTTCGACACCAGAATTGCCAAGATGGTTAAGGCGGATGTCTTTGTGCCTGCCGAGATCCTGGATGACGACGTGACTTCATCCGAGTAGCCCTTCTCCTTCAGAGTTTGACGATCTCTCTCGGCCTGGCTCTCCTGATGATGCCACCACGAAGTCCCCTGCAGCAGAGCCATAAAAACAATATTTGTATTAAATGTGTCTCTGCAGAATGTATGCGAAAAAAACTTATGTTTGTCTAAGGCGGAAAACTTGTATTCAAGCTTCCTGCAACTTATCTGTTTTCAGCATGTGTATATATTTTTAAGCAAGTGCTGGCTTATCCATTATTCTGGTTCGTATGCTTGACCTTTCGTGAGACGGAAGACTCTCAGCACAGAACTATGCTCTCAGATGATGATGCTTAATAGCACCGTCTAGAACCTAAGAACAAAATCGCCGGCTTTGAGTGCCGAAAAGTCACTACTCCGGAATCCACATAAAAACTTCAGAAAACGTGTAAACCAGAAAACTTAAGCTAACACCCGTAGGCGGAATTTTCACAAGGGCAAATGCAACCTTGCGCATAAAGGGTTTATATGATCCAAAAATGAACAACTAAAGGAGGTAAAAGACTCAGAGAATATGAGTGAACCAAATGCTTAAATGTGCTAAGTGTAAAAGGGACGTAGCTGTGCTATGTTCCATGGCCGATCTGTCTCCGAGTAATCATCATCGGAGTCACGTTGCTTGCGCTTGCGATTTTTTGGCCTATCTTTCAACTCGCGAATATCGACGAGGTAATAGGAACCATTGAGCAATGCTTTGCTTATGACGAACGGTTCTTCCCAAGGCGGGGATAATTTGTGTGATTTTTCCTGCTTGAGTCTAAGCACCAGATCCCCTTTAAACGAGCGATGCTTTACACGGCGACTATGGTAGCCACTCAGTTTCTGCTGGTAGACGGCAGATCTCTGGCATGCCAGCACGTGCTCTTCTTCAAGTAGGTCCATAGATAGCCGTCTGGATTCTTTAGCGTCATCTTCCTTGTAGGCAAAAAATCTTGGTGCATCGTGGAGGATGTCGGATGGGAGAACTACTTCTGCTCCATAAACCATGAAGAAAGGAGTCAAGCCGGTAGATCTGTTAGGTGTTGTTCGTAAACTCCACAAAACAAATGGTAGTTCCTCCGTCCAGGCTCCTGCTGCTCTACGTAGCGGTGCCTCTAAGCGTGGCTTGATTCCTTGCAGAATTAGTCCATTGGCCCTTTCAACTTGTCCATTTGACTGCGGATGTGCCACAGATGCTAGGTCAAGGCGGATGCCTTTCTCATGACAGTACTCCTTCACTTCTCCAGGAGATAAATTTCTGCCATTGTCGGTGATGATGCTATGTGGGAGACCAAATCTCACCACTAGATCCCGGACAAACTTTAGGGCTGTTGCCCCATCAAGCTTTCTAATGGGTTTAGCTTCAATCCATTTTGTGAATTTATCCACTGCTACTAGCAAGTGTGTGAATCCACAGGATGCTGTCTGCAAAGGTCCCACCATGTCCAGCCCCCAGACTGCGAACGGCCAAGTTATTGGTATTGTTCACAATTCTTCAACTGGAACATTTGGTTGTCTTGCATAAAACTGACACCCAAGGCATGTTTGTACCAACTTGTCGGCATCCGCCTTGGCAGTTATCCAGTAGAATCCTTGTCGGAAGGCCTTGGCCACCAACGATCGGGGAGCGGCGTGATGCCCGCAATCTCCGAGATGTATTTCTCTAAGGATTTCAATACCTTGTTGCTGGGAAATTTCCTGATTCGAGCCACCATACTCCAAAGAGAGGTATGGCCCAGATCCTTCCGCGAACGTGTCCTGCTCAAAGGTGGTTCGTACGGGGCTTGATGAGTTTCCGACTTCCTGGGAGCTAGGACCCGAGTCAGTTTCACCGATGAAGATGTGGATGTCTCCGAAGGGGATGATGGAGCAGCGCGTGGGGTTCGTCTTCGCCGGCACCCAGAACTCATATGGAGGGACGATCGGGACGTTGCCGGAGAAGAGAACGCGACCGATGGCTACGGTGTCGCCGATTCCCGCGAAGAGATTGGACCTCGCCCGGTGTAGAGCTCGAAGCACCTCTTGCCCCACGGTGGGCGCCAACTGTCGTGGTATTGCCGACGAGTACGCCATGGAGGGGTCCTCATAGTGCGTGTTTAGAGACGTGGGGTAAGGCGGAGAGTTGGCGGGTATAAGGTAACACAGCTTACCCAGGTTCAAGTCCCACAACGGTGGCGGAACTCTACTCCTGCTATAAATCAATATAATGGCAATACGCCGAGTTATATGGACAGTTTCGCTGTGCGAGGTGTTGCGCGTTGTACGCTGCAATCAGAGAAGTCGTGCCCTAAAGGCTCCCGCAGGCCGGCTTATAAAGGCGTCAAGACCTAGGGTTTACAGGGAAAGGTCCTTGCCGGACAAGGTAAAGAGTCCTACACCTACACGAACTAGTCTTCCGTGTCTTGTACTCCAAGGCTCCGAGTATGTCGGTGACTCCTGTGTAGCCTTCCTTTATCCGGCATGGGCCTCCCTTCAGGATCCGTCTAACTGGGCCGCCCAGCAGGCCATAGGCCTTGCTACCAACTATGGGCCACCCGGATTAGGCGGATTGGTGACATGCTATGAGGATACCCATATAGCATATCCCCAACATCACAGTTTGAGTTACTAATTTCATAGTCAAGAAGACATGAGTATATAAAAGGCACAGCCTTTTTAATTGAGCAAGCAACAACACAATAATATGAAGAAGTCCTCTGACATAAACACGAAATGGACTAATAATTACAGGTTACATCTCGCAATAAAAATAGAAGAAAAGTTCCAAGAATAGATTATGAATATTGCAACCCTCAAACCTCTTAATAATCAGATTGTGGAACACTGCCAGGAAAATAAAATGCACAAGCAGTGCAGTTCTCCACTTCTCCTTATACTGAATAGCTGATGTAGTTATATGAATAAAATATGCATGAAAACTGGACCTCTACAACCACACAAATTAAAGGATATGTGCTCTCTAAGGTTAAGACAAATAACTCAAAGGCAGAAATATGACAGATCCATGAAAATAACCTGCGCAATTAATAAGAAGGTAAGGAAAAATCTAGAATTGAACATAAACAACCTGCATATCTCTGGAAGGTCCACATGGACCAAACATTAAAAATATGTGGCATCGTTCTTCCTACAACTAGCCTGGAAAATATACAACAAAATGGGGGCCCATTACAGAGAGATAAGCCCTCATTTACCCCCAAGAATCTGATATCCATTGTCCCAAAACACCAAAAAGTTGACAATTTTGCAGTTAACCACTTAAGCAGATCCATTCAATATTATGAAGATAAGTATATCATCTAAGGGCATGTATAGATTTTTTTTGGAGAGGCTTTTATTTTTTGACAAAAATACAAAAGGCTGCTCTTTTTCTTTGATAAAGTAGGAGTAAAACAAAACAGATGCAAAAACAACAAAATTCAGGGGGGGGGGGGGGGGGGATAAGAGCTAGAAAACAGAAACAACAGTGATCCAGCACTGGTTGCCGGTGCTATACAACCAGCCATGAGAGGAGAAATTTAGAGTGGCTGGAAGATTCACGAAGCAGGCTGAATCCCAGCGGATCACCAGGTTCTAGTCTTACCAACAATTCGACTGAAGACCTGGTCAGGGGTGCTGCGGTTGTTGTTGAAGATCCGGTCATTGCATTCCTTCCATATCACCCAGAGGGTGGGGAGAGACGCAGTTTGTCAGTGGCTGCACATGTTGCTGGGAAGAAGTTGCAGCTGGGATCGCAACCGATCATGAAGGGGTTGATCTGGATGACTATGGAGCAGGATAAAAGCAGGACCCATTGCTGTCTTCAGCCTATTCTACACATTGATGCTTAAGTAGGCAGTGCTTAAACAAAACACGAGTATAGGTGCCAGTGGAGCACCCTCTGGCTGCTGCTATTCCCAGTGGCAGATCTGGAAAATGTGACTACGGCTACTCCCCTCTATTTTAGGCATTTTCATGAAAATTCAGGTGGAGAACCTGAAACAAATCTGTTGCTTCAAATAAAAATAAATCACATATTGTGGATTTATATTTGATTGTGGATCTAGTGGTATCAATTTGTTGTTGTCTAGGTTGGCCATTGTTTCTATATTGGTGGTTATACCTAAAACATAGACTGGCTGAGATTCTAATAGTACTTATATTTGGGATTCAAGGGAGTAACAATTATCTCTAATCAACAAATATTAGATCATCGAGGATTTTCTTGCATTATTTGAGATGGCTCTCACATGGGTGTCTTCATTCGTCCCTGTTCATGTACAAACCCTGATGATGGCAATCGAACAAGGAATTTACAACCAATCATTCCAATTCTAACAACATATAATACACATAGCACCATAAGATTGAACAAAGGAACGTAATCACCAAATACAGGCGTGCATCCAGAGACAAGCAACTAGGGATTTCCATGGTTTAGCAAAGGGGGAGGAAAAGAAGGGCAGACCTTTCGTTGCTTCCAGGAGAGGAACTGAGCTGGGGTGATGGGCGGCGTCAGGCTCGCTGTCGCGGACCGGACGGCGGCGCCCTCTGGCGCCGGCGGCTGACTACCCTCGTCTTCTGCCCCCATCACCAGAACCTGACGAACTATCCTCGCACGAACGGGAAGCAAATATTACGCCGCGACGATGGTGGTTTTATTTAGTACGTATTTTCGATCGATATTCACGCACCGAGGGTGGATTGTGGACCACGTGGGGTATAAAGGACCGTGCTACAATAGGATTGTGGCTATTAACCGCTCCCGTACGGCGCCCGCCTAAGGTCAAGGGCATGTGTACATTAGGAAATTAATTCTATGAGACATGGTCTATTATCCTGAAAGATAGACCATCTCAATATATAACGATTGCTCTATTTAATTTTAAATAGATAAAAAAAGCTAGAAAACTGAAAATAAACAGACACGTGTCAGACATAGGAGAAGGTCTATTAATAGACCCTGTCTTAATTTCCGACAGCCACCGTTATTTCCATCCATTTCATTTATAGACTCCACTAAAGACACATTGTACAATGGGTTGTCTAAATGGCGCCTACAAAGGGCAAAAGTATTGCAAAGCTAATCAGTGATTTGTTGCGTCTTCTTCCAACATAAAGTATGGATCAGGGCTATCAAATCGAACAAACGAAAGAACACCCGATGTCCATCATAAAGAAGGATTGAAATTCGATGGACATGGCCCTTGATCTGCTTGGCAACAGCGGAGGAGCACGTACTCCATAATCCATATGTCCATCCTCGTCCGCTAGCCACCGCCGGCCGGCGGCGCCTCCACTCGTATCACTTGCAAACAGCGTTCAGAGTTTCCAATCCTTCAGCAAGCCTGGCGTAGACTGGAGTTGATTTGGGGTGTGAGGGGTGCAGATTCCCAACGATCAGTTTCCGCGGAAGACAAGCGACGGTCTGCGTACAATGGGAAATAGTCCGTCGGTGGGTGGAGATTTTCACGGGACTAGGGCTCGGCAGTTTTTAGTTTTCTCTCTCTCCCACGTCATCTAATTTCTTAGGTGGACTATGTTACAGACGGCTGAGTAGACAGTACAGTAGTTGCCCTAAGGCCTTGTTTGGATACGCGGTTTACACAGAACCAGATTTCTACAAACTAGGAAACTCGTCTACCAGAATAAAACTTTGTTCGGCCGCGCTAAACATTCCGTGGATATAGAAAACCTGGTTCCATGAATCGTCGGATTTTGCATTTTGAGAAAAACGAGTATTAGTCGTTTTTCCAAAAACATGATTTGTGTCTACTCAAAACTTCGCTGGGGCTTGTCTTCCTTTCGTCGGGTTGAGGAGTGACAACTCTGATCATCGGCATGTTCAATCTTCAATCGTTAGCAGCAAATTCGGGCCGATCTCGTGCCATTACGTTCTCGTCCACAATCTCCTAGGCTAAAACGATGGTCCATGCCCCAAGGAAGGAGAACACCAAACAAAGTAATAGTAGAGGTCACAGCCACGCAACAAACCAGATAGAAGGATCACGAACTCCACGTCTCCATAGCCTCACAGGTCACAGACACTCACCAAACAGATAGAAGGCACAAGCCACTGGTTAGATCCTCCGTTCGTCCTGGTGGCGGAACAGCTCGGCTGACAGGAATGAAATAGCGATGTCGTCGATCTTGAGTAACAGAGCCCGTCAGTCACGAATCCTCGGCGGCGGGGTCCAGGTCGGCAGCATGCGGGTCGAGCTCGAGCACCAGATGTCGTTGGTCCTGCGGTGGTCGCATCGAGGGGAGTCAGCCGGCGGCGTCAGTGGCGAGGACTTGAGGCTGCAGCTAGGTGCTCTCGTCTCCATGGAAGCAATAGGGAAAGTGGACGAGTGAGTCTTTGTTCGTCTAGTATAAAACCAGTATTATACTTTCCTTTCCCAAACATGATTTTCCGTGATTCAATTCATAACCGGAAAATTAGTAAAACCGGTTTTCCTAAAAATCAGCCTAATACTCATTTTCTACGAACTGGTCGCTAATCCTGACTATCCAAACAACCACTAAACCGGTAAGGCCTTGTTCGGTTATTCCACTTTCCAAGTGGATTGGAGTGGTTTAGGGAGTATTAGGGGGATTTTTACTTAGTTGAGATTTAATCTTCCTCAATACACTTCAAACCTAGTGGATCTACCTGCAACCAAACAAGGCCTAAATCGATCTTCTGGTTCCCACTTATCAGACGGGATTGATATGGATCGGCAGGTATAAAATCTCCCCCTAATTCCCATCCATTCTACTCCAATCCACTTAGGTTTCGTTCGTTTCGTTAGAATTAACTAGTTAAATGCCCGTGTGTTGCCACGGGTTAACAAATTTAGACATTTACATTTGTAATAGACTATATAAATATTGTATATTTTACAACAATTATCACCTTGTATATACTTTCTCTATGTGGTTAACACTTCACGCTTCTCAAATTTTATGTATCTATGTATGTAGATTTGCATGAATGCCTAAGGGTAAAAAATTCACTATTTGGTTGGAGATCTATATACGAACGTCAGAGGGTTCTCTAAGCTCCATTGTTACATGCACCTCCAAAATCAAATACTATGTAGTATACATTATAGAAATTAGAGTAGTAATCAAACTAAACATAGATATATCCAGTCAGTGGCACTGCTATCGCATCAGCTTACTACTGCCTCCAGTCAATCGAAGAAGGTAAGAAATAAAAGATGGGTCGGGTCAAAGCCCTTCATGTAATCAATCCGATCCTGCAAATTTAGAATTTAAGAGATGAATAAGAGAGTAAAACAAACAAGCTCAACACATGCAGTGCACGAGATAGACATAGATATCTTACAACAACATCAAGTACAAAATCAGGTGTTCCGTCAGGACTAAAGCACCACACTACAATCTCTAATCCTGGAAACAAAAGAAAAATGTTCACTTATTGCACATAGATTTTGCAGACTTCGGCACTACTTCCCTCTTCCGCCTCAAGACTGACCACTCCGCAACCTTCTGCCCTTTCAGTGACACGGAGAAAAAGGACTACACCATAGGAGGATCTGAAGGGGGAGTGGGTGAAATAGACAACCTTCTAATTTTGCGCCATGCCTTTGTGCTCCAAAGTTGGTGCAACACTTCTGTAAAAAAGGCAAATGATAGCAAGTATTGGATCAACCATCATCCATTTTTCTCATCTCTAGATGTTGAACCTGGATAGAACCATATCACCAATGCCAAAACAGATCAATTAGATAAGGAATCGATCACTTAAATAAAGTTTAGATGACTAAAAACATACAAAAAAGTACCCACATATGATTAGAAACTTATAGCTGGTATTGTTATGGATTACGGTTTGTGTGTGCCGAGGACAACAAAAGATAATGCAGATATGGCAAGGCATTTGACAGTGTGCATTTTTATTTACAAAAGAATAATCTCTTTCTACAATCCAAAGCTCCAAATAGGAACCGCAGAGAAGTGCGCTATTCACAAGGAAGTTTCTTTGATGTCCCATACACATTTTTTCTCGCCTCACATTTTCCAAATCTTTTCCACATTTTTCAGCAGAGGTTGATGTTTGTTTATAGATTAGTTTATTAGAAAAATCCCATAAAACATCGAAAATTATATGTTGTTCTCTTTTATATAAAGGAATGTTGCACTTTCATAGAATTCTTGACAGAAATAGATCCTCCCTGTAACAGCTACGTACAATTTGTAATAGACTATATAACTATTGTGTATTTTACAACAATTATCACCTTGTATATACTTTCTCTATGTGGTTAACACTTCACGCTTCTCAAATTTTATGTATCTATGTATGTGGATTTTCATGAATGCCTAAGGATAAAAAATTCACTACGTGGTTAGAGATCTATATACAAATATCAGAGGGTTCTCTAAGCTCCATTGTTACATGCACCTCCAAAATCTACTATGTAGTATACATTACAGAAATTAGAGTAGTAATCAAACTAAACATAGATATCTCCAATCAGTGGCACTGCTACCGCATCAGCTTACTACTGCCTCCAGTCAATCGAAGAAGGTAAGAAATAAAAGATGGGTCGGGTCAAAGCCCTTCATGTGATAAATCCGATCCTGCAAATTTAGAATTTAAGAGATGAATAAGAGAGTAAAACAAACAAGCTCAACACATGCAGTGCACGAGATAGAAATAGATATCTTACAACAACATCAAGTACAAAATCAGGTGTTCCGTCAGGACTAAAGCACCACACTACAATCTCTAATCCTGGAAACAAAAGGAAAATGTTCACTTATTGCACATAGATTTTGTAGACTTCGGCATTACTTCCCTCTTTCTCCTCAAGACTGACCACTCCGCAACCTTCTGCCCTTTCAGTGACACGGAGAAAAAGGACTACACCATAGGAGGATCTGAAGGGGGAGTGGGTGAAATAGACAACCTTCTGATGTTGCACCATGCCTTTGTGCTCCAAAGTTGGTGCAACACTTCTGTAAAAAAGGCAAATGATAGCAAGTATTGGATCAACCATCATCCATTTTTCTCATCTCTCGATGTTGAACCTGGATAGAACCATATCACCAATGCCAAAACAGGTCAATTAGATAAGGAATCGATCACTTAAATAAGGTTTAGATGACTAAAAACATACAAAAAAGTACCCACATATAATTAGAAACTTATAGCTGGTATTGTTATGGATTATGGTTTGTGTGTGCCGAGGACAACAAAAGATAATGCAGATATGTCAAGGAATTTGACAGTGTGCATTTTTATTTACAGAAGAATAATCTCTTTCTACAACCCATAGCTCCAAATAGGAACCACAGCGAACTGTGCTATTCGTAAGGAAGTTTCTTTGATGTCCCATACACATTTTTTCTCGCCTCACATTTGCCAAATCTTTTCCACATTTTTCAGCAGGGGTTGATGTTTGTTTATAGATTAGTTTATTAGAAAAATCCCATAGAACATTGAAAATTATATGATGTTCTCTTTTATATAAAGGAATGTTGCACTTTCATAGAATTCTTGACAGAAATAGATCATCCCTGCAACTGCTACGTACAATTTGTAATAGACAATATAACTATTGTGTATTTTACAACAATTATCACCTTGTATATACTTTCTCTATGTGGTTAACACTTCACGCTTCTCAAATTTTATGTATCCATGTGCGTGGTTAGAGATCTATATACGAATGTCAGAGGGTTCTCTAAACTCCATTGTTACATGCACCTCCAAAATCAAATACTATGTAGTATAAATTAAAAAATTAGAGTAGTAATCAAACTAAACATAGATATATCCAGTCAATGGCACTGCTACCGCATCAGCTTACTACTGCCTCCAGTCAATCGGAGAAGGTAAGAAATAAAAGATGGGCCAGGTCAAAGCCCTTCATGTGATCAATCTGATCCCACAAATTTAGAATTTGAGAGTTGAATGGGAGAGTAAAACAAACAAGCTCAACACATGCAGTGCACGATATAGACATAGATATCTTACAACAACATCAAGTACAAAATCAGGTGTTCCGTCGGGACTAAAGCACCACACTACAATCTCTAATCCTAAAAACAAAAGGAAAATGTTCACTTATTGCACATAGATTTTGCAGACTTCGGCACTACTTCCCTCTTCCGCCTCAAGACCGACCACTCCGCAACCTTCTGCCCTTTCAGCGACACGGAGAAAAAGGACTACACCATAGGAGGATCTGAAGGGGGAGTGGGTGAAACAGGCAACCTTCTGATGTTGCGCCATGCCTTTGTGCTCCAAAGTTGGTGCAATACTTCTGTAAAAAAGGCAAATCCTAGCAAGTATTGGATCAACCATCATCCATTTTTCTCATCTCTAGATGTTGAACCTAGATAGAACCATATCACCAATGCCAAAACTGATCAATTAGATAAGGAATCGATCACTTAAATAAGGATTAGATGACTAAAAACATACAAAAAAAGTACCCACATATGATTAGAAACTTATAGCTGGTATTGTTATGGATTATGGTTTGTGTGTGCCGAGGACAACAAAAGATAATGCAGATATGTCAAGGCATTTCCCAGTGTGCATTTTTATTTACAAAAGAATAATCTCTTTCTACAATCCATAACTCCAAATAGGAACCGCAGAGAACTGCGCTATTCGTAAGGAAGTTTCTTTGATGCCCCATACACATTTTTTCTCGCCTCACATTTGCCAAATCTTTTTCACATTTTTCAGTAGAGGTTGATGTTTGTTTATAGATTAGTTTATTAGAAAAATCCCATAGAACATTGAAAATTATATGATGTTCTCTTTTATATAAAGGAATGTTGCACTTTCATAGAATTCTTGATAGAAATAAATCATCCCTGCAACAGCTACGTACAATTTGTAATAGAGTCTACAACTATTGTGTATTTTACAACAATTATCACCTTGTATATACTTCCTCCATGTGGTTAACACTTCATGCTCCTCAAATTTTTTTTATCTATGTATGGGGATTTTCAGGAATGCCTAAGGCTAAAAAATTCACTACGTGGTTAGAGATCTATATACGAATGTTAGAGGGTTCTCTAAGCTCCATGGTTACATGCACCTCCAAAATCAAATACTATGCAGTATAAATTACATAAATTAGAGTATTAATCAAACTAAACATAGATATATCCAGTCAGGGCCACTACAACCGCATCAGCTTACCACTGCCTCCAGTCAATCGAAGAAGGTAAGAAATAAAAGATGGGCTAGGTCAAAGCCCTTCATGTGATATATCTGATCCCACAAATTTAGAATTTGAGAGATGAATGGGAGAGTAAAACAAACAAGCTCAACACATGCAGTGCACGAGATAGACATAGATATCTTACAACAACATCAAGTACAAAATCAGGTGTTCCGTCGGGACTAAAGCACCACACTACAATCTCTAATCCTAAAAACAAAAGGAAAATGTTCACTTATTGCACATAGATTTTGCAGACTTCGGCACTACTTCCCTCTTCCGCCTCAAGACCGACCACTCCGCAACCTTCTGCCCTTTCAGCGACACGGAGAAAAAGGACTACACCATAGGAGGATCTGAAGGGGGAGTGGGTGAAACAGGCAACCTTCTGATGTTGCGCCATGCCTTTGTGCTCCAAAGTTGGTGCAATACTTCTGTAAAAAAGGCAAATCCTAGCAAGTATTGGATCAACCATCATCCATTTTTCTCATCTCTAGATGTTGAACCTAGATAGAACCATATCACCAATGCCAAAACTGATCAATTAGATAAGGAATCGATCACTTAAATAAGGATTAGATGACTAAAAACATACAAAAAAGTACCCACATATGATTAGAAACTTATAGCTGGTATTGTTATGGATTATGGTTTGTGTGTGCCGAGGACAACAAAAGATAATGCAGATATGTCAAGGCATTTCCCAGTGTGCATTTTTATTTACAAAAGAATAATCTCTTTCTACAATCCATAACTCCAAATAGGAACCGCAGAGAACTGCGCTATTCGTAAGGAAGTTTCTTTGATGTCCCATACACATTTTTTCTCGCCTCACATTTGCCAAATCTTTTTCACATTTTTCAGTAGAGGTTGATGTTTGTTTATAGATTAGTTTATTAGAAAAATCCCATAGAACATTGAAAATTATATGATGTTCTCTTTTATATAAAGGAATGTTGCACTTTCATAGAATTCTTGATAGAAATAAATCATCCCTGCAACAGCTACGTACAATTTGTAATAGAGTCTACAACTATTGTGTATTTTACAACAATTATCACCTTGTATATACTTCCTCCATGTGGTTAACACTTCATGCTCCTCAAATTTTTTGTATCTATGTATGGGGATTTTCAGGAATGCCTAAGGCTAAAAAATTCACTACGTGGTTAGAGATCTATATACGAATGTTAGAGGGTTCTCTAAGCTCCATGGTTACATGCACCTCCAAAATCAAATACTATGCAGTATAAATTACATAAATTAGAGTATTAATCAAACTAAACATAGATATATCCAGTCAGGGCCACTACAACCGCATCAGCTTACCACTGCCTCCAGTCAATCGAAGAAGGTAAGAAATAAAAGATGGTCTAGGTCAAAGCCCTTCATGTGATATATCTGATCCCACAAATTTAGAATTTGAGAGATAAATGGGAGAGTAAAACAAACAAGCTCAACACATGCAGTGTACGATATAGACATAGATATCTTACAACAACATCAAGTACAAAATCAGGTGTTCCGTCGGGACTAAAGCACCACACTACAATCTCTAATCCTAAAAACAAAAGGAAAATGTTCACTTATTGCACATAGATTTTGCAGACTTCGGCACTACTTCCCTCTTCCGCCTCAAGACCGACCACTCCGCAACCTTCTGCCCTTTCAGCGACACGGAGAAAAAGGACTACACCATAGGAGGATCTGAAGGGTGAGTGGGTGAAACAGACAACCTTCTGATGTTGCGCCATGCCTTTGTGCTCCAAAGTTGGTGCAACACTTCTGTAAAAAGGCAAATGATAACAAGTATTGGATCAACCATCATCCAATTTTCTCATCTCTAGATGTTGAACCTGGATAGAACCATATCACCAATGCCAAAACAGATCAATTAAATAAGGAATCGATCACTTAAATAAGGTTTAGATGACTAAAAACATACAAAAAGTACCCACATATGATTAGAAACTTACAACTGGTATTGTTATGGATTATGGTTTGTGTGTGCCGAGGACAACAAAAGATAATGCAGATATGTCAAGGTATTTGACAGTATGCATTTTTATTTACAAAAGAGTAATCTCTTTCTACAATCCATAGGTCCAAATAGGAACCGCAGATAACTGCGCTATTCGTAAGGAAGTTTCTTTGATGTCCCATACACATTTTTTCTCGCCTCACATTTGCCAAATCTTTTCCACATTTTTCAGCAGAGGTTAATGTTTGTTTATAGATTAGTTTATTAGAAAAATCCCATAGAACATTGAAAATTATATGATGTTCTCTTTTATATAAAGGAATGTTGCACTTTCATAGAATTCTTGACAGAAATAGATCATCCCTGCAACTGCTACGTACAATTTGTAATAGACAATATAACTATTGTGTATTTTACAACAATTATCACCTTGTATATACTTTCTCTATGTGGTTAACACTTCACGCTTCTCAAATTTTATGTATCCATGTGCGTGGTTAGAGATCTATATACGAATGTCAGAGGGTTCTCTAAACTCCATTGTTACATGCACCTCCAAAATCAAATACTATGTAGTATAAATTAAAAAATTAGAGTAGTAATCAAACTAAACATAGATATATCCAGTCAATGGCACTGCTACCGCATCAGCTTACTACTGCCTCCAGTCAATCGGAGAAGGTAAGAAATAAAAGATGGGCCAGGTCAAAGCCCTTCATGTGATCAATCTGATCCCACAAATTTAGAATTTGAGAGTTGAATGGGAGAGTAAAACAAACAAGCTCAACACATGCAGTGCACGATATAGACATAGATATCTTACAACAACATCAAGTACAAAATCAGGTGTTCCGTCGGGACTAAAGCACCACACTACAATCTCTAATCCTAAAAACAAAAGGAAAATGTTCACTTATTGCACATAGATTTTGCAGACTTCGGCACTACTTCCCTCTTCCGCCTCAAGACCGACCACTCCGCAACCTTCTGCCCTTTCAGCGACACGGAGAAAAAGGACTACACCATAGGAGGATCTGAAGGGGGAGTGGGTGAAACAGGCAACCTTCTGATGTTGCGCCATGCCTTTGTGCTCCAAAGTTGGTGCAATACTTCTGTAAAAAAGGCAAATCCTAGCAAGTATTGGATCAACCATCATCCATTTTTCTCATCTCTAGATGTTGAACCTAGATAGAACCATATCACCAATGCCAAAACTGATCAATTAGATAAGGAATCGATCACTTAAATAAGGATTAGATGACTAAAAACATACAAAAAAGTACCCACATATGATTAGAAACTTATAGCTGGTATTGTTATGGATTATGGTTTGTGTGTGCCGAGGACAACAAAAGATAATGCAGATATGTCAAGGCATTTCCCAGTGTGCATTTTTATTTACAAAAGAATAATCTCTTTCTACAATCCATAACTCCAAATAGGAACCGCAGAGAACTGCGCTATTCGTAAGGAAGTTTCTTTGATGTCCCATACACATTTTTTCTCGCCTCACATTTGCCAAATCTTTTTCACATTTTTCAGTAGAGGTTGATGTTTGTTTATAGATTAGTTTATTAGAAAAATCCCATAGAACATTGAAAATTATATGATGTTCTCTTTTATATAAAGGAATGTTGCACTTTCATTGAATTCTTGACAGAAATAGATCCTCCCTGCAACAACTACGTACAATTTGTAATAGAGTCTACAAGTATTGTGTATTTTACAACAATTATCACCTTGTATATACTTCCTACATGTGGTTAACACTTCATGCTCCTCAAATTTTATGTATCTATGTATGTGGATTTTCAGGAATGCCTAAGGGTAAAAAATTCACTACGTGGTTGGAGATTTATATACGAATGTGAGAGGGTTCTCTAAGCTCCATGGTTACATGTGTTGGAGATATGCCCAAGAGGCAATAATAATAGTGGTTATTATTATATCTTTGTGTTTATGATAAATGTTTACATCCCATGATATAATTGTATTATAAGGAAACACTAATACATGTGTGTTTTGTAAACATAAGAGTCCCTACTAAGCCTCTTGTGGAACTAGCTTGTTGATTAAATGATGATCATGGTTTCCTGATCATGGACATTGGATGTCATTGATAACAAGGTTATATCATTAGGAGAATGATGTGATGGACACACACCCATAGTAAGCGTAGCATAAGATCAAGTCATTAAGTTCGTATTGCTATAAGCTTTCAAATGCATAGTAACCTAATCCTTCGACCATGAGGTTATGTTAATCACCATCACCGGATGGGTACTTTGATGACATCAAACACCACTTCGTAACTGGGTGGTTATAAAGGTGTCATTGGGTATTCTGAAAGTATGTGTTGAAGCGCATGGACCAAGATTGGGATTTGTCCATCCATATGACGGATAGATATGCTCTGGGCCCTCTCGGTGGAATGTCATCTAGTTAGCTTGCAAGCATGTGACTAGGTCACAAGGGATGACATAACATGGAACGAGTAAAGAGTACTTATCAGTAACAAGGTAGAACTAGGTATGGAGATATCGACGATCAAACCTCGGATAAGTAGAATATCGCGTGACAAAGGGAATTGGTTTCGTATGTTAATGGTTCTATCGATCACGAAGTCATCATTGAGTATGTGGGAGCCGTTATGGATCTCTAGATCCCGCTAATGGTTATTGATCTGAGAGGTGTCTTCATCATGTCTGCATATTCACGAACCGTAGGGTGACACACTTAAGGTTCGAAGTTGTTTTAAGTAGATATGGAATATGCGTTGGAGACCGAATGTTGTTCGGAGTCTCGGATTGGATCCAGGACATCACGAGGAGATCCGGAATTGTCCGGAGAATAAGATTCAATTGGGGATCATTTTCTAAGTTAGGAAATGTTCCGAAGTGTTTGTATGGAGATTCTAGAAGGTTTCGGAATGTTCTGGAAGGTTCTAGGAGATTTCTTGGAGTTTGCTTGAAAACCAAGAAAGGATCAAGGAGTCCTTGTGGGGCAAGACAAGGAGTCGTGGGGGAGGAGGACTCCTCCCCCCCTCCCAATCCGCCGGACAAGGAGGGAGGGGAGTCCTACTAGGACTCCCCCTCCCATGGCGCCTCCCTCCTTTAAATAGAGGGGTGGGGGCACCCCCCCTTGCCCCCTCCACTTCAAGCCCTAGCCGCCGCCTCTCTCCTCCTCCTTCCCTCTTCTCAGGCTTAGGCGAAGCCCTGCAGAATTCTCTACTCCACCACCACCACCACACCGTCGTGCTGCTGGGATTCCGTGGAGAAGATCTACTACCTCCGCTGATCGCTGGAACGGGGAGAGGAAGGTCTGCTTCGACTCGGCACGTGTGACCGACTGCGGAAGCTCTGCCGGAACGCGGCGCCGGAAGGATCGTCCACACGATCTTGAGATCGGAAAGTGATCGACTACATCAACCCCGAGATCTAATCTCGTAACGCTTTCGGATCTACGAGGGTTAGTACAGATCTATCTCGTTGCACATGTCTAATAGATTAGATCTTGGCTTTTATCTAGATTAGATCTGGGTTTTGTTTGTTCTTGCGGTAGAAGTTTTTTGTTTTCCATGCTACGAACCCATCAGTGGTATCATAGCCGTATCTATGCGTAGATCTGTTGCATGAGTAGAACACAATGGTTTTGTGGGCGTTGGTGCTCGTGCCGTCTTTTGCTTTGTGTACTTTGCATCTTGCGGTATGGTGGGATGAAGCGGCTCGGGCTAACCTTACATGTCATCGCACATGAGACTTGCTCCACGCTTGACATGTAACTTGCTTTGCACAAGTGGCTTTGCGGGTGTCTGTCTCTCCCATCATAGTATAGATCCAATTTACACTTTGCACTTGATAACACTTGTATCAACGTTGTGGTTCAGTTTCATAGGTAAGATCCGTTCTTATTCGAAAGCCCCAAACCACGTAAAACTTGCAAAGAAAATTAGAGGCGTCTAACTTGTTTTTGCAGGGGTTTTGTGATGTGATATGGCCATCATGTGATTGTGATTATATTTGATGTATGCAATGATCCTTGTTGTAATATGGCAACCGACAGGAGCCTAATGGTTGTCTTTAATTCTGTTAAGACCTGCGTGTCTATTCATCTTGTAATAGCTTTATTCCAAGTAGTTGTCATAGTTGCTAGTGATGATGGACAACCATGAAGCGGCGCCACTGACCTTGACGCAATGTTGGTGATGATGGAGA
Organism: Avena sativa; assembly: GCA_916181665.1. Taxonomy (NCBI): domain Eukaryota; kingdom Viridiplantae; phylum Streptophyta; class Magnoliopsida; order Poales; family Poaceae; genus Avena; species Avena sativa. The sequence continues at coordinate 537,936,925 of OV702289.1, read as the reverse complement.
TCATGTCCGTGCTTTGGAGATGGAGATCAAAGGCATAAGAAGAAAGGGCCATATCATATCACACTAATTATGAATTGCCTGTGATGTTAATCCTTTATGCATCTTGTATTGCTTAGATCGCGACGGTAGCATTATAAGATGATCCCTCTCACTAAATTTCAAGTAATAAAGTGTTCGTCCTTAGTTGGCACCGTTGCTAAGACTCGTCGTCTCGAAGCATCTCGTGATGATCGGATGTGATAGATTCTACGTGTGCATACAACGGGTGCAAGCCAGATTTGCACATGTGGAAACTAAGGTTAATCTTGACGAGCCTAGCATGTACAGACATGGTCTCGGAACACGGAATACCGAAAGGTAGAGCATGAATCATATAAGTGATATGATGAACATGAAGATTGTTCGCCGATGAAACTACATGTTCTCTCGTGAAGATCGGACTTGGTGTAGTGGACTTGGTTCGTGTAATCACTAAGACAATGTGAGGGATGTTGTTTTGAGTGGGAGTTCACCTAGTTAATTTAAGAATTAAAATTGAACTCAATTTATCATAAACTTAGTCTAAACTACTTGCAAATTTGTTGTAGATTATGGTGAATCTCTCCATCAATTTCAATGTGTTCCTAGAGAAAGAAAAGCTTAAGAACAATGGAAGCAACTTCACGGACTGGCTCCGTGGTCTGAAGATTGTCCTCAGGGCTGGTCAGATGACCTATGTGCTCGAAGCACCGCTAGGTGACCCACCTGCAGATGATGCCACCGATGACGTAAAGAATGTTTACGCCACTCGGAAAGATCATTACTCCACAGTTCAGTGTGCCATCCTGTACGGTTTAGAAACGGAACTCCAGAAGCATTTTGAGCACCACGACCCGTTCGAGATCATTAAGGAGCTCAAGCTCATTTTTGAGACTCACGCGGCCGTGGAGAGCTATGAGGCCTCCGAAAAGTTCTTTACCTGTAAGATGGAAGAGGGAAGCTCCGTTAGCGAGCACGTGCTCACCATGTCTGGGCACGCAAACAAGCTCCAAGAGTTGGGGATAACGATTCCTAATGAGTTAGGGATTCACCGTGTCCTCCAATCACTGCCACCGAGTTATAAGAACTTTGTGATGAACTACAATATGCACTGCATGAACAAGACGTTGCCTGAACTATCGTCCATGCTGAAAACTGCTGAAGTGGAGATCAAGAAGGAGCACCAAGTGTTGATGGTCAATAAGACCACCAATTTCAAGAAACAGGGCAAGCCTAAGAAAAAGGGCAACTTCAAGAAGGACGGCAAGAAAGCTGCCGCACCTGCTAAGAAGCCCAAGGCTGGTCCTAAGCCTGAAACTGAATGCTTCTACTGCAAGGGTGCTGGTCACTGGAAGCGTAACTGCCCCAAGTACCTGGCGGATCTGAAGAACGGCAACATCAAGAAGAAAGGTATATTCGATATACATGTTATTGATGTGTATCTTACTAGTAATCGTAGTAGTGCCTGGGTATTTTATACTGGTTTGGTTGCTCATATTTGTAACTCGAAACAGGAGCTGCGGAATAAACGAAGACTGGCGAGAGACGAGGTGACGATGCGCGTTGGAAATGGCTCCAAGGTTGATGTGATCGCCATCGGCACGCTCCCTCTACATCTACCTTCGGGATTAGTTTTAAATTTGAATAATTGTTATTTGGTGCCTGCGTTAAGCATGAACATTATATCTGGATCTTGTTTATTGTGAGACGGTTACTCTTTTAAGTCTGAGAATAAAGGTTGTTCGATTTATATGAGTAATATCTTTTATGGTAATGCACCTGAGATGAATGGTTTATTCTTATTGAATCTCGATAGTAGTTATACACATGTTCACAACATAGATGCTAAACGAATAAAATTGAATGATAATTCTACATACATGTGGCACTGTCGTCTTGGTCACATTGGAGTGAAGCGTATGAAGAAACTCCATTCTAATGGACTTCTTGAATCACTTGATTTTGAATCACTTGAAAGATGCGAAGCATGTCTAATGGGAAAAATGACTAAGACTCCATTCTCTAGGATAATGGAGCGAGCTACAGACTTATTGGAAATAATACATACCGATGTGTGCGGTCCAATGAGTGTAGCATCGCGTGGTGGATATCGTTATGTTCTCACTTTCACGGATGACTTAAGTAGATATGGGTATGTCTACTTTATGAAACATAAGTCCGAAACTTTCGAGAAGTTTAAGGAATTTCAAAGTGAAGTGGAAAATCATCGTAACAAGAAGACTAAGTTTCTGCGTTCTGACCGCGGAGGTGAATATCTGAGTTATGAGTTTGGCATGCATTTAAAGAAATGTGGAATACTTTCGCAGTTGACACCGCCGGGTACACCATAGCGTAATGGTGTGTCCGAACGTCGTAATCGAACTCTCTTAGATATGGTTCGGTCTATGATGTCTCTTACAGATTTACCACTATCGTTTTGGGGCTATGCATTAGAGATAGCCGCATTCACTTTAAATAGGGCACCATCTAAATCCGTTGAAACGACACCGTATGAATTGTGGTTTGGTAAGAAACCTAAATTGTCATTCCTTAAAGTTTGGGGTTGCGAAGCGTATGTAAAGAAGTTACAACCTGATAAGCTTGAACCCAAAGCGGAGAAATGCGTCTTCATAGGATACCCTAAAGAAACAATTGGGTATACCTTCTATCATAGATCCGAAGGCAAAGTTTTCGTTGCCAAGAATGGATCCTTTCTTGAGAAGGAGTTTCTCTCGAAAGAAGTGACTGGAAGGAAAGTAGAACTCGACAAGGTTATTGAACCTTCTCTCGGAGTTGAGAGTAGCGCAGCACCGGAAGATGTTTTTGTGCCGCCTGCACCAATTGGAGAGGAAGCTAATGATGGTGATCATGAAACTTTGAACGAAGTTACTGCTGAACCTCGCAGGTCAACGAGGGTTCGTACCACTCCTGATTGGTATGACTCTATCTTGAACGTCATGTTGGTGGACAACACTGATGACCCTGCGACGTATGAAGAAGCTATGGTGAGCCTAGATTCCGACAAATGTCTAGAAGCCATGAAATCCGAGATGGGATCCATGTACGAAAACTAAGTATGGACTTTGGTGGACTTACCGGATGGCCGTAAGGCTGTCGAGAACAAATGGATTTTCAAAAGAAAAACAAATGCTGATGGTAATGTTACCGTCTATAAAACTCGAATTGTCGCGAAAGGGTTCCGACAAATTCAAGGAGTTGACTACGATGAGACTTTCTCACCAGTAGCGAAGCTAAAGTCTGTGAGGATTTTGTTAGCAATCGCTGCATATTTCGATTATGAAATTTGGCAGATGGATGTCAAAACGGCGTTCCTTAATGGTGACATTGAGGAAGAGTTGTATATGGTACAACCCAAGGGTTTTGTCGATCCTAGTGATGCTGACAAGGTATGCAAACTTCAGCGCTCCATTTATAGACTGAAGCAAGCATCCCGAAGTTGGAATCAACGTTTTGATAAAGTAATCAAAAACTTTGGATTTATACAAACTTATGGAGAAGCTTGTATTTACAAGAAAGTGAGTGGGAGCTCTGTAGCATTCCTAGTACTATATGTAGATGACATATTGTTGATTGGGAATGATATAGAACTTCTTAATAGCGTCAAAACCTATTTGAATAATAGTTTTTCAATGAAGGATCTTGGCGAAGCGGCATATATTCTAGGCATCAAGATTTATAGAGATAGATCAAGATGCCTAATAGCGCTTTCACAAAGTACATACTTAGACAAAGTTCTAAAGAAGTTTAGAATGGAAGAGAGCAAGAAGGGGTTCGTGCCCATGTTGTCAGGTAAGACCTTGAGTAAGACTCAAAGTCCGACTACGGCAGAAGATAGAGAAAAGATGAATAATATTCCCTATGCCTCGGCCATAGGTTCTATCATGTATGCCATGTTGTGTACAAGACCGGATATAGCACATGCTGTTAGTTTGACTAGCAGATATCAAAGTGATCCTGGAATGAAACACTGGACAGCGGTCAAGAATATCCTAAAGTACCTGAATAGGACTAAGGATATGGTTCTTTCTTATGGAGGTGATGAACAGCTTGTTGTAAACGGTTACACTGATGCTAGTTGGAACACCGATCCAGATGACTCGAAGTCATAGTTTGGATACGTATTTATTTTGAATGGTGCTGCAGTGAGCTGGAGGAGTGCCAAGCAAAGCGTTGTGGCGAAATCTTCAACTGAATCGGAATACATAGCTGCTTCGGAGGCTGCACAAGAAGCCATATGGATGAAGGAGTTCATTACTGAACTTGGCGTGGTTCGCAGTGCGTTGGACCCGATGGCCATCTACTGTGACAACACAGGTGCCATAGCTAATGCACAGGAGCCAAGGTCACATAGCAAGCTGAAGCACATCAAGCTACGTTTCCATGCTATTCGCGAGTATGTCCGAGATGGTGACATAAAGATTTGCAAAGTACACACTGATCTGAATGTGGCAGATCCGTTGACTAAACCTCTCCCTAGAGCAAAGCATGACCAACACCAGAACGCCATGGGTGTTAGGTATATTACCATGTAATCTAGATTATTGACTCTAGTGCAAGTGGGAGACTGTTGGAGATATGCCCAAGAGGCAATAATAAAAATGGTTATTATTATATCTTTGTGTTTATGATAAATGTTTACATCCCATGCTATAATTGTATTATAAGGAAACACTAATACATGTGTGTTTTGTAAACATAAAAGAGTCCCTAGTAAGCCTCTTGTGGAACTAGCTTGTTGATTAAATGATGATCATGGTTTCCTGATCATGGACATTGGATGTCATTGATAACAAGGTTATATCATTAGGAGAATGATGTGATGGACACACACCCATAGTAAGCGTAGCATAAGATCAAGTCATTAAGTTCGTATTGCTATAAGCTTTCAAATGCATAGTAACCTAATCCTTCGACCATGAGGTTATGTTAATCACCATCACCGGATGGGTACTTTGATGACATCAAACACCGCTTCGTAACTGGGTGGTTATAAAGGTGTCATTGGGTATTCTGAAAGTATGTGTTGAAGCGCATGGACCAAGATTGGGATTTGTCCATCCATATGACGAATAGATATGCTTTGGGCCCTCTCGGTGGAATGTCATCTAGTTAGCTTGCAAGCATGTGACTAGGTCACAAGGGATGACATAACATGGAACGAGTAAAGAGTACTTATCAGTAACGAGGTAGAACTAGGTATGGAGATACCGACGATCAAACCTCGGATAAGTAGAATATCGCGTGACAAAGGGAATTGGTTTCGTATGTTAATGGTTCTATTGATCACGAAGTCATCGTTGAGTATGTGGGAGCCGTTATGGATATCCAGATCCCGCTGATGGTTATTGATCGGAGAGGTGTCTTCATCATGTCTGCATATTCACGAACCGTAGGGTGACACACTTAAGGTTCGATGTTGTTTTAAGTAGATATGGAATATGCGTTGGAGACCGAATGTTGTTCGGAGTCTCGGATTGGATCCAGGACATCACGAGGAGATCCGGAATTATCCGGAGAATAAGATTCATATATTGGGGATCATTTTCTAAGTTAGGAAATGTTCCGGAGTGTTTGTATGGAGATTCTAGAAGGTTTCGGAATCTTCTGGAAGGTTCTAGGAGATTTCTTGGAGTTTGCTTGAAAACCAAGAAAGGATCAAGGAGTCCTTGTGGGGCAAGACAAGGAGTCGTGGGGGAGGAGGACTCCTCCCCCCCTCCCAATCCGCCGGCCAAGGAGGGAGGGGAGTCCTACTAGGACTCCCCCTCCCATGGCGCCTCCCTCCTTTAAATAGAGGGATGGGGGCGCCACCCCCTTGCCCCCTCCACTTCAAGCCCTGGCCGCCGCCTCTCTCCTCCTCCTTCCCTCTGCTCAGGCTTAGGCGAAGCCCTGCAGAATTCTCTACTCCAACACCACCACCACACCGTCGTGCTGCTAGGATTCCGTGGAGAAGATCTACTACCTCCGCTGCTCGCTGGAACAGGGAGAGGAAGGTCTGCTTTGACTCCGCACGTGTGATCGACTGCGGAAGCGCTGCCGGAACGCGGCGCCGGAAGGATCGTCCACACGATCTTGAGATCGGCAAGTGATCGACTACATCAACCCTGAGATCTAATCTCGTAACGCTTTCGGATCTACGAGGGTTAGTACAGATCTATCTCGTTGCACATGTCTAATAGATTAGATCTTGGCTTTTATCTAGATTAGATCTGGGTTTTGTTCGTTCTTGCGGTAGAATTTTTTTGTTTTCCATGCTACGAACCCATCAACATGCACCTACAAAATCAAATACTATGCAGTATAAATTACATAAATTAGAGTAGTAATCAAACTAAACATAGATATATCCAGTCAGGGCCACTTCTACCGCATCAGCTTACCACTGCCTCCAGTCAATCGAAGAAGGTAAGAAATAAAAGATGGGCCGGGTCAAAGCCCTTCATGTGATCAATCTGATCCCACAAATTTAGAATTTGAGAGATGAATGGGAGAGTAAAACAAACAAGCTCAACACATGCAGTGCACGAGATAGACATAGATATCTTACAACAACATCAAGTACAAAATCAGGTGTTCCATCGGGACTAAAGCACCACACTACAATCTCTAATCCTGGAAACAAAAGGAAAATGTTCACTTATTGCACATAGATTTTGCAGACTTCGGCACTACTTCCCTCTTCCGCCTTAAGACTGACCACTCCGCAACCTTCTGCCCTTTCAGCGATACGGAGAAAAAGGACTACACCATAGGAGGATCTGAAGGGGGAGTGGGTGAAACAGACAACCTTCTGATGTTGTGCCATGCCTTTGTGCTCCAAAGTTGGTGCAACACTTCTGTAAAAAGGCAAATGATAGCAAGTATTAGATCAACCATCATCCATTTTTCTCATCTCTGGATGTTGAACCTGGATAGAACCATATCACCAATGCCAAAACAGATCAATTAGATAAGGAATCGATCACTTAAATAAGGTTTAGGTGACTAAAACATACAAAAAAGTACCCAAATATGATTAGAAACTTATAACTGGTATTGTTATGGATTATGGTTTGTGTGTGCCGAGGACAACAAAAGATAATGCAGATATGTGATGGCTCAATACACGGCGCCCAGAAAAGTGCTTGGTGCGTGGTGTTGATGTAGAGCTCGTTGGGAACCCCAAGAGGAAGGTATGATGAGCACAACAGCAAGTTTCTCTCTGTTATGAAACCAAGGTTTAATCGAACCATTAGAAGCAAGGAAATGAGCTCTTTTTACCACATAAGCATGGCATGACAAAGCATAGCCACAGTAAAAAACGAGCTCTTTTTACCACATAAGCATGAACTTTCCTACTCTTTTCCAAACCAAACCAAACTGTTTGCAAACCAACGTATGAAAGAGGGGGTCCAACCAACTTATTCAGAAAACTAAACAAACCAAGCAAACTAAAAACCAAAACGAAAACGAAAAAGAAGACACTCCAAGAAAAACACAACTATGCACGAAACAATAAAAATGAAGCGTTTGGAAGAAACCTGGAATTTTTATTGATGAAGAAGGGGATGCCTTGGGCATCCCCAAGCTTTGACGCTTGTACTTATTGGATATTTCTTGGGGTGACACGCGTGGCATCCCCAAACTTGAGCTTTAGTCCATCCTTCATCTCATTACTCATTCCTTCCATACACCTGAAAATTTTCCTTCATACAAAACTTCACACAATCTCATTAGCAACATTAGTACACTTAAGATAAATAAGTCTCAAGGTTCAGTTCTAACACCAAGTAAACTTCCATTAGAACACTAGCTACTGTAGCACTTTCCTCAAAAAGCTCAATTCCCCAAAAGAACTCAAGAAGGAACCAACAAGAAGCAAATGCAGAAAATGGCAGAAATCTGTCAAAACAGACCAGCAGGTAAAGACGATTTTTTTTGAAGACCTTCTGTTGCTCAAATCAAAAAGTGTTGAACTAACGAAAGTTAGATAACAACCTGGGGCAGAAGCACAAAACATTACAGCTCAATCCGACATACAGAACTCTCTAAGGAATTTTTACGGTGAAGCATAGAAATCTGTTTCGGGACAACAACTTTCCCAATCATTACTTCACTCTCATTAGAGGTTACTCTTGGCACAAAAAGCAAATAAAAAGGATAAGGATAGGTTATTACAGAAGTAATAACTTCCAAGGCTCAACTAAAACTCTTGGGTTATCTCCCAACAAGTACTTTTCTTTAACGCCTTTAAGTTAGGCATAAGAACCAAAGAAAGAATCAAGTGTTCTCAAATGAAGAAGCATTAAGATCAATACCAGAAATATTTTCAACAAGGAAAGGTATTTCATCCAAATAAGTTCTAGAGGATCCTCTCTCAATGCTCTTAGGTTCACTATTCTCATCAAAAGGGTTTGCAGGAACAATCCAATCAAGATTCTTTTCTATGGCATCATGTATTGCTACTAGTTTAAAGGGTATTGGTATCTCAGGTTCCTCCCCATTAGGTTCGGTTTTGTTCATCTTTTCTCGTGCACCAACAACATCTACACATGAGCCTAGCATATTGAAATGTTCAAAAACTTTTCTAGCTTCCTTAGCAACATCATAGAACTCCTTAAACAAAGTTTCTAGAATAAAATCCCTCTTTTCAGGATCCTCAATTTCTTTAAGCTTAAGAAACATTACTTGCATTAAGGGGTTGAGGTTAACAAATCTAGCTTCTAACATGTGAATTAAAGAAGCTGCAGCAATCTCATAATTTGGAGCAAATTCTATAAGGGATCTATCCTCAGTATCTTCATGTTTGCTAACATGATTAAAGAATTCTTCAATGTTATCTTTCCCAATTATAGAACCACTACCAATTGGAAGGTCTTTCAGGATGAACTTGGGGATCAACGTGGTGAGCTAAGGGAAAGGTGACAACTAAAGGAGACTTATTTTTTTTTTGTGTTTTTGAAAGAGAAAGCAAACAAGTAAAACTATTTTTTTTTGTGTTTTTAAAAGAACAAAACAAGCAAACAAAGCAAAAAAGAAACTAAGCAAAACAAAAACAACAAAGTAAAGAGATTGGTTATGAGGGACTCCCCTTCTGAAGATGTCCTTGACTCCCCGGCAACGGCGCCAGAAAAATCTTTGCTGGCGTGTAGTTGACGTGGGAGTTTCTTCTTCTTCGTTCCCCGGCAACGGCGCCAAAAAAATGCTTGATGGCTCAATACACGGTGCCCAGAAAAGTGCTTGGCGCATGGTGTTGATGTAGAGCTCGTTGGGAACCCCAAGAGAAAGGTATGATGAGCACAGCAACAAGTTTCCATCAGTTATGAAACCAAGGTTTAATTGAACCAGTAGGAGCAAGGAAACACCTCAAAGGTGTTACTAGCTGAGCTTTGGCAGGGCGCACTACTGGTGCTAGTAGCAACGTGGAGACCTGCACAACACAACCACAAAACTTTGTCCCCAACTTGCGATGAGGTTGTCAATCTCACCGTGTTTTGTGGAAAACAAAGGATTAAACGTATCGAATGGAAAGATGTAAAAGTTTGCAGAAAGTAAACACAAAAAGTAAACAGTTTATAGATTGTATGTAAAAGACAAGGACCGGGATCCATAGTTCACTAGAGGTGGCTCTCCTTAGATAGATAACATGCTGGGTGAACAAATTACAGCGGGGCAATTGACAAACACCGAGAAAGCAATACATGCATATACTAATCATCTTGACTCCTTTGAGACTTGATTGGGCAATACAACATAATACATAGACCGCCATCCAACTGCATCTATGACTAATAATCCACCTTCAGGTTATCATCCGAATCCCCTCCAGTATTAAGTTGCAAGCAACAGATTATTGCTTTACGAACTGCGTGTAAGGTAAACAATACGATTGCTCTATGAATAAAGGATTGTTGTTTTCTCCCTAGTAGCAACAACACATCTAGTACCTTAGAGATTTCTGTCACTTCCCCAGATTACCAGAGGCACGAACCCACTATCAAGCATAAACACTAACTCTTGGAGTTGCTAGCATCTACTTGGCCAAGATAGCTACTAACAACGGAAAGCATCCAAGATCTCAAATAACAAAGACATGATAGAATCAATAATCAATCTAAAATAGCATCTCAATATCCATCGGATCCCCGCAAACACAACATGTATGAATTACAAATAGATGATCTTGATCATGAATGGAGCTCACAAGATCTAAACATGAAAGCACAAAGGAGGAGAAACCAGCCATCTAGCTACTACATGGATCCGTAGTCCAAGGATGAACTACTCACGCATCACACCGGAGGCTTGCATGGTGATGAAGAAGGCCTCCAGGGTGAATTCCCTCTCCGGCAGGGTGCCGGGAAGAGCTTCAGATCCCCCCGATCTAGGGATGGAGATGAAGACGGCTATAGACTCTTTCGTGGATTTTTGATCGGGTACCTAGGGTTTTCGTCCCAAGGGCAACTTATAGGCGGAAGGAGAAGCCGAGGGGGTGCTGGGGGCGTCCAGACCACCCCTGGCACGGGCCAGGCCTGGCTGCACGGCCAGGTGGTGTGGCCGGCCCCCAGCCCTTCTCCATCTCATATTCTGGCACTTGATCCCTTCCGGAAAAATAGACACTTTGGCTTTTGTCCCGTCCAATTCCGAGAATATTCATTTTCTGACTTTTCTGGAACCAAAAACAACAGAAAACAGGCAGCTAGCACTATGGCTCTTGTTAATAGGTTAGTCCAAGAAATCATAATAAAAGTACTCCAAAGTTGGAACAAAACACAAGAAAGTGGATAAAACGAAGCATGGAACATCAAAAATTATAGATACATTTGCAATGTATCAATATGTCAAGGAATTTGGTAGTGTGCATTTTTATTTACAAAAGAATAATCTCTTTCTACAATCCATAGCTCTAAATAGGAACCGTAGAGAACTGCGCTATTTGTAAGGAAGTTTTTTTTGATGTCCCATACACATTTTTTCTCGCCTCACATTTGCCAAATATTTTCCACATTTTTCAGCAGAGGTTGATGTTTGTTTATATATTAGTTTATTAAAAAAATCCCATAGACCATTGAAAATTATATGATGTTCTCTTTTCTATAAAGGAATGTTGCACTTTCATAGAATTCTTGACACAAATGGATCATCCCTGCAATAGCTACGTACAATTTGTAATTGACTCTACAACTATTGTGTATTTTACATCAATTATCACCTTGTATATACTTCCTCCATGTGGTTAACACTTCACGCTCCTTAAATTTTATGTATCTATGTATGTGGATTTTCAGGAATGCCTAAGGGTAAAAAATTCACTACGTGGTTGGAGATCTATATACGAATGTTTGAGGGTTCTCTAAGCTCTATGGTTACATGCAACTCCAAAATCACATACTATATAGTATAAATTACAGAAATTAGAGTATTAATCAAACTAAACATAGATATATCCAGTCAGAGCCACTACTACGGCATCAGCTCACCACTACCTCTAGTCAATCAAAGAAGGTAAGAAATAAAAGATGGGCCAGTTCAAAACCCTTCATGTGATCAATTTGATCCCACAAATTTAGAATTTGTGAGATGAAAGGGAGAGTAAAACAAACAAGCTCAACACATGCAGTGCACGAGGTAGACATAGATATCTTACAACAACATCAAGTACAAAATAAGGTGTTCCGTCGGGACTGAAGCACTGCTGGCCCAAAATATATCGAGCTCGTTGGGGAACCCCAAGAGGAAGGTATGATGAGCACAGCAGTAAGTTTTCCCTTAGTACGAAACCAAGGTTATCAATCCAGTAGGAGCAAGGAAACACCCCAAAGGTGTTGCTAGCTGAACTTTGGCAGGGCGCACTACCGGTGCCAACAGCAACGTGGAGACCTACACAACACAACCACAGAACTCTGTCCCCAACTTGCGATGAGGTTGTCAATCTCACCGGTTTTGCTGAAAACAAAGGATTAAACATATCGAATGGAAGGAAGTAAAAGTTTGCAGAAAGTAACACAAAGCAGTAAACAATTTGTAGACTGAATGTAAAACAAAGGATCTGGGTCCATAGTTCACTAGAGGTGGCTCTCCTTAAGATAGATAACATGCTGGGTGAACAAATTACAACGGGGCAATTGACAAACATCGAGAAAGCATACAAGCATATACTAATCATCTTGACTCTTTTGAGACTTGATTGGGCATTACAACATTATACATAGACCGTCATCCAACTGCATCTATGACTAATAATCCACCTTCAGGTTTTCATCCGAACCCCCTCCAGTATTAAGTTTCAAGCAACAGATTATTGCCTTACGAATTGCGTGTAAAGTAAACAATACGATTGTTTTATGAACAAAGGATTGTTGTTTTCTCCCTGGTAGCAATGGCACATCTAGTACCTTAGAGATTTCTGTCACTTTCCAAGATTACAGAGGCATGAACCCACTACCGAGCATAAATACTAACTCTTGGAGTTGCTAGCATCTACTTGGCCAAGATAGCTACTAACAACAGAAAGCATGCAAGATCACAAATAACAAAGACATGATAGAATCAATAATCAATCTGAAATAACATCTCAATATCCATCGGATCCCCGCAAACACAACATGAAGAATTACAAATAGATGATCTTGATCATGAACGGAGCTCACAAGATCTAGACATGAAAGCACAAAGGAGGAGAACCAGTAATATAGCTACTACATGGACCCGTAGTCTAGAGATGAACTACTCACGCGTCACACCGGAGGCTTGCATGATGATGAAGAAGGCCTCCAGGGTGAATTCCTCTCTCCGGCAGGGTGTCTGGAAAAGCTTCAGATCCCTCCCGATCTAGGGATGGAGATGACAGCAGATATAGACTCTTTCGTAGAATTTTGATCGGGTACTTAGGGTTTCCGTATCAGAGGCAATATATAGACGGAAGGAGAGGCCGAGGGGGTGCCTGGGCTGGCCACACCACCCCCTGGCGCGGGCCAGGCCTGGTCGCGCGGCCAGGTGGCGTGGCCGCCCTCTGGCCCTTCTCGGTCTCGTATTCTGGCTCCAAGTGTCCCCCGGTAAAATAGTGACTTTGGCTTTTGTCCCATCCAATTTCGAGAATATTCATTTTCTAACTTCCTAAAACCAAAAACAGCAGAAAACAGGCAGCTGGCACCGTGGCTCTTGTTAATAGGTTAGTCCAAGAAATCATATGAAAAGTACTCCAAAGTATGAAAAAACACAAGAAAGTAGATAAAACCAAGCATGGAACATCAAAAATTATAGATACATTTGCAATGTATCAAGCACCATACTACAATCTCTAATCCTGGAAACAAAAGGAAAATGTTCACTTATTGCACATAGATTTTGCAGACTCCGGCACTACTTACCTCTTCCGCCTCAAGACCGACCACTCCTCAACTTTCTGCCCTTCAGCTACATGGAGAAAAAGGACTGCACCACATGAGGATCCAAAGAGGGAGTGAGTGAAACAGACAACCTTCTGATGTTGCGCCATGCCTTTGTGCTCCAAAGTTGGTGCAACACTTCTGTAAAAAAGACAAATGCTAGCAAGTATCGGATCAACCATCATCCATCTTTCTCATCTCTGGATGTTGAACCTCGATAGAACCATATCACCAATGCCAAAACAGATCAATTAGATAAGGAATCGATCACTTAAATAAGGTTTAGATGACTAAAAACATACAAAAAATGTACCTAGATATAATTAGAAACTTATAGGTGGTATTGTTATGGATTATGGTTTGTGTGTGCCCGTGACAACAAAAGATAATGCAGATATGTCAAGGCATTTTTATATACAAAAGAATAATCTCTTTCTACAATCCATAGCTCCAAATAGGAACCGCATATAATTGCACTATTCGTAAGGAAATTTCTTTGATGTTTCATACACATTTTTTCTCGCCTCACATTTGCCAAATCGTTTCCATATTTTTCAGCCGAGGTCGATGTTTGTTTATAGATTAGTTTATTAAAAAAATCATATAGAACATGGAAAATTATAAGATGTTCTCTTTTCTATAGAGAAATGTTGCACTTTCGTAGAATTCTTGATAGAAATAGATCCTCCCTGCAACAGCTATGTACAAACATATGTTTTTTCTTTTGAGGGAAAACTACACACTTGCAGTTAGATTATGGATCATCGCTCGTAATAACAATCACCACATTATTTTTCTTATGCATCAGAAGAACCAACGAAGTCACCAGAGAGAATCGGGTTACTACGTGCAAAGCTCATACGAACACACTATAATTAAGCCGGTAAGCGTTACCTGATTGATTGTTACCTGATTGATTGAGACCGCGTGCGATGATAAAACAGGAGCCTAAAACGCACCGACGGCCATGCCAGATCGAGGCCGATGAAGTCTTCCTGACCATGTCATGCTGCCCCTAACCAGCAACTCACGACGACATGAGTCCATCCTAAAGGTCGGAAGCCGCAGCCGGCATCCGCAGAAACCCTGCTGGCGTCGCCTGACACGAAGCGGTGGAAACAAGGACACTTTTCCTGTACTTTCATTTTTTTGAAGCATAGGATGAAAGCTGTAAGTTCAATTAAAATGTCTTAAACGGTGCAAATAATTCACCCCAACTATGTTCAAGAGAACACTCAAGATGCTAGTCTAAAAAGATAAGTAAGAATTGGTTCATATATGTAGGTGTTGAATTTTCATGTAACTAATAAACAAATACGCAACTATATAGGTACATGATGCCGAATTATTATTCTCAATAAAAAAACAAAAGATTGGAGATGTGGTTTTGACCACCAATAGCCTGGTGTGGTCTACCCAAAGAACAATTTCCTGGAACAGATTTAGATGCTGGCACATTGAATTGATTTTAGGTGATACAATATTTATTGCATTGCTAAGTTGCTACACCTGGAGGGTGAAACATCACAATAACAACCATCCGTTGTAAAAGAAACAGAAATTTCATAGCAAATACTGAGGTTATGTCCATTTGCCCTAAACTACTTGTAAATATGTTTTCTATATATACTGGGTCAATATGTATTTTGAAATGCAATGATACCTTTAATCCTAGTATGGTGCATTCTGCTACATGCTTTAATCCATTCAATAAACTATCCTCTTTTTTACGGAGCAATCAAGCAACTATGCATATTTCTCTAACTCGTTGTGTCACTCGACCTGCTCTTCTTTCACTGACCGGTGATCTCCTTACATAAGCGCTAAACAGAAATTTCAGAATGCAAGAGGCAATATAACGGAACAGATGTTGGGCATTTCCTTTTTTGATAAATCTCAACAAACCGAATACCAATAACTAGAAAAACAAATATATTCTTTTAGTTATTCACATCAAGTATATATGTCCATGAAAAGGGGAGATCTCGGCAATGTCCATAAAGGACTTAAGGGTTTGCGAAAAAGAGAACGATGGGGATTTCGTCAGAAGTCAGGAAACAATGAGATTAAAGTCACCTGAATATTACGAGAGATTTCTTGGTTACAAATCACTTGAGGATTATTCGGTGCATGTCCTAGGCTTCTCCCTCCCTATATATAATAGGTCGGGTCTCAAAGCTGTATGCGGATAGGTTACATGATTACAATGCCAACTCTATGTCGGTCCTTGTTCCTCTTTCCTAATACAACTATACTCTTTGTCGGTTGATTTTTTGGATCTTCATCTTGACTCTTCATGGGCCATAAGCCTTTCCGCAGGCCCTAGGTAGCAAATAAGGATTCGAATAATCATACCTATGTCAGTAGCCCCCGAGACTCTACCCGAACCTTAGATTCGGGTTGAGTCTCAAGAAAAGGTTTAGTTCTTTTTCTTTTGTTTTCTCTGTTTTTAAGCTTTGTAGGAATTTGGTACAACGAGCCTGATGCAATGATCATAGGGACTCGAGTAATCATAGGGACCGGTGATCTCCTTACATAAGCGCTAAATAGAAATTTCAGAATGCAAGAGGCAATATAACGGAACAGATGTTGGGCATTTCCTTTTTTTGATAAATCTCAACAAACCGAATACCAATAATTAGAAAAACGAATACATTTTTTTAGTTATTCACATCAAGTATATATGTCCATTTGTGAATGTCTAAAACTACAGATCATGATTCCTTTAACTGGAACCTACATTACTATGAGGGTGAAACTATTTCACAACCTGATTGTGAGAATACTTAAAACTCTAAGTAACCACTTCAAGAAAATATTAGTAGATAGGTCTAGCTTTACTGTCCTTCCAAAAGGTAATACTAAATTGAGTGTAGAAATCGGATCAACTTAGAAGAATCTTCCTTAATATTCACAAATCAAAATCCATACAAAATTAACTTAATGTTATTCAATGAAAACCGATTGTTGAAAGTGTTTGCCATTCTGAAGCGAGAGATTCCTTCTATTTGCATCTGGCTAGGCTCTAATTAAAATCGACGCTAGCTAGCTTGTCAACTAAAAGGCGCCAATCGTTAAAAGTGTTTGCCATTCTGAAGTGAGAGGTTCCTTCTATTTTCATCTCTCTAGGCTCTAGTTAAAATTGTCGCTAGCTAGCTTGGCAACTAAAAGACAGTTATGACTACAAACATGCGTATCAGAGTTTTAGTAAAAAAATACTACAAAATTTGAAGGTATCCACTTCAGTACGGACTGAATTAAGGAAATAGATAGCTTTTGAACCTTGCTAAACTGTCAATTTTTTTCATAATTACAACACATCATGTAGGGTGGGTGCATCTAGTGTTCATGATTTTTTCATTGATTTGTATTGTTTCAATTTTGTGCATGCAATATTTAACTGAGAAAAATACACACTTGAAGATTATCACAATGTCTAGAGACCATTAATACCAGCATCCTAATTGCAGATTCAACAGTTAGAGACATGATAAAATCAACGAAATTTTACACAGGTAAAAACATTATGTTTGTTCAAATGGTTCGACATCTACAAGACTAAGTTGAGAGTTACCGCATTGTGTTGTAGTTACTCATCACATTTGTTGAAAGCCACTGCCAATTGTTGTACGCATGAACAAAATGGTTTCTCTCACAAAAGATCTTTAACATGGAGACCTCGATGATTGCCTACACCACATGGAAACATGATATCTTTAGGTCAGACATAATGTAAACCTTGCTTGATACATACTTTTTTTCAGGCAGATGATACATAATTTTTTGTGTTAATATAAGCCATGATTGGGAGGAAAGCTTCTTGTTTCAGATGACACCAAACAATAATCTAATAGTAGTTTTGCATGTTGATCACATATGCAATGAAATGATCGTTGATATAATGCATGCAGATGGTTTAAAAAGGAAATTTGTATCAGATATGCTTGTAGCTTAACCGTATCTAGCATGAAGTAAATAGATCTAGTAGCCAATTGTTTATTGGGGTGTCCTAATGTGGCTCACGCATGCATTACAACAATACACAACAAAATTCATTTTGAGACAAATTATCATGTGAGAGTATAGAGACGACTATTGCAGGCTTATTCTGCTACAAAAAGCTACAATTTCTTGACAACATCAAGGTAAAAATTTAGGAAAATACTTGCAAACCAAACAAGTATGGTGTAACATCCTAGCATTAGAGCTTAGAAATAAGCTGAGATGAGATGTGTGCATTGCATTCATGCATAGAATATCTGAATAATTTTCACGCTTTTAAATCAAAATTGTCAAAGTGATTGAAACTTCTCTTAACTTGGTGGAACTGAAGTAGATCATCAAGTTGATTGTGATAAGTTTTAATATGATCTTTGCTAAAACCTTATCTTTGTGTAATATAATTTGATCTATGGGTAGATCAAATGGAATCAAGCTAAACTCACAACATATTAATAAAGGATCTACAGAGATCATGACATGGTATTCCATACAACAACTCAAGGATGAATACTTAATATTATAAAGATTATATCAAGGTATTATCTACCACAAACCCTAAATACCAAGTTAAGTATATAACTTAAGTAAAGAAACTCAATAACTAAATCTTGATACACTTACTTTCCATAGTTATTCCTACCATGAGCATCATGGTAGTTCTTAAACATTAACTCTTATCACAAATAGAGTAGAAAAGGAAGTCAAGCCAAGACCATTCATCTCATATATTTTGTTGCCATATTAGTATGTGACATTCCTATTTAACCAAGTCCTAGTGTCAATTTATCATCAATGTTGAGTGGTTAGTGTTTGGCCTAGCACTTAATAACCTTTAGCTTTGACTTATTATATTGACCTTCCAAAGACCTTAAGTAAATTAATAAGGAGGAGGAACTAGCTATGGTGAAGTGTGCCATCATCAATTGAATGAGATCCTTAGTGGTGATAAAACCATTTGATGTTGGAGGAGTTAACTCACTCATGAGTTAACTAGAAGAAGTATTTAAACCCAAGAGTTTAGATAGTAATTATGAAGCTATGAGAAAGCTAGTAGTAGTAGAGAATCGAATGGTAATCTTGTTAAGTCAAGGACACTACAAGAAAAGTTTCCTTCCGCAACGAATTGGCCCGACGGTCGTCGTAGAAGGCGCGCCTTCCGTGATGAAATTCTCGGCTCGGCCATGGCCGATGGAAAACTTTTTTATTCCGGTTTCGCGGCCCTCTACTATGACAGATCTGCTAAAAACATGGAGGAAACTCGGCCGGTGCGTGGCAGAAGCAAGCTTTTCGTTTTCTCGCGTGATGTTGACTCGCCGAAGTCTTTTGAGGCGTGTGGGTCCCGGACGTCAGTGTCTCTAGTGGACCATACTTTTCAATCGCGCCTCCTTGATTTGAACTCGATAACGTTGCTCGAGGCGTCTGCCGTTTAGTCAGGCTGTTTGGTCCCACATGTCAGCCTCTCATTAGAAGGATCGTGTGCATGATGGAATTTTTTTCCTTCGCTCGCGCTACCCTGTTCCGAAGTTGATAGCGCTGCTCGATGCATCTACCGTCTAATCAACCTCCTGGGACCCACATGTCATCCTCTCATTAGAAGAAACGTGTGTATGATGGAATTTTTTTCTTCGCTGGAGCTACCCCGTTCCGAGTTAATAGTGCTGCTCGACGCATCTACCGTTTAACCAACCTCCTGAGTCCCACATGTCATCCTCTCATTAGAAGAAACGTGTGTATGATAGATTTTTCCCCTTGGCTCGCACTACCCTGTACCGAACTTGATAGCGTTGTTCGATGCATCTACCATTTAATCACGATGTTGGGCCCCACATGTCATCCTCTTATTAGAAGAAACGTTTGTATGATGAATTTTTTCCTTCGCTAGCACTACCTCGTTCCGAGTTGATAGTGCTGCTCGACGCATCTACCGTTTAACCAACCTCCTGAGCCCCACATGTCATCCTCTCATTAGAAGAAACGTGTGTATGATGGATTTTTTTCCTTGGCTTGCGCTACCCCATTCCGAGTTTTTTAGTGTTGCTCGACGCATCTACCCTTTAACCAACCTTCTGAGCCCCACATGTCATCCTCTCATTAGAAGAAACGTGTGTATGATAGATTTTTTACCCTCTGTCACGCCTTCGTGTTCCGAACTTGATATCTTTGCTCGCTGCATCAGCCGTTTAATCAAACTCCTGGACCCCACATGTCATCCTCTCATTAGAAGAAACGTGTGTATGGTAGAATTTTTCCCTCGGTCGCGCCTTCATGTTTCGAACTTGATAGCGTTGCTCGCTGCATCTACCGTTTAATCATGATGCAGGACCCCACCCCCACATGTCATACACTCATAAGAGGAAACGTGTGTATGATGGAATTTTTGCTCTCGGTCGCGCCTCCGTGTTTCGAACTTGATAGCGTTGCTCGATGCATGAGCCATTTTTCCAGGCTGCTGAGTCCCTGATGTGAGCCTCTCATTAGAAGAAAGGTGTGCATGCTGGACTTTTTTCTCGCTCGCGTCTCCCTGTTTCGAACTTGGCAACATCGCTCGAGGAAGAACCTGTATAAAGTCGCGCTACTAGGTCCCACATGCCAGTCTCTCTGTATATCAAACCTACGTATGATGGACTATTTTTTCGGCCGCATCCGCTGTTTTGACCTTGGCACCGTTGCTCGATGTGGCAGTCATGTATGGTCTTGCTGCTGAGGCCCCCATGTCACCCTCTCTGGTATGTTCTGGCCGGTGGGTCCCTGATGCCAGCCTCTCTGTATAAGTATTTAACTTTTTTTCAAACCCGACCATTAAACTCGAGGGATGCTGCAGGCTGGTGGGTCCGCGATGTCAGCCTCTTCGTAATGCGATATTAAAAAGTAAACCCTTTATAAAAAAAAGTAAATCCAAGATATATATAAATATGTACACACAGTGGGTTCAAACTAAAGACCTTCAAATCAAATCAAATAGACATAAACTGAGTGTTTTGCCACAATACCAAAGATACTAATAGAAATTGAATCATTAAACATGTATTAGTACTACAACTTATATATGAGTCTTTAAAAAAATATTGTTGTGTTTCCATGTTATCTCTCTTAAAATAAAGAGCAGTGCTACTGAAACCTCGATTTATAAAAACCACATAATGGATTAGTTTCTTAAAAACATGGGCAGACAAAGTTTTTTTTAGAGGTGGGGGGCACTGCCAAAAAGGCCAAATTAAAAAGTTTTTGGGCTATGATCAATTGGCTCCTCTTTCAAATTTTACTGGGCTGTGTCTCGTCAGATTTAAACACAGACCTCTTCGAGGGAGGAAAAAAGCGATAATTCCTTTGACAGATATTCATGTAAAAATATCTAATGAACACACAACACATGCGCCAAAACGGGGCTGGTATCTAATGACTTCACTTGGTGAAATCACGCTGTATATCTTTACCCTCACATCTCTGTCCATAAAGAAGGACTTAAGGGTTTGCGGAAAAGAGAACGCTGGGGAGTTCATCGAAAGTCAGGAAACAATGAGATTAGAGTCACCTGAATATTACGAGAGATTTCTTGGTTACAAATCGCTTGAGGATTGTTCGGTGCCTGTCCTAGGCTTCTCCCGCCCTATATATAATAGGTCAGGTCTCAAGGCACTATGCGGATAGGTTACATGATTACAATGCTAACTCTATGTCGGTCCTTGTTCCTCTTTCCTAATATAACTATACTCTTTGTTGGTTGATTTTTTGGATCTTCATATTGACTCTTCATGGGCCATAAGCCTTTTCGCAGGCCCTAGGTAGCAAATAGGGACTCGAGTAATCATACCTATGTCAGTAGCCCCCGAGACTCTACCCGAACCATAGATTCGGGTTGAGTCTCAAGAAAAGGTTTAGTTCTTTTTCTTTTGTTTTCTCTGTTTTTAAGCTTTGTAGGGATTTGGTACAACGAGCCTGATGCAATGATCATAGGGACTCGAGTAATCATAGGGACCGGTGATCTCCTTACATGAGCGCTAAATAGAAATTTCAGAATGCAAGAGGCAATATAACGGAACAGATGTTGGGCATTTCCTTTTTTGATAAATCCCAACAAACCGAATACCAATAATTAGAAAAACGAATACATTTTTTTAGTTATTCACATCAAGTATATATGTCCATTTGTGAATGTCTAAAACTACAGATCATGATTCCTTTAACTAGAACCTAGATTACTATGAGGGTGAAACTATTTCACAACCTGATTGTGAGAATACTTAAAAATTTAAGTAACCACTTCAAGAAAATATTAGTAGATAGTTCTAGCTTTACTGTCCTTCCAAAAGGTAATACTAAATTGAATGTAGAAATCAGATCAACTTAGAAGAATCTTCCTTAATATTCACAAATCAAAATCCATACAAAATTAACTTAATGTTATTCAGTGAAAACCGATTGTTCAAAGTGTTTGCCATTCTGAAGCGAGAGATTCCTTCTATTTGCATCTGGCTAGGCTCTAATTAAAATCAATGCTAGCTAGCTTGTCAACTAAAAGGTGCCAATCGTTAAAAGTGTTTGCCATTCTGAAGTGAGAGGTTCCTTCTATTTTCATCTCTCTAGGCTCTAGTTAAAATTGTCGCTAGCTAGCTTGGCAACTAAAAGACAGTTATGACTACAAACATGCGTATCAGACTTTTAGTAAAAAAATACTACAAAATTTGAAGATATCCACTTTAGTACGGACTGAATTAAGGAAATAGATAGCTTTTGAGCCTTGCTAAACTGTCAATTTTTTTCATAATTACAACACATCATGTAGGGTGGGTGCATCTAGTGTTCATGATTTTTTTCATTGATTTGTATTGTTTCAATTTTGTGCATGCAATATTTAACTGAGAAAAATACACACTTGAAGATTATCACAATGTCTAGAGACCATTAATACCAGCACCCTAATTGCAGATTCAACAGTTAGAGACACGATAAAATCAACGAAATTTTACACAGGTAAAAACATTATGTTTGTTCAAATGGTTCGACATCTACAAGACTAAGTTGAGAGTTACCGCATTGTGTTGTAGTTACTCATCACATTTGTTGAAAGCCACTGCCAATTGTTGTACGCATGAACAAAATGGTTTCTCTCACAAAAGATCTTTATCATGGAGACCTCGATGATTGCCTACACCACATGGAAACATGATATCTTTAGGTCAGACATAATGTAAACCTTGCTTGATACATACTTTTTTTTCAGGCAGATGATACATAATTTTTTGTGTTAATATAAGCCATGATTGGGAGGAAAGCTTCTTGTTTCAGATGACACCAAACAATAATCTAATAGTAGTTTTGCATGTTGATCACATATGCAATGAAATGGTCGTTGATATAATGCATGCAGATGGTTTAAAAAGGAAATTTGTATCACATATGCTTGTAGCTTAACCGTATCTAGCATGAAGTAAATAGACCCAGTAGCCAATTGTTTATTGGGGTGTCCTAATGTGGCTCACGCATGCATTACAACAATACACAACAAAATTCGTTTTGAGACAAATTATCATGTGAGAGTATAGAGATGACTATTGCAGGCTTATTCCGCTACAAAAAGCTACAATTTCTTGACAACATCAAGGTAAAAATTTAGGAAAATACTTTCAAACCAAACAAGTATGGTGTAACATCCTAGCATTAGAGCTTAGAAATAAGCTGAGATGAGATGTGTGCATTGCATTCATGCATAGAATGTCTGGATAATTTTCGCGCTTTTAAATAAAAATTGTCAAAGTGATTGAAGCTTCTCGTAACTTGGTGGAACTGAAGTAGATCATCAAGTTGATTGCGATAAGTTTCAATATGATCTTTGCTAAAACCTTATCTTTGTGTAATATAATTTGATCTATGGGTAGATCAAATGGAATCAAGCTAAACTCACAACACATTAATAAAGGATCTATAGAGATCATGACATGGTATTCCATACAACAACTCAAGGATGAATACTTAATATTTTAAAGATTATATCAAGGTATTATCTACCACAAACCCTGAATACCAAGTTAAGTATATAACTTAAGTAAAGAAACTCAATAACTAAATCTTGATACACTTACTTTCCATAGTTATTCCTACCATGAGCATCATGGTAGTTCTTAAACATTAACACTTATCACAAATAGAGTAGAAAAGGAAGTCAGGCCAAGACCATTCATCTCATATATTTTGTTGCCATATTATTATGTGACATTCCTATTTAACCAAGTCCTAGTGTCAATTTATCATCAATGTTGAGTGGTTAGTGTTTGGCCTTGCACATAATAACCTTTAGCTTTGACTTATTATATTGACCTTCCAAAGACCTTATGTAAATTAATAAGGAGGAGGAACTAGCTATGGTGAAGTGTGCCATCATCAATGGAATGAGATCCTTAGTGGTGATCAAACCATTTGATGTTGGAGGAGTTAACTCACTCATGAGTTAACTAGAAGAAGTATTTAAACCCAAGAGTTTAGATAGTAATTATGAAGCTATGAGAAAGCTAGTAGTAGTAGAGAATCAAATGGTAATCTTGTTAAGTCAAGGACACTACAAGAAAAGTTTCCTTCCGCAACGAATTGGCCCGAGGTCGTCGTAGAAGGCGCGCCTTCCGCGATGAAATTCTCGGCTCGGCCGTGGCCGATGGAAAACTTTTTTAATCCGGTTTTGTGGCCCTCTACTATGACAGATCTGCGACGAAGCTCGGTCAGTGCGTGGCAGAAGCAAGATTTTTGTTTCCTCGCACGATGTTGACTCGCCGAAGTCTTTTGAGGCGTGTGGGTCCCTTACGTCAGTGTCTCTAGCAGACCATACTTTTCGATCGCGCCTCCCTGATTTGAACTCGATAACGTTGCTCGAGGCATCTGCCGTTTAGTCAGGCTGTTTGGTCCCACATGTCAGCCTCTCATTAGAAGGATCGTGTGCATGATGGATTTTTTTCCCTTCGCTCGCGCTACCCTGTTCCGAAGTAGATAGCGCTGCTCGATGCATCTACTGTCTAATCAACCTCCTGGGACCCACATGTCATCCTCTCATTAGAAGAAACGTGTGTATGATGAAATTTTTTCCTTCGCTGGCGCTACCCCGTTCCGAGTTGATAGCGCTGCTCGAGGCATCTACCGTTTAACCAACCTCCTGAGCCCCACATGTCATCCTCTCATTAGAAGAAACGTGTGTATGATGGATTTTTTTCCTTGGCTCGCACTACCCTGTTCCGAACTTGATAGCGCTGTTCGATGCATCTACCGTTTAATCATGATGCTGGGCCCCACATGTCATCCTCTCATTAGAAGAAACGTGTGTATGATGGATTTTTTTCTTCGCTAGCGCTACCTCGTTCCGAGTTGATAGTGCTGCTCGACGCATCTACCATTTAACCAACCTCCTAAGCCCCACATGTCATCCTCTCATTAGAAGAAACATGTGTATGATGGATTTTTTCCTTGGCTCGCGTTACCCCGTTCCGAGTTGATAGCGCTGCTCGACGCATCTACCCTTTAACCAACCTCCTGAGCCCCACATGTCATCATCTCATTAGAAGAAACGTGTGTATGATGGATTTTTTATCCTCTGTCGCACCTTCGTGTTCCGAACTTGATATCTTTGCTCGCTGCATCAGCCGTTTAATCAAACTCTTGGACCCCACATGTCATCCTCTCATTAGAAGAAACGTGTGTATGATAGAATTTTTCCCTCGGTCGCGCCTTCATGTTCCGAACTTGATAGCGTTGCTCGCTGCATCTACCGTTTAATCATGATACAGGGCCCCACCCCCACATGTCATACACTCATAAGAAGAAACGTGTGTATGATAGAATTTTTGCTTTCGGTCGTGCCTCCGTGTTTCGAACTTGATAGCGTTGCTCGATGCATGAGCCATTTTTCCAGGCTGCTGAGTCCCTGATGTGAGCCTCTCATTAGAAGAAAGGTGTGCATGCTGGACTTTTTTCTCGCTCGCGTCTCCCTGTTTCGAACTTGGAAACATCGCTCGAGGAAGAACCTGTATAAAGTCGCGCTACTAGGTCCCACATGCCGGTCTCTCTGTATATCAAACCTACGTATGATGGACTATTTTTTCGGCCGCGCCCGCTGTTTTGACCTTGGCAACGTTGCTCGATGTGGCAGCCATGTATGGTCTTGCTGCTGAGGCCCCCATGTCACCCTCTCTAGTATGTTCTGGCCGGTGGGTCCCTGATGCTAGCCTCTCTGTATAAGTATTTAACTTTTTTTCAAACCCGACCATTAAACTCGAGGGATGCTGCAGGCTGGTGGGTCCGTGATGTCAGCCTCTTCGTAATACGATATTAAAAAGTAAACCCTTTCTAAAAAAAAGTAAACCCAAGATATATATAAATATGTACACATAGTGGATTCGAACTAAAGACCTCCAAATCAAATCAAATAGACATAAACTGAGTGTTTTGCCACAATACCAAAGATACTAATAGAAATTGAATCATTAAACATGTATTAGTACTACAACTTATATATCAGTGTTTAAAAAAATATTGTTGTGTTTCCATGTTATCTCTCTTAAAATAAAAGAGCAGTGCTAATGGAACCTCGATTTATAAAAAGCCACACAATGGATTAGTTTCTTAAAAACATGGGCAGACAGAGTTTTTTTAGAGGTGGGGGGGCACTGCCAAAAAGGCCAAATTAAAAAGTTTTTGGGCTATGGTCAATGGGCTCCTATCTCAAATTTTACTGGACTGTGTCTCGCCAGATTCAAACACAAACCTCTTCGAGGGAGGAAAAAAGTGATAATTCCTTTGACAGATATTCATGTAAAAATATCTAATGAACACACACCACATGCGCCAAAACAGGGCTGGTATTTAATGACTTCACTTGGTGAAATCATGCTGTATATCTTTACCCTCTCATCTCTGTCCAAAATGCATATAACGATTCCGATGACACAAAGGCAAAATATCTAGAGTAAGCAGCCAGCAGTAACGACAGAACTTTTGACAAATTCAATACCATTTGAAAGATTAAGGAGTACAGAAGAATAAGACATAAAAAAATCGACAGATTCCTAGTTCATATTCAGCAGCACTTGACCAATTCAGAAGCATTTCAAAGTGACCGATTCAGCAATACAAACACTAAAAATTCAATACCACTATGGAGAGAGACAGTTGTTGTTTCAGCTCTAAAAACTATGCCATGCAATCAGTTTGCCCTTTTCTCCAAACACACTCGATCACAACACAAGCATTGTCATAATATTTGCTCATATAGGGAACCTTCATATAGATACAGATATACCATACCGGTACATACTAGTCATAGCTCCAATCCATCAAAAGGTTATCACAGTTTTACCACCCATATATGATCAGTGGAGATAAGACAACCACATAATTAATTACAATAGCATGCGACCAAAGAGCTAGACAGCTAGGAAGTTCATGAACAACATGCCGCATTCAGGGTAGCGAGATACATCGACCTTGACCGTTCTTCCAATAGTAAGTTTGGCTACTTTTTGAAACTTGATCCACCTAGAAGTAGCTGCCAAGCGCCCATCAGTCGAGTTAATGGCGTAGCGTCCCTCGATAAGCAATCCTTCGCTCTGCATCGTGAAGACTATTGTGCCCTTTCATCTGGCCTGGAGTTGCTTTGTGGCACTCTTAGGCAATTTCTGAGTCAAAGCAAGAGATAGACGCATAATTACTAAGAGCGATGCACTGAATCATGTGAAACTTGAGAAGACATTTAGAACAGTTTATCTGCCACCATATACTCACAAACATAATCCAGTGCGACCTTGTGATGACACATGTGTAGGATATGGTCTGACAAGGTGCTGCCCGGGGTGATGAAGGAGCTTGTGCTGGGGTGGGTGCTGGTGCAGGAGATGGTGCCACTAATTGTAGAGGGGCTGGAGCAGGAGCCAGAAGTCCCAGAAGCGGTGCCGGCGCCAGTAGCTTGATGCTAGATTCCTTCTGAGGGGTAGCTAAGCTGACTGCAGGGATGGTAGAGGCAGATGAGAAGTGTACAAGCAAAATGGTCTCTTATACAACAGTTACTCACAAGACAGTGATCAGAGGATATGATGAGTATACAAGAAAATTAAGTTACTACCTCCATTCTTTCTACTTAGGTCAACAGGTGCTGGAGCAGGAACTAGGGCCAGTGCCGTTGGGGGTGCCAGCAGCTTGGTGTTGGTTACCTTCTGAGGGGTAGGTAAGGGGACTGCAGGAGTGGTCAGAGAGGCATATGAGATGTGGACAAGCAAAATGGTTTCTTATACAATAGTAACTCCTAGACAGAGATGAGAGTATACAAGCGAATTAAGTTACTACCTCTATTCTTTCTCCTACTGAGGTCAATAGGTGCCGTGGGGCTGGTGTTGGTGCCGATGCCAGCAGCTTGATGCTGGCACCCTTCTAGGTGGTACATAAGGGGAAGCGGACTGCAGAAGTGGTCAGGGTCATATGATGAGTAAAGACAATGGTGCAGAACAGTTAGTCGCAAGAAAATCATTAGAGGTTGTGATGATTACAGAATCTAATTAATTAGTACTACCTCTCTTCTTGGTCCTTCGGTCAACAGGTGTACGATGGCATGAAAGTATCTGCCCAAGCTTGCTAAAATCGAATGTTACCTCGTCCCCCTGCTTCAGACCATTCTCACGGACATACTTGGACCAACCTCGGCCACCCAAATAGGTGGTGGCCATCGTCTGGGAGACATCCACATCATATAGTTGTCGCGTGCCTTTAGGGCCCTTGCTATATAGAGTTAGAAACTTGTCGTTTCCGAACATCTTATTTATAATGGGGCGAGCGACACAAGGGACAACCTTCATGAGAAAATTGATAGAGAAGTAAGACGACAGCAAAAAAAATGAGATACAAGATCTTACATCAAGTTGGTCTAGACCACTTGGAATCCATACCTGATACCATGGGTACCCTTTGCGAAGGGTGGCCATGCACCATTTTTCATCCCTCTGCCTTTGGAATGGCATACAAGGGCCCCGTTTCAATCCACAAGCTTGAAAAGAGGAGGGTAGCAGAAAGTGCTGAGCAGCTGGTGCGTGGTACTTATTGAAATTAAGTGAAAAGGTTAAATTATGTAAAGAGCAAGTAAATCTAATAATATAAGAAAAAACCATTGCCTGTAAAGCAAATAGATTTTATTTTTGTGAACTTCTAATGAGCGTAAACATATAGTACTGGCTGATAAAAATAACATGGAAAATCATAACAATTGAAACTGTGGATTTCCAAATTATACCCACTTCTTAGAGAGGTCACTGCCCACTTGGGTACTGTGTTGGCGCTTCCTTGTTGTGTAGAGGATGTCCTCTTTTGGTGCGGGCATCAGAAATCTACTAGCCTCTAGAGCAGCCTCAGCCTCCGCAGCAGCACCTTCAATCTGAATAAATAGCAACAGAGCTCAACAGTTCAATACTATGTAAAGTTTGGTCAAACTTTCCGTCGCTTGACTTTTCAAAAAATACAGTATATGCCTAAGCCATGGGATGGAGGGAGTATAGTACATAGTAGTCATATACTAACTGTATAAGACAGTCTGACAGATCCAGATCTGGATTCACATAAACATAGTGCCAGAATTAATAAAATCACACATATGTTTCTAAACATCTCATAAGCATTCATCACACCAAGCGGGTAATACTTAAATTTGTCTGCACCATGGTAATAAGGGTATTAAGAACAAATACATTTCTCTTTAAGCTAAGCCCTCCCAGCTGGTCGGTGGCCTTGTGCTTGTTTTTTGATGAGTAGTGGTACTCGCCGGATCCTGCGGCATGTGGGGGTACCATCTTGTTTGCCGCACCTGGAGCACCGCACGTTCGCAGGTATGTACCACCGTGCTACAGTAAATGAAGAAGAGATGGTGTCACAAAGGCTTCCACGAAAACAGGATGCAGACAGAGACAACTTTTAGCACAGGGATACATCCAGGTTACAGCCAACCAATTTCAACATTGGAAAGAATAGAAGAATGCAACGAATATACTGCTACATTACCTTTTTTAGGCAACTTTTAGGGGAACTGACGGGACGATCCTTGTCCGTAGTGACCGTGCGCGCCACTGACCCATAGTTCTCCATACAGAATCTGACGCAAAATCCATTGCACATTACGAGTAGCAACTAAAGGTTACAGAAGTGAAGAACACCGAAATCGAACCCGACCAAATGCCCCAATCAGAATAGCGGTGACCATGCCCTGTTCCGGAATCCATACGAAATCAGTACCACCTCCCCCCACCCCCACCCCCCATCCCCACCACCACCCCCACCCCACCCAAATGAACCAATCGATTAGAGAAGAGAAAAAATATCCTGATTAGGTGATTCCGAGGTGATCAATAAGCAATAACTCCACAATCAAAGCATACCGAATACTACTACTCCTAGTACTAATAGTACCCTCAATGTCCCAATCGGAAGCAAATTAAGCAAAGCCGGATTTCAAGGTGAGAAAATACACCCACCTATTTCAACAAGAACTCCCCAATCGGAGATTGCACCAGTTCTAACAGTTGCTTGCTGGATGTGAGCTAGCTAGTGATGGTTTCTTGTCTTGTCGTCGATAAAAAGGCATGGGCAGGGGAGTAGTAGTACTAGCAGTAGTAGGGATGGGCAGTACACTTCTACAGTATTTTTAAGTGGCAGTGGTGGGAACATTTTGCCGGAGAGAGAATCCCGGATTTTTGATCCCAGCTATCACGTGGTGGCCTACAGTTGTTTCAAGCGGGACCCACATCAGGGGTGAGTTAAATCAGGTCCCACATCAAGTGGGTGAGATAATTGACCGAGCCAACCTCCTCCTTCCCTTGGTACCAGTACTAGTTCTCCCGGGTTCCTCTCTAAGGACAGAGAAAATCGCCCCTCTTCGAATCAAATTGGTCCCAGTTTATTATCCTTCTGCTGATTCGTCTCACTGAGCAGTGGACAAGACGGCGGTAATTGCCGCATAGGGCACCAGCGCCGGGGCCTCAAAAACAGTTTAGAAACCGATAAAATGATAAGCTCGGATTTCAGACTAGAAACACACACAAACACACATATACTCCGTATATACTAATATACAGAATAGTTTCCAATTATAGTTCTGCTAACAAAGGCCTAGAAATCATAATAAGGTAGCTCCATATTACAGAACTACGACAGTAGCGAACCAATAATGGGATAGCTCTACACCCCAAGAGTTTTGCAGTTGGGCTAGTGGTCATGAACGGCACCAAAAGTACACCCCTGATGATCAGCAACCCTGCATCAAATCCATCCAGACGCGGTGTACCCGATCCACAACCTCAGGTATAGGCTCATCAATGAACATGTCATTGTCATTACCATCAAAGTCCTCCTCGGTCGTCTGCTTCTATGATTAGTAGATTAATATATACGTTTATAGACAAACATCAAAGACACACAACCTGAACATTTGTCATTCTACAAATATACCTTGTCATATGGCATAGTGGTAGTACCAGAAATGAAACCTATTTCATGGAGCTTGCGCTTTTTCTCTCCTCCCCTTCTCCAAGTTGATCTAGATGCTCAGGAGCTGCCTCTGTCAGTTGATCTAGTTGATCAACATCTGCTTCCCCTACTTGATCTTGATGATAAAGATGTGCTTCCCCTGGTTAATATGGAGGATCATATGGTTCACCATGAAATACCCATCTAACATATGTGCTAAGCGTCCCAAATGTAAAAATATGGTCTTCCACTATACTTTGAGGCAGCACCCTACGATTCACACACAACCGGCAGGGGCAATGTACTTTTGAGTTGTCACAATGAGCTCTAACAAATCCCATAAATCGTAGAACATCAAGTATACGTTTAGCGCTGCCTAATGGAGCAATCTCTATCCAAAATCTGCCCATCTGTTTAATTATGACATACAAGGTTGGTTATTATTAAAAGAAAAGCACGAAGCATATAGATGAAGTACAAAAACTATATATGCCTATGCGTTTCAGCAAACATATTGACAACAAAAATCACCGAAGGTATTTAGGAACACAGATCCAGCGCAGAATAAACTATGACCATGCAGATTGAGGACAAATTAAACTATGTAGGAGTATTTGAAAGGGCAATAAAAAGGCCAACCGGATCAATCTAGAGATAGAAGGACTACCGTGGGATCGACGTGCCCACCGGTGTGTCTCAAAAAGACCGACGGGTAGGGAAAGCTTCTTCGTGCACGTTGGTGATGAGGAGCGGCCGTAAGCGCGTCTGTTTTGTGGGGAAGGGGGTGATGCCTAGGCGACGGAGGGTGGAAGTTAATACACAGCGTGAAGGGGTGCAGACTACGGAGGGATAACTTTGGAAATTCTGACCTACCCTGCTTTGGGCACCACCATATACGTGGCCCACCTGCCAGTCGTCATAGATCAAAATTGATCCAAAACTTGTCAATATACAAGTTTATGTTTTACCATGGAAACAAATGCACATAGCATTGCACTTTGTGAACGAATGGCTTTATGTCAAAAAGTTATTTAATTTCAGCATCTTCAGCAAGGAAGCTTGGAAACTCATGAAAGTAGGGCATTATCCATCAAATCTGGAATCTCCTGTGTAAACAATTGGTTAAAATGCCAAGATGCACCGATCTACCAAATAAGGCCAGGTTTGTAAGCTTGGTTGGCGAAGATGCTTCAATGTATGGACTAGTACAAAAGTAGAAAAAGGTGCAAAAACTATGGCTGTGACCTTGCTCCTCTTGTTTGAAAGCCTTGAATTAATATTCATTAATTTCGGCAGATGTCAATAAACTTATTAAATGCTAGAAAGCATACATGCCTGTGGGTATATCTAACGGAGACAGCATCCCAAGTGGGAGTAGCGTACCTTAGAAGCTTCAACTTCAAAATTTTGGCAGAGCGCCGGAATATCCCGCCCACCCATTCAAACATCCCACCCATCCATTCAAACATCCAGCCCCCCAAAAAAACATCCAGCCCCAAAAAATATTTTATTGCACAAATTTAGCCTGGAAGCTTGAAAGGGCGTTATACATTGTGTGAAAAAGGGGGCGGTGGCATTTTTAGCCATCATCTTTGTAGTTGCTTCACAATAAAACACATTATTGTTACTTGGAAATTCGAAAACAAAATTCAAATTTGGAAGCAGACATATTGGTTGATTTGCAAAGATGCACCGATCTACCAAATACGGACACGTCATCATAAACTATTTCCATGACCTTGGTCACCTTTTTTTGGACGATGGTCATCTTCTTGAAAGCCATAAATTGTTCAAAAATTTCAGCAAATGCCTAGAAACTCGTTTAAATGCTGGGAAGCAACTCTCGCTGGCGTGTGGGCCTATACGGTGACAACGCGTTAGAGAGGCCCCACGCCGGAGTAGCGTATGCTAGAAGCTTCGACCTCAAAATTTGGTACATCGCCCAAACATCGCACCCATCCATTAAAATATCCTGCGCATCTATTCAAACATGCTTCACGTCTTTCTAGAATGCAAAATTCCTCTTCTATCCTTGCTCCGGAAACAAGAATCCAAGGGAGAAGTGCAATAACAGAGGGATATAGGTGGTAAATTTGCGTTCTCCCTAGTGCATCACCCCATCCACATTTCCCAGCCCTTCTTCAATATTTACCTGCCCGCCCACTCCGACCTACACCGACTTTTTGGACCCACTATGCAAGTGATCCACATGTCAGTGAGCCAAAATTACGGGAAGTAGAGATTCCCATTGCTTTTTGTTCAAAATTCAAACATTTTTCGCTAAACCGAGATAAAATCATTAAAATTATCCAACCTGGCTTATAATATCATTCCACTATGTTAGAGTAAAAGCTAAAAAAACAAAGCCAAAAACACTTTCCTAGCTTTGTAAGACAAAAATCAAAAGCTAGAATTCGAGCCCAACCAAACAGCCCAACCAATTTTATTTAACAAAAAATATGACCAAGCAGGATATCATCGACTTGTAGATCAAAATTTGAGATACTTTCATTAAATTGCGGCAACGCCATTCTATTCCACGAATATAAGCATAAAGCTTGAACATTATTTAAAATTCCTGAAACCCTGACATCTAAACACTAAACCCTAAATCCTTACTAAACACGTAGCATGCACTTATCAATCAAAATTGATATATTTTCATTAAACTGGTAACTCCATTCTATTCGATGAATATAAGCATAAATCTTGAGCATTATCGAAAATACCCTAAACCCTAAACAACCCCTAATAAAACCTAAACCTAAAACCCCAACCCTTAACCCATAAACCCCAACAGATCAGGTATCATGCACTTATAGATCAAATTTGGAGACACTTTCAATGAGTTAGGTAACGCCATATATATTCTATTCGACGAATATAAGCATAAAGCTTGAGTATTATTGAAAATTCGATAAAACCCCTAAACCCTATTCAGTCCATGAAACCTAAACCGTAAAACCCTAAAACCCTAAACCCTCGACCCATATAAAAACCCTAACCAAGCAGGTATTATGGACTTATAAATCAAAATCCAAGATTCGATATTTCATTAATTGCAGTAACGCCATTCTATTCCACGAATATAACAATAAAGTTTCAACATTATTGAAAATTCCCGAAAACCGAAACCTGTAAAACCCAAATCCTAAACACCTAAACCCTATAACCGTAAACCCTAAACCCTCACCAAGCATGTAGCATGCACTTATAGTTCAGAATTTAAGATAATTTCGTTAAATTGGGTAACGCCATTCTATTTGACGAATATAAGCATAAATCCTGAGTAATATAAAAATTTCCCTAAACCCTAAACAACCCCTAAAACTTAAACCCTAAACCCTAAAGCCCTAAACCCTTAGCCATAAACCCTAAGCAAGCATGTGTCATGCACACATTGATTCTAACACCCTCGAATCGGACCTATGCAAGTTTTAGCCCTTTCTGCCAAACCCGCATAGAAACGATTCAAGGACGCCCACCAGGCACTTTCGTGCGGGTGGAAAACTAAGTAATACCATTACACAACAGTCCTCGATGGGACCCACAGAACAGATATATATACAACAACGACTCAACGAGTCAAGAATACAGATATACGATACAAAGATCCAAATCACCTTGAAATCACTACAGCGTCCGACTATGGACAAGATGCAAATGGGGCTAAGAGCCCTGAAGAATAACCAATGGCATCCATAACCCTACCCAGGCCAAGCCTGAAGGGTAACCTTGCTAACGACGTCGGTCGCAAACCTGCTAAAACAAAAAGGGGGTGCCGACAAAGGGCAAAGGAAAAAGAGGAGCGTCAGTACTGAGGCCAGTACACGATGAGCTTAGAATTTGGCGGCTCTCGCCTACATAGGTATGGTGGACTGAAGCGGCAGTGTAGCATGCACTAAACACCTATAGAGACTCGATTAACCGTCGGCTATTAGAGAGAGATAAGAAAGACCTATTCGGAACCAACCGTATACTAACACCAATCATACCCATCCTGGTATTCCCCCTCGAGACCAAACGAGGAAGTCAAACCGAGGAACTCACACAGTGGGTAGTTTTATTCATTCCATTATAGTTGCAGCATTTACTAGTCAGATATATTGCATGAGTCATCCTGATAGCGTAAGTAGTGGGCAGTTTTAGTTAGCATTCCGTTGTAGTTGGAACATTTAATAGTCAGATATAATTGTCCCGAGGAATCCCAAAACCCAGTAGTTGTTGGCATTTTTATCACATTCCATTGGAGTTGCAATACTTACTAGGCAGGTATAGTATGACACAGATCACCACAGATCCACCAGTTGTTGGCATTTTTATTATCCATTCCATTGTAGTGAAGCTGATTACTAGTCAAATATTAAGTCAAATTTATAACACTACTTTAGTTATGCTTGTCTATGATCGAGATACTGTGCTCCAAGTCGTCCATAACCGCGGACACGGCTTTCAGAAAGTTTTACCCTGTAGGGGTGCACAAATAGCAACACACACTCGATCAACCTCAGAAAAACCAACTCAAAACCCAACGAGGCTTTCACGACAAAGCAATCACATGATTCATAAATATTTCAGGGGGGACCCCATTAAGCTACCCGCAATGAAGTTGGCCGGCTCCGAGACGGACCCAAGGTTTGCGTCAATGGCTGTAAACGACTGGGAACCCGAAAGTGTGACTGGGCTTGTCGATACCGCGAAAACACTCCGCCTCCAAAACAGTACAGGTGCTCCACGCACAATCGTAAATAAAGCAGTAAAGCATGGCATAAGTACAGGATAGAAATAAAACCCCAAACTAGTTTGTGGCCCCAAGAAATAGAAATGAATCATGCTCTGGCTCAGGGGGATCCCATAGGGTCTCCTGGATGTGGATAGTGCGAATAGTCAAGGAACAGGTATCAAGTAATCGGGGCCTATGGGACACAAGTGGGCATGAAAAACCAAATAGCGCATATTGCCCATTGATGCCTCTTTCATTAGTTATCACAGCAATTTAATAGTAGTATTTAAGGTCATGATCATCTCCACCAAAAACATCTGCCAGCATACCAACAACTGTGGTACTCAACAACACGAGATTGCGCCAGAGCAAGCAACTACGACTCACAAGGCCATCTATCTACCAAACAACAGGTAATAGGAGGTGTCCAAGGCAATATAAAAGGCTACACGGAATATAACTGGTATGAAACATTAAAGCATCGCGACACAGATAGCAATAGATCAACATGAGGAAATAAAGACTATAAATGCAAAATAGGTAGAAAGGGGGAGAATGCTCGCCTGGGAAAACACTGCCGAAGGTTCATATCCGGAGAACTTGTCGATACTCGCATCAACTCATCGGCCTAATCCGCGAAGAAGCAAACACTAGAAGAAACACCGGATGCAATATTTAATACTATGGCAGAAGATCCGGCATGCTTATGATATGATGCATGGCATGGCACAGATGCGGTGCAACTAGTCAAAATTAAGCGGAACCGGGGTCCCGACAAATAATTATATGGTTCAAGTTATTTATCTACCCCGCAAATTAAATGTTGGATTAGCAAGACAAAGCATGGCATCGGTTCGCTACACAAATTTAAATGGAGTCCGGAATAAGACAAATGTATCCCGCATAAACACTCCATATTTAATTTAGGTGAATCGACTATAATGCCCCCAAATCCACAGACAGGTATGCATGTATGAACAATTTATTATGCGACAGTTTTATATATAGCATTTATAAAATAGGGGCTCGGGAAAAAGGTTCACACATCTGGGTTCGGAAGATCTTGGGTTCCGGGGGTCCGGGGTCCGGTCTCAGGGTTTGACGGGAACGACAAGGTTCGGATACAAGATGGAGAACTTGTCGTGTCATGACGGCGAACTTGGGTTCCAAGCGGTCGTCCTTGTCGTCGATGGCGAACTTGAATGGATCAGGTACCAGTGGTCTTCGGGTCCGTGTAGACGGTCATGGCGTCCGGGATGAAGAACTTGGCGTGCGTGTCGGTGATCTTGGCGGTCTTCGGGTTTTCGACAAACTTGGCGTTCGGCGTCCTTCGGTGTCATGATGTAGAACTTGTCGGTTCTGAATCGACGTACTTGACGTCTTCGGGTCCGGGAAGGAGGTCTTGGTGTTCCTCTAGACATTGCAAAAGACAAAGTTCTTGTCCGTTCCACCCCGAAGGCATTGTTGTTTCGCGACGGAGGCCTTGGCGTTTATGTTGACGACTCACTGGTTTGGCGATCTTCGGTTCCTGTTGCCGATCTTGTGCTCGCACCAGGGATTCTCGGGTCCGGTCCGGTGGTGAACTTGGTTAACCCCATGGCGGTTTCCAGGCAGTACCATTGGCCGGGACAAGTGCAGGAACGAGGCCACTAGCTGGCGGCCAGAGACCCGCACGGAAGACGCGCCCTGGGTACTACGAGGTCGCGCTACAGGGCCCACATGCAGGGTGTCGGTGTGGAGAGGCGGTCAACCAAGGAGGAGGACGACGCCTGCAGGGGTCGCGCGAGGCAGAAATGGCTTGAGGTCGGCGAGCAGGGGCTTGCGGGCAACGCTAGCGCTCCGGGGCGCGGGCGCGGAAGAGGCCGAGGTAGCGGCGCTGCAGAGCTACGGAGCCGGCGCAGCGGTCGGGCAGGGATCGATGCGGGGTTAAGGAGCGACGGGACCGGAGCAGCGCAGAGCTACGTCCGAGGCCAAGGAGGATGTGCTGCAGTGGGGCTCGACCGCGGGGAGGCGGGACGAGTGCAGAGGCGGTGCAGAGTGCCCAGGCGGCGGGGCCACGGCTGGCTCCACTACGGGGCCGGCCGGCGAGAGGGCGGCTTCAAGCCTCGCACAGGGGAGGGCTGGCGCGCGGAGGAGAAGCGGCTGGGGAGCCCGACGCCATGGGAAAAAGGGCGATGGCGGTGGCAGAAACACGGGAGGGGAGGGGGAGATGGGCGACAAGGAGGAGGCTCTCCGGCCGGGGCAGAGAGGGAGGTGGCCGAGGGAGGCCTGGCGGCGACGGACTCTGAGGCTACTGGGCGGGGGCGTGCTCGAGAGAAAGGAAGCATAGGCGGGGTGGGTACACGGTAGGTGGGCGGAACGAGGAAGGAGGCGGGGAGGAGACTGCAGGTGGGGCCGGGTCAGGATGAGGGCAGGTGGAGGAGTTTGTCGGGAGGGGAGATACTTGGAGGGCGGGTCTCTCCTGTGGGGTGGGATCTGGGGAGCAGGTGGCGGGCTGGAGATGGCTGGGTAGGTTAGGTGGCGGTGGACAGGAGGGAAAGGGAATCAGGTGGGGGTGGGGATTGGCCAGGGGGTAGGCCAGAAGGTGAGGTGCCGGGATGGGATTGGACGGGGTGAGGTGGAGGGGTGGTGCGTGCGTGGCGTGTGTGTGCGTGCAGGTGAGGGTTAGGGGTAGGTAGGGGTCTGGCGTTTGGTTTGGGTATTTTAGACTAGGGTTTGGAGGTGGCCGGCCGGGCTTTCGGGCCTGGCGGGCTGCCTCCTAAAAACAACTTAAATATTTATTTATTTAAAACGGGGCTTTTGAAATCCGTCTTTAGATGAAACAAAATATTCCGGAGACCTGGGGTTTTTAATTTGAAATAGAAGACGGGGTATTTTAGAAAACAGAAAATAGGTTTTCGTAAATAGTTTCAGACAAACAGATGCATGATGATGACGATGCTCAAATGCAATGTGGCATGATGACATGAGAATGCGGTCATGATGATGCAATGCACAAAAACACAACGATTTTCTAGTAGTGGTTTTAGCAGGGTGCTACATTGATCAAAATTTGATATACTTTCATTAAATCAGCTAAAACCCATTATGTTCTACGAGTATAAGCATAAATCTTGAGCATTATTGAAAATTCGCTAAACCCTAAACCCTAAACAACCCATAAACTAAACCGTAAAAATCTATAACCCTAAACCCTAAACCCTAAACCCTCGACCCATAAACCCTAACCAAAGCAGGTATTGTGCACTTATACATCAAAATTTGAGATACTTTCAATAAATTGATGTAATGCCATTCTATTCAACGAATATAAGCATAAAGCAACTTGAACATTATCGAAAATTCCTAAAACCCTAAACCCTAAACTCCTAAAACCCTAAACCCTAAACCCTTACAAAGCACGTAGGATGCACTTATAGATCAAAATTTGATATATTTTCGTTTAATTTGCTAACGCCATTTTATTCGACGAATATGAGTATAAATATTGAGCATTATCGAAAATTCCCTAAACCCTAAACAACCCCTAAAACCTAAACCCTAAAACCCCAAACCCTCAACCCATAAACACTAACCAAGTAGGTATCACGCACTTTATAGATCAAAATTTGTGATACTTTCATTAAATTAGGTAATGTCATTCTATTCGACAAATATAACAATAAAGCTTGAGCATTATTCTAAATTCGCTAAACTCTAAACCCTATACAATGATGAAACCTAAACTGTAAAACCCTAACCAAGCAGGTATCATGCACTTATAGATCAACATTTGTGATACTTTCATTAAAGCAGGTAATGCCATTCTATTCAACGAATATAAGTATAAATCTTTCAGCATTATTGAAAAATCGCTAATCCCTAAACCCTAAACAACCCATAAAACCTAATCCGTGAAACCCTAAATCATCGACCGATAAACCCTAAACCAGCAGGTACCGTGCACTTATAAATCAAAATTTGAGATACTTTTGTTAAATTGTGGTAACGCCATTATATTACATGAATATAAGCATAAAGCTTGAACATTATTGAAAATCATAAACCCTTAACCGTAAACCCTAATAACCTCCTAACCCTAGAACTCTAACTTCCTAACCTTAGAACCCTAAACCCTTACTAAGGAGGTATACTGCACTTATAGATCAAATTTTGAAATACTTTTATTAAATTGCGACAACACCATTCTATTCCATGAATATAACCATATATATAAAGCTTGAACATTATTATTGAAAATTCCCCAAACCTTAAAACCTAAACTATCATAAAACCTAAAACCCTTAACAACCCTAAACCCTAAACCACTAAACCTTAAAAGCCTAAACCCTAAAATCCTAAACCCTAAAATCCTAAACCATAAACCATGAACCCTTAAACGCTCAAACCAAAATAAAACCCCGAACCCTAAACTTAATTAACCCTAGGCTATATATACTTTGAGTGAAAACCGGGGCAGTGGGATTTAAAGCCATGTTTTGTAGTAGCTTAATGACTAAAGCCATTGTTGTGCATTAGAAAATTGAAATAACTTCCAATTCGGAAGCTTCCTTTGTAAATAATATTTTAAATGCCAATACACACCATAACAAATATGGATAGGTTATTATAAACTATAGAAAAGATATGGCCATGACCTTGGTCATCTAGTTTGAAAGCCATGCATATTCTTACATGGTACTCCATATATATTGTGATACAATTTTTTCTTAGAAATTATCAAATTTCAAGATTATATTTTTCCATGGAAACTACCTAGTGCACATAGTGAGACACGAATAGAGAAAATAATGGATGCATTTCTTTTTATATTTTGTTTCTTTGTATTTTTAAAAAATGGCTGCAATTAGGTGTCATTACTATTCATATCAAAAAGTTGAATTTTCCAAAACTCTCGGTGGTTCTCCAATATTTGACTACTTGATATCTTTGATTTATTTAAAAAAGTCAAGAGCAAGGTATATCACACATGTTCTAGTTCGAAATTAGACATAGTTACTTCAGATTGTCAAAAAGTCATTTTATTGCATAGATTTAGCTAGAAAGTTTGGAAATTCATGAAAGTTGGGCATTGTCCATCAAATCTAGAATCTTCTTTTGAAATGCCAAGATGCAGCTATCTACCAGATATGGACACGCTATTATAAACTATAACAGAGATATGGCCTTGACCTTAGTCATCTTGTATGAAAGCCTTCAAAATATATTGTTTATCAATTTCGGCAAATGTGTAGAAACTCATTTATATGTTGGTAAGCATATTGTCGCTAGCGTGTGGGTCTAGACGGGGCCAACACGTGAGAGCGTCCGCGTTGGTGTAGCGTACGTCGGAAGCTTCAACCTCAAAATTTCCGCATGGCGCCGAAACGTCCCGCCCATATCTATTCAAATATCCCGCCCCGCTTTTTGCAAATGCAAAATTCCTCTCCTATCCCTGCTTCAGAAACAAGGACTATGGCAGTACTGCAATAATAGAGGGGTATAGGTCATAAATGTGCGTCATCCCACCTATACCCCCCCATCGTCTCTTCCCCGCCCACACCCTCCAACCTCAACCTTCCTCTAGCTGCTTCACCGTCGGCCCTCTCTTCCACACCGGAGTTCCACTGCAGGCGCTCTTTACCGGAACTATTTCACTGACTCCCTCGCGACACTGGATCTGCTTCGCTAACACCGCCGTCTACCCTACCGGGGTCACTTCACTGAATCATTCGTTGCTAACCCCAAAATGCTGAGCCACCACCTCTGCCGCCCACTTGCCCGTCCCACCCGTCCTCGCCGCGCAGCGGTAATTTCTCTTTCCCGTTTGCTATATTTTTGTTACTCGTAAGCTATGAAATCTTCAGTATGTTTGTCAATATCCTGGATGTTATTGCCATTTCGTTTGCACCTTTCATCTTGTAGGTCCTATCCACCTCATTAGCTTCTTGTTTTTATTCTCTTTCTTTATTCTCATGCTATCGGTTTAATCCTCCAACACGAACTCATAGATTCTATTCTTTCCGAGCGCTCGCACGGGTCATGCAAACAGCTCATAGAGGATTTAACACTAACAATCTGACACCCAACAAGGCTAAATCATGAGGTTTCCTTGTGTTACTTAGGCCATTTTCTTGTCATGTTAATTAGTTGTCATTCTACCTAAGAACTTGCCATGACATTTGCATTTATGTTCAATTGTGAATATATGTGCGAATTCTTAATTCAGAAAATGTCCATCTAGTTTGGATGATATATCTGGTCATTTTTAATGCTATATGTTGGTGTTTTCACCTGCTTTCATCCTTCCAAACCAGCTATCTAGTTTGAAACATACATCTGGTAATTTTTAATGCTATGTTTTTGTTT
This sequence comes from Avena sativa, assembly GCA_916181665.1. Classification (NCBI taxonomy): domain Eukaryota; kingdom Viridiplantae; phylum Streptophyta; class Magnoliopsida; order Poales; family Poaceae; genus Avena; species Avena sativa. Next base: position 537,894,973 of record OV702289.1, on the reverse strand, counting down.
TTTTCAAGAGTTTTCATCCTTCCAAACCAACCAACTTGGTTTCAAATGTCATGCAGAGAAATGACAATGGAGTACAAGGACCAGAGTTCCAACTACTCTGCTCAGATTCTTCTGGCAGATTAACCAGGAGTCCCACCCGCTCGAGAAGGAGCTACTGTCAGCCTGAACATGCTACTGTAAGTTCATACTTACTTTAAATGATCTCTACTTTATATAATACTACTTGTTTCCCTTGTTGTTTGTTTTAACCTTTTTCACCATATTTTAGCAGACTGTAGTTAAAACCCAACAGGAGTCCTTGGAAGGCAGGACTGAAAGTTGTGATCCCTCGTCCCATTCATCCTCCCATTGCATTGCCGAAGCAAACTTACTTAACAGTCCACCTAGAACAACTCCTGCATGTGATAAATATATAAATGATGTATTGCATGCAGAACGAAAGGGTGTAGCTGCTCTTAGATCTGTAGCTGAAATGTTGAAGAAGAGGACAGATGATACAGTGAAGCGAATCGCCATATATCGATATCTTATTGATGGTACTGACACGTTATATTCTGTCAGAATTATGATCTTGTTGTATAACCTGTTGTAACAAACTTTTATTGTTGTGTAATAAGTAATTTTAATTTCCGTGTGTTTATTAATTGATGTCTTGATATTCACCCGTTCTGCGAAAAGTAGGCGCTAGCAAAAAAAGTCCGAAATAGTAACAACGTGCGCATGGATGGCCCAAAGTGGCCAGAACAGTAAAAGGCTAGAACAGTAAAAGGCCAGAACAGTAAAAGGCCAGAACAGTAAAAGCCAGAACAGTAAAAGGCCAGAACAGTAAATGACCATAACAGTAAAAGTCCAGAATAGTAAAAGGCCAGAATAGTAAAAGGCTAGAACAGTAAAAGGCCGTAGTAGCAAAAGGCCAGAACAGTAAAAGGACAGAACCATAAAAGGCCAGAACAGTAAAAGGCCAGAACAGTGAAAGGCCAGAACAGTAAAAGGTCAGAAACATAAAAGGTATCGACAACAAAAGGCCAGTACGGTGGCAGGCCAGTATAGTAACAAGCCAAACAGTGCCGTCCTTAACAGGAAAAAGCCCAAACACTAAAGGGCCTAAACAGTAACGGGTCAAAATTCCTAAAGGGCTGAAACAGTAACAAGACTGAACAGTAAAAGGCTAAATTGGTAACAGGCCTGAACAGTGCATGGCTGGACTTGTGCAGGCCTCAAGTGGCAGCACAGTGTTGGACAAACATGGGCCTTCTGTAGGCCGAAACAGAATCAATCCTGAAAGTTTGCAGGCCGCATCTCTGGTCCTATTTCAAACAGTGCAGGACAAAACAGTAACGGGCCATCTTCTTGTTGGACTCCCCTAATGGGCCGGCCCAGTTAGTATTTAGCAGGCCTTGGCTGGGCCTGGCTTCTGCCACGGTTTCTATGACCGTTAACAATGGTAACCGGCCGCTAACGGTGGCTGCCACGTGGCAGTTTGCATGATGTCAGCCGTTAGCGTGGCTGTCGAACAGATCTACGGCAGAACATGTTTTCATTGCTGAAGGGTGCGATCCTCCACTAGTGAAAAAAACTGTGGTTAATTCATTTGTGACGGGGCTTTTACCATGAAGGCCATCCGTCGTGCAAGACTCTTTGGCCACAAAAAATGAGCCTTCAACCACGAAAATCGTCCATTGTAAAAGCCAACTTTTCTTGTAGTGGGAGATGTAAGCTAAAGTAAGCTTCATTAACAATATAAACCCTATAAAGAGACCAGGTGTAGTACAAGTCTATTACTTAGTTGATTATAGATCTTGATCGGACAATTAGAAGCCTAAGATTAGTATGATCAAAGGATGGTGGTCATTATTCTCAAGTCAATTGAGAATGGATGACTAGATGTTGAAGAAAGGTTGTGAGTATACCAAATTAGGCAAAACCCTAATAAGCTGAATCATCTATCTTGATCATGATAAGTCAAGCTAGAGTATGATGAAGTATGTAATATGAGTTGTATGGAGTAGTTGGAGGCATAATAGTTTAACCAAGCTAATACAAGAACAAACTTGTATTATGGAGAGTAGTACCATACCTATTCTAGCGGATTGATATCACATGTGATATAGAGAGAATTGTAGTCCTGCAAGTCTTGGATATATATGCAAGGTGAATATAAAGGAGTTAATTGATGGAGTTAGTAATAGCTACAGTGATGGATTCATTAGAGGTAGTTTAGAAATGGAAGTCATATATACTAGGATAAGAATGGAGGAGTAATGTTGAAGTGGCATGACCATGTCATCATATGATGATGGATATGGTGGAGTTAGATGATTGACTTATTCAGGAAGATGTGATCTTTATGAATAAGACAAGAGATATATATAGAGTATAGTTAGGAAAGGAATTCCTTATCTAAAGATAAGCTTAGTGAGGTACTAAGGTAGGAGTGCTTGAGAAACCTTTAACCAACAACATATCAAGCCATGACAAGACCCATGTCTACTTAAATGTTCATAACCCTAGAATTAAGTTAGCATTGGAACCAATTTCTAATTTTAAGCAGCTAAAGAATAGTATCTCTTAGCCAAGTAAATTTTCTAAGAGATAATTAGAATACCAGTTTAGAGTGTATCGCTGAGACCCTTGTCTATTGTGTTCTCTTATACCTAATAAGAACCTAGTCTTGGGGAATCATCAAGACCACATTAAGAAGTAATCTTTATAGCTCACTATGAGTTGAGATATCATTCAGGGTTATAAATTCCGGATCAATCCTTAAACCTTGATCCCTAGCAACATTCACTAATAAACTTGAGGGTAGTGTATCCTCTAGGGTCCATATTAAGTGTGGTAGTGGGAAACCCTAAATAAATGTTGTTGGGCATTGAGATCACTTGTGCCACATGAATGACAATGTTTATTCACCATTATATAATAAACTTCTACCAAAACATTAACCATACTTAAGAAAGTATTAAACAACTACTTCAAGAAGTGAGACATGCCTACGTTGAAAAAGAGTAGAATGGTTATGAAGAAATTGTAATTGATTGGAATAAAAGAAATTCCAAACTTTAAAGAACCTTAAAATTTAAATTACTATATTATAAACCACAACATTAGTCCATTATAAATTGCTACATGATTACCTATCCAGAAAAAGGTTTTGTGACTATAAATAACCCTCCTAAAACTTTGAAATTGCAGTCGTCAAAGTAAAGTTAAAATCATTTTAAGGGATCTTTAAATAAGAAGTAATCATTAATCCCTAAAACCCTAATATCAATTAATATTTTCTAATAAAGCAATCCTTTGTATTTTGAATAGTGAAATACTAAAATGGAATATCAAACCAGCTTGCTACATTAATCCATGTCGAATCCTAGATGATTCATTGAATTTTGAATATTTGAATCATTGTATAAATCTAAATTGAAAAAGAAAATAGAAAATAGAAATAGAAAAGGAATCAGTAAATAACTAAAAAGATCCAAGCCGCAGCCCATTTCTTATCCAATGCCCAGCGCAGCAGCAGACATTTCACACTCACTTAGCATCGGCCTAGCTCTGGCCCAGTCCCAGGTACCGCTTTGTCGTCGTCTTCTTTAACGTCACAAGCAACTCTCTAGAGCGAGCGCTGCCGCTGGATGCCAATCACCAGTGTCAGTAGGAACCAACCGCCACGATGCCTGCCGTCGTCCTTGACAAGGATAAGAACGCCACCGCGACGCTCCTGTCCATCCTCATCCCCATTTGCCCCTCACTCTTGTTTCTATCCTCTCCACAAAGGAGGTCACCGTACCCTAGCTCGCCGGAGTTCGCTGTCCACGCCACCACGGACCATCTCCGAGCCAACCAAGGGAACCTTCGTGCTCGCCACTATCTCCTCATTCATCTCCAACTAGTCTCGCAAGCAGGCACGCTCCGAATCCGTCGGAATCGAGCTCGGCATCCCGCCGGCCACCATGGCCATTGTCGTCGATTCGTCGCCATCGGACCTCTCCGTGCCTCACCAAGGACACCACGCAACCAAGGTGAGTTCTAGGTGCTCCAGCACCCTTCTTCTCGATCGATTGCTTGTCTAATTGTCCTGCCCACGTGAGTCCGACCGTGTCGCTGCAGAAGCTCGTCGCCGGTGCACATCCGGTGACCATTTAGTGGCGATGTGAGTACCAATAGGTTCCTCACATCCTTGCGGTCCTAGCTCAGCCATCTGCACTTGCCGGTTAAGCTTGGTTCTCCGCCAGTGACCACGACCTGGCGGTGGAGGCCGGGCTGATGAAACATCCCAAAACTCTAATCCAAGGTTATCAAGATCCAAATCCTCAAATTTAGAGTTAACAAAAACTTTTCCATTTAAAAATATTAAAGCATTCATATGTGTGTGCATATAATTTAGGAGTTGATTTGAATTGCCATGATTAAGTGATCCATTGATTGTAAAATGATTCTTAGGTGAAATAAACATCATCTAGATCATTCCCAAACAAATCCCAAAGAAAAACAAATCAAAATGAATAAAATAACCAAATGGTCATTTGTGCCATTTTAATCAACATGCCTACTTTGGCTATTCCTAGAACTCAGTTCTTAACAGAAATATATGTGGATCTTTACACTCCTTGCTAGTACATGTAGTGATGTACCAAGGCCCACCTTGTGATCTACCAAAAACTTGCAAACACTAATTCTAAATGGCATTTGAAAATTGAATCTAGTGTAGGTATCAAGATCACACTATTTCAAAAACCACTCAAATGACTTCCATTTTCAAAACCCAAGCACACCTAGAAGCTCAAGCATGTGATCAACCACTCCACCAAAATTCAGCCCAAAATTCAAATGTTTTTCTCTTGCGGCCATTGTGTCGAACACCTTGCAGACATAATCAAACTGGCCTAACTTATACTATTTTTGATCGATTTTTGTCAAACCATTTGAACCCTAGTAGATTCCCTTGTCTCCCCCAGACCCAACCCAGCCATCAAGAAGCTACCCCATAGCCGTTTGAAGCAGTGCCGTGCCACCTGAGCACCGTGCTCGCCGGTCGAGCATGGATAGCTCGCAGCCGACCATGTCTCTCTCTCTCTCGCCATGTCTAGGAGCTAGACCAGACCACACCACCGCCCTCTGTCCCCTCCTTGAGCAGAGCGGCGCGCCCAGGACGTCTGCACCATGCCGAGCATGCACCAGAGCGCCGCGCCCGACAAGCATGCACACACCGCGCCTCGACCACAGCCCGTGCTCACCGCATCACCACGACCCAGGGAATCGCCCGGACATGCCCGTTCGCCGCCGCTTGACCCGCATCCCCCGTGCGCTGCATCGAACGCTGCCTCTGCCGTGTAGAGCACCAGCTTCCCCCGACCAAACGCCACCGCCCCTAGCCGCGCATTCAAGATGTAGAGCACCACCAGGAGGCAGCCCACCGTCCCCTACCTGTAGCCACGACACTAGCATGCTGTGCAGCCCTCGCCGAAGTCGCCAGCCCATCCCGTTCGGTTGCTTCGTCGCCCTATAAAAGGAGGCCACCCCAACACAAACTGATCACACCATCTCACTCCCCTCTCTCCACTGATCCTTCCACCCCATCCCCGGAGCAAGGTGGGCGCCGTTCGCCGGAATTTAGCCGGAGCTTGCCGCAGCAGAGGAGGAGAGGCGTCGTCGATTTCGTCCACCCCAGGAGCCGCTGTGACCACGCCTAAGTCCGCCGTCGATAGCACGTTTGATCGCCCCCATCGCCACACTAGCTGGAGCCCTGGTATGCCCCCATTGCACCCCCACCGAGATACTAGGGTTAGTTCTCACCGGCGACCTGTTCGCCGGGGACGACTATCCTCAGCCGTAGATCTTCTTTTTAATCGCACGGTCCACGTTGCCCCGTACCGCTTCGCGTTTGATGTGCCGCTGACCTACGGGACCCCCTGTCAGTTGTCATTCGCACCGCAGAGCACCACTGGACCGGCCCATTTTCTTTCCCGCGCTAGCCCACGAATTCAAAATTAGGTTTTTTTTATTTTAGTTTGAACCCACTTCTGTCCCTTAGTTCAAAAATCAATTCAGGAAGATTTACTAAACCAATTTGAGTGATTCAAATTTTGTTAGAAAGCTACTGAAAAGATCTATCCAAGCCCATTGGATTTAATTCATTTAGGGTTAGAGATCTCTCCTAGTAAAAATAACAAGACAGAAGCATTTGCACATTCAAACATTTTTGTAAAATCAACCATAATAGCTTTTGATTTGATTCCAACTCCCAAAAATCACATTTAACCATACCTATCTAAATATGTAATAATATTAAGGTTTGCATGTAGTGACTTTGGACTAGTACCAAAATAATGCTATATAGGCATTTCTAGTCACTTTAAATCATTAAATTCTAAACTTAAACTTATTAAAATGTGATCCAACCCTTAAATCACATTACCACATGTTAGAATATGTGGTGATGACATGTATCCACATGATCCCATATTTTGAGTGGTGAATATTAAATCTTAGTTATTTTCAATGAGTAGAAATTACTTTTCTTAAATAAAAAGAATGAAGCTAGTTAATAAAACATTGTGATGCTTGTGATGATAATAGATCATCAAATGTGTGCCTTAGAGTGCTAAGTAGACTAGTTAAGTCTTGTTTGGTGATTGTGTACTCCGTATGTAATTATAGACGATAGTACCGACCAAGCTTTCGAGGAGGAGGAGGAAGAAATCTTCAACCACTGCACTGCACAAGGCAAGCCATCATTAACAATGCAAGCTAACCCTTGCAAGCTAGATAACCTAAGAAAAGGCATTAGGAATGCTTTGGTGATACCATTTGGATTTATACCTAGTCCAAGATTTAATTTCAAGCTTTACTTTCTTTACTTTACTAAAGTCCTTTACTTGTTTAGAAGGTAGCATAAAGAGTATAAAACTTGACCTATCTAGATAACCTTAGATGTCATTCTATGTCATGAGATTGATCTTAGCATCCCACATTAGTGAACATTCTTAACTTAATAGTTTAGAGCTAAACTAAAACTTGAGCCACTTTAGATGGGAACACTTGGTGAAAATGACTTGTGAAAACCTTGGAATGATGAGTCATTCTATTGAGATGTTTTGACAGGTGTTGAGAAACACAAATGGTTTATGATGATGAAAATGTTAAGGCATGAGCCTTAACCCTTTTACAAAACTGATGGTTGGATTCAGATGCGATACCATTCCAAATTTACCGTACAACCACAATACCAGAATTGGGTAAGGCTTAGCCAGAACTTTATATGCATTAGTATTAGTTCCCTCACAGGAGAGGTTTGAGCTGAGGCTACCTCTCAATGTTATCCACCTATGCAGTGCCCAAGATGACAGATGGTCATGGTTGGGAGGCCATACTCATAGGAGAGGTGCTTATACTAGGGTGTGTAAAGGAAAGGTTATGTTTGATTATCTGCATACTACGTATGATGATTCAGGGTTATCCCTGATAGATGTATCGAATATTGTGGTGAAACTGTATCACCTGTGCAGAGTGTCAAACTATTCAAATAGCCCCGTCCGCGGTTATGGACAGTTGGAGTGGCCATACTGTTTCGTTGTCAGATATTTTCAAAATGACTTATGAAATGAATGATGGATCTTGACTTGACCACAACAGGGTTATGGCTATGACACTAGATTCCCAACTTAAGTGATTCTAGAACTTTACTTTATCTTTCTTTGTTTCTGAACTCAGCTTAGGTTTCAAACTTAACTTTATAGTTAAACTTAGAGTTAGCATTTACCCTAGTACTATCTTACTTGTTAGTGATAGTTTGCGAGTACTTAAAGAGTACTCATGGCTTTTGTCCCTGGCTATTCCTATGGCCAGACTATGAAGGAGATTACTAAGATGACGGTCAGCAGGACGGCTATGATAACTAGGACTATCTGCCTTCGTCAGCATTGCCTATGCCCCTGAAGATGGACCCCACCGCTATGCTTATTATTTATTCCGCTGCTTGTTGTATTAAGACTGGATCATGAGATCCTTATTTGTGTAAGACCTTATTTATGGTTTGTAATGGATGATGTACTATGCTATCCAATCTGTTATGTCTCTCAAAAATGGTAATCCTGGGATTGCGATGTATGACATAACAGGCATCTGGGATTAAAAATCCGGGTGTTGACAGCTGACATTGTGGTGACGTCAGACCCACGTCATCCCCTGCCATGTCGCTGTGTTTGACCAGTCTGTGCCTAGGTGGCATCCGACGTGGCCCTGGCCCCACTGGTCAGTGACCCTGGGTAGGATAGATCTGAGTATGAAAAGTATTTCTCTATTTAGTAAATGGATAGGACAATATAGATTCAAATATAAATAGTTTCCAGAAATTTAAGAAAATGGTTAAATCTTAGAAATTTAATATCTTTTGTTTTATAATTTAGAAAAATATATATTATATATCAAAATATTCAGAAAGATAAATTCTATAATATAAATTATCATATTTTATTTCCCAGCTTAAATAAAATCATTATTATTAATTAGAAAATACCCTATAAAGAATATATCTTAAATAAAATATTCTTAAACTCATAAAAAATAAGTATAATGTATCAAAATTCTTAGAAAAACAAAATATACATTTTTAACCTTATTTCATATATTTTTGTGTCACTTAACTAAATTTTATTATTTATTAAGTCTTTATAAAGTGATAACACTTATAAAAATCATATCTTATTATTTAAAAATCACAAAAATACATATAATATACCAAAATGATCACAAAAATAAAATCTACACATTACAAATATAACCCTTCACATTTGAAGTAAAATCAATGAATATGTATACTAAGTCTTTTTAAAACCTAAAAATGAAATAACAAGTTCAATTGATGTTTAAGTGAAGTGAAAATAGGTCTAACCGTTTTAAGATGTATTTATGAAAACTACCATGCAAGATAATTATATTTTATTCCCTAAAAAGATTTTATCAACTATAAAACCATCAAAAGTAGTGTATTGCTTGTCTTGAGGATTCTCCTCATTCATAAATAACCATGCTATTATCCACTAAATCTTTTACTAGTTTGGAAAACTACTTAAAGATTTAAAACAAGTTTTTAAGTAGTTAAAATAATGCCTATTCTGTATTTATGAATCATTAAGAAATAAACCACCTGTAGCTTGATGCCATCTTCAAAATATATAAGTCTCCACTTGCTAGAAGAATAGTTATTAAAAAATGCTAATTATTTTCCTCTTGAATACTTATAGTTAATAAGAAACCCTAACAAAGGTGTAACTTTAAATTGAAATTCTTTTTCCTTTGTAAAGTAACATTTTCCTCAGAAGTTATTCTTTTAAGAAACATTAAAAGTAATCCTTAAGTATTTCAATGAAGACTCTAATGAATTAATAACCCTTTTAAGAAATCCCTGTGTACCATTCCACACTTGAGTTCTTTACTATTGCATGCTACTTGTTGCTTTTACATATTGTTTCACACACACTCATAAGCCTTAATAAGAAGCACACGTGTGAAACTGGTATAAAAGTGCAACATATTCCAAAGAACTCGTCACAAGCTTCAAACCCTAGATCAGATACGATTAGTCTAGGGATTTGCGTTTATCTAATTGCATTACATTACTTATGCATAGTTGCATCTTGCTTCTTTAAACATTTGACCTTACCGGATCAATGATGTTGTTTACAGAATTTAGATCTTCTATTGTCTTGAAGACCGTGATTGCATAATCTTGCCATCACAAAAGGCAAGTTCACACTTGCTCATGCCCTTTGGTTATTTTCTATCAAATACTTGTAACTCAAATGTTGTCATCACCTACATTTCAAAAAGGTCAGAAAACATTATTTTCATAATAATATGATTATGAATTATTTACCAAATGGTAATAATCTATTGATACAGTTCTAGTGGTAAAGGAACATAATATCTAGGACTTAATCAACAAATGTCGCCAGTGATTCTAGCGCATTTGGAATGGGACGGAGAAGTCAGATGTATCTTCTTCTTTTCGCATGGACGGATGACCTTATCGTGAAGCTACAGATTTCTCATGGAGAATCCAGCACATGGGTGGGACCCCTCAGTGCCCCGCAATATTGGTGACTAGATTATCTATGCATAGATGTCTTGGTGGAGGTTCACCATAGTTGATGGTGGCTGCCAAGCAAAGCTGCTTATAGAGTCTTTGAGAGGCTACCTGGACTGTACTCGTCATAAACCTTCTTGGGGGATCGTGTCTTCATGCGGGGTCACAGAGAAGGTTAGTGATTGGCTTGGATCTTAGGTTGGGCCTCAAACCAAGGAAGTTTGAACGGGGATATACTCCCAGCTGTGCAACAAAGATTAAGGTCTCTCATGGGAAAAGTGACGCACCTATGTAGAGTGTAGGAATTGTGACATGTTACTCCCTGTTTTAGGAAGGAGCTATGAACACAGTAGGAAAGGAACTCCATGAAAGTTCTGGTAAACCTGTGAAGGCTGATGGACATAGTTTTCAGAATAAAAGCAACCTTTGAAGAAATGTTTACAAAAACCTGCATTGCCTATGACCTTTGGTCTGTGGCTGTAGAGATATTGCATCATACACTCCTTTTTAGTGAACTTGCTGAGTATGCTCGTACTCAACCATACTTTCTTAACCCTTGCTAGATTCTGAAGCCAATAAAGACGACGTCAACACCAACCATTTCTCAAGGGAATCATTATCAAAAGCTCAAGTTCTTCAATGAAGTCAATGGAGTCAACTTATATGTCAACAGAAGTGAAGATGAAGTCTCTTCTTAGATAGGAGTATAATCTCTAGCCCTAGAACCCACTTATGTAGAGCAATGCAATAGCAGCAATTGCAAGCCAGATAGTCTAGATGCTACTCTTTTAGTGAAGCGTTTATTTCTGGTTCTTCTTTGTAAGAAGTTAATTTCTTCCTCTTTAACCTAGAGTGTTCTCTGGATCTTTTGTAAAGAGTCGAGTTATAATCTATAGTCATGTCTTGGACCTACTGTGTTTCTGTTGTACCACTTTGAGGGATGTAATACTAGTGAATAGTGTTTCACTGGTGTTATGTCAACGACTATAGTGTACTACATCATGCAGTGGTGTGTTGGGTCATGACATATGGATAAGAGATGCTTAGACAATTGGAAGAAACTTAACTGTAGCCCACCATCACGACAACACCACAATGCAACATCTCTGATAGTACTATTGGGCAGCATAGACACTATCTTGATGTACCTCATGAATTCATGATATTAGGTTCTTAGCATATCTGCCATTAGCATGGAAGAAAGAATTAGGAATGGGAAGGAAGTGGCTTGTCTTTTGGACATGGTGCTCAAGCCAGATGGTGACATTTGACATGTTTCTCTTATCTTTCTTTATCAGATTCCTTTGACGCAAATCAATCAGATAGAATTTGGTGCAACCAATTGGTAATGTGAAATCCAAGTGCTCAGTTCCACAACTTGCCAAATAATGACGTGAATCAATGAGCTACGAAAGTTTTGTTCAGTGCCAACAAAAAATTCAAAAGGTAAGAGACAGTTTCACAAACCCTACTTAACTTCATGATCGATACTCAATTAACTTAAGCACATCACATGGTTGGAAAAGAAGCTTCACACATAACCAAATTGGCAATCTCTATCAATACAAGCATCATGAATCTAATAGCACAGTAGAAGCAGTAGTAATTTAGCAAGAGGAGGGGATCGAGTTTACCTCGCGAGCAATAATAGGACATGGTTGTGCTCCCACAAAATCAATCCCCCGACGAGCTCCTCGACATACGATCACCAACACCTTAGAGAATGCGCCGCTATTGTTCGGGGAGAGATACATGCTGGCAGTGCTGCTTGTCCAACTCATACTACTCGGAATCGCGAATCCCATCCCGGCAGTACCGTTGCTGCTAGTGCTTACCTTGCTATTGGATTGAATGTAGAGCATGTGGTGGTGGTTGTACATTGAGGAGGCCGCACTCCCAGTCCTTGGTGCAGATATTTTCCTACCACTGCATGAGCTTCACCCGTCATATCCCGACCATATGGATGACCGCCAGCAGCGCCATCAACATGATATTGTTCCGCTCCTTCAGCAGACATCTCAGATCGATTTGGATCTCGCTTCTTGATCCCCTCGCTCACTGCTGGTGGTGGTAGTTCAGATTTTGGGAATGAGATGGCTAGTGGGGGAGATCTAGTAGTTGTGGTAGGAAGGGGAGGTGAAATTGGGAGGGAGGGATAATCTATGACGATAGGTGGCCATTTACTATGTGGCGACAATGATGGCAAGAGGGAGGAGCCCGAGGGAGGAGAGATGTGAGAGAGGAGAGCGTTCGTGATCGTGCCTCGTGGGTGTTCTGATGGTTGGACGAAAAAACCAAACAAACCAGGTAAGAAAACCGGTGAGAAGAGGAGGACGAAGAAAAACCGGCGGAGTGCAGGGTTTAGCAGGGAAGTTTGCTCATGGAGCTCGAGGGCGGCGGCTCTAGGCCCGCAAGGTGGGTCGCTGCAGGGCAGTTGATACGTCGTAAACGTATCTATAATTTTTGATGTTCCATGCTTGTTTAGTATCTACTCTCTTATGTTTTGTTCACACTTTGAGGTATTTTTATACATTTTCTAGAACTAACCTATTAACAAGATGCCATAGTGCCAGTTTCCTGTTTTCTGTTGTTATTGGTTTCAGAAAAGCTGGAAAAGAAATATTCTCGGAATTGGACCGGACAAAAGCCAAAGTCAATATTTTACCAGAAGACTCACGTAGCCAAAAGATGATATGGAGAGGGGCCACGAGGTGGCCACACCACCTGGTGGCACGGGCCAGCCCAGGCCGTGCCAGGGGGTGGTGTGGGCCCCTCAGTCCTCCATCGACCTTGCCCCATCACCTATATATTCCTCCCGGGACAAAAACCCTAAGGACAAGATCATATTTCGAGGGATAGAAGTCTCTGCTCCGGCACCTTGCCGGGACGGGTAATTTCCCCCGGAGCCATCTCCATCAATATCCACCACCATCTCCATCGCCATTGCTGATTCCCATGATGATGAGGGAGTAGTTCTTCCTCGAGGCTAAGGGCTCTACCGGTAGCTATGTGTTCATCTCTCTCTATGCATGACCTTATTGAGATCATGAGCTTTGTAATCTATAGACCTATTCTTCTACTCATGAGCTTTGTTCATCTCTACTCAAGTGTTCATCTCTGCTTATCGCCAAGTGTGTGAAGTTGACAGTGTGCACACCGTGTGGCACTTTGGCTAAGGTTACATAAATACTTGTTATGAGTTATATTTGGAGTTGGATGTCTCTATGAAATTGTGGTGTTTGTTGGAACCATCTAGCGCTCAAGGTGACAGTGTGGGGTTATCTAGATGGGGAAGGCGGACTTTGAGGTGTGTTGTTATAGCCCTACCATGGATTAGAGTGTCCAACCGTAGAGTAGTTCAGAGTAGTATCATGAAGAGAAGATATTTATATGAGAGTGTTCACTAGCGAAAGTATGATCCCTAGGCCTTGTTTCTAAGCATTGAAACACTGTTTCAACAATCTGTTACATGTTTGCTTGCTTCCATCTTTATTTCAGATTGCCTTTAGTCTCTTCCTCCCTGTAAAGCTCTTTTATGGCACCGTTACCAGTTATAATTATCCATACCACCTGTATTTCACTATCTCTTCGCCGAACTAGTGCACCTATACACCTGGCAGGTGTATTGGGTGTGTTGGGGACACAAGAGACTTCTTGTTTTTTGATTGCAGGGTTGCTTGAGAGGGATACCTTTGACCACTTCCTCCCTGAGTTTGATAAACCTTGGGTAATCCACTTAAGGGAAACTTACTGCTGTTCTACAAACCTCTGCACTTGGAGGCCCAACAACTGTCTACAAGAATATAAGTGTGTAGACATCAAGCTATTTTCTGGCATCGTTGTCGGGGAGGTAAGGTAAAAGGTACTCACATCCTCTGGCTACTAAGCTATCTTCTAGTATTATTGCTGGTGTGTGAGTGCTCGAAGTTATTTCCTTTAGATTCTGCAATTATATCTTTTTGTTTCTTGTTTTTATTTTCACTACTTAGGCTTAATGGAAAACAAAAAAAAATTAGAGAGCTTTATAGTATTTATCTTTAGTTAGGACATGAAGTGTTTGAAGAGAAAATTAAAAAACCTATGGAACTTTATTTGCATGCTAATAGCAATGTTATTAGTATGAATTCTTTGAACACCATTATTGCTAATGCTATGGAAAATTCTAAGCTTGGGGAAGCTGGTTTTGATGATCATGATATTTTTAGTCCCCCAAGCATGGAGGAGAAAATTTACTTTGATGATACTATACCTCCAATATATGATGATTACAATGATGAATATGATATTTTCAGTCCACCTACTATTGAGGAGAAAATTAATTATGATTACAATATGCCTCCTATATTTGATGATTATGGTGATGAGAATAATAATGATAGCTATTTTGTTGAATTTGCTCCCACTACAATTAATAAGAATGACTATGTTTATGTGGGGAGTATTAATTATTTTAAGCATGTGGCTCATGATAAGAATGTTTTATGTGTTGTTAATTTTATTCATGCTATTGAAAGTTATTATGAGAGAGGGAAACATGGTTTTATTTATCTCAACAATATTAAGTTTCCCCTCTTTATGTTGAAAATTGTGAAGTTGCACTTGTTTTGCTTTCCTATGCTTGTTGCTTTGTGCTTTCATTACTTGTTTCTTTACAAGATTATTTTTCATAGGAAGTGTTTTAGACTTAAATTTGTTCCATATTTGCTTCTTGATGCTCTCTTTTACTTCAATTCATATTTATTATGTGACCATCATCGAAATTATCATGCCTATCTTAATGGCTATAAAGAAAGCGCTTTTGGGAGACAACCCATTATATTTTTACTTTCAGTTTATTTTTGTTTTGTTGAGTCTTGGAAGTTATTTCCTCAGTAATAACATCTCCTTATCCTTTTTTGTGGTGTTTGTGCCAAGAATAACTTCTAATAAGAGAGAAACAATGCTTGGGAAAGTTGCTGTCCCAAAACAGATTTTTGTGCTTCGCTGTAAAAATTCGTGAAAAATCTCTGTATGTCGGATTGAGCTGTAATGTTCTGTGCTTCTTCCCCAGGTTGTTATCCAACTTTAGTTAGTTCAACACTTTTCTATTGGAGCAAGATAAGGTCTTCGAAAAAAATGGTTTTTACCTGCTGGTCTGTTTTGACAGATTTCTGCCATTATTTGCATTTGCCTCTTAATCTCTTTCTCTTTGAGTTCTCTTTGATCATTTGAACTTTTTAAAGGAAGTGCTACAGTATATTTTGTTTTAATGGAAGTTTTACTTGTGTTGAAACTGAACCAAAAGACTTATTATCTTGAGTACACTAATGTTGCTAATGAAGATTGTGTGAAGTTTTGTATGAAGGAGATTTTAAAGTGTAGGGAAGAGTAATGTGATAAGATGAAGAATGGACAAAATATCAAGCTTGGGGATGCCACCCGTGTCACCCCAAGAAATATTCAATAAGTACAAGCACCAAAGCTTGGGTATGCCCAAGGCATCCCCTTCTTCATCAATAAAAATCTCAGGTCTTTCTAGACACTTCGTTTTTATTGTTTCATGCACTGTTGTGTTATTCTTGGAGCGTATTTGTTTGTGTTTTTAGTTTTCTTTTGCTTGGTTTGCTTAAGTAAGTTGGTTGGATCCCAACACACTTCTTTTGGATAGAGACACACCTCGTTATTCATTGCCTAGAACACTTTAGTTTTCACTCTTATTGTTCTGCGAGTGTTCTCCTTGGCTAGCACTGCGTTTAGCTTTAGTTTTCGATTGGTGTTGGAAAAGAGTAGGAAGTTTCATGCTTATAGTGGTATAAAAGGAGCTTGTTTTTGACTATGACTTAGACTTTATCATGTCATGCTTGATATTGTTTTGACTTTATGCTTAGTGATTATTGATGTAGCATGACGTGTTACAAACAATTGAGATTACTTAATGTGACTTGAAAGAATCATGCGTTGTTTTAGCATATAAAAGCATAATATTGTGGTATTCTCCTTTGATGGTTTATTTGGGTTGACTTGGCGCATGCTCACACCATGTTAAGACTATACCAAGTCACCATATCCTCTATGATCATTTAGTTTTTGACTTGTAATATCACTTTATGCTTTAATTAACGATGTTTTGTCGCTTTGCATGATTATGGCCATTATTTCTCTCTTAGTTGGTCGCTCCTAGTCTTTTTCTAGCCTCCATACCAAGTATGAGTTCCACTCATGCATCCAACTCCGAATAAAACCAAGTTATTCCAAAGAGTCCACCATACCTACCTATTAGCATTTGCTATTCCAAGTATATTCATGTTTTTATCTACCTTCCGAATTAAACTTGTTATGTGAAAATTAGTGATTAAAGTTATCACGAACTTGATGGCACACTTTATTTTTCTTGCCCTTAATAAACTTGAACCATTGTGTCATCTATGTTGTATATGCTTGCACTTATACGTTGGGATTAGCAGAACCATGCTGTCATGGGGAACGCTTTCAACATTGCACTTGTACATTGTACCCAGTTGATATCATGCTCTTTTGTTTATGGATGTCGTCGGTGTGAAATGAAAGGGGAGCTTGTAAGTCCATGGAGTTATGTATGTGTGTTAGAGAAACGCCTAGGCCGCTAGCCTAAGCCATGCCTAATCATGGTGGAAACTTGCAGCATCACCATAGTGAGCAATCTATGAAGCATTCTTCTTATAAAAAAGAGATAGTGATTAAGAAAAAGAAAAAAAATGAGAAAAGAGGAAAGAGAGAAAAAAGCACCATTTTACCATGGTAAATAAGAAGATTGATTAGATGCTCATTGTCTGCTTGCCTTGTCATTTTGATTATGGGATAGCTCATGTATCATGTTCAAGGGGTACCCCGTTGACGGTTCTCTATGATACACATGTACTTACTATGACAAGAACTTACCGGTAACTAAACTTGAGTAGCCTGAGGAGCGACACTCGTATTCAAGGGACATGAGATTGCCAACTTATACTTTGTCGAGCATATACTCCATAGTTTGTTCACTTTAACCTTAATCACTTCAAGATGCTTATGATAGGGGCAATGAGAGCTGAAAGCTAATAAGTACCATAATTTTTGGAAGCTCTTTATGAGACTTGAATCCCTGTTTCCTTCTATGAAGGCCTTTCTTTTACTTTTATGTTGAGTCTCCATCTTGTATCTTTATGCACCTATTGAGAGAGCATAGTGGCCATTCTTAGTTTAATGTGCATTGTCCCAAGACTTGTTGATTGATTCATAACTTTAATATTGCTTGTTCTTAAACTACTTGTATCTAGTCACCCTTATGAACTTTGAAGGTGTCCTATGCATTTATGTTTTGCTACACTATGAGGGACAAGCTGAATACCATTCTCATTATGTTTTCTATATGTGAACCAAACAAACGTCTTTCAAAGCATTGTTATTCATGAATCTTTTGTTTGTACCTTTTCATGTTACAACATAGTTGCTATGTCTTATTGTTAGAACTATATCTTTCATGTCTATGTTAGAGTACTATGATCCTAGCTATCAATGTTTTAAAAATACCTTGATCAAGATTGTGATGGTGCATGTCACCTCAAAAATTATTCTTTTTTATCACTTACCTACTCTAGGACGAGCAGGAGTTAAGCTTGGGGACATTGATAGGTCGTAAACGTATCTATAATTTTTGATGTTCCATGCTTGTTTAGTATCTACTTTCTTATGTTTTGTTCACACTTTGAGGTATTTTTATACATTTTCTAGAACTAACCTATTAACAAGATGCCACAGTGCCAGTTGCCTGTTTTCTGCTGTTTTTGGTTTTAGAAAAGCTGGAAAAGAAATATTCTCGGAATTGGACCGGACAAAAGCCAAAGTCAATATTTTACCAGAAGACTCACGGAGCCAGAAGACGAGATGGAGAGGGGCCACGAGGTGGCCACACCACCTGGTAGCGTGGGCCAGCCCAAGTCGCGCCAGGGGGTGGTGTGGGCCCCTCAGGCCTCCACCGACCTTGCCCCATCGCCTATATATTCCTCCCGGGATGAAAACCCTAAGGACAAGATCAGATTTCCACGAAAAGTTCCACAACACCGCCGCCACCGAAGAGGAGATTCAGGGGATAGAAATCTCTGTTTCGGCACCCTGCTGGGATGGGGAATTGCCCCCGGAGCCATCTCCATCGATCTCCACCACCATCTCCACCGCCATTGCTAATTCCCATGATGATGAGGGAGTAGTTCTTCCTCGAGGCTAAGGGCTCTACTGGTAGCTATGTGTTCATCTCTCTCTTTATGCATGATCTTATTGAGATCATGAGCTTTGTAATCTATAGATCTATTCTGCTACTCAAGTCCTTTAATGAATCTCTGCTTATCCCCATGTGTGTGAAGTTGACAGTGTGCACACTGTGTGGCACTTTGGCTAAGGTTACATAAATACTTGTTATGAGTTATATTTGGAGTTGGATGTCTCTATGAAATTGTGGTGTTTGTTGGAACCATCTAGCGCTCAAGGTGACAGTGTGGGGTTATGTAGATGGGGAAGGCGGACTTTGAGGTGTGCTGTTATAGCCCTACCATGGATTAGAGTGTCCAACCGGAGAGTAGTTCAGAGTAGTATCATGAAGAGAAGATATTTATATGAGAGTGTTCACTAGCGAAAGTATGATCCCTAGGCCTTGTTTCTAAGCATTAAAACACCGTTTGCAACTAGATCTGTTACATGTTTGCTTGCTTCCATCTTTATTTCAGATTGCCTTTAGTCTCTTCCTACCCATCAAGCTCTTTTCTAGCACCGTTACCACTTATAATTATCCATACCACTTGTATTTCACTATATCTTCGCCGAACTAGTGCACTTATACACCTGACAAGTGTATTGAGTGTGTTGGGGATATAAGAGACTTCTTGTATCTTGATTGTAGGGTTGCTTGAGAGGGATATCTTTGACCACTTTCTCCCTGAGTTCGATAAACCTTGGGTAATCCACTTAAGGGAAACTTGCTGCTATTCTACAAACCTCTGCACTTGGAGGCCCAATAACTGTCTACAAGAATAGAAGTGCGTAGACATCAGCAGTCAGCGTGTAGACCTCGAGTGCAGCGGCAGTGTCCAAGCCCGCAAGATGGGGGGCTGACATCGTCGAGGCCAACATGGAGTGGCGGAAGTATATTGGCCTTCGAGGTGGGGGGAGGTGGCAGCGACTGAGATATATTTTGTTGTCGACATTAGGGGCAGATGAGTAGGGAGTTGGGAGTGCCCTGTGGCGAGATTTTTGGTCGAAACGGGGAAGGTAATGGGTTAGCGGTTTCCTCTAGGGCTTTTTCGCTGGTTTTGTGTGGGGATGTCCGCGGATGCGGTCGAGCGGATGACAAAATCCTTCATCAAGGAGCGAAACGTTGCGGAGCTAGGAAACGAAACGTTTTGTTTGTTTTAAGTAGTAAAGATAGAGATAATTCCATACATGGTAGACCTAGATGTGGATTGGGTTGATCCATACATCCACCCAACCCAAGTCAACCCAGTTAATCCCTTCCTCATATTTCCTTTACGTTTCCTAGCCATTCGGTTAATCCATATGCATGTGAGAGTTGGCCATGCGGTGTTGAATGCTTGCTCGCTCGCATCGTGGAATTAATCCATACATGAGCTAGCAATAAAAAAATTCTAGGCGAAATCAATAGAGACGAACAAGGCATGAGACTTTGTTTGGTTAATCCCCTTCACTAGTGGATTGAAGTGGAATTGAGAGGATTAGGAAGGAATTTGGCTAAGATAGAATTTAATCCCCTCAATCCAAGTTAATTCCGTCCATTTCTGGTTAAACTGAACAAGGCCTGAGGAGTGGATTAACTGAACATGGCTAAGCCTTATTTGGTACTAGTGTATTTGTGAGATTACAGGGGATAATCCCTACTAAAGTCCTCTTTACCTATGGCTAAAAACATATTTTGTTCTAGAATATTGGCTAGTTTAATCTCCGCTTTTCCCCATTTTTCTCAAGTTTTAGTGTATTTTTCGAATATTTAATATATTATCCATACCTAGTGGATTGGCGAGGATTAGCATGTTGTGGGTATTAGAGGGGTTTGAGTGAAAGGGGGTTTCACCCTATCCCCATGGGGTTATCCTCGCTAATCCCTATAAAAACTCTATTACCAACCAGAGCCTAATCGATCTCCTCGTTCCCGCTCGACCGTCGGGAGCCTTCCTCCTTTCACAAACCTTCCGTGCAAAAAAATGTATGTTCTACGTACTAGCTTATTTTTAAACTCTATTTAAGCATAGCTATCTATCTTTGCATGTATTCAAATGAAAAAGACATAATACTCTCTCTATCCCAAAATAGATTTCACAAATTTATCTAACTTTAGATGTATCTATATACTAAATAGTGTCGATATACATCGAAATTTAGACAAAATTCCGATATATATTTTGAGACGGAAGAAGTACATTATTTCCAGCATCAAAAAGTGATACTCCACCATCTCGTATTAGCACACAAACTGTGTTGTTCGAAACATTAGGAGGCCAGCATTACTAAAAACAAATATTTTCATTAAAGTAAGACCAAAAGGCGGATTTGAAGGGGTTAGAAAATAATATTTGTTTTCTTAACTAGAGCAACACCAATGCCAATATTTATCAATGAGTTAATATTGTAACGGGAGAACTTTGGTGACATATCCTTATAAACTGAAAGCGTTAACATTCATGATGAACATGGATGAAGTAATCGAGCGATGTAGCCGACCTCAAGGTTGCGTTGCTCCTCGCACGATAGTCCAGGTGCCACAGCTGGCAGCACCTTCGTAGTTTCGCACACGTACGGTGATCAACAAAGACTCCCGGTCTCTCCGATCCAGCTAAGATTGCGGAAGTAGATCTTCTGGAACGGGGATCCAGTAGCGTGACGGCGTGCTGGTATTTGTGTCATCTCGCACGCACGTAGTTCTTCTTGGAACTACAAGCGAAGAACTACAAGCACGAGAGCCAACGCGAGGTAGAGAGAGAGGATTCCCACGAGGAATAATGCCTCGGGAATTGTGGTGTGCTCCCCTCCCC
This sequence comes from Avena sativa, assembly GCA_916181665.1. Lineage (NCBI taxonomy): Eukaryota > Viridiplantae > Streptophyta > Magnoliopsida > Poales > Poaceae > Avena > Avena sativa. Next base: position 537,873,853 of record OV702289.1, on the reverse strand, counting down.
CACGTGTCCCCTCCTTATATAGGGGGATTATATAGGGGAGGGAAGAGGAGAAGACTTGGAGGAAGGGGCGATGGTGGGCAGGGACCCCAGCCCCACGCGTGTGCCCTAACCCTAGGGTCGGTCAGCCCCCACTCCTTTGAGGCGACGCCCCCTCCATGGGTCCTTACCTCCGGGAAGTTGCCCAATAAGGTGGGCTGCACTAAATTAATTTTAAAATAGATTATATTTTTAATTCCAATAATTGATATTAAAATCATATTTAATTAATTCCTCATGATCAAAAACTCCTTTTCGTTCACTTCGAACTACCTTTGGTTTCTCCTGGAACTCTTCCAGTTTTCTCTCTTCTTTCTTCCGATGATCCTGATGATTCCAAAACGATCTCCAAGCATTGTTGAACCCTTAAGTGTGATACCTTACGACTCGGGAACAACACGGTCATGATCGACACAATTCTCCAATCAATGATCATTAGCGGGATCTGGATACCCATAATGACCCCGATGCATTCCACAATATTAATGTTGTTTGAACCATAAACGTCGAGTTCAATTTCTTTTGTTACTTCGATACATCACTTGTCCGAGATATGATCATTGGTATCAACATACCTTGTTCAATATCGTTAATAACAAGTCTACTTAACTCGTTCCCGTGATATTGCCATCCTCATGACCTAGTGATACATTGCAGCTTCTTGGATGCAATCTCATCGAGAGGGTCCAGTGTATCTTCTTGTCACGCGGGAGAACAAATTATGATCTCGATACATACGCCTCAACATATCCCTTTGGAATACCTGATAAAGACCTTTATGATCACCTTGTTCTGATGTGATGGTTGATGCAGTCAAAACAACCTCGTGTGATAGTGATTAGATATGATTTCACGATCTAAGGAGTAGGATACTACATTTCCTAATTACAGAAATGATGAACTTTGTGGCATGATCGTGTTGTGATACTTATGTTGGGTAATCATGTCCATCATATCATTCACCAACAATATGGCATCATTGTCAATCGACATAAATGTCCATGATCAGAAAACCTTAATCATCAGTTAACCAATGAACTAGTTGAATAGAGGCTACTAAGGACTTGGTTTGTTTACATACCGCACGTGCAACAATGTTTCAGTTATAGCATGGAGAACTAATTTGAGATATGATAACGAACACCCTTTATTATTTGCCTCTAGGGCATATCTCCTTCAGTCTCCCATTTACACTAGCATATAAATAATCTAGTTACATTTGTTACTAATCATAGACATCATATCACATAGTGTACTATTAATCATACTTGCTTATGGAAAACATTTCATTAACGATATCTATCTTCCAGATCAGTATGTTCTTTGCAGTTTATTCATGTCACCTTGTTTGACATTTATTCTATTATCACATAATATTTTTAAAGTATATGTTTGGCTGCAGAGTGAGACTTTGTTTCCCTTTGTCTATAATGACAATAGTTCCATCAAGCGAACTTTCACATAGTCATACGATGACTACAAGTGCACATATCGTTTGTAGCTAGTTTCGACATCAAGATATCAATCCCACAGGGAGCAGGAGTCTGAAGTCTAACAACTCTTAAAATAAATATTACACTAGTAATGCTAAATAAAGTTCTAAGTAACAAGATTAAATGCAAGTATTGTGTAGAAAGGTGTTTTTGGGTTTTTGGTATGAGAGCAATAATAAGTAAAGTAAAACAACTGAATACAGAAAGTAAGTATCGCGTATGTAAGAGAGATTGGAACTACAATAAGGAAAAAGGCGTTCTCAGGGAGTAGCGGATTCACCACTAGCATTATAAAGAGCTAAAGTAAATATTATTATCATGAACATTCTCAACTATGTATGTGTGGGAGAAACTCCGTATTTGGACAAATAGGCAGCAACCACTGCTCACATCATCCTCATAACCACAGCAGTCAGCAATCGACATCAATTGAATTACTGCGCTATTAAGGGACATAATCCCGTAGGACGTATCCTATGGCATGGATAGTGTTCAGTGAGTTTCCTCGGTTTCCCAAGTTGATACGTAAGGAGTGCCAACAGCTTTATAGTCACTGTAAGTGCTAACACACCTCCGTCTACTAACAAGTAGTTCCCTCCATCAAGTCCCCACGAGAGGCAAATATTGAGAGGTCGACTTCTCTCAACATCAAGATGAAGACAATCTAACACATGGTCACAGCGATGAATATCATAATAAACTTTATCTTATTTCAATCTCATACTAGGGATTCTCCATCTCCCCAAGAACTAATGATCTACTCAAACATGGAGGAAATCAATATCTTGGAAATAACAATGGAATCTAACATAGAGGAATAGTACTTGTATAAATCCACAACGAGTATGGAAATTACAACAAGATCTAGACTAGATGTAGATGGGATGGATGGAGATAGTGGTGATGTAGCGGTGGATGATGAAGATCGATGCCTTAGCCTCCCGGATCGGTGCAGGGCGAAGATGGATCCCCGGTAGACAAGTTCCCCCTCCAGATGCCTTCCGAAGGTGAGGTTTCTATGATTTCTGGGTGTTCTGTATGTCGTCTTCCTGATCCAGTTGCACGGGGTGAAACTATTCGAGGAGGCAGTGGTGGCGCCAACTATACGGCGGGAACTTGATACCTTCGATCCGGATTACGGATGTAGTATAGCTCTTTTTCCCTAGTAGACCTAGGTTATCGAATCCACGGGAAGCGAATGCGTAGTGAAGTTACTTTAACGGACCTTCAGGAGTTTTAGAATTCCTTTTGTGTTTTTACCGGACCAGTAGCTTGCATTTTTATCTTGTTGTTGATGATGGAGAGAGAGGGCCTAGGGCGTTCGGTTTCACCTGTAGCTGTGCAAAAACATGTGATGGAAATAAAAGATAGAAATAAAGTATGCGTGTACTTGTTAGAGCAAGCTAAATTATATGTGGGCAGTGCATCCATAATTGCTATTGCCTCCGCAACTGCTTATAGCAATAACCTACTAGTCTCATCCATAGAAGAAAGAGAACTAATGATATGCATAGTGATGTCACCGTTAATCCCAAGAAAATCCCTCACATACAGTCGTACTACCTCTTCTGTCACTGGGGTTCCCAACTTGCAGATCAGTCATTACTCATACTCCCTATACCTGGCTCAACCCTCGGGTTCTTGGGTACCTGACAAGTCCTTAGATTGAGGAAAGAGAGGATACAATAATCATCATGTCATACAAACTAATACACGATCCCATCTATGATAAATAACATGCACAATTGCTACATGGCTAGGCCGAAGCCCTTAGCCCAAGGAGAATTACTCACACATAGAGATGAGATCGACTATCACAAACATTGTAATGAAAATCATAAGACTGATAGCAATAGTCTTACAATGTCTCCAATCGGAGAAGACTTCTACTATTACAAGTGGTGGAATATGGCTATGGAGATGGAGAAGGGTTTGGAGATCTGGAGGCGGCTGGAGATCTGTGGAAGAGACTTTTTGGCGAGGTCTGGCTTCTTCGGGGCGCTTTTTCTCGTTGCCCAAGGCTTCTTTATATAGGGATCTCTTCACGAAAGTTGTTCTGTTTGACCTAACGGTGGCGACGCCAACTATACGACCGGAGCTATACGGTCGGAACTTTTGCTCCGGCTATATAGCTGGTCGTTACAGCGTTTGCCTCCGTTGTTCGGCTCCTGGTTTCTTCTGGTTGTTGGAAATATTGTATATTTGACTTTAGTATAGTGATTCCCTCCTTTAAACGACATTATCTACACAGGAAAAATACAAGAAGAAAGGATTGCATACTCCTCTGAATATTAGCATTAGTGGAAGGGTTTCGAGAGATATTTCATCAAAAATATGATTAATATCCAGTTTAAATGTGGACATAGATGGCTATATTTCAGAGCCATCAACCTCCCCAAGCTTAAACTTGATCGTCCTGAGCAACAAAACCAAAATCAAAAAGGAACTCAGCATTTAAACTAAAATAACGAGATGATGATCGTACTCATGATTAATAGTCTCATGTTTTCTCCACTTTATAAATCTGAAAAACTTCACCATAGATAGAGTAATGGCAAGCATATCATACGGGTTTTATGCATCTTTATAGCGCAGCAAAATTATTGTTAACATGCATGATTCAAATGAGTGAGTCTCGTGATGTAAGCAACCTTTGCGAGGACTAGGATGTCCTCCTCGTTGAGTCTCGTGAACTCATTACGTGCCTGCAAGGTGTTAGCAATAAGATATAACAAATAGCGAATTGCAGGATGTTGAATATTCTTCCCCTTGTTCACTCTACTAGTGAAGCTCATTCCATTATAGTATTGATCGGGGAAGGAATTAATCCAGTAAAGGATGCGGGTAAAGATGAACATCATTGTTTGGCAAATTAAAGCATGCGCATCATTCATCTAATGTTAAAGTGTAGTTGTTGTTCATCAGACGAAAAGAAATAGTATCCTCTCCTTGCCACAGTTTAACAGTGCTTTGCAACGAACTTAAGAATTCAATGGTTAAGCGGCGATAAGTAGGTACATCATTGTACACAAAGTTTTGCAGGCCAGCTCTATTGCAAAGTAAATTAAAGTCATCAGAAATACCAAGTTGGTTCAATATAATGGGGCAAGCCCAATTGGTGGCCTTCACTTGGCGGTTCTTGATCTTGTTGAAGCGTTCATGATGGGCCTCATCCCTGAACCGTATCCCCATGCCTTCCTGAGCGGCAGCCCGAGAAGCGCTAGCGGTGGCACAAGCACGACTTTGGCTCCTTGTGTTCATCATCTAAAACATTGAAGAAAGGAAAAAATAAAACTTTTTTGATCCAACAACAGTAAGTATAATATATTCCTCATCTAAGCACACTAAAGAATCTCCTCAAGATAATAATATACGCAAGAAAATCATAGCAATTGGTTCATAGTAGGTCTCACCCTAGATTGACAATGACAATAGATCGAAGATGAATTTGCAAAAAGTAATTGGAGGATCGGAGGAGAAACATACCGTAGATCACTTGTGTGCGAGGAAATCAAACGAAATTGAGTAGAGATGAAGATCCCTTGAGGTTTTGAGAGAGTTTGGAGGTAGAAGAAAGAAAAAGGATTGGAGTTTTGGAGTTGGGAGTACCTTCCCATGCGATTTTGTGGTCGGACCCAACTATACGGGCGCAACTATATGGGCGGAACATGTGTTCCATCCGTATAGTTGGCGTTCTGTCAAAATATTAGGGTTTCCTCCTGGCGGCTCAGCTATACGGACATAACTATACGGGCGGAACAATATGTTCCGTCCGTATAGTTGGTCGTTAAACTGTCTATCCCTGCGAAAGAAAATTTGCAAAGGCATCAATATCTATACGACCGGAACTATACAGCCGGAATTTTTATTCCCGCCATATAGTTGGTCTTTAAACTCTCAGTATATATGAAAAAAATGTACAAAGGCATTGATATCTATACGACCGGAACTATACGGCCGGAATTTTTTATTCCCGCCGTATAGTTGGTCGTTAAACTCTCAGTACATATTGCAGAAAAAATTTCGACGGTAAAGATAACTATACGACCGGAACTATATGGCTGAAATTTTTATTCCCGCATATAGTTGGTCGTTAAACTCTCTGTGTGCATCAAAAAAATTCTATTTCTTTGTAAAGTATTTCTTTTCCCGTAACTTAGTGATATACCTTGTTTTTGATAGAAAATTGACAGTAAATATTGTCGACCAACAATAGCATGAATAATGCAGAATTTTAAGTACTACCGAATTTCTTCTCCTCAAATGGAGTTTTTTAGCACTCTTTATTAAACAAAAACTAAAACTAAAACTAAAAACTTAACTCAAACCTTAATTTAACATGGGTTGCCTCGCATGGAGCGTTCTTTTATGGTCAATAGCTTGACCTTGATGGTACTCACTTGGGCCAGATGAGTGGAACACCCACTCCAAAGTAATTGGCCTTCAAAGTGATGGCCTCCTTTTCGTCATGTTTGACTTTCTTCTTCCTAGGGAAGTGGATAACAAAAGGATCCCGTGAAGGCAATTGCAACTTCATGTTCCCTTCATGAAGGTTAATTAAAGCCTTTATAGTTCTCAAGAAAGGACGACCTAATATTATAGGAGCAATAGTATCTTCAGGCATGCCAACAATAATGAAGTCAATTAGAGCAGGACATCCTTTGATGTAAACTAAAGTGTTCTCCTTAATCCCTACAGCTTGTTTGTAGGTACAATATGCTAGATGCAATTTTAATTCAGTAATTTCAAAGGAGCCAAGATTTAACTTGTTAAAAAGACTCTTTGGAATTTTTGAGACGCTTACACCTAGATCACAAAGTGCAGCTATCTCATTGGTTCCAATTTTTATCTTAATAGTAGGCTCAAATATGTCATCTAGTTTAACAGGTAACTTTTTAGCGATTTTATTGTATTCCTCTTCAAGCTCGCGTACCTTAATTGCTACTTGATCAACAAAGTGTTGATACATGGCTTCATCATTACCTTCACTTATCGGAATTTTGACATTGATCCTCTTTACAAGATCTTCTATGGTGTAGCTTGGTGAAGGGGTGTTACTATAATCAAGTTCTTCAGGCTCCTCCCTTTGGATCCTCATCATTTTGAGTTCTTCAACAGGGTTGGGCTCAGCTTTACCTTCTACGACTAGTATGAGCTTATCCAACTTAGCATTGAGATCTTCATTCTCTTGTGGTGAGATAGAGTTCACCTTCTTTGTGTTTGATCTTTCCACATGCCATTGGGCATGGTTGGCTTGCATATTGTCTAGCAGCTGTGTTGCTTCGGTAATATGTTTACCCATAAATGTTCCTCTAACTGCAGTATCAAGCTTAGACTTAGACACATGATTAAGAGCATTATAAAATAAATGGAGGGTTAACCAATCTTCCATCCCATGACTAGGACAGTTTCTTGGGCATTCTTTCATCCTCTCCCATGCAAGCGCTAGTGGCTCATGCTCTTCCTGTCTAAAGCCAGTAATATTAGATCGAAGTTGCATAGTCTTTGCAGGTGTGAAAAATTTAGTCATAAATAAAGAAGTACATCCCACCCATGATGTAATAGTATTTTTAGGCAAAGATAGCAACCATTCTTTAGCTCTCCCTCCTAGAGAGAAAGGAAATAGATGCAATTTGACCGCAGCAGGGTCAATGTCTTTTATACACATCATATCACATATTTCAGTGTATACCTACGTCTTCAATAGTAGAGCCTCCAAATTGATTCTATTGAACCAAACTTAAGTAATGGGGGTTAATTTCATAGTCATCGGCAGCGATTGATGGCTGAGTAATAGCAGTGCGCAAATAATCATTATTGGGAGTAGCAAACTCCCCAAGCTTCTTTTCAGCCAACCTTCCTATGTTTTTGGGTTTTCTTAGATTAAAAATTATAACAGTAAAAACAAGAATTTAAAGACTAACTAATTTTTTGGTTTATCAAATAAAGACTAAAAGCAAACTAACAAAATTAAAAACAAGAATTAAAACTAGCAAGGTTCCTAATAACCTCACCAGGGTAGCTATTGCTTCCCCGGCAACGACGCTGGAAAAAGGGTTGATACCTTCGATCCAGATTGCGGATGTAGTATAGCTCTTTTTCCCTAGTAGACCTAGGTTATCAAATCCATGGGAAGCGAATGCGTAGTAAAGTTACTTTAACAGACCTTCGAGAGTTTTAGAATTCCTTTTGTGTTTTTACCGGACCAGTAGCTTGCATCTTTTTGTTGTTGTCGATCATGGAGAGAGAGGGCCTAGGGCATTTGGTTTCACCTGTAGCTGTGCAAAAACATCTGACAGAAATAAAAGATAGAAATAAAGTATGCGTGTACTTGTTAGAGCAAGATAAATTATATGTGGGTAGTGCATCCATAATTGCTATTGCCGCCTCAACCTCTTATAGCAATAACCTACTAGTCTCATCCATAGAAGAAAGATAACTAATTATATGCATAGTGATGTCACCATTAATCCCAAGCAAATCCCTCACATACAACCGTACTACCCCTTATGTCACTGGGGTTCCCAACCTGCAGATCAGTCATTACTCATACTCCCTATACCTGGCTCAACCCTCGGGGTCTTGGGTACCTGACAATTCCTTGGACTGAGGCAAGAGAGGATACAATAATCATCATGTCATACAAACTAATACACGATCCCATCTATGATAAATAACATGCACAATTGCTACATGGCTAGGCCGAAGCCCTTAGCCCAAGTAGAATTACTCACACATAGAGATGATATCAACAATCACAAACATTGTAATGAAAATCATAAGATTAAGAGAAACAGTCTTACAATATTTCCAATCAGAGAAGAGATCTACTATTACAAGTGGTGGAATATGGCTATAGAGATGAAGAAGGGTTTAAAGATCTAGAGGCGGCTGGAGATCTGTGGAAGAGACTTTTTGGCTAGGTCTGGCTTCTTTGGGGCGCCTTTTCTCATCGCCTGAGGCTTCTTTATATAGGAGTCCCTTCACAAAAGTTGTTCTGTTTGACCTAACGGTGGCGGTGCTAACTATACGACCGGAGCTATATGGTCGGAACTTTTGCTCCGTCTGTATAGTTGGTTGTTATGGTGTCTTCCTCCGTTGTTCGGCTCCTGGTTTCTTCTAGTTGTTAGAAATCTTGTATCTTTGACTTTAATGTAGTGATTCCCTCCTTTAAACGACATTATCTATGCAGGAAAAATACAAGAAGAAAGGATTGCATACTCCTTCGAATATTAGCATTAGTGGCAGGGTTTAGAGAGATATTTCATCAAAAATATGATTAATATCCAGTTTAAATGTGGATGTAGATGGCTATATTTTAGAGCCATCAGAACTATATGACCGAAAAATTTATTCTCGCCGTATAGTTGGTTGTTAAACCGTCTGTCTCCCTTGATTGCTTCAGGTTTTCTTCTGGTATTATTAATATTTCCCAAATAAGGGATTTACGTTGTTTTTGACTCCTTTTCTCCTTAGTACAACTGCTTAAAGAATTGTGTCCATTGTATCCATCATATGTCCTAATCATGGTGAAAACAGACATAAAATGTGCACGGGGGCGCCATAAAATACCAAGATCCTACATCTACAATGCAAAATAACAATATAAAACATGATGAAAATATGCACTCATCAACTTCCCCAAGCTTAGACTCTTGCTCTTCCCGAGCAAGTTTAGCTTGATGGATGTGATCCTCATATTCATGAAGCTGAGTCGATAAAATAAATGAGGCGGTTGCAGCATGTGTTTATCATATACGATACATAGGAATAAGTTCATGAATAGTACCTTACTCGAAACATCTGAACAGTATTAGCAGGCTTCCACACCTTAGTGATCAATAGTTCACGAAAGATGAATCTCAACATAATGTAAAAGTATCCGGTTCAACCGAATGAGTTAGCGAGGTAGTCCCAAGTGTTATAGGATTAACATATTCACTTGGGATTCAAAATCTCAAGAGTGTATCTTTGTCATACTACAATATAGTGGTGTATGCCTATTTGCTCTCTATACATTCGCTCTTTTTTCTTATATATATGCTCACACTTTTGCTTAAGTGTTGTGCAAAGGAGCTAGCCATGCATTCCACTTCATGTAGGAATTCAAAGTTTAACAATCTCAATTATCTAATTCCAATTGTATATGAAGCATCTTTATGACTTGAAGATTCTACCTCGACTTATTCTCACTCTATTTTTGATAGCACTCTATTTTTGATAGCACTTTTTATTCTTCTTTGTTTAAGGTTTTCTTTTTCAACTCAACAGGATAATTTTTCTTTCTTTGTAATTCAAACCATGTACTTACAACATATTGACCAAATTAACTTTGTATGTTCCATTAATACTAATGGTGTCGAAGTCTCCTATTGCTATCATCAAGTGCAAGTAAAATTATAGTCAAGACATTCATATATCCAATAAGACACAGACAAACTCAAAATTGCTCCATATATAATAATAAACTCAGAATTTCATAAAAGCGATCGACTATTCCTGAACGGAATTCTAATGATGCAAACTTTATTTCTAATTTGAACTAATGCAAAAAGTAATAAAACCTTAAAAGATAGATTACAAGGTCTTAATGATCTCCCCAAGCTTGGAATCAAGCCAGGAGGGATCAAATAATCCCTTGCGATTATTTGATACCGTGATTATTGTAGATCACTGTGGCGCCATGGCATGCAACACCATGGTGCGTAGCTTCTTGTTGGTATCTTCTCTTCACGGGCCAGCCTGAGACGTAGGGATTGATTGACTGCTTCTAATTCTTTAACATGCAGCTTGTAGAAAATATTATTCCTCTCTAGTACTTTCACTTGTTCTTTAATGAACTCATTATTATCCTGAAGGGTTTGTAGCGCCTTAAGACTCATAGAGAAACCTGCTTCGGCTGTCTGCTTGATATCTTCATCAAGTTTGTCAAGATAAAGTCACAGCAATCGAAGATGTTTGGGTGTCCCTGGCATCTCCTTATCCATCTCTTCAATCTTTAGCTCAAGGTCCTTCAAATTCCTCTTCCGACACCCATAGTTGGCTTCGAGGAACTCCAAAGCAATAACCTTGATCTCCTTGCCTTGCTCGCTATTGCTCCCGATCTCCATAGAAGCTTGTCTCCTTGACTTCCGTCCGTTGGTTTGCATGTTATCGAGTATGAAGAAGAGATAGGTTGGTTCCTAGAGATTATGATTAGAGCGAGAGACAATGGAAATATATAAGGGGGTCATAGGTCAGTAAAACTCGCGAGAAACACCAAATTGTCGCCCAAGAAAAGAATCTTAATGAAACAGGGAAAGAAATCACGGATTTGGAAGAGTTCTTCCGCGTAACGACCAACTATACGGGCGCGACCCATATAGCTCCGGCCGTATAGTTTGTTCCAGGCAGATACTTCCAAATATCTCGAGTCCAGGTCGGTTAAGTTACGACTCCGAACCGACAATAACGTTTTTACGGACAACGCCAAACGAAAAATGTCTGGTAGTTTAACAACCAACTATATGGTCGGAATATTGTCTCCCGTCGTATAGTTGCGACCATATAGATACAAACACCAAAAATTAAAAGTGTCTGAGAGTTCAATGACCAACTATACGGGCAGAATTATTTCATCCGGTCGTATAATTGTGCCCGTATAGTTCGAGACATCGAAAACAATTTCGCAAAGAAGACAGAGAGAGTTTAACGACCAACTATACGGCGGGAGCTTCCTATCCAATCGTATAGTTCTGCCCTATAGTTGGTAAAAACCCTCAAAAACTTCAGAAAAACACAAGGAATTCAAAGGCAGAATTTTTAGGGGTAAAATTTGTGAAAATAAATCACTTATTGGACTAAGAACACTTACCTTGGTCTTACCGTTTACTTATTCGGGGATGAAAAACTCCTCCAACAACAAAGACTTCATCTCCTTTGAAGGAATTGACCTTAGTTCATGGAATAATTCTCGTAAACGAAAATCACTAGGACAAAAGTTGCTCTCAATAAGATTGGTGTCTTGCTGGGCAAACATGGACACTGCATTCAACATTTTGATTTCCTGCCTCTACATAATCTACAACTCAAATTCTTGAAGTGAAAGAATCCAACGGATCAGTCTTGGCTTATGGTCTTTCCTTTCAAGGAGTTCTTTTAAGCCATCATGATCCGTATGAACTCTTACTTTTGCATCAACTAAATAAGAGCGAAATTTATCACAAGAGAAAAATACAGCAAAAAGTTCCTTTTCTTCCCTAGGATAATTCTTTTGAGCACCATTAAGAGTTCTACTAGCATGATGTATAATATTAAATCTGTGACCAATATGTTGTCCCAGAGTTACTCCTACAACATCATCACTAGCTTCACATATTAAGTCAAACATCATATCCCAGATAGGAGGTTTAATAATAGGAGCACAGGATAAAGCATTCTTGAGTTTGTCAAAGGCTATAAGACATTTATCATCAAAATAAAATCTTACTCCCTTTTGTAGGAGGTTAGTTAAAGGTTTAGATATTCCAAAGAAATTTCTAATGAACCTTCTATAAAAACCCACATGACCAAGGAAACTTCTTATACCCTTAATATCTCTAGGCTATGGCATTCTCTCTATGGCCTCAAACTTAGCTCTATCCACTTCAATTCCCTTACCTGATACCTTAGGTCCGATGACTATACCTTATTTGACCATAAAATGGCACTTCTCCCAGTTTAGAACAAGATTGGTTTCTTCGCAATGCGGCAAAACTCTTTTGAGATTATCCAAGCAACTAGTAAATGAAGTTCCATAGACAAAAAAGTCATCCATAAATACTTCCATTATTAGTTCTATAAAATCCGCAAAAATAGCAGTCATGCATCTTTGAAAAGTAGCTAGAGCATTGTATAAACCAAAAGGCATATGTCGGTAAGCATGTAAACCATAAGTAATAATGAAAGTTGTTTTAAGTTGGTCATCCGGATGAACAGCTATTTGAGAAAAACCAGAGTATCCGTCCAAGTAGCAAAAATTAGTGTGGTTTGCTAACTTTTCTAAAGTTTGATCTATGAACGGTAAAGGATAGTGATCTTTCCTAGTTTCTTTATTCAATTTCCTGAAGTCTATGCACACCTTATGCCCAACAATAGTTCTAGTAGGTGTTAGTTCATTGTTTTCATTAGGAACAACAGTAAAACCGCCTTTCTTAGGGGCACAATGAACATGACTTATCCATTCACTTTCTTTAACATGATAGATTATACCTGTGTCCAGTAGGCGTACAATTTCTTTCCTTACCACTTCTTTCATTTCAGGATTCAATCTTCTATTAAATTCCGCAACTGGTTTAGCACCTTCTTCCATGAATATTCGATGGACGGTTATCATGGGACTAATGCCCTTCAAATCATCCATTGAGTACCCAAAGCCCATGCAATGCTCCTTGATTATTTTCATGAGTTCTTCTTCTTCTCCTGAAAGTTTAGCACTAATAATAGGAAATTTATTTGTATCATCTAAAAACCTGTATTTAAGATTATCTGGTAGAGTCTTCAACTCTGGGGGTGGTAGTTCCTCGTCCCCTCTCTTTTCTAGCTCTTCAAAAGCCTTATCAGTTGGAGGCCCTATAATTGGAAGTGAATTGAGTTCATCTTCTAGTTCTTCTAGGGACTTGTCCTTCATAAATATTTCTTCATAATTGAGCCTTCATTTATTTCTTCTTCTTGATTACTAAAGAAAAGAGCAGCCATTTCCACAATAGTCTTCTCCTCCTATTCTTCTTGTATTTGTGGAGGCATGTCTTTAAATTTGGAAAAATGGAATTCCTTTTCTGCTCCCCCAAGCTTAAGAGACACTATCTCCTTTTTAAAGTCAACATAGGCACCTATATCACTCAAAAAGTTCCTTCCAAATATAATTGGGAAAATATTGTCAGCTGGCATATCAACAACTACAAAATTGATAGGAATTTTTTTTGCCAATTGTGATAGTTGCATCTTCAACTACTCCCATTGGAATTCTAAGATTTTATTAGCTAACATAATTGTCATATCAGTATTTTCAATTGTAGCCGGTTCTACTTATTCTTTTATTTCTAAATAGAAATCATAAGATATAACATTAACTCTCATGCCAAGATCACATAAACCATAATGCGATGGTTTTTAAATATGCAGGGAAGAATAGGCTTACCCACATTTTTTACCTTTGTCTTCCCTTCAACGAATACGGAAGTCTCTTCATCAAGTTCAACTATGTTACAATGCGTGTACATAGCCATAATTTCTTCCTTGGTTACCTCTTCATCATTGGTTTCTTCCAGATGTTCCAAGACTTCTGGAATACTTTCCTCTTCTTTCTTTTCCTGTGCTGCTTTAACCTGTTCATATTCAAAAATATGCTTTTGTGCAGTGTTAGGGAAAGGTATCTCATATGTTGGTTCTAGGGAGGCCAGTATTGCTTTAACTTCTCTTTTCTTCTCAGGTTCGGGTGGTGGATCATACTTGACCAAACCCTCTTTTGGAGCTTTGATATGTTCTGTAAAAGCTTTTACAACTTGCAACATAAGATCTGAATCCAAATAAAGTTCTTTAGATAATTATTTAACATGGCCTTTTTTATTATAGTCATGAATACAATCATGTTCTATTTCTACGCCTCCTTCACTTACTAGACCAAAATTTCATGAAAATCTATGATCACAAATTCTATTAAATAGAGCCCAAGGTTTAGTTATAGGAAGATTCATAAAGGATCCTTCCGTGAAAGAGTCTAGTTCAATTTTATTAGGTTCAATTAAACTGCCATAAAAGATATGCAATAAATACCATTCGGGCAAATCATGATGAGGACATAGGCGAAGTAAATCTTTAAATCTGATATAAGCCCTTACTAGTCTTTCATTAGAACGGTTCTTCCAAGTCATTATAAGACATCTTATTCCAAAAGATTTTGATAATGGATAATATTTTGCTAGAAATTCACAAGCTAGATTATCCCAAGTAGTAGTGGCTTCTGGGGTAAAGATCTATACCATGAGAGAGCTATACTAGTCAAAGTCTGACTAAAAAGTTTAACCCTTACCTCATTAGTAGTATATCCCGTCAATTGAAAAGTGCCACATATATCTTTGAAACATGCAATATGCGCATATGGATTAGGATCTTCTTCATTTCCAGTAAATTGTTTCTTATGTAGAATACCAAGAGGATTTATTTCAAACCCCCTTGTCTTCTCATTGGAGTTATCTCTTCTATAAATATCATAGGGCTTCCCAAAGTGGTTGAGTGGGTTAGCACTAGTCATATGCTCAAACTCCATCATGTTGGTGGAAATCTGTAACTCAGAACAAAACTTAGTAAACCATAGTCATGTGATGACTACAAGTGCACAGATCGTTTGTAGATAGTTTCGAAATAAAGATATCAATCCCACAAGGAGCAGGAGTCTGAAGTCTAATAACTCTTAAAATAAATATTACACTAGTAATGCTAAATAAGGTTCTAAGTAACAAGATTAAATGCAAGTATTGTGTGGAAAGGTGTTTTTGGGTTTTTGGTATGAGAGCAATAATTAGTAAAGTAAAACAACTGAATATAGAAAGTAAGTATCGCGTATGTAAGAGAGATTGGAACTGCAATAGGGAAAAAGGCATTCTCAGGGAGTAGCGGATTCACCACTAGCATTATAAAGAGCTAAGGTAAATATTATTATCATGAACATTCTCAACTATGTATGTGTGGGAGGAACTCCGTATTTGGACAAATAGACAGCAACCGTTGCTCACATCATCCTCATAACCACAACAGTCAGCAATCGACATCAATGGAATTACTATGCTATTAAGGGACGTAATCCCGTAGGACGTATCCCATGGCATGGATAGTGTTCCGTGAGTTTCCTCGGTTTCCCAAGTTGATACGTAAGGAGTACCAACAACTTTATAGTCACTGTAAGTGCTAACACACCTCCATCTACCAACAAGTAGTTCCCTCTATCAAGTCCCCATGAGAGGCAAATATTGAGAGGTCGACTTCTCTCAACATCATGATGAAGACAATCTAACACATGGTCACAGTGATGAATATCATAATAAACTTTATCTTATTTCAATCTCATATTAGGGTTTCTCCATCTCCCCAAGAACTAATGATCTACTCAGACATAGAGGCAATCAACATCATGGAAATAACAATAGAATCTATCATAGATGAATAGTACTTGTATAAGTCCACAACGAGTACAGAAAATACAACAAGATGTAGATGGGATGGATGGAGATAGTGGTGATGCAGTGGTGGATGATGAAGATTGATGCCTTAGCCTCCCAGATCTGTGCAGGGCAAAGATGGATCCCCGGTGGACGAGTTCCCCCTCCAGATGCCTTCGGGAGGTGAGGTTTCTGTGATTTCTTGGTGTTCTGTATGTCGTCTCCCGATCCAGTTGCACGGGGTGAAACTATTTGAGGAGGCGGTGGCGGCGCTAACTATACGGCCGGAAAATTTATTCCTGCCGTATAGTTAGTCGTTAAACCATCTGTCTCCCTTGATTGCTTTGGGTTTTCTTCTGGTATTATTAATATTCCCAAATAAGCGATTTATGTTGTTTTTGACTCCTTTTCTCCTCAGTACAACTACTTAAAGTATTGTGTCTATTGTATCCATCATCTGTCCTGATCCTGGTGAAAACATACATAAAATGTGCGCGGGAGCGCCATAAAATACCAAGATCCTACATCTACAATGCACTAGCAATATAAAACATGATGCAAATTATCATCAGTCATATTGAGTTAAAACTGATGGTAATTATTTAAAATTGCATCATAATAAAGAATCATCACATTAGCAACATGACAAGATTATTCTCAATTGAATATCCATCATATTTCTAGAGAACTCTTTATTGTTGCTAATATCCTTCCTACAGGTTCTACCCATTTAGTAGGTTTACCAACCTAAGGTCAAAGCATATGCTCTGATACCAGCTGCGGTGACCTAGCATACCACTGCATGATGTAGTACACTATAGTCGTTGACATAACACCAATGAAACACCGTTCAGTAGTATTACATCCCTCATAGTGGTACAACAGAAACACGGCAGGTCCAAGACATGACTATAGATTACAACTCAACTCTTTACAAAAGATCCAGAGAACACTCTAGGTTAAATAGGAAGAAATCAACTTCTTACAAAGAAGAACCAGAAATAACAACTCAGAACTATCTGGCTAATAAGACTAGCATCTAAACTATCTGGCTTTTAATTGCTACTAATGCAATGCTCTAAAGAAGTAGGTTTTATGGCTAAATTATCTACTCCTATCTAATCAGGAACTTCGTCTTCACTTTGGTTGATGTATATGTTGAATTCATTGACTTTATTGAAGAACTTGAGCTATCGATGATGGTTTCTTGAGCACAAGTTGGTGTTGACATCGTCTTGAACAGCTTAGAATCTAGCAAGGGTTAAGAACGTACGGTTGAGTACGAGCATACTCAGCAAGTTCACTAAAAAGGAGTGTTTGATGCACTATCTACAACCACAAAACATAGGTCATAAGCAATGCAGGTTTTCGTAAACATTTCTTCAAAGGTTGCTTTTATTCTAAAAAGCTATGTCCGTCAGCCTTCATAGGTTTACCAGAACTTTTGTGGAGTTCCTTTCCAGTCGCGTTCTCAGCTCCTTCCCGGAATAGGGAGTAACATGTCACAGTTCTTACACTCTATAGAGGTCGTTGCTTTACCCATGAGAGACGAAATTCTTGTTGCATAACCGGGCAAATCTTACCCATCCACAATTCCATGATTTGGGGCCCAGTAGATGATCCAAGCCAATCACTACCCTTCTCCACGACCCCACATGAAGACACGATCCCCCAAGAGGTTTACCATGAATACAGTTCGGGTAGCCTCTTGAAGACTCTATAAGCAGCTCTGCCTGGTAGCCACCATCAGCTACGGTGAACCTCTACCAAGACAGCTATGTATAGATAATCTAGACACCGATATCGAGGGGCACTGAGGGGTCCCACCCATGTGCTGGATTCTCCACAAGAAATTTGTGATGACCCACAAGTATAGGGGGTGTATCGTAGTACTTTCGATAAATAAGAGTGTCGAACCCAACGAGGAGCAGAAGGTGTTGACAAGTGGTTTGGATCAGGAATTCTCTGTAAATACTTAGCAAACGGATTTTTAGGTTTTTTTTTGATAATGTAGATAAATAAAGTGCGAGTAAATAAAAGACAATAATAATAATTGTAGCAAGTGGCCCAATCCTTTATTTAGCAAAGGATAAGCCGGTTGTATTACTTAAGATGACCAAACGTTCTCGAGGACACATGGGAATATTGTCAAGTGCTTTCGCTTCATATAGTTGATTAATCTTCTCCGGTTGGATAAATGTTGTGTGGGTGAACCTATGTTAATGTACTGACCTTACTAGGATTAATACATACTTGTGATTATACCCCTTGCAAGCATCCACAACTACAAGAACGTAATTAAGATAAAAACATAACCATAGCCTTAAACTCTGAGATCCTACACTCCCTTATGCAAAGGTTTCCTAACGGGGGTTTAGGTTTCTGTCACTCCGGTAACCCCATGATTAGTACACAAATACACAATGCATTCCCCTAGTCCCATGAAGGTGAAGTATCATGTAGTCGACATTCACATGACACCACTAGAAGAATAGCACCACAACTTAAATATCAAACCATTAAATGTTTCTCAACACAATTCCACTACTAACAACATGACTTCTCCCATGTCCTCAAGAACTAAACGAACTACTCACGAGACATCATATGGATCAAGATCAGAGATGAAATAATGATAAGTAACAACCTAAACATGAACAATAATTCAATGGTTCCACTCAATAGCATCAACTACAACAAGTAATCAACATCGGGAAAGTTTCCCCTAAGAACTATGCAAGATTCAACCCAATTGTTACAATGGTACGGAGTGGTGGTGATGGTTCTGGTGGAGATGATGGTGGAGATGATGATGATCCCGATGAAGTCTAGCTTGATGACGGTGTTGATGGTGACAATCTCCCCTCTCCGGGAAGGATTTTCCCTGGCAGATTTCTGCCTGCCGGAGAGCTCTTTCTCTCTCTAAAGTTTCCACCCCGCAGAGGCTGCGAAATCTTTCTGTGGTCGCTCCCCAAACTTTAGGGTTTCGAGGGGAATATATACATGGAAGGGCGATGCCGGAGGTCAGCCAGGGTGGCCACACCACCTGGTAGCGTGGCCTAGGGGGCCGCGCCAGGGGGTGATGTGGGCCCCCTGTGGCCCATCTCCACCTCCCCTTCTAGCATTCTTCATCTTCTGGAAAAATAGGATTTTTCGTATATTTTCTAGGATTTTCATCAGGACAGTGCTTTTTCCATCAGAATCCTAACTCCGGTGGTTCATCGTCCAAAAGTCATCAATCATGCAAAAATAGATGAAATAAAATAAGTATCATCTCTTAATATGAAATATATCAATGTATAATAGTAAATTATGATATAAAATAGTGATGCAAAATGGACGTATCAACTCCCCCCAAGCTTAGACCTCGCTTGTCCCTAAGCGAAAACTAAGCTCAATAAACATGACCACAGGTTTATGGAGTGAAGTGTCGATAAAGAGAATACAGATAAGAAGCATCACATTCATCAATACACAAATCATAATAGAAAACAACTCACTATTATATAACTCAATTTTCAATGAGTAAGGGAAACCCAATAAAGATACACAAAGTAAATCATAATTGGTAATGGCAAACTTTGTTCTTGGTCAGAGAATAGTTAACAAATTGCAGGAGTCAAACATAATGGGGTTTTCAATGATAGATTTCAAAGTAATATTCACTCAGATAAGAGCAGTCTGCAAAACAAGGAACATAAGAAACAAGATTGAATAAATCATCATATGGATGATTGAATCACAAAAACTCAAATGCTTGCTTGAGATAGAAAGGAATAGGTTTACTGACTCAACTAAAAAGTAAAATATAGGCCCTTCGCAGAGGGAAGCAGGGATTTCAAGTTTCATAAAGAGCTTCCAAAAATTATGGTACTTACTAGCTTTGAGCCCTCATTACCCCTATCATAGGCATCTTGAAGTGATTAAGGTTAATGTGAGGGAAAATATGAGTTATATGCTTGCCGAATTATAAGATTAAAATCTCATGCCCCTTGAGTACGAGTACCAGACCTCATGCTACTCAACTTTGGTCTCCAGTAAGTTCTTGTCATTGTAAGTGTATGTGTATCATAGAGAACCGCCAACGGGGTACCCCTTTCCCCATGACACAGGAGCTATCCCATATCAAAATGACAAGGCAACAGACAGTGAGCATCTCAGCGATCTTTTATTTGATATTTGCATAGGTTTTTATTGAGGATGCTTCATAGAATGCCACTATGGTTATGCTGCAAGTTTCCACCATGATTAGGCATGGCTTAGGCTAGCCTCCCAGGCATTTCTCTAACACATATACAAACTCCATGAGCTTACAAGCTCCCCTTTTATTTCACACCGCCGGCATCCATAAACAAAAGAACATGATTCAACTAAATAATAAGTGCAATGTCGAAAGTGGACCCCATATTAACATGGTTTTGCTAACTCCCAACTTATAATTTGCAAGCATACAAGTTTCATAAGATAGTCACAATGGTTCAAATTTATTAAGTACAAGAAAATAAAGTGTGCCATCAAGTTTGTGAGAGCTTTAATCACTAATTTTCACATAACAAGTTTAATTTGGAAGATAGATAAAACTCGAGAATTTACTTGAAATAGCAATAATGCTAATAGGTAGATATGGTGGACATAAATGGTATAGGTTTTAGTTCAAGGATTTGATGCACGAGAAGTATTCCCTCTTAGTACAGGTTTTTCGCTAGCAAGGCTGGGTAGCAAGCATAAGAGTTGAAGGAAACAAACAAACATACAAGTGATAGAAAAAATCATGCAATCTTCCTTGGAAACACAAAAGATCTTAACTAGAGAATACTAAGCTTATGAGCTAATCAAGAAAGAAAGATAATGAAATTATATTTCTAAAAGTACTTTCTC
The DNA here is from genome assembly GCA_916181665.1 of Avena sativa. NCBI lineage: Eukaryota > Viridiplantae > Streptophyta > Magnoliopsida > Poales > Poaceae > Avena > Avena sativa. The sequence continues at coordinate 537,853,272 of OV702289.1, read as the reverse complement.
TTTTGCATTCAATCCTCAAATAGTGTTGCTACTGACCAGAGCTAGGTTTGCCAAAACCAACTAAATTCACTTAATGATCCCAAAGTGATACCAATACTAACAACAAGATCAATCATATAACAGAAATTGCAGACTAAAATAAGATGTGCAAAAAGTAAATGATAGAACTTCTCATTAATATTTCATAACGGCAATTCACACCAAGGGATACATAGATAACTAACTAGAGGAGAGATACTTCCACAATGCAAACCATCCTGTATGATAACTTCTCTATTCATGATATGACTCTACTAAAAAGGTAAAAAGATGAAATATAAGGATGTGATACCACGGCACTCCCGCAAGCTTGGAACAAACCAAGGGGATGCGAAAACCTGATGATGGATTACTCCTTCGGCGGTGGTGGTGTTCTCTCATCATCATCAGACTTCCAAGGTAAAGGCTCCCCATCAACAAAGGACATCTTGATTTCCAATATCCTGAAACTAGCAGCAGAACTTATGTGTTTAAACCTAGCCTCATACTCACAGTTTTGATTTTGCATGTCGTAGAGCTGTGCTTGTAGTTGGTTGGTTGTTCGATGGAGTGAGAGAATTTCATCCCTAAGCTCAGCAGTCTCCTTCTTGTGCTCGGCGATGAGTTCTGAACTTATCTTATGGATGATATCCACTTCGCGTTCTGCCATCTTCTTGTACCTAAAGACTTCTTGCTCCAGTGCTTCCATCCTGTCGTCCAGACTACCTTCTCCTTTAGGGCCCTGAACCTCTTTTATCTGTACCTTCCCATCTTTGAGCAACAACTCCTTGGGGTAAATCTACAACTCATACATGTATGGGTTGATGATGTCCGAGGAGGAATCCTCCTTGGGTGATCCAGAGGAAGACATTGTGGCTCCAAAACTGAGAATCTGGCTGTCAGAAACAGATCAAAACGAAAACACGACGAGAACATGATATGCGGACCTCGGGGGATCCGGGGGATTATATATCACGGAGTTTAACAACAAAACGAAGGTACTCGGAGAAAACGGGTTGGAGACGGGCTCCAGGGTGGCCACACCCTCTGGTGGCGCGGCCACGTGGGCCCGCGCCATGGGGTGGTGTGAGCCCCTCGGGCTCCGTTTCCGTCCCTTTTTCGACTCATCATCTTCCATGTTAGATAAGAACTACAAAAATATAAATTCAAAAGTTTTTCACGGACCTTTTCTTACTAGAATTGTTACCTATTCGAAAACAAACTCTGCAGGTTTCTGAATTTGGTCTTTAATAAATTCTTCCGGAGTCACCACTTGAATAATATCAATATCTTCATTGTAAGAATCTCTAGAAATATAGTGCTTGAATCTTTGACCATTCACCACTTGTGTAGTGTTGTCTCTTAAGGAATAAATTTTTATTGCAACTGAACGATACACCTCTTCAATAACAAAAGGTCCTTCCCATTTTGAAAGTAGTTTTCCTAGAAAAAATCTGAGACGAGACCTATACAATAGAACTTTCTCACCAACATGAAACTCTCTCTTAAGAATTCTCCTATCATGCCATCTTTTAACTTTTTCTTTAAAGAGTCTAGCATTTTCATAAGCCTCACTTCTCCACTCATCTAAAGAACTCAAGTCAAGCAATCTTTTCTTACCAGCAAGTTTAAAATCTCTATTAAGTTCTTTCACTTCCCAATAAGCTTTGTGTTCTAATTCTAAAGGCAGGTGACAGGATTTTCCATAAACCATTTTGTAAGGAGACATTCCCATAGGATTTTTATAAGAAGTTCTATAAGCCCATAAAGCATCATTCAACTTTTTAGCCCAATTTTTTCTAGATCTATTAACAATCTTGTGCAAGATAGATTTAATTTCTCTGTTTGATAGTTCTACTTGCCCACTGGTTTGGGGATGATAAGCTGAAGCAATTCTATGATTAATGTCATATTTAGCAAGGGTCTTCCTAAAACCACCATGAATGAAATGTGAACCTCCATCAGTCATAAGATATCTAGGCACTCCAAACCTAGGAAATATAATGTAACACCCCAAATCTTGTAATCAAGATTATCAAGTTCTAATCACCCAATTTAGGGCTAACAAAAACTTCTATTAAGAAAATGAATTATGAATGCATGTGTATTTGCATTAGTGCAGAATTGAGTGCATATGCCATGCTTGATTGTTCTAAATGTTGTGAAATGGTTTAAAGGTGAATGCCACATCATCTAGACCATTTACAAACAAAATCCAAAGAAAAAGAAATAAAATAAGAATAAATAAAGCAAATGGTCATTTTGACCATTTTAAACCACTAGTCCACTTTAGGTGTTCCTAGAGAAGAATTTCTAACAGAAGCAATTATATTTCTTTTCACCCCTTGCTAGACCAAGTAAAATTGTATCAAGGCCCACTTTACAAACTTACAAAAACATCTATCAAATCAATTTAAAGGAAATTTGAAAATTGAATAAAGTGTATGTGTTAACATCCCACTTTTTCAAAAACCTACCAAATCAATTCACCTTGACCTCTCCAAGCAAACCTAGTCTCTCAAGCTTAATTCAAGGTCACTCAAAAAAATTGAATCAAAAATTCCAAACTTCATCTCATGCGGCCATTAACACAAACACCTTGTCTGCACTAATTAAACCCCTGGCCTAACTTCACTGTTTTGTATAGTGATCATCGACCAAATGGTCCCCTCTTAACCCTCTGGTCCCCTCTGAGTCTAACCCAGCCCAGACCAATCCCCCCTTCACTGTGGAGCACAGTGGAGCGCCGCCCATTTGTGGTCATCGCCGACCGACCATGGCCAGCTTGCACCAGACAGCCCCGCGCCCAACCAGGATGTCCAGGAGCATCGCCGCAGCCTACCGCCACCCCCTGTCTAGGCCACAGCCCTAGCCGAGCCATGGACCACCCTAGTCTCGCCGCACACCGCCTCTCTTCACCGTGTCCAGAGCGCGCCAGTGCGCTGTGCCCGACCAGCCCCGCCAGCTCGTGCCTTGCCCTCATCGCGCATGCATAGCCTCGCCATGATCACGCCAACCCAACAGACACCCCCGTTCGCCGCCGCATGACCCGTAGCTCCCACGCGCCATCGAGAATGCTGCCTGTCCCGCGCGGAGCGCCGCACGCGCCAGACCAAACTAGACCGCCCCGTGCCGCGCCCTTACTTCCATGAGAACCGCCAGGGAGCACCGCACTGTCCTACACCCTCTCCCATGCCTTTAGCTCGCTGTATCATCCCCGCAGGAGACGCCAACCCATCCCGCTCGGTCGCCTCGTTGGTGTATAAATAGAGGGCCTCTCTACCCCATTTCTCTACACCACCTCACTCCCCACTCCTCACTGACCTTCCCCACTTCTTCCCGGAGCAAGGCGAGCACCACCGTGCCAGAATTTCACTAGAGCTCACCGCTACTGGAGAAGAAGGGCGTCGTTGATTCTGACCACCCCTAGCCCTGCCGTGACCGCGCCTCGCCTTGCCATCGTCTACCAAGTCGTTTCCCTCGTCGCCGACCCTAGATGGAGCCTAGGTGAGCCCCGCGAGACCCCCACTGCCGTGCTAGGTCAAATTCCTCGCAAGAGCTGTTCGTCGTCGACGATGACGCTCGGCCGTTCGATTAGAATAGGATCGCATGGTCCAGATTCCTAGATACTATTTTGGTTAAACTGAGTCGCTGACTGGTGGCCCCCATCTGTCAGCAGCCCGCTGTGCTATGCAGTGCAGCTGGGCCGACCCGTTTAGCTTTCCCGCGCAGCCCAGGAAATTCAAATATGGATTTTCTAGTTTAATTGAAATCCTATTATGTCCCTAGATTAAAAAATCAATTCAGATAGTTTCACTTAACCAAATTGCATGATTCCAATTTTTTTAGAAAGGTAATTAAATTATCTATCCAAGACCGCTAGATTAAAATCATTTGGAGTTAGAGATAATCTTTAGCAAAAATAACAAGACAGATACTTTTGCAACTTCAAACATTTATTAAAAATCAACTATAATAGCTTTTGAGTTGATTCCAACTCTCAAAAATCACATTTAACAATATCTATCTGAATATGTAAAAATATCTAGGATTGCATGTAGTGACATTGGACTAGTACCAAAAGAATGCTATTAGGGCATTTCTAGTCATTTTAAATCTATTAAATAATAATCTTAAACTTTATACAATGTGACCAACCCTTTAAATCACATTCCCATGTATTAGAATATGTGGTGATGACATGTGTCAACATGATCCCTTATTTTATTTGGAGAATATTAAATCTTAATTAATTTCAATGAGTAGAAATTACTTTTCTCAAATAAACTAAATAAAACTAGTTCTTTAATTATTGTGATGATTGTGATGATGCTAGATCATCAAGTGTGAACCTTAGTGTGCTGAATAGACTTAGTTAAGTATTGTTTGGTGATTGTGTACCCCGTATTCATTTATAGACGATAGTACCGACCAAGGATATGAGGAGGAGTTCTACCCTGAAGAAGACGAAGAAAACTTCAATCACTGCACCAATCAAGGCAAGCTATTATTGCCAAGCTAGAATTATACAAGTTAACCTAAGCAAGATGCATTAGGCATGCTTGTTTATACATTTTGACTTATACCCATCCCATGTTTTACTTGCAAGCTTTACTCTTTTACTTTACTAAAGTTCTGTACTTTTAGTTAGTGCCTTGTGAGTATTTGGAAAGTAGTATAGATAGCATAAAGAGTATAAAACTCGGCCTATACTAGATGTCATTCTATGGCATGAGATTGAGATTAACATCCCTCATTAGTGAACACTCTTAACTTAGTGGCTAGTGCTAAGAATAAAACTTGATCACTTTAGATGGGAATACTTGGTGAAAATGATTGTGAAAACATTGGAATGATGAGTCATTCTATTGAAATGTTTTGACACGTGTTGAGAAACACAAATGGATTTTGATGATGAAAATGTTGAGGCAGGAGCCTTAGCCCTTTATAAAAACTGATGGTTGGGTTCGGATGCGATACCATTCCAATTTTACCGTATAACCAAAATACCTGAATTTGGTAAGGCTTAGCCGAAAGTTTATATGCATTAGTATGGGTTCCCTCTCAGAGGAGGTTTTAGCTGAGGCTACCTCTTGATGATTTCCACCTATTCAGTGCCCAGGATGGCAGATGGCCATGGCTGGGAGGCCAAGCTCATAGGGGAGGTGCCTATACTAGAGTGTGTAATTGAAAGGTTATGTTTTATTATCCGCATACTAAGTATGATGATTCAGCGTTATCCCTGACGGATGTATCGAATTTTGTGGTGAAAGTGTACCACCTCTGCAGAGTGTCAAACTATTCGAATAGCCGCGTTCACGGGCATGGATAGTTAGAGTGGCCATACTATTCCGCCGTCAGATGTTTTCAAAATGACTTGTGAAGTGAACTATGATTTTGACTTGACCACAATAGGTTGTGAATATGAAAACTAGGTTCCCTACTTAAAGTTATTTAGAATCTTTACTTAGTTTTCTTTACTTCTGAACTCAGTTTAGATAAATATGGCTTTTTGCAAATAAAATTAGAGCTTAGGATTCCTACTAGAACTACCTTACTTGTTAGTGATAGTTTGCGAGTACTTAAAGAGTACTCATGGCTTTGTCCCTGGCTATTCCCGTGGACAGATTATGAGGAGGACTATCAGGAAGATGGACAGCAGGACGGCTACGACAACTAGGATCATCTCCCATCATCATCATTGCCTATGACACTAAAGATGGAGCCCACTTCTACGCTTATTATTCTGCTGCTTATTTGTATTAAGACTGGATCATGAGATCCTTTATTTGTGTAAGACCTTATTATGGTTTATAATGGATGATGTACTGTGATATCCAATCTATTATGTCTCGCAAAAATGGTAATCCTGGGATTGTGATGTATGGCATAACAGGCATCTGGGATTAAAAATCCGGGTGTTGACAGATAACATCCTTAAGCATTTTTAAAGAGGTCTCACCATGAGCAATTTTTGTAGGTTTGGCTTCTACCAACTTAGTAACATAATCAGCAGCAACAAGAATATGAGTATAACCTTTTGAAGGAGGAAAAGGACCCATAAAGTCAAATCCCCAACAGTCAAATGGTTCAATAACAAGAGAGTAACTCATAGGCATTTCATTGCGTCTAGAAATATTACCAACTCATTGACATTCATCACATGATAAGATAGACTTTCTTGCATATTTAAAAAGGGTAGGCCAATAGAAACCTGATTGTAGAACCTTTTGTGTGGTTCTATCTCCAGCATGATGCCCTCCATAGGCACTACCATGACATTTCCGCAATATCTCTTTTTGTTCATATTCTAGAACACATCTTTGCATAATACCATCCACTCCCTCTTTATATAAATGTGGGTCATCCCAAAAATAATGCCACAAATCATAAAAGAATTCCCTTCTTTGTTGGGCTATAAAAGTTGGAGGCAAATACTTGGAAACAAAAAAGTTAGCATAATCAGCATACCAAGGATTCTCTCGCGAGCTTACTTCTATTGCAGCCAACTGTTCATTTGGAAAACTATCATTAACATGCATAGGATCAAAAGAAATGTTTTCCAATCGAGATAAATTATCAGCAATAGGATTTTTAGCACCTTTCCTATCTACAATATGTAGATCGAACTGTTGTAAAAGTAACACCCATCTAATAAAACTAGGCTTAGCATCTTTCTTTGTCATAAGGTACTTAATAGCAGCATGATCAGTATGAATGGTAACTTTTGAATCAACAATATAAGGTCTAAACTTATCACAAGCAAAGACAACAGCTAAGAACTCTTTTTCAGTAGTAGCATAATTCTTTTGAGCAGAATCAATAGTCTTACTAGCATAATGGATAACATTCAACTTTTTATCTATTTGTTGTCCAAGAACAACACCTACAGCAAAATCACTAGCATCACACATAATTTCAAAGGGTAAATTCCAATCAGGTGGTTGGACAATAGGAGCAGTAGTTAAAGCTTTCTTTAGAGTTTCAAAAGCTTCCTTATAATCATCATCAAAAACAAAGGTACATTTTTTTGGAGAAGATTAGTAAGAGATTTTGATATCTTGGAGAAATCTTTAATAAACCTTCTATAGAAACCAAAATGACCAAGGATACTACGAATACCTTTGACATCCCTAGGATAGGGCATTTTCTAAATTTCTTCAACTTTAGCTCTATCAACTTCAATGCCTCTTTTAGAAATTTTATGTCCAAGGACAATTCCTTCATTAACCATGAAGTGGCATTTCTCCCAATTAAGAACAAGATTAGTTTCTTCGCATCTCTACAAAAATTTATCAAGGTTGTGCAAACAATTATCAAAAGAAGTTCCATAGACGGAAAAATCATCCATGAATACTTCCACAATTTCCTCACAAAACCATGAAAGATAGCAGACATTCATCTTTGAAAAGTAGCAGGAGCATTACACAAACCAAAAGGCATATGCCTATAAGCATAAGTTCCATAAGGACACGTAAAAGTGGTTTTCTCTTGATCTTGTTGTTTAACAGCAATTTGAGAGAACCCAGAGTATCCATCAAGAAAGCAAAAATGAGTCTTCTTAGACAACCTTTCTAACATTTGATCAATAAAAGGCAGCGGGTATTGATCTTTCCTAGTAACTTTGTTAACCTTTCTGAAATCAATGCACATCCTATAACCAACTACTACTCTTTGGGGAATAAGATCATTATTCTCATTAGGCATGACACTAATTCCTCCTTTCTTAGGGACACAATGAATAGGACTAACCCATTGACTATCAGCAATAGGATAAATAATACCAGCATCAAGGAGTTTTAATACCTTATTTCTTACCACCTCCTTCATCTTAGGATTTAAACGACGTTGATGTTCTACCACTGGTTTTGCATCAGGTTCTATATTAATAGCATGCTGACATATAGTAGGAGAAATCCCTTTTAAATCATCAAGAGTGTAACCCATAGCTCCTTGGTATTTCTTCAATACTTCTAATAATCTTTCCTCTTCCTTTCCTGAAATTTTAGAACTAATAATAACAGGATATATTTTCTTATCATCAATGTAATCATATTTAAGATCATCAGGTAAAGGTTTCAGATCAAAAACCGGATCCTTTTTAGCTGGTAATGTGGTACCCAAATCTTCCACAGGTAAGTTATGCTTAAGCATCTTGGGTTGACGAAGGAGAATCTCGTCAATCTCATTTCTTTCTTCCATGAAGATCTCACTTTCGTGGTATTCCATATATTGCTGCAAAGCATTGTTAGGAGCAAGAGAAATAGAAGCAAGTTGTTCAACTCTAAAATCCTCATCATGCAATTCATTTTCATAAGGAACATTAGCAAATTTTGAAAAATTAAACTCATAAGATTCTCCATCAAATTTAGTTAAAATTTTCTCCCTCTTACAATCTATAATGGCTCCACAAGTGTTCAAGAAAGGTCTACCAAAAATGAAAGGACAAGTTTTACTAGCAGCTGAACCAAGTACTAGAAAATCAGCAGGATATTTTATCTTACCAGAAAGAACTTCCACATCTCTTACAATACCAATTGGAGAGATGGTCTCTCTACTAGCAAGGTGAATAACCACATCAATTTCTTCTAGTTCATAGGGACCAATTTCATGCATAATTTCTTTATAAAGCTCATAAGGAATAACACTTGAACTTGCACTAATATCACATAAACCATAATAGCAATGATCATGAATTCTAAAAGAAAGCACAGGGACACTAGCTTTCCTAGTTCTACTAGGATGTGAAACAATATTAGAAGCATCCTCACAAAAGATAATGTGTCCATCTTCTACACGTTTAGTGACAAGGTCTTTCACAATTGCTACTGCAGGTTCAACGTTTATTTGTTCATCGGGTTTTATAGCTTTCTTTGTACTTTTGTTAACCACACTAGTTATCATAGAATGCTCCTTTACCTTAATAGGGAAAGGTATTTTCTTGATGTAAGGTTCAGGTAAAATATGATCAACGGTGCAAATGTCAGTATTTCTAGCAAGAACACAATCAACAATATCTTTATATGGTGCATGATACTTGTTCCATTCCTTTTTGGGAATTTCAATATAAGAGGCAAAGGCCTTAAAACAATTTGCAAGAACTTGAGAATCAAGAACATAAACAGTACTAATATTATGAAAGTCACTGGTTCCCATAAAAGATTTAATGCATTCATAATCATAATTTATACCTGACTGTCTTCCTTTATCATTGTCCCATGCTTCAGCATTGTCTTGAATACAGTCTAGAAGATCCCATTTAGATCCTTCTTTCATACGTGGAAATGATCCAGCGCAAGAAGCATCCAATAAATCCTTATCATGAAGAGAAAGCCTTGCATAAAAGTTATTGATAATAATATTATTGGGGAGCTCATGAATAGGACATTTGAGCATTAGTAACTTCAATCTCCCCCAAGCTTGGGCGGTACTCTCTCCATCACGAGGCCAAAAGTTATATATTTGATTCCGATCTTTATGAATCTCACTAGGAGGATAAAATTTGGAATAAAACAGAGGTACAATTTCCTCCCATTCAAGAGATTGTCCATTCTTTAGTAGCTTATACCATTCCTCAGCTCTGCCTTTCAATGATACAGAGAATAACTTTTTCTTAAATTGATTTGTTGTAATACCTACACACTTGAACAATCTGCATAATTCATGTATAAAAAGCAAATGATCACCAGGATGGAGAGTTCCATCTCCAAAATAGTAGTTATCCATAACACAATCAACAATTTTTTTAGGTATTTTAAAAGGATCAATTTCAGCAGGTGGTGGTTCATCTACTACCTTAGCAGTGGTAGTAGCATTCTGAAATAAGAAACTAATTGAATTATCCATATTGAAATAAATTAATAACATAAATAAACAATACTCGTAGTAGAAGTTTCCTTTACCAGTTCTACTCTCCAATAGCGCTTCACTCCCCGGCAACGGTGCCAGAAAGTAGTCTTGATGACCCACAAGTATAGGGGGTGTATCGTAGTACTTTCGATAAATAAGAGTGTCGAACCCAATGAGGAGCAGAAGGTGTTGACAAGTGGTTTGGAGCAGGAATTCTCTATAAATACTTAGCAAACAGGTTTTTAAGTTTTTTTGCTAATGCAGATAAATAAAGTGCGAGTAAATAAAATACAATAATAATAATTGCAGCAAGTGACCCAATCCTTTCTTTAGCAAAGGACAAGCCGGTTGTATTACTTAAGATGACCAAACGTTCTCGAGGACACATGGGAATATTGTCAAGTGCTTTCGCTTCATATAGTTGATTAATCTTCTCTGGTTGGATAAATGTTGTGTGGGTGAACCTATGCTAATGTACTGACCTTACTAGGACTAACACATACTTGTGATTATACCCCTTGCAAGCATCCGCAACTATAAGAAAGTAATTAAGATAAAAACCTAACCACAACCTTAAACTCTGAGATCCTACACTCCCTTATGCAAAGGTTTCTTAACGGGGGTTTAGGTCTCTATCACTCCGGCAACCCCACGATTAGTAGCCAAATACACAATGCATTCCCCTAGGACCATAAAGGTGAAGTATCATGTAGTCGATGTTCACATGACACCACTAGAAGAATAGCACCACAACTTAAATATCAAACCATTAAATCTTTCTCAACACAATTCCACTACTAACAACATGACTTCTCCCATGTCCTCAAGAACTAAATGAACTACTCACGAGACATCATATGGATCAAGATCAGAGATGAAATAATGATAAGTAACAATCTAAACATGAACAATAATTCAATGGTTCCACTCAATAGCATTAACTACAACAAGTAATCAATACCGACAAAGTTTCCCCTAAGAACTACGCAAAATTCAACCCAATTGTTATAGTGGTACAGAGTAGTGGTGATGTTGCTGGTGGAGATGATGATGATCCTGATGAAGTCTAGCTTGATGACGGTATTGATGGCGACGATATCCCCTCTCTGGGAAAGAATTTCCCTGACAGATTTCTGCCTGCCGGAAAGCTCTTTATCTCTTTGTAGTTTCCGCCCCGCAGAGGCGACGGAATCTTTCTGTGGTTGCTCCCTGAACTTTTGGTTTCTGAGGGGAATATATATGCGGAAGGGCGATGCCGGAGGTGGCCCAGGGTGGCCACACCACCTGGTGGCACGACCCAGGGGGGCATGCGCCAGGGGGTGGTGTGGGCCTCCTGTGGCCCATCTCCACCTCCCCTTCTGGGATTCTTCATCTTCTGGAAAAATAGGATTTTCCGTATATTTTCTAGGATTTTCCGATCTTTGGAAATATTGCACCTAGACAGTGCTTTTTCCATCAGAATCCTAACTCCGGTGGTTCATCCTCCAAAAGTCATCAATCATGCAAAAAAAGATGAAATAACATAAGTATCATCTCTTAATATAAAATATATCAATGTATAATAGTAAATTATGATATAAAATAGTGATGCAAAATGGACGTATCAATCTGCAGCTTCACGATAAGGTCATCCGTCCATGTGAAAGGAAGAAGATCCAGCTAACTTCTCCGTCCCATTCTAGATCTCATGGTTAACGCGTAATATATGGCGCTAGAATCACTGGTGACATTGGTTGTTAAGTCCTAGATATTATGTTCCTTTACCACTGGAACTATATCAATAGATTATTACCACTTGATAAATAATCCATAATCATATTATTATGAAAATAGTATCATCTGACCTTTTTGAAATGCAAGTGATGACAACATTTGAGTTACAAGCATTTGATAGAAAATAACCAAAGGACGTGAGCAAGTTGTGAACTTGCCTTTTGTGATTGCAAGATTATGCACTCACGATCTTCAGGACACTAGAAGATCCAATTCTAAAAGTAGCATCATTGGTCCAGTAAGGACTAATGTTTAAAGAAGCAATATGTTGATGCATAAGTATTGTAATGCATTTTGTAAAATCCCGAGATAACTCCCAATAATGAGAATGAGTTAAATAGAAGTGATGTATTTTAATATTTAGTTATTTCTAATGTTTACTCCATAAGTAAAAATATCTACAAAGTATTTAAGTGTTTAATATGCAAAGTATAAGAGTGAAGTATAATAATATTCTAAGATTGAGGTGAATTGCTATCTGGTAATTATGACGGGATTTATTATGTTAAGTTGTTACGAGTTAAGGGACTCATTATAAGATTGTAGTTTGAATTGGCAAAACGAATAAATTTTGAATAAAAGATTTCTTTCTTAAAGTTTAAACAACCTTTCTGGTTAATCGAATGTGATCAATGTCGTTTGCGCTTATCCAATAAGCTTGCATTTGAAATGCCTTATGACTTAATTTGGAACAGACAAATGTTAACTACTAAAACATAAATTTTCTTTAGGCATTAAGCATGACTTTGTGTACCAAAGTTAACTTTCAAACATAAATAGACTTAGGGTGTGATGTGTTTAAGTATTTAAAAGTTTCAAGCTTTGTAATAAGCATGTTTGAGACTGTGACATCATTCACTTCTGATTTAAGTGAATGAGGAGTTTAAATGTGGTTTGTTATTAAAATATAATTTATCTTATTAAGGAAAGTAATTTTAGATGATCTTATGAATCTGTTAGAATTTGAAGTCATGTTAAGAATGGTTAAAAGATAAATAGCATTCACTTCTATTATATGTGAATGATGTTTAAAATTTACTTAAAGTTGTTGGGTTTAGTTTGTATTTATGATTTTTGAAAGAATTTTATAAATTTAATAAGTTACACTTAAGTTTTATTATAGATCCCAGTTATGGCTTTGGACTTAGTTTTTTAGTTATAAAGGATTTAAGGTTTTATACATATAATTGTGATTATTTCTTATTTAAGAAATGTGTTTTAAAGAATTTACAAACTAGGTCTTTTATTAAATAGGTAAGAATTTATTTATTTTTAAAAAATCTTAAAAACCTTTAGAAAAATACTTTTAATATTTTTCTAATAAAATATATTTATTCAAGATCTTAAAAGTGATTTCTATTTATTTTTAAGTATCATTTGTATTTTTATAAAACTCTACAAAGTATTAAATGTATTTGAATATTTGCTTCAAGTTTCATTTGTAGAAAATTATAAAATGGTAGATTGATTTTATTACACATAATTGTTTTTATTGATTCTTAGGACTTTTACTTATTTTATGAACTTTCATTTAGGATTTAATAGTGTTAATATTCATTTGCATTATAACTAGCTTAAACAAGTAATGTTATATTTTTCCTAGGCATATATTATTCTTGTGATCATTTTGATATATCATACATATTTTTAGGAATTTTTTATATTTTTCTAGAGTGTAAATTATGTTCAAGGGTATTTTGGTCATTTAATATTTTAAATAGATTTCTTTTAACATCTAGACCTAGCCCATTAGGCTAGCCTAGCCCTGACCCGGGCCATTTGGGCTAGACAAAACCCACTCCCTTGAGTGGTACTGGACCGTACCGGCCCAGTACACACCTCGCTCTTTCTCAAGCTCGCGTCTCTCCTTCTTTCTCTTGCCCCGTCACCTCGCTCGATGTTGACGCCATCGCTCTCGATTCCGACCTGGCCCCACTGCCTTGGCCATTGCCCCGGTGCAAGACTACCAAGTCGACACCGCCGCATGGTCATGTCCGAGCCGATTCATCGATGGGGTCTTCTCCCGGCCGCACTGACCCCCGCCCGAGGCTAGGGTTAGGGTTCGGCCGCCTCGGTGCTTCGTCCACACCACACTGGGTTGCTCACGGTGCTCACCCCTTCTCCTCTGGCTGCTCCTGACGCGCTACAGGCGCGGGTTGCAGCGCCCCTCCAGGGGTGCTCCTCGTGCTGCTGCCTCTCCTCTGATTCCTCTTCTAACTTCTTGCGAGGACCTCGAGTAAGTGTGCTTCCCCCTCTACGATCCTCTATGTGCTCTATCTACCTTGCCATGTCAAGTGTTCTTACTATAATTACCCCCTGTCTAGGGTTCATCTCTGAACCTAGGGTTCATACCCTCTGCAGTGATGTTCAGTTAAATTTTTATGGTTCATCCTACCAGTGATATTATTTTGGGTGTTAATCTGCTAGTGGTACCTGTTGCACCCTAATGATCCTAGCATGTTGCTCTTCTTTCTGTGAGTTAGTCTCTGCTGAATATGTTGTTGCCACACTATTCTCAATCAGAGAACCTTCTATGAATGTGTACTTCATTTATATGTGGATCCTTATACAACAGTGGATGTGAGTACATTTTGTTGGGTTATGACTCACTAAATTGGGATGCCCTCTATTGAGGTGATGTTTGCTTGTGAAGCACTGATGTGCTTAGCCTCAGGATTTACTCCCGCTACTATGTAAATCTTAAGTTCCTAAAGCTAAACTGGCTCTGTGATTCATGAGGAAGTAATCTATGCAGAGATGATTTAGAAAGATGATTGATTCCTATCTTTTTATAGGAAGATGATTTACTTAATGGTCTCTGTCAAGTGTGGCCAAATGATAGACAATATTATATTCACTGTCTTTTCTAAATCAAATGTCTAATATGATTCCTAAATTCATTTAGGAAGGTGATTATCTGATTTTAATAGATATAGATGAACCTGTTGGTACAGAGGTGCTACCCAGTTGGGATGTGCCCTGAACTAGCAGTGTGATGAGTATAGATCTAGTTAGAACTAGATCCATTGGTCTGTGATGCTGGTCTAAGACAAAGATATGTAAAAAAAGTTGTTTTTATCTGTTGCTTCCCTTCTTAAACGATCTTTGATGGATAATCTCTAGGTATGATTCCTACAGTGCTTGGGAAATTAATTTGATAGGCCTTGGTAAGGTTAATATGATAGATCCCTACTGTTTAAGATGAATTCTGAATATGTTATTATTTGTGAGGTGATCCATAGGATGTGCCCAGAAATATTCATTTAAGGATTCTTATGTATCTAGTTATAAAACTAGAGATTTCTGTCCAAGATCAGTGATGCAAAGGCTGAGATCTAGGTCATAGTTTGTAAAGATTTACTCTTGGATTTGTTTACTTTCTTCTATGATGGATACACCTCACTTGGGTGTTTTTCTGAGAAACTATATATAGAACAACACATGGTTTGATGAAATGGATAAGGTCAATCATGTGATGGTTTTATATGAACTCACCACACAGCAGCGTGTTGATGATGTTGCTATGCTGATTGCTCTAGCTAGCTTGATCTTGGTGACTTGACCTCTCCCTGGACCTTGTTCTGCACCTCCTGGTACTGGTCCCGCTCCTTGTTCCTGTGATCTTGTACTTGTCCTTGCTATCCTCCTACACCACCCCTCCTTATGTCACCACCCTGTGGATGATTTGGTGGTTTGTTGTGTGCATTGGCCGATGGATTTATTAGGGATTTGGCAAGTTTGGTGTGTTCTTGGCTGTGTGCTTGAGACTGTGTTGATGAAATGAGATGCCCAGCAGCTGTGCTGCAGTAGTGTGGTTCCCTTTTGACTCATCGAGTTGTTGCTGCTATGTCGATAGCACATAGCATGCAGTTAGGTGATTGAGCTGCTTTACTGTGCTGTGCCTTTGGATCAGATCAAGTGATTCTGTTTCACTATTTAACCTTTTACTAGTTACTATCCTGGTGAAACTTGCCCCTTTTATTGAGCTAGTGATGTTGATCTGAAGCTGTTTGCTTAAAAGAATAGATATTATACATTGGTGAAATTTTCCCCTTTAACTTACTCAATGAGGTAAATAAGATCAGTGCACTCCACTGTTCTCTACTGAGAGTAAAACTAACCAATTAACAACCTATTTCTTTTTGAGTTTATTTTATTTTGCAGGAACAAGGATCTGGAAGATCAAGATTTAGTATAGATATAAATAGATAGACTAGGATTTTTCTCTTACCTTGTAATTCTATTTATCCTTTTTGTGAAGAATATTTGTAACATTATTCTTATTATTTAATAAAGTTTCATTTCATTGTAATTGGTTTTCTGTAATACTTTTATTTGATGGATTTATCTCCCTTTGTATTATTGTAATGGAATTAAGGAAACAAATAAGAATTCATTTCTTATTTAAATTACTTTGTTATCTTATATCAAATTCTCATTATTGTTTAATATATCTTTAATATAATCAAGCAATACTACTAAATCATTTTAGAAAACAATTTAATATTACTAACTTTTAATTTTCAAAAAAAATTCAAATGATTTAAATTTCAAATTTGAATTCAAATTGTTTCCCCAAAATTCATTTATTTCTAAAGATCATGTCAAAAATTATAGCAATCACGATACAAAGAGCCTTTCTTTTCCACTCTATTCGGGACCAGAGTTAATATTTAAGAACTACCATAATACCCATGGTAGGAATAATTATGGCAAACAAGTGTTTCAAGATTGAGTTATTAAGTTTCTTTGCTTAAGTTATAGACTTAATTGAGTATTCAAGAGTTGTTATAATGAATACCCTGATGTGATCTCTATAAGATCCTTCATAACTATGTGGCGGTTTTAGCTTGGTCCTGTTTAATCTACCCATAGATCCAAGTATATTACCCGAAGATAAGGTTTTAGCAAAGGTCATATTGGAACTTATCGCAATCAACTTGATGATCTACCTCAGTTTCACCAAGTTAATAGAAGCTTCAATCACTTTGACAAGTTTTATTTAAAAGCACGAAAATTATCCAGATTTTCTATACATGAATGCAATGCACACACCTCATCTGAGCTTATTTCTAAGCTCTAATGCTGGGATGTTCCAACATCATATTTAAATAAGTATGCAATATGATATGGTCCTTGTGCCTTGATCTCCATCGAGTGCTTCGGCATGACACCGTGTCACGGTATCTCCATGCCTTTGGCCAAACATTTCATAAACACTTACCTAGACCATAACACATCACATGCCTTGGAAAATAAAGTTAGACGCTTCTACTTTATCTTTTGCAAGTTTTACGTGGCTTTTAGGGATTTTGCACAAGACTTGTTTCTTACCTACGAACTTTCAACCACAACATGTTGGGCCACGTAGAGATAAACAAAACTTTTTCCCTACGCGGCGATCCCAAGATCTAGCTGAGGTAGAAGGCCACCAGGATTACCACTAGACCCGCAATTGTGGATTACTGATGAAGCGCGTCGCTTGATGTAGTGCAGTCCTCACGACCCGATCCAATCCACGGTCGTCGAAGTATTGATCGCACAACACCTTTGCCAGTATCCAGACATACGAGGAGGAGCGCCGAGAGTGGACTACTAGGTCCGGTACAGCAGCTAGACGGGATTGGAGCTAGGATGTCCAACGCATGGAATGACCTAACCATGCCCCTTGGGCATATGCGCCCCAGTATATATAGGGAGTGAAAGTGGGCTCCACTCACTTATGGCCCATTCACTAAAATGCCAATATTAGTCACTGTGAGTCCAACTCATTGACTCAGTCCGTGTCTGATTTGGGTCCAACCCAAATAGATTTTTGGTTCAGATCTAATCTAAACTGTAACATCCCAAAACTTCAAATCAAGCTTATCAAGTTCTAATCACCGAATTTAGGGTTAACAAAAACTTTTATTAAGAAAAAGAATATGAATGCATGTGTGTTTGCATTAGTGTAGAATTGAGTGTATATGACATGCTTGATTGTTCTAAATGATGTGAAATGGTTTAAAGGTGAATGCCACATCATCTAGACCATTTCCAAGCAAAATCAAAAGAAAAAGAAATAAAAAATGAATAAATAAAGCAAATGGTCATTTTGGCCAAAGTAAACCACTAGGTCACTTTGTGTATTCCTAGAAGAAGATTTTTAACAGAAACATTTCCAACTCTTTTCACCCCTTGCTAGACCAAGTAAAAGTGTATCAAGGCCCACTTTACAAACTTACAAAAACATCTTGCAAATCAATTTAATGGACATTTAAAAATTGAATCTAGTTCATAGGTTAAGATCCCACTTTTTCAAAAAAACCTACCAAATCAATTACCCTTGACCTCTCCAAGCAAACATAGACTCTCAAGCTTAACTTAAGATCACTCAAAAAATTTGAATCAAAAATTCCAAACTTTGTTTCATGCGGCCATTTCCACAAACACCCTGTCTGCACTAATTAAACCCCTGGCCTAACTTGATGGGGATATGCCAAAGGGGGTATGCCCAGCAGGACGTTCTGATTGGGCTGAAGGGCCTGTGAGTGCGCCTGAAGGATGGTGACTGGACTACAACGGAAGGAGAGGCCTGGCGATTGGAGACTGGAGGCCTAGGAGCGTAATGGAAGCCCAGTCGGAATAGGTCAAAACCTCTGAATCCTTATCTTGTTCGGTTGTATCTTGTAAACCCTAGCGAGGTGCCTCATATATAAACCTCCCTAGGGTATCCTAGAGACTCACGTTCCATCATACACCCCCTCAAGCGACTCGCTGCTCAGACGCCGAGCTCGCCACCCCTGTAACTCGCACTCCAATAATCTAATCTAGCAGGAGTAGGTCTTTACCCTCCGGGGGGGCGAACCTGGGTAAACCCATGTGTATCCGCCCCCATCTCGCACCACAGATGGCCGCCAACTCTTCCTCACGTTTCAATCAATCGCTGCTAGTGGCAGCGACTGTCGTGGCCATTTCCATGACAGTGGCGCCCACCGTGGGGCATAGCGGGACTGGCCTGAGTTCTGCGGCGAGACCCTACTCGCCAATCGATCGGCCGCTCACCACCGGTCGTATGATCGCCATCGGCGGGATCTTACAGATCCTGCCCAGCAGCTACATCCCAGCGTCACGCCTGGTCACTCACGGCGTGGTGATGCCTGTCGGCTCCATCAACCTCTTCGTCGTCTTCACCGGTGCGGTCGACCCAGCTGCAACGATGATCGTCGGCGGATCGTCGCCACACCACGATCTGCTCTCGGAGGAGCAGGTCCGCTCCATCAGGAGCCTCGTCACCAATTATGACACGGCCGCCAGCGATGCGGCCGAGACCAACGCCGCCACCAACGACGAGGCTCTAAACGACGACGCTGACTCCACGACCCCTGCTTCGGTCGATGGATCTTTCACCGCCGCATCCCGGGAGGACTCCATCACGTGAGTCTCCAACCCGGAGGATTTCGAGGACCCCTCCATCCTTAGGATCTTCGACTCCGACTCCAGCTCGGAATCTCCTGAAGACTTATGCGCCAGATCTAATCACTTCAACGCGATCTACATGGCGGGCAGCACGACCGCCCTGCTAGATCTGTTCGCCACGCCGATCCTGCCGACTGCGACGGCCACAGAGGTGGAGGAATCCCGCATGCGGCTCGTAGAGGCGCAACGCAATGAACTCGCCGAGTGCGAGAAATACCACCTCGAGCGGGAAATGGCGCGGGAGCTATCGCTCTACTACCAGCGCCGCATCAGGACCTGCCTGAACTCCAACGTCCAGGGCCGCGTCCTGAACTTCAACGACGAAAGCGACCCCGCACGTGCGGCCGAGCGCGAATACTGCGAGAACACGCCGTCGGGTGGAAGCAATCCCGCGATACCACCACCCGGCGCACCGGCGACCAAAGCCCCTCCACCACCCATCGGCCACACGCCCCTGCCGGACCAGCCGCGGATCATCATCCGCCTCAAGCCCGCGACGCCAACGGGCTACCACTCTACTCCACCCCGATGGACAATGTTGTCGCGGCCGATGCCGCGATCAGCAACCTCGATGTCCAAGGCGATGGCGCGCTATAGATCCAGTACGCCAAGGCCCTACTCGTCAGGGCCATCAAACAACAAGCAGCGGGAGTCGACCCGCAGGGGCGGATGTATTCCCGCTCTTCAGCAAGCAAAGCGGCGTCAAGCAGTCACCCCACCGTCACCAACGCATTGACTTGCCCTCCACCATAGCCCTTGGTGAACCAGCCACGGGCGACCAACCCCGCTCTGTCCACCAACGAGCCGCGACCGGCGAATAACATGGTCACCGCCAACGGGCAGCCCATTGATGCCCGAACAAACATCATCAACAACCAGGCGTGGCGGGCGCGCCAGCCCAACGACTTGCGGCACACCCTCACCAACCGCGGTGACCCGGAACCAAGAGGCTCGGTCAGTCGAGTCGGTCCGCAATGCTTCGGACCCATGATCCGCAGGGAAAAATACCCCACCAACTTCAAGGCTCCCAAAGAGATCGAAAAGTACGACCAGACGTACGATCCCGCTGTCTGGCTGGACACATACCTCATGGCAATGGGAATCGCAGGCCACACCGAACTGCTCGCCGCTCGCTACCTCCCCCTGATGATGGAGGGCGTGACTCGACAATGGATCAACACCCTCCCTGCCGACAGCATCGACTCCTGGGAAGAAATGCGGGACGCCTTCATCAGGCACTTCGAGGGCTCCTACACCCGTGCCACCACCATAGAAGACCTGGAGCGATGCATCCAGGGACAACGCGAGTCGACTCGCCGCTGGGTTCAAAGATGGCAAGAACTGTGGATCAATGCCTCCGGCATCCACCCAGATACGGCGATACATTGCTTCAAGAACACGTGCCGGTACGAACCCCTGGTCGCCAAGATCAAGAGGGTCTACCGGACGCTCGACAACATCCCCGGCCTCCTCGAGATCGCCAAGGGCTATGCGAAGGAGGACCCCAACCAAGACTCCGACGACGAGTTAGGAGGACGACGGCGAACCAGCATCCACGATAGTGGGCGCCTACGCGACATGCACTACAGCAACACCTGCATCACCGGCAAGCACCGCATGGACGGGCGAGTCGACTTCGTTGCCAACACCGGCTACGGCCAGCGCGACCCCAAGAGCTACCGCCGCGATGGAGGAAATTACCGCGACAACAGAAACTACCGCTCCAACAATACAGCAAGGCCGAAATTCGACCCCGTTGCCCTGCTCAACCAGCCCTGCATCTACCATAGCAGGGAGGGAAAACCCGCCACCCACACCACCGCGGATTGCCACTCTCTCAAAGAGATTGAGAAGGAACGGCGAGCAAGGGAGGACCCCAACAACAACCCACCCTGGGACAACGGGAACGCCGGCGGCTTCGGCACTGCCGGCGGCTCGCTACACACCTTCACCGGACTCGGCACCAAGCGTGAGAGAAAGGTGCTCGCCCGTGCGGTCGCCGTCAATGCGGTGACATAGGTCGACATCCCATGCTTCCTCAACTGGTCCGAGCAGAGTATCACTTGGAGTCGCCAGGACCACGCCCCTAGAACCGAGTACCCAGGGCGAGTCGCACTGGTAGTCAGGCCCAAAGTGGCCGATTACTGGCTACCCAAGACATTGATGGACGGCGGGAGCTCCATCAACATCATGTACCTGGACACGTTCAAGAGGCTACAGCTCCTAGAGTCGGCAATCCAGCCGACCCTGACAACCTTCCACGGTATCGTCCCCGGTCAGAAGGCATACCCGATCGGAAAAGTGACGCTACCCGTCACCTTCGGCACACCGGCGAACTACCGCATCGAGCGAATCGAATTCGAGCTGGTGAACTTCCACAGCCCCTACCACTTCATGCTGGGACGCTAGACGTTTGCCAAATTCATGGCGACCCCCCACTACGCGTACAACATGATGAAGCTCCCAGGGCCAAGAGGAATCATCACCGTCCACGGCGACCCCGACATGGCCATGGAATGCGAGGACAAAGGAGCCGAGCTCGCAGACGCTGTCAATGTCGCGGAGACCGACCACGCGGAGGAACTCGCGAAATACGCGGGCAACATCAACAAGGACGACCCCACCATCCTGAAGAAACCAACCGCCACGAACTCCACGTTCGAGGCGACCACGCACACCCGCACCGTCGAGCTCGTCCCAGGCGACTCCAGCCAGACGATCACCATCAGGGCGCACATGAGCCCCGCATAGGAAATCGCACTCATCGGATTACATGAGAACCACGACATCTTCACATGGAAGCCATCTGACATGCCAGGTGTCCCGAGGGAACTCGCTGAGCACAAACTCAATGCCGACCCCAAAGTGCGACCAGTAAAGCAGTCACTATGGCCCTTCAATGAAGAGCGCCGCCGAGCAATCGCCGAAGAAGTATAGCGCCTGCTAGTCGCAGGCTTCATTCGGCCAATCAAATACTCCAAGTGGCTGGCAAACCTAGTCCTGGTTCTAAAAAAGAACAACACATGGAGAATGTGTATCGACTACACCAACCTCAACAGCGCCTGCCCGAAGGAGGAGTTCGTCCTACCGCGCATCGATCAGATCATCGACTCGACCGTGGGATCGGAGTCGCTGTGCTTCCTCGATGCTTACTCTGGTTATAACCAGATCAAGATGGCGGTCGAGGATGAGGAGAAGACGGTGTTCATCACGCCATTCGGCGCCTTCTACTACACGACCATGACGTTCGGCCTCAAGAACGCCGGCGCCACATACCAGAGATGCATGCTGGAGTGCCTAGCGAGCCAAATTGGCCGCAACATCCACGTCTACATCAACGACGTGGTGGTAAAATCCACCCGTCAGGACGACCTGCTCGCTGACCTAGCCGAAACCTTCGCCAACCTGCGGAGGTACAACATCAAGCTGAACCCCGGAAAATGCACCTTCGGCATCCCCACCGGACAGCTCCTAGGGTATGTAGTCTCCAAGCGAGGCATCGAAGCCAACCCAACCAAGATCGACACCATCGCGCGACTCGGGAAACCCGAGTGCCTGCGCGACGTCCAGAAGTTGGCAGGGCGAGTCGCGGCCCTTAGTCGCTTTATCCCCCGACTAGGCGAAAAGGCAATGCCCCTCTACCGGCTGGTGCGCAAGAACCCCACGTTCCAATGGGACGCGGAGACCGATCATGCACTCAAAGCACTCAAAGAAGTGCTACTCGCGGCCCCACTCCTCGCTGCTCCACTCGACAACGAGCCAATGCTCGTCTACGTCGCGGCCTCCACTCGAGTCGTCAGCGCCGTGATGGTCGTCGAACGACTGGAGGAGGGCAAGGAACGCCTCATACAGCGCCCTGTCTACTACATCAATGAAGTCCTGACAGATTCACGACAACGCTACCCGTAGTCCCAAAAACTGGTGTACGCGGTATTCCGAGCTCAACGGCGACTCCCACACTACTTCCAGGAGCACCCGATCACGGTGGTCTCCTCTGCACCCCTGCAAGACATAATACGCAATCGCGAGGCGACCGGGCGAGTCGCCAAGTGGGCCATTGAAATCAGCGTCCACAACATCAAATACGCTCCCCGCAAAGCGATCAAGTCACAAGCCCTGGCTGATTTCCTCGCAGATTGGGAAGAAGCACAGCAGCCAGAGAAGCTCCCGTACCTCCACTACTGGTCGCTCCATTTTGACGGCTCCAAGAACGCTGACGGTGCAGGGGCTAGGGTCATACTGACCTCTCCCAAAGGAGACAAGCTCCGCTACGTGCTCCACCTCAACTTCAAGCCCTGCACCAACAACATGGCAGAATACGAGGCCCTCCTTCACGGCATGAGAGCCGCTAAGGAGATGAACGTCAACCGCTTACGATGCTATGGCAACTCTGATCTAGTCGCCGACCAAGTCGCCGGGACGTGTGACGCCGTCTCCCCAACAATGATCGCGTACAGCCAAGCGGTAGACCAGATGGGAGGACACTTCGACGGCTATTCCATCGAGTGGATCGACAGACACAAGAACGAGGAGGCAGACACCCTCTCCCGCATCGGGTCGGCCCGACAAGCGCCACCAGCAGGTGTCTTCCTCGACATCATCCACAAACCGTCGGTCAGCCCACCAAAAGAGATCGATGTCGGGATACCACTGACCAGAACCGTCCTTAGTCGCCATGGTTGTGGAGCCTAGCGACTGGACAACACCATTCGTCGCCTTCTTGGAGCACAAAATCCTACCAAGCAATGAGACGGAGGCGCGAATGATCATGCGCCGCTGCAAATCCTTCGTCATCATAAACGACGAGCTCCACAGACACAGCGTGACTGGCGTGTTCCAGCACTGCGTACATCCAGAAGAAGGCCGCAAGATCCTCCAGGACATTCATGCCGGCGACTGCGACCATCACGTCGGTGCCAAGTCGCTAGTCGCCAAGGCCATGCGGCACGGCTTCTACTGGCTCACCGCGCACGCTGACGCCACCAACATCGTCCAACGATGCGTTAGGTGCTAGAAGTACGCCCACCAGATGCACCTCCCTGGTTCGGCACTCAAGACCATCCCCATCACATGGCCATTCGCCATAAGGGGCATAGACATGGTAGGCCCGTTCAAGAAGGCCCCATCTTGCTTCACCCATCTCCTGGTCGCGGTTGTCGGGGGGATTATCCCCGGGTACCCTAAAGAAGCACTCAAGACAGTTAAAAAAGACAAAAACAGATAAAAGATAAAGAAAACCGGAGCACCTGGGAATCCTGGGCCGACTAGGAGCTCCCAGCCGGCCTGTAGCACTATTCCCGGCTGGGCCTCCTCCCCAAGCTGGCCCGCCATCATTCCCCACCAAGCGCCCCTCCCGGCTGGGCCTCCTCTGCCTAGCCGGCCTGCTTCCCGCGCCCTTCCCGCGCCCCCAACCAACGGGGCCCGCTCCCCCCGGCTGGGCCGCTTCGCGCCTGGCGCCACCGCCATCCGGCTCGCCCGCCCGGATGGGCCGCGTCCCTGCTGCCTCGCCCGCATGGGCCTTCGCCCGGATGAGCCCCCCACTGCCTCCCCACGTGGGTCGGCTCCCCCGCAAGGCCTGCTCCGCTCGCCCGAATGCTCCCCTGCTCGCCCCCGCCTGGGCTGCCTGGCGTCCCCCTGCTGGCACCGCCTGGGCCGCCTCGCCTCGTTCGGCTGGGCTGCTGGCGGGGGAACCAGCCGGTTCCACTGCTACTCGATCGCCCCAGCACCCCTAGGCCGGACTAGTGTAACCGGATCGCCCCCGACTGGGTCTGCTGCTATATCGGTTGAGCACCAGTGCCTACGTACAGACAGGATGACGTGCAGCAAGAAGGATAGCGAGAAGTCAAGCCGACAAGCACGTACGACGAGAAGACCCCTGCCATGCTGCTTATCCAGGCTATAGTATATCTCAATCAGATGACACAGCAAATAGTATACACTGTACACTGTCTCATGCATGACATCTTGTATAGTACTAGTTAGGCATGTGGGTCCCACCTTTGTCCCTTGGGTCACCTTTATAAGGCCAGGGAGGAATTCACTCAGCTGATCCATTCACTCATTGAGGCATCCGTCGAGCTAGCTCTCTGCTAGCTAGCTCACTTCCAGATGCACACACGCATAGACACATAGACAGATAGGCGGTTGGTCATGCAGCATTTAAGGTAGTAGCTAGCACATACAGCTCGAGGAGCACTTGTAGTTCGTATATTCCACATAGTCAGATCCGGCAGAGTAGAGGTTTTACCTCACCACGAGGGCCCCGAACCTAGGTACTTCTTGCGTCCCGCTACGCTCGCTTGTATCCAATCTCGCCTGCGGACGCCGTCGATAGTTTCCCTGCTAGTCCCCACACCTCTATCTAACCTTCTTAGGTACTGTCGTTCCCAATACAACGACAGCTGGCGCCCATCGTGGGGCAAAGTATAGCTTCGGCCGGAGTTCCGTTTCGCACGGGACCGATTTTCTTCATCATCGTCATCATCGACTCCGCTTCGTCAAGCTTCTCGGGGGCTCGCCGAGTCGCCCGGGGGCTCACCGTCGCCTCCGCATCGCCACTGCGGCGCCAAGGGGCCGGGGCTCGCCGTCGCTCGCGTCATCCGGCCGCGCAGTCCTCGACGACGTCATCGTAGCGGTCCAGTCCTCAGCAGCGCACTCGCCTGCCTTCATCCTCTTCAGCAAGCCCCGCGCGCCCGCGCCCGTGCACGCTGACGCCGTCCGCCCACAGCAGCAACCTCCTCGGCGCCCGTGCGCGTCCATCTCCGTGTCATCCGCCGCCCGGCCGCGCTATTTCCGGCGCCGTCGCCGCGGCCGCACGCTCGGCCGTTTGTGCACCGCCCCGGAGCTTCCGTGAGCCCATGCTCCGGCACCCGTGCCTGCTGCTGTCGCGCCCGGCCGCGTTGCTCGTACCATCCGCGAGGATCCCGCGTGCTACGGCTGCTGGCCGTCCCACGCCCATGCCACCACCGCGCCTCCAAGCTGCACGCGCGCGCGTGCCGCGAGTGACAGCTGGCAGCCACAGCAGCGCTCTCTCGCGAGAGCTAGCAGCAGCAGATCAGCAAAGCAAGCCAACGCGCGCATGCTAAGCGGGCACGAAGGCAGCTTCTCCGTATAAATACAGCCGTACACGTACATACATGTGCTATACTTCTGCAAATTCCATGCAATGGCGTGCGCATGCCCCATGTCATCCCGATAATGTTTCCAACATATGCCCTACGCTCATGTGCTACTCCATCCGACTCACGTCCGCGAGCTCGCACGCGCTCGCCTGTGCGACTTCGTCCCACTGCCGGCTGCGCCTACCTGCCGCTCCATCCGGTTTTCTGCGCGCCCGTGTGCGTCTCCTGCCCGGCCAGCTTCCGCTAGCTCCGGCTGCACCTCGGCCGGCTCCCGCGATCACGGCCGGCTCCAGGTCCGCGTTGTCATGCTGACTCCTCCGCCCGCGCCTCGCCACCACTCCGCGCAGCAGCACTGCTGCCCCGTGACTGCTTCCCGAGCCGCTGCGAGACTTCCCACTGTTCGCCTGCCTCTGTCTCCACCGGCCCGGCTCGCGCCGCCGCTTCTCAGCCGCCCTCGCGTGTAGCTCCGCCTCCAGCCGCGCCGGCTGCGCTTGCGCCGGCTCTACGTCTTCCTCGACCGCGTGCCGGCTGCGCACCACGTCCGACTGCGCGTGCTCGCCGCCGCGCCATCCGGCCTCCTCCCGCTCGCACCGACGCTGCCAGCCGCCGCGCTCGCGTTCCTCTGTGCTTGCAGGAAAAAAAAGGGGCCGAAGGAGTGAGCTGGTTTGGCCAGCTGGGAAAGGGCCGGCTATTCCAATCCGGTTGGGGTAGCCGGTTGTGAAAAGTAAGAAAAAGAAAAAGTATCCGATTGGGCCAGCCGATTAGGCGAGAGAAAGAAAAGTAGAAAGAATAAAAAGAAAAAGGAAGGGAGAGAATCGGCTGTTTGTAGTCGGTTGAGAAGAAGAGAAGAAAAAAGTGAGGAAAAAATAGAGAGGAAAAAGAAAATAGAAAGAGGGACAGGCCGGCTAGAAAAATCCGGTTAAGAGCAGCTACAAGTCTGACTGATCTAGCCGGTTAGACGAAAAGTAAGAGAGAAAGGGAGAAAAAGGCAAGAAAAATCCGGCTATGCCGATCCGGCTGTACCATTTAGGTCCGGCTGGCTCGTTGGTCTGTCCGACTCGCCCGGTTCGGACCGTTCCGGCTGAGTCGGGCTGACTCCGTGCGACTTCGCCTCGTTTGGTCGCCGGTTGGACCGGCTAGACCCCGTTCCGACTGGGCCAGGCCGGCTCGGCGCGTCCTGGCGCGTTTGGTTGTCTGGCCGGCTAGGGACCGAATCCGGCTACGCCGCGTTTGGTTGCCTATCCGGCTGGGGCTAGGCTATCCGGCTGGAACGCCAGTTGGACCGTTTCAGCAGCCGCAACGCCTACGGAATCGCGCCTTCGACCCTGCTACACCGACAACTACAATGTGAGTGTTTTTCCGACCTCGAGCAATCCTCGAGAGCTCGCCAGATGCTTTTTTCCTTCCTGCCTTCAGTTTTCCGGCGCCGGCAACCCCTACCCGGGGGCTCGCCGGTTGGCCCGGCCTGCTAAACCTGTAAACCGACTGAGTAGTGTGCGACGGTGTTAGAGGCCCACACTTCGTCTCAGCTACAGACCGCAACCCGGCTGTCCGGCTAGCAAGAGCAAAAGCCCGAGGCATCCCACGTGAAAAACGGCGAAGGGTGCGATAGATCGGACATTCCGGCCTTGTGCCTAGTTGGTTTTTTCCGGCTGCTCAGCCCCCAGTACCGTGCGCAATGTACTGTCAGCTCCCCCTTCGGTTCCGGCACCAGACCGCAACCCGGCTGGCCGGCAAGGACACAGCGTAAACAGCAGAGCGCACGAGAAAGTGGCTAAGTGTTCAGAGAAGCACGAGCTAGTTTTTGAAAAAATAAAACCGTTATCCGGTTGATAGCATGTGTACTATATGTTGATGTACGACAATCAATTATGTTTGTTTGTTTTTGCACCACTGCACCGAGTCGGATTTTAAGGGCATTTTAAGATTCAAAGCACCTGGCGTCGCCAGCTACTTCGAATCTCGGGGGCTACACCCACCGGGTGCGCTGGCGCGCCCCCGGTGTAGTCAAGTGCTCCGGTCCGGCTGAAGGCGTTCAGCCGGATAGCAAGTTCGAGGTGTCGAAAAGGGCAAGATATAGAACATTCGCCGCACCTATCTCCGTCAGCTACTCCGAATCTCAGGGGCTACACCCCGCGGGTGCGCTCGCGCGCCCCCGCGGTAGTTGTGTTGCTTCCCGGACTGGAGGAATCCAGCCGGATGCTATTCAAGGACTTCATCTACAATGACAACGGCAAGTTTTGTGGAGCTCGTGCGAATTTCCCCTTCCGGTGAAATCAGCGCGCGCTCGGGGGCTAGTGTCGGGGGGATTATCCCTGGGTACCCCAAAGAAGCACTCAAGACAGTTAAAAAAGACAAAAACAGATAAAAGATAAAGAAAACCGGAGCACCTGGGCATCCTGGGCCGACTAGGAGCTCCCAGCCGGCCTGCAGCACTATTCCCGGCTGGGCCTCCTCCCCAAGCTGGCCCGCCATCATTCCCCACCAAGCGCCCCTCCCGGCTAGGCCTCCTCTGCCTAGCCGGCCTGCTTCCTGCGCCCTTCCCGCGCCCCCAACCAACGGGGCCCTCTCCCCCCGGCTGGGCCGCTTCGCGCCTGGCGCCACCGCCATCCGGCTCGCCCGCCCGGATGGGCCGCGTCCCTGCTGCCTCGCCCGCATGGGCCTCCGCCCGGATGAGCCCCTCACTGCCTCCCCGCGTGGGCCGGCTCCCCCGCAAGGCCTGCTCCGCTCGCCCGAATGCGCCCCTGCTCGCCCCCGCCTGGGTTGCCTGGCGTCCCCCTGCTGGCTCCGCCTGGGCCGCCTCGCCTCGTCCGGCTGGGCTGCGGGCGGGGGAACCAGCCGGTTCCACTGCTACTCGATCGCCCTAGCACCACCAGGCCGGATCAGTGTAACCGAATCGCCCCCGGCTGGGTCTGCTGCTATATCGATTGAGCACCAGCGCCTACGTACAGACAGGACGACATGCAGCAAGAAGGATAGCGAGAAGTCAAGCCGACAAGCACGTACAACGAGAAGACCCCTGCCATGCTGCTTACCCAGGCTATAGTGTATCTCAATCAGATGACACAGCAAATAGTATACACTGTACACTGCCTCATGCATGACATCTTGTATAGTACTAGTTAGGCATGTGGGTCCCACCTTTGTCCCTTGGGTCACCTTTATAAGGCCAGGGAGGGATTCACTCAGCTGATCCATTCACTCATTGAGACATCCGTCGATCGATACACACAGGGAGCTAGCTCTCTGCTAGCTAGCTCACTTCCAGATGTACACACGCATAGACACCTAGACAGATAGACGGTTGTTCATGCAGCATTTAAGGCAGTAGCTAGCACATACTGCTCGAGGAGCACTTGTAGTTCGTATATTCCACATAGTCAGATCCGGCAGGAGTAGGGGGTTTACCTCACCATGAGGGCCTCGAGCCTGGGTACTTCTTGCATCCTGCTACGCTCGCTTGTATCCAATCTCGCCTGTGGACGCCGTCGTTAGCTTCCCTGCTAGTCCCCACACCTCTATCTAACCTTCTTAGGTACTGCAGTTCCCAATACAATGACAGCGGTCGACAAGTTCACCAAAAGGGTCGAAGCCAAACCAATAAAGAAGTGCGACGGCAAGACGACCACCAAGTTCTTACGCAAGCTCATCTACCGATACGGCTACCCGTACAACATCATAACAGACAATGGCACCAACTTCGCCAAGGGGGCCATGGCGGAATTTTGTGAAGAACATGGCATACGACTCGACCTCGCCTCAGTCGCCCACCCGGAGTCGAATGGCCAAGCAGAACCCACCAACCAGAGCATCCTCCACGGGCTCAAGCCGCGACTCCAAGTGCCCCTTGAGCACACCCCAGGATGTTGGGTCGACGAGCTCCCCTCTGTCATATGGGGGATCCGCACCTCCGTCAATCGCTCTACCGGGTTAGCACCCTTCTTCATGGTGTACGGCGCCGAGGTCGTAATGCCAACCGACCTGGAGCATGATTCACCTCGAGTCGTCAACTACGTCGAAGCGACCAACGAGGTCGCCCGCCAAGACAGCCTCGATCAACTCGACGAGGCACGCGACCTAGCTCGCTCTCGCACCACCATATACCAGCAAGGACTCTGCCGCTACCACAGCCGCCGAGTATGAACTCGCACCTTCCAGGAAGGCGACCTGGTCCTATGACTAGTCCAAGACAATAAAGTCATGCACAAACTCTCCCCCCCCCATGGGAGGGGCCATTCGCCATAGGACGAGTCCTCGGTAATGACGCCAACTACCTCATCGACATACGAGGTGACGGCCAGCTCGAGGTCGGGAGGCTATGGAATGTAAACCTCCTCAGAAAGTTCTATACAAGAACCTCAAATTGTACTCAGCTGGCATATATAACGAAATTCATTCGGATCGCACAAATTGTGTCTACTCGCCATATTCTTGTGCCACTCGCACTCGTACATATTAGCAATACGCTGCCCACGGAAGTCAACCTCTGGTCGAGCGACCGGCACGGCTAAGTAGTGCGGCACAAGGGCACCGAAAATACTCGGGCCTTGGGTCATCCACGAAAACGCCAACCCGGAGCCACCATTGGAGTCACCTAGCCCGACTGGCCCACCGGGCCAAGACAACCGGTACACGCTTCTCACAGCGACCTGTCTCTCCCATCCTCGTGCAAAGCGACTCGAATGGTTAAGTACCACGCACGGGGACTCCGCACAATGGGAACCCCCACGCGGCTCGGGAACACACCAAGTAAGAGAGTTGTCTTGGACTCGCCAAGCGACTGGCTCTCCGGGCCAGGGGAAGAGACGCGTTACAAACAACACATTTACAACCTACAACAAGAACACAACCAATATGGTTAAGCACCACGCTCGGGGACTCGCCTACAAATCAATCCTACTCGCGCTCGGGGACTCGCCACTTAGAAGACGCGAGAGATAAAACAATGCACAACCAAAACAAAACACAAAAGTATACAATCGAGTTATACCCTATTAAAGGGTGGACGCGCTCGGGGACTCACTCAATCAAAAATAAATACACCACACAATCTTGGTGGCAATACGAGTCGATTGACTCCCTTTGGCGTACATTACAAAATATATTACAGCAGTCGCCACTTGGCATACATCACAAACTACCCAACTACATTGTTTATTCCATAGGTCCCGACGAAGAAGCACCGCCACCCCCCTTGACAGGAACAAAAGGCTGCCACGGGTTCGCCGGGTATGTCGGCAGCGACTTTGACAACGCCGACCGGAAGGGCTGCTCCGACTTCATATCACGATGCTCCGGCTCGGGGTCGCCAGGCACCAACACCGTCTCCTGGTATGGCAGCAGATCCCCCATAGCCAGTACCCGATCGGCATAAGGGGCAGCCTTTGCAGTCAGCTTCAGCACCTCGGACATCTCCACCGTGTCGGTCGCTGATGGGTAGCCACTCGTCACGTCATCAAGGTCAAAGTCGTCGGGGAAGTGGGCGAGACCCAAACTCAATGTTGTGGTGGCCCGCGCCTGAACGCCGAGCGCGCCATCCACTCCACGACGACAGGAACCTCCTCCAAATAGCGCCACACCTCCGTGAGCCCCCCAGGAATAACCTCGGTGGGGGACATGTCTTGGAGAACCTCCTGGACACATAACGCCGAAGCCGTGGCCGCGTTCACCACGGCAGTCACGCACTGCGAAGTGTTGAAGGTCTGGACCACCGGGTCGCTTTGACCTATCACAGCTGCAAATTCAGACGTCAATGAAACTACGGATATCCCCAATCAGGGACTCGCCGAACAAGTCAGGCGAAGACGGAGACTTACCAAGGAGTTTGCGGGTGCTCTCCGTGACATGCTTCTCCAAGGCGGCTTGCTCATTGTGCAGCCCCACGATGATCGAATCCATGGCTTTGCGTTCCTCCTCAGCCGCAACAATGGCAGCCTTCGCTTGCTCCTCCAAAGAAACTGAGGACGCTTTTGCCTCCTCCAAGTCTTGGACCAGGGAGGCAATTCACCCATTCGCTGCGTCCAACTCGGCGACTGGAACATACCCTTCACGGGCCTTGGAAATCGCAGCCGGGAAACCATCTGAAAGAGAAGCCATCAGCGCGCCATACACAAATAGTTCATACTTGATAGAGGAAAGGACAGAAAAGCAGACACTCACCAATAGTTTCCTGAAGCCACTGGTTCGCCTCCTGCGCTTCGCGCAGATCACGCTCCAAGCGCTCCCTTGCGGCCTGCCGATCGGTCGACTCCCTTTGCAAACCCTGCAAATAAACAACACACCTCAGCACTTACCAAAATAGATTCCTAGTTCCCAGCCACTGAAATTTAGCGACCAGGAACTCGGGGACTGGAGAGTAGGAAAAAAGTTCAATTCCTAGCCGCTGAAATTCAGCGACTAGGAATTCGGGGACTGGAGAGGAGAAAGAAGTTCAGTTCCCAACCGCTGAAATTCAGCGACTAGGAACTCGGGGACTGGACATACCTGAATGGCGGCGCCAAGCATCCTGTGAAGTTCTCTGGCATCAGTCGACGGGATCATGAAGGAAGTGCGCCCATGACGGGACCCAATGTCCGCATCCATGATCTCCGGACTCTGCGGAGACTGGGTGTCCACCACGCCTGGAAATCCCCTAGCCATGAAGCGCGGGAACATCGCCGACGCTCTGGCAGGGACACTGGTTGTCGGGGCCGGCGCTTCCGGTGCGGCTGCAGCCAAGACTGGCTCTGATCGCGTCGCCACCACTTCTTCGGCGACTGCCGCAACATCAGGCTCCACGGTGCCGTCCTTGGTTGTGGTGTTGTCAGCACTCCCCTTCTGCTTCTTCGCACCTTTCGCGGTCACCACATCTCCGGTGGCTTTTCTCTTCTTGAGGAGGTCGCCCTCTCCCGTGGTGGTGGTCGGCGGAATCTTTGCCACCGACGGACGACCAATCTTCTTGGCTCCAGAGCTGCCCGAATTCCCACAGTCAATATAACAACAATACAAACACAAGAGGCGAATCGGCATGAAGAACCAATACTCACTTAGCGACCGGGAGAACATGAAGCTCGGTGCTGATGTGGGCAGGCTTGTCCAATTCTGGACCCAGCTTGCGAGTGAGCCCCCTCTCGAATATGTCTGAAGCCCACGACACCGCGGGCTTCCTCGATGACGAAGCCGCGGTCGTCGGAATCTCCGGCTCCGAAGATGCGGCCGCTCTCGACGGCTACGGCGACATAGACGTCGCCGCCTCGGCCGCTTCCTGGCTTGGAACCCCCAAGACCGTCGGTGCAATCGCCGCCAGGGGAACCTCTACCGCTGCCTCGATGTCCTCGCCCTCCAACCCCTTCGTCGGGATCGCGTCCTTTGGGGCTTTGCGCGAGACTTCGGGGGTGTCTTCATCGTCGGAGTCGTCGTCCGACTCAAACACCACTGCCGACTTGGACGGCGACATTGGCTTCTTCACTGGTGACTTGGGCTTGCGTGTGGGCTTCAACGGTGTAGCAGTACGCCAGGACGTGTGCTCCTGCGCGACCTCGTCGCCTCCGTCGTGTTTGTCCAGGCTGCGGCTTGCCTCGAACTCATGTTGCTTCTGTATATGGGTCTTGCGAGCCACAGGCGCTAGGGGAGGAACCTCCTCTTCCTCCCCGTCGCTGTCGGAAGAGTCTCCCTCGGAGTCCTCCTCGAGTTCTTGGGGAACCTCTTCGTCGAGCGGAGGGAGCCAACCCTCCAACACCTGAAAAAGCTGAAAAACACCACGAGTAAACACTAGATGCAGCGATTGAGAGTTGAGGTGCGGAAACAACGACTGAGAAGGAAAACTTACTGTGGGGGCTTCATTCTTCACGGGAGTGTACGGGGCGAGCCCGACCGCCACGCTGGTAAACACCACGTCGGTGATCTTTTTCAGGGTGGCCTTGTAGTCCTCGGTCTCCCATGACTCCTTGCTGGTTCGGGAGGGGTCATGCTTCCCGCTGTATTCATACATCCAATGCGGCCGAGCCGCTAGTGGAACCAGACGCCGCCCGAGCCAGCAGTTGTAGAGGTTGCTCGAGATCAACCCCTGGTCCTTCAGCTTCTGGATCTGGTCCATCATTTCCGCGACGGTCATCCGCTGGTCTTCGGGAAGCTTCTTCGGCGCCAACCGGCAAGGCTCGCTCCTCTCGGTGACGAACTCGGGAAGTGCCACCTCGCCGGAAGGAGTGGATTCTTTTACGTAGAACCAGCTCTTCTTCCACTCGTTGGCGGCTTTCTTTGGCAGGAGAAGCTTGACGAAATTAGCCTTCGGCTTCAGTTGGAAAGTGATGCCGCATGCGGACAATATCAGGCCGCTGGATGCCTCACGCCCGATACGGCCGTGGAAGAGCTCCAACCACAGCGGAAAATACGGCCTGCAGCCAAGGTAGCACTCACAGAAGGCGACAAAGATCGCCAGCTGCTCGATGTTGTGCGGGCCAAGATCCGATGGCTTGATCGCGTAATATGCGCAGAAGCGCCGGAACAAAAGCGAGGTGGGGAACCCTAGACCTCTCTCAAGATGACTGGGGAAGCAGATGAATTCGCCGGCTCTCGGCTTCGGCTTGGTCTCGGAGGAGGGGGAACCCACCAATTCCCCTTGCGGAGGACTCCGGCGTCCTCGAAGGACTTGAGCTGGGATGTGGTGCATTTGGATTTTCCCCATGAGCCTTTGGGAGGCGCCATCGGATAGGACGTGGAATCGCACGGTGCGGAAAGGACGAGTCGAAAGGTTGAAGGCAGGAAGATCAAGGACAGGAAGAATGCGTGTGGGAGAATGAAGAATGTGGGAAGGATTCGCAGAACTGAATCATCACTCCCCTTATATGGGAACGCCACCCGCCAAAATTGGGATAGCCGCTACTCACGGTAATTGCGCCGAAGTTACCGTTGGAAATTCCAACGGATAGTTTGACCAGAATTGACGGTCCAACTCCTCCATTCCACCCGCTACCCGCCAGTCTTTTCTACTCGCCGAAGCAGCGACTTCGCGGCGATAACATTCATTGGGGTGGCGAATGGAAACCTGGGGAAATTATCCTTGGTTCTAATGGAGTCCATCGCCGACTCGACTGAGCGTCCAAATTGGGCTCGCCTACTCCGAACACCAAAGGGACACCTGCGCCTACACAACGATGGCCTCGGGGACTACTGATGGGGATATGCCAAAGCGGGTATGCCCAACAAGACGTTCCCATTGGGCCGAAGGGCCTGTGAGTGCGCCTGAAGGACGGCGACTGGACTACAACGGAAGGAGAGGCCCGGCGACTGGAGACTGGAGGCCCAAGAGCGTAACAGAATCCCAGTCGGATTAGGTCAAAACTTCTGAATCCTTATCTTGTTCGGTTGTAGCTTGTAAACCCTAGAGAGGTGCCTCATATATAAACCTCCCTAGGGTATCCTAGAGACTCACATTCCATCATACACCCCCTCAAGCGACTCCTGCTCAGACACCGAGCTCGCCACCCCTGTAACTCGCTCTCCAATAATCTAATCTAGCAGGAGTAGGTCTTTACCGTCCGGGGGGCCGAACCTGGGTAAACCCATGTGCATATGCCCCCATCTCGCACCGCAGATGGCCGCCAACTCTTCCTCACGTTTCAATCAATCGCTACCAGTGGCAGCGACTATCGTGGCCATTTCCACGACATAACTTCACTTTTGTGCATAGTAATCATCGACCAATTGGTCTCCATTTTACTCCCATGTCTCCCCTGAGTCTAACCCAACCCCACACCAGCTCCCCCTTTGTCGTTTGCACAGTGGAGCACCGCCCGATTGTGGTCACCGCCAGCCGACCACGGCCAGCTCGCAGTAGACCACCCCGTGCCCATCCAGGATGTCCAGGAGGTGCGCCACAATCCACTGCCACCCCATGTCCACCCCACGGTCGAAGCCAAGCCCTGGACCACCCGAGCACGTGGCACCCAAACCTCTCTGCGCCATGACGAGAGCACGCCAGCTCACCACGCCCGACCAGCTCGCGCCTTGCGCTCACCGCACACGCGCAGCCTCACCATGATCACAGCACCCCACCATACACCCTTGTTCACTGCTGCGCGACCCGCAGCTACCGCACGCCGCCGCAAACACGTCTGCCTCCGTGTAGAGCGCCGCATGCTCCCGGCCGAACCACGCCAACTGACGACTCACCATCATGCCCGTAAGAACCGCCAGGGAACACCGCACCGTCCACCAACCTCCGCCATGCCGATAGCTTCCTGTAGTGACGCCACCATCGAGCTCACGCCGCACCGCTCGGTCCCCTCACCGCGCTATAAAAGGAGGCCACCCCCGGCTCCATTCTCGACACCATTGCACTCCCCACTCCTCACTGCCACTCCCCCACTTCTCCCTGGAGCAAGGCGAGCACCACCGTGCCGGAATTTCACCGGAGCCCGCCGCTGCTGGAGGAGAAGGGCGTCGTTGATTTCGACCATCCCAAGCCCTGTCATGACTGCGTCTCGCCTCGCCGTCATCTACCACGTCGATTTCCCTCGTCGCCGACCCTAGCTGGAACCCAGGTGAGCCCCGCGAGACCCCCACCGCCGCGTTAGGGTTGAATCCTCGCCGGAGCTATTCATCGTCGACGACAACCGTCAGCCGTTAGATTAGAATTAGATTGTAGGGCTCTGGTTGAAAGATAATGTTTCACGTTAGAACAGTCGCTGACTGGTGGACCCCATCTGTCAGCAGCCCGCTGTGCTGTGTAGTGCAGCTAGGCCGACTCGTTTAGCTCTCCCGCTCAGGCCTAGAAATTCAAATAAGGATTTTCCTTTTTAGTTTAAACTAGTTTCTATCCATAGATTCAAAAATCAATTCAGTGAGTTTCACTTAACCAAATGACATGATTCAAATTTTGCTAGAAAGGTAATTAAATTATATGTCCAAGCCCACTGGATTTAAATCATTTGGAGTTAGAGATAATCTATAGTAAAAATAACAAGACAGAGACTTTTGCAACTTTAAACATTTTTCAAAAATCAACCATAAGATCTTTTGAGTTGATTCCAACTCTCAAAATCACATTTGACAATATCTATCTGAATATGTAAAAATATCTAGGTTTGCATGTAGTGACATTGGACTAGTACCAAAAGAATGCTATTAGGGCATTTCTAGTCACTTTAAATCTATTAAATGATATTCTTAAACTTTATAAAATGTGACCAACCCTTTTAAATCATATTCACGTGTATTAGAATATGTGGTGATGACACGTGTCAACATGATCCCATATTGTAATTGGAGAATATTAAATCTTAATTAATTTCAATGAGTAGAAATTACTTTTCTTAAATAAGATAAATAAAACTAGTTCTTTAATTCATGTGATGATTGTGATGATACTAGATCATCAAGTGTGAACCTTAGTTTTCTAAATAGAAGTAGTTAAGTATTGTTTGGTGATTGTGTACCCCGGATTTATTTATAGACGATAGTACCGACCCAAGCTACGAGGAGGAGTTCTACCCCAAAGAAGAAGAGGAGAACTTCAATCACTACACCAATCAAGGCAAGCTATTATTGACAAGCTAATACTTGCAAGCTTTGATAAAAAGAACAAGCAAACAAAGCAGAAATAAACTAAGCAAAACAAAAAACAAAGTAAAGAGATTGGTTATGAGGGACTCTCCTTGTGAAGATGTCCTTGACTCTCCGGCAACAGCGCTAGAAAAATAGCTTTATGGCCCAAAATATATCAAGCTCGTTGGGGAACCCCAAGAGGAAGGTATGATGAGCATAGCAGCAATTTTTCCCTCAGTTATGAAACCAAGGTTATCAATCTAGTAGGAGCAAGGAAACACCTCCAAGGTGATGCTAGCTAGCCTTGGCAGGACACACTACCGGTGCTAGCCGCAACGTGGAAACCTGCACAAACAACCACAGAACTTTGCCCCCAACTTACAGTGAGGTTGTTAAACTCACCGGTTTTGCTAAAAACAAAGGATTAAACGTATTGTGTGGAAGAAAGTAATAGTTTGCAGAAAGTAAACACAAAACAGTAAACAGTTGTAGATTGATGGTAAAAGAAAGGACTGGGGTCCATAGTTCACTAGTGGTGGCTCTCCTTAAATTAGATGACATGTTGGGTGAACAAATTACAGCTGGGCAATTGACAAACATCGAGAAAGCAATATGCATATACTACTCATCTTGACTCCTTTGAGATTTGATTGGGCATTACAACATTATACATAGACCGTAATCCAACTGCATCTACGACTA
Organism: Avena sativa; assembly: GCA_916181665.1. Classification (NCBI taxonomy): domain Eukaryota; kingdom Viridiplantae; phylum Streptophyta; class Magnoliopsida; order Poales; family Poaceae; genus Avena; species Avena sativa. The sequence continues at coordinate 537,814,828 of OV702289.1, read as the reverse complement.
ATAATCCACCTTCAGGTTATCATTCGAACCCCCTCCAGTATTAAGTTGCAAGCAACAGATAATTGCATTACGCATTGCATGTAAAGTAAACAATACGATTGTTCTATGAACAAAGGATTGATGTTTTCTCCCTAGTAGCAACAGCACATCTAGTACCTTAGAGATTTCTGTCACTTCCCCAGATTACTAGAGGCATGAACCCACTATCGAGCATAAATACTAACTCTTGGATTTGCTAGCATATACTTGGCCAAGATAGCTACTAACAATAGAAAGCATGCAAGATCACACATAACAAAGACATGATAGAATCAATAATCAATCTGAAATAGCATCTCAATATCCATCGGATCCCCGCAAACACAACATGTAAGAATTACAAATAGATGATCTTGATCATGAACGGAGCTCACAAGATCTAAACATGATAGCACAAAGGAGAAGAACCAGCCATCTAGCTACTGCATGGACCCGTAGTCCAAGGATGAACTACTCATGCATCACACCGGAGGCTTGCATGGTGATGAAGAAGGCCTCAGGGTGAATTCTCCCCTCCGGCAGGGTGCCAGGAAGAGCTTCAGATCCCTCCCGATCTAGGGATGGAGATGATGGTGGCTACAGACTCTTTCGTGGAATTTTGATCAGGTACTTAGGGTTTCTATATTAGAGGCAATATATAGGCGAAAGGGGAGGCCGAGGGGGTGCTGGAGGCGGCCAGACCACCCACTGGCGCAGGCCAGGCTGGGCCACACGGCCAGGTGGTGTGGTGCCCCCCTGGCCCCTCTCCGTCTCGTATTCTGGCTCCTTGTGTCCCTCGGTGAAAAACTGACTTTGGCTTTTGTCCCGTCCAATTCCGAGAATATTCATTTTCTGACTTTCCTAGAACCAAAAACAGTAGAAAACAGGTAGCTAGCACTATGGCTCTTATTAATAGGTTAGTCCAAGAAAGTGTATAGAAAGTACTCCAAAGTGTGGACAAAACATAAGAAAGTAGATAAAACCAAGCATGGAACATCAAAAATTATGGATATGTTTGCAACGTATCAACATCCCCAAGCTTAACTCCTGCTCGTCCTCGAGTAGGTAAGTGATAAAAAGAAAGAATAATTTTTGAGGTGACATGCACCATCATAAACTCGATCAAAGTATTTGTAGAACAATGATAGCTGGGACCATAGTACTTCAATCATAACATGAAAGACAAAGTTCTAACAATAAGACAAAGCAACTATGTTGCAGCATGAAAAGGCACAAACAAAAGATTCATGAATAACAATGCTTTGCAAGACATTTGTTTGTTTCACATAAAGAAAACAAGCATAGTGGCATTCAGCTTGTCCCTCATAGAGTAGCAAACATAAATGCATAGGACATCTTCAAAGTTCATAAGGGTGACTAGATACAAATAGTTTAAAACAAGCAATATCAAAGTTATGCATCAATCAACAAGTCTTGGGACAATGCACATAGAACTAAGAATGGCCACTATGCTCTAAAAGTAGGTGCATAAAGATAGAAGGTGGAGACTCAACATAAAAGTAAAAAGAAAGGCCTTCATAGAAGGAAGTAGAGATTCAAGTTTCATAAAGAGCTTCCAAAAATTATGGTACTTATTAGCTTTCGGCTCTCATTGCCCCTATCATAAGCATCTTTAGGTGATTAATGTTAAAGTGACACAACTAAGAGGATATGCTTGACAAGTTATAAGCTGAAATCTCATGCCCCTTACTTACGAAGACCGAACCTCATGCTACTCAACTTTAGTCACAAGTAAGCTCTTGTCATTGTAAGTATATATGTATCATAGAGAACCGCCAACGGGGTACCCCTTGCACATGATACAGGAGCTATCCCATAATCAAAATGACAAGGCAAGCAGACAATGAGCATCTCAGCGATCTTTTTATTTGCTATTTGCATAGGTTTTTATTGAGGATGCCTCATAGAGTGCTCATTATAGTTATGCTACAAGTTTCCACCATGATTAGGCATGGCTTAGGCTAGCGGTCCAGGCGTTTCTCTAACACAAATACAAACTCCATGATCTTACAAGTTCCCCTTTTATTTCACACTGCTGGGATCCATAAGCAAAAGAACATGATATCAACGGGGTACAAAGTACAAGTGCAATGTTGAAAGCGTTCCCCATGATACATGGTTCTGCTAACTTCAACTTATAAAGCGCAAGCATATACGCAACAAAGATGGACGCAATGGTTCATGTTTATTAAGGGCAAGAAAAGTAAAGTGTGCCATCAAGTTCATGAGAGCTTTAATGACTAGTTTTCTCATAACAAGTTTAATTTGGAAGGTAGATAAAAACATGAATATACTTGGAATAGCAAATGCTAATAGGTAGGTATGGTGGACTCTTTGGAATAACTTGGTTTTAGGAGTTGTATGCATGAGTGGAGCTCATACTTGGTATGGAGGCTAGCAAAAGACTGGGAGCGACCAACTAAGAGAGCAATAATGGCCATAATCATGCAAAGTGACAAAATATCATTAATCAAAGCATAAAGTGATACTACAAGTCGAAAACTAAAGGATCATCAAGGCTATGGTGACTTTCGATAGTCATAACATGGTGTGAGCATGCACCAAGTCAACCCAAATAAAGCGTCAAAGGACAATACCACAATACTATGCTTTAATATGCTAAAACAACGCATGATTCTTCAAAGGCACATTAAGAAATATCAATTGTTTATAACATGTCATGCCACAACAAAGATCACTAAGCATAAAGCCAAAACAATATCAAGCATGGCATGACAAAGCATAGGCCACAGTCAAAAACAAGCTCTTTTTACCACTTAAGCATGAACTTTCCTACTCTTTTCCAATCCAAACCAAACTATTTGAAAACCAATGCATGAAAGAGGGGGTCCAACCAATTTATTAAGCAAACTAAAAAAACCAAGCAAACAAAAACCAAAACGAAAACAAAGATGCTCCAAGAACAACACAACTATGCATGAAACAATAAAAATGAAGTGTTTGGAAGAAACCTGGGATTTTTATTGATGAAGAAGGGGATGCCTTAGGCATCTCCAAGCTTTGACGCTTGTACTTCTTGGATATTTCTTGGGGTGACACGCGTGGCATCCCCAAGTTTGAGCTTTAGTCCATCCTTCATCTCATTACTCATTCCTTCCATACACCTGAAATTTTTCCTTCATACAAAACTTCACACAATCTTTATTAGCAACATTAGTGCACTCAAGATAATAAGTCTTTAGGTTCAGTTCCAACACCAATAAAACTTCCATTAAAACACAAGATATTGTAGCACTTTCCTCAAAAATCTCAATTCCCCAAAAGAACTCAAAAAGGAACCAACAAGAAGCAAATGCAAATAATGGCAGAAATCTGTCAAAACAGTAAAAACCAATTTTTTCGAAGACCTTCTGTTGCTCAAATCGAAAAGTGTTGAACTAACGGAAGTTAGATAACAAACTGGGGCAGAAGCACAAAACTTCATGCCTCAAAATGATGTACAAAGATTTTACACGAATGTTTACAGCGAAGCACAAAAATCTATTTTGGGACAACAACTTTCCCAAGCATTACTTCTCTCTCATTATAGGTTACTCTTGGCACAAAAAGCAAATAAAAAGGATAAGGAGTGCTTATTACAGAGGTAATAACTTCCAAGACTCAAGAAAACTATTGGCTTATCTCCCAAGAAGTACTTTTCTTTAACGCCTTTAAGTTAGGCTTGATAGTTTAAGAAGATGCTCACATAAGAAATATGAATTGAAGTAGAAGAGAGCATCAAGAAGCAAATTCAAAACAAATTTAAGTCTAACCCACTTCCTATGCATAGGAATCTTGTATGCAAATAAATTCACAAAGAACAAAGTGACAGGCATAGGAAGATAAACAAGAGTAACTTCAAAACTTTCAGCACATAGAGAGGTGTTTTAGTACCATGAAAACTTCTATAACCATATTTTCCTCTCTCATAATAATTTTGAGCAGCCTCATGAATAAACTCAACAATATAACTATCACATAAAGTATGCTTTCCATGATCTACAAACACATAGTTTTTATCAAGCTCAAAAATAGTGGGATTAAAACCTTCAAACCCACTTTTAATAATTCTATAACAAGATGACTGATCATTCAATATAGGACCATCGTCTAGAGCTTTGTCATAAACATTTTCTAAGAAAAACTCTTTAGCACCATGCATTTCGAAGTTAGGCACAAATAAAGGATTATCATAGATAACATGAGCATAACATTCATCCTCTTTGGTAAGCATGGGGGACAATCAAATAATGTAAGGGATAAAGAGTTACTCTCATTAGAAGGTAGGCATGGGTAGCTAATCCATTCTTCCTCCTTTTGTTCATCACTCTCCTCCTTTTTTCATCTAATGAGCTTCTCGTTTCAGCAATTTCTTCTTCCATAAGCTCCTGCAAGGCATTAGTCTCTTCCATTTGTGGAAAGCATCTATTAATATGTTCAAGAATATAGCCATTTTCTTCCTTGTAATTATCAACACAAAATTTAAGTATATCATAAACCACATGTTTTATAAGGTGAATCATCAGTATTTTCAAGAAAACTAGCAAGTTCAAATGCACCCTTCCAAGCAATAAATTCTTCAATTTGTTCCACATCATAAAAGTCATAATTTCCCTTAACATAATAAGATATGGTAACATCATCATTATACTCACATTGAAAAGGGAGGTGTTTATACCTCTTGCAGCAACAAGATTTATCAACACAATAAGTAACATTATAAGTAGAGCACACGTTTCTGGCAATGGTATTTAATTTCTCAATTTGTTCCCATAAGTGTTTCCCTTTTTGTGACAAGCGGTGTTCCTTACAATAATATTTTTGTTCTTCCGTGAACCCGCCTTGCCAATTAGATTCAGTTTCAACGAAACTAACCATTGATAGAAAGCATGATAAAGCAAGACAATAACAGACCAACGAAAATAACAACTATAGTAGGAACTAATTTTTTTATATTTTTAATAAAAAGAACAAGCAAACAAAGCAGAAATAAACTAAGCAAAACAAAAACAAAGTAAAGAGATTGGTTATGAGGGACTCCCCTTGTGAAGATGTCCTTGACTCCCTGGCAACAGCGCTAGAAAAATAGCTTTATGGCCCTAAATATATCGAGCTCGTTGGGGAACCCCAAGAGGAAGGTATGATGAGCACAGCAGCAAGTTTTCCCTCAGTTATGAAACCAAGGTTATCAATCCAGTAGGAGCAAGGAAACACATCCAAGGTGTTGCTAGCTGGCCTTGGCAGGGTGCACTACTGGTGCTAGCAGCAACGTGGAAACCTGCACAACACAACCACAGAACTTTGCCCCCAACTTACAATGAGGTTGTCAATCTCACCGGTTTTGCTGAAAACAAAGGATTAAATGTATTGTGTGGAAGAAAGTAATACTTTCAGAAAGTAAACACAAAACAGTAAACAGTTGTAGATTGATGGTAAAAGAAAGGACAGGGGTCCATAGTTCACTAGTGGTGGCTCTCCTTAAGATAGATGACATGTTGGGTGAACAAATTATAGCGGGGCAATTAACAAACATCGAGAAAGCAATATGCATATACTACTCATCTTGACTCCTTTGAGATTTGATTGGGCATTACAACATTATACATAGACCATAATCCAACTGCATCTATGACTAATAATCCACCTTCAGGTTATCATCTGAACCTCCTCCAGTATTAAGTTGCAAGCAACAGATAATTGCATTATGCATTGCGTGTAAAGTAAACAATACGATTGTTCTATGAACAAAGGATTGATGTTTTCTCCCTAGTAGCAACAGCACATCTAGTACCTTAGAGATTTCTGTCACTTCCCTAGATTACTAGAGGCATGAACCCATTATCGAGCATAAATACTAACTTTGGAGTTGCTAGCATATACTTGGCCAAGATAGCTACTAACAACGGAAAGCATGCAAGATCACAAATAACAAAGACATGATAGAATCAATAATCAATCTGAAATAGCATCTCAATATCCATCGGATCCCCGCAAACACAACATGTAAGAATTACAAATAGATGATCTTGATCATGAACAGAGCTCACAAGATCTAAACATGATAGCACAAAGGAGAAGAACCAGCCATCTAGCTACTACATGGACACGTAGTCCAAGGATGAACTACTCATGCATCACACCGGAGGCTTGCATGGTGATGAAGAAGGCCTCCATGGTGAATTCTCCCCTCCGGCAGGGTGCTGGGAAGAGCTTCAGATCCCTCCTGATCTAGGGATGGAGATGACGATGGCTACAGACTCTTTCGTGGAATTTTGATAGGGTAATTAGGGTTTCTGTATCGGAGGCGATATATAGGGGAAATGGGAGGCCGAGGGGGTGCCGAAGGCGGCCAGACCACCCCCTGGCGCGGGCCAGGCTGGGCCGCGTGGCCAGGTGGTGTGGCGGCCCCCTGTCCCCTCTTCGTCTCGTACTCTGGCTCCTTGTGTCCCTCGGTGAAAAACTAACTTTGTCTTTTGTCCCGTCCAATTCCGAGAATATTCATTTTCTGACTTTCTTAGAACCAAAAACAGCAGAAAACAGGTAGCTAGCACTATGGCTCTTGTTAATAGGTTAGTCCAAGAAAGTGTATAGAAAGTACTCCAAAGTGTGGACAAAACATAAGAAAGTAGATAAAACCAAGCATGGAACATCAAAACTTATGGATACGTTTGCAACGTATCACCCCCTATCTTTAACAAGTCTGGGGATCCCTTAGATGCTGATGACTGGCTGCAAACCATGGAGAATAACCTAGAAGTTGCAGGAGTTGACACCAACAAGAAGGTACTGTTTGCCACCCATTATCTAGTAGGAGATGCAACATCCTGGTGGAATAGCACCCGTACTATGAACCACGATCAGGTGATGACTTGGGAAGCTTTCAAGATCAAGTTCAGCCGCACCCATGTGCCACAAGGTTTAGTCACCAGAATGAGAGATGAGTTTAGAGAACTGAAGCAAGGAAGGATGATGGTAGTTGAATACCGTGACAAATTTCTGTCCCTAGCTAGATATGCCCCTGATGAGATCAACACTGAAGCCAAGAAGAAGGAAAGGTTCCTAAATGGATTGCATGATGAGATGCAAACTGTGTTAGTCGACATCCGTTTTGATGATCTAGAAGAGCTAGTAGACTCCGCCATCCATATGGAAGGGAAGATAAACCAAGCCAATGACAACCGCAAGCGCAGGATGATGCATCAGACTGGGTCCCACAATACCTAGAAGTATCGTCCCAACCCGTTTGCAGGATATGCCCCAAGAAACAATAGACCCCCAATGTCCCATCCAAGCTACCCCAATCGTAGCGGAGGAAACTTGAAGTCTGGAGGAAACCACAACAACAACCCCGGCAACTCCAAGAATTTCAATCGTGAACTGCCCAAGTCCAACAACAACAACAATACTGCCCCAAGGACTGGAAGCAATATCGTGCCTATGGAAGCCAAAGACAAGTCCCATATTACTTGCTTTGAATGTGGAGTCAAGGGTCACTATTCCAACGAGTGTCCCAAGAAGCTTGCGGCCACCACCAATGTGAATGCCCCAGCTCAGCAGCAACGCCGTGTTCATCCTGGAAGAAGATTTGCCCTAGGGAATTCGCTCAACCGCAATGGCCATCTGTTCCACATGAATGCTGAAGAAGCCCAGGAAGTGCCAGATGTCGTGCTGGGTATGTTTTCTATTAACTCATTACTTGCAAGAGTGTTGTTTGATTCTAGAGCATCGCACTCATTTGTTACAGAAGAATTTGCATGCACTAGTAAGATTCAACCAACAAAATTGAAGCATGTTATGATAGTTCAAATATCTGGTTCAACCACCAAAGCTACAAAAATTTGCAAGGCTGTACCTATCAGAATCCATGGGATAGATTTTTATGCCAATCTAATAGTACTTGGAACCAAAGGTTTGGAAGTAGTACTAGGAATGGATTGGATGTCGAAACATAAAGGATTGATCGACTGTGCCAAGAAAGCCATAACCATGACCAGTAGCTCTGGAGTATCAGTAGAGCATGTATCTGAAACCTTGCCCCTTCAATTCAAATGCAATAAGAGTCTAGCCCAACCAACCCTAGACCAAGTCAGAGTAGTCTGTGAATACCCCGACGTATTCCTAGATGAATTGCCCGGTATGCCCCCAGATCGGGATATTGTGGAACTAATTACTGGGACTGGACCCATAGCTCAGAGACCTTATAGTATGAACCCATCTGAATTAGTGGAGCTGAAGAAGTAACTCGATGCTATGTTGGAGAAAGGTCTGATTCAACCAAGCGCATCGCCATGGAGATCTTTTGTTTTGTTTGTGGATAATAAAGATGGAGGTAACCGTTTGTGCACGGATTACCAAAAGCTGAATGATGTCACCATCAAGAACAAGTACCCATTGCCAAAGATTGAGGATCTGTTTGATCAGTTGACTAGTGCTAGAGTGTTTTCTAAGATTGATCTTAGACCAGGTTATCATCAACTCAAGATTCGTGCAACGGATATTCCAAAGACCGCCTTTACCACCAGATATGGATTGTATGATTATACGGTCATGTCTTTTGGATTAACCAATGCCCCCGCTTATTTCATGAATCTCATGAATAAGATTTTTATAAATTTTATGGATACATTTGTCATTGTTTTTATCGATGATATTCTAATCTATTCCAAGTCAGAAGAAGACCATGAGCAACACCTGAGAACCATCCTTGAAACCCTTAGAGAGCATCAGTTGTATGCCAAGTTTAGCAAATGTGAGTTCTGGCTGAAAGAAGTAGGATTCCTCGAACATATTGTGTCAGTAGGAGGAGTCGCTATTGATCCCGCCAAGATCAAAGATGTTGAAGAACGGAAAGCCCCAACCACTCAAACCCAAGTCTGTGCATTTCTCGGATTAGCGGGATATTACCGCAAGTTCGTTGAAGGATTTTTGAGCATCACAAGACCAATGACCCAATTGTTTAAGAAAGATAAGAAGTTTGAATGGACCGACAAATGTGAAGCAAGTTTTCAAGATCTCAAGAAGAGATTGATTTTAGCCCCAATATTGATTATGCCAGATATCAAGAAGCCTTTTGATGTGTATTGTGATGCATCCAAGATTGATCTCGGATGTGTGTTGATGCAAGAAGGAAAAGTCATAGCATATTTGTCCATTCCACTAAAGTAGCATGAGCAAAACTACCCTACCCATGATCTTGAACTAGCAGTTGTAGTTTTAGCCTTGAAGACATGGCGTCATTACCTTATGGGTAACCGCTTTGAGATTTATTCGGATCACAAGAGCCTGAGGTATATTTTCACCCAGAAGGAGCTGAATATGAGGCAAAGAAGATGGATAGAGTTAATCAAGGATTATGACCTTGACATTCACTATCACCTCGGCAAAACCAATGTGGTAGCGGATGCTCTTAGCAGATTGCCGTGTAGATTAAACACCATGATCAAAGAAGCCCAGCCAAGTTTGCATGAAGAGTTGGAGCAGTTTAGAACGAAGCTAGTTAGCAAAGGATTTTTAGCTAGCATTGAACTTCAACCCACGTTAATCAGTCAGATCAAGGAAGCTCAGAAGGGAAATGCAAGTATCGACGGAATCAAACGTTGTATTGGTACAGGAAAGGACCCGGATTCATCAAAGATGAAGAAGGAGTTTTGTGGTACAAAGGACGTATCTGTGTGCCAGCATATTCGAAGCTGAAGCAAGTTATCATGCAAGAAGCTCATGATACTCTTTATTCTATCCACCCTGGAGGAACGAAGATGTATCAAGATTTGAAGGAGCAATTTTGGTGGCACAAGATGAAGAGAGAAATCGGAAGCTACATAGCCAAGTGTGATATTTGTTAGAGAGTCAAAGAGGAACATCAGAGACCCACAGGACTGTTGCAACCATTAAGGATTCTGGAATGGAAATGGGATTCCGTCGGAATGGACTTTATCATCGGTTTGCCTACTTCTAGTAGGGAATGACTCTATCTGGGTCATAGTGGATAGACTGTCCAAAGTAGCCCATTTTATACCCGTCAAGACAACCTACCAGAGTTCGAAGCTAGCAGAGTTGTACATTGCTAGACTTGTCAGTTTGCAAGGAACCCCTAAGACCATAGTGTCAGATCAAGGAACCTAGTTTACCTCAAGATTTTGGCAGAAAGTCCAAGAAGGATTAGGAACCAAGTTGAATTTCAGCACAGCTTATCACCCATAGACCGATGGACAAACTAAAAGAGTCAACCAAATCTTAGAAGATATGTTGAGAGCTTGTGTGATAGAGTATGGATCAAAATGGGAAGATTGTCTGCCTTTCGCAGAATTCTCATACAACAACAGTTATCAAGCCAGTTTGCAAATGGCCCCCTTTGAATTCTTACATGGAAGGAAGTGTCGTACCCCTTTGAATTGGTCGCAAGTAGGAGAGAGTCAGATTGTTGGACCCGACATCCTACGAGAAGCCAAAGAGAAGGTTCACAAGGTTCGTGAGCATCTCAAGACCACCAATCTAGACAGAAGAGTTATGCTGACAAGAGACGTAGAGACCTGACTTTCAATGTCGGAGATTTTGTGTATCTCAAAGTGTCTCCCTTGAAAGGAATGTTGCGTTTTCAGCTGAAAGGAAAGCTAGCCGCCAGATATACTGGACCCTTCAAGATTTTGAATCACCGAGGAGAAGTATCTTATCAACTGGAACTGCCAGAGGAGATGTCAACCATCCATAATGTGTTCCATATCTCGTTACTTCGCAAATGCTTAGAAGTTTCGGAGAAGACTGAAGTTTTCAAGAACATCGATCACCGAGTGATTGATATCAACAAGGATCTGACGTATCGTGAAGTACCCATCCGTATCTTGGAAGAAGCCTTCAGAACCACCAGGACCCGGAGTATCAAGTTTCTCAAGATCCAATGGAGCAACCATACTGAAGAAAAAGCTACTTGGGAGCGAGAAGATTACATTAGGACCGAGTTTCCAGATCTCTTTAGTTCCTAGTTTCTCTTAAATCTCGGGACGAGATTTTGTTTAAGGAGGGAAGGTTTGTAACATCCCAAAACTTCAAATCAAGCTTATCAAGTTATAATCACCCAATTTAGGGTTAACAAAAACTTTTATTAAGAAAAAGAATATGAATGCATGTGTGTTTGCATTAGTGTAGAATTGAGTGTATATGCCATGCTTGATCGTTCTAAATGATGTGAAATGGTTTAAAGGTGAATGCCACATCATCTAGACCATTTACAAGCAAAATCAAAAGAAAAAAGAAATCAAAAATGAATAAATAAAGCAAATGGTCATTTTGGCCAAAGTAATCCACTAGGTCACTTTGTGTGTTCCTAGAAGAAGATTTCTAACAGAAACATTTCCAACTCTTTTCACCCCTTGCTAGACCAAGTAAAAGTGTATCAAGGCCCACTTTACAAACTTACAAAAACATCATGCAAATCAATTTAATGGACATTTAAAAATTGAATCTAGTTCATAGGTTAAGATCCCACTTTTTCAAAAACCTACCAAATCAATTCCCCTTAACCTCTCCAAGCAAACATAGACTCTTAAGCTTAACTTAAGATCACTCAAAAAAATTGAATCAAAAATTCCAAACTTTGTTTCATGCGGCCATTTCCACAAACACCCTGACTACACTAATTAAACCCCTGGCCTAACTTCACTATTGTGCACAGTAACCATCGACTAATTGGTCTCCACTTTACTCCCCTGTCTCCCTGAGTCTAACCCAGCCCCAGACCAGCTCCCCCCTTTGCCGTTTGCACAATGGAGCGCCGCCCGATGATGGTCACCGCTGGCCGACCATGGCCCGCTTGCAGTAGACCACCCCGCGCCCATCCAGGATGTCCAGGAGGTGCGCCACAGTCCACCGCCACCCCTGTCCACCCCACGGTCGAAGCCAAGCCCTGGACCACCCAAGCACGCCGCGCCCAAACCTCTCTACGCCATGCCGAGAGCACGCCAGCTCGCACAGCTTGCGCCTTGCCCTCACCGCGCATGCGCAGCCTCGCCATGATCACAACACCCCACCAGACACCCCCGTTCGCCGCCGCGCGACCCGCAGCTGCCGCACGCCGCCGCAAACACGTCTGCCTTCGTGCAGAGCGCCGCACGCTCCCGACCGAACCACGCCACCCCACGCCTCACCATCATGCCCGTAAGAACCGCCAGGGAACACCGCACTGTCCACCTACCTCCACCATGCCGATAGCTGCCTGTAGTGACACCACCGTCGAGCTCACGCCGCACCGCTCGGTCCCCTCGCTGCGCTATAAAAGGAGGCCACCCCTGCCTCCATTCTCCACACCACTGCACTCCCCACTCCTCACAGCCACTCCCCCACTTCTCCCCGGAGAAAGGAGAGCACCACCGCGCCAAAATTTCACCGGACCCGCCGCTGCTGGAGGAGAAGGGCGTCGTTGATTCTGACCACTCCAAGCCCTGCCGTGACTGCGCCTCGCCTTGCCGTCGTCTATCACGTCGATTGCCCTCGTCGCTGACCCTAGCTGGAGCCCAGGTGAGCCCTGCAAGACCCCCACCACCGTGTTAGGGTTGAATCCTTGCCGGAGTTGTCCGTCGTCGACGACGACCCTCAGCCGTTAGATTAGAATTAGATCATAGGGCTCTGGTTGAAAGATATCGTTTGGCGTTAGAGCAGTCGCTGACTGGTGGACCCCATCTGTCAGCAGCCCGCTATGCTGTGTAGTGCAGCTGGGCCGGCCTGTTTAGCTTTCCCGCTCAGGCCTGGAAATTCAAATAAGGATTTTCCTTTTTAGTTTAAACTAGTTTCTGTCCATAGATTCAAAAATCAATTCAGAGAGTTTCACTTTACCAAATTACATAATTCAAATTTTGCTAGAAAGGTAATTAAATTATCTATCCAAGACCGTTGGATTTAAATCATTTGGAGTTAGAGATAATCTATAGTAAAAATAACAAGACAGAGACTTTTGCAATTCAAACATTTTTCGAGAATCAACCATAAAAGCTTTTGAGTTGATTCCAACTCTCAAAAAATCACATTTGACAATATCTATCTGAATATGTAAAAATATCTAGGTTTGCATGCAGTGACATTGGACTAGTACCAAAAGAATGCTATTAGGGCATTTCTAGTCACTTTAAATCTATTAAATGATATTCTTAAACTTTATAAAATGTGACCAACCCTTTTAAATCACATTCCCATGTATTAGAATATGTGGTGATGACATGTGTCAACATGATCCCATATTGTAATTGGAGAATATTAAATCTTAATTAATTTCAATGAGTAGAAATTACTTTTCTCAAATAAGATAAATAAAACTAGTTCTTTAATTCATGTGATGATTGTGATGATACTAGATCATCAAGTGTGAACCTTAGTTTGCTAAATAGAATTAGTTAAGTATTGTTTGGTGATTGTGTACCCCTTATTTATTTATAAACGACAGTATCGACCCAAGCTACGAGGAGGAGGAGTTCTACCTCGAAGAAGAAGAGGAGAACTTCAATCACTGCACCAATCAAGGCAAGCTATTATTGGCAAGCTAATACTTGCAAGATTTAACCTAAGCAAGATGCATTAGGCATGCTTTGGTTATATACTTTGATTTATACACATCCAAAGTTTTTCTTGCAAGCTTTATTCTTTTACTTTAACAAAGTTCTTTACTTTTAGTAAGTGCTTTGTGAGTACTTGGAAACATAGAATAGATAGCATAAAGAGTATAAAACTAGGCCTATAATAGATGTCATTATATGGCATGATATTGAGATTAGCATCCCTCATTAATGAACACTCTTAACCTTAGTGGCTAGTGCTACGCATAAAACTTGATCACTTTAGATGGGAATACTTGGTGAAAATGATTATGAAAACCTTGGAATGATGAGTCATTCTATTGAAATGTTTTGACATGTGTTGAGAGAAACAAATGGATTTGATGATGAAAATGTTGAGGCATGAGCCTTAGCCCTTTTTAAAAACTGATGGTTGGGTTCGGATGTGATACCATTCCAATTTTACCATACAACCACAATACCTGAATTGGGTAATGCTTGGCCGGAAGTTTATATGCATTAGTATGGGTTCCCTCGCGGAAGAGGTTTGAGCTGAGGCTACCTATTGATGATGTCCACCTATGTAGTGCCCAGGATGGCAGATGGCCATGGCTGGGAGGCCAAGCTCATAGGGGAGGTGCCTATACTAGAGTGTGTAATTGAAAGGTTATGATTGATTATCCACATACTAAGTATGATGATTCAGGGTTATCCCTGACGGATGTATCGAATTTTGTGGTGAAAGTGTACCACCTCTACCGAGTGTCAAACTATTCGAATAGCCACGTCCGTAGTCATGGACAGTTGGAGTGGCCATACTGTTCCGTCGTCAGATGTTTTCAAAATGACTTGTGAAGTGAACTATGATTTTGACTTGACCACAACAGGGTTGTGAATATGAAAACTAGGTTCCCACTTAAAGTGATTTAGAACTTTTACTTAGTTTTCTTTACTTCTCAACTCAGTTTAGATAAATTTGGCTTTTTGCAAAACTTAGAGTTAGGATTCCTACTAGAACTACCTTACTTGTTAGTGATAGTTTGCGAGTACTTAAAGAGTACTCATGGCTTTGTCACTGGCTATTCCCATGGCCAGACTATGAGGAGGACTATCAGGAGGATGGACAACAGGACGGCTACAACAACTAGGATCATCTCCCATCGTCAGCATTGCTTGTGACACTAAAGATGGAGCCCACTGCTACGCTTATTATTCCGCTGCTTGTTTGTATTAAGACTGGATCATGAGATCCTTTATTTGTGTAAGACCTTATTATGGTTTGTAATGGATGATGTATTGTGATATCCAATCTGTTATGTCTCGCAAAAATGCTAATCCTGGGATTGCCATGTATGGCATAATAGGCATCTAGGATTAAAAATCTGGGTATTGACACAAACTTTCTCCCACTCTTAAGTGTGTGACCCGACAGGCTCATGGTGACTCAGACACGATTCGAGTCTTACTCGTAATCGATCAGCCGGTAGCGGCTCCTAGTAGAACATGCCGACTCCCAAGTACCAAAGAGTCATGATGGCATACCTTCCAATGCGACTTTCTTCTAAGTCCCTTTTGCCTCATGATACATATTGTCAAGCTATAGGCGAATAATCGTCATCCTTAAAATAGCTTAACTCTCTTCTCGATCTGAAATAAGTGATTCATCCGACTAACTCTTAGTCGGCCGCCTCGGTTAACACTTAACCGAGTCGTGCATGACCATGCTTTCTGAATCATATCTTCCAAGAGGGCCTAGAAAATATCTCTCCAGACAAAGGGGCAAAATCCCATCTTGGTCATTCACATCATGCAGCTTGATTATCAGTCGATCCAAACTCTGCCTTTACAATTTCCTTTTGATGGAACAACATTTGACAAAACCTAAGTCGGTGATCCACAACTCGGATTGTGCAATAACCTCAGGTCCAAGGATTACATTGATTGAGACATACAAATGACGACTTGTTCATTGTATCTCAATATGGGTCAATCCAACTCGCTAAACTCTTTAGCCAAATCCGTGTAAGTCAGAATAGCATCACCATTCCCATGACAAGTCGAACTGAGTCATCAGTCGACTTTCACATTAGTCTAAGTTGTGTGTCCAACACAACCTCAACGACCAAAAACATCTAGTATGTACAACATGAATATATAGTTCCATAACCGAATCACATCTTCAATGATATATATCAGTAGTTCATAGAAGGACAATATAATCACTTTATGAATACATTGGGACTAAAATCATACATGATTGTTTATAGGGCATATTCCCAACAGTCTCACTTGCACTAGAGTCAATCATCCAACATCACATGTCTAGACATCTAATGCCCATAGCTCTCAGGTGTGCCTCATGCTTCGGCTGTGGTAGCGGCTTTGTCAACGGATCCGCAATATTTGCATCCGTGTGTACCTTGCATAACTTGATATCACCTTGATCCACAAACTAGCGAATCAGGTGGTACCGCACGAGTATATGTTTGTTCTTCTAGTGTTGTCTAGTTTCCTTGGCTTGTGCAATAGCACCATTGTCGTCACAATACATGTCTAGCGGATTGGCCGAGCCCTAAACCACACCAAGATCCATGAGGAAATTCCTCATCCAAACGGCTTCCTTTGTCGCCTCTGAGGCGGCAATATACCCAGCCTCCGTCATAGATGCAGACACAGTCTCTTGCTTGGAACTCTTCCAGCTCACAACCCCTTTTTTTATAACAAACACAAATCCGGATTGCGAATGAGAATCATCTGAGTCAGTAAGATAACTCGCATTTGTGTAACCCTTTACACTGAGTTGATTCTCACCTCCATAAACTAGGAACATATCATTTGTCCTTCTCAAGTACTTAAGAATATTTTTAGCCGTTGCTTACTAGATTTCTCCAGGGTCAGCTTGGTATCTGCTCAACACTTAGAGCATAGGAAACATCCGGCCTTGTACAAAGCATAGCATACATGGTGGATATGACTATTGAAGCATACAGAATCACATTCATCTGACTTTGCTCATCAGTTGTTGAAGGACACTGAGTCTTGCCAAGTTTTACACCATGGGACATCAGTAAGAACCCCTTCTTAGACGATTCCATGTTGAAATTCTTCAACACTTTTTCCAAATATGTACTCTGACTCGATCCAATGAGCCACCTTGATCTATCTCCATAGATCTGGATTCCCAATATGTAAGTCGCCTCACCCAAGTCCTTCATTGAAAAACTCTTTTCCAATGATTCCTTGGTTTCTTGCAACATTTGGACATCATTTCCAATCAGTAATATGTCATCCACATATAAGATCAGAAAGTTTACTTTGCTCCCACTAAACTTCTTGTATAAACAAGAATCATGATCACTCTTGATGAAGCCAAACGATTTGAATACCTCATCAAAACGAATATTCCAACTCCAAGATGCTTGCTTGAACCCATAAATGGATTTCTGAAGCTTGCATACCTTGTTAGCTTTAGCCGGATCGACAAAACCCTCAGGCTGTATCATATACATGTCCTCGGTTAAATTTTCATTAAGGAAAGCCATCTTGATATCCATCTGCCATATCTCATAGTCGAAATAGGCTGCTATAGCTAACATGATCCGAACTGACTTAAGCATCGCTACAGGTGAAAAAGTCTCATCGTAGTCAACTCCTTGAACCTATCAGAACCCCTTTGCGATAAGTTGTGCTTTATAGATAGAAATATTTCCAGCCATATCAGTTTTCTTCTTAAAGAGCCATTTGCACTCAATGGGT
Organism: Avena sativa; assembly: GCA_916181665.1. Classification (NCBI taxonomy): domain Eukaryota; kingdom Viridiplantae; phylum Streptophyta; class Magnoliopsida; order Poales; family Poaceae; genus Avena; species Avena sativa. The sequence goes on along the minus strand of OV702289.1, from coordinate 537,797,495 downwards.
CTTGCACTGTCTAGCAGATCAACCAAGTTCCAAACTTGGTTTTCATCCATGGACTTTAACTCGGATCTCATGGGTCCAAGCCATGAATTGGAATCAGATCCTATCATTGCTTCCGAATAAGTTGTCGGCTCATCACTCTCCAACAGTAACACATCACGAACACTTCGCAATGTGGCTAATCATCGTAGTGTCGGTGCAGTTGCCGGCTGAGCTGCCACGACCGGCTCAACCTCCAAGACTTTTGTCGACTCTCTACTGGCCGGTTCCTCTCGAATTTCTTCGAGCTGCTCCGTGCTCCCAGTAACTCCCCGACTGAGAAACTCTTTCTCAAGGAAGACACCATTCCGAGAGACAAACACTTTGCCCTCTTCTCAGTTGTAGAAGTTGTAACCCAAGGTTTCCCTAGGATACCCCATGAAAATACACTTATCCAACTTGGTTGTAAGCTTGTCTGACTGAAGTTGCTTGAAAAATGCTTCACAACCCCAAATCTTAAGAAAACACAAAGTTGGCCTCTTTCCAGTCCACATCTCATGCAGTGTCTTCTCTATCGATTTTGATGGTACTCTGTTTAGTGTGAACGCTATAGTTTCTACACAATAACCCCAAAATGATAAAGGCAGATCTGTTTGACTCATCAATAATCATACCATGTCTAACAAGGTCCGATTCTGCCTTTCCGACACACCGCTTCTCTGTGGCTTTCTTGGCGGAGTGAGCTGGGGAACTATTCCAGAACTCTTTAGATGGTCATCAAACTCATGGCTCATGTACTCACCTCCTCGGTCCGATCGAATAAACTTTATTTTCTTGCCAAGTTGATTCTATACCTCATTCTAGAATTCCATGAACTTTTCAAAGGCTTCTGACTTATGTTTCATCAATTAGATATATCCATACCTACTCAAATCATCAGTGAACGTAATGAAGTACTCATAACCACCTCTAGATATCATGCTCATCGGGCCACATACATCACCATGTACTCTCGAATGACTCCAAGTCGAAAGAAGTTATGATTCCATCATCATGGAGCTTCTTCATGCATTTCCAACTTATATGTCCAAGCCGATAGTGCCAAAAGTAAGTCATATTCAAATCATTTGGTTTCAACCTTTTCACATTTATATTATAGACAGATTAAACATCAAGATTCAAAATAAATAATCTGTCCTAGACGGGTGCAAAACCGTGAAACATATCATTCAAATACAAAGAACAACCATTATTCTTAATATTCGACTCATAGCCTTGTTGTAGCACCCCGGTAAAACCACTACTAGAAAATCGCTGTGTTTTTATGCATTGCATCATCATGACCGCATGCTCATGTCATCATGCCACATTGCATTTGAGCATCGTCATCATCATGCATATGTTTTGTCTAAAACTATTTTCTAAAAGCCTAGTTTTGTTTTCTAAAATATCCCCCGTCTTTATTCAAATCAAAACCCCGGTCTTTTTTGGATCTTTTATTTATCTAAAAACTATTTATAAAATCCTTTCAAAAAATAAAATAAATATTTTTTCTAGGGGAGGCCGCAAGCCGCCGGGCCCAAAGCCCAGCAGCTAGCAGCCTACAACCCCGATCGAACCACCCCAAACCCTAGACTAAAAATCTACCTAATCCCCATCCCCACCCAGACCACCCAGCCGCCGCCAGCCTCACATGCACGCACGCGCGTGCGCTGTGCACCCACCCCGCATGCAGTTGGCCCCACCGTGCCCCACACCACCTGGCCGGTCACGCCTCACCCCGTCCACTCCCGCACGCCACCTCACCTCCTGGCCCCACCTCCTCTCCAACACACACTCACACGCACAGACACGCACACACACCACACACCCCATCTCCCGCCCGTCCCCTGGGCACGCCCCCCCCCCCACGTCCCTGTCCCGCCCTATCCTATCCACCTGGGAGAGAGCCCCTCCCTCTCCCGACAACTCCCGTCGCCCAGCCCCACACCACCCCGGGTTTTCCCCCTAGCCCCACCTGGCCCCAATCCCGTCGCCTGCCCCTGGGCCCCACCGTCCACCGACCCCCACCCCGCTCTCTCCCTCACGCACGGGATCCTTCCTCGATCCCAACGCCCGTGACCCGCTCCCTCTCTCTCTTTTTCTCGATCCCATCGTCACCAACCACATCCTCTCCCCTGATCGTGTCGATCGCCACCAACCGCCCCCACGATCCCCATCTCTCTCCTCTGTGCGTGACCCCTACCCCGACCCCGCTCGCTCGACCTGCCTCGATCCGCTCCTCACCGAGCCTCCGCAGCCAAGCATGCCGCGCCGGCCATCTCCGCCCCGCGTCCTGCTCGTTACGGAGACGTGTCGCCGCTGTGGTCGACACCGAGCCACCTGCGCCCTTCCTTCGTGTGTCGTCTCCGGCCTCTTAGCGAGCAACAGCCGCCGCAGGCGCCCTCTGCTCACCAACCAAGCCTGGCCTGCCTCAAGCCGCCCCGGCTCCCTGTTCCAGCCGCCGCGGTCGCCCTTCCTCGCTATGGACGCCTCCCGGCACAAGCACCCTCCGTCCCTGCTGTCGGCCTCCTGCCCAGCGTCGTCGCCTCTGTCGGCCGGCACCGCCAGCGACCACCCCCGGTCCTACTTCCTCGCGAGCCCCGCCTTGAGCCGCCAGCGCCACTATTCCACTTCATCTCTGCGACTTCCCGTCGTCTCCCTGTGAGCGCCACCGGCCTCTGTCTCTGACGCTGACCTCTCCAGCGAGACCTCGTCTCCTCCCTCCGCAGCCCCGCCTCGTCGACCTTCTCTGATCGCCTTGACCCACGCGCCATCGACCACCCTGCGCTGGTGCTTCCTCATCTTGTCCGCATGTACGGCTCTGAGGGGCGCGCTCCCCCGCTGTCGTGTGCGACCAGGTTCATCCAGCCAGTATACATGTCGCCTGCCTCTCCCGGTTGACCGTTTGTGTTTGAGCCTGTGTGTTCCTGTGGCCTTTGAAGATCCCAGTACCCGCACCGAGCACCATAATGGCAAGATGTCTGATACCTCCGTGACGATAAGAATGATTAGGCGGGCAAGACATCGCCGGAGATGCTACTAGAGGAGATCTACAGCTACAAGATCGACCTCAACAAACAATTTGCACTAATCCTCGAAGTTTGACACCGACAATAGACGGACAACAAGAACTACAACATGGACACGGGAGGTGATGACGTCGGATTGACAAGATCTTCACGGTAACCGAAGCCGGAACCCCAAGATCTCCATCGTGGATCCGATGACCGAGACCCCGAAGACCGATCCCAAACACCGTCGAACCCTCGAGCACCAAGATCGTCGAACCTAGATGTGCGACCCTAAGCCTCTATTTTTATAATAGGACATATACATGTCGCATATTAAATTGTTCATGCATGCATACCTATCTGTGGTTTGGGGGCATTATGCCGATTCACCTCATAATTAAATATGGAGTGTTTATGCGGGATACCTTTGTCTTATTCTGGACTCCATTTAAATTTGTGTAGCGAACCGATGCCATGTTTTGTCTTGTTAAGACAACAATTAATTTGCTAGGCTTCTAAATAACTTGAACCTATTAATTAATTGTCGGGGCCCCGGTTCCGCTTAACACTGCCTAATTGCACTGCATCTGTGCCATGCCATGCATCATATCATAAGCATGCCGGATCTTCTGCCGTAGTATTAAATATTGCATCCGCTGTTTCTTCTAGTGTTTGCTTCTTTGCGGATTAGGCCGATGAGTTAATGTGAGTATCGACAAGTTCTCCGGCTATGATCCTTCGGCAGTGTTTCACAGGCGAGCTTCTCTCCCCCTTCTACCTATTTTGCATTTATAGTCTTTATTTCCTCCTGTTGATCAATTGCTATCCGTGTCGCGATGCTTTAGTTTCCGTGCACCAGTTATATCCCGTGCAGCCTCTGTATTGCCATGGACACCTCCTAATACCTGTTGTTTGGTAGATAGCTGGCCTTGCGAGTCGTAGTTGCTTGCTCAGGTGCGATCTCGTCTTGTCGAGTACCACAGTTGTTGGAATGTTGGCATATGTTTATGGTGGAGATGATCATGTCTTTAATTACAACTATTAAATTGCTGTGATAACTGATGAAAGTGGCACCGGTGGGCAATTATATGTTATTTGGTTTTTCATGCCCACTTGTGTCCCGTAGGCCCCGAGTACTTGATACATGTTCCTTGACTATTCGCACTATCCACATCCGGGAGAGTCTATGAATCCCCCTTAGCCAGAGCTTGATTCATTTCTTATTTCTTTGGGCCACAAACTAGTTTGGGGTTTTATTTACTATCATGTACCTATGCCATGCTTTACTGCTTTATTTATGATTGTGCGTGGAGCACCTGTACTGTTTAGGAATTGCGGAGTGTTTTCGCAGTATCGACAAGCCCAGTCACACTTTCGGGTTCCCAGTCGTTTACAGCCATTGGCGCAAACCTTGGGTCCGTCTCGGAGCCGGCCAACTTTGTTGCGGGTAGCTTAATGGGGTAGCCCCCTGAAATAATTTATGAATCCTGTGATTGCTATGTCATGAAAGCCTCGTTGGGTTTTGATTTGGTTTTTCCGAGGTTGGTCGTGTGTGTGTGTTGCTATTTGTGCACCCCTGCAGGGTAAATCTTTCTGAAAGCCGTGTCCGCGGTTATGGACGACTTGGAGCACAGTATCTCGATCATAGACAAGCATAACTAAAGTAGTGCTATAAATATGACTTAATATGTGACTAGTAATCAGCTTCACTACAATGGAATGGATAATAAAAGTGCCAACAACTGGTGAAGCTGTGGTGTATCGTGGCATGTTATACCTGCCTAGTAAGTATCGCAACTCCAATGGAATGGAATAAAAGTGCCAACAACTGCTGGGTTTGGGATGTCACATGCTAATTGTATCTGACTAGTAAGTACTACAACTACAACTGAATGGCTAAGTAAAACTGCCCATTACTTATGCTATCAGGATGACTCAAGCTATCTATATCTGACTAGTAAGTGCTTCAACTATAATGGAATGAATAAAACTGCCAACTGTGTGAGTTCCTTGGTTTGACTTCCTCGTTTGGTCTCGGGGGGGGGGGGGGGGGGGAATACCAGGAGGGGTATGATTGGTGTTAGTATCAGGTTGGTCCCGAATAGGTCTTTCTTATCCCTCTCTAATAGCCGACAGTTGTATTGAGTCTCTATAGGTTGGTTAGTGCATGTTTTGCTGCCGCTTCAGTCCACCATACCTATGTAGGCGAGAGCCGCCGAATTCTAGCCTCGCTGTGTAATGGCCTCAGTACTGACGCTCCTCTTTTTCCTTTGCCCTTTGTCGGCACCCCTTTTGTTTTAGCAGGTTTGAGATCGACGTTGTTAGCAGGGTTACCCTTCCGGCTTGGCCTAGGCAGGGTTATGGACGCCATTGGTTATTCTTCAGGGCTCTTAGCCCAATTTGTATCTTGTCCATACTCGGATGCTGTATCATTTTCAAGGTGATTTGGATCTTCATATTTGTATATCTGTATGCTTGACTCGCTGAGTCGCTGTTGTATATATATATCTGTTCTGTGGGTCCCATTGAGGACTGTGGTGTAATGGTATTACTTCGTTTTCCACCCGCACGAAAGTGCATGGTGGGCGTCCTTGAATCGTTTCTATGTGGGTTTGGCGGGAAGGGCTAAAACTTGCATAGGGCCGATTCGAGGGTGTTACACTTGTCTCATCAAACATGAGGTAGAAATAATGTTTCAGCTAAGCACTGTAGCATAATAACAATTATTTAGCTCCATTAAGAATCCAGAAGGTAAATGAAGTTGCAACGTGCCGACTTCCAATGAAGTGACTCTTGCCTTGTTTCCGACTCGAATGTCAACCTCGCCTCTCGCCACACTCCTAATTCTTACCGGTCCTTGCAACAAGTTGCAGATGTGAATAACTGATCTAGTATCATATACCCAATAACTAATATTTGCATCAGCTAGATAAATGTCTAACATTGCGAACAAGCATACCTGAGCCGGAAGTCACACCTCCACTCTTGCCTTTTTCAGCCAAATACTTGCTACAATTGGCCATCTACCTTGCAATAGAAGCAGGTGGATCCGGCTGCAGGAGATAGCTTAGTCCCTGAGGAAGCGCTTTGGACTGGGTCCTCAGCCTTGCCTCCCGACTTTGCCTTCTTCTTCTTAGTCCAAGAACTCTTCTTGAACTTAGCCTTATTCTGCACCATCAACACTTGACTAGCACCTTTCTTTAGATCCACCTCAGCCTGCTTGAGCATCCCATGTACTTCAGTGAGCTTCTTATCCATACCATGCATGTGGTAGTTCGATATGAACTGACCATACACACTAGGAAGAGAGTTCAGAATTATGTCCGTAGTGAACTCTTCACTAATGGGGTAGCCTAGCCTTTCTAGAGACTGCATGTAACCTACCATCTTGATCACATGCGGACTCATCGGATCACCATCCTTAAGCTTACAACTCAACAAAGCTTGAGAGACTTGATACCTCTTGGTCTTTGCCTAATCCTGGAACATACTTTTGAGGCTTTCGATCATATCGTAGGCCTCAACATTCTCGAACCGCTGCTGTAAGTACGGCTTCATGTGAGAAAGCATAAGACATCTAATTTCCGTGGACTCATCACAAGTCCTACGGTAGGCATTGGTGGAAGCGACACTCACATTCTCATTCGGCTCATATGGAAGTGGATTTTCTAGGACATGGACCCTCTTTTCTTGTTTGAGAACATTCTCAGATTACGATACCAGTTGGTGAAGTTAGTTCCATTAAACTTATCTTTCTCTAGGATAGTTCTTAATGCAAAAATGGAAATCTGAGGGAGACTGCTAGGTACCATTGATCTACAATAGAAAAATATGCAAAACACTTAAGATATGTATCCATAAAAGTGCAAGCATATTAAATATTTTAATACTTATGCTCCCACTAGAACCAACACCCCTCCGATGGTTACTAAGTGATTAGGATCCTAAATAAGCAAACCGACTAGTGAGATTTTGAAGGGAATATGCCCGAGAGGCAATAATAAAGTGGTTATTATCTTATTCCATGTTTATGATAAATGTTTATTTTGCATGCTATAATTGTATTAATTGGAAAAGTTAATATATGTGTGCTTAATAAACAAAATACAAAGTTCCTAGTAATGCCTCTCATATAAACTAGCTCGTTGATTAACAAGATGATCAAGGTTTCTTGATCATGGACATTGGATGTCGTTAATAACGAGGTCACAACATTGGTGGAATGATGTGATGAACATTCATCCGAAGTATAGCATTACGATCAAAGTCATTATGTTTATATTTCTATAACATCATACGAAGTAATCTTAGTCCTTAGACCATGAGATCATGTTAATTGCTAACACCGGAAGAGTATCTTGATAACATCAAACGTCACACCGTAACAGGGTGACTATAAAGGTGGGTTCAGTGCTACAAAGGTGTTATGTTGAGGCTCATGGATCAAGAGTGGGATTTGTCCATCCCGATGACGGATAGATATACTCTGGTCCCTCTCGGTGATATCATATTAAGATAGCTTGCAAGCAAGTGATATGATCACTAGAATGTTATATCATGGGAACGAGAAAAGAGTGCATGTCGGCAACGAGATCAAACTAGGTATGGAGATACCGATGATCGAATTTAGGACATGTAATATATCGCGAGACAAAGGGATTTAGTTACTAGCATTAAAGGTTCTCACGATCACATAAGTCATCGTTGAATGTATGGGAGTCAGTACGAATCTCTAGGTCCCGCTGCTGATTATTGATCGGAGAGGGGTCTCGATCATGTCTGCATTATTCGCGAACCATAGGGTGACACACTTAAGGGATACCGACACCATTTGGACCAAATATGTTTCAGATAAAGATTTAAGAAAGCGCTGGAATTATTTCAATAGACACCGAAACTGTTTTGGGTGAAATTGCTGAAATTGGTTCTGCATGTAATATTGAAATGTTGCAGGGGGTTTTATGTGAATGTTTGTTAATTAAATTAATTAACAAAATTCTGAATAAAAATAATAGAAGAGTTTTATTAAATGAGAGAGCATTAAATTTGGAGAAATTTAATGCATTTAAAGTAGAGACTTTAAAAGAGAATGTGAAGGGGCATTTTAATGTGGAGGGGTTACCACCACATGAATGGGGGAGGTGAGGAGTCACCCCCCATGGGGCGCCGGCCATGGGGAGGGGTACCCCCCCTCCTCCTATAAAAATCCCCCCTCACTCCCCTTCTTCCACACGCCTCCTCGTGAAGGATCTCTCTCCCCCTCTAGTATTATTCCCCATGGTCTTGGATTAGCGAGATACATGTTCCCGGTGGCTTTATCTGGAAAGGAGTTGCTGCTTCCGCTGCTTTGCTGGAGCGAGGGATGGAGGTCGTCGGGGTACCGGACGTGTGTGCGATCACGGATGCACCGCTGCTTTGCGGTGCTGGACTTGGTGGTGCTGGACTTGCTGGAGCTGGATCTGATGGACGTGCTAGATCCGGACCTGCTGGACTTCATCACGATCTTGAGATCGGCAAGCGTATGACTACATCATCCATGAGTTCCTACTCGTTAACAAAACTTGTTGTCTTCGAGGGTAAGTTCTCCATGGATGTATATCCACCCGTTGCTCTGAATCTAGTAGATAGATCTTGGTGTATAGTTCTCATCGTAGGAAATTTTTTGTTTTCTATGCTGCGAACCCAACAGCTTTAGCATCACCGCTAGTCGTCAAGTGATCTAGGTAGACAACTCCTTGTCAATCGCATCTCATGTGACTCCTGTTGCTCAGGTGGCATCACATGCCCCGACTCCCATCTGACTTTTCCCCGAGCCCCACAACCATTGTGATAGACCCGTCTAGATTACCGAGTGATTCCGCTGTAAGAGTCTGACTCGAACCCACCTAGTCGGAAAGAATTGATAGCACCTCAATTTTATGAGCTCACTACCAAAAATGTCCGACTTGTGATGGTGCAACATTGGCAGGGAAACCGACTATACCTTCTTTGAGGGGTTACTTTCTACCAACTATCTAATAAAGGTAAAACGGAGACATAACAATAACACAAATAAAACAATTATAATGTGAAATGGTATGGCTCTCTTCATGGTGATATCCATCTCCACAAAGCTTGTAATTCGACTTGTGCCAAGTCTTGTCACGTGCCGCCTTACTCCATGTAGCCGACTTTTACACTGACTTGCGTACATCCAGGTTCTCCAAACAGCTACACTAGCTAGTAAAGTAAATTACATAGAGAATCCGACACGCATGTCGTAATACAATAAAATGACAACACCTAGGATCCAGTCGGCTGAAAAAACCATTATATGCATATCACATATGGATTACACACATCACATGCACTATCATCCTACAAAAACAAGTTATACATAGATACGATATCTACCGGCGTTGTAAAACTCGCAACGACATCTAAGGCGCTATGACAGGGAGAAATCGGTGGTACCGCTAGCTGGATAGCGGGCGGGGATCGAAGGGGCAGCTACCCTCATGGGTGAGGGCAGCGCCCGCCGAGTTTTCCAGAAAACGCAGATCTCATCTACATTCTGAACATGGATTTGTTCATCGGATAAAATAATTTTCCCCAAATCCGATCTGTACTCCGATTCGATCAAACTCTTTGATCTTCGATCACCGCATCTAGATTTACGTGCCATAGTCTACCCCGATGGCGAAAGCTGACCGGTAGGGGTATGTCGTTCCGCGACCTCAGCAGTATAATCCCGGAACCAGATCATCCATTCCCTGAGTATAGTTGATCCAATCAACCTCATACAAAACCAATCTATCTTATAGATCGACCACTAAAATTGCAAATAGATACAATATAACGCCAACCGCATATGATATATGCATGATATCGAGCCTAAAACCATAAGCTAACGCTCTGGTACCACTATTTGGCCATGAAGAGATAAACAAAACTTCTTCCCTACACGGTGATCCCAAGATCTAGCTGAGGTAGAAGGCCATGAGGATTACCACTAGACGTGCAATTGCGGATTACTGATGAAGCGTGTCGCTTGATGCAGTGCAGTCGTCACGATCAAATCCAATCCATGGTTGTTGAAGTGCTGATCGCAGAATACCTCTGCCAGTATCCACACGTACGAGGAGAAGCACCGACGGTGGACTGCTAGGTCCGGTACGGCGGCTGGACTGGACTGGAGCTAGGGTTTCCAACGCATGGAATAACCTAACCGTGACCCTTGGGCATCTGCACCCCAGCATATATAGGGAGTGAAAGTGGGGTCCACTCACTTGTGGCCCATTCACTAAAAGGCCTATATTAGTCACTATGAGTCCAACTCACTGACTCAGTTCGTGTCCAACCCAAATAGATTTCTGGTTCAGATCTAACCCAAAATTGCTCCCGCTCTTAAGTGTGTGATCCGATAGGCTCATGGTAACTCGGACACGATTAGAGTCTTACTCGTAATCTATCAGCCGGTAGTGGCTCCTAGTAGAATGTGCCAACTCCCAAGTGTGTGATTCATCTGACTAACTCTTAAGTGTGTGATTCATCTGACTAACTCTTAGTCGGCCACCTCGGTTAACACTTAACTGAGTCGTGCATGGCCATGCTTTCTGAATCATATCTTCTGAGAGGGCCCAGAGAATATCTCTCTAGTCGGAGGGGGAAAATCTCATCTTGGTCATTCACATCACGCAACATGATTCTCAATCAACCTGAACTCTGCCTTTATAACTTCCCTTTGATGGAATAACGTTTAACAGAACCTAAGTCGGTGATCCACAACTCGGATTGTGCAATAACCTTAGGTCCAATGATTACATTGATTGAGACATACAAATGATGACTTGTTCATTGTATGTCAATATGGGTCAATCTGACTTGCTAAACTCTTTAGCCGAATATGTGTAAGTCGTAATAGCATCACCATGCCCATGACAAGTGGAACCGAGTCATCAACCGACTTTCACATTAGTCTAAGTTGTGTGTCCAGCACAACCTCAACGACGAAGGACATCTAGTATGAACAACATGAATATATAGTTCTACAACCGAATCGTATATTCAATGATATATATAAATATTTCATACAAGGACAATATAATAACTTTGTGAATACATTGGGAATAACATCATACTTGATTGCTTCTAGGGCATATTCCTAACACAACATGGATTGAATAGTTGACACTTTAAATATCTTTTCAAGACTGTCCTTTGTAAATGCCATATCAATTAATATAAGAGAGAGAGAGAGACCCGCCAACCACATATATGGTAAAAGCCATATGCTAGGTGTGGAACCAGTCTCGCATAAGATTACGCATAAGGTCGGTCTAGGTCGCTTCATAAAATATTGTCGCGATATGAACAAGTACACGTGGGAGGTTAACAACTAGAAAATCAATGCCCACATATCACCGTGTGTTCTGACTATACCAATACATCTATGCATAGGTCGGCTCTGATATCACTGAAGGGGTTCCATAGCAGAAAAACAAAAAAAAATCCTAATGATGAGAATGATATAAGCAAGATATATTCTATGCGGATGTAAGGTAACGGGGGGATTCAATGTCCATACCGTTGAAGACCGAAAAGTGTTGACGTTCTCATGAACGTTGACGATGTAGTCATACGGCGACGCCGACCTTAAGGTCATGCAGGCGTACAAGCGATGAGTGCCACAACTGGCAGCACCTTCGCTCACATGTTCGGTGTAGATGGCATCCCCTAGGCTCTGGTCCAGAGAAGCAGAGAAAGAAGATGATATGGACCGAGATTCCAGCAGCACGATGGAATACGTATGGTGGAGAAACCTCTATCCCTATATGCACGTTTCATTTGAGGAACCAAACGTAAGGGAGAGAGAGAAAGGGAGAGAGGAGGCAAAGGCCAATGGGGTGGAATGAGGGAGGGGGATCACTCGTCCTTATATAGGCCAAGGGGGAGGGGCTCACCTAGGGGTGCCATCCTAGGGTAGCCACCGCCTCCACCCCTACAGCCCGCCCATCCCCTTCCTTTAGGGGAAGGCTGCTTGGGGAGCATGACGCCCCCTAATGGGCTTCCACATGGTGGCCCATTAGGGGAAGGCCATTTTATTATTTTATTAATTTAGTTAATTAAATACTAAATATAAATATGTGTGCCTCCGAACATTTCTTCGACCCCGGAACACTTTTGATATCTCCCAAAACACTTCCAGAGTTCCACCTCTCTTCTCCTACGATCTCAGATCAATCCCTAAGCATTATCTACCCTTAAGCGTGCCACCCTATAGTTTGAGAATGCACAAACATGATTGAGACACCTCTCCGATCAATGACCAACAACAGGATCTAGAAATCCATGATGACCCCATGCATTCCACAAATTACTTGATCACTTGAACCTTAAATGTCGAGTCTCATTCCCTTTGCCACATGATACCTTGTTTGCCCGAGATGTGATCTTCAGTATCTCTATACCTAGTTCGACCTTGTTACCGACAAACACATTTACTCGTTGCCATGATATTACATCCCCGTGACCTAGTCACATGCTTGCAAGCTTCATAGATGCAGTTTCACCGAGTGCGTCCAGAATATCTATCCATCACCATATGAAAAAATCCTGATCTTGATGCATATGCCTCAACCCACCCCTTCGAAATACCTGATAGATACCTTTATGATCACCCTGCTATGGTGTGATGGTTGATGTAGTCAAGGTAGCCTCCAGTGACAGTGATTACATATGATCTTAGGGTCAAAGGAGTGAGTTGCTACGTTGTACTAGATATTGCAATATTGACCTTTGTGACTGGATCTCATTGCAATACTTTGGTTGGTGTGTGTTCATCACTGATGACCCACAAGTATAGGGGGTGTATCGCAGTATTTTCGAGGGAAGTGAAACCCAATTTATTGATTCGACACAAGGGGAGCCAAAGAATATTTATAAGCCTTAACAAGTGAGTTGTTAATTCAGCTACACCTAGAAACAATCTTGCTCACAGCAGTTTATCAGTAGCAACAGTTTTGTAGTAGGAATAGTAAAGTAACAGCAGTAGTAAAGTAAAGACAGTAGTAACAATAGCAGTAAACAGTAGGATTCGAGTGCGGTAGGCATAGGGATGGATAGACGGGCGTTGCCTGGACAAGACAATTCACATAGCAATCAGAACATAGGGCAATTGCAGATAAATAAGATAAAGCATCCAAGTACTAGATAATCATAGGCATGTGTTCCATATATAGTCATATGTGCTCGCAATGAGAACTTGCACAACATCTTTTGTCCTGCCAGCCCGTTTGCATTGGGGCCTCAAGGGAACTATTGGCAATTAAGGTGCTCCTTTTAATAGAGCACCGGAGCAAAGCATTAACACTCCATGAACACATGTGATCCTCACATCAAAGCCATTCCCTCCGGTTATCCCGATTTCTGTCACTTCAGGGCCTTTGGTTCCAGACAACAACGTGTGTATACAACTTGCAGGTAAGACCATAAACAATACTATCATAATGAATCAATAACATGTTCAGATCTGAAATCATGGCACTCGGGCCCTAGTGGCAAGCATTAAGCATAACAAGTCGCAACAAAGTCAAAAAGCACTAATAGTAGATACTAGGCACCATGCCCTAACAATCTGATGCCATTACATGAACGATCTCATCCAATCCCTACCATCCCCATAGCCTACAGTGGGGGATTACTCATTCATAGATGGGGCAAACATGGATGGTCGATGGAGAAGTGATGGTGATGATGATGGTGATGATCTCCTCCAATTCCCCATCCCGGCAGGGTGCCAGAACGGAGTTTCTAGTTCCGAATTGTGGAATCCGGTGGTGGCGGTGGAGCGGAACTCTTTCTAGAAAAACATCGAACGACCCCCCCTGAGTTTTTAGGTCAGAAGGCATATTATAGGCGAAGAGGTAGACCGAGGGGGTGTCTGGGGCGGCCAGACCACCCCCTGGCGCGGCCAGGCCCAGCCCACGAGGCCAGGTGGTGTGGCTGGGCCCTATCCCCACTCCGTCTCATATTGTGGCTCCGGGAGTCTTCTTGTGAAATAGGATTTTTGGCATATTTTCCGAGATTTTTCCTGATAGTTGATTTTCTGCACAAAAACTAGACACCAAAGTAATTCTGCTGAAAACAGCGTCAATCTGTGTTAGTTGCATCCAAATCACACAAGTTTAGAGGAGAAACAATAGAAAAGGTGTTCGGGAAAGTAGATACGTTTTGGACGTATCAACTCCCCCCAAGCTTAGCTTATTGCTTGTCCTCAAGCAATTCAGTTGAAAACTGAGTGCGATAAAAGAAACTTTCACGAACACATTTGCTTCATATGATGTATATATTCTCAGCATGTGATCAACTACTTAGACAATTCATAATAAGGAGTATGCAACTAAGTTTACTTAATAGGCATTGCAAGCTATGAAGAGATTCCAACTCAAAAATAATAAGCAGCATGAAACATAAACATAAGCAACATTACAATGCTCATAACAAGGTATGATAGAGTGGTATCTCGCTTGCCTTTTTATTGTGAATGACAAGGCACCTCTGAAGTTTAGGTGAAGACTAGAAGTAAAGATATCAAAGATACAAGCATCAAAGTCATAACAAAAATAATCAAGTTTTGAGACAAGCACATTACACTAAGAATGACAACTATGCTCTCAAGAAGGTGCTCATAGAATATGTGGAGACTCAACAAGGAAATGAAAAGGTTTTGAATAGTTTGAAAGGCTTCCAAATGCTGAAAGTATGGTACTCATTAGCTTTGAGCTCCCATTGCCCCTATCATAAGCATCTTTAATATGGTTAAGGTGAAAGTGAGGTCCAATCTGAGTTATATGCTTGACAGACTATAAACTAGAAATCCCGTGTCCATTGAGTACGAGGACCGCTCCTCATGCTACTCAACTTTAGTTATCGGTAAGTTCTTGTCATCGTAAATATGTGTGTATCATAGAGAACCGCCAATGGGGTACCCCTTGCCCGATGATACGGAAGAATCCCCATATCAAAATGACAAGGCAAGCAGACAATGAGTATCTCAGCAATCTTCTTATTTACCATGGGAAAATGGTGCTTTTTTCTCTCTTTCCTCTTTTCTCAAATCTCTTTTTTTCTTTTTCTCAATAGCTATCTCTCTCTTTTTTATAAGAAGAATGCTTCATAGATACTTATTATGGTTACGCTGCAGGTTTCCACCATGACAGCATGGATTAGACCGGCGGCCCAGGCGTTTCTCTAACACACATACATAACTCCATGGACTATAACCTCCCCTTTTTATTTCACACCGACGACATCCGCAAACAAAAGAGCATGGTATCAACTGGGTATATATTTACAGTTGTTGAAAGCGTTCCCCGTGACAGCACGGATCTGCTAATCCCAGCCTATAATTTGCAAGCATATAACTTTCATGGACAGTCACAATGGTTCAGGTTCATTAAGTGCAGGAAATAAAGTGTGCCATCAAGTTCGTGAGAGCTTTACTAACTAACTTTCTCATAACAAGCAAACATTTTATTTGGAAGAAAACAAAGCATATTGAATATGCACGGAAATAACAAATGATGCTAATAGGTAGGTATGATGGACACTTTTGGCAATATTTGGTTTTAGGGAGTTGGAAACATGAGTAAAACATACTCAGTGTAAGTGAAGGCTAGCAATAGTAAGGAAGCGACAAACGAGAGAGCAATAGCTGTCATAATCATGCTTGCAACAAAACAGGACTAATCATGGCATGAAAGTGATTCAAAACGCCCTCAAGGCAAAATAATTCATCGAGGCTCATCTGATTATTTCAGTCATATGCATGTGTGAGCATGTGTCAAGTCAATTCAAATGAAACATTCAGAGGAGGATACCACGGTGTCATACCAAGTTATGAATAGAGTAATGCAAGCAAACATTCATATGACATGCTACAAACTATTACCAAGCTGGAACTAATCATATGAAAGCAAGAACTACTAAGCATCCATAAATAACATACACCCTACACGAATGGGCTAAGCATGCCCACAATGATGAGTATATGTACAAAAATGAAAACAAATAGAGTTTTTTACCAGCCTCTTACCAAATCTCAAGTTGTCATTAATCCTCATTATTGCCCTTCACTTGTGTGGCTTGAATAATAATAATATGAAACCAAATTCCACCGAGAACTGCTGAACCCTGCAACAAACTCACAAAACCAAAGAAGAACGACAAATATTTTTGGTGTTTTTGATTTTTAAAACAAGAACCAAAAAGGAAGAACAAGAAGCAAAATCTTTTTGGGTTTTTCAAATAGTTCAAAACAAAGCAAAAAGGAAAAAAGCAAACCAAGTCAAAAAGAAGAAGCAAACAAAGAGAAACAACATAAATATTTTTGGTCTTTTTGTGTTTTAGAAAGCAAAAGCAAAGAAAGAATGAAAGCTAAAAAGAGAACGAAACATGAATATACAAAGTACTGATGCAAAATGATATGGAGATGAGTGTGGTGTCGGCGTACCTCCCCCCAAGCTTAGGCTTTTGGCCTAAGTGGGTATCAATCCCAAGCTGGCCAGGATGGAGCGCCTCTGTAGTACGGTGAGGAGGTACCCTCGTCCTGGTGCGAGCTCGAGGACGCCCCACCGTAGTGTGCAGAGTAATCGTAGGAGGGCACATCCTCCTGAGAATATCATTTTGCAGCCCGAAAGTTGGGGTGGCCAGGCAACGCGGTACCCCGAGTTCCCTAATATCATCCACGATGACTATAGTTAGCGTGCCAAATACTGAGAGGGTCCTTTTCGGCACGAATTCAACTTTATGTTTCAATTAAAAAAACCAGGCTAATGGCCGTCAAGTTGGGTCCCCCCTGTCAGCTTTCGCTGTTATGTCGCTGCCATGTAGGCTTGCAGTGTTGGCGCATGCATCCTTTACGCGTCTGCTTCTTCCTCCGGGGCGGCAATCTATGGTCGCGGCCATGGCGTGGAGCTAGGACTTGGACAAACCTGCTCGGCCCATTCTCCTCCCCATCCCGAATCAGAGCTCGCCCTCACGATGACCGCACCATTGGCACGGCGCGGGGACGGGAATTCATTCCCGGGTGAGATCTGTACCCATGCTCGGTCCTGTTGGTCTCCTCCAGAATCCGAGATCGCCGTCGCCGTGGTCGCACACGCACCAGCCAAGGCGCCTTCCTCTCCGAACCCCAAAGCCACATCCACCCAGTTCGGCACAACGCCAACAAGGTGAAAATGCATCAAGTTTTATTCTTGTGATTGTAGAAAAACATGTATGTACCATGGCCGTAGCATACTCTAACAATGTACACATATATTGTTTACTAGATTTTCATTTGAAATTAGTAGCTCCGTGATGACGAAACATAGAGAACCTAAATGGAATGACGATGATGACCATGTTCTGTACTTTGCATTGCATCAACAAGTGCTCGCTGACGAAGCAAGTTACCAAGAGAGTGGAGTTCATCAGCCATTGCCAAAAAATATGTGAACAAATTAATGAGCAATTCAATGCAAATAAGCGCAGAAAAGCTAGATCCATGTCATCAATCATCAATAGGTGGCACATTCTAGTGATGCGTTCAAATGCGTACATGATGTATCATTTGCTTGAAGTGGTTGTTATCCTGAGCAAAAATGCGTGGTATGCACATTACATTTGTATGTTCTATGGTGCAATTTTGTTGTTATGGGCATGGAAAGAAAAGCTGGGCTTCACTGAATATTACGCAGTTAGGCCTAACTTAGTCTTACACAAATAAGCACAGCTTAGTCTTTACACACATAAGCGTAACTAATGATAAAGATAAAGACAAATGGTTCATCGGATCTGCCAGTATGAGCACTAGGTCCCTAGAGCTGGTGGTATCGTCGGAACGAACCAGAATGCTATGTTTGGCCGTCTTTCATTCTCCTTCAAATAGTACGACCCCACTGATGAGCCAATTGTAGGCCCCCTCCCCCCGACGTGCATTCGGCTCCAGGTCGGATCTGGAGTGTCAACATGATAGGCGCGTGAGTGTGCAGCAAACACACAGTCTGCTATCAACACTGGAAGTGCTGGCACCTCAGCAACAACACCAGCATGTTCTTCCTGGACTCCGGCAGCAGCCTTAGCAGGTATTTTGTTAGCTTCACCAGCAGCAGCATTAGCAAGTATTTCGTCAGCTTCACCAGCAGCAGCATCACCAAGTATTTCGTCAGCTTCACCAGGAGCAGCAGCAGCTAGTTCTTTGTCAGCTCCACCACCACCACCACCAGCAGCAGCATCAGGGGTTAGGGCTGCCTGAGCAATTATAGGTTCAACAGCTCCAGGGGCTCCGACAAAGAACGGGTAGTTGATCCCAAGAAACATAGATTGTCCCTTCAGATTGTTGACTCTGCTCCAGACTTGCTCTACTAGGTCTTTGGATGGGCATGTGGACCTCGAGAAAACGTGACACCGCAGCGATGGGTATGAAGAAAGTTGTGTCCCCATATGTTCTATTGTATCACCAACGCTGTTTAGTGCTCCTCTGATATGAATCCACAAGAGTTCATCATGATGTTCCATGTTGTCTCCGAGAGGTGCCAAGAACCAGCGCCGTGTCCCAAGTTCAGCATCTGCTACTGCATCTTTGATGACTGGAGCTGGAATTATGCGCGGGGCTGCGTGGGTACCTGCGTGTTACTAACAGTCAGTAAGCAGAATTTTGAATGGGATTTTACATGCTATATGACACCATGACTCACCCCAAATGGATGGCTCCCAAACACGCACGTCGCTGCTAGGTTCAGTGACCGCATAAATGCGTTGCGGTCTGTACGAAGAGTAGCCGTAGGTGAAGACGGCGTCGACATACTTCTCCAGCCACAGGAAGTCGTCGCGCAAGACTGTCCATTCCTTGTCTTCTGGGCATCTAATGAATGTGATTGCCTTGTCGAACACCGCTAAGAGGTCGTACTCCCAGTTCTTCCACGCCCCCTTCTGTGGTCTATGTGGGAGTTGTACCTTCATGAGCTCAAGTTCTGCCATGTTGAACCTGTAAGCGAATTCGGAAATGGGCGGCGGCCACCCTCTGTTGAATGCAGTAATGCCAACACCCTTCAAAGATGGCACTGCAAGTCTCTTCGATCTGTAGAAATTTTTTAGAGTCCAAGTACTCCCATCCTAGGATAAAAGGACCAGCCACTCGCCGTTGCTACCCACTCAGTTCTGGTCATCTCTCATTTCCGTCTCTTCTTCTTCCTTGATATTCACCACTACTGATTCCGACCACTTATCCAGCAGCATCAGTTTTGCATGAATATTCTACAGAGTTTGTTGTCAGTTGGTACAATAACCTAGCATGGATTCCATTGCAGATACAATTTGACAACTGGACCTTTATATTAAAGTACACAAAATATCGCCTAAATACGAGTGTCTCCTCAGATATCGCCTAAATTATGCATGTGTCACTACGAAGATACTCAATATATGGAGTAGGAGCAGAGCCCCCAGAACAAACTCCTGGCGATGATCATAATTAAACAGCTCGGGCATAACAGCCTTAAATCGTCTAATCTGTTTGTTTTTATTTTAGGAAAAAGAATATCACCTAGCAGGCATTCCATTGCAAAATCGAAATTGACAACTCGTCTATCACCTAAAGTAAGACTGTGTCACTACGAAAATACCAGAATATCAGGTACGAGCAGAGCTTTCGTTGTACATAATAGTCTTAAATGGTTTGATTTGTTCAAACCGCGCGTGCACACAATACGTTCGACGAAAGGAACATAGGATTCCGATGAGAGTTCAGCACATATGAATCAACGATATGATTGAACGAATAAGCTAGATACTGGAACTTACGTGGCCATCGCGGTCGTCTGGCCATTTGCTGTTATCGGGGTAAAGAAGGCCTGGCGTGCTGAATGGTTGTTCGTCCATGTTCCGCATCGTCACGCGGTAGCCAGGGATGCAGCGAGCAAGGCGGCCAGCTGAGATGATGTCCAACTCCGAGGCGATCCTGTGCACGTTCGTGGCACTGAGGTTCGGCCATCCCCAATCCTCGCGGTAGCGGTCGCCCTGGCCATCCGCGTCGTCGTCGCATGCCTTTCGCTTCAGCCTGCTGCTACCCCAAGCTCTACCCATAGCGGCAAATGGAGTCTGGAATCCGGTGGATTAATGGAGGCGTTGTGATGAGGAGGAGGATGGATTCGAGAGGGGGTGGAATCAGGGATGGGGGCAGTTGTTCGAGTGGGGAGCAAATCTACAAGGAACCGCCGTCGCCGCCGGTTCTCGTCCGCGTGGAAGAAAAGAACGGGGGGCGTAATTATTGAGGGCGGGCACCGGAACCGTCTAAGGAAATGAAAAAATAAATCGTAAAAGGGAAATGTGCGGCCCGCCTGTCAGTGAGTGAAGGTCGGCATGCGTAAACGTGCCTACATTTGAATTGATTCCACCGCATGCAAGTGGCGCAGAACAAATTTTAGGAAGTGCTAGCGTCGACGTGTAAAACCGTCGTTATTCGCCACCTTCACCCTACTACGAACGGTCGTGCACCATTCCAGATATTGGTAAGGCGGTTCCAATCGTTCACTTCTCCGTCTCATTTCCTCCTCCATGGCCTCATCGTCTTTCTCCTCCACAGCCTCATCCATTTCCTCCACCACCGCATCACCCTCTTCCTCCGTATCCTTTCCCTCTTGCCTGTAGTCATGGACGCTCCGGACGTCCGAAACGACGGCAGGCAAGAAACTGCACACTTCGACATTGAAGTACATGGCGGGAAGAAGATCAATGTCATCTACACCACCGACCCTCGGACGATGAGGAACACTCTGAATAATTTCACGAGTTGGCTGCAGTTCGAAGAAAACAGGTTCGTAGGTCTCGACCTCGACTACAGCCGTGATTGCCATAGGATCGCCGTGGTGCAACTCTCCATGAAGGGGCACGTCCTCGTATACCAGCCTTTTTGCGAGAAGGGGGCTGACGGGATCTGGTAGACTTTGCTGTCTTTTTGTTCCTGAACCGTCTGTTTGCAAATGTTATTGCTATATTATTTGTCTGAATTCATTTTCATGCAGGTGGGGTGAAAGCATTAGGGATCTGTTTCATGACTTTCTCGTGAACCAGCACATAACATTTACCAGTGTTGACATCACGAATGACAGTAAACTGCTTGAAAGCCCGACTGTCAACATTAGAATCCCAAAGGAGTGCAGAGTGGACATCCAGGAAATTTACTGGATCCCGGGGACGAAGGGCAGCAAGACCGGGATGGCCGCTCTTTCCTCCGAACTCATAGACCCGTGGTACGCTGACATGAAGGACAGATTGCCGAGATGTTCGTGGAGGCATTTAGGGTACGATTACTGGGAGGATAAGCCACTTTCTGAACCTAATCTGAAGTACATTGCAATTGACGGGTATGTTAGCCACGAGCTGTACCGCCAGATTGTAAAATCTCGTTCCAGGCATCGCATCATTGAACCACCACCAAGGCAAGTTGTTTGTCCCAGATGTCGGATCATAGATGAATCTACAAACTGGGGCAAGCGACCGAAGGCATCCTGGGATCGGTGCCTTCTCCAACAGGCTGGGATGTAGACTATTAGTGCATGATTGTTGTGTTTATGAAAACATGTTATTTCATAAGTACACTATGTGAGCAATTACGAACTGTTGTGTATTACCTTTGTCAAACTATAATCTGGTTTATGACTGTATCCTCCTCTATAATCTGGGTTTGGTTATGACTTATGACTGTATCACACCTTATGCATGTCAGTCCTGGATTCTGCCGCATGCAAATGGCACAGACAGAATTTGTAAGAATGAATGTTGAGCATACAAAAGTGGGAATGTAATTCATACAGGTTAAGTAGCTAATAGCACAGGGATCATACGAGCTTGGTTCTTACACACAGAATGCTTAGAAAATACAGGCGAGATAAAATACAGGCGAGATAAAACTAGGAACGAAATGCGAAACTAGTAGTGGTAAACAGCACACTCACCCACCCGCCAGATCCTGTTGAGCATCTCGTAGCAGACATACGCGTCCCTGGCTGCGTACTTGATCGCATCGTAATCCAGGTGCCTCCACTTCCATCGCTCGTGCAGGTGCTTCGGGAACTCAATTTTCATGCCGGCGTACTCGCGGTCGATGATGTCGGAAGCGAGTCTAGCCATGTTGGCTTTCCCTGTACCGCCATCCGAGTACCTCCACAAACGTTGGAGATCGACGTGTTTGACGACATGAACGAGGAGATCCCGTTCTAGCTTCGGAGTGTCGTTCTTGATGTCAACGCTGGCGAAGTAGATCTCCCTCCTGTGTAGGAACTCGCGAAGCTCCGGGCATACATATTTGGCCCTACATACATGATATAGTAGGCAGTGGGTGCGCATGGACAGTTGCAAAAGCGCCGTCCTCTTCCTATCTCTGGTATACTCGAGGTCAAGGCCGACGATCTTGTACCTGTCCATCGGATCTTGTAGCCACTCCTCGTACATTGCGATGACCTTGGCCACCTCCGCTGACGCATTTGTGTGGACGACCGTCAGCTTGGTGGTGCCATGGGCGGTGACGGTGTACTCGTCGGTGTAGTCGCTCCCATCGCCGAACACACCGTACTCTGCGTCCATGGCAGTAGCTAATGCGGCGGCGGTGGCCTAGTTTCGGTAGCGGTGGCTGGGACTGGGCGTGGAGGTGGAGTGATCTATTGCGGTGGTATGGCCAGGCGGAGGCGGTGCCTGCGGCAGCGTCGATGGTTCTTGCGGTGGCGGCGGAAGGAATGAGTTGGGGATTTTTGCACAGTGATGTCCTGAGGAGACAGAAGGCGATGCTTAAATTCCGTTTACCAATATTCCGGTCATACCCATGCGGAAGCAAGTTTGACCGGGCGAGCACCGATGGTTTCCAATCCTAGCGATTAACTTCGGCGTCCGTCCCGGTAAGCGATGGGACGGGTGTGCGACGTGGCTTGGCATGGCACAGACCGGTCACCTAGACCACCGTCCCATTGCCGATTCGCAGCGGGTGCGCGGTGCTGACACGACGTAACGTGACAGGACAGAAGGAAGTGTACAAGTTTAAGAAGTGTAAGCATAGACATAGACCTAGCATCCCTGCACCCCGGGGCAGCCGCCCAGCCGATCAGGCCTGCCGATTGCGCAAAGCTTGTCCCGAATTTGCCAAAATGAAGCTCGTTTGCCCATGCTTCTATAAGTTTCTCTATAGGCCACTTGTGTAAGCATGCACAATCAAGCAACTTTGCAACACCCGTATTGGTGGAAAAGCATTAGGTTTCAACGCACCACATAGTTTAGGGATTTAGAATAGCTACATTGTGGAGCTCTAGCCAAATTGCATGGTAAAGCCAAATTCAGCTTTTTGTCAGATTTAGCTCTAGCAACATTGTGTCTCATTTGTCCTTACTTTTGCCCTCCCGATATTCCAAAGCCCTCACATGCGCTCGGAGGGGGGTAACGTCTGGTCAAAGGCTTGGCCGTTACGTGCGCCATGACGCCTAAAGTGGCCTTTTTAAAGAGCGTCTTTTCCACTCTCTCTCTAACAGTTGTGTTTTTTTGCCCAAAAAGGTAGGGAATCTAGAGCATCTTCTCTCTTCATTCATTGTTCCTTTTGCGATCGTTTTACCCCAATCTGGTAGCAAATCTAGAGCAGCAAAACAAACCAGCACCATAAATAAATTCAGTAAATAGAGCAGATGTAGATAAAGCAGCTAATATAGGTTATATAGTACGGTACTTAACGAGGTTTGACAATTAGGCTGCTCAGCAGCAGCAGTGGACTGCTTCAACATAGACAAGACAAAAGAAGCTGCTTTACAGCAATAGCAACAGCAGCAACAACTGATCAGTGGACCCTCGTGGCCTCTGCTAGGAGGGCATCCGCCTCCTCCCTCTGGCGCCTCCTCCACTTTTTGCTCCCCATCCCCTTGACCTTGGGCACCTTGGGTCTGATAAGGGGCATGCGACCCTCCTTGATAGCCACCTTCTGGAGGTTGCGGAGGTGAAGACCGAGCGCCTGGTGCTTGGCCCTGAAGCCGTGGACGTTCACGGACTCGCCGCAGGTCCTCACGTCCTCGGCATGCTTCACGAGGGAGTTGAAGTCCGGGCCGCGGAGCCTCCTGGTGGGGCAGAAGGGGCACTTGTACACGTCACCGGCGAAGAAGTTGTTGTACTGACCGGATTTCAGCCTCCTCGGCACATGACGAGTCTTGGTGTCCTGCGACTCGTCATCGCTGCTATCCTCCTGTTGGAAAAAACAAAAGAGTGAAATAAGGACATGATTGAGATACTTTGATTATCGGGATTGATTTTTTGCATAAATTAACCGAATGAGATCTCCCGATTATTCCCCAAATCTCAAACCAAATCGAATACCGATCCCAACTACGAACAGGGGGATTCATCGAAAATCGAGATCTAACACAATAGGATTAGTTACTATAAAAAATACGAACAGCCGAGCCCTAATAACATATGATCTAGCATCCAACAATGGGAACGGGGGAAGAACAAGGGAAGGGGAGAAAACCCTGGTTACCTCAGACCACGGGTCGGTGATGCTGGTGTCGTAGGGGTTCTCCGGCCTTATGTAGACAACCTCCTCGTAGGGGTCCTAGCCGAGCGGGATCTGTCCGAGACCGGCGGGGGCCTCCTCGCCGGAGGCTATAGCGGATGCAGGGACAGGGACGGGGGGCTCCTCGCCGACTGCCTTGGAGGTGCCGATGGCCACCGCGCCGATCTTCTCCATCGTCGGCGTGGTTGGGGTTTTGTTGGGCATTTGCAGAAGGTGATGGGACAGTGGAAACGGTTGAGTGAGCGACTGCGTGATGAGTGGGAGTGGGAGTGGGGAGGCCTCTATTAAAGGAGAAGGGAAGCGACATTTCATTGCACTACCGTGCATCGCGTAGGCTAATGCACCGTGCACGGCCACACGTGTCCGCTACCGCCACGTGCACCGCACACGCGTACCGTGAGTCACGTTTTTTTCCCTCGTGTCTAACCATGGCGATTCAGTTGTACTCAGTTTTGCCCACTAACCATTGATCCTCTGTGATCTAGCGGGCAGGATAACCCTTATATCTGTCGAGGGCACCCCTCTATCCATGCAAAATAACGAGTATGCCACCGGAACTTTAACAACATAAACAGATGAACTTGAATATATTTTGAAGGGTACGAAAATAGAAATCTACATAGTTTAAGGGTCTAGATACGGTAAGAGAACTAAATATTATTAGTGGCTGGGCCAACACAGTGACGGGGTTGGTCGGCTAGGAGTTGCTGATTCCAAAGTAAGGGGACACTAGGCCGTTCTTGACATACTCCCTCAGGAACTTGCCATAAGCAGCGTGCTTAGCCTTGGTCGCCGACTTGTGTTTACTAGCCGGGATTTTATCGATGCCAATGCGGAATCAAGCTGGCAATCCTCGGGTTGACTCCTTTCTTACAGAAAGGGCACCTGAGCTCCCCAAGTCGAGTGCGGAAAGGGACTATCCCGCTCTTGAGCTTCTTCATGACATGGCAGCTCTTGTTGTCCCTGGTCTCCTTGTCAGAGTCCATCTCACTTGAATACACCTGTAATGTATGGAATATAAACCGAAATGAGAAAAATAATAAATATATATTCCTTCCACCATTCCAAGTTACTTTCGATGCAATAACATGTCTATATAGGTTCAGCAGTTCATTACGGCCGTCTCCCCAGCTCGCTCCTAAATTAATGTGGTTTGTGTTCTTGGTAACTTATTAATAAATAATGTGGATTCATTCAGAACAAACTAGATCTCTCCATGTACCGGTTCGTACGTTGCATCTAATCATTAGGACTAGATTTTTTTATGACGCTTGGATAGATTAAGCTCGAGTAGAAAATATGAAACATGTAGAAATAGATGTACCTCCGGGTACACGAGCGGAGCATGTTCGTCGAACTCCATGCCCTCATCGGAGCCTCCGAAGTCGTCAGCACCAGCGTGCACATGGTCCCCCAAGGGGTTGAACTGCACGTCCTCCTCGGCCTGTGCTGCGTGATGCTCCTCCAGATCTGCCGCGTGAAGCACCACCCCGGCGGCGATGCCCAGACACTCACCCCCACGCACTGGTTTCATGGAGAAGGTTCGTGCAAGTACGTTCAAAATTGTGGTGTTTTGCTGGATAGGAAAGAGAGAGTAGTGGATGAGTGCGAATGGAGGACCCGATAGGCTAGGTTTTTAATGCAGGGACGTTTAGGCCTCCTCGAGGGCCCCGGTTAACAGCTCTTCCGGCTGCGGCTGCCGCGTGGAAGGTTCGTGTGGTGGGGGCCTGACGGAAGTGAGAGTGCATGCGCGCTACGTAGTAAAAATGGTATAGCCGGTGGTCCGTGGATGACCAGTTGTCGTGTAGTAGACTTGTAGCCTTTGCAGACTAGATTAAACATGACATGACCACTCGACCACTTTTTCCATGGACGGCATCGTGTTCCTTCTTGTAGAAGTCTCATTGAGGGAGACGTCCATGCTGTCTCGCGCTGTCCTGTGAAGGGCACGACGTGTAAAACGAGCCTCGTTGGATCACACAGGATCAACGGTTGGTGCGCACGATCCGCGTGACAGCTGTGACAACCAATCAGGACGTAGCGGACAGAGTGGGCACAGGTTTGGGCTTCTACGAGAGAGAGAGAGAGAGAGAGAGGATGTTTGTTCTTATACTAAAACCACAAACAAAGATGGATCAACCACTAGAGTCAATGCATGTGCGTTCTTATACTAAAACTAACATGGATCCACCAGTGGTCATTGCATGTGTGTTCTTTCCACAAACCACACATGGATCAACCACTAGAGTCATTGCATGTGTGTTATTTCCACAAACCACACATGGATCAACCACTAGAGTCATTGCATGTGTGTTCTTTTCCACAAACCACACATGGATCCACCACTAGAGTCATTGCATGTGTGTTCTTTTCCACAAACCACACATGGATCCACCACTAGAGTCATTGCATGTGTGTTCTTTCCACAAACCACATATGGATCAACCAGAGTCATTGCATGTGTGTTCTTTCCACAAACCACACATGTGGACCCACTAGAGTCATTGCATGTGTGTTATTTCCACAAACCACACATGGATCAACCACTAGAGTCATTACATATGTGTTCTTTCCACAAACCACACATGGATCAACCACTAGAGTCATTGCATGTGTGTTCTTATACTAAAACCAACACTAGAGTCATTGCATGTGTGTTCTTTTCACAAACCACACATGGATCAACCACTAGAATAATTGCATGTGTGTTATTTCCACAAACAAACATGGATCAACCACTAGAGTCATTGCATGTGTGTTCTTATACTAAAACCAACATGGATCTACCAGTGGTCATTGCATGTGTGTTCTTTCCACAAACCACACATGGATCAACCACTAGAGTCATTGCATGTGTGTTATTTCCATAAACCACACATGGATCAACCACTAGAGTCATTGCATGTGTGTTCTTATACTAAAACCACAAACACGTACTAGAGTCATTGCATGTGTGTTCTTTTCCACAAATCACACATGGATCCACCAGTGGTCATTGCATGTGTGTTCTTTCCACAAACCACACATGGATCAACCAGAGTCATTGCATGTGTGTTCTTTCCACAAACCACACATGGATGAACCACTAGAGTCATTGCATGTTTGTTCTTATACTAAAACCACAAACCAGCACTAGAGTCATTGCATGTGTGTTCTTTTCCACAAACCACACATGGATCCACAAGTGGTCATTGCATGTGTGTTCTTTCCACTGACCACATATGGATCAACCAGAGTCATTGCATGTGTGTTCTTTCCACAAACCACACATGGATCAACCACTAGAGTCATTGCATGTGTTCTTATACTAAAACCACAAACCAGCACTAGAGTCTTTGCATGTGTGTTCTTTTCCACAAACCACACATGGATCCACTAGACTCATTGCATGTGTGTTCTTTTCCACAAACAACTTATGGATCAACCAGTGGTCATTGCATGTGTGTTCTTTCCACAAACCACATGTGGACACATTACAGTCAATGCATGTGTGTTATTTCCACAAACCACACATGGATCAACCACTAGAGTCATTGCATATGTGTTATTTCCACAAACCACACATGGATCAACCACTAGAGTCATTGCATGTGTGTTCTTAAACTAAAACTACCAACTAGAATCATTGCATGTGTGTTCTTTTCACAAACCACACATGGATCAACCACTAGAGTCATTGCATGTGTATTATTTCCACAAACAAACATGGATCAACCACTAGAGTCATTGCATGTGTGTTCTTTTCCACAAACCACACATGGATCCACCAGTGGTCATTGCATGTGTGTTCTTTCCACAAACCACACATGGATCAACCACTAGAGTCATTGCATGTGTGTTCTTTCCACAAACCACACATGGATCAACCACTAGAGTCATTGCATGTCTGTTCTTATACTAAAACCACAAACCAGCACTAGAGTCATTGCATGTGTGTTCTTTTCCACAAACCACACATGGATTCACCAGTGGTCATTGAATGTGTGTTCTTTCCACAAACCACATATGGATCAACCAGAGTCATTGCATGTGTGTTCTTTCCACAAACCACACATGGATAAACCACTAGAGTCATTGCATGTTTGTTCTTATACTAAAACCACAAACCAACACTAGAGTCATTGCATGTGTGTTCTTTTCCACAAATAACACATGGATCCACCAATGGTCATTGCATGTGTATTCTTTCCAGAAACCACATATGGATCAACCACTAGTCATTGCATGTGTGTTCTTTCCACAAACCACACATGGATCAACCACTAGAGTCATTGCATGTTTGTTCTTATACTAAAACCACAAACCAGCACTAGAGTCATTGCATGTGTGTTCTTTTCCACAAACCACACATGGATCCACCACTAGAGTCATTGCATGTGTGTTCTTTCCACAAACCACATATGGATCAACCAGAGTCATTGCATGTGTGTTCTTTCCACAAACCACACATGTGGACCCACTAGAGTCATTGCATGTGTGTTATTTCTACAAACCACACATTGATCAACCACTAGAGTCATTGCATATGTGTTCTTTCCACAAACCACACATGGATCAACCACTAGAGTCATTGCATGTGTGTTATTATACTAAAACCAACACTAGAGTCATTGCATGTGTGTTATTTCCACAAACAAACATGGATCAACCACTAGAGTCATTGCATGTGTGTTCTTATACTAAAACCAACATGGATCCACCAGTGGTCATTGCATGTGTGTTCTTTCCACAAACCACACATGCATCAACCACTAGAGTCATTGCATGTGTGTTATTTCCACAAACCACACATGGATCAACCACTAGAGTCATTGCATGTGTGTTCTTGTACTAAAACCACAAATTAGTACTAGGGTCATTGCATGTGTGTTCTTATACTAAAACCACAAACCAGTACTAGAGTCATTGGATGTGTGTTCTTTTCCACAAACCACACATGGATCCACTAGTGGTCATTGCATGTTGCATGTGTGTTCTTTCCACAAACCACATATGGATCAACCAGAGTCATTGCATGTGTGTTCTTTCCACAAACCACACATGGATCAACCACTAGAGTCATTGCATGTTTGTTCTTATACTAAAACCAGAAACCAGCACTAGAGTCATTGCATGTGTGTTCTTTTCCACAAACCACACATGGATCCACCAGTGGTCATTGCATGTGTGTTCTTTCCATAGACCACATATGGATCAACCAGAGTCATTGCATGTGTGTTCTTTCCACAAACCACACATGGATCAACCACTAGAGTCATTGCATGTTTGTTCTTATACTAAAACCACAAACCAGCACTAGAGTCATTGCATGTGTGTTCTTTTCCACAAACCACACATGGATTCACCAGTGGTCATTGCATGTGTGTTCTTTCCACAAACCACATATGGATCAACCAGAGTCATTGCATGTGTGTTCTTTCCACAAACCACACATGGATAAACCACTAGAGTCATTGCATGTTTGTTCTTATACTAAAACCACAAACCAACACTAGAGTCATTGCATGTGTGTTCTTTTCCACAAACCACACATGGATCCACCAATGGTCATTGCATGTGTGTTCTTTCCACAAACCACATATGGATCAACCACTAGTCATTGCATGTGTGTTCTTTCCACAAACCACACATGGATCAAGAACTAGAGTCATTGCATGTTTGTTCTTATACTAAAACCACAAACCAGCACTAGAGTCATTGCATGTTTGTTCTTATACTAAAACCACAAACCAGCACTAGAGTCATTGCATGTGTGTTCTTTTCCACAAACCACACATGGATCCACCACTAGAGTCATTGCATGTGTGTTCTTTCCACAAACCACATATGGATCAACCAGAGTCATTGCAGGTGTGTTCTTTCCACAAACCACACATGTGGACCCACTAGAGTCATTGCATGTGTGTTATTTCCACAAACCACACATTGATCAACCACTAGAGTCATTGCATATGTGTTCTTTCCACAAACCACACATGGATCAACCACTAGAGTCATTGCATGTGTGTTATTATACTAAAACCAACACTAGAGTCATTGCAAGTGTGTTATTTCCACAAACAAACATGGATCAACCACTAGAGTTATTGCATGTGTGTTCTTATACTAAAACCAACATGGATCCACCAGTGGTCATTGCATGTGTGTTCTTTCCACAAACCACACATGGATCAACCACTAGAGTCATTGCATGTGTGTTATTTCCACAAACCAAAGATGGATCAACCACTAGAGTCATTGCATGTGTGTTCTTATACTAAAACCACAAATTAGTACTCGAGTCATTGCATGTGTGTTCTTATACTAAAACCACAAACCAGTACTAGAGTCATTGGATGTGTGTTCTTTTCCACAAACCACACATGGATCCACTAGTGGTCATTGCATGTTGCATGTGTGTTCTTTCCACAAACCACATATGGATCAACCAGAGTCATTGCATGTGTGTTCTTTC
Source organism: Avena sativa (assembly GCA_916181665.1). Taxonomy (NCBI): domain Eukaryota; kingdom Viridiplantae; phylum Streptophyta; class Magnoliopsida; order Poales; family Poaceae; genus Avena; species Avena sativa. The sequence goes on along the minus strand of OV702289.1, from coordinate 537,766,447 downwards.
CACAAACCACACATGGATCAACCACTAGAGTCATTGCATGTTTGTTCTTATACTAAAACCAGAAACCAGCACTAGAGTCATTGCATGTGTGTTCTTTTCCACAAACCACACATGGATCCACCAGTGGTCATTGCATGTGTGTTCTTTCCACAGACCACATATGGATCAACCAGAGTCATTGCATGTCTGTTCTTTCCACAAACCACACATGGATCAACCACTAGAGTCATTGCATGTTTGTTCTTATACTAAAACCACAAACCAGCACTAGAGTCATTGCATGTGTGTTATTTTCCACAAACCACACATGGATCCACTAGACTCATTGCATGTGTGTTCTTTTCCACAAACAACTGATGGATCAACCAGTGGTCATTGCATGTGTGTTCTTTCCACAAACCACATGTGGACCCGTTACAGTCATTGCATGTGTGTTATTTCCACAAACCACACATGGATCAACCACTAGAGTCATTGCATATGTGTTATTTCCACAAACCATACATGGATCAACCACTACAGTCATTGCATGTGTGTTCTTATACTAAAACCAACACTAGAGTCATTGTTCTTTTCACAAACCACACATGGATCAACCACTAGAGTCATTGCATGTGTGTTATTTCCACACACAAACATGGATCAACCACTAGAGTCATTGCATGTGTGTTCTTTTCCACAAACTACACATGGATCCACCAGTGGTCATTGCATGTGTGTTCTTTCCACAAACCACACATGGATCAACCACTAGAGTCATTGCATGTGTGTTATTTCCACAAACCACACATGGATCAACCACTAGAGTCATTGCACGTGTGTTCTTATACTAAAACCACAAACCAGTACTACAGTCATTGCATGTGTGCTCTTTTCCACAAACCACACATGGATCCACCAGTGGTCATTGCATGTGTGTTCTTTCCACAAACCACACATGGATCAACCACTAGAGTCATTGCATGTGTGTTATTTCCACAAACCACACATGGATCAACCACTAGAGTCATTGCACGTGTGTTCTTATACTAAAACCACAAACCAGTACTACGGTCATTGCATGTGTGCTCTTTTCCACAAACCACACATGGATCCACCAGTGGTCATTGCATGTGTGTTCTTTCCACAAACCACACATGGATCAACCAGAGTCATTGCATGTGTGTTCTTTCCACAAACCACACATGGATCAACCACTAGAGTCATTACATGTTTGTTCTTATACTAAAACCACAAACCAGCACTAGAGTCATTGCATGTGTGTTCATTTCAACAAACCAAACATGGATCCACCAGTGGTCATTGCATGTGTGTTCTTTCCACAAACCACATATGGATCAACCACTAGTCATTGCATGTGTGTTCTTTCCACAAACCACACATGGATCAACCACTAGAGTCATTGCATATGTGTTATTTCCACAAACCACACATGGATCAACCACTAGAGTCATTGAATGTGTGTTTTTATACTAAAACCAACACTAGAGTCATTGCATGTGTGTTCTTTTCACAAACCACACATGGATCAACCACTAGAGTCATTGCATGTGTGTTATTTCCACAAACCACACATGGATAAACCACTAGAGTCATTGCATGTGTGTTCTTATACTAAATCCACAAACCAGTACTACAGTCATTGCATGTGTGTTCTTATACTAAAACCAACATGGATCCACCAGTGGTCATTGCATGTGTGTTCTTTCCACAAACCACACATGGATCAACCACTAGAGTCATTGCATGTGTGTTATTTCCACAAACCACACATGGATCAACCACTAGAGTCATTGCATGTGTGTTCTTATACTAAAACCACAAACACGTACTAGAGTCATTGCATGTGTGTTCTTTTCCACAAACCACACATGGATCCACCAGTGGTCATTGCATGTGTGTTCTTTCCACAAACCACACATGGATCAACCAGAGTCATTGCATGTGTGTTCTTTCCACAAACCACACATGGATCAACCACTAGGGTCATTGCATGTGTGTTATTTCCACAAACAACACATGGATAAACCACTAGAGTCATTGCATGTGTGTTCTTATACTAAAGCCACAAACCAGTACTACAGTCATTGCATGTGTGTTCTTATACTAAAACCAACATGGATCCACCAGTGGTCATTGCATGTGTGTTCTTTCCACAAACCACACATGGATCAACCACTTGAGTCATTGCATGTGTGTTATTTCCACAAACCACACATGGATCAACCACTAGAGTCATTGCATGTGTGTTCCTATACTAAAACCACAAACACGTACTAGAGTCATTGCATGTGTGTTCTTTTCCACAAACCACACATGGATCCACCAGTGGTCATTGCATGTGTGTTCTCTCCACAAACCACACATGGATCAACCAGAGTCATTGCATGTTGGTTCTTTCCACAAATCACACATGGATCAACCACTAGAGTCATTGCATGTTTGTTTTTATACTAAAACCACAAACCAGCACTAGAGTCATTGCATGTGTGTTCGTTTCCACAAACCACACATGGATCCACCAGTGGTCATTGCATGTGTGTTCTTTCCACAAACCACATATGGATCAACCAGACTCATTGCATGTGTGTTCTTTCCACAAACCACACATGGATCAACCACTAGAGTAATTGCATGTTTGTTCTTATACTAAAACCACAAACCAACACTAGAGTCATTGCATGTGTGTTCTTTTCCACAAACCACACATGGATCCACCAGTGGTCATTGCATGTGTGTTCTTTCCACAAACCACATATGGATCAACCACTAGTCATTGCATGTGTGTTCTTTCCACAAACCACACATGGATCAACCACTAGAGTCATTGCATGTTCGTTCTTATACTAAAACCACAAACCAGCACTAGAGTCATTGCATGTGTGTTCTTTTCCACAAACCACACATGGATCCTACCTGCTAGAGTCATTGCATGTGTGTTATTTCCACAAACCACACATGGATCAACCACTAGAGTCATTGCATGTTTGTTCTTATACTAAAACCACAAACCAGCACTAGAGTCATTGCATGTGTGTTATTTTCCACAAACCACACATGGATCCACTAGTGGCCATTGCATGTGTGTTCTTTCCACAAACCACATATGGATCAACCAGAGTCATTGCATGTGTGTTCTTTCCACAAACCACACATGTGGACCCACTAGAGTCATTGCATGTGTGTTATTTCCACAAACCACACATTGATCAACCACTAGAGTCATTGCATGTGTGTTATTTCCACAAACCACACATGGATCAACCACTAGAGTCATTGCATGTGTGTTCTTATACTAAAACCACAAACACGTACTAGAGTCATCGCATGTGTGTTCTTTTCCACAAACCACACATGGATCCACCAATGGTCATTGCATGTGTGTTCTTTCCACAAACCACACATGGATCAACCAGAGTCATTGCATGTTGGTTCTTTCCACAAACCACACATGGATCAACCACTAGAGTCATTGCATGTGTGTTCTTATACTAAAACCAACATGGATCTACCAGTGGTCATTGCATGTGTGTTCTTTCCACAAACCACACATGGATCAACCACTAGAGTCATTGCATATGTGTTATTTCCACAAACCACACATGGATCAACCACTAGAGTCATTGCATGTGTGTTCTTATAATAAATCCAACACTAGAGTCATTGCATGTGTGTTCTTTTCACAAACCACACATGGATCAACCACTAGAGTCATTGCATGTGTGTTATTTCCATAAAAAAACATGGATCAACCACTAGAGTCATTGCATGTGTGTTCTTATACTAAAACCAACATGGATCCACCAGTGGTCATTGCATGTGTGTTCTTTCCACAAACCACACATGGATCAACCACTAGAGTCATTACATGTGTGTTATTTCCACAAACCACACATGGATCAACCACGAGAGTCATTGCATGTGTGTTCTTATACTAAAACCACAAACCAGTACTAGAGTCATTGCATGTGTGTTCTTATACTAAAACCACAAACCAGTACTAGAGTCATTGCATGTGTGTTCTTTTCGACAAACCACACATGGATCCACTAGTGGTCATTGCATGTGTGTTCTTTCCACAAACCACATATGTATCAACAAGAGTCATTGCATGTGTGTTCTTTCCACAAACCACACATGGATCAACCACTAGAGTCATTGCATGTTTGTTCTTATACTAAAACCAGAAACCAGCACTAGAGTCATTGCATGTATGTTCTTTTCCACAAACCACACCTGGATCCACCAGTGGTCATTGCATGTGTGTTCTTTCCACAAACCACACATGGATCAACCACTAGAGTCATTGCATGTGTGTTATTTCCACAAACCACACATGGATCAACCACTAGAGTCATTGCATGTGTGTTCTTATACTAAAACCACAAACCAGTACTAGAGTCATTGCATGTGTGTTCTTATACTAAAACCACAAACCAGTACTAGAGACATTGCATGTGTGTTCTTTTCCACTAACCACACATGGATCCACTAGTGGCCATTGCATGTGTGTTCTTTCCACAAACCACATATGGATCAACAAGAGTCATTGCATGTGTGTTCTTTCCACAAACCACACATGGATCAACCACTAGAGTCATTGCATGTTTGTTCTTATACTAAAACCACAAACCAGCACTAGAGTCATTGGATGTGTGTTCTTTTACACAAACCACACATGGATCCACTAGACTCATTGCATGTGCGTTCTTTTCCACAAACAACTTATGGATCAACCAGTGGTCATTGCATGTGTGTTCTTTCCACAAACCACATGTGGACCCGTTACAGTCATTGCATGTGTGTTATTTCCACAAACCACCCATGGATCAACCACTAGAGTCATTGCATATGTGTTATTTCCACAAACCACACATGGATCAACCACTAGAGTCATTGCATGTGTGTTCTTATACTAAAACCAACACTAGAGGCATTGCATGTGTGTTCTTTTCACAAACCACACATGGATCAACCACTAGAGTCATTGCATGTGTGTTCTTATACTAAAACCAACATTGATCCACCAGTGGTCATTGCATGTGTGTTCTTTCCACAAACCACATATGGATCAACAAGAGTCATTGCATGTGTGTTATTTCCACAAACCACACATGGATCAACCACTAGAGTCATTGCATATGTGTTATTTCCACAAACCATACATGTATCAACCACTAGAGTCATTGCATGTGTGTTCTTATACTAAAACCAACACTAGAGTCATTGCATGTGTGTTCTTTTCACAAACCACACATGGATCAACCACTAGAGTCATTGCATGTGTGTTATTTCCACAAACAAACATGGATCAACCACTAGAGTCATTGCATGTGTGTTCTTTCCACAAACCACACATGGATCAACCACTAGAGTCATTGCATGTTTGTTCTTATACTAAAACCACAAACCAGCACTAGAGTCATTGCATGTGTATTCTTTTCCACAAACCACACATGGATCCACCTATGGTCATTGCATGTGTGTTCTTTCCACAGACCACATATGGATCAACCAGAGTTATTGCATGTGTGTTCTTTACACAAACCACACATGGATAAACCACTAGATTCATTGCATGTTTGTTCTTATACTAAAACCACAAACCAACACTAAAGTCATTGCATGTGTGTTCTTTTCCACAAACCACACATGGATCCACCAGTGGTCATTGCATGTGTGTTCTTTCCACAAACTACATCTGGATCAACCACTAGTCATTGCATGTGTGTTCTTTCCACAAACCACACATGGATCAACCACTAGAGTCATTGCATGTTTGTTCTTATACTAAAACCACAAACCAGCACTAGAGTCATTGCATGTGTGTTTTTTTCCATAAACCACACATGGATCCACCACTAGAGTCATTGCATGTGTGTTCTTTCCAAAAACCACATATGGATCAACCAGAGTCATTGCATGTGTGTTCTTTCCACAAACCACACATGTGGACCCACTAGAGTCATTGCATGTGTGTTATTTCCACAAACCACACATTGATCAACCACTAGAGTCATTGCATATGTGTTCTTTCCACAAACCACACATGGATCAACCACTAGAGTCATTGCATGTGTGTTATTATACTAAAACCAACACTAGAGTCATTGCATGTGTGTTATTTCCACAAACAAACATGGATCAACCACTAGAGTCATTGCATGTGTGTTTTTATACTAAAACCAACACTAGACTCATTGCATGTGTGTTCTTTTCCACAAACAACTTATGGATCAACCAGTGGTCATTGCATGTGTGTTCTTTCCACAAACCACATGTGGACCCGTTACAGTCATTTTATGTGTGTTACTTCCACAAACCACACATGGATCAACCACTAGAGTCATTGCATATGTGTTATTTCCACAAACCATACATGGATCAACCACTAGAGTCATTGCATGTGTGTTCTTATACTAAAACCAACACTAGAGTCATTGTTCTTTTCACAAACCACACATGGATCAACCACTAGAGTCATTGCATGCGTGTTATTTCCACAACAAACATGGATCAACCACTAGAGTCATTGCATGTGTGTTCTTTCCACAAACCACACATGGATCAACCAGAGTCATTGCATGTGTGTTCTTTCCACAAACCACACATGGATCAACCACTAGAGTCATTGCATGTTTGTTCTTATACTAAAACCACAAACCAGCACTAGAGTCATTGCATGTGTGTTCTTTTCCACAAACCACACATGGATCCACCAGTGTTCATTGCATGTGTGTTCTTTCCACAAACCACATATGGATCAACCACTAGTCATTGCATGTGTGTTCTTTCCACAAACCACACATGGATCAACCACTAGAGTCATTGCATATGTGTTATTTCCACAAACTACACATGGATCAACCACTAGAGTCATTGCATGTGTGTTTTTATACTAAAACCAACACTAGAGTCATTGCATGTGTGTTCTTTTTCACAAACCACACGTGGATCAACCACTAGAGTCATTGCATGTGTGTTATTTCCACACACAAACATGGATCAACCACTAGAGTCATTTCATGTGTGTTCTTATACTAAAACCAACATGGATCCACCAGTGGTCATTGCATGTGTGTTCTTTCCACAAACCACACATGGATCAACCACTAGAGTCATTGCATGTGTGTTATTTCCACAAACCACACATGGATAAACCACTAGAGTCATTGCATGTGTGTTCTTATACTAAAACCACAAACCAGTACTAGAGTCATTGCTTGTGTGTTCTTATACTAAAACCAACATGGATCCACCAGTGGTCATTGCATGTGTGTTCTTTCCACAAACCACACATGGATCAACCACTAGAGTCATTGCATGTGTGTTATTTCCACAAACCACACATGGATCAACCACTAGAGTCATTCCACGTGTGTTCTTATACTAAAACCACAAACACGTACTAGAGTCATTGCATGTGTGTTCTTTTCCACAAACCACACATGGATCCACCAATGGTCATTGCATGTGTGTTCTTTCCACAAACCACACATGGATCAACCAGAGTCATTGCATGTTGGTTCTTTCCACAAACCACACATGGATCAACCACTAGAGGCATTGTATGTTTGTTCTTATACTAAAACCACAAACCAACACTAGAGTCATTGCATGTGTGTTCTTTTCCACAAACCACACATGGATCCACCAGTGGTCATTGCATGTGTGTTCTTTCCACAAACCACATATGGATCAACCAGAGTCATTGCATGTGTGTTCTTTCCACAAACCACACATGGATCAACCACTAGAGTCATTGCATGTTTGTTCTTATACTAAAACCAGAAACCAGCACTAGAGTCATTGCATGTATGTTCTTTTCCACAAACCACACCTGGATCCACCAGTGGTCATTGCATGTGTGTTCTTTCCACAAACCACACATGGATCAACCACTAGAGTCATTGCATGTGTGTTATTTCCACAAACCACACATGGATCAACCACTAGAGTCATTGCATGTGTGTTCTTATACTAAAACCACAAACCAGTACTAGAGTCATTGCATGTGTGTTCTTATACTAAAACCACAAACCAGTACTAGAGACATTGCATGTGTGTTCTTTTCCACTAACCACACATGGATCCACTAGTGGCCATTGCATGTGTGTTCTTTCCACAAACCACATATGGATCAACAAGAGTCATTGCATGTGTGTTCTTTCCACAAACCACACATGGATCAACCACTAGAGTCATTGCATGTTTGTTCTTATACTAAAACCACAAACCAGCACTAGAGTCATTGGATGTGTGTTCTTTTACACAAACCACACATGGATCCACTAGACTCATTGCATGTGCGTTCTTTTCCACAAACAACTTATGGATCAACCAGTGGTCATTGCATGTGTGTTCTTTCCACAAACCACATGTGGACCCGTTACAGTCATTGCATGTGTGTTATTTCCACAAACCACCCATGGATCAACCACTAGAGTCATTGCATATGTGTTATTTCCACAAACCACACATGGATCAACCACTAGAGTCATTGCATGTGTGTTCTTATACTAAAACCAACACTAGAGTCATTGCATGTGTGTTCTTTTCACAAACCACACATGGATCAACCACTAGAGTCATTGCATGTGTGTTCTTATACTAAAACCAACATTGATCCACCAGTGGTCATTGCATGTGTGTTCTTTCCACAAACCACATATGGATCAACAAGAGTCATTGCATGTGTGTTATTTCCACAAACCACACATGGATCAACCACTAGAGTCATTGCATATGTGTTATTTCCACAAACCATACATGTATCAACCACTAGAGTCATTGCATGTGTGTTCTTATACTAAAACCAACACTAGAGTCATTGCATGTGTGTTCTTTTCACAAACCACACATGGATCAACCACTAGAGTCATTGCATGTGTGTTATTTCCACAAACAAACATGGATCAACCACTAGAGTCATTCCATGTGTGTTCTTTCCACAAACCACACATGGATCAACCACTAGAGTCATTGCATGTTTGTTCTTATACTAAAACCACAAACCAGCACTAGAGTCATTGCATGTGTATTCTTTTCCACAAACCACACATGGATCCACCTATGGTCATTGCATGTGTGTTCTTTCCACAAACCACATATGGATCAACCAGAGTTATTGCATGTGTGTTCTTTACACAAACCACACATGGATAAACCACTAGATTCATTGCATGTTTGTTCTTATACTAAAACCACAAACCAACACTAAAGTCATTGCATGTGTGTTCTTTTCCACAAACCACACATGGATCCACCAGTGGTCATTGCATGTGTGTTCTTTCCACAAACTACATCTGGATCAACCACTAGTCATTGCATGTGTGTTCTTTCCACAAACCACACATGGATCAACCACTAGAGTCATTGCATGTTTGTTCTTATACTAAAACCACAAACCAGCACTAGAGTCATTGCATGTGTGTTCTTTTCCATAAACCACACATGGATCCACCACTAGAGTCATTGCATGTGTGTTCTTTCCAAAAACCACATATGGATCAACCAGAGTCATTGCATGTGTGTTCTTTCCACAAACCACACATGTGGACCCACTAGAGTCATTGCATGTGTGTTATTTCCACAAACCACACATTGATCAACCACTAGAGTCATTGCATATGTGTTCTTTCCACAAACCACACATGGATCAACCACTAGAGTCATTGCATGTGTGTTATTATACTAAAACCAACACTAGAGTCATTGCATGTGTGTTATTTCCACAAACAAACATGGATCAACCACTAGAGTCATTGCATGTGTGTTTTTATACTAAAACCAAAACTAGACTCATTGCATGTGTGTTCTTTTCCACAAACAACTTATGGATCAACCAGTGGTCATTGCATGTGTGTTCTTTCCACAAACCACATGTGGACCCGTTACAGTCATTTTATGTGTGTTACTTCCACAAACCACACATGGATCAACCACTAGAGTCATTGCATATGTGTTATTTCCACAAACCATACATGGATCAACCACTAGAGTCATTGCATGTGTGTTCTTATACTAAAACCAACACTAGAGTCATTGTTCTTTTCACAAACCACACATGGATCAACCACTAGAGTCATTGCATGCGTGTTATTTCCACAACAAACATGGATCAACCACTAGAGTCATTGCATGCGTGTTATTTCCACAACAAACATGGATCAACCACTAGAGTCATTGCATGTGTGTTCTTTCCACAAACCACACATGGATCAACCAGAGTCATTGCATGTGTGTTCTTTCCACAAACCACACATGGATCAACCACTAGAGTCATTGCATGTTTGTTCTTATACTAAAACCACAAACCAGCACTAGAGTCATTGCATGTGTGTTCTTTTCCACAAACCACACATGGATCCACCAGTGTTCATTGCATGTGTGTTCTTTCCACAAACCACATATGGATCAACCACTAGTCATTGCATGTGTGTTCTTTCCACAAACCACACATGGATCAACCACTAGAGTCATTGCATATGTGTTATTTCCACAAACTACACATGGATCAACCACTAGAGTCATTGCATGTGTGTTTTTATACTAAAACCAACACTAGAGTCATTGCATGTGTGTTCTTTTTCACAAACCACACGTGGATCAACCACTAGAGTCATTGCATGTGTGTTATTTCCACACACAAACATGGATCAACCACTAGAGTCATTTCATGTGTGTTCTTATACTAAAACCAACATGGATCCACCAGTGGTCATTGCATGTGTGTTCTTTCCACAAACCACACATGGATCAACCACTAGAGTCATTGCATGTGTGTTATTTCCACAAACCACACATGGATAAACCACTAGAGTCATTGCATGTGTGTTCTTATACTAAAACCACAAACCAGTACTAGAGTCATTGCTTGTGTGTTCTTATACTAAAACCAACATGGATCCACCAGTGGTCATTGCATGTGTGTTCTTTCCACAAACCACACATGGATCAACCACTAGAGTCATTGCATGTGTGTTATTTCCACAAACCACACATGGATCAACCACTAGAGTCATTCCACGTGTGTTCTTATACTAAAACCACAAACACGTACTAGAGTCATTGCATGTGTGTTCTTTTCCACAAACCACACATGGATCCACCAATGGTCATTGCATGTGTGTTCTTTCCACAAACCACACATGGATCAACCAGAGTCATTGCATGTTGGTTCTTTCCACAAACCACACATGGATCAACCACTAGAGGCATTGTATGTTTGTTCTTATACTAAAACCACAAACCAACACTAGAGTCATTGCATGTGTGTTCTTTTCCACAAACCACACATGGATCCACCAGTGGTCATTGCATGTGTGTTCTTTCCACAAACCACATATGGATCAACCAGAGTCATTGCATGTGTGTTCTTTCCACAAACCACACATGGATCAACCACTAGAGTAATTGCATGTTTGTTCTTATACTAAAACCACAAACCAACACTAGAGTCATTGTATGTGTGTTCTTTTCCACAAACCACACATGGATCCACCAGTGGTCATTGCATGTGTGTTCTTTCCACAAACCACATATGGATCAACCACTAGTCATTGCATGTGTGTTCTTTCCACAAACCACACATGGATCAACCACTAGAGTCATTGCATGTTCGTTCTTATACTAAAACCACAAACCAGCACTAGAGTCATTGCATGTGTGTCCTTTTCCGCAAACCACGCATGGATCCACCACTAGAGTCATTGCATGTGTGTTATTTCCACAAACCACACATGGATCAACCACTAGAGTCATTGCATGTTTGTTCTTATACTAAAACCACAAACCAGCACTAGAGTCATTGCATGTGTGTTCTTTTCCACAAACCACACATGGATCCACTAGTGGTCATTGCATGTGTGTTCTTTCCACAAACCACATATGGATCAACCGGGGTCATTGCATGTGTGTTCTTTCCACAAACCACACATGGATCAACCACTAGAGTCATTGCATGTTTGTTCTTATACTAAAACCAACATGGATCCACCAGTGGTCATTGCATGTGTGTTCTTTCCACAAACCACACATGGATCAACCACTAGAGTCATTGCATATGTGTTATTTCCACAAACCACACATGGATCAACCACTAGAGTCATTGCATGTGTGTTCTTATACTAAATCCAACACTAGAGTCATTGCATGTGTGTTCTTTTCACAAACCACACATGGATCAACCACTAGAGTCATTGCATGTGTGTTATTTCCATAAACAAACATGGATCAACCACTAGAGTCATTGCATGTGTGTTCTTATACTAAAACCAACATGGATCCACCAGTGGTCATTGCATGTGTGTTCTTTCCACAAACCACACATGGATCAACCACTAGAGTCATTGCATGTGTGTTATTTCCACAAACCACACATGGATCAACCACTAGAGTCATTGCATGTGTGTTCTTTCCACAAACCACACATGGATCAACCACTAGAGTCATTGCATGTTCGTTCTTATACTAAAACCACAAACCAGCACTAGAGTCATTGCATGTGTGTCCTTTTCCACAAACCACACATGGATCCACCACTAGAGTCATTGCATGTGTGTTATTTGAACAAACCACACATGGATCAACCACTAGAGTCATTGCATGTTTGTTCTTATACTAAAACCACAAACCAGCACTAGAGTCATTGCATGTGTGTTCTTTTCCACAAACCACACATGGATCCACTAGTGGTCATTGCATGTGTGTTCTTTCCACAAACCACATATGGATCAACCGGAGTCATTGCATGTGTGTTCTTTCCACAAACCACACATGGATCAACCACTAGAGTCATTGCATGTTTGTTCTTATACTAAAACCAACATGGATCCACCAGTGGTCATTGCATGTGTGTTCTTTCCACAAACCACACATGGATCAACCACTAGAGTCATTGCATATGTGTTATTTCCACAAACAAACATGGATCAACCACTAGAGTCATTTCATGTGTGTTCTTATACTAAAACCAACATGGATCCACCAGTGGTCATTGCATGTGTGTTCTTTCCACAAACCACACATGGATCAACCACTAGAGTCATTGCATGTGTGTTATTTCCACAAACCACACATGGATAAACCACTAGAGTCATTGCATGTGTGTTCTTATACTAAAACCACAAACCAGTACTAGAGTCATTGCTTGTGTGTTCTTATACTAAAACCAACATGGATCCACCAGTGGTCATTGCATGTGTGTTCTTTCCACAAACCACACATGGATCAACCACTAGAGTCATTGCATGTGTGTTATTTCCACAAACCACACATGGATCAACCACTAGAGTCATTCCACGTGTGTTCTTATACTAAAACCACAAACACGTACTAGAGTCATTGCATGTGTGTTCTTTTCCACAAACCACACATGGATCCACCAATGGTCATTGCATGTGTGTTCTTTCCACAAACCACACATGGATCAACCAGAGTCATTGCATGTTGGTTCTTTCCACAAACCACACATGGATCAACCACTAGAGGCATTGTATGTTTGTTCTTATACTAAAACCACAAACCAACACTAGAGTCATTGCATGTGTGTTCTTTTCCACAAACCACACATGGATCCACCAGTGGTCATTGCATGTGTGTTCTTTCCACAAACCACATATGGATCAACCAGAGTCATTGCATGTGTGTTCTTTCCACAAACCACACATGGATCAACCACTAGAGTAATTGCATGTTTGTTCTTATACTAAAACCACAAACCAACACTAGAGTCATTGTATGTGTGTTCTTTTCCACAAACCACACATGGATCCACCAGTGGTCATTGCATGTGTGTTCTTTCCACAAACCACATATGGATCAACCACTAGTCATTGCATGTGTGTTCTTTCCACAAACCACACATGGATCAACCACTAGAGTCATTGCATGTTCGTTCTTATACTAAAACCACAAACCAGCACTAGAGTCATTGCATGTGTGTCCTTTTCCACAAACCACGCATGGATCCACCACTAGAGTCATTGCATGTGTGTTATTTCCACAAACCACACATGGATCAACCACTAGAGTCATTGCATGTTTGTTCTTATACTAAAACCACAAACCAGCACTAGAGTCATTGCATGTGTGTTCTTTTCCACAAACCACACATGGATCCACTAGTGGTCATTGCATGTGTGTTCTTTCCACAAACCACATATGGATCAACCGGGGTCATTGCATGTGTGTTCTTTCCACAAACCACACATGGATCAACCACTAGAGTCATTGCATGTTTGTTCTTATACTAAAACCAACATGGATCCACCAGTGGTCATTGCATGTGTGTTCTTTCCACAAACCACACATGGATCAACCACTAGAGTCATTGCATATGTGTTATTTCCACAAACCACACATGGATCAACCACTAGAGTCATTGCATGTGTGTTCTTATACTAAATCCAACACTAGAGTCATTGCATGTGTGTTCTTTTCACAAACCACACATGGATCAACCACTAGAGTCATTGCATGTGTGTTATTTCCATAAACAAACATGGATCAACCACTAGAGTCATTGCATGTGTGTTCTTATACTAAAACCAACATGGATCCACCAGTGGTCATTGCATGTGTGTTCTTTCCACAAACCACACATGGATCAACCACTAGAGTCATTGCATGTGTGTTATTTCCACAAACCACACATGGATCAACCACTAGAGTCATTGCATGTGTGTTCTTTCCACAAACCACACATGGATCAACCACTAGAGTCATTGCATGTTCGTTCTTATACTAAAACCACAAACCAGCACTAGAGTCATTGCATGTGTGTCCTTTTCCACAAACCACACATGGATCCACCACTAGAGTCATTGCATGTGTGTTATTTGAACAAACCACACATGGATCAACCACTAGAGTCATTGCATGTTTGTTCTTATACTAAAACCACAAACCAGCACTAGAGTCATTGCATGTGTGTTCTTTTCCACAAACCACACATGGATCCACTAGTGGTCATTGCATGTGTGTTCTTTCCACAAACCACATATGGATCAACCGGAGTCATTGCATGTGTGTTCTTTCCACAAACCACACATGGATCAACCACTAGAGTCATTGCATGTTTGTTCTTATACTAAAACCAACATGGATCCACCAGTGGTCATTGCATGTGTGTTCTTTCCACAAACCACACATGGATCAACCACTAGAGTCATTGCATATGTGTTATTTCCACAAACCACACATGGATCAACCACTACAGTCATTGCATGTGTGTTCTTATACTAAATCCAACACTAGAGTCATTGCATGTGTGTTCTTTTCACAAATCACACATGGATCAACCACTAGAGTCATTGCATGTGTGTTATTTCCATAAACAAACATGGATCAACCACTAGAGTCATTGCATGTGTGTTCTTATACTAAAACCAACATGGATCCACCAGTGGCCATTGCATGTGTGTTCTTTCCAAAAACCACACTGGATCAACCACTAGAGTCATTGCATGTGTGTTATTTCCACAAACCACACATGGATCAACCACTAGAGTCATTGCATGTGTGTTCTTTCCACAAACCACACATGGATCAACCACTAGAGTCATTGCATGTTTGTTCTTATACTAAAACCACAAACCAGCACTAGTCATTGCATGTGTGTTCTTTTCGACAAACCACACATGGATCCACCAGTGGTCATTGCATGTGTGTTCTTTCCACAAACCACACATGGATCATACACTATAGTCATTGCATGTTTGTTCTTATACTAAAACCAACATGGATCCGCCAGTGGTTATTGCATGCTTGTTCTTTCCACAAACCACACATGGATCAACCACTAGAGTCATTGCATGTGTGTTCTTATACTAAAACCACAAACCAGTACTAGAGTCATTGCATGTGTGTTCTTATACTAAAACCACAAACCAGTACTAGAGTCATTGCATGTGTGTTCTTTTCCACAAACCACACATGGATCCACTAGTGGCCATTGCATGTGTGTTCTTTCCACAAACCAGATATGGATCAACAAGAGTCATTGTATGTGTGTTCTTTCCACAAACCACACATGGATCAACCACTAGAGTCATTGCATGTTTGTTCTTATACTAAAACCACAAACCAGCACTAGAGTCATTGGATGTGTGTTCTTTTCCACAAACCACACATGGATCCACTAGACTCATTGCATGTGTGTTCTTTTCCACAAACAACTTATGGATCAACCAGTGGTCATTGCATGTGTGTTCTTTCCACAAACCACATGTGGACCCATTACAGTCATTGCATGTGTGTCATTGCCACAAACCACAAATGGATCAACCACTAGAGTCATTGCATATGTGTTATTTCCACAAACCACACATGGATCAACCACTAGAGTCATTACATGTGTGTTCTTATACTAAAACCAACACTAGAGTCATTGCATGTGTGTTCTTTTCACAAACCACACATGGATCAACCACTAGAGTCATTGCATGTGTGTTCTTATACTAAAACCAACATGGATCCACCAGTGGTCATTGCATGTGTGTTCTTTCCACAGACCACACATGGATCAACCACTAGAGTCATTGCATGTTTGTTCTTATACTAAAACCACAAACCAGCACTAGAGTCATTGCATGTGTGTTCTTTTCTACAAACCACACATGGATCCACCAGTGGTCATTGCATGTGTGTTCTTTCCACAAACAACATATGGATCAACCACTGGTCATTGCATGTGTGTTCTTTCCACAAACCACACATGGATCAACCACTAGAGTCATTGCATATGTCTTATTTCCACAAACCACACATGGATCAACCACTAGAGTCATTGCATGTGTGTTTTTATACTAAAACCAACACTAGAGTCATTGCATGTGTGTTCTTTTCACAAACCACACATGGATCAACCACTAGAGTCATTGCATGTGTGTTATTTCCACACACAAACATGGATCAACCAATAGAGTCATTTCATGTGTGTTCTTATACTAAAACCAACATGGATCCACCAGTGGTCATTGCATGTGTGTTCTTTCCATAAACCACACATGGATCAACCACTAGAGTCATTGCATGTGTGTTATTTCCACAAACCACACATGGATCAACCACTAGAGTCATTGCATGTGTGTTCTTATACTAAAACCACAAACCAGTACTAGAGTCATTGCATGTGTTGTCTTATACTAAAACCAACATGGATCCACCAGTGGTCATTGCATGTGTGTTCTTTCCACAAACCACACATGGATCAACCACTAGAGTCATTGCATGTGTGTTATTTCCACAAACCACACATGGATCAACCACTAGAGTCATTGCATGTTTGTTCTTATACTAAAACCACAAACCAGCACTAGAGTCATTGCATGTGTGTTCTTTTCCACAAACCACACATGGATCCACTAGAGTCATTGCATGTGTGTTCTTTTCCACAAACAACTTATGGATCAACCAGTGGTCATTGCATGTGTGTTCTTTCCACAAACCACATGTGGACCCGTTACAGTCATTTTATGTGTGTTATTTCAACAATCCACACATGGATCGACCACTAGAGTCATTGCATATGTGTTATTTCCACAAACCATACATGGATCAACCACTAGAGTCATTGCATGTGTGTTCTTATACTAAAACCAACACTAGAGTCATTGTTCTTTTCACAAACCACACATGGATCAACCACTAGAGTCATTGCATGTGTGTTATTTCCACAAACAAACATGGATCAACCACTAGAGTCATTGCATGTGTGTTCTTTCCACAAACCACACATGGATCAACCAGAGTCATTGCATGTGTGTTCTTTCCACAAACCACACATGGATCAACCACTAGAGTCATTGCATGTTTGTTCTTATACTAAAACCACAAACCAGCACTAGAGTCATTGCATGTGTGTTCTTTTTCACAAACCACACATGGATCCACCTGAGTTCATTGCATGTGTGTTCTTTCCACAAACCACATATGGATCAACCACTAGTCATTGCATGTGTGTTCTTTCCACAAACCACACATGGATCAACCACTAGAGTCATTACATGTGTGTTCTTATACTAAAACCACAAACCAGCACTAGAGTCATTGCATGTGTGTTCTTTTCCACAGACCACACATGGATCCACCTGTGGTCATTGCATGTGTGTTCTTTCCACAAACCACATATGGATCAACCACTAGAGTCATTGCATGTGTGTTCTTTCCACAAACAACACATGTGGACCCATTATAGTCATTGCATGTTTGTTCTTATACTAAAACCACAAACCAGCACTAGAGTCATTGCATGTGTGTTCTTTTCCACAAACCACACATGGATCCACCAGTGGTCATTGCATGTGTGTTCATTTCCACAAACAACTTATGGATCAACCAGTGGTCATTGCATGTGTGTTCTTTCCACAAACCACATGTGGACCCATTACAGTCATTGCATGTGTGTTATTTCGACAAACCACACATGGATCGACCACTAGAGTCATTACAAGTGTGTTATTTCCACAAACCACACATGGATCAACCACTAGAGTCATTGCATGTGTGTTCTTATACTAAAACCAACATGGATCCACCAGTGGTCATTGCATGTGTGTTCTTTCCACAAACCACACATGGATCAACCACTAGAGTCATTGCATGTGTGTTATTTCCACAAACCACACATGGATCAACCACTAGAGTCATTGCATGTGTGTTCTTATACTAAAACCAACATGGATCCACGAGTGGTCATTGCATGTGTGTTCTTTCCTCAAACCACACATGGATCAACCACTAGAGTAATTGCATGTGTGTTATTTCCACAAACCACACATGGATCAACCACTAGAGTCATTGCATGTGTGTTCTTATACGAAAACCACAAACCAGTACTAGTGTCATTGCATGTGTGTTCTTATACTAAAACCACAAACCAGTACTAGAGTCATTGCATGTGTGTTCTTTTCCACAAACCACACATGGATCAACCACTAGAGTCATTGCATGTTTGTTCTTATACTAAAACCACAAACCAGCACTAGAGTCATTGCATGTTTGTTCTTATACTAAAACCACAAACCAGCACTAGTCATTGCATGTGTGTTCTTTTCGACAAACCACACATGGATCCACCAGTGGTCATTGCATGTGTGTTCTTTCCACAAACCACACATGGATCAACCACTATAGTCATTGCATGTTTGTTCTTATACTAAAACCAACATGGATCCACCAGTGGTTATTGCATGCGTGTTCTTTCCACAAACCACACATGGATCAACCACTAGAGTCATTGCATGTGTGTTCTTATACTAAAACCACAAACCAGTACTAGAGTCATTGCATGTGTGTTCTTATACTAAAACCACAAACCAGTACTAGAGTCATTGCATGTGTGTTCTTTTCCACAAATCACACATGGATCCACTAGTGGCCATTGCATGTGTGTTCTTTCCACAAACCACATATGGATCAACAAGAGTCATTGTATGTGTGTTCTTTCCACAAACCACACATGGATCAACCACTAGAGTCATTGCATGTTTGTTCTTATACTAAAACCACAAACCAGCACTAGAGTCATTGGATGTGTGTTCTTTTCCACAAACCACACATGGATCCACTAGAATCATTGCATGTGTGTTCTTTTCCACAAACAACTTATGGATCAACCAGTGGTCATTGCATGTGTGTTCTTTCCACAAACCACATGTGGACCCGTTACAGTCATTGCATGTGTGTCATTTCCACAAACCACAAATGGATCAACCACTAGAGTCATTGCATATGTGTTATTTCCACAAACCACACATGGATCAACCACTAGAGTCATTGCATGTGTGTTCTTATACTAAAACCAACACTACAGTCATTGCATGTGTGTTCTTTTCACAAACCACACATGGATCAACCACTAGAGTCATTGCATGTGTGTTCTTATACTAATACCAACATGGATCCACCAGTGGTCATTGCATGTGTGTTCTTTCCACAAACCACACATGGATCAACCACTAGAGTCATTGCATGTTTGTTCTTATACTAAAACCACAAACCAGCACTAGAGTCATTGCATGTGTGTTCTTTTCTACAAACCACACATGGATCCACCAGTGGTCATTGCATGTGTGTTCTTTCCACAAACAACATATGGATCAACCACTGGTCATTGCATGTGTGTTCTTTCCACAAACCACACATGGATCAACCACTATAGTCATTGCATATGTCTTATTTCCACAAACCACACATGGATCAACCACTAGAGTCATTGCATGTGTGTTTTTATACTAAAACCAACACTAGAGTCATTGCATGTGTGTTCTTTTAACAAACCACACATGGATCAACCACTAGAGTCATTGCATGTGTGTTATTTCCACACACAAACATGGATCAACCAATAGAGTCATTTCATGTGTGTTCTTATACTAAAACCAACATGGATCCACCAGTGGTCATTGCATGTGTGTTCTTTCCACAAACCACACATGGATCAACCACTAGAGTCATTGCATGTGTGTTATTTCCACAAACCACACATGGATCAACCACTAGAGTCATTGCATGTGTGTTCTTATACTAAAACCACAAACCAGTACTAGAGTCATTGCATGTGTTATCTTATACTAAAACCAACATGGATCCACCAGTGGTCATTGCATGTGTGTTCTTTCCACAAACCACACATGGATCAACCACTAGAGTCATTGGATGTGTGTTATTTCCACAAACCACACATGGATGAACCACTAGAGTCATTGCATGTTTGTTCTTATACTAAAACCACAAACCAGCAGTAGAGTCATTGCATGTGTGTTCTTTTCCACAAACCACACATGGATCCACTAGACTCATTGCATTTGTGTTCTTTTCCACAAACAACTTATGGATCAACCAGTGGTCATTGCATGTGTGTTCTTTCCACAAACCACATGTGGACCCGTTACAGTCATTTTATGTGTGTTATTTCCACAATCCACACATGGATCGACCACTAGAGTCATTGCATATGTGTTATTTCCACAAACCATACATGGATCAACCACTAGAGTCATTGCATGTGTGTTCCTATACTAAAACCAACACTAGAGTCATTGTTCTTTTCACAAACCACACATGGATCAACCACTAGTCATTGCATGTGTGTTATTTCCACAAACAAACATGGATCAACCACTAGAGTGATTGCATGTGTGTTCTTTCCACAAACCACACATAGATCAACCAGAGTCATTGCATGTGTGTTCTTTCCACAAACCACACATGGATCAACCACTAGAGTCATTGCATGTTTGTTCTTATACTAAAACCACAAACCAGCACTAGAGTCATTGCATGTGTGTTCTTTTTCACAAACCACACATGGATCCATCAGTGTTCATTGCATGTGTGTTCTTTCCACAAACCACATATGGATCAACCACTAGTCATTGCATGTGCGTTCTTTCCACAAACCACACATGGATCAACCACTCAAGTCATTACATGTGTGTTCTTATACTAAAACCACAAACCAACACTAGAGTCATTGCATGTGTGTTCTTTTCCACAGACCACACATGGATCCTCCAGTGGTCATTGCATGTGTGTTCTTTCCACAAACCACATATGGATCAACCACTAGAGTCATTGCATGTGTGTTCTTTCCACAAACAACACATGTGGACCCATTATAGTCATTGCATGTTTGTTCTTATACTAAAACCACAAACCAGCACTAGAGTCATTACATGTGTGTTCTTTTCCACAAACCACACATGGATCCACCAGTGGTCATTGCATGTGTGTTCATTTCCACAAACAACTTATGGATCAACCAGTGGTCATTGCATGTGTGTTCTTTCCACAAACCACATGTGGACGCATTACAGTCATTGCATGTGTGTTATTTCGACAAACCACACATGGATCAACCACTAGAGTCATTACAAGTGTGTTATTTCCACAAAACACACATGGATCAACCACTAGAGTCATTGCATGTGTGTTCTTATACTAAAACCAACATGGATCCACCAGTGGTGATTGCATGTGTGTTCTTTCCACAAACCACACATGGATCAACCACTAGAGTCATTGCATGTGTGTTATTTCCACAAACCACACATGGATCAACCACTAGAGTCATTGCATGTGTGTTCTTATACTAAAACCAACATGGATCCACGAGTGGTCATTGCATGTGTGTTCTTTCCTCAAACCACACATGGATCAACCACTAGAGTCATTGCATGTGTGTTATTTCCACAAACCACACATGGATCAACCACTAGAGTCATTGCATGTGTGTTCTTATACGAAAACCACAAACCAGTACTAGTGTCATTGCATGTGTGTTCTTATACTAAAACCACAAACCAGTACTAGAGTCATTGCATGTGTGTTCTTTTCCACAAACCACACATGGATCCACCAGTGGTCATTGCATGTGTGTTCTTTCCACAAACCACATATGGATCAAGCAGAGTCATTGCATGTGTGTTCTTTCCACAAACCACACATGGATCAACCACTAGAGTCATTGCATGTTTGTTCTTATACTAAAACCACAAACCAGCACTAGAGTGATTGCATGTGTGTTCTTTTCCACAAACCACACATGGATCCACCAGTGGTCACTGCATGTGTGTTCTTTCCAGAAACTACATATGGATCAACCAGAGTCATTGCATGTGTGTTCTTTCCTCAAACCACACATGGATCAACCACTAGAGTAATTGCATGTTTGTTCTTATACTAAAACCACAAACCAACACTAGAGTCATTGCATGTGTGTTCTTTTCCACAAACCACACATGGATCCACCAGTGGTCATTGCATGTGTGTTCTTTCCACAAACCACATATGGATCAACCACTAGTCATTGCATGCGTGTTCTTTCCACAAACCACACATGGATCAACCACTAGAGTCATTGCATGTTTGTTCTTATACTAAAACCACAAACCAGCACTAGAGTCATTGCATGTGTGTTCTTTTCCACACACCACACATGGATCCACCACTAGAGTCATTGCAAGTGTGTTCTTTACACAAACCACACATGGATCAACCAGAGTCATTGCATGTGTGTTCTTTCCTCAAACCACACATGGATCAACCACTAGAGTAATTGCATGTTTGTTCTTATACTAAAACCACAAACCAACACTAGAGTCATTGCATGTGTGTTCTTTTCCACAAACCACACATGGATCCACGAGTGGTCATTGCATGTGTGTTCTTTCCACAAACCACATATGGATCAACCACTAGTCATTTCATGTGTGTTCTTTCCACAAACCACACATGGATCAACCACTAGAGTCATTGCATGTTTGTTCTTATACTAAAACCACAAACCAGCACCAGAGTCATTGCATGTGTGTTCTTTTCCACAAACCACACATGGATCCACCACTAGAGTCATTGCATGTGTGTTCTTTCCACAAACCACACATGGATCAACCACTAGAGTCATTGCATGTTTGTTCTTATACTAAAACCACAAACCAGCACTAGTCATTGCATGTGTGTTCTTTTCGACAAACCACACATGGATCAACCAGTGGTCATTGCATGTGTGTTCTTTCCACAAACCACACATGGATCAACCAGTATAGTCATTGCATGTTTGTTCTTATACTAAAACCAACATGGATCCACCAGTGGTTATTGCATGCGTGTTCTTTCCACAAACCACACTTGGATCAACCACTAGAGTCATTGCATATGTGTTATTTCCACAAACCACACATGGATCAACCACTAGAGTCATTGCATGTGTGTTCTTATACTAAAACCATCACTAGAGTCATTGCATGTGTGTTCTTTTCACGAACCACACATGGATCAACCACTAGAGTCATTGCATGTGTGTTATTTCCACAAACAAACATGGATCAACCACTAGAGTCATTGCATGTGTGTTCTTATCCTAAAACTAACATGGATCCACCAGAGGTCATTGCATGTGTGTTCTTTTCCACAAACCACACATGGATCCACTAGTGGTCATTCCATGTGTGTTCTTTTCCACAAACAACTTATGGATCAACCAGTGGTCATTGCATGTGTGTTCTTTCCACAAACCACATGTGGACCCGTTACAGTCATTGCATGTGTGTCATTTCCACAAACCACAAATGGATCAACCACTAGAGTCATTACATATGTGTTATTTCCACAAACCACACATGGATCAACCACTAGAGTCATTGCATGTGCGTTCTTATACTAAAACCAACACTAGAGTCATTGCATGTGTGTTCTTTTCACAAACCACACATGGATCAACCACTAGAGTCATTGCATGTGTGTTCTTATACTAAAACCAACATGGATCCACCGGTGGTCATTGCATGTGTGTTCTTTCCACAAACCACACATGGATCAACCACTAGAGTCATTGCATGTTTGTTCTTATACTAAAACCACAAACCAGCACTAGAGTCATTGCATGTGTGTTCTTTTCTACAAACCACACATGGATCCACCAGTGGTCATTGCATGTGTGTTCTTTCCACAAACCACACATGGATCAACCACTAGAGTCATTGCATGTGTGTTATTTCCACAAACCACACATGGATCAACCACTAGAGTGATTGCATGTGTGTTCTTATACTAAAACCAACACTAGAGTCATTGCATGTGTGTTCTTTTCACAGACCACACATGGATCAACCACTAGAGTCATTGCATGTGTGTTATTTGCAGAAACAAACATGGATCAACCACTAGAATCATTGCATGTGTGTTCTTATCCTAAAACTAACATGGATCCACCAGAGGTCATTGCATGTGTGTTCTGTCCACAAACCACACATGGATCAACTAGTGGTCATTGCATGTGTGTTGTTTCCACAAACCACATATGGATCAACCAGAGTCATTGCATGTGTGTTCTTTCCACAAACCACACATGGATCATCCACTAGAGTCATTGCATGTTTGTTCTTATACTAAAACCACAAACTAGCACTAGAGTCATTGCATGTGTGTTCTTTTCCACAAACCACACATGGATCCACCAGTGGTCATTGCATGTGTGTTTTTTCCACAGACCACATATGGATCAACCACTAGTCATTGCATGTGTGTTATTTCCACAAACCACACATGGATCAACCACTAGTCATTGCATGTGTGTTCTTTCCACAAACCACACATGGATCAACCACTAGAGTCATTGCATGTGTGTCCTTATACTAAAACCACAAACCAGCACTAGAGTCATTGCATGTGTGTTCTTTTCCACAAACCACACATGGATCCACCAGTAGAGTCATTGCATGTGTGTTATTTCCACAAACAAATATGGATCAACCACTAGAGTCATTGCATGTGTGTTCTTATACTAGAACCAACATGGATCCACCAGTGGTCATTGCAAATATGTTCTTTCCACAAACCACACATGGATCAACCACTAGAGTCATTAATGTGTGTTCTTATACTAAAACCACAAACCAGCACTAGAGTCATTGCATGTGTGTTCTTTTCCATAAACCACTTATGGATCCATTACAGTCATTGCATGTGTGTTATTTCCACAAACCACACATGGATCAACCACTAGAGTAATTGCATGTGTGTTATTTCCACAAACCACACATGGATCCATTTGAGTCATTTCATGCTTGTTCTTATACTAAAACTAGCACTGCCCCTAATGGATCCACCGTTAGACCGAGTCTCCTAGAAGGCACGCCATAACATAGTTGTTCTGCTTTACGATTGTTACATATCGTTCGATTGGGGCGCTTGGACGATTGGGATGGTCTTCGCGAGAGCGATCCTCGAGTAGGCTGTTCTGCGGCATGATTGGCCACACTTGCTCTGGACAAACTGGCATGTTGCGAGTGTTACGACTCACGAGTTCAGTGGGTCCATATCCCAGTGTCACGTCCCCGTTACTTCTCTTCCTCCTCGTACTTCTCTTCCTTCCCCTCGAAGCCACTTTCCCCACTTCACTTCCATCCTGCCGTAGCCGCAAGACGACGACATCTGCCAATTCTCCGGTCGCTACCTTCATGGTAAGAAATCATTTTACAAGCTTTTGAACTTATCCTACACATTCCTGCTATTCGCCAATCTAACTGCTGATCTTTTTTCCGATTTCTCGACGAACTTCAGTTGTGGAAGATGTGGGAGCCCAAGAATCTGGAGATCCTCGCGCGCAACTTCGTAGTGGCATTCCTGCTCGTGTGCTCCCACCCATGATGCTTTCGTTGTTACTCCTACCACGAGCTCCCGCTCCACGAGTTCGTGTGCCCGCACGGCGCGTGCGCCTGCACGGAGCCGGGCTACAACTACACTGGCCCGCCGGCAGAGCTCGTCGTCCACCTTGTAGATGGGCACTTGATCGAAGTGATTAGGATCTCGTACGGGCAAGCCCAACTTCTCCAAGAGCAGGTGTCATTCACTGACTCGGCACGCCGCCTGCTAATTTTCCAGGGGGGGACGGCTCTGTTTTCGTCCTGACCATTACCGCCGATGTTCCAGGAACCAGAGTCGGGCCCACCGTTGTGGGTGCCATATGCGTCAGGTCGGTCTCGTGCGCCTGGCCCGTATACACGGTGCGCATGTGGGCGAACGCCCAGCCGCCGTCGTCGGATAACATTCTTGTGCTAGCCAAGGCGCCGAGCTGCCCGACGCCGCGGGAGGTGGAGTATGTGGACCTAAGGTCGATCCTATGCGTGCCATCTCAGTACCTTGTCGGTGCTGGACCAAACAGGCAGATGCATTTCTACATTTGTATCGAGAAGACCGATAGACAAATGTAGTACTTGTGTTGTCGTTACTGTTAGACTTAAGCGATGCTTCTCACATGCTTAGAGCATAAGTGTTGTGCGAATGTACCCCAGTTGTAGTTTTCAGTACTTCTTAATACTTCGACGAGTTATTATATTGGTCCAATCAGCTTGCTGTTGTCACGTTGCAAAGTCCGCTTGCTCTGGACAGACCGGCAAAACCGTGTGCTCCTGCTCCCGCATGTCAGTGTCACGTGTTCTAAGGGCCCACCTGCCAGTGTCCTTCCCCTCGAAGCCACTGTCCCAACTTCTCTTCCATCCTGCCACTCCCGTCCGATGGTTGTAATCTGATGATTTTCGTTGGATTGTTTACAAGTAATCTACGTTGATAATGCAACATGCAAATGGCACAGACACAATTTCTAAAGTGGAAGCACTCACCGGCTGTTATTGCACACATTTCTTAATATAGCTCGACAAACACATTACAATA
This sequence comes from Avena sativa, assembly GCA_916181665.1. Taxonomy (NCBI): domain Eukaryota; kingdom Viridiplantae; phylum Streptophyta; class Magnoliopsida; order Poales; family Poaceae; genus Avena; species Avena sativa. The sequence continues at coordinate 537,739,270 of OV702289.1, read as the reverse complement.
ATTGTACTCGCATTAAACACAACCGAAATTGCAACCATCCTAAACAACATCTAAACTCACATCACACAGCTGTCGTCGGAGTCCACCTCGATTGGTGACACCGCCGTGCCCTTCCCGACGACATCCACTCCCGCCCGTGGCTTGCCCTTCGCCAAGGAGGCAACAATGGTGTTCTGCACAGCTTTGTCCCCGTCGCCCTCCACATCAGAATTGACAATGACGAAGGTGACGGGGTTGGCATGGACCGAGCGCCATCGCGCCTGGCGTCTCCTGCTCGAGCTCGACGCTGCATCAGTCCTTCTACAGGTAGGAGGGGCCGAGATCGCATACGTAGCGTTGTCGCTCCTCTCAAGAAACCATGGCCATTTGATACTGCGACGGTAGGATCTTGGGGTGGATCTGCCGCGGCAAGCCCTACCGGAAGCGGTGGAGAGGATGGATCTACCGGCACGAGCCATGACAAGTTCCTAGGAGGGAGTAAGATTGTGGGCCAGGCGTGTCTGGTTCCTGAGCAAGACCTCCCAGTGATATGTACGCGGGCAAGGTACCAAAAAATTTCGTCCAATGCGCGCGACAGGGCTTTTGAACCACGAAGGCGTGAGTTTCTTTTCACAAGTCCACACTCTAGGTCCCCCACCTGTCAGCCGAATGTGGACGGTAGGATTCTGCCCGAGTTATTAAGTAGGGATAAATTCCACTACCCTGACATCCAAAGGCTCCTCTTTCTTCTGCCCTCGCTCCCCTCGCTCATGGCTCGCAGCTCATGCAGTTCGTCTTGGGCGGAATCAGGGTCGGCTCAACACAGTCAGGCGGGTGCCCTCATCAGGTACCGGAGGGCGCCCTATGATTACTACCCCGATATGCTGTGTTTGTGTGGTGATAAGATGCCGAGATGGATTTCATGGACCGACGAAAATACTGCAGGAAAATTCAGCAACTACAGCATCAGAGCGGTAAGTTCCTACTGTAGGTACAATGGTAACCCGGATCCAGAAATCGTAATGTAATTCTTTTTTTTGTTTCCTTCGATCTACTACGCAGGAAGGGAGGGGGGCTAGATGTGACAAGTCTGTGTGGATCGAAAAGCCACTGACAGGTTTTCACAAAGAGCTTGTTCAGGATCTGCGTGATGCTGTGTGGGATAAGAAAGAGGAGATTCGTGCGATGGAGCGAGAGATCCGGGAGCTTCGCCAGGTGTAGGGGAGGCAGGGGCAGGGAGGTGGTGAGACAGACGGGCTCAAGATTAGGCCATATAGTGGACACAATTTCCTCATTATCTGGGCATTATCTGTTGCATTTGCAGTTTATGTTGCTATGTCGTTGTCCAGCAGCTGAAATAAGTTGCTACTTCGTGGAGTGTAGCGGTCAGCTTAAGAAATTATTTTCTAGCCCAGAAACTTATCATAAGTGTAATGCCAACAGCAGGGATTTATTAAGCGCCTATAAATAAATCATGTCTGTGCCACTAACACCCATCGATTTTGGAGAGGATTTAACCGCTCATCTATCGCGATTGTTCAGATAGTAGTGGCACAGTCACAGTTTTAGATTCAACTAGTGGCCTCGGCCGTATCAAATCCTAAAGTCGCGATACATTTTACTCCGAGTACGAGAGGCAGATTGTTTCGCCCGACAAGTTCCACGCACACAGCTCTAGAGTTTAACCGAACTACATATATAGGTTCAAGTTCAATACATCATTAGGCTGCTACACTGCTAGCCCTCTTTCTCTGCTTGGGTGCCAACTTTCTTCCTATTTCCTTCACGTCCACTGGCTTCTTCATCTCCTGCCTTCTTCCTCTTCCTGGGTGCCAATTTTCTTACCTTCACGTACCCTGCATCTCCGGGCCGAGGGAAGTCAGGCCAATCAGCACCAGAATCTTGTCCGGCATCATCACTCCACTCGTTTTGGTTTTCTTCCCGCAGCAAAATCACTGAGTCGGCTGTCTTGTTTCTTACCTTGCGCTTCCTGTAAAAAAACAGTACATGGATTACTACCTTATATCTATAGACTATAAACAATTTTTGTGTGAATGTACCATCTCATACCTAGGTTTGGGAGCATTAAGGAGACATCCAGCTGCTCTATGGCCTATAAGATGGCAGGTCTTGCATCTGTTTTTGCCCTTCTTTGTAGCACAAAAAGCCGAACCCTTCTTCTCAAGAAAATTCTTAAACCTATTCACCTGGGGTCTTCCTCTGCCCCTTTTTGTAACTGGCTGGCAAAGCTCGAAAGACAGTTGGACTTGAGGCCACTGAGATGGGTCTGTACATGGCTCGACGGATCCAGCGTACGCAGCTCTGAACTTTTCCATAGAGTAGTAGTCTGACAAATACTGATCCAAATGTGGTAGAGTTCTTTTCTTCACCAAGAAGGCCAAGGCGTGGTCGCAAGGTTTCCCGGTATGCTGCCACTCTAAGCAGGTGCATTCTCGCAGCTGGATGTTCACAACATCCCTTTTGCCACTCTTGGACATATCGACCACCTCACAGCTTCTGTTGGTTGTTGGGAGAACCTTAAGATGAGCAAGTCCTCGGCTTCTCTTGTGCAATTGCTGTACAACTGGCGGTAGCATATGTCCTCTAAGTCTCCTACCGATCTCTCTCCTTATATTTAACAGCTTCATGATCATACCATGTATGCTGTCCATCAAGATATGAACAGGACGCACTTTTATGTCCTTCACCCAGTTATTCAGGCATTCTGCAAGGTTGTTGTTTATGTAATCAACTTTGATGTCAGGGTTGAATTGACTCCTCTTCCATAGCTGCGAATGATGGATGGCTAAGTACTCTGGAAGTTCAGGGGCTTCGGCAAAAATCTTGCTCATGAAATAATCGCTGCTACTAGGTTTGTAAACTCTAGCAGCAGGAAACATGTAACGAAATACGCTGCCTGCGTAGTGTGAGTACAAGTTGAACATCATATGGGCATGGAATTCTCTACCTTCGGCTCGCGGGAACACCTCCTTCACTGCATTCGTCAGCCCTTTGCATGCATCCGTGGATATAGCCAATGGATCCATGTGGCCTATTGATCTCCTGAGCTGCCTCATAAACCAGACCCAGTTTTCCTCCGTTTCTGTTTCAAACAGTCCGAATGCCACTGGGAACATCTAGTTGTGACCATCAAGTGTTGTGGCAGATGGCAGGCAGCCTTTCCATTTGCCAGTTAGGACAGTGCCGTCTACACTCAGATACGGCCTACAGCCGCCCTTGAATCCATCGATGCAAGGTTTAAGCACCATAAAAAATCTTTTGAAATATATTTTACCACCTTCTGATTCGGTGTCAATCTCCACAACACTCCCCGGACACCTAGCTTGTACCTCCGCCTTGAAGTTGTACAGCATCCTAAAGCTATTGGTCCAATCCCCGTGCAAGACCCCCAGAGCTTTCTCTTTACCTTTCCAAACCGTGTAATACGGAAGGACAATGTTGTATTTAGAACCGAGGCTAGTCCGAATATTCTTCGTGGTCTCCTTAGGGTTATCCTTTAGTATGGACATAGATTGCATAGCCACCTACTCCATATCAGCCATTGAGGATTTCAGTTTGCTTCCTGTCGGACACATGTGTGCAGGGCCCATTCTGTTCACCTGCAACACAAATTCATTTAAAAGATAAGCAGAGTCGACTAGTTGCCAGAAAGATATCGCACATCAATTGTAGTTATAGAGTGAAAAGAGAGAGAAAGATAATTCTAATGGTTTGCTGCATTCATTGCCCCAATACCCTAATTGCAGTCGACGCAGGTAAGGATCTTGCTGTGATCCTCCATGGACAATGTACCTCGGCCCGTCCATTCATCCACGTTAACTTGCAAACGGCCTCATACCTCTCAGCAGAGTTCTTCAGTCGATAAACGTCGAACTCCCCCTTGATACAAAAATGCCGGAACGATATCTTGAACCCATGCATGCTCCTGAACTCGGTGCCGACCGAAATTATAGGATACTCGTGGTCATGTTTCATTTCTTCTACTTCAACACCCAAATCATCAACTGGAATACCAGCCTCATCGTTAAGTTCCTCGTCTATTTCATCATCACCAGATTCTTGATCCTCTACAGTGTCTGCTTCTTCATCTGATTCAGAATCTTCGCCATCGTCTCTAATGCCTAGTACTGCACACATCATATTGACTCCCATGGGTGGGGCTGCACCATCGTCTCCACCCAGATGGACAGGAACATTGCCCCAGTCCACCTCACCAGCAACTCTGTTTTCTCCAAGACACTCGGTTGGTTGTGCTGCAAGCACATGGGGTGGTCTTACGTTTACACGCATCCCAGGTACTTCAGTGGACAAACAGCAGTCAGAATCAATTTCATCTTGAGTGTACAGAACCCTCTTGCTCTTCCTGTGTACATCCTCCTTCCTGATGTAATCTTTCCTGATGGTATCAGTAGGGCTTGACATCCGCGTTCCATTCCTCATCGAACTAGGCCTTTTGCTGCCACTCTTGGGTGTGATCTCCTTACTGCCTCCCCTCACGGGTGTTGGCTCTAGGGTGCTGGCATTTTTGCCCGACCTCTGCGGCGTGTTCTTCTTTGAATTAGCCCTTTTGCTGCTACTATTGGGCGTGTTCTCCTTCGTGCTGGCATTATTGCTTGACCCTAGCGGCGTGTTCCGCTCCAAATTAGCCCTTTTGCTGCTACTATTGGGCGTCTTCTCCTTCGTGCTGGCATTATTGCCTGACCTCAGCGGCGTGTTCCGCTCCAAATTAGTCCTTTTGCTGCTACTATTGGGCGTGTTCTCCTTCGTGCTGGCATAATTCCCTGACAGCGGCGTGTTCTGCTCCAAATTAGTGTTTTTTTGCTCCCACTAGGTGTGGTAGCCTCTGTGCTGGCCATCTTCGCCTCTTTGCTACCACTCCTGGGAGTGTTCACCACCGTGCTAGCCCTCTTAGCGTTTTTGCTGCTATCGTTCGGTGTAGCATTTTGACTGGATCTCAGGGGTGTACTCTGCAGCATGGTGCCTTTTGTCGTGCGACTCTTGGGCGTCCTCTTCTCTGGCGTGGTCTCCTTGGTGACGTTCTTCTTCGGGGTGCCCTTTCTGGGGATGCTCTTCCTGCTCCTCTTTATGATGCTCCTCTGTAAGACTCTCCTCTGTTCGAAGCCACCCTCAGTCGCACCAGCCCTAGTGATGCCATGGACCAGTTCATGCATGCCTTCTAAAAGTCCATCATCTCTATTGTCGAGTTCCAATTCCTCTCCAACCGTGAGCACTACCAACTGGAAGTAAACTTCACCTCTATAATGTTTCCTTATAAACGGTACGACTAAATCCCTGGTATCTTTCACTTCGATAGCCTTTTTGCTCCTGTAACCATAATATAACAAACGTGCTTCCTGGGAGGGCCCCCACAGCACCTTCACACGTAACGATGCCATCATGTCAGATAACTCTACCACTTCAGGGTCGTATCTGCCAAGGATTACATCAAACTCGTCATAGAATTTTTCTATGCCATCATCTAATTTTGCAGTATAATCCACGACACCGACACGAACGATTACTTTGCCATCATCAGGTTCTTCAGGATAGAAACCTCCGAGAGGTTCGAGAGATGGAGCGGCACCATCAGACCCAGCCCCAATGCCACCGCCGCCATCACCAGTGTCATCGTTAGCTGGATCAACCTCGGTGGAAGTACCATGACCAGGAGCAAGGAGAGGGCCCTTAGCAGTGGGAGCTACATTACATGGTGGACAGGCATGGCCCCTTCTAACGGCATCCACAATAGGATCAGCTGCTGCCATGCCACCTCGACGATCAGGAGCAGTTCCCACAACAGAAGTGTTTCAAGTGCTAGTAGAGTCCAGACCATGAGCTGGCTTCAGACCAGCAGCTCGCTGAACCCGAGCACGGGTTCGAGGAGGAGAGAATGGTTCAGTCTTTGCAACAACAGTGGGGTAGCCTCCGGAAGCCTTAGTTTGCTCAACAGCGGCAGGGATTGGGTCAACAACGTCTAGATCCACAACAACACGAGGACGACCAGTACCAGCAGATTCCAGAGCACGGGTTCGCACAACTTGAGGATGGTTTCGAGGAGGAGCAGCACATAAGGCGGTCTTGGCAACAACAGCGGGGCAGCCTCCGGACGCCTTAGTTTGCTCAACAGCGACATGGATTGGGTGAGGAGCAGCCGCTGCAACACGGGCACAGGGACGGGGACGACTAGTACCAGCAGATTCCAGAGCAGAGTTTTCCACAACGGCAATACGGGGACTCCTACGAGGAGGTTGCCTGACAGAAGCATGGCGCGGACGAGGAACCACATTTTGCTCAACAACAGTAGGGGTTCGAGTTAGACCTCCCTGTCCAATAATAGCTGGGCGACTCCCAGTAGCAGGAGCTTCCTCATCCACTATGTTACACACCAGCATAACCACGCGAAGCCTAACATGCTATTCCATCAACCCAATTAGCTGACTGTCACATGCTATAGGAACCCTGAAGCCTCGTTTATCAACGATGTTGAACCGTGCAGTCTGCTCTGGCCTCATTTCAGCAAGTTCACGCACACCAGCAACCAAACCAGGGACAGTGCATAACTGCGCAGGCGCTACTTCCATCTTCAGGCTCTGAGCCTGTTTCCACGTGCTCTTCCCATGTGCTAATTTAACGAGGTAGTCGCAGATGCTCACCAGAACCGCGTATTTGGGTTCAGCGGAGATCCTAGTTGACAGAAAATTGGAGACAAAAGATAAGAATTGTTTGTCAGCATCGTGCTAGCAAACAATTCTATGTTCGATATATCTCTGTAATGCCAATAGCCAGCTAGCAGTTATAGGTAGTGCGAATAGCAAAGAGAAGAGTAGCTCACCCGAAATTAGCTAGAAGTACTTCTTCCTCGGCAAATGGATCTGCCATCCTTCGCGCTGCTCAGCTCGTCGGCGGTAGAGGCGGGCTAGATCGTCGCAACGGCTGGCATCGCATTTGGCATTAGAGCTCGGTAGCAGCGAGTAGGCGCAGCAACTTGGCGCCAGATGTCAAATGCCCGAAGAGATCATTCTGGTTGGAGAGGGGATTTCGGCGCCGCCGGTGCTAGGGTTCATGCAAAAGGAGGAAGGGAGTGGATTTGTGAATTTGGTCAACGCACGATGCTCCTTTAGTATCTCATTTCACCTACGTGGTTACCCCATTGGCACTCGTGTCACGGAAATATTACTGACATGAGGGTCCTGACCGTCTACTTCACGGGGCAGTTTCACGGCATGTTTGGATTTGCTAGGGGTGAGACGAGTTTGCATCGAAATGGCCCCTCTCGGTAGTTGGCGGCCCAACTTTTCGAAACGTGGTAATTTTAGGCAACTTAGGTACCGCCATGCGCTGGCCTGCCAACTTTGGTACCGCAGACGAACAAGCCCCATCCTCCTGGTGCTGCCTGTGGAAACCCAGCAAGCAGAGCTGCTCGTCCACCTCCTACTTGGAGCGCGACCACGGCCTCCTGTGAACACTAAACAAAGTAGATTGCGGCAAAGGTATCTCCCTCTCATCCCCGTCAGTAAACAACATCCTATATACTAAACTATCTAACTCAGAATCAGAAGTGACAAAGTGATGTGTTTTCATGGCAGCAAGGTCAAGCCTTTGTGGTGCCAATATAGTATCATTGGGATCTACTGAAAGCTCTAATGCATTGACCATGCGTGAAGCGATGATGCCCCCATAGATAGGCCCCCTCAGCTAGGCAGCGAGCAATAAGCGAGCCAAGGTTGTACCGATTATCATTGTTAAGCACAGCAGCAAGGAAGGCTAAATGATAGTTGGAGATATTACTCGTATTCTCCCTAGCAAGAACGCTAGTAGCAAGATAATATGCAAAGTATCTAAGAGCAGGGAGTTGAATGTTTCTTATCTTTCCGCGCTGGGCTACGCGGTCATCATCATTGGTCACCCCTCGGTAGAGCTTCAGCAAATCAGCGGGTCGCCCTTGAATCTTCTTCACGGTTCCCGTCATGCCCACACCTACAATACTGCAAAATCTTTCCAATGGCATGGTAAAGGGCAGATTATAAATTCTAAAAGAGACAGTTGACTGATAGGGCGTGTTAGTAAACACGAAGCTCTTAACAAAAGTTTTGGTGAGCATAGCGTATTGCTCACTCTCATATTGCATGTATGAGGTCAAACCAACCCTCTGAATCAGTAGCAAGAAATCATCAAGAATCCCTGCAGCTTGTAAGAAAGTAAAATAAGGAAAAGTAGATGGGTGAGCATCTCCATCATCTCCTTCATTACCAATGCGAGGTGCAATGAGATCTTCGTTGTATGATGGTCTAAACTAAGAGGCTGATCTTGAGGGCTTGACCTCCTAGGTGCATCCCTCTCAAATATTTCTCCAAAGGTATGGTTGTTCATGTTTGACATTCTGAATTTTAAACATCTATTAAACAAGTGATTGCAAAGTGAATATAATGAAGGGCACTACTCATAGGGACTTGTATGAGGCCTAAACATGCATCAAAACTATATCTCTAAGCATCAAACAAGCTTACAAGCTCTCATAACCTGTCACCTACAGTAGCAAAATACTCAAGATATAAACCACTAAACTCAAATCTACTTGGACAAGCGGAGGAGTCACATACCGGAGAACAAATGCTCCAAATTTCAGCAGCAAAGATGGGCTGAGCAAGGAGATCAAAAAATCGAGGGCAATCACAGCAAGAACGCGATTTCGAGCAGTGAACTGGTGTTTACTCGGGAGAGAGAAGAAAGTGGCAAGTGAGAGAGTGAGTGGAGGGCCAGCGGTGGCCCACACCATAGGCAGGCGTGCCCCAGGGCTGGCCGCGCCACCAGGTGGTGTGCCTGCCTGGTGGTCCCCCCTAGTACCTTCCAGGCACTCCTCTGCCCCTTTTTTCACGTAAAAATTTAATATGAATTTTCTGGAATTTTCCGAGACACTTTATTTTTGGGCATTTTCAGGCATAGATGAATGATTTTCTGACAGAAAGAAGTTTTTGGAATGATGCAAAGACAAAACAAGGATAGGACTTCAGAAGTTCTAAGAAACTCTAACATGCAAGCAACTAACAACAGAAAAGAATACTAAACGAAAGAAAAAACTAAATGGATAGAATAGAAGTAAGCGGAGATAATCATGGTGAAAACATTGTTTTGTTCAATGAAATCCTTTTGTTAACAAGGTTGATCAGGTCTTGTTACCAAAACAATTTCATATGAGACAAAACTTTGTATTCCACTAATGATTATGTTACCTCAACTTTGATAGCAATGGTCCCAATCATAATAGTTTCAAAAAATTCTCTTGGTATGGGACAATATATTTCCCCAACTTGAATGCCCTCAACATGTTCAATTGAATTCAAACCATAAGTCCTATCAATCTTCTTGGGGAAATATACAGTATGCTCCTTGTCATTAACATTAAAAGTCACCTTTCCTTGATTACAATTAATAACAACTCCTGCAGTATTAAGAAAATGTCTCCCAAGAATAATAGACATATTACCATCTTCAGGCATTTCAAGCACAACAAATTCAGTTAATATCAAGCAATTATGATCCACTTGAATAGGTACATCCTCACATATACCAATAGGAATAATGGTAGATTTATTAGCCATTTGCAAAGATATATCAGTTGGTATTAATTTTTCCAGCTGAAGTCTCTTATAGAGAGAGAAATGCATAACACTAACTCCAGCTCCCAAATCACACAAAGCAGTTCTAACATAACTATTCTTAATAGAGCAAAGGATAGTTGGAATCCCTGGGTCTCCAAGTTTCTTTGGAACCTTACCATTAAAGGAATAATTAGCAAGCAAAGTAGAGATTTCTTCATTAGGGATCTTCCATTTATTCGAGACAATATCCTTCATATACTTTGAGTAAGGAGGCAATTTAATAGCATCAGTCAAAGGAACTAGCAAGAATAAAGGTTTCATCCACTCACAAAACTTATTATAGTGTTCATCTTCCTTTGACTTGTGTTTCTTATCAGGGAAAGGCATAGGTTTTTGGACCCAAGGCTCTCTTTCACTACCATGTTTCTTAGAAATAAAATCTTCTTTAGTGTATTTAGTATTCTTAGTGTGCTTTTCAGGTTCTTCTTCAACTTTTTCTTTATCAGGAACATCATTTTCTTCATTACCACTTTCAGTTTCAGCATCAGAGATAGATATACTATTAGGATCTTTAGCAGGTTCAGAGGGTTCTACAATAGTTTTATGTTTCTTTTTTCTTTTCTTACGAGTAGTACCACTATTTTCAGCTTGTTGAGAATCCTGCTCAATTCTTTTGGGATGCCCCTCAGGATATAGAGGATCCTGGGTAGCAGCACCACTTCTAGTTCTAATTTCATAAGCATGTTTTTCTTTAGCAGCATTAACTAGCAAGTCTTTTTGCACTTTAATAAGTTGATCTATTTGAGTTTGAACCATTTGAAAATGTTTAACAAGCATTTTAACATCATTAGAGGTTCTTTCCACAATATCTTTCAACTCAACAATAGCTCTAGAGTTTTCCATTAGATGATTTTGCACCCTTTTATTAAAATTAGCATGCTTAACAATAAAAATATCGAATTCTTCTAAGCATTGATCAGGAGGTTTAGAGTAAGGGATATCACCTTCATCAAAGTGTTGGAGAGAGTGTACCTCAATAGTGAATGAATGGGGAATTGGCTTACATAATTCTTCTATAGGAGGTAAATTCTTGACATCTGCAGCTTTAATTCCCTTCTCCTTAAGACATTTCTTAGCTCCTTCATCACTTCATCATTTAGTTCAATACCTCCCCTCTTCTTAGATGATGGTATAGGCGCCGGTATAGCTGGTTCAGGTATCATTACTTCAGGTATAGCTGGTTCAGGAGGAGTCCAATCTTCATAGTTCTTGCTTATTTTAGCCATTAATTCCTTAGCTTCCTTGCGAGTCCTATTCCTGAAAACACAATCAGCACAACTATCTAGGTATGTCCAAGATTCTTCGGTTAGTCCATTATAAAATATATCAAGAAGCTCATTCTTAGGTAATGGACTTCCAGCCTGTGCATGAATCAAAGCACAAAACCTTGCCCATGATTCAGGCAATATCTCTTTTTCTCCCTGTTTAAAGTCAAAAAGTTCCTGCAAAATAGCATGTCTAGCACTAGGAGGAAAATATTTCTGCAGGAAAGTACTAATCAAGCAATCAGGGCTATCAATAGATCCAGGAGGTAAATTGCTAAACCAAGTTTTAGCTTCTCCTTTCAATGAAAAGGGGAAAATCTTAGCAACAAAGTAAGTACGCATCTTAATATCATCAGAAAACAAGCCACTCATGGTAGAAAGCTTAGTCATATGTGCTACCGCACTTTCATTCTTAGTCCCACAAAAAGGTTCATTCTCAACAATAGCTATGTAAGATAGATCAAGAGAGAAATCATAATCTTTGTCTTTGATGTTTATGGGAGAAGCAGCAAACTTAGCAATAGGAGACAATTTGGGTCTAATAGTACGCCTCTCAAGGAGACTCTTAGCAGCGCTCCTATCATGGGTGTTTTTACATTCTTTAATAAATTCATCGGTCATCTCAACATAACCGTCTTCAATATCATAACTCTCACTAGACTCAGGTGAACTAACAGGTGTAGTAGTGTCTTCATTAGGAGTTTCAGTATTTCCAGCTATAGTTCTAGCAATCGTAGCATCTAGGAAAGGACCTAATGAACCACTTTTATCAAGCACAGTAGAAGCAGCATCATAAGTATCAGAAGTTTCAGATTCAGCAGTAGTAGCAGTGTGTGTAGCATGTGTATGTGGTGGTGTAACGAGCTTACTCATAACAGATGGTGAATCAAGAGCAACAGAGGTATTCAGAACCGTACCTCTTCTTGTAGTGGATGGTAAAATAGAAACCTTGCCATCACGAGACTTACCCATGATGGATGAATGGCAACGAACAATAATGAATCCAAGTGAACTTGATAAATAAAGCTATGCTCCCCGGCAACGGCGGCAGAAAATAGTCTTGATGACCCACAAGTATAGGGGGTGTATCGCAGTATTTTCGAGGGAAGTGAAACCCAATTTAGTGATTCGACATAAGGGGAGCTAAAGAATATTATAAGCCTTAACAACTGAGTTGTCAATTCAGCTGCACCTGGAAACAATCTTGCTCATAGCAGTTTATCAGTAGCAACAGTTTTGTAGTAGGAATAGTAAAGTAACAGCAGTAGTAAAGTAAAGACAGTAGTAACAATAGCAGTAAACAGTAGGATTTGAGTGCGGTAGGCATAGGGATGGATGGACGGGCGTTGCCTGGACAAGACAATTCACATAACAATCAGAACACAGGGCAATTGCAGATAAATAAGATAAAGCATCCAAATACTAGATAATCATAGGCATGTATTCCATATATAGTCATACGTGCTCGCAATGAGAACTTGCACAACATCTTTTGTCCTGTCAGCCCGTTTGCAGCAGGGTCTCAAGGGAACTACTGGCAATTAAGGTGCTTTTTTAATAGAGCACCGGAGCAAAGCATTAACACTCCGTGAACACATGTGATCCTCACATCAAAGCCATTTCCTCCGGTTATCCCGATTTTTGTCACTTCGGGGCCTTTGGTTCCAGACAACAATGTGTGTATACAACTTGCAGGTAAGACCATAAACAATACTATCATAATGAATCAATAACATGTTCAGATCTGAAATCATGGCACTCGGGCCCTAGTGACAAGCATTAAGCATAACAAGTCGCAACAAAGTCAAAAATCACTAATAGTAGATACTAGGCACCATGCCCTAACAATCTGATGCCATTACATGAACGATCTCATCCAATCCCTACCATCCCTATAGCCTACAGCGGGGGATTACTCTAGATGGGGGAAACATGGATGGTCGATGGAGAAGCGATGGTGATGATGATGGCGATGATCTCCTCTAATTCCCCATCCCGGCAGGGTGCCAGAACAGAGTTTCTGATTTCGAATCGTGGAATCTGGTGGTGGCAGCAGAGCGGAACTCTTTCTGGAAAAACGTCGAACGACCCTCCCCCCCTGAGTTTTTAGGTCAGAAGGTATCTTATAGGCGAAGAGGGAGACCGAGGGGGTGTCTGGGGACAGCCAGACCACCCCCTGGTGCGGCTAGGCCCAGCCCGCGCGGCCATGTGGTGTGGCTGGGCCCTAGCCCCACCCCGTATCATATTCTGGCTCCAGGAGTCTTCTGGTGAAATAGGATTTTTGGCATATTTTCCGGAATTTTTCCTGATAGTTGATTTTCTGCACAAAAACTAGACACCAAAGTAATTCTACTGAAAACAGTGTCAGTCCGTGTTAGTTGCATCCAAATCACACAAGTTTAGAGGAGAAACAATAGCAAAAGTGTTCAGAAAAGTAGATACATTTTGGACGTATCAATCATCCAATGACATGATCCCATTTTTAATTAACATAAATGTCCATGGTAAGGAAACCTCGATCATCAGTTGACCAATGAGCTAGTCGACTAGAGGTTACTAGGGATTTGGTTTGTTTACATACCAATCGTGTATTAATGTATTCGCTTAATACAGTTATAGCATAACATAAAACTACTATGAACATATGAGATATAACAATAAAAACATGTTTATTATTAGCCTCTAGGGCATATCTCCAACATCCTCGATTGCCTGGATCACATCCTCTACGAGAACATATTCGGGTGATGCGTCCACGATACAAAGATAAGACCTATAGATCTAATCTGCTAGATTGACAACCTCATTCGCTGCGCTCTATCAGATAAATACCATGCATACGGCTTGAAGAAAATCCTGACGGACGTGTAGGGTATACACTTATCGTCTAGAATATGACTCAGTAAGACCTCCGTGGCATGATTCAAATTACTCCAGCCTATACCAGATTCGAGTTCGGAGACTCGAGTTTGAGTACGTAATATCTTTTTTACCAACTGACCTATGTACTTCCGAATCAGTACATTCACCTCGTGACATTGTCGACTTCACCTACGCACTCGAGACCTCGAAGGTCTCCACCCAAATTTTTGATTCGACTGAAAACTCGGGGGCTACTGACATATGTATGTCCAATGGACACCCATCTCTAGCCTACTTGGCTTGGCCCAACAGTAGGCCCACATGGTGATTTACTAAGAACCCATGAAGCTCGTGGCGGTTCGGCTTATGCAAAGCGAATAAGGACACCGACTACTGGCCAGGGCCGGACCTATGATTTTTGGGGGCCAGGGCGAAACTCGAACCTCGGGCCCCTTAATACAAACGTCAAAACTAATGATATTTAAATCATATTCAAAAATACTATGGATATCAAATAACTTAAATTTATTGTTTATAATTTTCTTCTAATGTATCTGGATGCAATATTCTCATGATGGATCATCAATATTATTTTTATTGGTTACCACTTTGATTGTGCCTCGATTAGTGTCGTTGTGGTGGCCGAGGCACACACGGAGGTCTCCTCTTAACCTCTCGCCTCTAAGTGTGGCCGATGAGATGTATTCAACTCTTATCCACGGAACGACCAAACCTCTTATGACCCTAGGGTTGATTGTTCTGCCTCCAAGTTTCGATTAACTCAGTATTCGCAAAAGAATGAAAACGATATTTTAAAATTTCGAAAAATATAATATTTTTGTGTTGATACATAAAAATGTTCTCTATATAGGCAATGTTTCATTCAAAATGGTTATATTTTAGGATACACAAAATGATAAATTTGTGGTTCTAAAAAGAAAAATAAACTTTGTTTCTATCCCCATATTTATGCTTTTACTATATGTCACGAGTGATTAAATATTTTGATAAAACGTGTGCCTTTCATACTAGACGTGAGTTATATACTTGTTTGAATTTTTCAAGACTTGAAATCTAGTTTTCTCTCTTTTATTAAAGAAAAATAGCTCACTAGAACTAGGAGCTAGCTATAAGGAAATTTCACGTCGACTGTTGTGTGTACCACCTTCCTGGATTTATTGGTTTTGTTTGCTTTGGCTAGCGCAACCGACCCACCTAACCAGAAGAGAGAAGCGGAAAAAGACCCTAACTTCACAGCCCACTAATAAGCAACCGCCGACTCGACTTAGCTTCGTCTCTCTGAATTGCGTACAAAAGAAACGCTCTGACCTGCTCTAATGGCGTTCTGATGTAAGCTCCTCCCAACTGTCCGGCTCGCATATACCATGCCTAGCTAGGGACCCCTTGGATTCGAGGGCCCGGGGCGGCCGCCCCTCCCTCCCTCCCCAGGGCCGGCTCTGCTCCTAGCGTGCAAGACAAGAACAAGACCAGGGATAGAAAAGTACTAGAGTTTTACCCTCGACCTGTAACCGACTCGGACGGTACCTGAGACATAGCTTACGCATATAAAAGCTAGCGGGTCCGCTGAGGAGGGCATCTTACCTTATGCACAACTCGCAACATACGCCAGATCCAATCTGTGCATCGACAAGTCATCTAGGCAACTTGTAACTTTTTATTATTACTCAAGAACAAACAATCAGGAGTAGGGTTTTTCCTCCGAGGGTTAAACCTGGGTAAATCGTGCCCCTTGTTTTCTGTCAGCCGATGAAGTCACCAGCGCATATCACCTTCCCTGACAGCCAAGTTCATAAACCATGAACATTGTCGTGGAGACTCCACGTCACCTATCATTCGATTCGGTGCCATGAGGTGCATGATGATTTTAAACATAATCTCATCGAGGATTGGTGAAAATGGAATGGACAACAAAACAATCAGTGTCTACTTATTTTATATTTGTTGTATGGTTGAAAAATAGTTTATTATATTGTTGATGAACAAGTTGTTGTACTTATTGTATTATTGATGTACTATTTGCTCTATATTGTAATAATAATAACTATACAATTTATCGTAGATTTATTTGGTGTGTTTGATTTCTATATACTCCCTCCTTTCTAAATTAAGGTGCATTTTTGTTTTGGCCAAAGTAAATCTTAATAAATTTTGACTAAATATCTAAAAAATAGTACGAACAGCTACGACATGAACTCAATGTTATTAGAATCACCATGAACTATATTTTCATATTATATGTATTTGATATTAGAAAAGTTAGTACATTTTTATATATAGTTAGTCAAATTTTATAAAGATTGATTTTTCCAAATATGGGACCTAATTTGAGAAAGAGGAGTATGTATGAGTATGTTATTTATGATGGTCGCACGCACTATAATTTGCAGCCCCGGTGAAACGATACTTGCAGCGCTCTGCAAAATAGCGCTTCCAGTGAAGCTGTTGTCGTTGCGCGCGCTAAATTTGCAAAACAGAAGCTGCAAACGGATTTTAGCACCGGAATTTGCAGCGCGTGTTAGAGTTGCTCTAGGTTGGTTAATATTTGAAAAGTCACCTTAGAGCAAAGACAATAGTAGAGTCAGCTGCTGGCTATAAGCTATGTTCATATCATTTAGAGTCAATCTAATAGACAACATGTACAATAGTCAGTGATTAAAATATAATCCCTCCGTTTATAATTAGATCGCGTTCTAGGTTTAGTCAAAGTCAAACTTTTTGAACTTTGACCAAATATTTAGCACAAAAGAAAAATATCTAAAATGTAAAATCTATATTATTGGAATGGTTGTAAATTATATTTTCATAATATATATATATTTGATATGGAAAAATCCTTCTTACTCCCGGGTGTAGTTATATCCATGTATTATATACTCCCATACGAAAGTATAGGTGATACTTTATCGGTTTGAGTATGTTCATATACTTCATCTAAGATACTTCAAATCAAGTTACGTGGAAAAAATGCAAGCGGAGCCATAGTTTGCACTATATTTCCGAAATACACTTTATATTTGTACGTAAAATAAGAGTATGTAAAAAACTTATACATACTACCCTAAAAGTAGTATATATACTACTAAATAACCTTATAATACTTCATACTACGCGTACATACTCTTCGGTGTGATAGATACTATCTACATGGTGTGAAACACACGTGAGTGTAGTTACACCCGGAAGTAGTATGAATATGTCCTATTTGATATTAATATTGATATTTTTTCCTATGTTTTTGGTCAAAGTTGACAAAGTTTGACCTTAGTAAATTCTAAAACACGATCTATTAAAAAACAGAGAGAGTACTACTTTATTATTGTATGACCCACTTTACACTCTCATATAGCGTCTATGAACACGTGCTGTAGTTGGCACTTAACTAAGAGCAAGTTTAATAGTGTAGCCGGTTGTTAGCTATAAGATGTTGCCACATCATCTACAGTCAGTTATATAGCTAACACGTATAATAGTTAGACAAAAGAAGGTACTACTTTATTGAGGTATGACCCACATTTCACTCTCACAAAACACGTAGGAGCACGTGTTAGAGCTGGCTCTTATCTTAGAGTAAGTATAATAAGCAGACTATATGATCTAAAATAGTACTCCCTCCGTTCTGATTTAGTCTACATCCTAGAAAAAATTAGACAAATTAGTGTTGCATTTATTAGTACTACTTAGATACGTGAACAACCAATCTAAGCTACATTGAAAATAGGACCATCCAATAGAGAGAGCAGAACCACTTCGTTTTCTATGTTCTTGTTGACTAAAAGCTAAAATGTAGATTATTTCAGAATAAATTTTGAGGCTAGAATATAGACTATTTCAGAATGGAGGGAATACATTTGTGCTTAGTTGGATGAGAGAGGAGAGGAGAGAGAAAAGAAGTGGGCTCTTAGTTAACAGTCAGTTGCAGCACGTGCTCCTAGTCACTATGAGAGAGTGTAAAGTAGACCATATATTAATAAAGTAGTATACTTTTATCTCTATCTATTGTACATGTTGACTATTAGGTTAACTCTAGATGACATGGACATGGCTTATAGCCAGCAGTTGGCTATACTATTGATCTTCTCTTACAACCGGCTTATCTTCTCTCTCCCTCTTCTCTCTTTTCCAACTCAGCATAAATAGTATATTTTACTTATAGCCTGTTGATGTGGCTCATTGTACTTCATCTAAGAGCTCACTCCTCATCCCTCTCATCCAACTAAACACAAATTTTAAGTCTGATAGCCTGTTGACTAAACTTTATTGTACTTGCTCTTATATGAAAGGCTAGAAGTACACTCGTGGAGGGGGAGTACATGCATTTCACTGTGGTGCATTCAAAGAGAGACGGACGGTGCTTTGCCTCTACGTCACAGTACTCGCATCACAGTGACGTGCAACAGTGACCTTCTGCGTATGTTTGACTTTGGGCAGCACACGTCGGTATAGCTACTCGATAGTGTTGTGGCGCATCGATGTAAAAGAGTCATTGCTAGAGATATTATGACTTGGTCCGTATTTTTATTTGAGAGATACCACCTCCTATTTTTGTTCGATGAAGCGGGGAAATTGAGAAGAGTCGCAGGACAACAACAACCGGTGATTCCGTCGACTACCATCCCACCGCCGTAGACCGTAGCCGTCCACCGCCCAACCTCCATAAACAACGACCCCCGACACCCCTCCTTGATTACGCCCAACAAACCTCGTTCGGTCGTTCCGCATCCCAAACCTCTCATTCCGCCCCACCACACCACCCCACTCCACTCCTCCTCTCACATCCAAGCGCTCCGCACCGCCGCACAGTAGCCGCCATGGCTCTCAGCGCCGGCGCCAACTCCGCTGCCTGCATCCTCGTCCTCCTCGCGCTCGCGGCCGCCGCTGGGGCGGCCACCCCGGCCCCGGCACCGGCGGCGGACTGCTCGGCGGCGTTGGCGGGCCTCGCCGACTGCCTCGACTACGTGTCGCCCGACAGCAAGTCGGCCAAGCCGTCCAAGACCTGCTGCGGGGAGGTCAAGACCGCCGTCAGCAGCCCCGCTACCGTGGACTGCCTCTGCGCCGCCGTGGCGTCCAAGATGCCATCGCCGATACCGATCAACATGACCCGGGTGCTCGCCCTCCCCACCGCCTGCGGCGAATCTCCAACCGTTCTCTCCAAGTGCAAGGGTGAGCACCGTGCCCTTTGCTCTCCTCTTCCATGGCTATTCTTGCACAGGATTTTCCTAGTAAAATCTTACTGATGTATAGAAAGTTATTACTTACCGTGCCTAATAATTCCGAGATTTTCCCAAAGAATCACGCCAAGAAACTAGGCCTAAATCGTGCTGTTTTAGTAGGAAATTAATGATCTCCTAGATTTTTTGGTTCAGGTTTATACTAGTACGTAGTACTATGGAAGATCTTAAACTGTGGATTTAACATTTACCCCCTGTTGTTTGCTTGCAGTTCTGCCGGGTAGTGCTCCTACTGAAGGTAACACTCTTCAGTACACATCGCCCTCTTTGTATTGCACTCTTTGATGCGTGCCCGTTTCTTATTTTTCTTGTTCTGTTTGCTACTAGTATGATGTTCGTCTGGCTCAGTAACAGCCTAGTAGTAGTAGGACATGCGTTCAGGAAATTATTACGATGAAGTCACACATCTACTTTAGCTTTTTAGGGTTATATTTCAAATTTGGTTGCGTTACATCACATCTCCAAAAGAAAACGAAGCTGTTTTTGTATTTTCTACATCGAAGAAGTGACTCTAACCCAAAATAAAATAAACATTGTTCACAATAATGACATAGAAATGGGGCCGCCGTAGTGTTCTTTGTCCGTGAACAAAGCACTATTGGTTTCTCAGCTTTTCCATTCTTTGTAGCTTTGCGAGCCATTGCATGTGCACTCTGAGCAGCCAAAAGATACAGACAGGGTGCATATGAACTAAAAGTAACTTTTTTATTTGGAAAAAAAGGTACTCCTAGGACTAGCTAAAGAAACTTTGACGAGCCAGAGGCAGTCACATGATGTGATAACAAAACCCGTACTGGCAATTGTATGATTGCCGTCGTCCGTATGTGCACCGAGCGGCCTCTTTGGATGCACAATGTGCATTGAAATTTCAAAGGATCTCCTCGAGTACCGTATTTTGATCTTGGGACAGGATGTCGTTTCTGTCTGGTAGGGACCCCATTTTTGTTCTTGGGTAGGCTAGGAGTTGATCTGGATATTTTCTTCTGCGAGCAAGAGATGCTATATTTTGATCTGATGCACTTGCCAAGTTGGCATTGTGCAAAAGATGCGGGGCTACTACTTAATTCCTAGAGATCTGTACTGTAGTCACGGGGAGGCACAGGCAAACCAAGTCACGGGAGCCTACAAGTTGTTGCACTGACAGTGAAGACTCCAGACAGCCCAACAAATTTCAAATACAGTATTGAAGGAAAAACTAGTAATCGCACAAGATTTTTCTGGGCTATGTTGTGAAGAACGACGAGGTACATGGCCAAGTGTTCATCTCATTTCCTCTCAACTAGGGCACTCAACACGACACTCAAAAACCATGGTCCAATTATTTGCATTACCTTGCTCTTGTAAGGAAGGAAAATGAACCGCCAGCCGGTTTACACTGTTTCTGTTTACACCCTTTCTTGGAGCACATCTACTCCATTCTTGGCTAGATCCCTGAGACCAAAATTGTGATCTACTACTAGATGCTGTCACTACTCCCACTAGTAGCGGGACAATGCTCCATCTGGCCAATTAGGCCAATCTAGACATTTCTGGTAAGTTGCCAATGTGGTGTTTGCTTTCGTGGTGTCATTGAATAGTGTGGCAAGCTGGCTTTCCAGCTATTCTGATAGCTGGAGCAATAGTAACCACTAGTACGTACAGTACGAATTTATGGTTGGAGACATGACACAGCTGTCCAAACTGCACGGAGACATTTACATTGTAACTGTTTGGACTGTTAAGTCGTTTCATCAACCTTGAAGTGCTTGGTCCTGATAATCCTTTTCTCACTGCAGCACCCGCACCGTCCAGTGGTGGCGTCACTGCTTCACCACCAAAGCCGAACGCAGCGGCGAGGTCTCCTGTCTCTGCAGCCATCCTTGTGGCAACCGTGGTGGCTCCGCTGCTCGCCTTCTATTACCTCTGAGGACTGACCTCTCGGCCTCACATTGTGTTTTATCCTCCGTAGACTTTGTGACTGCCATGAGCAGCTGGGCAATCTGAATTTACCCTATGACTTTGTGGCTATCGTCCAGAGTCAGGATGGTGGGCTATGAGTTACTTAGACCATGATGTTGTGGCCTGAATATTCGGTAGTTGCAGGTTATGACAGTTTGCTGAATTGCAATAATTTTGGAATGTGGGAGTGATCTTTGACGAGTCGCGGTAGCAAGCAGTTTATTTGGTTGGACCCATAAATAAGATTGCTTTATTAGCAACAAAAAATAATTCTATGGGTTCGTTGCTTACATTTTAGAGGTTTATTTTTGCGAACGCCTTACATTTTAGAGTTAAATACATGGAGCGCACACACTCAAAAAAAAATAAAAAAATACATGGAGCACACATAAGCTTGATCTAGATGCCCAAATAACCCCCACAAACTTGCAAAGTGGGGTGAGGTGGCACTTGAACTTATTTTAACTTAATAATAAACTTGTATTACCTTGTTAAACATCAGATCTACCAGGCTACAGCTGTCGAAGATAATTATCCAAAAAATCTGAGTCGTGATGAAAAGTCTTTTGGGTGGACCTTGCCCCACATGCCATCCCCTCGTATATCTTCTCCTTCCTCTACCTTCTTTCTCATCGAACAATCGCACCGTCGACAATCCCTCCTGCTACATGTCACCGCTAGCACCCCCGCTCCTACCTCCCACCGCGCCTCTTGCTACCTCACATCGCCCCCTCCTGCTACCTCCTGCCGACATCGTGTGATTACTACGATCCCAAGGGCCTGACCATGTCCAAGGATGCCGTGAAAGGGAGCATGTAGGGCTACGTGTTGGGGATATGCATAATGTGGATATCACCATAGCATAGTCTTATTCCAGCTAAATCGGGTGGCTCATAGATGGTAACATGGCCTCTGGGTGCTGGACAGTCTAGTTAGAGAAATACAGAAGGGTGGCCCATGCCGGAATAGTAGGGAGCATACGGTACCGACATAGACGAAGTCGGAGCCTTAGAGTACATGACATGAATACTAGTTAGTATTAGTGTATGACTCAATAACTGTCCGGTATGGACTTAACCCTGTAACACTAGGTTCTGGCATCTTTATATGTCGAACCTGTGGTAGCCTTTAGGGCACAATTCAATCTTGCATAGCGGACCATACAATCTGTGTAACTCGGCGTATTGCCATTATAGTGGTTGAAAGTAGGACTAGGATTATGTCACCGTTGTGGGGTTTGAACCTGGGTAAGCTATGTTACCACGTACCCACCAACTCGTTGCCTTACCCCACGTCTCTCTAATCACGCTGTGAGAAACCCCCAATAGCGTACTCGTGGCCAATACCATGACACTACGCTGGCGAGCGTGTTTGACTCGGGAGTTTGAGAACCAATAGCATGCAAATAAAGTTAGATGAATGAGACGCTTACATGGTGATGGGCATTTTTGCCAACGATATGTCAACAATATTTCTTCTCTTCTCCGCCTCCAAAGAGGTGGTGGACTTCTTGGAGGTCCCGCTCTTCGTCTTATTCTTATTCTTGCTCGTGGTAGTAGCATCAAAGACGGGAACTCTGCACTTTCGCGGTGCCAGAGCAGGATGATCCTTGGTGGATTCATCATATGAAAGGACCAAGACATCCTTGAACTTTAGGTTATACACCTGAGGAGCCATATCCTCCTCGGCTAAGCCCATAAGCTAGCAAAGTCAAGTCCAAGTCAGTAATGCAAATGATAAACATAAGGAGAAAACTTTGGAGTACAAAAATAGTAAAAGGTAAACATTACCTCGGGACACTTGCCCTGCATGACCATGCCAAAGGTAATCTTGAAGCCACGCTTCTTGTCCTTCACCTTGACCATGTCCTTCATATGGATCTTGATGGTATCACTGAGGAGTTGTCGGGAGAGATCCTTAGAGGACCCCCTCGCCCTAGTGTACCTATGCATCAAGGAGGAGCGGTGCTACAGAGGTTGGATCTGCCTTGTGAACCAGCACATGGCCAGGTCTAGGTCCATCAACCCCATGTCCATGAGCCGCTCGATCCGTCTTACGGCGCGAGAAGCCTCTGGGTCAGAGGGAAGAAGGCCCTTGGACTGCTAGTTGGTGGACTTAACGGCAACTCCATCCACGAAGTCATGATAATTGGCCACACGACCCTCAAGAGGAATGTCCGGCCCGTAGAAACACGATCTCTGCCAGTTCTTGACAGATTCGTGCCCGGCTATGTCGAGGAACTTTGGTTAGGGCGGATCTTGAAGCTTATGGTTCCTCAATTGGCTAACTCATCCTTGGAAATTGCTGACTCTCTCTTGACGGTGAATAAGTAGATGAAGATGTCTAACCTAGGTCTGATTCCTAGGTATCCCTCAAAGAGTGCTACGAAATTACTAAGCACTAGGATGCTATTAGGCGATAGATTATGGGGGAGGACTTGGAAATGCTCGAAGACCTTCAAGAGAAAGTGGTAGATCGAAAGGGAAACACCGTGAATCAACTGGGTCTTTAGGTACACTTTTTCTCCGGCTTGAGGATTGGGAGTTACCTCGTCGGCCAGCGCTAAGCGCCATTCTAGCTCCTATGTCAACGGGAGATACCCCTTGCCGATAAGGTCACTCGGCTCCGAAGGCTCGAGAGTTGAGCCCCTCCATAGGCCCTTATACGAGTTCGCATCAGCATCATCTTCTTCATCGGTGGCATCGGGCGCTTCCACTTTATGTCCACCGCTGGTGGTTTCTACCACCACGATAGTGACCAATAAACCTCCACCTACAGTGGTTGTGCGACCTCACCTCCGCAGAGAGGTGTCGACGAACGTGCGTGGTAAATTCACCATGTCTCTGTGTCTGCCGCCAACGCTTCGAATATCACGCAGGAGTTTTGAGGCGACACTAGGTTCAGGCTACGTCATCTTCGTGCCATATGTAGGTGAGCAGGGTTCTCGAGATTCCTGGAGATAGCCGGACAATATCCGACTACGAGGATTATATTGTTCCTAGCATTCTTACTTGACGCTTAACCTCGTAATTTGTAAACTGAATCCATTCATCCAAAATACAAGTTGTGTCCTAAATTACATTATTTTAGTGATCCCTATGTCGTACCTATAGATCTATTTAATATACCAATCCTGAATACCTAGTAAAACATGGTCCTTAATGTAGGAGAACGTACCAGCGAATAAGGGAATATGGTAGAAGTAGACAGCGGGATAAGGATCTGTCTGACGACAATGGAAGCAAGCGTCAGGACAGATCTGCACGGCAACGGTGGAAGCATGCGGCGAGATAGGGATCTAAACGATGATCTTAGCGATATTGGTCGAAGACAATGAGTCAAGTGTTAGAACTGGTGGGAATATTTTGAGATAACAAGACAAATGCGGAAACTAGTCTATTTTTTTTGCGAAATGTGGGAGTGGTGAGTTTGGTCTAGAAATTTAGAAATTTACTCGAAAGTAATTCTTAACTACATATACTATAATATATATACACATGGAACAAAACCACACTATCAACTATTACAAACTAGTTAATTAGCACAGTACTATGCAATCAATTAGTACATATTACAAACCATAAAACAAGATTAACTACTTAATCATGATAATTAAAAGGCATCTAGCCTGGCCGTATCTAAGTACAGGTTTTCAGGAATATCAGTTAATTTGGCCCCAATTGCATCCATCTCCTCGGTGTGTATCCAGCCGGAGCTCATGTTTTTCCCTTCAAGTTTATGTTTTGCTTCCTCTATGCTGCCAAAATATTCGTGATCATGCATCCCATTGTGTAGTTCATGCTCCCATCACAACGCCATTATAAAGCCCTACATCAAGAGTGGGTGTGGAGGGTTATACCACTGGATGAACGAGCACTTTGCGTGTTCAAAATTGCAACCCAAAGACTGAGGTCCATTCCTTCTAACTCCACGCGGCAGTGTGGAGTCAGGCCGCACAAGCACCGCTTTTTCGTATATGCGTAGATGCCACGTCAAATCGGGCCTAGCCTCCGTGCTGGAATCTGATATATACAAATCAAACATCATCATCGAATCGAGAGCGACAAAATAGGAAAAAATAAAAATTTGCCTAAAATGTGTGAGAGAAAACCAGTCTAGTCTGGTCGTACCTTGACCGGCTGGCCATCTAGGTTATTGGTGGTTCCCCGCGGTGGGTTAGGCTTGGGAGGCCCGCACACGTCCATCAACTGCTTCGTGCTCATGCTTGCCGTTAGAACTAATAGAGTTTGGAAAGAAGAAGAGATAGAGAAGATGGGGGGGGGGGGGGGCGACTACTCTTATTCTAACCGCCAGCGAAGATGGCCACACAAGTCAGCGAAACACGTGTCACGACTAAGCGAAGTGTAATCTAGGCCTTTCTACACTACACTGGCGACTACTCTTATTCTAACCGCCAGCGAAGATGGCCACACAAGTCAGCGAAACACGTGTCACGACTAAGCGAAGTGTAATCTAGGCCTTTCTACACTACACTATGACACATTATACCATCATGCAAGGTATAATGCAGATGTTTTCACATAAAAACATTACATAATTGCACTTAAGCATCCCTTCTATATACACGCTGCTAATAAAAGGTAGCATGCACATTAAAAAATATTAAAACTATATTGACGATGACCCCTTTCTTCTTGCATGCCGGCCCAACATCGGAGCGACTATCCCTGGTGATCGGCCACGTCTCTACTGGTGCTGAAGTGAACAGGCAATCTCCAACTCCATCTCCATATCGAACTACTCATCCTCCTAGCTTTTCTTCGTGCCGGCTTCCATCTTCGATAACTGCTCCACCATCGCAAGAAGTTGTGCTTCTAGCTGATCATCCTCCTTGCCCTCCCCCTCTACCGGCTCCACGGTTGGGGGAAGGAGATCAGAGGAGCCGGCATGGGAGGATAAGGCCCTGGAGGAGGAGACAGGATCTTGCAGCACTGCATGACGACGCCGACCGTTGCGGTTGGGTGAATGGACTGGCAGAGCCGAAGGTGGAGCGGCTTGGGAAGGAGGTACGTCCCTTGGAGAGAGCGCTAGCCACCTAGACATTCCGGCGGCAGGGTGTGGTGCTGCACGGTGGGCGCCATGGCGGTTCGATCCTCCTCGAGCCATGCACGGTTGATCAAGAAAGATGTCGAAGAATGAAAACGTCAATACTGTGAAGTGATGATGGAGAGGGATAGGAGAAGAGCGTACACATATTTTGTACCGGGTGTAGGAGGTGAATGGGGTGGACAATGAAGTCCGTCGAGGCCGTCGAGCCCGAGCAGACGTGAAGGTTAGGAAAACGAGCGGGCAAGGGCGCGGAGTTTTGACCAGTCTTTCTACTTCGTGTGGAAGGAACTGAGATGGGGGCCACCAGTCAGCGATACTAATTTTAACTATGAAGTACGTTATGATCACCCCGCGTGGGAATCAACGACGCAGTAATTTGTGCCTCCTTTGAACTACGATGACAGTAAAACATGTCGCTATTGATTACCATATTTCACAGCACATTTATATGTCGTATAGTCTCTACGACGGCGTAAAGTCTTCGCTGCGTAAAACTGGTGCCGGGAATAACCAATTGTCGACTATATTATTTTTATAGGTACTTTTCATTTGTGCCGCCTGGAAAGAGTGCCGAGCATAGGGAGGGAGGGTGTATTTTTATAGTGATTGTTAATGCATCAACACTTTACTACAGTACACAGATGGTAAACGCACCACTCAATTCAGCATCGAGGTAATCGAACAAAATGGCAAATGATACAATTAATATACAATATAGTATAGCAGTATTATATACTAACACTATTACTATAGATGACGCTACATATTACTATGAAAACGTACATGATTCAAGATATGAGAAAAATAAACTATGTTTGTGTTATAAAAACGATAAGCAACTAATAAAAAACGAAAAATCGCAGCAAGAGGACACAAATTTAACATGAAAAAAGCTCTGCATCAAAGAGAGGAAAAAACATGGACACTTCACTATAACAAGTGTTTACACAATACCAGAAATTTTCACATACGCAACTTAACCTAGCCGACGGCTTACAAGAGGTATATATAGTGGTGGAAATCTAGTTCTTCAACGATCCATACCATGGGTGGTCTTTGCTCCCGCAGACCCCCTAGAAGTGGGCATGGTTACGGGCTAACTTCAGACTCCCTCCGCTTTTGCCCAAGCCTACCGGCGTCGGGCCTCGGTTCGCTTGTCAGAAGTTAATATCTACAAACTTCACCTTGAGAAAAAAATCCTTCTTGTAGCATCAACAACAATCATCTCTCTGAACAAACAAAGAAAACACTTTCGGCACCAACAACTACTTGGGCTAGACAGTTATAGCAACTAATATTGAGCATAGCTTAAACTTAGCAACATGAACATGCTTTGTCATCATATCAGTAGGATTCTCATGAGTGCTTATCTTGCATACCTTTTAGTTTACGTTGTGCAACAATGTCACGAATATAATGGTACTTGACAACAATGTGCTTAGTTCTCTCATGGAACATCTGATTCTTAGTAAGATATATGACACTTTTTTTAACTATCACAAAACAGATTAATGCAAGAATTATCTTGACAAAGCTCAACATACAATTTTTTTAACCAAACAGACTCTTTACAAGCTTCAGCAATAGCCATGCATTCTATCTCGGCTGTAGATTGAGCAACGACTGGTTGCAGCATTCTTTCTAACTCACACCACATCCACCTATCGTGAATGCATAACCTGTGAGATACTTCCTCTTATCCAAATCGGCAGCAAAATCTGAATCCACGTAGCCTGCAAGTCCCTCACCAGTCTTGCCAAACTTCAAGCAAGTATTCGATGTGCCATGGAGGTACCTAAAAATCCACTGAACAACTTCCCAATGTTCTTTACCGAGATTATTCATGTAACGACTCACCAAACTCATAGCATACAATAAATCAGGATAAGAAAAAACCATGACATACATCAATGAACCAACAACACTAGAATAAGGAACTCGTGACATGTACTCAAGATCTTCATCAGAACTAGGACATTGCAATACTGACAATTTAAAATGAGAAGTAATATGAGTACTAATAGATTTTGCATCATGCATATTAAAACATTGGATAACTTTCTCAACGTAATTTTGCTCACTAACAAATAACAACCTAGATTTTTTATCCCGTTTAATTTTCATACCTAGGATTTTTTAGCAGTACCAAGATCCTTTGTCTCAAATTCACTACTTAGGTGTGTTTTTAAAATAGTGATTTATTTCATGCTCTTGGTAGAAATTAACATATTATCAATATATAACAAACATTATATATGTGATCCATTAACAAATTTTATGTAAACACAACTATTAAACTGAGATCTCTTAAAATCTTGTAAGATTATTAAATGAATCAAACATTTTGTACCACTATTTTGGAGATTGCTTTAAACCATAAAGCGATATATTCAATTTGCACACTAAATCCTTTTTTTCAGGAACCATGAACCCTTCAGGTTGATCTGTGTAAATCTCCTCCTCTGATTCACCATGCAGAAAAACACTCTTTACATCTAGCTGCTCAAGTTCAAGATCATGCATAACAATAATACCAAAAAAAGCACGAATAGAATTGTGCTTCACAACCGGAGAGAAAACATCATTATAATCAATTCCTGAAATCTGGCTAAAACCTTTTACTACTAACCTTGTCTTAAACCTTGGAGGATCATTGCACTACAAGAAATGTTTCCTTCCGCAATGACTTGGCCCGACGGTCGTTGTAGAAGGCGCGTCTTCCGCGACGATTTTCTCGGCTCGACCGTGGTCAATGAAAAACTTTTTTTTTCTGATTTCACGGCCCTCTACTACGATGAAATCGCTAAAAACATGGATAAAGCTTGGCTAGCGCGTGGCAGAAGCAAGATTTTCATTTCCTCACGCAATGTTGACTTGTCGAAGTCTATTGAGGCATGTGGGTCCTGGGCGTCAGTGTCTCTAGCAGACCATACTTTTCGGTAGCGCCTTCCTGATATGAATTTGATAACGTTGCTCGATGCGTCTGCCATTTAGTCTGGCCGCTAGGTCCCACATGGCAGCCTCTAATTAGAAGAATCGTGTGTATGCTGGATTTTTTCCTTCGCTCGCGCTACCCTGTTTCGAATTGATAGCGTTGCTCGATGCATCTACTGTTTAATTAGGCTGCTGGGGCCCACATGTTATCTTCTCATTAGAAGAAATGTGTGTATGATGGAAATTTTTTCCTTTGTTCGCGTATCCTGTTCTGAATTTGATAGCGCTGCTCGATGCATCTACTGTTTAGTCACGCTGTTGGGTCCCCCATATCAGCCTCTCATTAGAAGAAACGTGTGTATGATGGATTTTTTTCCTCGGTTGCATCTCCACACTACAAGAAATCTGGGATACATGACCCTCCATATTGGTCACTGAAATGTCATAGTTTTTAATCTATGACCTCTCTGTGACCAAATACAGATGGTCAAAAGCTGAGCGTCACTAGTTAAACACCACGACCTTTTCTCTGTATTGGTCATAAACGTCCATGACCAATATAGATGGTCACATATTCTATGACAAATGTATTGGTCACAGTCTATCTTCTCTGTCCACGTCAGATCCTACGTGGCCGATCTTATGTGGCAAATCTGTGACCAATTGGAAAGGTCGTTGAACAAATTTAGCACAGTCCAGTTCAACCGTCTAAAAGGGCCAAGTCCAATAATTTAGCATATTTATATTATTTGCCATGTGATTTCTAGACATATACATGGACCAAGCCCAACATCTCAGCCTTTTTATTTTTGGGCCTTGGCCTTTGTATTGAACATTTCAATTTTCATTTCGGTCTTTTTATTTTGAGCTGGCCCCACTAGTTAGATTGGACTATCATCAGGCGCACTAGCTACTAGGTCCCACTAGTCAGTTTCAATTTCAGAGGTATTATTTTCTCACATTCTAACAATAATGGATAATAATATAATCATAATCTAAATTCTTTCAATTCAAAAGAGGCAATAATCGAACATTTCATACATTGGCAGTACATTAAAATCATTCACAGTACACATGAGGTATCCAGCTACCAAAATATACAAAATATCGAGCTATAACTGGCTACCAAAATCAAAATAGAATTAGCTATAATCATGTTCCAGCTTCTTCCGAAGACTTCCAGCAAGGGGATGTCCTTCAGCTTTGACTAATCCTGCACGCAAGCACAGTCTCCATTGACATCCGTCATCACAAATAGAAATAGAAGAATAAAAAATACTCTCATGTACATTGCGGTGTAACGCATGCATGTTTCTCCACTGACATACATCGAAGATCCAAAGCTAGAAGTACTCATCGATCATGGAGTAGTATAATGCATGTCAAAATAATAATAATGAATTAAGCTAAACAAGAGTTTGCTTGTTCATGATCACTGTGTACAATAACAAGTTCACGGCTTGTCCATGACTATATACATTAAAGATCAAAATCTAGCTAGGGTACCATGACATAATCAAAGATTCGATGCTAGAGACTAATACCATGGAAGATGGATCAGGGAGTACGTATGAGCACGAAAATTGCCCGAAAGCAAATTTCAGGATGATTCAAGCGAATCAATGTACAGTGAAAGAGAACATACTAAGCCCAGAAGTTCTAGGGCCCTCTTCCCGCTGTACACGGTGGTCACCGCAGACATGCAAGCAAATCTCAAATCACAAAACCACCGCACCACTAGGATTGTGAAAGACAAACAAGGAATCAGATCTTGTTGCTGATTACTCACCTACAGAGACGACGATGCAGTGCACCGACCTATTGTCCAGTGCAAGAACAAGCAACAGGACTGCCACCGCAGTTACCTGGCAGCCAAAACCCTTCTTGCTCACCATATTTATCTCTCCACACTGCCCACGAGTACCATGCTTATCACTTCGAAAGATCAAGCATGAGAACCAGAAAAGGAGACGTGAAACTTGATATAGAAAAGTTTAAAATGCACATGAATTGTAGTAACAGTCACACGGCTAGCTGATAGAAACAATAGTAAGGGACAAGAGATTATTTCCTCATGATACACATCTATAAACAAGAAAGCAAAGTTGCTGCATGAATTCGAAAACAGCCAGAATGGTGCTCAATATAGTTGAACACAGAGAATGATTCAATCTCATATGTTCATGGAGCACACGAGAACAAGCTAAGATAACCTGTTACTTAGCATATGAAACTTAACATGACATATGTTTCTTGCTGATTCTACACATATTACAATAGACTAAAAAAGAACATCACATGGAGATTGTATCTAAATATTATATCTATTTGTATTTGGAGGCAAAGCTAAATTATACATACAAAGAAAGTTAATGGAGATTGTAAATGAGATGATGAGAATTAGATTGTAACATTGTACGTCAGATTATATCTGATGAACATAGGATAAAAAGTAATATGCTGCCACAGAGTATATGTTTTTAGTGTGTTTCACCTATAGTCAGCAAAGCATGTCACCTTCTATCTGTCCCCTCTGCGTGCAAAGAGTACTGCAAAATACCAGCGAGCAAACCACTTAGTATAATGCAAACCTATCTGAAAACAATCTACTACTTTTCCTCATGTATTACTTATCTTACCATTCCAGAAGTTGGTCAACAACTAATAAACGATCATAGAAGCTTATAATGCATGGACATAGCAACGTTAGAATGCAATCATGTGGGATTTAGTTACAGTCTTAATTATAAATAACCTAATATCACGTAATAGGCTTATAATCTTCCAAGAAAATTGTCATGTCACTTTACATATGCAATGGTACTTCTTCTATTTGCTCTGTTTCCAATAGAGTAAAATTTTATAAGAAAATAGAGCATAGCAATTAATTGTTAAGAAAAACATAATAATAAATGTGGAGTACAAACAACATTCAGATGTTATGGATAATGTCTAACAAAACATTACAATTGTTTTACTAAAAATAGCATTACAAATGAACGACAGATAAATCGTGGCTTGCTACCAGGCAACTGAAGAGACATGTATGAGTTCCTTCCGTCTTTCCAATTTCACCAACCCAAGGTTTCGTCTAGTTATTTAAGAAAAATCAGGTTCAGAAAACTGGTACATTCTTCTACAAATCCGAAATCAACTATCAAGAACTACAATACAGAATGCAAGCCTAAAATTGGCAAATAGTTCCACTCCAGCATTATATTTCCTGAATTATACCACTCCAGCATTATATTTTCTTTGATATTCAAGTGAATTTGTGCCTCAAAGTTTGACAATTATAGAGGTTATCACATACCCAAGAGGACATAGACCAACATCAAATTCGAGATACATCATAGAACCTACCAAATCGAACAATAACTAGGCAAAATCTACATACGCCTCCACAAAGGACATAGCAATGCAAGAGATACCCTGGGATCTGGTTGTGGACGAGATGTTCAGTACCTTCTTAATGAGGCCGAGGAAGACGATGAAGTCTCGGTCCCTAACGGCCATGTGGGGGTCCTCGCAGTTGGGGGTGTGGGCGAGGTCACGCTTGACGGTGTCCTAGACTAGCTTGGTGAGTGTGTTGGGCGGGGCCCCAAATCCGTCAGACGTGATGGCGATGACGCGGGCACTATGGTGCACACGCCCCTCCTCCTGGGCTGGACCGAACACCTCCTCCCTCTGATGATCTCCCTCCACCGCCCCCCAAAAACCTCATCCCTCCGGCCGCCGAACACCTCCTCGTCACGGGCCGATGCACCGCTGACCTCTCCGTCTGCCGACACCGCTATGTGGCGGAACCACCAGCTCCGAAAGCGGGCGAAGGCGGCGGGGCATCGAAGAAGGGGCAAGGCACGACTAGGATATCCTGACCTGGTCGATGACGGGGACGACTCACCTAGAGGCCCCATCCCGTCGGAGACGCTCGTGGGAGATGAGGCCTCTTCGCGTCGATCTGTGCTGGTCCGGCGACAGGGACGAGCTCCTGGGCTGCCCGAAAGACATCCCCGTGGGTGGCGGCGACCGGAGATCGGGTTGGGAGTAGGTGGTGCGATGACGGAGTGTGGGAGAAGGAGGTCGAGGAGAGGGGCGGGATCGAGCGGCGGTGGTTGGAGGAAAGAGGAAAGATGTTACGGTTCGGGAGGGGCTCAGGATAGGGTTCTGTGAGGGACCAAGTGCACCGCTGTCGATCAGAGTGCACTAGAGTGTGTTTCTTTCTACGGGCTAGGGTGCGTCAGATTGACTTTGAACGGTTTACATATGTCTCAGATGGGCGATCCGTGGGAGGCAGGTTCCTGCGATTTCATTGGCTGGAGAGGACCTCATGCGAGAGGCTTTTTAAAGTCATTTTCTATTTTCAAGCCAAATAACTAATGTTATGGCCAAAATTGCGGCATAGTTTATGATATTATTTTCATATTATGCACGCATGTAGATATTGGAATGTTTAACAATATTGCATTAGGAAGTTTTCCTTTTTGTCGCATGAAAAAGGCATTTAACATTTTCCTAGTACCAAAAACGGGGCGTTCTGTGAAGCAACCACCAAATGAAAATTTCAAAATGCTACCACCCTATTTTTTGACCATGTTTTATGGACAATGTTCAAACAGGGGTATCTCAAACCTTTCCGCCCACCTCTGGTGAAAAATATAAATTCCTGCTGAATCAGTAGGAAGTGGGTCAAATTTGAACTACGTGTACATGATCTAATACTCATGGTTTTTTACAAAAATCATTTTTAGGTTCACAATATACTATTTCATTAGAGATCCATGAAATTTTAGCGAGGCTCATCCCCTATCTTCATGCCCGCTATTTTGACCATACTTTCAAATGAGAAAATTTTGAAACAGGCATAAGAAATTAAAAAACGGTCCGAACAATGTAAATCCTTCATGTGGTATCATATTATGTGACATAGTTGCAAGGAAAAATACCAAACTTGGTATATTGATTGCATCTCGAAAAACCTTCACAGAAAAGACCTATCATGTTCGAGGTTTCATGGCTTTCAGGCCAAACGACCAATGTTATGGCCAGAATCACGACATAGTTTGTGATAATGTGTCCATATTATGCACCCATGTGTATCATGGGATGGAAAACAATGTTGCAGGAGGAAGTTTTTCTTTTCATCGCATGGAAAACCATTTTCTATTTTTCGAGTGCAAAAAATGGGACGTTTTGTAAAGCAACACCAAATGGTCAATATATAATGCTACCAACCCATTTAAAAAAAATACTAGATCACCTTACATGAAAAATTTCCCAACTAGGGTATCTCAAACCTTTCCGTCCACCCCTAATGAAAAAGACAAATATCTGCTGAATCGGTAGGAAACGGGTTTGGTTGAACTACATGTACATTATCTAATACTCATAATTTTTTGAAAAAATTATTTTTAGACTCACAATATAATGTTTCTTCAGAGATCCAGTGCAAGTTTTAGCGAGGCTCATTCCCTATCTTCATTCCGGTTGTTTTGACCATAGTTTCAATGGAGAAAATTTTGAAACGGGCATAAGAAATTCAAAACCAGTCCGAACAATGTAAATCCGTCGCGTGGTGTCATATTATGTGACATAGTTGCAAGGAAAAATAACAAACTTGGTATATTGATTGCATCTCAGAAAACCTTCACAGAAATGACCTATCATGTTCGAGATTTCAACTTTCAGGCCAAACGACCAATGTTATGGCCAGAATCATGGCATAGTTTGTGATAATGTGACCATATTATGCACCCATGTGTATTATGGGATGTCGAACAATGTTTCAGGAGGAAGTTTTTTTTTCCGTTGCACATAAAAGCCATTTTCTATTTTGCTAGTGCCAAAATCGGGATGTTTTGTGAAGCAACACCGAACGGTGAATACAAAATAGTACCACCTCATTTTCCAAAAATACTAGACCCACCTTACATGAACAATGTTCTAACCAGGGATTTGCAAACCTTTCCATCCATCCCTGGTGAAAAAGACAAATGTCTGCCGAATTGGTAGGAACTAGGTCTGGTTTGAACTACAGGTACATGATCTAACACTCATGATTTTTTGAAAAAATCATTTTAGACTCAAAATATGATGTTTCTTTAGAGATCCAATGCAAGTTTAGCGAGACTCATCCCCTATCTTCATGCCCGTCGTGTTGACTATAGTTTGAAACGAGAAAATTTTGAAACGGGCATAAGAAATTCAAAAATGGTCCAAACAATGTAAATCATTTGCGTGGTGTCATATTATGTGACATAGTTGCAAGTAAAAATACTAAACTTGGTATATTGATTGCATCTCGAAAAAAGTTCACAAAAATGATCTATCATGTTAGTGGTTTCATGGCTTTCAAGCCAAATGACCAATGTTATGGCCAGAATCGCGGCATAGTTTGTGATAATGTGCCCATATTGTGAGCCCATGTGTATCATAGGATGGTGAACAATGTTGCAGGAGGAATTTTTCCTTTTCGTTGCATGGAAAAACTTTTTTCTATTTTGCTAGTGCCAAAATCGGGGCGTTTTATGAAGCAACACCAAACGGTGAATATAAAATGGTACCACCTCATTTTTCAAAAATACTAGACCCACCTTACATGAACAATGTCCTAACCGGGGATACGCAAACCTTTTCGTCCATCCCTGGTGAAAAAGACAAATGTTTGGCGAATCGGTAGGAAGTGGGTCCGGTTTGAACTACATGTACATGATCTAACACTCATGATTTTTTGAAAAAAATCATTTTTAGACTAACAATATGATGTTTCTTCATAGATTCAATGCAAGTTTAGCGAGGGTCATCCCCTAGCTAAGAACATTCATGCCCACCGTTTTGACCATAGTTTGAAACGGACATAAGAAATTTTAAAACGGTCTGAACAAGGTACGTGTCATATTGTATGACATAGTTGCAAGGAAAAATACCAAACTTGGTATATTGTAGATATCTCGAAAAAATATTTACAGAAATGACCTATCATGTTCAAGGTTTCGTGGCTTTTAGGTCAAACGACCAATGTTATGGCAAGAATAGTGGCATATTTTGTGATAATATGCCTATATTATGCACACATGTGCATCTTGGGATGACGAACAATGTTGTAGGAGGAAGTTTTCCTTTTCATCGTTCAAAAAATGAATTTTCATTTTTCTAGTGCTAAAAATGGGATGTTTTGTGAAGCAACCACACAATAAAAGTTTTGAAATGCTACCAACATATTTAAAAAAAATACCCCGACCATATTACATGGACAATGTCCAAACCGGGGTATATCAAACCGTTCCATCCACCCCCCACGAAAATGACAAATGTCTGCCAAATCGGTAGGAAGTGGGTCTGATTTGAACTACGTGTACATGATAGTTTGTTCATGTTTTTTACAAAAATCATTTCTAGATTTGAAAATATGCAATTTCATCACAGATCCACTGAAAGTTTCAACCCCTAACGAAAAACATTCATGTCATCGTTTTGATTGCATTTTGAGAGCACAAGAATAAAAAAATGAACCATACACTCGGGATGATATAAAATGAGAAACTCGCCAACATGAAGGTTATACATATCTTTGAGATGAACCAAAATGATATTTATATCATCTTAATCCGAGGTCATATGCAAAATTCAAGTTGAATTTATATTTGTAGAGTTCCTATTTTTTTTGAAACTCCTCTAATTATGTGGGCTCAAAACTTATAAGAAGCCCATAATTTCCAGCCAAAACTGACCTTCTAGTGTTCTATGGGCCGGTGGCCCAGCCACCACAGGAAAAAATCACAAAGAAAAAAAGATTTTGGCTTTCTCCTGCCCAGGCCTAACCCAATTTCTGAATGTATAAATAATTTCTGTGGGGTTATTGCACGCAAAGTATGTATGGCGTGTTGTTTAGGTGCCTTCGTTTAGAGGAAGAGGTCCCTGGTTCGAGCGTCGGTGCGCTCAGTTTTTGCCAAATTTGCATTTATGTAATGCGGTAGTGCTTAAAGCAGCAAAATTCCCTTTCTAACACCAACATGTCGAGTGTCGTAGTGGTTGGGAGCCCGTTCGGTGTTGGTGAGCTCGCGGGTTCTAGCGCCGCTGCTCCTTTTTTATTGCATTATGTACCCAGGTGGTGGTTAAAAGACGCCGAGCTACCTATGTGGCTCTTTTTTTGTCGCATTATGTACCCAGGTGGTGGTTAAAAGACGCCGAGCTCCCTATGTGGCGCGAACAAGTTGACTGTCGTAGTGGTTAGGATCCTGTGGTGAGTTTGTGAGGTCTTGAGTTTGAGCCCTCCATAGGGCTCTTTTTTGCCATAGGTTTCGAGATGCCAGGTCTTAACCACGTAGACATGACACATAAGCAAAAAATGACACATGGACGTGATATGAAGGTGATATTGCTGAGTTGGCAATTCTATAATTTT
This sequence comes from Avena sativa, assembly GCA_916181665.1. Lineage (NCBI taxonomy): Eukaryota > Viridiplantae > Streptophyta > Magnoliopsida > Poales > Poaceae > Avena > Avena sativa. Next base: position 537,701,889 of record OV702289.1, on the reverse strand, counting down.
TTTGCCTCAGATTTTAACCATAACGACCATTCAAATTGGTCATAGTCTACCAAATAAAAGGCTTCGAACCAGTTCTATCTAACTATGACCTTTTAGTCTTAGGACATCATGACATTCTTGACTAAATTGGTCATTATTTTTTAAGGTTTGGACCCTCCTAAATTTCCTACGACCAAGTGGTTTAGAATGGTAGATCTATGACCAAAAAATGCATGGTCGTTAAGAAAATGTCACTAGTGAGCAGATTTCTTGTAGTGCCGTTTTCCAAATTTGATAGCGTTGCTCGCTGCATCAATCGTTTATTCAGGTTGGTGCGTCCCTTTTGTCAGCCTTATATCAGAAGGATCGTGGGTATGATGGAATTTTTTTCTTCTCTAGCGCTACCCTGTTTCGAACTAGATAACGTTGCTCGACGAATCTGCCGTTTGGTCACGCTGCTGGGTCCCTCATTTCAGCCTCTCATTACAAGAAAAATGTGCATGCTGAACATTTTTGTCGCTCGCGCCTTCCTGTTTTGAACTGGCAATATTGCTCGATGTAGCATCTGTATAAGTCGTGCTGCTGGGTCCCACATATCAGCGTCTTTGTAAATGAAACGGGCTCCGTCCGCTATTTTGACCATATCAACCTCTTTGTAAATGAAGTGTGCATATGATTTTTTTTGGTTGTGTCCGCTGTTTTGACCTTGGCCACTTGCCGGGTCCCAGATGTCAACCTCCTATGTGCAGGAAACGTGTGTATGCTGGGTCCTAGATGACAAACTCTATTTGAAAGAAACATGTGTATGTTGAACTATTTTTTAGTCCCAAATGTCAGCCTTAGAGTACAATTTTTTTTTCATAAAGGCTAAATTAGAAAGATTCTGGGCTAACTCGGGGCAGATGCCCTATTCGTCATGGGCTATATTCCATGGGCTCACTTCTAAATTGAATGGGCTATGGTCGGTGGCCACAATACTACGAAAAGGCTAAATTAGAAGGTTTTGGGCTATGCTTGGGGCTGTTAGGCTAATTACATGGGCTATGCTTGCACCTGCTGGGTCCGACATGTCAGCTTCTCTGTAAGTGCAATGTGTGTATGATGAACTTTTTTTGGTCGTGTCCTCTATTTTGACCATGGCAGTCATGCATGGTCTTACTGCTGGGGCCCTTATATCAGCCTCTCTGGTATATTCTGGCTTGTGGGTCCCGATGCATCTTTGTATGTTCTGTCTGGTAGGTCCTTGATGTTAGCCTCTCTATACAAGTATTTAAACTTTTTTTTCAAACTCTCCCTGAAAAAACTCAAGGGACGCTACAGGGTGGTGGGTTTGTGATGTCAGCCTCTCCGTAATGCGATATTGCTAGAAGAAAAATGTAAACCCAAGATATATATATATATATATATATATATATATATATATATATATATATATATATATATATACACACGTAAACTGAGTGCGTTGCCACTATAACAAAGATATTTATAAAAAAATCATTAAACTTTTATTAGTACCACAACTTATGTATTAGTCTTCTTAAAAATATTTTGCGTGTCTATGTTTATCTCTTTTAAAATATAAAAACGCTCTTGACATCTCAATTTGTAAAATGACACATAATAGAGTATTTGCTTAAAAACATGGGTAGACAGAGTTTTTTATTTTAAGAGGTGGGGGCAATGCCCAAAAAGCCAAATTAAAAAGAGTTTGTCTATTTTACATAGGCTGCTCTACGTGAGTTATACTCCATAGGCTATGCTCTATGGGCTTCTTTCTCAAATTTTACTGGGTTGTGCTCAACAGTCCCCTAACTTCTAAAATGCCGAATTAATAAGTTCGCGGTTATGCTCTATGAGCTCCTTTCTCAAATTTTACTGGGTTGTGATCAGTAGTCCCCTGACCTCAAAAAGACCGAATTAAAATGTTCTAGACTAAAGAGGGGCCGACTGAGCTAGATTTCTTCTCCTGGTTAATAGAAATTGCATTATGATGTGCTCGACCGGATTCAAAACAAAGACCTTAGAGAGAGAGAGGGGAAAAGCGATGATTCTTTTTTGGTAGATAATCATGTCAAAATTCAGCAGTACAGAATAAGATAGAAAACTTATCAACATATTCGAAGTTCATATTCAACAGCACTTGACCAATTCAGCAGCAATTCAAAAGTGACCAATTCAGCAATACATACACAAATACAATAGCAGTATAGAGAGAACCAGTTCTTGTTTCAGCTCTAAAAACCTTGTCACGCGATCAGTTTGCCCTTTTTACCAAACACACTCGACCATTGGAGCAAGTAAAACTAATGATCAAGTCTACTTTGAGTACCTTCTTCTCACATCAATGTATGTGTGACTCCCGTATGCAACCCAAGATGCCCAAGTCTCATCTAGATTGTGACAAGACCATGTTTCAAAAGAAAAGCAATACTATCTGCTGCCCTTAATTTAAACTAGTACCAGTACATCAGTATTAGTTCCACAAAATGCTTTAGTAATAGCAACGATAGAACATTTGAGAGATTCAGTAGCTTTCATGTTTGAAATTCAATTGCAGTACAGAGAGAATCAGTTCTTGTTCCAGCTAAAAAAACCTTGATGCATAATCGGTTTGGCCTTTTCTCCGAAGAGACTTGATCATTAGAGCAAGAAAAACTGACGATCAAGTCTGCTTCTATGTGAATACCTCCTCCTTATGTCAATGCCTGTGTCACCGCCGATATGCAACCCAAATAGCCAAGACTCAGCTAGATAATCGTGGCAATGCTAAGTTTCAAAAGAAAAGCAAGACAATATGATGCACTTCATCTAAAAAAATACCAGTACATCACAATTCGTTCTAGAAAATATTGTACTAATAGTAACGACAAACCGTTTGACAGATTCAGTAGCATTTGAAAGATTTAGTAGCATTTGAAAGATTCCGCAGTACAGAATAAGACCATAAAAATATCACACAGATTCTCGATTCATATTCAGCAGCACTTGACAGTCAACACAACATTTCAAAGTGACCGGGTGGCAGTACACAGACAATGACCAAATGAATTGATAGGTTCAACAATGCGGTCATTGAAAATCAATAGATGTAGCAAGACCCGATTCAAAAGGAAAGCAAGACCATAGTCTGCACTCGACCGGTCAATCTGAACAAGTACCAAACAAAAGTTTTGATAGGTTCTGTCGCATTTGAAAGATTCAGCAGTACATAATAAGAAAGAAAAATATCGATAGATTCCTAGTTCACAACACTTGGACATATTCAGCAACATTTCAAAGTGACTGATTCGATTTTCCCCTTTCTCCGAACACTCGATCATTGGAGCAAGCAAAACTGGCGATCAAGTCTGCTTTTATGTGTATGTCTCCTTCTCACATTAATGCCTATGTGTGACCTCCATAGGCTTCTCAAAATGCCCAAAGCCTCGTCTAGATTATGAGTTTATGACAAGGCCAAGTTATAGAAGAAAAACAAGACCATCTACTACACTTGATGACATGGGTATACCCTACAGGTACTCGAGTTTGGTATATACGGCCTGAATACGTAGAGGCCCACAGTGTCGCCAATGCCCAAATGAAGAATTCGAGTAGCCTACGGACTCTTGATTGCTTGAAGAACAAGAAGAAGCTAAAGATAGAAAGTTCAAAGGGGAAAACCCTAATCTGTAACCGACTCGATCTGTCACCCGAGACCTAGCCTATCTATATAAAGGCTAGGAGGGGCGGCGAGGAGGACACACGCAACCCTAATTTCCACAACCCTCGCCAGATTGCATCTGCGCACCATTGTAATCCTCGATTCCTTTGATAATTCCATGAGGAGACAAGCAGGAGTAGGGACCTCTACGAGGCCTAAACCTGGGTAAATCTTCGAGTCCCCTGTGTGCTTGTTTGCTAGCCGATAGATGTCTCCAGCGCTCCCTCCTTCTCCAAAACCCAAGTCCATAACAATGGGCATTGATGAGTTAAACCCTCGTCAATTGGCACCGTTTGTGGGAAGTGGTAGTGCTGATGTTGCGGCTTCTTCGGCCCCATCAACCGCGATCTACAACTCCGCAACAACGGAGATTCGCCAGCTCTTCGGCGTGTTCGACTTCACCGTCCACACGCCGGCCACTCGCTCGGCTTTCGAGTCCGTGGGCGACGGAATCAGCCTGGCGATCGGGAGCTTCCGCTTCCAAGTTGGTCAGGTGGGCGCGCTTCGCATGCCTGAGCAGCCGAGGTACCATCGATTTCTCTAGCATCATGGTTCCCTCCACCGATCGGCACCCTCAGTGAGCTCAACGCCCCGACAACAGTTGAGAATACGGTCAGCAACAGCAGTCGCGACTCCGATCTGAGCGATCTAGCAACTGAAGATGGAGCCTACGGCTCCGGATCTGAGAGTTGCGGGAGCAGCAGCTTCCCCAACCACTTCATGCGCGCCGTCATCAACGCAAGCGACACCTCCGCCAAGCGCGACAACATGGGCAATGGCGGCCATGGAGCTGACCCGCCAAACAGCGGCATACCCAACGGCGGACCATCGCCAAACGACGCTCCCACCAACAACGAGGGAGCAGTCGAGCCTCCAACCATAATAAACGAGCAGAGTGGCGAACGCGTCATGATCAAGCTCAATGAACTCGAGTGGGCTCGCTGCCGCGAGGCCCTACGGGGTAACCCTCTACCCTTTGGCTCCCCGCAAGAGCTGCTAATGGGCTATCATTGGCTCTTGAAGGAAGATTTCAAGTGTCAAGTGCACACAATCGTGCAACTTGAGGCGCGCAAAAAGGCGGCAGATGAGTCGAGTCTTCGACGTGCTGGGCTCTCCTCCCATGGAGGATCCTCTTCAAAGGGCAACGAGTACATCGCGAACAAGAGGCGACCCCGGATGGCCCATCTCACCGAACAAGAACGCATAGAAGCTGCAAAGGTCCTCGACTTCAGCTCTATGACAGTCGACACATGGGGCAACGTGGTCCCGAAGACACCGCAAGCCGCAGTGACGGCAACCACCATGTACCTCCTAAACAACCAGCCTCCAGCTGGAGATCCCCGAGCTGCCATGCACCGGTCTACGATCGTAGGCTCGGGACTAGTCGAGGCCGCCCTCAATAAAGAGCCAGCACCAAAGCCGAAGAAAGGCAAGGCTCTGGCAAAACGCTACTCCTCGCCCTCATCTAGCGACGACAGTCACGATCTGTCTCGACGTCGCCGCTCACGGCGACACGACCACGACTATGATGCGCGCGATGACCTCATGCAGCGCAAGATCGACAAATCACGGGCGCGACGTGCTCGGTCGACTGACTCAGAAGACGAAGATGTGGAGCTCTGTGGCGCTAGCTGCTTCAGCAAGGCCATCAGGCAAAAGCGAATGCCCAAGGGGTTTAAACTCTCGTCGGAGAACCCGAAGTTTGACGGCCTATAGGACCCGAAGATCTGGCTGGAAGACCACATCTCTTCCATCAGGCTCCACGGCGGGAGTCGAAGCACGGCCATGCAATGCCTGCCGCTACAGCTGCAAGGCGTCGCCCGAGCATGGCTCAACAACCTCCCACACGGATCCATTCGCAGTTGGGAAGAACTAGTATACAACTTCGTGCACAACTTCAAGGGCACATACAAACGGCCCGCATCAATCGAAGAGCTGAGATGCTGCTAGCAAAGATCGGGCGAATCGCTACGTACATCCAGAGGGGGTCCATCATCAAAAACTCCGCACAGAACATCTCGGAGGAACGCGCGATTGACGCATTCAACGGCGGCGTACGTCGCATAGAGCTTATGGAGGAGCTGGGCCGCTCAAAGCCCAAAACCATCGATCACGTGATGGAAATAGCGAATCGCTGGGCAGATGGAGAAGATTCGGTGAAAAATCGCGTTCACTCCGACGACGAGGCAGAACTCGAGCGCAGACGCGACCGCCGAGGCAAACGCCGCATGCGCATCTACGATGACCAAGACGATGTCAACATGGTCGCAGCCGGCTACGCCGACAGACGCGACGACAACTACAACAGCGGCTACCGCAGTGGTGGATACCGCGACTCCGGAAAAACCACGCAAGTGTGGCAGCGCCGCAATCGTGATGAGGCACCCGCAACATCCATCAAAGACAAACTGTCTGGGCCATGCACTGTGCACTTCTACATCGACAAGCATGACGGAAAGAAGAAGTCCAGCCACCTCCTCAAGGACTGTCGCGAGTTCCTCAAACTACATGAGGGATTGGTTCGGATGAATCACAACGCAATCGAAAGGGGCTACGGAGACGCTCCAGGCGCCGTGGCACATGGCGCTCCGCCACCACCACCTGGACTACCCCCAAATGCAGCTGCACCGGACCAGCACCAGGGAGGCAAACCATACCCACGGGCCATGGGTACCATGATGATCCATAAGGGACGCCCCTCGAATAGGGTGCAGAAGGCCATCACTCGCCAAGTCAACTTGGCCACAAACTCGCCACCATCTACCACTGAGTACCTCAGCGGAAGCGAGTCTTGCATCACCTTCGACAAGCGTGACCACCCACGACAAGTGCCTCGCCCAGACCATTGTCCCCTCATCCTCGAGGCACAAATCGGAGGCTTCGACATGAGTCACGTCTTTATGGACGGCGGAAGTGGCATCAACCTTATGTTCACGAGTACCTTGCGAGCAATGAGGATCCCTCTAACCTGCCTAGAGGCCTCAGACACAACATTCCACGGCATCGTCCCAGGCAAGGAAGTGTATCCCCTTGGCAAAATCAACCTCGACGTCATGTTCGGCACGCCAAAAAACTTTCGGCGTGAGCGCATCGACTTCGAGGTCGTCGACTGGACCTCGCAGTACCACTGCATCCTCGGACGTGTCGCGTTCGCTAGGTTCATGGCAGTGCCACACTACGCCTATCTGCAGATGAAGATGCCAGACCCTAATGGCGTCATCACAGTCAACGGAAGCTTCGAGAGATCCGATAGTTGCGATAGGGAATTCAACAAAATCTCCCAGTCCTTTGGCATGCAGGAAGAACTCACGAGACTAAAGGAGTCGATAGACAACAGTCTGCCTCCCCTGAGCCAGCCAAGTTCGCCCGATCTATCTTTCGACTCATCGGTGCACACAAAGAAAACTCAGGTCCACTCATCAGATCCCGCCAAGATGGCCCTCATCGCTAACAACTTGAGTCCCGCATAGGAACTCGCGCTCGTCGAATTCCTCCGTGAGCACTAGGAAATTTTCGCCTGGTGTCTAGCGGACATGCCAGGGGTTCCCAGGGAATTCGCTGAGCACGCACTCAACGTCAACCCAGACACAAGGCCAGTAAAGCAAACAATCCGGCGATTATCTGAGCCAAGAGCAAAGGCAGTCAGAATGGAGATCAACAAACTCCTCGACGCCAAATTCATACGCGAGATCAAGGAAAGCACTTGGCTCGCCAACACGGTGCTAGTACGAAAAAAGGACACGGATATCCTGCGGATGTGCGTGGACTTCACCTCTCTGAATAAGCACTGCCCGAAGGACCACTTTCCGCTACCGCGAATCGACCAGATCATCGACTCCACTGCGGGATGTGAGCGCCTCTGCTTCCTCGACGCCTACTCAGGCTATAACCAGATTCGAATGAAGGAGGAAGATCAAGAAAAAACAGCGTTTACAACGCCTTTTGGTGTGTTCTGCTACAACACAATGCCCTTCGGGATAAAAAACGCAGGAGACACCTACCAGCGGTGCATGCAGGCTTGCCTCAAGAATCAACTCGGTCGCAACATTCAAGTCTATGTCGACGACATAGTAATCAAGACCAAGGAGGAAGCCTCACTAATCGACGATTTGCGCGAAACCTTCGCCAACCTCGATCGCTACCGGATCAAGCTCAATCCGGACAAGTGCGCCTTCGGTGTACCATCTGGGCAATTACTCAGGTACCTTATCTCTGCGAGGGGGATCGAAGCAAACCCGAAGAAAATAAAAGCCATACTGGCCATGGAGAAGCCGAAAAACATAAGGGGCGTCCAATAGCTGGCTGGGCGAATCACGGCTCTCAGTCGATTTATAAGTCGGATGGGTGAAAAGGCACTACCCTTCTACCGACTCCTCCGCAAAGCTGACAAGTTCGAGTGGACCAATGAGGCGTAGGAAGCATTCGAAGACCTCAAGCGCCTACTATCCACCTCGCCAGTACTGGTGACCCCACGAGAAAGGGAACCGTTGTTTTTGTACATCTCCTCCACCAACCAGGTGGTCAGCACAGTGCTCGTAGTCGAATGAGCCGAGGAAAACAAGGTCCACAGGGTACAACGCCCAGTCTACTACCTCAGCGAGGTACTTACGCCAACAAAACAGCGGTACCCGTACTACCAGAAACTGGTGTACGGTGTCTTCATGACGGCCCAACGACTGCGCCACTACTTCCAAGAACACCCAATCATTGTAGTCAACGATGCCCCGCTTGGGCACATCCTCAACAACCCCGATGCCACTAGGCGAGTCGCACTTTGGGGAATCGAACTGTCTCCATGAGACATCACATATGAAAAACGCAACGCAATCAAGTCGCAAGTTCTCCCTGACTTCCTGGTGCACTGGATGGAGAACCAGCTCCCCGAAAAAGCAGATATGTCCTACCTCTGGACAATGCATTTTGACGGATCCAAGCGGAAGGACGGAGCTGGCGCCGGTGTCATACTGACATCGCCCTAGGGAGACAAGCTGAAATATATCCTGCGAATGCAGTTCACCGCCTCCAACAACGAAGCTGAATACGAGGCCCTGCTACACGGGATGAGGATGGCAAAGGCCTGCGGCGCCAAAAGGCTCATAATATATGGCGACTCCAAGCTGGTCGTCAACCAGACAATGCACGAGTGCGACGCACTGAACAACAACATGATCGCCTACCGCGACCTCTATGACACACTCGAAGGGGATTTCGACGGCTGCGAGCTGCGGCACATAGGTCGCGAAAGCAATGAAGAGGCGGACGTACTCGCCAACATAGGCTCCACCTGCGCCCCCATACCACCTAGGGTATTTCTCGAGCGCATCTGCGAACGCTCCATCAAGCCAAAGGCCGCAGAGAAGAAAACAAGCGCAGCAACAGACTCGGGGGCTACGCCAACCAATGAGCCAATGGCACTCGACGACTTGGAGCTGGACACAGGACCCGAAGGACCAATGAGCGTCATGATGATCGAGCAGTCCTGGACTCAACCGTACATCATGTACCTTCTCAACAAGCGGCTACCGGACGATCCGACTGATGCACGGCACTTCGCGCGGCGATCCAAGGCATTCGATGTTATCAACAGCGAACTATACAAGCGCAGCATCACAGGAGTACTCCAACGATGTGTCTCCACGGCCGATGGAAGAGCTGTTCTCCTTGACATCCATGAAGGGACCTGCGGGCACCACGCCAACAATCGCGCCCTCATTGCCAAAGCTCTACGAGCTGGATTCTACTGGCCTACGGCCATGCGTGACGCCAACGACATCGTCCAGAAATGCAACGCGTGCCAGCGATTCGCGGATAAGCCGCACACACCTGGCGCAGAACTCCGGCCAATTCCATTGGCCTGGCCCTTCGCGCAATGGGGACTCAACATGGTCGGCAAGCTCCCCAAGTCCTCACGAGGAGGCTACATCTACCTCCTGGTCGCAGTTGACAAATTCACCAAATGGATAGAGGCCATGCCAGTGACCAATCAATCATGGCACAACATAGTCAAGTTCTTCGAGTCCATCGTCTACCGCTTCGGCGTGCCGTAGAGCATCATCACCAACAAGGGGACGAACTTCACATCCAAAGAGTTCCAAGAATTCTGCGAGAATCTGGGAATCAACATCAGCTACGCCTCAGTAGCACATCCACAGACCAATGGTCAGGTCAAAAAAGCGAACGAGCTCGTCTGCAGCGGCATCAAGAAGCGACTCCTTCGGCCACTCGAACAAGCCGCGGGTTGCTGGCCAGACGAACTACAATCAGTACTCTGGAGCCTACGCACAACTCTAAACAGTGCTACAGGGTACACCCTGTTCTTCATGGTGCACGGGGCTGAAGCGGTGCTACCCGCCGAAGTACGATACAAAGTACCGCGCGTGGTCGCTTACAGCGAGCAGGAGTCAACCCTGGCACTCAAAGACCCCATCGACCTCCTAGACGAGGCAAGGGAAATCACCACGGAAAGATCAACAATCTACCAGCAGAACCTGCGCAACTAGCACAGTAGGAGGCTATGCCCCAGATCCTTCATCGAAGGCGACCTGGTCCTGCGACTAAAGCAGCAAGGGCATCTCAAGCTCGAGTCCCCTGGGAGGGACCATACACGATTACAGAAGTAATCCCAGGTGGCGCCTATCGGCTTCAAGATTTAGAGATAGGAGTCGCTTACTCCAACCCCTGGAACGTCGCGCAGCTTCGTTGCTTCTACCCTTAGTCGCTTTTTACTTTTACATTGTAATAAGGCTACTCAGCCAAGGCTACTTAGCCACACATTGTACTTCGTACTATCCCGCGAATAAATAAAGCTAAGTGCCCCAAAACTCTGTGTTTTCCTCTATTTTTTGCAACTTATCCACTCGGGGGCTGTGCCACCCTATACTCATCTGTTCTACGAACTAAAAGGCGATATCCTGAGTAGCTGGCACACCAATCAAAACCGTTGACAAACATCAACCTAGTTGCAACGCACCTGACAGGTTAACAAGGGACTGAGATAAATTCATGGCCAGGCTAACGAAAAGGAGTCGCATAGTGCAACGCACTCACAAAACATACATGCTAACAAGGTCTTTTATACATCATCGACAATCAATTATACACAGCATACATACGAACTTTACAACATTGGTATAATTATGTGCAGGATACAAACTAAACTACTATTACAACAAGAGAACGTTGGTTTGCTCCTCGAAGAAATCGACGATCTCCTCTGCTGGGCGATCCACTGCCTGATAGTGCGGAACCATATTCCAAGCAAAACCCGCTGGTGGCGTAGGTGGTCCAGCCGCAATTGCTGCAACGTCTACATCAGGCCTAGGAAGTCGCACCAGCGACAGAGCGACCTTGGCACCAGCCACCAACTGCTGTCTTACACACTCGCGTACCGCAGTCAAGTCTTGGAATTTTGCAAGGAGGGCCAGCAGGCTCGATGGAGTAACATCCAGCGGAAACATCGTCCGATAAATGTTCTTCAAGCATGATTGCGACTTCTTCAGGAAGTGCAGCACTCGTGACGCACGATCCTGCAGGGTCGCCAGCGCGATTGCACGATCATGATCCACCTAGGAGTATCCACTCTCCTGAAGATGCGCTTGGGTCAGGTCATTCATGCGAATGGCAATTCGATCCTTCTCATCCTACGGATGGCGCGCGCTGACAACTATACAAAGCAAAAACGGAAGTATGAAGGCAGCAAACCACTGCGAGTGACTACAAGGAAAAGATAAGAGTAAGAAAGCTAACATTTAAATTGGTCGCCGAGCTGCGTCACCTCCCCCAACAGATATTGTTCTCGGGCAGTGGCCTTCTCTGCCTTCGATTTCCATACATCTGCATTATCGCGGAGTACGGGCAATTCACGCTCCAACTGCTTCACGTGATCATGGAGCCGGGAGAGCAGAGATAGCTCATCCACCCTTGAGCGCGGCGGCGTCAAAGTGTCAACAAGGGGTGGCGAATCCTGAGGTTTCCTCAACGGTTCACCTGATGTGCCCTATCACAAGTCAATCAAGAACCAATAAGAAGACTAAAGTGATGCACAAACAAAAGATTCGAGTGCATTTCAAATTAGCAAAAGTATCAGCAGACACACTCGCCAAAGGCATGTTTTTCGACAAAAGACATAAGTTATCTAACTATTACAAGACTACTAAGGAGCAACTGGTTTCTTCGACTTGGACTTTGGCTTTGGGGGCCTCATCGAGTCCGTGGCGGTATATCAAATGCCACTGACTTTCCGCCGGCCCTTGACGCCGTAGCCTTTGCTGCCTTCTTGGCTCGCTGCATCTCCTCAGAGTACTTTGCCACTGTGTTGATCAGATGTGGCCCATACTTGCCACAAGCAGTCGCGAAAGGGGCAAAGACTACCTGCTGGCCGTCCGTGCTAACGGGCATCGCCCTTGAGACAGCTACAGGATCAACTTCGACTCCGTGTGCTTGCACCATGGTGAGTGATATTGACGCACCAGCCGAGCGGAGCGAGTTCTTGAAACTCGCAGGAACGCCTCCGATAAGAGATTCCACCAGCTCATCCAGATTTTCGATCAATTCAGCCTTGGGTGGCATCTCCTCCCGAAGACGGCTAAGCATGCCTTTAGCCTTGGCGAGTGTACCCTGCACGGCAGCGCTACGGTCTTTGACTGCCGAGACAGCACCGGCCAATGCGTCATCACGGCGGAGCGCCTGTGCGTCAAAGCTCAGATCGCTGGCATCTGCACAAGAATCAAGCATTGGCACAACGTCAGCAGCAAATAGCAACATTGAAGGCAATCGAAAAAGAGGCAGTTGGTAAAATTGCAGGCCAGCAAATACCTGAGAGAACCTTAGCAATCGAGAAAAACTGTTCTTCGAACAACTTCTCCCTAGCTGCGATGGAGGCACGCAGATCCTCTTCGCGCTTTTGCGCCTCGTCACGCGCCGTGATTGCCTCATCGTGACTCTTCACAGCCGCGGCGAGCGTCTTTTCCATGGTGGCGGCGTCACGAAGAAGGGCATTATGTTCAGCTGCAAAACAAAACAAAAGGGATAGACTATCAGTCGACTACATAACAATGATGCAAAAGAAGAAGAAGTAAAGGGAACTTACTTTCCACCACGCGATAACGTGTATCCAGCATTGCATGCTGGCGACCCATCGCAAGCACCTGCTCCGCCAGGTGAGCAGTTTCCTTCACAAGGAGCTATCGCAAAAGGAAAACAACAAAGGATCAATAGATGCCATAGATAAAATCGACTGAAACATCAGAAGAAGAGATACTACACTTACATGATCCTCCAATGACTCCGAAGTCGGTTGATGAGCAGTCATCCGAGCAACCATCCGATGCTCCCCATCGTGCGGAGAGTGGGATGAGTTATGCCTGGAGTGGGCCGCCAATGGAGGGGAAGGAGCATGCTCAACCTTTTTCTTGGCCCTCGAGGTCGCGACTCCAGATTCTTTCAAAAATTGGACATCGCCAGAAGATGACGACGCCTGCTGACTGCAAGACCAAACCAACATCAAGAAAAGGCAACTCCAAAGAAGAACCAAAAAGGAAGACTTGAATACTTACCAATCGAACTTATCAAAGTCAAAGGTCTGATTCCCTAACTCTGACGATGATTCCTTCGGCAGCCGCATCTTCTTGCGAGAGGATGGCGCCATGGCACTCATAGGAATGGCAGGGATCGGCGACTCTGCACCAACACCTGCACCTTCTAGAGTCGAAGGGGATGACACATGCGAATCCTTGCTACGCGAACGTTTGCGAGTATCTGGACTACCCGACTCGGGGGCTTCCTCCTCCACATCATATAGGATGGTCAACTCCGACTTGTCCTCTTCCAAGGCTTCGTGAGGAATAACCCCCTTGGGAAGAGGGGCATACAGGGCGACACCGCCCAATCCTGCATACAGAAAACAAATTTAACACAAAGTCAAGAAACGGCAAAGAAGAAATTGACAAACAAAGCTACTACGTAGCACAACCATACTTCAGGAGGAGGGTTAGAAGCATCGAATGGAGGAACGACTGGTTCACTGGGGAGCACATCCTTGATGGTGTAGTTGGTGACCAGTCGAACCCTTTTATCTACCTCACTCGCGGACATGCCATCGGCAGACACGCGAGTGACATCGTCCGTGCCAGTCCACTAGAACATGGGATGGACTCTGGCCTGCAGGGGCTGGACGTGACGGCGCAGCCACGTGCGAATGAGGGCGCAGCCTCCCTCCTCTTTGCCCATGCGACTCTCGAGGTCATAGACGCGCTCGTACAACACATCTGTCTCCATGGACTCGCCATGCATAATTACGTTCTTCCAGGAACGCCTCCTCTGTAGTGGTCTCCGTCGGCTTTCTAGTCACGGACGTAGAACCACTTGTCCCTCCACCCTTGGACGGACATCATCATCTTGATGTCGAAGTATGTGGCAGATGGATTGATGTGGATACCGTAGCTGCCTACATCGTATACTACGGAGCCAGACGCCGATTGGCGCTTCAACTTGAAGAGGCGCTTGAAGAGGCCAAAGTGCGGCTCGATTCCGAGTCAACACTCACAAAGGGTAATGTAGCAAGCTACGTGGAGGATGGAATTGGGGGACAGCTGATGGAGCTGGAGCCCGTAAAAACAGAAAAGGCCCCTAAAGAAAGGATGCAGGGGCAACGAGAGGCCGTGGCTGATGAACGCAAGGAACATCACCCGAAAGCCGGCAGGAGGAGAGGGGATTACCTCGCTGCCAGGGATGCGCGTGTCCGCGACTGCGTACGACAAAACTCTGTCTTGGCGAAGAAGACGAAGCTCTGAGGACTTGATCACAGATGGACGCCACGCGCCATTCGTGACGCGAGTGCCCGTGCCCTTCTTCTTTCCGCCGGCGGCGGTGCTAGTGCCTGCAGCGGCGGAGCCGCCCTTCTTCTTCGTCGCAGCCGCGGCAGCAGCAGAATCGGCCGCAGCACCTCCCTTTTTCTTCCCCATTCCGTGGTGGCGATGTGACCGGAGGAAGTAGCTAGGAAATACGCGGAGCTGGTCCAGCGCCGCGAAGGAAAGGAGCGCAAAGAAGCAGAGGAGCAGCGGCAATGGCGATGGAGGCAAATGATGAAAAGAAGTAGATGTGAAATTTACCATCGCCGCATCGCTACTTAACCCCCTGGAAGATGCAATCCAATGGCTCAGAAAAACCCTATCAGACGCGTGGCATTCATCGAGCTCGACACGTGGAGGACCTGAAGCATGAACCGTCCCCCACTATTCCCATTACGTGCGTAAATCGAGGAGGTGCAGTTAAAATAAAGATTACACACGCCCGGTCAAATCAGAGTCAGGAAATGGGACCCACCGCTCGTCACGTCCCGTCAAATTTGCTCACGCGGGCAACTGAGGTCATGGAATCATCAGCACTGACGTCATCCAAAATTACGCAGCAGCAGATTTCGACTACTTTAGTCCTTGTTCGAGTCTTCGACTCCACCAAGCACTCGGGTGCTACTCCCATAGGGAGCGCTGGTCGCGCACCCTACGATTTTTTTTCTTCTTTTTGCAGGAACATGAACAATCAAAACAAACCCAACCACTCGAAACACGGTTCGACTATGGACATGGATTACTCCCATAGGGAGGGCCGGAAGCAAATTTGACTGAAACAAGCAAACAAAAGACGACAACAGTCGCAAAAATTCTTTAGTCCCTGCCTGAGTCTTCGACTCAACCAGGCACTCGGGGGCTACTCCCACAGGGAGCGCTGGTCGCGCATCCTATGATTATTTGTACAAAGTACTGTGTGTTGATAATATCCACACTCGAAGCTTATGGCGACACCGCCTCATGAATTTTCCCTACAAAGAGACCGCGTCTCCTGGGTCACCCGAATCGTCTCCGCAATGACAAAATTCGGATGCCGCGCTTACGGCGTGAAGATAAGACCTGGATAAGGCCTGGAAACGCACTTGCTGCGCACTACCAGAAATATAACCGTGCCTACAGGCACGATGAACATGCCTTGACGGACGCGTCGAGTGCTCACACCCATACACTGGAATTCGACTCCTGTAAGACCTCCGTGGCTTGAGTAGAATTACACCAGCACTTTTCTGGATTCGAGTCCGGGGACTCGAGTTCGAGTAGATGGCGTTGTTTTACCCTAAGGTAGTTAACTGATACCGATACATCGGTTAAATCAAGCACGCACATCAACAATCCCTATGACACAAACAGAACAGTCAAAAAATATATTCATTCATGCACTCGAAAGGATTCATAAAGTCTCCAGTCGAATCTGCGATTCCACTGGACACTCGGGGGCTACTGACATGGGTATACCCTACAGGTACTCGAGTTTGGTATATACAGCCAGAATACATAGAGGCCCACGGTGTCGCCAAGGCCCAAATGAAGAATTCGAGTAGCCTACAGACTCTCGATTGCTTAAAGAACAAGAAGAAGCTAAAGATAAAAAGTTCAAAGGGGAAAACCCTAATCTGTAACCGACTCGATCTGTCACCATTGTAGCAGTACATCAGTATTAGTTCTATAAAATGCCAAGTTTCAAAGGAAAAGCAAGGAAATCTACTGCGCTTGATCTAAACAAGTACAAGTACATTACAGTTAGTTCTACAAAATATTGTATTATACTAATAGTAATAATAGAACATTTGACAAATTCAGTGGCACTTAAAAGATTTAGCAGTACAAAATCAGACCAAAAAAATATTGACAGATTCTTAGTTCATATTCAACAGCACTTGATAGATTCCCAGTTCATATTCAATAGCACTTGACATATTCAGCAGCTTTTCAAACTGACCGAATTAGCTGTACATATACTATAATTGACAGATTCAGCAATGCAAACGTTGAAATTCAAGCGAGACCATATTCTGCACTTCATTGGTAGATCTGAACAAGTAATTGTACATAGTTATTATTGCAAAATAAATTAGCAGAGGAAGAACCTCATAGAAAATACTCAGAACTACCTTAAGCTAGGAACCACATCTCCCAAAATGATAAGTACCAGTACATACAGTAGTACAAAATACATTAGCAGTAGTTGAACTCCATAAAAATACTCCTAAGAACAACTACTAAGAATCAGTAGTAAGTCTTTCTAGCAGTTCAAATACTCCAATGAATATTAAGATGTGTTTATCTCACTCATGAATCCTGTTAATGTGAAGACAATATTCTAGGGTGAACACCGACGGTTGACGAGCGACCAGGTATGACATAGGCACCGGCAGGAGCCACTGTAGCTCATTGAATGGGATGCCGTCCAGCGACGTGGTGTTCTCCGGCGCGCATAGCCCGGATTTTTTATCCTTCTCCTCTCAATCACAGTCGATGACCAAAACTTCACCATGTACCACTGCGACAAACCACCGACCTGACGCATACGACGGATACGACGTGTAGCGTTTGGCGTGTGTCAAATCACACCACGAACATAGTACCATCGTCCCCGGATCCGATGATATCTACTATCCGCAGACTTGTTGCTGGCAGAGGCTTAGAGGTGTACTTGCGTGTTTTGCCATAGAGGAAACTGCGCACCCTCATCGAGTGTGCTTCACTGAGGTGGGCGAGGAGCACTGCTAGTAAGGCAGCGACCATGCAGCCATCCTGCATGCAGTTGCAACGGCCGTGCATGCACGCGATCTTATGGTTATGGACCTGACGATAGGCAACCAATGTCCCATAACCATCGTTGGGGTATCTGCTACCTTTTCTGCTGGTTACTTGGAGGTTCAACTCCTTGGAGCATGCGGCTAGCCGGACGGCACTGGTAGTATTCATACACATAGCAATCTCATCGAAGACGTCGACGCCGACCTTGATCCATCCGCCGTACCACCGGTTGGGCCCCGAATCTGCCATCGCATCCCGTTGGATTGGGGCGAGGGCAGATCAATCTATGTCTGTTGGGAGGTTTGGAGGAGAGGGGTTGCGGCCTGGAACGACCGATGCTACGGGTGATATGGTGAGGAAAATGAGTGAAACGCGTGCTAGAGAAAATACGAAATGCTGCCGGAGATGGGGAAGATGGTATTCGGCTCTTTGAACGAGGAGTTTTTGCGTGTTCCTTCGTCGGTCTTCTGCCGCAGGGCGTAGCTGCATCGAGGAGACTTTAATTAGCTAGCTAGTCTAGCACGCCAATGCTGTCTAGTTCCATCGAGGAAACTCTAATTAGCTAGTCTATACTGTATTAAGTTGAACATGCCTTGCAACTCAGATAATACTACTACTAGTAGAGAAAATTGTAGCTAACTCCAGGCTTTGTGGCATTTATTGCACCAAACACAGAAACAAAACATTTTTTGCAGCTAGCACATGTCGTGTCTTAATTTTTTGCACCAGCACAAATAAACAACTTTACCTCGTTAACATGATATCTCTGGTCCGTAAAAAATGTGTATAAAATTTTCTAAAGTCAAACGATGTTAGAGTTGACCAAACTTATGAAAGATTATATTGAAAACTAAAATACTCTTTATGTAATACTACTAATATACATGACATGATGTATCTAATGACATTGATTTGACATTCTAGATATTGGTTTTTTTGTATTAGATTGGTCAAAGTTACATCATTTTATTTTACTTATTGAAAATTTATACGCCTTTTTTGCATTGAAATTTATACGCCTTCTAATATGGAAGGGAGATATCTAATAGGTTGGGTCCACTATATTTGCTACTGTACCGATTTTGTTATACTTAAATCATACTCCCTCCGTCTCAAAATAGATGTTGCAAATTTGTCAAAACTTGAATGAATCTAGAGATCTAGAGAGATTCATCGAAGTTTTGACAAATCTACGACATCTATTTTGAGATGGAGGGAGTACTTATATTGCTAGAATTAAAATTATTGATTTTTGTAACGTCCCAAAACTTTAATCCAAGTGATCAAGATCAAATCTACCCAATTTAGAGTTAACACAAACTTTTCCATTTAAAAATATTTAAGCATTCATATGTGTGTGCATTTAAATTAGGAGTTGTTTGAAATGCCATGATTGAGTGATCCATTGGTTGTAAAATGGTTCTATGATGAATGCCACATCATCTAGATCATCCACAAGCAAATCCCAAAGAAAAAGAAATAAAAAAGAATAAAAAATGGAAATGGTCACTTTTGCCATTTTAATCACCTAGCCTACTTTGGCTATTCCTAGCACTCAATTTCAAACAGAGATAATTGTGGATCTTTGCACCCCTTGCTAGTACAAGTAGTGATGTGCCAAGGCCCACTTTGTGATCTCCCAAAAACATTTGAACTCTAAATTTAAATGACAATTGAAAATTGAATCTAGTTCATATGCCTAGATACCACTTTTTCAAAAACCACTCAAATGAACTCCATTTAAAAATCCCAAGAAAACCTAGATGCTTGAGCATAAGATAAACCAGTCCACCAAAAATCATCTCAAAATTCAAATAAAAGTTTCATGCGGCCATTTTGTCGAACAGTTGGCAGACAGAAAAATTCTAGCCTAACTAATACTGTTTAGAGATCAATGCATTGTCGTGTTTTTAGCCTCCATTTGGTTCCCCTATCTCCCCCAGCTCTAACCAAACCCTCATCGGCCTACCCCTAAGCACAGAGCAACAGTGGCGCGCCGCCCGTTTTTGGTCATTATCGGCCGAGCATGCGCAGCTCGCAACAGACCACGCCTCGCCATTCCAGCTTGCCCACTAGGTCCACCCAACCCTACCGCGACTCCCTGTCCACCCCACGGCCAAAGCCAGCCCCTGGACCACCCCAGAGAAGCGCCGCCCTTTCCTCTCTGCGTGCATCCAGAGCACGCTAGAGCGCCCTCGACGCCAGCACGCCACAAACCGCGCCTCGACACCAGACCGCGCACACCGCTCCGCCTCGACTCCTTCACCCCGCCAGACATGGTCGTGCACCGCCGCGTGTCCCACAGTCGCCAGGAGCACCGTCGAGCATCGCCTCTGTCCCTCAGAGCGCGGGAAGCTCCCGACCAATTGCCACCGCCCCTAGCCATTCCATAAAGCCGTAGAGGACCGCCAACAAACCGCCCACCGTCCGCCTACCTCGCCCACACCGGTAGCTGCCTGTATCGCCGTCACCGACGAGCTCCGCCCACACCCGTCGGTCCCCTCGTCGAGCATATATAAGGGAGCATCCCCAGCACCATTTCTTCACACCACCCAGCTCTCCTCTCTCCACTGATCATTTCCCCTCTCTCGCCGGAGCCGCTCGAGCAGCCCATCGCCGAAATTCCACCGGAGGCAGCCGCTGCAGAGGAGGAGAAGTTGCAGTCAATTTCGTCCACCTCAGCCCCTGCCGCGATGTTGCCTGAGTCCGCAGTCGTCCACCAGTTCGTTTGCCCGCCTCGCCGCAGTAGCTGGAGCCCTGGTACGTCCCCAGTAGACCCCCACCAACCGCTTAGGGTTCAGTCTCGCCGGCGACGAGTCCGTCGTCGATGACGACCGTGGACCGTTAGATCGTATTCTAATCGTGTGGTTCTTATCGCCCGTACCGCTTCACGTTTAAAGAGTCATAACAGGCGGGACCCCCCTGTCAGCAGCCCTCAGCGCCACGGAGTGTACACGGGCCGGCCCATTTAGTTTCCCGCGCTGACCCAATAATTCAAATATAGGTTTTTCTTTTTAGAAGTAAACTTAATTCTGTCCCTTAGTTTAAAAATCAATTTAGAGAGTTATACAAATCCAAATTGAGTGATTCCAATTTTGTTGGAAAGGTAATGAAAATCTCTATCCAAGCCCGTTGGATTTAAATCAATTTGAGTTAGAGATATCTCCTAGTAAAAATAACAAGACAAAAGCTTTTGCACATTCAAACATTTTTATAAAATCAACCATAATAGTTTTTGAGTTGATTCCAACTCTCAAAAATCACATTTAACCATACCTATCTGAATATGTAATAATATTAAACTTTTCATGCAATGACTTGGGACTAGTACCAAAATAATGCTATATAGGCATTTCTAGTCACTTTAAAGCATTAATTATTAAACTTAAACTTATTAAAATATGATCCAACCTTTAAATCACATTTCCATATGTTAGAATATGTGCTGATGACATGTGTACACATGATCCCATATTTTAATTGGAGAATATTAAATCTTACTTATTTTCAATGAGTAGAAATTACTTTTCTCAAATACAAAGATGAAGCTAGTTAATTAAACCTTGTGATGTTGGTGATGATACTAGGTCAGCAAATATGTGCCTTAGTGTGCTAAGTAGACTAGTTAAGTATTGTTTGGTGATTGTGTATCCCGTATGTATTTATAGACGATATTACCGAGCAAGATTTCGAGGAGGAGTTCTACCAAGAGGAGGGGGAAGAAAACTTCAACCACTGCACTACCCAAGGCAAGCTATTATTGGCAAGCTAACACTTGCAAGTATTATACTAGCAAGCCATCATTAACAATGCAAGCTAACCCTTGCAAGCTAGATAACCTAAGCAAAGGCATTAGGCATGCTTTGGTTATACCATTTTAACTTATACCTACTCCAAGTTTATTTCCAAGCTTTACCTTCTTTACTTTACCAAAGTCCTTTACTTGTTTAAAGGTAGCATAAAAAGTATAAAACTTGACCTATCTAGTTAGACTTAGAAGTCATTCTATGGCATGAGATTGAGATTAGCATTCCACATTAGTGAACACTCTTAACTTAGTAGTTTAGAGTTAAACCAAAACTTGATTCACTTTAGATGGGAGTACTTGGTGACAATGACTTGTGAAAACCTTGGAATGATGAGTCATTCTATTGAGATGTTTTTACATGTGTTGAGAAACACAAATGGTTTATGATGATGAAAATGTTGAGGCATGAGCCTTAGCCCTTTTACAAAACTGATGGTTGGGTTCGGATGCGATACCATTCCAATTTTACCGTACAACCACAATACCTTAATTGGGTAAGGCTTAGCCGGAAGTTTATATGCATTAGTATTAGTTCCCTCGCGGGAGAGGTTTGAGCTGACGCTACCTCTCAATGTTGTCCACCTATGCAGTGCCCAAGATGACAGATGGTCATGGTTGGGAGGCCATGCTCATAGGAGAGGTGCTTATACTAGGGTGTGTAAAGGAAAGGTTATGTTTGATTATCTCCATACTAAGTATGATGATTCAGGGTTATCCCTGACAGATGTATCGAATCTTGTGGTGAAAGTGTACCACCTCTGTAGAGTGTCAAACTATTCGAATAGCCGCGTCCGCGGTTATGGACAGTTGGAGTGGCCATACTGTTCCGTTGTTAGATGTTTTCAAAACAACTTATGAAATGAATTGTGACATGACTTGACCAAAATAGAGTTGTGACTATGACAATTAAGTTCCCACTTAGGTAATTTCAAACTTTATTTTATCTTTCTTTGTTTCTGAACTCAGCTTAGGTTTCAAATTGAAGTTTACAAATAGGCTTAGAACTTAGCTTTCCCACTAGAACTATCTTACTTGTTAGTGGTAGTTTGCGAGTACTTAAAGAGTACTCATGGCTTTTGTCCCTGGCTATTCCCATGGCCAGACTATGAAGGAGACTACCAAGAGGAAGGACATCAAGATGGTTATGATAACTAGGACTATCTTCCATCGTCAGCATTGCCTATGACCCTGAAGATGGACCCCACCACACACTTATTAATTATTCCGCTGCTTGTTGTATTAAGACTGGATCATGAGATCCTTTATTTGTGTAAGACCTTATTATGGTTTGTAATGGATGATGTACTGTGATATCCAATCTGTTATGTCTCGCAAAAATGGTAATCCTGGGATTGCGATGTATGGCATAACAGGCATCTGAGATTAAAAATCCGGGTGTTGACAAGTTGGTATCAGAGCCATCCTGACCATAGGAGACCCTAGTTAGAATGGATGTCCGAACAAAAACTTAGTTTCAAAAACCAAAGTGAGTATTTATGAAAACTATTTCCTCTCTTACCCTTGGGAATTCGTTCTCTCAAAAAAATTCATGTTCCTCCAAATTCTTACATTACTACATAAAATTTTGACACCCTTGATCACTTCATTAACTTTCATCCTCAATTCTTATAGATGGAAACTCAGTTCAGCAAGTTCTGCCAGTTGGGCAACGGAGGCTAGCTGATCTTCGAGAGGGATCTTGATGCACTATCGGAGTACTTGGGACACCCGCATCCGGAGTTTCTAGGAGCTCAACTTCCTGGACTCCCAGGAGGAGACTTACAATGGCTAGTCACCGCTGATCTTTGAGGCAAGATAGAAGCACCAACGTCCGGGAGGATCCAGTTCTCCATGAGAGAGAACAACCGGCTAGATGGATTAGCCAGGGCAATGCATGAAGCTCTCGCACGTCTGTGTGCCATGAGTGTCAACCAAATTCAAGGAACCCGCTTTGCTCACTATGCAAGGCGTGATTTTATGGGAATGCCCATGGAGATGCCAAGTCACCCGGAGTTGAAGCGTCAAGTGGAGAACCTTGACTTCCTTCTGTACGATAGACAGAAGGAATTGGACAATGCTAGAGAGTTCGCCAACCACAACCTTGCCATTACCGCCCAGAAGGCCTAGACTTTCTCACTGCTCGTCAAGGATCGTCAGTCTCTTTGCCATCAACGAGCAAATAAGGATCGCACAATCGACCGTCTTTGCAAGAAGGTGGCCGACCTCGAGAAGACCATCAAGGAGCAAGAAGCTCAGCTTGCAGCAAAAGAAGAAGAAGAGGAAGGTGAAGACATCCAGGGAGATATGAACTCTTACCTCAGCAATGATGACGACTATCTGGAGGAGGATGCTATGGACTTCTACACCGACGATGATGATTCCAACTTCATCGATGATGAGTAGATGTACTAGAGCACTATCGTAGAGTGAGGATTATCGGTCCCATTGTATCGTAGCTTGCAGAATGGTTCTTAAAACCATCTATTTTCCCTTGATGTTGTGGTGTGTGTGTGTGTGTTTGTATCGTGTGCTTTGTTTGAATGAATGAAATGAATTTAGTTTCAAAACCTGAGTCAAACTCAAATTTTTAGCTTTGAAATCAAAACCATGAAACTTAGACCTTTCCCTCTTACCCCCTTTATCTATCTCAATCTTCAGATGACTCGTGGAAACCCTGGAGGGAGCGGCTCATCGCAGGACCCGATGCTACAGATTATGCAGATGCTAGTTGCCGACCGTGAAGCTAGCAGGGCAGAGCGCCAAGCCAACCTAGCAACTCTGCAACAGATCGCTCAAATGGCCCAAAACAACCAAGGCCATGGAAATCAAGATCATCAAGGATCCAAACTGAAGAATTTCCAGAATACCAATCCCCCAATCTTTAGCACTTCAGAGAACCCACTGGATGCTGATGACTGGTTGTAGACAATGGAGAACAACTTAGAAGTAGCCAAAGTTGATGACAACGAGAAAGTTGTTTTTCCCACCCACTATTTGGCAGGAGATGCAAGAGCATGGTGGAACAACACCCGCACAATGAACCATGGTCAAGTGATGACATGGGAAGCCTTCAAAATTAAGTTTAGTCGCACCCACATGCCACAGGGTCTAGTCACCAGAATGAGAGATGAATTCAGAGAGCTGAAGCAAGGCAGAATGACTGTAGTGGAGTACCATGACAGATTCTTGTCCCTCGCCAGGTATGCACCTGATGGGATCAACACGGAGGCCAAGAAGAAGGAGAGATTCATGAACAGACTGCATGATGAGATGCAGACTGTCCTCGTCCACATCGGTTTTGAAGATCTCGAAGAGCTAGTCGACTCTACCATTCAGATGGAAGGGAAGATCAACCAGGCAAACGCCAACCGCAAACGTCGTAGGATGCACCAAGCTGGATACAACAGTCACCAGAAGTACCATCCCAACCCTTCTGCGGGATATGCACCAAGGAACAACCGACCCCCAATGTCTCGCCCAAGCTACCCCAACCGTAGCGGAGGCAATGTGAAGTCCGGAGGAAACAACAATCACCCCGGCAATGCTAGCAATTTCAATCGTGCACCTCCCAAGAGCAACAACAACAACAACACTGCACCTAGAACTGGAAGCAATTCTATGCCCATGGCAGCAAAAGACAAGTCTCAGATCACTTGTTTCGAGTGTGGAGTGGAGGGTCACTACTCCAATGAGTGTCCCAAGAAGATTGCCGCCACTGCCAACGTGAACGCCCCAGCTCAACAAGATCATCGTGTTCAACCAAGAAGAAGATTCGCCCTAGGGAATCCTCACAACCGCAATGGTCGTCTCTTCCACATGAACACTGAAGAAGCCCAAGAAGCGCCAGATGTAGTGCTGGGTATGTTTTCTGTCAACTCAGTTTTAGCAAGAGTGTTGTTTGATTCTAGAGCATCGCACTCATTTGTCACCGAAGAATTTGCATGCACTAGTAAGATTCACCCAACCAATTTGAAGCATGTCATGATAGTTCAAATCCCTGGTTCAACTACAAAAGCTAGAAAAATTTGCAAAGCTATGCCTATCAGAATACATGGGATAGATTTTTATGCCAATCTAATAGTACTTGGAACCAAAGGTTTGGAAGTAGTACTAGGTATGGATTGGATATCAAGGCATAAAGGATTGATTGACTGTGCCAAGAAAGCCATCACCATGACCACTAGTTCAGGAGTCTCAGTAGAGCATATATCTGAAACCTTACCCCGTCAATTCAAGTGCAATAAGAGTCTAGCCCTACCCACCATAGACCAAGTCAGAGTAGTCTGTGAATACCCCGACATATTCCCAGATGAATTGCCAGCTATGCCCCCGGATAGGGATATTGAGTTCATTATTGAACTAATCCCCGAAACCGGACCCATAGCCCAGAGACCCTATAGCATGAACCCCTCAGAGTTAGTGGAATTGAAGAAGCAGCTGGATGCTATGTTGGCAACGGGCTTGATTCAACCAAGCGCATCGCCATGGAGATCGCCAGTTTTATTTGTCGACAAGAAAGATGGAGGCAACCATTTGTGCACAGATTACAGGAAGCTGAATGACGTCACCATCAAAAACAAGTACCCTTTGCTAAAGATAGAGGATCTATTTGATCAGTTGACTAGAGCAAATGTGTTTTCTAAGATTGATCTTAGGACTGGTTATCACCAACTTAAGATTCATGCAACAGATATTCCGAAGACCGCCTTTACTACTCTTTATGGTTTATATGAGTATACGGTCATGTCTTTTGGATTAACCAATGCCCCTGCTTATTTCATGAATCTCATGAATAAGATCTTTATGAATTTTCTATACAAGTTTGTCGTTGTGTTTATCGACGATATCCTTATCTACTCCAAGTCAGAAGAAGAGCATGAACAACATCTGAGAATCATCCTTGAAACCCTTAGAGAGCATCGGTTGTATGCCAAGTTCAGCAAATGTGAGTTTTGGCTGAAAGAGGTAGGATTCCTAGGACATATTGTGTCTGCCGGAGGAATAGCTGTTGATCCCACCAAGATCAAAGATGTTGAAGCATGGGAAGCCCCAACCACTCAAACCCAAGTCCGTGCATTTCTCGGATTAGCGGGATACTACCGCAAGTTCGTTGAAGGATTTTCGAGCATTGCCAGACCCATGACACAATTGTTGAAGAAGGACAAGAAGTTTGAATGGACCGACAAATGTGAAGCAAGTGTCTAGGAGCTGAAGAAGAGATTGATTTTAGCCCCAATATTGATCATGCCAGATATCAAGAAGCCGTTTGATGTGTACTGTGATGCATCCAGGATTGGTCTCGGATGTGTATTGATGCAAGAAGTCAAAGTCATTGCGTATCTGTCTCGACAACTGAAGTAGCATGAGCAGAACTATCCGACACATGATCTTGAATTAGCAGCCGCAGTTTTGGCATTGAAGACCTGTCGTCATTATCTTATGGGTAATCGCTATGAGATTTACTCGGAGCACAAAAGCTTGAAGTATATTTTCACTCAGAAGGAGTTGAATATGAGGCAAAAGAGATGGATAGAGTTAATCAAGGATTATGACCTTGACATTCACTATTACCCCGGTAAAGCCAATGTGGTAGCGGATGCTCTTAGCAGATTGCCGTGTCGACTAAACACCATGATCAAGGAGAAGCAACCAAGTTTGTATGAGGAGTTGGAGCAATTTAGAACTGAGCTTGTTAGCAAAGGATTTTTAGCTAGCATTGAACTTCAACTCACATTGATCAGTCAAATCAAGGAAGCCCAGAAGGGAAATGAAAGTATTGACGGAATCAAACATCGTATTGGTACATGAAAGGTACCTGGATTCACCGAAGATGAAGAAGGAGTTCTGTGGTACAAAGGACGTATCTGTGTGCCAACAGATTCAGAACTGAAGCAAGTCATCATGCAAGAAGCTCATGATACTCTTTATTCTGTCCACCCCGGAGGAACAAAGATGTATCAGGATCTAAAAGAGAAATTTTGGTGGCACAAGATGAAGAGAGAAATTGGAAGCTACATCGCCAAGTGTGATATCTGTCAGAGAGTCAAAGCGGAACATCAGAGACCCGCATGACTGTTGCAACCATTGCAGATTCCGAAATAGAAATGGGATTCCATCGGAATGTACTTTATCACCAGTTTGCCTACTTCTAGTAGGGGAAATGACTCAATCTGGGTCATCGTTGATAGACTATCCAAGGTAGCTCATTTTATACCTGTCAAGACAACCTACCAGAGTTCGAAGCTAGCAGAATTGTACATTGTTAGAATTGTTAGTCTGCATGGAACCCCCAAGACCATAGTATCAGATCGAGGAACCCAATTTACCTCGAGATTTTGGCAGAAAGTCCAAGAAGGATTAGGAACCAAGTTGAATTTTAGCACAACCTATCACCCGCAAACCGATGGACAGACTGAAAGAGTCAACCAAATATTAGAAGATATGTTGAGAGCTTGTGTGTTGGAGTATGGATCAAAATGGGAAGATTGCCTACCTTTCGCAGAATACTCATATAACAACAGTTATCAAGCCAGTTTACAAATGGCACCATTTGAGTTCCTATACGGAAGAAAGTGTCGTACCCATTTGAATTGGTCGCAAGTAGGGGAGAGTCAAATTTTTGGACCTAACATTCTCTGAGAAGCGGAAGAGAAGGTTCACAAAGTCCATGAGCACCTCAAGACCGCCCAATCCAGACAAAAGAGTTATGCTGACAAGAGAAGGAGAGACCTGACTTTCAATGTCGGAGATTTCGTGTATCTCAAGGTTTCGCCATTGAAGGGAACGCAACATTTTAATCTGAAAGGAAAGTTAGCCCCCAGATATATCGGGCCCTTCAAGATTCTGAATCGCCGAGGAGAAGTATCTTATCAACTGGAACTGCCTAAAGAGATGTCTGCCATGCACAATGTGTTCCATATCTCGTTACTTCGCAAATGCCTAGAAGTGCCGGAGAAGACCGAAGTGTTCAAAAACATCGATCACCGAGCTGTTGATATCAACAAGGATCGGACGTATCGTGAAGTGCCCATCCGTATCTTGGAGGAAGCCTATAGAACCACCAGGACCCGGAGTATCAAATTTCTCAAGATTCAATGGAGCAACCATACTGAAGAACAAGCCACTTGGGAGCGAGAAGATTATATTAGGACCGAGTTCCCAGGTCTCTTTAGTTCCTAGTTTTCTTTCTTAAATCTCGGGACGAGATTTTGTTTAAGGGGGGAAGGTTTGTAGCATCCCGAAACTTTAATCCAAGTGATCAAGATCAAATCTACCCAATTTAGAGTTAACAAAAACTTTTCCATTTAAAAATATTTAAGCATTCGTATGTGTGTGCATTTAAATTAGGAGTTGTTTGAAATGCCATGATTGAGTGATCCATTGGTTGTAAAATGGTTCTATGATGAATGCCACATCATCTAGATCATCCCTAAGCAAATCCCAAAGAAAAAGAAATAAAAAAGAATAAAAAATGGAAATGGTCACTTTTGCCATTTTAATCACCTAGCCTACTTTGGCTATTCCTAGCACTCAATTTCAAACAGAGATAATTGTGGATCTTTGCACCCCTTGCTAGTACAAGTAGTGATGTGCCAAGGCCCACTTTGTGATCTCCCAAAAACATTTGAACTCTAAATTTAAATGACAATTGAAAATTGAATCTAGTTCATATGTCTAGATACCACTTTTTTCAAAAACCACTCAAATGAACTCCATTTCAAAATCCCAAGCAAACCTAGATGCTAGAGCATAAGATAAACCACTCCACCAAAAATCATCTCAAAATTCAAATAAAAGTTTCATGCGGCCATTTTGTCGAACAGTTGGCAGGCAGAAAAATTCTGGCCTAACTAATACTGTTTAGAGATCAATGCATTGTCGAGTTTTTAGCCTTTATTTGGTTCCCCTGTCTCCCCAGCTCTAACCAAACCCTCACCGGCCTACCCCTAAGCCCGGAGCAGCAGTGGCGCGTCGCCCGTTTTTGGTCACAGTTGGCCGAGCATGCGTAGCTCGCAGCAGACCACGCCACGCCATTCCAGCTTGCCCACTAGCTCCACCCAACCCTACCGCGACTCCCTGTCCATCCCACGGCCAAAGCCAGCCCCTGGACCACCCTAGAGAAGCGCCGCCCTTTCCTCTCTACGTGTATCCAGAGCACGCCAGAGCGGCCTCGCCACCAGCACGCCATAGACCGCGCCTGCCGCTCCGCCTCGATTCCCTCACCCCGCCAGACACGGCCGTGCACCGCCGTGCGACCCATAGTGTTGGGGGGATACCCCCGGGTAGGATCACTCCGGGGTATAAAGGCCGAGTTAGCCGAGGTTCGGCAGGATCAAAGCGGATGCTGGCCGGGTCACCTCAAGGCAGGCCGGATCACAGAGTAACCCGGACCAGGGGGGTCGCCTAACATTGTCTCAGCCGACTTAAGGAGTGATTCGGAAGTGCTTGTCTAACTTGTATGCAGGAACATGTGTGGCCAGATCTACCATGATCTGGGTCCCGTTTAGCTTCTGGGAGAAGGAAGGAATCTCTCTGGTCAAAAAGAAGGCCCGGTACGCACTACATGAGCGAAGCAAGCAAGGGCAGGACCACTGGGTCATGGCCGACAAGGGTGATGATGCCCGTGTCGGCTGACGCGGGCGCCGCAGAGGCTCACGTAGCTAAAGCATGTATGACGCGGGGGAAAAGCACCCCGGTCGGGTTACTACTTTGAGAGGAGGCATATTCGCCTCCACGTATGCCCTAGGCAGAGACCGAGCCCCCTCTATATAAGGGGGCTAGGGTTTTCAGTAGAGGGGTTGAGTTCTAGTTTGGTTGGTCTTTCTTCGATACTGATTTTGCTAAGGTTCTAGGAGTGAACTGTAGTTGAGAGTAAGAGAGCTTCTTCTTCGTCCTCTCGCCAATACAGGTCTAGGAGCACTTGTAAACTTGAAAGGAATACAATCTTCTCTGTGGAGAATCACTCCACTATCCCTTCCTAGATTCCCCTAGCGTGTATTAGTCCCCACCTTTAGCCTATCCATGGCATCTGCCCGTGACACCACCACGACAGTTGGCGCCCACCGTGGGGCTAGCGGCGCTAGCAGGGGTGAAGATCCGGACGGGAAACCTCATCGGCACCGGTGAACGCATCGTCTCCGGACTCAGTCAGTGCTTTGGAGCGCTGGATTTTGTCAGCGACAACGCTGGCTGGTTCGGCACGCACCCATTTCCGCGCAACAGCCTCTTCGTCAAGTTGGGTGCACATAAGGTCTATGTTGCGGTGGACGTATCATGCGTTCACCCGCAGCGCGTCGTCAAGGCAGGGGAACCACCCCTTAGCGCGGTTCACGGGGCGCGTATCACTTGCTCCCCGAACCGTGCTGAGGTGATGATGACTACATCGGGGCCAGGCGCAAGCAAGGATCCAGCACCGGACCCGGAGGTAACACCTAAGGCACCGAGGAAAGGTAGAGGGCCACCACTAGAGAGGCCTGAGAACGTACTGACAGAAGCTATGGATAGCTTGGCTAACCCGGTAGCAGTAGTGGCAGATCTGGCTCAGGCACAGGCCGAGCTAGAGGAAACTAGGCAAAAGATACTAGAGGGCGCAAAGAAAATAGCCGCGGCTCATCAGTCGCTGAACATGACGCTGCGTGAGTATGCAAAGGCAAACACATTTGATACGGTAAAAGTAAAAGGGAGAAATCTCATGAGCAAGATGAACAAAGAGGGTGATGATGGAGCCGAGGGATCGGAAAACTATTTGTCTGTGGGGTTGCCGAAGTATAGTACCCCGACGAAGAACCTCAGAGCAGCGGATGCGGCTGCATCCGAGTTAGAGGGTCTGACGGGGGGGCCCGTCAAAGACAGCAAGATAGGGTTAACGAGTTAGTTCGGATCGTGAATAGACAGAACGAAGAGCTACTCAGAGCTAACCCAGAAAGAGCTGGAGCTTCCAAAATCGTCCATTCAGCGATGGGTAACCCGGAGAAATCCGCTGGAGCCGCATCATCACCTCATGGTGGTCCAAGGAGAGAAGAGGTAGTAACCTCGGCCAGACGGAATAGACAGATCGTCCCGTACGACCCGACGCGTGCGGGAAAAGAAAAAGAAACACGGAAAAATGATGATCGACGGACTATGAGCCGAGGTGAAGTTGGCCAAAGGAAACATGACCCAGGCAATGCCGGTCAAGGGAACATTGTCAATGGCAATGCCAGACAACGAAAATCGGCAGGAGCAGGACAACCGCAGCAGCGGAATATACCAAGGCAAGAGCAAAGCGCCGGCCGAGGTATGCAACAAAAAGGTGCGCCCCAAGTGCAAAACCGATACAATGACGGTGATTCGGAGATGGTGAACGCGGGGTACCCGAGACCGGACTATCATGTGATAGGGTCAAGATTGGGAAGCAGGGATTTAATGCCGGATGACGCCAGGTTGAAACTGGATCGCCTGTATAGGTCGGAACAGATCGAATGTCAAGGTCCCCCGGGTCCAACGTGCTTTGGACCCCGGATCATGAAGGAGCCACCGGTACCCAACTTCCAGCTGCCCAGAGGCACGAAGACGTATGACGGCAGTACCAAGCCAGAGGATTGGCTGATAAACTATGCTACGACTGTGAAAATTTCCACTGGCAACTTAAGATGGGCTGTACGATACTTACCCCAGATGTTGGAAGGTCCGACCAGAGTATGGCTGAATAATTTGCCACCCGGAAGCATCAACTGCTGGATAGATTTTGAAGAAATGTTTATCAGCAACTTCTCAAGTACATATCAGAGGCCGAATAGGCCGCAGACCCTAGCAATGTGCAAACAAAGAGCTAATGAGACGGACCGTGAATTCCTGACCCGGTGGTGTACCGTGAGAAACTCGTGTGAGGGTGTCATAGAGTCACATGCCATAGCATGGTTTGCGCGAGGGTGCAGATATGACAGCGAGTTGTGGATGAAGTTGCAAAGGAAAATGCCAATTACGTTGGCAGAGATGATCCGGATTGCAGATTCGTATGCTTTGGGTGATCCGACCCAACCTAGGCTCGCGTCAAACAAGTCAAACGAGGAATACTATCAGAGGGATGGAGCCGGGTCATCTCGGAGGAACGATTACAGAGGAAAAAGAAGAGATGATAGACCGGATCATCGCTACGGTTCGCAACAAGTTGCAGCTATGAATCAAGATCAACCCGGAGCAGGGAGCAACCAACGCCAGAAAACGGGAGGGCAATGGACTCTAAGAAACGATGGCAAGAAAACATGGACCCCGGAGCAAAAGAAACAGTGGCAAGAAAAGAAAGACCGTCCGAGGTATACCTATGAGTCGATGTTGGATCAGCCGTGTAAGTTTCACACGCCAAATCTGAATAGCCCGGCAGGTCACACAACGAGGCAATGTGAGTGGATGCGTAATATAGAACAAGGCGGTTCGGGGAATGCTCAGGCACCCCGGAATGATCAACCTCGGCAGGAGTTACCCCGGCAACAATTGCTCTCCGGAGCAAACACGCAACAGCTAATGTTGCCTCCCCCTCCGCCGAGGTATGACAACAATGAGAGAAGGGATGCAGTGCATCAGGTGGAAAATCAGCAACAGCCAGATCATAGGTACCCCGGAAACGAGGGAAGGAATGAGTACAGAGAACATCACCAGAGGTATTGTGTGTTCACAACTGAGGAAACAAATAGAAAGAGCTTGCAGTGCCGACATATGGAGGTCAATGCGGTAATGCCAGCAGTGACGAGGTACATGGCTTGGTCGGACCAGGAAATCACCTGGAACATCAAAGATCATCCTAAGCTTATGCCGAGTCCAGGTTCGTATGCTCTAGTGCTGGATCCGACATTCATTGGACCAAACATCAATGTGAGGTTCTCCAAGGTACTGATTGACAATGGCAGTAGCATTAACATCATGTATGCGGATACGATGCGCAAGTTGGGTATCTCAGAGAACATGCTCCAGGCTACGAGAACAACTTTCCATGGTATTGTACCAGGCATTTCTTGTGAGCCCATAGGCAAAGTCCAGGTCGACGTGCTATTCGGCACAAGGATAACTGCCGAACTGAGAATCTGGAGTTTGAGGTGGTGAACTTGGAAAGTGCGTATCACGCGTTACTCGGAAGAACAACATTGAACAAGTTCATGGCAAGCTACCACATCAGTTATCTGAAGATGAAGTTGCCCGGGCCAAATGGAGTGATTACCATTGCTGGAGATTTCTGACGTTCCATTGAGTGTGCTTCAGCCGGGTCTAACCTAGCCGAGTCACTCGTGATTGCGCAAGAGAAAAGAAAAATCCAAGAGGTGGCGGCATTAGCTCAGTCCGCGCAGCAGTATATGCCGGCGTTGAGTAACCCGCATGGCAGCGTTTCATTCCAAGCCGCAAAGGACACCAAGAAGGTTCCGGTTGATGACATGTTCCCGGAGCCCACCGTAACAATTGGTGCCGGGTTAACTGACAAATAGGAAAGCGAGCTCGTCAACTTCCTCCGTGAGAATTGGGATATTTTTGCTTGGTCTACACAGGACTTGCAAGGTGTTCTGAGGGAGTTGGCCGAGCACTCTTTGAACGTAAGACCCGGAGCAAGGCCGGTGAAGCAACCTCTCCGCCACTTCGCCGAGGATAGGAGAAAAGTCATTGGAGACGAGATAGCTCGGTTACTAGCAGCAGGATTTATCATGGAAGTGCTGTATCTGGATTGGCTCTCTAATCCGGTGCTGGTAGAAAAGAAGAAGGATGATCCAAACGTGGCAGTGGTTTGGCGTATGTGTATCGATTACACGAACCTGAATAAGGCGTGTCCAAAAGATCCATTTCCACTGCCGAGGATAGATCAGGTCATAGACTCAACCGCGGGATGTGAACTGTTGTCATTCATTGATGCATATCTGGTTTCCACCAGATACCTCTGAATCCGGATGATCAAATAAAGACCGCGTTTATCACCCCGTACGGGGCTTATTGCTATCGCACTATGCCGTTTGGTTTGCGTAATGCAGGTGCGACGTACCAGAGATGTATGCAAAAATGTTTGCACGAACAAATAGGTCAAAACGTACAAGTATATGTGGATGATGTGGTTATCAAGACCAAGGAAAGCAAAATGCTCCTTGACGACATAAGGTAGACATTCGCAAACTTGAGAAGGTTCCGGATGAAGGTTAACCCGGAAAAATGTACCTTCGGTGTCCCGACTGGAAAATTACTCGGATTTCTCATCTCCAGCCGAGGTATCGAAGTTAATCCAACTAAGATTCGGGCCATTGAACGAATGGAGCTGCCGAAGTGTCTTAACGATGTCCAGAAGTTCACTGGGTGCCTAGCATCGTTGAGTCGGTTTGTATGTCGGTTGGGAGAAAAGGCATTGCCTCTCTACCAACTCATGAAAAAGTTGGATAAGTTCGTTTGGACGCCACATGCCGATGAAGCCTTTGCCCACTTAAAAAGGATGTTGGCCACTGCACCAGTGTTAGCCTCTCCACTATCAAAGGAGACAATGTTGCTCTACATAGCCGCAACCAACCGAGTTGTAAGTGCAGTGATTGTAGTAGAGCGCAATGAAGAGGGAAAGTCGGTGCAGAGGCCGGTATATTACTTGAGCGAGGTATTGTCTGCCTCAAAACAGAATTACCCGCACTTTCAAAAGGTGGCATATGGTGTCTATATGGCGGCAAAGAAGTTAAAACATTACTTTGAGGAGCACCCCATCAAAGTGATATGTGAAGCTCCCATATCCGAGATAATGGGTAACAAGGATGCGAGTGGCAGAATTGCAAAGTGGGCAATTGAGCTAGCCCCTTATGCGCCCCAATATGACAGAAGAGAAGCGATCAAGTCTCAGGCTGTGGCGGACTTTTTTGTAGATTGGGCCAAGGTACAATACGAACCACCGCCACCGGACCCGAACTACTGGAGGATGCACTTTGACGGGTCGAAAACCAAAACCGGATTAGGTGCCGGGGTTGTGCTTACCTCACCAAAGAAGGACCAGCTAAAATACGTATTGCAGATCCACTTCGCGGCATCGAACAATGTCGCTGAGTACGAGGCTCTTGTGCATGGGCTCAAAGTGGCAAAAGAGATTGGCATACGTCGGATAATATGCTTTGGCGACTCGGATTTGGTGGTGCAGCAAGTGTCCGGAGTGTAGGACGCCCTAGATCCAAACATGGCACTGTACAAGTTTCACGTGCAGAAGATATCTGGTTACTTTGAGGGGTGTGAATTTCACCATGTACCCCGAGTGGAAAACGAGGCTGCCGACATGCTATCGAAGCTCGGATCAACCCGACAGGCAATTCCACCGGGTGTAGCATTGGAACACCTCAGAAAACCATCTATCAGCCGTCCCCAGGAACCGACTCGATCTATGTCCCGGAAGATACGGAATCCGGAGTTGAGCCCATGGACATTGACACAGGAGGTAGTACGCGAGACCCGGGGACTGCGTCAGCAAACCCGGGGACTGCCTCAGCAAACCGGGGACTACCTCGCTTGACCCGGGGACTGCTCAGCGTGATCCGGTTGAAGTCATGCCGGTAGATCAGATGGAAATTGATGAGGACGTATTCCTTGCACGAGCGATAACAGCTTGGGAACTGCCTATATTCCAATTCCTGAAAGACGGAACGTTACCCACTGAGGAGGTGTTAGCCAGGCAAACTCAGAGGAAAGCAAAGGCATACACAATTATCAATTCCGAGCTGTACAAACAGAGTGTAACCAATGTCCTCCAGCGATGCGTTGACCCGGAAGAAGGGATTGACATTCTTCGAGACATACACCAAGGAGAATGCGGGCATCATGCCTCATCTCGAGCCTTGGTGGCAAAAACGTTCCGGCATGGGTTCTACTGGCCAAGTGCCTTAGAACAGGCAGAAGATCTGGTGAGGAAATGCAATGGTTGTCAAAGATATGCCACTAAGACACATATGCCAATGTCGGAACTCAAGACCATACCAATTACGTGGCCATTTGCCGTATGGTGCTTGGATATGGTTGGCCCGTTCAAACCAGCGAGGGGAAACATGACACACATTTTGGTCATGGTGGATAAGTTTACAAAATGGATTGAAGTGAAGCCTATAAGAAAATGTGATGGAGCTACGGCCGTAACATTTCTCAAAGACATTATCTTGAGATACGGTTATCCTCACAGTATCATAACTGATAATGGCACAAATTTCGCTGAAGGAGCATTTGCGCAGTTCTGCCGAGATAAGAAGATCCGGCTGGACGTAGCCTCGGTAGCCCACCCCGCATCGAACGGACAAGTGGAAAGATCCAACGGATTAGTATTATCCGGGATAAAACCCCGGCTCATTGAGCCCCTGCAAAGATCAGCGGGGTGCTGGATAGAAGAACTACCAGCGGTACTGTGGAGTTTAAGAACAACTCCGAATCGATCAACAGGCTATACGTCGTTTTTTCTGGTATATGGGGCAGAAGCTATATTACGAGCCGACATAGAGCATGATTCGCCTAGGGTCACCCAATACACAGAAGCCGAAGTGCAAGAAGCCCGGCAAAATGATGTTGATCTGCTAGAAGAAGCGAGAGAACTGGCACTGTCCAGATCCGCCATATATCAGCAAAATCTCCGACACTATCATAGCCGGAAAGTGTGCCCCCGAGTCTTTCGGGAAGGCGATCTGGTGCTCCGATTGGTACAACGTACTACTGGCATGCATAAATTATCCCCCCCATGGGAAGGGCCATTCATTGTGAGCAAAGCATTGAATGATTCTTACTATCTTATAGATGCAAAGCCACAGGAAAGGAACAAGGAGGACAGGTCCGGAGAGGAATCTAAGCGACTGTGGAATGTAGCACTACTTCGTCCCTTCTACACTTAGCTAAGAAGTGTATGTATCCGAGTTGTCTCATATGTCGGTATGTATGTCGGCAATGAGCTTATCAATGAAATAGCAGCGCCTCGAGCAGTAACTCGGGGACTGCCTTAATAATTATTGTTGTTGTCTCTCGTACATTAGCTGGAATAAGTTGTTCTACTTAACCCGGATTAGTAATGTGTGAGCACCAAAAACCCAACTCTTCGACTTGCTGCTGTCCAACAAGAATTGGCTTCATGGCAAGCAAGAGAACAAGTTTGGAATTGCGTAGCACATGAAAAACGACTAAGGAAACGAATTTATTCGAGCTAACTTTTGTTTTTCGGACTAACCCTGTATTTATTTTCAAGTTATTATGCTGAATTATTTTGAGCTAAGCCTAAAAGTTTCTAAGTATTGTTAAAACAACTTTTGAAGCTCGGATTCGTAAGTCGTAAAACCGAATCAAGGTAGACACGGACCGAGCCAGAGGATTGGACGAACAAGAAAATGAAACTCGGGGACTACGCCCAAGTTAATCCGGCATAGAAATGTAGTAGCAAAATATCACATATACAACATACAGTTGCACCCGGCATACCGGGGATCTGACAAATTTTCAAGTTTTTTGACCTAAGGAGCAGCAGGAGGAGGAAGTTCGGCGTCGTCGTCGCTGTCTTGAATATCTGAGGCATCACCTTCTCCGTCCTCATCCGACCCGTCTTTAGCGTTCTCAGCGTTCTCGTCTCCAGCAGATTCCAAGAAGCTTGGTCCTTCAACCTAGTCATGGATAGGAGAATATTCGACGAGGCTGTAGGCGCAAGCCTGGCGCTGAGCTACCCACTCCGGGTCATCAGTCCATCTGGATCCGGTGCGCCGACGTGTAAGGAGGCTGAGGTCGATCTTCTCATACCACGTGAGTATGTGGTGAAGGATAGTATCAGCCGCGGCACGCCCAGCGGATTCTCTCCAAAGATCGAGCTGGGTCTCAGTCTCCATTAGCTTCTTGACGAGAATCGCGGTGGTCTCCGGGCCAGAACGTGTTGAAAATGCGAACTACAACGTCGAGGATATCCTTGCCGTAATTCTTGACGATCTCCACGCGAGATGACAAGCTGACCAACAGGTCCTCCATGTCGTAAGGAATCTCCTCACCAGCAGGAGCGGCAGGAGTACCCCTCGCTTGGTGTAACACCCCCGGTCACTCCAGACCGACGGTTGTCACTTCTGGCAGCTCAATAGGATCTCTAGACTAGCCCCACAGACCAACACTAGTCTTTTCTGCGCACTTTGTCCTCACTCATGCGCACCCGGTTACCCACTTCCCGGTCGGTCACCCATCCTAGAATTGCTCTAGGCCAAACACGCTTAACCTTAGAGTTCTTTTCGAATGAGCTTCCGGAAAAGAAGTTGCAACTTGTTGGTATGGGTTTCCTATCAATCCTATTGAGCCATGCGCCAGGGTCTCACATACACCCACCCTTAGAAGATCGACGTCCTCGTCGATCAACCACAAGCCAGGAACGTCCCCTCTTGGCACACGTCTGTGCGTCCAGTGCCGGCACATGTGCCATGCCGTGTCCACTCCGGGCCACACGCGCCATGCGCCACATGTCCGCCACAGACCCGCACACGCCCGTTTAACCGCGAGGGTCGGCTCTGATACCAATTTGTAACACCCCCGGTCACTCCAGACCGACGGTTGTCACTTCTGGCAGCTCAATAGGATCTCTAGACTAGCCCCACAGACCAACACTAGTCTTTTCTGCGCACTTTGTCCTCACTCATGCGCACCCGGTTACCCACTTCCCGGTCGGTCACCCATCCTAGAATTGCTCTAGGCCAAGCACGCTTAACCTTAGAGTTCTTTTCGAATGAGCTTCCGGAAAAGAAGTTGCAACTTGTTGGTATGGGTTTCCTATCAATCCTATTGAGCCATGCGCCAGGGTCTCACACTTGGCAAAAATTTGCAACTGCTGCGCTTGCAATAGTGATGCTCTCAGGAAATTTGCCTGGAAGCCAGACAAGGGAAGAAGGTAAACAAAAGACATATGAAGCAACCCGGAAAAGTAGGTCGGAAGGAACTTACGTGATATGTGCCTGAGGATCCGGGTTAACTCCTTGATGCAGTCATCGTGTCTCTTGCGAAGTTGCTCAAGCTCAGCGTTTGCCGACCCAAGCTGGATGTCAGATTCTTTTAGTAGGTCCTGATCCTTGGAGATCTGGAGAGTAAGGCGCTCACGCTCTTCTGTGAAGTTCTGGCCAACCTTTTGGAGCTCGGTTTGGTGCTGGGCCTTCATCTTCTCCATCTCAGCCTTGAGCCTGGCAATCTCGTTGTCCTTAGTCTGGAGGAGAGCAAGCTCATCATCCTTTTTCTTTAGCTCGGCTTGATGCTGCCCTGCTTGTTCGAGAAAATGCAGCATCATATCAGGCACGGGCACACTATCCTCAAGCGATGCTGAAATAGTATGTTGACCCAGCAGAGCCGAGGAGTGAATGTTTGCCGAGCCAAGGAGAAGAGGAAATGGAAAACACTACGAGGTCGGACAAAAGAGGACATACCACTGATTTCCTTCTTCCGCATGATCTTGTTCTCAGCCTCCACCCCAGCTGTAGAAACCGAATGAGGAGATTAGTTCGACAGAAGAAGGTGAAGAAAAACGGAGAAGTGCCAAGGGAGAAACTTACCCTCTTTTCATGTTCTGCAATAAGTGCAACGTGCTTTGCGCGTAGCATCTTGTGGGTATCCAGCAGACATTGGAATTCAGCACTCCAGCGATTGGTAGTTACCTAAAAAAAAAGTACAGAAGCGTGAAATTAGCTTGGTGCATATTCGAAGTGTACAAAATCCGGGCCAAGTGGAACTTAACCCGGCTCTAGGTGTGTGCATATTCGAAGTGTACAAAATCCGGGCCAAGTGGAACTTAACCCGGCTCTAGGTGTGTGCATATTCGAAGTGTACAAAATCCGGGCCAAGTGGAACCTAACCCGGCTCTAGGTGTGTGCATATTCGAAGTGTACAAAATCCGGGCCAAGTGGAACTTAACCCGGCTCTAGGTGTGTGTGTATTTGAAGTGTACAAGATCCGGGCCAAGTGGAACTTAACCCGGCTCTAGGTGTGTGCATATTCGA
This sequence comes from Avena sativa, assembly GCA_916181665.1. Classification (NCBI taxonomy): domain Eukaryota; kingdom Viridiplantae; phylum Streptophyta; class Magnoliopsida; order Poales; family Poaceae; genus Avena; species Avena sativa. Next base: position 537,661,839 of record OV702289.1, on the reverse strand, counting down.
AGTTCACATGGAGCTACGTTAGTTTCTAATGAGCATCCGGCCGAGTAACAAGCTACTCCACCGGAGGCTCGGGGACTAATGGTTATTATCTACAGCATGTAAAGGAGAAAAGACATACCTCCATCATTCGCCCCGCGAGGTTAATTGCCTTAGCGGCGGTATTCATTTGGGCGGAAAATTCTGCGGGGCCGAACTTTTCCGGAAGATCGTCATTGTGGACGAACTCCGCCTTGTTCTAGTTCATGACAAACTCAATAAGGCTCGGAGGGTACCGCTCACCGGTGGGCATATGGGGTGCCACCAAGCCCTTCGCGTGTGCTTCTTTCCTCTCAACCAAGGCAAGGGCTGGGCTGGTATGCAGAACCATCTGCTGGGCATCAGTTGGCTCGGCAGGAACATCCTTCGCTGCTGGAGCTTTCTTGGGAAGCATCGACGCTAGGGTTCGCTACCCAGCCTCGACAAATGCAGACTTGGTAGCATTCGGAGCCTTTTTGCCCTTAGCTTGCTGGGAAGAAGTAACTGCAGTGGATTTCCCCTTAGAAGCTGTTGGAGTAGTTCCTCGCCGAGGTTGAGATGACTCGGACGAGGCGGAAGAACTTGGCACTGGAGCTCTTGTAGATGGACTTGGAGCTGTTGTTGGTTTTCTTGGTGCCGGAACAGGTGCTGATGCTGGTTCGGTCACTGGTACTGGAACTGCTGCTGGTGTTGGTGTTGAGATAGACCCGGTGGCTGCTGGTTGCGGCGATGCCGAAGTTGTGGGCGCCGTCGCCTCGGCTAGACCAACCCCTCCCGCTCCAAGGTCGCATTCCTCTCGACGAGGTAGTGCGGAACCCGGAGCAGCCGCAGAACCCTCTGGAATAGGGCTCAGTGGACGTGACTCGTCGTCACGAGGAGGAGAAGGTCCAGATCGAAGTGGTGAAGAGATGCTTGATCCGCTCTGAGGGACCTCCACTGGAGCCCTGAAGAAGAGAATAATGTCAGAAGAGAAATTACCACGATGCAAGGAGAAGTGAGTTACGCAACGAAAAATGATTTACGCATCCGAGGTTTCGGCCTCCTTGGGTTTCCGGGCCCTTCGTGCCGGGGCTTTGCCTACCGGCTTGGAGGCAGTCTTGTCTCCAGCCTTCTTTCGCCTTTTTGTGGGTTGAGAAGGTTCGGAGGAGGAACTTGGTTTAGCTCCGCGCTTCTTCTTCGACGCCATCGGAACCGGCTCGCCCGTAGCAAGTGGAGGATCCTCGTGGATATGCCCACCGGGGTTAGCTGATGCCGGAAAGGCAAAAGAAAGAGGGACAGCCTCAAAAGGTTCAATCACGTCGACATCCGAGTCATCCTCATCATCGGGCCAGTCTCTAAGAGAAGAGAATTTACCGCTGGGTCGTTTTGTAGCGTCGGTCATAGGGAGAAACATCTCTTGGTCCGGCTCCTCCTCATCCGGGATTTCTCGGTCTGGCGCCCACCTAAGGGTCGGATCCGTACCATCCTCAAGAGTTTGCTGAAGGAACAGATGAGAGAAAGCATGAAGAACAGAGTCAAATATACAACAAAAACCGACACATATTTGATCCGAAATAACTTTGCCCCGCGAAGCTTACCGTGGGAGGGAGCCTGTCACGACAGAAGTGCTCAATTCCCCATGTCCATTCGGCGGAGAAATCCTTGTGGGTGGTGAAGAGAGCCTTGACCCGGCGAAAAATCTCCGTGTTGCTCAGCTCGAAGGAGGAGGTCCGATTGGGGTCGCGGCCGAAACTCATATGGCACACCTTGTGGGTGCGCTTCTGGAGGGGAGAGATTCGGTTGCGCACGAACGTGATCATAGCATCCTCGTTGCGCAATCCAAGTTTCTTCAGTTCCGCGAACCTCTTGTTAACTTGGTTGGCCAGAGCCGTGGGCTTCTTGGAGACCTCCTCCCAGAATTCCGGATTAGGTGGACTCGGAGTGTAGGGGAGCAACCGAATCAAATCTTCAGTGCCCGAGTTCTGGACATAGAAGAAGGTCTAGGCCCATCCTTTGCAGGAGTCAAGCCCGGTGACCCGGAGGAAAACGGAAGTCCTCCGGGGTGAGATGGATGCAGCTCCGAATTGGGTGAGCTGCTTGTCCTCAGATTCAACTTGGATATTGGGGATGACGTTATGATGAAGGCCGAAGAACCGGATCCACAACTCCTTCGTGGGCCACAGTCCGGTGTAGCCTTCGATCGTAGAAGCAAAGGCAGAGAGAGGTGATAGCATTGGCTGGAAGATGGTGCGGCTGCAGGTGGTAGGTGCTAAGCCAATCCCAAAAAAAATCGCTCACCGGCAGGCCAAATCCCCGTTGAAAGTGGGACAAGCACACGGCGAACTCACCCGGATTGGGTGAGGGGGCCAGTTTGGCGGAGGGGAGACGAGCAGCGACGCCGGCAGGGATGCGTCTAGTCCGGTAGAGCCAGTCAAGGTCATCTTGACAGACCCATGATCCAGCCCACGCGCCACGGTCCGCCGTAGCGGTGTCCTCCTCCATTTCTTGCTCGGCGACAACGAGCTCCTCCTCCGTCATCTCGTGCTCGCTACCCTCACTGGCGCTGGCGGCGGCGGGAATCTGAGGCCTGGATTGGCGAGGACCCGTGGCGAGGAAGTTGCATAGCGGTGGCTGCGATGCAGAGGCACGGGGAAAGTGCGGCGGCGGCGCTGCTGCTAGGGGCACTGGCGGCGGCGCGGTCGCGAGGAAGATGAAGAAGAAGAGCAACGGGCAGAGGGGCGCAGAACAGGGAAAAATTCTAAGGGGTGCGCCCCTCCGCTACTTAACCACCCCCTGAGAGGGTGAGTGGGATCGCGCCCTGCCAATAAGCAACATGGTGTGGCCATGTATCACGTGTCTCAACCAATCGTAGAGGAGCCACACAGAGGGCCACAAAGCAGAGATGATCCCGTGACGTGATGCACTGATGCGGTAAACGAGGAGGCAGGCATCACGTGACCCTCGCACAGTGATAACTGACAATTACTGCGGCGGTTACTGTGCTGGCCCTTAAAATAAGACGACGTAATGATTAGCCTCCACGTGGGTTGGCGTATGAGAGAAGGAAACAAGGCCCGGATTAAACCATGGTAACCCGGACCGCAAGTAAAGACTTAGAATGTGCAGAGGGAAAGTAAAACCATGAGATCCGAGTCACAGTGGTAACTCGGCCGGCAAACGAAAACTTGGAATGTGCGAAGGGAACGTAAGTCCATATAATTCGAGATAAAGAGCTAACCCGGAAATGACATCCAAGGCTCGAACATAAATGAACCTGATGTGGCCTTAGCGGCCAAGGCAGCTAAGACCGCACCAACTTCGGGGACTAATGTTGGGGGATACCCCCGGGTAGGGTCACTCCGGGGTATAAAGGCCGAGTTAGCCGAGGTTCGACAGGATCAAAGCGGATGCTGGCCGGGTCACCTCAAGGCAGGCCGGATCACGGAGTAACCCGGACCAGGGGGGGGTCGCCTAACATTGTCTCAGCCTACTTAAGGAGTGAGTCGGAAGTGCTTGTCTAACTTGTATGCAGGAACAGGTGTGGCCGGATCTACCATGATTCGGGTCCCGTTTAGCTTCTGGGAGAAGGAAGGAATCTCTCTAGTCAAAAAGAAGGCCCAGTACGCACTGCATGGGCAAAGCAAGCAAGGGCAAGACCACCGGGTCATGGCCGACAAGGGTGACGACGCCCGTGTCGGCTGACGCGGGAGCCGCAGAGGCTCACGTAGCTAAAGCATGTATGACGCGGGGGAAAAGCACCCCGATCGGGTTACTACTTTGAGAGGAGGCATATTCTTAGGAATATGCCTCCACGTATGCCCTAGGCAGAGACCGAGCCCCCTCTATATAAGGGGGGGTAGGGTTTTCAGTAGAGGGGTTGAGTTCTAGTTTGGTTGTTCTTTCTTCGATACTGATTTTGCTAAGGTTCTAGGAGTGAACTGTAGTTGAGAGTAAGAGAGCTTCTTCTTCCTCCTCTCGCCAATACAACTCTAGGAGCACTTGTAAACTTGAAAGGAATACAATCTTCTGTGTGGAGAATCACTCCACTATCCCTCCCTGGATTCCCCTAGCGTGTATTTGTCCCCACCTTTAGCCTATCCATGGATCTGCCGTGACACCACCACGACACACAGTCGCCAGGAGCACCGTCGAGCACCGCCTCTGTCCCTCAGAGCGCGGGAAGCTCCCGACCAATTTCCACCTCCCCTAGCCATACCATAAAGCCATAGAGGACCGCCCACCGTCTGCCTACCTCGCCCACGCCGGTAGCTGCCTGTATCGCCGTCACCGACGAGATCCGCCCACACCCGTCGGTCCCCTCGTCGAGCCTATATAAGAGAGCCTCCCTAGCACCATTTCTTCACACCAACCAGCTCCCCTCTCTCCACTGATCGTTTCCCCTCTCTCGCCAAAGGCGCTCGAGCAGCCCATCGCCGGAATTCCACCGGAGGCAGCCGCTGCAGAGGAGGAGAAGTTGCAGTCGATTTTCGTCCACCTCAGCCCCTGCCGTGACCTCGCCTAAGTATGCCGTCGTCCACCAGTTTGTTTGCCGCCTCGCCGCACTAGCTGGAGCCCTGGTACGTCCCCAGTAGACCCCCACCGACCGCTTAGGGTTCAGTCTCGCCGGCGACGACCGTGGACCGTTAGATCGTATTCTAATCGTGTGGTTCTTATCGCCCCGTACCGCTTCGCGTTTAAAGAGTCACTGACAGGTGGGCCCCCCCTGTCAGCAGCCCTCATCCACGCGGAGTGTACAAGGGCCGGCCCATTTAGTTTCCCGCGCTGACCCAGTAATTCAAATATAGGTTTTTCTTTTTAGAAGTAAACTTAATTCTGACCCTTAGTTTAAAAATTAATTCAGAGAGTTATACAAATCCAAATTGAGTGATTTCAATATTGTTGGAAAGGTAATGAAAATCTCTATCCATGCCCGTTGGATTTAAATCAATTAGAGTTAGAAATCTCTCCTAGTAGAAATAACAAGACAGAAGCTTTTGGACATTCAAACATTTTGATAAAATCAACCATAATAGCTTTTGAGTTGATTCCAACTCTCAAAAATCACTTTTAACCATACCTATCTGAATATGTAATAATATTAAGGTTTGGATGCAATGACTTGGGACTAGTACCAAAATAATGCTATATAGGCATTTCTAGTCACTTTAAAGCATTAATTATTAAACTTAAACTTATTAAAATATGATCCAACCTTTAAATCACATTCCCATATGTTAGAATATGTGGTGATGACATGTGTCCACGTGATCCCATATTTTATTTGGAGAATATTAAATTTTAGTTATTTTCAATAAGTAGAAATTACTTTTCTCAAATAAAAAGAATGAAGCTAGTTAATTAAACCTTGTGATGTTGGTGATGATACTAGATCAGCAAATGTGTGCCTTAGTGTGCTAAGTAGACTAGTTAAGTATTGTTTGGTTATTGTGTATCCCGTATGTATTTATAGACGATATTACCGACCAAGCTTTCGAGGAGGAGGAGTTCTACCAAGAGGAGGAGGAAGAAAAGTTCAACCACTGCACTACCCAAGGCAAGCTATTATTGGCAAGATAACACTTGCAAGTATTATACTAGTAAGCCATCATTAACAATGCAAGCTAACCCTTGCAAGCTAGATAACCTAAGCAAATGCACTAGGCATGCATTGGTTATACCCTTTTGACTATTACCTACTCCAAGTTTTACTTACAAGTTTTACTTCCTTTACTTTACCAAAGTCCTTTACTTTGTTTATAGATAGAATAAAGAGTATAAAACTTGACCTATCTAGTTAGACTTAGATGTCATGCTATGGCATGAGATTGAGATTAGCATCCCACATTAGTGAACACTCTTAACTTAGTAGTTTGGAGTCAAACCAAAAACTTGATTCACTTTAGATGGGAATACTTGGTGAAAATGACTTGTGAAAACCTTGGAATGATGAGTCATTCTATTGAGATGTTTTGACATGTGTTGAGAAACACAAATGGTTTATGATGATGAAAATGTTGAGGCATGAGCCTTAGCCGTTTTAGAAAACTAATGGTTGGGTTTGGATGCGATACCATTCCAATTTTACCGTACAACCACAATACCTGAATTGGGTAAGGCTTAGCCGAAAGTTTATATGCATTAGTATTAGTTCCCTTGCGGCAGAGGTTTGAGCTGAGGCTACCTCTCAATGTTGTCCACCTATGCAGTCCCAAGATGACAGATGGTCATAGTTGGGAGGCCATGCTCATAGGAGAGGTGCTTATACTAGGGTGTGTAAAGGAAAGGTTATGTTTGATTATCTCCATACTAAGTATGATGATTCAGGGTTATCCCTGACAGATATATCGAATCTTGTGGTGAAAGTGTACCACCTGCAGAGTGTCAAACTATTCGAATAGCCACGTCCGCGGTTATGGACAGTTGGAGTGGCCATACTGTTCCGTTGTCAGATGTTTTCAAAACAACTTATGAAATGAATTGTGACATGACTTGACCACAACAGAGTTGTGACTATAACAATTAAGTTCCCACTTAGGTGATTTCAAACTTTATTTTATCTTTCTTTGTTTCTGAACTCAGCTTAGGTTTCAAGCTGAACTTTACAAATAGGATTAGAACTTAGCTTTCCCACTAGAACTATCTTACTTGTTAGTGGTAGTTTGCGAGTAATTAAAGAGTACTCATGGATTTTGTCCCTGGCTATTCCCGTGGCCAGACTATGAAGGAGACTACCAAGAGGAAGGACAGCAGGACGACTATGATAACTAGGACTATCTTCCATCATCAGCATTGCCTATGACCCTGAAGATGGACCCCACCGCTATGCTTATTAATTATTCCGCTGCTTGTTGTATTAAGACTGGATCATGAGATCTTTTATTTATGTAAGACCTTATTATGGTTTGTAATGGATGATGTACTGTGATATTCAATCTGTTATGTCTCGCAAAAATGGTAATCCTGGGATTGCGATGTATGGCATAACATGCATCTGGGATTAAAAATCCGGGTGTTGACAATTTTTGCTAGATTTAAACTGTAGAAATTCTTAGAGTTAAATTATACGTACAAACACTTTGCATTTTTGTAGGTTGGAGATATTTGATGAACCAAAAACAACAGACTTAGCCTATCAGGTAGCACCTTAATAAGATTAAATTGTTCATTTGGGCCAGGTGCAAAGAATTAAGTAACAAACTGTGCTAGCTGCAAAAAAGATGTTGCTTTTGTGTTTTGTGCAACAAACACCACAAAGGTTGGTGTGAGCTGCAATTTTCTCCTACTAGTAGAATACCATATCATCACAATATAAATTTATAATAGGTAAAGTTGAGAAATATTTATAATTTCGAGCCGCTTCCATAAAGTATCAGGTGGTTCTTGTACTTGTGCATAACGTTCATTGTGCTAATGTCTATCAATAGGATCTCCTACTTCCTCCATTTCAAAATATAAGATGGTTTAGCTTTTGTGAAACAAATGTATTTAGACATCTTTTACTACACACTAAAAATAGTGTGTAGGTTCGGAGTAAACCACACACTAAAAGCTATCTACATACGTTCGTTTCGCAGAAGTTAAAACATCTTATATTATGGAACAGAATGAGTAGATGCTAGAATGGAAAAAAAGATTCAAGGCGTAGCAATGTTGGAATTTGCTAGTCTTGATACAATGGTTAATGTTGAAAGTTAACCATACACTATATAGTGGTAATATAAGATAAGGTAAATCTCTAAAAAATATGGTCTTGTCACATCAGCTTAACTAAAGAGTAGTGCATGAGGCTAGAACCGTTGAAGGGAAGGTTGTTTACATAGAGTACGACCCTTGCACAAATATTGAGGTGATTGCTCCTTAAAGTGTATGGCATGTGGTCTGTAACATCCTGTTGATACTAAAATTTATATAATTTCTAAAGGAACTTTAGAATCGACAGACTAAAGTGCATTATGCTCAAGGTCTAAAAATATATAGTCAAGTTCGTACTAGTAACTAAATATTGTACCGATACAAGGACATGTTTGAAAGGAGAGAGACCAACAAGTTGAAAGCTGATGACTTCAGACAACCAAACAAAATAAATGGTTCAAGAAGGTCGAGAACTATTCCTCTAATTATAGTACCAAGTACTCGTATTACATATGGATTGCATCAGTATGTACTATGGCAACATGTCTTGTTTCTTAGTTAATCATGAGGCCCGTTCCCATCGAGGGTGTTTGCGAAGGTTGGGATGAAACAAAGCGGATGCTTCACCGTTCCTGTCCAGAAGCGAGGGTTACTAATTCCCTCCAAGACATTGATTTCAAAAGTAATACCATAGTCTTTACCACTTGGACTGAAGCGATATAATTCAGGCTACCACTCTTTGAAAAGCCATGCTGCAGTTGGTAAGATGTAGACACAATTCTCGTTAGATAACCTGAGGCAAGATCTGCACTTCCTTCATGCATGATAATCGGATAGTTCATTCCAAGGAAAAGAGAATATGATTCAAGGTCAGCAATTCTTTCCCATGGATTAGCTTGATCAACCTGACCAGTGTTCATTGAAAATACCAAGTAGCCAAACCCAAAAGTATAAGTGGAGATAGTGTGACCGTAGTGTACAACACGAGGATGAGTAGCACTAGTACGATGGCGGCAATGACAAGTAAGACAACTGGGATCATAAGAAGCACCAAGCGTATATATATATGAAGAAGTCTAGAACCATCTGAAAATCTTGGTAACCACCAAAAACCAAAAAAGTAGTCGTGCTCGTCTCCAGTAGTATTAAGAAATGAATCGACCAACTCATCCGCGGCAGCTGGTCATGCCAGGACCACCGCAGGACCTTAAAAAGGTAGAATGATTTAACTTATAATTCCGGCAGCATGATATAGTGAATCCTACTGAAAAATTTCCTTCCAATTGAACTGCATGCAAAGTAGCTTGAACATAGGAAAACAACTACAGCCTATAATCGTACAAAGGTAACAAAGCATTATATAATAGGGAAATTTCCAAAAGAACGGACTCATCTTTTTTTCGAACAAGACGGGCAATTTTTAGCTTGTTTTATTTAAACAACACAAAAATAATTGACCGGTTCATTTGAAGGGGAACTTGTCGAAAACCCGTGAAAATGAAGAAAATATAGGATAGGAAAGATACATGATTTTACATTTACATGTCCATTTATACTCCTGTAGGATTGCGGTGTGTTGGATTACATTGTAGGGAAAAATCATTAAACGAATTCTTTTTAGGAGCTTCAAGTAGATCTTAAATTCCTATAGAATGAATTAAAAGAGATCCGGAAAAATCTACTGTGCATAATTCAATCCGATGAACCAAACGACTGCTATAAGAAAAATCCTACGGAAATCCTATGATTCATATAGTTCATAGAGTCTAAAATAACTACTTGTATTTTCATTTAAACGAAATAATCCCTAAGTCAATTTAGTAAAATAGCTTGGGCACATGAGTAATTAAGCCAGTACACTACATATGAAGGAATAATTACTAGGATGCAGAAGATCCCAAACATGAACGTTACCATACAGAGCTGTGGAGAACACCATTCCGTCGTGGGTAATTCCATCATTGTAACTATAAGGGCTCAGGGTGTGGTTAATAGGAAGTGGAAGAACTGTCCATCCATCATCACCGCCCTAAAGGATGGAAATTCTGACGTTGAAGATTACAACAAGCGAGAAATCTTTATATCTCCTAGCAGCTGTGGGAACTTGGCAAATAATAATCTTCGGCATTACAACTGGAAGATCATTACACTACTAGGAAAACAACTATAGATAGACAAGCTATTCTATGACGCATATACAAAACCATGCGCCATACAAAAATATCAGTGGCGCATATAGAAAAAAATGCCACTGAAATTTGGCAATTCAGTGGCTCACGGAAACAATATGCGCCATATAAATGTGGATTTCTGTGGCGCATATTTTCCTATGCGCCACAGAAACTGATGATTCTATGGCACATATATACATATGTGCCACTGAAAGTTGATAGGACCCAGAACCAAAAATGGGGGGAGACAATTCTGTGGCGCATATGTCTATATGCACCATAGAAAGTGATTATTCTGTAGCGCATAAAAAAAGTGGAAAATAGATCCCCTTGTGGATCGCCTTTTCAGTTTTGTAAAAAATAAATGAAAATAATAAAAACTTCAATTTTTTTTTCCTTTGAGATGTAGTTATATTTTGATGTGTACTTGTAGGGAAAATTGAAAAACGTGAATTTCAATGTATTTTACAAAAAAGGTCATGGCGCAGGAAAACGATAATAACTTTTGCGTACAATGTCGGAAAAAATGTTTAACCTATCAAAACGATCGTCTCGAAATTTCCTACTCGATTCCAACCGCTAGAAGCCATTGAAGATTTTACAGATTCCGCAAATTCAGAAAGAGTAAAAATTTATGGTAGAAAGAAGATTTTTTCTGCAAAAAGATAAAAAAGAGCTCGAGTACCTGTAGGGTATACCCATGTGAGGGGGAGAAACTTCTGTGGCGCATTTCTCCTCATATGCGCCACAGAAGTCTTGGGTGAGATTCGAAATTTGAATCCGCCAGTGCCCCTTTTCCCTCCTTTTTATCCATTAAACCTCCTCTCCTACATACTTCTCCTTCCTCCACTTCTCCACTTCTCCTCTCCTCCATACTTCTCCTCCCTACACTTCTCCTCTTATCCTCCCTCCTCCTTCCCCTCCACCTCCGGCCATTGTATCCTTCTCCTCCTCCACCTTCAGCCATGGCCACTACCTCCTCCTACTGCTACTCCAGCGACCTCCTCCAACTCCTCCGGAGACCTCCTCCAACTCCTCGGGAGACCTCCTCCTCCTCCGGTGACCTCCTCCTTCGGTGATGACCACCTCCTCCTCCGGCAGCCTCCTTCCTCCACCATCTCTGGTGACACCTCCGGCGACCCCCCTCCTCCATCAACCTCCGGACTAGCACTCCTCTAGTGACACCCACTTCTAGCCACCTCCTCCGGTGAAAAAATTCTGGCGGCCGAGGTGGTGCTAGATTCAGATCTGGCCTGCCTTTTTTTTGAAAATTTTAAAAAAATTATGTGGCGCATATTGGCAATATGCTCCATAGAAATTTTAGATCTATCCTGCCTTTTTTTGAAATTTGAAAAAAAAATCTGTGGCACATATTGGCAATATGCGCCACGAAAATTTTGAGATTTCTATGGCGCATATCAATATGCGCCACACAAATATTATCAGTGGCGATGTAACAGTGGCACATCCCATATGCGCCACTGAAATGCAAAATAGGTGCGCCACTGATAAACTTTCTCCTAGTAGTGTTATCCAACAAGAATGTGGTTGTCTGGTTGGTTCCTTGGAACGACAACGCTAGGAGAGGAATCTTGTGACGAGTGTACATGTTGTGAAGCTCCAACTTGCCTCTGAAGCCAGCCGTGGCAATCCAATCTACATTGGCGCCTACCCACTACCCAGAAGTATAGCCTGGTACCATAGCATCGGAGCAGGACCTGTCCAATGGCGATAGCTTACACGGGAGGCTATCAATTTTAAAATAATGCAAGAAATCTAGCGGTCCCTTCGTCGGAGCGTGGGGGTGGGGGGATGAAGAACACATGGGAGGCCAAATGGTAGTGAAGCATCCAGAGTTGCGCTAGCTTTCGCAGAGTCAAGAAAATGTTTGGACGAACCGATTAGGCTGGCAGCAGTGATGATGCCGCATCTAGTTATGAGTTCTTCAAAGGGGCATTCGGTAAACATGTTGTGAAAGAACTCAGAATCATGCTCACTGTTCTTGCTCGCTGACACCATCTCAAGGCAGTGTCTGTATTTTATTGATTAGGGTTTTGGAGGAGAGGGGGAATTGACAGCGGCAACTGCCTGAGCGAGATGCAGAAGAGAATCCGAAATGGGCATATGGCAGTAGTGGCGACGCGTGGTGCTGATAGGGAAGACACCGGGAAGATAAGGGGAAGACACCCTGGAGGGGGTGGGAGAATAGGCAAGGGGGAAAAGTTGGATTAATCAACACAAGCGTGCGCTCCTCAGCTGCATTTCGAGGAGACAGTGACCCGCCAACTCCCTACTCCCTACTACTAGTAGACGTCTAGACGGCCGGAGTAGTTAATTTGGAGGAGACTATGACCAGCCCGACTCCCCAGAACTAGACGTCTAGGGTACGGTCGTACTGTAATTCGGAAATCCGAGCTATGTATTTTTATTTTATTTGCATGGACGAGATCTATATTTCTTTTTTCATGGAACGAGATCTATATTAATGAAGCTAAGGGTATATTTTACAGAAAGGACCATAAGAAAACAAGGAAACACAACCAGGTCCCACAAAATTACAACAAGCACCCTGCAGGGATTCGTCGGAACGTGATCTAGTCCCTATAAGAATGAGCTCTATATTTGCTTTGTCAATTCCATGCCCACGGAAAGGTAGTTTGGCAAAGAGCTACACTTTTAGTCCCGCTTAATCCGGGGTGCAAATTAGTCTCACATCTTGTAATTGGGGCAAAACTAGCCCCACAACTTGCACCCCGGGCGTAGCTTAGTATATTTCAAACGGAATGGATGGAATTTGAATGAACTGAGCAAATTTGACCGTGCTGAGTTGTCCTTACCGGGCAGTTTTGCGGGTTAGTCCATACTAGTAAGTTGCACCTGCCTTGCACATCAGACTCAGATAATAGGAGTATGACATATCATCACTATAAAATTATAATAGGTAAAGTTCGAGAAATAATTATACTTCTGAGCTAGATCCATCAAGTATTGGGTGTATATCTGTGTACATATGTGTTTGCTTTAGATTTTCATGTTGGTTGTCCCTCGCGACTCTGAAGGGGCGAGTTGTTTTAGGCGAGTCCCCGAGCGTGGTACTTAGCCGTTTTGGGCGTGTGCCTATTGTAAGGTATTGGTGCGTTGTTTGTAATGCGTCTCTTCCCCTGGCTCGGAGAGCCAGTCGCATGGCGAGTCCAAGGCAGCTCTCTTACTTGGTGTGTTCCCGAGCCGCGTGAGGGTTTCTTTTTGCGTAGTCCTCGTGCGTGGTACTTAACCGTTCGAGTGACTTTGCGTGAGGATGGGGAGGACATGTCACTGTGGGAAGCGTTTGCCGGTCGTCTTGGCCCGGTGGGCCAGTTGAGCAGGGCGACTCCAATGGTGGCTCCGGGTTGGTGTGTTTGTGGACGTCACATAGCCTGAATATTTCGGTGTCATTGGGTCGCACTACTTAGCCGTGCCGGTCGCTCGACCAAGGGTTGACTTCCGTAGGTAGCATATTGCTGAATGTACGAGTGCGAGTGGCACAAGATTATGGCGAGTAGACACAATTTGTACGATCCGAATGAATTTCATTATATACTAGCTGAGTACAAGTTTGAGTTCTATGTATAGAACTTTCGGAGGAGGTTTACATTCCATGGCCTCCCGACCTCGAGCTGACCATTGCCCCGTATGTCGATGAGGTAGTAGGCGTCATTACCGAGGACACACCCTATGGCGAATGGTCCCTCCCATGGGGGGGAGAGTTTGTGCATGCCCTTCTTGTCTTGGGCCAGTCATAGGACCAAGTCGCCATCCTGGAAGGTGCGGGTCCAGACTCAGCGACTATGGTAGATGGCGGTGCGGGAGCGAGCGAGGTCGCGTGCCTCGTCGAGCTGGTCGATGTTGTCTTGGCGGGCGATCTTATTTGTTGCCTCGATGTAGTCGGTGACTTGAGGTGACTCGTGCTCTAGGTCGGTTGGCATGACGACTTCGGCGCCGTATACCATAAAGAAGGGCGTGAACCCTGTGGAGCGGTTGACGGAGGTGCGGATCCCCCATATTACGGAGGGGAGCTCTTTGATCCAGCATCCTGGGGTTCGCTTGAGGGGCACTTGGAGTCGTGGCTTGAGCCCGTGGAGGACGCTCTGATTGGCGCGTTCTTTCTTGGCCGTTCGGTTCCGGGTGGGCGACTGAGGCGAGATCGAGTAGTATGCTATCCTCTTCGCAGAATTCCGCCATGGCGCCCTTGGCAAAGTTGGTGCCGTTGTCTGTTATGATGCTGTGCGGGTAGCTGTACCGGTAGATGAGCTCGCGGAGGAACTTGGTGGCTGATGACCCACAAGTATAGGGGGTGTATCGTAGTATTTTTGATAAGTAAGAGTGTCGAACCCAACGAGGAGCAGAAGGTGCTGGCTAGTGGTATGGATTAAGAATTCTTTGCAAATACTTAGCAAACGGATTTTTAGGGGTTTTTGATAATGCAAGCAAATAAAGTACGAGTAAATGAAAGACAATAAGAATAAATGCAGCAAGTGGCCCAATCCTTTATGCAGCAAAGGACAAGCCGGTTGTATTACTTAAGATGAGCAAACGTTCTCGAAGACACATGGGAAGACTGGCAAGTGCTTTCGCTTCATATAGTTGATTAATCTTCTTTAGCTTGCTAAGTGTTGTGTGGGTGAACCTGTGCTAATGTACCGACCTTCCTAGGACTAATACATACTTGTGATTATACCCCTTGCAAACATCCGTAAGTACAAGAAAGTAATTAAGGTAGAAACCTAACCACAGCTTTAAACTCTAAGACCCTTACGTCCCTTGTGCAATGGTTTCCTAATGGGGGTTCAGGTTTCTGTCACTCCGGCAACCCCTACGATTAGTAGCCAAATACACAATGCATTCCCCTAGGCCCATATATGTGAAGTGTCATGTAGTCGACGTTCACATGACACCACTAGAAGAAGTACACCACAACTTAAATATCAAACTATTGAATCTTTCTCAACACAACTCCACTACTAACAACATGACTTCTCCCATGTCCTCAAGAACAAAACGAACTACTCACAAGACATCATATGGATCATGATCAGAGATGGAATAATGATGTATAACAATATGAACATAAACAATAATTCAATGGTTCACTCAATAGCATCAACTACAAAGAGTAATCAACACCGGGAAAGTTTCCCCTAAGAATTATGCAAGATTCAACCCAATTGTCACAACAATATGGAGATGGTGATGAGGGTGCTGATAGTGGTGATGATGATGATGATCCCGATGAAGTCCAGTGATACATTGCAAATGTATCTATAACTTTTGATGTTCCATGCTTGGTTTTATCCACTTTCTTGTGTTTTGTCCACACTTTGGAGTACTTTTCATATGAATTCTTGGACTAACCTATTAACAAGAGCCACAGTGCCAGCTGCCTGTTTTCTGCTATTTTTGGTTCCAGGAAAGTCAGAAAATGAATATTCTCGGAATTGGATGGGACAAAAGCCAAAGTGCCTATTTTTCCGGAAGTCATCAGATGCCAGAATACGAGACGGAGAGGGGCCAGGGGCCACCACACCACCTAGCCACGCAGCCCAGCCTGGCCCACGCCAGGGGGTGGTGTGGCCGCCTCCGGCACCCCCTCGGCCTCCCCTTCCGCCTATAAGATGCCCTCGGGACAAAAACCCTAAGTGCCCGATCAAAAATCCATGAAAGAGTCTGTAGCCGCCGTCATCTCCATCCCTAGATCAGCAGGGATCTGAAGCTCTTCCCGGCACCCTGCCGGAGAGGGGAATTCACCCTGGAGGCCTTCTTCATCACCATGCAAGCCTCCGGTATGATGCGTGAGTAGTTCATCCTTCGACTACGGGTCCATGTAGTAGCTAGATGGCTGGTTCTCCTCCTTTATGCTTTCATGTCTAGATCTTGTGAGATCAATTCATGATCAAGATCATCTATTTGTAATCATACATGTTGTGTTTGCGGGGATCCGATGGATATTGAGATGCTATTTCAGATTGATTATTGATTCTATCATGTCTTTGTTATTTGTGATCTTGCATGCTTTCCGTTGTTAGTAGCTATCTTGGCCAAGTAGATGCTAGCAACTCCAAGAGTTAGTATTTATGCTCGATAGTGGGTTCATGCCTCTGGTAATCTAGGGAAGTGACAGAAATCTCTAAGGTACTAGATGTGCTGTTGCTACTAGGGAGAAAACAACAATCCTTTGTTCATAGAACAATCTTATTGTTTACTTTACACACAGTTCATAAAGCAATAATCTGTTGCTTGCAACTTAATACTGGAGGGGGTTCAGATGATAACCTGAAGGTGGATTATTAGTCATAGATGCAGTTGGATGGCGGTCTATGTATAATGTTGTAATGCCCAATCGAGTTCCAAAGGAGTCAAGATGATTAGTATATGCATGTATTGCTTTCTCGATGTTTGTCAATTGCCCCGCTGTAATTTGTTCACCCAGCATGTTATCTATCTCAGGAGAGCCACCTCTAGTGAACTATGGATCCCGGTCCTTTTTCTTTTACATACAATCTATAAATTGTTTACTGCTTTGTGTTTACCTTTTGCAAACTATTACTTCCTTCCATTCGATATGTTTAATCCTTTGTTTTCCGCAAAACACAGTGAGATTGACAACCTCATCGCAAGTTGGGGGCAAAGTTCTGTGGTTGTGTTGCGCATGTCTCCACGTTGCTACTAGCACCGGTAGTGCGCCCTGCCAAGGCTCAGCTAGCAACACCTTTGGGGTGTTTCCTTGCTCCTACTAGTTCGATTAAACCTTGGTTTCATAACTGAGGGAAACTTGCTTCTATGCTCATCATACCTTCCTCTTGGGGTTCCCAACGAGCTCTATATCAACATCGCACCAGCATTTTTCGAGCGCCGACACTGAGCCATCAAGCATTTTTATGGCGCCGTTGCCGGGGAGTCAAGGACATCTTCACAAGGGGAGTCCCTCATAACCAATCTCTTTACTTTGTTATTTTTGTTTTGCTTAGTTTCTTTTTGCTTTGTTTGCTTGTTTTGTTATAAAAAACACAAAAAACTAGTTTTACTAGTTTGCTTTCTTATTTGAAACACAAAAAAATTAAGTCTCCTTTAGTTGTTACCTCTTCCTTACCTCACCATGTTGATCCCTAAATTCACCCTGAAAGACCTTTCAATTGGTAGTGGTTCTATAATTGGGAAAGATAATACTGAAGAATTCTTTAATCATGTTAGCAAACATGAAGATACGGAGGATAGATCCCTTGCTGAACTTGCTCCAAACTATGAGATTGCTGCTGCTTCTTTAATTCATATGTTAGAAGCTAGGTTTGTTAACCTCATCCCCTTAATGCAAGTAATGTTTCTTAAGCTTAAAGAAATTGAGGACCCTGAAAAAAGGGATTTTATTCTAGAAACTTTGTTTAAGGAGTTCTATGATGTTGTCAAGGAAGCTAGGAAAGTCTTTGAACGTTTCAATATGCTAGGCTCATGTGTAGAGTTGTTGGTACACGAGAAAAGATGAACAAAACCGAACCTAATGGGGAGGAACCTAAGATTCCAATATCCTTTAAACTAGTAGCAATACATGATGCCATAGAAAAGAATCTTGATTGGATTGTTCCTGCAAACCCTTTTGATGAGAATAGTGAACCTAAGAGCATTGAGAGAGTATCCTCTAGAACTTATTTGGATGATATACCTTTCCTTGTTGAAAATATTTCTGGTATTGATCTTAATGCTTCTTCATTCGAGAACACTTGATTCTTTCTTGCTTCTTATGTCTAACTTAAAGGCGTTAAAGAGAAGTACTTACTGGGAGATAACCCAAAAGTTTTAGATGAGTCTTGGAAGTTATTACTTTAGTAATAACCGCTCCTTATCCTTTTTATTTGCCTTTTGTTCCAAGAGTAACCTCTAATGAGAGAGAAGTAAAGATTGGGAAAGTTGCTGTCCCGAAACAGATTTCTGTGCTTTACCATAAAAATTCATGTAAAATCTCTGAATGTCCTTTTGAGGCGTGAATTTTTGTGCTTCTTCCCCAGGTAGTTATCTAACTTTCGTTAGTTCAACACTTTTTTATTTGAGCAACAGAAGGTCTTCGAAAAAATTCGTCTTTACCTGCTGGTCTGTTTTGACAGATTTCTGCCATTTTCTGCATTTGCTTCTTCTTGGTTCCTTTTTGAGTTCTTTCGGGGAATTGAGCTTTTTGAGGAAAGTGCTATAGTAGCTAGTGTTCTAATGGAAGTTTATTTGGTGTTAGAACTGAACCTTACGACTTATTTATCTTGAGTGCACTAATGTTGCTAATAAAGATTGTGTGAAGTTCTGTATGAAGGAAAAATTTCAGGTGTATGGAAGGAATGAGTAATGAGATGAAGGATGGACTAAAGCTCAAGCTTGGGGATGCCACACGTGTCACCCCAAGAAATATCCAAGAAGTACAAGCGTCAAAGCTTGGGGATGCCCAAGGCATCCCCTTCTTCATCAATAAACATTCCAGGTTTCTTCCAAACGCTTCATTTTTATTGTTTCATGCACATTTGTGTTGTTCTTGGAGCGTCTTCTTTTTCGTTTTTTGTTTTGGTTTTTTGTTTGCTTTAGTTTTCTTAGTTTGCTGAATAAATTGGTTGGACCCCCTCTTTCATACATTGGTTTGCAAATAGTTTGGTTTGGTTTGGAAAAGAGTAGGAAAGTTCATGCTTATGTGGTAAAAAGAGCTCGTTTTTGACTGTGGCCTATGCTTTGTCATGCCATGCTTGATATTGTTTTGGGTTTATGCTTAGTATTCTTTGCTGTAGCATGACTTGTTATAAACAATTGAGATTGCTTAATGTGCCTTGGATGAATCATGCGTTGTTTTAGCATATTAAAGCATAGTATAGTGCTATTCTCCTTTGATGCTTTATTTGGGTTGACTTGGCGCATGCTCACACCATGTTATGACTATCTCAAGTCACCATTAGACTTTATGATCCTTTAGTTTTCAACTTGTGGTATCACTTTATTCTTTGATCAATGATGTTTCGTCGCTCTGCATGATTATGGCCATTATTGCTCTCTTAGTTTGTCGCTCCCAGTCTTTTGCTAGCCTCCACAACCAAGTATGAGTTCCACTCATACATCCAACCTCCTAAAACCAAGTTATTCCAAAGAGTCCACCATACCTACCTACTAGCTTATGCTATTCCAAGTATATTCATGCTTTTGTTTACCTTCCAAATTAAACTTGTTATGAGAAAACTAGTGATTAAAGCTCTCACAAACTTGATGGCACACTTTACTTTTTTGCATCTAATAAACTTGAACCATTGGGTCCTTCTTTGTTGCGTATATGCTTGCGCTTTATAAGTTGAAATTAGCAGAACCATGTTTCATGGGGAACGCTTTCAACATTGCACTTGTACTTTCTACCCCGTTGATATCATGTTCTTTTGCTTACGGATCCCGGCGGTGTGAAATAAAAGTGGAACCTGTAAGGTCATGGAGTTTGTATGTGTGTTAGAAAAACGCCTAGGCCGCTAGCCTAATCCATGCCTAATCATGGTGGAAACTTGCAGCACCACCATAATGAGCACTCTATGAAGCATCCTCAATAAAAACCTATGCAAATAGCAAATAAAAAGATCGCTGAGATGCTCATTGTCTGCTTGCCTTGTCATTTTGACTATGGGAAAGCTCCCATATCATGTGCAAGGGGTACCCCGTTGGCGGTTCTTTATGATACACATGTACTTACAATGACAAGAGCTTACTCGTGACCAAAGTTGAGTAGCATGAGGTTTGGTCTTCGTAAGTAAGGGGCATGAGATTTCGGTTTATAACTTGTCAAGAATATCCTCTTAGTTGTGACACTTTAACCTTAATCACCTTCAAGATGCTTATGATAGGGGCAATGAGAGATGAAAGCTATAAGTACCATAATTTTTGGAAGCTCTTTATGAGACTTGAATCCCTACTTCCTTTTATAAAGGCCTTTCTTCCACCATTATATTGAGTCTCCACCTTCTACCTTTATGCACCTACTTTGAGAGCATAGTGGCCATTCTTAGTTCTATGTGCATTGTACCAAGACTAGTTGATTGATGCATAACTTGATATTGCTTGTTTTAAACTATTTGTATCTAGTCACTCTTATGAACTTTGAAGGTGTCCTATGCATTTATATTTGCTACTCTATGAGGGACAAGCTGAATGCTATTATGCTATGTTTTCTTTATGTGAAACAAACAAACGTCTTGCAAAGCATTGTTATTCATGAATCTTTTGTTTGTGCCTTTTCATGTGGCATCATAGTTTCTTTGTCTTATTGCTAGAACTTTGTCTTTCATGTTATGATTGAAGTACTATGATCCTAGCTTTGAATGTTTTACAAATACTTTGATCAAGTTTATGATGGTGCATGCCACCTTAAAAATTATTCTTTCTTTTTATCACTTACCTACTCAAGGACGAGCAGGAGTTAAGCTTGGGGATGTTGATACATTGCAAATGTATCTATAATTTTTGATGTTCCATGCTTGGTTTTATCCACTTTCTTGTATTTTGTCCACACTTTGGAGTACTTTTCATATGATTTCTTGGACTAACCTATTAACAAGAGCCACAATGCCAGTTGCCCGTTTTCTGCTGTTTTTGGTTCCAGGAAAGTCAGAAAATGAATATTCTCGGAATTGGATGGGACAAAAGCCAAAGTGCCTATTTTTCCGGAAGTCATCAGATGCCAGAATACGAGACAGAGAGGGGCCAGGGGGCCACCACACCACCTGGCCGCACGACCCAGCCTGGCCCGCGGCAGGGGGTGGTGTGGCCTCCTCCGGCACCGCCTCGGCCTCCCCTTCCGCCTATAAGATGCCCTCGGGACGAAAACCCTAAGTGCCCGATCAAAAATCCACGAAAGAGTTTGTAGCCGCCGTCATCTCCATCCCTATATCGGGAGGGATCTGAAGCTCTTCCCGGCACCCTGCCGGAGAGGGGAATTCACCCTGGAGGCCTTCTTCATCACCATGCAAGCCTCCGGTGTGATGCGTGAGTAGTTCATCCTTGGACTACGGGTCCATGTAGTAGCTAGATGGCTGGTTCTCCTCCTTTGTGCTTTCATGTCTAGATCTTGTGAGCTCCGTTCATGATCAAGATCATCTATTTGTAATCATACATGTTGTGTTTGCGGGGATCCGATGGATATTGAGATGCTATTTCAGATTGATTATTGATTCTATCATGTCTTTGTTATTTGTGATCTTGCATGCTTTCCGTTGTTAGTAGCTATCTTGGCCAAGTAGATGCTAGCAACTCCAAGAGTTAAAATTTATGCTCGATAGTGGGTTCATGCCTCTGGTAATCTGGGGAAGTGACAGAAATCTCTAAGGTACTAGATGTGATGTTGCTACTAGGGAGAAAACAACAATCCTTTGTTCATAGAACAATCATATTGTTTACTTTACATGCAGTTTGTAAAGCAATAATCTGTTGCTTACAACTTAATACTGGAGGGGGTTCGGATGGTAACCTGAAGGTGGATTATTAGTCATAGATGCAGTTGGATGGCGGTCTATGTATAATGGTGTAATGCCCAATCAAGTTCCAAAGGAGTCAAGATGGATTATTAGTCATATATGCATGTATTTCTTTCTCGATGTTTGTCAATTGCCCCGCTGTAATTTGTTCACCCAGCATGTTATCTATCTAAGGAGAGCCACCTCTAGTGAACTATGGATACCGGTCCTTTTTATTTTACATACAATCTATAAAATGTTTACTGCTTTGTGTTTACTTTCTGCAAACTATTACTTCCTTCCATTCGATACGTTTAATCCTTTGTTTTCCGCAAAACACGGTGAGATTTACAACCTCATCGCAAGTTGGGGACAAAGTTCTGTGGTTGTGTTGTGCAGGTCTCCACGTTGCTACTAGCACCGGTAGTGCACCCTGCCAAAGCTCAGCTAGCAACACCTTTGGGGTGTTTCCTTGCTTCTACTGGTTCGATTAAACCTTTGTTTCATAACTGAGGGAAACTTGTTGCTGTGCTCATCATACCTTCCTCTTGGGGTTCCCAACGAGCTCTACATCAACATCGCACCAGCATTTTTCTGGCGCCGACACTGAGCCATCATCCAGCTTGATGGTGGTGTTGATGGCGACGATATCCCCTCTCTAGGAAGGAATTCCCCCGGTAGAATTCTATCTGCCGGAGAGATCTTTCTCTCTCGGTGTTTTCTGCCCCGCAGAGGCGGCGGAATCTTTCTATGGTCGCTCTCTGAGTCTTTGGGTTTTGGGACGAATATATACGCCAGAGGGGAGAGCCAGAGGTGGGCCAGGGCGGCCACACCACCTGGTGGCACGGCCTAGGGTGGCCTGCGCCAGGGGGTGGTGTGGGCCCCCTGTGGCCCATCTCCACTCCTCCTTCTGGCATCCTTCGTCTTCTGGAAAAATAGGATTTTCCATATATTTTCCCGGATTTTCTGATCTTCGCGAATTTTGCCTCCAAACATCACCTTTTCCATCAGAATCCTGACTGCAGCGCTCCATGCTCCAAAAGTCATCAACCATGCAAAAAACAGATGAAATAACATAAGTATCACCTCTTAATATGAAATATATCAATGAATAACAGTGAATTATGACATAGAATAGTGATGCAAAATGGATGTATCAGTGGCCGTCTTGCTGTCACACTTTTTGATTGGCTTGGCTTCGACCCATTTAGTGAACTTGTCGACTGCGACCAGGAGGTGGGTGAAGCCGGATGGGGCCTTCTTGAACGGGCCGACCATGTCCATGCCCCATACGGCGAATGACCAGGTGATGGGGATGGTCTTGAGTGACGAACCAGGGAGATGCATCTGGTTGGCGTACTTCTGGCACCCGACGCATCGTTGGACGATGTCGGTGGCGCCGGCGTATGCGGTGAGCTAGTAGAAACCATGCCGCATGGCCTTGGCAACCAGCGACTTGGCACCGACATGATGGCCGCAGTCTCCGGCGTGGATGTCCTGGAGGATCTTGCGTCCTTCTTATGGCTGTACGCAGTGCTGGAACACGCTGGTCACGCTGCGTTTGTGGAGCTCGCCGTTGATGATGACGAAGGACTTGCATCGGCGCACGATCATTCGCGCTTCCAGCCCATTGCTTGGGAGGATCTTGTGGTCGAGTAAGGTGACATATGGTGCCGTCCAGTCGCTGGGCTCCGTGACCATGGCGACTAGGGCCGGCTCGGGTTGTAGTGGTATCCCAACATCGATCTCCTTCGGCGGGGAGACCGAAGGCTTGTGGATGATGTCGAGGAAGACGCCTGCGGGTGGCATTTGCCGAGCCGACCCGATGCGGGAGAGGGCATATGACTCCTCGTTCTTTCTCCTGTCAATCCACTTGACCGAGTAACCGTTGAAGTGTCCTCCCAGCTGGTCTACCGCTTGGCGGTACGCTATCATTTGGGGGGAGACGGCATTGCAGGTCCTGGTGACTTGGCCGGCGACTAGGTCGGAATCGCCGTAGCACCGTAGGCGGTTGATGTTCATCTCCTTGGTGGCCCGCATGCCGTGAAGGAGGGCCTCGTGTTCTGCCATGTGGTGCAGGGTTGAAGTTGAGGTGGAGCACGAAGAGGAGCTTGTCTCCCTTGGGGGAGGTCAGTATGACCCCGGCCCCAGCACCGTCGGCGTTCTTGGACTCGTCGAAGTGGAGCGACCAGTAGTGGAGGTATGGGAGCTTCTCCGGCTGCTGTCCTTCTTCCTAGTCTACAAGGAAATCAGCCAGGGCTTAAGACTTGATCGCTTTGCGGGGCTCGTACTTGATGTTGTGGACGCTGATTTCGACGGCCCACTTGGCGACTTGCCCAGTTGTCTCGCGATTACGTATTATGTCATGTAGTGGCGCGGAGGAGACGACCGTGATTGGGTGCTCCTGGAAGTAGTGAGGGAGTCGCCGTTGGCCTCAGAATACCGCGTATACCAGTTTCTGGTACTGCGGGTAGCGCTGTCTTGAGTCCGTTAGGACTTCGCTGATGTAGTAGACGGGGCGCTGCACGGGGCGCTCCTTGCCCTCCTCTGGCCATTCGACGACCATCACAATGCTGACAACTCGAGTGGAGGCCGCCACATAGACGAGCATTGGCTCTTTGTCGATTGGGGTGGCGAGGAGTGGAGCCGCGAGTATCACTTCTTTGAGCGCTTTGAGTGTGTTTTCTGCCTCCGCATCCCATTAGAAGGTGGGGTTCTTGCGCATCAGGTGGTAGAGGGTCATTGCCTTCTCACCGAGCCGGGGAATGAAGCGACTGAGAGCCACGACTCGCCCGACCAACTTCTAGATGTCACGCAGGCACTTGGGTTTCCCGAGTCGTGCGATGGTGTTCATCTTGGTGGGGTTGGCTTCGATGCCTCGCTTGGAGACAACGTATCCCTGCAGCTGTCCGGTGGGGACGCCGAAGGTGCATTTTCCTAGGTTGAGCTTGATGTTGTACCTCCGTAGGTTTGCGAAGGTTTCAACCAGGTCGGCGAGCAGGTCGTCCTGGCGGGTGGATTTTACCACCATGTCGTCGATGTAGACGTATATGTTGCAGCCAATTTGGCTCGCGAGGTACTCCTACATGCACCTTTGGTAGGTGGCGCCGGCGTTCTTGAGGCCGAACATCATGGCCTTGTAGCAGAAGGCGCTGAATGGCGTGATGAACGTCGTCTTCTCCTCAGCCTCTACCACCATTTTGATTTGGTTGTAGTCAGAATTCGTGTCGAGGAAGCACAACGACTCCGATCCCGCGGTCGAGTTGATGATCTGTTCGATGCGCGGTCACAAATAACTGATTTTCAATGATAGCTTTCAAAGTAGTAAACACCAAGATAAGAGCAAAGCGCAAAACAAAGAACATAAGAAACATGATTGAATAAATCATCAAATGAATGAATGAAACACAACAACTCAAAATACTTGCTAAGAAAGAAGGGAATAGGTTTACTGACTCAACTAAAAAGTAAAAGAAAGGCCCTTCGCAGAGGGAAGCAGGGATTGCAAGTTCCATAAAGAGCTCCCAAAAATTATGGTACTTATTAGCTTTTAGCTCTCATTGCCCCTATCCTAGGCATCTTTACGTGATTAAGGTTAAAGTGATCAAATATGAGGATGTGCTTGACAAGTTGTAAATTGAGATTCTCATGTCCCTTGAATACAAGGGCCGCTCCTCATGCTACTCAATTTTAGTCACGGTAAGTTCTTGTCATCGTAAGCATATGTGTATCATAGAGAACCGCCAACGGGTTACCCCTTGCCTGATGATACGGAAGAATCCCCATATCAAAATGACAAGGCAAGCAGACAACAAGCATCTCAGCAATCTTCTTATTTACCAGCGGCCCCAAGCGTTTCTCTAACACACATGCATAACTCCATGGACTTACAAGCTCCCCTTTCATTTCACACCGACGACATCCATAGACAAAAGAACATGATATCAACTAGGTACAAAGTAGCAGTGCAATGTTGAAAGCGTTCCCCATGACAACATGGTTCTGCTAATTTACAACTTACAAAGCGCAAGCATATACGCAACATAGGTGAGCACAATGGTTCAAGTTTATTAAGTGCAAGAGAGTAAAGTGTGCCATCAAGTTCGTGAGAGCTTTAATCACTAATTTTCACATAACAAGTTTAATTTGGAAGGTAGATAAAAACAAGAATTTACTTGGAATAGCAATAATGCTAGTAGGTAGGTATGGTGGACACAAATGGCAAAGGTTTGGTTTTGAGGATTGGATGCACGAGAAGAATTCCCTCTCAGTACAAGTTTTTGGCTAGCAAGGCTGGGTAGCAAGTATAAGAGTTGAAGGAAGCAAACAAACATACAATGATAAAGACAAACTTGCAATCTTCCTTGGAAGCACAAAAGATATTAACTAGATAATACTAAACTTATGAGCAAATCAAGAAAGAAAGATGATGAAATTATATTTTTCTTTAGAGTACTTTTATCTTTTCATTCGACTATCAAAAATAGTGTTGCTACTGACCGAGCCAGGTTTGCCAAAACCAACTAAATTAACTCAATGATCCCAAAGTGATACCAATACTAAGAACAAGATCAATCATATAACCACGAATTGAAAACTAATATAAGATATGCAAAAGAGTAAATGATAGAACTTCTCATTAATATTCAATAAAGGCAACTCACACCAAGGGATACATATCTAACGAGAGAGGGGACACTTCCATAATGCAAACCATCCTACATGATAACTTCTCTATTCATGATATGACTCTACTAAAAAGGTAAAAAGATAGAAGATAGTGATGTGATACCGCGACACTCCCCCAAGCTTGGAACAAACCAAGGGGATGCCAAACCTGATGACGAATTACTCCTTTGGTGGTGGTGGTATCCTCTTGATGAGCTCTTTGATCAGTTTCCCCAAGTCCTCAATCTCGAAGGTGAGATTACGAATAAGCTGTGAGTTTTGCTCAATGCGGCTTATGATCATGTCGGGTTGATAATCCCAACTACGATTCTTTCCCCACTCTACCTCCTTGAAGTCTTCCTTTCTTGCATGACTAGAACGAGGCAAATCCCAATTGGAGGGTAGTTTCTCCTTGGGCATATTCTGGTACCGATGCTCATGAATAAGGGTATGGAAAGGATTCTTGGTGCGTGGAGGAAGTGACCATGGATCTGAACCGTGACGAGGAGGCTTCCCTCCAATTGACATAGTCCTGGCAGGGTTTGCCACCACTCTAATGCTTGCAATAGTAGTTCTGGTGTGCTTTGCCTCCTCTTCACCTTCACTCTTGATCTCCTTCTCCTTCTGCTTCTCGGGGTCTTGGAGATCTTCCTTCATAGGCTCCTTTCCCTTATCCTTGGCAGACACCATTGTGCTTCTAAAGTTTTAAGAATAGTTCATGGTAGAAAAAGATCGAAACAAAAACACGATATACGAACCTCGGGAGATCCGGGGGATTATATATTACGAAGTTTCACAACAAAAGGAAGGTACTGGGAGAAAACGGGTCGGAGACGGAGGCCGAGGTGGCCTCACCACCTGGTAGCGCGGCCAGGGGTGGCCCGCGCCACAGGGTGGTGTGAGCCACCCTGGATCCGTTTCCGTCCCTCTTTCGCTTTGTAGCTTTCCTTATTGAACAAAAACTACAAAAATATAACTGGACAGAATTTTCGTGGAACTTTTCTTACCAGAACCGCTACCTATTTGAAAACAGACTCTGCAGGTCTCTGAATTTGGTATCTAGTAGATTCTTCCGGAGTCACCACTTGAATAACATCAATATCTTCATCTTCATACACTTATTACTTGAGTCATGAAACCTTTCACTTCTTATTGCACCATTATCTCCACTACCTGGAAATTTCTTTCACACAAAACTTCACATAGTTCTCATTAGCAACATTAGTATAAGTGAAGTGATAAAACCTTTTGAGTCCAACTTCAACTGAAAATCATCAAAACATAAGCTACTGTAGCAACTCCTTCCGAAAACCCAAAAAGAATTCAAAAAGGAAATCGAATAAAGAAGCAAATGCAAGAGCGGCAAAATCTGTCAAAACAGACCAGCAGGTAAAGATCATTTTTTTCGAAAATCTTCTGTTGCTCAAATCAAAAAGTGCAAAACTAATGAAAGTTAAATAACAACCTGGGGCAGAAGCACAAAAATTAATGCTCAATCCGACATACAGAGATCTCTCACGAATTTTTACGGTGAAGCACAAAAATCTGTTTCGGGACAGCAACTTCCCCAAATATTACTCCTCTCTCATTAGAGGTTGATCTTGACACAAAAACCAAACAAAAAGGATAACGAGAGGTTATTACCAAAGTAATAACTTCCAAGACTCAAAGAAAAAAAACAAAATGAAAGCAAAAATAAATTGGGTTGTCTCCCAAAAGGCTCTTTCTTTATAGCCATTAAGATGGGCTTGATAATTTTGAGCGTGCTCACATAGAGATATGAATTGAAGTGCGAGAGAGCATTAAAAAGCAATAATACATGTGTTTAAGTCTAACCCTCTTCCTATGCAAGGGATTTTTTTAAACAAACAAGTTGTTGAAACCAGAGGCTGCAAGCATAAGAAGGCAAAACAAGTGTAACATAAAAACTTTTAGCATAAAACGAGGAAACTTGATATTATTGAGATGCATAAGAACACTTTTCCCTCTCTCATAGTAACTTTCAGTATCATGCATAAACTTAACAATATATCTATCAAAAGAACCATAGTAGCCATGATCACTTATTTTAACAGAAAACATAGGAATACTAGCTCTCATAACACTACTTTGTGAAACAATATTAGAGGTATCCTTACAAAGGATAGTGTGTCCCTCTTCTACATATTTAGTAACAAAGTCTTTCACATTTGCTATTATAGGTTCATCAACCATTTGTTTATCAGATTCAACAACTTTGCTTATACTTTCATCAACCATACTAGCTATCATAGAATGTTCCTTTATCTTAACTAGGAAAGGCATTTTCTCAATATAAGGTTCAGTTAAAACATGATTAGCTGTATAAACTTCAGTATTTCTTGGAGGAAAACTCTTAGCAATATCTTTATAAGGTTCATGATACTTATTCCACTTCTTTTTAGGCACTTCAATATAGGAAGCAAAAGCCTTAAAATAAGTTGTAATAGCTTGAGAGTCTAGACCATAAGCATTTTTAATATTTTGAAAGTCATCAGTTCCCATAAAATATTCAATGCATTCATAATCATAATTTATACCTGACTTTCTTCCTTTGTCATTCTCCCATGCTTCAGCATTGTCTTGAATACGGTCCAGAAGATCCCATTTACCTTCTTCTTCCTTACAAGTGAAAGATCCAACACAAGAAGCACCCAATAGATCCTTATCATGAAGAGAAAGCCTTGCATAAAAGTTATTGATAATAATATTGTTGGGGAGCTCATGAGTGGGACATTTGAGCATAAGTAACTTCAATCTCCCCCAAGCTTGAGCTGTACTCTCTCCATCAAGAGGCCAAAAGTTGTATATTTGATTCCGATCTTTATGAATCTCACTAGGAGGATAAAACTTTGAATAAAAGAGAGGTACTATTTCCTCCCATTCAAGAGCTTGACCATTCTTCAGCAGCTTATACCATTCCTCAGCTCTTCCTTTCAGCGATAATAAGAATAACTTCTTTTTAACTTTATCTGTAGTAATACCTGCACACTTGAACAACCCGCATAATTCGTGTATAAAGAGAAAATGATCACCGGGATGGATAGTTCCATCCCCAACATAGTAGTTATCCATAACACGATCAATAATTCTTGTAGGTATTTTAAAAGCATCACTCTCAGCAGGTGGTGGTTCATCTACTACCTTAGCAGTGGTAGTACCATTACCAAATAAGAAACTCAGCGAATTATCCATAACAAAAATAAAGCAACTAACAGAAATAAACAATACTCACAGTAGAAGTTTCCTTTACCAGTTCCACTCTCCAATAGTGCTTCACTCCCCGGCAACGGCGCCAGAAAATAGTATTGATGAACCACAAGTATAGGGGATGTATCGCAGTATTTTCGATAAGTAAGAGTGTCGAAGCCAACGAGGAGCAGAAGGTGCTGGCTAGTGGTATGGATCAGGAATTCTATACAAATACTTAGCAAACGGATTTTTAGGGTTTTTTGATAATGCAAGCAAATAAAGTACGAGTAAATGAAAGACAATAAGAATAAATGCAGCAAGTGGCCCAATCCTTTATGCAGCAAAGGACAAGCTGGTTGTATTACTTAAGATGACCAAACGTTCTCGAGGACACATGGGAAGACTATCAAGTGCTTTCGCTTCATATAGTTGATTAATCTTCTTTAGTTTGCTAAGTGTTGTGTGGGTGAACCTGTGCTAATTATACCGACCTTCCTAGGACTAATACATACTTGTGATTATACCCCTTGCAAACATCCGTAAGTACAAGAAAGTAATTAAGGTAGAAACCTAACCACAACTTTAAACTCTAAGACCCTTACGTCCCTTGTGCAATGGTTTCCTAACGGGGGTTCAGGTTTCTTTCACTCCGGCAACCCCTACGATTAGTAGCCAAATACATAATGCATTCCCCTAGGCCCATATAGGTGAAGTGTCATGTACTCGACATTCACATGACACCACTAGAAGAAGTACACCACAACTTAAATATCAAACTATTGAATCTTTCTCAACACAACTCCACTACTAACAACATGACTTCTCCCATGTCCTCAAGAACAAAACGAACTACTCACAAGACATCATATGAATCATGATCCGAGATGGAATAATGATGTCTAACAATCTGAACATAAACAATAATTCAATGGTTCACTCAATAGCATCAACTACAAAGAGTAATCAACACCGGGAAAGTTTCCCCTAAGAATTATGCAAGATTCAACCCAATTGTTACAGCAATATGGAGATGGTGATGAGGGTGCTGATGGTGATGATGGTGGTGGTGATGATGATGATCCCGATGAAGTCCAGCTTGATGGTGGTGTTGATGGCGACGATCTCCCCTCTTCGGGAAGGAATTCCCCGTCAGAATTCTGTCTGCCGGAGAGATCTTTCTCTCTCGGTGTTTTCCGCCCCGTAGAGGCGGCGGAATCTTTCTGTAGTCGCTCTCCGAGTCTTAGGGTTTTGGGATGAATATATACGGCAGAGGGGAGAGCCATAGGTGGGCCAGGGCGGCCACACCACCTGGTGGCGCGGCCTAGGGTGGCCCGTGCCAGGGGGTGGTGTGACCCCCCTATGGCCCATCTCCACTCCTCCTTCTGGCATCCTTTGTCTTCTGGAAAAATAGGATTTTCCGTATATTTTCCCGTATTTTCATATCTCCGCGAATTTT
The DNA here is from genome assembly GCA_916181665.1 of Avena sativa. NCBI lineage: Eukaryota > Viridiplantae > Streptophyta > Magnoliopsida > Poales > Poaceae > Avena > Avena sativa. Next base: position 537,631,225 of record OV702289.1, on the reverse strand, counting down.
GCCTCCAAACAACACCTTTTCCATTAGAATCCTGACTGCAGTGGTCCAGGCTCCAAAAGTCATCAACCATGCAAAAACAGATGAAATAACATAAGTATCACCTCTTAATATGAAATATATCAATGAATAACTGTGAATTATGACATAGAATAGTGATGCAAAATGGACATATCAGTGGCGTCTTATTGTCACACTTTTTGATTGGCTTGGCTTCGACCCATTTGGTGAACTTGTCGACTGCGACCAGGAGGTGGGTGAAGCCGGATGGGGCCTTCTTGAACGGGTCGACCATGTCCATGCCCCATACGGCGAATGGCCAGGTGATGGGGATGGTCTTGAGTGCCGAACCAGGGAGATGCGTCTGGTTGGCGTACTTGTGGCACCCAACGCATCGTTGGATGATGTCGGTGGCGTCGGCGTGTGCGGTGAGCCAGTAGAAACCATGCCGCATGGCCTTGGGGACCAGCGACTTGGCGCCGGCATGATGGCCACAGTCTCCGGCGTGGATGTCCTGGAGGAGCTTGCATCCTTCTTATGGCTTTACGCAATGCTGGAACATGCCGGTCACGCTGCATTTGTGGAGCTCGCCATTGATGATGACGAAGGACTTGCATCGGCACATGATCATTCGCGCTTCAGGCTCGTTGCTTGGGAGGATCCTGTGCTCGAGGAAGGCGACCTATGGTGCTGTCTAGTCCCTGGGCTCCGTGACCATGGCAACTAGGGCCGGCTCGGGTTGTAGTGGTATCCCAACGTCGATCTCCTTCGGCGGGGAGACCGAAGGCTTGTGGATGATGTCGAGGAAGACGCCTGCGAGTGGCGTTTGCGGAGCCGACCCGACGCGGGAGAGGGCATATGCCTCCTCGTTCTTTCGCCTATCGATCCACTTGACCGAGTAACCGTCGAAGTGTCCTTCCAGCTAGTCTACTGCTTGGTGGTACGCTATCATTGTCGGGGAGACGGCATCGCAGGTCCCGGCGACTTGGCCGGCGACTAGGTCGGAGTCGCCGTAGCACCATAGGCGGTTGATATTCATCTCCTTGGCGACCCACATGCCGTGAAGGAGGGACTTGTGTTCTGCCATGTGGCGCAGGGCTTGAAGTTGAGGTGGAGCACGTAGCGGAGCTTGTCTCCCTTGGGGGAGGTCAATATGACCTCGGCCCCAGCACCGTCGGCGTTCTTGGACTCGTCGAAGTGGAGCGACCAGTAGTGGAGGTATGGGAGCTTCTCCGGCTGCTGTGCTTCTTCCCAGTCTGCAAGGAAATCAGCCAGGGCTTGCGACTTGATCGCTTTGCGGGGCTCGTACTTGATGTTGTGGACGCCGATTTCGACGGCCCACTTGGCCACTTGCCCAGTTGCCTCGCGATTGCGTATTATGTCATGTAGTGGCGCGGAAGAGACGACCGTGATTGGGTGCTCCTGGAAGTAGTGAGGGAGTCGTCATTGGCCTCGGAATACCACGTATACCAGTTTCTGGTACTGCGGGTAGCACTGTCTTGAGTCCGTCAGGACTTCGCTGATGTAGTAGACGGGGCGCTGCACGGGGCACTCCTTGCCCTCCAGTGGCCGTTCGACGACCATCACAACACTGACAACTCGAGTGGAGGCCGCCACATAGACGAGCATTGTCTCTTTGTCGATTGGGGCGGCGAGGAGTGGAGCCGCGAGTAGCACTTCTTTGAGCGCTTTGAGTGTGTTGTCCGCCTCCACGTCCCATTGGAATGTGGGGTTCTTGCGCATCAGGTGGTAGAGGGGCATTGGCTTCTCACCGAGCCGGGGAATGAAGCGACTGAGAGCCGCGACTCGCCCGACCAACTTCTGGACGTCACGCAGGCACTTGGGTTTCCCGAGTCGCGCGATGGTGTTGACCTTGGTGGGGTGGCCTCGATGCATCGCTTGGAGACAATGTATCCCAGGAGCTATCCGGTGGGGACGCCAAAGGTGCATTTTCCTGGGTTGAGCTTGATGTTGTACCTCCGCAGGTTTGCGAAGGTTTCAGCCAGGTCGGCGAGCAGGTCGTCCTAGCGGGTGGATTTTACCACCACATCGTCGATGTAGACGTATATGTTGTGGCCAATTTGGCTCGCGAGGCACTCCTACATGCACCTTTGGTAGGTGGCGCCGGTGTTCTTGAGGCCGAACGTCATGGCCGTGTAGCAGAAGGCGCTGAATGGCGTGATGAACGCCGTCTTCTCCTCATCCTCTACCGCTATTTTGATTTGGTTGTAGTCAAAATACACGTAGAGGAAGCACAACGACTCTGATCCCGCGGTCGAGTCGATGATCTATTTGATGCGCGGTAGGACGAACTCCTCCTTTGGGCAGGCGTTGTTGAGGTTGGTGTAGTCGATACACATTCTCCACGTGTTGTTCTTTTTCAGGACTAGGACTGGGTTTGCCAGCCACTTGGAGTATTTGATTGGTTGAATGAAGCCTGTGGCTCGCAGGCGCTATACTTCTTTGGCGATTGCTCGGCGGCGCTCTTCATTGAAGGGCCATAGCGACTGCTTTACTGGTCGCACTTTGGGGTCGGTGTTGAGTTTGTGCTCAACGAGTTCCCTCGGGACACCGGGCATGTCAGATGGTTTCCATGCGAAGATGTCGCGATGCTCACAGAGGAACCTGATGAGCGCACTTTCCTATGCGGGGCTCATGTGCGCCCCAATGGTGACCATCTGGCTGGAGTCGCCCGGGACGAGCTCGACGGTGCGGGTGTGTGTTGTCGCCTCGAACATGGAGCTCGCAGCGGTTGGCTTCTTTAGGATGGTGGGATCATCTTTGTTGATGTTGCCCGTGTATTTTGCGAGTTCCTCTGCATGGTCAGTCTCTGTGGAGATGACGGCGTCAGCAAACTCGACGCCTTTGTCTTCGCACTCCACGGCCATGTCGGGGTCGCCGTGGATGGTGATGATGCCGCTTGTCCCTGGAAGCTTCCTCATGTTGTAGGCGTAGTGGGGGGTTGCCATGAATTTGGAGAACGTTTGGCGCCCCAAGACACAGTGGTAGGGGTTGTGGAAGTTCACCAGCTCGAACATGATCCGCTCGGTGCGGTAGTTTGCTGGTGTGCCGAAGGTGACTGGCAGCGTCAGTTTTCCAATCGGGTATGCCTTTCGACTGGGGATGATGTCGTGGAAGGTTGTCAGGGTCGGCTCGATTGCTAATTCTGGGAGCTGGAGCCTCTTGAATGTGTCCAGGTACATGATGTTGATGGAGCTTTCGCCGTCCACCAGCGCCTTGGGCAGCCAGTAGTCGGACACTTTGGGCCTGACCACTAGGGCGACTCGCCCTGGGTATTTGATCCTGGGCGCGTGATTCTGACGATTCTAGGTGATGCTTTGTTCGGATTAGTTGAGGAAGCGGGGGATGTCAACTTGGGTCACCGCATTGACGTCTACCGCGCGGGCGAGCACCTTCTTCTCGTGTTTGGTGCCGAGTCCGGTGAAGGTGTGTAGCGAGCCGACGGCGTGTTCGAACCCGCTAGCATTGCCATTGTCCCTTGGCAGGTTGTTGTTGGGGTCCTCCCTTGCTCGCCTTGCCTTTTCGATCTCCTTAAGGGAGTGGCAGTCCTCGGTGGTGTGGGTGGCGGGTTTTCCCTCCCTGCTATGGTAGATGCAGGGATGGTTGAGCAAGGCGGCAGGGTCGAATTTCAGCCTCGCTGCATTGTTGTTGCGGTAGTTTCCACTGTCGCGGTAGTTGCCTCCATCGCGGCGGAAGTTCTTTGGGTCGCGTTGGCTGTAGACGGCATTGGCGACAAAGTCGACTCGCCCATCACCGCGGCGCTTGCCGGTGATACGAGTGTTGCTGTAGTGCATGTCATGACGTCGCCCGCTGTCGTGGGCGTTGATGCGGCGTGTTCCTCCCGACTCGTCATTGTAGTTCTGGTTGGGCTCCTCTTCCGCGTAGCGTTTGGCGATCTCGAGGAGGTCAGGGATGTTGTCGAGCGTCCGGTAGACCCTCTTGATCTTAGTGACCAGGGGTTCGTACCGGCATGCATTATTGAAGCAGTGGATCACCGTGTCCGGGTGGATACCGGAGGCGTTGATCCATAGTTCTTGCCACCTCTGGATCCAGTGGCGGGTTGACTCACGTAGTCCCTGGATGCATCGTTCTAGGTCCTCGATGGTGGTGGCACGGGTGTAGGAGCCCTCAAAGTGCCTGACAAAGGCATCCCACATCTCTTCGCACGAGTCGATGCTGTCGGCGGGTAGGGTGTTGATCCATTGCCGGGTCGCGTCCTCCATCATCAGGGGGAGGTAGTGAGCGGCTAGCAGGTCGGTGTGGCCGGCGATTCCCATCGCCATGAGGTATGTGTCCAACCACACCGCTGGATCATACGTTGGGTCGTACTTTTCAATCTCCTTGGGCGCCTTGAAGTTGGCGGGGTACTTCTCGCCTCGGATCATAGGTCCAAAGCACTGGGGAACGACTCATCTGAGCGAGCCCCTGGGTTCGGGGTTGCCGCAGTTGGTGAGGGTGTGCCTCAAGTCGTTGGGCTGGCGTGCCCGCCAAGCCTGGTTGTTGACGATGTGCGTTCGGGCGTCGATGGGTTGCCCATTGGCGGCGACCGTGTTGTTCACCGGTCGCGGCTCGTTGGTGGAGAGCGCGGGGTTGGCGGCCTGATGACCCACAAGTATAGGGGGTGTATCGCAGTATTTTCGATAAGTAAGAGGGTCGAACCCAACGAGGAGGAGAAGGTGCTGGCTAGTGGTATGGATCAGGAATTCTCTGCAAATACTTAGCAAACAGATTTTTAGGGGTTTTTGATAAAGCAAGTAAACAAAGTATGAGTAAATAAAAGACAGTAGGAATAAATGCAGCAAGTGGCCCAATCCTTTATGCAGCAAAGGACAAGCTGGTTGTATTACTTAAGATGACCAAACGTTCTTGAGGACAGATGGGAAGACTGTCAAGTGCTTTCGCTTCATATAGTTGATTAATCTTCTTTAGCTTGCTAAGTGTTGACTGGGTGAACATGTGCTAATGTACCGACCTTCCTAGGACTAATACATACTTGTGATTATACCCCTTGCAAACATCCGTAAGTACAAGAAAGTAATTAAGGTAGAAACCTAACCATAGCTTTAAACTCTAAGACCCTTACGTCCCTTGTGCAATGGTTTCCTAATGGGGGTTCAGATTTCTGTCACTCCGGCAAACCCTACGATTAGTAGCCAAGTACACAATGCATTCCCCTAGGCCCATATAGGTGAAGTGTCATGTAGTCGACGTTCACATGACACCACTAGAAGAAGTACACCACAACTTAAATATCAAACTATTGAATCTTTCTAAACACAACTCCACTACTAACAACATGACTTCTCCCATGTCCTCAAGAACAAAACGAACTACTCACAAGACATCACATGGATCATGATTAGAGATGGAATAATGATGTATAACAATCTGAACATAAACAATAATTCAATGGTTCACTCAAAAGCATCAACTACAAAGAGTAATCAACACCGGGAAAGTTTCCCCTATGAACAATGCAAGATTCAGCCCAATTGTTAGAGCAATATGGAGATGGTGATGAGGGTGCTGATGGTGATGATGGTGGTGATGATGATGATCCCGATGAAGTCCAGCTTGATGGTGGTGTTGATGGCGACGATCTTCCCTCTCTAGGAAGGAATTCCCCCCGACAGAAATCTGTCTGCCGGAGAGATCTTTCTCTCTCGGTGTTTTCCGCCCCGCAGAGGCGACGGAATCTTTCTATGGTCTCTCTCCTAGTCTTAGGGTTTCGGGAGGATAATATACGCCAGAGGGGAGAGCCTGGAGTGGGCCAGGGCGGCCACACCACCTACTGGTGCGGCCTAGGGCTGCCCGTGCCAGGGGGTGGTGTGGGCCCCCTATGGCCCATCTCCAGCCCCCTTCTGGCCTCCTTCGTCTTCTAGAAAAAAGGATTTTCCGTATATTTTCCCGGATTTTCTGAACTTCACGAATTTTGCCTTCAAACATCACCTCAGAGTCGTGACTGCAGCGGTCCATGCTCCAAAAGTCATCAACCATGCAAAAACAAATGAAATAACATAAGTATCACCTCTCAATACGAAATATACCAATGAATAACAGTGAATTATGACATAGACTAGTGATGCAAAATGGACGTATCACGGCCCGTGGCTGGTGCGCCAGGGGCTGCGGTGGTGGGCAGGTCACGGTGTTGGCGACGGTTGGGTGGCTGCTTGAGGCCGCCCTGCTTGCCGAAGAGCGGAAATACATCCGCCCCGCGGGTCGACTCCCGCGGCTTGCTGTTCGACGACCCTGGCAAATAGAGCCTTGGCGTACTGGATCTGCAGCGCGCCTTCTCCCTAGACGTCGAGGTTGGCGACTGCGGCGTTGGCCGTGATGATTCTTTCCATTGGGTTGGAGTATAGTGGGAGTTCATTGGTGTTGCGGGCCTGTGGCGAGATTATGATCCGCGGCTGGTCCAGCGGGGGCGCGCGGCCAATGGGTGGCGGTAGGGCCCTAGTCACCGGTGCATCGGGTGGTGGTCGGTTGTTGCCACCTGGTGGCGTGTTCTCGCAGTACTCACGCTCAGCCACGCATGCGGGGTCACTTTCGTTGTTGAAGTTCAGGACGCGGCCCTGGACATTAGAATTCAGGCGGGTCCTGATGCGGCGTTGGTGGTAGAGCGATAGATCCCATGTCGTTTCCCGCTCGAGGCAGAATTTCTCGCGCTCGGCTAGCTCCTTGCGCTGCGCCTCCTCCAGTCGCAGGCGGGCTTCCTCCACCTCCATGGCCATGGCGGTCGGCGGGATCGGCGTGGAGAACGGATCTGGTGGGGCGACTGTGCTGCCCGCCATGTAGATCGCGTTGAAGCAATTGGATCTAGCGCGGAAGTCCTCGGGGAACTCCGAGCCAGAGTCGAAATCAAAGATTCCAAGGATGGAGGGGTCCTCGAAGTCCTCAGGGTTGCAGACCCGTGTGATGGAGTCCTCCCGTGATGCTACGGTGATAGATCCGTCGACCGAGGCAGGGGTTGCGAGTCGGCATCGTCATGGAGGGCCACGCCATCTGCGGCGGCGTTGGTATCGGCCGCGTTGCTGGCGGCCGAGTCATACTTGGTGACGAGGCTCCTGATGGAGCGGACCTACTCCTCCGAGAGCAGATTGCGGCATGGCGACGATCCGCTGATGATCACCATCGCCGCCGGGTCGACTGTGCCAGTGAGGCCGACGAATAGGTTGATGGAGCTGACTGGCATTATCGCGCTATGGGTGACCGGGCATGATGCCGGGATGTAGCTGCTGGGCAGGATCTGTAAGATCCCTCCAATGGCGATCAAGCGGCCGGTGGAATCGGCCGATCGATTAGCGAGTAGGGTCTCTCCGCAGAACATAGGCCAGTCCGGCTAGGCCCCACGATGGGCGCCACTATCGTGGAAATGGCCACGGCAGTCGCTGCTATAGGTAGCGATTGATAGAATCAGGGGCGAGAGCTAGCGACCATCTATGGTGCGAGATGGGGGCGGATGCACATGGGTTTACCTAGGTTCGGCCCCCCGGAGGGTAAAGACATACAACTGCTAGATTAGATTAATGGAGAGCGAGTTACAGGGGTGGCGAGCTCGGCGTCTAAGTAACGAGTCGCTTGAAGGGGTGTATGATGGAACGTGAGTTCTCAGAGTACCCTAGGGAGGCTTATATAGGAGGCACCTTGCTAGGGTTTACAGTTTGCAACCGAACAAGTTATGGATTCAGAGGCTTTGACCTAATCCGACTAGGCTTCGAGTACGCTTTTGGGCCTCTAGTCTCCAATCTCCAGGTCTTCTCCTCAGTCGCATTCCAGTCGCTGTCCTGCAGGCCCACTCGCTAAGTCTTTGACCCAATCGGAATGTCCTACTGGACATACCCCATTCGGCATATCCCCATCATAGGGACTACCAAGGCCCACTATTTCCCTTAGCTAGATCATACTCCAACCCACTTGTTCTTGATGGTTTTGCAGGTTGGAAATTAATATTTTCAGGAAATCTTATCATCTAGCCTACTTTGGCAGAAGCTCACATCTCCATGTCATCTTTTTTGGACCAACTCTCTGCATGATTATGTTCTACTCATCAAGGACTATCAACCCCTACTGCACTTGTCTCAATTGGACCCATGTGCTTATAAAACTCATATGGTTTTGAAGGCTATTTGATAATATGTTTTGGCACCCTTATTTTATTCAAAGTTTGGAACCAATCCTTGGAGAGCTCAATCATGATCAAGCTCAAACCTCTATTCCATGGTGATCTACATAACTTGGTCTATCCATCCATATATCACATGCCCTAAGGGGAGCTCTGAGCTCCAAGATCCAACAAGGTTTTGTTGGTATAAAGTTAACTTTGCCCTAGATATTTTACTCCGTGTTTCTTACCAAAATCATGTTGGTTTCCCAAAAACCAAGGTTCCAAATGCTGGATACACTTTGTGGACATCACTTAACTTGGAGATAAAAATTACCAAATGCTTCCCATAATTATCTTGGCCCGAAAATATTTTAATTGCTTTATTTGACAAAAACCCATAAACTTCATCTATAATGGAAAGTTGGTTTTTCTCCAAACCACTTTGCCAACTTTAGGCACCTTTGATGCCTATATATCATCCCCTATATTCCCACTTCAAAAATAATTTTTTTTGGAAAGATTTATTATTTCTTTTTGCCCTTTTCCTTAAATGGCAGAATTGAGAAATAAATGTTTTAAAACACTTTTCCTTCTAAATAATTCTAGGGAAAATTCTCCAAAGTTGTATTCATATTTGGGACCATACTCAATCAAAAAACCACCTGGTCCAATTTAAAAATATAAAATAAACTTCTGAAATCCATTTCAACACTTCCTGAATATGGGATAATAAAGGGATCTATAATCATAGGAAAAGTCCCAAACAATTATCCCTAGTACAGTTTGATCATACCAACCTACCAGCATCCTTTCCCCATATTGGCAATACCAAGTTTTGAAGCTCACTCAGGATCATCCCTATGGCCAATAATTGAAATTACTAAAAACTATGATCAAAACCTAATCAAACTTGTTCCATACTTCACCAAAGCCACCACCCTCACCTTCTGGTCGCAAGAACTATAGCAGCCATGTAGCAAACCCTACCCTCTTGTCTATAGTGTTTGTTTGCAAAGGAGACACACAGCTAGGCCTTTTCTCTCCATTTAAATCTTGCAGCTGCTGCACCCACCCCCTCTTTGCCCTCTGCATGACCAGAACACCCACACACTCTCTCCACCTCCCTCCTTGCCCTATCCTAGAGAAACACCCTCTCCATGCCCACCTCATGGAATGAGTCCACTATAGACCCTCATTGACATATGTATGATTACTCGGGTACCTATGATTCGCTACCCAGGCCTGAAGAAAGGCTTACGGCCCATGAGGAGTCAAGATGATGACCTAAAAAGAGAAACTGACAAAGGCTATAGTTGTATTAGGAAAGAGGAAAAAGGACCGACATCGTGTTGGTATTGTAATTACGTATATGTAACCTATCCGCATACAGCTTTGAGACCCAGCCTATTATATATAGGACAGGAGAAGTCTAGGCGAGACACCGAACAATCCTCAAGCGATTTGTAATATTACGATTCACCAAATATTCACGCGACTTTGAATCCATTGTTCTCCTAACATCTGATGGAATCCCAATGTTCTTTTTTCTACAAAACCCTAAGTCCTTCTTCATGGACATTGCCGAGATCACCCCTCGTCAGTTGGCGCCGTCTATGGGAAACTTGAACGCTGGAACCATGGATTTGGCGGAACTCTCTTTTCCAAGCAGCAACCCAACAAAAGCGGTTCCTCACCCGCCCACCCATGTGATAGTACCCGCCAAATTCAATGGCGGATCCGATCTAATCATCGGAAGCTTCCACTTCCAAGTATAAGATCGCCAAGAATTACACCCTTCGTCCCTGATTACATCAACACCGTCGGTGGAAAAGACTGCACTATGGCAATACCAACATCATCTGTCGGATCTTCCATGGGGGTCATGGCGGAAATTTAAGCACCAGAAGAAAATAAGAAAGATGAGACGGATATGGGGGACCTTGATGGTCTTTACGACAATCTCTCCTTTGGATCAGAGCCACCGCTAACTCCACCATGTGGAACAAGCCTAGCAAACTGTGAACCCGAGGAAAGCAGTGAAAGCATCGACTTTGGGATAAGGATGACAGAAATCTACCTAGAACAAAAACTAATAGACTTCACTGATCCACCCGATAGTGTCTCCCTCAATTCAGATGACAATGTCATCAGTCCATATATTACCCAGCACCAAGTATGCATGATCATCGGAGATGCATCGCCTCAGCAAGACTGCAATGATAATCCTATTTTTAACCCTGACGATATCCTATCAAGCGACAATGCAGAAAATCACAGAAATGAAGGAAATCACGGAAACAGGGAAGACCCAGTAAACAACCGTGTACCCTAGGAGGAGGAGAGCCTCGCGAAGGCGAAAGGCAAACTCTCCGGCTACTAGCCGAATCATGGCAAAAGGAAAGAGTGACAATTTCGGGTGCAGTCCCCATGACATCTGCTACCATACCAATATTTGCTTCACCATAAAAAAAGAGACCTGCTAAGGATGTAGAGGCAGCTCAATGAAAGAAAAAGGCTTGCCGATGAATCGAGCCTACGACGGGCGCAACTAAGCTCTACCCGAGGCTTAAGGAGCATGATAGGAGGAGCACCGCCAAGAAGGGAACATCTCGACTACAGAACATCCCCAAAACATAAAGAAGTGAACTAATCTGAGACCTGGATCTATCGTTTATGTCAATAGATCATGTAGGAAATATCAAGGCAAAAACGGCTCAAGCAGCAATTGTGGCCGCACAAACATACCTGATCACAACTTAACCTGCACCCGACGATCTTCGTGCAGCTCTCCACCGCTCCGCCCTGATGAACCTCGGTACGGTAGGAGAATCTCTTGCACAGGCAGAGCAGGGAACCATGCGACAACCCGATAGATCCCCACGCCGTCGCACCAGCCCTGAGCAAGCAGGTCACACCCGACAATCATGACCGCCACATCGGGTCCACTTCTTGGGATCAGAGCTACGGAATGACACAAGAAATGATATTACACAATGAAGGATCAATCGATCCAGGGACGAGCGTAGAAGGCGGAGATACTATGACGGTGAAAGCGAGGAAGAGCAAGAACTATGCTGAGCAAATTGCTTTACCCAACGGGTTCGCAAGACTCTAGTACGAAAAGACTTCAAGCTACCTCACGATCGCCAGAAATACGACGGCCTCCAAGAACCCGAAGCTTGGTTGATAGATTATCTGGCCATAGTTAAGCTACAAGGAGGCTCCAAGGCTACCACAATGCAAAGTTTGCAGCAGCACTTAAGCGACGCAGCTCGCTCTTGGTTAAGACAACTACCCGAAGATTCTATCAGCAGTTGGAATGACCTAGAGGACAAGCTCATCCAAAATTTCCAGTCCACTTTCAAATGACCCGCGTCTCTGGAACAATTGCGAGCTTGTAAACAAAAACCGGGAGAGTCAATACGAGCTTTCGTTCAACGGTGGAACATTATCAAAAACTCGGCTGAAACCATATCTGATGAAAGAGCAATTGATGCTTTCAACAATGGACTTCGATGACAAGAATTCATTGAACATCTGGGACGAATCAAACCAGGGACAATTTTGCAGCTGATGGACATAGCCAACCGATGGGCCGATGGAGAAGACGTATTACACATCAAAAGAGCCTGCTCACCCGAAGAAGATAGGGACTATCGCAATAACGATAGAAGTCAATGAAACAATGATGGGTATAGCACACCAAATAACGTTGCAGCCGATTTCTCTAGAGGGGACAATAGACGAAGTGATGATTACAACAATAGGTACCGCAGTAGCAAGTGAAGGGAATATGCCCGAGAGGCAATAATAAAGTGGTTATTATCTTATTCCATGTTTATGATAAATGTTTATTTTACATGCTAGAATTGTATTGATCGGAAACATCAATACATGTGTGTTTAATAAACAAAAAGGGTTCCTAGTTATGCCTCTCTTATAGACTAGCTTGTTGATTAACAAGATGATCAAGGTTTCCTGATCATGGACATTGGATGTTGTTAATAACAAGGTCACACCATTGGTGGAATGATGTGATGAACATTCATCCGAAGTATAGCATTACGATCAAAGTCATTATGTTTATATTGCTATAACATCATACGAATTAATCTTTATCCTTAGACCATGAGATCATGTTAATTGCTAACACCGGAAGAGTATCTTGATAACATCAAACGTCACACCGTAACAGGGTGACTATAAAGGTGGGTTCAGTGCTACGAAGGTGCTATGTTGAGGCTCATGGATCAAGATTTGGATTTGTCCATCCCGATGACGGATAGATATACTCTGGGCCCTCTCGGTGATATCACATTGAAATAGCTTGCAAGAAAGTGATGTGATCACTAGAATGTTATATCACGGGAACGAGAAAAGAGTGCATGTCGGTAACGAGATCAAACTAGGTATGGAGATACCGATGATTGAATCTCGGACATGTAATATATCGCGGGACAAAGGGATTTATTTACTAGCGTTAAAGGTTCTCACGATCACAGAAGTCATCGTTGAATGTGTAGGAGTCAATATGGATCTCCAGGTCCCGCTGCTGATTATTGATCGGAGAGGGGTCTCGATCATGTCTGCATTATTCGCGAACCGTAGGGTGACACACTTAAGGGATACCGACACCATTTGGAGCAAATATGTTTCAGATAAAGATTTAAGAAAGCGCTGGAATTACTTCAATAGACACCGAAACTGTTTCGGGTGAAATTGCTGAAATTGGTTCTGCATGTAATATTGAAATATTGCAGGGGGTTTTATATGAATGTTTGTTAATTAAATTAATTAACAAAATTCTGAATAAAACTAATAAAAGAGTTTTATTAAATGAGAGAGCATTAAATTTGGAGAAATTTAATGCATTTAAAGTGGAGACTTTAATGGAGAATGTGAAGAGGCAAATTTATGTGGAGGGGGTTACCACCACATGAATGGGGGAGGTGAAGGGTCACCTCCATGGGGCGCCGGCCATGGGAGGGGTACCCTCCCCTCCTCCTATAAAAGGCACCCCTCTCCTCACTTCTCACACACACCTCCTTGTGAAGGATCTCTCTCCCCCTCTAGTATTATTCCCCCATGGTCTCGGATTAGCGAGATACATGTTCCCGGTGGCTTTATCTGGAAAGGAGTTTCTACTTCTGCTGCTTTGCTGGAGCGAGGGACGGAGGTTGGCGGGGTACCGGACGTGTGTGCGATCATGGATGCACCGCTGCTTTGCGGTGCTGGACTTGGTGGTGCTGGAGCTGGATCTGATGGACGTGCTGGAGCCGGACCTGCTGGACTTCATCACGATCTTGAGATCGGCAAGTGTACGACTACATCAACCACGAGTTCCTACTCGTTAACAAAGCTTGTTGTCTACGAGGGTAAGTTCTTGTTGGATGTATGTCCACCCGTTGCTTTGTACCTAGTAGATAGATCTTGGCGTGTAGTTCACACCGTAGGAAATTTTTTGTTTTCTATGCTGCGGACCCAACAGTGGTATCAGCGCCTGATCTATGCGTAGGTTCTTAGCACGGGTAGTACACATATGTTGATATGTGGGCGATGATGATCATGTTATTGCATCTTCTATGTATTTTGGATATTGGTGGCATAGTGGGATGAAGCGGCCCGGACCAACCTTACATGTCATCGTACATGAGACCGGTTCCACGACTGACATGCAACTTGTTTTGCATAACTGGCTGGCAGGTGTCTGTCTCTCCTACTATAGTCAATATCTGATTTACAACGAGTTGCTAATAACTTAGTTATCCTCGTTGTGGTTCATGTTCGTAGGTGAGAAAGGTTCTATCTCCGAAAGCCCTAAGCCACGTAAAACTTGCAATTGATAAATTAGAGGCGTCTAGTTTAGATCGTTGCTGGGCTAGTGTCTTGATATGGTATTGTTGTAAGTAGATGTATGATAGATACTCTTACAACTCACTCAACGTGTAAGTTCCATAGACCTTGGCCTTACACACAAAGGAATGATAGAGATCATACCACGATGCAAATGATAGAGATCAAATGCATGGACCATATCATCTCACTTTACGCATTAGATGTTAGCATCTTATACTGCTAGTTTGGCGCTTTCTGTAGCATTGTAAGATGATCCCTCTTTTAGATATCAAGATAAAAATGTGTTCTTCCTTAAGTATGCACCGTTTTGTGGATCGTATTTCGAGACATCACGTGATGATCGGGTGTACTCGACTCTACGCTTTCATACAAACGGGTGTAAGACAATTTTACACATGCGAGTACTAAGGTTCTTACTTGGCGAGCCTAGCATGTACAAACATGGCCTCGGAACACGAACCGAAAGGTTAAGCATGAGTCATATAGTTGATATGATGCCCATATAGATGCTCGCCTTTGAAGCTACATCAACTCACGTGATGATCGGACTTGGTGTAGTGGATTTGGCTCATGTAATCACCAAAAAGGCACGAGGGATGTCGTTTTTGAGTGAGAGTTCATTTCTAATTTGGATTAGTCGAACCAAATTTGTCATAAATTAAATCAAAGTGAATTTGCATAATTTGTTGTAGTCATTGGCATCTGTTCACTACCTTATGCTTAGTTTTAATTGAGATAATAGAACTATAGAATTCTGGATATTTACTTTACAAACTGGTATCGTATTGTTTTGAATGTCAATTTAAAGTTTATAAGTCCTATTGCAAACTTTCAGCAAACTCTATTTACTCCATGAAGTTTAATAAGTAGTATTAAATAGAGAGTAAGAATTCCAATGTTAGTATCTAAGGTATCATGTTTGCCTCCATGATTATTGATATTCAAAAAGTTGTTTTAATATCAAGATTATATTGGAGCTGAAAGTTATTTTACAAACCATCATGTGTGAAAGATATTGTGATATCTGAAACAATGTTTTTGGTTGCATTATGATAGAGTATAATTTAGCAAAATACATGTTCTCATATTGTATGAGAATTTGTGAAGGATGGAGATGCTAGGCATCCGAATCTACCAAAAAGGTTTTGGGAACTGATATTATACTCGCGATTCTTCCTTATAGGCTATAGTAGCTTGAGCATGAAAGTTGTCATGATAAGGATGAATAGAAGATGTAAGTAAAATGTTTACTACACTAATAGATTACTAAAGAATGGATTTTTGAAAGAACACCAAACATTTGATGATGGTGATCCACTTCAAAGTGCAAGTCCAAAGGTATTAGTATTTGACTATATATGCTTTGTACCATGTGTCATGTTGATGACACCACTATTGATGTTGATAGATTCTTTTAAAAGAAAAAGGAATTGCTAAAAGAAAATCTATAAAATATTTGGCAGAAAATAAAAGGTTGGAGATGTCCAACTTAGGTATATAGAAGATATACATGTTATGGCTGTATTCCTTGCTTATTAAACAATGTGGTTCTTAGGTATTGGATACTGAATTGGTTGGTATGAAGTGTCATACAGGACAACGCAATTCATGAACTACAATGGCCTAAGTAACCAGCAAGAGAATGAGTGATGATGTTCATCGAAAACGAATAAAGTGTTATTGTGTTTTTCGTTGTCATCAAACCAAGCCTTCAAGATTGGTTTAAATAATTGTTATTTTGTTCCGGTATTATGAGAACAATGGCTGTTCAAATAATTACCGTATTCCATAAAGGATGGATGAACTTTTACAAGTCTAGTTGGAGAAATCACATCCATAAACACTATTGCTAAAATGTCGCATGACAAATGATTGAAAGATCACTTATGAAGTGACATCGCTATTTAAATTATATTTGAAAGAAAACATGAAGAAACTCCATGTTGATGGAATTTTGGAGTCCTTGATTTTGATCAATTGACGCTTCTGAGACTTTCCTCGAGATAATTGAAACTCCGTTCATAGGCCAGAGAGGAACGGATGACTAGCTTATTGGAAATTGTGCATGCTGATGTGCATAGTCCATTATGTGTAGCCATATGCGATGGATCTTTTTGCTTCATATGCTTTCTTTAAACAAAAAAATTGAGTGAATATATCTGTATATTTACTTAATAAGGAAGAAGTATGAAACATTTGAAAGTTGTTCAAAGACTTTCAAGATGAAGTGAAAAATCATTGTAACAAGAAAATAAAAGAGTTTATGATTTGATCGTAAAGGAAGATATTTGAGTTACATGTTTAGCAAAACACCTAAGGTTTGAGGAATTGTTCCATGAATTTGGATTTCCCGATAAACCATAGGAGTATGGCATATTCGAGAGATGAAACCAACCATGTTTGACATGGTAAGATCAAAGGTGTCATTTATAAAACTGCCATTATGTTTTAAAGATTGAAGCTTTAGAGACTACCGCTTTTACACTGAAAAGAGCACCATCGTGATCCGTTGAAATGACACCATATGAGTTATGGTTTGGGATAAAACCCGAATTGTCTTTTCTTAAATTTTGGTATGCTATGCATAAGTAAAATGTTTACAACCAAAGTCGGATAAGCACGTCTTTGTAGGTTATCCCAAAGAATTTGTTGGGAATTTCTCCATAACACCAAGGACAAAAGAGTTTGTTACTTGGAACGTCAAGTTTCTTGAGAAGGAATTTTTCGTGAAAAGTTAAGTGGGAGCGCTGAACATATTTCTAATAAATTATGTAGAGGACATATTGTTGATTGGAAATGATGTATCTTGTATTGACACAAGTTAAGAATTTCATTAAAATAAGATTTCGATGAAAGACTTGGGCAAACCCGGAATATTAGGCATCAATATCTATATGGATAGATTAAGGCGCTAATATGGTTGTGCCAGACATACATATATGAGATATTGAAAGGGTTCAATATGGAAACAACAAGAAAGATTCTTGCTGCATGGAAAGAATTGTATTCAGATTCAAGTGTTTCAACACTTGGTGAGTAAAATCACATGAAGATTCTGATCGATTATACCATGATATGTATATATCCAGAATGTCCTATGCTCTAAATGTTATGAGCATATACCAGAATGATTCATAAGATGATCATTGGACAATAGTAAAGATATTCTTATGAGCTTTGGAAGAACTAAGAATATATCATGTATAAGTGACAAATAGTTAAAAGTAGTTCATTGTAAAGTGTTACATTGATACTAGTTTTGTCACAAGATACAAATTAAATTTATCTCAATTTAGACTATGGGTGGCACAATGTAATGGAAAGGATGTTCCATGATGGATTTGTATGAGTTCCAAAGTTGAGACATTGTGACGGATACTACAACAAAAGGTTAAGTATATGACTGCTATAGTAGCAGCAAAGGAGGGCATTTGTGTTAAGTAGTTTGTTATCAAACTAGGTGTGGTTCAAATTGGATAATACTATGAAGATATATTGTGTGACAATAATATCAACATATTTTGAGCCGAACGAACTAAAGGTCTCACCAAAGGACCAAATCTATACAATGCCATCTCATTTGAGAATGAGTGATGCGTAGAGATGCAGAGACATGCAAACACACACGGACCTAAAACTATCAGATCCAGAGATTATGTTAACCACTAGCAATAGCGTATATGCAACACCAGAAAGCCATAGGTGTTCAATACGCAAAGTTTTTCAAACTAGATTATTGACTCTAGTGCAAGTGGGAGACTGAAGGGAATATGCCCGAGAGGCAATAATAAAGTGGTTATTATCTTATTCCATGTTTATGATAAATGTTTATTTTACATGCTAGAATTGTATTGATCGGAAACATCAATACATGTGTGTTTAATAAACAAAAAGGGTTCCTAGTTATGCCTCTCTTATAGACTAGCTTGTTGATTAACAAGATGATCAAGGTTTCCTGATCATGGACATTGGATGTTGTTAATAACAAGGTCACACCATTGGTGGAATGATGTGATGAACATTCATCCGAAGTATAGCATTACGATCAAAGTCATTATGTTTATATTGCTATAACATCATACGAAGTAATCTTTATCCTTAGACCATGAGATCATGTTAATTGCTAACACCGGAAGAGTATCTTGATAACATCAAACGTCACACCGTAACAGGGTGACTATAAAGGTGGGTTCCGTGCTACGAAGGTGTTATGTTGAGGCTCATGGATCAAGATTTGGATCTGTCCATCCCGATGACGGATAGATATACTCTGGGCCCTCTCGGTGATATCACATTGAAATAGCTTGCAAGAAAGTGATGTGATCACTAGAATGTTATATCACGGGAACAAGAAAAGAGTGCATGTCGGTAACGGGATCAAACTAGGTATGGAGATACCGATGATCGAATCTCGGACATGTAATATATCGCGGGACAAAGGGATTTAGTTACTAGCGTTAAAGGTTCTCACGATCACAGAAGTCATCGTTGAATGTGTAGGAGTCAGTATGGATCTCCAGGTCCCGCTGCTGATTATTGATCGGAGAGGGGTCTCGATCATGTCTGCATTATTCGTGAACCGTAGGGTGACACACTTAAGGGATACCGACACCATTTGGAGCAAATATGTTTCAGATAAAGATTTAAGAGGGCGCTAGAATTATTTCAATAGACACCGAAACTGTTTCGGGTGAAATTGCTGAAATTGGTTCTGCATGTAATATTGAAATATTGCAGGGGGTTTTATATGAATGTTTGTTAATTAAAGTAATTAACAAAATTCTGAATAAAACTAATAAAAGAGTTTTATTAAATGAGAGAGCATTAAATTTGGAGAAATTTAATGCATTTAAAGTGGAGACTTTAATGGAGAATGTGAAGAGGCAAATTTATGTGGAGGGGGTTACCACCACATGAATGGGGGAGGTGAAGGGTCACCTCCATGGGGCGCCGGCCATGGGAGGGGTACCCTACCCTCCTCCTATAAAAGACCCCCCCTCTCCTCACTTCTCACACACACCTCCTTGTGAAAGATCTCTCTCCCCCTCTAGTATTATTCCCCCATGGTCTCGGATTAGCGAGATACATGTTCCCGGTGGCTTTATCTGGAAAGGAGTTGCTGCTTCCGCTGCTTTGCTGGAGCGAGGGACGGAGGTTGTCGGGGTACCGGACGTGTGTGCGATCACGGATGCACCGCTGCTTTGCGGTGCTGGACTTGGTGGTGCTGGAGCTGGATCTGATGGACGTGCTGGAGCCGGACCTGCTAGACTTCATCACGATCTTGAGATCGGCAAGTGTACGACTACATCAACCACGAGTTCCTACTCGTTAACAAAGCTCGTTGTCTACGAGCGTAAGTTCTCGTTGGATGTATGTCCACCCATTGCTTTGTACCTAGTAGATAGATCTTGGCGTGTAGTTGACACCGTAGGAAAAATTTTGTTTTCTATGCTGCGGACCCAACAACAAGGACGGCGCTGGTGGAAGCTAGCAGCAACAATGGTACCAGCCAACAAATCGAGACCCACCTATGTCAGCAAGACAAATGTTGGAAGGGCCATGCAATATGCACTTCTATGTCGACTCAACAGGGAATAGGCGATCCAATCACCTCCTAAAGTATTGTCAAACATTCTTGAAAATGCAAGAGCTATGCAACGGAAGCAGCAAACCGAGGCTATGTTATTACACATGGTGCTTTTGCTATCGGTGCACCACCACCACCACCACCGGGGCATTGATGACTAGATTCCTGCACCACACAACAGGGTTATTGCAGTTCTTGTAGAAACAAATATTTAAGTGTTTTTCCTAATGGGAGATGTTCGAACGGAAACAACACGAATCCGCAACCATGTTGTCAATGCGGCCACGTTTCGCACCCAAACCGTGGTTTGGAAATAGCTTATTCTATAAGTTACTAGAACAACGATAATTGAGAGAGGTTTTAAGTATCTAATAACAAAGAACTTTTAACAAGAACAAAATAAACTAAGACGGAAAGTAAACAGCAACATGGACTGAATTAAAGAGATTGTAGTTGTA
This sequence comes from Avena sativa, assembly GCA_916181665.1. Lineage (NCBI taxonomy): Eukaryota > Viridiplantae > Streptophyta > Magnoliopsida > Poales > Poaceae > Avena > Avena sativa. Next base: position 537,611,199 of record OV702289.1, on the reverse strand, counting down.
GGATTGAATGGAATGAGAGAGGGCTTCTAGGATTTGGTCTCACTAGTACTAGATGGGCAAATATATGTGTGATCTATAAGAGATTTCTCAAACAAATAAACGTTCCCCAATTGATTACCGGGCTGCCACACTGTGTGCACTATGCATGGTTCTCGCGCGTCACCTCAAGGCAACAGGCACTTTCGGACCAAAGGATCACATAAACTCATCTTATATCATAATAAATTCTAACTTACTGTACTAGATCATACCTCAACCTAGAATTGAATCAATCACTCACACATGGATGAATAGGAAAACATATATAAATATATAATGATATCACAACCATGTTCAATCTTACAATTACTAAACACAACAGAGAGAGGGAGATAGAGATCGATGCGTGGTGTTGGTGATGTCTTCCTTCTCTTCCCCTTCTTCTTGCTTGGATGCCTTGATGGTGATGGTGTTGAGAGATATCTAGATCTCGGAGGTGTGGTTGAGGCAGAGCTCCGCCACAATAGAGATCGGATGGGTGGCGGCGGCGGTAGAGCTCCGCCCCTGAAGGGCTATGGCTTGGTGGCTCTTTCTTGGGTCCTCCCTCCTTTATATAGGCCTTAGGGGTGCCCTAGGGTTCCCCTAATACCGTCATATGACTTAGGGAAGGTTCTAGAGCTTTTCTGGGGTCAAATCCTGTCATTTGCGACGTTTTTGGCAACTATACGGGCGGAGCTATATGACCAAAAAAATAGCTCCGGTCGTATAGTTGCTCGTCAAACCGTCTGTCCCCTTTAGTATTTTAGATGCCATTTTTTCGTACGAACTTCGTTTTGGGTGTTCTTGGGCTCGTTGAGTTCGTATCATCGAGGGATAGAACCCCATGGTCTTGGATATTTATTTTGAGAAGTTGGAAAAATTCAGTTTTCAACCTCTCAAATGGCTGTCTGGTCCCTGCAGCTCCTCCATACTATGCTCTCTTTGTCCCTTTTGCCTTTGTTTTATCCATAATCATCATCAACACCTACACACATGTCATAGACAAGGTAAAGTGATAAAATTCTACCTAAACTACTAAATGTGCAAAGCTCATATGAAAGTAAATGAGAACTAGAAGTCATGCATATAAGGCATAGCTATAGCTGAAAGAAACATGATATGAGAGATAAATGGCTCATTTTATATGGCTAAAAGAGGTGGTATTTCGCAGCCATCAACTTCCACAAGCTAGACCTTGCTCGTGCTCGAGCAGGAAGGGTCGGTAATAAATTAATGGTTGTGAAATAGCTTATCATTGGAAATCAATGGCTTGCATCCTTATTTCTTTTACAAGATTGAAGAGAGAAAACATGTATTCATACAAGGCAACACAAGCTCAGTTATAAAGACAACTAAAGATTCATCAAAACTTATATGCTCCATGTGAACAGTGAATCTACTTGCAGACAAAATATCCTCTTATTGCACCTTTTGTATAACTTTTCATATCATTATTATTTTTTATGAGACAAAACTTAGTCACAATTAGATGTCAAGCATAAATAGGATTCTACCCAAACATGTCATCTAGTTAAGGCTCTCAAGTGCAAACATCAGTTATTGAGTTTGAGAAAGTTTATCTCTTAGTAACGAGATTTATGCCAAAAGGAATTGCGAGAACATGTCAAAAGAAGCATAGCATTAGAGTGTCTCTTTTTGATCATCCACATCAGTGAATCATGGCTATAAAACACTCATTTTCTATTCTTTGTCTTTCCAAAACTTCAGTTCATCAGTAATGAGATCATGCCAAAACTTAGTGTGTTTAATCAGACTATGCAGGCTAAGAATGGATACTCGTGACTATTACCAAGGTTTCCCTTTTCGGTATAATGATTTCTCATAACGTTCACAGGAGTATTCCCTCTTTCGCTTTGAACGCAGGCCCATGAGAATACCAATGCATACCCAAATATAGCATTTATGCTATATATGTTGGGCAACTCATAGCCAAACACCAAGAGTTTCCTCTTTTTGGACTATTCAAAGGCCAGCGGAGTTGTTAGCATCCCATGTTGTGCGACAGTGGTGCAGACACGCATAAAGCAATATCATACTTTAATCAACAGGTCAAGATTTCACATGCATCTCAATCACCGCTAAATATTAGTTTCTTCAAACAAATCCTTTCAAAGAGTACTATCAAGTCGATCATCACATCTATGGTGTTGAGTATCTTTAAGGCTAAACTCTTAAGACAATTAATTAACACCTTATTTAGCATAGAACTCAAAACTTCGAAATATCATTTCCAATTGACAACTCCTTCCATAAGAAAACTATCTAGTCTGTTGTTTTGACATTATGGGGTCGAGCATAATCTATTCATTTACAAATTTCAAAATATCTTGATCAAGTATTCATTCTTTCCAAGTGTAGATATTGTGGCAATGTTTTCTAGAGGATCACAAATAGTGTCATAAGCTTGATAAACAATTTGGCAAGATGCATACAAGATCTAAGTCAACTCCTATGGTGCCTATCAGGAGCAAGTGTATCCCCATGTTAATACAAAACTAGACTCACTTAAACAAGCATTCAAAAATAGTGGGATACATGATTGCATTAAACCTTCATCGAATACGAACATTGCACAAGACTCTACACATGCAGAAGTAACCTCCCAAGCTTAGAACTTTGCAAGAACCAAACTTGAGTATATCAACAAAAGAAAAGAGAAAATATAGTTTCCAAAAGAGAGTGTGATAAGTGGTTACATCCCCAAGCTTAGTTAAAAACAAGGGTGACACACTTTGCCGTTGAGATACAAGTAACCTCTGTTTTGATGGAGAAAGAAACTTTGCTTCAACATGTATTTCTTGATATGGCTCGGTGTGCCTTCCTTGAGGACCTGCTTAAAAACTAAAAAGAAAACGAAATATTTTTGTGTTTTTGAAGACATGGGTTTAGCTCACAAGTGATAAAATACAAGTTCCACTGAGTCGGTTCATCAACCTAAGCACCACGCTTAAGTCAACAAACTAGTTCTAGAAGATGCCTCTCCTAGATTTTGATGAAGTGCAAGTGAGACAAAATATGAAACACGAGGTGCAACCCCTATGTGCTTAATAAAAGAGGTTCAAGTTCGAAGTTTTACCAGAAACTGATTGTCGAAGAGTTGAATTGAAGCAACCAAGTGGCTCATGTGAGTTTTTGCACGGCCAGCACTGCCATACATGTCATCACACAAGATTCAAGTCCCTGCGAAAATAACACACAAAATAAAATGCATCGGTTTGGTATACGAATATAGTTAGTTTACCCGACCGATAAAAGGACAGTAAAAAAGAAAACATGAACTTCTATGGAGAATTACAGTCTATGAGGTTTCTGTGGTAGAATTTTATTGCTTACATATGCTCGGCTTCTCTAGATCATGGGAGAAGCTCCCAGGTGGTGTTTCGAGGTTTTTAGAAGAAGAAAGAATAAAATTTTGAGCAATGGTTACCTTCTAGTTGGCATTTGAGGGGTTTTCTCAACTATATGGGCGCAACTATATGTCCGGACAAAAAGTGTCCCACCGTATAGTTGGTCGTCAAACTGTTTGTCCCTAGGAAAAGAAAATATACAAAGGCATCGATATCTATACGAGCGGAACTATACGGACAGAATTTTTATTCCCATCGTATAGTTGGTCGTTAAACTGTCAGTACATTGGAAAAGAATTTGTACGGAGGCACCAATATCTATAAGACCAGAGCTATACGTTCGGAATATTTATTCCCGCCGTATAGTTGGTTGTTAAACTCTCAGTACATATGAAAGAAAAATTGTCGATGGCAAAGATATCTATACGACCGGAATTTTTATTCCCGCGGTATAGTTGGTCGTTAAACTCTCTGTATGCATCAAAAAAATTCTGTTTCTTTGAAAATTATTTCTTATCCTATAACTTAGTGATATATCTTGCTTTGACAGTAAAATAAAAACTTAAATTTTTGACCAACATTAACATGTATAGGATGAGATTTAGGTACAACTGAGTTGTGCAACACATAGTAACAATAAATTCTACCTTTTGAAAACTATAACAAGATAACTCTAATAGCAAATCATGCAAAAAATAAAAATGCCAATGCAACATGAATGCATCTAGACTCAAGACACAAAACTAAGAAAGACACCTAATGACTTCCAGGTTGCCTCCCGGTAAGCGCTTTCTTATAACCAAGTAGCCAGGCTTTTATACTCCACATTTATTCAGCAATGGAGCCAGTTATAGGAGTAATTTTTGTTACCTCCAACGAGTGTTTTCAGGATTTATATCATACTTTTTTCTTCTAAGATGTACCCGCTTGCGGTGCATTGGTATCTTGTAAGTGTTCTCATTGCCACGTGAGGATGGATGCACCAAGCTCGGTAAATATGTATTCTTTCCTTCCTGCATAGAGGGCGTTATAGATTTATTATCAAACTTTGAATCTTTACCTTGATTACTATTTTGAAGGTATAACTCATAATGTTCTTTTGGATCCAGTAGCTTGGTCTTTGCCACCGGAATTTCCTTCACCTCATTAGTAAAACAAAAGTCATAGTAAACATGTATGGGAGGCACACAGGATTCCGTCTTTGGCTCATCATAATTGATTTCCCCGAAAAGAGTATTTAAACAAACACTACTAGAATCATCAAAACCTTCTTCAGGACAATTATAAAGGATTATAGAATAATTTAAGTCCTCATCATCACAAAGTCAAAAGAATAATAAAGATCGGGAATAGGTGGGGGAATAGGTTTGACAGCTGTTTTCAATTCATTCCATTCCTTGATTTCTTTTTCTTCTTTCTCCTTGATGCGTCTTTGATTTCTCCAATATTCTTCATAATTCCGTTTCACTTCATCTGCAGGTGTCAGATGCATGGGATATTCAACACGAGGCTTCTTATTTTTATTTTTCCTGGTTTTAGGCTTCATGGATTTACCCTTCTTTCCTGCTTCAATGATGCAACAAGTGCAAGATATGGGAGTAACAACAGAGGGCTGTTCTCCATCGTTAGTAGAAGCAGTTCTAATATGATTAAAATAATCAACTATGAAAGGCATTGCTTTAGAAATAACATCTCTAACTAAGGTATCATCATAAGGAATTTTTCCTTTTCTATTTTCATCTTTAAGAAACTCATTGACCAAGTTCTCTAGATTAGTAGGGAGAGGTTTTTCTTCATGCACAATTTCACATTGCCATTGATGAAAATTATTATGTATATCTCTTAAGAGTTGCCAAGCTTCTTCCAAAGGTTTTCCAAGGAATGCACCATCACACATCATGTCTAGCTTACCCTTAGAAGAGTGATTTAAGCCTCCATAAAAGTGATTCAACAATAACCAATCAGGTAAATTATGATGTGGACAATCATGCATCAATTTTAAGAACCTACTATAAGCTTGTATTAAATCCTCATTGTTGCTTTGCTTGAAATTCAGGATATGAAGCCTACGCTCATAAGTTTTCTTTTGTGAGAAATACTTACTGATAAAAGCTTCGAAGATACCTTCCCATGAATTGAAGTGTCCCGTGGGATGCAATTTTAGCCAATCTTTAGCTTTTACTTTCAGTGAGAACCAGAACAGATATAACTTCAGCTTACCATTTGTCCATCCATTTGCCTTCACTGTAGAACACAATGAAGTAAATTTGTCAATATGCTCATATGGATCATTGTCCGGATCTCCTATTTCCATGATCATATTTATCCACCTAGGATTAATCTCATATCCATCCACATCAATAGCGGGTTGAACAATAGGAGCATGTAAATGATCAACACTCGAAGAAGCATACTCCGCAAGACTTTTACTTTCCATAGTTCCTATGTTTTTGAATTTCCTATAACTAAAATAAATAACAAGACTACTAACAAAAGGTAAATTATTTTTTTGTTCTTTGTGATGGTGTTGAGGGAGATCTAGATCTCAGAGGTGTGGTTGAGGCAGAGTTCGACCGCAATGGAGATCGGATGGGTGGCGGCGGTGGCAGAGCTCTGCCCCTGAAGGGATATGGCTTGGTGGCTCTTTCTTGGGTCCTCCCTCCTTTATATAGGCCTTGGGGGTGCCCTAGGGTTCCCCCAATACCGTCATATGACTTAGGGAAGGTTCTGGAGCTTTTCTAGGGTCAAATCCCATCGTTTGCAACCTTTTTGGAAACTATACAGGCGGGAGCTATACGATCAAAAATATCTCCGGTCGTATAGTTGCTTGTCAAACCGTGTGTCCCCTTTAGTATTTTGGCTGCCATTTCTTCATATGAACTCTGTTTTGGGTGTTCTTGGGCTCATTGAGTTCGTATCATCGAGGGATACAACCCCATGGTATTGGATATTTATTTTGAGAAGTTGGAAAATTTAACTTTTTCAACCTCTCAAATGGCTAAGTCTGGTCCCTGCAGCTCATCTAGACTATGCTCTCTTTGTCCCTTTTGCCTTTGTTTTATCCATAATCATCATCAACACCTACACAGATGTCATAGATAAGGAAAAGTGATAAAATTCTTCCTAAACTACTAAATGTGCAAAGCTCATATGAAAGTAAATGAGAACTAGAAGTCATGCATATAAGGCATAACTATAGCTGAAAGAAACATGATATGAGAGATAAATGGCTAAAAGAGGTGGTATTTCATAGCCATCAGGCATCCGCTAGTAGGACAACCACAAAACACAACAAACCAAGAGGATGCGTACCCTAGATCAAAAGGAGCAATGTTGATGATCCAGAAGGGACGACCCTCTCATAGAACACAAAAGCTGATCACCGGACAAGTAAACATGGGGGAAACAACACCACCCCTACACCATAGTATCTTCATTGGTTCGAACAAAAAATAACCTTCAACAGAGGTGACCACCCACTTCGGGTCCCGTGACCTGGTCAATCAACACTAATAGTGGGGGCACAAATCTGCGGATTCGACATATGCATGTTTTTCTTGGATGCAGGCAGCAGCATCAACCTAATTTATGCCAAAACTCTACGGGCAATGAATTGGTCCCTGATAAATCTAGCACCAACGGATACAACTTTTCACGGAATAGTTCCAAGCAAAGCTAAAACTCATTTGGGAAAAGTGCACGTCGACATGGTCTTTGGATCAAGAAGCAACTTCAGGCATGAAAAACTAGAGTTCGAAGTCATGTACTAGCCATCACAGTATCATGCGATCCTGGGACGACCAACTTTTGCTAGATTCATGGCAGCACCCCACTATGCATACATGGTGCTAAAAATGTCAGCCCCCAATGGGGTCATAACAGTAAAAGGAAGCTTCAGCCATTCAGATAGCCGCGATCGAGAATTCAACAAAATATCAAAATCCTTCGGGATGGAGACGCAATTTGGCCAGCTGAAAATAGAGGATGAATAACTACCACACGAAGGACGCAACGAGCGAACCCCAGAAAATTAGGAGCACCATGCACCCGCAAAAGCTACTTATTCGGCCTCCACTTCTGGTCCCGCATAAGAAGACAGACTCGTTGGTTTTCCCAAGTGCAGGTGACCTAGTAAACCAACTACTTTTCTCTCTGGTCTACCGTGCAGATACATCTCCTCCAGTCGAAAAATACGACACCCTCATCAAAATCAACAAGGGCGTGATGGAGCATCTCAAGACAGAAGCCACAAATTTTAGGAAAATTCTTTACTCTTATATATTTCTAAATTCAATAAGGCCAACAGCCAGGCAAACATGCCCATGCTATGTATCCCTTTATACTTATCAATAAATAAAGAAAGTACTTCTCGGCATAAAGTTCCTAAGGCACATGAAGGCAATTGTGCTAAGGGAATCAAGTCATTGGGACCCATACAAAAAGATACAACATGCAATCAAAATCTCGTATAAACATACGACCTTTTTGACAAGTATAAAATAACTCTATACAATATTTCTCAAAAAAGTACAAAGGTACACAATGGGAAGTAGAAACAGTTAGATAGCAAAATCCATAAAAAACTCCTGGTCTGCCTCTAGGAACCTCCGGACAATCCTGATCACATGTCTACAAGCGGCAGCATAGTGAGGCACCATACTAACAAGACCACCATCAGAAGAAGAAGGCATCCCCGATGATATGACGTCCAAATCCAGCATCGGATGATGCGCATGCACCCAAGACAGAGCAAGATTGGCACCTGCCACAAGTTGAAGCTTTACAAAATGATGAATCTGTTCACCCTATCGAAACTTCACCATCAAATCAGCTAAAGTCTAAGGCTGGGGATCCTGAGGAAACATGACATTGTAAACAATGGCCAACGATCTATGACAGGACTCGACAAATTTCTCCACCTCGGATACGCGGTCCTGAAGCAGAGCCACAACATAAGCACGATGGTGATCAATCCAAACATTTGTCCCAGAATTTTGGGAAGAAGACACAAGAGCTTGAATTCGGTTGCACAGACGTTGGGTTTGTTCCCTCTCGCATAATCGAATGCCTACAAAACAAAAAAGAGAAAACATTGGCATCCCACAAAAGGGGAGCAGTAGGAAGCAAAAGTAAAAAGGACTTATGTAGCATCTTTTCACTCGCCCTGGAAATATCGTCCAAAAATATGCATCATGATCAAGGGCATGGCGCGTCTTCGTCTAGGAAACATCCACCATTGATTGAACAACCCGGAGTTTCCTCTCAAGCTTCTTTACCTGCTCAAAATTTTAGCATATAATGGCAGATCTACCATATGTATAATAGCAGATGGGGACATGGCTGCATCCGATGTCTGCGCAGGCGCAGGAGGAGCCGGAAAATCACTCAAAATATGGCAATACACATTAAAAATAGAAAAACTTCAGCAAACAAAGAGCCACTCATACGCATATGTACATAAATCTTCGTTTCATCAAAAGGAAGCATTCCAGCAACAGAACAGGTTCAATATTCATTACAATAGCATCAAAAGAAACACGGGAAACTATAAAGCAAAGCTACAGAGCTGATTTCTTGTAACATCCCAAATCTTTAATCAAGGTTAATCAAGATCCAAACTACCCAATTCAGGGTTAACAAAAACTTTTTCCATTTAAAAACTTTAAGCATTCATATGTGTGTGCATTTGAAATAGGAGTTGTTTGAAATGCCATGATTATGTGTTCTAATGGTTGTAAAATGGTTCTATGATTAATGCCACATCATCTAGATCATTCCCATGTAAAAACCAAAGCAAAAGAAATCAAAAAGAATTAAATAAAGGAACTGGTCACTTTTGGCATTTTAATCACCTAGCCCACTTTGGGTGTTCCTAGCACTCAAATTCCAACAGAAACAATTATGGATCTTTGCACCCCTTGCTAGTACAAGTAGTGATGTGCCAAGGCCCACCTTGTGATCTCCCAAAAACATTCAAAATCTAATTTTAAAAGACATTTGAAAATGGAATCTAGTTCATATGTCTAGATCACACTTGTTCAAAACCCAATCAAATGAAATCCATTTGACAAATCCTAGCAACCACAGATGCTTAAGCATGTGACAAACCACTCCACAAAATCTCATTTCAAAATTCAAAAGTTTTCTTCTTTTGGCCATTTTGTCAAACACTTGGAGTGCACAGATCAGATCAAAACCAAAAACACTAGTGTGAGCAGTTTTCTAGCCAAACCTGTCTCCCACATTGCAACCAAAACCCCTCCAGTGCACCCCTACCCCTTTCTAGCCCGGCCAAGCACTGTGCCCACGACCAAATGGTCATGGACATCAATGTCGAGTCCACTTGAGCACCTCACCGGCGACAGCGCGCCCCTAATGCCACCAGCCTCGCCCACCTTGCCCAACACATCGCTCATGGTCCACCTCCTCCCCTAGGCCAGCCCCAACTCGAGGACAGAGTGAGGAGAAGCCAGGAACCACCGCGCCTGGAACGTGTCTGCCATGCTGACGCCGCCTGCAGAGCACGCACGATCCCTGCTCAACCATACCCCGCTTCGCTCTCGTTGCCCACCTACATGATCACCACCGCCCCAGGAAGCTACTAGACACGCCCATTTCCCCGACCGTGCCCCGTAATCACTGGCCACCGCAAAGTTCGCCGTCGACAGAGACATCATGCGTGCTGCCCCGCTCGCATCTCCCGACCGCAATCCACTGCACACACACCTCCGTGACACGTGCCAGGGCACCGCCCACCGTCCTAGCCCACCGCCCAAGCCTCTAGGCCGCTGTGCCGTCGTCACCGGCAAGCACCGCCCATGCCTCACTGTTGCCTTGCCACGCTATAAATAGAGCGCCTCCCAACTCCAATTCGTCACACCATTCTCATCCACTCCCCCTCAGAACACTCCCAGAGTCCCACTGGATCAAGCCACAGCCCGTAGCGCCAGAATTTCGCCGGAGTCTGCCGCGGAAGGAGGAGAAGGGCGCCGCTGATCCAGGCCATCTCCCGGGACGCTGCCAGTACCAGGAGAACCGCCATCGTCTTCTCGTTCATTTGCCCGCCTCGCCGCACTAGCTGGAGTCCCGGTACATCCTCACTGCACCCCCACCGAGCCGCTAGGGTTCAGTCTCGTCGGCGACGTGTTCGTCGTCGACGATGACCGTGAGCCGTTGATCTAGTTCTGATCCTATGACCACCGTTCGCCCATACCGTTTCGGCAACCCCTGTCCCACTGATAGGCGGGGCCCTCACTTAAAACCAGCCCGGGCGCTGTGTGGAGTAAAATGGGCCGGCCCATTTATTTCCCACGCGACCCGTTTAATTCAAATAACTCTTTTTCTTTTTAGACTTAAACTAGAATCTGTCCCTTAGTTTGAAAATCAATTAAGAGAGTTATACAAATCCAAATTGAGTGATTCCAATTTTGTTGGAAAGATAATGAAAATCTCTATCCAAGCCCGTTGGATTTAAATTATTTAGAGTTAGAGATCTCTCCTACTAAAAATAACAAGACAGAAGCTTTTGCACATTCAAACATTTTTATAAAATCGACCATAATAGCTTTTGAGTTGATTCCAACTCTAAAAAATGACATTTAACCATACCTATCTGAATATGTAATAATATTAAGGTTTACATGCAGTGACTTTGGACTAGTACCAAAATAATGCTATATAGGCATTTCTAGTCACTTTAAATCATTAATTATTAAATTTAAACTTATTAAAATGTGATCCAACCCTTAAATCACATTCCCATATGTTAGAATATGTGGTGATGACATGTGTCCACATGATCCCATATTTTAATTGGAAAATATTAAATCTTAGTTAATTTCAATGAGTAGAAATTACTTTTCTCAAATAAAATAAATGAAACTAATTCATTAAACCTTGTGATGTTTGTGATGAAACTAGATCATCAAATGTGTGCCTTAGTGTGCCAAGTAGACTAGTTACGTATTGTTTGGTGATTGTGTATTCCATATGTATTTATAGACGATAGTACCGACCAAGTCTTTGAGGAGGAGGAGTTCTACCAAGAGGAGGAGGAAGAGAATTTCAACCACTGGACTACACAAGGCAAGCCATCATTCACAATGCAAGCCTAGAACTTCAAGTAAACTGAGCAAGCTATTGTTAGCAAGCTAGAATTAAGCAAGATAACCTAAGCAAATGCACTAGGCATGCATTGGTTATACCCTTTTGACTATTACCTACTCCAAGTTTTACTTACAAGTTTTACTTCCTTTACTTTACCAAAGTCCTTTACTTTGTTTATAGATAGAATAAAGAGTATAAAACTTGACCTATCTAGTTAGACTTAGATGTCATGCTATGGCATGAGATTGAGATTAGCATCCCACATTAGTGAACACTCTTAACTTAGTAGTTTGGAGTCAAACCAAAAACTTGATTCACTTTAGATGGGAATACTTGGTGAAAATGACTTGTGAAAACCTTGGAATGATGAGTCATTCTATTGAGATGTTTTGACATGTGTTGAGAAACACAAATGGTTTATGATGATGAAAATATTGAGGCATGAGCCTTAGCCCTTTTACAAAAACTGATGGTTGGGTTCGGATGCGATACCATTCCAATTTTACCGTACAACCACAATACTTGAATTGGGTAAGGCTTAGCCGGAAGTTTATATGCATTAGTATTAGTTCCCTCGCGGGAGAGGTTTGAGCTGAGGCTACCTCTCAATGTTGTCCACCTATGCAGTGCCCATGATGACAGATGGTCATGGCTGGGAGGCCATACTCATAGGAGAGGTGCTTATACTAGAGTGTGTAAAGGAAAGGTTATGTTTGATTATCTGCATACTAAGTATGATGATTCAGGGTTATCCCTGACAGATGTGTCGAAATTTGTGGTGAAAGTGTACCACCTCTGCAGAGTGTCAAACTATTCGAATAGCCACGTCCGCGGTTATGGACAGTTGGAGTGGCCATACTGTTCCGTTGTCAGATGTTTTCAAAATGATTTATGAAATGAATTGTGACATGACTTGACCACAACAGAGTTGTGACTATGACAACTAAGTTCTCACTTAGGTGATTTTAAACTTTATTTTATCTTTCTTTGTTTCTGAACTCAGCTTAGGTTTCAAACTTAACTTTACAAATAAACTTAAAGAGTACTCATGGCTTTGTCCCTGGCTATTCCCGTGGCCAGATTATGATAGTGATAGTTTGCGAGTACTTAAAGAGTACTCATGGCTTTGTCCCTGGCTATTCCCGTGGCCAGACTATGAGGAGGACTACCCTGAAGGAGGACAGCAGGACGTCTACGACAACTAGGATCATCTCCCAACGTCAGCATTGCCTGTGACACTGAAGATGGACCCCACCTCTACGCTATTTATTCCGCTACTTGATTGTACTAAGACTGGATCATGAGATCCTTTATTTGTGTAAGACCTTATTATGGTTTGTAATGGATGATGTACTGTGATATCAAATCTGCTATGTCTCGCAAAAATGATAATCCTGGGATTGTGATGTATGGCATAATAGGCATTTGGGATTAAAAATCCGGGTGTTGACATTTCTCCAAAGACAAAGTTGCACTAGGAGAAGGAGCATTAGTTATAGCAGGGGCAGTAGCTAAAGAAGAAGCACCAGTCGAAGAAGGGGCACCCAATTTCTCCTGACCTGAGCTTATACCCAGAAGCAGAGTATTTCTTGGCTCTCTTAAAGAAAGGCTTCAAATCAACTACTTGGCCTTTGAAGTTGACTCGGATAGAGGAGCTAACCTTCTCCCAATCGACTTGATCGCCGTGCACCATCGCCAATGCCATTGAAGTTTCGGTGCCGCAATTTGATTACATCACACTATAGCCAACCAGAGGGCTTGGATCAGCACCAAAAATAGCGACGAGGTCATTCAAATCAGCAGGCATTTCCTTCGGCAGAAAGACTTCGACATGTTGGCTCTTGAAGGCGCGGCGTGAGTGGACAAGAAGGTTGCGCACACAAACACTGTTAGCCTCCAAAGTTCTAACAACATCCGGTAAAGGATCAACCTTCTTATCTTCATCAAGCAACAAATTTTGGCCTGACAGCTCTACACATACCATAAAAGGGGGACGATAAGAACACAGAAGGAATGAGGACTGAAACAAAAATTCTCCCTTGCCAAACAAAAAACTTACGAGTCAAGGAAGCATTGAGGGTCTCCAAGTGCTTCCGAATATTGTGATCTCGGGTGGCAGCTTGATTGGCTCTTTCTTCAGCATCAGCGCTGGCTTTCCGTTTGGCCTCTTCCAAAGCTTTTTCAGTGATCCGAAGTTTAGCCTCTAGATTGTCGGAACGCTTCAACGCCTCGTGCTGGATGACCTCAGACTCCTTGGTAGCGGCTGAAGAAATCAGAAAATAATGCAAAAAGTCAAAAAAATGGGAGGAACCGCAAAAAATTGCAAAAAGATGAAAATATACCTTTTAGACCTTCGGCTTCATTACGGATCTTGATGAAGTGAGAGGCCATATCAACCATCTCACGCATCATAGGCTGCAAAGAAGGACATTAGGAAAGACAAGTAAAGGAGGATCCATGGTGAAACTAAAAAACACGGATTTACTTACGTCTTGCATATCCACCTTGTCAGGGCTCTCAGATATCATCATGCCTTTGCCAGCCAATTTTCTTCTCTTCGGCGGCGATGGTTTCGGCAAAGCGGCAACATCCTTTTAGATAAGTGGATCCACAAAAGACGGGAGCAAATCCTTCGGGTCCTTGGCAAATGGAGCAAAGGAAGTGCCAAGAGGAGACCCGAGTATGTCTTCCGCATCATCACCAATGCAAGAGCAAGGACAAAAATAGTGAAGCATCAACAACTGAATCATCCGACAAAATAGTAAAAAGGCGATAAGTACTTACGAAGATACGTCCTATGCAAAGAGAAATAGATTGATCTAGGGAGGAGCTGACGATAATGGAGCAGCACCCAAAGGTTTTGAGGCAATAGAATCATCCGAGTCTTCGATCGTCTCCGTGACATAAGGATGTTTCCTTTTTCTTCCAGCAGGTGTGATGCGAAAATCTTCAGAGCGAGCCGACAAAAGCGACTGTGTCCTTGATGAAGATTCTGCGGCAGTTGTCTCCATCTCCTCATCAGCGGCTATACCCATCATAGGGAGATCGTCGGAAGTAGAAGGATCAGCGGGAAGCTCACCGCTCTCAGGAAGAGGAAGAAGGCAGGATAGATGATCATGATCCTGCGTAAAAAGAAGACTAGCAATCACAACAGAGAACAATTGCAAAAGAACATAAAATAGAGATGAACAAAGAGCAAAAGAGAAAGCAATTTACCGCCGAAAGGCGGTTCTTCTTGCCGAAAGGCTCTACACAACAATCAGGAGGAACCACACTCTTTGTTGTAAGGGTTGTGAAATTACGAACCCTTCTTTCATAAACCTTGAGGGTCAGATCGTCCCGAGAAATCCTCATCGGGTCCTTTTTCTGGTATATGCTCACATACCAGAAAGCCGGGCCTGCAGAGGCTGCACGCAGATCCTCAAGAGATACGCCAGAATCTAAATACCCGACAATTCCTTGCCAACCTCATGTCATAGTTTTGAAATACGAACAAGGAAGGGTTAGATCTCCGCCATTTCTTCGGGAGTGGGATGCTAATCCCATGAGTCAAGTTTGCGACAAATTTTCTTACGGTCAAAGGGGCTAACCTGAAAGACTAACCCTCAACTAATTGGTCTTTGATGTAAAAATACTTGGTTTTCCACCCTTGGACAGAATCTGCAGGCTTAAAATCAAAGTAATCTACATCGGAGCGAACTGAGAAAATGGAACCACCAACGTCATGGATGATGGTATCGATGGCATTCCAACGAACATAAAATAAATAGTTCCACATGCCCCAATGGGGATGAATCCCGAGAAAGCATTCACAGAGAGTGACAAAACAAGCAACATGGAGGATAGAGTTCGGCATGAGCTGATATAGCTGCATGCCATAAACAAAAAGGAGACCATGAAGGAATTCGTGGATAGGGAGAGAAAGGCCACGAAAAAGAAAGGAGAGAAACATTACCCTCCAGCCCGATTCGGGGATTGGAGCAGCTTCGTCCCCAGGAAGCTTGAAGGTACCCTCCACCAGATGGCTGGAGTTCCACTCCTCCCGCAGCTCCCGTGTCATGCACTTGGAAGTGGCCCGTCCGACGGCCCTCTTCCTGGTGGCCTTGGCAGCGGTGGAGGAAGTTCCCACCTTGCGTTTTCCCATAGTGATAAAGGAGCGACACTAGCGCGAAACAGGATTTCGCGAGAAGGATATAGAGGAAGCGAGAGCAAGGGAATGATGCAAGGAAGAAGATGAAGTTACCAAGGGAGGGGTAAAAAGAAGTAAAAGAATCCCCCTTCCCTTTATAAAGAGCAAAAGCACATAGCATGGACCATTCGATGTAAAATTGAACCGTCTGAGGAACACACGATGGTAACATGTGACAATAGATTCCGTAAAGGAAAATATCTTAAGAAGTTATTACTACGGTAAAAATGAGAGAACAACACATGCCGCCTCGATCTTCGCGCAAAAAAGGGGACGTGTAGTCAGAAAACTACGCTGAATACGCCACCACACGTCATCATTACTGCTACACAGTCCCATGTTCGAAATGTCTCATCAAAGGCATATCTTTTGAGAATCAACATCATAAAATTCGTAATCAATGACGTCATAGCAAAAACGGTTCAGTGGAAAGGATACACATCCGAAGAAAAATGGGGAGTCAAAGTAAATTCCTCCATGAAAAAGATTGAGACTACAATCAAAAATTTTCGATTGTAGCCTCGGGGCCTACTCCTATCGGGAGCACCGATCGCGCACCCGATAAATATTTGAGGAAGCATTGACGTCATAGTAAAAGATTTCCAAGCCTATGTCCTGATGCATACATCCAAACATAGTCTCGGGGGCTACTCCTATCAGGAGCGCTGATGCACAACTAATAAAGGAAAAACAAAAAACTCCTATCGGGAGGGTATATAAGAAACAAAAATCAAGCATCTGACAAAAGTTAAAAACAAATAATTTCGGATCGCATCCAAATACGACAAAAATCCTAATGCCATGTTCAGAAACATGAAGGTAAGACCCCAGGATTCGTCATGTGTGGCCTGGTAATCGCACAAGAATGCGCTCTGCCAGTAATATATCCATATCTATGATACGATGAAAAATCCCGATGGATGCGTCGGGTACCCGATAAAATAGAACTGGAATTCAGTATTCGATAAGACCTCAACGGCCCGAACTGAGGTACACCAGTAATAAATCCCGAGTTTAGGCCCGGGGACTTCAATTTGATGTAGGATAACCTTGATTTTTCCCTGGAGTAATTAACAGATTCCCGATCCATCGGATGCATCAGGCTTGTTGTACCAAATCCCTATAAAGATAAATATGGTAAGAACAAATGGAAAGAACTAAGCATATCTTTGAGACTTGACCTGAATCTACGGTTCAGGTAGAGTCTTGGGGGCTACTGACATAGGTATGATTACTTAGGTACCTATGATTCGCTACCCAGGCCTGAAGAAAGGCTTACGGCCCATGAAGAGTCAAGATGATGGCCCAAAAAGAGCAACTGACAAAGGCTGTAGTTGTATTAGGAAAGAGGAAAAAGGACAGATATCGTGTTGGTTTTGTAATTACGTATATCTAACCTATCCGCATATAGCTTTGAGACCCAGCCTATTATATATAGGACGGGATAAGCCTAGGCGAGACATCGAACAATCCTTAAGCGATTTGTAATATTACGATTCACCAAATATTCATGCAACATTGACTCCATTGTTCTCCTGACATCCGACGAAATCCCAAGCGTTCTCTTTTCGGAAAAACCCTAAGTCCTTCGTCATGGACATTGCCGAGATCACCCCTCGGCATTCATCTTTCGGTATAAAAAGCCACAGGCTCTCCCAACTCTCTCCATCCCTATCATTTCTCTCCTAGACCACCAGAGACCTCCCCCCACGAGCCCCTACTCACTACCCTTGCCCTCTATAGCAATGGAGAGGAAGAAAACCTCCTCACGGCCTTTCCTCAAAAGGTGAAGCTATAGTCGATCTAGACCATCCCTTGCACCTTTTTTATCCATGCATGGACTTCCTGTTGGGTTTGCAGCATAGAAAACAAAAAAATTCCTACGATGGGAACTACTAAGAACCAAGATCTATCTACCTAGATTCAAGCAACGGGTGGATATACATCCATAGAGATCATAACCTTGAAGACTGACAAATTGTAACGAGATTGGACTCGTGGATGATGTAGTCGATCGCTTGCCGACCAAAAGATCGAGAGGAAGTCCTAGCGCCGCAAATCAGCAGCGCATCTGTGCTCGCACACACGTCCGACCCACCGAACAACCTCCGCCTCCTCGCTCCAGCGATGCAGCGGAAGAAGCAACTCCTTCCAGACGAAAAGCCACCAGGACCATGTATCTCGCTAATACTAGACAATGGGGAATAATTCTACAGGGGGAGAGAGATCCTTCACGAGGAGGTGTGCTTTGTGAGGAGGAGAGGGAGACTTTTATAGGGAGAGGGGGCAACCCCTCTCCATGGCCGGTGGCAAAGGGGAGGTGCCCCCACCTCTTCCACATTCATGGCATGGAGCTCCCACTCACATAAGTTTGACTCCACCCAAAATTCCACTCACATGCATTAAATTTCCACCAAATTTAATGCAACTCTCATTTAATAAACTCTTTTATTTATTTTATTCAAATGTTTTTTATTTACTTTAATTAATAAACATTCACATAAAAACCCCCTGTAATATTTCAATATCACATGTAGAACAAATTTTAGTAATTTCACCCGAAACAATTTTGGTGTCCATTGAAATAATTCCAACGCTTTGTAAATCTTTTCTCTAGAACACATTTGCTCCAAATGGTGTCGGTATCCCTTAAGTGTGTCACCGTACGGTTCGCGAATAATACAGACATGATCGAGACCCTTCTCCGGTCAATAATCAGTAGCGGGACCTAGAGATCCATACTGACTCCCACACATTCAACGACGACTTCTATGATCGTGAGAACCTTTAGCGCTAGTAACTAAATCACTTTGTCTCGCGATATAGTAGATGTCCAAGATTCAATCATCGGTATCTCAATACCTAGTTTGATCTTGTTACCGACATGCACTCTTTTCTCGTTCCCGTGATATAACATTCTAGTGATCACATCACTTGCTTGCAAGCTATCTCAATGTGATATCGCCGAGAGGTCCTAGAGTATATCTATATGTTATCGGGATGGAAAAATCCCACTCTTGATCCATGAGCCTCTAATAACACCTTCGGAGTATCTAAACCCACCTTTATAGTCACCCTGTTATGGTGTGACGTTTGATGTTATCAAGTTACTCTTCTAGTGTTAGTGATTGGCATGATCTCATGGTCTAAGGACTAGGATTACTTCATATGATGGTATAGAAATTTAAACACAATGACTTTGATCGTAATGCTATACATCGGATGAATATTCATCACATCATTCCACCAATGTTGTGACCTTGTTGACCCACAAGTATAGGGGGTGTATCGCAGTATTTTCGATAAGTAAGAGTGTCGAACCCAACAAGGAGAAGAAGGTGCTGGCTAGTGGTATGGATCAGGAATTCTCTGCAAATACTTAGCAAACGGATTT
The DNA here is from genome assembly GCA_916181665.1 of Avena sativa. Classification (NCBI taxonomy): domain Eukaryota; kingdom Viridiplantae; phylum Streptophyta; class Magnoliopsida; order Poales; family Poaceae; genus Avena; species Avena sativa. Next base: position 537,592,124 of record OV702289.1, on the reverse strand, counting down.
TTAGGGGTTTTTGATAAAGCAAGTTAACGAAGTACGAGTAAATAAAAGGCAGTAGGAATAAATGCAGTAAGTGGCCCAATCCTTTATGCAGCAAAGGACAAGCCGATTGTATTACTTAAGATGACCAAACGTTCTCGAGGACACATGGGAAGACAGTCAAGTGCTTTTGCTTCATATAATTGATTAATCTTCTTTAGCTTGCTAAGTGTTGTGTTGGTGAACCTGTGCTAATGTACCGACCTTCCTAGGACTAATACATACTCGTGATTATACCCCTTGCAAACATCCGTAAGTACAAGAAAGTAATTAAGGTAGAAACCTAACCACAGCTTTAAACTCTAAGACCCTTACGTCCCTTGTGCAATGGTTTCCTAACGGGGGTTCAGGTTTCTGTCACTCCGGCAACCCCTACGATTAGTAGCCAAATACACAATGCATTCCCCTAGGCCCATATAGGTGAAGTGTCATGTAGTTGATGTTGACATGACACCACTAGAAGAAGTACACCACAACTTAAATATCAAACTATTGAATCTTTCTCAACACAACTCCACTACTAACAACATGACTTCTCCCATGTCCTCAAGAACAAAACGAACTACTCACAAGACATCATATGGATCATGATCAGATATGGAATAATGATGTATAACAATCTGAACATAAACAATAATTCAATGGTTCACTCAATAGCATCAACTACAAAGAGTAATCAACACCGGGAAAGTTTCCCCTATGAACTATGCAAGATTCAACCCAATTGTTACAGCAATATGGAGATGGTGATGAGGGTGCTGATGATGATGGTGGTGGTGATGATGATGATGATCCCGATGAAGTCCAGCTTGATGGTGGTGTTGATGGCGACGATCTTCCCTCTCCGGGAAGGAATTCCCCCGGCAGAAATCTGTCTGGTAGAGAGATCTTTCTCTCTCGGTGTTTTCCGCTCTGCAGGGGCGGCGAAATCTTTCTGTGGTTGCTCCCCGAGTCTTAGGGTTTCGGGAGGATAATATACGCCAGAGGGGAGTGCCAGGGGTGGACCAGGGCGGCCACACCACCTGGTGGCACGGCCTAGGCTGGCCCGTGCCAGGGGTGGTGTGGGCACCCTGTGGCCCATCTCCAGTCCCCCTTCTGGCTTCCATCGTCTTCTGGAAAAATAGGATTTTCCGTATATTTTTCCGTATTTTCCGATCTTCGCGAATTCTGCCTCCAAACAGCACCTTTTCCATCAGAATCCTGACTGCAGCGGTCCATGCTCCAAAAGTCATCAACCATGCAAAAATAGATGAAATAACATAGGTATCACCTCTCAATATGAAATATATCAATGAATAACAGTGAATTATGACATAGAATAGTGATGCAAAATGGACGTATCAACTCCCCCCAAGCTTAGACTTCGCTTGTCCCCAAGCGAAACTGAGCTCAATAAACATGGCCTCAGGTTTATGGAGTGAAGAGTCAATAACAAGAAGCATCACATTCATCAATACATAGATCATAATAGAAGAGAACTCACTATTATATAACTCAACTTGCAATGAGTAAAGGAAACACAATAAAGATACATAAAGTAAATCATAATTGGTAATGGCAACTTAACCCTTGGTCGAAGAATAGTTGATAATTTGCCAGAGTTCACAAATAACTGGTTTTCAATGATAGCTTTCAAAGTAGTAAACATCAAGATAAGAGCAATGTGCAAAACAAGGAACATAAGAAACATGATTGAATAAATCATCATATGAATGAATGAAACACAAAAACTCCAAATACGTGCTGAGATAGAAGGGAGTAGGTTTACTGACTCAACTAAAAAGTAAAAGAAAGGCCTTTCGCAGAGGGAAGCAGGGATTGCAAGTCTCATAAAGAGCTCCCAAAAATTATGATACTTACTAGCTTTCAGCTCTGATTGCCCCTATCATAGGCATCTTTAGGTGATTAAGGTTAAAGTGACACAACTAAGAGGATATGCTTGACAAGTTATAAGTTGAAATCTCATGCCCCTTACTTATGAGTACCGAGCCTCATGCTACTCAACTTCAGTCACGAGTAAGCTCTTGTCATTGTAAATACACATGTATCATTGAGAACCGCCAACGGGGTACCCCTTGCACATGACACAGGAGCTATCCCATAATCAAAATGACAAGGCAAGCAGACAGTGAGCATCTCAGCAATCTTTTTATTTGCTATTTGCATAGGTTTTTATTGAGGATGCTTCATAGAATGCTCACTATGTTATGCTGCAAGTTTCCACCATGATTAGGCATGGCTTAGGCTAGCGGCCCAGGTGTTTCTCTAACACACATATGAACTCCATGATTTTACAAGTTCCACTTTTATTTCACACCGCCGGGATCCATAAGCAGAAGAACATGATATCAACTAGGTACAAAGTACCAATGCAGTGTTGAAAGCATTCCCCATGATACATGGTTCTGCTAACTTCAACTCATAAATCGCAAGCATATACGCAACAAAGAAGGACCCAATGGTTTAGGTTATTAAATGCAAGAAAAATAAAGTGTGCCATCAAGTTCGTGAGAGCTTTAATCACTAATTTTCACATAACAAGTTTAATTTGGGAGGTAGATAAAACAAGAATTTACTTGGAATAGCAATAATGCTAATAGGTAGGTATGGTGGACACAAATGGCGTGGGTTTTGGTTTAAAGGAGTGGATGCACGAGAAGAATTCCCTCTCAATACAGGTTTTTGGCTAGCAAGGCTGGGTAGCAAGTACAAGAGTTGAAGGAAACAAACAAACATACAAGTGATAAAGACAAACATGCAATCTTCCTTGGAAGAACAAAAGATCTTAACTAGAGAATACTAGACTTATGAGAAAATCAAGAAAGAAAGATGATGAAATATTTTTTCTTTAGAGTACTTTTATCTTTTCATTCAACTCTCAAAAATGGTGTTGCTACTGACCAAGCCAGGTTTGCCAAAACCAACTAAATTTACTCAATGATCCCAAAGTGATACCAATACTAACAATAAGATCAATCATATAACCATGAATTGAAAACTAATATAAGCTATGAAAAAGAGTGAATGATAGAACTTCTCATTAATATCCATAACGGCAACTCACACCAAGGGATACATATCTAACGAGAGAGGGGACACTTCCATAATGCAAACCATCCTACATAATAACTTCTCTATTCATGATATGACTCTACTAATAAGGTAAAAATATAGAAGATAGTGATGTGATACCGTGGCACTCCCCCAAGCTTGGAACAAACCAAGGGGATGCCAAACCTGATGACGAATTACTCTTTCGGTGGTGGTGGTATCCTCTCGATGAGCTCTCTAATAAGTTTCCCCAAGTCCTCAATCTCAAAGGTGAGATTCTGAATCAGCTGTGAGTTTTTCTCAATGCGGCTCATGATCATGTCGGGTTGAGAATTCCAGCTCTTGCTATTCTTTCCCCACTCTTCCTCCTTGAAGTCTTCTTTTCCTGCATGGCTAGAACGAGGCAAATCCCAATTGGAGGATAATTTCCCCTTGGGCATATTCTGGTATTGATGCTCATGGATAAGAGTATGGAAAGGATTCTTGGTGCGTGGAGGAAGTGACCATGGAGCCAAACTATGATGAGGAGCTTTCCCCCCTGATACATTGCAAATGTATCTATAATTTTTGATGTTCCATGCTTAGTTTTATCCACTTTCTTGTGTTTTGTTCCAACTTTGGAGTACTTTTATTATGATTTCTTGGACTAACCTATTAACAAGAGCCACAGTGCCAGCTGCCTATTTTCTGTTGTTTTTTGTTCCAGAAAAATCAGAAAATGAATTTTCTCGGAATTGGACGGGACAAAAGCCAAGGTGCCTATTTTTTCGAAAGGGATCAAGTGCCAGAATACAAGACGGAGAGGGGCCAGGGGCCGGCCACACCACCTGGCCGCGCGACCAGGCTTGGCCCGCGCCAGGGGGTGGTCTGGCCGACCCCAGCACCCCCTCGGCCTCTCCTTCCGCCTATAAGTTGCCCTCAGGACGAAAACCCTAAGTACCAGATCAAAAATCCATGAAATAGTCTGTAGCCGCCGTCATCTCCATCCCTAGATCGGGAGGGATCTTAAGCTCTTCCCGGCACCCTGTCGGAGAGGGGAATTCACCCTGGAGGCCTTCTTCATCACCATGCAAGCCTCCGGTGTGATGCGTGAGTAGTTCATCCTTGGACTACGGATCCATGTAGTAGCTAGATGGATGGTTTCTCCTCCTTTGTGCTTTCATCTTTAGATCTTGTGAGCTCCGTTCATGATCAAGATCATCTATTTGTAATCCATACATGTTGTGTTTGCGGGGATCCGATGGATATTGAGATGCTATTTCAGATTGATTATTGGTTCTATCATGTCTTTGTTATTTGAGATCTTGCATGCTTTCCGTTGTTAGTAGCTATCTTGGCCAAGTAGATGCTAGCAACTCCAAGAGTTAGTATTTATGCTCGATAGTGGGTTCATGCCTCTGGTAATCTGGGGAAGTGACAGAAATCTCTAAGGTACTAGATGTGCTGTTGCTACTAGGGAGAAAACAACAATCCTTTGTTCATAGAACAATCATATTGTTTACTTCACACGTAGTTCGTAAAGCAATAATCTGTTGCTTACAACTTAATACTGGAGGGGGTTCGGATGATAACCTGAAGGTGGATTATTAGTCATAGATGCAGTTGGATGGTGGTCTATGTATTATGTTGTAATGTCCAATCAAGTCTCAAAGGAGTCAAGATGATTAGTATATGCATGTATTGCTTTCTCGGTGTTTGTCAATTGCCCCGCTGTAATTTGTTCACCCAGCATGTTATCTATCTAAGGAGAGCCACCTCTAGTGAACTATGGATCTCGGTCCTTTTCTTTACATACAATCTACAATCTTTTACTGCTTTGTGTTTACTTTCTACAAACTTTTACTTCTTTCCATTTGATTCGTTTAATCCTTTGTTTTCCACAAAACACGGTGAGATTGACAACCTCATCGCAAGTTGGGGACAAAGTTCTGTGGTTGTGTTGTGTAGGTCTCCACGTTGCTACTAGCACCGGTAGTGCGCCCTACCAAAGCTTAGCTAGTAACACCTTTGGGGTGTTTCCTTGCTCCTACTGGTTCGATTAAACCTTGGTTTCATAACTGAGGGAAAGTTGCTGCTGTGCTCATCATACCATCCTCTTGGGGTTCCCAACGAGCTCTACATCAACACCACGCACCAAGCACTTTTCTGGGCACCGTGTATTGAGCCATCACCCCCAGTCTGCATCCGTGCAGTCCTTCTGATCCTGGCAGGGTTCGCCACCACTCCAATGCTTGCAATGGTAGTGCCGGTGTACTTTGCCTCCTCTTCACCTTCACTCTTGATCTCCTTCTCCTTCTCGGGGTCTTGGAGGTCTTCCTCCATAGGCTCCTCCCATTTATCCTTGGCAGACACCATTGTGCTTCTAAGCTTTCAAAGAGTATGTCTTGGAAGAAACAGATCGAAACAAAAACACGACGAAAACACGATATACGAACCTCGGGGGCTCCGGGGGATTATATATTACGAAGTTTCATAACAAAAGGAAGGTACTGGGAGAAAACGAGTCAGAGGCGGAGTCCGGGGTGGACTCACCACCTGGTGGCGCGGCCAGGGGTGAGCCCGCGCCACAGGGTGGTGTGAACCACCCTGGCTCCGTTTGTGTCCCTCTTCCGCTTCGTAACTTTCCTTATTGACTAAAAACTGCAAAAATATAGTTGGATAATATTTTCGCGGAACTTTTCTTACCAGAACTGTTACCTATTTGAAAACGGACTCTGCAGGTCTCTGAATTTGGTATCAAGTAGATTCTTCTGGAGTCATTACTTGAATAACATCAATATCTTCATCTTCATACTCTTATTACTTGAGTCATAAAACCTTTCTCTTTCTTATTACACCATTATCTCCACTTCCTGGAAATTTCTTTCACACAAAACTCCACACAGTTCTCATTAGCAACATTAGTATATATGAAGTGATAAAACCTTTTGAGTCCAACTTCAACTGAAAACTATCAAAACATAAGCTACTGTAGCAACTCCTTCCGAAAACTCAAAAATAATTCAAAAAAGAAATCGAATAAAGAAGCAAATGCAAGAGTGGCAAAATCTGTCAAAACAGACCAGCAGGTAAAGATCATTTTTTTCGAAAATCTTCTGTTGCTCAAATCAAAAAGTGCAAAACTAACGAAAGTTAAATAACAACCTGGGGTCGAAGCACAAAATATTACAGCTCAATCCTACATACAGAGATCTCTCACGAATTTTTACGGTGAAGCACAAAAATCTGTTTCGGGACAGCAACTTCCCCAAATCTTACTTCTCTCTCATTGGAGGTTGATCTTGACACAAAAACCAAACAAAACGGATAAGGAGCGATTATTACCGAAGTAATAACTTCGAAGACTCAAAGAAACAAAAACAAACTGAAAGCAAAAATAAATTGGGTTGTCTCCCAAAAAGCTCTTTCTTTATAACCATTAAGATGGGCATGATGATTTTGAAAATACTCACATAGGAATATGAATTGAAATGAAAGAGAGCATTAAGAAGCAAAAATACACACATTTAAGTCTAACCCACTTCCTATGCAAGGGAATTTTGTAAACAAACAAGTTGTTGAAACTAGAGGCTACAAGCATAGGAAGGCAAAAGAAGTGCAACATAAAAACTTTCAGCATAAAACGAGGAAACTTGATATTATTGAGATACATAAGAACACTTTTCCCTCTCTCATAGTAACTTTCAGTATCATGCATAAACTTAACAATATAGCTATCACAAGCACCATCGTAGCAATGATCACTTATCCTAACAGAAAACACAGGAATACTAGCTCTGATAACACTACTTTGTGAAACAATATTAGAGGTATCCTTACAGAGGATAGTGTGTCCCTCTTTTTCATATTTAGTGACAAAGTCTTTCACATTTGCTATTATAGGTTCATCAACCATTTGTTTATCAGGTTCAATAGCTTCATTCATACTTTCATTAACCATACTAGATATCATAGAGTGTTCCTTCATCTTAACTGGAAAAGGCATTTTCTCAATACAAGGTTCAGGTAAGACATGATTAGCAGTATAAACTTCAGTATTTCTTGCAGGAACACTCTTAGCAACATCTTTATAAGGTTCATGATACTTATTCCACTTCTTTTTAGGCACTTCAATGTAGGAAGCAAAAGCTTTAAAATAAGAATCAATAGCTTGAGAGTCTAGACCATAAGCATTTTTATTATTTTGAAAGTCATCAGTTCCCATAAAAGTTTCAATGCATTCATAATCATAATTTATACCTGACTTTCTACCTTTGTCATTCTCCCAAGCTTCAGCATTGTCTTGAATACGGTCCAGAAGATCCCATTTAGCTTTTTCTTCCATGCGAGTGAATGCTCCAGCACAAGAAGCGTCCAATAAATCTTTATCATGTAGAGGGAGCCTTGCATAAAAGTTATTAATAATAATATTGTTGGGGAGATCATGAATGGGACATTTGAACATTAGTAACTTCAATCTCCCCCAAGCTTGAGCTGTACTCTCTCCATCTAGAGGCCAAAAGTTGTATATTTGATTCCGATCTTTATGAATCTCACTAGGAGGATAAAACTTTGAATAAAAGAGAGGTACTACTTCCTCCCATTCCAGAGCTTGACCATTCTTCAGCAGCTTATACCATTCCTCAGCTCTTCCTTTCAGCGATAATGAGAATAACTTCTTCTTAACTTGATCTATAGTAATACCTGCACACTTGAACAACCCGCATAATTCGTGTATAAAGAGTAAATGATCACTAGGATGGACAGTTCCATCCCCAACATAGTAGTTATCCATAACACGATCAATAATTCTTGTAGGTATTTTAAAAACATCATTCTCAGCAGTTGGTGGCTTATCTACTACCTTAGTAGTAGTAGTAGCATTACCAAATAATAAACTCAGCGAATTATCCATAACAAAAATAAAGCAACTAACAGAAGTAAACAATACTCACAATAGAAGTTTCCTTTCACAGTTCCACTCTCCAATAGCGCTTCACTCCACGACAACGGCGCCAGAAAATAGTCTTGATGACCCACAAGTATAGGGGGTGTATCATAGTATTTTTGATAAGTAAGTGTGTCGAACCCAACGGGGAGCAGAAGGTGCTGGCTAGTGGTATGGATCAGGAATTCTCTGCAAATACTTACCAAACGGATTTTTAGGGGTTTTTGATAAAGCAAGTAAACGAAGTACGAGTAAATAAAAGGCAGTAGGAATAAATGCAGCAAGTGGCCCAATCTTTTATGCAACAAAGGACAAGCCGGTTGTATTACTTAAGATGACCAAACGTTCTCGAGGACACATGGGAAGACAGTCAAGTGCTTTCGCTTCATATAGTTGATTAATCTTCTTTAGCTTGCTAAGTGTTGTGTGGCTTAACCTGTGCTAATGTACCGACCTTCCTAGGACTAATACATACTTGTGACTATACCCCTTGCAAACATCCGTAAGTACAAGAAAGTAATTAAGGTAGAAACCTAACCACAACTTTAAACTCTAAGACCCTTACGTCCCTTGTGCAATGGTTTCCTAATGGGGGTTCAGGTTTCTGTCACTCCGGCAACCCCTACGATTAGTAGCCAAATACACAATGCATTCCCCTAGGCCCATATAGGTGAAGTGTCATGTAGTCGACGTTCACATGACACCACTAGAAGAAGTACACCACAACTTAAATATCAAACTATTGAATCTTTCTCAACACAACTCCACTACTAACAACATGACTTCTCCCGTGTCCTCAAGAACAAAACGAACTGCTCACAAGACATCATATGGATCATGATCAGAGATGGAATAATGATGTATAACAATCTGAACATAAAAAATAATTCAATGGTTCACTCAATAGCATCAACTACAAAGAGTAATCAACATCCGGAAAGTTTCCCCTATGAACTATGCAAGATTCAACCCAATTGTTACAACAATATGGAGATGGTGATGAGGGTGTTGATGATGATGATGGTGGTGATGATGATGATGATGATCCCGATGAAGTCCAGCTTGATGGTGGTGTTGATGGCGATGATCTTCCCTCTCCAGGAAGGAATTCCCCCGGCAGAAATCTGTCTACCGGAGAGATCTTTCTCTCTCAGTGTTTTCCGCCCCGTAGAGGCGACGGAATCTTTCTGTGGTCTCTTGCCGAGTCTTAGGGTTTCGGGAGGATAATATACGCCAGAGGAGAGTGTCAGGGGTGGACCAGGGAGGCCACACCACCTGGTGGCGTGGCCTAGGCTGGCCCGCGCCAGGGGGTGGTGTGGGCCCCCTGTGGCCCATCTCCAGCCCCTCTGCTGGCTTCCTTCGTCTTCTGGAAAAATAGGATTTTCCGTATATTTTCCCGGATTTTCTGATCTTCGCGAATTTGGCCTCCAAACAGCACCTTTTCCATCAGAATCCTGACTGCAACGGTCCATGCTCCAAAAGTCATCAACCATGCAAAAAACGATGAAATAACATAAGTATCACCTCTCAATACGAAATATATCAATGAATAACAGTGAATTATGACATAGAATAGTGATGCAAAATGGACATATCAGACCTCATTATTAAACATCCAATGTCCATGATCAGGGGAACCTTGATCATATTGTTAATCAATGAGCCAGTTTATAAGAGAGGCATAACTAGGAACCCTTTATTTGTTTATTAAACAAAAATGTATTAACATTTCCAATCAATACAATTATAGCATGCAAAATAAACATCCAGCATATACTTGGAATACGATAATAACAACTTTATTATTGCCTCTCAAGGCATATTCCCTAAGTCTCCCACTTGCTCTAGAGACAATAATCTAGTTTACATAGTGATAAATCTAACACCCATGGAGTTCTGGTGTTGATCATGTTTAGCACTAGGGAGAACTTTAGTCAACGGATCTACTACATTCAGATCCGTATGTACTTTACAAATCTTTTTATCTCCATACTTGACATGCTCGCAGATGGAGTGAAACCGGCGCTTATTATGCTTGGAATTCTTGTGAGACCTTGGTTCCTTGGCGTTGGCTATGGCTCCATTGTTGTCACAATACATCACCATTGGGTCCAACGCACTAGGAACAACACCTAGTTCAGTTATGAACTCTTTCATCCAAACTGCTTCCTGCGCCGCTTCTGAAGCAGCAATGTATTCCGCCTCTGTTGTTGATCCCGCCACCACAGGTTGTTTGGAGCTCCTCCAACTAACTGCTGCTTCATTTAATAGAAATACGTATCCAGATTGAGACTTAGATTCATCTGAATCAGTGTCAAAGCTAGGGTTGATAGAACACTTAGCGACCAGCTCTTCTTCACCTTCGTATACAAGAACCATTTCCTTAGTTCTTTTTAAGTAATTAAGGATATTCTTGACCGCTATCTAGTGTTCTGAACCTGGATCAGATTGGTACCTACTAGTCAAACTAACAGCATGTGCCACATCTGGTCTTGTACATAGCATGGCGTACATTATAGAGCCTATGGCCGAGGCATAGGGGATCTTATCCATTATCTCTCTTTCTTCCGCCGTAGTCGGACTTGAGTCTTACTCAATGTCTTGCCTTGCAACATAGGTAAGAACCCCTTCTTACTTCCATCCATTTTAAACTTTTTTAAAATCTTATCAAGGTATGTACTTTGTGATAGCCCAATTAGGCGTCTTGATCTATAGATATTAATGCCTAATATATATGATGCTTCACAAAGGTCCTTCATCGAAAATTTGCTGTTTAGATAACTTTTAACACTGTTTAAAAGATCTATATCATTCCCAATCAATAATATTTCATCCACATATAATATCAGAAATTTCACATTGCTCCCACTCACTTTCTTGTAAATACAAGCCTCTCCATAAGTTTGGACAAATCCAAACTCTTTGATCACCTCATCAAAGCGGAGATTCCAACTCCGGGATGCTTGCTTCAGTCCATAGATGGATCGCTAAAGCTTGCATACCTTGTTAGCATCCTTAGGATCGACAAAACCCTTAGGTTGTATCATATACAACTCTTCTTCAATATTACCATTGAGGAACGCAGTTTTGACATCCATCTGCCATATTTCATAATCAAAATATGCAGCAATTGCTAACATAATCCTAACCGACTTTAGCATCACTACAGGAGAGAATGTCTCATCGTAGTCAACTCCTTGAATTTTTCGAAACCCCTTTGCGACAAGTCGAGCTTTAAAGATGGTCACATTACCATCAACATCAGTTTTCTTCTTGAAAATCCATTTATTCTCAACGGCCTTTCGGTCATGAGGTAAGTCCACCAAGGTCCAAACCTGGTTTTCGTACATGGATACCATCTCGTATTTCATGGCTTCTAGCCATTTGTTGGAATCCGAGCTCATCATCGCTTCTTCATACGTCGCAGGGTCATCAATTCCACCTACCATGAAATTCATGATAGGATTTACGTACAGTTCAGGAGCTACACGTGTCCTGGTTGACCTGCGAGGTTCGGTAGTATCCTCTTTCGGAGTTTCGGGTGATCTTTATCATTAGTTCCTTCTTCATTTGGTGTAGTTAACTCCAGAAAAATTTCCAGCACTGCACCACTCGCCGTTTCATGAAGAGAGGGTTCAATAACCTCTTCGAGTTCTACCTTCCGACTACTCACACCTTTCACGAGAACTCTTTTATAGAAAGGATCCATTCTTGGCAACGAAAACCTTGCCCTCATATCTGTGATAGAAGGAATACCCTATTGTTTCTTTAGGTTATCATATGAAGACTCATTTTCCACTTTGGGTTCGAGTTTATCAGGCTGAAGTTTCTTCACATAAACATTGCATCCCCAAACTTTAAGAAATGATAGCTTAGGTTTGTTTCCAAACCACAATTCATACGGTGTCATTTCAAACGATTTAGATGGTGCCTGATTTAAAGTGAATGCAACGGTGTCCAGTGCATAACCCCAAAATGACAATGGAAAGTTAGTCAGAGACATCATAGATCGAACCATATCCAATAAAGTACGATTACGATGCTCCGAAACACCATTACGTTGTGGCGTTCTAGCAGGCGTGAGTTGTGAAACTATTGCACACTCTCTCATATGTGCGCTAAACTCGTAACTTAGATACTCACCTCGACGGTCAGACCACAGAAATTTGCTCTTTCTATTATGATGATTTTCCACTTGACTTTGAAATTCCTTGAACTTTTCAAAGGTTTTAGACTTGTGTTTCATGAAATAGATATATCCATATCTACTCAAATCATCTGTGAAAGTAATAAAATAACAATATCTACCTCGCACCAGCACACTCATTGGACCACATACATTAGTATGTATGATTTCCAACAAATCTATGGCCCACTCCGTCGTACGGGAAAACGGGGTTCTAGTCAACTTGCCCATAAGGCATGGTCTAAAAGTCCATCAGAATGAAGCTTCTTCATGCGTTTTACGCCAATATGACCTAGACGGTAGTGTCACATATATGCGGATATATCATTATCAAGTTTAATCATTTTAGCATCAACATTATGAATATATGTATCACTACTATCGAGATTTAACTGAAATAAAATATTCATCACAGGTGCATGACCATAAAAGATATTATCCATATAAATTGAACAACCATTGTTTTCGGATTTAAACGAATAACCACTTCGCAATAAACACGATCCGGGTACATTGTTCATGCTTAGTGTAGGCACCAAATAACAATTATTTAGATTTATAACTAATCCCGATGGCATATGGAGAGGCAGCGTTCCAGCGGCGATCACATCAACTCTTGATCCATTGCCGACACGCATCGTGACCTCATCCCTTGCTAGTTGTCGCTTGTTCCGCAGCCCATGATTCGAGTTACATCAACCGATCCAGTATAAAATACCTAGGTTCTACTGGGAGTACTAGTCAAGTACACATCAATAACATGCATATTACATATACCTTTGTTTGCCTTGCCGACCTTCTTGTCCGCCAAATACTTGGGGCAGTTGCGCTTCCAATGGCCAGTCCCCTTGCAATTATATCACTCTGTATCAGACTTAGGGCCAGCTCGGATTTCTTTTCAGGTGCAACAACACATTTTTCGCCCTTCTTTCCCTTCTGTTTACCCTTCTTGTCTTTCTTGAAACCGGTGGTCTTATTGATCATCAATACTTGATGCTCTTTCTTGATCTCCACTTATGCAGTCTTAAACATTGACAGAAGCTCGGGGAGAGACTTCTTCATGCCCTGCATGTTATAGTTCATCATGAAGGCCTTGTAGCTAGGTGCTAGAGATTGGAGAACATGATGTATGCCTAAGTCAATGGGAATTGTTATTCCCAAGGACACAAGCTTATCGGCGTACCCAGCCATTTTGAGTACATGCTCACTAACGAAGCTATTCTCTTCCATCATGCAGCTAAAGAACTTTTCAGAAGCATCATAACTCTCTACGGCAGCATGGGTATCCAAAATATTTTTCAATTCTCCCATGGTATCAAAGGCATTAGCAGTTTTGAAACACTTTCGAAGTTCTGGCTCTAGCCCATATAGTATGCCATAATGAACTAAGTTATGGTCCCCCTGACAAGTCAAATAGACATTATTCTCCTCATCAAGGGCATCAAGAGATGGTGGGGGTCCTAGCGGCGCTTCTAGCACATATTTCTTTTATACAGTAGTGAGGAGAATCCTCAGATTTAGGGCCCAGTTGGTAAAGTTGCTACCATTCGACGCAAGTTTCTCTTTCTCCATGAACACATTGAAATTAAAAGCAGGTGGTGCCATCTACAACAGAATTTTTAAAGTTTATTTAGACTAAGTTTATGATATATCGAGTTCAACTAATCCAAATTATGAATGAACTCCCACTCACAAACAACATCCCTTGTGTCTTTTTGGTGATTACATGAACCAAATCCACTACACCAAGTCCGATCATCATGTGAGTCGGTGTAGCTTCAAAGATGAGCATCTATATGGACATCATATCAACTATATGTCTCATGCTTAACCTTTCGGTCTATGTTCCGAGGCCATGTCTGTACATACTAGGCTCACCAAGTAAGAACCTTAGTAAAAATGTCTTACGCCTGTTGTATGAAAGCGTAGAGTCAAAAACACCTGATCATCACGTGATGTCTTGAAATGACAGACTTCCTTAACAGTGCATACTTAAGGAAGAACACATTTTATCTTGATATCTAAATGAGGGATCATCTTATAATGCAACTAAAATGCCAAACAAGCAATATAAGATGCAAACATCATATGCAAAAAGTGAAATTGTATGGTTCTTGCACTTGATCACTATCATGTGCATTGTGATATGATATTTATCATTCCTTTGTGTGTAAGGCCAAAGTCTATGGAACTTACACGTTAGGTATGCTATAATTGCCAAGAGTATCAACTATACTTTAAATTATAACATTACCATATCATGACACTATCCCAACAACAATCTAAACTAGACGCTTCTAATTTATCAATTGCAAGTTTTACGTGGCTTAGGGCTTTCGAAGATAGAACCGGTCTTACCTACGAACATGGAACCACAAGGTTGATAACCAAATTATTAGAAACTCGTTGTAAATCAGATATTGACTATACTAGGAGAGACAGACACCCGCTACCACTTATGCAAAACTAGTTGCATGCAAAGCGTGGAACATGTCTCATGTGCAAGGACATGTAAAGTTAGTCCGGGCCGCTTCATCCCACTATGCCACCAATATAAAAAATACATATAAGATGCAATAACATGATCATCATTTCCCACATACTCTTATGTGTACATATAAGATGCAATAACATGATCATCATTTCCCACATACTCTTATGTGTACTACCCATGCAAAGCAACTACACATAGATCAGGCTCTGATACCACTGTTGGGTTCGCAGCATAGAAAACAAAAAATTTCCTACGATAGGAACTACTAAGCACCAAGATCTATCTACCTAGATACAAGCAACGGGTGGATATACATCCATAGAGATGATACCCTTGAAGACCAACAATGTGTAACGAGATTGGACTCGTGGATGATGTAGTCGATCGCTTGCCGATCTCAAGATCGAGAGGAAGTCCTAGCGCTGCAAATCAGCAGCGCATCTATGCTTGCACACACGTCCGGTCCACCGAACAACCTTCGCCTCCTCGCTCCAGCGATGCAGCGGAAGAAGCAACTCCTTCTAGACGAAAAGGCACCGAGAGCATGTATCCCGCTAATCCGAGACCATGGGGAATAATTCTAGAGGGGGAGAGAGATCCTTCACAAGGAGGTGTGCTTTGTGAGGAGGAGAGCGGGGGCTTTTATAAGGAGAGGGGGCAACCCCTCTCCATGGCCGGCAGCAGAGGGGAGGTGCCCCCACCTCTTCCACATTCATGTAGTGGAGCTCCCACTCACATAAATTTGACTCCACCCAAAATTCCACTCACATGCATTAAATTTCCACCAAATTTAATGCAACTCTCATTTAATAAACTCTTTTATTTATTTTATTCAGAATTTTGTTAATTACTTTAATTAACAAACATTCACATAAAATCCCCTGTAATATTTTAATATCACATGCATAACCAATTTCACCTGAAACAATTTTGGTGTCCATTAAAATAATTCCAGCGCTTTGTAAATCTTTTCTTTGGAACACATTTGTACCAAATTGTGTTGGTATCCCTTAAGTGTATCACCCTATGGTTCACGAATAATGCAGACATGACCGAGACCCTTCTCCTAATCAGTAGCGGGACCTGGAGATCCATACTGACTTCCACACATTGAACGATGACTTCTATGATCGTGAGAACCTTTAACACAAGTAACTAAATCCCTTTATCTCGCGATATATTTCATGTCTGAGACTCGATCATCAGTATCTCAATACCTAGTTTGATCTCGTTACCGACATGCACTCTTTTCTCGTTCCCGTGATATAACATTCTAGTGATCACATCACTTGCTTGCAAGCTATCCCAATGTGATATCACCAAGAGGGACCAAAGTATATCTATTCGTCATCGGGATGGACAAATCCCACTCTTGATCCATGAGCCTCTACATAACACCTTCGGAGTATCTGAACCCACCTTTATATTCACCCTATTATGGTGTGACGTTTGATGTTATCAAGTTACTCTTCTAGTGTTAGTGATTGACATGATATCATGGTCTAAGGACTAGAATTACTTCGTATGATGTTATAGCAATTTAAACACAATGAATTTGATCATAATGCTATTCTTCGGATGAATGTTCATCACATCATTCCACCAATGTTGTGACCTCATTATTAGCAACATCCAATGTCCATGATTAGGAAACCTTGGTCATCTTGTTAATCAACGACCCATTTTATAAGAGAGGCATAACTAGGAACCCTTTATTTGTTTATTAAACACACATGTATTAACGTTTCCAATCAATAAAATTATAGCATGCAAAATAAACATCTATCATATACTTGGAATACGATAATAACAACTTTATTATTGCCTCTTAGGTCATATTCCCTTCACTTCCCTAACCCAGATCTACCTGCGCATGTCTCTCTTTTGGTCTCAGGGACACCGTAAGCACCACCACTTGCGCATGTCTAATAGAAGCTCCTCCGATTGGTTTGATGTCTCCCAACACCATCTGCCTCTATAAGGGCCTCCTCATGGCCTCGTATCCCTTCTAGGATCTCCCTGCCGCCTCACCAGCGTCATGCATGCACCCCTGGTTTAGCTCCGACAAGCTCCCGAACACCTCCGCCGGAGGAGATGCACGAGACCACCTCCGACGCTGAATCCCATGGTGCCACCCATCTCCGAGGCTGCCGTGGAGCAACGCGTCCTCCTGTGGCCTCCCCGCCTCTTCTCTGTGCCCCCAAGGTGAGCTCCTAGCAACCCCGCCGCCACCTAGGGTTAGCCCCCTGTCTCTCAATCAGAGGTAGAAGAAGCAGCAAGGGCCATCGATGATAACTTGATCCAACGACCCTAGACCTCCCTTACCTCTTCGCCTCTCAGAACTGCTGATGTTGGGCCCTGCCTCTCAGCTTTGAACCGCTCTCCCACACACTACCCCCTCTAGCTGGGCCTACCATCCCCTGCCGCGTCCTACTACCGCGCCAAACTGGCCAAGCCATCCCCTGCTTCCTTTTTCTTTTTGTAAATCATTTCTTGATCTGATTTTTACTCGGTTGGTTTAAATTGAAATAAAATTGGAAACTAACCTAAAGTGGCTAGATCTAAATTTCTAAATGTTCCTTAGGGTGTTCCTAAACATGCAGAACAAATAACCTGCTCAAATTAATTTTCATTATTCTTTGGCTTTTAAAATATCCAGAAGTATCAAAAACACTCCATAATTATTTCAGGGAGCTCTAGGAAACCAAATGGTTTAAAACCACCTTGTGCTCAGAGCTAATTGAGATACCCTGCATGACAACTTGGACCCATGCAAAAAAACTCCTCTTAATTGCCCGTAGCAAAAATAACAAAATCAACCCAAATATGCCTTTAGGAATTTCCTTAGGCCCAACCAAAAATGGTATTAACCTAATTCGACCTCTCCGTGATGTGGTACATTCATATCTATCAAAACCTAGGAGATCACTAATTATTGATACCCTTTTGGTTTATAGTGATTTAAACATCCCCTTTCTATGATTCATTCAATTGATAAATCACTACAGGTGTTTTATAACTCCTAAGATGATGAACCAAATTTATACAGAAAGGTATTAAAAATACCTACATCTGACCTTGGTTCATATCAAAAGCTTCTGTAGAATAAATCTGGTTAAAAATACAAAATTTGGGCAAAAGTGAGCTTGGGAATTTCCCAGGGGCAGTCTGTTAATTATTTTGAGGTGATTCCAACTCTCAAAAATCACAAACTAAAATATGTACAAAAACCTCTCAGTAAAAGTTTATTTGATCTATATATATTTTATGGTTATTTATTCACCAAAACTAGGGTTATTCCCACTAAAATAATCATAACTAATTAAGGAAAACTGATAAAATCATGAAACCACTTTTGGTGGCCTTGATATTTCAATACCTATCTGTTGATAACATTTTTGTATATTGATATCATACAGAACCAATCCTTGGTCTTAAACCCCCTTATGCAAGTGGTATTTGAAAAATAAATCACAAAAGCAATTCCACCAAGGCAACTAAAGTATTTCCAACTACTATGATCTCAATCTATCAAAACCTACTGAATTTAGTAAGGTCTTGCATGTTTTTTTTCTGTATTGTGATGCTTGTATGCCCTGCGTTGATTGTGGCTTTGTTTGCATGCATGTGTGCTCCTTGACAACGATAGTTGCGATTATATCGAAGGCCAGAAGAAGATTGTTATTATTGGATATTATGGTTATCAAAATGGTTATTATTGTCATATTGCTGATCACAGGCAAGCCACCTTCTTGCTCATAAGCGTTGTCCTACTATTTTACTTATGCATGTTTTACCTACTGTTTTATGAAAACTGCATTGTTTTATTATATGATGATCTATACTTGGTAGTGGCTTGGCTCCTCCAAACCATTACACATTTTTACCACTGAGTACAACCCCCTTGATGACACCTACTTGTTAATAGTATGATAGTTGGTGTATAACACCATACCCCTTTGGGGACCCCGTTTTAGCCGAAGTAAAAACTAGAGGATGGGAAGACCCTGGAAAAAGTTTTACAAAATGTTTTATGGTAAAAACTTGGTGAGGTTTGACCTACCAAGAGAAGTTTGAGAAAGGAAAAATGTTTTGTTTTACAAAATGATAAAATATAAAGGAGGTAAAATGTTTACGAAAACGCACCCATTTCTTTGCAGCTTAGCTATAACAACTTAACCCGTGCAACCACATTACTCCTATATGGGAAGGGGCTGGGATGGAAGTTTGTGTGCTCTAGTATAAGTTGTCTCAGAACTCTTACAGGAGATTTCGATCTCTGGAGGTTGGGCCTTCTCTGGGTCTACGGGCCTCCATGCAATACTATGAGCCTCCCATTGAAAGCGTACAAAGGCGCTCCGGTTGGTCCACGGTACCCTACATCCCAGTGTTGAAGGGAACGACTCATAGGGTAGGCGCTTGTACTAGACTGGCATTCCGAAGGTCTTGAATCGGTTACCCGACCCACGATCCGTAGGTGATCAGGCCAGGGTACCCGGATGGTGTGGGTAAAGTGAATAACCTCTATAGAGTGTAAATCTATTTGAATAGCCGTGTTCACGGTTATGGACGGGTTGGACAAACTCTTGCAGAGCGGTGCTGGTTTTGTTTTCATAAAGGATTTCAGAAAAGAAAAGGTTTGGAAATGTTTTGACCATGGGATGGTCGGAAAAAGGAAGGAAAGGAGTTTGGTCATGAGATGGCCGGAAGGAAGAAACAAATTGGTGACCCAGTCCTAGTGTTTTCCAAAACTTTTCAAAAACATTTCCAAAAAGGTTTTACAAAAGTTTTCAACAAAGATAGGTAGATGCTATATCTACAAGAGAAACTATTTGAGAAAAGAACCTCTCTTGGATCCCTTCTACTACCCCATCCATATTGCATATCCTCTTATTATTGTTATTATCTTAAGGTGGTTTGCGAGTACATTCAAAGTACTCACTACCATTGTCCGTGTCTATTAACTTGGTCAGATATCAAGAAGAAGGTGATGATGACGACTATGGGAGCGAGGGTGTTCTCCCAGTCAATTGCCTGTAGGTTCAGGCATGGCTCGAGATCTATGCTTGATGAAGTTCTATTGTTGTTGATTGATGTAGCCATAATGGCATTAAGGTATGACTTGTATCTTTAAGTATTGGATGTTTACTTTGATACTTCTCGGTTATGTGCCCCGACTGACTATCATGGGATCGTGGTGGTGTGCATAACAGGGATACACGGAGGATTAATCCGGGGGCCCCACATAAAATATCTCAGAACAGAGGGAGTAGAAAACAACCTATTAGCTACCAAATACTCGACATGCTCTAGAGAAATGACTGAGAAGATTCTAGAATTATCAATAGTATCTTCAAGATGATAAAATGGAAAAGAATATCCGATGGTTCACAATGTTGGGACTCATGAGTCTTGATCCAGCAATCAATATTCAAAGTTATTCGTACACTATATAGTGCTAAGATAAGATACGATAAACAATAGTATCTTATATACGATGCTAGAATGGAAAAGAAGATGCAATTAATGTTGGGGTTCGCGAGCCCTTGATCCTTCCAATGGTGAATGCTCAAGTTATTCGTACACTATGTTGTCATAAGATATGATAAGAAATACTATCAAAATTATCTTATATATGATAGAATGGAAAGAACAGGATCCAATATCTAACAATGTTGGGATCCACGAGTCTTGATCCAATAGTAAATATTAAAAGTTATTCGTACACTATATAGTGGTAAGATAAGATAAGAAATAATATCAATAGTATCTTGATGTAATTAGGGTGCTTCATGCTAAAAGTATGGACCTTGATGTAATTTCCCCCCTTTGAGGTTCTTGATGTAAAATGTACTCCCACCATCTATGTAAAATTCGAACCTAAAAGTAAGTGGTAAAATTTAAACATATTTAAGATTAGTTATCAATGAGTATGAACATTCTTGGATTTCAAGTCGAACGACCAAGGTCATGTACATATATATATATCATATTTTATGCTGATGATGATCCCATATCCAAGAATCTGCATGCCACCAAATTTGGCCATATTTTGAAAACAAACAAAGAGGGAGTAGTATGAAGAGTATGGCTCGATCAGCTGCTCTCTCGAGGAGTCGAACCCGACTGTTTTCCTTGCTTAATTTTAGGGTGCTTCGTGCTAAATGTATGGACCTCGATGTAATTTTACCTTTTTTGGTCATTGATGTAAAATGTACTCGCACATCCATCAGTGTAAAATTTGAACCTAAAAGTAAGCGCGGTAGATTCTCTTAAATTTTCCAAAAACTTTTTGAAACTAACCAGGAATTGAGTACATCGATAACCACCGAAAGTTGTGAAAAAATCATGTTCTTGCTATGCATCTGCATCCCGACAAAGTTGGCATAGTTTTTATAACATTCAAATAAAGAATAAAAAGTATAATATTTTTTGTGTGGCATTCTGTTACGTGTATCCAGAAACACGCGTTATAATAAGTATACTGCAAACATTATTAATTATTCTTTGGATTTGATAAGCTTAGTTGTCAATGATGGAGAAGTGTGTTTTGAGATTTGTGCATAACATTCATTATGCTGAAAACTATCAATGAATTCTTCTAGATGCTAGAATGGAAAAGAAAATACAACGGCTAGAAATGCTGGGATCCACGAGTCTTGATCCAACAGTCAACACTCAAAGTTATTCGTACACTATATAGTATAAGATAAGATAATATGGTAATATAATGGAGCAGTTTTGAATTGGATACACAACATCAATCCTTACCATTGGGCTGTTAGATCCAATGGTTCAGAGCAGCTGGATTCGTGTTAAACAGTACCCAGAGTGAATTCTAGCATGCTCTAGAACCATCATGTCACACCCCTCCCCAAAAATAATTCATAGCACCGTAGGCTATATTGTCAATGTGTGCATATAGTTATTATTAGTAGACTAAATGTATGCCTTTTTCTCTAACAATACTGTTGGTTAATAACAAAATAATGTTTGTTAACAACTTAATGTTTGTTAAAAGCACATGTGATATGTCCATATAAATGACACAATGCCAGTAACCATGGAGCATCGTCATACGTCTTCCCTTCTCCTTTTTTGTGTGAAAATGATCCTGGCAATAAAAGAAACGTCGAACAGTACAAAGCACCTCAACAAAAATGAAAATTACATCGAAATCCTTGAGATGCCCTTCGTCTTCAACCTCAGTTCCTCGCGCCACAAGGAGCAATGGTACCTACTAAATTGACATGTTCTTTTGCAAAGTTGTCGACGATATTCTTGCGATAGAGCATGGTGGTCGTGCAGGCATTGTTCAGGCCCAACATGTCCTGGAATACACACTGATCAAGGAGGCTACTGAATAGGTCCACGTCGTCGTGCTGGCAAGATGCTACGTGAGAACAACAACCTCCATGTAGATGTTCGCCGGTGTGGTGGGTAAAGCCTTGGAAAGCTAGAAGGTCATTAGTTCGCGGAACAGATCGTCTCCAGAGAGAACAGCCAGGGAAGCAGTGAGCACGGCAACAACCTAGGGCGTATCACCTAGACAAAAATTGGGGATAAAAGTCAGGTATAGGTAGGCTAGATGAATGAAGTCCATAAAAAATAATATCGCTGCCGGTAGCATGCATTGTGGCAAACATACCTGTTGGGTATGTGTCATGGCACATGGCCTGAAGGTAGGTAGTGAGGTCATCCACCATGCCGGTGACAACGCAGAAACTGGTCAGGAAAGAGTCCACCGGCTTCTTGAGTTAGGCTGCGAAGATGGCATCAGAATGGATGCGTGCCACGGCGCATGCCAGTACAACACGGAGGCGCTGCAAAGCATCAACATGGGGTGGGTGTCCTTGGCTTTCTTGCTCAGACAGATGGCGCTCTCCAACACAACCTCCATCTTTCTTTCTCTCTCTCTATGGATATCGCTCCGCGCCAGACTCAACCACTACTCAATCTAGGTACTTTTGTACTCTTACTTTTGGAAGTAGTATTAGTACAAGTGATCAACGGTAGAAAGCTACTACCACCGGTCTGGTTGACCTAGCTAATCAAGCCTGCATGCTTATCTTGGTAATTGTGCGGCCTCTCGTATAGCCAAATCCCCACTTAATATGTAGTACTGACTCCCTCTGTTTGTGACTGTTTTATTGGTACCAATCCCTGGCCTTGAAAATCGGTGAGAAAATCTTGGGAACGTTAGAGCTAGCCTTTTAACTGCATCGTAATTCTCTCCCTATTGGTTTATTTTTTCCATCGCGCTCATGCACAGGTCATTTTGTACCCATGCAGAGAGAAAAGGCGACCTGGATGCCAGAAATTAAGGGCTGCAATAACTAGTGCGCTAGAAATTACTCCCTTTGTCTCATTGCATTTTACTACTACTCACTGTATTATGTACCTCGTGTTAGGAACCCATCGCACTGCCTGTGCACCTCTCTCCTATGGGTCCTACCAAAGTTAAAAGAAAATACCACCGCCCCAGTTATCAGATAGAGTGAACATTGGACAATGTGGTTTCTTTATAATTCCCACGTTTTTAGTACTAGGATTTTTCAAACTTCCTAGCTAACTTTGCACACTTTAGTGACTTTTTGCCGATTTAATGAAAAAAAGATTTACGCATGATGACCTACCATATCACGTACACTATGTGCCACATGAAAGTATTTGGTTTGTTATAATTTCTTTATTTTATTTCCATGTCTTCAAAACATTATCAAATTTGTATGCATGAAGTAGATTCTTAGCATGAAGATAGTTGCATTTATCTAAACTTGTGTTGGTTCTTGGTATATTGACAGCGTTGGTACCTTCAAACAAAATTTGTATAATTCAAGAGCAAACTTGTCATGCTTACTTGTAGTTCATATCTCACCTAATTTCGTTAAATCGACATAAAGTTCTCTAAGTGGGCGAAATTAGCTACGAATCGTGAAAAATGCTAAAACTAGGGAACTATAAGAAAGACATTGTTCAGTTTGTCTACCTAGTAAGTTACACATGCGTTGCACACGTGATGAGAATCAGATAATAGAAGTATGACATAACATTTTTTTATAAAATCATAATAGGTAAAGCTCAAAAATAATTACAAATTTGAGCCACATCCATAAAATATCGAATGTATATTTGGTTCTGTTACTTTGTATCATGTACTATAGAAATCAACCTATTAGCTACCTAATACTCAACATGCTCTAGAGAAATGACGAAGAATATTCTAGAATTATTGAGAAGTGTGTTTTGAGGTTTGTGCATACCGTTCATTGTGCTAAAGACTATCACTAGAATCTTCTAGATGCTAGAATGGATATAGAAGATCCAATAGTCTGCAATGTTACGATTTTTTAGTCTTGATCCAACTGTTAAAGTTCAAATTATTTATACACTATATGGTGGTTAGATTATTATATGATAGGTAAATCTCAAAAATTATAAATTTGACCGACATCTATAAAGTATGGGTGTATATTTGGTTCTTGTACTTTGTATCACGTGGAAGTCAACATTTATTAGATATTCCTAATACTTGAAATTTTGGTAACATGGTCTAGAGAAACGATGGAGAATATTCTAAAATGATGGAGACGTATGTTTTCACGTTTGTGCATAGCATTCACCGTGCTAGAATCTAAAATAAGATCCACCAGCTGGTAATGTTCGGATTCACGAGTCTTGATCCAACGGCCAATATACAAAGTTCTTCGTACACTATATAGTGGTAAGAAATGTGGGGTGGTGGAATTTTTTCAACTAGGATGGGCGTAGAAGGAGCAATATGCTTCAGTTCACAACTTAACACGTTCAATGCAAGTGCATGTTACATCAAGGACCTCAAAAAAATTTACATACAAGTCCACATATTTAATACAAAGGGCCCTGAAAATAAGCATGGAAAAGCAATCGGTTCTGGCTCTCATTCTCCACCAACTAGCCAAGGCATACTCTTCATACGGAGTACTAGAACTTGTACTTGCTTAACAAAGAAAATCAACATGGTGCTCACTTACCAGATCTTGTTGATGAAGTGCACCGGATATGATGGGGTATATCTTATCTTATCTTACCACTATATAGTATATGAATAACTTTGAACATTGACCGTTAGATCAAGACAGGAAAATTCAAATATTGCTAGATGTTGGATCTTTTTCCATTCTAGCATCTAGAACATTCTAATGATAGTCTTTAGCACAATAAATGATGCTAGTGTTTAATAAAGTGTGGCAAGCCGAACTATGGCAACAAACCAGACACATACCAAATTGCCAAACTTTGACTTGGAAAGTTGTGGCTAGGAACCAAACACTTCCAAAGTACTAGAAGCAAATATACACCCATAATTTATTGATGTATATCAAATTTATAATTTTTTGAGCTTTTACCTATTATATAATCTTACAACTATATATTATACGAATGAATAACTTTGAACTTTATTGTTGGATCAAAACTTGCAAATCGAACATTGCAAACCGTTGGATATTTAATCCATTCTAGCATACAGAAGATTCTATTGATAGTCTTTAGCACAATGAATGCTATGCGCATAAGCCTCAAAACACTTCTCCATAATTTTAGAATCTTTCAGACATTTCTCTAGACCATGTTACCAAAAAAATTAAGTATTAGGTATAGCTAACAAACATTGGCTTCTACATTTACTTATACATGATACAAAGTACAAGAACCAAATATACACCCATACTTTATAGATGTCCATCAAATTTAAATTTTTTTGAGCTTAACCTATTATATAATCTTATCTTACCACTATATAGTGTACATATAACTTTAAACTTTGACTGTTGGATCAAGACTGGAAAGTCCCAACACTGCTATAGTTAAGTTGGATCTTCTATCCATTCTAGCCTTTAGAAGATTCTATTGATGTTCTTTAGCGCAATGAACGCTAGCACAAACTTCAAAACACACTTCTCGGTAATTATAGAATCATCTTCACCATTTATCTAGAGCATGTCGAGTATTAGGTAACTAATAGTAGGTTGATTTCACATTATACAAAGTGCAAGAACCAAATACACACCTGGTACTTTATGGATATAGCTCGAAATTATAATAGGTGAAGCACAAAAAATTATACATTTTATCAACATATATAGAGTATGGGTGTATATTTGGTTATTGTACTTTGTATCATCATGTAGAAGTCAAATATTATTATCTACCTAACACTTGAAATTTTTGGTAACATGTTAAGAGAAACGAGGGAGAAGATTCTAGTATGATGGAGAAAGTGTGTTTTGAGGTTTATGCATAGCATTCATTATGCTCAAGGCTATCAATAGAATATTCTAGATGCTAGGAGCCTGTTTGATTTGTAGGATAGGAAAAGCATAGCAATAGGATTACAATGCCATGCCCACTTTGATCCTATAGGAACCCATATATATACAAGAAAGTTTGTTTGATTCCATCTAAGGAAAACCAAAGGATTCTAAGAAAGAGGTTTGGGTGTGGATGTTAGATTTCCTATGAAATCTAGTGAAAAGGATTCCCTAGGAAAATTTCCTATAGGAATTAATCATACAAATCAAACAACCATTATATAAAAAATTCTACGGGATTTAATCCTACAAACTTCCCATGTAAATATTTTGAATCAAACATGCCCTAGAATGGAAAATAAGATCCAACGGCTGGAAATGTTGGGATTCACGAGTCTTGATCCAACGGTCAACATTTAAAGTTATTCGTATACTATATAGTGGTCATATAAGAAAAGAAAGACTATCAATAGTATCTTCTAGATGCTAAAGTGGAAAAGAAGATCCAACGACTAGCAATGTTGGGATTCGCAAGTCTTGATCTAACGGTCAATATTCAAAGTTATTCGTATACTATATAGTGGTAAGATAAGATAAGAAAGACTATCAATAGTATCTTCAAGATGCTAGAATGAAAAAGAAGATCCAGCGGCTGGCAATGCTGGAATTCGTGAGTCTTGATCAAATGGTCAATATATTCAAAGTTATCCATACACTATATATAAACTAGTAAGTTGCATGTGTGTTGCACACATGATGAGAATCAAATAACAGAAGTATGACACATCATTTTTTATATAAAACCATAATAGGTAAAGCTCAAAAAATAATTATAATTTTGAGCCACGTCCATAAAGTAGCGGGTGTATATTTGGTTCTTGCACTTTGCATCATGTACTCCCTTCAAAATATAAGATGTTTTAGCTTTGTGAAAGGAGTCTATCTAGAACCTTTTTGTATCACGTAGAAGTCAACATTTATTAGCTATTCCTAATACTTGAAAATTTTGGTAACATAGTCTAGAGAAATGATGGAGAGAATTCTAGAATGACGGAGAAATGCGTTTTGATGTTTGTGCGTAGCGTTCATTGTGCTAAATAGACTATCAATAGAATCTTCTAGATGCTAGAATGGATAGAAGATCCAACGGTTAACAATGTTGGGATTTGCCAGTCTTGATCCGGCCAATGGTCAAAGTTTAAAGTTATTCACACACTCTATATACTAGTAAGTTGCACATGCCCTGCACGTGAGACTCAGATAATAGATGTATGGCATATCATCACTATATAAAATTATAATAGGTAAAGAGCAATAATTTATAAATTTGATCAACATATATAAACTATGGGCGTATATTTTTGGTTCTTGTACTTTGTATCATCATGTTGGAGTCAAAGATTATTAGCTACTTAACAATTGACTTTTTGGTAACATGGTCAAGAGAAACGAGGGAAAAGATTCTAGTATGATGGAGAAGTGTGTTTTGAGGTTTGGGCATATATAGCATTCATATACTAAAGACTATCAATAGAATCTTCTAGATGTTAGAATGGAAAAGAAGATCCAACGGCTGGAAACATAGGGATTCACGAGTCTTGATCCAACTGTCAATATTCAAAGTTATTTGTACACTATATAGTGGTGTAAGACTAGTAAACAATACTATCTTTTAGAGATGATGCTAGAATGAAGATCCAGCGGCTAGCAATGTTGGGATTCATGAGTTTTGATCCAACCGATCAATATTTAGTTATTCGCAAACTATATAGTGGTAAGATAAGATAATAAAGACTATCAATAGTTTCTCCTAGATGCTAGAATGGAAAAGAATATCCAACCGGTTGGCAATGTTGGGATTCGCGAGTCTTGATCCAACGGTCAATATTCTAAGTTATTCGTACACTATATAGTGGGTAGATAATGTACTATCCATAGTGTTTCTTCTAGTAGATGCTAGCTAGAATGGACTATTAAAAAGCATGTGCCACACACATATATACTATATGAAATTTGATTTAGCAAACATTAAGTTGTTATTATTATCCAATAATCTTGTTAGAGAAAAAAAGCATACATTAAGTCTACTAGTAAAAGGCATGTGCCACAGACATATATACTGTATGAAATGTGATTTAACAAACATTAAGTTGTTATTAACCAATAGTCTTGTTAAATAAAAAGGCATATATTAAGTATATTAATAATAACTATCTACACACATTGAGAATACAGCCTACCGTGCTATGAATTTGGGGGGGGGGGGCGGTGTAACATGGTGGAGTCTGCTCTAAGTACTGTTCAACACGAATCCGGCTGCTCTGAAGGATCTAACAGCCCAATGGTCAGGATTGGTGCTATGAATCCAATTCAAAACTGCTCTATTATAGTAGTAGAGATTAATAATAACTATCTACACATATTGAGAATACAACGTACCGTGCTGTGAAATTGGAGGGGGGGCATGATGGTTCTAGAACATGGTGGAGTTTGCTCTAGATACATACTAGTTGTTCAACATGAATCCAACTGCTCTGAATCATTGGATCTAACAGCCCAACAGTGAGGATTGGTGCTATGGATCCAATTCAAATCTGCTCCATTATAGTAGTAGAGAAAATAAGATCACACTATATAGTGTATAATACAAATAACTTTGAACTTCGACTGTTGGATCTAGACTCATGAATCCCAACATTGCTAATTAATTGTTGGATGTTCTATCCATTATACTCCCTCTGTCTAGAAATATAAGACATTTTAGCCTTGTGAAACGAATGTATCTAGATGTCTTTTAGTGTATAGGTTCCAAAGCTAAAATGTCTTCTATTTGTGAACGAGGGAGTAGCATCTAGAAGATTCTTTTGTTAGTCTTCAGCACAATGAACGCAAATCTCAAAACACAGATTTCAATAATTCTAGAATCTTTTTCGTTATTTCTCTAGAGCACGTCGAGTATTAGGTAGGAGTAGCTAGGTCGATTTCTACATGATACAGTACAAAGTAGAAGAACCAAATATACACCCGATACTTTATGGATGTGGCTCGAAATTAAAATTATTTTTTGAAACTCGCCTATTACAATTATAATTTTATATAAAAAATGATATGGCATACTTTCATTATGTGAGTCTCACGTGCAAAGAACGTTTAACTTTATAGTGGATGTCGGGACCATGCTGGGGTGACAACTGCTTACAGTTGTCTCTTCGATTTCTACGTCAAGTACTGTATCTGAATGGAAATGGTTTTTAGTACTCGCGTGGATATAAGGAGGCCACCTCTCACGGACTAAACCTTATTCCTCCTCCTCTTTGTGACTGTAGCTCTTCTATGCCAGATTGCTTTGCCCATTTCCATTCCTTTTTGCTGTGCTACTTCACTCGCATGACCAGAAACAAGTCCGGCCATAGAAGGGCTCATGCCGCGATGGCGAAGCTGGCGGAAGAGAAGAAGTCGGCTTGCTATTCTGCCATTATGTTTCTACCGGTACGAAGCGATGCAACGATCAAAGGGTCCTAGTCCAACCCCTCGGCTATAGGCGAGAGGTCTTCAACTCAAGGTCCTTCAAAGCTGCCGCAACCAGGGACAGATACCTTCAGGTAAATCTCTGTGCTTGCACAACTTTCCATGTCTTTGACCATTTCTTGATTTGCTCATTTACCTAAAAAAGCACATTCTTCCTCAATGGTGTTTTTAGGTTGGACGGTCTTCAAATTCCCTCAGCACTTTTGCCTGCAGAATCATCTTCACCATCACCGATGGAGACCGATACCTTCAGGTAAATCTCCGTGCTTGGGAAACTTTCCATGTCTTTGACCGCTTCTTGATTCGCTCATTTCCCTACTAGTACATTTTTTTCTCAATGTTGTTTTAGGTTGGGAGGACTTCACATTCCCGTGGCACTCCTGTCTACAGAATCATCTTCACCGTTGCTGATGGAGGACGATCGGTATAGCGGCAAGGTAAGAAACCATTCGAATTGTGATTCCATGTCTCTCTTCCTTGATAGTTCTCTGGGTACACTTCTGAATTTACACTCCATGTTCAACTAACAGAATATTGGCTTCGAGATCAAGTTTATGGTGAAAAAGGTGATGGGCGATTTCTGCATCAAGACAGCGGACAGAAGCGCCCTCGTCAAGGAGTGAACTAGACTTTACTCCAGATTCGCCGCTGACAAGGTCGGGCTTAGCCTCCACAGGAATCTCTCCATGGAATACTTGATTGAGCGTGATGAGCTGAAGCGGTGGAACATCGGCATGGTGGAGATTGTAACATCCCAATTTTAGCATCCCAGATTAGTTGTCCAGAATGCAAAAATCAGGGGGAACAAAAACTTTTCTTGTTTAATGATGCAGTGCTTGCTTGTTGATTGTTTGTGCTTATGCATATGAATGTATGCATAACAGTGATTCTTGGAGGATTAATCCGGGGGCCCCACAGACTTTGTATCAAACCCATCCTGATTGTAGGAGAACCTTAGTTAAAATGGTCGTTAGACAGGAAAAATATTTTGGAAACACCAGTTGTCCTTCTATTGGGAACGGTAGTACCTAAGTAGGTTAGATAGAGGTGTGGGGACTAGCAGGGAAGCTATCGACGGCGTCCACAGGAGGGATTGGATACAAGCAAGTGTAGCTAGACACATGAAGTACCTAGGTTCGGAGCCCTCGTAATGAGGTAAAGCTCCTACTCCTGCCGATCTGACTATGAGTGGTATAAGGGCTACAATCGCTGCTCGAGCTGTATCCTCTAGCTACTACCTTAAATGCACACAGACCAACCCTTTCTACTGAGGCCTTGCCTCTCCTTATATAGGCAGAGAGGCAACGGTCTTACTGGCCAGTCTGGCTGGCGGGCCCCATAGGCGGGTCCCAGCCGGCTGGTCATCTACAGTACTCGGTACACTTATGTCTCATCACAGTACGAGCGGTATGGTCGTCGTGGGTACAGTAAACGCCGTGCGATCCTGTCATCACCATCTGGCCACTATTCCCGCGTCACCCTGCAGAAGTCTTCGGTATGGCCGAGTAGTTGCGGGTCTTGTCGTCGTACCAGGGCGTACCGTGCACTGTGCCACACGTAGCTCTGTCCTCTTGATTTGTTCCGGCTAGGCTGATGTAGCCGGTCTCGTGCCTTGCTGCTTCTTGCCGATCCGGTTACCGCGAGGTAGCCAGCTTGACTTGCTACTGTCCGTCTGCGCTCAGCCAGTGTAACATCCCAAAACTCTAATTCAAGTGATCAAGATCCAAATCATCAAATTTGGAGTTAACAAAAACTTGTCCAATTAAAATTATTAAAGCATTCATATGTGTGTGCATTTAAATAGGAGTTGTTTTGAATTGCCCTGATTAAGTGATCCATTGATTGTAAAATGATTGTTAGGTGAAATAAACATCATCTAGATCATTCCCAAAGAAAAACAAAACAAAATGAATAAAATAACCAAATGGTCATTTGTGCCATTTTAACTACCATGCCTACTTTGGCTATTCCTAGAACTTAAAATCTAACAGAAACAAATGTGGATCTTTGCACCCCTTGCTAGTACAAGTAGTGATGTACCAAGGCCCACTTTGTGATCTGCCAAAAACTTTCAAACACTAAATTTAAATTGCATTTGAAAATTGAATCTAGTGTAGGTATCCAGATCACACTTATTCAAAAACCACTCAAATGAACTCCATTTTCAAATCCCAAGCAACCACAGATGCTTAAGCATGTGACAAACAACTACACCAAAAATCATCCCAAAATTCAAATAAAACTTTCATGCGGCCATTGTGTCGAACAGGTGGCAGGCAAGATTTCTCTGCCTAACATATAATGTTTGTAGATCAATGCATTGTCGAGTTTTTAGCCCACATTTGGTTCCCCTGTTCCCCCTGAGTCCAACCAAGTCCTCACCGGCCTACCCCTAATCCGCAGCAGCAGTGGAGCGCCGCCACATTTTGGTCACCGCCGGCCAAACGTGGGCAAAGCGCCACAGACAGTGCCGCGCCGTTGTAGCACCACCACTAGATCCGCCTAACCCTACCGCACCTCCCTTCCCCTTCCCCAAGCCCAGCCAGGCCCTGGACCACTCCGCAGCACCACCACCCATTCTCTCTGCGAGCTCGCTAGAGCGCGTTAGCCGCCAGCATACCACAGACCACCCCTCGACCCAATACCGTGCACGCCGCTCCGCCTCGACCCCAGCACCCCGCCAGACACGGCCGTGCGCCGCCGCGCGACCCACAGTCGCCATGCGCCGCGTCGAGCATTGCCTCTGTCTCCCAGAGCGCGGGACGCTCCCGACCAAACGCCACCACCCCTAGCGTTTCCTTTAAGCCGTAGATGACCGCCATGAGGCAGGCCACCGTCCGCCTACACCGCCCATGCCTCTAGCCGCCAGTATCAACGTCACCGACGAGCTCACCGTCGTGTCGTTCCGTCCCCTCGCCACCCTATAAAAGGAGCCCTCCCTAGCACAAACTCCTCACACCATCTCACTCCCCTCTCCCCACTGAGCCTTCCACCCCATCTCCGGAGCAAGGCGAGCCATAGTTTGCCTAAATTTAGCCGAAGCTTGCCACAGCAGAGGAGGAGAGGCGCCATCGATTTCGTCCACCCCAGGAGCTGCCGCGACCTCGCCTAAGCTTGCCGTCGTCCACCAGTTCATTTGCCCACCTCGCCGCAGTAGCTGGAACCCTGTTATGTCCCCGGTAGAGCGCTGCTAGCCGTTTAGGTTTCGGTCTTGCCGGCGACGAGTCCGTCGTCGACGACGACTGTGAGCCGTCGATCGGTGTTCTAATCGTAGCGCCCAGATTGCCCCGTACCGTTTCGCGTTTGATGTGTCGCTGACCTGCAGGATCCCTCTGTCAGTTGTCATTCGCACCGCGGAGCGCCACTGGGCCGGCCCGTTAGTTTTCCTGCGCTAGCCTGTGAATTCAAATATAGATTTTTCTATTTTAGTTTGAACTCACTTCTGTCCCTTAGTTTAAAAATCAATTCAAGTAGATCTACTGAACCAAATTGCATAATTCAAATTTTGTTAGAAAGCTACTGAAAAGATCTATCCAAACCCGTTGGATTTAATTCATTTAGGGTTAGAGATCTCTCCTAGTAAAAATAACAAGACAGAAGCATTTGCATATTCAAACATTTTTATAAAATCAACCATATTAGCTTTTGAGTTGATTCCAACTCTCAAAAATCACATTTAACCATACCTATCTTAATATGTAATAATATTGAGCTTTGCATGCAGTGACTTGGACTAGTACCAAAATAATGCTATATAGGCATTTCTAGTCACTTTAAATAATTAAATAATAAACTTAAGCTTAATTAAAATGTGACCCAACATTTAAATCACATTCTCATATGTTAGAATATGTGGTGATGACATGTGTCCATATGATCCCATATTTTAATTGGTGAATATTAAATCTTAGTTATTTTCCAATGAGTAGAAATTACTTTTCTTAAATAAAAAGAATGAAGCTAGTTAATAAAACTTTGTGATGCTTGTGATGATAATAGATCATCAAAATGTGTGCCTTAGTATGCTAAGCAGACTAGGTAAGTATTGTTTGGTGATTGTGTACTCCGTATGTATTTATAGCCTATAGTACCGACCAAGCTTTCGAGGAGGAGGAGTGTTATCAAGAGGAGGAAGAAAACTTCAACCACTACACCAACCAAGGCAAGCTATTGTTAGTAAGATAGAATTAAGCTAGATAACTAAAGCAAGATGCATTAGGTATGCTTTGGTTACACCACCTTGACTATTACCTATTCCAAGTTTACTTTCAAGCTTTTACTTTCTTTACTTTACCAAAGTCCTTTACTTGTTTTTGAAGGTAGCATAAAAATATAAAACTTGACCTATCTAGATAACTTTAGATGTCATTGTATGGCATGAGATTGATCCTGGCATTCCACCTTAGTGAACACTCTTAACGTAGTAGCTTAGAGCTAGATCAAAACATGAATCACTTTAGATGGGAGCACTTGGTGAAAATGAATTATGAAAACCTTGGAATGATGAGTCATCCTATTGAGATGTTTTGACATGGGTTGAGAAACACAAATGGTTTATGATGATGAAAATGTTGAGGCATGAGCCTTAACCCTTTTACAAAACTGATGGTTGGATTCGGATGCGATACCATTCCAAATTTACCGTACAACCACAATACCTGAATTGGGTAAGGCTTAGCCGGAAATTTATATGCATTAGTATTAGTTCCCTCGCGGGAGAGGTTTGAGCTGAGGCTACCTCTCAATGTTCTCCACCTATGCAGTGCCCAAGATGACAGATGGTCATGGTTGGGAGGCCATGCTCATAGGAGAGGTGCTTATACTAGAGTGTGTAAAGGAAAGGCTATGTTTGATTATCTGCATACTAAGTATGATGATTCAGGGTTATCCCTGACAGATGTATCGAATAATGTGGTGAAAGTGTACCACCTCTGCAGAGTGTCAAACTATTAGAATAGCCCTGTCCGCGGTTATGGATAGTTGGAATGGCCATACTGTTTCGTTGTCAGATGTTTTCAAAATGACTTATGAAATGAATGATGAATCTTGACTTGACCCCAACAGGGTCGTGACAATGACACTAGCTTCCCAACTTAATTGATTTTAGGACTTTAATTTATCTTTCTTTGTTTCTGAACTCAGCTTAGGTTTCAAACTTAACTTTGTAGTTAAACTTAGAGTTAGCACTTTACATTAGAACTATACTACTTGTTAGTGGTAGTTTGTGAGTACTTAAAGAGTACTCATGGCTTTTGTCCCTGGCTATTCTCATGGCCAGACTATGAAGGAGACTACCAAGATGACGGTCAGCAGGACGACTATGATAACTAGGACTATCTTCCTTCGTCAGCATTGCCTGTGCCCCTGAAGATGGACCCCACCACTACGCTTATTATTTATTCCGCTTCTTGTTGTATTAAGACTGGATCATGAGATCCTTATTTGTGTAAGACCTTATTTATGGTTTGTAATGGATGATGTACTGTGGTATCCAATTTGTTATGTCTCGCAAAAATGGTAATCCTGGGATTGCGATGTATGACATAACATGCATCTGGGATTAAAAATCCGGGTGTTGACAGCCAGCTGGACGTGATCCAAATGTCGTGATTCTTGTCTGGTTCGGGTATCCGGAGGTCATCCCCCCGACACTAGCCCCCGAGCGCATGCAGATTTCGCCCTTAGGTGAAATGTGTGCGTGCTCCCTCTTTGTTTTGAATTTTCTGGCCGACTACGCCTGGCGGTTGTGCAATCCGTGACATCAGTGCTGACGCCGGCCACGCGTGCATGCGCCATCATTACCCTGCAGCTGACAGCATAATGTCCCATCGCACGTCGCTTCGGGAACCGCCATCTGCCTCTTCGGTTTCTGCTCCAGGAATATCTGCACGTCTTCTGCCTGCGCAAAGGATCTAGCACCGTGTGAGGAGCGGGGATCGTCTGGTAGGCGCCACGTGGCACCGCGGACAGTTCCGCTTCCGGGTCTTTAAAGGGGAGCCCGGGGGGAGCGGTTTATCCCTTCGCTCACTGCCTCCTCATTCTTCTCTTGCGCTCTTGCCTTGCGTAGAACTGCTGGCATATAACCGGCTGCAGGAGAATTGGCCGGGGGAACAGCCGACGGCCCAGGAGCTGGTCGTCCTTCTCGGCAAGGAGGCTGCCAAACTTCTTTAGGCGGCGCAGGCCATCTTCACCTTCCTGTGGCCGGATTCTCTAGTTCTGGAGACAATGGCGCAGCTGGCTGCCAAGGTGGCGGAGGTGCCGGCTACCGTCGACCGCCTGAGGGATCTGGCGGCGCGAGCCGGGGCGGAGATGGCCCTGTCCCTCATGCTCTCCTGGTACAAGGACGCCCGTGTCGAGAAGATTGACGGGGGTTTCCGTGCTGGTGCCGACCTTGCCGCCATCCGCCAGGCCCATCCGGAGCTCCGGGCCTCCTCCATCAAGATTGCCAACTATGTGGACGTTGACGGGGTCCTCACTGACTCGGAGTCTGCCAGCACTCCGGATGCGGAAGCTTCGTCACAGCCGACCGGTGGGGACGCCGGAACCGGATCTGCAGCCGTGCCTCCTCCTCCGGAGACTACCACCAGCCAGGGTGCTCTGCACGACAAGGGCCCTACCACTTAGTTATGACCCCGGGATACCGGGTGTATTTGTTATCTTGTTTTGTTCAAACTTTGTTATCTATGTCGGTTGCTTCTGACGTCGGGTGAACTCATGGGAGCTTTGTCTCCTTTTCCCTTTTTATGTCGGTCTGAACTATTTTGGCTTGCTTCCAACTCATGTTTTTTGTGTGTCTCTTCAATATCTCGCTGATTTAATTTATCCCGCTGACTTCACTCGGTCTGAACACTTTTAGTCGGGGGAACTACAATTCCAGTGGGGGCGCGCTAGCACCCCCACTGGGTGTAGCCCCCAAGATTCGGAGTGGCTAGCGTAGCCAGGCTCTTCGAATATTCTTTCTTCCCTCAAGTCCTTAGTTTCATCCGACTAGACACCTCTTAGCCGGTTATTTTCGCTGGCTGGACGCCTGCAGCCGGGGGAACTTCCATTCCAGTGGGGGCGTGCCAGCGCACCCACTGGGTGTAGCCCCTGAGATTTGGAGTAGCTGGCGTAGCCAGATGCTTCGAATCTTTTTCCTTTCGCTTTGCCCTTGCCCTCTCCTGGGCTCCAAATATCTGGCTAACTCCTTTAGCCGGTCGGAAACTACAAGATTCCACTAGGGGCGCTCGAGCGCACCTAGTGGGTGTAGCCCCCGAGATTCAGAGCACTTTATGAAGGCAAGGACTTCGAATCTTCCTTCTTTTCTTCCTGAATTCCGAATTGGAGTAGTCGTACAAAAAATAGGCACACATATATACATTCTCACCCGTCAATAGGTTAGTTTGTTAAACTTTAGCCAGAAGATGGGTTTGTTTTTTGAAAACCAGCTTGTGCTTCTCTGGATACTTAGTCATTTTCCCGTGCGTTCTGTTGTTTCCGCTGCGTCCTTGCCGGGCAGCCGGGTTGCGGTCTGCAGCCGGAATCGAAAAGAGCTGACAGTACATTGCGCACGGTACTGACGGCTTAGCAGCCGGATCGTCTCAAACTAGTTGTGAGGCCGGGACACCCGATCCGTTGTATCTTCTCCCCATTTTTCGTGTGGGATGCCTCGGGCTTTTTCTCTTGCTAGCCAGACAGCCGGGTTGCGGACTATAGCTGAGACAAAGAGTGGGCCTCTGACACCGTCACACACGACTCAGTCGGTTTGTTGATTTGGCGGGTCGAGCCAGCCGGCGATCCCCCGGGTAAGGGCTGCCGGAGCTGGAAAAACTAAATCGGAAATAGATACACACAAATTTCTAGCAAGGAGCCCCCGAGTATCTCGTAAGGGTCCGCATTTTCATTCATAAGGTTTGTGGGATGCATACACTGTCTGGTGACTAGGTGTAAAACGGGCAGAGCAGGGCCGCGTTCTAGGGGCGTTCTGTCTCCTCATCTGATTTGTCCATCTTGTTCTTAAGCGGCTGATGTGCATCGATGAGGTAGTAGGAGTCGTTGGGCAGCGCCCGGCTGATGATGAAGGGACCCTCCCAGGGTGGCGATAGCTTGTGCATGCCATTTGTGTCTTGCACCAGCCGGAGAACTAGGTCGCCCTCGCGGAATGCGACAGGGCGGATCCGGCTTGAATGGTAGTGGCATAGACGTTGCTGGTATAGGGCCAATCTAGACAACGCCAGCTTGTGGGCCTCCTTGAGGAGGTCCACGCCTTCCTCCCGCGCCTCTTGATTGGCCTTTTCATCGTAGAGGAGCTTGCGCGGAGAGTCAAACTCGATGTCCGCGGAGAGGACGGCTTCCGAGCCATAGACGAGGAAGTACAGGGTGTAGCCGGTTGACCTATTCGGAGTGGTGCGGAGGCTCCACAGCAGGAAATTCTTCAATCCAGCATCTGGGCAATCGCTCCAAGGGCTCGATGAGGCGTGGCTTGATGCCGGCTAGCACTAGGCTATTCGCCCTTTCGACTTGCCCGTTGGATTGCGGGTGCGTGACGGAAGCAAGGTCTAGCCGGATGCCCTTGTTGCTGCAGAACCGGGCGAAGGCCCCCTTGGCAAAGTTCGTGCCATTGTCGGTGATGATGCTGTTGGGGTAGCCGAACCGGTTGATGATGTCGGTGAAGAAGGTGACGACTGTCGCCCCGTCCAGCTTCCGGATAGGTTTGGCCTCTATCCACTTTGTAAACTTTTCCACTGCCACCAGCAGATGGGTCATGCCCGCGCGTGCCTGCTTGAAGGGGCCGACCATGTCGAGGCCCCAAATAGCGAAAGGCTAGGTGATCGGTATGGTCTTGAGCACTGAAGCCGGCATGTGCCTGAGCTGCCCGAAGCGCTAGCACCCGTTGCACACACGGACTAGCTGTTCAGCGTCCTGGAGGGCGGTGGGCCAATAGAAACCGTGGCGGAACGCCTTGGTGACTATTGCCCTTGACGAAGCGTGATTCCCGCACTCGCCCTGGTGGATGTCCTTGAGCAGCCGGTAGCCTGTGTCCATGCCGACACACCTTTCGAAGATGACGGATACGATGCGCTTGTACAGTTCTTTGTTGATGATGGTGTATGTGTGCGCGCGGCAACGGATTTGCCTGGCTTCCACCTCATCGTCTGGAAGCTCTCCATTGGCGATGTAGTCCATGAAGGGTTGCGCCCAGGATGGTATCTCCCGGATGGTGAGGATGCTTTCACTGTCTGGTTGGTGGTCATCGGGGGGTCGTCCGGATGAGGTACCCGGGATGGCAGCCCTCGAGCCACCTAACGAATCGGCAGCCCCCGGGTCTTGCGAGCCAGAGGGTACGGATTTGCACGAGTTGGTGCGGGCCTTCTTCTTTGGAGGTTCCGTCGGCTTTGCGTCTGCCGCACCGTCAACTGGGGCACTCCCTACCCAGATGATGGAATCCGACTCGGGGGACGGGTTGATGGAGGGCATGCGCAGGTGCTCCAAAGAGACCCTAGATGGGATCACTTGCCTGGTGGATCCGATCCTTGCGAGCAAATCGGCTGCCTCGTTGTTGACGTGAGGGACGTGATGGAATTCACATCCGTCAAAGCAGGCGCTGAGCTTCTCTATGTGGAACCGGTAGAGAGCCATGTTTGCATCGCAAGCGTCCCACTCTCCTGATACCTGCTGCACCACCAAATCCGAATCACCGAAGCAAGGGATCCAGTTGACACCGATCTCTCTGGCTAGCCGGAGGCCATGCGCCAGCGCCTCATATTCGGCTACGTTGTTGGAGGCCTTGAAGTCGATCTAGAGGACGTACTCTAGCCGGTCTCCTTTGGGTGAGGTGAGCACGATGTCGTCTCCCAATCCCCCGAGCATCTTCGACCTGTCGAAGTGCATCCTCCAATGGCCTGAATCCGGAACCGGTGGGAGGTATTAGGTCTTGGCCCAGTCGACGAGGAAGTCCGCCAGCGCTTGTGACTTGATCGTGAGCCAGGGCTCGTATTGGATGGAGTAGGCGGCAAGCTCGATGGCCCACTTGGAGACTCGGACAGTGGCGTCCTTGTTGCCGATGATTTCTGAAAGGGGTGCGGTGCAGACGACCTTAATCGGATGCTCCTGGAAGTAGTGCTTGAGCTTCTTGCATGCCAGGTACACGCCATAACACATCTTCTGGTAGTGGGGGTAGTTCTGCTTGGAGAGGGAGAGAACCTCGCTGAGATAGTAGACGGGTCGCTGAACCGGCTGAGCCTTGCCTTCCTCGGGGCGCTCCACACCAGGACGATGCTGATGGCTGCTATATAGAGCAACATCGGCTCCTTGCTAGCCGGCGTGGCTAGGACCGGCGTTGTGGATAGAATGCGCTTGAGGTCGTGAAAGGCGGTGTCGGCCTGCGAGGTCTAGGAGAACTTGTCCGTCTTCTTCATCAGCTGGTATAGAGGAAGTGCCTTCTCTCCCAGTCGGCTGACGAAACGGCTGAGTGAGGCTAGGCATCCAGCGAACTTCTGGACTCCAAGCAGGCTTCTAGGCGGCCGCATTCTCTCGATGGCTGCAATCTTTTCCAGATTCGCCTCGATCCCTCGTTGTGAAACGAGGAAACCGAGTAGCTAGCTGCATGGGACTCCGAAGACGCATTTCTCTGGGTTCAGCTTCATCTGGTACTGCTGGAGGTTGCCGAACGTCTCCCCCAAGTCCTCGAGGAGGGTGTGCTTCTCCTTGGTCTTGATGACCACATCGTCTACATAGGCATGCACGTTTCGGCTGATCTGCGAGTGCAAGGACTTATGCAGGTAGCGCTGGTAGGTAGTGCCTGCATTCTTCAGACCGAAAGGCATGGTTACATAGCAGAAAGCCCCATACGGGGTGATAAACGATGTTTTTATCTGGTCAGCCGGGTTTAGCCTGATCTGATTGTAACCGGAGTAACAATCCAAGAAAGACAACAAATCGCAGCCGGCCGTGGAATCGATGACTTGATCGATACGGGACAAGGCAAATGAGTCCTTCGGGCACGCCTTGTTCAGGCTGGTGTAGTCGATACACATGCGCCAGGTCTTGTTCTTCTTCAACACCAAGACTGGGTTGGCCAGCCAGTCCGGGTGGTACACTTCCATGATGAACCCGGCTACAAGGAGCCGGGTGATCTCGTCACCAATAATCTTCCTCTTCTCCTCTGCGAACCGGGACAGAGGCTGCTTGACTGGCTTGGCATCCGGCTGCACATGGAGTGAGTGCTCGACGAACTCCCTCGGCACACCTGGCATGTCCTTGGGTGACCATGCAAAGATGTCCCGATTCTCACGGAGGAAGTCGACGAGCGCGCCTTCCTATTTGCTGTCAAGGCCGGCACCAATGGTGATGAACTTGGTCGATCAGAGGGGTCGAGCGGGATCCTCTTCGTCTCCTTCGCCGGCTAGAAATCTCCTTCTCCAGCCGGCTTGCTGCTAGCCGGCATATCTTGCTGGGCCATGGCCACGTTGCACATGATCACGTGCTTTTCTTCGGCTATGATGAGGGCCTCTGCCAGCTTGGAGCTGGTTGAGGCGCGCTCCATCGACCGCCTGAAGCAGCCGACGATGGTGATCACGCCATTTGGTCCCGGCATCTTCGTCTTGAGATACGCGTAGTGGGGGACGGCCATGAACTTAACGAGGGCGGGGCGCCCGAGGAGAGCGTGGTAGGAGCTCGTCAGGTTTACCACCTCGAACCAAATCGCCTCGCGGCAAAATTTCTCCTCGGTCCCGAAGATGACGTCCAGCTGGATTTTACCCAGTGGGGTGCAAGCCGGTCTCGGCAGCACGCCGTGGAACGTTGTGGTAGTCGGGCGCAGGTCGCATTCACGGATGCCCAGCTTCTCCAGCGAAGACCGGTAGAGGAGGTTGAGGCTGCTGCCTCCGTCGATGAGGATGCACGAGAAGCAGCAGGTGCGCTCGTTGGAGACGATGAGGGGGTCGAGCACCATAGCATAGCCCCCGGGAGTCGGAAGCTAGTCGGACTGGTCTTCTCGGCTCTAGGTGATGGGGGTTTCTGACCAGCTCAGGTACTGGGGGCCCAGAGAAACGATGGTGTTGACCTCCTTGGAGCACTGTCTGCGGCTGTGCTTGTTGTCTAGCTCTGTCTCGAAGATGTGGTAGGAAGCGTGCGGCTAGGGTAGCCATTGTTGTTGTTGCTGCCGTTACCATCATTGTTGGCTCCCCTAGCCGGTGGTGGTGGTCCACCAGGAGGGGGCGGAGGAAGACGTTGCTGGCTGCCCTGGTCCTTTAGCTGGCGGGTCCAGCCGCAGTTTCAGGTGGTGTGCATAGCCGGTTTGAAGGGACCGCTATGCCAATTGCACGGGCCGTCAAACATCTGGTCGAAGGTAACCCGGGGCATCTGCCTTCTTGCATCGTTAGCCGGTGCGTCGGGCGCGCCCTCTACAACATTGACCTGCGGCGCGTGGTAGCAAGGTTTCTGCTGTCCGGCTTGGCGGTCCCCGTGGAACCGGTTGTCGTTGCCATGCCACCTAGAGGATCCGGCTTCTCCAGCCGGATTGCTCGGACGGTCGTGGGACGGCTCCGTCGGAGTCGGATGCCCGTCAGCACTTACTCGGAGGGGTTTCTTCATGGCGGCATCCACCATGGCGTACTGGTCCGCAACCGTCATGAGCTCCGCCATGGTTTTCGCCTTGTCACACAGTAGCCGGTGGCGAAGCATGGTGCCTTCTCGGCACCCCTCGACAAAGAATCTTGTGGCCTCGCTCTCCAGGATTCCTTCGCAGGTGTTGCGCAGCTCTGTCCACCTGGCGAGGTACTCACGGTCCGTCTTGCGGTTGCCCTGAACGCACAAGGCCAGGTCGCGTGGGCGGCCCGGACACTTGTACGTGCCGTTGAAGTTGCGAACAAACATCTTCTCAAAGTATGGCCAGGCGTTGATGCTGTTGGGTGCGAGGCTATTGATCCATGTCCTCGTGGACCCGGTTAGCATGAGGGGACGTAGCGCACAGTTGTGCGCTTGTTCCTATGGGCTATGCCAACTGCAGTGGCATAGTCGGTCAGCCAGTCTTCCGGTTTCATGCTGCTGTCGGACTTCGGGGTGTCTCTGGGTATGGTGAACTTATCTGGAAACAACTCGTTCTGGATGCGGGGTCCAAAACAAACCGGTCCGGTGGAGTCTTCCTCTTCCATGACACGCGCTAGGGCGAGGAGCTCGATGCGGTTGCGGGCATCCGGATGATCCGGGTTGGGCGCCCCTACCCGGCCTGAGAGACGGGAGCTGGTAGGTTTATGCGCTCCGGTTGGCGGAGGAGGAGGCGGTGGGTTGTTGTTCACCGTTTGCTCCTGGCGCGGCTGGCCCTTGTTGCCAGAGCTGCGGTGCTTGCTGCGAGCTTTAGCCAGAGGAGAGGACGCCTGCTGGGTCTCGCGGGGGTGCGCCCTTGCTGTTAGCCGGCGGATTACTCCGTTTTGAGCAGCTGGGGTCCTCCTGCATCTGCCGGTTGGCGTCTGCCTGCTCGTCCGTGATTCGGAGGAGCTCCTCGACCCGGGCGTGCTAGCGAGCTTGCTCTACGCCCTCCAGGTTGGGTAGTTCGTCCGCCGCGGCTCGTGCCGCGCGCAGATTCTTGATGGGTGTGTTGTAGGTGGGCCAGATGAGAGCGGGTAGCGGATCTGGCTCGCCGTCCCTCTCCATCCTTCTTCCAGCTCGCCGCCCCGGTGTCGTACCTGTCTGCGCTGGCTCGGCTCTGCGGTAGCCGGTGTGTGTCCATGCGCGCGGTCGTACTCGCGCCAAGTAATCTCGATCTGCTTCTGGGTCGCAGCCAGCTCTAGGGCCTCCTGTAGGAGAAGCTACCTCTCCATGGCGAAGTTAGCCTCCGCCTCCTCGGGGTTGTCCCCGAGGTTAACCGGCATGAGGAGCCGGTCGATGTCCTCCTCCACCAGATTCCTGGGTGGCAGAGGGGCGGAAGTTCCGACCTCGTCCGCGCCCTTCTCCTGAGGCTGGCGAGGGTGAGAGCTGGAGCCGGCCATCATCACCTCGACACTACGAGGGGCGACGGGAGTGCTGCCGCCACGGTGCAGTGATTCCATGACGAAAACGATTTCCCTAGGGAAACGCTCTGGCACGGTGGCGACGTAGACGGGGAGGTCGCCGAAAAGCAGGATCGAACCGTTTGCCGGAAACGAGGTTCCGGCGAAGCTGGAAGTGTTGTCGATGACGCAGTCGAACACGCCGAGCGTAAGCACTAGGCCGGAGGCCACGAGCTCACCGGCTGAAGTGTGGGGTCTCGTGCGGAACGTGACTCCGGTCGAAGCCATCTTGCCCCACGGTGGGCGCCAACTGTCATTGTATTCGGAACGGCAGTACCTAAGTAGGCTAGATAGAGGTGTGGGGACTAGCAGGGAAGCTATCAACGGCGTCCACAGGCGGGATTGGATACAAGCAAGTGTAGCTGGACAAAGGAAGTACCCAGGTTGGGAGCCCTCGTGATGAGGTAAAGCTCCTACTCCTGCCGATCTGACTATGAGTGGTATACGGGCTACAATCGCTCCTCGAGCTGTATCCTCTAGCTACTGCCTTAAATGCACACAGACAAACCCTTTCTACTACGGCCTTGCCTCTCCTTATATAGGTAGAGATGCAACGGTCTTACTGGCCAGTCTAGCTGGCGGGCCCCACAGGCGGGTCCCAGCCGGCTGGTCATCTATAGTACTCGGTACACTTATGTCTCATCACAATACGAGCGGTATGGTCGTCGTGGGTATAGTGAACGACGTGGGAGCCTATCGTCAGCATCTGGCCACTGTTCCCGCGTCACCCAGCAGAAGTCTTCGGTATGGCCAAATAGTTGTGGGTCTTGTCGTCATACCAGGGCGTACCGTGCACTATGCCACACGTAGCTCTGTCCTCTTGATTGGTTCGAGCTACGCTGATGTAGCCGGTCTCGTGCCTTGCTGCTTCTTGCCGATCCAGTTACCGCGAGGTAGCCAGCTTGACTTGCTTCTGTCTGGCTGCGCTCAGCCAGCCGGACGCGATCCGAATGCCGAGGTCATCCCCCCGACACCGGCTTTCAAAAACTACTTTCTCAAAAGCTTTTTGAAAAGTTGCACCTCTTATCCTCTCCTAATTTAAATGATTTTGAAAATGGTTTCCTCTACCTCTCATCCAAACTTCAAACCTACGGATTTAAAATAAATAGGACCTAGCACCAGGTGAAGGCAGTGACAACGAGATGAAGAGAAGTAACTACCAGCAAACACACCGAGACTACAACATCGCCCTACCAACGGAATCCTCTTGACTATAAGAAACAATTGCTGCACTACTGAGAAGCGTCCGATGACATGGCGAAGGCCTCATTCACAAGATAGTGACCCAT
Organism: Avena sativa; assembly: GCA_916181665.1. Classification (NCBI taxonomy): domain Eukaryota; kingdom Viridiplantae; phylum Streptophyta; class Magnoliopsida; order Poales; family Poaceae; genus Avena; species Avena sativa. Next base: position 537,547,295 of record OV702289.1, on the reverse strand, counting down.
AGCTCAATAACGTGATCTCTAGGATCAATAGTCCTAAGACTAGGATTCCCCTATATCGCGAGTAGTTAACTCCTTTGTCCCCCTAGTTGGTCGTGTTTTCTTGCCTAAGTGCATCATGTGTTGCTTAATGTGTGCTGTCTGCCAAGGACATTGTGATCCCCTCGCTCTATTTGCCTTGTATGTGTGTTTCGGTTTGCTTTGACCTCCGTAAAATGTGACTCGAGGAGCGGTAACACACCTAGTAACTCAGACATCCCTATTAGTTGTCACTAAGGAGACCCATATGAACCTCGGGAATTATGATCAGAAAAGTATCTCAAGAACCGGGACTTCGACATCGTCAAGTTGGAACAACTCGAAGACTCCTCCTTAGCAGGATGGCCTACCTCATCAAATTCAACTCTCAAGACTCGTCACCAACACTAGAAACCGTCAATCCCCTGTCGACAAGAGCAAGAGTCCCACTGAAATCGGAAGACTATCACCAAAGGCTCCCCACTACTCACTACAAACCACAAGAATTGCTAACCCAGATAGGAAGTAAAGAGCTAACTCCACCAACCTTCGATATATTAGAGCTTCCTCCCCCTCAAGAGACTAACTATTCTAGTTGACCATACCCAAACCAATGGGAAGTCCTCACTAGAATGCCAGGATAATCCTAAACCCTGAAGAATGGACTACACGAATACCACGAGTCTACTACTTCACCATCGAGAAGAAGCAACACAAAGAGTTCAAGTGAAGATGCTTTCTTCTAAGTTAGTTACCCTAGCTAGACCGGAGACTACCAAGAGGAGTCGTTAACCACTAACTTTCCCTAAACTACCTCTTTCAAACTTCGTCAGGAAACCACCCACAATAAGGTTCACGCAATAGAACGACACTCGAGGACCTCAACTCAAGACCTAAGGAGATACAACCTTCTTCAGCATCCCACGAGCACTTCAAGACGGAAGATCGTCACCACTCCTGAGGAACCTTAGTGAAGCTCTAAGGTGGAAAGACTATGTCTTTCCACGCAATTTTAGGAAACCGTCTACCAAGAAGATACTTCAGAAAAGATCTCCAAATCCGACGTCTTTTTGCCGGACAGCAACTCGCGAGTCAACAGAGGAGAAACGAACCGAAGACTCTACAAAGTCCCTCTACTACTTCAGCTAAAGACCTATCGGAAGGACCGCAAATTCGCTAATCCCCATCAGTCTAACCAATTTGTACGATTCACAAAATCAACAGTTCGAAGAGGCTAAGTGTGCCAAAGTAGAATATGAGCTTCATAGGATCTAGCTTGGACGACATCTGAAGATTTCAACTCCATACAACAAGGTTGATGATAGTCCTGAGAACATCACCCTACGACTTCAAGGAGGAATGAATGTGTTATCTCCAAACTAACCTAGTCTAATCCTAAGGGGAAAAAACAGTGTCTTTCCCACAAAAATAGAGTGTACCCGCAAAAGAGTACTCTGCACTGTTCCATTTAGAGGTAGTCCGCCCAGCCTAAGCCCTCGAGATATCGAGTCCTGAGGGAACATAAGATCCTCCCTCGCGATCAGGCTAAATCAACTCAACTCTCCGTGCATCCAAAAATACTGAAGTTCAAACTTCACTGACATAGTAACCACTTTCAAAGAAGAAATTCGTATGTCGGTACTCTTAAGACACATAGTACTAACCCTAACTTGAAATCCTCAAACCCTACTCTCCCAAATCTCGGGACGTGATTCTTTTAAGGGGGAAAGGTCTATAACATCCCAATTTTAGCAACCCTGATTAGTTGTCCAGAATGCAAAAATCAGGGGGAACAAAAACTTTTTCTTATTTAATGATGCAGTGCTTGCTTGTTGATTATTTGTGCTTATGCATCTAAATGTATGCATAACAGTAATTCTCAGAGGATTAATCCGAGGGACCTACATAGATGTTGGGCATAAGCTTCAAATAGATCCAGGACCTCGAGGACCAGAAGGACAAACTCCTGGCTAAAGCTGAAGCGTGAAAATGTCATCAATCTCCATCAATGAGCCAACACGTGGAAGATCTTAGTTAGTACTCCATCTGTTTTCACAATATAAACCTATTTATAAAGCTAAAACTACTTACAAAAAAGGCTTATATATTATGGAACGGAGGGACTAGTTCATGATCGGATATATAGATTGGAAATGGCGCCAGTAAATTGAAAAACCTTTATTAGTAGTATGAATGTATGATCCTGTACTTGCTGGTAAAGTACTATATTTGGTTATTTGGTAAATGTGAGATGCATCACCAGCCACAATGTTGCTAGAGCCAATTTTGCGTATGATTATCTTTCCTACTATACCATAATTAGTTATTATCACTTCCGTGCTGAGCGGTAGGTACCTTGTCGTTGTTGTCACGCTGCATCTCACCAACCTCACTTGCTCAAAGCCACCATTCTTCTTTACTAAAAAAAATAGAGCCTCTATTCTTTCGTCATCTTCGTTTTTGGTCCTGCTGATGGTAGTGGCAGTGGTATCCCATTGATGGTCACTTTAGATCAGGACCCCAACTTTGTCTATGTACAGCTGCAGTGTAGTATAATCATTGCGCCAAAGCTTATAGGGGAAGAAAGAGGTAACTGCTGGGATCCCTCATGAACATATGCCTCTATTAATTTACACTCTCCACAATTTATACATTGAAGGGATAACCACTTTTATAGCTATTTAAAAGAATTTCAGGTGGTTTTGTCAAATTAATTCAACCTTTAACTACATGTGTGCTATAGTTTTGTCAACAAAATTAGAAAACACTATTTAGTTATTTAGTAGTATATAGATTCTTCCAAATTTTTACTAACTTGCAGCATCTATTTTGATACGAAGGTGAGTAGTATTATGCGTTAGACAATATTTTTTTAATAATTCATCCATTTGATATGAATATGCAGTCCTGCAATTTTGTCTCCAGAAGAAAAGAACATAGTTTACGATGGTTAATATTTAACAATAAATTAAGAATTTCACATGGAAGTTTTCCGCTCATTGGACTGCAACTATATAAGGTATCTACCAAGATAACTTATAACGCGTCCTAGTAAAACTCTTACAGATACGGCCTTCATTTTGTGTAGTGTCAACCTGGTGGGATCATTCTCTCTTGAGGAGAGAGGCCTACACACTAAAAGGTGTCTAGATACATTAATTTCACAAAAGCTAAAATATCTTATATTTTGGAATAGAGGGAGTACATAGGATCTAATAAAGAGGGGAGAGAGGTACATATATGAGTAAAAAATGTAAGTTGCAAGAACAAGATGATGAATGAATATTTTATCAATGGTCTTCCCGACAATTTGTCACCCTGTTACAGAAAAATGGAACAAATCTATGAAAAATGAAAAGATATGCATGTATTACTTTTTATGTGACAACGATTGTGCCCCTTGTGCCTTGTCACACACCTAGAAATTATGTGGAAGTTCTTGGACCAACTCAACTGCAACGAGTCCGTCGCAAAAAGAAACAGGAAACTCTAGAAAAAGGAAACAATGTAGTGAAACTAGGTCAAACTTTCTTATCTTACCACTATATAGTGTACAAATAACTTTGAAGGTTGACTGCTGGATGAAGACTGGCAAATTGCAATATATCTAACCGATGGATCTTTACCATTCTAGCATCTAGAATATTCAATGGATAGTCTTTAGCACAATGAACGCTATGCTAAAACTTCATAACACAATTCTCCGCCTTTCTAGAATCTTCTCTATCATTTCTCTAAGCATGTCACAAAAATTTCTGAGTATTATTATGTACCAAGAACCAAGTATACACCTAATAATTTGTGGATATGATGTGTCTCAAAATTCTAATAGTCTTTTGATCTTTACCGATTATAATTTTATAAGTGATGACATGTCACACTTTCCATCTCATAGATAGAGATGACATGATAGTATTTTATTTGAGTCTCACGTTTTCTTTTCGAAATGAGGATACCCTGGCCTCTGCACACAAAGGATGCACACATCCCTTTTATTAAAAACCAAGTACCTAGGACAAGAAGTATTAGGCCTTGTTTGATTCATAAGATAGGAAAAGTATAGGAAAAGGAAAAACATAAGATTGAGATCCATGCCAACTTGAATCCTACATTAAGATGAATTATGTTTGATGTAGTAAAAGAAATTTTCCATGAGGTCGGATCTAATGTTTCTTTCCTATAGGAATTGCACTACAAGATTCCGAAATGATTAATTGCTATAGGATGTGTTCCTATAAATCAAACAATTAACATTGGAAAAATTCCCATAGGATTCAAATCCTACAAAATTCATATGCAATTCCTATGAATCAAACAATCCCTTACAGTTAACGGATCACACAAGGTTGATACAAACACCAACAATCCGAACAAAGCTAAAGGTCTCACAAGAGAACACAGACATCTCACGTGCAAGACACATGCAAATTATTATGCAAATACTTACTTCAGGAACATAGTTTGACCATAAATTTGGTCAATAATATATAATTATATTTAATAAAAATTATACCATTATATTTATATTCGAAAAACGATTTCAATCGTACAATTTTTGTGACATATACCAAATTTATGGTCATTATTTTCTAGGAGTACGTAATTGCCTAATAAACTGGAATGGAGGTAGTATACTGCATAGTTATTTTTTCTGAAAAGGGGAGAGTATAAGTAGACTAGGAGTGCTTGAAGGAGAGGTCGTTGTCGTGGTGTGGAACACAGCAGTGCCATCGGGGATGGCACGAAGGGGAGAGTCAGGATGCTATCGGTGGCTACTCGCAACGGGTTGGGCATAGATACTGCAAACACAGCGATGTCTCTAGATGAGGTAAAACTCCTACTCCTGCAAGGATCTACTATATGGGGAGTGAATCCTCAGTGCAAGTGCTCCTTGAGCTATTTCCCTAGCTGCTATGGAGAGCTAGAGGAAGATGAACTATTGAACTTGAGGAATCTAGAGAACTTGTAAATTGTAATTGCCTACCTAGAACCCTAGCACTACCCCCCTTATATACTGGTTGGGAGAGGTAGGTTACATTGTGGGCTCTAGGGTTTACTATTTGGGCTTCGAGTTTACAAAGCGGGCTGGCTGGCCGGGCCCAACCGGTGGGCCAGGACCCGATCAAGCCTTCAGTACAGGGGGACAACACTTTGGTGTCCCAGTGTCGTTGCTTTGGGCGTCACCCGGCGCTTGATTCATTAGCTTGGTGCTTTACTCATCAGCCGGTGCTTTACTCGTTAGTCGGTGCTTTAATCATTAGCTTCCAACCTTGGCACTTTGGCACCATCATTTTGTGGCGCCGCTAGGGCGGTGCATCAGCCTGTCCGGTCAGGGGTGTGCTCGGCAAGGAACATCACCCCCTCCGTATCTTTGGCCAACAGATCCGAGGCGGCCGGGTATAGGTGGCCACCTAGTCGGCTCTTCTTGTCACTCGGCTAGATGGGCTAGCTGGGGAATCTTTAGGGCGGCCCGGATGGAGCGGTCCACCCGGTTGTGGCTCTTTGTCTTGCGGCCATCCGGCCAGGCTTCCCTGGAGCCGGACAGTTGGGCCTAGCTTGGCCTACCCGGGGGTCATCCCCACGACAATACTCCCCGAGCATGCTGGGACTTCGCCTTGTGGAGAAGTTCTTGTGTGCTCATTGAGCTAAAATGATTGCTGATGAAGAACTACTCACAAGTTTGTCTTATAGTGCTTGTCGTTTTCTGGCTCCAGATGTTGTCGTTCCCTGGCTGGAGTTTTACCGGCTACTGGACCAGTGGCCCACCCATAGGGTGTGAGCGGCGATTGAATCTGCCGGCCGCCACAACCGGCAGGGGAGTTGAATCACTTGGCCTGATGATGTCAGTGCTTACGTCTGCCACGCCTGCCACTTGTGGCGCGCCTCGCGTCAGTTTGGCCCTTGGACTGCCACGACAGTTTTTGGTAACCGCGCATAGGTCTTCATCATTGCGGTTTCTTGGGGATCGTGCACACGTCTCGCCTCCCGCAGTAACGCCTGCGGGATCTTCTAGGGAGTTACATCGGCGCATGCGATCTGTAGCTAAAGCGTCATGGGGGAGCGGAGCAGGTGCTTGCCACGTGGTGGAGGGGAGCGCAGGTGGTGTGCTTGCTCCGCCTCGATAAATATGAGCACAAGGGAGGGGTCCTTTCCCACTTCATCTTCTTCCTGCACCCGCTGCTTCTGCCCCTTCCATTCTGCCTCTTTGTGCCTCCATTTCTCGGTTGCCGGTGCCGCCGCTTGTCCTTGGGACGATGGGACCGGGATTCTCTAACATGGCCACCGCGCCCAACAGGATGCTGCCTGAACAGGCCGGGGCTGGTGTGGCTCGTACGTCACCGAATATCTCGTCCAGAAGTACCAGCGGGGGAAATTTCTCCCGTTGGAGCGCTTGGTGAAGCATTGCCTTGCGCCGGAGGGGGAGTGGGTGCCTAACCCCTGGCCCAGGGAGGCCGTCGTCTTCCTCGCCCACTTCACCCGTGGACATGGCCTACCACTGAGCAGGTTCGTCCTCGAGCTCCTTGTGAGATTTAACCTCCAGCTCCACCACTTGTGAGCCAACGCCATTGCGCAGCTGTCGTATCATGTGGCCTTTTGCGAGGGCTTCTTCGGGGTTTACCCAGATAATGTTAACTTCTTGAAGTTTTTCAACTTCAAGGTTCAGGTGGTGGGAAGGGCGGCCCCCAACAGAGACCGGCTGTTGTGCCATCTATCTGCAGCCATCGTTGGTAATGCCATGGTTGGAGATCCCCAACACCGTCAAGTTGTGGCAGCGCTCGTATTTTTACTTGCCCAATGCCTCCGATGTCGACCTCATCAAGGTGCCGGTCTTCGCCAACGTCCCCTCCACCTGGAAGGCATGGACCATCTTGAACCTAGGCGCCCAAGCCGACATGGAGCGGATGCCCGCCCGCGTGGCGGTTCTGGTGGAGAAGGAGCGGCTCACTACCCAGGATATCCTGCTATCCTAGATGACGAGCCATGTTCTTCCGCTGCAACAGTGGTTGCACAAGATGTGCCACCTATCTGGTTCCCTATATCCCACACGGGTGTCCTGGCTGGAGGTGTCATATGGGGCCCTGAGAGTGGCTTGCCACTATCTCGAAGGAGATGCTGGCGGAGGACTGAACCTTCTCCTATAGGTTGTATCACCGCAGCCGGCCGCCGCCGAAGGTTAGCTTCTTTTCTTCTTCTCTGGGTGAACGTTTCCTGAGGGATCTCTTTCTATGTCTTAGTTTCTCCTTGTTGAGTAGCTCTTTACAGCACAGCTGGCGGAGGACAGCATGGGGGAGGAGGAGCTTCTCCACTTCTCGGCTGATTTAAAGCCGCAGAACTTCCCTCCATAGGAGCTAGAGCGCTTCCCCATCTGGGATGACGAGGGCTGTGAGTTCCCACCCGGTGAGTGTATTTTCCTTGTTTTTATCTATCTTGCCCTTCTTTAGTTGTACGCCTGATGCTCTGCCTATGCCCTGGAGCAGCCACGCACGGCGTGGATTTAGACCCAGCTGAGGTCTCCATGTCACGGGCTAGGGGGAAGCGGGCCGCCTCGGCCAGTGCTGCTCCAGCCGGTGGAGGCTCGGAGAGGGCCCACGACCGAGGGCCGCGACCGCCGCACCAAGCATCACCGAGTATGTGCCCTTGCTCCTGTTCTTCTTGTGACCAGTGGTTTTGCCTTATGCTGAATGTGCCCTTGCGCCTTGCGTGTAGTGAGGCGATGTATTTGTCCGGCTATGCGACCATCGCCACCGTGTCCACCCCTCCCTGGCTAGGGCTGAGGGACCTGCTGCACCAGCTATGGCCTTTGCTACCACGCTAGCTAAGGCTGCTGCGGGTGTGGTGGGGTCGGTGCCGCCGCCTGCGCCCGCGACTATGCATCGGCTACCACCGCCTCCAATTCACCGAGGTTCTCTTGGTCGGGCGTGGTTCCATGGTCGCTCCTCCGCTCCGTCTGATGGAGGACATCAACCCTGCGTTGAGCGTAGGCTCCGCCGCCTATCAGGTGGAGGAGCCTGCGGAGCTGGCGCCGAAAGTTTCTGCGCAGCGGGCGGGAGGTGGCTCCTGGCTCTAGTGGTATGGGTGATGGGGCCCCAGAGGTGTCGCATGCGGCCAACGAATGCAACGACGACCTCCGGTTACCGGCTGGCGGACAACCTGGGTTGCATCGCCACCAGACACCACCTTGGTGCAGCTTTCCGAGTTGGCGCCCATTGCCATCAGCTAGGGCCGCCACCTGATCAAGGCAATGGAGTAGGGGCTTGGCCAGGCCAAGGCACTGGGGGCTTCTCTTGAGGTGAATATCTCCTTTGTTGTTTTCATCATTTTTCTCTTCAGTCGGTTCCCCTATTTTTACTTCTTCTATTCTGTAGAAAGCTTTTGCTGATGCCACCAAGACCACGCAGGACCTGGGCTGTAAGATTTCTCGCTCTACCATGTCCTCCCGATTGCACGAATTTTTGTGTTTCTTGTTGACCATTAGGTACCCTTCTGCAGCTCTGTTAGTGGACATGGACCGGGAGGTAGAGAGGCTGAAGGCGGAGGTTCTCCGACTAGAAAAGTCCAACCAGGCTTGCAAAGCCTAGATTGGCGAGATAGTGGAGCATCAGAAGCGGATGGAGGTCAAGGTCAGCCAAGCCAAAAAGGTCGCCGACAACCGGACTGAAGCGCTCAATAATCTTGAGAACCTCTTTGCCTAGCAGGCAGAGACTCTGAAGGTTGCTCAGTCCCGGGAGAAGGCGGCACTGGCAGAGCCGTGCTAGATTGCCGAAATCATCGTCAGTAAGTGACTCCTCCTCATGTAAACGCATTCTTTGTTTTGCTGCATCCGGTATGTAACAACTGCTTCTTTCCCGGGTGCAGCTTAGTATTCCGAGGCCACTGATCAGGCTCTGGCACGCATCCCCGAGGCATACGCCGGGCACAACCTCCATCCGAAGGAGTTGGTTGCGGTTGCGTGTGAGGATGCCAAGCAGCTGCGTGATGCATCCCTTGATGTCTATGCGTACGTCTGGCTGGATACCACTCTGTCGGCTACAATGAAGGCCTTGGCTGAGAAGCTCCTCTCTGCTCCTGACATCATGGACGTTGCCCGGGACTGGGCGGCATGTGGCGGTGCAGAGATAGTGCTTGCACTGCTAAAGTCTTGGTACCCTAACGTGGACCTTCGAAGTCTCTCCAGGGGGTTCCGGCAAGGAACCAACTATGACCAGCTTCATGCCGAAGTTCCTAAAATCCATTCTTGCAGTGTCAAGATCGGGAGCTTCATCCAGCTGGACCGGGACTTTAGTGATCTGTCTGGTGCGGAGCCGTACACTTTCGACCTTGTCGTGGTATTGACCACGGCAGATGCTACAGGGTAGCTTACGTAGGGGAAAGGGAAAGGCGACGTAGGAGAATCCGGGAGCGAGATTGGCACACGATGTACCCAGGTTCACGTTCCCTCGGTGGAGGATCGCTACGTCCTGCTATCAATCCAGTATAAGATCATAGATTGGTTTACATGGAGCCGCCGTAGGTGGAGGGAGAGATAGATCTAATATGGCATGAGAGAGATTGGATCTAATGAGAGATGTCCCCCAAAGGGGTGCCCTTGGTGGCTTTATATATGCAGCCAGTTAGGGTTTACAAGTGCACTAATGGGCTTTGCATTGGAGTCGCCTTCTTGGGCCTCCATTCGGCGAGTCATTTCCGCTAGTCGTCGTGTTTGGCGAGTCGAACCGCCATGGCGACTGTTTCATGGGTATACCCCGATTGGTATTCCCCCATCAGTAGTCCCCGAGCGCGTCAGGGACTCGGGGATGACTTCAAGCCGCCAAATCGGCGCAGGTGATTCTAAGGCAGAGTCGATGGTGAGTCGCTGGCGAGCTCCCGAAACAGAGAAATAGCTCATGAAGTAGCCCAATCGCTAGACGCGTCGGGCGAGTCGTCATTGGACGGAGTCGCCCCTTGGAGAACTTTGGTCGGCCTTGTCAACTTGCTGACGTAGAGGACGTGGAGGCCACCAAATCATTGATGGTGAAGTCGCCAAGTCGGTGCAGGCAATTCCGCGAGACAAGTCCACGAGGGGCGAGTCCCCGAGCGTGTTGAGTACGCGAGGGCTAGTCCGCGGTGGCGAGTCCCCGAGCATGACGAGTACATGTGGGCGAGTCCGTGGTGGCGAGTCCCCGAGCGTGTTGAGTACGCGAGGGAAAGTACGCGGTGACGAGTCCCCAAGCGTGTTGAGTACGTGAGGGCGAGTCCGTGGTGGCAAGTCCCCGAGCGTGTTCAGTACACGAGGGCGAGTCCTTAGTGGCAAGTCCCCAAGCGTGGTGAGTACACGTGGGCGAGTCCGCGGTGGAGAGTCCCTGAGTGTGGAGAGTCCGTGATGATTGCGAGTCTGCGGTGGCGAGTCCCTGAGCGTGTTGAGTACACGAGAGCGAGTCCATGGTGGCGAGTTCTCGAGCGTGGCGAGCAACGGTCGTGGAACCACGCGCACACGCAGTATGCCTAGGAGTAGTCCCCGAGGCTCGAGTTGGCTTGTAGAGGCGACTTGAGGCAGGGCACAGAGAGTCTTGGCGATGGATCGTGGCGAATCGGTGACGAGCTCCTGAATAGAGGAAAGAACCGTGAAGCGGGAGGCGGGAGGCATGAGCTAGTCGGTGATAACCTGTTGGCGATAGCCAGTCGGCGTGGGCTAGTCAGCGAGAACCAGTCGGTGAGAACCAATTGGCGAAAGCCAGTTGGCGAGGGCCAGTCGGTGTGAACCAATCAGTGAGAGCCAGTCGCACGAGAGCCAGTCGAAGAGAGCCAGTCGGTAAGGGCCAGTTGGCGAAAGGTGCATGGAGTCGGTGAATCCGCCATTTGCGACGAGTCCCTGACCGTGGAGCGTGCCGAGTCCCCGAGCATGGCGGGGGGCAAGGTCGGACGACTGGCAAGTGCTGCTGTCTGGAGTGCGCCGAGTGGCGAGGTCAGGCGACCGGCGAGTGGCGCTGTCTGAAGCACGCCGAGTCCCCGAGCGTGGCGAGTGGCGAGGTCGAGCGACCGGCGACTGACGCTGTCGGGAGCGCGCCGAGTCCCCGAGCACGGCAAGTGGCTAGAACGACACCAGACCGTTTTGCTGAGAAGGGGAAAATGTACAACTGCAGTAAGGTATATTTATGAAATATATTGAACATTTGTAAAGAGTGTGATTAGTAGATGTTGAAATAAAATACATGTTGTTAAATGGATCAGTTAGCAGTATAAAAGGTTTATGCGTATCTTCTCATGAGTAGGCAGACCTTCAGCATCAAACGCTTGCCGGGTAACAGGGACGTGATGCCAGACTGTTGAACCCAAAGACAAGGTCGGCCTTTTGGTACCCAGCCTCACTATTTCGATGGACGCGAATAAATAGCAGACAAAACTGAAACCGATCCCATGTATGGTTTTGTAGATGGAACGAAAAGATGAATATGTTCTAGACTTATAGCATGTACGAGTATAAAAAACTTAGCTGTCAAATACGGACAGAGTCGATGCGGCAGGGGAGTCCCCGAGTGCGGCGAATATAAGGAGGGCGAATCGCCGACGTGGCTAGCCATTGATGACGAGTTCATGGTGGAAGGAATTCGGCGAACGCATTTATGCAGGGAATTAATCGGACTTCGGGTCGACGCGGCTGTGAGCAGAACGACGAGTTGACCGATTTCACGTCTAGCTTTTCTCAGACTGCACATCACAACTGTTTCTTTGTACTTGTAGACACAAACGATTAGCAGATAGGATACAATATAATAATCAGAGTAGAGAGAGTTTCTATACTAATCTGATGCGTGTGCATGGAGGCATGGCTATGTGCCCTGTTTTTTTCACGGGAGGCCTTGATCGGACGTGCTCTGGCATCAAGTCTCAGGGCAAAATCAATTAGTATTAGATTAGATTGAATATAATATTCATAATAAACTTGGAGGGAGAAAAGTTCCTTTTATACTGATCCCATGTATGCGATTGCTTGCTAGTCGCTCCTTTTGCTTCTTTGATTCAACATAATTGGCTCGTCTTGGGAGTCGATCCAGTGATGTCATCCATGCTTTTCTGTTCTTTAGATAAGTATCTGTGATCGAAAAGGGCAGGTAACCCAAATTCGACAATTGACGCCGTACTACCGATCGGAGCAACCTACCTTGCAGCTGAGACTGCGTGTCCTTCAATAGACAAAGATGATTAGTGAAAGTATAATAATCAATAAGCATGCTAATTAGAGAGAGACTGGTTGTCGAATCGGTGATTCGGCCACTGCCATGAATTTGGCGATGGAGTCAGATCACGTCTAACATAGGCAGATTTGGCAGATGCAATCTAGACATCGTCAATGGTGAGGGATCTCGTCTGGATCGTCACCTCCAAGTATCGCTTGCCCCACGGTGGGCGCCAACTGTCGTGGTATTGACCATGGCAGATGTTACAGGATAGCTTACGTAGGGAAAAGGGCAAGGCGACGTAAGAGAATCCGGGAGCGAGATTGACACACGATGTATCCAGGTTCACGTCCCCTCGATGGAGGATCGCTATGTCCTGCTATCAATCCAGTATAAGATCATAGATTGCTTTACATGGAGCCGCCGTAGGCGGAGGGAGAGATAGATCTAATATGGCGTGAGAGAGATTGGATCTAATGAGAGATATCCCCCAAAGGGGTGCCCTTGGTGGCTTTATATATGCAGCCAGTTAGGGTTTACAAGCGTACTAATGGGCTTTGCATTGGAGTCGCCTTCTTGAGCCTCCATTCGGCGAGTCATTTGCGCTAGTCGCCGTGTTTGGCGAGTCGATCCGCCATGGCGACTCTGTTTCATGGGTATACCCTGATTGGTATTCCCCCACCAGCCTCTGCCTCTGCCGACGTCGCCTCCAGTATGCATGTCCCAGCGGATGCCTCCGGTCCCTCTGCTTGATCCCTGGAATGCCATGTGTATTTGTACTGGTTTGGAACTTGTCCTTCGTGCTACTGCCTTGTCCTCTGTGTACAATTTTCTTTTGTTCTGTATTGAAATATGTTGGGAGCTTCGTCTCCCTTTGTGATGCTGCCTTGTGCCTTTTTTGCTTGCACTTGCTATGTGTTGCACTTGTTGTGTGCTTGTTTCTATGTGGGGGTGCGCGAGCACACCCACATGGTGTAGTCTCCGAGGTTCGGGCCGTCTCGAGAATTCAGTTGGGTCGAAGCTCCTTTGTACTATTGCTAGTTGCAGATTTCTGTGTGGGGGCGCGCGAGCGCACCAATAGGGTGTAGTCCCCGAGGTTCGGACCGGCTAGAGAATTTAGCCAGGTCGAAGCTCCTTATCTGTTCTTCCACCTTCTAGTAGGCGATTAGCATCCGTCTCTAGTATTTTGGCTCATGCAAATATGAAAAACAGGTAATGGTTTGTCCGTTAAATATGCAAAGGATAAATATAGTCTGTAGTTGTTTGTTTGGTTGGAAACTTTGTTGTTTCGTGCGAAGCTGATAACTTATTCCTTTTCTTAGTTACCATTGGCCGTTCGATCTATGCCCTTGCCAACCATGAGCCAGGATCAAAGGGTTGGCTAGTTGGCATGACCATGCCATTGTACTTCGGCATGTCCCTTCGGAGCGAAAATCCCTTTAGAAAAGGTTTGTTCAGGATGCGTGGTCCGAAACATTTGGGGCCAAACGGGTTTTCCTCCTCCAGCGCTCTCGTGACTGCATCAAGAGGTTGATGCGTGCGTGTGCATCCCGCGGCTCTTCCGGATCGAACGAGCCAAGCTATAATGAAAGGCGAGACTTGGGTGGATCGTTGGTTCTTCTGGCTTCGTGAGCCGGATCACGGTTTCTACTGGTGATAGCTATGGCTTCGCGTGGATTTTGCCCACGGCCGACTGATCCGATGCGTAGACTGTTGTTCTGCTTTGTTGCATTCGGAGAGGAGGCCTTGCTTCCACCTGCAGCCGGATCCACCACCCGGTGAGGCTGCTGGCTCTTGTTGTTTCCTCCGAGGCTTGCGCCTGCCTCGACCTACTACTTGTTGGCCATAGCAATGAGGTGTTGGATGCGTGCTTGCTAGCGACATAGGTCGTCACCCTCCAGGTGGCTTAGCTCAGCGGCGGTTGCTTCTATGTCCTTCATGTTTTTGGCCGGAGTACTATAAACCAGCTGAGCCGCGTGGACGCGCGAGTCAGCAGCACGGTCTAGTCTCGAGCCCAAGTTACGTCCCTGGGGCAGAGCCTTCTGGTTGGCACCGGGTAAGCGGGTGAAGCCGTGTGCGATGTTGTACTCGTGCATGGTCGCGTCCAGGCGGCGTTGGTGGGCAGCGACCTTGCTGGCTTCCTCCAGGAGCTTCTGGCATGTGGCTTCTAGCGCAGCCGTGGCTGCCGCTGGGTCCACCTCGGCGGCGATGGGGATGCAGAGGTTCTAGATGGAGACGGCCAGCAGATATGGGTCTTCCTCTCACGGAGCAGCGTCGTTGGCTCCTGTGTCGTGCTCTAGAGGTGGGCGACGGCCTTCGCCTGCACCGGCCATCATGATCTCAAGGCTTCTGCTAGCAAGGCACGGGGCAGAGAAACCATGTAGCGTGCCGGAGACAGTGATGATCTCGCGAGGGAAATCCTCGGTGATGGTGGTGATGTAGATGCCGGGCTCGCCGAAGTGCATGACGGAGCCGTTGCTTGGGAAGGTTTCCCCGTTGAAGTAGGATGCATTGTCGAGGATGCAGTCGAAGGAGCCGAAGGTGATGATGAGGCTAGAGGCAACTCGCTCTCCGGCGATGAGTGGAATTCCCATGCGAGAGATGACCCAAGTGAAGCGATGTGCCCCACGGTGGGCGTCAACTGTCATGGTGTGGAACACGACAGTGCCATCGGTGATGGCATGAACGGGACAATCAGGATGCTATCGATGGCTACTCACAATGGGTTGGGCATAAATACTTCAAACACAGCGATGTACCCAGGTTCAGAGCCCCCTGGATGATGTAAAACTCCTACTCCTACAAGGATCTACTATATGGGGAGCGAATGCTCAGTACAAGTGATCCTTGAGCTGTTTCCTTAGCTGCTATGGAGAGCTAGAGGAAGATGAACTATTGAACTTGTGGAATCTAGAGAACTTTTAACTTGTAATTACCTACCTAGAACCCTAGCACTACCCCCCTTATATACTAGTTGGGAGAGGTAGGTTACATTGCGGGCTCTAGGGTTTACTGTTTGGGCTTCGGGTTTACAAAGCGGGCCAGCTGGCTAGTCCCAGCCGGTGGGCCAGGGCTCTGTCAAGCCATCAGTATAGGGGGCCAGCGCTTCAGTGTCCCAGTGTTGTTGCTTTGGGCGTCACCCGGCGCTTTATTCATCAGCTTGGCACTTTACTCGTCAGTCGATGCTTTACTCGTCAGCTTTGAGCCTTGGCGCTTTGGCACCATTGTCTTGTAGCACCACTAGGGTAGCGCGCCAGCCTGTCTGGTTAGGGGTGTGCTCAGCAAGGAACGTCACCCCCTCCGTATTTTTGGCCAATGGATCCGAGGCGACTGGGTAGATGTGGCCACCCAACTGACTCTTCTGGTCACCCGGCTAGACGGGCCAGCCAGGAAAGCTTGAGGGCATCCCCAATGGAGCGGTCCACCCGGTTGTGGCCCTTTGTCTTGTGGCCATCCGGCCATGCTCCCTGGAGCCAGCCAATTGGGTCTGGCTTGGCCTACCTGGGGGTCATCCCCCGACAGTCGTGCTCGGGACTGCACGTAACTTTTCACAGTAGGGACTACACGAAGTCTGCACCTGGTAAAGGCTGCCGGTGCATTCATACCTCCCATCGCATTCGATGCACTTCCTCTAGCTCGGCTACTAGCTAGTGTAGCAATAATCATAGAGTAGAGATCGCCAAATTTTTTGGCGGGTTCATCTCATTCTAAAGTGAGATCACTAAATTTTGTATTACATTGGCGGGTTTTTCTTTCAACTACCCGATGCCACGCAATTCAAAGGTTTCGAACCTACCACCAGCGCCCTTTATACATATAAAAGGTGTTGTATCCCACATCTCTCACTCAACATCAGAGCCAGAGCATCTCCCACGAATATGTCCATGCACCGCCGTCCCTCCCCACCACCACATCCTCCTCACCAGGTACCGTTGTGACCAAAGGAACCACTCCCTTGTTTAGCATGACGGAGCGGCTTCCCCACGCTAACGACCACCATGTCGGAGCATGCACAACATCGCCGGCAAACACGATACGGTCGTCACAAAGTCCCATCTGCTTCACGGACTCCCTAGTCTCCGGCACTGGAGAGATGTGCAAACGACGCATCCCCCCGTTCAACTGCACCAACACGAAGCGTCTTGTGTCCTCCCCATACGAAGGTTGTTGCACACTTTATGCTTCCTTTTGTTATGCACTTGATTAATATCAAAAGTACTTTGTCCTTGTTGTAGAGTACTGCATTCTTGCTCATATACTCGATCGTTACTAAAGTTTGCTAGAGCCTACATTACCATTGTGGAATATCTCCTAAAATGTTTCTAGTTGGGGCGTAAAGGTTTATCGATAGCACAGTTGGTATACGTAAACTCTAGCTGACGTCCTGAGCCAAATTAGTATGTCATGGCTCCTTGTTTAGAGTATAACTAGGCGGGCATGGAGTGCCCTTTGTCTAAGAAAATCAGTTTGATTCAATATGTTCAGTTTTAAAAAAAAACTTTACACCATGCTATTTAAGTTATCAGTATTATAGTCAAGCCTGAAGATTATTCGATTGTATTGAAACGTCATGTGTTTTATTCTCACCCAGGGTGCCATATGGTTAGAGTACTCATAGCAGAAGTAAGTTACTGTACTAGAGTTGTGATGGGAATCATTGCTTTTCGAGCTCTCAACTGCTGCAAGTACTCCTAATAATTTGCTCTTTTGCACATGATTCCATGATAAATGTCAAAAGCTATTTGCTTCTAATGCAGGAAATGGAGTCAGAACAAGGTCTCAGACTCTACTTAATCTAGATTAAAATGACAGCCAGACCAAAAAAGACGATTATGCAAAACACCGACATAAATAGTTTTGTCTAATCCCGCACCAGTTGGTCTAGTTACACTAGGGGCTGCAAATAAAAAAATACACATCCCACAACCGCCAGTAGCCAATCTGGTTACCTAGCAAGAATTGGCAGCAGAACCAGTTTCAACAGCAGGTTCTCAGCAACGAACTGGTAATGATCTCCCAACGACCTTTAGTACTGTTAGAGACATATACTCCCTTGCAAAGGAGTGTGACACCAAATTTGTTATGTGTTCAGATACTAGTAGTAGCATGGCGTTTTTAGATGTAATATGTATACATTGATATTTTGATGTAATTTTCGAAATTGCACCACGAGAGACAGACACCCGCTAGCCACTTATGCAAAACTAGTTGCATGTCAGTCGTGGAACCGGTCTCATGTGCGACGACATGTAAAGTTAGTTCGGGCCGCTTCATCCCACTATGCCACCAATATCCAAAATACGTAGAAGATGCAATAACATGACCATCATCGCCCACATATAAACATATGTGTACTACCCGTGCAAAGCACCTACGCATATATCAGGCTCTGATACCACTGCTGAGTTTGCAGCATAGAAAACAAAAAATTTCCTACGATGGAAACTATATGCCAGGATCTATCTAGTAGATACAAGCAACTGGTGGATATACATCCATAGAGAACATACCCTCGAAAACAACAAAGCTTTGTTAACAAGATGGAACTCATGGATGATGTAGTCGTACACTTGCCGACCTCAAGATCGTGATGAAGTCCTTCAGGTCCAGCAGTTCCAGCAACATCAGGTCTAGCACCATCAAGTCCAGCACCGCAAAGTAGCGGTGCATCAGTGATCGCACACATGTCCGGTCCACCTAACAACCTCCGCCTCCTCGCTCTAGCGATGCAGCGGAAGCAGCAACTCGTTTCCATATAAAGACACCGGGAACATGTATCTCGCTAATCCGAGACCATGGGGAATAACTAGAGGGACAAGAGAACCTTCATGAGGAGGTGGGGCAAGAGGAGAAGAGCCATGGGGATCCTTTTATAGGGGAGGGGGCACAGCCCCAAGGCCATGGCCGTCCGGCCATGGTGGGTGCCCCCACATCTCCCTCATTCATGTGGGTGGAGCTTCCACTAAGCCCACTCACATCAATTTCAACTCCACTCACTTTGCATTTAATGTCCACCAAATTAAATGCATTTTCTCTTTAAATAAAACACTTTTATTTATTTTATTCAGAATTTTGTTAATTACTTTAATTAACAAACATTTACATAAAACTCCCTACAACATTTCAATATCACATGCAGAACCAGTTTCAGCAATTTCACCCGAAACAATTCCGGTTTCCATCGAAATGATTCCAGCACTTTCTTAATCTTTATCTGAAACATATTTGCTCCTAAATAGTGTCGGTATCCCTTAAATGTGTCACCCTACGGTTCGCGAATAATGCAGACATGATCGAGACCCCTCTCAGATCAATAATCAGCAGCGGGACCTGGAGATCCATCCTGACTCCCACATATTCAACGATGACTCTTGTGATCGTGTGAACCTTTAACATCATAACTAAATCCCTTTGTCTCGCGATATATTACATGTCCGAGATTCGATCATCGGCATCCAGATACCTAGTTTGATCTCGTTACCGACATGCACTCTTTTCTCATTCCCGTGATATAACATTCTAGTGATCACACCACTTGCTTGCAAGCTATCTTAATGTGATATCACCGAGAGGGCCCAGAGTATATCTATCCGTCATCAGGATTGAAAAATTCCACTCTTGATCACTGAGCCTCAACATAACACCTTTGGAGTATCTAAACCCACCTTTATAGTTACCCTTTTACGATGTGACGTTTGATGCTATCAAGTTACTCTTCTGATGTTAGAAATTAACATGATCTCATGGTCTAAGGACTAAGATTACTTCGTATGATGTTATAGCAATATAAACATAATGACTTTGATCATAATGCTATACATCGGATGAATGTTCATCACATGATTCCACCAATGTTGTGACCTCGTTATTAATAACATCCAATGTCAATGATCAGGCAACCTTGATCATCTTGTTAATCAACAGGCTAGTTTATATGAGAGGCATTACTAGGAACTTTGTATTTTGTTTATTAAACACACATGTATTAACGTTTCCAATTAATACAATTATAGCATGCAAAATAAGCATTTATCATAAACATAGAATAAGATAATAACCACTTTATTATTGCCTCTCAGGCATATTCCCTTCACCGGCCCTTGGACCCGCACCGGCACCTTCCCATACAAGCTCCACCAAAATAAGGTGAGGAAGAGATAAGATCCAAGGTTCTTCTTAGCATTTTTAATTAAAGCTCGTCAATTTTCTAATCAAGATGATTCTTCATAGCAAGGTGAAGAAGAGAGAAGCTCCATGGACCGAGGATGCTGACAATGATTTATACTTTCTTGGCATCACCAAACAATTGTTGGAGCCAACCAACCTTTCCAACAATTTTTGGAAGAAATACATGCCAATTTCAATGAAGTAACAAGCGGAGATGCAAGGTCATTATTATCGATTATGAATAGGTGGAATTTGCTAGTAATGCACTCCAATGCGGAAAATCTATGAATAAATGGAGCTAGCAAGTATAAATAATGGTGTATGAACATTGAGCTTCTCTCTTATTCATCTTGTTAAGTATGATCCGATGTGAGATTTTGGCAAATTAGGATGATGCTATCACTATGTATGACTAATTTATCGATATATATATATAAACTACGAATATTTATGTGATATGTTTCCATGTATTCATGCGCTCAAATTTGCAAACTTTGTTCAAACAAAATTACTCCTCTAAATTACCGAGGATCGGTTCTGTGGCAAAATTTGGAGGAATATATTTGCTCCTCTAAATGATAGGGAGTCTTTTTCTCCTCTAAATTTTTGGGGTTGGGTTAGAGATGATCTTAACATGTTATCTAAGAGGTTGGACCCACTATTTTTCTTCTAGCATAATAATCGAAAATGTAAATAATTGACAACAAATATATCACAAAAAAATCCTTTTGCCACACAGGCAACAATGATCTTTTTTTTTAAAAATCAAAATATTTTGTCATTCAAAAATCATACATATTATATATAATGCAACATGTTATTTTGCAAAATTCTATCAGTATGTAGAATGAATGTGTATGTATCCTTGTCAATTTTTCATAATTCATTTATACTTAAAACACTTTTTCATATTTTTAAGTATAGTTACAAGTAGAATTGTAGTAAAAAATTGCATCCTCCATAATTTCTTTTACCAACATGTGAACATGTTAAGCTATTCATTTGGACTAGGTACAAAAAATTAAGCCATAAACTATGCTAAATGAAAAAAAAATGTTTCTGTATTTTGTCCAACAAATGCCATAAATATTGATGTTAGCTGCAATTTTCTTGTGTGGATGCGATCAAACTGGTTATGTGTGGATGCACCAATATGTACTAGTATGATATAGTACATTATGTTACAGGTGCTACTGTCCTGGATCATTGATCGTAAGGTTCATGTTCTCAAATCAATGCCTTAGCCCTTTGTTGCACACCATATTTATACGCATCATGTGATAAATGGAACTACATTTTTTAATCGGAGTTCAACATTTTCTTTCATGTTCGAATGGATTGATGAATAGATGGAGTATGACCCGCAAAAAAAGATCTTATATAATTTTTCTGTTTTATTACTAGGACTAGTCACATTCAAAATCATAGTCGAGCAGCAAATCCTCCCGTCGCCTCCCGTAATATTTTTGAATCCGAGATCATGGTATCCAATTTTCTACCCCTCCATCCAGAAAAAGGCTACTTTGAGCAAGGTCCTGGATGATCAGTTGATATGACTAGGCCTTGGATTCGTAAACACAAGGAAGTACGGTTTCCGAGCAGTTATTACTTCGACTATCACCAAATTCAAATGCTGAATCGAGAGGCAGAATCTCCCGCCTACAGCGAAATATTTGGGCCCCATGTTTAATCTTTCAAATACTATGAAATTTCATTTGACCTATCATACTGATGACCAATGGCAATTCTGAAATTGTTGGGTTGGGTGGTGGGGTTTTTTCATAATTTTTGTTATGAGGACTATAGCCAAATTCAAAATCTTAATCGAGGGTCAAAACCTACAGCCCAAACAAAAAATAATTGTAATGAGGGGGTCAACATTATTTTTTCTATGCGAATATGGTTGTTATTGATGATCAGTTGATATGACCATTTTTGTTTATTCCTAAACAGAGGGAGTACCATTTTTTCCAATTATTACTTATACGCTAGCCAAATTCAAAATCTAAGTTGAGCAGCAAAATTTACCAATGTTCTGCGCAATTATGTAATGGATGATCAGTTGATGTGACTCTCGGCCTTCAATTCCTGACCATATAGCGTACCAGTTTACAACTATCTTTTTCTATTATTACTTTGGCACTAGCAAAATTCAAAATCGTAAAATCGAGAGGCAAAATCTGCACAGACTCATATGCATTTCGTGCCCCTCCATTTCAAACATTTTCAGAAAAATCTTCCACCAATGGAGTACCATTTTTCTAGTATTACTTGGACTCTTGCCAAATTTAAAATCTCAATCGAGCGGCAAAACCACAGACCAATCTTGAAGCATTTCCCGCCCCATCGTTTCAAAAACTTTGAAGCAAAATCTCCCACCGTGGAGTACCATTTTTATATTATTATTATTTGTCTTGTAGCCAAATTCAAAATCTCAATCGAGTGGCAAAATCACACAGAGACCTTGAAGCACTTCCCGCCCCACCGTTTCAAAAACGTTGAGACAAAATCTCCCACCGTGGAGTACCATTTTTCTATTAATATTATTTGTCTGGTAGCCAAATTCAAAAATCTTTGTCAAGCGGCAAAATCACACACCGACCATGAACCATTTCCTGCCCCATCGTTTCTTCTTGAGTTTTTTGAACTCAATGGAGACCGAGTCAAATTTGATCTTGCCCTCCTTGAGCAGATTTTGGTCCTTGTCAAGCTAGAGTGTGAGCCGTCTTTTCTCTTCAGAAAACTCTTGGTCAATTTTCTCAAGTTCAGCTTTCTGGAGCTTCTTCAAATTTTCATTCTCGGCGTGAAGCCGAGAAATTTCATCATCTTTCTCCTTTAGGTTAGCTTGGTTTACTCTTGCTTGTTCGAGAATATGAGTCATCAGTTCGAGCATAGATATGAAATCCTAATGAACTTCTGCAAGAGCTTCTGTCCCAGTTGTGCCGAGGTAAAAATTATAGTTTGAATCAAAGGAGGAACGTGCAAAGTGAAATGAAAAAGGCAAAGTAGCTTCCAGGTCAGCGAGCCTCTTCTGTGGCTCCTTGTTCTTGGCTTCAACCTCGACTAGAGAAAACGAATCAAGGGTTAACTCGGCAGATAGAAAAATAACTAGGTATTGGCCCATGAGGAAGACACATACCCTTATTCTCCAAATCAAGTAGCAATTTCTTATGCTTAGTGGAGATACCCCAATGCTCGAAGAGGAGTTTTTGAAACTCTGCAGTGTGCCTGTTGGTGGAGATCTGAAAATGACAAAATAATTAATCACTCAGTAAATTGGATATTCGATTTTACTGAAGATTCGATTCAAGTAAACTTAACCTGAATCTAGGTGGCTCGGTACTTGACTCTACTCAAGGTTTGAGTCAAGTAAACTTAACCCGAATCTAGGTGACTGTATATTTGATTCTACTCAAGATTCGAGTCAAGTAAACTTAACCCGAATCTAGGTGGCTGGATATTCAATTCTACTCAAGATTCGAGTCAAGTAAACTTAACCCGGTCTAGGTGGTTGGATATTCGATTCTACTCAAGGTTCGAGTCAACTAAACTTAACCCGAATCTAGGTGGCTGGATATTCGATTCTACTCAAGATTCGAGTCAAGTAAACTTAACCCAAATCTAGGTGGCTGGATATTCGATTCTACTCAAGATTCGAGTCAAGTAAACTCGCCATGAATCTAGGTGGCTAGATATTCGATCCTAATGGAAATTTGGACTATGTTACAGTGACTCAACACAATATCTCAGATGAGACAAGAGTCGAAACTAAATTACGAAGTGTTGGTCTGAGAGCATCCATCCGAGTAATATCTTACTCCTCGGAGGCTCGGGGACTAGAGGTTATGTGTATATCTATTGCAAATATAAGAAGTTTAGCCGAGATATTTACGTCCATCATCTTATCTGCTCCGGTAAGAGGCATCCTAGTAGTAAACATCGTCTCGCCGATTTCTGTCAGGCCGAACTTCTGTGGAATAGGATTGTTGGATGTCACTTTGCCATATTCGGCATTGTTCCAATTTGTGGCATACTCGGTGGGTGAACCAAGGCTTTGGACACTCAGAGTCTAGGTCAGGACTAAACCTTTCCCGGTAGAAGTTTTCTTGGTGGCCATCTCCGGAGTGGGGCTAATATGAAGTGGTAGCTATTTGTCCTTAGCCGAATAGTTGTTGAGATACAACCGTAGTTTTCTTCTACATCACCTTGGCTACGGCGGTTCGTTTCTGTTGGAGTTATCCCAAGAGGAAATAATAAAATTGTTATTATTATATCTTTGTGTTTATGATGAATGTTTACATCCCATGCTATAATTGTATTATTAGGAAACACTAATACTTGTGTGTTTTGTAAACATAAGAGAGTCCCTAGTAAGCCTCTTATTAAGACTAGCTTGTTGATTAATAGATGATCATAGTTTCCTGATCATGGACATTGGATCTTATTAATAACAAGATCATATCATTAGGAGAATGATCTGATGGACATACACCCATAGTAAGCATAGCATAAGATAAAGTCATTAAGTTCATTTTGCTACAAGCTTTCAAATGCATAGTAACCTAATCCTTCGACCATGAGATCGTGTTAATCACCATCACCAGATGAGTGCTTTGATGACATCAAACGCCACTTCGTAACTGGGTGGTTATAAAGGTGGCATTAGGTATTCTGAAAGTATGTGTTGAAGCGCATGGATCAAGACTAGGATTTGTCCATCCATATGATGGATAGATATGCTTTGGGCCCTCTCGGTGGAATGTCATCCAATTAGCTTTCAAGCATGTGACTAGGTCACAAGGGATGTCATATCATGGAACGAGTAAAGAGTACTTATCAGTAGCGAGGTAGAACTAGCTATGGAGATACCGATGATCGAACCTCGGATAAGTAGAGTACTGTGTGACAAAGGGAATCGGTGTCATATGTAAATGGTTCTATCGATCACGAAGTCATCGTTGAATATGTGGGAGCCATTATGGATCTCCAGGTCCCTCTATTGGTTATTGATCGGAGAGGAGTCTCGATCATGTCTGCATAGTTCACAAACCATAGGGTGACACAGTTAAGGTTCGATGTTGTTTAGGTAGATATGGAATATGAGTTGGAGACCGAATGTTGTTCGGAGTCTCGGATTGGATCCAAGACACCACGAGGATATCCGGAATGGTCTGGAGAATAAGATTCATATAACACAAGTCATTTTCTGGGGTTCGGAAAAGTTCCAGAGTTTTGTTTGGAGCTTCTAGAAGGATTTAGAATGTTCCAGAAGGTTCTACAAAGAGATAAACATAAATCCCTAGATTATGGGGGATAAGACTTGGGAGGAAGGAACCCCCCCCCCTCCCTTGTGCGCCAGCCCTAGGAGGTGGGCCAAGGGGTGGGAACCTTAGGACGCAACCCCTCTATATAAAGAGGGGTGGGGGCGCCTCCCCCTTGCCCATCCACCCAAACCCTAGCCGCCACTCCCTCCTCATTCCTCCTACTGCGGCTTAGGCGAATCCCTACAGGAATTCTCCTCCACCACCACCACCACAATGTCGTGCTGCTAGGATTCCGTGGAGATCTACTACCTCCGTTGCCCGCTGGAACAAGGAGAGGATCGTCTTCATCGACTCTGTACGTGTGACCGAGTGCGGAAGCACTGCTAGAACGCGGCACCATAAGGATCTTCTACTCGATCTTGAGATCGGCAAGTGATCGTCTACATCAACCACGAGATCTGATCGCGAACAAGGCTTTGGATCTACAAGGGTTAGTACAGATCTATCTCGTTGCACTTATCCATACATTAGATATTGGATTTTCCATAGATTAGATCTTGGTTTTGTTCGTCCTTGCGGTAGAATTTTTTTGTTTTCCCTGCTACGAACCCTACAGTTTCTTCGACCTGGTCGTTGGGCTAACCCGCTGCTGCAATGTTGTTGGCTGAGGTTTAGTTTGTGAAGTTAGCTGGGGATGAGGTTGTTTGCTTGGCCGAGATTGTTGCTGTTGCCGAGTCTGGGCTGACTTGGGTGTTGTTTGTGCTAGTTGTTGCTGCTGGGTCATAACAAATTCAGGAGTTTGCTACTGTGGTGCTTGGGACCGAACTGGCTATAGGATTACCGGAACATCAGTTGAAAATGTCTTGGCACCGATGTTTCTAGAGCCGTGTTCTTCATCTTCTCTGTCGGGGGCCGAGGTATTCTCCCTCTGATCTGGCATGGCCTCGTTAGTTGGGGCACCACCTCCCCCTCCAACCTTGGTTTCACCCTCCGGCCGAGGAATATTTGTATCCGGTGCTAGAGGAGTGTTAGCCCAAATTGGGCTAAGGACTCGAGTGTCGTCCTGAGGAGGAGGAGATGGTGGCATGACAATCGAATAGGTCATGCTAGAACCACTTTGAGGAATATTCAAAGCAGCCCTGCAGTTGGAAAAAATGAGATAAAAAGGTCAGAACAGATAGAGAGAAACAAGAAATACAGAAAGAGATAAACAAGAAATACAGAAGTATCCTAGAAAAGAAAGATTACCCAGAACTAGCAGATGGTGCTCTCGGCTTCTGAATCTTGTTGAATCCCTTTGTTTGCCTCTTTGAGGGCTTGGGAGGCTCGGATGGTGGGGCCAAAGGTGTGGCGCATTTCTTCACCACCCCTGGACCTCCCACAACAACGGGAGGAACATCATGCACCTGACCAACCAGGTTAACTAGTGTAAAGTCAGGTGGATAGGTGAATGCTATTGGCATGGGGTCAAGTACCTCAAGAACAAGACAATCATCTTCCTCATCATCATTCGGCCATTCCCTTAATGGTATTAAGACATGAGTCTTATCATGGGACCGACCGGAGCTGGTGTAGGAATGGGCATATAGTCCTCGAAGTCTGGCTCTTCGAAGTCCGAGGTATCACGATCCTTGCCCCAAGGAAGGGAAGGAGTCTTGGTATCCTCGACAGTTTGTTGGAGTAATTTCTACACATTGAAACAAAGAAAGATTAGATAAACTTATCTACTGACATAACGCACATGTTGGCAAGGATGACTCGGTTTTTACCTATGGAGCTAGGTTCTGTCGGCTGAAGGGCACTTTGCTACACTCCCACACCTCGGTCATGTCCATCTTAAAGGTGGAATTGACTCGCTTGAAGACTTGAGCCTTGGTTAGCTCAACAATAGAGGTGCGGTTCAGGTCAAAGCGACTGCTTATGTGACATATTTTGTGACTTCGGCGCTGAAGAGGGCAAACCTGGCTGCTAATGAATGTGGCCATCAGATCTTCACTGGATAGCCCGACGTCCTTCAACTCATCAATGTATGAGTTAATCTCATTGACGAGTGGGTTCTTCTTCTTCGGATCGAAGTCCTAGTTGATTTTGGAGGGAACACCGATAGAGAAGGCAGGGAGCTGAATCATATCTCTGTCGGTGTTGTTCTTCACGTAGAAGAAGTATCTTAACTATTTTTACATGAATCAAGGCCTTGGATCCAGGGGAAGATAGATCTTTTCTGGGGTGTAATGGAGGCAGTCTCGCACTGGGTCAGAGGATTCTCGCCAGGGGGAACGCCGAGAGATGGAACAACGTTGGAGTGAAGCTAAAAGTACTTCTCCTAGAGGTTTACGCTAGGCCATAGGCCGAGATATCCCTCACAACAAGCAACATAGCTAGATAGGGAGACAATGGCGTTATCCGGAAGATGGTGAGGCTAGAGGCCAAATGTTTTGAAGAAATCTTTGGCGAAATCGCTCACAGGGAGGCCAAATCCTCTAGCAAAGTGAGCAACAAAAACTACATACTCACCCTCCTTAGCGACGGGAATTTGCTCATCAACAGGGACGCGGAAAGTAACTTCCGAAGGAATCCGCCGAGAACATAGGAGCCAGTCAATCTCATCCTGGGTGACGTCAGGTCCTACCCAGGCACCGCGCTTGGAGGCGGCTTCTTCTTCTTGCTCAGCGATGGCAAGATCTTGAGGATCCATCTCTGTGTCACTCTCCTTCGATGCAGAGCTTGCCTCCGGGGTGCAAGGAAAAGATTGCCGCGATCCCGTAGTAGTGGTCGTGTGTTGCAAGGCGTAGCGTTGGTCGCGCTAGGAAGAAGAGGGAGAGGGAGTGGGGTAAGTGACCAAGGGTTCACCCACTCCCCTATTTAACAAGCATAACATGTTGTGGGTAGTGCGATACATTGCACCCACAGACCACACAAAGTGCATGTGTATTGTGCCAGGCAGGTATGGAGAACGTTCCACATGTGTGATTGCAAAGTGCAGAGGCATAACTGCATCTTGTGGCTGCTGCGGCAATCGAGGAGCCGCCCAGCGATGTGATATGTGGTAGTGATAATTGTGAAGGCGTGACATTGAATAGTATATTGGCCCTTAAAATGAGGAGGAGAACAATGATTGCTTGTCACGTAGGATAAGCTAAGGAGTACAAAATAAGCAAAAGATCTAAGGAAAATAACCCGAATACAGGAAAATGACTCGGCAAACAAGATATTTCTCAGATTAAGCCGAGCAAGGTCAAATTTGGATAGCGAGTCACCAAGTGGTGCGGCCGAGTTAAAATCGGTATGGGCCGACATATTTATATATGCTGGCAATATGGACAAGATTCGAGTAAAGATGAACCTGTTGTGGCCTTTTCAGCTAAGGCTGCTAAGACCGCAATAGCTCCAGGGACTAATGTTGGGGGGATGACCCTAGGTAGGGTTAAGATAAGGTATAAAGGCTAAGTTGCCCGAGGTATAAGTTGACTCAAGTGGGTCGGCTGAGTCAAGGCTGAGTTACCCAAGCCGAATTAACCCGACAAGACATGGCCGACATATATTTTACGTCCGCACGGTGTATGTGTTGCTTCTTGTATGCAGGTACCTTCCTGGCCGACTCATCCAGGCGGGGGCGACTCAAGGGTTGGCGTGCTCCATAAGGGAGTGCGCCGGCCTGGGAGTCAGTGCTTATCTCTCCTGGAATTCCTGGAGGAGATAAGCGCTACATCAAGGATGTCCCTAAAACTTGGAACGATGTCTAGACACAGGATTCCCAGACGGGACAGTGTCAGACCGCCATTGGTCAGAGAGGATAGGCACAGGTTAGGTCCCATCCAGAGACCCATGATGGGAAAAGGATCTGGCCTAACTAACAACTTTGGTACAAGGATATGATGGGAATATTCGGCCACGTCAGCCCTAGATGTAACCTGGCTAACCCTTTATAAGGTGTGCCGGGACCTCCGAGGAGAGGATCGGTTCATTCGTGATACAAGGAAGTAGTAGAGGGAGAGAGAGGCAAAAGCACTTCATCTTCTTCCTCCTCACGATACAGCTCAAGGAGCACTTGTACTAGTCCATTGATCAGATTATAAGATCTAGAGGCAGGAGTAGAGGTTTTATCTCACTAGGAGGGCCTCGAGCCTGGGTAAATCGTGTCTCTATGTGTGTTCTTCATCTGCGGTTTCCACCACACTATCCTCCCCGGATTCCACTAGTGTCCATACGGCCCCATCTTTAGCCATCCAATGGCATCTACCATGACACCACCATGAAACTGATTCATTAAAAAAAACATTCCTACTCAACAGAACCTTTTTAGTGTCATGATTCCACTATTTATATACTTTAACTCATGAACCATAACCAAGGAATATGCACTTAACAACTCTAGGCTCTAACTTTCCATTATCAACGTGAGCATAGGAAGTGCAACCAAAAACTCTCAACTGTGAATAATCAGCAGACAAACCTGACCATACCTCAGTGGGAGTTTTCTTCTCAAGTGGAATAGACGATGACATGCTAATGAGGTAGTATGCTGTGTTGGCTGCTTCAGCCCAGAAACACCTACCCATGCCTGCATTGGACAACATATAGCGAGTCCTCGAGATGATGGTTTTGCTCATGTGCTCAGCCACACCATTTTGTTGAGGAGTATAAGGGATGGTGTGGTGCCTGATCATACCATCGTTACTGCAAAACTCCTCAAACTCATTAGAACAAAATTCCATACCACTGTTGGTACGTAGTACCTTTATCTCTTTTTAGTTTGCTTTTCAACAATAACTTCCCACTTCTTAAAAGCATAAAAAACATCAGATTTATGATTTAGAAAATAATACCACACTTTGCTTAAGTAGTAATCAATAATAGTAAGCATGTAATTAGCACCACTAATAGATCTCTTACGGAAAGGTCTCCATACATCAGCATGCACATAATCTAAAATGCCTTTGGTGGTATGAACGGAAGCATTGAATTTAACTCTTTTATGCTTACCAAAAATGTAGTGCTCACATAACTCAAACTTGTCATTTTCCTTGGATTTTGAATGACCTCTGTCATTCTTGCTCTTATCTCTGTTGTCGTAGTTGTTATACCTCTACTTGGTCCTACCATGAACCTGCGGAGCTTTAGCCTTAGATGACGACCCATCTTCCTGCACCATAGTTTTCATCTTTTCCCTCTGTTTGAGGGCCTCTTGTACTTTGTAAAGGGTTAGTTCATCATATCTCAACAATATTGTATCATGGAAGTGTGCATAAGAACTAGGCAACAAGCATAAGAGCAAGAGACCTAGATCCTCATCATCATATTTTATTTCCATAGACTACAAGTCAAACGATCTCTCTAAAAATAGATAAGTGATCATTGCCGATCCACCTTCTTGTAGCCTATGCGAGAACAACTTCATATTCACATGCATCTTACTGGTTAGATCATTTTACATGCAGATCGATTCCTGTTTCACCCACAAGATGCCACAAATTTCTCTACCAACTCTTCCTGCAAAATATTATTGTACAGATGAAGTTGAATCAAAGACAAAGCCTTACGGTCTTTCTTCATCGGACGACCCGTTTGCATCTTTTTTTCCGAATCCATCCAACGCTTCATCCAGATCAAAAGTTTGGGCAAGAATCGTCCGTATCTTCACCTGCCACAAGGAGAATCTTGTGGTGTAGTCTAGTTGCGCTAGATCGAACTTCAATGATGACATGTCGCTAACCCTATATTGGAACCTGGAGCTCTGATACTACTTGTTATAAACTTGACAAGCAAATAACAAAGAACAAAAAAGAAAACATAGTAAGGCGACACAAATTTAACATGGAAAAAACCTCTCCAATAAGAGAGGAAAAAACCACGGACGCCAGCCAGCGAAACTTCACTATAACGGGAGCGTATACACAACACCAGGGATTTTCATAGATCCAGCTTATCCCAGCCAACGGCTTACAAGAGGTATATATAGCGATGGAAACTTAGGTATTCAATGATTTGTACCATAGGGGGGGGGGCTTCGCCCCCATGCACCCTAGGCATCCCTGTTGGGCATGTCTCGCTCCTCTCGTCAGAAGTTAGCCTCATTAATTGAATTTAAATAGTACTTTAATAGTTTGTGAGCCACTGCACTATGTAACTACTATATAATCTCTACATTTAATAGTTTAAGATTTGTAAGCCATCACATATCACTAGTTTCTAGAACTTAAGATTCACACACAAGTCAACAAATTCACTACACAGTACTAGATTTTAGTACAAGGATTCACTACACACTACTTACAGATACTTCACAAGCAAGCAAAATTGCACCAATTCATTATGTGACTAGCAAAAGATATATATCATATATTTGATAAGGAAAATAAGTCTCAAGATAACTCTTGAAGTTCACCTTGGAGCTACATGGTAGCCGACTCCTCATCTTTAGTGGTCCAAGTAAGAAATGTCCTCCTGTTTTCGGCAACTTTGATTTTGAAGCTTGCACTCTCTAATCACATGGGAGCTCCTTCATTTTTTGCAAAGCTAAAATCACTTGGCGACAGAGAAAACATTTGACCCGCCCTTTTCATCCTCCGCCCGCTTTTCAATAAACTTCACGTATCTATCAACAACTTATATCATCTCATCGCTTTGTTAGGCTTCTTTAACTTCTTCGGTGGATTTTTATTGGGTACACTAGCAACCTTCTTTTGAATGTGTTGCTTAAAATCCTCTCTTTCACCAACATGCACTGAATTTAGCAAAGATACACTTGTTGGCATTTGTCAAATCATGTATATATTGTTACTCTTGACTGAATGTGATGTGTTGTGCGAGCTAAACTTACCTTGATTGATTGAATTAACCTCGTCTCCCATTTGAGCAGGATCCATTCCATTTAGAATCTATGATCATCATCGTTTCCAACACTTTGGTAGTTCGTCTATTCTAGTAAAAAACAACGATATAATTAAGTCATTCTTAAAGTCTCAACAAAAATCTGTCAGCGGAAGAAGAAACTAAGCATACAAGTATGCTTGCATTGATTCATAATACAAAGTGCATCATAAATAATCACCGAGCAGTGTTACAGTATATATGCATTGATGCAGAATATAAAGTGCATCATAAATCTCAACGTAAACCTATCAATGGAAGAATATAAACAAGACTACATTCAAACAAAATTTTAGCCAAGTAGTGTTGCAGTATACACTAGCATATACTAGGTTATAAGGCTTGACTATTACCAGTTGCTTCTTTTCACACCTAGCATGGTAGCTACACCAAAAAAGGTTCGGGAATAGCATTCTACACACTGAACATGTAAGAAACAATGAGCATACAAAGCTGAGAACTATACGACCTATTGCACGTGTACCTCTAAATTCTAACACATAGATCAGATCACTAATAGAATGTTCATCTAGAATTTTGTTAGATTACATACAAAATATTATGCTGTGATGGTTGCGCTAGTTAAGAGTAGGATTACATGATAAATCACATTCTAAAATAGTGACCTGTTTTTACCAGTTTTTAGTCACTTGACAACACCGAGCATGTTGGTGATTTCAATCAATCATACAACTTTAATAAAACACCACGGAGTTCACTGAGCTTCCACTAACCATGCATTAACATACTTCAGTAGGTTGCGACAAAAATGCATATCAAAACATGTAGACAACTATGAACAGCTACGAGTGTACACTCGGATTCTTGGCACTTGAGTGGCTTCCCCTCTCCCCCTCCTTGCGAAGCGGATGGTGAACCCATAGCGGACCTGTAGGGGTTCGTGCATGAAAACACTAATTTTTCCCTACGCCAAGAACCTTAATGCCAGGACCTATCTATTAGTAATGCAGTAATGGGAGGGGCTTTTCGAGAACTTACCCTTAAAGATCGAAAAGCGTTGTCAACGCTCAGGAGAGCGTGGTTTATATAGTTGTACCGAAGCCTACCTCGGGGTCATGTTGAAGTCCTGACGTCTCTTGCGGCTCCAACGACTTCTAGTTCCCCATGTGTTGCACCTCCGAGAGAGTTACACACGTCTGGTTCCTAACGATGACTCATGCTCCTACGATCCAACAGCAGTTGCGGAAGTAGAGCTTCTGGATCTGAATCCCGCAGCACGACGGCGCTCCGCGGTGAATAAGGTTCCTGCTCGCGTGATGCAGACTTGGGACCACGGTCACGGGAGAGAGAGAGAATCAACTTGAGGTCTCCCCAAAAGAGAGGAAACCTTTTATTGATTATTGTGTATTTAATTTGTCGAAATACCTCAAAATATATAGGGGAAAAACCACCCCATAGCTAATTAGCTTAGCCATGTGGGACTAAACAAAAAGGAGAGGAGATGGGGAGGGGTGGCCGGTCGGCCAAGGCACCCATGGGCCTAGCCGGTGGGTGCATGGGGCCCATGCAGCCCCTCCTCCCTTTCTCCCTTTTGGTATTTTTCCTCATGGGCCTTTTTCCCTCCGGGTTTTGGCCCAATTAGGTATTTGACCTTTTAATTAATTTTTTTTATTAAATAATTTGAATAAATGATTAAGTCAATATTTAATATTTACTTACATATTATTCAATCATAGTGGCTATAGAACTCCTTCCACCTCCACTCCGGACTTATCGAAACCCTTTCGGTTCTCTCTCTTTCTTTTCTTCGGTGATTCTTCCGATACCAAAACGCTCTCTATGCATTATCAAGCCCTTAAGAGGGATACCCCAACGGTTGGGGAACACTCCAGATATGGTCGAGGCCTTCCCGTACCAATGATCATTAGTGGGACCTGGATGCCCATGATGACCCATGTGCATTCCACGAATCTTTCATCGCTGAACCATGAATGTCGTGTCATATTCCTTTTGTCTCTCGATACTTGCATTGTCCGAGATCTGATCAATGGCATCACCATGTCATGTTCAATCTCGTTACTGACAAAATACTATTTGTCTCATTCCCAATAAGTGATATCCCCGTGATCAAATCACATGTTGCGCAGCTATTGGATATAACTTCTCCGAGTGGGCCTTGAGTATCTTTTTTGTCACGCAGATGGATAAATACCGCTCTTGACGCATAATGCCTCTACATGTCCCTATGAATACCTAAACACACCTTTATGATCAATGTGTCACCGTGTGACGTTTGATGCTATCTAATTATCCTCGGGTGACAGTGATTGATATGGTCTCACTTTCTAAGAAATATGATACTAGGTCCTTTCTAATCATCGTAACTTGAACTTTGTGACATGATTGGGTCATGATGCTTAGGTTGGGTATAGCTCATCATCTCATTCTCGTAATGAGGTGACTCCATTATCAATTGGCATAAATGCCACATGATCAGGAAACCTTGATCATCAGTTGACCAACGAACCAGTGACTAGAGATTCACCGGGAACTCCTGGTTATTTGTATATCACACGTGTATTGACATTTCCTTTCAATACAATTATAGCATGATATAAAACTTAATCATAAACTTTATGAAATATGGTAATAATCCATATTATTATTTGTCTCTAGGGCATATTTCCAACAGGACCTAAATGCGCCTGGACATCATGCTCATGATCCAACGGCCTCACCAAGATTCAGACCAGGGATGACGAGATTGTGGTTGATGGACGATGGCAGAAAGAAATCCTAGAAACAAGGGGGGAATGAGCCATGAGAACTAACTGGAGAGAAGGCCCAACCCTATTCGATAGAGGTGTCCGTAGGCCGCATGACTGTGTCCCCAGGCTATCCTCCTCGCCGTCACCTCTGTCTAAGAGACGCGGTATCACTTTCTTCCTGACGAAATGCGAGGTTGGTAATCCACCGATGGATTGGGTTCGCAGGATTTTTGGAGATAGGCTATGATAAACTCAAAAATACCCCCAGAAGCCGCGCACTTCTTTTTAACTCGTCTTCCACAATATAAGTCGTGCGTCTCTCCCTCGGGTAGAGGCGGCGGCGCAACTACCTCCCTCCTCCAGATCTAAGCCAGCAAGAATGCTGGTCCCCTTTCCTTCCGCTTGCTACTTCGGTGGTAGGAGGGAGAGGGGACCTTGTTTCTCCGCCTAGTAGTTAGGGTTAGGACTAGTCTACTATTGTGCACCATTGGGGTGGTAGGAGCGGTGCCCGGGCAAATAAATCTACCTCAACTCTTAGTTGATGGCAACCTTCATGGTGGCGCCTTGGAGTTGATGGCAACGTGTGCTAGTCGATCCTTCAAATCAACAGCTTGTTCTTCTATTAGTTTCTCAGATCTGGTGAGATCTATTTCTTGGTGTGTCATCGGCGTTTGTTGTTATCCATGACGGCGCTGGCGGCCAAGGCGAAATGGTTGCTCTGGATCATGGATATTGGTCCAAAGGTAGTGGATATGTCGTTCTTTTCCGACTGCATCGACGGGAGGCGGTGGATCTTGGTTCAAGATAGCACGGAGATATTCCCCGGTCGACGTGCCACGATGACATGTGCCTTGTTTCGTGCATTAGGCATATTCATCGACCTACAAAGCCTTGTTGGCGATGATGCTTTTTTTGGATCTTGTATTGTTGGAGGTTCAACATCTATTCCGGCGGGTATCTCGGCGGTGTTGGAGTTTGGCGATGGCCGCTAGATTCGGGGGTTGCGAGAAACCCTAGGGATCATTTTGTATTTCTCGGTCCCTTAGGATTTCTTCTGCATAGTTTTCAGGATAATCATTTATCCCGGTCTTGTCTTTTAGCGGTGTTGCTTCATGTAACTTGATTTTCGTTAGTTGAAATATTTGGTTCCTTAAAAAGAAAAACCTAGAAGTAAATGGGTTTGCGGGGAAAACTGGGATTACCGGATGTACCCGAAAAATACTTGCGGAGTAGAGAAATACCGGACAAGTAAACAATGCATTGGGGAGTCGACAATTAGTATCCTACATCAAATGGGAGCCAATCAACCATGCGTGATATGGTTGGTGGTGAACATGTGAGTTAAGTAAAGTTGTTTCCCGAAAAACTAGGAGCCTCTTCTGTGGCGGTACTCGTTCGGTTCTCTGACGAGGCGCTTGAGCATCAGGTGACTTAGGGAGATGAGTGCTTCTGCTGAGTACGGGAAGAAGAAGGAAGGAACATCCTCACAGTGAGCGTCCCGGTCTCAGTTGGAGTAAGCCATGGGGAGATTGGATCTCACGGAGGAGGAGGCGATGCCTCTAGTCTTGGATGATGTAGGCGATGGTGTGCAGCCGAAGTGGATGTTGGCAGGGAAGGTCCTCTATCGGAATATGTTCCACATCCAGCCGATCGCCAGCGCGCTTCGGTCGGCGTGGGGAAACCCTAGGGGTCTGGAATTCAGATTAGTTGGAGAAAATACTTTTGTGGACAAGTTTGAGTCTCAGCGTGATCATGATCGCATTAGGGATGGGTCACCGTGGCATGTCAACAAGAATGCAGTGGTTTTGGAGGAATTCATCGAATGTATGAAGCATTCTGAGCTCGGGTTTGATAGGATGCAACTCTGGGTTAGGGTTCTTAACCTTCCCTTCAACCTGAGGAATAATGGTTGGGGTAAGGCTACCGCAAAGCAGATCGACAAAAATGCTACACATATAGCTTTTGACCCGGTTGGGGGTTTTCTGAGGGCGCGGGTTACAATGGATGTTACCAAGCCCTTAATAAGAGGTTCGTTAATTGATTCGGCTGCCTGAAAGGGGAGGGACTGGTATGAGTTTTAGTATGAACATATACCACACTTTTGTTTTTCGTGTGGTCGGCTAAGGCACTCGGATTTGATGTGTCCTACTCCAGGACCTAGAGATGCGGAGGGTAATCTTCAATACAGTCCAAGCCTGAGGGCGCTAGATGAAAGGAAGAGATCCAACTCGAACGAAATTCCTGCTCAAGAAGAATTCACTCGGCAGGGCAGTAGATGGGATACCAAGTCCTCCAGTAATGTTCGAGAGAAGGGCGCAAAAGTGACTTCTCCAGTCAAAAATAATGATGGCCGGAAGAGGAAGGGAAAAGTGCAAAAACAGGTGTAAAAGAGGAAGGAGATCGGGCAGCTGCAGGAGGTTGAGGGCCAGAATGCTAGTGGAAATAATAATATGCTGATCTTTGGAGAAAAATCAGCAGCTTCAGCGGGTGGGGCTTGCCCGGGGAGGAGGTAGGCGAGACTGAACCAAGTAAGAAGAGGAAGACTCCAAGCAACTCACTTAATCCGGTAGAAGCTGTGGAGCAGCCCTGCCTGTCCCAGTGAGTTTCCTTGGATGGATTAGCCAAGGCTTGGGAACCCCGAGACTGTTCGTGAGCTTTGTAGTGTGGTGAAGCAGGAGGGGCCCGCTTGGGTGTTTGTGATGGAAATAAAAATAATTGCAAGGAGAGTGGAAGATCTGTGAAGTGCCCTTGACTTCACTGGTTGCTTTGCAGTTAGACTCAGTGGCGGAATAGGTTTATTCTGGTCAAATGAATTTGAAGTGGATGTGAAGAATTTCAGTTCCGGGTGCGTTGATGCACAGGTGCAAAAGAAGGATCAAAACTCTTCGAAGTGGCGATTTACTGGGTTTTATGGAGCGCCAAGAGTAGAAAATAGGCATCAAAGTTGGCAGTTCTTAAGAACTTTGTTTGAGATTCAACATTCAACGTGGATCTGCATGGGAGATTTTAATGAAACTCTGTATGCTGCAGAACACTTCTCTCGTGCAGCATGACCTAAATGGCAGATGCGTAACTTTAGAGAGGCGATGGACGATTGAAGACTACAAGATCTTGGATGGTTTGGTATAGCATATACTTGGGATAATCGTCGAGTTGGCGAGGAAAATGTCAAGTCTCGGCTGGACAGAGCTTTTGCTAATTCTGATCTTTTGGATCGGTTTGAGCACACTAGAGTTCGGCATATTGTTGCAGCGGAATCAGATCATTGTTTTGTCTTAGTAGAGCTACGAGAACGGTTGTCAGGACTCAGACCTCGAGGGACCAAGCCTTTTCGCTATGAAAATGTATGGCAAACTCACACTAAGTTGGTGAGGGATAATTGGGAGCAAGGTGCTGGTCAGCGAGGGTTATGTGGGGTGGTTGACGCTCTACAAAATCTCCAGGGAAAACTGAGTGCATGGGGAACAAAGGAGTTTGGCTATTTGTCACGAACAGTGATGAAATTGTGGGAAAAATTAAATTGTCTTTGGACAAACTCCATGGGTTATGGGCCGAGTGACGAAGAAAAGGCCGTCGTTTAAAAGTTACGGCGGGCCTTTCACCAGGAGGAAATTTGGATGAGGCAGCGCTCCCACGTACTCTGGTTACGTGAGGGAGATAGAAATACATCATATTTTCATATTTGCGCACGTCAGTGAAAGAGGATAAATCAAATTGAGCTTCTTGAGCGAGCTGATGGGACAAGATGTGAAAGCACGGATGATATATATGCAGTAGTTAAAAACTTTTACCAATCATTGTATATTTCACAAGGTTTTAATAGCATGGATGAGTTGTTGAACTTGGTTCAGCCCACAGTAATGGAACCGATGAATGAAGTTATGAATAGCAGCTATACTGAGGAGGAAATCAAAAAAAACCTTGTTTCAGATGGCCCCGTCGAAGGCCCCAGGGGTTGATGGATTTACGGCAGGTTTTTCAGTGGCACTAGGATATTCTGAAATAAGATGTGGTGCAGGCTGTTCTGGATTTTCTAAATGGGAAGTGCTCCCTTTTGGGATGAATGACCATTCTATAACTCTAATCCCCAAGGTACGTGATCCTCAGAAAATTTCACAATATAGGCCCATCTCTTTGGGTTCGGTTCTATACAAAATTGGAGCTAAAAGTATTGCAAATAGACTACATGTCTTTCTCGGAGATATTATTGGGGAAGAACAAAGTGCTTTTATTCCTGGACGTCTTATAGCTGATAATGTGTTAGTTGCATATGAAAGTGTTCATGCGATGAGGCGGAGGAAGAAAGGAAAAAATAGCTCATGTGCTGTCAAGCTTGACATGATGAAGGCATATGATCGGGTTGAATGGCACTACCTCGAGGCGATCATGTCAAGGCTTGGTTTTAGTGACAACACTATGAGATTGATTTTGAAGTGTGTTTCTTTGGTCAGGTTTACAGTTAGGGTGAATGGGGAGCTTTTACAGTACTTCACTCCTTCGAGAGGGTTGAGGCAAGGAGACCCCATCTTGCCCTATCTCTTTATTCTATGCTCATAAGGATTTACGTCCCTCCTGAATAATTATGGTGGTATCTAAGTGGATAGAGGAATAAGAGTGAGTATCCAATCCCCATGGATCAATCATCTGCTCTTCGTTGATGATCGTCTTATTTTTATGAGATCTTGTACTGATAGTGGGGTTCGGTTGAATGAGATTCTAAGGATTTATGGTGAGTGTTCTGGACAATGTGTAAATAGAGACAAAATCTCTATATATTTTAGCCCGAATACTTCAGAGCAAACCCGACAGTCTGTCAAGGGTATTACTGGTATCTCGGTGAAGGCATTCAGTGAGAGGTACCTGGGTCTTCCTACAGTGGTAGGAAGTATTTCTAGTGAGTCATTTGATTATATTGCAGAGAGGATTCGGAGTAAAATTCAAGGCTGCCAAAGAATGTTGTCATGCTTTAGAAGGGAAATTTTCCTCAAGACTGTTATACAGGAGATTCCTTGTTTAGCACGAGCTGCTTTCAGTTGACAAAAAAACTCTGCAAGAGTTTCTCGACATGTACTGGTAGATATTGGTGGAGTAGCTCGTTGGATCGTAAATCGGTGCACTAGGTCTCTTGGAAAGAGTTAACGAAACCAAAAATCAAGGGCGGTATGGGCTTCAGGGACCTTGAGTTATTCAATCTTGCTTTGCTTGGCAAACATGGCTGGAGGCTGATGACCGACCCAAGCTCCCTTTGCGCTAGGGTTCTCAAGGGTAGATACTACCCAAACTCTGATTTCTTGCATGCTACAGTCCCGGCCAGGTCCTCTGCTACGTGGCGGGCAATCATGGCTGGTAGAGATGCCCTTGAGGTTGGCTTAATAAGAAGTATTGGCGACAGATCCTCGGTTAATGTGTGGCAGGACGCTTGGATCCCTGGACCTATTTCTATGAAGCTGTTAGTCCAGACAGATGATGATGTGATCAATCGGGTCTCTGATCTAATTGATAGTGAGAATGGCAGTTGGAAGATAAATCTTATTCGGAAAAACTACACTGCTCCGGATGCAGATGCCATTCTGA
This sequence comes from Avena sativa, assembly GCA_916181665.1. NCBI lineage: Eukaryota > Viridiplantae > Streptophyta > Magnoliopsida > Poales > Poaceae > Avena > Avena sativa. The sequence goes on along the minus strand of OV702289.1, from coordinate 537,507,521 downwards.
ATATTCCATTACGTCTTGGTGGTGGAGAGGATTTCTGGGCCTGAAACTTGGAGAAGTCAAGCAATTATTCCGTTAAATCAGCGTATCGCGCTCTTATGACTCGCAAGAAGCAACCAACTCTAGAGGAAGGGACGATCACGAGGACCTCAGATTCTGAACAACGGTTATGGAAATCCCTTTGAAAATTAAATGTGGTGCCGAAGGTACGAGTCTTCTGGTACTACTATGAAGCATGGACATATTGCTCCAATTGCTAGATGCAAAATCTGTTTAGCCGCAGATGAGAATTTAATGCATGCACTAATTCATTGTTTACATGCAAAAAAATTCTGGCAAGAGGCACAAGCGTGGCTTGACTTCACACTACCCAGATTACATCCTGACTCATGGTCGAAGGACATTTTATGTGATCCCATGTTTTCGGAGACAGGTCGAGCTAAAATTATTACCATTATGTGGGCGATCTGGTCTTCGAGAAACAGTTGGACACATGATAGGGGGCCTTTCAACCCTGTCCAGTCTCTAAAGATGGCCAAGGAGGCTATTGCGGTGTTGGAAATTCCAAAGAAGCTGACGGCAATTCTTCCAAGCCATGTATGGCGACCACCTGATGGGGATATTATAAAAATCAATACAGATGGTGGCCTAGCAGTGGATGCTCGCAAGGAAGGGGCGGGTGGAGTTGCACGCACAGCCACCTCATTCCTGGGAGCATGGAGAAAACCTTGCGAAGGGGTTACTGATCCTCTTATAGCTGAAACCCTGCCACTTCGTGATGGCGTGATATTTGCTAGACTTCGAGGGTTTCCAGAAGTGATTATGGAGGTGGGCTGCCTGGAGATTGTGAATCTCTAGAATACTCGTCACGGTGATCGATCAACCGTGACATCAATTCTTTCCGAAATAGGAGAGCTTGGTAGTGTGTTTAGTTTCTTTACCATTCAACATGTAAACAGAACTTGGCTCATCTTTGTGCTAAGCAAGCTTGCACTTTGATGGTGACGAGTAGTTGGCTAGAGCCTAGAAGTGCCCCCAGATTTTCTTGTTGTCAGTCTTTTGGCTGAGCAAGCTGGGTCTGCTGTGATTGAATAAAAGCTCCCGATGTTTCTACGCAAAAAAAAAAAAATAGTATCCTACATCCACATGCATCGACGTCGGTATCCCGTGAGATCTCCCACGTTAGGCCGCATGACAATATTGAAATGTGCTGCGGTAGTGCGGTGTACTACAGGTGAATAAATAGTGGTCAAATAAGATGTAAAAATAGTATCCACACTCCACAGTAAGAATGACAGGCTAAGTTTTGAACCTAAAATGACATGTTAAAATATTAAAATACCTGTGTCCCGCAAGAAAAAGTAGTCCCCATAAGCTATCTGGACTGGGATACGTAGTTGGTAAAACTGGTTTAGATAATGATCAAGATGACGACGGAGCTAGGCCAGTTAGGTCAACACTGCACACGTGACTGTCGAGCCTGTCAATGCACGCACACATATGTGTCTATCTATCGTTATTATCCTAGTAATAAACATGGAGTAGTTGCTATGAACCCACGCAGTGATGTTACATTACAGGGTAGGAAAATGGACCGATCTGTCCGGGTCCGACCGACCAAAAATTAATTTAGGATTAAGCTGACCCGCCCAGGGTTTCGCATTCGGCCGCTAGCTGCGTCCGGAACAACAGCGACACGATGGCAGTCATAATCGTCGACGAATCCTCCTAGTAGTTTAATTAGCACAAGCGGAGACGAGACAAAACCGTCGGTTAATCAGGTGCTCGCCACGCATACAAACCGCGTGCGCGTGGCGCTCGCCTCGCCTTGCAGACTGCCGACGTCTCGGTCTGCATGTCGATGCAGGTGCTGCCACGCTGATGATCGCGTTCGCTGCCACATGGAGGATGAGGGCTCTCCACTCCAAACCGCATGACCCAAATGGTCCAAACGCCATCCTGTGCGCAGCTGATGGACAAGTGTGCGCGGGCCAGCAAGGCGACTTATCCGGACCGACTCGTGCGGTTTAATCCATCCGTACACCAAATTCGGGTCACGGTTGTGTCGGTCCGAACAGTGCGTTTGTCCTCTCGCGCTCGTCAGTGGCACACGAGCTACTCTCCTTTCCCAAACCCTCGCCCTCCATATCCACGGCTAGAGCAGGCACAACCGTTGCCTCTGCCACTGCCCATTGCCGCCATCTTTCCTGCAATATCGAACAGCATCGCATGCCACACACATTGCCAGAGTTGAGCGTGTCCATCCCGTCGTCCGACCGCCGGTTGTGTACTGGGTGCGCGACAGCCTCTGGGGTGCGTCACGCACAACCTACTCGGCCTTTTGCTGACCGCGCTTGAGGTATGTTCGCCGTTATTTCTAGGTTATCTGGTCCCTACAGGAGTTGGCATGATCATTGGTGGCCGTATACTTTAATAGATGGGAGCAATCGAAGGGAAATCGAGTTCTTCTACAAAAAATTTGTCAAGTCATCGTTCAAAAAGGAGTCCGACGGTGAGACCGAAGTTCTAATGGCCGCTGCATAGATGGTGCACGACCAGTACCTCCTGCCGTCGCATAGAGGTGGCTCGGCGAAGCGGCACGAAGCCAATCATGAACGCAACCGAGAAGCTGGCCACCTACGCTTTTATAAGGACTACTTCCACCCAACTGATCCGGTCTTCAAAGAGAAGGCATTCCATCACCGCTATTCTCATTGGGGTGAGAGAGTACTATGACTACTTCGAGGCCAAGTATAATTGTACCGATAAGATTGGCTTCTCCTCTTAGCAGATATGTTCCGCTGCCCTTCGGCATCTTGCATATGGAGTGTTCCGTGATCTCCTCGACGACTACATGCATATGAGCGAGTCCACATGCCATGAGGCCATGTACAGTTTTGCAGCACAATTATTGCGGTGTTTGGCACAGTTTACCTGAGAGAGCCAAACATCGAAGAAATTTCCCGCATTTTATCTATCAACAAAAGTAGGGGGTTTTCTAGGATACTTGGCAGCATCGACTGCATGCATTGGTAGTGGAAAACTATCATTTTGGTTGGCAAGGGAAGTTCAAAGGGCATGCATACGGTTGCACCGTCATACTAGAGGTTGTTGCATCACAGGATCTCTGGATTTGGCACTCTTTTTTTGGCATGGATGGATCAAACAATGATATCAATGTGCTATAGCAGTCTCCCGTATTTGCTAGGCTGGCAGAAGGTGTCGTGGTGGTGTCACGGCAGATGCCATGGATAGGCTAAAGGTGGGGACTAAATGCACTAGAGGAATCCAGGGAGGTATAGTGTGGTGATTCCACACACAGTAGATTTTTATTCAATTCACTTCCAAGGTTTAGAAGTGCTCCTTGAGCTGTATTGGAGAGAGGAGGAAGAAGGAGCTCTCTTACTCTCACCGCTAGCTGCCCTCAGGAACCAAGTAAAATCTAGCCAGCTAGCCTTCTACCCAATGAAAACTCAACCCAATAGAGATCAACCCTTTCTACAGAGGCCCTAGCCCTCCTTATATAGGGGTGGCTAGGTCTCCAATTAGGGCATACGTGGAGGCATATGCCAAGAAATATGCCTCCTCCCAAAATAGTAAGCCGACCGGGTCGCTTTTCCCCCGCGTCATCCATGCAGAGGCTACGTGAGCCTCTGCGGCGCCCGCGTCAGCCGACATTGGCGTCGTCACCTTTGTCGGCCACGCCTCGGTGGTCCTACCTCTGTCCGCTTTGCTCATGCTCTGCGTACAGGGGTCACCTTTGACCAGCGAGATACCTTCCTTCTCCTACAAGCTTGATATGACCCGGATCGTACATAGTTGATCCGGCCACACCTGTTCCTGCATATGAGTTAGATTCATCTGTCCGACTTACGGCTTAAGTCGGTTGAGACACAGTTAGGTGGACATCCCCTGGTCTGGGTTACCCCGTGATTCGGCCTGCCTTGAGGTGACTCGGCCACCATTCGCTTTGACCTTGCCGTACCTCGGCCAACTCGGCATTTATACCCCGGCGTGACCCTACCCGGGGGTATCCCCCCAACATTAGTCCCCGAAGCTGGTGCGGCCTTAGCTGCCTTGGCCGCTAAGGCCACAGCAGGTTCAATTTCACTGAGCTTTGAGTTCCTTTTCCGAGTTACCTCCTTATCTCGGATTCCATGGGTTTACTTTCCCTTGGCACATTCCAAGATTTCACTTGCTGACCGGGTTACCACATTCTCATCCGGGTCGTTCTTCCTTCTCTCGTACGCTTCCTCACGTGGAGGCTAATCATTAGTTTGCCTGATTTTAAGGACCAGCAACAGTAACCGCCGCAGTTATTGTCAGGAGTTACTGTGCGCACGTTACGTCACGCCTGCCTCCTCGTTAACCGTATCACTACGTCGCGTCATGGGATCCGCTACGCCCTGTGGTCCTTCGTGTGGCTCATCGCTGATTGGTCAATCCGGGTTATACACGGCCACACGATGTGGCCCGCCCACGAAATGCGATCCCACTACCCCTTACGGTAGTGGTTAATTAGGGGAGGGGCGCGCCCCTTGGGTCATTTCCCCGCTCCCGAGCCCCTCTGCCTTTGCCTTTTCCTCTCCTTCTCCATCGACAGTGCCGCCGCTGCACCTGAGCAGCTGCGCCGCCGCTGCGCTGCCTCCACACGCACCAGCGTCGCCGCCGCCTCCGCCCATCTCTTCCGCCACGGGGCGCTGCCAGTCTAGGCCACTGCCACCCACCGCCGCTAGCGCAAGTGAGGGCAGTGACCTCGAGATGACAGAAGAAGAGCTCACCGTCGCCGAGCAGGAGATGGAAGAAGATGCAGCGACCGCCAACCGCGGTGCGTGGGCTGGATCTTGGGTCTGCCAGGACGACCTGGATTGGCTCTATCGCACCAGGCGCATCCCGGAGGGCGTCACTGCACGCCTTGCTTCCGCCGAGCTTGCCCCCTCACCCAATCCGGGTGAGTATGTGGTGTTCCTTTCTCATTTCCAACGCGGATTTGGTCTCCCAGTCAGTGAACTTTTCCACGACTGGCTAAACACATATGAGCTCCAGTCGCACCATCTTCCGGCTAATGCCATCACTTCTCTCTCCGCCTTTGCCTCCACCATCGAGGGTTACGCCGGACTATGGCCCACGAAGGAGCTCTGGATCCGTTTCTTTGGCCTCCACCGGAACGTGATTCTGAACATCCAGCTTGACCCGGAGGACAAGCAGCTCACGCAGTTCGGTGCTGCGTCAATTTCTCCTTGGAGGCTGTCCGTCTTCCCCCGAGTCACCGGGCTGGACTCTTGCAAGGGATGGGCCCGGACTTTCTTCTATGTCCGGAACGACACTACTGAGGATCTGATACGGCTGCGCCCTTATGCTCCGGGTCCTCCCAGTCAGGAACTGTGGGATGTTATCCCCAAGAAGCCCACAGTCTTAGCAAACCAAGTTAACAAGAGGTTCAAGGAGCTAAAGGACCTCGGATTGCGCAACGAGGACGCCATGATCACATTTGTCCGTAACCGGATCTCTCCCCTTCAGAAACGCACACATAAAGTCTGTCACATGAGCTGGGGCCACGACCCCAACCGGACCTCGTCTTTCGAGTTGAGCAACACAGAGATCTACCGCTGGGTCAAGGCCCTCTTCACCATCCACAAGGACTTCTCCTCTGAGTGGACGTGGGGAATTGAACACTATTGCCGAGATAGGCTTCCTCCCGTGGTAAGCTTTGTGCCGCAAACTTTCTCCGAATTAAATCATATGTCGGTCACTGTTGTATATTTAACTCTGTTGTCTTTTCTTTCCCTTAGCAATTCCTTCAGCAAACTGTCAAGGATGGCACCGAGCCCTCCCTCAAATGGGCGCCTGACCGGGATACCTCTGACGAGGAAGAACCGGATCATGAGATGTTCCTTCCAATGGCCGACGCGACCAAGCGACCCACCGGTAAACTCTCTTCCATTAGAGATTGGCCCGACGATGAAGATGACTCGGATGTTGAGGTGATGGAAGCATTTGCCGCTGTCCCCCTTTCTTATGCTTTTCCGGCATCAGCTAACCCTGGTGGGCAGATCCATGAGGACCCTCCCCTTGACGTGGGTGATCCTGTTCCGATTGCGCCGAAGAAGAAAAGGGGAGCCGCATCAACTTATTCCTCCGGACCTTCTCAGCCAGCCAAAAGGCGAAAGAAGTCCGGGGACAAAAGTGCCACCAAGCCTGCAACCAAGGCCCCAACACGAAGGGCTCGGAAGCCCAAGGAGCCCCTGACCTCGGATGAGTAAGCCTCTTTTCCCTTTGCCATTTACTTGTTCTTCTAGTGTTATAGTTTCTCATCTCACACTGTTTGATTCGGCAGGGCTGCGGTGGAGGTCCCACAGAGTGGATCCGGCATTGCCTCCCCACTCCGACACAGCCCTTCTCCCCCTCGTGGCGACGATTCACGCCCGCTGAGCCCAATCCCGGAGGGTTCAGCGGCTGCTCCGGGTTCTAGCCCACCTCGTAAAGAAGAGGGCAACCCTGGAGCGGGGGAGACTGGCTCTGCCGAGGCAGCAGCCACCACTACTTCGGCTCCGCGCAACCAGCTACCACCGAGGTTACCTCAACACCTCCACCGAAGAAGAAACCAGCACCAGCACCAGCACCAACTTCAGCACCAGCAGCAAAAGCAACAGCAGCAGCACCAAGCCCCTCCGCCTCGTCCGAGTCTTCCCAGTCTCGGCGAGAAAGCACCAAGGCAGCTCCCAAGGGTAAATCTACTGCAACGACTTCCACTTCTCAGCAGCAACCTAAGGGCAAGAAGGCCCCTGACGCCACCAGGGCAACGTCCATTGAGGCTGGACAACGCACACTCGCGTCCATGCTTTCGAAGAAAACTCCACCACCAAAGGATGCCCCTGCCGAGCCAGCTGACGCGTAACTCGTTTTGCACACCAGTCCTGCTCTTGCCCAGGTTGAGAGGTGTTGGAGATATGCCCAAGAGGCAATAATAAAGTGGTTATTATTATATCTTTATGTTTATGATAAATGTTTACATCCCATGCTATAATTGTATTAACCGGAAACATTAATACTTGTGTGTTTTGTAAACATAAAAGAGTCCCTAGTAAGCCTCTTGTTAAACTAGCTTGTTGATTAATGGATGATCATGGTTTCCTGATCATGGGCATTGGATGTCGTTAATAACAAGATCATATCATTAGGAGAATGATGTGATGGACACACACCCATAGTAAGCGTAGCATAAGATCAAGTCATTAAGTTCGTATTGCTATAAGCTTTCAAATGCATAGTAACCTAATCCTTTGACCATGAGGTTATGTTAATCACCATCACCGGATGGGTACTTTGATGACATCAAACACCGCTTCATAACTGGGTGGTTATAAAGGTGTCATTGGGTATTCTGAAAGTATGTGTTGAAGCGCATGGACCAAGATTGGGATTTGTCCATCCATATGATGGATAGATATGCTTTGGGCCCTCTCGGTGGAATGTCATCTAGTTAGATTGCAAGCATGTGACTAGGTCACAAGGGATGACATAACATGGAATGAGTAAAGAGTACTTATCAGTAACGAGGAAGAACTAGGTATGGAGATACCGACGATCAAACCTCGGATAAGTAGAATATCGCGTGACAAAGGGAATTGGTTTCGTATGTTAATGGTTCTATCGATCACGAAGTCATCGTTGAGTATGTGGGAGCCGTTATGGATCTCCAGATCCTGCTGATGGTTATTGATCGGAGAGGTGTCTCCATCATGTCTGCATATTCACGAACCGTAGGGTGACACACTTAAGGTTCGAAGTTGTTTTAAGTAGATATGGAATATGCGTTGGAGACCGAATGTTGTTCGGAGTCTCGGATTGGATCCGGGACATCATGAGGAGATCCGGAATTGTCCGGAGAATAAGATTCATATATTGGGGATCATTTTCTATGTTAGGAAATGTTCCGGAGTGTTTGTATGGAGATTCTAGAAGGTTTCGAAATGTTCTGGAAGGTTCTAGAAGATTTCTTGGAGTTTGCTTGAAAACCAAGAAAGGATCAAGGAGTCTTTGTGGGGCAAGACACGGATTCATGGGGGAGGAGGATTCCTCCCCCCTCCCAATCCGCCATCCAAGGAGGGAGGGGAGTCCTACTAGGACTCCCCCTCCCATGGCGCCTCCCTCCTTTAAATAGAAGGGAGGGGCGCCACCCCCTACCACTCTCCCATAACAAACCCTAACCGCCGCCTCTCTCCTCCTCCTTCGCTCTGCTCCGGCTTAGGCGAAGCCCTGCAGAAATCTCTACTCCACCACCACCACCACACCGTCGTGCTACTGGGATTTCGTGGAGAAGATCTACTACCTCCGTTGCTCGCTGGAACAGGGAGAGGAAGGTCTGCTTCGACTCCGCACGTGTGATCGACTGCGGAAGCGCTGCCGGAACGCGGCGCCGGAAGGATCGTCCACACGATCTTGAGATCGGCAAGTGATCGACTACATCAACCCCGAGATCTAATCTCGTAACGCTTTCGGATCTACGAGGGTTAGTACAGATCTATATCGTTGGACATATCTAATAGATTAGATCTTGGCTTTTATCTAGATTAGATCTGGGTTTTGTTTGTTTTTGCGGTAGAAATTTTTTGTTTTCCATGCTACGAACCCATCAGTGGTATCAGAGCCTTATCTATGTGTAGATCTGTTGCACGAGTAGAACACAATGGTTTTGTGGGCGTTGGTGCTCGTGCCGTCTTTTGCTTTGTGTACTTTGCATCTTGCGGTATGGTGGGATGAAGCGGCTCGGGCTAACCTGACATGTCATCGCACATGAGACTTGCTCCACGCTTGACGTGTAACTTGCTTTGCATAAGTGGCTTTGCGGGTGTCTGTCTCTCCCATCATAGTATAGATCCAATCTACACTTTGCACTTGATAGCACTTGTATCAGCGTTGTGGTTCAGTTTCGTAGGTAAGATCCGTTCTTATTCGAAAGCCCCAAACCACGTAAAACATGCAAAGAAAATTAGAGGCGTCTAACTTGTTTTTGCAGGGGTTTTGTGATGTGATATGGCCATCATGTGATTGTGATTATATTTGATGTATGCAATGATCCTTGTTGTAATATGGCAACCGGCAGGAGCCTAATGGTTGTCTTTAATTCTGTTAAGACCTGCGTGTCTATTCATCTTGTAATAGCTTTATTCCAAGTAGTTGTAATAGTTGCTGGTGATGATGGACAACCATGAAGCGGCGCCACTGACCTTGACGCAATGCTGGTGATGATGGAGATCATGTCGGTGCTTTGGAGATGGAGATCAAAGGCATAAGAGAAAGGGCCATATCATATCACACTAATTATGAATTGCCTGTGATGTTAATCCTTTATGCATCTTGTATTGCTTAGATCGCGACGGTAGCATTATAAGATGATCCCTCTCACTAAATATCAAGTAATAAAGTGTTCGTCCTTAGTAGGCACCGTTGCTAAGACTCGTCGTTTCGAAGCATCTCGTGATGATCGGGTGTGATAGATTCTACGTGTGCATACGATGGGTGCAAGCCAGATTTGCACATGCGGATACTAAGGTTAACCTTGACGAGCCTAGCATGTACAGACATGGTCTCGGAACACGGAATACCGAAAGGTAAAGCATGAGTCATATGGATGATATGATGAACATGTTGATTGTTCGCCTTTAAAGCTACATCATCTCACGTGATGATCGGACTTGGTGTAGTGGATTTGGTTCGTGTAATCACTAAAACAACTCGAGGGATGTTGTTTTGAGTGGGAGTTCATTTGTAATTTGGATTAGTAAAACTCAATTTATCATAAACACAATCAAAGTGAATTTGCATAGTTTGTTATAGTCATTGGCATCTGTTCACCACCTTACGCTTAGTTATAGTTGAGATAGTGGAACTATAGAAATTCTGGATATTTTCTTTACGAACTGGTATCGTATTATTTTGAGTGTCAATCTAAAGTTTAAAAGTCCTGTTGCAAACTTTTAGCAAACTCCATTTACTCTGTGAAGTTTAATAAACAGTATTAAATCAAGAGTAACAATTCCAGTGTTAGTATCTAACGTATCATGTTTGCCTCCATGATTCTTGATACTCAAAAGATTGTTTTTAATATCAAGTTTATTTGAGAGCTGAAAGCAATGTTTCAGAAACCATCATATGTGAAAGGTATTGCGATATCTAAAACAATGTGTTGGTTACAACATGATAGAGTATATGTCCTCATATTTGATGAGAATTTGTGAAGGTTGGAGACGCTAGTCGTCCTAATCCTCCAAAAGGTTTTGGAAAAGAAACATTATACTCGCAATTCACCTTTATAAGCTATAGCAGCTTGATCATGAAAGTTGTCATGATAAGGATGAATAGAAGATGTAAGTAAAATGTTTACTACACTAAAAGATTACTAAAGAATGGAATTTTGAAAGAATGCCAAACATTTGATGAAGGTGATCCACTTCAAAGTACAAGTCCAAAGGTATTAGTATTTGACTATACACACTTTGTACTATGTGTCATGTGAATGACACCACTATTGATGTTGATAGATTATTTTAAAAGAAAAGAAATTGTTGAAAGAGAATCTATAAAATATTTGGCAGAAAAGAAAAGATTGGAGATGTCCAACTTAGGTATATAGAAGATACATGTTATGGCTGTATTCCTTGCTTGTTAAACAATGTAGTTCTGTGTTATTGGATACCGAATTGGTTGGTATGAGGTATCATACAGGACAACACAATTCATGAACTACAATGGCCTAAGTAACTAGCAAGAGAATATGTGATGATGTTCATCGAAAACAAACAAAGGGTTGTTGTGTTGCTCGTTAACATCAAAGCTTTCCTTCAAGATTTGTTTCAATAATTGTTATTTTGATCAGGTATTATGACGACAAAAGTTTGTTCAAATAATTACCGTATTCCATAATAGATGGATGATATACAAGTCTGGTTGGAGAAATAACGACCATAAAACTAATGCTAAAATGTCGCAAGACAAATGATTGAAAGATCACTTGTGAAGTGACGTCACCGTTTAAATTATATTAGGGATACATGAAGAAACTCCATGTTGATGGATTTTTGGAGTCTTTGTTTTTGATCAAATGACGCTTGTGATACTTTCCTGGAGATAATTAAAACTCCGTTCGTAGGCCAAAAGAGGAACGGACGACTAACTGATTGGAATTTGTACATATTGATGTATATAGTCCATTATGTGTAGTCGTGGGCGATGGATTTCAACTTCATATGCTTTCTCCGAAGATTTGAGTGAGTATATGTATATACTTACTCAATAAGGAAGAAGTATGAAACATTTGAAAATGTTCAAAGACTTTCAAGATGAAGTGGAAAATCATTGAACAAGAAAATAAATTTTTTATGATTGGATCATAAAGAAAGATGTTTGAGTTACAAGTTTAGCAAAACACCTAAGATTTGAGGAATCGTTCCATGGATTTGCATTTCCCAAAACACCATAGGAGTATGGAGTGTTCAAGATATGTAATGAAACCTTGTTTGACATGATAAGATCAAAGGTGTCATTTATAAAACTGCCATTATATTTTAAAAGATTAAAGCTTTAGTGACTACCGCTTTTACACTGAAAAGAGCTCCATCGTGATATGTTGAAATGACACCATATAAGTCATGGTTTGGGATAAAACCCAGGTTGTCCTTTCTTAAATTTTTGGTATGCTAGGCATAAGTAAAGTGTTTACAACCAAAGTCGGATGAGCATGTCTTTGTAGGTTATTTCAAATAACCATTGGGTATTCCTCCATAACACCGAAGACAAAAGTGTTTGTCGCTTAGAATGTCAAGTTTCTTGAGAAGGAATTTTGGTGAAAAGTTAAGTGGGAGGACAATAGAACTTTGACAAGGTTGTTGAACCTTGGCTAATATGTGCTGAGTTGCGCAGCGTCGGTAAGTGTCCCGGAGGCAGCAACAATGCTCATGGCTCACGTGCCTCAAAGGTTGTGGTCATGGAGATCTAAGTTACTATTGAACCAAGTAGGTCGGGTAAGTAATCAAATGCCAAGATTTGAGAGTTAAATCATTGTTGTTTGACAATGATGAACCGACTACATGCAAAGAAGCAATGATGGGCCCTGACTTCATTAAGTGGCTTGAAGCCATAAAATCCATGATAATTCCATACACGAGAAATCAAGCTTTGAATTTGAAAGACCCTCTGGAAAGGTGCAAGACCTTATAGTCGTATATGGATCTATAAAGAAATAGACATGGATGTTTCACATCTATGAAATAGTCGACATGTCGGAAAGAGTTTACGAGAATGTTCAAGGAATTTACTATGATAAGATTTGATCTTTCATAGCGATATTTAGTCTGGACGGATTAATGTAGCAACCACTACATATATTTTGGTATATGGTAGTTGAACAAACAAAACAAGGTCTTCTAATAGAATGGTTACCTAGGATGTGTCCATGACACGATCCAAAGGGTTTTGTTAATTCAAAGGATGCTAAAAGAGTATGCAAAACATCAATGGTTGAAGTGAGCATCGCGGAGTTGGAATCTTCACCGTGATGAAAACGTTAAAAGGTTTAATTTCATCAGAGACGATGAAGATGTTTGCATTTTGCAAGAAATTAAGTGGGAGCGCTAAGACATATTTCTAATACATTATGTGAAAGACATATTGTTGATTAGAAATGATGTATCTTTTATTGACACGGGTTAAGAATTTCATTTGAAAGACTTAGGCATAACCCAAGAATTAGGCATCAATGTCTATATGGATAGATTGAGGCGCTAATATGGTTTTGCCAAATGTACATAGATAAGATGTTGAATGAGTTCAATATGGAAACAACAAGAAAGGTTCTTGATGCACGGAAAGGACTGAATCAAGATTCAAGTGTGTTGACACGAGATTCAAGTGTTTTGACACTTGGTGAAATCACAAGAATATTTTGATCAATCATTCTTTGAGATGTACACATCCAGATATGTCCTATGCTCTAAATGTTATGAGCATATACCAGAATGACTCATAAGATGATCATTGGACAATAGTAGGGATATTCCTATGATCTTTGGAAGAACTAAGAATATATTATTTATATAGTGGTGACAAATAGTTCATTGTAAATTGTTACATTGATACTAGTTTTAACACAAATTAAGTTTATCTCAATTTAAACTATGGGTGGCACAATGTAATGGAAAGGAAGTTCCATAACGGATTTGGTTGTGTACCAAAGTTAAAACATTGTGACAGATACTACAACAAAAGGCTAAGTATATGACTACTATTGTAGCAGCAAATGAGGGCATTGGCGTCAAGTAGTTTGTTATCAAACTAGGTGTGGTTCATAGCGGGATAATACTATGAAGATACATTCTATGACAATTGTATCAACATGATTTAATCCCAAGGAACTAAAGGTCTCACCAAAGGACCAAATTTATACAATGCCATCTCATTGGAGAATGAGTAATGCATAGAGACGCAAGGACATGCAAATACACACGGACCTGGAAGTGTCAGATCCGAAGATTATGTTTACCACTAGCAATAGTGTCTATACAACACTAGAAAGCCATAGGTGTTGAATGCACAAGTTTTTAACTAGATTATTGACTCTAGTGCAAGTGGGAGACTGTTGGAGATATGCCCAAGAGGCAATAATAAAGTGGTTATTATTATATCTTTATGTTTATGATAAATGTTTACATCCCATGCTATAATTGTATTAACCGGAAACATTAATACGTGTGTGTTTTGTAAACATATAAGATTCCCTAGTAAGCCTCTTGTTAAACTAGCTTGTTGATTAATGGATGATCATGGTTTCCTGATCATGGGCATTGGATGTCGTTAATAACAAGATCATATCATTAGGAGAATGATGTGATGGACACACACCCATAGTAAGCGTAGCATAAGATCAAGTCATTAAGTTTGTATTGCTATAAGCTTCCAAATGCATAGTAACCTAATCCTTCGACCATGAGGTTATGTTAATCACCATCACCGGATGGGTACTTTGATGACATCAAACACCGCTTCGTAACTGGGTGGTTATAAAGGTGTCATTGGGTATTCTGAAAGTATGTGTTGAAGCGCATGGACCAAGATTGGGATTTGTCCATCCATATGACGGATAGATATGCTCTGGGCCCTCTCGGTGGAATGTCATCTAGTTAGCTTGCAAGCATGTGACTAGGTCACAAGGGATGACATAACATGGAACGAGTAAAGAGTACTTATCAGTAACGAGGAAGAACTAGGTATGGAGATACCGACGATCAAACCTCGGATAAGTAGAATATCACGTGACAAAGGGAATTGGTTTCGTATGTTAATGGTTCTATCGATCACGAAGTAATCGTTGAGTATGTGGGAGCCGTTATGGATCTCCAGATCCCGCTGATGGTTATTGATCGCAAAGGTGTCTCCATCATGTCTGCATATTCACGAACCATAGGGTGACACACTTAAGGTTTGAAGTTGTTTTAAGTAGATATGGAATATGCGTTGGAGACCGAATGTTGTCCGGAGTCTCGGATTGGATCCGGGACATCACGAGGAGATCCGGAATTGTCCGGAGAATAAGATTCATATATTGGGGATCATTTTCTAAGTTAGGAAATGTTCCGGAGTGTTTGTATGGAGATTCTAGAAGGTTTCGGAATGTTCTAGAAGGTTCTAGAAGATTTCTTGGAGTTTGCTTGAAAACCAAGAAAGGATCAAGGAGTCTTTGTGGGGTAAGACACGGATTCGTGGGGGGGGGGGGAGATCCTCCCCCCCTCCCAATCCGCCGGCCAAGGAGGGAGGGGAGTCCTGCTAGGACTCCCCCTCCCATGGCGCCTCCCTCCTTTAAATAGAAGGGAGGGGCGCCACCCCCTACCACTCTCCCATAACAAACCCTAGCCGCCGCCTTTCTCCTCCTCCTTCGCTCTGCTCCGGCTTAGGCGAAGCCCTGCAGAAATCTCTACTCCACCACCACCACCACACCGTCGTGCTGCTAGGATTCCGTGGAGAAGATCTACTACCTCTGCTGCTCGCTGGAACGGGGAGAGGAAGGTCTGCTTCGACTCCGCACGTGTGACCGACTGCGGAAGTGCTGCCGGAACACGGCACCGGAAGGATCGTCCACACGATCTTGAGATCGGCATGTGATCGACTACATCAACCCCGAGATCTAATCTCGTAACGCTTTCGGATCTACGAGGGTTAGTACAGATCTATCTCGTTGCACATATCTAATAGATTAGATCTTGGGTTTTATCTAGATTAGATCTGGGTTTTGTTCGTTCTTGCGGCAGAATTTTTTTGTTTTCCATGCTACAAACCCATCAAGAGGAGGGAAGCACATGCCAAGGGCCTAGTGGCGCCCCACATGCTCAGCGGCAAACGATACCCTCCTACCTTGATCGAGTTCGTGAACAACTGGAACAAGGCGGAGTTCATCCACAATGACGATCTCCCGGAGGGGTTCGGTCCCGCCGAATTTGCTGCTCAAATGAACACGGTCGCTAAGGCAATTAACCTTGCGGGTCGGATGATGGAGGTACGTTACTTCACCTTTTCATTAGCATGTTGTAGATATTAGTGATATAACCATTAGTCCCCGAGCCTTCGGGGAGTAACTTGTTACTCGGCCGGATGCTCCTTAGAAAACTAACGTAGCTCCTTGATAACTTCGAATATGCACACACCTAGAGCCGGGTTAAGTTCCACTTGGCCCTGATTTTGTACACTTCGAATATGCACACACCTAGAGCCGCATTAAGTTCCACTTGGCCCGGATTTTGTATACTTCGAATATGCACACACCTAGAGCCGGGTTAAGTTCCACTTGGCCTGGATTTTGTACACTTCGAATATGCACACACCTAGAGCCGGGTTAAGTTCCACTTGGCCCGGATTTTGTATACTTCGAATATGCACACACCTAGAGCCGGGTTATGTTCCACTTGGCCTCGATTTTGTATACTTTGAATATGCACGCACCTAGAGCCGGGTTAAGTTCCACTTGACCCAGATTTTGTATACTTCGAATATGCACACACCTAGAGACGGGTTATGTTCCACTTGGCCCGGATTTTGTATACTTCGAATATGCACGCACCTAGAGCCGGTTTAAGTTCCACTTGGCCCGGATTTTGTACACTTCGAACATGCACAAGGCTAAGCTATCATTTTGCACTCTTTTCAGGTGACCACAAACCGCCAGAGCACCGAATTTCAGCGTCTCCTGGACACTCACAAGATGCTGCGCGCAAAACATAATACACTTCTCGCTGAATACGACAAAAGGGGTAAGCTTGCTCCCTTGGCATGTTTCCGTTTTTTTCATCCTTTTCCACCGAACTAATCCATCGTTCGGATTTCACAGCTGAGGTGGAAGCTGAGAATATTATCATGAGGAAAAACCTAGACCAGATCAAGGGTAAGTCGTTTTGGCTCAACTTTGCTATGTTCTCTATCTCCTTTTCTCCTTGGCTCGGCAAACATTCATACCTCGGCTTTGCCGGGTCAACAAACTATTTCAGCATCTCTTGAAGATAGTGTGCCCGTGCCTGATATGATGCTGCATTTTCTCGAACAAGCAGGGCAGCATCAGGCCGAGCTCAAAAAGAAAGATGATGAGCTTGCTCTCCTCCGAGCCAAAGATGATGAAATTTCCAAGCTCAAAGCAGATATGAAAAAGCTGAAAGCATAGCATCAAACCAAACTTCAAAAGGCTGGCCAGGACTTTACTGAAGAGCGCGAGCGCCTCAACCTCCAGATCGCCAAGGATCAAGAACTGCTTAAGGAGGCCGACTCTAAACTTGAGTCGGCGAACGCTGAGCTTGTTTAACTCCGGGAGAGGCGTGACAAGGGCACCAAGGAGCTAACCCGGATCCATAGCCATATTGCTGGTAAGCTCTTTTCCTTCAACAGACACTGACTTTTCTGAGTTTGCTCCATTTACTTACTCCACCTGTCTTATTTTTTCAGGCAAATTCCCAGAGAGCGAGGTCGTCGCATCCAAAGCTGTTGCCAAGTTCCGCCAGAAGAGGGGTACCCCAATCGTCCCTGGCGCTGGAGAAATTCCATATGACCTGGAGGACTTGCTGGTCAACTTGTCCTCTCGTGTCGAACTTGTGAGGAACTATGGCAAGGAAGTCTTGGATGTAGTAATCTGGATCCTCAAGGCCTTTTGGCTTGAGGAAGATACTCCGGAGAGTATGCCTGTTCTTTTTGCCAGGCTTATGGAATGCGAGACTCAGCTCGATCTCTGGAGAGAATCTGCTAGGCGCGCCGGAGCTGAGATTGTTCTCCACTACGTGCTTACGTGGTATGAGAAGATTGACCTCAATCTGCTTGCGCGCATGCGCACTGGATCAAAGTGGTCTACTGACCCGGATTGGGTAGCTCGGCGCAAGGCTTGCGCTCATAGCTTCATCCAATACGCCCCCATTCATCAATGGAACGAGGGACCGAGCTTCATGGAAGCCGCCGATGACGAAAATGTTGAAAACGTTGAAGATGACTCGGATGAGGACGAAGAGGATGATGCCTCGGACATCGAAGACAGCGAAGATGACGCCGAACTTCCTCCTCCTGCTGCTCCTTGAGTGAAAAAACTTTAAAGTTTATTAGATCCCCGGTATGCCGGGTGGAATTGTATCCAGTACACAAGTGATAGTTTGCTACTAAGTTTTTATGCCGGATTAACTTGGGCGTAGTCCCCGAGTTTCATTTTCTTGTTCTTCCAATCTTCTGGCTCGGCTCGTGTCTACCTTGATTCGGTTTTACGGCTTACGAATCTGAGTTTCAAAAATTGTCTTAACAATACTTGGAAACTTTAGGATTAGCTCAAAATAACTCAGCATAATAAATCGAAAGTAAACATAAGGTTAGTCCGAAAAAAAAACGTTGGCTCGATTAAGTTCTTTTCCTTAGTCGTTTTTCATGTGCTACGCAATTCCAAACTTGTTCTCTTGCTTGCCATGGAGCCAAATCTTGTGGGACAGCAGCAAGTCAAAGAGTTGGGGTTTTGGTGCTCACACACTACTAATCCGGGTTAAGTAGAAAAACTTACGCTAGCCGACATATAAATGAGAAATACAGAAGACAACAAACATTATTAGGCAGTCCACGAGTTACTGCTCGAGGTGCCAACATTTCATTGATAAACTCATTGTTGGCATACACACCGACATATGAGAGACTCGGATAAATACACTCCTCTACTAAGTGTAGAAAGGACGAAGTAGAGCTACATTCCATGGACGCTTAGATTCCTCATCAGACCTGTCCACCTTGTTCTTGTCCTGTGGTTTTGCATTGATAAGATAGTAAGAATCATTGTGCAATGCTTTGCTCACAATGAATGGCCCTTCCCATGGGGGGATAACTTATGCATGCCAGTAGTACGTTGTATCAACCGGAGTACCAGATCGCCTTCCCGAAAGACTCGGGAGTTTACTTTCCGGCTATGATAGCGTCGGAGATTTTGCTGATATATGGCGGATCTGGACAATACCAATTCTCTCGCTTCTTCCAGCAGATCAACATCATTTGGCCGGGCTTCTTGCACTTCGGCTTCTGTGTATTGGGTGACCCTAGGCGAGTCATGCTCTATGTCGGCTGGTAATACAGCTTCTGCCCCATATACTAGAAAAAATGGCGTATAGCCTGTTGATCGATTCGGAGTTGTTCTTAAACTCCACAATACCGCTCGTAGTTCTTCTATCTAGCACCCCGCTGATCTTTGCAGCGGCTCAATGAGCCGGGGTTTTATCCCGGATAATACCAATCCATTGGATCTTTCCACTTGTCCGTTCGATGTGGGGTGGGCTACCGAGGCAACGTCTAGCCGGATCTTCTTATCTCGGCAGAATCGCGCAAATGCTCCTTCAGCAAAATTTGTGCCATTATCAGTTATGATACTGTGAGGATAACCGTATCTCAAGATGATGTCTTTGAGAAATGTCACAGCCGAAGCTCCATCACATTTTCTTATTGGCTTTACTTCAATCCACTTTGTAAATTTATCCACCATGACCAGAATGTGTGTCATATTTCCCCTTGCTGGTTTGAACGGGCCAACCATGTCCAAACACCATACGGCAAACGGCCATGTGATTGGTATGGTCTTGAGCTCCCGCATTGTCATATGTGTCTTGGTGGCATACCTCTGACAACCATTACATTTTCGTACCAAATCTTCTGCTTGTTCTAAGGCACTTGGCCAGTAGAATCTATGCTGGAAAGCTTTTGCCACCAAGGCTCGGGACGAGGCATGATGCCCGCACTCCCCTTGATGTATATCTCGGAGGATGTCAAGCCCTTCTTTCGGGTCAACACATTGCTGGAGGACATTAGTCACACTCCTTTTGTATAGCTCGGAATTGATGATTGTGTATGCCTTTGCTCTCCTCTGAATTTGCCTAGATAGCACCTCCTGAGTGGGTAAAGTTCCATCTTTCAGGAATTGAAATATAGGTAGTGCCCAAGCTGGTATCTCTCGTATAGGGAACACATCCTCATCAATTTCCATCTGATCTACCGGCATAACTTCAAACGGATCATGCTGAGCAGTCCCCAGGTCTTGCGAAGCAGTCCTCGGGTTTGCCAAGGCAGTCCCCGGGTTTGCTGAGGCAGTCCCCGGGTTTTGCGCACAACCTCCCATGTCAATGTCCATGGGCACAGCTCCGGACTCCGGATCCTTCGGGACGTAGATTGAGTCGGTTTCTAGCGACGGTCTGATAGATGGTTTTCTGAGGTGTTCTAATGCTACACCCGGTGGAATTGCTTGTCGGGTTGATCTGAGCTTCGACAATACGTCAGCAGCCTCATTTTCCACCTGGGGTACATGGCGAAATTCGCATCCCTCAAAATAACCAGATATCTTCTGCACATGGAATCTGTATAGTGCCATGTTTGGATCAAGAGCGTCACACAGCCCCGACACTTGCCGAACTACCAAATCCGAGTCGCCAAAGCATTGGATCCGACGTATCCCAATTTCTTTTGCCACTTTGAGCCCATGCACAAGTGCTTCATATTCAGCGACATTGTTTGATGCTGCGAAATGGATCTGTAGCACATACTTCAGCTGGTCATTCTTTGGCGAGGTAAGCACAACTCCGGTGCCTAACCCGGTTTTCGTTTTTGACCCGTCAAAGTGCATTCTCCAGTAGTTCGGATCTGGTACGGTGGTTCATATTGCACCTCGGCCAAGTCCACAAAAAAGTCGGCCACAGCCTGAGACTTGATTGCTTCTCTTCTGTCATATTGTGGCGCATAAGGAGCTAGCTCAATTGCCAATTTCACAATCCTGCCACTTGCATCCTTGTTACTCATTATCTCGGATATGGGAGCTTCACATATTACCTTGATAGGGTGCTCCTCAAAATAATGCTTTAGCTTCTTTGCCGACATATACACACCATACGCCACTTTCTGATAGTGCGGATAATTTTGCTTTGAGGCTGATAATACCTTGCTCAGATAATACACTGGCAT
Organism: Avena sativa; assembly: GCA_916181665.1. Taxonomy (NCBI): domain Eukaryota; kingdom Viridiplantae; phylum Streptophyta; class Magnoliopsida; order Poales; family Poaceae; genus Avena; species Avena sativa. Next base: position 537,487,028 of record OV702289.1, on the reverse strand, counting down.
TTGCACTGACTTACCCTCTTCGTCGTGCTCTACCACAATTACTGCACTTACAACTCGGTTGGTTGCGGCTATATAGAGCAACATTGGCTCCTTTGATAGTGGAGAGGCTAACACTGGTGCAGTGGCTAACATTTTCTTTAATTGGATAAAGGCTTCATTGGCCTGCGGCATCCAAATGAACTTGTCCGACTTTTTCATGAGTTGATAGAGAGGCAATGCCTTTTCTCCCAACCGACATACAAACCGACTTAACGATGCCAGGCAACCAGTGAACTTCTGGACATCGTTAAGACACTTCAGCAGTTCCATTCGCTCTATGGCCCGGATTTTAGTTGGATTGACTTCGATACCTCGGCTAGAGACAAGAAATCCGAGTAATTTTCCAGCCGGGACACCGAAGGTACATTTTTCCGGGTTAAGCTTCATCCGGAACCTTCTCAGGTTCGCGAATGTCTGCCTGATATCATCAAGGAGCATTTTGCTTTCCTTGGTCTTGATAACCACATCATCCACATACACCTGTACATTTTGACCAATTTGGTCGTGCAAACATTTCTGCATACATCTTTGGTACGTTGCCCCTGCATTACGTAAACCAAATGGCATGGTGCGATAGCAATAAGCCCCATACAGGGTGATAAATGCAGTTTTTATTTGATCATCCGGATTCAGGGGTATCTGGTGGAAACCAGAATATGCATCAATGAATGACAACAGTTCACACCCAGCAGTTGAATCTATGACCTGATCTATCCTTGGCAGTGGAAATGGATCTTTTGGAGACGCCTTGTTCAGGTTCGTGTAATCGATACACATACGCCAAACCACTGCCACATTCGGATCATCCTTCTTCTTCTCCACCAGCACCAGATTAGATAGCCAATCCGGGTAAAGAACTTCCATGATAAATCTTGCTGCTAGTAACCGAGCTATGTCATCTCCAATGACTTTTCTCCTATCCTCTGCGAAGCGGCGGAGAGGTTGCTTCACCGGCCTTGCTCCGGGTCTCACGTTCAAAGAGTGCTCGTCCAACTCCCTCGGAACACCTTGCAAGTCTTGTGTGGACCAAGCAAAAATATCCCGATTCTCACGGAGGAAGTTGACGAGCTTGCTTTCCTATTTATCATTTAACCCGGCACCAATTGTTACAGTGCGCTCTGGGAACATATCATCAATAGGCACTTTCTTGGTATCCTTTGTGGCTTGGAATGAGACACTACCATGCGGATTACTCAATGCTGGCATATATTGCTGCGCGGACTGAGCCAACACCGCCACCTCCTGTATCTTTCTTTTCTCTTGCGCAATCACGAGTGACTCGGCTAGGTTAGACCCGGCTGAGGCACACTCAATGGAACGTCTGAAATCTCCAGCTATGGTAATTACCCCATTTGGCCCGGGCAACTTCATCTTCAGATAACTGATGTGACAACTTTCCATGAACTTGTTCAGTGCTGGTCTTCCGAGTAACGCGTGATACGCACTTTCTAAGTTCACCACTTCAAACTCCAAATTCTTAGTTCGGCAGTTATCTCTCGTGTCGAACAATACGTCAACCCGGACTTTGCCTATGGGCTCACAAGAAATGTATGGCATAATGCCATGGAAAGTTGTCCTTGTAGCTTGGAGAATGTTCTTCGTGATACCCAACTTGCGCATTGTATCCGCATGCATGATGTTAATGCTACTGCCATTGTCAATCAGTACCTTGGAGAACCTCACATTGATGTTAGGCCCAATAAATGTCGGGTCCAGCACTAGCGCATATGAACCAGGACTCGGCATAAGCTTGGGATGATCTTTGATGCTCCAGGTAATTTCCTGGTCCGACCAAGGCATATACCTCGTCACGGCTGGCATTACTGCATTGACCTCCATATGTCGGCGCTTCAAGCTCTTTCTATCTGTTTCCTCAGTGGTAAACACACAGTAACTCTGATGATGCTCTTTGTACTCATTCCTCCCCTCATTTCCGGGGTACCTATGATCCGGTTGGTGCTGGTCTTCCACTTGATGCACTGCATCCCTTCTCTCATGGTTACCATACCTCGGCGGAGGGGGAGGCAACATTAGCTGTTGCGTGTTCGCTCCGGAGAGCAATTGCTGCCGGGGTAACTCCTGCCGAGGTTGATCGTTCCGAGGTGCCTGAGCATTCCCCGAACCACCTTGTTCTATCTTACGCATCCACTCACATTGCCTTGTTGTATGACCCGCTGGGTTACTCGGATTTGGCGTGTGAAATTTACACGGTTGATCCAACATCGACTCATAAGTATACCTCGGACGGTCCTTTTTTTCTTGCCACTGTTTCTTCTGCTCTGGCGTCCAAGTTTTCTTGCCATCATTTCTCGGTGTTCATTGTTGGCCTCCAGTTTTTTGACGTTGATTTCCCCCTGCTCCGGGCTGATCTTGATTCACAGCAGCAACTTGTTGCGAACTATACCGGTAATCCGGTCTGTCATCTCTTCTTTGACCCCGATAGTCATTCCTCCGTGATGACCTGGCTCCATCTCTCTGGTAGCACTCGTCATTTGACTCGTTTGACACGAGCCTAGGTTGAGTCGGATCACCCAAAGCATACGAATCAGCAATCCAGAATGTCTCCGCCAACGTAGTTGGCATATCCCTTTGCAACCTTTGCCACAACATGCTTGCATATCTGCATCCTTGCGCAAACCATGCTATGGCCTGTGACTCAATCACACCCTCACACGAGTTTCTCACGGTACACCACCGGGTTAAAAACTCCTGGTCTGTCTCGTTCGGTCTTTGCTTACACATAGCTAGGGTCTGTGGCCTATTTGGCCTCTGATACGTACTTGAGAAATTGCTGATAAACATTTCCTCAAAATCGATCCAGCAGTTAATACTTTCGGGCGGAAAATTGTTTAACCATACCCTCGCTGGCCCCTCCAACATCTGGGGTACGTATCTCACAGGCCATCTCAAGTTGCCTGTAGCAATTTTCATAGCTGTAGCATAGTTTATCAACCAATCTTCTGGCTTGGTACTGCCGTCATACGTCTTTGTGCCTCTAGGTAACTGGAAGTTAGGTACCGGAGGCTCCTTCATGATCCAGGGCCCAAAACACGCAGGACCCGGGGGACCTTGACATTCAATCTGTTCCAACCTATACAGCCGATCCAGTTTTAATCTGGCATCATCAGGCATCAAATCCCTGCTTCCCAATCTTGACCCTATCACATGATAGTCCGGCCTTGGGTATCCTGCGTTCACCATTTCCGAATCTCCATCGTTATACCAGTCTTGCTCTCATGGGGCACCTCTCTGTTGCATACCTCGGCCGACACTTTGCTCTTGCCTTGGTATATTCCACTGCTGCGGTTGTCCTGCTCCTGCCGAGTTTTGCTGTCCGACATTGCCATTTACAACATTTCCTTGACCGGCATTGCCTTGGTCACGGTTACCTCGGCCAGCTTCACCTCGGCTCACACTTCGTCGATCGTCATTTCTCTATACTTCTTTTCCTTTCCCTTCCCTTGCCGGGTCATACGGGACGATTTGTTTGTTCCTCCTGGCCGAGGTTACTACCTCTTCTTCCCTAGGTCCACCATGAGGAGATGATGCAGCTCCGGCGGATTTCTCCGGGTTACCCACCGCTGAATGAACGATCTTGGAGGCCCCAGCTCTCTCCGGGTTAGCCCTGAGCAATTCCTCATTTTGCCTGTTCGTGATCCGAACCAACTCATTGACCCTATCTTGCTGTCTCTGACGGGCTTCACCCGTTAGACCCTCTAACTCGGACGCAGTTGCATCCGCTGCTCTGAGGTTTTTTGCCGGGGTACTATACTTCGGCAGCCCCACGGATAAATAGTTCTCAGATTCCTCAATCCTTATATCACCCTCTTTGTTCATTTCACTCATGAGGTTTCTCCCCTTTACTTTTACAACATCTACTTTATTTCCCTTTGCGTACTCACGCAGTGTCATGTTCAATGACTGCTGAGCCGCGGCTATCTTTTTTGCACCGTCTAGAATTGTTTGCCTAGTTTCCTCTAGCTCGGCCTGTGCCTGAGCCGGATCTACCACTGCTGCTATAGGGTTTGCCAATCTATCCATCGCTTCCCGCAGCACATTCTTTGGCCTCTCTAGTGGAGGACCTCTACCTTTCCTCGGTACCTTAGGCGTTACCTCCGGATCTGGTGCCGGATCCTTGCTTGCGCCAGCGCCAGGCGCAGTCATCATCACCTCAGCACGGTCCGGGGAGCGAGTGATACGCGCCCCGTGAACCACGCTAAGGGGTGGCTCGCCTGCCTCGACGACGTGCCATGGATGAACGCACGACACATCGACAACAACGTAGACCTTGTGCGCCCCGAGCTTGACGAAGAGGCCGTTGCGGGGAAGAGGGCGCTTGCCAAGCAGCCAGCGTTGTCGCTGACAAAGTACAGCGATCCAAAGCGCTGAACGAGCCCGGAGAAGATGCGTTCGCCGGTGCCGATGAGGTTTCCCGTCCGGATCTTGACCCCTGCTAGCACCGCAAGCCCCACGGTGGGCACCAACTTTCGTGGTGGTGTCACGGCAGATGCCATGGATAGGCTAAAGGTGGGTACTAAATGCACTAGGAGAATCCAGGGAGGGATAGTGTGGTGATTCCACACACAGCAGCTTTTTATTCAATTCACTTCCAAGGTTTACAAGTGCTCCTTGAGCTGTATTGGAGAGAGGAGGAAGAAGGAGCTCTCTTACTCTCACCGCTAGCTAGCCCTCAGGAACCAAGTAAAATCTAGCCAGCTAGCCTTCTACCCAATGAAAACTCAACCCAATAGAGATCAACCCTTTCTACAGAGGCCCTAGCCCTCCTTATATAGGGGCGGCTAGGTCTCCAATTAGGGCATACGTGGAGGCATATTCTAGGGAATATGCCTCCTCCCAAAATAGTAAGCCGACTGGGTCGCTTTTCCCCCGCGTCATCCATGCAGAGGCTACGTGAGCCTCTGCGGTGCCCGCGTCATCCGACATTGGCGTCGTCACCTTTGTCGGCCATGCCTCGATGGTCCTGCCTCTGTCCGCTTCTCTCATGCTCTGCATACAGGGGTCACCTTTAACCAGCGAGATACCTTCCTTCTCCTACAAGCTTGATATGACCCTGATCGTACATAGTTGATTCGGCCACACCTGTTCCTGCATATGAGTTAGATTCATCTGTCCGACTTACGGCTTAAGTCGGTTGAGACCCAGTTAGGTGGACATCCCCTGGTCCGGGTTACCCCGTGATTCGGCCTGCCTTGAGGTGACTCGGCCAGCATTCGCTTTGACCTTGTCGTACCTCGGCTAACTCGGCATTTATACCCCGGCGTGACCCTACCCGGGGGTATCCCCCCAACTTGGCATGGATGGATCAAACAATGATATCAATGTGCTATAGCGGTCTCCCGTATTTGCTAGGCTGGCAGAAGGCAATGCCCCAAAGGTTTCTATGAGATTAATGGCAATCCTTATGAAATGGGTTACTATCTAGCTGACGGTATCTATCCCTTCTGGTCCACCTTTGTGAAGACAATCCGCAACCTTGGAGATGAGAAATGCAAGAGGTTTAGAAAGATCAAGAGCCGCTAGGAAGGATGTGGAGCGAGCATTTGGTGTGCTTCAGTCAAGGTGGGCCATTGTTCGGTACCCTGCTAGAACCTAGAGCACGGAGAGGATGTGGGATGTGATGACTGCTTGTGTGGTCATGCACAACATGATCGCCGAGGACGAGCGTGATGATAACATCTTCAACCAAGGCTAGTATTTCCAGGGTCTATTGGTTGAGTCAGAGCCAAGTCTAGCTTCTTGGGAAGATTTTATGCATGTGCATGAAAATTTGCGTCACAGTCACACCTTGACTGGCTTCAACTATATTTGATTGAGCATATATGGGCTCGTCCAGGAAACCAAAATGGTTAATCCCTTATTTGTTTCTTATAATTTGAATGACATTTGGTTGTTTTTATCGAACCATGTGAGTATGAACTATTCATATGTAACCACTATTTTAATTTGATTACCTAATCTAGTTTATTTGGTTGCCAAATTGTACATTTGTCTATGTACTTTGTGCTAAAATGTGCAAAGAGATGAAAATTATGTCCAGCGCTTTTAGAATACTTAGTTAGTTAAGATAAAGATGGCTTTTGACAATTTTGTGAGTCCCCTCGTTCCCGAGCAAGAAAACGGATGCGCTAATGCCTTAGTTTCGCGCTAAAAAATCCGTTGCTTGTTCGGACCGCAAATGAATATTCTTTATTTCCTCTCGGACAGGCCCTCTTTTTTCATTCGAATGTACATCTTTTTCGGTAATGATCATCTACAACTGAAAGACTGACGTCTTCCTCTAATCGATCCTTAGTTACACAATCTCCCTCCACCTCCATTTTGATGATCCTCATAGCCTTTTTGATTCGCGTCCTCCCCCTGGATCTATTCCTGCCGCGCCCACGTCCTCTGCCTCCAGCAACTAGAGCTGCAGGCCAGCATGGACATATGGGTCGCGCCGCTATGCACGGCTGGTCGGACATGCCAGACCACGATCCAAAATTATTCATGACCCGACCCAAACGGACAGAATCGGACGGTTTGGGTCACCTATTTGGGTCATGCCGGTGGAGATTCCCTTAGGCCAACTCCAACGGCCTCTCGCAAAATCGGACACCGGATTTGTCCGATTTGGTCTGTTTGTGGGGTAGGATGGACAAAATTTGGATGGGTGTTCGACCCAATTTGACACATACACCCAACGGGGCTTCTCCTGCATACGGACATCATTAGTGGCCTCACCGGAGCCGTCGTTCCCACAAGCATGGTCGACCGGCTGGAGGCGGACAGTCTGGTGCTTCACGTTGTCACAGGCGGACAAGGATGCGTCCACTACAAGAATCTGGGCGCTCCATGACGATTTGATATCATCGTGGATGAGGGGCAACACATCGTAAATGGCCATCCGCGATAAATTCTGCGACGAAAAAAAGGTCATGAATCTCACGACATAATTGGATCTATGAAGTTTTTTCTGTCTAAGAACGTCACGATCGTCTGTGACGTTTCTGAAATTTCGTCACGGACAATGGCACCGGCCCGGCCCAGGCCTGTTTTGCCGTGACGTTATTATTTCATCATGGACGATGCCACGTGGTAGACGGCACCATGAGCTTCCGTTAGCGATGTCTAGTGACGTAATAGGGGACGTCAATGATGTCATCCCTATCGGGACTTTTTTCCATCATGACTTGATTCCATTACCGCCTCTTCCTTACGTCATCACGTCGTCTATGGCGTCATGCCAGCCGTGGCGAATTTTCTTTCGTCGCAGCCTGCTACCGACAGGTAGACACATGGTCTATTTAAATGATAACACATGCGTCAATTGCAGGACAAGACATGGACCAATCAACATCGAGAAGTGATGACGTCATCACTTTCATGACGTTACTACTTGGTCGTGATGTTACTAACCATGACAGAAATATTTCATAAAGAAACAATTAGGATGTTTATAGGAATACAATATAGAATTTGACAGAAAATTACAGGACAAATGTTTCACTCTAGAGAAATAAATACCAGACTCAAATAAGATATAAAAAGGTTCAACTCATGGAAGAAAATTTCCACAGATTCACCAACTTGTTGTGGTTCGGACAACTGAGCTAACACTTGTTGTATTAATGCATTTGCCTCTTCTTGTCACTTCCTCGGGTCTTTTGGTTTCATCCGCATTGCTTGTAGGTCTTCCACATACTTCAGCCACACTGCCTCGCCAGATTCGTTCACCTTCTACAACTCCTCAATGACAGAGTGCAGTTCCACATTACTTGCTTTCTGAGCCTTGAGTTGAGCTTCTAGCTAAGACTTGGTTGGGTTTGAAGTACTTGCATGGATGCTGAAGTTTTTTAGGACAGTTGGATTTCACTTGTTCTGAGACAACACAAAGTGCACAACGTCGATGGAATGAATTGCTTCATCCTTGGTGCCATCTTCTAGAGCATATGACACCATCTTGCTTTCACGACTTCCTACCAGTTTTAGGAATAGAAGAGAATATAAGAAACCTAGCGAGCAAATAATAAGCACATCATATATGTGAGGGAAGAAAAATGCATTGTATTTTACAAAGATGGAAAGTATTATGGAGGACTTACCGTTTTTTCTTTTGCAATGTCAGTCAAGCCATTTTTGAGCAGTTCAATGGAGCCTTCCTCCATGTCACACGAAACCTCGTAGCTACGAGCACCAGTGGCATGAGGGTACTTGACGAGCTATCGGCTCTTCTTGTTTTTTTAGACAGAGCCTACACAAACAGGGAGCATACAGTTAGTCCTGCTTAAACAATTCAAACAGGAGAAGTTTAGTAAACAATACATGACCTTGTTTTTAGGGCCAGACAAAAAATCGACAAGCCTACACCACTCCTTGTTGCTCATGTGTTTCACAAGAGATATCCTTGTCACTTCATTCACTAGGAATTTGTCAAAAAACACCTTCTTTAGATAATGCCATTGATTTCTTACGTGCCTCATTAACTGCTTGTTACAAGGAAACTACACATCAGGTAGAGAGGGGTCCATGACAAACTTTTGCTGAAATAAAACAAAAATTATCAGCCTTCGCATTAACAAGAAAGGAAGAAAGGGACAACTGAGTGTTACGGAACATATAGAAACTTTGCCATAGAAGTCTGCTCTAACATCCGGCCTCTCCATGTACTCTTTCCACCAGGGGAAGATATGCATCTTAGTCCTGACTTTTACTGCACACTCAGTGGCAACCTTGGCAGCAATCACTGGTGACACTGGTCTAGTTCTTCCTGGAGGAACGAGAAGTTGAAGTATTTTTGTGGGTATGTTGTCAACCACCAACTAAGGATCATCATGCGTAACAGTGTCTTCAAAATGATTATGGACAAATTCATCTACAAGAATATAATGAGTATGAGTTAGTGTTCTACAATAGTAAAATGCAATAAGTATGATTCATACAATATAATGTTACTGGGTTACTATAGAGCAAGCAATATGTTCAACATATTACCTTCTTGATCCTAGTCAAAATGGTCAAATAACCAACCATCACGTTTCACATCTGACCCCTTGCCTTGGGAAGCTAACACCTTAACTTGGTTAGCTGAACCCTCAGATGCACAGTCGCTTTGGAGAGGTGCGCAGTCACTTTAGAGAGGCGCACGTGCATGGCCGAGCGAGGGCTGCTGCTTGCTGTGGGGACATGCATAGTCGCTTTGGAGAGGCGCCCGTGCATGACTGGGCAGGGGCTGCTGCTTGCCTTGGGAAGGTGCCCACTGACGGTAGGGAGTGGGCTGCTGGCCTTGGGGAGGTGCCTACGGATACCACGGGCCTTGCTGCTGGCCTTGGGAAGGTGCCTACAAAAGGTAGGGACCTGGCTGTGGGCCTTGGCATGGTGCCCGCGGAAGACAGGGATCTGGCTTCTGACCCTAGGGAGGTGTGTTCTCGGCTTGGGTAGCTTCCCAGCCGCCTTGGGTAGCTGGTTGCTTCGCCTTGGAATTAGTTTTCTCGAAGTTTTTGTGTTGGCACCTTGTCCCACCAAGACGAGCTTGCGAGTAGTTGCTACACCAGCAAGGGCCAACGTTTTCCTGACGGCAGTTGTCTTGTTGCATTTCCTCTTCGGTAGCTAGAAATTCCATTTGTACTGGTCAATTGGGGATAATAAAGAAGCAACAAATATATGTCAAAATCGGTTAGCAAACAATTCAACACAAGATGAGTAAGAAGGTAAGGGGTGGACCTGCAACTCATTCTCTTCACTAACATCATCTAGGTCTCCTTCAGTGATATCTTCCTCCTCTTCAGGATCATACTTAGATCTAGAGTAATCATTTCTTATCTTTTTAGGAGAGAATACAGTTGGCGATGCGAGCAGACTTGCAAAGGGCCTAACACCCAGTTGTTGCAACCACTAATTGTTTCTCATGATGTTTTTCAATAGACTTTCTTCCATGGGATGCATTTGAGGATCTAACATTAATAAAGAAATCCAAGTAAGCTACAAACTAAACAAGCAATTAAAAAATATAATGTATGGTGTTGATTGCCTTATAGCAAACATGAGCAGAAAAATGAAACTATTGCCTCTCACACAAGAAATTTCATAGGCAAGAAATATGAAATGCATGAACATCGAGCAGACTTAAAAGAGCAGAAAATTCACAGGCAAGGAGGTTGTTTACTTTCCTGTAGGCGCTACGGCCTTTTTCTTTGTGTGATTCTTGCCGGGAACCTTGTTGTCCTTCCTTGTTGACAAGGTGGACGACGATCTGGCGTGCCTTGACAGCGTGGTGAAAGGCAAAGTGCCAGACATTGACGGCGAGGTGGACAGCGAAGAGAGAGACATTGTTGGTAGGGTAGACAACGAGGTAGTAGAACTTGATGCCGAGGTTCACGGAGATGGGGAGGACCTTGTTGGTGAGGTGGCAGACCTTGCCGGTGAGGCTGACAGACAGATGACAGTGCTCGACGGCATGGTCGAAAACCTAGAAAGTGAGGATGGGTTAGGGTTTGGGCTAGGTCGACGGATAGATGATTACTAGGGCAAGCGGCAGTGGGCGAGGGTACGACGACAACCGTGCTACGATGGGTGGGCGGCGGCGAGGGCGAGCATAGGAGATTTGGATCTGTCTCCTTTCGGTGAGGGGATAAAGGAGGGATTTCAATAGATTATGTAAATGCCCTCTGCGCCAATGCATTGGTTACACTGTGCGGGCGTGCTGAACGGTAATATCAGCACACGATAGTTTCAGCGCGCGAGAAATTGGGTGCTTGAAATTTTAGATCGGCGGGAGGACCGAACCCGAAATTTTGGATTGGCGGGAGGACGAAAGCACAAATTTTTGGGCGTTGGATGAGTGATGTGTGGCTAAAATAAATCAACATTTATGTTTCAAAATAGCAGCCAAGATTACAGCAATTAGGGTTCTTAAGCTAGGTGCCAGGTCTTGTTAATCTCTTACTAGATCTCTGAATAAATGTCTTGTTTTGTACCTAGAAATGATTTTTTGGAAAATTCTTGAGCGAGCTACGAGGTACCTCAAGGCACCGGGAAAATTGGAAATGGATTTTCCGTGCACAGAAAGTGAAAACTTCCCAAAGCACCATTGTTTTCCATCATAAGGTACACACGTGTGTGAAATATGGGCACATTGCAACAAACTATGCCATGATTCTTGTCAGGACCTAGCTCAGTTGCCTTGAAAACCATGAATCCTTGAAGGCGGAAACTCATTTCTCTGAAAACTTTTTCCGAATAATCCCCGTACCACATGTTTGTCAAACCATGGTCAGAAAGCCCAAAAATCCCCTAGAATGCAATGACACTAGAGACACCATGTGTCAAACCATGGTCACAAATCCCCAAAAGCCCCTAAAATGCAACTGCTAGAATGATGAACCAGTGTGATAGAAGTTGCATCACCACATCCATTGGAGTGTGTGTGGTCATGTGTATCAAGGTGGTTTTGAAAAGAACACATGCATTGATTCTAGAGACTCCATGTGTCAGGTCATGGTCAGAAAGCCCAAAAAACCACTGGAATGCAACTGCCACATAGAATTGTGAACTAGTGTGACAGAAGTTGCATCACCACATCCATTATTGGAGTGTGTGTGGTCATGTGGACCAAGGTGTGGTTTTGAAAAGAAAACATGCATTGACTCTAGAGACTCCCTGTGTCAAACCATGGTCAGAAAGCCCAAAAAGCTCCTGGAATGCAAGTGTCATATGGAATTCTGAAGTAGTGTGACAAAAGTTACATCACCACATCCATTATTCGAGTGTGTGTGGTCATGTGAGATCAAGGTGTGGTTTTGAAAACAATACATGCATTGACTCTAGAGACACTCCATGTGTCAAACCATGGTCAGAAAGCCCAAAAATCCCCTAGAATGCAACTGCGAGAATGGTGAACCAGCGTGAAATAAGTTGCATCACCACATCCATTATTTGAGTGTGTGTGATCATGTGAGATAAAGGTGTGGTTTGGAAAAGAACACATGCATTGACTCTAGAGACACTCCATGTGTCAAACCATGGTTAGAAAGCCCAAAAAGCCCCTAGAATGCAACTGCCACATGGAATTGTGAACCAATGTAAGTTGTATCACCACATACATTATTGGAGTGTGTGTGGTCATCTGGACCAAGGTGTGGTTTTGAAAAGAACACATGCATTGACTCTAGAGACTCCATGTGTCAAACCATGGTCAGAAAGCCCAAAAAGCCCCTGGAATGCAACTGCCACATGGAATTGTGAACCAGTGTGACTGAAGTTGCATCACCACATCCATTATTGGAGTATGTGTGGTCACGTGGAAAAATGTGTGGTTTTGAAAAGAAAACATGCATCGAGTCTAGAGACTCCATGTGTCAAACCATGGTCAGAAAGCCCAAAAAGTTCCTAGAATGCAACTGCCACATGGAATTGTGAACTAGTGTTGTGAGATAAGTTGTATCACCACATCCATTATTGGAGTATGTGTGGTCACGTGGAAAAATGTGTGGTTTTGAAAAGAAAACATGCATCGAGTCTAGAGACTCCATGTGTCAAACCATGGTCAGAAAGCCCAAAAAGTTCCTAGAATGCAACTGCCACATGGAATTGTGAACTAGTGTTGTGAGATAAGTTGTATCACCCACACCCATTGGAGTGTGTGTGTGGTCATGTGGATCAAGGTGGTTTTTAAAAGAACACATGCAATGACACTAGAGAGACTCCATGTGTCAAACCATGGACAAAAACCCAAAAAGCCCCTAGAATATAATGCAACTGCCACATGGAATGGTGATATAGTGTGATAGAAGTTGCATAACCACATGCCTTGGAGTGTGTGTGGTCATGTGGACAAAGGTGTGGTTTTGAAAAGAAAATATGGATTGACTCTAGAGACTCCATGTGTCAAACCATGGCCAAAAAGCCCCTAGAATGCAACTGCTACATGGAATTGTGAACCAGTGTGACAGAAGTTGGATCACCACATCCATTATTGGAGTGTGTGTGGTCATGTGGACCAAGGTGTGATTTTGAAAAGAAAGCATGCATTGACTCTAGAGACACTCCATTTGTCAAACCATGGTTAGAAAGCCCAAAAGCCTCTAGAATGCAACTACCACATGGTATTGTGAACTAGTGTGATAGAAGTTGCATCACCGCATCCATTATTGGAGTGTGTGTGGTCATGTGAGATCAAGGTGTGGTTTTTAAAAGAACACATGTATTGACTCTAGAGACACCATGTGTCAAACCATGGTCAGAAAGCACAAAAAGCCCTTGGAATGCAACTGCCACATGGAATTGTGAACTAGTATGGCAGAAGTTGCATCACCACATCCATTATTGGAGTGTGTGTGGTCATGTGGATCAAGGTGTGCTTTTGAAAAAAACACATGCATTGACTCTAGAGACACTCCATGTGTCAAACCATGGTGAGAAAGCCCAAAAAGCCCCTGGAATGCAACTACCACATGGAATTGTGAACCAGTGTGATAGAAGTTGTATCACCACACCCATTGGAGTGTGTGTGGTAATGTGGATCAAGGCGTAGTTATGATATACTACATCCTTATAAGTGAAGAACATTATAAATGCAGAAGATTTAACCTTTCCTGAATAAGATAATAAAAAATCCGACCCTATGTGGGACCCACTCGTCATGCTGCTACTCGCTTAACCCTCCCTAGTCCCCACCACTTCGCACACATCCGTTCTACCCGGCGACCAAATCCCCGCCCCTCCCCGGCGACCACCAAATCCCCTCCCCTCCCCAGCAACGACGGCGGCAGCATGCTCATGGGTAAGGCTCCTCGACCTATCTCAACACATCTCTACTACTGCGCGTCTGTGCTTGATCTAGGACACTGCATCGGTAATGTTGTGCTCGATCTAGGTCACTATGTTTGTGCTCTAGGTCACCGACGACGGGTCTAGGCCCTAGGTAAACACTCGATATAGGTCTAGGCCCTAGGTAAACACTCGATCTAGGTCTAGGCTCCATGTCAATAGGCCCCCACGCTTGTTTTAGTCACGTGATGCTTGTGCCTCTAATTTAATTCTTGTATTTACTCTTTGGGCAAGTAGGATGAACTGTGAGGATTGTAGATTCTGCGGTATGAAGGCTAGGGAGATACAGGCGCAGGTTCTAAAATTGTTTCTACTAGCACTAACTGTCTCAACACACCGCCTCCTTGTTCTATCGTAGTAATACTCGTCCTCAGATTTCTTAATGATCTTCAGATGGACTATATGGTGTTGAACCCCAAAAAATTGGAAGTCATTGCGCAAAACATCATGCCGATGGCACCGAGAAATTGCTCCATCCTACTAAAGATCATAAAATGTGAGGATTGCAAGCAACCCGTTGCCAAGAAATCTGAGAAACCGAGGGACCTTACTAGCAATTAGAGTCATTGACATTAGCTTAAAGTTATAGTCATTCTTATGCTGCTACAGATTACTTTCTAATATATTATTTTAGGTCCCTCGATGAAGGGCGGGGAGGACTTCGATGATTACTGCATGTTTGGAAATGACATGGAATTGACTTCAAATCAAGCTGCGTATCTCAGAGGAATTTCAGGACACAAGGCACCTATACCACACTATGTGTGCAAGATGAAAAAGTCAAAATGTCACCCTGGGAAGGCCAAGATGGTAAACTTCTGAGATTTGAATCTTTAAGGGCGTGTTTGTTTCAAAGGAATAAATCCTACAAAATTCCTATGCATTGCTTTCCTACACTACAATCCTATAGGATTTCTAACAAGAGGTGAGACCTCTTGGAAAGATTCCTACATGTCTATGACAACTATGACATGTACCTAAACCCTATAAAAATTTCATGTGTTTTTCCAACGGTGCAATCAAATAGCTTACCTTACCAATTCCTGTATTTTTCATTCCTGTAGGATCCTTAGTGTCATGCCATTCTATTCCTACACTTTTCCTATCCTTTTGTTTTACAAATCCTTTGAACCAAACGACCCCTAAATCTACTTATGCACATTGAACTATACTTCAGCAACTAACTTTATTCTTCACACCCAATACTTTTTAGCTACCTATAACAATTCCCACCTCAACCAGTATATGCCATTGGAGATTCATGTCATAGTCGCAGATCATGTAGGACGTGAGCATGTTCAGTTCATCCAAGGCAGGAATGGTGTTGCCCAAATGACAAGCAACTGGTCAAAGGTTGTTGAGGTTGCTCAAATCAAAAAAGGGGATTTGTTCATCTTCACCTTCTTTGAGGAGCCCATATATGGCTACATGTGGCATTTTAATCGCCTGAAATGAGGGCACAAAGTACCTGGTTATGCGGGTTGGCTTCATGTAAAGTCATAGTCGGTTTGGAACTGAATGTGAACCTGCATGTTGTGTACTTGGTTTGGAACTCTTTGTGAATCTAGTTGTCTAGTTGGTTTGGAACTATATCTCAACCATGTTCTCTATATATTTGTAAGATTGTGTGTTATCTCCATGTTGATATATGTTGTGTTGATTGTTGCTATAATTTCTTGTACTTTCACATTTTGCTTCTTCATGTGATTGAGAACATGAGTATAACAAATATGAAGTAGTTCTATGTTTGAAACATAGTTATCTTGTCTAGCTGTTGAGGCTGTTAGTCAAAACATCACTGTAAATATTGAAGGACGGTTGATTTAGGACATGCTTATAAGAATGGCAAAGTAGTAGAACTATCAGAACAGAGTCCGTTGGTCCAGTGGTTCTAGACCTTCGACCAACGAGTGTGCTCGCGAATTCGAACCATGGTCAGGGTACTCTATTTTTATGCTATGTAATTTCTATCAGATGGACTGATAGCTGGGCCTGGCCAAAATTGTGAGAATAACCCGTTACACCCTGCCGTTCAAACCGAGCTGACAGGTGGGGTGCATGCACGGATGGCTTGGTCGTAAGAAAAACACAGTCAACCAATGGCCATTGACGAATTCCGTGACGTTTTTCTACAGGACAAAATGCTGAACTAGGCATCAGGGCCTCGGACAAAATCCACGACGAATTTTTGTTGATGAAAACTTGGAACATCATGGATAACTGGGCTAGAGTTCCTTCGAGTGCGTCACGATGAAAGGGCCCAGGATGTCACACATCTATGACATTTTTATGGTGTGTCATGAATAAAATGTCATGGATCATCCAGATTCTTGTAGTGGTCGGGCCTGCCGACCCGGACCGGTATGATAGCAAGCGCATTGGCCACAATGGAGACATGGGGGTGTCTCGAGTACCTCCTCGATGGCACCAAGCACAGCGTCAACCGTGAGGTTGCTACGACGATGCGAGATGCGAGAAGGGCGCGGCGGCGTGAGATGCGAGAAGGGTATAGTAGTCGTACAGGAGGCAGCGACGGCAGCGCGATATGTGAGAAGGGTGCACTGGCCACCGTCCAGGAGGTGGGCACGGGGATGGCGATGCGAGATGGGCATGGCAGCGTGACTGGGCGGCAACGATGGTGGTTGTTTTGGAGGCAGGGAGAGCAATTTTGTGGTAGGTGGAGGAGAGGTACACCGTCAAATGGGCCCCATAGTGGACATGCCGGACGAGGCCAGACACGACTGCGCGTCCATTCTCGCGCAAACTTGTCCCAATTCTGGTCCTAAAATGCAGTGGTCTAGGCCAAAAAAATGGACAAAAAGAAATATGCGGTATGCCATTGGGGGTTGGTGTTTGTCCGACCAAACAAAAACGGGCTGAATTGGTCCGTTTGCGGGGGTCCGTTGGAGTTGGCCTTAGGCCATCCTAGCGGAGGCCCCCGAACAGACAAATCTGGCATGTTTTTGTCTGAGCGAGCAAGTGCCATCCCTAAAGCCAGCTCCAACGGCCCATCCCAAATCAAACACCGAATCTGTATGATTTGGTCCGTTTGTGGGTAGGAGGACAAAACAATCGGACACACGTCCGGCCCAATTTGGTAGTGCCCCAACGGTGTCTCCCTCGCATATCTGCAGCTCGCTGGAGCCATCCCTGCAACTTGCTGGAGCCGTTCCTATGCTGGAAGCTCACGTCCCCACACTGGAGAGGAGCACAACCACCGTCCCGTGTCGTGCTCGTTGATGACCCACAAGTTTAGGGGGTGTATCGCAGTATTTTCGATAAGTAAGAGTGTCGAACCCAACGAGGAGCAGAAGGTGCTGGCGAGTGGCTAGGAGCAGGAATTCTCTGTAAATACTTAGCAAACGGATTTTTAGGGTTTTTTGATAATGCAAGTAAATAAAGTACGAGTAAATAAAAGACAATAAGAATAAATGCAGCAAGTGGCCCAATCCTTTCTTCAGCAAAGGACAAGCCGGTTGTATTACTTAAGATGACCAAACGTTCTCGAGGACACATGGGAATATAATCAAGTGCTTTCGCTTTGTTTCGTTGATTAATCTTCTTTAGTTTGCTAAATGTTGTGTGGGTGAACCTGTGCTAATGTACCAACCTTCCTAGGACTAATACATACTTGTGATTATACCCCTTGCAAGCATCCGCAAGTACAAGAAAGTAATTAAGCTAGAAACCAAACCACAGCTTTAAACTCTAAGACCCTGACGTCCCTTGTGCAATGGTTTCCTAACAGGGGTTCAGGTTTCTGTCACTCCGGCAACCCCTACGATTAGTAGCCAAATACACAATGCATTCCCCTAGGCCCATATAGGTGAAGTGTCATGTTGTCTATGTTCACATGACACCACTAATAGAAGTACACCATAACTTAAATATCAAACTATTGAATCTTTCTCAACACAATTCCACTACTAACAACATGACTTCTCCCATGTCCTCAAGAACAAAACGAACTACTCACAAGACATCATATGGATCATGACCAGAGATGAACTAATGATGTGTAACAATCTGAACATAAACTATAATTTAATGGTTCACTCAATAGCATCAACTACAAATAGTAATCAACACCAGGAAAGTTTCCCCTAAGAACTATACAAGATTCAACCCAATTGTTACAGCGGTATGGAGATGGTGATGATGGCTGGTGGAGATGATGGTGGTGATGATGATGGTGGTGATGATGATGATGATGATCCCGATGAAGTCCAGCTTGATGGTGGTGTTGATGGCGATGATCTCCCTTCTTTGGGAAGGAATTCCCCCGGCAAAATTCTGTCTGCCAGAGAGATCTTTCTCTCTTGGTGTTTTCCGCCCCGCAGAGGCGGCGTAATCTTCCTGTGGTTGCTCCCCGAGTCTTAGGGTTTTGGGAGGATAATATATGCCAGAGCGGAGAGCCAGGGGTGGACTAGGGCGCCCACACCACCTGGTGGCACGTCCTAGGGTGGCCCACGCCAGGGGTGGTCTGGGCCCCCTGTGGCCCATCTCCCCTCCTCCTTCTGGTAGCCTTCGTCTTCTGGAAAAATAAGATTTTCCATATATTTTCCCGGATTTTCTGATCTTCGCAAATTTTGCCTCCAAACAGCACCTTTTCTATTAGAATCCTGACTGCAGCGGTCCATGCTCCAAAACTCATCAACCATGCAAAAACAAATGAAATAACATAAGTATCATCTCTTAATATGAAATATATCAATGAATAACATTAAATTATGATATAGAATAGTGATGCAAAATGGATGTATCAACTCCCCCAAGCTTAGATTTCACTTGTCCCAGAGCGAAACTGAACTCAATAAACATGACCTCAGGTTTATGGAGTGAAGAGTCGATAAAAGAATACAGACAAGAAGCATCGCATTCATCAATACATAAGTTATAATAGAAGACAACTCACTATTATATAACTTAACTTGCAATAAGTAAAGGAAACACAATAAAGATACATAAAGTGAATCATAATTGGTAATGGCAAACTTAGCTCTTGGTCGAAGAATAGTTGACAATTTGCTGAAGTTCACAAATAACTGATTTTCAATGATAGCTTTCAAAGTAGTACTCACTAAGATAAGAGCAAAGTGCAAAACAAGGAACATAGGATACATGATTGAATAAATCATCATATGAATGGATGAAACACAACAACTCAAAATACTTGCTGAGATAGAAGAGAATAGGTTTACTGACTCAACTAAAAAGTAAAAGAAAGGCCCTTCGTAGAGGGAAGCAGGGATTTCAAGTTTCATAAAGAGCTTCCAAAAATTATGGTACTTATTAGCTTTCAGCTCTCATTGCCCCTATCATAAGCATCTTCAGGTGATTAAGGTTAACGTGATCAAATATGAGGATATGCTTGACAAGTTGCAAGTTGAAAATCTCATGTACCTGGAATACGAGGGTCGCTCCTCATGCTACTCAAGTTTAGTCACTGGTAAGTTCTTGTCATAGTAAGTACATGTGTATCATAGAGAACCGCCAACGGGGTACCCCTTGCCCGATGATACAAAATAATCCCCATATCAAAATGACAAGGCAAGCAAACAACAAGCATCTCAGCAATCTTCTTATTTACCATGGGAATATGGTGCTTTTTTCTCTCTTTCCTATTTTCTCATCTTTTTTTTCTTTTTCTCTTTTTCTCAATCTCTATCTCTTTTTTTATAAGAAGAATGCTTCATAGATGCTCATTATGGTTACGCTGCAGGTTTCCACCATGATAGCATGGATTAGACCGGCGGCCCAGGCGTTTCTCTAACACACATACATAACTCCATGGACTTACAAGCTCCCCTTTCATTTCACACCTACGACATCCATAGACAAAAGAACATGATATCAACTAGGTACAAAGTACCGGTGCACTGTTGAAAGCGTTCCCCATGACAACATGGTTCTGCTAATTCTCAACTTACAAAGTGCAAGCATATATGCAACATAGATGGGCACAATGGTTCAAGTTTATTAAATGCAAGAAAGTAAAGTGTGCCATCAAGTTCGTGAGAGCTTTAATCACTAGTTTTCACATAACAAGTTTAATTCGGAAGGTAGATAAAACATGAATTTACTTGGAATAGCAATAGTTCTAATAGGTAGGTATGGTGGACACAAATGACATAGGTTTGTGTTTAAGGATTGGATGCACGAGAAGTATTCCCTCTCAGTACAGGTTTTTGGCTAGCAAGGCTGGGTAGCAAGCATAAGAATTGAAGGAAACAGACAAACATACAAGTGATAAAAACAAACACGCAATCTTCCTTGGTAGCACAAAAGATCTTAACTAGAGAATACTAGACTTATGAGCAAATCAAGAAAGAAAGATGATGAAATTATATTTCTTTATAGTACTTTTATCTTTTCATTCAATTCTCAAAATAGTGTTGCTACTGACCAAGCCAGGTTTGCCAAAACCAACTAAATTAACTCAATGATCCCAAAGTGATACCAATGTTAACAACAAGATCAATCATATAACCATGAATTGGAAACTAATATAAGATATGCAAAAGAGTAAATGATAGAACTTCTCATTAATATTCCATAACGGCAACTCACACCAAAGGATACATATCTAACGAGAGAGGGGACACTTCCATAATGCAAACCATCCTACATAATAACTTCTCTATTCATGATATGACTCTACTAAAAAAGGTAAAAAGATAGAAGATAGTGATATGATATCGCGGCACTCCCCCAAGCTTGGAGCAAACCAAGGGGATGACAAAACCTAATGACGAATTACTCCTTTGGTGGTGGTGGTATTCTCTCGATGAGATTCATGATCAATTTCCTTAAGTCTTCAATCTCGAAGGTGAGATTACGAATCAACTCCGAGTTGTGCTCGATGCGGCTAATGATCATGTCAAGTTGTGAATCCCAGCTCTTGCGATTCTTTTCCCACTCTTCCTCCTTGAAGTCTTCTTTTCCTGCATGGCTAGAACGAGGTAAATCCCAATTGGAGGGTAATTTCTCCTTGGGCATATTCTGGTATTGATGCCCATGGATAGGGGTATGGAAAGGTTTCTTGATGTGTGGAGGAAGTGACCGTGGAAGCAAATAGTGACGCGGAGGTTTCCCTCCAGTTGACATCCGTGCAGTCCTCCTGACCCTGATAGATCTTGCCAACACTCCAATTCTTGCAATGGTAGTGCCGGTGTGCTTTGCTCCTCTTCATGTTCACTCTTGATCTCCTTATCCTGCGCGGGGTCTTGGAGGTCTTCCTCCCTAGGGTCCTTCCCATTATCATCGGCGGACACCATTGTGCTTCTAAACTATTCACGAATAGTTCATGGCAGAAACATATCGAAACGAAAACACGACGAGAACACGATATACGAACCTCGGGGGATCCGGGAGATTATATATTACGAAGTTTTACAATGAAAGGAAGGTACTGGGAGAAACCGGGTCGGAGATGGAGTCCGGGGCGGCCACACCACCTGGTGGCGTGGCCAGGGGTGGGCCCGCGCCACAGGGTGGTGTGAGCCACCCAGGCTCCACTTCCATCCCTCTTTCGCTTCGTTGCTTTCCATGTTAGATAAAAACTGCAAAAATATAACAGGATAGGATTTTCGTGGAACTTTTCTTACCAGAACTATTACCTATTCGAAAACGGACTCTGCAGGTCTCTGAATTTGGTCTTTCATAAATTTTTCCGGAGTTACCACTTGAAAAGCATCAACATCTTCATTGTAAGAATCTCCAGCCATATAGTGCTTGAGTCGCTGCCCATTCACCACTTGTGTAGTGTTATCTTTTAAAGAAGAAATTTTTATTGCTCTTGAACGATACACTTCTTCAATAACAAAAGGTCCTTCCCATTTTGACAGTAGTTTCCCTGCAAAAAATCTGAGACGAGACCTATACAATGGAACTTTCTCGCCAAGATGGGATTCTCTCTTAAGTATTCGCTTGTCATGCCATCTTTTAACTTTCTCCTTAAAGAGTATAGCATTCTCATATGCTTCACTCCTCCATTCATCCAACGAACTTAAGTCAAATAATCTTTTTTCACCAGCAAGTTTACAATCTCTATTAAGTTCTTTAACTGCCCAATAAGCTTTATGTTCTAATTCTAAGGGCAGGTGACAAGCTTTCCCATAAACCATTTTATAAGGATACATCCCCATAGGGTTTTTATAGGCAGTCCTATAATCCCATAAAGCATCGTTCAACTTTTTAGCCCAATTTTTTCTAGATCTATTAACAGTCTTTTGCAAGATGGATTTAATTTCTCTATTTGATAACTCTACTTGTCCACTAGTTTGGGGATGATAAGCTGAAGCGATTCTATGATTAACATCATATTTAGCAAGGGTCTTTCTAAAACCACCATGAATGAAATGAGAGCCTCCATCAGTCATAAGATACCTAGGCACTCCAAACCTAGGAAAGATAACATCCTTAAGCATTTTTAGCGAGGTCTCCCCATCATCACTCTTCGTAGGTATAGCTTCTACCCACTTAGTGACATAATCAACAACAACAAGAATATGAGTATAACCTTTTGAGGGAGGAAAAGGACCCATAAAGTCAAATCCCCAGCAATCAAAGGGTTCAATAACTAGAGAGTAGTTCATAGGCATTTCATTGCGTCGAGAAATATTAACACGCTGACACTCATCACAGGATAAAACAAATTTTCTTGCATCTTTGAAGAGGGTAGGCCAGTAGAAACTTGATTATAGCACCTTTTGCGCAGTTCTATCTCCTGCATGATGTCCTCCATAAGCACTACCATGACATTTATGCAATATCTCCTTTTGTTCATATTCTAGAACACATCTTCGCATAATACCATCCACTCCTTCTTTATATAAGTGTGGGTCATCCCAAAAATAATGCCTCAAATCGTAAAGAACTTCCTTCTTTGCTGAGCTGTGAAAGTTGGAGGCAAATACTTGGAGACAATAAAGTTAGCATAATCAGCATACCAAGGGCTCCCTCGCGAGCTTACCCCTACTGCAGCCAACTGTTCATTTGGGAAACTATCATTAACAGGCATAGGATTAAAAGATATATTTTCAATCGAGATAAATTATCAGCTACAGAATTTTCAGCACCTTTCCTGTCCACAATATGTAGGTCAAACTCCTGTAAGAGTAGCACCCATCTAATAAGCCTAGGCTTATCATCTTTCTTCGTCATAAGGTACTTAATAGCAGCATGATCAGTATGAATGGTAACTTTTGAGTCTACAATATAAGGTCTAAACTTGTCACAAGCAAAGATGACGGCTAGAAATTCTTTTTCAGTAGTAGCATAATTCCTTTGAGAAGCATCAAGAGTCTTTTTATCAATTCGTTGTCTAAGGACAGCACCTACAACAAAATCACTAGCATCACACATTATTTCAAAGGGTAAACTCCAATCAGGTGGTTGAACGATAGGAGCTATAGTCAAAGCCTTCTTTAGGGTTTCAAAAGCTTCCTTAGAATCATCATCAAAGACAAAGGGTACATCTTTTTGAAGAAGATTAGTGAGGGGTTTTGATATCTTAGAGAAATTATTAATAAACCTTCTATAGAAACCAGCGTGACCAAGGATACTACGAATACCTTTGATGTCTCTTGGACAGGGCATTTTCTCAATTGCCTCAACTTTAGCTCTATCAACTTCTATGCCTCTTTCAGAAACCTTATGTCCAAGTACAATACCTTCGTTCACCATGAAGTGGCATTTCTCCCAATTAAGAACAATATTAGTTTCTTCACATCTCTGCAAAAATTTATCGAGGTTGTGCAGACAATTATCAAATGAGGTTCCATAGACGGAGAAGTCATCCATGAACACTTCCACAATTTCCTCACAAAAACCATGAAAGATAGCAGGCATGCATCTTTGAAAAGTAGCGGGAGCATTACATAAACCAAAAGGCATACGTCTATAATCATAGGTTCCGTAAGGGCATGTAAAAGTAGTTTTTTCTTGATCTTGTTGTTTAACAGCAATTTGAGAGAAACCAGAATATCCATCAAGAAAACAAAAATGGGTCTTTTTAGACAACCTTTCTAACATTTGATCAATAAAAGGAAGTGGGTAATGCTTAGTAGTTTTGTTAACTTTCCTGAAATCAATACACATTATATAGCCTACTACTATTCTTTGCGGAATAAGCTCATCATTATCATTAGGGAAGATGGTAATTCCCCCCTTTTTAGGGACACAATGAACAAGACTAACCCATTCACTATTAGCAATAGGGTAAATAATACCAGCATCAAGGAGTTTCAATACCTCATTTCTTACCACTTCCTTCATCATCGGATTTAAACGCTGTTGGTGCTCTACTACAGGCTTTGCATCTGGTTCTATATTGATAGCATGCTGACATATAGTAGGAGAAATCCCTTTTAAATCATCCAGAGTATAGCCCATAGCCCCTCAGTGTTTCTTTAGTACCTCCAATAACATTTCTTCTTGCTTCCCTGAAAGTTTAGAGCTAATAATAACAAGATATATCTTATTATCATCAATGTAAGCATATTTAAGATCGTCAGGTAGAGGTTTTGATTGAAGACCGGATCCTTTTTAGGTGGCAACGTGGTACCCAAGTCTTCTACAGGCAAGTTGTGCTTAAGCATCTTAGGTTGACGACGGAGAATCTCGTCAATCTCATTTCTTTCTTCCATGAAGATTTCACTTTCATGATCTTCCATAAATTGCTGCAAAGTAGTGTTAGGAGCAAGAGTGATAGAAGCAAGTTGTTCAACTCTAAAATCCTCATTATGGGTTTCATTTTCACAAGGTTCTTTAGTAAATTTCGAAAAATTAAACTCATAAGATTCCCCATCAAACTTAGTCAAGATTTTCTCCCTTTTGCAATCTATAATAGCTCCACAGGTACTCAAGAAAGGTCTACCAAAAATGATGGGATAAGTTTTACTAGCAGCTGAACCAAGTACTAGAAAATCAGTGGGATATTTAATCTTACCACAAAGAACTTCTACATCCCGCATAATACAAATTAGAGATGGTCTCTCTATTAGCAAGGTGAATAACCACATCAATCTCTTCCAGTTCACAGGGACTAATTTCATGCATAATTTCTTTGTAAAGCTCATAAGGAATAGCACTTGAACTTGCACCAATATCACATAAACCATAATAGCAATGATCACCAATTCTAACAGAGAGCACAGGGACACTAGCCTTTTTAGTTCTATTAGGATGTGATACAATATTAGAAGCATCTTCACAAAAGACTATGTGTCCATCTTCTACACTTTTAGTGACAAGGTATTTCACAATTGCTACAACAGGTTCAATGTTTATTTGTTCATCAGGTTTTACAGTTCTCTTTGCACTTTTATTGATTACACTAGTTATCATAGGATGATCCTTTACCTTATCCGGGAAGGGTATTTTCTCGATATAAGGTTCAGGTAGGATGTGATCAATAGTGCAAAATTCAGTACTCCCAACAGGAACACAGTCAACAATATCTTTATATGGTGCATGATACTTGTTCCATCCCTTTTTTGGAATTTCAATATAAGAAGCAAAAGCCTTAAAACAATTTGTAATAAATTGAGAATCAAGACCATAAGCAGTACTAATATTTTGAAAGTCATCAGTTCCCATAAAAGATTCAATGCATTCATAATCATAATTTATACTTGACTTTCTTCCTTTGTCATTCTCCCATGCTTCAGCATTGTCTTGAATACGGTCCAGAAGATCCCATTTAGCTTCTTCTTCCATGCGAGTGAATGATCCAGCACAAGAAGCATCCAATAAATCCTTATCATGAGGAGAAATCCTTGCATAAAAGTTATTGATAATAATATTGTTGGGGAGCTCATGAATGGGACATTTGAGCATTAGTAACTTAAATCTCCCCCAAGCTTGAGTTGTACTCTCTCCATCAAGAGGCCAAAAGTTGTATATTTTATTCCAATCTTTATGAATCTCACTAGGAGGATAAATCTTTGAATAAAAGAGAGGTACTATTTCCTCCCATTCAAGAGCTTGACCATTCTTTAGCAGCTTATACCAGTCCTCAGCTCTTCCTTTTAGTGATAATGAGAATAACTTCTTCTTAACTTGATCTATTGTAATACCTGCACACTTGAACAACCCGCATAGTTCATGTATAAAGAGCAAATGATCATCGGGATGGACAGTTCCATCTCCAACATAATAGGTATCCATAACACGATCAATAATTCTTGTAGGTATTTTAAAAGTATCATTCTCAATAGGTGGTGGTTCATCTACTACCTTAGCAGCGGTAGTAGCATTACGAAATAAGAAACTCAGTGAATTATCCATATTGAAATAAAGCAACTAACAGAAGTAAACAATACTCACAGTAGAGGTTTCCTTTACCAGTTCCACTCTCCAATAGCGATTCACTCCCTGACAACGGCACTAGAAAATAGTCTTGATGACCCACAAGTATAGGGGGTGTATCGCAGTATTTTTGGTAAGTAAGAGTGTCGAACCCAACGAGGAGCAGAAGGTGTTGGCGAGTGGCTAGGAGCAGGAATTCTCTGTAAATACTTAGCAAATGGATTTTTAGGGTTTTTTGATAATGCAAGTAAATAAAGTACGAGTAAATAAAAGACAATAAGAATAAATGCAGCAAGTGGCCCAATCCTTTCTTCGGCAAAGGACAAGTCGGTTGTATTACTTAAGATGACCAAACGTTCTCGAGGACACATGGGAATATAATCAAGTGCTTTTGCTTCGTATAGTTGATTAATCTTCTTTAGTTTGCTAAGTGTTGTGTAGGTGAACCTATGCTAATGTACCGACCTTCCTAGGACTAATACATACTTGTGATTATACTCCTTGCAAGCATCCGCAAGTACAAGAAAGTAATTAAGCTAGAAACCAAACCACAACTTTAAACTCTAAGACCCTGATGTCCCTTGTGCAATGGTTTCCTAACAGGGGTTCAGGTTTCTGTCACTCCAGCAACCCCTACGATTAGTAGCCAAATACACAATGCATTCCCCTAGGCCCATATAGGTGAAGTGTCATGTTGTCTATGTTCACATGAAACCACTAGAAGAAGTACACCACAACTTAAATATCAAACTATTGAATCTTTCGCAACACAATTCCACTACTAACAACATGACTTCTCCCATGTCCTCAAGAACAAAATGAACTACTCACAAGACATCATATGGATCATGATCAGAGATGAAATAATTATGTGTAACAATCTGAACATAAACAATAATTCAATGGTTCACTCAATAGCATCAACTACAAAGAGTAATCAACACCGGGAAAGTTTCCCCTAAGAACTATGCAAGATTCAACCCAATTGTTATGGCGGTATGGAGATGGTGATGATGGTGCTGGTGGAGATGATGGTGGTGATAACGATGATGATGATCCCGATGAAGTCCAGCTTGATGGTGGTGTTGATGGCAACGATCTCTCCTCTCCGGGAAGGAATTCCCCCGGCAGAATTCTGTCTGCTGGACAGATCTTTCTCTCTCGGTGTTTTCTGCCCCGTAGAGGCGGCGGAATCTTTCTGTGGTTGCTCCCCGAGTCTTAGGGTTTCAGGAGGATAATATACGCTAGAGGGGAGAGCCAGGGGTGGACCAGGGCGGCCACACCACCTGGTGGCGCGGCCTAGGGTGGCTCGCGCTAGGGGGTGGTGTGGGCCCCCTGTGGCCCATCTCCCCTCCTCCTTCTGGCAGCCTTCGTCTTCTGGAAAAATAGGATTTTCCATGTATTTTCCCGGATTTTCTGATCTTCGCCAATTTTGCCTCCAAATAGCACCTTTTCCATTAGAATCCTGATTGCAGCTGTCCATGCTCCAAAAGTCATCAACCATGCAAAAACAGATGAAATAACATAAGTATCATCTCTTAATATGAAATATATCAATGAATAATAGTAAATTATGATATAGAATAGTGATGCAAAATGAACGTATCACTCGTGTGCCTACGCCGTACTTATAGATTAGGGCGGCGGAGCTTGGGGCGACGAAGGCACTCTGGGCGACGAAGCTTGTGTGGCGAAGGTTGGGGCAACGACATGCACAGGGGAGTATGGGTGGTGGAGCTTGGGGCAGTGGAGCTTCAGGCAACGAAGCACAAGGCGGCGGAGCTTGGGGTGCCGCGGGCAAGAGAGGATGAGTGGTGGGGCGACTAGCAATGGCAAATGGCGAACAACCAAACAATTGTTCCATGGCGACGTATTGGTGTGAACAAGTGGGGTAGGTGGGCACATGTGTGTGACGTGTGGGATACTGGGTGCACATGGGTGGACAGGCGAGATGTATTTTTTCCATACGTTTCACCGCAAATCCGGACCAAGTTTTGGGACTGGTTTGGGCAAAAAACAGACAAATCAATATTTGTGGTGGACCGTTGGGTCCTATGTTTTGTCCGAACAGACAGAAACGAGCCGAATCTATCCATTTACAAGAGGCCATTGGAGATAGCCTAAGGGCAACTCAACCAATCCCCGCAAACCAGACGAACCTTTTGAACATTTTGGCCTATTTGCAGGGAGGGAAGGACAAGAGCTCAGTCTAGGTCTGCGTTGTCCGTGTCGCTTCCCCCAACAGTGACCCTAATCAGTCTGCCTTGTTGGCCATTTCTTTATTTTCATATTACCAGGACACAAATAATAATATGCAGTCAAAATTAAGGACCACATGTCCATTATTTGTGCTTGGTCCGGCAAACCCGAAAGTACGACATACAAAGTTCATACATGCACAAAAATAAAGATAAAAGATCATGCATCTCAATCAAGGATGAACTTCCTCTTCCTTTCGAACCAAGCCCGCCGCGTTGCACCCATGGCTTCAACATCGATGGTCATGATCCTACTTTCATCCGCAAGTATGGAGACCTCCACTTCCTTTTTCTCGAGATCCAATTTTCTAGCTTTTGAGCGGACATTTAGCTCTTCTATCTCTAGCTTTTTGGATTTAATCTCATAGTAGCTCTTGGCGACATCCACCCTCTCGTTGCGCTTCCTTTCTTCCCTCTTCTCCAAAGGAACCTCCTTATCGGTCATCATCTCTTTAAACGTCTCTTGGATGGCAATTGACAAAGCCGCACTCTTGGCATCGAGCTTTGTGTTGGTCCTTAAGCTCGGCCTTTTCACTTTACATCCACTTGGGGTTGGCTCATCAACGTCAATGACTGTGGAGCTTCCTCGCTTTCCCCCTCACCACAATAGAGCTCCTTCCATTTCTCTCAGTCTTTCAACTTCGACCAACAATGGGGCAATGTGAAGGACTTGTTGTCTTAGATGGCCTTGAAGTGTTCCAAAGCTTGGAACACCTATAAAATAAATATGTTGATCGGGCCTTTGAAATGTGCATTCATATATGAACAATAAAATAAAAGGGTTAATGAACGTACCAAGTCATGGACCCCAACACCACTCACCAGCCTCCCCTCACATGCTCATAGGAAGCACAAAACATGTAGCATTGTTTGCTGATTGTTGCCTACTATTTTATGAGAGAGTTCTTGTTCCGATCACTCTCAAACGGTTTGTCGCCGAAATGACGATGCTCATCAAAGTACATCCATATCTGGTTCCAAAAGGCAACTCCTTTTGCTCGGCATCGGTTATTGCATCTTGGCCAATCTCTAGCCATGCATCACATAGCATCTCATCCTCGAGGACTGTGTAGGATGCGGTCCTCCTGCTGTCGCCTACCCGAGCTTGTCGCGATAGTTTGTCCTCAAACAAGGGCTCGATATTGATTGAAATGTCGGGGGTTTGTATATCTTGTTGGGTGTTTTGGGTTTCCTATAGGAAATCACCATTGTGTATCGATTGACAAACTATAGGTGAAGTGACCGCAACATACAAGGGACTAGAGTCATAACTGGACATAAGTTGGGGTTAATGTTTCATCAAATAGTCTGCGGGGAGCGGGCATGCTGCCAACAGGAATGGTCCTTGGGGTTTTGTTGCTTGTCGAGGACCCACCTCCGCCCACCGGTGTCACGTTGATATCAATGCGTGGTGGCATAGGGAAGGAGTCACCCATCTCCGGTGAGGGATCCCGCATGTTGCAGACCCGGGATGGCACCGCGAGGCCTGCATCCATGCAGGGAACCGGTGGCTTGTTTGCTGTCGAGTGGGAACTTGCTACCGCAGAATACACCGCATCCGGTTGCTGCTCCTTTATGGGATGAAGGGTGGCCGCTTGCGTCGAGAGGGGCCTCCGTGTTGGTCTTGTCCTACATAACCGCGGCATCCTCGATCACTTTGGACCTTTCTTCGATGAGGGCGGCCGCTGCTTCGCGCGCCCTTTGCTTTTCCTAGCGCATGCCCTGCTTCCTTGACTCCTCTGACTACTACTCGGTTGTTCGCTCCTTTTTCACCCTCGCAGTGCCGGTGGCAGCACGGTTGTTAGCTTCAGGTTCTGCCAGCGGTGGAGGATTTGCTGTTGCCGATGGAGCTAATCTAGGTGGTACGAACGGGGCCCGACTGGGGGTAACGGTGGAGGGCATGGAGGGGGGTCGTGGGCCTTGGTGCAACTACGGGTTGGCGGCAGCGGACTATGTGTAGGTTAGTGGGATGTTCGACCACTTCACCATGGGCCAAGGGAGGACATCGGTCGGACACACGAGCCATCCTCCCCCCCCCCCCACAAAGGAAGCCCAAGTTTGGGCCGTGGATGCGCTGAAGCAGACCGCTGCACAGGTCCGGGTCTGTTTGTGGGTGGCCATTGGGCAGTAGCATTGGTCCGTTCAGACTGGATCGGACCCGCGCGGTCCATACACGCGGCCTCGTTGGAGTTTCCCTAACGGGCTACCCCAAATTTACTTTTGTCCGATTTTGGGCCTAAACTACTGCATTCTCAGACCAGATTTGGTACTGGTTTGCGCACAAACGGATAACTTCGCGCGTTCATCATGTCTGATCGTGTCCACCATAGTGCACACGTTGCAGTCTCTCTCACTCCCTCTCTCCATATTGCCACCTACTGTCGCTGTCGTTCCCACCTACAGACGTTGTCGTTGCTGCCAACACTGCTTCCTCCTCCCCTCCGACCATCGGACCGTCGCCATTGTTGTTACCTGCCGCCTGGCATGTGCGGTTCAACCTAGGTGAGCACCATCGACCACCAAGGGCATGTCCTCTCTGAGGCCCTGCTCTCCCCTGTACCCTGCCGCCCTGCTGACTAGCACGAGCACGCTATTGTCGTTCCCCGCCGCCTAGCACGCACGCTTCCTTCGGCCTAACTGTACTTCTAGCAACAAGCTCAGAAACGATATAGAGCGTGAGATGACTTTGCAATCGATCTTGATAGGTTGATCGATGATTTATTAAGGTCTATGGTGATCGAGCGTCTGATGGCTCGGGCTCAGCGAAGGCCATGGAAGTTAGGTAGGGCGATTTGGGCGCTAGCAGCTTATCCCCTCTCCGCCTGTCTTGGCTCCCATCTACAACACTGGATGTCGCTGTTCTCCGCCCACCCGGTTTGGCTCCCATCTGCAATGTCGGCCACCGATCGTTCTCCGCCAGCCTGCCCGGCTCCGGTGACTGCTCCAACAAAATGCTCACCTGCATTGTGTGCTGTAGCGGCCGCTCCGGCGCCGCTGTGTTGCTGAGTTAGTGCGGCGGCAACCAATTTGTCCCGTCCGTATGCGGGAGAAATGCTGTTGGAGGCGTGTGTCGAATTGGGTCGGACACCTGTTGTCCTCTCCACCCCTCAAACAGACGAAACCAGATAAATCCGGTGTCCGATATGCGGTACGTGGTTGGAAATGGCCTTAGGACGAAGGAGTGTAATAGGTGGGATTGAACATTTATCCCTCTTGTCTAACTCTAGACCAAGTCTAATGAGTAGGACTGAACAAATCTCACTTATTTCAGTTGTCTAACTTAGTTTAGAGTTAAACTAGAGATAAGAACCAACCCGTGGTTGGATGGTTAGGAGTGCAATGGCACCCTTATCCCATTGATTCGTCCAAAACGTACCTACTTTCCCAAACACTTTTGCTATTGTTTTTCCCCTAAACTTGTGTGATTTGGATACAACTAACACGGACTGACGCTGTTTTCAGCAGAATTACCTTGGTGTCTAGTTTTTGTGCAGAAAATCAACTATGAGGAAAAATCCCGGAAAATATGCCAAAAATCCTATTTCACCAGAAGACTCACGGAGCCAGAAGACGATATGGAGGAGGGCCATGAGGGGCCCACACCACCTGGCCGCGCGGGCCAGGCCTGGTCGCGCCAGGGGGTGGTGTGGCCGCCTCGGCTACCCCCTGCCTCCGTCTTCGCTTATAAGATGCCTCTTGACCTAAAAACCGAGGGGGGTTCGATGTTTTCCAGAAAGAGTTCAGCTACGCTGCCACCACCAGATTTCGCAAATCAGAACCAGAAACTCTGTTCTGGCACCCTGCCGGGATAGGGAATAGGAGGAGATCATCGCCATCATCGTCACCATCGCTTCTCCATCGACCATCCATGATTCCCCCATCTATGAGTGAGTAATACCCCGCTGCAGGCTATGGGGATGGTAGGGATTGGATGAGATTGTTCATGTAATGGCATCAGATTGTTAGAGCATGGTGTGTAGTATCTATTATTAGTGCTTTTTGACTTTATTGCAACTTGTTATGCTTAATTCTTGTCACTAGGGCCCGAGTGCCATGATTTCAGATCTGAATATGTTATTGATTCATTATGATAGTATTGTTTATTGTATTACCTGCAAGTTGTAGACACATATTGTTGTCCGGAACCGAAGGCCCCGAAGTGACAATAATCAGGATAACCGGAGGGAATGGCTTTGATGTGAGGATCACCTGTGTTCACGGAGTGTTAATTCTTTGCTCTGGTGCTCTATTAAAAGGAGCACCTTAATTGCCACTAGTTCCCTTGAGGCCCCACTGGAAACGGGTTGGCAGGACAAAAGATGTTGTGCAAGTTCTCATTGTGAGCACGTATGACTATATATGGAACACATGCCTATGATTATTTAGTACTTGGATGCTTTATATTATTTATCTGCAAATGCCCTATGTCTTGATTGCCATATGAATTGTCTTGTCCATGCAACGCCCGTCCATCCATCCCTATGCCTACCGCGCTTTAATCCTACTGTTTACTACAATTGTTACTATTGTCTTTACTTTTACTACCGCTATCGCTTTGCTATTGCTACTACAAAACTGTTGCTACTGATAAACTACTGCGAGCAAGATTGTTTCCATGTGCAGCTGAATTGACAACTCAGTTGTTAAGGCTTATAAATATTCTTTGACTCCCCTTGTGTCGAATCAATAAATTGGGTTTTACTTCCCTCAAAGGCTGTTGCGATCCCCTATACTTGTGGGTCATCAAGACTATTTTCTGGCGCTGTTGCCGGGGAGCTTAGCTCTATTTATCAAGCTCACTTGGAATCACTATTGTTCGCTGCCATCCATCCATCATGGGTAAGTCACGTGATGGCAAGGTCCCTATTTTACCATCCACTACAAGGAGAGGTACGGTTCTGAACACCTCTGTTGCTCTTGATTCACCATCTGTGATGAGTAAGCTCCTTACACCACCACATACGCATGCTACACATACTACTACTACTGCTGAATCTGAAACTTCGGATACTTATGATGCTGCTTCTACTGTGCTTGATAAGAGTGGTTCATTAGGTCCTTTCCTAGATGCTACGATTGCTAGAACTATAGCTGGAATTACTGAAACTCCTAATGAAGATATTACTACACCTGAGTCTAGAGAGAGCTATGATATTGAAGATGGTTATATAGAGATGACTGATGAATTTATTAAAGAATGTCAAAACACTCATGATAAAAGTGCTATTAAGAGTCTTCTTGAGAAACATACTGTTAGACCTAAATTATCTCCTAATGCTAAGATTGCTACATCTCCCATAAACATTAAATATAAGGATCATGATTTCTCTCTTGATTTATGTTACATAACTATTGTTGAGAAAGAACCTTTTTGTGGGACTAAGAATGAAAGTGTTGTAGCACATATGACTGAGCTTTCTACCATGAGTGACCTACTTTGTGGTTAAATTTTTCCCTTTTTCACTGAAAGGAGAAGCTAAAGCTTGGTTTAATAATTTACCTCCTGGATCTATTGATAGTCCTGATTGCTTGATTAGTACTTTCCTTCAGAAATATTTTCCTCCTAGTGCTAGACATGCCATTTTGTAGGAACTTTTTGATTTTAAACAGGGAGAAAAAGAGATATTGCCTGAATCATGGGCAAGGTTTTGTGCTTTGATTCATGGACAGGCTGATCCATTACCTAAGAATGAGCTTCTTGATATATATTATAATGGACTAACTGAAGAATCTAGGACATACCTGGATAGTTGTGCTGATTGTGTTTTCAAGAATAGAACTCCCAAAGAAGCTGAGGAATTAATGGCTAAAATAAGCAAGAATTATGATGACTGGACTGCACCGGAGCCAACTACACCTGAGTTAACTATGCCTGAGCCGACACCAACGTCAAAGAAGAGGGGAGTTATTGAACTAAATGATGAAGTGATGAAGGAAGCTAAGAAATGTCTTAAGGAGAAGGGTATTAAAGCTGAAGACGTGAAGAATTTACCTTCTATAGAAGAATTATGTAAGCCAATCTCCCACTCATCCACTATTGAGTCACACTCTCTCCAACATTTTGACAAAGGTGATATTCCTGACTCTAAACCTCCTGATCAATGCTTAGAAGAATTTGATATTTTTATTATTAAGCAAGATAATTTCAATAAAAGAGTGCAAAATCATCTAATGGAAAACTCTAGAGCTATTATTGAGTTAAAAGATATTGTGGAAAGAACCTCTAATGATGTTAAAATGCTTGTTAAACATTTCCAAATGGTTCAAACTCAAATTGATCAGCTTATTAAAGTACAAAAAGACTTGCTAGTTAATGTTGCTAAAGAAAAACAAGCTTATGAAATTAGAACTAGAAGTGGTGCTGCCACCCAGGATCCTCTATATCCCGAGGGGCGTCCTAAAAGAATTGAGCAGGATTCTCAACAAATCAAAAATAGAGGCACTTCTCCTAATAAAAGGAAAAAGAAACATAAAACTATTATAGAATCTCCTGAACCTGCTGTAGATCCTAATAGTGTATCTGTCTCTGATGCTGAAACTGAAAGTGGCAATGAGGAAAATGATGCTCATGATAAATAAAAACATAAAGAAGAACCTGAAAGGCACACTTAGAATACTGAATACACTAAAGAAGATTTTATTGCTAAGAAACATGGTAGTGAAAGAGAGCCTTGGGTCCAAAAACCTATGCATTTCCCTGATAAGAAACCCAAGTCAAAGGAAGATGAACACTGCAACAACTTTTGTGAGTGGATGAAACCTTTATTTTTGCAAATTCCTTTGACTAATGCTATTAAATTTCCTCCTTACTCAAAGTATATGAAGGATATTGTCTCTAATAAAAGGAAGATCCCTAATGAAGAAATTTCTACTTTGCTTGCTAATTATTCCTTTAATGGTAAGGTTCCAAAGAAACTTGGAGACCCAGGGATTCCAACTATTACATGCTCTATTAAAAATAGTTATGTTAGAACTGATTTGTGTGATTTGGGAGCAGGAGTTAGTGTTATGCCTTTTTCTCTCTATAGGAGACTTCAATTGGAAAACTAATACCAACTGATATATCTTTGCAAATGGCTGATAAATCTACTACTATTCCTGTTGGTATATGTGAGGATGTACCTATTCAAGTGGCTCATAATTGCCTTATATTAACTGACTTTGTTGTGCTTGAAATGCCTGAAGATGACAATTTGTCTATTATTCTTGGGAAACCTTTTATTAATACTAAAGGAGCTATTATTAATTGCAATCAAGGAAAGGTAACTTTTAATGTTAATGACAAAGAGCATACTGTCTATTTCCCAAAGAAGATTGATAGGAATTGTGGATTAAATTCAATTGAAAATATTGAGGGCATTCAAGTTGGAGAAATATATTGTCCCATACCAAGAGAAAAATATGAAATTATTATGATTGGGACCATTGCTATCAAGGTTGAGGTAACATAATCATTGAGTGGAATACAAAGTTTTGTTTCATATAAAATTGTTTTGGTAACAAGACCTGATCAACCTTGTTAACAAAGGGATTTTAATGAACAAAACAATGTTTTCACCATGATTATCTGCGCTTACTTTTACTTTATCCATTTTAGTTTTTGCTTTCACTTAGTTTACTTTTCTATTGTTAGTTTCTTGCTTATTAGAGTGTCTTAGAACTTCTGAAGTTTAGGTTTTGTTTTGTTATTGCATCATTTCAAAATCATCTTTCTGCAAAAAAATCATTCATTAATATGTGAAAATTGCTCAAAAATAAAGTGTCTCGAAAAATTCCAAAAAATTCATATTAAATTTTTACGAGAAAAAAGGGGCAGAGAAGTGCCTGGAGAGTACCAGGGGGGCCCACTAGGCAGGCACACCACCTGGTGGCGTGGCCACACCAGGGGCGCGCCTAGCCATGGTGTGGGCCACCCCTGGCCCTCCACTCACTCTCTCACTTGCAACTTCTTTCTCTCTCCCGAGAAAACACCAGTTCATTGCTCAAACTCGCGTTCCTGCTGTTCTTTCTCGTGATTTTTGATCTCTTTGCTTAACCCATCTTTGCCACTGAGATTTGGAGCATTTGTTCTCTAGTATGTGACTCCTCTACTTGTCCAAGTAGATTTGTGTTTAGTGGATTATATCTTGAGTATTTTGCTACTGTAGGTGATAGGCTATGCAAGCTTGTAAGCTTTTTCAATGCTTAGAAAATTTGTTTTGATGCATTCTTAGGCCTCTTACAAGTCCCTATATGTAGTCCCTTTCATTATGTACTCACTTTGCAATCACTTCAATGATGGTTGTCTAAAAATTTCAGAAAAGAGGATGGATGAACACCAACTCAACCAGCATGAATTAAGGGTGCCTGCGGTTATGAAGGTTCACCATGAGGAGGAAGTTTTTCCTTCTATCTATCCATGCCCCGAATTCATGAATGTTGTAGGGATTTCTCAAGATTTCCATACCTTAATTACTAATGCAGGATTGGAGCATTTTGTGGGGGATGAACCCTACCAATTTGTGAAGTTAACTATGTCTGTGGTGCAGGACTTTCGATTTAGTTGCTCTTTGCCTAACCCCATGGTTCACTACAAAATCTACAATATAGTTGTCGATCTTCCGTTTGATGATTTTTGTGCAGCTATTAGAGTACCTCAGTGGGGATCGTGTGAAAGGATTAGGGAGCGACCTACACCACTCATGGACTTGTATGTGGAGATTTGCCAAGGGAGCAGCTTCTCAAAGGAGAGTGGTAAAATTCATAATATTCATCTCCCGTCTATTCGCTACTTTGCCTACTTTATTGCCAAGTGTGTTCTCGCTAGGAAAACTGCTAATAAATTATCCTCATATGATCTAGCATTCATCTCAGCTACTTTAAAACAAGATAGGACTTATAATTTGGGTGGCTTGATAGCTTTCCCTCTTGCTGCTAATCGCGATAAAGGTGGAATTTGTGGAGGCCTCATCGCCTCTCGTTTATTAGCTTTGCATGGTTTAGTGCCTCATCATTTAGACCTACAGTTTCCTATAGAGAGGCTTGACCTTAATTACATGATACAACATAAATTCGTTTCTTCATGGGCTAATTTGAGTGATTTGTCTTATGAAATAACCTTTCTCAAGGCTGGTTGGATAAGGAGTAAGTCCGAGCATGTTTTTCTTTTGCCTGCACCTGTTTTGTTTAACCTTGAGGCCAGGGTAGGATGGTCACTCACTGAGGAAGATCTTGATGCATATCTGGGGGAGCTCTCCCAGCAGGAGCAAGATACTGGAAGGGAGGCTACAGATGATTCGGTCCAGCCCTCTAATGAGGGGGAGTCTTCGTACCAGCAGCCTACCTATGATTGGGGAGCTTCTTCTTCCCAAGGGCATAACTACGATCATTCTTATGATGACCCGCCAACATGGAATCCTTACCCGCGTTGGGTTGATCTCCACTTAGGCCAAAAGCCTAAGCTTGGGGGGGGGGTACACCGACATCACACTCATCTACATATCATGTTCAGCCGGTACTTTGTATATCCATGTTTCGCTTTATTTTTACTTTTTGTTCTTGCTTTGTTTCTGCTTTCCAAAACACAAAAAGACCAAAAATATTTTCGTTGTTTCTCTTTGTTTGCTTCTTTTTATTTTTGCCTTGGTTTTCCTTTTTGATTTTATCTTTGTTTTGATTATTCTAAAAACCCAAAAAGATTTCTCTTTGCTTGTTCTTTCTTTTGGTTCTTGCCCTTAAAAATTGAAAACCCAAAAATATTTGTTGTTCTTCTTTGGTTTTGTGAAGTTCGTTGAAGGGTTCAACAGTCCTCAGTGGAGTTTGGTTTCATGATATTATTCAAGCCGCACAAGTGAAGGGCAATAATGAAGATTAATGACAACTTGAGGTGTGATAAGAGGCTGGTAACGAACTCTATTTGTTTTCATTTTTGTACATATACTCATCATTGTGGGCATGCTTAGTCTGTTCATGTAAGGCGTATGTTATTTATGGATGCTTAGTAGTTCTTGCTTTCTTATGATTATGTCCAGCTTGCTAATAGTTTGTAGCATGTCATATGAATGTTTGCTTGTATTGTTCCATTCATAACTTGGTACGACACTGTGGTATCCTCCTCTGAATGTTTCACTTGAATTGACTTGGCACATGCTCAAGCATGCATATGACTGAAACAATCAGTTAAGCCTCGATGAATTATTTTGCCTCAGGGTTTTTGAATCACTTTCATGACGTAATTAGTCATGTTTTGTTGCAAGCATGATTATGACAGTTATTGCTCTCTCATTTGTCGCTCCCTTACTATTTCTAGCCTTCACTTGCACTGAGTATAAGCTCTACTCGTGTTTCCAACTCCCCAAAATAAATATTGCCAAAAGTGTCCACCATACCTACCTATTAGCATCATTTGCTATTCCGTGCATATTAAGTATGCATTGTTTTCTTCCGAATAAAATGTTTGCTTATTATGAAAAGGTTAGTTAGTAAAGCTCTCACGAACTTGATGGCACACTTTACTTTTCTTGCACTTAATAAACTTGAATCATTGTGCCCATCTATGTTGTGTATATGCTTGCGCTTTATATGTTGAAGTTAGCAGAACCATGTATCATGGGGAACACTTTCGACATTGCACCTATATTCCTTTGATATCATGATTCTTTTGCTTATGGATCCTAGTGGTGTGAAATAAAAGTGTAACTTGTAAGATCATGGAGTTTGTATGTGTGTTAGAGAAACGCCTGGGCCGCTATCCTAAGCCATGCCTAATCATGGTGGAAACTTGCAGCATAACCATAATGAGCACTCTATGAAGCATCCTCAATAAAAACCTATGCAAATAACAAATAAACAGATCGCTGAGATGCTCATTGTCTGCTTGTCTTGTCATTTTGATTATGGGATAGCTCCTGTATCATGTGCAAGGGGTACCCTGTTGGCGGTTCTCTATGATACATATGTACTTACAATGACAAGAGCTTACTTGTGACTGAAGTTGAGTAGCATGAGGTTCGGTACTCCTAAGCAAGGGGCATGAGATTTCAACTTATAACTTGTCAAGCATATCCTCATATTTGTTCACTTTAACCTTAATCACCTAAAAGCTGCTTATGATAGGGGCAATGAGAGCTCAAAGCTAATGAGTACCATACTTTCAGCATTTGGAAGCCTTTCAAACTTTTCAAAACTTTTTCACTTCCTTGTTGAGTCACCACTTATTCTATGAGCACTTTCTTGAGAGCATAGTTGTCATTCTTAGTGTAATGTGCTTGTTTCAAAACTTGGTTAATTATGTCATGACTTTGATGCTTGTATCCCTGATATCTTTACTTCTAGTCTTTACTTGAACAAATTTTCAGCTATTGTTTTTCCTCTAAACTTGTGTGATTTGGATACAACTAACACGGAGTAATGCAATTTTTCAGCAGAATTACCTTGGTGTCTAGTTTTTGTGCAAAAAATCAACTATCAGGAAAAATCCCGGAAAATATGCCAAAAATCCTATTTCACCAGAAGACTCACGGAGCCAGAAGACGAGACGGAGGAGGGCCACGAGGGGCCCACACCACCTAGCCAGGCGAGCCAGGCCTGGCCGCGCCAGGGGGTGGTGTGGCCGCCTCAGCTACCCCCTCGGCCTCCCTCTTCACCTATAAGATTCCTCTTGACCTAAAAACCGAGGGGGTTTGATGTTTTTCCAGAAAGAGTTCCGCTATGCCACCACCACTAGATTCCGCAAATCAGAACTAGAAACTCCGTTCTGGCACCCTGCCGGGACGGGGAATAGGAGGAGATCATCGCCATCATCATCACCATCGCTTCTCCATCGACTATCCATGATTCCCCCATTTATGAGTGAGTAATCCCCCGCTATAGGCTATGGGGGTGGTAGGGATTGGATGAGATCGTTCATGTAATGCCATCAAATTGTTAGGGCATGGTGCCTAGTATCTATTATTAGTGCTTTTTGACTTTGTTGCAACTTGTTATGCTTAATGCTTTTCACTAGGGCCCGAGTGCCATGATTTCAGATCTGAACATGTTATTGATTCATTATGATAGTATTTTTTATGGTCTTACCTGCAAGTTATATACACATATTGTTGTCCGGAACCGAAGGCCCCGAAGTGACAATAATCAGGATAACCGGAGGGAATGGCTTTGATGTGAGGATCACCTGTGTTCACGGAGTGTTAATTCTTTGCTCTAGTGCTCTATTAAAAGGAGCACCTTAATTGCCAGTAGTTCCCTTGAGGCCCCACTAGAAACGGGTTGGCAGGACAAAAGATGTTGTGCAAGTTCTCATTGTGAGCACGTATGACTATATATGGAACACATGCCTATGATTATTTAGTACTTGGATGCTTTATATTATTTATTTGCAAATGCCCTATGTCTTGATTGCCATATGAATTTTCTTGTCCATGCAACGCCCGTCCATCCATCCCTATGCCTACCGCGCTTTAATCCTACTATTTTCTACAATTGTCACTACTGCCTTTACTTTTTCTACCGCTATCACTTTGCTATTGCTACTACAAAACTTTGGCTACTGATAAACTGTTGTGAGCAAGATTGTTTCCAGGTGCAGCTGAATTGACAACTCAGTTGTTAAGGCTTATTAATATTCTTTGGCTCCCCTTGTGTCGAATCAATAAATTGGGTCTTACTTCCCTCGAAGACTGTTACGATCCCCTATACTTGTGGGTCATCACCCATCAGAGTGTAAACCTCAGGTTTGACACTTTGGTGTCTCATAAAGGCGGAATATTCTTCAGTGGGAGGTGATGTTTCCGTCGATAGTGAGGTGCCTGTGGTGACATTGTCAAGCTCAAGACCCGCGGTATCAGTCTCAAGACTCAGTATTTCGGAGGTGCTCATAGGGGTAGGATGTGCGTGCGTGTGTTCATAGGGGTGAGTGTATGTGCGTATTTGTGAGCGTGCGGGTCTTTTTTCAAAGGACCTCTGCAGTAGTATGTATGTACACTTACAAATTTGTGACAAGATTTATACGTTTCTACATGAAGTTGTTTTTGAATGGTAAAAGGGCCTGAAGACCCCGGAAGCTGTATTAGTGAACACGTGGCAGGTACAAATTGCAAAGAGGCCCTTAGCAGCAAGCACACTAGGAACCCTAGAAATCAAAGAAAAGGGCCTCCTTAATACAAACAACACACCAGGACTAAAAGATAAAACGCAATCAAGCCCTTGGGCGCCTCCGCCAACATTCTCTGGCGACCTCCAGCCGACGAAATTGGCGAGGTTGTGGAGGTTTCTTGCTTGTGACACTCCCCAAGCCGGAAAAGAAACAAAGTCACCGGCCATCTCGCTCTCTCCAGGGACGAACCACTTGTCGAGAGCGAGACGTTGAGCTCCGGCGCAGAGCTTTAGAGAAGGGCCTCCAGTGGAGGTTAAAACCTTAGGTCGCCTTTCGACCAGAACGGGCAGCAGCCCACCAGCATCTCTGCCACCAAAGGACCACTGCAAAGAAGAACTCGCGGGCGCAGCTTCATC
Organism: Avena sativa; assembly: GCA_916181665.1. Classification (NCBI taxonomy): domain Eukaryota; kingdom Viridiplantae; phylum Streptophyta; class Magnoliopsida; order Poales; family Poaceae; genus Avena; species Avena sativa. Next base: position 537,445,107 of record OV702289.1, on the reverse strand, counting down.
CGACCCTAGCATCGTCTTTGGATTCAAACCATTTCCCCTTCCGGAGTCTCACCCTCTGCCGCAGGAGGTGGTGGCGGCCATGGCCAACCTGAAGGGACACCGGTAGGCAGATGTCGAGGACGAGGATTCCGAAGGGGCCGTGACGGTGCCCTAACCCTCTTCGCAGGTGTCGTTGAGCTGGACGTTGCCCGTGCCGGAGCACGGCGTGGAGACACCTCGCTGTCTTTCCGCCCTAAGTCGGCCATTGCTAGGGAATTTTATCTCCGCGGCATGGCCTGGGCAGGGTGGGAGGCGGCGGCGGGGGCCCGCGCCCGCGCTCGGCGCTATGGAGATCACCGGCGGCGCCTCTAGGATTTGGGGAAGATGGGTCTCGCCGCGTGGACCGGCCTCTGCGGGGTTGGTGGGCCTCAGGCAGGCCCCAGCCTGCTAGAGGCCCTCTTTCCACTGCTGGGCCGTGACCCGTGGTGTCTGTCTCGTCCTGCTTGGGGTCCCTTAGGGTTTGGTCCGCAAACAACTGTTCGGTCGCACCTGCTCCCGCATGCTCCTCCCCCTGCCCCCGACACCGCCCGCCTCTGGTACGTCGCCGCCGCCCCAGCTGCCGCTGCCGTCGGAGCGCCCGCCGCCACCGCGCTCGTACAAGGCGGCCCTGATGGCGACGAAACACCCGCGAAGTCCCCCCGCCGCCAGGGAGCCTGCCGTGCAAGCGGGGCCTCTCTCCCCACTACAGATCCCCTCCACATCGCTGGATCCCGCCGCCTCATGGCCAGGACGGCCACACCCAGCGGCCCCCACACCACCTTGACCCTGCTCGTGGCCCGTTCAGGGCGGACCAGTGTCAGGGCCGCCGTTCCCCACCCCTGTCCCGTCCACTGCAGTAGAGCAGGGGCTCCCGCTTGCCGCCACAACAGCTGCGGAGGGAGCGGGCTCATGCCTAGCCGCCTTCGGGAAGAGCCCTATCGCTTGAGCCCGGACAGAGAGAGGAGGAGCTCAGGTAGCGCGCGCTCGATTCTCAGGGGGACGCACATGGTGCCCAGGGTGCTCCTGGCCGCTCGGATGTCGCCAACTGGCAGGATGGCCAGGGTGCTCGGGCCGACCCGATTCCCCCATACTCCCAGGGACGGAGGGCGTGAGTCCCGTAGGCACTCAAAAGAAGAAGAAACCTAAGAAGAAGAAGATGGTGGTTCCCATCATGCAGCAGTCCGTGTCAGGTTCTGGTGCGCCGTCGTCTGTTGTCCTTGGTGGGGTGAGGACGCTGCTTGATTCCTGGCCGGGTCGAGAGTGCCTCGGGTACTATGGCCGCGGGGTCAACGGGGGCTTTTACTACATAGACATGGGAGGAGTCCAGATGACGGTCCCAGAGACCCTAGTGGTGGTGACGATCCTGGAGCAGGACCAGCCGTTGCAGGTAGAGGTGACTGAGGAGCTGATTCACCAGGAGCTCTGCGAGGTTCTACCGGGCCACGAGTGGCCAATGAGGTGGGTCTCGGCCATCGAGTTTGCAGTCTCGTTCCCCTCGGTGGTGACGCTGCGCATGTGCGCCATTGGGGCCTCCTTCACCCTCCCGATCCACTAGCTGAAGGTACTGATTAGGCCCTCCTCCGCAGATCCGGAGACTACTTGATGCTGTCTAAGGCCTGGATCCGCCCGTCGAGGGTGCCGATGGAGGCTCGGAGAGAGGGGATCATTGCCCTCATCGCTCAGACGGTGGGAAAGTTCCTTGAGGTGGACTCTGGCTCACTCCCGGGGCATGGAGCGATCCGGCTGCACATCCTCTGCCCGGACACCTCCGTCTTCCCAGTGACAATTCCGTGCTTCTTCTTCGGCCACTTGGAGAGTGACTTGCTGATAGAGCTCGATGACACTCCTTCCCCCTCGGGGTTGGTCTCTCCTTCCCCCTTCCTACCCCTCGGCAGGCGACCGCGGGGAGGGTAGGGGGGCTGCAGAGGAGGACTCTGCGGACGCCTAGCCTGCTGAGGCGAGGGCGTAGCCACACGCGCCCCCCTCTCAGCAGAGGCCGCACGGCGCGGGCGGTGGCATGTCCCATCCGTCCTCAGGCCACGTAGCTACGGCTGCGAGCCCCTTCTTCCTGGACTGGCGGCCGCTTTCCCAAAGTGCCCCTGCCAAGCTAGTCCCGGTGGATGTCCCGCGATGTGCCTGCCAGTTTCTTCAGGAGCCTCTCGCCTTCGACATCGGACAGTATGGTACCAACTTCTACATGGCCCAGCGGTCCTTGGGAGCTCTCTAGGCTGGCGGTGGAGGGAGGTCGCCTTCCCCACCCTAGCTAGCATCGTTAGAGGATACCTCGGGGAGTGTGGGCCTTGACGTGTTCCCTCTGTCTTCCCCTCGCTCTCCAGGGATGGTGTGATACTCCCTCGCCCTGACATGCAGGACCTCGATGCTGGGGGTGTAGCCACGAACACCACCACCCCTACCATGGCTGCACCCAGGCAGAGCCTCCCTCGGGGCCCTCGCCCGCCGCCTCCTTCCCCGTCTCGGCACAACATCCGCATCGCTGGTACCAGGGCTGGAGGGACTAGCCCGAAGCCGACGGTAGCGGAGTGGGCGACCCGTAGGGTGACATCTCGGGATGAGTTCTCAAGTACCCCTCCCCTTACTTCTCCCCCTCCTGATTCATTTTTGTGTTCGGGGTCCAGGTTCTTAGTTCTGGAGGAGGTTCCCCTTGATCACCTGAGTGCGGTCACGTTAGACAGCGGCATCATCTTCCGTGGAGAGAAGGTCCGAGGGTTGAGAAGATTGGGGCCATCAAGCTAGAGAGGTGTACGAGGGATAGCTTGTCGTTGCTCGTGCATGCGAGGCAGGGGAGTGTGATCGGGCCCTTTTGCTGGCAGGATCTTGGTTTGCCGACCCCGAGCCCAGCACAGCTCCGCCCCTCCATCCTGATATTGGTGGACCTCCTATGAGGACTCCGCTATCGGGGAGACCTCGTGGGAGACCACCAAAGGCCTCGACCCACCGCCTACCCTCTGGCCGTGCTCGTTTCGCCCCTAGTAAGGGGGCCTAGCCCGAGTAATCATTCTTATGAACAATCACCGAGCAATCTGAGCGTTCATTTGGAACATTCGGGGGTTCAGGCAGGATGTCCGGTGCCGCTAGATCAGAGAGTACCTACGCCAAGAAGATGTGGATATTGTGGGACTTCAGGAGACAATACGTCAGGAGTTCTCGATCATGGAGTTAGAGGGCCTATCTTGCCACAAGTTTTCCTAGACTTGGCTCCCATCATGTGGCTACTTGAGGGGTATCCTCCTTCGTCTCAAGGAGGATACCTTCGAGGTTGAGGATATGGACCGCGGGGAATTCTTTGTGAGCATGGCCCTCACCCATAGACAATTAAACCTCTGTTGGGAGTTGGGAGGTGATCATTTTCTATAGCCCCGCGGACCATATGAGGTCCCATGCGTTCCTTCTCGAGCTCAAAGATAAGGTGGAGCGGACAGAGACCCTGGTCATCATGGCGGGGGACTTCAATCTCATCCGCTCCGCTGAAGACAAGAGCTCACCGAACGTGGACCTCCATAGGATTCGCCTATTCAACGACTGCATCGCTGACCTTGCCCTTAGAGAGATTTCCCGTGTCAGGGCTAGATTTACTTGGACCAACAAACAACTAGATCCGATTCGCAGCGTCCTTGACATAGTCTTTGTCTTGTTGGAGTTGGAGGTGGCCTTTCCCCTGTGCTCACTATGGGAGGTCACTAGGGTCGGCTCCGACCATACCCCCTCCTTCTATCCTCGGGAGGGGGCCACCACCAAGACTGAACCACTTCCACTTTGAGAACATCTAGTTGAAACAGCAGGGATTCTTGGAGGTGGTTCAGGCTTGGTGGCTGGAGGCGGCTGCCTCTCCCCCCCGTGTATACTGTGTCGTTGATGTCTGGGATCACTGTGCCAAGATGTCATGGCAGTTTATGCAGGGTTGGGGGCAAACATAGGGGCTGCGATTAGGGGAGAAGGATGTCATCCTATAGGAAATTCAGGCCCTGGACCAGGAAGCGGACTTGGTGGGTCTGTCGGCTGATGCCTGGTCCCATGATATTCTCTGGAAACCTCCATTATGGAGATTTATAGGGGAGAGGAGGCATTCTGGAGACAGAGGAGTCACCAGAACTGGACCCTCCAGGGGGAATCGAACAAGCTTACTTCCATGCCATACCTAATGGCAGCCGTAGGAAATGCTCGATCCCATGCCTCTGTGACGCGGACTCTCTTCTAGAGGACCAGAAAGAGGTCTTGTCCCATATTTATGCGTTCTACCGGGAGCTTTTCTCCGCGGATCCGAGGTCAGGTCTGGCACTGAGTAGGGACTTCTGGACGGTAACAAGGTGACCAGGAAGGAGAACGGGGAACTAACTCTCCCCTTTCTTCATACCGAGGTGGCCGAGGCCATTAAGTCTATGAAGACTAACTCGGCCCCGGGCCTAGATGGGCTGCCAATTATTTTCTTCCAGACTTTCTGGGAGCAACTTCGCCTGGTGGATATGCCGATGTTTCAGGAGTTCTACTCTAGGACTCTTGTCATGGCTAGGCTTAACTATGGCTTGATTACCTTGATGCCCAAACTTGTGGGGGTCATGGATATTCGCTAGCTTAGACCGATCACGGTGATCAATGTCATACAACGTATCTTTTCCAATGTATGTGCCATTAGACTCGCCCCCATCATGGAATGCCTAACTCATCCTCTGTAGTTTGCCTTCTTAAAGGGATGCCTGATCCATGATGGAGTACTCGCACTTCATGAAATTATTCATCAGGTGAAGGTGTGACATCATAAAGGGGTGTTCCTCAAGCTCGACTTCTAGAAGGCTTATGATAGATTGGACTGGGCCATCCTTAAATAGGTCCTCGAGCATTGAGGACTAGATGACAGGGTGATCTACTGGATTATGCAATTTGTCATGAGTGGTACCACTTCTATCAATGTGAATGGGGAAGTGGGTCCATACTTTCGACCCACCTGTGGTGTTACCCAAGGGGACCCGATCTCTCCCCTTCTCTTTAACGCTGCGGTAGATGCCCTGGCTGAGATCTTGGACAAAGCCAGGACCGCTGGCCACATTTCGGGTGTGGTAGGGCATCTAATCCCTGGAGGTGGGATTTCCCACCTCCAATATGAAGGGAATATGCCTTGAGAGACAATAATAAAGTTGTTATTATATGTATTCCAAGTATATGATAGATGTTTATTTTACATGCTATAATTGTATTAATACAGAAACCTTAATACATGTGTGTTTAATAAACAAATAGAAAGTTCCTAGTTATGCCTCTCTATAAACTAGCTCATTGAGTAACAAGATGATCAAGGTTTCCTGATCATGGACATTGGATGTTGTTAATAACAAGATCACAACATTGGTGAATGATGTGATGAACATTCATCCGAAGTATAGCATTACGATCAAAGTCATTATGTTTATATTTCTATAGCATCATATGAAGTAATCTTTATCCTTAGACCATGAGATCATGTTAATTGCTAACATCGGAAGAATACTTTGATAACATCAAACATCACACCGTAACAGGGTGACTATAAAGATGGGTTCGGGTATTCCGAAGGTGTTATGTTGAGGCTCATGGATCAAGAGTGGAAATTGCCAATCCCGATGATGGATAGATATACTCTGAGCCCTCTTGGTGATATCACATTAAGATAGCTTGGAAGAAAGTGGTGATCACTAGGATGTTATATCACGGGAACGATAAAAGAGTGCATGTCGGTAACGAGATCAAACTAAGTATTGATATACTGATGATCGAATCTCGAACATGTAATATATCACAAGACAAAGGGATTTAGTTACTATCATTAAAGGTTCTCTCGATCACAAAAGTCATCGTTGAATGTGTGGGAGTCAGTATGGATCTCTAGGTACCGCTTCTGATTATTGATCTAAGAGGGGTCTCGATCATGTATGCACTTAAGGGTTGCCAAACACCATTTGGAGCAAATATGTTCTAGACGAAAGAATTGCAAAGCGCTGGAATTATTTTCAATAGACATCGAAATTGTTTTGGGTGAAATTGCTAAAATTGGTTATGCATGTGATATTGAAATGTTGCAGGGGGTTTTATGTGAATGTTTGTTAATTAAAGTAATTAAAAAAATTCTGATAAAATTAATAAAAGAGTTTTATTAAATGAGAGAGCATTAAATTTGAAGAAATTCAATGCATTTAAAGTGGAGACTTTAATAGAGAATGTGAAGGGGCATATTTATGTGGAGGAGTTACCACCACATGAATGAGGGAGGTGAAGGGGCACCGGCCATGGCGAGAGGCACCCCCTCCTCCTATAAAAGGCCCCCTCTCACTCCTTCACACTCACACCTCCTCGTGAAGGATCTCTCTCCCCCTTTGCGGCGCTAGGACTTCCACACGATCTTGAGATCGGCAAGCGTTCGACTACATCATCCACGAGTTCCATCTCGTTAACTAAGCTTTGTTGTTCTTCGAGGGTATGTTCTCTATGGATGTATATCCACCCGTTGCTTGTATCTAGTAGATAGATCTTGGCGTATAATAGTTCCCATTGTAGAATTTTTTTGTTTTCTATGTTGTGAACCCAACACAATATGCGGACGATACCATGATCATGGTGCAAGGGTTGGATCTTGACATTATTAACCTCAAGTTCCTGCTATTGTGCTTTGAATCCATGTTGGGCCTCAAGATCAACTTTGACAAGAGCGAGGGCATGATCCTAGGCTACCCCGACGAGGATAGACAACGCATCGCAGACCACCTGAACTATCGTCTAGCAGACTTCCCCATCACCTACCTGGGAATGCCTATGAGAGACTCTAGGGTGTTGATTAGAGACCTTGCCCCCATGGTCGTGAAGGTTCGGTCTAAGGCCGAACTGTGGCGTGCGCGCCTCACGTCCAAGGAGAGCAAACTATCTTGATCAACTCGTGTCTGTCTAGCCTCACCATGTATCAGATGTGCATATATCTGCTCCCTAAAGGAACTCACGCAGACTTCGTGAAGGAGCTGTCCAGGTTCTTTTGGGTAGCTAGAGATGGGCACCAGAAATACCATATGGTGACGTGGACAGACATTTGTACCACCAAAATTCTTGGGGGTTTAGGCGTTCTTGACTCGCGTCTCTTCAATGTAGCTCTGTTGCCGAAGTGGGTGTGGCGGATCCTCCAAGACGATGGCGGCCTTTGGTTGCAGCTCATCAAGGCCAAGTACCTTCGGGGCCGCCCTCTGTTGGCATGCGAATGTCGGGAGGGGTCTCAGTTCTGGCGGGCCATCTAGGACATTAAACACCTCATCCGTCGAGGATCTTCTTTCGGGGTGGGAAATGGCTCGGGAGTCTGTTTTCGCTCGACCCTTGGATACAGGGTGTCTCTCTCTGTCAGGAATTCCTGGCCCTCTTTTCCATCTGCACAGCCCCCTCGATGTTCGTGGCTGAGACTGCTCAAGAAGGCCAATGGAACATCCCGTTCCGGAGGTCCTTCAATGATGCTGAGGCTAATGACTTTCTGAAGCTGCGGGGCTCCTTGACCGTATCCCTCTTAGAGGAGAGGGATAAGATCATATGGAGCCAGTCTCCCTCAGGAGCCTTCTCCGTTAGTTCGGCGTATAGGATCCTGTTCCAGGGTCTTGAATTATCTTGGATGTCCCACCTTTGGAACACGCCCCTACCCTTGAGCTTGAGGATTTTCCTGTGGCAACTGCTGCGGGATCGTCTTCCTTCAGGGGTACAGGTATCAAAACGCAATGGCCCAGGCAATGGATTGTGTCCATTATGCGGAACGCCGGAGACGTGTACCCACATAATGTTCACATGCCTAGCTGCTCAATTTTTGTGAAACTTTGTCTGTGAAGCACTTGGGCCGTCCTGGCAGGCCCAGGAGCTCGGTGAGTTCCTAGAGATGGAGGCAAACTGTACCGGAAGGAGACGCCACCTCTTCTGGTTGGTGTTTGCGGCTATCACGTGGACGCTGTGGAATATTGAGCGGGTCTTTCCTCGCCGTGCTTCTAACTCTGTGTTTTTCTTCCTTGCTTATCTCTAGTAGTGGTAACCGCTTTCTAGGCAGAGGGACAGGGAGTGCGTGGACGGGATCTTGCAGGCCCTGAGGGCGTCGGCGCAGCGCTTCACGGCTCCTACCAGTTCCTGCGCGGCGTCTTAGGGGGAGCTCCTCACCAGCTCCGCCCTTCGCTTTCTTTCTTTTTTGGTTTCTTGAGCATGATGTGATGTGATCCCAGTAGTCTTCGCTTTGTTTTCAGTTTGACGCATGGCGTCGTGGACTTTATTGTACTCTCTATGGTTGTGATTTTATTTATAAAACGGGGTGTAAAGCATTGGGATGTCGGCAATTAGTACCCTATCCACATGCATCGACGTCGGTATATATCCCGTCAGATCTCACACGCTTAGGCCGCATGACAATGTTGTAATGTGCCGCGGTAGTGCGGTGTACTACAGGACGAGTGTGGCCGGTGAATAAACAGTGGTCAAATAAGATGTAAAAATAGTATCCACAGTGAGAATGCCATGCTAAGTTTTGAACCTAAAATAACATGTTAAAATACGTGTGTCCCGGCTGAGATACGTAGTACTAGTAGGTAAAACTGGTTTGGATAATGATCAAGATGACGACGGGTTTAATCCGCTGGACTAGCTTGACAGTTAGCTCAACACATGCACACGTGACTGTCATTGCACGCACACGTATGTGTCTATCTATCGTTATCCTAATAAACATGGAGTAGTAGTTGATATGATGTTACTACAGGGTAGGAAAATGGACCGATCGGTCCGGGTCCGACCGACCAAAATTAATTTATGATTAAGCTGACCCGCCCGCTGGCTGCTTCTCGGACAGGAGTGATGGAATTCATAATCGTCCACGAATCCTCCTACCTAATGTACCTAGTTTAATTAGCAAGCGGGGACGAGACAAAACACTACTCCCTTCGATCCAAATAAGTTGACTTGGTTTTGTCTAGATTTCAATGTATCTAGACTTGTTTTAGTGCTAAATATATCCGAATCTAGACAAAATCAAGTCAACTAATTTGGGTCGGAGGGAGTAGTAGAAAATAGACATTTGGTTCGGATCACTAGTTCCGGCCGTGGCTGGGGTCGGAACTAATGGTCCGAACCAGACGACCCTAGGGCTCTGAAGTTCTTTGTCCAACGGCCGTAAGGGATCATTAGTTCGGGTTTGAGATATAAACCGGAACTAATGGGTCTAGGCACGCACATGTGGTTCTGGCAGAACCATTAGTCCCGGGACTAATGGTCTGACCCTATATATAATCCATCCAGCCCTTCACTCTCTCATTTTTTTTCCTATGTGAGGTGGGTATAACTTTGTGCTAATTTTTTTCTTTATATGCACTAGAGGTGTACGGTGAAATGCATGTTAGTGCGATGCCACTTGAGTTCACACAAGACAAAACATGATATGAGGTGCCAGAGCCACACTTAAGGTTTCTTATCTTTGTTTCCAGGTGTCCTAAAAGGTTAGCAAGTATTTTCTCGTTTAGACTGCGCGGTAGTAATTTTATCACCGTGATTGCGTTTGATATATATGGTTGTATGATGCAGATGAGTCATCCATGGATGTATGGTGACCGACGCTCTGACGCTCATAGAGAAGGCGTGCGTTCTTTTCGCCTTGTGACCGAGGCAAACAAGCAGCGGGACAGTTTTATGTGTTGTCCATGTGTTGAATGTCGGAATAAGCAGGCTCACACTTCCTCAAGTGTCATTCAGAGCCACCTGCTTCGGTTTGGCTTCATGTCCGGCTATAATGTTTGGACCAAACACGGAGAAAGAGGGGTTATGATGGAAGACGACGATGAAGAAGGGAACGATGATGACAACTACCGATCTATGTTCCCTGAATACGCTGATACCACAATGGAAGATAATGAAGAAGAACAGGAACCAGATGAGCCCGCTGATGATCTTGGTCGGGTCATTTCTGATGCAAAGCGAGACTGCGACACAGAAAAGAAGAGGTTGCAGTTCGAAAAGATGTTACAGGACCACAACAAATTGTTGTACCCAACTTGTGAAGATGGCCAGAAGAAGCTGGGTAGCACACTAGAATTGCTGAAGTGGAAGGCAGAGACTGGTGTGACTGACTCGGGATTTGAAAAGTTGCTGGTAATAATGAAGAAGCTGCTTCCAAGAAATAAAGAATTGCCCTCCAAGATGGTTGTCTGCCCTCTAGGATTAGACGTGCAGAAGATACATGCATGCCCTAATGACTGCATCCTCTACCGCGGTGAGAAGTACGAGAATATGGATAAATGCCCGGTATGCACTGCATTACGGTATAAGATCAGAAAAGATGACCCTGGCGATGTTGAGGGTGAACCACCTAGGAAGAGGGTTCCTCCCAAGCTGATGTGGTATGCTTCTATAATACCACGGTTGAAACGTTTGTTCAGAAACAAAGAGCATGCAAAGTTGTTGCGATGGCACATAGAAGACCGTAAGAAATACGGGAAGTTGAGGCACCCTGCTGATGGTCGGTAGTGGAGAAAAATCGAGAGGGACTTCCCGGACTTTGCTGGTGATGCAAGGAACTTATGGTTTGGTCTAAGTACCGATGGCATGAATCCTTTTGGGGAGTAGAACTGCAGTCATAGCACCTGGCCCGTGACTCTATGTATCTACAACCTTCCTCCTTGGTTGTGCATGAAGCAAAAGTTCATTATGATGCTAGTGCTCATCCAAGGCCCAAAGCAACCCGGCAACGACATTGATGTGTACCTAAGGCCATTAGTTGATGAACTTTTACAGTTGTGGGCCAAAACAGGTGTACGTGTGTGGGATGAGCATAAACTGTAGGAATTTGACCTACAAGCGTTGCTGTTCGTAACCATTAATGATTGGCCTGCTCTTAGTAACATTTCAGGACAGACGAACAAATGATACAATACATGCACGCACTGTTTAGATGAGACTGAAAGTATATATTTGGATAAATGTAAGAAAAATGTGTACCTGTACAATCGTCGTTTTCTTCCGCCAAGTCATCCCTTAAGGAAGAAAGGCAAGCATTTCAATGGCAAGGGAGAAACCTGGACGAAGCCTGTCCCCCGTACTGGTGCTGATGTATTTGGTATTGTCAAGGATTTGGATGTAATCTTTGGAGAGGGTCCTGTAGGACAACCTGTTCCGAAAGACGCCGATGGACACGCACCCATGTGGAAGAAGAAATCTATATTGGGAGCTACCCTATTGGAAAGTCCACGAGGTCCACTCTGCAATCGACATGATGCACCTAACGAAGAATCTTTGTGTGAATATTCTAGGCTTCCTGGGCTTGTATGGGATGTCAAAAGATACCCAGGCAGCATGGGAGGACCAGCAACATCATAAAGGACGAGACAACAAGCATCCATGGCAGTTTCAAGGGCTTGCCAGCTATGCTCTTACCAAAGAAGAGAAGGAAATCTTTTTTGAAGTCCTTTTCAGTATCAAGGTCCCGTCTGGCTTCTCGTCGAATAAAAAGGAAATAGTAAATATGAAAGAGAAAAAATTTCAAAACCTAAAGTCTCATGACTGCCACGTGCTTATGACGCATTTGCTTCCGGTTGCATTGAGGGGAATTCTATCAGAAAATGTTCGATTAGCCATTGTGAAGGTATGTGCATTCCTCAATGCAATTTCTCAGAAGGTAATCGATCAAGAAAGTCTATCAGGGTTACAAATTGATGTGGTCCAATGTCTGGTCAGCTTCGAGTTGTTGTTCCCGCCATCCTTCTTCAATATTATGACGCACCTCCTAGTTCACCTAGTCGAAGAGATTAGAATTATCGGTCCTGTGTTTCTACATAATATGTTCCCCTTCGAGAGGTTCATGAGAGTCTTAAAGAAATATGTTCATAATCGTGCTAGGCCAAAAGGAAGCATCTCCAAGGACTATGGAATAGAGGAGGTCATTTAGGTGTTGACTTTCTTCTTGACCTTAAGCCGATTGGTGTTCCTGAATCTCGGTATGAGGGGAGTGATATGTTGCTAACGTGTCTATAATTTTTTATGTTCCATTCTTGGTTTATATCAACTTTCTTATGTTTTGTCCACACTTTGGAGTACTTTTATACACTTTTTGGGACTAACCTATTAATAAGATGCCATAGTGCCAGTTGCCTGTTTTCTTCTGTTTTTGGTTCCAGAAAAGCCAGAAAATGAATATTCTCGAAATTGGACCGGACAAAAGCCAAAGTCGATATTTTACCAGAAGACTCACAGAGACAGAAGACGAGACAGAGAGGGGCCAGGGGATGGCCACACCATGTGGTGGCGCGGGCTAGCCCTGCCTGCGCCACCAGGTGGTGTGGGCCCCTGTTCCACCCATCGACCTTGCCTCTTCGCCTATAATTAGCCTCCTGATGCATAAACCCTAAATCGACAAGCCTCCAGCCACGAAAAGTTCCACAGCGCCGCCACCGCTGAAGGGGAGATTCGGGGGACAGAAAGTCTCTGTTCCGGCACTCTGCCGGGACGGGGAATTGCTCCCGAAGCCATCTCCATCGATCTCCACCACCATCTCCATTGTCGTTGCTGATTCCCATGATGATGAGGGAGTAGTTCTTCCTCAAGTATATGGGTTCTACCGGTAGATATGTGTTCATCTCTCTCTCTATGCATGATCATATTGTGATCATGAGCTTTGTTATCAAGTAGATCTACCTTGCTACTCAAGTGCTTTAGTAGATCTCTTCTCTCCCCATGTTGTTGAAAGTGACAGCGTGCACACCATGGTGGCACTTAGGCTAGAGATTACAAATACTTGTTATGAGTTATATTTGGAGTTGGATGTCTCTATGAAATTGTGGTGTTTGTTGGAACCATCTAGTGCTCAAGGTGATAGTGTGGGGTTATCTAGATGTGGAAAGCGAACTTTGAGGAGTGTTGTTATAGCCCTACCATGGATTAGAGTGTCCAACCGGAGAGTTGTTCAGAGTAGTATCATGAAGAGAAGATATTTATATGAGAGTGTTCACTAGTGAAAGTATGATCCCTATGCCTTGTTTCTAAGCATTAAAACACCAGTTGCAACTAGATCTGTTACATGTTTGCTTGCTGCCATCTTTATTTCAGTTTTCCTTTAGTCTCTTCCACGCCATCAAGCTATTTTCTGGCACCATTGTCTTATATCCATACCACTTGTATTTCACTATCTCTTCACCAAACTAGTGCACCTATGCACCTGACAAGTGTATTGGGTGTGTTGGGGACACAAGAGACTTCTTGTATCTTGATTGCAGGATTGCTTGAGAGGAATACCTTTGACTAGTTCCTCCCTGAGTTCGATAAACCTTGGTGATCCACTTAAGGGAAAACTTGGTGCTGTTCTACAAACCTCTGCACTTGGAGGCCGAACAACTGTCTACAAGAATAGAAATGCGTAGACATCGGGGAGGCTGACTAGAAAAGGAACCCTAGGAAGGAAATCAATGGTATGTAGGGACAGCCATTCTTTCACTCAAGCACACTACACGGTTCTACACAATTCCACTGTGGTGGCTCCGTATATCGAGAAACACAAGAATATTCTACGCTCCGAAAACCCGGGGAAGCCTGACTCCTTGATTAAAGGGGAACACGAGAAGAATTTCGGCAGTTGGTTGCAGACACATCTCATGAATAACGCCACTATTGGAGATCAGTTGTACTCGTTGGCCAGGTTACCATCTTCGACTATATGTACTTTCCAAGGGTACAAGATAAATGGGAATACATTTTACATGATTGCCCAAGATAAAAAGAGCATCAACCAAAACAGTGGTATCCGCTTTGATGCAACAGATGACAATAGGCAGAAGGACACATATTATGGGTACATAGAGGAGATGTGGGAACTTGACTATGGACAGAAGGTCCCTTTGTTTCGGTGCAAATGGGTCAAGCTGACAGGAGGCGGGGTACATGTAGACCAAAAGTACGGCATGACAACAGTGGATCTCAACAATCTTGCATACATGGATGAACCATTCGTCCTACCTAACGATGTGGCTCAGGTTTTCTATGTGAAGGACATGTCTACCAGACCGAGAAAAAGGAAAGATAAGAAAAAGAATACAGAATACGATGAGCCAAAGTGCCACATAGTTCTTTCAGGGAAAAGAAACATCGTGGGAGTGGATGACAAGACATACATGTCAGAAGATTACAATAAGTTTCATAAAATTCCGTCATTCAAAGTGAAAACTGACCCAAGCATCCTGTTAAATGATGAAGATTCTTCATGGCTATGGTGCAGAAGAAAACCACAACACTAGATGTTGGTGATGTGTAATAATGTATTAAACCTTTTATTTGAGACATGAATCTATGTAATGTATTAAACCTTTTATTTCAGACATAAAGGCCCCCCTTTCATGTAATACATCTTGCTCAATCAAACTGGACGTCGATGACCAGGTTCTGAGCCGCAGGAGGTGGTCACCCAAAGAGAAGGAACCATCACAAGAGCATTGCCTGGGTGAGGTCCTGGAAGATGCTGCCAGGTATTGGAAAATTTGACCTCCAACACATACATATAGCGGCGGACGTGCTCGTCCTCCTCCCTGACACGCCTCCGTACCACCTCCTCGGGGGCCGGCTCCCTCTACACCGCTCGTGGACCATGTGACCGCCACTAAAGAAGCTCCGGGTTGACGACGGGACCAGGATTCCTCACCAGGCTACGCGTCCCGGAAGGTAGAAACTCCCAGTGCCAGCCCAGCGGAGCCCAGTCTCGGACATACCCGATGGAGCCCAATACTCCGCCGTCGTTGCCGCCGAGTCGTGGACGAACACGCAGGGGCATCCTAAAGTAGGCGGCGGGAAATGTGTGGATGTGTGGCAAGGAATGTGTGGATGTGTGGTGTTCATGACGGTCGCGACCTATATATAGAGGGAAAGAGCGGGAAAACGTGGCGGGAGAACATGGCGGGAAAACATGGCGGGAAAATGTGGAAAACATGGCGAGAAAACATGGCAGGAAATATGTTTAGGCCCGGTTGGTGTTTCCAACCGGGACTAAAGATTCATCTTTAGTCCCGGTTGAAGAAACCAACCGAGACTTAAGGGGTGAGTGTCGACACTATGACAGGGGTGAGTGTCGACATTATGTCGTGAGTGTCGACACTATGTTGTGCTATAAAAATCTATAAATAGGCATCCCTGTGAAGTTATCAACTGCAAACAAGATGGTGTGAAAGAGCAGGGACAACACACTACGGCCAGCTTCAGGGAGATGCCTAAGGATCCAGTCCTCAGGCATCTCTCTAAAGCTGGCCATAGAGGCACTCCCTAATATGTGAAATTAGTTAGCTCCCCGACATATTGATCTAGCTAGAGAAGTTATGAACTTCAAGAGTAGGGACAACACTATGGCCAACTTGAGGGAGATGCCGCCGGAGCCTAGTCCTCCGGCATCTCCAACAAGTTGGCCATAGATGTACTCCCTAATATGTGAAATTAGTTAGGAAACGATCCATTAGTCCCGGTTTCTAACTAAGACTACGGAAGAAGTTGGCACAAGAATAGAACAACATCTTCATAGTTCGGGAAAGTTGTAGAGAGACCAACACAAGTAGGAAATGATCCATTAGTCCTGGTTTCTAACTAGGACTACAGAATCAGGACTAAAGTCCCTCCTTTAGTCCCGCCGGTCCAGCCACAAACCGAGACTAACACTCAAGACATTTATTATTATTAAAAAACTAGGACTAAGAAATCGGGACTAAAGGCCCCCTTTAGTCATACTCATATCTAGCCCTATAGTACACAACTTCAGGGTCGTCTTCATCTTCATCATCATCATCGTCATCGTCGTCGCTAGGCGCACGCGGCTGGATCCTAAGCCCAGCCATGGCATATTCCAGGGGTACCTCCCACTCCGGCCTCGGATGCACGACGCGCGAGGGAGGAGGCTCTTGTATGACGCTGCATAGCCCATGACCTTCACCATCCCCACCCTTCTTGTGGCTCTGTGGAGGGTCAAAGTGCGGGCACCGCAGGCAATGATGATCTCCCTGGGCGATGTAGCGCATCACACCGACGATAGTCCGGTTTGCCCACCACAGGCGGCGACCAACCTCGTTGTGGTTCAACGGGGGCGGGTCATCACCCTCGTACCTGGCGACCTCCCTTTCCTGCCAGTTAGTGAAGAAGGCATTCCAGGTGTCATAGTTGTCGGGATCCCAATGGGGATCCATCCGCTGCTCCGGTGTGAGCTCGAGGTAGAAGTGGTTCGTGATGGCTGCCTGGTGAGCGGAACCTTGAGGCACAGGAGGGACAGGAACTCCTCTAGCACTCAGCATCCAGTCGGCGGGCAGCCGGTAGCCTGGCGGGCATGGGTAGCTGGAGGCCCACAGCGCCTCAGTCTCCTCGAGGGTCAGAATGGCCTAGTATGCGTGTCCATTGTTGTGAGAGGGGAAGATGTGGATGTGTGGATGGCCATGGTGGCCGGCCTAGATATAGAGGGAAAAGCGGGAAAATATGGCGGGAAGCGGAGGGAACTGGTGGGAAAGGCGGGAAAATATGGCGGGAAGCGGAGGGAACTGGCGAGAAAGGCGGGAAAATATGGCGGGAAGCGGAGGGAACTGGCGGGAAAGGCGGGAAAATGTGTAGGGAAGCAGAGGGAACTGGCGGGACAGGCGGGAAAATATGGCGGGAAGCGGAGGGAACCGGTATTAAAGGCCCCCAAAATATAATAGTTAACCCAAAACCCTAAACCCTAACCCCTAAACCCTAAACCCAAAACTCTAAACCCTAAACCCCAAACTCTAAACCCTAACCCTAACCCCTAAACCCTAAACCCGAATCCCTAAACCCTAAACCCGAAACCATAAACCGTAAACCCTAAAATATTGTAAAATTTATCCAATTTAATAATATTGTATGCAATATAAGGCGGGAAACAAAGTTTGTAGTAAAAAATTTAAAAAAGGGCCTTTAGTCCCGGGTGGTGGCATGGCTCGGGACTAAAGGGTGCTGTTTGGCGCGCACCCCGTGGGCGGTGCCAAAAAGTCTTTAGTCTCGGGGCAAGCAATGGGCCGGGACTAAAGGTCATACCTTTAGTCCCGGTTCGTGGCTCTTTAGTCCCGGTGCGAGCCACGGACCGGAACTAAAGGTTCATCCACTTAAAATACGCAGCGTTTCGCTCCCCAATCTCCATCTCCACACTCTCTGCAACAGGACGCATGCGAGGACGACGACATTAACGCTGGTAGGCTGCCAAAATTTGGACCACCAACTCGCTGCTGGTCCGCGCAGCCGCGCTGCCGCCTCTCCAGATGCTTCACCACCACCTCTCCATACGCGCACGTTCGTCCCGTCGCTGGGAGGTAATAACTCCCTCCTCCCACCGCGCGCCATGCCTCTAGCTCTGTCCCTGGCCCTGGCGAGCCCGGCGGCACCCCCGATCGTGCGTGCTGCCTCTCTCCATCCCCGCCGGCCCCGGTCGGCGAGCCCGGGCAGCACCCCCCCGGCCCGACCACTTTTTTAAAATTTCTTGTATTTTTTTATATGTTAAGAATTATTACTAGTATATATATTTTTCGTATATTTTTTATATGTTAATAATTATTACTAGTATATAGATATAGTATATATATATATATGTTTGTGTATAGTAATAGAGTATATAGATATAGTATATATATATGTTTTTTATTTCTTGTATCTTTTTTATATGTTAATAATTATTACTAGTATATAGGTATAGTATATATATATGTTTGTGTATAGTAATAGAGTATATAGATATAGTATAGATATATTATATAGATATAGTATATTGTATATATGGAGTATAGTATATATGTTATTAATATGTTTATATAGTATATACTATTATTTATTTATTATCTTTTTTTACATGGAGTATAATTATAGTCCGGACTTAGGGTTAGAGTGGTGATTCTCGCCCTCCCCCCGGAGATAGGGTTAGGGTAGTGGTGCTCGCGGGCCCCTGAACTAAGGGTTAGGATGGTGGTGCTCGCGGGCCCCTGGACTTAGGGTTAGAGTGGTGGTGCTCGCAGGCCGCCCGGACTTAGGGTTAGGGTGGTGGTGCTCGTAGGCCGCCAGACTTAGGGTTAGAGTGGTGGTGCTCGCGGGCCGCCCGGACTTAGGATTAGGGTGGTGGTGCTCGCGAGCGACCGGACTTAGGGATAGGGTGGTGGTGCTCGCGGGCGACTGGATTTAGGGTTAGGGTTAGGGCGGTGCTCGCGGCGCCCTGGACTTAGGTTTAGAGTGGTGGTGCTCGCGGGCCCCCGGACTTAGGGTTAGAGTGGTGGTGCTCGCGGGCCGCCCGGACTTAGGGTTAGGGTGGTGGTGCTCGCGGGCCCCCGGACTTAGGGTTAGGGTGGTAGGGTGCACTAGAATTTTGCTATTGTTTAGTTTTATTGTAGCAAATTAGATGTACATATTATTATTTAGTATTATTTTATATTGTGTGCATCTTTGCAGAGAACTATGGATCCACCTAGTCCAATCTGTAGAGACCTGGAACAAGAAGAAATTCTTGAGAATATGATCAACGGCGCCCCCATGTTCATGCACCCGAAGCTCCATCAATGTATCTAAACCCCTCCGGTGAGGGTGAGGAGGTTGACCGAAATGACCAGGGAGAAGCCGACGGATCCGATGATAGAGAAGCCGACGGCTCCGATGGAGAAGCCGATGCCTCCGATGGACCCTTAACTAAGTCCGGCGAGGTATATATATGAAGTCCGGTGATGAGTAGATGCATTAATTGAGTTGTATATATATAAATTGACGAATATTTCTTCTTTTAGGCCTCCACATCGAGCCAAAATTATTCCAAACGAGGCCCGGCCAAAAAGTTGGACGCATCTACGCGTTATACAATTACACGGGTATCACCACGAGGTGAACCATTGGAAGCCGAAAAGGCTAAAAGTGTATTTGTACAACAATGCGGAGTTATGGTTAGGGATCGCATCCCGATCACTATTCGAGAGTGGAATAGGACAAAAGGGGCAAGAGAGGGTGAGTATGTCACCGATAGGTACAAAGAGGGTCTTTGGAATGACCTCATGAACATTTCACCTGCTAGAATTTGAGGATGATGCCGACACAGCTGCATTGAGGAAGAAAGTCAAGCAATGGACTCTTACGAAGATGGCCGAACTATTCAAGAGACAAAGACTCCTCCTAAATTCGAAGCCTATCTAACGAAGCAGCAGGCTAACTGGGATGCATTTGTGAAGTACAAGGAGTCAGAAGCTGCTAAGGAAAAGTCGGAAAAAACAAGTTAAATGCCGCGAAGAAGAAATATCACCATCACCTGGGGCCAGGGGCTACGCGACTGCCATGCCAAAGTGGGATGCTAAAGAGAATGAGCTGCTCGCTAAAGGGATCACTCCAGAACCAATACGTGAAGAATAGGATTTAAGGGCAAGAAATTGGTTCCTTGGGCATGGGAGTGAGTATGACGAAAATACAGGGGACCTTATTTGCAGTGACGGGATTAGGATACCTCGGGAGACATGGCAGAGAGTGGTGAAGGAAATTAAAGAGGGGACAACAAAGTTCTGTCCCGATAGAGAGAATGACTTACAGACAAAGGTCCCCGGGAATAAAGAACACGGAGGACGAGTACGAGGCCTTGGCCCTAGTTATACATGGGAGATGGGGTTTCCCAAAGACAGAGATAGTTATAGGAGCCGAGAGAGAGCAAAGAGGCGACGACAGGAGGAGGAGGGATACCGGTTCAACGAGTTGCTAGGAACACTTCGAATTCATCAGTAACAGATTGACGAACTTCGAATAGTAGCGCGCCTGTAGGATCCTGCACTCGATATTACCGCCATCCCATCTCAGCGGAGAAGCAGCGTGGCTGAATCGGAGGTCCCGTCTGACGATGCACGGATGGTAGATGGTGGTCTCGGCTACCCCGTGGATGGAATCAAGGAGCAAACATCTTGTGAGATCCATCAGAAGGTGAAGAACCTATCCATCAAGGTGGCGATCGGATGTGCTTTACCTTGTCGACCTGACGCACATAGGCATGGCCGTGAGATTCCAGCTAGCTATGATAAAGTCGGGGTGGATGAAATCTCAACAGGGTGGGACTCAATGGAGCTTGACATTCCTGGACCTGACGGTGAGAGGACACTCAGAGAAGTATTGGGTGGTATCATTCTATGGGACAAGAACAACATCAAGCTTCCAGGCTCAGCGCCAAGGCCAACACCGCCTCAGAGTCATCGCATGTCACCTTCACCTCCATCACCTCCAAGAAGCCCACCCCATGACTACGACCACCACAGCTCGAGTCCATCTCGATCTCCACCGTAGGGTCAGCCGTCTTTGGCGCCCGCTAAGGACAATAAGCGGAAGCGTGCTCCGTCGATGAGTACTAAACGACGCAGCAGCCCAAAACGACAAATGTCGCCCCTCCCAAGAGTACCTCATAAAAATCTTCTCATCATACCTTACGATCGTACTGAAGAGGAAACCGCAGCGATCGCAAAGACTGAATGTGTTGCGCAGCTTCAAAAGAAGAAACCTGAACCCGCCCCGGTATACACCGAGAAGCAAAAAAGTATGCACTTGGTTTTCTGAACACAAAATCGCAAGATGACTTGCACCATAAGCTAGATGACTATCTAAGCACGCTTCAAAAGGAAGTGAAGAAGAGCAAATCAAGTAAAAGTGCAAGCGGGAGCAAATCATCAAGTCAAAGTGCAACGGGGAAAAGAAAGGGCGTCCCCAGCTCGGGAAACAGGCCAAAAAATCGATCCCACCCCTCAGGGTGGCATCCTATGACATTTCCTATCAGCAGGATATGGAAGAAGCTGTGAAGCTTGCAGCCGCTATGAATGTGACTGTTGAGGATCTGCTAGATTCGTAGGATGACAAGTTACCCAAGGCTGATGTAGTCCCTCAATATGTCCCAAGAATGCCGTTGGTCACCCAAGAGAGGTTGCAACAACTACCAACACAAATGCAGAGTTTACATAACTGGTACTTGAAAGCTGCAAAGGAGGAGAGAATAATGATCGTGGCGAAAGTACCACATGACTACTACTTTCGAGAAGAAGAGGTCCATGTTGAGTTTCCAGAACTCTTCCAGTTATATGCTTTCGACGCCCTCGACAAATCTATCATGAGTTGCTATTGTCTGTAAGTTGTTAAATTCATTGTCTACATATAAGTTGTTTAATTTTTCAGTTATTCCGTTCATTGCATGTAATTATCCTCATTATATCCTTTTGTACTCTATTATTATGCAGAATGAAGATCTAGGAATATAAAAGAAGGTTACTCTTTAGTGTTGGGTTCATTGACCCAGATAAAATACATATAAAGACGCTAACGGATAAACCCGAGGAAACGCAGGAAAACCTTATAAGGTTTCTAACGGAGCAAAATTTATGTGACCACATACTGGTTCTTTACAATTTCAAGTGAGGGTCTTACTTTGGTGTACACATTCACTTTTGCTTACTCAATTTAAGTGGTATTGATGAGTTACTGATGTATATAAACGTGTGTGCAGATTTCACTAGATTCTGCTAAACATTCAACTTGATAAGAGAAGAGTTGAAGTCATGGACTCATTAAAAAGACCCTTGGAACAGCTTAGGTACATGCAGGACACGCTCCAGAGGTAATTTTCGTGCTACATCGGTCTCTTTCGTTGATTTCCTAAGATATCACGTAACAAATCATTCATTTTTTTACTGGGCAGGGTTTGGAACCAGTTCAAGAGTGCGGTTACGGGTCACTTTAGTGAGAAGCTGACGTTTAAGCCGGTCTCGGTAAGTAGTACACATCTCTTTACTTCTATAATTTCAATACAATTATGATGCTAGAATATTATTTTGATTGAATTCTATTCTCGTAAAGTGTGCTAGGCAGCCATCCAGGACGAATCTATGTGGATTCTACGTTTGCGATTTCATTCGCACGTTTACCACTGAGCACAAAAATTATAAAGTCGATGTAAGAAATACAGTAACAATATTATTTTTATTACCGTCACTTTTTGTTATCATGATTAGTACTAATATATTGATCTCCTTTTCTTAAATAGTTCGGTAGAATGTGGGATCGGCTCCTACCAAAGCAACACGTACTAGGAATTGCTGAAGAACTGGCAGGATTCTTAATGAACGAGATGATAGATGACGCCGAAAAATTTAGTATGAATAGGCGCTATCGATGATCTCCGACCGTGTAATTAAATAGACGGACTCTAGTCCCGGTAACTGTGATGTCTCCATGTAACTATCATATATTGTGTATGCTCGATACTAACGGTTCTCCATGTAACTATCATGTATATATTTGTATGTTCTAGTCCTGATAACGTGTACGGTATATGGTAGCGTAGAAATCTATTTTAAAATGAAAAAAGAAATAAATAGAAACAAAATAAATTTCCTACCGCCGGAGAGAAAGAGACCAAAATTGTGCTGCGGTAGTTCCGGTTTGTAATAGTAATCGGGACTAATGGCGGAGACCTAGCACGCGCAAGGACGGCCACGTGGATGTCCATTGGTCTCGGCTGGTAAGCGTGCCGGGACTAGTGGACGGACCTTTAATCCCGCTTCTTCAGTCCCGGTACTACAACTGAGACTAAAGACTCTTACAGACCGAGACTAAAGCCTCAAAACCGTCGGTTAATCGTGCTCGCCACACATACAAACCGCGTGGGGCGTGGCAGACTGCAGCCCACGGTAACGACACGCAAGTTTTACTGACGGTGTCACACGCGCGGACTGCCGACATGAGAGTGCGCGACGTCTCGGTCTGCATGCCACGCCTATGATCGCGTTTGCGGAGTCGCCCGGGTCCAGAGCTGCCACATGGAGGATGAGGAGGTAGTAGTAGAGGAACACGGACGACCGACATGCGTGCGGGTCTCCGTTTCATATTACTACTTCCTTCGTCTAAAATGAAAAAAAAAATAGCTATGATTATCCCGCTTTTAGATAAGAATAGCCTTCATAATTCTCAATCCACTGCAAATGGTTCACGAAGATGTGATTTACTACCTTGCACCGCACTGCACGAGACGAACAGGTTGCAAGATACACGTGGATCTGTATAGTCGTGGGTTCGTGGCAAAGCGCGAGTAAGCCGCAAAGTCTGGCGCGACTGGCGTGCACCCGGGTCCCAGCCCCCAGGGGAAGCATGCAACGTGACATGTGGACCGTGCCGTGGAGGGAGCCCCGTCTGAGCCATGCCCGCGGGCACCGAGACAGCTACTCCTCCGGGCCCCGCAGCACGGCACCGCCCGTCCTTGATGGAGACCGCCCGCTCACCCGTTAACGGCACCCACCCCACACCGCGCGAGGCCGGCGGGCCGACCGCCGCCTATATAAACACCGGGAGGGGGAGGAGGAGGGGGAGGGAGAGGTTAAGCTTTCTCCATCACGCTTCTCTACTCTACTTGTTTTGTTCCGTTCTGCTTGCCGATCATCCACTCCAAACTCGGTCGATACAGAGCCTTATTTGGTCCGATGGCGCATGACTTGCAAGACGACTTGGAGTTTGTCGCCGCCGGCGACGATTACGACTTCGAGTTCGACCAAGGTGCCGGTGGTGACGGATTCCAAATCTCCGGCGGCGCTTCCCAATCCCACATGGTATGTATACGATTCCCGCATCCTCTTTGGTTCACTGCTAGCTGTTGAGACGAGTACCACTGGTAGCTGCTGAGAGGCGCAATACTACCTGCAAAGACATGGCTACGAACGCTGTTTCCTGGGTTCACATCAACTACTTCTGTTTTGTTCTAGTAACAGGTTTTGTTTACGTATGGTAGGATAAGCAGATGGACGATGACACTTCGGCTTTGGAATTCAGACAAGGGAAAGACATGCAGGGGATACCCTGGGAGAGGTTGAACTACACTAGAGATCAGTACCGTCAGATGAGGCTCAAACAGTACAAGAACTATGAGAGCCTCGCTAGGCCGCGAGATGGACTAGAAAAGGTGAGAGATGAGATCCCCCGCTCTTCCTCTTGTAAGTTGTGCTAATCTTTATTAACTTTACTTTGTCCTTGACACTTCATTCTGTTCTGTGTATAGGTGTGCCAACCAGTGGAGAGAGGACACAGTTTCTACGATTTTCAGTCGAACACGAGACATGTCAAGCCAACGATAGTGCACTTTCAGGTACCGGATTTCTGTGACATCTCATTTCAGACAGCTCACATATGCACATGAGAAATTGTGAGCTTGCACCTACAAGCATCTGTTTCTGAAATGACGTCTTTGGAATAGTTTAGCCGTTTTTCCTTGTATTTGCGACACAAATCACTTCTGTTCCTTCTCGTGGATAAAATAGCACTTGATTCAGAATATTGGACGGAGTTATTTACTTGTGAGTTGTCGATTACTAGTGTACCCGACCCGCGTGGGCCACAAATTGAGCTCTGCCTCTCTGCGTCGCTGTGTATCTAGTACTACTAGCTGACTTTAGCAGGGATGGATTACTTATTAATTTGTGCACAGAACCTTATTTCCTTATCAACACTTTCAAGATGCACAAACTACCAGCAGCACCTGTTCACAACAGAAAATGAACTAACAGTGGCCTAAACACATGCTCCCAAATTTGTTGGCCTGTAGAAAATATCCTTGGCTTGTGCTGTGATTGGATGACCAGCTCTCAGTTATTTTATTTTTGGATGTGTTCAATCTTATTTGATGCACTATATATGCAGCTATTCATGCCTCCTCTGTGTATACATGCATAACATTTGTTGCAGGTCTTCTGATAAATCGGATCAAAAATAACTTCGGCTGGAGTTGTAGTTTTGGTCTCGGGCATAACCAGTGATAATAGGACACATCTTCGTCTCATATCAGGTCTACAAGCAAGTGATGAGCATCCTCAGCAGTCAACGCTATTATAGGTCACCATGGAGTATGGTATGAGGTGATGGTTCTACTACAGGCAAAGAAGAATTGTCTCTATGAATTCCGTTTTGCAGGTTGCGCAACAGAAGAGGATTATAAATTAGATACTGCTTTATCGTCGCCCACTGTTATTCTCTAACACTTTCTTGTTTTGAGTAATACGTTTTCCTTTTGTTTTGGGGTAATACGTTCTCTGACGGTGTGCAAACTCAGACTTGTCTGCCTAGCTTGAGCTTTAAGCCGGGGTTCAGACTAACAGCTTACATAGACTCTGGGAAAGTAGTCTCATACTTGCAGAGCTCTAGCTCCTTACTGACCTGAAAGGGAATACTAGTTCAACAGTAGGATCATATGATTTTATAAACCTGAACCAAATTTTGAGCATGGCTCATTCTTACGTCTCCGTCCTTGGTGGTGACAGTTCTCTTCTCTGTCTGTAGTATCAACAGTATAACAAGAGGATTAACAAATTACATACCGCTTTGTCTTCCACTGTTATTATGGAACACTATCTTTTTTGATTTGCGTTGTAGATTCGCTGAAGGTGTGCAAATCCTTGTGATACTGTTCTTGTGAGCCAAATGTATACGATCGC
Organism: Avena sativa; assembly: GCA_916181665.1. Classification (NCBI taxonomy): domain Eukaryota; kingdom Viridiplantae; phylum Streptophyta; class Magnoliopsida; order Poales; family Poaceae; genus Avena; species Avena sativa. Next base: position 537,419,620 of record OV702289.1, on the reverse strand, counting down.
CTGGTGACATTTGAACAGAAGCTCACTCTTTATGTCATACATACCTTGGTGACACTTCTCTTGTCTGTTTTCGTAGTACCAATATCTGGCTGCAAACAAAATTAAGGGCATGTTTGATTCCTAGGAAAGGAAAATCATAGGAGTAGGAAAAATGTAGGATTACAATGTCATGCTCACTCCAATCCTATAGGAATTCATATGAACCAAAGTGCTTTTGATTCCACCATAGGAATCTGAAAAAGAGGTATGGGTGGATGTTTGATATCCTATGAAAACTAGTACAAAGGAATCCGTAGGAAAAAATCCTATGGGAATCAATCCTACAAATCAAACAGCCGTCGTAGGAAAATTTTCTATAGGATTTAATCCTACAAAATCCCTAGGGAAATCCTTTGAATCAAACGGACACTAATTGGAGTAGATAATAACATGTTCTGGTTTTACTGTAAACCACAGTAGATTTAACATGGAAACCACTTGAATAGAGTGCCGCTTGTTACTTGCAGGATTGCATCATCGCATCTATGTTGTATCTTCTGGTATAGTTAAATGCGCTGACCATGTTCTTCAACATGTGTAGCTGAGGAACCTCCTGTGGGCTACTTCCAAGCATGATGTGTACGTGATGCAGAACTACTCTGTGACGCATTGGTCATCCCTGGTCCAGAGAGGAACGGAAGTGCTCAACGTAGCAGGCCAGGTTGCTCCAACCCAGGTGATCCACCGTAGCAGGACACGATAGTCGGTTTCAGCGAGATGTCGGTCAATATCTAATCCACAGAGTGCGGCCTTGCTCTACAGAATGTCCGGAGAGCTCGGCCCATGTCAAGGGTGCAGATGAGCACCATGGCAGTGAAGGACAATCTCGTGGTGGCTGGTGGTTTCCATGGGGAGTTCATCTGCAAGGTAGGAGTAGTAGGCAAGGCAGTGCAGTGCAGCTATGTGGATGTTGTTCTGAACCTTCTTAGCTGTTGGCTCTGTTTTTGTGTCAGTATGTTGATCAACCTGGAGTAGCGTGTTGTACTAATCTGACCGGCAACAAAAAATCCATCACCAACGCCGTCGAAATCTACAAATCACCCAAGTAAGCAAACCAATTTTCAATCCGTCTTACCAACCCGAGCGAACAGCCATGTCAAGCAAACAAACTGATTTGCTAACCGGGTTCGTTGTATTATTGTGATGCAGTGGCGGCGCTACGCGGGTAATGGCGGCAAACAACGACTGCGTTGTTAGAACTTTTGACACCGACAAGTACAGCCTCGTCACCCAGTTCTCGTTCCCATGGTCGGTCAATGTGAGTATACCCTGCCGTGATGACCTGCTCAAGTTATCTGCACCGTTCCACTGTTTTTAGTAGTAGATCTCACGCCATGGAGTTGATGATGCAGAACATGTCCGTCAGCCCCGATGTGAAGGTGCTCGCGGTACTTGGTGATAGTTCCGACTGCCTGATTGTCGATTCCCAGTCCGGAAAGGTACAATACAGATGCACATTATTCGCTCCAGGTTTTACAACCATTATTATGTACAATTTGCTCTGGTTGCTAACCGATGTCGTCCAGGACATCGCGAGCCTGCGTGGCCACCAGGACTACTCGTTCGCCTCGGCGTGGCACCCAGACGGCCGCGTCCTGGCCACGGGGAACCAAGATAGAACGTGCCGGCTGTGGGACGTGCGCAACACATCAGAGGCTTTTGTAGTGCTGGAGGGGAGGATCGGCGCCATCAGGGGGCTCAAGTTCTCGCCGGACGGCAGGTTCCTGGCAGCGTCGGAGCCGGCGGACTTCGTTCACGTGTACGACGTCGCTGCAGGGTACACCCTCGTGCAGGAGATCGACCTGTTCGGGGAGATCGGTGGGGTGTCCTTCAGCCCGGACGACGGCGCTGAGGCGCTGTTCGTGGGTGTCGCCGACAGGACGTACGGCAGCCTGGTCGAGTTCCGCAGGCGGCACAGGCACGGCTACCTCGACTACTAGTACTTTTGAAGTGTAACACGGTGCCTTCTGCGTGCTAGTCTTGTGCTGATACTGGTACGGCACAGTTTGGGCCGTGCGCGACCTGGATTTCGCCATGTTTTTCCGCCTACGTGCATGTTACACGAAGTGGCGTGTTGGTGTTTTTTTTTTTGCGGAAAAAGATCCGGATCTATTTCATGACTTCATAAGAAATACAAAGTATCCTAAACATAAAAAAATTACATCGAGGTCTTTGGACCACCTAACGAATACTACTGCCGCCAGAGCGAGCCGCCGACGCGCCGCTGTCGCCGCTCCATTACCGGAGCAGGCATGCCATTGTTGATGATAGTCGGGAAGTCTTATTGCACGTGTCCCTAAGGACCAGACCAGCGTCGCAGAGATGAAGTTGCCGCCATTGAACCCTTGAATTGATCCGAAACTTGTAACACAGACCTAAAACACACGTAGACTGGACGAGATCCAGAACACACGTAGACTGGACGAGATCCACCACTCCATGGAAACGGCGACCAGACGAATCTCCACCCTTCTCAACGCCAGCAGCAGGATCGTCGTCGACGAGGTGAATGAGGAGTACCTTATTTTTGTCTCGCACAACGCCGCCATAGCCACCATAACGACGATGCCGGATGACCAAACTCTAACTTTAAGGACCCTTCTACACCGCCGAGCGCAGGTCCAAGGTCCCCACCTCCTCCCGTCGCCGGAGCGGCAAACAGAGGTAGCGGAAACCCGTCGATGCTCGGTCGCAAACGGTGAGGACGAAGTAGATCGTGGCGGCTGCTAGGGTTTTACCCTAGCCGCCGCCGCGTGTTGGTGTTAAGGCAGCTTTGAGGCTGTGCCCTGCCCTGTGGCCGCCTGGTCATTTCATGTCTATACTGTATAGAGAGCTGGCTGCACTTATGCAGATGTATCTATTACCGTTGTGTTTACCCAGGATAATGCGTAGCTCAGGAAATTTTTGGAGTGTTGGAGGTGCTGGTTTACAGATTTTTTTTTTAACTGGTAAGGATGACGAAGGACCTAGATCGTGCGTTAAACATCAGGTGGTGGGTACTGTTCTACTGGTGAGGCCTCACGTAGAACAAGATTAACAAGGCCCATAACTTTTACAAAGAGTACCCTACCACTACGGGAGAGGAGAGGAGAAGAGACAGATGCCGACGGCCCGACTGCCCCGAGGCGGACAGTAAACTTGCCGTCGGCATAGGCCGACAGCCACCGTCGGTGTAGGCGTAGGTTTTAACAGACCGACAACTATTTTTCCTTTGCCATATTAATCCTAGAAAAATTATAACTAAATTATTTTAATTTAGAAAAATACATATAATATATTAAACATAATATATCAAACTTTGCAGAAAAATTAGATCTATCTATCTAAACTTAAATGTTACATATTTTTGTGAAATAAAATATAAAAACACCGCATATAGTTTCATATAACCCATTTTTCATTTTCCAAGTATCAAAAAGATGCGTTTTGTAAAGCAACTACCAAATAAAAGTTTTAAAATACCATTCTATTTTAAAAAAAATACTAGACCACCTTGTATGGACAATGTTCTAACCGGGTTATCTTAAACCTTTCCGTCCACCCCTCATAAAAAACATAAATTTCTCCTGAATCGATAGAAAGTTTGTTAGATTTGAACAACAGATATATGATCTGATGCTTATTTTTTGTAAAAATTATTTTTAGATTCATAATATGCTATTTCATCAGAGATGCAAGCGAGGCTTAGCCCCGAGCTAAAAAAAATTATGCCCGCCATTTTAACCATGGTTTGAAACGGGAATAGAAATTCAAAAACGATCCAAACAATATAAAATCTTCGCGTGGTGTCATAGTATGTGACGTATTTACAAGGGTAAATATTAGACTTGGTATATTGATTGCATCTTAAAAAACTCTTCACATAAATGAGCTATCATGTTCGAGGTTTAATGCCTTTCAGGTCAAATGACCAATGTTATGGCTAAAATCATGATATAGTTTGTGATACTGTGTCCATATTGTGTACACATGTGCATCATGGGATCGCGAATAATGTTACAGGAGGAAGTTTTCCTTTTTGTCACATCAAAAAGTCATTTTCCATTTTCCAAGTGTTAAAAAAAGGGTGTTTTATGAAGCAACTACAAATGAAAGTTTCAAAATGGTACCACCCCATTTTTCAAAAACACTAGGCCAACTTGCATTGACAATGTCCCAACCGGGCTATTTTAAACCTTTCTGTCTACCCCTCATGAAAAAGACAAATTCCTGCTGAATCGGTAGGAAGCGAGTGTCGGAGATGTGTCCCGAGAAGGAACAAGGGTCCAACGAGCTCTGAGTTCGAGAGAGGGTTGAATCACGCGTTTCGAACTTCTCGACGGCGGTGAAGACGACAGCGCACGCACACGACAGAGAGGTTGACACGGATTTTTTTACCCAGGTTCGGGACCCTTGTGAGGAGGTAAAACCCCTACTTTCGCTTTGTTGTATTGCTCGCAGTGCTTCACGAGGGTGCAATGGAGAACCAATGTCTAGGGTTACAAGTCCTGGGGATAGGCCTCTTCCAAGGTAGAAGGAGGCCTCCTTTTATAGGGCGGTCAGGCCTCTTCCCCCCCGAACGGTCGGCGGGAAGGGTGTCAACACCCGGATTTTTAATCCCAGATGCCCGTTATGCCATACCTCGCAATCCCAGGATTACCATTTTTGTGAGACATAACGGATTGGATATCACAGTACATCATCCATTACAAACCATACATAAGGTTTTACACAAATACGGATCTCATGATCCAGTCTTTAATACAACAAGCAGCAGAAATAAACGATAGCGTAGCGGTGGGGTCCATCTTCAGGGGCACAGGCAATGCTGACGAAGGCAGATAGTCCTAGTTATCATAGCCGTCCTGCTGACCATCATCTTGATAATCTCCTTCATAGTCTGGCCATGATAATAGCCAGGGACAAAAGCCATGAGTACTCTTTAAGTACTCGCAAACTACTACTAGAAAGGGTTATAATACTAAGTTAAAGTACTGAAATTAAAGAACCACTATCAAGTTAAGTTTGAAACCTAAGCTGAGTTCTGAAGCAAGAAAAGATAAATTAAAGTTCTAGAATCACTTAAGTTGGGAAGCTAATTTCATTAACACAACCCTATTGTGTTCAAGTCAAAGTTCATCATTCATTTCAAGTTATTTAGAAAACATCTGACAACAAAACAGTATGGCCATTCCAACTGTCCATAACCGCGGACGCGGCTATTCAAATAGTTTGACACTCTACAGAGGTGGTACACTTTCACCACAAGATTCGATACATCTGTCAGGGATAACCATGAATCATCATACTTAGTATGCAGATAATCAAACATAACCTTCCCTTTACACACCCTAGTACAAGCACCTCTCCTATGAGCATGGCCTCCCAACCATGACCATCAGTCATCTTGGGCACTGCATAGGTGGACATCATTGAGAGGTAGCCTCAGCTCAAACCTCTCACGTGAGGGAACTAATACTAATGCATATAAATTTCCAGCTAAGCCTTACCCAATTCAGGTAATGTGGTTGTACGGTAAATTTGGAATGGTATCGCATTCGAATCCACCCATCAGTTTTATAAAAGGGTTAAGGCTCATGCCTCATCATTTTCATCATCATAAACCAATTGTGTTTCTCAACACATGTCAAAACATCTTAATAGAATGACTCATCATTCCAAGGTTTTCACAATTCATTTTCACCAAGTGTTCCCATCTAAAGTGACTCAAGTTTTGATCTATTCTAAAACACTAGGTTAAGAGTGTTCACTAAGGTGGAAAGGTGGGATCAATCTCATGCCATAGAATGACATCTAAAGGTTTCTAAGTAGGTCAAGTTTTATACTCTTTATGCTACCTTCAAAATTAATTAAAGAACTTTTTGTAAACTAAGGGGGGTAAAACTTGTTAATAAGACTTAGAGTACTAATAGAAAAAGGGGGTGTGATCAAAGCATGCTTAAGGCATCTTTACTAAACTACCTAGTTTTATTCTAGCTTGCTACAATAGGTTACTAAAGGATGTTTGCAAGGGTTAGCTTGCCACTAATAGCTTGCCTTGGTTGGTGCAGTGGTTGAAGTTTTCTTCTTCTTCTTGGTAGAACTCCTCCTCCTCGAAGGCTTGGTCGGTACTATCATCTAGAAATACATAGGGAGTGCACAATCACCAAACAATCCTTAACTAGGCTAAGTATTATTCTAAACCACACAATTGATGATCTATTATCATCACAAGCATCACAAGTTTAATTCAATAGTTTCAACCTTTTTATTTTGGAAAAGTAATTTCTACTCATTGAAATATTAACTAAAATTTAATATTCACCCGCAAAATATGGGATCATGTGGACACATGTCCTCACCACATATTCTAACATGTGGGAATGAGATTTAAAGGTTGGATCAATATTACTTTGGTTTAAGTTCATTATTTAATGATTTAAAGTGACTAGAAATGCCTATATAGAATTATTTTGGTACTAGTCCAAAGTCACTGCCTGTAAACCTTAATATTATTACATATTTGGATAGATATGATGATATGTGATTTTTGAGAGTTGGAATCAACTCAAAAGCTAACTTGGTTGATTTTATAAAAATATTTCAAGTTGCAAAAGCTTTTGTCTTCTTATTTTTATTATGAGAGATATATAACTCTAAATGAATTAAATCCAATGGTCTTGGATAGAGAATTTCGATACCTTTCAGACAAAATTAGTTTCATGTAATTTGGATTTGTCAAACTCACAGAATTGAATTTTGAAACACTGGATAGAAACTATATTCTAACTAAAAAGAAAAACCTAGATTTGAATCTATGGGCTTGCGCGGGAAAGGAAATGGGCCAGCCCAGTGGCGCTACATGGCACGGGGCTCAGCTAAGAGGGGGGTCCCACTTGTCAGCGGCTCTTAAAACGCGAAACGGTACGCGCGCTGTAGGCCGTGTGATTAGATGCTAGATCTACGGCTAAGGGTCGTCGTCGACGACGGACGGGTCGCTGTCGAGCTCGAACCCTAGCGGCTCGGTGGGGGTCTACTGGGGGCGTACCAGGGCTCCAGCGGGGTCGGCGATGCGGGTGAACAAAGTGGAAGACGACGGCGAGGCGAGGCGTGGTCGCGGCGGAGCTTGGGGTGGCCGGAATCAACGACACCCTTCTTCTCCAAAGGCGGCGGCTCCGGCTCCAATTCCGGCGAGCTACTGCTCCACTTGCTCCGGTGAGGGGTGGTTGAGGTTCAGAGAGGTGAGGGGAGTGGAATGGTGTGAGTCTTTGGTGCTGGGGAGGGCTCCTTTTATAGGCTCGACGGTGAGACCGAGCGGGATGGGCGGTCGACGGTGGCGACATGGCTACGGCGAGCTAGCGGCATGGCTGGGGATGGCGATCGATGGGCGGTCCCCTGGCGGTGCTCTAGTGCTTTAATGCAGCCGTAGGGGCGGTGGCATGCGGTCGGGGTGAGGTGGCGCTCTGCGCGGCCGAAGCGGCTGTGTCCACGGCAAGCGGTGGTTGTGGGGCTTTGGGCAGCGAACGGAGTTGTCTGGGGTGTTCTCTAGGTCAAGGCGGAGCGGTGGGCGCGGGCTGGTGTCGAGCGGCGGCTTGTGCACGCGGGGACAGTGCGCGCTCTCCGGGCGGCGTCGGCATGCTCGACAAGCTCCGGGCGCGGCGGTTCCTGGCCGCTCTGCCCTCTGTCTCTGGCTTGGGGCTGGTTGGACGATGGAGGTGGACCACTGGCTATCTCCAGGACACGGTGGATGGCGCTGGCGGCGGTTGTGGCTTGCTGTCGCCGGTGGGGTGCCCAAGTGGGTGTTCGGCCTTAATGGCCATGACCATTTGGTCGTGGCACAATGTGGGGCTGGGCTAGAGAGGGTTAGGGGGAGTAGTAGAGAGGTTTTTGGTGGCAATTTGGGGAACAAGTTTGGCCAGAACACTATTTAAAATAGTGAAATTTGTTTAGTTTATAATCTGCCTACCAAGTGTTTGATGAAATGGCCGTAAGAGAAAAAAATTGAATTTTGTGTTCAAAATTTTTGAGTGATCTCCACTAGTGCTAGGTAGTCCCTGGTTGTAAGGGTTTTGAAAATGGTGCTCAATTAGATGGTTTTTGAAATAGGGGTGATCTATGCATATGCATTAGATTCAATTTTAAACTGTCATTTAAAATAGTTAACAGAAGGTTTTTAGTAGATCAAAAGGTGGGCCTTGGTACCTCATTATGTGTACTAGCAAGGGGTGTAAAGATCAAGAATTGTTTCTGTTAAGAATTGAGTACTAGGAATAGCCAAAGTAGGTATGAGAGTTAAATTTGTCCAAATGACCATTCCTTCATTTTAATTCTTCTTGATTTGATTTCTTTTAGGAAAAGTTTGGGAATGATGTAGATGATGTTTAAATCACCTAAGAAACATTTTAGAAGCAAAGGATCACACAATCATGGTAATTCAAAACAACTCCTATTTTAAATGCACACATATATGAATGCTTTCATTTTAAATATGGAAAAGTTTTTGTTAATCCTAATTTTGGATGATTTGATCTTTGATAAACTTGGATTGAAGTTTTGGGATGTTACAAACCTTCCCCCCTTAAATAAAATCTCGTCCCGAGATTTACAAGAAAACTAGGAACTAAAAAGATCTGGGAATTCTGTCCTAATGTAATCCCGCGTTCCCAAGTGGCTTCCTCCTCGGTATGGTTGCTCCACTGAATCTTGAGAAATTTGATACTCCTGGTCCTGGTGGTTCTGTAGGCTTCTTCTAAGATACGAATGGGCACTTCCCGATAGGTCAGGTCATTGTTTATTTCCACGGCTCTGTGATCGATATTCTTGAAAACTTCAGTCTTCTTAGGCACTTCCAAGCATTTGCGAAGTAACGAGATATGGAACACATTGTGGATGGCTGACATCTCTTCAGGCAATTCCAGCTGATACGATACTTCTCCTCGACGGTTCAGAATCTTGAAAGGTCCGATATATCTGGGAGCTAACTTTCCCTTCAGACTAAAGTGTTGGGTTCCCTTCAATGGTGAAACCTTGAGATATACGAAATCTCCGACATTGATAGTAAGGTCTCTCCTTCTCTTGTCAGCATAGCTTTTTTGTCTGGATTGGGCGGTCTTGAGGTGCTCACGAACTTTGTGAACTTTCTCTTCTGCTTCTCGGAGAATGTCGGGTCCAAAGATCTGACTCTCTCCTACTTGCGACCAATTCAAAGGGGTACAACACTTTCTTTCGTATAGGAATTCAAATGGCGCCATCTGCAAACTAGCTTGATAACTGTTGTTATATGAGAATTCTGTGAAGGGCAGGCAGTCTTCCCATTTTGATCCATATTCCAACACACAAGCTCTAAGCATATCCTCCAAGATCTGGTTGACTCTCTCAGTCTGTCCATCTGTTTGCGGGTGATACGCGGTACTGAAGTTCAACTTGGTTCCTAATCCTTCCTGAACTTTTTGCCAAAATCTTGAAGTAAACTGAGTTCCTCGATCTGATACGATGGTCTTGGGGGTTCCATGCAGACTAACAATCCTAGCAATGTACAACTCTGCTAGTTTTGCACTCTGGTAGGTTGTCTTGACTGGTATGAAGTGGGCTACCTTGGATAGTCTATCAACTATGACCCAGATTGAGTCATTTCCCCTACTAGAAGTAGGTAAATCGGTGATAAAGTCCATTCCGACGGAATCCCATTTCCATTCCGGAATCTTCAATGGTTGCAACAATCCTGCAGGTCTCTGATGCTCCGCTTTGACTCTTTGACAAATGTCACATTTGGCTATGTAGCTTCCGATCTCTCTCTTCATCTTGTGCCACCAAAATTGCTCTTTCAAATCCTGATACATCTTTGTTCCTCCGGGGTGGATAGAATAAAGAGTATCATGAGCTTCCTTCATGATAATTTCCTTCAGCTCCGAATCTGCTGGTACACAGATACGTCCCTTGTACCACAGTACACCTTCTTCGTCTTCGGTGAATCCAGGTACTTTGCCTGTACCAATACGATGTTTGATTTCGTCGATACTTTCATTCCCCTTCTGGGCTTCCTTGATTTGGCTAATCAAAGTGGGTTGAAGTTCAATGCTAGCTAGGAATCCTTTGCTAACTAACTCAGTCCTGAACTGCTCCAACTCCTCATACAAACTTTGTTGCTTCTCTTTGATCATGGTGTTAAGCCTACACGACAATCTGCTAAGAGCATCTGCTACCACATTGGCTTTGCCGGGGTGATAGTGAATGTCAAGGTCATAATCCTTGATTAACTCTATCCATCTTCTTTTCCTCATATTGAACTCCTTCTCGGTGAAGATATACTTCAAGCTCTTATGATCTGAGTAAATCTCACAGCGATTACCCATCAAATAATGACGCCATGTCTTCAACGCTAGAACCACCGCTGCTAGCTCAAGATCACGGGTCGGATAGTTCTGCTCATGCTGCTTCAGTTGTCGATACAGATACGCGATGACTTTGCCTTCTTGCATCAATACACATCCTAGACCAATCTTGGATGCATCACAATACACATCAAACGGCTTCTTGATGTCTGGCATGATCAAAATTGGGGCTGATATCAATCTCTTCTTCAGCTCCTGGAAACTGGCTTCACACTTGTCTGTCCATTCAAACTTCTTGTCCTTCTTCAACAATTGGGTCATTGGTCGGGCTATGCTCGAGAATCCTTCTACGAATTTGTGGTAATATCCCGCTAATCCGAGAAATGAACGAACTTGGGTTTGATTGGTTGGGGCTTCCCATTCTTCGACATCTTTGATCTTGCTGGGATCAATAGAGACTCCTCCGGCAGACACAATATGTCCTAGGAATCCTACTTCTTTCAGCCAAAACTCACACTTACTAAACTTGGCATATAACTGATGCTCTCTCAGGGTTTCTAGGATGATTCTCAGATGTTGCTCATGCTCTTCTTCTGACTTGGAGTAGATAAGGATGTCGTCGATAAACACAACTACAAACTTATCTAGGAAATTCATAAAGATCTTATTCATGAGATTCATGAAATAAGCAGGGGCATTTGTTAATCCAAAAGACATAACCGTATACTCGTATAAACCATAGCGAGTAGTAAAGGCGGTCTTCGGAATATCCGTTGCACGAATCTTAAGTTGGTGATAACCAGTCCTAAGATCAATCTTTGAGAATACCTGAGCTCCAGTCAACTGATCAAATAGATCCTCTATCTCTGGCAAGGGGTACTTGTTCTTGATGGTGACATCATTCAACTTTCTGTAGTTTGTACACAGATGGTTGCCTCCATCTTTCTTATCGACGAATAACACTGGCGATCTCCATGGCGATGCACTTGGCTGAATTAAGCCTGTTGCTAACATGCCATCCAACTGCTTCTTCAGTTCTACTAACTCTGAGGGGTTCATGGTATAGGGTCTCTGGGCTATAGGTCCGGTTCCGGGGATTAGTTCGATAATGAACTCTATATCCTTATCCGGGGGCATACCTGGCAATTCATCTAGGAATACGTCGGGGTATTCACAGACTACTCTGACTTGGTCAATGGTAGGCAGGGCTACACTTTTGTTGCATTTGAATTGACGGGGTAAGGTTTCAGAGATATGTTCTACTGTTACTCCAGAACTACTGGTCATGGTGATGGCTTTCTTAGCACAGTCTATCAGTCCTTTATGCCTTGACATCCAGTCCATACCTAGTACTACTTCCAAACCTTTGGTTCCAAGTACAATTAGGTTGGCATAAAAATCTATCCCATGTATTCTGATAGGTACAGCCTTGCAAATTTTTCTAGATTTTGTTGTTGAACCGGGGATATGAAATATCATGACATGCTTCAGGTTGGTTGGGCAAATCTTACTAGTGCATACAAATTCTTCAGTGATAAATGAATGCGATGCTCCAGAATCAAACAATACTCTTGCTAAAACTGAGTTGACAGAAAGCATATCCAGCACGACATCTAGTGCTTCCTGGGCTTCTTCTGCGTTCATGTGGAAGAGACGACCGTTGCGGTTGTGTGGGTTCCCTGGGGCAAATCTCCTTCCTAGTTGAACACGACGTTGCTGCTGAGCTGGGGCATTCACAGGGGCATTGGCGGCAGTCTTCTTGGGACACTCATTGGAGTAGTGACCCTTCACTCCACACTCGAAACAAGTGATCTGGGACTTGTCCTTGACTGCAACAGGTACAACATTGCTGCCAGTTCTGGGGGCAGTGTTGTTGTTGTTGCTCTTGGGAGGGGCACGGTTGAAGTTGTTGGCGTTGCCGGAGTGGTGATTGTTTCCTCCGGGCTTCACATTTCCTCCGCTACGGTTGGGGTAGCTTGGGCGAGAATGTGGGGGTCGGTTGTTCCTTGGTGCATATCCTGGTGAGGGGTTGGGACGGTACTTCTGGTGACTACTAGATCCAGACTGCTGCATCATACGACGCTTGCGGTTGTCGTTTGCCTGGTTAATCTTCCCTTCCATCTGAATGGCAGAGTCGACTAGCTCTTCGAGATCCTGGAAACGGATGTTGACGAGGACAGTCTGCATCTCATCATGCATTCCGTTTAAGAATCTCTCTTTCTTCTTGGCCTCCGTGTTGATTTCATCCGGTGCATATCTGGCAAGTGACAAGAATTTGTCACGGTACTCTACTACGGTCAATCTTCCTTGCTTCAGTTCACGGAATTCATCTCTCATCCTGTTGACAAGACCTTGCGGCACGTGGGTGCGGCTGAACTTGACCTTGAATGCTTCCCAGGTCATCACCTGGCCATGGTTCATGTTGCGGACGCTATTCCACCAAGCTCTTGCATCTCCCGCCAGATAGTGGGTGGCGAAGAGAACTTTCTCATTCTCATCAACTCCTGCAACTTCGAGGTTGTTTTCCATGGTCTGTAACCAGTCATCAGCATCTAATGGGTTTTCAGATTGGTTGAAGATTGGGGGATTGGTGTTCTGAAAATTTTTGAGTTTAGATCCATGGTGATCCTGATTTCCATGTCCTTGGTTGTTGAGAGCCATTTGGGCGATTTGCTGCAATGTCGCTAAGTTGGCTTGACGCTCGGCCCTGCTTGCTTCACGGTCCGCGATGAGATTCTGCAAGATCTGCAGCATTGGGTCCTGCGATGAGCTGCTCGCTCCTTGGTTTCCACGAGTCATCTGAAGATTGAGATAGATATAGGGGTAAGAGGGAAATTCTAAGGTTCATGGTTTTGGGTTTTCAAAGCTACACTTTGAGTTAGACTCAGGTTTTTCAAATAATTTTACTTTCATTCATGCAAGCAAGCACACGATACAACACACACCACAACAATCAAAGGGAAAAACAGATAGTTTTAAGAACCATTCTGCAAGCTACGATACAATGATATGATACATCTCATGCTACGACAGTGCTCTAGTGCATCTACTCATCGTCGATGAAGTCAGAGTCTTCATCATCAGTGTAGAAGTCCATAGCATCCTCTTCCAGAAAATCATCATCGTTGCTGAGGTAAGAATCCATATCTCCCTGGATGTCTTCTCCCTCATCATCTTCTTCCTTGGCAGCAAGCTGAGCTTCCTGCTCCTTGACGGTCTTCTCGAGGTCGGCCACCTTCTTGCAAAGACGGGCGATGGTGCGATCCTTCTTTGCACGCTGGCAACAAAGAGACTGGCGATCTTGGACGAGCAGTGTGAAAGTCTAGGCCTTCTGGTCGGCGATGGCACGGTTCTGGTAGGCTAACTCTCTGGCATTGTCCAGTTCCTACTGTCGGTCATGAAGCAAGAAGTCAAGGTTCTCCACTTGACGCCTCAACTCTGGGTGACTTGGCCTCTCCATCGGCATTCCCATAAAGTCACGTCTTGCATAGTGGGCAAAACGGGTTCCTTGAATCTTGTTGACGCTGAGGGCACATAGACGTGCGAGAGCTTCATGCATTGCCCTGGCTAATCCATCTAGCCAGTTGTTTTCTCTCACAGAGAACTGAATTCTCCCGGAAGTTGGTGCTTCAATGCTTCCTCGAAGATCTGCGGTGACTAGCCATTGTAGGTCTCCTCCTGGGGGTCCTGGAAGTTGAGCTCCAAGAAACTCCGGATGTGGGCGTCCTAGTAATTCTGACCCTGAATCCAGATCACTCTCGAAGATCAACTGACCTTCGTTTCCCAACTGGTAAAACATGCTGAACTGAGTCTCCATCTACAAGAATTTAGGATGAGGAAATTAGTGAAGTGATCAAGTGTGTCAAATTTTAAGTAGTAATGTAAGAATTTTGAGGAACATGTATTTTTGAGAAAGAATGAGTTCACAAGGGTAAGAGGGGAAATAGTTTTTCATAAATACTCACTTTGGTTTTGAAGCTAAGTTTTTGGTTTCGACGTCCATTCTAACTAGGGTCTCCTATGGTCAGGATGGCTCTGATACCAACTTGTCAACACCCGAATTTTTAATCCCAGATGCCCGTTATGCCATACCTCGCAATCCCAGGATTACCATTTTTGCGAGACATAACGGATTGGATATCATAGTGCATCATCCATTACAAACCATACATAAGGTTTTACACAAATATGGATCTCATGATCCAGTCTTTAATACAACAAGCAGCGGAAATAAACGATAGCGTAGCGGTGGGGTCCATCTTCAGGGGCATAGGCAATGCTGACGAAGGCAGATAGTCCTAGTTATCATAGCCGTCCTGCTAACCATCATCTTGATAATCTCCTTCATAGTCTGGCCATGATAATAGCCAGGGACAAAAGCCATGAGTACTCTTTAAGTACTCGCAAACTACTACTAGCAAGGGTTATAATACTAAGTTAAAGTACTGAAATTAAAGAACCACTATCAAGTTAAGTTTGAAACCTAAGCTGAGTTCTGAAGCAAGAAAAGATAAATTAAAGTTCTAGAATCACTTAAGTTGGGAAGCTAATTTCATTAACACAACCCTGTTGTGGTCAAGTCAAAGTTCATCATTCATTTCAAGTTATTTAGAAAACATCTGACAACGAAACAGTATGGCCATTCCAACTGTCCATAACCGCGGACGCGGCTATTCGAATAGTTTGACACTCTGCAGAGGTGGTACACTTTCACCACAAGATTCGATACATCTGTCAGGGATAACCCTGAATCATCATAATTATTATGCAGATAATCAAACATAACCTTCCCTTTACACACCCTAGTACAAGCACCTCTCCTATGAGCATGGCCTCCCAACCATGACCATCAGTCATCTTGGGCACTGCATAGGTGGACATCATTGAGAGGTAGCCTCAGCTCAAACCTCTCCCGTGAGGGAACTAATACTAATGCATATAAATTTCCAGCTAAGCCTTACCCAATTCAGGTAATGTGGTTGTACGGTAAATTTGGAATGGTATCGCATCCGAATCCAGCCATCAGTTTTATAAAAGGGTTAAGGCTCATGCCTCATCATTTTCATCATCATAAACCAATTGTGTTTCTCAACACATGTCAAAACATCTCAATAGAATGACTCATCATTCCAAGGTTTTCACAATTCATTTTCACCAAGTGTTCCCATCTAAAGTGACTCAAGTTTTGATCTATTCTAAAACACTAGGTTAAGAGTGTTCACTAAGGTGGAAAGGTGGGATCAATCTCATGCCATAGAATGACATCTAAAGGTTTCTAAGTAGGTCAAGTTTTATACTCTTTATGCTACCTTCAAAATTAATTAAAGAACTTTGTGTAAACTAAGGGGGGTAAAACTTGTTAATAAGACTTAGAGTACTAATAGAAAAAGGGGGTGTGATCAAAGTATGCTTAAGGCATCTTTACTAAACTACCTAGTTTTATTCTAGCTTGCTACAATAGATTACTAAAGCATGTTTGCAAGGGTTAGCTTGCCACTAATAGCTTGCCTTGGTTGGTGCAGTGGTTGAAGTTTTCTTCTTCTTCTTCTTCTTGGTAGAACTCCTCCTCCTCGAAGGCTTGGTCGGTACTATCGTCTAGAAATACATAGGGAGTGCACAATCACCAAACAATCCTTAACTAGGCTAAGTATTATTCTAAACCACACAATTGATGATCTATTATCATCACAAGCATCACAAGTTTAATTCAATAGTTTCAACCTTTTTATTTTGGAAAAGTAATTTCTACTCATTGAAATATTAACTAAAATTTAATATTCACCCCCAAAATATGGGATCATGTGGACACATGTCCTCACCACATATTCTAACATGTGGGAATGATATTTAAAGGTTGGATCAATATTACTTTGGTTTAAGTTCATTATTTAATGATTTAAAGTGACTAGAAATGCCTATATAGCATTATTTTGGTACTAGTCCAAAGTCACTGCCTGTAAACCTTAATATTATTACATATTTGGATAGATATGATGAGATGTGATTTTTGAGAGTTGGAATCAACTCAAAAGCTAACTTGGTTGATTTTATAAAAATATTTCAAGTTGCAAAAGCTTTTGTCTTCTTATTTTTATTATGAGAGATATATAACTCTAAATGAATTAAATCCAATGGTCTTGGATAGAGCATTTCGATACCTTTCAGACAAAATTAGTTTCATGTAATTTGGATTTGTCAAACTCACAGAATTGAATTTTGAAACACTGGACAGAAACTATATTCTAACTAAAAAGAAAAACCTAGATTTGAATCTACGGGCTTGCGCGGGAAAGGAAATGGGCCGGCCCCGTGGCGCTACGCGGCGCGGGGCTCAGCTGACAGGGGGTCCGACTTGTCAGCGGCTCTTAAAACGGGAAACGGTACGCGCGCTGTGGGTCGTGCGATTATAGGCTAGATCTACGACTGAGGGTCGTCGTCGATGACGAACGGGTCACCGGCGAGCTCGAACCCTAGCGGCTCGGTGGGGGTCTACTGGGGGCGTACCAGGGCTCCAGCGGGGTCGGCGATGCGGGCGAACGAAGTGGAAGACGACGGCGAGGCGAGGCGTGGTCGCGGTGAAGCTTGGGGTGGCCGGAATCAACGGCACCCTTCTTCTCCAGAGGCGGCGGCTCGGGCTCCAATTCCGGCGAGCTGCTGCTCCACTTGCTCTGGTGAGGGGTGGTTGAGGTTCAGATAGGTGAGGGGAGTGGAATGGTGTGAGTATTTGGTGCTGGGGAGGGCTCCTTTTATAGGCTCGACGGTGGCGACATGGCTACGGCGAGCTAGCGGCATGGCTGGGGATGGCGATCGATGGGCGGTCCCCTGGCGGTGCTCTAGTGCTTCAATGCGGCCGTAGGGGCGGTGGCATGTGGTCGGGGTGAGGTGGCGCTCTGCGCGGCCAAAGCGGCTGTGTCCATGGCGAGCGGTGGCTGTGGGGCTTTGGGCGGCGAACGGAGTTGTCTAGGGTGTTCTCTAGGTCGAGGCGGAGCGGTGGGCGCGGGCTGGTGTCGAGCGGCAGCTTGTGCACACGGGGACAGTGCGCGCTCTGCGGGCGGCGTCGGCATGCTCGACAAGCTCCGGGGGCGGCGGTTCCTGGCCGCTCTGCCCTCTGTCTCTGGCCTAGGGCTGGTTGGATGGTGGAGGTGGACCACTGGCTATCTCCAGGACACGATGGATGGCGCTGGCGGCGGCTGTGGCTTGCTGTCGCCGATGGGGTGCCCAAGTGGTGGTTCGGCCTTAATGGCCATGACCATTTTGTCGTGGCACAATGTGGGGCTGGGCTAGAGAGGGTTAGGGGGAGTAGTGGAGAGGTTTTTGGTGGCAATTTGGGGAACAAGTTTGGCCAGAACACTATTTAAAATAGTGAAATTTGTTTAGTTTGTAATCTGCATGCCAAGTGTTTGATGAAATGGCCACAAGAGAAAAAGTTTTGAATTTTGAGTTCAAAATTTTTGGGTGATCTCCACTAGTGCTAGGTAGTCCCTGGCTGCAAGGGTTTTGAAAATGGTGCTCAATTAGATGGTTTTGAAATAGGAGTGATCTATGCATATGCATTAGATTCAATTTTAAACTGTCATTTAAAATAGTTAACAGAAGGTTTTTAGTAGATCAAAAGGTGGGCGTTGGTACCTCATTATGTGTACTAGCAAGGGGTGTAAAGATCAAGAATTGTTTCTGTTAAGAATTGAGTACTAGGAATAGCCAAAGTAGGTATGAGAGTTAAATTTGTCCAAATGACCATTTCTTCTTGATTTGATTTCTTTTAGAAAAAGTTTGGGAATGATGTAGATGATGTTTAAATCACCTAAGAAATATTTTAGAAGCAAAGGATCACACAATCATGGTAATTCAAAACAACTCCTATTTTAAATGCACACATATATGAATGCTTTCATTTTAAATATGGAAAAGTTTTTGTTAATCCTAATTTTGGATGATTTGATCTTTGATAAACTTGGATTGATGTTTTGGGATGTTACAAAGGGTCACCATGCTACCGCTCACCGAAGATCTGGTATACCCGCCTACTTTCCCTGGACCTGGCCTATACAGCCTCGGAGGCTCCCGCCCTCCTCATTCCTTCCGTCATGGATGACGTAGGCTCTTGCAGGATGCGTTGCTTCTAGCTCCCCTTGCACCGAAATGGGGAGACACCATCCCAGCTGTCTGGCCCTTTGTCAGGGGCACCTTTGACCACCCGGGACCCCTTGGAGCGTAGCGGGGCGGAGCATCCTATGCTCTGCCTTCACCCAGTTTTCCGCCTCTTGTACCCGAACTCATCCGCCCTAGACCCTCACGAGAGGGCTCCTGTCGAGACCCTCGCGAGGCATGCCTAAGGGCCCAGCCGACTAAGGACCCAGGGTACCCCCGGTGCCCTTGGTCCGACAGTAGCCACCGGGCGCGCATCTCGCATGCTTCCCTCTAGAGCGCAGGGTCGGGCGGCCCAACGATCGGCTGGGACAATCAGGACGCGTGTCGCGCCTCCTCCTTAGGTATCGCGTTTGCGGGGCCACGTGGCGCGGGTCAGTAACTCAGGCCCACCAAGGTGAGGACCACCCTTATAGAGTCATGCCCCTGCCCGCCGAGTATCCCCACTCCCAACCACCGAGCCGCCTCTGCTTCTGCTTCCTCCACCGCCCCGTCTCCAATCTTGCCACCACAACATGTCCCGTCGAGCGGCCTCTGCTGCCAAGACGAGGCCCGCTCCTGCCGATTCTTCTCGGGTAGAGGACGAAGAGGAGGAGATCGTCGAGGTGTTGATCCCCTCCACCATCTGCCTAGATTCGGGGATCGGCAAATTCCGTTCACGGCTTTCCTCAGACTGGAACGAGTAGGGGGTGACCAAGGCTCCACCGATCCGACGAGTCTTGTCGGTTCCCTGCAACCCTTCTTCTACCACACCGTCCTTACGAGCCTGGTTCCCTATTTTTTCCTTTCTTTATGGAGGTCCTGGAGCACTACCAGATCTCCGCCTTGCACCTCCATCCCAACTCTGTCACTACCCTGTCCATCTTTGCCTACTGGTGTGAGATGTTTGTCGGGGTGAAGCCCTCCATGGCGCTATTGCGGTGCATGTATGCCCTTCGCCTCACCTCCACCTATCATAGTGTCGGCTACATCTCCTTTGTAAAGGAAGGAGCCTTCGGATTTCCTATGGGCTGGTCGAAGCAGGTAGAGGACTTTCGGAAGTGCTAGTTCTTCATGGATGTCTTGGAAGACGACCTGCGGCTTCATCTTCCCACCGCCCTGGCCAAAAAGGTTGGCAATCGGTGGTCCGCTGCTGAACTGGAGGGGGACAAGGTCAGCACCTTGGACACAGACGTTGAGAAGCTTAATGCCTCGAGCTTGAACGGGCCCTTGGTAGCCATGGAGTTCCTCCGCTGCCGCATCGCCCCACTGAAGAAGCACCACAAGGACCTGTGGGACCTGGACAAGGAGGACCACCTGTCCTTGGGGGATGGCATCACGGATGACTCCTCTGTGGGGAGGTTTCTCCATGAGCTCTTTGACAGCTCCGCCGGGTCAAAGCTTCCTGCGGGGGTTCTCCTTCTCTGTCTTGACCCCCGGAAGGCCGAGATCCGTGCATCCCTTCCTCAGTTTGACGAATGGGGGATCCTCCTTGCTGGACACGAAGGGAAGCAGGATAATCCTCTAGGCCTGGCCTCTCCCAGCCCTGACGAAGGAGGCCATCACGTCGCCTCTGGAGAGACCACGGAGGCCAAGAGCGGGGCCAGTGAGTCCGGTCCTCAGGAGGTGTCCTGCCAGAAACGCGCCCGATCGCAAACCCCCAAGGGTGCCAGAGGGGAGGTGACGTAACACCCCAGCATTAGAGCTTAGAAATAAGCTGAGATAAGGTGTGTGCATTGCATTCATGCTTAGAAAATCTGGATTATTTTTGCGCTTTTAAATAAAACTAGTCAAAGAGATTGAATCTTCTCTTAACTTGGTGGAACTGAAGTAGATCATCAAGTTGATTGCGATAAGTTTCAATATGACCTTTGATAAAACCTTATTTTTGGGTAATATAATTTGATCTATGGGTAGATCAAATAGAATAGAGCTAAACCCCTAACACACTACTCAATAAGGAGTACTAGATCTTCTAGATATCATGACATGGTATTCCATACAATGACTCAAGGATGAATACATAATCTTCTAAAGATTATATCAAGGAACCATTTACAACAAACCCTAAATACCAAGTTAAGGTTATAACTGAAGTAAAGTAACTCAATAACTAAACCTTGATATACATGCTTTTCATAAAATTTATACCATGAATATCATGGTAGTTCTTAAACATTAAATCTTATCACAAATAGAGTAGAAAAGGAAGCCAAGCAAAGACCATCCATCACATATCTTTGATGTCATATTGCTAGATGACATTCCTATTTAACAAAGTCCCAGTGTCTATTGATCTTGAATGTTGAGTGATCAATTCTTGACCTAGAACTTATTGATTCTTAGCTTTGACCTATTATATTAACTTTCCAAAGACCTTAAGTAAATTAATAAGAAGAAGGAACTAGATATGGTAGAGTGTGCCATCATTAATGGAAGGTGATCCTTGATGGTTGTGATATACAACACTTCTTAGCAATATAAATTGTGTCATTTTCTTATCATATCATGCTCCATCTAACTATTGCTATGCCTGATATGCATGATTACTTGTTTTTATTAAATTCAATATGAGCTTTGCACATTTAGTAGTTTAGGTAGAATTGTATCCCTCTTCCTTGTGTTTGACATATGTGTAGGTGTTGATGATGATTATGGACAAAACAAAGGCGAAAGGAACAAAGAGAGCATAGTATGGAGGAGCTGCAGGCACCAGACTTAGCCATTTGAGGTGTTGGAAAATTGAATTTTTCCAACTTCTCAAAATAAAGATCCAAGACCATAGAGTTGTATCCCTCAACGATACAAACACAACGATCTCAAGAACACCCAAAACAGAGTTCGTATAAAGAAATGGCGACCAAAATACTAAAGGGGACAAACAATTTAACAAGCAGCTATACAACCGGAGCAATATTTCCGGCCGTATAGTTACCAAAAAGTTCGGAAATGACGGGATTTCACCCTAGAAAATCTCCAGAACCTTCCCTAAGTCATATGACAGTATTGGGGGAACCCTAGGGCACCTCCACGACGGCTCCCTGCCGCCTCCATAGCCTCTACAGCTCCACCAAGATCTAGATCTCCATCAACACCATCAAGCCATCCAAGCAAGAAGAGGAGGAGAAGGAGGACGCAGCCATCACCACGCCGACACCACCATCACCGTGCCATCATCACCATCTCCATCGCCACTACTCCTTCATCCTTCCCCGTCATGATCTCCGTGATGGGTTGTAACATGGCTTGAACCCCCTTTTATTAATGTTATGATGATTTGAGTAATTGAAGTGTGGTGTGTTCTTGTTAAATAATATGTTTGTGCTTTATCTTTACATTGTTCTATTCATGATATTATTCTAGTGATTGGAGACGTCCAATCCATTGTTGAGGAATTTACTAGGGATTCACGAAGTGTCACAAAACTTATCATTAGTATCTACTCGTACCATGGGCCTGACAAGTCCGTGGGTAGAACTAATAGGCTATTTGCTATAAGTGATTTGCGGAGGCAATAGCAGCTTAGGATGCACCGCCCATTAAGATTAAATTTCCTCAAGATCACTCATGATATAGATAGGTATAGTGTTGCGAATTGCTTGACCCCAAAAGTGACATATGGGATATCTTGTGACTAGCACACTTTCTTAGGAGATCGAATTTAATGCCTTTGCTCTGGTTTACCTTGATTGGTCTTGTTACCTTAATACACTATTCTCTTATGGATGACCCATGTTCGGAGAGGGTATGGACAATTGAGTTGTCTAGTTGCCACTTACCAACGGTGGGAGACAACGGTATATGAGCGACCGCCACAATTATAGTTAAGAACTATTCCATAAGCACTTATCATACACACTGGTATACACAAAATTACTTGAGGAATCATAGCATTAATATTTCACCTCATTGCATTCACCTATTTTCAGTTTTACTTTTGTTATAGTTTTCTTCCAGTTCTAGTAGTAGTTATTACAAAACATCTTAAATTCATTTATACTAGCAACTTATCGAATATGCTATTTCCCAAACCACGGTTTGGGTGCGTACATGGTCGCATTGATAACGCGGCTGCGAGGATCGTGTTCGCCGAGCTCCCATCTGGACAAATTCTTCAATATTTGTTGTTGCAAGTACTGCAATAACCCTGTTTTGGTGTAGGAACTCAGCCCATCAAATTGGCGCCATTGCCGGGGAACAAAGTGTTCGGTTATATACTCGCACATAGTTTATTTCCGTTTGTTTTATTATCTTACTGCTTTCTTTTATATTAAAAACAATAAAAAATTACAAAACCAAAAATTTATAAAAACTGTTGCTACTAATCATGTCTTCCGAGATAAAAAAAATCAAGAGATAATACAAGCATTGGAGGAGATAAAGGATTCAAGTTCATCAAGCCTGGTTGCTAGACATGATTTGATAAAGAAATTGGTGGACCAATTGGAAATGCATTCATTATGGTTGCATGCTAATGATGGATCTTATTGCACAATTTGTATAACAGATGACCGCCTTAATTTTCAATGTAAGTGTTCCAACAATCCTACTCTAGCAAATTATAATAGAGATAAATCCTATGCTATTTTGGAAGTACTAGAATACGTTCTTTTCAAAGGTGCATCTGAATTGGTATTTAGCTAGGAAGTATTTATGTTGAAAGTGAAGCACTTGATGGAGTTTTTAATTTAGTATACCTCATATTCCTCTTTTGTGAAAATAATTTAAGTGGAGAGGAAAAGGAGCACAAGGAGTAAGAACGGATTGATCACCCGCTCACACCTTCGACTCCTACTTTTGATTCTGTCATTGCTATTAAAACACTAGTCGATGAAAAGGAGAAACAAAAAGGTGAGGTTGACAAAGAGAGTCACACTACAACTTTTGATTGAGATGCCTCTCACTCTAGTAGTAATTTTTATGATGCTAAAACTGTTGATAATTGTTTTGCGGATGCCTTGTGCTTAGACACTCATATGCATAGCATTAATAACAATGAACTAGAGATAGAACCTTGCTATACTAACATGCAGGGTCCTGAACTCTCTGCTATGAAAGAAGAATACTATAAAGTGTTCCCCTACATAGGTAACCAAGGTAAAGATTTAAGAATTTTATATGAATCTCAAATCCTCTCATTACAGCTATACATGGAGGCATGTTCACCAAGCTTGGTGCATCAACACTCGCTTGAAATCGAGAACTTGTTCATCTACATGATGTTGATGCACCGTAAGCGGGTTCGACTCCGACCAAACTCTACTTCAAGATGCTCCAAGCCGGTATGTACAACCTCACCTCGAGTTGATATCCCTTGGGATCCAGGTGGGTAATGTATGGAGCATCCTAGCCTGGCTTTATGACTTTAAAGTAAGCGCTTTTTGGGAAGCAACCCAGAAGTCATTAGGCGTCTTTCTTAATTTTATGTCTTGAGTCTAGTTGCATTCAAGTTGCATTGGCACTTTTATTCTTCGCATGTCTTGCTATTAGAGTAATCTTGTTGAAGTTTTCAAAAGGTAGAATTTATTGTTATTATGTGTTGCATAAACTCGGTTGTACTTAAATCCCGTTTTATACATGCTGGTCGAAAATTTAATCTATCATTTTTCTGTCAAAACAAGGTATTTCACTAAGTTACAGGATAAGAAATAATTTTTGAAGAAACATAATTTTTTTGATGTATGCAGGAGGTTTAATGACCAACTATACGGCGGGAATAAAAATTCTGGCCATATAGTTCCGGTTGTATAGATATTTTTGCCATCGTCAATTTTTCTTTCATATGTACTGACGGTTTAACGATCAACTATATGATGGGAATAAAAATTCCGGCCGTATAGTTCTGGTCGTATAGATATCGATGCTTTCGTACAATTTCTTTTCCAGGTATAGAGAGTTTGACGACCAACTATACGGCGGGAACAAAATGTTCCGGGCATATAGTTCTGGCCGTATAGCTGCGCTGCCAGGTGGAAACCCTAAAATTTTGACAGCAGGCCAACTATACGGCGGGAACACATTGTTCTGGCCGTGACGAGGGTTTAACTCATCAATGCCCATTGTTATGGACTTGGGTTTTGGAGAAGGAGGAAGCGCTGGAGATCTCGGTACGGCTAGCAAACAAGCACACAGGGACGCAAGGTTTACCCAGGTTCAGGCCTCGTAGAGGACCCTACTCCTGCTTGTCTGCTCTTGATTGATAAAGGATCCGAAGGATTACAATGTTGCCGATGGCGGTGTATGCGCAGATTGGATCTGGCGTATGAGAGATCGTAGATCTATCTATTGAGGGAGTCGCGATGTCTAGATCTATTGTGGTGTAGCGTGTTGCGATTGAGAGATTGGAGGTGAGGATACCTTCTCGTTGGACCCTCCTAGCCTTTATATATGGGGAGGCTAGGTCTCAGGTACCAATACGAATTGGTTTACAAGTTAGAGTTCGTATCTAGTCTAGTCTTGTACTTTCCTTGCCTTGTTATGCCAGGAGTTTATGTCCTTGTAGGCTTCATATCAGTCGAACCGTCATAGGCGTCATGGACCTTGCAATTCGTCGAGTGGGCCTTCCGTCGAGCCGCACCAGTAGGCTATAGTCGAGTTCCTATTGGGAATACCCATGTCAGTAGCCCCCGAGTGTCCATGTGAATCGTAGATTCGGATGGAGACTCAGAAGTCTTGATCTTTGCATTAGGATGTCGGAGTCGACAATTGTGTCGAGTGTGAAGCACTTCACCCGGAAGTTCATCGGGTCAGTCGAATTTATAGTAGCTCATAGGGATGATGGTAAATGTGCCTGGTGCACTCGATGGATCAGGACCAGTTAATTGCTCTAGGGCAAAAACAACACTACCTACTCAAACTCGAATCCCCGGACTCGAATTCGGAAATTGCTGGCGTAATTCGACTCAGGCTGTGGAGGTCTTATAGAGTCGAATCCCAGTGTATAAGTGTGAGCACTCGACGTGTCCGTCAAGGCATATTCATCATACCTGCAGGCACGGATATATCTCTGGTAGTGCGCAACAGATGCGTTGCCAGGCCTTATTCAGGTCTTATCTTCACGCTGTAAGCACGACATCCGAATTTTTGTCATCGCAGAGATGATTCGGGTGGCCCAGGAGATGTAATCTCTTTGTAGGGAAAATATGAGGCGGAGTCGCCATAGCATTCGAGTGTGGATGTTATCAACACACAGTATGATGTACAAGGAAAAATAATCATAGGGTGCGCGACCAGCGCTCCCTATGGGAGTAGCCCCCCGAGTGCCTGGTTGAGTCGAAGACTCAGGCAGGGACACAAGAACTTTTGCGACTGCTGTCGTCTTTTTGTTTGCTGGTTTCAGTCAAATTTGCTTTCAGTGCTCCCTATGGGAGTAACCCGAAGCCCACAATCGAATCGTAGATTCGAGTGAAGGGTTTTCATAATGCTTTGATATCTTCACAAATTTCTTCGGGTGCGCGTCCAGTGCTCCCTATGGGAGTATCCCCCGAGTCCTTAGTCGAATCGTGGATTCGAGTGAGGAGTCAGAGCGTATCACTTGAGGATCTTGTATATGCGTAACCAGTGCTCCAGCTTGGAGTAGCCCCCGAGTGTCTGGCGGAGTCGCAGACTCGAGCAGAGACTCGAGTCTTGTATCTTTGTAGATGTAGTCGCCAATCATGCGAGAAGAAAACATGGGTGAGTCGACGATGCTGATGGAGTCGATGCAGTCACTTTTGTTGGGTGCGTGGCCAACATCGCATGTGTGTAGCATCAAGCGATGCAACCATCCGAGGAGGGACTCGACTCGGGTCTTGAGTGTATGTCATAGCCAGTTGTTTTGTCGACTCCTGTTGGAGGACCCGATAGAATAGCTCGACGCAGTTGACATCCTTATAAGCTGCATAAAACATTAAGAATTGTGAAGTATTTGTATCTTGTAAACAATATTTGCATGTCGGTTTGCAAAGTAAAATTCTGGTGCCAATCGAGTCGACACTTTTGCACTGTATGCTAGGCCTTTTCGTTAGCCTGATTACCCTTAGTCTCAGTACCTTGCCGAGGTGCTCGGAGTTCAAGGATTTGACGATCAGGCAGAATCAGCTACTCGGGCTGTCACGTATGAGGTGCTCGAGTGCGTGGAGTCGACGACACATTAGGTTACTCGAAGAGGGCGCAACCCCCGAGTGTTTCGAGTGCGATTAAAGTAAGAAAGAAATCAACTTTAAGTATAGAACTTAGCTTTATTAATAGTTGCCGTGACGAACGAGTCGCAAGATCCGATGCGATCGGCGGGTCGCGGGAGTCAAAGATTGTAGCGGCTCGTGATCGCAGGATTCGAGGGAGCCCCCGAGTCAAATACCGTAGCGAATCACTAGAGTCAAAGACTAGAGTTGACGTGGGAGCGAGTCACGCGGCGGACGTAGTCGACGCGGCGGATCGGAGTCGCGTGGTGATGACGAATTGCCGTATATGAAGACTGTAACGGGCCACAACAGTCGAAGACCGTATCGGGTCACCTCGCCCGAAGACCGCAGCTGAAGACCGTAGTGAGTCGCGTGATGGAGTCGAAGACTCAGTAGATGGGCGGAGTCGGAGACCGTAGTGAGTCACCGTAGCTGAAGGCGGTAACGGGCCTCGCGGCGGAGTCGATGGAGCCCCCGAGTGTGGAATCAGCAATGTCGACGGGGTCGATGCAGCGTACGTGGAGTCGATGCAACTTGCGACTGCGAAGACCATGGCGGTCACTATAGTAGAAGACCGCAGCGGGTCGATGGAATCGAAAACCATAGCGGGTCACCGGCGCCGAGGGAGCCTTCCGAGTCGCTGGAGTCGAGGACCGAAGAGGGTCGTATGGTGGAGTCGAAGGAGTCCTCGAGTGTAGCATCGAGGTGGTTGATGGAGTCGAGACAGCATTCGGGAGCCGATGTGGCGGACCGGAGTCGACGCGGCAGCGGATTGCCGAAACCGATGGCGGTAGCATGTTGTCGCAGTCGAAGATTTTAGTGGGTAGCCGCAGCCGAAGGCCATAGCGGGTCATCGGAGTCGAACACCGTGGCAAGTCTCCGAATTGGAGGGAGTCTACGTGATCATCGAGTGACCAGAGCCGATGGCGGCAGTAGTTCGCCGCATCCAAAGACTGCAGTGGGCCACACGGCGGAGTCGGCGTAGCCCCCGGGTGTAGTCGATGGGTCGCGCAGCGAACGGATTCGTTGTGGCGGCAAGTCACGGTGACGTGCTTGTCGTTAGACTGATTGCAAACGATAGCCTGCATGGTTGTCAAATCCAGAGACAGTTTCCAAGCATGGAACCAGTAGCAAGGTGATCGTCGGGCCGTGCAAACGTGGACTTGTCGATCGACGAGACCATAATCCATTGATGTGCCCTTCAACCTGGCCATCGAGACTTGATTCCTCATGCGATGCATGTACATCAAAACCAGTAGAGGATTAGATTAATAAATAAATTCTCATTGTGAACGATGCAAGAGAGTAGAGATTGAATTAAAAAAACCCATCTGTCAGGCACATGCAATTTTTGGAATTTGGTCCCGTGTTCTCTTCCAAAGATTGAGAGAGGCAAATTTCTCCATTGTGGTTTCTTATTCACTTTATTTTCCAAGCGCCTTTCATCTGGACACGTACGTGCAGTAATCAGGTGACGACTCGTGGTGCTGATCGGACTTGGAAATTAATCTCCACGGCCGTGAATAGGACAGCCGTCGCCAATACGTTGATCCGATCGGCTCGGCCGCACGCCTAAGATCGCGCGATTTGTAGATCTTCGGGTTGATGGAGCCGTCAAAATCACAACATCAGCACTTCCAATTCCCACAGACGGCACCAATTGACGAGGGTTTAACTCATCAATGCCCATTGTTATGGACTTGTGTTTTGGAGAAGGAGGAAGCGCTGGAGATCTCGGTACGGCTAGCAAACAAGCACACAGGGACGCAAGGTTTACCCAGGTTCAGGCCTCGTAGAGGACCCTACTCCTGCTTGTCTGCTCTTGATTGATAAAGGATCCGAAGGATTACAATGTCGCCGATGGCGGTGTATGCGCAGATTGGATCTGGCGTATGAGAGATCATAGATCTATCTATTCAGGGAGTCGCGATGTCTAGATCTATTGTGGCGTAGCGTGTTGCGATTGAGATATTAGAGGTGAGAATACCTTCTCGTTGGACCCTCCTAGCCTTTATATATGGGGAGGCTAGGTCTCAGGTACCAATACGAATTGGTTTACAAGTTAGAGTTCGTATCTAGTCTAGTCTTGTACTTTTCTTGTCTTGTTATGCCAGGAGTCTGTGTCCTTGTAGGCTTCGTATCAGTTGAACCGTCATAGGCGTCATGGACCTTGTAATTCGTCGAGTGGTCCTTCCATCGAGCCGCACCAGGTAGGCTATAGTCGAGTGCCTATTGGGAATACCCATGTCAGGCTGTATAGTTACACCCGTATAGTTGGTATGACCACAAAATCACTATGGAAAGGTAACCTCAATATCAAAATTCCGATATACTTTCTCTGAGAAAATTCCTAGACTGTAATTCTCTATAGAAGTTCATGTTTCCTTTTTATTTTCGTTTTTATCGATGGGGTAAACAAACTATATTCGTATACAAGACCGATGCATTTTTATTTCATGTGTTATTTTCGTAGGGACTTGAACCTTGTGTGACGATGTGTACGGTAGTGCCAACTGTGTAAACACTCGCATGAGCCACTTGGTTGCTTCAATTCAATGTTTCAACAATTAGTGTCTGGTAAGATCTTCCAACTTAAACCTCTTTTATATAAGCACATAGGGGTTGCACACTCGTGTCTCATATCCTGTTTCACTTGCGCCTCATCACAATCTAGGAGAGTCCACTTCTAGAACTAGTTTGTTGACTTGGGTGTGGTGCTTAGGTTGATGAACCGACTTAGTGGGACTTATATTTTATCACTTGTGAGCTAAACCCATGTCTTCAAAAACAGAAAAATATGTTTTCTTCTTTCTAGTCTTGTTCCTACCAGGTTCTTAAGGAAGGCATACACCAGATCGTGAAGCATTCATTGAAGCAAAGGTTCTTTGTCCATCAAAGTAGAGGTTAAAAGCACCTTAATGGTAAAGTGTGTCACCTTTTCTTTAACCTACGTTTGGGGAGGTAACCACTTCTTATACTCTCTTTTGATAATTGCATTTTCTCTTTTGTTTTCATGATCTTCTCAAGTTTAGCTTGGGGAGGTTATTTTCCATGCGTAGAGTCTTGTGCAAAGTTCTTTATCTTAAAATGTTTTCATGCTATCCCTATGTTTTTTAATGCTTGCTTAGGTGAGTCTTTGTTCATATTTATATAAGGGATATACTTGCTCATGTTAGGCCCCATAGGAGACAAGCCATAGCTTTGATGCACCTTGTTCAACTTTTATCTAGCTTGTAAAAATTATTGTAATCCTCTACGTATGCACCTTGTTCATATCATGCTCCATCTAACTATTGCTATGCATGATTACTTGTTTTTATTAAATTCAATATGAGCTTTGCATATTTAGTAGTTTAGATAGAATTTTATCCCTCTTCCTTGTATTTGACATGTGTGTAGGTGTTGATAATGATTATGGACAAAACAAAGGCAAAAGGAACAAAGAGAGCATAGTATGGAGGAGCTGCATGCACCTGACTTAGCCATTTGAGGTGTTGGAAAAGTGAATTTTTACAACTTCTCAAAATAAAGATCCAAGACCATAGGGTAGTAGCCCTCGATGATACAAACTCAACGAGCCAAAGAACACCCAAAACGGAGTTCGTATGAAGAAATGGCGACCAAAATACTAAAGGAGACAAACAATTTAACGAGCAACTATATGACCGGAGCAATATTTCCGGCCATATAGTTGCGCCCATATAGTTGCCAAAAAGTTCGGAACGATGGGATTTCACTCTAGAAAAGCTCCAAAACCATCCCTAAGTCATATGACGGTATTGGGGGAACCCTAGGGCATCCCCAATGCCTATATAAAGGAGGGAGGACCCAAGGAAGCCAGAAGACACCATATACAAGATCTAGATCCCATCTACCGCCTCCACGGCAGCGCGCTACCGCCGTGCCGCCTCCATAGCCTCTACAGCTCCACCAAGATCTAGATCTCCATCAACACCATCAAGCCATACAAGAGAGAAGAGGAGGATAAGGAGGACGCCACCATCGATAATATTATTTTGCGGCCCGAAAGTTGAGGCGCCGAGGCAACGCGGTACCCAAGTTCCCTGAAATCAGCCGGGATGAGTACAATTGGTGAGCCAAATACTCAGAGGGTCTTTTTCGGCACGAATTCAACTTTAGGTTTAAATAAAAAAATCAGGCTAATGGCCGTCAAGTTGGGGCCCCCTGTTAGTTCTCGCCGTTATGTCGCTCCCGTCGCTTAGGTGTCAATTAGGCTTGCAGCATTGGCACCGATATCCATTATGCGTCTTCTTCTTTCCCGGAGCGGCAATATGTGGGGCGTCGCAGCCATGGCGCAGAGCTGGGACGTGGACGAACCTGCTCGGCCTAGCTCTCCTCCCTGTAGGATTGCAGTGTTGGTGCCTGCATCCATTACGCGTCTTCTTCTTCCCTAGAACGGCAATCTGTGGTCGCGGCCATGGCGCAAAGCTGGGACGTGACGAACCTGCTCGGCCCCGCTCTCCTCCCCATCCCGAGTCGGATCTCTCCCTCCCCATGGACGCACCCATGGCACGGTGCGGGGACGAGAATTGGTTCCCGGTGAGATTTGTCACCGTGTCGACCATGCTCGGTTCTGTTTTCCTCCTCTAGAATCCGAGCTCGCCGTCGCCATGGTTGCACCCGCACCAATTCTGCCACCTCTACCGAAGGCTCTATGGTAGCTCAAGTTCTGTAATGTTGGACCTGTAAGCGAATTCGGAGCTGGGCGGCGGTAACCCGTTGTTGAACCTGCAAGAAATTTGCTGAAGACTACATGCCGCTCCAAGGTCTTCGGCTGATGCCTTCGGCTGATGCCTTCGGCTTCTACCAATGTCCATCGCTGATGTGAGATCATTTAGTTACTTCAATACAAAATTTCGACCAATTTAACTTGTTGATGTATTCCTTGACAATTATAATATAATCGAGCACTAGAAATATTTTGTAGTGTGCATGAGCATGATCAGTAATATAATTGAACACTAGAAATTTTAAGGCACTCCATATAAAGGAGTAGATTAATATAGAAGGTTCACCAGAGACACCACTGATATATTGTCTTACATGCCACATACATGTAATAATTAACTAAAACAAAATAAAAGCAGGGGCGGCAGCAGGAGGCCGGGACATAGAGACGCCTAGCAGGGCAGGGGTTTATCAGCAGGAGGCAGCGACAGCCTAGTCGATGGGATACAGGCCAATCCTGACATACTCCCGGAGGAATTTACCGTAGTCTGCGTGCCGTGCCAAGGTAATTGGACTATGGCTTCTGCCTCCGCCTATACCAACGCCCTCCGTGTGCTGGATCATGCTGTTGAGGTCCACGTTGATTGCTCTGCCACAGAATGGGCAAAACAGTCTGCCCCTACGGTGGAAACGGATTAGCCCACACCGTAACCGCATCAGCACGTAGCGGCTCTTGTTGTCCCTAGATACCTTACTATCATCCACTTCATTATCATCCTCCTGTTGATTTTTAAGAACATAACTTAGAACTCATACATATGATTAAATTGTATTACAACTCAAGAATTGACAACATGTATATGTAAGACAATATATCCGTGGATATCAAAGATAATGCATCTCAGCAATAGTTTGATCGGTTCATATATCATTTCATCTCAACACAATGACAAATAATTGCATCAGAGTGAATGTAGGATAAATCTAGGGGCCTCATAAGTTTCTTCAGGGATGGAGTCAGTGAGCCAAGTAACAATTGCACAACCTGTAATGTTGTTCTACATTGCCCCAGGTTCACAAACTCATCCCTGAAAAAATCTGATACCAATGTGTCTGCCTCTCTTTTGGGACAAATTTGAATCATTGGCCAAAATAAGAAATTGAAATGTAATCATACAAAACATTATTCAGGGATATACATAGTCAAGTACAAAAAAAGCCTAAATATTGTAATTATAAATAAAAAACTAAATAATTAATCTTTAGATACATGTTAAAAATACTTATGATCAAAACCATTCATATACATATGCATCATGCCAATCATTAAAAGATCAGAAACAATTCAACGATCATATATGTAGTTCCATATGAGAATAAATCTAGGGCCTCATAATTTGTTTCAGAGATGGAGTTGGTGAACCAGAGTACCAACAACACAACCTATATTGTTTGTGTGCATTGCTGCCTCAGGTTCACCAACCCATCCCTAAAACACGACACCATCATACGTGTCTCCCCTTGAACTCTTTTGGGGCAAATTTCAATCATCGGCCTCAGTGACAAACTAAAATATAATTCTTATACACTAAGAATGCATGGAATAGGTAATTCAAATATCATAGTTCTATGAATGTAGAATAAAGATTGCAGCCTCATAAGTTTCTGCAGGGATGGCGTAAGCAAACCAAGTAACACTTGCACAGCTTATATTGATCTTGTACATGGCCCCAGGTTCGCTAACTCATCTTTGAAAAAGTCTGACACCAATGTGTCTGCCTCTCTTTGGGGCAAATTTGAATCATTAGCCACAATAAGAAATTGAAATGTAATCGTACAAAACAATATTCAGGGATATACATAGTCAGGTACAAAAACAAGCCTAAATATTGTAATTATAAATAAAAACCAAACAATTAATCTTCAGGTATATGTTAAAAATACTTATGATCAAAACCATTCATATACATATGCATCATGCCAATCATTAAAAGATCAGAAAAAATTCAACGATCATATATGTAGTTCCATATGAGAATAAATCTAGGGCCTCATAATTTGTTTCAGAGATGGAGTTGGCGAACCAAAGTACCAACAACACAACCTATATTGTTTGTGTGCATTGCTGCCTCAGGTTCACCAACCCATCCCTAAAACACGACACCATCATACGTGTCTCCCCTTGAACTCTTTTGGGGCAAATTTCAATCATCGGCCTCGGTGACAAACTAAAATATAATTCTTATACACTAAGAATGCATGGAATAGATAATTCGAATATCATAGTTCTATGAATGTAGAATAAAGATTGCAGCCTTATAAGTTTCTACAGGGATGGCGTAAGCGAACCAAGTAACACTTGCACAGCTTATATTGATCTTGTACATGGCCCCAGGTTCGCTAACTCATCTTTGAAAAAATCTGACACCAATGTGTCTGCCTCTCTTTGGGGCAAATTTGAATCATTAGCCACAATAAGAAATTGAAATGTAATCGTACAAAACAATATTCAGGGATATACATAGTCAGGTACAAAAACGAGCCTAAATATTGTAATTATAAATAAAAACCAAACAATTAATCTTCAGGTATATGTTAAAAATACTTATGATCAAAACCATTCATATACATATGCATCATGCCAATCATTAAAAGATCAGAAAATATGTAGTTCCATATGAGAATAAATCTAGGGCCTCATAATTTGTTTCAGAGATGGAGTTGGCGAACCAAAGTACCAACAACACAACCTATATTGTTTGTGTGCATTGCTGCCTCAGGTTCACCAACCCATCCCTAAAACACGACACCATCATACGTGTCTCCCCTTGAACTCTTTTGGGGCAAATTTCAATCATCGGCCTCGATGACAAACTAAAATATAATTCTTATACACTAAGAATGCATGGAATAGATAATTCGAATATCATAGTTCTATGAATGTAGAATAAAGATTGCAGCCTTATAAGTTTCTACAGGGATGGCGTAAGCGAACCAAGTAACACTTGCACAGCTTATATTGATCTTGTACATGGCCCCAGGTTCGCTAACTCATCCCTGAAAAAATCTGACACCAATGTGTCTGCCTCTCTTTGGGGCAAATTTGATCATTGGCCACAATAAGAAATTGAAATTTAATCGTACAAAACAATATTCAGGTATATACATAGTCAGGTACAAAAACAAGCCTAAATATTGTAATTATAAATAAAAAACCAAACAATTAATCTTTAAGTACATGTTAAAAATACTTATGATCAAAACCATTCATATACATATGCATCATACCAATCATTAAAAGATCAGAAACAAATCAAGGATCATATATGCAGTTCCATATGAGAATAAATCAATGGCCTTATAATTTGTTTCAGAGATGGAGTTGGAGAACCAAAGTACCAACATCACAACCTATATTGTTTGTGTGCATTGCTGCCTCAGGTTCACCAACCCATCCCTAAAACACGACACCATCATACGTGTCTCCCCTTAAACTCTTTTGGGGCAAATTTCAATTATCGGCATCGATGACAAACTGAAATGTAATTCTTATACACTATGAATGCATGGAATAGATAATTCAAATATCATAGTTCTATGAATGTAGAATAAAGATTGCGGCCTCATAAGTTTCTACAGAGATGGCGTAAGCGAACCAAGTAACAATTGCACAACTTATATTGATCTTGTACATGGCCCCAGGTTCGCTCACTCATCCCTGAAAAAATCTGACACCAATGTGTCTGCCTCTCTTTGGGGCAACTTTGAATCATTGGCCACAATAAGAAATTGAAATGTAATCATACAAAACAATTAAAATTCAGGGATAAACATATGCATCATACAACACATTCATAGATCAGAAACAATACAAAGATTATATATATAGGTTCCATATGAGAAAAAAATTAGGGCCTCATTTTTTCGGCGATGGAGTCGGAGAACCAAAATACCAACAGCACAACCTATATTGTTTATATGCATTGCTGCCTGAGGTTCACTAACCATCCCTAAGAAAACGACGCCATCAGATGCCCTTGCACTATTTTGGGGGAAAATTGAATCATTGGGCTCAGTAAGGAATAGAAATGTAATGTTATAGGCATGCTGTGTATCGAAATAAACACTCAACTAGCAAACTCAACTAGATGGCAGATGAGCAGATTGGGGTTTTGTGACTAGATGGCAGATGCATCAATGGACCGATCGAACCATATATATTCTAACCTACTTCAAGAGCAAAAGAATCTGTACATGATTGAGCAAATCCTATGTATGAACAGTGAAAACTGTGGCCGCAACTAGAGAAGCTAGCAATGTAGTACCTCGGACTCCTCATCAGGGACCTCCTCCTCGAACTCATCATTCTCCGTGATTGCGTCAAAGATTTCTTGTACGGCGATGGGGTCGTTGATGTAGAGCACTGGATTGCCTCCGCCTGCTGCCTACCCCCCATCCAGATCTGCCGCTGGCACCACGACATTGTCGGCCACCTGCTGCTCGGCGGCAAAGGCTACTACCTGCTGCTCGGCGGCGACGGCTACCACCTGCTGCTCGGCGGCGACAGCTACTGGCTGGATGGATGAGCTTGCACCCTCGACGGCGCGGCGACGAGCGGCGTTCGTGCCCGGAGAAGACGCCTCCGCCTGCTTGGCGACGACCGAGCCATCTGCTGCTGCGCCTTCAACTGGCTTTACCTCCGGCTCGTCTCCATGCGTACGCTTCATGGCACACCAAGGGAAGGAGGTAGTGCAAGCGAGGGAGCTTTGGCGCACGCGGTAGGTGTAGATTGGGGTCTTGGGACTAGACAGACTAGGGAAAATGACACGAGCTCATGGAAGAAGAAGGTCGAGGGAGATTATAAACACCGGACCGTTCGTAGTCCTCGAGTGGACACGTGTGGTGGGCGGGGGGCGGGGGCTACCACGATCTCCACCCTTTTTTTTTGGGTTCCCTTTTTTTGAAACAGCCACGATCTCCACTTTAGAGCTGCATTGAGAACACGCTCATGGCAGACCTTGATTCCACTGCATGCAAGTGGTGCGGAACCAATTTCTAGCAACGTTAGATCTACTTGAGGGGGTCCCTTGACTCATGCAAGTTACTAGCGGTAGGGCCCAGTTGGAAGTGAGATTGAGAGCGCTACGTAAAAATGGGATATGTCTTATTAAAATCAAGCGGCAATAAATTGCAGCGTCCTGTCGACAACCATGCACTCGATGACCCTATTGCCCTGTGCATGTGGTGTAGTAGCAGTAGTAGGCTTTTCAGACTTGATTAAACTTGACATGACCGCTCGACGAATTTTTCCATGGACAACATCGTGTTCCTTCCTATAGAAGTCTCGCTGAGGGAGACGTCCGTGTTGTCTCACGCTGTACTGTGAAGGGCACGACGTGTGCAACAATCATCATTGGATCGCACAGAATCAACGGTTGGTGCGCATGATCCGCGTGACAACTATGACAACCAATCAGGGAGTAGCAGACATGGTGAGCATAGGTTTGGGCTTCTACGAAAGATAGAGAGAGGGGGGCAAAACTAAGTAGTACCACATAAAACCAAGGGCAAAACTAAGCAGTATAAAAATGGAAAGTGTCTTGTACAATGAAATACATCGTGGCATACATCAAATTATGCCAAGATAGATCCACTAGAGATTATTGGATGTGTGTACTTATCATAAACCACACATGGATCCACCAGTGTGATTGCATGTCTGCTCTTTTCATTAACCACAGTTAGAGTCGTTGCATGTCTGTTCTTTTCACAAACCACATATCACCAGTGTCATTGCATGTGTGTTTTTCTCATGAACCACACATGGATCCACCCAGTGTGATTGCATGTCTGTTCTTTTCACAAACCACATATGGATCCACCAGTATCATTGCATGTCTGTTCTTTTCATGAACCACACCTAGTGTCATTGCATGTCTGTTCCTCTAAACAAACCACATAAGGATCCACCAGTGTTATTGCATGTATGTTCTTTTCATGAACCACACATGGATCCACCAGTGTCATTGCATGTGTGTTATTTTCATGAACCACGGCTAGAGTCATTGCATGTGTGTTCTTCTAAACAAACCACACATGGATCCACCTAGTGTGATTGCATCTCTGTGCTTTTCACAAACCACACATGGATCCACCAGTGTCATTGCAAGTGTGTTCTTTTCATAAACCACAACTAGAGTCATTGCATGTGTGTTCTTTCCACAAACCACACATGGATCCACCTAGTGTCATTGCATGTGTGTTCCTCTCAACAAACCACATAAGGATCCACCAGTGTCATTGCATGTCTGTTCTCCTCATGAACCATAGCCAGTGTCATTGCATGTATGTTCTTCTCACAAACCACATAAGGATCCACCAGTGTCATTGGATGTGTGTTCTTCTCATGAACCACACATGGATCCACCTAGTGTCATTGCATGTCTGTTCTTTTCATGAACCACAGCTAGAGTCATTGCATGTCTGTGCTTTCCATAAACCACATATGGATCCACCAGTGTCATTGCATGTCTGTTCTTTTCACAAACCACATATGGATCCACCAGTCTCATTGCATGTCTGCTCTTTTGACAAACCACATATCACCAGCGTCATTGCATGTGTGTTCTTCTAACAAACCACATAAGGATCCACCAGTGTCATTGCATGTCTGTTCCTCTCATAAACCACACATGGATCCACAGCTAGAGTCATTGCATGTCTGTTCTTCTCACAAACCACATAAGGATCCACTAGTGTCATTGGATGTGTGTTCTTCTCATGAACCACACATGGATCCACTAGTGTGATTGCATGTCTGCTCTTTTCATTAACCACATTTAGAGTCGTTGCATGTCTGTGCTTTTCACAAACCACATATCACCAGTGTCATTACATGTGTGTTATTCTCATGAACCACACATGGATCCACCCAGTGTGATTGCATGTGTGTTCTTCTCACAAACCACATATGGATCCACCAGTGTCATTGCATGTTTGCCCTTTTCACAAACCACATATCACTAGAGTCATTGCATGCCTGTTCTTCTCACAAACCACATAAGGATCTAGCAGTGTCATTGGATGTGTGTTCTTTTCATGAACCACACCCAGTGTCATTGCATGTCTGTTCTTTTCACAAACCACATATGGATCCACCAGTGTCATTGCATGTCTGCTATTTTCACAAACCACATATCACCAGTGTCATTGTATGTGTGTTCTTTCCACAGACCACATAAGGATCCACCAGTGTCATTGGATGTATGTTCCTCTCATAAACCACATAAGGATCCACCAGTGTCATTGGATGTGTGTCCTTTTCATGAACCACACCTAGTGTCATTGCATGCATGTTCCTCTCATAGACCACACATGGATCCACCAGTGACATTGCATGTGTGTTCTTCTCATGAACCACAGCTAGAGTCATTGCATGTGTGTTCTTCTCATGAACCACATCTAGAGTCATTGCATGTCTGTTCTTCTCACAAACCATATAAGGATCCAGCAGTGTCTTTGGATGTGTGTTCTTTTCATGAACCACACCCAGTGTCATTGGATGTGTGTTCTTCTCACAAACCACACAAGGATCCACCAGTGTCATTGCATGTGTGTTCCTCTCATGAACCACACATGGATCCACCAAGTGTCATCGAATGTCTGTCTTCTCACAAACCACACATGGATCCACCAGTGTCATTGCATGTCTGTTCTTTTTGTGAACCAAACCCAGTGTCATTGCATGTTTGTTCCTCTCATAAACCACACATGGATCCACCAGTGCCATTGGATGTGTGTTCTTCTCATGAAGCACACCTAGTGCCATTTCATGTTTGTTCCTCTCACAGACCACACATGAATCCACCAGTGTCATTGCATGTGTGTTCTTCTCATGAACCACACCCAGTGTCATTGCATGTGTGTTCCTTTCACAAACTACACATGGATCCACCAGTGTCATTGGATGTGTGTTCCTCTCATGAACCACATATAGAGTCATTATATGTGTGTTCTTCTCACAAACCACATAAGGATACACTAGTGTCATTGCATGTGTGTTCTTCTCATGAACCACAGCTAGACTCATTGCATGTCTGTTCTTCTCACAAACCAGATAAGGATCCACCAGTGTCATTGGATGTGTGTTCTTCTCATGAACCACACATGGATCCACCAGTGTGATTGCATGTCTGCTCTTTTCATTAACCACAGTTAGAGTCGTTGCATGTCTGTGCTTTTCACAAACCACATAACGCTAGTGCCATTGCATGTGTGCTCTTCTCATGAACCACACATGGATCCACCCAGTGTGATTGCATGTGTGTTCTTCTCATAAACCACATATGGATCCACCAGTGTCATTGCATGTCTGCTCTTTTCACAAACCACATATCACCAGAGTCATTGCATGTCTGTTCTTCTCACCAACCACACAAGGATCCAGTAGTGTCATTGGATGTGTGTTCTTTTCATGAACCACACCCAGTGTCATTGCATGTCTGTTCTTTTCGCAAACCACATATGGATCCACCAGTGTCATTGCATGTCTGCTCTTTTCAGAAACCACATATCACCAGTGTCATTGTATGTGTGTTCTTTCCACAGACCACATAAGGATCCACCAGTGTCATTGGATGTCTATTCCTCTCATAAACCACACAAGGATCCACCAGTGTCATTGGATGTGTGTTCTTTTCATGAACCACCCCTAGTGTCATTGCATGCATGTTCCTCTTATAGACCACACATGGATCCACCAGTGCCATTGCATGTGTGTTCTTCTCATGAACCACATCTAGAGTCATTGCATGTCTGTTCTTCTCACAAACCACATAAGGATCCAGAAGTGTCATTGGATGTGTGTTCTTTTCATGAACCACACCCAGTGTCATTGGATGTGTGTTCTTCTCACAAACCACACAAGGATCCACCAGTGTCATTGCATGTGTGTTCCTCTCATGAACCACACATGGATCTAGCAAGTGTCATTGCATGCCTGTTCTTCTCACAAACCACACATGGATCCACCAGTGTCATTGCATGTCTGTTCTTTTCATGAACCACACCCAGTGTCATTGCATGTCTGTTCCTCTCATAAACCACACATGGATCCACCAGTGTCATTGGATGTGTGTTCTTCTCATGAACCACACCTAGTTCCAGTGCATGTTTGTTCCTCTCACAGACCACACATGGATCCACCAGTGTCATTGCATGTGTGTTATTCTCATGAACCACAGCCAGTGTCATTGCATGTGTGTTCCTTCACAAACTACACATGTATCCACCAGTGTCATTGGATGTGTGTTCCTCTCATGAACCACATCTAGAGTCACTGCATGTGTGTTCTTCTCACAAACCACATAAGGATACACCAGTGTCATTGAATGTGTGTTCTTCTGATGAACCACAGCTAGAGTCATTGCATGTCTGTTCTTCTCACAAACCACATAAGGATCGACCGATCTCATTGGATGTGTGTTCTTCTCATGAACCTCACATGGATCCACCAGTGTGATTGCATGTCTGCTCTTTTCATTAACCATAGTTAGTGTGTTCTTCTCACAAACCACATATGGATCCACCAGTGTCATTGCATGTCTGCTCTTTTCACAAACCACATATCACTAGAGTCATTGCATGTCTATTCTTCTCACAAACCACATAAGGATCCAGAAGTGTCATTGGATGTGTGTTCTTTTCATGAACCACACCCAATGTCATTGCATGTCTGTTCTTTTCACAAACCACATATGGATCCACCAATGTCATTGCATGTCTGCTCTTTTCACAAACCACATATCACCAGAGTCATTGCATGTCTGTTCTTCTCACAAACCACATAAGGATCCAGCAGTGTCATCGGATGTGTGTTCTTTTCATGAACCACACCTAGTGTCATTGCATGTCTGTTCTTTTCAAAAACCACATATGGATCTACCAGTGTCATTGCATGTCTGCTCTTTTCACAAACCACATATCACCAGTGTTATTGGATGTATGTTCCTGTCATAAACCACATAAGGATCCACTAGTGTCATTGGATGTGTGTTCTTTTCATGAACCACACCTAGTGTCATTGCATGCCCGTTCCTCTCACAGACCACACATGGATCCACTAGTGCTATTGCATGTGTGTTCTTCTCATGAACCACAACTAGAGTTATTGTATGTGTGTTCTTCTCATGAACCACATCTAGAGTCATTGCATGTCTGTTCTTCTCACAAACCACATAAGGATCCAGCAGTGTCATTGGATGTGTGTTCTTTTCATGAACCACACCCAATGTCATTGGATGTGTGTTCTGTTCACAAACCACACAAGGATCCACCAGTGTCATTGAATGTGTGTTCCTCTCATGAACCACACATGGATCCACCAAGTGTCATTACATGTATGTTCTTCTCACAAACCACACATTGATCCACCAGTGTTATTGCATGTCTGTTCTTTTCATGAACCACACCCAGTGTCATTGCATGTCTGTTCTAAACCACACATGGATCCACCAGTGTCATTGGATGTGTGTTCTTCTCATGAACCACAGCCAATGCCACTGCATGTTTGTTCCTCTCACGGACCACACATGGATCCACCATTGTCATGGCATGTGTGTTCTTCTCGTGAACCACACCCAGTGTCATTGCATGTGTGTTCCTTTCACAAACTACACATGGATCCACCAGTGTCATTGGATGTGTGTTCCTCTCATGAACCACATCTAGAGTCATTGCATGTGTGTTCTTCTCACAAACCACATAAGGATACACCAGTGTCATTGCATGTGTGTTCTTCTCATGAACCACAACTAGACTCATTAAATGTCTGTTCTTCTCACAAACCACATAAGGATCCACCGGTGTCATTAGATTTGTGTTCTTCTCATGAACCACACATGGATCCACCAGTGTGATTGCATGTATGCTCTTTTAATTAACCACAGTTAGAGTCATTGCATGTCTGTGCTTTTCACAAACCACATATCACCAGTGTCATTGCATGTGTGTTCTTCTCATGAACCACACATGGATCCACCCAGTGTGATTGCATGTGTGTTCTTCTCACAAACCACATATGGATCCAACAGTGTTATTGCATGTCTGCTCTTTTCACAAACCACATATCACCAAAGTCATTGCATGTTTGTTCTTCTCACAAACCACATAAGGATCCAGCAACGTCATTGGATGTGTGTTCTTTTCATGAACCACACCCAGTGTCATTGCATTTTTGTTCTTTTCACAAACCACATATGAATCCACCAGTGTCATTGCATGTCTGCTCTTTTCACAAACCACATTTCACCAGTGTCATTATATGTGTGTTCTTTCCACAGACCACAAAAGGATCCACCAGTGTCATTGCATGTCTATTCCTCTCATAAACCACACATGGATCCACCAGTGTCATTGGATGTGTGTTCTTCTCATAAACCACACCCAGTGCCATTGCATGTGTGTTCCTCTCATAGACCACACATGGATCCACCAGTGTCATTGTATGTGTGTTCTTCTCATGAACCACACCCAGTGTCATTGCATGTGTGTTCCTTTCACAAACTACACATGGATCCACCAGTGTCATTGGATGTGTGTTCCTCTCATGAACCACATATAGAGTCATTGCATGTGTGTTCTTCTCACAAACCACATAAGGATACACCAGTGTCATTGCATGTGTGTTCTTCTCATGAACCACAACTAGAGTCATTGCATGTCTGTTCTTGTCACAAACCACATAAGGATCCACCGGTGTCATTGGATGTGTGTTCTTCTCATGAACCACAGATGGATCCACTAGTGTGATTGCATGTCTGCTCTTTTCATTAACCACAATTAGAGTCGTTGCATGTCTGTGCTTTTCACAAACCACATATCACAAGTGTCATTGCATGTGTGTTGTTCTCATGAACCACACATGGATCCACTCAGTGTGATTGCATGTGTGTTCTTCTCACAAACCACATATGGATCCACCAGTGTCATTGCATGTCTGCTCTTTTCACAAACCATATATGGATCCTAATTAACCTTAGGAGAGCCCTAACCTTAGCCCCCAATGGGTGGCCATTAGACCGAGTCTTCTAGAAGGCACGCCCTAACACAGTTGTTCTGCTTGACGATTGTTACATATTGTTTGATCGGGGCGCTTGGACGATTGGGATGGTCTTCGTGAGAGCGATCCGCGAGTAGGCTGTTCTATGGCATGATTAGCCACGCTTTCTCTGGACAAACTGGCAACACCGGGCGCTCCCCTGTTGCGAGTGTCATGACTCACGAGTTCAGTGGACCATATCCTAGTGTCAGGTCCCCATTACTTCTCTTCCTTCCCCTCGAAGCCACTTTCCCCACTTCACTCCCATCCTACCGTAGCCACAAGCCGACAGTGCCTCCATCCCAATCCCCTCTCCGGCAGCCACCCCCCATCTCACCATGGGTTCAAGGGGAGACGACGAGGAAACGCGTCATGACGATAGGGACGGTGATTTCGATGTGAGTCGTCTCATCTCTATCTATATCATCTGTGGCCAGTTAACTATTTTTTGAGCTAGATCTAATATGTTTACTCATGCGTGTATGATGTGTTAGGCCAAACAGACGATGTATGACTCCGACTATCACGGTTTAGCGGATGAAGACAATCCTCTGCTATGTAAACATGGATATGTGCCCTCTAAATTTGTAGCGTTCGAAGGACGAAACGCAGGCATGAGGTTTCTACGGTGTCAAGGACATCGTGCAATGATGCAAGGCGGTAGTTGCGGTGTTGTCAAATGGGTAGATCCAGAGTGGCCCAAATCGATGCAGAAAACGCTAGACAAACTATGGGAAATGACTATTGAGTTGAAAGAATCCATATTCAGCTCACTTATTGACGGTGTTGAGATGAAGCTATGGGAACCAGTTGACATGACCAAGCATAAGCGAGATCTCAGGTGGGTGCAAGACAAGGTTAGCAAAGTCGAGAAGGAGAGGGACACGATGTTGGCCCTGCAGGCTAAAGCAGAGCAAGAACTGACTCAAGCAAGGAATGATCTGCACCAGGCCAAAGTCCTGCAGTTCACAACTACGAGTATTGACAAGTGCATGAGGAAAAATGCAGAGAAACAATTGAAGTTGTGCAAGGAAGATGCTAAAACAAAGGAGCAGACGATTCGATCCTTGCTCTCGCAGGAAGATGCGCATCGGGCAAAGATTAGGAAGATCAAGGAGATGTGTGATAACTAGTTCTATTTAGCTTAAGCTCCATGACTTTGTAAGTTGTAATAGTTGTACTTCTTGACCTAGTGGTCTGAACTATTGGCCCCAGAGTCCTGGGAGGAAAAAAATTGGTCGCCTGTTAATCTATATTAACCCTGCATTACTTCTTTTGTCTAACCAATGCCCCTTTGATATTCCGCCCGTCGCTTCGTTGTCCTCGTGTACAAATAGGAGGCTCCACAACACATCGCTTCGTCGTCCATCCCCTCACCCTCTCCAATCTCCACTGTGTCGTTGCTTCGTCGTCCATCTCCTCGC
This sequence comes from Avena sativa, assembly GCA_916181665.1. NCBI lineage: Eukaryota > Viridiplantae > Streptophyta > Magnoliopsida > Poales > Poaceae > Avena > Avena sativa. The sequence continues at coordinate 537,374,772 of OV702289.1, read as the reverse complement.
TCCATCTCCAATCTCCACCGTGCTGCCATGGAGAGGCCCTCGCTGAACTTCTACGAGGCGGTGATGTTCGCGCACTTCGACATCCTCGTGCCGCTGGCCGCGACGGTGCCCCACGGATGGCGCATCAGCTATGCGGGTGTGCCGGTGGCTGCGCTCCTTGTCCCCGGCAGAGCCATGATGGAGAGCGAAATTGCGGCATGCCGCCGCCAGATGCCCGCATGGAAGAGGGCGCTGCTGCGGTACGTGGCGGCCAGCCCGTACTGGCTGGCGCTGTTCAAGAAGGAGCGGAAGGCCAAGATTGGCAACCGCATCATTTACGGGCGCGTGGTGCACCGGGATCTCTACAACCGAAAAGGGCGGGAGAGGTTCTGGTCCGTTCCTAGACGGACCAAGTACACCGTCATCGCCGCCGCTCGCCGCGAAGAGGTGCTCCGTCTCGCGAACAATGCAGAAATCGTGGAGGTTCCGTCCGACGATGACGAGGAAGCCGGCGGCTCGGAGGACAGCGGCAGCGGAAGTGAAATTATTGACTAGTGGTTGAATTAATGTAGGATGTGAAATCGCACCTTTGTTTAGAAGAATTTGTGGTTGACTTAATGAAATGCCTCGATTTAGATCTCTGTCTCGATTAATTTGTGGAAGAATTTGTGATTTAGATCAATTTCTGTCTCGATTTAGATCTCTGTCCCGGATTGGGAACGTCACCGTGGACCAAAGACCCCTTTTCTACTAGTGTATTCTAACATTGGTGGTTTGTTTAAATTTAATCTATGTGGATTGTGCCACATGCAAATGGCACAACCACAATTTATAAAGTGGAAGCACGTACACCCGGTTACTGGAGATCCGGGAGCTTCGCCAGATGCAGGGGATGCAGGAGCAGATAGACGGGCTCAAGATTAGGCCAAAAAGTGGTACCGATTTCCTCCTCATCTGGGCATTATCGGTTGCCATTGCTGTTTATGTTGCCACGTCGTTGTGCAGCATCTGAAATAAGTTGCTGCTTCGTGCAGTGTGGCAGCCTAAATAATTTATTTCTATGCCACTTACATTCCATCAAATTTGGAGACCTCCCGCCCCTCAGCAATCGTGGAATCGTTGCTGCGTGCGTTGTTGCGTGTTTTCAGATAACAGTGGCACAATCACAGTTTCGGATTCAACTACTGACTCGGGCGTTTCCAAACCCTAAGTCATGGTACATTTTACTCAGAGAACATGGGTAGATTGTTTCGCCCAGCAAAGTACCACACACAGAGCTCCAGAATTTAACCGAATTACATATATATGTTCAAAATCAACACATTACTATGCATCTTCATTGCCAGCAGCCTTCTTCCGCAGCCTGGGTACCAAGCATTCATTTCCTGCCTTCTTCCTCTTCCTCGGTGCCAATTTTCTTAGCTTCACGTACTCTGCATTGCCGGGACAATGGGCACCAGAATCGTGCCCAGCATCATCTTTCCACTCGTTTTTAATTTCTTCGGGCAGCAAAATGACTGACCCGACAGTCATGTTTCTAACCTTGCGACGCTTCCTGTCAAAGAAACAAGACTGTTGCATAACTGCCCAATATCTACAGAGTAAATAAAACAAAAATTACAATTCAGCACAAACATGCGAACACCAAGACACTTTTGCTTACCAGGAGCTAACTGGGTTTGAGGAACCACCCTGTCCAACAATATTAGGGCGACTCCTAGTTGCAGCAGCTTCCACATCCAGTACATAACAATTCAGCTCAAACATGCAATCCAAAGCATACCTTTTCATCAACCCAATTAGCTGTCTATCACACATTAGAGGAACCATGATGCCATGTTCATCCATGAAGCTGAACTTTGTAGTCTGCTTTGGCCATAATTCATCATGATTACGCAGAGCAGCAACCATACCAGATATAGTGCAAATCTATGCATGTGCTTCTTCCATTGTGATACAATGGTGTCCATACAACTTGCCCTTAGAGTCGTACCTGAAGAGGACTACCGTAACCAGGTAAGGGGGGTCCGTGGAGATCCCACTTGACAGAAAACTATGGACAAAATATGTTTGTCAGCGTTGGGCTAACAAACAAGTTTAGGTTCAGTAGCCAGCTAGCAGTTATAATTAGTGCGAATAGCAAAGAGAAGGGTAGCTCACCCGCTTGTAGCTAGAACTTCTTCTTCCTTAGTAGTAGGATCTGCCATCCTCCGAGCTGCTCGGCTCGTCGGCAGCGGAGGTGGGCTAGAGCCTCGCAACAACGGCTATGGCATTTGCCATTGGATCTCGGGATCAGCGACTAGGCGCAGCAACTTGGCGCCAGAAGTCAAATGTCCGAAGGAATTGTCCTGCCTGGAGGGTGGATTCTGACGCCGCCGGTGCTAGGGGAAAGGTGGGAATGGATTTGTGAAATTGGTCAACACATCCAATCCACTTAGTTACTCGATTTGCCTAAGAGGGTGCCGCGTTGGCGCTCGCGTCACGGACAGATGACCGACATGAGGGTCCTGACCGTCTACTTCACGGGGCAGTTTAACGGAATGTTTGAATTTGGAAGGGGTGAGATGAGTTTGCCTCGAAATGGCCCCTCTCAGTAGTTGGCGGCCCAACATTTCGAAACGCGGCAATTTCAGGCAACTTAAGTACCGCCATGCGCTGGCCTGCGAACTTTGGTACCGCAGATGAACATGCCCTCCACCATCACCACACTGACGCCACCATCACCGCGCCATCATCACCATCTCCATCGCCGCTACTCCTTCATCCTTCCCCGTCATGATCTCCGTGATGGGTTGTAACATGGCTTGAACCCCCTTTTATTAATGTTATGATGATTTGAGTAATTAAAGTGTGGTGTGTTCTTGTTAAATAATATGTTTGTGCTTTCTCTTTACATTGTTCTATTCATGATATTATTCTAGTGATTGGGGACATCTAATACATTGTTGAGGAATTCACTAGGGATTCATGGAGTGTCACAAAACTTATCATTAGTCTCTACTCGTTCCATGGGCCTGACAAGTCCGTGGGTAGAACTAATAGGCTATTTACTATAAGTGATTTGCGGAGGCAATAGCAGCTTAGGATGCACCGACTATTAAGATTAAATTTCCTCAAGATCACTCATGATATAGATAGGTATAGTGTTGTGAATTGCTTGACCCCAAAAGTGACATATGTGATATCTTGTGACTAGCACACTTGCTTAGGAGTATGGTTGTCCATAGAAATTAATGCATTTGCTCTAGTTTACCTTGATTGGTATTGTTACCTTAATACACTATTCTCTGACGGATGACCCATGTCCGGAGAGGGTGTGGACAATTGAGTTGTCTAGTTGCCACTTACCAACGGTGGAAGACAACGGTATATGAGGGACCACCACAATTAGAGTTAACAACTATTCCATAAGCACTTATCATCCACACCGGTATACACAACATTACTTGAGGAGTCATAGCATTAATATTTCACCTCATTGCATTCACCTATTTTCAGTTTTACTTTTGTTCTAGTTTTCTTCCAGTTCTAGTAGTAGTTATTACAAAACATCTTAAATTCATTTATCCTAGCAACTTATAGAATATGATATTTCCAAACCATGGTTTGGGTGCGTACGTGGTCGCATTGACAATGTGGCTACGAGGGTCGTCTTCGCCGAGCTCCTATCGGGACAAACTGATGTAGCCCGACCTTCGGTCGTTACCACATCATGGTCTCCAATTTATGCCAAGTCGTCATGGATTCCAAAGGTGAATCCATTCCTCTATGCAAACCCACTTCCTACCCTCTTGAATGGTATACTACTTCATACTCCATCCCATATCCATGATAGGTTCAGACCAACAAGTACGGAGGCATGGGAGGAAGCCTGAAGCACCAAGCCCGACAAGACGGAGGCTTCGAAGAGAAGACGGACCAGGAGTAGCCAGCTCCAGAACCAAAGTATCCATCGTCATCGCCCGGAGTCTCCGCCGTCATCGCCCCGGAGAGTCCGCCCGATGCCAGCGGGAATGTCCGGCCAGATCTAGCCAGAGTGTCCGGCCTACCCCAGCCCCGTCTTGGCGCGGATAATCAGTATGCTACATCAGACTCTACCCGGACACTACCCGGAGTGTCCGGCCACCCCGGACTGTCCGGTCCACCCGACCCGGACTGTCCGGCCTAAGTGATGGGCCTGCGAGCCAACATCTGGGCCCTTGGCTCATGTACCCCTCTATTCCGCACCAAACCCTAGTTTTATGCCCAAACTACCCCTAAACTTGTGGCTGGCCTATATATAGGGCCCCCACCCCTCATTGTATCCTTGAGGCATAGATGATAGACTAAAGACAACCCCCTTTGTGGAATCTCTAGTTTTTCCTCATCCCCTTCTACCAAAGGGGATCGACTATCGTCACCACCTCGTTGAAGTTTGCATCATGCCTCCCTCGTTGTACAAGGCCTTGGCATTGGTGTCCCTTTGCCAAGACATCAAGACCCTCTCCAAGGTGTTCTTCCCTCTCCGTGTGGGATCGATGGAGCACGTTGAACAATCTTTCCTTGCGAGGATTCTATCGGACCGGTGGCCACCGATGAGAGCAATCAGCCTCGTATCGTGTGAGTTTTGCGTGTGTTCATCGTGTTCTTTGCGAGGTGTGCGTCCGCTTCTGCTACCTTCTCCCTTTCCCCTCGCTTTCCCATCGATTTGACCACGAGATCCATGAAGATCGGGCCACCCACGGGGTTACCCCATATCATATGGTATCAGAAGCTTTTGGTTGCCACGGATTCCTCATCGATTTGGTCTTTTCCCCTATAAATTCGAAAATCCCTAAAAAATAGCCCCAATTTCGTGTTTTGGATCGATCTGTGATTTGAGTGCATTTTGGTAGGTTTTGATCCGTGGATTACTTGCTAAACTTGTTGATCTACCTTCCCCTGCATTCACATGCCCTAATTCTTTGTTTCCCCCCACGAATTTGAGGTTTTGGTTCGAGTTTTTCCGCTAAAACTCGTCCCGTTCGTGTTCTGGAAGTTCTGGATCGACCGGACCGGACAGTTTGGCTTAAACGGATCAGAATATCCGCCCCACCGGAGTATCTGGCATAAATGGACCGGAATCTCCGCCCCGGCCGGACTGTCCGGCCTGCGCGCCCCGAAATGTCCGCCCCTGCTGACAGAAAAATCCGCTTCACGGTTTTGAGCATAACGTTTGCATACGAACTCGGATTTTGGTGTTCTTTAGCTTGTTTTGAAGAGGAGAAAGAGATCTACATCATCATCTCCATGGTTCATGCTTTGTACTCCATCAAAATTCCGTGAGCAAGGAGAAATCCACCAATAAAGGGTGAAGCTCGACGACGAAAGGTATAAAAATTCCGCGACTTGTCCCTACTTGCTTTCCTTTGTGAGCTACACTATCTTTGCGTTCAACAAACACCTATTAAGACTAGTTCCTCCTATGATTGCTTGGGCTATGCACATTTGATACCCTGTAGAATTCCGAGCAAGAGTTGTGAGCATGCTAGCCCATATAGTTATCTTGTATAGTTGTTGGCACAACGAAGGGGCAAGTGAAAAAAAGTGAAAAAATAGAAAAAGAAGAAAAAGAAAGAAAGAAACAAGTGCCTCATAGAATAGGAAGTGGAAGCTCTATGAACATCAAATAGGTGATACTTATTATGCATATCTTGTAGCCCACCAATTTATTGCAATCGAACTAGCGTCTCTCCTTGCACTTGTGCGACACGAGCTTATAGTATTCGCTAGGTAATCATTTGGTTCTTAGCTCACTTTCTCCATCGCACAAATCCCATTTATCCCACCGTGTGTGTTTCCTTGTACATAATTCCTATATTGTGGATTGACTTGTTTTGCTTTGTGATCATCGTGGTTCTTTACTTGCCATTACAACATCTTGATTTCGGGTTGGTTCTTGACATACCACCTTCCATACCTATCTACCATAAGCTTTGTGTGTTTATGTTTTTAGTGGTTAGTTGGTTTTGGTGTTCCGCGTGAACTTCACTTTGCTTGGTTTTGGTTGCTCTCAAGTGTTGCCACTTGCACGATACTATCTTCCAAGGTAAAGTAAGATTTGACGTTGCATCCCTAACCCCCTACCACTTCCATATACACCACTTGGTCTTGTGAATCATGTCTGGGAACTACAGAACCAAGGATGATTTCTATGAAGAATCCATGATGAGCCACCATGCATATGCCTCCACAAGCATGGATGACATGATGGACCACTACACCGACAATGGCTCCACATGCTTGGGTGATATGGAGTTCTACAACAACAATAACTCCCCAAGCATGGATGACTTCACGAACGACAACGACAAGCTCCTCAAGTCGCATCGACCAAGAGGGAGCCTCCACCTCGAGAGAACCAAGGTCCACCATCCAATGGACGACTTCAAGCGCGACATGGACAATGACTTCGCCAAAACCATGAGCATGATTGCCAAGACTAATGATGATTTGTGCTCATTACAACGCCTCACCAATAAGAGTGCCAAGGACAAGAAGAATCATCGCGAGCGTCATGTGGATGATCAAGTGCGCCATCTACATCAACCTTTGGCAAGGCACGCCAATTACCTCCATCGATACCATCATATGGTACCTTCAACTACTCGTGCCACCACCAAAATGGCACCAAGAGCAAGCTCTCCTCCATGCCACCAAGCTTCAACGCCCAAACTTGACGTCCTATATGACGCATGCAACTTCATGGATGAGGAAGACGAAGACCTCTACTTTGCCAAGTTGGACGAGTACGTCAAGAGGACTACACAAGCCAAGGTGCAAGATGGCAACGACAAGGTCGAGAATGGTGAGCATGGGACTTTCCCTTCACCAAAGGAGGCGCATGGAGTTGAGAGAACCGAGCCTATCCCTACATGCTTGAGTGATGATGTGGTACCAATCCCATGTGAGTATGAGAGCCACTTAGCCCACTTGAGTGAAAACAAGAGTGAGACGAGCGACTCCACCATATGTGAGATTGAGTGCTTCCACTTTGAGGGCATGAGTGATACACCGAGTGAGTTGAGAGTGGTAGTGGATAGGTCATGTGAGACCATTTTGATTTCTAACAACTTACCCTCTACCTATAGTGTGTTTTCTCATGATTTGCTAGGTTCCATGGATCAAGAAGCGCCAAGCTTGGAGATGATGATGCCTCCGGGCGAGAAGATGAACATGGTGGATGAAGATGATGCCATCCCCATGAATGATGAAGAAGTCACCCACATGGATACCGATACTACCACAACACCCACTTCATATGAGAGGTATGAACAAGGTAAAAATAAGGGTGTTGATGATGCCATGATCCCACTAGTGGACATGATGATTTGTGGTGACTTGCATGCTATGGATGATACATGTGACATGACCTATGTTCCACTCTTATTCCCATGTGTTGATTTTGCTATGCATCATGATGACCATGTGGAATCCTTTTATTGTCATGATATTGCCATAGACATGACATGCTCTAAACATTACATTGATGATATCATTGCTTGCACTTTGTTGAACAATTGCTCTTTCCAATGTTTTGCTTGTAATGATGTTACCAATGGTACCCCTCGGATAATGCTTTGTCATGAGTGTTTCACAATTTCTCCCGTTGCTTGCAATAAGTTGAATAATTGCTCTTTCACTTGTTTTGCTTGCAACAATAATTCTCATATGGTTTATATTGAGATGGCCCCATAGATTTCTCAAATGTTGGAGATTTTGATGATTGCCATGATAAGTATGTTCCCCACTTGCATACTCACCATGCATATTTTTCATACTTGATTGACACTAATGGTGATGTTCACAACAAGAGATACGTGATGATGGATGATGTGTTTCTCTACCATGCACACATGTTCTTCCTTTTGTGTTTCATGTGTGTAGGTACCCGCACAAGAATGTCAACCTCGGTTGAGCACGAGTTGACAAAAAGATCTCTAGAGAGCATCCCCCAAATGAGTTCAAGATCGAACCCAACTCTGATACCTTTTGCATGCTTTGCATCTTTCACGTTGACAAATTGCTCTTTTCTATGGTTTGCTTGCACGCATGTTAATGGTATTCTTTCACCTTGTGACAATCATGTTTCGTTGCTATTGGATATTGATGCTTTGTGTGTTGCCACAAAAATGTTGAACAATTTTCTTTCCAATGTTTTGTGTGCAACCATAATGCCATTTTGAGCATGTATTGTCATGAGAGCTTCCAAGTCTCTCATATTGTTGTTGCAACAAACTTAAGGACCACTTGCTCTTTAATATGGTTTGTTTGCAAACATGTTGTTCATGCTTCCGCTTGCGATACTCATACCCCCATGATTTTGACTTTTGATGATATGTGTATGGAATCCAACATATTGAACGATTGTTCTTTCCAATGGTTGGTTTGCACACATAATGATGTTGTTTTGGATATATTTCCTCATGTGTTTTTACCGAATTATCCTACTCTTGCATCAAAGATGTTGATCCATATATTAGTCAATTGCTTTGAATGCCACACTAAGACGCTTTATGGAGTTTTTGATTTCCCACATTTGGATGATGTTCAAACAATTCCCATGCACTTTGACCTTGCATATGCATTCGGTTTGCTATACTTGAGTTGTGCTAATAGTGTTGTGAGTAGGAATGGACATGCCACAAATGACATGCACCTCTATCACACACAAACATATTTTGCTTAGTATTTGTTGTGTGAAGGTACAATTGCTTACGCATCAACCTCTATGGACCATAAGTTGACAAGACGAACCGTAGAGAGTTACCTATGGCTACCCCTCAACGAGCTATCTCTACATCATAAGGTGACTTCACTCTACTTGAGGACTCGTGCTATGATCTTCATGAATTGGCTACACTTTGAGTGTTTCTTTGCTTTTGTGGTGAGCTTTGCAGGCTTCATGGAAGGTGAAGGAACATTGAGGTGCTATCAATTCAATCTTCTCGAGGATGACTATATGGTGAACCCTAGGATCAAGAAGTTCTCTCAACATCTTCTAGTTTGTGATGAGCGTGTAGAGTCGAGGATGACTCTTTTTGAAGGGAGGGGAGATGATGTTGCCTGACCTTTGGTCGTTACCGCATCATGGTCTCCAATTTATGCCAAGTCATTATGGATTCCAAAGGTGAATCCATTCCTCTACGCGAACCCACTTCCTACCCTCTTGAATGGTATACTACTTCATACTCTGTCCCATATCCATGATAGGTTCACACCAACAAGTATGGAGGCATGGGAGGAAGCCCGAAGCACCAAGCCCGACAAGATGGAGGCTTGGAAGAGAAGACGGACCAGGAGCAGCCAGCTCTAGAACCGAAGTCTTCGCCGTCATCGCTCAGAGTCTCCGCCGTCATCGCCCCGGAGAGTCCGCCCGATGCGAGCCGGAATGTCCGGCGCAGCTAGAGTGTCCGGCCTACCCCAGCCCCGTCCTGGCGCGGACAATCAGTATGCTACATCAGACTCTACCCGGACACTACCCGGAGTGTCCGGCCACCCCGGACTATCTGGTCCACCCAACCCGGACTGTCCGGCCTATTTGTTGGGCATGCGAGCCAACATCTGGGCCCTTGGCCCATGTACCCCTCTATTCCGCACCAAACCCTAGTTTTATGCCCAAACTACGCTTGAACTTGTGGCTGGCCTATATATAGAGCCCCACCCCTCATTGTATCCCCGAAGCATAGATGATATACTAAAGACAACCCCCTTTGTGGAATCTCGAGTTTTGCCTCATCCCCTTCTACCAAAGGGGATCAACTATCGTCACCACCTCATTGGAGTTTGCATCGCGCCTCCCTCGTTGTACAAGGCCTTGGCATCGGTGTTCCTTTTCCAAGACGTCAAGACCCTCTCCAAGGTGTTCTTCCCTCTCCACGTGGGATCGAGGGAGCACGCTGAACGATCTTTCCTTGCGAGGAATCTATCGGACCAGTGGCCCCCGGTGAGAGCAATCGGCCTCGTACCGTGTGAGTTTTGCATGTGTTCATCGTGTTCTTCACGAGGTGTGCGTCCGCTTCCACTACCTTCTCCCTTTCCCCTTGCTTTCCCATCGATTTGACCACAAGATCCATGAAGATCGGGCTACCCACGGGGTTAGCCCATATCACAAACTCTTAAATATTTGCTGCTGCAAATACTGCAATAACCCTGTTTTGGTGCACGAACATAGCCCATGAATCCTTAGTGTAGATTAAACCATCTAATGTTGGAGGAGTTAACTCACTCATGAGTTAACTAGTAGAAGTATTTAAACCCAAAATTTTAGATAGTAATTATGAAGCTATGAGAAAGCTAGTAGTAGTAGCGAATCCAATGATAATCTGGTTAAGCCAAGTAGGTATAAACCTAAAGTGAGCTTCCTTAACAAGATAAACTTTATAAAGAGATTAGTATAAGTCTACTACTTAGTTGAGGGAAGATGTTGATCAAACAATTAGATGCCTAAGCTTAGTATGATCAAAGGATGGTGGTTATTATTCCCAAGTCACTTGAGAATAGATGACTAGATGATGAAGAAGTGATGTGAGAATACCAAATAAGGCATAACCCTAGTAAACTGAATCATCTAGCTTTATCATGAGAAGTCAAGCTAGAGTATGATGAAGTATATGATGAGTTATATGGAGTAGTTGGAGGCATAGTAGTTTAACCAAGCTAATACAAGAACAATCTTGTAGTATGGAGAATAGTACCATACCCATTATAGAGGATTGGTATCACATGTGATATAGAGAACATTGTAATCTTGCAAGCCTTCAAAGTAGAGGCAAGGTTATTATAAAGGAGTTTATGGATGGAGTTAGACGTAGTTACATTGATCGATTCATCAAGGGTAGCTAAGTAATAGAAGTTATATGTAGAAGAATGGAGAATAAGAATTATTGAAGTGGCATGACCATGTCATCATATGATGATAGATATGGTGGACCCGAATGACTAGTTCATTTAGGGAAAAGAGATCCTAGTGAAGCAGAGGAGAGATTTAAATAAAGTATATTTAGGAAAGGAATTCCTTAACCATGACCCAAGCTTAGTGAAGTGTGAGGATGGGAATTCTTGAGAAAACTTTAAACAAGGTCATATCAAGCCAGGAACAAAACCATGTCTACCTCTTTGTTCATAACCCTAGAATGAAGCTAGCAGTGGGGATAATTCCTATTCCTAGGTAGCCATAGAACCATACATCTTAGTCAAATGAAACTTCTAAGAGATGATTAGAATCCTAGTTGAGAGAGTATATTAATGAAAGCATTGCCACCTTATTGTCTTAAACCCTAATAAAGACTTAGTCTCACATACTATCAAGATCTGATTCTAAGTTGAGTTATCAACCCTACTCCTAGGTTTAGAAGTAGTGTCCTTAAACCTTGATCCTTATCCATATTCATACTAGAGTATGGGTCTATTAAACCTTCCCAAAACTCATGGAAATTATTTGGAAATGAACATTTTCATTAATGATTGTTATTCATGCTTATTGACTTCACCCAGGTTGTCCATGGTAATCCTAAACACCACAAATTAAGTAGAATTTGAATATGAGAAATCACAAAATATGGAGAACCATGGAATTCAAATCACCATATTATAAACCCCAGGGTTTAATACCTTGTAATATATTTACATAATTCCTTTATGAGGTTAAGTATGAATAATATTCTATATACATCATTAACCATTTTAAACCATTACCATTAAAAATAAAAGTGAAAACAAAACATATTTAAGGGTTCTTTAAGTAAGAAGTAATTCATAAAACCCTAATCCCTAATTACTTTGATTAATAAACAATTTCCTTTATAATAGTGGAAATTGTAACACACCAACAAAATTAGGTCAACTAATACCATATCCTTTGAAATGTTTGAAATTCTGCATAATTTTTTTAATGTTTAAGGGATTGGAATTTGAATTGAAAATGGTTTATGAAAACAGAAAATCGAAATAAAAAAGGAAAAACCAGCACAGCAGAACTGGCCCACGGCCCATCTTTTCGCTTGCTTAACTGTCGTTGCGGGCGCACCCAACAACCTTTCGCTCGCTCCACCATAGCCCAGAAGCGGCGCAGGCCTAGATACCATTTCATCCTTGCTATCGCTGTTGTCCACTTCGTGACGCCCCCAAAGCTGGTGCGTGTCACCGTCCACCGTGTTAGAGTGCGCCAAGATGCTCGTTGCCGTCACCCGGGAGAGGATAAGGAGGCCACGACGAAAACCCTGCCCATCCTCATCCTCACTTCCTCTATCTCGTGCTCGCTCTCTCTCTGTTCTGCCCAGCAAGCAAACCCTAGCTCCGACGGATCATCGGTAGAGATCGCCCTAGAGACCGTGGCGTGGTTGAGGAGGAGCGCCTTGATGTCCTATTCAAGCCTATAGTAGTGGATGATCAATGGGAGCTCAGAGGAGGGTGAATTTGACCATTCACTTTCATCGGTCTCCGTCGGAAATCTTGACGAAGAACTCATCTCCGACCACGCCGGACTCCATCAGTCGTTGTACAAGCACCAGGGTAAGCTAGCGCATCTCCAGACCTCTCTCTCGCTTTCTAGATCGTGTTGTATACCTACTCCTACCGTGCGCTGCCGTCAGTTGTCGTCGTAGTCACTGTTTCGGTGACTATTTACTAGCGGCGCCGCTTCTAATAGGTTCCCCGACATGCACTCATTCGAACCATAGTGACCACGCATGCCAAAACCCGCTAGATTGCTGCTGTCGTGCACCGTCTGAACCTCATCGGCATCGTGACGTCATCTCGACATCATGCTGGCGTCAGCCTTGACTAAGTCCACTTGTTGACTTGGTCTTCGTCTCGCGTGGCAAATGACGTGGCCACTGGCCCACATGTCTGTGACCTAGGGTAGGTTTTGAACCGGTATAAAAAGTATGTCCCCGTGTAGTAAATAGTGCAGATAGTATAAATTCAAATATAAATAATTTCCAGAAATTTAATAAAATGAATAAATCCTATAAATTCAATATCTTTTGTTTTGTAATTCAAAAAAAATCTATATAATATATCAAAATGTTCAAAACAATAAACTCTATAATATAAACCTATTGTCATACTTAATTTTCCAACTTAAATAAAATAATTATTATTAATTAGTAAATAACCTATTAATGATAAATCTTTTAAAAAGCATATTCTAATATTGAAAATTCTTAAAAATAAGTATAAGATATTGAAATTCTCAGAAACACAAAATATATATTTATAAACTTATTTTTTATATTTTTGTGACATTTAACTAAATATTATTATTTATTAAGTCTTTATAAAGTGATAAAACTTATAAAAATCATATCTTATTAATTAAAAATCATAAAAATACTTATAATATAATAAAATGTTCACAAAAATAATAACTACAGGTTAAAAATATAATATTACACGTTCGAAGTAAATAAAAACCTAATCCTCTAATAACTTGAATTCAAACCTATTTCCTTAGTTGGTAATTCATAAAAGTATGTATAAAATTGCTAATACCTCTAATATTATCCATTCAAAGGTCTAAAAAATGTATTAGTCTTAAGTATTGAGAACATGGAGTAAAAATAGTTCAAAACATCTTAGATACAATTTTATTGAATTATCCTTCACCAATAAGTGTATATTGTTTAACAAAAGGATTTCATGCATTTCTAAGATCATCAAGATATTAACTACCAATTCTTTTACAAGTTTAGGAATCTACTTAAAGCTCTAAACCAAGTTTATAAGTAATTAAAGTAAGGCATTTTCCATGTTTATAAACTCTAACCATTACTTATAGAAATAAGTAAGTGATTCCATTCACTTATAAAGTTAAGAAAACACCACACCATAAAAGCAAAAACACCTATATTCTACCTTTATGAATCATTAAGAAGTGAACCACCTGTAATATGATGCCATATTCAAAACCTATAAGTTTCCACAACAAGTATCCTGACTGTTTAATTTAATAATGATTTACTCTTTCATAATTATAGTTAATAAGAAAACCTTTAAGAGTTAGCTTTAGGTTTAAATACTATTACTTTGTAAAGTAATCTTTTACTCAAAAAATATTCTTTTAATGTAATTACAAATGAACTATACCTTTTGTCTTTAACTTTCTAAGGATAATAGAAAGCTTGAATAGAATAAACTTTGAAGCAACTATCAACATCTTGGATACTATGCAATTGTGTGTTACTTTATTGTACTTATAAGTTGTTTAACACACTCTCACAAGCCTTAACAAGAAGCACAAGTGTAAAACTAGTATAAAAGTGCAACACATTCCAAAGAACTCATCACAAGCCTCAAACCCTAGATCAGATACGATTATTCCAGGGGTTCGCATTTATGAAATTGCATTACATTAATTATGCATAATTACATGTTGCTTCTTTAAACATTCGTCCTTATCGAACCAATGATGCTATTTTCAGATTTTGGATCTTCTATTGTATTGAAGACCGTGAGTGCATAATCTTGCAATCACAAAAGGCAAGTTCACACTTGCTCATGTCCTTTGGTTATTTTCTATCAAATACTTGTAACTCAAATGTTGTTAGCACCTGCATTTCAAAAAGGTAAGAAAACACTATTTTCATAATAATATGATTATGGATTATTTACCAAATGGTAATAATCTATTGATATAGTTCCAGTGGTAAAGGAAAATAATATCTAGGACTTAATCAACCAATGTCACCAGTGATTCTTGCACCGTATATTACGCGTTAACCATGAGATTTGAAATGGGACGGAGAAGTCAGTTGTATCTTCTTCCTTTCATATGTAGGCAAGATGACCTTAACGTGACGTTGGGAATCCTTTTGCAGATCTAGCATATGGGTGGGCACCCTTAGGCCCCATGATTCTAGTGTCTAGATTATCTGTGAGCGACTGCCAAAGGTATAGTCGGACCTTTATGGAGCTTTCCAGGGGCATAACCGGCTCATAGAATCTTCGAAAACTCATCAGGGTTATAGCTTACCCGAAAGGGGGGCTTAACAGAGATGTAGCTCGGCCCAAAGGATCGTGCAGACATATGGGGTTGCGGAGAGGGCAGTGATTGGCTTGGATCTTAGGTTGGGCCTTGAACCAAGGAAGTTTGAACGTGGACATACTCCCGGCCATGCAACAAAGATTAACGTCTCTCATGGGAAAAGTGACGCACCTCTACAGAGTGTAAGAATCGTGACATGTTACTCCCTGTTCTGGGAAGGAGCTACGAACACGTCAGGAAAGGAACTCTAGGAAAGTTATGGTCAACCTGTGAAGGTTATCGGACATAGTTTTCAGAATAAAAGCAACCTTTGAAGAAATGTTTACGAAAACCTTCATTGCCTATAACCTATGGCCTGTGGCTATAGTTAGTCAATCAAACACTCCTTTTTAGTGAACTTGCTGAGTACGCTCATACTCAACCATACCTTCTTAACCCTTGCTAGGTTCTAAGTCGTTGAAGATGACGTCAACACCCATTTCTGCTCAAGAAACCATCCTCGACAGCTCAAGCTCTTCAAGGATCAACAAAGTCAACATCTGCATCAACTAAAGTGAAGACGAAGTTCCTGATTAGATAGCAGTAGATTCTCTAGCCATAAAACCTACTTCTATAGAGCATTGCATTAGCAGCAATTGCAAGTCAACTATTTTAGATACTAGTCTTAGTTACTAGATAGTTCTGAGTTATTATTTCTGGTTCTTCTTTGTAAGAAGTTGATTTCTTCCTCTTTAACCTAGAGTGTTCTCTGGATCTTTTGTAAAGAGTCGAGTTGTAATCTATAGTCATGTCTTGGACCTACTGTGTTTCTGTTGTACCACTCCGAGGGATGTAATACTAGTGAACGGTGTTTCATTGGTGATATGTCAATGACTATAGTGTACTACATCATGCAGTGGTATGCTGGGTCACCACAGGTGACTTATCCTCGCGAGGCCGATGCAAGCGGGAGAGGCGCCTCGGGGCCGGCCAAGGCCTTCGTGTCGCCTAGTGCGAGGCGAGGGAGTTGGGGATCCTAGCTCCTGTCTGCCGGCGCTCCTAGGTAAGGCTCGACTGACTCTGGGGCGAAGTCCCGCTTCTCCTGATTGTTTGCTTTCTTGACCGCACTGTCGTGTGGCTCGCAGTGGCGATCTCCTCATAAGAGGTAGGTGAAACGGACCTCCTCGCGGAAGGCCTGCCTGGCGGCTCGTGGCAGCGACCTCCCGGGCCGCTCCGCAGATGAGTCTGCCCGTCGAAGGCCCCTGAGGTGAGGGGAGCCATCGTGCCCGCGTGCAGTGAGGCGAGCAGATCGCCGAAGCCGAGCAGCCCATTGGCTTCCACCGCCCTGTCGGAGGGAGACGCGTGGGGCGTCACCCCCGTGGCCACCGCCGGGTCCCTCAGGCATCCCAAGAGGGGATGATGCCTGCTGCCGAGGTTGAGGTCGCTTACCCACGTCAGGTTGTCCTAGTGACCTCTTCAACTAAGGGCTCTACTTAGGGAGGAGCTTGCGGGCCGGTCTCGGCGCCTCCCACTCCTTCGGGCCCCAGCCCCCGGTGCTCTCTCGAGGCCCGGACCACCTCCGAGGCTGGTCCTGCTGAGTCCCGGGTGCTAGTCTTGGCTATGCCGGAGCTCCCAGGCTTTGGCCGGGTCAAACGCCTGGGATGGCTCATCTCTAGTGTTCGAGTGGAACTGGACCGGTTCCTGGCGGACGCCACGAGCGAGGACCTCCAGCTGGTGCTCGACCAAGACCAGCTCAGTGAGGCCTAGCGGACGGCAGCAACAGAGCAAGAGAAGGCCCGCCTCTCCATGGAGGCAGCGCTTCAGGATGCCTCAGCATGAGCTATGAAGGTTATCACCGATGCAGAGGCATGTGCTTCTTCCTAGGAGAAACCCTTGGCTATATGTGAAGGATCCGTTTCTTCGCGGGAGGCGGCCATGGCTAAGCACCAGCTCGACATCGATGGCTAGATCTGTGAGGACAATGCCAAGTTAGAAGAGGTCCGAAGCTCCCTGATCAAGGAGTGGGAAAAAGTTCTCAGCTGCACCAGGCCCTGGAGGATGCAGGGAAATGCCACGACGCCTCTCTTCATGAGGTTGAGGACCTCAAGAGCGATGTAGCGGTCCTGAAGATAGATGCTGCCGCTATTGCCAAGATCCGTGAGAAGAGCGACCGCTCAGCCCACCAGGCGCTAGAGACCCAGAGGAAGTCGTTCTCCACCCTCGCTGAGAAGGGCTTGGGAATTCTCCCTGCCCTTGGCGCTGAGGGATTCCGTGTTCCCGACCTGTCTGCGGGGCATGAGGAAGAGGTATTCCTTGAACTTACCCACATGATCCTCCCTCCTCTGGTGGGGGTGGCGTAGGGCCTGGATGATTTCGTCACCCAGGAATGTTGGGCGATGCTAGGCGTTGTGGGGAGAGCACTCTTCACCAACCTCCTGCAGCTTGCTCCTGATGTGGATTATGCCTCAGTCGTGCGACCGGCTACCGTCTTGGAGCCCCAAGTTTCTGAGGTCACGGGTCTACTGATCCAGGCATTCCCCTGCCAGGTGGACGAGGTGGCGGGCGACGAGTCATACAATGCTGAAGGCTCTGCTACCCCGGGCGTCGGTCCCGATGCTCCGGATACCAACGCCGTAGTCCGTGAAGTTTAACATTAGTTTGTATAATGCGTGTGAGACACACTGGAACTGTCCCTCCTAGCCGGGATTGTGTGAGTGCTTCACCTGTCCACCCACTCTTGTTCGTGCCTTCTTGCTCCTTGGTCCCTTAGGGAGGTGACCCTGTATTGGCCCGTCAACCCCTCGAGGAGGCGGTCTTGGGCTCTGACAGCATTTGAGCGTCTTGAGGTGTGCTTCCTCATGGGCTGCCTCGCTTCCCTCTCTACGAGAGGTCCGCGGGGTTTGTACCTGTCATGTAGGCTCCTTAGGGGCAACATGTAGGCTCTGTACATTTGGAATCATCCCATAAGCCCCTCGGGGAGGGAGCCGTAGGACGCGTACTTCCCCTGCATAGTTCCTCGGGGATGAACCGTAGGTTCCGCATGGTGAATGCTTTCTCCATGGGTACTATGTGAGGATTATCGAGCATCGTGAACCGTGGGTCAGGTGACTTGCCGCCGGAGCTAGTCCCTAAGTGTCGACCAAGGGTGGTGCCGGTGACATGCACTGTGCCTAGCCCCTTCTCACACGACTCGCATGAGAGAATAACACCACAAACAAATGAAGAAGCGGCGAAAACCATAACACAAAACACTAGAAAAGCATCAGTTGCTCTCAAGTCTTTCATATGGCAGAGAAGGGGGAATAGGGGAAACCAAAATAGTATGAAGGAAAAGGGAAAACCAAATCAAGGATGGTTGCCAACTCCGGTGGGGCTTAGGGGTAGAACTTACAGAGGTGTTGGATGTTCCACGCGTTTGGGATTGGTACCCCTTCTTCCGTCTCCAGTCGTACCTCTCCTGGTCTTGAGACGTGGCCGACCCGAAAGGGTCCATCCCACATCGAGGAGAGCTTGTGGAGGCCCTCGCGAGGGATAACCCATCGGAGGACAAGGTCCCCCACCTTGAAGGTATGGGCTTGCACGTTGCGACAGTGGTAGCATCATAGAGCCTATTGGTATCTGGCTGCCCGAATGTTGACCTTGTCATGGGCCTCCTCTAGGAGGATGAGATCTTCTAGTCGGAGCTCCTCTTGCACTGCCTGATTGAAGGCCAAGACCCATGGGGACCCGTGCTTCAGCTCAGCTAGGATAACAACTTCAATTATGTAGACAAGGAAGAATGGGGTCTCATCGGTTGGCTTGGTCGCAATGGTATGGATGGACCACAGCTCACCTGGTAGCGCATCGATCTAGACTCGGCCGCACTCCTTAAGCTTGCGGAAAAAGCTCCTTGTCTTAAGGCCCCTCGGCACCTCCACATTGGCCCGCTCCACCTGCCCATTGCTGTGCGGATGGGCACGAGGTGTAGAAGACCTTGGTCCCGATGTCCTCGCAATAAGATTTGAACTTCCCACTCGTGAATTAGCTTCCGTTTTCGCTGATGATGCGATTTAGCACACCAAAACGACACACCAGGCTACGAACAAATTTAACCGTTGTTCCCGCGTGGATGGTTCTGACTGGCTCTACCTCAGCACTCTTGGTGAATTTGTCGATGGCGATGTAGAGATACCGGTAGCCCCCGTGCACCCTAGGGAAAGTCCCCAAGATGTCCAGCCCCCAAACCATGAATGGCCATGAGAGCAGGATGGTTTACAACTGCTGAGTGGGTTGGTGAATCTGCTTTGCGTGGAATTGGCAGGCCTTGCATGACTTGACCAGCTCTATGGCGTCATCAAGCGTCGCGAGCCAGTAAAAACCACCACGGAAAGCCTTCCCCGCGAGGGTGCGCGCCGAGGAGTGGTGGCAGCATTCCCCAACATGGATGTCGGCAACAGTTCGCGGCCCTCCTTGGCCGGGATGCACTATAGGGCGACACCATTTCGTCTGTGGAAGTACAACTCACCATCCACAAGGAAGTACTTCTTAGCCCAGCGGATGAGGCACTCCGCCATGTCTTCGTTGTCTGGTAGGGTGTCGTCCCTTAGGTAGGTCTTGAGCTTGGAGATCTAGTATGTCTCCTCAGCAGCCAGCGCCAAGACGAGGCGGTCTCCCAAGGGTAGCCCATAGTTCGGGGCACCTATCGAGGGGATGGAGGGGGGACCTCACAAGGGTTGTCCTGGCCCTTCGTTGGAGGGGTAGGTGACGGTTTGAAGAGCCTTTCCTCGAAGACTTGTGGTTGTTGCGGCTCCTGGTGGGATGCGCGCTTGGCAATCTCATCGGCTTCGTGGTTTCCCACATGGAATTTAGAGGAGGTCCATGCCCAGGAAGTGCTTTCCAAGCTCCAGACTTCCTCTAGGTATGCTGCCATATGCTCATCTTTGAGTTTGTAGCTTTTGTTGGAGAAGTTGACGAGGAGCAAGGAGTCTCCCTATATCGTGACCCTCTTGATGCTGAGGACTATGGCAGCCTTGAGCCCTGCGATCAGGCCCTCGTACCCGGCGATGTTATTGGAGCGCTTGGCCTCGTCCTTGAACCACAGTGCACAGACTAGTAGAGCTTGTCACCTATCGTGGACGTGAGTACATCCGCTGTTCCAGCCCCGTCGCCATTTGACGCCCTATCGAACTTCATTGCCCAACGTCCCGAGTCTAGCTTCCTAGGTAGTTGGGACATATCCTCCCGACCTCTTTGCCACTGGGATCTGTCCATTCCAGAGTGAACTCCACGAGGGACCTCCCCCGAATGGTGGGGTTGGTATCGAATGTCACCTCAAAAGCTTATAGCTCGATGGCCCACTTCACGACGCGTCCTGTGGCATTAGGATTGTGTAGTATGGTCTCTAGGAGAATATCATTTTGCGGCCCGAAAGTTGGGGCGCCCAGGCAACGTGGTACCCAAGTTGCTTACAATCAGTTGCGTTGCCCAAAGTTGGCGTGCCAAATACTCAGAGGGTCTTTTTCGACACGAATTCAACTTTACATTTCAATACAAAATATTAGGCTAATAGCCATCAAGTTGGCCCCCCTGTCAGCTTTCGCCGTTATGTCACTGCCGTCGTGTCTGCCATGTAGGCTACCATGTAGGCTTGTAGCATTGGCGCATGCATCCTTTACGTGTCTTCTTCTTCCTCCGGGGCGGCAATCGGTGGTCGCAGCCATGGCGTGGAGCTAGGACTTGGACGAACCTGCTGGGCCCCGCTCTCCTCCCCATCCCGAATCAGAGATCGCCCTCACCATGGCCGCACCCATGGCACGGCGCGGGGACGAGAATTCATTCCCAGGTGAGATCTGTCACCATGCCGACCATGCTCGGTCCTGTTGGCCTCCTCTAGAATCCGAGCTTGCCGTCGCCGTGGTCGCACACGCACCAGCCATGACGCCTTCCTCTCCGAACCCCAAAGCCACATCCACCCAGTTCGGTACAACACCAACAAGGTGAAAATGTATCAAGTTTCCTTCTTGTGATTGTAGAAAAACATGTATGTACCGTGTCCGTAGCATACTCTAACAATGTACACATATGTTGTTTACGAGATTTTCATTTGAAATTAGTAGCTCCGTGATGACAAAACATTGGGAACCTAAATGGAACGACGATGTATACCATGTTCTGTACTTTGCATTGCATCAACAAGTGCTTGCTGACGAAGCATGTTACCAAGAGAGTGGAGTTCATCAGCCATTGCCAAAAAATATGTGAACAAATCAATGAGCGATTCAATGCAAATACGCATAGAAAAGCTAGATCCATGTCATCAATCATCAATAGGTGGCACATTCTAGTGATGTGTTCAAATGCATACACCATGTATCATTTACTTGAAGTGGTTGTTATCCTGAGAAAAAATGCCTAGTATGCACATTACCTTTGTCTGTTCTATGCTGCAATTCTGCTGTTATGGGCGTCGAAAGAAAAAACTGGGCTTCACTGAATATTACGCAGTTAGGCCTAACTTAGTCTTACACAAATAAGCACATCTTAGTCTTTACACAAATAAGCGTAACTAAAGATAAAGATAAAGACAAATGGTTCATCGGATCTCCCTGGAGCTGGTGGTATCATCGGAACGAACCAGAATGCTGCGTTTGGCTATCTGTCATTCTCCATCAAATCGTATGACCCCACTGAGGAGCCAATTGTAGGCCCCCTCTCCCCGATGTGCATTCGGCTCCAGGTCGGATCTAGACTGTCAACATGATAGGCGCGTGAGTGTGCAGCAAACACACAGTCTGCTATAAACACTGGAAGTGCTGGCACCTCAGCAACAATACCAGCATGTTCTTCCTGGACTCTGATAGCAGCCTCAGCAGGTATTTCGTCAGCTTCACCACCAGCAGCCTCAGCAGGGATTTTGTCAGCTTCACCAGCAGTAGCATTAGCAAGTATTTCGTTAGCTTCACCAGCAGTAGCATCACCAAGTATTTCGTCAGCTTCACCAGGAGCAGCAGCAGCTAGTTCTTTGTCAGCTCCACCACCATCACCAGCAGCAACAGCAGCAGCAGCAGCATCAGGAGCCATGGCTTCCTGAACAATTACAGGTTCAACAGCTCCAGGGGCTCCGACAAAGAAAGGGTAGTTGATCCCAAGAAACATAGATTGTCCCTTCAGATTGTCGACTCTACTACAGACTTGCTCTACTAGGTCTTTGGATGGGCATGCGGACCTCGAGAAAATGTGACACCGCAGCGATCGGTAGGAAGAAAGTTGTGTCCCCATATGTTCTATTGTATCACCAATGCTATTTAGTGCTCCCTGATATGAATCCACATGAGTTCAACATCCTATTTCGTGTCCCCTCCGAGAGGTGCCAGGAACCAGCACCATGTCCCAAGTTCAGCATCTGCTACTGCATCTTCGATCACCAGAGCTGGAATGATGTGCGAGGCTACGTGGGTACCTGTGTGTTACTTACAGTCAGTAAGCAGAATTTTGAATGGGATTTTACATGCTATATGACACCATGACTCACCCCAAATGGACGGCTCCCAAACATGCACGTCGCCACTAGGTTCAGTGACCACATAAATGCGTTGCGGTTTGTTTGAATGGTAGCTGGAGGTGAAGACGGCGTCAACATACTTCTCCGGCCGCAGGAAGTCGTCGTGCAAGACTGTGCATTCCTTGTCTTTTGGGCATCTAATGAATGTGATTGCCTTGTCGTACACCGCTAAGAGGTAGTACTCCCAGGTCTTCCACACCTCGAGCAGTCTATGTGGGAGATGTACCTTCAGGAGCTTAAGTTCTACCATGTTGAACCTGTAAGCGAATTCAAAAATAGGTGGCGGCCACCCGTTGTTGAATGCAGTAATGCCGACACCCTCCAAAGATGGCAATGTAAATCTCAACGATCTGTAGCCATTTTTTAAAGTCCAAGTACTCCCATCCTAGGATAAAAGGACCATCCACTCGCCGTTGCCACCCACCCAATTCTGGTCATCTCCCATTTCCGTCTCTTCTTCTTCCTTGATATTCACCACTACTGATTCTGACCACTTATCCAGCAGCATCAGTTTTGCATGAATATTCTGCAGAGTTTGTTGTCAGTTGGTACAATCACCTAGCATGGATTCCATTGCAAATACAATTTGACAACTGGACCTTCACATTAAAGTACACAAAATATTTCCTAAATACGAGTGTCTCCTCAGATATCGCCTTAATTGTGCTTGTGTCACTATGAGATACCCAATATATGGAGTAGGAGCAGACCCCCCCCCAGAAAAACTCATGACGATGATCATAAACAGCTCGGGGCATAACAGCCTTAAATCGTCTAATCTGTTTGTTTTTATTTCAGGAAACAAAATATCACCTAGTAGACATTCCATTGCAAATCGAAATTGACAACTCGTCTATCACCTAAAGTAAGACTGTGTCAGTACGAAAATACTAGAATATCAGGTATGAGCAGAGCTTCCGCTGTACATAATAGTCTTAAATGGTTCAATTTGTTCAAACCGCGCATGCACACAACACGTTCAACGAAAGGAACATAGGATTCTGATGAGAGTTCAGCACATATGAATCAACGATATGACTGAACCAATAAGCAAGATACTGGAACTTATGTGGCCATCGCGGTCGTTTGGCCATTTGCTGGTATCAGGGTAAAGAAGGCCCGGCGTGTCGAATGGTTGTTCGTCCATGTCCCGCATCGTGAAGCGGTAGCCAGGGATGCAGCGAGCGAGGCGGCCAATAGAGATGATTTCCAACCCCGTGGTGATCCTGTGCATGTTCGTGGTGCTGAGGTTCGGCCATCCCCAATCCTCGCGGTGGCGGTCGCCCTGGCCATCCGCGTTGTCGTTGCATGCCTTTCGCTTCAGCTTGCTGCTACCCCAAGCTCTACCCATAGAGGCAAATGGATTCTGGAATCCGGTAGATTAATCGAGGCGTTGTGATAAGGAGGCAGATGGATTCAAGAGGGGATGGAATCAGGGATGGGGGCAATTGTTTGAGTAGGGAGTGACCCGGTGAGGAACCGCTACCGCCGCCGGTTCTCATCCGCGTGGAAGACAAGGAAGGGGGCGTAATTATTGAGGGCATGCACCAGAACCGTCTAGAGGAAGTGAAAAAATAAATCATAAGAGAGAGAAATGTGTGGCCTGCCTGTCAGTGAGTGAAGGTCGGCACGCGGAAACGTGACTACGTTTGACTTGGATCGTGCATGGCATACCTCGATTCCACCGCATGCAAGTGGCCCAGAACAAATTTTAGGTAGCGCTAGCGTCGACGTGTAAAACCGCCGTTTTTCTCCACCTTCACCCTACTACGAACATTCGTGCACCATTCTAGATATTGGTAAGGGTGGTTCCAATCTTTCACTTCTCCGTCTCATTTCCTCCTCCACGGCCTCATCGTCTTTCTCCTCCACGGCCTCATCTATTTCCTCCACCATGGCATCACGCTCTTCCTCCGTATCCTTTCCCTCTTTCCTGTAGTCATGGACTTTTCGGACGTCTGAAACGATGGCAGGCAAGTGACTGCACACTTCGACATAGAAGTACATGGCGGGAAGAAGATCAAAGTCGTCTACACCACCGACCCTCTGATGGTGAGGAACACTCTGAGTAATTAGACGAGTTGGCTGCGGTTCGAAGAAAACAGGTTCGTAGGTCTCCACCTCGAGTACAGCCGCGATCACTGTAGGATCGCCGTGGTGCAACTCTCCATGAAGGGGCACGTCCTCGTATACCTGCCTTTTTGCAAGAAGGGGGCTGACAGGATCTGGTAGACTTTGCTGTCTTTTTGTTCCTAAACCGTCTGTTTGCAAAATTTATTGCTATATTATTTGTCTGAATTCATTTTCATGCAGGTGGGGAGAAAGGATTAGGGATCTGTTTCATGACTTTCTCGTGAACCAGCACATATCATTTACTAGTGTTGACATCACGAATGACACTAAACTGCTTGAAAGCCTGATTGTCAACATTAGAATACCAAAGGAGTGCAGAGTGGACATCTAGGAAATTTACTGGATCCCAGGGACAAAGGGCGGCAGGACCGAGATGGCCGCTCTTGCCTCAGAACTCATTGACCTGTGGTACGCTGACGTGAAGGGCAAATTGCCGAGATGTTCGTGGAGGCATTTAGGGCACGATTACTAGGAGGATAAGCTGATTTCTGAACCTAATCTGAAGTATGTTGCAATTGAAGGGTATGTTAGCCACGAGATGTACCGCCCGATTTTAAAATCTCATTCGAGGCATCGCATAATTGAACCACCACCAAGGCAGGTTGTTTGCCCCAGATGCCGGAGTGTAGATGAATCTACAAGCCGGGCAAGCGACCGAAGGCATCCTGGGATCGATTTCCTTCTCCAACAGGCTGGGATGTAGACTTTTAGTGCATGATTGTTGTGTTTGTATGGGGCTTGTTATGTTTATGAAAACATGTTATTTCAGAAGTACACTATGTGAGCAATTACGGACTGTTGTGTATTACCTTTGTCGAACTATAATCTGGGTTTGGTTATGACTGTATCCCTCGCTATAATCTGGGTTTTGTTATGACTTATGACTGTATCACACCTTATGCATGTCAGTCCTGGATTCTGCCGCATGCAAATGGCACAACCAGAATTTGTAAGAATGAATGTTGAGCATACAAAAGGGGGGAATGTAATTCATACAGGTTGAGTACCTAATAGCAGAGGGGTCATACGAGCTTGGTTCTTACACATAGAATGCTTAGAAAATACATGCGAGATAAAATACAGGCGAGATAAAACTAGGAACGAAATGCGAAACTAGTAGTGGTAAACATCACACTCACCCACCCGCCAGATCCTGTTGAGCATCTCGTAGCAGACATACGCGTCCCTGGCTGCATACTTGATCGCATCGTAATCCATGTGCCTTCACTCCCATCGCTCGTGCAGGTGCTTCGGGAACTCGACTTTCATGCCGGCATACTCGTAGTCGATGATGTCGGCAACGAGTCTAGCCATGCCATCTTTCCCCGTATCGCCATCCGGGTACCTCCACAAACGTTGGAGATCGACGTGATTGATGACATGAATGAGGAGATCCCGCTCTAGCTTCGGAGTGTCGTTCTTGATGTCGACGCTGGCGAAGTAGATCTCCCTCCTATGTAGGAACTCGCGAAGCTCCGGGCATACAAATTTGGCCCTACATATGTGGTATAAGAGGTAGTGGTTGCGCATGGATAGATGCAAAAGCGCCGCACTCTTCCTATCTCCGGTATACTCGAGGTCAAGGCCGACGATCTTGTACTGTCCATTGGCTCCTGTAGCCACCGCTCGTACATTGTGATGACCTTGGTGACCTCCGTTGACGCATTTGTGTGGATGACCGTCAGCTTGGTGGTGCCATGGGTGGTGACGGTGTACTCGTCGGTTAAGTCGCTCTCGTCGCCGTACACATCGTGCTCTGTGTCCATGGAAGCAGCTAATGCGGTGGCGGTGGCCTAGGGTCGGTAGTGGTGGCTAGGACTATGGGTGGCGGTGGAGTGATCTGTTGCGGTGGTATGGCCCGGTAGAGGCGGTGCCTGCGGCAGCGTCGATGGTTCTTGCGGTGGCTGCGGCGGCGGCGGAAGGAAGGAGTTGGGGATTTTTGCACAGTGATGTGCTGAGGAGATGGAAGGCGATGCTTAAATTGCATTTACCAATATTCCGGTCATACCCAAGTAGAAGCAAGTTTGACTGGCGAGCACCGTTGGTTTCCAATCCTAGCGATTAAATTCGGCGTCCGTCCCGATAGGCGATGAGACGGGTGTGCGACGTGGCTTTGGCGTGGCAGAGACCGGTCACGTAGACCACCGTCCTGTTGCCGATCCGCAACGGGTGCGCCGTGCTGACACGACGTAACGTGACAGGACATAAGGAATTGTACAGCTATTATTCCTGACAAGTTTAAGAAGTGTAAGCATAAACAAGGACCTAGCATCTCTGCACCCCGAGGCAGCCACTCAGGCCCGCCGATTGCGCAATGCTTGCAATTTCCTTTCTTTAAATTGGTGATTTTGTCTAGAATTTGCCAAATTGAAGATCGTTTGCCCATGCTTCTATAAGTTTCTGTGTAGGCCACTTGTGTAAGCATGCACGATCAAGCAACTTTGCAACACATGTGTCAGTAGAAAAGCATGAGGTTTTAACGCACCACATAATTTAGGGATTTCTATTTTCCCCAGCAAAATTGGTTCCATATTTACTTTGCGGATTTTGGAACTAGTTCCCTACGCTGTGGACGTGGTTCCAAATTGAGCAAAAGAGGGAACCAGAGAAAGAGGGTGCTCCGATGCCAAATGTGGTTCCAAATTGATTAGCCAACCTGTATGTGACATGTGTCCTCTGCTCCCATATCTTTAGACAAAAAATAAGGCTATTCTTGTCAGCGGTGGGACCGCATGGTGCAGGAATTTAGAATAGCTACATTGTGGAGCTCTAGCCAAATTGCATGGTAAAGCCAAATTCAGCTTTTTGTCAGATTTAGCTATAGCAACATTTCGTTTGTCCTCACTTTTTCCCTCCCTCCATTCCAAAGCAATCATATGCGCTCGGAGGGGGGTGCCATCTGGTCAAAGGCTTCACCATTACGTGTGCCCTGACGCCTAAATTGGTAGTTTTTTCTTGTTATTTGGCCTTTTTAAGAGCGCCTTTTCCCCTCTCTCGCTGACAATTGTGTTTTTTGCCCAAAAAGGTAGCGAATCTAGAGCAGCTTCTCTCTTCATTCATTGTTCCTTTTGCCCTCGTTTTTCCCCAATCTGGTAGCAAATCTAGAGCAGCAAAACTAACCAGCACCATAAATAAATTCAGTAAACAGAGCAAAAGTAGATAAAGCAGCTAATATAGGTTATATAGTATGGTACTTAACGAGGTTCGACAATTAGGCTGCTTAGCAGCAGCAGCTGACATGTTCAACACAGACAAGACAAAAGAAGCTGCTTTACAGCAGCAGCTGATCAGTGGCCCCTCGTGGCCTCTGCCAGGAGGGCCTCCGCCTCCTCCCTCTAGCGCCTGCTCCACTTCTTGCTGCCTAGTCCCTTGACCTTGGGAGCCTTGGGTATGATCGGGGGCATGTGAAACTCCTCGATAGCCACCTTCTGGATGTTGCGGAGGTGAAGACCGAGCGCCTAGTGCTTGGCTTTGAAGCTATGGACGTTCACGGACTCGCCGCAGGTCCTCACGTCCTCGGCATGCTTCACGAGGGAGTTGAAGTCCGTGGCGTGGAGCCTCCTGGTGGGGCAGAAGGGGCACCTATACACGTCACCGACGAAGAAGTTGTTGTACTGGCCGGACTTTAGCCTCCTCAGCACATGACAAGTCTTGGTGTCCTTGGACTCATCATCGCTGTGAACATCGCTGCTATCCTCCTGTTGGAAAAAAATATTAGAGTGCAATAAGGACATGCTTGAGATACTTTGATTATCAGGATTGATTATTTGCATAAATTAACCGATTGAGATCTCCCGATTATTCCCCGAATCTCAAACCAAATCGAATACTGATCCCAACTACGAACAGGGGGGTTCATCGAAAATCGAGATCTAACACAAGAGGATTAGCTATTGTAAAAATACGAACAGCCGAGCCCTAATAACATACGATCTAGCATCCAACGATGGGAACGGGGGAAGAACAAGGGAAGGGGAGAAAACCCTGGTTACCTCCGACCCTGGGTCGGCGATGCTGGTGTCGTAGGGGTTCTCTGGACTTATGTAGACAACCTCCACGTAGGGGTCCCAGCCCAGCGGGATCTGTCCGAGACCGGCGGGGGCCTCCTCGCCGGCGGCTACGGCGGATGCGGGGACAGGGGCGGGGGCCTGTACGGGGACGGGGGCCTCCTCGCCAGCGGCCTTGGAGGCGCCGATGGTTACCGCGCCGTTCTTCTCCATCACCGGCGTGGTTGGGGTTTTCTTGGGGGTTTGCAGAAGGTGTTGGGACAGTGGAGACGGTTGAGTGAGCGAGTGCGTGATGAGTGGGAGTGGGGAGGCCTCTATTAAAGGAGAAGGGAAGCGACGTTTCGTTGCACTACTGTGCACCACATACGCTACTGCACCGTGCATGGCCACACGTGTTCGCTACCGCCCCGTGCACTGCACACATGTACCTCAGTTTTTTCCCCGCGTGTCTGACCCGGGCGATTCAGTTGTCCTCAGTTTTTCCCTCGAGCGTAACACTAGAAGTTTGGTTCCATTTTTTAAATCATTTTCTATTTTCTATTTTATATTTTCTATTTGAATCCCTTTGTCACTCTTGCCCTTGGTTTTTAAGTTCTACTTAGTTTTGCCCTTGGTTCTTAAGTGATACTTGGTTTTCCCCTCTCTTTGTATCCATCTCTCACACATGTGCTCATCTTCGTTGCTACGCTCTGATTGGTCGAGACAGTTGTCACACGGATCGTGCCCATCAACCGTTGATCCTCTGTGATCTAGAGGACAGGATGACCCTTATATCTGTCGGGGCACCCCTCTATCCATGCAAAAGAACGATTATGCCACCGGAACTTTAACTCCATAAAAAGATGAACTTGAATATAATTTGAAGGGTACGAAAATAGAAATCCCCATGGTTTAAGGGTCTAGATACAGTAAGAGAACTAAATATTATTAGTGGACGGGCCAGCAGAGTGACAGGTTGGTTGGCTAGGAGTTGTTGATTCCTAAGTAAGGGGACACTAGGCCGGTCTTGACATACTCCCTCAGGAATTTGCCATAAGTAGCGTGCTTAGCCTTGGTCGCCGACTTGTGTTTACTAGCTGGGCTTTTACCGATGCTAACCGCATGCGGAATTAAGCTGGCAATCCTCGAGTTGACTCCTTTCTTACAGAAAGGGCACCTGAGCTCCCCAAGTCGAGTGCGGAAAGGGATTATACCGCTCTTGAGCTTCTTCATGACATGGCGGCTCTTGTTGTCCCTGTTCTCCTTGTGAGAGTCCATCTCACTTGAATCCGCCTGTAATGTATGGAATGCAAACCGAAATGAGCAAAATAATAAATATATATTCCTTCCACCATTCTGAGTTACTTTCGATGCAATAACATGTCTATACAGGTTCAGCAGTTCATTACGACCGTCTCCCCAGCTCGCTCCTAAATTAATGTGGTTTGTGTTCCTGATAACTTATTAATAAATAAATAATGTGGATTCATTCAGAACAAACTAGATCTCTCCATGTACCGGTTCGTACGTTGCATCTAATCATTAGGACTAGATTTTTTTATGAATCTAGGATAGATTAAGCTCGAGCAGAAAATATGAAACATGTAGAAATAGATGTACCTCCGGGTATACGAGCGGAGCGTGTTCGTCTAACTCCACGCCCTCAATGGGGCCTCCGAAGTCGTCAGCACCGGCGAGCACATGGTCCCTCAAGGGGTTGAACTGCACGTCCTCCTCGCCTTGTGCTGCGTGATGCTCCTCCAGATCTGCCGCGTGAAGCACCAACCCAGCGGCGATGCCCGCACACTCACCCCCACGCACTGGTTTCATGGAGAAGGTTTGGGCGAGTACGTTCAAGATTGTGGGGTTTTGCTTCATAGGGAAGAGAGAGGAGTGGGGTATGAGTGCGAATGGAGGACCCGATAGGCTGGGTTTTTAATGCAGGGACGTTTAGGCCTCCTCCAGGGACCCGGTAGGCAGCTCTTCTGGCTGCGACTGCCGTGTGGAAGGTTTGTGTGGTGGGGGCCTGTCAGAAGTGAGAGTGCAGGCGTGCTGCATAGTAAAAATGGTATAGCCCGTGGGCCGTGGATGACCAGTTGCCGTGTAGTAGACTTGTAGCCTCTGCAGACTAGATTAAACGTAACATGACCACTCGACGACTTTTTCCATGGACGACATCATGTTCCTTCTTGTAGAA
Organism: Avena sativa; assembly: GCA_916181665.1. Taxonomy (NCBI): domain Eukaryota; kingdom Viridiplantae; phylum Streptophyta; class Magnoliopsida; order Poales; family Poaceae; genus Avena; species Avena sativa. Next base: position 537,343,954 of record OV702289.1, on the reverse strand, counting down.
GTCTCGCCGAGGGAGACGTCCGTGCTGTCTCGTGCTGTCTTGTGAAGGGAACGATGTGTGCAATGAGCCTCGTTGGATCACACAGGATCAACAATTGGTGCGCACGATCCGCGTGACAACTGTGACAACTAATCAGGCGTAGCAGATAGAGTGGGCACATGTTTGGCCTTCTACGAAAGAGAGAGAGAGGGGGCAAAACTGAGTAGTATCAAAAAACCAAGGGCAAAGCTGAGTAGTATAAAAATGGAAAGTGAGTGTCTTTTACAATGAAATACATCAAGGCATACATCAAATTATGCCAAGCTAGATCCACTAGAGTTCATTGCATGTTTTTTTTCCACAAACCACATGGATCAACCAATGGCTTTGCATGTTTGTTATTATCACAAACCACATATGGATCAACCAATGTCATTGCATGTGTGTTCCTGTCACAAACCACATATGGTTCCACCAGTGTTCATTGCATGTGTGTTCTTTCCACAAACCACATATGGATCCACCAATGTCATTGCATGTGTGTTCTTTCCACAAACCACATATGGATCCACCAGAGTCATTGCATGTTTGTTCTTTTCCACAAACCACATATGGATCCACTAGAGTAATTTCATGTGTGTTCTTTTCACAAACCACATATGGATCAACAAATGTAATTGCATGTGTGTTCTTTTCACAAACCACACATGCATCCAATAGAGTAATTGCATGTGTGTTCATGTCACAAACCACACATGGATCCACCAATGTCATTTCATGTGTGTTCTTTCCATGAACCACATATGGATCCACCAATGTCATTGCATGTGTGTTCTTTCCACAAACCACATATGGATCCACTAGAGTCATTGCAAGTGTGTTCTTTTCACAAAGAACATATGGATCCACTAGAGTCATTGCATGTGTGTTCTTTTCACAAACCACATATGGATCCACTAGAGTCATTGCATCTGTGTTCTTTCCACAAACCACATATGTACCGACTAGAGTAATTGCATGTGTGTAATTTTCCACAAACTACTTATGGATCCACTAGAGTCATTGCATGTGTGTTCTTTCCACAAACCACATATGGATCCACTAGAGTCATTGCATGTGTGTTCTTTTCACAAACCATATATGGATCAACCAATGTCATTGCATGTGTGTTCTTTTTCACAAACCACATATGGATCCACCAGAGTAATTGCATGTGTGTTCTTTTCACAAACCACATATGGATCAACAAATGTCATTGCTTGTGTGTTCTTTTCACAAAGCACATATGGATCCACCAATGTAATTGCATGTGTTTTCTTTCCACAAACCACATATGTACCCACTAGAGTAATTGCATGTGTGTTCTTTTCCACAAACCATTTATGGATCCACTAGAGTCATTGCATGTGTGTTCTTTCCACAAACCACATATGGATCCACTAGAGTCACTGCATGTGTGTTCCTTTCATAAACCACGTATGGATCAACCAATGTCATTGCATGTGTGTTCTTTTCATGCCACATATGGATCCACTAGAGTCATTGCATGTGTGTTCTTTTCACAAACCACATATGGACCTACCAATGCCATTGCATGTGTGTTCTTATACTAAAACTAACACTAGAGTCATTGCATGTGTGTTCTTTTCACAAACCACACCTGGACCCACCAGAGTCATTGCATGTGTGTTCTTTCCACAAACCACATGGATCAACCAATGACATTGCATATGTTGGAGATATGCCCAAGAGGCAATAATAAAAGTGGTTATTATTATATCTTTGTGTTTATGATGAATGTTTACATCCCATGCTATAATTGTATTATTAGGAAACACTAATACTTGTGTGTTTTGTAAACATAAAAGAGTCCCTAGTAAGCCTCTTGTTGAACTAGCTTGTTGATTGATTGATGATCATGGTTTCCTGATCGTGGACATTAGATGTGATTAATAATAAGGTTATATCATTAGGAGAATTATGTGATGGACACACACCCATAGTAAGCGTAGCATAAGATCAAGTCATTAAGTTCGTATTGCTGTAAGCTTTGAAATACATAGTAACCTATTCCTTCGACCATGAGGTTATGTTAATCACCATCACGGGATTGGTACTTTGATGACATCAAATGCCGCTTCGTAACTGGGCGGTTATAAAGGTGTCATTGGGTATTCTGAAAGTATGTGTTGAAGCGCATAGACTAAGATTGGGATTTGTCCATCCATATGACGGATAGATATACTCTGGGCCCTCTCGGTGGAATGTCATCTAGATAGCTTGCAAGCATGTGACTGGGTCACAAGGGATGACATAACATGGAACGAGTAAAGAGTACTTATCAGTAACGAGGAAGAACTAGGTATGAAGATACTGACGATCAAACCTCGGATGAGTAGAATATTGCGTGACAAAGGGAATTGGTTTCGTATGTTAAATGGTTCTATCGATCATGAAGTAATCGTTGAGTATGTGGGAGCCATTATGGATCTCCAGATCCCGCTGATGGTTATTGATCGGAGAGGTGTCTTCATCATGTCTGCATATTCACGAAACGTAGGGTGACACACTTAAGGTTCGAAGTTGTTTTAAGTAGATATGGAATTTGCGTTGGAGACCGAATGTTCTTCGGAGTCTCGGAATGGATCTGAGACATCACGAGGAGATCCGGAATGGTCTGGAGAATAAGATTCATATATTGGGGATCATTTTCTAAGTTGGGAAATGTTCCGGAGTGTTTTGTATGGAGATTCTAGAAGGTTTCGGAATGTTCTGGAAGGTTCTAGAGGATTTCTTGGAGTTTACTTGAAAACGAAAGGAAGGGATCAAGGGAGTCCAAGTGGGGCAATACACGGATTCGTGGGGGAGGAGGACTCCTCCCCCCAACCCGCCGGTCCAAGGAGGAGGGGAGTCCTACTAGGACTCCCCCTCCCCAGGCGCGCCTCCCTCCTTTAAATAGAAGGGAGGGGGCGCCCCCTCTTGCCCCTCCTCTCATAACAACCAATCTCAGCCGCCTCTCTCCTCCACCTTTCTTCTGCACAGGCATAGGCGAAGCCCTACAAAATTCTCATCTCCACCACCACCACCACGCCGTCGTGCTGCTGGGATTCCGTGGAGAAGATCTACTACCTCCGCTGCTCGCTGGAACGAGGAGAGGAAGGTCTGCTTCGACTCCGCACGTGTGATCGTCTGCGGAAGCGCTGCCGGAACGTGGCGCCGGAAGGATCGTCCACACGATCTTGAGATCGGCAAGTGATCGACTACATCATCCACGAGATCTAATCTCGTAACACTTTCGGTTCTACAAGGGTTAGTACCGATCTATCTCGTTGCTCATGTCTAATAGATTAGATCTTGGCTTTTGTCTAGATTAGATCTGGGTTTTGTTCGTTCTTGCGGTAGAAATTTTTTGTTTTCCATGCTACGAACCCATCAGTGGTATCAGAGCCTTGTCTATGCGTAGATCTGTTGCCCGAGTAGAACACAATGAGGTTGTGGGCGTTGGTGCTCGTGCCGTCTTTTGCTATATGTGTACTTTGCATCTTGCGGTATGGTGGGATGAAGCGGCTCGGGCTAACATTACATGTCATCGTACATGAGACTTGCTCCACGCTTGACGTGCAACTTGCTTTGCACAAGTGGCTTTGCGGGTGTCTGTCTCTCCCATCATAGTATAGATCAAATCTACACTTTGCACTTGATAGCACTTGTATCAATGTTGTGGTTCAGTTTCGTAGGTAAGATGCGTTCTTAGTCGAAAGCCCCAAGCCACGTAAAACTTGCAAAGAAAATTAGAGGCGTCTAACTTGTTTTTGCAGGGGTTTTCTGATGTGATATGGCCTACATGTGTGGGATTGTATTTGATGTATGCAATGATCCTTGTTGTAATATGGCAACCGGAAGGAGCCTAATGGTTGTCTTTAATTCTGTTAAGACCTGTGTGTCTATTCATCTTGTAATAGCTTTATTCCAAGTAGTTGTAATAGTTGCTGGTGATGGTGGACAACCATGAAGCGGCACCACGGACCTTGACGCAATGCTGGTGATGATGGAGATCATGTCCGTGCTTTGGAGATGGAGATCGAAGGCATAAGAAGAAAGGGCCATATCATATCACACTAATTATGAATTGCATGTGATGTTAATCCTTTATGCATCTTGTATTGCTTAGATCGCGACGGTAGCATTATAAGATGATCCCTCTCACTAAATATCAAGTAATAAAGTGTTCGTCCTTAGTTGGCACCGTTTCTAAGACTCGTCGTTTCGAAGCATCTTGTGATGATCGGGTGTGATAGACTCTACGTGTGCATACAACGGGTGCAAGCCAGATTTGCACATGCGGAAACTAAGGTTAATCTTGACGATCCTAGCATGTACAGACATGGTCTCGGAACACGGAATACCAAAAGGTAGAGCATGAGTCATATGATTGATATGATGAACATGAAGATTGTTCGCCGATGGAGCTACATCATCTCACGTGATGATCGGACTTGGTGTAGTGGATTTGGTTCCTGTAATCACTAAAACAACTCGAGGGATGTTGTTTTGAGTGGGAGTTCACCGAGTTGATTTAAGAATTAAATGTGAACACTATTTATCATAAACTTAGTCTAAACTACTTACAAATTTGTTGTAGATTATGGAGAACGTTTCCATCAATTTCAATGCGTTCCTAGAGAAAGAAAAGCTTAAGAACAATGGAAGCAATTTCACGGACTGGTTCCGTGGACTGAAGATCGTCCTCAGGGCTGGTCAGTTGACCTATGTGCTCGAAGCACCGCTAGGTGACCCACCTGCAAAAGATGCCACCGATGACGTAAAGAATGTTTATGCCACTCGGAAACATCACTACTCCACAGTTCAGTGTGCCATCCTGTACGGTTTAGAATCGGAGCTTCAAAAGCGTTTTGAGCACCATGACCCGTTTGAGATCATTAAGGAGCTCAAACTCATTTTTGAGACTCGCGCGGCCATGGAAAGCTATGAAGCTTCAGAGAAGTTCTTTACTTGCAAGATGGAAGAGGGTAGCTCTGTTAGTGAGCACGTTCTCACCATGTCTAGGCACGCAAACAAACTCCGAGAGTTGGGGATACCGATTCCTAATGAATTGGGGATTCACCGTGTCCTCCAATCACTACCACCAAGTTACAAGAACTTTGTGATGAACTACAATATGCACTGCATGAACAAGACGTTGCCTGAACTATCATCCATGCTGAAAACTGCTGAAGTAGAGATCATGAAGGAGCACCAAGTGTTGATGGTTAATAAGACCACCAATTTCAAGAAATGGGGCAAGCCTAAGAACAAGGGCAACTTCAAGAAGGATGGCAAGAAAGCTGCTGCACCTGCTAAGAAGCCCAAGGCTGGTCCTAAACCTGAAACTGAGTGCTTCTACTGCAAGGGTGTTGGTCACCGGAAGCGTAACTGCCCCAAATACCTGGCGGATCTGAAGAATGGCAACATCAAGAAGAAAGGTATATTCGATATACATGTTATAGATGTGTATCTTACTAGTAATCGTAGTAGTGCCTGGGTATTTTATACTAGTTCGGTTGCTCATATTTGTAACTCGAAACAGGAGCTGCGGAATAAACGAAGACTGGCGAGAAACAAGGTGACGATGCGCGTTGGAAATGGCTCCAAGGTTGATGTGATCGCCGTCGGCACGCTCCCTCTGCATCTACCATCGGGATGAGTTTTAAATTTAAATAATTGTTATTTGGTGCCTGCGTTAAGCATGAACATTATATCTTGATCTTGTTTATTGCGAGACGGTTACTCTTTTAAGTCTGAGAATAAAGGTTGTTCGATTTATATGAGTAATATCTTTTATGGTTATGCACCTGAGATGAATGGTTTATTCTTATTGAATCTCGATAGTAGTGATACACATGTTCACAACATAGATGCTAAACGAATAAAATTGAATGATAATTCTACATACATGTGGCACTGTCGTCTTGGTCATATTGGAGTGAAGCGTATGAAGAAACTCCATTCTGATGGACTTCTTGAATCACTTGATTTTGAATCACTTGAAAGATGCGAAGCATGTCTAATGGGAAAAATGACTAAGACCCCATTTTCTGGAATAATGGAGCGAGCTACGGATTTATTGGAAATAATACATACCGATGTGTGTGGTCCAATGAGTGTAGCATCGCGTGGTGGATATCGTTATGTTCTCACTTTCACGGATGACTTGAGTAGATATGGGTATGTCTACTTTATGAAACATAAATCCGAAACTTTCAAGAAGTTTAAGGAATTTCAAAGTGAAGTGGAAAATCATCGTAACAAGAAGATTAAGTTTCTGCGTTCTGACCGTGGAGGTGAATATCTGAGTTATGAGTTTGGCATGCATTTAAAGAAATGTGGAATACTTTCACAGTTGACACTGCCGGGAACACCACAGCGTAATGGTGTGTCCGAACGTCGTAATCGAACTCTCTTAGATATGGTTCGGTCTATGATGTCTCTTACAGATTTACCGTTATCATTTTGGGGCTATGCATTAGAGACAGCCGCATTCACTTTAAATAGGGCACCATCTAAATCCGTTGAAATGACACCGTACGAATTGTGGTTTGGAAAGAAACCTAAGTTGTCGTTCCTTAAAGTTTGGGGTTGCGAGGCGTATGTAAAGAAGTTACAACCCGATAAGCTTGAACCCAAAGCGGAGAAATGCATCTTCATAGGATACCCGAAAGAAACAATTGGGTATACCTTCTATCATAGATCCGAAGGCAAAGTTTTCGTTGCCAAGAATGGATCCTTTCTTGAGAAGGAATTTCTCTCGAAAGAAGTGACTGGAAGGAAAGTAGAACTCAACGAGGTTATTGAACCTTCTCTCGGAGTTGAGAGTAGCGTAGCACCGGAAGATGTTTCTGTTCCGCCTGCACCAACTGGAGAGGAAGCTAATGATGATGATCATGAAACTTCGAACGAAGTTACTACTAAACCTCGCAGGTCAACGAGGGTCCGTACGACTCCTGAGTGGTATGACTCTGCCTTGAACGTCATGTTAGTGGACAACACTGATGACCCTGCGACGTATGAAGAAGATATGGTGAGCCCAGATTCCGACAAATGGCTAGAAGCCATGAAATCCGAAATGGGATCCATGTACGAAAACCAAGTATGGACTTTGGTGGACTTACCGGATGGCCGTAAGGCTGTCGAGAACAAATGGATTTTCAAAAGAAAAACAGATGCTGATGGTAATGCTACTGTCTATAAAGCTCGACTTGTCGCGAAAGGGTTCCGACAAATTCAAGGAGTTGACTACGATGAGACTTTCTCACCAGTAGCGAAGCTAAAGTCTGTGAGGATTATGTTAGCAATCGCTGCATATTTTGATTATGAAATTTGGCAGATGGATGTCAAAACGGCGTTCCTTAATGGTGACATTGAGGAAGAGTTGTATATGGTACAACCCAAGGGTTTTGTCGATCCTAAAGATGCTGACAAGGTATGCAAACTTCAGCGCTCCATTTATGGACTGAAGCAAGCATCCCGGAGTTGGAATCAACGTTTTGATAAAGTAATCAAAAAATTTGGATTTATACAAACTTATGGAGAAGCTTGTATTTACAAGAAAGTGAGTGGGAGATCTGTAGCATTCCTAGTACTATATGTAGATGACATATTGTTGATTGGGAATGATATAGAACTTCTTAATAGCGTCAAAACCTATTTGAATAATAGTTTTTCGATGAAGGATCTTGGCGAAGCGGCATATATTCTAGGCATCAAGATTTATAGAGATAGATCAAGACACCTAATAGCGCTTTCACAAAGTACATACTTCGACAAAGTTCTAAAGAAGTTTAGAATGGAAGAGAGCAAGAAAGGGTTCGTGCCCATGTTGTCAGGTAAGACCTTGAGTAAAACTCAAAGTCCGGCTACGACAGAAGATAGAGAAAAGATGAATAAAATTCCCTATGCCTCGGCCATAGGTTCTATCATGTATGCCATGCTGTGTACAAGACCGGATATAGCACATGCTGTTAGTTTGACTAGTAGATATCAAAGTGATCCTGGAATGGAACACTGGACAACGGTCAAGAATATCCTAAAGTACCTGAATAGGACTAAGGATATGGTTCTTTCTTATGGAGGTGATGAACAGCTTGTTGTAAATGGTTACACTGATGCTAGTTGGAACACCGATCCAGATGACTCGAAGTCACAGTCTAGATACGTATTTATTTTGAATGGTGCTGCAGTGAGCTGGAGGAGTGCCAAGTAGAGCGTTGTGGCGAAATCTTCAACTGAATCGGAATACATAGCTACTTCGGAGGCTGCACAAGAAGCCATATGGATGAAGGAGTTCATTACTGAACTTGGCGTGGTTCCCAGTGCGTTAGACCCGATGGCCATCTACTGTGACAACACAGGTGCCATAGCTAATGCACAGGAGCCAAGGTCACATAGCAAGCTGAAGCACATCAAGCTACGGTTCCATGCTATTCGCGAGTATGTCCAAGATGGTGACATAAAGATTTGCAAAGTGCACACTGATCTGAATGTAGCAGATCCGCTGACTAAACCTCTCCCTAGAGCAAAGCATGACCAACACCAGAACGCCATGGGTGTTCGGTTTATTACCATGTAATCTAGATTATTGACTCTAGTGCAAGTGGGAGACTGTTGGAGATATGCCCAAGAGGCAATAATAAAAGTGGTTATTATTATATCTTTGTGTTTATGATGAATGTTTACATCCCATGCTATAATTGTATTATTAGGAAACACTAATACGTGTGTGTTTTGTAAACATAAAAGAGTCCCTAGTAAGCCTCTTGTTGAACTAGCTTGTTGATTGATTGATGATCATGGTTTCCTGATCATGGACATTGGATGTGATTAATAACAAGGTTATATCATTAGGAGAATGATGTGATGGACATACACCCATAGTAAGCGTAGCATAAGATCAAGTCATTAAGTTCGTATTGCTGTAAGCTTTGATATACATAGTTACCTAATCCTTCGACCATGAGGTTATGTTAATCACCATCACCGGATGGGTACTTTGATGACATCAAACTCTGCTTCGTAACTGGGCGGTTATAAAGGTGTCATTGGGTATTCTGAAAGTATGTGTTGAAGCGCATAGACTAAGATTGGGATTTGTCCATCCATATGACGGATAGATATACTCTGGGCCCTCTCAGTGGAATGTCATCTAGATAGCTTGCAAGCATGTGACTGGGTCACAAGGGATGACATAACATGGAACGAGTAAAGAGTACTTATCAGTAACGAGGAAGAACTAGCTATGAAGATACTGACGATCAAACCTCGGATGAGTAGAATATCGCGTGACAAAGGGAATTGGTTTCGTATGTTAAATGGTTCTATCGATCACGAAGTAATCGTTGAGTATGTGGGAGCCGTTATGGATCTCCAGATCCCGCTGATGGCTATTGATCAGAGAGGTGTCTTCATCATGTCTGCATATTCACGGACCGTAGGGTGACACACTTAAGGTTTGAAGTTGTGTTAAGTAGATATGGAATTTGCGTTGGAGACCGAATGTTGTTCGGAGTCTTGGAATGGATCCGATACATCACGAGGAGATCCGGAATGGTCCGGAGAATAAGATTCATATATTGGGGATCATTTTCTAAGTTGGGAAATGTTCCGGAGTGTTTTGTATGGAGATTCTAGAAGGTTTCGGAATGTTCTGGAAGGTTCTAGAGGATTTCTTGGAGTTTACTTGAAAACCAAGAAAGGGATCAAGGGAGTCCAAGTGGAGCAATACACGGATTCGTGGGGGAGGAGGACTCCTCCCCCCAACCCGCCGGCCCAAGGAGGAGGGGAGTCCTACTAGGACTCCCCCTCCCCAGGCGCGCCTCCCTCCTTTAAATAGAAGGGAGGGGGCGCCCCCTCTTGCCCCTCCTCTCATAACAACCAATCTCAGCCGCCTCTCTCCTCCACCTTTCTTCTGCACAGGCATAGGCGAAGCCCTACAGAATTCTCATCTCCACCACCACCACCACCACGCCGTCACGCTGCTGGGATTCCGTGGAGAAGATCTACTACCTCTGCTGCTCGCTGGAACGGGGAGAGGAAGGTCTGCTTCGACTCCGCACGTGTGACCGTCTGCAGAAGCGCTGCCGGAACGCGGCGCTGGAAGGATCGTCCAAACGATCTTGAGATCGGCAAGTGATCGACTACATCATCCACGAGATCTAATCTCGTAACGCTTTCGGTTCTACAAGGGTTAGTACCGATCTATCTCGTTGCTCATGTCTAATAGATTAGATCTTGGCTTTTGTCTAGATTAGATCTGGGTTTTGTTCGTTCTTGCGGTAGAATTTTTTTGTTTTCCATGCTACGAACGACATATGGATCCACCAGAGTCATTGCATGTGTGTTCTTTTCAGAAACCACATATGGATCCACCAGAGTCATTCCATGTGTGTTCTTTCCACAAACCACATATGTACCTACTAGAGTAATTGCATGTGTGTTCTTTTCCACAAACCACTTATGGATCCACTAGAGTCTTTGCATGTGTGTTCTTTCCACAAAACACATATGGATCCAATAGAGTAATTGCATGTGTCTTCCTTTCACAAACCACACATGGATCCACCAATGTCATTGCATGTGTGTTCTTTTCCACAAACCACCTATGGATCCACCAGAGTCATTGCATGTGTGTTCTTTCCACAAACCACATATGTACCCACTAGATTAATTGCATGTGTATTATTTTACACAAAGCACTTATGGATCCACCAATGTCATTGCATGTGTGTTGTTTCCACAAACATCATATGGATCCACCAGAGTCATTGCATGTTTGTTCTTTTCCACAAACCACATATGGATCCACTAGAGTAATTTCATGTGTGTTCTTTTCACAAACCACACATGGATCAACAAATGTAATTGCATGTGTGTTCTTTTCACAAACCACATATGGATCCACCAATGGCATTGCATGTGTGTTCTTTCCACAAACCACATATGTACCCACTTGAGTAATTGCATGTGTGTTCTATTCCACAAACCACCTATAGATCCACTAGAGTCATTGCATGTGTGTTCTTTCCACAAACCACATATGGATCCACCAGAGTAATTGCATGTGTGTTCCTTTCACAAACAACATATGGATCAACCAATGTCATTGCATGTGTGTTCTTTTAACAAACCACATATGGATCAACAAATGTCATTGCATGTGTGTTCTTTTCACAAACCACATATGGATCCACCAATGTCATTGCATGTGTGTTCTTTCCAGAAACCACACATGGATCCACCAATGTCATTGCATGTGTGTTCTTTCCACAAACCACATATGGATCCACCAGAGTCATTGCATGTGTGTTCTTTTCACAAACCACATATGGATCCACTAGAGTCATTGCATGTCTGTTCTTTCCACAAACCACATATGGATCCACTAGAGTCATTGCATGTGTGTTCTTTTCACAAACCATATATGGATAAACCAATGTCATTGCATGTGTGTTCTTTTCCACAAACCACATATGGATGCACCAGAGTAATTGCATATGTGTTCTTTTCACAAACCACATATGGATCAACAAATGTCATTGCATGTGTGTTCTTTTAACAAACCACATATGGATCCAACAATGTCATTGCATGTGTGTTCTTTCCACAAACCACATATGTACCCACTAGAGTAATTGCATGTGTGTTCTTTTCCACAAACCACTTATGGATCCACTAGAGTCATTGCATGTGTGTTCTTTCCACAAAACACATATGGATCCACTAGAGTAATTGCATGTGTTTTCCTTTCACAAACCACACATGGATCCACCAATGTCATTGCATGTGTGTTCTTTTCCACAAACCACATATGGATCCACCAATGTCATTGCATGTGTTTTCTTTCCACAAACCACATATGGATCCACTAGAGTCATTGCAGGTGTGTTCTTTTCCATAATCCACATATGGATCCACTAGAGTTCATTGCATGTTTCTTCTTTTCCACAAAACACATGGATCAACCAATGGCATTGCATTTGTGTTATTGTCACAAACCACATATGGATGAACCAATTTTATTGCCTGTGTGTTCCTGTCACAAACCACATATGGATCCACCAGTGTTCACTACATGTGTGTTCTTTCCACAAACCACATATGTATCCACTAGAGTCATGGCATGTGTTCTTTTCACAAACAACACATGGATCAACCAAAGTCATTGCATGTGTGTTCTTCCCATGAACCACATATGGATCAACTAGAGTCATTGCATGTGTGTTCTTTCCACAAACCACACATGGATCCACCAGAGTAATTGCATGTGTGTTCATGTCACAAACCACACATGGATCCACCAATGTCATTGCATGTGTGTTCTTTCTATGAACCACATATGGATCCACCAATGTCATTGCATGTGTGTTATTTCCATGAACCACACATGGATCCACCAGAGTCATTGCATGTGTGTTCTTTTCACAAACCACATTGCATGTGTGTTGTTTCCACAAACCACATATGTACCCACTAGATTAATTGCATGTGTGTTATTTTACACAAAGCACTTATGGATCCACCAATGTCATTGCATGTGTGTTGTTTCCACAAACCACATATGGATCCACCAGAGTCATTGCATGTTTGTTCTTTTCGACAAACCACATATGGATCCACTAGAGTAATTTCATATGTGTTCTTTTCACAAACCACATATGGATCAACAAATGTAATTGCATGTGTGTTCTTTTCACAAACCACATATGGATCCACCAATGTCATTGCATGTGTGTTCTTTCCACAAACCACATATGTACCCACTTGAGTAATTGCATGTGTGTTCTATTCCACAAACCACCTATAGATCCACTAGAGTCATTGCATGTGTGTTCTTTCCACAAACCACATATGGATCCACTAGAGTAATTGCATGTGTGTTCCTTTCACAAACAACATATGGATCAACCAATGTCATTGCATGTGTGTTCTTTTAACAAACCACATATGGATCCACAAATGTCATTGCATGTGTGTTCTTTTCACAAACCACATATGGATCCACCAATGTCATTGCATGTGTGTTCTTTCCATGAACGACATATGGATCCACCAATGTCATTGCATGTGTGTTCTTTCCAGAAACCACATATGGATCCACCAGAGTCGTTGCATGTGTGTTCTTTTCACAAACCACATATGGATCCACTAGAGTTATTGCATGTGTGTTCTTTACACAAACCACATATGGATCCACTAGAGTCATTGCATGTGTGTTCTTTTCACAAACCATATATGGATAAACCAATGTCATTGCATGTGTGTTCTTTTCCACAAACCACATACGGATGCACCAGGGTAATTACATCTGTGTTCTTTTCACAAACCACATATGGATCAACAAATGTCATTGCATGTGTGTTCTTTTAACAAACCACATATGGATCCAACAATGTCATTGCATGTGTGTTCTTTCCACAAACCACATATGTACCCACTAGAGTAATTGCATATGTGTTCTTTTCCACAAACCACTTATGGATCCACTAGAGTCATTGCATGTGTGTTCTTTCCACAAAACACATATGGATCCACTAGAGTAATTGCATGTGTTTTCCTTTCACAAACCACACATGGATCCACCAATGTCATTGCATGTGTGTTCTTTTCCACAAACCACATATGGATCCACCAATGTCATTGCATTTGTGTTCTTTCCACAAACCACATATGGATCCACCAGAGTAATTGCATGTGTGTTCATCTCACAAACCACACATGGATCCACCAATGTCATTGCATGTGTGTTCTTTCCACAAACCACATAAGGATCCACCAGAGTCATTGCATGTGTGTTCTTTTCACAAACCACATATGGACCCACCAATGCCATTGCATGTGTGTTCTTATACTAAAACCAACACTAGAGTCACTGCATGTGTGTTCTTTTCACAAAACACACAAGGACCCACCAGAGTCATTGCATGTGTGTTATTTCCACAAACCACATGAATCAACGAATGACATTGCATGTGTGTTCTTTTCACAAATAACAAGGATCAACCAATGGCATTGCATGTGTGTTATTGTCATATACCACACATGGATCAACCAATGCAATTGCATGTGTGTTCATGTCACAAACCACACATGGATCCACCAATGTCATTGCATGTGTGTTCTTTGCATGAACCACATATGGATCCACCAATGTCATTGCATGTGTATTCTTTCTACAAACCACATATGGATCCACCAATGTCATTGCATGTGTGTTCTTTTCCACAAACCACATATGGATCCACTAGAGTCATTGCATGTGTGTTCTTTCCACAAACCACATATGGATCCACTAGAGTCATTGCAGGTGTGTTCTTTTCCATAATCCACATATGGATCCACTAGAGTTCATTGCATGTTTCTTCTTTTCCACAAAACACATGGATCAACCAATGGCATTGCATTTGTGTTATTGTCACAAACCACATATGGATGAACCAATTTTATTGCCTGTGTGTTCCTGTCACAAACCACATATGGATCCACCAGTGTTCACTACATGTGTGTTCTTTCCACAAACCACATATGTATCCACTAGAGTCATGGCATGTGTTCTTTTCACAAACAACACATGGATCAACCAAAGTCATTGCATGTGTGTTCTTCCCATGAACCACATATGGATCAACTGGAGTCATTGCATGTGTGTTCTTTCCACAAACCACACATGGATCCACCAGAGTAATTGCATGTGTGTTCGTGTCACAAAGCAGACATGGGTCCACCAATGTCATTGCATGTGTGTTCTTTCTATGAACCACATATGGATCCACCAATGTCATTGCATGTGTGTTATTTCCATGAACCACACATGGATCCACCAGAGTCATTGCATGTGTGTTCTTTTCACAAACCACATATGCATCCACCAGAGTCATTTTATGTGTGTTCTTTTCAAAAAGCACATATGGATCCACCAGAGTCATTGCATGTGTGTTCTTTCCACAAACCACATATGTACCCACTAGAGTAATTGCATGTGTGTTCTTTTACGCAAACCACTTATGGATCCACTAGAGTCATTGCATGTGTGTTCTTTCCACAAACCACATATGGATCCACCAGAGAAATTGCATGTGTGTTCCTTTCACAAACAATATATGGATCAACGAATGTCATTGCATGTGTGTTCTTTTCACAAACCACATATGATTAAACAAATGTCATTGCATGTGTTCTTTTCACAAACCACATATGGATCCACCAATGCAATTGCATGTGTGTTCTTTCCATGAACCACATATGGATCCACCAATGTCATTGCATGTGTGTTCTTTCCACAAACCACATATGGATCCACCAGAGTCATTGCATGTGTGTTCTTTTTAGAAACCACATATGGATCCACTAGAGTCATTGCATGTGTGTTCTTTCCACAAACCACATATGGATCCACTAGAGTCATTGCATGTGTGTTCCTTTCATAAACCACATATGGATCAACCAATGTCATTATATGTGTGTTCTTTCCATGAACCACATATGGATCAACCAGAGTCATTGTATGTGTGTTCATTCCACAAACCACACATGGGTCCACTAGAGTAATTGCATGTCATGTCACAAACCACACATGGGTCCACCAATTTCATTGCATGTGTGTTCTTTCCATGAACCACACATGGAATCACCAATGTCATTGCATGTGTGTTCTTTCCACAAACCACATATGGATCCACTAGAGTCATTGCATGTGTGTTCTTTTCACAAACCACATATGGATCCTCCAGAGTCATTTCATGTGTGTTCATTTAACAAACCACATATGGATCCACCAATGTCATTACGTGTGTGTTCTTTCCACAAACCACATATGTACCCACCAGAGTAATTGCATGTGTGTTCTTTTCCACAAACAACTTATGGATCCACTAGAGTCATTAAATGTGTGTTCTTTCCACAAACCACATATGGATCCACCAGAGTAATTGCACGTGTGTTCCTTTCACAAACCACATATGGATCAACAAATGTCATTGCATGTGTGTTCTTTTCACAAACCACATATGGATCAAAAAAGTCATTGCATGTGTGTTCTTTTCACAAACCACATATGGATCCACCAATGACATTTCATGTGTGTTCTTTCCATGAACCACATATGGATCCACAATGTCATTGCATGTGTGTTCTTTCCACAAACCACATATGGATCCACTAGAGTCATTGCATGTGTGTTCTTTTCACAAACTACAGATGGATCCACTAGAGTCATTGCATGTGTGTTCTTTCCACAAACCACATATGGATCCATTAGAGTCATTGCATGTGTGTTCTTTTCACAAACCATATATGGATCAACCAATGTCATTGCATGTGTGTTCTTTTCCACAAACCACATATGGATCCACTAGAGTAATTTCATGTGTGTTCTTTTCACAAACCATATATGAATCAACAAATGTCATTGCATGTGTATTCTTTTCACAAACCACATATGGATCCACCAATGTCATTGCATGTGTGTACTTTCCACAAACCACATATGTACCCACTAGAGTAATTGCATGTGTGTTCTATTCCACAAACCACTTATGGATCCACTAGAGTCATTGCATGTGTGTTCTTTCCACAAACCAGATATGGATCCACTAGAGTCATTGCATGTGTGTTCCTTTCACAAACCACATATGGATCAACCAATGTCATTGCATGAGTGTTCTTTTCATGAACGACATATGGATCCACTAGAGTTATTGCATGTGTGTTATTTTCACAAACCACATATGGACCCACCACTGCCATTGCATGGGTGTTCTTACACTAAAACCAACACTAGAGTCAGTACATGTGTGTTCTTTTCACAAACCACACATGGACCCACCAGAGTCATTGCATGTGTGCTATTTCCACAAACCACATGGATCAACCAATGATATTGCATGTGTGTTCTTTTGACAAATAATATGGATCAACCAATGGCATTGCATGTGTGTGATTGTCATAAACCACATATGGATCAACCAATGTCATTGCATGTGTGTTCATGTCACAAACCACACATGGAACCACCAATGTCATTGCATGTGTGTTCATTCCATGAACCACATATGGATCCATCAATGTTAATGCATGTGTGTTCTTTCGACAAACCACATAGGGATCCACCGATGTCATTGCATGTGTGTTCTTTTCCACAAACGACATATGGATCCACTAGAGTCATTAGATGTGTGTTCTTTACACAAACTACATATGGATCCACCAGAGTCACTGGATGTGTGTTATTTTCCACAAACCACATGGATCAACCAATGTCATTGCATGTGTGTTCTTTCCACAAACCACATATGGATCCACCAATGGCATTGCATGTGTGTTCTTTCCATAACCCACATATGGATCAACCAATGTCATTGCATGTCTGTTCTTTCCATGAACCACATGGACCAACCAGACTCATTGCATGTGTGTTCATGTCACAAACCACACATGTATCCACCAATGTCATTGCATGTGTGTTCATGTCACAAACCACACATGGATCCACCAATGTCATTGCATGTGCGTTCTTTCCATGAACCACATATGGAACAACCAAATTCATTGCATGTGTGGTCTTTCCACAAACCACACATGGATCCGCCAGAGTAATTGCATGTGTGTTCATGTCACAAACCACACATGGATCCACCAATGTCATTGCATGTGTGTTCTTTTCCACAAACCACATATGGACCCACCAATGTCATTGCATGTGTGTTCTTTCCACAAACCACATATGGATCCACCAGAGTCATTGCATGTGTGTTCTTTTCGACAATCCACATATGGATCCACTAGAGTTCATTGCATGTTTGTTCTTTTCCACAAACCACATGGATCAACCAATGGCATTCCATGTGTGTTATTGTCACAAACTACATATGGATCAACCAATGTCATTACATGTGTGTTCCTGTCACAAACCACATGTGGATCCACCAGTGTTCATTGCATGCATGTTCTTTCCACAATCCAGATATGTATCCACTAGAGTTATTGCATGTGTATTCTTTTCACAAACCACATATGGATCAACCAGAGTCATTGCATGTGTGTTCTTTTCACAAACCACACATGGATCAACCAGAGTCATTGTATGTGTGTTTTTCCATGAACCACATATGGATCAACCAGAGTCATTGTATGTGTGTTCTTTCCACAAACCACACATGGGTCGACCAGAGTAATTGCATGTGTGTTCATGTCACAAACCACACATGGATCCACTAATGTCATTGCATGTGTGTTCTTTCCATGAACCAAACATGGAATCACCAATGTCATTGCATGTGTGTTCTTTCCACAAACCACATATGGATCCACTAGAGTCATTTCATGTGTGTTCTTTTCACAAACCACATACGGATCCACCAGAGTCATTGCATGTGTGTTCTTTTCACAAACCACATATGGATCCACCATAGTCATTACATGTGTGTTCTTTCCACAAACCACATATGTACCCACTAGAGTAATTGCATGTGTGTTCTTTTCCACAAACCACTTATGGATCCACTAGAGTCATTGCATGTGTGTTCTTTCCACAAACCACATATGGATCCACCAGAGTAATTGCATGTGTGTTCGTTTCACAAACCACATATGGATCAACCAATGTCATTGCATGTGTGTTCTTTTCACAAACAAAATATGGATCAACAAATGTCATTGCATGTGTGTTCTTTTCACAAACCACATACGGATCCACCATTGTCATTGCATGTGTGTTCTTTCCTTGAACCACATATGGATCCACCAATGTCATTGCATGTGTGTTCTTTCCGCAAACCACATATGGATCCACTAGAGTCATTGCATGTGTGTTCTTTTCACAAACCACATATGGATCCACTAGAGTCATTGCATGTGTGTTCTTTCCACAAACCACATATGGATCCATTAGAGTCATTGCATGTGTGTTCTTTTCACAAACTATATATGGATCAACCAATGTCATTGCATGTGTGTTCTTTTCTACAAACCACATATGGATCCACTAGAGTAATTTCATGTGTGTTCTTTTCACAAACCACATATGGATCAACAAATGGCATTGTATGTGTGTTCTTTTCACAAACTACATATGGATCCACCAATGCCATTGCATGTGTGTTCTTTCCACAAACCACATATGTACCCATTAAAGTAATTCCATGAGTGTTCTTGTCCACAAACCACTTATGGATCCACTAGAGTCAGTGCATGTGTGTTCTTTCCACAAACCGCATATGGATCCACTAGAGTCATTGCATGTGTGCTCTTTCCACAACCTACATATGGATCCACTAGAGTGATTGCATGTGTGTTCCTTTCACAAACCACATATAGATCAACCAATGTCATTGCATGAGTGTTCTTTTCATGAACCACATATGGATCCACTAGAGTCATTGCATGTCTGTTCTTTTCACAAACCACATATGGACCCACCAATGACATTGCACGTGTGTTCTTATACTAAAACCAACACTAGAGTCACTGCATGCGTGTTCTTTTCACAAACCACACATGGACCCACCAGAATCATTGCATGTGTGTTATTTCCACAAACCACATGGATCAACCTATGACATTGCATGTGTGTTCTTTTGACAAATAACATGGATCAACCAATGGCATTGCATGTGTGTTATTCTCATAAATCACATATGGCTCAACCAATGTCATTGCATGTGTGTTCATGTCACAAACCACACATGGATTCACCATTGTCATTGCATCTGTGTTCTTTCCATGAACCACATATGGATCCACCAATGTCATTGCATGTGTGTTCTTTCTAGAAACCACATATGGATCCACCGATGTCATTGCATGTGTGTTCTTTTCCACAAACCACGTATGGATCCACTAGAGTCATTGCATGTGTGTTCTTTACACAAACTACATATGGTTCCACCAGAGTCATTGCATGTGTGTTATTTTCCACAAACCACATGGATCAACCAATGTCATTGCATGTGTGTTCTTTCCACAAACCACATATGGATCCACTAATGGCATTGCATGTGTGTTCTTTCCATAACCCACATACGGATCAACCAATGTCATTGCATGTCTGTTCTTTCCATGAACCACATGGTTCAACCAGAGTCATTGCATGTGTGTTCTTTCCACAAACCACACATGGATCCACGAGAGTAATTGCATGTGTGTGCATGTCACAAACCACACATGGATCCACCAATGTCATTGCATGTGTGTTCTTTTCCACAAACCACATATGGATCCACCAATGTAATTGCATGTGTGTTCTTTCCACAAACCACATATGGATCCACAAGAGTCATTCCATGTGTGTTCGTTTCCACAATCCACATATGGATCCACTAGAGTTCATTGCATGTTTGTTCTTTTCCAAAAACAACATGGATCAACCAATGGCATTGCATGTGTGTTATTGTCACAAACCACATATGGATCAACCAATTTTATTGCATGTGTGTTCCTGTCACAAACCACATATGGATCCACCAGTGTTCATCTCATGGGTGTTCTTTCCACAAACCACATATGTATCCACTAGAGTAATTGCATGTGTGTTCTTTTCACAAACGACATATGGACCAACCAGAATCATTGCATGTGTGTTCTTTTCACAAACCACACATCGATCAACCAGAGTCATTTCATGTGTGTTCTTTCCATGAACCACATATGGATCAACTAGAGTCATTGCACGTGTGTTCTTTCCACAAACCACACATGGATCCACCAGAGTAATTGCATGTGTGTTCATGTCACAAACCACACATGGATCCACCAATGTCATTGCATGTATGTTCTTTCTATGAACACATTTGGATCCACCAATGTCATTGCATGTGTGTTCTTTCCACAAACCACATATGGATGCACCAGAGGCATTGCATCTGTGTTCTTTTCACAAACCACATATGGATCCACCAGAGTCATTTCATGTGTGTTCTTTTTAAAAACCACATATGGATCCACCAGAGTCATTGCATGTGTGTTCTTTCCAGAAACCACATGTGTACCCGCTAGAGTAATTGCATGTGTGTTCTTTTACGCAAACCACTTATGGATCCACTAGAGTCATTGCATGTGTGCTCTTTCCACAAACCACATATGGATCCACCAGAGTAATTGCATGTGTGTTCCTTTCACAAACAATATATGGATCAACGAATGTCATTGCATGTGTGTTCTTTTCACAAACCACATATGGATCAACAAATGTCATTGCATGTGTGTTCTTTTCACAAACCACATATGGATCCACCAATGCCATTTCATGTGTGTTCTTTCCATGAACCACACATGGATCCACCAATGTCATTGCATGTGTGTTCTTTCCACAAACCACATATGGATCCACCAGAGTCATTGCATGTGTGTTCTTTTCACAAACGACATATGGATCCACTAGAGTCAATGCATGTGTGTTCTTTTCACAAACCATATATGGATCCACTAGAGTCATTGCATGTGTGTTCTTTTCACAAAACATATATGGATAAACCAATGTCATTGCACGTGTGTTCTTTTCCACAAACCACATATGAATCCACCAGAGTAATTGCATGTGTGTTCTTTTCACAAACCACATATGGATCAACAAATGTCATTGCATGTGTGTTCTTTTCACAAACCACATATGGATCCACCAATGTCATTGCATGTGTGTTCTTTCCACAAACCACATATGTACCCACTAGAGTAATTGCATGTGTGTTCTTTTCCACAAACCATGGATCCACTAGAGTCATTGCATGTGTGTTCTTTTGACAAACCACACATGGATCCACCAGAGTAATTGCATGTGTGTTACTGTCACAAACCTCATATGGATCAACCAGAGTAATTGCATGTGTGTTCTTTTCCACAAACCACTTATGGAGCCACTAGAGTCATTGCATGTGTGCTCTTTCCACACACCACATATGGATCCACTAGAGTTATTGCATGTATGTTCCTTTCACAAACCACATATGGATCAACAAATGTCATTGCATGTGTGTTCTTTTCATGAACCACATATGGATCCACTAGAGTCATTCCATGTGTGTTCTTTTCACAAACCACATATGGACCCATCAATGCCATTACATGTGTGTTCTTATACTAAAACCAACACTAGAGTCACTGCATGTGTGTTCTTTTCACAAACCACACATGGACCCACCAGAGTCATTGCATGTGTGTTATTTCCACAAACCACATGAATCAACCAATGACATTGCTTGTGTGTTCTTTTGACAAATAACATGGATCAACCCATGGCATTGCATGTGTGTTATTATCATAAACCACATCTGGATCAATCAATGCAATTGCATGTGTGTTCATGTCACAAACCACACATGGATCCACCAATTTCATTGCATGTGTGTTCTTTCCATGAACCACACATGGATCCACCAATGTCGTTGCATGCGTGTTCTTTCCACAAACCACATATGGATCAACCAATTTCATTGCCTGTGTGTTCTTTTCCGCAAACCATAGATGGATCCACTAGAGTCATTGCGTGTGTGGTCTTTCCACAAACCACACATGGATCCACTAGAGTCATTGCATGTGTGTTCTTTCCACAAAGCACATATGGATCCACCAAAGTCATTACATGTGTGTTCTTTTCAGAAACCATATATGGATCAACCAATGGCATTGCATGTGTGTTCTTTTCACAACTCACATATGGATCAACCAATGTCATTGCATGTGTGCTCTTTCCACAAACCACATATGGATCCACTAGAGTCATTGTATGTATGTTCCGTTCACAAACCACATATGGATCAACCAATGTCATTGCATGTGTGTTCTTTTCATGAACCACATATGGATTCACTAGAGTCATTGCATGTGTGTTCTTTTCACAAACCACATATGGACCCATCAATGCCATTACATGTGTGTTCTTATACTAAAACCAACACTAGAGTCACTGCATGTGTGTTCTTTTCACAAACCACACATGGACCCACCAGAGTCATTGCATGTGTGTTATTTCCACAAACCACATGAATCAACCAATGACATTGCTTGTGTGTTCTTTTGACAAATAACATGGATCAACCCATGGCATTGCATGTGTGTTATTATCATAAACCACATCTGGATCAATCAATGAAATTGCATGTGTGTTCATGTCACAAACCACACATGGATCCAGCAATGTCATTGCATGTGTGTTCTTTCCATGAACCACACATGGATCCACCAATGTCGTTGCATGCGTGTTCTTTCCACAAACCACATATGGATCAACCAATTTCATTGCCTGTGTGTAACTACCTCGGTGAATTACGCTCCTAGTTACAAGCCTGGATGAACGGAAATGGTTGAAATAGTACGGTGGGGCCCAAATGCCACTCACAGGTAGACCTTTCGGCCGTCCCAACCATTTCCAAACATCGGGACAAGAACGGGCGGCGTAATCGGCAGGCGAAGGGATCAACTACATACACAAATGAGTATGTATGCAAGCCACCATACAACAGTACATCAGAGCCATTCCATCTAAAAAGAAAGGAAATATAGCAACGCCATACGGCAAGATCCAAATATCCTAGATAGATATCTTAGTTCAGGATATCTCCTCATACATCAATCAACAGAGTATCAAGCGGAAGTGGAAGACAAAATCCGAGTACGGATAAGAAGCAAATCGGCATAAGATGCCCCATAAATAAGCAGATCCCGCCCACAGATCTCACGGATCCCCGTTCCCAGAATCTCTACACCGAATGATTGTTGCCCACATCGTCCGTCTCTTCCACCCAGTATCCATCTTGCGAATGTACCTGTTCATCTGAACCAATAATTTATCGTGTGAGACCCTAGGGGTACTCAGCAAGTCTTTATGCCGCTAAAGGGGACACAACCTGGGGTGACGCAATTGCAGCAAAAGATAAACCCTAACAATTCTATAGATACTCGCTAACCATCCGTCTAACCAGAGATAGACGGATGTCCGTGAATTAATAACAACAGTTATAACAGTAATCTTAACAGATCCATCCTCCTCCTCGCTTACCGACGAGGAAGCGGACGAACAACCCCCCATCCGTTGGCAGTTTTATTATCCATTCCGTGAGTATTGCACTATTTACTAGTCAGGTACCTAGTCTAGTCAAATTAAAAGCGGTACTTTAGTTATGCTTGTCTATGATCGAGAAACTATGCTCCAAGTCGTCCATAACCGCGGACACGGCTTTCAGAAAGTTTTACCCTGCAGGGGTGCACAAATAGCAACACAGACTCGATATGCCTCGGAAAAACCAAATCAAAACCCAACGAGACAGTCACGACAAAGCGATCACAGGATTCAGAAATATTTCAGGGGGCCACCCCATTAAGCTACCCGCGACGAAGTTGGCCGACTCCGAGACGGACTCAAGGTGTGCGCCAATGGCTGTGAATGACTGGGAACCCGAAAATGTGACTGGGCTTGTCGACACTGCGAAAACACTCCGCTTTCCTAAATAGTACAGTGTGCAGTACCTCGCACAATTTAAATAAAGCAATAAAGCATGGCATAAGTACAGGATAGTAAATAAAACCTCAAACTAGTTTGTGGCCCCAAGAAATAAGAATGAATCAAGCTCTGGCTCAGGGGGGTTCATAAGCCTCCCGGATGTGGATAGCGCGAATATTCTTGGAACAGGAATCAAGTACTCGGGGTCTTACGGGACACAAGTGAGCCTGAAAAACCAAATAGCGAATATGGCTCACCGATGCCACTTTCATTAGTTATCCCATTACTACTCTGGTTAAGTTGTTTAGGTACCTCATTATCCATCGGACACTCACATACCCTACACATGCTGTTCTACGACTCGCATGGCTCAAACAACTCCTGTAGTAATGGCTCATGGGATGGAGGAACAAGCTTCGGTGGGGTTTTAAAGTAAAGGCTATGCAATACTTGAGATTCAGATTAATGCAACCGCGACTCAATGATGCAAGAATAAGATAGAGGCAATAGGTACTATATGTATGCAAGCATGTGGTAGTGCTTGCCTGGCAGCTCTGTTGAAGCGAGAGAAGGATCTGGGTAGTGCTCCTGGTTCTCTTGGTATATCCCCTGCTCAGCGTCTATTCGAGAAGAACCAAACAGACAAGGGCCAACATAAATAAAGTGCACAAGCATACGAATAAAATGCGTCAAGCAAACAATCATGCCATGATGAATGATGCACAATTTGCATGGCATTAAAGTAGCATGGCATGGGTGAGGTGTGGAATACAAGATTAAATCATTTTATTGAGTTTTGGCCCCATTTTATCCTCATATTAGTTCCTGTATATAATATATTTATATGATGCATGCTGCAAAACAAACCATGTAATGCATAAACAGAAAGGTCTCGTCGAGCTAATCATTTTAGACATATCATTTGTTAAATTTGGAGTTATAAAACAAAAGTTATTAATTATTTAAGTCAAAAGGGCAATTTATTGTAATTTAAATAAACTTGGAAAATTAAAGTGTCAAAAATATATTTTGAATGGCATATTTGAAATCCTCACATTTTTCTGATTTGAAAACATATATTATTTGTTTAAATTGGGTTATATTTTAAAAGATATATTAAAACAGATTTGAATTTTGAATTTGAATTAATTTGAAAAAGATTTGAATTAAAACAGAATACAGAAAATACTTTTTATACACAGGTTTAGCTAGCCACAGTCAATGACCAGTGGGGCCAGCAGCTGACTCAGCAGCACACTGCGCGGAAAAACTTCTGTCACCGCGAGCTAGGCTAGACTAAGAGAATGACAGGTGGGGCCAGGGCGTCCTCGGGGCCACACGCGGGCGCGCCAGCGGGGGCGTGCCACGTGGGAGAGCCCGGGAGCACGGGTTAAGGGCGTAAAACGGCGGGGGTGTTTTAGCAAAACAAACAGAGAGGCTGACGGTGGGGCTACGCGGACTGCGGGTTTAGCCGAAAAACAGCAAGGGGGTTAAAAGAAAAATGGAGCGCCGTACTGTTCCTCTTCCTCCGCGGACAGATCGGTGCCCGCGCGAGGCGGGGATTCGAACCTAGGACGCGGGAGTGCGCACTGCGGGGCGCAACCAGCGCGGTGGGGTGGGGGTTGGTGTCAGGGATGCGGACGGGGCCTAGATAGGGCTTACGCGACGCTACGGCGAGGAGAAAGATCGCGACGCCGGCGCACAGAGGGTGCTCGGCGGTTGGTCCGGCGAACCTAAGGCATCACGGCGAAGGGGACCATGTCAGGGAGGTCGGTGAGCTCACCGAGAGTTGGTTGATGGTGTTCGATCGGGCAGGAGAGCAGTTGATCGCCGACGAGGCAGAGGCCGGACGGAGCTAGGGTTTCGGCGTCGGCTCGGCGGTGATCTCCGGCTCTGGCGCGTCTCCTCCTCGACGGCAGGTACAGGACAATGCAGGGGACCCTCCTCGATCTCCCAGGCCACTTCACGGACGCGCGGCTCGACTGGATCAACGGGACGTGGAGGAGGCCGACGGTTCTGCCGGCGATGGGGTAGCGGCGGCGATGGAGAAGAAGGAAGGAGGGGAGGGCATGCGCCTGGGGTGGATCTGGGGCAGAGGGGAGCCAGGGGACGGTGGTAGATAGCAGAGAGGGAGAGGGGGTGCCATGGGGGAGTGGTGGAGGGAAAAGGTGGCTCGGCCACCTTTTTCTCCTCCTCTCCTCACGTGCTCGGTCGGGCAGGGGCAGGGCAGGTGCATGGGGCTTCCAGGTGGGACCAGAGGCGAGGCCAGGGAGGGTGGCTCGGTGTAGGACCCGCTTGGTAGAGATAGAGAGCTAGGGAGAGAGAGGCGAGACTCGGGTAGGGTTAGAGCTAGGCTCGGGTTTGAGCTAGGTTTGGAGCTAGGGTTAGGTGAGAGGGGTATCTCGACCAGGGGGAGGGTGGCTAGGTGGGGTAGCCTTGGCAGGGAGAGAGGCCGAGAGAGGGAGGTGGTTGCTAGGGTAGGTCATGGGTTAGATGGAGGGTTAGGTTTAGGGTTTAGCTAGGATGGGGTATGGGGGTATGGTGATGATGGGGTAAGGGATGGTCTAGGGCTTAGAGAGAGATGGAGGGGTTCTTTTTGACTAGATCAAGGATGATCAACCAAGCTCAAGCAAGGTAGCCAAAAGAGAGAAAAGAAGAAAAGGGGATGCTGGCATAGATGGATATGGTGATGGGGTTTTAAGCAAGATCAACATAGATCAAGCCAAAAGAAAAGATAGAGGTAGAGAGAGAGGGATGATCCACTCAAAAATCAAATAAAAATCCAAATGACAAGCTAAAGGGGTACTTGCATGGCCCATGCAAAATATTTATTGCCATGTGGGTTCTTGTGAAAACAATATTATTACATGGCATTAATATTATGCATTCCCAAAACTGGAATAAAAGCCAAGCAGAAAGAATTAAAAAGGATGCCCCATGTGGAATAGATGGAGATGACCATGTTTGAATAGAAATGGGACTTGCTAGTGTGTATGTGCCACTAGATACTTAATAGCCCCAAAATATTCCAACATGAGCATAATTCCATGATAGTCCATATGGAAGCTAGGGAAAAGGGTTCCACTCACAAGGCATGCAAAGGTGGCCATGTGGCTCTCATATATCACTGATGTGAAAACAACATGATGCTAAGATGAGAGCATGTGGAAAAGAATTGGATCCATCCCAACCCACATGAGCTAGAGGTAAAACCAATAAGTGCCAATCCCATATTTAGTTGGATGGTGGAATTATAAGGTGGTGAAAGAAAGGTGGTGGAGTTAACAAAAGATATGCCCCCAACTCAACTTGGGCATTTAAACAATATATCAAGAACCAAATACAATATCAAGAGGCAAATACAATTTACAATGCATATGAGAGAAGAACCAAATCAAAAGGGTTTTATATGATGCTCAAATGCAAGGTGGCATGATGACATGAGCATGATATAATTATGATGCAACAATTATATATAGGAAGTAGCACTTATATAGACTAGGCTAGTAGCATTGCAATTGTTAGACAATTGGGATGCTACAACTCTCCCCCACTAAACAAGAATCTCGCCCCGAGATTCCTAGGAAAAGAAAACAACACAAGGAGAGGCGGGTGTTCGAACGAAGGTGACCCTCACGGTCCCAAGTTGAAGAACAACGGAATGGTGCGACCACTACACCTTGCAAAACTTGCTAGACTTGTTGCGAGTCTTGCGTTTTGCTTGAGACACAAAGGGTTAGAAGAGTTGAAGGATTGTCGTGAGACAAGAAGGATAGGATGAACATAGCTCTGATTTTCTCGACAAACATGATAAAAGAATAGGACCACTTGTGAGATAAAAGGAAAAGATGATGTATCATGGATAAAGAAAGACACGCCGTTGAGATTAAAGATTTACCGATACTAGAGAGGATGAATCTTTGTGTCGCCGGAAGAAAAAGAGCTAGACTGGAGAGGTTTTGAACCGCTATGACAATAGCATCGTATCTTCTCTCGGATTTAAGAAACGAAGTTCGGAAACAATATTGCCTTCAAACAATAGAGTCCCTTGATATCAACAGAAAGATTTAGTTAGACATCGTCAGATTATATTCTTCTTGCGCCGGTAAGAACCAAAGGATCACGCAATTGAGGTGCGCGGATATAACTTCCAGAGACGGATGTGAAGCCAGATCATGGTGGAATCCCGAGAAGCAAAGAATATGGAGGATCTGGAGTTTATTGTAGATATACTTATTGCTTTCTTTAGCCTTGAGGCTAACGCACTAGATTTGCGGCTGATGGCATCGACCATAATTGGCTTTACCATAGAAAAAGAATTGATGAAACAAAGAGAGAGATAGCTTCCTTTCATCTTGTTTGGGGATGTCGAGCACCGGTAGAAAGACGAGGACCGAAAAGAGTTTGCGTTTGTTTCCACCAGATAATTCAGGATTTTGCTCCGTGTAGAAAGGACGAGATCACCCACAAGAGATTATTGATTACCTTCTTCGAGAGAGCACTCTGGAAAAACAAGGACGGAAGTAAAAGTATCGAGGGATAAAGGCCACTTCTAACTTCCGTGGAATGAGTGAAATCACATTAATTCACCAATTCAATGTACAAGAGCGAATGATAAGAGTAGTGGTATGGTAGCTACTCCATCCCGCACTCAAAGCATTACTCCGCACATGAATAAGAAAACCATGCAACCCAACTACTGAAACAGACTGAAGGTATTGACAAGAAGAACTCATGGAACTCCGTTAGCAAACAAGGATAGATGCAAACGATTCACCGGATCCAAGATAGATAAAGATGATGATGTTGTCGTCATGTCTGAAGTACCAAGCCACCAGAAAGATATGAAGGAAGATTACGGAGAAGAACTGCAAGATTCAACAGCTACAGAAAAGATAGCACCACTTGAACAGAAGGAAAACAAGATCTGGAAGGTCTTCATGGCCTCCGGTGGGTTGAGCATAGACGATAGAGCGAGAGGGTTTCAAGAGATTACTTAACGAGATAGAGGTGAAAGAACTCCATGTTCTTCTTAAAATGATTGAGAGAGATTTAGCAGTCTTGAGGAAATCTACGGCGGAACGACGATGATAACTTGCCAACAAGGAACAACTCCGGATTGGTTGAAGATGGAGGATGGAATTAACAATGGACTTGCTAATTCCAGAATTGAAGCAATGTATTTAGCAGAAGGACGTGGTCGAGATAGGTGACTTCAAGAAGCCAGAATTCACGCTTTGAGAACTTTGCACATAGGCAGTGTTCACGAAGCTTGAGAGAAAGAGACACAGATGATATTCCATGTTCTTCCATTGATATGGAATAGGCAAGCATATTATCAACATATACCACCATGGATTAACAAGATATTCCCAGAATACCAAGTTCAAAAGGCGAGAGAAACGAACAAATGCTCGAACACTTCCTGAGCTCAACGCTCTTAGAAAGATCAATATTAAGAGCACGGGTTCGTGATGAAGAAGATGCACTGGAAGAATAGATTATCTGGTCCTTCGGAAGAAAAAGAGATGTCACCTGGTTCACATTGTCAACTGGATCGCCGGTTACAAAGATAAAGAGATCTTGGAGGATGAAAAGATGATGGGTCATACCTTAAGCAAAGCTACCAGAGACGAAAGATGCAATTCCCTCGTCTCAAAGAGAATTTTGCATATATGGAGTTGAAAAAGATGTGCAGCATGATGGACAGAGGATAGACCGCCGTAGTGCCTTGAGAAAACTCCGGATTGCCAAAGATACTTGAATATGCATAGATATGATCACGGTGTACTCAAGATCACAGGAGATAACCTTATCCTCCAGATGGTGACGGTTGATAGCTTTTTCCCATATTCCAATCGACACTTATCATGAGTGGAATATAGCTATGCCGAGAGCCAAATTACATTCACCAGCATCGGATCGACACATGTTATGTAACTATCCCAACAGAAAAGGAGGTGAAACAAACTCCAGGATTAAGCGCCGGTGACAAAAGAATGAGTTAGCATGTACATGCTGATAAAAGGAAGATAGATAATGTTTCACACACGACTGGAAAGGAGTGTGGAAACACAGATGTATCAAAGAAAAAATTTCCGCATTTTTCGGCATTAAAATACCAATAGATGCGCAAAAACACTTATCAGGCAGAGATTAGCGACTGATGATTACACAGAAGGTGGAGTTGCTAGAAGGAAGGACACCCTTAAGAACATGGCACTGGTTAACAAGGAGTCAGATAGATCGCGCCGGTTTGCAAAAGCCTGTCGGTATGAAATGTACCAACAGTTGATAACCAAAGGCAGATTGTGATAACAAG
Organism: Avena sativa; assembly: GCA_916181665.1. Classification (NCBI taxonomy): domain Eukaryota; kingdom Viridiplantae; phylum Streptophyta; class Magnoliopsida; order Poales; family Poaceae; genus Avena; species Avena sativa. The sequence goes on along the minus strand of OV702289.1, from coordinate 537,313,175 downwards.
TTGGATGCAACAGATAGACAAGGATTTACACACACACACACACACACAACCTATGGTACTACGGAATCCCAGAACACGTGAATCCTAGTTTGAATTTTAAGAAGAGGATTGAAAACGTTACACTTCCTTACTAGAAAAAGGGTGGTGGGTGGGTAAGAAGAAAAATGGAAGCAGTCCTACTCTCGCGTTTTGTTTTTCCCTAGTATACATAGCTACCCAAAATATTTGCTAGACAGACAACGACCATTTGGCTGAGACCCTGAAGGGCGGGATGGCTCTGATACCAATTGTAACTACCTCGGTGAATTACGCTCCTAGTTACAAGCCTGGATGAACGGAAATGGTTGAAATAGTATGGTGGGGCCCAAATGCCACTCACAGGTAGACCTTTCGGCCGTCCCAACCATTTGCAAACATCGGGACAAGAACGGGCGGCGTAATCGGCAGGCGAAGGGATCAACTACATACACAAATGAGTATGTATGCAAGCCACCATACAACAGTACATCAGAGCCATTCCATCTAAAAAGAAAGGAAATATAGCAACGCCATACGGCAAGATCCAAATATCCTAGATAGATATGTTAGTTCAGGATATCTCCTCATACATCAATCAACAGAGTATCAAGCGGAAGCGGAAGACAAAATCCGAGTACGGATAAGAAGCAAATCGGCATAAGATGCCCCATAAATAAGCAGATCCCGCCCACAGATCTCACGGATCCCCGTTCCCGGAATCTGTACACCGAATGATCATTGCCCACATCGTCCGTCTCTTCCACCCAGTATCGATCTTGCGAATGTACCTGTTCATCTGAACCAATAATTTATCGTGTGAGACCCTAGGGGTACTCAGCAAGTCTTTATGCCGCTAAAGGGGACACAACCTGGGGTGACGCAATTGCAGCAAAAGATAAACCCTAACAATTCTATAGATACTCGCTAACCATCCGCCTAACCAGAGATAGACGGATGTCCGTGAATTAATAACAACAGTTATAACAGTAATCTTAACCGATCCATCCTCCTCCACGCTTACCGACGAGGAAGCGGACGAACAACCCCCCATCTGTTGGCAGTTTTATTATCCATTCCGTGAGTATTGCACTATTTACTAGTCAGGTACCTAGTCTAGTCAAATTAAAAGCGATACTTTAGTTATGCTTGTCTATGATCGAGAAACTGTGCTCCAAGTCATCCATAACTGCGGACACGGCTTTCAGAAAGTTTTACCCTGCAGGGGTGCACAAATAGCAACACACACTCGATATGCCTCGGAAAAACCAAATCAAAACCCAACGAGATAGTCACGACAAAGCGATCACAGGATTCAGAAATATTTCAGGGGGCCACCCCATTAAGCTACCCGCGACGAAGTTGGCCGACTCCGAGACGGACTCAAGGTTTGCGCCAATGGCTGTGAACGACTGGGAACCCGAAAATGTGACTGGGCTTGTCGACACCACGAAAACACTCCGCTTTCCTAAACAGTACAGTGTGCAGTACCTCGCACAATTTAAATAAAGTAGTAAAGCATGGCATAAGTACAGGATAGTAAATAAAACCTCAAACTAGTTTGTGGCCCCAAGAAATAAGAATGAATCAAGCTCTGGCTCAGGGGGGTTCATAAGCCTCCCGGATGTGGATAGCGCGAATATTCTTGGAACAGGAATCAAGTACTCGGGGTCTTACGGGACACAAGTGAGCCTGAAAAACCAAATAGCGAATATGGCTCACCGATGCCACTTTCATTAGTTATCCCATTACTACTCTGGTTAAGTTGTTTAGGTACCTCATTATCCATCGGACACTCACATACCCTACACATGCTGTTCTACGACTCGCATGGCTCAAACAACTCCTGTAGTAATGGCTCATGGGATGGAGGAACAAGCTTCGGTGGGGTTTTAAAGTAAAGGCTATGCAATACTTGGGATTCAGATTAATGCAACCGCGACTCAATGATGCAAGAATAAGATAGAGGCAATAGGTACTATATGTATGCAAGCATGTGGTAGTGCTTGCCCGGCAGCTCTATTGAAGCGAGAGAAGGATCTGGGTAGTGCTCCTGGTTCTCTTGGTATATCCCCTGCTCAGCGTCTATTCGAGAAGAACCAAACAGACAAGGGCCAACATAAATAAAGTGCACAAGCATCCGAATAAAATGCGTCAAGCAAACAATCATGCCATGATGAATGATGCATAATTTGCATGGCATTAAAGTAGCATGGCATGGGTGAGGTGTGGAATACAAGATTAAATCATTTTATTGAGTTTTGGCCCCATTTTATCCTCATATTAGTTGCTGTATACAATATATATATATGATGCATGCTGCAAAACAAACCATGGAATGCATAAACAGAAAGGTCTCGTCGAGCTAATCATTTTAGACATATCATTTGTTAAATTTGGAGTTATAAAACAAAAGTTATTAATTATTTAAGTCAAAAGGGCAATTTATTGTAATTTAAATAAACTTGGAAAATTAAAGTGTCAAAAATATATTTTGAATGGCATATTTGAAATCCTCACATTTTTCTGATTTGAAAACATATATTATTTGTTTAAATTGGGTTATATTTTAAAAGATATATTAAAACAGATTTGAATTTTGAATTTGAATTAATTTGAAAAAGATTTGAATTAAAACAGAATACAGAAAATACTTTTTATACACAGGTTTAGCTAGCCACAGTCAATGACCAGTGGGGCCAGCAGCTGACTCAGCAGCACACTGCGCGGAAAAACTTCTGTCACCGCGAGCTAGGCTAGACTAAGAGAATGACAGGTGGGGCCAGGGCGTCCTCGGGGCCACACGCGGGAGCGCCAGCGGGGGCGTGCCACGTGGGAGAGCCCGGGAGCGCGGGTTAAGGGCGTAAAACGGCGGGGGTGTTTTAGCAAAACAAACAGAGAGGCTGACGGTGGGGCTACGCGGACTGCGGGTTTAGCCGAAAAACAACAAGGGGGTTAAAAGCAAAATGGAGCGCCGTACTGTTCCTCTTCCTCCGTAGACAGATCGGTGCTCGCGCGAGGCGGGGATTCGAACCTGGGACGCGGGAGTGCGCGCTGCGGGGCGCAACCAGCGCGGTGGGGTGGGGGTTGGTGTCAGGGATGCGGACGGGGCCTAGATAGGGCTTACGCGACGCTACGGCGAGGAGAAAGATCGCGACGCCGGCGCACAGAGGGTGCTCGGCGGTTGGTCCGGCGAACCTAAGGCGTCACGGCAAAGGGGACCATGTCAGGGAGGTCGGGGAGCTCACCGATAGTTGGTTGACGGTGTTCGATCAGGCAGGAGAGCAGTTGATCGCCGACGAGGCAGAGGCCGGACGGAGCTAGGGTTTCGGCGTCGGCTTGGCGGTGATCTCCGGATCTGGCGCGTCTCCTCCTCGACGGCGGGTACAGGACGATGCAGGGGACCCTCCTCGATCTCTCAGGCCACTTCACGGACGCGCGGCTCGACTGGATCAACGGGACGTGGAGGAGGCCGACGGTTCTGCCGGCGATGGGGTAGCGGTGGCGATGGAGAAGAAGGAAGGAGGGGAGGGCAGGCGCCTGGGGTGGATCTGGGGCAGAGGGGAGCCAGGGGACGGTGGTAGATAGCAGAGAGGGAGAGGGGGTGCCGTGGGGGAGTGGGGGAGGGAAAAGGTGGCTCAGCCACCTTTTTCTCCTCCTCTCCTCACGTGCTCGGTCGGGCAGGGGCAGGGCAGGTGCATGGGGCTTCCAGGTGGGACCAGAGGCGAGGCCAGGGAGGGTGGCTCGGTGTAGGACCCGCTTGGTAGAGAGAGAGAGCGAGGGAGAGAGAGGCGAGACTCGGGTAGGGTTAGAGCTAGGCCCGGGTTTGAGCTAGGTTTGGAGCTAGGGTTAGGTGAGAGGTGTATCTCGACCAGGGGGAGGGTGGCTAGGTGGGGTAGCCTTGGCAGGGAGAGAGGCCGAGAGAGGGAGGTGGTATCTAGGGTAGGTCATGGGTTAGATGGAGGGTTAGGTTTAGGGTTTAGCTAGGATGGGGTATGGGGGTATGGTGATGATGGGGTAAGGGATGGTCTAGGGCTTAGAGAGATGGAGGGGTTCTTTTTGACTAGATCAAGGATGATCAACCAAGCTCAAGCAAGGTAGCAGAGAGAAAAGAAGAAAAGGGGAAGATGGCATAGATGGATATGGTGATGGGGTTTTAAGCAAGATCAACATAGATCAAGCCAAAAGAAAAGATAGAGGTAGAGAGAGAGGGATGATCCACTCAAAAATCAAATAAAAATCCAAATGACAAGCTAAAGGGGTACTTGCATGGCCCATGCAAAATATTTATTGCCATGTGGGTTCTTGTGAAAACAATATTATTACATGGCATTAATATTATGCATTCCCAAAACTGGAATAAAAGCCAAGCAGAAAGAATTAAAAAGGATGCCCCATGTGGAATAGATGGAGATGACCATGTTTGAATAGAAATGGGACTTGCTAGTGTGTATGTGCCACTAGATACTTAATAGCCCCAAAATATTCCAACATGAGCATAATTCCATGGTAGTCCATATGGAAGCTAGGGAAAAGGGTTCCACTCACAAGGCATGCAAAGGTGGCCATGTGGCTCTCATATATCACTGATGTGAAAACAACATGATGCTAAGATGAGAGCATGTGGAAAAGAATTGGATCCATCCCAACCCACATGAGCTAGAGGTAAAACCAATAAGTGCCAAGCCCATATTTAGTTGGATGGTGGAATTATAAGGTGGTGAAAGAAAGGTGGTGGAGTTAACAAAAGATATGCCCCCAACTCAACTTGGGCATTTAAACAATATATCAAGAACCAAATACAATATCAAGAGGCAAATACAATTTACAATGCATATGAGAGAAGAACCAAATCAAAAGGGTTTTATATGATGCTCAAATGAAAGGTGGCATGATGACATGAGCATGATATAATTATGATGCAACAATTATATATTGGAAGTTGCACTTATATAGACTAGGCTAGTAGCATTGCAATTGTTAGACAATTGGGATGCTACACTATGTGTTCTTTTCCGCAAACCACAGATGGATCCACTAGAGTCATTGCGTGTGTGGTCTTTCCACAAACCACACATGGATCCACTAGAGTCATTGCATGTGTGTTCTTTCCACAAACCACATATGGATCCACCAAAGTCATTACATGTGTGTTCTTTTCAGAAACCATATATGGATCAACCAATGGCATTGCATGTGTGTTCTTTTCACAACTCACATATGGATCAACCAATGTCATTGCATGTGTGTTCTTTCCACAAACCACATATGGATCCACTAGAGTCATTGCATGTATGTTCCTTTCACAAACCACATATGGATCAACCAATGTCATTGCATGTGTGTTCTTTTCATGAACCACATATGGATCCACTAGAGTCATTGCATGTGTGTTCTTTTCACAAACCACATATGGACCCATCAATGCCATTACATGTGTGTTCTTATACTAAAACCAACACTAGAGTCACTGCATGTGTGTTCTTTTCACAAACCACACATGGACCCACTAGAGTCATTGCATGTGTGTTATTTCCACAAACCACATGAATCAACCAATGACATTGGTTGTGTGTTCTTTTGACAAATAACATGGATCAACCCATGGCATTGCATGTGTGTTATTATCATAAACCACATCTGGATCAATCAATGCAATTGCATGTGTGTTCATGTCACAAACCACACATGGATCCACCAATGTCATTGCATGTGTGTTCTTTCCATGAACCACACATGGATCCACCAATGTCATTGCATGCGTGTTCTTTCCACAAACCACATATGGATCAACCAATATCATTACCTGTGTGTTCTTTTCCGCAAACCACAGATGGATCCACTAGAGTCATTGCGTGTGTGGTCTTTCCACAAACGACACATGGACCCACTAGAGTCATTGCATGTGTGTTCTTTCCACAAACCACATATGGATCCACCAAAGTCATTACATGTGTGTTATTTTCAGAAACCATATATGGATCAACCAATGGCATTGCATGTGTGTTCTTTTCACAACTCACATATGGATCAACCAATGTCATTGCATGTGTGTTCTTTCCACAAACCACATATGTACCCACTAGAGTAATTGCTTGTGTGTTCTTTTCCACAAACCACATATGGATCCACTAGAGTAATTGCATGGGTGTTCTTTCCACAAACTACATATGGATCCACCAGAGTCATTGCATGCGTGTTGTTTACCACAAACCACGTGGATCAACCAATGGCATTGCATGTTTGTGCTTTCCACAAACCACATATGGATCCACCAATGGCATTGCATGTGTGTTCTTTCGACAACCCACATATGGATCAACCAATGTCATTGCATGTCTGTTCTTTCTACGACCACATGGATCAACCAGAGTAATTGCATGTGTGTTCTTTCCACAAACCACACATGGATCCACCAGAGTAATTGCATGTGTGTGCATGTCACAAACCACACATGGATCCACCAATGTCATTGCATGTGTGTTCTTTTCCACAAACCACATATGGATCCACCAATGTCATTGCATGTGTGTTCTTTCCACAAACCACATATGGATCCACAAGAGTCATTGCATGTGTGTTCGTTTCCACAATCCACATATGGATCCACTAGAGTTCATTGCATGTTTGTTCTTTTCCACAAACAACATGGATCAACCAATGGCATTGCATGTGTGTTATTGTCACAAACCACTTATGGATCCACCAGAGTCATTGCATGTGTGCTCATGTCACAAACCACACATGGATCCACCAATGTCATTGCATGTGTGTTCTTTTCCACAAACCACATATGGATCCACCAATGTCATTGCACGTATGTTCTTTGCACAAACCACATATGGATCAACCAGAGTCATTGCATGTGTGTTATTTTCCACAAACCACATATGGATCCACTAGAGTTCATCGCATGTTTGTTCTTTTCGACAAACCACATGGATCAACCAATGGCATTGCATGTGTGTTATTGTCACAAACCACATATGGATCAACCAAGGTCATTGCATGTGTGTTCCTGTCACAAACCACATATGGATCCACCAGTGTTCATTGCATGTGTGTTCTTTCCACAAACCACATATGTATCCACTAGAGTAATTGCATGTGTGTTCTTTTCACAAACCACATATGGATCAACCAGAGTCATTGCATGTGTGTTCTTTTCACAAACCACACATGGATCAACCAGAGTCATTGCATGCGTGTTCTTTCCATGAACTACATATGGATCAACCAGAGTCATTGCATGTGTGTTCTTTCCACAAACCACACATGGGTCCACCAGAGTTATTTCACGTGTGTTCATGTCACAAACCACACATGGATCCACCAATGTCATTGCATGTGTATTCTTTCCATGAACCACACATGGAATCACCAATGTCATTGCATGTGTGTTCTTTCCACAATGCACATATGGATCCACTAGAGTCATTGCATGTGGGTTCTTTTTCACAAACCACATATGGATCCACCAGAGTCATTGCCTATGTGTTCTTTTCACAAACCACATATGGATACACTAGAGTCATTGCATGTGTGTTCTTTCCACAAACCACATTTGTACCCACTAGAGTAATTGCATGTGTGTTCTTTTCCACAAACCACTTATGGATCCACTAGACTCATTGCATGTGTATTCTTTCCACAAACCACATATGGATCCACCAGAGTAATTAAATGTGTGTTCCTTTCACAAACCATATATGGATCAACCAATGCCATTGCATGTGTGTTCTTTTCAAAAACCACATATGGATCAACAAATGTCATTGCATGTGTGACCTTTTCACAAACCACATATGGATCCACCAATGTCATTGCATGTGTGTTCTTTCCATGAACCACATATGGATCCACCAATCTCATTGCATGTGTGTTCTTTCCACAAACCACATATGGATCAACCAATGTCATTACCTGTGTGTTCTTTTCCACAAACCAAAGATCGATACACTAGTCATTGCATGTGTGGTCTTTCCACAAACCACACATGGATACACTAGACTCATTGCATGTGTGTTCTTTCCACAAACCACATATGGATCCACCAGAGTCATTGCATGTGTGTTCTTTTCAGAAACCATATATGGATCAATCAATGGCATTGCATGTGTGTTCCTTTCACAACCCACATATGGATCAACCAATGTCATTGCATGTGTGTTCTTTCGACAAACCACATATATACCCACTAGAGTAATTGCATGTGTGTTCTTTTCCACAAACCACATATGGATCCACTAGAGTCATTGCATGTGTGTTCTTTCCACAAACTACATATGGATCCACCAGAGTCATTGCATGCGTGTTATTTTCTACAAACCACATGGATCAACCAATTGCATTGCATGTTTGTGCTTTCCACAAACCACATATGGATCCACCAATGGCATTGCATGTGTGTTCTTTCCACAACCAACATATGGATCAACCAATGTCATTGCATGTGTGTTCTTTCCATGAACCACATGGATCAACCAGAGTTATTGCATGTGTGTTCTTTCCACAAACCACACATGGATCCACCAGAGTAATTGCATGTGTGTTCATGTCACAAACCACACATGGATCCACCAATGTCATTGCATGTGTGTTCTTTCCATGAACCACATATGGATCAACCAGAGTCATTGCCTGTGTGTTCTTTCCACAAACCACACATGGATCCACTAGAGTAATTGCATGTGTGTTCATGTCACAAACCACACATGGATCCACCAATGTCATTGCATATGTGTTCTTTTCCACAAACCACATATGGATCCACCAATGTCATTGCACGTATGTTCTTTCCACAAACCACATATGGATCCACCAGAGTCATTGCATGTGTGTTATTTTCCACAAACCACATATGGATCCACTAGAGTTCATTGCATGTTTGTTCTTTTCCACAAACCGCATGGATCAACCGATGGCATTGCATGTGTGTTATTGTCACAAACCACACATGGATCAACCAAGGTCATTGCATGTGTGTTCCTGTCTCAAACCACATATGGATCCACCAGTGTTCATTGCATGTGTGTTCTTTCCACAAACCACATATGTATCCACTAGCATAATTGCATGTGTGTTCTTTTCACAAACCACATATGGATCAACCAGAGTCATTGCATGTGTGTTCTTTTCCACAAACCACATATGGATCCACTAGAGTAATTGCGTGTGTGTTCTTTTCACAAACCACATATGGATCAACAAATGTCATTGCATGTGTGTCCTTTTCACACACCACATATGGATCCACTAATGTCATTGCATGTGTGTTCTTTCCACAAACCACATATGTACCCACTAGAGTAATTGCATGTGTGTTCTTTTCCACAAACCACTTATGGATCCACTAGAGTCATTGCATGTGTGTTCTTTCCACAAACCGCATATGGATCCACTAGAGTCATTGCATGTGTGTTCCTTGCATAAACCACATATGGATCAACCAATTTCATTGCATGTGTGTTCTTTTCGTGAACCACATATGGATCCACTAGAGTCATTGCATGTGTGTTCTTTTCACAAACCACATATGGACCCACCAATGCCATTGCATGTGTGTTCTTTACAAAACCACATATGGATCCACTAGAGTCATTGCATGTGTGTTCTTTTCACAAACCACATATGGACCCACCAATGCCATTGCATGTGTGTTCTTTTCGCAAACCACATATGGATCCACCAATGTCATTGCATGTGTGTTCCTTTCACAAACCACATATGGATCAACCAATGTCATTGCATGTGTGTTATTTTCACAACTCACATATGGATCAACCAATGTCATTGCATGTGTGTTCTTTCCACAAACCACATATGGATCCACTAGAGTCATTGCATGTATGTTCCTTTCACAAACCACATATGGATCAACCAATGTCATTGCATGTGTGTTCTTTTCATGAACCACATATGGATCCACTAGATTCATTGCATGTGTGTTCTTTTCACAAACCACATATGGATCCATTAGAGTCATTGCATGTGTGTTCTTTTCACAAAACATATATGGATCAACCAATGTCATTGCATGTGTGTTCTTTTCCACAAACCACATATGGATCCACTAGAGTAATTGCGTGTGTGTTCTTTTCACAAACCACATATGGATCAACAAATGTCATTGCATGTGTGTCCTTTTCACACACCACATATGGATCCACTAATGTCATTGCATGTGTGTTCTTTCCACAAACCACATATGTACCCACTAGAGTAATTACATGTGTGTTCTTTTCCACAAACCACTTATGGATCCACTAGAGTCATTGCATGTGTGTTCTTTCCACAAACCGCATATGGATCCACTAGAGTCATTGCATGTGTGTTCCTTTCACAAACCACATATGGATCAACCAATGTCATTGCATGTGTGTTCTTTTCATGCACCACATATGGATCCACTAGAGACATTGCATTTGCGTTCTTTTCACAAACCACATATGGATCCACTAGAGTAATTGCGTGTGTGTTCTTTTCACAAACCACATATGGATCAACAAATGTCATTGCATGTGTGTCCTTTTCACACACCACATATGGATCCACATTGCATGTGTGTTCTTTCCACAAACCACATATGTACCCACTAGAGTAATTGCATGTGTGTTCTTTTCCACAAACCACTTATGGATCCACTAGAGTCATTGCATGTGTGTTCTTTCCACAAACCGCATATGGATCCACTAGAGTCATTGCATGTGTGTTCCTTTCACAAACCACATATGGATCAACCAATGTCATTGCATGTGTGTTCTTTTCATGAACCACATATGGATCCACTAGAGTCATTGCATGTGTGTTCTTTTCACAAACCACATATGGACCCACCAATGCCATTGCATGTGTGTTCTTATATTAAAACCAACACTAGAGTCACTACATGTGTGTTCTTATCACAAACCACACATGGACCCACCAGAGTCATTGCATGTGTGTTATTTCCAGAAACCACATGGATCAACCAATGACATTGCATGTGTGTTCTGTTAACAAATAACATGGATCAACCAATGGCATTGCATGTGTGTTATTGTCATAAACCACATATGGATCAACCAATGTCATTGCATGTGTGTTCATGTCACAAACCACACATGGATCCACCAATGTCATTGAATGTGTGTTCTTTCCATGAACCACATATGGATCCACCAATGTCATTGCATGTGTGTTCTTTCTACAAACCACATACGGATCCACCAATGTCATTGCATGTGTGTTCTTTTCCACAAACCACATATGGATCCACTAGAGTCATTGCATGTGTGTTCTTTACAAAAACTACATATGGATCCACTAGAGTCATTGCATGTGTGTTATTTTCCACAAACCACATGGATCAACCAATGGCATTGCATGTGTGTTCTTTCCACAAACCACATATGGAACCACCAATGGCATTGCATGTGTGTTCTTTCCACAACCCACATATGGATCAACCAATGTCATTGCATGTATGTTCTTTCGATGAACCACACGGATCAACCAGAGTCATTGCATGTGTGTTCTTTCCACAAACTACACATGGATCCAACATAGTAATTGCATGTGTGCTCATGTCACAAACCACAATTGGATCCACCAATGTCATTGCATGTGTGTCCTTTCCATGAACCACAGATGGCTCCACCAATGTCATTGCATGTGTGTTCTTTCCATAAACCACATAAGGATCCACCAGAGTCATTGCATGTGTGTTCTTTTCACAAACCACATATGGACCCACGAATGCCATTGCATGTGTGTTCTTATACTAAAACCAACACTAGAGTCACTGCATGTGTGTTCTTTTCACAAAACACACAAGGACCCACTAGAGTCATTGCATGTGTGTTATTTCCACAAACCACATGAATCAACGAATGACATTGCATGTATGTTCTTTTCACAAATAACATGGATCAACCAATGGCATTGCATGTGTGTTATTGTCATATACCACATATGGATCAACCAATGCAATTGCATGTGTGTTCATGTCACAAACCACACATGGAGCCACCAGTGTCATTGCATGTGTGTTGTTTGCATGAACCACATATGGATCCACCGATGTCATTGCATGTGTGTTCTTTCTACAAACCACATATGGATCCACCAATGTCATTGCATGTGTGTTCTTTTCCACAAACCACATATGGATCCACTAGAGTCATTGAATGTGTGTTCTTTACACAAACTACATATGAATCCACTAGAGTCATTGCCTATGTGTTATTTTCCACAAACCACATGGATCAACCAATGGCATTGCATGTGTGTTCTTTCCACAAACCACATATGGAACCACCAATGGCATTGCATGTGTGTTCTTTCCACAACCCACATATGGATCAACCAATGTCATTGCATGTCTGTTCTTTCAATGAAACACAAGGATCAACCAGAGTCATTGCATGTGTGTTCTTTCCACAAACTACACATGGATCCACCATAGTAATTGCATGTGTGCTCATGTCACAAACCACACATGGATCCACCAATGTCATTGCATGTGTGTTCTTTCCATGAACCATAGATGGCTCCACCAATGTCATTGCATGTGTGTTCTTTCCACAAACCACATAAGGATCCACCAGAGTCATTGCATGTGTGTTCTTTTCACAAACCACATATGGACCCACCAATGCCATTGCATGTGTGTTCTTATACTAAAACCAACACTAGAGTCACTGCATGTGTGTTCTTTTCACAAACCACACAAGGACCCACCAGAGTCACTGCATGTGTGTTATTTCCACAAACCACATGAATCAACGAATGACATTGCATGTGTGTTCTTTTGACAAATAACATGGTTCAACCAATGGCATTGCATGTGTGTTATTGTCATAAACCACATATGGATCAACCAATGCAATTGCATGTGTGTTAATGTCACAAACCACACATGGATCCACCAATGTCATTGCATGTGTGTTCTTTCCATGAACCACATATGGATCCACCAATTTTGTTGCATGTGTGTTCTTTCCACAAACCACATATGGATCAACCAATGTCATTTCCTGTTGGTTGTTTTCCACAAACCACATATGGATCCACTAGAGTCATTGCATGTGTGGTCTTTCCACAAACCACACATGGATCCACTAGAGTCATTGCATGTGTGTTCTTTCCACAAACCACATATGGATCCACCAGAGTTGTTGCATGGGTGTTCTTTTCAGAAACCATATATGGATCAACCAATGGCATTGCATGTGTGTTCTTTTCACAACCCACATATGGATCAACCAATGTCATTGCATGTGTGTTCTTTCCACAAACCACATATGTACCCACTAGAGTAATTGCATGAGTGTTCTTTTCCACAAACCACATATGGACCCACTAGAGTCATTGCATGTGTGTTCTTTCCACAAACTGCATATGGATCCACCAGAGTCATTGCATGCATGTTATTTTCCACAAACCACATGGATCAACCAATAGCTTTGCATGTTTGTTCTTTCCACAAACCACATATGGATCCACCAGAGTCATTGCATGTGTGTTCTTTTCACAAACCACATATGAATCCACTAGAGTCATTGCATGTGTGTTCTTTTCACAAACCATATATGGATCAACCAATGTAATTGCATGTGTGTTCTTTTCCACAAACCACATATGGATCCACTAGAGTAATTGCGTGTGTGTTCTTTTCACAAACCACATAAGGATCAACAAATGTCATTGCATGTGTGTCCTTTTCACAAACCACATATGGACCCACTAATGTCATTGCATGTGTGTTCTTTCCACAAACCACACATGTACCCACTAGAGTAATTGCATGTGTTTTCTTTTCCACAATCCACTTATGGATCCACTAGAGTCATTGCATGTGTGTTCTTTCCACAAACCGCATATGGATCCACTAGAGTCATTGCATGTGTGTTCCTTTCACAAACCACATATGGATCAACCAATTTCATTGCATGTGTGTTCTTTTCATGAACCACATATGGATCCACTAGAGTCATTGCATGTGTGTTCTTTTCACAAACCACATATGGACCCACCAATGCCATTGCATGTGTGTTCTTATATTAAAACCAACACTAGAGTCACTACATGTGTGTTCTTATCACAAACCACACATGGACCCACCAGAGTCATTGCATGTGTGTTATTTCAACAAACCACATGGATCAACCATGACATTGCATGTGTGTTCTTTTAACAAATAACATGGATCAACCAATGGCATTGCATGTGTGTTATTGTCATAAACCACATATGGATCAACCAATGTCATTGCATGTGTGTTCATGTCACAAACCACACATGGATTCACCAATGTCATTGCATGTGTGTTCTTTCCATGAACCACATATGGATGCACCAATGTCATTGCATGTGTGTTCTTTCTACAAACCACATATGGATCTACCAATGGCATTGCATGTGTGTTCTTTCCACAACCCACATATGGATCAACCAATGTCATTGCATGTCTGTTCTTTCAATGAACCACATGGATCAACCAGAGTAATTGCATGTGTGTTCTTTCCACAAACCACACATGGATCCACCAGAGTAACTGCATGTGTGTTCATGTCACAAACCACACATAGATCCACCAATGTCATTGCTTGTGTGTTATTTCCATGAACCACATATGGATCAACCAGAGTCATTGCATGTGTGTTCTTTCCACAAACCACACATGGATCCACCAGAGTAATTGCATGTGTGTTCATGTCACAAACCACACATGGATCCACGAATGTCATTGCATGTGTGTTCTTTTCCACAAACCACATATGGATCCACCAATGTCATTGCACGTGTGTTCTTTCCACGAACCACATATGGATCCACCAGAGTCATTGCATGTGTGTTCTTTTCCACAATCCACATATGGATCCACTAGAGTTCATTGCATGTTTGTTCTTTTCCACAAACCACATGGATCAACCAATGGCATTGCATGTGTGTTATTGTCATAAACCACATATGGATCAACCAAGGTCATTGCATGTGTGTTCCTATCACAAACCACATATGGATCCACCAATGTCATTGCATGTGTGTTCTTTCCATGAACCACATATGGATCCACCAATGCCATTGCATGTGTGTTCTTTCTAGGAACCACATATGGATCCACCAATGTCATTGCATGTGTGTTCTTTACAAAACCACATATGGATCCACCAGAGTCATTGCATGTGTGTTCTTTTCACAAACCACATATGGATCCATTGGAGTCATTGCATGTGTGTTCTTTTCACAAACCATATATGGATCAACCAATGTCATTGCATGTGTGTTCTTTTCCACAAACCACATATGGATCCACTAGAGTAATTGCGTGTGTGTTCTTTTCACAAACCACATATGGATCAACAAATGTCATTGCATGTGTGTCCTTTTCACACACCACATATGGATCCACATTGCATGTGTGTTCTTTCCACAAACCACATATGTACCCACTAGAGTAATTGCATGTGTGTTCTTTTCCACAAACCACTTATGGATCCACTAGAGTCATTGCATGTGTGTTCTTTCCACAAACCGCATATGGATCCACTAGAGTCATTGCATGTGTGTTCCTTTCACAAACCACATGTGGATCAACCAATGTCATTGCATGTGTGTTCTTTTCATGAACCACATATGGATCCACTAGAGTCATTGCATGTGTGTTCTTTTCACAAACCACATATGGACCCACCAATGCCATTGCATGTGTGTTCTTATATTAAAACCAACACTAGAGTCACTACATGTGTGTTCTTATCACAAACCACACATGGACCCACCAGAGTCATTGCATGTGTGTTATTTCCACAAACCACATGGATCAACCAATGACATTGCATGTGTGTTCTTTTAACAAATAACATGGATCAACCAATGGCATTGCATGTGTGTTATTGTCATAAACCACAAATGGATCAACCAATGTCATTGCATGTGTGTTCATGTCACAAACCACACATGGATCCACCAATGTCATTGCATGTGTGTTCTTTCCATGAACCACATATGGATCCACCAATGTCATTGCATGTGTGTTATTTCTACAAACCACATACGGATCCACCAATGTCATTGCATGTGTGTTCTTTTCCACAAACCACATCTGGATCCACTAGAGTAATTGCGTGTGTGTTCTTTTCACAAACCACATATGGATCAACAAATGTCATTGCCTGTGTGTTATTTTCCACAAACCACATGGATCAACCAATGGCATTGCATGTGTGTTCTTTCCACAAACCACATATGGAACCACCAATGGCATTGCATGTGTGTTCTTTTGACAAATAACATGGATCAACCAATGGAATTGCATGTGTGTTATTGTCATAAACCACATATGGATCAACCAATGTCATTGCATGTGTGTTCATGTCACAAACCACACATGGATTCACCAATGTCATTGCATGTGTGTTCTTTCCATGAACCACATATGGATCCACCAATGTCATTGCATGTGTGTTCTTTCTACAAACCACATATGGATCCACCAATGGCATTGCATGTGTGTTCTTTCCACAACCCACATATGGATCAACCAATGTCATTGCATGGCTGTTCTTTCCATGAACCACATGGATCAACCAGAGTAATTGCATGTGTGTTCTTTCCACAAACCACACATGGATCCACCAGAGTAATTGCATGTGTGTTCATGTCACAAACCACACATAGATCCACCAATATCATTGCTTGTGTGTTCTTTCCATGAACCACATATGGATCAACCAGAGTCATTGCATGTGTGTTCTTTCCACAAACCACACATGGATCCACCAGAGTAATTGCATGTGTGTTCATGTCACAAACCACACATGGATCCACCAATGTCATTGCATGTGTGTTCTTTTCCACAAACCACATATGGATCCACCAATGTCATTGCACGTGTGTTCTTTCCACGAACCACATATGGATCCACCAGAGTCATTGCATGTGTGTTCTTTTCCACAATCCACATATGGATCCACTAGAGTTCATTGCATGTTTGTTCTTTTCCACAAACCACATGGATCAACCAATGGCATTGCATGTGTGTTATTGTCATAAACCACATATGGATCAACCAAGGTCATTGCATGTGTGTTCCTATCACAAACCACATATGGATCCACCAATGTCATTGCATGTGTGTTCTTTCCATGAACCACATATGGATCCACCAATGTCATTGCATGTGTGTTCTTTCCAGGAACCACATATGGATACACCAATGTCATTGCATGTGTGTTCTTTACAAAACCACATATGGATCTACCAGAGTCATTGCATGTGTGTTCTTTTCACAAACCACATATGGATCCATTAAAGTCATTGCATGTGTGTTCTTTTCACAAACCATATATGGATCAACCAATGTCATTGCATGTGTGTTCTTTTCCACAAACCACATATGGATCCACTAGAGTAATTGCGTGTGTGTTCTTTTCACAAACCACATATGGATCAACAAATGTGATTGCATGTGTGTCCTTTTCACACACCACATATGGATCCACATTGCATGTGTGTTCTTTCCACAAACCACATATGTACCCACTAGAGTAATTGCATGTGTGTTCTTTTCCACAAACCACTTATGGATCCACTAGAGTCATTGCATGTGTGTTCTTTCCACAAACCGCATATGGATCCACTAGAGTCATTGCATGTGTGTTCCTTTCACAAACCACATATGGATCAACCAATGTAATTACATGTGTGTTCTTTTCATGAACCACATATGGATCCACTAGAGTCATTGCATGTGTGTTCTTTTCACAAACCACATATGGACCCACCAATGCCATTGCATGTGTGTTCTTATATTAAAACCAACACTAGAGTCACTACATGTGTGTTCTTATCACAAACCACACATGGACCCACCAGAGTCATTGCATGTGTGTTATTTCCACAAACCACATGGAACAACCAATGACATTGCATGTGTGTTCTTTTAACAAATAACATGGATCAACCAATGGCATTGCATGTGTGTTATTGTCATAAACCACATATGGATCAACCAATGTCATTGCATGTGTGTTCATGTCACAAACCACACATGGATCCACCAATGTCATTGCATGTGTGTTCTTTCCATGAACCACATATGGATCCACCAATGTCATTGCATGTGTGTTATTTCTACAAACCACATACGGATCCACCAATGTCATTGCATGTGTGTTCTTTTCCACAAACCACATATGGATCCACTAGAGTCATTGCATGTGTGTTCTTTACAAAAACTACATATGGATCCACTAGAGTCATTGCCTGTGTGTTATTTTCCACAAACCACATGGATCAACCAATGGCATTGCATGTGTGTTCTTTCCACAAACCACATATGGAACCACCAATGGCATTGCATGTGTGTTCTTTCCACAACCCACATATGGATCAACCAATGTCATTGCATGTATGTTCTTTCGATGAACCACACGGATCAACCAGAGTCATTGCATGTGTGTTCTTTCCACAAACTACACATGGATCCACCATAGTAATTGCATGTGTGCTCATGTCATAAACCACAATTGGATCCACCAATGTCATTGCATGTGTGTCCTTTCCATGAACCACTGATGGCTCCACCAATGTCATTGCATGTGTGTTCTTTCCACAAACCACATAAGGATCCACCAGAGTCATTGCATGTGTGTTCTTTTCACAAACCACATATGGACCCACCAATGCCATTGCATGTGTGTTCTTATACTAAAACCAACACTAGAGTCACTGCATGTGTGTTCTTTTCACAAAACGCACAAGGACCCACCAGAGTCATTGCATGTGTGTTATTTCCACAAACCACATGAATCAACGAATGACATTGCATGTGTGTTCTTTTCACAAATAACATGGATCAACCAATGGCATTGCATGTGTGTTATTGTCATATACCACATATGGATCAACCAATGCAATTGCATGTGTGTTCATGTCACAAACCACACATGGATCCACCAATGTCATTGCATGTGTGTTCTTTGCATGAACCACATATGGATCCACCAATGTCATTGCATGTGTGTTCTTTCTACAAACCACATATGGATCCACCAATGTCATTGCATGTGTGTTCTTTTCCACAAACCACATATGGATCCACTAGAGTCATTGCATGTGTGTTCTTTACACAAACTACATATGGATCCACTAGAGTCATTGCCTATGTGTTATTTTCCACAAACCACATGGATCAACCAATGGCATTGCATGTGTGTTCTTTCCACAAACCACATATGGAACCAGCAATGGCATTGCTTGTGTGTTCTTTCCACAACCCACATATGGATCAACCAATGTCATTGCATGTCTGTTCTTTCAATCAAACACATGGATCAACCAGAGTCATTGCATGTGTGTTCTTTCCACAAACTACACATGGATCCACCATAGTAATTGCATGTGTCCTCATGTCACAAACCACACATGGATCCACCAATGTCATTGCATGTGTGTTCTTTCCATGAACCACAGATGGCTCCACCAATGTCATTGCATGTGTGTTCTTTCCACAAACCACATAAGGATCCACCAGAGTCATTGCATGCGTGTTCTTTTCACAAACCACATATGGACCCACCAATGCCATTGCATGTGTGTTCTTATACTAAAACCAACACTAGAGTCACTGCATGTGTGTTCTTTTCACAAACCACACAAGGACCCACCAGAGTCACTTCATGTGTGTTATTTCCACAAACCACATGAATCAACGAATGACATTGCATGTGTGTTCTTTTGACAAATAACATGGTTCAACCAATGGCATTGCATGTGTGTTATTGTCATTAACCACATATGGATCAACCAATGCAATTGCATGTGTGTTAATTTCACAAACCACACATGGATCCACCAATGTCATTGCATGTGTGTTCTTTCCATGAACCACATATGGATCCACCAATTTCGTTGCATGTGTGTTCTTTCCACAAACCACATATGGATCAACCAATGTCATTTCCTGTTGGTTGTTTTCCACAAACCACAGATGGATCCACTAGGGTCATTGCATGTGTGGTCTTTCCACAAACCACACATGGATCCACTAGAGTCATTGAATGTGTGTTCTTTCCACAAACCACATATGGATCCACCAGAGTCGCTGCATGGGTGTTCTTTTCAGAAACCATATATGGATCAACCAATGGCATTGCATGTGTGTTCTTTTCACAACCCACATATGGATCAAGCAATGTCATTGCATATGTGTTCTTTCCACAAACCACATATGTACCCACTAGAGTAATTGCATGAGTGTTCTTTTCCACAAACCACATATGGAACCACTAGAGTCATTGCATGTGTGTTCTTTCCACAAACTACATATGGATCCACCAGAGTCATTGCATGCATGTTATTTTCCACAAACCACATGGATCAACCAATAGCTTTGCATGTTTGTTCTTTCCACAAACCACATATGGATCCACCAGAGTCATTGCATGTGTGTTCTTTTCACAAACCACATATGAATCCACTAGAGTCATTGCATGTGTGTTCTTTTCACAAACCATATATGGATCAACCAATGTCAATGCATGTGTGTTCTTTTCCACAAACCACATATGGATCCACTAGAGTAATTGCGTGTGTGTTCTTTTCACAAACCACATATGGATCAACAAATGTCATTGCATGTGTGTCCTTTTCACAAACCACATATGGATCCACTAATGTCATTGCATGTGTGTTCTTTCCACAAACCACATATGTACCCACTAGAGTAATTGCATGTGTGTTCTTTTCCACAAACCACTTATGGATCCACTAGAGTCATTGCATGTGTGTTCCTTTCACAAACCACATATGGATCAACCAATGTCATTGCATGTGTGTTCTTTTCATGAACCACATATGGATCCACTAGAGTCATTGCATGTGTGTTCTTTTCACAAACCACATATGGACCCACCAATGCCATTGCATGTGTGTTCTTATATTAAAACCAACACTAGAGTCACTACATGTGTGTTCTTATCACAAACCACACATGGACCCACCAGAGTCATTGCATGTGTGTTATTTCCACAAACCACATGGATCAACCATGACATTGCATGTGTGTTCTTTTAACAAATAACATGGATCAACCAATGGCATTGCATGTGTGTTATTGTCATAAACCACATATGGATCAACCAATGTCATTGCATGTGTGTGCATGTCACAAACCACACATGGATCCACCAATGTCATTGCATGTGTGTTCTTTCCATGAACCACATATGGATCCACCAATGTCATTGCATGTGTGTTCTTTCTACAAACCACATATGGATCCACCAATGTCATTGCATGTGTGTTCTTTTCCACAAACCACATATGGATCCACTAGAGTCATTGCATGTGTGTTCTTTTCACAAACTACATATGGATCCACTAGAGTCATTGCCTGTGTGTTATTTTCCACAAACCACATGGATCAACCAATGGCATTGCATGTGTGTTCTTTCCACAAACCACATATGGAACCACCAATGGCATTGCATGTGTGTTCTTTCCACAACCCACATATGGATCAACCAATGTCATTGCATGTATGTTCTTTCGATGAACCACACAGATCAACCAGAGTCATTGCATGTGTGTTCTTTCCACAAACTACACATGGATCCACCATAGTAATTGCATGTGTGCTCATGTCACAAACCACACATGGATCCACCAATGTCATTGCATGTGTATTCTTTCCATGAACCACAGATGGCTCCACCAATGTCATTGCATGTGTGTTCTTTCCACAAACCACATAAGGATCCACCAATGTCATTGCATGTGTGTTCTTTTCACAAACCACATATGGACCCACCAATGCCATTGCATGTGTGTTCTTATACTAAAACCAACACTAGAGTCACTGCATGTGTGTTCTTTTCACAAACCACACAAGGACCCACCAGAGTCATTGCATGTGTGTTATTTCCACAAACCACATGAATCAACGAATGACATTGCATGTGTGTTCTTTTGACAAATAACATGGATCAACCAATGGTATTGCATGTGTGTTCTTTTCACAAACCACATATGGACCCACCAATGCCATTGCATGTGTTTTCTTATATTAAAACCAACACTAGAGTCACTACATGTGTGTTCTTATCACAAACCACACATGGACCCACCAGAGTCATTGCATGTTTGTTATTTCCACAAACCACATGGATCAACCCATGACATTGCATGTGTGTTCTTTTAACAAATAACATGGATCAACCAATGGCAATGCATGTGTGTTATTGTCATAAACCACATATGGATCAACCAATGCAATTGCATGTGTGTTCATGTCACAAACCACACATGGATTGTGGCGCCCCGCAAAAACCACTACTAGAAAATCACGTTGTTTCGTGCATTGCATCATCATGACCGCATGCTCATGTCATCATGCCTCATTGCATTTGAGCATCATCATCATGCATGGTTTTAGTCTAAACTATTTTCGAAATGCCTAGTTTTGTTTTCTAAATATTCCTGTCTTTATTCAAATCAAAACCCGGGGCTCCGGATTATTTTGTTTCCTCTACCAACGGTTTGCAAAAGCCCCGTTTCAAATAATAAAATATTTCTTTTATTTTTAGGAGGCAGCCCGCCAGGCCCGAAAGCCCAGATGGCCACCTCAAGATAAAATCCTAGCTACCCCAAATCTTTTCCTACCTAATCCTAATCTACCCATCCCCAGCCACATCACCCCGGCCAATCACCACCCGCCACCTCACCACTTCCTGCACCCCATCCACTCCTAACCTGCCACCTCACCCCACCTACCCCGCGCCCACCGACAGCCTGGCCCTACCCCGCACCCGCGCGCCGCACGCCACCTTTTCCCGCCCAGCTGCTCGCGCCCCCTCGCTGCCAGAAGCGGACAACTCACCGGGCCCCACCCCGCTGACAGCCGCACCCGGCCTCGATCTCTCCGCCTTCCACCAACCGCCCGCACCCCATCTCCCAATCCCACCTGCCTGCGGGCCCGCACCCAACCACTCTCCCTCGCGACCTCGTCTCCCCGCAGCATCGCTCCCTCCCCAATCCCACGCAGCCGCCGCCTCTCTGCTTCGATGCGAAGATCGTGCGACCTCCCCTTCGTCCCCTCGCTCCGCCCAGCAAGCTCCTGACCTCGCTGTCTTCTTGCGGCCGCCTCCTCTGGGCCACGGCCCGAGCGCGTCGTGCCTCCACCGCCAGTCCGCCTCTCCCCAAGCCGTGGCTGCGCCCCGATTCCCCACCGTCGCCGTCCGCCGACCTGCGCCCTTCCCCTCTCTGGCCGCCTCTCCATCTCATCGGTCGTGCCCTCGACAGCGTCGCTCCACCACCTGCAGGACCTCGACGAGCCGCGCCCTTCCGCGAACCTGGAGCTCCCTGGCCGAGCCCTGCCACGGTGCGGCACCTCCGCGCTCGCCAGCGACCGCCTCTACGCCCACCGCCGCCCGCGCGTGGTCGTTCCCTCCTTGTCGAGCTCTGCCGCTGCCGGCGTCTCCTCATCCGCACCTCCCTCTCGCGAGCTCGCCGCCGTACCCTTCTGCTCTCTGGCCAGAGGCCTCATCGCGCTTGTACCTGGCCCGGATCTGCACCGTGCGCCACTCTGCCCCTCTGCCGAGCTGCCGTTGATGCCAGGCCTGCCCCTCTTGAAACCACGTCGGCCCTGTACCCTGTTTCCCTCTGGTGACGACCTGCTCCGGCCCTCATCTCTAGTAAGGCGTGCAGCCACACTGGCAGTTGTCTTAACTGCTTACGTATGCGTGTATGTAGTATGCTGTGCTGGGGTTTTGAAGAGGATCAGATGGTGTGGTTAGTATGTCTGAGAAGACGGTTTTGTAGTGATGTTGTTATGCTGCTACATAGATACAAGACCATCGGTGCTGTTTCCGAGAACTCTGACCCGAAACATCAAGTTCTCCATCACGACACGCCAAGGTCTCCTCCCGGAACCGCCATGACCTTCGTCACGGATCCGAAGGCCGATCCCATCAAACCCCAAGATCTTCGCAACCCAATGTGTGATGCCCTTTCCAAGTCCCGTATTTTTATAATATATGATATAAACTTGTTGCATTAAATCATTCATGTCGCATACATATTTGTGTGGGTTGGGGGACTTAAGCCGATTAACCTAATTAAATATGGAGGCCATATGCGGGCGAATCTAGTCTAATATTGGCTCCATTGAAAATTGTGCAGCGAACCTATGATATATCTTGCCATATTAAGACAACATTTAAATTGCGGGTATCTAAATAACATGAACCACCTAATTAAATGTCGGGACCCCGGTTCCGCTTAATACGGCCTAATTGCATCGCATCCTTTGCCATGTCATGCATCATACATGCATCATGCCCGATCTTCTGCCGTTGTATTAAATATTGCATCCGGTGTTTCTTCTAGTGCTTTGCTTCTTCGCGGATTAGGACGATGAGTGGATGCGAGTATCGACAAGTTCTTCGGATAAACCTTTGACAATGTTTTCCAGGCGAGCATTGTCCCCTTTCTACCTATCTTACTTTTATAGTATTTATTCCCTCCTGTTGATCTATTGCTATCTGTGTTGCGATGCTCTAGTTTTCGTGCCCGTGATATCCCTTGCAGCCTTATATTGCCTTGGACACATCCTATTACCTGTTGTTTGGTAGATAGTTGGACTTGCGCGTCGTAGTCGCTTGCTCAAGTGCTGTTGCGTGTCATCGAGTACCACAGTTGTTGGAGTACTGCCTTATGCTTTATGTTGGAGATGGTCATGGCTTTAATTACTGTTTAATAACTAAAAATTGAAAGTAGGTAAATGCAGAGGCACCGGTGGGTAATAGACAATATTTGGTTTTAACCGCTCACTGGTGTCCCGTAGGACCCCGAGTTCTTGACACCTGTGCCGAGATCGAGCGCGCTAACCACAGGTGGGGTGTGTGGGCACCCCCATCGGCTTACTACCTGAATTCAAAGTATTGTACTGGGGGCCACAAGTAGTTTGGGGCTTTATTACTATCCTGTACTTATGTGTAACTACCTCGGTGAATTACGCTCTTAGTTGCAAGCCTGGATGAGCGAAAATGGTTAAAATAGTACGGTGGGGCCCAAATGCCACTCACAGGTAGACCTTTCGGCCGTCCTAACCATTTCCAAACATCGGGACAAGAACGAGCGGCGTAATCGGCAGGCGAAGGGATCAACTACATACACAAATGAGTATGTATGCAAGCCACCATACAATAGTCCTCAGAGCCATTCCATCTAAAAGAAATAGAAATATTGCAACGCCATACGGCAAGATCCAAATATTCTAGATAGATATAATAGTTTAGGATATCTCCTCATACATCAAACATCAGAGTATCAGGCCGAAGCGGCAAACAAGATCCGAGTACGGATAAGAAGCAAATCGGCATAAGATGCCCCATAAATAAACACATCCCGCCCACAGATCTCACGGATCCCCGTTCCCGGAATCTCTACACCAAGTGATCGTTGCCAACATCGTCCGTCTCCTCCACCCAGTATCCATCTTGTGAGTTTACCTGTTCATCTGAATCAAACAATTTATCGTGTGAGACCCTAGGGGTACTCCGCAAGTCTTTATGCCTCTAAAGGGGACACAACCTGGGGTGACGCAAGTGCAGCAAAAGATAATGCCTAGCAATTCTATAGATACTTGCTAACCATCCGCCTAACCAAAGATAGACGGATGTCCGTGAATTAATAACAACAGTTATAACAGTAATATTAACAGATCCATCCTCCTCCTCGCTTACCAACGAGGAAGCGGACGAACAGCCCCCCCATCCGTTGGCAGTTTTATTATCCATTCCATGAGGGTTGCACTATTTACTAGTCAGGTACTTAGTCAAATTAAAAGCGGTACTTTAGTTATACTTGTCTATGATCGAGAAACTGTGCTCCAAGTCGTCCATAACCGCGGACACGGCTTTCAGAAAGTTTTACCCTGCAGGGGTGCACAAATAGCAACACACACTCGATCAACCTCGGAAAAACCAAATCAAATCCCAACGAGGCAGTCACGACAAAGCGATCACAGGATTCAAAAATATTTCAGGGGGCCACCCCATTAAGCTACCCGCAACGAAGTTAGCCGGCTCCGAGACGAACTCAAGGTTTGCGTCAGTGGCTGTAAATGACTGGGAACCCGAAAATGTGACTGGGCTTGTCGATGCCGCGAAAACACTCCGCATCCAAAACAGTACAGGTGCTCCTCGCACAATCTTAAATAAAGCAGTAAAGCATGGCATAAGTACAGAATAGTAACAAAGCCCCAAACTACTTTGTGGCCCCAAGAAATAAGAATGAATCAAACTCTGGCTCAGGGGGGTTCATAAGCCTCCCAGATGTGGATAGCGCGAATATTCAAGGAACAAGAATCAATTACTCGGGGTCCTATGGGACACAAGTGAGCATGAAAAACCCAAATAACAAATATTGCTCACCGGTGCCACTTTCATTAGTTATCCCATTACTACTCAGGTTAAGTTGTTTAGGTACCTCGTTATCCATCAGACACTCACATACCCTACACATGCTGTTCTACGACTCGCATGGCTCAAACAACTCCTGTAGTAATGGCTCATGGGATGGAGGAACAAGCTTCGGTGGGGTTTAAAAGTAAAGGCTATGCAGTACTTGGGATTCAGTTTAATGCAATCGCGACTCAATGATGCAAGAATAAGATAGAGGCAATAGGTACTGTATGTATGCAAGCATGTGGTAGTGCTTGCCTGGCAGCTCAGTTGAAGCGAGAGAAGGATCTAGGTAGTGCTCCTGGGTTTCTTGATATATCCCCTGCTCAGCGTTTATTCGAAGAAGAACCAAACAAACAAGGGCCAACATAAATAAAGTGCACAAGCATATGAATAAAATGCGACAAGCAAACAATCATGCCATGATGAATGATGCACAATTTGCATGGCAATAATGTAGCATGGCATGGGTGAGGTGTGGAATACAAGAATAAAGCATTTTATGGGGTTTTAATCACATTTTAACCTCATATAAGTTGGTGTAAACTTTATATTTATATGATGCATGCTGCAATTCAGTACATGGAATGCATAAACGGAAAGGTCTCGTCGAGCTGATCATTTTAGACATATTATTTGTCAAATTTGGAGTTATAAAACAAAAGTTATTAATTAAATAAGGAAAAGGGCATTTTATTGTAATTTTAATTATCTCGAAAATTTAAAGTGCTAAAAAAATATTTTGAATGGAAGATTTGAGTTCCTCACATTTTTCTGATTTCAAAACATATATTATTTGTATTATTTGGATTTGAAAAAAATTAAAAGTTATTTTAAAACAGATTTGAATTTGAATTTAAATCAAATTTGAAAAGTTTAAAACAAAACAGAAAACCAGAACTACTTTTTACACCCAGCCCAGTGCTAGCCCGAGCCACCGACAGGTGGGCCAGCTGCTGACTGGGCGACACAGTGGCAGAACAGGTTTTTCTCACCACGTCGTTTCCTAGTCCCAGAGGGTGACAGATGGGCCCGGGCTGACCTGGCGAGAAACGACGCGGAGATACATCTCTCACCATGAGCTGAGCTAGCACATGCGACTGACAGGTGGGGCCGGCAGGGTGTAAGGGTCCACGGCGCACGCGGCCAGCTGGGACGCGACACGTGGTGGATCCGGAGGAGTGCGGGTTGAGTCGGTGAAACTTGGGGGGGCTGTTCTGCTAAACGGACAGAGAGGCTGACGGTGGGGCTTGGTGTACCGCGGGTTTAGCCGAAAAAGATGCAGGGGTGAAGTGCAAAAAGGGGCGCCCGTACTGTTCCTCTTCTTTCTCTGAACCGCGGACAGGTTCGTGCGCGACAGGCGCAGGGCGCGGCACGGGGATTCGATCCGGGGACCTGTGGCTTGCGCTCGGCGGCGGTAGCCACTGCGGTAGGCTGGGTTTGGTGACAGGAGGGAGAGCGGGGCATAGCTAAGGTGTGATGCGGCACGGAGACGAGCCGAAGCCGATGCCGCCGACGCACAGAGCGTGTTCGACATGACGACCGGCAAGACCAGGGGGTGTTAGCGGGGGAGGGGATGTCAGGGAGGTGGATCAGCTCACCGCGGTTTGGTTGGTGATGTTGGATCGGGCAGAGGAGTGGCCGATCGACGACGAGGCTAGCGGTCCGGCGATCTAGGGTTTCGGCGAGCGGTGATGGTCCTGGTGGCTCTGGTCTTCCTCCTCCTCGCTAGTACGTACAGGACGAAGCAGGGAAGGGTCCTCGGTCTTCCTCAACACCCAGAGCACCTCGCCACCGGCTGCAAGAGGGGGGATCGGTGGAGACCGACGGATCGCCGGCGATGGGGTAGATGGAGGCGGTGGAGAAGAGAGGTGAGAGGGCAAGGCCCTGGGGAGGATCTGGGAGGGCAGAGGAGAGCCGTGAGGTGGTGGTAGATAGCAGAGGGAGAGGGGAGGGTGCCATGGGGGAAGGTGGGGATAAAGGTGGCTTCGGCCACCTTTTTCCTTCTCCTCCTCACGTGCTCGAGCTGGAGCTCGTCTAGGGTAGGTAGGGCAGCTGGCAGGTGGGCCAGGGGAGGCAAGGCAGGCTGGCGCGGGCTGGTGGGGTCGCACGGCAGAGGGAGAGAGCTAGAGAGAGAGGCTCGGTATGGGGCTAGGGTTGGATAGGGGAGGCTCGGGTTAGGGTTTTGGGGTGGATGGTAGCGAGGTGGGGCCAGGGTGGCCAGGTGGGGCCAGCAAGGTGAGGCTCGGCATGGTGAGACTAAGGGGGGAGGGTTAGGGTTTGGTTTGGAGAGAGAGGAGTTAGAGAGAGAGGTTAGGGTTAGATGGAAAAGAGAGAGGGGGTTTAGGGTTTGGGGTAGATCATGGTGGTAGGGTTTAGAGATAGAAAAAGAGAGAGGGGTAAAAGGAGATTAGGGTTTAGAAGAACTAGGCTAGGAGAGAAAAGAGAGAAAGAAAAGAATAAGCCTCATATGATCATGCATAAGAGTTTTTAATTAAAAGAAAAAGATATGGGTGAGATAAAGGGGTGATGGGATGGATGGAGATGGGTGTAGGGTTTTTAGCAAGAACCAACAAGATCAAGCATAAAGAGAGGTAGAGAGAGAGAGATGGGATATGATCCACTCAAAGATTCAAATAAAAACCCAAAAGACTAGAATGTGGTGGTACTTGCATGGCCCATGCAAAATAATTAATGCCATGTTTATTCTTGTGAAAACAATAGTTTTAACATGGCATTATTCTTATGCATTTCCAAAAGTGGAATAAAGCCAAGCAAAAGAATTTAAAGGAATGCTCCATGTGGAGTAGAAGGGGATGACCATATTTGAATACAAATGGGACATGCTAGTGTGTATGTGCCACTAGGTATTTAGTAAGCCCAAAAATATCCCAACATGAGCATAAACCCCAAAACAACCCATATGGAAGCTAGAAAAGGGTTCCACTCACAAGGCATGCAAATGTGGCCATGTGGCTCTCATAAACCAATAATGTGTAAACAATATGGTGCATATATGAGAGCATGTGGAGATAGAATTGGATCCATCCCAACCCACATGAGCTAGAGGTAAAACCAAATAAGTTGCAATGCTCATATATGGTGGAATGGTGGAATGATGGGGTGATGACAAGAAAGGTGGTGGAGTTAATAAAAGATATGCCCCCAACTCAACTTGGGCATTAAACATTTATCAAGAACCAAATACGATATCAAGAGGCAAATACAATTTACAATGCCTATGAGAGAAGAACCAAAACAAAAAGGTTTTTATATGATGCTCAAATGCAAGGTGGCATGATGGCATGAGCATGATATAATTATGATGCAACAATTATATATAGGAAGTAGCCATTATATTACTAGACCAAGTAGCATTACAATTGTTAGACAATTGGGATGCTACATTATGCCATGCTTTACTGCTTTATTTAAGATTGTGCGTGGAGCACCTGTACTGTTTAGGATTGCGGAGTGTTTTCGCGGTATCGACAAGCCCAGTCACACTTTCGGGTTCCCAGTCGTTTATAGCCACTGACGCAAACCCTGGGTCCGTTCCGAAGCCGGCCAACTTCATTGCGGGTAGCTTAGTGGGGTGGCCCCCATGTACTTGCTTTGGGTCTGGGAAACGTCATGACTTAGGCCCTGCCGACATACCGATGGGTGTATGTTAACTGATCTGGCAAAAAGGGTCGAAGTGCGTGTGGATACTTTGGTGCACCCCTGCAGGGTTAAATCTTTTCGAGAAGCCGTGTCCGCGGTTATGGACGACTTGGAGCACAGTTCTCGATCATAGACAACTATAACTAAAGTTTACTGTTATAATTGACTTGTATCCGATATGACTAGTAATCAGCTTCACTACAACGGAATGGCTAAATAAAAGTACCAACAACTGCTGGGTTTGGGATATCTCATGCTAATTGTATCTGACTAGTAAGTGTTGCAACTACAATGGAATGGTTAACTAAAAGTGCCCACTGCTTATTACATCAGGATGACTCATGCTATCTATATTTGACTAGTAATTGCCGCAACTATAACGGAATGAATAAAACTGCCAACTGTGTGAGTTCCTCGGTTGACTTTCTCGTATGGTCTTGAGGGGAAATACCAGGATGGGTATGTTTGGTGGTAGTATCAGGTTGGTTCCGAATAGGTCTTTCTTACCCCTCTCTGATAGCCGCTAATTGTATCGAGTCTCTATAGGTCGTTTAGTGCATGCCGCGCTGCCGCTTCAGTCCACCATACCTATGTAGGCGAGAGCCGCCGAATTCTAGTCTCGCCGTGTACTGGCCTTAGTACTGACCGCTCCTCTTTTTTCCTTTGCCCTTTGTCGGCACCCCTTTTGTTTAAGCAGGTTTTGAGATCGACGTTGTTAGTAGGGTTACCCTTCCGGCTTGGCCTGGGCAGGGTTATGGACGCCATTGGTTATTCTTCAGGGCTCTTAGCTCAATTTGCATCTTGTCCGTACTCGGACACTGTATCGTTTTCTAGGTGATTTGGATCTTTGTATTGTATATCTGTATTCTTGACTCATTGGGTCGTTGTTGTATATATATGTTTTGTGGGTTCCATCGAGGACTATTGTGTAATGATATTACTTCGTTTTCCACCCGCACGCAAGTGCCTGGTGGGCACCTTTGAATCGTTTCTATGCGGGTTTGGCGGGAAGCGCTAAAACTTGCATAGGGTCGATTCTGAGGGTGTTACATGGATCCACCAATGTCATTGCATGTGTGTTCTTTCCATGAACCACATATGGATCCACCAATTTCATTGCATGTGTGTTCTTTCCACAAACCACATATGGATCAACCAATGTCATTGCCTTTTGGTTGTTTTCCACAAACCACAGATGGATCCACTAGAGTCATTGCATGTGTGGTCTTTCCACAATCCACACATGGATCCACTAGAGTCATTGCATGTGTGTTCTTTCCACAAACCACATATGGATCCACCAGAGTCGTTGCATGTGTGTTCTTTTCAGAAACCATATATGGATCAACCAATGGTATTGCATGTGTGTTCTTTTCACAACCCACATATGGATCAACCAATGTCATTGCATGTGTGTTCTTTCCACAAACCACATATGTACCAACTAGAGTCATTGCATGTGTGTTCTTTCCACAAACTACATATGGATCCACCAGAGTCATTGCATGCATGTTATTTTCCACAAACCACATGGATCAACCAATGGCTTTGCATGTTTGTTCTTTCCACAAACCACATATGGATCCACCAATGGCATTGCATGTGTGTTCTTTCCACAACCCACATATGGATCAACCAGTGTCATTGCATGTCTGTTCTTTCCATGAACCACATGGATCAACCAGAGTAATTGCATGTGTGTTCGTTCTACAAACCACACAAGGATCCACCAGAGTAATTTCATGTGTGTTCATGTCACAAACCACACATGGATCCAACAATGTCATTGCATGTGTGTTCTTTCCATGAACCACATATGGATCAACCAGAGTCATTGCATGTGTGTTCTTTCCACAAACCACACATGGATCCACCAGAGTAATTGCATGTGTGTTCATGTCACAAACCACACATGGATCCACCAATGTCATTGCATGTGTGTTCTTTTCCACAAACCACATATGGATCCACCAATGTCATTGCACGTGTGTTCTTTCCACAAACCACATATGGATCCACCAGAGTAATTGCATGTGTGTTCTTTTCCACAATCCACATATGGATCCACTAGAGTTCATTGCATGTTTGTTCTTTTCCACAAACCACATGGATCAACTAATGGCAGTGCATGTGTGTTATTGTCATAAACCACATATGGATCAACCAAGGTCATTGCATGTGTGTTCCTATCACAAACCACATATGGATCCACCAATGTCATTGCATGTGTGTTCTTTCCATGAACCACATATGGATCCACCAATGTCATTGCATGTCTGTTCTTTCCAGGAACCACATATGGATCCACCAATGTCATTGCATGTGTGTTCTTTCCACAAACCATATATGGATCCACTAGAGTCATTGCATGTGTGTTCTTTTCACAAACCACATATGGATCCATTAGAGTCATTGCATGTGTGTTCTTTTCACAAACCATATATGGATCAACCAATGTCATTGCATGTGTGTTCTTTTCCACAAACCACATATGGATCCACTAGAGTAATTGCGTGTGTGTTCTTTTCACAAACCACATATGGATCAACAAATGTCATTGCATGTGTGTCCTTTTCACAAACCACATATGGATCCACTAATGTCATTGCATGTGTGTTCTTTCCACAAACCACATATGTACCCACTAGAGTAATTGCATGTGTGTTCTTTTCCACAAACCACTTATGGATCCACTAGAGTCATTGCATGTGTGTTCTTTCCACAAACCGCATATGGATCCACTAGAGTCATTGCATGTGTGTTCCTTTCACAAACCACATATGGATCAACCAATGTCATTGCATGTGTGTTCTTTTCATGAACCACATATGGATCCACTAGAGTCATTGCATGTGTGTTCTTTTCACAAACCACATATGGACCCACCAATGCCATTGCATGTGTGTTCTTATATTAAAACCAACACTAGAGTCATTGCATGTGTGTTATTTCCACAAACCACATGGATCAACCAATGACATTGCATGTGTGTTCTTTTAACAAATAACATGGATCAACCAATGGCATTGCATGTGTGTTATTGTCATAAACCACATATGGATCAACCAATTTCATTGTATGTGTGTTCATCTCACAAACCACACATGGATCCACCAATGTCATTGCATGTGTGTTCTTTCCATGAACCACATATGGATCCACCAATGTCATTGCATGTGTGTTCTTTCTACAAACCACATACGGATCCACCAATGTCATTGCATGTGTGTTCTTTTCCACAAACCACATATGGATCCACTAGAGTCATTGCATGTGTGTTCTTTACAAAAACTACATATGGATCCACTAGAGTCATTGCCTGTGTCTTATTTTCCACAAACCACATGGATCAACCAATGGCATTGCATGTGTGTTCTTTCCACAAACCACATATGGAACCACCAATGGCATTGCATGTGTGTTCTTTCCATAACCCACATATGGATCAACCAATGTCATTGCATGTATGTTCTTTCGATGAACCACACGGATCAACCAGAGTCATTGCATGTGTGTTCTTTTCCACAAACCACATATGGATCCACTACAGTAATTGCGTGTGTGTTCTTTTCACAAACCACATATGGATCAACAAATGTCATTGCATGTGTGTTCTTTTCACAAACCACATATGGATCCATTAGAGTCATTGCACGTGTGTTCTTTCCACAAACCACATATGGATCCACCAGAGTAATTGCATGTGTGTTCTTTTCCACAATCTACATATGGATCCACTAGAGTTCATTGCATGTTTGTTCTTTTCCACAAACCACATGGATCAACTAATGGCATTGCATGTGTGTTATTGTCATAAACCACATATGGATCAACCAAGGTCATTGCATGTGTGTTCCTATCACAAACCACATATGGATCCACCAATGTCATTGCATGTGTGTTCTTTCCATGAACCACATATGGATCCACCAATGTCATTGCATGTCTGTTCTTTCCAGGAACCACATATGGATCCACCAATGTCATTGCATGTGTGTTCTTTCCACAAACCACATATGGATCCACTAGAGTCATTGCATGTGTGTTCTTTTCACAAACCACATATGGATCCATTAGAGTCATTGCATGTGTGTTCTTTTCACAAACCATATATGGATCAACCAATGTCATTGCATGTGTGTTCTTTCCACAAACCACACATGGATCCACCAGAGTAATTGCATGTGTGTTCATGTCACAAACCACACATGGATCCACCAATGTCATTGCATGTGTGTTCTTTTCCACAAACCACATATGGATCCACCAATGTCATTGCACGTGTGTTCTTTCCACAAACCACATATGGATCCACCAGAGTAATTGCATGTGTGTTCTTTTCCACAATCCACATATGGATCCACTAGAGTTCATTGCATGTTTGTTCTTTTCCACAAACCACATGGATCAACTAATGGCATTGCATGTGTGTTATTGTCATAAACCACATATGGATCAACCAAGGTCATTGCATGTGTGTTCCTATCACAAACCACATATGGATCCACCAATCTCATTGCATGTGTGTTCTTTCCATGAACCACATATGGATCCACCAATGTCATTGCATGTCTGTTCTTTCCAGGAACCACATATGGATCCACCAATGTCATTGCATGTGTGTTCTTTCCACAAACCACATATGGATCCACTAGAGTCATTGCATGTGTGTTCTTTTCACAAACCACATATGGATCCACTAGAGTCATTGCATGTGTGTTCTTTACAAAAACTACATATGGATCCACTAGAGTCATTGCCTGTGTCTTATTTTCCACAAACCACATGGATCAACCAATGGCATTGCATGTGTGTTCTTTCTACAAACCACATATGGAACCACCAATGGCATTGCATGTGTGTTCTTTCCACAACCCACATATGGATCAACCAATGTCATTGCATGTATGTTCTTTCGATGAACCACACGGATCAACCAGAGTCATTGCATGTGTGTTCTATCCACAAACCACACATGGATCCACCAGAGT
Source organism: Avena sativa (assembly GCA_916181665.1). Classification (NCBI taxonomy): domain Eukaryota; kingdom Viridiplantae; phylum Streptophyta; class Magnoliopsida; order Poales; family Poaceae; genus Avena; species Avena sativa. The sequence goes on along the minus strand of OV702289.1, from coordinate 537,278,056 downwards.
AATTGCATGTGTGTTCATGTCACAAACCACACATGGATCCACCAATGTCATTGCATGTGTGTTCTTTTCCACAAACCACATATGGATCCACCTATGTCATTGCACGTGTGTTCTTTCCACAAACCACATATGGATCCACCAGAGTAATTGCATGTGTGTTCTTTTCCACAATCCACATATGGATCCACTAGAGTTCATTGCATGTTTGTTCTTTTCCACAAACCACATGGATCAACCAATGGCATTGCATGTGTGTCATTGTCATAAACCACATATGGATCAACCAAGGTCATTGCATGTGTGTTCCTATCACAAACCACATATGGATCCACCAATGTCATTGCATGTGTGTTCTTTCCATGAACCACATATGGATCCACCAATGTCATTGCATGTCTGTTCTTTCCAGGAACCACATATGGATCCACCAATGTCATTGCATGTGCGTTCTTTCCACAAACCACATATGGATCCACTAGAGTCATTGCATGTGTGTTCTTTTCACAAACCACATATGGATCCATTAGAGTCATTGCATGTGTGTTCTTTTCACAAACCATATATGGATCAACCAATGTCATTGCATGTGTGTTCTTTTCCACAAACCACATATGGATCCACTAGAGTAATTGCGTGTGTGTTCTTTTCACAAACCACATATGGATCAACAAATGTCATTGCATGTGTGTCCTTTTCACAAACCACATATGGATCCACTAATGTCATTGCATGTGTGTTCTTTCCACAAACCACATATGTACCCACTAGAGTAATTGCATGTGTGTTCTTTTCCACAAACCACTTATGGATCCACTAGAGTCATTGCATGTGTGTTCTTTCCACAAACCGCATATGGATCCACTAGAGTCATTGCATATGTGTTCCTTTCACAAACCACATATGGATCAACCAATGTCATTGCATGTGTGTTCTTTTCATGAACCACATATGGATCCACTAGAGTCATTGCATGTGTGTTCTTTTCACAAACCACATATGGACCCACCAATGCCATTGCATGTGTGTTCTTATATTAAAACCAACACTAGAGTCATTGCATGTGTGTTATTTCCACAAACCACATGGATCAACCAATGACATTGCATGTGTGTTCTTTTAACAAATATTATGGATCAACCAATGGCATTGCATGTGTGTTATTGTCATAAACCACATATGGATCAACCAATGTCATTGTATGTGTGTTCATCTCACAAACCACACATGGATCCACCAATGTCATTGCATGTGTGTTCTTTCCATGAACCACATATGGATCCACCAATGTCATTGCATGTGTGTTCTTTCTACAAACCACATACGGATCCACCAATGTCATTGCATGTGTGTTCTTTTCCACAAACCACATATGGATCCACTAGAGTCATTGCATGTGTGTTCTTTACAAAAACTACATATGGATCCACTAGAGTCATTGCCTGTGTCTTATTTTCCACAAACCACATGGATCAACCAATGGCATTGCATGTGTGTTCTTTCCACAAACCACATATGGAACCACCAATGGCATTGCATGTGTGTTCTTTCCACAACCCACATATGGATCAACCAATGTCATTGCATGTATGTTCTTTCGATGAACCACACGGATCAACCAGAGTCATTGCATGTGTGTTCTATCCACAAACCACACATGGATCCACCAGAGTAATTGCATGTGTGTTCATGTCACAAACCACACATGGATCCACCAATGTCATTGCATGTGTGTTCTTTTCCACAAACCACATATGGATCCACCTATGTCATTGCACGTGTGTTCTTTCCACAAACCACATATGGATCTACCAGAGTAATTGCATGTGTGTTCTTTTCCACAATCCACATATGGATCCACTAGAGTTCATTGCATGTTTGTTCTTTTCCACAAACCACATGGATCAACCAATGGCATTGCATGTGTGTTATTGTCATAAACCACATATGGATCAACCAAGGTCATTGCATGTGTGTTCCTATCACAAACCACATATGGATCCACCAATGTCATTGCATGTGTGTTCTTTCCATGAACCACATATGGATCCACCAATGTCATTGCATGTCTGTTCTTTCCAGGAACCACATATGGATCCACCAATGTCATTGCATGTGCGTTCTTTCCACAAACCACATATGGATCCACTAGAGTCATTGCATGTGTGTTCTTTTCACAAACCACATATGGATCCATTAGAGTCATTGCATGTGTGTTCTTTTCACAAACCATATATGGATCAACCAATGTCATTGCATGTGTGTTCTTTTCCACAAACCACATATGGATCCACTAGAGTAATTGCGTGTGTGTTCTTTTCACAAACCACATATGGATCAACAAATGTCATTGCATGTGTGTCCTTTTCACAAACCACATATGGATCCACTAATGTCATTGCATGTGTGTTCTTTCCACAAACCACATATGTACCCACTAGAGTAATTGCATGTGTGTTCTTTTCCACAAACCACTTATGGATCCACTAGAGTCATTGCATGTGTGTTCTTTCCACAAACCGCATATGGATCCACTAGAGTCATTGCATGTGTGTTCCTTTCACAAACCACATATGGATCAACCAATGTCATTGCATGTGTGTTCTTTTCATGAACCACATATGGATCCACTAGAGTCATTGCATGTGTGTTCTTTTCACAAACCACATATGGACCCACCAATGCCATTGCATGTGTGTTCTTATATTAAAACCAACACTAGAGTCATTGCATGTGTGTTATTTCCACAAACCACATGGATCAACCAATGAAATTGCATGTGTGTTCTTTTAACAAATAACATGGATCAACCAATGGCATTGCATGTGTGTTATTGTCATAAACCACATATGGATCAACCAATGTCATTGTATGTGTGTTCATCTCACAAACCACACATGGATCCACCAATGTCATTGCATGTGTGTTCTTTCCATGAACCACATATGGATCCACCAATGTCATTGCATGTGTGTTCTTTCTACAAACCACATACGGATCCACCAATGTCATTGCATGTGTGTTCTTTTCCACAAACCACATATGGATCCACTAGAGTCATTGCATGTGTGTTCTTTACAAAAACTACATATGGATCCACTAGAGTCATTGCATGTGTCTTATTTTCCACAAACCACATGGATCAACCAATGGCATTGCATGTGTGTTCTTTCCACAAACCACATATGGAACCACCAATGGCATTGCATGTGTGTTCTTTCCACAACCCACATATGGATCAACCAATGTCATTGCATGTATGTTCTTTCGATGAACCACACGGATCAACCAGAGTCATTGCATGTGTGTTCTTTCCACAAACTACACATGGATCCAGCATAGTAATTGCATGTGTGCTCATGTCACAAACCACAATTCGATCCACCAATGTCATTGCATGTGTGTCCTTTCCATGAACCACAGATGGCTCCACCAACGTCATTGCATGTGTGTTCTTTCCACAAACCACATAAGGATCCACCAGAGTCATTGCATGTGTGTTCTTTTCACAAACCACATATGGACCCACCAATGCCATTGCATGTGTGTTCTTATACTAAAACCAACACTAGAGTCACTGCATGTGTGTTCTTTTCACAAAACTCACAAGGACCCACCAGAGTCACTACATGTGTGTTATTTCCACAAACCACATGAATCAACGAATGACATTGCATGTGTGTTCTTTTGACAAATAACATGGATCAACCAATGGCATTGCATGCGTGTTCTTTTCACAAATCACATATGGACCCACCAATGCCATTGCATGTGTGTTCTTATATTAAAACCAACACTAGAGTCACTACATGTGTGTTCTTATCACAAACCACACAAGGACCCACCAGAGTAATTGCATGTGTGTTATTTCCACAAACCACATGAATCAACGAATGACATTGCATGTGTGTTCTTTTAACAAATAACATGGATCAACCAATGGCATTGCATGTGTGTTCTTTTCACAAACCACATATGGACCCACCAATGCCATTGCATGTGTGTTCTTATATTTAAACCAACACTAGAGTCACTATATGTGTGTTCTTATCACAAACCACACAAGGACCCACTAGAGTCATTGCATGTTTGTTATTTCCACAAACCACATGGATCAACCAATGACATTGCATGTGTGTTCTTTTAACAAATAACATGGATCAACCAATGGCAATGCATGTGTGTTATTGTCATAAACCACATATGGATCAACCAATGCAATTGCATGTGTGTTCATGTCACAAACCACACATGGATCCACCAATGTCATTGCATGTGTGTTCTTTCCATGAACCACATATGGATCCACCAATTTCATTGCATGTGTGTTCTTTACACAAACCACATATGGATCAACCAATGTCATTGCCTGTTGGTTGTTTTCCACAAACCACAGATGGATCCACTAGAGTCATTGCATGTGTGGTCTTTCCACAAACCACACATGGATCCACTAGAGTCATTGCATGTGTGTTCTTTCCACAAACCACATATGGATCCACCAGAGTCGTTGCATGTGTGTTCTTTTCAGAAACCATATATGGATCAACCAATGGTATTGCATGTGTGTTCCTTTCACAACCCACATATGGATCAACCAATGTCATTGCATGTGTGTTCTTTCCACAAACCACATAAGTACCAACTAGAGTCATTGCATGTGTGTTCTTTCCACAAGCTACATATGGATCCACCAGAGTCATTGCATGCATGTTATTTTCCACAAACCACATGGATCAACCAATGGCTTTGCATGTTTGTTCTTTCCACAAACCACATATGGATCCACCAATGGCATTGCATGTGTGTTCTTTCCACAACCCACATATGGATCAACCAATGTCATTGCATGTCTGTTCTTTCCACGAACCACATGGATCAACCAGAGTAATTGCATGTGTGTTCGTTCTACAAACCACACAAGGATCCACCAGAGTAATTTCATGTGTGTTCATGTCACAAACCACACATGGATCCAACAATGTCATTGCATGTGTGTTCTTTCCATGAACCACATATGGATCAACCAGAGTCATTGCATGTGTGTTCTTTCCACAAACCACACATGGATCCACCAGATTAATTGCATGTGTGTTCATGTCACAAACCACACATGGATCCGCCAATGTCATTGCATGTGTGTTATTTTCCACAAACCACATATGGATCCACCAATGTCATTGCACCTGTGTTCTTTCCACAAACCACATATGGATCCACCAGAGTAATTGCATGTGTGTTCTTTTCCATAATCCACATATGGATCCACTAGAGTTCATTGCATGTTTGTTCTTTTCCACAAACCACATGGATCAACCAATGGCATTGCATGTGTGTTATTGTCATAAACCACATATGGATCAACCAAGGTCATTGCATGTGTGTTCCTATCACAAACCACATATGGATCCACCAATGTCATTGCATGTGTGTTCTTTCCATGAACCACATATGGATCCACCAATGTCATTGCATGTCTGTTCTTTCCAGGAACGACATATGGATCCACCAATGTCATTGCATGTGTGTTCTTTCCACAAACCACATATGGATCCACCAGAGTCATTGCATGTGTGTTCTTTTCACAAACCACATATGGATCCATTAGAGTCATTGCATGTGTGTTATTTCCACAAACCACACATGGATCAACCACTAGAGTCATTGCATATGTGTTCTTTCCACAAACCATACATGGATTAACCACTAGAGTCAGTGCATGTGTGTTCTTTTCACAAACCACATATGGATCAACAAATGTCATTGCATGTGTGTCCTTTTCACAAACCACATATGGATCCACTAATGTCATTGCATGTGTGTTCTTTCCACAAACCACATATGTACCCACTAGAGTAATTGCATGTGTGTTCTTTTCCACAAACCACTTATGGATCCACTAGAGTCATTGCATGTGTGTTCTTTCCACAAACCGCATATGGATCCACTAGAGTCATTGCATGTGTGTTCCTTTCTCAACCCACATATGGATCAACCAATGTCATTGCATGTGTGTTCTTTTCATGAACCACATATGGATCCACTAGAGTCATTGCATGTGTGTTCTTTTCACAAACCACATATGGACCCACCAATGCCATTGCATGTGTGTTCTTATATTAAAACCAACACTAGAGTCATTGCATGTGTGTTATTTCCACAAACCACATGGATCAACCAATGACATTGCATGTGTGTTCTTTTAACAAATAACATGGATCAACCAATGGCATTGCATGTGTGTTATTATCATAAACCACATATGGATCAACCAATGTCATTGCATGTGTGTTCATCTCACAAACCACACATGGATCCACCAATGTCATTGCATGTGTGTTCTTTCCATGAACCACAGATGGATCCACCAATGTCATTGCATGTGTGTTCTTTCTACAAACCACATACGGATCCACCAATGTCATTGCATGTGTGTTCTTTTCCACAAACCACATATGGATCCACTAGAGTCATTGCATGTGTGTTCTTTACAAAAACTACATATGGATCCACTAGAGTCATTGGCTATGTGTTATTTTCCACAAACCACATGGATCAACCAATGGCATTGCATGTGTGTTCTTTCCACAAACCACATATGGAACCACCAATGGCATTGCATGTGTGTTCTTTCCACAACCCACATATGGATCAACCAATGTTATTGCATGTATGTTCTTTCGATGAACCACACGGATCAACCAGAGTCATTGCATGTGTGTTCTTTCCACAAACTACACATGGATCCAGCATAGTAATTGCATGTGTGCTCATGTCACAAACCACAATTGGATCAACCAATGTCATTGCATGTGTGTCCTTTCCATGAACCACAGATGGCTCCACCAATGTCATTGCATGCGTGTTCTTTCCACAAACCACATAAGGATCCACCAGAGTCATTGCATGTGTGTTCTTTTCACAAACCACATATGGACCCACCAATGCCATTGCATGTGTGTTCTTATACTAAAACCAACACTAGAGTTACTGCATGTGTGTTCTTTTCACAAAACACACAAGGACCCACCAGAGTCATTGCATGTGTGTTATTTCCACAAACCACATGAATCAACGAATGACATTGCATGTGTGTTCTTTTCACAAATAACATGGATCAACCAATGGCATTGCATGTGTGTTATTGTCATATAGCACATATGGATCAACCAATGCAATTGCATGTGTGTTCATGTCACAAACCACACATGGATCCACCAATGTCATTGCATGTGTGTTCTTTGCATGAACCACATATGGATCCACCAATGTCATTGCATGTGTGTTCTTTCTACAAACCACATAAGGATCCACCAATGTCATTGCATGTGTGTTCTTTTCCACAAACCACATATGGATCCACTAGAGTCATTGCATGTGTGTTCTTTACACAAACTACATATGGATCCACTAGAGTCATTGCCTATGTGTTATTTTCCACAAACCACATGGATCAACCAATGGCATTGCATGTGTGTTCTTTCCACAAACCACATATGGAACCACCAATGGCATTGCATGTGTGTTCTTTCCACAACCCACATATGGATCAACCAATGTCATTGCATGTCTGTTCTTTCAATGAAACACATGGATCAACCAGAGTCATTGCATGTGTGTTCTTTCCACAAACTACACATGGATCCACCATAGTAATTGCATGTGTGCTCATGTCACAAACCACACATGGATCCACCAATGTCATTGCATGTGTGTTCTTTCCATGAACCACAGATGGCTCCACCAATGTCATTGCATGTGTGTTCTTTCCACAAACCACATAAGGATCCACCAGAGTCATTGCATGTATGTTCTTTTCACAGACCACATATGGACCCACCAATGCCATTGCATGTGTGTTCTTATACTAAAACCAACACTAGAGTCACTGCATGTGTGTTCTTTTCACAAACCACACAAGGACCCACCAGAGTCATTGCATGTGTGTTATTTCCACAAACCACATGAATCAACGAATGACATTGCATGTGTGTTCTTTTGACAAATAACATGGATCAACCAATGGCATTGCATGTGTGTTCTTTTCACAAACCACATATGGACCCACCAATGCCATTGCATGTGTGTTCTTATACTAAAACCAACACTAGAGTCACTGCATGTGTGTTCTTTTCACAAACCACACAAGGACCCACCAGAGTCACTGCATGTGTGTTATTTCCACAAACCACATGAATCAACGAATGACATTGCATGTGTGTTCTTTTAACAGATAACATGGATCAACCAATGGCATTGCATGTGTGTTATTGTCATAAACCACATATGGATCAACCAATGCAATTGCATGTGTGTTCATGTCACAAACCACACATGGATCCACTAGAGTCATTGCATGTGTGTTCTTTCCACAAACCACATATGGATCCACCAGAGTCGTTGCATGTGTGTTATTTTCAGAAACCATATATGGATCAACCAATGGTATTGCATGTGTGTTCCTTTCACAACCCACATATGGATCAACCAATGTCATTGCATGTGTGTTCTTTCCACAAACCACATAAGTACCAACTAGAGTCATTGCATGTGTGTTCTTTCCACAAACTACATATGGATCCACCAGAGTCATTGCATGCATGTTATTTTCCACAAACCACATGGATCAACCAATGGCTTTGCATGTTTGTTCTTTCCACAAACCACATATGGATCCACCAATGGCATTGCATGTGTGTTCTTTCCACAACCCACATATGGATCAACCAATGTCATTGCATGTCTGTTCTTTCCACGAACCACATGGATCAACCAGAGTAATTGCATGTGTGTTCGTTCTACAAACCACACAAGGATCCACCAGAGTAATTTCATGTGTGTTCATGTCACAAACCACACATGGATCCAACAATGTCATTGCATATGTGTTCTTTCCATGAACCACATATGGATCAACCAGAGTCATTGCATGTGTGTTCTTTCCACAAACCACACATGGATCCACCAGATTAATTGCATGTGTGTTCATGTCACAAACCACACATGGATCCGCCAATGTCATTGCATGTGTGTTATTTTCCACAAACCACATATGGATCCACCAATGTCATTGCACCTGTGTTCTTTCCACAAACCACATATGGATCCACCAGAGTAATTGCATGTGTGTTCTTTTCCATAATCCACATATGGATCCACTAGAGTTCATTGCATGTTTGTTCTTTTCCATAAACCACATGGATCAACCAATGGCATTGCATGTGTGTTATTGTCATAAACCACATATGGATCAACCAAGGTCATTGCATGTGTGTTCCTATCACAAACCACATATGGATCCACCAATGTCATTGCATGTGTGTTCTTTCCATGAACCACATATGGATCCACCAATGTCATTGCATGTCTGTTCTTTCCAGGAACCACATATGGATCCACCAATGTCATTGCATGTGTGTTCTTTCCACAAACCACATATGGATCCACCAGAGTCATTGCATGTGTGTTCTTTTCACAAACCACATATGGATCCATTAGAGTCATTGCATGTGTGTTATTTCCACAAACCACACATGGATCAACCACTAGAGTCATTGCATATGTGTTCTTTCCACAAACCATACATGGATTAACCAATAGAGTCAGTGCATGTGTGTTCTTTTCACAAACCACATATGGATCAACAAATGTCATTGCATGTGTGTCCTTTTCACAAACCACATATGGATCCACTAATGTCATTGCATGTGTGTTCTTTCCACAAACCACATATGTACCCACTAGAGTAATTGCATGTGTGTTCTTTTCCACAAACCACTTATGGATCCACTAGAGTCATTGCATGTGTGTTCTTTCCACAAACCGCATATGGATCCACTAGAGTCATTGCATGTGTGTTCCTTTCACAACCCACATATGGATCAACCAATGTCATTGCATGTGTGTTCTTTTCATGAACCACATATGGATCCACTAGAGTCATTGCATGTGTGTTCTTTTCACAAACCACATATGGACCCACCAATGCCATTGCATGTGTGTTCTTATATTAAAACCAACACTAGAGTCATTGCATGTGTGTTATTTCCACAAACCACATGGATCAACCAATGACATTGCATGTGTGTTCTTTTAACAAATAACATGGATCAACCAATGGCATTGCATGTGTGTTATTGTCATAAACCACATATGGATCAACCAATGTCATTGCATGTGTGTTCATCTCACAAACCACACATGGATCCACCAATGTCATTGCATGTGTGTTCTTTCCATGAACCACATATGGATCCACCAATGTCATTGCATGTGTGTTCTTTCTACAAACCACATACGGATCCACCAATGTCATTGCATGTGTGTTCTTTTCCACAAACCACATATGGATCCACTAGAGTCATTGCATGTGTGTTCTTTACAAAAACTACATATGGATCCACTAGAGTCATTGCCTATGTGTTATTTTCCACAAACCACATGGATCAACCAATGGCATTGCATGTGTGTTCTTTCCACAAACCACATATGGAACCACCAATGGCATTGCATGTGTGTTCTTTCGACAACCCACATATGGATCAACCAATGTCATTGCATGTATGTTCTTTCGATGAACCACACGGATCAACCAGAGTCATTGCATGTGTGTTCTTTCCACAAACTACACATGGATCCAGCATAGTAATTGCATGTGTGCTCATGTCACAAACCACAATTGGATCCACTAATGTCATTGCATGTGTGTCCTTTCCATGAACCACAGATGGCTCCACCAATGTCATTGCATGCGTGTTCTTTCCACAAACCACATAAGGATCCACCAGAGTCATTGCATGTGTGTTCTTTTCACAAACCACATATGGACCCACCAATGCCATTGCATGTGTGTTCTTATACTAAAACCAACACTAGAGTTACTGCATGTGTGTTCTTGTCACAAAACACACAAGGACCCACCAGAGTCATTGCATGTGTGTTATTTCCACAAACCACATGAATCAACGAATGACATTGCATGTGTGTTCTTTTCACAAATAACATGGATCAACCAATGGCATTGCATGTGTGTTATTGTCATATACCACATATGGATCAACCAATGCAATTGCATGTGTGTTCATGTCACAAACCACACATGGATCCACCAATGTCATTGCATGTGTGTTCTTTGCATGAACCACATATGGATCCACCAATGTCATTGCATGTGTGTTCTTTCTACAAACCACATAAGGATCCACCAATGTCATTGCATGTGTGTTCTTTTCCACAAACCACATATGGATCCACTAGAGTCATTGCATGTGTGTTCTTTACACAAACTACATATGGATCCACTAGAGTCATTGCCTATGTGTTATTTTCCACAAACCACATGGATCAACCAATGGCATTGCATGTGTGTTCTTTCCACAAACCACATATGGAACCACCAATGGCATTGCATGTGTGTTCTTTCCACAACCCACATATGGATCAACCAATGTCATTGCATGTCTGTTCTTTCAATGAAACACATGGATCAACCAGAGTCATTGCATGTGTGTTCTTTCCACAAACTACACATGGATCCACCATAGTAATTGCATGTGTGCTCATGTCACAAACCACACATGGATCCACCAATGTCATTGCATGTGTGTTCTTTCCATGAACCACAGATGGCTCCACCAATGTCATTGCATGTGTGTTCTTTCCACAAACCACATAAGGATCCACCAGAGTCATTGCATGTGTGTTCTTTTCACAGACCACATATGGACCCACCAATGCCATTGCATGTGTGTTCTTATACTAAAACCAACACTAGAGTCACTGCATGTGTGTTCTTTTCACAAACCACACAAGGACCCACCAGAGTCATTGCATGTGTGTTATTTCCACAAACCACATGAATCAACGAATGACATTGCATGTGTGTTCTTTTGACAAATAACATGGGTCAACCAATGGCATTGCATGTGTGTTCTTTTCACAAACCACATATGGACCCACCAATGCCATTGCATGTGTGTTCTTATACTAAAACCAACACTAGAGTCACTGCATGTGTGTTCTTTTCACAAACCACATAAGGACCCACCAGAGTCACTGCATGTGTGTTATTTCCACAAACCACATGAATCAACGAATGACATTGCATGTGTGTTCTTTTAACAAATAACATGGATCAACCAATGGCATTGCATGTGTGTTATTGTCATAAACCACATATGGATCAACCAATGCAATTGCATGTGTGTTCATGTCACAAACCACACATGGATCCACCAATGTCATTGCATGTGTGTTCTTTCCATGAACCACATATGGATCCACCAATTTCATTGCATGTGTGTTCTTTCCACAAACCACATATGGATCAACCAATGTCATTGCCTGTTGGTTGTTTTCCACAAACCACAGATGGATCCACTAGAGTCATTGCATGTGTGGTCTTTCCACAAACCACACATGGATCCACTAGAGTCATTGCATGTGTGTTCTTTCCACAAACCACATATGGATCCACCAGAGTCGTTGCATGTGTGTTCTTTTCAGAAACCATATATGGATCAACCAATGGTATTGCATGTGTGTTCTTTTCACAACCCACATATGGATCAACCAATGTCATTGCATGTGTGTTCTTTCCACAAACCACATAAATACCAACTAGAGTCATTGCATGTGTGTTCTTTCCACAAACTACATATGTATCCACCAGAGTCATTGCATGCATGTTATTTTCCACAAACCACATGGATCAACCAATGGCTTTGCATGTTTGTTCTTTCCACAAACCACATATGGATCCACCAATGGCATTGCATGTGTGTTCTTTCCACAACCCACATATGGATCAACCAATGTCATTGCATGTCTGTTCTTTCCACGAACCACATGGATCAACCAGAGTAATTGCATGTGTGTTCGTTCTACAAACCACACAAGGATCCACCAGAGTAATTTCATGTGTGTTCATGTCACAAACTACACATGGATCCAACAATGTCATTGCATGTGTGTTATTTCCATGAACCACATATGGATCAACCAGAGTCATTGCATGTGTGTTCTTTCCACAAACCACACATGGATCCACCAGATTAATTGCATGTGTGTTCATGTCACAAACCACACATGGATCCACCAATGTCATTGCATGTGTGTTATTTTCCACAAACCACATATGGATCCACCAATGTCATTGCACCTGTGTTCTTTCCACAAACCACATATGGATCCACCAGAGTAATTGCATGTGTGTTCTTTTCCACAATCCACATATGGATCCACTAGAGTTCATTGCATGTTTGTTCTTTTCCACAAACCACATGGATCAACCAATGGCATTGCATGTGTGTTATTGTCATCAACCACATATGGATCAACCAAGGTCATTGCATGTGTGTTCCTATCACAAACCACATATGGATCCACCAATGTCATTGCATGTGTGCTCTTTCCATGAACCACATATGGATCCACCAATGTCATTGCATGTTTGTTCTTTCCAGGAACCACATATGGATCCACCAATGTCATTGCATGTGTGTTCTTTCCACAAACCACATATGGATCCACCAGAGTCATTGCATGTGTGTTCTTTTCACAAACCACATATGGATCCATTAGAGTCATTGCATGTGTGTTCTTTTCACAAACCATATATGGATCAACCAATGTCATTGCATGTGTGTTCTTTTCCACAAACCACATATGGATCCACTAGAGTAATTGCGTGTGTGTTCTTTTCACAAACCACATATGGATCAACAAATGTCATTGCATGTGTGTCCTTTTCACAAACCACATATGGATCCACTAATGTCATTTCATGTGTGTTCTTTCCACAAACCACATATGTACCCACTAGAGTAATTGCATGTGTGTTCTTTTCCACAAACCACTTATGGATCCACTAGAGTCATTGCATGTGTGTTCTTTCCACAAACCGCATATGGATCCACTAGAGTCATTGCATGTGTGTTCCTTTCACAAACCACATATGGATCAACCAATGTCATTGCATGTGTGTTCTTTTCATGAACCACATATGGATCCACTAGAGTCATTGCATGTGTGTTCTTTTCACAAACCACATATGGACCCACCAATGCCATTGCATGTGTGTTCTTATATTAAAACAAACACTAGAGTCATTGCATGTGTGTTATTTCCACAAACCACGTGGATCAACCAATGACATTGCATGTGTGTTCTTTTAACAAATAACATGGATCAACCAATGGCATTGCATGTGTGTTATTGTCATATACCACATATGGATCAACCAATGTCATTGCATGTGTGTTCATGTCACAAACCACACATGGATTCACCAATGTCATTGCATGTGTGTTCTTTCCATGAACCACATATGGATCCACCAATGTCATTGCATGTGTGTTCTTTCTACAAACCACACATGGATCCACCAATGTCATTGCATGTGTGTTCTTTCCATGAACCACATATGGATCCACCAATTTTGTTGCATGTGTGTTCTTTCCACAAACCACATATGGATCAACCAATGTCATTTCCTGTTGGTTGTTTTCCACAAACCACAGATGGATCCACTAGAGTCATTGCATGTGTGGTCTTTCCACAAACCACACATGGATCCACTAGACTCATTGCATGTGTGTTCTTTCCACAAACCCCATATGGATCCACCAGAGTCGTTGCATGGGTGTTCTTTTCAGAAACCATATATGGATCAACCAATGGCATTGCATGTGTGTTCTTTTCATAACCCACATATGGATCAACCAATGTCATTGCATGTGTGTTCTTTCCACAAACCACATATGTACCCACTAGAGTAATTGCATGAGTGTTCATTCCACAAACCACATATGGACCCACTAGAGTCATTGCATGTGTGTTCTTTCCACAAACTACATATGGATCCACCAGAGTCATTGCATGCATGTTATTTTCCACAAACCACATGGATCAACCAATAGCTTTGCATGTTTGTTCTTTCCACAAACCACATATGGATCCACCAGAGTCATTGCATGTGTGTTCTTTTCACAAACCACATATGAATCCACTAGAGTCATTGCATGTGTGTTCTTTTCACAAACCATATATGGATCAACCAATGTCATTGCATGTGTGTTCTTTTCCACAAACCACATATGGATCCACTAGAGTAATTGCGTGTGTGTTCTTTTCACAAACCACATATGGATCAACAAATGTCATTGCATGTGTGTCCTTTTCACAAACCACATATGGATCCACTAATGTCATTGCATGTGTGTTCTTTCCACAAACCACATATGTACCCACTAGAGTAATTGCATGTGTGTTCTTTTCCACAAACCACTTATGGATCCACTAGAGTCATTGCATGTGTGTTCTTTCCACAAACCGAATATGGATCCACTAGAGTCATTGCATGTGTGTTCCTTTCACAAACCACATATGGATCAACCAATGTCATTGCATGTGTGTTCTTTTCACGAACCACATATGGATCCACTAGAGTCATTGCATGTGTGTTCTTTTCACAAACCACATATGGACCCACCAATGCCATTGCATGTGTGTTCTTATATTAAAACCAACACTAGAGTCACTACATGTGTGTTCTTATCACAAACCACACATGGACCCACCAGAGTCATTGCATGTTTGTTATTTCCACAAACCACATGGATCAACCAATGACATTGCATGTGTGTTCTTTTAACAAATAACATGGATCAACCAATGGCAATGCATGTGTGTTATTGTCATAAACCACATATGGATCAACCAATGCAATTGCATGTGTGTTCATGTCACAAACCACACATGGATCCACCAATGTCATTGCATGTGTGTTCTTTCCATGAACCACATATGGATCCACCAATTTCATTGCATGTGTGTTCTTTCCGCAAACCACATATGGATCAACCAATGTCATTGCATGTTGGTTGTTTTCCACAAACCACAGATGGATCCACTAGAGTCATTGGATGTGTGGTCTTTCCACAAACCACACATGGATCCACTAGAGTCATTGCATGTGTGTTCTTTCCACAAACCACATATGGATCCACCAGAGTCGTTGCATGTGTGTTATTTTCACAAACCATATATGGATCACCAAATGTCATTGCATGTGTGTTCTTTTCACAACCCACATATGGATCAACCAATGTCATTGCATGTGTGTTCTTTCCACAAACCACATATGTACCAACTAGAGTCATTGCATGTGTGTTCTTTCCACAAACTACATATGGATCCACCAGAATCATTGCATGCATGTTATTTTCCACAAAACACAAGGATCAACCAATGGATTTGCATGTTTGTTCTTTCCACAAACCACATATGGATCCACCAATGGCATTGCATGTGTGTTCTTTCCACAACCCACATATGGATCAACCAATGTCATTGCATGTCTGTTCTTTCCATGAACCACATGGATCAACCAGAGTAATTGCATGTGTGTTCGTTCTACAAACCACACAAGGATCCACCAGAGTAATTTCATGTGTGTTCATGTCACAAACCACACATGGATCCAACAATGTCATTGCATGTGTGTTCTTTCCATGAACCACAAATGGATCAACTAGAGTCATTGCATGTGTGTTCTTTCCACAAACCACACATGGATCCACCACAGTAATTGCATGTGTGTTCATGTCACAAACCACACATGGATCCACCAATGTCATTGCATGTGTGTTCTTTTCCACAAACCACATATGGATCCACCAATGTCATTGCACGTGTGTTCTTTCCACAAACCACATATGGATCCACCAGAGTAATTGCATGTGTGTTCTTTTCCACAATCCACATATGGATCCACTAGAGTTCATTGCATGTTTGTTCTTTTCCACAAACCACATGGATCAACCAATGGCATTGCATGTGTGTTATTGTCATAAACCACATATGGATCAACCAAGGTCATTGCATGTGTGTTCCTATCACAAACCACATATGGATCCACCAATGTCATTGCATGTGTGTTCTTTCCATGAACCACATATGGATCCACCAATGTCATTGCTTGTCTGTTCTTTCCAGGAACCACATATGGATCCACCAATGTCATTGCATGTGTGTTCTTTCCACAAACCACATATGGATCCACCAGAGTCATTGCATGTGTGTTCTTTTCATAAACCACATATGGATCCATTAGAGTCATTGCATGTGTGTTCTTTTCACAAACCATATATGGATCAACCAATGTCATTGCATGTGTGTTCTTTTCCACAAACCACATATGGATCCACTAGAGTAATTGCGTGTGTGTTCTTTTCACAAACCACATATGGATCAACAAATGTCATTGCATGTGTGTCATTTTCACAAACCACATATGGATCCACTAATGTCATTGCATGTGTGTTCTTTCCACAAACCACATATGTACCCACTAGAGTAATTGCATGTGTGTTCTTTTCCACAAACCACTTATGGATCCACTAGAGTCATTGCATGTGTGTTCTTTCCACAAACCGCATATGGATCCACTAGAGTCATTGCATGTGTGTTCCTTTCACAAACCACATATGGATCAACCAATGTCATTGCATGTGTGTTCTTTTCATGAACCACATATGGATCCACTAGAGTCATTGCATGTGTGTTCTTTTCACAAACCACATATGGACCCACCAATGCCATTGCATGTGTGTTCTTATATTAAAACCAACACTAGAGTCATTGCATGTGTGTTATTTCCACAAACCACATGGATCAACCAATGACATTGCATGTGTGTTCTTTTAACAAATAACATGGGTCAACCAATGGCATTGCATGTGTGTTATTGTCATAAACCACATATGGATCAACCAATGTCATTGCATGTGTGTTCATCTCACAAACCACACATGGATCCACCAATGTCATTGCATGTGTGTTCTTTCCATGAACCACATATGGATCCACCAATGTCATTGCATGTGTGTTCTTTCTACAAACCACATATGGATCCACCAATGTCATTGCATGTGTGTTCTTTTCCACAAACCACATATGGATCCACTAGAGTCATTGCATGTGTGTTCTTTACAGAAACTACATATGGATCCACTAGAGTCATTGCCTTTGTGTTATTTTCCACAAACCACATGGCTCAACCAATGGCATTGCATGTGTGTTCTTTCCACAAACCACATATGGATCCAGCAATGGCATTGCATGTGTGTTCTTTCCACAACCCACACATGGATCAACCAATGGCATTGCATGTCTGTTCTTTCCATGAACCACATGGAGCAACCAGAGTAATTGCATGTGTGTTCTTTCCACAAACCACACATGGATCCACCAGAGTAATTGCATGTGTGTTCATCTCACAAACCACACATGGATCCACCAATGTCATTGCATGTGTGTTCTTTCCACAAACCACATAAGGATCCACCAGAGTCATTGCATGTGTGTTCTTTCCACAAACCACATAAGGATCCACCAATGTCATTGCATGTGTGTTCTTTTCACAAACCACATATGGACCCACCAATGCCATTGCATGTGTGTTCTTATACTAAAACCAACACTAGAGTCACTGCATGTGTGTTCTTTTCACAAAACACACAAGGACCCACCAGAGTCATTGCATGTGTGTTATTTCCACAAACCACATGAATCAACGAATGACATTGCATGTGTGTTCTTTTCACAAATAACATGGATCAACCAATGGCATTGCATGTGTGTTATTGTCATATACCACACATGGATCAACCAATGCAATTGCATGTGTGTTCATGTCACAAACCACACATGGATCCACCAATGTCATTGCATGTGTGTTCTTTGCATGAACCACATATGGATCCACCAATGTCATTGCATGTGTGTTCTCTCTACAAACCACATATGGATCCACCAATGTCATTGCATGTGTGTTCTTTTCCACAAACCACATATGGATCCACTAGAGTCATTGCATGTGTGTTCTTTACACAAACTACATATGGATCCACTAGAGTCATTGCCTGTGTGTTATTTTCCACAAACCACATGGATCAACCAATGGCATTGCATGTGTGTTCTTTCCACAAACCACATATGGAACCACCAATGGCATTGCATGTGTGTTCTTTCCACAACCCACATATGGATCAACCAATGTCATTGCATGTCTGTTCTTTCAATGAAACACATGGATCAACCAGAGTCATTGCATGTGTGTTCTTTCCACAAACTACACATGGATCCACCATAGTAATTGCATGTGTGCTCATGTCACAAACCACACATGGATCCACCAATGTCATTGCATGTGTGTTCTTTCTATGAACCACAGATGGCTCCACCAATGTCATTGCATGTGTGTTCTTTCCACCAACCACATAAGGATCCACCAGAGTCATTGCATGTGTGTTCTTTTCACAAACCACATATGGACCCACCAATGCCATTGCATGTGTGTTCTTATACTAAAACCAACACTAGAGTCACTGTGTGGCATCCCGCAAAACCACTACTAGAAAATCGCGTCATTTTTGTGTGCATCGCATCATCATGACCGCATGCTCATGTCATCATGCCACATTGCATTTGAGCATCGTCATCATCTTGCAATTGCTTGCATAAAACTATTTGCGGAAAAACCTGTTTGTGTTTTCTAAACGCCCCGTCTTTATTCAAACGCAAACCCGGGTCACCGGAATATTTTGTTTTGTTTGCTATCGGGTTGCAAAAGTCTGTTTGAAACTAATAAAATATTTAATTATTTTTGTGGGGGCAGTCGAACGGGCCGAATCGACCCAGTCGACCACCCCCAGTATTAAAACGGTCCACCTAATCAGCCCCCTCTAATCCTAGTCCCACCAAATCCATTCCTACCCACCTCTCACAGCTCGCCACCTCACCCCTCCCCCAACTTCCTACCCACCCTGCCACCTCACCGATCCACCACTTTTCCCTCTCCCTTTTTCTCACCCAGCTTCTCCCTACCCTCTCTCTCTCCCCCCACCGACACCTGGACCCCACCCCACAGTCCCCACTCCCTCCCAAACCGACCCACACTACCACCTCTCCCCTGCCTACGGGCCCCGTCCCCCCTGGCCCACCCCGACCCCACGCGCCTCCCCCACCTCCTTCTCCTCTCTCCTTCCTCCTCTCTTTCCCTCGCACGCGCACCGCCCCGCCTCTCCTCCTCCCCGCCTCCCTCGCCGGACCGCCTCACCGCCTTCCCGCCGGTGCCCGCGAGCCACCTCCCTCCTCGCCCCGCGGCCTCCGCCCGCCGGCGCCGCCGCTCTCCTCCTCCTCCTCCGGCCTGAGCTCGCCTCGCCGCGGCCGCCGCTCGTCCTCCCCGCGGCCGGCCGCGCCGCCGCAGGCCGCCCCTCCCGTCCGCGAGCCTCCGCCACCGTCTCCTCTGCGCGTCCCCGAGCCGAGCCGCGTCCACCCCGACCTCCGCCCGCCGGCCGCGCCCCCGACCGGCGGCTACGTCCTCTGCCCCGCCGTCGAGGGCCGCGAGCAGCCCGACCCCATCCCCTCCGAGCCCGAGCAGTGCCGCCTCGAGCGCCTCGCCCCTCCTCCGCAGCAGCTCAGGTCGAGCGCCCTAGTCCTCGTCCTGCACGTGCTTCCGAAGCCATGTTCCGCTGCAGTTGGTGTTCACGTGGTGTGTCCGTGCGGTGACATTTTGGTGATGGATATGGTGGAGTGAAGGGAAGATGGCCTTGATGTGCTACTACGAGACCTTCCCGAAGAAGTGAACGAGAAGTTGGACAAGGGCATCAATGTCGTCGACAAGATCTTCGATGACCACCGGATTGGGTTCAAGTTCGCCATCGTCGACAAAATCGTCCTCAAGGATCCGAAGACCCCAACTCCGAAACCCCGAAGACCGATCCGATGCCGACCCAAGTTCTTCCTCTCGGACCCGAAGACACCGACGCAGAACGCCAAGCACTTCCCCCGGACGCCAAAACCCGAACCGGAAGGACGCCAAGATCACCGACACGGATATGCCAAGTTCTGCATTCAGAACGTCAAGACCGATGCAATGGCGCGGACCCGACAAGATCCTCGCCACGACAAGAACGACATCGACCCGGAAGAATCCGATGCGCCCCCGACACCGAATCAAGTACTCCTTTCGGACGCCGAGTCCGCCGAGAACCCGGATGCGACAAGATCTGCCCCGTTGTTCGAGAATGTTCCTGCCGAGACCGCTTCCGTCGAACCCTGAACCCTGAGACCGACCCCGAACCCCGGAACCCCAAGCTCGCCGAACCCTAATGTGTGAACCCCTTCCCGAAACCCTATTTTATAATATAATACAACTTGTCGCATATTAAATGTTCATGCATGCATATTGTCGTGTGGTTTGGGGGCCTTATGCCGATTCACCTCATAATTAAATATGGGGCCCATATGCGGGCAAATCTATTCTCATATTGGCCTCATTTAAATTTGTGTAGCGAACCGGTAACTTATCTCGCCCTATTAATTCAACATTTAATTTGCGGGGTAGATAAACAAATAGAACCATATATTTAATTGTCGGGACCCCCGGATCCGCTTAATATGACCTAATTGCATCGCATCTTTGCCATGCCATACATCCTTCATGCATCATGTCGATCTTCTGCCGTTGTATTAAATATTGCATCCGGTGTTTATTCTAGCGTTTTGCTTCTTCGCGGATAAGGCCGTTGAGTTGTTGCGAGTGTCGACCTGATCTTCGGATGAACCTTCGGCAATGTTTTTCAGGCGAGCATCTCCCCCTTTCTACCTATCTTACTTTTATAGTATTTATTCCCTCCTGTTGATCTCTTGCTATCTGTGTTGCGATGCTCTAGTTTTCGTACCCGTGATATCCCTTGTAGCCTTATATTGCCCTGGACACCTCCTATTACCTGTTGTTTGGTAGATAGTTGGACTTGCGCGTCGTAGTCGCTTGCTCAAGTGCTGTTGCGTGTTGTCAAGTGCCACAGTTGTTGGAGTTTTGCCGCATGTTGATGTTGGAGATGATCATGGCTTTACTTTTCGTTCACTTTAATTGCTGTATAACAACTAAAATTGAAGTAAGTAAGCAGAGGCATCGGTGGGTGATAGATAATGTTGGTTTCCGACCGCCCACTTGTGTCCCGTAGGACCCCGAGTTCTTGACACCTGTTCCGAGATCGAGCGCGCTAACCACAGGTGGGGAGATATGGGCCCCCCATTGATTATTACCTGATTTCAAAGTATTGTACTGGGGGCCACAAACTAGTTTGAGGTTTTATTTTACCATCCTGTACTTATGCCATGCTTTACTGCTTTATTTACGTTTGTGTGAGGAGCACACTGTACTGTTTAGGAAGCGGAGTGTTTTCGCGGTATCGACAGTCCCAGTTTTGGGATTCGCTGTCGTTTACAGCCACTGACACAAACCCTGAGTCCGTCTCGGAGACCGGCCGACTTCGTTGCGGGTAGACTTAATGGGGTGGCCCCCCGTGCTTGCTTTGGGTCTGGGAACGTCATGACTTAGGCCCCGCCGACATACCGATGGGTGTATGTTAACTGATCTGGCAAAAAGGGTCGAAGTGCTTGTGGATACTTTGGTGCACCCCTGCAGGGTTAAATCTTTTCGAGAAGCCGTGTCCGCGGTTATGGACGACTTGGAGCACAGTGCTTGATCATAGACAACTATAACTAAAGTTTATTGTTATAAATTGACTTGTATCCAATATGACTAGTAATCAGCTTCACTACAACGGAATGGCTAAGTAAAAGTACCAACAACTGCTGGGTTTTGGGGTTATCTCATGCTAATTGTATCTGACTAGTAAGCGTTGCAACTATCACGGAATGATTAACTAAAAGTGCCCACTTCTTACTTTATCAGGATGGTTGGCTAAACCTGACTAGTAATTGCTGCAAAGATAACTGAATAACTAAAACTGCCAACTGTGTGAGTTCCTCGGTTGACTTCCTCGATTGGTCTCGAGAGGGAAATACCAGGATGGGTTTGTTTGGCGTTGGGATCAGGTTGGTTCCGAATAGGTCTTTCTTACCCCTCTCTGATAGCCGCCCGTTCTATCGAGTCTCTATAGGTTGTTTAGTGCATGCTGCGCTGCCGCTCAGTCCACCATACCTTTGTAGGCGAGGACCGCCGAATTCTAGCCTCGCCGTGTACTGGCCTCAGTA
Organism: Avena sativa; assembly: GCA_916181665.1. NCBI lineage: Eukaryota > Viridiplantae > Streptophyta > Magnoliopsida > Poales > Poaceae > Avena > Avena sativa. The sequence goes on along the minus strand of OV702289.1, from coordinate 537,254,992 downwards.
CTGACGCTCCTCTTTTTCCTTTGCCCTTGTCGGCACCCCTTTTGTTTAAGCAGGTTTTGAGATCGACGTCGTTAGCAGGGTTACCCTTCCGGCTTGGCCTAGGCAGGGTTATGGACGCCATTGGTTATTCTTCAGGGCTCTTAGCCCCATTTGCATCTTTTCCGTAATCGGACGCTCTATCATTTTCAAGGTGATTTGGATCTTTGTATATTATATCTGTATTCTTGACTCATTGAGTCGCTGTTGTATATATATCTGTTCTGTGGGTCCCATCGAGGACTGTTGTGTAATGTTATTACTTTGTTTTCCACCCGCACGCAAGTGCCTGGTGGGCACCTTTGAATCGTTTCTATGCGGGTTTTGGCGGGAAGCGCTGAAACTTGCATAGGGCCGATTCTGAGGGTGTTACACACTGCATGTGTGTTCTTTTCACAAACCACACAAGGACCCACCAGAGTCACTACATGTGTGTTATTTCCACAAACCACATGAATCAACGAATGACATTGCATGTGTGTTCTTTTGACAAATAACATAGTTCAACCAATGGCATTGCATGTGTGTTATTGTCATAAACCACATATGGATCAACCAATGCAATTGCATGTGTGTTCATGTCACAAACCACACATGGATCCACCAATGTCATTGCATGTGTGTTCTTTCCATGAACCACATATGGATGCACCAATTTCATTGCATGTGTGTTCTTTCCACAAACCACATATGGATCAACCAATGTCATTGCCTGTTGGTTGTTTTCCACAAACCACAGATGGATCCACTAGAGTCATTGGATGTGTGGTCTTTCCACAAACCACACATGGATCCACTAGAGTCATTGCATGTGTGTTGTTTCCACAAACCACATATGAATCCACCAGAGTCGTTGCATGTGTGTTCTTTTCACAAACCATATATGGATCACCAAATGTCATTGCATGTGTGTTCTTTTCACAACCCACATATGTATCAACCAATGTCATTGCATGTGTGTTCTTTCTACAAACCACATATGTACCAACTAAAGTCATTGCATGTGTGTTCTTTCCACAAACTACATATGGATCCACCAGAATCATTGCATGCATGTTATTTTCCACAAACCACAAGGATCAACCAATGGCTTTGCATGTTTGTTCTTTCCACAAACCACATATGGATCCACCAATGGCATTGCATGTGTGTTCTTTCCACAACCCACATATGGATCAACCAATGTCATTGCATGTCTGTTCTTTCCATGAACCACATGGATCAACCAGAGTAATTGCATGTGTGTTCGTTCTACAAACCACACAAGGATCCACCAGAGTAATTTCATGTGTGTTCATGTCACAAACCACACATGGATCCAACAATGTCATTGCATGTGTGTTCTTTTCCACAAACCACATATGGATCCACCAATGTCATTGCACGTGTGTTCTTTCCACAAACCACATATGGATCCACCAGAGTAATTGCATGTGTGTTCTTTTCCACAATCCACATATGGATCCACTAGAGTTCATTGCATGTTTGTTCTTTTCCACAAACCACATGGATCAACCAATGGCATTGCATGTGTGTTATTGTCATAAACCACATATGGATCAACCAAGGTCATTGCATGTGTGTTCCTATCACAAACCACATATGGATCCACCAATGTCATTGCATGTGTGTTCTTTCCATGAACCACATATGGATCCACCAATGTCATTGCATGTCTGTTCTTTCCAGGAACCACATATGGATCCACCAATGTCATTGCATGTGTGTTCTTTCCACAAACCACATATGGATCCACCAGAGTCATTGCATGTGTGTTCTTTTCACAAACCACATATGGATCCATTAGAGTCATTGCATGTGTGTTCTTTTCACAAACCATATATGGATCAACCAATGTCATTGCATGTGTGTTCTTTTCCACAAACCACATATGGATCCACTAGAGTAATTGCGTGTGTGTTCTTTTCACAAACCACATATGGATCAACAAATGTCATTGCATGTGTGTGCTTTTCACAAACCACATATGGATCCACTAATGTCATTGCATGTGTGTTCTTTCCACAAACCACATATGTACCCACTAGAGTAATTGCATGTGTGTTCTTTTCCACAAACCACTTATGGATCCACTACAGTCATTGCATGTGTGTTCTTTCCACAAACCGCATATGGATCCACTAGAGTCATTGCATGTGTGTTCCTTTCACAAACCACATATGGATCAACCAATGTCATTGCATGTGTGTTCTTTTCATGAACCACATATGGATCCACTAGAGTCATTGCATGTGTGTTCTTTTCACAAACCACATATGGACCCACCAATGCCATTGCATGTGTGTTCTTATATTAAAACCAACACTAGAGTCATTGCATGTGTGTTATTTCCACAAACCACATGGATCAACCAATGACATTGCATGTGTGTTCTTTTAACAAATAACATGGATCAACCAATGGCATTGCATGTGTGTTATTGTCATAAACCACATATGGATCAACCAATGTCATTGCATGTGTGTTCATCTCACAAACCACACATGGATCCACCAATGTCATTGCATGTGTGTTCTTTCCAGGAACCACATATGGATCCACCAATGTCATTGCATGTGTGTTCTTTCTACAAACCACATATGGATCCACCAATGTCATTGCATGTGTGTTCTTTTCCACAAACCACATATGGATCCACTAGAGTCATTGCATGTGTGTTCTTTACACAAACTACATATGGATCCACTAGAGTCATTGCCTTTGTGTTATTTTCCACAAACCACATGGCTCAACCAATGGCATTGCATGTGTGTTCTTTCCACAAACCACATATGGATCCAGCAATGGCATTGCATGTGTGTTCTTTCCACAACCCACACATGGATCAACCAATGGCATTGCATGTCTGTTCTTTCCATGAACCACATGGAGCAACCAGAGTAATTGCATGTGTGTTCTTTCCACAAACCACACATGGATCCACCAGAGTAATTGCATGTGTGTTCATCTCACAAACCACACATGGATCCACCAATGTCATTGCATGTGTGTTCTTTCCACAAACCACATAAGGATCCACCAGAGTCATTGCATGTGTGTTCTTTCCACAAACCACATAAGGATCCACCAATGTCATTGCATGTGTGTTCTTTTCACAAACCACATATGGACCCACCAATGCCATTGCATGTGTGTTCTTATACTAAAACAAACACTAGAGTCACTGCATGTGTGTTCTTTTCACAAAACACACAAGGACCCACCAGAGTCATTGCATGTGTGTTATTTCCACAAACCACATGAATCAACGAATGACATTGCATGTGTGTTCTTTTCACAAATAACTTGGATCAACCAATGGCATTGCATGTGTGTTATTGTCATATACCACACATGGATCAACCAATGCAATTGCATGTGTGTTCATATCACAAACCACACATGGATCCACCAATGTCATTGCATGTGTGTTCTTTGCATGAACCACATATGGATCCACCAATGTCATTGCATGTGTGTTCTTTCAACAAACCACATATGGATCCACCAATGTCATTGCATGTGTGTTCTTTTCCACAAACCACATATGGATCCACTAGAGTCATTGCATGTGTGTTCTTTACACAAACTACATATGGATCCACTAGAGTCATTGCCTGTGTGTTATTTTCCACAAACCACATGGATCAACCAATGGCATTGCATGTGTGTTCTTTCCACAAACCACATATGGAACCACCAATGGCATTGCATGTGTGTTCTTTCCACAACCCACATATGGATCAACCAATGTCATTGCATGTCTGTTCTTTCAATGAAACACATGGATCAACCAGAGTCATTGCATGTGTGTTCTTTCCACAAACTACACATGGATCCACCATAGTAATTGCATGTGTGCTCATGTCACAAACCACACATGGATCCACCAATGTCATTGCATCTGTGTTCTTTCTATGAACCACAGATGGCTCCACCAATGTCATTGCATGTGTGTTCTTTCCACCAACCACATAAGGATCCACCAGAGTCATTGCATGTGTGTTCTTTTCACAAACCACATATGGACCCACCAATGCCATTGCATGTGTGTTCTTATACTAAAACCAACACTAGAGTCACTGCATGTGTGTTCTTTTCACAAAACACACAAGGACCCACCAGAGTCATTGCATGTGTGTTATTTCCACAAACCACATGAATCAACGAATGACATTGCATGTGTGTTCTTTTCACAAATAACATGGATCAACCAATGGCATTGCATGTGTGTTATTGTCATATACCACACATGGATCAACCAATGCAATTGCATGTGTGTTCATGTCACAAACCACACATGGATCCACCAATGTCATTGCATGTGTGTTCTTTGCATGAACCACATATGGATCCACCAATGTCATTGCATGTGTGTTCTTTCAACAAACCACATATGGATCCACCAATGTCATTGCATGTGTGTTCTTTTCCACAAACCACATATGGATCCACTAGAGTCATTGCATGTGTGTTCTTTACACAAACTACATATGGATCCACTAGAGTCATTACCTGTGTGTTATTTTCCACAAACCACATGGATCAACCAATGGCATTGCATGTGTGTTCTTTCCACAAACCACATATGGAACCACCAATGGCATTGCATGTGTGTTCTTTCCACAACCCACATATGGATCAACCAATGTCATTGCATGTCTGTTCTTTCAATGAAACACATGGATCAACCAGAGTCATTGCATGTGTGTTCTTTCCACAAACTACACATGGATCCACCATAGTAATTGCATGTGTGCTCATGTCACAAACCACACATGGATCCACCAATGTCATTGCATCTGTGTTCTTTCTATGAACCACAGATGGCTCCACCAATGTCATTGCATGTGTGTTCTTTCCACCAACCACATAAGGATCCACCAGAGTCATTGCATGTGTGTTCTTTTCACAAACCACATATGGACCCACCAATGCCATTGCATGTGTGTTCTTATACTAAAACCAACACTAGAGTCACTGCATGTGTTCTTTTCACAAACCACACAAGGACCCACCAGAGTCACTACATGTGTGTTATTTCCACAAACCACATGAATCAACGAATGACATTGCATGTGTGTTCTTTTGACAAATAACATGGTTCAACCAATGGCATTGCATGTGTGTTATTGTCATAAACCACATATGGATCAACCAATGCAATTGCATGTGTGTTAATGTCACAAACCACACATGGATCCACCAATGTTATTGCATGTGTGTTCTTTCCATGAACCACATATGGATCCACCAATTTTGTTGCATGTGTGTTCTTTCCACAAAACACATATGGATCAACCAATGTCATTTCCTGTTGGTTGTTTTCCACAAACCACCGATGGATCCACTAGAGTCATTGCATGTGTGGTCTTTCCACAAACCACACATGGATCCACTAGAGTCATTGCATGTGTGTTCTTTCCACAAACCACATATGGATCCACCAGAGTCGTTGCATGTGTGTTCTTTTTAGAAACCATATATGGATCAACCAATCGTATTGCATGTGTGTTCTTTCCACAAACCACATATGTACCAACTAGAGTCGTTGCATGTGTGTTATTTCCACAAACCACATGGATCAACCAATGATATTGCATGTGTGTTCTTTTAACAAATAACATGGATCAACCAATGGCATTGCATGTGTGTTATTGTCATAAACCACATATGGATCAACCAATGTCATTGCATGTGTGTTCATGTCACAAACCACACATGGATCCACCAATGTCATTGCATGTGTGTTCTTTCTATGAACCACATATGGATCCACCAATGTCATTGCATGTGTGTTTCTACAAACCACATATGGATCCACCATTGTCATTGCATGTGTGTTCTTTTCCACAAACCACATATGGATCCACTAGAGTCATTGCATGTGTGTTATTTACACAAACTACATATGGATCCACTAGAGTCACTGCCTGTGTGTTATTTCCCACAAGCCACATGGATCAACCAATGGCATTGCATGTGTGTTCTTTCCACAAACCACATATTGATCCACCAATGGCATTGCATGTGTTTTCTTTCGACAACCCACATATGGATCGACCAATGTCATTGCATGTCTGTTATTTCCATGAACCACATGGATCAACCAGAGTCATTGCATGTGTGTTCTTTCCACAAACTACACATGGATCCATCATAGTAATTGCATGTGTGCTCATGTCACAAACCACACATGGATCCACCAATGTCATTGCTTATGTGTTCTTTCCATGAACCACAGATGGCTCCACCAATGTCATTGCATGTGTGTTCTTTCCACGAACCACATAAGGATCCACCAGAGTCATTGCATGTCTGTTCTTTTCACAAACCACATATGTACCCACCAATGCCATTGCATGTGTGTTCTTATACTAAAACCAACACTAGAGTCACTGCATGTGTGTTCTTTTCACAAACAACACAAGGACGCACCAGAGTCATTGCATGTGTGTTATTTCCACAAACCACATGAATCAACGAATGACATTGCATGTGTGTTCTTTTGACAAATAACATGGATCAACCAATGGCATTGCATGTGTGTTATTGTCATAAACCACATATGGATCAACCAATGCAATTGCTTGTGTGTTCATGTCACAAACCACACATGGATCCACCAATGTCATTGCATGTGTGTTCTTTCCATGAACCACATATGGATCCACCAATTTCGTTGCATGTGTGTTCTTTTCCACAAACCACATATGGATCCACCAGAGTAATTGCATGTGTGTTCTTTTCACAAACCACATATGGATCACCAGATATCATTGCATGTGTGTTCTTTTCACAAACCACATATGGATCCACCAATGTCATTGCATGTGTGTTATTTTCACAAACCACATACGTACCCACTAGAGTAATTGCATGTGTGTTCTTTTCCACAAACCACTTATGGATCCACAAGAGTGAGTGCATGTGTGTTCTTTCCACAAACCGCATATGGATCCACTAGAGTCATTGCATGTGTGTTCCTTTCACAAACCACATATGGATCAACCAATGTCATTGCATGTGTGTTCTTTTCATGAACCACATATGGATCCACTAGAGTCATTGCATGTGTGTTCTTTCTAAAAACCACATATGGATCCACTAAAATCATTGCATGTGTGTTCTTTTCACAAACCATATATGGATCAACCAATGTCATTGCATGTGTGTTCTTTTCCACAAACCACATATGGATCCACCAGAGTAATTGCATGTGTGTTCTTTTCACAAACCACATATGGATCACCAAATGTCATTGCATGTGTGTTCTTTTCACAAACCACATATGGATCCACCAATGTCATTGCATGTGTGTTCTTTTCACAAACCACATACGTACCCACTAGAGTAATTGCATGTGTGTTCTTTTCCACAAACCACTTATGGATCCACAAGAGTGAGTGCATGCGTGTTCTTTCCACAAACCGCATATGGATCCACTAGAGTCATTGCATGTGTGTTCCTTTCACAAACCACATATGGATCAACCAATGTCATTGCATGTGTGTTCTTTTCATGAACCACATATGGATCCACTAGAGTCATTGCATGTGTGTTCTTTTCACAAACCACATATGGACCCACCAATGCCATTGCATGTGTGTTCTTATATTAAAACCAACACTAGAGTCACTACATGTGTGTTCTTTTCACAAACCACACATGTACCCACCAGAGTCATTGCATTTGTGTTATTTCCACAAACCACATGGATCAACAAACGACATTGCATGTGTGTTATTGTCATAAACCACATATGGATCAGCCAATGTCATTGCATGTGTGTTCATGTCACAAACCACACATGGATCTACCAATGTCATTGCATGTGTGTTCTTTCCATGACACACATATAGATCCACCAATGTCATTGCATGTGTGTTCTTTCCACAAACCACATATGGATCCACCAATATCATTGCATGTGTGTTCTTTTCCACAAACCAAATATGGATCCACTAGAGTCATTGCATGTGTGTTCTTTACACAATCTACATATGGATCCGCTAGAGTCATTGCCTTTGTGTTATTTTCCACAAACCACATGGATCAACCAATGGCATTGCATGTGTGTTCTTTCCACAAACCACATATGGATCCACCAATGTCATTGCATGTGTGTTCTTTCCACAACCCACATATGGATCAACCAATGTCATTGCATGTCTGTTCTTTCCATGAACCACATGGATCAACCAGAGTCATTGCATGTGTGTTATTTCCACAAACTACACATGGATCCACCATAGTAATTGCATGTGTGTTCATGTCACAAACCACACATGCATCCACCAATGTCATTGCATGTCTGTTCTTTCCATGAACCACAGATGGATCCACCAATGTGATTGCATGTGTGTTCTTTCCACAAACCACATAAGGATCCACCAGAGTCATTGCATGTGTGTTCTTTCCATGAACCACAGATGGATCCACTAGAGCCATTGCATGTGTGTTCTTTCCAAAAACGACATATGGATTCACCAAAGCCATTGCATGTGTGTTCTTTACACAAACAAAATATGGATCCACAAATGTCATTGCATGTGTTTTCTTTTCACAAACCACATATGGATCCACCAGAGTCATTGCATGTATGTTCTTTTGACAAACCACACATGGATCCACCAGAGTCATTGCATGTGTGTTACTGTCACAATCCACATATGGATCAACCAATGTCATTACATGCGTGTTCTTTTGACAAATAACATGGATCAACCAATGGCATTGCATGTGTGTTATTTCTACAAACAACATGGATCAACCAATGTCATTACATGTGTGTTCTTTCCACAAACCACATGGATCAACCTGAGTCATTGCACGTGTGTTCTTTCCACAAACCACACATGGATCCACCATAGTAATTGCATGTGTGTTCATGTCACAAACCACATATGGATCCACCAATGTCATTGCATCTGTGTTCATGTCACAAACCACACATGGATCCACCAATGTCATTGCATGTGTGTTCTTTCCATGAACAACATATGGATCAACCAGACTCATTGCATGTGTGTTCTTTCCACAAACCACATATGGATCCACCAGAGTCATTTCATGTGTGTTCTTTCCTCAAACCAAATATGGATCCACCAATGTCATTGCGTGTGTGTTCTTTTCACAAACCACATATGGATCCACCAATGTCATTGCATGTGTGTTCTTTCCACAAACCACATATGGACCCACTAGAGTCATTGCATGTGTGTTCTTTTCCACAATCCACATATGGATCCACTAGAGTTCATTGCACGTTTGTTCTTTTCCACAAACCACATGGATCAACCAATGGCATTGCATGTGTGTTATTGTCACAAACCACATATCTACCCACTAGAGTAATTGCATGTGTGTTCTTTTCCACAAACCACATATGGATCCACTAGAGTCATTGCATGTGTGTTCTTTCCACAATCTACATATGGATCCACCAGAGTCATTGCATGTGTGTTATTTTGCACAAACCACATAGATCAACCAATGGCATTGCATGTGTGTTCTTTCCACAAACCACAGATGGATCCACCAATGGCATTTCATGTGTGTTCTTTCCACGACCCACATATGGATCAACCAATGTCATTGCATGTCTATTCTTTCCTGAACCACATGGATCAACCAGAGTCATTGCATGTGTGTTCTTTCCACAAACCACATATGGATCCACCAGAGTAATTGCATGTGTCTTCATTTCACAAAGCACATATGGATCAACAAATGTCATTGCATCTGTGTTCTTTTCACAAACCACATATGGATCAACCAATGTCATTGCATGTGTGTTCTTTCCATGAACCATAGTTGGATCCAACAATGTCATTGCATGTGTGTTCTTTCGACAAACCACATAAGGATCCACCAGAATCATTGCATGTGTGTTCTTTCCATGATCCACAGATGGATCCACTAGAGCCATTGCATGTGTGTTCTTTCCACAAACCACATATGGATTCACCAGAGTCATTGCATGTGTGTTCTTTACACAAACAAAATATGGATCCACAAATATCATTGCATGTGTGTTCTTTTCACAAACCACATATGGATCCACCAGAGTCACTGCATGTATGCTCTTTTGACAAACCACACATGGATCCACCAGAGTCATTGCATGTGTGTTACTGTCACAAACCACATATGGATCAACCAATGTCATTACATGTGTGTTCTTTTGAGAAACAACATGGATCAACCAATGGCATTGCATGTGTGTTCTTTCCACAAACCACATGGATCAACAAATGTCATTACAGGTGTGTTCTTTCCACAAACCACATGGATCAACCAGAGTCATTGCATGTGTGTTCTTTCCACAAACCACACATGGATCCACCATAGTAATTGCATGTGTGTTCATGTCGCAAACCACATATGGATCCACCAATGTCATTGCATGTGTGTTCATGTCACAAACCACACGTGGATCCACCAGTGTCATTGCATGTGTGTTCTTTCCATGAACCACATATAGATCAACCAGAGTCATTGCATGTGTGTTCTTTCCACAAACCACACATGGATCCACCAGAGTAATTACATGTGTGTTCATGTCATAATCCACACATGGATCCACCAATGTCATTGCATGTGTGTTCCTTTCCACAAACCACATAAGGATCCACCAGAGTCATTGCACGTGTGTTCTTTTCACAAACCACATATGGATCCACGAAAGTCATTGCATGTGTGTTCTTCCCACAAACCACATATGGATCCAATAGAGTCATTGCATGTGTGTTCTTTCCACAAAGCAAATATGGATTGTCGGGGGGATGACCTTCGAATACCCCAATCAGACAGGAACCATGGCAGTCGGATCACGCGCGGCTGGTTGAGCGCAACCAGATAGGAGCAAGTCAAGCCAGCTACCTCACGGTAGCCAGAACGGCGAGAAGCAGCCGGCTACAGCAGCATAGCCGGAACCAATCAGGAGGACAGGGCGACGTGCAGCACAGTGCATGGTACGCCCTGGTACGATGAAAAGAATGGCAACTACTCAGCCATACCGAAGACTTTGCAGGGTGACGCGGGAACAGTGGCCCGATGCTGATGACAAGCTCGCACGCTGTTCACTGTGCCCACGCCGACCATACTGCTCGTACTGTGATGAGACGTAGTTGTACTGAGTACTGTAGATGACCAGCCGGCTGGGCCCCACCTGTGGGGCCCACTAGCTGGACTGGCCAGCGAGACCATTGCCACTCTGCCTATATAAGGAGAGGCAAGGCCTCATAGAAAGGGTTGGTCTGTGTGCATTTAAGGCAGTATCTAGGGAATACAGCTCGAGGAGCACTTGTAGCCCGTGTATCCCTCATAGTCAGATCGGCAGGAGTAGGAGCTTTACCTCATCACAAGAGCTCCAAACCTGGGTACTTCCTGCGTCCAGCTACGCTTGCTTGTATCCAATCCCGTCTGCGGACGGTGTCGATAGCTTCCCTGCTAGTCCCCACACCTCTATCTAACCTGCTTAGGTACTGCCGTTCCCAATACAACGACAGTTGGCGCCCACCGTGGGGCTAGATGGCTTCGACCGGAGTTACATTCCGCATGGGACCCCGCACTTCAGCCAGTGAGCGTGTGGCCTCCAGCCTCGTGCTCACGCTCGGCAAATTCGAATGCGTCATCGACAATGCTTCATGTTTCGCCGGAACCTCTTTCTCTGTGAATGGCTCCATCCTGCTTTTCGGCGACCTCCCCGTCTATGTTGCCACCGTTCTAGAGCGTTTCCCTAGGGAGGTCGTCTCCATCGCGGAGCTGCCACATTTGGGCAGCCGCACCTCCATCGCTTCCCGCGGCGTCGAGGTCATGATGACCGGCTCTAGCTCTCACCCCCGCCAAGCCACGGACGAGGGCGGAACTTTCGTGGCACCACAGCCCCAGAACCCGGTGGAGGAGGCCATCGACCGGTTCCTCATGCCGGTTATCCTCGAGGATAACCTGGAGGAGGCGGAGGCCAACTTCGCCATGGAGAGGCAGCTTCTCCTCCAGGAGGCCATGGAGCTGGCAGCAACCCGCAAGCAGCTCGAGATCACCCGGCGCGAATATGACCGCGCGCACGGCTTCACTCCGGCTACTGCGGAGCCGAGCCGGTGCGGCCAGGCGCGACGCCGAGGTGGAGAACTAGGCGGAAGGTTGGAAAAGGATGGCGAGCTGGATCCCGTGCCCGCTCTCATCCGGCCCACCTACAGCACGCCCATCAAGAACCTGCGTGCGGCGCGAGCCGCAGCAAATGAACTGCCCAACCTGGAGGGCAAGGAGCGAGCCCGCCAACACGCTCGGGTGTAGGAGCTCCTCCGGATTGTGGACGAGCAAGCTGATGCCAACCGACAGATGCAAGAGGACCCTAGCTGCTCCAAGGGGAGCAAGCCACCCGCCAACAGCAAGGGTGCACCTCGCGACACCCAACAGGCGTCCTCTCCTTAGCCGGCTAAGGCCCGCAGCAAGTGTCATGGTTCGGGCAGCAAGGGCTAGCCGTGCCAGGAGCAAACTGTGAACATCCCACCACCTCCCCCTCCCCCAACCGGAGCACCAAGACCCGCCGGTTCCCCTCTCTCGGGCCGAGTGGGAGGGCCCAACCCGGATCGCCCGGATGCCCATGACCGCATCGAGCTCCTCGCTCAAGCGCGTGTTACGGAGGAAGAAGACTCCACCAAACCGGTTTGTTTTGGACCCCGCATCCGGAACGAGCCATTTCCGGATAAATTCACCCTGCCCAGGGACACCCCAAGTACGACAGCAGTATGAAGCTGGAAGACTGGCTGACCGACTACGCTACGACAGTCGGCATCGCCCATGGGAACAAGCGCACAGCTGTGCGCTACGTCCCCCTTATGCTAATGGGGTCAGTGAGGACATGGCTCAACAGCCTCGCGCCCAACAGCATCAACGCCTGTCCAGAGTTTGAAAAGGTATTCATCCGCAACTTCAACGACACGTACAAGCTCCCAGGATGCCCACGTGACCTGGCCCTGTGCGTCCAGGGCGACCACGAGACCGACCGTGAGTACCTCGCCAAGTGGATGGAGCTACACAACACTTGCAAGGGCATCCTCGAGAGATAGGCCATCGGCTTCTTCATCGAGGGATGCCGAGAGGGCACCATGCTTCGCCACCAGCTACTGTGTGACGAGCCGAAAACCATGGAGGAACTCATGACGGTCGCGGACCAGTACGCCACGGTGGATGCCGCCATGAAGAAGCTCCTCCGAGTAAGTGCTGATGGGCGTCCGACTCCTACGGAGCCGACTCGTGATCGTCCGAGCAATCCGGCTGGGGAAGCCGGATCCTCCAGGTGCCACGGCAACGACAACCGGTTCCATGGGGACCGCCAGGCCGGACAGCAGAAGCCCCGCTACCACGTGCTGCAGGTCAATGCTGTGGACGGCGCGCCGGCTAGCGATGCAAGAAGGTAGAAGTCGCGGCTCACCTTTGACTAGATGTTTGACGGCCCATGCAAATGGCATAGCGGTCCCTTCAAACCGGCTATGCACACCACCTGGAACTGCAGCTGGACCCACCAGCTAAAGGACCAGGGCAACTAGCAAAGTCTCCTCCCACCCCCTCCTGGTGGACCACCACCACCGGCTAGGGGAACCGGTAATGATGGTAACAGAGGCAACGGCGGCAACAACAACAACGGCTACCCCCAGCCGCACGCTGCCTACCACATCTTCGATACGGAGCTAGACGACAAGAACATCCGCAGACGACGCTCCAAGGAGGTCAATGCCATCGTCTCTCCGGTCACCTAGTACCTGAACTGGTTAGAAACCCCCATCACCTGGAGCCGAGAAGATCATCCCGAGAAGCTTTTGACTCCCGGGGGCTACGCCATGGTGCTTGACCCCCTCATCGTCTCCAACGAGCGCACCTATCGCTTCTCGCGCATCCTCATCAACGGAGGCAGCAGCCTCAACCTCCTCTACCGGTCTTCGCTGGAGAAGCTGGGCATCCACGAATGCGACCTCCGCCCGACTACCACAATGTTCCACGGCGTGTTGCCGGGGCCGGCTTATGCCCCACTAGGTAGAATCCAGCTGGACGCCATCTTTGGGACCAAGGAAAACTTCCGCCGTGAGCCGATTTGGTTCGAGGTGGTAAACCTGACGAGCTCCTACCACGCTCTCCTCGGGCGCCTCGCCCTCTCTAAGTTCATGGCCATCCCACACTATGCATACCTCAAGACAAAGATGCCGGGACCAAACATCGTGATCACCATCGCCGACTGCTTCAGGCGGTCGATGGAGTGCGCCTCAACCAGCTCCAAGCTGGCAGAGGCCCTCATCATAGCCGAAGAAAAGCACGTGATCATGCGCAACGTGGCCATGGCCCGGCAAGATATGCCGGCTAGCAGCAAGCCGGCTGGGGAAGGAGCTTTCCAGCCGGCAAACGAGACGAAGAGGATCCTGCTCGACCCTTCCGACCCGACCAAGTTCATCACCATTGGTGCCAACTTGGACAGCAAATAGGAAGGCGCGCTCGTCGACTTCCTCCGTGAGAATCGGGACATCTTCGCATGGTCAGCTCCTGGGCCGTCGGCTGCTCTCCCAGGTAGTTCTCCTGCAGCCGGTTGTACGCCAGCAGGTCTACGCCGGGATAAAATCTTTCCGAAAAAAGAAAGTCAGATCCGGCTACCGGATCCGGAAAGACAAGAGGAGTCGGAAAGGAAACTTACCCTTGGTCGTGTGCCCAACCTGCATCAGCTCCTCTACCAGGGCCTTCTCCCGGACCGTCAGCCGTTTAACCTCCTTCTCCTAGTCCTTTCTCTGGGCCTCGAGAAGGGCGAAGGCTTCGGCTCGACTGGCGAGGGTGGCGTCGCGCTCCTTGGCAGCGGCCTCCAGAACGTCCACCTTGGCATGCCAGTCTTTATTCTGTAGCCGAAGCGTAGAATTTGACTTGCTCAGCCGGTCGTTCGCCTTCTTTAGGCGATCGATCTCCCACTGAGTGCACACCATGATGGCTGCAAAAAGCCGACTATCAGCAAAAAAAGGATTCCGGATGAGAGAACTTACTCTGCGAAGTCCCGTTGGCAGCAGCAAGCTTCTGCTCCAGGGTCCGGTTGCCGCTGGCTGAGGCCTCGAGCAGTCGGATCTCCTTCACCACCAGCTCGAGGGTGGCGGCAAGGTTCGTTAGCGAGGCGGCAAAAGAGGCATCATCGTCAACCGCGTTGGTAACCAACGACTCCTTCGCCGCGGCCACCGCCATCCTCGACCCCTCTCCTGGCTTGTCGTCGGAGTTGTCGTCACCGACAACCAGGACCTCCTTGCCGGCGGCGGCCCTCCGTGCCCCCGCAGAAGAACTGCCCCCACTTTGCGAGGTGGTCACAACCATTTCCGGCTAGACCACCGTAGCCAGCGGAGGGCCCGCCGCTCTGGCTGTTGCAGCCGGTTTAGCTCGAGGTGGTGGCGGAGGCAGATGCGGGCGGCGTGCGGGGCGGCGAGCCAGTCGGCGCCTGCACCGGGCTCGCAGCAGCGAAGGAGACCAACGTGCTGAGCACCAAAAAGTAGAAAAGAAGCAAGAGCCAAATAAGCCAAAGACAAAAAAGGAAAGCACAAAGGGCAGAAGACAGTGAAAACACTAAGAAAAGGAAACTTACCCCTGCACCATCGGGGGCGGCCCCTTCTTGCGATCGAGGCGGCTCGGTGGAAGGGCGCCGGTCCAGCTCCTCTTGGGGGCCGGCTCCTCCGCGACGGGCCGACTGGCACTGGACCGGCTAGAGCCACCCTCTCCCCCGCCAGACCGGATGGAGCTACCCCCGTCAGCGCCGGACCGGCTGGAGTCGCCATCCGTCGCGCGGCGTCGTGACGGCTTGGGAGCCGGCGCGTCCTCATCTTCCTCGTCGACCTCCACGTGAGGGTCGGTGGCCGGCTCGTCATTCTGGCTGGGGAAGACGTCGCCGTCCCCATCGGACTCCTCGCCGGACCGACAAGCGCGTGGCTCGGGCAAGTCGGGCGTGAAGCTCTGACGAGGCGTCTCGCCCTCCTCTCGGAGGATGCAATGGAAGATCTGCCAAGGACAGAAGAAGCAAGCAGATTAGTCAGACGGAAAAAACGGCAAGAAGCACAAGGAAAAGCCGGTTAGCAAGACTTACCTAGGGCGCGCGGGTGTCACGGCTGTAAGGGGCCAGCCCGAACGTCCAGCCTTCCGGCAGTCACTCCTTCGTGATGGTCCACACCCACTCCTTCAGGTTGTTGTAGCGGGGATCACGGTGGGACAGCCGGGTCGGGTCTAGCCAGCCAGAGTAGAAGCACATCTTGTGTGCCCGCTGCTGCAACGACATCATCAACCTGGACATCCAGCTGAGGGTGATGTCCAGGCCGGTCAGACCAGTAGTGACGAGGGAGTGCATGCGCTGTAGCATCGCGTCCGACTCCGTCTTCTTGCCGTAGATCTTCAGATCCCACTGTAGCCGGCTGGACTCCACGTCCTATAACGCGGCAGGTTGATCCGGTCCACGGCGAGGTTGCAGATGTAGAAATACGACTGCTGCCACAGCCGTACCGTGTCCTGCAGCCGGAATTTGGGGTAGCCGGTCTACGTGCAGGAGTAGATGGAGGCGCCGTCGCATGTCACCAACGGCCCCTTGGTGAATTGAACCTGCGGCCGCACTCGCAAGAGCCGGCAAAAGAGCCCAAGATCCGGCTGGATCCCAAGGTAGATTTCGCAGAAAGCAACGAAATGCGCCAGCGTCCCGATGGCATTGGCGCCTAGGTGGTGGAGGCGGAGGTCGAAGAAGGCGAGAAATGTGAGGAAGAACGGGTGCACCGGCAGCACGAAGCCATGGGCCAGATGCGACATGAAGATGACCCGCTCCCCTCCGCCGGGTGTGGCGACTCTTCCCCCGCTGGCACGACCGCACCTCCACCTCCTCCTCCGATGGAAGAACACGAGTCGCCCGGTACTTCTCAATGTGCTCCTCCGTGACGGAGGAGCCGCACCAGGCTCCGCGCTCGGCAGACATTGCCGGTTCGCTAGGAGGCGCTCGGGTGGAAGAGTGACGGTGGCCCGTACCACCGACGACGTTAAACGGGTGGCGCGGCGGGCTACAGCGACGGTGGCGAGCGAGGCGATGCGAGGAAGGCAGGCGCGCAAGAGAAGAATGCGGAAGGAGTGAGCAAATGGACAAACCACTCCCCCCGGGCGTCCCTTCAAAGACCCGGAAGCGGAACCGTCCGCGGTGCCACGTGGCGGCCACCCAGACGCTCCCCGCTCTCCGCATAGTGCAGGATCCTTTGCGCAGGCAGAAGACGCGTAGACGATCCTGGAGCAGAAACCGAAGAGGCAGGCGGCGGTTCCCAAGGTGACGTGCGACGGGACGTTACGCTGCCCACCGCAGAGTAATGATGGCACGTGTGTGCGTGGCCGGCGTCAGCACTGACATCACTGGTAGCGCAACCGCCAAGCCTAGCCAGCCAGAAAATTCAAAATGATGAGGAGCACAAGCACTTTCACCTAAGGGCGAAATCTACACGCGCTCACGGGCTAGTGTTGGGGGGATGACCTCCGGATACCCCAACCAGACAAGAACCATGGCAGTCAGATCACGCCCGGCTAGCGGAGCGCAGCCGGACATGAGCAAGTCAAGCAGGCTACCTCACGATAGCCGGAACAGCGAGAAGCAGCCCGCTACAGCAGCGTAGCCGGAACCAATCAGGAGGACAGGGCGACATGCAGCACAGTGCGTGGTACGCCCTGGTACGATGACAAGGCTGGCAACTACTCGGCCATACCGAAGACTTTGCGGGGTGACACGGTAACAATGGCCCGATGCTGACGACAGGCTCGCACGGCGTTCACTGTGCCCATGACGACCATACCACTTGTACTATGATGAGACGTAGTTGTACCGAGTACTTTAGATGACCAGCCGGCTGGGACCCACCTGTGGGGCCCGCCAGCCGAACTGGCCAGTGAGACCGTTGCCACTCTGCCTATATAAGGAGAGGCAAGGCCTCAGTAGAAAGGGTTGTTCTGTGTGCATTTAAGGCATTAGCTAGAGAATACAACTCGAGGAGCACTTATAGCCCATGTATCCCTCATAGTCAGATCGGCAGGAGTAGGAGCTTTACCTCATCACAAGGGCTCCGAACCTGGATACTTCCTACGTCCAGCTACGCTTTCTTGTATCCAATCCCGCCTGCGGATGACGTCGATAGCTTCCCTGCTAGTCCCCACACCTCTATCTAACCTGCTTAGGTACTGCCGTTCCCAATACAACGACATGGATCCACCAATGTCATTGCATGTATGTTATTTTCACAAATCACATATGGATCCACCAGAGTCATTGCATGTGTGTTCTTTTGACAAACCACACATGGATCCACCAGAGTCATTGCATGTGAGTTACTGTCACAAACCACATATGGATCAACCAATGTCATTACATGTGTGTTCTTTTGACAAACAACATGGATCACCCAATGTCATTGCATGTGTGTTCTTTCCACAAACCACATATGGATCCACAATTGTCATTGCATGTGTGTTATTTCCACAAACCACATATGTACCCACTAGAGTCATTCCACGTGTGTTCGTTCCACAAACCACACATGGATCCACCAGAGTAATTGCATGTGTGTTCATTTCAGAAACCACATATGGATCCACCAATGTCATTGCATGTGTGTTCATGTGACAAACCACACATGGATCCACCAATGTCATTGCATGTGTGTTCTTTCCATGAACCACATATGGATCAACTAGAGTCATTGCATGTGTGTTCTTTCCATAAACCACACATGGATCCACTAGAGTCATTGCATGTGTGTTCCTTTCACAAACCACATATGGATCAACCAATTTCATTGCATGTGTGTTATTTTCACAAACCACATATGGATCAACAAATGTCATTGCATGTGTGGTCTTTTCACAAACCACATATGAAACCACCAATGTCATTGCATGTGTGTTCTTTCCATGAACCATATATGGATCCACCAATGTCCTTGCATGTGTGTTCTTTCCACAAACCATATATGGATCCACCAGAGTCATTGCATGTGTGTTCTTTTCACAAATCACATATGGATCCACTAGAGTCATTGCATGTGTGTTCTTTCCACAAACCGCATATAGATCCACTAGAGTAATTGCATGTGTGTTCTTTTCACAAACCATACATGGAACAACCAATGTCATTGCATTTGTGTTCTTTTCCACAAACCACATATGGATCCACCAGAGTAATTGCATGTGTGTTCTTTTCACAAACCACATATGGATCAACCAATAGCATTGCATGTATGTTCTTTTCACAACCCACATATGGATCAACCAATATCATTGCATGTGTGTTCTTTCCATAAACCACATATGTACCCACTATAGTAATTGCATGTGTGTTCTTTTCCACAAACCACATATGGATCCACTAGAGTAATTGCATGTGTGTTATTTCCACAAACTACATATGGATCCACCAGAGTCATTCTATGTGTGTTATTTTCCACAGACCACATATGGATCCACCAGAGTAAATTCATGTGTGTTCTTTCCACAAACTACATATGGATCCACTAGAGTCATTGCATGTGTGTTATTTTGCACAAACCACATGGATCAACCAATGGCATTGGATGTGTGTTCTTTCCACAAACCATATATGGATCCACCAATGTAATTGCATGTGTGTTGTTTCCACAACCCACATATGGATCAACCAATGTCATTGCATGTGTGTTCATGTCACAAACCACACATGGATCCACCAATGTCACTGCATGTGTTTTCTTTCCATGAACCACATATGGATCCACCAATGTCATTACATGTGTGTTGTTTCCAAAAACCACATAAGGATCCACCAGAGTCATTGCATGTGTGTTCTTTTCACAAACCACATATGGATGCACTAGAGTCATTGCATGTGTGTTCTTTCCACAAACCACATATGGATCCACCAGAGTCATTGCTTGTGTGTTCTTTTCACAAACCATATATGGATCAACCAATGGCATTGTATGTGTGTTCTTTTCACAACCCACATATGGATCAACCAATGTCATTACATGTGTGTTCTTTCCACAAACCACATATGTACCCACTAGAGTAATTGCATGTGTGTTCTTTTCCACAAACCACATATGGATCCACTAGAGTAACTCCATGTGTGTTATTTCCACAAACTACATATGGATCCACCAGAGTCATTGCATGTGAGTTATTTTCCACGTACCACATATGGATCCACTAGAGTCATTTCATGTGTGTTATTTCCCCAAACTATATATGGATCCACCAGAGTAATTGCATGTGTGTTATTTTGCACAAACCACATGGATCAACCAATGGCATTGGATGTGTGTTCTTTCCACAAATCACATATGGATCCACCAATGGCATTGCATGTGTGTTCTTTCCACAACCCACATATGGATCAACCAATGCCATTGCATGTGTGTTCATGTCACAAACCACACATGGATCCACCAATGTCATTGCATGTGTTTTCTTTCCATGAACCACATATCGATCCACCAATGTCATTGCATGTGTGTTCTTTCGAAAAACCACATAAGGATCCACCAGAGTCAGTGCATGTGTGTTCTTTTCTCAAACCACATATGGATCCACTAGAGTCATTGCATGTGTGTTCTTTCGAAAAACCACATAAGGATCCACCAGAGTCATTGCATGTGTGTTCTTTCCACAAACCAAATATGGATCCACCAATGTCATTGCATGTGTGTTCTTTTTTCACAAACCACATATGGATCCACCAGAGTCATTGCATGTGTGTTCTTTTGACAAACCACACATGGATCCACCAGAGTCATTGCATGTGTGTTACGGTCACAAAACACATATGGATCAACCAATTTCATTACATCTATGTTCTTTTGACAAACAACATGGATAAACCAATGGAATTGAATGTATGTTCTTTCCACAAACCACAGGGATCAATAAATGTCATTACATGTGTGTTCTTTCCACAAGCCACTTGGGTCAACCAGAGTCATTGCACGTGTGTTCTTGTCACAAACCACACATGGATCCACTAGAGTAATTGCATGTGTGTTCATGTCACAAATCACATATGGATCCACCAATGTCATTGCATGTGTGTTCATGTCACAAACCACACATGGATCCACCAATGCCATTGCATGTGTGTTCTTTCCATGAACCACATATGGATCAACAAATGTCATTGCATGTGTGGTCTTTTCACAAACCACATATGGAACCACCAATGTCATTGCATGTGTGTTCTTTCCATGAACCACATATGGATCCACCAATGTCATTGCATGTGTGTTCTTTCCACAAACCATATATGGATCCACCAATGTCATTGCATGTGTGTTCTTTCCACAAACCACATATGGATCCACTAGAGCATTGCATGCGTGTTTTTTTCCACAAACCACATATGGATCCACTAGAGTCATTGCATGTGTGTTATTTTCACAAACCACACATGGATCCACCAGAGTCATTGCATGTGTGTTCTTTCCACAAACCACATATTTACCCACTAGAGTAATTGCATGTGTTTTCTTTTCCACAAACCACTTATGGATCCACTAGAGTCATTGCATGTGTGTTCTTCCCACAAACCACATATGGATCCACCAGAGTAATTGCATGTGTGTTCCTTTCACAAACCACATATGGATCAACCAATGTCATTGCATGTGTGTTATTTTCACAAACCACATATGGATCAACAAATGTCATTGCATGTGTGGTCTTTTCACAAACCACATACACAACCACCAATGTCATTGCATGTGTGTTCTTTCCATGAACCACATATGGATCCACCAATGTCATTGCATGTGTGTTCTTTCCACAAACCATATATGGATCCACTAGAGTCATTGCATGTGTGTCCTTTTCACAAACCACATATGGATCCACTAGAGTCATTACATGTGTGTTCTTTCCACAAACCGCATATAGATCTACTAGAGTCATTGCATGTTTGTTCTTTCCACAAACCATATATGGAACAACCAATGTCATTGCATTTGTGTTCTTTTCCACAAACCACATATGGATCCACCAGAGTAATTGCATGTGTGTTCTTTTCACAAACCACATATGGATCAACAAATGTCACTGCATGTGTGTTCTTTTCACAAACCACATATGGATCAACCAATGTCATTGGATGTGTGTTCTTTCCACAAACCACATAAGTACCCACTAGAGTAATTGCATGTGTGTTCTTTTCCACAAACCACTTATGGATCCATTAGAGTCATTACATGTGTGTTCTTTCCACAAACCACATATGGATCCACTAGAGTCATTGCATGTGTGTTCCTTTCACAAACCATATATGGATCAACCAATGTCATTGCATGTCTGTTCTTTTCATGAACCACATATGGATCCACTAGAGTCATTGCATTTGTGTTCTTTTCACAAACAACATATGGACCCACCAATGCCATTGCATGTGTATTCTTATACTAAAACCAACACTAGAGTCACTGCATGTATGTTCTTTTCACAAACCACACATGGACCCACAAGGGTCATTGCATGTGTGTTCTTTCCACAAACCACATGGATCAACCAATGACATTGAATGTGTGTTCTTTTGACAAATAACATGAATCAACAAATGGAGAATATCATTTTGCAGCCCGAAAGTTGGGGCGCCCAGGCAACGCGGTACCCAAGTTCCCTGAAATCAGCCGGGATGACTACAGTTGGTGTGCCAAATACTCAGAGGGTATTTTTCAGCACGAATTCAACTTTACGTTTCAATACGAAAAATCAGGCTAACAGCCGTCAACTTGGGCCCCCACGTAAGTTCTCGCCGTTATGTCACTCCTATTGCTTAGGTGTCAATTAGGCTTGCAGCGTTGGCGCTTGCATCTATTACGCGTCTTCTTCTTCCCTGGAACGGCAATCTGTGCGGCATCGCAGCCATGGCGTGGAGCTGGGACATGGACGAACCTGCTCGGCCCAGCTCTCCTCCCTGTAGGCTTGCAGCTTTGCGCCTGCATCCATTACGCGTCTTCTTCTTCCCTAGAGCGGCAATCTGTGGTCGCGGCCATGGCGCAGAGCTAGGACGTGACGAACCTGCTCGGCCTCGCTCTCCTCCCTATCCTGAGTCGAAGCTCGCCCTCACCATGGATGCACCCATGGCACGGTGCGGGGACGAGAATTGGTTCCCGGTGAGATCTGTCACCGTGTCGACCATGCTCGGTTCTGTTTTCCTCTTCTAGAATCCGAGCTCGCCGTCGTCGTGGTTGGACCCGCACCAATTCTGCCACCTCTCTAGAGGTCTCTGTGGTAGCTCAAGTTCTGTCATGTTGAACCTATAAGAGAATTTGGAGCTGGGCGGCGGCAACCCGTTGATGAACCTGCAAGGAATTTGCTGAAGACTGCGTGCCGCTCCAAGGTCTTCGGCTGATGCCTTCGGCTTCTGCCAATGCTGTTGAGGTCCACGTTGATTGCTCTGCCACAGAATGGGCAAAACAGTCTCCCCCTATGGTGGAAACGGATTAGGCCACACCGTAACCGCCTCAGCACGTAGCGGCTCTTGTTGTCCCTAGATACCTTGCTATCGTCCACTTCATCATCCTCCTACTGTTGATTTTTAAGAACATAACTTAGAACTCATACATATGATTGAATTGTATTACAACTCAAGAATTGACACCATGTATATGTAAGACAATATATCCGTGGATATCAAAGATAAAGCATCTCAGCAATAATTTGATCGGTTCATATATCATTTCATCTCAACATAATGACAAATAATTGCATTAGAGTGAATGTAGGATAAATGTAGGGGCCTCATAAGTTTCTTCAGGGATGGAGTCAGTGAACCAAGTAATAATTGCACAACCTGTAATGTTGTTGTACATCACCCCAGGTTCACTAACTCATCTCTGAAAATTTTTGACACCAATGTGTCCGCCTCTCTTTTGGGAAAAATTTGAATCATTGGCCACAATAAGAAATTGAAATGTAATCGTACAAAACATTATGCAGGGATATACATAGTTAGGTACAAAAAGAAGCCTAAATATTGTAATTATAAATAAAAAACCAAACAATTAATCATCAGGTACATGTTAAAAATACTTATGATCAAAACCATTCATATACATATGCATCATACCAATCATTAAAAGATCAGAAACAATTCAAGGATCATATATGTAGTTCCATATGAGAATAAATCTAGGGCCTCATAATTTGTTTCAGAGATGGAGTGGGTGAACCAAAGTACCAACAGGACAACCTATATTGTTTGTGTGCATTGCTGCCTCAGGTTCACCAACCCATCCCTAAAACACGACACCATCATACGTGTCTCCCCTTGAAATCTTTTGGGGCAAATTTCAATCATCGGCCTCGGTGACAAACTAAAACGTAATTCTTATACACTAAGAATGCATAGAATAGATAATTCGAATATCATAGTTCTATGAATGTAGAATAAAGATTGCGGCCTCATAAGTTTCTACAGGGATGGCGTAAGCGAACCAAGTAACACTTGCACAGCTTATATTGATCTTGTACATGGCCCCAGGTTCGCTAACTCATCCTTGAAAAAATCTGACACCAATGTGTCTGCCTCTCTTTGGGGAAAATTTGAATCATTGGCCACAATAAGAAATTGAAATGTAATCGTACAAAACAATATTCAGGGATATACATAGTCAGGTACAAAAACAAGCCTAAATATTGTAATTATAAATAAAAAACCAAACAATTAATCTTCAGGTACATGTTAAAAATACTTATGATCAAAACCATTCATATACATATGCATCATACCAATCATTAAAAGATCAGAAACAAATCAAGGATCATATATGTAGTTCCATATGAGAATAAATCAAGGGCCTCATAATTTGTTTTAGAGATGGAGTTGGAGAACCAAAGTACCAACAACACAATCTATATTGTTTGTGTGCATTGTTGCCTCAGGTTCACCAACCCATCCCTAAAACACGACACCATCATACGTGTCTCCCTTGAACTCTTTTGGGGCAAATTTCAATCATCGGCCTTGATGACAAACTGAAATGTAATTCTTATACACTATGAATGCATGGAATAGATAATTCAAATATCATAGTTCTATGAATGTAGAATAAAGATTGCGACCTCATAAGTTTCTATAGAGATGGCGTAAGCGAACCAAGTAACAATTGCACATCTTATATTGATCTTGTACATGGCCCCAGGTTTGCTCACTCATCCCTGAAAAAATCTGACACCAATGTGTCTGCCTCTCTTTGGGGAAGATTTGAATCATTGGCCACAATAAGAAATTGAAATGAAATCGCACAAAACAATATTCAGGGATATACATATGCATCATACAATGCATTCATAGATCAGAAACAATACAGAGATTATATATATAGGTTCCATATGAGAGAAAAATTAGGGCCTCATTTTTTTAGCGATGGAGTCGGAGAACCAAAATACCAACAGCACAACCTATATTGTTTATGTGCATTGCTGCCTGAGGTTCACTAACCATCCCTAAGAAAACGACACCATCGGATGCCCTTGCACAATTTTGGGGAAAAATTGAATCATTGGGCTCAGTAAGGAATAGAAATGTAATGTTATAGGCCTGATGTGTATCGAAATCAACACTCAACTAGCAAACTCAACTAGATGGCAGATGAGCAGATTGGGGTTTTGTGACTAGATGGCAGATGCATCAATCGACCGATCGAACCATATATATACTACCCTACTTCAAGAGCAAAAGAATATGTACACGATTGAGCAAATCCTATGTATGAATAGTGAAAACTGCGACTGCGACTAGAGAAGCTAGCAATGTAGTACCTCGGACTCCTCATCAGGGACCTCCTCCTCGAACTCGTCATTCTCCGCGATTGCATCTAAGATTTCTGGTATGGTGATGGGGTCGTTGTTGTAGAGCACCGGATTGCCTCCGCCTGCCGCCTGCCCTCCTTCCAGATCTGCCGCTGGCACCACAACATTGTCGGCCACCTGCTACTCGGCGGCGACGGCTACTACCTGCTCCTCGGCGGTGACGGCTACCACCTGCTGCTCGGCAGCGATGACTACTGGCAAGACGGATGAGCTCGCACCTTCGACGGCGCGGCGACAAGCGGCGTTCGTGCCCGGAGAAGACGCCTCTGCATGCTTGGCGACGACCGAGCCATTTGCTGCTGCACCTTCAACTGGCTTCACCTCCGGCTCGTCTCCACGCGTACGCTTCATGGCGCACCAAGGGAAGGAGGTAGTGAAAGCGAGGGAGCTTCGGCGCACGCGGTAGGTGTAGATTGGGATCTTGGGACTAGACGGACTGGGGGAAAATGGCACGAGCTCATGGAAGAAGAAGGTCGAGGGGGGTTATAAACACTGGACCGTTCATAGTCCTCGAGTGGACACATGTGGTGGGCGGGGGGCTACCACGATCTCCACCCTTTTTTTGGGTTCCCTTTTTTTTGAAACAACCACGATCTCCACTTTAGAGCCGCATTGAAAACACGCTCATGGCAGACCTCGATTCCACTGCATGCAAGTGGCGTGGAACCAATTTCTAGCAACGTTAGATCTACTCGAGGGGTCCCTTGACTCATGGAAGTTACTAGCGATAGGGCCCAGTTGGAAGTGAGATTTAGAGTGCTGCGTAAAAATGGGATATGTCTTATTAAAATCAAGTGGCAATAAATTGCAGAGTCCCGTCGACAACCGTGCACTCGATGACCCCGTTGCCCTGTGCATGTGTTGTAGTAGCAGTAGTAGGCTTTTCAGACTTGATTAAACTTCACATGACTGCTCACGACTTTTTCCATGGACGGCATCATGTTCCGTCCTGTAGAAGTCTCGCTGAGGGAGACGTCCATGCTGTCTCACGCTGTACCGTGATGGGCACGACGTGTGCAATGATCATCGTTGGATCGCACAGAATCAATGATTGGTGCGCACGATCTGTGTGACAACTGTCACAACCAATCAGGGAGTAGCAGACAGGGTGATCACAGGTTTGGGCTTCTACGAAAGATAGAGAGAGGGGGGCAAAACTAAGTAGTACCACATAAAACCAAGGGCAAAACAGAGTAGTATAAAAATGGAAAGTGTCTTGTACAAAGAAATACATCGTGGCATACATCAAATTATGCCAAGATAGATCCACTAGAGATCATTGGATGTGTGTTCTTCTCATAAACCACACATGGATCCACCAGTGTGATTGCATGTCTACTCTTTTCATTAACCATAGTTAGAGTCATTGCATGTATGCTCTTTTCACAAACCACATATCACCAGTGTCATTGCATTTGTGTTCTTCTCATGAACCACACATGGATCCACCTAGTGTGCTTGCATGTCTGTTCTTTTCACAAACCACATATGGATCCACCAGTAGCATTGCATGTCTGTTCTTTTCATGAACCACACCCAGTATCATTGCATGTCTATTCCTCTAAACAAACCACATGAGGATCCACCAGTGTCATTGCATGTCTGTTCTTTTCATGAACCACACATGGATCCACCAGTGTCATTGCATGTGTGTTCTTTTCATGAACCACAGCTAGAGTCATTGCATGTGTGTTCTTCTAAACAAACCACACATGGATCCACCTAGTGTGATTGCATATCTATTCTTTTCACAAACCACACATGGATCCACCAGTGTCATTGCATGTGTGTTCTTTTCATGAACCACAGCTAGAGTCATTGCATGTGTGTTCTTTCCACAAACCACACATGGATCCACCTAGTGTCATTGCATGTTTGTTCCTCTAAACAAAACACATAAGGATCCACCAGTGTCATTGCATGTCTGTTCTTCTCATGAACCACAACCAGTGGCATTGCATGTTTGTTCTTCTCACAAACCACATAAGGATCCACCAGTGTCATTGGATGTGTGTTCTTCTCATGAACCACACATGGATCCACCCAGTGTCATTGCATGTCTGTTCTTTTAATGAACCACAGCTAGAGTCATTGCATGTCTGTGGTTTCCACAAACCACATATGGATGCACCAGTGTCATTGCATGTCTGTTCTTTTCATGAACCACACCCAGTATCATTGCATATCTGTTCCTCTAAACAAACCACATATGGATCCACCTAGTGGCATTGCATGTGTGTTCTTCTCATGAACCACACAAGGATCCACCCAGTGTGATTGCATGGCTGTTCTTTTCACAAACCACATATGGATCCACCAGTGTCATTGCATGTCTGCTCTTTTCACAAACCACATATCACCAGTGTCATTGCATGCGTGTTCTTCTCACAAACCACATAAGGATCCACCAGTGTCACTGCATGTCTGTTCCTCTCATAAACCACACATGGATCCACAGCTAGAGTCATTGCATGTCTGTTCTTCTCACAAACCACATAAGGATTCACCGGTGTCATTGGATGTGTGTTCTTCTCATGAACCACACATGGATCCACCAGTGTGATTGCATGTCTGCTCTTTTCATTAACCACAGTTAGAGTCGTTGCATGTCTGTGCTTTTCACAAACCACATTTCCCCAGTGTTCATTGCATGTGTGTTCTTCTCATGAACCACACATGGATCCACCCAGTGTGATTGCATGTGTGTTCTTCTCACAAACCAAATATGGATCCACTAGTGTCATTGCATGTCTAATCTTTTCACAAACCACATATCACCAGAGTCATTGCATGTCTGTTCTTCTCACAAAGCACATAAGGATCCAGCAGTGTCATTGGATGTGTGTTCTTTTCATGAACCACACAAAGTGTCATTGCATGTCTGTTCTTTTCACAAACCACATATGGATCCACCAGTGTCATTGCATGTCTGCTCTTTTCACAAACCACGTATCACCAGTGTCATTGTATGTGTGTTCTTTCCACAGACCACATAAGGATCCACCAGTGTCATTGGATGTGTGTTATTTTCATGAACCACACCTAGTGTCATTGCATGCATGTTCCTCTCATAGACCACACATGGATCCCCCAGTGCCATTGCATGTGTGCTCTTCTCATGAACCACAGCTAGAGTCATTGCATGTGTGTTCTTCTCATGAACCACAGCTAGAGTCAGTGCATGTGTGTTCTTATCATGAACCACATCTAGAGTCATTGCATGTCTATTGTTCTCACAAACCATACTAGTGTCATTGGATGTGTGGTCTTTTCATGAACCACACCAGTGTCATTGGATGTGTGTTCTTCTCACAAACCACACAAGGATCCACCAGTGTCATTGCATGTGTGTTCCTCTCATGAACCATACATGGATCCACCAAGTGTCATTGCATGTCTGTTCTTCTCACAAAACACACATGGATCCACCAGTGTCATTGCATGTCTGTTCTTTTCATGAACCACACCCAGTGTCATTGCATATCTGTTCCTCTCATAAACCACACATGGATCTACCAGTGTCATTGGATGTGTGTTCGTATCGTGAACCACACCCAGTGCCATTGCATGTTTGTTCCTCTCACAGACCACACATGGATCCACCAGTGTCATTGCATGTGTGTTCTTCTCATGAACCACACCTAGTGTCATTGCATGTGTGTTCCTTTCACAAACTACACATGGATCCACTAGTGTCATTGGATGTGTGTTCCTCTCATGAACTACATCTAGAGTCATTGCATGTGTGTTCTTATCACAAACCACATAAGGATACACCAGTGTCATTGCATGTGTGTTCTTCTCATGAACCACAGCTAGAGTCATTGCATGTCTGTTCTTCTGACAAACCACATAAGGATCCACCAGTGTCATTGGATGTGTGTTCTTCTCATGAACCACACATGGATCCACCAGTGTGATTGCATGTCTGCTCTTTTCATTAACCACAGTTAGTCATTGCATGTCTGTGCTTTTCACAAACCACATATCACCAGTGTCATTGGATGCGTGTTCTTCTCATGAACCACAAATGGAACCACCCAGTGTGATTGCATGTGTGTTCTTCTCACAAACCACATACGGATCCACCAGTGTTATTGCATGTCTTCTGTTTTCACAAACCACATATCACTAGAGTCATTGCATGTCTGTTCTTCTCACAAACCACATATGGATCCACCAGTGTCATTGCATATCTGCTCTTTTCACAAACCACATATCACAGTGTCATTGTATGTGTGTTCTTTCCACAGACCACATAAGGATCCACCAGTGTCATTGGATGTCTGTTCCTCTCATAAACCACATAAGGATCCACTAGTGTCATTAGATGTGTGTTCTTTTCATGAACCACACCTAGTGTCATTGCATGCATGTTCCTCTCACAGACCACATATGGATCCACCAGTGACATTGTATGTGTGTCCTTCTCATGAACCACGGCTAGAGTCATGGCATGTGTGTTCTTCTCATGAACCACTCTAGAGTCATTGCATGTCTTTTCTTCTCACAAACCACATAAGGATCCAGCAGTGTCATTGGATGTGTGTTCTTCTCACAAACCACACAAGGATCCACCAGTGTCATTGCATGTGTGTTCCTCTCATCAACCACACATGTATCCACCAAGTGTCATTGCATGTCTGTTCGTCTCACAAACCACACATGGATCCACCAGTGTCATTGCATGTTTGTTCTTTTCATGAACCACACCCAGCGTCATTGCATGTCTGTTCCTCTCATAAACCACACATGGATCCACCATTGTCATTGGATGTGTGTTCTTCTCATGAACCACACCTAGTGCCATTGCATGTTTGTTCCTCTCACAGACCACACATGGATCCACCAGTGTCATTGCATGTGTGTTCTTCTCATGAACCACACCTAGTGTCACTGCATGTGTGCTCCTTTCACAAACTACACATGGATCCACCAGTGTCATTGGATGTGTTTTCCTCTCATGAACCACATCTAGAGTCATTGCATGTGTGTTCTTCTCACAAACCACATAAGGATACACCAGTGTCATTGCATGTGTGTTCTTCTCATGAACCACAACTAGAGTCATTGCATGTGTGTTCTTCTCATGCACCACATCTAGAGTCATTGCATGTCTTTTCTTCTCACAAACCACATAAGGATCCAGCAATGTCATTGGATGTGTGTTCTTTTCATGAACCACACCCAGTGTCATTGGATGTGTGCTCTTCTCACAAACCACACATGGATCCACCAGTGTCATTGCGTGTGTGTTCCTCTCATGAACCACACCTAGTGTCACTGCATGTGTGCTCCTTTCACAAACTACACATGGATCCACCAGTGTCATTGGATGTGTTTTCCTCTCATGAACCACATCTAGAGTCATTGCATGTGTGTTCTTCTCACAAACCACATAAGGATCCACCAGTGTCACTGCATGTCTGTTCCTCTCATAAACCACACATGGATCCACAGCTAGAGTCATTGCATGTCTGTTCTTCTCACAAACCACATAAGGATTCACCGGTGTCATTGGATGTGTGTTCTTCTCATGAACCACACATGGATCCACCAGTGTGATTGCATGTCTGCTCTTTTCATTAACCACAGTTAGAGTCGTTGCATGTCTGTGCTTTTCACAAACCACATTTCCCCAGTGTTCATTGCGTGTGTGTTCTTCTCATGAACCACACATGGATCCACCCAGTGTGATTGCATGTGTGTTCTTCTCACAAACCAAATATGGATCCACTAGTGTCATTGCATGTCTAATCTTTTCACAAACCACATATCACCAGAGTCATTGCATGTCTGTTCTTCTCACAAAGCACATAAGGATCCAGCAGTGTCATTGGATGTGTGTTCTTTTCATGAACCACACAAAGTGTCATTGCATGTCTGTTCTTTTCACAAACCACATATGGATCCACCAGTGTCATTGCATGTCTGCTCTTTTCACAAACCACGTATCACCAGTGTCATTGTATGTGTGTTCTTTCCACAGACCACATAAGGATCCACCAGTGTCATTGGATGTGTGTTATTTTCATGAACCACACCTAGTGTCATTGCATGCATGTTCCTCTCATAGACCACACATGGATCCCCCAGTGCCATTGCATGTGTGCTCTTCTCATGAACCACAGCTAGAGTCATTGCATGTGTGTTCTTCTCATGAACCACAGCTAGAGTCAGTGCATGTGTGTTCTTATCATGAACCACATCTAGAGTCATTGCATGTCTATTGTTCTCACAAACCATATAAGGGTCCAGCAGTGTCATTGGATGTGTGGTCTTTTCATGAACCACACAAGGATCCACCAGTGTCATTGCATGTGTGTTCCTCTCATGAACCATACATGGATCCACCAAGTGTCATTGCATGTATGTTCTTCTCACAAAACACACATGGATCCCCCAGTGTCATTGCATGTCTGTTCTTTTCATGAACCACACCCAGTGTCATTGCATATCTGTTCCTCTCATAAACCGCACATGGATCTACCAGTGTCATTGGATGTGTGTTCGTATCGTGAACCACACCCAGTGCCATTGCATGTTTGTTCCTCTCACAGACCACACATGGATCCACCAGTGTCATTGCATGTGTGTTCTTCTCATGAACCACACCTAGTGTCATTGCATGTGTGTTCCTTTCACAAACTACACATGGATCCACTAGTGTCATTGGATGTGTGTTCCTCTCATGAACTACATCTAGAGTCATTGCATGTGTGTTCTTATCACAAACCACATAAGGATACACCAGTGTCATTGCATGTGTGTTCTTCTCATGAACCACAGCTAGAGTCATTGCATGTCTGTTCTTCTGACAAACCACATAAGGATCCACCAGTGTCATTGGATGTGTGTTCTTCTCATGAACCACACATGGATCCACCAGTGTGATTGCATGTCTGCTCTTTTCATTAACCACAGTTAGTCATTGCATGTCTGTGCTTTTCACAAACCACATATCACCAGTGTCATTGGATGCGTGTTCTTCTCATGAACCACAAATGGAACCACCCAGTGTGATTGCATGTGTGTTCTTCTCAGAAACCACATACGGATCCACCAGTGTCATTGCATGTCTTCTGTTTTCACAAACCACATATCACTAGAGTCATTGCATGTCTGTTCTTCTCACAAACCACATATGGATCCACCAGTGTCATTGCATATCTGCTCTTTTCACAAACCACATATCACAGTGTCATTGTATGTGTGTTCTTTCCACAGACCACATAAGGATCCACCAGTGTCATTGGATGTCTGTTCCTCTCATAAACCACATAAGGATCCACTAGTGTCATTAGATGTGTGTTCTTTTCATGAACCACACCTAGTGTCATTGCATGCATGTTCCTCTCACAGACCACATATGGATCCACCAGTGACATTGTATGTGTGTCCTTCTCATGAACCACGGCTAGAGTCATGGCATGTGTGTTCTTCTCATGAACCACTCTAGAGTCATTGCATGTCTTTTCTTCTCACAAACGACATAAGGATCCAGCAGTGTCATTGGATGTGTGTTCTTCTCACAAACCACACAAGGATCCACCAGTGTCATTGCATGTGTGTTCCTCTCATCAACCACACATGTATCCACCAAGTGTCATTGCATGTCTGTTCTTCTCACAAACCACACATGGATCCACCAGTGTCATTGCATGTTTGTTCTTTTCATGAACCACACCCAGCGTCATTGCATGTCTGTTCCTCTCATAAACCACACATGGATCCACCATTGTCATTGGATGTGTGTTCTTCTCATGAACCACACCTAGTGCCATTGCATGTTTGTTCCTCTCACAGACCACACATGGATCCACCAGTGTCATTGCATGTGTGTTCTTCTCATGAACCACACCTAGTGTCACTGCATGTGTGCTCCTTTCACAAACTACACATGGATCCACCAGTGTCATTGGATGTGTTTTCCTCTCATGAACCACATCTAGAGTCATTGCATGTGTGTTCTTCTCACAAACCACATAAGGATACACCAGTGTCATTGCATGTGTGTTCTTCTCATGAACCACAACTAGAGTCATTGCATGTGTGTTCTTCTCATGCACCACATCTAGAGTCATTGCATGTCTTTTCTTCTCACAAACCACATAAGGATCCAGCAGTGTCATTGGATGTGTGTTCTTTTCATGAACCACACCCACTGTCATTGGATGCGTGTTCTTCTCACAAACCACACATGGATCCACCAGTGTCATTACATGTGTGTTCCTCTCATGAACCACACATGGATCCACCAAGTGTCATTGCATGTATGTTCTTCTCACAAACCACACATGGATCTACCAGTGTCATTGCATGTCTGTTCTTTTCATGAACCACAGCCAGTGGCATTGCATGTCTGTTCCTCTCATAAACCACACATGGATCCACCAGTGTCATTGGATGTGTGTTCTTCTCATGAACCACACCCAATGCCATTGCATGTTTGTTCCTCTCACAGACCACACATGGATCCACCAGTGTCATTGCATGTGTGTTCTTCTCATGAACCACACCCAGTGTCATTGCATGTGTGTTCCTTTCACAAACTACACATGGATCCACCAGTGTCATTAGATGTGTGTTCCTCTCATGAACCACATCTAGAGTCATTGCATGTGTGTTCTTCTCATGAACCACAACTAGTCATTGCATGTATGTTCTTCTCACAAACCACATAAGGATCCACCGGTGTCATTGGATGTGTGTTCTTCTCATGAACCACACATGGATCCACCAGTGTGATTGCATGTCTGCTCTTTTCATTAACCACAGTTAGAGTCGTTGCATGTCTATGCTTTTCACAAACCACATATCACCAATGTCATTGCATGTGTGTTCTTCTCATGAACCACACATGGATCCACCTAGTGTGATTGCATGTGTGTTCTTCTCACAAACCACATATCGATCCACCAGTGTCATTGCATGTCTGCTCTTTTTACAAACCACATATGGATCCTAATTAACCTTAGGAGATCCCTAACCTTAGCCCGCCAATGGGTGGCTGTTAAACCGAGTCTTCTAGAAGGCACGCCCTAACACAGTTGTTCTTCTTGACGATTGTTACATACCGTTCGATCGGGGCGCTTGGATGATTGGGATGGTCTTCGTGAGAGCGATCCGCGAGTAGGCTGTTCTGCGGCATGATCGGCCACGCTTTCTCTGGATAAACTGGCAACACCGGGCGCTCCCCTGTTGCGAGTGTCACGACTCACGAGTTCAGTGGACCATATCCCAGTGTTAGGTCCCCATTACTTCTCTTACTGCCCATACTTATCTTCCTTCCCCTCGAAGCCACTTTCCCCACTTCACTCCCATCCTGCCGTAGCCACAAGCCGACGGCGCCTCCATCCCAATCCCCTCTCCGGCAGCCACCCCCCTCTCGCCATGGGATCAAGGGGAGACGGCGAGAAAACGCGTCGTGACGACAGGGACGGTGATTTCGATGTGAGTCCTCTCATATCTATCTCTATCATTTGTGGCCAGTTATCTATTTTTTGAGCTAGATCTAATCTATTTACTCATGCGCATATGATGTGTTAGGCCAACCAGACGATGTATGACTCCGACTATCACGGTTTAGCGGATGAAGACAGTCCTCTACTATGTAAACATGGATATGTGCCTGCTAAATTTGTAGCGTTCGAAGGACGAAACGCAGGCAGGAAGTTTCTACGATGTCAAGGACATCGTGCAATGATGCAAGGCAGAAGTTGTGGTGTTGTCAAATGGGTAGATCTAGAGTGGCCCAAATCGATGCAGAAAACGCTAGACAAACTATGGGAAATGACTATTGAGTTGAAAGAATCTGTATTCAGCTCACTTCTTGACAGTGTTGAGATGAAGCTATGGGAACCAGTTGACACGACCAAGCATAAGCGAGATCTCTGGTGGGTGTAAGACAAGGTTAGCAAAGTCGAGAAGGAGAGGGACGCGGTGTTGGCCCTGAAGGCTAAAGAAGAGAAATAACTGACTCAAGCAAGGAATGATATTCACCAGGCCAAAGTCCTGCAGTTCACAACTACGAGTATTGACAAGTGCATGAGGAAAAATGCTGAGAAATAATTGAAGTTGTGCAAGGAAGATGCTAAAAGGAAGGAGCAGACGATTCGATCCTTTCTCTCGCAGGAAGATGCGCATCGGGTTAAGATTAGGAAGATCAAGGAGATGTGTGATAACTAGTTCTATTTAGCTTAAGCTCCGTGCCTTTTAAAGTTGTAATAGTTGTACTTGTTGACCTAGCGGTCTGAACTATTGGCCCCGGAGTCCTGGGAGGAAAAAAATTGGTCGCCCGTTAATCTGTCTTAACCCAACATTACTTCTTTTGTCTGACCAATGCCCCTTGGATATTACGCTCGTCGCTTCGTTGTCCTCGTGTACAAATAGGAGGTGCCACAGCGCATCGCTTCGTCGTCCATCCCCTCGTCCTCTCCAATCTCCACCGCGCCATTGCTTCGTCGTCCATCCCCTCGCTCCCTCCCCAATCTCCACCGCGCCGCCATGGAGATGCCCTCGCTGAACTTCTACGAGGCGGTG
Source organism: Avena sativa (assembly GCA_916181665.1). Lineage (NCBI taxonomy): Eukaryota > Viridiplantae > Streptophyta > Magnoliopsida > Poales > Poaceae > Avena > Avena sativa. The sequence goes on along the minus strand of OV702289.1, from coordinate 537,218,551 downwards.
ATGTTCGTGCACTTCGACATCCTCGCTCTGCTGGCCATGACGGTGCCCCACGGATGGTGCATCAGCTATACGGGGGTGCCGGTGGATCCGCTCCTCGTCCCCGGGAGAGCCGTGATGGAGAGCGAAATCATGGCGCGCCGCCGCCAGATGCCCGCGTGGAAGAGGGCGCTACCCCGGTACGCGGCGGCCAGCCCATACTGGCCGGCGCTGTTCAAGAAGGAGCGGAAGGCCAAGATTGGCAACCACATCGTTTACGGGCGCGTGGTGCACCGGGATCTCCACAACTGAGAAGGGCGAGAGAGGTTCTGGTCCATCCCTGGACGGACCAAGTACACCGTCATCGCCTACACTCGCCTTGAAGAGGTGCTCAGTCTCGCGAACAATGCGGAAATCATGGAGGTTCCGTCCGATGACGACGAGGAAGCCGGCAGCTCGGAGGACAGCGACAGCGGAAGTGAAATTGTTGACTAGTGGTTGAATTAATGTAGGATGTGAAATCGCACCTTTGTTTAGAAGAATTTGTGGTTGAATTAATGAAATGCCTCGATTTAGATCTCTGTCTCGATTAATTTGTGGAAGAATTTGTGATTTAGATCAATTTCTGCCTCGATTTAGATCTCTGTCCTGGATTGGGAACGTGACCATGGACCAAAGACCCCCTTTCTACTAGTGTATTCTGACATTGGTGGTTTGTTTAAACATAATCTACGTGGATTGTGCCGCATGCAAATGGCACAACCACAATTTATAAAGTGGAAGCACGTACACCCGGTTACTAGAGATCCGGGAGCTTCGCCAGATGCAGGGTATGAAGGAGCAGAGAGGCGGTGAGATAGATGGGCTCAAGATTAGGCCAGAAAGTGGTACCGATTTCCTCCTCATCTGGGCATTATCGGTTGCCATTGTTGTTTATGTTGCCACGTCGTTGTGCAGCATCTGAAATAAGTTGCTGCTTTGTGCAGTGTGGCAGCCTAAATAATTTATTTCTATGCCACTTACATTCCATCGAATTTGGAGACCTCCCGCCCCTCAGCAATCGTGGAACCATTTCTGCATGTTTTGAGATAGCAGTGGCGCAATCACAGTTTCGGACTCAACTACTAACTCGAGCGTTTCCAAACCCTAAGTCGCGGTACATTTTACTTAGAGAACGTGGCTAGATTATTTCGCCCATCAAAGTACCACACACAGAGCTCCAGAATTTAACCGAATTACATATATATGTTCAAGCTCAACACATTACTATGCATCTTCATTGCCAGTAGCCTTCTTCCGCAGCCTGGGTACCAAGCATTCATTTCCTGCCTTCTTCCTCTTCCCCGGTGCCAATTTTCTTAGCTTCATGTACTCTGCATCGCCGGGATAATGGGCACCAGAATCGTTCCCAGCATCATCTTTCCAGTCGTTTTTAATTTCTTCAGGCATCAAAATGACTGATCCGCCAGTCATGTTTCTAACCTTGCAGTGCTTCGTGTCAAAGAAACAGGACTGTTGCATAACTGCCCAATATCTACAGAGTAAATAAAACAAAAATTACAATTCAGCACAAACATGCGAACCCCAAGATACTTTTGCTTACCAGCAGCTTCCACATCCAGTACATCACAATTCAGCTCAAACATGCAATCCGAAGCATACCTTTTCATCAACCCAATTAGCTAACTATCACACGTTAGAGGAACCATGATGCCACGTTCATCCATGAAGCTAAACTTTGCAGTCTGCTTCAGCCATAATTCATCATGATTATGCAAAGCAGCAACCATACCAGATATAGTGCAGATCTGCGCAGTCGCTTCTTCCATCGTGATACAATGGTGTCCATACCACTTGCCCTTAGAGTCGTACCTGAAGAGGACTACCGTAACCAGGTAAGGGGGGTCCACGGAGATCCCAATTGACAGAAAACTATGGACAAAATATGTTTGTCAACGTTGGGCTAACAAACAATTTTAGGTTCAGTAGCCAGCTAGCAGTTATAATTAGTGTGAATAGCAACGAGAAGGGTAGCTCACCCGCTTATAGCCAGAACTTCTTCTTTCTTGGTAGTAGGATCTGCCATCCTCCGAGCTGCTCGGCTCGTCGGCGGCAGAGGCGGGCTAGAGCCTCGCAACGGCGGCTACGACATGCGCCATTGGAGCTCGGGATCAGCGACTGGGCGCAGCAACTTGGCGCCGGAAGTCAAATGTTCGAAGGAATCATCCTGCCTGGAGGGTGGATTCCGACACCGTCGGTGCTAGGGGAAAGGTGGGAATAGATTTGTGAAATTGGTCAACGCATCCAATCCACTTAGTTAGGTTGCCGCGTTGGCGCTCGTGTCACGGACAGATGACCGTCATGAGGGTCCCGACCGTCTACTTCACGGGGCAGTTTAACAGAATGTTTGAATTTGGCAGGGATGAGATGAGTTTGCCTCGAAATGGTCCCTCTCAGTAGTTGGCAGCCCATCATTTCGAAATGCGGAAATTTTAGGCAACTTAGGTACCGCCATGCGCTGGCCTGCGAACTTTGGTACCGTAGACGAATATGCCCCAACCAATGGCATTGCATGTGTGTTATTGTCATAAACCACATATGGATCAACCAATGTCACTGCATGTGTGTTCATGTCACAAACCACACATGGATCCACCAATGTCATTGCATGTGTGTTCTTTCCATGAACCACATATGGATCCACCAATGTCATTCCATGTGTGTTCTTTCCACAAACCACATATGGATCCACCAATGTCATTGCATGTGTGTTCTTTTCCACAAAGAACATATGGATCCACTAGAGTCATTGCATGTGTTGTTTTTCCACAAACCACACATATATCCACTAGAATCATTGCATGTGTGTTCTTTCCACAAACCACATATGGATCCACCAGAGTCATTGCATGTGTGTTCTTTTAATAAACCATATATGGATCAACCAATGGCATTGCATGTGTGTTCTTTTCACAACCCACATATGGATCAACCAATGTCATTGCGTGTGTGTTCTATTCACAAACCACATATGTACCCACTAGAGTAATTGCATGTGTGTTCTTTTCCACAAACCACATATGGATCCACTAGAGTCATTGCATGTGTGTTCTTTCCACAAACTACATATGGATCTACAAGAGTCATTGCATGTGTGTTATTTTCCACAAACCACATGGATCAACCAATGGCATTGCATGTGTGTTCTTTCCACAAACCACATATGGATCCACCAATGGCATTGCATGTGTGTTCTTTCCACAACCCACATATGGATCAACCAATGTCATTGCATGTCTGTTCTTTCCATGAACCACATGGATCAACCAGAGTCATTGCATGTGTGTTCTTTCCACAAACCACACATGGATCCACCAGAGTAATTGCATGTGCGTTCATGTCACAAACCACACATGGATTCACCAATGTCATTGCATGTGTGTTCTTTCCATGAACCACATATGGATCCACCAATGTCATTGCATGTGTGTTCTTTCCAACAACCACATAAGGATCCACCAGAATCACTGCTTGTGTGTTCTTTTCACAAACCACATATGGATCCACTAGAGTCATTTCATGTGTGTTATTTCCACAAACCACATATAGATCCACCAGAGTTATTGCATGTGTGTTCTTTCCACAAACCAAATATGGATCCACCAATGTCATTTCATGTGTGTTGTTTTCACAAACCATGGATCCACCAGAGTCATTGCATGTGTGTTCTTTTGACAAACCACACATGGATCCACCAGAGTCATTGCATGTGTGTTACTGTCACAAACCTCATATGGATCAACCAATGTCATTATATGTGTGTTCTTTTGACAAACAACATGGATCAACCAATGGCATTGCATGTGTGTTCTTTCCACAAACCACATGGATCAACAAATGTCATTACATGCGTGTTCTTCCCACAAACCACATGGATCAACCAGAGTCATAGCACGTGTGTTCTTGTCACAAACCACACATGGATCCACCAGAGTAATTGCATGTGTTTTCATTTCACAAACCACATATCGATCCACCAATGTCATTGCATGTGTGTTCATGTCACAAACCACACATGGATCCACCAATGTCATTGCATGTGTGTTCTTTCCATGAACCACATATGGATCAACCAGAGTCATTGCATGTGTGTTCTTTCCACAAACCACACGTGGATCCACCAGAGTAATTGCATGTTTGTTCATGTCACAAACCACACATGGATCCACCAGAGTCATTGCATGTGTGTTCTTTTCACAAACCACATATGGATCCACTAGAGTCATTGCATGTGTGTTCTTTCCACAAACCACATATGGATCCACCAGAGTCATTGCATGTGTGTTCTTTCCACAAACCAAATATGGATGTACCAATGTCATTGCATGTGTGTTGTTTTCACAAACCACATATGGATCCACCAATGTCATTGCATGTGTGTTCTTTCCACAAACCACATATGGATCCACCAATGTCATTGCATGTGTGTTCTTTTCCACAAACCACATATGGATCTACTAGAGTCATTGCATGTGTGGTCTTTCCACAAACCACACATGGATCCCCTAGAGTCATTGCATGTGTGTTATTTTCACAAACAACATATGGATCCACCAGAGTCATTGCATGTGTGTTCTTTTCACAAACCATATATGGATCAACCAATGGCATTGCATGTGTGTTCCTTTCACAACCCACATATGGATCAACCAATGTCATTGAATGTGTGTTCCTTCCACAAACCACATATGTACCCACTAGAGTAATTGCATGTGTGTTCTTTTCCACAAACCACATATGAATTCACTAGAGTGATTGCATGTGTGTTGTTTCCACAAAGTACATATGGATCCACCAAAGTCATTGCATGTGTGTTATTTTCACAAACCACATGGATCAACCAATGACATTGCATGTGTGTTCTTTCCACAATCCACATATGGATCCACCAATGGCATTGCATCTGTGTTCTTTCCACAACCCACATATGGATCAACCAATGTCATTGCATGTCTGTTCTTTCCATGAACCACATGGATCAACCAGAGTCATTGCATGTGTGTTCTTTCCACAAACCACACATGGATCCACCAGAGTAATTGCATGTGTCTTCATGTCACAAACCACACATGGATCCACCAATGTCTTTGCATATGTGTTCTTTCCATGAACCACATATGGATCCACCAATGTCATTGCATGTGTGTTCTTTCCACAAAACACACCAGGATCCACCAGAGTCATTGCATGTGTGTTCTTTTCACAAACCACATATGGATCCACTAAAGTCACTGCATGTGTGTTCTTTCCACAAACCACATATGGATCAACCAGAGTCATTGCATGTGTGTTCTTTCCACAAACCGAATATGGATCCACCAATGTCATTGCATGTATGTTTTTTCAAAAACCACATATGGATCCACCAGAGTTATTGCATGTGTGTTCTTTTGACAAACCACACAGGGATCCACCAGAGTCATTGCATGTGTGTTACTATCACAAACCACATATGGATCAACCAATGTCATTACATGTTTGTTATTTTGACAAACAACATGGATCGACCAATGGCATTGCATGTGTGTTCTTTCCACAAACCACATGGATCAACAAATGTCATTACATGTATGTTCTTTCCACAAACCACATGGATCAACCAGAGTCATTGCACGTGTTTTCTTGTCACAGACCACACATGGATCCACTAGAGTAATTGCATGTGTGTTCATGTCACAAACCACATATGGATCCACCAATGTCATTGCATGTGTGTTCATGTCACAAACCACACATGGGTCCACCAATGTCATTGGATGTGTGTTGTTTCCATGAACCACATTTGATCAACCAGGGTCATTGCATGTGTGTTCTTTCCAAAAACCACACGTGGATCGACAAGAGTAATTGCATGTGTGTTCATGTCAAAAACCACACATGGATCCACCAATGTCATTGCATGTGTGTTCTTTTCCACAAACCACTTATGGATCCACCAATGTCATTGCATGTGTGTTCTTTCCACAAACCACATATGGATCCACCAGAGTCATTGCATGTGTGTTCTTTTCCACAAACCACATATGGATCCACTAGAGTCATTGCATGTGTGTTCTTTTCACAAACCACAAATGGATCAACTAGAGTCATTGCATGTGTGTTCTTTCCACAAACCACATATGTACCCACTAGAGTAATTACATGCGTGTTCTTTTCCACAAACCACTTATGGATCCACTAGAGTCATTGCATGTGTGTTCTTTCCACAAACCACATATGGATCCACTAGATTAATTTCATGTGTGTTCCCTTCACAAACCACATATGGACAACCAATGTCATTGCATGTGTGTTATTTTCACAAACCACATATGGATCAACAACTGTCATTTCATGTGTGTTCTATTCACAAACCACATATGGATCCACCAATGTCATTGCATGTGTGTTGTTTCCATGAACCACATATGGATCAACCAATGTCATTGCATGTTTGTTCTTTCCATGAACCACATGGATCAACCAGAGTAATTGCATGTGTGTTCTTTCCACAAACCACACATGGATCCACCAGAGTAATTGCATGTGTGTTCATGTCACAAACCACACATGGGTCCACCAATGTCATTGGATGTGTGTTCTTTCCATGAACCACATTTGGATCAACCAGGGTCATTGCATGTGTGTTTTTTCCAAAAACCACACGTGGATCCACAAGAGTAATTGCATGTGTGTTCATGTCAAAAACCACACATGGATCCACCAATGTCATTGCATGTGTGTTCTTTTCCACAAACCACATATGGATCCACCAATGTCATTGCATGTGTGTTCTTTCCACAAACCACTTATGGATCCACTAGAGTCATTGCATGTGTGTTCTTTCCACAAACCACATATGGATCCACTAGATTAATTTCATGTGTGTTCCCTTCACAAACCACATATGGATCAACCAATGTCATTGCATGTGTGTTATTTTCACAAACCACATATGGATCAACAAATGTCATTTCATGTGTGTTCTATTCACAAACCACATATGGATCCACCAATGTCATTGCATGTGTGTTCTTTCCATGAACCACATATGGATCCACCAATGTCCTTGCATGTGTGTTCTTTCCGCAAACCACATATGGATCCACCAGAGTCATTGCAAGTGTGTTCTTTTCACAAATCACATATGGATCCACTAGAGGAATTGCATATGTGTTCTTTCCACAAACCACATATGGATCCACTAGAGTCACTGCATGTGTGTTCTTTTCACAAACCATATATGGATCAACCAATGTCATTGCATGTGTGTTCTTTTCACAACCACATATGGATCCACTAGAGTCATTGGATGTGTGTTCTTTCCACAAACCACATATGGATCGACCAGAGTCATTGCATGTGTGTTCTTTCCACAAACCACATATGGATCCACCAGAGTCATTGCATGTGTGTTCTTTTCACAAACCATATATGGATCAACCAATGGCATTGCATGTGTGTTCTTTTCACAACCCACATATGGATCAACCAATGTCATTGGATGTGTGTTCTTTCCACAAAACACATATGTACCCACTAGAGTAATTGCATGTGTGTTCTTTTCCACAAACCACATATGGATCCACTAGAGTCATTGCATGTGTGTTCTTTCCACAAACTACATATGGATCTACCAGAGTCATTGCATGTGTGTTATTTTCCACAAACCACATGGATCAACCAATGGCATTGCATGTGTGTTCTTTCCACATACCACATATGGATCCACCAATGGCATTGCATGTGTGTTCTTTCCACAACCCACATATGGATCAACCAATGTCATTGCATGTATATTCTTTCCATGAACCACATCGATCAACCAGAGTCACTACATGTGTGTTCTTTTCACAAACCACACATGGATCCACCAGAGTAATTGCATGTGTGTTCATGTCACAAACCACACATGGATCCACCGATGTCATTGCATGTGTTTTCTTTCCATGAACCACATATGGATCCACCAATGTCATTGCATGTGTGTTCTTTCCACCAACCACATAAGGATCCACCAGAGTCACTTCATGTGTTTTTTTTCACAAACCACATATGGATCCACCAGAGTAATTGCATGTGTGTTCTTTCCACAAACCACATATAGTTCCACCAGAGTCATTGCATGTGTGTTCTTTCCACAAACAAAATATGGATCCACCAATGTCATTGCATGTGTGTTCTTTTCACAAACCATGGATCCACCAGAGTCATTGCATGTGTGTTCTTTTGACAAACCACACATGGATCCACCAGAGTCATTGCATGTGTGTTACTGTCACAAACCTCATATGGATCAACCAATGTCACTATATGTGTGTTCTTTTGACAAACAACAGGGATCAACCAATGGCATTGCATGTGTGTTCTTTCGACAAACCACATGCATCAACAAATGTCATTACATGTGTGTTCTTTCCACAAACCACATGGATTAACAAGAGTCATAGCACGTGTGTTCTTGTCACAAACCACACATGGATCCACCAGAGTAATTGCATGTGTTTTCATGTCACAAACCATATATCGATCCACCAATTTCATTGCATGTGTGTTCATGTCACAAACCACACATGGATCCACCAATGTCATTGCATGTGTGTTCTTTCCATGAACCACATATGGATCAACCAGAGTCATTGCATGTGTGTTCTTTCCACAAACCACACGTGGATCCACCAAAGTAATTGCATGTGTGTTCACGTCACAAACCACACATGGATCCACCAGAGTCATTGCATGTGTGTTCTTTTCACAAACCACATATGGATCCACTAGAGTCATTGCATGTGTGTTCTTTCCACAAACCACATATGGATCCACCAGAGTCATTGCATGTGTGTTCTTTCCACAAACCAAATATGGATCTAACAATGTCATTGCATGTGTGTTCTTTTCACAAACCACATATGGATCGACCAATGTCATTGCATGTGTGTTCTTTCCACAAACCACATATGGATCCACCAATGTCATTGCATGTGTGTTCTTTTCCACAAACCACATATGGATCCACGAGAGTCATTGCATGTGTGGTCTTTCCACAAACCACACATGGATCCACAAGAGTCATTGCATGTGTGTTATTTTCACAAACAACATATGGATCCACCAGAGTCATTGCATGTGTGTTCTTTTCACAAACCATATATGGATCAACCAATGGCATTGCATGTGTGTTCTTTTCACAACCCACATATGGATCAACCAATGTCGTTACATGTCTGTTCTTTCCACAAACCACATATGTACCCACTAGAGTAATTGCATGTGTGTTCTTTTCCACAAACCACATATGAATCCACTAGAGTCATTGCATGTGTGTTCTTTCCACAAACTACATATGGATCCACCAGAGTCATTACATGTGTGTTATTTTCACAAACCACATGGATCAACCAATGGCATTGCATGTGTGTTCTTTCCACAAACCACATATGGATCCACCAATGGTATTGCATCTGTGTTCTTTCCACAACCCACATATGGATGAACCAATGTCATTGCATGTCTGTTCTTTCCATGAACCACATGGATCAACCAGAGTCATTGCATGTGTGTTCTTTCCACAAACTACACATGGATCCACCAGAGTAATTGCGTGTGTGTTCATGTCACAAACCACACATGGATCCACCAATGTCATTGCATATGTGTTCTTTCGATCCACCAGAGTCATTGCATGTGTGTTCTTTTCACAAACCACATATGGATCCACTAGAGTCACTGGTTGTGTGTTCTTTCCACAAACCACATATGGATCGACCAGAGTCATTGCATGCGTGTTCTTTCCACAAACCAAATATGGATCCAACAATGTCATTGCATGTGTGTTCTTTTCACAAACCACGTATGGATCCACCAGAGTCATTGCATGTGTGCTCTTTTGACAAACCACACAGGGATCCACCAGAGTCATTGCATGTGTGTTACTGTCACGAACCACATGTGGATCAACCAATGTCATTACATGTGTGTTATTTTGACAAACAACATGGATCAACCAATGGCATTGCATGTGTGTTCTTTCCACAAACCACATTGATCAACAAATGTCATTACATGTATGTTCTTTCCATAAACCACATGGATCAACCAGAGTCATTGCACGTGTTTTCTTGTCACAAACCACACATGGATCCACCAGAGTAATTGCATGTGTGTTCATGTCACAAACCACATATGGATCCACCAATGTCATTGCATGTGTGTTCATGTCACAAACCACACATGGGTCCACCAATGTCATTGGATGTGTGTTCTTTCCATGAACCAGTTATACATTGGAAATGTATCTATAATTTTTGATGCTCCATGCTTGGTTTTATCCATTTTCTTGTGTGTTGTCCACACTTTGGAGTACTTTTCATATGATTTCTTGGACTAACCTATTAACAAGAGCCATAGTGCCAGCTGCCTGTTTTCTGCTGTTTTTGGTTCCAGGAAAGTCAGAAAATGAATATTCCTGGAATTGGACGGGACAAAAGCCAAAGTGCCTATTTTTCTAGAAGACTCTAGGAGCCAGAATACGAGACGGAGGAGGGACTGGGGCTGCCCACATCACCCCCAGGCGCAGGCTGGGCCTGGCCATGCCAGGGCATGGTGTGGTGGCCTCAGGCACCCCCTCGGTCTCCCTCTTCACCTATAAGAAGCCTTCTGACCTAAAAAACTTCGGGGGGGGGGGTCGACGTTTTTCCAGAAAAAGTTCCACAGCGCCGCCACCACCGAAGGGGAGATTCCGGGGATAGAAAGTCTCTGTTCCGGCACCCTGCCGGGACGGGTAAGTGCCCCCGCAGCCATCTCCATCGATCTCCACCATCATCTCCATCGACCATCCATGTTTCCCCCATCTATGAGTGAGTAATCCCCCGCTGTAGGCTATGGGGATGGTAGGGATTGTATGAGATCGTTCATGTAATGGCATCAGATTGTTAGGGCATGGTGCCTAGTATCTTTTATTAGTGCTTTATGACTTTGTTGCAACTTGTTGTGCTTAATGCTTGTCACTAGGGCCCGAGTGCCATGATTTCAGATTTGAACATGTTATTGATTCATTATGATAGTATTGTTTCTGGTCTTATCTGCAAGTTGTATACACAGGTTGTTGTCCGGAACCTATGGCCCCGAAGTGACAGAAATTGGGATAACCGGAAGGGAATGGCTTTGATGTGAGGATCACATGTGTTCATGGAGTGTTAATGCTTTGCTCCGGTGCTCTATTAAAAGGAGCACCTTAATTGTTAGTAGTTCCCTAGAGGCCCCGCTACAAACGGGCTGGCAGGACAAAAGATGTTGTGCAAGTTCTCATTGCGAGCACGTATGACTATATATGGAACACATGCCTAGGATTGTCTAGTACTTGGATGCTTTATCTTATTTATCTGCAATTGCCCTATGTTCTGATTGCTATGTGGATTGTCTTGTCCATGCAACGCCCGTCCATCCATCCCTATGCCTACCGCACTCGAATCGCACTGTTTACTGCTATTGTTACTACTGTCTTTGCTTTACTACTACTGTTACTTTACTATTCCTACTTCAAAACTATTGCTACTGATAAACTGCTGTGAGCAAGATTGTTTCCAGGTGCAGCTGAATTTACAACTTATTTATTAAGGCTTATAAATATTCTTTGGATCCCCTTGTGTCGAATCAATAAATTGGGTTTCACTTCCCTCGAAAATACTGCGATACACCCCCTATACTTGTGGGTCATCAAGACTATTTTCTAGCGCCGTTGCTGGGGAGCATAGCTTTATTTATCAAGTCCACTTGGATTCACTATTGTTCAAGCTAAGTTTATTTTCTCCTTGTTTGCTTGTTTCTTTATCAAAAATACAAAAAAGTAGTTCCTACTCTAGTTGTTATTTTCGTTGGTCTGTTATTGTCTTGCCTTATCATGCTTGTTGTCAATGGTTGGTTTCTTTGAAACTGAAGCTTATTGGCAAGGTGGGTTCATGGAAGATCAAAAATATTATTATAAGGAACACCACTTGTCACAAAAAGGGAAACACTTATGGGAACAAATTAATAGATTGTATACCATTGCTAGAAACGTGTGCTCTACTTATAATGTTACTTATTGCCTTGATAAATCTCATTGCAGAAAGAGGTATAAACACCTCCCTTTTCAATGTGAGCATAATGATAATGATACCATATCTTCCTATGCTAAAGGAATTTATGACTTTTATGATGCGGAACAAATTGAAGAATTTATTGCTTGGAAGGGTGCTTTTGAGCTTGCTAGTTTGCTTGAAAGTATTGATGATTCACCTTACAAAGAGGTTTATGGTATACTTAAATTTTGCTTTGATAATTACAGGGATGAAAATGGCTACATTCTTGAATATTTTAATAGATGCTTTCCACAAATGGAAGAGACTAATGCCTTGCAGGATCCTATGGAAGAAGAAATTGATGAACCTGAAATCTCATTAGATGAAAAAGAGGAGGAGAGTGATGAAGAAAAGGAGGAAGAATGGATTGGATACCCATGCCTACCTTCTAATGAGAGTAACTCTTTATCCCTTACATTATTTGATTGTCCTCCATGCTTACTAAAGGAGGATGAATGTTATTTTCCCGATGTTTCTTTTGAAAGTGTTTATAATAAAGCTCTAGTGCTTGTAGATCATGAAAAGCATGCTTTATGTGATAGTTATATTGTTGAGTTTCTTCATGAGGCTACTGAAAATTATTATGAGAGAGGAAAATATGGTTGTGGAAGTTTTCATGGTATTGAAACACCTCTCTATGTGTTGAAAGTTTTGAAGTTACTCTTGTTTTATCTTCCTATGCGTGTCACTTTGTTCTTTGTGAATTTATTTGCATGCACGATTCCTATGCATAGGAAGTGGGTTAGACTTAAATGTGTTTTGAATTTGCTTCTTGATGCTCTCTTTTACTTAAACTCATATTTCTTATGAGAGCATCCTCTCAAACTTTTATGCCTGAAGATGACAATATGTCTATTATTCTTGGGAGACCTTTTCTTAAATACTGCAGGAGCTGTTATTAATTATAATCAAGGGAAGGTGACCTTCAATGTTAATGACAAGGAACATACTATCTATTTCCCCAAAAAGATTGAAAGGACTTATGGTTTTGAATTCAATTGAACATGATGAGGGCATTCAAGTTGGAGAAATATATTGTCCCATACCAAGAGAAAAATTTGAAATTATTATGATTGGGACCATTGCTATCAAGGTTGAGGTAACATAATCATTAGTGGAATACAAAGTTTTGTATCATATGAAATTGTTTTAGTAACAAGACCTGATCAAACTTGTTAACAAAGGGATTTCATTGAACAAAACAATGTTTTCACCATGATTATCTCCGCTTACTTCTATTCTATCCATTTTAGTTTTTGCTTATGCCTAACTTAAAGGCGTTAAAGAAAAGTACTTATTGGGAGATAACCAAAAGTTTTAGATGAGTCTTGGAAGTTATTACCTCAGTAATAACCGCTCCTTATCATTTTTATTTGCTTTTTGTGCCAAGAGTAACCTCTAATGAGAGAGAAGTAATGATTGGGAAAGTTGCTGTCCCGAAACAGATTTTTGTGATTCACCGTAAAAATTCGTGAGAGAGCTCTGTATGTCAGATTGAGCTGTAATGTTTTGTGCTTCTGACCCAGGTTGTTATCTAACTTTCGTTAGTTCAACACTTTTTGATTTGAGCAACAGAACGTCTTAGAAGAAATTCGTCTTTACCTGCTGGTCTGTTTTGACAGATTTCTGCCATTTTCTGTATTTGCTTCTTGTGGGTTCCTTTTTGAGTTCTTTTGGGGAATTGAGCTTTTTGAGGGAAGTGCTACAGTAGCTAGTGTTCTAATGGAAGTTTATTTGGTGTTATAACTGAACCTTAAGACCTTTTATCTTGAGTGCACTAATGTTGCTAATGAGATTGTGTGAAGTTTTGTATGAAGGAAAATTTTCAGGCGTATGGAAGGAATGAGTAATGACATGAAGGATGGACTAAATCTCAAGCATGGGGATTCCACGCGTGTCACCCCAAGAAATATCCAAGAAGTACAAGCGTCAAAGCTTGGGGATGCCCAAGGCATCCCCCTCTTCATCAATAAAAATCCCAGGTTTCTTCCAAACACTTCATTTTTATTGTTTCATGCACAGTTGTGTTGTTCTTGGAGCGTCTTATTTTTTGTTTTTGTTTTGGTTTTTAGTTTGCGCGGTTTGCTTAGTTTGCTGAATAAATTGGTTGGACCTCCTCTTTCATTTATTGGTGTTCAAATAGTTTGGTTTGGTTTGGAAAAGAGTAGGAGAGCTCATGATTAAGTGGTAAAGAGAGTTTGTTTTTGACTGCGGCCTATGCTCTGTCATGCCATGCTTGATATTGTTTTGGCTCTATGCTTAGTATTCTTTGCTGTCGCATGACTTGTTATAAACAATTGAGATTCCTTAATGTGCCTTGGATGAATCATGCGTTGTTTTAGCATACTAAAGCATAATATAGTGGTATTCTCCTTTGATGCTTTATTTGGGTTGACTTGGCGCATGCTCACACCATGTTATGACTATCTCAAGTCACCTTGAGCCTTTATGATCCTTTAGTTTTCAACTTGTAGTATCACTTTATGCTTTGATCAATGATTTTTTGTCGCTCTGTATGATTGTGTCCATTATTGCTCTCTCGGTTGTCGCTCCCTTACTATTGCTAGCCTTCACTTCCACTGAGTGTTTTACTCATGCTTCCAACTCCTAAACCAAATATTTCCAAAGTGTCCACCATACCTACCTAGTATCATGATTTGCTACTCCCGTGCATATTCAATATGCCTTGTTTTCTTCCAAATAAAATGTTTGCTTGTTATGGGAAAATTAGTTAGTAAAGCTCTCATGAACTTGATGGCATACTTTATTTCCTGCACTTAATAAACCTGAACCATTGTGAACTCTCCATGAAAGTTATATGCTTGGTAATTATAGGCTGGGGATTAGCAGAACCGTGCTATCATGGGGAACGCTTTCAACACTTGTAAATATATACCCAGTTGATACCTTGCTCTTTTGTTTGCGGATGTCGTCGGTGTGAAATAAAAGGGGAGCTTGTAAGTCCATGGAGTTATGTATGTGTGTTAGAGAAACGCCTGGGCCGCTGGTCTAATCCATGCTGACATGGTGGAAACCTGCAGCGTAACCATAATGATTTCTATGAAGCATTCTTCTTATAAAAAAGAGAGAGAGAGAGCTATTGAGAAAAAGAAAAAAAAGGAGATTTATGAAAAGAGGAAAGAGAGAAAAAAGCACCATTTTCCCATGGTAAATAAGAAGATTGCTGCGATACTCATTGTCTGCTTGCCTTGTCATTTTGATATGGGGATTCTTCCGTCGGGCAAGGGGTACCCCGTTGGCGGTTCTCAATGATACGCACATACTTACAATGACAAGAACTTACCGGTAACTAAAGTTGAGTAGCATGAGGAGCGGCCCTCGTACTCAAGGGACTTGGGATTTTCAGTTTATAGTCTGTTAAGCATATAACTCAGATTGGACCTCACTTTCACCTTAACCACATTAAAGATTCTTATGATAGGGGCAATGAGAGCTCAAAGCTAATGAGTACCATACTTTCAGCATTTGGAAGCCTTTCAAACTATTCAAAACCTTTTCATTTCCTTGTTGAGTCTCCACACATTCTATGAGCACTTTCTTGAGAGCATAGTGGCCATTCTTAGTTCCTTGTGCATTGTCCCAAGACTTGTTAATTGATGCATACCTTGATATTGCTTGTTTTAAACTATTTGTATCTAGTCACTCTTGTAAACTTTGAAGGTGTCCTATGCATTTATGTTTGCTACTCTATGAGGGACAAGCTGAATGCCACTATGCTATGTTTTCTTTATGTGAAACAAACAAACGTCTTGCAAGGCATTGTTATTCATGAATCTTTTGTTTGTGCCTTTTCATGTTGCATCATAGTCTCTTTGTCTTATTGTTAGAACTTTGTCTTTCATGTTATGATTGAAGTACTATGATCCCAGCTTTGAATGTTTTACAAATATTTTGATCAAGTCTTTGATGGTGCATGTCACCTCAAAAATTATTCTTTCTTTTTATCACTTACCTACTCGAGGACGAGCAGGAGTTAAGCTTGGGGATGTTGATACATTGCAAATGTATCCATAATTTTTGATGCTCCATGCTTGGTTTTATCCACTTTCTTGTGTTTTGTCCACACTTTGGAGTACTTTTCATATGATTTCTTGGACTAACCTATTAACAAGAGCCACAGTGCCAGCTGCCTGTTTTCTGCTGTTTTTGGTTCCAGGAAAGTCAAAAAATGAATATTCTCGGAATTGGACGGGACAACAGCCAAAGTGCCTATTTTTCCAGAAGACTCCACGAGCCAGAATATGAGACGGAGGAGGGCCAGGGGCTGGCCACACCAGCCCCAGGCGCGGGCTGGGCCTGGCCGCGCCAGGGCATGGTGTGGTGGCCCTAGGCACCCCCTCGGTCTCCCTCTTCGCCTATAAGAAGCCTTCTGACCTAAAAACTTCAGGGGGTTCAATGTTTTTCCAGAAAAAGTTCCATAGCGCCGCCACCACCGAAGGGGAGATTTGGGGGACAGAAAGTCTCTGTTCCGGCACCCTGCCGGGACGGGGAAGTGCCCTCGGAGCCATCTCCATCGATCTCCACCATCATCTCCATCGACCATCCATGTTTCCCCCATCTATGAGTGAGTAACCCCCCGCTGTAGTCTATGGGGATGGTAGGGATTGGATGAGATCGTTCATGTAATGGCATCAGATTGTTAGGGCATGGTGCCTAGTATCTTTTATTAGTGCTTTATCACTTTGTTGCAACTTGTTGTGCTTAATGCTTGTCACTAGGGCCCGAGTGCCATGATTTCAGATCTGAACATCTTATTGATTCATTATGATAGTATTGTTTCTGGTCTTATCTGCAAGTTGTATACACACGTTGTTGTCCGGAAGCTATGGCCCCGAAGTGAAAGAAATCGGGATAACCAGAAGGGAATGGCTTTGATGTGAGGATCACATGTGTTCACGGAGTGTTAATGCTTTACTCCGGTGCTCTATTAAAAGGAGCACCTTAATTGCCAGTAGTTCCCTAGAGGCCCCGCTGCAAACGGGCTGGCAGGACAAAAGATGCTGTGCAAGTTCTCATTGCGAGCACGTATGACTATATATGGAAGACATGCCTAGGATGGTCTAGTACTTGGATGCTTTATCTTATTTATCTGCAATTGCCCTATCTTCTGATTGTTATGTGGATTGTCTTGTCCATGCAACCCCCGTCCATCCATCGCTATGCCTACCGCACTCGAATCACACTATTTACTGCTATTGTTACTACTGTATTTGCTTTACTACTATTGTTACTTTACTATTCCTACTTCAAAACTGTTGCTACTGATAAACTGCTGTGAGAAAGATTGTTTCCAGGTGCAGCTGAATTGACAACTCAGTGGTTAAGGCTTATAAATATTCTTTGGCTCCCCTTGTGTCGAATCAATAAATTGGGTTTCACTTCCCTCGAATATACTGCGATAAACCCCCTATACTTGTGGGTCATCAACCACATTTGGATCAACCAGAGTCATTGCATGTGTGTTCTTTCCAAAAACCACACGTGGATCCACAAGAGTAATTGCATGTGTGTTCATGTCAGAAACCACACATGGATCCACCAATGTCATTGCATGTGTGTTCTTTTCCTCAAACCACATATGGATCCACCAATGTCATTGCATGTGTGTTCTTTCCACAAACCACATATGGATCCACCAGAGTCATTGCATGTGTGTTCTTTTCCACAAACCACATATGGATCCACTAGAGTCATTGCATGTGTGTTCTTTTCACAAACCACAAATGGATCCACCAGAGTCATTGCATGTGTGTTCTTTCCACAAACCACATATGTACCCATTAGAGTAATTACATGTGTGTTCTTTTCCACAAACCACTTATGGATCCACTAGAGTCATTGCATGTGTGTTCTTTCCACAAACCACATATGGATCCACTAGAGTAATTGCATGTGTGTTCCCTTCACAAACCACATATGGATCAACCAATGTCATTGCATGTGTGTTATTTTCACAAACCACATATGGATCAACAAATGTCATTGCATGTGTGTTCTTTCCATGAACCACATATGGATCCACCAATGTCATTGCATGTGTGTTCTTTCCACAAACCACATATGGATCCACCAGAGTCATTGCATGTGTTCTTTTCACAAATCACATATGGATCCACTAGAGGAATTGCATATGTGTTCTTTCCACAAACCACATATGGGTCCACTAGAGTAACTGCATGTGTGTTCTTTTCACAACCCATATATGGATCAACCAATGTCATTGCATGTGTGTTCTTTTCACAAACCACATATGGATCCACTAGTGTCATTGCATGTGTGTTCTTTCCACAAACCACATATGGATCCACCAGAGTCATTGCATATGTGTTCTTTCCACAAACCAAATATGGATCTACCAATGTCATTGCATGTGTGTTCTTTCCACAAACCACATATGGATCGACCAGAGTCATTGCATGTGTGTTCTTTCCACAAACCAAATATGGATCCACCAATGTCATTGCATGTGTGTTCTTTTCACAAACCACATATGAATCCACCAGAGTCATTGCATGTGTGTTCTTTTGACAAACCACACTGGGATCCACCAAAGTCATTGCATGTGTGTTACTGTCACAAACCACATATGGATAACCCAATGTCATTACATGTGTGTTCTTTTTACAAACAACATGGATCAACAAATGGCATTGCATGTGTGTTCTTTCCACAAACCACATGGATCAACAAATGCCATTACATGTGTGTTCTTTCCACAAACCACATGGATCAACCAGAGTCATTGCACGTGTGTTCTTGTCACAAACCACACATGGATCCACCAGAGTAATTACATGTGTGTTCATGTCACAAACCACATATGGATCCAACAATGTCATTGCATGTGTGTTCTTTTCATAGACCACATATGGATCCACCAATATCATTGCATATTTGTTCTTTCCACAAACCACATATGTACCCACTAGAGTAATTGCATGTGTGTTCTTTTCCACAAACCACTTATGGATCTACTAGAGTCATTCCATGTGTGTTCTTTCCACAAACCACATATGGATCCACTAGAGTCATTGCATGTGTGTTCCTTTCACAAACCACATATGGATCAACCAATGTCATTGCATGTGTGTTCTTTTCATGCACCACATATGGATCCACTAGAGACATTGCATTTGCGTTCTTTTCACAAACCACATATGGACCCACCAATGCCATTTCATGTGTGTTCTTATACTAAAACCAACACTAGAGTCACTGCATGTGTGTTCTTTTCACAAACCACACATGGACACAGCAGAGTCATTGCATGTGTGCTCTTTCCACAAACCACGTGGATCAACCAATGACATTGCATGTGTGTTCTTTTGACAAATAACTTGGATCAACCAATGGCATTGCATGTGTGTTATTGTCATAAACCACATATGGATCAACCAATGTCATTGCATGTGTGTTCATGTCACAAACCAAACATGGATCCACCAATGTCATTGCATGTGTGTTCTTTCCATGAAACAAGTATGGATCCACCAATGTCATTGCATGTGTGTTCTTTCCAAAAACCACATATGGATCCACCAATGTCATTGCATGTTTGTTCTTTTCCAAAACCACATGTGGATCCACTAGAGACATTGCATGTAGGGTCTTTCCACAAACCACACATGGATTCACTAGGGTCATTGCATGTGTGTTGTTTCCACAAACCACATATGGATCCACCAGAGTCATTGCATGTGTGTTATTTTCACAAACCATATATGGATCAACCAATGGCATTGCATGTGTGTTCTTTTCACAACGCACATATGGATCAACCAATGTCATTGCATGTGTGTTTTTTCCACAATCCACATATGTACCCACTAGATTAATTGCATGTGTGTTCTTTTCCACAAACCACATATGGATCCACAAGAGTCATTGCATGTGTGTTCTTTCCACAAACTACATATGGATCCACCAGAGTCATTGCATGTGTGTTATTTTCCACAAACCACATGGATCAACCAATGGCATTGCATGTATGTTCTTTCCACAAACCACATGGATCAACAAATGTCATTACATGTGTGTTCTTTCCACAAACCACATGGATCAACCAGAGTTATAGCACGTGTGTTCTTGTCACAAACCACACGTGGATCCACCAGAGTAATTGCATGTGTTTTCTTTTCACAAACCACATATGGATCAACAAATGTCATTGCATGTGTGTTCTTTTTACAGACCACATATGGATCCACCAATGTCATTGCATATGTGTTCTTTCCACAAACCACATATGTACCCACTAGAGTAATTGCATGTGTGTTCTTTTCCACAAACCACTTATGGATCCACTAGAGTCATTCCATGTGTGTTCTTTCCACAAACCACATATGGATCCACCAGAGTAATTGCATGTGTGTTATTTTCACAAACCACATGGATCAACCAATGGCATTGCATGTGTGTTCTTTCCACAAACCACATATGGATCCACCAATGGCATTGCATCTCTGTTCTTTCCACAACCCACATATGGATTAACCAATGTCATTGCATGTGTGTTCTTTTCCACAAACCACATATGGAGCCACTAGAGTCATCGAATGTGTGTTCTTTCCACAAACCACACATGGATCCACCAGAGTAATTGCATGTGTGTTCATGTCACAAACCACACATGGATCCACCAATGTCATTGCATGTGTGTTCTTTCCATGAAGCATATATGGATCCACCAATGTCATTTCATGTGTGTTCTTTCCACAAACCACATCAGGATCCACCAGAGTCATTGTATGTGTGTTCTTTTCACAAACCACATATCGATCCACTCGAGTCACTTCATGTGTGTTCCTGCCACAAACCACATATGGACCGACCATAGTCATTGCATGTGTGTTCTTTCCACAAACCAAATATGGATCCACCAATGTCATTGCATGTGTGTTCTTTTCACAAACCACATATGGATCCACCAGAGTCATTACATGTGTGTTCTTTTGACAAACCACACAGGGATCCACCAGAGTCATTGCATGTGTGTTACTGTCACAAACCACATATGGATCAACGAATGTCATTACATGTGTGTTATTTTGACAAACAACATGGATCAACCAATGGCATTGCATGTGTGTTCTTTCCACAAATCACATGGATCAACAAATTTCATTACATGTGTGTTCTTTCCACAAACCACATGGATCAACCAGAGTCATTGCACGTGTGTTCTTGTCACAAACCACACATGGATCCACCAGAGTAATTGCATGTGTGTTCATGTCACAAACCACATATGGATCCACCAATTTCATTGCATGTGTGTTCATGTCACAAACCACACATGGATCCACCAATGTCATTGCATGTGTGTTCTTTCCATGAACCACATATGGATCAACCAGAGTCATTGCATGCGTTTTCTTTCCACAAACCACACGTGGATCCACCAGAGTAATTGCATGTGTGTTCATGTCACAAACCACACATGGATCCACCAATGTCATTGCATGTGTGTTCTTTTCCACAAACCACATATGGATCCACCAATGTCATTTCATGTATATTCTTTACACCAACCACATATGGATCCACCAGAGTCATTGCATGTGTGTTCTTTTCCACAAACCACATATGGATCCACTAGAGTCATTGCATGTGTGTTCCTTTCACAAATCACACATGGATCCACTAGAGTCATTGCATGTGTGTTCTTTCCACAAACCACATATGTACCCACTAGAGTAATTGCATGTGTGTTCTTTTCCACAAACCACTTATGGATCCACTAGAGTCATTGCATGTGTGTTCTTTCGACAAACCACATATGGATCCACCAGAGTAATTGCATGTGTGTTCCCTTCACAAACCACATATGGATCAACCAATGTCATTACATGTTTGTTATTTTCACAAACCACATATGGATCAACAGATGTCATTGCATGTGTGTTCTATTCACAAACCACATATGGATCCACCAATGTCATTGCATGTGTGTTCTTTCCACAAACCACATATGGATCCACCAGAGTGATTGTATGTGCGTTCTTTTCACAGATCACATATGGATCCACTGGAGTCATTGCATGTGTGTTCTTTCCACAAACCACATATGGATCCACTAGAGTCATTGCATGTGTGTTCTTTCCACAAACCATATATGGATCAACTAATGTCGTTCCATGTGTGTTCTTTTCCACAAACCACATATGGATCCACCAGAGTAATTGCATGTGTTTTTTTTCACAAACCACATATGGATCAACAAATGTCATTGCATGTGTGTTGTTTTCATAGACCACATATGGATCCACCAATGTCATTGCATATGTGTTCTTTCCACAAACCACATATGTACCCACTAGAGTAATTGCATGTATGTTCTTTTCCACAAACCACTTATGGATCCACTAGAGTCATTGCATGTGTGTTCTTTCCACAAACCACATATGGATCCACTAGAGTCAATGCATGTGTGTTCCTTTCACAAACCACATATGGATCAACCAATGTCATTGCATGTATGTTCCTTTCATGAACCACATATGGATCCAGTAGAGTCATTGCATTTGTGTTCTTTTCACAAACCACATATGGACCCACCAATGCCATTGCATGTCTGTTCTTATCCTAAAACCAACACTAGAGTCACTTCATGTGTGTTCTTTTCACAAACTACACATGGACCAATCATTTTCACAAACTACACATGGACCAACCAGAGTCATTGCATGTGTGTTCTTTCCACAAATCACCTTGATCAACCAATGACATTGCATGTGTGTTCTTTTGACAAATAACATGGATCAACCAATGGCATTGGATGTGTGTTATTTTCATAAACCACATATGGATCAACCAATGTCATTGCATGTGTGTTCATGTCACACACCACACATGGATCCACCAATGTCATTGCATGTGTGTTTTTCTCATGAACCACATATGGATCCACCAATGTCATTGCATGTGTGTTCTTTCCACAAACCACATATGGATCCACCAATGTCATTGCATGTGTGTTCTTTTCCACAAACCACATATGGATCCACTAGAGTCATTGCATATGTGGTCTTTCCACAAACCACACATGGATCCACTAGAGTCATTGCATGTGTGTTCTTTCCACAAACCACATATGGATCCACCAGAGTCATTGCATGTGTGTTCTTTTCACAAACCATATATGGATCAACCAATGGCATTGCATGTGTGTTCTTTTCACAACCCACAAATGGATCAACCAATGTCATTGCATGTGTGTTCTTTCCACAAACCACATATGGATCGACCATAGTCATTGCATGTGTGTTCTTTCCATAAACCAAATATGGATCCACCAATGTCATTGCATGTGTGTTCTTTTCACAAACCACATATGGATCCACCAGAGTCATTGCATGTGTGTTCTTTTGACAAACCACACTGGGATCCACCAAAGTCATTGCATGTGTGTTACTGTCACAAACCACATATGGATCAACCAATGTCATTACATGTGTGTTCTTTTTACAAACAACATGGATCAACAAATGGCATTGCATGTGTGTTCTTTCCACAAACCACATGGATCAACAAATGCCATTACATGTGTGTTCTTTCCATAAACCAGATGGATCAACCAGAGTCATTGCACGTGTGTTCTTGTCACAAACCACACATGAATCCACCAGAGTAATTACATGTGTGTTCATGTCACAAACCACATATGGATCCAACAATGTAATTGCATGTGTGTTCTTTTCATAGACCACATATGGATCCACCAATATCATTGCATATGTGTTCTTTCCACAAACCACATATGTACCTACTAGAGTAATTGCATGTGTCTTCTTTTCCACAAACCACTTATGGATCTACTAGAGTCATTGCATGTGTGGTCTTTCCACAAACCACATATGGATCCACTAGAGTCATTGCATGTGTGTTCCTTTCACAAACCACATATGGATCAACCAATGTCATTGCATGTGTGTTCTTTTCATGAACCACATATGGATCCACTAGAGACATTGCATTTGTGTTCTTTTCACAAACCACATATGGACCCACCAGTGCCATTTCATGTGTGTTCTTATACTAAAACCAACACTAGAGTCACTGCATGTGTGTTCTTTTCACAAACCACACATGGACACAGCAGAGTCATTGCATGTGTGCTCTTTCCACAAACCACGTGGATCAACCAATGACATTGCACGTGTGTTCTTTTGACAAATAACTTGGATCAACCAATGGCATTGCATGTGTGTTATTGTCATAAACCACATATGGATCAACCAATGTCATTGCATGTGTGTTCATGTCACAAACCACACATGGATCCACCAATGTCATTGCATGTGTGTTCTTTCCATGAAACAAGTATGGATCCACCAATGTCATTGCATGTGTGTTCTTTCCACAAACCACATATGGATCCACCAATGTCATTGCATGTGTGTTCTTTTCCAAAACCACATGTGGATCCACTAGAGACATTGCATGTAGGGTCTTTCCACAAACCACACATGGATCCACTAGAGTCATTGCATGTGTGTTGTTTCCACAAACCACATATGGATCCACTAGAGTCATTGCATGTGTGTTCTTTTCACAAACCATATACGGATCAACCAATGGCATTGCATGTGTGTTCTTTTCACAACGCACATATGGATCAACCAATGTCATTGCATGTGTGTTCTTTCCACAATCCACATATGTACCCACTAGATTAATTGCATGTGTGTTCTTTTCCACAAACCACATATGGATCCACAAGAGTCATTGCATGTGTGTTCTTTCCACAAACTACATATGGATCCACTAGAGTCATTGCATGTGTGTTATTTTCCACAAACCACATGGATCAACCAATGGCATTGCATGTATGTTCTTTCCACAAACCACATGGATCAACAAATGTCATTACATGTGTGTTCTTTCCACAAACCACATGGATCAACCAGAGTTATAGCACGTGTGTTCTTGTCACAAACCACACGTGGATCCACCAGAGTAATTGCATGTGTTTTCTTTTCACAAACCACATATGGATCAACAAATGTCATTGCATGTGTGTTCTTTTTACAGACCACATATGGATCCACCAATGTCATTGCATATGTGTTCTTTCCACAAACCACATATGTACCCACTAGAGTAATTGCATGTGTGTTCTTTTCCACAAACCACTTATGGATCCACTCGAGTCATTCCATGTGTGTTCTTTCCACAAACCACATATGGATCCACCAGAGTAATTGCATGTGTGTTATTTTCACAAACCACATGGATCAACCAATGGCATTGCATGTGTGTTCTTTCCACAAACCACATATGGATCCACCAATGGCATTGCATCTCTGTTCTTTCCACAACCCACATATGGATTAACCAATGTCATTGCATGTGTGTTCTTTTCCACAAACCACATATGGAGCCACTAGAGTCATCAAATGTGTGTTCTTTCCACAAACCACACATGGATCAACCAAAGTCATTACATCTGTGTTCTTTTGACAAACAAAATGGATCAACCAATGGCATTGCATGTGTGTTCTTGTCACAAACCACACATGGATCCACCAGAGTAATTGCATGTGTGTTCATGTCACAAACCACAAATGGATCCACCAATGTCATTGCATGTGTGTTCATGTCACAAACCACACATGGATCCACCAATGTCATTGCATGTGTGTTCTTTCCATGAACCACATATGGATCAACCAGAGTCATTGCATGTGTGTTCTTTCCACAAACCACAGGTGGATCCACCAGAGTAATTGCATGTGTGTTCATGTCACAAACCACACATGGATCCACCAATGTCATTGCATGTCTGTTATTTTCCACAAACCACATATGGATCCACCAATGTCATTGCATGTGTGTTCTTTCCACGAACGACATATGGATCCACCAGAGCATTGCATGTGTGTTATTTTCCACAAACCACATATGGATCCACTAGAGTCATTGCATGTGTGTTCTTTTCACAAACCACACATGGAGCCACTAGAGTCATTGCATGTGTGTTCTTTCCAGAAACCACAAATGTACCCACTAGAGTAATTGCATGTGTGTTCTTTTCCACAAACCACTTATGGATCCACTAGAGTCATTGCATGTGTGTTCCTTCCACAAACCACATATGGATCCACCAGAGTAATTGCATGTGTGCTCCTTTCACAAACCACATATGGATCAACCAATGTCATTGCATGTGTGTTATTTTCGCAAACCACATATGGATCAAAAAATGTCATTGCATCTGTGTTCTTTTCACAAACGACATATGGAACCACCAATGTCATTGCATGTGTGTTCTTTCCCTGAACCACATATGGATCCACCAATGTCATTGCATGTGTGTTCTTTCCACAAACCATATATGGATCCACCAGAGTCACTGCATGTGTGTTCTTTTCACAAACCACATATGGATCCACTAGAGTCATTGCATGTGTGTTCTTTCCACAAACCGCATATGGATCCACTAGAGTCATTGCATATGTGTTCTTTTCACAAACCATATATGGATCAACCAATGTCATTGCATTTGTGTTCTTTTCACAAACCACATATGGATCAATAAATGTCATTGCATGTGTGTTCTTTTCATAAACCACATATGGATCCACCAATGTCATTGCATGTGTGTTCTTTACACAAACCACATATGGATCCACCAGAGTAATTGCATGTGTGTTCTTTTCCACAAACCACTTATGGATCCACTAGAGTCATTACGTGTGTGTTCTTTCCACAAACCACATATGGATCCACTAGAGTCATTGCATGTGTGTTCCTTTCACAAACCACATATGGATCAACTAATGTCATTGCATGTCTGTTCTTTTGATGAACCGCATATGGATCCACTAGAGTCATTGCATTTGTGTTCTTTTCACAAACCTTATATGGACCCACCAATGCCATTGCATGTGTGTTCTTATACTAAAACCAACACTAGAGTCACTGCATGTGTGTTCTTTTCACAAAGCACACATGGACCCACTAGAGTCATTGCATGTGTGTTCTTTCCACAACCACACGGATCAACCAATGACATTGAATGTGTGTTCTTTTAACAAATAACATGGATCAACAAATGGAGAATATCATTTTGCAGCCCGAAAGTTGGGGCGCCCTGGCAACGCGGTACCCAAGTTCCCTGAAATCAGCCGGGATGACTACAATTGGTGTGCCAAATACTCAGAGGGTCTTTTTGGCACGAATTGAACTTTACGTTTCAATACAAAAAGTCAGGCTAACAGCCGTCAAGTTGGGCCCCTCCCTGTTAGTTCTCGCTGTTATGTTGCTCCTGTTGCTTAGGTGTAAATTAGGCTTGCTGCGTTGGCGCTTGCATCCATTACGCGTCTTCTTCTTCCCCGGAGCGGCAATCTGTGGGGCGTCGCAGCCATGGCGCAGAGCTGGGACGTGGATGAACCTGCTCGGCCCAGCTCTCCTCCCTGTAGGCTTGCAGCTTTGCACCTACATCCATTACGCGTCTTCTTCTTCCCTAGAGCGGCAATCTGTGGTCGCGGCCATGGCGCAGAGCTGGGACGTGACGAACCTACTCGGCCCCGCTCTCCTCCCCATCCCGAGTCGGAGCTCGCCCTCACCATGGATGCACCCATGGTACGGTGCGGGGACGAGAATTGGTTCCCGGTGAGATCTGTCACCGTGTCGACCATGCTCGGTTCTGTTTTCCTCCTCTAGAATCCGAGCTCACCGTCACCGTGGTTGGACCCACACCAATTCTGCCACCTCTGCAGAGGTCTCTATGGTAGCTCCAGTTCTGTCATGTTTGACCTGGAAGCGAATTCGGAGCTGGGCGGCAGCAACCCGTTGTTGAACCTGCAAGGAATTTACTGAAGACTGCGTGCCGCTCCAAGGTCTTCGGCTGATGCCTTCGGCTTCTGCCAACGTCCACCGTCGATGTGAGATCATTTAGTTAATTCAGTACAAAATTTCGACCAATTTAACTTGTTGATGTATTCCTTGAAAATTATAATATAATCGAGCACTAGAAATATTTTGTAGTGTGCATGAGCATGATCAGTAATATAATTGAACACTAGAAATTTTAAGGCACTCCATATAAAGGAGAAGATTAATATAGAAGGTTCACCAGAGACATCACGGATATATTGTCTTACATGCCACACACAGGTAATAATTAACTAAGACAAAATAAAAGCAGGGGCGGCAGCAGGAGGCCGGGACACGGAGATGCCTAGCAGGACAGGGGTTTATCAGCAGGAGGCAACGACAGCCTAGTCGATGGGATACAGGCTAGTCCTAACATACTCCTGGAGGAATTTTCCATAGGCTGCGTGCCGCACCAAGGTAATCACCCTATGGCTTCTACCTCCGCCTCTGCCAATGCCCTCCGCATGCTGGATCATGCTGTTGAGGTCCACGTTGATTGCTCTGCCACGGAATGGGAAAAACAGTCTCCCCCTACGGTGGAAACGGATTAGCCCACACCGTAACCGCCTCAACACATAGCGGCTCTTGTTGTCCCTAGATACCTTGCTATCGCCCACTTCATCATAATCCTCCTGTTGATTTTTAAGAACATAACTTAGAGCTCATACATATGATTGAATTGTATTACAACTCAAGAATTGACAACATGTATATGTAAGACAATATATCCGTGGATATCAAAGATAAAGCATCTCAGCAATAATTTGATCGGTTCATATATCATTTCATCTCAACTCAATGACAAATAATTGCATCAGAGTGAATGTAGGATAAATGTAGGGGCCTCATAAGTTTCTTCAGGGATGGAGTCAGTGAACCAAGTAACAATTGCACAACCTATAATGTTGTTGTACATCACCCCAGGTTCACTAACTCATCCCTGAAATTTTTTGACACCAATGTGTCTGCCTCTCTTTTGGGGAAAATTTGAATCATTGGCCACAATAAGAAATTGAAACGTAATCATACAAAACATTATGCAGGGATATACATAGTTAGGTACAAAAACAAGCCTAAATATTGAAATTATAAATAAAAAAACAAATAATTAATCTTCAGGTACATGTTAAAAATACTTATGATCAAAACCATTCATATACATATGCATCATACTAATCATTAAAAGATCAGAAACAATTCAAGGATCATATATGTAGTTCCATATGAGAATAAATCTAGGGCCTCATAATTTGTTTTAGAGATGGAGTTGGCGAACCAAAGTACCAATAGCACAACCTATATTGTTTGTGTGCATTACTGCCTCACGTTCACCAACCCATCCCTAAAACACGACACCATCATACGTGTCTCCCCTTGAACTCTTTTGGGGCAAATTTCAATCATCGGCCTCGGTGACAAACTAAAATGTAATTCTTATACACTATGAATGTATGGAATAGATAATTCGAATATAATAGTTCTATGAATGTAGAATAAAGATTGCATCCTCATAAGTTTCTACAGGGATGGCATAAGCGAACCAAGTAACACTTGCACAACTTATATTGATCTTGTACATGGCCCCAGGTTCGCTAACTCATTTTTTCAAAAAATCTGACACCAATGTGTCTGCCTCTCTTTGGGGCAAGTTTGAATCATCGGTCACAATAAGAAATTGAATTGTAAGCGTACAAAACAATATTCAGGGATATACATAGTCAGGTACAAAAACAAGCCTAAATATTGTAATTATAAATAAAAACCAAACAATTAATCTTCAGGTACATGTTAAAAATACTTATGATCAAAACCATTCATATACATATGCATCATACCAATCATTAAAAGATCAGAAACAAATCAAGGATCATATATGTAGTTCCATATGAGAATAAATCAAGGGCCTCATAATTTGTTTCAGAGATGGAGTTGGAGAACCAAAGTACCAACAACACAACCTATATTTTTTGTGTGCATTGTTGCTTCAGGTTCACCAACCCATCCCTAAAACATGACACTATCATGCGTGTCTCCCCTTGAACTCTTTTGGGGCAAATTTCAATCATCGTCCTCGATGACAAACTAAAATGTAATTCTTATACACTATGAATGGATGGAATAGATAATTCAAATATCATAGTTCTATGAATGTAGAATAAATATTGCGACCTCATAAGTTTCTACAGAGATGGCGTAAGCGAACCAAGTAACAATTGCACATTGTATATTGATTTTGTACATGGCCCCAGGTTTGCTCACTCATCCCTGAAAAAATCTGACACCAATGTTTCTGCCTGTCTTTGGGGCAAATTTGAATCATTGGCCACAATAAGAAATTGAAATGTAATCGTACAAAACAATATTCAGGGATATACATATGCATCATACAATGCATTCATAGATTAGAAAAAATACAAAGATTATATATATAGGTTCCATATGAGAAAAAAATTAGGGCCTCATTTTTTCAACGATGGAGTCGGAGAACCAAAATACCAACAACACAACCTATATTGTTTATGTGCATTGCTGCCTGAGGTTCACTAACCATCCATAAGAAAACGACACCATCAGATGCCCTTGCACTATTTTGGGGCAAAATTGAATCATTGGGCTCAGTAAGGAATTGAAATGTAATGTTATAGGCCTGCTGTGTATCGAAATCAACACTCAACTAGCAAACTTAACTAGATGGTAGATGAGAAGATTGGGGTTTTGTGACTAGGTGGCAGATGCATCAATCGACCGATCGAACTATATATATACTACCCTACTTCAAGAGCAAAAGAATATGTACACGATTGAGCAAATCCTATGTATGAATAGTGAAAACTGCGACTGCGACTAGAGAAGCTAGCAATGTAGTACCTCAGACTCCTCATCAGGGACCTCCTCCTCGAACTCGTCATTATCCGTGATTGCGTCTAAGATTTCTTGTACGGTGATGGGGCTGTTGATGTAGAGCACCGGATTGCCTCCGTCTGCCGCCTGCCCCCCATCCAGATCTGTCGCTGGCACCACGACGTTGTCGGCCACCTGCTGCTTGGCAGCGACGGCTACTACCTGCTGCTCGGTGGCGATGACTACCACCTGCTGCTCGGCAGCGACGACTACTGGCTAGACGGATGAGCTCGCACCCTCGACGGTGCGGCGACGAGCGGCGTTCGTGCCTAGAGAAGACGCCTCCGCATGCTTGGCAACGACCGAGCCATTTGGTGCTGCGCCTTCAACTGGCTTCACCTCTGGCTCGTCTCCACGCGTATGCTTCATGGCGCACCAAGGGAAGGAGGTAGTGCAAGCGAGGGAGCTTCGGCGCGCGGTAGGTGTAGATTGGGGTCTTGGGACTAGACAGACTGGGGGAAAATGGCACGAGCTCATGGAAGAAGAAGGTCGAGAGGGGTTATTAACACCGGACTGTTCATAGTCCTCGAGTGGACACGTGTGGTGGGCGGGGGAAGGGGCTACAAAGATCTCCACCCTTTTTTGGGTTCCCTTTTTTTTTGAAATAGCCACGATCTCCACTTTAGAGTTGCATTGAAAACACGCTCATGGGAGACCTCGATTCCACTACATGCAAGTGGCGCGGAACCAATTTCTAGCAATATTATATCTACTCGAGGGGGACCTTGACTCATGGAAGTTACTAGCGGTAGGGCCCAGTTGGAAGTGAGATTGAGAGCACTGCGTAAAAATGGGATATGTCTTACTAAAATCAAGTGGCAATAAATTGCAGCGTTCCGTCGACAACCGTGCACTCGATGACCCTGTTGCCCTGTGCATGTGTTGTAGTAGCAGTATTAGGCTTTTCAGACTTGATTAAACTTGACATGACTGCTCGACGACTTTTTCCATGGACGGCATCGTGTTCCTTCATGTAGAAGTCTCGTTGAGGGAGACGTCTGTGCTGTCTCACGCTGTACTATGAAGGGCACGACGTGTGCAACGATCATCGTTGGATCGCACAGAATCAACGGTTGGTGCACACGATCTACGTGACAACTGTGACAACCAATCAGGGAGTAGCAGACAGTGTGAGCACAGGTTTGGGATTCTACGAAAGATAGAGAGAGGGGGGCAAAACTAAGTAGTACCACATAAAACCAAGGGCAAAACTGAGTAGTATAAAAATGGAAAGTGTCTTGTACAATGAAATACATCGTGGCATACATCAAATTATGCCAAGATAGATCCACTAGAGTTCATTGGATTTGTGTTCTTCTCATAAACCACAAATGGATCCACTAGTGTGATTGCATGTTTGCTCTTTTCATTAACCACAGTTAGAGTCATTGCTTGTATGTTCTTTTCACAAACCACATATCACCAGTGTCATTTCATGTGTGTTCTTCTCATGAACCACACATGGATCCACCCAGTGTGATTGCATGTCTGTTCTTTTCACAAACCACATATGGATCCACCAGTATCACTGCATGTCTATTCTTTTCATGAACCACACCCAGTGTCATTGCATGTCTATTCCTCTAAACAAACCACATGAGGATCTACAAGTGTCATTGCATGTCTGTTCTTTTCATGAACCACACATGGATCCACCAGTGTCATTGCATGTGTGTTCTTTTCATGATCCACAACTAGAGTCATTGCATGTGTGTTCTTCTAAACAAACCACACATGGATCCACCTAGTGTGATTGCATGTTTGTTCTTTTCACAAACCAAACATGGAACCACCAGTGTCATTGCATGTGTGTTCTTTTCATGAACCACAGCTAGAGTCATTGTATGTGTGTTCTTTCCACAAACCACACATGGTTCCACCAAGTGTCATTGCATGTCTGTTCCTCTAAACAAACCACATAAGGATCCACCAGTGTCATTGCATGTCTATTCTTCTCATGAACCACAGCCAGTGGCATTGCATGTTTGTTCTTCTCACAAACCACACAAGGATCCACCAATGTCATTGGATGTGTGTTCTTCTCATGAACCACACATGGATCCACCAAGTGTCATTGCATGTCTGTTCTCTTAATGAACCACAGCTAGTGTCATTGCATGTCTGTGCTTTCCACAAACCACATATGGATCCACCAGTGTGATTGCATGTCTTTTCTTTTCATGAACCACACCAAGTGTCATTGCATATATGTTCCTCTAAACAAACCACATATGGATCCACCTAGTGTCATTGCATGTGTGTTCTTCTCATGAACCACACATGGATCCATCGAGTGTGATTGCATGGCCGTTCTTTTCACAAAACAAATATGGATCCACCAGTGTCATTGCATGTCTGTTCTTTTCACAAACCACATATCACCAGTGTCATTGCATGTGTGTTCTTCTCACAAACCACATAAGGATCCACCAGTGTCACTGCATGTCTGTTCCTCTCATAAACCACACATGGATCCACAGCTAGAGTCATTGCATGTTTGTTCTTCTCACAAACCACATAAGGATCCACCAGTGTCATTGGATGTGTGTTCTTCTCATGAACCACACATGGATCCACTAGTGTGATTGCATGTCTGCTCTTTTCATTAACCACAGTTAGAGTCGTTGCATGTCTGTGCTTTGCACAAACCACATATCCCCAATGTTCATTGCATGTGTGTTCTTCTCATGAACCACACATGGATCCACCTTGTGTGATTTCATGTGTGTTCTTCTCACAAACCAAATATGGATCCACTAGTGTCATTGCATGTCTGCTCTTTTCAGAAACCACATATCACCACAGTCATTGCATGTCTACTCTTATCACAAAGCACATAAGAATCCACCAGTGTCATTGGATGTGTGTTCTTTTCATGAACCACACCTAGTGTCATTGCATGCATGTTCCTCTCACAGACCACACATGGATCCACCAGTGCCATTGCATGTGTGTTCTTCTCATGAACCACAGCTAGAATCATTGCATGTGTGTTCTTCTCATGAACCATAGCTAGAGTCATTGCATGTTTGTTCTTCTCATGAACCACATCTAGAGTCATTGCATTTCTGTTGTTCTCACAAACCACATAAGGATCCAGAAGTGTCATTGGATGTGTGTTCTTCTCACAAACCACACAAGGATCCAGCAGTGTCATTGCATGTGTGTTCCTCTCATGAACCACACATGGATCCACCAAGTGTCATTGCATGTGTGTTTGTCTCACAAACCACACATGGATCCACCAGTGTCATTGCATGTATGTTCTTTTCATGAACCACACCTAGTGTCATTGCATGTCTGTTCCTCTCATAAACCACACATGGATCCACCAGTGTCATTGGATGTGTGTTCTTCTCATGAATCACACCCAGTGCCATTGCATGTTTGTTCCTCTCATAGACCACACATGGATCCACCAGTGTCATTGCATGTGTGTTCTTCTCATGAACCACACCTAGTGTCATTGCATGTGTGTTCCTTTCACAAACTACACATGGATCCACCAGTGTCATTGGATGTGTGTTCCTCTCACGAACCACCTCAAGAGTCATTGTATGTGTGTTCTTCTCACGAACCACATAAGGATACACCAGTGTCATTGCATGTGTGTTCTTCTCATGAACCACAACTAGAGTCATTGCAAGTCTGTTCTTCTCACAAACCACATAAGGATCCACCAGTGTCATTGGATATGTGTTCTTCTCATGAACCACACATGGATGCACCAGTGTGATTGCATGTCTGCTCTTTTCATTAACCATAGTTAGAGTCGTTGCATGTCTATGCTTTTCACAAACCACATATCACCAGTGTCATTGGATGTGTGTTCTTCTCATGAACCACACATGGATCCACCCAGTGTGATTGCATGTGTGTTCTTGTCACAAACCACATACGGATCCAGCTGTGTTATTGCATGTATGCTCTTTTCACAAACCACATATCTCTAGAGTCATTGCATGTCTGTTCTTCTCACAAACCACATAAGGATTCAGCAGTGTCATTGGATGTGTGTTCTTTTCATGAACCACACCCAGTGTCATTGCATGTGTGTTCTTTTCACAAACCACATATGGATCCACCTGTGTCATTGCATGTCTGCTCTTTTCACAAACCACATATCATAGTGTCATTGTATGTGTATTCTTTCCACAGACCACATAAGGATCCACCAGTGTCACTGGATGTCTGTTCCTCTCATAAACCACATAAGGATCCACCAGTCTCATTGGATGCGTGTTCTTTTCATGAACCACACCTAGTGTCATTGCATGCATGTTCCTCTCACAGACCACACATGGATCCACCAGTGCCATTGCATGTGTGTTCTTCTGATCAACCACACCTAGTGTCATTGCATGTGTGTTCTTCTGATGAACCACACCTAGAGTCATTGCATGTGTGTTCTTCTCATGAACCACATCTAGAGTCATTGCATGTCTGTTCTTCTCACAAACCACATAAGGATCCAGCAGTGTCATTGGATGTGTGTTCTTTTCATGAACCACACCCAGTGTCATTGGATTTGTGTTCTTCTCACAAACCACACATGGATCCACCAATGTCATTGCATGTGTGTTCCTCTCATGAACCACACATGTATCCACCAAATGTCATTGCATGTCTTTTCTTCTCACAAACCACACATGGATCCACCAGTATCATTGCATGTCTGTTCTTTTCATGAACCACACACAGTGTCATTGCATGTCTGGTCCTCTCATAAACCACACATGGATCCACCAGTGTCATTGGATGTGTGTTCTTCTCATGAACCACACCCAATGCCATTGCATGTTTGTTCCTCTCACAGACCACACATGGATCCACCAGTGTCATTGCATGTGTGTTCTTCTAATGAACCACACCTAGTGTCATTGCATGTGTGTTCCTTTCACAAACTACACATGGATCCTCCAGTGTCATTGGATGTGTGTTCCTCTCATGAACCACATCTAGAGTCATTGCATGTGTGTTCTTCTCACAAACCACATAAGGATACACCAGTGACATTGCATGTGTGTTCTTCTCATGAACCAAAGCTAGTCATTGCATGTCTATTCTTCTCACAAACCACATAAGGATCGACCGGTTTCATGGGATGTGTATTCTTATTATGAACCACACATGGATCCACCAGTGTGATTGCATGTTTGCTCTTTTCATTAACCATAGTTAGAGTCTTGCATGTCTGTGCTTTTCACAGACCACATATCACCAGTGTCATTGCATATGCGTTCTTGTCAAGAACCACACATGGATCCACCTAGTGCCATTGCATGTTTATTCCTCTCACAAACCACATATGGATCCACCAGTGTCATTGCATGTGTGTTCTTCTCATGAACCACACCTAGTGTCATTGCATGTGTGTTCCTTTCACAAACTACACATGGATCCTCCAGTGTCATTGGATGTGTGTTCCTCTCATGAACCACATCTACAGTCATTGCATGTGTGTTCTTCTCACAAACCACATAAGGATACACCAGTGTCATTGCATGTGTGTTCTTCTCATGAACCACTGCTAGAGTCATTGCATGTCTGTTCTTCTCACAAACCACATAAGGATCCACCGGTTTCATTGGATGTATATTATTCTTATGAACCACACATGGATCCACCAGTGTGATTGCATGTCTGCTCTTTTCATTAACCACAATTAGAGTCTTGCATGTCTGTGCTTTTCACAAACCACATATCAACAGTGTCATTGCATATGCGTTCTTCTCAAGAACCACACATGGATCCACCTAGTGTGATTGCATGTGTGTTCTTCTCACAAACCACATATGGATCCACCAGTGTCATTGCATGTCTGCTCTTTTCACAAACCACGTATCACCAGAGTCATTGCATGTCTATTATTCTCACAAACCACATAAGGATCCAGCAGTGTCATTGGATGTGTGTTCTTTTCAAGAACCACACCCACTGTCATTGCATGTCTGTTCTTTTCACAAACCACATATGGATCCACCAGTGTCATTGCATGTCTGTTCTTTTCACAAACCACATATCAAAGTGTCATTGTATGTGTGTTCTTTCCACATACCACATAAGGATCAACCAGTGTCACTGGATGTCTGTTCCTCTCATAAACCACATAAGGATCCACCAGTCTCATTGGATGCGTGTTCTTTTCAAGAACCACACCTAGTGTCATTGCATGCCTATTCCTCTCACAGACCACACATGGATCCACCAGTGCCATTGCATGTGTGTTCTTCTCATGAACCACAGCTAGAGTCATTGCATGTGTGTTCTTCTCATGAACCACATCTAGAGTCATTGCATGTCTGTTCTTCTCACAAACCACATAAGGATCCAGCAGTGTCATTGGATGTGTGTTCTTTTCATGAACCACACCCAGTGTCATTGGATGTGTGCTCTTCTCACAAACCACACATGGATCCACCCGTGTCATTGCGTGTGTTTTCCTCTCATGAACCACACATGGATCCACCAAGTGTAATTGCATGTATGTTCTTCTCAGAAACCACACATGGATCCACCAATGTCATTGCATGTCTGTTCTTTTCATGAACCACACCCAGTGTCATTGCATGTCTATTCCTCTCATAAACCACACATGGATCCACCAGTGTCATTGGATGTGTGTTCTTCTCATGAACCACACCCAGTGCCATTGCATGTGTGTTCCTCTCACATACCACACATGGATCCACCAGTGTCATTGCATGTGTGTTCTTCTCATGAACCACACCAAGTGTCATTACATGTGTGTTCCTTTCACAAACAACACATGGATCCACCAGTGTCATTGGATGTGTGTTCCTCTCATGAACCACATCTAGAGTCATTGCATGTGTGTTCTTCTCACAAACCAGATAAGGATACACTAGTGTCATTGCATGTGTGTTCTTCTCATGAACCACAACTAGAGTCATTGCATGTCTGTTCTTCTCACAAACCACATAAGGATCCACCAGTGCCATTGGATGTGTGTTCTTCTCATGAACCACACATGGATCCACCAGTGTGATTGCATGTTTGCTCTTTTCATTAACCATAGTTAGAGTCTTGCATGGCTGTGCTTTTCACAAACCACATATCACCAGTGTCATTGCATATGCGTTCTTGTCAAGAACCACACATGGATCCACCTAGTGCCATTGCATGTTTATTCCTCTCACAAACCACATATGGATCCCCCAGTGTCATTGCATGTGTGTTCTTCTCATGAACCACACCTAGTGTCATTGCATGTGTGTTCCTTTCACAAACTACACATGGATCCTCCAGTGTCATTGGATGTGTGTTCCTCTCATGAACCACATATAGAGTCATTGCATGTGTGTTCTTCTCACAAACCACATAAGGATACACCAGTGTCATTGCATGTGTGTTCTTCTCATAAACCACAGCTAGAGTCATTGCATGTCTGTTCTTCTCACAAACCACATAAGGATCCACCGGTTTCATTGGATGTATATTCTTCTTATGAACCACACATGGATCCACCAGTGTGATTGCATGTCTGCTCTTTTCATTAACCGCAGTTAGAGTCTTGCATGTCTGTGCTTTTCACAAACCACATATCAACAGTGTCATTGCATATGCGTTCTTCTCAAGAACCACACATGGATCCACCTAGTGTGATTGCATGTGTGTTCTTCTCACAAACCACATATGGATCCACCAGTGTCATTGCATGTCTGCTCTTTTCACAAACCACATATCACCAGAGTCATTGCATGTCTGTTATTCTCACAAACCACATAAGGATCCAACAGTGTCATTGGATGTGTGTTCTTTTCAAGAACCACACCCACTGTCATTGGATGTCTGTTCTTTTCACAAACCACATATGGATCCACCGGTGTGATTGCATGTCTGTTCTTTTCACAAACCACATATCACAGTGTCATTGTATGTGTGTTCTTTCCACATACCACATAAGGATCCACCAGTGTCACTGGATGTCTGTTCCTCTCATAAACCACATAAGGATCCACCAGTCTCATTGGATGAGTGTTCTTTTCATGAACCACACCTAGTGTCATTGCATGCATGTTCCTATCACAGACCACACATGGATCCACCAGTGCCATTGCATGTGTGTTCTTCTGATGAACCACAGCTAGAGTCATTGCATGTGTGTTCTTCTCATGAACCACATCTAGAGTCATTGCATGTCTGTTCTTCTCACAAACCACATAAGGATCCAGTAGTGTCATTGGATGTGTGTTCTTTTCATGAACCACACCCAGTGTCATTGGATGTGTGCTCTTCTCACAAACCACACATGGATCCACCAGTTTCATTGCGTGTGTGTTCCTCTCATGAACCACACATGGATCCACCAAGTGTCATTGCATGTATGTTCTTCTTAGAAACCACACATGGATCCACCAATGTCATTGCATGTTTGTTCTTTTCATGAACCACACCCAGTGTCATTGCATGTCTATTCCTCTCATAAACCACACATGGATCCACCAGTGTCATTGGATGTGTGTTCTTCTCATGAACCACACCCAGTGCCATTGCATGTGTGTTCCTCTCACATACCACACATGGATCCACCAGTGTCATTGCATGTGTGTTCTTCTCATGAACCACACCAAGTGTCATTGCATGTGTGTTCCTTTCACAAACTACACATGGATCCACCAGTGTCATTGGATGTGTGTTCCTCTCATGAACCACATCTAGAGTCATTGCATGTGTGTTCTTCTCACAAACCACATAAGGATACACCAGTGTAATTGCATGTGTGTTCTTCTCATGAACCACAACTAGAGTCATTGCATGTCTGTTCTTCTCACAAACCACATAAGGATCCACCGGTGCCATTGGATGTGTGTTCTTCTCATGAACCACACATGGATCCACCAGTGTGATTGCATGTCTTCTCTTTTCATTAACCATAATTAGAGTCGTTGCATGTCTATGCTTTTCACAAACCACTTATCACCAGTGTCATTGCACATGCGTTCTTCTCAGGAACCACACATGGATCCACCTAGTGCCATTGCATGTTTATTCCTCTCACAAACCACATATGGATCCACCAGTGTCATTGCATGTGTGTTCTTCTCATGAACCACGCCTAGTGTCATTGCATGTGTGTTCCTTTCACAAACTACACATGGATCCTCCAGTGTCATTGGATGTGTGTTCCTCTCATGAACCACATCTAGAGTCATTGCATGTGTGTTCTTCTCACAAACCACATAAGGATACACCAGTGTCATTGCATGTGTGTTCTTCTCATGAACCACAGCTAGAGTCATTGCATGTCTGTTCTTCTCACAAACCACATAAGGATCCACCGGTTTCATTGGATGTATATTCTTCTTAAGAACCACACATGGATCCACCAGTGTGATTGCATGTCTGCTCTTTTCATTAACCACAGTTAGAGTCTTGCATGTCTGTGCTTTTTACAAACCACATATCAACAGTGTCATTGCATATGCGTTCTTCTCAAGAACCACACATGGATCGACCTAGTGTGATTGCATGTGTGTTCTTCTCACAAACCACATATGGATCCACCAGTGTCATTGCATGTCTGCTCTTTTCACAAACCACATATCACTAGAGTCATTGCATGTATGTTATTCTCACAAACCACATAAGGATCCAGCAGTGTCATTGGATGTGTGTTCTTTTCAAGAACCACACCCACTGTCATTGCATGTCTGTTCTTTTCACAAACCACATATGGATCCACCAGTGTCATTGCATGTCTGTTCTTTTCACAAACCACATATCACAGTGTCATTGTATGTGTGTTCTTTCCACATACCACATAAGGATCCACCAGTGTCACTGGATGTTTGTTCCTCTCATAAACCACATAAGGATCCACCAGTCTCATTGGATGAGTGTTCTTTTCATGAACCACACATAGTGTCATTGCATGCATGTTCCTATCACAGACCACACATGGATCCACCAGTGCCATTGCATGTGTGTTCTTCTGATGAACCACAGCTAGAGTCATTGCATGTGTGTTCTTCTCATGAACCACATCTAGAGTCATTGCATGTCTGTTCTTCTCACAAACCACATAAGGATCCAGTAGTGTCATTGGATGTGTGTTCTTTTCATGAACCACACCAGTGTCATTGGATGTGTGCTCTTCTCACAAACCACACATGGATCCACCAGTGTCATTGCATGTGTGTTCCTCTCATGAACCACACATGGATCCACCAAGTGTCATTGCATGTATGTTCTTCTTAGAAACCACACATGGATCCACCAATGTCATTGCATGTCTGTTCTTTTCATGAACCACACCCAGTTTCATTACATGTCTATTCCTCTCATAAACCACACATGGATCCACCAGTGTCATTGGATGTGTGTTCTTCTCATGAACCACACCCAGTGCCATTGCATGTGTGTTCCTCTCACATACCACACATGGATCCACCAGTGTCATTGCATGTGTGTTCTTCTCATGAACCACACCAAGTGTCATTGCATGTGTGTTCCTTTCACAAACTACACATGGATCCACCAGTGTCATTGGATGTGTGTTCCTCTCATGAACCACATCTAGAGTCATTGCATGTGTGTTCTTCTCACAAACCACATAAGGATACACCAGTGTAATTGCATGTGTGTTCTTCTCATGAACCACAACTAGAGTCATTGCATGTCTGTTCTTCTCACAAACCACATAAGGATCCACCGGTGCCATTGGATGTGTGTTCTTCTCATGAACCACACATGGATCCACCAGTGTGATTGCATGTCTTCTCTTTTCATTAACCATAATTAGAGTCGTTGCATGTCTATGCTTTTCACAAACCACATATCACCAGTGTCATTGCACATGCGTTCTTCTCAGGAACCACACATGGATCCACCTAGTGCCATTGCATGTTTATTCCTCTCACAAACCACATATGGATCCACCAGTGTCATTGCATGTGTGTTCTTCTCATGAACCACGCCTAGTGTCATTGCATGTGTGTTCCTTTCACAAACTACACATGGATCCACCAGTGTCATTGGATGTGTGTTCCTCTCATGAACCACATCTAGAGTCATTGCATGTGTGTTCTTCTCACAAACCACATAAGGATACACCAGTGTCATTGCATGTGTGTTCTTCTCATGAACCACAGCTAGAGTCATTGCATGTCTGTTCTTCTCACAAACCACATAAGGATCCACCGGTTTCATTGGATGTATATTCTTCTTAAGAACCACACATGGATCCACCAGTGTGATTGCATGTCTGCTCTTTTCATTAACCACAGTTAGAGTCTTGCATGTCTGTGCTTTTTACAAACCACATATCAACAGTGTCATTGCATATGCGTTCTTCTCAAGAACCACACATGGATCGACCTAGTGTGATTGCATGTGTGTTCTTCTCACAAACCACATATGGATCCACCAGTGTCATTGCATGTCTGCTCTTTTCACAAACCACATATCACTAGAGTCATTGCATGTATGTTATTCTCACAAACCACATAAGGATCCAGCAGTGTCATTGGATGTGTGTTCTTTTCAAGAACCACACCCACTGTCATTGCATGTCTGTTCTTTTCACAAACCACATATGGATCCACCAGTGTCATTGCATGTCTGTTCTTTTCACAAACCACATATCACAGT
This sequence comes from Avena sativa, assembly GCA_916181665.1. Lineage (NCBI taxonomy): Eukaryota > Viridiplantae > Streptophyta > Magnoliopsida > Poales > Poaceae > Avena > Avena sativa. Next base: position 537,176,003 of record OV702289.1, on the reverse strand, counting down.
GTCATTGTATGTGTGTTCTTTCCACATACCACATAAGGATCCACCAGTGTCACTGGATGTTTGTTCCTCTCATAAACCACATAAGGATCCACCAGTCTCATTGGATGCGTGTTCTTTTCATGAACCACACCTAGTGTCATTGCATGCCTGTTCCTCTCACAGACCACAAATGGATCCACCAGTGCCATTGCATGTGTGTTCTTCTCATGAACCACAGCTAGAGTCATTGCATGTGTGTTCTTCTCATGAACCACATCTAGAGTCATTGCATGTCTGTTCTTCTCACAAACCACATAAGGATCCAGCAGTGTCATTGGATGTGTGTTCTTTTCATGAACCACACCCAGTGTCATTGGATGTGTGCTCTTCTCACAAACCACACATGGATCCACTAGAGTTATTGCGTGTGTGTTCCTCTCATGAACCACACATGGATCCACCAAGTGTCATATCATGTATGTTCTTCTCAAAAACCACACATGGATCCACCAATGTCATTGCATGTCTGTTCTTTTCATGAACCACACCCAGTGTCATTGCATGTCTATTCCTCTCATAAACCACACATGGATCCACCAGTGTCATTGGATGTGTGTTCTTCTCATGAATCACACCCAGTGCCATTGCATGTGTGTTCCTCTCACATACCACACATGGATCCACCAGTGTCATTGCATGTGTGTTCTTCTCATGAACCACACCAAGTGTCATTGCATGTGTGTTCCTTTCACAAACTACACATGGATCCACCAGTGTCATTGGATGTGTGTTCCTCTCATGAACCACATATAGAGTCATTGCATGTGTGTTCTTCTCACAAACCACATAAGGATACACCAGTGTCATTGCATGTGTGTTCTTCTCATGAACCACAACTAGAGTCATTGCATGTCTGTTCTTCTCACAAACCACATAAGGATCCACCGGTGCCATTGGATGTGTGTTCTTCTCATGAACCACACATGGATCCACCAGTGTGATTGCATGTCTGCTCTTTTCATTAACCACAATTAGAGTCGTTGCATGTCTATGCTTTTCACAAACCACATATCACCAGTGTCATTGCACATGCGTTCTTCTCAAGAACCACACATGGATCCACCTAGTGCCATTGCATGTTTATTCCTCTCACAAACCACATATGGATCCACCAGTGTCATTGCATGTGTGTTCTTCTCATGAACCACACCTAGTGTCATTGCATGTGTGTTCCTTTCACAAACTACAAATGGATCCTCCAGTGTCATTGGATGTGTGTTCCTCTCATGAACCACATCTAGAGTCATTGCATGTGTGTTCTTCTCACAAACCACATAAGGATACACCAGTGTCATTGCATGTGTGTTCTTCTCATGAACCACAGCTAGAGTCATTGCATGTCTGTTCTTCTCACAAACCACATAAGGATCCACCGGTTTCATTGGATGTAAATTCTTCTTATGAACCACACATGGATCCACCAGTGTCATTGCATGTCTGCTCTTTTCATTAACCACAGTTAAGAGTCTTGCATTTCTATGCTTTTCACAAACCACATATCACCAGTGTCATTGCATATGCGTTCTTCTCAAGAACCACACATGGATCCACCTAGTGTGATTGCATGTGTGTTCTTCTCACAAAACACATATGGATCCACCAGTGTCATTGCATGTCTGCTCTTTTCACAAACCACATATCACCAGAGTCATTGCACGTCTGTTCTTCTCACAAACCACATAAGGATCCAACAGTGTCATTGGATGTGAGTTCTTTTCAAGAACCACACCCACTGTCATTGCATGTCTGTTCTTTTCACAAACCACATATGGATCCACCAGTGTCATTGCATGTCTGTTCTTTTCACAAACCACATATCACAGTGTCATTTTGTATGTGTGTTCTTTCCACATACCACATAAGGATCCACCAGTGTCACTGGATGTCTGTTCCTCTCATAAACCACATAAGGATCCACCAGTCTCATTGGATGTGTGTTCTTTTCATGAACCACACCTAGTGTCATTGGATGCCTGTTCCTCTCACAGACCACACATGGATCCACCAGTGCCATTGCATGTGTGTTCTTCTCATGAACCACAGCTAGAGTCATTGCATGTGTGTTCTTCTCATGAACCACAGCTAGAGTCATTGCATGTGTGTTCTTCTCATGAACCACATCTAGAGTCATTGCATGTCTGTTCTTCTCACAAACCACATAAGGATCCAGCAGTGTTATTGGATGTGTGTTATTTTCATTAACCACACCCAGTGTCATTGGATGTGTGTTCTTCTCACAAACCACACATGGATCCACCAGTGTCATTGCGTCTGTGTTCCTCTCATGAACCACACATGGATCCACCAAGTGTCATTGCATGTATGTTCTTCTCAGAAACCACACATGGATCCACCAGTGTCATTGCATGTCTGTTCTTTTCATGAACCACACCCAGTGTCATTGCATGTCTATTCTTCTCATAAACCACACATTGATCCACCAGTGTCATTGGATGTGTGTTGTTCTCATGAACCACACCCAGTGCCATTGCATGTGTGTTCCTCTCACATACCACACATGGATCCACCAGTGTCATTGCATGTGTGTTCTTCTCATGAACCACACCTAGTGGCATTGCATGTGTGTTCCTTTCACAAACTACACATGGATCCACCAGTGTCATTTGATGTGTGTTCCTCTCATGAACCACATCTAGAGTCATTGCTTGTGTGTTCTTCTCACAAACCACATAAGGATACACAAGTGTCATTGCATGTGTGTTCTTCTCATGAACCACAACTAGGGTCATTGCATGTCTGTTCTTCTCACAAACCACATAAGGATCCACCGGTGCCATTGGATGTGTGTTCTTCTCATGAACCACACATGGATCCACCAGTGTGATTGCATGTCTGCTCTTTTCATTAGCCACAATTAGAGTCGTTGCATGTCTATGCTTTTCACAAACCACATATCACCAGTGTCATTGCACATGCGTTCTTCTCAAGAACCACACATGGATCCACCTAGTGCCATTGCATGTTTATTCTCTCACAAACCACATATGGATCCACCAGTGTCATTGCATGTCTGGTCTTTGCACAAACCACATATCACCAGAGTCATTGCACGTCTGTTCTTCTCACAAACCACATAAGGATCCAGCAGTGTCATTGGTTTTGTGTTCTTTTCATGAAGCACACCCAGTGTCATTGCATGTCTGTTCTTCTCACAAACCACATAAGGATCCACCGGTGTCATTGCATGTTTGCTCTTTTCACAAACCACATATCACCAGTGTCATTGTATGTCTGTTCTTTCCATAGACCACATAAGGATCCACCAGTGTCATTGGATGTCTATTCCTCTCATAAACCACATAAGTATCCACCAGTGTCACTGGATATGTGTTCTTTTCATGAACCACACCTAGTGTCATTGCATGCATGTTCCTCTCACAGACCACACATGGATCCACCAGTGCCATTGCATGTGTGTTCTTCTCATGAACCACAGCTAGAGTCATTACATGTGTGTTCTTCTCATGAACCACATCTAGAGTCATTGCATGTCTATTCTTCTCACAAACCACATAAGGATCCAGTAGTGTCATTGGATGTGTGTTCTTTTCATGAACCACACCCAGTGTCATTGGATGTGTGTTCTTCTCACAAACCACACATGGATCCACCAGTGTCATTGCATGTGTGTTCCTCTCATGAACCACACATGGATCCACCAAGTGTCATTGCATGTCTGTTCTTCTCACAAACCACACATGGATCCACCAGTGTCATTGCATGTCTGTTCTTTTCATGAACCACACCCGGTGTCATTGCATGGCTGTTCCTCTCATAAACCACACATGGATCCACTAGTGTCATTGCATGTGTGTTCTTCTCATGAACCACACCCATTGTCATTGCATGTGTGTTCCTTTCACAAACTACACATGGATCCACCAGTGTCATTGGATGTGTGTTCCTCTCATGAACCACATCTAGAGTCATTGCATGTGTGTTCTTCTCACAAACCACATAAGGATACACCAGTGTCATTGCATGAGTGTTCTTCTCATGAGACACACCTAGAGGCATTGCATGTCTGTTCTTCTCACAAACCTCATAAGGATCCACCGGTGTCATTGGATGTGTGTTCTTCTCATGAACTACACATGGATCCACAAGTGTGATTGCATGTATGCTCTTTTCATTAACCACAGTTAGAGTCGTTGCATGTCTGTGCTTTTCACAAACCACATATCACCATTGTCATTGCATGAGTGTTCTTCTCATGAACCACACATGGATTAACCCAGTCTGCTTGCATGTGTGTTCTTCTCACAAACCACATATGGATCCACCAGCGTCATTGCATGTCTGCTCTTTTCACAAACCACATATCACCAGAGTAAATTCATGTCTGTTCTTCTCACAAACCACATAAGGATCCATTAGTGTCATTGGATGTGTGTTCTTTTCATGAACCACACCCAGTGTCATTGCATGTCTGTTCTTTTCACAAACCACATATGGATCCACCAGTGTCATTGCATGTCTGCTCTTTTCACAAAATCCATATCACTAGTATCATTGTATGTGTGTTCTTTCCATAGACCACATAAGGATCCACCAGTGTCATTGGATGTCTGTTCCTCTCATAAACCACATATGGATCTACCAGTGTCATTGGATGTGTGTTCTTTTCATGAACCACACCTAGTGTCATTGCATGCCTGTTCCTCTCACATACTACACATGGATCCACCAGTGCCATTGCATGTGTGTTCTTCTCATGAACCATATCTAGAGTCATTGCATGTGTGTTCTTCTCATGAACCAAATCTAGAGTCATTGCATGTCTGTTCTTCTCACAAACCACATAAGGAACCAGCAGTGTCATTGGATGTGTGTTCTTTTCTTGAACCACACCCAGTGTCATTGGATGTGTGTTCTTCTCACAAACCACACATGGATCCACCTATGTCATTGCATGTGTGTTCCTCTCCTGAACTACACATGGATCCACCAAGTGTCATTACATGTCTATTGTTCTCACAAACCACACATGGATCCACCAGTGTCATTGCATGTCTATTATTTTCATGAACCACCCAGTGTCATTGCATATCTGTTCCTCTCATAAACCACACATGGATCCACCCGTGTCATTGCATGTGTGTTCTTCTCATGAACCACACCCAGTGCCATTGCATGTTTGATCCTCTCATAGACCACACATGGATCCACCAGTGTCATTGCATGTGTGTTCTTCTCATGAACCACACCCAGTGTCATTGCATGTGTCTTCCTTTCACAAACTACACATGGATCCACCAGTGTCATTGGATGTGTGTTCCTCTCATGAACCACATCTAGAGTCATTGCATGTGTGTTCTTCTCACAAACCACATAAGGATACACGAGCGTCATTGCATGTGTGTTCTTCTCATGAACCACAACTAGAGTCATTGCATGTCTGTTCTTCTCACAAACCACATAAGGATCCACCAGTGTCATTGGATGTGTGTTCTTCTCATGAACCACACATGGATCCACCAGTGTGATTGCAGATCTGCTCTTTTTATTAACCACAGTTAGAGTCGTTGCATGTCTGTGCTTTTCACAAACCACATATCACCAGTGTCATTGCATGTGTGTTCTTCTCATGAACCACACATGGATCCACCTAGTGTGATTGCATGTGTGTTCTTCTCACAAACCACATATCAATCCAACAGTGTCATTGCATGTATGGTCTTTTTACAAACCACATATGGATCCTAATTAACCTTAGGAGAGCCCTAACCTTAGTCCCCCAATGGGTGGCCGTTAGACCGAGTCTTCTAGAAGGCACTCCCTAACACAGTTGTTCTGCTTGACGATTGTTACATACCGTTCGATCGGGGCGCTTGGACGATTGGGATGGTCTTCGTGAGAGCGATCCGCGAGTAGGCTGTTCTGTGGCATGATTGGCCACACTTGCTCTGGACAAACTAGCAACACCGGGCACTCCCCTGTTGCGAGTGTCACGACTCACGAGTTCAGTGGACCATAACCCAGTGTCAGGTCCCCATTACTTCTCTTCCTCCCCGTACTTCTCTTCCTTCCCCTTGAAGCCACTTTCCCCACTTCACTCCCATCCTGCCGTAGCCGCAAGCCGACGGCGCCTCCATCCCAATCCCCTCTCCGGCAGCCACCCTCCCTCTCGCCATGGGTTCAAGGGGAGACAGCGAGGAAACGCGTTGTGACGACAGGGACGGTGATTTCGATGTGAGTCATCTCATATCTATCTCTATCATTTGTGGCCAGTTATCTATTTTTTGAGCTAGATCTAATCTATTTACTCATGCACGTATGATGTGTTAGGCCAACCAGACGATGTATGACTCCGACTATCACGGTTTAGCGGATGAAGACAGTCCTCTACTATGTAAACATGGATATGTGCCCGCTAAATTTGTAGCGTTCGAAGGATGAAACGCAGGCAGGAGGTTTCTACGGTGTCAAGGACATCGTGCAATGATGCAAGGCGGAAGTTGCGGTGTTATCAAATGGGTAGATCTAGAGTGGCCCAAATCGATGCAGAAAACGCTAGACAAACTACGGGAAATGACTGTTCTGTTGAAAGAATCCGTATTTCGCTCACTTCTTGACAGTGTTGAGATGAAGCTATGGGAACCAGTTGACACGACCAAGCCTAAGCGAGATCTCTGGTGGGTGCAAGACAAGGTTAGCAAAGTAGAGAAGGAGAGGGACGCGGCGTTGGCCCTAAAGGCTAAAGCAGAGCAAGAACTGACTCAAGTAAGGAATGATCTTCACCAGGCCAAAGTCCTGTAGTTCACAACTACGAGTATTGACAAGTGCATGAGGAAAAATGCTGAGAAACAATTGAAGCTATGCAAGGAAGATGCTAAAAGGAAGGAGCAGACGATTCGATGCTTGCTCTCGCAGGAAGATGCGCATCGTGCTAAGATTAGGAAGATCAAGGAGATGTGTGATAACTAGTTCTATTTATCTTAAGCTACGTGCCTTTTTAATTTGTAATAGTTGTACTTGTTGACCTAGCGGTCTGAACTATTGGCCCCGGAGTCCTGGGAGGAAAAAAATTGGTCGCCTGTTAATCTTTCTTAACCCTACATTACTTCTTTTGTCTGACCAATGCCCCTTGGATATTACGCTCGTCGCTTCATTGTCCTCGTGTACAAATAGGAGGCGCCATAGCGCGTCGCTTCATCGTCCATCCCCTCGTCCTCTCCAATCTCCACCGCGTCGTTGCTTCGTCGTCCATCCCCAATCTTCACCGCACCGCCATGGAGATGCCCTTGTTGAACCTCTACGAGGCGGTGATGTTCGTGTACTTCGACATCCTCACTTCGCCGGCCGCGACGGTGCCCCACGGATGGTGCATCAGCTATACGGGGGTGCCGGTGGATCCGCTCCTCGTCCCCGGCGGAGCCGTGATGGAGAGCGAAATCGCGGGGCGCCGCTGCTAGATGCCCGTGTGGAAGAGAGCGCTACCCCGGTACGCGGCGGTCAGCCCGTACTGGCTGGCGCTGTTCAAGAAGGAGCGGAAGGCCAAGATTGGCAACCACATCGTTTACGGGCGCGTGGTGCACAGGGATCTCCGCAACCGAGAAGGGCGGGAGAGGTTCTGGTCCATCCCTGGACGGACCAGGTACACCGTCATCGCCGCGAAGAGGTGCTCCGTCTCGCGAACAATACGGAAATCATGGAGGTTCCGTCCGACGACGACGAGGAAGCCGGCGGCTCGGAGGACAGCGCCAGCGGAAGTAAAATTGTTGACTAGTGGTTGAATTAATGTGGGACGTGAAATCGCACCTTTGTTTAGAAGAATTTGTGGTCTAATTAATGAAATGCCTCGATTAAGATCTTTGTCTCGATTAATTTGTGGAAGAATTTGTGATTTAGATCAATTTCTGCCTCGATTTAGATCTCTGTTCCGGATTAGGAACGTGACCATGGACCAAAGACCCCTTTTCTACTAGTGTATTCTGACATTGGTGGTTTGTTTAAACATAATCTACGTGGATTGTGCCACATGCAAATGGCATAACCACAATTTATAAAGTGGAAGAACGTACACCCGGTTACTGGAGATCCGGGAGCTTCGCCAGATGCAGGGGATGCAGGAGCAGAGAGGCGGTGAGATAGACGGGCTCAAAATTAGGCCAGAAAGTGGTACCGATTTCCTCCTCATCTGGGCATTATCGGTTGCCATTGCTGTTTATGTTGCCACGTCGTTGTGCAACATCTGAAATAAGTTGCTGCTTTGTGTAGTGTGGAAGCCTAAATAATTTATTTCTATGCCACTTACATTCCATCGAATTTGGAGACCTCCTGCCCCTCAGCAATCATGGAACCGTTGCTGCGTGTTTTGAGATAGCAGTGGCACAATCACAATTTCGGATTCAACTACTAACTCGAGCGTTTCCAAACCCTAAGTCGTGGTATATTTTACTTAGAGAACGTGGGTAGATTGTTTCGCCCAGCAAAGTACCACACACAAAGCTCCAAAATTTAACTGAATTACATATATATGTTCAAGTTCAACACATTACTATGCATCTTCATTGCCAGCAGCCTTCTTCCGCAGCCTGGGTATGAAGCATTCATTTCCTGCCTTCTTCCTCTTCCCCGGTGCTAATTTTCTTAGCTTCACGTACTCTGCATCGCCGGGACAATGGGCACCAGAATCGTGCCCAACATCATCTTTCCACTCATTTTTAATTTCTTCGAGCAGCTAAATGACTGACCCGGCAGTCATTTTTCTAACCTTGCAGCGCTTCCTTTCAAAGAAACAAGACTGTTGCATATCTGCCCAATATCTACAGAGTAAATAAAACAAAAACTACAATTCAGCACAAACATGTGAACCCCAAGATAATTTTGCTTACCAGGAGCTAATTGGGTTCGAGCAACCACCCTGTCCAAGAATAGTAAGGCGACTCCTAGTTGCAGCAGCTTCCACATCCAGTACATCACAATTCAGCTCAAACATGCAACCCGAAGCATACCTTTTCATCAACCCAATTAGCTGACTGTCACACGTTAGAGGAACCATGATGCCACGTTCATCCATGAAGCTGAACTTTGTAGTCTGCTTTGGCCATAATTCATCATGATTACGCAAAGCAGCAACCATACCAGATATAGTGCAGATCTGCGCAGGCGCTTCTTCCATCGTGATACAATGGTGTCCATACCACTTGCCCTTAGAGTTGTACCTGAAGAGGACTACCGTAACCAGGTAAGGGGGTCCACGGAGATCCCAATTGACAGAAAACTATGGACAAAATATGTTTGTCAGCGTTGGGATAACAAACAATTTTAGGTTCAGTAGACAGCTAGCAGTTATAATTAGTGTGAATAGCAAAGAGAAGGGTAGCTCACCCGCTTATAGCCAGAACTTCTTCTTCCTTGGTAGTAGGATTTGCCATCCTCCGAGCTGCTTGGCTCGTCGGCAGCGGAGGCAGGATAGAGCCTCGCAACAGCGGCTACGGCATGCGCCATTGGACCTCGGGATCAGCGACTGGGCGCAGCAACTTGGCGCCGGAAGTCAAATGTCTGAAGGAATCGTCCTGCCTAGAGGGTGGATTCCGACGCCGCCGGTGTTAGGGGAAAGGTGGGAATAGATTTGTGAAATTGGTCAACGCATCCAATCCACTTGGTTAGGTTGCTGCATTGGCGCTCGCGTCACGGACAGATGACCGACATGAGGGTCCCGACCGTCTACTTCACGGGGCAGTTTAACGGAATGTTTGAATTTGGCAAGGGTGAGATGAGTTTGCATCGAAATGGCACCTCTCAGTAGTTGACGACCCAACATTTCGAAACGCGGCAATTTCAGGCAACTTAGGTACCGCCATGTGCTGGCCTACGAACTTTGGTACCGTACACGAACAGGCCCCAACCAATGGCATTGCATGTGTGTTATTGTCATAAACCACATATGGATCAACCAATGTCACTGCATGTGTGTTCATGTCACAAACCACACATGGATCCACCAATGTCATTGCATGTGTGTTCTTTCCATGAACCACATATGGATCCACCAATGTCATTCCATGTGTGTTCCTTCCACAAACCACATATGGATCCACCAATGTCATTGCATGTATGTTCTTTTCCACAAACCACATATGGATCCACTAGAGTGATTGCATGTGTGGTTTTTCCACAAACCACACATAGATCCACTAGAGTCATTGCATGTGTGTTCTTTCCACAAACCACATATGGATCCGCCAGAGTCATTGCATGTGTGTTCTTTTCACAAACCATATATGGATCAACCAATGGCATTGCATGTGTGTTCTTTTCACAACCCACATATTGATCAACCAATGTCATTGCGTCTGTGTTCTTTCCACAAACCACATATGTACCCACTAGAGTAATTGCATTTGTGTTCTTTTCACAAACCATGGATCCACTAGAGTCATTGCATGTGTGTTCTTTTGACAAACCACACATGGATCCACCAGAGTAATTGCATGTGTGTTACTGTCACAAACCTCATATGGATCAACCAATGTCATTATATGTGTGTTCTTTTGACAAACAACATGGATCAACCAATGGCATTGAATGTGTGTTCTTTCCACAAACCACATGGATCAACAAATGTCATTACATGTGTGTTCTTTCCACAAACCACATGGATCAACCAGAGTCATAGCACGTCTGTTCTTGTCACAAACCACACATGGATCCACCAGAGTAATTGCATGTGTTTTCATGTCACAAACCACATATCGATCCACCAATGTCATTGCATGTGTGTTCATGTCACAAACCACACATGGATCCACCAATGTCATTGCATGTGTGTTCTTTCCACGAACCACATATGGATCAACCAGAGTCAATGCATGTGTGTTCTTTCCACAAACCACACGTGGATCTACCAGAGTAATTGCATGTGTGTTCATGTCACAAACCACACATGGATCCACCAGAGTCATTGCATTTGTGTTCTTTTCACAAACCACATGTGGATCCACTAGAGTCATTACATGTGTGTTCTTTCCACAAACCAGATATGGATCCACCAGAGTCATTGCATGTGTGTTCTTTCCACAAACCAAATATGGATCTACCAATGTCATTGCATGTGTGTTCTTTTCACAAACCACATATGGATCCACCAATGTCATTGCATATGTGTTCTTTCCACAAACCACATATGGACCCACCAATGTCATTGCATGTGTGTCCTTTTCCACAAACCACATATGGATCCAGTAGAGACATTGCATGTGTGGTCTTTCCACAAACCACACATGGATCCACTAGAGGCATTGCATGTGTGTTATTTTCACAAACAACATATGGATCCACCAGAGTCATTGCATGTGTGTTCTTTTCACAAACCATATATGGATCAACCAATGGCATTGCATGTGTGTTCTTTTCAAACCCACATATGGATCAACCAATGTCATTGCATGTGTGTTCTTTCGACAAACCACATATGTACCCACTAGAGTAATTGCATGTGTGTTCTTTTCCACAAACCACATATGGATCCACTAGAGTCATTGCATGTGTGTTCTTTCCACAAACCACCCATGGATCCACCAGAGTAATTGCATGTGTGTTCATGTCACAAACCACACATGGATCCACCAATGTCATTGCATGTGTGTTCTTTCCATGAACCACCTATGGATCCACCAAAGTCATTGCATGTGTGTTCTTTCCACAAACAACATCAGGATCCACCAGAGTCATTGCATGTGTGTTCTTTTCACAAACCACATATGGATCCACTAGAGTAATTGCATGTATGTTCTTTCCACAAACCACATATGGATCCACCAGAGTCATTGCATGTGTGTTCTTTCCACAAACCAAATGTGGATCCACCAATGTCGTTGCATGTGTGTTCTTTTCACAAACCACATATGGATCTTCTAGAGTCATTGCATGTTGTTCTTTTGACAAACCACACATGGATCCACCAGAGTCATTGCATGTGTGTTGATGTCACAAACCAAATATGGATCAACCAATGTTATTACATGTGTGTTCTATTGACAAACAACATGGATCAACCAATGGAATTGCATGTGTGTTCTTTCCACAAATCACATGGATCAATAAATGTCATTACATGTGTGTTCTTTCCAAAAACCACATGGATCAACCAGAGTCATTGCACGTGTGTTCTTGTCACAAACCACACATGGATCCACCAGAGTAATTGCATGTGTGTTCATGTCACAAACCACGTATCGATCCACCAATGTCATTGCATGTGTGTTCATGTCACAAACCACACATGGATCCACCAATGTCATTGCATGTGTGTTCTTTCCATGAACCACATATGGATCAACCAGAGTCATTGCATGTGTGTTCTTTCCACACAACACATATGGATCCACCAGAGTCATTGGATGTGTGTTGTTTCCACAAACCAAATATGGATCTACCAATGTCATTGCATGTGTGTTATTTTGACAAACAACATATGGATCCACCAATGTAATTGCATGTGTGTTCTTTCCACAAACAACATATGGATCCACCAATGTCATTGCATGTGTGTTCTTTCCACAAACCACATATGGATCCACCAATGTGATTGCATGTGTGTTCTTTTCCACAAACCAAACATGGATCAACTAGAGTCATTGCATGTGTGTTATTTTCACAAATAACATATGGATCCACCAGAGTCATTTCATGTGTGTTCTTTTCACAAACCATATATGGATCCACCAATGGCATTGCATGTGTGTCATTTTCACAACCCACAGATGGATCAACCAATGTCATTGCATGTGTGTTCTTTCCACAAACCACATATGTACCCACTAGTGTAATTGCATGTGTGTTCTTTTCCACAGACCACATATGGATCCACTAGAGTCATTGCATGTGTGTTCTTTCCACAAACCACCCATGGATCCACCAGAGTAATTGCATGTGTGTTCATGTCACAAACCACACATGGATCCACCAATGTAATTGCATGTGTGTTCTTTCCATGAACCACATATGGATCCACCAATGGCATTGCATGTGTGTTCTTTCCACAAACCACATATGGATCCACCAATGGCAGTGCATGTGTGTTCTTTCCACAACCCACATATGGATCAACCAATGTCATTGCATGTGTGTTCTTTCCACAAACCACATATGTACCCACTAGTGTAATTGCATGTGTGTTCTTTTCCACAGACCACATATGGATCCACTAGAGTCATTGCATGTGTGTTATTTTCAGAAACAACATATGGATCCACCAGAGTCATTGCATGTGTGTTCTTTGCACAAACCATATATGGATCAACCAATGGCATTCCATGTGTGTTTGTTTCACAACCCACATATGGATCAACCAATGTCATTGCATGTGTGTTCTTTCCACAAACCACATATGTACCCACTAGAGTAATTGCATGTGTGTTCTTTTCCACAAACCACATATGGATCCACTAGAGTCATTGCATGTGTGTTCTTTCCACAAACTACATATGGATCCACCAGAGTCATTGCATGTGTGTTATTTTCCACAAACCACATGGATCAACCAATGGCATTACATGTGTGTTCTTTCTGCAAACCACATATGGATCCACCAATGGCATTGCATGTGTGTTCTTTCCACAACCCACATATGGATCAACCAATGTCATTGCATGTATGTTCTTTCCATAAACCACATGGATCAACCAAAGTCATTGCATGAGTGTTCTTTCCACAAACCACGCATGGATTCACCAGAGTAATTGCATGTGTGTTCATGTCACAAACCACACATGGATCCACCAATGTAATTGCATGTGTGTTCTTTCCATGAACCACATATGGATCCACCAATGGCATTGCATGTGTGTTCTTTCCACAAACCACATATGGATCCACCAATGGCAGTGCATGTGTGTTCTTTCCACAACCCACATATGGATCAACCAATGTCATTGCATGTGTGTTCTTTCCACAAACCACATATGTACCCACTAGTGTAATTGCATGTGTGTTCTTTTCCACAGACCACATATGGATCCACTAGAGTCATTGCATGTGTGTTCTTTCCACAAACCACCCATGGATCCACCAGAGTAATTGCATGTGTGTTCATGTCACAAACCACACATGGATCTACCAATGTCATTGCATGTGTGTTCTTTCCATGAACCACCTATGGATCCACCAAAGTCATTGCATGTGTGTTCTTTCCACAAACAACATCAGGATCTACCAGAGTCATTGCATGTGTGTTCTTTTCACAAACCACATATGGATCTTCTTGAGTCATTGCATGTGTGTTCTTTTGACAAACCACACATGGATCCACCAGAGTCATGGCATGTGTGTTGCTTTCACAAACCACATATGGATCAACCAATGTCATTACTTGTGTGTTATTTTGAAAACAACATGGATCAACCAATGGCATTGCATGTGTGTTCTTTCCACAAACCACATGGATCCAAAAATGTCATTACATGTGTGTTCTTTCCAAAAACCACATGGATCAACCAGAGTCATTGCACGTGTGTTCTTGTCACAAACCACACATGGATCCACCAGAGTAATTGCATGTGTGTTCATGTCACAAACCACGTATCGATCCACCAATGTCATTGCATGTGTGTTCATGTCACAAACCACACATGGATCCACCAATGTCATTGCATGTGTGTTCTTTCCATGAACCACATATGGATCAACCTGAGTCATTGCATGTGTGTTCTTTCCACAAACCACACATGGATCCACCAGATTAATTGCATGTGTGTTCATGTCACAAACCACACATGCATCCACCAGAGTCATTGCATGTGTGTTCTTTTCACAAACCACATATGGATCCACTAGAGTCATTGCATGTGTGTTCTTTCCACAAACCACATATGGATCCACCAGAGTCATTGCATGTGTGTTCTTTCCACAAACCAAATATGGATCTACCAATGTCATTGCATGTGTGTTCTTTTCAAAAACCACATATGAATCCACCAATGTCATTGCATGTGTGTTCTTTCCACACACCACATATGGATCCATCAATGTCATTGCATGTGTGTTCTTTTCCACAAACCACATATGGATCCACTAGAGTCATTGCATGTGTGGTCTTTCCACAAACCACACATGGATCCACTAGAGTCATTGCATATGTCTTATTATCACAAACAACATATGGTCCACCAGAGTCATTGCATGTGTGTTCTTTTCACAAACCATATATGGACCAACCAATGGCATTGCATGTGTGTTCTTTTCACAACCCACATATGGATCAACCAATTTCATTGCATGTGTGTTCTTTCCAGAAACCACATATGTACCTACTAGAATAATTGCATGTGTGTTCTTTTCCACAGACCACTTATGGATCCACTAGAGTCATTGCATGTGTGTTCTTTCCACAAACTACATATGGATCCACCAGAGTGATTGCATGTGTGTTATTTTCCACAAACCACATGGATCAACCAATGGCATTGCATGTGTGTTCTTTCCACAAACCACATACGGATCCACCAATGGCATTGCATGTGTGTTCTTTCCACAACCCACATATGGATCAACCAATGTCATTGCATGTCTGTACTTTCCATAAACCACATGGATCAACCAGAGTCATTACATGTGTGTTCGTGTCACAAACCACACACGGATCCACCAATGTCATTGCATGTGTGTTCTTTCCAGGAACCACATATGGAACCACCAATTTCATTGCATGTGTGTTCTTTCCACAAACCACATCAGGATCCACCAGAGTCATTGCATGTGTGTTCTTTTCACAAACCACATATGGATCCACTAAAGTAAATGCATGTGTGTTCTTTCCACAAACCACATATGGATCCACTAGAGTAATTGCATGTGTCTTCATGTCACAAACCTCACATGGATCCACCAGAGTCATTGCATGTGTGTTCTTTTCACAAACCACATATGGATCCACTAGGGTAATTGCATGTGTGTTCTTTCCACAAACCACATATGGATCCACCAGAGTAATTGCATGTGTGTTCATGTCACAAACCACACATGGATCCACCAATGTCATTGCATGTGTGTTCTTTTCCACAAACCACATATGGACCACCAATGTCATTGCATGTGTGTTCTTTCCACAAACCACATATGGATCGACCAGAGTCATTGCATGTGTGTCGCTGTCACAAACCACATATGGATCAACTAATGTAATTACATGTGTGTTCTTTTGACAAACAACATGGATCAACCAATGGCATTGCATATGTGTTCTTTCCACAAACCACATGGATCAACAAATGTCATTACATGTGTGTTCTTTCCACAAACCACATGGATCAACCAGAGTCATTGCATGTGTGTTCTTGTCACAAACCACACATGGATCCACCAGACTAATTGCATGTGTGTTCATGTCACAAACCACATATCGATCCACCAATGTCATTGCATGTGTGTTCATGTCACAAACCACACATGGATCCACCAATGTCATTGCATGTGTGTTCTTTCCATGAACCACATATGGATCAACCAGAGTAATTGCATGTGTGTTCTTTCCACAAACCACACGTGGATCCACCAGAGTAATTGCATGTGTGTTCATGTCACAAACCACACATGGATCCACCAGAGTCATTGCATGTGTGTTCTTTTCACAAACCAGATATGGATCCACTAGAGTCATTGCATGTGTGTTCTTTCCACAAACCACATATGGATCCACCAGAGTCATTGCATGTGTGTTCTTTCCACAAACCAAATATGGATCTACCAATGTCATTGCATGTGTGTTATTTTCACAAACCACATATGGATTCACCAATGTCATTGCATGTGTGTTCTTTCCAAAAACCACATATGGATCCACCAATGTCATTGCATGTGTGTTCTTTTCCACAAACCACATATGGATCCACTAGGGTCATTGCATGTGTGGTCTTTCTACAAACCACACATGGATCCACTAGAGTCATTGCATGTGTGTTATTTTCAGAAACAACATATGGATCCACCAGAGTCATTGCATGTGTGTTCTTTGCACAAACCATATATGGATCAACCAATGGCATTCCATGTGTGTTTGTTTCACAACCCACATATGGATCAACCAATGTCATTGCATGTGTGTTCTTTCCACAAACCACATATGTACCCACTAGAGTAATTGCATGTGTGTTCTTTCCACAAACCACATGGATCAACCAGAGTCATTGCATGTGTGTTCTTGTCACAAACCACACATGGATCCACCAGACTAATTGCATGTGTGTTCATGTCACAAACCACATATCAAATCCACCAATGTCATTGCATGTGTGTTCATGTCACAAACCACACATGGATCCACCAATGTCATTGCATGTGTGTTCTTTCCATGAACCACATATGGATCAACCAGAGTAATTGCATGTGTGTTCTTTCCACAAACCACACGTGGATCCACCAGAGTAATTGCATGTGTGTTCATGTCACAAACCACACATGGATCCACCAGAGTCATTGCATGTGTGTTCTTTTCACAAACCAGATATGGATCCACTAGAGTCATTGCATGTGTGTTCTTTCCACAAACCACATATGGATCCACCAGAGTCATTGCATGTGTGTTCTTTCCACAAACCAAATATGGATCTACCAATGTCATTGCATGTGTGTTATTTTCACAAACCACATATGGATTCACCAATGTCATTGCATGTGTGTTCTTTCCAAAAACCACATATGGATCCACCAATGTCATTGCATGTGTGTTCTTTTCCACAAACCACATATGGATCCACTAGGGTCATTGCATGTGTGGTCTTTCTACAAACCACACATGGATCCACTAGAGTCATTGCATGTGTGTTATTTTCAGAAACAACATATGGATCCACCAGAGTCATTGCATGTGTGTTCTTTGCACAAACCATATATGGATCAACCAATGGCATTCCATGTGTGTTTGTTTCACAACCCACATATGGATCAACCAATGTCATTGCATGTGTGTTCTTTCCACAAACCACATATGTACCCACTAGAGTAATTGCATGTGTGTTCTTTTCCACAAACCACATATGGATCCACTAGAGTCATTGCATGTGTGTTCTTGTCACAAACCACACATGGATCCACCAGACTAATTGCATGTGTGTTCATGTCACAAACCACATATCGATCCACCAATGTCATTGCATGTGTGTTCATGTCACAAACCACACATGGATCCACCAATGTCATTGCATGTGTGTTCTTTCCATGAACCACATATGGATCAACCAGAGTAATTGCATGTGTGTTCTTTCCACAAACCACACGTGGATCCACCAGAGTAATTGCATGTGTGTTCATGTCACAAACCACACATGGATCCACCAGAGTCATTGCATGTGTGTTCTTTTCACAAACCACATATGGATCCACTAGAGTCATTGCATGTGTGTTCTTTCCACAAAACACATATGGATCCACCAGAGTCATTGCATGTGTGTTCTTTCCACAAACCAAATATGGATCTACCAATGTCATTGCATGTGTGTTATTTTCACAAACCACATATGGATTCACCAATGTCATTGCATGTGTGTTCTTTCCAAAAACCACATATGGATCCACCAATGTCATTGCATGTGTGTTCTTTTCCACAAACCACATATGGATCCACTAGGGTCATTGCATGTGTGGTCTTTCTACAAACCACACATGGATCCACTAGAGTCATTGCATGTGTGTTATTTTCAGAAACAACATATGGATCCACCAGAGTCATTGCATGTGTGTTCTTTGCACAAACCATATATGGATCAACCAATGGCATTCCATGTGTGTTTGTTTCACAACCCACATATGGATCAACCAATGTCATTGCATGTGTGTTCTTTCCACAAACCACATATGTACCCACTAGAGTAATTGCATGTGTGTTCTTTTCCACAAACCACATATGGATCCACTAGAGTCATTGCATGTGTGTTCTTTCCACAAACTACATATGGATCCACCAGAGTCATTGCATGTGTGTTATTTTCCACAAACCACATGGATCAACCAATGGCATTACATGTGTGTTCTTTCTGCAAACCACATATGGATTCACCAATGGCATTGCATGTGTGTTCTTTCCACAACCCACATATGGATCAACCAATGTCATTGCATGTATGTTCTTTCCATAAACCACATGGATCAACCAAAGTCATTGCATGAGTGTTCTTTCCACAAACCACGCATGGATCCACCAGAGTAATTGCATGTGTGTTCATGTCACAAACCACACATGGATCCACCAATGTAATTGCATGTGTGTTCTTTCCATGAACCACATATGGATCCACCAATGTCATTGCATGTGTGTTCTTTCCATAAACCACAACAGGATCCACCAGAGTCATTGCATGTGTGTTCTTTTCACAAACCACATATGGATCCACTAGAGTAATTGCATGTGTGTTCTTTCCACAAACCACATATGTATCCACCAGAGTCATTGGCTGTGTGTTCTTTCCACAAACCAAATGTGGATCCACCAATGTCATTGCATGTGTGTTCTTTTCACAAACCACATATGGATCTTCCAGAGTCATTGCATGTGTGTTCTTTTGACAAACCACACATGGATCCACCCGAGTCATGGCATGTGTGTTGCTGTCACAAACCACATATGGATCAACCAATGTCATTACATTTGTGTTCATTTGACAAACAACATGGATCAACCAATGGCATTGCATGTGTGTTCTTTCCACAAACCACATATGGATCCACCAATGGCAGTGCATGTGTGTTCTTTCCACAACCCACATATGGATCAACCAATGTCCTTGCATGTGTGTTCTTTCCATAAACCACATGGATCAACCAGAGTCATTGCATGTGTGTTCTTTCCATAAACCACACATGGATCCACCAGAGTAATTGCATGTGTGTTCATGTCACAAACCACACATGGATCCACCAACATCATTGCATGTGTGTTCTTTCCATGAACCACATATGGATCCACCAATGTCATTGCATGTGTGTTCTTTCTACAAACCACATCAAGATACACCAGAGTAATTGCATGTGTGTTCTTTGCACAAACCACATATGGATCCACCAGAGTCATTGCCTATGTGTTCTTTCCTCAAACCAAATGTGGATCCACCAATGTCATTGCATGTGTGTTGTTTTCACAAACCACATACGGATCTTCCAGAGTCATTGCATGTGTGTTCTTTTGACAAACCACACATGGATCCACCAGAGTCATTGCATGTGTGTTGCTGTCACAAACCACATATAGATCAACCAATGTCATTACGTGTGTGTTCTTTTGACAAACAATATGGATCAACCAATGGCATTGCATGTGTGTTCTTTCCACAAACCACATGGATCAACAAATGTCATTACATGTGTGTTCTTTCCACAAACCACATGGATCAACCAGAGTCATTGCACGTGTGTTCTTGTCACAAACCACACATGGATCCACCCAAGTAATTGCATGCGTGTTCATGTCACAAACCACACATGGATCCACCAATGTCATTGCATGTGTGTTCATGTCACAAACCACACATGGATCCACCAATGTCCATGTGTGTTCTTTCCATGAACCACATATGGATGAACCAGAGCCATTGCATGTGTGTTCTTTCCACAAACCACACGTGGATCCACCAGAGTAATTGCATGTGTGTTCATGTCACAAACCACACATGGATCTACCAATGTCATTGCATGTGTGTTCTTTTCCACAAACCAAATATGGATCAACCAATGTCATTGCATGTGTGTTCTTTCCACAAACCACATATGGATCCACCAGAGTCATTGCATGTGTGTTCTTTTACACAAACCACATATGGAGCCACTAGAGTCATTACATCTGTGTTCTTTTCCACAAACCACATATGGATCCACCAGAGTCATTGCATGTGTGTTCTTTCCACAAACCAAATATGGATCCACCAATGTCATTGCATGTGTGTTCTTTTCACAAACCATGGATCCACCAGAGTCATTGCATGTGTGTTCTTTCCACAAACCGCACGTGGATCCACCAGAGAAATTGCATGTGTGTTCTTTCCACAAACCACATATGGATCAACCAATGTCATTATATGTGTGTTCTTTTGACAAACAACATGGATTAACCAATGGAATTGCATGTGTGTTCTTTCCACAAACCACATGGATCAACAAATGTCATTACATGTGTGTTCTTTCCACAAACCACATGGATCAACCAGAGTCATTGCACATGTGTTCTTTTCATAAACCACACATGGATCCACCAGAGTAATTGCATGTGTGTTCATGTCACAAACCACATATGGATCCACCAATGTCATTGCATGTGTGTTGATGTCACACACCACATATGGATCCACCAATGTCATTGCATGTGTGTTCATTCCATGAACCACATATGGATCAACCAGAGTCATTGCATGCATGTCCTTTCCACAAACCACACGTGGATCCACAAGAGTAATTGCATGTGTGTTCATGTCACAAACCACACATGGATCCACCAATGTCATTGCATGTGTGTTCTTTCCATGAACCACATGTGGATCCACCAATGTCATTGCATGTGTGTTCTTTCCACAAACCACATCAGGATACACCAGAGTCATTGCATGTCTGTTCTTTTCAAAAACCACATATGGATCCACTAGAGTAATTGCATGTGTGTTCTTTCCACAAACCACATATGGATCCACCAGAGTCATTGCCTGTGTGTTCTTTCCTCAAACCAAATGTGGATCCACCAATGTCATTGCATGTGTGTTGTTTTCACAAACCACATACGGATCTTGCAGAGTCATTGCATGTGTGTTCTTTTGACAAACCACACATGGATCCACCAGAGTCATTGCATATGTGTTGCTGTCACAAACCACATATAGATCAACCAATGTCATTACGTGTGTGTTCTTTTGACAAACAGCATGGATCAACCAATGGCATTGCATGTGTGTTCTTTCCACAAACCACATGGATCAACAAATGTCATTTCATGTGTGTTCTTTCCACAAACCACATGGATCAACCAGAGTCATTGCACGTGTGTTCTTATCACAAACGACACATGGATCCACCCGAGTAATTGCATGCTTGTTCATGTCACAAACCACACATGGATCCACCAATGTCATTGCATGTGTGTTCATGTCACAAACCACACATGGATCCGCCAATGTCCATGTGTGTTCTTTCCATGAACCACATATGGATCAACCAGAGTCATTGCATGTGTGTTCTTTCCACAAACCACACGTGGATCCACCAGAGTAATTACATGTGTGTTCATGTCACAAACCACACATGGATCCACCAATGTCATTGCATGTGTGTTCTTTTCCACACACCACATATGGATCAACCAATGTCATTGCATGTGTGTTCTTTCCCCAAACCACATATGGATCCACCAGAGTCATTGCATGTGTGTTCTTTTCCACAAACCACATATGGAGCCACTAGAGTCATTGCATGTGTGTTCTTTTCCACAAACCATATATGGATCCACTAGAGTCATTGCATGTGTGTTCTTTCCACAAACCAAATATGGATCCACCAATGTCATTGCATGTGTGTTCTTTTCACAAACGATGGATCCACCAGAGTCATTGCATGTGTGTTCATTCCACAAACCACACGTGGATCCACCAGAGTAATTGCATGTGTGTTCTTTCCACAAACCACATATGGATCCACCAATGTCATTATATGTGTGTTCTTTTGACAAACAGCATGGATCAACCAATGGAATTGCATGTGTGTTCTTTCCACAAACCACATGGATCAACAAATGTCATTACATGTGTGTTCTTTCCACAAACCACATGGATCAACCAGAGTCATTGCACGTGTGTTCTTTTCACAAACCACACATGGATCCACCAGAGTAATTGCATGTGTGTTCATGTCACAAACCACATATGGATCCACCAATGTCATTGCATGTGTGTTCATGTCACAAACCACATATGGATCCACCAATGTCATTGCATGTGTGTTCTTTCCATGAACCACATATGGATAAACCAGAGTCATTGCATGCATGTCCTTTCCACAAACCACATGTGGATCCACAAGAGTAATTGCATGTGTGTTCATGTCACAAACCACACATGGATCCACCAATGTCATTGCATGTGTGTTCTTTTCCACAAACTACATATGGATCCAACAATGTCATTGCATGTATGTTCTTTCCACAAACCACATATGGATCCACCAGAGTCATTGCAAGTGTGTTCTTTTCCACAAACCACATATGGATCCACTAGAGTCATTGCATGTGTGTTCTTTTCACAAATCACACATGGATCCACCAGAGTCATTGCATGTGTGTTCATATCACAAACCACATATGGATCCACCAATGTCATTGCATGTGTGTTCATGTCACAAACCACACATGGATCCACCAATGTCATTGGATGTGTGTTATTTCCATGAACCACATTTGGATCAACCAGAGTCATTGCATGTGTGTTCTTTCCACAAACAACACGTGGATCCACCAGAGTAATTGCATGTGTGTTCATGTCACAGACCACACATGGATCCACCAATGTCATTGCATGTGTGTTCTTTTCCACAAACCACATATGAATCAACCAATGTCATTGCATGTGTGTTCTTTCCACAAACCACATATGGATCGACCAGAGTCATTGCATGTGTGTCGCTGTCACAAAACACATATGGATTAACCAATGTCATTACATGTGTGTTCTTTTGACAAACAACATGGATCAACCAATGGCATTGCATGTGTGTTCTTTCTACAGACCACATGGATCAACAAATGTCATTACATGTGTGTTCTTTCCACAAACCACATGGATCAACCAGAGTCATTGCACGTGTGTTCTTGTCACAAACCACACATGGATCCACCAGACTAATTGCATGTGTGTTCATGTCACAAACCACATATCGATCCACCAATGTCATTGCATGTGTGTTCATGTCACAAACCACACATGGATCCACCAATGTCATTGCATGTGTGTTCTTTCCATGAACCACATATGGATCAACCAGAGTAATTGCATGTGTGTTCTTTCCACAAACCACATGTGGATCCACCAGAGTAATTGCATGTGTGTTCATGTCACAAACCACACATGGATCCACCAGAGTCATTGCATGTGTGTTCTTTTCACAAACCACATATGGATCCACTAGAGTCATTGCATGTGTGTTCTTTCCACAAACCACATATGGATCCACCAGAGTCATTGCATGTGTGTTCTTTCCACAAACCAAATATGGATCTACCAATGTCATTGCATGTGTGTTCTTTTCACAAACCACATATGGATCCACCAATGTCATGGCATGTGTGTTCTTTCCACAAACCACATATGGATCCACCAATGTCATTGCATGTGTGTTCTTTTCCACAAACCACATATGGATCCACTAGAGTCATTGCATGTGTGGTCTTTCCACAAACCACACATGGATCCACTAGAGTCATTGCATGTGTGTTCTTTGCACAAACCATATATGGATCAACTAATGGCATTCCATGTGTGTTCTTTTCACAACCCACATATGGATCAACCAATGTCATTGCATGTGTGTTCTTTCCACAAACCACATATGTACCCACTAGAGTAATTGCATGTGTGTTCTTTTCCACAAACCACATATGGATCCACTAGAGTCATTGCATGTGTGTTCTTTCCACAAACTACATATGGATCCACCAAGTCATTGCATGTGTGTTATTTTCCACAAACCACATGGATCAACCAATGGCATTGCATGTGTGTTCTTTCCACAAACCACATATGGATCCACCAATGGAAGTGCATGTGTGTTCTTTCCACAACGCACATATGGATCAACCAATGTCATTGCATGTTTGTTCTTTCCATAAACCACATGTATCTAAAGGGAATATGCCCGAGAGGCAATAATAAAGTGGTTATTATCTTATTCCTTGTTTATGATAAATGTTTATTTTGCATGCTATAATTGTATTGATAGGAAATGTTAATACATGTGTGTTTAATAAACAAATAAAAGGTTCCTAGTCATGCCTCTCTTATAGACTAGCTCGTTGATTAACAAGATGATCAAGGTTTCTTGATCATGGACATTGGATGTTGTTAATAACAAGGTCACAACATTGGTGGAATGATGTGATGAACATTCATCCGAAGTATAGCATTACGATCAGAGTCATTATGTTTATATTTCTGTAACATCATATGAAGTAATCTTAGTCCTTAGACCATGAGATCATGTTAATTTCTAACACTGGAAGAGTATCTTGATAACATCAAACATCACACCTTAACAGCGTGACTATAAAGGTGGATTCAGTGCTACGAAGGTGTTATGTTGAGGCTCATGGATCAAGTGTGGGATTTGTCCATCCCGATGATGGATAAATATACTCTTGGCCCTCTCGGTGATATCACATTGAAATAGCTTGCAAGCAAGTGATGTGATCACTAGAATGTTATATCACGGAAACAAGAAAAGAGTGCATGTCGGTAACGAGATCAAACTAGGTATTTGAATACCGATGATCGAATCTCGGACATGTAATATATCGCGAGACAAAGGGATTTAGTTACGACGTTAAAGGTTCACACGATCACAAGAGTCATCGTTGAATATGTGGGAGTCAGTACGGATCTCCAGGTCCCGCTGCTGATTATTGATCGGAGAGGGGTCTCGATCATATCTGCATTATTCACGAACCGTGGGGTGACACACTTAAGGGATACCGACACCATTTGGAGCAAATATGTTTCAGATAAAGATTTAAGAAAGCGTTGGAATCATTTCGATGGAAACCGGAATTGTTTTGGGTGAAATTGCAGAAACTGGTTCTGCATGTGATATTGAAATGTTGCAGGGGTTTTATGTGAATATTTGTTAATTAATGTAATTGAAAAAATTCTGAATAAAATAAATAAAATAGTTTTATTTAATGAGAGCTTGCATTAAATTTGGTGGAAATTTAATGCATGTGTGAGTGGAATTTTGAGTGGAGGCTTTTTATGGGAGTGGGAGCTCCACCCACATGAATGTGGAAGAGGTGGGGGCACCACCATGGCTGCCATGCCATGGCCCTTGGGTGCCCCCATTTCCCCTATAAAAGGCCTCCCTCTCCTCCTCACAAAACACACCTCCTCGTGAAGGATCTCTCTCCCCCTCTAGTTATTCCACATGGTCTCGGATTAGCGAGATACATGTTCCCGGTGGATTTATCTGGAAAGGAGTTGCTGCTTCCGCTGCTTTGCTGGAGCGAGGGATGGAGGTTGTCGGGGTACCGGACGTGTGTGCGATCACGGATGCACCGCTGCTTTGTGGTGCTGGACTTGGTGGTGCTGGACTTGCTGGAGCTGGATCTGATGGACGTGCTAGAGCCGGACCTGCTGGACTTCATCACGATCTTGAGATCGGCAAGTGTACGACTACATCATCCACGAGTTCCAACTCGTTAACAAAGCTTTGTTGTCTTCGAGGGTAAGTTATCTATGGATGTATATCCACCCGTTGCTTGTATCTAATAGATAGATCTTGGCGATAGTTCCCATCATAGGAATTTTTTTGTTTTCTATGCTGCGAACCCAACAGTGGTATCAGAGCCAGATCTATGCGTAGGTGCTTTGCACGGGTAGTACACATATGTTTATATGTGGGCGATGATGATCATGTTATTGCATCTTCTATGTACTTTGGATATTGGTGGCATAGTGGGATGAAGCGGCTCGGACCAACCTTACATGTCATCGTACATGAGACCGGTTCCACGACTAACATGCAACTAGTTTTGCATAAGTGGCTAGCAGGTGTCTGTCTCTCCTACTATAGTCAATATCTGATTTACAACGAGTTGCTAATAACTTGGTTATCCTCGTTGTGGTTCATGTTCGTAGGTAAGACCGGTTCTATCTCCGAAATCCCTAAGCCATGCAAAACTTGCAACTGATAAATTAGAGGCGTCTAGTTTAGATCGTTGTTGGGCTAGTGTCTTGATATGGTATTGTTGTAAGTAGATGTATGATAGATACTCTTACAACTCACTTAACGTGTAAGTTTCATAGACCTTGGCCTTACACACAAAGGAATGATAGAGATCATACCACGATGCATATGATGGTGATCAAATGCATGGACCATATCATCTCACTTTACACATTAGATGTTTGCATCTTATATTGCTAGTTTGGCGCTTTTAGTAGCATTGTAAGATGATCCCTCATTTAAATATCAAGATAAAATGTGTTCTTCCTTAAGTATGCACCGTTCTATGGATCGTGTTTCGAGACATCACGTGATGATCGGGTGTTCTCAACTCTACGCTTTCATGCAACGGGTGTAAGACAGTTTTACACACGCGAATACTAAGGTTCTTACTTGGCGAGCCTAGCATGTACATACATGGCCTCGGAACACGGACCGAAAGGTTAAGCATGAGTCATATAGTTGATGTGATGACCATATTTATGCTCGCCTTTGAAGCTACACCGACTCACGTGATGATCGGACTTGGTGTAGTGGATTTGGTTCATGTAATCACCAAAAAGGCACGAGGGATGTCGTTTTTGAGTGGGAGTTCATTTCTAATTTGGATTAGTCGAGCTCAATTTGTCATAAACTAAATCGAAGTGAATTTGCATAATTTGTTGTAGTCATTGGCATCTGTTCACTACCTTATGCTTAGTTTTAATTGAGATAATAGAACTATAGAATTCTGGATATTTACTTTACGAACTGGTATCGTATTGTTTTGAATGTCAATTTAAAGCTTATAAGTCCTATGGCAAACTTTCAGAAAACTCTATTTACTCCATGAAGTTTAATAAGTAGTATTAAATCAAGAGTAAGAATTCCAATGTTAGTATCTAAAGTATCATGTTTGCCTCCATGATTATTGATATTCAAAAGTTGTTTTAATATCAAGGTTATCTAGGAGTTGAAAGAATTGTTTCAGGAACCATCATGTGTGAAAGATATTGTGATATCTGAAATAATGTTTTTGGTTGCATTATGATAGAGTATAATTTAGCAAAATACATATTCTCATATTGTATGAGAATTTGTGAAGGATGGAGATGCTAGGCATCCGGATCTCCCAAAAAGGTGTTGGGAACTAACATTATACTCACGATTCTTCCTTATAGGCTATAGTAGCATGATCATGAAAGTTGTCATGATAAGGATGAATAGAAGATGTAAGTAAAATGTTTACTACACTAATAGATTACTAAAGAACGGATTTTTGAAAGAACACCAAACATTTGATGATGGTGATCCACTTCAAAGTGCAAGTCCAAAGGTATTAGTATTTGACTATATACGCTTTGTACTATGTGTCATGTAAATGACACCACTACTGATGTTGATAGATTCTTTTAAAAGAAAAGGAATTGTTGTAAGAGAATCTATAAAATATTTGGCAGAAAAGAAAAGGTTGGGGATGTCCAACTTAGGTATATAGAAGATATACATGTTATGGCTGTATTCCTTGCTTGTTAAACAATGTGGTTCTGAGGTATTGGATACCGGTATTGGATACCGAATTGGTTGGTGTGAAGTGTCATACAGAACAACACAATTCATGAACTACAATGGCCTAAGTAACTAGCAAGAGAATAAGTGATGATGTTCATCGAAAACAAATAAAGTGTTATTGTGTTTTTCGTTGTCGTCAAACCTATCCTTCAAGATTTGTCTTAATAATTTTTATTTTGTTACGGTGTTACAAGAATGATGGTTGTTCAAATAATTACCATATTCCATAAAGGATGGATGAACTTTTACAAATCTAGTTGGAGAAATCACATCCATAAACATTATTGCTAAAATGTTGTAAGACAAATGATTTGAAGATCACTTATTAAGTGACATCGTTGTTTGAATTATATTGGAAAGTAAACATGAAGAAACTCCATGTTGATGGATTTTTGGAGTCTTTTGATTTTGATCAATTGACGCTTGTGAAACTTTCCTCGAGATAATTGAAACTCCGTCCATAGGCCAAAGAGGAACGGATGACTAATTTATTGGATATTATGCATGTTGATGTATATAGTCCATTATGTGTAGCCATATGCGATGGATCTCTTGGCTTCATATGCTTTCTCTAGAAATTTGAGTGAATATATCTATATATTTACTTAATAAGGAAGAAGTATGAAACATTTGAAAATTGTTCAAAGACTTTCAAGATGAAGTGAAAAATCATTGTAACAAGAAAATAAAAGAGTTTATGATTTGATCATAAAGGAAGATATTTGAGTTACAGGTTTAGCAAAACACCTAAGATTTCAGGAATTGTTCCATAAATTTGCATTTCCCGATAAACCACAGGATTATGGTATGTTCGAGAAATCAAATCAAACCTTGTTTGACATGGTAAGATCAAAGGTGTCATTTATAAAACTGCCATTATGTTTTAAGGATTAAAGCTTTAGAGACTACCGCTTTTACACTGAAAAGAGCACCATCGTGATCCGTTGAAATGACACCATATGAGTTATGGTTTGGGATAAAACCCGAATTGTCTTTTCTTAAATGTTGGTATGCTATGCATAAGTAAAATGTTTACAACCAAAGTCGGATAAGCACATCTTTGTAGGTTATCCCAAATAATTTGTTGGGAATTCCTCCATAACACCGAGGACAAAAGAGTTTGTCGCTTGGAACATCAAGTTTCTTGAGAAGGAATTTTTCATGAAAAGTTAAGTGGGAGGACAATAGAACTTTGATAAGGTTGTTAAACCTTAGCTATATGTGCTAATTAGCGCAGCGCCGGAAAGTGTCCTGGTGGTGGCCACAATGCTCATGGCTCCCGTGATTACAAAGGGTGTGATCTTGGAGATTAGAGTTCCTATTGAACCATGTGGGTCGGTAAGAATCAAATAGTAAGATTTGAAACATAAGTCGTTATTGTTTTGACAATGATGAACCGACTGCATGCAAAGAAGCGATGATGGGCCCTGACTCCATAAAATGACTAGAAGTCATAGAATCCGTGATAGTATCCATACACGAGAAATCAAGTTTCTGAACTTGGAAGATCCTCCGGAAAGGCATGAAGCCTATCGGTTGTGTTTGGATCTATAAAGAAATAAACATGGATGTTTAACATCTATGAAATAGTCGACATGTCGGAGAGAAGTTTACGGCAATGTTCAAGGAGTTGACTATGACAAGATTTGATCTTTCATAGCAATATTTAGTCTTGACGGATTAATGTAGCAACCACTACATATAATTTGGTATATGGTAGTTGAATAAACAAAACAAGGTTCTTCTAATAGAATGGTTACCTAGGACGTGTACATGACACGGTCCAAAGGGTTTTGTTAATTCAAAGGGTGCTAAAAGGGCATGCAAGCTTCAATAGTTGAAGTGAGCATAGCGGAGTTGGAATCTTCACCATGATGAAAATGTTAAAAGAGTGTAATTTCATCGGAGATGATGAAGATGCTTGCATTTGCAAGAAATTAAGTGGGAGCGTTGAGACATATTTCTAATACATTATGTAGAGGACATGGTGTTGATTGGAAATGATGTATCTTGTATTGACATAAGTTAAGAATTTCATTAAAATAGGATTTCGATGAAAGACTTGGGCAAAACCGGAATATTTGGCATCAATGTCTATATGGATAGACTGAGGCACTAATATGGTTATGCCAGACGTACATATATGAGATATTGAAAGGGTTCAATATGGAAACAACAAGAAAGGTTCTTGCTGCATGGAAATGATTGTATCAAGATTCAAGTGTTTCAACACTTGGTGAGTAAAATCACATGAATATTTTGATCGATTATACCGTGATATGTATATATCCAGATATGTCCTATGCTCTAAATGTTATGAGCACATACCAGAATGATTCATAAGATCATCATTGGACGATAGTAAAGGTATTCTTATGAGCTTTGGAAGAACTAAGAATATATCATGTATAAGTGACAAATAGTTAAAGGTAGTTCATTGTAAAGTGTTACATTGATACTAGTTTTGTCACAAGATACAAATTAAATTTATCTCAATTTAGACTATGGGTGGCACAATGTAATGGAAAGGATGTTCCATGATGGATTTGGATGAGTTCGAAAGTTGAGACATTGTGACGGATACTACAACAAAAGGCTAAGTATATGACTGCTATAGTAGCAGCAAAGGAGGGCATTTGTGTTAAGTAGTTTGTTATCAAACTAGGTGTGGTTCAAAGTGGGATAATACTATGAAGATATATTGTATGACAATAATATCAACATATTTTAAACCCGAACGAACCGAAGGTCTCACCAAAGGACCAAATTTATACAATGCCATCTCATTTGAGAATGAGTGATGCGTAGAGATGCAAAGACATGCAAATACACACGGACCTGAAACTGTCAGATCTAGAGATTATGTTAACCACTAGCAATCGCGTATATGCAACACCAGAAAGCCATAGGTGTTCAATACGCAAAGTTTTTCAAACTAGATTATTGACTCTAGTGCAAGTGGGAGACTGAAGGGAATATGCCCGAGAGGCAATAATAAAGTGGTTATTATCTTATTCCTTGTTTATGATAAATGTTTATTTTGCATGCTATAATTGTATTGATAGGAAACATCAATACATGTGTGTTTAATAAACAAATAAAAGGTTCCTAGTCATGCCTCTCTTATAGACTAGCTCGTTGATTAACAAGATGATCAAGGTTTCTTGATCATGGACATTGGATGTTGTTAATAACGAGGTCACAACATTGGTGGAATGATGTGATGAACATTCATCCGAAGTATAGCATTACGATCAGAGTCATTATGTTTATATTTCTATAACATCATACGAAGTAATCTTAGTCCTTAGACCATGAGATCATGTTAATTTCTAACAATGGAAGAGTATCTTGATAACATCAAACGTCACACCGTAACAGGGTGACTATAAAGGTGGGTTTAGTGCTACGAAGGTGTTATGTTGAGGCTCATGGATCAAGAGTGGGATTTGTCCATCCCGATGATGGATAAATATACTCTGGGCCCTCTCGGTGATATCACATTGAAATAGCTTGCAACCAAGTGATGTGATCACTAGAATGTTATATCACGGGAACGAGAAAAGAGTGCATGTCAGTAACGAGATCAAACTAGGCATTTGGATACCGATGATCAAATCTCGTACATGTAATATATCGCGAGACAAAGGGATTTAGTTACGACGTTAAAGGTTCACACGATCACAAGAGTCATCATTGAATATGTGGGAGTCAGTACGGATCTCCAGGTCCCGCTGCTGATTATTAATCGGAGAGGGGTCTCGATCATGTCTGCATTATTCACGAACCGTAGGGTGACACACTTAAGGGATACCGACACCATTTGGAGCAAATATGTTTCAGATAAAGATTTATGAAAGCGCTGGAATCATTTCGATGGAAACCGGAATTGTTTCGGGTGAAATTGCAGAAACTGGTTCTGCATGTGATATTGAAATGTTGCAGGGGTTTTATGTGAATGTTTGTTAATTAATGTAATTGAAAAAATTCTTAATAAAATAGTTTTATTTAATGAGAGCTTGCATTAAATTTGGTGGAAATTTAATGCATGTGTGAGTGGAATTTTGAGTGGAGGCTTTTTATGGGAGTGGGAGCTCCACCCACATGAATGTGGAAGAGTTGGGGGCACCACCATGGCTGCCACGCCATGGCCCTTGGGTGCCCCCCTCTCCCCTATAAAAGGCCCCCCTCTCCTCCTCACAAAACACACCTCCTCGTGAAGGATCTCTCTCCCCCTCTAGTTATTCCCCATGGTCTCGGATTAGCGAGATACATGTTCCCGGTGGCTTTATCTGGAAAGGAGTTGCTGCTTCCGCTGCTTTGCTGGAGCGAGGGATGGAGGTTGTCGGGGTACCGGACGTGTGTGCGATCACGGATGCACCGCTGCTTTGTGGTGCTGGACTTGGTGGTGCTGGACTTGCTGGAGCTAGATCTGATGGACGTGCTGGAGCCAGACCTGCTGGACTTCATCATGATCTTGAGATCGGCAAGTGTACGACTACATCATCCACGAGTTCCAACTCGATAACAAAGCTTTGTTGTCTTCGAGGGTAAGTTATCTATGGATGTATATCCACCCGTTGCTTGTATCTAATAGATAGATCTTGGCGATAGTTCCCATCGTAGGAAATTTTTTGTTTTCTATGCTGCGAACCCAACAGTGGTATCAGAGCCAGATCTATGCGTAGGTGCTTTGCACGGGTAGTACACATATGTTTATATGTGGGCAATGATGATCATGTTATTGCATCTTCTATGTACTTTGGATATTGTGGCATAGTGGGATGAAGCGGCTCGGACCAACCTTACATGTCATCGTACATGAGACCGGTTCCACGACTAACATGCAACTAGTTTTGCATAAGTGGCTAGCGGGTGTCTGTCTCTCCTACTATAGTCAATATCTAATTTACAACGAGTTGCTAATAACTTGGTTATCCTCGTTGTGGTTCATGTTCGTAGGTAAGACCGGTTCTATCTCCGAAATCCCTAAGCCAAGCAAAACTTGCAACTGATAAATTAGAGGCGTCTAGTTTAGATCGTTGTTGGGCTAGTGTCTTGATATGGTATTGTTGTAAGTATATGTATGATAGATACTCTTACAACTCACTTAACGTGTAAGTTTCATAGACCTTGGCCTTACACACAAAGGAATGATAGAGATCATACCACGATGCATATGATGGTGATCAAATGCATGGACCATATCATCTCACTTTACACATTAGATGTTTGCATCTTATATTGCTAGTTTGGCGCTTTTAGTAGCATTGTAAGATGATCCCTCATTTAAATATCAAGATAAAATGTGTTCTTCCTTAAGTATGCACCGTTCTATGGATCGTGTTTCGAGACATCACGTGATGATCGGGTGTTCTCAACTCTACGCTTTCATGCAACGGGTGTAAGACAGTTTTACACACGCGAATACTAAGGTTCTTACTTGGCGAGCCTAGCATGTACATACATGGCCTCGGAACACGGACCGAAAGGTTAAGCATGAGTCATATAGTTGATGTGATGACCATATTTATGCTCGCCTTTGAAGCTACACCGACTCACGTGATGATCAGACTTGGTGTAGTGGATTTGGTTCATGTAATCACCAAAAAGGCACGAGGGATGTCGTTTTTGAGTGGGAGTTCATTTCTAATTTGGATTAGTCGAGCTCAATTTGTCATAAACTAAATCGAAGTGAATTTGCATAATTTGTTGTAGTCATTGGCATCTGTTCACTACCTTATGCTTAGTTTTAATTGAGATAATAGAACTATAGAATTCTGGATATTTACTTTACGAACTGGTATCGTATTGTTTTGAATGTCAATTTAAAGCTTATAAGTCGTATGGCAAACTTTCAGAAAACTCTATTTACTCCATGAAGTTTAACAAGTAGTATTAAATCAAGAGTAAGAATTCCAATGTTAGTATCTAAAGTATCATGTTTACCTCCATGATTATTGATATTCAAAAGTTGTTTTAATATCAAGGTTATCTAGGAGCTGAAAGAATTGTTTCAGGAACCATCATGTGTGAAGGATATTGTGATATCTAAAATAATGTTTTTGGTTGCATTATGATATAGTATAATTTAGAAAAATACATATTCTCATATTGTATGAGAATTTGTGAAGGATGGAGATGCTAGGCATCCGGATCTCCCAAAAAGGTGTTGGGAACTAACATTATACTCACGATTCTTCCTTATAGGCTATAGTAGCTTGATCATGAAAGTTGTCATGATAAGGATGAATAGAAGATGTAAGTAAAATGTTTACTACACTAATAGATTACTAAAGAACGGATTTTTGAAAGAACACCAAACATTTGATGATGGTGATCCACTTCAAAGTGCAAGTCCAAAGGTATTAGTATTTGACTATATACGCTTTGTACTATGTGTCATGTAAATGACACCACTACTGATGTTGATAGATTCTTTTAAAAGAAAAGGAATTGTTGAAAGAGAATCTATAAAATATTTGGCAGAAAAGAAAAGGTTGAGGATGTCCAACTTAGGTATATAGAAGATATACATGTTATGGCTGTATTCCTTGCTTGTTAAACAATGTGGTTCTGAGGTATTGGATACCGGTATTGGATACCGAATTGGTTGGTGTGAAGTGTCATACAGAACAACACAATTCATGAACTACAATGGCCTAAGTAACTAGTAAGAGAATAAGTGATGATGTTCATCGAAAACAAATAAAGTGTTATTGTGTTTTTCGTTGTCGTCAAACCTATCCTTCAAGATTTGTCTTAATAATTTTTATTTTGTTACGGTGTTACAAGAATGATGGTTGTTCAAATAATTACCATATTCCATAAAGGATGGATGAACTTTTACAAATCTAGTTGGAGAAATCACATCCATAAACATTATTGCTAAAATGTTGTAAGACAAATGATTGGAAGATCACTTATTAAGTGACATCGTTGTTTGAATTATATTGGAAAGTAAACATGAAGAAACTCCATGTTGATGGATTTTTGGAGTCTTTTGATTTTGATCAATTGACGCTTGTGAAACTTTCCTCGAGATAATTGAAACTCCGTCCATAGGCCAAAGAGGAACGGATGACTAATTTATTGGATATTATGCATGTTGATGTATATAGTCCATTATGTGTAGCCATATGCGATGGATCTCTTGGCTTCATATGCTTTCTCTAGAAATTTGAGTGAATATATCTATATATTTACTTAATAAGGAAGAAGTATGAAACATTTGAAAATTGTTCAAAGACTTTCAAGATGAAGTGAAAAATCATTGTAACAAGAAAATAAAAGAGTTTATGATTTGATCATAAAGGAAGATATTTGAGTTACAGGTTTAGCAAAACACCTAAGATTTCAGGAATTGTTCCATAAATTTGCATTTCCCGATAAACCACAGGATTATGGTATGTTCGAGAAATCAAATCAAACCTTGTTTGACATGGTAAGATCAAAGGTGTCATTTATAAAACTGCCATTATGTTTTAAGGATTAAAGCTTTAGAGACTACCGCTTTTACACTGAAAAGAGCACCATCGTGATCCGTTGAAATGACACCATATGAGTTATGGTTTGGGATAAAACCCGAATTGTCTTTTCTTAAATGTTGGTATGCTATGCATAAGTAAAATGTTTACAACCAAAGTCGGATAAGCACATCTTTGTAGGTTATCCCAAATAATTTTTTGGGAATTCCTCCATAACACCGAGGACAAAAGAGTTTGTCGCTTGGAACGTCAAGTTTCTTGAGAAGGAATTTTTCGTGAAAAGTTAAGTGGGAGGACAATAGAACTTTGATAAGGTTGTTAAACCTTAGCTATATGTGCTAATTAGCGCAGCGCTGGAAAGTGTCCTGGTGGCGGCCACAATGCTCATGGCTCCCGTGATTACAAAGGGTGTGATCTTGCAGATTAGAGTTCCTATTGAACCATGTGGGTCGGTAAGAATCAAATAGTAAGATTTGAAACAGAAGTCGTTATTGTTTTGACAATGATGAACCGACTGCATGCAAAGAAGCGATGATGGGCCCTGACTCCATAAAATGACTAGAAGTCATAGAATCCGTGATAGTATCCATACACGAGAAATCAAGTTTCTGAACTTGGAAGATCCTCCGGAAAGGCATGAAGCCTATCGGTTGTGTTTGGATCTATAAAGAAATAGACATGGATGTTTAACATCTATGAAATAGTCGACATGTCGGAGAGAAGTTTACGGCAATGTTCAAGGAGTTAACTATGACAAGATTTGATCTTTCATAGCAATATTTAGTCTTGACGGATTAATGTAGCAACCACTACATATAATTTGGTATATGGTAGTTGAATAAACAAAACAAGGTTCTTCTAATAGAATGGTTACCTAGGACGTGTACATGACACGGTCCAAAGGGTTTTGTTAATTCAAAGGGTGCTAAAAGGGCATGCAAGCTTCAATAGTTGAAGTGAGCATAGCGGAGTTGGAATCTTCACCATGATGAAAATGTTAAAAGAGTGTAATTTCATCGGAGATGATGAAGATGCTTGCATTTGCAAGAAATTAAGTGCGAGCGCTGAGACATATTTCTAATACATTATGTAGAGGACATGGTGTTGATTGGAAATGATGTATCTTGTATTGACATAAGTTAAGAATTTCATTAAAATAGGATTTCGATGAAAGACTTGGGCAAAACCGGAATATTTGGCATCAATGTCTATATGGATAGACTGAGGCACTAATATGGTTATGCCAGACGTACATATATGAGATATTGAAAGGGTTCAATATGGAAACAACAAGAAAGGTTCTTGCTGCATGGAAATGATTGTATCAAGATTCAAGTGTTTCAACACTTGGTGAGTAAAATCACATGAATATTTTGATCGATTATACCGTTATATGTATATATCCAGATATGTCCTATGCTCTAAATGTTATGAGCACATACCAGAATGATTCATAAGATCAT
Source organism: Avena sativa (assembly GCA_916181665.1). NCBI lineage: Eukaryota > Viridiplantae > Streptophyta > Magnoliopsida > Poales > Poaceae > Avena > Avena sativa. The sequence continues at coordinate 537,138,544 of OV702289.1, read as the reverse complement.
CATTGGACGATAGTAAAGGTATTCTTATGAGCTTTGGAAGAACTAAGAATATATCATGTATAAGTGACAAATAGTTAAAGGTAGTTCATTGTAAAGTGTTACATTGATACTAGTTTTGTCACAAGATACAAATTAAATTTATCTCAATTTAGACTATGGGTGGCACAATGTAATGGAAAGGATGTTCCATGATGGATTTGGATGAGTTCGAAAGTTGAGACATTGTGACGGATACTACAACAAAAGGCTAAGTATATGACTGCTATAGTAGCAGCAAAGGAGGGCATTTGTGTTAAGTAGTTTGTTATCAAACTAGGTGTGGTTCAAAGTGGGCTAATACTATGAAGATATATTGTATGACAATAATATCAACATATTTTAAACCCGAACGAACCGAAGGTCTCACCAAAGGACCAAATTTATACAATGCCATCTCATTTGAGAATGAGTGATGCGTAGAGACGCAAAGACATGCAAATACACACGGACCTGAAACTGTCAGATCTAGAGATTATGTTAACCACTAGCAATCGCGTATATGCAACACAAGAAAGCCATAGGTGTTCAATACGCAAAGTTTTTCAAACTAGATTATTGACTCTAGTGCAAGTGGGAGACTGAAGGGAATATGCCCGAGAGGCAATAATAAAGTGGTTATTATCTTATTCCTTGTTTATGATAAATGTTTATTTTGCATGCTATAATTGTATTGATAGGAAACGTCAATACATGTGTGTTTAATAAACAAATAAAAGGTTCCTAGTCATGCCTCTCTTATAGACTAGCTCGTTGATTAACAAGATGATCAAGGTTTCTTGATCATGGACATTGGATGTTGTTAATAACGAGGTCACAACATTGGTGGAATGATGTGATGAACATTCATCCGAAGTATAGCATTATGATCAGAGTCATTATGTTTATATTGCTATAACATCATATGAAGTAATCTTAGTCCTTAGACCATGAGATCATGTTAATTGCTAACACTAGAAGAGTATCTTGATAACATCAAACGTCACACCGTAACAGGGTGACTATAAAGGTGGGTTCAGTGCTACGAAGGTGTTATGTTGAGGCTCATGGATCAAGAGTGGGATTTGTCCATCCCGATGACGGATAGATATACTCTGGGCCCTCTCGGTGATATCACATTGAAATAGCTTGCAAGCAAGTGATGTGATCACTAGAATGTTATATCACGGGAACGAGAAAAGAGTGCATGTCGGTAACGAGATCAAACTAGGCATTTGGATACCGATGATCAAATCTCGGACATGTAATATATCGCGAGACAAAGGGATTTAGTTACGACGTTAAAGGTTCACACGATCACAAGAGTCATCATTGAATATGTGGGAGTCAGTACGGATCTCCAGGTCCCGCTGCTGATTATTGATCGGAGAGGGGTCTCGATCATGTCTGCATTATTCACGAACCGTAGGGTGACACACTTAAGGGATACCGACACCATTTGGAGCAAATATGTTTCAGATAAAGATTTATGAAAGCGCTGGAATCATTTCGATGGAAACCGGAATTGTTTCGGGTGAAATTGCAGAAACTGGTTCTGCATGTGATATTGAAATGTTGGAGGGGTTTTATGTGAATGTTTGTTAATTAATGTAATTGACAAAATTCTGAATAAAATAAATAAAATAGTTTTATTTAATGAGAGCTTGCATTAAATTTGGTGGAAATTTAATGCATGTGTGAGTGGAATTTTGAGTGGAGGCTTTTTATGGGAGTGGGAGCTCCACCCACATGAATGTGGAAGAGGTGGGGGCACCACCATGGCTGCCACGCCATGGCCCTTGGGTTCCCTCCTCTCCCCTATAAAAGGCCCCCCTCTCCTCCTCACAAAACACACCTCCTCGTGAAGGATCTCTCTCCCCCTCTAGTTATTCCCCATGGTCTCGGATTAGCGAGATACATGTTCCCGGTGGCTTTATCTGGAAAGGAGTTGCTACTTCTGCTATTTTGCTGGAGCGAGGGACGGAGCATGTCAGGGTACCGGACATGTGTGCGATCACGGATGCACCGCTGCTTTGTGGTGCTAGACTTGGTGGTGCTGGACTTGCTGGAGCTGGATCTGATGGACGTGCTGGAGCCGGACCTGCTGGACTTCATCACGATCTTGATATCGGCAAGTATACGACTACATCATCCACGAGTTCCAACTCGTTAACAAAGCTTTGTTGTCTTCGAGGGTAAGTTCTCTATGGATGTATATCCACCCGTTGCTTGTATCTAATAGATAGATCTTGGCGATAGTTCCCATCATAGGAATTTTTTGTTTTCTATGCTGCGAACCCAACAAGATCAACCAGAGTCATTGCATGTGTGTTCTTTCCACAAACCACACATGGATCCACCAGACTAATTGCATGTGTGTTCATGTCACAAACCACACATGGATCCACCAATGTCATTGCATGTGTGTTCTTTCCATGAACCACATATGGATCCACCAATGTCATTGCATGTGTGTTCTTTCCACAAACCACATCGGGATCCACCAGAGTCATTGCATGTGTGTTCTTTTCACAAACCACATATGGATCCACTAGAGTAATTGCATGTGTGTTCTTTCCACAAACCACAAATGGATCCACCAGAGTCATTGCCTGTGTGTTCTTTCCACAAACCAAATGTGGATCCACCAATGTCATTGCATGTGTGTTCTTTTCACAAACCACACATGGATCTTCCAGAGTCATTGCATGTGTGTTCTTTTGACAAACCACACATGGATCCACCAGAGTCATTGCATGTGTGTTTCTGTCACAAACCACATATGGATCAACCAATGTCATTACATGTGTGTTCATTTGACAAACAACATGGATCAACCAATGGCATTGCATGTGTGTTCTTTTCACAAACCATATATGGATCAACCAATGGCATTGCATGTGTGTTCTTTTCACAACGCACATATGGATCAACCAATGTCATTGCATGTGTGTTCTTTCCACAAACCACATATGTACCCACTAGAGTAATTGCATGTGTGTTCTTTTCCACAAACCACATATGGATCCACTAGAGTCATTGCATGTGTGTTCTTTCCACAAACTACATATGGATCCACCAGAGTCATTGCATGTGTGTTATTTTCCACAAACCACATGGATCAACCAATGGCATTGCATGTGTGTTATTTCCACAAACCACATATGGATCCACCAATGGCATTGCATGTGTGTTCTTTCCACAACCCACATATGGATCAACCAATGACATTGCATGTCTGTTCTTTCCATGAACCACATGGATCAACCAGAGTCATTGCATGTGTGTTCTTTCCACAAACCACACATGGATCCACCAGAGTAATTGCATGTGTGTTCATGTCACAAACCATACATGGATCCACCAATGTCATTGCATGTGTGTTCTTTCCATGAACCACATATGGATCCACCAATGTCATTGCATGTGTGTTCTTTCCACAAACCACATAAGGATCCACCAAAGTCATTGCATATGTGTTCTTTTCACAAACCACATATGGATCCACTAGAGTAATTGCATGTATGTTCTTTCCACAAACCACATATGGATCCACCAGAGTCATTGCCTGTGTGTTCTTTCCACAAACCAAGTGTGGATCCACCAATGTCATTGCATGTGTGTTCTTTTCACAAACCACATATAGATCTTCCAGAGTCATTGCATGTGTGTTCTTTTGACAAATCACACATGGATCCACCAGAGTCATTGCATGTGTGTTGCTGTCACAAACCACATATGGATCAACAAATGTCATTACATGTGTGTTCTTTTGACAAACAACATGGATCAACCAATGGCATTGCATGTGTGCTCTTTCCAAAAACCACATGGATCAACAAATGTCATTACATGTGTGTTCTTTCCACAAACCACATGGATCAACTAGAGTCATTGCACGTGTGTTCTTGTCACAAACCACACATGGATCCACCAGAGTAATTGCATGTGTGTTCGTGTCACAAACCACACATGGATCCACCAATGTCATTGCATGTGTGTTCATATCACAAACCACACATGGATCCACCAATGTCATTGCATGTGTGTTCTTTCCATGAACCACATATGGATCAACCAGAGTCATTGCATGTGTGTTCTTTCCACAAACCACACGTGGATCCTCCAGAGTAATTGCATGTGTGTTCATGTCACAAACCACACATGGATCGACCAATGTCATTGCATCTGTGTTCTTTTCCACAAACCACATATGGATCCACCAATGTCATTGCATGTGTGTTCTTTCCACAAACCACATATGGATCCACCAGAGTCAATGCATGTGTGTTCTTTTCCACAAACTACATATGGACCCACTAGATTCATTGCATGTGTGTTCTTTCCACAAACCACATATGGATCCACCAGAGTCATTGCATGTGTGTTCTTTCCACAAACCAAATATGGATCCACCAATGTCATTGCATGTGTGTTCTTTTCACAAACCATGGATCCACCAAAGTCATTGCATGTTTGTTCTTTTGACAAACCACCCATGGATCCACTAGATTCATTGCATGTGTGTTACTATCACAAACTACATATGGATCAACCAATGTCATTATATGTGTGTTCTTTTGACAAACAACATGGATCAACCAATGGCATTGGATGTGTGTTCTTTCCACAAACCACATGGATCAAAAAATGTCATTCAATGTGTGTTCGTTTCCACAAACCACATATGGATCCACCAGAGTAATTGCATGTGTGTTCTTTTCACAAACCACATATGGATAAACAAATGTCATTGCATGTGTGTTCTTTTCACAGACCACATATGGATCCACCAATGTCATTACATATGTGTTCTTTCCACAAACCACATATGTACCCACTAGAGTAATTGCATGTGTGTTCTTTTCCACGAACCACTTATGGATCCACTAGAGTCATTGCATGTGTGTTGTTTCCACAAACCACATATGGATCCAATAGAGTCATTGCATGTGTGTTCCTTCCACAAACCACATATGGATCAACCAATGTCATTGCATGTGTGTTATTTTCATGAACTACATATGGATCCACTAGAGTCATTGCATTTGTGTTCTTTTCACAAACCAAATATGGACCCACCAATGCCATTGCATGTGTGTTCTTATACTAAAACCAACACTGGAGTCACTGCATGTGTGTTCTTTTCACAAACCACACATGGACCCAGCAGAGTCATTGCATGTGTGTTCTTTCCACAAATAACATGGATCAACCAATGACATTGCATGTGTGTTCTTTTGACAAATAACTTGGATCAACCAATGGCATTGCATGTGTGTTATTGTCATAAACCACACATGGACCAACCAATGTCATTGCATGTGTGTTCATGTCACAAACCACACATGGATCCACCAATGTCATTGCATGTGTGTTCTTTCCATGAACCAAATATGGATCCACCAATGTCAATGCATGTGTGTTCTTTCCACAAACCACATATGGATCCACCAATGCCATTGCATGTGTGTTCTTTTCCAAAACCACATGTGGATCCACTAGAGTCATTGCATGCATGGTCTTTCCACAAACCACACATGGATCCACTAGACTCATTGCATGTGTGTTGTTTCCACAAACCACATATGGATCCACCAGTGTCATTGCATCTGTGTTCTTTTCACAAACCATATATGGATCAACCAATGGCATTGCATGTGTGTTCTTTTCACAACGCACATATGGATCAACCAATGTCATTGCATGTGTGTTCTTTCCACAAACCACATATGTACCCACTAGAGTAATTGCATGTGTGTTCTTTTCCACAAACCACATATGGATCCACTAGAGTCATTGCATGTGTGTTCTTTCTACAAACTACATATGGATCCACTAGAGTCATTGCATGTGTGTTATTTTCCACAAACCACATGGATCAACCAATGGCATTGCATGTGTGTTATTTCCACAAACCACATATGGATCCACCAATGGCATTGCATGTGTGTTCTTTCCACAACCCACATATGGATCAACCAATGGCATTGCATGTCTATTCTTTCCATGAACCACATGGATCAACCAGAGTCATTGCATGTGTGTTCTTTCCATAAACTACACATGGATCCACCAGAGTAATTGCATGTGTGTTCATGTCACAAACCATACATGGATCCACCAATGTCATTGCATGTGTGTTCTTTCCATGAACCACATATGGATCCACCAATGTCATTGCATGTGTGTTCTTTCCACAAACCACATAAGGATCCACCAAAGTCATTGCATGTGTGTTCTTTTCACAAACCACATATGGATGCACTAGAGTAATTGCATGTATGTTCTTTCCACAAACCACATATGGATCCACCAGAGTCATTGCCTGTGTGTTCTTTCCACAAACCAAATGTGGATCCACCAATGTCATTGCATGTGTGTTCTTTTCAGAAACCACATATAGATCTTCTAGAGTCATTGCATGTGTGTTCTTTTGATGAACCACACATGGATCCACCAGAGTCATTGCATGTGTGTTGCTGTCACAAACCACATATGGATCAACCAATGCCATTACATGTGTGTTCTTTTGACAAACAACATAGATCAACCAATGGCATTGCATGTGTGTTCTTTCCACAAACCACATGGATCAACAAATGTCATTACATGTGTGTTCTTTCCACAAACCACATGGATCAACTAGAGTCATTGCACGTGTGTTCTTGTCACAAACCACACATGGATCCACCAGAGTAATTGCATGTGTGTTCATGTCACAAACCACACATGGATCCACCAATGTCATTGCATGTGTGTTCATGTCACAAACCACACATGGATCCACCAATGTCATTGCATGTGTGTTCTTTCCATGAACCACATATGGATCAACCAGAGTCATTGCATGTGTGTTCTTTCCACAAACCACACGTGGATCCACCAGAGTAATTGCATGAGTGTTCATGTCACAAACCACACATGGATCGACCAATGTCATTGCATGTGTGTTCTTTTCCACAAACCACATATGGATACACCAATGTCATTGCGCGTGTCTTCTTTCCACAAACCACATATGGATCCACCAGAGTCAATGCATGTGTGTTCTTTTCTACAAACTACATATGGAGCCACTAGAGTCATTACATGTGTGTTCTTTCCACAAACCACATATGGATCCACCAAAGTCATTGCATGTGTGTTCTTTACACAAACCAAATATGGATCCACCAATGTCATTGCATGTGTGTTCTTTTCACAAACCCTGGATCCACGAGAGTCATTGCATGTTTGTTCTTTTGACAAACCACACATGGATCCACTAGAGTCATTGCATGTGTGTTACTGTCACAAACTACATATGGATCAACCAATGTCATTATATGTGTGTTCTTTTGACAAACAACATGGATCAACCAATGGCATTGCATGTGTTTTCTTTCCACAAACCACATGGATCAAAAAATGTCATTACATGTGTGTTTTTCCACAAACCACATGGATCAACTAGAGTCATTGTACGTGTGTTCTTTTCACAAACCACACATGGATCACCAGAGTAATAGCATATGTGTTCATGTCACAAACCACATATGCATCCACCAATGTCATTCCATGTCTGTTCATGTCACAAACCACACATGGATCCACCAATGTCATTGCATGTTTGTTCTTTCCATGAACCACATATGGATCAACCAGAGTCATTGCATGCGTGTTCTTTCCACAAACCACACGTGAATCCACCAGAGTAATTGCATGTGTGTTCATGTCACAAACCACACATGGATCCACCAATGTCATTGCATGTGTGTTCTTTTCCACAAACAACATATGGATCCACCAATGTCATTGCATGTATGTTCTTTCCACAAACCACATAAGGATCCACCAAAGTCATTGCATGTGTGTTCTTTTCACAAAACACATATGGATCCACTAGAGTAATTGCATGTATGTTCTTTCCACAAACCACATATGGATCCACCAGAGTCATTGCCTGTGTGTTCTTTCCACAAACCAAATGTGGATCCACCAATGTCATTGCATGTGTGTTCTTTTCACAAACCACATATAGATCTTCTAGAGTCATTGCATGTGTGTTCTTTTGACGAACCACACATGGATCCACCAGAGTCATTGCATGTGTGTTGCTGTCACAAACCACATATGGATCAACCAATGTCATTACATGTGTGTTCTTTTGACAAACAACATGGATCAACTAATGGCATTGCATGTGTGTTCTTTCCACAAACCACATGGATCAACAAATGTCATTACATGTGTGTTCTTTCCACAAACCACATGGATCAACTAGACTCATTGCATGTGTGTTCTTGTCACAAACCACACATGGATCCACCAGAGTAATTGCATGTGTGTTCATGTCACAAACCACACATGGATCCACCAATGTCATTGCATGTGTGTTCATATCACAAAGCACACATGGATCCACCAATGTCATTGCATGTGTGTTCTTTCCATGAACCACATATGGATCAACCAGAGTCATTGCATGCGTGTTCTTTCCACAAACCACACTTGGATCCACCAGAGTAATTGCATGTGTGTTCACGTCACAAACCACACATGGATCGACCAATGTCATTGCATGTGTGTTCTTTTCCACAAACCACATATGGATACACCAATGTGATTGCATGTGTGTTCTTTCCACAAACCACATATGGATCCACTAGAGTCAATGCATGTGTGTTCTTTTCCACAAACTACATATGGAGCCACTAGAGTCATTACATGTGTGTTCTTTCCACAAACCACATATGGATCCACCAGAGTCATTGCATGTGTGTTCTTTCCATGAACCACATAGGGATCAACCAGAGTCATTGCATGTGTGTTCTTTCCACAAACCACACATGGATCCACTAGAGTCATTGAATGTGTGTTATTTCCATGAACCATATATGGATCAACCAATGTCATTGCATGTGTGTCCTTTTCCACAAACCACATATGGATTCACCAGAGTAATTGCATGTGTGTTCTTTCCAGGAACCACATGGATCAACCAGAGTCATTCCATGTGTGTTCTTTCCACGAACCACACATGGATCCACCAGAGTAATTGCATGTGTGTTCATGTCACATACCACACATGGATCCATCAATGTCATTGCATGTGTGTTCTTTCCATGAACCACATATGGATCCACCAAATTCATTGCATGTATGTTCTTTTCACAAACCACATATGGATCCACTAGAGTAATTGCATGTGTGTTCTTTCCACAAACCACATATGGATCCACTAGAGTAATTGCATGTGTGTTCCTTTCACAAACCACATATGGATCAACCAATGTCATTGCATGTGTGTTCTTTTCATGAACCACATATGGATCCACTAGAGTCATTGCATTTGTGTTCTTTTCACAAACCACATATGGACCCACCAATGCCATTGCATGTGTGTTCTTATAATAAAACCAACACTAGAGTCACTTCATGTGTGTTCTTTTCACAAACCACACATGGACCCAGCAGAGTCATTGCATGTTCTTTCCACAAACCACATGGATCAACCAATGACATTGCATGTGTGTTCTTTTGACAAATAACTTGGATCACCCAATGGCATTGCATGTGTGTTATTGTCATAAACCACATATGGATCAACCAATGCCATTGCATGTGTGTTCATGTCACAAACCACACATGGATCCACCAATGTCATTGCATGTGTGTTCTTTCCATGAACAAAATATGGATCCACCAATGTCATTGCATGTGTGTTCTTTCCACAAACCACATATGGATCCACCAATGTCATTGCATGTGTGTTCTTTTCCAAAACCACATGTGGAACCACTAGAGTCATTGCATGTGTGGTCTTTCCACAAATCACACATGGATCCACTAGAGTCATTGCATGTGTGTTGTTTCCACAAACCACATATGGATCCACCAGAGTCATTGCATGTGTGTTCTTTTCACAAACCATATATGGATCAACCAATGTCATTGCATGTGTGTTATTTTCACAACGCACATATGGATCAACCAATGTCATTGCATGTGTGTTCTTTCCACAAACCACATATGTACCCACTAGAATAATTGCATGTGTGTTCTTTTCTACAAACCACATATGGATCCACTAGAGTCATTGCATGTGTGTTCTTTCGACAAACTACATATGGATCCACCAGAGTCATTGCATCTGTGTTATTTTCCACAAACCACATGGATCAACCAATTGATTGCATGTGTGTTCTTTCCACAAACCACATATGGATCCACCAATGGCATTGCATGTGTGTTCTTTCCACAACCCACATATGGATCAACAAATGTGATTGCGTGCCTGTTCTTTCCATTAACCACATGGACCAACCAGAGTCATTGCATGTGTGTTCTTTCCATAAACCACACATGGATCCACCAGAGTAATTGCATGTGCGTTCATGTCACAAACCACACATGGATCCACCAATGTCATTGCATGTGTGTTCTTTCCACAAACCACATGGATCAACCAATGTCATTTCGTGTGTGTTCTTTTGACAAATGACATGGATCAACCAATGTCATTGCATGTGTGTTATTGTCATAAACCACATATGGATCAACCAATGTCATTGCATGTGTGTTCATGTTACAAACCACACATAGATCCACCACTGTCATTGCATGTGTATTCTCTCCATGAACCACATATGGATCCACCAAAGTCAATGCATGTGTGTTCTTTTCACAAACCACCTATGGATCCGCTAGAGTAATTGCATGTGTGTTCTTTCCACAAACCACATATGGATCCACCAGAGTCATTGCATGTGTGTTCTTTCCACAAACCAAATGTGGATCCACCAATGTCATTGCATGTGTGTTCTTTTCACAAACCATATATGGATCTTCCAGAGTCATTGCATGTGTGTTCTTTTGACAAACCACACATGGATCCACCAGAGTCATTGCATGTGTGTTGCTGTCAAAAACCACATATGGATCAACAAATGTCTTACATGTGTGTTCTTTTGACAAACAACATGGATCAACCAATGGTATTGCATGTGTGTTCTTTCCACAAACTACATTGATCAACCAGAGTCATTGCACGTGTGTTCTTGTCACAAACCACACATGGATCCACTAGAGTAATTGCATGTGTGTTCATGTCACAAACCACATATGGATCCACCAATGTCATTGCATGTGTGTTCATGTCACAAACCACACATGGATCCACCAATGTCATTGCATGTGTGTTCTTTCCATGAACCACATAGGGATCAACCAGAGTCATTGCATGTGTGTTCTTTCCACAAACCACACATGGATCCACCAGAGAAATTGCATGTGTGTTCATGTCACAAACCACACATGGATCCACCAATGTCATTGCATCTGTGTTCTTTTCCACAAACCACATATGGATCCACCAATATCATTGCATGTGTGTTCTTTCCACAAAGCACATATGGATCCACCAATGTCATTGCATGTGTGTTCTTTCCACAAACCACATATGGAGCCACCAATGTCATTGCATGTGTGTTCTTTTCCAAAATCACATGTGGATCCACTAGAGTCATTGCATGTGTGATCTTTCCACAAATCACACATGGATCCACTAGAGTCATTGCATGTGTGTTGTTTCCATGAACCACATGGATCAACCAGAGTCATTGCATGTGTGTTCTTTCCACAAACTACACATGGATCCACAAGAGTAATTGCATGTGTGTTTATGTCACAAACCACACATGGATCCACCAATGTCATTTCATGTGTGTCATTTCCATGAAACACATATGGATCCACCAATGTCATTGCATGTGTGTTCTTTCCACAAACCACATATGGATCCACCAGAGTCATTGCATGTGTGTTCTTTTCACAAACCACATATGAATCCAGTAGAGTCATTGAATGTGTGTTCTTTCCATGAACCATATATGGATCAACCAATGTCATTGCATGTGTGTCCTTTTCCACAAACCATATATGGATCCACCAAAGTAATTGCATGTGTGTTATTTTCACAAACCACATGTGGATCCACCAGAGTAATTGCATGTGTGTTCTTTCCACAAACCACATGTGGATCAACTAGAGTCATTGCATGTGTGTTCCTTTCACAAACCACATATGGATGAACCAATGTCATTGCATGTTTGTTATTTTCATGAACCACATATGGATCCACTAGAGTCATTGCATGTGTGTTCTTTTCACAAACCACATATGGACCCACCAGCCATTACATATGTGTTCTTATAATAAAACAAACACTAGAGTCACTCCATGTGTGTTCTTATCACAAACCACACATGGACCCACCAGAGTCATTGCATGTGTGTTCTTTCCACAAACCACATGGATCAACCAATGTCATTTCATGTGTGTTCTTTTGACAAATGGCATGGATCAATCAATGGCATTGCATGTGTGTTATTGTCATAAACCAAATATGGATCAACCAATGTAATTGCATTTGTGTTCATGTCACAAACCACACATGGATCCACCAATGGCATTGCATGTGTGTTCTTTCCATGAACCACATATGGATCCACCAATGTCATTGCATGTGTGTTGTTTCCACAAACCACATAAGGATCCACCAAAGTCATTGCATGTGTGTTCTTTTTACAAACCACATATGGATCCGCTAGAGTAATTGCATGTGTGTTCTTTCCACAAACCACATATGGATCCACCAGAGTCATTGCCTGTGTGTTCTTTCCACAAACCAAATGTGGATCCACCAATGTCATTGCATGTGTGTTCTTTTCACAAACCACATATGGATCTTCCAGAGTTATTGCATGTGTGTTCTTTTGACAAACCACACATGGATCCACCACAGTCATTGCATGTGTGTTGCTATCACAAACCACATATGGATCAACAAATGTCATTACATGTGTGTTCTTTTGACAAACAACATGGATCAACCAATGGTATTGCATGTGTGTTCTTTTCCACAAACCACATATGGATCCACCAATGTCATTGCATGTGTGTTCTTTCCACAAACCACATATGGATCCACCAAAGTCATTGCATGTGTGTTCTTTTCCACAAACCACATATGGAGCCACTAGAGTCATTGCATGTGTGTTCTTTTCACAAACCACACATAGATCCACCAGAGTCATTGGATGTGTGTTCTTTCCACAAACCACATGGATCAACCAATGTCATTACATGTGTGTTCTTTCCATGAACCACATGGATCAACCAGAGTCATTGCATGTCTCTTCTTTCCACAAACTACACATGGATCCACCAGAGTAATTGCATGTGTGTTCATATCACAAAGCACACATGGATCCACCGATGGCATTGCATGTGTGTTCTTTCCATGAACCACATATGGATCCACCAATGTCATTGCATGTGTGTTCCTTCCAAAAACCATATATGGATCCACCAGAGTCATTGCATGTGTGTTCTTTTCACAAACCACACATGGATCCACTATTGTCATTGCATGTGTGTTCTTTCCAAAAACCACATATGGATCCACTAGAGTCATTGAATGTGTGTTCTTTCCATGAACCATATATGGATCAACCAATGTCCTTGCATGTGTGTCCTTTTCCACAAACCACATATGGATCCACCAAAGTAATTGCATGTGTGTTCTTTCCATGAACCACATGGATCAACCAGAGTCATTGCATGTGTGTTCTTTCCACAAACCACACATGGATCCACCAGAGTAATTGCATGTGTGTTCATGTCACAAACCACACATGGATCCACCAATGTCATTGCATGTGTGTTCTTTCCATGAACCACATATTGATCCACCAATGTCATTTCATGTGTGTTATTTCCACAAACCACATAAGGATCCACCAAAGTCATTGCATGTGTGTTCTTTTCACAAACCACATATGGACCCACTAGAGTAATTGCATGTGTGTTCTTTCCACAAACCACATATGGATCCACCAGAGTCACTGCCTGTGTGTTGTTTCCACAAATCAAATGTGGATCCACCAATATCATTGCATGTGTGTTCTTTTCACAAACCACATATGGATCTTCCAGAGTCATTGCATGTGTGTTCTTTTGACAAACCACACATGGATCCACCAGAGTCATTGCATGTGTGTTGCTGTCACAAACCACATATGGATCAACCAATGTCATTACATGTGTGTTCTTTTGACAAACAACATGGATCAACCAATGGCATTGCATGTGTGTTCTTTCTGCAAACCACATGGATCAACTAGAGTCATTGCACGTGTGTTCTTGTCACAAACCACACATGGATCCACCAGAGTAATTGCATGTGTGTTCATGTCACAAACCACATATGGATCCACCAATGTCAATGAATGTGTGTTCATGTGACAAACCACACATGGATCCACCAATGTCATTGCATGTGTGTTGTTTTCACAAACCACATATGGATCTTCCAGAGTTATTGCATGTGTGTTCTTTTGACAAACCACACATGGATCCACCACAGTCATTGCATGTGTGTTGCTGTCACAAACCACATATGGATCAACAAATGTCATTACATGTGTGTTCTTTTGACAAACAACATGGATCAACCAATGGTATTGCATGTGTGTTCCTTTCCACAAACCACATATGGATCCACCAATGTCATTGCATGTGTGTTCTTTCCACAAACCACATATGGATCCACCAAAGTCATTGCATGTGTGTTCTTTTCCACAAACCACATATGGAGCCACTAGAGTCATTGCATGTGTGTTCTTTTCACAAACCACACATCGATCCACCAGAGTCATTGGATGTGTGTTCTTTCCACAAACCACATGGATCAACCAATGTCATTACATGTGTGTTCTTTCCATGAACCACATGGATCAACCAGAGTCATTGCATGTGTCTTCTTTCCACAAACTACACATGGATCCACCAGAGTAATTGCATGTGTGTTCATATCACAAAGCACACATGGATCCACCGATGGCATTGCATGTGTGTTCTTTCCATGAACCACATATGGATCCACCAATATCATTGCATGTGTGTTCTTTCCAAAAACCACATATGGATCCACCAGAGTCATTGCATGTGTGTTCTTTTCACAAACCACACATGGATCCACTATTGTCATTGCATGTGTGTTCTTTCCAAAAACCACATATGGATCCACTAGAGTCATTGAATGTGTGTTCTTTCCATGAACCATATATGGATCAACCAATGTCCATGCATGTGTGTCCTTTTCCACAAACCACATATGGATCCACCAAAGTAATTGCATGTGTGTTCTTTCCATGAACCACATGGATCAACCAGAGTCGTTGCATGTGTGTTCTTTCCACAAACCACACATGGATCCACCAGAGTAATTGCATGTGTGTTCATGTCACAAACCACACATGGATCCACCAATGTCATTGCATGTGTGTTCTTTCCATGAACCACATATGGATCCACCAATGTCATTTCATGTGTGTTATTTCCACAAAGCACATAAGGATCCACCAAAGTCATTGCATGTGTGTTCTTTTCACAAACCACATATGGACCCACTAGATTAATTGCATGTGTGTTCTTTCCACAAACCACATATGGATCCACCAGAGTCACTGCCTGTGTGTTGTTTCCACAAATCAAATGTGGACCAATATCATTGCATGTGTGTTCTTTTCACAAACCACATATGGATCTTCTAGAGTCATTGCATGTGTGTTCTTTTGACAAACCACACATGGATCCACCAGAGTCATTGCATGTGTGTTGCTATCACAAACCACATATGGATCAACCAATGTCATTACATGTGTGTTCTTTTGACAAACAACATGGATCAACCAATTGCATTGCATGTGTGTTCTTTCTGCAAACCACATGGATCAACTAGAGTCATTGCACGTGTGTTCTTGTCACAAACCACACATGGATCCACCAGAGTAATTGCATGTGTGTTCACGTCACAAACCACATATGGATCCACCAATGTCAATGAATGTGTGTTCATGTGACAAACCACACATGGATCCACCAATGTCATTGCATGTGTGTTCCTTTCATGAACCACGTATGGATCAACCAGAGTCATTGCATGTGTGTTCTTTCCACAAACTACACGTGGATCCACCAGAGTAATTGCATGTGTGTTCATGTCACAAACCACACATGGATCCACCAATGCCATTGCATGTGTGTTCTTTTCCACAAACCACATATGGATCCACCAATGTCATTGCATGTGTGTTCTTTCCACAAACCACATATGGATCCACCAGAGTCATTTCATGTGTGTTCTTTTCCACAAACCACATATGGAGCCACTAGAGTCATTGCATGTGTGTTCTTTTCACAAACCACACATAGATCCACCAGAGTCATTGGATGTGTGTTCTTTCTGCAAACCAATGGATCAGCCAATGTCATTACATGTGTGTTCTTTCCATGAACCACATGGATCAACCAGAGTCATTGCATGTGTGTTCTTTACACAAACCACACATTGATCGACCAGAGTAATTGCATGTGTGTTCATGTCACAAACCACACATGGATCCACCAATGTCATTGCATGTGTGTTCTTTCCATGAACCACATATGGATCTACCAATGTCATTGCAGGTGTGTTCTTTCTTCAAACCACATATGGATCCACCAGAGTCATGGCATATGTGTTCTTTTCACAAACCACATATGGATCCACTAGAGTCATTGCATGTGTGTTCTTTCCAAAAACCACATATGGATCCACTAGAGTCATTGAATGTGTGTGATTTCCATGAACCATATATGGATCAACCAATGTCATTGCATGTGTGTCCTTTTCCACAAACCACATATGGATCCACCAGAGTAATTGCATGTGTGTTCTTTCCAGGAACCACATGGATCAACCAGAGTCATTGCATGTGTGTTCTTTCCACAAACCACACATGGTTCCACCAGAGTAATTGCATGTGTGTTCATGTCACAAACCACACATGGATCCATCAATGTCATTGCATGTGTGTTCTTTCCATGATGTCGTGGTGGTTTCACGGCAGATGCCATGGATAGGCTAAAGGTGGGGACTAATATGCGCTAGGGGAATCCAGGGAGGGATAGTAGAGTGATTCTCTACATAGAAGCTTTGTATCGATGTTCAATCTCCAAGATTACAAGTGCTCCTCGAGCTGTATTAACAAGAGGAGGAAGAAGAAACTCTCTTACTCTTGCCTGCTAACTAGCCCAAGAACCCTAGATCCACTAATGTTCTCCTTGCTATGTATTTGAAAAAGACCCAACCCCCTTACCAGAACCCCAACCCCCCCTTATATAGAGGTGGTACGGTCCTAGTCTAGGGCATACGTGGAGGCATATTCCTAAGAATATGCCCCCTCCCAAAGTAGTAACCCGACAGGGGTGCTTTTCCCCCGCGTCACACTTGCTTTAGCGACGTAGCCTCTGCGGCGCCTGTGTCAGCCGACGTGAGCATCGTCACCCTTGTCGGCCATGATCCGGTGGTCCGGCCCTTGCTTTATTCGCTCATCCAGTACGCTCCGGGCCTTCTTTTTGACCAAAGAGATTCTTTCCTTCTCCTAGAAGCCAAACGTGGATCCGGATCACAGTTGATCCGGCCACGCTTGTTCCTGCATATAAGCTAGACAAGTATCTCCGACTTACTCCTTGAGTCGGACGAGACAATGTTAGGCGACCCCCTGGTCCGGGTTACTCCGTGATCCGGCCTGCCTTGAGTTGACTCGGCCAGCAACCGCTTTGACCTTGCCAAACCTCGGCTAACTCGGCCCTTATACCCCGGAGTGACCCTACCCGGGGTTATCCCCCCAACATTAGTCCCCGAAGCTGGTGCGGCCTTAGCGGCCTTGGTCGCTAAGGCCACATCAGGTTCATTCGTATCTAAGCTTCGGACGTTCAGTTCCGGGTTAACTTTTTGTCTCGGACTATATGGATTTACGTTCCCTTCGCACGCTCCAAGTTTTCACTTGCCGGCCGGGTCACCACTTTGGCTCGGATCCTATGGTTTTACTTTCCCTCTGCACATTTCAAGTTTTCACTTGCCGGCCGGGTTACCATCGTGGCTCGGATCCGGGCCTTGCTTCCTTCTCTCGTACGCCAACCCACGTAAAGGTTAATCATTACGTTGCCTTATTTTAAGGGCCTGCGCAGTAACCGCTGCAGTAAATGTTAGTGATTACTGTGCGAGGGTTACGTCACGTCTGTCTCCTCGTTTACCGCAACTGCACGTCATGTCATGGGATCACATTTACTCTGCGGCCCCCGGTGTGGCTTCTCTCTGATTGGTCAATGCTGGTGATACACGGCCACACGGTGTGGTTTTCCAGCGCAGCACGATCCCACTCGTTGATGACTGGGGGCGGTTAAATAGGGGAGGGGCACGCTCCTTAGCACTTTTCCATCTCCGTGCCCCCTCGCCCGTTCCTCTTCTTCTTCCTCGTGACCACGCCGCCGCCAGTGCCCGTTGCAGCAGCGCCGCCGCCGCACCTTCTCCATGCCTCCGCACCGCAGTTATTGCTGCACCACTGTTTAGCCACGGGTCCTCGTCAGTCTAGACCGCAGAGCCCCGCTGCCGCCAGCTCCAGCGAGGACAGCGGAATCGAGATGACGGAGGAGGAGCTCATCGTCGTCGAGCAGGAGATGGAAGAGGACGCCGGCACGGCGGACCGTGGCGCGTGGGCCGGCTCGTGGGTCTGCGAGGACGACATCGACTGGCTCTACCGGACCCGGCGCATTCTCGCCGGCGTCGCCGCTCGTCTCCCCTCCTCGGAGTTGGCCCCCTCACCCAATCCGGGTGAGTTCGTTGTTTTCCTATCCCATTTCCAACGGGGATTTGGGCTTCCGGTGAGTGATTTCTTTCGGGACTGGGTCCGGACCTATCACCTGCAACCACATCATCTCCCGGCGAACGCCATCACCTCTCTGTCCACTTTCGTTTCTTTGATCGAGGGCTACACCGGGCTATGGCCCACGAAGGAGCTGTGGATCCGGTTCTTCGGCCTCCGCCGCAACGTCGTCCACAACATCCACGTCGAGTCGGAGGACAAGCAGCTAACTCAGTTCGGAGCTGCCTCGATCTCGCCCCGGAGGTATTCAATCTTTCCCCGGGTCACCGGGCTTGACTCCTGCAAAGGATGGGCCCGGACCTTCTTCTACGTCCGGAATGAAGGCACGGAAGATTTGATCCGGTTGCTGCCCTACGCTCCGGGTCCCCCTGACACGGATTTCTGGGAGGAGGTTGCCAAGAAACCTACGGCTCTGGCCAACCAAGTCAACAAAAGGTTCGCCGAGCTGAAGAAGCTCGGATTGTGCAACGAGGATGCCATGATCACATTTGTGTGCAACCGAATCTCTCCCCTCCAGCGGCGCACTCACAAGTTGTGTCACATGAGCTTCAGCCGCGACCCCAACTGAACCTCCTCGTTCGAGTTGAGCAATACGGAGATCTTCCGCCGGGTCAAGGCTCTTTTCACCACCCATAAGGACTTCTCCGCCAAATGGACATGGGGAATCGAGCATTACTGCCGTGACAGACTCCCTCCCGTGGTAAGCTTCATGGGGTAAATTTATGTCGGATCAATTTCATGTCGGTTCTTATCATATTTTTGACTTTTCTCCTTGTGCTTTTTTCTCAGCTGTTTCTCCAACAAACCCTCGAGGATGGCCCGGATCCGACCCTTAAGTGGGCCCCGGACCGAGAAATCCCGGATGAGGAGGAGCCGGACCAGGAGATGTTCCTCCCCACAACCGATGCCACCAAACAACCCAGCGGTAAATTCTCTTCTCTTAGAGATTGGCCCGACGATGAGGATGACTCGGATATCGATGTGATTGAACCCGTTGAGGTTGTCCCTCTTTCTTTTGCCTTCCTAGCATCAGCTAACCCCGGTGGGCACATCCACGAGGATTCTCCACTTGCCACGGGCGAGCCTGTTCCGGTGGTGTCGAAGAAGAAGCGCGGATCCGCGTCAAGTTCTTCTTTCAAACCTTCTCAGCCTTCCAAAAGGAAAAAGAAGGCCGGAGACAAGACTGCCTCCAAACGGGCAGGCAAAGCCCCGTCACGGAGGGCCCGGAAACCTAAGGAGGCCGAGACCTCGGATGCGTAAGTCATTTTTCACTACGCAACACACCTCTCCCTGCATCGGGGTAATTTCACTCCTGACATTATTTTCTCCTGCAGGGCTCCTGTGGAGGTCCCTCAGAGCGGATCGAGCATCTCCTCTCCTCTTCGGTCCAGTCCTTCCCCTCCTCGTGACGACGAGTCACGCCCGCTGAGCCCTATTCCGAAGGGTTCTGCGGCCGCTCCGGGTTCCGTAGTACCTCCTTCAGAGGAACACGACCTCGGATCGGCCGAGGCAGCGGCGTCCGGCACTTCGGCTTTGCCGCAACCAGCAACTACCAAGTCTACCGCAACTCCAGCACCAGCCACCGAACCAGCGCCTATCCCGGCTCCAAAGAAACCAACAGCAGCTCCGGCACCAGCCACCAAAGCTCCCGTGCCAAGTTCATCTGCCTCGTCCGAGTCATCCCAGGCTCGGCGAGGAACCACTCCAGCGGCTTCCAAGGGCAAATCCACTATGGTCACATCCTCCCAGCAAGCCAAAGGCAAGTCCACCTCCGTCGAGGCTGGGCAGCGAACCTTGTCGTCGATGCTTCCAAAGAAGTCACCAGCCGCGACGGATCCTCCTGCCGAGCCAGCCGATTCGCAGCAGATGGTTCTTCACACTAGCCTAGCTCTTGCCCTGATTGAAAGGAAAGAAGCTCACGCAAAGGGCTTGGTGGCACCTCACATGCCCACTGGCGAACGGTATCCTCCGAGCCTCATCGAGTTTGTCATGAACTGGAATAAGGCGGAGTTCGTCTACAACGACGACCTCCTGGAAAAGTTCGGCCCAGCTGAATTTTCCACTCAGATGAATACCGCCGCCAAGGCCATTAACCTCGCTGGGCGTATGATGGAGGTACGCTGTTTCTTCTTTACATGCTGTAGATAATAACCATTAGTCCCCGAGCCTCCGGCGGAGTAACTTGTTACTCGGCCGGATGCTCCTTAGAAGATCAATGTAGCTGCATGTAAACTTCAAATATGCACACACCTAGAGCCGGGTTAAGTTCCGCTTGGCCCAGATCTTGGACACTTCAAATATGCACACACCTAGAGCCGGGTTAAGTTCCGCTTGGCCCGGATCTTGTACACTTCGAATATGCACATACCTAGAGCCGGGTTAAGTTTCACTTGGCCCGGATCTTGTACACTTCGAATATGCACACATCTAGAGCCGGGTTAAGTTCCACTTGGCCCGGATCTTGTACACTTCGAACATGCACACACATAGAGCTGGGTTAAGTTCCGCTTGGCCCGGATCTCGGACGCTTCAAATATGCACACACCTAGAGCCGGGTTAAGTTCCACTTGGCCCGGATCTTGTACACTTCGAATATGCAACGAACTAATTGTACACGCCTGTACCTTTGTCAGGTAACCACCAATCGCCAGAGCGCCGAGTTTCAGCGCCTGCTTGATACCCACAAAATCTTGCGCGCAAAACATGTTGCACTTGGCGCGGAGCATGAAAAGAGGGGTCATTTCCTCTCTTAACACCTCTCTGTTTCATTTGTTTTTGCCGGACTAACCTCCTTGTTCGGTTTTTTTTTTGCAGCTGGGGTGGAGGCCAAAAACAAGATTATGCGGAAGAAGTTGGAGGAAATCTGAGGTATGTCTTCTTTCGGCCAACATCGTTGTGTTTTCCATTCTTTCTTCTCCTTGGCTCGGCAAACATTCACTCCTCGGCTTTGTTGGGTCAACACACTATTTCAGCATCGCTTGAGGATAGTGTGCCCATGCCTGATATGATGTTGCATTTTCTCGAACAAGTAGGACAACATCAAGCCGAGCTGAAGAAAAAGGATGATGAGCTCGCCCTCCTCCGGACCAAGAATGACGAAATAGCTAAACTCAAGGTCGAGATGGAGAAGATGAAGGCCCAACATAAAACCGAGCTCCAGAAAATTGGCCAGAACTTCACCGAAGAGCGTGAGCGCTTTACACTCCAGATCTCCAAGGATCAGGACCTGCTCAAGGAATCCGAGGTCTGGCTTGGGTCGGCGCTCGCTGAGCTTGAACAACTTCGCCAGAGACGCGACAGTTGTATCAAGGAGTTGACCCGGATCCATCGCCATATCTCACGTAAGTTTCTTCTCCTTATCCGACATAGTTTTTCCGGGTTAGCTCAAATGCCTTTGCTTCAGCATCTTCCCTTTCCTTATTTTCAGATAACTTTCCGGAGGGGACTGCCATCGCTAGTGCTGCTGTTGCTAAATTCCGCCAAGAGAGGGGTACTCCCATCGCTCCTGATGGTGAGAGCATCCCTTTAGATATGGAAGACCTATTGGTCAGCGTGTCGGCTCGGGTGGAAACTATTAAGAACTATGGGAAAGATCTCCTCGATGTTGCGGTCCGGATCTTCAACACATTCTGGACAAGTGAGGACGCTCCGTAAAGGATCATGCTCCTTGCCGACAAACTAATGGAGATTTAGACTCAACTTGACCTCTAGAGGGAATCCGCCGGGCGTGCCGCATCAGATACCCTTCTCCATTATATCCTTTCATGGTACGAGAAAATCGATTTGAGCCTCCTCACCCGTCGATGCACCGGATCCAAATGGACCGATGATCCGGAGTGGGTAGCTCGGCGCCAGGCTTGCGCCTATAGCCTCGTCGAATATTCTCCCGTCCACGACTGGGTTGAGGGACCGAGCTTTCTAGAATCCGGTGAAGAGGAGCATATGGAGAACGTGGAGGATGGGTCGGGCGATGATGGAGAAGATGCTGCTTCAGATATTGAAGACAGTGATGATGACGCCGAACTTCCTCCTCCTGCCGCTCCTTAGTTGAAAAAAACTTGAAAATTTATTAGATCCCCGGTATGCCGGGTGCAATTGTATGCTGAATACATGATATTTTGCTACTATGCTTGTATGCCGGATTAACTTGGGCGTAGTCCCCGAGTTTCATTTTCTTGTTCGTCCAATTCTCCGGCTTGATCCGTGTCTACCTTGATTCGGTTTTACGACTTACGAACCCGAGCCTCAAGAATCGTTTTAACAATACTAAGAAACTTTGAGGCTTGGCTCAAAATAATTCAACATAATAGCTTGAAAGTAAATACGGGGTTAGTCCGAAAAAACAAACGTTAGCTGGAATAGGATCATTCCCTTAGTAGTTTTTCATGTGCTACGCAATTCCAAACTTGTTCCCTTGCTTGGCATGAAGCCAATTCTTGTTGGACAGCAGCAAGTCGAAGAGTTGGGTTTTTGGTGCTCACACATTACTATTCCGGGTTAAGTGAAACGAGTCATTCCAGCTAACGCATAAAGAGTGACAACAATCATTTATTAAGGCAGTCCCCGAGTTACTGCTCGAGGCTCCGCTATTTCATTGATAAGCTCATTGCCGACATACATACCGACATATGAGATGACTCGGATACATACACTCCTTAGCTAAGTGTAGAAGGGACGAAGTAGCGCTACATTCCACGGTCGCTTGGATTCCTCTCCGGACCTGTCCGCCTTGTTCTTTTCCTATGGCTTTGCATCTATGAGATAGTAAGAATCATTGTGCAATGCTTTGCTAACAATAAATGGTCCTTCCCATGGGGGGGATAATTTATGCATGCCAGCGGTACGCTGTACCAACCGGAGCACCAGATCGCCTTCCCGGAAGACTCGGGGGCACACTTTCCGGCTATGATAGCGTCAGAGATTTTGCTGATATATGGCGGATCTGGACAGTGCCAGTTCTCTCGCTTCTTCCAGCAGATCAACATCATTTTGCCGGGCTTCTTGCACTTCGGCTTCTGTGTATTGGGTGACCCTAGGCGAATCATGCTCTATGTCGGCTGGTAATACAGCTTCTGCCGCATATACTAGAAAGAATGGCGTGTAGCCTGTTGATCGATTCGGAGTTGTTCTTAAACTCCACAATACTGCTGGTAGTTCTTCTATCCAGCACCCCGCTGATCTTTGCAGCGGCTCAATGGGCCGGGGTTTTATCCCGGATAACACTAATCCGTTGGATCTTTCCACTTGTCCGTTCGATGCGGGGTGGGCTACCGAGGCTATGTCGAGTCGGATTTTCTTATCTCAGCAGAATCGTGCAAATGCTCCTTCAGCAAAATTGGTGCCGTTATCAGTTATGATACTATGAGGATAACCGTATCTCAAGATGATGTCTTTGAGAAATGTCACAGCCGTAGCTCCATCACATTTTCTTATAGGCTTCACTTCAATCCATTTTGTAAACTTGTCCACCATGACCAGAATGTGCGCCATGTTTCCTCTTGCTGGTTTGAACGGGCCAACCATATCCAAGCACCACACAGCAAATGGCCATGTAATTGGTATGGTTTTGAGTTCCGACATAGGCATATGTGTCTTGGTGGCGTACCTTTGACAACCATTGCATTTTCTCACCAGATCTTCTGCTTGCTCCAAGGAACTTGGCCAATAGAATCCATGCCGGAACGCCTTTGCCACTAAGGCCCGGGATGGGGCGTGATGCCCGCATTCTCCTTGGTGTATATCTCGGAGGATGTCAAGTCCTTCTTCTGGGTCAACACACCGCTGGAGGACATTGGTTACACTCCATTTGTACAGCTCGGAATTGATGATTGTGTAAGCTTTGGCTCTCCTCTGAGTTTGCCTGGCTAGCACTTCCTCAGTGGGTAACGTTCCATCTTTCAAGAACTGGTATATAGGCAGTGGCCAAGGTGGTACTGCTCACGCAGGGAACATCTCCTCATCAATTTCCATCCGATCCACCGGCATAACTTCAGCCGGATCACGCTGAACAATCCCCGGGTCTAGCGAGGTAGTCCCCGGGTTTGCCGAGGTAGTCCCCAGGTTTGCCGAGGTAGTCCCCGGGTTCGGCGTACTACCTCCCATGTCAATGTCCATGGGCTCAGCTCCGGATTCCGTGTTTTCTGGGACATAGATTAAATCGGTTCCTGGGGACGGCCTGATAGATGGTTTTCTGAGGTGCTCCAACGCAACACCCGGTGGAATTGCCTGTCGGGTTGATCCGAGCTTCGACAGCATGTCGGCAGCTTCGTTTTCCACGCGAGGTACATGATGAAATTCGCATCCCTCAAAGTAACCCGAGATTTTCTGCACAAGAAATCTGTACAGTGCCATGTTTGGATCTAGGGCGTCCCACACTCCGGACACTTGCTGTATTACTAGATCCGAGTCGCCAAAGCAGATTATCCGAAGTATGCCAATCTCCTTTACCACTTTGAGACCATGCACAAGAGCCTCGTACTCAGCAACATTGTTCGATGCCGCGAAATGGATCTGCAATACGTACTTGAGCTGATCCTTCTTTGGCGAGGTAAGCACAACCCCGGCACCTAATCCGGTTTTGGTTTTCGATCCGTCAAAGTGCATCCTCCAGTAGTTCGGATCCGGTGGCGGTGGTTCGTATTGTACCTTGGCCCAATCCACAAAAAAGTCCGCCACAGCCTGGGACTTGATCGCTTCTCTCCTATCGTACTGGGGCGCGTATGGTGCTAGCTCAATTGCCCATTTTGCAATTCTGCCATTCGCATCTTTGTTACCCATTATCTCGGATATGGGGGCTTTGCATATCACTTTGATGGGATGCTCCTCAAAGTAGTGCTTTAACTTCTTTGCCGCCATATAAACTCCGTATGCCACCTTTTAAAAATGCGGGTAGTTCTGTTTTGAGGCAGACAATACCTTGCTCAAGTAATACACTGGCCTCTGCACCGACTTACCCTCTTCATCTCGCTCCACTACAATCACTGCACTTACAACTCGGTTGGTTGCGGCTATGTAGAGCAACATTGGCTCCTTCGACAGTGGAGAAGCTAACACTGGTGCAGTGGCCAACATCTTTTTCAAGTGGGCAAAAGCTTCATCGGCCTGCGGCGTCCAAACGAATTTATCTGATTTTTTCATGAGTTGGTAGAGAGGCAGTGCCTTTTCCACTAACCGACATACAAACCGACTCAACGACGCCAGGCATCCAGTGAACTTCTAGACGTCGTTGAGACACTTCAGCAGCTCCATTCGTTTGATGGCTCAGATCTTAGTTGGATTAACCTCGATACCTCGGCTGGAGACGAGAAATCCGAGTAATTTTCCAGCCGGGACACCGAAGGTGCATTTCTCCGGGTTAAGCTTCATCCGGAATCTCCTCAAGTTCGCGAATGTTTGCCTTATGTCGTCAAGGAGCGTTGCGCTTTCCTTGGTCTTAATAACCACATCATCCACGTAGACTTGTACATTTTGACCTATTTGATCGTGCAAACATTTTTGCATACATCTTTGGTACGTTGCTCCTGCATTTCGTAAACCAAACGGCATAGTGCGATAGCAATAAGCCCCGTACGGGGTAATAAAGGCAGTTTCTATTTGATCATCCGGGTTCAGAGGTATCTGGTGGAAACCAGAATAAGCGTCAATAAACGACAACAGTTCACATCCCGCGGTAGAGTCGATGACCTGATCTATCCTCGGCAGTGGAAATGGATCTTTTGGACACGCCTTGTTTAGGTTCGTGTAATCGATACACATACGCCAAACCACTGCCACGTTCGGATCATCCTTCTTCTTTTCTACCAGCACCGGATTAGAGAGCCAATCCGGATACAACACTTCCATGATAAATCCTGCTGCTAGCAACCGAGCTATCTCGTCACCAACGACCTTTCTCCTATCCTCGGCGAAGCATCGGAGAGGCTGCTTCACCGGCCTTGCTCCGGGTCTTACATTCAAAGAGTGCTCGGCCAACTCCCTCGGAACACCTTGCAAGTCCTGTGTGGACCAAGCAAAAATATCCCGATTCTCACGGAGGAAGTTGACGAGCTCGCTTTCCTATTTGTCAGTTAACCCGGCCCTGATTGTCACGGTACGCTCCGGAAACATGTTATCCACTGGAATTTTCTTGGTGTCCTTCGCGGCTTGAAACGAAACACTTCCATGCGGGTTACTTAACACCGGCATATACTGCTGCGCGGACTGAGCTAAAGCCGCCACCTCTTGAATTTTTCTTTTCTCTTGGGCAATTACAAGTGACTCGGCTAGGTTAGACCCGGCTGAAGCGCACTCAATAGAACGTCGGAAATCCCCAGTGATAGTAATTGCTCCATTTGGCCCAGGCAACTTCATCTTCAGATAACTAACGTGGCAACTTGCCATGAATTTGCTTAGTGCTGGTCTCCCGAGTAATGGATGATACACGCTCTCCAAGTTTACCACCTCAAACTCCACATTTTTAGTTCGGCAGTTATCCCTCGTACCGAATAGCACGTCGACCCGGAGTTTGCCTATGGGCTCACAGGATATGCCTGGTACGATACCATGGAAAGTTGTTCTTGTAGCCTAGAGCATGTTCTCCGAGATGCCCAATTTGCGCATCGTATCCGCATACATGATGTTAATGCTACTGCCATTGTCGATTAGTACCTTGGAGAACCTCACATTAATGTTTGGTCCAATGAACGTCGGATCTAACACTAGTGCATACGAGCCCGGACTTGGCATAAGCTTGGGGTGGTCTTTGACGCTCCAGGTAATTTCCTGGTCTGACCAAGACATATACCTCGTCACTGCAGGCATAAACGCGTTAACCTCCATATGTCGATGCTGGAAGATTTTCCTATCTGTTTCCTCTGTTGTGAACACACAATAGCTCTGGTGATGTTCCCTGTACTCATTTCTTCCCTCGTTTCCGGTGTACCTCTGATCCGGTTGTTGCTGGTTTTCCACCTGATGCACTGCATCCCTTCTCTCACTATTGTCATACCTCGGCGGAGGGGGAGGCAACATCAGTTGCCGCGTGTTTGCTCCGGAAAGCAATTGCTGCCGGGGTAACTCCTGCCGAGGTTGATCATTCCGGGGTGCCTGAGCATTCCCCGAACCACCTTGTTCTATCTTACGCATCCACTCACCTTGCCTCGTTGTGTGACCCGCCGGACTATTCGGATTTGGCGTTTGAAATTTACACGGCTGGTCCAACATTGACTCATAGGTATACCTCAGACGATCTTTCTTTTCTTGCCATTGCTTCTTCTGCTCCGGAGTCCACGTTTTCTTGCCATCGTTTTGAGGAGTCCATTGCCCTCCCGTTTTCTAGCGTTGGTTGCTCCCTGCTCCGGGCTGATCTTGATTCACGGTTGCAACTTGTTGCGAACCATATCGATGGTCCGGTCTATCGTCTCTCCTTTTTCCCCTGTAATCGTTCCTCCGGGATGACCCGGCTCCGTCCCTCGGATAGTACTCCTCATTTGACTCGTTCGATGCGATCCTAGGTTGAGTAGGATCACCCAGAGCGTAAGAATCCGTGATCCGGATCATCTCGGCCAACGTGAGTGGCATTTTCCTTTGCGATTTCATCCACAACTCGCTGCCATATCTGCACCCTTGTGCGAACCATGCTATAGCCTGTGACTCTATGACTCCCTCACACGAGTTTCTCACGGTACACCACCGGGTCAAGAATTCACGGTCCGTTTCGTTAGATCTCTGCTTGCACATTGCCAGGGTCTGCGGTCTATTCGGTCTCTGATATGTACTTGAGAAGTTGCTGATAAAAATTTCTTCAAAATCTATCCAACAATTGATGCTTCTGGGTGGCAAGTTATTCAGCCAAACCCTAGCTGGACCTTCCAACATTTGGGGTACATATCGTACAGCCCATCTCAAGTTGCCAGTTGCGATTTTCACAGCTGTTGTGTAGTTTATCAGCCAATCCTCCGGCTTTGTACTGCCGTCATACGTCTTCGTGCCCCTGGGTAATTGGAAATTGGGTACTGGTGGTTCCTTCATGATCCGGGGTCCGAAGCACGCTGGACCCGGAGGACCTTGACATTCGATCTGTTCCGACCTATACAGGCGATCCAGTTTTAGCCTGGGGTCATCTGGCATCAAATCTCTGCTTCCCAATCTCGACCCTATCACGTGATAGTCCGGTCTTGCGTATCCCGCATTTATCATCTCCGAGTCTCCGTCATTGTATCGGTCTTGCTCTCGTTGTGCTCCTCTCTGTTCCATACCACGACCGGCACTTTGCTCTTGCCTAGGTGCATTCCGCTGCTGCGGTTGACCCGCACCTGCCGAGTTTCGTTGTCCGGCATTGCCGTTGGCAGCATTCCCTTGATCGGCATTGCCTTGGTCGTGGTTACCACGGCCAGCTTCACCTCGGCTCACACTTCATCGATCGTCATTTTTTTGCATATCCTTTTCTTTTCCCGCACGCGTTGGGTCGTACGGAACGATCTGCTTGTTCCGTCTGGCCGAGGTTACTACCTCCTCTCTTCTAGGGCCACCATGAGGCGATGATGCGGCTCCAGCGGATTTCTCCGGGTTACCCATCACCGAATGGACGATCTTAGAAGCTCCAACTCTCTCCGGGTTACCTCTCAACAGCTCCTCGTTCTGCCTGTTCACGATCCGAACCAGCTCGTTAACCCGGTCTTGCTGTCTTTGACGGGCTTCACCTGTCAGACCCTCTAGCTCGGACGCCGCGGCATCTGCTGCTCTGAGGTTCTTTGCCGGTGTACTGTACTTCGGCAACCCTACAGACAGATAGTTTTCCGACCCTTCTGGTCTATCATCACCTTCTCTGTTCATCTCGCTTATGAGATCTTTCCCTTTGACCCTTACTGCATCAACCTTGTTTGCCTTCGCGTAC
Organism: Avena sativa; assembly: GCA_916181665.1. Classification (NCBI taxonomy): domain Eukaryota; kingdom Viridiplantae; phylum Streptophyta; class Magnoliopsida; order Poales; family Poaceae; genus Avena; species Avena sativa. The sequence continues at coordinate 537,108,901 of OV702289.1, read as the reverse complement.
TCGCGCAGCGTCATGTTCAACGACTGCTGAGCCGCTGCTATTCTCTTTGCGCCCTCCAGTATCTTTCGCCAGGTCTCCTCTAGCTCGGCCTGTGCCTGAGCCGGATCTACCACTGCTGCCACCGGGTTAGCCATGTTATCCATAGCTTCCCTCAGCATGTTCTCAGGCCTCTCTAGTGGAGGACCCCTAGCTTTCCTCGGTGCCTTGGGCGTTACCTCCGGGTCTGGCGCTGGATCCTTGCTCATGCCCGCGCCTGTTGCAGTCATCATCACCTCTGCATGGTCCGGGGAGCGAGCGATACGCGCCCCGCGAGCCACAGTGAGGGGCGGTTCTCCGGCATTGACGACGCGACCCGGATGAACGCAAGACACGTCCACAGCAACATAGACCTTGTGCGCACCGAGCTTGACGAAGAGGCCGTTGCGCGGAAGGGGGCGCGTGCCGAAGCAGCCAGCGTTGTCGCTGACGTAGTCCAGCGCTCCAAAGCGCTAAACGAGCCCGAAGATGATGCGTTCACCGGTGCCGATGAAGTTTCCCGTCCGGATCTTCACCCCTGCTAGCGCCGCTAGCCCCACGGTGGGCGCCAACTATCATGGTGGTGTCACGACAGATGACATGGATAGGCTAAAGGTGGGGACTAATATGCGCTAGGGGAATCCAGGGAGGGATAGTAGAGTGATTCTCTACACAGAAGCTTTGTATCGATGTTCAATCTCCAAGATTACAAGTGCTCCTCGAGCTATATTAACAAGAGGAGGAAGAAGAAACTCTCTTACTCTTGCCTGCTAACTAGCCCAAGAACCCTAGATCCACTAGTATTCTCCTTGCTATGTATCTGAAAAAGACCCAACCCCCTTACCAGAACCCCAACCCCCCCTTATATAGAGGTGGTTCGGTCCTGGTCTAGGGCATACGTGGAGGCACATTCCTAAGAATATGCCCCCTCCCAAAGTAGTAACCCGACAGGGGTGCTTTTCCCCCGCGTCACACTTGCTTTAGCGACGTAGCCTCTGCGGCGCCTGCGTCAGCCGACGTGAGCATCGTCACCCTTGTCGGCCATGATCCGGTGGTCCTGCCCTTGCTTTATTCGCTCATCCAGTATGCACCGGGCCTTCTTTTTGACCAGAGAGATTCCTTCCTTCTCCTAGAAGCCAAACATGGATCTGGATCACAGTTGATCCGGCCACACCTGTTCCTGCATATAAGCTAGACAAGTATCTCTGACTTACTCCTTGAGTCGGACGAGACAATGTTAGGCGACCCTCCTGGTCCGAGTTACTCCGTGATCCGGCCTGCCTTGAGGTGACTCGGCTAGCAACCGCTTTGACCTTGCCGGACCTCGGCTAACTCGGCCCTTATACCCCGGAGTGACCCTACCCGGGGTTATCCCCCCAACACATGAACCACATATGGATCCACCAAAGTCATTGCATGTATGTTCTTTTCACAAACCACATATGGATCCACTAGAGTAATTTCATGTGTGTTCTTTCCACAAACCGCATATGGATCCACTAGAGTCATTGCATGTGTGTTCCTTTCACAAACCACATATGGATCAACCAATGTCATTGCATGTGTGTTCTTTTCATGAACCACATATGGATCCACTAGAGTCATTGCATTTGTGTTCTTTTCACAAACCACATATGGACCCACCAATGCCATTGCATGTGTGTTCTTATAATAAAACCAACACTAGAGTCACTTCATGTGTGTTCTTTTCACAAACCACACATGGACCCAGCAGAGTCATTGCATGTTCTTTCCACAAACCACATGGATCAACCAATGACATTGCATGTGTGTTCTTTTGACAAATAACTTGGATCACCCAATGGCATTGCATGTGTGTTATTGTCATAAACCACATATGGATCAACCAATGTCATTGCATGTGTGTTCATGTCACAAACCACACATGGATCCACCAATGTCATTGCATGTGTGTTCTTTTCATGAACAAAATATGGATCCACCAATGTCATTGCATGTGTGTTATTTCCACAAACCACATATGGATCCACCAATGTCATTGCATGTGTGTTCTTTTCCAAAACCACATGTGGAACCACTAGAGTCATTGCATGTGTGGTCTTTCCACAAATCACACATGGATCCACTAGAGTCATTGCATGTGTGTTGTTTCCACAAACCACATATGGATCCACCAGAGTCATTGCATGTGTGTTCTTTCACAAACCATATATGGATCAACCAATGGCATTGCATGTGTGTTATTTTCACAACGCACATATGGATCAACCCATGTCATTGCATGTGTGTTCTTTCCACAAACCACATATGTACCCACTAGAATAATTGCATGTGTGTTCTTTTCTACAAACCACATATGGATCCACTAGAGTCATTGCATGTGTGTTCTTTCGACAAACTACATATGGATCCACCAGAGTCATTGCATCTGTGTTATTTTCCACAAACCACATGGATCAACCAATGGCATTGCATGTGTGTTCTTTCCACAAACCACATATGGATCCACCAATGGCATTGCATGTGTGTTCTTTCCACAACCCACATATGGATCAACCAATGTGATTGCGTGTCTGTTCTTTCCATGAACCACATGGACCAACCAGAGTCATAGCATTTGTGTTCTTTCCACAAACCACACATGGATCCATCAGAGTAATTGCATGTGTGTTCATGTCACAAACCACACATGGATCCACCAATGTCATTGCATTTGTGTTCTTTCCACAAACCACATGGATCAACCAATGTCATTTCGTGTGTGTTCTTTTGACAAATGACATGGATCAACCAATGGCATTGCATGTGTGTTATTGTCATAAACCACATATGGATTAACCAATGTCATTGCATGTGTGTTCATGTCACAAACCACACATGGATCCACCAATGTCATTGCATATGTGTTCTTTCCATGAACCACATATGGATCCACCAATGTCATTGCATGTGCGTTCTTTCCACAAACCACATAAGGATCCACCAAAGTCATTGCTTGTGTGTTCTTTTCACAAACCACATATGGATCCGCTAGAGTAATTGCATGTGTGTTCTTTCCACAAACCACATATGGATCCACCAGAGTCATTGCCTATGTGTTCTTTCCACAAACCAAATGTGGATCCACCAATGTCATTGCATGTGTGTTCTTTTCACAAACCACATTTGGATCTTCTAGAGTTATTGCATGTGTGTTCTTTTGACAAACCACACATGGATCCACCAGAGTCATTGCATGTGTGTTGCTCTCACAAACCGCATATGTATCAACAAATGTCATTACATGTGTGTTCTTTTGACAAACAACATGGGTCAACCAATGGTATTGCATGTGTGTTCTTTCCACAAACCACATTGATCAACCAGAGTCATTGCATGTGTGTTCTTGTCACAAACCACACATGGATCCACCAGAGTAATTACATGTGTGTTCATGTCACAAACCACATATGGATCCACCAATGTCATTGCATGTGTGTTCATGTCACAAACCACACATGGATCCACCAATGTCATTGCATGTGTGTTCTTTCCATGAACCACATATGGATCAACCAGAGTCAATTCATGTGTGTTCTTTCCACAAACCACACATGGATCCACCAGAGTAATTTCATGTGTGTTCATGTCACAAACCACACATGCATCCACCAATGTCATTGCATGTGTGTTCTTTTCCACAAACCACATATGGATCCACCAATGTCATTGCACGTGTGTTCTTTCCACAAAGCACATATGGATCAAACAATGTCATTGCATGTGTGTTATTTTCACAAACCACATATGGATCCACTAGAGTCATTGCACGTGGGTTCTTTCCACAAACCACATGTGGATCCACTGGAGTCATTGCATATGTGTTCCTTTCACAAACCACATATGGATGAACCAATGTCATTGCAAGTGTGTTGTTTTCATGAACCACATATGGATCCACTAGAGTCATTGCATATGTGTTATTTTCACAAACCACATATGGACCCACCAATGCCATTGCATATATGTTCTTATACTAAAACAAACACTAGAGTCACTCCATGTGTGTTCTTATCACAAACCACACATGGACCCACCAGAGTCATTGCATGTGTGTTCTTTCCACAAACCACATGGATCAACCAATGTCATTGCATGTGTGTTCTTTTGACAAATGACATCGATCAACCAATGGCATTGCATGTGTGTTATTGTCATAAACCACATATGGATCAAGCAATGTCATTGCATGTGCGTTCATGTCACAAACCACACATGGATCCACCAATGTCATTACATTTGTGTTCTTTCCATGAACCACATATGGATCCACCAATGTCATTGCATGTGTGTTCTTTTCACAAACCACATATGGATCCACCAATGTCATTGCATGTGTGTTCTTTTCCACAAACCACATATGGATCCACTAGAGTCATTGCATGTGTGCTATTTCCACAAACCACACATCGATCCACTAGAGTCATTGCATGTGTGTTCTTTCCACAAACCACATATGGATCCACCAGAGTCATTGCATGCGTGATCTTTTCACAAACCATATATGGATCAACCAATGGCATTGCATGTGTGTTCGTTTCACAACCCACATATGGATCAACCAATGTCACTGCATGTGTGTTCTTTCCACAAACCACATATGTACCCACTAGAGTAATTGCATGTGTGTTCTTTTCCAGAAACCACATATGGATCCACTAGAGTCATTGCATGTGTGTTCTTTCCACAAACTACATATGGATCTACCAGAGTCATTGCATGTATGTTATTTTCCACAAACCACATGGATCTACTAATGGCATTGCATGTGTGTTCTTTCCGCAAACCACATATGGATCCACCAATGGCAATGCATGTGTGTTCTTTCCACAACCCACATATGGATGAACCAATGTCATTGCATGTCTGTTCTTTCCATGAACCACATGGATCAACCAGAGTCATTGCATGTGTGTTCTTTCCACAAACCACACATGGATCCACCATTGTCATTGAATGTGTGTTCTTTCCATGAACCACATATGGATCCACCAATGTCATTGCATGTGTGTTCTTTCCACAAACCACATAAGGATCCACCAGAGTCATTACATGTGTGTTATTTTCACAAACCACATATGGATCCGATAGAGTCATTGCATTTGTGTTTTTCCCCCAAACCACATATGGATCCACTAGAGTCATTGCATGTGCGTTCTTTCCACAAAACAAATTTGGATCCACCAATGCCATTGCATGTGTGTTCTTTTCACAAACCACATATGGATCCACCAGAGTCATTGCATGTGTGTTCTTTTGACAAACCACACATGGATCCACCAGAGTCATTGCATGTGTGTTACTGTCACAAACCACATATGGATCAACTAATGTCATTACATGTGTGTTCTTTTGAGAAACAACATGGATCAACCAATGGCATTGCATGTGTGTTCTTTCCACAAAACACATGGATCAACCAATGTCATTACATGTGTGTTATTTCCACAAACCACATGGATCAACCCGAGTCATTGCATGTGTGTTCTTTCCACAAACCACATAGGAATCCACCAGAGTAATTGCATGTGTGTTCATGTCACAAACCACATATGGATCCACCAATGTCATTGCATGTGTGTTCAAGTCACAAACCACACATGGATCCACAAATGTCATTGCATGTGTGTTCTTTCCATGAAACACATATGGATCAACCAAAGTCATCACATGTGTGTTCTTTCAACAAACCACACATGGATCCAGCAGAGTAATTGCATGTGTGTTGATGTCACAAACCACACATGGATCCACCAATGTCATTGCATGTGTGTTGTTTTGACAAACCACATATGGATCAACAAATGTCATTGCATGTGTGTTCTTTCCACAAACCAAATATGGATCCACCAATGTCATTGCATGTGTGTTATTTTCACAAACCACATATGGATCCACGAGAGTCATTGCATGTGTGTTCTTTTCACAAACCACACATGGATCCACCAGAGTCATTGCATGTGTGTTCTTTCCACCAACAACATGGATCAACCAATGTCATTACATGTGTTTTATTTCCATGAACCACATGGATCAACCAGAGTCATTGCATGTGTGTTCTTTCCACAAACCACACATGGATCCACCAGAGTAATTGCATGTGTGTTCATGTCACAAACCACAAATGGATCCACCAATGTCATTGCATGTGTGTTCTTTCCATGAACCACATATGGATCCACCAATGTCATTGCATGTGTGTTATTTCCAAAAACCACATATGGATCCACTAGAGTAATTCCATGTGTGTTCTTTTCCAGAAACCACATATGGATCCACTAGAGTCATTGCATGTGTGTTCTTTTCCACAAACCACATATGGATCCACTAGAGTCATTGCATTTGTGTTCTTTCCACAAACCACATATGGATCAACAAATGTCATTGCGTGTGTGTTCTTTCCACAAACCACTTATGGATCCACCAATGTCATTGCATGTGTGTTCTTTTGACAAATAACATGGATCAACCAATGGCATTACATGTGTGTTATTGTCATAAACCACAAATGGATCAACCAATGTCATTGCATGTGTGTTCATGTCACAAACCACACATGGATCCACCAATGTCATTGCAGGTGTGTTCTTTCCATGAACCACATATGGATCAACCAGAGTCATTGCATGTGTCTTCTTTCCACAAACCACATATGGATCCACCAGAGTAATTTCATGTGTGTTCATGTCACAAACCACACATGGATCCACCAGAGTCTTGCATGTGTGTTCTTTCCATGAACCACATAAGGATTCACTATAGTCATTGCATGTGTGTTCTTTCCACAAACCACACATGGATCCACTAGAGTAATTGCATGTGTGTTCATGTCACAAACCACACATGGATCCATCAGAGTAATTGCATGTGTGTTCTTTCCATGAACCACACATGGATCAACAAATGTCATTGCATGTGCGTTCTTTCCACCAACCAAATATGGATCCACCAATGTCATTGCATGTGTGTTCTTCTCACAAACCACCTATGGATCCACCAGAGTCATTGCATGTGTGTTGTTTTCACAAACCACATATGGATCAACCAATGTCATTTCATGTGTGTTCTTATCACAAACCACATATGGATCAACAAATGTCATTGCATGTGTGTTCTTTTCACAAACCACATATGGATCCACCAATGTCATTGCATGTGTGTTCTTTCCATGAACCACATATGGATCCACCAATGTCATTGCATATGTGTTCTTTCCACAAACCACATATGGATCCACCAGAGTCATTGCATGTGTGTTCTTTTCACACACCACATATGGATCCACTAGAGTCATTGCATGTGTGTTCTTTCCACAAACCACATATGGATCCACTAGAGTTGTCGTTGTATTGGGAACGGCAATACCTAAGGAGGTTAGATAGAGGTGTGGGGACTAGCAGGGACGCTATCGACGGCGTCCGCAGGCGGGATTGGATACAAGCAAGCGTAGATGGACGCAGGAAGTACCCAGGTTCGGGGCCCTCGTGATGAGGTAAATCCCCTACTCCTGCCAGATCTGACTATCAGGGATATACGAACTACAAATGCTCCTTGAGCTGTATTCTCTAGCTACTGCCTTAAGTGCACTGAGACCAACCTATTTGTCTATGTGTATCTCTGTGAGAGAGTGAGCTAACTAGCAGGAAGTGCTAGTGCCTGTGAGTGATCGATCAGAGGAGCCCAGCTCCAAGTGAACGTGTCTCTGGGAATGAGTCCCTCCCTTGCCTTATAAAGGTGGCCAAGGGACAAAGGTGGGACCCTCTGCCTAACTAGTACTATACAAGATGTCATGCATGATATAGTGTATAGTGTCCACTATTTGCTACATCATCTGATAAAGTGGCATGGTGTCATGCATAGTGGTGGTACTGGTAGCATGGTATTCTATCTTCTCGTCCTTGTCGCTGTCGTTCTCGTGCCTGGAATCCAAGGCAGCTGGTACTGGGTCGATCGGAGTGGAGACGAGAAGCTGGGCAGCAACTGACCGATCCGGCTGGGATCGATCCGGTCGATCCAGGGGCAAGCGAGCCGGTCAGGGGCATACGGCCAGGGGGGCGACCAGCCCAGCGGAGGACGTGGCCCACCCAGGCGGCGAGGGGTCCGGCTGGGGGAAGGAGCGGCCCGGAGACCGGCTGGTGGCCCAGCCGGGAAGGAACGCGAGGCCCAACCGGGGAAGTGTGAGGCCGCCCAGGCGGGGGAATTCCAGGCAGGAAGGAGAACCAGGCGAGGACGCCGGAGCGGGCCGACTGGGGCGGCCCAGCCGGGAGCCGCGAGGCGGAGTGGGCGCAGGAGTCGGATGGGCCACGGAGCCGGCCCAGCCGGGCGAGGGAGCAGCTGGGAGCGCCCCCAGTCGAACGGGTAGGAGCCTGTAGGCGCGGCTGTGGGCCGGCTGGGAGGCTCCAGCCGGCCCAGAACGAATTTGCTGCGGTCTTTTTTATTTCTGTTGATGTAGACGCCTTTTTTGACTGTCTTCCTTGCTTCTTTGGGGTACCCGGGGAACATCCCCCCGACACTAGCCCTCGAGTGCGCGCTGATTTCACCCGGAGGGGGAAATTCGCGTGAGATCCACCAAACTTGTTGTTGTCGTTGTAGATGATGTACTTGAATGGCGTCCGGATGGACACCTCCGGCCCGGAAGCAACACAACCACCGCGGGGGCGCGCGAGCACACCCGCGGGGTGTAGCCCCCGAGATTCGGAGTAGCTGACGGAGACAGGTGCTTCGAATCTTCTATCTCTTGCCATTTTCGACACCTTGAACTTGCTATCCGGCTGAACGCCTTCAGCCGGACCAGAGCACTTGATTACACAGGGGGCGCGCCAGCGCACCCGGTGGGTGTAGCCCCCGAGATTCGAAGTAGCTGGCGACGCTAGCTGCTTTGAATCTTCAAATGCCCTTGAAATCTGACTCGGCGCAGTCGTGCAAAACAAACAAACATAAGTGAACTTGTTCTCAGTACATCAATATATAGTACACATGCTATCAACCGGATAACAGTTTTATTTTTCAAAAACTAGCTCGTGCTTTTCTGAAAACTTAGTCACTTTCTCGTGTGCTCTGCTGTTTACGCTGTGTCCTTGCCGGCCAGTCGGGTTGCGGTTTGGAGCCGGAACCGAAGGGGGAGCTGACAGTACATTGCACACGGTACTGGAGGCTGAGCAGTCGGAAAAATACCAACTAGGCACAAGGCTAGAATGTCCAATCTGTCGCACCGTTCGCCGTTTTTCATGTGGGATGCCTCGGGCTTTTGCTCTTGCTAGCCGGAGAGCCGGGTTGCGGTCTATAGCTGAGACGAAGAGTGAGCCTCTGACACCGTCGCACACTACTCAGTCGGTTTACAGGTTTAGCAGGCCGGGCCAACCGGCGAGCCCCCAGGTAGGGGTTGCCGACGCCGGAAAACTAAAAGCAGGAAGGAAAACAACATCTGGTGAGACCTCGAGGGTTGCTCAAGGTCGGAAAAACACTCACATTGTAGCAGTTGGCGCGACAGGGTTGAAGACGCGATTCCGTAGTCGTTGCGGTTGCTGGAATGGTCCAACTGGCGTTCCAGTCGGATAGCCTGGCTCCAGCCGGACAGGTAACCAAAAGCGGCGTAGCCAGATTCGGTCCCTAGCCGGCCAGACAGCCAAACACGCCAGGACGCGCCGAGTCGGCCCGGCCCAGCCGGAACGGGTCCAGCCGGCCGAACCGGCAACCAAACGGGACGAAGTCGTGTGGAGTCGGTCTGACTCAGCCAGAACGGGTCCGAACCGATCGAATCAGATAGACAGAACGGGTAGTCGGACGGATGTAGCCGGATTTTTCTCTCACTTTTTCCTCTACCTTTTTTCCTCTCATTTTTTCACAACCGATTGCCAATAGCCGGCCCACCTTTTCCTTTCTTATTTTTTTCTCTCGATTTTTTCCTCTACTGACCGACTAACAATCAGCCGGTTGCCTTCCCTTTTTCTTTTCTTTTTCCAACCGGATCGCTCTAGCCGGAATTTTTTTGCTTTTTTCTCTCAACCGACTACAAACAGCCAGGCCCTCTCCTCTCATTCTTTTTTTCTCGCAACCGGCCGAACACAGCCTGCCCTTTCTTTTTCTCTACTTTGACTTACTCTGTTTTTCCTCTAACTGAACGGAAGACTTGTGTTTCCCAACCGGCTGCATGCAGCCAAATCCTCTTTTTCTTATTTTACTTTTCTCTGAATCTCTCCAACTGGCCACGCACTACCTCCACGCCCAGCCGGCCCTGCCTCCACTTCCTCTTTTCTTTCCTTCTTCCTGGGAGACAGGTACGCGGAGCCAGAAACTGGCGCAGCTAGCATGCGCACCCGGCACGCGATGCGCGGACGCGGACAAGCACGCGAGCCCGCGGAGGGACGGTAGCAGGGCGGAGACACGAGACTGCGCGAGCCGGCCTGGCGTGGTGGCGGGCGCGCGAGTCGGATAGCGGGCGTGCAGCGGCGGACGCGGGGCCAGCAGCGGCAGGCGCAGCCGGTGGGCGGCGAGCCGGACCGGGATGGGGGCGCGAGGTGCTACGGACCGGACGGAGAAGCCGGGCGCGGGCACGCGAGCTGCAAGGCGGGGAGGCGCAGCGGCGGAGCCGGCCGGCGCGGACCTGCAGTGGGCGGCACGGACGAGAGCGGGCGCCACGTCGCCAGAGACGGCGAGTCGGCGGTGTAGAGGAGGTGCACACGGACGAGGACAGGCGGGGGCGCAAGTACGCCGGGGCGCGGACGCGATGCGGTAGGGCGGACGCGGACACGCGGCCCGCGGCACAGGAAACGCGGCGGCGCGGCGAGCGGTGCCGTACCTGTAGGAGGGCGCGCCAGGGAGCTTGCGGATGGCGCTGCGGCTCGCTTGGGGAGCTCGCAGGAGGAGGGCACGCGAGCGGCGGAGCTCGCGGGGCAAGCGGCGGCGCACGCGCGCGGGCGCCGACAGAGATTGCCGGGATCTGCGGAGGTACGTGCGCGCCTGTACGTATGCACGAACGTATACAGCCGTATTTATACGGGGAACACCGCTTGCGTGCTCTGCTTGGCTCGCCCGTGCGTGCGCGCGCTGTGGCCTGGTGCTCTACCCAGGTGCTGGTAGAGGCTCGCGCGCTCTGCCGCTGCTAGCTCGCGTGGGCGCGCCGCTGGCCTGCCGCACGCGAGGAGGTGCAGCGGGAGAGGCAGGCGCGGGCGCGGCACGCGAGGAGCTGGCGGATGGCGAGGCGAGGGCGTAGATGGAGGAGGCTCGGGCCCGGACGACGCCGGTGCGCACGGACGTGGACTTGTGAAGCTCGCCGAAGAGGCTGGAGATGGGTACGCTGACGTGCGGCGGCGCCGCAACCGATGCGAGCCGCGGACGACACGGACGGGGCCACCGAGCCCCGTGCGACTTGACGAGACGGAGGTGATGACGGCGCGGAGGCGACGGCGAGCCCCCAAGAAACTGGATGAAGCGGAGTCGATGACGATGGCGCGGAGGCGGTGAGCCCCCGGGCAACTTGAGACGGTGTCGATGCCGACGATGACGATGAGAAAAATCGGTCCCTTGCAAAACGGAACTCCGGCCGAAGCTATATTTTGTCCCACGGTGGGCGCCAACTGTCGTTGTATTGGGAACGGCAGTACCTAAGGAGGTTAGATAGAGGTGTGGGGACTAGCAGGAAAGCTATCGATGGCGTCCGCAGGCGGGATTGGATACAAGCAAGCGTAGCTGGACGCAGAAGTACCCAGGTTCGGGGCCCTTGTGATGAGGTAAAGCCCCTACTCCTACCGGATCTGACTATCAGGGATATACGAACTACAAATGCTCCTTGAGCTGTATTCTCTAGCTACTGCTTTAAGTGCACAGAGACCAACCTATCTGTCTATGTGTATCTCTATAAGAGAGTGAGCTAGCTAGCAGGAAGTGCTAGTGCCTGTGAGTGATCGATCAGAGGAGCCCAGCTCCAAGTGAACGTGTCTCTGGGAATGAGTCCCTCCCTTGCCTTATAAAGGTGGGACCCTCTTCCTAACTAGTACTATACAATATGTCATGCATGATGTAGTGTATAGTGTCCACTATTTTCTACATCATCTCATAAAGTGGCATGGTGTCATGCATAGTGGTGGTACTGGTGGCATGGTCTTCTGTCTTCTCGTCCTTGTCGCTATCGTTCTCGTGCCTGGAATCCAAGGCAGCTGGTACTGGGTCGATCGGAGTGGAGACGAGTAGCTGGGCGGCAACTGACCGATCCGGCTGGGATCGATCCGGTCAATCCAGGGGCGAGCGAGCAGGTCAGGGGTGTACGGCCAGGGGGCGGGCGACCAGCCCAGCGGAGGACACGACCCACCCAGGCGGCGAGGGGTCCGGCTGGGGAAAGGAGCGACCCAGAGACCGGCTGGCGGCCCAGCCGGGAAGGAACGCGAGGCCCAACCGGGGAAGTGCCAAGCCGCCTAGGCGAGGGAATCCTAGGCGGGAAGGACAACCAGACGAGGGAGCCGGAGCGGGCCGGCTGGGGCAGCCCAATCGGGAGCCGCGAGGCAGAGTGGGCACGGGAGTCGGATGGTCCACGGAGGCCGGCCTAGCCGGGCGAGGGACCAGCTGGGAGCGCCCCCAGTCGAGCGGGTAGGAGCCTGTAGGCGCGGCTGTGGGCCGGCTCGGAGGTCCAGCCGGCCGAGAATGAATCTGCTGCGGTCTTTTATATTTCTGTTGATGTAGACGCCTTTTTTGATTGTCTTCCTTGCTTCTTTGGGGTACCCGGAGAACTTCCCCTCGACAAGAGTCATTGCATGTGTGTTCTTTCCATGAACCATGTATGGATCAACCAATGTCATTGCATGTGTGTTCTTTTCCACAAACCACATATGGATCCACCGAAGTAATTGCATGCGTGTTCTTTTCACAAACCACATATGGATCAACTAGAGTCATTGCATGTGTATTCTTTTCACAAACCACATATGGATCCACCAGAGTCATTGCATGTGTGTTCTTTCCACAAACCACATGGATCAATCAATGTCATTACATGTGTGTTCTTTCCACAAACCACATGGATCAACCAGAGTCATTGCATGTGTGTTCTTTCCACAAACCACACATGGATCCACCAGAGTAATTGCATGTGTGTTCATGTCACAAACCACACATGGATCAACAAATGTCATTGCATGTGTGTTCTTTCCACAAACCATATATGGATCAACAAATGTCACTGTATGTGTGTTCTTTCCATGAAACAAATATGGATCCACCAGAGTCATTGCATGTGTGTTCTTTTCACAAACCACATATGGATCCACTAGAGTCATTGCATGTGCGTTCATGTCACAAATCACACATAGATCCACCAATGTCATTGCATGTGTGTTCTTTCCATGAACCACATATGGATCCACCAGAGTCATTGCATGTGTGTTCTTTTCACATATGGATCAATCAATGGCATTGCATGTGTGTTATTGTCATAAACCACATATGGATCGACCAATGTCATTGCATGTGTGTTCATGTCACAAACCACACATGGATCCACCAATGTCATTGCATGTGTGTTCTTTCCATGAACCACATATGGATCCACCAATGTCATTGCATGTGTGTTCTTTCCATGAACCACATATGGATCCACCAATGTCATTGCATGTGTGTTCTTTCCATGAACCACATATGGATCCACCAATGTCATTGCATATGTGTTCTTTCCTCAAACCACATATGGATCCACAAATATCATTGCATGTGTGTTCTTTTCCACAAACCACATATGGATCCACTAGAGTCATTGCATGTGTGGTATTTCCATAAACCACACATGGATCCACTAGAGTCATTGCATGTGTGTTCTTTCCACAAGCCACATATGGATCCACCAGAGTCATTGCATGTGTGTTCTTTTCACAAACCATATATGGATCAACCAATGGCATTGCATGTGTGTTCTTTTCAAAACCCACATATGGATCAACTATTGTGGGTGCATGTGTGTTCTTTCCACAAACCACATATGTACCCACTAGAGTAATTGCATGTGTGTTCTTTTGCACAAACCACATATGGATCCACTAGAGTCATTGCATGTGTGTTCTTTCCACAATCTACACATGGATCCACCAGAGTCATTGCATGTGTGTTCTTTTCCACAAACCACATATGGATCCACCAATGTCATTGCACGTCTGTTCTTTCCATGAACCACATATGGATCAACAAATGTCATTGCATATGTGTTCTTTCCACAAACCACATATGGATCCACCAGAGTCATTACATGTGTGTTCTTTTCACAAACCACATATGGATCCACTAGAGTAACTGCATGTGTGTTATTTTCACAAACCACACATGGATCAACCGAAGTCATTGCATGTGTGTTCTTTCCACAAACCACATGGATCAACCAATGTACATGTGTGTTCATGTCACAAACCACACATAGATCCACCAATGTCATTGCATGTGTGTTCTTTCTGTGAACCACATATGGATCAACAAATGTGATTGCATGTGTGTTCTTTCCACAAACCACATATGGATCCACCAATGTCATTGCATGTGTGTTATTGTTGCAGACCGTTCGATTGGGGCGCGTGGACAAATAAGATGGTTCTTCGTAAGGGCGATCCACGAGTAGGCTGTTCCGCGACATGATTGTCCGCGCTTACATTTTCACTTATATTACTATTATTTCCACTCCCCTATAGCCTAGTAGTAATATCATAGAGCTCATGAGTGAGCACGTCTACTCCACAGCCACCTCTCCCCTCATCCACCACACATCACTATGCGCCCGGACGACGCCACCGGCTTTCGTGCGCCGTGCCCGGACGACATCCGTTGATTCTTAGTCGCTACTTTCATGCTAAGAAATCATTTTACAAGCTTTTCAATTTATCCTACATATTCCCGCTATTCGCCGATCTAACTGCTGATCTTTTTTCTAATGTCTCGATGAACTCCAGATGTGGCAGATGTTGCAGCCCAAGAATCTGGAGATCCTCGCGCGCAACTTCACAACGACGTTCCCGCTCGTGTGCTCCCACCCAGGATGCTTTCACCGTTACTCCTACCAGGAGCTCGCGTGCCTGCACGGTGCGTGCTCCTGCACGGAGCTGGGCTACAACTACACCGGCCCGCCGGCACAGCTCGTCGTCCACCTTGCAGAGGAGCACTTGATCAAAGTGATTAGGATCTCGTATGGGCAAGCCCAACTTCTCCAAGAGCAGGTGCCGTTCACTGACTCGGCACGCCGCCGGCTAATTTTCCAGGGGGACGGCTCTGTTTTCGTCCTGACCATCACTGCCGGTGTTCCGGGAACCAGAGCTAGGCCCACCTTCGTGTGTGCGGTATGCATCCGGTCGGTCTCGTGCGCCTGGCCCCTATACACGGTGCGCATGTGGGCGAACGCCCAGCCACCATTGTCCGATAGCATTCTTGTGCTAGCCGAGGCACTGAGCTTCCTGACGCCGCGAGAGGTGGAGTATGCGGACCTAAGGTCGATCCTATGTGTGCCATCACAGTACCTTGTCGGTGCTAGACCGAGCAAGCAAATGCATTTTTACATTTGTATCGAGAAGACCGACATGGAAATGTAGTACTTATGATGTCATTACTGTTAGACTTAATCGATGCTTCTCAGGTGCATAGAGCATACGTGTTGTGCGAATGTACCCCAGTTGTAGTTTTTTATTACTCCTTAATAATTCGACGAGTTATTGGTCCCATCAGCTTGATGTTGTCACGTTGCAAAGTCTGCTTGCTATGGACAGACTGGCAATACTGCGTGCTCCCGCTCCCTCATGTTAGTGTCACGTGTTCCGTGGGCCCACCTGCTAGTGTCCCGCCCCCTTACTTCTCTTCCTTCCCCTCGAAGCCACTGTCCCAACTTCTCTTTCATCCTGCCACTCCCGTCTGGTGGTTGTAATCTGATTTTCATTGGATTGTTTACATGTAATCTATGTTGATAATGCAACATGCAAATGGCGCAGACACAATTTCTAAAGTGGAAGC
The DNA here is from genome assembly GCA_916181665.1 of Avena sativa. NCBI lineage: Eukaryota > Viridiplantae > Streptophyta > Magnoliopsida > Poales > Poaceae > Avena > Avena sativa. The sequence goes on along the minus strand of OV702289.1, from coordinate 537,092,899 downwards.
ACTCACACGCTGCTATTGCGCATATTTCTCAATATAGCTCGACAAACCCATTACAATAATTGTACTCGCACTAAACACACCCGAAATTGCAACCATCCTAAACAACATCTAAACCCACATCACAACGCTGTCGTCGGAGTCCACCTCGATTGGTGACACCTCCGTGCCCTTCCCAGCGGCATCCACTCCCGCCCGTGGCTTGCCCTTCTCCAAGGAGGCAACAATGGCATTCTGCACAGCTTCGTCCCCGTCGTCCTCCACATCGGAATCGACAATGACAAAGGTGACGGGGTTGGCGTGGACCGAGCGCCGTCGCGCCTGGCGGCTCCTGCTCGAGCTCGACGGCGCATTAGTCCTTCTATAGGTAGGAGGGGCCAAGCTCGAAGACGTAACATCGTCTCTCCTCTCAAGAAACCATGGCCATTTGATACTGTGGCGGTAGGATCTTGGGGTGGATCATCCGTGGCGAGCCCTACCGGAAGCAGTGGAGCGGATGGATCTGCCGGCGCGAGCCATGACAAGTTTCTAGGAGGGAGGAAGATTGTGGGCCAGGCGTGTCTGGTTCCTGGGCAAGGCCTCCCAGTGATATGTACACGTGCAAGGTGCCAAAAGATTTCGTCCAATGCGCGCGAGAGGGCCTTTGAACCACGAAGGCGCGAGGTTTGGTTGACAAGTCCGCACGCTAGGTCCCCCACCTGTCAGCCAAATGTGGATGGTAGGATTCTTCCCGAGTTATTAAGTGGGGATAAATCACGCTTCACCACTACCCTGACATCCAAAGGCTCCTCTTTCGTCTGCCCTCGCTCCCCGCACTCATGGCTTGCATCTCATGCAGTTCCTCTCAGGCGGAATCAGGGTCGGCTCAACACCGTCAGGCGGGTGCCCCCATCAGGTACTCGAGGGTGCCCTATGATTACTACCCCGATATGCTGTGTTTGTGCGGTGAGAAGATGCCAAGATGGATTTCGTGGACCGACGAAAATACTGTAGGAAAATTCAGCAACTGCAGCATCAGAGCGGTAAGTTCCTACTGTAGGTACAATGGTAACCCAGATATGGAAAGCGTAATGTAATTCTTTTTTTGTTTCCTTCGATCTACTTCACAGGAAGGGGACTGGCTGTGACAAGTTTGTGTGGATCGAAAAGCCACTGACAGGTTTTCACAGAGAGCTTGTTCAGGATTTGCGTGATGCTGTGTGGGACAAGAAAGAGGAGATTCGTGTGATGGAGCGAGCGATCCGGGAGCTTCGCCACGTGCAGGGAGGCAGGGGCAAGGAGGTGGTGAGACAGACGGTCTCAAGATTAGGCCAGATAGTGGAAACAATTTCCTCATTATCTAGGCATTATCTGTTGCAATTGCAGTTTATGTTGCCATGTCATTGTCCAGCAGCTGAAATAAGTTGCTGCTTCGTGGAGTGTAGCAGCCAGCTTAGAACTTGTTTTTCAGCCCAGAAACTTATCATAAGTGTAATGCCAATAGCATGGATTTATTAAGCGCCTGTAAATAATTCATGTCTGTGCCACTAACACCCATCGGTTTTGGAGACCCCTTAACCGCTCAGCTATCGCGATTGTTCAGCTAGTAGTGGCACAGTCACAATTTCGGATTCAACTAGTGGCCTCGGCCGTATCCAATCCTAAAGTTGCGATACATTTTACTCCGAGTACGGGAGGCAAATTGATTTGCCCGACAAGTTCCACGCACACAGCTCCAGAGTTTAGCCAAACTACATATATAGGTTCAAGTTCAATACATGATTAGGCTTCTACACTGCTAGCCTTCTTTCTTTGCTTGGGTGCCAACTTTCTTCCTCTTGCCTTCACGTCCACTGGCTTCTTCATCTCCTACCTTCTTCCTCTTCCTGGGTGCCAATTTTCTTACCTTCACGTACCCTGCATCTCCGGGTCGAGGGAAGTCAGGCCAATCAGCACCAGAATCTTGTACAACATCATCACTCCACTCGTTTTGTTTTCTTCCTGCAGCAAAATCACTGAGTCGGCTGTCTTGTTTCTTACCTTGCGCTTCCTGTAAAAAAACAGTACATGGATTACTACCTTATATCTATAGACTATAAATAATTTTTTGTGTGAATGTAACATCTCATACCTAGGTTTGGGAGCATTAAGGGGATAGCCCACTGCTCTATGGCCTATAAGATGGCAGGTCTTGCATCTGTTTTTTCCCTTCTTGGTAGCACAGAAAGCCGAACCGTTCTTCTCGAGAAAATTCTTAAACCTATTCACCTAAGGTCTTCCTCTGCCCCTTTTTGTAACTGGCTGACAAAGCTCGAAAGGCAGTTGGACTTGAGGCCACTGAGATGGGTCTATACATGGCTCGACGGATCCAGCGTATGCAGCTATGAACTTTTCCATAGAGTAGTAGTCTGACAAATACTAATCCAAATGTGGTAGAGTTCTTTTCTTCACCAAGAAGGCCAAGGCGTGGTCGCAAGGTTTACCGGTATGCTGCCACTCTAAGCAGGTGCATTCTCGCAGCTGGATGTTCACAACATCCCTTTTGCCACTCTTGGACACATCGACCACCTCACAGCTGCTTCTGGTTGATGGGAGAACCTTAAGATGAGCAAGCCTCGGCTTCTCTTGTGCAGTTGCTGTACAACTGGCGGTAGCATATGTCCTCTAAGTCTCCTACCAATCTCTCTCCTTATATTTAACAACTTCATGATCATACCACGTATGCTGTCCATCAAGATATGAACATGACACACTTTTATGTCCTTCACCCAGTTATTCAGGCATTCTGGAAGGTTGTTGTTTATGTATCAACTTTGATGTCAGGGTTGAATTGAATCCTCTTCCATAGCTACGAATGATGGATGGCTAAGTACTCTGGAAGTTCAGGGGCTTTCGCAAAAATCTTGCTCATGAAATATTCGCTGCTACTAGGTTTGTAAACTCTAGCAGCAGGAAACATGTAACGAAATACGCTACCTATGTAGTGTGAGTACAAATTGAGCATCATATGGGCATGGCATTCTCTACATTCAGCTCGCGGGAACACCTCCTTCACTGCATTCGTCAACCCTTTGCATGCATCCGTGGATATAGCCAATGGATCCATGTGGCCTATTGATCTCCTGAGATACCTCATAAACTAGACCCAGTTTACCTCCCTTTCTATTTCAAACAGCCCAAATGCCACTGGTAACATCCAGTTGTGACCATCAAGTGATGTGGCAGATGGAAGGCAGCCTTTCCATTTGCCAGTTAGGACAGTGTTGTCTACACTCAGATACGGCCTACAGCCGTCCTTGAATCCCTAGATGCAAGGTTTAAGCGCCATGAAAAATCTTTTGAAATATATTTTACCACATACTGATTCAGTGTCAATCTCCACAACACTCCCCGGACACCTAGCTTGTACCTCCGCCTTGAAATTGTATAGCATCCTGAAGCTATTGGTCCAATCCCCGTGCAAGACCCCCAGAGCTTTCTCTTTACCTTTCCAAATCGTGTAATATGGTAGGACAATGTTCTATTTAGAACCGAGGCTAGTCTGAATATTCTTCGCGGTGTCCTTAGGGTTATCCTTCAGTATGGACATAGATTGTATAGACACCCACTCCGTATCAGCCATTGAGGATTTCAGTTTGCTACCTGTCGGACACATGTGTGGAGGGCCCATTTTGTTCACCTTCAACACAGATTCATTTAAAAGATAAGCGGATTCGACTAGTTGCCAGAAAGATATCGCGCAACAATTGTAGTTATAGAGTGAAAAGAGAGAAAGTTCTAATGGTTTACTGCATTCATTGCTCTAGTACCCTAATTGCCTTCGACGCAGGTAAGTCTCTTGTTGTGATCCTCCATGGACAATGTACCTCGACCCGTCCATTCAGCCATGTTAACTTGCAAACGGCCTCATACCTCTGGCAGTGTTCTGATGTCGATAAACGTCAAACTCCCCCTTGATACAAAAATGTCGGAACGACATCCTGAACTCATGCATGCTACTGAACTCGGTGCCGACCGAAATTATAGGATACTCGTGGTCATGTTTCATTTCTTCTACTTCAACACCCAAATCATTGACTGGAATACCAGCCTCATTGTTAAGTTCCTCGTCTATTTCATCATTGTAGGGGAACGGGTAGGCTACACTAGAGAAAAATCAAAATTTCTAACGCGTCAACTAGGAATACTATTGTCATAGATCACGGGATTACCGCTAGACGCACAAGTGCAGAACTCGATGAAGCACGTCGTGGCAGTGTAGATGTTCTACGTCTCCTCCTTGCCCTCGTCCCACGAGCAGCTCCCCTTTGTGCGGCTCGTCCAAGTGCTATAGATGCAGCACCTCCGAGGTATCGACACATCCGGAGTGGAAGCCGTCACACGCCAGACTGCTAGGTCTGCACGTGCAACACAGGCGAAAGAGGAGTGGCGGCTGGGTGGAATGCTCAACCCTATTCAGCTCGCCTCACTCTCTCTTATATAGGCATCCCTGGTGGGTTTCTACATTAGCAGCCCATTAGCAGCCTAAGCCTGGTCTAATTCGGATCCAATCCTCATTAGGCTTCCAGCCCCTAAAGTGTGTGACCCTATAGGTTCATACACGTATAGACATGACATGAGTACACTTACTCTGTCAATAGTTGGTAGCGGCCTCTAGCAAGACATGCCAACTCCTAAACGCATATAAAGATCATTCAGACGAACCATCACAAGGTTGAGTACATGTCTTTCCCTTTGCGTCACGATATTTGGTTTAGCTCCAAGCTGACCTCTCTTTCTCGATACTGTGATTCGGAATCCCTTTATTAGGTTAAGTCTTAACCATATGTAGCACGGCCATGCATTTCTGGATCCGATCACTCGAGGGGCCCAGAGATATCTCTCTCAAGTAGAGAGGGGAAAATCCCATCTTGATTGACCGATGCATTGCAGCATGTATCAAGACAAACCTGAAAGCTACCTTTATAACTACCTAGTTACGGAGTAGTGTTTGATAGCCCCAAAGTAGGTCGATCCACATCTCAAGTACATGCGACAATCTCAGGTCTAAGGACAAAACGTACACGATGTGTAGAGAGAGCTGCAGGTATTATTGCTAGTCTCAAGTTGGGTCAGTCCAACCCCATGTTCATAACATGTGTCCACATCATTGGTTTGACATCTCCATGTCTATGACTTGCGAAACATAGTCATCAACCAATCGATGTGCTAGTCTAATATTCACGTGTGTCCTCACATGAACTCCGACTAGGGACAATGATTAGATAACCATACAAGTAAAGAGTTTCACAAACAATTCACATAATTGCCAATCAATACAAGTTGCCTAGTATATGGATATTCAAGGAACATTATAAAAACTCATGGATACACATGAAATACAATCATCTCTATGATTACCTCTAGGGTATATTTCCTTCAGTCTCCCACTTGCACTAGAGTCAATCTAGATAGTATCTAATACCTATTGCTCTTGTGTGCGCTTCATGCGCAGGCTGCGGGAGTGGCTTAGTCAAGGGATCAACAGCTTCCAAACAGCTTCCTTTGCAGCCTCCGAGGCAGCAATATATTCAGCTTCTGTTGAAGAGGAGGCCACTGTATCTTTCTTGGAACTTTTCCAGCTCACAACACCACCATTCATGACAAACACATAACTTGATTGCGATTTCGAGTCATCTGAGTTGTTAGGGTAACTCGCATCTGTGTAACCCTTTACATTGAGTTCAACCTCACCTCCATAAACTAGGAACATATCCTTAGTCCTTCTCAAGTACTTAAGGATATTCTTTACTGCTGTCTAGTGACTATCACCTGGATCAGCCTGGTATCTGCTCGTAACACTTAGAGCATAGGAAACATCTGGGCGAGTACATGTCATCACATACATGATGGATCCAATAGCTGAAGCATATGGAACCCTACTCATGCGCTCTCGCTCATCAGTGGTCGAAGGACACTGAGTCTTGCTAAGTTTAATGCCGTGAGACATGGGCAAGAACCCCTTCTTAGCCTATTCCATACTGAACCATTTCAACACTTTGTCAATGTACGTACTCTGGCTTAATCCAATTAGCCTCCTTGATCTATATCTATATATCTTGATGCCCAGAATATATGCCGCTTCTCCCAAGTCCTTCATAGAAAAACTATTTTTCAATGAGGTCTTAACAGACTCGAGCATAGGAATGTCATTTCCAATCAATAATATGTCATCCACATATAAGATTAGAAACACAAGTGATTTCCCATTTTCTTTCTTATACACACAAGGTTCTTGTTTGTTTTTGGTGAAGCCAAACTCCTTTACAACTTCATCAAATCGAATGTTCCAACTCCGAGATGCTTGCTTCAGCCCATAAATAGACTTTTGAAGTTTGCATACCTTTCGAGCATTGTTTGGATCAACAAAACCTTCGGGCTGCATCATATACACGTCCTCAGTAAGGGTTCCATTTAATAAAGCCGTCTTGACGTCCATCTGCCATATCTCATAATCGAAATATGCAGCAATGGCTAGAATGATCCATATAGATTTAAGCATTGCTACGGGCGAGAAAGTCTCATCGTAGTCAACTCCTTAAACTTGTCGAAAACCTTTTGCAACAAGTCGATCTTTATGGAAGTGAACATTTCCATCCATATCAATCTTCTTCTTATAGATCCACTTGCACTCGATGGCTTTAAAACCATCAGGCAGGTCAACCAAGTTCCAAACTTGATTGTCTCCCATGGACTCTATCTCGGATCTCATGGCAATCAGCCATTTCTCAGAGTCTGGGTCCACCATCGCTTCTGCATAGGTCGCAGGCTCATCATTGTCTAACAATAATAACTCTCGTGCTTCCCGTAGCCTCGCCGACCTTCGTGGCTGTGGTGCTTCTATTGCCACGGGTTCCTCAACTTGTTCTACTACAATAGCATCACTCGTAGAAGCATCACCGACTGGCTCATCTTGAACTTCTTCAAGTCACACCGACCTTCCACTCGTTCCCTTTGTGAGAAACTCTTTCTCTAGGAAAACACCGCTACGAGCGACAAACACTTTGCCCTCTTCTCGGTTGTAGAAGTAATACCCTAAGGTTTCCCTTGGGTATCCCACAAAAATGCACTTATCTGATTTGGGTGTTAGCTTGTCCAACTGAAGTCGCTTGACAAATGCATCACAACCCCAAATCTTTAGAAAAGACAAACTGGGATTCTTTCCAGTCCACATCTCATATGGCGTCTTAACTACGGATTTAGAAGGTACCCTATTTAGTGTAAAAGCTGCTGTTTCTAGCGCGTAACCCCAAAATGATAATGGTAAATCCGACTGGCTCATCATCGATCGAACCATGTCCAACAAAGATCGATTACTCCGTTCGGAGACCCCATTTCTTTGAGGCGTTCTGGGTGGCGTGAGCTGTGGAACAATTCCGCAACTCTTAAGATGATTGCTAAACTCGTGACTCAAATATTCACCTCCACGATCAGATTGCAAGGCCTTTATTTTCTTGCCACGTTGATTCTCTACCTCATTCTGAAACTCTTTGAACTTTTCAAAAGTTTCAGACTTATGCTTCATCAAGTAGACATAGCCATATCTACTGAAATCATCAGTGAAAGTAATGAAGTAGTGATATCCTCCTCTGGTTGTTGTGCTCATTGGTCCACATACATCATTATGTATGAGTTCCAACAAGTCTGTCGCTCTCCCGGGAAACCCCGTCAAAGGCGTCTTGGTCATCTTTCCAAGTAAACAAGCTTGACATGTCTCGTATGATTCAAAATCAAACGAAGTTAGAAGACCGTCACCATGGAGCTTCTTCATGCGCTTTTCACTTATATGCCCCAAACGAAAATGCCATAAATAGGTAGGACTCAAATCATTTGGCCGAAGCCTTTTAGCACTAACATTGTAAACACATGCATTATCAAGATTTAAAATAAATAACCCATTCACAATGGGAGCATCAGCCACAAACATAGAATTTTTAGAGATTACACAACCATTATTTGTACTCGCGAATGAATAACCATCCCTCATCAAACATGAAGGTGATGAAATGTTTTGACCCATACTAGGAATGTAATAACAATTATTCAGTTACATGATAAATCCTGACGGAAGGTGAAGTTGCATGACGCCGATGAACAATGCAGCAACCCTTGCTTTATTTCCGACGCGAAAATCCACTTCACCTTTCTGCACTTCTCTAGTCCTTATTAGCCCCTGCATCGAATTACAAATATGAGCAACCGATCCGGTATCAAATACCCAAGAGTCAACATAAGAATCTGCGAGAAAAATGTCCACAACATTTACAACAAGCGTACCTGAGTGGGAAGTACTCTTACTTCCACCCTTCTTCAAAGAAGCCTGGTACTTGCTGCAGTTTCTCTTCCAGTGGCCATATTCATGACAAAAGAAACACTCAGTGTCTCCTACAGGTCCATCCTTTTTCTTGGGTGCAGGGTTTGGCTTAGGGATCTTATCCTTAGCCTTGCCCTTCTTCTTCTGCCAAGAAGTGCCCCTTTTCTTGAAGCTAGGCTTGTTCTGCATAGCCATCACATGGCTATGCCCTGCACACTTCTTAATGTCACATTTTGCTGTTTTCAGCATCCCACATAATTCATTAAGGCCCCTCTCCACCCCATGCATATGGTAGTTCGAAATGAAATGCCCATAGCTAGATGGAAGAGATGCCAACATGAAATCAGTGGCCAAATCTTGGCCTAATGGAAAACCAAGCTTTTCCAAAGTCTGACTGTAACCAGCCATTTTGATCACATGGGGGCCTACAGCTGCTCCCTCTGCCAGCTTGCATTCCACAAAGGACTTAGCGACATTGTACCTCTCAGTCCTAGCCTGAGTCTGGAACATGTCCTTAAGCGCAACGATCATATCGTACGCTTCCTGATCCTCAAACTGCTTTTGAAGATCAGGTTCCATGCATGCAAGCATAAGACAACTAACCTCAAGAGATTCATCACATGCTTTCTTGTAGGCATTCTTAAGGGCAGCAGTTGCATTATCAGTAGGTTCATCCAGGATTGGGGTATCCAGAATAGTTTCCTTTTTCTCATCCCTGAGAACAATTCTCAGGTTACGGACCCAGTCCGAATAGTTTGTTCCATTTAGTTTATCCTTTTCAAGAATCGAACGCAAAGCAAAAGGTGAGGAATTGTACGGTGCCATTGATCTACAACAAAAAAATGCAAAATACTAAGCCATGCAACCATGAAAGAGTAAAACATATTAAACAATTTAATAGCATATACTCCCACTTAAATCAACATCCCTCCATTGATACTAAGTGATTCAAGACCCACAATTAACAAGTCGACTAGTGAGCTTTAGCATCACTACTAGAAGACAAGGTAAATCGGTAAGCAACCTTTGCTAATCATATCACATATGACTCTTGTTGTTGGGTGACATCTCTATGTCAAAACTAGGTGCCCAACCTTTATGCCCCAAGGTCCTTAACTGTTAAGATGACCTTGTTAAGCTCACCAACCCTTATGCGTGTAGGTATCCGATACAAACCCATCCAGCCAAGGAAAACCATGGCACCCTAATTTCATAGACCCACCAACGATTGTACATGGCATAGGATGGTGCAAGGTTTGGTTGGGAGGGCATGGTTTAACTTAAACTTTGTGAGGGATCGTTCTACTTCTATCATCTAAGCATGCATAGTAGTAAAATGTATAAGAATAGCATTCACATAGATGTGATACAGTATGGCCCATTTTTCTCATGGTGATCTCCATCGCCATAGAACCTGTCCACCATGATGATCTCCATCTTCATGCTCTATGTGAGCCATCCTCCAACTGACAAGTTCTCTAAGAACTAATACAAGCTATTACTCCTAACAGCTAGTAATCAAAATTACATGGTATTGGGATCATCACAAGTTGGCATGCAAGCCATTACAATAATTGACAACACATATGGCTCCAGCCGTGTTGCCCTACTCACGACACGTAGGACATGAAAAATACATACATGCATCACATACATTTTTGGTCCATACTGATCACATACATCCTGCATAAACAAGTTGTGCATAGAATCGCATTATACCGGATCATGTGAAATCGTAGCACCTATGAACCTTAACATGATACAAAAGGGGCTACGACTAAGGGGGGTCTAGGGGGTCTCCCCTGCGGGGTTCGAAGGGGCAGCGCCCCTCGCGACAAATCAAATTTACCATAAACTGACCATAGTTCCGATTCGACCAAACTCCTTTGATCACGGTACATCGATTCAGATCTAATTCCTGATTCGATCAATCATATTGATCTCCGCGTGATTCAAAAGGATTTATGTGTCACTGTCTACCCCGATGGCGGAAACCGACCGGTAGGGGTAAGTCGTTCGACGACCTTAGAATCACAATCACGGACAGTAAGATCATAGATCAATCCAGAACCACCGCCATACAGACGATCACATCATCCATATCAATCTACATATCACCATATGCAAACTTCCCGAACCTATGACTAAACAACATCGGCTCTGATACCACTGTAGGGGAACGGGTAGGCTACACTAGCGAAAAATCAAAATTTCTACCGCGTCAACCAGGAATACTATTGTCATAGATCATGGGATTGCCGCTAGACGCGCAGGTGCGGAACTCGATGAAGCACGTCGTGGCAGTGTAGATGTTCTATGTCTCCTCCTTGCCCTCGTCCCACGAGCAGCTCCCCTTTGCGCGGCTCGTCCAAGTGCTATAGATGCAGCACCTCCGAGGTATCCACACGTCCGGAGTGGAAGCCGTCACACGCCAGACTGCTAGGTCTGCACGTGCAACACAGGCGAAAGAGGAGTGGCGGCTAGGTGGAATGCTCAACCCTATTCAGCTTGCCTCACTCTCTCTTATATAGGCATCCCTGGTGGGCTTGTACATTAGCAGCCCATTAGCAACCTAAGCCTGGTCTAATTCGGATCCAATCCTCATTAGGCTTCTAGCCCCTAAAGTGTGTGACCCTATAGGTTCATACACGTATAGACATGACACGAGTACACTTACTCTGTCAATAGTTGGTAGTGGCCTCTAGCAAGACGTGCCAACTCCTAAACGCATATAAAGATCATTCGGACGAACCATCACAAGGTTGAGTACATGTCTTTCCCTTTGCCTCACGATATTTGGTCTAGCTCCAAGCTGACCTCTCTTTCTCGATACTGTGATTCGGAATCTCTTTATTAGGTTAACTCTTAACCATATGTAGCACGGCCATGCATTTCTGGATCCCATCACTCGAGGGGCCCAGAGATATCTCTCTCAAGTAGAGAGGGGCAAATCCCATCTTGATTGACCGATGCCTTGTAGCATGTATCAGGACAAACCCGAAAGCTACCTTTATAACTACCCAGTTACGGAGTAGTGTTTGATAGCCCCAAAGTAGGTCGATCCACATCTCAAGTACATGCGACAATCTCAGGTCTAAGGACAAAACGTACACGATGTGTAGAGAGAGATGCAAGTATTATTGCTAGTCTCAAGTTGGGTCAGTCCAACCCCATGTTCATAACATGTGTCCACATCATTGGTTTGACATCTCCATGTCTATGACTTGCGAAACATAGTCATCAACTAATCGATGTGCTAGTCTAATATTCACGTGTGTCCTCACATGAACTCCGACTAGGGACAATGATTAGATAACCATACAAGTAAAGAGTTTCACAAACAATTCACATAATTGCCAATCAATACAAGTTGCCTAGTATATGGATATTCAAGGAACATTATAAAAACTCATGGATACACATGAAATACAATCATCTCTATGATTGCCTCTAGGGCATATTTCCTTCAATCATCACCAGATTCTTGATCCTCTACAGTGCCTTCTTCTTCATCTGATTCAGAATCCTGGACATCGTCTCTAATTCCTAGTACTGCACACATCATATTGACTCCCATGGGTGGGGCTGCACCATCGTCTCCACCCAGATGAACCAGAACATTGCCCCAATCCACCTCACTGGCAACTCTATTTTATCCAAGATACTCAGTTGGTTCTGTTGCAACCACATGGGGTGGTCTTATGTTTACACGCATCCTAGGTACTTCAGTAGACACATAGTAGTTAGGATCAATTTCATCTTGACTGTACAGAACCCTCTTGCTCTTCCTGTGTACATCCTCCTTCCTGATGTAATCTTTCCTGATGGTACCAGTAGGGCTTGACATCTGCGTTCCATTCCCCATCAAACTAGGCTTTTTTTCCGCTCTTGGGTGTGATCTCCTTCCTGCCTCCCCTCATGGGTGTTGGCTCTAGGGTGCTGGCATTATTGCCTGACTTCTGCGGCATGTTCTTCTTTGACTTAGACCTTTTGCTGCTACTATGGGGTGTGTTCTCCTTTCTGTTGGCATTATTGTCTGACCTTAGCAGCGTGTTCCGCTCCAAATTAGCCCTTTTGTTGCTACTATTGGGCGTGCTCTCCTTCGTGCTGGCATTATCGCCTGACCTTAGCGGCGTGTTCCGCTCCAAATTAGTATTTTCTGCTCCCACTGGGTGTGGTAGCCTCCGTGCTGGCCATCTTCACCTCTTTGCTACCACTCCTGGGATGTTCACCACCGTGCTAGCCCTCTTAGCATTTTTGCTGCTACCATTCGATGTGGCATTTTGACAGGATCTCAGGGGTGTACTCTATGGCGTGGTGCCTTTTTTCGTGCGACTCTTAGGCGTCCTCGTCTCTGGCGTGGTCTCCTTGGTGATGTTCTTCTTCGGGGTGCCCTTTCTACGGATGCTCTTCCTGCTCCTCTTTATGACGCTCCTCTGTAAGACTCTCCTCTGTTCGAAGCTATCCTCAGTCGCACTAGCCCTAGTGATGCCATGGATCAGGTCACGCATGCCTTCTCAAAGTCCATCATCTCTATTGTCGAGTTCCAATTCCTCTCCAACCATTTGCACTATCAAGTGGAAGTACACTTCACCTCTATAATGTTTCCTTGTAAACGGTACAACTAAATCCCAGGTATCTTTCACTTCGATAGCCTTTTTGCTCCTGTAACCAAAATATAACAAACGTGCTTCCTGGGAGGACCCCCACGGCACCTTCACACGTAACGATACCATCAGGTCATATAGCTCTACCACTTTAGGATCGTATCTGCCAAGGATTACATCAAACTCATCATAGAATTTTTCTGTGCCATCATCTAATTTTGTAGTATAATCCGCGACACCGATACGAATGATTACTTTGCCATCATTAGGTTCCGTGGGATAGAAACCCCCGAGAGGTTCGAGAGGTGGAGCGGCACCATCAGACCCAGCCACAATGCCACCATCGCCATCACCAGCATAATCGTTAGCTGGAACAACCTCGGTGGAAGTACCAGCACCAGGAGCAAGGCGAGGGCCCTTAGCAGCAGGAGCTACATTACATGGTGGACAGGCAGGGCCCCTTCTAATGGCAGCCACAATAGGATCAGTTATTACCATGCCACATCGACGATCAGGAGGAGTTCCCACAACAGTAGTGTTTCGAGTGCTAGCAGAGTCCAGACCATGAGCTAGCTCCATACCAGCAGCTCGTTGAACCTGAGCACAGGTTCGAGGAGGACACAAGGCAGCAGTCTTTGCAACAACAGTGGGGCAGCCTCCGAAAGCCTTAGTTTGCTCAACAGTGGCAGAGATTGGGTCAATAGTGGTTAGATCAACAACACAAGGACGACTAGTACCAACAGATTCCAGAGCACGGGTTCGCACAACTTGAGGACGATTTCAAGGAGGAGAAGCACACAAGGCAGCGGTCTTGGCAACAACAGCGGGGTAGCCTCTAGAAGCGTTAGTTTGCTCAACAACGGCATGGATTGGGTCAGCAGCAGCCGAAGCAACAACACCATGAGGACGACCAGTACCAACAGATTCCAGAGCAGAGTTTTCCACAACGGCAATACGGCTACTCCTACGAGGAGGTTTCCTGACAGAAGCATGTCGCGGACGAGGAACCACATTTTGCTCAACAACAGCAAGGGTTCGAGTTAGACCACCCTGTCCAATAATAGTTGGGTGACTCCCAACAGCAGGAGCTTCCTCATCCAGTATGTTACAAATCAGCATAACCACGTGAAGCCCAGCATACTATTTCATCAACCCAATTAGCTGACTGTCACACGCTATAGGAACCTTGAAGCCTCGTTCATCAACGAAGCTGAATCGTAAAGTCTACTCTGGCCCCATTTCAGCAAGTTCACGCACAATAGCAACCAAACCAGGGATAGTGCATAACTGCATAGGCGCTACTTCCATCTTCAGACAGCTAGCTTGATTCCACGTGCTCTTCCCATCTGCTAATTTAATGTGGTAGCCGCAGAGGGTGACCATAACCGTGTATTTGGGTTTAGCGGAAAACTGGGGACAAAAGATAAGAATTGTTTGTCAGCATCGTGCTAGCAAACAATTCTATGTTCGATATATCTCTGTAATGCCAATAGCCAGCTAGCAGTTATAGGTACTGCGAATAGTAAAGAGAAGAGTAGCTCACCCGCAATTAGCCAGAAGTACTTCTTCCTCGGCAAATGGATCTACCATCCTTCGCGCTGCTCAGCTTGTCGGCGGTAGAGTCAGGCTAGATCGCCGCAACGGCTGGCACGACATTCGGCATTAGAGCTCGGTAGCAGCGAGTAGGCGCAGCAACTTGGTGCCAGAAGTCAAATGCGCGAAGAGATCATTCTGGTTGGAGAGGGGATTTCGACGCTGCCGGTGCTAGGGTTCATGCGAAAGGAGGGAGGGAGTGGATTTGTGAATTTTGTCAATGCACTATGCTCCTTTAGTCTCTCATTTCGCCTACGTGGTTGCCGCGTTGGCGCTCGCGTCACATAAATATTACTGACATGAGGGTCCTGACCATCTACTTCACGCGGCAGTTTCACGGAATGTTTGGATTTGGTAGGGGTGAGATGAGTTTGCATCGAAATGGCCCCTCTCAGTAGTTGGCTGCCCAATATTTCGAAACTCGGCAATTTCAGGCAACTTAGGTACCGCGATGCACTCGCACGGGAACTTTGGTACCGCAAACAAACAATCCCGGTCTCTAGGGGGAACTTGGTGACCACCTAGATGGGTTGGCCTTGGAAGTAGTGGAGGAGCTTTTAGAACACCATGAGGAGCGCATAGAGGAATTTATGATGCATCGGATACCGCTCCCGAGCGTCTCGAAGCACTGTGCTGACGAAGTAGACCGAGCGCTGCACTAGCTCCACGGTCCTTGTCAGGGCTTCATGGGAATCCTCCTCCTGGGGCTTTTCTACCTCGTCTTTGGAGGCGTTTCCTGGCACGCCGACGCCCTCCTCGGGATCCCCCGACCCTAAGCCCTCGCGAGGCATGGAGGGTCCGGCCTTTCGTACAACTTCCTATTCGTGCTCGGTGACGAGGACGACGCTTGCCATCTGCGGGGTCACCGCTAGGTACAACAATAGGGGCTCACGCTCCGTTGGTGCCACCATGACTGGGAGGTAGGTGAGGTATCTCTTGAGGGCCTCGAAGGCTTTGTCCGCCTCTAGAGTCCACTAGAAGCTGCTAGTCCTCTTCTTGATCTTGAAGAAGGGCAGAGCCTTCTCGCCTAGCTTGGAAATGAACCTCCCGAGGGTCGCTAGGCACCCCGCCAAGCACTGCATGTCCTTGAGCCCCTTGGGCAGCCGCATCGCTTCGATGGCTTGTACCTTGTTCGGGTTCGCCTCGATGCCTTGGTGTGATACCAGGAAACTAAGGAGCTTACTCGATAGAACCCCGAATATGCCTTAGCGGGGTTGAGATTGATGTTCACCTGGCGTAGGTTATTGAAGGTTTCTATTAGGTCCATTACCAACGTGGCCTTCTTACGGGTCATGACCACGATGTCGTGAACGCAGGCCTCCGCGTTCTTTCCCATCTATGTGCCTAGGGCGATGCACCTCTGCCTCTAGAAGGTGGCAACGACATTCTTGAGGATAAACGACATGTAGGTGTAGCAGTAAACCCTGCATGGAGTGATGAAAGCCGTCTTCTCCTCGTCCTCGCGAGCCATCTTGATCTGGTGGTAACCCGAGAACGCATCACGGAACCACAATAGGTCACATCCAGCTGTTGAGTCTACTATCTAGTCGATCCAAGGGAGCAGGAACTGGTCCTTGGGGCATGCCTTGTTGAGGTCAGTGAAGTCTATGCAGAGGCGCCCCTCCTATGCTCTTTGGAACCATGATCGGGTTGGCTGACCAATCGACATGGAGGACCTCGCAGACAAGGTACGCCTTGACCAACTTCTCCATCTCGATGACGATGAACTTCTTCTTCTCTGCTGATTGCCAGCTTAGCTTTCGCTTTACCGGGCACGCCATTGGGCACACTGCCAGGTGGTGCTCTGTCACCTCCCGAGCTACCTCGGTCATGTCCGATGGAGTCCATGGGCACTGACGAGGGGTGATCTCGGTAATGTCCATTGTCATCGGATTGATGACTGGTACGCCATGAGGGGGTCCTCGAGGTGTGTGGAAGAGAGCGGTGTGAGATGTACGGTGTTCCGGGACGGTGAGCACACAAGTTTACCTAGGTTCGAATTTGCCGGCTTTGGACGGATCCTACTCCTGCTAGCAATCCAGTAATACCGTAGAGACGGAATATGGGTTACAAGGGTTTCGCCTGTGCGAGTTGAGATTGTAGACTATTGTGAGGGTGCCCTAAAGGCTCTCCCTAGGACAGCTTATATAGATATCTGGCCTAGGGTTTACAGGAGAGATCTATCCGGCTACGACTAAGAGTCGGTTACAGAGTACATATTGGACTACAAGTAACACTACGAACCTATGTCGGTAAGTCTTCTGGGCCTTCCCGTAGACGGACTGGACTCCGTCTCTTCTCCCTGACTGGACCGCCCGTGAAGCAAAGCTCTAACCCGAAGTGGGCCACCCTTGTCAGTGAGGCATAGTGAGGATACCCGGAAAGTATATCCCCAACAATAGCCCCGAAAGCCTCCATGATCCAAAGTCGGATTTCATCATCGTCTAGCTTGATCTTTGGCTTGCAGAATCATGAAGGGTTCCTAAAACTTCAAAAAAGAAAGGAGTAGATCCGAGTCTCAAATGATCCGGACCTATGAATATGTTATTCGGGTTTCCATCTCGAAATTCAAACTAAGCTGGAACTTGGTCTCTGACGTAACCTGACACTAGTCATGGTCAAGTCACGTCACTGACAGAGATTTCCTGTCAACACGACCATTGGTGGGTCCGCCTTTCGTGGAACCGATGCGCCGTTTCAATGTGTGCATGGAGATCGAGGCGACATAATCATCGCGTGGGGGTTTCCCAGCTTCTTCCACGACACGTGACACGTTAACTGTAGCATTTACACGAATCTTGACGCGGCTGGAGGATATAAGTGGTGAGGATCTCTTTCCCAATCTTCTTCACCAACACTTGCGTCAATTCCTTCTCCCCTACGCCTCCCCACGAACCTAGAGCTCCTCTGCTCCCAAAAAACTTCCAGCGCCGCCCATCCAAGGTCACCGGCGCACACAGAAAATGGCTTCAGCATCATCCTCCGGTATGGCGACGACGGCAGCGGTAGCGGAGAAGGAGAGTAATCGCGGGGTATGGATGTCGTGCGTTCTCGACGACGAGAAGCTCCGTGTCGTGGAATAAGAAGGGCTCCTCCGCGCCGGTGATTGGCGGAGCGGCTTCAGCGAAACCATCCCCAACCCTCACGAAGGCGAGCAGGTTCACTTCGGCACTCACGTCGACAGAGGTTTGAGCTTTCCTCCCTTAGATTTCTTCTCTGAGGTTATATATAATTACGGAGTTCAACTCCATCATCTCCCCCCGAACTCCATCTTAGAGATGAGAGCTTACGCATCTTTGTGTGAGGGGTATCTTGGCATTAGGCCGAGCCTCCTTCTTTTCCGGTATTACTTCCATGTCCGGAGAAATTCCATCACCGCTGGTAATCCTTATATTACCGGTACTATTAGTTTTTCAGTTAGGCGAGAGCGTTTCTATCCTCGGATTATGGCTAGTGAGTTGGTCAAGCAATGGTCATCCACTTTTTTCTATCATAAGGATATTCCCGCTCCCGGCAAAGCTACTGCTTTATCGGCTTTTATCGACGGTGCCGCCATGCCCCAAGAGTCCTGGGACGCAGATGCGCCGGCTCTCAGTGATGATTTGCTTCTTGCCAAGAGGCGGATCGAGTTTTTGATGAAGCACAAGGGCTTGGGAGGGTCCGATTTAGTTCAATGCTGGGTGGCACGCCGGATCCAGCCTCTTCAACATCAAGGAGATCGACTGATGCACTCCATCACGTCGTCGAAGAAAGATTCCCTCCAAATCAGCCCCAATGCCTACTTGGCAAAATATTATGTATGCCAAATCAAATGGCTGATAAGGGAGTGGATTGAGAGGAAGATTCCGGAGCTATCCTTGGACATGCATACGTCGGAATATCCCGTAGTGCCGGTAAGCTTCCAGCAACAACCTGTATTATGTCCTCATCTTTATGTTATTTCGCAATACTGAGATATCTCTTCTTTTCAGCTTGCTGACCTCCCCGAGTCTGAGCTTGCTCCGGTCGAGGGATATCCTCCTGAGTTTTCTCAGGATGAGGGAGAGTTGGTTCCACTGCTAGATGTTATTCCTCGGAAGCACAAAGCTCTGACAGTGGCTATTGGCAGAAAGGAGGTGCCCGTTGTTAAGAGGTAATCTTTTCTCACAAGGCCTTTGTACTATATGTATTAATTCTTTCCAAGATGTAACGTTTTCTGTTCTATTACCTTCTTAGAGCTAAACAACTCACCAAGGGCAAGGGGAAAGGGGTTACTTCGAGGCCCCTATGCCAGTCGAAGCTAAACTTGGCTTCTCCTGCCGTAGCTCCTCCGACTCCTGCCCCTCAGCCTTCTACAGCGCCGGAGATTACTCCATCTCTGACCATTGCAGAAGATCCAGCTCAATCAGCAGAGCGAGTGATCCTCGGATCATAGACTTACGTCACCATGGGTGACCCAGGTTTTCACAAGGGTGAACCCTCTTCGGGCAATGATCCCTCGGCAGAGGTTTTCACCGACAATCTCCTGAGCAATCCGGGACTTGCCAAACTTGGCTTATCTCGGAAGTCTACGGAGGAAATCTAACGGCTAGCCTGGCAATGCCTGGAAAGCCGGACTATCTCTGCCGAAGAAGAAGCACAAGAAGCAGAGGACATCAAGCACTCTAATCTTCTTGAACAAGTCCGTCTTCGCGATGAGAAGCTGAAGACAGGCGAGCTTCCTACTACGCTAGTGACCCCCTTAACCCTCGCCGAGAAGGTTACCACTGAAGTGAACATGATCCTGAACAAACTCGCTCGTGAACAATACGTAAGTCGGAATTCCAACTCACGTTTTTCCTTATTTCATATCATATCCTCTAGCCCCCAAGCATGAAGCTGGATATACAAATCCGGATTTATGCTTCCTTAGGATGACAAAGAATGAACTAGTGTAGCCCCCAAGGCTCGTGCTGATATTAGTAAAAATATTAGCCCGAGTCTTTAGTAGACTTCTGACTCTAGGTATTCTGACTTATAGAAAGTATATTCCTATAACCAGGATTTATTGAAGAATATTTGTAACAAGTGGAAAGAAATCAAAGCTCTCCGACTTGAAAATGCTCAATTGAAAGTTTCTAGGTATGAGGCTGAAGGTAAACATTCCAGAACTCAAACCTTGTCTTGTATTTCATAGTCGAATTTTTGTTCAACTTTTTTTCTTTTGATTTCTAGCACTGGTAAAGAAATCCTATGCTATGATCGAGGAGGCCGAGAATCTGAAAACCCTGGAGGTGGAAAACAAGGACCTCCGCCAAGAGCTGAATAAGCTTAAGGCGGATCATGAGAAGAGCATTGATCAAGTTCTTGAGACCTCCTCCATGGCTACCAAGGAGAGCGATCGCAAGATTGCACTCCAGGATCAGAAAATCTCGGATCTCAGCAACAATTTGTTCAGAGAGAGGGACATTGCTGAGGCACTCCGGGCTGAACTCTAGAGTCTTCGGGAGGAGCAGGCCAAAGTCGAGATGTCATCTTTGGTAAGTTTCACTCTTTCTGACTTATCTGCATCTTCCAAATCTTTGGAGTCCAGATTTATTTGGTTAACTCTTTTGCATTAAATGCACAGGTCATCTGAACTTAGTGGACTCAGCCTCTGCCAAATCTCGCACCAGCCATCTTACCCAAGTCGGTGATTTGCTGCATGACTTCCGCCAATCCATCGAAGATATTGGTGAAGTTCTCAAGGTTCCGGACATGCATATCATGTCCGGCTTTGAAGTGCGAGATAAGGCCAAGGAGATGCCTTAGCTCATTCAGGACTGGAACATGTCCTACGCGCGAACCGCATCGTAGAACGCTCTCACCATGGTCATGAGCCACCATGGAAGCATGGAGATCTGGCAATTGACCAAAGGGTATTCTACTGTGGATGAAGACGACCAGAAGCAGGACATCAAAGCCATCACGGACTCCTGCGCCGGATACGGGTGTCACGTGGCTGACTTGACCAACTATGATACTCCCTTCTTCACTCGCGTAGAGACGCCGCCTCCGCCCGTCGAAGAAACCGGTGAAGCCTCCGACGACGAACAAACCATCTCGGATTTGAACGTCTTGGAAAGATACCGAAGTGAGGCTGATATTTCTAGCGAGCCGACAACTCCTTCTTCCCCTACATCATAGAGCATCAGAACAAACATTGTGTTATTCTAAAAACAATCCGGATTGTAAATAAGTAGTACGATACTTTTTTCTAGTGCTAAGTTTAAACATATCTATTTAGCACTTTTGGCTTTATAATTTTTCGTGCCTGAAATATTTTCATAAGCACTTACGTTTTTTGTCTATACTTATCATTTATCTGGCTTTCCGCCTCGTCCCTTTCATGAGCCGGCCAACCTTTAGCACAGAAACTTTGCCGAGCAACGGAGCTCAATTGCTAAACTAGTTTAAAGTCAGAAGCAAAGACGACCTCCAGTACCAACAATTCACTACTCGGCAAATGCCCTCATCCAGCAATCAGGCAATTAACCAAAGTACAGATTAGAAAATTTAGATTCATACCCGAAGGTAGCAATTTTAGAATCAGAAATCTAAACCAGAACAAATATGAGCATAAAGTACTCTCAAGTATTCTGGGATTTTCGACTGTGACATGGTCATTCAGAAATAAGATGGTAAAAACTTCTCAGAATTTTTTTGAGGCAACCAACCCTTTATTTCTCATTGAACATGTACACATATATGATTATAAAGAAAGAATAAACTAAAAATAAAGGGACGTAGCTGAGCAATATTCCATGGTCTGTCTAATTCATCCGCGTCTGTACTGCCTCCAGCTCTCTTTCTTTTCTTAGTAGCACGTCTTTCTTTGACTGACCGCATATCAGTTAGGTAGTAAGAACTATTATGCATTACTTGACTAAATAAAAATGGCCCTTCCCATATTGGGGAAAGTTTGTGCTTTCTTTGCTGCACAAGCTGGAGAACCAAATCGCCTTAATTGAAAGACCGGTTTTTGACTCTCTAGCTATGATACTTGCGTAACTTCTGCTGATAGGCGGTTGATCTCATCTCAGCAATGACACGAACTTCTTCGACTAAGTCGAGATCATTTTGTCGAGAAATTTCGGCATCCTCTTCAATATACGCGACCACTCTAGGAGAAGTGTGAATCAAATCACTAGGAAGAACTGCTTCTATGCCATAGACCAAAAAGAAAGGTGTGTATTCGGCTGACCTATTTGGAGTTGTTCGTAAACTCCATATTACAGAAGGTAATTCCTCTGCCCAAGCCCCCGCAACATGTCGTAGTGGTGCTTCGAGTCTTGGTTTTAAGCCTTGCAGGATTAAACCATTTGCTCTTTTGACTTGTCCATTAGCTTGTGGATGTGCGACTGATGCAATGTCAAGCCGGATATTTTGTTCATTGTAGAATTCGGCAAGCTCTCCCATAGAGAAATTACTCCCGTTGTCCGTGATAATGCTATGCGGATAACCATATCGGATGATGACATCCTCGATAAATCTTCTGGCTGTTGCTCCATCACAACTAGTGACAGGTTTAGCCTCAATCCATTTTGTGAATTTATCCACCATCACTAAGAGATGAGTAAATCCACTTGGAGCCCGTTTAAACGGTCCTACCATGTCAAGCCCCCAGACCGCAAAAGGCCATGTTATAGGTATTGATCGCAGCCGATCAGCCGGAACGTGAGCTTGTTTGGCGTATTTTTGGCAGCCCTTGCACGTCTTGACCAGCCGTTCGGCATCTGCCTTGGCTGTAAGCCATAAAAAACCATGTCGAAAAGCTTTTGCCACTAGAGATTTGGTTGCAGTGTGGTGACCACACTCGCCTTCGTGGATCTCTCGTAAGATTTCCACTCCTTCTTCTAGAGATACATAGCGCGGAAAGACCCCAGATGCACTCCGCTTATAGAGGTCACCACTAATTATAGTGTAGGATTTTGCTCGTCGGACGATCTGCCTGCTCAGAACTTTGTCTTCGGGTAATTTTCTGTCTACCAAGTAATCAAGGTAGGGTTGAGTCCAGCTAGGAATCACAGCCAGAACTGCTACTAAAGATGAGTCGGTTTTGGTCAGATATTCCTCGTCCACTCCTTTTATAGAGGGAACTTTTAGGTGCTCTAAAAAAGCGCCATCCGGAACCTTTTTCCGGGCAGAGCCTATTCGAGATAGTGCATCTGCTTCCTCATTTTCTGTTCGAGGGATGTGTTGAACTTCAAACCCTTCAAACGATTTAGATAGTTCATCCACGACAGCCCTATATGCTGCCATGTGCTTGTTTGCCTTACAGATATCCGACACTTGTTGGGAAACAAGATCCGAATCTCCATAACACATTAAACGTCGGATGTTGATGTCCTTAGCAATCCGGATTCCATGCAGTGATGCTTCATACTCGGCAATGTTATTTGTCACCGTGAAGTGGATCTGCGGTACATAGAAAAGTTTATCTCCCTGGGGTGATTTCAGTACCACGCCAGCCCTCGAGCCCCCGAGCGCTTTAGACCCGTCAAAATGTAAGGTCCAGTATTCTGACTCTGGCAGGGTCATGTTTTCCGTTGTCTCTGTCCAATCAGCCACAAAGTCAGCGATGATTTGGGATTTGATTGTTGTACGAGGTTTGTACTCAATGTAGAAAGCTGAAAGCTTTATGCCCCATTTGGCGACGCGTCCTGTGGCGTCACTATTGTTGATTATGTCTCTAATGGGAGCTGTACTCACCATGGTAATTGGATTTTCCTGAAAATAATGCCGCAACTTACGAGATGCTAAAACACACTGTAAGCCAGCTTTTGATAGTTTGGACACCGCTGTTTTGATTCAGTTAAGACCTCGCTGAGATAGTAAGTCGGACGCTGCACTAGGTGCTCCTGATTTTCCTCCGGTCTCTCCACCACCATGACGATACTGACGACCCTGTTTGTCGTAGCGAGATAGAGCCACAACAGTTCCTGTGGTTCCGGTGCTGCAAGGATAGGAGCACATGAGAGTACTGCTTTCAGGTCTTGTAGCGCAGCTTCAGCCTTGTCGGTCCAAACAAATTTCTTGGTCTTTTTCAGGAGCTTGTATAGTGGTGCGGCTCTTTCACCGAGCCGGCTTACAAACCGACTGACTGCGGCAATGCAACCAATTAGTCTTTGAACGTCCTTTAGGCAAGTTGGCCTGGAAATATTGAGTATAGCCTTGATTTTGTCCCGGTTTACCTCTATGCCTCTTTGAGACACGATAAAACCTAACAATTTTCCGGCTGGAATTCCAAAGAAACATTTCTTCAGGTTAAGCATTACGTTGTATTTTCGTAGATTCGCGAACGTTTCCTCCAAGTCGGAAATCAAGGTTTCCTTCTTTTTGGACATCACCGCAATATCGTCCATGTATGCATGTACATTGCGTCCGATTTGATCATGGAGGCAATGATGCATAGTGCGTTGGTATGTAGCTCCTGTGTTTTTGAGCCCAAAGGGCATCGTAACGAAACAGAAGGTTCCGAAGGGGGTTATGAATGAAGTTTTGACTTTGTCAGATTCCTTCATCCGGATTTGGTGATAACCGAAATATGTATCGAGAAAACATAGGAGTTTCGAGCGTGCCATAGAATCGATAACTTGATTAATCCTAGGCCGAGCAAATGGATCTTTGGCACAAGCCTTGTTCAAGGCAGTATAATCAACACACATCCTTAAACCAGTGGTGTCCTTTTTAGGGACCATTACAGGATTGGCCGACCACTCAGTGTGGATGACCTCTTCTATGAATCCGGCTATCTCGAATTGGGCTAGTTCCTTATCTATTGCCTTACGCTTTTCATCGCCAAAACATCGTAGGGACTGTTTGACGAGTTTAGCATTCGGGTGTACATTTAGAGAGTGCTCAGCAAGTTCTCGAGGTACTCCGGTCATGTCAGATGGCTGCCATGTGAAGATATCTTGATTTGCTTGGAGGAACTTGACAAGCGCGCTTTCCTATGCGCTATCTAGGCCTACGCCTATCTGGGTCACCTTGGAGGGGTCATCTTCCTTCAACGACATCTTCTTCCTCTCTTCCAATGCCTTGAACTCTGGATTCAGCTTTGTCACCTCCTTCTTCATCGCGGGCATCTCGGACAGATCAATGGTTTTCTTGATCTCCTGGTACTCCTAGGCATGCAACACAGCTTCAGCAAAGGCGGCATTTCTATTATTGCACTCTCGCGCCTTCTTCGGGTCTCCCCTGATGGTGATCACGCCGTTGGGACCTGGAATTTTCATCATATTGTGCATGTAACACGGACGAGCCATAAAAGCCTGCTTGTTGGCTCGTGTATTAACAAGCTCGTTGGGGAACCCCAAGTGGAAGGTATGATGAGCACAGCAGCAAGTTTTCCCTCAGTTATGAAACCAAGGTTTAATCGAACCAGTAGAAGCAAGGAAACACCCCAAAGGTGTTGCTAGCTGAGCCTTGGCAGGGCGCACTACCGGTGCTAGTAGCAACATGGAGACCTGCACAACACAACCACAGAACTCTGTCCCCAACTTGCGATGAGGTTGTCAATCTCACCGGTTTTGCTGAAAACAAAGGATTAAACGTATTGAATGGGAGGAAGTAATTGTTTTCAAAAAGTAAACACAAAGCAGTAAACAGTTTATAGATTGTATGTAAAAGAAAAGGACCGGGATCCATAGTTCACTAGAGGTGGCTCTCCTTAAGATAGATAACATGCTGGGTGAACAAATTACACCGGGGCAATTGACAAACATCTAGAAAGCAATACATGCATATACTAATCATCTTGACTCCTTTGAGATTCGATTGGGCATTGCAACATTATACATAGACCGTCATCCAACTGCATCTATGACTAATAATCCACCTTCAGGTTATCATCCGAACACCCTCCAGTATTAAGTTGCAAGCAATAGATTATTGCTTTACAAATTGCGTGTAAAATAAACAATACGATTGTTCTATGAACAAAGGATTGTTGTTTTCTCCCTAGTAGCAACAACACATCTAGTACCTTAGAGATTTCTGTCACTTCCCCAGATTACCAGAGGCATGAACCCACTATCGAGCATAAATACTAACTCTTGGAGTTGCTAGCATCTACTTGGGCAAGATAGCTACTAGCAACGGAAAGCATGCAAGATCACAAATAACAAAGACATGATAGAATCAATAATAAATTTGAAATAGCATCTCAATATCCATCGGACCCCCGCAAACACAACATGCAGAATTACAAATAGATGATCTTGATCATGAACGAAGCTCACAAGATCTAAACATGAAAGCACAAAGGAGGAGAACCAGCCATCTAGCTACTACATGGACCCGTAGTCCAAAGATGAACTACTCACGCATCACACCGAAGGCTTGCATGATGATGAAGAAGGCCTCTAGGGTGAATTCCCCTCTCCGGCAGGGTGCCAGGAAGAGCTTCAGATCCCTCCTGGTCTAGGGATGGAGATGATGACGGCTACAGACTCTTTCGTGGATTTTTGATCGAGTACTTAGGGTTTTCGTCCCGAGGGTAATATATAGGTGGAAGGAGAGGTCGAGGGGGTGCTGGGGTCGGCCAGACCACCCCCTGGCGCGGGCCATGACTGGCCTCGAGTAGTTAGGGTTTTCGTCTCGAGGGTAATATATAGGCGGAAGCAGAGGTCGAGGGGGTGCTGGGGTCGGCCAGACCACCCCCTGGCGCGGGCCATGCCTGGCCGCGCGTCCAGGTGGTGTGGCCGGTCCCTAGCCCTTCTTCGTCTCGTATTCTAGCATCTGATGACTTCCAGAAAAATAGGCACTTTGGCTTTTGTCCCGTCCAATTCCGAGAATATTCATTTTCTGACTTTCCTGGAACCAAAAACAGCAGAAAACAGGCAGCTGGCACTATGGCTCTTGTTAATAGGTTAGTCCAAGAAATCATATGAAAAGTACTCCAAAGTGTGGACAAAACACAAGAAAGTGGATAAAACCAAGCATGAAACATCAAAAATTATAGATACATTTGCAATGTATCAACATCCCCAAGCTTAACTCCTGTTTGTCCTCGAGTAGGTAAGTGATAAAAAGAAAGAATAATTTTTGAGGTTACATGCACCATCAAAGACTTGATCAAAGTATTTGTAAAACATTCAAAGATAGGATCATAATACTTCAATCATAACATGAAAGACAAGGTTCTAGCAATAAGACAAAGAAACTAAGATGTAACATGAAAAGGCTCAAACAAAAGATTCATGAATAACAATGCTTTGCAAGACGTTTGTTTGTTTCACATAAAGAAAACATAGCATAATAGTATTAAGCTTGTCCCTCATAGAGTAGCAAATATAAATGCATAGCACACCTTCAAATTTCATAAGAGTGACTAGATACAAATAGTTTAAAACAAGCAATATCAAGTTATGCATCAATCAACTAGTCTTGGGACAATGCACATAGAACTAAGAATGTCCACTATGCTCTCAAAGTAGGTGCATAAAGGTAGAAGGTGGAGACATATAATGGTGGAAGAAAGGCCTTCATAAAAGGAAGTAGGGATTCAAGTCTCATAAAGAGCTTCCAAAAATTATGGTACTTATAGCTTTTAGCTCTCATTACCCCTATCATAAGCATCTTGAAGTGATTAAGGTTAAAGTGAACAAACTATGGTGTACATGCTTGACGAAGTATAAGTTAGAAATCTCATGTCCCTTGAATACGAGGGCCGCTCCTCATGCTACTCAAGTTTAGTCACCGGCAAGTTCTTGTCATTGTAAGTACATGTGTATCATAGAGAACCGCCAACGGGGTACCCCTTGCCCGATGATACGGAAGAATCCCCATATCAAAATGACAAGGCAAGCAGACAACGAGCATCTCAGCAATGTTCTTATTTACCATGGGAATATGGTGCTTTTTTCTCTCTTTCCTATTTTCATAATCTCTTTTTTTCTCTTTTTCTCTTTTTTTTTCTCAATATAGGACTCTTTTTTTATAAGAAGAATGCTTCATAGACAGCTCATTATGGTTACGCTGCAGGTTTCCACCATGTCAGCATGGATTAGACCAGCGGCCCAGGCGTTTCTCTAACACATATACATAACTCCATGGACTTACAAGCTCCCCTTTCATTTCACACCGATGACATCCATAGACAAAAGAGCATAATATCAACTAGGTACAAGTACCAAGTGTAATGTTGAAAGTGTTCCCCATGACAACACGGTTCTGCTAATTCCCAACAAATAAGTGCAAGCATATACAACATAGACGACACAATGGTTCAAGTTTATTAAGGGCAAGAAAAGTAAAGTGTGCCATCAAGTTCGTGAGAGCGTTTCTCTAACACACATACAAACTCCATGATCTTACAAGTTCCACTTTTATTTCACACCGCCGGGATCCGTAAGCAAAAAACATGATATCAACGGGGTACAAAGTACAAGTGCAATGTTGAAAGCATTCCCCATGAAACATGGTTCTGCTAATTTCAACTTATAAAGCGCAAGCATATACGCAACAAAGAAGGACCCAATGGTTCAAGTTTATTAGTGGCAAAAAGTAAAGTGTGCCATCAAGTTCGTGAGAGCTTTAATCACTAGTTTTCTCATAACAAGTTTAATTCAGAAGGTAAACAAAAGCATGAATATACTTGGAATAGCATAAGCTAGTAGGTAGGTATGGTGGACTCTTTGGAATAACTTGGTTTAGGGAGTTGGATGCATGAGTGGAACTCATACTTGGTTGTGGAGGCTAGCAAAAGACTGGGAGCGACAAACTAAGAGAGCAATAACGGCCATAATCATGTAGAGCGACAAAACATCATTGAACAAAGCATAAAGTGATACTACAAGTTGAAAACTAAATGATCATAAAGGCTATGGTGACTTGAGATAGTCATAACATGGTGTGAGCATGCGCCAAGTCAACCCAAATAAAGCATCAAAGGAGAATACCACTATACTATGCTTTAATATGCTAAATCAACGCATGATTCATCCAAGGCACATTAAGCAATCTCAATTGTTTATAACAAGTCATGCTACAGCAAAGAATACTAAGCATAAAGACAAAATAATATCAAGCATGGCATGACAGAGCATAGGCCACAGTCAAAAACGAGCTCTTTTTACCACATAAGCATGAACTTTCCTACTCTTTTCCAAACCAAAACAAACTATTTGAAAACCAATATATGAAAGAGGGGGTCCAACCAATTTATTTAGCAAACTAAGCAAACCAAGAAAATGAAAATTAAAAATGAAAACGAAAAAGAAGACGCTCCAAGAACAACACAACTGTGCATGAAACAATAAAAATGAAGCGTTTGGAAGAAACCTTGGATTTTTATTGATGAAGAAGGGGATGCCTTGGGCATCCCCAAGATTTGACGCTTATACTTCTTGGATATTTCTTGGGGTGACATGCGTGGCATCCCCAAGCTTGAGCTTTAGTCCATCCTCCATCTCATTACTCATTCCTTCGATACACCTGAAATTTTTCCTTCATACAAAACTTCACACAATCTTTATTAGCAACATTAGTGCACTCAAGATAATAAGTCTTAAGGTTCAGTTCCAACACCAATAAACTTCCATTAGAACACTAGATAGTGAAGCACTTCCCTCAAAAAGCTCAATTC
The DNA here is from genome assembly GCA_916181665.1 of Avena sativa. Lineage (NCBI taxonomy): Eukaryota > Viridiplantae > Streptophyta > Magnoliopsida > Poales > Poaceae > Avena > Avena sativa. Next base: position 537,063,783 of record OV702289.1, on the reverse strand, counting down.
CCCAAAAGAACTCAAAAAGGAACCAACAAGAAGCAAATGCAGAAAATGGCAGAAATCTATCAAAACAGACCAGCAGGTAAAGAAGAATTTTTGCGAAGACCTTCTGTTGCTCAAATCAAAAAGTGTTGAACTAACGAAAGTTAGATAACAACCTGGGTCAGAAGCACAAAAAATCACTCCTCAAAAGGATGTTCAGAGATTTTACACGAATTTTTACGGTGAAGGACAGAAATCTGTTTCGGGACAACAACTTTCCCAATCATTACTTCTCTCACATTAGAGGTTACTCTTGGCACAAAAAGCAAATAAAAAGGATAAGGATCAGTTATTACTGAAGTAATAACTTCCAAGACTCATCTAAATCTTTTGGGTTATCTCCCAATAAGTGCTTTTCTTTAACGCCTTTAAGTTAGGCATAAGAAGCAAGAAAAAGAATCAAGTGTTCTCAAATGAAGAAGCATTAAGACCAAATTTCTTGCCCTTACCTCTCTTACTTTTATTCTTAACCTTGGGGAAAATATGATTGTTTGGTGGAGAAGAAAGGTGCATGGTACCCTTTTCCACATCTATTATTGCTCCAAGGAGTTCTAATAGGGACCTTCCAAGTGTAATTTGTCCTTTTCCTGCACATTCAATAACAAGATAATCAGTAGAAATCATTTTCCCAAGGATCTTTGTAAACACTCCTTCAACTATTCCAATAGGTAATATGGTAGCATTATTAGCAAGAGATATTTATTTTCCCCCTTAAGTAAGCCCCCAAAGATTCAAAGATTCATAAATATCTTTGGGCATAAGACAAAATTCAGACATGGTATCACAGCGAGCTTGAAAAGTTTCAGTATTTACATCAATCTTTACTATGGGAAGCCACTTTGATGGTTCAGAATTTATTGGAACATAATCACGATGCTCCCTAAGCGTATTATAGCAATCATTCAATCTAGTAGTGCTGGTCTCAAGAGTGTTTAATCTAGCAAATATGCTTGCGAAAGAAATATTAGTTTGGCTAGGCAAGTTGTAAGTGAGGATCAATTTCTTTATAGCATTAATAGAATCATCCTCATTACATTGGAGGAAATCTCCTCCCACAACAGCATCTAAAGCATATCTATAGCAAAGAGCAATTCCAAGGTAAAAACTGCTAAGGAACAAGCTTTGAGTCATTTTAGGATCAGTTTTTTCATGTAGATCAGAGATTCTAGACCAAGCTTCCTTGAAGCTTTCCTCAATTCCTTGTTTAAAAGTGAAAATCATTTCCTCATGTGACATAGTGATTGGAGCAAGGCTAGACATAGTGGCAAATTAAGAAAGGAACTAATTTTTTTGTGTTTTCAAATAAGAAAGCAAACTAGTAAAACTATTTTTTTTGTGTTTTTGATAAAGAAAGAAGCAAACAAAGCAAAAAGAAACTAGGCAAAACAAAAACAACAAAGTAAAGAGATTGGTTATGAGGGACTCCCCTTGTGAAGATGTCCTTGACTCCCCGGCAACGGTGCCAGAAAAGTTTGCTTGTTGGCTCGTGTATTAACAAGCTCGCTGGGGAACCCCAAGAGGAAGGTATGATGAGCACAGCAGCAAGTTTTCCCTCAGTTATGAAACCAGGGTTTAATCGAACCAGTAGGAGCAAGGAAACACCCCAAATGTGTTGCTAGCTGAGCCTTGGCAGGGCGCACTACCGGTGCTAGTAGCAACGTGGAGACCTGCACAACACAACCACAGAACTCTGTCCCCAACTTGCGATGAGGTTGTCAATCTCACCGGTTTTGCTGAAAACAAAGGATTAAACGTATCGAATGGGAGGAAGTAATAGTTTGTAGAAAGTAAACACAAAGCAGTAAACAGTTTATAGATTGTATGTAAAAGAAAAGGACCGGGATCCATAGTTCACTAGAGGTGGTTCTCCTTAAGATAAATAACATGCTGGGTGAACAAATTACAACGGGGCAATTGACAAACATCGAGAAAGCAATACATGCATATACTAATCATCTTGACTCCTTTGAGATTCGATTGGGCATTACAACATTATACATAGACTGTCATCCAATTGTATCTATGACTAATAATCCACCTTCAGGTTATCATCCGAACCCCCTCCAGTATTAAGTTTCAAGCAACAGATTATTGCTTTACGAATTGCGTGTAAAGTAAACAATACGATTGTTCTATGAACAAAGGATTGTTGTTTTCTCCCTAGTAGCAACAATACATCTAGTACCTTAGAGATTTCTGTCACTTCCTCAGATTACTAGAGGCATGAACCCACTATCAAGCATAAATACTAACTCTTGGAGTTGCTAGCATCTACTTGGCCAAGATAGCTACTAACAACGGAAAGCATGCAAGATCACAAATACAAAGACATGATAGAATCAATAATCAATCTGAAATAGCATCTCAATATCCATCGGATTCCCGCAAACACAACATGCAGAATTACAAATAGATGATCTTGATCATGAACGGAGCTCACAAGATCTAAACATGAAAGCACAAAGGAGGAGAACCAGCCATCTAGCTACTACATGGACCCGTAGTCCAAAGATGAACTACTCACGCATCACACCGGAGGCTTGCATGATGATGAAGAAGGCCTCCAGGGTGAATTCCCCTCTCCGTCAGGGTGCCAGGAAGAGCTTCAGATCCCTCCCGATGTAGGGATGGAGATAGCGGCGACTACAGACTCTTTCATGGATTTTTGATCGCGTACTTAGGGTTTTTGTCCCGAGGGTAATATATAGGTGGAAGGAGAGGCCGAGGGGGTGCTAGGGTCGGCCAGACCACCCCCTGGCACGGGCCAGGCCTGGCCACATGGCTAGGTGGTGTGGCCGGCCCCCAGCCCTTCTCTGTCTCGTTTTATGGCATCTGATGACTTCCGGAAAAATAGGCACTTTGGCTTTTGTCCCGTCCAATTCTGAGAATATTCATTTTCTGACTTTCCTGGAACCAAAAACAGGCAGCTGACACTGTGGCTCTTGTTAATAGGTTAGTCCAAGAAATCATATGAAAAGTACTCCAAAGTGTGGACAAAACACAAGAAAGTGGATAAAACCAAGCATGGAACATCAAAAATTATAGATACATTTGCAATGTATCAAAGCCTAGTAAGCTAGATGTCTGAATATAGCATGGTACGTGCTCTTGAACGGGACCACTTCAAAGGAATGTGCTTCCGTCCGATAGTTCTTTGGAGATCCAAAGGTCAGATCAAAAGTGATTTCTCCCAGGGAATTTGCTTATCTTCCTGGGACAACTCCGTGAAAGATCACAGAGCTGTAATTCAGCTGGGTCTCCGAGATCTTCATCCAGCGTAGTGTTTCGACATACAGAATGTTAATGCTACTGCCGCCGTCCATGATAGTCTTGGAGAAATCATAGACATCAATAAGTGGATTGACGACTAAGGCGTATTTTCCTCACCTGTGCAACTTAGGCGGATGATCAACACGGTCAAAGGTGATTGCCACTTCCAACCAGTCCAAGAATTGGGGGACAGCTAGAACAGTTGCGTTGAGCTCATGTAGAATTGCTTTCTTGACCTTAGCTGGTTGAGATTTGAGGAAGGTGACGTAAGTGTCTTTATTTGTTGGGAAGTTTTTCTTTCCTTCCGTCTTGGGATTTGAAGCATTGGCTTCCTCCATGTCAGAATCTTCCTTGGTCTCCTTATCCTTTTCGAGATTCTTCTTTCCCTTCTTCCGCTTAGCCCTGTAGCCAGCAGAATCATCTTTCTTGATGTCGTCATTAAAACGACACTCGGTGTTTGTGTGAGACGAGCCCCCATTGGCATCTAAGTGATGCACACATGGGTTATTGGCAATGTCGGCCCAGGAGTAGGTTTTGCCAGGTTGCTGGCCTCCTCTATCTTGGACTCTTGATGTCCCAGGACTGCGTCCGCGGCCACCACCGCACCCTCCTCGTCCTCCAGACTCGAAAGTAGCAGTGACCATTACCGTTTCCGTGTTGGGTTTTTCTTCCGAGGTATTCTTGTGCTTCTAAGCTTGCTACTTTGGTTGTTTTGTCGACTGTGGCACAGCTAGGGCGTTCAGTAATCCCTCTGCATCATCGTCAGCATCTGTATATTTGCTCGCTGCTTCTATCATCTCTCCCAAATCAGTTACCTTGTCGCACATCAAGAGATGATGTAGTAAACCAATTGGGCATCCTGCAATGAAAGCTTCGATCGCAGTTTGGTCATTTACCCCTTCGTAGGAGTTCTTAGTGTCGATCCATCATCCGAAATAATCTCGACAAGTTTCTCCGGCTTTCTGGGTGCAACATTGTAGGTCTCCTACCATACAGGTCCTCTGATATGTGCCTTCGAAATTCTGAAAGAACGCGCTTTACATGTCATACCAGTTGTGGATGGTGTTCTCCGGAAGTTCATTGAGCCATGATCGTGTCGTCTTCCGCAACATGAGTGGGAGATATCGGGTTGCAACCAGGCTATTTCCGCCTTTGGCGATGCAGCAGGCTTGGAAAAAGTCCTGGAGCCAAGTAACTGGCCGAGCTATACCGTCGTAGGCTTGGATGTGTCTTGAGATAGCGAATCCTTCCGGGAATTTTGTTGCTCTTATGCGTGGTCCAAAGGATTTTGGGCCCATGTATATATCATTGTTTTCGTAGCGCTGCGCCTCTATATTTGAATTAATCCAGTGCCTGGCGTCACTTGGGGACAGAGATCGTCCTGATTGATGGCTATGGCTGTGGTGCCTTGGAGCCGGACTTCGGCTTCTGCCACCACCGCCTCCGCCACGACGCCCTCCCTGGCCTCCTTGGGAGCCGTTGTGATGGCTACTTGGTGGAGAGGGTGGAGCAGCTGGATTGTTTCTGGCTGAACGCCGGCCTCCATCCGGAGCGTCATTATTCCGGCTCTAGGGAGGGTCTTCATTACGATGAGGCCCCTGCCGGCTTGACTCGGCATGGTGTCCGTCGTTCCTTCGTCCGTCATTCCATTGTGGTGGGGCTCAGCTGAACGGCTTGTATGCCTAGGAGGTGGCATTCTTTGTAGGTCCTCCTCCTGACACTTCTCTTTGTATTCTTCCCTGTGATCGTTCAACTCTCGCCGGGGAGGATTCTTTGGATACAGGGCAGCGATCGCCTCTTGCTCGGCGGCTGGAGCAATGTTGCGCCAATCACGTGTGATGACCCACAAGTATAGGGGGTGTATCGCAGTATTTTCGAGGGAAGTGAAACCCAATTTATTGATTCGACACAAGGGGAGCCAAAGAATATTTATAAGCCTTAACAACTGAGTTGTCAATTCAGCTGCACCTGGAAACAATCTTGCTCACAGTAGTTTATCAGTAGCAACAGTTTTGTAGTAGGAATAGCAAAGTAGCAGCAGCAGTAAAGCAAAGACAGTAGTAACAATAGCAGCAAACAGTAGGATTTGAGTGTGGTAGGCATAGGGATGGATGGACGGGCGTTGCATGGACAAGACAATTCACATAGCAATCAAAACATAGGGCAATTGCAGATAAATAAGATAAAGCATCCAAGTACTAGATAATCCTAGGCATGTGTTCCATATATAGTCATACGTGCTCGCAGTGAGAACTTGCACAACATCTTTTGTCCTGCCAGCCCGTTTGCAGCGGGGCCTCAAGGGAACTACTAGCAATTAAGGTGCTCCTTTTAATAGAGCACCGGAGCAAAGCATTAACACTCCATGAACACATGTGATCCTCACATCAAAGCCATTCCCTCCGGTTGTCCCGATTTCTGTCACTTCGAGGCCATTGGTTCCGGACAACAACGTGTGTATAAAACTTGCAGATAAGACCATATACAATACTATCATAATGAATCAATAACAAGTTCAGATATGAAATCATGGCACTCGGGCCCTAGTGACAAGCATTAAGCATAACAAGTTGCAACAAAGTCAAAAAGCACTAATAGTAGATACTAGGCACCATGCCCTAACAATCTGATGCCATTACATGAACGATCTCATCCAATCCCTACCATCCCCATAGCCTACATTGGGGGATTACTCACTCATAGATGGGGGAAACATGGATGGTCGATGGAGAAGCGATGGTGATGATGATGGCGATGATCTCCTCCAATTCCCCATCCCGGCAGGGTGCCAGAACGGAGTTTCTGGTGCTGTTTCATGGAATATGGTGGCGGTGGCGAAGCGGAACTCCTTCTGTAAAAACATCGAACCCCTAGAGTTTTAAGGTCAGAAGGCTTCTTATAGGCGAAGAGGGAGACCGAGGGGGTGTCTAGGGCGGCTAGACCACCCCCTGGCGCGGCCTGGGCTAGCCCACGTGGCCAGGTGGTGTGGCCTAGGCCCAGCCCCCCTCCGTCTCGTATTCTGGCTCCAGGAGTCTTCTGGTGAAATAGGATTTTCGGCATATTTTCCGGGATTTTTCCTGATAGTTGATTTTCTGCACAAAAAGTAGAGACCAGGGCAATTCTACTGAAAACAGCGTCAGTCCGCGTTAGTTGCATCCGAATCACACAAGTTTAGAGGAGAAACACTAGCAAAAGTGTTCGGGAAAGTAGATACGTTTTGGACGTATCAACTCCCCCCAAGCTTAGCTTATTGCTTGTCCTCAAGCAATTCAGTTGAAAACTGAGTGCGATAAAACTTTCACGAACACATTTGCTTCATATGATGTATATATTCTCAGCATGTGATCAACTACTTAGACAACTCATAATAAAGAGTATGCAACTAAGTTCACTTAATAGGAAATGCAAGATATGAAGAGATTCCAACTTAAAAATAATAAGTAGCAAAAAACATAAACATAAGCAACATTACAATGCTCATAACAAGGTATGATAGAGTGGTATCTCGCTTGCCTTTGATCCAAGGCACCTCTGAAGTTCAGGTGAAGACTAGAAGTAAAGATGTTAAAGATACACGCATCAAAGTCATAACACAAATAATCAAATTTTGAGGCAAGCACATTACACTAAGAATGACAACTATGCTCTCAAGAAGGTGCTCATAGAATATGTGGAGACTCAACAAGGAAATGAAAAAGGTTTTGAATAGTTTGAAAGGCTTCCAAATGCTGAAAGTATGGTACTCGTTAGCTTTTAACTCTCATTGCCCCTATCATAAGCATCTTTAAATGGTTAAGGTTAAAGTGACACAACTAAGAGGATATGCTTGACAAGTTATAAATCGAAGTCTCATGCCCCTTACTTACGAAGACCGATCCTCATGCTACTCAACTTCAGTCACAAGTAAGCTCTTGTCATTGTAAGTATATACGTATCATAGAGAACCGCCAACGGGTACCCCTTGCACATGATACAGGAGTTATCCCATAATCAAAATGACAAGGCGAGCAGACAATGAGCATGTCAGTGATCTTTTTATTTACTATGTGCATAGATTTTTATTGAGGATGCTTCATAGAATGCTCATTATGGTTATACTGCAAGTTTCCACCATGATTAGGCATGACTTAGGCTAGCGGCCCAGGCGTTTCCGTAACACATATACAAACTCCATGATCTTACAAGTTCCACTTTTATTTCACACCGCCGGGATCCATAGGCAAAAGAACATGATATCAACGAGGTACTAAGTACCAGTGCAATGTTGAAAGCGTTCCCCATGATACATGGTTCTGCTAACTTCAACTTATAAAGTGCAAGCATATACGCAACAAAGAAGGACGCAATGGTTCAGGTTTATTAAGTCCAGGAAATAAAGTGTGCCATCAAGTTCGTGAGAGCTTTACTAACTAACTTTCTCATAACAAGCAAACATTTTATTCAGAATAAAACAAGGCATATTGAATATGCACGGAAGCAAATGATGCTAATAGGTAGGTATGGTGGACACTTTGGCAATATTTGGTTTTAGGGAGTTTGAAACATGAGTAAAATACTGAGTGAAAATGAAGGCTAGCAATAGTAAGGGAGCGACAAACGAGAGAGAAATAGCTGTCATAATCATGCTTGCAACAAAATAGGACTAATCATGGAACAAAAGTGATTCAAGATCCTCAAGGCAAAATAATTCATCGAGACTTAACTGATTATTTCAGTCATATGCATGCATGGGCACGTGCCAAGTCAATTCAAATGAAACATTCAGAGGAGGATACCACGGTGTCATACCAAGTTATGAATAGAGTAATGCAAGCAAACATTCATATGACATGCTACAAACTATTAGCAAGCTAGAACTAATCATATGAAAGCAAGAACTACTAAGCATCCTTAAATAGCATGCACCCTACATGAACAGACTAAGCATGCCCACAATGATGAGTATATGTACAAAAATGAAAACAAATAGAGTTCATTCCCAGCCTCTTACCACACCTCAAGTTGTCATTGATCCTCATTATTGCCCTTCACTTGTGTGGCTTGAATAATAACATGAAACCAATATCCACTGAGGACTGCTGAACCCTGCAACAAACTCATAAAACCAAAGAAGAACAACAAATATTTTTGGTGTTTTCGATTTTTAAACAAGAACCAAAAAGGGAAGAACAAGCAAAGCAAAATATTTTTGGGTTTTTCGAATAGTTCAAACAAAGCAAAAAGGGAAAAACAAACCAAGGCAAAGAGAAAAAGAGAAACAAACCAAAGAGAAACAATAGAAATATTTTTGGTTTTTTTGTGTTTTAGAAAGAAAAGGCAAAGATAGAATGAAAACTAAAAAGAGAACGAAACATGAATATACAAAGTACCGACACAAAATGATATGGAGATGAGTGCGATGTCGATGTACCTCCCTCCAAGCTTAGGCTTTTGGCCTAAGTGGGTGTCAATCCCAAGCTGGCTAGGATGAAGTGTCACTGTGGTATGACGAGGAGGTGCCCTCGTCCTGGTGCAAGCTCGAGTACGTCCCTCCGTAGTGCGCAGAGTAATCGTAGGAGGGCACATCCTCCTGGTGCTACTCGTGGAAACCCAGCAAGCGAAGCTGCTCGTCCACCTCCTCCTTAGAGCACGATCATGGTCTCATGTGAACACTAAACAAAGAAGACTGCGGCAAAGGGATCTCCCTCTCATCCCCATCAGTAAACAACATCCTATATACTAGACTGTCCAAATCAGAATCAGTAGTGACAAAGTGATGAGTTTTCATAGCAACAAGGTCAAGCCTTTGTGGCGCTAAAATAGTATCATTGGGGTCCACTGAAAGCCCTAATGTAATGACCATACGTGAGGAAATGATGCCCCCATAGATAGGTCCCCTAGTAGCTAGGCGACGAGCTATAAGCGAGCCAAGGTTGTACCGAGTGTCATTGTTAAGCGCAGCAGCAAGGAAGGCTAAATGATAGTTGGAGATATTACTCGTATTCTCCCTACCAAGAACGCTAGTCGCAAGATAATATGCAAAGTATCTAAGAGCAGGGAGTTGGATGTTTCTTATCTTTCCGCGCTACGCCACGTGGTCATCATCATTGGTCACCCCTCGGTAAAGCTCCAGCAAATCAGCGGGTCGCCCTTGAATTTTCTTCACGGTCCCTACATACTTACACCTACAACACTGCAAAATATTTCCAATGACATGGTAAAGGGCATATTATAAATTTTGAAAGAGATAGTTGACTGATAGGGCATGTTAGTAAACGCGAAGCTCTCAACAAAGATTTTGGTGAGCATAGCGTATTGCTCACTCTCATCTTGCATATATGAGGTCAAACCAACCCTTTCAATCAGTAACAAGAAATCATCAAGAATCTCTACAACTTGTAAGAAAGTAAAACAAGGAAAAGTAGATGGGTGAGCATCCCCGTCATCCCTTTCATTACCAATTCGAGTTGCAATGAGATCTTCATTGTATGATGGCCTAAAATGAGAGGCTGATCTTGAGGGCCTCGACCTCCTAGGTGCATCCCTCTCAAATATCTCTCCAAAAGTATGGTTGTTCATGCTTGGTATTCTGAAATTTAAATACCTATTAAACAATTGATTGCAAAGTGAATATAATGAAGGGTACTACTCATAGGGACTTGTAAGAGGCCTAAACATGCATCAACTCTATATCTCTAAGCATCAAACAAGCTTACAAGCTCTCATAACCTGTCACCTACAGCAGCAAAATACTCAAGATATAATCCACTAAACACAAATCTACATGGACAAGGGGAGGAGTCACATACCAGAGAACAAGTGCTCCAAATTTTAGCAACAAAGATGGGCTGAACAAGGAGATCGAAAAAATCGAGAGCAAGCATAGCAAGAACACGATTTTGAGCAATGAACTAAAGCTTACTCGGGAGAGAGAAGAAAGTGGTAGGTGAGAGAGTTAGTGGAGGGCCAGGGGTGGCCCACACCATGGCATGGCGCCACCAGGCGGTGTGCCTGCCTGGTGGGTCCCCCTGGTACCTTCCAGGCACTCCTCTGCCCCTTTTTCACGTAAAAATTTAATATGAATTTTCTGGAATTTTTCGAGACACTTTATTTTGGGCAATTTTCACGCATAGATGAATGATTTTCTGACAGACAGATTTTTTTTGGAATGATGTAATGACAAAACAAGGCTGGAACTATAGGAGTTCTAAGACACTCTAATATGCAAACAACTAACAACAAAAAGGAAAACTAATCGAAAACAAAAACTAAAATGGATAGAAAATAAGTGGAGATAATCATAGTGAAAACATTGTTTTGTTCAACGAAATCCTTTTGTTAACAAGGTTGATCAGGTCTTGTTACCAAAACAATTTCATATGAGACAAAACTTTGTATTCCACTAATGATTATGTTACCTCAACCTTGATAGCAATGGTCCCAATCATAATAGTTTCAAATTTTCTCTTGGTATGGGACAATATATCTCTCCAACTTGAATGCCCTCAACATGTTCAATTGAATTCAAACCATAAGTCCTTTCAATCTTCTTGGGGAAATAGACGGTATGTTCCTTGTCATTAACATTGAAAGTCACCTTTCCTTGATTACAATTAATAACAGCTCCTGTAGTATGAAGAAAAGGTTTCCCAACAATAATAGACATATTATCATCTTCAGGCATTTCAAGCACAACAAAATCAGTTAATATCAAGAAATTATGAGCCACTTGAACAGGTACATCTTCACATATACCAACAGGAATAGTGGTAGATTTATCAACCATTTTCAAAGATATATCAGTTGGTATCAGTTTTTCTAGTTGAATCCTCTTATAGAGAGAGAAAGGCATAACACTAACTCCAGCTCCCAAATCACACAAAGCAGTTCTAACATAACTATTCTTAATAGAGAAAGGGATAGTTGGAATCCCTGGGTCTCCAAGTTTCTTAGGAACCTTACCATTAAAGGAATAACTAGCAAGCAAAGTAGAAATTTCTTCATTAGGGATCTTCCTTTTATTCGAGAAAATATCCTTCATATACTTTGAGTAAGGAGGCAATTTAATAGCATCAGTCAAAGGAATTTGCAGGAATAAAGGTTTCATCCACTCACAAAACTTATTATAGTGTTCATCTTCCTTTGACTTGTGTTTTTTATCAGGGAAAGGCATAGGTTTTTGGACCCAAGGCTCTCTTTCACTACCATGTTTCTTAGCAGTACAATCTTCTTTAGTGTATTTAGTATTCTTAGTGTGCTTTTCAGGTTCTTCTTCAACTTTTTCTTCATTAGGAAGTTCATTTTCTTCATTACCACTTTCAGTTTCAGCATCAGAGGCAGATATACTATTAGGATCTATAGCAAGTTCAGAGGGTTCTACAACAGTTTTATGTTTCTTTTTCCTTTTCTTATGAGTAGAGCCACTATTTTTAGCTTGTTGAGAATCATGCTCAATTATTTTGGGATGCCCCTCAGGATATAGAGGATCCTTGGTAGCAGCACCACTTCTAGTTCTAATTTCATAAGCATGTTTTTCTTTAGCAGCATTAACTAGCAAGTCTTTTTGCACTTTAATGAGTTGATCTATTTGAGTTTGAACCATTTGAAAGTGTTTAACAATCATTTTAACATCATTAGAGGTTCTTTCCACAATATCTTCCAATTCAACAATAGCTCTAGTGTTTTCCATTAGATGATTTTGCACCCTTTTATTAAAATTATCTTGCTTAACAATAAAGATATCAAATTCTTCTAAGCATTGATCAGGAGGTTTAGAGTAAGGGATATCACCTTCAGCAAAGTGTTGGAGAGAGTGTACCTCAATAGTGGATGAGTGGGGAATTGGTTTACATAATTCTTCTATAGGAGGTAAATTCTTGACATCTGCAGCTTTAATTCCCTTCTCCTTAATACATTTCTTAGCTTCCTTCATCACTTCATCATTTAATTCAATAGTTCCCCTCTTCTTAGATAATGGTATAGGCGCTGGAATAGTTGGTTCAGGTATGATTACTTCAGGTATAGCTGGTTCAGGAGGAGTCCAATCTTCATAGTTCTTGCTTATTTTAGCCATTAATTCCTCAGCTTCCTTGGGAGTCCTATTCCTGAAAACACAATTAGCACAACTATCTAGGTATGTCCTAGATTCTTCAGTTAGTCCATTATAAAATATATCAGGAAGCTCATTCTTTGGTAATGGACTTCCAGCCTGTGCATGAATCAAAGAACAAAACCTTGCCCATGATTCAGGCAATATCTCTTTTTCTCCCTGTTTAAAATAAAAAAGTTCCTGCAAAATAGCATGTCTAGCACTTGGAGGAAAACATTTCTGCAGAAAAGTACTAATCAAGCAATCAGGGCTATCAATAGATCCAGGAGGTAAATTACTAAACCAAGTTTTAGCTTCTCCTTTCAGTGAAAAGGAGAAAATCTTAGCAACAAAGTAAGTACGCATCTTAATATCATCAGAAAACAGGCCACTCATGGTAGAAAGCTCAGTCATATGTGCTATCGCACTTTCATTCTTAGTCCCACAAAAAGGTTCTTTCTCAACAATAGCTATGTAAGATAGATCGAGAGAGAAATCATAATCTTTATCTTTAATATTTATGGGAGAAGCAGCATACTTAGCAATAGGAGACAATTTGGGTCGAATAGTATGACTCTCAAGGAGACTCTTAACAGCGCTCCTATCATGGGTGTTTTTACATTCTTTAATAAATTCATCGGTCATCTCATCATAACCATCTTCAATATCATAACTTTCACTAGACTCAGGTGAACTAATAGGTGTAGTAGTGTCTTCATTAGGAGTTTCAGTATTTCCAGCTATAGTTCTAGCAGCCGTAGCATCTAGGAAAGGACCTAATGAACCACTCTTATCAAGCACAGTAGAAGCAGCATCATAAGTATCAGAAGTTTCAGATTCAGCAGTAGTAGCAGTATGTGTAGCATGTGTATGTGGTGGTGTAACGAGCTTACTCATAACAGATGGTGAATCAAGAGCAACAGAGGTGTTCAGAACCGTACCTCTTCTTGTAGTGAATGGTAAAATAGGAACCTTGCCATCACGAGACTTACCCATGATGGATGGATAATAGCGAACAATAGAGAATCCAAATGAACTTGATAAATAAAGTTATGCTCCCTGGCAACGGCACCAGAAATAGTCTTGATGACCCACAAGTATAGGGGGTGTATCGCAGTATTTTCGAGGGAAGTGAAACCCAATTTATTGATTCGACACAAGGGGAGCCAGAGAATATTTATAAGCCTTAACAACTGAGTTGTCAATTTAGCTACACCTGGAAACAATCTTGCTCACAACAGTTTATCAGTAGCAATAGTTTTGTAGTAGGAATAGCAAAGTAGCAGCGGCAGTAAAGCAAAGACAGTAGTTACAATAGCAGCAAATAGTAGGATTCAAGTGTGGTAGGCATATGGATGGATGGACGGGCGTTGCATAGACAAGACAATTCACATAGCAATCAGAACATAGGGCAATTGCAGATAAATAAGATAAAGCATCCAAGTACTAGATAATCCTAGGCATGTGTTCCATATATAGTCATACGTGCTCGCAATGAGAACTTGCACAACATCTTTTGTCCTACCAGCCCGTTTGCAGCGGGGCCTCAAGGGAACTACTGGCAATTAAGGTGCTCCTTTTAATAGAGCACCGGAGCAAAGCATTAACACTCCGTGAACACATGTGATCCTCACATCAAAGCCATTCCCTCCGGTGATCCCGATTTCTGTCACTTCGGGGCCATTGGTTCCGGACAACAACGAGTGGGTACAACTTGCAGATAAGACCAAAAACAATACTATCATAATGAATCAATAACAAGTTCAGATCTAAAATCATGGCACTCGGGCCCGAGTGACAAGCATTAAGCATAACAAGTTGCAACAAAGTCAAAAAACACTAATAGTAGATACTAGGCACCATGCCCTAACAATCCGATGCCATTACATGAACGATCTCATCCACTCCCTACCATCCCCATAGCCTACAGCGGGGATTACTCACTCATAGATGGGGGAAACATGGATGGTAGATGGAGAAGCGATGGTGATGATGATGGCGATGATCTCCTCCAATTCCCTGGCCTGACAGGGTGCCAGAACGGAGTTTCTGGTGCTGTTTCGTGGAATCTGGTGGTGGCGGTGGAGCGGAACTCCTAGAAAAACGTTGAACCCGCCCAGAGTTTTTAGGTCAGAAGGCTTCTTATGGGCGAAGAGGGGGACCGAGGGGGTGTCTGGGGCAGGCAGACCACCCCCTGGCGTGGCCTGGGCTAGCCCGCGTGGCTAGGTGGTGTGGCCTGGGCCCAGCCCTCCTCCATCTCGTATTCTGGTTCTGGGAGTCTTCTGGTGAAATAGGATTTTCGGCATATTTTCCGGGATTTTTCCTGATAGTTGATTTTCTGCACAAAAAGTAGACACCAGGGCAATTCTACTGAAAACAGCGTCAGTCCATGTTAGTTGCATCCGAATCACACAAGTTTAGAGGAGAAACAATAGCAAAAGTGTTCGGGAAAGTAGATACGTTTTGGACATATCAACGTGCAGCTCTGTGATGTTATCCTGAAGATCCGGTTCTTGAGTAATTGTCTTCCCGACGGTTGGAATGGTGATGCTGTTCCGGAGCCCGCTGGGGTCTTACATCGTTCGACGCCGGATCCGTGCGGCATTGGTCGGATAGAGGGACCAGTTTTCCGCTTTTGGATTTCACGGCCTTCTACTATTCCAGACCCTTGGTGAGTATCTTGATGCCCAATCGAACCTGTTTCGGTCCTAGATTATTTGCCAGGATGTCTCGAGCAGCAGCGGTGTTTTGCAGTGGTGTTGGGTACACCAGATCTCCCTTGCTATCGAGTCGAGGCATCCCCGGATCTCTCTCAAAGAGAACCTTACGTACTTCCGGAAATTGATTGTTATGTGTATGTCATTTCTGGTTCTTCTGATGTTGTAGAGAGATGAGCTTCTCTGTCTTGGCCATGCGCTTCTTCTCTTCCTCGATGTTTTTAGCTTCATCCAGGAGTACTTGGCGACGCGCTTCTAGAGCTTGGGCCCTTTCGTCCAATTCCATAGCAGTTAGTTCTGATGTCGTAGGGATAGGTGTGGCTAATGCAGCATCGATGAGTTTACGGGCACCTGCGGTGACCACGTGTCGATCCATTGATTCTTCTTTGGGCTCATCTGGGATGAGTGCTCCATCCGAGTCTTCCTCGTATTCCTCGGCAATCACCTCCTCTGCTAGAAGTTCTTTTGCCAGGGTCTTGTTCTTCTTGTTCCTCTTCTTTGCCTTCTTGGCAGTGTCGGTAGCAAAGACGGCTTTGGGCCCGTTTCCCGGAGTCAAGGTCTGATCGGTACTTTCGGACATCTAGACCTCGGGATTATCTCCGATATCCATGTCATCCTGCGCTTTGGGAGATTTTTCTCCGGATCCTTCATCCATGGATTCTCCTTCTTCTGTAGCTTTGGAGTTGTACTCCTCTTCATACTCCACGGAGAACTTTCGGAAATCCACCGACGTCATCAATTCATCCAAGGATGCGGGTAAGCCGGTGTTTGTTCCGATCGCCTCCAGCACTGAGTCAGTGTTGTCTGCAGCATCGGCAGAGATGGATCCGGATCCAACGTATCCGACGAAATGCGATGTGTGGGTCCTGAGGTAGTTGTGTCTTTCCACGTGGGCTTCCTCGAAGATCTTGATGGTTTCGAGAACCTCATCCACGCTTGCGTCTTGCATGATCATGTGCCTCAACATGTGCCTCAGGAACGGTTGATCTGTTCCGGTGTTGGCAGGGCCAGAACCAAGGTTGTTGTTGTGATCCTCTTGGATTTCAATCTCAGGGGGTGGATCGATCTGGGATTCGGCCTCGCTAGGGAGATCCACTCCAGATTCGACTTGTACCGAAAGATCTGCTTCAAGCTCGGATTTTTCCACTATCTCCACAATGGGTGCGGGCTGGGTGGGATTAGGGTTTTCTAAGATCCAAAACTCTGCCGCCTCTGCGGACAAAGGGGACCCAGAAACTTCTTCTGCCTCTATCATCACTGCTAGGGTGGGTGGGATAGGTTCAACGAATCCGATGTACACATCGATCTCGCTGAAAGACATTATGGTATAGGCAGTCACGGCTTCCCTAGCTGGAATCCAGGTCTCGTCGAGAACGATGAGAGGGATGTCACTGGCGTTGAGGATGCGACCGACGGTGATAGTCTTGCCGATTCCGATTCTTGCAGATTCCTCTCGGAACGCAGATCCGAAGCTCACTTGCCCCACGGTGGGTGCCAACTATCATCAGATTGATGACTGGTACGCCATGAGGCGGTCCTCGAGGCGTGTGGAAGAGAGGGGTGTGAGACATATGGTGTTCTGGGATGGTTAGCACACAAGTTTACCCAGGTTTGAATCCGCCGGCTTTGGACGGATCCTACTCCTGCTAGCAATCCAGTAATACGGCAGAGCCGGAATATGGGTTACAAGGGTTTCGCCTGTGCGAGTTGAGATTGTAGACTATTGTGAGGGTTCCCTAAAGGCTCTCCCTGTTGGGGGGATACCCCCGGGTAGGGTCACGCCGGGGTATAGAGGCCGAGTTAGCCGAGGTAAGGCAAGGTCAAAGCGAGAGCTGGCCGGGTCACCTCAAGGCAGGCCGACCTACGGAGTAACCCAGACCGGAGGATTCCGCCTAACCATGCCCCGGCCGACGTATATCGTAGGTCGGTAGGTTCATTATAACTTGTCTGCAGGTACCCACGGGGCCAGATCAAACAGGCTTGAGCCGGGTTATACCAGGCTTGCAAGAGAAGGAAGGTATCCTGCTGGTCAAAAGGTGGTCTCTATGCGCTTTCGCTCACGCTCCAGCGCACAGAGGGAGGGACCAGCTGGGCGTGGCCGACAAACGTGACGTAGCCCATGGCGGCTGACGCTAGCGCCGCAGAGGGTTACATTGCCTCTGCATGGCTTACGAAGGAAAAATGAGATCTGGTCGGTTTGCTATTTTGGGAGAGGCATATTCCTAGGAATATGCCTCTACGTATGCCCTAACTGGCAACCCAGCCTCCCCTTTATAAGGAGCGCTAGGGCCTCTTTAGAAGGGTCTGGCAGGCGAGTAGTTTGTTCACTGAGTGAGAGTAGTGGCAAGAGTAAGAGAGCTTCTTCTTCCTCCTCTCCCCAATACAGCTCAAGGAGCATCTGTTAACTCAGTGGACTTGGATAATACAAAGAATCTGTGTGTGGAATCACCACACTATCCCTCCCTGGATTCCTCTAGTGCATATTGGCTCCACCTTTAGCCTATCCATGGCATCTGCCGTGACACCACCACGACAGTTGGCGCCCACCGTGGGGCTAGCGGCGCTAGCAGGAGTGAAGATCCGGACGGGAAGCATCATCGGCAACGGTGAGCGCATCATCTCTAGGCTCGTTCAGCGCTTTGGAGCGCTGGACTACGTCAGCGACAATGCTGGTAGCTTTGGCAGGCGACCTCCACCGTGCAATGGCCTCTTCATCAAGCTTGGCGCCCACAAGATCTACGTTGGCGTCGATGTGTCTTTCGTTCACCCGCGGCATGTCATTGAGAGAGGCGAGCCACCCCTTAGCGCGGCTCACGGTGCGTGTATCACTCGCTCCCCTGACTGTGCTAAGGTGATGATGACAGTGCCTGACGCTGGAGCAAGCAAAGACCCGGCACCAGATCCGGAGGTAACACCCAAGGCGCCTAGGAAGAGTAGAGGTCCTCCGCTAGAGAGGCCAGAGAATGTGCTGCAGCAGGCAATGGATAGCTTGGCAAGCCCCATAGCAGCTGTGGTAGATCCGGCACAGGCACAAGCCGAGTTAGAGGAAACTAGGCAGAAAATATTAGAGGGCGCGAAAAAGATAGCCGCAGCTCAGCAGTCGTTGAACATGACGTCGCGCGAGTACGCAAGAGCAAATAAGGTAGATGCTGTAAAAGTAAAAGGGAAAACCTCATCAGTGAAATGAACAAAGAGGGTGAGACCAGAGTTGAGGAATCAGAGAACTTTTTGTCCATGGGACTGCCGAAGTACAACACCCCGGCAAAGAACCTCAGGGCAGCGGATGCGGCTGCATCCGAGTTAGAATGGTTAACGGGTGAAGCCCGACAAAGACAGCAGGAGAGGGTCAACGAGTTGGTTCGGATTGCTAACAGACAGAATGAGGAGTTTCTCAGGGCTAACCCGGCAAGAGCCGGCGCTTCCAAGGTCATTTATTCGGCAGGGGGTAACCCGGAGAATTCCGCTGGGGCTGCATCATCCCCTCATGATGGTCCTAGAAGAGAGGAGGTGGTAACCTCGGCAAGGAGGAACAAACAGATAGTCCCATATGACCCGGCAAGGGCAAGGAAAGGAAAGGCGGTGCAAGGTAATGATGATCGACAAAGTGTCAGCCGAGGTGCAGCCGGCCGAGATAACCACGACCAAGGCAATGCCGGTCAGAGAAGCTCGGCGGGTGCAGGACAGAATTTACCTCGGCAACAGCAGCAGCGGAGTATACCTCGGCAAGAGCAAAGTGTCAGCCAAGGTATGCGGCAAAACTGCGCTCAACGAGAGCAAGACCGATACAATGATGGTGATTCGGAAATGGCGAATGCAGGATATCATAGGCCGGATCATCATGTGATAGGGTCAAGATTGGGAAGCAGGAATTTGCTACCAGATGATGCTAGGCTGAAGCTGGATCGGCTCTATAGGTCAGAGCAAATTGAGGGGCAAGGTCCTCCGGGTCTAGCATGTTTTGGGCCCTGAGTCATGAAAGAGCCTCCAGTACCTAACTTCCAGTTACCTAGAGGCACGAAAACATATGACGGCAGCACTAAGCCAGAGGATTGATTAATCAACTACGCAACAGCAGTAAAAATTGCTACATGCAATTTGAGATGGGCAGTGAGATACGTACCTCATATGCTGGAGGCGCCAGCGAGGGTATGGTTAAAATTTTTACCACCCGGTAGTATCAATTGCTAACTGGATTTTGAGGAAATGTTCGTCAGTAATTTCTCAAGCACATATCAGAGGCCGAATAGGCCACAGACCCTAGCAATGTGCTAGCAGAGACCAAATGAGACAGACCGGGAGTTCCTAACTCGCTGGTGCAATGTGCGAAACTCATGTGAAGGCGTGATTGAGTCACAGGCCATAGCTTGGTTTGCGCAAGGGTGTAGATATTCAAGCATGTTGTGGCAAAGGTTACAAAGGGATATGCCAACTACACTGGCAGAAACAATCCGGATTGCTGATTCATATGCTTTAGGTGATCCAACTCAACCCTGGCTTGTGTCAAACGAGTCAAATGAGGAGTACTGCCAGCGAGATGGAGCCGGATCATCCCGGCGAAATGACTACCGGAGTAAGAGAAGAGATGATAGACCGGATTATAGGTATAGTTTGCAACAAGTTGCTGCTGTAAACCAAGATCAACCCGGAGCAGGGAGTAATAAGCGTTAGAAAACTGGAGGGCAGCAGTGGACTCCAAAAAATGATGGCAGGAAAACTTGGACGCCGGAGCAAAAGAGACAGTGGCAATAAAAGAACGACAAATCGAGGTATACATATGAGGCAATGCTGGATCAGCTGTGCAAGTTCCACACGCCAAATCCAAGTAACCCGGCGGGTCATACAACTCGGCAGTGTGACTGGATGAGGAAGATAGAGCAAAGTGGTTCGGGGAATGCTCAAGCACCTCGGAACGATCAACCATTGTAGGAGTTACCTCGATAGCAACTACTCTCCGAAGCAAATATGCAACAGTTAATGTTGCCACCACCTCCGCCGAGGTATGAAATCCATGAGAGAAGGGATGCAGTACATTAGGTGGATAATCAGCATCATCTAGATCAAAGGTACCCCGGCAATGAGAGGAGAAATGAGTACAGGGAGCACCACCAGAGTTACTGTGTGTTTACCACGGAGGAAATGGATAGAAAGAGCTTGCAACGCCGACATATGGAAGTGAATGCGGTTATGCCGGCAGTGACGAGGTATTTGCCTTAGTCTGATCAGGAAATTACCTGGAGTATCAAGGACCATCCCAGGCTCATGCTGAGTCTTGGTTCGTATGCATTAGTGCTAGACCCAACGTTCATCGGGCCAAATATCAATGTGAGATTCTCCAAGGTGCTGATTGACAATGGCAGCAGCATCAACATCATGTACATGGATACAATGCGCAAGTTGGGTATCTCGGAGAACATGCTCCAATCTACAAGGAAAACTTTCCATGGCATTGTGCCAGGTATCTCCTGTGAACCCATTGGCAAGGTCCGGGTTGACGTATTATTCGGCACAAGAGATAACTGCCGAACTAAGAATTTGGAGTTTGAGGTTGTGAACTTAGAAAGCGTGTATCACGCATTACTCGGCAGGCCAGCCCTGAACAAATTCATGGCAAGTACTCACATCAGTTACCTGAAGATGAAGTTGCCTGGGCCAAATGGAATAATTACCATAGCTGGGGATTTCCGACGTTCCATTGAGTGTGCATCAACCGGGTCTAACCTGGCCAAGTCACTCGTGATTGCACAAGAAAAGAGAAAAATCTAGGAAGTAGCGGCATTGGCTCAGTCCGCGCAGTAGTACATGCCGGTGCTGAGTAACCCACATGGAAGTGTCTCATTTCAAGCAACAAAGGATACAAACAAAGTGCCCGTTGATGATCTATTCCCAGAGCACACCGTAACAATTGGTGCCGAGTTAACTGAGAAATAGGAAAGTGAGCTTGTCAATTTCCTCCATGAAAATTGGGATACCTTTTCTTGGTCCACACAGGACTTGCGAGGTGTTCCGAGGGAATTGGCCGAGCACTCTTTGAATGTGACACCCGGAGCAAAGCCAGTGAAGCAACCTCTCCGCCGCTTCGCCAAAGATAGGAGAAAAGTCATTGGAGATGAGATAGCGCGGCTCCTCGCAGCCGGGTTCATCATGGAAGTGCTTTACCTGGACTGGTTATCTAATCCAGTTCTTGTTGAAAAGAAGAAAGATGATCCGAATGTAGCAGTGGTTTGGCGTATGCGCATCGATTACACAAACCTAAATAAGGCGTGCCCAAAAGATCCATTCTTGCTGCCTAGGATAGATCAGGTCATAGATTCTACTGCCGGATGTGAACTGTTGTCATTCATAGACGCGTATTCTGGTTTCCACTAGATACCTCTGAACCCGGATGATCAAATAAAGACTACGTTTATCACCCCGTATGGGGCTTATTGCTATCGCACTATGCCTTTTGGTTTACGTAATGCAGGGGCAACGTATCAACGATGTATTCAAAAATGCTTACATGACCAAATTGGTCAGAATGTGCAAGTGTATGTGGATGATGTGGTTATAAAGACCAAGGAAAGCGAAACGCTCCTTGATGATATCCGGCAAACATTCACGAACCTAAGGAGGTTCCGAATGAAGATTAACCCGGAGAAGTGTACCTTAAGTGTCCCGGCTAGAAAATTACTCGGATTTCTTGTCTCTAGCCAAGGTATCGAAGCTAACCCAACTAAAATCCGAGCCATAGAGCGAATGGAATTGCCGAAGTGCCTTAACAATGTCTAGAAGTTCACGGGTTGCCTGGCATCCTTAAGTCGGTTCGTATGTCGGTTGGGAGAAAAGGCATTGCCTCTGTATCAGCTGATGAAAAAGTCGGACAAGTTCATATGGACGCCGCATGCCAATGCAGCCTTCATTGAGTTAAAGAAAATGTTAGCCGATGCACCCGTGTTAGTCTCTCCACTATCAAAAGAGCCAATGTTGCTCTACATAGCCGCAACCAACCGAGTTGTAAGTGCAGTAATAGTGGTAGAGCGCGACGAAGAGGGTAAGTTGGTGCAAAGGCCAGTCTATTACTTGAGCGAGGTATTGTCAGCTTCAAAGCAAAACTATCCTCACTATCAGAAGATGGCATATGGTGTGTATATGGTAGCTAAGAAGCTGAAGCACTATTTTTAAGAGCACCCCATCAAAGTGATATGTGAAGCCCCCATATCTCAAATAATGAGCAACAAGGATGCAAGCGGACGGATCGCAAAATGTGCAATTGAGCTAGCCCCTTACGCTCCACAATACGACAGGAGAGATGAGATCAAGTCTTAGGCCATGGCTGACTTTTTCGTAGATTGGGCTGAAATGTAATATGAGCCACCGTTGCCAGATCCGAATTACTGGAGAATGCATTTTGACGGATCAAAAACAAAAACAGGGTTAGGCGCCGGAGTTGTGCTTACCTCTCCCAAGAAAGACCAACTGAAGTATGTGCTGCAGATCCACTTCACAGCATCAAATAATGTTGCTGAGTATGAAGCACTTGTGCATGGATTCAAAGTAGCAAAAGAAATTGGGATACATTGGATCCAGTGCTTCGGTGACTCGGATTTGGTAGTTCAGCAAGTCTCAGGGCAATGGGATGCTTTGGATGCAAATATGGCATTGTACAGATTTCATGTGCAGAAGATATCAGGATACTTCGAGGGATGTGAGTTTCATCATGTACCTCGGCTGGAAAATGAGGCTGCCGACGTACTGTCAAAGCTCGGATCAATGCGACAAGCGATCCCACCGGATGTAGCACTAGAGCACCTCAGAAAGCCATCTATCAGGCCATCCCCAGAATCCGAGTCAATCTATATCCCGGCCAATCCGAAGTCTGAAGCTGTGCCCATGGACATTGATGTGGGAAGTGGTTCAGGAATCCCGGGGACTGCCTCGGCAAACCCGGGGACTGCTTCGCACAACCCGGGGACTGCGCAGCGTGACCCGGCAGAGGTTATGTCGGCAGATCGAATGGAAATTAACGAGGATGTGTTTCCGGTGCGAGCTATACCAGCTTGGGCACTGCCCATATTCCAGTTCCTGAAGGATGGATCTTTGCCCAATGAAGAAGTGCTTTCAAGGCAAATTCAGAGGAGGGCAAAGGCATACACGACTATCAATGCCGAACTATACAAGAGGAGTGTAACAAATGTCCTGCAATGAAGAAGGGCTTGACATCCTCCGAGATATACATCAAGGGGAATGTGGGCATCACGCCTCATCCAGAGCCTTAGTGGCAAAAGCTTTCAGGCATGGATTTTACTGGCTAAGTGCCATGGAGCAAGCAGAGGATCTAGTAATAAAATGCAATGGTTGTCAGAGGTATGCTACCAAGACACACAGGCCAATGTCGGAGCTCAAGACCATACCGATTACCTGGCCATTTGCCGTATGGTGTTTGGATATGGTTGGCCCATTTAAGCAGACAAAAGGAAACATGACCCATATCTTGGTTATGGTTGACAAGTTTACAAAATGGATTGAAGTAAAGCCGATAAGAAAATGTGATGGAGCTACAGCTCTGGCATTCCTCAAAGATATCATTTTGAGATATGGCTATCCTCACAGTATCATAACAGATAACGATACCAATTTTGCTGAGGGAGCATTTGTGCGATTCTTCCGGGATAAGAAGATCCGGCTGGACGTTGCCTCAGTAGCCCACCCCGCATCGAACAGACAAGTGGAAAGGTCCAATGGATTAGTATTATCTGGGATAAAACCCCGGCTCATGGAGCCGCTACAAAGATCAGCGGGGTGCTGGATAGAAGAACTACCAGCGGTACTGTGGAGTTTAAGAACAACTCTGAATCAATCAACGGGATATACGCCATTTTTTCTGGTATATGGGGCAGAAGTTGTATTACCAGCCGACATAGAGCATGATTCACCTAGGGTCACCCAATACTTAGAAGCCGAAGTGCGAGAAGCCTAGCAAAATGATGTTGACCTGCTAGAAGAAGCAAGAGAATTGGCATTGTCCAGATCCGCCATATATCAGCAAAACCTCCGACGCTATCATAGCCGGAAAGTAAACCCCCGAGTCTTCTGGGAAGGTGATCTGGTACTCCAGCTAGTACAACGTACTGCTAGCATGCATAAGTTATCCCCCCATGGGAAGGACCATTCATTGTCAGTAAAGCATTGCACAATGACTCTTATTATCTCATTAACGCACAACCACAAGAGAAGAGTAAGGCGGACAGGTCCGGCGAGGAATCTAAGCGTCCATGGAATGTAGCGCTACTTCGTCCGTTCTACACTTAAGAAAGAAGTGTCTGTATCCGAGTCTCTCATATGTCAGTATGTATGCCGGCAATGAGTTTATCAATGAAATCTTGGCACCTCGAGCAGTAACTCGGGGACTGCCTTAGTAATGTTTGTTGTTCCTTATGTTTACTATTTATTTTTATGCCGGCTGGCTTAAGTCCTTTCTGCCTAAGTCGGATTAGTAGGGTGTGAGCACCAAAAACTCAACTCTTCAACTTGCTGCTGCCCAACAAGAATTGGCTTCATGGAAAGCAAGAGAACGAGTTTGGAATTGCATAGCACACAAAAAACGACTAATGAGAAGAACATAATCGAGCCGACATTTATTGTTCGGACTAACCCTGTGTTTACTTTATCTTTACTATGCTGGATTATTTTGAGCTAATCCTAAAGTTTCCAAGTATTGTTAAGCCAATTTTTGAAACTCGGACTCGTAAGTTACAAAACCGAATCAAGGTAGATGTGAGCCGAGCCATGAAATTGAAGAAACAAGAAAATGAAACTCGGGGACTACGCCCGAGCTAATCCGGTGTGAATAACTTAATAGAAAAATATAATCAGTATGATTGATACATCTGCACCCAGCATATCGGGGATCTGATAAATTTCAAAATGTTTTTGATGCTCAAGGAGCAGCAGCATGAGGGGGTAACTCGGTGCCAGCAGGTGGAGCTGCGGCTTCAGCTTAGGTGTTCGGATCATCCTCAGCCTCGTCATCATATTCATTCTTTTCGAGATCAGAGGCTTCGTCCTCTTCCTCTTTGTCCGAACCATCTTCGACGTATTCGTCGTCAACAATGCAGAGGAAGCTCGGTCCTTCATTCCATTAATGGACAGGGGCAAACTGGATAAGGTTGTGGGCACAAGCCTTGCGCCGGGCAACCCAATCCGGATCATTCGACCACCTGGACCCGGTACGCAAGCGCTCAAGGACATTCAAATCCAGCTTTTCATACCAAGTGAGCACGAAGTGGAGGACAGTATCAGCTCTGGCACGTGCGGCTAATTCCCTCCAGAGGTCGAGCTGGGTCTCGTTATCCATCAGCCTATTGATCAAAGCAGTGGATCCCTCCGGAGGATCCTCACTAGGCCAAAATGCGTTGAAGATCCGGACGGTCGAATCCAGGATACCCGAACCATAGTTCTTCACAATTTCAATTCGGGAGGATAGGCTGACCAACAGGTCCTCCATGTCAGAAGAAATGGTTTCAGAGCCAGGACCAGTTGGGGTACCCCTCTGCCGGCGGAACTTGGCAACAGCAGTAGCTGCAATGGCATCGCTCGCTAGGAATTTGCCTGAAAACAAAACAAGTGAAGTAAGTAAAGGAGTTTAACCCAGAGAAATACATGTCGGCGGAAGGAAAAGAGCTTACGGGAGAGATGACTACGGATCCGGGTCAGCTCTATGGTGCAATCAGCACGCCTCTTCCGGAGCATCTCAAGTTCGCCACTAGCCGACTCAAGCTTGATGTTGGCCTCCTTCAGCAACTCTTGATCCTTTGCAAGTTGGAGGCTAAGACGTTCTCGCTCTTCGATGAAGCCTTGGCCAGCCTAGTCCATCTTAGCCTTGTGGAGCTCTTTGAGTTTTTTCATCTTAGCCTTGAGCTTGGCGAGTTCATCGTCCTTGGCTCGGAGCTTGGCAAACTCATCATCCGTCTTCTTAAGTTCGTCCTGATTTTTCCCTACTTGTTCGAGAAAATGCAGCATCATATCAGGCAGGGGCACACTATCTTCAAGGGATGCTGCAATGGTTTGTTGACCTGGCAGAGCCGAGGTATAAATATCTGCCGAGTCAAGGAGAAAGGAGAAAAAGCACGGAAAAGGGATAACCAAAGCGAATTACCTTTTATATCGTCCAAATTTTTTCTCATGATAGTATTTTCGGCCTCCACTTCGGCTGTGCAATCCAAATCACAGGTTAGTTCGGCGGCAAAAGGCAAAGAAGGATGGGGGTAAAAGTGAAAGAGGGAACTTAACCTTTTTCTCGCACGTAGCAAGAAGTGCAACATGTTTCAAGTGAAGCCCTTTGTGTGAGTCCAAGAGGCGCTGAAACTCAGCAGTCCGACGATTGGTAGTGATCTGAAAAGAGCAATGTTAGCTCAGCTATATGCATATCTGAAGTATACAAAATACGGGCCAAGTGGAACTTAACCCGGCTCTAGGTGTGTGCATATTCGAAGTATACAAAACCCGGGCCAAGTGGAACTTAACCCGGCTCTAGGTGTGTGGATATTCGAAGTCTACAAGATCCGGGCCAAGTGGAACTTAACCCGGCTCTAGGTGTGTGCATATTCGAGGTGTACAAAATCCGGGCCAAGTGGAACTTAACCCGGCTTTGGGTGTGTGCATATTCTAAGCTACTAAGGAGCTATGCTAGTTCTCTAAGGAGCTTCCGCCGAGTAACAAGTTACTCCCCCGGAGGCTCGGGGACTAATGGATATATCTCTAAGCACTTGTGCATATTAAGGAAAAGACAAGGTAGCGTACCTCCATCATCCGGCCAACGATGTTAATAGCCTTGGCTGTCGTGTTCATCTGAGCGCTGAAATCGGCAGGCCCAAACTTCTCCGGGAGATCATCGTTTGGATTGACGAACTCCGCATTATTCCAATTATTGACATATTCAATCAAAGCCGGAGGATAGCTCTCTCCACTAAGCATGTGAGGCGCGACCAAACCTTTGGCATGGGCCTCTCTCCTCGCAACTAGGGCGGCAGCGGGTCTGGTATGCAGTGCAAGTTGCTTGCTGCCAGCTGACCCGGAGGAGGCATCTCTCTTCGGTAGCATGGACGCAAGGGTGCGCTGTCCAGCCTCGATGGATGATGCCTTGGTGGCATCAGAACCTTTCTTGGCCTGACTGCCGGCCTTGGGCGGCTTTTGGGAGGCTAAGGCTTGGGCAGCCGGTTTAGACTTGGGCGCAACCTTAGTGCTCGTTGGGTCTTCTCGCCGAGTCTTGGAAGACTCGGACGAGGCAGAAGGAGTTGGTGTTGGTGCTGACGCCGATGCTAGTGGTGCTGGTGGTACTGGCGCTGGTGTTTGTGCTACTGATGGTGCCGTTGCTGGTGCTGATGTTGGTGCTGCTGCTACTGATACCTCAGAAACGACGGGTTGCGGCTGAGCCGATGAAGAGCTGGGAGTGTCCAGCCTTAGCGTGTCCTCGGCCACACCACTTCCCCCTGCACCCAGGTTGCCCTCCTCTGAACGATATGGGCTAAGATCCGGTGCAGTCACCGAGCCTTCCTAAACTGGGCTCAGCGGGCGCGTGTCATCGTCGCGAGGGGGAGATGGGGTGCACCGGAAAGATGAAGCAATGCTGGAGCTGCTTTGGGGAACCTCCATGGCAACCCTGCCGAATTAAACAACGAATAACAAATTATATAACAAAGAGAGAGGCATGGAGACAAAGAAGCATGAAGCGTAAAATTGGACAAGGAAAAAGAAACTCACTCATCAGAAGTCCGAGGCTCCCTGGGCTTTCGAGCTCTCCGAACTATGGCCTTAGTAGGAGGCTTGCTGGCGACCTCAGGAGACTTCTTCCGCCTTTTGGTGTTTTGGGGAGGCTCGGAAGAAGCAGCTGAAGTGGCGGCCTGCTTCTTAGACACGGTCGGGACCGTCTCACTCGTAGCAAGAGGGGGATCCTCGTGGATCTACCCAGCCAGGTTAGCTGAAGCCGGAAATGCGTAAGAAATGGGCACCGGGTCAAATACCTCCAACACCTCAATATTGGAATCATCCTCATCGTCAGGCCAACCCCTTAAGGAAAAGAAGTTACCAGAGGATCGCTTGGATGCGTACGGGGTAGGCAAGAACATTTCTTGATCCGGCTCCTCCTCGTCTGAGACAAGTCGATCCTTTCCCCATTTGAGGGAAGGCTTGGTGCCATCTTCAATGGTCTGCTAGAGAAACAACTAAAGACAAAATGCAAGGGGATCAGATAAACAACATGCTCCGATATAGGGTATAACCCGGAGAAGGATTGGGTAATGAAATTTACTGTAGGAGGAGGCTTGTCCCAGCAGTAGTGCTCCATCCCCCACTCCCAATCCGTGTTGAAGTCTTTGTCAGTCATGAAGATAGCCTTAACCCGGCGGAAGATCTCGGTGTTGTTCAGCTTGAAGGAGGAGGTCCGGTTCGGGTCAAGACGCCAGCTCATATGGTAGAGTTTGTGTGTGCGCTTCTGCAGGGGGAAATATGACTGTGGACGAATGTGATCATCACATCCTCGTTCCGCAGCCCCAGCTCCTTCAGTTGCTTGAACCATTTATTAACCTGATTCACCAAGGCAGTTGGCTTCATGGGAATCCGGTTCCATAGATCCGGATTAGGAGGGCCCATCGCGAAGGGGCGTAGCCGGATCAGGTCTTCATCCAAGGTGTTCCTCACATAGAAGAAGGTCCGGGCCCAGCCCTTTCAGGACTCGAGGCCGGTAACCCGGGGAAAGACGAAATTCTTGTGGGGAGAGATGGAAGCAGCACCGCACAGGGTGAGCAATTTGTCGGCAGGGGCAGCTGACTTATCCGGGATAACGTTCTTCCGGAGACCGAAGAATCGGATCCAAAGCTCTTTAGTAGGCCACAAGCCGAGGTAGCCCTCTACAGCGGATGCGAAGGAGGAGAGGGAAGTAATGTCGTTCTGTAACACCCTCGAATCGGCCCTATGCAAGTTTTAGCGCTTCCCGCCAAACCCGCATAGAAATGATTCAAGGACGCCCACCAGGCACTTTCGTGCGGGTGGAAAACAAAGTAATATCATTACACAATAGTCCACGATGGAACCCACGGAACAAATATATATACAGCAACGACTCACTGAGTCAAGAATACAGATATACAGTACAAAGATCCAAATCACCTAGAAAATGATACAGCATCCGGGTACGGATAAGAAGCAAATTGAGCTAAGAGCCCTGAAGAATAACCAATGGCGTCCATAACCCTGCCCAGGCCAAGCCGGAAGGGTAACCCTGCTAACAACGTCGATCTCAAACCTTCTAAAACAAAAGGGGTGCCGACAAAGGGCAAAGGAAAAATAGGAGTGTTAGTACTGAGGCCAGTACACGGTGAGGCTAGAATTCGGCGGCTCTCACCTACATAGGTATGGTGGGCTGAAGCGGCAGCGAAGCATGCACTAAACAATCTATAGAGACTCGATTCAACTGTCGGCTATTAGAGAGGGATAAGAAAGACCTATTCGGATCCAACCTGATAGTAACACCAAAACATACCCATCCTGGTATTTCCCCCTCGAGACCACACGAGGAAGTCAAACCGAGGAACTCACACAGTTGGCGATTTTATTTATTCCATTAAAGTTGTAGCACTTACTAGTCAGATATAGATAGCATGAGTCATCCCATACCCAGCAGTTGTTGGCACTTTTATTTCATTCCATTGGAGTTGCGATACTTACTAGGCAGGTATAACATGACACGGTACACTCTAGTTCCTCTAGTTGTTGGCACTTTTATTATCCATTCCATTGTAGTGAAGCTGATTACTAGTCTCATATTAAGTCAAATTTATAGCACTACTTTAGTTATGCTTGTCTATGATCGAGATACTATGCTCCAAGTCGTCCATAACCGTGGACACGGCTTTCAGAAAGATTTACCCTGCAGGGGTGCACAAATAGCAACACATGCACGATCAACCTCGGAAAAACCAAATCAAAACCCAACGAGGATTTCATGACAAAGCAATCACAGGGTTCATAAAATATTTCAGGGGGGCACCCCATTAAGCTACCCGTAACAAAGTTGGCTGGCTCCGAGATGGACCCAAGGTTTGCGCCAATGAATGTAAACGACTGGGAACCCAAAAGTGTGACTGGGCTTGTCGATACTGCGAAAACACTTCGCAATTCCTAAACAGTGCAGGTGCTCCATGCACAATCGTAAATAAAGCAGTAAAGCATGGCATAAGTACATGATAGCAACAAAGCCCCAAACTAGTTTGTGGCCCCAAGAAATTAGAAATGAATCAAGCTCTGGCTAAGGGGATTCATGGTCCCATATGCGGATAGTGCGATAGTCAAGGAACATGTATCAAGTACTCGGGGCCTACGGGACACAAGTGAGCGGTTAAAAACCAAATATTTGCTATTGCCCACCGATGCCTCTACATTAGTTATAACTATTCCCAACATTTTAATCATGTTGTATTTAAAGTCATGATCATCTCCACCATTAAACATGTGCCAACCTGCGAACAACGATGGAGCGACAACAATGCGAAGCAGCACCTGAGCAAGCAACTACGACTCGCAAGGCCGATTATCTATCAAAAAACAGGCAATAGGATGTGTCCAAGGCAATATAGAGGCTGCAAGGAATATAAAGGGTGCACGGAAACTAAAGCATCAGAACACGGATAGCAATAGATCAACAGGAGGAAGTAAAGACTATAAATGCAAAATAGGTAGAAAGAGGGAGAATGCTCGCCTAAGAAACACTGCCAAAGATACATTATCCGAAGAACTTGTCGGTACTCGCATCCACTCAATTGCCTAATCCGTGAAGAACCAAAGCACTAAAAGAGACACCGGATGCACTATTTAATACTACGACAGCAGACCGAGCATGATGCATGTATGATGCATGGCATGACAAAGATGCGATGCAATTAGGTAATATTAAGCGGAACCGGGGTCCCAACAATTAATTAGAAGGTTCAAGTTATTTAGATACCCTGCAATTTAAATGTTGCATTAACAAGGCAAAACATAGCATCGGTTCCCTACACAAATTTAAATGGAGCCAATACAAGACTAGAAAAGCCCGCATATGGACTCCATATTTAATTTAGGTGAATCGGCATAATGCCCCCAAACCATCAAAAATGTATGAAAGCATGAATAATTTAATATGCAACAAGAATATGTCATGTATTATAAAAATAGGGGTCTCGAAAAGGGAATCACATTGGTCCAAAGATCTTGGGGGTTCGGGGTTCGGTCTTGGCAGGATCGGTCTTCGAACTCCGGGAAGGAGCACTCGGTGTTCCGTGAAGAAGAGGTTCGGGTCATCGGCTCCCGTAGAAGTCCTTGTCATTCCATGTCGGAGGCCTAGGGTTCCGGCTTCGGTGGTCATTGAAGGACTTGGTTTGGCGTCGGTGGTTCATTGGGTTCGCCTGGGTCCATGTCGATCTTGTCGTCACGAAGATCTTGACGGGTCCTCGGATACACAGTTTGCTTGCACCCAGCTCACTTGATGACGGCGGGGCGAAATAACCCAGGGAAGCCACATGACTTGGCCATAGAGAACACACGTAGGAGACGGGCGAGATGCACCGTGCTACTGGCCTCAAACAAAAACGGAGGAACACTTGTCTTGCGGTGGAACACTGGCGTACCCACACGAGACAATAACCATAGAGCAAGGTTCCTATACATTGAATCAAAACAGCAGGCGAGCACGGCCCAAGTGCTGGACGCGCGCACATGCGCAATGCGGGCAATCTTGAATGAGCACCTGGAGGACGATGCGACATGGCAGACACCGATGCTTGGATAGACGCCGACAGCCGGTGGCGCTGCAGAGGAAGACAGAGGTAGGGCAACGGCGACGACAGCCAAGGGTCCCACGATGCAGAGGTCGACGAGGCACCGAGGGAGGGCCTGACAGCGAGGAGAGATGAGCGGTGAGCGGTGGCGGGTCTCCACGACAGAGAGCGGCCACGAGGTGATCAAGGCAGAGGGAGCCGTGGCCGTCACGGGGAAGCTTGGTCCATGGGGCTTGAGCGACGGAGAGGGGGTAGAGAGCCGAAGGAGGGCGGGGCTGCTGGGTCGATGCCGTGCCTCAGGGGCGGACCTTCTCGCGCTGGTGCCACAGTGGAGAAGGCGCACGATGGCACTGGCCCGATGGGGGGCGGGTACTCGCAGAGGACACGGCACGGCGCTTGAGGCGGAGATGCGCGGGCTCCAGCGACGATGAGGGGGCGCCGGAGCAGGGCTCGGCCGCACCCTGGGGCGAGCGACACTGGTACAGAGCGAGGTGAGGGCGAGGAGGCGAGGGAGGTGGCCGACGACAAGGCCCGGGTCGACGGTGATAGCCAGGAGAGGGCACATCCGAGCGGCGACCGGGTCAAGGAGAAGCTTGGCGGGCCGGCGTCGTCTCTGCGGCCGTCATGGAAGAGAGGCGCCGAAGGAGGTTCTCCGCAAGGTGGAGGCAGCTCGGGTGAGGCCGAGGCCAGCGACGGCAGGGCCTGGCATCGACCGGGGATGAAGGAGGGGTCAGGGGTCTTGATCAAGCGGCGGCGGCGCGGTCGGGGTGGGGATGCGAGGCGTGTATCGCGTGCAGAGAGAGGGGGTGTACGCGTCGGGGTGGGCCGGGTCCTGGTGGGATTTGGGCAGGGTTGGTGGCGCAGACAGGGATG
Organism: Avena sativa; assembly: GCA_916181665.1. NCBI lineage: Eukaryota > Viridiplantae > Streptophyta > Magnoliopsida > Poales > Poaceae > Avena > Avena sativa. Next base: position 537,031,030 of record OV702289.1, on the reverse strand, counting down.
GTGGGGTCGGGCTGGCGGGGTTTACCGCGTGTAGGCGTGGCTGCGCGTGAGCGTGATGTGCGGGATTGGGGTATCCCACGCGAGCGTGTTGACGTGGGATGGGTTCTGGCGGCGGTCGGGGGTGTGGTATAGGTAGCTAGGGTTCTGTGGGGGTTATGGTGTAGGTTAGATCTAGTTTAGGGTTTGGTCTAGCTGGGTTGGGCCTGCCGGGTAGTAGGTTGCCTGGCCTAAACGGCTGGGCTGCCTCCCATGGTACAAAACATTTTTATTTATTTTATTTTTAAAACACATTTGCAAATAGTTTGTAGACAAACCAAAGATCCGAAAAGACGGGGGTTTTATAGTTTGAAATAAAGAAGGGGTATATCTAGAAAACAAAAATAGTCTTTTTTAAAATAGTTTTAGGAAAACATATGCATGATGATGACAATGCTCAAATGCAATGTGGCATGCTGACATGAGCATGCACTCATGATGATGCACAAAAAGAAAACAACACACGATTTTCTAGTAGTGGTTTTACCGGGGTGCTACAATTCCACACCACTAACAATGGATCTCGCCCTCGAGATCCGCCTCATGGTACGAGGAAGAAGGCCAATGATCTGAATCTTCTCGCTTCGTGTAGATCCTCGCGACACCACTAACAAGGATTCTTGCTCCATCTTGAATTCAGCGACACCACCAATCAAGGGATCGTTGCTCATTTTTGTTGAGAGAGCACTCCGGAGAAACAAAGACGAAGGTAAAGGTCTCAAAAGGTAAGGCCACCTCTAACTTCTATGGAAGGAGTAAAATTGCATCGATTCACCATTCAATGTACAAAAGCGAATGATAAGAGTAGTGGTATGGTAGCTACTCCATCCCGCACTCAAAGCATTACTCTGTACATGAACAAAAGAATCGTGCAATCAACTCTCAGAGTTTAGACTAAAGATCTCGATAAGCGATGTCCGGAGAACAAAGGAATGATGCAGGCTCTTCATCAGATCTGACGTCGATGATGTCGTCACGTTGTGGACCACCGGAAGATTCAAAAGAAATCGTATGAAAAGACACAATGATTAGGTTCCACAATGGTTCCATTGGCATGAACAACACATGCTCAAGGTATACTCCAACTTCACCAATGCTCCTCCTTCTCATATGTTTTTCAACGATTCGGATATCCGTCAAGAGACACATACAGATAAAGAGTTCAAGAACAAAAAGATTGGAGGAAGGGTACAACAAACGAGATGCAAATTGATGTTTGTAGCTCCACCGTTATAAAAGAGAGGAATAGAAACCCTGAAGGTACGACAGAATCCCAAACACGAGAAATCCTGGACTCGAAGAAAAGATAAGAGTAGATTCAAAACATGCAGAGGTAAGAGGAGAATAGAATAGGGGTAAGAAGTAAAACAGACCTAATCAGATCTATCCAACCGATTTTCCAAAATAGTTTTGACACTCTACATCGGCCATTAGCTAGGTTATCCTATAGGCTAGACCAGTAGGGTATCATAACTGCTGAGCTCTGATACCACTTTGTAACCCCCTCGAATCGGCCCTATGCAAGTTTTAGCGCTTCCACCAAACCCGCATAGAAATGATTCAAGGACGCTCACGAGGCACTTTCGTGCGGGTGGAAAACGAAGTAATATCATTACACAATAGTCCACGATGGAACCCACAGAACAAATATATATACAGCAATGACTCACTGAGTCAAGAATACAGATATATAGTACAAAGATCCAAATCACCTTGAAAACGATACAGCATCCGGGTACAGATAAGAAGCAAATTGAGCTAAGAGCCCTGAAGAATAACCAATGGCGTACATAACCCTGCCCAGGCCAAGCCGGAAGGGTAACCCTGCTAACGACGTCGATCTCAAACCTGCTAAAACAAAAGGGGTGCCGACAAAGGGCAAAGCAAAAAGAGAGGCGTCAGTACTGAGGCCAGTACACGGCGAGGCTAGAATTCGGCGGCTCTCGCCTACATAGGTATGGTGGGCTAAAGCGGTAGCGAAGCATGCACTAAACAATCTATAGAGACTCGATTCAACTGTCAGCTATTAGAGAGGGATAAGAAAGACCCATTCGGATCCAACCTGATAGTAACACCAAAACATACCCATCCTGGTATTTCCCCCTCGAGACCACACGAGGAAGTCAAACCGAGGAACTCACACAGTTGGCAATTTTATTTATTCCATTATATTTGTAGCACTTACTAGTCAGATATAGATAGCATGAGTCATCCCAAACCTAGCAATTGTTGGCACTTTTATTTCTTTCCATTGGAGTTGCGATACTTACTAGGCAGGTATAACATGACACGATACACTCCAGTTCCTCTAGTTGTTGGCACTTTTATTATCCATTCCATTGTAGTGAAGCTGATTACTAGTCACATATTAAGTCAAATTTATAGCACTACTTTAGTTATGCTTGTCTATGATCGAGATACTGTGCTCCAAGTCATCCATAACCGCGGACACGGCTTTCAAAAAGATTTACCTTGCAGGGGTGCACAAATAGCAACACACGGACGATCAACCTCGGAAAAACCAAATCAAAACCCACCGAGGCTTTCACGACAAAGCAGTCACAGGATTCATAAAATATTTTAGGGGGCCACACCATTAAGCTACCCGCAACGAAGTTGGCCGGCTCCAAGACGGACCCAAGGTTTGCACCAATGGCTGTAAATGACTAGGAACCCGAAAGTGTGACTGGGCTTGTCGATACCGTGAAAACACTCCGCAATTCCTAAACAGTACAGGTGCTCCACGCACAATCGTAAATAAAGCAGTAAAGCGTGGCATAAGTACATGATAGTAATAAAGCCCCAAACTAGTTTGTGGCCTCAAGAAATAAGAAATGAATCAAGCTCTGGCTAAGGGGATTCATGGTCCCACATGCGGATAGTGCGATAGTCGAGGAACAGGTATCAAGTACTCGGGGCCTACGGGACACAAGTGAGCGGTTAAAAACCAAATATTTCCTATTGCCCACCGATGCCTCTACATTAGTTATAACTATTCCCAACATTTTAATCAAGTTGTATTTAAAGTCATGATCATCTCCACCATTAAACATGTGCCAACCTGCGAACAACGGTGGAGCGACAACAACGCGAAGCAGCACCTGAGCAAGCAACTACGACTCGCAAGGCCGACTATCTATCAAACAACAGGCAATAGGATGTGTCCAAGGCAATATAGAGGCTGCAAGGAATATAAAGGGTGCACGGAAACTAAAGCATCGCAACATGGATAGCAATAGATCAATAGGAGGAAGTAAAGACTATAAATGCAAAATAGGTAGAAAGAGGGAGAATGCTCGCCTGGGAAACACTGCTGAAGATACATTATCCGAAGAACTTGTCGGTACTCGCATCCACTCAATGGCCTAATTCGTGAAGAACCAAAGCACTAAAAGAGACACCGGATGCACTATTTAATACTACGACAGCAGACCGAGCATGATGCATGTATGATGCATGGCATGACAAAGATGTGATGCAATTAGGTAATATTAAGCAGAACCGGGGTCCCAACAATTAATTAGATGGTTCAAGTTATTTAGATACCCTGCAAGATAATGTTGCATTAACAAGGCAAAACATAGCATCGGTTCGCTACACAAATTTAAATGGAGCCAATACAAGACTAGAAAAGCCGGCATATGGACTCCATATTTAATTTAGGTGAATCGACATAATGCCCCCAAACCATCAAACATGTATGCAAGCATGAATAATTTAATATGCACCAAGAATATGTCATACATTATAAAAAAAGGGGTCTCGAAAAGGGAATCACATTGGTCCGAAGATCTTGGGGGATCGGGGTTCGGTCTTGGCAGGATCGGTCTTCGAACTCCAGGAAGGAGCACTCGGTGTTCCGTGAAGAAGAGCTTCGGGTCATCGGCTCCCTTAGAAGTCCTTGTCATTCCATGTCGGAGGCCTAGGGTTCCGGCTTCGGTGGTCATTGAAGGACTTGGTTTGGCGTCGGTGGTTCATTGGGTTCGCCCGGGTCCATGTCGATCGTGTCGTCACGAAGATCTTGATGGGTCCTCGGATACACAGTTTGCTTGCACCTAGCTCACTTGATGACGGCGGGGCGAAATAACCCAGGGAAGCCACATGACTTGGCCATAGAGAACACACGTAGGAGTCCGGCGAGATGCACCGTGCTACTGGCCTCAAACAAAAACGGAGGAACACTTGGCTTGCGGCGGAACACTGCGTACCCACACAAGACAATAACCATAGAGCAAGGTTCCTATACATTGAATCAAAACAGCAGGCGAGCACGGCCCAGGTGTTGGACGCGCGCACATGCGCGATGCGGGCAATCTTGAACGAGCACCTAGAGGACGACGCGACATGGCAGACACTGATGCTTGGATAGACGCCGATAGCCAGTGGCGCTGTAGAGGAAGACAGAGGTAGGGCACCGGCGACGACGGCCAGGGGTCCCGTGATGCAGAGGTCGACGAGGCACCGAGGGAGGGCCTGGCGGCGAGGAGAGATGAGCGGTGAGATGCCGCGGGTCTCCACGGCAGAGAGCGTCCGCGAGGTGATCAAGGCAGAGGGAGTCGTGGCCGTCACGGGGAAGCTCGGGCCATGGGGCTTGAGCGGCAGAGAGGGGGTAGAGAGTCAGAGGAGGGCGGGGCTGCTGGGTCGATGTCGTGTCTCAGGGGCGGACCCGCTCGCGCCGGTGCGACAGTGGAGAAGGCGCGCGATGGCACTGGCCCGATGGGGGGCATTTACTCGCAGAGGACATGGCGCGGGGCTCGAGGCGGAGATGTGCGGGCTCGAGCGACGATGAGGGGGCGCCGGAGTAGGGCTCCACCGCAGCCCGAGGCAAGCGGCGCTGGGGCAGAGCGAGGTGAGGGCGAGGAGGCGAGGGAGGTGGCCGATGACGGGGCCTGGGTCGATGGTGACTACCATGAGAGGGCACAGCCGAGCGGCGGCCGGGTCAAGGAGAAGCTCAGCGGGTCGGCTTCGTCTCTGCGGCCGTCAGGGAAGAGAGGTGCTGAAGGAGGTTCTCCGCGAGGTGGAGGCGGCTCGGGTGAGGCCGAGGCCAGCGACGGCGGGGCCTGACATCGACCGGGGATGAAGGAGGGGTCAGGGGTCTCGATCAAGCGGCGGCGGCGTGGTCGGGGTGGGAATGCGAGGCGTGCATCGCGTGCGGAGAGAGGGGGTGTACGCGTCGGGCTGAGCCGGGTCCTGGTGGGATCTGGGCAGGGTTGGTGGCGCAGACAGGAATGGTAGGGTCGGGCTGGTGGGGTTGACCGTGTGTAGGCGGGGCTGCGTGCGAGCGTGGTGTGCAGGATTGGGGTAGCTCACGCAAGCGTGTTGGGGTGGGATCGGTTCTGGCGGTGGTTGGGGGTGTGGTATAGGTAGCTAGGGTTCTGTGGGGGTTATGGTGTAGGTTAGATCTGGTTTAGGGTTTGGTCTAGCTGGGTTGGGCCTGCCGGGTAGTAGGTTGCCTGGCCTAAACGGCTGGGCTGCCTCCCATGGTACAAAACATTTTTATTTATTTTATTTTTAAAACACATTTGCAAATAGTTTTTAGACAAACCAAAGATCTAAAAAGACGGGGGTTTTATATTTTGAAATAAAGAAGGGGTATATCTAGAAAACAAGAATAGTCTTTTGTAAAATAGTTTTAGGCAAACATATGCATGATGATGACGATGCTCAAATGCAATGTGGCATGATGACATGAGCATGTAGTCATGATGATGCACAAAAAGAAAACAACACACGATTTTCTAGTATTGGTTTTACCGGGGTGCTTCACGTTCGCCGGAAGATGATGAGGTTGGAGCTCGTACGTGTTGGTAAAATCATGAAAGAAATCACTCACTGGCAGGCCGAAGCCGCGCTGGAAGTGGGAGAGGAAGACGATGAACTCACCCGGATTGGGTGAGGGAGCAATTTCCTTGGAGGCAAGGCGGGAAATTACGCCTTCAGGGATGCGGCGGGTACGGTAGAGCTAATCGAGATCATCTTGGCACACCCAACAGCCGGCCCAGGCACCGCGCTTCTGAGCCTCGCCTTCCTCTTCCATCTCTTCTTCCTCGACAATGGCAAGCTCCTCCTCTGTCATCTCCAAGTCGTTGTCCTCACCGGCCCAATCGGAGGTGGGGGACAGTGGTTTAGATTGGCGCGGCACCTTGGCATTGAAGCAACGCGGGAGCGGCAACGAGGCTGGTGCAAATAAGCACGACATGGCGGTGGCAGTGCTAAGCGGAAGCGGTGACTGCGGCGCTGTCTCAAGGAAGAAGAAGGAGAAGATAGGCAGAGAGACGTGAGAAAGGGGGAAAACACCCAAGGGGCGCGCCCTCTCCCCTATTTAACCGCGCTCTAGCGATGGATAATGGGATCGGACAGTGCCTCGAAGCCACACGTTGTGGCCGTGTATCTACCGGGTCAGCCAATCAGAAGCAAGCCACAGGAAGGGCCACAGGGAGCAGGGGATCCCACGACGTGACGTGGTGATGCAGTTAACGAGGAGGCAGCCACGACACGACGTTTGTATTAGTAACCCCTGACAATAAGTGCAGTAACTGGCGTAGGCCCTTAAAATGAGGAAAGATGATGATTACCCTCCACGTAGGACGTGGGGAAGTGTATGAGAGAAGGAAGGATAACACGGAAAACTGAAGAGTAACCCGGCCACCGAGTAATAACTCGGAATGTGCCAAGGGAAAAGCTGGGCTACGAGATCCGAACCACTGGGTAACTCGGAAAGGGCAACAAAAAGCTTGGTAAATTGAACCTGACGTGGCCTTAGCAGCTGAAGTTTCTTCAACCGCACCAGCTTCAGGGACTAATGTTGGGGGGATACCCCCGAGTAGGGTCATGCCGGGATATAGAGGCCGAGTTAGCCGAGGTAAGGCAAGGTCAAAGCGAGAGCTGGCCGGGTCACCTCAAGGCAGGCCGACCTACGGAGTAACCCAGACCGGAGGATGTCCGCCTAACCGTGCCCCGGCCGACGTATATCGTAGGTCGGTAGGTTCATTATAACTTGTCTGCAGGTACCCACGGGGCCGGATCAAACAGGCTTGATCCGAGTTATACCAGGCTTGCAAGAGAAGGAAGGTATCCTGCTGGTAAAAAGGTGGTCTCTATGCGCTAGAGCTTGAGCGAAGCGGACAGAGGGAGGGACCAGTTGGGCGTGGCCGACAAAGGTGACGTAGCCCATGTCGGCTGACGCTGGCGCCGCAGAGGGTTACGTTGCCTCTGCATGGCTTACGAAGAAAAAAGGAGACCCGGTCGGTTTGCTATTTTGGGAGAGGCATATTCCCAGGAATATGCCTCCACGTATGCCCTAACTGGCAACCCAACCTCCCCTTTATAAGGAGCGCTAGGGCCTCTGTAGAAGGGGCTGGCGGGCGAGTAGTTTGTTCATTGAGTGAGAGTAGTGGCGAGAGTAAGAGAGCTTCTTCTTCCTCCTCTCCCCAATACAGCTCAAGGAGCATCTTTGAACTCAGTGGAATTGGAGAATACAAAGCATCTGTGTGTGGAATCACCACACTATCCCTCCCTGGAGTCCTCTAGTGCATATTGGCCCCACCTTTAGCCTATCCATGGCATCTGCCGTGACACCACCACGACACTCCCTATGATGGCTTATATAGATATCCGGCATACGGTTTACAGGAGATATCTATCCGGCTACGACTAAGAGTCGGTTACAGAGTACATCTTGGACTACAAGTAACATTACGGGCCTATGTCGGTAAGTCTTGTGGGCCTTCCCGTAGCTGGACTAGACTTCATCTCTTCTCCTGACTGGGCCACCCGTGAAGCAAAGCTCTAACCCAAAGTGGGCCACCCTGGTCAGTGAGGCACAGTGAGGATACCCGGAAAGTATATCCCCAACATCCATGAAAAATGACTTACAGTTTTGCGGAAAAGAGAACGCTAGGGATTTCATCGGATGTCAGGAGAACAATGGAGTCAAAGTCACCTAAATATTTGGTAATCGTAGTATTACAAATTGCTTGGGGATTGTTCGGTCATCTCGCCTAGGCTTCTCCCGTCATATACATAATAGGTCGGTATCAAAGCTGTATGCGGATAGGATACATATACATAATTACAATACCAACACGATATCGGTCCTTTGTCCTTTTTCCTAATACAACTACACCTTTGTCGGTTGCTCTTTTTGGGCCATCATCTTGACTCTTCATGGGCCATAAGCCTTTCGTCAGGCCTAGGTAGTGAATCATAGGTACCCGAGTAATCATACCTATGTTAGTAGCCCCTGAGATTCTACCTGAACCGTAGATTCAGGTCGAGTCTTAAAGATATTCTTAGTTCTTTCCCTCTGTTTTTACCATATTTATCTTTGTAGGGATCTGGTAAAATGAGCCTGATGCATCCGACAGATCGGGAATCAGTTAATTCCTCCTGGGTAAAAGCAAGGTTGTCCTACATCAAATTCAAGTCCCCAGGCCTGAACTCGGGATTTTTTACTAGCGTAACTCAGTTTGGGCCGCTGAGGTCTTATCGGATACTGAATTCCAGTTCTATTTTATCGGGTACCCAATGCGTTCGTCAGGATTTTTCATTGTATCGTAGATACAGATATATTACTGCCTGAGCGCATTCTTGTGCGATTACCAGGCCACACAGGGCGAATCTCGGGGTCTTACCTTCATGTTTTTAAACATGGCATTTGGATTTTTGTCGCGTTTGGATGCCATCCTAGATTATTTTGTTTTTAACTTTTGTCAAATGCTTGATTTTTGTTTCTTATATACCCTCCCGATGGGAGTTTTTTGCTTTTCCTTTATGAAGTGTGCATCAGTGCTCCTGATAGGAGTAGCCCCCGAGACTATGTTCGGATGTGAGTATTAGGACATAGGCTCGAAAATCTTTTACTATGACGTCAATGTTTCCTCAAATATTTATAGGGTGTGTGACCAGCGCTCCCGATAGGAGTAGCCCGCGAGGCTACAGTCGAAATTTTTCGATTGTAGTCTCAATCTTTCTAATGGAGGAATTTACTTCGACTCCCTATTTTTCTTCGGGTGTTTATCCTTTCCACTGAACCATTTTTGCTATGACATCATTGATGACGAATTTTACGCTATTGAATCTCAAAAGATATGCCTTTGATGAGACGTTTCGAACGTGGGACCATGCAAGAGTAATGATGACATGTGGTGGCGTATTCCGCATAGTTTTCTGACTACATGTCCCATTTTTGCGCGAATCGAGGCGGCGTGTGCTATTCCCCTGTTTTTACCGCAGTAATCTGATGAGGGTTTAACTCATCAATGCCCATTATTATGGACTTAGGTTCGAGGAATTGGGGAGAACTGGAGATCTCGTTCGGCTAACAGACAAACAACACGGGACACGAGGTTTACCCAGGTTCAGGCCCCCGGATGGAAAACCCTACTCCTACTTGTATGCTCTTGATTGATGATGATCCAAAGGATTACAATGTTGCTGATGGCGGTAGATGTGCAGTTTGGATCTGGCGTATGTGTATGATACGGGTGCTGTCTAGATCTATTGTGGTGTATGGAAGATCATAGATCTGTCTATCGATTATTGTAGGAGTCGCCCTTCTCGTTGGACCCTCCTAGCCTTTATATATGGGAAGGCTAGGTCTCAGGTACCAATACGATTAGGTTACAAGTTAGATTCAAACTCTAGTCTTGAGATTTTCTTGTCTCGCGCTTTTGGGAGTCAGTGTCCATATGGGCTTCATACCAGCCGGACCGTCATGGGTATCATGGACCTTGATATATCTTCGAGTGGGCCTTCCGTCGGGCCGCACCAGGTAGGCCAATAGTAGGTGCATGTAGGGCACACCTATGTCAGTAGCCCCCGAGTGTCCATCCGAATCGTAGATTCGGGTGGAGACTTAGTTGTCTTGAGCCTTGCATTAGGATGTCAAAGTCGAGAGTTATGTCGAGTGCGAAACACTTCACCCGGAAGTTCATTGGGTCAGTCGAATTCGTAGTAGTTCATAGGGATGATGGTAAACGTGCCTAGTGCGCTCGGCGGATCGAGACCAGTTAATTACTCTAGGGCAAAAACAACGCTACCTACTCAAACTTGAGTTTCTGGACTCGAATTCGGAAATTGCCGGCATAGTTCAACTCATGTCGCGGAGGCCTTACTGAGTCAAACTCCAGTTGATAAGTATGTGTACCCAACGTGTCCGTCGGATTTTCTTCATGTCGTAGATACGGTATTTTTCTAGTAGAGCGTAGCGGATGCGGTTTCCAGGCCATCAGATTAGATCTATAGGTCTTATCTTTGTGTCGTAGACACAACATCCGAATGTTTATCACCATGGAGGTGTTTCGGGTGGCCAAGGAGACGTTGTCTCTGAACTTGACATTGCAATGTAAGTGGGGCATAGTCGCCAATGAGTTCGATTCATGTAAGCAAGTTGATATTGTGGACGCAGTCGACACAATGGACTATGTTGTGAATCTTTTGTTTTCTATAGGGTGCGCGACCAGCGCTTCCTATGGGAGTAGCCCCCGAGTGTCTATTCTAGTCGTAGACTTGAGCAGAGACTTGTAGTCCTCAATTGCGTAGACACAACAATCCAGAAGTGTTTGGGATGATCTTGCAAATGCCACTAATGCCAGCGCTTTTTTGAATGCGCGACTAGCGCTCCCTATGGGAGTAGCCCCCCGAGTCCTTAGTTCAATCGTGGATTCGAGTGAGGATTCGGAACGTGCCACTCGAAGATCTTGTATATGCGCGTCCAGCGCTCAAGTTTGGAGTAGCCCCCGAGTGTCTGGCAGAGTCATAGACTCGGGCAGAGACTCGATTCTTGTATCTTGTAGACGCGGTCGACAATCATGCAAGGAGAAACCACGGACCCGGAAGTGCATCAAGTAAGCGTCCCACGCGCGAAGAGTCAAGAGTTGACTTTGTAGATGGAGTCATGTGTCACCTAGCTAGAAGGACTCGATGTTGCGGATGGAGTCGACGTAGCCGCTTCTATCAGGTGCGCGGCCAACGCTGCTTCTGTCGGGTGCACGACCAGCCTTGCCGTGGGAATTGGCCTCGCATCTTTGAAGCATCCAGCGATGCAAAAATCCGAGGAAGGACTTGACTCGTGTCTTGATTTTATGGCGTAGCCAGTTGTTTTGTCGACTCATGTTGGAAGACCCGATAGAACAGCTCGACACAGTCAACGTTCTTGTAAGCTGTAGAAAATGCAAAGAATTGTGAAGTATCTGTATCTTGTAAAGAATATTTGTATGTTGGCTTACAGAGTAAAATTCTGGTGCCAATCGAGTCGACACTTTTGCACTGTATGCTAGACCTTTTCGTTAGCCTGATTACCCTTAGTCTCAGTACCTTGCTGAGGTACTCGGAGTTCAAGGATTCGACGATCAGGTAGAATCAGCTACTCAGGCTGTCGCGTATGAGGTGCTCGAGTGCACGGAGCCGATGGCACATTAGGTTACTTGAAGAGGGCGCAACTCCTGAGTATTTCGAATGCGAATTAAGAAGAATCAGCTCTGAGTAGAGGGAAACTTAGTTTTTATTGGTAGTGGTCGTCGCAGACAGAATCGGCGCTACAGCCGGTCGTCGGAGTTGATGCAACCTGTGGGTCACCGAGGTTGGAGTGATCGGCGGGTCCTGGTCGAGAGTCGTGCGGCGGATATGTAGCCGACATGGCAGCGGGTCACGTGGTGGACGTAGTCGAAGCGGCGGACCAGAGTCACGTGGTGATGAAGAGTTGCCGCATCCGAAGACTATAATGGGCCACCGCAATCGAAGACCGTAGTGGGTCACTAGAGCCGAGGGAACCCCCGAGTCGCCTGAGCTGAAGACCGCAGCGGGTTGTCAAAGTCGAAGTCCACGGTAGGTCATGGCAGCTGAAGACTGAAGCTGGTCGCCGCAGCCAAAGGATCCCCCGATTGTAGATTCTATGTGGTAGATGGAGTCGAGGAGCGGCGGCTCACCCATAGACAGGAGTCGACACATCGGATGTTGTCGATGAGGCCAGCGGATCGTCGTTGGAAAGGAGTCGACGTGGCGATCGGGTCGCCAAAGCCGATGGCGGTGGTGGTTCGCCGTATCCAAAGACTGCAATGGGCCGTGCGGCGGAGTCGGCACACTAGCCAGTCGCATGGTGGAAGGAGTCGAAGCAACATCGATTTGTTGGGGCCGATGGAGGTAGCGGTTGCCATATCCGAACATCGCCGTATCCAAAGAATGCATCGGGTCATCGTAGCCGAAGACCGCAATGAGTCGCATGACGGAGTCGATGCAGCCCCCGGGCGTAGTCCACAATGAGTTGATGCAGTGGACGTGTGGTTCAGGTCGATGGAGCCGCGACAGCCAATGTAACCTGCGGGTCATGGCCATGGAAGCTAATGCGACTGATCGATCGGACAGAGTCGATGTAGATAACGTGTCGACACAGCCCCTGGGTGCCAAGTAATCGCTGGTTTTGAGTGCTTGAAGACGTGCCGACTCGGTTGATCTAATCCACAAACTCTTACACGTACGGCTTCTACCATGAAGTAGTACTCATATTTCATGTGAGTACTTATTTTTTCTGTATATTTCGGCTCCGCGTGAGTACGTGAGCCATGAGATTGTTGTATGGATTTTTTTCTTTTGTCTTGGATTTCGATCCAATCTTCTGATCCGACTCCAACTATCCATTTTCTCTTTATTTCCTTCGGAAGGACATGCTTTTTTTTTCTCCTCGCTTGCTTGAAGCGACCCAGCTATTGTAGTCGTACTCTGGCCAACCACGCAATTGATCCTTTCTATTGATTTTTTTGGAACGAAGATCTTTTCTATTGTTGAGTAGCACTTTGCAAACCAACAATGCGAGCTAGTAATACTTTCTCGGTCACCTTGTGGCTTCAGTTTGAACCGTCAATTAATTCCTTGATATTGATCTCCTCTCGTCCCTAGAACTTGTCTGATTTAATCGGAAGCGGCTAACCGTGCGGCATGTTGGCACTGATCTGGTAAAGGTGGACAGAAGTAGTACATGCCAGGCTACTCGCTGCATATGATGACGTGCCTCAGCGTCCAAATTTGCTTCCGTTCTTCACGCAGGTACACGCATATCCGAAGACTGCATGGGCCGCGAGACCGGCCGCGATGGGAAACGAGTCGGTTGCACCAAAATCATCAATGTCGAAAACCGAGCGCGCAGATGTAAACAGTCGGCCAGATGCAATTTAGACACAGTCGCCGATTTTATCAGTTGTACGTGTCTAAGATGCACAATGAAGAAAATCGAGGTGGATCCGACTCCCAGAAGCCAGCGAATAGTAGATCGCGGGTGATGGAGCCGTCGAGATCGCGACATCAGCGCTCCCAGTTCCCACAGAAGGCGCCAATTAATAAGGGCTTAACTCATCAATGCCCATTGGTATGGACTTAGGTTCGAGGAATTGGGGAGCACTAGAGATCTCGTTCGGCTAACAGACAAACAACACGAGACACGAGGTTTACCCAGGTTCAGGCCTCCGGAGGAAAAAACCCTACTCATGCTTGTCTGCTCTTAATTGATGATGATCCGAAGGATTACAATATCACCGATGGCGGTAGATGCACAGATTGGATCTGGCGTATGTGTATGATACGGGTGCTGTCTAGATCTATTGTGGCGTATGGGAGATAGTAGATCTGTCTATCGGTTATTGTAGGAGTCACCCTTCTTGTTGGACCCTCCTAGCCTTTATATATGGGGAGGCTAGGTCTCAGGTACCAATACGAGTAGGTTACAAGTTAGATTCAAACTCTAGTCTTGAGATTTCCTAGACTTGCGTATTTGGGAGTCCGTGTCCATATGGGCTTCATACCAGCCGAACCGTCATGGACCTTGATATATCTTCGAGTGGGCCTTCTGTCGGGCTGCACCAGGTAGGCCAATAGTACGTGCCTGTAGGACAAACCTATGTCAAAATCTATTGCCACGTGTCACCATCATGTGTTCCTCAGACGGTTTGATTTTACATAAAACGGTCCAAGCTATGTGATTTTGCTCTTTATAAAGGGAAGGGGTTCTTTTACTTCTTTTTACCCCTCCCTTGCTAACTTCATCTTCTTCCTTGCACTGTTTCCTTGATCTCGCTTCCTCTATCCTTCTCGCGAACTCCTGCTTTGTGCTAGTGTCACTCCTTCATCACCATAGGCAAAAGCAAGGTGGGAACTTCCTCCATGGCCGCCAAGCCCACTAGGAAGAGGGATGTCGGATGGGACCCTTCCAAGTGCACGACGCATGATCTGCGTGAGGCGTGGAACTCCGGCCATCTGGCGGAGGGTACCTTCAAGCTTCCAAGGTACAAAGCTACTCCAATCCACGAATCGGGCTGGAGGGTAATGTTTCTCTCCTTTCTTTTCCATGGCCTTTCTCTCCCTATCCACGAATTCCTTCGTGGTATCCTTTTTGTTTATGGCGTGCAGCTGTATCATCTCACACTGAACTCTATCCTCCATGTTGCTTGTTTTGTCACTCTCTGTGAATGCTTTCTCAGGATTCATCCCCATTGGGGCCTGTGCAAGTATTTTTGTTATGTTCGCCGAAATTCCATCGATACCATCGTCTATGACGTTGGTGGCGCCATTTTCTTAGTTCGCTCTGATGTAGATTACTTTGATTGAAGCTTGCTGATTCCGTCCAAGGGTGGAAGACCAAGTGGTTTTACATCAAAGAATAATCAGTCAAGGGTTTGTCTTTCGGGTTAGCCCCCTTTGACCCTAAGAAAATATGCCGCAAACTTGACTCCTGGGATCAGCATCCCACTCCCGAAGAAATGGTGGGGATCCAAACCCTCCTTGTCCATATTTCAAAACTGCAACATGAGGTTGGCAAGGAATTGTCGGGTCTTCAGATAGTGGCGTATTTCTTGCGGATCGCGTGCAGCCTCTGCACCCCCGTCTTTCTGGTATGTGGGCATATACCGGAAAAAGGACCCGATGAGGATTTCTCGGGACGGTCTGACCCTCAAGGTTTATGAAAAAAGGGTTCATAATTTCACAACCCTTACAGCGAAGAGTGTGGTTTCCTTCTGATTGTCGCATAGAGCCTTTTGGCAAGAAGAACCGCCTTCCCGAGGTAAATTCCTTTCTCTTTTGCTCTTTGTTAATCTCTATTTTTTGTTCTTTTGCAATTGTTATCTTTTGTGATTGCTAGTCTTCTGGTTACGCGGGATCATGATCATCTATCCTGCCTTGCTCCTCTTCTTGAGAGCGATGAGCTTAACACCGATCCTTCTGCTTCCGACGATCTTCCTATGACAGGGACAGCCACTGATGAGGAGATGGAGACATCTGCCATAGAATCTTCATCAAGGACGTCATCACTTCCGTCGGCTCGCTCTAAAGATTTTTGCATCACGCCTGCTGGCAGAAGAAGGAAACATCCTTACTCTACGGAGATGATCGAAGACTCAGATGATTCTACGGCCTCAAAACCATTGGGTGTTGCTCCATTGTCGTCGGCTCCTCCCCAGAATAATCGATTTCGCTTTATGAAGGACGTATCTTTGTCAGTACTTATAACCTTTTTACTGTTTTGTCGGATGATTCAGTTGCTGATGCTTCACTATTTTTTGTCCTTGCTCTTGTAGTGCTGATGATGCGGAAGACCCGCCCTTGTCTCCTCTTGGCACTTCTTTTGCTCCTTCTGCCAAGGACCCGAAGGATTTGCTCGTGCCTTCTGCGGATCCACTTATCCAGAAGGATGTTGCCGCTTTGCCGAAAACACCACCACCAAAGAGAAGAAAATCGGCTGGCAAAGGCATGATGATATCTTAGAGCCCTGTCGAGCTGGATATGCAAAACGTAAGTACATCCGTGATTTTTAATTTCACCATGGATCCTCCTTTACTTGTCTTTCCTAATGTCCTTCTTCGTAGCCTGTGATGCATGAGATGGTTGATATGGCCTCTCACTTCATCAAGATCCATAATGAAGCCGAAGGTCTGAAACGTATATTTTCATCTTTTTGTGATTTTTGCGCTTCCTCCCATTCTTCTGACTTTTTGCATTATTTTCTGATTTCTTCAGCCGCTGCCAAGGAGTCCGAGGTCATCTGGGACGAGGCGTTGAAGCGTGTCGACGATCTGGAGGCCAAACTTTGGATCACTGAAAAAGCTTTGGAAGAGGCCAAACAGAAAGCCAGCGCTGATGCCGAAGAAAGAGCCAAACAAGCTGCCACCCGAGATGAAAATCTTCGGAAGGTATTGGAGACCCTCAATGCTTCCTTGACTCATAAGTTTTTTGTTTGGCATGGGAGAATTTTTGTTTTAGTCCTCATTGCTTCTATGTTCGTACCGACCCCCTTTTTTTGGTATGTGTAGACCTGTCATGCCAAAATTTGTTGTTTGATGAATATAAAAATGTTGATCCTTTATCGGATGTTGTTAGCACTTTGCAGGCTAACAGTGTTCATGTGCGCAACCTTCTTGTCCGCTCATGCCACGCCTTTAAGAGCCTACATGCCGAAGTCTTTCCGTCGAAAGAAATGCCTACTGATTTGAACGACCTCGTTGCTATTTTTGGTGTTGATCCAAGCCTTGTGGTTGGCTATAGTGTGACGCAATCGAAGAGCGGCGCCGAAACTTCGATGGCATTGGCGATGGCGCACGGCAAGCAAGTCGACTGGGAGAAGGTTAGCTCCTCTATCCCAGTCAACACCAAAGGCCAAGCAGTTGATTTGAAGCCTTTCGTTAAGAGATCCAAGAAATACTCTCGGCTGCTTCTGGGAATAAGCTCAGGTTTGGAGAAATCGGTTGCCCCTTCTTTGACTGGTGCTCCTTCTTTGGCTGTTGCCCATGCTATAACTAGTGCTCCTTCTGGTAGTGCCATTTTGTCTTTGGAGAAATCAGCTCTGTAGCTTTGCTTTGTAGTTTCCCATGTTTCTTTTGATGCTATTGTAATGAATATTGAACTTGTCATGTTGCTGGAATGCTTCCTTTTGATAAAAAGAAGATTTATGTACATATTCGTATGAGTGGCTATTTGTTTGCTGAAGTTTTTCTATTTTTCGTGTACCTTGCCAGATTTTGAGTGATTCGTCGGCTCCTCCTGCGCCTGCGCAGACATCGGATGCAGCCCCGTCCCCATCTGGGATGGGTGCAACCGAGACTGCTATTGTATGTACGGTAGATCTGCCGTTATATGCTGAAAAAATTGCGCAGGTGAAGAAGCTTGACAGGAACTTCAGGTTGTTCAATCAATGGTAGATGTTGCCCACTCGAAGACACGCCAGGCCCTTGAGCGTGAGGCATATTTTTTGGACGAGATTTCCAGGGCGAGTGAAAAGATGATATGTAAGTCCTTTTTACTTTTGCTTCCTACTGCTCCCCTTTTTGCGGGATGCCAATGTTTTCTCTTTTTTTTCTTTGTAGGCATTCGATTTTGCGAGAGGGAAGAAACCCAACGTCTGCGCGCCCGAATTGAAGCTCTTGTGTCTACTTCCCAAAATTCTAGGACAGATTTTTGGATTGATCACCGTCGTGCTTATACTGTGGCTCTACTTCAGGACCGCGTATCCAAGGTGGAGCAATTTTTCAAGTGCTATCGTAGATCGCTGGCCATTGTTTACAATGCCATGTTTCCTCGGTATTCCCACCCTCACACTTTAGCTAATTTGATGGTGAAGTTTCGACAGGGTGAACGGCTTCATCATTTTGTAAAGCTTCAACTTGTGGCGGGTGCCAAACTTGCTCTGTCTTGGGTGGATGCGCATCATCCGACGCCGGATTTGGACGTCATATCGCCGAGGCTACCTTCTCCTTCTGATGGTTGTCTTGTTAGTATGGCGCCTCACTATGCTGCCGCTCGTAGACCTGCGATCAGGATTGTCCAGAGGTGCCTAGAGGTAGACCAGGAGTTTTTTATGGATTTTGCTATCTAACTGTTTCTGCTTCTTATTGTGTACCTTTTGTACTTTTTTGAGAAATATTGTATAGATCTGTTGTATACTTGTCAAAAAGGTCATATGTTTATACGAGATTTTTATTGTATGTTGTATCTTTTTGTATGGGTCTCGACGAATTGATGCCCTTTGCACGATTGCCTTCATGTGCCTTAGGAACTTTATGCCAAGAAGTAATTTCTTTATTTGTTGATAAGTATAAATGGATATATTGCGTGGGCGTGTTTGCCTGTTTGTTGTCCTTATTGAATATAGAAATATATACGAGTAAAGAATTTTCCTAAAAAATGCGGCTTCTGTCTTGAGATGCTCCATCACGCCCCTTGTTGACTTTGATGAGGGTGTCGTCTTTTTTGACTGGAAGCGCCGTGTCTGCACGGAAGACCAGAGAGAAAAGTAGTTTGTTTACTAGGTCGCTTGCACTTTGGTAAATCGATGACTGCGCCTTCTTATGCGGGACTGAAAGTGGAGGGCGAATAAAAAGTTTTTGCGGGTGCGCGGTGCTCTTGATTTTCTGGGGTTCACTCCTGCGTCCTTCGTGTAGTAGTGTCATCCACTATTTCCAGCTTGCCAAATTGCGTCTCCATCCCGAAGGATTCTGATATTTTGTTGAATTCTCGATCGTAGCTATCCGAACGGCTGAAGCTTCCTTTTACTGTTATGACCCCATTAGGGGCTGGCATTTTTAGCACCAGGTATTCATAGTGGGGTACTACCATGAATATAGCGAAAGCTAGTCGTCCCAGGATCGCGTGATACTGTGATGGCTAGTCCATGACTTCGAACTCTAGTTTTTTGCGCTTCAATTTGCTTCTCGATCCGAAGACCACGTCAAGGTGCACTTTGCCCAAAGGAGTTTCGGCTTTGCCTGGAACTATTCCGTGAAAATTTGTATCCGTTGGTGCTAGATTTGTCAGGGACCAATTCATTACCCATAGAGTTTGGGCATAAATGAGGTTGATGCTACTCCCTGCATCCAAGAAAACCTTGCTCATGTCGAACCCGCCGATTTGTGCCTCCACTATTAGTGCTGATTTACCAAGTCTTGGGAACCGAAGTGGGTGGTCAGCTCTGTTGAAGGTTATTTCTTGTTCTGACCAATGAAGATACTCCAGTGTAGGGGGTGGTGTTGTTTCCGCCATGTTTACTTGTCTGGTGCTCAGCTTCTGTGTTCTATTAGAGGGTCATCCCTTCTGGATCATTGACATTGCTCCCTTTGATCTAGGGTACTCATCTTCTTGGTTTTTTGTGTTTTGCGGTTGTCCTGCTGGTGGATGCCCCGGTGGTGGTGGTGGTGGTGGTGTACCGATAGAAAAAAGCACCAAGTGTAGTAACATAGCCTCGGTTTGCTACTTCTGTTGCCCTTGCGTTGCATAGCTCTTGCATTTTCAAGAATGTTCGACAGTCCTTTAGGAGGTGATTGGATCGCCTTTTCCCTGTTGAGTCGACATAGAAGTGCATATTGCATGGCCCTTCCAACATTTGTCCTGTTGACATAGGTGGGTCTCTATTTGTTGGCTAGTACTGTTGCTGCGGCTGGCTTCCACCAGCGCCGTCCTTGCTACTACAGTACCCATTGTTGTAATCATCACTTCATCGGTTGTCCCCTCTAGAGAAACCGACTGCGACATAATTTGGTGTGCTATACCCAACATTGTTCCGTCGCCTTCTATCGTTATTACACCTGTCCCTATCTTCTTCGGGTGAGCGGGCTCTTTTGTTCTGTAATGCGTCTTCTCCATCGTCCCAGCGGTTGGCTATGTCCATCAGCTGCGAAATTGTCCTTAGTTTGATTCGCCCAGCTCTTCAATGAATTCTTGCGTCGAAGTCCATCGTTGAAAGCATCAATTGCTCTTTCATCGGATATGGTTTCAGCCGAGTTTTTAATAATGTTCCACCATTGAACGAAAGCTCGTATTGACTCTCCTGGTTTTTTTACAAGCTCGCAATTGTTCCAGAGACGTGGGTTGTTTGAAAGTGGACTGGAAATTTCGGATGAACTTGTCCTCCAGGTCGTTCCAGCTACTGATAGGATCTTCGGGTAGTTTTCTTAACCAAGAGCGAGTTGCACCGGTTAAGTGCAGCTGCAAACTTTGCATTGCGGTAGCCTTGGAGCCTCCTTGTAGCTTAATTGTGGCCAGATAATCTTTCAACCAAGCTTTGTTTTCTTGGAGGCCATCGTATTTCTGACGATCGTGAGGTAGCTTGAAGTCTTTTGGTACTAGAGTCTTGTAAACCTGTTCGGTAAAGCAACTGGCTCCGCATAGTTCTTGTTCTTCCTCGCTTTCACCGTCATAGTATCTTTGGCTACCATGCTTGTCCTTGGATCGATTGATCCTTCGTTGTGTAATATCATTTCTTGTGTCATTCCGTAGCTCTGATTCCGAGAAGTGGGCCCGATGCAGCGATCGTGATCGTCGGGTGTGACCTGCTTGCCAAGGGCTGGTGCAACGGTGTGAGGATCTGTCGGGTTGCCGCGTGGTTCCATGCTCTGCCTGCACGAGAGACGCTCCTACCATACCGAGGTTCATCAGGGCGGAGCGATGGAGAGCTGCACAAGGATCATCGGGTGCAGGTTGACTTCTGATCAGGTATGTTTGTGCGGCTACAATTGCTGCTTGAGCCGTTTTTGCCTTAATATTTCCTACTTGATCTATTGACATAAACGATAGATCCAGGTCTAGATCAGTTTGCTTCTTTCTGTTTTGGGGATGTTCGGTGGTCGAGATGTTCCCCTTCTTGGCGGTGCTCCTCCTGTCATGCTCCCTGATCCTCAGGTAGAGCTTAGTTTCGCTCATCGTAGCCTAGATTCATCAGCAAGCCTTTTTCTTTCATCGAGCTACCTCTACATCCTTAGCGGGTCTTTTTTTATGGTGAAGCAAATATTGGTATGCTAGTAGATCTTCATGCGTGGCGTCAGTTGTCATGGGGACTGCACCTGAAATTGCCGCTCTTGCTTTTTGCCATGCTTCAGCTAGTAGCCGAAGAGTTTTCCTCTCGCCTCCGCGTGGCTCTCCTCCTCCTAGGGTTACGCGGTTGTTTGCTGGGTCTTCCCTATTTCCGCGATTTCCTTTGTTTCCATGATTTCCTACATTGTAGGTGGATAGGATATCGTTAGGGTTAAAAATAGGATTACCGTTGGAGTCTTGCTGAGCCGATGCATCTCCGATGATCATGCATACTTGGTGCTGGGTAATATATGGACTGGTGATATCGTCATCTAAATTGAGGGAGACACTATCGGGTGGATCAGTGAAGTCCATTAGTTTCTGTTCTGGGTAGATTTCTGCCATCCTTATCCCAAAGTCGATGCTTTCCTTGGGTTCCGAGTTTGGTGGGCTTGTTCCACATGGTGTAGTTAGCGGGGCTCTAATCCGAAAGAGAGATTGCCGTAAAGACCATCAAGGTCCCCAAGATCCGTCTCATCTTGTTTGTTTTCTTCTGGTGCTTCTATTTCCTCCCTGACCTCCATGGACGATCCGACAGATGATGTTGGTATTGTCGTAAGTGCAGTCTTTTCCACGGATGAATCTGATGTAATCAGGACCGAATGGTGTGATTCTTGGGGCTTCTACTTGGAAGTGGAAGATTCCGGTGATTAGATCAGATCCTCCGTTGCATTCAGCGGGTACTATCATAGGGGTGGGCAGGTTAGGAACCGCTTTCGTTGGGTTGCTACTTGGAAAAGAGAGTTCCGCCGAATCCATGGTTCCAACATTCAAGTTTCGCACACACGGTGCCAATTGACGAGGGGTGATATCGGCAATGTCCATGAAGAAGGACTTAGGGTTTTGCCGAAAAGAGAATGATGGGGATTTCATCGGATGTCAGGAGAACAATGGAGTCAAAGTCACCTGAATATTTGGTGAATCGTAGTATTACAAATCGCTTGGGGATTTTTTTGTCGTCTTGCCTAGGCTTCTCCCGTCGTATATATAATAGGCCGGGTCTCAAAGCTATATGCGGATAGGTTATATATAGGTAATTACAATACCAATACGATGTCTATCCTTTTTCCTCTTTCCTAATACAACTACTACCTTAGTCGGTTGCTCTTTTTGGGCCATCATCTTGACTCTTCATGGGACGTAAGCCTTTCTTCAGTCCTGGGTAGCGAATCATAGGTACCCGAGTAATCATACCTATGTCAAGCACCTGCATTTGGCGGAACGCCTCCTCCAAAAGCACGGTCAGGCCGGCTCCATCGTCCACGAGGGCCTTGGACAGGGAGACGCCGCTGATGGTGGGGGAGCACACCATCGGTACGACCCCCACCAAGCGTGTGGACTCGGGGTGGTCGTCGACACCAAAAAGACCGGTTGTTTGGACCACTTGAGCCAGGCGGCGGTAGTGCTGGGCCTTGTCGCCGCCAGCTTGCACGAGAGATGCTTGAAGTGCCTCCCCGAGGCGGTAGCCTGGGAGCCCCCAAGATGCATGCGACTGTGCTGGGGCTCAACGCCATGACGCCTAAGTCGAGGAAAACCACCGAACCGTGCCTCAACCCTCTACCTGGTGCGCCAAATGTTAGAGATGTGTCACACGAAGGAATAGGGGTCCAATGAGCCCTGAGTTTGAGAGGGGGCTGAATCACACATTCTGAGCTTCTCGAAGGCGGTGAAGATGACGATGCACGCACATGACAGAGAGGTTGACACGGGTTTTTTTACCTAGGTTCGGGACCCTCGTGAGGAGTAAAGCCCCTACTCCTGCCTGGTTGTATTGCTTGCGGTGCTTCACGAGGGTACAATGGAGAACCAATTTCTAGGGTTACAAGGTGTGGGAATCGGCCTCTTCCAAGGTAGAAGGATGCCTCCTTTTATAGGGCGGTCGGGCCTCCCCCCCCGAACAGTGGGCAGGAAGGGTCACCACACTACCGTTCACTAAAGATCTGGTCTACCTGCCTACTTTCCCTAGACCTGGCCTATACAGCCTCGGAAGCTCCTGCTGTCCACATTCCTTCGGTCATGGATGACGTCGGCTCCTGCGGGACGCGCCGCCTCTGGCTTCCCTTGTACCGAAATAGGGAGACACCGTCCCAACTGTCGGGCCCTTTGCCAGGGGCACCTTTGACCACCCGGGACCCCTTGGGGCGTAGTAGGGCGGAGCATCCTATGCTCCGCCTTTTCCCATTTTGTCGCCTCTTGTACCTGAACTCATCCTCCCTCGACCCTGACGATAGGGCTCCTACATAGACCCTCGTGAGGCATCCGGACATGCTGCCCGATGGCCCAGCCGACTAGGGATCCACGGTACCCAGTGCTCTTGGTCTGATAGTGAGTCAGATTTGAACTACACGTACATGATCTGATGCTTATGATTTTTTGGAGAAATCATTTTTAGGTTCAAAATATGCTATTTCATTAGAGATGCACTACAAGTTTAGCGAGGCTCAGCCTCGAGCTAAGAATCTTCATGCCCACCGTTCTGACCATAGTTTGCAATGTCCATAAGAAATTCCAAAATGATCCAAACAATGTAAAATCTTTGCATGGTGTCATATTATGTGACATATTTACAAGGAAAAATATCAAACTTGGTATATTAATTGCATCTCAAAAAACCTTCATAGAAATGAGCTATCATGTTCGAGGTTTCATGGCTTTTAGGACAAACGACCAATATTATGGCTAGAATCGCGGTATAGTTTGTGATAATGTACCCATATTATGCAGACCTATGCATTATGGTATGGAGATCAATGTTGCAGGAGGAAGTTTTCTTTTTCATCGTACCAAAAAGCTATTTTTACTTTTGAAGTGTCAAAATAGGGGTGTTTTGTGAAGCAACCACCAAATGAAAGTTTAAAAATGGTACCACCCCATTTTTAAAAAATACTAGTCCACCTTGCATGGACAATGTCCCAACCGGGGTATCATAAACCTTTCCGTCCATCCCTCATCGAAAAGATAAATTCATCTCGAATCAGTAGAAAGTGGGTCAGATTTGAACTACAGGTACATGATCTGATGCTTATGATATTTTGCAAAAATTATTTTTAGGTTCACAATATGCTATTTCATCAAATATCCACTGCAAGTTTAGCTAGGCTCAGTCCCGAGCTAAAAATCTTCATGCCCACTATTTTGACCATAGTTTGAAACGGGCATACAAAATTCAAAAATGATCCAAATAATGTAAAATCTTCACATGGTGTCATATTATGTGACATATTTGCAAGGAAAAATATCAAACTTGGAATATTGTAAATATCTCAAAAAACCTTCTTAGAAATGAGCTATCATGTTCGAAGTTTTATGATTTTCAGGCCAAACAACTATGTTAGGGATGAAATCGCTGTATAGTTTGTGATTATATGTCCATATTGTGCATGCATGTGCATCTTGGGATGGCAAAGAATTTTTTAGAAGGAAGTTTTCCTTTTGTCGCACCAAAAGGCGATTTTATATTTACCGAGTGCCAAAAATGGGATGTTTTGTGAAGCAGCCACCAAATGAAAGTTTCAAAATGGTACCATCCTATTTTGCAAAAATAATAGACCACCTTAAATGTACAATGTCCCAACCGGGGTATCTTAAACCTTTTTGACCATTCCTCGTGAAAAAGACAAATTCATATTGAATCTGTAGGAAGTGGGTCATATTTGAACTACATGTACATGATCAAATGCTCATGATTTTTTTGGAAAAATAATTTTTAGGTTCAGAATATGCTATTTCATTATAGACCACTTCAAGTTTTCCTTTTCATCACACCAAAAATCTATTTACTATTTTCTAAGTGCCAAAAGGGGTGTTTCGTGAATCCTGGCATAGTTTCGGTTGGTCCAGTGTTAAAAAGATATGACACATGATTAAAAAGATAATAGGGATGTCATATTTGAATTACTCTCATTTTTCTAATCGATTTGGATATATTATTTGTCGAATTACGATTTACGGATTTGTAGATATGAATTATTTAATATTAAATAGAAAAAGGCCAAATAAATAAAATTTATTTCATTTTTATTTGAATTCAAGATTATTATTACTTATTCATTGTTGTTTACTTAAATAATTGTTTGGAATGTAAAAGAAATAAAGACGTCTAACATCATGGTCCAATGGTTAATAGGATTGATATGATACTATCAACAATAAGGTCTAATTTGTTTCTCGGAAGCTCATCCAGAAGGAACGGAGAAGTTAAGCATGCTGGGACTGGAGTAGTGTTAGGATGAGAGACCAATTGGGAAGTTTGACCACAGGTGCAATTTTACTTGAGATTAATTGTAGTTAGAGTTAAAAAATGTCCATATGAGATTAACGAGTTAAACAATTCAAAGAACATGAAAAAAATTGGAAAAAATATTTTAAAATTTTGATTTTTTTTTAAAAAACTAGGCTGACAACAAAGCCGTCGGCGTAGCCAAACTGACATTAGCCATTTAGGTGGGGCCCATCTGGCCTACACCGACAACTTTCCTACACAGACGGCTAGAAGGGTTACGCCTACGGGGCAATACATCGACGGCAATCGGGGGTTACGCCGACGGGCATCGGTCGTCGCGCTAGCCGTGTTTCCTGTAGTGTACAAACTATCGCAAAAACGAGAAACATGACCGACTCCACGTGCACCACCGACGATGCTCCTCTGAACGCGGCCATCTCTTCCAACTCCGGGGACTTGACCACTTGGACCTGTAGAGACTTCTTGCCACCACGCCAAGGATGAACAAGATACTCATGGGGAGGAAGAAACCCCATGAGCAACCGGTTCTCGGGAACAGTGAGGCCAAGGATAGCAGTGGTTGAGATGAGCACTACTTAGAATTCGCCCTAGAAACTGCAGAATCGCTGCCTAAGCATGCCAGGCAACCCCACCCACCATCAACACCGACAGTCGTTGATGACCTCCTCCTCTCTCTCCCCACCTTCAAGGTCAGCCAAGATAAGAAGTTTGGACCTATTCATGTCAATCTGACTGAAAGGAACAATGAGCTTATTCACCAAGCCACTAGAACCACCTCTCCCGACCCTAGCTCCTATCATCGAAGCACCATCGGGGAGATAAGCCAACAACCCCTAGGCACCGCTCAAATACGCCATGAAGTAGCTTGGAAGCACCAGTTTATTGGTGAAGATCCTCCAGCTCTACCCCTCACCTGTAGCCATTCCTGCCACTTGAGAAGCACAACAAGAAGCACTAAGTTGGAGCTGCTCTAGATCCCACTAGGAAAATTTGGAAACCTACTCCCAAACTCCACACAGGGAACACACCTAGACCTAGAAGAAATACTACTACTACTTACAGGGGCCGACCTCCACTTGCCAGAGAGGATGGGGAAGAAGAGCCGAAGACGCACATGGGACTCTCAAGGAGGAGGGACGGAAGAGAGTGAAAGAGAAAACACACGCTACCAATGAGTGATTGGAAGTTTCCCGCAATAGTTGTTACCTACAAATTCCCCCCACCAATGAGTGATTGATCCCTCATTCCGTAAGATCCTGTCCATGTAAATCAGCACGTAACTATAGCATTACTTCTTACATAGGCTCACCATACTCGGGTATTCTATTAGATTTGGAGAGGCTCTCATTTCCCTTTGCCTTTATCTCTCCTAACCTTTCTCCTTGAGAGTCCCTCCAATGCCTCTAGATCCTCTCCCTCTTCTCTGGTAGTCTTGTCGGTATAGGAGGGGGTGGGAGGGGAGGTGGGTCCCTTGGTAAGTAGTACTTGTAGCGTACTAGTAGTACTTGTGGATTTATAAGAGGAAGGGTGAGAATTATGTTGAAGCTTATCATCTTCATGCTGACAAGGATATTAATAATGCTCATAATAATGATAGAAATTATTGTGAGACTTTAGAAACCAGCATCAGTGTGTGGATTATTGATGGAGAACAACAGAGAAAATGAAAGAAAAGAAAGCAAAAGTACAATACTATAATAATGACTTCTTAACAATTCTATTATATTCTACATAATTTGGTACTTCTGTCATAAGTGTCGTAACAATTTTCAGAGTGTTCTAGGTATGTGTTGTTATCATGTTGCTTGTATTTATTTGTTAGATGTAAGTAGTGTTCTCTAGAATATTCTAGCTACATGGAGTAGAGATAAATAGTGAAGGATTATGCAGCCTATAAATAGTTGACCACACCTCTATCTATGTAACCAGACTATGTATCATCCACCTATCAATAAATAGAACTTTGTGTTTTTGGATTAGATCTAGTATGGTAAGAGTTTTGGATTGAACTCTTGACAACTTGCCCTAGATTGATATCTAGCTCACGCCCCTAGATAGATATCTAGCATGGCACGTTGAAATTGTTGCTTCAAAATTTGTGGCATCTTTATTAAAGAAGCGAGGTGGAGTTGTTCCTCCATAACCTTTGTGTTGCATCAGGTGATATCAGAGACTCGCTGATCCATTCTAGCTATTGGTTCTCTCATTGAGCTCAAGATGCAGTAGGCAATGGAGGAGTTGGGAAAGAGAGTTGATGTTGTAGAACAACAAATCCAAGAGCTACTGAAGATCTTTCTTGGAGATTTAATCAGTTCATTGGGATGATAAGAAGAGGTGTTCCTCCTACTGCCAATGAAGAAGATTCATCAAAGGAGAAAGGAGATGTTCAATAATAAAGAAGAGGAGGTCATCTTCAAGCCCAAATACCCTGACGACATGCATATCATCATACCTCGAGAAGGCCAACTTATATGGAAGCTTCTAAAGAGGAAGAATATGATGATGTTCTTGAGGAACCTTATCTCTATACATACACAAGAGTACCCAACGCTACATATGGGAGAGATACATACAAGGTGAAAGTTGAAATCCCTACTTTCAATGTAAGTGTTGATATTGAAGGGTGCCTTGATTGGTTTTATAAGGTCGAGACTTTCTTTGAGGTCATGAATATTCTGAAAGACCGTAGAGTTTCTTTGGTCGCATACAAGATGAAAGGTGGAGCTGGTGCATGGTGGCATATTCTTTAAGAAGACCGCCGACTAAGAGTAGAACCACATGTGAGTACTTGGCGACAAATAAAGAATATTTTGAAACGGAGATTTTTGCCTGCATATTATGATCAAATCCCATTCGTATAGTTATAGAACTATTTTCAAGGAAATATGATTGTTTTAGAGTACACTAAAGAGTTTCTAATGCTATGAGTGAGGTGTAACCTTGCTAAAACTAAAGATCAACAAGTTGCAAGGTACATCAATGGTATCAATGAAACTTTCCAAGATCGCTTGGGGATGAAACATATTTGGTCCATTGACCAAGCATAGTCTCTAGGCTTAAAGGCCAGGAGGTTGGTGAAGACAATGAAAGCAATTAAGGCCCCATATTCTCATACAGAAGGCTCAGCTAGGAGTTACTCCTAGATAGTGGAAGAGAAGATCACCCAACCCAAGGCTAAGCAACCTTCCATAAAGAAAACTGGAGGCAAGAGTAAGGCAAGTTAGGGATAAAATGCTATAAATGCGGTGAAGATGTGAATGGTTCCATAGGAGAAAACAAAAATTTCCAAGCAAAGAGAACTATATAGCCAAAATCTACTCTATGCAGATGTAAGGTAACATAGGGATTCAGTGTTCATACCTTTAAAGACCGAAAAGAGTTACATTCCAATGAACGTTGATGGTCTAGTCATACGAGATGCAGACCTCAAGGTCGTGCATGCGTACAAGCAACAGGTTCTACAACTGGCAGCACCTCCATAGTTCTATACACATCCAGTGCAGATGACATCCCCTGGGATCCGGTTTAGCAAAGAAGTGGAAGAAGATTGAGTCGGACCGAGAGTCCAGCAGCACGATATCGTACATATGGTGGAGAAGCCTTTAAGCCCGTATGCTTGTTCCAATCTTGTGGAACCACACGTGAGGGAGATAGGAAGATATAGGGAGAGAGGGAAAGCCTTGGGGTGGAATGAGGGATGGGCTCCCCTCCTCCTTATATAGGCCAAGGGGCCAAGGAGGCGCCCAAGGGTAGGTGGGGCCGGCAGGAAGGATCAGACCGCGAGAAATTGTTCTTGGACAGCGCCGACTCTCTGTGTTGGGGATATACTTTCCGGGTATCCTCACAGTTCCTCACTGACCAGGGTGGCCCACTTCGGGTTAGAGCTTTGCTTCACGGGCGGCCCAGGCAGAGAGAAAGACGGAGTCCAATCCGGCTACGGGAAGGCCCAGAAGACTTACCGACTTAGGCTCATAATGTTACTTATAGTTCAAGATGTACTCTGTAACCGACTTTTAGATGTAGCCGGATAGATCTCTCCTGTAAACCTTAGGCCGGATATCTATATAAGCCGTCCTAGGGAGAGCCTTTAGGGCAACACTCTAAACACACAATACTTTAGACCCTCAATTCGCACAAGCGAAACCCTTGTAACCCATATTCCAGCTCTGTCGTATTACTAGATTGCTAGCAGGAGTAGGATCCGTCCAAAGCCGGCGGATTCAAACCTGGGTAAACTTGTGTGCTCACCGTCCCGGAACACCGTACGTCTCACACCCCTCTCTTACGCATGCCTCGAGGACCCCCTCATGGCATACTTGTCATCAATCCGACGACAGTTGGCGCCCACCGTCGGGCAAGTGAGCTTCGGATCTGCGTTCCGAGCGGAATCTACAAGAATCGGAATCAGCGAGACTATCACCGTCGGTCGCATCCTCTACGCCAGTGATGTCCCTCTCATCGTTCTCGATGAGACTTGGATTCCGGCAAGGGAGGCCGTGATTGCCTACACAATCATGTCTTTTGGCGAGATCGATGTTTACATCGGTTTCGCTGAACCTGCCCAACCCACCCCAGCGGTGATGATAGAGGCAGAAGAATTTTCTGGGTCTCCTTTGTCCGTGGAGGCGGCAGAGTTCTGGATCTCAGAAAACCCTAATCCCACCCAGCCTGCACCAGCTGCTGAGATAGTGGAGAAACCCGAACCTGAAGAAAACCTAGCGGTCAACGTCGAATCTAGAGTAGATCTCCCCGGAGGAGCCGAATCCCAGATCGACCCACCTGTGGAAGTCGAAATCCAGGAGGAGCATGTCAACGACACTGATTCCGGCTCTGATGATGCCGGAACAGACAGACCTTTCCTAAGGTAGACACTGCGACGTATGATACTGCAAGACGAAAGCGCATATGCAATCCTCAAGACCATCAAAAGTTCCGATATGGCTGATCGCGGAAGCCACAGGTACCTCAGGAAGCATGCGTCGCACTTTGTCAGATACATGGGATCCGGATCCGGCTCTGCTGATGCTAGAGAAAACACCGACTTGGTGCTGGAGGCAATCGGAACAAACGCCGATGTACCCGCATCCTCGGATGAGTCGACAACGTCAGCAGATTTCCGAAAGTTCTCCGTGGAATATGAAGAGGACTATAACTCCAAAGCTGCAGAAGAAGGAGAAGCCATGGATGAAGGATCCGGGGAACACTCTCCCAAAATGCAGGATGACATGGACGTCGGAGATAATCCCGAGGTATAGATGTCCGAAAGTACCGATCAGAGCTTGACTCTGGGAAACGGACCCAAAGCCGTCTTTGCTACCAGCACTGCTAAGAAGACAAAGAAGAAGAACAAGAAAAACAAGACCCCGGCAAAATACCCTCTGACAGAGGAGGTGATTGCCGAGGAATACGAAGAAGACTCGGATGGAGCACTTATCCTAGACGAGCTAAAAAAAGAAGCATCGGTGGATGGACACGTGATCACTGAAGGTGCGCGTAAACTCATCGATGCCGCATTAACCACACCTATCCCTACAGCTGCAGAACTTACTGCAGATGAGCTTGGATGAAAGGGCGCAAGCCCTAGAAGCGCGTCGTCAACAACTCCTCGATGAAGCTAAAAACATCGAGGTGGAGAAGAAACGCATGTCGAACAAGGAGTACATGTCTCGTCTGCATCAGAAGACATGGAAGCGTCACATAGATGACAACACATTCCCACGTGTCCGTGCCGTCCTTTTTGGAGATGAGATGGGGAAGCCACGGAAAGATAGCAATGGAGATTGGGTATACCCAACACCAGTACAAAATACCGTGGTAGCCCGAGAAATTCTATTGGCTAATCCAGGACCAGAGGAGATCTGTTTGGGTATCAATCTACTCAACAAGGGACTGGAGCAGCAAAAAGTCGCCCTGTCCGGAAGTCAAAAACTGGTCTCAGATGCTGACCAATGTCGCACAGATCCGGCATGGGCTGGCGTAAGATCCCATTACGTCTGGGCGTAGTATCATGACCCCGAACGCAGGGAAGACAACTATTCAAGAACCAGATCTTCAGGACAGCATCACAAAACTTCACGTAACTGGAGCAACGCCGCCCCAGCGGCCGAGAAAGACGCCATCGCTGCCCTGAATCCGACGAACCCTCCCCGACGAGAATCTAAGGATCGAAGGGGAGAAGATAAAGAGAAATGTCGGGAGGAGGATCGTCAGAGAATGCCACCTCCTAGACATGAGAACCGTCCGGCTGAGCCTCACCATGGTGGGAACGACGGACGAAGAAACGACGGAAACCGTGTCGGTATAAGCCAGCAGGGGGCTCGTCGTAGTCAAGCTTCTCCACCCTCTCCACCACACACTCATCACAACGGCTCCCATGGAGGGCAAGGAGGACAACATGGCGGAGGAGGTGGTGGCAGAAGCCGAAGTCCGACTCCACGGCACCGCAGCCACAGCCGACATTCGGGACGATCTCTATCCCCGAACGACGCAAGGCACATGATCAACTCCAACATAGAGGCTCGGCGCTATGAAAACAATGACGTGTATGTGGGCCCAAAGTGCTTCGGTCCACGCATTAGAGCTACAAAATTACCGGAAGGATTGGCTATCTCAAGACATATCCAAGCCTACGACGGCATTGCTCGGCCAGACACCTGGTTACAGGATTTCTTCCAAGCTTGCTGCATCGCCAAAGGCGGAAACATCCTGGTCGCAACCCGATATCTCCCACTTATGTTGCGGAAGACGGCACGATCATGGCTCAATGAACTTCTGGCAAACACCATCCATAACTGGTATGATTTACAAAGAGCGTTCTTTCGGAATTTCGAAGGAACATATCGGAGGCCCTGTACGGTTGGAGACCTACAGCGTTGCACCCAGAAAGCCGGAGAAACTTGCCGGGACTACCTCGGACGATGGATCGACACCAAAAACTCCTGCGAAGGAGTAAATGATCAAACTGTGATTGAAGCTTTCATCGCAGGTCTCCCTATTGGTTTACTACGCCATAGCTTGAAGTGTGACAAGGTTACCGATTTGGGAGAGATGATAGAAACAGCGAGCAAGTATGCAGATTCTGACGACGATGCAGAAGGACTACTCAATGCCCTAGCTGTGCCTCAGTCGGCAAAACAACCAAAGCAACAAGCTCAGAAGCGCAAAAGCACCTCGGAAGAAAAACCCAACGCGGAAACAGCGGTAGTCACTACTGTTTCCGGGTCTAGAGGATGAGGAGGACGTGGCGGAGGCCGCGGGCGTGGCCATGGGACATCAAGGGTCCAAGGTAGAGGAGAACAACAACCAGGCAAAACCTACACTTGGGCCGACATTGCCAATAACCCATGTGTGCATCACCTAGACGCCAATGGGGGCTCGTCCCACACCAACGCTGAATGTCGTTTCAATGACGACATCAAAAGTGATGACACCGCGGGCTACAAAGCTAAGCAGAAGAAGGGAAAGAAAAATCCCGAAAAAGACAAGGAGACCAAGGAAGATTCCGACATGGAGGAAGCTGATGCTTCAAATCCCAAGTCGGAAGGGAAGAAGACTTTTCCCACCGAGAAGGACACTTATGTCACCTTCCTCGGATCTCAACCAGCAAAAGTCAAGAAAGCAGTTCTACACGAGCTCAATGCAATAGTTCCGGCTGTCCCCCAGTATTTGGACTGGTCGGAAGTGGCAATCACGTTTGACCGCGATGATCATCCGCCTAAGTTACACAGGCGAGGAAAATACGCCTTAATCGCCAAACCACTTATTGACGGTTATGGTTTCTCCAAGACCCTCATGGACGGTGGTAGCAGCATCAATATTCTCTATGTCGAAACACTACACTGGATGAAGATCTCGGAGACCCAGCTAAACCATAGCTCTCTGATTTTTCACGGAGTTGTCCCAGGAAGACAAGCTAATTCCCTGGGAGAGATCACTTTGGATGTTACCTTTGGAACTCCAAAGAATTATCGGCCGGAGGCACTTTCCTTCGAAGTGGTCCTGTTCAAGAGCGCATACCACGCTATATTCGGACGTCCGGCTTACTGGGCTTTTATGGCTCGTCCGTGTTACATTTACAATATGATGAAAATTCCAGGTCCCAATGGCGTGATCACCATCAGGGGAGACCCGAAGAAAGCACGAGAGTGCGAGGATGGAAATGCCGCCTTTGCTGAAGCCGTGCTGCACGCGTAGGAGTACCAGGCGATCAAGAAGAGCATAGATCCGTCCGAGATGCCCGCAACAAAGAAGGAGGTTACCAAGCCAAATCCGGAGTTCAAGGCATCAGAAGAGACGAAGAAAGCACCGTTGAAGGATGATGGCCCCTCCAAGGTGACCCAGATAGGTGTAGGCCTAGATAGCGCATAGGAAAACGCGCTCGTCAAGTTCCTCCAAGCAAATCAAGATATCTTCGCATGGCGTCCATCTGACATGATCGGACTACCTAGGGAACTTGCCGAGCACTCTCTAAATGTAAACCCGAAAGCTAAACCCGTCAAACAGTCCTTACGACGGTTTGGCGACAAAAAGCGTAAGGCAATAGCTAAGGAACTAGCACGACTCGAGTTAGCCGGATTCATAGAAGAGGTCATCCACACTGAGTGGTCGGCCAATCCTGTAATGGTCCCTAAAAAGGACACCACTTATTTAAGGATGTGTGTTGATTATACTGCCTTGAACAAGGCTTGTCCAAAAGATCCGTTCGCTCTGCCTAGAATTGATCAAGTTATCGATTCTACGGCAGGCTCGGAACTCCTCTGTTTTCTCGACGCATATTCCGGTTATCACCAAATCCGGATGAAGGAATCTGACAAAGTAAAAACTTCATTCATAACCCCCTTCAGAACCTTCTGTTTTGTTACGATGCCCTTTGGGCTGAAGAACGCAGGAGCTACGTACCAGCGCATGATGCAGTGTTGCCTCCACGATCTACTCGGACGCAATGTACATGCATACATGGATGATATCGCGGTGATGTCCAAAAAGAAGGAAACACTCATTTCCGACTTGGAGGAAACATTCACCAATCTACGAAAATACAACATCATGCTTAACCCGAAGAAATGCTTCTTTGGAATACCAGCCGGAAAATTGTTAGGTTTCATCGTGTCTCAAAGAGGCATAGAGGTGAACCGCGACAAAATCAAGGCTATACTCAATATTTCCAGGCCAACTCGCCTGAAGGACGTACAAAGATTAACTGGTTGCATTGCTGCGGTCAGTCGATTTGTAAGCCGGCTTGGTGAAAGAGCTGCACCATTATACAAACTCCTGAAGAAGACCAAGGATTTTGTCTGGACTGACGAAGGTGAAGCTGCACTACAAGACCTAAAGAAAGTACTCTCATCTGCTCCTATCCTTGCAGCGCCAGAACCTCAGGAACCGATGTTGCTTTATATTGTTGCGACAAATAAGGTTGTTAGTATCGTCATGGTGGTGGAGAGACCAGAGGAAAATCAGGAACACTTGGTGCAGCGTCCGACGTACTTTGTCAGCGAGGTCTTGACAGAATCAAAACAGCGATATCCGCACTATCAAAAGTTGGCTTACGGTGTTTTCCTAGCATCTCGTAAGTTATGACACTATTTTCAGGAGCATCCAATTACCGTGGTGAGCAAAGCTCCTATGAGAGACATAATCAACAACAGTGACGCCACAGGACGTGTCGCCAAATGGGGCATAGAGCTCTCAGCTTTTGATATTGAGTATAAACCTCGGATAGCAATCAAATCCC
Source organism: Avena sativa (assembly GCA_916181665.1). Taxonomy (NCBI): domain Eukaryota; kingdom Viridiplantae; phylum Streptophyta; class Magnoliopsida; order Poales; family Poaceae; genus Avena; species Avena sativa. Next base: position 536,996,195 of record OV702289.1, on the reverse strand, counting down.
AGATCCTTGCCGACTTTATCGCTGATTGGACAGAGACGAAGGAGAACATGGTCCTCCCTGAGTCGGAATACTGGACCCTCTTTTTCGATGGGTCTAAGGCTCGAGGTGGCTCGGGGGCTGGCGTGGTGCTCAAATCACCCCAAGGAGATAAACTATTATACGTGTTGCAGATCCACTTCACAGAGACAAACAATATTGCCGAGTATGAAGCACTGCTGCATGGAATCTGGATTGCCAAGGATATTGGCATCCGACGTTTGATCTGTTACGGAGATTCGGATCTTGTTGCTCAGCAAGTCTCGGATATTTGTAATCAAATAAGCACATGGCAGCATATAAAGATGCCGTGGATGATCTATCTAAATCATTCGAAGGGTTTGAAGTTTAACACATCCCTCGAGCAGAAAATGAGGAAGCAGATGCACTATCTCGAATAGGCTCTGCGCGGAAAGAGGTCCCAGATGGCGCATTTTTAGAGCACCTCAAAGTTCCCTCGATAAAGGGAGTAGATGAGGAATATCCGACCAAATACGACTCACCTTTAATAGCAGTTCTAGCTGTAATTCCCAGTTGGACTCAACCCTACCTCGATTATTTGGTAGATGGCAAATTACCCGAGGACGAGGTCCTGAGCCGGCAGATTATCCGATGAGCAAAAGCCTATACTATTGTTAACGGTGAGCTCCATAAACAGAGTGTTTCTAGGGTTTTTCAGCGTTGTGTATCTCCAGAAGAAGGAGTGGAAATCTGAAGAGAAATCCACGAAGACGAGTGTGGTCACCACGCTGCAGCCAAATCTTTAGTGGCAAAAGCTTTTCGACATGGATTTTTCTGGCTTATAGCTCAGGCAGATGCCGAACGGTTAGTCAAGACATGCAAAGGTTACCAAAAGTACGCCAAGCAAGCTCATGTTCAGGCTGATCAGCTGCGAACAATACCTATAACATGGCCTTTTGCGGTCTGGGGGCTTGACATGGTAGGACCCTTTAAACGAGCTCCAAGTGGATTTACCCACCTCTTAGTGATGGTGGATAAATTCACCAAGTGGATCAAGGCTAAACCTGTCACTAGTTGTGATGGAGCAACAACCAAAAGATTTGTCGAGGATGTTATAATCCGGTATGGTTATCCGCATAGCATTATCACGGACAAGTCAAAAGAGCAAATGGTTTAATTCTACAAGGCTTGAAACCAAGACTTGAAGCACCACTACGGCGTGCTGCGGGGGCTTGGGCAGACGAATTACCTTCTGTAATTTGGAGTCTACGAATAACTCCGAATAGGTCAACAGGATACACACCTTTCTTCTTGGTCTATGGCGCAGAAGCAGTTCTTCCTAGTGATTTAATTCATACTTCTCCTAGAGTGGCCGCGTATATCAAAGAGGATGCCGAGATTTCTCGACAAAATGATCTCGACTTAGTCGAAGAAGTTCGCGTCGTTGCTGAAATGAGATCTACAGCCTATCAGCAGAAGTTACGCAAGTATCATAGCCAGAGAGTCCGAAATAGATCTTTCAATAAAGGTGATTTGGTTCTCCGGCTTGTGCAACAAAGAAAGCACAAACTTTCCCCAGTATGGGAAGGGCCCTTTTTAGTTAGTCGAGTATTGCACAATGGATCGTACTACTTAACTGACATGAGGCCAGTCAAAGAAAGACCTGCTACTAAGAAGAGAAAGGGAGCTGGAGGCAGTACAAATCTGGATGAGTTAGACAGACCATGGAATATTGCTCAGCTACGTCCCTTTTATTCTTAGTTTATCCTTCTTTGTAATCATACATATGTACATGTTCTGTGAGAAATAAAAGTTTTTGTTGCCTCAAGTTTTTTCTGAGAAGTTCTTAGACCATCTTATTTCCGAATGATCATGTCATAGTCGAAAATCCAAGAATGCTTGAAAGTATTTTATGCTCATGTTCGTTCTGGTCTAGATTTCCGATTCTAAAAACTGCTACCTTCGGGTATAACTCTAAAAATTTCTAGTCTTTACTTTGGTTATTTATCTGATTGCCGGATGCGGGCATTTTTCGAGTAGTGAATTGTTGGTACTGGAAGCCGGCTTTGTTTCCGAGTTTAAACTGGTTTAGCAATTGAGCTCCGTTGCTCGGCAAAATTTCCGGCTGAAGGTTTAGCCGGCTCACGAAAGGGACGAGGCGGAAAGCCAGATAAACAATAAGTCGAGACAAAAAATATAAGTGCTTGTGTAAACATTTCAGGCACGCAAAAATTTCAAAAGTCAAAACTGCTGAATAGATCAAAAGCTTAGCACTTGCAAAGATAAATAGTACTTAATATTTACAATCACATCAGTTTTTCTAGAATAATACATAAATTTCTGGTCTATGATGCAGGAGAAGATGAAGGATCTGCCGGCTCGCTGGTCACTCCGCCTTGATATCGTTCTGAGATATCCGCATCCGAGTTGGTGCGTTCATCGTCAGAAACTTCTTCGGCTTCTTCTGCAGGAGGAGGCAGAGTAGCCACGCGGGTGAAGAAGGGGATCTCGTAGCTGGTCATATCAGCTACGCGGCACCCGTATCCGGTGCAGGAGTGCATTATAGCTTGAAGGTCTTGCTCCTGGCCGTCTTCATCCACCTTGCAGTACCCTTTAGTCACTTGCCATAGTTCCATGTTTCCATGGTGGCTCATGACCATGGAGAGGGTGTTCTGCGCAGCAGTCCGCGCGTAGGACATGTTCCAGTCCCGAACAAGTTGCGGCATCTCTTTGGCCCTGTCCCGCACCTCAAAATCTGACATGCTTGGCCTGTCCGGAATCCTGAGAGACTCGCCAATGTCCTCAAGGGACTGGCGGTAGTCATGAAGAAGATCACCGACTTGGGTAAGCCGGTGGGTGCGAGGCTCAGACGAAGGAGAGTCCGTCAACTTAAGAGGACCTATACACAAAACAAAGTTAAGAAAAAACCGACATTGATAGAAGTCGAAGAAAAGATAAGTCAGAGAGGTGGAACGTACCAAAAATGACGTCGTCAATCTTGGTCTTCTCCTCCCGGAGACTCTGGAGTTCAGCCCGGAGCGCTTGGGATATGTCCTTCTCTCTGCCAAGCTCATTCTTGAGGTCCGATATTATTTTATCCTGAGCAGCAATCTTACGATCACGCTCATCCGTGGCCATGGAGGAGGATTCAAGGACTTGAGCTATGCTCTTTTCATGATCTGCCTTGAGCTTATCCAGCTCTTGGCGAAGTCCCTTGTTCTCCACCACCAGGGTCTTGAGGTTCTCAGGCTCTTCAATCATAGCGATGGATTATTTCACCAGCGCTGTAAGCCAAAAAAGAACAACAGTTCAGAAAAATTCGACATTGAAAAACCCAAAGACAAGGTTTGAATCTCGAAATGTTTACCTTCGGCTTCATCCTTGGCTACCTTGAGCTCAGCATTTTTAAGCCGGAGAGCTTTGATCTCTCTCCGCTTATCACAGACATTGGACAATAATTCCTGGTTATAGGAACATACTTTCTATAAGTCAGAATACCCAAAGTCAGAAAGCTACTTAAGAATCGGGCTAATATTTTTTGCTAAATATCAGCACGAGTCTTGGGGGCTACACTAGTTCGTTCTTTGGCATCCTAATGAAAGCATAAACTCGGATTCTATATCCTACTTCATGCTTGGGGGCTAGAGGATATGATATAACATAATGTAAAAACAAGAGTTGGAATTCCGACTTACATATTGCTCGCGGGTGAGTTTGTCTAAACCCGCGTTCACTTCAGCTGCCACCTTCTCGGCGAGGGTAAGAGGGATCACTGGGGCTGTTGGAAGCTCGCCAGTCCTGATCCTCTCGTCGCGAAGGCGGACTTGAGCGAGAAGGTCAGAGAACTTGACGTCCTCTGCTTCTTGCGCCTCCTCTTCGGGGGATAGATGGCTTTTGTCCAGGACTTGCCTGGCTAGCCGCTGGATCTCCTCTGCAGATTTCTGGGTCAGGCCAAACTTGGCAAGACCCGGATTGTTGAGGAGGTTTTCAGCAAAGACTTCAGCCGAGGGATCATTACCCAAAGAGGGTTCACCTTTATATGACCTGACGCACCCACAGTGGCATCAGTTTGCAATCCAAGGATTGCAGGCTCCGTTTGAGGAGCCGGATTTTCTGCAGCATCCGACGAGATAACTGGAGTTGCAGAAGGTTGAGGGGCCGGAGTCGGAGGAGCTACGGCAGGCGAACCTATGGTAAGCTTCGTCTGGCGTAAGGGCTTCGAAGAAATCCCTTTCCCCTTGCCCTTGATGATCGATTTTGCTCTGAGAAGGTGACAAAGTCGGAAACGTTACATCTCAGAAAGAAGTTTAAGTAAAGCACAAAGACGGAAAAGTTGTGACGGAAAGGATACCTCTTCACGACAGGGACCTCCTTTGTGCCAACCGCTACTGTCGGAGCTTTGTGCTTCTTGAGCGCAAGATCCGGCAGTGGAACTACTTCCACCTCCTGAGAGAACTCCGGAGGGTATCCTTCGAGTGGAGCAAGTTCCGACTCGGGGATGTCAACAAGCTGAAAATAAGAAAACATATCAGTATTGCAATATAACTCAAAGACAGAAACACATAAAAGATGTGATGATAAAAGCTTACCGGCACCACGGTGTTTTCCACCGTGTGCATGTCCAGAGAAACCTCTGGAATCCGCCTTTCGATCCGCTCCTTGATCAGCCACTTGATTTGGCTTATGTAGCCTTGAGTGGTGTAGGCCTTGGGGCTGATGCAGAGGGAGTCGGTTAGAGAAGACGTGACGGAGTGCATCAGTCTATCCCCGTGGTACTGAAGTGGCTGGATCTGGCATGAGACCCAGCACTGGACCAAGTAGGATCCCTTCAGACCATTGTGCTTGATCAGATATTCAATCCGCCTCTTAGCGAGGATCAGATCATCTGTGAGAGCCGGAGCAGCCTCGTCCCAGGAAGGTTGGGCCGTGGCGGCTCCGTCAACAAAAGCCGGCAAAGCAGTATCTTTGCCGGGAGCCGGAATATCCCTATGGTAGAAAAAAGTGGCTGGCCATTGTTTGACCGAGTCACTGGCAGAAATTTTGGGATATGCCCGGTCTCGTCTAAGAGAAAAACTAATGGTGCCGGTGATGTAAGGAACACCGGTAGTGATGGAATTCCTCCGGACATGAAAGTAAAACCGGACGAGAAGCAAACTCGGCCTAATGCCGAGAAAGCCCTCGCAAAGCGCAGCATATGCGCTCATTTCTAGAAGAGAATTGGGAGGAAGATTGTGGAGTTGAACTCCATAGTGATCTATCACCTCGGAGAAGAACTCCGAAGGAGGAAAAGACAGACCTCGGTCTAGATGAGTGCCGAAGTGGACTCGCTCGCCCTCGTGTGGGTTAGGGACGGTTTCGCCAGAGCCGCTCCACCAGTCGCCGGCGACGAGCAGCCCCTCCTTCTCCACATTCTTGAGGTCTGCTTCGTCGAGGGCGCAGGGGATCCAGATTCCCCTGTAGCTTTCCTTCTCCGCTGCAGCTTCCGCCTTCGCCACCGCCACCTCTGCCGCCAAGCCAGAGGAAGAAGATGATGAAACCATTTTTCTCCGGTGAGAAAGTGACCTTAAAGGGGCGGTGCTGGGAGTTTCTGTGGGGGGAGGACGAGGAGGCTCTGTGCGCGTAGGAGGATTGGGAAGAAAGGAAACAACAAAGGACTGGTGGAAAGGAGAAGAAGAAATCTGAACCCCTTATATCCACCTACCTGTGCAAGATTCGTGCAAACGCTACAGTGCAACCGCCACGCGTCGTGGAAAGAACTGGGAAGGGCCCGCGTGATGATTGTGTCGCCTCGATCTCCACGCACACATTGAAACGGCGCCTCGGTTCCGTGGACCGCGGACCCACCAACGGTCGTGCTGACGGAACGCCTGTCAGATGACGTGACTTGACCATGCTTGTGTCAGGTGGCGTTAGAGACCAAGTTCCGGCTTAGTTTAAAAACGAGCTAGAAAATCCGAGTAACCAACTGAAAGGTCCGACTTATTTTTTAAGACCCAAATCGTATCTTTTGTTGTGAAGTTTCAGGAACCCTTCAAGATTCTGCAAGCCGAAGATCAAGCTAGACGATGATAAATCCGACTCTGGATCTTGGAGGCCTCCGGGGGCTACTGTTGGGAATATACTTTCCAGGTATCCTCACAGTTCCTTACTGACCAGGGTGGCCCACTTCGGGTTAGAGCTTTGCTTCACGGGCGGCCTAGTCAGAGAGAAAGACGGGGTCCAATCCGACTATGGGAAGGCCCAGAAGACTTACCGACTTAGGCCCATAATGTTACTTATAGTTCAAGATGTACTCTGTAACCAACTCTTAGACGTAGCCGGATAGATCTCTCCTGTAAACTCTAGGTCGGATATCTATATAAGCCGTCCTAGGGAGAGCCTTTAGGGCAACACTCTAAACACCCAATACTTTAGACCCTCAATTCGCACAAGCGAAACCTTTGTAACCCATATTCCGGCTCTGCCGTATTACTGGATTGCTAGCAGGAGTAGGATCCGTCCAAAGCCGACGGATTCGAACCTGGGTAAACTTGTGTGCTCACCGTCCCGGAACATCGTATGTCTCACACCCCTCTCTTCCGCACGCCTCGAGGACCCCATCATGGCGTACTTGTCATCAATCCGATGACACTCTGGATTTTCGTCCCGGTAGGGACTGTTAGAATATGGCTAAGACCGCATCAACAAACCAGCGTCACAATTGTGATGCCCATACATCCGCGCATACGGTTCTGGCAAAACCTTATGTGCTTGGTGGGTTCCTCTGGTCGGAAAAACCGGTGGTATCACTTATGACCGCGTCCAAGAGACTCCCCGGCGGTACCTCTATAAGGTGCAAAACATCCACAACTGTAGCTCCGTCTAAAAAAATGCGCAATTTTTTGCGCCTTCGAAAATGGCGGCCACACAACATATGACGACTACGACATCGACCACACCCATCTAGACTATGGCTACATCACGATCGGCTACCTCGACATCGACATCTACAAGAACGTCTACAACTACATCAATGGCAACAACTCTAGTCAATAGCATCTACGTCATCACATGCGTCCACTGTGACTGCAGGAGGGATGAGAGGCTCCCCAAGGGGACGCAGTCACCGCCCCTACGTGCTGACTATGATCATCAGAGACACTATTGATGATGACAAAGAGGAGAGGACGACGGACTTCAAATCCAGTCGCAAACGTTCGCTTCTCTCCCACTACAACTGAGGGAGAATGTTAGAATACATATAGGACTCAGAGATAGATTAGGACTCGTCTTTTTATACTTCAAGTCTCTACCTCCTTGTATGTCTATATTTACCCCGCAAGAGGGTCCAATCAAACACAACAAATATTAGAGACTCAATATTTTCAATAGCGACAAGTTGATGAAGGCACCAAACCTTCACCACCCTCGAAGATGAGGCAGCCGAAGGTGAGGTTTGGATAGGGTCGACCGGATCGATGGGAAGCAACTAGAGCCCCAGCCAGAATGAGGAATTCATCAACATCTACACGTCCTGCATTTCGAATGTGTTCCCTCCTTCTTTTTTTCGATAAAGGGAGCTTTTATTACTTAGAGTAAGTATTACACCCGGCCTCTGCATAGCTAGGATGCACACAACCGACAAAGTGACCAACAAGTCCAACAACAATAAAGAATAATTCGATGGCGGGTTACAAAACGATGTTTAAATGCAACTACGTCAAAGGAGCTGGAGGCGGGCCGATCCGAAGATTATGCTGCCATCCATGTCTAGTAAATAGGTCCCATGCTGTATCCTCCAGTCGCGTACACACCTCCATAAAAAGGTCTCGAAGCTCCACACGATGTATCACCGACCAAGCCCGAAGGGTATGTGTAAACCTGTAAATAACCTGCAGAAGGGAACAGTTAACATCATTAAAAACCTTATCATTTCTACATAGCCACATCTACCAAATTAATGCCATCGCAACAACCCGAAGAAGTGTCTTAAACTTGTTATCTATACCATGTAACCAATTCCCAAAAATGTTGGTAATACTACGTGGTGGAGACAAGCCAGAAGCTGCTTGGGTGACTGACCATATAGACCGTGCAAAATTGCATTGGAAAAACAGGTGTTTGATTGTCTCATTGTGGAGACAAAACACGCGGCTCGGATTCCCATGCCAATTGCGCTTAATAAGGTTGTATTTTGTAAGGATAATTCCTCGACGAAGATACCAAGCAAAAATCTTGTTTTTAAAAGGTATCTTCATATTCCATATTATCCTATTATCTAAAACTTGTATTACTGGCTGGGTTAAAGCATTGTATAAAGAGCTAACAGAGAAAGAACCATTCTCAGTTAGATTCCATCGAAATTCATCTGGCTCAGCTATCAATTGGACCTGCGCCAATCTATGTAGCAGCATGATCCAAGAGTCAAGTCTGACACCAGTTAAATCCCTTTCGAACGTTATATTGGGTGGAAAAGATTCCAACACAGTAGCAATCATTTCCCCCTTATAGCGACAGTGGAATACAACGCAGGATATTGTTCTCGGAGGGTAGCATTACCTAGCCATTTATCTCTCAAAACCTTATCTGGGACCCATTATTAATAGAAAATGTGCCAAAACAAAGATAATGTTTCTTTGTCGCCATCAGGCCATCCCAAAAGTGAGAGTCGCCCGGTTTCCAAACCATTTGGGACAATGCTTTTGAGCCAAAATATTTTCTCTTAATAAGAGTTTGCCATATCCCTTCTTCAGTTAATAATCTGAAGAGCCATTTACTAAGGAGGGCCATATTCTTGATTTCCAAACCATGAATACCTAGGCCACCCTGTTCTTTGGGACGACACAGCACACTCCATTTAGCCAGTCTGTATTTCTTTTTCTCATTATCTCCTTGCCAAAAGAATCTTGATCTGAAGTAATCTAACCTTTTCAAGACTCCTTTCGGTAGTTGAAAGAATTAAAATGGAGGGAGGATTTTTACTTCCCCGGCTTCTGCACCAACTAGGGATGCACACATCCATTAAGCATGAGTACCAGGATTTTTAAACTTGGTTAAACACTAAGCCTGGTCCTCAAGATAAATTGCATGGGTACCATGGTTGAAGTGTGCCCTCCTTCTAGCCGTTTCCGATTTGTCCTAGATGCTATGCTCTCATGGTTGAAGTGTTTTGATAGCTAAAAGTGCTCAATGAAAAGCCATCCTTGGACTCCTTGATGAGATGTTGCACTGATTATATGAAGCACACATATTCGTGATGAATTATTCTGAGTAGCTAGACGTGATCAAGTGAGATGACTAAGAGCATGTGGTATGTACTGTTATGCAGGCACATATAAAATGTAGTAATTCAGTTTACACCAATATGTTGGTTATTTGGTATTGAAAAAAGGAACAACAATTGAGAAAGATTCTAAATTGTGTAAAACTGAGATTTTAGAGGTTGTTCTTAAAATTTTAATTTGGCAATATTGTTTTAATAGAGTAGTGACATTGGAATTGGATTTGGATATTTGTCTTGCTAGAATAGTGGTGCATTGAGCAACTTTGGTTTCATTGTCGCGGTGAGGTTGATCACCGCAAACCACACCCTAAACTTGACCAAGCCCGCTGGCCATGGCGTCGTGGAGATCGACGATGACCCGGCGTTCCACAGCTAGGGGTCGGCATCAAGGCAGTAGGCGCAGGCTACGTACAACGAGATACATGCCGTATATGGGGAGGCCGGAGTCCAAGAGCGCTACATGCCAGAGGCAAATCGTCCATTAATCCAGCACACGACCAATCCAGTCGCCAGTGACGAACTCATGCTCCAGGCGCATTGTAGATGATCTCCTGGCGCTGGCGACGGTGTTCGGTGTGGCTAAATGGATTTTTTGTGCTCCTCCGCAGCTCGTCCGCAGTGATACTTCGACCATAGCTCGCCAACACTCTGAAATCCGACGACCTGGAGAGGGACACAGGGAAGCGGAGACCTCTGGGTCCTCTGAGTGGAAGCGATCGAACGGGTAGATTTCGGCTGACATCAAATCGATCTCGGCATGGTGCTGAAAAACATGGCCGTCCCTAGAACACGCAAGAACCTCCGACTCGTCATGGCATTGTCGTCGGTGGCGGTGCACCCAGCTGCGAGCGCGTGTTCCGCATCAGCTCTAGCATATGCGTCACCATGCGTATCCTCACGCTATATAATGAAACCTTGAAATTGCCGCCCTGCAACGCTGTCTTACTGTACTATTTTTGGTGTCTTGCATTGGATCATAGGGTCAGGTATGTGGTGTCAGGTGTCAACAGTCGTACAACTCATTAGCTAAAATTGTGATACCTACATTGAAATCCATGTTAATTAAGGTTCCGCTCATATTCCTAATTGCTATGAAATTTGCATCCAGTGTAAGAATTGAATAGTTGGAAGCTACACTGCTAGAGCCACTTCGAGTACTACACTACTACTAGAGTTAATTTGTTCTATCTGTAGCAACTATTTCACAAGTTTGTTCTTTATGATTCCTTGGTTAGGCTAAATTTCTAATTCCTTGCTTCGGCTAAAGTTAGTTTATTACCTGGTAATGTAATATGCATTCTCTTCTATCACAGTGTTGTACCGTTACTAGATGCAGCAACGTAATTTGGGTAATTGGTGATTGTGTTCATAGTTTTTTTAATATGTTTGTGCTTATAGTTGGATTCATCCAACTCTTATCATGAATTTTAATAAGTAGTAGAGGAGATCAAAAAAATGTGATTCCCTTAGTAATAGGATTTCTGATGATATGTTTTCAGTAATCCATGTTTTTGAGTTTGACCTAGGGACTAATAAAAGTATGAAATGTTGTTTATTATCGTATAGCCGTAGCAACGCATGGGTAGTATCTAGTATAACTAAAAAGAGACCAAAAGAGAACAGAAGAAAAAAAACAAAGAAAAAGAAAAGGAAACTAAAATGCGTTGGTGCGCCAGCCTATTGCGGGCTTCCCTCAAGCGTGGCTTTGGGTTTCCGAGGTTCGGGGCCTTCCTAACTTGGTCGGCCTTTGTGCCAGAGGAGGTAGGCCTAATGCAATTTGGCCAGATAGGAGAAGTGCTGCTCGTAAAGGAGCCGTGCTGCATGCTCTAGTGCAGATTTTTCGATTATCCTTATGTTTTAGAGCTGCAAACACACAATTGCACTTACTGTTGTTTTGGAAACTCAGTTGGAGATAGGAGCGCATGTTCTATTACGGTCACTTTTGCTTGCAAAACCTCATGGCTCATGTAGCCTATCAACGAATACTCTCGCTCTGTTAATACTCATGCTCATGGCTCATGGCTCATGCATGTAGATCACCACCCTGAGGAAAACTGCAAAGTACCAAGTGGTGGTTTATGCAGCACATAGAGCTAGCAGAACAAGCATGCACGGTCGAAACTGCAATTTCCTTAATACAAGATCGAGAGCATCGGTAGCGAGACATAGGACACAATCGGGGTGGCTGTGTTAGTTCCTCGTAGAATGCGACATGCACATGCGAAGAGCCTAGAACGCGAAGGTCAAAGAATCCCTGACACGAACCTGACGGATCCCGTGGGTCAAAGATCTCTTTGTGTACTTTGACCTGCTAGCTGCACCGAGAGCGAGAGCGATGGATTCGGCATGCAGGCGACACGCCTTTCCCGCCATCGATCACGATCCGTATGCATGCCGTGCGGTGTATACAAACCTAACGGCCTCGATCGTCCCCGTTGGTTTTGTTAACTGTGGTTCCATCGTTTCATTACCTGATTAGCTGAGAGCCGATCGGGTTCTTGTTGTGATGTGGTGCTGATTGTGTTCCAGCATTTCATTACTCTTCTTGGACATGCTCGCAGCTTTACAGCTAGCAGCAGATGCATGTCGTCTAACATGTGGGAAATGCTCGACCCACTTCCAACCGAAGGAAGCAGCAGCTCGAAGGGTCGATCGATCGATCAAGCCTGGTCAAGTAATCGCCGCGCACAAACTTAAAGCAGACCACTAGTTGGAGTACAATACACGGGCCGCCAAATTTCAGGTACTAGCGGCTTTCAGCTTGTCCTCAGCACCGTGTGGGTACGGCCACTTACTAAACTAAGAACTAGCGGTCGAGGATCGATGATCGAGCTTTGAGTTGATGGTCAGAGCAAGCAAGCGTGCATGTAGCCGACCCATGGACGTCTCCTCATGAAAGATGCTGCTGCATGCAAGCGTGCAACTTTCGGGCATGCTGCTAGCTGCATCTGCATCTGCGACTACTGGGTGCATGTCAAAGATTCCAAGCAAACAACTGCGTCAACTTTACAGCATGCTACTGCTCCTACTACTCCCACCACATGTTACTACTTACTACTGCAAATGGTTCTGGAATAAAGTGCACGCAGGAAATCATGGGCCTAACGGCGACGCTATGTGCAGTTGGGCAACAAAGCGCCAATTAAGAATAGTCACAAGTCGACGTTCAGGGCAAGCAATTCATGGATGGATGGCCTGCATCGGTTCCTCAACAAACTTACACCGCATATTATTCACACCTCACTAGTAAAAAATGGGCATTTGGTTCGGGCCACTAGTTCCGGCCGTGGCTGGGGCCGGGACTAATGGTCCGAACCAGACGGCCCGAGGAGGCCGAGGTACTTTGTCCCGACCCGTAAGGGACCATGGGTCTGGGCACGTACGCGTGCTCCTTGCAGAACCATTAGTCCCGGTTTGTATCTCAAACGGGACTAATGGTCTGGCCTTATATATATGCTTCCAGCCCTCCACTCTTTTCTGTTTTTTTCACTATGTGAGGTGGGTATAACTTTGTGTAATTTTTTTTCTTCATATGCACTAGAGGTGTTCGGTGAAATGCCTGTTAGAGCGATGTCACTTGAGTTCACACAAGACAAAACATGATATGAGGTGCCAGAGCCACACTTAAGTTTTCTCATCTTTGTTTCCAGGTGTCCTAAAAGGTTAGCCACTATTTTCTCCTTTAGACCGCGCGATACTAATTTGAGCATCGTGATTGCGTTTGATATGTATGCATGGTTGTATGATGCAGATGAGCCATCCATGGATGTACGGTGACCGGCGCTCTGACGCTTACAGAGTAGACATGCGTTCTTTTCGCCTTGTGGCCGAGGCGAACAAGCGGGGAGATGGTTTTATGTGTTGTCCATGTGTTGAATGTCGAAATGAGCAGGCTCACACTTCCTCTAGAGTCATTCAGAGTCACCTGCTTCAGTCCGGTTTCATGTCCGGCTATAATGTTTGGACCAAGCATGGAGAAAGAGGGGTTATGATGGAAGACGGCGATAAAGAAGAGAACGATGATGATAATTACCGATCTATGTTCTCTGAATACGCTGATACCGCAATGGAAGACAATGAAGAAGAAGGGGTGAAGAATGGGAACCAGATGAGCCCGCTGATGATCTTGGTTGGGTCATTTCTGATGCAAAGCGAGACTGCGACATAGAAAAGGAGAGGTTGCAGTTCGAGAAGATGTTACAGGACCACAACAAATTATTGTACCCAACTTGTGAAGATGGCCAGAAGAAGCTGGGTAGCACACTAGAATTGCTGAAGTGAAAGGCAGAGACTGGTGTGACTGACTCGGGATTTGAAAAGTTGCTGGTAATAATGAAGAAGCTGCTTCCAAGAAATAACGAATTGCCCTCCAGTACGTACGAATCAAAGAAGATTGTCTGCCCTCTAGGATTAGACGTGCAGAAGATACATGCATGCCCTAATGACTGCATCCTCTACCGCGGTGAGAAGTACGAGAATATGGATAAATATCCGGTCTGCACTGCATTGCGGTATAAGATCAGAAAAGATGACCCTGGCGATGTTGAGGGCGAGCCACCCAGGAAGAGGGTTCCTGCTAAGGTGATGTGGTATGCTCCTATAATACCACGGTTGAAACGTTTGTTCAGAAACAAAGAGCATGCAAAGTTATTGCGATGGCACATGGAAGACCGTAAGAAAGACGAGAAGTTGAGGCACCCTGCTGATGGTCGGCAGTGGAGAAAAATCGAGAGGGACTTCCCGGACTTTGCTGGTGATGCAAGGAACTTATGGTTTGGTCTAAGTACCGATGGCATGAATCCTTTTGGGGAGCAGAACTGCAGTCACAGCACCTGGCCCGTGACTCTATGTATCTACAACCTTCCTCCTTGGTTGTGCATGAAGCGGAAGTTCATTATGATGCCAGTGCTCATCCAAGGCCCGAAGCAACCCAGCAACGAAATTGAGGTGTACCTAAGGCCATTAGTTGATGAACTTTTACAGTTGTGGGCCAAACCAGGTGTACGTATGTGGGATGAGCACAAACAACAGGAATTTGACCTACAAGCGTTGCTGTTCGTAACCATCAATGATTGGCCTGCTCTTAGTAACATTTCAGGACAGACGAACAAAGGATACAATGCATGCACGCACTGTTTAGATGAGACTGAAAGTATATATCTAGATAAATGTAGGAAGAATGTGTACCCATACAATCGTCGTTTTCTTCCGCCAAGTCATCACTTAAGGAAGAAAGGCAAGCATTTCAATGGCAAGGGAGAAGCCCGGACGAAGCCTGTCCCCTGTACTGGTGCTGATGTATTTGGAATGGTCAAGAATTTGGATGTAATCTTTGCAAAGGGTCCTGGAGGACAACCTATTCCGAAAGACGCCGACGGACACGCACCCATGTGGAAGAAGAAATCTATATTTTGGGAGTTACCCTATTGGAAAGTGCACGAGGTCCGCTCTGCAATCGACGTGATGCACCTGACGAAGAATCTTTGCGTGAATATTCTAGACTTCCTGGGCTTGTATGGGAAGTCAAAAGATACCCAGGCAGCACGGAAGGACCGGCAACATCATAAAGGACGAGACGGCAAGCATCCAGGGCGGTTTCAAGGGCTTGCCAGCTACGCTCTTACCAAAGAAGAGAAGGAAATCTTTTTGGAAGTCCTTTTTAGTATCAAGGTCCCGTCTGGCTTCTCGTCGAATATAAAGGGAATAGTAAATATGAAAGAGAAAAAAAATCAAAACCTAAATTCTCATGACTGCCACGTGCTTATGACGCAATTGCTTCTTGTTGCATTGAGGGGAATTCTACCAGAAAATGTTCGACTAGCCATTGTGAAGGTATGTGCATTCCTCAATGCAATGTCTCAGAAGGTAATCGATCAAAAAAGTCTACCAGCGTTACAGATTGATGTGGTCCAATGTCTGGTTAGCTTCGAGTTGTTGTTCCCGCCATCCTTCTTCAATATTATGACGCACCTCCTAGTTCACCTAGTCGAAGAGATTAGAATGCTCGGTCCTGTGTTTCTACACAATATGTTCCCCTTCGAGAGGTTCATGGGAGTCTTAAAGAAATATGTTCATAACAGTGCTAGGCCAGAAGGAAGCATCTCCAAGGGCTATGGAACAGAGGAGGTCATCGAATTTTGTGTTGCCTTTCTTCCTGACCTTAAGCCGATTGGTGTTCCTGAATCTCGGTATGAGGGGAGGCTGACTGGAAAAGTCACACTAGGAAGGAAATCAATGGTATGTAGGGACGGGAATTCTTTCACTCAAGCACACTACACAGTTCTACACAATTCCGCCGTGGTGGCTCCGTATATCGAGAAACACAAGAATATTCTACGCTCCGAAAACCCGGGGAAGCTTGACTCCTTGATTAAAGGGGAACACGAGAAGAATTTCGGCAGTTGGTTGCAGACACATATCATGAATAACACCACTGTTGTAGATCAATTGTACTTGTTGGCCAAGTTACCATCTTCGACTATATGTACTTTCCAAGGGTATGAGATAAATGGGAATACACTTTACACGCTGGCCCAAGATAAAAAGAGCACCAACCAAAACAGTGGTGTCCGCTTGATGCAACAGATGAAAATGGGCAGAAGGACACATATTATGGGTACATAGAGGAGATATGAGAACTTGACTATGGACCTACTTTTAAGGTCCCTTTGTTTCGGTGCAAATGGGTCAAGCTGACAGGAGGAGGGGTACATGTAGACCAAAAGTACGGCATGACAACAGTGGATCTCAACAATCTTGTGTACATGGATGAACCATTCGTCCTAGCCAACGATGTGGCTCAGGTTTTCTATATGAAGGACATGTCTACCAAACCGAGAAAAAGGAAAGATAAGCAAAAGAATACAGAATACGATGAGCCAAAGCGCCACATAGTTCTTTCAGGGAAAAGAAACATCGTGGGAGTGGATGACAAGACAGACATGTCAGAAGATTACAATAAATTTCATGAAATTCCGCCATTCAAAGTGAAAACTGACCCAAGCATCCTGTTAAATGATGAAGAATGTCCATGGCTACTAGATGTTGGTGATGTGTAATAATGTATTAATTAAACCTTTTATTTGAGTTATAAATCTATGTAATGTATTAAACCTTTTATTTGAGACATAAATCTAGGGAATGTGTGGATGTGTGGTGTTTCGCTGGAGGAAGACCACCGGAGCGTCGCCCCCATGTGTAGGCCCCAGGTGTGACCTCCTTCCCGGACATGCGTTAACACTTAGTGAAATCCTGGATCTGTACGTGGAAACTCCCGCCGCGGGACAACCGGGGCCTAGAATGTGGCAAAGTTGGCCCAACATTTGCTCTCCATGTACATATGTCCTAAACAAACCAAAACAAATAGAAAGGTCCACCGCGCTACCCTCGTACGGAGAAAGCTATAGGGGTAGACGATCCGGGGCCCCCGGTCTAGGGTTTCGCCGGAGGAAGACCACCGGAGCGTCAGAATCACATGAAAACTTGCATGTGCCCCTAGGATATGTGTGTGAGAGTGGTGCCAGGTTGGTAAGTGCCATGTGTAGGCCCCATGTGTGACCCCCTTCGTGGACATGCGTTAACACTTAGTAAAATCCTGGATCTGTACGTGGAAACTCCCGCCGCGGGACAACCGGAGCCTAGAATGTGGCAAAATTGGCCCAACATTTGCTCTCCATGTACATATGTCCTAAACAAACCAAAACAAATAGAAAGGTCCGCCGCGCTACCCTCGTACAGAGAAAGCTATAGGGGTACACAATCCGGGGCCCTCGGTTTAGGGTTTCGCCGGAGGAAGACCACCGGAGCGTCGGAATCACATGAAAACTTGCATGTGCCCCTAGGATATGTGTGTGAGAGTGGTGCAAGGTTGTTAGGTGCCATGTGTAGGCCCCAGGTGTGACCCGCTTCCCGGACATGCGATAACACTTAGTGAAATCCTGGATCTGTACGTGGAAACTCCCGTCGTGGGACAACCGGGGCCTAGAATGTAGCAAAGTTGGCCCAACATTTTCTCTCCATGTACATATGTCCTAAACAAACCAAAACAAATAGAAAGGTCCACTGCGTTACCCTCGTACGGAGAAAGCTATAGGGGTAGCCGATCCGGGGCCCCTGGTCTAGGGTTTCGCCGGAGGAAGACCACCGGAGCATCGGAATCACATGAAAACTTGCATGTGCCCCTAGGATATGTGTGTGAGAGTGGTGCAAGGTTAGTAGGTGCCATGTGTAGGCCCCAGGCGTGACCCCCTTCCCGGACATGCGTTAACACTTAGTGAAATCCTAGATCTGTACGTGGAAACTCCCGCCGCGGGACAACCGGAGCCTAGAATGTGGCAAAGTTGGCCCAACATTTGCTCTCCATGTATATATGTTCTAAACAAACCAAAACAAATAGAAAGGTCCACCGCGCTACCCTCATACGGAGAAAGCTATAGGGATAGACGATCCAGGGCCCCGGGTCTAGGGTTTCGCCGGAGGAAGACCACCGGAGCGTCGGAATCACATAAAAACTTGCATGTGCCCCTAGGATATGTCTGTAAGAGTGGTGCAAGGTTGGTAGGTGCCATGTGTAGGCCCCAGGTGTGACCCCCTTCACGGACATACGTTAACACTTAGTGAAATCCTGGATCTGTACGTGGAAACTCGCATCGCGGGACAACCGGGGCCTAAAATGTGGCAAAGTTGGCCCAACATTTGCTCTCCATATACATATGTCCTAAACAAACCAGAACAAATAGAAAGGTCCATCGCGCTACCCTTGTACGGAGAAAGCTATAGGGGTAGACGATCCGGGGCCCCCTGTCTAGGGTTTCGCCGGAGGAAGACCACCGGAGCGTCGAAATCACATGATAATAGAAAAATGGTTAATAGTTTGACTAGTTAGAATAATTATTTTATAAAACATAAAATGGATTTGAATCTCTTATTCAAATTCAAGCATTTTTTATGTTAAAAATTTAGTGAGATTCAAAAATATGCAAAATATAATAGTTAATGCATTTTTAAATTGAAAATGGCAAAATGGATATTAGTTTCACTAGTTAGAATAATTATTTTATAAAACAGAAAATAGATTTGGATTACTTATTCAAATTCAAGAACTTTTCATGTTGTAAATTTTCTCAAATTCATAAGTATGCAAAAACTGTATAATTCAAATATTTAAAAAATATGCTAATTGAATTTTTTTTAAACAGGCGCGCCCCTTGGTGAAAAAATTGAAAAAGGGACCTTTAGTCCCGGTGGTTGACACGCACCGGGACTAAAGGGGTGGACCTTTAGTCCCGGTTCGTATCACGCACCGGGACTAAAGACCCTTTAGTCCCGGTGTGTTATACGGATCGGGACTAAAGGTCCCCCACCTATATATTGGCGCACCCCTTCTCCCAAATCACCACTCGACGACGCACACGCAGAGCACCACGCGCGAGGACGACGAAGGAGACGCAGACAGGCTGCCCGATCTCTCCGGCCGCCACCACCCCAACCGGCGTGCCCACTCCAGCCGCCACCATCCCCAACCGCCGCCCCCACTCCAGCCGTCGCGCGCGCGCCCCCGGCCAGGTACCCCGCCCCCTCCCCTTCCCCCGTCCGGCTACGCGGCGGCGCGGCAGCCGTACGTCGACGTGCACGCCGGCGCGCGGCGGCGCCGGCCACTGTGGGCGAGCAGGCCGGGCCGGCGAAAGCCGTGCACGCCGGCGGCGGTGCGGGCGATGCGGCCGGGCCGGCGCCCCGGCCAGTTCTCTAGTTATTTTTTTATTTTGTAGTGTATATAGTTGTAATATTATTTAGTAGTGTAATATTGTATAGTAGTGTAATATTATTATAGTATATAGTAGTGTAATATTATTTAATAGTGTAATATTATAGTATATATAGTAGTTTAATATTATTTAGTAGTGTAATATTATATATATAGTACTATATTGTATGGCATATATTATATAGTATATTGCATATATAGTAGTATATTGTATGGCATATATTATAGTAGTATATATAGTAGTATATTGCATTATAGTAGTATATTGTAATATTATAGTATATATAGTAGTATATTGCATATATGGATGAATATTATATATATAGTAGTATATTGCATATATAGTAGTGCTAAATAAAGATAAGGTGAACATGGCAGCAAAACTTCCAGCTTGTTTTTTATTGCCTTTTATTCATTAAGCAAATGATCCGTGTCTGAGTCCACAATCCCTATCGCAAAAACCAGCTAGTAACGATCCCTAAAATAGCGGAAGAAATAATGACCCTAAGTCCGGTAGTGCTCGCGGCTCCCCCGGACTTAGGGTTAGGGTGGCAGTGCTTGCGGGCCCCCGGACTTAGGGTTAGGATGGCAGTGCTTGCGAGCCCCCGGACTTAGGGTTAGGGTGGCAGTGCTCGCGGACCCGTGGACTTAGGGTTAGGGTGGTGGTGCTCGCGGGCCCGCGGACTTAGGGTTAGGGTGGTGGTGCTCGCGGGCCCCCGGACATAGGGTTAGGGTGGCCGTGCTCGCGGACCCCCGGACTTAGGGTGGTAGTGCTCGCGGGCCCCCGAACTTAGGGTTAGGGTGGTAGTGCTCGTGGGTCCCCGGACTTAGGGTTAGGGTGGCAGTGCTCGCGGGCCCCCGGACTTAGGGTTAGGGTGGCAGTGCTCGCGTGCCCCCGGACTTAGGGTTAGGGTGGCAGTGCTCGCGGACCCCCGGACTTAGGGTTAGGGTGGTAGTGCTCGCGGGCCCCCAGACTTAGGGTTAGGGTGGTAGTTCTCGCGGGTCCCCGGACTTTTTGTATATAGGAAATATATTTTTGTATATAGGAAATATTTGTATATAGGCAATATTTGTATATAGGAAATAATATTGTGTGCATCTCGCATTTTGCAGAAACTATGGATCCACCTAGTCCAATGCGCAGAGACCTAGCACAAGAAAAAATTCTCGAGGATATGATCAACGACGCCCATGTTGATCCACCGGAATCTCCGTCGATGTATCTGAACCCCTCTGGTGAGGGTGAGGAGGTCGACCGAAATGATCAGGGAGAAGCCGACGGCTCCGTTGATGGAGAAGGCGACGTCCTCGGTGGAACCTTAACGAAGTCCGACGAGGTATATATATGAAGTCTGGTGATTAGTAGATGCATTAATTGAGTTGTATATATATAAATTGACGAATGTTTCTTCTCTTAGGCCTCCACATCGAGCAAAAAATATTCCAAACGAGGCCCGGCCAAAAAGTTGGACACATCTACACATTATACAATTACGGTGGTATCACCACGGGGTGAACCGTTGAAACCCAAAAAGGCTAAAAGTGTATTTGTACGACAATGCGGAGTTATGGTTAGCGATCGCATCCCGATCACCGTTCGAGAGTGGAATAAGACCAAAGGGACAGAAGAGGGTGAGTATGTCGCCGACAAGTACAAAGAAGGTCTTTGGAATGACCACATGACACATTTCACCCTGCCAGAATCTGAGGATGATGCCGACACAGCTGCATTGAGGAAGAAAGTCAAGCAGTGGACTCTTACGAAGATGGCCGAACTATTCAAGAACTGGAAGAAAGCATTATGGCAAAAGTATCAGAAGACGAAGATTCCTCCTAAATACGAATGCTATCTAACGAAGCAGCAGGCTAACTGGGATGCATTTGTGAAGTACACGGAGTCAGAACCTGCTATGGAAAATTCGGAAAAAACAAGAAAAATGCCGCGATGAAGAAATATCACCATCACCTGGGGCCAGGGGCTATGCAACTGCCATGCCAAAGTGGGATGCTAAAGAGAGTGAGCTGCTTGCTAAAGGGATCACTCCAGAACCAATACGCGAAGAATGGGATCTGAGGGCAAGAAATTGGTTCCTTGGGCATGGGAGTGAGTATGACGAAAAAACAGGGGACCTTATTTGCAGTGACGGGATTAGGATACCCCAGGAGACATGGCAGAGAGTGGTTAAGGAAATTAAAGAGGGGACAACAAAGTTCTGTCCCGGTAGAGAGAATGACTTGCTGACAAAGGCCCTCAGGAATAAAGAACGCGGAGGACGAGTACGAGGCCTTGGCACTAGTTATACTTGGGAGATGGGGTTTCCCAAAGACAGAGATACTTATAGGAGCCGAGAGAGAGCAAAGAGGCGATGGCAGGAGGAGGATGGAGACAGGTTCACCGAGTTGCTAGGAACACTTCGAATGCATCAGCAACAGATTGATGATCTTCGAGGAGTAGCGCGCCTGCAAGATCCTGCACTCGATATTACCGCCGTTCCATCTCAGCGGAGAAGCAGCGTGGCTGAAGCGGAGGTCCCGTCTGACGATGCATAGATGGTAGATGGCGGTCCCTGCTACCGCGTGGATGGAATCAAGGAGTAGGCATCTTGTGAGCTCTATTAGAAGGTGAAGTACCTATCCATCAAGGTGACGGTCGGATGTGCATTACCTTGTCCACCTGACGCATGCTGGCATGGCCGTGAGATTCCAGCTGGCTATGCTAAGTGGATGAAATCGCAACGGGGTGGGACTCAATGGAGCTTGACATCCCTGGACCTGAAGGTGAGAGGACACTCGGAGAAGTATTGGGTGGCATCATTCTATGGGACAAGAACAACATCAAGCTTCCAGGCTCAGCGCCAAGGCCAACACCACCTCCGAGTCGTCGCATGTCACCTACACCTCCATCACCTCCAAGAAGCCCACTCCATGACTAGGACCACCACAGCGCGAGTCCATCTCAATCTCCGCCGCAGGGTCAACCGCCTTCTCCGCCCGCTAAGGACAAAAAGCGGAAGCGTGCTCCGTCGATAAGGACTAAACGATGCAGCAGCCAAAAATGACAAATGTCGCCCCTCCCAAGAGTACCTCATAAGAATCTTCCCATCAGACCTTACGATCGTACTGACAAGGAAAACGACATGATCGTAAAGGCCGAATATGTTGCGCAGCTTCAAAAGAAAAAACTCGAGCCCGCCTCGGTATACACCGAGAAGCAAAAAGCGTATGCACTTTCTTTTCTGAACACAAAATCGCAATATGACTTGCACCATAAGCCAGATGATTATCGACGCACACTTAAAAAGGAAGTGAAGAAGAGCAAATCAAGAAGTGCAAGCGGGAGCAAATCATCAAGTCAAAGTGCAACCGGGAAAAGAAAGGACGTCCCCCAGCTCGGGGAACAGGCCAAAAAATTGACCCCACCCCTCAAGGTGGTATCCCATGACATTCCCTAGTAGAATATGGAAGAAGCTGCGAAGCTTGCGGCCTCTATGAATGTGACTGTTGAGGAATTGCTAGGTCCCAAGGACGACAAGTACCGAAGGCTCAGGTAGTCCCTACATATGTCCAGGGAAGCCTCTGGTCAGCTTTGAGCAGTTCCAACAACTGCCAACACAAATGCGGAGTTTACATAACTGGTACTTGAAAGCCGTAAAGCAGGAGAGAATAATGATCGTGGCGAAAGTCCCACATGACTACTACTTTCGAGAAGAAGAGGTCCATGTTGAGTTTCCAGAACTCTTCCAGTTATACGCTTTCGATGCCCTCAACAAATCTATCATGAGTTGCTATTGTCTGTAAGTTGTTGAATTCATGTCTATATAAGTTGTTCAGTTCATTGCATGTAATTATCCTAATTATATTCTTTTGTACTCTATTATTATGCAGAATGAAGATCATGGAATGTAAAAGAAGGTCAATCTTTAGTGTTGGGTTTATTAACCCAGATAAAATACATGTAAAGACGCTAACAACAAAACCCGAGGAGACGCAGGAGTACCTTCTAAGGTTTCTAACGGAGCAAAATTTCTGTGACCACATACTGTTTCCTTACAATTTCGCATGAGGGTCTTACTCTATTGTACACATCCACTTTTGCTTACTCGATGTTAAGTGTAATTGATGAGTTACTGATGTATATATAAACGTGTGCAGTTTCCACTGGATTCTGCTAGACATTTAACTTGATAAGGGAAGAGTTGAA
The DNA here is from genome assembly GCA_916181665.1 of Avena sativa. NCBI lineage: Eukaryota > Viridiplantae > Streptophyta > Magnoliopsida > Poales > Poaceae > Avena > Avena sativa. The sequence goes on along the minus strand of OV702289.1, from coordinate 536,972,972 downwards.
GTCATAGACCCATTAAAGAGACCCCTGGAAATGTTTAGTGACATGCAGGACATGCTCCAGAGGTAATTTTCGCGCTACATCGGTCTCTTTGGTTGATTTCCTGAGATATCACGTAATAAATAACTCATTCATTTTCTCTATCGGGCAGGGTTTGGAACCAGTTCAAGAGTGCGGTTACGAGTGACTTTAGTGAGAAGCTGACGTTTAAGCTAGTCTCGGTAAGTAGTACGCGCATCTCTTTACTTCTAGTTTCAATATAATTATGATGCTAGATTATTATTTTGATTAAATTCTATTCACGTAAAGTGCGCGAGGCAGCCACCGAAGACGAATCTATGTGCATTCTACGTTTGCGAGTTCATTCGTACATTTACTAGTGAGCTGAATGATTATAGAGTCGATGTAAGCAATACATTCACAATATTATTTTATTACCGTCACTTTTTGTTATCATGATTGATATTCATATTGATCTCCTTTTCTTATATAGTTCAAGAAAATGCGAGATCAGCTCCTACCAGAGCAACGCGTAGTAGCAATTGCTGAAGAACTGGCAGGATTCTTAATGAACGAGATGATAAATGACGCCGGAGAATTTAGTGTGCATAGGCGCCGATGATCCCCAACCGTGTAATTGAATAGACGGACTCTAGTCCCGATAATTGTGATCTCCTTGTGTAACTATCATGTATATATTTATATGCTCGATCTTAAGAGAAGTTATCTTATGTATGTACGAACATGTACGATATGTGGTAGCATAGAAAACTATTTTGAAATGAAAAAAAAAGATACAAATTGAATTCTCTGCCGCGGCAGAGAAAGTGTCTAAAATTCTGCCACGGCAGAAAACCATTTGAATATGAACCGGGACTAATGGGGGGCACCCCGCGTCCGCAGAGACGACCACGTGGATGCCCATTGGTCCCGGCTGGTAAGCGGACCGAGACTAGTGGGTGGGCCTTTAGTCCCGCCTCTCTAGTCCCGATACCACAATCGAGATTAAAGGCTCTTACAGGCCGGGACTAAAGGTGCGTTCTCCACTAGTGTCTGCAACCTGACTGACACTACGTGAGGACTGTAAATGTTTCTAGAATAAAGTACACGCATGAAATCAGAGAGCGATAGGCAGTTCAATTTTGTTCACCCAGAGAAGGCTGTGCAGAGCCCCGCCAAGAAGTCTCCCCTGCAGGTATATGCGCCCAACTTGGCTGGTCAGGCCAAGAGATTCCTGCAGTTTGCACGAGTTACCTAAAGAACGGTTCGTGTCGCCTTCACTTGGTCATACTGAATGAAGCCGTGTGTAGAAAATACTCCCGAATGAATCACGCGACCATTTGTTTTCTTCTCGTCGAGGTTCTCTCCATCGGTCGATCGGTAGATCGATCGTCCGTGTGAAGGATCTTGATGTTTCCCCATATCTTTCTGGTCTGGTATGGTATACCTGTCGCTACCTTATTTGGTTATATACTATGTCGTACCAACAACCATGCGTGAGATCAAGTTGCAGCAACTCTATGCTCCTAATAATCCTAATTAACATCAGGAAAACGTTTTGCTAATTCAGATCAACCATCCACTAACCCTCTGATTAATTGCTAGTCTGAATGTCTGATGCTACATATCTATGTTTGGTGAAGATGACACGAGTATATATTGTGGTTGTAGCTAGGCTCCTAGTTGTAACAGCTTTTCGGAGACAGAGTAGCAATGGCAGTTGTTTCAGAGAGAGGCAGATCCCTTTCTAAACTACGTAGTTTATGATCTATTATATACTTCACTCTAAGTACTAGTGTAATCCATGGTCAAAAAGGTTTAGGTCAAGATCACGTTCACGCCAGCGTTATGTTTATTAGCTAGCTAGACTCGGGACCATCTTGACGCCGAGCCCTCCATTGTCTTGTGAACCAGATTTACATATATAGCCACATAGGTAGTTCGCAACTTCCTCCCTTCCTCACATGCATGCTGTAGTTTAATTATTTACTCGAGTGAGTAGCATGTGGAGTGCATGAAATGATTTACCCCAAGGAGCAAAACAAATTTTAGACTGAAAACTAGCTCCTTGGTGAAATGTGACAAATTAATATCACTGTCATAAAAAAGGAGACTCGTTGTATGCATCAGACTTGATAAATTAAGCAAAACTGAACCATCGGTGAGTATACATATTACAACAAGATTTTTTTCCCGTACTACTGTTACCAATGCTTCGAATTTGAAAACACCTCACTGTTATAGTAACATTATCATGTTCTGATTAAGGTCACCGTGACATGATCTGAGCTGAACAAATTAAGTTAACCATGTGCGGTCCTCACGAATCGCATTTTTTTTCTGTCCTGGTATTCTTTTATCATTCATTTCTTTGCATGCGCATTTGGTTTATGCCATTTTCTTTGGAATTAGCCCAAGAAAATCTAGGGTATAGATCTCATATTCAAATTAGGTCCAGTGGGTTCCGGATTCAACAGACCGGTAGTATTTGTCCTATTACTCGAAAGTGTAATGCCAATAGCATTTGTACCAGTGGCTAAAAGTTCTCTACGGGTCCATGTCTTATTGCTAACAGTTATTAATTTAATCAGACTATTACACTGAATGGATGCACATAATGACGAAATCAAGTGATGAACGAGGTGCTCCACAAAGTATTAAGTTGTAGTAAGCATCCTAATGATAGTTTTATGATGCTTATGGATGGAAAATCAAGAGGAATATAGGCATCACCATTGTCATCAGACAAAACTAAAGTAGCAATCCATGCCTGCTATAGAATTTGGCAATTCAAAGCTACTTTTTATGTAAAATAAAATAGTTTCTTAAAAAGAATAATAGCAGGCGACTGTGAAGTTTCTTAGTTGTTGTATCATACTAATATATTTGAAAAGGCTCTAATTCGATTCACAAATTATCAAATGCAAATTGGTGAAAATTAACAAAGTTTTGTATTTATGCGGTTTGAACTAACAAATTCCTTTTAGGGAGTTTTAGGTAATAATTTAGTGCCATTTAACAAATGATTAATCTATATGAATTCAAACTTTGCATTCAAGTGTATAGTGTGAAACACAAATGTTTCTCAATTATAGGTAAATATAGGAATCAATTTCCAATTTTGACCTAATAATGGGAATCAATTTTTATTTATAAATTTAATGTAGCCCCTTTATTTTGTCCTCATACATGAACGGTGAACCTTGACTTTTACGGTGGATCCCATCATATGAGTGTATCACGAAAATGGGCATGTAATCATAAGATATGGTCAATATGTAATGCCGAAAGTAAATCACTTATGCATGTAATCATAAGAAGGTATTATGTGGGGAAAGATAGTTACATTTTTTTGTTGGGAAAGATATTTACATTAATGTGTACACTGTGATGCTCCAAAAAGGGTAAATTGCTTCTTTGAGTAATATAAGTTTTTCTGGGCATGTTAGGAACATGCCTTAGAGAATATATGGTTTTATTACCAAATGCACATGATGTACTTGCTACATGTATTTCCTGGCAAGGACCTATGTGTTATTATGCAGCATGTATGGCCCTCATAAACCAGGAAAACAATAACCATACATGCAAGTTGCAACATATATACAATTTCCTTATTTTTGTCAAGAACTGGGACCTGAACTATCAAATTTATACATGGTGTAGAAAAGTAAATATTATGTATTAATAAGTTACATATATTGGTGGATCTTGTAACATCCCATCTTATGCAACCATGTTTGTTAAGTTGGATGCCCAAAAATTAGGGGGAATTAAAACTTTTAGGGTTTGGTTTATAATTGATGAATGTGTGGCGTGTTATTGGATCACTTGCTTAATTCCTATTTCAATTGTTTTGCTTGTGCCCCTAGTGATGTGCTAAGCTAAGAATGTGCTTAGTGATATTAGATCATCACCTAGTACGAACTAGCATCACTACTAGTACAAACTTAAAAATCTAGAGAGAACACCCAAAAATTTGGCCAAGTCAAAATCCCTTAAAACGTTCCATTTTTTGAGCCATGGTTTCGGAAAACCATGATAGATCATGGCCATGCAAACGTGCCCCTAAGTACCCTGCTATTAGTACTACAAAACCCACCCCTAACCCTTGTTAAGTCAAAACCCCACGTAGCTTTTTATGGAAGCCTTTCAACCCTTGGTGAATTAAGGTCTATGCCCACCTTAATTTTTGGAAACTTTGGAAATTAATTGCTAAGCCATGGAAGGGAGTTAGGAAGCATGCATGGCAGGTATGTGTACACCTATCACCCGTCTACATCCCCAAACCCTAGCCCTGGCAAGAGGAGACTCGAGCTGGTTGCCACCATCAAATTTATAGAGCACCTTGGTAAGGTTGTCCTAAATAACCAAAAACCATTTTCTTGCAAAACATGGTGTTGTGGTCATGTGGGATGCCATGCACAAGCACCACCTCATCCCTAACTGTGTACCACACACCCCAGTTAGACCCATGCACCCAACCTAGTCCATGGTAGTAGGACAAGCTCAAGATTGAGCAAATCTTGCTCGGGCAATGTCTGCCCTCTCTTCGACCCATCCCAGCAGCCCTGGACCCCTCTCTGGTCTTCTACAACTACCCAGGCACCACCCTGACGTCCCTCTCTCTCACCCATGACCATAGTGACCCCAAACCCGTGGTGGCCACATCGCGCTGACCATGTCACCCACGCATACCTCATGTCTCTCCCCCCATGCAACCAGGCCCTGCCCTCGGTGGAGAAGAACACTGCCACCCTCCCTACCACCCCGCAACTAACCCCGCGTAGCATGCTAGCATGCCTGCACAGTAGACCGAAACGACCATTCGGTCGAGCACCTCGCATGCGACACCACTGTTGTCGCCCCCTCGTCTAGTCCCAAGGCCCTTGGTCCGTTCACGCGTTAAGACAACGCCCCCGCAGCATAGAGATCCTCCGAGCCACCCAGCATAGCCGATCCCACGCGATCGAGCCCTCTCTCCATCTCTCCCTACTCCCGGTGCACCGTGGACGCGTGACCCCTAGATAAAACTCCCCCAACACTCTCACTCTTGCCACCCACCTCCATTCCACTCCCTGACCACTCTCTAACCACCTCGAGAGCGAACGCAAGGCCTGACGCTTCCCGCTGGCCGATAACCTCACCACACTGCCACGGTTCTACAAGGAAGAAGGGAAGGTTGTCGTCGCTGCTCTTCCTCGCTCTCTCATACTACTGTGCTCACCTACTGTCCATGCATCTGAACCGCCCCCATTTTTTCCTAGGAACACTCAGCTGCGACGACGCCACGAATGCCGGAGCCGTGTGCCCCCAGTCGGCATGTTCGAGTCGCGCACCGGAGGAAAAGGAGCTGCTGCCGCCCATCGTTAAGCTCGCCATCGACCACCGCTTCAACCCTGACCATTCCGGAGATGCCTCAGTCCCTAGGTGAGCCTCTACTACAAGAATCTGGACGGTCCATGACGTTCTGATTTTTTCATGGATGAGAGGAAACACGTCATAGATGGCCATCCATGATGATTTCTGCGACGAAAAAAAATGTCGTGGATCTCACGTCATAATTGGATCCATGATTTTTTTCTGTCTGAAAATGTCACAACCGTCCATGACATTCCTGCACTTGGTCACGACGAACAGGATTGGACCAGCCCAGGCCCAGGCCCAAACGTTCTTGACGTCTTTTTTCGTCACGGAGGATGCCACATGACAAACAGTGGCCTAACCTGCTGTTAAATCCCGTTAGCGTCGTTTTTTGACGTCATCACTGACGTTTCTGACATCATCGACTTCCTGACGTTATTTTTTCGTCATGGACAGCAACCGTTATCTCCGTTTGCTATTGACATTGCTTACTTTTCTGACGTCATCAATTTTCATAACAATATTTTTTCGTCAGGGTTACCCCATTGGACACAATGTGACCAATATCTGAGCAACACGTGGACTGCAACGATACCTTGGGTAACATCATATTTTGTATTTGTATTTGATTTCATCCCATACAAGGTTTGACTCATTTAAATCCAGGAATAAAGCATGTTAACTCTGCACATATATAGCTCACTAATATCCACAGAACATACACAACAACATACTATTGAATTACACCCTTGAGTACATACAGGAAGGATGACAGTTCCAAAAAAATCAAGAATGCTTGGCTTCATACTAGTACTTCTGCAATAAAACTATCCCTAAGAATTATAACAATGCTCCCTTTCAATCTTTTGTTGTTCTTTCGGACTTCCATTCACAATCTGGAAGATTAGTGAGAATGAGTGAGTACCGGGTTATTATTTTAAAGATCAAAAATTGTGTATAAACAAGACCCATGCTAATAAAAACAAGTTCAGGTGGTGAAAAATACGTTGAACATTGTTTGATGCGAAAAGCAGGCTTGCCAAGGTGAAACAAAAGTTAGATTCAGCCAACACTACTCAAGGACATGAAACTATAGAAATAGGAAAGCTGCATAAATTATTGAGTCCTTCACTCCAGTTATTTCCCTACACAAAGTGGAGAAGCATAACACAGAAATATCAGGTTTGTAACTCGTCACAATAAAAATCATGGGCTCTATATGGACCTAGGCCCCAGAAACAGGTGGGAAAAATAAAACTCATGGATTATTCAAATCATGGCTGCAACAATCACGTCCTGCAGTTAGTACAACAAATTAAGTAAAAGACAGAGCTAGCATGTTGAAGAACAACAACAGGTATGCTCACAAGCTATAGATTAAGTTGCTTAGCGGATCTAGCTTGTGAAGTAAGGATGAAGCAAGTGTAGCCTCTTGGATCTGTTACACATGGAACTATACAAAACAAGGAGTCTATTGAACTAGTACTGCAACTAAGAACAATCAACAATAGATTGTCCTCGACAATGGAGGTCATCTCGGCCACGGATCTCATGTGATATGCACCAAGAACCACGAATCCCGACTCCGGGGGTCTATCTTCCTATAGATGGAGCTCATGTAAGAAGAGTGCCCAACCCATGAACAACTAAGAACGGAAGAGAGGGGTGGGGTTCTGTCGTACCTGATGGCGAGCGACACAATGCAGGAGACGAGATTAAGAGGAAGCTCGTGGTCCAGATGATGAAGGTGAAGATGCCGTGGGCGGGGTCCTTGTTGATGCACTCGTCGCAGATCTTGATGTTTTCCATGGGGGCGAGGTCGTGGAGGACGCGCGTGAGCTCATTGAAGGAGATGGCTCCCTATCATCAGCATCGAAGACCACCGTAAGCAGTAGAAGAGGAAGTTTCCTCGTCAGAAGGGGCACTTGCCGTAGCGGTTTCTTATATGCTTGCATCCGCGCCGCCTTAGGAGAGGACTGGGGCTCCAAAGTCCGACACGAGGCTGTGTGGCAAGGTGGGGCCACGATGGGATGGGAGGAGGAAGGGTGGAGGAGGAAAGCTGGATCTTGGGCAGCGACGGCGGATTTCAAGGTCGATGGGATCTGGGCAGCGGCAGCGGTGGGATGGGAGAAGGAAAGGTGGAGGAGGAAAAGGTGGAGGTGCGGTGCGATGGATCTTGGGCAGCGGTGGCGGGGATCTGGGTCGATGGGATGAGGAAAGCTGGAAAGGCAAGGAGAGGCTGATTAGGGTTTTATTCCTTGGTGCTCTATGGTAGCACAAGACTTACTGAATTTTTTTCCTCCACGCGCGTCCATGACTTAATAAAAATTTCGCCTCCCCGCGCGCCCACGACTTAGAAATTTTTGTCTCCCCGCGCGCCTCACGTTTGTATTTCCCTGTTTTCCCCAAGCGTTTGATGATATTCTAAAAAAATTCAAAGAACACAACCATAATGGGCTAGCCCAAATTCAGAATTTTGACCCCATGACACGCCGCTCGTGACAAATTTATGGGAACGCCACGGATAAATGGGCCAAAGGGCTGCAAGAAGAAATCCCTGACATTTTCTATGACGAATTGCCTGTTTTGTCATAGATATATGGGCTATTTAGGGCCTCAGACAGGCCGTGACGTTTTGGCCAAAACGTCATGGATCTATGACGAAATTTACAACAAATATTAGATCATCACGGAAAAAACATCACAGATTGACCAAAATCTTGTAGTGCTCACCGCCATTCCTCCGCCGTCGCTAGGGTTTGCGTCGCCAGTGACTCGTCTCCGCGAGGACGATGCCCTGCAACCATAGATCTGGCTCTAATCTAGTGGCTCAGGACCACTGATACCGCTTCGTCGCGCCGTGATAGCTGGCAGCCGAGGCCCAACCCTAGGAGTTGAATTCCCACTCTCCCACGCTCGCCACTATCACATGGACTAGCCCAGCACTGTGCGGGCTGTTCCCCCGAGAATCTGACCCTGCTAGTTTTTGTTTTTTACAAACGAATTTATGTTTTAGATTCAAATACCTATAGTTTAAAATCCACTAAGAATTCCCTGAGTGTCCAAATTGGTTGATTCAAATTTTGCCTGAACATAAATGCAAAGATCTACCAAGTGTTACTAGTTGCTTAGTCAGAAATATATTATAGTATATCTGATAATTTTGGTTACTAAAATATTGATGTTTGTACTTAAAAATGCATAGGAAATGTTCTAGTAATCCAAAATTTGTAAATCCAATTTGCATGCCTTGTGTAGTAGTAGGCCTACTCAGGAAAACTTTGTTTGTATATTTTTGAGTTCTAGATCTACTATAATGAATTTCCTAAGATTAGGGCAGTGTTGTTTTTGAAGTGATACAAACTCTCAGATTTGTGTGTCTAGGATAGCTGTCATCCCCTAGTAGCTCATAATTTTTGGTGCTGTATTTATTTTCTATGGATTAAATTACTTCGGCCAAATAGTAGTTTTTAGTAGATTAATTCTTAAAATCAACCATGCATGATAAAAATGTAAATCTAACTCTACTGGATTGGTATTTTCAATTCCTATCTAGTGATATAAAATGTGTTCACTATTATTCTATAGAACCTTGTCGTGACAAAAAGGCAAGTGTTTAACTAGTACTCACCATTAAATTCATCATAAAAGTTTGGAAATTTCTTTTTGAGTAATTCCAGTGGCTATGTCTTGGTATGTTTAGTAGATTATGATGTGTGTATTGGTTAACTTCTTTGATCATGTGTTATGTACTGGTAGCATTTGTTTGTCTGTTGGTTGATTGTGTGCTTGTTTATTTGTTGCTTTTCTCTTTGCGGCGATAGAAACGAATAAGGAAGGTGACTTTTAATACTTTGAGGAGGAAGACCAGTGACAATTTTCTGATCAATACAAGCCACCTACTTGTCATAAGCCTTGTCCTATTATCTACATTATGCATGTTTTATATTACTCCTTTATACAAGTGCATTGTTTTAAAACTATTTTATTATACCTTGTATTGGTTTGGCTCCTCCAAACTTATAATAATGGTACTATTAAGTACTGCCCTTGGATACTATCTACTCCCTTGTAGACAAGAGTGGTGGTTTACACCACACCCCATTGGAGACCCTTTTTAGCCAACACAAAACTATAGGATTGGGAAACCAAAAAAGTTTTACAAAAGTGTTTTATGGTAAAACCTTCTTGGTAAGTATGACTTACCAAGAGGATTTTGAGGAAAGAAAAGGATTTTTTTATAGATGGTACTGAAGGAAAGAGGAGGAACTTTTTTTGCGAAAGCACACCCTTTTCTTTGTAGCATAGTTATAACAACTAAACCGTGCAACCACATTACCCCTAAATGGGAAGGGGCCTAGCTCGAAGTTAGTTTGCTCTGATTTGGGACTCCTCGCAACTACTTATAAGGGATCATCTCCCTCGAATGCCAAGTCTCTCCAAGTTAAAGGATCAGTGGATCGGAATCCTGATCTGGGAGAGGTGTGAACTGCCCTCGGGAGCAGCCGGATGATACTATGAGCCTCTCATTGAAAGTGTATGTCCCAAGAGCGGGAATGCGCTCTGGCTGGCTTCTGAAGGTACCTGGCATACCGACATTGAGAGGAACAACTCATAGGGTAGGGTCCATGTTGGTAAGCTTTCTGAGGGTTTTGTTTGTTATCCAAACACCACATACTGGTGTGTGACGATCTGTGGTTGTTCACTGTGGATGTATCAAATCTTGAGGGTAAAGTGTACAATCTCTAAAGAGTGTAAATCTATTCAAATTGCTGTGTCTGTGATCAGGAACGGTTGGATAAACTACTGCCGAGTGGTGTGGATTTTTGTTTTAAAAGAGTTTTTGGAAAGAAAAGCTTTTGGGAAATGTTGACTATGGAATGTTCGGTAAGGAAGGAAAAAGGTTTGGTCATGGAATGGCTGGAAAGGAAGAAAAATGCCTGAACCCATCTTAGTGGTTTCTAAATCTCTCAAATGTTTTAAAAAATGTTTTCCAAAAGTTTCTAACAAGGCTATTGATATTCTATATCTACAAGAGAAACGAATTTAGAAAATAACCCTCTAGAGCCATCCTAATACCACATGCATATTGCATATCTCTTTGTTATTATAGCTTAAGGTGGTTTGCGAGTACATTTAAAAGTACTCACTGGCATTGTCCTTGGCTATTTACTTGGCTAGACTATGAGCAGGAGGAAGGAGATGATGGAGGTTTGATGACGACTACGTGAACTAGGAAGTTCTCAGAGTCAGGCACCTGTAGGGCTATGGCTTGACTCGGGTCTTCTACGCTTGTTGTTCTGCTGCTATTCTGGATGTTATTCCTGATGTGGCATTTATGTAAGACTATTTATGTAAGACTTGTACTTGGTACTATAATGGATGTTGCACTTTGATATTAAGCCGGTATGCGCCACGATGCATTGATCTTGCGATCGTCGTGGTTTGCATAAGGGTAATATTGGATAGCTATTCTGTGGTCACCACAGACTTGGTATCAGAGCCATCCTGACTTTAGGAGCCCTTAGTTAGCATGGTTATTAGACAGGAAATCACCGGTTTTCAAAAAACTAGTTCCTCAAAGGACTTTCAAAATATTTTATTCCTCAACCCTTCCTATTTTAAGATAGTTGAAAATGGTTCTTTCTATATCTCGTCCAGTCACAAACATATGGATTTAACATGAATAGGACTTAGAATCTTGTGAAGACAATGTTTCCGAGAAGGAGGACCCTAAGGAGAAGATTCTGGAGTCTGAGGAGGATGCCCTTAAGGGCATCATCGAGTAGGACACCACCACTCGCCGCAATGGCATCATCGACGAGTAGGTCCTGCGCTAGTCATGAGAGTTGGGGATGTAGTTATCATTCCTCCTTTTGAGTGGCGATTATTTTGTGAAACTTGCTTATGTATTGCTCTAGCGTCTAGATGTGACATGTGAAACATGTTGTGATGTTGCTGAACCTATGCTTGAAATTATCCTAATTGCTTGTTTTATTCTATACATGCTATGAAATGTGTTGTATGAATTGCTTTCATGCCGAGTGCTTCACTCGAAACCCGCCCTTGTATCCCATCATCCTAAACGTATAACTTCAGGATGGTGCTCCCCCATGGTAAAAACCACCCTCCACTACCCCCTCTGACTGAGCCAACCATCGCTCAACTCCTGCACATGTTTATGGAAGATCGACAAGCCGCTAGTGCAGAGCGCCAGGCCAATATCACAGCTCTTCAGCAGCTTGCCCAAGTAGCCGTAGGGAATGCCAACAACAACATGGGTAAAGAAGGACATGGAGAGTAGATATCCAAGATCAAGTATTTCCAGAACACCAACCCACCAGTATTCACCAAGTGCACTGATCCACTAGATGCTGATGACTAGCTTCGCACCATTGAGAACAATCTGGAAGTAGCCCGTGCAGGCGATGATGAGAAGGTACCACTGGCTACCCATTTCCTGTCTAGGCAAGCTAGGACTTGGTGGATTAGCGTCAAGGATATTCTGCCAACATGACATATAGTTGCCTGGGATGATTTCAAGGCAAGGTTCCGCAAGTGTCATATTCCTCTAGGTCTTATCAAGTTGATGAGGGACCAGTTCCGGGCCCTGAAGCAAGGTAGCATGACAGTAGTGAAGTACTTGGAGAAGTACACTGACCTAGCTAGGTATGCCCCAGATGATACCAACACTGAAGAGAATAAAGTGGACACTATGAATGGGCCGTAGGATGAACTATAGTGTCATTTAGTGGCGCAAGTATTCAAGGAGCTAGATGCCCTAGTTGATGCAGCTATCATGGTGGAAAGTAAGCGCAAAGGCATGATGGAAAATCACAAGCGACGTATGATGATGTAGCAAGGAGGACCAAGTGGACAGTGGTCATGTAGCATGCCACCCTCTAGGCCTGCACCCCACCATAGTGGACAAAGTCCTATGCCCCGCGCCTCATCAACCCCAATCGCAACTTCAACAACTCGCGTCCTAGAGGCGGGAATCCAAACCCAGCCCCCAGAGGTCCAGAAAATCCCAATACTGACCCCTTGGATCTGGTTGTTTCACTTGTGGGAAACCTAGGCACTTCGCGTGTGATTGTATCGAGAACAAGAAGGGCAATGCTCCCCACCCCATTGTGGCTAGACTCAATCAGGGTCATGATAAAGGAGCGCAACCAAGGGCCCCGCACACAAGAAACCAAACACAGTCAGAGGCCATCTAAATCATATCAATGCTGAAGAAGCTCAGGCATCGCCCAACATTTTTCAGGGTACATTCCTTGTCAACTCAGCTCCTGCCATAGTATTATTTGATTCTAGAGTAACACATTCGTTTGTTATGGAACCATTTGTTGAGCATAGAGGAATGAACCCTAGTTATTTAGAGTGTACTGTGCTAGTACAAATTCCCGGGTTAACTTCTAGGACTAAGTTATCTTGCAAGGATATCCCCATAGTTATCCATGGAATAAGTTTCCGAGCAGATTTGATAGTATTGGGAACCCAAGGTCTGGATGTGATACTAGGATTGGATGTCCAAATATCGGGGAATCATAGATTGCACTAGAAAATCCATCACCATGACTAGTAGGGAAGGTGTGGAAGTCGAGTATAGGGCAACTATGCACTCATCCCGATCCTACTACTGGAAAAGTATAGCAGGACCCACCCTAGAACAAGTACATGTTGTCTGTGAATACCTGGATGTGTTTCCTGAAGAGTTACCTGGTATGCCCCTGATAGGTATATCGAGTTCATCATAGAGCTACTCCCTGGAACAACCCCCATAGCATAGAGACCATACTACATGAACCCTGAAGAACTCGTAGAGTTAAAAAAGCAACTGGATGATATGTTGCACAAAGGTTTGATCCAACCTAGTGCATCACCCTAGGGATCTCCCGTCCTATTTGTGGATAAAAGATATGGTACCATCCATCTAGTTATGGACTACCATAAGTTCAAAGAAGTAACCATAAAGAACAAGTACCCCTTGCCAAAGATTGAGGATTTGTTTGATCAGTTGAATGGAGCTCGAGGTTTCTCCAAGATAGATCTTTGCACCGGACACCACCAACTCAAGATACAAGAGTCCTATATTCCCATGAAAGCTTTCACCACCAGATATGGTTTATTTGAGTACACCTTGATGTTTTTCGGGTTAACCAATGCCCCCGCCTATTTCATGAACCTCATGAATAAGGTATTCATTCCGTACCTGGATAAGTTTGTTGTAGTGTTTATTGACGACATCCTAATATATTCCAGGACCAAAGAATATAATGAGAAGCATCTGAGGCTAGCTCTGGTAACCCTTAGAGAACACCATCTATATGATAAGTTTAGCAAGTGTGAGTTCTGGTTAAAGGAAGTTGGATTTATTAGAGATGTTCTATCTGTTGGAGGAGTATCAGTGGACCCCTCTAAGATAAAGTTAGTAGTTGAATGGAAGGCCCCAAAAAACCTAACAGAGTCAAAAGTTTTCTAGGATTAGCCGGTTATTACAACAAGTTTGTCGAAGGTTTCTCAAGCATTGCCAAGCCAATGACACAATTGTTTAAGAAGGACAAGAAGTTTGAATGGACGGAGAAATGTGAGATTTTTTTCCAGGAACTCAAGAAAAGATTAGTTTTAGCCCCCATCCTGGCCATGCCAGATATCACCAAGAGTTTTGATGTTTACTACGACGCATCCAAACAAGGTTTAGGAAGTTTTCTCATGCAAGAAGGAAAATTCATCGCCTATCTATCTCGTCAACTGTGACCCCATGAGGAAAACTATCCCACACATGATTTGGAGCATGCAGTAGTAGTGCATGCTCTCAAGACATGGCGTCATTATCTAATGGGAAATCGATGTGAGATTTATACGGACCACAAGATCTTGAAGTATATATTCACCCAAAAGGAACTAAATATGAGGCAAAGAAGATGCTGGATGGAGATAATTAAGGACTATGATGTGGGCATTTATTACCATCGTGGTAAGGCTAATGTGGTAGCTGATGCCCTTAGCTAAGAACCCTTCTCCCTAAATGCCATGGTCAAGAAAGAGCAACCTGAGATGTGTCGAGAGTTTGAAGGTTCCGTACTATAACTAGTTAGCCATGGTTTTATCGCTCATCTTGAGAGGAAACCTACCCTCATAGATCAAATAAAATAATCTCAGAAGGGACACAAAAGTATTGAAGGAATCAAGCGCAGAATGGAAAGAGAGAGAGTGTCCCTGGATTCAAGGTTGATGGATGTGGTGGGTTATGGTATAATAGATGCATCTATATACCAAGTGACCATGACCTCAAGTAGATAGTCATGAAGGAAGCCCACAAAACCCTCTATTCTATCCATCTTGGAAGTACCAAGATGTATCAGGACCTTAAGGAGCAATTATAGTGGCATGGGATGGAGCGAGAGATCGATCTTTATGTAGCCAAATGCGATGTGTGCCAAAGGGTGAAAGCTGAGCATCAACACCCTGCCGGACTTCTCCAACCTATGAAGATACTAGAATGGAAATGGGAAAAAAGTTGAAACAAACTTCATCACTGGATTACCCAAGTCCAGCACAGGACATGACTCTATCTGGGTTATAGTATACTACTTGTCCAAGGTAGCCCATTTCATTCCCATACTGAAGAACTTTAATGGAAGAAAGTTGGCAAACTCTACATCTCCTGGATAGTGAGCCTGCACGGAGTTCCCAAGGAAATTGTGTCTGACCGAGGACCTCAAATCACCTCTCATTTCTGGAAGAAATTAACTTCACGAAGCCCTAGGTACAAATATGTCATTTAGTACTTCTTATCACCCCTAGACTGGTGGACAGAGAGAGACAGTGAATCAAGTGCTGGAAGATATGCTCCGCTTATGTGTACTAGCCTACGGATCCAAGTGGGAAGATTGTCCACCATTCGCTAAATTCTCATACAATAACAGCTATCAAGCTAGTCTCAAGATGGCCCCTTTTTAGTTTCTCTATGGAAGAAAGTGTCGCACACCCCTGAATTAGACGTAAACGCGAAGAAATTCAAATCTTCGGCCTAGACATTATAAAGGAAGCTGAAGAACAGGTCCACCTAGCGTGTGAACATTTGAGGGCTTCTCAATCTTGTCAGAAGAGTTATGCCGACACCAAACATCGGGAACTAAACTTCAACAATGGAGAATTCGCGTATCTTCGTGTCTCCCCGCTCAAGGGAATGCAGCATTTCCACTAGAAGGGAAAGCTCGCACCAAGGTACATCGGACCATTCAAGATAAGAAATCGCAAGGGGAAGGTATCATATCAGCTGAAATTAACCCTAGAATTATCTGAATTCCATGATGTGTTCCATGTGTCCCAACTCCATAAGTGCCTTTAAGTGCCTGATAAGGCCGAAGTCTTCAAGAATATGGACTACCATTCTATTGATCTCAATCATGATCTGACTTATCGAGAGAACCCCATTCAGATTCTAGAAATATCAAATAGACTCACCCAGCACCGCAACATCAAGTTTTACAAAGTTTAGTGGAGCAACCACTCCGAGGAAGAAGCCACCTGGGAACGAGAGGATTATCTCAAGAAGGAGTTTTGTCACCTCTTGTCATCTTAGCCTACGAATATGAGGACAAGATTCTTTTAAGGGGGAAGGTCTGTAACATCCCATCTTCTACAACCATGTTTGTTAAGTTGGATCCCAAAAAATAGGGGGAATTAAAACATTTAGGGTTTGGTTTATGATTGATGAATGTGTGGTGTGTTATTGGATCACTTGCTTAGTTCCTGTTTCAGTTGTTTTGCTTGTGCCCCTAGTGATGTGCTAAGCTAAGAATGTGCTTAGATATATTAGATCATCACCTAGTGCCAACTAGCATCACTACTAGTACACACTTAAAAATCTAGAGAGAACACCAAAAAAATTAGCGAAGTCAAAATGCCTTAAAATGTTCTATTTTTAGAACCATAGTTTAGGCAAACCATGATAGATCATGGCCATGTAAACCTTCCCCTAAGTACCCTGCTATTAGTACTACAAAACCCACCCCTAACCGTTGTTAAGTCAAAACCCCAAGTAGCTTTTTTATGGAAGTCTTGCACCCCCTGGTGAATTAAGGTCTATGGCCACCTTAATTTTTGTCAACTTTGTAAATTAATTAGTAAGACATGGAAGGGAGTTAAGCATGCATGGCAGTTATGTGTACACCTATCACCCCTCTACATCCCCAAACCCTAGCCCTGGCCAGAGGAGCCTCGAGCTGGTTGCCACCATCAAATTTAGAGAGAACCTTGTTAAGCTTGTCCTAGATAACCAAAAACCATTTTCTTGAAAACTTGGTGTTGTGGTCATGTGGGATGTTGTGCACAAGAACCACCTCATCCCTAACTGTGTACCACGCACCCCTAGTTTGACCCATGCACCCAGCCTAGTCCATGGGAGTAGGACAAGCTCAAGTTGAGCAAATCTTGCTCAGTCAATGCCTGGCCTCTCTTCAACCTATCCCAGCAGCCCTAGACTCCTCTCTCGTCTGCTACAACTACCCGAGCACTGCCACGACATCCCTCTCTATCTCACCCATGACCACAGCAACCCCCAAACCGCAGTAGCCACATCTCGCCGACCATGTCGCCCACGCTTACCTCACGTCTCTCCCCCATGCAACCAGGCCCTGCCCTCGGTGGAGAAGCACCCCGCCACCCTCTGTACCAGCCCGCAACTAGCCCCGTGTAGCATGCCGACCTTCCCAAACAGTAGACCGAAACGACTGTTCGGTTGAGCACCTCGCATGCGACACGACTGTTGTCACCCCCTCGCCTAGTATCGAGGCCCCTGGTCCATTCACATGTTAATACAACATGCCCGCAGCACAGAGATGCTCCTAGCCACCCAATATAGCCAATCCCATGCGCCTGATCCCTCTCTCTATCTTGCCCTATTCCTGGTGCACCGTGGACGCGAGACCCCTAGATAAAACTCCCCCGACGCTCTCACTCTCACCACCCACCTATGTTCCACTCCATGACCACCCTCTAACAACCCTGAGAGCGGAGACGAGCCTTCATGCTCCCCGCTGGCCGACAACCTCGCCGCACCACCATGGTTCTGCAAGGGAAAAGGGAAGGTTGTTACTGCTACTCTCCCACTCTTCCTCGCTCTCTCGTACTGCCGTGCTCACCTACTATCCATACATATGAC
Source organism: Avena sativa (assembly GCA_916181665.1). Classification (NCBI taxonomy): domain Eukaryota; kingdom Viridiplantae; phylum Streptophyta; class Magnoliopsida; order Poales; family Poaceae; genus Avena; species Avena sativa. Next base: position 536,955,439 of record OV702289.1, on the reverse strand, counting down.
CTGCCCCCATTTTTTTCCTAGGAACGCTCAGCTACATAGCGCCACGAACACCGGAGCCGTGTGCCCCCATTTTCATGTCTGAGTCCTGCACCATAGGAGAAGGACTGCTGCCACCCATCGTTAAGCTCGCCGTCAAAACCACTTCACCGCCAGACATTCTCGAGCCACCCTAGTCCCTAGGAGAGCCTCACCGTTGTTCCTATGCTTCGCTAGCGTTTGCGTCACCAATGTCTCGTCTCCGTGAGGACGACGCCCTATAGTCGTAGATCTAATCTAGCAACTCAGGACTACCGATATCGCTTCATCGGGCTGCAGTCGCCGGCAGCCGGGGCCTAGCCTCGGGAGTTGAATTCCCACTCTCCCACGCTGGCCACAACAACATGGGCCGGCCCGATACTGTGCGGTCCATGCCCCCGAGATTCCGGCGCAACTACTTTTTCTTTTTACAAACAAATTTCTATTTTAGATTCAAATACCTGTAGTTCAAAATTCACTAAAAATTCCCTGAATGTCCAAATTGGTTAATTCGAATTTTTCCTAAAGGAAAATGCAAAGATCTACCCAGTGGTACTAGTGTCTTAGCTAGAAAAAAGGTAGAATATCTGATAATTTTGGTTACTAAAATAGTGTTGTTTCTACTTAAAATGCATAGGAAATATTCTGGTAATCCAAAATTTATAAATCCAATTTGCATTGCTTGTGTGCTGGTAGGCCTACTCAGGAAAACTTGGTTTGTATATTTTTGAGTTGTAGATCTATGATGCATGTAAAATGCATACATGAACTTTGCATTTTATTACTTGATATTCCAACATATTTGCATCATATATGGATTATATTCATGTCTTATAATGATTATTAGGAATAATTCACACTTCCCATATTGCTTTGGAATTAACCCTGCCGAGGCAGAAAACCCCTATTTCAATGTTTTGACTTTTAGGTACCCAAACGACATCCAATTGACCTGAAACTTCATGGTACCTAGCATTTATCAGTATGAAGAACAATGGGCCAAAGATATGCGAGAAAAGAACACTGAGGAGGGAACAGGCACAGCAGTCGCAGCCACCCCCTGGCCGCGACTAGTATGCTCTTTCCTCCCTCGAGTCTCCGATGCCATCGATTCTTTTGCCAAACAACTTGTCTTGACCTAAAACCTACTATATACACCCCATTTCAGCGATCCTTGACATAGACGGGGGTGTAGATAAAAACATAGAAAGCGAGATTCGCCGGAGAAGATCGGAGGGGGGAAAAGACACCGGAATCGCCTCCGGAGGGCTCCACCCCCCTCCTACATGTCAATCATCAACACCTATAGCAAGATCCTCTCCATCTACCTACTGTAATCTCTTAGAAAACATGATGTGTGAATAAATATTTTATCTTCCCTTGATCTATTGTGACTCCATGTCTTTGTTTGAGTAGTGAATTGTTATGGCAAAAGTGAAATAGTTCGTTTATTGGTTGCCTACAATGTTGTTATCTTTTATGATGGGGACATATATCGGGGACCCTAGAGTTTATAGCTATGGTGGGACAATTATGTCTTAATAATTCCTATGTTTGGTAGTAACATGGCCTTAGGATCCATCATCAGAGTTGTTTATGCATATTTATTTGGCTGCACCTAATTAAGGCTCTGTCCTAGAAGAAACAATTAACAACCAAACAAACGAATGAAATGACAATTTCCTAAACATTTACTCCTTTAGAGAAACTTGCTACTTGAGGAACTTTCTACTTGAGAAAACTTGCCACCACTCCACTCCACTTCATTAGATCAATTTAACTTGCACTAGTTTACTTGTAGTATCCACTAACACATACTTTATTTATTTTCTACCTATTACCAAAAAAACACATGCTTAGGTCCTAGATTTGCATAAAAGGCCATATAAGAGGGTTATAGGGCTTTAGAGAATAGATAGTTTACCTTCAGCTCCCCGTGGGTTCGACACTCAAATACTTATCAAATTGTACTATGGTGATGCCCTGCACTTGGGGGTTATCAAGATACTTATCTAGCACCGTTGCTGGGGAGCGTAGTGCTAGGCTTCTATTCTTTCTTGCATTGCTAGTTTATTTTTAGTAACTTTTTATTTTATATAAAACTAAAAGCCAAAAAAATAGATGGATCCTTTTCCCAAGATTAACCATGAGATATATGATTTTTATGTCAAATATATTCTTTTGGGCACTAACCTTTTGGATGCAAGAGATAATATTGAAAGTGCCAAGGAAGAAGATGACAAAAGCCTAAGCTTGGGGTTGTCCATGCCACCTGAAGAAGAAGAGGAAAAGGAAGAACAAGTGGAGGAATAATGGATTAGCTACCCATTTCCTACACGCAACAATGGTAATGAACACATTCTTATTGATGATGATGATCTTTCATTGTCTAGAAGTCTTCTATGTGGAACAATTATGACTAATATATGGGAGGATGAAAGTGATATAATTGAGTTAGATGATCCAATATGCTCATTAGATGACTTTTCTTTATATGGTGAATCTATTCAAAACTATGAGATTAAGTTTTCTTTTGATGCTTGCAACTATTATGAGAGAGGAAGAGATAAGAGCCCTCTTTATATTTCTATGTTACTGATGCATGTAAAATGCATACATGAACTTTGGAGTTTGTTAACGTGTTTTCCCACATATTTGCATCCTATATAATGTTGTATCCCTGTTTCATATTGATTTTTGGGGATTTACCAATAATCCCCTTTATTTTGGTTATAACCTAGCAGGGCAGAAAAACCCTATTTTCAATGTTTTTGATGTTTCAGGACCTAAATAAAGTCAAATGGACCTATACTTTTAGGGATGCCAATATTTATCCATGGGAAGCATCTGGAGCACTGGAATTGCACTAGGAGGGCTAGGAGGGCCAAGATAGCCTGGGTGGTGCGCCTAGGCCTGTGCTATCTACCTCCTCAGTCATCTGATCTCCTTGATTCTTTCGCCCACGGACTTCTCTTGACCTAAAAACCCCTATATAAGGACCCCCGGGGTGTCCTCGAGACGAGAACCACCAGAGACGACAACACCACCAAACAAAGTCAGATCGGAGGGGGAAACTCTGCCGGAGCCACCTTCGGGGAGATCTCCACCCTCTCCAACATCTCCGACCTCATCACCATGATGAGGAGGGAATAGTCCACCTCCGGGCTATGGGTTTGTGGTAGTAGCTTGATCTATCTCTCTCTTGTTCTTCATAGATCTAGTACGATATGAGCTGCCCAACATGATTATGGTCATATTTGTAATTCCTATGTGGTGGATCTTTATTCTGTGGTTTGATATTTGAGATTGGAATCTATTTTGTGTGAGATGTTTTAATAGATGCATATCATGCACCCCATTCTTCATTGCTTGTTTTGATCCTAATTGTATGCAAGAACTTGTATGGGGAGAAGTATGTGTTAGATGGAGTAGCATGGTGGTAGAGTTTGAATTGTGACACATATTATTCAAGATCCACTTTGGTTTTTACCTTTCTTTTGCTGCCTCACTAGGAGTAAAGTGAAATTAGGTGCTATAGTTATCACGTGATGGTGTGATAATCTTGACAAGATCAAGGTATCATATTAGTATTTCAAACATCATATAATATTTCTTAAAGCTATACTCTAATTTGTTCTTAAATCAAGATTGCATGGAGATTTCCCTTTCTTGAGGAGTATAAGATAGAGATGTATTCCATCTCAATATTAGAATGTGATGCCCATATTAATTCCTTTTATCAAGCACTTATAGATTTTCCATGATCTTTATCATTGATGAATTGCGATGTGATCAGTACAACTTAAAAAGAGAGTAGACAAGTGATACCATGAATCCCGGTCCGATTTGTATCATAAGAAACACCTTTCCTTTGCATCTACTATCCTTTTTATTTTTAGCAATTAATTATTTAGAAAATAAAAAAATACTTTCTCTATTTGAAATCACACATACAAACCCAAAAATAACACTACTATCTTCCATATCATATAGTTTGCATTACTTTACTTTCTTTATTTTAGTTTGCTTCATATTTTATTTCATATTACTAATACGAAACCTTGTGCTTGACAACCACTTGGTCGAGTAGGGGACACAAGGCAAATTATTTTAATTTACAGGTTGCTTGAAGAGGATAAGATAGACATCCTTCATAGCAAATTCCCCAAGAGTTCGATATAAACCCTCGAGTCAGCCTTGTGGGAAAAAGATGCTTGCTTCAATACTCTACACTTGGAGTCCCAACGAGAAGTGGCAGTCTTTGTTGCCATCAAGACTATTTTCTAGCGCCGTTGTCGGGGAACTACAAGAAGGTACATCACAACTGCATCATCATCAAGTTTGAAGAGCAAGGTAACTTCCGTGACAACTGCCTATGTTCTGGCATCATCATCTTCATCAACTTGTGCAACAACCCAAGCTTGGGGAGGTTGCACCACTGTGAACTTTCTCTTCTCCTTCTAGATTTTTAAACTATTTTATTTTGTCTTGTTTTTAATCTTTTTAAGTTTCCTTTAAAACACAAAAAAATAAAAATTAGTATTACTGATTTGCAAACATGGGAGAAAGAAGAAAACTTTGTGACTACACAAACACACCTAATGATCAATTTATGGCTAAACCCATTACCACTCCTGAAATCCTTGTTGAAAGTTTTGAAGTAAGTCCTGGTCTTTTAAATCTTATAACTAGAGAACAATTTGGGGGGAGTGCCAATGAGGATGCCTCTATGCATTTACATGATTTTTTTCAAATTAGTGATATGAAAAAGTTTAAAAATGTGGAAAATGACATTGTCAAACTTAAACTATTCCCATTTTCACTAAGAGGAAGAGCTAAAGAATGGTTATTATCACATCATGCTGCTAGTATAAACTCTTGGGATGATTTAAAAGAAGCTTTCATTAAGAAATACTACCCACCTGCTAAGATCCTACAAAATAGAAACAATATCCTCTCATTTAGACAAAATGATAATGAACATGTAGAAACAACCTGGGAGAGAGTTAAAAATATGCTTAGATATTGCCCATCACATGGAGTAAATGAATAGACCATATTACATTCTTTTTATAATGCCCTAAATATTATGTCAAGAAGCATTCCGCAAAACTGTGTCTGAAGCTAAAACTATCCTAGAAAGCATGATCCACAACCATAGTCAATGGCATGCTGAAGAGCACCAAACCAATCTAAGAAAGTAAACTCCATTGAAGAACTAGACCCCACGGGAAGTAAACTTGATGCCATATTTGCCTACATATCCAAGCAAAATACTGATAATGTTCCTCTACAAGAGTTAGTAACAAACACCAATGAAAGTGTGGATGTTAACTTCATAAGAAACTTTGGTAGCAATGGGTATGGGAACAACTATAATAACTCATATGGTAGACCATCCTATGCTCCAAATAACTATGGCAGCCATCCTTTTGTTCCATATCCTAATGCTAATGAAAATAAATGGAAACATGCTACCATTCCACAAGCTAATGAGAATTTGGAGAAAAAACAAGAGCCTAATAAGAATCTTAGTGAACAAGTAGATCACCATGCCACCATGATAGAAGAACTTCATAAATCACTTTTATCCTGAAGTTCTGCTATTAAAGGCTTACAAAACCAAGCAGCTGGTTTGGACACAGCTTTATCAAAACTCGCTGATAATCAAGCAACCTTGTTAAGTATGTCTGCAGGAAAACCACAAGGACCACCAGCTTTGGTATGAATTCTATTACCATCACCACAAGTACACCATCTTTGGAAGAAACTTATCATGGATTAATGAATTATAATGATCTCCTTGAGCCACTACTATCACAACTCAAGATCCAAGTGGTAGAAGAACTATCAAAAGAGGATAAAAAACTACTATAATTGAAAGTGAAAAAGAACCAACAAATGATAAACAAGTAGAAGAAGTCAAAATGCTAAGTGAAACAAAAGAACCTCTACTAGATCTTGATAAATGTAGCTTGCATGAACTCATTAACTTGTTGCAAAAAAATTCTAATGATCCATCCTTTAATGGTCATCAAGCAGGATTTGTTTCCTATCTAGCAAACTATGTTATAAAAGAAAAGATTGAAAGATACAATAGAGAAGCTATGATACCACCTAAGCTTGGGGATGTATGGATCCCCAAGGTATTAATCACTATTGGAAAATATACACATCATGCTATTCTAGATTTAGGATCTAGTGTCTCAGTTTTATCTAAGGACATATATGACTTACTTGAATTAAAACCTATGGAAAATGCTCAATATATCTTTTACTTGCTGATGATTCAACTAAACATGCTCTAGGAAAATTTCAAGATATTATGGTTTAATTATATATGACATTTTTTCCTATTGATTTTATTACCATGGACATGGGGAGCAATACCTCAAGTCCTATAATACTTGGTAGAACTTTCTTGGAACCACATGTGCAGTCGTTGATGCAAAAGAAGGGAATGTGAAATTCCAATTTCCTCACAAGAAGTGCATGGAACACTTTCCAAGGAAGAAGGAGGTAGCTAAGAAGAATAAGCTACCTGATGGCTCAATGCACGGCGCCCAGAAAATTGCTTGTTGGCGGTGTTGACGTAGAGCTCGTTGGGAACCCCAAGAGGAAGGTATGATGAGCACAACAACAAGTTTCCCTCAGTTATGAAACCAAGGTTTCATCGAACCAGTAGGAGCAAGGAAACACCCCAAAGGTGTTACTAGCTGAGCTTTGGCAGGGCACACTACCAGTGCTAGTAGCAACGTGGAGACCTGCACAACACAACCACAGAACTTTGTCCCCAACTTGCGATGAGGTTGTCAATCTCACCGTGTTTTGCAGAAAACAAAGGATTAAACGTATCGAATAGAAAGAAGTAATAGTTTGTAGGAAGTAAACACAAAGAAGTAAACAATTGTAGATTGTATGTAAAGAAAGAGGACCAGGATCCATAGTTGGGTGAACAAATTAAGATAGATAACATGCTGGGTGAACAAATTACATTGGGGCAATTGACAAACACCGAGAAAGCAATACATGCATATACTAATCATCTTCACTCCTTTGGGACTTTATTGGGCATTACAACATTATACATAGACCGCCATCCAACTGCATCTATGACTAATAATCCACCTTCAGGTTATCATCCGAACCCCCTCCAGTATTAAGTTACAAGCAACAGATTATTGCTTTATGAACTGCGTGTAAAGTAAACAATACGATTGTTCTATGAACAAAGGATTGTTGTTTTCTCCCTAGTAGCAACAACACATCTAGTACCTTAGAGATTTCTGTCACTTCCCCAGATTACCAGAGGCATGAACCCACTATCGAGCATAAATACTAACTCTTGGAGGTGCTAGCATCTACTTGGCCAAGATAGCTACTAACAACGGAAAGTATGCAAGATCACAAATAACAAAGACATGATAGAATCAATAATCAATCTGAAATAGCATCTCAATATCCATCGGATCCCCGCAAACACAACATGCAGAATTACAAATAGATGATCTTGATCATGAACGGAGCTCACAAGATCTAGACATGAAAGCACAAAGGAGGAGAACCAGCCATCTAGCTACTACATGGATCCGTAGTCCAAGGATGAACTACTCATGCATCACACCGGAGGCTTGCATGGTGATGAAAAAGGCCTCTAGGGTGACCCTCTCCGGCAGGGTGCCGGGAAGAGCTTCAGATCCCTCCCGATTTAGGGATGGAGATGACGACGGCTACAGACTCTTTCGTGGATTTTTTTGATCGGGAACCTAGGGTTTTCGTCCCGAGGGCAATATATAGGCGGAAGGAGAAGCTGAGGGGTTGCCGGGAGCGGCCACACCACCCCCTGGCGCGGGCTAGGCCTGGCCGCGTGGCCACACTACTAGGAAACAGCTCTTTTGTGGCGCATGTAATTACATCTTCTATGGCGCATATCCTAGTCGCCACTATTATCTCGCCACTGATATCTGCTTCCTGTGGCGCATATAGATATGCGCCACAGAAGTCCTAGACTTTCGTGGCGCATTTCTTCATATGCGCCACAAGAATAACTTCTGTGGCGCATTTACACATATGCGCTACAGAAAAGCCATGCGCCACTGACTATATAATTATATGCGCCACTGATTGCGTAACACGTATTCAAAGTAAAATACTTTCCTGGTGTATAATCAGGTATTTATACAGGATTTATATAGTATTTATCCAGATGAGTATAAAATACATTGCATAAGTAGTAGATGCATGAAAACCGACATATATATAATACAAACACTTAGAGCCCGATCGAGATACATATATAGTGTCAAGTGCCAAATTTTTACACAAGCGCCGAATACAAAGTTCATATCAGCTCACATTACAAATATGAAGTGGCCACCACCGCCTACACTAGGATCAAATAGAATACAGCTGTGATAATGGTGAGCAAGAGCATTAGCCCGACCAATATCTTCATCCGGTTCTTCTTCCACAAGTGGTTCCTCCACTTGGCCATCGCCTCCTCTCTAGTCGCGTATCCTTTGTAGATGTTGCCGCTGAACTTGTGCACTTGTTTGTGACAATCCTCCCACTCCTCGTAGAATCCTGGAACCCTACCCATGTACACCACATACCACCTCGTCGCCATCTCTATAGACGACAAGGCATATTAGTAAAAATACAATGAAAAGAATGAATAAAGGGTTCACATGCATATATATATATATATGTTCACAGAATATAAAACAAAGGATCCATAAACCTAAAAGATAGATCATCATAGAAGCAATAAGTTCAACGACAACATGACCAAAAGGTAGTTTAAGTCTAACAACAATGACCATTTCGACCACGAGATAGTAAAGTTTATGACACACACACACACTAATACAACAGACGTCCATCAAGAATATACACACACTGGATCATGCTAGAGGCACACATCGATCATGATGAAGACTTCCTCTTCTCGCTCGGCTTCGGGAACGATAGATATCCCTCTTTCATCATCCACGTCCTTGTGTCACCCTGCTTACGGAGGCGTTCTTTGATCTCCCTCTTACTCAACCCTCTGCCTTGTTGTAGGGCACCCCCCTTGTGTTGACATCTTCAATGATGATTTGCGACAACTTCATCTGAATGCGATGGAAGTCTTCTCTAAGATCAGCATTGTCAATTTTCGCCAAAGTTTTGGCCTATCCTTGGAGATTAGATGGCAGCGTTAGGTTATGGCAATCCCGAACATAGCCTTTAAGGTGATGGAGGACGTAGAAGGCCTCCTTGGCACCAATAGTCGACTGCTTGACGCAGGGGAAGTCGAGCACATGCTTGAACACGTGTTTGCCATCCTTGATACATTCCCCCTTATCTACGAAGGTGCATCCCTTCTTGGTGTCGCCCTCGAGAGCCTCATTGAGAACACCCCTTATTCTGGTGTAGTCTTTCTTCTTCGTCAAACTCCCCGAGTCGAAATACGTGGCTAGCGAGTACCTCGGGGCAAGGATGATGAGTGTGTAGTATTTGTCTCTGCGCAACACAATTGGAACGGAATGTTGGAAAAAGAGCAAAGGAAAAAATCTATAAGAAATGCATAAGTTACGGTGGCGATGAGCGAGTGTGTGTACTTACTCGGGAAAGAAAGGCAAAAGAAGTGTGCCCTTCCTCTTGTTGTCCACCATGAACTTCTCGAGGTACGCCGTCGCCTTGGTCTGTGTCTCTGATCCTTCGACCAACTGGCTGTCCCGCATGTAGTGGGGATCCACTATCGCGATTTCCGGGGTACTTTCTCTCTTGATCGTGAGCGCCAGATTGAGCGCGTATAGGCAGACCAAGTTATAGTCCAGCCGTTTCATGAGAAACAGCTTGAATATGTCCTCGAACACTATGAAGAATATACCCGCGGGGGGTTCATCGACGAAGCCCACGTCCAATGGCACCTTGGCCAGGAAAACCGGGTAATTTGGATCTTCGTCTTTAAGAAGGAGGGCCTCTAGTGTCTTGACACCCTCGTGCAAAGTTAACATGGATCCAACCGCAATGTGGATCATATCCGGAGTCAATACCGGATCACCAGCTACATGCACTCAGGGCAAGCCAAATTGTGTGGATGGTACGACAACGGCGTCCTGACCCCGGATCCTCTTCGGAAGAGGCTGGCTCGCACCCTTCTTATTATTATTATTACCTCTCTTCCTGTAGTGCTTCTTCTTCACAACAGTGTCAACCACTGCCATCTGCTCATCAGTCGCCTTTCGGAGTGTGTTGGGGATGAAAACTAATCCCGGTTTCTCTTGTGGTTGATCGGCGGCCCGAGCCGTCTCTTGAGAAAGACCATGGAAGACCAGGCGCTGCGTGCATGCATTGGGGCGACCAGCTTGATGGTCGTCACGAGCTGCGAAGGGTTCTTCATCCACAGAAGGCATATACAATCCTTTGGCGGCGTCGGTGTTGATGAAGTCATCAATGTTGACCAATTCATCATCATCTTCATGGGTGCCATCATGTGGTGGTGGTAGCGGGGGCGACGGCGGTTGCGGCACAATGTCTTTGCCATGTGGTGGTGCACACACTGCCAAGAGTTGATGGTGACGGCTGGTGGTGGCGACGACGGCGGCTACTGGCTTCCGAGGTGGTGGCTTGGAAATCGGTCGAGAGGTGGCGCCGGTGCTCCCCCCCCCCCCCCCCCCGCAAGATGAATCTGGGTCTTCGGCCATGTCAAGGGCCAGTTGTAGCATTCCCCAAGGGTCTTGTGTTCGTCGGCTCCCTGAGGTTGAAAGGGGGGTCCATGTTGTCGCACCCTGGTAACACCCGAGCCAACCTGACCCTCATCATGTCATCGTCCATTTTCTCTGACTGTTAATCCTTTCATTTGTCTATGATCTTTGTCAATTCTAAAAGCAAGACCTTGCACCAGTACAAAGACTGGTACTAGTTATTGAATACCTCGCACCAATACAGCAGAGAGATCATGATTCATGACCAGAATACAACATGGAGCAACTTGCTCTGACAGTGCAACAACATCCCAATAGATCCTTTACTTGTCAGATGCGAAAATAAAAACAAGACACCGCCATCTCTACACTATACACAGTCAAGCAGTGGTAACAATATAGCAGAACAGAAGATGCTAATATAACATCTTGTGCTAACAATGTGCTGCATTGGACATGGAATAATAATGTGCTGACATCTTGTGCTAATAATCTTGTGCTAACATCTTGTGCTAACAATGTGCTGCATTGGACATGGAATATAGCAGAACAGAAGATACTGTTATTTCCCTACCAAATTCAGACAATTTTCCCTCTAAAGCCTTTTATAGGTATTGTAATAACAAGTTTATTCGACTACCCAATTAAGTCCCAATTTCTTACAAGGGGAACTGCGAACCTTCAACACTTGGCAGCAACTACCCAAACAACCCCACAAAAGCCTAAATCTCAATGAAAAACCCTAATACAATGTTTCAGTGAAAAGGAAACATAATTTCCACTCAGTGTAGAATGTTTGTGAAACTGACCAATTAGTACTAATATAAGTCTGTTCATACTCCCTCTGTTCATAATACATACTCAGTGTAGAATGTTTGTGAAACCCTAATACAATCTCCCTTTATCCATAATACATACTCCCTCTGTTCCACAATATAAGTCTGGACTTTTATTGTAGTTCTGGACTTCTATTGTACTGTGACATATAAAATTTGTCATTCTCTGAGTATGGATGTTTCGAGTTTGATTTAGCAGTACTTAGCTTCATACACGGAGTACTATGATGATGCTACTAACTGTGAGAACCCCTAGTAGGATTAGAAAACCATCACCCATTCATTCACCAGTACAGAAGTGCAGAAGTACCAGCAGAACAGGTAAGTGCAGAAGTACCAACAGAACCCCTAGCAGACATTAGTGCAGGTTCATTCACCAGTGCAGAGGAAGGGTGGGGGAGTGAGGGGGACGAACCATACGTGTGCACTGCGATGGTCGTCGACGACGAGGGTGGAGGCAGTGCTCCTGCTGCGGGCGAGGCGGTTGCGGGCCTCCTCCTCCACGGGCTCTAGCACGGTGATGGCGGCCGGGCCTCCTCCTCCACGGGCTTCAGCGTGTCAGCAGCGGGCCTCCTCCTCCACGGGCTTCGGCGCGGCGGTGGCGGCTCCTGTAGCGAGGGCTAGCGCGGCTCCTCCTCCGGCGCGGCGGTGGCTAGGGCTCCGGCGACGAGGGTTTGCGCGTGGGCGACAGATCGATTGGCTATGTGTGGATCAAGAGAGAGAAAGGGGGATTAGGGGGAGAGGCCGAACCATTCTGTGGCTAAGTGTGAAAGTTCTGTGGCGCATTCCCACAGAATGCACCACAGAAGTTGGAACATCTATGGCGCATTCTGAAGGAATGCGCCACAGAACTTCTTGACATAGTACAAAAAAGCGTGGCATCGTTCTATGACAAGATCTGATACTTTTCCTAGTGGTCTTGCTCGCTTGCTCTCACCTGGGGCAGCCAGGTTCGAATCCTGGCTGTCTCACACATTTTTTTCTTTTTTTTTAAATATTTTTAATTACATACATATGCATATTTATTAAAAAAAAGTAAGAACATATACATATATGCATATTTATTCAGAAAAAGCAAGAACATATACATATATGCATATTTATTCAAAAAAAGCAAGAACACATATGCATATTTATTCATACATATATATTTGTGTGTTTGCTTGTCACCAAAAACTAATACACCACACAAATTAATACACCAAAAAGTCACACAATTGCTAGTGTCTCTTCACAATCTTCTTGCCCTTTTTCATCGCGGTTGAATACTTTAGCCCGTGCACTTTGAGATTTCTTCTTGTGAATGTACAACCTTTAGTAGGCAGTGTGGTCTTCCTTCTTACTTTAGTAGTAGTAGGCATGTCGAAGTACTTGTCGAATTCCTCTTCGATCTTTGGGTCGCCGTTTTTGTCGAAGTTTTGCTCGTTGGCGGCTCCTTCCATTCCGATGATGCTCCTCTTGCCCCTCCTAACTACAACACGGTTGGGCTTTGACGGGTGGGTAATAAAAAAGCATTGATCAACTTGGCTAGCGAGTACCCAAGGCTCATTTTTTTCGGAGGCGTTCTTTGTTGATTTGGCATCTGGTATAACCATTGTGGTGAAATAGCAGCCTTCTTTTTCCACGTTCTTAGCCCATCTAACACGGAACATCGGTACGATCTCTCCACAGTAGTCGAGCTCCCATATCTCCTCGATCCTTCCATAGAATCTTTCCATCACAGTAGTCTCATCATCAGCAAAGGATAACATAGTTACTCCTGAGTTTTGATATTCACTATTCTTGTCCTTTTCCTCGCTGTAGAATCTATAACCGTTTATGTCGTATGACTGATAGGTCCTTAGGTTGTGCCCTGGCCCTGCGACAAGGAGAATATGAGTTTTTTATCTTCCGTAGAAGGCATCTGTGGGGGATTGTCCAGTTGCCTTTTCTTGAACCAACCCGTGAAGCTGGAGTTGTGCTCTCTGGTTACGTCTCCCTTTTTCCTCGGCCGGCCCTGGTCGATGTACTCCTGCTCGATTAAGCTTCTGTGCTCTTCGACCCAAGGGCCGACCACTTCAATGTGTTGTAGCGCAACTCAGTGTTCCCTTTCAAAATCAGTGCGTCGACCATCAATGCTGACATGTAGTGAGCGGCAGCCCTCGCGGTGACCATATCCACCGAGTCTGCCGAGGTGCTTCTTTGTGGGTATTCCAACATCCTCGTTCTCGGTGGTTAGATAATCCTGGCAGAAGGAGATGCACTCGTAGATCAGAAAGCCCTTGGCTATGCTTCCATCTAGACGAGACTTGTTGCGAACGAATCCTTTGATGACACCGTTTAGCCTTTCAAACGGCATTATGTTGTGCAGGAATGTCGGCCCGAGCTGGATGATGTCGTCCATGACATGTACAAGCAGATGCACCATGATGTCAAAGAATGCGGGCGGGAAGTAAATCTCAAGATCGCATAGTATCATCACGATCTCTTCTTGTAGCCTGTCGAGCTGCTTCACACCGATCGACTTCCTAGATATGATGTTGAAAAAGTTACAGAGGCCAAACAACATCTCACGGACATGCTCGTCCATTATCCCACGGATCGCAACGGGGAGTATCTGCGTCATCAGCACGTGACAGTCGTGAGACTTCATACCGCTGAACCTCTTCTTCGCCACGTCTAGATATCTGCTTATCTTCCCCGAGTAACCGTGAGGAACTTTCACTCCTAAGAGGCACCTGAAAAACTGCTCGAGCTCCTCCAGACTCAGAGTGAAGCAGGCAGCACGAAGCACCACCTCATTCTTCTTAACTCTTTTGTGGAGACCTTGAGTCCCTTCCGTCTGATCATCATCATCATCACTATCAGGGTACTGAAGATCTTTCTTTATGCCAAGCAATTTAAGGTCCTTTCTTGCTTTCGGCCCATCTTTGGTCCTCTCCGTCATGTTCAGTAGAGTGCCAAGCAGACTCTCGGTAACATTCTTCGTGATGTGCATTACATCGAGGCTATGGGGAGTGTGAAGGACCTTCCAATATGGCAGGTCCCAGAAAACAGACCTTGCTTTCCATACACCCAGCAGTGGCTTTATCCTCGGTCGTTTTTTTCCAAGGGCAGGGCAATCTACCCAATTATTCAAAAGCTCCTCGAATTCTTCGCCGCTCCTCGGACAGGGGGCTCTTTCGAGCTCATCCTTACCATTGAACAGGTCACCACGTTTTCTCCACGGGTGATCCATGCGGAGCCACTTTCGAGTACCTTGGAACACGGTTTTCGAAGACCTGAGATCCCTTGGTAGCTGGAGATGCGGTGTCTCATCCATGCACTTGACGCATGCATTGTGTCCGTGGTTCACCTGGGCTGATACATATGCGTAACCAGGATAGTCCTGCACGGTCGCGAGCAACGCGGCTCTCAGATGGAAATATTCTTTAGTGTAGGCGTCCCACGTACGGGCCGGCATTTCCCACAAGCTGGCTAACTCCTCTCTCAATAGCGCGAGATACAGATGCATATCGATACCTGGTTGTTTTGGCCCCTGAATAAGAATGCTCATGTGTACATACCTTTGCTTCGTTCATAGCCACGGGGGGAGGTTGTATGGCCATACAAACACGGGCCAGGTGCTATGCATGCTACTCTGGTTTCCAAAAGGATTGAGTCCATCGGTGCTCATACCCAGCCTGAGGTTCCTTGCATCGCCCCTGAACCCTTCGAACTCGATGTCTAATGCATTCCACTAGCTAGCGTCTGAAGGTTGTGTCAGGATCTTGCCCTTCTCTGGATCATCTTCGGGTTTCTCTCTTTCCGCGTGCCATTGCATGATCTTTTCTTGCTTAGGATCTACGAAATATTGTTGTAGACGAGGGGTGATAGGAAAGTACCATACCACTTTTCGAGGAACTTTCTTGTTCCCTCTCTTGTACCGTCCTTGGCCACACATCGGACATGTGGTTCTATCCGCGTACTCGTTCCGATAAAGTGCACAATCATTGATGCATGCGTGGTATTTAATGTGTGGTAGGTTGAGAGGGCACACGATTTTCTTGGCCTCCTCGATACTTGTTGGCAATGTGTTCCCTTTAGGAAGTCGGTCGTTCCAGTATTCCATGTTCACGTTGAAGCTCACATCGGTCCATTTGTGTTCGGCCTTCATCTCCAGAGCCTTGAGCGTTACACTCAAACGTGTATCCTCGGGGCAACACCCATGATACAATGGAGTCATCCCGTCTACCTCCATTTGGGCCAGCTTGGCTTTCTCTCTGGCTGCAGCTTTGTCGTTTCTCGTCTCCTTGAGGAGCAGTTCTTGAACATGAGGGTCCTGCAAGACCGAAGTTAGCAGCGTCTATGTGTTCGCGTCTTCTCCTTCTTCATGATCATGATCATGCCCGTTGCCATCTCCTTCTCCATGCTGATCATGCCTGTCGGCATCTCCTTCGTCATGATGATCATGCCCGCTAGCATCTCCTTCGTCATGATGATCATGCCCGGTAGACTCTTCGTCTTCTCGCCCGCCCACGTCTTCGTGACCACCACCATGTCCTGTCGGCGCCTCATTGAGGTCGCGCATGAAACCGCACCTAAGAAAGTGACCCTCCAATTGTCCAGATTCAGGGTCGATCCAACGCTGCAGTTTGCATGTTCGACATGGACATCTTATCATGGTCTTGTTGTTCAGAATCATGTCCTCCTTCGCGCCTTTCTTGTACCTAGCAATTCGACCTTCGCTCATCGTGAGGACCATGGTTGCCTGAGCGGTCAAAACAGAGAGTATAGGTGAGAACCACACCATATGAACACACACATGCATGAATGCTAGCTGGAAAAAATTCGGCATGACCTTTCCTAAAATTAGGACATATGGGTAGTGCAAAAATTTGCCTAAATAGAAATGAATCAACATTTCGGCAAACATCCATGCAACCACACTGGCTGGGCCCGACAACAACAAGCAACCAACAAAAAACTTCCTCCCATTGCAAACATTCATGCACCACACAAGCATCATCTCGCCATGGATCGCACACACACACCGCCCACGCGACAAGCTTCACCCACATGTTCATGGCCAAGTACTCACCTAGTAGACACAATAATAGCGAGACGAGACCGCGCGATGAGAGAGTGTGGACAAATAGATCTACAATGCAAGTTGGTGGAGAGGAAATTAGTAAACAAACAGAGATGTGAGAGAGAAAAGTAAGGAACTTTTAGATCTAGAAGTTGGAGCGAAGCTTCCACTTACCAATCTAGAGATGTGAAATGGGTGGTGGTGGATAGATAGATAAGAAAGCTAGCTCTTGTCACCTTTTTAACATGGATCTGGACGCCCTCATCTGTGGCGCATATGGAGGAAATGCGCCACAGATGCTGAAACTTCTGTGGCGTATAAGTCCATATGCGCCACAGAAGTGGGTGAATTAGATTCCCTGTGTGGGGCCCTCCTCCATGTTTTGTGGCGCATGTTGGGATATGCGCCACAGAAGTGAAACACATCTGTGGCGCATATCAGAACATGTGCCATAGAACTTGGGTGAATTAGATTCTGTGGTCGGGCCCTCCTCCATGTTCTGTAGCGCATGAGGAAATATGCGCCACAAAAGAGGCAACTTATGTGGCGCATATCTTAGAATGCGCCACAGAACTTGGATCAACCCACCCTGGCTGGCGGGTCCCACCAATCGTCTATGGCGCATACTCTAGAGAATGCGCCATAGAAGTTCCAATCTTCTATGGCGCATGCTTTCTGGTGCGCCACTTATGTTTTCCTGTGGCGCATGCTTTCGCATATGCGCCACTGAACATCTTGTCTATCTATAGGCTGTTCCCTAGTAGTGCCAGGTGGTGTGGTGGCTCCCTGGCCCTTCTCCGTCTCGTATTCTGGCACTTGATCACTTCCGGAAAAATAGGAACTTTGGCTTTTGTCCCGTCCAATTCCGAGGATATTCATTTTCTGACTTTCCTGGAACCAAAAACAGCAGAAAACAGACAGCTGGCACTGTGGCTCTTGTTAATAGGTTAGTCCAAGAAATCATATGAAAAGTACTCCAAAGTTGGAACAAAACACAAGAAAGTGGATAAAACCAAGCATGGAACATCAAAAATTATAGATACATTTGCAATGTATCAACATTCCCAAGCTTAACTCCTGCTCGTCCTCGAGTAGGTAAGTGATAAAAAGAAAGAATAATTTTTGAGGTGACATGCACCATCAAAGACTTGATCAAGGTATTTGCAAAACATTCAAAGCTGGGATCATAGTACTTCAATCATAACATGAAAGACAAAGTTCTAGCAATAAGCAAAGAAACTATGATGCAACATGAAAAGGCGCAAACAAAAGATTCATGAATAACATGCTTTGCAAGACGTTTGTTTGTTTCACATAAAGAAAACATAGCATAATAGTATTCAGCTTGTCTCTCAATAGAGTAGCAAATATAAATGCATAGGACACCTTCAAAGTTCATAAGAGTGACTAGATACAATAGTTTAAAACAAGAAATATCAAAGTATGCATCAATCAACTAGTCTTGGGACAATGCACATAGAACTAAGAATGGCCACTATGCTCTCAAAGTAGGTGCATAAAGATAGAAGGTGGAGACTCAATATAATGGTGGAAGAAAGGCCTTTGTAAAAGGAAGTAGGGATTCAAGTCTCATAAAGAGCTTCCAAAAATTATGGTACTTATAGCTTTCATCTCTCATTGCCCCTATCATAAGCATCTTGAAGTGGTTAAGGTTAAAGTGACACAACTAAGAGGATATGCTTGACAAGTTATAATCCGAAATCTCATGCCCCTTACTTACGAAGACCGATCCTCATGCTACTCAACTTTGGTCACGAGTAAGCTCTTGTCATTGTAAGTATATGTGTATCATTAAGAACCGCCAACGGGGTACCCCTTGCACATGATATAGGAGCTTTCCCATAATCAAAATGACAAGGCAAGCAGACAATGAGCATCTCAGCGACCTTTTTATTTGCTATTTGCATAGGTTTTTATTGAGGATGCATCATAGAGTGCTCATTATGGTGATGCTGCAAGTTTCCACCATGATTAGGCATGGCTTAGGCTAGCGGCCTAGGCGTTTCTCTAACACACATACAAACTCCATGGTCTTACAAGTTCCACTTTTATTTCACACCGCCGGGATCCGTAAGCAAAAGAACATGATATCAACGGGGTACAAAGTACAAGTGCAATGTTGAAAGCGTTCCCCATGAAACATGGTTCTGCTAATTTCAACTTATAAAGCGCAAGCATATACGCAACAAAGAAGGACCCAATGGTTCAAGTTTATTAGAGGCAATAAAGTAAAGTGTGCCATCAAGTTCGTGAGAGCTTTAATCACTAGTTTTCTCATAACAAGTTTAATTTGGAAGGTAAACAAAAGCATGAATATACTTGGAATAGCATAAGCTAGTAGGTAGGTATGGTGGACTCTTTGGAATAACTTGGTTTAGGGAGTTGGATGCATGAGTGGAACTCATACTTTGTTGTGTAGGCTAGCAAAAGACTGGGGGGTCCAAACCAAACCAAACAAAGCATAGGCTACAGTCAAAAACAAGCTCTCTTTACCACTTAAGCATGAACTTTCCTACTCTTTTCCAAACCAAACCAAACTATTTGCAAACCAATGTATGAAAGAGGGGGTCCAACCAATTTATTCAGAAAACTAAGAAAACCAAACAAACGAAAACCAAAACAAAAACGAAAAAGAAGACGCTCCAAGAAAAACACAACTGTGCATGAAATAATAAAAATGAAGCGTTTGGAAGAAACCTGGGATTTTTATTGATGAAGAAGGGGATGCCTTGGGCATCCCCAGGCTTTGACGCTTGTACTTCTTGGATATTTCTTGGGGTGACACATGTCGCATCCCCAAGCTTGAGCTTTAGTCCATCCTTCATCTCATTACTCATTCCTTCCATACACCTGAAAATTTTCCTTCATACAAAACTTCACACAATCTTTATTAGCAACATTAGTGCACTCAGGATAAATAAGTCTTAAGGTTCAGTTCTAACACCAAATAAACTTCCATTAGAACACTATCTACTGTAGCACTTCCTTCAAAAATCTCAATTCCCCAAAAGAACTCAAAAAGGAACCAACAAGAAGCAAATGCAGAAAATGCCAGAAATCTGACAAAACAGACCAGCAGGTAAAGATGAATTTTTTCGAAGACCTTATGTTGCTCAAATCAAAAAGTGTTGAACTAACGAAAGATAGATAACAACCTGGGGCAGAAGCACAAACAATTACAGCTCAAGCCGACATACAAATCTCTCTCACGAATTTTTAAGGTGAAGCACAAAAATCTGTTTCGGGACAGCAACTTTCCCAATCATTACTCCTCTCTCATTAGAGGTTACTCTTGGCACAAGAAGCAAATAAAAGGATAAGGAGCAGTTATTACAGAGGTAATAACTTCCAAGACTTATCTAAAACTTTTGGGTTATCTCCCAATAAGTACTTTTCTTTAATGCCTTTAAGGTAGGCATAAGAAGCAAAGAAAGAATCAAGTGTTCTCAAATGAAGAAGCATTAAGACCAAAATTCTTGCCCTTACCTCTCTTACTTTGTGGAGCTCTCTCAGTATGCCATTCAGAATAATTAACCATCATATTGTCCAAAAGTTTTGTTGCAGCACCCAAAGTGATGGTCATAAAGGTACCTCCAGCAGCAGAATCCAATAGGTTCCTCGAAGAATAGTTCAATCCCGCATAAAAAGTTTGGATGATCATCCAAGCAGTTAGTCCATGAGTGGGACAATTCTTTACCAAATATTTCATTCTTTCCCAAGCTTGAGCAACATGCTCATTATCAAGTTGTTTAAACTTCATTATTTCACTTCTCATGGATATAATCTTAGCAGGAGGATAATATTTTCCAATAAAAGCATCTTTGCACTTAGTCCAAGAATCAATACTATTCCTAGTTAAGGAATTCAACCATTCTTTAGCTTTTCCTCTCAAAGATAAAGGAAACAATTTCAACTTAATAATATCACCATCTATTTCCTTATGATTTTGCATCTCACAGAGTTCAACAAAGTTATTTAGATGGGAAGCAGCATCTTCATTACCAATACCAGAAAATTGTTCTCTCATAATAAGATTGAGCAAAGCAGGTTTTATCTCAAAGAAAGTATTTTCAGCCACAGGTGGAGTAATAGGTGTGCTCATAAAATCATTGTTGTTGGTGCTGGTGAAGTCACACAACTTAGTGTTTTCAAGAGTAGTCATTTTTTGGGGGTTTTGAATAAGATAGCAAACTAGTAAAACTAATTTTTTTGTGTTTTTTGAAGAACAAAACAAGCAAACAAAGCAAAAAGAAACTAAGCAAAACAAAAGCAACAAAGTAAAGAGATTGGTTATGAGGGACTCCCCTTGTGAAGATGTCCTTGACTCCCCGGCAACGGCGCCAGAAAATCGCTTGATGGCTTGATGACCCACAAGTATAAGGGGTGTATCGCAGTATTTTCGAGGGAAGTGAAACCCAATTTATTGATTCAACACAAGGGCAGCGAAAGAATATTTATAAGCCTTAACAACTGAGTTGTCAATTCAGCTGCACCTGGAAACAATCTTGCTCACAGCAGTTTATTAGTAGCAACAGTTTTGTAGTAGGAATAGTAAAGTAGCAGCAGTAGTAAAGCAAAGACAGCAGTAACAAAAACAGTAAACAGTGGGATTCAAGTGCGGTAGGCATAGGGATGGATGGACGGGCGTTGCATGGACAAGACAATTCACATAGCAATCAGAACATAGGGCAATTGCAGATAAATAAGATTAAGCATCCAAGTACTAGACAATCCTAGGCATGTGTTCCATATATAGTCATACGTGCTCGCAATGAGAACTTGCACAACATCTTTTGTCCTGCCAGCCCGTTTGCAGGAGGGCCTCTAGGGAACTACTCGCAATTAAGGTGCTCCTTTTAATAGAGCACCGGAGAAAAGCATTAACACTCCGTGAACACATGTGATCCTCACATCAAAGCCTTTCCCTTCCGGTTATCCTGATTTCTGTCACTTCGGGGCCATAGGTTCCGGACAACAACGTGTGTATACAACTTGCAGATAAGACCAAGAACAATACTATCATAATGAATCAATAACATGTTCAGATCTGAAATCATGGCACTCGGGCCCTAGTGACAAGCATTAAGCACAACAAGTCGCAACAAAGTCATAAAGCACTAATAAAAGATACTAGGCACCATGCCCTAACAATCTGATGCCATTACATGAACGATCTCATCCAATCCCTACCATCCCCATAGCCTACAGCGAGGGATTACTCACTCATAGAAGGGGGAAACATGGATGGTCGATGTAGAAGCGATGGTGATGATGATGGCGATGATCTCCTCCAATTCCCCGTCCCGGCAGGGTGCCAGAACGGAGTTTCTGGTGCTGTTTCATGGAATCTGGTGGTGGCGGCGGAGCGGAACTCCTTCTGGAAAAACATCAAACCCCCCGAAGTTTTTAGGTCAGAAGGCTCCTTATAGGCGAAGAGAGAGGCCGAGGGGGTGCCTGGGGGGCCCACACCACCCCCTGGCGCGGCCTGGCCAGGCCCGCGCCACCAGGTGGTGTGGCCACCCCCCGGCTCTTCTCCGTCTCGTATTCTAGCTCCTGGAGTCTTCGGGTGAAATAGGATTTTTGGTATATTTTCCGGGATTTTTCCTGATAGTTGGTTTTCTGCACAAAAAGTAGACACCAAGGCAATTCTGCTGAAAACAGCGTCAGTCCGCATTAGTTGCATCCAAATCACACAAGTTTAGAGGAGAAACAATAGCAAAAGTGTTCGGGAAAGTAGATACGTTTTGGGCGTATCAACTCCCCCAAGATTAGCTTATTGCTTGTCCTCAAGCAATTCAGTTGAAAACTGAGTGCGATAAAAGAACTTTCACGAACACATTTGCTTCATATGATGTAAATATTCTCAGCAATGTGATCAACTACTTGGACAATTCATAATAAAGAGTATGCAACCAAGTCTACTTAATAGTCATTGCAAACTATGAAGAGACTCCAACTCAAGAATAATAAGTAGCATGAGGCACAAACATAAGCAACATTACAATGCTCATAGAAAGGTATGATAGAGTGGTGTCTCGCTTGCCTTTGATTATGAATATCAAGGCACCTCTGAAGTTCAAGTGATGACTAGAAATAAAGATATCAAGGATACAAGCATCAAAGTCATAACACAAATAATCAAGTAATGGAACAAACACAAAGAATGACAACTATGCTCTCAAGAAGGTGCTCAGAGAATAAATGGAGACTCAACAAGAAAAGGTTTTAAATAATTTGAAAGGCTTCCAAATGCTGAAAGTATGGTACTCGTTAGCTTTGATCTCTCATTGCCCTATCATAAGCATCTTTAATGTGGTTAAGGTGAAAGTGACACAACTAAGAGGATATGATTGACAAGTTATAAATCGAAGTCTCAAGCCCCTTACTTACGAAGACCGATCCTCATGCGACTCAACTTAAATCACAAGTAAGCTCTTGTCATTGTAAGTATATACGTATCATAGAGAACTGCCAACGGGGTACCCCTTGCACATGACACGGGAGCTATCCCATAATCAAAATAACAAGGCAAGCAGACAATGAGCATCTCGGCGATCTTTTTATTTACTATGTGCATAGATTTTTATAGAGGATGCTTCATAGAATGCAAATTATGGTTATGCTTCAAGTTTCCACCATGATTAGGCATGGCTTAGGCTAGCGGCCCAGGCGTTTCTTAAACATACATACAAACTCCATGATCTTACAAGTTCCACTTTTATTTCACACTGCCGGGATCCATAAGCAAAAGAACATGATATCAACTAGGTACAAAGTACCTATGAAGCGTTGAAAGCGGTCCCCATGATACATGGTTCTGCTAACTTCAACTCATAAAGCGCAAGCATATGCGCAACAAAGAAGGACACAATGGTTCAGGTTTATTAAGTGCAAGAAAATAAAGTGTGTCATCAAGTTCATGAGAGCTTTACTAACTAAATTTCTCATAATAAGCAAACATTTTATTCGGAAGAAAACAAGGCACATTGAATATGCATGGAGGTAGCAAATGATGCTAATGGGTAGGTATGGTGGACACTTTAGAAATATTTGGTTTAGGGAGTTGGGAACTTGAGTAAAACATACTCAGTGAAAGTGAAGGCTAGCAATAGTAACGGAGCGACAAACGAGAGAGCAATAGCTGTCATTATCATGCTTGCAACAAAACAGGACTACTCATGGCATGAAAGTGATTCAAGATCCTCAAGGCAAAATAATTCATCGAGGCTCAACTGATTATTACAGTCATGTGCATGCATGAGCATGTGCCAAGTCAATTCAAATGAAACATTCAGAGGAGGATACCGCGGTGTCATACCAATTTATGAATAGAGCAATGCAAGCAAGCATTCATAAGACATCCTACAAACTATTAGCGAGCTGGAGCTAATCATAAGAAAGCAAGAACTACTAAGCATCCAAAGATAACATACACCCTACTTGAACGGACTAAGCAAGCCCATAGTGATGAGTATATGTACAAAAATAAAAACAAATAGAGTTCGTTACCAGCCTCTTACCACGCCTCAAGTAGTCACTGATCCTCATTATTGCTCTTCACTTGTGTGGCTTGAATAATAATATGTAACCAATATCCACTGAGGACTGCCGAACCCTGTAGCAAACTCGCAAAAACCAAAGAAGAATGACAAATATTTTTGGGATTTTCGATTTTTAAATAAGAACCAAAAGAGAGAAACAAGCAAAGCAAAATCTTTTTGGGTTTTTTGAATAGTTCAAACAAAGCAAAAAGGGAAAAACAAACCAAGGCAAAAAGAAGAAGAAACCAAAGAGAAACAACAGAAATATTTTTGGTCTTTTTGTGTTTTTTTAGAAAGCAAAAGCAAAGAAGAACGAAAACTAAAAAGAGAACGAAAACATGAATATACAAAGTACCGACACAACATGATATGAAGATGAGTGCGGTGTCGGCGTACCTCCCCCCAAGCTTAGGCTTTTGGCCTAAGTGGGTATCAATCCCAAGCTGGCCAGGATGAAGTGTCACCCTGGTACGACGAAGAGGTCCCCTCATCCTGGTGTGAGCTCGAGTACGTCCCTCCGTAATGCGCGGAGTGATTATAGGAGGGCACAACCTCCTGGTGCTGCTCGTGGAAACCCAACAAGCGAAGCTGCTCGTCCACCTCCTCCTTGGAGCGTGACCACGGTCTCCTGTGAACACTAAACAAAGCAGGCTGTGGAAAAAGGATCTCCCTTTCATCCCCGTCAGTGAAAAGCATCCTATACACTAGATTGTTCAAATCAGAGGTAGCAGTGACAAAGTGATGAGTTTTCATGGCAACAAGGTCAAGCCTCTGTGGTGCCAGCATAGCATCATAGGGATCCACTGAAAGACCTAAT
This sequence comes from Avena sativa, assembly GCA_916181665.1. Classification (NCBI taxonomy): domain Eukaryota; kingdom Viridiplantae; phylum Streptophyta; class Magnoliopsida; order Poales; family Poaceae; genus Avena; species Avena sativa. The sequence continues at coordinate 536,930,468 of OV702289.1, read as the reverse complement.
GCATTGACTATGCGCGATGCAATGATGCCCCCAAAGATAGCCCCCTAGCAGCTAGGCGGCGAGCAATAAGCGAGCCAAGATTGTACCGAGTATCATTGTTAAGTGCAACAGCAAGGAATGCTAAATGATAGTTGGAGATATTACTAGTGTTCTCCCTACCCAATACACTAGAGGCAAGATAATATGCAAAGTATCTAAGAGCAGGGAGTTGGATATTTCTTATCTTTCCGCCCTGCGCTACACGGTCATCATCATTGGTCACCCCTCGGTAAATCTCCAACAAATCAGCGGATCGCCCTTGAATTTTCTTCACGGTCCCTGTCATACGCACACCTACAATACTGAAAAATCTCTCCAAAGGCATGGTGAAGGGCAGATCATAGATTTTAAAAGAGACAGTAGATTGATAGGGTGTATTAGTAAACGTGAAGCTCTCAACAAAAGTTTTGGTGAGCATAGCGTATTGTGCACTCTCATCTTGCATATATGAGGTCAAACCAACCCTCTCAATCAGTAGCAAGAAATCATCAAGAATACCTGCAGCTTGCAAGAAAGTAAAACAAGGAAAAGAGGATGGGTGAGCATCCCCATCATCCCTTTCACTGCCAATACGGGTTGCAATGAGGTCTTCATTGTATGATGGCCTAGCTTGAGAGGTTGTTCTTGAGGGCCTCAACCTCCTAGGTGCATCACTCTCAAATATCTCTCCAAAACTATGGTTGTTCATGCTTGATATTCTGAAATTTAAACACCTATTAAACAAGTGATTGCAAAGTAAATATAATGAAGGATTCTACTCATAGGGACTTGCAAGAGGCCTAAACATGCATCAAAACTATATCTCTAAGCATCAAACAAGCTTACAAGCTCTCATAACCAGTCACCTACAGCAGCAAAATACTCAACATATAATCCACTAAACACAAATCTACTTGGACAAGGGGAGGAGTCACATACCAGGGAACAAATGCTCCAAATTTCAGCAAGAAAAATGGGCTGAGCAAGGAGATCGAAAAAAATCAAGAGCAAGCACAGCAAGAACGCGCTTTTGAGCAATGAACTGGAGCTTACTCGGGAGAGAGAAGAAAGTGGCAGGTGAGAGAGTTAGTGGGGGGCCAGGGGTGGACCACACCAGGGCATGGCGCCACCCAGGCTGGCCGTGCCACCATGTGGTGTGCCTGCCTGGTGGACCCCCCGGGTACCTCCCAGGTACTCCTCTGCCCCTTTTTTCACGTAAAAATTTAATATGAATTTTCTGGAATTTTTCGAGACACTTTATTTTTGGGCATTTTTCAGAAATAGAAGAATGATTTTTCTGACAGACAATTTTTTTTCTTTTTTGGAAACATGATGGAAGGACAAAACAAGGCTAGAACTACAGAAGTTCTAACATGCAAGCAACTAACAACACAAAGAAAACTAAACGAAAGCAAAAAACTAAAATGCAAAGGATAGAAATAAACGGATATAATCATAATGAAAACATTGGTTTGTTCAATGGAATCCTTTTTTTAGCAAGGTTGATCAATTCTTGCTACCAAAACAATTGCATATGAGACAAAACTTTATACTCCACTAATGATTATGTTACCTTAACCTTGATAGAAATGGTCCCAATCATAATAGTTTCAATTTTTTCTCTTGGTATGGGACAATATATTTCTCCAACTTGAATGCCTTCAACATGTTCAATTGAATTCAAACCATAAGTCCTTTCAATCTTCTTGGGGAAATAGACAGTATGTTCCTTGTCATTAACATTGAAGGTCACCTTTCCTTGATTACAATTAATAACAGCTCCTGCAGTATTAAGAAAAGGTCTCCCATGAATAATAGACATATTATCATCTTCAGGCATTTCAAGCACAACAAAATCAGTTAATATCAAGCAATTGTGAGCCACCTGGACAGGTACATCCTCACATATACCCACAGGAATGGTGGTGGATTTATGAGCAATTTGCAAAGATATATCAGTTGGTATCAATTTTTCAAGCTGAAGCCTCTTATAGAGAGAGAAAGGCATAACACTAACTCAGCTCCCAGATCACACAAAGCATTTCTAACATAACTGTTCTTAATAGAACAAGGGATATTTGGAATCCCTGGGTCTCCAAGTTTCTTAGGAACCTTACCATTGAAGGAATAATTAGCAAGCAAAGTAGAAATTTCTTCATTAGGGATCTTCCTTTTATTCAAGACAATGTCCTTCATATACTTTGAGTAAGGAGGCAATTTAATAGCATCAGTCAAAGGAATTTGCAAGAATAAAGGCTTCATCCACTCACAAAACTTATTATAGTGTTCATCTTCCTTTGACTTGTGTTTCTTATTAGGGAATGGCATAGGTTTTTGGACCCAAGGCTCTCTTTCACTACCATGTTTCTTAGCAATAAAATCTTCTTTGGTGTATTTAGTATTCTTAGTGTGGTTTTCAGGTTCTTCTTCAACTTTTTCTTCATTAGGAACAACATTTTCTTCATTACCACTTTTAGTTTCAGCATCAGAGATAGATATACTATTAGGATATATAGCAGGTTCAGAGGGTTCTACAACAGTTTTATGTTTCTTTTTCCTTTTCTTATGAGTAGAACCACCATTTTTAGCTTGTTGAGAATCCTGCTCAATTCTTTTGGGATGCCCCTCAGGATATAGAGGATCCTGGGTAGCAGCTCCACTTCTAGTTCTAATTTCATAAGCATGTTTTTCTTTAGAAGCATTAACTAGCAAGTTGTTTTGCACTTTAACGAGTTGATCTATTTGAGTTTGAACCATTTGAAAATGTTTAACAATCATTTTAACATCATTAGAGGTTCTTTCTACAATATCTTTCAACTCAACTATAGCTCTAGTGTTTTCCATTAGATGATTTTGTACCCTTTTATTAAAGTTATCTTGCTTAACAATAAAGATATCAAATTCTTCTAAGCATTGATCGAGAGGTTTCGAGTAAGGGATATCACCTTCATCAAAGTGTTGGAGAGAGTGTACCTCAATAGTGGATGAGTAGGGAATAGGCTTACATAATTCTTCTATAGGAGGTAAATTCTTGACATCTGCAGCTTTAATTCCCTTCTCCTTAAGACATTTCTTAGCTTCCTTCATCACTTCATCATTTAATTCAATAACTCCCCTCTTCTTTGATGTTGGAATAGGCACAGGAATAGATGGTTCAGGTACAATTACTTTAGGTATAGCTTGTTTAGGAGGAGTCCAATCTTCATAATTCTTGCTTATTTTAGCCATTAATTCCTCAGGTTCCTTTGGAGTCCTATTCCTGAAAACACAATCAGCACAACTATCTAGGTATGTCCTAGATTCCTCGGTTAGTCCATTATAAAATATATCAAGAAGCTCATTCTTAGGTAATGGACTTCCAGCCTGTGCATGAATCAAAGCACAAAACCTTGCCCAAGATTCGGGCAATACCTCTTTCTCCTTGTTTAAAATCAAAAAGTTCCTGCAAAATAGCATGCCTAGCACTAGGAGGAAAATATTTCTGCAGGAAAGTACTAATCAAGCACTCAGGGCTATCAATAGATCCAAGAGGTAAATTACTAAACCAAGTTTTAGCTTCTCCTTTCAGTGAAAAGGGAAAAATCTTAGCAACAAAGTAAGTACGCATCTTAATATCATCAGAAAACAAGCCACTCATGGTAGAAAGTTCATTCATATGTGCTACCGCACTTTCATCCTTAAGCCCACAAAAAGGTTCTTTCTCGACAATAGCTATGTAAGATAGATCGAGAGAGAAATCATAATCTTCATCTATAATGTTTATGGGAGAAGTAGCAAAATTAGCAGCAGGATATAATTTCGGTCTAATAGTACGCCTCTCAAGGAGACTCTTAGCAGCGCTCCTATCATGGGTGTTCTTACACTCTTTAATAAACTCATCGGTCATCTCAACATAACCATATTCAATATCATAACTCTCACTAGACTCAGGTGAGCTAACAGGTGTGGTAGTGTCTTCATTAGGAGTTTCGCTATTTCCAGCTATAGTTCTAGCAATCGTAGCATCTAGCAAAGGACCTAATGAACCACTCTTATCGAGCACAGTAGAAGCAGCATCATAAGCATCAGAAGTTTCAGATTTAGCAGTAGTAGCAGTGTGTGTAGCATGTATATGTGGTGGTGTAAGGAACTTACTCAAAACAGACGGTGAATCAAGAGCAGCAAAGGTGTTCAGAACCGTACCTCTTCTTGTAGTGGTTGGTAAAATAGGAACCTTGCCATCACGATACTTACCCATGATGGATGGATAGTAGCGAACAATAGAGAATCCAAGTGAACTTGATAAATAAAGCTATGCTCCCCGGCAACGGCGCCAGAAAATAGTCTTGATGACACACAAGTATAGGGCGTGTATCGCAGTATTTTCGAGGGAAGTTAAACCCAATTTATTGATTCGACACAAGGGGATCTAAAGAATATTTATAAGCCTTAACAACTGAGTTGTCAATTCAGCTGCACCTGGAAACAATCTTGCTCACAGCAGTTTATTAGTAGCAACAGTTTTGTAGTAGGAATAGTAAAGTAGCAGCAGTAGTAAAGCAAAGATAGCAGTAACAAAAACAGTAAACAGTGGGATTCGAGTGCGGTAGGCACAGGGATGGATGGACGGGTGTTGCATGGACAAGACAATTCACATAGCAATCAGAACATAGGGCAATTGCAGATAAATAAGATAAAGCATCCAAGTACTAGATAATCCTAGGCATGTGTTCCATATATAGTCATACGTGCTCTAAATGAGAACTTGCACAACATCTTTTGTCCTGCCAGCTCGTTTGCAGCGGGGCCTCTAGGGAACTACTGGCAATTAAGGTGCTCCTTTTAATAGAGCACCAGAGCAAAGCATTAACACTCCGTGAACACATGTGATCCTCACATCAAAGCCTTTCCCTTCCGGTTATTCCGATTTCTGTCACTTCCGGCCATAGGTTCTGGACAACAACGTGTGTATACAACTTGCAGATAAGACCAAGAACAATACTATCATAATGAGTCAATAACATGTTCAGATCTGAAATCATGGCACTCGGGCCCTAGTGACAATCATTAAGCACAACAAGTCGCAACAAAGTCATAAAGCACTAATAAAAGATACTAGGCACCATGCCCTAACAATCTGATGCCATTACATGAACGATCTCATCCAATCCCTACCATCCCCATAGCCTACAGCGGGGGATTACTCACTCATAGATGGGGGAAACATGGATGGTCAATGGAGAAGCGATGGTGATGATGATGGCGATGATCTCCTCCAATTCCCCGTCCCGGCAGGGTGCCAGAACGGAGTTTCTGGTGCTGTTTCATGGAATCTGGTGGTGGCGGTGCAGCAGAACTCCTTCTAGAAAAACGTTGAACCCCCGGAAGTTTTTAGGTCAGAAGGCTCCTTATAGGCGAAGAGAGAGGCCGAGGAGAGTCCTAGGGGGCCCACACCACCCCCTGGCGCGGCCTGGCCTGGCCCGCGCCACCAGGTGGTGTGGCCACCCCCGGCTCTTCTCCGTCTCGTATTCTGGCTCCTGGAGTCTTCGGGTGAAATAGGATTTTTGGCATATTTTCCGGGATTTTTCCTGATAGTTGGTTTCTGCACAAAAAGTAGACACCAAGGCAATTCTGCTGAAAACAGCGTCAGTCCGCATTAGTTGCATCCAAATCACACAAGTTTAGAGGAGACACAATAGCAAAAGTGTTCGGGAAAGTAGATACATTTTGGAAGTATCATGGCTCAATGCACGGCGCCCAGAAAATTGCTTGTTGGCGGTGTTGATGTAGAGGTCGTTGGGAACCCCAAGAGGAAGGTATGATGAGCACAGCAACAAGTTTCCCTCAGTTATGAAACCAAGGTTTAATCGAACCAGTAGGAGCAAGGAAACACCCCAAAGGTGTTACTAGCTGGGCTTTGGCAGGGTGCACTACCGATGCTAGTAGCAACGTGGAGACCTGCACAACACAACCACAGAACTTTGTCCCCAACTTGCAATGAGGTTGTCAATCTCACCGTGTTTTGCGGAAAATAAAGGATTAAACGTATCGAATGGAAAGAAGTAATAGTTTGCAGAAAGTAAACACAAAGAAGTAAACAGTTGTAGATTGTATGTAAAGAAAGAGGATCGGGATCCATAGTTCACTAGAGGTGGCTCTCCTTAAGATAGATAATATGCTGGGTGAACAAACTACAGAAGGGCAATTGACAAACACTGAGAAAGCAATACATGCAAATACTAATCATCTTGACTCCTCTGAGACTTGATTGGGCATTACAACATTATACATAGACCGCCATCCAACTGCATCTATGACTAATAATCCACCTTCAGGTTATCATCCGAACCCCCTCCAGTATTAAGTTGCAAGCAACAGATTATTGCTTTACGAACTGCGTGTAAAGTAAACAATACGATTATTCTATGAACAAAGGATTGTTGTTTTCTCCCTAGTAGCAACAGCACATCTAGTACCTTAGAGATTTTTGTCACTTCCCCAGATTACTAGAGGCATGAACCCACTTTCGAACATAAATACTAACTCTTGGAGTTGCTAGCATCTACTTGGCCAAGATAGCTACTAACAACTGAAAGCATGCAAGATCACAAATAACAAAGACATGATAGAATCAATAATCAATCTGAAATAGCATCTCAATATCCATCGGATCCCCGCAAACACAACATGCAGAATTACAAATAGATGATCTTGATCATGAACAGAGCTCACAAGATCTAGACATGAAAGCACAAAGGAGGAGAACCAGCCATCTAGCTACTACATGGATCCGTAGTCCAAGGATGAACTACTCACGCATCACACCGGAGGCTTGCATGGTGATGAAGAAGGCCTCCAGGGTGAATTCCCCTCTCCGGCAGGGTGCCGGGAAGAGCTTTAGATCCCTCCAGATCTAGGGATGGAGATGATGGCGGCTACAGAATCTTTCGTGGATTTTTTTGATCGGGCACCTAGGGTTTTCGCCCCGAGGGCAATATATAGGCGGAAGGAGAGGCCGAGGGGGTGTCGGGAGCAGACACACCACCCCCTAGCGCGGGTCAGGCTTGGCCGCGCGGCCAGGTGGTGTGGTGGCTCCCTGGCCCTTCTCCGTCTCGTATTCTGGCACTTGATCACTTCTAGAAAAATAGGCACTTTGGCTTTTGTCCCGTCCAATTCCGAGGATATTCATTTTCTGGCTTTCCTGGAACCAAAAACAACAGAAAACAGGCAGCTGGCATTGTGGCTCTTGTTAATAGGTTAGTCCAAGAAATCATATGAAAAGTACTCCAAAGTTGGAACAAAACACAAGAAAGTGAATAAAACGAAGCATGGAACATCAAAAATTATAGATACATTTGCAATGTATCACTACCCCATGAGTTCCACATCACCTAAATCAAGTAAGTAAAGCTTGGCTATATGGCTATAAAGAAAGCGCTTTGTGGGAGGCAATATGGCTATAAAGAAAAAATTATAGATACATTTTCTTTTGGATTTTTTGTTTTGAACTCTTGCTGTTGCAAGAGAGTTTTGTTTTGGTCTTGTTTCTGAAGTTTTTAATAAAGTACCAAGTGGAACCCATTTTGGATATTTTAAAAGTTGCTAAACATATGGAGTAGCAAATTCCTGTAGAACAATTTATAGTGCGTGATTTTTTTGATTTGTTCTATAACTCAGATTGTGCTCATATTAATACAGAATTTACCACTTTTCATCCTATGTATGCACAACAATTGGCTAAAATTCCTGACATGTCTAAGTGGTTAGAAATTTTTTTTGTGCTGTTGCTGAAAATCTGGCTGGATTTTGCCATGATTTGTTTTAACCACTCCCAAGATTCATCAAATGATTTGTATGAGTCATATTAAATTCTAGGGATACATAGGAACATTATATGCTTTATGTAGCATTTAGTAAGAATTTTGTCCTTGATATATAAGCAACAACTATTATATTCTTGTGCCACTATTGTCACCTCTCAGAAAATACATGGGAGAAAAGGTTTTGTGTTGAAGTTTTTGACAGGCAATAGAGGAACACCACACCAAGAGAAATCCAAGGATGGTGAAAACCATAATATTGGGGATGCCCATGGCACCCCACTGGACAAATCCAACTCTCGGTTTGAAAACCTCTAAACTTAATTTTTTGAGCAACATAGAACTATCGCAGAAACTTGGAGCATCTATTTTGTCATTTTACCTTTTTGTTTTGCAGTAAAAGACCACCACCACCATTATTATAAATGTTTATGATCATCTACCAAAAATAAACTCTACCTTAATGATATTAAAACTGAAAAATAATGCCATGGAAATAAAAGAAAAGGGAAGATAAAAACGAAAGCTGAAATTCATGTTATGTCTAGTTCTTAAGTTCAAGTGCTTTGTATAAAACATTGTAACACCCCCGGGATCAGGGTTAAACAAATCTCAGACCTTAGCCTTACATAAGATTAACCTAGAGCTCGAGGATATTCAGTGAGGAACAACAGTAACCCTGCGACACAAAAAATATTATAGCGAGCTCATAACTGAGCAAAGAACCAAAATATTACAAGAAGAGGTCACTGACACAAACATCAAATAACGAAAGGAAAATTATGATATTAAGCATAGCAAACTTAACAAATGGCCTAAGAGGCCTGAAGCATAACGATGACGTCCCAACCCATATATTCCAGGCCACCGGTCGGGAACCCCAAGCTAATCATCGGTGTCGATGTAGTACCAAACTTGTCTTTAGGGAAACACTTATTCTGCTACAAAAGTATCAACAAAGCAAGGGTGAGTACAGGGTGTACGCCGCAAGACTTATGGCCAGTGGGGTTATTTTGCATAAAGCCATCTTTGTTTATAAAACAGGAGGGAGAAGAAGCTCGTCTAATCAGAATATTTTAAAAGGGGATAAGAGAGCGACATCTCTGAAGCATTGATCATCATCTTTGATATCCACCAAGTAATCCTCCTCTCACAACTAGGATCACCCCCTCGTACCCATGAGAAAGCATCCTTAAGCACACATTGAACTGCCAAGTTTTACGATTAGGTTAATGTTCTCTATGATCTTAGAATCCAGTCATCAAGCGTTCATAACCGTGAATACGACTTTTCGAAAATATTTAACCGTACAGGGGTGTACAACTTTACCCACACGTATCAACCGACTCTTAATGCCAGAATGTTAGCCCTCGTCCTTGGAAGGCCAGCAGAGAGTGGTTGGCCATGACCTTTACCTTGCTTTTGCCGAGACCATAAGTCACGCCCTAAGGATGGTTCCGCCGTAACGGGTCAAATCCCGAAGCCGGACCCTAGAGATGTGAGGCGAGGTTGGTTTACTAGGGGCGCCATCTACCCCAAGCAACCCCGGCCACGCTTATCTACCTGTTATGATGCACCTTCACCCGCCAAATCTTTTAGAACATTTTCTATGCATATGTCGAATGGAACACCCAAACTGTGTGACTCATGGAATCTACTAGGAAAGTTAATCAGCGGAGGGGTTTCCAAGCCCCGTGTGGCTGTACGCTCGTCTTGGTCCAAAGGCAAGTACTCGGTTCCTAGTGGTGGCGAGCATGGGACTACAAAAACCACATCCCACTATGGCCTCCCATACAAGCCTTGGAATGTTTAACCTTTACCACTGATTTTACCTTATCGGTATACCTTGTTCTCCTGTCATACTAGATTCTCTACATTTGGCACATCTTCTGGATGAACCAGAACTTACAGCTATGCATGGCTAAGCAAGACACGAATATAAGCTCTAGTAATTATTGAATTTATAAATAATTAGATATTGAATTTATAAATAATTAGATATTGAATTTATAAATAATTAGATATTGAATTTATAAATAATTATTGAATTAGATAATTAGATATTGGATTTATAAGATTAAACCAATTTATTAAATTATTAAAACAATTATTAAACTTTTATTGCATACTAATGACGTCATCTAGGGCTGGCGGACCTTTTTCACTCGCGAAGTGTAGCATCCCAATTGTCTAACAATTGCAATGCTACTAGCCTAGTCTATATAAGTGCTACTTCCTATATATAATTGTTGCATCATAATTATATCATGCTCATGTCATCATGCCACCTTGCATTTGAGCATCATATAAAACCCTTTTGATTTGGTTCTTCTCTCATATGCATTGTAAATTGTATTTGCCTCTTGATATTGTATTTGGTTCTTGATATATTGTTTAAATGCCCAAGTTGAGTTGGGGGCATATCTTTTGTTAACTCCACCACCTTTCTCTCCTCACCTTATAATTCCACCATCCAACTAAATATGATCTTGGCACTTATTGGATTTACCTCTAGCTCATGTGGGTTGGGATGGATCCAATTCTTTTCCACATGCTCTCATCTTGGCATCATGTTGTTTTCACATTATTGATGAATGAGAGCCACATGGCCATCTTTGCATGCCTTGTGAGTGGAACCCTTTTTCCTAGCTTCCATATGGATTATTATGGGTTCATGCTCATGTGGGAATATTTTTGGGACTAGTAATCATCTAGTGGAACATACACACTAGCATGTCTCATTTTATTTCAAACATGGCCATCTCCAACTACTCCACATGGGGCATCCTTTCATTTCTTTTGCTTGGCTTTTGTCCACCTTTGGAAATGCAAATGAATAATGCCATGTAATAATATTGTTTTCACAATGATCAACATGGCAATAAATAATTTGCATGGGCCATGCAAGTACCACCTTGTGCTTGGTATTTGGATTTTATTTGTTCTTGGAGTGGATCATCTCTATCTCTATCTTTTCTTTTGGCTTGATCTAAGTTGATCTAGCTTAAACCCTATCATCACATCCCTCTCTTTTTCTTGTCTTGTTTTTGTTTGATCTTGGGTGTTTCTTGGCTTGATCTTGTCCAAGGCAAACCCTAGCTACAAACCATCTCCCTCCCCTCTCGGTTACCCTCTCTTCTCCTTCCCCTCACCTTGGCCCCACCTTGCAGCCTCTCTGCCTCCCCCACCTATTTCTTTGGCTACAAGACAAGGAGGAAAGTAGAGGAGAGAAGACCTAGCCGATTCCCCCTCTCCTCACCTTTTTCCAAAGCTAAAGCCACCACCCCGTGTGCTCACCCCTCCTCCTTTATCTACCCCCACCTCAGATCCACCTAGGAGGCACCAGGTCCCCTCTCCCTTCCTTCTCCCTCCTCTCCCTTCCACCTCCCTAGGCCATGGCCATCATGCTACCCCCAAAAACCCTAGCCTCGGCCCCCTCTGCCTTCGCTGCTCTGGTGGACGCCAAGGCCGCGTGGAGTGCACCAGGGCGCCCTCTGCTTCCTCTTCATCGCCTAGCCCCACCGGAAACCGCCAGAGAAGCCCCGCCGCCACCGTGCCCGCGAGCAGCAGGAGTGCTCCGGCCCCCTGCTTCCCCGACGATCGACGCTACCCCGAGCCCGCTAGCTGCACCAGATGGTCGCTGGTGAGCCCCTCTTCCCCCTAGACATCGTCTCCCTCCCCCTCTCGCCTTGCATCGCCGCCGCCTTCCGTCGAGCGCTCTGCGCGCGCGTCGCGCTCTGGCAGCAGCAGCTGCAGCAGCTTCCCGTCCGCCTGTTCCTCGACCTACCCCGCGCGCTGTAGCTCTCCTCTGCATGAGATCGCTGAACGAGACTTGTAGCCCGATGTCCCCTCTTCAACTTTCGTTTTAGCCGCGTCGCGTTTAGACCAGCGTACGCGACGCCACCGTCGCCGGAACACAGCCAGATCCGCCGCCGTCAGTGCCGTTTTCTTCAGCAGCGTAGCAGCAGCCGATGTCCGTTTTGCGCAGAAGCCCCTGCCCTTTTTCCCGCCTAAACCCGCGCTCCCCGAACCCCACCTGTTAGCCTCGTTGCGTTTTTGCGCGAGAACTCCTGGCAGATCTGGCCATCACACACTAGTCCCTCCCCGCGCCTGGGATCGCCCACGTGTCACGCCCCGGCTGGGCGACGCGTGCGCGTGGCCCCACTGTAACCGGCCCCACTTGTCATCGGTGCAGGTAGGAAGGACCCGAGTGAGAAAAACCCTGAGAACCTCTGCGGCCCACCTGCTGCTGAGTCAGCTCGAGCCCCACCCGTCTGTGTCTGTGGCTAGCCTAGAGCTGAGTAACAAAATGTTTTCTGAAATCTGTTTTAATTCAAATCTTTTTCAAATTAATTAAATTCAAATTTAATTCTGTTTTTAAATAACTTTTAAAATACAAACCCAAATAATACCTATAATATATGTTTTCAAATCAGAAAAACATGAGGAATTCAAATATGACCCTCAAAATATATTTTGGGCACTTTGTTTTCCAAGTTAATTTAAATTACCATAAATTGCCCTTCCACCTTAATTAATTAGTAACTTTTGTTTTATAACTCCAAATTTAACAAATAATATGTCTAAAATGATTAGCTCGACGAGACCTTTCTATTTATGCATTCCATGGTTTGATTTGAAGCATGAATCATATAAATATAAAGTATACAGCAACTTAATTGAGGATAAAATGTGGTTAAAACCCAATAAAAATGTTTATTCTTGTATTCCACACCTCACCCATGCCATGCTACCTTATTGCCATGCAAATTGTGCATCATTCATCATGGCATGATTGTTCGCTTGTCGCATTTTATTCATATGCTTGCGCACTTTATTTATGATGGCCCTTGTTTGTTTTGTTCTTCTCCGAATAGACGCTGAGCAGGGGATATATCAAGAGAACCAGGAGCACTACCCAGATCCATCCATTGCTTGAACTGAGCTGCCAGGCAAGCACTACCACATGCTTGCATACATATAGTACCTATTGCCTCTATCTTATCCTTGCATCATTGAGTCGCTATTGCATTAAATTGAATCCCAAGTATTGCATAGCCTTTACTTTTAAACCCCACCGAAGCTTGTTCCTCCATCCCATGAGCCATTACTACAGGAGTTGTTTGAGCCATGCGAGTTGTAGAACAGCATGTGTAGGGTATGTGAGTGTCTGATGGAAAACGAGGTACCTAAACAACTTAACCTGAGTAGTAATGGGATAACTAATGAAAGTGGCATCGGTGAGCCATATTCGCTATTTGGTTTTTCAGGCTCACTTGTGTCCCGTAGGACCCCGAGTACTTGATTCCTGTTCCTTGAATATTCGCGCTATCCACATCCGGGAGGCTTATGAACCCCCCTGAGCCAGAGCTTGATTCATTCTTATTTCTTGGGGCCACAAACTAGTTTGAGGTTTTATTTACTATCCTGTACTTATGCCATGCTTTACTGCTTTAATTTAAATTGTGCGAGGTAATGCACACTGTACTGTTTAGGGCCGTGACCCGTTTTCGCTGTATCGACAAGCCCAGTCACACTTTCGGGTTCCCAGTCGTTTACAGCCGGCTCCACAAACCTTGAGGCCGTCTCGGAGTCAGCTAACTTCGTTGCGGGTAGCTCAATGGGGTGGACCCCTGAAATATTTCTGAATCCTGTGATCGCTTTGTCGTGTCTGCCTCGTTGGGTTTTGATTTGGTTTTTCCGAGGCATATCGAGTGTGTGTTGCTATTTGTGCACCCCTGCAGGGTAAAACTTTCTAAAAGCCGTGTCCGCGGTTATGGACGACTTGGAGCACAGTTTCTCGATCATAGACAAGCATAACTAAAGTACCGCTTTTAATTTGACTAGACTAGGTACCTGACTAGTAAATAGTACAACACTCATGGAATGGATAATAAAACTGCCAACGGATGGGGGGTTGTTCGTCCGCTTCCTCGTCGGTAAGCGAGGAGGAGGATGGATCTGTTAAGATTACCGTTATAACTGTTGTTATTAATTCACGGACGTCCGTCTATCTTTGGTTAGGCGGATGGTTAGCGAGTATCTATAGAATTGCTAGGGTTTATCTTTTGCTGCAATTGCGTCACCCCAGGTTGTGTCCCCTTTAGAGGCATAAAGACTTGCTGAGTACCCCTAGGGTCTCACATGATAAATTGTTTGATTCAGATGAACAGGTACCCTCACAAGATGGATACTGGGTGGAAGAGACGGACGATGTGGGCAACGATCATTCGGTGTAGAGATTCCGGGAACGGGGATCCGTGAGATCTGTGGGCGGGATGTGCTTATTTATGGGGCATTTTATGCCGATTTGCTTCTTATCCGTACTCGGATTTTGTCTTACGCTTCCGCTTGATACTTTGATGTGTGATGTATGAGGAGATATCCTAAACTATTATATCTATCTAGGATATTTGGATCTTGCCGTATGGCGTTGCTATATTTTCTTTCTTTTTAGATGGAATGGCTCTGATGTACTATTGTATGGTGGCTTGCATACATACTCATTTGTGTATGTAGTTGATCCCTTCGCCTGCCAATTACGCCGCCCGTTCTTGTCCCGATGTTTGGAAATGGTTGGGACGGCCGAAAGGTCTACCTGTGAGTGGCATTTGGGCCCCACCGTACTATTTCAACCATTTCTGCTCATCCAGGCTTGTAACTAGGAGCGTAATTCACCGAGGTAGTTACAATTGGTATCAGAGCCATCCCGCCCTTCAGGGTCTCAGCTAAATGGTCGTTGTCAGTCTAGAAAATATTTTTGGTAGCTATGTATACTAGGGAAAAACAAAACGTGAGAGTAGGACTGCTTCCACTTTTCTTCTTACCCACCCACCACCCTTTTTCTGGTAAGGAAGTGTAACGTTTTCAATCCTCTTCTTAAAATTCAAACTAGGATTCACGTGTCTGGGTTTCCGTAGTACCATAGAAAGTGTGCGTGTGTGTGTGTAATTCCTTGTCTATCTGTTGCATCCAAGTTGTTATCACAATCTGCCTTTGGTTATCAACTGTTGGTACATTCCATACTGACAGGCTTTTGAAAACCGGCGCGATCTATCAGACTCCGTGTTAACCGGTGCCATCTTCTTAAGGGTGTCCTTCCTTCTAGCAACTCCACATTCTGTGCAATCATCAGTTGCTAATCTCTACCTGATAAGTGATTTTGCGCATCTATTGGTATTTTAATGCCGAAAAATGCGGAAAATTTTTCTTTGACACATCTGTGTTTCCACACTCCTTCAAGTCGTGTGTGAAACATTATCTACCTTCCTTTTATCAGCATGTCCATGCTAACTCATTCTTTTGTCACCGACGCTTAATCCTGGAGTTTGTTTCACCTCCTTTTCTCTTGGGCTAGTTACATAACATGTGTCGATCCGATGCTGGTGAATGTAATTTGGCTCTCGGCATAGCAATATTCCACTCATGATAAGTGTCGATTGGAATATGGAAAAATGCTATCAACCGTCACCATCTGGAGGATAAGGTCATCTCCTGTGATTTTGAGTACACCGTGATCATATCTATGCATATTCAAGCATCTTTGGCAATCCGGAGTTTCTCAAAGCACTACGGCGGTCTATCATCTGTTCATCATGCTGCACATCTTTTGAACTCCATATCTGCACAATTCTCCTGGATACGAGGGAATTGCATCTTTTCGCTTCTGGTAGCTTTGCTTAAGGTATGATCTATCATCTTTTCTTTATCCAAGATCTCTTTATCTTTGTAACCGGTGATCCGATCGACAATGTGAACCAGGTGACATCTCTTTTTCTTCCGAAGGGCCAGATAATCTATTCTTCCGCTGCATCTTCTTCAACATGAACCCGTGCTCTTAATATTGATCTTTCTAAGGGCGTTGAGCTCAGGAAGTGTTCGAGCATTTGTTCGTTTCTCTCGCCTTTTGAACTTGGTATTCTGGGAATATCCTGTTAATCCATGGTGGTATATGTTGATAATATGCTTGCCTATTCGATATCAATGGAAGGACATGGAAGATCATCTGTGTCTCTTTCTCTCAAGCTTCGTGAGCACTGCCTGTGTGCAAAGTTCTCAAAGCGTGAATTCTGGCTTCTTGAAGTCACCTATCTCGACCACGTCCTTCTGCTAAATACATTGCTTCAATTCTGGAATCAGCAAGTCCATTGTTAATTCCATCTTCCATCTTCAATCCAATCCGGAGTTGTTCCTTGTTGGCAAGTTACCATCATCGTTTCACTAAAGATCTTCCTCAAAACTGCTAAATCTCTTCCCATCATTTCAAGAAGAACATGGAGTTCTTTCACCTCAGTCTCGTCAAGTGATCTTTCGAAACCCTCTCGTTCCATCATCTATGCTCAATCCACCGGAGGCCATGAAGACTTTTCAGATCTTTTGCAATCCTTCTGTTCAAGTTGGTGCTATCTTTTCTGTTGCTGTTGAATATTGCAGTTGTTCTCCGTAACCTTCCTTCATATCTTTCCGGTGGCTTGGTACTTCAGACATGACGACAACATCATCACCATTATCTATCTTGGGTCCGGTAAATCGTTTGTATCTATCCTTGTTTTCTAGCGGAGTTCCATGAGCTCTACTTGTCAATACCTTCAGTCTGTTTCGGTAGTTGGATTGCATGGTTTTCTTATTCATGTGCGGAGTAATGCTTTGAGTGCGGGATGGAGTAGCTACCATACCACTACTCTTATCATTCGCTCTTTTACATTGAAGTGGTGAACTAATGTGATTTCACTCATTCCACGGAAGTTAGAAGTGGCCTTTATCCCTCGATACTTTACTTCCGTCCTTGTTTTCCGGAGTGCTCTCTCGAAGAAAGTAATCAATAATCTCTTGTTGGTGATCTCGCCCTTTCTACACGGAGCAAAATCCTCAATTATCTGGTGGAAACAAACGCAAACTCTTTTCGGTCCTCGTCTTTCTACCGGTGCTCGACATCCCCAAACAAGATGACAGGAAGCTATCTCTCTCTTTGTTTCATCAATTCTTTTTCTGTGGTAAAGCCAATTATGGTTGAGGCCATCAGCCGCAAATCTATTGCATTAGCCTCAAGGCTAAAGAAAGCAATAAGTATATCTACAATAAACTCCAGATCCTCCATATTCTTTGCTTATCGGGATTCCACCATGATCTAGTTTCACATCCGTCTCTGAAAGTTATATCCGCGCACCTCAATTGCATGATCCCTTGGGTTCTTACCGGCGCAAGAAGAATCTAATCTGACGATGTCGAACTAAATCTTTCTGTTCATATCAAGGGACTCTATTGTTTGAAGGCAATATTGTTTCCGTACTTCCTTTCTCAAATCCGAGAGAAGATACGATGCTATTGTCATAGTGGTTCGAAACCTCTCCAATCTAGCTCTTTTTCTTCCGGCGAGATAAAGATTCATCCTCTCGTATCAGTAAACCTTTAATCTTAACGGTGTGCCTTTATATATCCATGATACATCATCTTGTTCCTTCTTTCACAAGTGGTTCTAGTCTTTTATCATGT
The DNA here is from genome assembly GCA_916181665.1 of Avena sativa. Lineage (NCBI taxonomy): Eukaryota > Viridiplantae > Streptophyta > Magnoliopsida > Poales > Poaceae > Avena > Avena sativa. Next base: position 536,913,159 of record OV702289.1, on the reverse strand, counting down.
TTCTCGAGAAAACCGGAGCTATGTCCATCCTATCCTTCTTGTCTCACGGCAATCCTTCAATTCTTCTAACCCTTTGTGTCTCAAGCAAAACGCAAGACTCGCAACAAGTCTAGCAAGTTTTGCAAGGTGTAGTGGTCGCACCATTCCGTTGTTCTTCAACTTGGGAACGTGAGGGTCACCTTCGTTCGAATACCCGCCTCTCCTTGTGTTGTTTTCTTTTCCTGGGAATCTCGGGGCGAGATTCTTGTTTAGTGGGGGAGAGTTGTAGCATCCCAATTGTCTAACAATTGCAATGCTACTAGCCTAGTCTATATAAGTGCTACTTCCTATATATAATTGTTGCATCATAATTATATCATGCTCATGTCATCATGCCACCTTGAATTTGAGCATCATATAAAACCCTTTTGATTTGGTTCTTCTCTCATATGCATTGTAAATTGTATTTGCCTCTTGATATTGTATTTGGTTCTTGATATATTGTTTAAATGCCCAAGTTGAGTTGGGGGCATATCTTTTGTTAACTCCACCACCTTTCTCTCCTCACCTAATAATTCCACCATCCAACTAAATATGAGCTTGGCACTTATTGGATTTACCTCTAGCTCATGTGGGTTGGGATGGATCCAATTCTTTTCCACATGCTCTCATCTTGGCATCATGTTGTTTTCACATTATTGATGAATGAGAGCCACATGGCCATCTTTGCATGCCTTGTGAGTGGAACCCTTTTTCCTAGCTTCCATATGGATTATTAGGGGTTCATGCTCATGTGGGAATATTTTTGGGACTAGTAATCATCTAGTGGAACATACACACTAGCATGTCTCATTTTATTTCAAACATGGCCATCTCCAACTACTCCACATGGGGCATCCTTTCATTTCTTCTGCTTGGCTTTTGTCCACCTTTGGAAATGCAAATGAATAATGCCATGTAATAATATTGTTTTCACAATGATCAACATGGCAATAAATATTTTGCATGGGCCATGCAAGTACCACCTTGTGCTTGGTATTTCGATTTTATTTGTTCTTGGAGTGGATCATCTCTATCTCTATCTTTTCTTTTGGCTTGATCTAAGTTGATCTAGCTTAAACCCTATCATCACATCCCTCTCTTTTTCTTGTCTTGTTTTTGTTTGATCTTGGGTGTTTCTTGGCTTGATCTTGTCCAAGGCAAACCCTAGCTACAAACCATCTCCCTCCCCTCTCGGTTACCCTCTCTTCTCCTTCCCCTCACCTTGGCCCCACCTTGCAGCCTCTCTGCCTCCCCCACCTATTTCTTTGGCTACAAGACAAGGAGGAAAGTAGAGGAGAGAAGACCTAGCCGATTCCCCCTCTCCTCACCTTTTTCCAAAGCTAAAGCCACCACCCCATGTGCTCACCCCTCCTCCTTTATCTACCCCCACCTCAGATCCACCTAGGAGGCACCAGGTCCCCTCTCCCTTCCTTCTCCCTCCTCTCCCTGCCACCTCCCTAGGCCATGGCCATCATGCTACCCCCAAAAACCCTAGCCTCGGCCCCCTCTGCCTTCGCTGCTCTGGTGGACGCCAAGGCCGCGTGGAGTGCACCAAGGCGCCCTCTGCTTCCTCTTCATCGCCTAGCCCCACCGGAAACCGCCGGAGAAGCCCCGCCGCCGCCGTGCCCGCGAGCAGCAGGAGTGCTCCGGCCCCCTGCTTCCCCGACGATCGACGCTACCCCGAGCCCGCTAGCTGCACCAGATGGTCGCTGGTGAGCCCCTCTTCCCCCTAGACATCGTCTCCCTGCCCCTCTCGCCTTGCATCGCCGCCGCCTTCCGTCGAGCGCTCTGCGCGCGCCGCGCGTCGCGCTCTGGCAGCAGCAGCTGCAGCAGCTTCCCGTCCGCCTGTTCCTCGACCTACCCCACGCGCTGTAGCTCTCCTCTGCGTGAGATCGCTGAACGAGACTTGTAGCCCGATGTCCCCTATTCAACTTTCGTTTTAGCCGCGTCGCGTTTAGACCAGCGTACGCGACGCCACCGTCGCCGGAACACAGCCAGATCCGCCACCGTCAGTGCCGTTTTTGTCAGCAGCGTAGCAGCAGCCGATGTCCGTTTTGCGCAAAAGCCCCTGCCCTTTTTCCCGCCTAAACCCGCGCTCCCCGAACCCCACCTGTCAGCCTCGTTGCGTTTTTGCGCGAGAACCCCTGGCAGATCTGGCCATCACACACTAGTCCCTCCCCGCGCCTGGGATCGCCCACGTGTCACGCCCCGGCTGGGCGACGCGTGCGCGTGGCCCCGCTGTAACCGGCCCCACTTGTCATCGGTGCGGGTAGGAAGGACCCGAGTGAGAAAAACCCTGAGAACCTCTGCGGCCCACCTGCTGCTGAGTCAGCTCGAGCCCCACCCGTCTGTGTCTGTGGCTAGCCTAGAGCTGAGTAACAAAATGTTTTCTGAAATCTGTTTTAATTCAAATCTTTTTCAAATTAATTCAAATTCAAATTTAATTCTGTTTTTAAATAACTTTTAAAATACAAACCCAAATAATACCTATAATATATGTTTTCAAATCAGAAAAACATGAGGAATTCAAATATGACCCTCAAAATATATTTTGGGCACTTTGTTTTCCAAGTTAATTTAAATTACCATAAATTGCCCTTCCACCTTAATTAATTAATAACTTTTGTTTTATAACTCCAAATTTAACAAATAATATGTCTAAAATGATTAGCTCGACGAGACCTTTCTGTTTATGCATTCCATGGTTTGATTTGAAGCATGCATCATATAAATATAAAGTATACATCAACTTAATTGAGGATAAAATGTGGTTAAAACCCAATAAAAATGTTTATTCTTGTATTCAACACCTCACCCATGCCATGCTACCTTATTGCCATATAAATTGTGCATCATTCATCATGGCATGATTGTTCGCTTGTCGCATTTTATTCATATGCTTGCGCACTTTATTTATGTTGGCCCTTGTTTGTTTGGTTCTTCTCCGAATAGATGCTGAGCAGGGGATATATCAAGAGAACCAGGAGCACTACCCAGATCCATCCATTGCTTGAACTGAGCTGCCAGGCAAGCACTACCACATGCTTGCATACATATAGTACCTATTGCCTCTATCTTATCCTTGCATCATTGAGTCGCGATTGCATTAAATTGAATCCCAAGTATTGCATAGCCTTTACTTTTAAACCCCACCGAAGCTTGTTCCTCCATCCCATGAGCCATTACTACAGGAGTTGTTTGAGCCATGCGAGTCGTAGAACAGCATGTGTAGGGTATGTGAGTGTCTGATGGAAAACGAGGTACCTAAACAACTTAACCTGAGTAGTAATGGGATAACTAATGAAAGTGGCATCGGTGAGCCATATTCGCTATTTGGTTTTTCAGGCTCACTTGTGTCCCGTAGGACCCCGAGTACTTGATTCCTGTTCCTTGAATATTCGCGCTATCCACATCCGGGAGGCTTATGAACCCCCCTGAGTCAGAGCTTGATTCATTCTTATTTCTTGGGGCCACAAACTAGTTTGAGGTTTTATTTACTATCCTGTACTTATGCCATGCTTTACTGCTTTAATTTAAATTGTGCGAGGTAATGCACACTGTACTGTTTAGGGCCGTGACCCGTTTTCGCTGTATCGACAAGCCCAGTCACACTTTCGGGTTCCCAGTCGTTTACAGCCGGCTCCACAAACCTTGAGGCCGTCTCGGAGTCAGCTAACTTCGTTGCGGGTAGCTCAATGGGGTGGCCCCCTGAAATATTTCTGAATCCTGTGATCGCTTTGTCGTGACTGCCTCGTTGGGTTTTTATTTGGTTTTTCCGAGGCATATCTTGTGTGTGTTGCTATTTGTGCACCCCTGCAGGGTAAAACTTTCTGAAAGCCGTGTCCGCGATTATGGACGACTTAGAGCACAGTTTCTCGATCATAGACAAGCATAACTAAAGTACCGCTTTTAATTTGACTAGACTAGGTACCTGACTAGTAAATAGTACAACACTCATGGAATGGATAATAAAACTGCCAACGGATGGGGGGTTGTTCGTCCGCTTCCTCGTCGGTAAGCGAGGAGGAGGATGGATCTGTTAAGATTACCGTTATAACTGTTGTTATTAATTCACGGACATCCGTCTATCTTTGGTTAGGCGGATGGTTAGCGAGTATCTATAGAATTGCTAGGGTTTATCTTTTGCTGCAATTGCGTCACCCCAGGTTGTGTCCCCTTTAGAGGCATAAAGACTTGCTAAGTACCCCTAGGGTCTCACACGATAAATTGTTTGATTCAGATGAACAGGTACCCTCACAGGATGGATACTGGGTGGAAGAGACGGACGATGTGGGCAACAATCATTCGGTGTAGAGATTCCGGGAATGGGGATCCGTGAGATCTGTGGGCGGGATGTGCTTATTTATGGGGCATCTTATGCCGATTTGCTTCTTATCCGTACTCGGATTTTGTCTTCCGCTTCCGCTTGATACTCTGATGTTTGATGTATGAGGAGATATCCTAAACTATTATATCTATCTAGGATATTTGGATCTTGCCGTATGGCGTTGCTATATTTCCTTTCTTTTTAGATGGAATGGCTCTGATGTACTAGTGTATGGTGGCTTGCATACATACTCATTTGTGTATGTAGTTGATCCCTTCGCCTACCGATTACGCCGCCCGTTCTTGTCCTGATGTTTGGAAATGGTTGGGACGGCTGAAAGGTCTACCTGTGAGTGGCATTTGGGCCCCACCGTACTATTTCAACCATTTCTGCTCATCCAGGCTTGTAACTAGGAGCGTAATTCACTGAGGTAGTTACACGAAGCGCCTACCCATAGTGGCTGACAGGAGGGCCCTTGGCCACCTCAGCTGCCACGCGGGAGGTCAACGGTTAGCGGACCCATGGGCCACGTCGGTGTGACGTGGGCGTGACGTCAACATGACATCCACCATCAGGCGGTGGTCGTCGGCGACGATCTAGGCCTTGCCAGCATGCGCGGACTACCCCGCTAGAACAAGCGTGACACGATGAACTCTATGGTGGCGGCGCCTCTAGTTCTAGGTTACCAGGGACTTGCCAGCGACATGGCCGAGCAGCGGCCGGCGGTGGCGCATGTCGAGGATGGGCTGCAGAGCGAGAGGGAGAGGTTTGAGGGGTGCTTGAGCACCAGGTGCTCACGGTGGTGTTGATGGTAGGCTCAGAAAGGCGAAGGGTGGTCGGAATCGGCGGCGAGGACCTTGGCCGGACTTTGGGAAGGTGACCGTGATGGCATCGGTTGTGGCTTCCTTAGCTTGATTCCTTCAGGGGGGAACACGTAGTACATCACGACGGAGCTCATGGCGTGCTCGGTTGACTCCGGCGCTGCCTCTAGCGGTGGTGCGACGCGGTGACTGGTGGCGGTTAGGGTTCGGTGCGCGCCATAGAGAGCGCGCGAGAGAGAGCGCACGAGAAGGGGATAAGACCAGAGAAGGAGAGAGGCATGCGGGGGTCCTCCTTATCCTCTCCTGGGCTGTGATGGGCGGCGATGAGCAGGCTATGGGGATCGACAGCGACGCCGGCGACACCCAGCTGCTTCCTCTCGAGGAGGAAGATGACGAACAAAGGTGACAAAAGGGTACGCGGGCCAAAGGTGGGCCGCGGGAGCTGTGCACGAGCGGTAGGGAGAGAAGGGAGATGAAGAGAGACAAGCTGGGCTGGACCTGGTTCGGCTCTGGCTCATTTTTATTTACAAAACTTTTTCTATTTCCTGTTTTGTGTTTTCTCTTTTGTATTTCCAATTTCAAATATATTTTGAATACTTTTAAAATACTAGAGACTTTTATAAAATATATAAGATATTGTGGGGACCTTTTATTTAGTTTGGGCTCCAACAATTTTGGTAATTTTCAAAAATATCAAAACCATTAGAAACGATTTCAATGGAAGGAAAGATTTGGATTTTACTTTCCTTCTTTTGCATGCATTTTAAAAGATGATGCTCATGAATGCACAAGCAAAGCCATAATTAGGATTAACTAAAACTGGGGTGTTACAGCTCTATCCCCCTTATGAGAATCTCGACCCGAGATTCCAAAGGTAGGAAGAGAGAAAAGAAACAGGGTCATGTCTATGGATAAGAGGGAGACAGAGTAACAACACACGGATTATCTCATGGTCAACTCATGAAAGCAGTGTTCATAAAAGATTCCGAGATGACAACATGAATCACATCAAGGTAATGGAGGAAACAAGAGGAGAAGGGTTTCAAGTTGTTTAGGTAACTGGTCTTCATAAGGATTGAGACCATGGAGCTTCAAAAGAGTTTAAACTTCTGAAAGGGAAAGCTTACAATAGAAAGAACATCACCACATACTTCGAGAGATGAAACTCTACTAAAAAGCTTAAGTAGAGCTTCAAGAGAAAAAGAGATACAGATAACCAAGCTGCTGAACTACTTTTGATACAAAAGGATCACTCGTTGTTCAACAAAAGGCCAAGATAGAGAGATGTTTTGTGGTGAGGACTCGTAAGAGTTACAAGGAACATGTCACAAGAGAAACTTCTAATTCACAAAATCATAGTCACTCTATGAACACGGTCGAGATACTAAGGAAACTCTTTATTCATCTAGGATTATCAAAATCTTTGCCAAAGATCATGGTATCACTTTACATCACTAAGATGAATATATAAGTAGATTCCTGATGACACGAGGAAAAAGAAACTGCATTCTCAGACTTCAGTTACTTGGCACAGCTGGATGCTTGGCAAAGTAAAAGGGTCTAGAGGATCGACTAAGAGACATTTAGCAACACTACTTTAAATGTTCCCCTTGATGTTAGAGGAAGCAAACATCAAGTAAAGGTCGTACTCCGGATACAAAGGAAAACCATAAGCACAACTCCCATAATAATGTTGGAAATATGCCCTAGAGACAAATAGTAGTAAGGACTATTATCATATTTCATATAGTTTATGATTAAGTTTTATATCATGCTATAACTGTATTTAGTGGAAACATCAATACACGTGTGATATATAAACAACCAGGGGTTCCCAGTGAAACTCTAGTCACTGGTTGATTGGTCACCAGATGATCACGTTTCCTGATCATGTGGCATTTATGCCAGTTGGAAATGGAGTCAACTCATTCTGAGAATGAGATGATGAACCAATACCCAACCTAAACATCGTGACCCAATCATGTCACGAAGTTCAAGTTACGATGATTAGAAATGGATCCTCATAGACTATTCCTTAGACCGTGAGGCTATATCAATAACTATCTCCGGAGAGTGCTTAAATAGCATCAAGCGCCACTTGGTAATACAGTGGTTATAAAGGTGTGTTCAGGTACTTGGAGGAAACCGTAGAGGTAATATATGTCAAGAGCGGGATTTTTCCGTCCATGTGACGGAAAGATACTCAAGGGCCCACTCGGAGAAGTTATATCCAATAGTTGCGCAACGTGTGATTTGATCACAGACATATCACTTGTCGGAACGAGTCAAGTAGCATTGTTCGGTAACGAGATTGAACATGACATGGTGCTGTCATTGATCTGATCTCGGGTAATGCAAGTATCGAGAGACAAAGGGAATAAAACACGACTGTCCTAGTGGAACGCATAGGGGTCACATGGCCATCCAGGTCCCTCTGTCGATCATTGGTGCGGGAGTGTCCCGACCATGTCTGGAGTGTTCCCGAACCGTGGGGTATCACACTTAAGGGCTTGATGAAGCTTAGAGAGTGCTTATAGGATCGGTAGAATCACCGAAGAATAGTAGAGGGAAAACTGGAAGAGTTTCAGTAAGTCCGAAGGATGTCCGAAGTGGAGGTGGAAGGTGTTCCATAGCCACGGAAGTTGAATAATATATGAATAAATGTTAAATAATGATTTAATCATTTATTCATAATTATTTAATAAAGAGAAAATCAATTTAAAAGGTCAAAAGGCTTAATGGGCCAATTCCCGGAGGGGAGAGGGCCCATTAGGGAAAGGAGAGAGGGAGAAGGGGAAAGGGGGTGGCCGGCTGGGCCAAGCCCCCCCCCCCCGCGGGGCCCACTAGGGCCGGCCGGTGGCTGCCCCTCCCCCTCCTCTCCTTTAGTCCCACCCCGGGACTTTGAGGGAGGTAGTACCTCCCCTCCCCCTATATATAGTGGGGGTATTTGGCTAGATAAATACACTCAATATTCAATAAAAGGTCTTCTCACTTTTGGGAAGACCTCCAATTGATATTCTCTCTCTCTCTCTCTCTTGACCATGGTCCCGAGTTCGGACTGCGCGAATGAGAGACATATTCACCGCAGAGCACCGTCGTGCTGCAGGATTCGGATCCAGGAGCTCTACTTCCGCAACTGCTGCTGGATCGAGGAAGCGGGAGTCATCGTCAGGCACCGGACGTGTGTAACTCCCTGCAAGGTGTCGCACTTGAGGCACTCAAGTCGTTGGAGCCAAAGGAGCCCAAGGACTTCATCACGACCTTGAGGTCGGCTTCGGCTCGTCTACATCAACCACGCTCTCCTGAGCATTGACAACGTTTTTCGGTCTTCAAGGGTAAGTTCGCGAAAAGCCCCTCCTGTTACTGTATTACTAATAGATAGGTTCTGGCAGCATTAGGGGTTCAGGGGCGTAGGGTAAAATTAATTGTTTTCATACGTGGAACCCCTACAAATAAATCATAGAAGGAGCCTTATGAGGGGTGGTTGTTATTTGCTGACTCAAGAGAATATGACAATAGGCCTTCCAGCTAGTTGTGTCAACCACTACATCAATCTTGCCGGATTTACAAGAAACCTATGTCAATTCCATGAGAATTAGCAACCATCATATCTGCTTGAGATTTAGATCTGGTTCGATGGGATGATACTTCAGACTCAGCATGTCCGAATAGAAAGTTTGCAACATTTACCACAAGGATAGAGTTACTAGAATCTCAAGACATGGACTACAGTGTTAAGCTCCAATAGACTGAGCTAGATTGCTAGACCCATGTATTAACAACTTGTTAGAGGACAGCTGCACCTACATGAAGTACTTGCAACAAAATAAACATGTGTCCTTAAGGAAACAAAGGTAACACTACTCAGATCCACGATGATATCTTTCAACAATTGCACGTGAACCAGAAAAGGTCACTCCTAACATCCAGAACACATACTTCGAGATGACCCGAAGAAGGTTCTCAAAAGTTTTCCAACGTTAATGCCAAAAGTTCCATAGGAATCTAGCCTAACATGGGGAAGATAAGGATGTCATCAATGGGATAAATGACAAACTTATCGAGATACTCCAATTGGATGAACTCATATGTTGCATGAACAAGACAGAGTATTGGTCAGACCAACGAACATGAAGAAATACTCAAGTGAAACATCGTGAGTAGCAACATCATCAAGATAGTACTTGGAACTGAGTTTGATTTGACGATAAACCAAATCAAATCAAAGGTAGGGAAGATAACATATCCACGAAGGAAATATTATCTTTCTTCAGCACGAATAGAACTAGACATCCCTTTATGAAGAAACTAAGTTGGATAGAACTTTTTATCTTACAAGTCTCCAAGTTGTTGTTTAAGCTCAACCAACTCGTTCAGGGGTATCCGGTACGAATCCTTGGAGAAAGGAGCAGCTCTGAGAACTTGCTTGCTCAAGAACTTGACAAACATGATCATGTGGCATGATTATTGGCTCAACACGTCGAGCTCGTTGGGGAACCCCAAGAGGAAGGTATGATGAGCACAACAGCAACTTCTCCCTCAGTTATGAAACCAAGGTTATCGAACCAGTAGGAGCAAGGAAACATCTCCCAGGTGTTGTTACCAACATGGAATCCTGCACAACACAACCACATAACATTGCCCCCAACTTATAGTGAGGTTGTCAATCTCACCGGTTTTGCTGAAAACAAAGGATTAAACGTATTGTGTGGAAGAAAGTAAAAGCTTGCAGAAGGTAAACAGTAAACAGTTGTAGATTGATGGTAAAAGAAAGGACCAGGGTCCATAGTTCACTAGTGGTGGTTCTCCTTAAGATAGATGACATGTTGGGTGAACAAATTACAGCGGGGAAATTGATAAACATCGAGAAAGCATACATGCATATACTAATCATCTTGACTCCTATGAGATTTGATTGGGCATTACAAGATTATACATAGACCGTAATCCAACTTCATCTATGACTAATAATCCACCTTCAGGTTATCATCCGAACCCCCTCTAGTATTAAGTTGCAAGCAACAGATAATTGCATTACGCATTGCGTGTAAAGTAAACAATACGATTGTTCTATGAACAAAGGATTGCTGTTTTATCCCTAGTAGCAACATCACATCTAGTACCTTAGAGATTTCTGTCACTTCCCTAGATTACTAGAGGCATGAACCCACTATCGAGCATAAATACTCCCTCTTGGAGTTGCTAGCATCTACTCGGCCAAGATATCTACTAACAACGGAGAGCATGAAAGATCACAAATAACAAAGACATGATAGAATCAATAATCAATCTGAAATAGCATCTCAATATCCATCGAGTCCCTGTAAACACAACATGTAGGATTACAAATAGATGATCTTGATCATGAACGGAGCTCACAAGATCTAAACATGGTAGCACAAAGGAGAAGAACCAACCATCTAGCTACTACATGGACCCATAGTCCAAGGATGAACTACTCACGCATCACACCGGAGGCTTGCATGGTGATGAAGAAGGCCTCCAGGGTGAATTCTCCCCTCCGGCAGGGAGCCGGAAAGATCTTCAGATCCCTCCCGATCTAGCGATGGATATGACGGCGGCTACAGGCTCTTTCATGGAATTTTGATCGGGTACTTAGGGTTTCTGTATCAGAGGCATCTTATAGGCGAAAGGGCAGGCTGAGGGGTTGCCCTAGGCGGCCACACCACCCCCTGGCATGGGCCAGGCCTGACCACGCGGCTAGGTGGTGTGGCGGCCCTCTGGCCCCTCTCCATCTCGTATTCTAGCTCCGTGTCCCCCTTGGTGAAATACTGACTTTGGCTTTTGTCTCGTCCCATTCCGAGAATATTCATTTTCTGACTTTCCTGAAACCAAAAACAGCACAAAACAGGCAGCTGGCAATGTGGTATCTTGTTAATATGTTAGTCCAAGAAAGTGTATAAAAAGTACTCCAAAGTGTGGACAAAACATAAAAAGTAGATAAAAACCAAGCATGGAACATCAAAAATTATAGATACGTTTGCAACATATCAACATCCCCAAGCTTAACTCCTGCTCGTCCTCGAGTAGGTAAGTGATGAAAAGAAAGAATAATTTTTGAGGTGACATGCACGATCATAAACTTGATCAAAGTATTTGTAAAACATTGATAGCTGGGATTATAGTACTTCAACATAGCATGAAAGACAAAGTTCTAACAATAAGACATAGCAACTATGTTGTAACATGAAAAGGCACAAACAAAAGATTCATGAATAACAATGCTTTGCAAGACGTTTGTTTGTTTCACATAAAGAAAACATAGCATAATGGCATTCAGCTTGTCCCTCATAGAGTATCAAACATAAATGCATAGGACACCTTCATAGTTTATAAGGGTGACTAGATACAAATAGTTTAAGAACAAGCAATATCAAAGTTATGCATCAATCAAGAAGTCTTGGGACAATGCACATAGAACTAAGAATGGCCACTATGCTCTCAAAATAGGTGCATAAAGATAGAAGGTGGAGACTAAATATAAAAGTAAAAGAAAGGCCTTCATAGAAGGAAGTAGGGATTCAAGTTTCATAAAGAGCTTCCAAAAATTATGGTACTTATTAGCTTTCAGCTCTCATTGCCCCTATCATAAGCATCTTGAAGTGATTAAGGTTAAAGTGAACAAACTATGGAGTATATTCTTGACAAAGTATAAGTTGGAAATCTCATGTCCCTTGAATACGAGGGCCGCTCCTCATGCTACTCAAGTTTAGTTACCGGTAAGTTCTTGTCATAGTAAGTACATGTGTATCATAGAGAATAGCCAACGGGGTACCCCTTACCCGATGATACGGAAGAATCCCCATATCAAAATGACAAGGTAAGCAGACAACGAGCATCTCAGCAATCTTCTTATTTACCATGGGAAAATGGTGCTTTTTTCTCTCTTTCCTCTTTTCTCATATCTCTTTTTTTTCTTAATATCTGACTCTTTTTTATAAGAAGAATGCTTCATAGAATGCTCATTATGGTTACGCTGCAGGGTTCCACCATGATTAGGCATGGATTAGACCGGCGGCCCAAGCGTTTCTCTAACACACATACATAACTCCATGGACTTACAAGATCCCCTTTCATTTCACACCGACGACATCCATAGACAAAAGAGCATGATATCAACTAGGTACAAAGAACAAGTGCAATGTTGAAAGCGTTCCCCATGACAGCATGGTTCTGGTAATCCCCAACGTATAAGTGCAAGCTTATACAACATAGATTGCACAATGGTTCAAGTTTATTAACGGCAAGAAAAGTAAAGTCTGCCATCAAGTTCGTGAGAGCTTTAATCACTAGTTTTCTCATAACAAGTTTAATTCGGAAGGTATTTAAAAACATGAATATACTTGGAATAGCAAATGCTAATAGGTAGGTATGGTGGACTCTTTGGAATAACTTGGTTTTATTTGGAGTTGGATGCATGAGTGGAACTCATACTTGGTTATGGAGGCTAGCAAAAGACTGGGAGCGACCAACTAAGAGAGCAACAATGGCCATAATCATGCAGAGCGACAAAACATCATTAATTAAAGCATAAAGTGATATTACAAGTCGAAAACTAAAGGATCATGAAGGCTATGGTGACTTGGGATAGTCATAACATGGTGTGAGCATGTGCCAAGTTAACCCAAATAAAGCATCAAAGGAGAATGCCACAATACTATGCTTTAGTATGCGAAAACAACACATGATTCTTTCAAGGCACATTAAGCAATCTCAATTGTTTATAACATGTAATGCTACAACAAAGATCACTAAGCATAAAGCCAAAACAATATCAATCATGGCATGACAAAGCATGGGCCACAGTCAAAAACAAGCTCTCTTTACCACTTAAACATGAACTTTCCTACTCTTTTCCAATCCAAACCAAACTATTTGAAAACTAATGTATGAAAGAGGGGTTCCAACCAATTTATTCAAGCAAACTAAGAAAACCAAGCAAACGAAAACCAAAAACAAAAACGAAGACGCTCCAAGAACAACACAACTGTGCATGAAACAATAAAAATGAAGTCTTTGGAAGAAACCTGGGATTTTTATTGATGAAGAAGGGGATGCCTTGGGCATCCCCAAGCTTTGACGCTTGTACTTCTTGGGTATTTCTTGGGGTGACACTCGTGGCATCCCCAAGATTGAGCTTTAGTCCATTCTTCATGTCATTATACATTCTCTCCATACACCTGAAAATTTTCCTTCATACAAAACTTCACACAATCTTTATTAGCAACATTAGTGCACTCAAGATAATAAGTCTTTGGGTTCAGTTTCAACACTAATAAAACTTCCATTAAAACACAAGATACTGAAGCACTTCCCTCAGAAAGCTCAATTCCCCAAAGAGAACTCAAAAAGGAACCAACAAGAAGCAAATGCAAATAATGGTAGAAATCTGTCAAAACAGACCAGCAGGTAAAAACCAATTTTTTTGAAGACCTTATGTTGCTCAAATCGAAAAGTGTTGAACTAACGAAAGTTAGATAACAACCTGGGGCAGAAGCACAAAAATTCACGCCTCAAAACGACGTACATAGATTTTACACGAAGTTTTACGGTGAAGCACAGAAATCTGTTTCGGGACAGCAACTTTCCCAAGCATTACTTCTCTCTCATTAGAGGTTACTCTTGGCACAAAAAACAAATAAAAATGATAAGTAGCGGTTATTACTGTGGTAATAACTTCCAAGACTCATCTAAAACTTTTGGGTTATCTCCCAATAAGTACTTTTCTTTAACGTCTTTAAGTTAGGCCAGATAATTTCGATGATGCTCACATAAGAAATATGAATTGAAGTAAAAGAGAGCATCAAGAAGAAAATTCAAAACACATTTAAGTCTAACCCACTTCCTATGCATAGGAATCTTATACGCAAATAAATTCACAACAAACAAAGCGACATGCATAGGAAGATAAAAACGAGAGTAACTTCAAAACTTTCAGTAAATAGAGAGGTGTTCTAGTACCATGAAAACTTTTTAAACAATATTTTCCTCTCTCATAATAATTTTCGTTAGCCTCATGAATAAACTCAACAATATAACTATCACATAAAGCATGCTTTTCATGGTCTACAAACACATCATTTTTATCAAGCTCAAAAATAGTGGGATTAAAACCTTCAAACCCTCTTTTAACAATTTTATAACAAGATGACTGATCAATCTCATTTTCAATAGTAGTACAATTAATATTATCAACCAATTATAAACATTTTTACAAGAATCCTCAAGAACATAACATTCATCCTCCTTTAGTAAGCATGGGGAACAATCAAATATTGTAAGGGGTAAAGAGTTACTCTCATTAGAAGGTAGGAATTGGTAGATCCATTCTTCCTCCTCTTGATCATCACTCTCCTCCTATTTTTCATCCAATGAGCTTCCATTTTCAGCAATTTTCTTCTTCCATAGGCTCCTGCAAGGCATTAGTCCCTTCCTCTGGTGGAGAGCATCTATTAAGATATTCAAGAATATAGCCATTTTCTTCCTTGTAATTATCAAAGCAAAATTTAAGTATATCATAAACCTCATATTTATAAGGTGCATCATCAGTATTTTCAAGCAAATAAGCTAGTTCTAATGCACCCTTCCAAGCAATAAATTCTTCAATTTGTTCCACATCATAAAAGTCATAATTTCCCTTAACATAAGAAGATATGGTAACATCATCATTATACTCACATTAAAAAGGGAGGTGTTTATACCTCTTATAGCAACAAGATTTATCAAAGCAATAAGTAACATTATAAGTACAACATACATTTCTAGCAATGGTATACAATTTATCAATTTGTTCCCATAAGTGTTTCCCTTTTTGTGACAAACGGTGTTCCTTATAATAATATTTTTGTTCTTCCATGAACCCACCTTGCCAATTAGATTCAGTTTCAAAGAAACTGCCCATTGATAGAAAGCATGATAAAGCAAGACAATAAGGGACCAACGAAAATAACAACTATAGTAGGAACTAATTTTTTTTATTTTTGATAAAAAGAAACAAGCAAACAAAGTGGAAATAAACTAAGCAAAACAAAAATAACAAAGTAAAGAGATTGGTAATGAGAGACTCCCCTTGTGAAGATGTCCTTGAATACCCGGCAACGACGCCAGAAAAAGCTTAATTATTGGCTCAACACGTCGAGCTCGTTGGGGTACCTCAAGAGGAAGGTATGATGAGCACAACAGCAAGTTTTCCCTCAGTTATGAAACCAAGGTTATCGAACCTGTAGGAGCAAGGGAACACCTCCCAGGTGTTGTTACCAACTTGGAATCTTGCACAACACAACCACAGAACTTTTCCCCCAACTTATAGTGAGGTTGTCAATCTCACCTGTTATGCTACAAACAAAGGATTAAACGTATTGTGTTGAAGAAAGTAAAAGCTTGCAGAAAGTAAACAGAAAACATAAAATAGTTGTAGATTGATGGTAAAAGAAAGGACCGGGTTCCATAGTTCACTAGTGGTGGTTCTCTTTAAGATAAATGACATGTTGGGTGAACAAATTATAGCGGGGCAATTGACAAACATCGAGAAAGCATACATGCATATACTAATCATCTTGACTCCTATGAGATTTGATTGGGCATTACAACATTATACATATACTGTAATCTAGCTGCATCTGTGACTAATAATCCACCTTCAGGTTATCATCCGAACCCCCTCCAGTATTAAGTTGCAAGTAACAGATAATTGCATTATGCATTGCGTGTAAAGTAAACAATACGATTGTTCCATGAACAAAGGATTGTTGTTTTCTCCCTAGTAGCAACAACACATCTAGTACCTTAGAGATTTCCGTCACTTCCCAAGATTACTAGAGGCATGAACCCACTATCAAGCATAAATACTCCCTCTTGGAGTTGCTATCATCTACTCGGCCAAGATATCTTCTAACAACGGAGAGCATGCAAGATCACAAATAACAAAGACATGATAGAATCAATAATCAATCGGAAATAGCATCTCAATATCCATCGGATCCCCGCAAACACAACATGTAGGATTACAAATAGATGATCTTGATCATGAACGGAGCTCACAAGATCTAAACATGGTAGCACAAAGGAGAAGAACCAACCATCTAGCTACTACATGGACCCGTAGTCCAAGGATGCACTACTCACGCATCAGACCGGAGGCTTGCTTGGTGATGAAGAAGGCCTCCAGGGTGAATTCTCCCCTCCGGCAGGGTGCCGAGAAGAGCTTCAGATATCTCCCGATCTAGGGATGGATATGATGGTGGCTACAGACCCTTTCGTGGAATTTTGATCGTGTACTTAGGGTTTCTGTATCGGAGGCATCATATAGGGGAAAGGGGAGGCCGAGGGGGTGCCCTAGGCGTCCACACCACCCCCTAGTGCGGGTCAGGCATGGCCGCGTGGCCAGGTGGTGTGGCGGCCCTCTGGACCCTCTCCATCTCGTATTCTGGCTCCGTGTCCCCCTCGGTGAAATACTGACTTTGGCTTTTGTCCTGTCCAATTCCGAGAATATTCATTTGCCGACTTTCCTGGAATGAAAAATAGCAAAAAATAGGTAGCTGGCACTGTTGCATCTTGTTAATAGGTTAGTCCAAGAAAGTGTATAAAAAGTACTCCAAAGTGTGGACAAAACATAAGAAAGTAGATAAAAACCAAGCATGGAACATCAAAAATTATAGATACGTTTGCAACGTATCATGGCAACATGGCGATACTTCCAGCAAGACGTCCCGAATATCAAGAAAACCACTGATATCTCATTTCGTTCAAGTGTGAACTTTCTTGGTAAGGCAAGAGGACACAATCTTAGAGCTTCTGCATAAGCCTAACTCTTTGACCGAGGAGAGTGCACCGGAATAGTAGACTTGGTAGCACAATCATCCTTCTCTTAGTGATAAGGTTAACCAATCATGATAGAAATGACACAAATGTCCTTGGAGTCCGAAGCAATAATGATTGCTAAGAATCTCAGATGGCCACATTATTACGCACACGCATCATTCACGAGCACGAAAGCTCAGAGGAAGGGTGGGTAATAATATGTAATAGCATCACTTCATTAAGGGGTCATGAAACTCAGCACGACCTCTTAGTATATAAGAGTGTGATACTTTAAGGTAGAACAGAACAGAAGCTAATCATTGCTAATTGTTCTATAGATTACAACACTTTGACATGGTAGTAGATATGACAAGGTACTAGAGTTTGTTTCTCCTGACACCCCGAAATGGTTTGTCATGATGGACCACAAGAGTAATTTGCATCGGAAGACACCAATGCACAATACCACTTGGCTACCAACTTATAGACAAAGGTCGGAAACAACAAGCGGGAAAGGAACATGCTCAGGATAGAACCCTGATATGTGGATGCATAAGTCAACAATCTTCCGATGACCGATGCATAGAAAAAGGAAGGTGTGGCAGAGTCACGAATATAGATGTGAGACTCATGAGGAGTACTCTTGTCGTGATCTATTTGGTTTCGTTAAAGAACATCTGCCTTAGCTAGTGGTAGGGGAAGTCCTTAATTGTAACGACTCTATCACGACAAAGACCACAAGCTTGAATACCAGAATTATAGTTCTAGCCATCCTGAGGTGATGTGTGAACATTACAACAGGGGTCAACATAATGGACCTTGGGTTAAAGATCAGCTTCATGTACAAGATTCATAACACCAGAATCTAGCACAATCTGAGATCTTCGGTTCAAGTTCGAGGGTTAAAACCCGAGAAAGAAGTAACTACTACTTGAGTGACACAGAGTACACTACAATATAGTAATCACGAGGTAGCTTCCAAGAGAAGAAACGACTTCTGAAGTACCCAAACAAACAAAAAGGAGGCGCACGAGGCGAAAAGAAACCTAGAATAAAACACTATGGATCCTTCAATATAATATTGTAGGTTCCAAAGGACAAACAGATCATGATGGAAAGGAATCTCACAGCTGAAGCAGAGCAAAGGGGAACAAGGAACACACACACACTGACTCTAGAGAACTCTACACTAGGTCAACTGGCTGAGAAACGATATGCCAAGAAGGCACCTAAGCTTTGAAAGACTAGAAGAGATATCAAAACTTTTCCAAATCAACACAAGATAAGATGACCCAGAGTTGGAGCGATACCAGATATGGATAAAGAGCAGTATACTAGAGTTTTCACAAATAATTTTCATCTTTGAAATAGTTTTCCCAAGAACTGGACTCAACATCGACCAATAGCAAGGTTTTCCTACGTCGGTACTGCTCTAATACCAAGAACTGTAACACCCATGGGATCAGGGTTAAACAAACCTCAGACCTTAGCCTGACATAAGATTAACCTAGATCTCGAGGATATTTAGTGAGGAATCGGTAACACAACAGTAACCCTGCGACACAAAAAATATTATAGCGAGCTCATAACTGAGCAAAGAACCAAAATATTACAAGCAGAGGTCACTGACCACAAACATCAAACAATGGAAGGCAAATCATGCTATTAAGTATAGCAAACTTAACAAATGGCCTAAGAGGTCTGAAGCATAACAATGACGTCCCAGCCCATAGATTCCAGGCTGCCGGCCGGGAACCCCAAGCCACTCATTAGTGTCGATGTAGTACCAAACTTGTCTTTAGGGGAACACTTATTCTGCCACAAAAGTATCAACAAAGCAAGGGTAAGTACAGGGTGTACTCCGCAAGACTTATGGCTGGGGGGTATTTTGCATAAAGCCATCTTTGTTTATAAAATAGGAGGGAGAAGAAGCATTGATATCATATTTGATATCCACCAAGTAATTCCTCATCTCACAACTAGGATCACCCCCTCATACCCATGAGGAAGCATCCTTAAGCACACATTGAACTGCCAAGTTTTACGATTAGGTTAGTGTTCTCTATGATCTTAGAATTCGGTCACCAAGCGTTCATAACCGTGAACACGGCTTTTTGTAAAGATTTAACCCTGCAGGGGTGTACAACTTTACCCACACGTACCAACAGACTCTTAATGACAGAATGTTAACCCTCTTCCTTGGAAGGCCGGTAGAGGGTGGTTGTCCACGACCTTTACCTTGCTTTCGCTGAGACCATAAGTCACGCCCTAAGGATGGTTCCGTCGTAACGGGCCAAATCGATGTGAGGCGAGGTTGGTTTACCAGGGGAGCCATCTACCCCAAGCAACCCCAGCCACGCTTATCTACCTGTTATGATGCACCTTCACCCGCCAAATCTTTCAAAATGTTTTCTATGCATCTGTCGAATGGAATGCCCGAACTATGTGACTCATGGAATCTACTAGGCAAGTTAATTTGCGGAGGGGTTCCCAAGCCCTGTGTGGTTGTACGCTCGTCTTGGTCCAAAGGCAAGAACTCGGTTCCTAGTGGTGGCGAGCACGGGACTACAAAAACCACATCCCACTGTGGCCTCCCATACAAGCCTTATCATGTTTAATATTTACCACGGATCTTATCTTATCGGTATACCTCGTTCTCCTGTCATACTAGATTCTCTACATTTGGTACATCTTCTGGATGAACCAGAACTGACAGCTATGCATGGCTAAGCAAGACACAGATATAAGCTCTAGCAGTGCACACAAGCCAAACCTAGTTATGCTAGGAGCAGTGGATCAGGTAATATAAGCTCAAAGGGAGTAATGCAACAGATAGGATACTCTATCTATCGATAAAAGACCACAGTAGAATCGTATGCATCATGGCAAGAATTGAAATGCTTTCGAAACCATAGGATTGTATAATGGTGGGGCTATGCTTGCCTTGTTTGTTGATACCTAGATATAGATCTTCAGAAGCCTTGTACTTGACTTGATTATAGTTTGCCAAGTATTGATCTTCGATCTTTGATGGTGTTGATCTCGGTCTTTGATCTCGATCTCGGTATTGTATTCTATTGGGATGAACCAAACACCGGAAAGAAAGGGGAAAACAATCAACACATGGCATCGATGTGATGCTCAAGCAAGGATGATGATATGACAAGTTAAATTGTATTGAAATGTGACCCTAAGGTATTCTTGTCAATTTAAATGGGATCCGAAGGGTGCAAACCCTAATTCAAAGGAGACCCCAGAATCACCTACGGGGTTTCATTTGTTCTTCTATTTAAACTTGTAGTTAAAGTTGTTAAATAATGCATTATTATGAGTCTATTGTGTAGATCTCATTTTTTTTAACATTTTGATATATTATACATATTTTTCTGACTTATAAATAATTAGATATTGAATTTATAAGATTAAACCAATTTTATTAAATTATTAAAAAAATATTAAACTTTTATTACGTATTGCTGACGTCATCTAGGGCTGGGGGACCTTTTCACTCGGGCAGCGCCTACCCACAGTGGCTGACAGGAGGGCCCTAGGCCACCTCAGCTGCCACGCGAGCGGTCAGCGGTCAACGGACCCACGGGCCACGTCGGTGTGACATGGGCGTGACGTCAACACGACGTCCACCCTCAGGCGATGGTCACCGGTGACGATCTAGGCCTCGCCAGCATGCGCAGACTACCCCGCTGGAATGAGCGCGATGAGACAAACTCTATGGTGGTGGCGCCGCTAATTCTAGGTCACTGAAGACTCGCCGGCGACATGGCCGAGTGGCGGCTAATGGTGTCTCATGTCTAGGATGGGCTACAGAGTGAGAGGGAGAGGTTTGAGTGGTTCCTGAGCACCAGGTACTCACCTGGTGCCGATGGTAGGCTCAGAAACGCAAAGTGGTCGAAATCAGCGGTGAGGACCTCGGCCGGAATTTGGGAAGGTGACCGCGATGGCCTCTATTGCTGCTGCTCAGCTCCATTCCTTTAGGGGGAAGACATAGTACATCACGGTGGAGCTCATGGCGTCCTCGGTTGACTCCGAGGCTGCCTCTAGCGGTGGTGCGACGCGGTGACTGGCGGCAGTTAGGGTTCGGTGCGTGCCATAGAGAGAGAGAGCGCGAGAAGGGGATAAGACTAGAGAAGGAGAGAGGCGTGCGGGGTCGTCCTTATCCTCTCTAGGTCTACGATGGACGGCGATGAGAAGGCGGTGGGGATCGACGGCGACGCCGACGACATCCAGTTGCTTCCTCCCGAGGAGGAAGATGACGAACAGAGGCGACGAAAGGGTACACGGGACTGGGCTGCGCTTGAAGGAAATATGCCCTGAGAGGCAATAATAAAGTTGTTATTATGTATTCCTTATATATGATAGATGTTTATTTTGCATGCTATAATTGTATTAATCGGAAACATCAATACATGTGTGTTTAATAAACAAAAAGGGTTCCTAGTTATGCCTATCTTATAGACTAGCTTGTTGATTAACAAGATGATCAAGGTTTCCTGATCATGGACATTGGATATTGTTAATAACAAGGTCACGGCATTTGTGAAATGATGTGATGAACATTCATCTGAAGTATAGCATTACGATCAAGTCATTATGTTTATATTGCTATAACATCATACGAAGTAATCTTTATCCTTAGACCATGAGATCATGTTAATTGCTAACACCTGAAGAGTATCTTGATAACATCAAACGTCACACCATAACAGGGTGACTATAAAGATGGGTCCAGTGCTACGAAGGTGTTATGTTGAGGCTCATGGATCAAGAGTGGAATTTGTCAATTCTGATGACGGATAGATATACTCTAGGCCCTCTCGGTGATATCACATTAAGATAGCTTGCAAGCAAGTGATGTGATCACTAGAATGTTATATCACGGGAACGAGAAAAGAGTGCACGTCGGTAACGAGATCAAACTAGGTATTTGAATACCGATGATCGAATCTCAGACATGTATTATATCATGAGACAAAGGGATTCAATTACAAGCGTTAAAGGTTCTCACGATCACAGAAGTCATCGTTGAATATGCGGGAGTCAGTATGGATCTCCAGGTCCCGCTTCTGATTATTGATCTGAGAGGAGTCTCAATCATGTTTGCATTATTCACGAACTGTAGGGTGACACACTTAAGAGTTACCGGACACCATTTTGGAGCACATATGTTTCAGACGAAAGAATTGCAAAGCGCAGGAATTGTTTCGATAGAAACCGGAATTGTTTCGGGTGAAATTGCAGAAAGTGGTTCTGCATGTGATATTGAAATATTGCAAGGGGTTATATGTGAATGTTTGTTAATTAAAGTAATTAACAAAATTCTGAATAAATTTAATAAAAGAGTTTTATTAAATGAGAGAGCATTAAACTTAGAGAATTTTAGTGCATTTAAAGTGGGGACTTTAAAAGGGGATGTGAAGAGGCATTTTAATGTGGACGGGTTACCACCACATGAATGGAGGAGGTGAGGGGTCACCTCCATGAGGCGCCGGCCATGGAGGGGGTACCCCCCTCCTCCTATAAAAGTCCCCCTCTTCCTTCTTCTTCCTCACACCTCCTCGTGAAGGATCTCTCTCCCCCTCTAGAATTATTCCCCCATGGTCTCGGATTAGCGAGATACATGTTCCCGGTGGCATTTCGTCTGGAAGGAGTTGCTGCTTCCGCTGGATCGCTGGAGCGAGGAGGTGGAGGTTGTCCGGTGGCTTGAACGTGTGTGCGAGTAAGGATGTGCTACTGATTTGCAGCGCTCGGACTTCCACACGATCTTGAGATCGTCAAGTGTACGACTACATCAACCACGAGTTCCTACTCGTTAACAAAACTCGTTGTCTTCAAGGGTAACTTCTCGATGGATGTATGTCCACCCGTTGCTCTATACCTAGTAGATATATCTTGGCGTGTAGTTCTCATCATAGGAATTTTTTTGTTTTCTATGCTGCGGACCCAACTGTGGTATCAAAGCCAGGTTTATGCGTAGGTGCTTTGCACGGGTAGTACACATATGTTTATATGTGGGCGATGATGATCATGTTATTGCATCTTCTATGTATTTTGGATATTGGTGGCATAGTGGGATGAAGCGGCCCGGACCAACCTTACATGTCATCGTACATGAGACCGGTTCCACGACTGACATGCAACTAGTTTTGCATAAGTGGATAGCGGGTGTCTGTCTCTCCTACTATAGTCAATATGTGATTTACAACGAGTTGCTAATAACTTGGTTATCCTTGTTGTGGTTCATGTTCGTAGGTAAGAACGGTTCTATCTCCGAAATCCCTAAGCCACGTAAAACTTGCAATTGATAAATTAGAGGCATCTAGTTTAGATCGTTGCTGGGCTAGTGTATTGATATGGTATTGTTGTAAGAAGATGTATGATAGATACTCTTACAACACATTCAACGTGTAAGTTCCATAGACCTTGGCCTTACACATAAAGGAATGATAGAGATCATACCACGATGCAAATGATAGAGATCAAATGCATGGACCATATCATCTCACTTTACACATTAGATGTTAGCATCTTGTACTGCTCGTTTGGCGCTTTTGGTAGCATTATAAGATGATCCCTCATTTAGATATCAAGATAAAATATTTTCTTCCTTAAGTATGTACCGTTCTATGGATCGTGTTTTGAGACATCACATGATGATCGGGTGTACTCGACTCTACGCTTTGATACAACAGGTGTAAGACAGTATTACACACGCGAGTACTAAGGTTCTTACTTAGCGAGCCTAGCATGTACAGACATGGCCTCGGAACACGAACCGAAAGGTTAAGCATGAGTCATATAGTTGATATGATACCCATATAGATTCTCGCCTTTGAAGCTACACCGACTCACGTGATGATCGGACTTGGTGTAGTGGATTTGGTTCATGTAATCACCAAAAAGGCACGAGGGATGTCGTTTTTGAGTGGGAGTTCATTAGTAATTTGGATTAGTTGAACTCACTCTATCATAAACTTAGTCTAAATAAACTTTACAAATTCTGTGTAGATGGCACCACCTGCTTTTAATTTCAATGTGTTCATAGAGAAAGAGAAACTTGCTGTGAATGGTAGCAACTTCACCAACTAGGCTATGAATTTGAGGATTCTCCTCACTGCTGCACAAAAGAAATATGTGCTAGAGGCGCCGCTAGGCCCCCCACCAGCTCCTGATGCCCTGACGAGGAAAAGAATGTCTATATGACTCGTCAGGAGGACCACAACTTAGTTCATTGCGGCATACTGTATGGGCTAGAGACAGAACTTTGAAAGCGTTTCGAAAATGGCAATGCCTTTGATACCATGGGAGAATTGAAAATGATTTTCGATACCCATGCTGTCGTAGAGAGTTATAATACTTCAGAAAAGTTCTTTAACTGCATGATGGAGGAGAACAACTCCGTTAGTGAGCACGTACTCAAAATGTCAGGGTACGCCGATAAGCTTGTGTCCTTGGGAATAACGATTCCCATTGACTTAGGCACACATCGTGTTCTCCAATCTCTGCCACCTAGCTACAAGAGCTTCGTGATGAATTATAATATGCAGGGCATGAAGAAGTCTCTTCCCGAGCTTCTATCAATGCTTAAGACTACAGAAGTGGAGATTAGGAAAGAACATCAAGTGTTGATGATCAATAAGACCACCGGTTTCAAGAAGGACAAGAAAGGCAAGTACAAGGGAAAGAAGGGTGGAAAATCTGTTGCCGCACCTGAAAAGAAACCCCGAGCTGGCCCTAATTCTGACACCGAGTGTTACTATTGCAAGGGGACTGGCCATTAGAAGCGTAATTGCCCCAAGTATTTGGCGGACAAGAAGTCCGGCAAGGCAAACAAAGGTATATGTGATATACATGTTATTGATGTGTACTTGACTAGTACTCGCAGTAGCACCTGGGTATTTGAGACAGGATCGATTGCTAATATATGTAACTCGATTCAGGGGCTGCGGAACAAGTGCCAACTAGCAAGGGATGAGGTCACGATGCGGGTCGACAATGGATCAAGAGTTGATGTGATCGCCGTCGGAACGCTGCCTCTCCATATGACATCGGGATTAGTTATAAACCTAAATAATTGTTATTTGGTGCCTACACTGAGCATGAACATTGTATCCGGATCATGTTTGATGCAAAGTGGTTATTCGTTTAAGTTTGAAAACAATGGTTGTTCTATTTATATGGATAATATCTTTTATGGTCATGCACCTGTGTTGAATGGTTTATTTCTGTTGGATCTCGATAGTAATATTACACATATTCATAATGTTGATGCTAAAAAGATTAAACTTGATGATGATATATCTACATATATGTGGCACTGCCGTCTAGGTCATATTGGCGTTAAACGCATGAAGAAACTCCATTCTGATGGACTTTTGGAATCACTTGATTTTGAATCATTTGATACATGTGAGCCATGCCTTATGGGCAAGATGACTAGAACGCCGTTTTCTGGTTCAATGGAACGGGCGACAGATTTATTGGAAATCATACATACTGATGTATGTGGACCAATGAGTGTGTCGGAGTGAGGTGGATATCGTTATTTTGTTACTTTCACAGATGATTTGAGTAGATTCGGGTATATCTATTTGATGAAACATAAGTCTGAAACCTTTGAAAAGTTCAAGGAATTTCAGAATGAAGTGGAAAATCATCGTAACAAAAAGATCAAATTTCTGTGGTCCGACCGTGGAGGTGAGTATCTAAATTACGAGTTTAGCACACACATGAAAGAGTGTGGAATAGTTTCACAACTCACGCCTGCCGGAACACCACAACGTAATGGTGTGTCGGAACGTCGTAATCGTACTTTATTGGATATGGTTCGATCTTTGATGTCTCTAACTGACTTGCCACTATCATTTTGGGGTTATGCACTGGAAACAGCTGCATTCACTTTAAATCAGGCACCATCTAATTCCGTTGAAATGACACCATATGAATTATGGTTTGGAAACAAACCTAAGTTGTCATTTCTTAAAGTTTGGGGATGCGATGTTTAAGTGAAGAAACTTCAGCCAGATAAACTGGAACCCAAATCGGAAAAATGCATCTTCATAGGATACCCTAAGGACACGGTTAGGTATACCTTCTATCATAGATCCGAGGGCAAGGTTTTTGTTGCCAAGAATGGATCCTTTCTTGAGAAGGAGTTTCTCACGAAAGGTGTGAGTAGTCGGAAGGTAGAACTCGAAGAGGTTATTGAACCTTCTCTTCATGAAATGGCGAGTAGCGCAGCGCTGGAAATTGTTTCGGAGTTGACTTCACCTAATGAAGAGAGAGCTAATGATATTGATCATGAAACTCTGAAAGAGGACACTACCAAACCTCGCAGGTCTAGTAGGACACGTGCAGCTCCTGAACTGTACGGTAATCCTGTTGTGAATTTCATGGTTGATGAAATAGATGACCCAGCGACGTATGAAGAAGCGATGATGAGCCCGGATTCCAACAAATGGCTAGAAGCCATGAAATCCGAGATGGAATCCATGTACGAGAACCAAGTTTGGACCTTGGTGGACTTACCTCATGATCGAAAGGCCATTGAGAATAAATGGATTTTCAAAAGAAAAACTGATGTTGATGGTAATGTGACCATCTATAAAGCTCGACTTGTCGCAAAGGGGTTTTGACAAATTCAAGGAGTTGACTACGATGAGACATTCTCTCCCATAGCGATGCTTAAGTCGGTTAGGATTATGTTAGCAATTGCTGCATATTTCGACTATGAAATATGGCAGATGGATGTCAAAACTACGTTCCTCAATGGTAATATTGAAGAACAGTTTTATATGATACAACCTAAGGTTTTTGTCGATCCTAAGGATGCTAATAAGGTATGCAAACTTCAGCGATCCATCTATGGACTTAAGCAAGCATCCCGGAGTTGGAATCTACGCTTTGATGAGGTGATCAAAGAGTTTGGATTTGTCCAAACTTATGGAGAGGCTTGTATTTATAAGAAAGTGAGTGGGAGCAATGTCGCATTTCTGATATTATATGTGGATGACATATTATTGATTGGAAATGATATAGATCTTTTAAACAGTGTTAAAAGTTATCTAAACAGCAAATTTTCGATGAAAGACCTTGGTGAAGCGTCATATATATTAGGCATTAAAATCTATAGAGATAGATCAAGGCGCCTAATTGGGCTATCGCAGAGTACATACCTTGATAAGATATTAAAGAAGTTTAATATGGACGGAAGTAAGAAGGGGTTCTTACCTATGTTGCAAGGCAAGACATTGAGCAAGACTCAAAGTCCGGCTACGGTGGAAGAAAGAGAGATAATGGATAAGATCCCCTATGCCTCGGCCATAGGCTCTATTATGTATGACATGCTATGTACAAGACCGGATGTGGCACATGCTATTAGTTTGACTAGTAGGTACCAATCTGATCTAGGTTCAGAACACTGGATAGCGGTCAAGAACATCCTCAAGTACTTGAGAAGAACTAGGGATATGTTTCTTATATACGGAGGTGAAGAAGAGCTAGTCACTAAGTGTTATGTTGATGCTAGCTTTGACACCGATCCGGATGACTCTAGGTCTCAATCCGGATACATATTTCTCTTGAATGGAGCAGCAGTTAGTTGGAGGAGTTCCAAACAACCTGTGGTGGCTGGATCAACGATGGAGGCGGAATATGTTGCTGCTTCAGAAGCGGAGCGGTTTGGATGAAAGAGTTCATTACGGAACTAGGTGTCGTTCCTAGTGCATTGGACCCAATGGTGATCTATTGTGACAACAATGGAGCCATAGCCAATGCCAAGGAACCGAGGTCTCACAAGAATTCCAAGCATATTAAGCGCCGGTTTCACTCCATCCGCGAACATGTCAAGGATGGATATATAAAGATTTGTAAAGTACACACGGACCTAAATGTAGCAGATCCGTTGACTAAAGCTCTCCCTAGGGCAAATCATGATCAACACTAGAACTCCATGGGTGTTAGATTTATCACTATGGGAACTAGATTATTGTCTCTAGTGCAAGTGGGAGACTGAAGAAAATATTCCCTAAGAGGCAATAATAAAGTTGTTATTATGTATTCCTTATATATGATAGATGTTTATTTTGCATGCTATAATTGTATTGATCAGAAAAATGAATACATGTGTGTTTAATAAACAAAAAGGGTTCCTAGTTATGCCTCTCTTATAGACTAGCTTGTTGATTAACAAGATGATCAAGGTTTCCTGATCATGGACATTGGATGTTGTTAATAACAAGGTCACAACATTTGTGAAATGATGTGATGAACATTCATCTGAAGTATAGCATTAAAATAAAGTCATTATGTTTATATTGCTATAACATCATACGAAGTAATCTTTATCCTTAGACCATGAGATCATGTTAATTGCTAACACCCGAAGAGTATCTTGATAACATCAAACGTCACACCGTAACAGGGTGACTATAAAGATGGGTTCAGTGCTACGAAGGTGTTATGTTGAGGCTCATGGATATAGAGTGGAATTTGTCAATCCCGATGACGGATAGATATACTCTGGGCCCTCTCGGTGATATCACATTAAGATAGCTTGCAAGCAAGTGATGTGATCACTAGAATGTTATATCACGGGAACGAGAAAAGAGTGCATGTCGGTAACGAAATCAAACTAGGTATTTGGATACCGATGATCGAATCTCGGACATGTATTATATCATGAGACAAAGGGATTAAATTACAACCGTTAAGGTTCGCACGATCACATAAGTCATCATTGAATATGCAGGAGTCAGTATGGATCTCCAGGTCCCGCTTCTGATTATTGATTTGAGAGGAGTCTCAATCATGTCTGCATTATTCGTGAACCGTAGGGTGACACACTTAAGAGTTACCGGACACCATTTTGGAGCACATATGTTTCAGACGAAAGAATTGCAAAGAGCATGAATTGTTTCGATAGAAATCAGAAATTGTTTCGGGTGAAATTGCAGAAAGTGGTTCTGCATGTGATATTGAAATATTGCAAGGGATTATATGTGAATGTTTGTTAATTAAAGTAATTAAGAAAATTCTGAATAAATTTAATAAAAGAGTTTTATTAAATGAGAGAGCATTAAACTTAGAGAATTTTAATGCATTTAAAGTGGGGACTTTAAAAGGGAATGTGAATAGGCATTTTAATGTGGAGGGGTTACCACCACATGAATGGAGGAGGTGAGGGGTCACCTCCATGAGGCGCCGACCATGGAGGGGGTACCCCCCTCCTCCTATAAAAGGCCCCCCTCTTCCACCTTCTTCCTCACACCTCCTCATGAAGGATCTCTCTCCCCCTCTAGAATTATTCCCCCATGGTGTCGGATTAGCGAGATACATGTTCCCGGTGGCATTTCGTCTAGAAGGAGTTGCTGCTTCGGCTGGATCGCTGGAGCAAGGAGGTGGAGGTTGTCTGGTGGCTTAAACGTGTGTGCGAGTACAGATGCGCTGCTGATTTGCGGCGCTCGGACTTCCACACGATCTTGAGATCGGCAAGTGTACGACTACATCAACCACGAGTTCTTACTCGTTAACAAAACTCGTTATCTTCAAGGGTAAGTTCTCGATGGATGTATGTCCACCAGTTGCTCTGTACCTAGTAGATAGATCTTGGCGTGTAGTTCTCATCGCAGGATTTTTTTTGTTTTCTATGCTGCGGACCCAACAGCGCTTGGGCCAAAGGTGGGCCGCGGGAGCTGCGCGCGGTTGGCAGGGAGAGAAGGGAGAGGAAGAGAGACAAGCTAGGTTGGGCCTGGTTCGGCTCTTGCTCATTTTTTATTTACAAAACCTTTTTCTATTTCCTGTTTGGTGTTTTCTCTTTTGTATTTCCAATTTCAAATCTATTTTGAATACTAGAGACTTTTATAAAATAGATAAGATATTGTGGGGCCCATTTATTCAGTTTGGGCTCCAACAATTTTGGTAATTTTCAAAAATATCAAGACCATTAGAAATGATTTCAAAGGAAGGAAAGATTAGGATTTTCTTTCTTTCTTTTGCATGCATTTTAAAAGATGATGCTCATGAATGCACAAGCAAAGCCCTAATTAGGATTAACTAAAACTAGGGTGTTACAAACATGGTCTGTTTTATGCCTATTAATTTGCATCCTTTTGCTTGTACATATTTATGTTCAACCTTAAGAATCAAGGCAAGAAAATAAATGTTGACATTATGAACTAGATGGAACACTCTTTAGATGTACTTTTGCTAAGCCTCTTCTACACAAGATAAGACTTGTTCCAAGCCCCTTAAAACTAGACTAGACATATCCACCTACTAGTGGCAAAAGCTATTTTCAAGTATAGTATGTATGTTAATCCTCCAAACACTCTTAAAAACACCCTTCTCATGTACTTTAAAGCTCATAAGAAAATAGGGTTTGGGGAGACACCACTATGGAAATTTTTGTGCTTTACATCTTATTAGTCGATTGTTGGCTAAACCATGTTGTCATGGCACGGGATTTCAATTTGAATGTTGATAATCAATCATGTTTAAAATTCTACCTATGGATTGCATCAATGTGAAATGAAGTGTGCATACTGGAGTAGGCATGCTGGTAAAAAATGCTCCTGAACTGCCAGCCAAATCCATGCTTGACATGGTGGAAACTTACAACACAATGATCTTTGTTCATATGTCTGTTCTTCTTGTTTTCTGGAGTAGAGATATTGTCCCCTCAAACTTTGAACACAATCAAGGAACTATATTATCTTCTATGATAAATAAGCAAAAGAAAATGCTAAAAAGGGGGCATAAAGATACACAGGGGCAAGAGGTACTTCAGTGAAGCGGTTTCACAAATACTAACATGAGCATATAATGACAGGCCTAAGTTGAGTAACACGAGGAGCACAAGACCATGACTAGGTGCATGAAACAATCAACTTGTAAGATGTTGGGCTAATAAACCATAGGAATATTTAAAGCAAAGTAAAAAAAGATACTGGGAACCCCATCCTTATTAGTATTTTTGACATGAATTACATAGGCCAAAATTTTATTTTTTATTCTTTATGGAGGATTAATGTCAACACCCGGATTTTTAAGTCTAGATGCCTGTAATGCCGTCCATCGCAATCCCAGGATAACCATTTTTGCGAGACATAACAGAAGTAGTACCACAGTACATCATCCATTACAAACCATAATAAAGGTCTTACAAATAAAGGATCTCATGATCTAGTCTTAATACAATCAAAGAAGCGGAAACTAAATGTAGTAGGCTCCATCTTCAGGGTCACAAGCAATGCCGACGATGGGAGATGATCCTAGTTGTCATAGAGCTCCTGTTGTCCATCTTTCGGGTAATCCTCCTCATAGTCTTGCCATGGGAATACCAGGGACAAAGCCATGCATACTCTTTCAGTACTCGCAAACTAACACTAGTATAAGTAAAGGTAAAACTAGTAGGAATCATAAGCTCTAGGTTTGTTTGCAAAAAGCCAGGTTTATGTAATAAATCTTCAAGCGTAAAGACCTAATTTAGTTCTCTACATTAGTGGGAACTTAGATTTCATGTCCACAACTCTGTTGTGATCAAGTCAAGGTCATCCTTCAAGTCACAAATCATTTTGAAAACATCTGACAACAGAACAGTATGGCCACTCCAACTGTCCATAACCGCGGACGCAGCTATTCGAATAGTTTGACACTCTACAGAGGTGGTACACTTTCACCACAAAATTCGATACATCCGTCAGGAATAACCCTGAATCATCATACTTTGTATGCCGATAATCAATCTTGACCTTTCAATTACACACCCTAGTATAGGCACCTATCCTATGAGTTTGGCCTCCCAGCCATGGCCATCTGCCATCCTGAGCACTACATAGGTGGAAATTCATCACGAGGTAGCCTCAGCTTAACCTCTTCCGCAAGGGAACCCATACTAAGACATATAAACTTCCAGGCAAGCCTTAATCAACTCAGGTATTGTGATTGTATGGTAAAATAGGAATGGTATCGCATCCAAACCTAACCATCAGTTTTTATTAAAGTCAAGGCTCATGCCTCAATAGTTTCATCATCCAACCATTGTGTTTCACAACACATGTCAAAACATTTCAATAGAATGAATCTTCATTCTAAGGTTTTCATAATCATTTTCACCAAGTATTCCCATCTAAAGTGATCCAGTTTTATGCTTAGCACTAGCCACTAGTATTGAGGGTATCACTATTGGGGGTACTAATTAGGTATAAGTATCCAAGACTAATCCTATGATCTTGATAGGATCCAATCTAGTTTCCACTAATCACAATTCATTAACTAAGTAAGAAACTGTAGTAAAGGGGAAAGTAAAGCTTGGAATAAAAACTGGGAATTGGTAAAGTTGCATCTCAAAGGGTTGTATATGGTATCTGTACAAGTTAGCTTGCATAGCTAAACTTGCATGGATAGCTTGCATAGTGGGCTTGCCTTGAGCAGTGCAGTTTTTGCAGTCGTTGAAGTTCTCTTCTTCTTCCTCGAAGTACTCCTCCTTCTTGTAGCCTGGGTTGGCACTAGCGTCTATAAACACATTCAATGTACACAATCACCAAACAACACTTCACTACTTATATTTAGAACACAAGGGCTCATACTAGATGCTCTAGCATCTTCTCAATCATCATATGGAATATTAACATTTTCTTAATCTTCTTATTTTAGAAAAGTAATTTCTACTCATTTTAAATCCTTAAGATTTAATATCCTCCAATTAAAATAGTGGATCATGTTCACACATGTCATCACCATCTATTCCAATACTTGGGAATGTGATTTAAAATTGTGATCATAGATTACAAGATTTAATATTACTATTTAATAATATTAGAGTGACTAGAAATGCCTATATAGAACTCTTTTAATACTAAGCCATGTTTCATATTTGTAAAACCAAATCTTTTTACATATTCATGTAGAGCATGGCAAATGTGATTTCTGAGAGGTGGAACCTTCTCAAAAACATTTATAGTTTATTTTAGAAAAATGTCTGAAGTTTCAAAAGTCCCTGTCTGGTTATTTTTGGTATAGGTGATCTATAATTTCAATTGGTTTGAATCCAACGGGAGTGGATAGATATTTTCAATACCTTTCTAACAAAATAGGAATCCTGCATTTTGGTTTAGTGAATCTCTTTGAATTGAATTTTGAATCTACTGACAAAATCTTGTTTTAGCTAAAATGGAAAAATCCTATTTGAATCACTGGTTTCTGCGCGGGAAACAACATGGGCCAGCCCAACTACATGGTGCTGGCGCAGTGGGCTGCTGACAGAACGGTCCCACCCGTCAGTGACTCATCTAAACCAAAACGGTATCTTTCAATCTCAGCCCTACAATTAGACTAGGATCTACGGCTGTGGTTTGTCGTCTCCGTCGAACTGCTCCGGCGAGACTCGAACCCTAACACGGTGGTGGGGGTCGCTGGGGAGTTACCGGGGCTCCATCTAGGGTCGGCGATGGGGGCGAATGGGGTGGTCGTCGTTGGAGGTTTGATTGGCGGTCACTACAGCTCTTGGGGTAGCCGCAATCAACGGCTTCCTTCCTCGACTGCAGCGGTGGACTTCGGCCAAATTCCGGCTTCGTGGTGCTCGCCTTGCTTCGGGGAAGGGTCGGTGATGTTCCTGGGTGAGTGGGGAGTGGAATGGTATGGAGAATGAGGTCTGGGGTGGCCTCTATTTAAACCCCAAGGGTGGAGGCAGTGTGGCATGGTCTGGCTTCTTCGGCGATGCTGCTACAGGTCTCGTTGAGCATGGAGGAGGGCATGGGTCGGTGCGGTGGACTATGGCGATCGTCACGCGAGTGATGGCACGACAAGGGGAGGTCTCTGTTGGTCGGGTGACGTCGGCGCTCTGTTCCAGTACGCGGGTGTTCGTCATGCAGTACGGTGGTCACGGGGCGCGCGGCAGCGAACGGTCATGTCTGGGAGGTCACTGGTGCTACGGCGATCATGGGTACGAGCGGAGAGAGCGAGGCGCGGCATGTGCGTGCAAGGTAGCTGCGGCGCTGCGTCGTGCTCTCGGCATGGCAGTGGCTTAAATGGGCGTGTGATTTCCAGCGTCTCCACTTCTCACCTTGGGTCACGGGGTGGACAGGGGGTGGCGGTGTGGTCATAGCTAGCTGCTAGGTGTCGTGGGAGTAGGCGGCGCGGCTTGCAGCGAGTGGTTCGTGCTCGACCGGCATGGCCAGCTCGGTACAAGCATGGCACTGGTCAATGTGGCTAGTGATGCTTCTCCTTTGCACGGCCAAGTACCAGGCATGATCATGGACAATTGAATGGGTTGATTGCAGTACAAGAGATGAGCAATTGATAACTCAAAACAATGTATAGTAGTTGGAGTTGTGCTATGCCTCTCAGGTGCTCGATCAAATGGCCGCATGAAATTCACTTTCAAATTTTTGAATGATTTTTGGTGAGTGATCTTGTTACTTGCTTAGTATTCTATGGTTGCTGGGAATGGTCAAGGGGAATTGGTTTGAATGGTTTTTGAAAAGTGATGATCTAGGCATATGAACTTGATCAATTTTGCAATGCCTCTTAAATAGATTTGAAAATAGTTTCTGCCACTTTGTAAAGTTTGCTTGGGTTCACTTGGAGTTGGTTTGGCAAGGGGTGAAAAGAATTGGAAATGTTTCTGTTGGAAATCTTTTACTAGGAACACTCAAAGTGGATAAGTTTGGCCAAAATGACCATTTGATCTTATGATCTATATTTGATTTTCTTTTAATTTGATTCTATTTGTAAATGATCTAGATGATGTAGTATTCATTTTTAAACTAAGCCTTATCATTTGTAGCAATCAATCATGTCAATTTCAAACATTCATACACTAATGCAAATCACACATGCACTCATATTAAGTTTAATAATAAAAGTTTTTGTTAACCATAAACTTGGGTGATTAGAGCTTGATAATCTTGATTAATATTTTCGGGATGTTACAATTTACATATGTATTCAATGCTTACTTTCGGTATGGAATGAAAAACATCTCAAGGGAAGACACAAAACTAAGAAGTAAGTCTTCTAGTTAAGGGCATGAAACTAGAAATTAGCCCAAAAATAAAGGCATGAAAACACCAATGCCAATCATGGAAAGAGTCTCTTATTCTATAGGTTCATCAAAGTGTGCTTGAAGGTTTATTTTGCTCATAATTTGTTTTATCACACCATCACTTATTATTTAGCATGTTTATGGATGTGTAAACGATACGACTTGATAATACACTTACATATTATGTTTGATCGAAAGTAATTGAACCTATGAACTCTACATGATAGTGAAGGAAGCAAAGGTAACAAACTCCAAAGTCCATGTTTAGTTTTATCACCTTCATGATCAAGGACGAGCATAGGTTGAGCTTGGGGATGTTGATGCATGTAAAATGCATACATGAACTTTGTAGTTTTTTAACATGTTTTCCCACATATTTGCATCATATATAATGTTATATCCCTATTTTATATTGATTTTTGGGGATTTACCAATGATCCCCTTTATTTTGTTTATAACCCTGCAGGGTAAAAAATCCTATTTTCAATGTTTTTGATGTTTCAGGACCTAAACAAAGTAAAATGGACCTATACTTTTGGGGATGCCAATATTTATCCATGGGAAACATCTGGAGCACTGGAATTCCACCAGGAGGGCCAGGAGGCCCAAGATATGGCTTGGTGAGCGCGCCACCTATGCTATCTCCCTCCTCGATCGTTCGATCACCTTGATTCTTTCGCCCACGGACCTCTCTTAACCTAAAAACCCCTATATAAGGACCCCAGGAGACAAAAACACCATCAAACAGAGTCAGATGTATCAAAGATTGGAGGGGGAAACTCTGCCAGAGCCACCTTTGGGGAGAACTCCACCCTCTCCAACATCTCAGGCCTCATCACCATGATGAGGAGGGAATAGTCCACCTTCGGGCTATGGGTTTGTGGTAGTAGCTTGATCTCTCTCTCTTGTTCATCATAGATCTAGTGCCATATGAGCTGCCCAACATGATTATGGTCATATTTGTAATTCCTACGTGGTGGATCTTTGTTCTATGATTTGATATTTGAGGTTGAAATCTATTTTGTGTGAGATGTTTTAATAGATGCATATCATGCACCCCGTTCTTCATTGCTTGTTTTGATCCAACTTGTATGTAATAACTTGTATGGGGAGAAGTATGTGTTAGATGAAGTAGAATGGGGGTAGAGTTTGAATTGTGACACATATTATTCAAGATCTGCTTTGGTTTTTACCTTTATTTTGCTGCCTCACTATGGGTATAGAGAAATCAGGTCTATAGTTGTCACGTGACGGTGTGATAATCTTGACTAGATCAAGGTAGCATACTAGTATTTCAAACATCATATAATATTGTTTAAAACTATACTTTGATTTGTTCTTAAATCAAGATTGCATGGAGATTTCCCTTTCTTGAGGAGTATAAGATAGATATGTATTCCATCTCAATATTGAATGTGATGTCCATATTAATTCCTTTTATTAAGAACTTATAGAGTTTCCATGATCTTTATTATTGATGAATTGTTTTGTGATTACTACAACTTAAAAAGAGAGTAGACAAGTGAACCTATGAATCCCGGTCCGCTTTTTATCATAAGAAACACCTTTCCTTTGCATCTACTATCGTTTTTATTTTTAGCAATTAATTATTTTGAAAATACAAAAATATTTTCTCTATTTGAAATCACACATACAAACTCAAAAACAACTCTACTATCTTCCATATCATCTAGTTTGCATTACATTACTTTCTTTAATTTAGTTTGTTTAATATTTTATTTCATATTACTAATACGAAACCTTGTGCTTGACAACCACTTGGTGGAGTTGGGGACATAAGGAACATTATTTTACTTTATAGGTTTCTTGAAGAGGAGAAGACAAACATCCTTTATAGCCAATTCCCGGAGAGTTCGATATAAACCCTCAAGTCACCCTTGTGGGGAAAAGATACTTGCTGCAACACTCTGCACTTGGAGTCCCAACGAAAAGTGGCAGCCTTTGTTGCCATCAGTTATTTAAAATGCAAGCTACTGATCATTATATGCATTGGATACTATAACCTTGCTGCTATTTATTCACATATAAAATGCCAATGCATAGGAAGAGAGTTAGACTTAAAAGTAATGTCTATGTGCTTTGTGGTGTGCTCCACATGCTTTAAAATACTATTAAATTTGAGCACACCTTGATATCCATGTAACATGTCAAATAACTTTACGTACTGATTTCCAACATTTAGTTTAATATTTTCAGTTTTTATAAATTTTGGGAAAGTACATGAGAAAGATGAGCAATGGAGAAGTTGGGGTCGACCTTGAACATGTGTTGTTTATGCCAATGGAATCATTGCAAAATCTCTATCATTAAAACTTCTCCCATTATAAAACAAAATAAAAAGAGTGTTTATTACTACTGAAACACCACCTTTGTATCTTACTTTCTCATATATTTGTGCCAAGAATAACCTCTTTAGAGAGGTAAGATCAAACAATTGTAACTTGCTGTCCAGAAAACAGATTCCTGAGCTTCACTGCAAAAAATGTTAAAAATCACATAAGAGGAATTTTGAGTTGAAATTTCACGTCAGGAAGACTCAGCTCTTTACCCACATTTCATTCGTTCAAAGTTTATTTATTTGAGCAATCGTAAGTGCCTCTGAAAATTCGATATTTAAAGAATGTCCAGTTTTTGACAGATTTTATTTCTATTATGCATTAGTCTTGTTTCCTTTGTTTTGTGCGATTCCTTTTTATCAAAGAGCAATACGAAACAATAGTAACATAAGATAATGTTTATTTCATGATATGTATTTGTTGTACATATTGGGATTTAATTTATGGAGTAACTAACAACTCTAATCAAGTTTTATGATGAGTTTATTGTGGAAAGAGTTTTCAAGTGGAAGAGTTGAGGGTGATGAATGAAGATTAAGAGGGACGAACGCTCAAGCTTGGGGATGTTACCCCTGGGAGAACCCCACATGTATCACAGGAATACAAGAATTCAAAATTGGGGATGTCCAAGTAATAACCCACAAGTATAGGGGATCGTGTGTAGCCTTTTCGATAAGTAAGAGTGTCTAACCCAACGAGGAGCTAAAGGTAGGATAAATGTTCTCTAAAGTTCTATCAACCACTGATACAACTCTACGCACATTAAACTTTGCATTATCTAGCAAATAAAACTACAGCAACAATTCGAGTACTAGAGATAGCTTTGTATGATAATAAATAACAAGAAAGTAAAGCTAGTTGCTGCAGCAATAAAATACACTAAATTAACAGAACCATGAGTGTGGAATAGTGGTGGTAATTGTGGTGGCTTTGTCTAAGTTTCAATAGCGAATAGATCGGGTTCATTGTCTTTCATGCAGTTTTCTATGTGGGAGAGGCTAAATATACATGCGCTTCACTACTTGGAATTACACATACTATATAATTGGATTGTTAGCAAACATCTATAACTACTAACAATGCATTAAGGTTTCCCCAACCATAGCCTTAAGTTTAATGGTCCTCTTATTCCCATACGTGCAACGTTCCAGTTCGCTTCCTCAGGTTTCTGTCACTCCGGCAGAACTCCCCCCTTCCTTTTACACATACTACAAACCCTATGATGTTTAATCCATGCGCGCACAAATATAATGGACACCAAAGGACTGTACCATATCAACATACAACTTTAATGAACCAAATACATTCAACCATTCAATCTAAGAACAAAGACACTACACAAACATGACATAGATCATAGGATTATAACTTATAGCATCAAACACCATGTTTACATAGGACGATACAGAGGTGTGTGGGAGGATGAACCACTGCATACTACGAGGATTAGGTGATGGAGATGGCGGTGAAGATGGTGAAGAGGGTTACAGCAATATCAACGGAGAATACCACAATATTATGCTTTTGAATGCTAAAACAACGCATGATCCTTTCAAGGATAATTAAGCAATATCAATTGTTTGGAACAAGTCATGCTACAGCAATAATCACTAAGCATAAAGTCAAAACAATATCAAACATGACATGATAAAGTCTAGGCCATAGTCTAAACAAGCTCCTTTTGTACCACTTATAAGCATGAAGCTTCCTACTCTTTTCCAATCACCAATCAACTTATTTAAAACCAAATATGAATGCAGGGATCCAACCAATTTTTTTAAGCAAACCAAACAAAAGAAAACTAAAAACAAAAACAAAAACGCTCCAAGAATGACGCAATTGTGCATGAAACAATAAAAATGAAGTGTTTGGAAGAAAACCTGAGATTTTTATTGATGAAGAAGGGGATGCCTTGGGCATCCCCAAGCTTTGATGCTTGTACTTCCACATTATTTCTTGGGGTGACATGGGTGGCATCCCCAAGCTTGAGATTTTGTTCATACTTCATCTCATCACATTGTTCTTCCCTACACTTTAAAATTTCCTTCATACAAAACTTCACACAATCTTCATTAGCAACATTAGTGTATTCAAGATAATAAGTCTTTAGGTTCAGTTTCAACAGAAGTAAAACTTCCATTAAAACACAAGATACTATAGCAATTCCTTCTAAAATCTCAAGTGCAAAGAGAACTCAAAGAGAAAGAGATTAGAAGGCAAATGCAAATAATGGCAGAAATCTGTCAAAACATACCAGCAGGTAAAAAACAATTTTTTCGAAAACCTTCTGTTGCTCAAATCAAAAAGTGTTAAACTAATGAAAGTTAGATAAAAACCTGGGACATAACAACATAAAATTACAGCTCAATCCGATGTACAGAGATTTTTCACGATTTTTTATAGTGAAGCACAAAATTCTGTTTCGGGACAACAACTTTCCCAAGTCTTACTTCTCTTCCATTAGAAGTTATACTTGGCACAAAAACGAAAATAAAAGGATAAGGAGCGTTTGCTACAGAGGTAACAACTTCCAAGCCTCAAACAAAACAAATGTAACTGGTGTTTGATGCTAAGACAAATAAATAAAAAGACAAACGCTCCAAATTTATTCAAGTTTCTATGATGTTCAAAAAACAAAGTTAAAAGGTTTGCAAACCGAGGGGTTGTTGAAGAAACTTTTGGCCATTCTTCAATTTCTCTGTTTGGTGTTCCTTATTCTCTGAGAAAAAACCTCAACGCAAAAACTTTCCCATTCTTTTCTGCGGTTTTTAACTGAAAAGCTTCCATGAGAAGATTTGTTTTGGTTTCAGAGGCATGAACACAAGTGTTCAAGGTCGACCCCCACTTAACCATTACTCATCTTTCCAATCACTTTCCTTTTTGAAAACGATTTTAGGTAACAAGTACAACTAAGATTTTTGTTGTAATTCGCATTCCCTATACATACTAAGATAGAGAACAACATAAAACTGAAAGTAAAAACTACTTAGAGATAAAACAAACAAGTGCACACAAGAATATTCACCCACACGCTATTGCTCCTCGGCAACAGCGCCAGAAAAGGTCTTGATAACCCACAAGTATAGGGGATCGTGTGTAGCCTTTTTGATAAGTAAGAGTGTTGAACCCAACGAGGAGCTAAAGGTAGGATAAATTTTCTCTCAAGTTCTATCAACCACTGATACAACTCTACGAACACTAAACGTTTGTATTATCTAGAAAATAAAACTAGAGCAACAATACGAGTACTAGAGATAGCTTTGCATGATAATAAATAACAAGAAAGTAAAGCTAGTTGCTGCAGCAATAAAATACAATAAACTAATAGAACCATGAGTGTGGAATAGTGGTGGTAATTGTGGTGGCTTTGTCCAAGTTTAAATAGCAAATAGATCAGGTTCATTGTCTTTGATGCAGTTTTCTATGTGGGAGAGGCTAAATATACATGCGCTTCACTACTTGGAATTACATGTACTATATAATTGGATTGTTAGCAAACATCTGTAACTCATAACAATGTATTAAGGTTCCCCAACCATAGCCTTAAGTTTAATGGTCCTCTTACTCCCATACGTGTAACGTTCCTGTTTGCGTCCTCAGGTTTCTGTCACTCCGGCAGAACTCTCCCCTTCCTTTTACACAAACTACAAACCCTATGATGTTTAATCCATGCGCGCACAAATATAATGGACACCAAAGGACTGTACCATATCAACATACAACTCTAATGAACCAAATACATTCAACCATTCAATCTAAGAACAAAGACACTACACAAACATGACATAAATCATAGGATTATAACTTATAGCATCAAACACCATGTTTACATAGGACGATACAGAGGTGTGTGGGAGGATGAACCACTGCATACTACGAGGATTAGGTGATGGAGATGGCGGTGAAGATGGTGAAGAGGGCGGCGGCGCGGGGGACTCCTTACCCGCCGCCTGTATCATGGGGAGCACTGCCCCTTAGCCCCTTCCTTCATGGTTTATTGGAAGCCCTCCCCCTTGGAGATGGGATCCATCCGGACTCGGAATCAGCTAAATCTTTTGTCCCGAACGTTTGTCGAGAAATTTCCAACAACTTTTTAGTTGAAGAGTTTTCCGTTTGACGCCGTCTTTGACCCGAAATGTGACCATCTTCAAAAAGAGTTCTGAGACAGATTTCTGGAAAAATCCCAATTTGACTGCAACAAGGTTACCACTTGTATTCTTGGTAATTCCTACACATCAAAGTGTAAAACAAGAATATTGTGCACTTTACAACTATTAGTAGGTTAGTCCAAATAAATCATAAACTTTATACAACAAGGAGTGTCAAAAGCATATTATTAGCATAAAACCATCAAAAATTATGGATACATTATGGACGTATCACCAAGCTACCTCATAAACTGAAACCATCTTTATATCAAGTAAGTAAGCATAGCTATATGGCTATAAAGAAAGCGCTTTGCGGGGGGTAACCTGATTATTTTTATTTTGATTTTCTTCGTGTCCTCTTGATGTAGCGAGAGACTTTAGGTCTTGTTTTTGTTCTGTAAGTTTAATAAAGTTCCAATTTTTACCAATTTTGGATTGAAAAAGTTGAACATATATATGGAGTTGCAAATTCAAGCACGAGTCTCTGTACCGTATGATTTTTCATATGTTTTTGTAACTCCGATTGAGCTAATATTTCAACTGTAGTTACAACTTTTCATCCTCTGTACGCTCAAGAAATTTTGTGATTTTAGTACA
The DNA here is from genome assembly GCA_916181665.1 of Avena sativa. NCBI lineage: Eukaryota > Viridiplantae > Streptophyta > Magnoliopsida > Poales > Poaceae > Avena > Avena sativa. Next base: position 536,871,010 of record OV702289.1, on the reverse strand, counting down.
TGTCTAAGTAGGGTAATTATGTATGGTTTCCTATTGCTAAAATTCTGCACATATTCTGTCCCATTTTTTATGTGTTCTTTGAGCTTTTAAGTTTAATCTTTTTGATTAATTTGAGTTCATGAGAGAGAATACAACATTATATACCTACTAGAAACTTCATATATACATTTGTTTAAGGATTTCTTGCAGAAAATATTATGTCTTTTATGCCCACGAATGTCACCCCATGGAAAAGAGATAGGAGAAAATTTTGTGTTGATGTTTTTTCATAGGAATTAGAGGAGATGCACCAAGAGCAATCCAAGGATGGTGAAAACCATAAGCTTGGGGATGCCCAAGGCACCCCACTAGAACAACCACACACTCGGTTTGCACACGTCTACTTTCTGTTTTTCGAGCAACACATTACTATCGCATAAACATGGAGCGTCTTTTATTTGTTTTAGCTTGTTTTGTTTTACTTTTATTTGAGTAAGACGACCACTTTGATATATATTATGGGATAGCTATTGGAGGTTTGGTTTAAGTAATTGTGGATGCTATTAAAAATTTGGGATTGAGATGTTGAAGTTTATTTAAAAAGATTACATAAAGATGCATGGTTCATATGCTTTGAATAAATATCAATTTGCAAATGCATTATGTAGAGTTATCTTTTATTCATGTTTTGATGCTTGTTATTATTTTACATTGTTTGACATGGACTGATTAGGACTATGGACTCTTATGCATGCATGTAGATGGTCAACTTTCTTCCTCTTGCTAGCCCAAAAATAAATCCAACAAGTTAAAACTTGTTATCCAACTCCTTTGAACCAAGTTTTTCCAGAGTGCCCACCATCCTACCTATTGGCATAATTTCTATTCCAAGTATATTTCTCATGTTTTATTGATTTATCTAGATTCCAAATTAAAATGCTTATGATTGTGTTTGCTATGAAAAAATTGGTTAGTAAAGCTCTCAAAAACTTGATGACACACTTTTATTTCTTACACAATAAACTTGAACCACTGTGACTAATTTATGAAGTTGTGTGCTTGAAAAATTATGAGTTTGGAGTTATCATAACCATGCTTTCATGGGGCACGATTTCAACATTGCACTTATTCATATCTAGTTGATATCATGTTCTTTTGTTATGGATGCATATCATTGTGAAGTAAATTAGAACCTTTGTAAGCTCATGGAGTTTGTATATGTGCTAGAGAAACGCCTGGGCCGCTAACCCAAGCCATCCATCATTCATTGTAGAAATTTATAGCATCCCATAGTGAGCATTCTATGACGCATCATCAATAAAAAGTTATACCAATAGTAAATAAAAAGAATCATTGAGATGCTCATTGTCTGTTTGTCTTGTGATTTTGGTATGGGAAACCTTCCATACCATGGGGAAAGAGGTACCCCATTGGTGTTCTCGATGATACATATATTGAGTAGCATGAAAAGAACTTGCTTAGGATCCTAAGTTGAGTAGCATGTGGTGTAGGTACTTGTATTTAAGGGGCACGAGGCATTCAATTTATACTTTGTTAAGCATATGACTCATATTGGCCATCACATTAACCTTAACCACTCAAGATGCTAATGATAGGGGAAATGAGGGCTCAAATCTAATGAATACCATAGTTCAAACATAATCATAAGATAAAGCGCTTGGAAGCTATATGAAACTTATTCATGATTAATCTCTACTTATTATCTATCTTTCCAAAGTGTCCAATTTTATATTTAGAATTTAGAATAAAACTATGTGACCACTATAGAGTATTTTTTACTTTACTTTTGCTTTTGAATTTTGCCTTCATTTGGTCCATAGCTCTTTCCTCTATGTTACACTTTATGAATTACTATTGATCATCCTTTCATTGTATATGAGATATCACTTCATTATCTATCTTGCATATTTCTATTCCTTTGAAGAATGAAGCATTTGACTTTGGGTAGAAATAATCAGTTTTGATATCCAAAATAGTATTAAAGTACACAGTCCATGTTAGTTTTATCACCTTCATACTCGAGGACGAGTATAGGTTAATCTTGGGGATGTTGATGCATGTAAAATGCATCCATGAACTTTGCACTTTATTACTTGATATTCTAACATATTTGCATCATATATGGGTTATATTCATGTTTTATAATGATTATTGGGAATAATTCACACTTCCCATATTGCGTTGGAATTTACCCTGCTGAGGCAGAAAACCTTTATTTCAATGTTTTTGACTTTACCAAACGATGTCCAATTGACCAGAAACTTCACGGGACCCAACATTTATCAGAATGAAGAACAATGGGCCAAAGATCCGTGAGAAAAGAAGACCGAGGAGGGAACAGGCACAATAGCTGCAGCCCACCCCCTAGTCGCGTCTGGTATGCTCTTTCCTCCCTCGAGTCTCCGATGACGTCAATTCTTTCGCTGAACAACTTGTGACGAGGGGTAACCTCGGCAATGCCCATGGTTATGGACTTAGGGTTTCATGGAAAAGAGAACACTGTGGATTTCATCGGATATCAGGCAAACAAGGGAGTCAAAGTTACCTGATTATTGATGGACAACACTATTACAGATTACTTGGGAGTTTCTAGTACCTCTCTGTTGGCTCCTCCGAGTCTATGTATAATAGTCCAGGTCCTAAAGTTATGTACGGATAGGTTATATTTTCATGATTACAACACCAACTCAATGTTGGTTCCTATTTCCTTATCTAGTAAAACTATGACCTCCATCGGATGCTTCTCGGGCCTTCATCTTGGGTCTTCATGGGCCATGAGCCTTTACATAGCTAGGGTAGCAAAACATAATCACCCGAGTAATCATACCCTTGTCAGTAGCCCCCGAGACTCTACCCGAATCTATCTCAAAGACATTTTCAATATTCATAGTTTGAGATTTATGAAATATCTTTATTTTTTTAGCTTTACAGGGATTTGGTACAATAGGCCCGATGCATCTGACGGATCGAGAATCAGTTAATTGCTCCTAGGCAAAAACATATAGACCTACATAAAATTCAAGTCCCCAAGCTTGAACTCAGAATTTTTACTGGCGTAACTCAGTTCGAGCCATTGAGGTCTTATCAAATACTAAATTCTTGTTCTATTATATCGGGTACCCAACGTGTCCATCGAGATTTTTATCGTATCGTCGATACGGATATTTTACTGGCATAGCGCATTCTTGTGTAATTACTAGGCCACACAGGACGAATCCCGGGGTCTTATCTCAATGTCATGGACACGACATTCGGAGTTTTATTTTGTCGGGCGCAATCCAAGATTTTTCTATAATTTTTATCGACTACCTTGTTTAGCTATTGGAATTGCTGAAGTTTATCAGCTTTTTGTTTTTTCGAATGATTTTACAGAATCTCCCGATGGGAGTAACCTTTTGAGGATACACTAAAGTAAAACTCACAGGCTTTTGTTGATATTTCTTTGGGTCAAAATTGTTTGACCTTATATGCATAATATAATTTTCTATCAAGTGCGCGCCAGCGCTCCTGATGGAAGTAGCCGACGAGGCTATGTTCGGATGCCAGTATCTAGACACGGGCTCAAAAAAATTGTTAGTTTCATCATTGCAATGCTCGCAAATTTTCTAAATGTCTTTATAAAAAAACCCTTTTTTGTGGGTCAAGAAAATAAAGAAATCGAAGTATGGAGAACTTATCTTTTATTTATAATCTAAAGTCAAAGATACATGGTTTGGCGGGTACGCCTGGCCATTGGACTTTATTGAATAATATTCTAGCTAAGAAGCCGGGCCGTAGGCCTTATTGTAATTTAAATTACGATAAAACATAAACTCTAAGCGTAAAAACGCCGTAGTTGCACGGCATTCCACGGATTTGAGTATTTGACTCCTATCTTCTTGTCTTCAAGCTGATATGCTCCTCCGGGGATAACTTCTGTAACAATATAAGTCCCTTCCCAAGGTGACTCCAGTTTATCGTGACCATCTTGCTTGAGGCGAAGAACTAGGTCTACTACAACAAAGGACCTAGGACGCAATCGTCGGCTGTGGTAGTTGCGCAAGTTTTGCTGATATATACAGTGGCCCTTTGTAAGGCAAAATCGTGGGCTTCATCAAGTGCATTAACGTCGTCTTCAAGTGCTTCCCTTGATGCTTCTTCGTTGTATTTAGCGCCCCATGGAGACTCGTGAGATACTTCGACTGGAAGGACAGCTTCAGCTCCGTGGACTAGAAAGAAAGGTGTTTCTTGTGTCGAACTATTTGGAGTAGTACGCAAACTTCACAAAATAGATGGTAACTCATCAACCCATGCTCCTTTTTCTCTGTCGAGTGGTGCTAGCACTTTTCTTGAGACCATCAGTTACGAGGCCATTTGCTTTTTCCACTTGCCCATTAGTTTGCGGGTGAGGAACTAAGGCATAACTTACTTTTATACCCATCTCCTCGGAGTATTCTTTGAACTCATTGGAAGTAAAATTAGTTTCATTTTCAGTGATGATGTTGTTTGGTACGCCAAATGGAAACACTTGATTTGATAAAATTCACAGCCGAAGTTCCATCCTGGCTGGTGACAGATATTGCTTCAATCCATTTGCTACTAGCAGAAAGACGTGTCCTCCTGCGGATGATTTGTGAAGTTTACCCACCATATCAAGTCCCCACTGAGCGAAGGTCCAAGCGAGAGGTATTGGGTTTAATTTGGCAGCAGGTGCTCCGGGTTTTGTTGCGAATCGCTAACATGCCTCACATGTTTTGATTATATCCTTTCCATCTTGTACTACTATGAACTAGTAGAATCCTGCCCTGAATGCTTTGGTAGCAATTGCCCGGCTGCTAGCATGATGACCACATACTCCTTCATGTATGTCCGCGAGTATAATCTTTCCTTTGTCGGGTGTGACACACCGCTATAGCACACCTGAAATACTTATTTTCTATAATTATCCCTTGATGATTCCGAAGGCTTTTGATCTTCGAGTGATTCGTCAAGCTTCCTTCACGTCTCCGGGGAGTTCTATTATCATGTAGATTCTATTATCATGACTTCATCGACTTCTGGCTCTTCTTCGAGGATTTCCTCTATATCTTTGCTTGCTAGTGCATCCCCCGAGTCCTTTCGCGGCTTGACCTCAGAAACTCTCTTGGCCTTGATAGAGCGCTCCCAAAAAACACCGGGTGGAATTGGTAGGCATAAGGATCTGATGTTTGGTAGATTGTCGGCTTCTAATGAGTGCATATTTTCATCATGTTTTACATTATTATTTTGCATTTTAGATGTAGGATCTTGGTATTTTACGCCGCTCGCGTGCATATTTTATGTCTGTTTTCACCAGGATCAGGACAGATGATGGATCCAATGGATACAATTATTGAAGCAGTTGTACTATGGAGAAAAGGATTAAAAAACAATATAAATAACTTATTTGGGAAATATTAATAATACCAGAAGAAAACCAGAAGCGAACAAGGGATTCAGAGAGCGCAATGACAAACTATACGGCGGGAGCAATTCGTCCGCCCGTATAACACTGGCCGTATAGTTGGAGCTGCCTCTGCCTCATCAAATAATTTCACCCCGTGCAATTCGTTCGAGGAGAAGACATACAGAACACCCAGAAATCGCAAAAACCTCACCTGCAGAAGTCATCTAGAGGGGGAACTCATGCACAAGGGATCCATCTTTGCCCTACGTAGATCCGAGAGGCTAAGGCATCAATCTTCATCATCCACCGCTGCATCACCACCATCTCCATCCATCCCATCTATGTCTTGTCTAGATCTTGTTGTAATTCCTATACTCGTTGTGGATTTATACAGGTACTATTCATCTATGATTGTTTCCATTATCATTTTCATGGTGTTGATTGCCTCCATGTCTGAGTAGATCATTAGTTCTTGGGGAGATGGAGAAACCCTATTATGAGATTGAATAATATAAAGTCTATTACGATATTCATCGTTGTGACCATGTGTTAGATTCTCTACATCTTGATGTTGAGAGAAGTCGACCTCTCAATATTTGCCTCTCGGGTGGACTTGATGGAGAGAACTACTTATTGGTAGATGGAGACGTGCTAGCACTTACAGTGACTATAAAGCTGTTGGCACTCCTTACGTATCAACTTGGGAAATCGAGGAAACTCACGGAACACTATCCATGCCATGGTATACGTCCTATAGGATTACGTCCCTTAATAGCGCAGTAATTCGATTGATGTCGATTGCTGACTGTTGTGGTTATGAGGATGATGTGAGCAGCGGTTGTTGCCTATTCGTCCACATATGGAGTTCCTCCCACACATACATAGTTGAGAATGTTCATGATGATAATATTTATCTTAGATCTTTACAATACTAGTGGTGTATCCGATATTCCCTGAGAACGCTTTTTCCCTACCGCGGTTCCAATCTCTCTTACTTACGCGATACTTACTTTCTGTATTAAGTTAGTTTGCTTTACTTTATTATTGCTCTTATACCCAAAACCCAAAAACAGATTTTTACATAATACTCGCATCTTATATTGTTACTTATAACTTTATCTAGCATTTCTATCGCACTAACTATTTCAAGAATTATTAGACTTTAGACTCATGCTCCCTGTGGGATCGATATCTTTATTTCAAAACTAGCTACAAACGATCTCTGCACTTGCAGTCATCAAGCTATTTTTTGGCTCCATTGGCGGGGAGCTAAGCGTTGTAGATCTTTTAGTTTTTGCTTATTTATTTTTGTCTTGCTAAATTTTGTTTTGAGTTATAGGTTTCCACCAACATGATGGAGTTTGAGCTTATGACTAGTGCTAACCCACTCAACCACTTTGGGAAGCCCTATGATATTTATAAAAGAGATAACTCCAATGAGAAGACAAGGGGGTTTGAAATAAATCCTCTACTACTTAGTATTCTACATAATAAGCAATTTACTGGAGATGAAGAAGATCCTAATCCATATGAGCATATGCATGTTTTAAAGATATATGTGGCACTTTTCTATTGACGGGATATACTGCTGATGAGGTAAGGGTTAAACTTTTTAGTCAAACTTTGACAAGTATAGATGTCTCATCGTATAGTCAACCAGAAAAGAAAAGAGAAGATAAAGCAACACTTTCCTCCGTAGAACCAATATATGAAGTACCTTTCCCTAACACTACACAAAAGCATATTTTTGAATATGAACAAGTCAAAGAAGTATAGGAAAAGAGGGAAGAGGAAAGCGTGCCAAAAGTTGTGGAACATCTGAAGGAAACCAAAGATGAAGTGGTAACCAAGGAAGCAATTATGCCTATGTACTCACACTGTAACATAGTTGAACTTGATGTAGAGACTTCCATATTGGTTGAATGTAAAACTAAGGTAAAAGATGTGGGTAAGCCTATTCTTCCCTACACATTTAAAGAAACCTCTCATTACGGTTTATATGATCTTGGCACTGAAGTTAATGTTATATCTTATGATTTCTACCTAGAAATAAAAGAAGAAATAGAACCAGCTACAATTGAAAATACTGATATAACAATCATGTTAGCCAATAAAAACCTTAGAATTCCAATGGGAGTAGTTGACAATGCAACTGTCACAATTGGCAACAAAGATTTTCCTATCGATTTTGTAGTTGTTGATATGCCAGCTGACACTTTTTCCCTATTATATTTGGAAGAACCTTTTTGGGTGATATAGGTGCCTATGTTAATTTCAAGAAGGAGATTGTGACTCTTAAGCTTGGGGGAACAGAAAATAAATTCCATTTTTCCATATTTAAAGACAGACCTGCACAAATACAAGAAGAAGAGGAAGAGAGAACTATTGAGGAAATTGAAGGGAATATGCCCGAGAGGCAATAATAAAGTGGTTATTATCTTATTCCATGTTTATGGTAAATGTTTATTTTGCATGCTATAATTGTATTAATTGGAAATGTTAATACATGTGTGTTTAATAAACAAAATACAAAATTCCTAGTAATGCCTCTCATATAAACTAGCTCATTGATTAACAAGATGATCAAGGTTTCCTGATCATGGACATTGGATGTTGTTAATAACGAGGTCACAACATTGGTGGAATGATGTGATGAACATTCATCCAAAGTATAGCATTACAATCAAAGTCATTATGTTTATATTGGTATAACATCATATGAAGTAATCTTAGTCCTTAGACCATGAGATCATGTTAATCACTAACACCGGAAGAGTATCTTGATAACATCAAATGTCACACCATAACAGGGTGACTATAAAGGTGGGTTCAGTGCTACGAAGGTGTTATGTTGACGCTCATGGATCAATAGTGGGATTTGTCCAACCCGATGACGGATAGATATACTATGGTCCGTCTCGGTGATATCACATTGAAATAGCTTGCAAGCAAGTGATGTGATCACTAGAATGTTATATCACGGGAACGAGAAAAGAGTGCATGTCGATAACAAGATCAAACTAGGTATTTGGATGACGATGATCTAATGTTTGACATGTAATATATCACGAGACAGAGGGATTTAGTTACGACGTTAAAGGTTCACACGATCACAAGAGTCATCGTTGAATATGTGGGAGTCAGTACGGATCTCCAGGTCCCGCTGCTGATTATTGATCGGAGAGGGGTCTCGATCATGTCTGCATTATTTGTGACCGTAGGGTGACACACTTAAGGGATACCGACACCATTTAGGAGAAAATATGTTTCAGATAAAGATTAAGAAAGCACTGGAATCATTTCGATGGAAACCGGAATTGTTTCGGGTGAAATTGCTGAAACTGGTTCTACATGTGATATTGAAATGGTGCAGGGAGTTTTATGTGAATGTTTGTTAATTAAAGTAATTAACAAAATTCTGAATAAAATAAATAAAAGTGTTTTATTTAATGAGAGCTTGCATTAAATTTGTTGGAAATTTAATGCATGTGAGTGGACATGAGCGGAGGTGTGTGTTTATGTGAGTGGGAGCTCCACCCACATGAATGAGGGAGAGGTGGGGGCACCCACCATGGCCGGCGCCATGCCCCCTTGGGCTGCCCCCCTACTCCTCCTCCTGTCCTCTTGCACCACCTCCTCATGAAGGTTCTCTTCTCCCTCTAGTTATTCCCCATGGTCTCGGATTAGCGAGATACATGTTCCTGGTGGCTTTATCTGGAAAGGAGTTGCTGCTTCCGCTGCATCGCGGAAGCGAGGATGCGTAGGTTGTTAGGTGGATCGAACGTATGTGCGATCACGGATGCACCGCTACTTTGCGGTGCTGGACTTGATGGTGCTGGACCTGATGGTGCAGGAAGTGCTGGACCTGAAGGACTTCATCGCGATCTTGAGATCGGCAAGTGTACGACTACATCATCCACGAGTTCCATCTTCTTAACAAAGCTTTTTTGTCTTCGACGGTAAGTTCTCTATGGATGTATATCCACCCGTTGCTTGTATCTAGTAGATAGATCTGGCATATAGTTCCCATCATAGGAAATTTTTTGTTTTCTATGCTGCGAACCCAACAGTGGTATCAGAGCCTGATCTATGCGTAGGTGCTTTGCACGGGTAGTACACATATGTTTATATGTGGGCGATGATGATCATGTTATTGCTTCTTTCATGTATTTTGGATATTGGTGGCATAGTGGGATGAAGCGTCCCGAACGAACCTTACATGTCATCGCACATGAGACCGGTTCCACGACTGACATGCAACTAGTTTTGCATAAGTGGCTGGCGGGTGTATGTCTCTCCTACTATAGTCAATATCTGATTTACAACGAGTTTCTAATAACTTAGTTATCCTCGTTGTGGTTCCATGTTCGTAGGTAAGACCGGTTCTATCTCCGAAAGCCCTAAGCCACGTAAAACTTGCAATGGATAAATTAGAGGCGTCTAGTCTAGATCGTTGCTAGGCTAGTGTCTTGATATGGTTGTAAGTAGATGCATGGTAGATACTCTTACAACACACTTAACATGTAAGTTCCATAGACCTTGGCCTTACACATAAAGGAATGATAAATATCATACCACGATGCATATGATAGAGATCAAATGCATGGACCATATCATCCCACTTTACACATTAGATGTTCGCATCTTATATTGCTAGTTTGGCGCTTTTAGTAGCATTGTAAGATGATCTCTCATTTAAATATCAAGATAAAATGTGTTCTTCCTTAAGTATGCACCGTTCTATGGATCGTGTTTCGAGACATCATGTGATGATCGGGTGTACTCGACTCTACGCTTTCATACAACGGGTGTAAGACAGTTTTACACACGTGAATACTAAGGTTCTTACTTGGCGAGCCTAGCATGTACAGACATGGCCTCGGAACATGGACCGAAAGGTTAAGCATGAGTCATATAGTTGATGTGATGCCCATATTGATTCTCTCCTTTGAAGCTACATCGACTCACGTGATGATCGGACTTGGTGTAGTGGATTTGGTTCATGTAATCACCAAAAGGGCACGAGGGATGTCGTTTTTGAGTGGGAGTTCATTTCTAATTTGGATTAGTTGAACTCAATTTGTCATAAACTAAATAGAAGTGAATTTGCATAATTTATTATAGTCATTGGCATCTGTTCACTACCTTATGCTTAGTTTTAATTGAGATAATAGAACTATAGAATTTTGGATTTTTACTTTACGAACAAGTATCGTATTGTTTTGAATGTCAATTTAAAGTTTAGAAGTCCTATTGCAAACTTTCAGCAAACTCTATTTACTCCATGAAGTTTAATAAGTAGTATTAAATCAAGAGTAAGAATTCCAATGTTAGTATCTAAAGTATCATGTTTGCCTCCATGATTATTGATATTCAAAAGTTGTTTTAATATCAAGATTATCTAGGAGCTAAAAAATGTTTCAGAAACCATCATGTGTGGAAGATATTGTGATATCTGAAATAATGTTTTTGGTTGCATTGTAATAGAGTATAATATAGCAAAATACATGTTCTCATATTGTATGAGAATTTGTGAAGCATGGAGATGCTAGGCTTCCGGATCTCCCAAAAAGGTTTTGGGAACTAACATTATACTCGCGATTCTTCCTTATAAGCTATAGTAGCTTGATCATGAAAGTTGTCATGATAGGGATGAATAGAAGATGTAGGTAAAATGTTTACTACACTAATAGATTACTAAAGAATGGATTTTTGAAAGAACACCAAACATTTGATGATGGTGATCAACTTCAAAGTGCAAGTCCAAAGGTATTAGTATTTGACTATATACACTTTGTACTATGTGTCATGTGAATGACACCACTATTGATGTTAATAGATTCTTTTAAAAGAAAAGGAATTGTTGAAAGAGAATCTATACAATATTTGGCAGAAAAGAAAAGGTTAGAGATGTCCAACTTAGGTATATAGAAGATATACATGTTATGGCTATATTCCTTGCTTGTTAGACTATGTGGTTCTGAGGTATTGGATACCGGTATTGGATACCGAATTGGTTTGTGTGAAGTGTCATACAAAACAACAGAATTCATGAACTGTAACGGCCTAAGTAACTAGCAAGAGAATAAGTGATGATGTTCATCGAAAACAAATAAAGTGTTATTGCATTTTCGTTGTCATCAAACCTAACCTTCAAGATTTGTTTTAATAATTGTTATTTTCTTCCGGTATTACAAGAACAATGTTTGTTCAAATAATTACCGTATTCCATAAAGGATGGATGAACTTTTACAAGTCTAGTTGGAGAAATCACATCCATAAACATTATTGCTAAAATGTCGTAAGACAAATGATTGGAAGATCACTTATGAAGTGACATCGTTGTTTGAATTATATTGGAAAGTAAACATGAAGAAACTACATGTTGATGGATTTTTGGAGTCTTTTGATTTTGATCAATTGACGCTTGTGAAACTTTCCTCGAGATAATTGAAACTCCGTCCATAGGCCAAAGAGGAACGGATGACTAACTTATTGGATATTATGCATGTTGATGTATATAGTCTATTATGTGTAGCCATATGCAATGGATCTTTTTGCTTCATATGCTTTCTCAAGAAATTTGAGTGAATATATTCATATATTTACTTAATAAGGAAGAAGTATGAAACGTTTGAAAATTGTTCAAAGACATTCAAGATGAAGTGAAAAATCATTGTAACAAGAAAATAAAAGAGTTTATGATTTGATCACAAAGGAAGATATTTGAGTTACAGGTTTAGCAAAACACCTAAGATTTCAGGAATTGTTCCATGAATTTGCATTTCCCGATAAACCACAGGAGTATGGTATGTTAGAGAGATCAAATCAAACCTTGTTTGACATGGTAAGATCAAAGGTGTCATTTATAAAACTGCCATTATGTTTTAAGGATTAAAGCTTTAGAGACTACCGCTTTTACACTGAAAAGAGCACCATCGTGATCCATTGAAATGACACCATATGAGTTATGGTTTGGGATAAAACCCGATTTGTCTTTTCTTAAATTTTGGTATGCTATGCATAAGTAAAATGTTTACAACCAAAGTCGGATAAGCACGTCTTTGTAGGTTATCCCAAAGAATTTGTTGGGAATTCCTCCATAACACCGAGGACAAAAGAGTTTGTCGCTTGGAATGTCAAGTTTCTTGAGAAGGAATTTTTCGTGAAAAGTTAAGTGGGAGGACAATAGAACTTTGATAAGGTTGTTGAACCTTAGCTATATGTGCTAAGTAGCGCAACACCAGAAAGTGTCCCAGTGGCGGCCACAATGCTCATAGCTCTCGTGATTACAAAGGGTGTGATCTTGGAGATTAGAGTTCCTATTGAACCATGTGGGTCGGTAAGAATCAAATAGTAAGATTTGAAACCGAAGTCGTTATTGTTTTGACAATGATGAACCGACTACATGCAAAGAAGCGGTGATGGGCCCTGACTCTATAAAATGACTAGAAGTCATAGAATCCATGATAGTATCCATACTCGAGAAATCAAGTTTCTGAACTTGGAAGACCCTCTAGAAAGGCGTGAAGCCTATCGGTCATGTTTGGATCTATAAAGAAATAGACATGGATGTTTAACATCTATGAAATAGTCGACATGTTGGAAAGAAGTTTACAGCAATGTTCAAGCAGTTGACTATGACAATATTTGATATTTCATAGCGATATTTAGTCTTGACGGATTAATGTAGCAACCACTACATATAATTTGGTATACGGTAGTTGAATAAACAAAACAAGGTTCTTCTAATAGAATGGTTACCTAGGACGTGTACATGACATGGTCCGAAGGGTTTTGTTAATTCAAAGGGTGCTAAAAGGGCATGCAAACTTCAATAGTTGAAGTGAGCATAGCGGAGTTAGAAATTTCAGCATGATGAAAATGTTAAAGGAGTTTAATTTCATTGGAGATGATGAAGATGCTTGCATTTGCAAGCAATTAAGTGGGAGCGCTGAGACAAATTTCCAATACATTATGCAGAGTACATATTGTTGATTGAAAATGATGTATCTTTTATTGACACAAGTTAAGAATTTCATTAAAATAGGATTTCGATGAAAGACTTGGGCAAAACCAGAATATTTGGCATCAATGTCTATATGGATAGATTGAGGCGCGAATATGTTTATGCCAGACGTACATATATGAGATATTGAAAGGGTTCAATATGGAAACAATAAGAAAGGTTCTTGCTGCATGGAAAAGATTGTATCAAGATTCAAGTGTTTCAACACTTGGTGAGTAAAATTACATGAATATTTTGATCAATTATACCATGATATGTATATATCCAGATATGTCCTATGCTCTAAATGTTATGAGCAGATACTAGAATGATTCATAAGATCATCATTGGACGATAGTAAAGATATTCTTATGAGCTTTGGAAGAACTAAGAATATATCATGTATAAGTGACAAATAGTTAAAGGTAGTTCATTGTAAAGTGTTACATTGATACTAGTTTTGTCACAATATACAAATTAAATTTATCTCAATTTAGACTATGGGTGGCACAATGTAATGGAAAGGATGTTCCATGATGGATTTGGATGAGTTCCAAAGTTGAGACATTGTGACAGATACTACAACAAAAGGCTAAGTATATGACTGCTATAGTAGCAGCAAAGGAGGGAATTTGTGTTAAGTAGTTTGTTATCAAACTAGGTGTGGTTCAAAGTGGGCTAATATTATGAAGATATATTGTATGAGAATAATATCAACATATTTTAACCCGAATGAACTAAAGGACTCACCAAAGGGCCAAATTTATACAATGCCATCTCATTTGAGAATGAGTGATGCATAGAGACGCAAAGACATGAAAAACACATGGACCTGAAACTGTCAGATTCGAAGATTATGTTAACCAGTAGCAATCGCGTATATGGAATACCAGAAAGCCATAGGTGTTCAATACTCAAAGTTTTTCAAACTAGATTATTGTCTCTAGTGCAAGTGGGACATTGAAGGGAATATGCCCGAGAGGCAATAATAAAGTGGTTATTATCTTATTCCATGTTTATGATAAATGTTTATTTTGCATGCTATAATTGTATTAATTGGAAACGTTAATACATGTGTGTTTAATAAACAAAATACAAAATTCCTAGTAATGCCTCTCATATAAACTAGCTCGTTGATTAACAAGATGATCAAGGTTTCCTGATCATGGACATTGGATGTTGTTAATAACAAGGTCACAACATTGGTGGAATGATGTGATGAACATTCATCCGAAGTTTAGCATTACGATCAAAGTCATTATGTTTATATTTGTATAACAACATATGAAGTAATCTTAGTCCTTAGACCATGAGATCATGTTAATCACTAACACCGGAAGACTATCTTGATAACATCAAACGTCACACCGTAACAGGGTGATTATAAAGGTGGGTTCAGTGCTACGAAGGTGTTATGTTGAGTCTCATGGATCAATAGTGGGATTTGTCCAACCCGATGAAGGATAGATATACTCTGGTCCCTCTCGGTGATATCACATTGAAATAGCTTGCAAGCAAGTGATGTGATCACTAGAATGTTATATCACGGGAACGAGAAAAGAGTGCATGTCGGTAACGAGATCAAACTAGGTATTTTGGATGTCGATGATCGAATCTCGGACATGTAATATATCACGAGACAAAGGGATTTAGTTACGACGTTAAAGGTTCACACGATCACAAGAGTCATCGTTGAATATGTGGGAGTCAGTACGGATCTCCAGGTCCCGCTGCTGATTATTGATCGGAGAGGGGTCTCGATCATGTCTGCATTATTCATGAACCGTAGGGTGGCACACTTAAGGGATACTGCCACCATTTAGGAACAAATATGTTTTAGATAAAGATTAAGAAAGCGCTAGAATCATTTCGAGGGAAACCGGAATTGTTTCGGGTGAAATTGCTGAAACTGGTTCTGCATGTGATATTGAAATGGTGCAGGGAGTTTTATGTGAATGTTTCTTAATTAAATTAATTAACAAAATTCTGAATAAAATAAATAAAAGTGTTTTATTTAATGAGAGCTTGCATTAAATTTGGTGGAAATTTAATGCATGTGAGTGGACATGAGTGGAGGTGTGTGTTTATGTGAGTGGGAGCTCCACCCACATGAATAAGGGAGAGGTGGGGGAACCCACCATGGCCGGCGCCATGCCCCCTTGGGCTGCCCCCTCCCCTATATAAGGATCACCTCCTCCTCTCCTCTTGCACCACCTCCTCGTGAAGGTTCTCTTCTCCCTCTATTTATTCCCCATGGTCTCGGATTAGCGAGATACATGTTCCCGGTGGCTTTATCTGGAAAGGAGTTGCTGCTTCCGCTGCATCGGTGGAGCGAGGAGGCGGAGGTTGTTCGGTGGACCGAACGTGTGTGCGATCACGGATGCGCCGCTACTTTGCGGTGTTGGGCTTGATGGTGCTGGACCTGATGGTGCTGGAACTGCTAGACCTGAAGGACTTCATCACGATCTTGAGATCGGCAAGTGTACGACTATCATCCATGAGTTCCATCTCGTTAACAAAGTTTGTTGTCTTCAAGGGTAAGTTCTCTATGGATGTATATCCACACGTTCCTTGTATCTAGTAGATAGATCTTGGCGTATAGTTCCCATCGTAGGAAATTTTTTGTTTTCTATGCTGCGAACCCAATAGAAATGGCGGCTCTTTTCTTTCGTAATCAAGAAGAAGAAATAAATGAAGATCCAAGTACCTAGAAGAACTAGAAGATGAATTTGATTCACTTCCTATTTTGGGACCTCCAACTGATGAGGCTTTTGAAGAGCCAGAAAAGAGAGGGGACGAGGAATTACCACCCCCAGAGTTGAAGACTCTACTAGATAATCTTAAATATAGGTTTTTAGATAATACCGATAAATTCCCTATTATTATTAGTGCCAAACTTTCAGGAGAAGAAGAGGAAGAACTCATGAGGATACTTAAGGAGCATTGCCAAGCCTTTGGGTACTCAATGGATGACTTGAAGGGCATTAGTACCATGATAGCCATCCATCGAATATTCATGGAAGAAGGTGCAAAACCAGTTGCAGAATTTAATAGAATATTTAAGCCTGAAATGAAAGAAGTGGTAAGGAAAGAAATTATACACCTACTGGACGCAGGTATAATTTATCCTGTCAAAGAGAGTGATTGGGTAAGTCATGTTCATTGTGTCCCTAAGAAGCGCGGTTTTACTATTGTTACTAATGAAAACAATGAACTAATACCTACTAGAACTATTGTTGGGCACAAGATGTGCATAGCTTTCAGGAAATTAAATAAAGAAACTAGGAAAGATCACTATCCATTACTGTTCATAGATCAAACTTTAGGAAGGTTAGCAAACCATACTCATTTTTGTTACTTGGATGGATATTCTGGTTTCTCTCAAGTAGCTGTTCATCCAGATGACCAACTTAAAACAACTTTCGTAAGTCCTGACGGTTTACATGCTTACCGACGTATGCCTTTTGGTCTATGGAATGCTCTAGCTACTTTTCAACGATGTATGACTGCTATTTTAGCTGATTTTATAGAACTTTTAATGGAAGTATTTATGGATGACTTTTCTATCTATGAAACTTCATTTAGTATTTGCTTGGATAATCTCAAGAAAGTTTTGTAGTGTTTTGAAGAAACTAATCTTGTTCTAAACTGGGAGAAGTGCCACTTTATGGTCAAAGAAGGTATAGTACTTGTACACAAGGTATCAGGTAAGCGAATTGAAGTTTATAGAGCTAAGGTTGAAGCAATAGAAAGAATGCCGCAACCTAGGGATATTCAAGGTATAAGAAGTTTTCTTGGTCATGTGGTTTTTTTATAGAAGGTTCATTAGAAAGTTCTCTGGGATATCTAAACCTTTGACTAACCTCTTGCAAAAGGGAATGAGATTTAATTTTGATGATAAGTGCCTTGAAGACTTTGATAAACATAAAAATTCTTTAACTCCAGCTCCCATCATTAAACCACCTATTTAGGATACAACCTTTGACTTAATATGTGAATCTAGCGATGATGTTGTAGTAGTAACTCTTGGTCGTAGATTTAATACTATACATCATGCTAGTAGAACTCTTAATGGTGCTCAAAAGAATTACATGAAGGAAGAAATGGAACTGTTTGTTGTATTTTTATCTTGTGATAAATTTCGTTCTTACATAGTTGATGCAAAGGTGAGAGTTCATACAGATCGTGATGGTTTAAAAGAACTCCTTGAGAGGAAAGACCATAAGCCAAGGCTAATTTCTTAGATTCTTTCACTTCAAGAATTTGAGTTGCATATTACGTAGAGGCAAGAAATAAAGATGTTAGATGCAGTGTCCATGTTTGCCTAGGAAGACACCAATCTTATTGAGAGGAACTTTAGTCCTGGTGATTTTCGTTTACGGGAATTATCTAATGAACTAAAGTCAATTCCTCCAAAAGAGAAGGAGTCGTTGTTGTGGGAGGAAATTTTCATCCCTGATTAAACGAGTGGTAAGTGAAAGGTAAGTATTCTTACTAAAATAAGTGATTTATTTTCACAATTTTTACTCTTGAAAATTCTGTTTTCGAATTCCTTGTGTTTTTCTAAAGTTTTAGAGGGGTTTTACCAACTATATGGGCGGAGCTATACGGCCGGAGAGGGGGCTCCCGCCATACAGTTGGTTGTTAAACTCTCTGTATCATCTTTATGAAATTGTTTTCGATATCTGAGCCTATACGGTCGCAACTATATGACCGGAGCAAAAATTCTGGCCGTATAGTTCGTCGTTAAACTCTCAGATAGTTTTGCTTTTTGGTGTCTGTATCTATACGGTCGCAACTATACGACCAGAGCAAAAAATCTAGCCGTATAGTTGGTCGTTAAACTCTCAAACACTTTTGATTTTCGGTGTTTGAATCTATACGGTCGCAACTATACGACCGGAGCAAAAAATCTGGCCGTATAGTTGGTCGTTAAACTCTCGGACACTTTACGTTCAATCTTTCTTTTATTTAAAAAAAGTTATTGTCAGTTCCGAGTCGTGATTTAATCGACCTAGACTCGAGATATTTGAAAATATCTACCCGGAACCAACTATACGGCCGGACCTATACGGCTTGCGCCCGTATAGTTGGTCGTTACGCGGCAGGTTACTTCCAAATCCGTGATTTCTTTCTCTGTTCCATTTGGATTATTTTCTTGGATGACAATTTGGTGTTTCTCGCGAGTTTTACTGACCTCTGACCCTCTTATATACTGCCATTATCTCTCTCTCTAATCGCAATCTACAGAAACCAATCTAGCAATGCGATATCCTGCCCCAGGCCGTGGGAAACCCATGGGGCTCATTGCTCCTTACAGGGACCGCTCTAGCAGCCCATCCATGGAGGATGATGACGAGGAGGTGGAGAGGTTTAACCCGAGGTACAAGGAGTGCATCGAGCCAAGCTACTTCAACAATGATTCCGATGATGACGTGGTTGACGTCTACATCCGCCGAGACATCTATGATCCACTGGAGATCAATTGGGCGGTGATGAAGAAAGCTCAACAACAGAGAGAAGATTGCAAGCCACATGGAAAAGGGTGTGTGGAGACGGTCAACTTCATCACCACGGATACAAGGCCACACAAGCGTAAGGAATTATCATATATTGGTGTAGGTGCTATAAAGGAAGTAGAGGTTCCGCTCTCGAGGCCAACCATTGGTGCTCGTATGAAGGTTAAACCTCAAGAAGGGTTGAGGTACGGTTTCCACTTCCCCGATCCATCAATTATGGATGAGGAAGAAGAAGCTGTCCCCAGGACCAAGGATCGCGTGCGGGCACTAGAGATATATTACAAGTAGGAGCTACTCCACCGCGTCAAAGTCCGTCACTGTCTCAATGAGATGGAGAAGAAGGAAGACCTCCTTCCATTGGTGATCAAGCTCACAGATAGAGTGGACACTCTGCAATCTGATCTACTCAGGTGCTACAACCGCATAACTACTCTGGAGGAGACCAACAAGAAGCTACGCACCGCGGTGTTACATGCCATGGCGCCTCAATGATCTAGAACAATCACAGTATCAAATAATCGCAAGGGATTATTTGATCCCGCCTGGCTTGATTCCAAGCTTGGGGAGTTCTTTAAGACCTTGTAATCTATCTTATGAGTTTTATTATTATTCTTGCATTAGTTCAAACTAGAAATAAAGTTTGCATCATTAGAATTCCCTTCAGGAATTGTAGATCCCTTTTATGAAATTCTGAGTCTATTATTATATATGGAGCAATATTGAGTTTCTGTTTGCTTTATTGATATATGAAAGGCTTGAGTATGATTTTACTTACACTTGATGATAGCAATAGGATTCTTCCACACCATTGGTATTAATGGAACACATAAAGATAATTTGGTCAATATGCTTCAAGTCTACGGTTTGATTCACAAAGAAAAAAAATTCTATACAATTAAGTTGAAAAAGAAAACCTTGAACAAAGGAAAATGAAAGTGCTATCTAAATAGAGTGAGAACAAGTCGAGGTAAAATCTTCAAGTCATAACAAAGCTTCATATACAGTTGGAATTTGATAATTGAGATCATTGAACTTTGAATTCCTACATGAAGTGGAATATATGGCTAGCTCCTTTGCACAACACTTAAAACAAAAGTGTGAGCATATATGCAAAAGAAAAGAAAGAAGAAAAAGAGCGAATGTGTGATACATCCAAAACGTATCTATTTTCCCGAACACTTTTGCTATTTTTTCCTCTAAACTTGTGTGATTTGGATACAACTAACATGGACTGAAGTTGTTTTCAGTAGAATTACCTTGGTGTCATGTTTTTGTGGAGAAAATCAACTATCAGGAAAAATCCCAGAAAATATGCCAAAAATCCTATTTCACCAGAAGACTCACAAAGCCAGAAGACGAGACGGAGCAGGGCCACAAGGGGCCCACACCACCTGGCTGCGCGTGCCCCCTCTTTGCCTATAAGATGCCCCTTGACCTAAAAACCGATGGGGGGTTCGACGTTTTTCTAGAAAGAGTTCCGCTTCGCCGCCACCACCAGATTTCATGAATCAACACCAGAAACTCCATCCTGGCACCCTGCCAGGACAGGGAATTGGAGGAGATCATCGCCATCATCATCACCATCACTTCTCCATCGACCATCCATGTTTCCCCTTCTATGAGTGAGTAATCCCCCGCTGTAGGCTATGGGGATGGTAGGGATTGGATGAGATCGTTCATGTAATGGCATCAGATTGTTAGGGCATGGTGCCTAGTATCTATTATTAGTGCTTTTTGACTTTGTTGGAACTTGTTATGCTTAATGCTTACCACTAGGGCCCAAGTGCCATGATTTCAGATCTGAACATGTTATTGATTCATTATGATAGTATTGTTTATGGTCTTACCTGCAAGTTGTATATACACGTTGTTGTCCGAAACCAAAGGCCCCGAAGTGACAGCAATCGGATAACCAGAGGGAATGGCTTTGATGTGAGGATCACATGTGTTCACTGAGTGTTAATGCTTTGCTCCGGTGCTCTATTAAAAGGAGCACCTTAATTGCCAGTAGTTCCCTTGAGGCCCCACTGCAAACGGGCTGCCAGGACAAAATATGTTGTGCAAGTTCTCATTGCGAGCACGTATGACTATATATAGAACACATGCCTATGATTATTTAGTACTTGGATGCTTTATCTTATTTATCTGCAATTTTCCTATGTCTTAATTGCTACGTGAATTGTCTTGTCCATGCAACGCCCGTCCGTCCATCGCTATGCCTACCGTGCTTTAATCCTACTGCTTACTGCTATTGTTATTACTGTCTTTACTTTACTATTTCTATTACTTTGCTATTGCTATTACAAAACTGTTGCTACTGATAAACTGCTGTGAGCAAGACTGTTTCCAGGTCTAGCTGAATTGACAAATCAGTTGTTAAGGCTTATAAATATTCTTTGGCTCCCCTTGTGTCGAATCAATAAATTGGGTTTCACTTCCCTCGAAAATACTACGATACACCCCCTATACTTGTGGGTCATCAAGACTATTTTCTGGCGCCGTTCCCGGGGAGCATAGCTCTATTTATCAAGTTCACTTGGGATCACTATTGTTCGCTGCCATCCATCCATCATGGGTAAGCCTCGTGATGGCAAGGTTCCTATTTTACCATCCACTACAAGAAGAGATATGGTTCTGAACACCTCGTTTGCTCTTGATTCACCATCTGTTATGAGTAAGCTCCTTACACCACCACATACACATGCTACACCCACTACTACTACTGCTGAATTTGAAACTTCTGATACTTATGATGCTGCTTCTACTGTGCTTGATAAAAGTGGTCCATTAGGTCCTTTCCTAGATGCTATGATTGCTAGAACTATAGCTGGAAATACTGAAACTCCGAATGAAGACACTACTACACCTATCAGTTCACCTGAGTCTAGAGAGAGTTATGATATTGAAGACGGTTATATAGAGATGACCGATGAATTTATTAAAGAATGTCAAAACAACCATGATAGGAGTGTTATTAAGAGTCTCCTTTAGAGGCGTACTATAAAACCCAAATTGTCTCCTAATGCTAAGTTTGCTACATCTCCCATAAACATCAAAGATAAATATTATGATTTCTCTCTTGATTTATCTTACATAACTATTGTTGAGAAAGAACCTTTTTGTGGAAATAAGAATGAGAGTGCGGTAGCACATATGACTGAGCTTTCTACCATGAGTGGTTTATTTTGTGATGATACTAAGATGCGCCTACTTTTTTGCTAAAATTTTCCCTTTTTCGTTGAAAGGAGAAGCTATAAACTTGGCTTAATAATTTACCTCCTGTATCTATTGATAGCCCTGATTGCTTGATTAGTCCCTTCCTTCAGAAGTATTTCCCTCCTAGTGCTAGACATGCTATTTTGCAGGAACTTTTTGATTTTAAACAGGGAGAGAAAGAGTTATTGCCGGAATCATGGGCAAGGTTTTGTGCTTTGATTCATGCACAGGCTGGATGTCCATTACCTAAAAATGAGCTTCTTGATATATATTATAATGGACTAACTAAAGAATCTAGGACATACCTGGATAGTTGTGCTGATTGTGTTTTCAGGAATAGAACTCCCAAAGAAGCTGAGGAATTAATGGCTAAAATAAGCAAGAATTATGAAGACTGGACTTCATCTGAACCAACTATACCTAAGACAACTACACCTGAGTTAACTGTGCCTGCGCCTATACCAACATCAAAGAAGAGGGGAGTTATTGAACTAAATGATGAAGTGATGAAGGAAGCCAAGAAATGTCTTAATGAGAAGGGTATTAAAGCTGCAGATGTGAAGAATTTACCTCCTATAGAAGAATTATGTAAGCCAATTCCCCACTAGTCCACTATTGAGGTACACTCTCTCCAACACTTTGATTAAGGTGATATTCCTTACTCTAAACCTCCTGATCAATGCTTAGAAGAATTTGATATTTTTATTGTTAAGCAAGATAATTTTAATAAAAGAGTGCAAAATCATTTAATGGAAAACTCTAGAGCTATTATTGAGTTAAAAGATATTGTAGAAAGAACCTCTATGATGTTAAAATGCTTGTTAAACACTTCCAGGTGGTTCAAACTCAAATTGATCAGCTTATTAAAGTACAAAAAGACTTGCTAGTTAATGCTACTAAAGAAAAACATGCTTATGAAATTAGAACTAGAATTGGTGCTGCTACCGAGGATCCTCTATATCCTAAGGGGCATCCTAAAAGAATTGAGCAGGATTCTCAACAAATTGAAAATAGTGGTACTTATCCTAAGAAACACAAGTCAAAGGAAGATGAACACTATAACAAGTTTTGTGAGTGGATGAAACCTTTATTCTTGCAAATTCCTTTGACTGATGCTATAAAATTGCCTCCTTACTCAAAGTATATGAAGGATATTGTCTCTAATAAAAGGAAGATCCCTAATGAAGAAATTTCTACTTTGCTTGCTAATTATTCCTTTAATGGTAAGGTTCCAAAGAAACTTGGAGACCCAGGGATCCCAACTATTACTTGCTCTATTAAAAATAGTTATGTTAGAACTGCTTTGTGTGATTTGGGAGCAGGAGTTAGTGTTATGCCTTTTTCTCTCTATAAGAGACTTCAACTGGAAAAACTAATACCAACTGATATATCTTTGCAAATGGCTGATAAATCTACTACTGTTCCTGTTGGTATATCTGAGGATGTACCTGTTCAAGTGGCTCATAGTTGCTTGATATTAACTGATTTTGTTGTGCTTGAAATGCCTGAAGATGACAATATGTCTATTATTCTTGGGAGGCCTTTTATTAATATTGCAGGAGCTGTTATTAATTGTAATCAAGGAAAGGTTACTTTTAATGTTAATGACAAGGAGCACATTTTCTATTTCCCCAAGAAGATTGATAGGAATTATGGCCTAAATTCAATTGAAAATATTGAGGGCATTCAAGTTGGAGAAATATATTGTCCCATACCACGAGAAAAAAATGAAATTATTATGATTGGGACCATTGTTCTCAAGGTTGAGGTAACATAATCATTAGTGGAATACAAAGTTTTGTTTCATATAAAATTGTTTTAGTAACAAGACCTGATCAACCTTGTTAACAAAGGGATTTTAATGAACAAAACAATGTTTTCACCATGATTATCTTTGCTTACTTTTACTTTATCCATTTTAGTTTTTGCTTTCACTTAGTTTACTTTTCTGTTGTTAGTTGCTTGCATATTAGTGTAGTAGAACTTCTGAAGTTTTGGCTTTGTCATTGCATCATTCCAGAAACTTATTTCTGTCAAAAAAATCATTCATCTATACCTGAAAATTGCTGAAAAATAAAGTGTCTCGAAAAATCGCAGAAAATTCATATTAAATTTTTGTGTAAAAAAGGGGCAGAGAAGTGCCTGGAGAGTACCAAGGGGCCCACCAGGCAGGCACACCACCTGGTGGCACGTCCAGCCTAGGGCGCGCCTAGCCATGGTGTGGGCCACCCCTTGCCCTCCACTCACTCTCTCACTTCCCTCTGCCTTTTCTCTCCTGAGAAAACACCTGCTTTTGCTCGAAATCGCGTTCTTTCTGTTCTTGCCCACGATTTTTCGATCTGCTTGCTTAGCCCATCTTTGCTGCTGAAATTTGGAGCATTTGTTCTCCGGTATGTGACTCCTCCGCTTGTCCAAGTAGATTTGTGTTTAGTGGTTTATATCTTGAGTATTTGGCTGCTGTAGGTGACAGGTTATGAGAGCTTTTAAGATTGTTCAATGCTTAGAGATATTGTTTTGATGCATGTTTAGGCCTCTTACAAGTCCCTATGAGTAGTTCCCTTCGTTATGTATTCACTTCGCAATCACTTGTATAATGGATGTTTAAATTTCAGAATATCAAAGATGAATAACCACACATTTGGAGAAATATTTGAGAGGGACACACCTAGGAGGTCAAGGCCTTCAAGATCAGCCTCTCAGTTTAGGCCTTCATACAATGAAGATCTTATTGCACCACGCTTTGGCAATGAAGGAGACGAGGGGGATGCTCACCCATCTACCTTCCCTTGTTTTACCTTTTTGCAAGCTGCAGGGATCCTCAATGATTTCTTACTACTGGTTCAGAGGGTTGGCCTGACCACGTACATGGAAGATGAGAGTGAGCAATATGCCATTCTTACCAAAACTTTGGTTGAGAGTTTTGTTTTCACTAACACCCCTTATCAGTCAAATGTTTCTTTTAGAATTTATAATCAGCCTATTACCATGTCATTGGAAAGATTTTGCAGCATTATAGGTATAGGCATGATAGGGAGAGTGAAGAAAATTCAAGGTCGACCCACTGACTTGCTGGAGCTCTATCGAAGTGTGGCGAATGAAGACAACCGCGTAGCTCAGCGCGGGAAGATAAGGAAAATTCAACTCCCAGCTCTTAGATATTTTGCTTATTATCTTACCATTAGCATTCTTGGTAGGGAGAACACTAGTAATATATCTAATTATCATTTAGCCTTCCTCGCTACTACCAAGTACAATCTTGGCTCTCTCATTGCTCGCCGCCTAGCTGCTAGGGGACCTATTTATGGGGGCATTATTGCCTCACGCATGGTTGTTGCATTAGAACTTTCTGTGGATCCTAATGACACTGTGTTGGCACCACAAAGGCTTGATCTTGCCGCTATGAAAACACATCACTTCATCACTGCTGACTCTGATACGGACAATTTAGTATACAGGATGTTGTTTTACTGAAGGGGACGAGAGGGAAATTTCTTTGCCACAATCCACTTTGTTCAGTATTTACAGGAGGCCATGGTCATGTTCTAAGGAGGAGGTGGATGAGCAGCTCTGCTTGCTTGGTTTCCACAGGCAGCACCAAGAGGATGTGCCTTCGTACGACTACTCTGCGCACTACGGTCGGGCATCCTCGAGCTTGTATCAGGACGAGGGCACCTCCTCGCCGT
This sequence comes from Avena sativa, assembly GCA_916181665.1. NCBI lineage: Eukaryota > Viridiplantae > Streptophyta > Magnoliopsida > Poales > Poaceae > Avena > Avena sativa. Next base: position 536,845,180 of record OV702289.1, on the reverse strand, counting down.
ACTACGGAGGCGCTCCATCTTGGCCAGCTTGGGATTGATACCCACTTAGGCCAAAAGCCTAAGCGCGGGGGGAGGTACACCGACATCACACTCATCTACATATCATGTTCAATCGGCACTTTCTATATCCAAGTTTCGTTCTCTTTTTAGTTTTTGTTCTTTCTTTGCTTTTGCTTTCTAAAACACAAAAAGACCAAAAATATTTTCTTTGTTTCTATTTCTTTGTTTCTATTTCTTTGCTTCTTTTTCTTTTTGCCTTGGTTTCTTTTTTTTCCTTTTGGCTTTGTCTTAATTATTCAAAAAACCCAAAAATATTTTGCTTTGCTTGTTATTCCTTTTGGTTCTTTCTTTTAAAAATCAAAAACACCAAAAATATTTGTTGTTCTTCTTTGGTTTTGTGAAGTTTGTTGAAGGGTTCGGCCGTCCTCGGTGGAATTTGGTTTCATGTTATTATTCAAGCCACACAAGTGAAGGGGCAATAATGAGGATTACTGACAACTTGAGGTGTGGTAAGAGGCTGGTAACGAACTCTATTTGTTTTCATTTTTGTACATATACTCATCATTGTGGGCATGCATAGTCTGTTCATGTAGGGTGTATGTTATTTATGGATGCTTAGTAGTTATTGCTTTCTTATGATTAGCTCCAGCTTGCTAATAGTTTGTAGCATGTCATATGAATGTTTGCTTGCATTGTTCTATTCATAACTTGGTATGACACTGTGGTATCCTCCTCTGAGAGTTTCACTTGAATTGACTTGGCACGTGCTCACGCATGCTTATGACTGAAACAATCAGTTAAGCCTCAATGAATTATTTTGCCTCAGGGTTCTTGAATCACTTTCATGGCATAATTAGTCATGTTTTGTTGCAGGCATGATTATGACAGTTATTGCTCTCTTGTTTGTCGCTGCCTCCCTATTGCTAGCCTTCACTTGCACTGAGTATAAGCTTTACTCATGCATCCAACTCCCCAAAACCAATATTGCCAAAAGAGTCCACCATATCTACCTATTAGCATCATTGCTACTCCTTGCATATTTATTATGCTCTGTTTTCTTCCGAATAAAATGTTTGCTTGTTATGAGAAAATTAGTTAGTAAAGCTCTCACGAACTTGATGGCACACTTTATTTCTTGCACCTAATAAACCTGAACTATTGTGACTGTCCATGAAAGTTATATGCATGCAAATTATAGGCTGGAGATTAGCAAAACCATGTTGTCACGGGGAACGCTTTCAACACCTGTAAATATATACCCAGTTGATATCATGCTCTTTTGTTTACGGATGTCATCAGTGTGAAATAAAAGGGGAGCTTGTAAGTCCATGGAGTTATGTATATGTGTTAGAGAAATGCCTGGGCCGCTGGTCTAATCCATGCCTAATCATGGTGGAAACCTGCAGCGTAACCATAATGAGAATCTATGAAGCATTCTTATAAAAAAAGAGACAGAGATTGAGAAAAAAAAGATATGAGAAAAGAGGAAATAGAGAAAAAAGCACCATTTTCCCATGGTAAATAAGAAGATTGCTAAGATGCTCGTTGTCTGCTTGCCTTGTCATTTTGATATGGGGATTCTTCCGTATTATAGGGCAAGGGGTACCCCGTTGGTGGTTCTCTATGATACACATGTATTTACTATGACAAGAACTTACCGGTAACTAAAGTTGAGTAGCATGAGGAGCGGCCCTCGTACTCAAGGGACATGAGATTTCCAGTCTATGGTCTGTCAAGCATATAACTCGTATTGGACCTCACTTTCACCTTAACCATTTAAAGATGCTTATGGTAGGGGCAATGAGAGCTCAAAACTAATGAGTACCGTACTTTCAGCATTTGGAAGCCTTTCAAACTTTTCAAAACCTTTTCACTTCCTTGTTGAGTCACCACTTATTCTATGAGCACTTTCTTGAGAGCATAGTTGTCATTCTTAGTGTAATGTGCTTGTTTCAAAACTTGGTTATTTATGTCATGACTTTGATGCTTGTATCTCTGATATCTTTACTTCTAATCTTCACTTGAACTTCAGAGGTGCCTTGGCATTTATGTTTTTCCTACAATCAAAGGCAAGCGAGATACCACTCTATCATACCTTTTTATGAGCATTGCAATGTTGCTTATGTTTATGTTTCATGCTACTTATTATTTTTGAGTTGGAATATCTTCATAGCTTGCAATAACTATTAAGTAAACTTAGTTGCATACTCTTTATTGTGAATTGCCTAAGTAGTTGATCACATGCTGAGAATATATACATCATATGAAGCAAATGTGTTCGTGAAAGTTTCTTTTATCGCACTCAGTTTTCAACTGAATTGCTCGAGGACAAACAATAAGCTAAGCTTGGGGGGAGTTGATACGTCCAAAACGTATCTACTTTCCTAAACACTTTTGCAATTGTTTTTCCTCTAAACTTGTGTGATTTGGATACAACTAACACAGAATGACGCTGTTTTCTGCAGAATTACCTTGGTGTCTAGTTTTTGTGCAGAAAATCAACTATCAGGAAAAATCCCGGAAAATATGCCAAAAATCCTATTTCACCAAAAGACTCACGGAGCCAGAAGACGAGACGGAGCAGGGCCACGAGGGGCCCACACCACCTGGCCGCGCAAACCAGGCCTGGCCGCGCCAGGGGGTGGTGTGGCTGTCTCGGCTACCCCCTCGGCCTCCCTCTTCGCCTATAAGATGCCCTTTTACCTAAAAACCGATGGGGGGTTCGACATTTTTCTAGAAAGAGTTCCGCTTCGCTACCACCACCAAATTTCACGAATCAGCACCAGAAACTCTGTTCTGGCACCCTGCCGGGACAAAGAATTGGAGGAGAACATCGCCATGATCATCACCATCGCTTCTCTGTCGACCATCCATGTTTCCCCCATCTATGAGTGAGTAATCCCCCGTTGTAGGCTATGGGGATGGTAGGGATTGGATGAGATCGTTCATGTAATGGCATCAGATTGTTAGGGCATGGTGCCTAGTATCTATTATTAGTACTTTTTGACTTTGTTGCAACTTGTTATGCTTAATTCTTGTCACTAGGGCCCGAGTGCCATGATTTCAGATCTTAACATGTTATTGATTTATTATGATAGTATTGTTTATGGTCTTACCTGCAAGTTGTATACACACATTGTTGTCCGGAACCAAAGGCCCCGAAGTGACAGCAATCGGGATAACCAGAGGGAATGGCTTTGATGTGAGGATCACATGTGTTCACGGAGTGTTAATGCTTTGCTCCGGTGCTCTATTAAAAGGAGCACTTTAATTGCCAATAGTTCCCTTGAGGCCCCGCTGCAAACGGGCTGGCAGGACAAAAGATGTTGTGCAAGTTCTCATCGCGAGCACGTATGACTATATATGGAACACACGCCTATGATTATTTGGTACTTGGATGCTTTATCTTATTTATCTGCAATTGCCCTATGTCTTGATTGCTAGTCAAATTGTCTTCTCCATGCAACGCCCGTCCATCCATCCCTATGCCTACCGCGCTTTAATCCTATTGTTTACTGCTATTGTTATTACTGTATTTACTTTACTACTACTATTACTTTGCTATTGCTATTACAAAACTATTGCTACTGATAAACTGCTGTGAGAAAGATTGTTTCTAGGTGCAGCTGAATTGACAACTCAGTTGTTAAGGCTTATAAATATTCTTTGGCTCCCCTTGTGTCGAATCAATAAATTGGGTTTCACTTCCCTCGAAAATACTACAATACACCCCCTATACTTGTGGGTCATCAATGTGCAAATAGCAAATAGGCATATACCACTGTATTGTAGTATGACAAAGAGACACTTTTGAGATTTTGAATCCCAAGTGAATATGTAGATCCTAAAACACTTGGGACTACCTCGTTAAATCATTCGGGTGGCTAAGGCATCGATCTTCATCATCCACCACTGCATCACCACCATCTCCATCCTTCCCATCTACATCTTGTCTAGATCTTCTTGTAATTCCTATACTCGTTGTGGATTTATACAAGTACTATTCATCTATGATTGTTTCCATTATCATTTTCATGGTGTTGATTGACTCCATGTTTGAGTAGATCATTAGTTATTGGGGAGATGGAGAAACCCTATTATGAGATTGAAATAATATAAAGTCTATTACGATATTCATCGTTGTGACCATGTGTTAGATTCTCTACATCTTGATGTTGAGAGAAGTCGACCTCTCAATATTTGCCTCTCGTGGGGACTTTATGGAGGGAAGTACTTGTTGGTAGACGGAGGTGTGCTAGCACTTATAGTGACTATAAAGTTGTTGGCACTCCTTGCATATCAACTTGGGAAATCGAGGAAACTCACGGAACACTATCCATGCGATGCAATACGTCCTACAAGATTACGTCCCTTAATAGCGTAGTAATTTGATTAATGTCGATTGCTGACTTCTGTGGTTATGAGGATGATGTGAGCAGCAGTTGTTGCCTATTCGTCCACATACGGAGTTCCTCCCACACATACATAGTTGAGAATGTTCATGATGATAATCTTTATCTTAGATCTTTACAATACTAGTGGTGTATCCGCTATTCCCTGAGAATAGTTTTTCCCTACTGCAGTTCCAATCTCTCTTACATACGCGATACTTACTTTCTGTATTAAGTTGCTTTGCTTTACTTTATTATTGCTCTTATACCCAAAATCCCAAAGCACCTTTTTACATAATACTCGCATTTTATCTTGTTACTTAGAACTTTATCTAGCATTTCTATCGCAATAACTATTTCAAGAATTATTATACTTCAGACTCGTGCTCCCTGTGGGATCGATATCTTTATTTCAAAACTAGCTACAAACGATCTGTGCACTTGCAGTCATCAACTTCCTCATTGCTTGCTCTTCGTATGTGCGATACTTCGCATCCATCAAATTGGGCTTCCATAATGCTATACTAATCGTGGTAGCCAATCATGTTGTCGCTGATAGCGTCGCACTTGTTCACTCCTTGTTGTGCCACAATATTGGAGTCACCGAATATCTTGAGGCGAGTTGCAACGCAAGCTCTAGCCATACACATACCGTGCAACAAGGCCTCATACTCAGTTTCGTTATTGGCCACATTTGCGAAGCTCATCCGAAGTATTTATCGCATTTTGTCGCCTTGTGGCGATACTAATATGACTCCTGCACCTACTCCTTCCGTTCTTTTTGATCTGTCAAAATACATTGTCCATGCGCTAGAAAGGTCCGATGGGCCCGCGCACTGTAGTTCAGTTCATTCAGTAATAAAGTCAGGCAAAACCTGTGATTTAATTGCTTTGCACTTCTCGTACGTGATATCTCGAGGGGATAGCTCAATGCCCCATAAAGATACGTGTCTAGTTGCTTCTGGATTATTGAGGATATTGAATAGATGCGCTTCATTGACCACTATGATCGGGTGTTCCGAAAAATAATGGCGCAAGTTTCGTCCTCTCATGAACACTCCGGATGCTAGTTTTTGATAGTGCGGGTATCTTTGCTTGGATGGTGAGAGGACCTCACTCAGAAAATAAACTAGTCTCTAAACACCGTGGGTTTTCCCTTTTTCGGGTCATTCTACAACCAAAACTGTGATAACCACCTGATTAGTGGCGGCAATGTAGAGAAGTAGTGGCTCTTTTTCTCGTGGATACACGACGACGGGAGATATCGAAAGTGTTTTCATGAGATCTTCAAAGGCACGCTGAGCTTCTTCCGCCCACTCGAATTTATCTGATTTCCTCATAAGGGCGTAAAATGGTAGTGCTTTTTTGCCTAGACGGGCGAAAAAAGGACTGAGTGTTGCGACTTGCCCAGCCAGCTATTGTACGCCTCGAAGATTCGTTGGTTTTTTCATTGTTAGGGTTGCTTGTATTTTCTCGGGATTGGCTTCTATTCCTCTTGCTGATATGAGATATCCGAGGAGTTTCCCTGTAGGAACTCCAAAGGAACACTTCGTCGAGTTGAGCTTGATGCAAAACTTGTCGAGGTTCTCGAATGTCTCTTGGAGGTCATTGATAAGAGAGGACCCTTGCTTTGTTGTGACTATGACATCATCGATATAAACTTGTACGTTTGTGGCAATTTGACTTCCTAGGAAATTCTGCATCATCCGTTGATATGTTGCCATGGCATTTTTGATGCCAAAGGGTATTGTTGTGTAGCAAAATACGCCATAGGTCATGATAAATGATGTTTTATCCTGATATTCCTCCTTCATCCGAATTTGATGGTATCCTGAATATGCATCTAAAAAGGAAAGACGTTCACACCCCGCGGTTCAATCGATTATCTGATCGATTCATGGTAGTGGGAAGTGATCCTTTGGATAGTGCTTATTCAATGTAGTGAAATCAATGCACATCCATATCTCTTTTGTATTTTTCTTTGGGACACATACTGGATTTACAACCCACTCTACTTTCTTTAATTCCTTGATGAATTTTGCATCGGTTAGGCGATGGAGCTCCTTCCGAATGGCCTTTCATTTTGGCTCTACGAAGCGGCATAGCGACTGTTTTGCCTTTGGATAAAAATTTAATGTGTCCTCAGCGAGTTCTCTGGGAATTCATGGCGTGTCAGAAGGTAGGCATGCGAAATCTCTAAGTGCTCACGGAGGAACTCGATGAGTGCGCTTTCCTATGCGGGACCAAGATTAGAAGCCACAAAGGTCATCTTTCTCGGGTCGGTAGGGTGGATCTGTACTTCCTTTGTATCCCTCGCGGTGTCAAAAGCTTGATCGGGATTTACACATGCTACCGCCAGAGGTTCTGCGGTTGCCAGCATTTTTAGTTGCTCGAACTCAGTTGCCACCCCGAATGATTCGGATATTTTATTGAACTCTCGATCACAATTGTCGGATCGTGTGAAGCTGCCGTTTCCTGATATGATCCCTTTTGGGGCTGGCATTTTCATAACTAGGTACGCATAATGTGGTACTGCCATGAATCGTGCAAAAGCTGGGCGACCTAGGATCGCATGATACTGTGATGGCCAGTCCATGACTTCAAACTCGAGCTTTTCTCACCTGAAATTTTCCTTGGATCCAAAAATAACGTCAAGAGATATTTTACCTAAAGGAGCTTCGGCCTTACCTGGTACTATGCCATGGAAAGATGATTCTGTTGGTGCTAGATTTGTGAAAGAGCAATTCATCGCCCTCGGTGTCTTAGCGTAAATCAGGTTGATGCTGCTTCCCGCATCCATGAATACTTTACTCATGTCAAATCCACCCACTTGTTCTTATACTATTAAGGTTGAGTGGCCCGGTCACAGTACTCTAAGTGGATGATTAGCTCTACTGAATGTGATTTCCTGTTCTGACCAATGGAGATATTCGGGTGTGGTTGGTTGCGCCATTTCTATCATGTTGACTTGTCTTGTAATCAGCTTCTAGATCCTATTGGATGGGCGCCCTTTATGAATCAATGAATTGCTCCCTTGGACATGGGGTATTCATTTTCTTGATTTGTTGTATCTTATGGATGCCCTGCTGGCGAGTGTACCGATGGTGGTGGTGGTGCGTTGATGGCTAACGTGCCAGGTGTAGTGGTATATCCCTGGCATGCTGCTTCAGTTGCCTTTGCGTTGCATAGCTCTTGCATTTTTAAGAACGCTCGGCAGTCCTTCATGAGATGGTTGGATCCCCTTTTGCCCATTGAGTCAACGTAAAAGTGCATATTACAGGGTCCCTCCAGCATTTGCATTGTGGACATTGGTGGGGTCTCGGGTTCTTGGCTGATATCACTGTGTTGGTTGGCTTCCTCCAACATCATCCCTGTTGTTGCGGTGCCCGTCGTTGCAATCGTTGTTTCTTTGGTTGTCCTCTCCCGAGAAACTAGCTACAACATAGCTTGGTCCCCCGTGTCCATCGTTGTTCATTCGTATTCTATCACTGTTGCGTTTGTCCCTATCATCTTCGGGTGAACATGTTCGCTTGTTGTGTACTGCATCCTCTCTGTCAGCCCAGCGATTTGCCATATCTATCAGCTGTGAAATTGTTTTGGGCTTGACCCGTCCTAGTTCTTATATGAATTCTCGACAGTGGAGGCTGTCGTTGAAGACGTCAATTGCCCTTTCATTGGATATGGCCTCAGCTAAGTTTTTGATGATGTTCCATTGCTGAATGAAGGCTCTTATTGATTTTCCAGGTTTCTGTTTGCACGCTCGCAATTGCTCTAGAGATGCGGGTCGCTTGAATGTGGAGTGAAAATCTTGGATGAACTTATCTTCAAGGTCGTTCCAGTTTCTGATGGAATCTTTGGGTAGCTGTTTGAGCCATGACCATACGGCGCTGGTTAGGTGTAGCTCCAGGCTTTGCATTGCGGTGGCCATGGAGCCACCCTATAACTTGAGGTGGCCAGATAATCTGCTAACCAAGCTTCGGTTTCCTGTAGGCCATCGTACTTCTTGCGGTCATGAGGAAGTTTAAAATCCTTGGGTATTGGGGTCTTGCGAACCCATTGGGTAAAGCAGATGGCTCTACATAACTGATAGTCATCTTCATTATCACCATTGTAGTATCTTCGGCTATGGCCCTCATCCCTTGACCCGTCGTTCTTGTGCTATGTGAGGTCGTTTCTTGTGTTGTTTCACGGCTCGGAGCCGGAGTAGTGCACCCTATGTGGTGACCGAGATCGTCGAGTATGCCCCACCTTCCGAGGGCTGCTGCGATGATGTGGGGATTTGTCGAGTTGATGTACGCCTCCTTGTTCTGTTTGCACAAGGGATGCACCCACCATACTAAGAGTCATTAGAGTGGATCGATGGAGAGCTACACGAGGATCATCAGGTGCTGGTTGAGTTGTGAGAAGGTATGTTTGTGCAGCAACAATTGTGGCTTGAGCTGTTTTTACTTTGATGTGCCCTATTGGATCTACCGACATAAGGAAAAATCGAGGTCTCTGGCCAGTTTGTCTCTTTTAGCTTCCGGGATATTCTGTTGTCGCAAGGCTCCTCTCCTTGGTGTGGTCCTCCGGTTATGCTTCCTGATCCCCTGGTAGAGCTTAGCTAAGCCCGCCGGATTCGTTAGCTAGTCTTTTTCTTTTGTCGAGTTACCTCTGCATCCTTAGCAAGTCCCTCTTTTTGTGATGAAGCAAGTATTGGTATGCTAGTAGATCTTCGCGCGTGGCCTCGGCTGTCATTGGGACTATGCCTGAAATTTCTCCCCTTGCTTTTTGCCATGCTTTGGCTAGTAGCCAGAGAGTTTTCCACTCGCCTCTGCATGGTTCTTCTCCTCTCGGGGTTATGTGGTTGTTTGTCGGGTCTCGTTCATTTTCGTGATCTCCTACATTGTTATCTGACAAGTTACCATTGGGATCAAGGATAGCGTTACTGTTGGAGTCAAGTTGTGTTGAAGTTTCCTCGATGATTACGCACACTTGGTGGTGCGTTATATATGGACTAGTGACGTCGTCGTTGGGTCCAAGGGAGACACTATTTTGGGGATCAGAAAAGTCTAGTTGTTCCTGTTCTTGGTAGATTTTAGCCATCCTGATTCCGAAGTCGATAATTTCACCGCTTTCTTCGGGTTCCGTGTTTACCAGGCTTGATCCACGTGGTGGAGTTAACTAAGAGTCTAACCCAAGGGAGATATCATCGTAAAGACCATCAAGATCCCCTATATCTACTATGTTTTCAGTATTTTATTCATCTTTCTCCGCCTGGAGTGTAGCTTCTGCGGGAGAATATCATTTTGCGGCCCGAAAGTTGGGGCGCCTAGGCAACACGGTACCCAAGTTGCCTGTAATCAGCCGTGGTGACCACAGTTGGCGTGCCAAATACTCAGAGGTTCTTTTTCAACACGAATTCAACTTTACATTTCAATACAAAATATCAGGCTAACGGCCGTCAAGTTGGGCCCCCTGTTAGTTCTCGTTGTTATGTCGCTCCTGTCGCTTAGGTGTCAATTAGGCTTGCAGCGTTGGAGCCTGCATCCATTACGTGTCTTCTTCTTCCCCGGAGAGGCAATCTATGGGGCGTCGTAGCCATGGCACGGACGAACCTGCTCTCCTCTCTGTAGGCTTGCAGCGTTGGCTTGCAGCGTTGGCGCCTACATCCATTACACGTCTTCTTCTTCCCCGGACTAGCAATCTGTGGTCACAGCCATCGCGCGGAGCTAGGACATGACGAACCTGCTCGGCCCTGCTCTCCTCCCCATCCCGAGTCGGAGCTCTCCCTCACCATGGACGCACCCATGGCACGGTGCGGGGACGAGAATTGGTTCTCGGTGAGATCTGTCACCATGTTGACCATGCTCGGTCCTGTTTTCCTCCTCCAGAATCCGAGCTTGTCATCACCGTAGTCGCACCCTCACCAATTCTGCCACCTCTGCCGAGGTCTCTGTGGTAGCTCAAGTTCTGCCATGTTGAACCTCTAAGCGAATTCGGAGCTGAGCTGGGCGGCGGTAACCCGTTGTTGAACCTGTAAGGAATTTGTTGAAGACTGCGTGCCGCTCCAAGGTCTTCGGCTGATGCCTTTGGCTTCTGCCAACGTCCATCGCCGATGTGAGATCATTTAGTTACTTTAATACAAAATTTCGGCCAATTTAACTTGTTGATGTATTCCTTGACAATTATAATATAATCGAGCACTAGAAATATTTTGTAGAACACTAGAAATTTTAAGGCACTCCATATATAGGAGTAGATTCATATATATAGAAGGTTCACTAGAGATAGCACGCAGATATATTGTCTTACATGTCACATACAGGTAATAATAATTAACTAAAACAAAATAAGCAGGGGCAGCAGCAGGAGGCTAGGACACGGAGGCGCCTAGCAGGGCAGGGGCATCAGCAGGAGGCAGGGATAGCCTAGTCGAGGGGATATAGGCTTGTCATGACATAATCCTGGAGGAATTTGCTGAAGGCTGCATGCCACGCCAAGGTAATCGGCTTATGGCTTCTACCTCCGCCTCTGGCAACACCTACCGCGTGCTGGATCATCATGTCGAGGTCCACGTTGATTTCTCTACCACAGAATGGGCAAAACAGTCTCCCCCTACGGTAGAAACGGATTAGCCCACACCGTAACCGCCTCAACACATACCAGCCCTTGTTGTCCCTGGATTCCTTGTTATCATCCACCTCATCATCATCCTCCTGTTGATTTTTAAGAACATAACATAGAACTCGTACATATGATTAAATTGTATTACAACTCAAGAATTGACAACATGTATATGTAAGACAATATATCTGTGGATATCAAAGAGAAAGCATCTCATCAATAGTTTGATCAGTTCATATATCATTTCATCTCAACACAATGACAATTAATTGCATCAGAGTGTATGTAGAATAAATCTAGGGGCCTCATAAGTTTCTTCAAGGATGAAGTGAGTGAACCCAGTAACAATTGCACAACCTATAATTTTCTTATACATCGCCCCAGGTTCGCTAACTCATCCCTGAAAAAATCTGACACCAATGTGTCTGCCTCTCTTTTGGGAAAAATTTGAATCATTGGCCACAATAAGAAATTGAAATGTAATCGTAAAAACAATATTCAGGGATATACATAGTCAGGTACAAAAACAAGCCTAAATATTGTAATTATAAATAAAAACCAAACAATTAATCTCCAGGTACATGTTAAAAATACTTATGATCAAAACCAATCATTTACATATGCATCATATGAATCATTCAAAGATCAGAAACAATTCAAGGATCATATATGTAGTTCCATATGAGAATAAGTCAAGGGCCTCATAATTTGTTTCAGTGATGGAGTTGGAGAACCAAAGTACCAACAGCACAACCTATATTGTTTGTGTGCATTGCTGCCTCAAGTTCACCAACCCATCCCTAAAACACGACACCATCATATGTGTCTCCCCTTGAACTCTTTTGGGGCAAATTTCAATCATCGGCCTCGGTGACAAGCTGAAATGTAATTCTTATACACTATGAATGCATGGAATAGATAATTCAAATATCATAGTTCTATGAATGTAGAATAAAGACTGCGGCCTCATAAGTTTCTTCAGGGATGGCGTAAGCGAACCAAATAACAATTTCACAACTTATATTGTTCTTATACATGGCCCTAGGTTCCATAACTCATCCCTGAAAAAATCTGACACCAATGTGTCTGCCTCTCTTTTGGGGCAAATTTGAATCATTGGCCACAATAAGAAATTGAAATGTAATCGTACAAAACAATATTCAGGGATATACATATGCATCATATGACTCATTCAAAGATTAGAAACAATACAAAGATTATATATATAGGTTCCATATGAAAATAAATTAAGGGCCATATTTTTTCAGAGATGGAGTTGGAGAACCAAAATACCAACAACACAACCTATATTGTTTATGTACATTACTTCCTCAGGTTCACTAACCATCCCTAAGAAAATGACACCATCAGATGCCCTAGCACTATTTTGGGGCAAAATTGAATCATTGGGCTCAGTAAGGAATAGAAATGTAATGTTATAGGCATGTTGTCTATCGAAATCAACACTCAACTAGATGGCAGATGAGCAGATTGGGGTTTTGTGACTAGACGGATTGGGGTTTTGTGACTTGATGGCAGATGCATCAATCGATCGTTCGAACCATATATATACTACCCTACTTCAAGAGAAAAAGAATCTATACACGATTGAGCAAATCCTATGTATGAACAGTGAAATCTGCGGCTGCGACTAGAGAAGCTAGCAATGTAGTACCTCGGACTCCTCATCAGTGACCTCCTCCTCGAACTCGTCATTATCCATGATTGCGTTGAAGATTTCTTGGACGGTGATGGGGTCGTTGATGTAGAGCACCGGATTTCCTCCGCCTACCGCCTGCCCCCCATCCAGATCTGCCGCTGGCACCACCATGTTGTCGGCCACCTACTGCTCGGCGGCGATGGCTACTGGAAAGTGAGTGTCTTTGACAATGAAATACATCATGGCATACATCAAATTATGCCAAGATAGATCCACTAGAGTTCATTGGATGTGTGTTCTTCTCATAAACCACATATGGATCCACCGGAGTCATTGCATGTGTGTTATTGTCACAAACGACATATCGATCCACCAGTGTTAATTGCATGTGTGTTCTATTCACAAACCACATATGGATCCACTAGTGTCATTGTGTGTGTGTGTTATTGTCACAAAACACATATGGATCCACTAGTGTCATTGAAATATGTGTTCTTTTCACAAACCACATATGGAACCACCAGATTCATTGCTTGTCTATTCTTTTCATAAAACACATGGATCCACCAATGTCATTGCATGTCTGTTCTTTTCATTAACCACAGCTAATGTCAATGCATGTATGTTCTTTTCACAAATCACATATGGATCCACAAGAGTCATTGCATGTGTGTTCTTTTCAAAAACCACATATGGGTCCACCAGAGTCATTGCATGTGTGTTCTTTCAATAAACCACAGCTAGAGTCATTGCATCTCTATTCTTTTCATTAACCATAGCTAGAGTCACTGCATGTGTGTTCTTCTCAGAAACCACATATGGATCCACCAGAGTCATTGCATGTGTGTTCTTTTCACAAACCACATGGATCGACCAGTGTTATTGCATGTGTGTTCTTTTAATAAACCATAGCTAGAGTCAGTCCATGCGTGTTATTGTCATAAACCACATGGATCCACCGGTGTCATTGCATGTGTGTTCTTTTCAAAAACCACATGTGGATCCACCAGTGTCATTGCATGTGTGTTCTTTTCATGAACCACATATGGATCCACCAGTGTCATTGAATGTGTGTTCTTCTCACAAACCACATATGGATCCACCAAAGTCATTGCATGTGTGTTCTTTCAATAAACCACAACTATAGTCATTGCATCTCTGTTCTTTTCATTAACCACAGCTAGAGTCATTGAATGTGTGTTCTTCTCACAAACCACACATGGATCCACCAGAGTCATCGCATGTGTGTTCTTCTCACAAACCAAATGGAACCACTAGTGAAATTGCATGTATGTTCTTTAAATAAACCACAACTAGAGCCACTGGATCTCTGTTCTTTTCACAAACCACATATGGATCCACCAGTTTCATTGCATGTGTGTTCTTTTTGTTAACAATAGCTAGAGTCATTGCATGTGTGTTATTTTCAGAAACCACATGTGGACCCCCTAGAGTCATTGCATGTGGGTTCTTTTCACAAACCACATTTGGATCCACCAGTGTTCACTTCATGTGTGTTCTTTTCACAAACCACATATGGATCCCCTAGTGTCATTGCATGTGTGTTCTTTTCATTAACCATAGCTATAGTCATTGCATGTGTTTTCTTTTCACAAACCACATATGGATCCACAAGAGTTCATTGCAAGTCTGTTCTTTCCAGAAACCACATATGCATCCACCAGGGTTCATTGCATGTGTGTTCTTTTCACAAACCACATATGGATCCACCACTATCATTGAAATGTGTGTTATTTTCACAAACAACATATGGATCACCCAGTGTCACTACATGTGTGTTCTTCTCACAAACCACATATGGATCCACTAGAGTCATTGCATGTGTGTTCTTCTCACAAACCACATGGATCCACCAATGTTATTGCATATGTGTTCTTTTAATAAACCATATCTAGAGTCACTAGATCTCTATTCTTTTAACAAACCACATATGGATCCACCAGTTTCATTCCATCTGTGTTCTTTTCATTAACAACAGCTAGAGTCATTGCATGTGTGTTCTTTTCACAAACCACGTGTGGATCCACTAGAGTCATTGCATGTGTGTTCTTTTCACCAACCACATATGGATCCACAAGAGTTCATTGCATGTCTGTTCTTTTCACAAACCACATATGGATCCACCAGAGTTCATTACATGTCTATTCTTCTCACAAACCACATATGGATCCAGCAGAGTCATTGCATGTGTGTTCTTCTCACAAACCACATGGATCCACCAATGTTATTGCATGTGTGTTCTTTTAATAAACCACAGCAAGAGTCACTGGATCTCTGTTCTTTTCACAAATCACATATGGATCCACCAGTTTCATTGCATGTGTGTTCTTTTCATTAACAACAGCTAGAGTCATTGCATGTGTGTTCTTTTCACAAACCGCATGTAGATCCACTAGAGTCATTGCATGTGTGTTCATTTCACAAACCACATATGGATCCACCAGTGTCCATTGCATGTCTTTTCTTTTCACAAACCACATACGGATCCCCTAGTGTCATTGCATGTGTGTTCTTTTCATTAACCACAGCTAGAGTCAGTGTATGTGTGTTCTTTGCACAAACCACATATGGATCCACAAGAGTTCATTGCATGTTTGTTATTTTCACAAACCACATATGCATCCACCAGAGTTCATTGCATGTGTGTTCTTTTCACAAACAACATATGGATCCACAAGAGTCATTGAAATATGTGTTCTTTTCACAAACCACATATGGATCCCCTAGTGTCACCGCATGCGTGTTTTTTCACAAACAACATATGGATCCACCAGAGTCATTGCATGTGTGCTCTTTCAATAAACCACAGCTAGAGTCATTGCATCTCTGTTCTTTTCATTAACCACAGCTAGAGTATTGCATGTCTATTCTTTTCACAAACCACATATGGATCCACCAGAGTTCATTACATGTGTGTTCTTTTCATAGACCACATATGGATCCACTAGTGTTCATTTCATGTGTGTTCTTTTAATAAACCAAATCTATAGTCACTACATGTGTGTTATTGTCTTAAAGCACATGGATCCACCAATGTCATTGCATGTGTGTTCTTTTCACAAACCACATGTGGATCCACCAGTGTCGTTGCATGTGTGTTCTTTTAATGAACCACATATGGATCCACCAGTGTCATTGAATGTGTGTTCTTTTCACAAACCATATATGGATCCACCAAAGTCATTGCATGTGTGTTCTTTCAATAAACCACAGCTAGAGTCATTGCATCTCTGTTCTTTTCATTAACCACAGCTAGAGTCATTACATGTCTGTTCTTCTCACAAGCCACATATGGATCCACCAGAGTCATTGTATGTGTATTCTTCTCACAAACCACATTGATCCACCAATGTTATTGCATGTGTGTTGTTTTAATAAACCATAGCTAGAGTCACTAGATCTCTGTTCTTTTCAAAAACCACATATGGATCCACCAGTTTCATTGCATGTGTCTTCTTTTCATTAACAACAACTAGAGTCATTGCATGTGTGTTCTTTTCACAAACCACATATGGATCCACTAGATTCATTGCATGAGTGTTCTTTTCACAAACCACATATGGATCCACCAGTGTTCACTGCATGTCTGTTCTTTTCACAAACCACATATGGATCCCCTAGTGTCATTGCATGTGTGCTCTTTTCACAAACCAAATGTAGATCCACAAGATTTCATTGCATGTCTGTTCTTCTCACAAACCACACATGCATCCAGCAGAGTTCATTGCATGTGTGTTCTTTTCACAAACCACATATGGATCCACAAGCATCATTGAAATGTCTATTCTTTCCACAAACCACATATGGATGCACAAGAGTCATTGCATGTGTATTATTTTCACAAACCACATTTGGATCCACTAGAGTCATTGCATGTGTGTTCTTTCAATAAACCACAGCTAGAGTCGTTGCATCTATGTTCTCTTCATTAACCACTACTGGAGTCATTGCATGTGTGTTCTTATCAAAAACCACATACGGATCCACCAGAGTCATTGCATGTGTGTTATTTTCACAAACCACATGGATCCATCAGTGTTATTACATGTGTGTTCTTTTAATAAACCACATCTAGAGTCACTGCATGTTTGTTATTGTCATAAACCACATGGATCCACTAGTGCCATTGCATGTGTGTTCTTTTCGCAAACCACATGTGGATCCACTAGTGTCATTGCATGTGTGTTATATTCATGAACCACATATGGATCCACCAATGTCATTGAATGTGTGTTCTTTTCACAAACCATATATGGATTCACCAGAGTCATTGCATGTGTGTTCTTTCAATAAACCAAGCTAGAGTCATTGCATCTCTATTCTTTTCATTAACCACAGCTAGAGTCGTTGCATGACTATTCTTCTCACAAGCCACATATGGATCCACCAGAGTCATTGTATGTGTGTTCGTCTCACAAACCACATGGATCCACCAGTGTTATTGCATGTGTGTTCTTTTAATAAACCATAGCTAGAGTCCCAAGATCTTTGTTCTTTTCAAAAACCACATATGGATCCACCAGTTTCATTGCAAGTGTCTTCTTTTCATTAACAACAGCTAGAGTCATTGCATGTGTGTTCTTTTCACAAACCACATGTGGATCCACTAGAGTCATTGCATGTGTGTTCTTTTCACAAACCTCATATGGATCCACCAGTGTTCACTGCATGTCTGTTCTTTTCACAAACCACATATGGATCCCCTAGAGTCATTGCATGTGTGTTCTTTTCACAAACCAAATGTAGATCCACAAGAGTTCATTGCATGACTGTTCTTTTCACAAACCACATATGCATCCAGCAGAGTTCATTGCATGTGTGTTCTTTTCGGAAACCACATATGGATCCACAAGCGTCATTGAAATGTCTGTTCTTTCCACAAACCACATATGGATCCACAAGAGTTATTGCATGTGTATTCTTTTCAAAAACCACATATGGATCCACCAGAGTCATTGCATGTGTGTTCTTTCAATAAACCACAGCTAGAGTCATTGCATCTCTATTCCTTTCATTAACCACAGCTAGAGTCATTGCATGTGTGTTCTTCTCAAAAACCACATATGGATCCACCAGAGTCATTGTATGTGTGTTATTTTCACAAACCATATATGGATCCACCAAAGTCATTGCATGTGTGTTCTTTCAATAAACCACAGCTAGAGTCATTGCATCTCTGTTCTTTTCATTAACCATAGCTAGAGTCATTACATGTCTGTTCTTCTCACAAGCCACATATGGATCCACCAGAGTCATTGTATGTGTATTCTTCTCACAAACCACATTGATCCACCAATGTTATTGCATGTGTGTTGTTTTAATAAACCATAGCTAGAGTCACTAGATCTCTGTTCTTTTCAAAAACCACATATGGATCCACCAGTTTCATTGCATGTGTCTTCTTTTCATTAACAACAACTAGAGTCATTGCATGTGTGTTCTTTTCACAAACCACATATGGATCCACTAGATTCATTGCATGAGTGTTCTTTTCACAAACCACATATGGATCCACCAGTGTTCACTGCATGTCTGTTCTTTTCACAAACCACATATGGATCCCCTAGTGTCATTGCATGTGTGCTCTTTTCACAAACCAAATGTAGATCCACAAGATTTCATTGCATGTCTGTTCTTCTCACAAACCACACATGCATCCAGCAGAGTTCATTGCATGTGTGTTCTTTTCACAAACCACATATGGATCCACAAGCATCATTGAAATGTCTATTCTTTCCACAAACCACATATGGATGCACAAGAGTCATTGCATGTGTATTATTTTCACAAACCACATTTGGATCCACTAGAGTCATTGCATGTGTGTTCTTTCAATAAACCACAGCTAGAGTCGTTGCATCTATGTTCTCTTCATTAACCACTACTAGAGTCATTGCATGTGTGTTCTTATCAAAAACCACATACGGATCCACCAGAGTCATTGCATGTGTGTTATTTTCACAAACCACATGGATCCATCAGTGTTATTACATGTGTGTTCTTTTAATAAACCACATCTAGAGTCACTGCATGTTTGTTATTGTCATAAACCACATGGATCCACTAGTGCCATTGCATGTGTGTTCTTTTCGCAAACCACATGTGGATCCACTAGTGTCATTGCATGTGTGTTATATTCATGAACCACATATGGATCCACCAATGTCATTGAATGTGTGTTCTTTTCACAAACCATATATGGATTCACCAGAGTCATTGCATGTGTGTTCTTTCAATAAACCAAGCTAGAGTCATTGCATCTCTATTCTTTTCATTAACCACAGCTAGAGTCGTTGCATGACTATTCTTCTCACAAGCCACATATGGATCCACCAGAGTCATTGTATGTGTGTTCGTCTCACAAACCACATGGATCCACCAGTGTTATTGCATGTGTGTTCTTTTAATAAACCATAGCTAGAGTCCCAAGATCTTTGTTCTTTTCAAAAACCACATATGGATCCACCAGTTTCATTGCAAGTGTCTTCTTTTCATTAACAACAGCTAGAGTCATTGCATGTGTGTTCTTTTCACAAACCACATGTGGATCCACTAGAGTCATTGCATGTGTGTTCTTTTCACAAACCTCATATGGATCCACCAGTGTTCACTGCATGTCTGTTCTTTTCACAAACCACATATGGATCCCCTAGAGTCATTGCATGTGTGTTCTTTTCACAAACCAAATGTAGATCCACAAGAGTTCATTGCATGACTGTTCTTTTCACAAACCACATATGCATCCAGCAGAGTTCATTGCATGTGTGTTCTTTTCGGAAACCACATATGGATCCACAAGCGTCATTGAAATGTCTGTTCTTTCCACAAACCACATATGGATCCACAAGAGTTATTGCATGTGTATTCTTTTCAAAAACCACATATGGATCCACCAGAGTCATTGCATGTGTGTTCTTTCAATAAACCACAGCTAGAGTCATTGCATCTCTATTCCTTTCATTAACCACAGCTAGAGTCATTGCATGTGTGTTCTTCTCAAAAACCACATATGGATCCACCAGAGTCATTGTATGTGTGTTATTTTCACAAACCATATATGGATCCACCAAAGTCATTGCATGTGTGTTCTTTCAATAAACCACAGCTAGAGTCATTGCATCTCTGTTCTTTTCATTAACCATAGCTAGAGTCATTACATGTCTGTTCTTCTCACAAGCCACATATGGATCCACCAGAGTCATTGTATGTGTATTCTTCTCACAAACCACATTGATCCACCAATGTTATTGCATGTGTGTTGTTTTAATAAACCATAGCTAGAGTCACTAGATCTCTGTTCTTTTCAAAAACCACATATGGATCCACCAGTTTCATTGCATGTGTCTTCTTTTCATTAACAACAACTAGAGTCATTGCATGTGTGTTCTTTTCACAAACCACATATGGATCCACTAGATTCATTGCATGAGTGTTCTTTTCACAAACCACATATGGATCCACCAGTGTTCACTGCATGTCTGTTCTTTTCACAAACCACATATGGATCCCCTAGTGTCATTGCATGTGTGCTCTTTTCACAAACCAAATGTAGATCCACAAGATTTCATTGCATGTCTGTTCTTCTCACAAACCACACATGCATCCAGCAGAGTTCATTGCATGTGTGTTCTTTTCACAAACCACATATGGATCCACAAGCATCATTGAAATGTCTATTCTTTCCACAAACCACATATGGATGCACAAGAGTCATTGCATGTGTATTATTTTCACAAACCACATTTGGATCCACTAGAGTCATTGCATGTGTGTTCTTTCAATAAACCACAGCTAGAGTCGTTGCATCTATGTTCTCTTCATTAACCACTACTAGAGTCATTGCATGTGTGTTCTTATCAAAAACCACATACGGATCCACCAGAGTCATTGCATGTGTGTTATTTTCACAAACCACATGGATCCATCAGTGTTATTACATGTGTGTTCTTTTAATAAACCACATCTAGAGTCACTGCATGTTTGTTATTGTCATAAACCACATGGATCCACTAGTGCCATTGCATGTGTGTTCTTTTCGCAAACCACATGTGGATCCACTAGTGTCATTGCATGTGTGTTATATTCATGAACCACATATGGATCCACCAATGTCATTGAATGTGTGTTCTTTTCACAAACCATATATGGATTCACCAGAGTCATTGCATGTGTGTTCTTTCAATAAACCAAGCTAGAGTCATTGCATCTCTATTCTTTTCATTAACCACAGCTAGAGTCGTTGCATGACTATTCTTCTCACAAGCCACATATGGATCCACCAGAGTCATTGTATGTGTGTTCGTCTCACAAACCACATGGATCCACCAGTGTTATTGCATGTGTGTTCTTTTAATAAACCATAGCTAGAGTCCCAAGATCTTTGTTCTTTTCAAAAACCACATATGGATCCACCAGTTTCATTGCAAGTGTCTTCTTTTCATTAACAACAGCTAGAGTCATTGCATGTGTGTTCTTTTCACAAACCACATGTGGATCCACTAGAGTCATTGCATGTGTGTTCTTTTCACAAACCTCATATGGATCCACCAGTGTTCACTGCATGTCTGTTCTTTTCACAAACCACATATGGATCCCCTAGAGTCATTGCATGTGTGTTCTTTTCACAAACCAAATGTAGATCCACAAGAGTTCATTGCATGACTGTTCTTTTCACAAACCACATATGCATCCAGCAGAGTTCA
Source organism: Avena sativa (assembly GCA_916181665.1). Classification (NCBI taxonomy): domain Eukaryota; kingdom Viridiplantae; phylum Streptophyta; class Magnoliopsida; order Poales; family Poaceae; genus Avena; species Avena sativa. The sequence goes on along the minus strand of OV702289.1, from coordinate 536,823,800 downwards.
TTGCATGTGTGTTCTTTTCGGAAACCACATATGGATCCACAAGCGTCATTGAAATGTCTGTTCTTTCCACAAACCACATATGGATCCACAAGAGTTATTGCATGTGTATTCTTTTCAAAAACCACATATGGATCCACCAGAGTCATTGCATGTGTGTTCTTTCAATAAACCACAGCTAGAGTCATTGCATCTCTATTCCTTTCATTAACCACAGCTAGAGTCATTGCATGTGTGTTCTTCTCAAAAACCACATATGGATCCACCAGAGTCATTGTATGTGTGTTATTTTCACAAACCATATATGGATCCACCAAAGTCATTGCATGTGTGTTCTTTCAATAAACCACAGCTAGAGTCATTGCATCTCTGTTCTTTTCATTAACCATAGCTAGAGTCATTACATGTCTGTTCTTCTCACAAGCCACATATGGATCCACCAGAGTCATTGTATGTGTATTCTTCTCACAAACCACATTGATCCACCAATGTTATTGCATGTGTGTTGTTTTAATAAACCATAGCTAGAGTCACTAGATCTCTGTTCTTTTCAAAAACCACATATGGATCCACCAGTTTCATTGCATGTGTCTTCTTTTCATTAACAACAACTAGAGTCATTGCATGTGTGTTCTTTTCACAAACCACATATGGATCCACTAGATTCATTGCATGAGTGTTCTTTTCACAAACCACATATGGATCCACCAGTGTTCACTGCATGTCTGTTCTTTTCACAAACCACATATGGATCCCCTAGTGTCATTGCATGTGTGCTCTTTTCACAAACCAAATGTAGATCCACAAGATTTCATTGCATGTCTGTTCTTCTCACAAACCACATATGCATCCAGCAGAGTTCATTGCATGTGTGTTCTTTTCACAAACCACATATGGATCCACAAGCATCATTGAAATGTCTATTCTTTCCACAAACCACATATGGATGCACAAGAGTCATTGCATGTGTATTATTTTCACAAACCACATTTGGATCCACTAGAGTCATTGCATGTGTGTTCTTTCAATAAACCACAGCTAGAGTCGTTGCATCTATGTTCTCTTCATTAACCACTACTAGAGTCATTGCATGTGTGTTCTTATCAAAAACCACAGACGGATCCACCAGAGTCATTGCATGTGTGTTATTTTCACAAACCACATGGATCCATCAGTGTTATTACATGTGTGTTCTTTTAATAAACCACATCTAGAGTCACTGCATGTTTGTTATTGTCATAAACCACATGGATCCACTAGTGCCATTGCATGTGTGTTCTTTTCGCAAACCACATGTGGATCCACTAGTGTCATTCCATGTGTGTTATATTCATGAACCACATATGGATCCACCAATGTCATTGAATGTGTGTTCTTTTCACAAACCATATATGGATTCACCAGAGTCATTGCATGTGTGTTCTTTCAATAAACCAAGCTAGAGTCATTGCATCTCTATTCTTTTCATTAACCACAGCTAGAGTCGTTGCATGACTATTCTTCTCACAAGCCACATATGGATCCACCAGAGTCATTGTATGTGTGTTCGTCTCACAAACCACATGGATCCACCAGTGTTATTGCATGTGTGTTCTTTTAATAAACCATAGCTAGAGTCCCAAGATCTTTGTTCTTTTCAAAAACCACATATGGATCCACCAGTTTCATTGCAAGTGTCTTCTTTTCATTAACAACAGCTAGAGTCATTGCATGTCTGTTCTTTTCACAAACCACATGTGGATCCACTAGAGTCATTGCATGTGTGTTCTTTTCACAAACCTCATATGGATCCACCAGTGTTCACTGCATGTCTGTTCTTTTCACAAACCACATATGGATCCCCTAGAGTCATTGCATGTGTGTTATTTTCACAAACCAAATGTAGATCCACAAGAGTTCATTGCATGACTGTTCTTTTCACAAACCACATATGCATCCAGCAGAGTTCATTGCATGTGTGTTCTTTTCACAAACCACATATGGATCCACAAGCGCCATTGAAATGTCTGTTCTTTCCACAAACCACATATGGATCCACAAGAGTTATTGCATGTGTATTCTTTTCAAAAACCACATATGGATCCACCAGAGTCATTGCATGTGTGTTCTTTCAATAAACCACAGCTAGAGTCATTGCATCTCTATTCCTTTCATTAACCACAGCTAGAGTCATTGCATGTGTGTTCTTCTCAAAAACCACATATGGATCCACCAGAGTCATTGTATGTGTGTTATTTTCACAAACCACATGGATCGACCAGTGTTATTGCATGTGTGTTCTTTTAATAAACCATAGCTAGAGCCAGTCCATGCGTGTTATTGTCATAAACCACATGGATCCACCGGTGTCATTGCATGTGTGTTCTTTTCAAAAACCACATGTGGATCCACCAGTGTCATTGCATGTGTGTTCTTTTCATGAACCACATATGGATCCACCAGTGTCATTGAATTTGCGTTCTTTTCACAAACCACATATGGATCCACCAGAGTCATTGCATGTGTGTTCTTTCAATAAACCACAGCTAGAGTCATTGCATCTCTATTCTTTTCATTAACCACAGCTAGAGTCATTGAATGTGTGTTCTTCTCACAAACCACATATCGATCCACCAGAGTCATTTAATGTGTGTTCTTCTCACAAACCACATGGAACCAGCAGTTTTATTGCATGTGTGTTCTTTTAATAAACCACAGCTAGAGTCACTGGATATCTGTTCTTTTCACAAACCACATATGGATCCACCAGTTTCATTGCATGTGTGTTCTTTTCATTAACAACAACTAGAGTCACTGCATGTGTGTTCTTTTCATAAACCACAACTGGATCCACTAGAGTCATTGCATGTGTGTTCTTTTCACAAACCACATATGGATCCACGAGTGTTCACTACATGTGTGTTCTTTTCACAAACCACATATGGATCCCCTAGTGTCATTGCATGTGTGTTATTTACACAAACCACATATGGATCCACCAGAGTCATTGCATATGTGTTCTTTTCACAAACCACATGGATCCACCAGTGTTATTGCATCTGTGTTCTTTTAATAAACCACAGCTAGAGTCATTGCAGGTGTGTTATTATCATAAACCACATGGATCCACCAGTGTCATTGAATGTGTGTTCTTTTCACAAACCACATATGGATCCACTAGAGTCATTGCATGTGTGTTCTTTCAATAAACCACAGCTAGAGTCATTGGATCTCTGTTCTTTTCATTAACCATAGCTAGAGTCATTGCATGTCTATTCTTCTCATAAACCACATATGGATCCACCAGAGTCGTTGCATGTGTGTTATTCTCGCAAACCACATGGAACCACCAGTGTTATTGCATGTGTGTTCTTTTAATAAACCACAGCTAGAGTCACTGGATATCTGTTCTTTTCACAAACCACATATGGATCCACCAGTTTCATTGCATGTGTGTTCTTTTCATTAACAACAACTAGAGTCATTGCATGTGTGTTCTTTTCACAAACCACATGTGGATCCACTAGAGTCATTGCATGTGTGTTCTTTTTACAAACCACATATGGATCCACCAGTGTTCATTGCATGTCTGTTCATTTCACAAACCACATATGGATCCCCTAGTGTCATTGCATGTCTGTTCTTTTCACACCCACATATGGATCCACCAGATTTCATTGCATGTGTGTTCTTTTCATAGACCACATATGGATCCACCAGTGTTCATTGCATGTGTGTTCTTTTAATAAACCACAGCTAGAGTCACTGCATGTGTGTTATTATCATAAGCCACATGGATCCACCAGTGTCATTGCATGTGTGTTATTTTCATAAACCACATGGATCCACCAGTGTTATTACATGTGTGTTCTTTTAATAAACCACAGCTAGAGTCACTGCATGTGTGTTATAGTCATAAACCACATGGATCCACTAGTGTCATTGCATGTGTGTTCTTTTCACAAACCACATGTGAATCCACCAGTGTCATTACATGTGTGTTCTTTTCATGAACCACATATGGATCCACCAATGTTATTGAATTTGTGTTCTTTTCACAAACCACATATGGATCCACCAAAGTCATTGCATGTGTGTTCTTTCAATAAACCACAACTAGAGTCATTGCATCTCTATTATTTTCATTAACCACATCTAGAGTCATTGAATGTGTGTTCTTCTCACAAACCACATATGGATCTACCAGAGTCATTGCATGTGTGTTCTTCTCACAAACCACATGGAACCACCAGTGTTATTGCATGTGTGTTCTTTTAATAAACCACAGCTAGAGTCATTGCATCTCTGTTCTTTTCACAAACCACATATGGATCCACCAGTTTCATTGCATGTGTGTTATTTTCATTAACAACAGCTAGAGTCATTGCATGTGTGTTCTTTTCACAAACCATATGTGGATCCACTAGAGTCATTGCATGTGTGTTCTTTTCACAAACCACATATGGATCCACGAGTGTTCACTGCATGTGTGTTCTTTTTACAAACCACATATGGATCCCCTAGTGTCATTGCATGTGTGTTCTTTTCACAAACCACATATGGATCCACCAGAGTCATTGCATGTGTGTTTTTTCACAAACCACATGGATCCACCAGTGTTATTGCATCTTTGTTCTTTTAATAAACCACAGCTAGAGTCATTCCATGTGTGTTATGGTCATAAACCACATGGATCCACCAGTGTCATTGCATGTGTGTTCTTTACACAAACCACATGTGGATCCACCAGTGTCATTGCATGTGTGTTCTTTTCATGAACCGCATATGGATCCACCAGTGTCATTGAATGTGTGTTATTTTCACAAACCACATATGGATCCACTAGAGCCATTACATGTGTGTTCTTTCAATAAACCACAGCTAGAGTCATTGGATCTCTGTTCTTTTCATTAACCACAGCCAGAGTCATTGCATGTCTGTTCTTCTCACAAACCACATATGGATCCACCAGAGTCATTGCATGTGTGTTCTTCTCACAAACCGCATGGAACCACCAGTGTTATTGCATGTGTGTTCTTTTAATAAACCACAGCTAGAGTCACAGGATCTCTGTTCTTTTCACAAACCACATATGGATCCACCAGTTTCATTGCATGTGTGTTCTTTTCATTAACAACAGCTAGAGTCATTACATGTGTGTTATTTTCACAAACCACATGTGGATCCACTAGAGTCATTGCATGTGTGTTCTTTTTACAAACCACATATGGATCCACTAGTGTTCATTGCATGTATGTTCTTTTCACAAACCACATATGGATCCCCTAGTGTCATTGCATGTTTGTTCTTTTCACACCCACATATGGATCCACCAGATTTAATTGCATGTGTGTTCTTTTCACAGACCACATATGGATCCACCAGTGTTCATTGCATGTGTGTTCTTTTAATAAACCACAGCTAGAGTCATTACATGTGTGTTATTGTCATAAACCACATGGATCGACCAGTGTCATTGCATGTGTGTTATTTTCAGAAACCACATGTGGATCCACTAGTGTCATTGCATGTGTGTTCTTTTCATGAACCACATATGGATCCACCAGTGTCATTGAATGTGTGTTCTTTTCACAAACCACATATGGATCCACCAGAGTCATTGCATGTGTGTTATTTCAATAAACCATAGCTAGAGTCATTGCATCTCTGTTCTTTTCATTAACCACAGCTAGAGTCATTGCATGTCCGTTCTTCTCACAAACCACATATGGATCCACTAGAGTCATTGCATCTGTGTTCTTCTCACAAACCACATGGATCCACCAGTGTTATTGCATGTGTGTTCTTTTAATAAACCATAGCTAGAGTCATTGGATCTCTATTCTTTTCATAGACCACATATGGATCCACCAGTTTCATTGCATGTGTGTTCTTTACATTAACAACAGCTAGAGTCATTGCATGTGTGTTCTTTTCACAAACCGTATGTGGATCCACTAGAGTCATTGCATGTGTGTTCTTTTCACAAACCACATATGGATCCACCAGTGTTCATTGCATGTCTATTCTTTTCACAAACCACATATGGATCCCCTAGTGTCATTTCATGTGTGTTCTTTTCACAAACCACATATGGATCCACCAGTGTCATTGAAATGTGTGTTCTTTTCACAAACCACATGGATCCACCAGTGTTATTGTGTGTGTGTTCTTTTAATAAACCGCAGCTAGAGTCACTGCATGTGTGTTATTGTCATAAACCACATGGATCCACTAGTGTGATTGCATGTGTGTTCTTTTCACAAACGACATGTGGATCCACCAGTGTCATTGCATGTGTGTTCTTTTCATGAACCACAGATGGATCCACAAGTGTCATTGAATGTGTATTATTTTCACAAACCACCTATGGATCCACTAGAGTCATTGCATGTGTGTTCTTTCAATAAACCACAACTAGAGTCATTGCATCTCTGCTCTTTTCATTAACTACAGCTAGAGTCATTGAATGTGTGTTCTTCTCAGAAACTACATATGGATCCACCAAAGTTATTGCATGTGTGTTATTCTCACAAACCACATGGAACCACCAGTGTTATTGCATGTGTGTTCTTTTAATAAACCACAGCTAGAGTCATTGCATGTGTTTTCTTTTCAAAGACCACACATGGAACCACCAGTGTCATTGCATGTGTGTTCTTTTCACAGACCACATATGGATCCACGAGTGTCCATTGCATGTGTGTTCTTTCCACTGACCACGTATGGATCCACCAGTGTCATTGCATGTGTGTTCTTCTCATAACCACATATGGATCCTAACCTTAGGAGAGCCCTAACCTTAGCCCCCCACTGGTAGCCGTTAGACCGAGTCTTCTAGAAGGCACGCCCTAACATAGTTGTTCTGCATGACGATTGTTACATACCGTTCGATCGGGGCGCTTGGATGATTGGGATTGTCTTCGTGAGAGCGATCCACGAGTAGGTTGTTCTGCGACATGATTGGCCATGCTTGCTGCCCGCTTGCTCTGGACAAACTGGCAACACTAGGCGCTCCCCTTTTGCGAGTGTCACGACTCACGAGTTCAGTGGGCCATATGCCAGTGTCACGTCCCCTTTACTTCTCTTCCTCCCCATACTTCTCTTTCTTCCCCTCAAAGACACTTTCCCCACTTCTCTCCCATCCTGCCGTAGCCGCAAGCTGACGGCTCCTCCAGCTATCTCTCCCGCAGCCACCCCAGTCCCCCACCACCCCTCTCGCCATGGGTTCAAGGGGAGACGGTGAAGAAACGCGTCGTGACGACAGGGACGGTGATTTTGATGTCAGTCGTCTCATCTCTATCTCTATCATCTATGGCCAGTAATCTATTTTGAGCTAGATCTACTCTGTTTACTCATGCGCGTATGATGTTTTAAGCCAACCAAACGCTGTACGACTCCGACTATCACGGTTTAGCAGCTGAAGATAGTCCTCCTCTATGTAAACATGGATATGTGCCAGCTAAATTTGTAGCGTTCAAAGGACGAAATGCAGGCATGAGGTTTTTATGGTGTCAAGGACATCGTGTAATGATGCAAGGCAGAAGTTGTGGTGTTGTCAAATGGGTAGATCCAGAGTGGCCCAAATTGATGCAGAAAACGCTAGACAAACTATGGGATATGACTGTCGAGTTGAAAGAATCCATAGTCAACTCACTTCTTGACAGTGCTGAGATGAAGCTATGGGACCTAGTTGACACGACCAAGCTTAACCGAGATCTGAGGAGGGTGCAAGACAAGGTTAGAAAAGTCGAGAAGGAGAGGGACGTGGTTTTGGCCCTGAAGGCTAAAGCAGAGCAAGAACTGACTCAAGAAAGGAATGATCTTCACCAGGCCAAAGTCCTGTAGTTCACAACTATGAGTATTGACAAGTGCATGAGGAAAAATGCAGAGAAACAATTGAAAATTGATACGTTTCTAACGTATCTATAATTTTTGATGTTCCATGCTTGGTTTATATCTACTTTCTTATGTTTTGTCCACACTTTGGAGTACTTTTACACATTTTCTAGAACTAACCTATTAACAAGATGCCACAGTGCTAGTTGCCTGTTTTCTTCTGTTTTTGCTTCCAGAAAAGTCAGAAAATGAATATTCTCGGAATTGGACCAGACAAAAACAAAGTCGATATTTTACCGGAAGACTCACGGATCCAGAAGACGAGACGGAGAGGGGCCACAGGGTGGCCACACCATGTGGTGGCGCGGGCTAGCCTTGGCCACGCCACCAGGTGGTGTGGGCCCCCTGGCCGCCCACCGACCTTGCCTCTTCACCTATAAGATGCCCCCCGATGCAAAAACCCTATATCGTCAAGCCTCCAGCCACGAAAAGTTCCACAACACCGTCGCCACCGAAGGGGAGATTCGGGGGACAGAAAGTCTCTGTTCCGGCACCCTGCCGGGACGGGGAAGTACCCCCGGAGCCATCTCCATCGATCTCCACCACCATCTCCATCACTATTGCTTATTCCCATGATTATGAGGGAGTAGTTCTTCCTCAAGGCTAAGGGTTCTATCGGTAGCTATGTGTTCATCTCTCTCTCTATGCATGATCATATTGTGATCATGAGCTTTGTAATCAAGTAGATCTACCTTGGTACTCAAGTGCTTTAATAGATCTCTGCTCTCCCCAAGTGTGTGAAGTTGACAGTGTACACACCATGGTGGCACTTAGGCTAGAGATTTCAAATACTTGTTATGGGTTATATTTGGAGGTGGATGTCTTTATGAAATTGTGGTGTTTGTTGGAACCATCTAGTGCTCAAGGTGACAGTGTGGGGTTATCTAGATGTGGAAAACAAACTTTGAGGTGTGTTGTTATAGCCCTACCATCAATTAGAGTGTCCAACCGGAGAGTAGTTAAGAGTAGTATCATAAAGAGGAGATATTTATATGAGAGTGTTCACTAGTGAAAGTATGATCCCTAGGCCTTGTTTCTTACCATTGAAACACCATTTGCAAATAGATCTGTTACATGTTTGCTTGCTTCCATCTTTATTTCATTTTGCCTTTAGTCTCTTCTAGGCCATCAAAGTATTTTCTAGCACTGTTATCTTATATCCATACCACTTGTATTTCACTATCTCTTCGCCGAACTAGTGCACCTATACACCTGACAAGTGTATTGGGTGTGTTGGGGACACAAGAGACTTCGTGTATCTTGATTGCAGGGTTGCTTGAGAGGCGATACCTTTGACCACTTCCTCCATGAGTTCGATAAACCTTGGGTGATCCACTTAAGGGAAAACTTGCTGCTGTTCTACAAACCTCTGCACTTGGAGGCCCAACAACTGTCTATAAGAATAGAAGTGCATAGACATCAAGCTCTTTTCTGGCGTCATTGCCGGGGAGGTAAGGTAAAAGGTACTCACATCCTCCGGTGTGTGTGCTCGAAGTTATTTCCTTTAGATTATGTAATTTTGTCTTTTTGTTTCTTGTTTTCACTAGTTAGGCTTAATGGAAACAATAAAAAATTAGAGAGCTTTTTAGTATTTTTCCTAATGTAGAACATGAATTGTCTGAAAAGAAAATTAAAAAACCCATGGAACTTTCTTTGGATGCTAATAGCAATGTTTTCATTATGAATCTTTTGAACACCTTTGTTACTAATGCTATGGAAACGTCTAAGCTTGGGGAAGTAGGTTTTTATGCAAATGATCTTTTTAGTTCCCCAACTTTAAAGAAGAAAATTTGCTCTGATGATACTTTATATCCCATATGTGGTAATTCTAATGATACTTGTGATATTTTAAATCCACATACTGAAAGCATCCCTTTTAAAATACCTATAAAAATGGTTGAACGTATTATGAATAACTACTATTTTGGATATGGAACTGTGCATCCTGGTGATCATTTGCTCTTTATACATGAATTATGTGAGTTGTTAAAGTGTGCAAGTATTTCAATGAACCAAGTTAAGAGTAAGCTATTCCCTTTTTCACTTAAGGGCAAAGCAAGGGAGTGGTATGAGCTACTAGATGATCCTCATCATTTGGAGTGTAAGGAACTTGAATCTCTCTTTTACTCTAAATTTTATCCTCCTCATGAAATTCATAAAGATAGGAATTACATTTATAATTTTCATCCACATGATGGATAAAGTATTGCCCAAGCATGGGGAGATTAAAGTCACTAATGCTCAAATATCCCATTCATGAGCTCTCCAGTAATATTGTTATTAATAATTTCTATGCAAGGCTTTTAGGACATTACAAGGACTATCTAGATACTTGTTTAGAGGGATCCTTCAAAAGTAAGGAGGCCAAAGCTAAGTGGGATCTTCTTGAAACAATTCAAAGCAATACCGAAGATTGGGATAACAACAAAGGTAAAGAACCAGGTATAAACTATGAGTATGATTGCATTAAGACTTTCGCTGAAACTGCTGATTTTCAAGAGCTTAGTGCTAAATATGGTCTTGATCCTCAAATTCTTATTGATTGTTATAGAACCTTTGCTTCTCATATTAATCCTCCTAAAGAAAAATGGGACATGTATCATGAGCCTTATAAAGACATTTGCATGGAAAATGAAATTGTTATTAATGATAGCAATAAACATGCTCAAACCTCTGAAAGTACTACTTCTTATAAGCATGTTAATTTTTGTGGAATACATAGACCTTGTGAGGATAATCAAATTGAAGAAGAATATTGTAGCAGCCATAGGAATGAAAAAACTAGAATGTGGTATAGGGCTCTAAATGATCTTGGTAAAAAAGTGTGTGCCCTCTATCCTTTTATTTGTGAACTTTGCTTTGAAGTGGGTCATTTCAATTTTCAATGCTCAGGCCATAATAATAGCCCTTCTAACCAATGAGTACTACAAGTTTGTATTGTGATGACATGATCACTCCTAATCAGCATGATGAACTTACATTATTTTTGGGGTGTGAAGAGTTATCAAGAAAAACTTCTTTGGTAGATATGAGTGCTTTTGGTATGAATAGCATCATGCATGGTTGTCATCTTTATTGTGTTGATAATTGCCAAACAAATACTTACATACAAAATATTATAAAAGATGAGGTTTTACCAAAATATGACAGGACTAATATGTGTTTTCTTCTTATTAATGAAAAGGAGGAATCCTCCAAAGTTTCTTCTATTGTCTCTAATAATGAACCAGGGTATATGGAGAAGCTTCTTTTCAAGCCTCTCCCTCCGAAAGGGAAGAAGAAAAAGAAGAGGAGGAGGAGTAAAAGGAGAGAGGAAACGGTATTTTCCCCTAAGCATGTTGCTCCTATTATAGTTTCTGATGAGTCTGAACTCGATGATGTTCCTATGCCTATTACCTATAGTAGTGATCATGATTGGGAAAAGCACACTACTTTTGATATTGATAATCTCTTCGGTACCAATTCTGAAAATGATGATGTTAATAATTGATGCACTATTAGTACTATCCATGTTCCTTCCAATGATGATATGTTTACAAATGAAATAACTTTGGGAGATAACTATTATATTGCTTATGATGATGTTATACCTCCAATATATGATGATTACAATGATAAATATGATATTTTCAGCCCACCTACTATTGAGGAGAAAATTAATTATGATTACAATATGCCTCCTATATTTGATGATTATGGTGATGAGAATAATAATGATAGCTATTTTGTTGAATTTGCTCCCACTACAATTAATAAGAATGACTATGTTCATGTGGGGAGTATTAATTCTTTTATGCATGTGGCTCATGATAAGAATGTTTCATGTGATAGTTATATTGTTAATTTTATCCATGATGCTATTGAAATTTATTATGAGAGAGTGAAACATGGTTTTATGCATCTCAACAATATTAAGTTTCCCCTCTTTATGTTGAAAGTCTTGAAGTTGCACTTGTTTTGCTTTACTATGCTTATTTCTTTGTGCTTTCATGACTTGTTTATTTACAAGATTCCTATGCATAGGAAGTGGGTTAGACTTAAATGTTATTTGAATTTGCTTCTTGATGCTCTCTTTTACTCTCAATTCATATTTCCTATGTGAGCATCTTCTCAAACTTTCATGCCTAACTTAAAGGCGTTAAAGAAAAGTACTTATTGGGAGATAACCCAAAAGTTTTAAATGAGTCATGGAAGTTATTACTTCTGTCATAACCGCTCCTTATCCTTTTTAGTTGCTTTTTGTGCCAAGAGTAACCTCTAATGAGAGAGAAGTAATGACTGGGAAAGTTGTTGTCCCGAAACAGATTTCTGTGCTTCACCATAAAAACTCGTTTAAAATCTCTGTCTGTCGTTTTGAGGCATGAATTTTTGTGCTTGTGCCCCAGGATGTTATGTAACTTTTGTTAGTTCAAAACTTTTTGATTTGAGCAACAGAAGGTCTTCGAAAAAAATCGTATTTATTTGCTGGTCTGTTTTGACAGATTTCTGCCATTATTTGCATTTGCTTCTTGTTGGTTCTTTTTTTGTGTTCTTTTGGGGAACTGAGCTTTTTGAGGGAAGTGCTACAGTAGCTAGTGTTTTAATGGAAGTTTTATTGGTATTGAAACTGAACCCAAAGACTTATTATCTTGAGTGCACTAATGTTGCTAATAAAGATTGTGTGAAGTTTTGTATGAAGGAAAAATTCCATGTGTATGGAAGGAATGAGTAATGAGATGAAGAATGGACTAAAGCTCAAGCTTGCGGATGCCATGCGTTTCACCCCAAGAAATATCCAAGAAGTACAAGCGTCAAAGCTTGGAGATGCCCAAGGCATCCTCTTCTTCATCAATAAAAATCTCAGGTTTCTTCCAAACGCTTCATTTTTATTGTTTCATGCACAGTTGTGTTGTTCTTGGAGCGTCTTCTTTTTCTTTTTCATTTTTGTTTTTAGTTTTCTTGGTTTTCTTAGTTTTCTGAATAAATTGTTTGGACCCCCTCTTTCATGCATTTGTTTTCAAATAGTTTGGTTTGGATTGGAAAAGAGTAGGAAAAGTTCATGCTTAAGTGGTAAAGAGAGCTTGTTTTTGACTGTGGCCTATGCTTTGTTATGCCATGCTTGATATTGTTTTGGCTTTATGATTAGTATTATTAGCTGTAGCATGACTTGTTATAAACAATTGAGATTGCTTAATGTGTCTTTGAAGAATCATGCGTTGTTTTAGCATATTAAAGCATAGTATTGTGGTATTCTCCTTTGATGCTTTATTTCGGTTGACTTGGCACATGCTCACACCATGTATTACTATCCCAAGTCACCATAGCCTTTATGATCCTTTAGTTTTCGACTTGTAGTATCACTTTATCCTTTGATCAATGATGTTTTGTCGCTCTACATGATTAGGGCCATTATTGCTCTCTTAGTTTGTCGCTCCCAGTCTTTTGCTAGCCTCTGTAGCCAATTAGGAGTTCGACTCATGCATCCAACTCCTTAAACCAAGTTATTCCAAAAATTCCACCATACCTACCTACTAGCATATGTTATTCCAAGTATATTCATGTTTTTATCTACCTTCCAAAATAAACTTGTTATGAGAAAACTAGTGATTAAACCTCTCGCGAACTTGGTGGCACACTTTACTTTTCTTTCCCTTAATAAACTTGAACCATTGTGTCGTCTATGTTGTCATGGGGAACCATGTTGTACTTATTTTTTGGTGATTAGCAGAACCATGTTGTCATGGGGAACGCTTTCAACATTGCACTTGTACTTTGTACCTAGTTGATATCATGCTCTTTTGTCTATGGATGTCATCCGTGTGAAATGAAAGGGGAGCTTGTAAGTCCATGGAGTTATGTATATGTGTTAGAGAAATGCCTGGGCCGCTGGTCCAATCCATGTTGTCATGGTGGAAACCTGCAGCGTAACCATAAAGAGCTGTTTATGAAGCATTCTTCTTATAAAAAAGAGTCAGATATTGAGAAAAAAGAGAAAAAAGAAAAAAATATGCGAAAAGAGGAAAGAGAGAAAAAAGCACCATATTCCCATGGTAAATAAGAAGATTGCTGAGATGCTCGTTGTCTGCTTGCCTTGTCATTTTGATATGGGGATTCTTCCGTATCATCGGGCAAGGGGTACCCCGTTGGCGGTTCTCTATGATACACATGTACTTATGATGACAAGAACTTACCGGTGACTAAACTTGAGTAGCACGAGGAGCAGCCCTCGTATTCAAGGGACATGAGATTTCCAACTTATACTTCGTCAAGCATATACACCATAGTTTGTTCACTTTAACCTTAATCACTTCAAGATGCTTATGATAGGGGCAATGAGAGCTGAAAGCAATTAAGTACCATAATTTTGGGAAGTTCTTTATGAGACTTGAATCCCTACTTCCTTCTTTGAAGGCCTTTCTTTTACTTTTTTGTCGAGTCTCCACCTTCTACCTTTATGCACCTACTTTTAGAGCATAGTGGCCATTCTTAGTTCTATGTGCATTGTCCCAAGACTTGTTGATTGATGCATAACTTGATATTGCTTGTTCTTAAACTATTTGTATCTAGTCACTCTTATGAACTTTGAAGGTGTCCTATGCATTTATATTTGCTACTATATGAGGGACAAGCTGAATGCCATGATGCTATGTTTTCTTTATGTGAAACAAACAAACGTCTTGCAAAGCATTGTTATTCATGAATCTTTTGTTTGTGCCTTTTCTTGTTACAACATAGTTGCTATGTCTTATTGTTAGAACTTTATCTTCCATGCTATGTTGAAGTACTATGATTCCAGCTATCAATGTTTTACAAATACTTTGATCAAGTTTATGATGGTGCATGTCACCTCAAAAATTATTCCTTTTTATCACTTACCTACTCGAGGACGAGCAGGAGTTAACCTTGGGGATGTTGATATGTTGCTAACGTATCTATAATTTTTGATGTTCCATGCTTGGTTTATATCTACTTTCTTATGTTTTGTCCACACTTTGGAGTAGTTTTACACATTTTCTGGAACTAACCTATTAACAAGATGCCACAGTTACAGTTGCATGTTTTCCTCTGTTTTGGTTCCAGAAAAGTCAGAAAATGAATATTCTCGGAATTGGACCGGACAAAAGCCAAAGTCGATATTTTACCGGAAGACTCACGGAGCTAGAAGACGAGATGGAGAGGGGCCACAGGGCGGCCACACCATGTGGTGGCGCAGCCAGGCCACACCATGTGGTGGTGCGGGCTAGCCCTGGCTGCACCACTAGGTGGTGTGGGCCCCCTGGCCGCCCATCGACCTTGCCTCTTCGCCTATAAGATGCCTCCCGATGTAAAAACCCTAGATCGTCAAGCCTCCAGCCACGAAAAGTTCCGCAGCGCCACCACCACCGAAGGGGAGATTCGAGGGATAGAAAGTCTCTGTTCCGGCACCCTGTCGGGATAGGGAAGTGCCCCCGGAGCCATCTCCATCGATCTCCACCACCATCTCCATCGCTGTTGCTTATTCCCATGATGATGAGGGAATAGTTCTTCCTCGAGGCTAAGGGTTCTATCGGTAGCTATGTGTTCATCTCTCTCTCTATGCATGATCATATTGTGATCATGAGCTTTGTAATCAAGTAGATCTACCTTGCTACTCAAGTGCTTTAATAGATCTCTGCTCTCCCCATGTGTGTGAAGTTGACAGTGTGCACACCATGGTGGCACTTAGGCTAGAGATTTCAAATACTTGTTATGAGTTATATTTGGAGTTGGATGTCTTTATGAAATTGTGGTGTTTGTTGGAACCATCTAGTGTTCAAGGTGACAGTGTGGGGTTATGTAGATGTGGAAAGCAAACTTTGAGGTGTGCTGTTATAGCCCTACCATCGATTAGAGTGTCCAACCAGAGAGTAGTTAAGAGTAGTACCATAAAAAGAAGATATTTATATGAGAGTGTTCACTAGTGAAAGTATCATACCTAGGCCTTGTTTCTTAGCATTGAAACACCGTTTGCAACTAGATCTGTTACATGTTTGCTTGCTTCAGATTGCCTTTAGTCTCTTCCACGCTATCAAAGTATTTTCTAGCACCGTTATCTTATATCCATACCACTTGTATTTCACTATCTCTTCGCCGAACGAGTGCACCTATACACCTGACAAGTGTATTGGGTGTGTTGGGGACACAAGAGACTTCTTGTATCTTGATTGCAGGGTTGCTTGAGAGGGGATACCTTTGACCACTTCCTCCCTGAGTTTGATAAACCTTGGGTGATCCACTTAAGGGAAAACTTGCTGCTGTTCTACAAACCTCTGCACTTGGAGGCCCAACAACTGTCTACAAGAATAGAAGTGCATAGACATCAAAGATGTGCAAGTAAGATGCTAAAAGGAAGGAGCATATGATTCGATCCTTGCTTTCAAGGGAAGATGCACATCGAGCTAAGATTAGGAAGATCAAGGAGATGTGTGATAACTAGTTCTATTTAGCTTGAGCTCCGTACTTTTTTAAGTTGTAATAGTAGTACTTGTACATACTAGCGGTCTGAACTAGTGGTCCCGGAGTCCTGGGAGAGAAAAAATGGTCGCCCGTTAATCTATCTTAACCCTGCATTACTTCCTTTTCTCTGATCATGGTGGTATTCTGACATTGGTGATTTGTTTAAATGTAATCTGCGTGGATTGTGCCGCATGAAAATGGCACAACCACAATTTATAAAGTGGAAGCACGTACACCCGGTTACTAGAGATCCGGGAGCTTCGCCAGATGCAAAGGATGCAGGAGCAGGGAGGCGAGGAGATAGACGGGCTCACGATTAGGCCAGAAAGTGGTACCGCTTTCCTCATCATCTGGGCATTATCGGTTGCCATTGTTTTTTATGTTGCCATGTCATTGTGCATCAGCTGAAATAAGTTGCTACTTCGTGGAGTATAGCAGCTTAAATAATTTGTTTCTGTGTCACTTACATTCTATCGAATTTGGAGACCTCCTACCCCTCAGCAATCATGGAACCGGTGTTGCATGTTTTCAAATAGTAGTGGCACAATCACTATTTTGGATTCAACTACTGACTCGGGCATTTCCAAACCCTAAGTCGCGGTACATTTTACTCCAAGAACATGGGTAGATTGTTTCGCCCCGCAAAGTTCCACACAGAGCTCCAGAATTTAACTTACATATATAGTTTCAAGTTAACACATTACTATGCATCGTCATTGCCACCAGCCTTCTTCCCCAGCCTGGGTGCCAAGACTTCATGTCCACTGGCTTCTTCATTTCCTTCCTTCTTCCCCTTCCTCGGTGCCAATTTTCTTAGCTTCACGTACTCTGCATCGCCGGGAAAATTAGCACCAGAATCGTGTCCATCATCATCTTTCCACTCGTTTTTATTTTCTTCGAGCAGCAAAATTACTGACCCGACAGTAATGTTTCTAACCTTGTGGCGCTTCCTATCAAAGAAACAGGACTGTTGCATAACTGCCCAATATCTACAGAATAAATAAAACAAAAATTACAATTCAGCATAAACATGAGAACCCCAAGAGACTTTTGCTTACTAGGAGCTAATTGGGTTCGAGCAACCACCCTATCCAAGAATAGAAGGGCGACTCCCAGTTGCAGCAGCTTCCACATCTAGTACATCACAATTCAGCTCAAACATGCAAGACGAAGCATACCTTTTCATCAACCCAATTAGCTGACTGTCACTCGTTAGAGGAACCATGATGCCACGTTCATCCATGAAGCTGAACTTTGCAGTCTGCTTCGGCCATATTTCATCATGATTATGTAGAGTAGCAACCATACCAGAGATAGTGCAGATCTGCGTAGGTGCTTCTTCCATCGTGATACAATGGTGTCCATACCACTTGCCCTTCACCCTTTCTGATTTAGAGTCGTACCTGAAGAGGACTACCGTAACCAGGTAAGGGTGGTTCGCGGAGATCCCACTTGACAGAAAACTATGGACAAAATATGTTTGTCAGCATTGGGATAACAAACAATTTTAGGTTCAGTAGCCAGCTAGTAGTTATAATTAGTGCGAATAGCAAAGATAAGGGTAGCTCACCCGCATGTAGCCAGAAAGTCTTCTTCCTCGGTAGTAGGATCTACCATCCTCCGAGCTGCTCAGCTCGTCGGCGGCGGAGGCGGGGTAGAGCCTCACAACTGTGGCTACGGCATGCGCCATTGGAGCTCGGGATCAGCGAATGGGCGCAGCAACTTGGCGCCAGAAGTCAAATGTCCAAAGGGATCGTTCTGCCTAGAGGGAGGATTTCGACACCGTCGGTGCTAGGGGAAAGGAGAGAATGGATTTGTGAAATTGGTCAATGCATCCAATTCACTTAGTTCCTTGATTTGCCTAAGAGGTTGCCGCATTGGCGCTCGCATCACGGACAGATGACCAACATGTGGGTCCCGACCATCTACTTCACGGGGCAGTTTAACAAAATGTTTGAATTTTGCAGGGGTGAGATGAGTTGGCCTCGAAACTGTCCCTCTCATTAGTTGGCAACCCAACTTTACAAAGCGCGGCAATTACAGGGAACTTGGGTACCGCGATGCACTCGCCCAAGAACTTTTGGGCCGTAAACCAACAATCCCCTTCTGCGGATGATCCGATAGATGATGCAGGTATTGCCGCGGGCGTAGATTTTTTGACCGATGGTCTCGATGGAGCTGAGAGGTGCAATTCTTCGGGTTCCTCCACTTGAAAGTGGAAACTTCCGATGATGAGGTTGGATCCGCCTTTTAAATTGGCAGGTACCAAGACAGGGGTGGGCGGGTGTGGTGCCGCTTCCATCGGATTGCTGCTTGATGAAAAGGGTTCCGCCAAATCCATGACTCCAGCATTCAGATTTCCCACACACAGCGTCAATTGACGAGGGGTAATGATGGCTCAGTGTTGATGTAGAGCTTGTTGGGAACCCCAAGAGGAAGGTATGATGAGCATAGCAGCAAGTTTCCCTCAGTTATGAAACCAAGGTTTAATCGAACCAGTAGGAGCAAGGAAACACCCCAAAGGTGTTGCTAGCTGAGCCTTGGCAGGGCACACTACCGGTGCTAGTAGCAACGTGGAGACCTACACAACACAACCACAGAACTTTGTCCCCAACTTGCGATGAGGTTGTCAATCTCACCGGTTTTGCTGAAAACAAAGGATTAAACGTACCGAATGGAAGGAAGTAATAGTTTGTAGAAAGTAAACACAAAGCAGTAAACAGTTTGTAGATTGTATGTAAAAGAAAGGACCGGGATCCATAGTTCACTAGAGGTGGCTCTCCTTAATATAGATAACATGCTGGGTGAACAAATTACAGCGGGGCAATTGACAAACATCGAGAAAGCATACAAGCATATACTAATCATCTTGACTCCTTTGAGATTCAATTGGGCATTACAACATTATACATAGACCGCCATCCAACTGCATCTATGACTAATAATCCACCTTCAGGTTATCTTCTGAACCCCCTCCAGTATTAAGTTGCAAGCAACGGATAATTGCATTACAAATTGCGTGTAAGGTAAACAATACAATTATTCTATGAACAAAGGATTGTTGTTTTCTCCCTAGTAGCAACATCACATCTAGTACCTTAGAGATTTCTGTCACTTCCCTAGATTACCAGAGGCATGAACCCACTATCGAGCATAAATACTAACTCTTGGAGTTGCTAGCATCTACTTGGCCAGGATAGCTACAAACAACGGAAAGCATGCAAGATCATAAATAACAAAGACATGATAGAATCAATAATCAATCTGAAATAGCATATCAATATCCATCGGATCCCCGCAAACACAACATGCAGAATTACAAATAGATGATCTTGATCATGAACGGAGCTCACAAGATCTAGACATGAAAGCACAAAGGAGGAGAACAAGACATCTAGCTATTACATGGACCCGTACTCCAGAGATGAGCTACTCACGCATCACACCAGAGGCTTGCATGGTGATGAAGAAGGCCTCTAGGGTGAATTCCCCTCTCCGACAGGGTGCCGGGAAGAGCTTCAGATCCCTCCCGATCTAGGGATGGAGATGACAGCGGCTACAGACTCTTTCATGGATTTTTGATCGAGTACTTAGGGATTTCGTCCCGAGGGAAATATATAGGCGGAAGGAGAGGCCGAGGGGGTGCTGGGGTCGGCCAGACCACCCCCTGGCACGGGCCAGGCCTGGCCGCACGGCCAGGTGGTGTGGCCGGCCCCCAGCTCTTCTCCGTCTCGTATTCTGGCATCTGATGTCTTCCGGAAAAATAGGCACTTTGGCTTTTGTCCCATCTAATTCCGAGAATATTCATTTTCTGACTTTCCTAGAACCAAAAACAGCAGAAAACAGGCAACTAGCACTGTGGCTCTTGTTAATAGGTTAGTCCAAGAAATCATATGAAAAGTACTCCAAAGTATGGACAAAACACAAGAAAGTAGATAAAACCAAGCATGGAACATCAAAAATTATAGATACATTTGCAATGTATCAGGTAACATCAGCAATGCCATGGTTATGGACTTAGGGTTTTGTGAAAAAGAGAATGCCAGGGATTTCGTCGGATATCAGGCAAATAAGGGAGTCGATGTCACCTTATTATTGATGGACAAGACTATTATAGATTGCTTGGTGGTTTTTTGGTACCTCTCCGTTGGCTCCTCCTAGTCTATATATAATAGGCTAGGTCCCAAAGTCGTATACAGATAGGTTATATATTCATGATTACAATACCAACTCAATGCTGGTTCCTACTTCCTTATCTAGTAAAACTATGACCTCCGTCGGATTCTTCTTGGGCCTTCATCTAGGGTAGAAAAATGTAATCACCCGAGTAAGCATACCCATGTCAACTTGTTTTGACCTAAAACCTACTATATATACCCCCTTTCGGCGATCCTCAACACATACAGAGGCAGAGATCAAAAGCATATAAATAGAGAGTCGCCGGAGAAGATCGGAGGGGGGGGGACACCGCCGGAATCGCCTCCGGCATGTTCATCATCAACACCTAGAGAAATATCCTCTCCATCCCCCTACTATAATCTCTTAAAGAACATGATGTGTGAAGCAGTATTTTATCTTCTCTTGATCTATTGTGACTCCATGTCTTTGATTGAGTAGTGAATTGTTATGGCAAAAGTGAAATAGTTCGTTTATTGGTTGCATACAGTGTTGTTATCTTTTATGATTGTCTTCTTGTACAATATATGAGTGCACGCATATGTTGGGGAATGCATGTAAGGTGGTCACCGTAGTGTAATGGCGTGGGGAGGACCATGGAGGACAGAAAACCATGGTCCAATCCATAAAGTTACATTAGTGGGGAAATATATTGGGGACCCTAGGTTTTATAGCTATGGTGGGACAATTATGTTTTAATAATTCCTATGTTTACTCAGTAACATGGCCTTAGGATCTATCATAAGAGTTGTGTATGCACATTTATTTGGCTGCACCTAATTAAGGCTCCGTCCTAGAAGAAACAATAAACAACCAAACAAACGAATGAAATAAAAATTGCCTAAACATTTACCCCCTTAGAGAAAGTTGCTACTTGAGGAACTTGCTACTTGAGAAAACTTGCCACCACTCCACTCCACTTCATTAGATCAATTTAACTTGCACTAGTTTACTTGTAGTATCCACTAACATATACTTTATTTATTTTCTACCTAGTACCAAAACAAAACACACACTTAGATCCTAGCTTTACATATAAGGCCATATAAGAGGGTTATAGGGCTTTAGAGAATAGATAGTTTATGTTCAGCTTCTCGCGGGTTCGACACTCAAATACTTATCGAATTGTACTATGGTGATCCCCTGCACTTGGGGGTTATCAATCTATTGTAATGAATTTCCTAAGATTAGGGAAGTGTTGTTTTTAGAAAATTCTAGAACCTTACATGAGCATGTTTTTGAAGTGAGACCAACTCTTAGAGTTGTGTCTCTAGGATATGTATCATCCCCTAGTAGCTCATAATTTTTGGTGATGTATTTATTTTTTGTGAATTAAATTAATTTCGCCTAGAGTAGTTTTCAGTAGATTAATTCTTAAAAATAAACTATGCATGCTAAAAATGTAAATCCAACTCTACTAGATTGGTATTTTCAATACTTATCCAGTGATATAAATTTTCTTCACTATTTTCCTATAGAACCTTGTCGTGACAAAAAGCCAAGTGTTTAACTAGTGCCCACCATTAATTTCACCATAAAAGTTTGGAAATTGCTTTTTGAGTAATTCTAGTGGCTATGTATTGGTATGTTCAGTAGTTTCTGATGTGTGTCTTAGTTGAATGATTTGAGCATGTGTTCTATACTGGTAGAATTTGTTTGTCTAGTGGTTGATTGTGTGCTTGTTTGTTTGTTTTTTTCTCTTTGCGACGATAGAAACGAATGAGGAAGGTTACGAGGAAGGTGACTTTGAAGACTTTGAAGAGGAAGACTAGGGACAATTTTCTGATCAATCCAAGCCACCTACTTTTCATAAGACTTGTCCTATTATCTACATTATGCATGCTTTACATTACTGATTTATACAAGTGCATTATTTTACTACTATTTTATTATACCTTTATTGGTTTGGCTCCTCCAAACTTATACCAGTGGTACTTTTAAGTACTACCCTTGGATATACATATCTACTTCCTTGTAGATGAGAGTGGTGGTTTACACCACACCCTATTGGAGACCCTTTTTAGCCAACACAAAACTATAGGATTGGGAACCCAAAAAAGTTTTACAAAAGTGTTTTATGGTAAAACCTTGGTAAGTATGACTTACTAAGAGGAGTTCGAGGAAAGAAAGGGAATTTTGTTTTACAGATGGTACTGAAGGAAAGAGGAGGAAAAAATGTTTACAACAACAAACCTGTTTTTTTGCAGCACAGCTATAATAACTAAACCGTGCAACCACATTGCCCCTAAATGGGAAGGGGCCTAGTTTGAAGTTAGTTTGCTTTGATATGGAACTCCTCGCAACTACTTATAAGGGGTCATCTCCCTCTAATGCCGGGTCTCTCCAAGTTAAAGGATTAGTGGTTTAGAACCCTCGTATGGGAGAGGTGCGAACTGCCCTCGGGAGCAGCCCGATGATACTATGAGCCTCTCATTGAAATTGTATGTCCCAAGAGGGGGAATGCGTTGAGACTAAAAACTCATAGGGTAGGGCCCGTGTTGGAGTAGGCTTTCTGATGATTTTGTTCAATTATCCGAACCACGCATATTGGTGTATGACGATCCGTGGTTGTTCACGCCGGATGTATCAAATCTTGTGGGTTAAGTGTACAACCTCTGTAGAGTGCAAATATATTCGAATAGCCGTGTCTGATGTCAGGTTGGATAAACTACTGCCGAGCAGTGTGGATTTTGGTTTTAGAAGAGTTTTTGGAAAGCAAAAGCTTTTTGTAAATGTTGACAATGGAATGGTCGGAAAGGAAAGAAAAAGGTTTGGTCGTGGAATGGTCAGAAAGGAAGAAAAAAGGGTGACCCCATCTTAGTGGTTCCTAAATCTCTCAAATGTTAAAAAAAATGTTTTCCAAAAGTTTTTAACAAGGTTATGGAGATGTTATATCTACAAGAGAAACTAATTTAGAAAAGAATCCTATCTAGAGCCATCCTAATACCACATCCATATTGCATATCTCCTTGTTATACTCTCTTAAGGTGGTTTGCAAGTACATTCAAAAGTACTCACTAGAATTGTCCTTGGCTATTTACTTGGCTAGACTATGAGCAGGAGGAAAGATATGATGGAGGTTTCGATGAAGACTATGTGAACTAGGATATTCTCTGAGTCAGGCGCCTGTAGGGCTATGGCTTGACTCGGGTCTTTTGTGTTTGTTGTTCCACTGCTATTCTGAATGTTATACCCGACATGGCATTTATGTAAGACTTGTACTCGATATTGTGATGGATGTTGTACTTTGATACTAAGTCGGTATGCACCACGATGCATTGATCTTGGGATCGTGGTGGTTTGCATAAGGGTAATCTCGGATAGCTATTCCGGGGTCACCACAGATCTAGTTCGAGTTTGTGTACAGAGATAACACATCATCCATTATTGATAAGATGTCTAAGAAGACACATAGGACATAGTAATAACACAACATCCACAATTAATAAAATGTTTAATTAGACACATAGTACATAGTGATAACGCATCGTCCATAATTGAGAAAATATATGAAGAGACACATAGAACATCAAGGCTTGGTCACTATACCGAGGTGACTATAGGAAAAGAATGCCAGGCATCCTGAATTCTACAACAATGCAAGGCATAAGAATAAGGAATACTAGAATTTTATTTTGTTTCACTATATAGTTTTCAAACAATCAAGAGACATTCTCATGAGGCTAGAGTCCTAGTTTTCCTTTATAATTGCATATAACAAGTACATTGGAATTCTATGGTTTTTATTCTTCCAAATCAGACATGTTATTTATAGAACCTAATTCATAAAATCGTCTAACATTCTTTTGAAAATTCTTGGAAAGAGTACCGACTGATCAAGTTTTGGACTTCTTTGTATTGTAATATTTTCATATAAACTATGGAAGATTTCAATCATTAGGATTTTTTCCTATCGTGCAAGAAAAATTAGTACACCATGCATTACATATATATTCTCATATCTTTCTATTCACATTTCTTAATTTGTGTTTTTCGGAAAAAAGAGAATGATCGCCGGCCTCTGTCTCAATTGATATGCACGAACATATATTATTAATTATTAATGCCAAGAAAATCCATGACATCAACTTAATGTTCAAAAAAGGAAAAAAAATAGGCCATCTAACTCGCGGCGGTGTCTCCATAATCCTGCCACAAAACCTATGACAATTGACCAAAGCAAGAAAAGTACACAAAACCTAGAAAAAAGCCTCCGAGAAGGATTCGTTGCATGTGCCCTGATGATCACAAGTCCAACCATAGGTAAATCTTGGGACTTTCATCCCCAATGCAGAGTTTCGAGCCACCACCTTCACCAAGGACATGACATAAACATGTCGACATTGCCTGACCTTAGATCATGTGTTTCCACCAGAGTGCATGCATATGTGCATGCATATTTTGCATCCAAACCGCCATTGTCAGCAATGTCTCCACCAACTGGTAACTTATCGCTAGCCGGATCCTGCTTATGATAGAACAAAACCCCCCTCACACACCGTTGGAGAATTTGCCAAAAGCAGGTTGAGGCCCTCGCTGCCCTAGCGACGTTGGTGTCACACCTCCTTCAAGTCAATCGGTGGAAAAGAGTGGGGCACTAGCCATAAGACAATCCGGCCTATAAGCTGCAGCCATCTCGGAACTACTTCAAGGGCATATGTCCTGGCATCCTCCACCTTCGCTTCACAGCTGGATCCGGTCGCTGTGTGGTCCCGGCCAAAGCACCCCGTCCTTTTTGACCATGGCGGGCCGCTGCCACAAGCGTTCATACTTTCGCCTTTGTGTCATATCGCACTAGTGTCGCCACCATAGACGCTCATCCCGTCACCTTTGCTCCGAGTCGTCGTCACGGACACTCATCCTGTCACCTTTGTGTTGAATCGTTGCAGAGTCCTATTGCCACCATCATCGCACGGGCTTTGCCCGATGGCTTGCCATGAGAGCGGCAAGGAAAGGGATAAGGCAGGGGAGGTTTCCGGCCACGTGTTGTGGGCAACCCGGTGTGACCGCAGGAGCAGCACAGGAGCGATCCTTTTTTTTCTTCAAATTTTTTGTTTGACCGAAAATGCCATTGAGCGGCAATTCTGTATGCTTCCAATTTCAAAAACTGGTTGGACAAGACAGAAGAATCCACCAATAGCTTAACTGGGATGGAGCATGCATCTCCCATTACAAGCAATTACGCCTTTAAGGTTGTGCAAATAGATCAAGTGAGAAAAGGCAAAGAGGATAGAAAGTGCATGGGCTTTGCCAACAAACCGCGCTACCTTTCCATATCACCCAGTCACAAATTCTAGTCACCTCCCATTACATCTGGCACTTGATGGAGTACGTCTTTCTATCCCCTCTATCTCTTTCTCCTTTCTATCCCTTATAATCTCTCCTTGTTTTTTATCCCTACGAACTTAACGGCCGATCTGACACTGGTGCTCCTCCCACGTACGTGCCCAGCTAGGTAGCTCCAAGTAGCAACCACGAGGAACGCAACACGTACGCGTGCAGGCCGGCCTTTGGCTTTTCCCCGCTACGCTCCGACATTCTTAGGTCGTCTCGTCGCCACCAGTAGCACCGTCAAATCGACACATATATGTGACTTGATCGATCTGGGACACCTTTTCCAGGTGCCTGCGTGGCTGCGTGGCGTGCGCGTCGTGTTAGAATACAAAAGAGGAGATGGACCACCCGGTCTCGCGCGGACCTAACGACACTCGGCTTACTTTTGACCTTCGGAGACGGGAGTACGTATTGGTGACTGGTGCTAGGCATTTTTTTTTTTTGATCCGGTGGAAGCTTCCGTCCAGCTCGTACAAAACTGCTACTCCTGTAGTATAGCTCGCGTTGCATGCAGGAGAAAGAGTGTGAGGAATATAATTAACAATGGAGAGTTTTTTTTTTTGAAAGAAATCACGGGAACGTCGGGATCTAGCAAGCGATACCTCGAATTATCGGTGGACGACACGCGTGATTGACTGCGCAGAGGTCTATCTAGTTTAATTCCACGTCGCCGTCTTCCTCCTCAATGCGACGGTTAAGGGTCGGTGATGAGCGAGACAGACTCCACAGGGGCCCCACACGCTGCCGCGGTCATCGTGGACGGGACTGTCCACTCGGAGGCTAACACATCGTCCGATAAACAAAATACCTAAGTTGGTAAGTCAACCACCGACCGCTAGACCCCGCGGCCCATGGCCGGGCGACCGCGACGGCGCCGGTCATCCATGCCGCGTGCGGCGTGCGCACATTAATTCCTACAGTACGTACAGTGGTTTTCAGCGTATGGGCTCGACGTGCATGTGTGCCAGCCACCCGCGCTAGGTGCCGCCGCATATGCATGTCATTGTGTACACGTATAGTGGACTAACCATATCACTCGTTAAGGTAATTTATATTCGACCTAAGAAAGGGCTCATTTCTACTATCCTAATTATATACCTTTTGTAAAACAAATAAGGGGTTTGGATGCTGATCTCCGATAGATGTGTTGCACCCAAGTTTGCATAGTGTTCATCTAAGGGGCGAGTAGTCCGCGTGAGTTTTCTTTTTTACAAGTTTTGGCATGTTTAGGCAAGAACAAGTTACCTTATCACTTCTTTCTCCATCTTCTTAATAAATAGTCAGTGCTGTTGTTGGGTTTAGTGGGAAAGAAAACTTAACTAAGGCCCTAGCGTATGCTCTTTGACTTACAAGTGGTTAGTATAGTGGCCACGAGTTTATTCTAAGATGCATCAACATTGCCCTACATGTACTCTAGTTGGTTCAAATGTCAACTAACAAGGACACTCCAAAAGGGCTAAATAAAGACAATCTTTTTCATAGAAGAGGGGAATTAATTAGGAGCTACCACCTACTAAGCTCTCAACAGGAGTAGTCCATCAGTTTTGTTGGCTCAAAACAGATTTCACCCAAAGGAGTTCGGCTCAGGGAAAGCTTGAGGTCTATTTTGAGAAGCTTTAGCAACCAAATAGTATCAGCTTTAGCAAGCAAGTTTGAGATTACTTTTGCTAATGCCTCTTGAACTAAGTTGTCCAAATAATTTGTAACACTACTGGTATGTGTGGTGAATCTAGAGTAGAAAAGTACTGGGTTTAGTCTATTTCTTATGGTATAATCTTTCACTAAAAAACTACTACAAGGCTAATTAATGAAAAATTTGGCAGAATGTTTGGGTTCATCTGCAGCCAATCTATCTTTGCAGGCTATGTGAAGAAATTGTACTAGTTATTAGAGCACCGTAGCCACGTATATACAACAAATAACTTTGCAGGCTTTAAAATAGATCAAGTTTTGTGTGTTGGCATGATCTTTCAGAGGCAACTTCGACTCCTATAAATATTTAAAATTGTGGTATTACGAAAATATTTTTCATGAGAGTCAAATATTATTGGATTCAAATGGAGAAATTAAATAATTCTATAATACAAGTCAAAATTGCAGAAATTTGATTCCTTATATTCGGATTATTACCAATGCTTTCATGAAAAGTGCAACTACTTAGTTTAATCATCAAGCACCCTATTTGTTTAAAATACTTATTCTTTATTTAGGAAAATCACATGTTCTTCAATTTATGATACTTTGACCTCAAATTTTCTTAAAACACACTTTAAATAACTTTAATTATGTGTTATGGAAGCATACTATGTGATAGATTTAGTAGTTTTAATTTGATGTTGTCAATGTTATAGTTGTTTTTGAACTGATAGTCCAACATAACACTAAAAGGGTTCGCATCAGAAAACAAAAAAATACTGACTAGCGTAACACCTATATACCCAAGATCTATCTAGGAGTAATGCTATAATATATAGAGGCTTTGATAACATACCCTTGTAGACCGAAAGCGTTTAACGTTCATGCAAAAAGTGAATGATGTAGTCGTACTTGCATCGACCTCAAGGTCGTGAATCTCCTCGCAAGTCACCCCTGGTCCTTGCACGATGATCTTGGTGCCACAAGTGGCAGCACCCCCTGGTCTCGCACACGTCTGGTGTTTGACGACGACTCCCGTTCTTCCTGATCCAGCAGAGACGTTGAAGTAGATCTTCTGGCCAGAATCACCGCAGCACAACGAATTACCGTAGCGAAGCAGTCTCCTACTCGTGCAACCCTTACTTGGAGCCATAGTTGCAAGAGAAAAGAGAGAGAAATCCCTAAGAAAATTGCCTTAGAGATTATTGTGTGTTCTTTTCCCTCCCATACAGACCTTCTTATATAGGGAAAAAGAGGGCGGCTCTTCAATTAAAGTCCCGGGGTGGAAGAAAACCAAGGAGGAGGGAGGGCGCTCGCGCGCCAATGGAGGAGTGTCAGCCAGCTGGGTGGGCCCCATACGCCAGGCCCATGGAGAAGCTGACGGCCGGGTGGGCCCCACCCCGTGAGCCTACCCTCGGCGGCTGTGGCTTGCCTCTTGGGCCTTGTTCCCTCTGGGGACTTTGCCCATTAGGGAAGTTTGCCCATTAAATTTAGTTTTAAATATTATTTTATTATTAATTCCAACAATTAATATAAAGTACATATTATTAAATCCTCTATTGACTCGAAACACCTTTCAATTCACTCTGAACTCCTTCTGATCCTCCCAAAACTATTCTGGTTCTCTCACGGATCACTTCTGGTATTCTCGTCTCTTTGTTCCTATGATTTCGCTAATTACAAAACGATCTCTAAGCGTCATGAAACCCTTAAGTGTGTTACACTATGGTTCGGAACATCACAGACATGATCGAGACGATTCTCGGGTCAATGATCATTAGCGGGACCGGGATGCCCATAATGACCCCTGTGTATTGCACAATTTCAATGCCGTTTGAACCATAAACATCGAATCCAAATCCCTTTGTTGCGTCGATATCTGACTTGTCCGATATGATCATTGGTATCATGATACCTTGTTCAATCTCGTTTTCGACAAGTACTACTTTACTCGTTCATGTGATATTCCATCTCCGTGACCTAGTCACATGTTGTGCATCTTATGGATATAATCTCACCGAGTGGGCCCAGTGTATCTTCCCGTCACGCGGGAGAACAAATCCCGATCTTGATGCATACGCCTCAACATGTCTCTCTTGAATATCCAATATACACCTTTATGGTCACCCAGTTATGGTGTGACGGTTGATGCAATCTAAGCAGCCGCGGGTAACAGTGATTAAACATGATCTCACGATCTAAGGATTGGGATACTTCGTGTCTAACTATTGCAACGATGAACTTTGTGACTTGATCGTGTCACTATAATTATCTTGGGTAAATTTCCATCATATCATTCACCAATGATTATGACTTTATTGTCAATTGGCATAAATGCTCCATGATCAAGAAATCTTGATCACCAGTTGCCCAATGAACAAGTTGGATAGAGCCTATTAGTGAACTTAAGTTTGTTTATATACCACACTTGTATCCATTTTTCCAATTGATACAGTTCTAGCATGGTATAAAACTATTACAAACTAATGAGATATGATAATAAATATCTTTATTATTTACCTCTAGGGCATATTTCCAACAAACACACCATAAATTTCAAAAGGACGGGTATTTTGAAAGGGGTACTAAGTAATAAGATCGTGCTAATACGTTTTTATGCTTCCTAAGCAGATATAATTTTGTCCATTTCAAATAGGGTTGAAAACGGTAAAAAAAAACTTTCCATCCGTTTCTGAAGAAGAAAATAGAGAGCTAAAAAGGAAATGGAAACAACAGTTTGTGGAAAAGGAATGGAAATGAAATATTCTAAATGGAAAGGGAAAATGAAACAGGGGAGCCATTTCTGGCGGAAACGGTAAGGAAATTCCGGATAAACAAATATGAAAACTTTCCGAAGGTATAACCAACTAGGCCCGTATACGAAATAGTGTTTTGCGAAAGTGATTTCACTTGCTCTTGTCGGGCCATAGAATATATGTAGGGTCTACTTAATACATGCAACCGGCCCAGACTACATACTACTCAAGTGAGTGGCTTAGCATTTATGTGAAACTATTTATGTGAACTTATGTGCTTGTCAAATGTTGAATTATATGTGTTACTTTATGTCCAATTGTCGCTTGTCAAAGTTGCGAGCTATTCTTTGTTTGTTAGATGTTCCATTTGGTGTATGACCATGATATTATACCACTATTATATTCTGACAAATGTTTGTTTTCATATCGTATTCGTTTCATATCTGTTCCATATTCATCTCCGATGATTTCTGATTCCATGTTCGTTTCCGGAGTTTTCCGTTTCATTTCCGATTCCGGTGACAAAAGAGGAAACGAAAACGATAACACATGTTTCTATCAGTTTTGGTTCCGTTTTCAACCCTAATTCCAAGACAAGGGCTTTGAATAAATAAGGTTTGGCGTGTGCTCGAATTTCTCTCGAGTCTAACCACTCATCAATCTACAACCAAAATTTGAACTAAAAGGCAGAGCGAGTTCTTATGTTTACCGTGTATTCAAAAATTTGTGGCATCGGTTACTCCATTTTATGAAAGATCTTCTAGATAATTCCATTTAATAAACTTTGTACCCGATTTACCCCTTTTAAGCATTTTACAAATTTTAGTAGATGGAACTGGGTCTTTATGACAATGTGGCGGGTTAACTAGATATACAACTCGGAGGCTTACTTCTCATGGACACATCTAATGGGTGAACGAAAGATATTTACACATGGCAAACGATGTCTATCAGGAATTATTGTGGCGGCTTGACGACATTGCCTTAATGTGGGACCACATGTTCATATACGAAAACCTGTTATAAAGAGGGGATTAAACTTAAACCAAAAGTAACCAATTAGGAGAGATTAGTCGTATCGTATGAGAGTTATGTGCACGGATATGCCCTGCTAGGAAAATTGACAACACAAACATCTGTTGCAGAAACCAAATGTACGCACATATGCATATTGTGTGATAGAACTAGCTATATAGTATATGTGTACATAGTAGATCCTAAATTCATACCGAAAACATGTGTATATAGTAGATCCTAAATTCATACCCAAATGTACTGATGATTGCTTGGCATGTTTGGCATGAACAGAATGAAATCAACTCATGATAAGACACCACCAGTGATAGAAGGTTCAAAAAGATTTATGTGCAGCTATGTCCACTCCCTGGACATTATTGTAACGCCCCCGAATCGGGTCTATACAGATTTCAGCATTTCCGCCAAAACTCGCATAGAAACGATTCAAAGACGCCAACCAGACACTTTCATGTGGGTGGGTTTTTCTTACAAGCAGTTGCATCACAGTAGTTTACAACAGTATCCACAAAGACTTATATATACAACAACGTCTCAACGAGTCAAGAATACAAAGATACCATACAAGGTAACAAATCATGAAGAAAGCTAAATAATGTCCGAGTATGGACAAGATCCAAATGGACTAAGAATCCTGAAGAATAACCAATAGCGTCCATATTCCTGCCCAGACCAAGCCAGAAGGGTAACCTTGCTAACGTCGTTAATCACATACCTGTCAAAGCCAAAGGGTGTGACCAAAGGTCAACGGAAAACAGGAAGAGAGCGGTTAGTACTGAGGTCAGTACACGGTGAGTCTAGAATTCGGCGGTCCTCGCCTTCATAGGTATGGTGGCCTCAACGGCAACAAAGCTTGCACTATCTAACTTATGGAGACACACTACAACTTTGACTATTAGATAGAGATAAGAGAGCGCTATACGATAAGTATAATATAGCACCAAACATAACCCTTTCGAAGATTTTTCCCCTCGAAGACCAGTCGAGGAAGTCCTCTTGCGGAACACACATGATGGAAATTTTAGTTAAGTAGGTGTTTAGTCGATAAGGCTAATTACTAATCATATTATTAGAGGCAAAATATTAGTGGAATTGTCTATGATGATGACATTGTACTCCTGATGCGTCTATAACCGTGGACACACGACTTCTTGAAAAGATTCACCCTGCAGGGGTGTACTACTGTACCCAAACGCATGTTCAACCATTCAGACAACATAATACGCGTGCCTTCCGAATCTCACAACAAGAACTATCCCATAACTACGAGTGTATCCAGAGGTATCACCTACTGTATTGACCCAACCAGGAGGCACGATGATTCTCAAGAGAGGTACTACGTTTGCGCCTACGGTCGAGAAGGATCAGATCTCCACTATGGAATGTGACCTCCTGACCATACCGCATTTATGTATGCAATGCAGCTGTTGTCCACCAAATATCATATCATCACCATGTCCGAAGACATATTATAGTCACCATGTCCGAGGACATATTATGTGTATGCATCAAATGTATAACCAATTTGTGACCCTCTGGATAAACGAATAGCACCAGTAGTTAAGGGTGGGATCCCAGGGGCCCCCAAGTTTGGTTAGTGCGATCAACTTAGAACTAGTATCGTAGAACGAACAGGTCCTAGGTCGTCTCAAGAAGTTCCCAAAGGTGGTCCCTGCTGGGGCCTTATCATTAGGTGAAATCATAACCATAACAAACATCACCAATTTAATTTATCATCTCTCAACCATAACCAAATATCACGGTTCACCTGTATGGGAGCGGGCAATAGACCTAAGCATGCGCTACGACTCGCAAGGACAAGCTAGCTAATCAAACAAGGCAATAGGTTAACTAAGGAAATATAGTGGAGCAGGTAAATAAAGGAACGGTGCTAAAGCATTGACAATAAGGATAGCAATAGATCAAAGAAAGGAAGTAAAGACTATAAATGCAAAATAGGTAGAAGGGGGAGGTTGATCGCCTATGAGACAAAGTCGGTGACCGAAAGCTTGTCACATCTCGCATCGACTCATCGTCCTAACCGGTGAAAAAGCAAAGCACTAGAACGAAAAACCGATGCACTATTTAATACTACGGCGAAAAATCCAACATGTTTATGATATGATGCATGACATGGCAATATGCAATCTAACTTAGCAATGTTAAGAGGAATCGGAGTCCTGGCAATTAATATCATGGTTCAAGTTATTTAACTACCCCACAATTTTAGTGTTGAATTAACGAGGCAAAACATGGCATTGGTGGGCTACACAATTTAAATGGGGGCAATATAAGACTAGAATAGCCCGTATATAGTCTCCATATTTAATTATTAGGTGAATCGGCCTAATGCCCTGAAACCACCGAACATGTATGCAAGCATGACTAATTATATGCAACAAGTATATGTTATTTACAAAAATAGGGGCAGGATAGGTAGGGTCTCACTTCTCGGATCAAAGATCTTGGGGTTCCGAGGGTTAGAAAGGGTTCGTCTCGGCTTCGGACTCTATGTAGGAGATCTCGGGGTCTTCGTTTCCAGGGTCTTGGTGCTCCGTGTCAAAGGCATCGGAGTTCTGCGGTCTTCGGCTCCGCGATGCAGATCTTGTCCGGATGATTTCGGGCAACTTGCTCTTCGGTTGTACCCCGGCGACTTCAACACCACACCATCTCTCACCTCATTTGAAACGCACCAGCACCACACCACATCGACCACCAGAACTCGCAGGGCCTCACATAAACTCGACAGGAGAAAGGGAAGGGGGTTGTTACGGATAGGGGTAGTTGCAGGCCTCGGTGTCACTACACATAGAGAGGAATACTGGGTCGAACGGGGTCAGAGGAGAGGACAAGGTCGATGGAGAAGGGCCCGCATCAGGGCATGCTGCGCGCGTCCAGGAAGGGGGTCGCGTAGACAGGCGACAATGACGGGGTAGCGTCTGGCGTCAAGGTCGAGCGGGAGTTCATGGTGAAGAAGCAGGGGATGCGCGGTCGCAGAGGAAGGCGAGGTGCAGCGGCCTGGCACGACGGTGAGGAGGCCATGTGGCCATGGCGTTCGGGAAGCAAGGCAGCAACGCTGCTCCGCACGAGGACGAGCGAGGAAGGGGGATGAGGCACAAGGAGGCGGGGTTCTATCGTGCGGGGCACACTATAGAGCTGGAAGGCGGCGGTCGGAAGGAGAGGGAGATCGATGCGACTCGGGAAATTGGGCTCTGTTCATGTACAAGAACAAACAGGGAAGGAGAAGGGGATTGATCACTTTTCAGAAAAAGATCTAGGGGCGGCTACAAAATAGCATGGGATGAGCGGTCGGGTTCGTTCTCTCCTTGAGTGTGTTAGATGCATGGATGGACCAATGAAGGCGTGGTGTGCGTGCGTGAAACGTGACCGTTTGGGTGTGTGTCATTGAGGGCGGATGGGTGTGGAGCACGGTCAGGTAGCTAGGGTTTGGCTATGTGGGGTGGTAGGTGGCCTTCCGGCGGGGCCTTTGGGCCTGGTCGTTTGGCTGCCTCCCTCACTAAAAAACACTTTTTATTTATTTTATATTGAGTTTAAAACACATTTGTAATTAGTTTTTAGACAAACAAAATATCCAGAAAGACTTGGGGTTTTAATTTGAAATTAAAGGAGGGGACTAATTAGAAAACAAAATACGCTTTTAGCGGAAATATTTTAAAGGCAAAATATGCATGATGTCATGATGATGCACAAACTAAAAAAACATGCAAATCTAATTGGGGAATATTTTCCCGTGCATTAAAACTCGACACCACTAACAAATGATCTCGTCCCGAGATCCAAGCAACTACACCGGGGGGAGTTTGACGATTGGATCTTCTTGCATTAGGTTGAGGGTCGCGACACCACTAACAAGAATTCTTGCTCTGTCTTGAAATCGTCGACACCACCAACAAAGGGTTGTTTCTCATGTTCTTCGAGAGAACACTCCGGAGAGACCCAAGAGAAAGTAAAGGTGTCAAATGTAAGTCCACCTCTAACTTCCGTGGAATTAGTAGAAGTCACATCGATCCACCAATCAATGTACAAGAGCGAATGACAAGAGTAGTTGTATGGTCATGACTTCATCCCGCACTTAAAGCATTACTCCATACATGAATAGGGAATCATACAACCAAACTCTCGGAATGCAGACTGAAGATCTCGTCAATTGTTATGGACAAATATTTAGAAAGATGATGTCATTGCAGAAGTTGCAGAACACTGGGAAACATTTGAAAATAAATCAGGTGGAATCAAATCCAGATGGAGCTTCACCGTTACAAAAGGAAGAAAGGGAAACCCTAAAGGTACGATGGAAACCCAACCGCGAGAAATCCTAGACTTGAAGAAGGGTAAGAGAGCAGATTAAAACACGCGAAGGTAAGAAGAGAAAGATTAGAGGTAAGGAATAAAATCAGAGCTAGTCAAATCTATCCAACGCTTTTGTAGTAAAATAGTTTTGACACTAGACATCGGTCGTTGGCTAGGTTATCCTACAGGCTAGACCGGTGGGGTATCGTAAACCTTTGCTTTGAGACCACTTGTAACGTCATTGAATTGGGTCTATGCAGATTTCAGCATTTCCGCGAAAACCCACATAGAAACAATTCAAAGACGCCCACCGGACACTTTCATGTGGGTGGGTTTTTTACAAGCAGTTACATCACAATAGTTTATAACAGAATCCACAAAGACTTCTATATACAAAAAACATCCCAATGAGTCAAGAATACAAAGATACCATACAAGGTTACAAATCATGAAGAAAGCTAAATAATGTCCGGGTATGGACAAGATCCAAATTGGACTAAAAATCCTGAGGAATAACCAATGACGTCCATATGTCTGCCCAGACCAAGCTGGAAGGGTAACCTTGCTAACATCGTCAATCACATACCTGTCAAAGCCAAAGGGCAACGGAAAATAGAAAGAGAGCGGTTAGTACTGAGGCCAGTACACGGCGAGTCTAGAATTCGGCGGTCGTCGCCTACATAGGTATGGTGGTCTCAGCGGCAATAAATCTTGCACTATCTAACTTACGGAGACATGCTACAACTTCGGTTATTAGAATGAGATAAGAGAGCGATATACAAAAAGTATAATATAGCCCCAAACATAACCCCTGAAGATTTCCCTCCTCGAAGACCAGTCGAGCAAGTCCTCTTGCGAAACACACACAGTGGCAATTTTAGTTAAGCAGGTGTTTAGTTGTTAAGGCTAATTACTAATCATATTATTAGAGGCAAAACATTAGTGGAGTTGTCTATGATCATGACACTGTACTCCTGAGGCGTCCATAACTGTGGACACACGGCTTCTCGAAAAGATTCATCCTGCAGGGGTGCACTACTGTACCCAAACGCATGTTCAACCCTTTAGGCAACATAATAGGCGTGCCTTCCGAATCTCACAACAAAAACTGTCCCATAACTACACACGTATCCATAGGTATCACCTACTGTATTGACCCAACCAGGAGTCATGACGATTCTCAAGGGAGGTACAACGTTTGCGCCTACGGTCGAGAAGGATCAGAGCTCCACTATGGAAGATGACCTCCCGACCTTACCGCGTTTATGTATGCAATGCAGCTGCTGTCCACCAAATATCATATCATCACCATGTCCGAAGACATATTATAGTCACCATGTCCTAGGACATATTATGTGTATGCACCAAATGGAAAACCAATTTTTGACCCTCTGGATAAATGAATAGCGCCGGTAGTCGAGGGGGGATCCGAGGGCCCCCCACGTTTTGTTAGAGCGATCAACTCAGAACTGGTATTGTAGAATGAACGGGTCCTAGGTCGGCTCAAGTAGTTCCCAAAGGTGTTCCCTGCCGCGGCCTTATCATTAGGTGAAATCATAACCATAACCAACATCACCAATTTAATTTATCATGTTATCAACCATAACCAAATATCACGGTTCACCTATATGAGAGCGCGCAATAGACCTAAGCATGCGCTACAACTTGCAAGGACAAGATAGTATCAAACAAGGCAATAGGATAACCAAGAAAATATAGTGGAGCAGGTAAATAAAGGAATAGTGCTAAAGCATCGACAATAAGGATAGTAATAAATCAAAGAAAGAAAGTAAACGCTATAAATGCAAAATAGGTAGAAGGGAGAGGTTACTCACCTGTGAAACAAAGTCGGTGACCGAAGGCTTGTCACATCTAGCATCGACTCATTGTCCTAACCAGTGAAGAAGGAAAGCACTAGAAGGAACAACCTATGCACTATTTAATACTATAGCGGAAGATCGAGCATATTTATGATATGATGCATGACATGCAAATATGCGGTCTCACTTAGAAATATTAAGCGGAATCGGAGTCCTGACAATTAATATCATAGTTCAAGTTATTTAACTACCCCGCAATTTAAATGTTGAATTAACGAGGCAAAACATGGCATCGACGGACTACACAATTTACATGGATGCAATATAAGACTAGAATAGCCTGCATATAGTCTCCATATTTAATTATTAGGTAAATCGGTCTAATGCCCCTAAACCACCAAACATCTATGCAAGCATCATGAGTAATTATATGCAACAAGTATATGTCATTTACAAAAATAGAGGCGGGATACATAGGGTCGAATATCTCGGATCGACGATCTTGGGGTTCCAAGGGTTCGACAGGGTTCAGTCTCGGCTTCGGACTCCATGCAGTAGATCTCAGAGTCTTCGTTTCCAGGGTCTTGGTGCCCCGTGTCAAAGGCCTCGGGGTTTTGTGGTCTTCGGCTCCACGAGGCAGATCTTTTCCAGAGGATTTCGGGTAGCTTGCTTTTTGGTTGTACCTAGGTGAATTCAACACCACACCATCTCTCACCTCACTTGCAACGCACCAGCACCACACCACATCCACCACTATAACGCCATGGAGCAGGGCCTCACATAAACTCGACAGGAGCAAGGAAAGGGAGTTGCCATAGACAGGGGTAGCTGCAGGCCTTGGTGTCGCTACGCGCAGATAGGAAGACTAGGTCGCACAGGGTCGGAGGAGAGTACAAGGTCGGCGGAGAAGGGCTTGCATTGGGGCGTGCTGTGCTTGTCTAGGAAGGGGGTCGCGTAGGCAGGCGACTGCGACAAGGACGGTAGCATCCGGCGTGGGGGTCGAGTGGGAGTTCATGGTGAAGAATAAGGGGCGCGCGGTCACAGAGGAAGGCGAGGTGCGTCAGCCAGTCACAACGGTGAGGAGGCCATGTGGCCCGAGAGTTTGGGAAGCGAGGCAGCGATGTTACTCCGTGCAAGGTTGAGCGAGGAAGGCAAAAGGAGGTAGGGTTCTGTGGCGCGGGGCACGCTGCAGAGCTAGATGTCGGTGGTCGGAAGGAGAGGGAGATCGATGCGACTCGGGAACTTGGGCTTTGCTCGTGTACAAGAAAACACAGGGAAGGAGAAGGGGCTTGATCACTTTTCAGAAAAAGATCTAGGGGGCGGCTGCAAAATAGCAAGGGAGGAGCGGTCGTGTTTGTTCTCTCCTTGAGTGTGTTTGCTGCATGGATGGACCGATGGAGGCGTGGTGTGCGTGCGTGAAACATGACTGTGTGGGTGTGTGTCATTGAGGGCAGCTGGGTGTGGAGCATGGTGAGGTAGCTAGGGTTTGGCTATGTGGGGTGGTAGGTGGCCTTCCGGCTGGGCCTTTGGGCCTGGTCGTTTGGCTCCCTCCCTCACTAAAAAACACTTTTTATTTATTTTATTTTTATTTTAA
The DNA here is from genome assembly GCA_916181665.1 of Avena sativa. Classification (NCBI taxonomy): domain Eukaryota; kingdom Viridiplantae; phylum Streptophyta; class Magnoliopsida; order Poales; family Poaceae; genus Avena; species Avena sativa. The sequence continues at coordinate 536,784,810 of OV702289.1, read as the reverse complement.
AACACTTTTGTAATTAGTTTTTATACAAACAAAATATCCAGAAAGACCTGGGGTTTTAATTTGAAATTAAGGAGGGGACTAATTAGAAAACAAAATACGCTTTTAGCAGAAATACTTTAGAGGCAAAATATGCATGATTTCATGATGATGCACAAACTATGCAAATCTAATTGGGGAATATTTTTCCGGGCATTACAACTCGACACCACTAACAAATGATCTTGTCTCGATATCCAAGGAACGACGGGGGGGAGTTTGATGATTGGACCTTCTTGCATTAGGTTGAGGGTCACGACACCACTAACAAGAATTCTTGCTCTGTCTTGAAATCGTCGACATCACCAACAAAGGGTTGTTGCTCACGTTCTTCGAGAGAACACTCCGGAGAGACCCGGGCAAAAGTAAAGGTCTCAAATGTAAGGCCACCTCTAACTTCCGTGGAATGAGTAGAAGTCACATCGATCTACCAATCAATGTACAAGAGTGAATGGTAAGAGTAGTTGTATGGTCATGACTCCATCCCACACTCAAAGTATTACTCTATACATGAATAGGGAATCATATAACCAAACTCTCAAAATGCAGATTGATGATCTCGTCAATCGGTATGGACAAAGATTTAGAAAGATGATGTCGTCTCAGAAGTTGCAGAACACCGGGAAACGTTTGAAAAGAAATCAGGTGGAATGAAATCCAGATGTAGCTTCAGTGTTACAAAAGGAAGAAAGCGAAACCCTAAAGCTACGATGGAAACCCAACCGCGTGAAATCCTAGACTTGAAGAAGGGTAAGAGAGAAGATTAAAACACACGAAGGTAAGAAGAGAAAGAATAGAGGTAAGGAGTAAAATTAGAGCTAATCAGATTTATCCAATGCTTTTGTAGTAAAATAATTTTGACACTAGACATCGGCCGAGTATGGACAAGATCTAAGTTGGACCAAGAATCCTGAAGAATAACCAATGGTGTCCATATCCCTGCCTAGACCAAGCCGGAAGGGTAAGCTTTCTAACATCGTCAATCACATACCTATCAAAGCGAAAGGGTGCCGGCAAAGGGCAATGGAAAACAGAAAGAGAGCGGTCAGTACTGAGGCTAGTACACGGCAAGTTTAGAATTCGGTGGTCTTCACCTACATAGGTATGGTCGGATCAGCGACAGTAAAGCTTGCACTATCTAACTTATGGAGACCAGCTACAACTTCGTCTATTAGAGCGAGATAAGAGAGTGATATACGATAAGTATAATATAGCACCAAACATAACCCTTCCGAAGATTTTCCCCCTTGAAGACCAGTTGAGGAAGTCCTCTTGCAGAACACACACGGTGAAAATTTTATTTAAGCAGGTGTTTAGTTGATAAGGCTAATTAATAATCAAATTATCAGAGGCAAAACGTTAGTGGAGTTGTCTATGATCATGACACTATACTCCCGAGGCGTCCATAACCGTCGACACACGGCTTCTCGAAAAGATTCACCCTGCAGGGGTGCACTACTGTACCCAAACGCATGTTCAACCCTTCAGACAACATAATACGCGTGCCTTACGAATCTCACAAAAAGAACTGTCCTATAAATACGCGTGTATCTAGAGGTATCACCTACTGTATTGACCCAACTAGGAGGCATGATGATTCTCAAGGGAGGTACAACGTTTGCGCCTACGGTCGAGAAAGATCAGAGCTCCACTATGGAAGATGACCTCCTGACTGTACCACGTTTATGTATGCAATGAAGCTGCTGTCCACCAAATAACATATCATCACCATGTCCGAAGACATAATATAGTCACCATGTCCAAGGACATATTATGCGTATGCACCAAATGGAAAACCAGTTTGTGACCCACTAGATAAACGAATAGAGTCGGTAGTTGAGGCGGGAATCCTAGGGGGCCCCATGTTTGGTTAGCGCGATCAACTCAGAACTGGTATCGTAGAACGAACGGGTCGTAGGTTGGCTTAAGCAGTTCCCAAAGGTGGTCCCTGCCGCAGCCTTATCATTAGGTGAAACTATAATCATAACCAACATCACCAATTTAATTTATCATGTTATCAACCATAACCAGATATCACGGTTCACCTGTATGAGAGCGGTCAACAGACCTAAGCATGCGCTATGACTCACAAGGACAAGCTAGCTAATCAAACAAGGCAATAGGATAACCAAGGCAATATAGTGGAGCAGGTAAATAAAGGAACGGTGCTAAAGCATCGACAATAAGGATAGCAATAGATCAAAGAAAGGAAGTAAAGACTATAAATGCAAAAAAGGTAGAAGTGGGAGGTTGCTCGCCTGTAAGACAAAGTCAGTGAACAAAGGCTTGTCGCATCTCGCATCGACTCATCGTCTTAACCGGTGAAGAAGCAAATCACTAGAAGGAACAATGATGCACTATTTAATACTACGGCGGAAGATCCAGCATGTTTATGATATGATGCATGACATGGCAATATGTGGTCTAGCTTAGCAATATTAAGCAAAGTCGGAGTCTTGACAATTAATATCATGCTTCAAGTTAGTTAACTACTCTGCAATTTAAATGTTGAATTAACGAGGCAAAACATGGCATCGGTGGGCTACACAATTTAAATGGAGGCAATATAAGACTAGAATAGCCCGCATATAGTCTCCATATTTAATTATTAGGTGAATCGGCCTAATGCCCCCAAACCATCGAACATGTATGCAAGCATGAGTAATTATATGCAACAAGTATATGTCATTTACAAAAATAGGGGCGGGATAGGTAGGGTTGCAATTTTCGGATCAAAGATCTTGGGGTTCCAAGCGTTCGACAGGGTTTGGTCTCGGCTTCGGAATCCATGCAGGAGATCTCGGGGTCTTCGGTTCCAGGGTCTAGGTGCTCCGTGTCAAATGCCTCGGGGTTTGGCGATCTTCGGCTCCGTGAGGAAGATCTTTTCCGGAGGATTTTGGGCAGCTTTCTCTTCGGTTGTACCTGGGTGACTTATACACCACACCATCTCTCACCTCATTTGCGACACACCAGCACCACACCACATCCACCACCAGAACGCCATAGAGCAGGGCCTCACATAAACTCGACAGGAGCAGGAAGGGGGTTATCACGGACAGGGGTAGCTGCAGGCCTCGGTGTCACTTCACACAGAGAGGAAGACTGGGTCGCACGGGGTCGGAGGAGAGGACAAGGTCAGTGGAGAAGGGTCCGCATCGGGGCGTGCTGCGCGCGTCTAGGAAGGGGGGTCGAGTGGGAGTTCATGGTGAAGAAGAAGGGCCGTGCAGTCGCAGAGGAAGGAGAAGTGCGGCGGCCGAGCACATCGGTGAGGAGGCCATGTGGCCATGGCGTTCGGGAAGCGACACTGCTCCGCGCGAGGATGAGCGAGGAAGGGGGACGATGCACAAGGCGGTGGGGTTCTGCGGTGCGGGTCACACTGCAGAGCTGGATGGCGATGGTCGGAAGGAGAGGGAGATCGATGCAACTCGGGAACTTGGGATCTACTCGTGTACGAGAACAAACAGGTAAGGAGAAGGGGCTTCATTGATTTTCAGAAAAAGATCTAGGGGCGGCTGCAAAATAGCAAGGGAGGAGCGGTCGGGTTTGTTCTCTCCTTGAGTGTGTTTGCTGTGTGGATGGGCCGATGGAGGCGTGGTGCGTGTGCGTGAAACGTGACCGTGTGGGTGTGTGTCCATGAGGGCGGCTGGGTGTGGAGCATGGTCAGGTAGCTAGGGTTTGGCTATGTGGGGTGGTAGGTGGCCTTCTGACTGGGCCTTTGGGCTAGTCGTTTGGCTGCCTCCTCACTAAAAAAACTTTTATTTATTTTATTTTTATTTTAAAACACTTTTGTAATTAGTTTTTAGACAAATAAAATATCCAGAAAGACCTAGGGTTTTAATTTAAAATTAAAGGAGTGGACTAATTATAAAACAAAATAGCCTTTTAGCAGAAATATTTTAGAGGAAAAATATGCATGATGTCATGATGATGCACAAACTAACAAAACAAACATGCAAATCTAATTGGGGAATATTTTCCCGGGCATTACAATTATTAACCAAACGCCTACTAAGGATATAATCAAGGGCAAGCAACCTTCTGCGGGATAGTTTATTATTCGTCCTTCTCATGTGAGTGCAGCGGTGAAGGAGGTATGTGATACACCCCCTGATGGTGTTCTCAAGTTAAATGTGGATGGAGCATTTGTTATCCAGACAGGTTTAGCTGGAGTGGGCATGATTCTTTGGCATAGTGATGGATCGTCGGTGTATTCTGCTTGCCGATCAATCTAGATGTGTTCCTCAGCTCTTGAAGTAGAGCTTCTTGCTTGCATATGGAGGGAGTCCGGTTTGCTCCTGACTTGAGCCAGGAAGATGACCACATTATGATAGAAACTGATTGTCTGGAGTTAGTGAGAATGGCGACAAGCATATCAAGGAATGGATCTGTCTTGGGACATATAGTAGATGATCTTAGGCTTCTCATGGCCTCTGATCGTATTTGTTTGTTTGTTAAAATCCCTAGAGGAAGGAGCACTACTAGTCATGATCTAGCTAGGTTTGGCACGTTAGAACAAAAGACTCAAGTGTGGTTAGGTTCGGTTCCTGATTTTCTTCTCGACCGTATCGCACGGGATTGTAATGACTCTATGATTATTTAATACAATCTCGTCCCCCAAACCTGTTATAAAGAGGGGATTATGTCGTCAGATTGATGACAAGTACGTCATGAGGGGGTCCTTGAGACGTGCAGAAGAGAGGGCTGTGAGACGTACAGTGTTCCGGGACAGTGAGAACATAAGTTTACCCAGGTTCGAAGCCGCCGGCTTTGGACGGATCGTACTCCTGCTAGCAATCAAGTAACAAGGCAGAGCCGGAATATGGGTTACAAGGGTTTCGCCTGTGCGGATTGAGATTGTAGACTATTGTGGGGTGCCCTAAAGGCTGGTCCCTAGGATGTCTTATATAGATATTCAGCCTAGGGTTTACAGGAGAGACCTATCCGGCTACGACTAAGAGTCGGTTACAGAGTACATCTTGAACTACAAGTAACATAGCAGGCCTATGTCTGTAAGACTTCTAGGCCTTCCCGTAGCCGGACTGGACTCCGTCTCTTGTCCCTAACTAGGCCGCCCATGAAGCAAAGGTCTAACCCGAAGTGGGCCACCCTGGTCAGTGAGGCATAGTGAGGATACCCGGAAAGTATATCCCCAACAACAGCCCCTAGAAGCCTCCAAGATCCAGAGTCGGATTTCATCACCGTCTAGCTTGATCCATCTTCGGCTTGTAGAATCTTGAAGGGTTCCTGAAACTTCAAAAGAAAGGATAGGATCTGAGTCTCAAAACGAGTCGGACCTTTGAGTACATTATTTAGTTTTCCAGCTTGAAATTCAAACTAATCCAGAACTTGGTGTCTGGCATAACCTGACATTAGCCAAGGTCAAGTCACGTCACTGACAGACATTCCTGTCAGCATGACCGTTGGTGGCTCCGCCTTTCGCGGAACCGAGGCGTCGTTTTAATGCATGCACGGAGATCAAGGCGGTGTAATCATCACGAGGAGGTTACCAGCTCCTTCCACGACGCGTGGCACGGTTACTGTTTATTTTGCATGAATCTTGGCGCAAGTGAAGGATATAAGGGGTTGAGATTTCTTCCTTCCTCCTCACCAGCGCTAGTTCCTCACCCTTCCTCTCGATGCTTCCTGCGAATAGAGCTCCTCTGCCTCCCCCAAATCTCACAGCGTCGCCCATCCTAGGTCACCGGTGCCCAAAAAATGGCTGAGGCTTCATCTTCTGCTGCGGCGGCGACGGCGACGACAACACCTGCGTCGGAGAAGGAGAAGTTTCGCGGGGTCTGGATCCCGTGCGTCCTTGATAATGTCAAGCTCCGCGTCATCAAGAATGAAGGTCTCCTCCGCGTCGACGACTGGCGGAGCGGCTTTGGACAAACCATCCCCACCCCCAACACCGATGAGCGAGTGCATTTCGGCACTCACCTCGATAGAGGTTTGAGATTTCCACCCTCAGATTTCTTTTCTGAGGTCATAGATCACTATGGAGTGTAACTCCACCATCTCCCCTCAAACTCTCTTTTAGAGATGAGCGCTTATGCCTCTTTGTGCGAGGGGTATCTCGGCATTAGGCCGAGTCTCATTCTCTTCCGGTATTACTTTCATACCCAGAGAAATTCTATCACAGCCGGTAATCCTTATATTACCGGAACTCTTAGCTTTTCTGTTAGGAGAGAAAGAGTCTATCCTAGGATTAAGGCTAGTGAGTCGGTGAAACAATGGTCGTCCATGTTCTTCTATCACAAGGACAGACCGGCTCCTGGCAAAGCAACTGCTTCACCGGTTTTCGTTGATGGTGCCACCATGCCCTAAGAGTCTTGGGACGTGGATCCTCCGGCTCTCACTAATGATCTGCTTCTTGCTAAGAGGCGGATCGAATATCTGATGAAGCACAAGGGTCTGAAAGGATCCGACTTGGTCCACTGCTGGCTAGCACGCCGGATCCAGCATCTCCAACATCATGGTGACCGGCTTATGCACTCCGTCACCAAGAGCAAGACGGATTCCCTATGAATCTGCTCCCAACCTTACTCAGAAAAGGACTATGAGTCCCAAATCAAGTGGTTGATAAGGGAGCGGATCGAGAGGAAGATCCCATAGCTGTCGTTGGACAAGCATACGGCTAGCGATCCTGTGACACCAGTAAGTTTTCCAGCAATAACTCGAAATATGTGGTCATGTATACATTATTGTGTCTTTTTGCAATACTAAGATATTTCTTATTTTCAGCTTGCTGACCTCCCCGAGTCAGAGCTTGCTCCTCTCGAGGGATATCCTCCTGGGCTCTCTTAGGATGATGGAGAACTGGTTCCATTGCTGGAGACTCTTACCCAAAAACGTAAGACTCCGAAAGTTTCCATTGGCACAAAGGAACTACCCATTGTGAAGAGGTAACTTTCCTCACAAGGTCTCTGTGTTTTATTTCTCATTCCTTCTGAAGTGTAAAGATCTTTGTTCTATTACCTCCTTAGAGCTAAACAGCTCACCAAGGGCAAGGGGAAAGGAGGCTCGTCGAAGCCCCTGCGCCAGTCAAAGTTAAACTTCACTTCTCCTGCCACAGTGCCTCCAACTCCTTCCCCACAACCTTCCCCAACACCAGAGATTACTCCATCTCCGTCCATCGCAGAAGATCCAGCTCAACATTCTGAGCCGGTGAATCTTGGCTCGCGGACCGACGTCACCATGGGTGACTCGGCAGTTCATCAGGGTGAACCCTCAAAGGGTAATGATCCCTCGGTAGAGGTTTTTGCTGATAACCTTCTCAACAATCCGGGTATTGCCAAGCTTGGCATTACTCGGAAAACTGCAGAAGAGATACAAAGGCTGGTGATGGCCCAAAATATATCGAGCTCGTTGCGGAACCCCAAGAGGAAGGTATGATGAGCACAGCAGCAAGTTTTCCCTCAGTACGAAACCAATGTTATCAATCCAGTAGGAGCAAGGAAACACCCCAAAGGTGTTGCTAGCTGAACGTTGGTAGGGCGCACTACCGGTGCCAGCAGCAACGTTGAGACCTGCACAACACAACCACAGAACTCTGTCCCCAACTTGCGATGAGGTCGTCAATCTCACCGGTTTTGCTGAAAACAAAGGATTAAATGTATCGAATGGAAGGAAGTAATAGTTTGCAGAAAGTAAACACAAAGTAGTAAACAGTTTGTAGATTGTACGTAAAAGAAAGGACCGGGGTCCATAGTTCACTAGAGGTGGCTCTCCTTAAGATAGATAACATGCTGGGTGAACAAATTACAGTGGGGCAATTGACAAACATCGAGAAAGCATACAAGCATATACTAATCATCTTGACTCCTTTGAGATCCGATTGGGCATTACAACATTATACATAGACCACCATCCAACTTCATCTATGACAAATAATCCACCTTCAGGTTATCATCCGAACCCCCTCCAGTATTAAGTTGCAAGCAACATATTATTGCATTACGAATGGCGTGTAAAGTAAACAATACGATTGTTCTATGAACAAAGGATTGTTGTTTTCTCCCTAGTAGCAACAACACACCTAGTACCTTAGAGATTTCTGTCACTTCCCCAGATTACCAGAGGCATGAACCCACTATCAAGCATAAATACTAACTCTTGGAGTTGCTAGCATATACTTGGCCAAGATAGCTACTAACAATGGAAGGCATGCAAGATCACAAATAACAAAGACATGATAGAATCAATAATCAATCTTAAATAGCATCTCAATATCCATCAGATCCCCGCAAACACAACATGCAGAATTACAAATAGATGATCTTGATCATGAACGGAGCTCACAAGATCTAAACATGATAGCACAAAGGAGGAGAACCAGCCATCTAGCTACTACATGGACCCGTAGTCCAAAGATGAACTACTCACGCATCACACCGGAGGCTTGCATGATGATGAAGAAGGCTTCCAGGGTGAATTCCCCTCTCCGGCAGGGTGCCGGGAAGAGCTTCAGATCCCTCCCGATCTAGGGATGGAGATGACGGCGGTACAGACACTTTCATGGAATTTTGGTCAGGTACTTAGGGTTTCCGTATCAGAGGCAATATATAGGCGGAAGGAGAGGCCGAGGGGGTGCCTGGGGCGGCCAGATCACCCCCTGGCGCGGGCCAGGCCTGGCCGCACGGCCAGCTGGTGTGGCTAGGCCCCAGCCCCTCTCCGTCTCATATTCTGGCTCCATATGTCTCCCGGTAAAATAATAACTTTGGCTTTTGTCCCATCCAATTCCGAGAATATTCATTTTCTGACTTCCTGGAACCAAAAACAGCAGAAAACAAGCAGCTGGCACTATGGCTCTTCGTTAATAGGTTAGTCCAAGAAATCATATGAAAAGTACTCCAAAGTGTGGACAAAACACAAGAAAGTAGATAAAACCAAGCATGGAACATCAAAAATTATAGATAAATTTGCAATGTATCAACATCCCCAAGCTTAACTACTTCTCATCTTCGAGTAGGTAAGTGATAAAAAGAAAGAATAATTTTTGAGGTGACATGCACCATCATAAACTTGATCAAAGTATTTGTAAACATTCAAAGATGGGATCATAGTACTTTAATCATAACATGGAAGACAAAGTTCTAGCAATAGACAAAGAAACTATGATGCAACATGAAAAGGCACAAACAAAAGATTCATGAATAACAATGCTTTGCAAGACGTTTGTTTGTTTCACATAAAGAAACATAGCATAATAGCATTCAGCTTATGCCTCATAGAGTAGCAAATATAAATGCATAGGACACCTTCAAAGTTCATAAGAGTGACTAGATACAAATAGTTTAAAGCAAGCAATATCAAGTTATGCATCAATCAACTAGTCTTGGGACAATGCACATAGAACTAAGAATGGCCACTATGCTCTCAAAGTAGGTGCATAAAGGTAGAAGGTGGAGACTCAATATAATGGTGGAAGAAAGGCCTTCATAGAAGGAAGCAGAGATTCAAGTTTCATAAAGAGCTTCCAAAAATTATGGTACTTATAGCTTTCAGCTCTCATTGCCCCTATCATAAGCATCTTGAAGTGATTAAGGTTAAAGTGAACAAACTATGGTGTACATGCTTGACGAAGTATAAGTTAGAAATCTCATGTCCCTTGAATACGAGGGTCGCTCCTCATGCTACTCAAGTTTAGTCACTAGTAAATTCTTGTCATCGTATGTACATGTGTATCATAGAGAACCGCCAACGGGGTACCCCTTGACCGATGATACGGAAGAATCCCCATATCAAAATGACAAGGCAAGCAGACAACGAGCATCTCAGCAATCTTCTTATTTACCATGGGAATATGGTGCTTTTTTCTCTCTTTCCTCTTTTCATAATCTCTCTTTTTTCTCTTTTTTTCTTTTTTCTCAGTAGGACTCTTTTTTTATAATAAGAATGCTTCATAGACAGCTCATTATGGTTATGCTGTAGGTTTCCACCATGTCAGCATGGATTAGACCAGCGGCCCAGGTGTTTCTCTAACACATATACATAACTCCATGGACTTACAAGCTCCCCTTTCATTTCACACCGATGACATCCATAGACAAAAGAGCATGATATCAACTAGGTACAAAGTACCAGTGCAATGTTGAAAGCGTTCCCCATGACAGCATGGTTCTGCTAATTCCCAACAAATAAGTGCAAGCATATACGACATAGACGACACAATGGTTCAAGTTTATTAAGGGCAAGAAAAGTAAAGTGTGCCATCAAGTTCGTGAGAGCTTTAATCACTAGTTTTCTCATAACAAGTTTAATTTGGAAGGTAAACAAAGACATGAATATACTTGGAATAACATATGCTAGTATGTAGGTATGGTGGACTCTTTGGAATAACTTGGTTTAGGGAGTTGGATGCATGAGTGGAACTCATACTTGGTTGTGGAGGCTAGCAAAAGACTGGGAGCGACAAACTAAGAGAGCAATAATGGCCATAATCATGCAGAGCGACAAAACATCATTGATCAAAGCATAAAGTGATACTACAATTTGAAAACTAAAGGATCATCAAGGCTATGGTGACTTGGGATAGTCATAACATGGTGTGAGCATGCGCCAAGTCAACCCAAATATAGCATCAAAGGAGAATACCACTATAGTATGCTTTAATATGCTAAAACAACACATGATTCATCCAAGGAACATTAAGCAATCTCAATTGTTTATAACAAGTCATGCTACAGCAAAGAATACTAAGCATAAAGCCAAAACAATATCAAGCATGGCATCACAAAGCATAGGTCACAGTCAAAAACAAGCTCTCTTTACCACTTAAGCATGAACTTTCCTACTCTTTTCCAAACCAAACCAAACTATTTGAAAACCAATGTATGAAAGAGGGGGTCCAACCAATTTATTTAGCAAACTAAGAAAACCAAGCAAACAAAAAACCAAAACAAAAATGAAAAAGAAGACGCTCCAAGAACAACACAACTGTGCATGAAACAATAAAAATGAAGTGTTTGGAAGGAACCTGGAATTTTTATTGATGAAGAAGGGGATGCCTTGACGCATGTAATTCTTGGATATTTCTTGGGCTGAAACGCGTGGCATCCCCAAGCTTGAGCTTTAGTCCATCTTCCATCTGATTACATCATTCTCTCCATACACCTAAAATTTTTGCTTCATACAAAACTTCACATAATCTTTATTACCAACATTAGTGCACTCAAGATAATAAGTCTTTGGGTTCAGTTTTAACACCAATAAAACTTTCATTAAAACACAAGCTACTGTAGCACTTTCCTCAAAAAGCTCAATTCCCCAAAAGAACTCAAAAAAGGAACCAACAAGAAGCAAATGCAAATAAAGCCAGAAATCTGTCAAAACAGACCAGCAGGTCAAGACGAATTTTTTCGAAGACCTTATGTTGCTCAAATAAAAAAGTGTTGAACTAACGAAAGTTAGATAACCACCTGGGGCAGAAGCACAAAACTTCACGCCTCAAAAGGACGTACAGAGATTTTACACGAATTTTTACGGTGAAGCAGAGAAATCTTTTTTGGGATAGCAACTTTCCCAATCATTACTTCTCTCTGATTAGAGGTTACTCTTGGCATAAAAAGCAAATAAAAAGTATAAGGAGCGGTTATTACAGAAATAATAACTTCCAAGACTCATCTAAAACTTTTGGGTTATCTCCCAATAAGTACTTTTATTTAACGCCTTTAAGTTAGGCATGATAGTTTGAGAAGATGCTCACATAGGAAATATGAATTGAAATAAAAGAGAGCGTCAAGAAGCAAATTCAAAGCACATTTAAGTCTAACCCACTTCCTATGCATAGGAATCTTGTAAATAAACAAGTCATGAAAGCACAAAGCAACAAGCATAGGAAAGCAAAACAAGTGCAACTTCAAGAATTTCAACATAAAGAGGGGAAACTTAATATTGTTGAGATACATAAGACCATGTTTACCTCTCTCATAATAACTTTCAGTAGCATCATGAATAAAATTAGCAATATAACTATCACATAAAACATTCTTATCATGAGCCACATGCATATAATAATTATTACTCTCCACATAAGCATAGTCATTCTTATTAATTGTAATGGGAGCAAATTCAACAAAATAGCTATCATTATTATTCTCATCACCATAATCATCAAATATAGGAGGCATATTGTAATCATAATTAATTTTCTCCTCAATAGTAGGTGGATTTAAAATATCATATTCATCATTGTAATCATTATATATTGGAGGTGTAGTATCATCATAAGCAATAGAATAATTATCTTCCAAAGTGTGTTCATTTGTAAACATATCATCATTGGAAGGATCAAGGATAGCACTAATAGTATAGAAATTATTAATATCATCATTTTTAGAATTGGTACCGAAGAGATTTTCAATATCAAAAGTAGTGTGTGTTTCCCAATCATGATCACTACTATAGGTAATAGGCATAGGAACGTCATCGAGTTAAGACTCATCAAAAACTATAATAGGAGCTACATGCTTAGGGGAAAATACCGTTTCCTCCCTCCTTTTACTCCTCCTTTTATTCTTTATTTTATTCTCTTTATGAGGGAGAGGCTTGAAAGGAAGCTTCTCCATATACCCTGGTTTATTATTAGAGACAACAGAATAAACTTTGGAGGATTCCTTCTTTTCATTAATAAGATCAAAACACATATTAGTCCTATCATATTTTGGTAAAATCTCATCTTCTATAATATTTTGTATGTAAGTATTTGTGTGGCAATTATCAACACAATAAAGATGACAATCATGTAGGACACTATTCATATCAAAAGCACTCATATCTACCAAAGAAGTTTTTCTTGATAATTCTTCACACCCCAAAAATAATGTAAGTTCATCATGCTGATTAGGAGTGATCATGTCATCACAATATAAACTTGCAGTACTCATTGGATTAGAAGGGCTATTATTATGGCCTGAGCATTGAAAATTGAAATGACCCACTTCAAAGCAAAGTTCACAAATAAAAGGATAAAGGGCACAAACTTTTTTACCAAGATCATTTAAAGCCCTATACCACATTCTAGTTTTTTCATTCCTGTGGGTGATACAATATTCTTCTTCAAATTGATTATTCTAACAAGGTCTATGTATTCCACAAAAATTAACATGCTTATAAGAAATAGTACTTTCAGAGGTTTGAGCATGTTTATTGCTATCATTAACAACAATTTCATTTTCCATGCAAGTGTCTTTAAAAGGATCATGATACATATCTCACTTTTCTTTAGGAGCATTAATATGAGAAGCAAAGGTTTTAAAACAATCAATAAGAATTTGAGGATCAAGACCATATTTAGCACTAAGCTCTTGAAAATCAGCAGTTTTAGCGAAAGACTTAATGCAATCATACTCATAGTTTATACCTGGTTCTTTACCTTTGTTGTTATCCCAATCTTCGGTATTGCTTTGAATTGTTTCAAGAAGATCCCACTTAGCTTTAACCTCCTTACTCGTGAAGGATCCCTCTAAACAAGTATCTAGATAGTCCTTGTAATGTCCTGAAAGCCTTGCATAGAAATTATTAATAACAATATTCCTGGGGAGCTCATGAATGGGACATTTGAGAATTAGTGGCTTCAATCTCCCCCATGCTTGGGAAATACTTTCTCCATCATGAGGATGCAAATTATAAATATAATTCCTATCTTTACGAATTTCATGAGGAGGATAAAATTTAGAGTAAAAGAGAGATTCAAGTTCCTTCCACTCCAAATGATGAGGATCATCTAGTAGCTCATACCACTCCTTTGCTTTGCCCTTAAGTGATAAAGAGAATAGCTTCCTCTTAACTTGGTTCATTGAAATACCTGCACACTTGAACAACCCAAATAATTCATGTATAAAGAGTAAGTGATCACCAGGATGGACAGTTCCATCTCCAAAATATGAGTTGTTCATAACACGTTCAACAATTTTTATAGGTATTTTAAAAGGGATGCTTTCAGTATGTGGATTTAAAATATCACAAGTATCATTCGAATTACCACATATTGGAGATAAAGTATCATCAGAGCAAACTTTCTTCTTTAAAACTAGGGAACTAAAAAGATCATTTTCATAAAAACTAACTTCCCCAAGCTTAGATGTTTCCATAGCATTAGTAACAAAGGTGTTCAAAAGAGTCATACTAATAACATTGCTATTAGCATGCAAAGAAGGTTCCAAGGGTTTTTTAATTTTCTTTTCAGACAATTCATGTTCTACCTTAGGGAAAATACTAAATATCTCTCTAATTTTTTTGTTGTTTTCCATTAAGCCTAACTAGTGAAAACAAGAAACAAAAAAACAAAATTGCAGAATCTAAAGAAAATAACTTCGAGCACTCACACCGGAGGATGTGAGTACCTTTTACCTTACCTCCCCGGAAAAGGCGCCAGAAAATATACTTGATGGCCCAAAATATATCGAGCTCGTTGGGGAACCCCAAGAGGAAGGTATGATGAGCACAGCAGCAAGTTTTCCCTCAGTATGAAACCAAGGTTATCAATCCAGTAGGAGCAAGGAAACACCCCAAAGGTGTTGCTAGCTGAACGTTGGCAGGGCGCACTACCGGTGCCAGCAGCAACGTGGAGACCTGCACAACACAACCACATAACTCTGTCCCCAACTTGTGATGGGCTTGTCAATCTCACCGTTTTTTGCTGGAAACAAAGGATTAAACGTATCAAATGGAAGGAAGTAATAGTTTGCAGAAAGTAAACACAAAGCAGTAAACAATTTGTAGATTGTATGTAAAAGAAAGGACCAAGGTCCATAGTTCACTAGAGGTGGCTCTCCTTAAGATAGATAACATTCTGGGTGAACAAATTATAGCGGGGCAATGGACAAACAGCGAGAAAGCATACAAGCATATACTAATCATCTTGACTCCTTTGAGATTTGATTGGGCACTACAACATTATACATAGACCGCCATCCAAATGCATCTATGACTAATAATCCACCTTTAGGTTATCATCCGAACCCCCTCCAATATTAAGTTGTAAGCAACAGATTATTGCATTATGAATTGCGTGTAAAGTAAACAATATGATTGTTCTATGAACAAAGGATTGTTGTTTTCTCCCTAGTAGCAACAGCACATCTAGTACCTTAGAGATTTCTGTCACTTCCCCAGATTACAGGAGGCATGAACCCACTATCGAGCATAAATACTAACTCTTGGATTTGCTAGCATCTACTTGTCCAAGATAGCTACTAACAATGGAAAGCATGCAAGATCACAAATAACAAAGACATGATAGAATCAATAATCAATCTGAAATAGCATCTCAATATCCATCGGATCCCCGCAAACACAACATGCAGAATTACAAATAGATGATCTGGATCATGAACGGAGCTCACAGGATCTAAACATGATAGCACAAAGGAGAAGAACCAACCATCTAGCTACTACATGGACCCGTAGTCCAGAGATGAACTACTCACGCATCACACCAGAGGCTTGCATGATGATGAAGAAGGCCTCCAGGGTGAATTTCCCTCTCCGGCAGGGTACCGGGAAGAGCTTTAGATCCCTCCCGATCTAGGGATGGAGATGACGGCGGCTAAAGACACTTTCATGGAATTTTTATCGCTTCCTTAGGGTTTCCGTATCAGAGGCAATATATAGGCGGAAGGAGACGCCGAGGGGGTGCCTGGGGCGGCTAGACCACCCCCTTGTGCAGGCCAGGCCTGGTCGTGCGGCCAGGCCCCAGCCCCTCTCCGTCTCGTATTCTGGCTCCAGATGTCTCCCGGTAAAATAATAAGTTTGGATTTTGTCCCGTCCAATTCTGAGAATATTCATTTTCTGACTTCCTGGAACCAAAAAGAGCAAAAAACAGGTAGCTGGCACTGTGGCTCTTTGTTAATAGGTTAGTCCAAGAAATCATATGAAAAGTACTCCAAAGTGTGGACAAAACACAAGAAAGTAGATAAAACCAAGCATGGAACATCAAAAATTATAGATGCGTATGCAACGTATTAGCTGGCTAAGCAGTGCCTAGAGAGCCGGAATATCTGCCGAGGAATAGGCACAAGGATGTCAAGTACTCCGAGCTTCTTGAGAAAATTCGTCTTTGTGACGAGAAACTGAAGTTTGTCGTGGCTCCGCCACCGCTGATACGTTGCTAACGTATCCATAATTTCTGATCTTCCATGCTTGGTTTTTATCTACTTTCTTATGTTTTGTTCCAACTTTGGAGTACTTTCTATACACTTTCTTGGACTAACCTATTAACAAGAGCCACTATGCCAGCTGCCTGTTTTCTGCTGTTTTTGGTTCCAGGAAAGTCAGAAAATGAATATTCTCGGAATTGGATGGGACAAAAGCCAAAGTCAGTTTTTCACCAAGGGACACAAGGAGCCAGAGTACGAGACGGAGAGGGTCCAGGGGGCCGCCAAACCACCTGGCCGTGCGGCCCAGCCTAGCCTGTGCTAGGGGGTGGTCTGGCCGCCTCCGGCACCCCCTCAGCCTCCCGTTTCTCCTATAAAATGCCTCCGATATAGAAACCCCAAGTACTCAATCAAAATTTCACGAAAGAGTCTGTAGCCACTGTCATCTCCATCCCTAGATCGGGAGGGATCTGAAGCTCTTCCCGGCACCCTGCCGGATAGGAGAATTCACCCTGGAGGCCTTCTTCATCACCATACAAGCCTTCGGTGTGATGTTGAGTAGTTCATCCTTGGACTACGAGTCCATGTAGTAGCTAGATGGCTGGTTCTCCTCCTTTGTGCTATCATGTTTAGATCTTGTGAGCTCCGTTCATGATCAAGATCATCTATTTGTAATTCTTACATGTTGTGTTTGCGGGGATCCGATGGATAATGAGATGCTATTTCAGATTGATTATTGATTCTATCATGATATTCCGGCTCTCCAGGGGGTGGTCTGGCCGCCTCCGGCACCCCCTCGTCCTCTCCTTTCGCCTATAAGATGCCTCCGATACAGAAACCCTAAGTACCCGGTCAAAATTCCACGAAAGAGTCTGTAGCCGCCGTCATCTCCATCCCTAGATCGGGAGGGATCTGAAGCTCTTCCTGACACCCTGCTGGAGAGGGGAATTCACCCTGGAGGCCTTCTTCATCACCATGCAAGCCTCCGGTGTGATGTGTGAGTAGTTCATCTCTGGACTACGGGTCCATGTAGTAGCTAGATGGCTGGTTCTCCTCCTTTGTACTATCATGTTTAGATCTTGTGAGCTCCGTTCATGATCAAGATCATCTATTTGTAATTCTACATGTTGTGTTTGCGAGGATCCGATGGATATTGAGATGCTATTTCAGATTGATTATTGATTCTATCATGTCTTTGTTATTTGTGATCTTGCATGCTTTCTGTTGTTAGTAGCTATCTTGGCCAAGTAGATACTGGCAACTGCAAGAGTTAGTATTTATGCTCGGTAGTGGGTTCATGCCTCTAGTAATCTGGGGAAGTGACAGAAATCTCTAAGGTACTAGATGTGCTGTTGCTACTAGGGAGAAAACAACAATCCTTTGTTCATAGAACAATCATATTGTTTACTTTACACGCAATGCGTAATTCAATTATCCTTTGCTTGCAACTTAATACTGGAGGGGGTTCGGATGATAACTTGAAGGTGGATTATTAGTCATAGATGAAGTTGGATTACGGTCTATGTATAATGTTGTAATGCCCAATCAAATCTCAAAGGAGACAAGATGAGTAGTATATGCATATTGCTTTCTCGATGTTTGTCAATTACCCCGCTATAATTTGTTCACCCAACATGTCATCTATCTTAAGGAGAGCCACCACTAGTGAATTATGGACCCCGGTCCTTTCTTTTACCATCAATCTATAACGGTTTACTGCTTTCTATTTACTTTCTGCAAACTATTAGTTTCTTCCACTCGATACGTTTAATCCTTTGTTTTCAGCAAAACCGGTGAGATTGATAACCTCATCGCAAGTTGGGGGCGAAGTTCTGTGGTTGTGTTGTGCAGGTTTCCATGTTGCTGCTTGCACCGGTAGTGCTCCCTGCCAAAGTCCGGCTAGCAACACCTTTGAGGTGTTTTCTTGCTCCTACTGGATTGATAACCTTGGTTTCATAACTGAGGGAAAACTTGTTGTTGTGCTCATCATACCTTCCTCTTGGGGTTTCCCAACGGGCTCGATATATTTTGGGCTAAGCAAGCCCATTTAAATGGTCCTACCATGTCAAGCCCCCAAACCGTGAAAGGCCATGTTATAGATATTGTTCACAGCTGATCAGCCAAAACATGAGCTTGTTTGGTGTACTTTTGGCAACCTTTGCACATCTTGACTATCCGTATGCCATCTGCCTTGGCTGTAAGATAGAAAAATCCGTGTCTAAAAGATTTTGCCACTAAAGATTTGGCTGCAACATGATGGCCGCATTCGCCTTCGTGGATTTCTCGTAAGATTTCCAATCCTTCTTCCGGAGATACGCAGCGCGGAAAGACCCCAGACACACTCTGCTTATAGAGCTCACCATTTATTATTGTATGGGTTTTTGCTCGTCCGACGATCTGCCGGCTCAGAACCTCATCTTCGATAATTTTCCATCTACCAAGAAATCAAGGTAGGGTTGAGTCCAGCTAGGAATTACAGCCAGAACTGCCACTAAAGGTGAGTCGGATTTGGTCGGATATTCCTCATCTACTCCTTTTATAGAGGGAACTTTGAGGTGCTCTAGAAAGGCGCCATCCGAGACCTTTTTCTGTGCTGAGCCTATTCGAGATAATGCATCTGCTTCCTCATTTTCTATTCGAGGGATGTGTTGAACCTCAAACCTTCGAACGATTTAGATAATTCATCCGCGACAGCTCTATATGCTGCCATGTATTTATTTTCATTACAAATATCCGACACTTGTTGAGCAACAAGATCCGAATCTCCATAAAACATTAATCATCGGATGCCGATATCCTTATTAATCCGGATTCCATGCAGCAGTGCTTCATATTCGGCAATGTTGTTTGTTGCCGTGAAGTGGATCTGCAACACATAGAAAAGCTTATCTCCTTTGGGTGATTTGAGCACCACGCCAGCCCCCGAGTGCCTTGGACCCATCAAAATGCAAGGTCCGGTATTCTGACTCTGGGAGGGTCATATTTTCCATTGTCTCTATCCAATCAGTGACAAAGTCAGCGAGGATTTGGGATTTGATTTCTATACGAGGTTTGTACATAATGTCGAAAGCTAAAAGCTCTATGCCCCATTTTGCGACACGTCATGTAGCATCGCTGTTGTTGATTATATCTCTCATGGGAGCTGTGCTCACCACGGTAATTGGATGTTCCTAAAAGTAATGCCGTTACTTCCTGGATGTGAAGAACACACTGTAAGCTAGCTTTTGATAGTGCGGATACTGCTGCTTTCATTCAGTTAGGACTTCATTGAGGTAGTAAGTCGGACGCTGCACCAGGTGTTCCTGTTTTTCCTCTGGTCTCTCCACCACCATGACGACACTAACGACTATGTTTATCGTAGCGAGATAGAGCAACATTGGTTCACGAGGTTCCGGTGCTGCAAGGATAGGAGCAGATGGGAGTACTACTATCGGGTCTTGTAGTGCAGCTTCATTTTTGTCAGTCCAAACGAACTTTTTGGTCTTTCTCAGGAGCTTGTAGAGTGGTGCGGCTCTTTCACCAAACTGGCTTACAAACCGACTAACTGCAGCAATGCAACCAGTTAGTCTTTGAACGTCCTTCAGGCGAGTCGGCTTGGAAATATTGAGTATAGACTTAATTTTGTCTCGGTTCACCTCTATGCCTCTTCGAGACACGATGAAACCTAACAATTTTCCGGCAGGTATTCCAAAGAAACATTTCTTCGGGTTAAGTATTATGTTATATTTTTGTAGATTAGCGAACGTTTCCTCCAAGTTAGAAATTAGCATTTCCTTCTTTTTGGACATCACCGCTATGTCGCACATATGCATGTACATTACATCTGATTTGATCATGGAGGCAACGCTGCATAGTATGCTGGTACGTAGCTCCTGCGTCTTTGAGCCCAAAAGGCATCGTAACGAAATAGAAGGTTCCGTAGGGGGTTATGAATGAAGTTTTGACTTTGTCTGATTCCTTCATCTAGATTTGGTGATAACCAGAATATGCGTCGAGAAAACATAGGAGTTTCGAGCCTACCATAGAAACAATGACTTGATCAATTCTAGGTAGCGCGAACGGATCTTTGGGACAAGCCTTGTTCAAGGCATACTCAACACACATCCTTAAATCAGTGGTGTCCTTTTTAGGGACCATTACAGGATTGGCCGACCACTCAGTGTGGATGACCTCTTCTATGAATCCGGCTAACTCGAGTCGAGCTAGTTCCTTAGCTATTGCTTTTTGCTTTTCACTGCCAAAACATCGTAAGGACTGTTTGACGGGTTTAGCGTTTGGGTGTATATTTAGAGAGTGCTCGGCAAGTTTCCTAGGTACTCCGGTCATGTCAAATGGCTATCATGCGAAGATATCTTGATTTGCTTGGAGGAACTTGACGAGCGCGCTTTCCTATGCGCTATCTAAACCTACACATATCTGGTCACCTTGGAGGGGTCATCATCCTTCAACAGCATCGTCTTCGTCTCTTCTAATGCCTTGAAATCTAGAGTCGGCTTTGTCACCTCCTTCTTCGTCGCAGGCATCTTGGATGGGTCGATGGTCTTCTTGATCTCCTGGTACTCCTGGGCGTGCAGTACAGCTTCAGCAAAGGAGGCATTTCTATCCTCGCACTCTCGTGCTTTCTTCGGGCCCTTGATAGTGATCATGCCCTTCGAACCTGAAATTTTCATCATATCATATATGTAACGCGGACGAGCCATGAAAGCCCAGTAAGCCGGACGTCTGAATATAGCATGGTATGCCCTCTTGAATGGGACCACTTCGAAGGAAAGTGCTTCCATTCGGTAATTCTTTGGAGTTCCAAAAGTAACATCCAAAGTGATCTCTCCTAGGGAATTTTCTTGTCTTCCTGGGACAACTCCGTGAAAGATCACAGAGCTGTGATTCAGCTGAGTTTCCGAGATCCTCATCCGACACAGCGTTTCGATGTAGAGGATGTTGATGCTGTTGCCGCTGTCCATGAGAGTCTTGGAGAAACCATAGTCGTCAATGAGTGGATTGACGACTAACATGTATTTTCCTCGCCTGTGCAACTTAGGCGGATGATCAGCATGGTTAAAGGTGATTGTCACTTCCGACCAGTCCAAGAATTGAGGGATGGCCAGAACAGTTGAATTGACCTCATGCAAAACTACTTTCTTGACCTTAGCTGGTTGAGACCCAAGGAAAGTAACATAAGTGTCTTTCTTTGTTGGGAAATTCTTCTTTCCATCCGACATGGGATTTAAAGGATCAGCTTCCTCCATGTCGGAACCTTCCTTGCTCTCTTTTTCTTTTTAGGGATTCTTCTTTCCCTTCTTATGCTTAGCCCTGTAGCCAGCGGAATCATCTTTCTTGATATCGTCATTGAAACGACACTCGGAATTTGTGTGGGACGAGCCCCCGTTGGCATCTACGTGATGCACACACGGATTGTTGGCAATGTAGGCCCATGAGTAGATTTTTCCAGGTTGCTGGTCTCCTCTACCCTGGACACTTGACATCCCACGACCGTGTTCGTGGCCGCCGCCGCGCCCTCCTCGTCCTCCAGACCCGAAAGTAGCAGTGACAACTACGGTTTCCGCGTTGGGATTTTCGTCCGAGGTGTTCTTGTGCTTCTGAGCTTGTTGCTTCGGGTGTTTTGCTGACTGTGGTACTGCCAGGACATTCAATAGTCCTTCTACGTCGTCATCGGCATCTGCATATTTGCTTGCCGTTTCTATCATATCTCCCAGATTAGTGACTTTGTCGCACTTCAAACGGTGACATAGTAGACCAATTGGCAGTCCTGCAATGAAAGCTTCAAACACAGTTTGGTCATTTACCCCTTCGCAGGAGTTCTTGGTGTCGATCCATCATCCGAAATAATCTCGTCAAGTTTCTCCGACTTTCTGGGGGCAACGTTGCAGGTCTCGTACCGTACAGGGCCTCCGATATGTGCCTTCGAAATTCTGAAAGAACACACTTTGCATATAATACCAGTTGTGAATGGTGTTCTCCAGAAGTTCATTGATCCAGGACATGTCGTCTTCCTCAGCATAAGCGGGAGATACCGGGTCACGACCAAGCTATTTCCGCCTTTGGCAATGCAGCAAGCCTGGAAAAAATCCTAGAGCCAAGTATCTGGCTGGGCCACTCCATCGTAGGCTTGGATGTGTCTTGAGATAGAAAATCCTTCCGGGAAGTGTGTTTGTCGAATTCGTGGCCTGAAGCACTTTGGACCCACGTAGATATCGTTATTCTCGTAGCGCCACGCCTCTATGTTAGAGTTGATCCGGCATCTCACGTCACTTGGTGACAGGGAATGCCGTCTTGGTTGTTCGTTGTGGCAGGAGTGCCTTGGAGCCGGACTTCTTCTTCTGCCACCACCTCATCTGCCACGACGCCCTCCTTGGCCTCCTCGAGAGCCGGTATGATGGCTACTTGGTGGAGAGGGTGGTGCAGGTGGATTATTTCTGACTGAATGTCGGCCTCCATCTGGAGCGACATTATTTCGATTCCAGGGAGGGTCTTCATTACGATGAGCCCCCTACCGGCTTGACTCGACACGGTGTCCGTCGTTCCCCCCATTGTGATGAGATTCAGCCGGATGGCTTGTATGTCTAGGAGGTGGCATCCTTTGTCGGTCCTCCTCCTGGTGTTGCTCTTTGTCGTCTTCCCTGCGATTGTTCGACTCTCGCCAGGGAGGGTGTCTCGGAACCGGTGCCCCAACTGCGTCTTTCTCCACGGCTGGGGCAACATTGCTCCAGTCACGTGCGGTTCTGTGTTGTTGCCCTGAAGATCCGGTTCTCGAATAGTTGTCTTCCCAACGGTTAGGACGATGATTCTATGCTAGATCCCGTCGGGGCCTGATATCATCCCATGTCGGATCCGTGCGACATTGGTCAGACTTGTAGACCAGTTTTCATCTTCTGGATTTCGCGGCCCTTTGTTGCTCCAGACCCTTGGTAAGTAGCTTTACGCCCAACTAAACCTGATCTGGGTTTGGGTTGTTTGCCGGGATATCTCGAGCTGCAGTGGTGTTTTCCACTGGCGTGCCATACACTAGATCTCCCTTGCTATCCAGCCGAGGTTGTCCTTTAACGGTGTCATCTCCCTCAAAGAGGGTCTTGTGGACTTCCGGATTTTTGTTAGCCCGCATGGGGCCGTTCTGGGTCTTTTGATGCTGCAGGGAGTTGAACTGCCCCACAGATGCAATGCACTTCTTCTCTTCCATAAGGTTGTTAGCCTCATCGAGGAGTACTTGACAACGCGCTTCTAGGGCTTGAGCCCTTTCTTCTAATTCTGCAGGTGTAAGCTCTGCAGCAGTAGGGATTGGTGTAGTTAACGCAACATCGATGAGTTTACGGGAACCATCAGTAACCACGTATCCATCCACCGGAGTTTCCTTAGGCTCATCTAGGATTAGGGCTCCATCCGAGTCTTCTTCGTATTCTTCGGCAACCACTTCCTCTGCTGGAGGATCTTTTGTCGGAGTCTTGTTCTTCTTCTTCTTTGCCTTCTTGGCAGCGCCGGCTTTGGGTCCGTTTCCCAGAGTCAAGCTCTGATCGGTACTTTTGGACATCTGGACATCGGCATTGTCTCCAAGATCCATGTCATCCTGCATTTTGGGAGAGTTTTCTCCGGATCCTTCGTCCATGGCTTCTCCTTCTTCTGTAGCTTTGGAGTTGAACTCCTCTTCATATTCCTTGGAGAACTTTCGGAAATCCGCCGATGTCATGGAATTATCCGAGGATGCCGGCAAGTCAGTGTTTGTTCCGATCGCCTCCAGAGCCGGATCCGGATCCAACATATCCGACAAAGTGTGACATGTGTGTGTCCTGAGGTAGTTGCGGCTTTCCTCGTGGGCTTCCTCGAAACGTCTGATGGTCTTGAGAACCTCATTCATGCTTGCGCCTTGCAGCATTATGCATCTCAATGTATGCCTCAGGAAAGGTTGATCTGTTTCGGTGTTGGCAGAGCCGGAACCAAAGTTTCTGTCTTGCTCCTCCTGGATTTCAACCTCGACGGGAAGATCGATCTAGGATTCGGCCTCACTAGGGAGATCCACTCCAGATTCGACTTGCACCGCAAGATCTGCTTCAGACTCATCTTTCTCCACTATGTCCGCAATAGGTGCGGGCTGGGTGGGATTAGGGTTTTCCGAGATCTAGAACTCTGCCGCCTCCGTGGACAAAGTGGACCCAGAAACTTCTTCTGCCTCTATCATCACCACTGGGGTGGGTGGGGCAGGTTCAGCAAAACTGATGTAAACATCGATCTCCCCAAAAGACATGATGGTGTCGGCAGTCACGACCTCCCTAGCCAGAATCCAGGTCTCGTCGAGAACGATGAGAGGGACGTCGCTGGCGTAGAGGACGCGGTCGGCGTGATGGTTTCGCTGATTCTGATTCTTGCAGATTCTGCTCGGAATGCAGATCTGAAGCTCACTTGCCCCACGGTGGGCGCCAACTGTCGTTGGATTGATGACAAGTACGCCATGAGGGGTTCCGTGAGGCGTGTGGAAGAGAGGGGTGTGAGATGTATGGTGTTCCGGGACGGTGAGCACACAAGTTTACACAGGTTCGAATCCGTCGGCTTTGGACGGATCCTACTCCTGCTAGCAATCCAGTAATACGGCAGAGCCGGAATATGGGTTACAAGGGTTTCGTCTGTGCGAGTTGAGATTGTAGACTATTGTGGGGTGCCCTAAAGGCTGGTCCCTAGGACGGCTTATATAGATATCCGGCATAGGCTTTACAAGAGAGACCTATCCGGCTACGATTAAGAGTCGGTTATAGAGTACATCTTAAAATACAAGTAACATAATAGACCTATGTCGGTAAGTCTTTTGGGCCTTCCCGTAACCGGACTGGACTCTGTCTCTTCTCCCTGACTAGGCCGCCCGTGAAGCAAAGCTCTAATCCGAAGTGGGCCACCCTGGTCAGTGAGGCATAGTGAGGATATCCGGAAAATATATCCCCAACATATTATACTTAAACCCAAAGTCACCAATTAGGATAGATTGGCCGTGCAAGTAAAATTGACAACACAAACATTTGTTGCAGAAACCAAATGTACGCACACATGCATATTGTGTGACAGAACTAGCTATATAGTATATGTGTACATATAGTAGATCCTAAATTCATACCCAAAATTTGTGGTGTGATATGTCTCGGCTCCAATTCTACAATGCATCACCATAGGCCAACACAAGGATGAAAAGG
This sequence comes from Avena sativa, assembly GCA_916181665.1. Classification (NCBI taxonomy): domain Eukaryota; kingdom Viridiplantae; phylum Streptophyta; class Magnoliopsida; order Poales; family Poaceae; genus Avena; species Avena sativa. The sequence goes on along the minus strand of OV702289.1, from coordinate 536,759,492 downwards.
CGCATCACCACAAACTTCATTGATACGACATCATGTGTAAATACCCGTGTTTGTCCTGTCAGAGGTTTTCAGAAGTACACCTTCGAGCTGTGTGCCGATTTTGAAGTCCATGGCATCTTGGCAAGTGGGCACACTTGCTAAAAGCCTGAAAATTCTCCAAAATAAATGGTAGAATCTGAAACAATTTGCTAAATGAAGGAATTTTCACTAAACGTGATAGTTGGTGTCACAAGTGTACAAAAAATAGATAAAAGGTGGAATAAACTCTAAAGTTTGAGGAGAATGTGCAATTATCTTATGGTTGCGTATACGTGCACTTTACAGTATGGTACAAGTCTGTTAAAAAATAGTATGGTACAAGTGTACATAGTGTGGAGAGAGAGAACACATGACGGAGAAATATGAGCCCGGTCGGTTTGGCTTGTAGTAAATGGCGCTATTAGAGACTTTGACCGGAGAGTAATTAAGAAGAAGGGTTGTGAATCTGAACGTGAATCTTTATATGCTAAACAAAACAACCCTTTTTTAGGTATAAACAAAACAACCTTTCTTTACGCTCGCGTGCATCAACGTGTGCGCTGCTTGGAATCTTGAAGGCAAAGAATTGGCCTGTCCGGGCCACACCTAGCCAGTATTGTACCGGCAGTCTCTATACGACTTGAAGATCCTCTTTTCCGGGGCATAAAAAAATACTAGCTAGATAATCCATGGAGGAGGTTTGATCGGAGATTCCATGCAGACGCGTCATATGCACGTCACGCCCAGCCGTCCACGTGCTGGACCTGGTGGACACTTCCAGGCCGGCTTGGCGCAGATCCGCCAGGCCACTGCACTACACGAGCTGGCCGCACGCGAGCCGGCCGCAGAGGAGTGAGGAGCAGGAACATCTGAGACGATGACATGGCGAAGGCAATCGTGTGTCTTGGCGAAAGCGCACATCTAGGCCAGCTGCCGGCGGCGATAGCCGAGCGCCACCGCCACCGCTTCTGCTTAGAGCAGCATCTCCACCAGCGGGCCCATAGCGTCTCAGCACACCTATTCGTTTGAATCAAAAATGGGAATAGCGTGTGAAACCCTATTGAAAATATAATATATGCTAGAGGCAATAAGTTATTAATATTTTCTTTTTCACGATAAATATTTATTCTCTATACTATAATTATATTAACCGAAAACTAAATACATACGTGGACATATAAACAACACAGTTGGAAGCCTCTTCTGACTAGTTACATAGTCAAGTGATGGTTAAACTTTCCTAACCATGGACATATAATGTCACTTGATAACATAATCATATCATTAGGAGAACGATGTGATAGACATATTCGCTCTAACCATAGCAATTAGATCGTGTCATGCAACTTTCTTAATGTCAAGTATCGTTTCCTTACACCAATTGTATTACTCCCTGGTATCGGAGGAATACTTTGTGGACATCAAACATCACTTCGTAATTGGTGATTATAAATGTTTGCAAACACTTTCGGAAAAACGTTTTGTCTCCTGGAGGTTATTAGGTTTTCTCTAGTGAAGACGGCAGACCCCGACATTCCCTCGTTGGTGTGTAGGTTTCTCCTCCATCGTTTGGATTCGTTTTCTATCTAGCTTCTCTCTCTCCCCGTAGGTTTCTGATTTTGGGACAACTCGGGACGATTAAGGGGAGGCGTCGTGCCTCTGCCCGTCCTTGGCTGAACTAGATCAATCCTAGCGGTGGAGGGATCTAGCCATGGCGACGGGAGATGCGGCCTCGTCTGAGGCTGAAGGATTGTGGCCACCGATACCGGAGGCGGGAGACCGTGCTGATACTATCGAGGAGATGGTGGGTCATACGAAATTGACAGAAGCAGAATCTTGCAAGATTAGGATCGACGATCGCGAGGAGGAACTGTCCCTTCTTGGGCTCTAGCAGGGAGGATTTTGGTGCCGACACCTAAGATCGTTCACATCCATACGATATCGGCAGCACTTTGTCCAGCGTGGGGTAACCCTAAGGGACTCATCTTCACTGATGGGGACCCTAATTTGTTCATAGCGGAGCTGGCCTCTAAAGGAGATAGGGAGAGAATTTGGGAGCGATCACCATGGACTGTCAACAAGCATGCGGTTCTCTTGGAGAATTACCAGAACTGGTGGCGCCATCAGAGATGAAATTTGACATGCTACTACTCTGGGTGCGAGTGTTGGATCTTTCGAGAAACATGATCAACAACAAATGGGGCACTCAAATAGCAAGTGATCTTGGATTTGAAGTTGTTAAAATGGATACAACTAACAGCTTTAGTGGTTTTCTGCGAGCAGGGTTTTTTGGTTAAAGTGAAGGAACCTCTGATAGCTCAAGATATGTAGAGCTCGTTGGGAACCCCAAGAGGAAGGTATGATGAGCACAGCAGCAAGTTTCTCTCAGTTATGAAACCAAGGTTATAGAACCAGTAGGAGTAAGAAAACAACTCCAAGGTGTTGCTAGCAACTTAGAATCCTGCACAACACAACCATAGAACTTTGCCCAACCTTACAGTGAGGTTGTCAATCTCACTGGTTTTGCTGAAAATAAAGGATTAAACGTATAGTGTGGAAGATAGTAATTGCTTGCAGAAAGTAAACAGTAAACGGTAAACAATAGATGGTATATTAATGGTAAAGGAATGGACTAGGGTCCATAGTTCACTAGAGGTGTTTCTCCTTAAGATAAATAGCATGTTGGGTAAATAAATTACAGCGGGGCAATTGACAGATTGAGAAAGCATAACAATGCATATACTAGACATCTTGACTCCTACAAGATTTGATTGGGCATTACAATATAATACATAGACCGTAATCCAACTACATCTATGACTAATGATCCACCTTTAGGTTATCATCCGAACCCCTTCCAGTATTAAGTTGCAAGCAACGGATAATTGCATTAAGCAAAGTGTGTAAAGTAAACAATACAATTGCCCCATGGACAAAGGATTGTTGTTTTCTCCCTAGTAGCAACATCACATCTATAACCTTAGAGATTTATGTTACTTCCCCCAGATTACTAGAGGCATGAACCTACTATCGAGCATAACTACTCCCTCTAGGAGTTACAAGCATCTACATGGCCGAGATATCTACTAGCACCGGAGAGCATGCAAGATCACAAATAACATAGACATGATAGAATCAATAATCAGTCTGACATAGTATCTCAATATCCATCGGATCCTCGCAAAAACAACATATAGGATTACAAATAAATGATCTTGATCATGAACGGAGCTCACAAGATCTAAACATGATAGCATAAAGGAGGAGAACCAACCATCTAGCTACTGTATGGACCCATAGTCCAAGGGCGAACTACTCACGCATCACTCCGGAGGGTGGCATGGTGATGAAGAAGGCCTCCGGGATGATCTCTCCCCTCCGACAGGGTGTCGGGAAGAGCTTCGGATCCCCCCGATCTAGGGATGGAGATGGCGGCGGCTACAGACTCTTTCGTGGATTTTTGATCGGGTACTTAGGGTTTCAGCATCGGGGTACTTTTATAGGTGAAGGGGCAAGGTCGGTGGGTGCCCGAGGGGCCCACAGCATGGGGTGGCGCGCCCTAGGGGGTGGCCGCGCCAGCCCTAGGTGTGGCCACCTCGTGGCCCCAGTTCAACTGCCCTTCGGACTCCGTGTTCCTTCTGGTAAAATATTGACTTTGGCTTTTGTCCTGTCCAATTCCGAGAATATTTCCTTACTAGCTTTTCTGGAACCAAAAACAGCAGAAAACAGGCAACTGGCACTGTGGCATCTTGTTAATAGGTTAGTTCCAGAAAATGTATAAAAATACCTCAAAGTGTAAACAAAACATAAGAAAGTCGATATAAAACAAGCATGGAGCATCAAAAATTATAGATACATTTACGACATATCAAGCATCCCCAAGCTTAACTCCTGCTCATCCTCAAGTAGGTAAGTGATAAAAAGAATAATTTTTGAGGTGATATGCACCATCACAATCTTGATCAAGGTATTTGTAAAGCATTGATAGCTGGGATCAAAGTACTCTGAGCATGAAAGATAGAGTTCTAACAATAAGCCATAGCAACTGTGCTGTAACATGAAAAGGTACAAACAAAAGATCTTGAATAACAATGCATTGAAAGACGTTTGTTTGTTTCACATATAGAAAACATAATAAGAGTGGTAATCAGCTTGTCCCTCATGGTATATCAAAACATAAATGCATAGGACACCTTCAAAGTTTATAAGGGTGGCTAGATACAAATAATTTAAGAACAAGCAATATCAAAGTTATGAATCAATCAACAAGTTCTGGGATAATGCACATTAAACTAAGAATGACCACTATGCTCTCTCAATTGGTGCATAAAGATAGAAGATGGAGACTCAACATCAAACTAAAAAGAAAGGCCCTTCACAGAGGGAAGCCGGGATTTCAAGTTTCATAAAGAGCTTCCAAAAATTATGGTACTTATTAGCTTTCATCTCTCATTGCCCCTATCATAAGCATCTTGAGGTGATTAAGGTTAAAGTGACACAAATATGAGGATATGCTTGACAAGTTATAAGTTGAAAATCTCATGCCCCTTGCTTATGAGTACCAATCCTCATGCTACTCAGCTTTAGTCACAAGTAAGTTCTTATCATTGTAAATACATGTGTATCATGGAGAACCTCCAATGGGGTACCCCTTGCCCCATGACACAGGAGCTTTCCCATATCAAAATTACAAGGCAACAGACAATGAGCACCTCAGCGATCTTTTTATTTGCTATTTGCATAGGTTTTTATTGAGGATGCTTCATAGAATGCTCACTATAGTTATGCTGCAAGTTTCCACCATGATTAGGCATGGCTTAGTCTAGCCGCCTAGGCGTTTCTATAACACACATACAAACTCCATGAGCTCACAAGCTCCCCTTTTATTTCACACCACCGGGATCCATAAACAAAAGAACATGATATCAACTGAATAATAAGTGCAATGTTGAAAGCGTTCCCCATGGTATCATGGTTCTGCTAATTCACAAATTATAAAGTGCAAGCATATAAGCAACATAGATGGACACAATGGTTCAAGTTTATTAAGTGCAAGAAAATAAAGTGTGCCATCAAGTTTGTGAGAGCTTTAATCACTAATTTTCACATAATAAGTTTAATTTGGAAGATAGATAAAAACATGAATATACTTGGAATGGTATAACACACCATGCATAGGAATTTATAGTGGACTATTTGGAATAGCTTGGTTTTCTTGGAGGTTGGATGCATGAGTGGAACTCATACGTGGTACAGGTGGAGGCTAGCAAAAGACTGGGAGCGACCAACTAAGAGAGCGATAATGGCCATAATCATGCAAAGCGACAAAACATTATTAATTAAACCATAAAGTGATATTACAAGTCCAAAACTAAATGATCATAGAGGCTAAGTTGACTAGTTCATAGTCTTAACATGGTGTAAGCATGTGCCAAGTCAACCTAAATAAAGCATCAAAGGAGAATACCACAATAATATGCTTTTGTATGCTAAAACAACACATGATTCTTTCAAGACACATTAGGCAATCTCAATTGTTTGGAACAAGTCATGCTACAACAATAATCACTAAGCATAAGGTCAAAGCAACATCAAACATGACATGATAAAGTCTAGGCCACAGTCAAAACAAGCTTCTTTTGTACCACGTATATGCATGAAGCTTCCTACTCTTTTCCAACACCAATCAACTTATTTGAAACATCATATGAATGCGGGGATCCAACAAATTTATTTAAGCAAACCAAACAAAAGAAAACTAAAAAAATAAATAAAGTCGCTCCAAGAACAATACAATTGTGCATGAAATAATAAAAATAAGTGTTTTGGAAGAAAATCTGAGATTTTTGTTGATGAAGAAGGGGATGCCTTGGGCATCCCCAAGCTTTGACGCTTGTACCTCTTGAATATTTCTTGGGGTGACACGGGTGGCATCCCCAAGCTTGAGCTTTTTCCATACTTCATCTCATCACATTATTCTTCCCTACACTTAAAAATTTCCTTCATACAAACCTTCACACAATCTTCATTAGAAACATTAGTGTATTCAACATAATAAGTATTTGGGTTTAGTTTCAACACAAGTAAAAATTCCATTAAAACACAAGCTACTGTAGCAATTCCTTCTAAAAGCTCAAGTGATCAAAGAGAACTCAAAGAGAAAGAGATTAAGTGGCAAATGCAAATAGTGGCAGAAATCTGTCAAAACAGACCAGTAGGTAAAAACCAATTTTTTCGAAGACCTTCTATTGCTCAAATCGAAACGTGCTAAACTAAGAAAGTTAGATAATAACCTGGGGCTTAAGCAAAGAAAATTACAGCTCAATCCTACGTACTGGGATTTTTCACGAATTTTCACAATGAAGCACAAAAATCTGTTTCGAGACCGCAACTTTCCCAAGTCTTACTTCTCTCTCATTAGAGGTTATTATTGGCACAAAAACCACACAAAAAGGATAAGGAGAGGTTATTACTGAGGCAATAACTTCCTAGACTCAACCAAATAAAAACCTACTGAAATTAAAAATAATTTGGGTTATCTGCCAATAGTGCTTTTCTTTAACACCTTTCAGCTAGGCATAGGAGCAAGATTCAAGTATTTTCAAATGAAGAACCATTAATATCAAATTTTGTTTTAATAGGAGAGGCAACAGGTATCTTTTCTCTCTTCCTAGGGAAGTGTTTTATACCTTTCTTGAGTGGGAATTGATATTTAATGGTGCCTTCCTTCATATCAATAATGGCACCAACAGTTCTAAGAAAAGGTCTTCCCAAAATAATAGGACAAGGATCATTGCATTCAACATCCAAGACATAGAAATCAACGGGGACATAGGTATTGTTAACCATAATAATAACATCATTAATACTCCCCATGAGTTTCTTTTTAGCATTATCATCAAGTTGGACATCTAAATAACAATCTTCCAATGGTGGCAAATCAAGCATCTCATAAATCTTTCTAGGCATAATAGAGACACTAGTACCAAGATCACATAAAGCTTTGAGATCAAAATCATTCACTTTCATATGAATGATGGGTTCCCAACCATCTTCTAATTTCCTCGAAATAGAAGCTTTATGTTTCAATTTTTCTTTTTTAATTTTTATGAGAGCATCTGTAATGTGTTTTGTAAAGGTCATATTCATAGCACTTGCATTAGGACTTCTAGCAAGCTTTTGTAGGAACATAATTACTTCAGAAATATTGCAACCATCAAGATCAAAATCAAAATTACCATCGAAGGTAGTAGAACTATTGTTTCCCATATTTCGAAGAATTTCAGCATTTTTATTGGAAAAGGTTCCATTGGTTTTAGGCATTGTTGAAAAAGGAATGGGAACTTCTTCTGGTTTGCTAGCATCAACATTGCCGGTGGTAATAGTACAAATACTACTATTTCTAGCAATTTCATCTTCTCTTTCCCACTTAGAATGCAATTCAGCTATCAGTCTAACATTTTTATCAATTCTAACTTATATGGCATTAGTAGCAGCAAAGGGGTTTTCCATAGTTTCAGGTTTAGCAGCCATTTTATTAATCAAAGAGGATTGTGCTTCAGACAAAGATGAAATATTTTTTCAGCATTCAAAAGTTTTTCCTCAACAGTTTTATTGGAAGCAGTTTGTTTACTAATAAAATCCTTAAGCATGACTTCAAGTTCAGAGGGTGCACATTTATTGTTGTTGTAGGAATTTCCATAAGCATTACCATTATTGGGAGGATATGGCCTATAATTATTGCTACCAAAATTACTCCTATATGCATTGTTGCTAACATTATTATTTCTAATGAAGTTCACATCAACTTCCTCTTCTTGAGAAACCAAAGAGGCTAAGGGAACATGATTTGGATCAATATGAGCTTTTTCATTAACAAGCATAGACATAATAACATCAATTTTATCACTCAAGGAGGAGTTTTCTTCAACAGAATTTACCTTCTTACCTTGTGAAGCTCTCTCAGTGTACCATTCAGAATAGTTAACCATCATATTATCAAGGAGCTTTGTTGCAGCACCCAAAGTAATGGTCATAAAGGTGCCTCCAGCAGCAGAATCCAATGGATTTCTTAAAGAATGATTTAGTCCTGCATAAAAAGTTTGGATAATCATCCAAGTAGTCAGTCCATGAGTGGGGCCATTCTTTACCAAAGATTTCATTCTTTCCCAAGATGGAGCAACATGTTCATTATCAAATTGTTTAAATTTCATTATGTCATATCTCATAGATTTAATCTTAGCAGGAGGATAATATTTTCCAATGAAAGCATCTTTGCATTTAATCTAAGAATCAATACTATTTCTAGGTAGGGATAGCAACCATTCTTTATCTTTTCCTCTCAAAGAGAAAGGAAACAATTTAAGCTTAATAATATCTCCATCTATATCCCTATGTTTTTGCATCTCACAAAGTTCAACAGAGTTATTAAGGTGAGCAGCAGCATCATCAGTACCAGCACCAGAAAATTGTTCTTTCATAACAAGATTGAGCAAAGCAGGTTTAATTTCAAAGAAAGCAGCTTCAGGAATAGGTGGAGCAATAGGTGTGCACAACAATCGTTGTTGTTTGTGCTAGTGAAGTCACACAACTTAGTGTTTTCAGGAGTAGTCATTTTTGCAAGATTAAAGCAAGCCAACATAAATAGAAACTGAAATAGGAACTAAATTTTTTTGTGTTTTTGATAAAAGAAGCAAACCAGTACAACTATTTTTTTGGTGTTTTTGATAAATAAACAAGCAAACAAAACAAAATAAACTAATCAAAACAAAAACAAAGTAAAGAGATTTGTTGTGAGAGACTCCCCTTGCAAGAATCTTCTTTCTCCCTGAAAAGTGATTGACGAGGAGGAAGAGATTGAAGCTGTCCTTAACTCCCCGGCAACGGTGCCAGAAAAGTGCTTGATGGCTCAAGATATGTAGAGCTCGTTGGGAACCCCAAGAGGAAGGTATGATGAGCACAGCAACAAGTTTCCCTTAGTTATGAAACCAAGGTTATCGAACCAGTAGGAGTAAGGAAACAACTCCAAGGTGTTACTAGCAACTTGGAATCCCGCACAACACAACCACAGAACTTTGCCCCAACTTACAGTGGGATTGTCAATCTCACTGGTTTTGCTGAAAACAAAGGATTAAACGTATAGTGCGGAAGATAGTAATTGCTTGCAGAAAGTAAATAGTAAACGGTAACAATAGATGGTATATTAATGGTAAAGGAATGGACTGGGGTCCATAGTTCACTAGAGGTGTTTCTCTTTAAGATAAATAGCATGTTGGGTGAACAAATTATAGTGGGGCAATTAACAGATTGAGAAAGCATAACAATGCATATACTAGACATCTTGATGCCTACGAGATTTGATTGGGCATTACAACTTAATACATAGACCGTAATCCAACTGCATCTATGACTAATAATCCACCTTTAGGTTATTATCCGAACCCCTTCTAGTATTAAGTTGCAAGCAGCAGATAATTGCATTAAGCAAAGTGTGTAAAGTAAACAATACAATTGCCCCATAGACAAAGGATTGTTGTTTTCTCCATAGTAGCAATAGCACATCTACAACCTTAGAGATTTCTGTCACTTCCTCAGATTACTAGAGGAATGAACCTACTATCGAGCATAAATACTCCCTCTTGGAGTTAAAAGCATCTACTTGGCCAAGGTAACTACTAGCAACAGAGAGCATGCAAGATCACAAATAACATAGACATGATAGAATCAATAATCAATCCGACATAGTATCTCAATATCTACCGGATCCTCGCAAACACAACATATAGGATTACAAATAGATGATCTTGATCATGAACGGAGCTCACAAGATCTAAACATGATAGCACAAAGGAGGAGAACCAACCATCTAGCTACTGTATGGACCCACAGTCCAAGGGAGAACTACTCACGCATCACTCCGGAGGCTGGCATGGTGATGAAGAAGGCCTCCAGGATGATCTCTCCCCTCCGGCAGAGTGTCGGGAAGAGCTTCGGATCCCCCAGATCTAGGGATGGATATGGCGGCAGCTATAGACTCTTTCGTGGATTTTTCATCGGGTACTTAGGGTTTCTGCATCAGGGTACTTTTATAGGCGAAGGAGCAAGGTCGGTGGGCGCCCGAGGGGCTCACACCATGGGGCAACACTCCCTTGGGGGTGGCCGCACCAGCTCTAGGTGTGGCCACCTCGTGGCCCCACTTCGGCTGCCCTTCGGACTCCGTGTTCCTTCTGATAAAATATTGACTTTGGCTTTTATCCCGTCCAATTCCGAGAATTTTCCTTACTAGCTTTTCTGAAACCAAAAACATCAGAAAATAGGCGACTGGCATTATTGCATCTTATTAATAGGTTAGTTCTAGAAAATGTATAAAAATACCTCAAAGTGTAAACAAAACATAAGAAAGTTGATGCAAAATAAGCATGGAACATCAAAAATTACAGATACGTTTACGACATATCAACCTCTAAGGAGATGGATCTTTCTTGATTCCACTCTCGTGAGGAAGAGGATTGGTATGCTGTCCAATATGAGCAACTACCCTAATTTTTATTTCTCATCCGGGTTAGTGGGACAATTGGCAATGGCATGTCCAAACCTAGCTGATAGGGATGAGTTTGGTGAGATGCCTTACGGTCCAAGCCTTAGGGTGACTGATGATCGTAGGAGACAAGGGTCGTATCAGGGAAGCAGCAAGGAGGGTCCCAACGTATAGCGTGAGTATGGTACTTCCAATGGCCAACACTAGGAACACGATGGTGCACCTAGGGGTGTTGATATCGGGCAGCAACACGTGGGAAGAGGTCATGCTACTGTTCCTCGAGGTGGCAAGGCAAAACCGATGTATCGAAAACTGCTGTTGGCCCCTACCTACACGAGGTCCAATGACACAAGGGATGCAAGTAATGTGTCTAACAATGCTATGTCACCGAAGGAGGTGATGGATACCTCTTGTTTTATGGTTCCGTTAGACCCAAATTTAGAAGGGGTAAAGAGGGATTCAACTGAGCAGCCGCGAACATGGTCTGAGGCACCTAGCCCAGATGCTAAGAAGATGAGATCGGTGTAGACTGAATCAGCTTCTGATGTGGAGCAGCGATGCCAGTTATAATGTGTTTCATCAGTTGGAACTTTCATGGGCTTTGGAATACCGCGTAGTTCATGAGCTTTGTAGTATTGTGAAGCAATTTAATCCCACTCTCGTCTTTTTGATGGAAACAAAGATCGGAGGAAGAAGAGTTGAGAAGTTAGCTAGCAGACTCGGCAGGGCTAGGTTTTTTGCTATGAATAGTGATGGCCTGAGTGGAGGCATCGACATTTTTTGGTCCATGAATATTACTATGGAGATCAAGATCTTCAACCTGAATCATATTGATGCAATTATTTCACCAAATGAGGGTGATCTTACTCCACGGAGATTCACAGGTTTCTATGGGAGCCGCGTCAAGAAAATTTACATCTTAGCTAGACATTGATGCGGCGTCTACATTCGCTCTGAATGTATCCATGGCTATCTGAGGCGACTTCAACGAGACAACTAGCAACATGGAACACTTTAGTGAGCATAGCAGGGAGGAATGGCAAATGAGGAATTTCTGAGAAGCAATCAATGACTGTGATCTCTAGGATCTCGGATACACTGGTGTCCCGTACACGTGGGATAATCAGCCACCTAGATCAGCAAATGTGAAAGCAAGGATTGACCGTGCCTGGGCCAATGAGGAGCTGCTACTCATGTAATATGTGTTCCGAGTTCAGCATCTCTCGGCTATTCAGTCAAACCACTATTTTTTGTTAATGTCCTTATAGAGGTAGGCGGCACAGAGCACTGATGGTGGTCATCATGTGTTCTGGTACAAGAACATTTGGAAAACACACAAAGATTATGACAAGCTGATCCCCGATGTGTGGTCGGCAACATCTAGGTGGAATGGGCAGCAGGGCCTTGAGAATGCCCTTAGAAAGATGTCGGCGGAGTTGAGGTCGTGTGGAAATAGAACCTTTGGCAACTTCAAACATAAGCTCTCTATGTTGCAAAAGGAACTGGAATGGTGCCGCCATCGTTCCGTTCATATGGGTCCATCTCAAGAGGAGAAAAGGCTAATGGTGAAAATAAATGAGGTGTTGTACCAAGAAGAGATTTTTTTTGAAAGGACTGTGGTTGGGGAAGCCCCTACAGCGAGTTTGTTTTTTAAATAATAAGAACCAAAATTTGCATCCATAAGGACTTGAACCTAGGTGCCAAGGTTGTACATCCACTTCCCTAACCAAGTGAGTAGGGCTCACTTCTTACCAAGAAGAGATTTGGATTAGACAACGATCACGTGTGTTGTGGCTTAAGGAATGTGACCTTAACTCTGCTTATTTTCATGCCCAGGAAGCGCAGCGTAAGAGAAGAAATAAAATCACTGCTTGTAGCATAGCGATGGATGGTGCGAGGATCCAGTGTGAGTAGGCTAGGAAATTCAAGGTTTCTATACTGGCTTATATACATCTCAAGGCATCCCGATCATGGGAGGTGTCCTTGATCAAGTCAAAATGGGGATTGATGAAGGTACTCGATCAAAGTTCGAGCAGATGTATTGTGCTAAGGAAGTCAAAATAGCCCTATTCATAATGCACCCTCTAAGCAAGCATGATCAAAATCACACTATGTAATATTGTGTTTATGATCAGTTACAAATACAAGCTAGATTATTTGTACTCTACTTCAAGTGGGAGACTGAAGGAGATATTCCCTAGAGGCAAATAATAAAGGATGTTTATTATCATATCTCATTAGTTCATAATAGTTTCATGCCATGCTATAACTATATAAATCAGAAACATTGATACACGTGCGGTACGTAAATAAACCATAGTCCCTAGTAGCCTCAGTTTAACTAGTTCATTGGACAACTGATGGTCAATGTTTCCTGATCATGGAGCTTCTACGCCAATTGACAATCAAGTCATATCATTAGTGATGTGATGAACATTACCCATATAAGTATTACAACACGACCAAGTCACATATTATCATTAGAAGCGTATTATCCTTCTCATTTGACTGTGAGATCGTATTAATCACTTTTACCTGAGGATGCTTTGCCTGCATCAACCGTCACACCGTAACAGGGTGATCAAAATGTTGCAACATGTTGCTAGGTCACTGATGGCCCAAAATATATCGATCTCGTTGGGGAACCCCAAGAGGAAGGTATGATGAGCACAGCAGCAAGTTTTCCATTAGTTATGAAACCAAGGTTATCAATCCAGTAGGAGCAAGGAAACGCCTCCAAGGTGTTGCTAGCTGGACTTTGGTAGGGCGTACTACCGGTGCCAACAGCAACGTGGAAACTTGCACAACACAACCACAGAACTTTGCCCCCAACTTATAGCGAGGTTGTCAATCTCATCGGTTCTGTTGAAAACAAAGGGTTAAACGTATTGTGTGAAAGAAAGTAATAGTTTGCAGAAAGTAAACAGAAAGCAGTAAACAGTTGTAGATTGATGATAAAAGAAAGGCCAGGGTCCATAGTTCACTAGTGGTGGTTCTCCTTAAGATAGATGACATGTCGGGTGAACAAATTACAGCGGGGCAATTGACAAAAATCGAGAAAGCAATATGCATATACTACTCATCTTGACTCCTTTGAGATTCGATTGGGCATTACAACATTATACATAGACCATAATCCAACTGCATCTATGACTAATAATCCACCTTCAGGTTATCATCCGACCCCCCTCTAGTATTAAGTTGCAAGCAACAAATAATTGCATTACGCATTGCGTGTAAAGTAAACAATACGATTGTTCTATGAACAAAGGATTGTTGTTTTCTCCCTAGTAGCAACAACACATCTAGTACCTTAGAGATTTCTGTCACTTCCCCATATTACTAGAGGCATCAACCCTCTATCGAGCATAGATACTAACTCTTGGAGTTGCTAGCATCTACTTGGCCAAGATAAATACTAACAACGGAAAGCATGAAAGATCACAAATAACAAAGACATGACAGAATCAATAATCAATCTGAAATAGCATCTCAATATCCATCGGATCCCCACAAACACAACATGTAGGAATTACAAATAGATGATCTTGATCGTAAAAGGAGCTCACAAGATCTAAACATGATAGCACAAAGGAGAAGAACCAGCCATCTAGCTACTAAATGGACCCGTAGTCCAAGGATGAACTACTCACGCATCACACCGGAGGCTTGCATGGTGATGAAGAAGGCCTCTAGGGTGAATTCTCCCCTCCAACAGGGTGCTGAGAAGAGCTTCAGATCCCTCCCGATCTAGGGATGGAGATGATGGAGGCTACAGACTCTTTCGTGGAATTTTGATCGGGTCCTTAGGGTTTCTGTATCGGAGGCATATTATAGGCGAAAGGGGAGGCCGAGGGGGTGCCTGAGGCGGCCAGACCACCCCCTGACGCAGGCCAGGCTAGGTCGCGCGGCCAGGTGGTGTGGTGCCCCCTGGCCCCTCTCCGTCTCGTATTTTGGCTCCGTGTCCCCCTGGGTGGCTTTTGTCCCGTCCAATTCTGAGAATATTCATTTTCTGACTTTCCTGGAACCAAAAACCGCAGAAAACAGGCAGTTGGCACTGTGGCTCTTGTTAATAGGTTAGTCCATGAAAGTGTATAGAAAGTACTCCAAAGTGTGGAAAAAACATAAGAAATTAGACAAAAACCAAGCATGGAACATCAAAAATTATGGATACGTTAGCAACGTATCAACATCCCCAAGATTAACTCCTGCTCGTCCTCGAGTAGGTAAGTGATAAAAAGAAAGGATAATTTTTGAGGTGACATGCACCATCATAAACTTGATCACAGTATTTGTAAAACATTGATAGCTGGGATCATAGTACTTCAATCATAACATGAAAGACAAAGTTCTAGCAATAAGACAAATCAACTATTGTTGCGACATGAAAAGGCACAAACAAAAGATTCATGAATAACAATGCTTTGCAAGATGTTTGTTTGTTTCACATAAAGAAAACATAGCATAGTGGCATTCAGCTTGTCCCTCATAGAGTAGCAAACATAAATGCATACGATACCTTCAAAGTTCATAAGTGTGACTAGATACAAATAGTTTAAGAACAAGCAATATCAAAGTTATGCATCAATCAACAAGTCTTGGGACAATGCACATAGAACTAAGAATGGCCACTATGCTCTGAAAGTAGGTGCATAAAGATAGAAGGTGGAGACTCAACATAAAAGTAAAAATAAAGGCCTTCATAAAAGGAAGTAGGGATTCAAGTTTCATAAAGAGCTTCCGAAAATTATGGTACTTGTTAGCTTTCAGCTCTCATTACCCCTATCATAAGCATCTTGAAGTGATTAAGGTTAAAGTGAACAAACTATGGTGTATATGCTTCACGAAGTATAAGTTGGAAATCTCATGTCCCTTGAATATGAGGGTCACTCCTCATGCTACTCAAGTTTAGTTACCGGTAAGTTCTTATCATAGTAAGTACATGTGTATCATAAAGAACCGCCGACGGGGTACCCCTTGCCCGATGATACGGAAGAATCCCCATATCAAAATGACAAGGCAAGCAGACAACGAGCATCTCAACAATCTTCTTATTTACCATAGGAAAATGATGTTTTTTTCTCTCTTTCCTCTTTTCTCATTTCTCTTTTTTTTCTTTTTTTTCTCAATATCTGACTCTTTTTTTATCAGAAGAATGCTTCATAGACAGCTCATTATGGTTACGCTGCAGACAAAATAGCATGATATCAACTAGGTACAAAGTACAAGTGCAATGTTGAAAGCGTTCCCCATGACAACATGGTTCTGCTAATCCCCAACATATAAGTGCAAGCATATACAACATAGACGACACAATGGTTTAAGTTTATTAAGGGCAAGAAAAGTAAAGTGTGCCATCAAGTTCGTGAGAGCTTTAATCACTAGTTTTCTCATAACAAGTTTAATTCGGAAGGTAGATAAAAACATGAATATACATGGAATAGCATATGCTAATAGGTAGGTATGGTGGACTCTTTGGAATAACTTGGTTTTAGGAGTTGGATGCATGAGTGGAACTCATACTTGGTTATGGAGGCTAGCAAAAGACTGGGAGCGACCAACTAAGAGAACAATAATGGCCATAATCATGCAGAGCGACAAAACATCATTAATCATGTTGGGTCCGCAGCATAGAAAACAAAAAATTCCTACGGTGTGAACTACACGCCAAGATCTATCTACTAGGTACAAAGCAAACGGGTGGACATACATCCATAGAGAACTTACCCTCGAAGACAACGAGCTTTGTTAACAAGTAGGAACTCGTGGTTGATGTAGTCGTACACTTGCCAATCTCAAGATCGTGAGGAAGTCCGAGCGCCGCAACTCAGCAGCGCATCCGCACTCGCACACACGTTCAAGCCACCAGACAACCTCCACCTCCTCGCTCCAGTGATCCAGCGTAAGCAGCAACTCCTTCCAGACGAAATGCCACCGGGAACATGTATCTCGCTAATCCGAGACCATGGGGGAATAATTCTAGAGGGGGAGAGAGATCCTTCACAAGGAGGTGTGTGAGGATGAAGGAGGGAATGGGTGGCCTTTTATAGGAGGAGGGGGGTGCCCCCTCTCTCCATGGCCGGCGCATGGGGGGTGACCCCTCACCTCCCCCATTCATGTGGTGGTAACTCCTCCACATTAAAATGCCTCTTCACATTCCCTTTTAAAATCTCCACTTTAAATGCATTAAGTTTCTCCAAATTTAATGCTCTCTCATTTAATAAAACTCTTTTATTAAATTTATTCAGAATTTTGTTAATTACTTTAATTAACAAATCACATATAGCCCCTTGCAATATTTCAATATCACATGCAGAACCACCTTCTGCAATTTCACCCGAAATAATTTCCGATTTCTATTGAAACAATTCCTGCACTTTGCAATTCTTTCGTCTGAAACATATGTGCTCCAAAATGGTGTCTGGTAACTCTTAAGTGTGCCACCCTACGGTTCGCGAATAATGCAGACATGATCGAGACCCTTCTCCGATTAATAATCAACAGCGGGACCTAGAGATCCGTACTGACTCCTACACATTCAACGATGACTCCTGTGATCGTGAGAACCTTTAACGCTTGTAACTAAATCCCTTTGTCTCTCGATATATTACATGTCCGAGATTCAATCATCGGTATCTCCATACCTAGTTTGATCTCGTTACCGACATGCACTCTTTTCTCGTTCCCGTGATATAACATTCTAGTGATCACATCACTTGCTTGCAAGCTGTCCTAATGTGATATCACCGAGAGGGCCCAGAGTATATCTATCTGTCATATGGATTGACAAATTCCACTCTTGATCCATGAGCCTCAACATAACACCTTCGTAACACTGAACCCATCTTTATAGTCACCCTGTTACGGTGTGACGTTTGATGTTATCAAGATACTCTTCTGTTGTTAGCAATTAACATGATCTCATGATCTAAGGATAAAGATTACTTCGTATGATGTTATAGAAATATAAACACAATGACTTGATCGTAATGCTATACTTCGGATGAATGTTCATCACATCATTCCACCAATGGTGTGACCTTGTTATTAACAACATCCAATGTCCATGATCAGGAAACCTTGATCATCTTGTTAATCAACAAGCTAGTCTATAAGAGAGGCATGACTAGGAACCCTTTTTGTTTATTAAACACACATGTATTGATGTTTCCTATCAATACAATTATAGCATGTAAAATAAATATCTATCATATACAAGGAATACATAATAACAAATTTATTATTGCCTCTCAGGGCATATTTCCTTCAGTCTCCCACTTGCACTAGAGACAATAATCTAGTTCACATAGTGATAAATCTAACACCCATGGAGTTCTGGTGTTGATCATGTTTTGCCCTAGGGAGTACTTTAGTCAATGGATCTTCTACATTCAGGTCCGTGTGCACTTTACAAATCTTTATATCTCCATCCTTGGCATGCTCGCGGATGGAGTGAAATCGGCGCTTAATATGCTTGGAATTCTTGTGAGACCTTGGTTCCTTTGTGTTGGCTATGGCTCCATTGTTGTCACAATAAATCACCATCGGGTCCAACGCACTGGGAACCACACCCAGTTCCGTAATGAACTCTTTCATCCAAACCTCTTCATGCGCCGCTTCTGAAGCAGCAACATATTCCGTCTCTGTTGTTGATCTAGCCACCACAGGTTGTTTGGAGCTCCTCCAACTAACTGCTGCTCCGTTCAAGAGAAATACGTATCCGGATTGAGACTTAGAGTCATACGGATCAGTGTCAAAGCTAGCATCGACATAACACTTAGCGACTAGCTCTTCTTCACCTCCGTATATAAGAAACATATCCTTAGTTCTTCTCAAGTACTTAAGGATATTCTTGACCGCTATCCAGTGTTCCGAACCTGGATCAGATTGGTACCTACTAGTCAAACTAATAGCATGTGCCACATCTGGTCTTGTACATAGCATGGCATACATTATAGAGCCTATGGCTGAGGCATATGGGATCCTATCCATTATCTCTCTTTCTTCCGCCGTAGCCGGACTTTGAGTCTTACTCAATGTCTTGCCTTGCAACATAGGTAAAACCCCTTCTTACTTCTGTCCATATTAAACTTCTTTAATATCTTATCAAGGTATGTACTCTGCGGTGGCCCAATTAGGCGTCTTGATCTATCTCTATAGATTTTAATGCCTAATATATATGAAGCTTCACCAAGGTCCTTCATCGAAAATTTGTTGTTTAGATAACTTTTAACACTGGTTAAAAGATCTAAATCATTTCCAATCAATAATATGTCATCCACATATAATATCAGAAATGCCACATTGCTCCCACTCACTTTCTTGTAAATACAAGCCTCTCCATAAGTTTGGACAAATCCAAACTCTTTGATCACCTCATCAAAGCGGAGATTCCAACTTCGTGATGCTTTCTTCAGTCCATAGATGGATCACTGAAGTTTGCACACCTTATTAGCATCCTTAGGATCGACAAAACCCTTAGGTTCTATCATATACAACTCTTCTTCAATCTTACCATTGAGGAACGCAGTTTTGACATCCATCTGCATATTTCATAATCGAAATATGCAGCAATTGCTAACATAATCCTAACCGACTTAAGCATCGCTACAGGAGAGAATGTCTCATCGTAGTCAACTCCTTGAATTTGTCAAAACCCCTTTGCGACAAGTCGAGCCTTATAGATGGTCACATTACCATCAGCATCAGTTTTCTTTTTGAAAATCCATTTATTCTCAACGGCCTTTCGGTCGTGAGGTAAGTCCACCAAGTTCCAAACTTGGTTCTCGTACATGGATTCCATCTCGGATTTCATGGCTTCTAGCCATTTGTTGGAATCCGGGCTCATCATCGCTTCATCATATGTCGCAGGGTCATCCATTTCATCAATCATGAAATTCATAACAGGATTGCAGTACAGTTCAGGAGCTGCACGTGTCCTGCTTGACCTGTGAGGTTCGGTAGTGTCCTCTTTCGGAGTTTTATGATCAATATCATTAGCTCTCTCTTCATTAGGTGAAGTCAACTTCGGAACAACTTCTGGAGCTGTGCTACTCGCCATTTCATGAAGAGAAGGTTCAATAACCTCTTCGAGTTCTACCTTCCGACTACTCACACCTTTCGCGAGAAACTCCTTCTCAAGAAAGGATCCATTCTTGGAAACAAAGACCTTGCCCTCGGATCTGTGATAGAAGGTATACCCAATCGTTTCCTTAGGGTATCCTATGAAGACGCATTTTTCCGCTTTGGGTTCGAGTTTATCCGGTTGAAGTTTCTTCACATAAACATCGCATCCCCAAACTTTAAGAAATGACAGCCTAGGTTTGTTTCCAAACCATAATTCATACGGTGTCTTTTCAACGGATTTAGATGGTGCCCGATTTAAAGTGAATGCAGCTGTTTCCAGTGCATAACCCCAAAATGACAGTGGCAAGTCAGTCATAGACATCATAGATCGAACCATATCCAATAAAGTACGATTACGACGTTCTGACACACCATTACGTTGTGGTGTTCTGGTAGGCGTGAGTTGTGAAACTATTCCACAGTCTTTCATATGTGTGCTAAACTCGTAACTAAGATACTCTACTCCACAGTCGGACCGCAGAAATTTGATCTTTCTGTTATGATGATTTTCCACTTCATTCTGAAATTCTTTGAACTTTTCAAAAGTTTCAGACTTGTGTTTCATCAAATAGATATACCCGTATCTACTCAAATCATCCGTGAAAGTAACAAAATAACGATATCCACCTCGCGCCGACACACTCATTGGTCCACACACATCAGTATGTATGATTTCCAATAGATCTGTCGCCCGTTCCATTGAACCAGAAAACGACGTTCTAGTCATCTTGCCCATAAGGCATGGCTCACATATATCAAATGATTCAAAATCAAGTGATTCCAAAAGTCCATCAGAATGGTGTTTCTTCATGTGTTTAACGCCAATATGACCTATACGGCAGTGCCACATATATGTAGATATATCATTATCAAGTTTAATCCTTTTACATCAACATTATGAATATGCGTAATACTGCTATCGAGATCCAACAGAAATAAACCATTCAACATAGGTGCATGACCATAAAAGATATTATTCATATAAATCGAACAACCATTGTTTTCAGACTTAAATGAATAACCACTTTGCATCAAACATGATCCGGATACAATGTTCATGCTTAGTGCAGGCACCAAATAACAATTATTTAGGTTTATAACTAATCCCGATGGCATATGGAGAGGCAGCGTTCCGACGGCGATCACATCAACTCTTGATCCATTGCCGACCCGCATCGAGACCTCATCCCTTGCTAGTTGTCGCTTGTTCCGCAGCCCCTGAACCGAGTTACATATATTAGCAACCGATCCCGTATCAAATACCCAAGAGCTACTGCGAGTACTAGTCAAGTACACATCAATAACATGTATATCACATATACCTTTGTTTGCCTTGCCGGACTTCTTGTCCGCCAAATACTTGGGGCAGTTGCGCTTCCAATGGCCAGTCCCCTTGCAATAGTAGCACTCGGTGTCAGACTTAGGGCCAGCTTGGGGTTTCTTATCAGGCGTGGCAACAGACTTGCCACCCTTCTTTCTCTTGTGCTTGCCTTTCTTGTCCTTCTTGAAACCGGTGGTCCTATTAATCATCAACACTTGATGTTCTTTCCTAATCTCCACTTCTGCAGTCTTAAGCATTGACAGAAGCTCGGGAAGAGACTTCTTCATGCCCTGCATATTATAGTTCATCACGAAGCTCTTGTAGCTAGGTGGCAGAGATTGGAGAACACGATGTATGCCTAGGTTAATGAGAATCGTTATTCCCAAGGACACAAGCTTATCGGTGTAACCAGACATTTTGAGTACGTGCTCACTAACGGAGCTGTTTTCCTCCATCATGCAGCTAAAGAACTTTTTTGTAGCATTATAACTCTCTACGGAAGCATGGGTATCAAAAATCATTTTCAAATCTCCCATGGTATCAAAGGCATTGCCATTTTAGAAACGTTTTCGAA
This sequence comes from Avena sativa, assembly GCA_916181665.1. Taxonomy (NCBI): domain Eukaryota; kingdom Viridiplantae; phylum Streptophyta; class Magnoliopsida; order Poales; family Poaceae; genus Avena; species Avena sativa. The sequence continues at coordinate 536,737,916 of OV702289.1, read as the reverse complement.
GTTCTGGCTCTAGCCCATACAGTATGCCGCAATGAACTAAGTTGTGGTCCTCCTGACGAGTTATATAGACGTTCTTTTCCTCGTCAGGGGCATCAGGAGCTGGTGGGGGGCCTAGCGGCGCATCTAGCACATATTGCTTTTGTGCAGCAGTGAGGAGAATCCTCAAATTCATAGCCCAGTTGGTGAAGTTGCTACCATTCGCAGCAAGTTTCTCTTTCTCCATGAACACATTGAAATTAAAAGCAGGTGGTGCCATCTACAACAGAATTTGTAAAGTATATTTAGACTAAGTTTATGATAGATTGAGTTCAACTAATCCAAATTACTAATGAACTCCCACTCAAAAACGACATCCCTCGTGTCCTTTTGGTGATTACATGAACCAAATCCACTACACCAAGTCCAATCATCACGTGAGTCGGTGTAGCTTCAAAGGCGAGCATCTATATGGGCATCATATCAACTATATGACTCATGCTTAACCTTTTGGTCCGTGTTCTGAGGCCATGTCTGTACATGCTAGGCTCGTCAAGTAAGAACCTTAGTATTTGCGTGTGTAAAACTATCTTACACCCGTTGTATGAAAGCGTAGAGTTGAAAACACCCGATCATCACGTGATGCCTCAAAACACGATCCACAAAACGGTGCATACTTAAGGAAGAACACATTTTATCTTGATATCTAAATGAGGGATCATCTTATAATGCTACCAAACGCGCCAAACTAGCAATATAAGATGCTAACATCTAATGTGTGAAGTGAGATGATATGGTCCATGCATTTGATCTCTATCATTTGCATCGTGGTATGATCTTTATCATTCCTTTGTGTGTAAGGCCAAGGTCTATGGAACTTACACGTTAAGTGAGTTGTAAGAGTATCTATTATACATCTACTTACAACAATACCATATCAAAACACTAGCCCAGCAACGATCTAAACTAGACACCTCAATTGCAAGTTTTCGGAGATAGAACCTGTCTAACCTACGAACATGAACCACAACGAGGATAACCAAGTTATTAGCAACTCGTTGTAAATCAGATATTGACTATAGTAGGAGAGACAGACACCCGCCAGCCACTTATGCAAAACAAGTTGCACTTCAGTCGTGGAACCGGTCTCATGTACGATGATATGTAAGGTTGGTCTGGGCCGCTTCATTCCACTATGCCACCAATATCCAAAGTACATAGAAGATGCAATAACATGATCATCATCGCCCACATATAAACATATGTGTACTACCCGTGCAAAGCACCTACGCATAGATCAGGCTCTGATACCACTGTTGGGTCTGCAGCATAGAAAACAAAATTTTTCCTACGGTGTGAACTACACGCCAAGATCTATCTACTAGGTACAAAGCAAACGGGTGGACATACATCCATAGAGAACTTACCCTCGAAGACAACGAGCTTTTTTAACGAGTAGGAACTCGTGGTTGATGTAGTCGTACACTTGCCGATCTCAAGATCGTGAGGAAGTCCGAGCGCCGCAACTCAGCAGCGCATCCGCACTCGCACACATGTTCAAGCCACCGGACAACCTCCACCTCCTCGCTCCAGCGATCCAGCGGAAGCAGCAACTCCTTCCAGACGAAATGCCATCGGGAACATGTATCTCGCTAATCCGAGACCATGGGGGAATAATTCTAGAGGGGGAGAGAGATCCTTCACAAGGAGGTGTGTGAGGATGAAGGAGGGAATGGGTGGCCTTCTATAGGAGGAGGGGGGTGCCCCCTCTCTCCATGGCCGGTGCATGGGGGGTGACCCCTCACCTCCCCCATTCATGTGGTGGTAACTCCTCCACATTAAAATGCCTCTTCACATTCCCTTTTAAAGTCTCCACTTTAAATGCATTAAGTTTCTACAAATTTAATGCTCTCTCATTTAATAAAACTATTTTATTAAATTTATTCAGAATTTTGTTAATTACTTTAATTAACAAACATTCACATATATCCCCTTGCAATATTTCAATATCACATGCCGAACCACCTTCTGCAATTTCACCCGAAACAATTTCCAGTTTCTATTGAAACAATTCCTGCGCTTTGCAATTCTTTCGTCTGAAACATATGTGCTCCAAAATGGTGTCCGGTAACTCTTAAGTGTGCCACCCTACGGTTCGCGAATAATGCAGACATGATCGAGACCCGAAGATCAGCAGCGGGACCTGAAGATCCGTACTGACTCCTACACATTCAACGATGACTCTTGTGATCGTGAGAACCTTTAACGCTTGTAACTAGATCCCTTTGTCTCTCGATATATTACATGTCCGAGATTCGATCATCGTTATCTCCATACCTAGTTTGATCTCGTTACCGACATGCACTCTTTTCTCGTTCCCGTGATATAACATTCTAGTGATCACATCACTTGCTTGCAAGCTATCCTAATGTGATATCACCGAGAGGGCCCAGAGTATATCTATCCGTCATCTGGATTGACAAATTCCACTCTTGATCCATGAGCCTCAACATAACACCTTCGTAGCACTGAACCCATCTTTATAGTCACCCTGTTACGGTGTGACGTTTGATGTTATCAAGATACTCTTCCGGTGTTAGCAATTAACATGATCTCATGGTCTAAGGATAAAGATTACTTCGTATGATGTTATAGCAATATAAACACAATGACTTGATCGTAATGCTATACTTCGGATGAATGTTCATCACATTATTCCACCAATGGTGTGACCTTGTTATTAACAACATCCAATGTCCATGATCAGGAAACCTTGATCATCTTGTTAATCAACAAGCTAGTCTATAAGAGAGGCATGACTAGGAACCCTTTTTGTTTATTAAACACACATGTATTGATGTTTCCTATCAATACAATTATAGCATGTAAAATAAATATCTATCATATACAAGGAATACATAATAACAACTTTTGTATTGCCTCTCAGGGCATATTTCCTTCAAATCAAAGCATAAAGTGATACTACAAGTCAAAAACTAAAGGATCATAAAGGCTATGGTGACTTGGGATAGTCTTAACATGGTGTGAGCATGTGCCAAGTCAACCCAAATAAAGCATCAAAGGAGAATACCACAATACTATGCTTTAATAAGCTAAAACAACGCATGATTCTTCAAAGGCACATTAAGCAATCTCAATTGTTTATAGCATGTCATGCTACAACAAAGAACACTTAGCATAAAGCCAAAACAATATCAAGCATGGCATGACAAAGCATAGGCCACAGTAAAAAACAAGCTCTCTTTACCATTTAAGCATGAACTTTCCTACTCTTTTCCAATCCATACCAAACTATTTGAAAACCAATATATGAAAGAGGGGGTCCAACCAATTTATTCAGAAAACTAAGAAAACCAAGCAAATGAAAACGAAAAATAAGATGCTCCAAGAACAACACAACTGTGCATGAAACAATAAAAATGAAGTGTTTGGAAGAAACCTGGGAATTTTATTGATGAAGAAGGGAATGCCTTGGGCATCCCCAAGCTTTGACGCTTGTACCTCTTGAATATTTCTTGGGGTAACACGGGGTGGCATCCCCAAGCTTGTGCTTTAGTCCATTCTTCATCTCATTACATCATTCCTTCCATACACCTGAAATTTTTCTTCATACAAAACTTCACACAATCTTTATTAGAAACATTATTGCACTCAAGATAATAAGTCTTTAGGTTCAGTTTCAACACCAATAAAACTTCCATTAAAACACAATCTAATGTAGCACTTCCCTCAAAAAGCTCAATTCTCCAAAAGAACTCAAAAAGGAACCAACAAGAAGCAAATGCAAATAATGGCAGAAATCTGTCAAAACAGACCAGCAGGTAAAAACCAATTTGTTCGAAGAACTTATGTTGCTCAAATCGAAAAGTGTTAAACTAACGAAAATTAGATAACAACCTGGGGCAGAGGCACAAAAATTCACGCCTCAAACCGACGTACATATATTTTACACAAATTTTTACGGTGAAGCACAGAAATCTGTTTTGGGACAGCAACTTTCCCAATCATTACTTCTCTCAAATTAGAGGTTATTCTTGGCACAAAAAGCAAATAAAAGGGATAAGGAGTGGTTATTACTGAAGTAATAACTTCCAAGACTCATCTAAAACTTTTGGGTTATCTCCCAATAAGTACTTTTCTTTAACGCCTTTAAGTTAGGCATAAGAAGCAAGAAAAAGAATCAAGTGTTCTCAAATGAAGAAGCATTAAGAGCAAATTTTGTTTTCATAGGAGAGGCAAAATAAATCTTCTCTATCTTCTTAGGGAAGTGTTCTATACCTTTCTTGAGTGAGAGTTGATATTTAATGGTGCCTTCTTTCATATCAATAATGGCACCAACAGTTCTAAGAAAAGGTCTTCCCAAAGTAATAGGACAAGAAGCATTGCATTCAACATCCAAAACCTAGAAATCAACGGGGACATAGGCATTGTTAACCATGATAAGAACATCATTAATACTCTCCATGAGTTTCTCTTTAGCAGTATCATCAAGTGGGACATTCAAATAACAATCTCCCAATGGAGGCAAATCAAGCATATCATAAATCCTTCTAGGCATAATAGAAACACTACTATCAAGAGCACATAGATCTTTGAAATCAAAATCATTCACTTTCATATTAATGATGGGTTCCCAACCATCTTCTTGTTTTATAGGAATAGAAGCTTTATGTTTCATATTTTCTTCTTTAATTTTTATGAGAGCATCAGTAATGTGTTTTGTAAAGGCCATATTCATAGCATTAGCATTAGGACTTTTAGCAAGCTTTTGTAGGAACTTAATAACTTCAGAGATGTTGCAACCATCAAGATCAAAATCATAATTATTATCTAAAGTAGTAGAGCTATTACCAGCCTCAAAACTAGTGGTAGTGATAGTAGAAACACTAATATTTCTAGCAATTTCATCTTCTCTTTCCCACTTAGCATGCAATTCAGCTAACAATCTAACATTTTCATCAATTCTAACTTGTATGGCATTAGTAGCAGTAAAGGGATTATCAATAGTTTCAAGTTTAGCAGCCATTTTATTAATCAAAGAGGATTGTGCTTCAGACAAAGATGATATATTTCTTTCACAATTAGAAAGTTTCAATTGCAAACTAGGAATTTCCCTATTTAAGCTCTCAAGTTGATGACTAATATTCTTCAAAAGGGTAGATTGTTCCTCCACAGTTTTAGTAAATAATTTATTTTGTTCATATTGCATTTGCATGAAGTTCTTAGTGGCTCTTTCAACTTCTAAAATTCTTCCTTCACTAGGTATTCCAGGTTTGCCATTATAACCATAAGTATTATTAGGAGGGTAGGGCCTATAATTGTTATTACCATAAGCATTGTTGCCAAAATTATTATTTCTTATAAAGTTCACATCAACTTGCTCTTCTTGAGCAACCAAAGAGGCTAAAGGAACATGATTTGGATCAATATGAGCCTTCCCATTAACAAGCATAGACATAATAACATCAGTTTTATCACTCAAGGAGGAGGTTTCCTCAACAGAATTTACCTTCTTACCTTGTGGACCTCTTTAAGTGCGCATTCAGAATAGTTGACCATCATATTATCCAGAAGCTTTGTTGCAACACCCAAAGTAATGGTCATAAAGGTACCTCTAGCAGCAGAATCCAATAGATTTCTTGAAGAATAGTTCAATCCTGCATAAAAGGTTTGGTCCAAGTAGTCAATCCATGAGTGGGACAATTCTTTACCAAATATTTCATTCTTTCCCAAGCTTGAGCAACATGTTCATTATCAGATTGTTTAAACTTCATTATTTCACTTCTCATTGATATAATCTTAGCAGGAGGATAGTATTTTCTAATGAAAGCATCTTTGCATTTAGTCCAAGAATCAATACTATTCCTAGTTAAGGAATGCAACCATTCTTTAGCTTTTCCTCTCAAGGAGAAAGGAAACAATTTAAGCTTAATAATATCTCCATCTATATCCCTATGCTTTTGCATCTCGCAAAGTTCAACAAAGTTATTTAGATGAGCAGCAGCATCTTCATTACCAATACAAGAAAATTGTTCTCTCATAACAAGATTGAGTAAAGTAGGTTTAATTTCAAAGAAAGTAGCTTCAGGAATAGGTGGAGCAATAGGTGTGCTCATGAAATCATTGTTGTTGGTGCTAGTGAAGTCACACAACTTGGTATTTTCCAGAGTAGTCGTTTTTTGTGTGTTTTTAATAAAGAAAGGAAACTAGTACAACTATTTTTTGTGTTTTTGATAAAGAAACAAGCAAACAAAGCAAAAATAAACTAAGCAAAACAAAAATAACAAAGTGAAGAGATTCATTATGAGGGACTCCCCTTGTGAAGATGTCCTTGACTCCCCGGCAACGGCGCCAGAAAAATAGCTTGATGGCCCAAAATATATCGAGCTCGTTGGGGAACCCCAAGAGGAAGGTATGATGAGCACATCAGCAAGTTTTCCCTCAGTTATGAAACCAAGGTTATCAATCTAGTAGGAGCAAGGAAACACCTCCAAGGTGTTGCTAGATGGACTTTGGCAGGGCGCACTAGCGGTGCCAGCAGCAACATGGAAACCTGCACAACACAACCACAGAACTTTGCCCCCAACTTATAGTGAGGTTGTCAATCTCACTAGTTTTGCTGAAAACAAAGAGTTAAACGTATTGTGTAGAAGAAAGTAATAGTTTGCAGAAAGTAAATAGAAAGAAGTAAACAATTGTAGATTGATGATAAAAGAAAGGACCGGGGTCAATAGTTCACTAGTGGTGGTTCTCCTTAAGATAGATGACATGTTGGGTGAACAAATTACAGCGGGGTAATTGACAAATATCGAGAAAGCAATATGCATATACTACTCATTTTGACTCCTTTGAGATTCGATTGGGCATTACAACATTATACATAAACCATAATCCAACTGCATCTATGACTAATAATCCACCTTCAGGTTATCATCCGAACCCCCTCCAGTATTAAGTTGCAAGCAACAAATAATTGCATTACGCATTGCGTGTAAAGTAAACAATACGATTGTTCTATGAACAAAGGATTGTTGTTTTCTCCCTAATAGCAACAACACATCTAGTACCTTAGAGATTTTTGTCACTTCCCCAGATTACTAGAGGCACGAACCCACTATCGAGCATAAATACTAACTCTTGGAGTTGCTAGCATCTACTTGGCCAAGATAGCTACTAACACCGGAAAGCATGCAAGATCACAAATAACAAAGACATGATAGAATCAGTAATCAATCTAAAATAGCATCTCAATATCCATCGGATCCCCGCAAACACAACATGTAGGAATTACAAATAGATGAGCTTGATCATGAACGGAGCTCACAAGATCTAAACATGATAGCACAAAGGAGAAGAACCAGCCATATAGCTACTACATGGACCCGTAGTCCAAGGATGAACTACTCGCGCATCACACCAGAGGCTTGAATGGTGATGAAGAAGGCCTCCATGGTGAATTCTCCCCTCCGGCAGGGTGCCGGGAAGAGCTTCAGATCCCTCCCGATCTAGGGTTGGAGATGACGGCGGCTACAGACTCTTTCGTGGAATTTTTATCGGGTCCTTAGGGTTTCTATATCGGAGGCATCTTATAGGCGAAAGGGGAGGCTGAGGGGGTGCCTGAGGCAGCCAGACCACCCCCTGGCACGGGCCAGGCTGGGCCGCGCGGCCAGGTGGTGTGGCGGCCCCCTGGCCCCTCTCCGTCTCGTATTCTGGCTCCATGTCCCCCTCGGTAAAAAACTGACTTTGGCTTTTGTCCCGTCCAATTTCGAAAATATTCATTTTCTGACTTTCCTGGAACCAAAAACAGTAGAAAACAGGCAGCTGACACTATGGCTCTTGTTAATAGGTTAGTCCAAGAAAGTGTATAGAAAGTAATCCAAAGTATGGACAAAACATAAGAAAGTAGATAAAAACCAAGCATGGAACATCAAAAATTATGGATACGTTAGCAACGTATCAGTCACGGGGATGGAATATCATGGGAACGAGTAAAGCAGCACTTGTCGGTAACCAGATTGAACAAGGTATAGCGATACAGATGATCATATCTCGGACAAGTCAAATATTGAAGTAACAAAAGGAATTAGACTCGATGTTTATGTTTCAATTGAAATCGTGGAATGCACAGGGATCATTATGGGCATCCCGACCCCGCTATTGATCATTGATTTGAGAAGTATCTCGATCATGTCTATGATGTTCCCGAACCATAGGGTAACACACTTAAGGGTTCAATGACACTTAGAGGTCATTATGGAATCATCGTAATCACAAGAAGAAAGAGAAGAGAAAACTGAAAGTGTTTTGAGAGAGAACCAAAATCGTTCCAGGAGGATCCGAAGTTGTTTAGAGTGAACTGAAATGTGTTTTGGGTCAAAAGGAATTTAATAATCTGTATTTTATATTAATTGTTGGAATTAATATTAAAATAAATAGTTAATTAAATTAAATGGGCAAACTTCCCTAATGGGACAGGTTCCTCGAGGGAACAAGGCCCAAGTGGGCAAGCCGCCCAAGAGGGAAAGGGAGTCGCCACCGCCATGGGCCTATGTTGCGCGTGGGTGGGGCCTACCCTACCCGCTAGCCAGCCATGGCTTAGCACGCATGTGGGGCCCACTTGGCCACTGGCCGTCCACCTCCTCCTTGCGCCTCCATCTCCCTTTGGTTTAGTCCCACCCTGGGAGTTGACTAGTTCAGGGTGCCCTCTTTTCCTCTATATAAGGAGGGTCCCATGGGATGGAAAAGACACACCGATATATCTCTAAGGCATTTTCCTTAGGGAATTATCTCTCTCTCATTGCCTTTTGCAATGGCATGGTTCCTAGAAGAACTGTACAAGCAAGAGACAACACAACTGCAACACACCATTGTGTTGTGGTGATTCCAGCCAGAAGATCTACTTCCACACTCTCGGTAAGGACCAGAGAACCAAAGGTCATCATCGTACACTGGATGTGTGCGAATCCATGGAGGTGCTTCTACTTGTGGCACCTGGTTTGTTGTGCAAGGACCCGGGGTGACTTGCGAGGAGCTTCGCAACCTTGAGGTCGGCTACGAGTACGACTAGATCATCCACGCTCCCTGCAGAATGTTAACCACTTTCGGTCTACAAGGGTATGTTACCGAAACTTCTCCATTACAGCATTACTCCTAGATAGATCCTGGCATTAGGTGTTGCGCTAGTCATGAAAAATTTGTATTTTTTCTATGATCCCCTTTAGTGAATTCCATCACCCCGCCAACACATTTTGAGCCCAATAGAATAGTCGGCACGCCCACACCCGCCTCTACCCATGAGGGCCACATTGGGAGCTTCGACACTCCAAGACACGTCAGTTTTAACCCATGGGTCTCTTCTGCCAGCCAAACACATCCATTCTCCACCCCTCTAGGTCTACCATCTCTCCTACCACCCCTAGCATCACCATCATCGCCGGTGTGATGCCTCCCCGCGCTTGCCGCCCATCCGTTTACCTCCCAGATCCTCTACAGTATCGACGACTCCTCTAGCCACACTATTGAAGTGAATAAGTGGATTGCACTAGCCCTACCCATCAGCTCGGACTTTCGGTTGTGTTTGTTAGTGCATGAAGCTTTACATGGCATCAGAGCCTAAGATCTCGAGTTTGAGTCCTTCCTTTGAAGTTTATCCTAAAATTGTTGTTTCCCCTCTATGTCCATGTATATGCCTCTTTAGTCATACATGAGTCTTGTGCATCATCGCTCTCTTCCGGTTGCACATGCTGACTTCTCCCCGTCACACGTGAGAGGAGGTGTTGAAGTGTATAAATGAATTGCACTAACCCTTCCCATCAGTTTGGACATTTGGTTGCATTGTCTAGTGCATGAAGCTCGACACACACGTTCGGCAACACCTTATATATGCCACTCCTCCGGTCGCAAAATCAGCTTCGAGTTATGTGCCACCACCGCTCCTTCGTCCGCATAGAATGATGCCAACATCGAGCCTTTTCCACTGCCACCGCAGGCCTATGGTACGTCCTCCTCCTTGCCAACATCACATTATTCAATGACGTTTTCTCACCTCGATGTCAAGGTGTACGGTTTTTTGCCTCAGTGGACATGTACGACGAGATGCTGGTGGAGATCTTGATGAAAGAGGAGGTTGATGTCGTCGCTGGCTGACAATAGTAGATGCTGATCTTGGGCTCTCTTCGTTGTATCCGGTAGCACCTCTTTTCCGCTCCTTGGCCTGGTGGTTTGAGGATGAGAAATGCGAGGAACAAGGACTGACATCGACTGGCGGGTGCTCTATTGCTCGACATGGATTACTTCACTCACAACACAAAACACATGCCCAAAGACTTCTGCCGGTATTTTAGGATGAACAAGGAGTTGTTCATGAAGATTGTGTTCGGCATCTGAGAGTACTATGACTATTTCATATGCAAGAAAGACTACACAGAGTGTGGGGTTCTCATCGGTTCATAAATGCAGAGCCTCCCTAGGTGTCTTGCGTATGGAGCTCCTCCATATAGAAAAGCTGACTATCTGCTAATGTATGAGAGCACATGCGTTGAGAGAGTCCTTAGGTTTTGCCGGTCAGTCGTGGGAGTGTTTGGGCCAACATAATTGAGAGAACCAATTGAAGAAGATACAAATCAGATTCTGGAAAAAATTACAGCTAGAGAATTCCTCAGGATGCTTGGTAGCACCGATTGCATGCACCAGGGTTGGAAAAACTACCCATTTGCTTGGCAAGGTCTGTACAAAGGTCATACCGGAGAGTGCAATGTGATACTTGAAGATGTGGCACATCATGACCTCCGGATTTGGCATGTCTTCTTTGGCATGGCGGAAACTCACAATGACATAAACATGTTGCAGTGCTCTCCGGTGTTTGCTAGGATAGCCGAGGGTCATTCTCCAGCCATCAACTATGAGATCAATGGCCTCCATAAAACAAAGGGTATTACTCAGCCGATGTATCTATCCTTCTTGGTTCTCATTTGAAAAGACAATCCCTGACCCTTAGATAGAGAAGAACTCCTTGTTTGCATAGTTCTAGGAGGCTTGTCAGAAGGATGTTGAGCGGGATTTTGGCGTTCTCCAGCAGCGTTTTGTTATTTTTCGATGCCCTACTCTCACCTGGGCGGAGTCTTAGATGTGGGGGGTTATGAACTGTTGTGTGATCATGCACACAAAAAAATCATCGAGAGTGAGCGTGAAGAACCGGTGGTTGATGACCAGTCATATGATCACCATGGACCTCTAGCTCGACTAGATCAGGTAACAACCGAGTTTGTTGTCTTCATTGTCATGCATCAAAAAATCCGTTATCCAGAGGGGTTCAAAATAATCTAGCGAAGCATTTGTGAGTGCTGAAAGTAAACACTTCTGATGCTTGGACAAGTTTGATTGCTATTTATTTGAATTCTTGTATGTATAATTTTATTTGTATGGTTCGTATTATTGTGTAAAACTGATTTCCTATTTAAAACTATGTAAGAATAATCCTATTTGTATAGTTTGAATTATTTCTCGAACTATGCAATGCAATATCTTGCTATTTGTCTCCGTATTTTGTTTTTGGGCCGGCCATTTTGGACGCGTCGCTGTGGACGGGTCTCCCAGTATTTATTAGCTACTGTAAATGATGGTTTGGTGCTCGCCGGTGGAGATACTATTAAACGGAGTTTTTCTTCTTTTTGGATGAACCGGGAAGCAGAGTCCTACCCGAATAGAACGTGTCAGAATGGTACTCTGTCTGATGTAGGAATTGCTGTGTGATTTCCTAGTAATTTCTGAGGCGTATGTTATCTTTTTGACGAGAGGAGACAAAACATGATGCCTAGAACAATTCCCAAGTTCCAGAATACGGGCGTATCTCGGACATGGGAGGAGCAGGAAGAAGCATGGCAGCTTCTTCCACTGATTCTCTGTCTTGTAGTATTGTGTGTTCCCGTGAATCCGTTGATCCCCATGCATGCATTCATCAGTCATGAGATTCATCAGCTTTTCCCAAGGGTCAAAGTAATGTAGACGGCCCTAGAGACTTGACTCCCAAGTTGGAGCGCCCAACTAGTATTTTAAACAGAAGAGGAAAAAGGGTAGAGAATCCCACAGTAGAATACTACTGCTCGTACAGTTTTGGCTCCACAGCCGGGCCGGGCATGTACAGTACATGTGGATGTGGGGACAATTATGCGTGCAAACATACAGTTAAACTATGTCTGAGGTAGCGTGAGGGCGTTATGGAAATCAGGGAGAGTGGCCCGGAAACTGCGACTTTGACGAGATCGGTCGGGGAATCTTTCGGACGACCGAGTATCCTTCGTGGCCGAGGTGGTGCTTATGAAACTTCGACGTCCATGCAAGAGGTTAATTTGTAGTATTAGTAGTGTGTAAGCCTTCGATTTGTTTTGTTTTTTTGTAGGAAAAGGCGAAGCAGCCCACTGATACGCCTGTGTTAAGTTTTCCAATGTGCGCTTGTTAGGTTGGCTTGTCGACTCTGCGAACCTTTTATAACAAGGACATGAAACCGAACCTTTCTGTTAGAAACCTTGAGGCTGAGGGAGCACAACAAGTTAAGAACGTACATTGATGATAGTTACAGAATTCACAGAGTATAGGGTACTAGTAACATTCAGGGAAATCCAATGGTTATGCCTTACATAGGCTGAACCAGATTTATGAAAATGGCACTACTCGTAATTAAATACTCCCTCTGCTTCATATTATAAGACGCTTTGGCAGTTTAATTTAAACCGTCAAAACGTTTTATAATACAGTATAAAAAACTAAGGTAACCGCCAAATTGAGAGCAATGGCAGTGGACGGTCATGGATGCTCCGCATGCAAACATGTGTTTACAAAGTGGTGCTCAACAGAGGGCTGGCCCACCCAGCAGTGTGCAAGTTGCACCTACCCGTAGAGGAAAGGAAGATGATTATGTAAAAACAGCGTCCCATTCTACGTGTGCGCTCAACGAAAACAAACCCACACCCCGCAAAAAATAAAAATACGAGAACATACCCACGCATTTTCCCTTTTATTGTTTCATACTATCTGGCCTCTTTCGCACCCTCGGTCGTTCAGGTTTCAGTTGCAAATGTTGACTAATTGACTACACATTAACCACTCCGGTGTACGTTAATCTTTTATAGAACAACTCTCTTGCTTGGCCTCGGTATCATATAGACAAACGTCTATTCCAAAGTCAAAATCATTTGACGTCACCTTCCATCGCCTCTATTTTATGTAATAGAGAACACACCAACTCGAGTACTCGCAAAAATATATCGATACCTTTTTTTCTTTATTGTAACAGATGACATGATTCTTGCATAACCAAATATACCAATGTATAGGGTTTGGATTTCGGGTTGAACAAAATTTGAAGCCCCTCCAAAACAATCCAGAATCTTGGAAATCTCATTTTTTTCCCCAGAAATGATTTCAGAGTTATCTCGTCCAAATTTCTCAAACTAAAATTTAGTTTAACTAAATCTGAATTTGGTATGAGTTTTTTTAAAAACATTATTTCGCCACACATCAAAATGATCAAAATTTCAAAAAATTCAGATTGCAACCATTACAACTGAAATATTACTGGTTGCAACGAAGCCTAAGAAAATACATGCCTTGCTAGAAGGTGGTGTTATAGTGACCACTATATGATAAAAGTTAACATTCAAGGACATCAACCTTATAACAGATGCCATCATAATGCTTACTACATATATATGTTAAAAACTGTTCATCCTTCAAGGAATGTTCATTGTTTTTACTGGTATTTTCTTAACTATCCTTTTCACATATGTTAACATTTTATTTGCAGGTATTCCATATATACCTTTTCTGGAATTTTTAGTATGCTAATTTTCAGCCTTCATTTTGGATTAATCATATCATTATACCTTTGTAATATAGTCATGTACATTTTTATTTAGCCAATATTCTCACAACAAAATGGATTCCAAAAGCAACAACATAGCACCACAGCCGCTCACCGACATGGTCTATATATAATAATTCCCATTATGATTAGTACTATTTTTTCATCAAGCTACCAATTTTCTTATTTTTAAAATGATATAATGTACACTGTGATATCACAGATTTTTATCATAATTTCATAACTGGATTTGTAACAAAAATCTAAGCGGGCTCCTGACAGATAGTATATCCAAGCATATAGACAGACAAAATGCCTTTATGTATGCTATTCCACTAGTTGCACAAGCCCAAGAGTCTCCAGCAAGCGCGAAGAGACTCTACGTCGAAATAAAAGGAGGAGAAGAGGCACTTACATGCTACGAGAGAAATTTGTACATGTTGTAATTTTCTGTAGTATTTCCGAACCACCCAGTGGAGAAGGAAGAAAAGTAGTACAGTAGTACCATGGTAGTAGTATTTAGAGGGAAAAACAAATACAAAAACGAGAAAGGCACAGACCATCTCCCGCCTAACACCTATAAATAACCTCCACCACCACGCCCAAACTCCACACACAAGCGGCAGAAACCAGCAGAACCATCTTCCCCTTCTCCAACCATAGCTAGCCTCTTTTCTATTTCAACGCACACTGGCCATGACTCAGCACGGCGTTGTGGTAGTGCCCGAGGACACCGTGGTTGGTGTGGCTGCCGGGCGGCATTTCTCGTTCCCGCCGCCGAGGACCGGTGACTCGTGCAAGATGCTGGCCGGGCAAATCGACCTGGGCGCAACCATGATGGGGTCGTGGCTGGACTCCATGAAGGCCTCCTCGCCGAGGCACAAGCTCGTGGCGCCGAGGGTGGCCGCAGCTGAAGACGTGGAGCACGACGAGTGGATGGTACGAGCTCGCGCCATCTCTCTCTCCTTTTGGTCTTGTGTCTGGAGCATGGAGGGCTATGAAACCAAGAAACAGGTGTGCTTATTGGTTTTCGGCGTGTATGGCTTATGCAGGAGAAGCACCCGTCGGCATTGGGCGAGTTCGAGGCTCTGGCGGCGGCGGCGAGCGGGAAGCAGATCGTGATGTTCCTGGACTACGATGGCACGCTGTCCCCGATCGTGGAGGACCCCGACCGCGCCGTCATGACCGACGAGGTAAGACGAGGGACAGCGAAGCAGAGCATGCTCTGCTCCTCTTCATTCCCAGGTGGAGTACTAGTGAAGGGTTCTTCCATCATGTGCTTACTAATTAACTCCTCCCTTCCGTTGGGTAACAATTACAGATGAGGGACGCGGTGCGGGCCGTGGCGGAGCACTTCCCGACGGCGATCGTGAGCGGCCGGGGCAGAGACAAGGTACATTCGTCGTCGTCTACCTTGTAGGCTCTTGCTGAAAAGCGACACCCCTTTTTCTTTTCTCCTCACGAGCTCCTCATTCATTCATTCATTCATTGATAAATCGAGAAAGAAAGAAAGAAAAGTAGGGGGCTAGGTGCTTGCGGCAGGCAGCAGCCTAGAACTAGAAGCTCCTCCACTTGTTTGGCGGCATGAGCTCCCTCCAGTGCCATTGGTTGACCGCATGGCCATGCCGAGCGAGATGGGACTTCCTTTTTTTAAAATTTCTTCTGTCCTTGTTGCTGCTTGTGTGTTCTGATGGCGATGTTTAGATGCGAACTCATGGGCGGTGAACTTGCAGGTGTTCAACTTCGTGAGGCTGGCGGAGCTGTACTACGCCGGGAGCCATGGGATGGACATCCAAGGCCCCACCGCAGACTCCAACCACCACCTCGCGCCCAACAAGGTCGGTTACGGTTAATACTCTACCTAGTAGTCAACATCTCTCTCCTCCCACCCTACGTCTACGTGTATATATAAATACCTTGATTATACGTCTATAATCTTTGGCTCACAATCCACGAAATCTCTCGTGAAAACGACTGCCCCTTTTTTTCTTCCTTTCTGTTAATTCCGTGTGTATGTACGTACGTACATACATACATACATACATACATACATACATACATACATACATACGTACATACATACATACGTGTCACTGTATACTAAGTTATTTATCTCGTCTGCGTTGTTTCCGTGTGTTTGACTGTTGAATCTCTTCTTTTGCAGGAGGAGGAGCAGACGAGGTCAGTGCTGTGCCAGCCGGCGAGCGATTTCCTACCGATGATTGAGGAGGTCCACGACCTTCTAGTGGCGAAGATGGTGTCCATCCCTGGCGCCAAGGTGGAGAACAACAAGTTCTGCTTGTCCGTCCACTTCCGCTGCGTCGACGAGAAGGTAAGGAATCATAAAAAATCAATTCACACACGTGCGAGAAATCTAAATGGAATCCGATTCTGATCCTCCTCCGTTCGTCTTTGTTGTGTTGGTCAGAAATGGGGCGCGCTAGCCGAGCAGGTCCGCTCCGTGCTCCGTGAGTACCCGAGGCTGCGGCTCACGCAGGGGAGGAAGGTGCTGGAGATCCGCCCCGTCATCAAGTGGGACAAGGGCAGGGCCCTCGAGTTCCTCCTCGGCGCCCTCGGCTTCGCGGACCGCGCCGACGTGTTCCCCATCTACATCGGCGACGACCGCACCGACGAGGACGCCTTCAAGGTGCTGCGCAACAGGGGCCAGGGCGCTGGCATCCTCGTCACCAAGTTCCCCAAGGAGACGCTCGCCTCCTTCTCCCTCCGTGAGCCCGCCGAGGTCAAGGATATCCTGCGCAAGCTGGTCATGTACAAGAGCTAGCCCAGATTCTCCGACAAGTCACCTCCATCTAACTCGGCTTGCAATCGCGCTCGTGCTCCTTTTCCTCGCTCGATCGGCTCAGTGGAGCAAGACAGAAGAAGACTTCGTGTGTATCTTCTTACCATAGGAGACATTGTAGTTCTTTCTCCCGAGTCCCGACTCCCTTCTCTGTATCTTCGTTTTTTTGGTTGTTGCTGCTGCTGCTGTTTTAGTCTCATTTATGATCCATCCGAGGGCCTCGCTTCCCAAGGGTTCTATTATCGTCCCCTGATCGCGAGGTCTTGTAATTAGCTTTAGCCCTTTGTGTCGTCGAAATGTGGTGAATACAATCCATTTTCAGTTCAAGTTATCTGCAATCATGTTCCTGCTGCATACCGACTGTGCTCTCTACCCGCAAAAAAAAAAAAAAATTATATACCCGCAAAAAAAAAAAAGACTATGCTCTCTTGACATCGAAATTGCGGAATTTAAGTTGCACTCCTATGTTTCTACAAACTTGATAGATACGTCCGTGAGACTTCGAAAAGAATAGTTTCTACAAACTTTTCTGTACAACTAGTGCAACTATGACATTTGTCCTCCGGAAAATTGCAAGAACAAAAAGTCCAGAACATGGCATAAAGGAGCTACGAAACCAAGACAGTTTCCCATAAATGCAACATGCACCCCCAAAAAGTGATATTTCAAACCAAGTTACGCGATAAAATTGCAAGCGGATTGATAGTTTGCAATATATTTATGAAATACCTTCAACTTCGTACATAAAAACAGTATGTGAAAAACATGTACATATTACGTCAAAATTAGTATAAATATACTATTATTAAATAGTCTTATAATATTTTATACTACACCTACATACTCTACTGTATGACAGATACTACTTATATGCCGCGAAACACACACCCACATACACGACTCTATTTATTTCATTATTAAAAGAAATTTTTACAACTTATTACAATTCATGGATGGCATAGAGTTGGATGATGAATCATCAACACACTATCTTCTATCAAAACACTGACCACACCCACTGTATAAATCATGTCACTACCACAAGATCCACTTCCGGCGATGGGTTTTCATCATGGGATAGCGATGGTTTTGGCTACCATCTTCCAACAACAGGTGCTGATAAGTTGACTTTTTCCGAAGTGGTTGGTCTGACCGTTGCCAGAAGTAGTCATCATACGGTTCATATTAAGGACCACCTCCATTAATACGATTTCCAGAGACGGTTATAATAATGAACCGATAGCAGTCTGGCCAGCAGGTCGGGTCGTCCGAGTTTCTCCAGATGTCCTTGCAATCTTGTAGACGGTTTCTAGAATGAATCTACTCCAAGGGTTTGGAGACTGCTAAAAATATAAGCCGCCTCAGCTAGACCGGGAGCTCTGGGTTTGAGAGATTAATCTAGGTTTTCGGTTCCTTGCCCGGAGCCTCCGGAGGAAAAACGCGGAGACTCCTAGTAGGTTTTGCACAAGGTATTATGTTTTCCAATTGCTATTTCCACACATTACAATATTAAATATTGCAACTTAAAGAAAACTTATTAAGTAGATTTCCAGTGCATGCAGTTACATCATTGTAGTGCCAACATAAAGAACATACTACCTAGCTAGGACATAAATCTAATTTCACTTAGCTTGCTCTCTACATACTAGGGACCAAGCTCAATGTCAAACTCTTCAAAAGCTCATATTGAAGCTACTTTTTTATTGGACCTTGTGATGCAGAACACGACAACCTCACCGACATTGTAACCCGCTCGGTGAACAAAATCATGCCATATGGCCTTCTCCATGCCTAATATGTCTTCTTTATTCGGAGACCAGTTTGAAAAGACAATCATAGTTATGCCGTTGCGCAACCAAACTCTTCCTGACGAGGGCATATCACATCGTCTCATAAAACCACTACTAAGCATCTGCAATTTAATGAACATTATGTTAGTGTCGCATATAGAAAAAATATGTGAAATAAAACTGAATTTCTTTTTGTTGGTACTTACAAGTGTTTTATGCCTAATGTTTTTTCTCCGTAAACGTATGGACTATAGTTAGGATGATACGAGTATAGTTGTCACTCGCAAAAGCAAAAGCAACGACACCGACATTCTTGATGGAGGAGAGTGGCATTAGTGGTTGTTTTATCAGTGAATTAAGGATTTCATCACATCCCACAAATACAACATGAATCCACCACTTTTCGAGTTAATAAATTTGGCTTCAAGTTCCAAAAAACAATATGCCATGGACAAAAATACTTAATGAGATTTTGGTTGTTTTATTTAGTTACCTTGTATGGCAAACGAATATAGATTCACATTAATTTTCTCATTTGTACCATATTCAGAGCTAGTATAATATATCTAAACATACAATGTGAATAGAAAATAATATAGACAAGGACTATATGTAGGTTTTGGGGGAAATTTCTAGATGGGCTAGTCCCTTGGACCACCATACCCTCTTATATATAGCTAACCTTAGTATTACATCTCCACTCATACACTAGAATAGTTTACAATCTAGACATACTACTAGTTAGACTCCAACGCTATATATGTACTAACCTAGCTTTCGAGAAGTTCTTTTCTATTACCGCGTTTGTCAAAAACAATAGCATTGAAGAATACTTGGTCACCATCCAAATACACCATAATATGATCATATAAGAAGATGTTGTAGTGGATAATAAAATCGTACCAGTGCTCGCTACATATCGTTGTCTTGTGTTTTGTTTTCAGGAGACAAAAGTTATACAAATAACCATCTTGCGTCATGATGTTAGTAATGTCACGAGGAGTCGTTTCATTTAACTGCTCCCTGACATGGCAAGAAACATACTACAAAAGAAACAACATTCACTTTTCTTACACAATGCAGCAATTCCTTCTAATGCTAATCAATAATAGTACTACATTTAACTCTAGAAGATGTACATAACGCACGTGCCATCGTATTTTCATTTCCTGCATGCATAGTTAGTATGAAAAATGAGCTTCGGTGATTCTTCAATCTGCATGGTCCCTCGGTGCTCATGCACACTAGGCAAAAAGTAGCCTTAAAAACTCATGCTAACTTCATTATTTCTCGAAAAACTAGCTATAACTTGATAGTAAGTTCAGACACACCTACTATTTATTTTAGTAAATAAGGTAGAACTCTATAAATATAATAGTGGATGACTAAACATGAGAGTATATTGTTATTTAAGTGGAAATTAAAAATACTAATACACTCTATACATACTACTATATTTTAGTAGGCTATCCATAGTAGAACCGTCATAAACAATATTATGTAGTCATGTTTGCAAACATGAGTATGTGATACCAAGTATGCCACTCTTACTATGGGAATCCTAGCTAGTATTATACACTACTTGCTCTGTTACAAATTAATTGACACAAATTAATTAATTTGGAACGGGGGAGTAAAATAATATGATACTGGTATGTATAAATTTCTCGCTATCTTTTACTAGGCTAGCCACAATGGGAGTGTCATAACTATTATCATACACATGATACTAGTTTATGAATTTCCTATTATGACTAGCCTATATGATGGTCTTTATGTTATGGCACCTACGATAGTACACAAAATGGTGTATAATAGGTGTATAATAAGGCTGGTTATAGTGGGGAGTAACATAGACTAGTAATATAAGCATGTTACTAGTGTAAGTTCCTCTCCATTATAACTAGTCTTATTATTATAGACCACCATTACCATACCATTTTTCCTAAATACGAGAACTATGATATCTCTTATCATAGGAAATAATAGCACTAGATTGTTTCAGCTCAAACTGCTATCGACGTCTACTAGTAGAAAACAGGCCACTAGCCCCGGTTCGTAAGGACCTTACTCTCGGATTGCAAACCGGGATTGCCAAAGCAGGACTAAAGGTCCGGCTTTTAGTCCCGGTTCTGTTACGAACCGGGACTAGAGGTCCACCACATGGCCCCGCGAGCCGTGCTAGGCTGGAGGACATGTAGTCCTGGTTCGTAACACGAACTGAGCCTAAAGGTTCCCTGCCGTGACAGCATTTTGGGCCATTTGGCTGCCGTGATAGGAGATGGGGTTTTAGGGTTTTGTGTTTTTCTTTTCATTTTGTGTTTTGTGTTCAATTATTTTTCATTCTGTGTTTTCATTACAGACAAGTTTTTGTATACATACACAATGCTACTACACAGTACTTGTACACGTTGATGCATATATAATATAATTTCTCTTACAAGCATATACATGCATGGAGGTCGATCATTACATGGAGTCCCAACCGGGTCCAGAGCCTGTCTATTTGATTACATGGAGATCATTACACGGATGCTTTAGGGTCTCTCTATAGAGTATTCTCCGTATGGGTCCATGACCTCGAAGACAAAAAATCCAGCCAATTCCTCTTGGATTGCTAGTAGGCGGTCCTATGGTAGGAGCTTGTCCCGCACCGCGTCCAACTATAAAGAAGGAGATCATATGAATTAGACTCAACGTAACTTTTTGTAATAAAAATAAAGGGTGAATATATTGTTTACTTACTCGAACAGTTTTCAAGGGCTTCTCAGTAGTGATGCGAATGAACTCGCACACATAGAATCCACATAGATTAGTCCTCTGTGGCTGCCTAGCGCACTTTACAAGAATATAATTCAATCAAATAATAACTCTAGCATGCTAAATGTACGTAAACTAGAATTAAAAAGATGCGCGGCCCTAGCTCGTACTACTTACCAAGACAGATTTAAAAATAGCTCCTCACGCCATTGACTGTAGACCTTGTTCTTGAACCGTTTCCAAACCCTACCCGACAAATAAAATGAATGTATGAGTTAATAACTACCTGATATCCCAGAAAATGAACGAAAGAAACCGATATAGTGCGATAATGGTTGAAATTACCTCTGGAGCGTATCGATAATGATGTGGTGCTCTTCCATGTCTTTGTTTAGTGAGTCCATGATGTGAACTCTTCCCAAGTCAACTGAAATGCTTAGAAGAATCCAGTGGTAGCTACGCAAGGTTTACATACGTCAGTAACTCATCATTACACTGAATATCGAGTAAGCAAAAGTTAATGTATAAAAGAAAATAACACACTCACCCGAAGTGGTAAGGAAATAGAATTTCATTACATAAATGCTGGTTCGTGAAAAATCGGAGCAAGTTTTGCTCGATCTCCAGTGGCTTATCCTTTGGCACAGCTCCATTAACTCGATGTGGGTCAATAAACCCAAATCCATTGATAGCCTTTCTTTTACATTCGAGAATCTTCAATCTGCATCATTATATATAGCGTACAAAAGAATATAGTGAGTATACTTACCGGCAATGAATTGAACAAGCTGAGCTAGAGACTTAATTACATAAATAAAGTAATCACTTATAGACAATAGGAATTGAGGATAGATTTGTCGAGTTCATTTAGATTGAATAACTGAAAGAATTCTGTAAATTCAATAGGGACCTCGTCTTCAGCGAAGTAATACTCTTGTCGAACTTTCACTATGAGCCTATATCGCTCTTCTTTTGATACTTTCATGTACCATTCATGCAATCGTCGCATTTTTATTGGCATATCCCGAAGCCTCTCAGAACTGACCAGAGGCTCCCCGTGAACAAATTTAGGTGTTACCTCAGTCTTGGGCATATGATCGCCGTGAATAATGTCATGAATAGACATATTACATTGCTCGGCCAATATCTTAGCCGTTTCCAGATCCATAGGTTCTCCCCCATATAGTTGAGGTTCGGGTATGTACACCTAGAGCGAGGGGAGCGATTGATTTGCTTGTTTCCCTAGCTAGGGAACGTCTCTTTTGGTTCTTCGGCTACCACTCGATTGTTTTGCTTGTTTTCCCAGCTGGGGAACGTCCGTTCTGATGCTTCCGCTACCACTCGATTGTTTTGCTTGTTCCCCCTGCCGGGGAATGTCTTTTGTGATGCTTCCTCTACCACTTGATCTCTTCTGTTTAAGTGTCTTCTAAAGACACCGTGTATAGTCATCTGGCGCATTTAACTGAGCTTGGGATGGCTGCATCAGGAATTTCCTAAAGTGCTCCTTGGTTTCCGGTTTTATTTGGACCTCTGGCTCAGGTTGTTTCTTTTTAAAATGAGCATCCACTTTGGCCCGTACGACCGCATTGGTCTCCTCATTGTTCAGGTCGTAAGCCCTCTTGGGAGGAACCGACGGTACTCTTGGGAGGGGCGACAACTGTCGCTTTGGGCGCCGGTTATCGCTCGAAGGAGCGGTGCTATTCTTCCGCTTTTGGCCCTTAGTGGGAGGAGGCGGCTGTGTAGATTGAGATGGACTCATGTTGACCTCATGGATTGAACTTGGAGGTGGTAGACTTTTACTGGGAGGAGACGGTGCCCTTGGAGGTGGACTTTTACTGGGAGGAGACGGTGGCCTTGGAGGTGATGGATTGTTTCTCGCTGGAGAAGGTGGCCTTGGTGCCGAGCCTGGAAACTTGATGTATTCCTTTTTCCAAAGAATGAAGCCACTCGTGACTTCTCCCAGTGTCGTATCCCCTTCACCTCCAGGGAAGTCAAGTAGTAGTGACTAACACAGCGATTGAAATTCATCCACACTGACACGAGCATAGCCAGCTGGAATTGGATTGCAATGGTAGGTCGCTCCCGGTGCATAAGGTAAAGCAAAGCCGACCGCCACCTTCATGGATATGTTCTTCAATTCAACATGCAGCTCACAACTAGTCTTCTCCTTAATTGCATCCACGGGGTACACATCCATCGTTGCATCATTACCGTGGCCCTCAGTGGAAGCCACGCTGCTTTTCTGTTGCGATGGGCCGACCGTACTGTCTGGTGCAGGACCTTGCTGTCGGAGTCCTTTAAGTTCATTAAGCTCCTGCCGATGCTCCTGCAGCATGGCTTCAAACCTCGCGAACCGCTCCGGATCCTCCTCTTTTTGCCACTTTGTTTTTATCGATCGGCTTCTGTACGTGTCAAGGTCCTCGGGAAACCTGATAGCCCATGGACAAGAAGGTCCGAACCCTCTTGTTCGTCCAGCCTTTTCAGGATTCCCGAGAGCCTTTGTCAGCTCATCGTTCTCTCTGTCGGGAACAAACTTCCCCTCTTCAACCTCTTTTATCACTTTAATAAGATCATCTTTGGGTCCAGCAACTTCTTTGGTTGCAACAATCTCGCCTGTTTCTGGGTCATACGATGCCCCATGCCCGAGTAACCAATTTCTTGACCTCAAGGGCCAACCAGACATAGCTGGAGTGACCCCTTTAGCCGCTAGGTCGGCCTTAGCTTTATCCCACTTAGGCATGGCACTCTTGTAGCCACCTGTGCCCATATGATGGTGATATTTTTTTTTGGCTGCATTTAACTTATTCTTTTCTGACATTGCCACAGCTGGTGCCGAGGTCTTGTATTCCACAAATGCATCCCAGTTATTCTGCTGCTTCTCTAGTGGGCCAGTGAATGGAGGAGTTTTTTCTTCAATACATAGTTGTGGTACAATATTTGCTTACAGTCCTTGAATAATTCGCCCATCTTCTTAAGAGCCCACTCCTTGACTTTCCTGCTCATTTGCTGTGTGAGCTCATCAGTCTCCAAGACTGGTAGGGTGAAATGCGTCATGAGAGAATTCCACATCGCATCTCTCGCTCTGTCATCTACAAAACTAGCCTCAGCTGGATCCCTTTTCTTTCCTGGCTTATTCCACTCTCGCGTGCTGATCGGGACGGTGTCTCTAACAATCACTCCACATTGATGTACAAATGCATTCACAGATTCTTTAGGCTCCGACGGTTTACCCAGCGTAGAGACTAAGTCAATGCTGAAACGGACATCACCGGGCAACTTTTGTGTCGGGCCTCTTTTCTTTGTAGAGGATTGACCGGATACGGAGGTCTAAGAGAAGAAACATTCGTCAGTACATATATACGAATCAGTTAGTGCATCTATACTAGTGATCGATTGGTAGAGGCTTTATATACCTCGACGGAGTTTGTTATTATTAAGATGTCTTCACCATGGTCAGCACCATCATCTCCACTATCGTCTCCACCCTCGTCTCCTCCAGACAAATTAAGATACTGGGAGCCATCATCGTAACCCCCAGTACCCTCATCTATCATGTTGAAAATCTCATCTTCATTCTGTCTACCGTCCATAGCTTAACTAATACAAAAAAATTGCATTAAGTAAAATAATATTATAATTGCGACAACTCAGATACAGAAAAAAGATTATGTACTAATAATGAAACAATTTTGCATCAAGATAAAGTACAATAATATAATATAAAGTACATTATTAATACATCTCGCTCATAAGATAAAGTATAATAATAATCAAACTAGCAAACTCGGCAGCTGCGTTCTGTGCCACGGCAGCTCTGCACCTAGAGAACAGGAACCATCATCAGAGAATAGCTCAGGTGAGATCCGTGAACCTGCCAGATATTGGAGAATCTGGTCTCCAAAATATACATATATCACCGTACGTACTCGTCCTCCTCCCTGATACGACGACGTACCACCTCATCGGGAGCCGGCTCCCTCTGCACTGCTCCTGGACCTTGTGGACGCCACGAAAGAAGCTCCGGGTCGACGATGATACCCGGATTCCTCACTAAGGTACGAGTCCCGACAGGTAGCACCTCCTAGTGCTAACCCGGCGGAGTCCAGGCTCGGACATCCCCGGAACTGACGGAGTCCAGTAAGCTCAGACGAGGAGGATGCGGCATAACTAAATAATAGCAATAAACAATCATAAAACATAAACAGTAACTAAATCACTAAGTATTGCCCTAATAACACTAACTAAGTATATATTCTAACTAAATCCCTAACTAACTAAGTATTCTAACTAAATCGCTAACACTAATCCTAACTAAATCACTAACACTAACTAAGTATTCTAACTAAATCCCTAATAACACTAACCCTAACTAAATCCCTAACACTAACCTAAGTTTCTAACACTAACCCTAACTAAATCTCTAGCACTAACCCTAACTAAATCCCTAACACTAACCCTAACTAAATCTCTAACACTAACCCTAATTAACTAATTAAATCCCTAACACTAACTAAATAATTAAACTATAATATCCCTAACCCTAATTGATCACCTGTAGGGGCGGCGGAGGGCGCGACGGCGGTGAGCTCCTCCACGGGCGGCACGGGAAGCACGGGAGGTGGCACGGCGTGCTCCTCCACGGGCAACGGCGCAACGTGCTCCTCCACGGGCGCAAGCGGCGGCGGTTCGTCGTCGGGAAGAAGATGGGCTGCTCCAGGTCATGGCTAGAACATGGGTGGAGGTGGGGGTCTTTATACCCCCAGCCTTTAGCCCAGGTTGTATTACAAACCGGGGCTAAAGGTGTTTTCGGCCCGCCGCTCTTCCCACGCGCCATACCCCTTTAGCCCCGGTTTGTAATACAAACCGGGACAAAAGGTCACCCTTTAGTCACGGTTTATATTACAAACCGGGGCAAAAGGGGGGTTTTTGGCGCCAAAAAGAAAAATGGTTTACAGTTTTCAAAAAATTATTTATTATATATCATAATTTTCAGAAAAAGAAGATCTATAATTTAAATGTATTATCATACTCTATTATACCACTTAAATAAAATTATCTATTTTTCGATAAGGGGCGCTTTATTACTCAAAAGTTTAAGTATTACACCCGGCCTCTGCATATCTAGGATGCACACAGCCAAAAAAGTGTCCAAACGAGTCCAACGAAAAGAAAAAACTCGTTAGTGCGTTACAAAAACCATGTTTAAATGCAACTACGCCAAAGGAGTTGGAGGCGGACCGATCCGAAGATTATGTTGCCATCCATGTCTAGTAAATAGGTCCCGTGCTGTATCCTCCAGCCTCGTACACACCTCCAAAAAAAGGTCTCGCAGTTCCACATGATGTAGCACCAATGTAGCATCCCATTTGTCTAACAATTGTAATGCTACTTGGTCTAGTAATATAATGGCTACTTCATATATATAATTGTTGCATCATTATTATATCATGCTCATGTCATCATGCCACCTTGCATTTGAGCATCATATAAAACCCTTTTCCATTTGGTTCTTATCTCGTCTGCATTATTAATTGTATTTGTCTCTTGGTATTGTATTTGGTTGTTGATATATTGTTTAAATGCCCAAGTTGAGTTGGGGGCATATCTCTTATTATCTCCACCACCTTTCTTTCACCACCTTATAATTCCACCATCCAACTAAATATGAGCTTGGCACTTATTGGTTTTACCTCTAACTCATGTGGGTTGGGATGGATCCAATTCTTTTCCACATGCTCTCATCTTGGCATCATGTTGTTTTCACATTATTGATATATGAGAGCCACATGGCCACTTTTGCATGCCTTGTGAGTGGAACCCTTTTTTCCTAGCTTCCACATGGATTATTATGGATTATGCCATGTTGGGATATTTTTGGGACTATTGAGCATCTAGTGGCACATACACACTAGCAAGTCCCATTTCTATTCAAACATGGTCATCTCCATCTACTCCACATGGGGCATCCTTTTAATCCTTTTTGCTTGGCTATGTTCCAATTTTGGAATGCATAATAATAATGCCATGTTAATAATATTGTTTTCACAAGAATCAACATGGCAATAAATATTTTGCATGGGCCATGCAAGTACCACCTTTTGCTTGTCCTTTGGTTTTTATTTGAATTCTTGAGTGGTTCATCTCTCCTCTCTTTCTCTTCTTATCTTTTGGCTTGATCTAGTTGTCCTGCTAAAATCCATCATCACACCACATCCCTCTCTCTCTCCTTTCCTCATGATCTTGCTTGATCTAGGTTTGGAGCATGCATGCTTCTAAAACCCTAGCTCTCACCCCTCTTTCTCTATTCCTCTATCTAAGTTCCCTCTAATCACCTACCCCATCATCACCATACCCCTCTACCCCACTCTCTAAACCACCCCATCTAACCCTAACCCTCACACCCCCCCTTCTAAGCAAAACCCTAAGCTACCCTACCTCTCTCGGCCTCTCTCCTCTCCCCTACTTGCTGGCCCCACCTGGCCACCCTGGCCCACCTAGCTGCCACCCAGACCAAACCCTACCCGAGCCATACCCCCCTCTCCCTCCTACCCTAGCTCCAACCCTAGCACCTACCCGAAGCTACCCCTCTCTCCCTCTCCCTCTGCCTGCGTGCCCCACCAGCCGATCCTCCCCTGCCTCCTTGGCCTCGCCCTCTGGTCCCACCTGGAAGCCACCCCCCTGCCAGCTGCCCTGCCCTGCCTCGACGAGCACGTGAGGAAGGAGGGAGAAAAGTGACCGAGCCACCTTTCCCCTCTACCTGCTCCCCACGGCACCCCCTCTCCTCTCCCCTTCCTATCTGCCACCTCACGGCTCTCCTTTGGCCACTCTAGATCTGGCTGAGGCGCCCTGGCTCTCCTCCCCTCTCCTCTCCACCACCAGCTACGCCACCATCGGCCTCCACCACGTCTAGCCGATCCAACCGTACAGCGCGTCCGAGAAGAGGCCTGGGAGATCAAGGACGCTCCGCTGCGTCGCCCTGTACACGGAGCCGAGCAGGAGGAGCCCCAGGAGCGATGGATCATCGCCGCCCCGACGGAACCCTAGATCGCCGGAACGTCTGCCTCCCCGTCGATCGTCTGCACCCCTGCCCGATCCACCTACGCCAACACACTCCTGGTGAGCAGCCACATCTCCCAGACACCCTCCCGCTGTTTCTCTCTTCCTAGACGAGCGGATCCCGGCGGCGAACGCCCTCTGTGCACGGCAGGTTCGTCGCCGTCTGTGTTCTGTTCATCGCGTAACCCTCATCTCGCCGCATAGCCCCCACCTGACACAAGCCCAAGCCTACCGCAGCGGTCGCCGCCGCCGCGCGCGCACGCGAGGTCGCGGGATCGATCCCTGCACCGAGCCGCCCTGTCGAGCACAAACCTGTCGTCAGTAGGTTCAGAGGAAGATCAACAGTACGGGCAACGCCTTTTGCGCATACCCCCTGCGACTTTTTGATGCCCAACCCGCGGTCCAGCCTGGCCCACTAGTCAGCGTCGGTGCCGTTTTGGAAAAAGGCACCTGCACTATGTGTTCCTCAACCCGCGCTCCCGTTTGGCCACCTGTCAGCCTCCGTGCTGTTCCGCCGCTGACAACTGGGCCCGCGAGTGCTCTAGCCCCACCTGTCACTCCCTGTGGCTGGCAGCAGTCGCGGTGACAGAAGTTTCTGTGCGCCAGTGTCACCCAGTCAACATGGCCCCACTGGTCATTGGCTGTGGCTAGGTTAGTCTGAGTAACAAAATATTTTCTGTATATCTGTTTAAATTCAAACCTTTTCAAATTTAATTCAAATTCAAATTTAATTCTGTTTTTAAACATCTTTTCAAATATAATTCCAAATAATGCAAATAATATATGTTTTCAAATCAGAAAAATATGAGGAATTCAAATATAGCCTTCAAAATATATTTTGAACACTTTATTTTCCAAGTTAATTAAAATTACAATAAAATGCCCTTTTGTCTTAATTAATTAATAACTTTTGTTTTATAAGTCCAAAATTAACAAATGATATGTCTAAAATGATTAGCTCGACGAGACCTTTCCGTTTATGCATTCCATGTTTTGATTTGAAGCATGCATCATATAAATATAAAGTGTACAACAACTTTTAGGAGGATAAAATGTGGCCAAAATTTAATAAAATGATTTATTCTTGTATTCCAACCCTCACCCATGCCATGCTACCTTAATGCCATGCAAATTGTGCATCATTCATCATGGCATGATTGTTTGCTTGTCGCATTTATTCATATGCTTGTGCTCTTTATTTATGTTGGCCCTTGTTTGTTTGGTTCTTCTCCGAATAGACGCTGAGCAGGGGATATATCAAGAGAACCAGGAGCACTACCCAGATACATCCATTGCTTCAACTGAGCTGCCAGGCAAGCACTACCACATGCTTGCATACATATAGTACCTATTGCCTCTATCTTATTCTTGCATCATTGAGTCGCGGTTGCAATAATCTGAATCCCAAGTATTGCATAGCCTTTACTTTTAAACCCCACCGAAGCTTGTTCCTCCATCCCATGAGCCATTACTACAGGAGTTGTTTGAGCCATGCGAGTCATAGAACAGCATGTGTAGGGTATGTGAGTGTCTGATGGAAAACGAGGTACCTAAACAACTTAACCTGAGTAGTAATGGGATAACTAATGAAAGTGGCATCAGTGAGCCATATTCGCTATTTGGTTTTTCAGGCTCACTTGTGTCCCGTAGGACCCCGAGTACTTGATTCCTGTTCCTTGAATATTCGCGCTATCCACATCCGGGAGGCTTATGAACCCCCCTGAGCCAGAGCTTGATTCATTCTTATTTCTTGGGGCCACAAACTAGTTTGAGGTTTTATTTACTATCCTGTACTTATGCCATGCTTTACTGCTTTATTTAAATTGTGCGAGGTACTGCACACTGTACTGTTTAGGGAAGCGGAGTGTTTTCGCGGTATCGACAAGCCCAGTCACATTTTCGGGTTCCCAGTCGTTTACAGCCATTGACGCAAACCTTGAGTCTGTCTCGGAGTCAGCTAACTCCGTTGCGGGTAGCTCAATGGGGTGGCCCCCTGAAATATTGCTGAATCCTGTAATTGCTTTGTCGTGACTGCCTCGTTGGGTTTTGATTTGGTTTTTCCGAGGCATATCGAGTGTGTGTTGCTATTTGTGCACCCCTGCAGGGTAAAACTTTCTGAAAGCTGTGTCCGCGGTTATGGACGACTTGGAGCACATTTTCTCGATCATAGACAAGCATAACTAAAGTACCGCTTTTAATTTGACTAGACTAGGTACCTGACTAGTAAATAGTGCAACACTCATGGAATGGATAATAAAACTGCCAACGGATGGGGGGTTGTTCGTCCGCTTCCTCGTCGGTAAGCAAGGAGGAGGATGGATCTGTGGATATTACCGTTTTAATTGTTATAACTGTTGTTATTAATTCACGAACATCCATCTATCTCTGGTTAGGCGGATGGTTAGCGAGTATCTATAGAATTGTTAGGGTTTATCTTTTGCTGCAATTGCGTCACCCAGGTTGTGTCCCCTTTAGAGGCATAAAGACTTGCTGAGTACCCCTAGGGTCTCACACGATAAATTATTGGTTCAGATGAACAGGTACCCTCGCAAGATGGATACTGGGTGGAAGAGACGGACGATGTGGGCAACGATCATTCGGTGTAGAGATTCCGGGAGAGATCTGTGGGCGGGATCTGCTTATTTATGGGGCATCTTATGCCGATTTTCTTCTTATCCGTACTCGGATTTTGTCTTCCGCTTCCGCTTGATACTCTGATGTTTGATGTATGAGGAGATATCCTAAACTATTATATCTATCTAGGATAATTGGATCTTGCCGTATGGCGTTGCTATATTTCCTTTCTTTTTAGATGGAATGGCTCTGATGTACTGTTGTATGGTGGGTTGCATACATACTCATTTGTGTATGTAGTTGATCCCTTCGCCTGCCGATTACGCCGCCCGTTCTTGTCCCGATGTTTGGAAATGGTTGGGATGGCCGAAAGGTCTACCTGTGAGTGGCATTTGGGCCCCACCGTACTATTTCAACCATTTCCGTTCATCCAGGCTTGTAACTAGGAGCGTAATTCACCGAGGTAGTTACAATTGGTATTAGAGCCATCCCGCCCTTCAGGGTCTCAGCCAAATGGTCGTTGTCTGTCTAGCAAATATTTTGGTAGTTATGTATACTAGGGAAAAACAAAACGCGAGAGTAGGACTGCTTCCACTTTTCTTCTTACCCACCCACCACCCTTTTCTGGTAAGGAAGTGTAACGTTTTCTATCCCCTTCTTAAAATTCAAACTAGGATTCACGTGTTCTGGGTTTCCGTAGTACCATAGGTTGTGTATCTGTGTGTGTGTGTATTTCCTTGTCTATCTGTTGCATCCAAGTTGTTATCTTTATCGGCCTTTTGGTTATCAACTGTTGGTACATTCCATACCGACAGGCTTTTGCAAACCGACGCGATCTATCTGATTCGTTGTATACCGCCGCGATCTGTCTTACTCCTTGTTATCCGACGTCATCTTGTTTGGGGTGTTCGTTTCCGTAGTTGCTAATCTTTAGGTTCATCTGAAAAGAAGGTGTTGGGATATGTGTTCTACTTATTCATGTGCGGAGTAATGATTTGAGTGCGGGATGGAGTCGCGACCATACCACTACTCTTATCATTCGCTCTTGTATATTGAATTGGTAGAGTCACTAATCTTGATTCGTTAAGTGATTTTGCGCATCTATTGGTATTTTAATGCCGAAATTTGTGGAAAATTTTTCTTTGATATATTTGTGTACCACACTCCTTTTCAGTCGTGTGCGATATGCTTAATATCTTCTAGGTGCTTTGAACTTCGTTGATATTTTAATATCATCTTAGTAAATTGTATCCTTTAATCTTGATTAATTCCATCTTGGTACTATTTTGGATTATTATTATTCTCCATCATAGTACTGACTTGTGTTTTATATCAATCACAGGATGGCACCACCACGCCGTTCTGAGGAGGACATACAACCTGAACTGGGGGCAGCGTTGTCGAGCATCGCCAATGCCTTGGCAGCAATGCAGCAGAACCAACAGCGCTTTGAAGAAAGTGTCAGGAGGAATGAGTTTGTTCCGCTACCTCCACCTCCCAAGCGAGGAGACATCAAAAGCTTCCTGAAGTTCAACCCACGCCAGTTTGATGTTTCTGATCAACCACTTGATGCTGATGATTGGTTGCGTGAGATGTCAAGGTTACTGGCAACAGCTGATGTTCCTGAGCAAGAATGGGTAAAGTGTGCTACTCACCTTCTGAAGGGAGATGCAGCTCTCTGGTGGGAGAATTACCTGAAGGCAAACTGCACTGGTTTTCAGCCTACGTGGGGACAGTTCACTGGAGCTTTCAAAGAGTAGTATCTGTCAGAAATTGTCATGGAGAGGATGAAGGAAGTGTTTCTCAACCTCAAGAAGGGCAATGATAATGTCAATACCTACATCAGGAACTTTATGAACCTTTCTCGTTATGGTGGCGATGAGATCTCTGATGACAAGAAGAAGCAAAAGAGGTTCCGGCAAGGGCTCAATGCATCGATTAAATATGCAATCACACATGCAAGGCCGGCGTCTTTTCTGGAACTTCAGCATACAGCTCTGCAGGAAGAGGCAAGTAGGCAAGTGTTTGAGGAATCAAAGAAACACAGCCGTGATGCAGCAAGCTCTCCAGCTATGTCAGCTCCTTCTAAGTGTCGTGTCTGGGTTCCTAACACCCCACCGTCGCTCCCGGCTCCACCAAGACCTTCAAGCTTCGCGACAAGGCCACCAAACTTCATCACTGCTGCTCCCAGGGGCTACAACCACAACTACCCTGGAGCGCCTGGCGGAGTCCCTGGCTACGTTGCTCCGCGTCCAGCTGGTGCTTGTTACACGTGTGGAAACACTGGGCATCAATACTGGAACTGTCCGTTGAAGAACAAGGCTCTCCCTCCACCACCTCCAAGATCTGCGGCAAGCTCTCCTTTGGTTCGTGCACCACCACCTCGGGCTCTCAACATCAACACCAAGCCCGGGTATGCTATTGCTCGTGCCAACTGTGTCAACGCCGCTCAAGCTGAGCATGCACCTGGAGTTGTGATGGGTATGCTTTCTGTTAACTCAGTCCCTGCATGAGTTTTGTTTGATTCTGGTGCATCGCATTCTTTTGTGTCTCACAAGTTTGCAAATGAGAATGAGTTGGCTATGGATCCTCTCCTTAAGCGGTTAATGGTCCTTTCTCCTGGAGCAACGATGGCAGCTTCTAAAGTCAGCCATGGCAATCAAATTGCGATTGGTGGCTCTTCGTTCTCGGCTTCCTTAATTGTTCTGGGCAATTCTGACATTGATGTCATCTTGGGCATGGATTGGTTGACAGCAAATGCAGCTGTGATTGATTGTGCTGAACGCTCGGTTTCTCTGAAGATTCCTGAAGGCCATATAGTTTATTCTCCAAGTCAGACTCCTGCTATCCAGCTTTTCTCTTTGGCGGCTCTGAATGTTGATGCTATGGAAGCTATTCAGAGTGTTCCGGTGGTCTGTGAGTTCCCAGATGTCTTTCCTGAAGAGTTGCCAGGTATGCCTCCGGATCGTGAGGTTGAGTTTGTAATTGAGCTTGAACCTGGTACCGCTCCTATCTCCAAGCGGCCTTATAAGATGGTTCCTGCTGAGTTGGCTGAACTCAAACGTCAGCTTGATGAACAAGAGAAGTTGGGTTTCATTCAGCATAGTACTTCTTCTTGGGGTAGCCCAACCCTCTTTGTGAAGAAGCGACACCAGACTGATAGACTTTGTGTTGACTATCGGGCTCTCAATGCTAAAACCATCAAGAATAAATATCCCCTTCCGCGGATTAATGATCTCTTTGATCAGCTAGCTGGAGCTGTGGTATTCTTAAGCTCGACTTGAGAAGTGGTTATCACCAAATCAGGATTCGCAAGGAAGATGTTCCTTAGACAGCTTTCACCACCCGCTATGGCCTGTATGAGTACACGGTCATGTCTTTCGGTCTCACCAACGCACCTGCCACCTTCTCGAGGCTCATGAACTCGGTTTTCATGGAGTATCTTGATAAGTTTGTTGTGGTCTACCTGGATGACATCCTAGTCTATTCTAAGTCCCAAGAAGAGCATGAAGAACACCTTCGGTGTGTCCTAAGCAAGCTTCGTGAGAACCGCTTGTATGCAAAGTTCTCCAAGTGTGAGTTTTGGCTGCCTCAAGTAACCTATCTTGGTCATGTCATCTCTGCCAAGGGCATTGCAGTCAACCTGGAAACTGTGAAGACAATTGTTGAATGGCTTCCTCCTATTAATGTCAAAGAAGTGTGGAGTTATTGCCATCGCTTCGTTCAGAACTTTTCGAAGATAGCGAAGCCTCTTACCGATCTCCTCAAGAAAGGCAAGAAATATCTTTGGACTCCTGCATGTCAAGCAAGCTTTGAGACACTCAAAGAGAAGCTCACTTCCACACCAGTCTTGGTTCCTCCGGATACATCCAAGCCGTTCCAGATTTTCTGTGACGCCTCTTTGCATGGATTGGGTGCGGTCCTTATGCAAGAAAAACAAGTTGTTGCTTATGCCTCTCGACAGTTGAAGACGCATGAGATCAACTATCCTACACATGACCTCGAGCTCGCAGCAGTTGTCTTTGCTTTGAAAGTATGGAGGCACCACTTGCTTGGTAACCGTTGTGAGATCTTTTCTGATCACAAGAGTCTGAAGTATATCTTTACACAGCCTGATCTCAACCTTCGGCAGAGGAGATGGATTGAAGCAATCAATGATTTTGATTTGACCATCAACTACACTCCGGGCAAAGCTAATGTCATGGCAGATGCTCTCAGCCGTAAAGCTTATGTCAACAACCTCATGATGGAAGAACAACAACCTCTCTTGTGCGAGGAATTCCGTCAGCTCAACCTTGAAATTGTGGAACAAGGGTATCTCCTGAACCTTCTAGCAACTCCTCTCTTGGAAGAAAAGGTTCGCTCCTTTCAGCTTGGTGATCTGTACACAACAAAGATCATCTCCAAACTTCAGCTTCCGAAGTATGAGTCCTTCCACGTCGATGATCAAGGCACGCTTTTCTTTGAACACCGGATGTTTGTTCCGAACTACCCGGGTTTGAGAGAGCAAGTTCTCAAGGAGGCGCATGATTCTGTTCTTTCTATCCACCCTGGCAGCACAAAGATGTACATGGACTTGAAAACACAATATTGGTGGCCTGGTTTGAAACGGTATTGTGCCAAGTATGTCTCGGAGTGTGATGTCTGCCGCAGAGTGAAAGCTGTCCATCAGAAACCTTCCGGTCTTCTACAGCCATTGAAACCCCCGGAATGGAAATGGGAGAAAGTAGAGATGGACTTCATCACTGGTTTTCCTAGGTCGCAGAAGGGCAACAATGCAATCTTTGTTGTCATTGACAGGCTTTCTAAAGTGGCTCACTTCTTCCCCGTCAAGGAAACCATTTCTGCAATTCAGTTGGCTGAGCTCTATATCAACAGAATTGTCTCTCTGTATGGGGTTCCGCTTGAGATCAGTTCAGACCGTGGAAGCATCTTCACTTCCAAGTTCTGGGAAAGTTTCCAAAATGCTTTGGGAACAAAGTTGAACTTCAGCACAGCTTACCACCCTCAGTCGCAAGGACAAGTTGAAAGGATCAATCAGATTCTGGAGGATATGCTTCGTGCTTGCTTCATCTCTTTTGGCATGAAGTGGGAAGAATGTCTTCCTTATGCTGAGTTCTCTTACAACAATAGCTTCCAGAAAAGTCTAAAGATGGCACCATTTGAGGCTCTCTATGGTCGCAAATGCAGAACTCCGATTGGTTGGTCGGGTGCAGGAGAAAGAATCTAGTTTGGCCCTGACATTGTGACTCAAGCGGAGGAGAAGGTTCACATCATTCTTGAAAATCTGAGGATTGCTCAAAGTCGCCAGAAGAGCAATTATGACAGGAAGCACACGGACATGGAGTATGTCCCTGGTGATCTCGTTTACCTTCGTGTCACTCCCATGAGAGGCACGCACCGCTTTGGTATCAAAGGGAAGCTGGCTCCTAGATACATCGGTCCCTTCAAAATTCGTGGAAGAAGAGGAGAAGTTGCTTATGCTCTTGAGCTCCCGGAAAAACTCAAAGTCCATGATGTTTTCCAAATCTCTCAGCTCAAGAAGTGCTTCAAGGATCCCGGCAGGATCGTGGACCATGAGCTTATCAATCTCCAAGAAGACCTGTCTTATGAAGAACACCCCACAAAAATCCTTGAAGTCGCAGAAAGAAGGACTCGCAACAAGTCCATCAAGTTCTGCAAGGTGCAGTGGTCGCACCATTCTGTTGACGAAGCCACATGGGAACGTGAAGATGAGCTCCGTGTCAAGTATCCTACCCTCTTCGTGTCTTCTTCTTCCTAGAATCTCGGGGCGAGATTCCTGTTTAGTGGGGGAGAGTTGTAGCATCCCATTTGTCTAACAATTGTAATGCTACTTGGTCTAGTAATATAATGGCTACTTCATATATATAATTGTTGCATCATCATTATATCATGCTCATGTCATCATGCCACCTTGCATTTGAGCATCATATAAAACCCTTTCCCATTTGGTTCTTATCTCGTCTGCATTATTAATTGTATTTGTCTCTTGGTATTGTATTTGGTTGTTGATATATTGTTTAAATGCCCAAGTTGAGTTGGGGGCATATCTCTTATTATCTCCACCACCTTTCTTTCACCACCTTATAATTCCACCATCCAACTAAATATGAGCTTGGCACTTATTGGTTTTACCTCTAACTCATGTGGGTTGGGATGGATCCAATTCTTTTCCACATGCTCTCATCTTGGCATCATGTTGTTTTCACATTATTGATATATGAGAGCCACATGGCCACTTTTGCATGCCTTGTGAGTGGAACCCTTTTTTCCTAGCTTCCACATGGATTATTATGGATTATGCCATGTTGGGATATTTTTGGGACTATTGAGCATCTAGTGGCACATACACACTAGCAAGTCCCATTTCTATTCAAACATGGTCATCTCCATCTACTCCACATGGGGCATCCTTTTAATCCTTTTTGCTTGGCTATGTTCCAATTTTGGAATGCATAATAATAATGCCATGTTAATAATATTGTTTTCACAAGAATCAACATGGCAATAAATATTTTGCATGGGCCATGCAAGTACCACCTTTTGCTTGTCCTTTGGTTTTTATTTGAATTCTTGAGTGGTTCATCTCTCCTCTCTTTCTCTTCTTATCTTTTGGCTTGATATAGTTGTCCTGCTAAAATCCATCATCACACCACATCCCTCTCTCTCTCCTTTCCTCATGATCTTGCTTGATCTAGGTTTGGAGCATGCATGCTTCTAAAACCCTAGCTCTCACCCCTCTTTCTCTATTCCTCTATCTAAGTTCCCTCTAATCACCTACCCCATCATCACCATACCCCTCTACCCCACTCTCTAAACCACCCCATCTAACCCTAACCCTCACACCCCCCTTCTAAGCAAAACCCTAAGCTACCCTACCTCTCTCGGCCTCTCTCCTCTCCCCTACTTGCTGGCCCCACCTGGCCACCCTGGCCCACCTAGCTGCCACCCAGACCAAACCCTACCCGAGCCATACCCCCCTCTCCCTCCTACCCTAGCTCCAACCCTAGCACCTACCCGAAGCTACCCCTCTCTCCCTCTCCCTCTGCCTGCGTGCCCCACCAGCCGAGCCTCCCCTGCCTCCTTGGCCTCGCCATCTGGTCCCACCTGGAAGCCACCCCCCTGCCAGCTGCCCTGCCCTGCCCCGACGAGCACGTGAGGAAGGAGGGAGAAAAGTGACTGAGCCACCTTTCCCCTCTACCTGCTTCCCATGGCACCCCCTCTCCTCTCCCGTTCCTATCTGCCACCTCACGGCTCTCCTTTGGCCACTCTAGATCTAGCCGAGGCGCCCTGGCTCTCCTCCCCACTCCTCTCCACCACCGGCTACGCCACCGTCGGCCTCCACCACGTCCAGCCGATCCAACCGTACAACGCGTCCGAGAAGAGGCCTGGGAGATCAAGGACGCTCCGCTGCGTCGCCCTGTACACGGAGCCGAGCAGGAGGAGCCCCAGGAGCGCTGGACCATCGCCGCCCCGATGGAACCCTAGATCGCCGGAACGTCTGCCTCCCCGTCGATCGTCTGCACCCCTGCCTGATCCACCTACGCCAACACACTCCTGGTGAGCAGCCACATCTCCCAGACACCCTCCCGCTGTTTCTCTCTTCCTAGACGAGCGGATCCCGGCGGCGAACGCCCTCTGTGCACGGCAGGTTCGTTGCCGTCTATGTTCTGTTCATCGCGTAACCCTCATCTTGCCGCATAGCCCCCACCTGACACAAGCCCAAGCCTACCGCAGTGGTCGCCGCCGCCGCACGCGCACGCGAGGTCGCGGGATCGATCCCTGCACCGAGCCGCCCTGTCGAGCACAAACCTGTCGTCAGTAGGTTCAGAGGAAGATCAACAGTACGGGCAACGCCTTTTGCGCATACCCCCTGCGACTTTTTGATGCCCAACCCGCGGTCTAGCCAGGCCCACTAGTCAGCGTCGGTGCCGTTTTGCAAAAAGGCACCTGCACTATGTGTTCCTCAACCCGCGCTCCCGTTTGGCCACCTGTCAGCCTCCGCGCTGTTCCGCCGCTGACAACTGGGCCCGCGAGTGCTCTGGCCCCACCTGTCACTCCCTGTGGCTGGCAGCAGTCGCGGTGACAGAAGTTTCTGTGCGCCAGTGTCACCCAGTCAACATGGCCCCACTGGTCATTGGCTGTGGCTAGGTTAGTCTGAGTAACAAAATATTTTTTGTATATCTGTTTAAATTCAAACCTTTTCAAATTTAATTCAAATTCAAATTTAATTCTGTTTTTAAACATCTTTTCAAATATAATTCCAAATAATGCAAATAATATATGTTTTCAAATCAGAAAAATATGAGGAATTCAAATATAGCCTTCAAAATATATTTTGAACACTTTATTTTCCAAGTTAATTAAAATTACAATAAAATGCCCTTTTGTCTTAATTAATTAATAACTTTTGTTTTATAAGTCCAAAATTAACAAATGATATGTCTAAAATGATTAGCTCGACGAGACCTTTCCGTTTATGCATTCCATGTTTTGATTTGAAGCATGCATCATATAAATATAAAGTGTACAGCAACTTTTAGGAGGATAAAATGTGGCCAAAATTCAATAAAATGATTTATTCTTGTATTCCAACCCTCACCCATGCCATGCTACCTTAATGCCATGCAAATTGTGCATCATTCATCATGGCATGATTGTTTGCTTGTCGCATTTATTCATATGCTTGTGCTCTTTATTTATGTTGGCCCTTGTTTGTTTGGTTCTTCTCCGAATAGACGCTGAGCAGGGGATATATCAAGAGAACCAGGAGCACTACCCAGATCCATCCATTGCTTCAACTGAGCTGCCAGGCAAGCACTACCACATGCTTGCATACATATAGTACCTATTGCCTCTATCTTATTCTTGCATCATTGAGTCGCGGTTGCAATAATCTGAATCCCAAGTATTGCATAGCCTTTACTTTTAAACCCCACCAAAGCTTGTTCCTCCATCCCATGAGCCATTACTACAGGAGTTGTTTGAGCCATGCGAGTCGTAGAACAGCATGTGTAGGGTATGTGAGTGTCTGATGGAAAACGAGGTACCTAAACAACTTAACCTGAGTAGTAATGGGATAACTAATGAAAGTGGCATCAGTGAGCCATATTCGCTATTTGGTTTTTCAGGCTCACTTGTGTCCCGTAGGACCCCGAGTACTTGATTCCTGTTCCTTGAATATTCGCGCTATCCACATCCGGGAGGCTTATGACCCCCCCTGAGCCAGAGCTTGATTCATTCTTATTTCTTGGGGCCACAAACTAGTTTGAGGTTTTATTTACTATCCTGTACTTATGCCATGCTTTACTGCTTTATTTAAATTGTGCGAGGTACTGCACACTGTACTGTTTAGGGAAGCGGAGTGTTTTCGCGGTATCGACAAGCCCAGTCACATTTTCGGGTTCCCAGTCATTTACAGCCATTGACGCAAACCTTGAGTCCGTCTCGGAGTCAGCTAACTCCGTTGCGGGTAGCTCAATGGGGTGGCCCCCTGAAATATTTCTGAATCCTGTAATTGCTTTGCCGTGACTGCCTCGTTGGGTTTTGATTTGGTTTTTCCGAGGCATATCGAGTGTGTGTTGCTATTTGTGCACCCCTGCAGGGTAAAACTTTCTGAAAGCCGTGTCCGCGGTTATGGACGACTTGGAGCACAGTTTCTCGATCATAGACAAGCATAACTAAAGTACCGCTTTTAATTTGACTAGACTAGGTACCTGACTAGTAAATAGTGCAACACTCATGGAATGGATAATAAAACTGCCAACGGATGGGGGATTGTTCGTCCGCTTCCTCGTCGGTAAGCGAGAAGGAGGATGGATCTGTGGATATTACCGTTTTAATTGTTATAACTGTTGTTATTAATTCACGGACATCCGTCTATCTCTGGTTAGGCGGATGGTTAGCGAGTATCTATAGAATTGTTAGGGTTTATCTTTTGCTGCAATTGCGTCACCCCAGGTTGTGTCCCCTTTAGAGGCATAAAGACTTGCTGAGTACCCCTAGGGTCTCACACGATAAATTATTGGTTCAGATGAACAGGTACCCTCGCAAGATGGATACTGGGTGGAAGAGACGGACGATGTGGGCAACGATCATTCGGTGTAGAGATTCCGGGAACGGGGATCCGTGAGATCTGTGGGCGGGATCTGCTTATTTATGGGGCATCTTATGCCGATTTGCTTCTTATTCGTACTCGGATTTTGTCTACCGCTTCCGCTTGATACTCTGATGTTTGATGTATGAGGAGATATCCTAAACTATTATATCTATCTAGGATATTTGGATCTTGCCGTATGGCGTTGCTATATTTCCTTTCTTTTTAGATGGAATGGCTCTGATGTACTGTTGTATGGTGGCTTGCATACATACTCATTTGTGTATGTAGTTGATCCCTTCGCCTGCCGATTACGCCGCCCGTTCTTGTCCCGATGTTTGGAAATGGTTGGGACGGCCGAAAGGTCTACCTGTGAGTGGCATTTGGGCCCCACCGTACTATTTCAACCATTTCCGTTCATCCAGGCTTGTAACTAGGAGCGTAATTCACCGAGGTAGTTACAACCAACCAATCCCAAAGGGTATGCGTGAACCTGTAAATAACCTGCAGAAGGGAACATTTAACATCATTGAAAACCTTATCATTCCTACATAGCCATAACGACCAAATTAATGCCATCGCTCCAACCCGAAGAAGTGTCTTAAACTTGTTATCTATACCATGTAACCAATTCCCAAAAATATTGGCAATACTACGTGGTGGGGACAAGCCAGAACCTGCCTGGGTGATTGACCATATAGACCGTGCAAAATTACATTGGAAAAAAAGGTGTTTGATTGTCTCATTGTGGAGACAAAACACACAGTTCGGATTCCCATGCCAATTGCGCTTAATAAGGTTGTCTTTTGTAAGGATAATTCCACGACGAAGATACCAAACAAAAATCTTGTTTTTAAGAGGTATCTTCATCTTCCATATCATCCTATTATCTAAAACTTGTATTACTGGCTGAGTTAAAGCATTGTATAAAGAGCTAACCGAGAAAGAACCATTCTCAATTAGGTTCCACCGGAATTCATCTGGCTCATCTGTCAACTGGACATGCGCCAATCTATGTAGCAGCATGATCCAAGAGTCAAGTCTAACACCAGTTAAATCCCTTCTAAACGTTATATTGGGTGGAAAAGATTCCAATATAGTAGCAATCGTCTCCCCTTATAACGAACAATGGAATACAACGCAAGATATTGTCCTCGGAGGGTAGCATGACCAAGCCATTTATCCTCCCAAAACCTTATCTGAGACCCATTATTAATAGAAAATGTGCCATAACGAAGAAATTGTTTCTTTGTCGCCATCGGGCCAGCCCAAAAGTGAGAGTCTCCCGGTTTCCAAACCATTTGGGACAAAGCTTTTGATCCAACATATTTTCTCTTAATAAGAGTTTGCCATATCCCTTCTTCAGTTAATAACTTGAAGAGCCATTTACTAAGGAGGGCTATATTCTTGATTTCTAAATCATGAATACCAAGCCCACCCTGTTCTTTGGGACGACATAGCACACTCCATTTAGCCAGTCTATATTTCTTTTTCTCATTATCTCCTTGCCAAAAGAATCTTGATCTGAAGTAATCTAAGCTTTTCAAGATTCCTTTTGGTAGTTGAAAGAAAGATAACATATAAAGTACCATGTTACTGAGTACTGAATTTATGAGTATCAATCTTCCTCCTATGGATAATAATTTACCTTTCCAACTGCTCAAGTGCAGTTGTAGTCTTTCTTCGACAATTTTCCATTCAGCATTTGTAAGCCTACGGTAATGTACCGGTATGCCCAAATATTTGATCGGAAAAACACTGTGACTACAACCGAACAGTTTAGTATAAAGACTAGTCGCTTCTTGAGCCTCACCGAAACAAAACAATTCACTCTTGTGGAAATTAATCTTTAATCCCGATAGTTTCTCAAAAGCTGAAAGTATAAGTTTCAGATTTTAAATGAAATTATCTATTGTTTAACAAGTATTATATTTAGTATTATATTTAGGCATGCCGCTCTTCCCGCCATTTCCCCCCGCTTCTCGCCATGTTTTCCCGCCATTTCCCCTACTTCCTGCCATGTTTTCCCGCCATCCCCCCCGCTTCCCGCCATTTCCCTCTATATCTAGGCCGACCACCATGTCCATCCACACATCCACACCTTCTCTCTCACAACAATGGACACCGCTTAATGGGCCTTTCTGATACTCGAGGAGAGCGAGGCGCTGTGCGCCTCTAGCTACCCATGCCCGCCGGCTGGATGCTGAGCGCTGGAGGGGTTCTTGTTCCTCCTATGCCTCAAGGTTCATCCCGCCAGACGATCATCACGAACCACTTCTACCTAGACCTCACACCGGAGTAGCGGATGGATCCCCATTGGGATCCCGACAACCTCGACGCCTGGAACACCTTCTTCGCAAACTGGCAGGAAAGGAAGCTCACTAGGTATGAGGGTGACGACCTGCCCATAGTGAACCACAACGAGGCCGGTCGCCGCCTGTGGTGGGCGAACCAGACTATCGCTAGCTTGATGCGCTACATCGCCATGGGAGACCATACTCGCCTGAGGTACCCGCACTTTCACCAGCCGCATAGCCACAAGAATGGTGGTGGTGGTGAAGGCCGAGGGTGTACCTGGGTCGTCATCCGGAAGCCCCCTCCCCGGCACGTCGTGAATCCGTGGCTGGAGTGGCAGGTGCCCCCTCCCACGTTCCCCCGTGCACAAGCTGGGGAAGGGCTGAGGATCGAGCCGCGTGCTACGAGCGACGACGATGACGATGACGATTCCGAAGACGACCCTGAAGCTGTGTACTATAGGGGTAGATATGATTATGACTAATTTTTACGTTTTAATATTAATAAATATCTCGCCACAGCAAGTTGCAATACTACCTATTGAGATCGAGATAGTTCATATCCATATATATATATATAAGCAGATCATTAAAAATAAAGGT
This sequence comes from Avena sativa, assembly GCA_916181665.1. NCBI lineage: Eukaryota > Viridiplantae > Streptophyta > Magnoliopsida > Poales > Poaceae > Avena > Avena sativa. Next base: position 536,694,067 of record OV702289.1, on the reverse strand, counting down.
TTAATAATATTGTACATCACAAACATCCACACATCTCTATTGTTAGGTTTTTTTTCTAATCCATAACCATGGATCATCTTCCTTACTTAACAGGATGCTTGGGTCATCCTTCAGAGCGAAGGGCGGAATTTCATGAAACTTATCATAATCTTCTGACATGTCTGTCTTATCCTCTACCCCCACGATATTTCTATTTCCTGAAAGAACTATGTGGTGCTTTGGCTTATCGTATGCTGTATTCTTTTGCTTATTTTTCCTTTTTCTTGGTTTGGTAGACATGTCCTTCACATAAAAAACCTGAGCCACATCATTGGCTAGGACAAATGGTTCATTTCTATACGCAAGGTTGTTGAGATCTACTGTTGTCATTCCGTATTTCTTGTCTACCTCAACCCCGCCTCCTATCATCTTGAACCATTTGCACCGAAACAAAGGGACCTTAAAATAAGGTCCATAGTCAAGTTCCCATATCTCCTCTATGTAACCATAATATGTATCTTTTTGCCCATTCTCGTCTATTGCATCAAATCGGACACCACTGTTTTGGTTGGTGCTCTTTTTATCTTGGGTGACTGTGTAAATTGTATTCCCATTTATCTCGTACCCTTGGAAAGTCAATATAGTCGAAGATGGTGACCTTGCCAACAAGTACAACTGCTGTCCAACATTTATGTCATTCATGAGATGTGTCTACAACCAACCACCAAAAGTCCTCATGTGTTCATCTCTAATCCAGGAGCCAGGCTTCCCCGGGTTTTTGGAGTGTACAATATTCTTGTGTTCCTCGATATACGGAGCCACCAAGGTGGAACTTTGCAGAACTGTGTAGTGTGCTTTAGTGAGAGAATGTTCGTCCATATATATCCTTGCTTTCTTTCCTAGCATGCCTTTTCCACTCAGTCTACCCCCATGCCATGTTTCTGGAACACCGATGGGCTTAAGGTCAGGAATAAAGTCAACACAAAACTCAATGACCTCCTTTGTTCCATAACCTTTGAGATGCTTCCTTCTAGACTAGCACGGTTATGAACATATTTATTTAAGACTCCCATGAACCTCTCAAAGGGGAACATATTGTGTACAAATACAGGACCGAGAATGTTAATCTCTTCGACTAGGTGAACTAGGAGGTGCGTCATAATATTGAAGAAGGATGGTGGGAACACCAACTCGAAGCTGACAAGACATTGTACCATATCTTTCTGTAACCTTGGTAGACTATCTAGACTGATTACCTTCTGAGAGAATTGCATTGAGAAACGCACATAGCTTCACAATGGGTACTCGAACATTTTTCGGGAGGAGTCCCCTCAATCCAATCGGAAGCAGCTGGGTCATAAGCACGTGCCAGTTATGAGACTTTAGGTTTTGAAATTTTTTCTCTGCCATATTTATTATTCCCTTTATGTTTGACAAGAAACCAGACAGGACCTTGATACTGTAAAGGACTTCAAAAAAGATTTCCTCCTCTTCTTTGGTAAGAGCATAGCTGGCAGTACCTTTAAACAGCTCTAGATGCATGCCGTGTTGGTCTTTCATACGTTGTTGGTCCTGCCGTACTTCCGGTGTATCTTTGCTCTTCCCATACACGCCCAAGAAGCCTAGTAGCGTCACGCAAAGATTCTTCATCAGGTGCATCACGTCAATTGCAAAGCGGACCTCTAGGACTTTCCAATAGGGTAGCTCCCAAAATATAGATTTCTTTTTCCACATGGGTGCGTGTTCGATATCGTCCTTCAGAACAGATTGTCTACCAGGACCCTTTCCAAAGATTAGTTTTACATCCTTCACCATATCAAATACATCATCACCAGTACGGCAGATAGGCTTACACCGGCTGTCTGCCTCACCATTGACATGCTTACCTTTCTTTCTTAGGGTGTGCGTGGGCGGAAGAAAATGACGATTCCCCGGGTACACATTCTTCTTATATTTATCCAAATATATACTTTCAGTCTCATTTAAACAGTGTGTGCATGCATTGTATCGCTTTTTTGTCTGTCCTGAAATGTTACTAAGAGAAGGCCAATCATTGATTGTTATGAACAACAACGCTCGTAGGTCAAATTCCTCCTGCTTGTTCTCATCTCACACACGTACACCTTGTCCATCCCACAATTGTAAGAGTTCTTCAACTAATGGCCTTAGGTACACATGAATGTCGTTGTCGGGTTGCTTTGGGCCTTGGATGAGGACTGGCATCATAATAAACTTCCGCTTCATGCACAACCAAGGAGGAAGGTTATAGATACACAGAGTCACAGGCCAGGTGCTATGACTGCATCTCTGCTCCCCAAAAGGATTCATGTCATCTGTACTTAGACCAAACCATAAGTTCCTCACGTCACCTGCAAAGTCTAAGAACTCTCTCGCGATTTTTCTCCACTACGACCCATCAACGGGGTGTCTCAACATCTCGTCTTTCTTACGGTCTTCCATTTGCCATCGCAACAACTTGGCATGCTCTTTGTTCCTGAACAAACGTTTCAACCATGGTATTATAGGAGCATACCACATCACCTTGGCAGGAACCCTCTTCATGCGGCGCTCGCCCTCAACATCACCAGGGTCATCTCGTTTTATCTTATACTGCAATGCAGTGCATACTAGGAATGCATCCAAATTCTCGTACTCCTCGCTGCGGTAGAGGATACAGTCATTAATGCATGCATGTATCTTCTACACCTCTAATCCTAAAGGGCAGACAATCTTCTTTGCTTCGTAGGTACTGGCGGGCAGTTCGTTATCCTTTGGAAGCAACTTCTTCATTATTTTCAGCAGCTTTTCAAATCCTTTGTCGGTCACACCGTTCTTTGCCTTCCATTGCAGCAATTCTAGTGTGCTACCCAGTTTTTTGTGCCCATCTTCACAATTTGGGTACAACAATTTGTTGTGATCCTCTAACATCTTCTTGAACTTCAACCTCTCCCTTTCAGTTACGCATTCTTCCTGGGCATCAGCAATGGCCCGACTAAGATCATCATCGGGCAGATCTGATGCCCGTTCTTCATCTTCTTCTTCATCAATGTCTTCCATTATAGTACCATCGTATTCAGGGGACATAGTAGGGTAGTCGTTATCATTCTCTTCTTCTTCGTTGTCTTCTATCATAACCCCTCTTTATCCGTGCTTGGTCCAACAATTATAGCCGGTCATGAAACCAGACCGAAACAGATGGCTGTGAAGGACTCTTGAGGAAGAGTATTCCTTATGATTCCGACAGACACCACATGGACAAGACATAAAACCATTTTCGCTTGTTTGCCTCGGCCACAAGGAGAAAATAGTGCACACCTTTAATGAACTCGCTAGAGAGTCGGTCAGTGTACATCCATTGCCAGCTCATCTGCATTATATAATTAATTAAGTACATCAAACAGAATCATGATGATAAAATTAGTACTATTCTAAAAAACAAAATTAAAGCCAACAACCGGGACTAAAGATATGATGAACCTTTAGTCCCGGTTGGAGGCACCAACTGGGACTAAATGTGGATGTGGCGACAACATGTCGACATTATGTTCTCAGTGGGCAACACTAAGCCAGTAAATGAAGACACTATTTTGGGTGGGTGGCAACACTAGGGGTGAGTGTGTCGATATTATGTCTATAGTGCCTGACACTATGTTGTGCTGCTTAATCTATAAATAGGTATGCATTCTTGTGAAGAACTGCAAGATGGTGTGCGAGACCAGGGACACCACTACGGCGGAGCTTCTCGAAGATGTCTTAGGACCTCGTCCTCAGACATCTTCGAGGAGCTCGCCGTAGAGGCACTCTCTAATATGTGGAATTAGTTAGCTCTACCAGCATACTGATCTAGTTAGAGAATATATAAACTGAAATATGGTGTGCGAGAGCAGGGACACCACTACGGCAGAGCTTCTCGAAGATGTTTTAGGATCCCGTACTCAGACATCTTCGAGGAGCTCGCCATAGAGGCACTCCCTAATATGTGAATTGTTTTAGTTACCCGGCGTATTAATCTATAGCTAGAGAAGTTCTTAACTCCAAGATGGTGCGAGAGGGATACCACTACGGTGGAGCTTCTCGAAGATGTCTTAAGATCCTATCCTCAGAAATCTTCGAGGAGCTCGCCATAGAGGAGTTTCTCAAAGATGTACTGTGATATCTTATTATCAAGCTTTTATGAATTAACCCTATGTTTGTTACAATTTTTTTAGTTTGTTGAAGGCAAGTAGGCGAAGAAGGGTATTTTGCCCAGCTAGTTAGAATGATGAACTCATGCATGTGTGTGCTTCTAAAATCAAATTTCGAGACTATGTGCCAAAACAAGATATATAGATAGAATCCACTATTGTGATATTTACATTAGAGTTCCTTACATTAATACAAGATAGATAGAATCTAAACACCGATCTCATGTTATCATTGCAAAAATTACTACCAAACTAAATCCACAAATCCATCTACAAGATAGAGCATGAAATGAGCTAATATAGCAATTAGAGTTCAAAGGATGAAGTTGCTCACCTTTTAGAACCTTTGGATAGATGGGGAACCACAAAATATAGACAAATCTTGAGAGAAAATTAGGCATGAACTCGAGCTTGAAGCAAGAAAGAGAGAGGAGCCACCAGCTTGAAATGGTGGCACGGGCAGGTGGGGGAAGAAGATATAGCCAGGCCTTCAGTCTTGGTTCGTGTCTAGAACCAGGAATAAAGGTCCACCTTTAGTCCCGGTTCGCATAACAAACCGGGACTAAAGGGTCTGGCGCCCGACCTAGCCTGCCTGAAACCCTTTAGTCCCAGTTTGTTACACGAACCGGGACTAAAGGTTCCGTTCGAACCGGGACTACTGTCTGCCACCTCCTGGGGCCAGATCTAGCCGTTGGGACCGGGGCATTAGTCCCGGTTTGTAGAAAAACCGAGACTAATACCCTTGGACCAAAGGTCCGTTTTCTACTAGTGGCCATCCTGATTTTTTTGATCGTGGGATGGACGACGGAAAGGACACGCGACGATGTCGCAACGGAGCCCTGCTATCCCGTGAGGCAGGACCCTGCAGTCTAGGACGAAATATTCCAGACCGCAGACTGTGTCACGCGCGTCGTTGTACCCTGCATCGCTGGACGGTGGACGCCCACACTCTACGGGCTCACCGTTAGCATACACTGGCAGTACCGCACTATGTGAGAGTCGTCCCCGTCGCGACATGGCTCCACACCCACTAGGTGGCGGGGCCTACCGGGAGCTCGCGTGGCAATGTGAGCTCATGCCGGCTGCGGTTTCTCGCGGTCATGGGGCCCACCAAGAGTCGACGTGACTCCGTGAGTTCATGCCGGCCACGATTTCTCTCAGTCACGGGCCCGCGAAAGCCGACGTGGCACCGTCAACCTATGCCATACGTGGTTTCTCGTGGACGCAGGATCCGACTAGAGCAGACGTGGCGTCGTAAGCCCATGTCGTGTATGATTTCTCATGGACATGTGGCCGTCTACAGCCGACGTGACGATGTAAGCCCATGTGATCTCTCAGCATAGACATTAGACGACACGGGTTCTCGCATGTGGAGAGACAACCTGACACTCTAGATTGTAGACGTCCGCAGGTTATCGCGACGATATCGTACCATGCCCCCCGTCCATAGACGAGCTGGTAGATTTAGATCGTACGTGTATGCGTGTTCTCGCAGTGACGATGTGCGGCGTCTTCAAGCTGGCAGCGTCATCTTTGGGTTCTTGCGGTGAGGACATGATTAGCCTATAAAAGACCCTTTCGTCTTCACGGTTACTTGAGTCACATTTCATTTTCTCTCCCTTCCATCCATTTTTCCTTTCCTGAACGATGTCCTAGAAGAGACGACACCGTCCACCGTCTACTGGATATCTTCCTTTACTGTTTGTCCGCACACCCGGTGTCTTCTCGGTCTTTGATTCGATCTGCACGGTATGATTTCTGCTTCCTTCATGTTGACCGGTTTATTTCTTTGTTATCTTCTACTATGTCATGTCATTTCATGCTAACGTTTCTTTTGCACGTCTTTCGCACAAGCATGTCCGTGAAACGAGTTCCATTCTATCGGGAGGAGGAGAAGGAGACTCATAACGACGAACATACACGGCTCCAGTTATACATGGATCAAGATGTATCAGTTATTGGCGGCCTCTTAGCGCCTCGCACCGCCGCCACTCCGTATAGGAAACCCCCGAAGCTCGATGACATGAAGGCAATGCCTACTGGTTCATTTTCTTCCACCCCATGCTCCATGTCGCGCTCGCCTGTGATGCCGGAAGCATGTTCGCCGCCATGCTGCGCGGAAGGCGATGTTGATGACAAGGAGTATGACCCTGAAGACCTAGACTTTTTAGATAGCCTCCTAAAGAGTCTTGCGGGTTAGGAGGGCCACGCGTCTTCGTGCTTTGCTTTGTTCTTAGTAGTAGATAGTAGTAGATAGGTCTAGGCGTTTATGCTTTCTGTACGGCTCAATAATGTAAGTTCCGTGGGGTGAGGATGAATAAAAATATCATCATGTTATCGTGTTTGTCTCTTGCTGTACGTAAATGTTAGCGAGAATCTTCACGTTTATCTTTTGCTATTAAATCTTTCTTTTGTCGTGATCTTCGTGTCTGTCTTTTACAGTTAAATCTTCTTTCTTTCGTGCTCGCCTGCATGACAGAAGCGTGTAGGCTACCATGGTACGCGGAAGATGGCGTCGATAAATAGGAATACGTTCTCAAAGACCTAGTCTTCTTCGACAACCTTCTCAAGAATCACTAGGATTAGGATGGCCATGCATCGTCGTTCCTTCCTCCTCCTTAGTAAATATATAGAAGTAGATAGGTGTAGGCGTTTATGTTTATGTACGCCTAAAACATGAAAATTTCGTGGCTTCATGATGAAATCCATCATGTTATCATTTTGTCTCTTGCTGCATGGGTTCACGACGAATAAAAATATCATTATTTATCATATTTATCTTTTAATATATGTTATTTTTATTATCGAAATCTATGAATTTAGCCATCTAATAAATCAAAATGTCGTCACATATCTTTTCGTTTACTTTTGCTATTAAATCTTGATTTTTGCATACTCTTTGCGTATGCCTTCTACTATAAAATCGTGTTACCTATGTCTTACTTAGGTTCGCACGTCGAGTACACTACATTTTTCCTTCTACGCATGTACGTATGCCCGTACGTGTTTCTTTTGCATGTTCGTCTGTATAACTCGCGTGTAGTAAGATTCGAAAAACTATGTGCACTCACAGTTTGCAGTCGGGGTCGGATACCGTAACATTCGATTTGAGATACAAAGGTTGTTTCATAGTTCGTGTCGTGGATATTGAATATGTGCAAGACTAGCTCTTATATCTTTATACGTGTTTTTTCGGACGTACGGTCCTATATATAGAACGTGCGCGAGACTGCCTCTTATATATCTGTACGTTTTTTCGACGTGTACTGATTGTATAACATTCGGGTTGACGGTTTCAAACGATTTGGTCATCAACTATTTTTTTACGTGTTTACGTTGTTTTTCTTCTCATTTTGGTGGTTTCGTCATTTCTTTTGTACGTAGATGTAGCGCGAGCATATCATAAAGTGTTCTGCCTATTAGCCATGGGAGGGGGTCGAAAATAGGAGTCTAGTACTAAATTATTAAGTAGTGAATTAATATATGGAAACTAAATAAAGAAGTTCTTTATACATGCTATCTCTAAAAGTATGATAACCAAACTAGGTCATGCAGGTTACTGACTTTTAGCTAGTGACCATAATTTTTAGTTATTTCTATTACTAATTTAGTGGAACTAATTAATAAGTGAAAACAAAATAAAAAAGTAAACTATAAGTACCACTAACTTTTACTAAATACAATAACGTAGCTACTTATTTTACTGAATAATTTTAACTAATTACTAAGTGCAAGTTGAAAATAGGAAGGACTCTAAAGGATAATCTTGCAATGTCTTATACTAAATAAGTGAAAACAAAATAAAGAAACAATGAAATAAAGGAGAACACCATATCTATCAGGAGAGGGTGGCGCCGGAGAGATGGGAGCGCAAGAGGGCTAGTGGTTCGGAGGGCCGCCTCAATGGGGTGGGGTGGGCGGAGTACGCACCGGCAGGAAGGAGGTGGCTAGTGGAAGGGACATGGAACATCACGGTAGGGGGGGGCACGAGCAGGGATGGGAGGCGATGAATCCTGCAAGGGAGAGGGGAAACTCGGCGAGCGGGGGCAGATTTTGAATCGGAGGAGGGGGAAGCTAGGGACTTTGTTGGGGGGGGGGGGAGAATATATCCAATGTTTGCCCGCAAAACTAAATATTTCAGAACAGTCTGAACCTAATTATTTTTTAGATAGATGTAAAACATTCTACAATAGTGGTTAGACATTAACTAGAAACTAGTGGTTAAACAATAACTAAATAATTCTAGAGCAGTGGTTAAACATTAACTAGAAACTCATCACATAAATTTAAACAAAGGTCAAATTTTACTACATAATTCTATGACATCACGGAAATTTAACATATGCCACATTTAGATCTCCAAATTACAATGTTCCAATACGAATTAAAAACTGAATATTTAGACTGAACTAAGGCTAATCATCATCGACGAATATAACGACGGTCTCTATCGACACGCGATAGGGTGCCATGGTGCCCGACCACTCTAGCTCGTCGTCGGGCTCGTGCTTTGGAGGCGACAGCGTTGTCGGCTCTACCAGCAGCAAATCTGCATATGCCTCGACCTCCTCCCAGTTGATGGATCCGAAGCTGTTAAACTCAGAGGGATCCAGCTTGACCATGTTGGTGGGTATGGACTCCAATGATGCGCGATGCGCAGCTGCGGTGCCTGGCCAGTATGGCTCGTGTTGTCAGGCTCGTGCAGTGGCGGCTCGACCTCGAGCGAACTTGTGCTAGCCTTGATGTCATCCCCGCCAATGGAGCCGGAGCTATCGGACTCCTTAGGCACTGGCTCTGGCAGCAACTTGGTCCTAGAGTCGCCAGCGCTTCGCCACATTCTAGCGCACCTGCGCTTCTCCATGCCGAATGGAGTGGCACATGGATTTGTGCTCCACCTTGAAAAGCTCGGCTCAATATGATGTTTTATCACCGTATTTGGGGTCTTCCTTTAGCGGTGATGGCAAGCGCGCACGACGGCGGGTGACCTCAATGGAGTGGGAGGTGGCACTCCTTGGTGGCGGTAGCATGAGACACGGATCAGGTCAAGGTGCCACCAATTTGGCAAGCGACAGTCTGGTGATGCGGGGAGCATACTTCTGCCAAAAGGCGCATCACCGCCGTGTTCACTCTTGTCCGACCAAACCCGTCGTGGCTAGAGCCGACATCTGCGTCATGCGGCGGCGGTGGTGGTATCCGTGTTCACAATTTCATGTTGCTCATATTAAGGTACATAACGTATAATAATACCATAAATACTTCTCTTATACAAGAATGGATCATCCCAGAAATAATGTCTAAGATCATAAAATAATTTCCTTTTTTGATGATAATTAAAGTGTTGTGGCATTACTTTACCAACAATGAAGTTAGCATAATCAACAAACCAAGGCGATGCTACTCTAACACTAGATACATTAACATTTGTAAGTTGTTCATTAGCAAAACTATCATTAGTAGGAATAGGATCTACTAGAATATTTTCCATTCTAGACAGATAATCATCTACATGATTATCTTCTCCCTTTCGTATCAACAATATGCAAATCAAATTCTTGAAGTAAAAGAATCCATCTTATTAATCTAGGCTTAGCATCTTTCTTATTCATAAGATATTTAATGGCTGAATCATCTGTGTGCGTAGTGACTTTAGAATCAACAATGTATGGTTTAAACTTGTCACATGAAAATATCACAACCAATAATTCTTTTATAGTAGTACCATAGTTTCTTTGAGCACCATCAGGTGTTTTGTTGGCATAGTAAATAACATTTAACTTAATATCAACTCGTTGTCCTAAAAGAACACCAATTGCATAGTGATGGTTGTGATAATACAACACTTTTTATCAATATAAATTGTGTCATTTGCCTATCATATATGATGCTCCATATAATTATTGCTATGCCTAATATGCATGATTACTTGTTTTTTTATTAAATTCAATATGAGCTTTGCACATTTAGTAGTTTAGGTAGAATTTTATCCCTCTTCCTTGTTTTTGACATGTGTGTAGGTGTCGATGATGATTATGGATAAAACAAAGGCAAAAGGAACAAAGAGAGCATAGTATGGAGGAGCTGCAGGGACCAGACTTAGCCATTTGAGGTGTTGGAAAAGTAAAATTTTCCAACTTTTAAAAATAACGATCCAAGACAACAGGGTTGTAGCCCTCGAGAAGACGAATTCAACGAGCCCAAGTAAACCCAAAATGGAGTTCATATGAAGAAATGGTGGCCAAAATACTAAAGATACTAAAGGTTTAATGACCAACTATATGGCTGGAGAAAAAATTACAGCCGTATAGCTCCCGTCGTATAGTTGCCAAAAAGGTCGCAAATGACGGGATTTAGCCCTCCGGAAGCTCCAGAAACTTACCTAAGTCATATGATAGTATTGGGGGAACCCTAGGGTTCCCCCAAGGCCTATATAAAGGAGGGAGGAGTCAAAGAAGAGAGGAGGAAGCCACCATACACCATATACAAGATCTAGATCCTATCTACCGCCTCCATGGCGGCGCCCTGCCGTCGTGCCGCCTCCATAGCCTCTACAGCTCCACCAAGATCTAGATCTCCATCAACACCATCAAGCCATCCAAACAAGAAGAGGAGGAGAAGGAGGAGGACGCCGCCATCACCATGCCGACGCCACCATCACTGTGTCGTCATCACCATCTCCATCACCGCTACTCCTCCATCCTTCCCTGTCATGATCTCTGTGATGGGTTGTAACATGGCTTGAACCCCCCTTTATTAATGTTATGATGATTTTAGTAATTGAACTGTTGTGTGTTCTTGTTAATTAATATATTTGTGCTTTCTGTTTACATTGTTCTATTCATGATATTATTCTAGTGATTGGAGACATCCAATCCATTGTTGAGTAATTTACTAGGGATTCACGGAGTGTCACAAAACTTATCATTAGTCTTTGCTCTTCCATGGGTATAACTAATAGGCTATTTGCTATAAGTGATTTGCGGAGGCAATAGCAGCTTAGGATGCACCGCCCAGAATTCTCTTAAGATCACTTATGATATAGATAGGTATAGTGTTGCAAATTGCTTGACCCCAAAGTGATTGATGGGATATCTTGTGACTAGCACACTTTTTTAGGAGTACGGTTGTCCATAGAACTTAATGCCTTTGCTCTGGTTTACCTTGATTGGTATTGTTACCTTAATACAGTATTCTCTTACGAGATGACCCATGTCCGAAGAGGGTGTGGACAATTGAGTTGTCTAGTTGCCACTTACCAATAGTGAGAGACAACGGTATATGAGGGACTGCCAAAATTATAGTTAACAACTATTCCATAAGCACTTACCATGCACACCGGTATACACAACATTACTTGAGGAATCATAGCATTAATATTTCATCTTATTGCATTCACCTCTTTCAGTTTTAATTTTGTTCTAGTTTTCTTCTAGTACTAGTAGTAGTTATTACAAAACACCTTAAACTCATTTATCCTAGCAACTTATAGAATAGACTATTTCCAAACCACGGTTTGGGTGCGAACGTAGCCGCATTGACAACGTGGCTGCATGGTTGTGTTTGCTGAGCTCCCGTCGGGACAAACTCTTTAAATATTTGCTGCTACAAGTACTACAATAACCCTGTTATTGGTGCAGGAACCCAATCCTTCAAATTGGCGCCGTTGCCGTGGAGCAAAGCATTCGGTTATCTACTCGCACATAGTTTATTTGAGTTTTTTGCTATTATCTTACTGCTTTCTTTTATATTCAAAACAATAAAAAATTATAAAACCAAAAATTTATAAAAACTATTGCTACTAATCATGTCTTCCGAGATAAATTTTGTTCAAGAACTAATACAAGCATTGGAGGAGATAAAGGATTCAAGTTCATCAAGCCTGGTTGCTAGACACGAGCTAATAAAGAAATTGCTGGACCAATTGAAAAGGCATTCATTATGGTCGCGTGCTAATGATGGATCTTATTGCACAATTTATACAACAAATGACCACCTTAATTTTCAATGTAAGTGTTCCAACAATCCTATTCTAGAAAATTATAATAGAAATAAATCCTATGCTAGTTTGGAAGTACTATAATTCTTTCTTTTCAAAGGTGCATCTACAATGGTATTTAGACTAGGAAGTATTGATGTTGAAAGTGAAGCACTTGATGGAGTTTTTAATTTAGTATACCTCATATTCCTCTTTTGCAACAATAATTTAAGTAATAATGCATTGGTATTATATTATTTGAAGCGGTCTAAAACCACCATGGAGAAATATAACCTTTTGCAGGACTCACTAAAGAGCGAAGAGGAAAAGGAGCACAAGGAGGAAGAACAGATTAACCAGCCGCTCACACCTTTGACTCCTACTTTTGATTCTATCATTGCTATTAAAACACTAGTCGATGAAAAGGAGGAACAAGAAGGTGAGGTTGACAAGAGAGTCACACTCCAAATTTTGTTTGTGATGCCTCTCACTCTAGTAGTGATTTTTATGATGCTAAAACTGTTGATAATTGTTCTGCGGAGGCCTTGTGCCTAGACACTCATATGGAGAGCATTAATAATAATGAAAAGAACCTTGCTATGCTAACATGTAGGGTCCTGAACTCCTTGCAATGAAGGAAGAATACTGCGAAGTGTTCCCCTACACAGGTAGCCAAGGTAAAGATTTAAGAATTTATATGAATCTCAAATCCTCTCATTGCAGCTATACACAGAGGCATGTTCACCAAACTTGGTGCATCAACACTTGCTTGAAAGCGAGAACTTGTTCATCTACATGATGCCGATGCACCATAAGCGGGTACGACTCCGACCGAACTCTACTTCAAGATGATCCAAGCTGGTACGTACAACCTCACCTCGAGTCGATATCCCTTGGGATCCAGGTTAGAAATGTATGGAGCATCCTAGCCTAGTTTTATGGCTTTAAAGAGAGTACTTCCTGGGAGGCAACCCAGAAGTTACTAGGTGTCTTTCTTAGTTTTGTATCTTGAGTCTAGTTGCATTCATGTTGCATTAGTACTTTTATTCTTCGCATGTCTTGCTATTAGAGTAATCTTGTGGTAGTTTTCAAAAGGTAGAATTTATTGTTACTATATTATGTGTTGCATAAACTCGGTAAAAAGGAATAGAAAATCAGTTTTAGGTGAATCCTTCAATTGTATGTATTTGTTGGTCGAAAATTAAAGTTGTTATTTTACCGTAAAACATGGTGTTTATTAAGTTTCAGGTTAATAAAAAATCCTCGAAGAAATAGATGAAGATTGGTGTTTCCAGAAGATTTAATGACCAACTATACGCTGGGAATTTTTTCCAGTCGTATAGTTGCGGTCGTATAGTTATCTATCCCATCTCCGAATTTCTAGTGCAAGGCACTGCAAGTTTAACGACCAACTATACGACGGGACCTTTTTGGTCCGGCCGTATAGTTGCAGGCGTATAGATATCGATGCCATTTACCCTTCGATGCTCAAGGTACTGTAAGTTTAACGACCAACTATACGGCGGGACCTTTTTGGTTCGGCCGTATAGTTACGCCAGTATAGTTGGGAAAACCCCTCAAACGCCAACTGGAAGGTAACCATTGCTCAAAATTTCATTATTTCTTCTTCCTTCTTCTAAAAACCTTAAAACACCACCTGTGAGCTTCTCCCATGTTTTAGAGAAGCCGAGTGTATGTAAACAATAAAGTTCTATCTCAAAAATTCCTTAAGTTGTAATTATCTTTAATAGTTCATGTTTTCTTTTCGTTTTCTTTCATTAGTTGGGTGAACGAACTTTGTTCGTACACCAAACCGTTGTCTTTTATTTTGTGTGTTATTTTTGTAGGGACTTGAACCTTGTGTGACGACGTGTACGGTAGTGCCAACCATGCAAACACTCACATGAGCCACTTGGTTGCTTCAATTCAAAGTTTCAACAATCTGCGTTTGGTAAAACCTTCCAACTCGAACCTCTTTCAAATAAGCACATAGGGGCTGCACACTTGTATCTTGTATCCTATTTCACTTGCACCTCATCACAATCTAGGAGAGGCCACTTCTAGAACTAGTTTGTTAACTTAAGCGTGGTGCTTAGGTTGATGAACCGACTCAGTGGGAATTCTATTTTTATCGCTTGTGATTCAAACCCATGTCTTAAAAAAACACAAAAATATTTTGTCTTCTTTCTAGTCTTGTTTCTACCAGGTTCTAAGGAAGGCATACACTGGATCGTGAAGCATTCATTGAAGCAAAGGTTCTTTGTCCATCAAAGTAGATGTTAAAAGAACCTCAATGGTAAAGTGTGTCACCCTTGCTTTAACTTAAGCTTGGGAAGGTAACCACTTCTTATACTCTCTTTTGATAACTACATTTTCTCTTTTGTTTTGATGATCTTCTCAAGTTGTATTCTTAGCTTGGGGAGGTTATTTTGCATGCGTAGAGTCTTGTGCAGAGTTCTTTATCTTAAAAAGTTTTCATGCTATTATGTATCCCTCTGTTTTTGAATGGAGGTGAGTTTTTGTTCATATTTATATAAGGGATATACTTGCTCATGTTAGGCCCCATAGGATACAAGCCATAGCTTTGATGCACCTTGTTCAACTTTTATCTAGCTTCTGAAAAATATTATGATCCTCTAAATATACATTGCCATGTTCTCTATATTTTGAAAAGAAAAAATATAATAAAAAAGTTCTTCGAAACTTGCTAGTTATCACTGTTCAAATTGTCTTACGTGAATGGTTATGGAGTAGCACGACCCCATAGTGTTGGAAATGATGGTCTTAATAGATTCTTACTGAGTGAGTTGTCAAATAAGAAATGATGTTTCAAAGTTTCGAGATTACATATGCCAAAATTTTGTCTTGAAAATCAAAGTGAGATATTGCTTTATGTGTGTCTTGCGCCGGTGTCGCACAACATGGGATGCTAACAACTCCGTTGGCCTTTGGACAATCCAAAAAGAGGAAACTCTTGGAGTTTGGCTATGAGTTGCCCAACATATGTAGCAAAAATGCTATATTTGGGTATGCATTGGTATTCTCATGGGCCTGCGTTAAAAGCACAAGTCGGAATACTCCTATGACCATTATGAGAAATCATTATACCGGAAAGGGACACCTTGGTAATGGTCACGAGTGTCCTTCCTAGCCTACACAGTCTCGATTGATCATATACCACTCTTTTGGCATGGTCTCATTACTAAGAAATATATTTTCTATGAGCTCAACAATCGAAGTTTGCACTTGAGAGACTTTAATAGATGGCATGAGTGGGCAGCATTGGAAAACTCTGTTTCTATTTATGATTGACAACTAACCGTGTTCAGCTTTGCCTTATACAAATAAAAATACAAAAATACAATAAAGTGCGTATGGAAGGATCACAAGTTTACTTGCAAGCTAGATTTAACTTTGACATGGGGCATAGAAGTTTTTCACTAATCTCTAGTGGTTTGGAAAAATATAACTAAGCTTATATTGCCTTGTATGATTATGTGCTCTCTTGCTTTGAGCTTGCAGGAAAAACAAGGATATCGTGCATTGATTTCCAATGATAAGCAAGATCACATCCATTAAGTTATCGATCCCTTTTGCTCGAGGACGAGCAAGATGTAGCTTGGGGAAGTTGATGGCTGTGATAATACAACACTTATTAGCAATATAATTTGTGTCATTTGCCTATCATATCATGCTCCATCTAACTATTGCTATGCCTGGTATGCATGATTACTTTTTTTTTTTACTAAATTCAATATGAGTTTTGCACATTTAGTAGTTTAGGTAGAATTTTCACTACAAGAGATCTGACCCATAGAGGCACTATTTTGGTCCTGTAGAGACACTTTTATTGTCTTTACATACTTGTAGAGGCATTTTACCCATTGTCTTAAAAGTGTCGCTATGGGCAGTGTTCCTATGGGATAAGGACACTAGTAATAATGTCTATACTTCTTATAAGACACAACAAAGAAGCATTATATTATGTCTCTACACGTAGAGTAAAAAATACCATGAAAAATATGTCAAAAGCAATCCTTGAACTCTTGACCTTGATGATAAAGACATATTACTCTAACCATCTCAACCTTACACAAGATCTTGTTTACATCTAGGATGAATTTCTTTTGAGTATGGCACATTAGGACTAAAACATAGAACAAATGTCTCTAGACAACAAGCAAAATGTCTCAAATAGTGCCTTTACATAAAACGTAAAGACATTTTACAATGTGTCTCAATGATTGTCTATATATAACTTTTTGTGACAATTTAGAATGCCTCAAAATTTGTCTCTAGAATGAAAATCCTATTACTTTATAAAAATGTCTTAACGGATGTCTCTATATTTGAGACACATCCTTAAGTGTCTCACAAATTGTCTCTACAAGATGCAAAATGTCTCTACGTGATTTTTAAAGAGACAAAATAAGAAGTGTCTCAAGAAGAATGCCTTTATGGTAGGTTTTTGTTGTAGTGTTTATCCCTCTTCCTTGTCTTTGACATGTGTGTAGGTGTTGATGATGATTATGGATAAAACAAAGGCAAAAGGAACAAAGTAAGCATAGTATGGAGGAGCTGCAGGGACCAAACTTAGACATTTGAGGTGTTGGAAAAGTGATTTTTTTCCAACTTCTCAAAATAAATATCCAAGACAACAGGATTGTAGCCCTCGATGAGACGAATTCAACGAGCCCAAGGACACACAAAAAGGATTTCATATGAAGAAATGACGACCAAAATACTAAAGAGTACTGAAGGTTTAACGACCAACTATATGGCGGGAGCAAAATTCTGACCGTATAGCTCCCGCCGTATAATTGCCAAAAAGGTCGCAAATGATGGAATTTTGCCCTCGGGAAGCTCCAGAACCTTCCCTAAGTCATCGGACGGTATCCCTAGGGCACCCCCAAGGCCTATATAAAGGAGGGAGGAGTCAAAGAAGAGAGCAGGATGCCACCATACACCATATACAAGATCTAGATCCCATCTACCGCCTCTATGGCGGCGCCCTGCCGCCGTGCCGTCTCCATAGCCTCTACAACTCCACCAAGATCTAGATCTCCATCAACACCATCAAGCCATCCAAGAAAGAAGAGGAGGAGAAGGAGGACGCCACCATCACCACACCGACGCCACCATCACCGCACCATCATCACCATCTCCATCACCGCTACTCCTGCATCCTTCCCTGTCATGATCTCTGTGATGGGTTGTAACATGGCTTGAACCCTCCTTTATTAATGTTATGATGATTTGAGTAATTGAAGTGTGTTGTGTTCTTGTTAATTAATATATTTGTGCTTTCTGTTTACATTGTTCTATTCATGATATTATTCTAGTGATTGGAGACGTCCAATCCATTGTTGAGTAATATACTAGGGATTCACAGAGTGTCACACAACTTATCATTAGTCTTTGCTCTTCCATGGGTAGAACTAATAGGCTATTTGCTATAAGTGATTTGCGGAGGCAATAGCAGCTTAGGATGCACCGCCCAGAATTCTCTTAAGATCACTTATGATATAGATAGGTATAGTGTTGCAAATTGCTTGACCCCAAAGTGATAGATGGGATATCTTGTGACTAGCACACTTTCTTAGGAGTACGGTTGTCCATAGAACTTAATGCCTTTGCTCTGGTTTACCTTGATTGGTATTGTTACCTTAATACAGTATTCTCTTACGAGATGACCCATGTCCTAAGAGGGTGTGGACAATCGAGTTGTCTAGTTGCCACTTACCAACAGTGGGAGACAACAGTATATGAGGGACTGCCACAATTATAGTTAACAACTATTCCATAAGCACTTATCATGCACACCGGTATACACAACATTAATTGTGGAATCATAGCATTAATATTTCATCTCATCGCATTCACCTCTTTTCAGTTTTACTTTTGTTCTAGTTTTATTCCATTCCTAGTAGTAGTTATTACAAAACATCTTAAATTCATTTATCCTAGCAACTTATAGAATAGGCTATTTCCAAACCACGGTTTTGGTGTAAACATGGCCACATTGACAACGTGGCTGCGGGGTCGTGTTTGCTGAGCTCCCATCAGGACAAACTCTTTAAATATTTGCTGCTACAAGTACTGCAATAACCTTGTTATTGGTGTAGGAACCAGTCCATCACATAGTTACTAGCATCACACATAATTTTAAAAGGTAAACTCCATTCAGGAGGTTTAATTATAGGATCACTTATTAAAGCATTCTATAAAATATTAATGACTCTACACAATCATCATTAAAAGAAAATGAAACATTCTTTAGCAAAAAATTAGTTAGAGGCTTTGATGTTTTAGAGAAGTCTTTGATAAACCTTCTATAGAAACTAGCATGACAAATAAAGCTTCTTATACCTCTTAAATCCTTGGGATATGGTAGCTTCTCTATAACTTCAATTTTAGCATGGTCCACTTCAATTCATCTTCCTAAGACGTGGTGTCGAGAACAACACCTTCTGTAACCAGGAAGTGGCACTTCTTCTAGTTTAGAACTAAGTGTTGGTCCTCACATCGCTGCAAAACTTGGTTAAGGTTGAATTGGCAATTATCGAAAGAGTTACCATATGTACAAAAATCATCCATGAAGACTTCCATAATTTTCTTAATATAGTCATCAAATATAGCATTCATGCATCTTTGAAAAGTAGCACATGCATTACATAAACCAATTGGAATTATCCTATAAGCAAAAGTATCAAATGTACAAGTAAAAGTTACCTTCTCATGATCATCCTTATGTATATGAATTTAAGAAAAACCCAAGTAACCATCTAGATAACAGAAATGTGAATGTTTTGACAAGCTTTCTAGAATTTTATCAATAAATGGCAAAGGGTAATGATCTTTATGAATAGCTTTATTTAGTTTTATGAAATCAATACAAATCCTATACCCAGTAATAGTACATTGAGCTACTAGTTCATTTTCATTATTTGGAACAATAGTAATTCCACCTTTCTTAGGTACACAATGAACAACACTAACCCAATTACTATTATGTATAGGATAGATAATACATGCTTCTATGAGTTTAGTTACCTCTTTTCTTACCAATTCTTTCATTCTTGGATGGAGACAATGTTGATAGTCAAGAACTATCTTTGCATCTTCTTCCAAATTAATTTGATGCATACATAAATTATGTCATATACCTTTCAAATCATCAAGCGAATAATCAATTACTGGTGTTGTAGGGGTTCCGCGTATGAAAACAATAAATTTTTACCCTACGCCCCTGAACCCCTAATGTTGCCAGGACCTATCTATTAGTAATGCAGTAACGGGAGGGGATTTTTGCGAACTTACCCTTGAAGACTGAAAAGCGTTGTCAACGCTCAGGAGAGCATGGTTGATATAGACGAGCCGAAGCCGACCTCAAGGTCATGATGAATTCCCTGTGCTCCCGTGGCTCCAACAACTTGAGTGCCTCAAGTGCGATACCTCGCGGGAAGTTACACACATCCGGTGCCTGACGATGACTCCTTCTTCCCCGATCCGCGATGGCGCTCCGCCGTGAAGATGTCTGTCGTTCGCGTGGTCCGAACTTGGGACCACGGTCACGAGAGAGAGAGAGAGAATATCAATTGGAGGTCTTCCCAAAAGTGAGAAGACCTTTATTGAATATTGTGTGTATTTATCTAGCCAAATACCCCCACTGTATATAGGGGAAGAGGAGGTACTACCTCCCTCAAAGTCCCGGGGTGGGACTAAAGGAGGAGGAGGTGGGGGGAGGCGCCGCTGGCCATCCCCCACCATGGGACCCACATGGGGAAGGCCCACTAGGGCCGCCAGCCACTCCCCTTGGCTCCTCCTAGGGGTTCGGCCCCTCTTGGGCCCTTTCCCCTCTGGGAATTGGCCCATTAAGCCCTTTGACCATTTAATTGATTTTTTCTTTTATTAAATAATTATGAATAAATGATTAAATCAATATTTAACATTCATTCACATATTATTCAATCTTTGTGGCTATGGAACAACTTCCACCTCCACTCCGGCATCCTCCGGACTTACCGAAACCCTTCCGGTTTTCACTCTACTATTATTTGGCGATTCTTCCGATCCTATAAACACTCTCTAAGAATCATCAAACCCTTAAGCGTGATACCCTACGGTTCGGGAACACTCCAGACATGGTCGGGACACTCCCGGACCAATGATCGACAGAGGGACTTGGATGGCCATGTGACCCCTGTGCGTTTCATGAAGATCTTTCATTGTTTGAACCGGGACGGTCGTGTCTTATTCCTTTTGTCTCTCGATACTTGCATTGCCCAAGATGTGATCAATGACATCACCATGTCGTGTTCAATCTTGTTACTGAACAATGCTACTTGACTCGTTCCGACAAGTGATATCCCTATGATCAAATCACACGCTGCGCAACTATTGGATATAACTTCTCTTGAGTGGGCGCTTAAGTATATTTTTGTCACGTGGATGGACAAATCCCGCTCTTGACATATATTGCCTCTACGGTTCCTCTGAGTACCTGAACACACCTTTATCATCACTATATTACCAAGTGATGCTTGATGCTATCTAAGCACTCTCGGGAGACAGTGATTGATATAGCCTCATGGTCTAAGGAATAGTCTACGAGGATCCATTTCTAATCATCATAACTTGAACTTCGTGACATGATAGGGTCACGATGTTTAGGTTGGGTATTGGTTCATCATCGCATTCTTAGAATGATTTGACTCCATTTCCAACTGGCATAAATGCCACATGATCAGGAAACTTGATCATCTGTTGACCAATGAACCAATGACTAGAGTTTTAATGGGAATCCCTAGTTGTTTATATATCACACGTGTATTGATGTTTCCACTCAATACAGTTATAGCATGATATAAAACTTAATCATAAACTTTATGAAATATGATAATAGTCCTTATTACTATTTGTCTCTAGGGCATATTTCCAACAGTCTCCCACTTGCAATAGAGTACAAATAAACTAGCTGCATTTGTTCTTAATCATTAGCACCATATATCTGGTACCCTGAACATGCTTTCTCATGGAAGAGGTTGAGCCTTGGGTATGTACTTTACAGTCCCAAAACCTTTGCAACTTACTAATGTCACCTTGATTGACATTAATACTTTATGATCACATGATAACATCTGTGTGGATGCATTGTCGCTATGGAAGCAGAACGAGGCCTGATTTTAGGAGCCTACAGTGACTTTAGATCAACCTCGAGGGCTTTCTCATGGGCACTGTACCCTGGGACACATCATTCTATGTTAAAAGCGAACTAGCCCCGCCATAACATTATATAACACTTTAGATGGTACCCTTATCTATTATTATAAATGTATTCATCGAAACACTAGTGCACTCTGTGCAACTTTTGATGTTTTTGTTCACCTTGCTTCCTACTTGACTTTAATCGGTATTTACAGGAGTTTCCAACATATTTCCTTATAACATAACCCTTTATGCTTTAAGATATGTCATCCTTTATGGATTTGGAAAATATGTCTACAGTTCTCTATTAGACACTGCAGACAAACTCAGCTCAACGTTCTGTGATTCAAACTTAATCACTTTTAAACGTTCCTTATTGGATCATATTTTAATTTATCATCATGGTTTTCTAAGATAGAACCTATGTCTCAACATTGTGGATGATGATCATCCTTTCTTTTTTCAACCATTGATGTTAAACTTAATACTATTCTGAACTTGAGTTATGAAGGACCAGTTCCTTAATTAACTTCTATTCTGAAACCCTTTTCAGAATCCCTTAAGGAATACTACATAATATCATAATACACTTATTATCAACTTCTACACCTTATAAATCATTATTTATCGGTATTTGCGCTTTTATTCTTAACACATTTAAGAATTACTCTGTAAGCTCCCACTCAAAATATGTTCCTAACATATTTGGGTATGAGTCACTACTCTTACACAAACTATGTTCCTACATATTTGAATTTGAGACTTATATTGCTCCCATTCAAAAATATGTCATTCACATATTGTTTTAGGAAGACTTTCATAGCTCCCACTCAATTTCATGCAAATTGCATATCCACTCACTATTTTGAACAACTTCAAAATCCTTTGATCAAATATCAAACTGAGATTTACTTATGAGATACTAGTACTTTACCAGTTTTAAATCCTCTAGACATTCAGCACACTTGAATCAAACTCATTTGAATTCGTCCAATACTTGACAAATTGTGCTTTTGTCATTTACCCCCTTTTCCACTATGGCTTTGCAGTCATTTGGAAAATTCCAAGTAACTCCTTTTACTTGTGAGATTCAGCAACGAATTGCTTTCTAATCTCAAGGGAATTTTGCTTCTAGGATTTATCATAATTCTAGTTTACCATTATTTCCTTAGTAGTTCGTAGGTATGCCATATTTCAAGAATCATGACAAATGATTCACAAATGTCTCCATACAAGATATGGGTTACATTTCGAATCCTACTTCATGTAGTGAAAACACCAGTGGGGAAAACACAATGATCATTATCATTGATTTTTTCCTTCGTGAAGAGAATCGTTCAGGAACATTGTCCGTTGCGCTTTTCAACACTCTGATGTAGGGATTTGAATCCTCATCATGTTTTTCACTATTTTCCATTTGCTCCATAATCGAGAAATATCACTAAAGTTGAGCTTTCTCAAGAACGCACCAAAATCCAAGCAATATAAGTTTTGCTTTCCTTTTGGTATCAGCTATGGATTTCGTATTCAAAGTTTCCAATGAATACTCTACAAGGACTTATTCGCTATTATTTTGGTTATATCTAATAACCCCAAAACTTTTACGAAGATCCATACTAGATATGGAGCCGCTTTCACGAATTCAAATGGTTCACTATATATTCTAATTGAGTGCTAACTATTTCTAACTAATGGTCTCTACATCTACACTACAACGATTTATTTTGGCGCCATCTATTCACCCACTTTGATATCTAATATCATATTGTGATGCTTTGCATTTTGACATTTCAAAACACTTTGCATTCCACAATTTCTTTTTATGCCATTCTTATAAAGTTGAATTTCATTACTATTGATCAAATCGTAGTAATTAGATTCTCCTTTATCTTTTAATACCCTTTGTTTGATGAAATAATTTGATCATATCAAAGAGTTTCATACTCTTGTTTCCTTGAGTAAACTTCTTTAAACATTTAAACAATCATACAATGATAATTACCATTTTGTTAAAACACAATACATCGAATATGTATTTACTTTCAACAATTCATCAAAACACTTTGTATTCAAGTAATACACGGTGTTCAAGTTATTTTGCCAAACTTAGGCATGATTTATATGTGACAAGAAATCGAATGACTTTCACATATTATCACATAACTTTGAATTTAAACAATGGTTTTCATTCAGTAATGAATATCATTTAAGTTGGGTATTTTAAAGGGATTTCAATATTTTACAAATGTTCTTACATTACCAATTAGTTTCAAACAACAAGGATAATTCACATGTAATCAAACAAGATATGAACAAAAATAGAAATCATTCATAAAAGTGGAACAACTGTTTGTTACAAGCTCATATGAATAACCGTCTCACAAAGTGTGAGACACACTAAAGAAGTTCATAATATTTTGATTACAATAATCATCCTAAAACATAAACTAAGTGATAAATGTTGAGGGAGAGTGTAGTTGGCCATCATCGTCATGCTTGCCATCAACACGCAATGTCACCTCCTCTCCAGCAAGCACCTCTATGCAGAAGGACCTGTTTTCAGTAAAATAGAACAAGTATCAGATATACTTAACACTGCAAATGTGTTTGCAAGATTATAACATTTATAAAATTGTATATCAAATATATACCTTTGTCATTGATGACCTCAGTGACAATGGGTTCAACCACCACATCTCTGAAATGTGATATGAACTCGTGGAAATCCTGTGTTGCCGCGTCGCCTCTCATAATGCAAATCCCGACTTGTGCTTGGTAGCTTGGTGGCAGCGACCACAACACAACGCCTATTGCAAAAGATCTTGCGAACCAGTTGTCTAGGAAGTATGCCAAACTCATGTATGCATCATATATGCTCAACAAGTGATCGTCCAGTGAGGAGCCCTCCTCCATCTTTATGGAGAGGAAATCCCCATCATCTCATACATCCATATGCGCACTTGTTCCACGAAATGTGATCTCAGATGTGCCATAACCATTCGGGGATTAAGACTTCCCACAATCGGCCATATCCCATCTTCCATCCCGAGGCGCATCATTACTGATATGAATGTGGCCATCACACGACGACAGCAGCGGAGATCCCGCTACTCCTGGGTTTCATGAAAATAGGGTGGCTCCAAGTACATCTTGTAGATCATGTAGTCAGCCACTTTGTTCTCGCTAGGGATATCATGAAGGCGCATGACCCATGTAGAAAAGTTGGATCCATCTAACTTGAGCTTTTCTCCTTTTAACCAATTGTCAATAGGGAAGGTAATCTCGGGGTGAACCATTTCTACATTTATAATTTCAAAAGGAATTTAGACTAAGTTTATAATTAAATGAGTTAATAATAACTCCACTCAGAAACACCTATCCCATGAAGGATTCCTAGTGATAACACGACCCCTTTTCCCCACATCTCCCCCGATCATCACGGCCATCAATGTGGGTCCTAGGGTGGACGCTAAACGTCAGTCACATCATTCATGCGACTCGTGCTTGATCTTTCGACCATCTGCGTTCTGGGGCGATGTCTCTGTAATGTGCTAGGATCGCCAACTCAACCTTAATGTATTCGTTTTGCAACATGGCTTACACCCACTATATGCGAACGTAGATATGTCTAACACCCACTCACCATGGGTCGCCTCATACCGAAGAACTTTCTTGGTGGTGCACACTAAGGGGAAACACAATCATTGGTAATTTTAATAGGGATCATCTTATTAGGCTATCGTCGAGTATCTAATACTAGCACACAATAAGATATACAAACAATAACATTGAATTTAAATGCGATGTGATATGGTCCTTCACATCATGATCTCTATCCATCGTCACCGGATTCCGGCGCCGTAGACACCAGGGTACCGGTGTCTTTTTGGCGTGGTAGTCTGTCACCTCCGTGACTATCTACTACTACGTAACATAAGGTAATCACTTTACCTTTGCCACAACCATATCACAAAGCAACGCCCCCTGCAAAACAAAGTTAGACGTCTCTACTTTATCTTTGCATGTTTTACGTGGCTGCATGGGCTTTCGCACAAGAACCGTTCTTACCTATGAACTTTCAGCACAACGCTGATCAAGTAGTTGTATATACTACACCCCTTTCGGGGCCCTCCATTGTACATGGCATACCAACTAATGCGAGAGAGATAGACACTACGCATAGACCTGGCTCTGAAACGACTGTAGGGGTTCCGCGTATAAAAACAATAAATTTTTACCCTACGCCCCTGAACCCCTGATGTTGCCAGGACCTATCTATTAGTAATACAGTAACAGGAGGGGATTTTTGCGAACTTACCCTTGAAGACCAAAAAGCATTGTCAACTCTTAGGAGAGCGTGGTTGATGTAGACGAGCCGAAGCCGACCTCAAGGTCATGATGAAGTCCTTGCACTCCCGTGGCTCCAACGACTTGAGTGCCTCAAGTATGACACCTCGCGGGGAGTTACACACGTCCGGTGCCTGACGATGACTCCTGCTCCCCTGATCCAGCAGCAGTTGCGGAAGTAGAGCTCCTAGATCCGAATCCCGTAGTGCGACGACGCTCCGCGGTGAAGATGTCTCTCCTTCGCGCAGTCCGAACTTGGGACCACGATCATGAGAGAGAGAGAGAGAGAGAGAGAGAGAGAGAATATCAATTGGAGGTCTTCCCAAAAGTGAGAAGACCTTTATTGAATATTGTGTGTATTTATCTGGCCAAATACCCCCACTATATATAGGGAAGGAGAGGTACTACCTCCCTCAAAGTCCCGGGGTGGGACTAAAGGAGGAGGAGTGGGGGAGGCGCCGCCGGCCAACCCCCACCATGGGCCCCACGTGGGGAAGGACCACTAGGGCCGCCGACCACTCCCCTTGGCCCCTCCTAGGGGTTCGGCCCCTCTTGGGCCCTTTCCCCTCCGGGAATTGGCCCATTAAGCCCTTTGACCATTTAATTGATTTTCTATTTTATTAAATAATTATGAATAAATGATTAAATAAATATTTAACATTCATTCATATCTTATTCAATCTCCGTGGCTATGGAACACCTTTCACCTCCACTCCAGACATCCTCCGGACTTACCGAAACCCTTCCGGTTTTCTATCTACTATTCTTCGGTGATTATTCCGATCCTATAAACACTCTCTAAGCATCATTAAGTCCTTAAGCGTGATACCCTATGGTTCGGGAACACTCCAGACATGGTCGGAACATTCTCGGACGAATGATCGACAGAGGGAACTGGATGGCCATGTGACCCCTGTGCGTTCCACGAAGATCTTTTGTTGTTTGAACCGGGACGGTCGTGTCTTATTCCTGTTGTCTCTCGATACTTGCATTGCCTGAGATCTGATCAATGACATCACCATGTCGTGTTCAATCTCGTTACTAAACAATGCTACTTGACTCGTTCCGACAAGTGATATCTCTGTGATTAAATCACACACTATGCAACTATTGGATATAACTTCTCTTGAGTGGGCCCTTAAGTATCTTTCTGTCACATGGACGGACAAATCCTGCTCTTGACATATATTGCCTCTACGGTTACTCCGAGTACCTGAACACACCTTTATAATCACTGTATTACCAAGTGACGGTTGATGCTATCTAAGCACTCTTGGGAGACAGAGATTGATATAGCCTCACGGTCTAAGGAATAGTCTACGAGGATCCATTTCTAATCATCGTAACTTGAACTTCGTAACATGATCGGGTCACGATATTTAGGTTGGGTATTGGTTCATCATCTCATTCTCAGAATGATTTGACTCCATTTCCAACTGGCATAAATGCCACATGATCAGGAAACTTGATCATTTGTTGACCAATGAACCAGTGACTAGAGTTCTAATGGGAACCCCTGGTTGTTTATATATCACACGTGTATTGATGTTTTCACTCAATATAGTTATAGCATGATATAAAACTAAATCATAAACTTTATGAAATATGATAATAGTCCTTATTACTATTTGTCTCTAGGGCATATTTCCAATAGGTGTATGAGCATGAAACACATGAGTAGCTTTGATTCCTCTTCAGATGAAATCTTAGAACTTATAATAACATGATATATATATATATTCTTTTTATCGAGAGAAACATATTTTAGATCATCAGGAAAAGGCTTAAGTTCAAAAATAGGGTCCTCTTTAGGTGGAGGTTTTTTGAGCAACTTTACCGTAGGGGTTTCCCCTACGGTGTAGATTTTCTATTAATTTTTAGGGACACTGTACACCATTTTAAAAAAGTGGAAAAATCCAAGAAGAGTCAAGGAGGGAGGAAGTGGGAAAGAAAATAAAGAATTATACAAAAATATTAAGGATCGAGTCTAATAGGGACTGAACCAAAGAAGTTTTCACTCTAAATCCATGAAGCATCAAATCGTGTTGGAACCCGACTCTCTATCGCCCAAAAGAAGGTTGTTGTCCATTAAATATAAAATATTTTCTCTGTTTCCAGATGTTCCACGTAGCACACACCATTATCTCCATGAAGCAAGGCCCATTGAAAGAACTTCTAGCTTGGAAAAATCGCTCAAATAATGCAGCCCCATATTCCAATTAATACCCAATTTAGTCCAGCAAATATGAGAAAACGAACATTCAGAAAATAGACGTCCTCTTGATTCAAGCACTCCCTCCTTGCAAAGCACACACCCAGGTCCAGACTCAAGATGCCAATTTTTTCGAGTCATCAGATCTAGTATTCAGTCTATCAAGCATTAGGAGCCACGCAAAAACTTTAAATTTGGGTAAAGAGCGTGAATCCCAAATGGCATTAAGTGCAGGGTCCTTTGGAAGCTAAGGAAAAAGAAAATTATAGTATTTTGATGCAGTATAAGTCAAGCTACCGCAGACAAATATTCTTTGGTCATGTACAGCTGCAATCGGAGGATGATCCACAATTAGTTGAGAACACTGTTGATATTCTGCAAATGCTTCAGCTGAAAGCAGTATTGCAAAACATGAGCAAGGTTCTGCACCAATGTGATTGATGGGCTTCGTTGCATAGAAAATAAAAAAATCCTACGGTTGCAACTATCAAGATCATATCTAGACGTTACTTGTAACGGTTTTAGATGGACCCGCCCTAGAAAATCGTAAAGAGGGATAACATTCCCATAAACAAATGTGGCTATTGTAGAGTGTACACGACCATCCTCAAGGATGTGATGACCAACGTCACAAGTGCAGCACCTCCGTAATCAGTCACACGTACGGTGTGCCGACGACTTCCGTCCCTCGCTCCAGCGCGGCAGCGGAAGTAGTGGATCCCCAAGAACTCGGCCAACACTACATCATGGTGGTGATGGTGGTGGAGAAGATCTTGCGAAGGGCTTCACCTAAGATCCATGCTCGTGACAATGGACAAGGCTAGAAGGGGGAGGAGATGCCAACCAAATGGCATATGAGAGGAGAAGGATGAGTGTGTAAGAGAGAGGAGCTCTACCCCACCTTTTATATGGGGAGGGGGTAGCCCCTTTCCATGGCCGGTGGCCAAGTGGGTGCCCCCACCTCTCCCTCATTCATGTCGGTGGAGGCTCCACTCACCCAAAATTCAACTCCACTTTCTCATGTTTAATCTCCACACAAAAGCAAGAGTCATGCAATTTAAACTCCCTTTTAATTCATTTGATGTAATGCCACTCGTTAAATGAACACTTCATTTCAAAAGTACTTCATTTAATGAACACATTGATAATCCAATCTCCGATAATATTCCGTACACTGAAACTATTCCGGCAGATTTATTAGAACAATTCCTGCACTGTCTATTATTTTCTCTGATGTTCTCTATCCACTCAAATGCGCCGAATACCCTTAAGTGTGTCTCCCTACGGGCTCGCGAGATGTGTGGACATTATCAAGATACTCTCCGATCAATAATCATTAGCAGGGCTTGGAGATCCATAATGACTCCTACCAGCTCAAACGATAAACTAGTGATCGCGTGGACCTTTATTCGCAGTAACCAATTCCTTTTGTCTCGCGATATTTTACTTTTTCAAGTTCCAATCATTTGGTATCATCCATACCTACTTCGATCTCGTTACTGACAAGTACTCTTTTCTCATTCCCGTGATATAACATTCTTAGTGATTGTTATCACTTGCCTGCAAGCTATGTTAATATGATATCACCGAGAGGGCCCTGATTATATCTCTCCATCATGAGGATGGAAAAATCCCACTCTTGATCCACGAGACTCAACTAGCACTTTCCAAGTATCCGATGACATCTTTATAATCACCCTATTACAATGTGACGTTTGATGTTATGAAAATACTTTTTCTGACTCAGCTATTGACGCGATCTCATGGTCTAAGGAATAGGGTTACTTTGAGTGACCTTATAGTAGTGTAAACATAATGGCATGGTCGTATTAATATACTTTGGTTGTTTGCTCATCACATCATTCCACCAATGTTGTGACCTCGTTATTAACAACATCTAATGTCATGACCAGGAAACCTTGATCATCTAATAATCAACAAGCTAGTATAATGAGAGGAATCACTAGGAACCTTGTGTTTGTTTATTAAACACACATGTATTAACGTTTACTTTTAACACAATTATAGCATGAGAAATAAACATCTATTATAAACCTGGAATAACATAATAACCATTTATTATTGTCTCCCGGGCATATTCCTTTCAGTCTCCCACTTGCACTAGAGTTAATAATCTAGTGTTACATCATTATGAATCTAAAACCCATAGCATTCTGGTGTTGATCATGTTTTTCCTTTGGGATATCTTTAGTCAATGGATCCACAATTTCCAAATCCATGTCTACTTTGCAAATCTCTCTATCGACATCCTGGACATGTTCCCGGATGGAGTGATAACGAAGCTTGATATGCTTGAAATTCTTGTGAGACCTTGGTTCCTTAGCATTGGCTATGGCACCATTATTGTCACAATAGATAACCATTGGATCCAAAGAACTTGGAACCACACCTAGTTCGTAAATGAACTCCTTCATCCAAACTACTTCCGCCATTGCTTCTGAAGAAGAGATATACTCCACTTCCATTGAAAAACTTGACACCATAGGTTGTTTGGAACTCCTCCAACTCACCACTGCTCCATTCATAAGAAATACATATCTGGATTGTGACTTAGAGTTATCCGTATTAGTGTCGAAGCCAGCATCAACGTAACATTTTGTGACGAGCTCTTCTTCAACGCCATAGATGAGAAACATGTCTTTAGTTCGTCTTAAGTACTTAAATAGATTCTTAACAGCCTTCCTGTGTTGTACACATGGATCAGATTGGTACCTACTAGTCAAACTAACAACATATGCCACATTTGGTCTTGTACACATCATAACATACATAAGAGAACCTATGGCTGAGGCATAGGGGACACTGACCATCAATTCTCTATCTTTTGCTGAAGCTAGACTTTGAGTCTTGCTCAAAATCATACCTTGAACCATAGGTAAGAGCCCTTTCTTACTATATTGCATCTTGAACTTATTCAAAATCTTGTCAAGGTATGTACTCTATGATAATCCAATTAAGCATCTTGATCTATCTCTATAGATCTTGATGCCTAAAATATAGGCAGCTTCACCAAGGTCCTTCATCGAAAACTTACTATTTAAGTAATCCTTTACACTATTCAAAAGATCTACATCATTTCCAATTAACAATATGTCATCCACATATAATATCATAAATGCTATAGAGCTCTCACTCACTTTCTTGTAAATACAAGCCTCTCCTATAGTTTGGACAAATCCAAACCCTTTGATCACTTCATCAAAGTGGAGATTCAACTTTGGGATGCTTGCTTCAGTCCATAGATGGAACACTGAAGTTTGCATACCTTGGTAACATCCTTAGGATCAAAAAAAGCTTTGGGGTTACATCATATACAACTCTTCCTCAATGTTTCCATTTAGGAATGTTGTTTTGACATTCATTTGCCAGATTTCATAATCAAAAAATACAGCAGTTGCTAACATAATCCTAATAGACTATAGCATCTCTACAGGAGAGAAAGTCTCCTCGTAGTCAACCCCTTGAATTTGTCGGAACCCTTTTGCGTGAAGTCGTGCTTTATAGACGGTTACATTACCGCCAGCGTCAATTTTCCTTTTGAAAATCCATTTATTCTCAACGTCCTTGTGGTGGTGAGGTAAGTCCACCAAAGTCCAAAATTGGTTTTCATACATGGATCCCATATAGGATTGCATGGATTCAAGCCATTTGTTGGAATCCGGGCTCATCATCGCTTCCTCATATGTTGCAGGGTCATCGCTTGCATCTACCATGAAATTTAAGACTGGATTACCGTGCAGTTCAGGAGTTGTACGTATCCTACTTGACCTACGAGGTAAGGTAGTGGTCTCTTTTAGAGTTTCATGACGAGTTTCATGATTCTCATCATTAGTTCCCTCTTCATTTGCTGGAGTCACCACTGGAACAGTTTCTGGTGCTGTGCTACTCGCCACTTTAGCAAGAGGAGGTTCGATAACCTCATCGAGTTCTACCTTCCTACTACTCACACCTTTCGAGAGAAACTATTTCTCCATAAAGGATCCATTCATGGCAACGAAAACCTTGCCTTTGGATCGGTGATACAAGGTGTACCCAATTGTTTCTTTTGGGTATCCTATGAAGACACATTTTTCTGCTTTGGGTTCGAGCTTATCAGGATGAAGTTTCCTCACATAAGCATCGCAGCCCCAAACTTTTAGAAATGATAGCTTAGGTTTGTGACCAAACCATAATTCATATGGTGTCGTTTCAATAGATTTTGATGGTGCCCTATTTAAAGTGAATACAGCCGTATCTAATGCATGACCCCAAAATGACAACTCCTCGCCATGATTTTGATCAATCAATTCATCTCAAGATTCAAATCGGTAAGGGACATCATAGATCATATCATATCTAATAAAGTTCAATTACGATGTTCAGATACACCATTTCTTTGTGCTGTTCTGGTGGGAGTGAGTTGTGAAACAATTCCACATTGTCTCATGTGCGTTCCAAACTCGTAACTAAGATACTCTCCTCCATGATCGGATCAAAGAAATTTGATCTTTCTATTATGATGATTTTCTACTTCACTCTGAAATTCTTTGAACTTTTCAAATGTTTTAGATTTGTGTTTCATTAAGTAAATATACCCATATATATTTAAAATAGCTATGAAGGTAACAAAATAACGATATCCACTGCATGTAGACACACTCATTGGACCACATACATCGGTATGTATTATTTCCAATAAGTCGGTCGCTCGCTCCATTGTTCCGGAAAATGGAGTTCTAGTCATCTTGCCCATAAGGCCTATCTCACATGTCTCAAATGATTCATAATCAAGTGATTCCAACAGTCCATTAGAAT
Source organism: Avena sativa (assembly GCA_916181665.1). Classification (NCBI taxonomy): domain Eukaryota; kingdom Viridiplantae; phylum Streptophyta; class Magnoliopsida; order Poales; family Poaceae; genus Avena; species Avena sativa. The sequence goes on along the minus strand of OV702289.1, from coordinate 536,661,351 downwards.
GAAGCTTCTTCATGCATTTAACACCAATATGACCTAAACGATAATGCCACATATATGTAGCAATATCATCACTCATCTTGATTCTTTTGGCATTCATATTATGAATATGTGTACTACTAATATCAAGATTCAAAACAAATAAACCATTCAACACAGGTGCATGACCATAAAAGATATTATTCATATAAAAGGAACAACCATTGTTCTCAGACACAAATGAATAACCGTCTTGCATTAAACATGATCCATACATGATGTTCATGCTTAACATAGGCACCTGATAACAATTATTTAGGTTTATTGTCAATCCTGATGGAAGATGAAGTGGCAGTGTCCCAACGGTGATCACATCCACCTTTGATCCATTGCATACACACATTGTCACTTCATCCTTCTAGTGGTCGACTATGCCTTAGCCCCCTGTTTCGAGTTACATATGTTAGAAACCGAACCGGAATCAAATACCCAGGTTCTACTTCGACTACTAGGAAGGTACACATCAATAACATGTATATCACATATACCTTTGTTCATGTTCCCGGCCTTCTTATCTGCCAAGTACTTCGGGAAGTTCCGCTTTCAGTGACCAGTCCCCTCACAGTATAAACACTCAATGTCGGGCTTAGGGCCTCCTTTGGTCTTCTTCTCAGGCTTGGCAACAGATTTTCCATCCTTCTTGAAGTTACCCTTGGATTTTCCTTTCTTTCCCCTTCCCTTAAAGTTAGTGGTCTTGTTGACCAACAAGACTTGGTGCTCTTTCTTAATGTCTACCTCGGCAGTCTTCTGCATGGCTACGAGTTCAGTGAGCGACTTGTTCGCACCACTCATCTTGTAGTTTAGCACAAACCCTTTGTAGATAGGTGGGAGCGACTACAAAACACTATCTATTGTGAGATCAGGTGGAATCTCCCATCCCAGTGTCTCAAGACATTGAGCGTAGCCCGTCAACTTAATGACGTTCTCGTTCATAGATGCTCCTCCATCTTAGTGCTAAAGAACTTATCGGAGATCTCATATCTCTAAGCATGGATTTTGTCCCCAAACATAGTTTTGAGTTCCTCGACCATGACATCAGCATGAGTAAGTTCAAAGCGCTTTTGGAGTTCAGGTTCCAGGGACTAGAGGATCGCACACCGCACAAGAGTGTAGTCATCATATTTCACGTCATACGTGTTGCGCTCTTCCTGAGTCGCGCTAGCTGCAGGGCGTCACCTAACGAACCATCCAACACATAGGACTTCTTCATGCCCGTGAGGATAATCCTCATGTTGAAGTGCCAGTTGGTGAAGTTAGACCCATTATCTTGCAACTTTTCTCTATCTAGGAATGCATTGAAATTGAACGCAGGGGGGTGCCATGATCTACAATATATTTGCAAAGACAATTTTAGACTAGGTTTATAAAAGATAGAGTTCAAGTGAATTCAAAATTACTATGGGCTCCCACTAAAAAATGGCATCCCTCTAGTCATTTTTAGTGATTACACGAACCAAATTCACTACACCACGACCGATCATCACGAGTGGTGGTGTAGCTCCAATGGCGAGCATCATATGGACATCATATGACTCGTGCTTTACCTTTCGGTTCATGTTCTGAGACCATGTATGTACATGCTAGGCTTGCTAATTAAGAACCTTAGTACTCGCATGTGTAAAATTGTCTTACACCCGTGGTATGCGAACGTAGAGTCTATCACACCCGATCATCACGTGGTGCTTCGAAATGACGAACTTTCTTAACAGTACATACTAAGGAAGAATATATTATTATCTTGATATTAGTGAGAGTGATCATGCTATAATGCTACCGCCCAAGAACTAAGTAAGACATAAGCGAAATAAGATGCATAAAAGGGATAAACATCGCATGCATATAATATGTGATATGGTATGGTCCTTTCTTGCACTTCATCTCCATCTTGTGCTTCATGGTATGATCACCATCATTGCACCAGCGTGGCTCCAAGGTCCATGTCACCACCATCATGGCCATATCCACCATTAAAATATAGGGTTTTATATTTTCGTGCCCTCGGTTCGTTAATTCTACTCAGTTTTCCCCAGCCGCTTAGTTTTTCCTCACTTTTCCCCTCCCTCTATTCTGAAACCCTCACAGGCGCTCGGACGGGGGGATGCCGTTGATACGTCCATTTTGCATCACTATTCTATCTCTTAATTCACTATTATTCATTGATATATTTCGTATTGAGAGGTGATACTTATGTTATTTCATCTGTTTTTGCATGGTTGATGACTTTTGGAGCATGGACCGCTGCAGTCAGGATTCTGATGGAAAGGTTGCTGTTTGGAGGCAAAATTGGCGAAGATCAGAAAATCCAAGAAAATATACGGAAAATCCTATTTTCCAGAAGACTAAGGATGCCAGAAGACGGAGTGGAGATGGGCCACAGGGGGCCCACACCAACCCATGGCGCGGGCAGCCCTAGGCCATGCTAGGAGGTGGTGTGGCCACCCTGGCCCACTCCAGCCTCTCCCCTCTGGCGTATATCATCCTCCCGAAACCCTAAGACTCGAGGAGCGACCACAGAAAGATTCCGCCACCTCTACTGGGCGGAAAACACCGAGAGAGAAAGATCTCTCCAACAGACAGATTTCTGCTGGGGGAATTCCTTCCCGGAGAGGGGAGATCGTCGCCATCAACACCACCATCAAGCTATACTTCATCGGGATCATCATCATCATCATCACCACCATCATCACCATCAGCACCCTCATCACCATCTCCATATTGCTGTAACAATTGCGTTGAATCTTGCATTAGTTCATAGGGGAAACTTTCCCGGTGTTGATTACTCTTTGTAGTTGATGCTATTGAGTGAACCATTGAATTATTGTTTATGTTCAGATTGTTATACATCATTATTCCATCTCTGATCATGATCCATATGATGTCTTGTGAGTAGTTCGTTTTGTTCTTGAGGACATGGGAGAAGTCTTGTTGTTAGTAGTGGAGTTGTGTTGAGAAAGATTTAATAGATTGTTATTTAAGTTGTGGTGTACTTCTTCTAGTGGTGTCATGTGAACGTCGACTACATGACACTTCACCTATTTGGTCCTAGGGGAATGCATTGTGTATTTGGCTACTAATCGTAGGGGTTGTCGGAGTGACAGAAACCTGAACCCCCGTTAGGAAACCATTGCACAAGGGACGTAAGGGTCTTAGAGTTTAAAGTTGTGGTTAGGTTTCTACCTTAATTACTTTCTTGTACTTACGGATGTTTGCAAGGGGTATAATCACAAGTATGTATTAGTCTTGGATGGGGCGGTACATTAGCACAGGTTCACCCACACAACACTTAGCAAGCTAAAGAAGATTAATCAACTATATGAAGCGAAAGCACTTGACAGTCTTCCCATGTGTCCTCGATAACGTTTGGTCATCTTAAGTAATACAACCGGCTTGTCCTTTGCTGCATAAAGGATTGGGCCACTTGTGCATTTATTCCTACTGTCTTTTATTTACTCGTACTTTGTTTACTTGCTTTATAGAAAACCCCTAAAAATCCGTTTTCTAAGTATTTGCAGAGAATTCCTGATCCATACCACTAGCCAGCACCTTCTGCTCCTCGTTGGGTTCGACACTCTTACTTATCGAAAATACTGCGATACACCACCTATACTTGTGGGTCATCAAGACTATTTTCTAGCGCCATTGCCGGGGAGTGAAGCGCTATTGGAGAGTGGAACTGGTAAAGGAAACTTCTACTGTGAGTATTGTTTACTTTTGTTAGTTGCTTTATTTTCGTTATGGATAATTTTCTGAGTTTCTTATTTGGTAATGCTACTACCACTGCTAAGGTAGTAGATAAACCACCACCTGCTGAGAATGATGTTTTCAAAATACCTACAAGAATTATTGATCGTGTTATGGATAACTACTATGTTGGGGATGGAACTGTCCATCCTGATGATCATTTACTCTTTATACACGAATTATGCGGGTTGTTCAAGTGTGCAGGTATTACTACAGATCAAGTTAAGAAGAAGTTATTCTCATTATCGCTGAAAGGAAGAGCTAAGGAATGGTATAAGCTGCCGAAGAATGGTCAAGCTCTGGAATGGGAGGAAATAGTGCCTCTCTTTTATTCAAAGTTTGATCCTCCTAGTGAGATTCATAAAGATCGGAATCAAATATACAACTTTTGGCCTCTTGACGGAGAGAGTACAACTCAAGCTTGGGGGAGATTGAAGTTACTAATGCTCATATGTCCCATTCATGAGCTCCCCAACAATATTATTATCAATAACTTTTATGCAAGGGTCCCTCTACATGATAAAGATTATTGGATGCTTCTTGTGTTGGATCATTCACTCGCATGGAAGAAGAAGCTAAATGGGATCTTCTGGACCATATTCAAGACAATGCTGAAGCTTGGGAGAATGACAAGGGTAGAAAGTCTGGTTTAAATTATGATTATGAATGCATTGAATATTTTATGGGAACTGATGACTTTCAAAATATTAAAAATGCTTATGGTCTAGACTCTCAAGCTATTGCTTCTTATTTTAAGGCTTTTGCTTCCTATATTGAAGTGCCTAAAAAGAAGTGGAATAAGTATCATGAACCTTATAAAAATGTTGCTAAGAGTGTTCCTGCAAGAAATACTGAAGTTTATACTGCTAATCATGTTTTACCTAAACCTTATATTGAGAAAATTCCTTTCCCAGTTAAGATGAAGGAACATTCTATGATAGCTAGTATGGTTAATGAAAGTATGAATAAAGCTGTTGAACCTGATAAACAAATGGTTGATGAACCTATAATAGCAAATGTGAAAGACTTTGTTACTAAATATGAAAAAGAGGGACACCCTATCCTTTGTAAGGATACCTCTAATATTGTTTCACAAAGTAGTGTTATGAGAGCTAGTATTCCCGTGTTTTCTATTAGAATAAGTGATCATTGCTATGATGGTCCTTGTGATAGATATATTGTTAAGTTTATGCATGATTCTGAAAGCTACTATGATAGAGGGAAAAGTGTTCTTATGTATCTCAATAATATCAAGTTTCCTCGTTTTATGCTGAAAGTTTTTATGTTGCACTTCTTTTGCCCTCTTATGCAAGTTGCTTCTGGTTTTAAAAACTTGTTTGTTTACAAAATTCCCTTGCATAGGAAGTGGGTTAGACTTAAACTTGTGTATTTTTTTTGCTTCTTAATGCTCTCTTTCACCTCAATTCATATCCTTATGAGAGCTTCTTCAAAATTATCATGCCCATCTTAATGGCTATAAAGAAAGAGCTTTATGGGAGACAACCCAATTTGTTTTTGCTTTTAGTTTGTTTTTGTTTCTTTGAGTCTTGGAAGTTATTACTTCGATAATAACTGCTCCTTATCCGTTTTGTTTGGTTTTTGTGTCAATATCAACCTCTAATGAGAGAGAAGTAAGATTTAGGGAAGTTGCTGTCCCGAAACAGATTTTTGTGCTTCACCGTAAAAATTCGTGAGAGACCTCTGTCTGTAGGATTGAGCTGTAATTTTTTGTGCTGATGTCCCAGGTTGTTATTTAACTTTCGTTAGTTTTGCACTTTTTGATTTGCGCAAAATAAGATTTTAGAAAAAATTGATCTTTACCTGCTGGTCTGTTTTGATAGATTTTGCCACTCTTGCATTTGCTTCTTTATTTGATTTCCTTTTTCAATTATTTTTGGGTTTTTGGAAGGAGTTGCTACAGTAGCTTCTGTTTTGATGGTTTTCAGTTGAAGTTGGACTCAAAAGGTTTTATCACTTCACTTATACTAATGTTGCTAATGAGAATTGTGTGAAGTTTTGTGCGAAAGAAATTTCCAGGAAGTGGAGATAATGGTGTAATAAGGAAAAGAAGGGTTTTATGACTCAAGTAATAAGTGTATGAAGATGAAGATATTGATGATTCAAGTGGTGACTCCGGAAGGATCCACTAAATACCAAATTCAGAGACCTGCAAAGTCTGTTTCCAACTAGGTAACAGTTCTGGTAAGAAAAGTTCCGCGAAAATACAATCCAACTATATTTTTGCAGTTTTCAGTCAATAAGGAAAGCTACGAAGCGAAAAAGGGACGGAAACGGAGCCAGGGTGGCTCACACCACCCTGTGGCGCCGGCCCACCCCTGGCCGCGCCACCAGGTGGTGAGTCCATCCCGGACTCCGCCTCCGACTCGTTTTCTCTCAGTACCTTCCTTTTGATATGAAACTTCGTAATATATATTCCCTCGGATCTCCCGAGGTTCGTATATCGTATTCTCATCGTGTTTTTGTTTCGATCTGTTTCTGCCAGGAACTATTCTTGAAAGTTTAGAAGCACAATGGTGTCCGCCAAGGATAAAGGGAAGGAGCCTATGGAGGAATACCTCCAAGACCCCAAGCAAGGGCTGGTACCTTTAGTCACTTGCCCTGCATCAACGAAAGCCCTACGAGTCACTAAAGAGTTCTGCGATAAGTATCGAGACTTGAAGAGGAAGGTGGACATTCTTCAATGGGAGAATAATAGGCTTCGCAAGATGCTGGAAGATTTACTCACGTCAACTAAGAAAATATTACCACCGCCACCAAAGGAGTAATTCGTCATCAGGTTTGGCATCCCCTTGGTTTGTTCCAAGCTTGGGGGAGTGCCGCGGTATGACATCACTATCTTCTATCTTTTTACCTTTTTAGTAGAGTCATATCATGAATAGAGAAGTTATCATGTAGGATGGTTTGCATTATGGAAGTGTCCCCTCTCTTGTTAGATATGTATCCCTTGGTGTGAGTTGCCGTTATTGACTATTAATGAGAAATTCTATCATTCACTCTTTTTCATAGCTTATGTTAGTTTTCAATTCGTGGTTATATGATTGATCTTGCTGTTAGTATTGGTAGCACTCTGGGATCATTGAGTTAATTTAGTTGGTTTTGGCAAACCTGGCTTGGTCAGTAGCAACACTATTTTTGAGAGTTGAATGAAAAAGATAAAGGTACCTTCAAAGAAAAATAATTTCATCATCTTTCTTTCTTGATTTGCTAATAAGTTTAGTATTCTCTAGTTAAGATCTTTTGTGCTTCCAAGGAAGATTGCATGTTTGTCTTTATCACTTGTATGTTTGTTTGTTTCCTTCAACTCTTATACTTGCTACCCAGCCTTGCTAGCCAAAAACCTGTACTGAGAGGGTATTCTTCTCGTGCATCCACCTCCTTTAAACCAAAACCTTTGCCATTTGTGTCCACCATACCTACCTATTAGCATTATTGCTATTCCAAGTAAATTCTTGTTTTATCTACCTCCCAAATTAAACTTGTTATGTGAAAATTAGTGATTAAAGCTCTCACGAACTTGATGGCACACTTTACTTTCTTGCATTTAATAAACTTGAACCATTGGGTCCTTCTTTGTTGCGTATATGCTTGCGCTTTATAAGCTGAAGTTAGCCGAACCATGTATCATGGGGACCGCTTTCAACACTTCATTTGGTACTTTGTACCTAGTTGATGTCATGTTCTTTTGCTTATGGATCTCGGCGGTGTGAAATAAAAGTGGAACTAGTAAGATCATGGAGTTTATATGTGTGTTAGAGAAATGCCTGGGTCGCTAGCCTAAGCCATGCCTAATCATGGTGGAAACTTGCAGCATAACTATAGTGAGCATTCTATGAAGCATCCTCAATAAAAACCTATGCAAATAGCAAATAAAAAGATCACTGAGATGCTCACTGTCTGCTTGCCTTGTCATTTTGATTATGGGATAGCTCCTGTGTCATGTGCAAGGGGTATCCCGTTGGCGGTTCTCAATGATACGGATGTATTTACAATGATAAGAGCTTGCTCGTGACTGAAGTTGAGTAGCATGAGGATCGGTACTCATAAGTAAGGGGCATGAGATTTCAACTTATAACTTGTCAAGCATATCCTCTTAGTTGTGTCACTTTAACCTTAATCACCTAAAGATGCCTATGATAGGGGCAATGAGAGCTGAAAGCTAGTAAGTATCATAATTTTTGGGAGCTCTTTATGAGACTTGCAATCCGTGCTTCCCTAGTTGAAGGGCCTTTCTTTTACTTTGTAGTTGAGTCAGTAAACCTACTCCCTTCTATCTCAGCAAGTATTTTGAGTTGTTGTGTTTCATTCATTCATATGTTGGTTTATTCAATCATGTCTTATGTTCCTTGCCTTGCACATTGCTCTTATCTTGATGTTTACTACTTTGAAAGCTATCATTGAAAAACTAGCTATTGGTGAACTCCAGCAATTATCAACTATTCTTCGACCAAGAGCTAAGTTTGCCATTACCAATTATGATTCACTTTATGCATCTTTATTGTGTTTCCTTTACTTATTACAAGTTGAGTAATATAATAGTGAGTTGCCTTCTATTATGATCTTTGTATTGATGAATGTGATGCTTCTTGTCCGTATTCTTTTATCGACTCTTCACTCCATAAACCTCAGGCCATGTTTATTAAGCTCAGTTTCGCTTGGGGACAAGCGAAGTCTAAGCTTGGGGGGAGTTGATACGTCCATTTTGCATCACTATTCTATGTCTTAATTCACTATTATTCATTGATATATTTCGTATTGAGAGGTCATACTTATGTTATTTCATCTGTTTTTGCATGGTTGATGACTTTTGGAGCAAGGACCTCTGCAGTCAGGATTCTGATGGAAAAGGTGCTGTTTGGAGGCAAAATTCGCGAAGATCAGAAAATCCGGGAAAATATACGGAAAATCCTATTTTTCCAGAAGACTAAGGATGCCAGAAGACGGAGTGGAGATGGGCCACAGGGGGCCCTCACCACCCCATGGCGCGGGCAGCCCTAGGCCGTGCCAGGAGGTGGTGTGGCCACCCTGTCCCACTCCAGTCTCTCCCCTCTGGCGTATATCATCCTCCTGAAACCCTAAGACTCAGGGTGCAACCACAGAAAGATTCCGCCACCTCTGCAGGGTGGAAAACACCGAGAGAGAAAGATCGCTCCGGCAGACAGATTTCTGCCGGGGGAATTCCTTCCCGAAGAGGGAAGATCGTCGCCATCAACACCACCATCAAGCTGGACTTCATCGGGATCATCATCATCATCATCACCATCATCACCATCAGCACCATCAGCACCCTCATCACCATCTCCATATTGCTATAACAATTGCGTTGAATCTTGCATTAGTTCATAGGGGAAACTTTCCCGGTGTTGATTACTCTTTGTAGTTGATGCTATTGAGTGAACCATTGAATTATTGTTTATGTTCAGATTGTTATACATCATTATTCCATCTCTGATCATGATCCATATGATGTCTTGTGAGTAGTTCGTTTTGTTCTTGAGGACATGGGAGAAGTCTTGTTGTTAGTAGTGGAGTTGTGTTGAGAAAGATTCAATAGATTGTTATTTAAGTTGTGGTGTACTTCTTCTAGTGGTGTCATGTGAACGTCGACTACATGACACTTCACCTATATGGGCCTAGGGGAATGCATTGTGTATTTGGCTACTAATCGTAGAGGTTGCCGGAGTGACAGAAACCTGAACCCCTGTTAGGAAACCATTGCACAAGGGACGTAAGGGTCTTAGAGTTTAAAGCTGTGGTTAGGTTTCTACCTTAATTACTTTCTTGTACTTATGGATGTTTGCAAGGGGTATAATCACAAGTATGTATTAGTCTTGGATGGGGCGGTACATTAGCACAGGTTCACCCACACAACACTTAGCAAGCTAAAGAAGATTAATCAACTATATGAAGCGAAAGCACTTGACAGTCTTCCCATGTGTCCTCGATAACGTTTGGTCATCTTAAGTAATACAACCGGCTTGTCCTTTGCTGTATAAAGGATTGGGCCACTTGGTGCATTTATTCCTACTATCTTTTATTTACTCGTACTTTGTTTATTTGCTTTATCGAAAACCCCTAAAAATCCGTTTGCTAAGTATTTGCAGAGAATTCCTGATCCATACCACTAGCCAGCACCTTCTGCTCCTCGTTGGGTTCGACACTCTTACTTATCGAAAATACTGCGATACACCCCCTATACTTGTGGGTCATCAGCCATCAGGTCAAAGGCTTGACTGTTACATGCTGACCGGTGGAACCGTGTTGGGGCGGTTTGTGCGTTGAGTGTTACATTACGTCACCTCGACCATTATATGCTAACAGGTGGGACCAGGATACATGGCGGACCAGCCATCCATCTCTTGCTGATTATGGGGGACGTGGTGTGGGACCTCGTGGGGCGCATTTGGTGGTTACGTGGGTTTTCTTTTTTGTTATTTTTATGATAGGCCTTTTTAAGAGTGCCTTTTACCCTCTCTCTCGCTAACAATTGTATTTTTTGCCCAAAAAGGTAGCAAATCTGGAGCATCTTCTCTCTTCATTCGTTGTTCCTTTTGGCCCTCGTTTCCCCAATCTGGCAGCAAATCTAACCAGCACCATAAATAAATTCAGTAAGTAGAGAAGATGTAGATAAAGCAGCTAATATAGGTTATATAGTACGATACTTAATGAGGTTTGACAATTAGGCTGCTCAGCAGCAGCAGCGGACAAGTTCAACACAGACAAGATAAAAGAAGTTGCTTTACAGTAGCAGCAGCAGCACAAGATCAGTGGCCCCTCATGGCCTCCGCTAGGAGGGCCTCCGCCTCCTCCCTCTGGCGCCTCCTCCAATTCTTGCTGCCTAGTCCCTTGACCTTGGGTGCCTTGGGCTTGATCAGGGGCATGCACCCCTCCTCGATGGCCACCTTCTAGAGGTTGCGGAGGTGAAGGACGAGTGCCTGGTGCTTCGCTCTGAAGCCGTGGACATTCACGGACTCGCTGCATGTCCTCACATCCCCGGCATGCTTCATGAGGGAGTTGAAGTCAGTGGCATGGAGCCTCCTGGTGGTGCAAAAGGGGCACCTGTTGACGTCACCGGCGAAGTAGTTATCGTACTAGCCGGACTTCAGCCTCCTCAGCACATGATGAGTCTTGGTGTCCTTGGACTCGTCATTGCTGAAGACGTCGCTGCTATCCTCCTGTCGGAAAAAACAGTACACTTCAATAAGGACATGATTGAGATACCTTGATTATCAGCATTGATTATTTGTATAAATTAACCGATTGAGATCCCCTGATTATTCCCCAAATCTCAAACCAAATCGAATACTGATCCCAACTACGAATAGGGGGATTCAGATACGAACAGGGGGATTCATCATAATACAAGATCTAACACAAGAGGATTAGCTACTGTAAAAATACGAACAGCCGAATCCTAATAACATACGATCTAGCATCCAACGATGGGAATGGGGGAAGAACAAGGGAAGGGGAGAAAACCCTGGTTACCTCCGACCATGCGTTGGCGATGCTGGTGTCGTAGGGGTTCTTCGGCCTTATGTAATCAACCTCCTCGTAGGCGTCCCAGCCGAGTGGGATCTACCCGAGACCGGCGGGGGCCTCCGATGCCTGGACGGATGCGGGGACGTGGACGGTGGCTGCCTTCGATGCCTGGATGGGGGCCTATATGGGGGCCTCCTCGCGGGCTACTTGGAGGCGCCGATGGTCACTGCGCCGTTCTTCTCCATCGCCGGCGTGCTTGGGGTTTTCTTGGGGGTTTGTAGAAGGTGGTGGGACAGTGGAGATGGTTGAGTGAGCGATTGTTGAGTGAGAGTGAAGAGGCCTATTAAAGGAGAAGAGAAGCGACATTTCATAATAGCGTATGCTACTGCACCGCGTAACATCGTACGCTACTGCACCGTGCACAGCCACACGTGTCCGCTACCGCACCGTGCACCGCACACGCGTACCGTGAGTCACGTTTTTTCCCTCGTGTCTAACCCTGGTGACTTAGTTGTGCTCAGTTTTGCCCTCGAGTGTAACACTAGAAGTTTGGCTGTGCTCAGTTTTTCCCTCCAGTACTAACATTGCCGTGTGTAATATACTCAGTTTTACCCTCCGGTGGCTGGTCAATAGAGAGTCTACGAATTGGTTTTAGCTAGCTAATTGAGTCATTTTATGCACAACAAATTAAAAAATATCAAAACATAGTGGCATCTATCTAGGGAGTCTTGTTATGTGACCTACCACCATAGGAAATTCATATAAATCAAGTTTTAACCTAAATCACCACTTCTCAAATCACCTACTCTCTATGAATGTTCATGGCTTTCTACTACTTCCTCTTCCAAAACATCCCTCCCCAAAACATAGTTTGTCTGAATGAGGCAATAATTGTCAAACTGGTGTATATTTGAATTTCAAATAGTTTGATGTATGCCAAGATGTATTTTATTGTATAAAAGACGCATTTTCCATTTTTGAAATCTTTTTCTATTTTCTATTTGAATCTCTTTATCAGTCTTCCCTTGGTATTTAAGTTGTACTCAGTTTTCCCTTGGTTCTTTAACTTCTATTCAGTTTTCTCCTCCCTTGGTCACAATCTCTCACACATGTGCTCATCTTCGCTGCTACGCTCTGATTGGTTGATACAGTTTTCACACGGATCGTGCCCACTAACCGTTGATCCTCTATGATCTAGCGGACATGATAACCCCTATATCTGTTGGGCGACACCCCTCTATCCATGCAAAATAACAAGTTTTCCACCGGTACTTTAACTCCATAAACAAATGAACTTTAATATAATTTGAAGGGAATGTGTTCAAAGGTGTATAATTTGTTCTTTACATTCCATGATGGGTTCGTAGCATGGAAAACAAAAATTTTCTACCGCAAGAACGAACAAAACCCAGATCTAATCTAGACAAAAGCCAAGATCTAATATATTAGACATGAGCAACGAGATAGATCAGTACTAACCCTCGTAGAACCGAAAGCGTTACGAGATCGGATCTCGTGGTTGATGTAGTCGATCACTTGCCGATCTCAAGATTGTGTGGACGATCCTTCTGGCGCCGCGTTCCGGCAGCGCTTCCGCAGACGGTCACACGTGCGGAGTCGAAGCAGACCTTCCTCTCCCCGTTCCAGCGAGCAGCGGAGGTAGTATATCTTCTCCACGGAATCCCAGCAGCACGACGGCGTGGTGGTGGTGGTGGAGATGAGAATTCTGCATGGTTTCGCCTATGCCTGTGCAGAAGAAAGGTGGAGGAGAGAGGCAGCTGAGATTGGTTGTTATGAGAAGAGAGGCAAGAGGGGGCGCCCCCTCCCTTCTATTTAAAGGAGGGAGGCGCGCCTGGGGAGGGGGAGTCCTAGTAGGACTCCCCTCCTCCTTGGGCCGGCGGGTTGGGGGGAGGAGTCCTCCTCCCCCACGAATCCGTGTATTGCCCCACTTGGACTCCCTTGATCCCTTTCTTGGCTTTCAAGTAAACTCCAAGAAATCCTCTAGAACCTTCCAGAACATTCCGAAACCTTCTAGAATCTCCATACAAACACTCCGGAACATTTCCCAACTTAGAAAATGATCCCCAATATATGAATCTTATTCTCCGGACCATTCCGGATCTCCTCGTGATGTCCCGGATCCATTCCGAGACTCCGAACAACATTCGGTCTCCAATGCAAATTCCATATCTACTTAAAACAACTTCGAACCTTAAGTGTGTCACCCTACGGTTCGTGAATATGCAGACATGATGAAGACACCTCTCCGATCAATAACCATCAACGGGATCTGGAGATCCATAACGGCTCCCACATACTCAACGATTACTTCGTGATCGATAGAACTATTTAACATACGAAACCATTTCCCTTTGTCACACGATATTCTACTTATCCGAGGTTTGATCGTCAGTATCTTCATACCTAGTTCTTCCTCGTTACTGATAAGTACTCTTTACTCGTTCCATGTTATGTCATCCCTTGTGACCCAGTCACATGATTGCAAGCTATCTAGATGACATTCCACCGAGAGGGCCCAGAGTATATCTATCTGTCATATGGATGGACAAATCCCAATCTTGGTCTATGCGCTTCAACACATACTTTCAGAATACCCAATGACACCTTTATAACCGCCCAGTTATGCAGCGGCGTTTGATGTTATCAAAGTACCCATCCGGTGATGGTGATTAACATAACCTCATGGTCAAAGAATTAGGTTACTATGCATTTGAAAGCTTACAGCAATACGAACTTAATGACTTGATCTTATGCTATGCTTACTTATGGGTGTGTGTCCATCACATCATTCTCCTAATGATATGATCTTGTTATTAACGACATCCAATGTCCATGATCAGGAAACCATGATCATCCATTAATCAACAAGCTAGTTTAACAAGAGGCTTAATAGGGACTCTTTTATGTTTACAAAACACACAAGTATTAATGTTTCCGGTTAATACAATTATAGCATGGGATGTAAACATTTATCATAAACATAAAGATATAATAATAACCACTTTATTATTGCCTCTTGGGCATATCTCCAACATTCCACTCTATGAAAATGATAATATTTCAAGATTTTCTTAGCACGACATTATCACATATTAAGTGCGATTTCAAAGAGTTCAAAGGTGTATAATTTTCGTATACGCAAGTTTATGCATTATATTTCACTCCATGGAAATGATAATCTCTCAAGATTTTCTTAGCACAACATTATCATGTACTAAGTGCGATTTCAAAGAGTTCAAAGGTGTATAAACTTCGTATATGCAAGTGTATGCATTACATTCCACTCTATGAAAATGGGGGAGAAAATAATAATCTCTCAAAAATTTGTTAGCACATCATTATCACGTATTAAGTGCGATTTAAAAGTGTTCAAAGGTTTATAATTTTCGCATATGCAAGTTTGTGCATTACATTCCACTCTATGAAAATGATAATCTCTCAAGATTTTCTTAGCAAAACATTATCACCTATTAAGTGCGATTTCAAAGAGTTTAAAGGTGTATAATTTTCGTATATGCAAGTTTATGCATTATATTTCACTCCATGGAAATGATAATCTCTCAAGATTTTCTTAGCACAACATTATCATGTCCTAAGTGCGATTTCAAAGAGTTCAAAGGTGTATAAACTTCGTATATGCAAGTTTATGCATTACATTCCACTGTATGAAAATGGGGGAGAAAATAATAATCTCTGGAAAATTTGTTAGCGCATCATTATCACGTATTAAGTGTGATTTAAAAGTGTTGAAAGGTTTATAATTTTCGCATATGCAAGTTCGTGCATTACATTCCACTATATGAAAATGATAATCTGTCAAGATTTTCTTAGCACAACATTATCACGTATTAAGTGCGATTTCAAAGAGTTCAGTGGTGTATAATTTTCATATACGCAAGTTTATGCATTATATTTCACTCCATGGAAATGATAATCTCTTAAGATTTTATTAGCACAACATTATCATGTCCTAAGTGCGATTTTAAAGGGTTCAAAGGTGTATAAGCTTCGTATAATTTTCATATATGCATTACATTTCACTATATGAAATTGAAGCTAGACAAAGGGACGCCATCACCGGAGAAGAAGAAGAAAGGGGAGGCAATGAGACGGGCATGGGGCTGGCTCGGGGTCCCATCTTGCAATACCAACCTGGGTAAGCTGTGGGTCCGGTACTCACGTGGATAAGCTGTGAGTCCAGCGCTCACGTGGATAAGCTGTGGGTCCGATGCTGATCTGGGTAGGTTGAGAGAGGTGTCTACTACAGGAACCGACTGAACGCGGCCCCACTTGTCAGCATGTAACAACAAGGGTCCACTACGGGACCTGACAGAATACGACCCCACTTGTCAGCACATAACGGCGAGGGTCCACTACGGGACCCGACTGAACGTGGCCCCACTTGTCAGCACGTAACGGCAAGGTTGACAGATGGTGAGTTTCAGACCATGTGAGAGTTTCATACAAGGAGATGGGAAAAAGGGAGGAAAAACTAAGCGGTTGGGGAAAACTGAGTACAACTAACGAACCGTGGGTACGAAAATAGAAATCCCTACAATATATCTCTTGGATATACACGAATAATATGTAGGCCATAAAAGCTAAACACAACCATATGGCTCCTGTCGGTTGTTTAACTTACAATAATCTCATTGTATATAACAATATTTGTAACAATGACCATATCACATCACATGCCCTGCAAAAACAAGTTAGACGTCTTTCTAATTTATTTTTGCATATTTTACGTGGCTTTGGGCTTTCTATAAGAGAAATGCTTTACCTACAAATTTCAGCCACAACGGTGATAATCAAGCTATTAGCAAACCGTTGTAAATTATATCATGACTATGTTGGGACAGACATACAACCGCTAAGCCGCTTATGCAATATGAGTTGCATGTCAAGCGTGGGACAGGTCTCATATGCGAGGACATGTAAAGTTAGTTTGGGCCACTTCAGCCCAACATGCCACCATGATCAAAATTTATGCAAGTATGAAACAACAAGACTACCAACACCCAGATCTCTGTGTGTTCTAACTGCACAAATAATCTATTGTATAGACACAGCTCTGATACCACTGATGGAGTTCGTTGCATGGAAAGCAAAAAATCCCTACGGTTGCAACTACCAAGATTATATCTAGGTGATACTTGTAGCGGTTCTAGATGGACTCACCCTTGAAGACCGTAAAGCGGGATAAGGTTCTCGCAAACAAACGTGGCTGTTGTAGAGAGTACACGACCATCCTCATGGACACGATGATCAATGCCACAAGTGTAGTGCCTCTGTAATCGGTCACACATATGGTGTGTCGACGACTTCCATCCCTCGCTCCAGTGTGGGAGCGGAAGTAGTGGATCCCCGAAAACTCTGCCAACACTAAGACATTGTGGTGATGGTGGTGGATATGATCTTGAGCAGGGCTGCACCTAAGCTCCATGCTCGTGGCAATGGACAAGGCTAGAAAGGGAAGAAGATGTCAACCAAAGGGCATATGAGAGGAGAAGGATGAGTGTGTGAGAGAGAGAGGATCTCCACCCCACCTTTTATATGGGGAGGGTACAACCCCTTCCAATGGCCGGCGGCCAAGGTGGGTGCCCCCACCTCTCCCTCATTCATGTGGGTGGAGGCTCCAATCACCCAAAATTCAACTCCACTTTCTCATGTTTAATCTCCACTTAAAATCAAGAGTCATGCAATTAAAACTCCCTTTTAATTCACTGGATTTAATGCCACTCATTCAATGAACACTTAATTGCATAAGTAATTCATTTAATGAACACATTGATAATTCAATCCCCGATAATATTCCAATACACCGAAACTATTCCAGCAGATTTATCAGAACAATTCCTACATTGTCCAGTATTTTCTCTAATGTTCCCTATCCACTCAAATGCGTCGACTAACCTTAAGTGTGTCTCCCTACAGGTTCGCGAGCTGTGTGGACATGATCGAGACACTCTCCTATCAATAATCATTAGTGGGGCTTGAAGATCCATAATAACTCCCACTAGCTCAAACGATAAACTAGTGATCGCGTGAACCTTTATTCGTAGTAACCAATTCCTTTTGTCTCATGATATTTTACTTGTTCGATATCCGATCATATGGTATCATCCATACCTAGTTCGATCCCATTACTGACAAGTACTCTTTTCTTGTTCCTATGATATAACATTCTTAGTGATCATTATCACTTGCTTGCAAGCTATGTTAATGTGATATCACCGAGAGGGCCCCGAGGATATCTCTCCGTCATCAGGATGGACAAATCCCACTCTTGATCCACGAGGCTCAACTAACACATTCCAAGTATCCGATGACATCTTTATAATCACCATGTTACTGTGTGACGTTTGATGTAATCAAAATACTTTTCCTGAGTCAGCGATTGATGTGATCTCATGGTCCAAGGATTAGGGTTACTTTGAGTGACGTTATAGTAGTGTAAATATAATGGCATGATCATATTACTATACTTTGGGAGTTTGTTCATCATATCATTCCACCAATGTTATGACCTCGTTATTAACAACATCCAATGTCACGATGAGGAAACCTTGATCATCTGTTAATCAACAAACTAGTGTAATGAGAGGCATCACTAGGAACCTTCTATTTGTTTATTAAACACACATGTATTAATGTTTCCTTTTAAAACAATTAGAGCATGAGAAATAAACATCTATTATAAACATGGAATAACATAATAATCATTTATTATTGCATCTGGGGCATATTCCTTTCAGAGATATTAGCCACTAAAATATCTGCATTCAACACATATGAGAAAAGCCTAGGGAACTTGTCACATAGGAGTTCCCCGTGATGCCAAAAAACATTCCAAAATAAAATAGAGCTCCTATTGCCTACAAACCATTGAGTAACACTTCGGTAGTCCTTGACTAGACTAAACATATCACGCCACAAAAAAAGATCCTCGCTTGGATGATGCATGATGAACTCTATTTCCATACAAGGACCAGACAAATTTACCCAAGGTACATTTTCTCTCTGTAGAACTTATGCAGCTGTTTGATCGAAAGAGCCTTGTTGTGCGATTCAAGATTTAAAACCCCTAGGCCACCATGTTTCTTGGGCTTACAAATAAGTGACCAAGCTATAAGTGAGTTTGATGAAGATGCATCATCGTTCTTATCCCAAAGTCCATGTCACCTCGATCTGTCACAAATATTTAGGATTGTTTTTGAACTTTGAGAGAGCATAGAAAGAAAGTGGGAAGTGACAAAAGCACACATTTGATATATTGAAGCCGTCCACTATAACCAAGAAACCTTCCACACGCATTTAATCTCCTTCCCACCATTCCTACAAGGGGTGGCATGTCCTCAATTGTTGGTTTTGTGGTGCCAAGAGGAAACCCAAGGTGGGTAAACGTTAGTTGTCCAATTTTACATCCAAAAATAGCGCAGGTTCTTGCAAACGTTGATCATAAACATTTATGTTCATCATGGATGATTTAGCATAATTAACCCGCAATCCAGTAGCTTGTGCAAATTGCTCTATTAAGTTTTTAAGGGCCAACAATTGAGTCGGATGTAACATCCCAAAACTTTAATCCAAGTGATCAATATCAAATCTACCCAATTTAGGGTTAACAAAAACTTTCCCATTTTAAAAATCTTTAAGCATTCATATGTGTGTGCATTTAAATAGGAGTTGTTTTGAATTGCCATGATTGAGTGATCTATTGTTTGTAAAATGACACTAAGGTGAATTACACATCATCTAGATCATCCCCAAGCAAATCCCAAAGAAAAAGAACTCCAAAAGAATTAAATAAAGAAATGGTCACATTTGCCATTTTAATCACATAGCCCACTTTGGCTATTCCTAGCACTCAAATTCAAACAGAAACAATTGTGGTTCTTTGCACCCCTTGCTTGTACAAGTAGTGATGTACCAAGGCCCACTTTGTGTCACCCCCAAAACATTCAAACTCTAAATTTAAATGGCAATTGAAAATTGAATCTAGTTCATATGTCTAGATACCACTTTTTCAAAAACCTCTCAAATGAACTCCATTTCAAAATCCCAAGCAAACCTAGATGCTCAAGCATAAGATGAATCACTCCACCAAAAATCTCTCAAAAATTCAAACAAAAGTTTCATGCGGCCATTTGATCGAACAGTTGGGAGGCAAAAAAATTCTGCCCTAACTAATATTGTTGCCAATTGATCCCTTGTCCCCCATTCGACCCTCTCTGCTCTCCCTGTCTCCCCTTGTTCCAACCAAACCATCAACCAGCTCCCCCTTCACCGCTAGTAGTAGTGGCGCGCCGCCCAAACTTGGTCACCGCCGGCCGAGCATGCGCAGCTCGCAGTAGACCACGCCGCACCAAACCAGTGTGCCCACTAGCTCCACCTAATCCTACCACGACTCTGTGTCCACCCCTCGATCAATGCCAGCCCCTAGACCACCCTAGAGCAGTGCCGCCCTTTCTCTCTGCGCCATGCGCAGCGCACGCCAGAGCGTCCTCGCCGCCAGCACACCACAGACCACGCCTCGACACCAAATCGCCCACGCCGCTCCGCCTTGATCACACCAACCCGCCAGACATGGCCGTGCACCGCCGCGCGACCCATAGTCGCCGGGAGCCGCGTCGAGTACCGCCTCTGTCTCCCAGAGTGCGGGAAGCTCCCGACCATTTGCCACCGCCCCTAGCATCGCCATTATGCCGTAGAGGACCGCTAGCAGACCGTCCACCCTCCGCCTACCCCACCCACACCGGTAGCCCCTTGTATCGCCGTCACCGACGAGCTCCGCCCACACCCGTCGGTCTCCTCATCGGGCCTATATATGGAGGCCACCGCCAGCCTCAATCACCACACCATCCCACTCCCCTCTCTCCACTGATTGTTTCCCCTCTCTCACCGGAGCCGCTCGAGCAGCCCATCGCTGGAATTCCGTCGGAGGTAGCCGCTGCAGAGGAGGAAAAGTTGCAGTCGATTTCGTCCACCTCAGCCCCAGCCGCAACCTCGCCTGAGCCCGCCGTCGCCGTCCAGTTCGTTTTCCCGCCTCGCCGCACTAGCTGAAGCCCTGGTACGTCCCCAGTAGACCCCCACTGACCATGCTAGGGTTCAGTCTAGCTGGCGACGAGTCCGTCGTCGACGACGACCGTGGACCGTTAGATCGTATTATAATCGTGCGGTCCTGATCGCCCCATACCGCATTGGGTTTTAAGTGCCGCTGACATAAGGGACCAACCTGTCAGTCGCCCTCTGCGCCGTGGAGCGCCACTGGGCCGGCCCATTTATTTTCCCACGCTGACCCAGTAATTCAAATTAGGAAATTTTTCTATTTAGACTTAAAATCAAATTTGTCCCTTAGTTTAAAACTCAATTCAGGGAGTTTTATAAATCCAAATTGAGTGATTCAAATTTTGTTGGAAAGATAATTTAAATCTCTATCCAAGACCGTTGGATTTAAATCATTTAGAGTTAGAGATATCTCCTAGTAAAAATAACAAGACAGAAGCTTTTCCACATTCAAACATTTTTCTAAAATCAACCAAGATAGATTTTTAGTTGATTCCAACTCTCAAAAATCAAATTTAACCATACCTATCTGAATATGTAATAATATTAAGGTTTAAATGTAGTGACTTTGGACTAGTACCAAAATAATGCTATATAGGCATTTCTAGTCACTTTAAATCATTAATTATTAAACTTAAACTTATTAAAATGTGATCCAACCCTTAAATCACATTCCCATATGTTAGAATATGTGGTGATGACATGTGTCCACATGATCCCATATTTTAATTGGAGAATATTAAATCTTAGTTAATTTCAATGAGTAGAAATTACGTTTCTCAAATAGAATAAATGAAGCTAGTTCATTAAACCTTGTGATGCTTGTGATGATAATAGATCATCAAATGTGTGCCTTAGTGTGCTGAGTAGACTAGTTAAGCATTGTTTGGTGATTGGTATTCCGTATGTATTTATAGACGATAGTACCGACCAAGTTGTCACATCCCAAAATTTTCCAAATTTTGAAATGTGAAAAATCAAACAAACAAAAGAAACAAAGGATGAAATTTAGGGGGAAAAGAAATTTTTGTTTCTAAATGGAAATACCAAAACCTAATTTAAACAGAATGAATTTTAAAATAAGGAAGTGACAAACAAATCCAATTCATTCATGCATCAAATGTATCTTGATCTTGAACACGTACATTTTAAACCTTTGGAAAAAGGATAAACCAAAAACCTAAACCCTAATAAGAAAATCACCACATCAAGTTCAATTCAATTCTATGTCTATGTTCCATATAGAATTTGGGCATAAGCATATTTAAGAGATCTATATGTGTAAACACAATTATAAAGCCACAAGAATTGGTTTCAAACTATTTGGAGCCATGGATAAAAAGTTATGATTTTTATAAGACTAAAGACATTATCTCAAGGTCAATAAAGCTCCAGAGGAAAATAAATTCTTGAAGGGAATAAAAGTAATTTTATATAATGATAAAGATGTATTGAATAAAACTAAAGGAAATATTTTTGAACCTTTTTGGAAACCTAGAGATATAGTTTTATAAGAAAAGGGTTTATAAAATAATAAAACAAATTCAAAATACTCTAAGTGCACTAACTACTAACTTATATTTTATAAAATATTCTGAAAAGATTTGGAGGTCATTTGCTAATTCAAATCAATTTGTAAAAAAGAAAAGCTAAAAAGAAAAAACAAAAGGAAGAAAAAACACAACACAACAACAACAGCCTACTCGGCCCAACTACCCCAGCCCACTAAGCCCACCCGGCTAACCCTCTCCCCTTCCGTTTTTTTCTCACCACCCCCTGCACACCCTCTCTCGCTGACGCCCTGGCCCAACTTCCAAGTCACCGCCACCTCACTGTCTTCAGCCAAACAACAAACTAACCGTTCCCCCTCCTCTGCCGTTTCTAATCGAAGCAAAATCGGGAGTTTGCATGATTAATTCTCCACTCCGGCCCCAGCCTCTTAACCCCCTATCCCTCCTCTTTGTTTTCCCCTCAAACGCCACCCCAAAGAGCCCCAGGCTCTCCAATTGTGAGCTCGGACCGCCGCGGTCACCGACGACTCCGGCGACGATTCCGGCGAGAACCGACCGTCCCACGCCCTCCTCTCTGTCTTATAATCTTCGCTAGCCTCGGGTGCATCTACTAATCCCCTCCATTTGCTTTATCATGCCCCAGTTTTGTCGCCACGGTCACCATCGGAGTTTCCTTCTGCCGCCACCGTTCGTCGATGATTCCGGTGAGTCGTGAGTTCCCGCCGCCCTACTTTGGCCACCGCCAGCTTCTACGAGACCTTGCGCACCTCACTGATGCCTTGTTTTGCCTACTCGAGCCCCAGGATGATGCCACCACCACGCACGAGCACCGACAGCTTCGGCAAGATCTCCGGCGAGGAATCCAGGACGAAACCGAGTGCCCCTCCCCCAACCGCGACCACCACCAATACCACCTCGACCGCCGCAACTTCCGGTAATAGTCCACGGTCTCCGTACCACTCTAGGATCACCGGAACACCACCCACCCGACGCTCCGCCGCTGCTCACAGTCGTCAGCGTCGCCAGATCGTGGCCAAGCGCTGAGATCCGTCGGATCTGTATCCTAGGGCCAGGATTAGGTCACTGACCGAAGTGGTATCGGCCGATCTGATCTGCCCGTTATCACTTATATCCAACGGCCCGCGTCGTCGATCCGACCGAAGTGGTACCGGCCAGTAGAATTAGGCCACGTGTCTCCCCCGGTTGCATTTAAAAGATTTAAATGGAATTTAGTGATTAAACTTAGAAATTCAATAACTTTTGATCCACAAATCAGAAAAATACAAACTTGGTGTCTATGGATTCAGAAAAATGAGTAGAACTGGAGCAATAATTTGGTACTTTTTGGACGGTTAAAATCACTTTTTATACATAACCATTTGTGGAGTATTTTTAGTATAAAAATTGTTGTGTAAATTATTTTTGAGTGAATCCTCTTGCAATTGGTTGTATATTGAACCATGTGACCAGAAACATCAACACAAAAAAAATGAACTTATAATTTGATGGCAGTAGAAAATATCACAATAAATACGCCTTATTCTAGTAAAAGAAAATTACTTTAAATAACCAAATTGCACTAAAATGGTTCCAATTGGAATTCCACCTATATAATAAGACCAGTAGGTGTGTGTAATATTCATAACTTTGTTCTAACAACTTGTTGAATAAAGTGATCTTGTTGCATGCTTGCATGCATTTCAATGTATTCATGTGTTGTTTTGTGATGCTAGTTTTGAGAGTGCTTTTTTCTTGATTGTATTGTTGTAGACCTTGAGGAGTGTAATCTTTGCAAGACCAAGGAGAGTACCTAAATATTCCACTATCAAGGCAAGTGGAACTATCATCAAGTCCTAATGTTTTCATTATACTTAGTGGATTTTTGTAGTATATGCATGATAGACTATATTATTATGCTATGATATATCTCCTATGTAGAATAGGGAATGGTAGTTTCTACTTGGTAGGTGAAACACCGTAAGATTAGAAATGCTTAGCCTGCTATTGTTTTCAGGGTGGAATATCATATGATGATTATATGGAGTATTGGAAAATATATGTTTTCTATAATAAAACAAGTCCTTAATGAAACACCTGGGTGGAAATGGGACTTGCTTGGATTATGTTGAGTGGTTACTCAGGGGCCATTTCTATGGTCATCTGGTGTATCACACTTGTGGACGGCCACCCAGGAACAAAGAGATTGGAGACGTTCTTGTCGCGAAGCTTCGAGTGCAGCCACATGGCATATGGGCTCTGCCTTGACCGACTAAGTTGTGAGAACTCAGCCAGACGGACATAGGGTGGAAGTGATGATAGGATGGAACGCGTCCATGGTGGTCTGAGGGATTGCTTTTGAAAAGTCTCGTCTCGATGCATGTCGAGTCTTGTGGGGAAAGTGCACCACCTCTCGAGAGGGTAAAACTAAGTACTTAGCCGTGTCCCCGGTTATGGACAATTTCTGAGCCTCAAGACAATGAAGCAGAATCAAGAATCTCATAATTCTAATTTATCTAAGTTAAAACTTGATGGGTGAACAAGGGTTGTTGGTTCATTGATTTCTATCAATGGAACCTAGGTTCACTAATTTCTATCAGTGGTACCACTATGTTGTGATTGGAAATATTACCTAGAGGGTATCCAGTGTAACTTAGTTGATAGTAAGTGTTGTAAACTATTTATAAAAGGATAGGGAAAAACTTCCTTGATGCAAGCTAGCCAAAGCTCTACCTGGCCAGATATGCATGTAGTAATAGGTTCCACTTTATATCCACATACTAGTGACACTTGCCAATACAATTCAAAATGTATTGACCCTTGTGGTTGTAACTTATCATGTTGCAGGATTATTTGATGATAGTGAAGTTTGATGAGTAAGGGATTACGATTCTGCACCCAACATGTTTGCATGTGGCACATGAAGATGAAGGACTCCATGCTTTATAGTTATATCTGTTGCTTTGTAATAAGATAGCCATATGAGCTATGTAAGATGCAATGAACTATTTTATTCCTGGATTTGCGATGTAATATGACCTTTGTTTCTTGATATTACATCTTAAACTGTGGGTGCTAGCTATTCGATCTAGGGACTAGCATTATAAACACAGGGATGTGCACCTTAACGGGTTCGGGTCATGACAGATGGTTCCTAGAGCACTGTGTTGCCTGTAGGTTCGTAACCCTAGGATTTGGATAACCCCTTAGAATAATAGGAGTTGTATTTGTTCTAAGTTATTTACAAATAATCTTGTAAATCCTTTCCTTAGTTTTTGTATCTCTCCCTTTCAATTTGATGACAAAGGACTTCAACACCATCACCGCAAAGGACGTCAACTTCATATCAAAGGACCTTCAACTTCATCATTGCAAAGGGCCTCAACTTCATCATCACTAAGGAGTTCATCTTGAGCATCACTAAGGATTTTAGCTTCAACATCATCAAGGACTTCAACATCACCAAGGACTTCAGCTTCAGCATAGATAAGGACTTTGGCTTTAACATCATCAAGGACTTCATCTTCAGCATGGCTAAGAACTTCAAGTCTCAACACCTCAA
The DNA here is from genome assembly GCA_916181665.1 of Avena sativa. Lineage (NCBI taxonomy): Eukaryota > Viridiplantae > Streptophyta > Magnoliopsida > Poales > Poaceae > Avena > Avena sativa. Next base: position 536,635,914 of record OV702289.1, on the reverse strand, counting down.
AGGACTTTCACTTCAGGATCAATGAGGACTTCAAGACCGCCTACTTTGGAATTGGACTTCTCAACATCGTCAACACACTAGATCAACATATCTCCATCACCAAAAGAAGCCGGGAGAAGAAGTTTTAGAAGGAAGATTTATTCTTCAGTAATTATAGGACTTGGAAATTTTATATAGGATCCTGTTGATAATAGGAGCAATCAACAACTTAGGAAATGATGAGCTACATGCCTAACTCAAGGAGAAGGACAAGGCATTCTAGGATCAAGAAGAGAAGTAAAGATCAATGGAAAAGTTCAAGTTTTGTAGAAAATAAGATGAGAGAGAAATCAGGAAAGATCTTAGGATTAGAAACTTATCTATTATGGTTTTACTAGGTTATATTAGTTTTTGTTCTCGTGGAACTATCTTGATTCATTTGGATATCTTCAAGAAGTCTATCAAGGAAGACAACAACAAGATAATGGGACTTTGGATATTCACCAACTTGGAACCTCACTCTACGAGAAGTGCTGCATGGAGGGATATTGAAGAACTTGGAGAAATACTTAGGCATAGACTACACAACACTTGGAAAGACTTCAAGGAAGAGAAGAAATATACTCAAGACCTGGATACTAAGGAAACTCAACTTAGGAGGACCTTGTGACAAGATGACATAAGGAAACCTTGATCTCATTCCTAATTCATTAGCTATGGAGAAGGATGGAATAATCCCAAGGGAATAATATCAAGTGAAACCTTGTACATGGACCACCACATTAGTTATTCGTTTAAATAATCGAGTTTGTGATTGTTTATGGGTCATACCAATCTATGTGGTATGGCAATAATATTTTGTTTGCCTAAGTAATGTTTGAAAATTGTTGTGTGTATGTATGATTGAAATTGCTTGCATATTGCTTTGTGTGATCTATTGTGTATGACTAGAATTCTTTCCCTTGGAATCTTTTTCTATTTTAATCCCTACCTAATCCAAATAGATGACTTATCTAAGAGACCACGACTCTAACATCAATGATGGTGACAACAACCATGAGATGCCCAATGCAATGCAACTTCGAGCACCACAAACAAAGTTGAATCGAGTGACAAGCCAGTTTTTAGCCAACAACCACAACAACACTGAGTTAAACCCAAGAAATCTAAGGTTATTAGGAGCTCAATCCCAATTGTTGCAAAGAACGACCAATCAGATGATCCACATGAGCAACAATCCTCCACAGAGAGACCATGACAACAATGACTTGAAGGATGATATTGTGACAAGACCAAGAGCTTGCAAAATATGTGGAGACATAGGACATACTTATAAAGAGCATACTGATCAGTGCCCTAATTGTGATGGAAGCCATCTAGTTGGAGAATGCCCCACATCTCAAGTTACATGTTTCCTCTATGAAGGAACTGATCATATCGCTGTCCAATGCCACATCTACCCTGTACTTCAAGGGATGAAACATCAAGCTAAGGATGGAATATATCAAGTCTTTTTGAACACCCATGAAGGTAAAACTTCCACCAAGAATGATGAAGTCAAAGTAAAATCTCAAAACGCACCTCCATACAAAGTAACCAACTTTGGTGAGCATAAGAGGAAGCATTGACGTTTTCCTCGGAACCGTTCTAAGAATCGAGGAAGATTTCCTAAATTTGTGGTGGAATATGAAGAACATGAGCTAACAGACCTCTTAGCCTAGGAGAAACCCAAAAAGAAGAAGGACATTAGTGAACTGCAGTGTTATAATTGAAAGGAACTAGGACATTATGCATCAAATTGTCCAGAAAAGGAGAAGAACAAAACAGAGGAACCCGAACAAGGAAAAGAGAGCGTAAAGAAGGATGATAGCAAGAAGCTAGTACACTATGCAAGGGACTTCCCTAAGAACAAGAACGATGCTGAGAGTCATGATAGGAACATGCTGATCACTACCACAACAAATTTCAATGGATATTATAAGGATGGAGGTCTAGTTCCCTGTTTCAACTGTCACAATCTTGGACATTATGCCCATGAGTGTTTGGCAGAGAAAATTCTCGACTACCAATGAGAAGAATGTTTGGTAGGGAAATGCCTCAACCATGTCACATGTTTCAAATGTGGAAATAAGCGACACTATGCAAACAACTGCCCAGAGAAACTGTATCGAAACACCAAGTAAGTTCCAAGATACAATCTAGTCAATTCCTTTTAAGGGTGGTAGTATCCTAGCTGTCCTAAAACCAACCTGTTGTTTCTAGCCTTCCCGAATCTCGGGACGAGATTCCTTTTAAGGGTGGTAGCCTATCACATCCCAAAATTTTCCAAATTTTGAAATGTGAAAAATCAAACAAACAAAAGAAACAAGGAATGAAATTTAGGGGGAAAAGAAACTTTTGTTTCTAAATGGAAATAGCAAAACCTTATTTAAAAAAAATGAATTTCAAAATAAGGAAGTGACAAACAAATCAAATGCATTCATGCATCAAATGTATCTTGGTCTTGAACACTTACATTTTAAACCTTTGGAAAAAGGATAAACCAAAAACCTAAACCCTAATAAGAAAATCACCACATCATGTTCAATTCAATTCTATGGCTATGTTCCATATAGAATTTGGGCATAAGCATATTTAAGAGATCTATATTTGTAAACAAAATTATAAAGCCACAAGAATTGGTTTCAAACTATTTGGAGCCATGGATAAAAAGTTACGATTTTTATAAGACTAAAGACATTATCTCAAGGTCAATAAAGCTCTAGAGGAAAATAAATACTTGAAGGGAATAAAAGTAATTTTATATAATGATAAAGATGTATTGAATAAAACTAAAGGAAATATTTTTGAACCTTTTTGGAAACCTAGAGATATAGTTTTATAAGAAAAGGGTTTATAAAATAATAAAACAAATTCAAAATACTCTAACTGCACTAACTGCCAACTTATATTTTATAAAATATTCTGAAAAGATTTGGAGCTCATTTGCTAAATCAAATCAATTTGTAAAAAAGAAAAGCTAAAAAGAAAAAAACAAAAGGAAGAAAAAAAACACAACACAGCAGCAACAGCCTACTCGGCCCACCTACCCCAGCCCACTAAGCCCACCCAGCTAACCCTCTCCCCCTCCATTTCTTTCCTCACCGTCCCCTGCACACCCTCTCTCGCTGACGCCGTGGCCCCACTTCCACATCACCACCACCTCACCGTCTTCAACCAAACGATGAACTGACCATTCTCCCTCCTCTGTCATTTCTAATCGAAGCAAAATCAGGCGTTTACGTGATTAATTCTCCACTCCAGCCCTAGCCTCTTAACCCCTATCCCTCCTCTTCGTTTTCCCCTCAAACGCCACCCCCAGAAAGCCCCCAGGATCTCCAATTGTGAGCTCAGACCGCCGCGGCCACCGACGACACCGGCGACGATTCCTTCGAGAACCGACCGTCCCGTGCCCTCCTCTCTATCTTATAATCTTTGCGAGCCTCGGGTGCATCTACTAATCCCCTCCATTTGCTTTATCATGCCCCAGGTTTGTCGCCACGGTCACCACCGGAGTTTCCTTCTGCCGCCACTGTTCGCCGGCGATTCCGATGAGTCGTGAGTTCCCGCCGCCCTACTTTGGCCACCGCCAGCTTCTACGAGACCTTGCGCACCTCACTGATGCCTTGTTTTGCCTGCTCGATCCCCAGGACGACGCCACCACCACGCACGAGCACCGGTGGCTTCGCCAAGATCTCCGGCGAGGAATCCAGGACGAAACCGAGCGCCCCTCCCCCAACCGCGACCACCACCGAGATCACCTCGACCGCCGTAACCTCCGATAATAGTCCACGGTCTCCCTACCCCTATAGGATCGCCGGAATGCCACCCACCCGACGCGCCGCCGCCGCTCACAGTTGTCAGCGCCGCCAGATCGTGGCTAAGCGCTGAGATCCGTCGGATCTGTATCCTAGGGCCAGGATTAGATCACTGACCGAAGCGGTATCGGCCGATCTGATCCACCCGTTATCACTTATATCCAACGGCCCGCGTCGTTGATCCGACCAAAGCTGTACCGGCCAGTAGAATTAGGCCACGTGTCTCCCCCGGTTGGATTTAAAAGATTTAAATGGAATTTTGTGATTAAACTTAGAAATTCAATAAGTTTTGATCCACAAATCAGAAAAATACAAACTTGGTGTCCATGGATTCAGAAAAATGAGTAGAACACAGTGGAGCAATAATTTGGTACTTTTTGGACGGTTAAAATCACTTTTTATACATAACCATTTGTGGAGTATTTTGAGTATAAAAATTGTTGTGTAAATTATTTTTGAGTGAATCCACTTGCAATTGGTTGTATATTGAACCATGTGACCAGAAACATCAACACCAAAAAATTAAACTTATAATTTGATGGCAGTAGCAAATATCACAATAAATATGCCTTATTCTAGTAAAAGAAAATTACTTTAAATAACCAAATTGCACTAAAATGGTTCCAATTGGAATTCCACCTATATAATAAGACCAGTAGGTGTGTGTAATATTCAGAACTTTGTTCTAACAACTTGTTGAATAAAGTGATCTTGTTGCATGCTTGCATGCATTTCAATGTATTCATGTGTTGTTTTGTGATGCTAGTTTTGAGAGTGCTTTTTGCTTGATTGTATTGTTGTAGACCTTGAGGAGTGTAATCTTTGCAATACCAAGGAGAGTACCTAAATGTTCCACTATGAAGGCAAGTGGCACTATCATCAAGTCCTACTGTTTTCATTATACTTAGTGGATTTTTGTAGTATATGCATGATAGACTATATTATTATGCTATGGTATATCTCCTATGTAGAATAGGGAATGGTAGTTTCTACTTGGTAGTTGAAACATCGTAAGATTAGAAATGCTTAGCCCTGCTATAGTTTTCGGGGTGGAATATCATATGATGATTATATGGAGTATTGGAAAATATATGTTTTCTATAATAAAACAAGTACTTAATGAAACACCTGGGTGGAAATGGGACTTGCTTGAATTATGTTGAGTGGTTACTCAGGGGCCATTTCTATGGTCAGCTGGTGTATCGCACTTGTGGATGGCCATTTCTGAAAAGTCTCATCTTGATGCATGTTAAGTCTTGTGGGGAAAGTGCACCACCTCTCGAGAGGGTAAAACTAAGTACTTAGACGTGTCCCCAATTATGGACAATTTCTGAGCCTCAAGACAATGAAGGAGAATCAAGAATCTCATCATTCTAATTTCTCTAAGTTAAAACTTGATGGGTGAACAAGGGTTGTTGGTTCATTGATTTCTATCAATGGAACCTAGGTTCACTAATTTCTATCAGTGGTACCACTATGTTGTGATTGGAAACATTACCTGGAGGGTATCCAGTGTAACTTAGTTGATAGTAAGTGTTGTAAACTATTTATAAAAGGATAGGGAAAAACTTCCTTGCTGCAAACTAGTCAAAGCTCTACCTGGCCAGATATGCATGTAGTAATAGGTTCCACTTCATATCCACATACTAGTGACACTTGCCAATACAATTCAAAATGTATTGACCCTTGTGGCTGTAACTTATCATGTTGCAGGACTATTTGATGATAGTGAAGTTTGATGAGTAAGGGATTACGAGTCTGCACCCAACATGTTTGCCTGTGGCACATGAAGATGAAGGACTCCATGCTTTATAGTTATATCTGCTGCTTGTAATAAGATAGCCATATGAGCTATGTAAGATGCAATGAACTATTTTATTCCTAGATTTGCGATGTAATATGACCTTTGTTTCTTGATATTACATCTTAAACTATGGGTGCTAGCTATTCGATCCAGGGACTAGCACTATAAACACAGGGATCTGCACCTTAACGGGTTCGGGTCATGACAGAAGTCTACGAGGAGGAGGAGTTCTACCAAGAGGAGGAGGAAGAGAATTTCAACCACTACACCAACCAAGGCAAGCCATCATTTAACAATGCAAGCTAACCCTTGCAAGCTAGATAACCTAAGAAAATGCATTAGGCATCCTTTGGTCATACCATGTTGACTTATACCTACTCTAAGTTTAATTTACAAGCTTTACTTTCTTTACTTTACCAAAGTCTTTTACTTGTTTAAAGGTAGCATAAAGAGTATAAAACTTGACCTATCTAGTTAAACTTAGATGTCATTCTATGGCATGAGATTGAGATTAGCATTCCACCTTAGTGAACACTCTTAACTTAGTAGTTGGACTAAACCAAAACTTGATTCACTTTAGATGGGAATACTTGGTGAAAATGATTTGTGAAAACCTTGGAATGATGAGTCATTCTATTGAGATATTTTGACATGTGTTGAGAAACACAAATGGTTGATGATGATGAAGAAAATGTTGAGGCAGGAGCCTCAGCCCTTTTATAAAAAACTGATGGTTGGGTTCAGATGCGATACCATTCCAATTTTACCGTACAACCACAATACCTGAATTGGGTAAGAATTAGCTGGAAGTTTATATGTATTAATATTAGTTCCCTCACGGGAGAGGTTTGAGCTGAGGCTACCTCTCAATGTTGTCCACCTATGAAGTGCCCAAGATGACAGATGGTCATGGTTGGGAGGCCATGCTCATAGGAGAGGTGCTTATACTAGGGTGTGTAAAGGAAAGGTTATGTTTGATTATCTGCATACTAAGTATGATGATTCAGGGTTATCCCTGACAGATGTATCGAATCTTTTGGTGAAAGTGTACCACCTCTACAAAGTGTTAAACTATTCGAATATCCGTGTCTGCAGTTATGGACAGTTGTAATGGCCATACTGTTCCGTTGTGAGATGTTTTCAAAACAACTTATGAAATGAATTGTGACATGACTTGACCACAACAGAGTTGTTACTATGACAACTAAGTTCCCACTTAGGTGTTTTCAAACGTATTTATCTTTCTTTGTTTCTGAACTCATCTTAGGTTTCAAACTTAACTTTACAAATAAACTTAGGGTTAGCCTTCCTACTAGAACTATCTTACTTGTTAGTGATAGTTTGAGAGTACTTAAAGAGTACTCAGGGCTTTTGTCCCTGGCTATTCCTATGGCCAGACTATGAAGGAGATTTCCAACATGAAGGACATCAGGATGGCTATGATAACTAGGATCATCTCCCATCGTCAGCATTGCCTATGACTCTGAAGATGGACCCCACCACTATGCTATTCATTCCGCTACTTGATTGTACTAAGACTAGATCCTGAGATCCTTTATTTGTGTAAGACCTTATTATGGTTTGTAAAGGATGATGTACTGTGATATCCAATCTGTTATGTCTCGGGATTGCGATGTATGGCATAACAAGCATCTGGGATTAAAAATCCGGGTGTTGACAAGTGATAAATTGCAAATGTATCTATAATTTTTGATGTTCCTTGCTTGGTTTTATCCACTTTCTTGTGTTTTATTCCAACTTTGGAGAACTTTTCATATGATTTCTTGGACTAACCTATTAACAAGAGCCACAGTGCCAGCTGCCTGTTTTCTGCTGTTTTTGGTTCCAAGAAAGTCAGAAAATGAATATTCTCGAAATTGGAGGGGACAAAAGCCAAAGTGCCTATTTTTCCGGAAGTCATCAGATGCCAGAATACGAGACGGAGAGGGGCCAGAGGCCGGCCACACCACCTGGTCTCGTGGCCAGGCTTGGCCCGCACCAGGGGTGGTGTGGTGGCCCCTTGCACCCCCTCGGTCTCCCCTTCCGCCTATAAGATACCCTCGGGACGAAAACCCTAAGGGCCCGATCAAAAATCCACGAAAGAGTCTGTAGCTGCCGTCATCTCCATCCCTAGATCGGGAGGGATCTAAAGCTCTTCCCAGCACCCTGCTGGAGAGGGGAATTCACCCTGGAGGCCTTCTTCATCACCATGCAAGCCTCCGGTGTGATGCATGAGTAATTCATCTTTTGACTACGGATCCTTGTAGTAGCTATATGGCTGGTTCTCCTCCTTTGTGCTTTCATTTTTAGATCTTGTGAGCTCCGTTCATGATCAAGATCATCTATTTGTAATTCTGCATATTGTGTTTGCGGGGATCCGATGGATATTGAGATGCTATTTCAGATTGATATTGATTCTATCATGTCTTTGTTATTTGTGATCTTGCATGCTTTCCGTTGTTAGTAGGTATCTTGGCCAAGTAGATGCTAGCAACTCCAAGAGTTAGTATTTATGCTCGATAGTGGGTTCATGCCTCTGGTAATCTGGGGAAGTGACAGAAATCTCTAACGTACTAGATGTGTTGTTGCTACTAGGGAGGAAACAACAATCCTTTGTTCATAGAACAATCGTATTGTTTACTTTACACGCAGTTCGTAAGGCAATAATCTGTTGCTTGCCACTTAATACTGGAGGGGGTTCGGATGATAACCTGAAGGTGGATTATTAGTCATAGATGCAGTTGGATGGCGGTCTATGTATAATGTTGTAATGCCCAATCAAATCTCAAAGGAGTCAAGATGATTAGTATATGCATGTATTACTTTCTCGATGTTTGTCAATTGCCCCGCTGTAATTTGTTCACCCAGCATGTTATCTCTCTAAGGAGAGCCACCTCTAGTGAGCTATGGATCCTGGTCCTTGTCTTTTACATACAATCTACAATCTTTTACTGCTTTGTGTTTACGTTCTACAAACTTTTACTTCTTTCCACTCGATATGTTTAATCCTTTGTTTTTCGCAAAACACGGTGAGATTAACAACCTCATCGCAAGTTGGGGACAAAGTTCTTTGGTTGTGTTATGCAGGTCTCCACGTTGCTACTAGCACCGGTAGTGCGCCCTGCCAAAGCTCAGCTAGTAACACCTTTGGGGTGTTTCCTTGCTCCTACTGGTTCGATTAAACCTTGGTTTCATAACTGAGGAAACTTGTTGTTGTGCTCATCATACCTTCCTCTTGGGGTTCCTAACGAGCTCTACATCAACATCGCTCCAGCATTTTTCTGGCGCCATACACAGAGCCATGAAGCATTTTTTTCTGGCGCCGTTGCCAGGGAGTCAAGCACATCTTCACAAGGGGAGTCCCTCATAACCAATCTCTTTACTTTGTTATTTTTTTTGCTTAGTTTCTTTTTGCTTTGTTTGATTGTTTCTTTATCAAAAACACAAAAAAATAGTTTTACAAGTTTGCTTTCTTATTTGAAAACACACAAAAAATTAGTCCCTATCTTGAGTTGCCACTATGTCTAGCCTTGCTCCAATCACTATGTCACCCGAGGAAATGATTTTCACTTTTAAACAAGGAATGGAAGAGAGTTTCAAGGAAGCTTGGTCTAGAATCTCTGATCTACATAAAAAAACTGAGCCTAAAATGACTCAAAGCTTGTTCCTTAGCAGTTTTTACCTTGGCATTGCTCTTTGGTATAGATATGCTTTAGATGCTGTTGTGGGAGGAGAATTCCTCCAATGTAATGAGGATGATGCTATAAATGCTATAAAGAAATTGATCGTCACTTACAACTTCCCTAGCCAAACTGATATTTCTTTCGCAAAAATATTTGCTAGATTGAACACTCTTGAGACTAGCACTACTAGCTTAAAAGACTGCTATAATGCGCTTAGGGAGCATCACAATTATGTTCCAATAAATTCTGAACCATCAAAGTGGCTCCCTACATTAAAGATTGATATAAACACTGAAACTTTTCAAGCTCGCTGTGATATCATGTCTGAATTTTGTCTTATGGCCAAAGATATTTATGAATCTTTGAATACTTGGGGGCTTACTGAAGGAGGAAAATAAATATCTCTTGCTAATAATGCTACCATTTTACCTATTGGAAAAGCTGAAGGAGTGTTTACAAAGATCCTTGGGAAAATGATTTCTACTGATTATCTTGTTATTGAATGTGCAGGAAAATGACAAATTACACTTGGAAGGTCCCTATTAGAACTCCTTGGACCAATAATAGATGTGGGAAAAGGGACCATGCACCTTTCTTATCCACCAAACAATCATATTTTCCCCAAGGTTAAGAATAAAAGTAAGAGAGGTAAGGGCAAGAAATTTGGTTTTAATGCTTCTTCATTTGAGAACACTTGATTCTTTCTTGCTTCTTATGCCTAACTTAAAGGCGTTAAAGAAAAGTACTTATTTGGAGATAACCCAAAAGTTTACATGAGTTTTGTAAGTTATTACCTCTATAATAACCTCTCCTTATCATTTTTATTTTCTTTTTGTGCCAAGAGTAACCTCTAATGAGAGAGAAGTAATGATTTGGAAAGTTGCTGTCCCGAAACAGATTTCTGTGCTTCACCGTAAAAATTCGTGTAAAATCTGTGAACGTCTTTTTGAGGCGTGACTTTTTGTACTTCTGCCCCAGGTTGTTATCTAACTTTTTTTAGTTCAAAACTTTTTAATTTGAGCAACAGAATGTCTTCGAAAAAATTCGTCTTTACCTGCTGGTCTGTTTTGACAGATTTCTGCCATTTTCTGCATTTGCTTCTTGTTGGTTCCTTTTTGAGTTCTTTTGGGGAATTGAGCTTTTTGAGGGATGTGCTACAGTATCTAGTGTTCTAATGGAAGTTTATTTGGTGTTAGAACTTAACCTTAAGACTTATTTATCTTGAGTGCACTAATGTTGCTAATAAAGATTGTGTGAAGTTTTGTATGAAGGAAAAATTTCAGGTGTATCGAAGGAATGAGTAATGAGATGAAGGATGGACTAAATCTGAAGATTGGGGATGCCACGCGTGTCACACTAAGAAATATATAAGAAGTACAAGCGTCAAAGCTTGGGGATGCCCAAGGCATCCCCTTCTTCATCAATAAAAATCCCAGGTTTCTTCCAAACGCTTCATTTTTATTGTTTCATGCACAGTTGTGTTGTTCTTGGAGCGTCTTCTTTTTCATTTTCATTTTGGTTTTCGTTTGCTTGGTTTGCTTAGTTTTCTGAGTAAATTGGTTGGACCCCCTCTTTCATACATTGGTTTGCAAATAGTTTGGTTTGGTTTGGAAAAGAGTAGGAAAGTTCATACTTATGTGGTAAAAAGAGTTTGTTTTTGACTGTGGTCTATGCTCTGTCATGCCATGCTTGATATTGATTTGGCTTTATGCTTAGTATTATTTTCTGTAGCATGAATTGTTATAAACAATTTAGATTGCTTAATGTGCCTTGGATGAATCATGCGTTGTTTTAGCATATTAAAGCATAGTATAGTGGTATTCTCCTTTGATGCTTTATTTGGGTTGACTTGGCGCATACTCACACCATGTTATGAATATATCAAGCCACCATATTCTTTATGATCCTTTAGTTTTCAACTTGTAGTATCACTTTGTGCTTTGATCAATGATGTTTTGTCGCTCTACATGATTATGGCCATTATTGCTCTCTTAGTTTATCGCTCCCAGTATTTTTCTAGCCTCCACAACCAAGTATGAGTTCCACTTATGCATCCAACTCCCTAAACCAAGTTATTCCAAAGAGTCCACCATACCTTCATACTAGCTTATGCTATTCCAAGTATATTCATGCTTTTGTTTACCTTCCAAATTAAAATTGTTATGAGAAAACTAGTGATTAAAGCTCTCACGAACTTGATGGCACACTTTAATTTTTTTTGCATCTAATAAACTTGAACCATTGGGTCCTTCTTTGTTGCGTATATGCTTGCGCTTTATAAGATGAAGTTAGCCGAACCATGTATCATGGGGATCGCTTTCAACACTGCATTTGGTACTTTGTACCTAGTTGATATCATGTTCTTTTGCTTATGGATCCCGGCGGTGTGAAATAAAAGTGGAACTTGTAAGATCATGGAGTTTGTATGTGTGTTAGAGAAACGTCTGGGCCGCTAGCCTAAGCCATGCCTAATCATGGTGGAAACTTGCAGCATCACCGTAATGAGCACTCTATGAAGCATCATCAATAAAAACTATGCAAATAGCAAATAAAAAAGATCGTTGAGATGCTCATTGTCTGCTTGCCTTGTCATTTTGATTATGGGATAGCTCCTGTATCATGTGCAAGGGGTACCCCGTTGGCGGTTCTTAATGATACACATGTACTTACAATGACAAGAGCTTGCTCGTGACTAAAGTTGAGTAGCATGAGGTTCGGTCTTCGTAAGTAAGGGGCATGAGATTTCGGTTTATAACTTGTCAAGCATATCCTCTTAGTTGTGTTACTTTAACCTTAATCACTGGTAATCTGGGGAAGTGACAGAAATCTATAAGGTACTAGATGTGATGTTGGTACTAGGGAGAAAACAACAATCCTTTGTTCATAGAACAATCGTATTGTTTACTTTACACGCAGTTCGTAAAGCAATAATCTGTTGCTTGCAACTTAATACTGGAGGGGGTTCGGATGATAACATGAAGGTGGATTATTAGTCATAGATGCAGTTGGATGGCGGTCTATGTATAATGTTGTAATGCCCAATCAAGTCTCAAAGGAGTGAAGATGATTAGTATATGCATGCATTGCTTTCTCGATGTTTGTCAATTGCCCCGCTGTAATTTGTTCACCCAGCATGTTATCTATCTAAGGAGAGCCACCTCTAGTGAGATATGGATCCTGGTCCTTGTCTTTTACATACAATCTAAAATCTTTTACTGCTTTGTGTTTACTTTCTGCAAACTTTTACTTCTTTCCATTCGATACGTTTAATCTTTTGTTTTCCGCAAAACACGGTGAGATTGACAACCTCATCGCAAGTTGGGGACAAAGTTCTGTGGTTGTGTTGTGCAGGTCTCCACGTTGCTACTAGCACCAGTAGTGCGCCCTGCCAAAGCTCAGCTAGTAACACCTTTGGGGTGTTTCCTTGCTCCTACTGGTTCGATTAAACCTTGGTTTCATAAGTGAGGGAAACTTGCTGCTGTGCTCATCATACCTTCCTCTTGGGGTTCCCAACGAGCTCTACATCAACACCGCTCCAGCATTTTTCTGGCGCCATACATTTTTCTGGTGTCCTCATCCGGAATTCCTTGGAGCTCAACTCCCGAGTCCACCAGGAGGATATTTACAATGTCTAGTGACTGGTGATCTTCGAGGCAAGATAGAAGCACCAGTATCTAGGAGGATTCAGTTCTCCGTGAGCTAAGATGGATTATCTAGGGCAATGCATGAAGCTCTTGCACGTCTGTGTGACCTAAGTGTCAACCTAATCGAAGGAACCTGCTTTGTTCACTATGCAAGGCGTGATTCCATGGGAATGCCGCTCGAGATGCCAAGTCACCCAATACTGAAGCATCAAGTGGAGAACCTCGACTTCCTACTGTACGACAGGAAGAAGGAGTTGGACAATGCAAGAGAGCTCGCCAACAACATCCTTGCCATTGCCACCCAGAAGGCCCAGACATTCTCACTACTCGTCAAGGATCGTCAGTCTCTGCACCGTCAACGCTCCAAGAAGGATCGCACCATCGACCATCTTCGCAAGAAGGTGGCCGACCACAAGAAGACCATCAAGGAGCAAGAAGCTCAGCTTGCTGTAAAGGAAGAAGAAGAGGAAGGTGAAGATATCCAAGGGGATGTTGACTCCTACCTCAGCAATGATGATGACTTTCTGGAGGAGGATGCCGTGGACTTCTACACCGACGATGATGACCCGACTTCATCGATGATGAGTAGATGCACTAGAGCACTGTCGTAGCATGAGGAGTATCAGTCCCATTGTATCATAGCTTACAGAATGGTTCTTAAAACCATCCGTTTTCCTTTCATGTTGTGGTGTGTGTGCGTTTGTATCGCGTGCTTTGCTTGAATGAATGAAAAGAGGTTAGTTGCAAAACCTGAGTCAAACTCAAAGTTTTAGCTTTGAAATCAAAACCATGAACCTTAGAACTTTCCCTCTTACCCCTTTATCTATTTGAATCTTCAGATGACTCATGAAAACCAAGGAGGGAGCAGCTCATCGCAAGACCCAATGCTACAGATTCTGCAGACTCTCATTGCAGACCGTGAAGCTAGCAGGGCAGAGCACCAAGCTAATCTAGCAACACTACACCAAATCACCCAGATGGCTCACAACAACTAGAACCATGGAAATCATGATCATCATGGATCCAAACTAAAAAACTTCTAGAATACCAATACCCCAATCTTTAGTACTTCAGAGAACCCACTGGATGCCGATGACTGGTTGTAGACAATGGAAAACAACTTGGAAGTAGCAGGAGTGGATGCCAACGAGAAAGCTCTTTTTGCCACCCACTATTTGACAGGAGATGCAAGAGCATGGTGCAACAGCATTCGCACAATGAACCATGGTCAAGTGATGACATGGGAATCCTTCAAAATCAAGTTCAGCCACACCCACGCGCCGCAGGGTCTAGTCACCCGAATGAAGGATGAATTCAGAGAGTTGAAGCAAGGCAGAATGACTGTAGTGGAGTACCATGACAGATTCATGTCCTTAGCCAGGTATGCACCTAATGAGATCAACATGGAGGCCAAGAAGAAAGAGAGATTCCTGAACGGACTGCATGATGAGATGCAGACTGTCCTCGTCAACATCCGTTTCCAGGATCTCGAAGAGCTAGTCGACTCTTCCATTCAGATGGAAGGGAAGATTAATCAAGCAAACGACAACCACAAACGTCGTATGATGCACCAAGCTGGATCCAACAGTCACCAGAAGTACTGTCCCAACCCGTCTGCGGGATATGCACCGAGGAAAAATTGACCCCCAATGTCTCGCCCAAGCTACCCCAACCGTAGCGGAGGAAATGTGAAGTCCGGAGGAAACAACAATCACCCTGCAACTCTAGCAATTTCAACCGTGCACCTCCCAAGAGCAACAATAACAACAACAACACTGCACCCAGAACTGGAAGCAATGCTGTGCCCGTGGCAGTGAAAGACAAGTCTCAGATCACTTGTTTCGAGTGTGGAGCGAAGGGTCACTATTCCAATGAGTGCCCCAAGAAGATTGTCGCCACTGGCAATGTGAATGCCCCAGCTCAACAGTAGCGTCGTGTTCAACCAGGAAAAAGATTCGCCCCAGGGAACCCTCACAACCGCAATGGCCGTCTCTTCCACATGAACGCCGAATAATCCCAAGAAGCGCCAGATGTAGTGCTGGGTATGTTTTCTATCAACTCAGTTTTAGCAAGAGTGTTGTTTGATTCTGGAGCATCGCACTCATTTGTCACCGAAGAGTTAGCATGCACTAGTAAGATTCACCCAACCAACTTAAAGCATGTCATGATAGTTCAAATCCCCGGTTCAACTACAAAAGCTAGAAAAATTTGCAAAGTTGTGCCTATCAGAATACCTGGGATAGATTTTTACGCCAATCTAATAGTACTTGGAACCAAAGGTTTGGAAGTAGTACTAGGAATGGATTGGATATCAAAGCATAAAGGATTGATTGACTGTGCCAAGAAAGCCATCACCATGACCAGTAGCTCTGGAGTATCAGTAGAGCATATCTCTGAAACCTTGCCCCGTCAATTCAAGTGTAATAAGAGTCTAGCCCTACCCACCATTGACCAAGTCAAAGTAGTCTGTGAATACCCCGACGTATTCCCAGATGAATTGCCCGATATGCCCCCGGATAGGGATATTGAGTTCATTATTGAACTAATCCCCGGAACCGGACCCATAGCCCAGAGACCCTATAGTATGAACCCCTCAGAGTTAGTGGAATTGAAAAAAGCTGTTGGATGCTATGTTGGCAATAGGCTTGATTCAACCAAGCGCATCGCCATGGAGATAGCTAGTGTTATTCGTCGACAAGAAAGATGGAGGCAACCGTTTGTGCACAGATTACAGGAAGCTGAATGACGTCACCATCAAAAACAAGTACCCTTTGCCAAAGATAGAGGATCTATTTGATCAGTTGACTAGAGCAAATGTGTTCTCTAAGATCGATCTTAGGACTGGTTATCACCAACTTAAGATTCATGCAACGGATATTCCGAAGACCGCCTATACTACTCGGTATGGATTATACGAGTATACGGTCATGTCTTTTGGATTAACCAATGCCCCTGCTTATTTCATGAATCTCATGAATAAGATCTTTATGAATTTCCTATATAAGTTTGTCGTTGTGTTTATCGACGATATCCTTATCTACTCCAAGTCAGAAGAAGAGCAGGAGCAACATCTGAGAATCATCCTTGAAACCCTTAGAGAGCATCGGTTATATGCCAAGTTCAGCAAATGTGAGTTTTGGCTGAAGGAAGTACAATTCCTAGGACATATTGTGTCTGCCGGAGGAGTCGCTATTGATCCCACCAAGATCAAAGATGTCGAAGAATGGGAAACCCCAACCACTCAAACCCAAGTCCGTGCATTTCTCGGATTAGCGGGATACTACCGCAAGTTCATAGAAGGATTTTCGAGCATCGCAAGACCCATGACCCAATTGTTGAAGAGGATAAGAAGTTCGAATGGACTGACAAGTGTGAAGCCAGTTTCCAAGAGCTGAAGAAGAGATTGATTTCAGCCCCAATATTGATCATGCCAGATATTAACAAGCCATTTGATGTGTATTGTAATGCATCCAAGATTGGTCTCGGATGTGTATTGATGCAACAAGGCAAAGTCATCGCTTATCTGTCTCGACAACTGAAGCAGCATGAGCAGAACTATCTGACCCATGATCTTCAGTTAGCAGCCATAGTTTTGGCATTCAAAACATGGAGTCATTATCTTATGGGTAATCGCTGTGAGATTTACTTAGATCACAAAAGCTTGAAGTATATTTTCACTCAAAAGGAGCTGAATATGAGGCAAAGGAGATGGGTAGAGTTAATCAAGTATTATGACCTTGACATTCACTATCACCCCGGCAAAGCCAATGTGGTAGCGGATGCTCTTAGCAGATTGCCGTGTAGGTTAAACACTATGATCAAGGAGAAGTAACCAAGTTTGTATGAGGAGTTGGAGCAGTTTAGAACCGAGCTAGTTAGCAAAGGATTCTTAGCTAGCATTGAACTTCAACCCACTTTGATTAGCCAAATCAAGGAAGCCTAGAAGGGGAATGAAAGTATCGACGGAATCAAACGTCGTATTGGTACAGGAAAGGTACCTAGATTCACCGAAGACGAAGAAGGAGTTCTGTGGTACAAAGGCCGTATCTGTGTGCCAGCAGATTCGAAGCTGAAGCAAGTTATCATGTAGGAAGCTCATGATACTCTTTATTCTATCCACCCCGGAGGAACAAAGATGTATCAGGATTTGAAGGAGCAATTTTGGTGGCACAAGATGAAGAGGGAAATCGGAAGCTACATCGCCAAGTGTGATATCTGTCAAAGAGTCAAAGAGGAACATCAGAGACCCGCAGGACAGTTGCAACCATTACGGATTCTGAAATGGAAATTGGATTCCGTCAGAATGGACTTCATCACCGGTTTGCCTACTTCTAGTAGGGGAAATGACTCGATCTAGGTCATCGTTGATAGACTGTCCAAGGTAGCTCACTTTATACCTGTCAAGACAACCTACCACAGTTTGAAGCTAGCAGAGTTGTACATTTCTAGAATCGTCAGTTCTCATGGAACCCCCAAGACCATAGTATCTGATCGAGGAACCCAATTTACCTCAAGATTTTGGCAGAAAGTCCAGGAAAGATTAGGAACCAAGTTGAATTTCAGCACCGCTTATCACCCGCAAACCGATGGACAGACTGAGAGAGTCAACCAAATCTTAGAAGATATGTTGAGAGCTTGTGTGTTAGAATATGGATCAAAATGGGAAGATTTCCTGCCTTTCGTGGAATTCTCATACAACAACAGTTATCAAGCCAGTTTGCAAATGGCACCATTTGAGTTCCTATATGGAAGAAAGTGACGTACCCCATTGAATTGGTCGCAAGTAGGAGAGAGTTAGATCTTTGGACCCGACATTCTCCGAGAAGCTGAAGAGAAGGTTCACAAAGTCCATGAGCACCTCAAGACAGCCCAATCCAGACAGAAGAGTTATGCTGACAAGAGAAGGAGAGACCTGACTTTCAATGTCGGAGATTTTGTATATCTCAAGGTTTCACAATTGAAGGGAACCCAACGTTTTAGCCTGAAAGGAAAGTTAGCCCCCAGATATATCGGACCCTTCAAGATTTTGAATCGTCGAGGAGAAGTATTGTATCAACTGGAACTGCCTGAAGAAATGTCAGCCATCCATAATGTGTTCCATATCTTGCTACTTCGCAAATGCTTAGAAGTGCCGGAGAAGACCGAAGTTTTCAAGAACATCGATCACCGAGTTGTTGATATCAACAAGGATTTGACGTATCGTGAAGTGCCCATCCATATCTTGGAGGAAGCCTACAGAACCACCAGGACCCAGATTATCAAATTTCTCAAGATTCAATGGAGCTACCATACTGAAGAAGAAGCCACTTGGGAGCGAGAAGATTACATTAGGACTAAGTTCCCAGATCTCTTTAGTTCCTAGTTTTCTTTATTAAATCTCGAGATGAGATTTTGTTTAAGAGGGGAAGGTTTGTCACATCCCAAAACTTTAATCCAATTGATCAATATCAAATCTACCCAATTTAGGGTTAACAAACATTTCCCATTTTAAAAATCTTTAAGCATTCATATGTGTGTGCATTTAAATAGGAGTTGTTTTGAATTGCCATGATTGAGTGATATATTGTTTGTAAAATGACTCTAAGGTGAATTACACATCATCTAGATCATCCCCAAGCAAATCCCAAAGAAAAAGAACTCCAAAAGAATTAAATAAAGAAATTGTCACTTTTGCCATTTTAATCACATAGCCCACTTTGGCTATTCCTAGCACTCAAATTCAAACAGAAACAATTGTGGTTCTTTGCACCCCTTGATAGTACAAGTAGTGATGTGCCAAGGCCCACTTTTTGTCACCCCAAAAACATTCAAACTCTAAATTTAAATGACAATTGAAAATTGAATCTAGTTCATATGTCTAGATACCACTCTTTCAAAAACCTCTCAAATGAACTCCATTTCAAAATCCCAAGCAAACCTAGATGATCAAGCATAAGATGAATCACTCCACCAAAAATCTCTCAAAAATTCAAACAAAAGTTTCATGCGGCCATTTGATCGAACAGTTGGCAGGCAGAAAATTTCTGGCCTAACTAATACTGTTGCCAATTGATCCCTTGTCCCCTATTCGACCCTCTCTGCTCTCCCCTGTCTCCCCTTGTTCCAACCAAACCATCAACCTGCTCCCCATTCACCGCTAGCAGCAGCGGCGACCCGCACAAACTTGGTCACCGCCGGCCGAGCATGCGTAGCTCGCAGCAGACCACGCCGCGCCAAACCAGCCTAGCCACTAGCTCCGCCTAACCCTACCGCGACTCCCTGTCCACCCCTCGATCAATGCCAGCCTCTGGACCACCCCAGAGCAGGGCCGCCCTTTATCTCTACACCATGCGCAGCGCACGCCAGAGCGCCCTCGCCACCAGCACGCCACAGACCATGCCTCGACACCAAATCACGCACGTCGCTCCGCCTTGATCACACTAACCCGCCAGACACGGTCATGAACCGCCGCGTGACCCACAGTCGTCAGGAGCCGCATCAAGCACCTCCTCTGTCTCCCAGAGCGCGGGAAGCTCCCGACCGTTTTCCACCGCCCCTAGCGTCGCCATTACGCTGTACAGGACCACCAGCAGACCACCCACCGTCCGCCTACCTCTCCCACGCCGGTAGCCCCCTGTATCGCTGTCACCGACGAGCTCCGGCCACACCCATCTGTACCCTCGTTGAGCCTATATAAGAAGGCCACCCCAGCCTCAATCGCCACACCATCCCACTCCCCTCTCTCCACTGATCGTTTCCCCTCTCTCGCCGGAGCCGCTCGAGCAGCCCATCGCCGGAATTCGGCTGGAGGTAGCCGCTGCAGAGGAGGAGAAGTTGCAGTCAATTCGTCCACCTCAGCCCCAGCCGTGACCTCGCTTGAGCCCGCCGTCGCCATCCAGTTCGTTTGCCCGCCTCGCCGCACTAGCTAGAGCCCTGGTACGTCCCCAGTAGACCCCCACTGACCGCGCTAGGGTTCAGTCTCGCCGGCGACGAGTCCGTCGTCGACGACGACCGTGCACCGTTAGCTCGTATTCTAATCGTGTGGTCCTGATCGCCCCGTACCGCTTCGGATTTTAACTGCCGCTGACATGCGGGACCAGCTTGTCAGTCGCCCTCTGCACCGCAGAGCGCCACTGGGCCGGCCCATTTATTTTCCCGCGCTGACCCAGTAATTCAAATTAGGAATTTTTTCTATTTAGACTTAAAATCAAATCTGTCCCTTAGTTTAAAACTCAATTCAGGGAGTTTTACAAATCAAAATTGAGTGATTCCAATTTTGTTGGAAAGATAATTTAAATCTCTATCCATGCCGGTTGGATTTAAATCATTTAGATTTAGATATCTCTCCTAGTAAAAATAACAAGAGAGAAGCTTTTCCACATTCAAACATTTTTCTAAAATCAACCAAAATAGATTTTTAGTTGATTCCAACTCTCAAAAATCACATTAAACCATACCTATCTGAATATGTAATAATATTAAGGTTTACAGGCAGTGACTTTGGACTAGTACCAAAATAATGCTATATAGGCATTTCTAGTCACTTTAAATCATTAATTATTAAACTTAAACTTATTAAATTGTGATCCAACCCTTAAGTCACATTACCATATGTTAGAATATGTGGTGATGACATGTGTACAACTAATCCCATATTTTAATTGGAGAATATTAAATCTTAGTTAATTTCAATGAGTAGAAATTACTTTTCTCAAATAAAATAAATGAAGCTAGTTCATTAAACCTTGTGATGCTTGTGATGATAATAGATCCTCAAATGTGTGCCTTAGTGTGCTGAGTAGACTAGTTAAGCATTGTTTGGTGATTGGTATTCCGTATGTATTTATAGACGATAGTACCGACCAAGTCCACGAGGAGGAGGAGTTCTACCAAGAGGAGGAGGAAGAGAATTTCAACCACTAAACCAACCAAGGCAAGCCATCATTTAACAATGCAAGCTAACCCTTCCAAGCTAGATAACCTAAGCAAATGCATTAGGCATGCTTTGGTCATACCATGTTGACTTATACCTACTCCAAGTTGTATTTACAAGCTTTACTTTCTTTACTTTACCAAAGTCTTTCACTTGTTTAAAGGTAGCATAAAGAGTATAAAACTTGACCTATCTAGTTAAACTTAGATGTCATTCTATGGCATGAGATTGAGATTAGCATTCCACCTTAGTGAACACTCTTAACTTAGTAGTTGGACTAAACCAAAACTTGATTCACTTTAGATGGGAATACTTGGTGAAAATGATTTGTGAAAACCTTGGAATGATGAGTCATTCTGTTGAGATGTTTTGACATGTGTTGAGAAACACAAATGGTTGATGATGATGAAGAAAATGTTGAGGCATGTAGCCCTTTTATAAAAAACTGATGGTTGGGTTCGGATGCGATACCATTCCAATTTTACCGTACAACCACAATACCTGAATTGGGTAAGGATTAGCCGGAAGTTTATATGCATTAGTATTAGTTCCCTCATGGGAGAGGTTTGAGCTGAGGCTACCTCTCAATGTTGTCCACCTATGCAGTGCCCAAGATGACAGATGGTCATGGTTGGGAGGCCATGCTCATAGGAGAGATGCGTATACTAGGGTGTGTAAAGGAAAGGTTATGCTTGATTATCTGCATACTAAGTATGATGATTCAGGGTTATCCCTGACAGATGTATCGAATCTTGTGGTGAAAGTGTACCACCTTTGCAGAGTGTTAAACTATTCGAATAGTTGCGTCCGCGGTTATGGACAGTTGTAGTGGCCATACTGTTTCGTTGTGAGATGTTTACAAAACAACTTATGAAATGAATTGTGACATGACTTGACCACAACAGAGTTGTGACTATGACAACTAAGTTCCCACTTAGGTGTTTTCAAATGTATTTATCTTTCTTTGTTTCTGAACTCATCTTAGGTTTCAAACTTAACTTTACAAATAAACTTAGGGTTAGCCTTCCTACTAGAACTATCTTACTTGTTAGTGATAGTTTCTGAGTACTTAAAGAGTACTCATGGATTTTGTCCCTAGCTATTCCTATGGCCAGACTATGAAGGAGATTACCAAGATGAAGGACATCAGGATGGCTATGATAACTAGGATCATCTCCCATCGTCAGCATTGCCTGTGACTCTGAAGATGGACCCCACCGCTACGCTATTCATTCCGCTACTTGATTGTACTAAGACTGGATCCTGAGATCCTTTATTTGTGTAAGACCTTATTATGGTTTATAAAGGATGATGTACTGTGATATCTAATCTGTTATGTCTCGAAAAAATGGTGATCCTGGGATTGCGATGTATGGCATAACAGGCATCTGGGATTAAAACTTCGGGTGTTGACAAGTGATACATTGCAAATGTATCTACTATTTTTGATGTTCCATGCTTGGTTTTATCCACTTTATTGTGTTTTGTTCCAACTTTGCAGAACTTTTCATATGATTTCTTGGACTAACCTATTAACAAGAGCCACAGTGCCAACTTCCTGTTTTCTGCTGTTTTTGGTTCGAGGAAAGTTAGAAAATGAATATTGTCAGAATTGGACGGGACAAAAGCCAAAGTGCCTATTTTTCCGGAAGTCATCAGATGCCAGAATACGAGACGGAGAGGGGCCAGAGGCCGGCCACACCACCTGGTCTCGCGGCTAGGCTTGGCCCGTGCCAGGGGGTGGTGTGGTGGCCCCTGGCACCCCCTCGGTCTCCCCTTCCGCCTATAAGATGCCCACAAGACTAAAACCCTAAGGGCCCGATCAAAAATCCACGAAAGAGTCTGTAGCCACCGTCATCTCCATCCCTAGATCGGGAGGGATCTGAAGCTCTTCCCGGCACCCTGCCGGAGAGGGGAATTCAACCTGGAGGCCTTCTTCATCACCATGCAAGCCTCCGGTGTGATGCGTGAGTAGTTCATCTTTGGACTACGGATCCATGTAATAGCTAGATAGCTGGTTCTCCTCCTTTGTGCTTTTATGTTTAGATCTTGTGAGCTCCGTTCATGATCAAGATCATCTATTTGTAATTCTGCATGTTGTGTTTGCGGGGATCCGATGGATATTGAGATGCTATTTAAGATTGATATTGATTCTATCATGTCTTTGTTATTTGTGATCTTGCATGCTTTCTGTTGTTAGTAGGTATCTTGGCCAAGTAGATGCTAGCAACTCCAAGAGTTAGTATTTATGCTCGATAGTGGGTTCATGCCTCTGGTAATCTGGGGAAGTGACCGAAATCTCTAAGGTACTAGATGTGTTGTTGCTACTAGGGAGAAAACAACAATCCTTTGTTCGTAGAACAATCGTATTGTTTACTTTACACGTAATTCATAAAGCAATAATCTGTTGCTTGCCACTTAATACTGGAGTGGGTTCGGATGATAACCTGAAGGTGGATTATTAGTCATAGATGCAGTTGGATGGCAGTCTATGTATAATGTTGTAATGCCCAATCAAGTCTCAAAGGAGTCAATATGATTAGTATATGCATGTATTGCTTTTGTCCCTGGCTATTCCTATGGCCAGACTATGAAGGAGATTACCAAGATGAAGGACATCAGGATGGCTATGATAACTAGGATCATCTCCCATTGTTAGCATTGCTTGTGACTCTGAAGATGGACCCCACCGCTACACTATTCATTCCGCTACTTGATTGTACTAAGACTGGATCCTGATATCCTTTATTTGTGTAAGACCTTATTGTGATTTGTAAAGGATGATGTACTATGATTAAAAATCCTGATATCCTGGGATTGCGATGTATGGCATAACAGGCAGCTGGGATTAAAAATCCGGGTGTTGACATCGGACAAGCTTGCATAATTAGGGGAGTATCATCGACGTATTATACGATTGGAAAATCTGTACCAGGAATATGGAGTGGTTCTTGCAGTACCCCTTCACGGAAAATAGCGTTGACCATAGCCTGCAGTAGTTCCGCCACACCTACGAACAAGAGAGGAGAGAGAGAGGGTCTCCCTGACGAACTCCTATTCTACACGGAAACTTTTTTCCTAGGATGCCATTGAGGAAGACCGAAGAGGTACTAGAAGACATCAACAGCTGCAGCTAGTGTAGCCATCTAGGATCAAATCCAAGGGTAGCAAACACTTGCATAATTGCCTTATGTTCCACTGTATCAAGCGCTTTAGCGAAATCTAGTTTCAGAATGATGGATTCTTGAGATGATTTCTTACGCTGATGGATATATTCATAAGCCCATCCAACACAGTCTTGAATTGCCCTTGATTTCAGAAAACCATACTTATTAATGTGAACCAAGTCCAGAATTCTCTCTCATAACCTATTCGCAAGAAGTTTGGTGATGAGCTTGATACCAATGTTAAGTAGAGAAATGGGGCGAAAATCATTAGGTATTCCGGGGATAACACTTTAGGAATAAGTGTAATAAAGGAGTCATTGATACTCTAGAGATTGATGGTGCCTTCCCAAAACTGGTAACAAAGTTTGTAGAAATCAAATTTGATCACAGACCAACAAACTTTCAAAAACATACTAGAAAAACCATCTGACCCCAGTGATTTATCACTAGGCATTTGTGCCACAACCTTATCAATCTCCTCATGCATGAAGGGTTTAGAGAGGCTTTTTAGCCCAGCCAAGGGATCAAAAAACCGATAGAAATAAAAATTATCATAAATAATCAAGTAGAGCTCCAACCTATTATGATGTCTGCCAAAGCACACCTGCTTTCTCATCATGATCTACAGCCAAAGATCCATTCTCCCATCGCCAGGAGGCAATTGAATTTTTTCTATAACAAATTGTAGCCATTGCATGAAAAAAGCCATGTTTTCGTCAGCTAATCTTTCCCACCTAGCAGTGCATATTTTTTTCCAGTAATCTTGCTTAAAAGAAGTAGCTGCAGCAAACGGTTTTTAATGATGTTTCTGAAGTTCCATTCTGAAATATGCAAAGATCTTTGTTCCTCATATCCCATCAAGAAGCAGAATCAGCTCACAATTATCAGTTAGAGTATTGAGAGACGACGTACTAGTACTCCACTTCTCGAGGCCTTTATGCAGGAGCATAAGTTTAGCCGAAATGCACTTGGCATAGTCCCCATGACAATTGATGTCCCAAATAGTTTTGACAACATCAAAAAAACCAGGAAGCCGAATCTAGTGATTTTCAAAACAAAAAACCTTTGGTTTAGGACTAGTAGTGCCAATTGAGATAACACATGGCACATGATCCGAGACAGTTTAACTCTCCCAAATCATTGGGTGGAATATTTAATTTCAAGATACGAGGTTATTGCGATAGTACTTGTTCTAAAGCCTCTTTTTCTTCATCAGTAAAGGGTTCATGTTGGTTAAATTCATATAGCTCCATCACGTTTGATGAAAGCGATAGCTTCATAAGCAAGGGTTTGCACTTCATCCTTAACAAATAGTTCTTTTTCTAGATATTTATTAGTAAACTTATAAAACTTCAACTCTAGGTTTTCACCAGTACATTTGTTAAAGACTTTCTTTTTAGGTAAACTAATTTCAGCACGTAGCGTATGTAATAAGGGTCTATCAATATGATAGGGAAGAATGAATCTTGAGAACAACCAAGTACTACAAAATCAATAGCGTATTTTATATTCACTACAAGTATTTCAAAATTTATGACCATACCAGGAGGACAAATATATTCTTTATTAGCAAGTTGAATGGTCATACCAACATGTTTCATTTGTATTGGATTAATACCAAGATATATGGAATATGGAATAACACTTACGCTTTCTCCAATATCACAATGACCATGATAACATGTAGTCCTAATGGCACATGATATAATTGGTTTACCCACTTTAGTTGTGTTTCCTTTAATCACTTTGGTGGAATCTTCACATAGGTAAACATCACATGGATCTTCTTCATTTAGTTCTTTAATATAAGAAACTTGTTGTTGAACTTCATAAGGTATACGACATCTTCCAACACCTTTGTTTGCAACAGTAGTAAGTAAGTTCTCCCTCACTTTACTTGGATAGGGAGGAGCTTCAATATATTATTTAGCTTTAGTAGATGAAACAACGCCGACCTACTTAATGAATTTAGGCATAATAATGGAATGCTTAATATGTTCAACGTATTCTAGGATTTATTCTTTAGGTACAACAAATATGATTAGCAGAAGGTTTAGCAACTTCTACTAAAACATAAGGATCAAGACCAAACTTGTTACCTAATTCTTCAGACAAAGTAGAAGTAGATAAATTCTCTACACATGCATATTCATATTATGAACAGGGTTTATTACCTTTGTCAAGATCCAAGCTATCAGTATTCTCATATATCATATTCAATAAATCCCATGGTTCTTCCATACTCTTATGAGTAAAACTTCCTCCAAAAGAATTATCCAGGAAGTCCTTTTGATGTTCATGAAGTCTCACATAAAGATTGATAAATATAATAGTTTTTCATAAACCATGAGAAGGATTCTGATGAAGGAGGTTCTTAATCTCCCCCAAGGTTGAGTAATTATTTTTCCAACATGAGGCCAAAAAATATAAACAAGACAACGATCACTATAAGCGTTAATAGGCGAATAGTATTTGACATAGAAAGCCTTCTTTAGAAATTCCCAATCATGACAATGTTCTTCATTTAGAGATTTAAACCATAAGTGAGCATCCCTAGTGAGAGATAAATATAATAATTTCACTTACACTTCGTATTCAGAAATACCAAAGAGTTTAAAGATAGAACACCTCTCTTTAACCATTTGTAATTATTTCAAAGCAGTTTAACTCTCATCTCCTGAAAAGCTCTTTTCATAACATCTTTAACAACACACATAGGAATTTGATACTCCTTCTCTTGCCTAGGAGGTTTATACAAAATTTCCTTTTTGACATAGTGAACATAACACACATAGGAATATGATACTCCTTCGTCATTTCCAAACTCATTGTAACAAAAATAAAGTAGAGCACTAAACAGTAAAAACAACCTTTAAGTCTCTTACTGAACCCTTACCAATAGCGCTACGCTCCTCGGTAATGGTGCCGGAAAAGTATCTTGTTATCTCCCAAGTGCAGGAGATCTACTGTAGTATCTTTCAATAAAGAAAATGTTGTGGAACCCACGAGGAGCTAAAGGTATTGGTTAGCAAGGTTAACAAGTAAAACCATTAAACATGCAAAAAATTGTGTTTTGGGTTTATGATTTGCAGAAAAGTAAATTGTTGTACATTAAATTGCATGAAAGTAAGTTCTCTTTTTAGAGAAAGCCCAATCCTCTATGTGGAAAGAGGACAAGATCAAGTGTGTATTCTTATATGTGACAAACATTCCTGAGGGTGGCACGGATTCACTTAGCATAAAGATTTCAAAATAGTATGGTAAGTATCTTGTCAAGTTTTACTCTCATTAGACATAGCCTAAAATAGGTGCAACCATATACATGTGCAAGTACACCCCTAATGTTTGGTTCTACGGCCATTATCATGTGCAATCAAAGGATTCATTAAGACATAAATGACCAACCATTGCTTAAAGTGAAGGAAATATGCCTGGGAGGCAATGATAAAATGGTATATCATTCCATGTTTTTGATAGATGTTTATTTCTCATACTAGAATTGCATTAAGTGGAAATCTTAATACATGCGTGTATAATAAACAAACAATAATTCCTAGTAATGCCTCTCATTTAACTAACTCATTGGGATCATGTCATTAGGAGAATGATGTGATGAACATACAACCAAAGTAAGGATAGAAATATGATCAAGTCATTAAGTTTACATTGTTGTACCAAACACACATGAAGTAACCCTAATCCTCACACCATGAGATCATGTCAATCACTAACTCTGGGGAGTGCTGAGATGGCATCAAACTGAAGGAGATATGCGCTAGAGGAAAATAATAAATAGGTTTATTATCATATCTCAAACTAGTTCATAACAGTTTCATATTGTACTATAATTGTATCAAGAGGAAACACGGATACATGTGTGGTATGTAAACAAATATGGTCCCTAGTAGCCTCTATTTAACTAGTTCATTGGGTAACCGATGATCAAGGTTTCATGATCGTGGTTCATTTATGCTAGTTGACAACAAAGTCATATCATTAGAGAATGATATGATGGACATTACCCACATAAGTATTGCAACGTGATCTAGTGACATGGATCATCATTGTAATAATTAGAAACGAAGTGACCTTCTCCTTAGACCGTGAGATCATATTAATCACTGTCTTCGGAGGAATGCTTTGATCTCACTAACCATCATGTCCATAACTGGGTGGTCATAAAAGTGTGTATTGGGTATTCCAAAGGAACAGTTGAGTCCTATGTATTGAGATCGGGATTTTTCCACCTACGTGATGTGAAGATACACTAGGCCCACTCGATGAAATTGCATCCAATAAGCTTCAACGTATGACTAGGTCATGGGGATACAATATCACGATAATTAGTTAAGTAGACTTGTCGATAACGAGATTAGTATAGTGATACTAAAGATCAAATCTTGGACAAGTCATATATCAAAGAGACAAAGGAAATAGGACACCGAGTTTATGGTTCGAACACGACAGAGTCTCGTGGAATGCATGGGTATCATTATGGACATCCCAGTCCCGATATTGACCATTGATAGGAGAGAAATCACAATCATGTCTATGCCATTCCTGAACCATAGGGTAACACACTTAAGGGTATAATGATCTTCTAAGATCTCTACGGAAGCGAAGGGATCATCGATGAGAAAGAGAGATTAGAAATGTTTCGAGGAATAATTATCGTAATAGTTCTGAAGAGGGTCTGAAGATGTTTAGAGAAAGGAAAAGACCGAAAGGTGTTTTGGATAAATGGAAATTTATAAATATGAATTTTTATATATTAATTATGAACTAATATATTCAATAAATATTTTAAATTATTATTTATGGAGCAACTGCCAGCATTGGGCCGAATCCCCGGAGGGAAACAACCCAAAGGAAGCCATCCCAGGAGATAACCACAACAGTCGCAGCAGTGGGCCCATGAAAGGCTCATGCAGCAGGCGAGCAAGTGCGGGCGGTCATCGCGTGGGCATGCAACAACTGGCTACCGCCAATGGGCCGCCTTTGGCCGGCCCACGTGGAGAAGAGGGCATGCGCCGACGCCGCAGTGTTGGCGGGTTGCACCAGGGCCACTTAGCCGACGCCTCCTCACCATCTAGTCGCCGCCTTGCTAGCCGCTAGGCTAGGCTGGCTAGCATCCACGGGATACAGCCCACCTGGGCACCCCTGCCACAGCCTCGCCCTGGCCAGGCCGTGGGCTAGAGCACGCTCAGCGGCCCACCCGGCCAACGCGTGGACGCCGACTGTGCTGCCTCATCCTTTGCCTTCTCTTTAGTCCCACATGGGGACTTGAGGGAAGGGAGTACCCCTTTTCCCCCTATATAATAAGGCCTATAGTGGGAGGAAAAATACACAAAAAAATAAAAGATGATTTTACTAAGGCTATTTTCCTTAGGGAATTTCTCCCCGCTTTCTCAGTTGATTCTCATGAGTACGGTTCAACGAAAGGACTACACACGAGAGATCCAACACAACCGACAGGTCATCACACTGTTGGATCCTAGTTCTAGAAGATCTAGTTCCGCATCCCAGCTAGATCAAGGAGAAAGGGAGTCGTTGCTAGACACCTTATGTGTGCGAGTCCTCAGATAACGCTACCATTAGTGGCGCCAGGGCTATCATGCAAAGGACCAGGAGGTGACATGTGAGGAACTTCGCGACCTTGAGGTTGGATACGATCATCTACTTCATCCGCATTCCCTACAGGATGTTAATCGCGTTACGATCTACAAGGGTATGTAATTGTAACCTCATCTTATTACTGCACTAACTAATAGGTAGATCTTGGGCTTACGGTGCGTTCTAGCTAGGAAAAATTTGTGTTTTCCATTATGAACCCCTTCACAAACATAACACCGTAATAGGGTGACTATAAATGTGTCGTTGGGTAGTCTGAAAGTATTAGTTGAGGCTCATAGATCCAGAGTGGGATTTTTCCATCTAGATGAAGGAGATATATACTCTAGTTCCTCTCGGTGATATCACATAAAAATTGCTTGCAAGCATGTGACTAGGTCACAAGGATGTTATATCACAAAACAAGTAAATAGTACTTGTTGGTAACGAGATTGAACTTGATATGGTTGATACCGATGATCGGATCTCGGACAGGTAAAATAGAGGGATACAAAAGGAATTGGTTACGACACTAATGGTTCACATGATCACAAGATTCATCATTGAATATGTGGGAGTCATTACTGATCTCTAGGTCCCGCTATTGACTATTGATCGGAGAGGTGTCTCGATCATGTCTACATTATTCACTAACCATAGGGTGACACACTTAAGGTTCGTCGACGCTTTTGAGTTGATATTGTATGTCAGAGAAAAGTTTTGCAAGCATTAGAATTATTTTGATGACTATTTTCAGAAACACAAGAATTGTTTCAGGGATATCGAAATAGCACAAGGGAGTATATGTTAATGTTTTTAATTAATAGAATTGACAAATATTCAAATAAAGAAATAGGAATTGTTTTTATTAATATAATGGGAATTTGAGTGGAGAGTCCACTTGAATTAATGTGAGATGAGTGGGAGTGAGTGGAGCCTCCACCCACATGATGGAGGGAGAGGTGGGGGCACCCATCGTGGCCACCGGTCATCCCATGGGGGTTGTGCCTCCCCTATATAAGGTGGGTTGGGTGCTCTCCTCTCCCACACACTCTAGTATAAGCTTCTCTCTCTCCCCTCCCATTAGCTTTCGAACTAGCGTGAGCCATGTCTAAATAGTTTTCTCTGGTGGATCTACTTCTTTCGCTTCCCTGCTGGATCGAGGGTACGAGAGTCGTCTTCGATCTATACATGTGATCGAGCACGGAGGCACTGCTAGGTTGCAGCGCTCGTCTACTCAACCTTGAGCTCGACAAGTGATCGTCTATATTATCCTTGATATTAGATCTCGTTAAAATCTTTTCAATCTTCGAGGATAAGTTATTTTGGATGACCAACTGATACGTTCATTTTGCATCACTATTCTATATCATAATTTACTATTATTCATTGATATATTTGGAGCATGGACCGCTGCAGTCAGGATTCTGATGATACTTATGGTATTTCATCTGTTTTTGCATGGTTGATGACTTTTGGAGCATGAACCGCTGCAGTCAGGATTCTGATGGAAAAGGGGCTGCTTGGAGGCGAAATTCGCGAAGATCAGAAAATCCGGGAAAATACATGGAAAATTCTATTTTTCCAGAAGACGAAGATTGCCAGAAGGGGGAGTGGAGATGGGCCATAGCGGGCCCACCCCACCCCCTGGCACGGACAGCCCTAGGCCGTGCCAGCAGGTGGTGTGGCCACCCTGGCCCACTCCAGGCTCTCCCCTCTGGCGTATATTATCCCCACGGAACCCTAATACCTGGGGAGCAACCACAGAAAGATTCCGCCGCCTCTGCAGGGCGGAAAACTACAGAGAGATAAAGATCTCTCCGGTAGACAGAATTATACCGAGGGAATTCCTTCCCGAAGAGGGGAGATCGTCGCCATCAACACCACCATCAAGCTGGACTTCTCGAGATCATCATCATCACCACCACCACCATCATTTCCACCAGCACCATCATCACCACTTCATACCGATGTAACAATTGGGTGAATCTTGTATAGTTCTTAGGGGAAACTTTCCCGGTGTTGATTACTACTTGTAGTTGATGCTATTGAGTGAACCATTGAATTATCGTTTATGTTCAGATTGTTACATATCATTATTTAATCTTTCATCTTGATCCATATGATGTCTTGTGAGTAGTTCGTTTAGTTCTTGAGGACATGGGAGAAGTCATGTTGTTAGTAGTGGAATTGTGTTGAAAAAGATTCAACAGTTTGATATTTAAGTTGTGGTGTATTTCTTCTAGTGGTGTCATGTGAACGTCAACTACATGACACTTCACCTATATGGGCCTAGGGGAATGCATTGTGTATTTGGCTACTAATCGTAGGGGTTGCCGGAGTGATAGAGACCTGAACCCCCATTAGGAAACCTTTGCACAAGGGATATCAGGGTCTTAGAGTTTAATGCTTTGGTTAGGTTTCTACTTTAATTACATTCTTGTACTTGCGGATGCTTGCAAGGGGTATAATCACAAGTATGTATTAGTCCTAGGAAGGTCGGTACATTAGGACAGGTTCACCCACACAACACTTGTCAAACTAAAGAAGATTAATCAACTATATGAAGCGAAAGCACTTGACGTTATTTCCATGTGTCCTCGAGAACCTTTGGTCATCTTAAGTAATACAACCGGCTTGTCCTTTGCTAAAGAAAGGATTGGGCCACTTGCTGCATTTATTATTATTGTCTTTTATTTACTCGTACTTTATTTATCTGCATTATCAAAAACCCCTAAAAATTCGTTTGCTAAGTATTTACAGAGAATTCTTGCTCCAAGCCATTCGTCAACACCTTCTGCTCCTCGTTGGGTTCAACACTCTTACTTATCAAAAATACTGCGATACACCCCCTATACTTGTGGGTCATCAAGACTATTTTCTGGCGCTGTTGCCGGGGAGTGAAGCGCTATTGGAGAGTCTAATGTGAGTATTGTTTACTTCTGTTAGTTGCTTTATTTCAATATGGATAATTCGCTGAGTTTCTTATTTCATAATGCTACTACCACTTCTAATGAACCACCACCTGCTGAGAATGATACTTTTAAAATACCTACAAGAATTATTGATCGTGTTATGGATAAATACTATTTTGGAGATGGAACTGTCCATCCCGGTGATCATTTGCTCTTTATACACGAATTATGCGGGTTGTTTAAGAGTGGAGGTATTACAACAGATCAAGTCAATAAGAAGTTATTCTCATTATCACTGGAAGGAAGAGCTGAGGAATGGTATAAGCTGTTGAAGAATGGCCAATCTCTTGAATGGGAGGAAATAGTGCCTCTCTTTTATTCAAAATTTTATCCTCCTAGTGAGATCCATAAAGATCGGAATCAAATATACAACTTTTGGCCTCTTGATGGAGAGAGTACAGCCCAAGCTTGGGGGAGATTGAAGTTACTAATGCTCAAATGTCCTATTCATGAGCTCCCCAACAATATTTTTATCAATAACTTTTATGCAAGGTTTTCTCTTCATGATAAGGATTTATTGGATGCCTCTTGTGCTGGATCATTTACACGCATGGAAGAAGAAGCTAAATGGGATCTTCTAGACTGCATTCAAGACAATGCAGAATCATGGGAGAATGACAAAGGAAGAAAGTCAGGTATAAATTATGATTATGAATGCATTGAATCTTTTATGGGAACTGATGATTTTCAGAATATTAGTAATGCTTATGGTCTAGACTCTCAAGCTATTGCAACTTATTTTAAGGCTTTTTCTTCCTATATTAAAATTCCTAAAAAGAAATGGAACAAGTATCATGCACCTTATAATGACATTGTTAGTAGTGTTCCTGCAAGAAATACTAAGATTTATACTGCTAATCATGTTTTACCTGAACCTTACATTGAGAAAATACCTTTCCCGGTTAAAGTAAAGGAATATTCTATGATAGCTAGTATGGTTAATGAAAGTACACATAAAGCTTTTGAATCTGATAAACAAATGGAAAATGAATTTATAATAGAAATTGTGAAAGACTTTGTCACTAAATATGTAGAAGAGGGACACACTATCCTATGTAAGGATATCCCTAATATTGATTCACAAAGTAGTGTTATGAGAGCTAGTGTCCCTGTGTTTTCTGTTAGGATAAGTGATCATTGCTATAACGGTTCTTGTGATAGTGATATCATTAAATTTATGCATGATACTGAAAGTTATTATAAGAGAGGGAAGACTATTCTAATGCATCTCAATAATATTAAGTTTCCTCGCTTTATGCTGAAAGTCTTTATGTTGCATTTGTTTTGCCTTCCTATGCTAGCAGTCCCTGGTTGCAACAACTTGTTGCTTTACAAAATTCCCTTGCATAGAAAGTGGGTTAGACTTAAGCATGTGTATTTTTTCTTCTTGATGCTCTCTTTTACTTCAATTCATATTCTTATGTGAGCTTCATTGAAATTATCATGCCCATCTTAATGGCTATAAAGAAAGAGCTTTTTGGGAGACAACCCAATATATTTTTTCTTTCAGTTTGGTTTTGTTTCTTTGAGTCTTGGAAGTTATTACTCCGGTAATAACCTCTCCTTATACTTTTTGTTTGGTTTTTGTGTTAAGATCAACCTCTAATGAGAGAGAAGTAAGATTTGGGGAAGTTGCTGTCCCGAAACAGATTTTTGTGCTTCACCGTAAAAATTCGTGAGAGATCTATGTATGTCGGATTGAGCTGTAATTGTTTGTGCTTCTGCCCCAGGTTGTTATTTGACTTTTGTTAGTTTTGCACCTTTTGATTTGAGCAACAGAAGATTTTCTAAAAAATTGATCTTTACCTACTGGTCTATTTTGACAGATTTTTGCCACTCTTGCATTTGTCTCTTAAATCGATTTCCTTTTTGAATTCTTTTTGGGTTTTCAGAAGGAGTCGCTATAGTAGCTTGTGTTTTGATGGATTTCAGTTGAAATTGGACATAAAAGGTTTATTACCTCGCTTACACTAATGTTGCTAATGAGAATTG
The DNA here is from genome assembly GCA_916181665.1 of Avena sativa. Classification (NCBI taxonomy): domain Eukaryota; kingdom Viridiplantae; phylum Streptophyta; class Magnoliopsida; order Poales; family Poaceae; genus Avena; species Avena sativa. Next base: position 536,601,291 of record OV702289.1, on the reverse strand, counting down.
TGTAATGTTTTGTGTGAAAGAAATTTTCAAGTTATTGGAGAAAATGGTGTAATAAGAAAGTGAAAGGTTTCATGACTCAAGCAACATGTGTATGAAGATGAAGATATTGATGTTATTCAAGCGGTGACTCCGGAAAAATCTACTAAATGCCAAATTCAAAGACCTGCATCGTCCGTTTTCGAATAGGTAACAGTTCCGGTAAGAAAAGTTCCGCGAAAATTCTGTCCAGTTATATTTTTGCAGTTTTTATCCAACAAGGAAAGAAATGAAGCGAAAAAGGGACGGAAACAGAGCCAGGGTGGCTCACATCACCCCTTGGCACGGGCCCCCTAGACACGCCAGCAAGTGGTGTGGCCACCTCGGCCTCTGTCTCCGACCCGTTTTCTCCCAGTAACTTCCTTTTGTTGTAAAAATTCAGAATATATAATCCCCCGGATCCCCCTAGGTTCGTATATCATGTTCTCATCGTGTTTTCGTTTCGATCTATTTCTGCCAGGAACTGTTCTTAAAGTTTAGAAGCACAATGGTCTCCGCCAAGGATAAGGGAAAGGAGCCTGTGGAGGAGGATCCCCAAGACCCCGGGTAGGGGAAGGAGATCGACGAAGAGGAGGCAAAGAAAAGCCAACATCCTCACACCGGCACTACCATTTCAAGCATTGGAGTGTTGGCAAACCTTGCCAAGATCAGAAGGACTGCACGGATGTCAACTTGAGGGAATCCTCCGCGTCACTGTTTGGCTCCACGGTCACCTTCTCCACGCACCAAGAATCCCTTCCATACCCTTATCCATGAGCATCAGTTCCAGAATATGCCCAAGGAGAAACTACCCTCCAATTAGGATATGCCTCGTTCTAACCATGCAGGAAAAGAAGACTTCAAGGAGGAAGAGTGGGGAAAGAATCGCAAGAGCTGGAATTCGCAACCCGACATGATCATGATCCGCATTGAGCAAAACTCAGAGTTGATTCGTACTCTCACCTTCGAGATTGAGGACTTGAGGAAATTGATCGAAAAGCTCATCGAGAGAACACCACCACCGAAGGAGTAATTTGTCATCAGGTTTTGGCATCCCCTCGGTTTGTTCCAAGCTTGGGGGAGTGTCGCGGTATCACATCACTATCTTCTATCTTTTTACCTTTGAAGTAGAGTCATATCATGAATAGAGAAGTTATCATGTAGGATGGTTTGCATTATGGAAGTGTCCCCCTCTCGTTAGATATCTATGTATCCCTTGGTGTGAGTTGTCGTTATGGAATATTAATGAGAAGTTCTTTCATTTACTCTTTTGCATATCTTATATTAGTTTTCAATTCATGTTATATGATTGATCTTGTTGTTAGTATTGGTATCACTTTGGGATCATTGAGTTAATTTAATTGGTTTTGGCAAACCTGGCTTGGTCAGTAGTAGCACTATTTTTGAGAATTGAATGAAAAGATAAAAAGTACTCTAAAGAAGTATAATTTCATCATCTTTCTTTCTTGATTTGCTCATAAGCTTAGTATTCTCTAGTTAAGATCTTTTGTGCTTCGAAGGAATATTGCATGTTTCTTTTCATCACTTGTATGTTTGTTTCCTTCAACTCTTATGCTTTCTACCCAACCTTGCTAGCCAAAAACATGTACTGAGAGGGAAAGCTTCTCGTGCATCCAATCATTAAACCAAAACCTATGCCATTTGTGTCCACCATACCTACCTATTAGCATTATTGCTATTCCAAGTAAATTCATGTTTTTATCTACCTTCCGAAATAAACTTGTTATGTGAAAATTAGTGCTTAAAGCTCTCACGAACTTGATGGTACACTTTACTTTCTTGCACTTAATAAACTTGAACTATTGTGCCCATGTATGTTGCGTATATGCTTGCACTTTGTAAGTTGTGAATTAGCATAACCATGCTATCATGGGGAATGCTTTCAACATTGCACTTGTACATTGTACCTAGTTCATATCATTCTCTTTTTTTTATGGATGTCGTCGGTGTGAAATGAAAGGGGAGCTTGTAAGTCCATGGGGTTATGTATGTGTGTTAGAAAAACGCCTGGACCACCGGTCTAATCCATGCCTAATCATGGTGGAAACCTGCAGCGTAACCATAATGAGCAATCTATGAAGCATTCTTCTTATAAAAAAGAGATAGAGATTGAGAAAAGAGAAAAAAAGAATTGAGAAAAGAGGAAAGAGAGAAAAAAAGCACCATTTTCCCATGGTAAATAAGAAGATTGCTGAGATGCTCGTTGTCTGCTTGCCTTGTCATTTTGATATTGGGATTCTTCCGTATCATCGGGCAAGGGGTACCCCGTTGGCGGTTCTCTATGATACACATGTACTTACTATGACAAGAACTTATCGGTAACTAAACTTGAGTAGCATGAGGAGCGACCCTCGTATTCAAGGGGCATGAGATTTTCAACTTACAACTTGTCAAGCATATCCTCATATTTGCTCACTTTAACCTTAGTCACCTAAAGATGCCTATGATAGAGGCAATGAGAGGTAAAAGCTAATAAGTACCATAATTTTTGGAAGCTCTTCATGAAACCTGAAATCCCTGCTTCCCTCTGTGAAGGGCCTATCTTTTACTTTTTAGTTGAGTCAGTAAACCTATTCCCTTCTATCTCAGCAAGTATTTTGAGTTGTTGTGTTTCATTCACTCATATGATGATTTATTCAATCATGTTCCTTATGTTCCTTGTTTTGCACATTGCTCTTATCTTAGTGTTTATTACTTTCAAAGCTATCATTGAAAACCCTTTATGTGTGAACTCCTGCAAATTGTCAACTATTCTTCGACCAAGAGCTAAGTTTGCCATTACCAATTGTTATTTACTTTATGTATCTTTATGGTGTTTCCTTTAATTATTGCAAGATAAATTATATAATAGTGAGTTGTCTTATATTATGATTTATATATCGATGAATGTGATGCTTCTTGTCCGTATTCTTGTATCGATTCTTCACTCCATAAACCTAAGGTCATGTTTATTGAGCTCAGTTTTCGCTTGGGGACAAGCGAAGTCTAAGCTTGGGGGAGTTGATACGTCCATTTTGCATCATTATTCTATATCATAATTTACTATTATTCATTGATATATTTCACATTAAGAGATGATACTTATGTTATTTCATCTATTTTTGCATGGTTGATGACTTTTGGAGCATGGACCGCTGTAGTCAAGATTCTGATGGAAAAGGGGCTGTTTGGAGGCGAAATTCGCGAAGATCAGAAAATCCGGGAAAATACATGGAAAATTGTATTTTTCCAGAAGACGAAGATTGCCATAAGGGGGAGTGGAGATGGGCCACAGGGGCCCCACACCACCCCCTGGCGAGGGTAGCCCTAGGCCGCGCCAGCAGGTGGTGTGGCCACCCTGGCCCACTCCAGGCTCTCCCCTCTGGCGTATATTATCCCCACGGAACCCTAATACCTGAGGAGCGACCACAGAAAGATTCCGCCGCCTTTGCGGGGTGGAAAACTACAGAGAGATAAAGATCTCTCTGGTAGACAGAATTATACCGGGGGAATTCCTTCTCGGAGAGGGGAGATCGTTGCCATCAACACCACCATCAAGCTGGACTTCATCGGGATCATCATCATCGTCACCACCATCATCTCCACCAGCACCATCATCACCACTTCATACCGATGTAACAATTGGGTTGAATCTTGCATAGTTCTTAGGGGAAACTTTCCCGGTGTTGATTACTCCTTGTAGTTGATGTTATTGAGTGAACCATTGAATTATCGTTTATGTCGGATTGTTACATATCATTATTTCATCTATGATCTTGATCCATATGATGTCTTGTGAGTAGTTCGTTTAGTTCTTGAGGACATAGGAGAAGTCATGTTGTTAGTAGTGGAATTGTGTTGAGAAAGATTCAATAGTTTGATATTTAAGTTGTGGTGTAATTATTCTAGTGGTGTCACGTGAACATCGACTAGATGAAACTTCACCTATATGGGCCTAGGGGAATGGATTGTGTATTTGGCTACTAATCGTAGGGGTTGCCGGAGTGACAGAAACCTGAAGCTCCGTTAGGAAACCTTTGCACAAGAGATGTCAGGGTCTTAGAGTTTAGAGTTGTGGTTAGGTTTCTACCTTAATTACTTTCTTGTACTTGTGGATTCTTGCAAGGGGTATAATCACAAGTATGTATTAGTCCTAGGAAGGTTGGTACATTAGTACAGGTTCACCCACACAACACTTGTCAAACTAAAGAAGATTAATCAACTATATGAAGCGAAAGCACTTGACGTTATTCCCATGTGTCCTCGAGAACGTTTGGTCATCTTAAGTAATACAACCGGCTTGTCCTTTGCTAAAGAAAGGATTGGGCCACTTGCTGCATTTAGTATTATTTTCTTTTATTTACTCATACTTTATTTATCTGCATTATCAAAAAACCCTAAAAATCCGTTTGCTAAGTATTTACAGAGAATTCCTGCTCCAAGCCACTCATCAACACCTTCTGCTCCTCGTTGGGTTTGACACTCTTACTTATCGAAAATACTGCGATAGACCCCCTATACTTGTGGGTCATCACCAACTACTCGTTACATACATCTTCTCGAATATATCTTGGCACCTTTGGTGTTCTTACCATAGGAATTTTTTTATTTTCTATGATGTGAACCCTTTAGTAGTATCAGAGATATATCTATATGTAGATGTTTTGCGAGTATAACACATATGGTATGTGAGAGTTTATGGTCATTTTGTTGCTACCTTTTGTGTATTTTGGATCTTAGTGGCATAGTGGTATGAAGTGGCCTGGACTAACTTTACATATCCTCGCACATGAGACATGTTCCACGTTTGGCATGGAACTAGTTTTGTGTAAGTGGCTTGCGGTTCTCTGTCTCTCCCACTATAGTTAAGATCTAATCTATAACGGGTTGCTAATAAAAAAATTATCACCTTTGTGGTTTGATATTTTGTAGTTATGGACGGTTCTATATTTGAAAGCCCTAAATTGTCTAAAACATGGAAAGATAAATTAGAGGCCTCTAACTTGTTTTTGAAGGGTCATGTGATGTGATATGGTCAAATGTTACAAACTTGATGTATGCAATGATCTCATTTGTAAATTATGATAACCGGTAGGAGCCTGATGGTTGTCTTACTATTTTATGCCTTGCATGCCTAAAATCCATGTATGAAGGAGGACAACTAAGATGGTGGCACCATGGATTTTGGTGCCACGCTGATGGAATGATGGAGATCATGCCATTACGCACAAGATGGAGACCAAGTGCAAGAAGGACCATATCATATCACATTATACATGCATGTGATGTTAATCCTTTTTATGCATCTTATTTTTCTTAGATCTTCTTAGATCATGATAGTAGCATTATAAGGTGATCCCTCACACTTAATATCAAGATAGTAATGTGTTATTCCTTACTATGCACCATTAAGAAAGTTCATCATTTCGAAGCACCACATGTTGATTGGGTGTGATAGACTCAATGTTCGCATGTAATGGGTGTAAGCCAGATTTACACATGCAAATACTACAGTTCTACTTGGCGAGCCTAGCATGTATAGACATGGGCTCGGAACATATAACCTGAAGGTAAAGCATGAGTCACATGAATGATATGATGAACATCTTGATGTTCACCTTTGCAACTGCACCATCTCACACGATGATCGGTTTTGGTGTAGTGAATTTGGTTTGTGTAATCACCAAATCAACTAGAGGGATGTTTTTTTGAGTGGGAGTTCTTGTAGTAATTTTTGAATTAGCTTGAACTTGATTTTTTATAAACCTAGTCTAAATAGTCTTTGCAAATATGTTGTAGATCATGGTACCACCTGCTTTCGATTTTATTATTTTCATGGATAAAGAGAAACTAGAAACCAATGGTAGCAACTTTACCAACTTGGCCCTTAATCTGAGGATTCTCCTCACCGCTGCTCAAAGGCTCTATGTGCTAGATGCGCCTCTAGGTGCTCCTCCTATTGATGACGCTTCCGATGAAGAGAAAAATGTTTTTATGACTCGCAAGGAGGACCACGGTCTAGTTCATTGCATTATACTGTATGGATTAGAGCCAGAGATACGAAAGTGTTTCGAGAACATCAACTCTTATGATACAATGGGGGAATTTAAAATGATTTTCGATACCCATGTTGTCTTAGAAAGTTATGAACCTTTGTAAAATTTCTTTAGTTGCATGATGGAAGAGAACAACTCTATTAGCGAGCATGTACTCAAAATATCAGGGCACGCCAATAAACGCGTAGCTCTAGGAATAATGATCCCCAATGAGATAGGAATTCATTGGGTTCTCTAGTCACTTTCTCCAAGTTACAAGAACTTTGTGATGAACTACAATATGCAAGGCATGAATAAATCTCTCTCCAAGCTTCTATTGATGCTTAAAACTGCTGAAGTGGAGATCAAAAGGTAGCATCCAGTGTTGATGGTCAATAAAACCACTAGTTTTAGGAATGGCAAGTAAAAGGGTAACTTCAATAAGGGCGGAAAAACTGTTGCCGTGCTTGATAAGAAGACCAAGAATGGCACCAAGACTGATAGAAAATGCTTTTATTGCAATAACACATTGCACTAGAAGTGCAACTGCCCCAAGTATCTGGATGATAAGAAGGCCGACAAAGTGAACAAAGGTATATATGATATACACATTATTGACGTGTACCTTACTAGTACTCGTAGTAGCGCTTGGGTATTTGAGACTAGTTCGGTTGCTAACATATGTAACTCAAAACATGAGCTATGAAATAAGCGTCAACTAGCAAAGGATGAGGTGACGATGCGTGTCGGAAATTAATCAAAGGTTGATGTGATCACCGTCGGGACACTGCCTCTTTTTTTACGACCAGGATTAGTTACGAACCTAAATAATTGTTAGTTGTTTCCTGCATTGTGCATGAACATCATATCCATATAATGTTTAATGCAAATCGGTTGTATGTTTAAATCCGAGAACAATCGTTGTTTGATTGATATGAATGATATCTTTTATGGTCATGTGCCTAAGAAGAATAGTTTATTTCTTTTGAATCTTGATAGCAATGATACACATATTCATAATGTGGATGCCAAAAGAAGTAAGTTGAATGATGATTATGCTGCATACATGTGGCATTTCCACTTAAGTTATATTGGTGTTAAACACGTGAAGAAGCTCCATTATGATGGACTCTTGGAATCACTTGATTATGAATCATTTGAGATATGCGGGCGGCATCATTGATCTAGACTTAGGGGCGGTGGGAGAGGGAGCTGGATCTAGAAGAGAGGAGCCCGGTCGGTGGAGGATTTCTCAATCTTAAACAGAAGGGGAGAGTGTCAACTTATATAGGAGATGGTCCGTAAAAATAACCGTCTCTACCGTAACAATATATTCAGACTCTCCGGAAATATTCGGACTATCCGGATTTTTGTAATCCGAAAATTTTAGAATTATTCAGAACCAAAAGGCAAAGGTAGGTGGTTATACATGCTTGCTAGTATGAAATTGAGTACTAATACTAAATGAGGTTTATACATTAAAGAAAATACATGCGTACTACAAACCTTGGATCTTACCATGAAAGGTATGATGACTACTAGTGTTGATGCACTTGTTGTAGAGAAGTAAGATGCAAGTGTTTTTGAATCGACTAATTGTAATGTTTAATTACGATGTGACATCATTTGGTTACTTAAATATGAATTTTCCAACAATTTAAACTTCTTTTCATGTATTCCTGGAAGGATGTCTCATTGAGTGAATATTTGGATATCCGGATATATTCGCACACTCTAGATTTTGATAATCCTAAAACTTGTGAATTATTCAGAACCAAAAGGCAAGGAAAATGAATATATTACAAACATAATTGTTAAGAACATCTTTAATACTTAAAACTTAGTTCATCACAATATTTAACATGATCCTACGATTAGATCTAGCTAGACAAAATAAGCATGCATGCAATCTTCCTTTGAGGGCTCAATGAATTTTCGTCATGAACAAGACAATGTAGTGTTCCTTCATTTCCACCCTCATAGAAACTAGTGGTCCAGCTTCAAGTTAGTTCATGTTGCAGAAGAGGGTCCAACTATTGGAGAATAGTATCTTGTTTAAGTTGCGACGAACGATAGTGTACTCCCCAGTAATTGTGCCGGCCATGCTATAGCTATGAAACAGAGTTGTGCCATTCTTTGGGATGTTGTAACCAAGTGAAAAGCTTGATGGAATGATCTGAAATAAAGAATTAATCAAAACACATTAGTAAACACACAAGAAAAAATTTAAACCATGTCCTTAGGTAGAATAACTCACAAAGGTGTTGTTAGCTACATAAATTGCACCAAGACTTGTAACAAAGTATTGCATGTTAGAGAGATGGAAAAAAATCATCATCATGAAGCCGGCATATCCTGCTTGCATCCTTCATCGTCTCAAAAGTAATGGCATACATGTATTGAACACTAATTAGATCCGTATCTGTGAAAACACCTCTAATGTAGGGATGCACATATAGCAGCCTAAATCCTGTAAGATTCAATTATCATTAAAAAGATTTCCAGGTAAGATGGCAGACAATACATACATTTGATGGAAAAAACACACATACCATAAATATTCTGGATTTCGTTGATTTCATCTCCTTCCGCATCTTCATCATCTTCACCTCTTCCTCAGCTTCATCCTCTTCACCTCCTTCATCTTGTTCATCTTCTTAATCTTCTTCATCTTCTTCATGAGCAGTTTCTGTGATTAAATTAAAGGTTACAACATCATGGAGAGCAACATTGTGTGTCCTTAAGATAGATAACCAGAATGGTCCAACTATGGATGTAGCTTCTTCCCTTATCTCCAGGAAAAGCTCGAACCTACGCCATCGGGCTGCAGCTGATAACCACTTATCGAATAACTGGTTTAGTTTTTCTTTGAGGTGACAAGGAACAGTCTGAGAAAAAAACCAAATAAATATGATGATGTTGATCATATATATATATATATATAATAGTAGGAAGATTTACAACTAACTAAGAAAGTAGTACTCTTAAAATCATTAGAAAACTACTAATCAAATATATATAACAATAGGAAAATTTGTTACTAACCAAATAAATATATGATGTTGATCATAAATTTAATAGTAGGAAGATACACTACAATCTATATAAAAATATAAATGCATGTAGTCATGTGTGACTTATCACATCAAAACAGAGATGCATATATGGCATAAATAGAAAACAGTTGGTTGATGTTTCTAACTTCTCAAAAAAGATTCCACTACTTCTAAAATATTTAAATTGTCTTTGTAACACACATGTTACAATAATTTTCCACAACTCCTAAAATCTCAAGAAAACTTTTCAAGATATGTCCATTGATGTTTCTAACTAATTAACTTGCTCGAACAAAAAAAACTCAGATTCCAACCAACCACCAGAACAATAATTTTAATTCACATGTAGCCATCCTATGGTGAAAAAATTCCTACCAATCTCAAATTCTAACTAATTAACTTGCTGAAAGTTTGGCTGATTCATGACGATAGTGAAGGACTCTACAGTCCTGTTTGAACAACCATAGTTCTTCTTTGGCTGGCGGCAGACACGACATATATCCATCACTACTTTTTTTGTGGGGAGAAGTGAGACCAACCCACAAGCGCAGAATAATCGCACTTTCGCAGTCCCCCAGCCCGGCGGCGACAGCACCTTGTGCCGATATACCTACAGTTCTTTAATTAAGAGTTGGATGAGCCGATCGCGCGCCACCAGTAGCAAGCTAACACGGTGCATGGTGAGAGTAGAGTAGTTGACTAGCAGCCCATTATGGTCCGTCGCAGTCGGGGCCAGCGACGCTGAAAGGAGCGGCCTTGTGCTGTCGGTCGCACAATGGCAGGGAATCGGAGAAGGGGGAGCTGGGAGAAAGAAAGGCTTGGTTGTGCCCGGCCTAATTTGATCAGAGAATGCGACGTTCCGTCTGAATATGTGTATGTCTGAACTCTGCACAAGAACGAACAATGCTCCTTTTTGTCTCAGATTGAGTGGTCTGCTTTAGACCAGAAAGGTTATGGTGTGAACTGTGAAGGCGTAATTCAAAGAAGGTTAGATTTTGTACACAAACACTTATTACTACTGGACGTGCGAATACAATTATGCAAGTATGCATGCAGAGACCAATATGAAGCACGTATACCTCCAGCAATGCTACACGTACGGACTCTTTCTTACGGAATCAAGTTTACGGGAAGGACGTGGTGATCAGGTGGGTTAGCTACAGTCCTGAAATCACGGGAACTAAATTTTTGCACCAACAAACTGCTTACACATCATCCCGTAAAATTATTCCGTAAGAAAGGTTCCATAACTCTAGCATTTTTGCGTATACCTCCCTCGACGTACCGTACGAGAGGCCGTCGTCCTGACCACGTATGTCGACCGTTGCACTGATGTTCCTCTGTCGGCTCCATTGCTGATGATCCTTCTTCTTCCGTACATGGTGACATCAGGTCCAGTGCGTAAGCTTCCCTCTCTCTCCCACGGTGGAGCTTTGACCAAAGCAGGCAGGCCTAGCTAGCTAGCTATGGGAAGCTGCAAATCAGCGGAGCCTGCCTGTTAGGTGCAGCAGCCGCGAATTATTGCGTTTCACGCCGATGATGCCAAATCCGTCTCTCGTCTCCGGTGCAAAATTGAAGCTCGTACACTAGAATTATTGGTGCCACCCCCCTTAGCATGTTAGATCGAGCGAGCGCGCAAGCTTGCTGAATCAGCAAGCAGCAGGCTGCGTCAGATGAGAAGCTGGTCCAGTCCAGAGACGACGCCATGTCGCCATCCATCGCCTTTAGAGATCGATTGGGCTCATGCATCAGGCCTAGCCCTAGCGGCGCTGGCTAGTTATCAGAAGAAAAAGCAGCAGAAGGGTGCACTACTGGTGGAGCTAATAAGGTAGCTAGTTAGCTAGTGCGGACATGGACCGGTAATGGATGCATCGTGCATGCAAGCGATGCCTGCCTGCCTGCCTTAGGGCAGAAGAAATTGACAGTGCATGTAGCGCGTAAAGGCAGCCAGGCTAGGCGTGGGCAGTGCCCTGCTACGTCGCAAGGCTGCTGAATATGAGAGAGTAGGAGAAGAGAGTTGTGGATCATTGCTGCATCTTGGCCTTGAGGAAAGAAAAGAGGAGCAACACGACCGAATTAAAATTGTTTATTGGTTCCAGTCTCGCTCTCACTCTCGCTGTGGGGGACCTTTTGCTTCTTTACGCGCGTGCATGCAACGCAGTCGCATACAAGCCCATGCTAGCTTGCTTTATTCGGTCTAGTATATTAGCTTGTGCATATGCTTCACATAATTGGAGGCGAAATGCATGGACTACTATGAGAGCTACTACCTGCGATGCATGCAGGGCAACCACATATATAAACACAGCACGATCGAGTTATTTGACCTGCAAGATCGATCTAGGGTTGAGAAAAAGCCAAGTCACTTTTGCAGGTTCTGGTGATGATCATCCATAAGTGCTAGAAGGATTGAACGATGATTGGTGTGCATCGGGGGTGCATTGTACTGTTTTTTTGCTTGTTTACTTAACGTCGGAAGAATCATATCGACCAGCACCGAGATTATCAATAAACTAATGCAAATGCGTCGGTCGACCCGTCCGTACGTGTCACGCATCAGAGATGCATGCAAATTAAGCTACTAGGTAGAGGTGACCGATTGCATTCACGTGCACGATGGTCATGGCGCCGATCATGGGTGCTAAAGCTACCTTAGCCAGCCGGCCGGAGTTCATGTGACCGGGAGCTAGCGCATTTTGGACGGTGGTCCTCCCGATCGGCAGGACGGGCAACTGGGCTGGTGTACGTGGCTGGGCGATCCGGCCGCGACAGTCCTAGTGCATGGCCACGGCGGAGTAAAGCGCGCTACCGTGAGATCGAGCTTGCCTCCATTCTATAGACCACAGTGACATAGGAGGGACCACACATTCGGGGGTACAGGAAAACCGATGACCAAAAACCGAAATCAAAAAGATCGAGACCGAATCCGAAAAGGAGAGACCGAGAAGTCCAATCAGAAATTTGGGTAGCAAATTTTGAAGACAAATTTAGTTTGATTAATTCAGTCATTAGTCTCCAGCTAAAGAGTGTACCAAGTAACCGAACTTTATGTGAGAGGAGCCACTCCACTCCCCATGACCTAGCCGACTTAATGCGTTATGATAATATAGCTTGGCAATGAATAATTATATAAGTCCGTTACAAGAAAAACCTAGACAAATCACAAATAACCTTTACTTGTCAGCAGATCTAGCAGTTAGGTTAAGTGGTAGTTCACGCCTCATCCCTTCCAAAATTTAGAAGACTCATGCTTGTAGACATATACTAGGTCGTTACTTGTTATTAGGCGATTAACAAGTAGAACATCTGTTATCATTAAAATAATTAGTGGATAGTTTGCTCTAACTTTCTATACTTTCAAACTGGTAACTATAGAAGTTGTAAAAATGACCACAAATAATGGCGATGTATCTTTTACCACATTATTCGTTCATGACCGAACCCAAATTATCATGTACCCAAATTTGTCAGGTAGTAAAACTGGCAAGTATATTTTGGTCTTCATTTTTGAAGGGAAATATGCTCGGGAGACAATAATAAAATGATTATTATCTTGTCCCATGTTAACGTTTATTTCTCATGCTAGAATTGTATTAACCAAAATCGTTAATACATGTGTGTCTAATAAAGAAACAAGAGTTCCTAGTAATGCCTCTTATCTAACTAGCTCGCTGGTTAACTGGTGATCAAGGTTTTCTGGTCATGAACATTGGATGTTGTTAATAACGGGGTCACGTCATTAGGAGAATTATGTGATGATCATACACCCAAAATAAGTATAGAAATACGATCAAATCATTAAGTTTACATTGTGGTATCATACACATTCGAAATAACCCTAATCCGCGGACCATGAGATCATGTCAATCACTAACACCGAAGTGCTTAGATGGCATCAAACATTACACCGTAATAGGGTGACTATAAGGTGTCGTTGGGTACTCTGAAAGCATTAGTTGAGGCTCGTGGATCAAGAGTAGGATTTGTTCATCCATATGACAGAGAGATATATTGTGGGCCCTCTCGGTGATATCACATCAACACAAATTGCAAGCATTCACTAGGTCGCAAGGATGTCATAATGGAACGAGTATAGAGTACTTGTCAGTAACGAGATCGAACTAGGTATGGTTGACACCGATGAGCAGATTTCAGACAAGTAAATTATTGCAAGATAATAGGAATTGGTTACGACGTTAATGGTTCACATGATCACAAGATTTATCGTTGAATATGTGGGAGTCATTATGGATCTACAGGTCCCGTTGTTGATTATTGATCGGAGAGGTATATCCTTCGTGTATGCATTATTCATGAACCGTAGGGTGACACACTTAGGGCTCGCCGGCGTGTTTGAGTAGATAATGTATGTTGGATAAAATTTTAGCAAGAGTTAGAAATGACATGGCGATTTGGCTCCCAGATCTAAATGCACCTATTATGAAAAAATGCATTTTATATGAATTTTGAAATACTGAAAAATTCCGAAATAAAATCCCGAGTGTGCATCCGAACATGCTATGTCCTCACACAAAGTTTTGTAGTGAGAAGACATTTTTTGAGGTCTGTAAAAAAAGACAAAAAAATGTCTTGTGAAAAACTATTTTGCAACACCAAAAATTGTCTTTTTTACACAATCCACGTAAAATATCTTTTTTTCGTGAAACTTGGTGTATGAACATAGAATATGAACATATACACCCGGATATTTTTTCAATTTTTTTGACATTTTGAAATATGTCTTTTTGGTGGTGGGTGCATCTACACCTACGAGCCAAAGTGGATTTCCCGAGTCAGAACTGTTTTGAGGGCTATTTCGAGAAACACTGGAATTGTTTTGAGGATATCGAAATAGACCAAGGGTGTAGTTGTTAATGTTTGTCAATTAAAATAATTAACAAATATTAAAATTCTGAAATAAAAATTGTTTTTATTTTTTAATGGGAATTCTGAGTGGAGAGTTTACAATTAAATGGGAGATGAGTGGGAGTGATAATCTGATCCTCACCTTGGGCCGGATAATCCGGCCCCCAGGAGACGAGCAAGGGCTGGCATGGCGCGACGCTCTGACTAGGGGTGGACTTTTCCCCGGACAATCCGAAGTGGGGCGGATTTTCTTCCCCCAACTGGATAATCCATCCCTCACCTTGGGCCGGATAATCCGGCCCCCAGGAGACAAGCAAAGGCTGGCTCGACGCGTCGCTCAGTCTGGGGGCGGATTATTCCTCGGATTGTCCAAGGCTGTGGCGGAGTTTTCCTTAGACTGGATAATTCGGCCCTCACTTAGGCCGGATAATCCGGCCCCAAAAAGCTCCAACGGCTCCATCTGGACAGGGGGTATAAAAGCCACGTCTTTCCCTCCTATCAGACCTTTTGGTTCATTCAAAAAAGATCAGACCAGTTGAAAAAGCTCTCTCTCTAGATCTCCCACTTTCAACCACCCGAAGGCTTCGATATTTTGGGGAATTGAAGGAGGAGACATCATACATCGTCATCACGAATCAAGCGCATCAACTCCTATCCATTCACTTGAAGAAATCTCCGATCTAGTATTCTCGTTAATATCTAGATCTTGTGTTTTGTTATTGATAACTATTGTTCTTGTGGCAGCTTGTTGTCATCACGGGAGCCTCCAATTTGGTTATGGAGTTGTGCCCCGCTAGTTGTGTAAAGGCACCGGTTCCTGCCTCGAAGGGTTCCTATAGTAGAAAGGTGGATTAGGCCTTTGGTGGCGGGATCCATTGGAGAACAGGGTGAGGCCTATTGTGGCGTGGTGGTCTTAGTACCGCCCACCCCTCCAACGCAGATGTACTTCCCGTAATAAGAAAGGAACTGCGGTAAAAACAAATCCTGTGTCTCCGTGTGCTTTATCACGGTTTCCTCGTTCCTCACTTTACTCGCCTTTACTCACTAGTAGTTAGGTTTGCATACAGGGAAATTCTACATAATAGTATATCTAGAGAATTTACCTTTTGTGTCAAGCCTAAAATTGAAAAAGCATTAAAAATTGAAGTAGCACCTATTCATCCCCTCTAGGTGCCCATACGATCCATTTCAGTGGGTGCAACTCTCCTCCACACACGCTAGTACAAGCTTCTCTCCCTCCCCTCACATTGGCTTTCGGATTATCGTGAGCCATGGCTAAGTAGTTTTCTTCGATGGATCTATTGCTTCTGCTGCCCTATTGAATCGAGGGTACGAGAGTCGTCGGCAAGCCGTACGTGTGATAGAGTACGAAGGAGCTGTCGGTTTGCAGTGCTTGTCAACATGATCTTGAGATCTGCAAGTATTCGTTTACATCACCCACAAGATCCAATCTTGATAAGAACCCCCACTCTTCGAGGGTAAGTTTCCTACATGACCAACTACTCGTTACATGCATCGCCTATATTAGATCTTGATACCCTTGGTATTCATACCGTAGGGAAAATTTTCTTCTATGCTACAGACCCTTCAGTTGTATCAGAGTGGGATCTATATGTTTTGTACGAGTAGAACACATAAATGTATCTGAGCGTTGGTGATCATGTTATTGTTTTCTTTTGTGTATTTTAGATCTTAGTGGCATAGTGGGGTGAAGCATCCCGGACTAACCTTACATGTCCTCGCACATGAGACATGTTCCATGTTTGACATGCAACTAATTTTGCAGAAGTGGCTTGCTGATGGCTCAGGATACGTCGAGCTCGTTGGGAACCCCAAGAGGAAGGTATGATGATCACAACAACAAGTTTCCCTCAGTTATGAAACCATGGTTATCGAACTAGTAGGAGCAAGGAAACAACTCCAAGGTGTTGATACCAACTTGGAATCCTGCACAACACAACCACAAAACTTTGCCCCAACTTACAGTGAGGTTGTCAATCTCACCGGTTTTGCTGAAAACAAAGGATTAAACGTACAGTATGGAAGATAGTAATTGCTTGCAGAAAGTAAACAGTAAACGGTAAACAGTAGATGGTATATCAATGGTAAAATAATGGACCGGGGTCCTTAGTTCACTAGAGGTGATTCTCCTTAAGATAGATGACATGTTGGGTGAACAAATTACAACGGGGCAATTGACAAACACCGAGAAAGCATACATGCATATACTAATCATCTTGACTCCTATAAGATTTGATTGGGCATTACAATATTATACATAGACCGTAATCCAACTGCATCTATGCCTAATAATCCACCTTCAGGTTATCATCCGACCCCCCTCTAGTATTAAGTTGCAAGCAATAAATAATTGCATTAAGCAAAGTGTGTAAACTAAACAATATGATTGTTCTATGAACAAAGGATTGTTGTTTTCTTCCTAGTAGCAACAGCACATCTAGTACCTTAGAGATTTCTGTCACTTCCCCAGATTACTAGAGGCATGAACCCACTATCGAGCATAAATACTCCCTCTTGGAGTTGCAAGCATCTACTTGGCCAAGATAGTTACTAACAATGGAAAGCATGCAAGATCACAAATAACATAGACATGACAGAATCAATAATCAATCTGAAATAGCATCTCAATATCCATCGGATCCCTGCAAACACAACATGTAAGATTACAAATAGATGATCTTGATCATGAACGGAGCTCACAAGATCTAAACATGGTAGCACAAAGGAGGAGAACCAACCATCTAGCTATTACATGGACCCATAGTCCAAGGATAAACTACTCACGCATCACACCGGAGGCAGGCATGGTGACGAAGAAGGCCTCTAGGATGATCTCTCCCCTCCGGTAGGGTGCAGGGAAGAGCTTCAGATCCCTCCCAGTCTAGGGATGGAGATGGCGGCGGCTACAGACTCTTTCGTGGATTTCTGATCGGGTACTTAGGGTTTTTGTCCCGGGAGACTTTTATAGGCGAAGGGGCAAGGTCGGTGGAGCGCCAGGAGGCCCACACCCCCTAGTGGCGCGCCCCCCAAGCCGCGCCGCCACCAGGTTTGGCCGCCTTGACGCGCCACTTCGTCTCCCCTCCGGACTCCGTGTTCCTTCTAGTAAAATATTGACTTTGGCTTTTGTTCGGTCCAATTCCAAGAATATTTCTTACTAGCTTTTCTAAAACCAAAAACAGCAGAAAACAGGCAACTAGCAATGTGGCATCTTGTTAATAGGTTAGTTCCTGAAAATGTATAAAAATACCTCAAAGTGTGAACAAAACATAAGAAAGTAGAAATAAAACAAGCATGGAACATCAAAAATTATAGATACGTTTACGACGTATCAAGCATCCCCAAGTTTAACTCCTGCTCGTCCTCAAGTTGGTAAGTGATAAAAAGAATAATTTTTGAGGTGACATGCACCATCACAATCTTGATCAAGGTATTTGTAAAACATTGATAGCCGGGATCATATTACTCTAACATAGACATGAAAGATATTGTTCTAATAATAGGACATATCAACTATGTTGTAACATGAAAAGGTACAAACAAAAGATTCATGAATAACAATGCTTTGAAAGACGTTTGTTTATTTCACATATAGAAAACATAATAAGAATGCTATTTAGCTTGTCCCTCGTGGTATAGCGAAACATAAATGCATAGGACACCTTCAAAGTTCATAAGGGTGACTAGATACAAATAATTTAAGAATAGGCAATATCAAAGTTATGAATCAATCAACAAGTTTTGGGACAATGCACATTAAACTAAGAATGATCACTATGCTCCCTCAATTGGTGCATAAAGATAGAAGATGGAGACTCAACATAACAGTAAAAAGGAAGGCCCTTCATAGAAGGGAAGCAGGGATTTCAAGTTTCATAAAGAGCTTCCAAGAAATTATGGTACTTATTAGCTTTCAGCTCTCATTGCCCCTATCATAAGCATCTTTAGGTGATTAAGGTTAAAGTGACACAAATATGAGGATATGCTTGACAAGTTATAAATTGAAAATCTCATGCCCATTGCTTACGAGTACCGAACCTCATGCTACTCAACTTTAGGCACGAGTAAGTTCTTGTCATTGTAAGTACATGTGTATCATAGAGAACTACCAACGGGGTACCCTTGCCCCATGATACAGGAGCTATCCCATATCAAAATGACCAGGCAACAGACAATGAGCATCTCAGCGATCTTTTTATTTGCTATTTTCATAGGTTTTTATTGAGGATGCTTCACAAAATGCTCACTATGGTTATGCTGCAAGTTTCCACCATGATTAGGCATGGCTTAGGCTAGCCGCCCAAGCGTTTCTCTAACACACATACAAACTCCATGAGCTTACAAGTTCCCCTTTTATTTCACACCATCGGGATCCATAAACAAAAGAACATGATATCAACTGAATAATAAGTGCAATGTTGAAAGCGTTCCCCATGGTACATGGTTCTGCTAATTTTCAACTTATAAAGAGCAAGCATATACGCAACATAGATGGACACAATGGTTCAAGTTTATTAAGTGCAAGAAAGTAAAGTGTTCCATCAAGTTTGTGAGAGCTTTAATGACTACTTTTCACATAACAAGTTTAATTCAGAAGGTAGATAAAAACATGAATATACTTGGAATAGCAATAATGCTAATAGGTAGGTATGGTGGACTCTTTGGAATAACTTGGTTTTCTTGGGGTTGGATGCATGAGTGGAACTCATACTTGGTACATGTGGAGGCTAGCAAAAGACTGGGAGCGACATACTAAGAGAGCAATAATGGCCATAATCATGCAAAGCGACAAAACATTATTAATTAAAGCATAAAGTGATATTACAAGTCGAAAAATAAATGATCATAGAGGCTAAGGTGACTGGTATAGTCTTAACATGGTGTAAGCATGCGCCAAGTCAACCCAAATAAAGCATCAAAGGAGAATACCACAATATTATGCTTTTGTATGCTAAAACAACACATGATTCTTTCAAGGAACATTAAGCAATCTCAATTGTTTAGAACAAGTCATGCTACAGCAATAATCACTAAGCATAAAGTCAAAGCAATATCAAACATGACATGATAAAGTCTAGGCGACAGTCAAAACAAGCTCCTTTTGTACCACTTATAAGCATGAAGCTTCCTACTCTTTTTCCAACACCAACCAACTTATTTGAAACAATGTATGAATGGGGGGTTCCAACCAATTTATTTAAGCAAACTAAACAAAAGAAAACTAAAAACAAAAACAAAGATGCTCCAAGAACAACACAATTGTGCATGAAACAATAAAAATGAAGTGTTTTGGAAGAAAACCTGAGATTTTTATTGATGAAGAAGGGGATGCCTTTGGCATCCCCAAGCTTTGACGCTTGTACTTATTGAATATTTCTTAGAGTGACACGGGTGACATCCCCAAGGCTGAGCTTTTGTCCATACTTCATCTTATCACATTACTCTTCCCCGCACTTTAAACTTTCCTTCATACAAAACTTCACACAATCTTCATTAGCAACATTAGTGTACTCAAGATAATAAGTCTTTAGGTTTAGTTTCAATACAAGTAAAACTTCCATTAAAACACAAGCTACTTTAGCACTTCCTTTAAAAAGTTCAAGTGATTAAAGAGAACTCCGTCAAATAATGGCAAATCTGTCAAAACAGACCAGCAGGTAAAAACCAATTTTTTCGAAAACCTTCTGTTGCTCAAATCGAAATGTGATAAACTAACTAAAGTTAGATAACAACCTGGGGCATAAGCACAAAAAATTACAGCTCAATCTAACGTACAAGGAATTTTCACGATTTTTTACAGTGAAGCATAAAAATCTGTTTCGGGACAGCAACTTTCCCAAGTCTTACTTCTCTCTCATTAGAGGTTATTCTGGGCACAAAAACCACACAAAAATGATAAGGAGAGGTTATTACAGTGGTAATAACTTCCAAGACTCAACAAAAGAAAAACTTACTAAATAGAAATTTGGGTTATCTCCCAATAGTGCTTTTCTTTAACGCCTTTGAGCTAGGCATAGGAAGCAAGATTCAACTATTCTCAAATAAAGAAGCATTAAGACCAAATTTCTTGCCCCTAACTTTCTTACCTTTATTCTTATCTTTAGGGAATGTATGATTGTTTGGTAGAGAAGAAAAATTCATGATGCCTTTTCCCACATCTATTATTGCTCCAAGGAATTTTAGTAGGGATCTTCCAAGCGTAATTTGTCCTTTTTCCTACACATTCAATAAAAAGATAATCAGTAGACACCACTTTCTCTAAGATCTTTGTAAACACACGTTCAGCTATTCCAATGGGTAATATAGTGGCATTATTGGTAAGAGATATTTCTTTTCCTCCCTCAGAAAGTCCCCAAAGGTTCAAGATTCATAGATATCTTTAGGCATGATACATAATTCAGAAATGACATCACAACGAGCATCAAAAGTTTCATTATTTATAACAACTTTTACTGTAGGGAGCCATTTTGAAGATTCAGAATTCATTGGAACATATTCATGATGCTCTCTAAGCATGTTATAGCATTCTTTTAAACTAGTTGTGTTGGTCTCAAGAGTGTTTAATCTATCAAATATGTTTATAAAGGAGGAATCAGATTTGCTAGGCAAGTTATATGTAGAAACCAACTTTTTTATGGCATTAAAAGCTTCACCCTCATTGCACTGGAGGAAATCTCCTCCTACTATAGCATCCAAAGCATATTTATAACAAAGAGCAAGACTAAAGTAGAAACTGCTAAGAAACAAGCTTAGAGTCATTTTAGCTTCAGTTTTTTCATGTAAATCAGAAATTCTAGACCAAGCTTCTTTGAAACTCTCTTCAATTCCTTGTTTGAAAGTAAAAATCATTTCCTCAGGTGACATGGTGATTGGACCAATGCTAGACATAAAAGCAACTTGAAATAGATTTTTTTGTGTTTTTGATGAAAGAAGCAAACCAGCAGAACTAATTTTTTTGTGTTTTTGATAAAAAGAAACAAGCAAAGAAAGAAAAATAAACTAAGAAAAACAAAAAAACAAAATAAAGGGATTGGTTGTGAGAGACTCCCCTTGTGAAGCTGTCCTTAACTCCCCGACAACGGCGCCAGAAAAAGGCTTGATGGCTCAGGATATGTCGAGCTCGTTGGGGACCCCAAGAGGAAGTTATGATGAGCACAGCAGCAAGTTTCCCTTAGTTATGAAACCAAGGTTATCGAACCAGTAGGAGCAAGGAAACAGTCCAAGGTGTTGCTACCAATTTGGAATCCTGCACAATACAACCACATAACTTTGCCCCAACTTACAGTGAGGTTTTCAATCTCAACGGTTTGGCTGAAAACAAAGGATTAAGCGTACAGTGTGGAAGATAGTAATTGCTTGGAGAAAGTAAACAATAAACGGTAAACAGTAGATGGTATATCAATGGTAAAAGAATGGACCGGGGTGCATAGTTCCCAAGAGGTGTTTCTCCTTAAGATAAATAGCATGTTGGGTGAAAAAATTACAGCGGGGCAATTGACAGATTTGAGAAAGCATACAATGCATATACTAGACATCTTGACTCCTATGAGATTTGATTGGGCATTATAACATAATACATAGACCGTAATCCAACTGCATCTATGACTAATAATCCACCTTTAGGTTATCGTCCGAACCCCTTCCAGTATTAAGTTACAAGCAATAGATAATTGCATTAAGAAAAGTGTGTAAAGTAAGAAATACGATTGCCCCAAGGACAAAGCATTGTTGTTTTCTCCCTAGTAGCAACAGCACATCTACAACCTTAGAGATTTCTGTCACTTCCCTAGATTACTAGAGGCATGAACCCACTATCGAGCATAAATACTCCCTCTTGGAGTTTCAAGCATCTACTTGGCCAAGATAGTTACTGACAACGGAAAACATGCAAGATCACAAATAACATAGACATGATAGAATCAATAATCAATCTGAAATAGCATCTCAATATCCATCTGATCCCCGCAGACACAACATGTAAGATTACAAATTGTGATCTTGATCATGAACGGAGCTCACAAGATCTAAACATGGTAGCACAACGGAGGAGAACCATGATGTCTACGCACTTCTATTCTTGCAGACAGTTGTTGGGCCTCCAAGTGCAGAGGTTTGTAGAACAGTAGCAAGTTTCCCTTAAGTGGATTACCCAAGGTTTATCAAACTCAGGGAGGAAGTGGTCAAAGGTATCCCTCTCAAGCAACCCTGCAATCAAGATACAAGAAGTCTCTTCTATCCCCAACACACCCAATACACTTGTCAGGTGTATAGGTGCACTAGTTCGGTGAAGAGATAGTGAAATATAACTGTATGGATAATTATAAGTGCTAACGGTGCCAAAAAAGAGCTTGAAGGGTAGGAAGAGACTAAAGGCAATCTGAAATAAATATGGAAGCAAGCAAACATGTAACATATCTAGTTGCTAATGGTGTTTCGATGCTTAGAAACAAGGCCTAGGGATCATACATTCACTAGTGAACACTCTCATATAAATATCTTCTCTTCATGATACTACTCGGAACTACTCTCCGGGTGGACACTCTAATCCATGGTAGGGCTATAACAACACTCTTCAAAGTCCGCTTTCCCCATCTAGATAACCCTTCACTATCACCTTGAGCGCTAGATGGTTCCAACAATCACCACAATTTCATAGAGACATCCAACTCCAAATATAACTCATAATAAGTATTTGTAATCTCTAGCCTAAGTGCCACCATGGTGTGCACGCTATCAATTTCACACACGTGGGGAGAGCCAGAGATCTATTAAAACACTTAAGTAGCAAGGTAGATCTACTTGATTACAAAGCTCATGATCACAATATGATCATTCATAGAGAGAGATGAACACATAGCTACCTGTAGAACCCTTAGCCTCAAGGAAGAACTACTCCCTCATCATCATGGGAATCAGCAACGGCGATGGAGATGGTGGTGGAGATCGATGGAGATGGCTCCGGAGGCAATTCCCCGTCCCAGTAGGGTGCCGGAACAGAGACTTCTGTCCCCCGAATCTCCAGTTCAGTGGCGACGGTGCGACGGAACTTTTCGTGGCTAGAGGCTGGATTATTTAGGGTTTTCTCATCGAGAGGCTTCTTATAGGCGAAGGGGTGATATCAGAGGGCGGACCAGGGGCCCACACCACCTGGTGGCGTGGCTAGGGGAACCCGCGCCACCACATGGTGTGGCCAACCCCTGGCCCCTCTCCGTCTCGTCTTCTGGCTCCGTGAGTCTTTCGGTAAAATATAGACTTTGGCTTTTGTTTGGTCCAATTCCGAGAATATTCATTTTCTGGATTTTCTGGAACCAAAAACAGCCGAAAACAGGCAACTGGCACTGTGGCATCTTGTTAATAGGTTAGTTCCAGAAAATGTGTAAAAATAGTCCAAAGTGTAGACAAAACATAAGAAAGTAGATATAAAACAAGCATGGATCATCAAAAATTATAGATATGTTTGCAACGTATCAGCATCCCCAAGCTTAACTCCTGCTCGTCCTCAATTAGGTAAGTGATAAAAAGAAATAATAATTTTTGAGGTGACATGCACCATCATAATCTTGACCAAAGTATTTGTAGAACATTGATAGCTGGGATCATAGTACTTAAACATAGCATGAAATATATAGTTCTAACAATAAGACATAGCAACTATGTTGTAACATGAAAAGGTACAAACAAAAGATTCATGAATAACAATGCTTTGAAAGACATTTGTTTGTTTCACATATAGAAAACATAATGAGAATGGCATTCAGCTTGTCCCTCATAGTGTAGCAAAACATAAATGCATAGGACACCTTCAAAGTTCATAAGGGTGACTAGATACAAATAGTTTAAGAACAAGCAATATGAAAGTTATGAATCAATCAACAAGTCTTGGGACAATGCACATTAAACTAAGAATGGCCAATATGCTCTCTCAATAGGTGCATAAAGATAGAAGATGGAGACTCAACATAAAAGTTAAAGAAAGGCCCTTCAAAGGGAAGCAAGGATTTCAAGTCTCATAAAGAGCTTCCAAAAATTATGGTACTTGTTAGTTTTCAGCTCTCATTGCCCCTATCATCAGCATCTTGAAGTGATTAAGGTTAAAGTGAACAAACTATGGAGTATATGCTTGACAAAGTATAAGTTGGCAATCTCATGTCCCTTGAATACGAGGGCCGCTCCTCATGCTACTCAAGTTTAGTTACCGGTAAGTTCTTGTCATAGTAAGTACATGTGTATCATAGAGAACCACCAACAGGGTACCCCTTGCACATGATACAGGAGCTTTCCCATAATCAAAATACCAAGGCAAGAAGACAATGAGCATCTCAGCAATCTTCTAATTTACCATGGGAAAATGGTGCTTTTTTCTCTCTTTCCTCTTTTCTCATCTTTTTTTTCTTTTTCTCAATCTCCGTCTCTTTTTCTATAAGAAAAATGCTTCATAGATTGCTCACTATGGTGATGCTGCAAGTTTCCACCAGGATTAGGCATGGCTTAGGCTAGCGGCCTAGGCATTTCTATAACACACATACATAACTTTATGGACTTACAAGCTCCCCTTTCATTTCACACTGACGACATCCGTAAACAAAAGAGCATGATATCAACTGGGTACAATGTACAAGTGCAATGTTGAAAGCGTTCCCCATGACAACATGGTTCTGCTAATCCCAACGTATAAGTGCAAGCATATACAACATAGATGACACAATGGTTCAAGTTTATTAAGTGCGAGAAAAGTAAAGTGTGCCATCAAGTTTGCGAGAGCTTTAATCACTAATTTTCACATAACAAGTTTAATTTGGAAGGTAGATAAAAACATGAATATACTTGGAATAGAAATAATGCTAATAGGTAGGTATGGTGGACTCTTTGGAATAACTTGGTTTTATTTGGAGTTGGATGCATGAGTGGAACTCATACTTGGTACATGTGGAGGCTAGCAAAAGACTGGGAGCGACCAACTAAGAGAGCAATAATGGCCATAATCATGCAAAGCGATAAAACATTATTAATTAAAGCATAAAGTGATATTACAAGTCGAAAACTAAATGATCATAGAGGCTATGGTGACTTGGTATAGTCTTAACATGGTGTGAACATGCGCCAAGTCAACCCAAACAAAGCATCAAAGGAGAATACCACAATATTATGCTTTTGTATGCTAAAACAACGCATGATCCTTTCAAGGCATATTAAGCAATCTCAATTGTTTGGAACAAGTCATGCTACAGCAATAATCACTAAGCATAAGGTCAAAGCAACATCTAGCATGACATGATAAAGTCTAAGCCATAGTCAAAACAAGCTCCCTTTTGTACCACTAAAGCATGAAGCTTTCTACTCTCTTCCAACACCAATTGACTTATTTGAAACAACTCACAAAGATAATAATAAATAAAGATTAGTGAGCTTGTCTCACAAATCCAAAAATAAGAACTAAAAAGTTCTAAGATGAAAGCACAATAAAACTAAGGCTAAACACAGTGATAGCAAAAGGGAACACTCACAAGACAATAAGAATGAAAACTAGAGTGTTCTAGGCAATGAAAACAGGGTGTGTCTCTCTCCAAAATAAGTGCTGGGATCCAACCAAATTATTGCAGCAAACCAAGCAAAATAAAACTAAAAACAAAAATAAAGACGCTCCAAGAACAACACAATAGTGCATGAAACAATAAAAACTAAGTGTCTAAAAAGACCTGAGATTTTTATTGATGAAGAAGGCGATGCCTTGGGCAGCCCCAAGCTTTGACGCTTGTACCTCTTGAATATTTCTTGGGGTGACACGGGGTGGCATCCCCAAGCTTGAGCTTTTGTCCATTCTTCATCTCATTACATCATTCTTTCCCTAGACCTGAAAATTTCCTTCATACAAAACTTCACACAATCTTCATTAGCAACATTAGTGCATTCAAAAGATAATAACCCTTTGGGTTTTAGTTTTAAAACAGCAAAACTTTCATTAAAAAGACAAGCTACTGTAGGAATTCCCTCAAATAGCTCAATTCACCAAAAAGAACCCCAAAAGAAATCGATAAACAGGCAAATGCAAATAATGGCAGAAATCTGTCAAAAGAGACCAACAGGTGAAAAATGATTTTTTCGAAGACCTTCTATTGCTCAAATCGAAAAGTGTTAAACTAACGAAAGTTGGATAACAACCAGGGGCAGAAGCACAAAACATTACATCTCAAATCGATGTACAGAGATTTTTCATGAATTTTTACAGCGAAGCACAAAAATCTGTTTCGGGACAGCAGCTTTCCCAAATCTTACTTCCCTCTCATTAGAGGTTATTATTGGCACAAAAATCAAATAAAAAGGATAAGGAGAGTTTATTACAGAACTAATAACTTCCAAGACTCAAGAAAACTATTGGGTTATCTGCGAAGAAGTACTTTTCTTTAACGCCTTTAAGTTAGGCATGATAGTTTGAGAAGATGCTCGCATAAGAAATATGAATTGAAGTAAAAGAGAGCATCAAGAAGAAAATTCAAAGAACATTTAAGTCTAATCCACTTCCTATGCATAGGAATCTTGTAAAGAAACAAGTCATGAAAGCACAAAGCAACAAGCATAGTAAAGCAAAACAAGTGCAACTTCAAAACTTTCAACATAAAGAGGGAAACTTAATATTGTTGAGATACATAAAACCATGTTTTCCTCTCTCATAATAACTTTCCGTAGCATCATGAATAAAATTAACAATATAACTATCACATAAAACATTCTTATCATGAGCCATATGCATAAAATAATTATTACTCTCCCTATAAGCATAGTCATTCTTATTAATCGTAGTGGGAGCAAATTCAACAAAATAGCTATCATTATTATTCTCATTACCATAATCATCAAATATAGGAGGCATATTGTAATCATAATTAATTTTCTCCTCAATAGTAGGTGGACTGAAAATATCATACTCATCATTGTAATCATCATATATCGGAGGTATAGTATCATCGAAGTAAATTTTCTCCTCCGTGCTTGGGGGACTAAAAATATCATGCTCATCAAAACCAGCTTCCCCAAGCTTAGACTTTTCCATAGCATTAGCAATAATGGTGTTCAAAGAATTCATACTAATAATATTTCTATTAGCATGCAAATAAAGTTCCATAGGTTTTTTAATTTTCTATTCAAACACTTCATGTCCTAACTCAAGATAAATACTATAAAGCTCTCTAATTTTGTTGTTGTTTTCCATTAAGCCTAACTAGTAAAAACAAGAAACAAAAAGACAAAATTGCAGAATCTAAAGGAAATAACTCTGAGAACTCACACACCAGCAACCGTACTAGAAGATAGCTTAGTAGCCAGAGGATGTGAGTACCTTTTACCTTACCTCCCCAGCAATGGCGTTAGAAAATAGCTTAATGTCTACGCACTTCTATTCTTGTAGACAGTTGTTGGGCCTCCAAGTGCAGAGGTTTGTAGAACAACAGCAAGTTTCCCTTAAGTGGATTACCCAAGGTTTATCAAACTCAGGGAGGAAGTGGTCAAAGGTATCCCTCGCAAGCAACCCTGCAATCAAGATACAAGAAGTCTCTTGTGTCCCCAACACACCCAATACACTTGTCAGGTGTGTAGGTGCACTAGTTCGGCGAAGAGATAGTGAAATAGAAATGGTATGGATAATTATAAGTGGTAACGGTGCCAGAAAAGAGCTTGACGGGTAGGAAGAGACTAAAGGAAATCTGAAATAAAGATGGAAGCAAGCAAACATGTAACAGATCTAGTAGCGAACGGTGTTTCAATGCTTAGAAACAAGGCCTAGGGATCATACTTTCACTAGTGAACACTCTCATATAAATATCTTCTCTTCATGATAGTACTCTGAACTACTCTCCGGTTGGACACTCTAATCCATGGTAGGGTTATAACAGCACCCCTCAAAGTCTGCTTTCCCCATCTAGGTAACCCCTCACTATCACCTTGAGCGCTAGATGGTTCCAACAAACACCACAATTTTATAGAGACATCCAAGTCCAAATATAACTCATAACAAGTATTTGTAATCTCTAGCCTAAGTGCCACCATGGTGTGCATGCTATCACTTTCACACACGTGGGGAGAGCCAGAGATCTATTTAAGCACTTGAGTAGCAAGGTGGATCTACTTGATTACAAAGCTCATATCACAATATGATCATGCATAGAGAGAGAGATGAACACATAGCTACCGGTAGAACCCTTAGCCTCGAGGAAGAACTACTCCCTCATCATCATGGGAATCAGCAACAGCGATGGAGATGGTGGTGGAGATCGATGGAGATGGCTCCGGAGGCAATTCCCCGTCCCGGCAGGGTGCCGGAATAGAGACTTCTGTCCCCCGAATCTCCTCTTCGGTGGCGACGGCGCTGTGGAACTTTTCGTGGCTGTAGGCTGGATTATTTAGGGTTTTCTCATCGGGAGGCTTCTTATAGGCGAAGGAGCGATGTCAGTGGGTGGACCAGGGTCCCACACCACCTGGTGGCGTGGCCAGGGGGACTATAACACCCCAAATCTTTAATGAAGGTTATGAAGTTCCTAAGCACCCAATTTAGGGTTAACAAAAACTTTTATTAAGAAAATGAACATGAATGCATGTGTGTGTTGCATTAGTATAGAATTGATTGAAAATGCCATGCTTGAGTGTTCTAAATGTTGTGAAATGGTTTAAGGGTGAATGCCACATCATCTAGACCATTTACAAGAAAAATCAAAAGAGAAAGAAATCAAATAAGAATAAATAATGCAAATGGTCATTTTGACCATTTTAAACCACTAGGCCACTTTAGGTGTTCCTAGAGGAGAATTTCTAACAGAAGCAATTCTATTTCTTTTCACCCCTTGCTAGACCAAGTAAAGATGTATCAAGGCTCACTTTAGAAACTTACAAAAACATCTAGCAAATCCATTTAAAGGACATTTGAAAATTGAATCCAATTCATATGGGAAGATCACACTTTTTCAAAAACCCATCAAATGAATTCACCTTGACTTACCCAAGCAAACCTAGTCTCTCAATCTTAATATAAGATTACTCAAAAAAATTGAATCAAAATTTCAATAGTAATTTTCATGCGGCCATTTCGTCAAACACTTGGCATGCACAAAATAATCCCTAGCCTAGCTTCACTGTTTTATACAGTGATCATCAACCAAATTCTCCCCTAGTTACTCCCTTGTTCCCTCTAGGCCTAACCCAGCCCCAGACCAGCTCCCCCCTTCACCGCTGGCACAGTGGAGCGCCGCCCGAAAGAGGTCATCACCGGCCGACCACGGCCAGCTCGCACCAGACCACACCGCACCCAACCAGCATGTCCACTAGCATCACCGCACCCTACTGCCACCCCCTGTCCAGGCCACAGCCCCAGCCAAGCCATGGACCACACTAGCACTGCCACGCACCGCCTCTCTACGCCGTGTCTAGAGCGCGCCAGTGCGCCGTGCCTTTACCTCCCCTCGCGTGCACAGACCCGAAATGATCGCAGCACCCCTGCAGACACCCCCGTTCACCGCCGTGCGACCCGCAGCTGCCGCAGGCCGCCGCAAGCACCTCTGCCTCTGTGCAGAGCGTCGCACGCGCTCGACCGAACCGCACTGCCCCACGCCGTGCCTTTAAGTCCGAGAGAACCGCCAGGTGACACCGCACCATCCTACACCCTCGCCCATGCTATTAGCCACCTGTAGCAATGCAATCGTCGAGCTCACCGCTGCACCGCTCGATCCCCTCGCCGTGCTATAAAAGGAGGCTACCCCAGCCTCCATTCCTCACAGCATTCGACTCCCCACTCACCACTAAGCCTCCCACACCTCTTCCCAGAGCAAGGCAAGCACCATCGTGCCATAATTGCACTGGAGTCCACCGCTGCTAGAGGAGAAGGGCGCCGTTGATTGCGACCACCCCAAGCCTCGCCGTGACCATGCCTCGCCTCGCCATCGTCTACCACGCCGTTTGCCCCTGTCGCCAAGCTTAGATGGAGCCCAGGTGAGCCCCGTGAGACCCCCACCGCCGCGTTAGGTTTAGCTCGTCGCCGGAGCTATTCATCATCGATGACGACCCTCAGCCGTTGGATTAGATTTAGATCGTAGGGCCTAGAATCAACGATACTATTTCGTGTTAGATGATTCACTGACCAGTGGACCCCCTCTGTCAGCCGCGCGCTGCGCTGTGCAGTTGGGCCGGCCCGTTAGCTTTCCCGCGCTGGCCCGAAAATTCAAATAAGGATTTTTCTTTTTAGTTTAAACTAGCTTCTGTCCCTAGATTCAAAAATAAATTATGAGAGTTCTGCTTAACCAAATGGCATGATTCAAATTTTTCTAGAAAGTTAATTAAAATATCTATCCAAGCCTGTTGGATTTAAATCATTTGGAGTTAGATATAATCTATAGGAAAAATACGAAGGCAGAGACTTTTGTAACTTCAAACATTTTTCAAAAATCAACCATAATATCTTTTGAGTTGATTCCAACTCTCAAAAATAAAATTTGATAATATCTATCTGAATATGTAAGAAGATTTAAGTTTGCATGAAATGACATTGGACTAGTACCAAAAGAATGCTAGTAGGGCATTTCTAGTCACTTTAAATCTATTAAATAATAATCTTAAACTTTATAAAAATTAATCAACCCTTTAAATCACATTCCCATGTATTAGAATATGTGATGATGACATGTGTCCAAATGATCCCAAATTTTAATTGGAGAATATTAAATATTAATTAATTTCAATGAGTAGAAATTACTTTTCTCAAATAAAATAATTGAAACTAGTTCCTTAATGCATGTGATGATTGTGATCATGCTAGATCATCAAGTGTGTGCCTTAGTGTGTTATATAGCAATAAATAAGTATTGTTTGGTGATTGTGTACCCCGTGTTCCTTTATAGACGATAGTACCGATCAAGTCTACGAGGAGGAGGAGTTCTACCTCGAAGAAGACGAAGAAAACTTCAATCACTGCACCAATCAAGGCAAGCTATTATTGGCAAGCTTACACTTGCAAGTCTTATACCTATGCAAGCCATCACTAGATGCAAGTTAACCTAAGCAAGATGCATTAGGCATGCTTGGGTTATATATTTTTGATTTATACCCATCCCATGTTTTACTTGCAAGCTTTACTTTCTTTTACTTTACTAAAGTTCTTTACTCTGAATATAGATAGCATAAAGAGTATAAAACTAGGCCTACCTAGTTACACTTAGATGTCATTCTATGGCATGAGATTGAGATTAGCATCCCTCATTAGTGAACACTCTTAACTTAGTGGCTAGAGCTAAGCATAAAACTTGATCACTTTAGATGGGAATACTTGGTGAAAATGATTATGAAAACCTTGGAATGATGAGTCATTCTATTGAGATGTTTTGACATGTGTCGAGAAACACAAATGGATTTGATGATGAAAATTTTGAGGCATGAGCCTTAGCCCTTTATAAAAAAACTGATGGTTGGGTTCAAATGCGATACCATTCCAATTTTACCGTACAACCACACTACCTGAATTGAGTAAGGCTTAGCCGGAAGTTTATATGTATTAGTATGGGTTCCCTCGCGGAAGAGGTTTGAGATGAGCCTACCTCTTGATGATGTCCACCTATGTAGTGCCCAGGATGGCAGATGGCCATGGCTGGGAGTTCAAGCTCATAGGGGAGCTGCTTATACGAGAGTGTGTAAAGGAAAGGTTATGATTGATTATCCGCATACTAAGTATGATGATTCAGGGTTATCGCTGATGGATGTATCGAATTTTGTGGTGAAAGTGTACCACCTCTGCAGAATGTCAAACTATTCGAATAGCCGCGTCCGCGGTCATGGACAGTTGGAGTGGCCATTCTGTTCCGTCGTCAGATGTTTTCAAAATGACTTATGAAGTGAACGATGAATTTGACTTGACCACAACAGGGTTGTGAACATGAAAGCTAGGTTCCCACTTAAGTGATTTAGAACATTAAGTTAGTTTTCTTTACTTCTGAACTCAGTTTAGTTAAATCTGGCTTTTTGCAAATAAACTTAGAGCTTAGGATTCCTACTAGAACTACCTTACTTGTTAGTGATAGTTTGCGAGTACTTAAAGAGTACTCATGGCTTTGTCCCTGGCTATTCCCGTGGCCAGACTATGAGGAGGACTATCCGTAAGATGGACAATAAGACGGCTACGACAACTAGGATCATCTCCCATCATCAGCATTGGCTATGACACTGAAGATGGAGCCTGCTACTACGCTTATTATTCCGCTGCTTGTTTGTACTAAGACTGGATCATGAGATCCTTTATTTGTGTAAGACCTTATTATGGTTTGTAATGGATGATGTATTGTGATATCCAATCTATTATGTCTCGCAAAAATGGTAATCATGGGATTGCGATGTATGGCATAACAGGCATCTGGGCTTAAATATCCGGGTGTTGACAAGTTGGTATCAGAGCCATCCTGACCATAGGAGACCCTAGTTAGAATGAACGACCGAACAAAAACTTAGTTTCAAAACAAAAGAAGTGAGTATTTATGAAAACCTATTTCCACTCTTATCCTTGATTCTTTCAAAAAAATTCATGTTCCTCAAAAATTCTTATAGTCCTACATAAAATTTGACACACTTGATCACCTCACTAACTTACTCATCCTAAATTCTTATAGATGGAAGTTCAGTATTGCAAGTTCTACCAGTTGGGCAACGAAGGTCAACTGATCTTTGAGAGGGATCTTGATGCACTGTCTGAGTATCTTGAGCATCCGCATCCGGAATTCTTCGGAGCTCAACTCAAGGATTTCCCAGGAGGAGATTTACAATGGCTGATAGTTGCAGATCTTCGAGGCAAGATGGAAGCACCCCTTTCTAAGAAGATTCAATTCACCATGAGAGAGAACAACTGGCTAGATGGATTAGCCAGGGCTATGCATGAAGCTCTTGCCATCTATATGGGTAAAACATCAACTTGATCCAGGGAACTCGCTTTGCTCATTATGCAAGGCGTGATTCTATGGGAATGCCATTGGAGATGCCAAGTCACCCAGAGATGAAGCACCAAGTGGAGAATCTTGACTTCCTGCTATATGATAGGCAGAAGGAATTGGACAATGCTCGAGCCTACGCCAACCACAACCTTGCGATTGCCGCTAAGAAGGACCAGACTCTTGCCATGCTCATCAAGGATCGCCAATCACTTCGTCGTCAACGCGAGAAGAAGGATCGCACCATCGCTCGTCTTCGCAAGAAGGTGGCCGACCTCGATAAGACCATCCATGAGAAAGAAGTCCAGCTTGAAGCAAAAGAAGAAGAGGAAGAAGGTGAAGACATCCAGGGAGATATTCACTCGTACCTTAGTGATGACAATGACTACCTGGAGGATGATGGCATGGATTTCTACACCGATGATGATGATTGTGACTTCATTGATGATGAGTAGATGCACTTGATCACTACCATAGGAATGAGTTGTATCGGTCCCACTGTATCCTAGTTCACAGAATGGTTCTTAAAACAATATGTTTTCCTTTTGTGTTGTGGTGTGTGTTTGTATTGTGTGCTTGAATGAGTGAATGAATGATAAGAAGTTAGTTGCAAAACCTGAGTTCAAACTCAAAGTTTAAAGCTTTTGAAAACAAAACCATGAACCTTAGAAATTTCCCTCTTACCTCATTATCTATCTCAATCTTCAGATGACTCATGGAAACCAAGGAGGAAGCAGCTCATCGCAGGACCCGATGCTGCAGATTCTGCAGATGCTAGTTTCTGAACGTGAAGCTAGTAGAGCAGAGCACCAAGCCAACCTAGCCACCCTGCAACAGATAGCTCAGATGGCCCACAATAGTCAAGGCCATGGGAATCAGGATCATCATGGATCCAATCTTAAGAATTTTCAGAATACCAATCCCCCTATCTTCAACAAATCTGAGGATCCTTTAGATGTTGATGACTGGTTGTAGTCAATGGAGAATAATCTGGAAGTTGTAGGAGTTGATGCCAACAAGAAGGTACTATTTGCCACCCACTATCTGGCAGGAGATGCAAGAGCCTGGTGGAATAGCACCCGTACTATGAACCACGGTTAGATAATGACATGGGAAGCTTTCAAGATCAACTTCAGCCGCACCCATATGCCGCAGGGTTTAGTCACTAGAATGAGAGATGAGTTCAGAGAACTGAAGCAAGGAAGGATGACGATAGTTGAATACCGTGGAAAATTTATGTCCCTCGCTAGGTATGCACCCGATGAGATCAACACTAAAGCCAAGAAGAAGGAAAGATTCCTGAATGGATTGCATGATTAAATGCAGACGGTGTTAGTCAACATCCATTTTGAAGACCTAGAAGAGTTAGTCGACTCTGCCATCCAGATGGAAGGAAAGATCAACAAAGTCAATGACAACCGCAAGCGTAGAATGATGCACCAGACTGGGTCCCACAATACCCAGAAGTATCGCCCCAACCCGTCTGCAGGATATGCCCCAAGAAACAAGAGACCCTCGATGTCTCGTACAAGCTACCCCAATCGTAGCGGAGGAAACCTGAAGTCTAGAGGCAACCACAACAACAACCTCGGCAACTCCAACAACTTCAACCGTGCACCGCCCAAGTCCAACAACAACAAAAATACTTCCCCAAGGACTGGAAGCAATGTTGTGCCTGTTGAAGCCAAAGACAAGTCCCAGATTACTTGCTTTGAATGTGGAGTCAAGGGTTACTACTCCAACGAGTGTCCCAAGAAGCTTGCAGCCACCACCAATGTGAATGCCCCAGCTCAGCAGCAATGCTGTGTTCAGCGTGGAAGAAGATTTGCCCCAGGGAATTCGCTCAAACGCAAGGGTTGTCTGTTCCACATGAATGCTGAAGAAGCTCAGGAAGCGCCAGATATCGTGCTGGGTATGTTTCCTGTTAACTCAGTACTAGCAAGAGTGTTGTTTGATTCTGGAGCATCGCACTCATTTGTTACAGAAGAATTTGCATGCACTAGTAAGATTCAACCAACAAAATTGAAGCATGTTATGATAGTTCAAATACCTGGTTCAACCACCAAAGCTAGAAAAATTTGCAAGGCTGTACCTATCAGAATCCATGAGATATATTTTTATTCCAATCTAATAGTACTTGGAACCAAAGGTTTGGAAGTAGTACTAAGAATGGATTGGAAGTCGAAACATAAAGGATTGATCGAATGTGCCAAGAAAGCCATAACCATGACCAGTAGCTCTGGAGTATCAGTAGAGCATATATATGAAACCTTGCCCCGCCAATTGAAATGCAACAAGAGTCTAGCTCAACCAACCACAGACCAAGTCAGAGTAGTCTGTGAATACCCCGACGTATTCCCAAATGAATTGCCCGGTATGCCCCCAAATCGGGATATCGAGTTCATTATTGAACTAATTCCTAGAACGGGACCCATAGCTCAGAGACCTTATAGCTTGAACCCATCTGAACTAGTGGAGCTGAAGAAGCAACTTGATGCTATGTTGGAGAAAGGTTTGATTCAACCAAGTGCATCGCCATGGATATTGCCTATTCTGTTTGTGGACAAGAAGGATGGAGGTAACCGTTTGTGCACAGATTACCAGAAGCTGAATGATGTCACCATCAAGAACAAGTACCCACTGCCCAAGATAGAGGATCTGTTTGATCAGATGACTGGTGCCAGTGTGTTTTCTAAGATTAATCTTAGAACTAGTTATCACCAACTCAAGATTCGTGCAACGGATATTCCAAAGACCACCTTTACCACCAGATATGGATTGTATGAGTATACGGTCATGTCTTTTGGATTAACCAATGCCCCCGCTTATTTCATGAATCTCATGAATAAGATTTTTATGAATTTTCTGGATAAGTTTGTCGTTGTTTTTATCGACAATATTCTTATCTATTCCAATCAGAAGAAGACCATGAGCTACACCTGAGAACCATCCTTGAAACCCTTAGAGAGCATCAGTTATATGCCAAGTTTAGCAAATGTGAGTTTTGGCTGAAAGAAGTAGGATTCCTCGGACATATTGTGTCGGCAGGAGGAGTCGCTGTTGATCTTGCCAAGATCAAAGATGTTGAAGAATGGAAAGCCCCAACCACTCAAACTCAAGTCCGTGCATTTCTCAGATTAGCGGGATATTACTGCAAGTTCGTAGAAGGATTTTAGAGCATCGCAAGACCAATGACTCAACTGTTGAAGAAAGACAAGAAGTTTGAATGGACCGACAAATGTGAGGCAAGTTTTCAAGAACTCAAGAAGAGATTGATTTCATCCCCAATATTGAGTATGCCAGATATCAAGAAGCCTTTGGATGTGTACTGTGATGCATCCAAGATTGGTCTCGGATGTGTGTTCATGCAAGAAGGCAAAGTCATAGCATATCTGTCCTGTCAACTGAAGCAACATGAGCAAAACTACGCTACCCATGATCTTGAACTAGAAGCTGTAGTTTTAGCCTTGAAGACATGGCGTCATTATCTTATGGGTAATCGCTGTGAGATTTATTCAGATCACAAGAGCTTGAAGTATATTTTCACTCAGAAGGAGCTGAATATGAGGCAAAGGAGATGGATAGAGTTAATCAAGGATTATGACCTTGACATTCACTATCACCCCGGCAAAGCCAATGTGGTAGCGGATGCTCTTAGCAGATTGCCGTGTAGATTAAACACCATAATCAAAGAAGCCCAGCCAAGTTTCCATGAAGAGTTGGAGTAGTTTAGAACAGAGCTAGTTAGCAAAGGATTTTTAGCTAGCATTGAACTTCAACCCACTTTGATCAGTTAGATCAAGGAAGCCCAGAAGGGAAATGCAAGTATCGAAGGAATCAAACGTCGTATTGGTACATGAAAGGTACCTGGATTCGCCGAAGATGATGAAGGAGTTTTGTGGTACAAAGGACGTATCTGTGTGCCAGCAGATTCGGAGCTGAAGCAAGTTATCATGCAGGAAGCTCATGATACTCTTTATTCTATCCACCCCGGAGGAACGAAGATGTATCAATATTTCAAGGAATAATTTTGATGGCACAAGATGAAGAGAGAAATCGGAAGCTGCATAGCTAAGTGTGATATCGATCAGAGAGTCAAAGCGGAACATTAGAGACCCGCGGGACTATTGCAACCATTGCAGATTCCGAAATGGAAATGGGATTCTGTCAGAATGGACTTTATCACCGGTTTGCCTACTTCTAGTAGGGGAAATGACTCGATCTGGGTCATAGTTGATAGACTGTCCAAGGTAGCCCACTTTATACCTGTCAAGACAACCTACCAGAGTTCGAAGCTAGCAGAGTTGTACATTGCTAGAATCGTAAGTTTGCATGGAACGCCCAAGACCATAGTGTCGGATCGAGGAACCCATTTTACCTCGAGATTTTGGCAGAAAGGCCAAGAACGATTAGGAACCAAGTTAAATTTCAGCACAGCTTATCAACCGCAGACCGATGGACAGACCAAAAGAGTCAACCAGATCTTAGACGATATGTTGAGAGCTTGTGTTCTAGAGTATGGATCAAAATGGGAAGATTGTCTGCCTTTCGCCGAATTCTCATACAACAACGGTTATCAAGCCAGTTTGCAAATGGCCCCATTTGAGTTCTTATATGGAAGAAAGTGTCGTACCCCCTTGAATTGGTCGCAAGTAGGAGAGAGCCAGGTTTTTGGACCCGACATCCTACGAGAAGCAGAAGGGAAGGTTCACAAAGTCCATGAGCACCTCACGACCGCCCAATCTAGACAGAAGAGTTATGCTGACAAGAGACGAAGAGACCTGAGTTTCAATGTCGGAGATTTTGTGTATCTCAAGGTTTCGCCTTTGAAGGGAATGCAGCGTTTTTAGCTAAAAGGAAAGTTAGCCCCCAGATATATTGGACCCTTCAAGATTCTGAATCGCCGAGGAGAAGTATCTTATCAACTGGAGCTGCTAGAGGAGATGTCAGCCATCCACAATGTGTTCCATATCTCGTTACTTCGCAAATGCTTAGAAGTGCCGGATAAGACCGAAGTTTTCAAGAACATCGATCACCAAGCCATTGATATCAACAAGGATCTGACCTATTGCAAAGTGCCCATCCGTATCCTGGAAGAAGCCTTCAGAACCACCAGGACATGGAGTATCAAATTTATCAAGATCCAATGGAGCAACCATACCGAAGAAGAAGCTACCTGGGAGCGAGAAGATTACATTAGGACTTAGTTTCCAGATCTCTTTAGTTCCTAGTTTTTCTTAAATCTCGGGACAAGATTTTGTTTAAGGAGGGAAGGTTTTTAACACCCCAAATATTTAATCAAGGTTATCATGTTCCTAAGCACCCAATTTAGGGTTAACAAAAACTTTTATTAAGAAAATGAACATGAATGCATGTGTGTGTTGCATTAGTATAGAATTGATTGAAAATGCCATGCTTGAGTGTCCTAAATGTTGTGAAATGGTTTAAGGGTGAATGCCACATCATCTAGACCATTTACAAGAAAAATCAAAAGAGAAAGAAATCAAATAAGAATAAATAATGCAAATGGTCATTTTGACCATTTTAAACCACTAGGCCACTTTAGGAGTTCCAAGAGGAGAATTTCTAACAGAAGCAATTCTATTTCTTTTCACCCCTTGCTAGACCAAGTAAAGATGTATCAAGGCACACTTTACAAACTTACAAAAACATCTAGAAAATCCATTTAAAGGACATTTGAAAATTGAATCCAATTCATATGGGAAGATCACACTTTTTCAAAAACCCATCAAATGAATTCACCTTGACTTATCCAAGCAAACCTAGTCTCTCAAGCTTAATATAAGATCACTAAAAACATTTGAATCCAAATTTCAAAAGTAATTTTCATGCGGCCATTTCGTCAAACAATTGGCATGCACAGAATAATCCCTAGCCTAGCTTCACTATTTTATATAGTGATCATCGACCAAATTGTCCCCTAGTTACTCCCCTGTTCCCTCTAAGCCTAACCCAGCCCCAGACCGGCTCCCCCTTCGCCGCAGGCATAGTGGAGCGCCGCCCGAACATGGTCATCGTCAGCCGACCACGGCCAGCTGGCACCAGACCACCCCGCGCCCAACCAGCATGTCCACTAGCATCGTCGCACCCTACCGCCACCCCCTGTCTAGGCCATAGCCCCAGCCGAGCCATGGACCACACTAGCACCGCCGTGCACCGCCTCTCTGCGCCGTGTCTAGAGCGTGCCAGTGCGCCACGCCCGACCAGCTCGCACGCGCCACGCCTTGACCTTCCCTCGCATGCATAGACCCACCATGATCGCAGCATCCCGACAGACACCCATGTTCGCCGCCGCGCGACCCATAGCTGCCGCACGCTGCCGCAAGCACCTCTGCCTCCGTGTAGAGCGTCACACGCGCCCGACCGAACCGCACCGCCCCATGCCGCGCCTTTAAGTCCTAGAGAACCGCCAGGAGACACCACACTGTCCTACGCCCTCTCCCATGCTGTTAGCCGCCTGTAGCGAAGCCACCGACGAGCTCACCGACGCACCGCTCGGTCCCCTCGCCGCGCTATAAAAGGAGGCCACCCCAGCCTCCATTCGACTCCCCACTCACCACTGAGCCTCCCACACCTCTTCCTGGAGCAAGGCGAGCACCACCGTGTCGGAATTGCACCGGAGTCCACCGCTGCTGGAGGAGAAGGGCGGCGTCGATTGCGACGACCCCAAGCCTCGCCGTGACCACGCATTGCCTCGCTGTCATCTACCACGTTGTTTTCCCCCGTCGCTGAGCCTACCTGGAGCCCAGGTGAGCCCCGTGAGACCCCCACTGCCATGTTAGGTTTAGCTCGTCGCCGGAGCTGTTCGTCATCGACGACGACCCTCAGCCGTTAGATTAGATTTAGATCGTAGGGCCTAGAATCAACGATATCGTTTTGTGTTAGATGAGTCACTGACCAGTGGACCCCCTCTGTCAGCCATGCGCTGCGCTGCGCTGTGCAGTTGGGCCGGCCCGTTAGCTTTCCCGCGCTGGCCCGAAAATTCAAATAAGGATTTTTCTTTTTAGTTTAAACTAGCTTTTGTCCCTAGATTCAAAAATCAATTTAGAGAGTTTTACTTAACCAAATTGCATGATTCAAATTTTGCTAGAAAGGTAATTAAAATATCTATCCAAGCCTGTTGGATTTAAATCATTTGGACATAGATATAATCTATAGATAAAATAATAAGGCAGAGTCTTTTGTAACTTCAAACATTTTTCCAAAATCAACCATAATAGATTTTGAGTTGATTCCAACTCTCAAAAATCACACTTGATAATATCTATCTGAATATGTAAAAAGATTTAAGTTTGCATGCAGTGACATTGGACTAGTACCAAAATAATGATAGTAGGGCATTTCTAGTCACTTTAAATCTATTAAATAATAATCTTAAACTTTATAAAAAGTAATCAACCCTTTAAATCACATTCCCATGTATTAGAATATGTGGTGATGACATGTGTCCACATGATCCCATATTTTAATTGGAGAATATTAAATCTTAATTAATTTCAATGAGTAGAAGTTACTTTTCTCAAATAAAATAATTGAAACTAGTTCTTTAATGCATGTGATGATTGTGATGATGCTAGATCATCAAGTGTGTCTCTTAGTATGCTATATAGCAATAGATAAGTATTTTTTGGTGATTGTGTACCCCGTATTCCTTTATAGACAATAGTACCGACCAAGTCTACGAGGAGGAGGAGTTCTACCCGAAGAAGACGAAGAAAACTTCAATCACTGCACCAATCAAGGCAAGCTATTATTGGCAAGCTAACACTTGCAAGTCTTATACCTATGCAAGCCATCACTAGATGCAAGTTAACCTAAGCAAGATGCATTAGGCATGCTTGGGTTATATATTTTTGATTTATACCCATCC
Source organism: Avena sativa (assembly GCA_916181665.1). Taxonomy (NCBI): domain Eukaryota; kingdom Viridiplantae; phylum Streptophyta; class Magnoliopsida; order Poales; family Poaceae; genus Avena; species Avena sativa. Next base: position 536,560,463 of record OV702289.1, on the reverse strand, counting down.
CAAGTTTTACTTGCAAGCTTTACTTTATTTTACTTTACTAAAGTTCTTTCCTTTGAATATAGATAGCATAAAGAGTATAAAACTAGGCCTACCTAGTTACACTTAGATGTCATTCTATGGCATGAGATTGAGATTAGCATCCCTCATTAGTGAACACTCTTAACTTAGTGGCTAGAGCTAAGCATAAAACTTGATCACTTTAGATGGGAATACTTGGTGAAAATGATTATGAAAACCTTGGAATGATGAGTCATTCTATTGAGATGTTTTGACATGTGTCAAGAAACACAAATGTATTTGATGATGAAAATGTTGAGGCATGAGCCTTAGCCCTTTATAAAAAAAACTGATGGTTGGGTTCAGATGCGATACCATTCCAATTTTACCATACAACCACACTACCTGAATTGAGTAAGGCATAGCCAGAAGTTTATATGCATTAGTATGGGTTCCCTCGCGGAAGAGGTTTGAGCTGAGGATACCTCTTGATGATATCCACCTATGTAGTGCATAGGATGGTAGATGGCCATGGCTGGGAGGCCAAGCTCATAGCGGAGGTGCTTATACTAGAGTGTGTAAAGGAAAGGTTATGATTGATTATCCGCATACTAAGTATGATGATTCAGGGTTATCCCTGACGGATGTATCTAATTTTGTGGTGAAAGTGTACCACCTCTGCAGAGTGTCAAACTATTCGAATAGCCGCGTCCGCGATCATGGACAGTTAGAGTGGCCATATTGTTCTGTCATCAGATGTTTTCAAAATGACTTATGAAGTGAACGATGACTTTGACTTGACCACAACAGGGTTGTGAACATGAAAGCTAGGTTCCCACTTAAGTGATTTATAACATTAACTTAGTTTTCTTTACTTTTGAACTCAGTTTAGATAAATCTACCTTTTCGCAAATAAACTTAGAGCTTAGGATTCCTACTAGAACTACCTTACTTGTTAGTGTTAGTTTGCGAGTACTTAAAGAGTACTCATGGCTTTGTCCCTGGCTATTCCCGTGGCCAGACTATGAGGAGGACTATCCGGAAGATGGACAATAGGACGGCTACGACAACTAGGATCATCTCCCATCGTCAGCATTGCCCGTGACACTGAAGATGGAGCCCACTACTACGCTTATTATTCCGCTGCTTGTTTGTACTAAGACTGGATCATGACATCCTTTATTTGTGTAAGACCTTATTATGGTTTGTAATGGATGATGTACTATGATATCCAATTTGTTATGTCTCGCAAAAATGGTAATCCTGGGATTGCGATGTATGGCATAACATGCATCCGGGATTAAAAATCTAGGTGTTGACAGGGACCCGCGCCACCACATGGTGTGGCCAACCCCTGGCCCCTCTCCGTCTCGTCTTCTGGCTTCGTGAGTCTTCCGGTAAAATATCGACTTTGGCTTTTGTTCGGTCCAATTCCGAGAATATTCATTTCTATCTTTTCTGGAACCAAAAACAGCAGAAAACAGGCAACTAGCACTGTGGCATATTGTTAATAGGTTAGTTCCAGAAAATGTGTAAAAATACTCCAAAGTGTGGTCAAAACATAAGAAAGTAGATATAAAACAACCATGGAACATGAAAAATTATAGATATGTTTGCAACGTATCAACATCCCCAAGCTTAACTCCTGCTCGTCCTCGAGTAGGAAAATGATAAAAAAAGAATAATTTTTGAGGTGACATGCACCATCATAATCTTGATCAAAGTATTTGTAGAACATTGATAGCTGGAATCATAGTACTTAAACATAGCATGAAATATATAGTTCTAACAATAAGACATAACAACTATGTTGTAACATGAATAGTGTACAAACAAAAGATTCATGAATGACAATGCTTTGAAAGACGTTTGTTTGTTTCACATATAGAAAACATAATGAGAATGGCATTCATCTTGTCCCTCATAGTGTAGCAAAACATAAATGCATAGGACACCTTTGTAAGGGTGACTAGATACAAATAGTTTCAAAACAAGCAATATCAAAGTTATGAATCAATCAACAAGTCTTGGGACAATGCACATTAAACTAAGAATGGCCAATATGCTCTCTCAGTAGGTGCATAAAGATAGAAGATGGAAACTCAACGTAAAAGTAAAAGAAAGTCCCTTCAAAAGGAAGTAGGGATTTCAAGTCTCATAAAGAGCTTCCAAAAATTATGGTACTTGTTAGTTTTCAGCTCTCATTGCCCCTATCATAAGCATCTTGAAGTGATTAAGGTTAAAGTGAACAAACTATGGAGTATATGCTTGACAAAGTATAAGTTGGCAATCTCATGTCCCTTGAATACGATGGGCGCTCCTCATGCTACTCAAGTTTACTTACTGGTAAGTTCTTGTCATAGTAAGTACATGTGTATCATAGAGAACCGCCAACGGGGTACCCCTTGCACATGACACATGAGCTATCCCATAATCAAAATGACAAGGAAAGCAGACAATGAGTATCTCATCAATCTTCTTATTTACCATGGGAAAATGGTGTTTTTTTCTCTCTTTCCTCTTTTCTCATATTTTTTTTTCTTTTTCTCAATCTCTATCTCTTTTTTTATAAGAAGAATGCTTCATAGATTGCTCACTATGGTGATGCTGCAAGTTTCCACCATGATTAGAAATGGCTTAGGCTAGCGGCCTAGGCGTTTATCTAACACACATACATAACTCCATGGACTTACAAGCTCCCCTTTCATTTCACACCGACGACATCCATAAACAAAAGAGCATGATATCAACTGGGTACAATTTACAAGTGCAATGTTGAAAGCGTTCCCCATGATAGCATGGTTCTGCTAATCCCAACGTATAAGTGCAAGCATATACAACATAGATGACACAATGGTTCAAGTTTATTAAGTGCGAGAAAAGTAAAGTGTGCCATCAAGTTTGTGAGAGCTTTAATCACTAATTTTCACATAACAAGTTTAATTTGGAAGGTAGATAAAAACATGAATATACTCGGAATAGCAATAATGCTAATAGGTAGGTATGGTGGACTCTTTGGAATAATTTGGTTTTATTTGGAGTTGGATGCATGAGTGGAACTCATACTTGGTACATGTGGAGGCTAGCAAAAGACTGGGAGCGACCAACTAAGAGAGCAATAATGGCCATAATCATGCAAAGCGACAAAACATTATTAATTAAAGCATAAAGTGATATTACAAGTCGAAAACTAAATGATCATAGAGGCTATGGTGACTTGGTATAGTCTTAACATGGTGTGAGAATGCGCCAAGTCAACCCAAACAAAGCATCAAAGGAGAATACCACAATATTATGCTTTTGTATGCTAAAATAATGCATGATTCTTTCAAGGCACATTAAGTAATCTCAATTATTTGGAACAAGTCATGCTACAACAATAATCACTAAGCATAAGGTCAAAGCAACATCTAGCATGACATGATAAAGTCTAAGCCACAGTCAAAACAAGCTCCCTTTTGTACCACTAAAGCATGAAGCTTTCTACTCTCTTCCAACACCAATCGACTTATTTGAAACAACTCACAAAGATAATAATAATAAATAAAGATAAGTGAGCTTGTCTTACAGATCCACAAATAAGAACTAAAAAGTTCTAAGCTGAAAGCACAAGAAAACTAAGGCTAAACACAATGCTAGCAAAAGAGAACACTCACAAGACAATAAGAACGAAAACTAGAGTGTTCTAGGCAATGAAAACATAGTGTGTTTCTCTCCAAAATAAGTGCTGGGATCCAACCAACTTATTGCAGCAAACCAAGCAAAATAAAACTAAAAACAAAAACAAAGACGCTCCAAGAACAACACAATAGTCCATGAAACAACAAAAACGAAGTGTCTAGAAAGACCTGAGATTTCTATTGATGAAGAACGGGATGCCTTGGGAATCCCCAAGCTTTGACGCTTGTACCTCTTGAATATTTCTTGGGGTGACACGGGGTGGCATCCCCAAGCTTGAGCTTTTGTCCATTCTTCATCTCATTACATCATTCTTTCCCTACACCTGAAAATTTCTTTCATATAAAACTTCACACAATCTTCATTAGCAACACTAGTGCATTGAAAAGATAATAAACCTTTGGGTTTTAGTTTTAAAACAACAAAACTTTCATTAAAAACACAAGCTACTGTAGCAATTCCCTCAAAAATCTCAAATCACCAAAAAGAACGCAATAAGAAATCGATAAAGAGGCAAATGCAAATAATGGCAGAAATCTGTCAAAACAGACCAACAGGTGAAAACCGATTTTTTTGAATACCTTCTGTTGCTCAAATCGAAAAGTGTTAAACTAACGAAAGTTGGATAATAACCTGGGGTAGAAGCATAACAAATTACAGCTCAAAACAATGTAGAGAGATTTTCACAAATGTTTACAGCGAAGCACAAAAATCTGTTTCGGGACAACAACTTTCCCAAATCTTACTTCCCTCTCATTAGAGGTTATTCTTGACACAAAAATAAAATAAAAAGTATAAGGAGAGGTTATTACAGAACAAATAACTTCCAAGACTCAAGAAAACTATTGGGGTTATCTCCCAAGAAGTACTTTTCTTTAACGCTGCTGACTCGTGTATTAACGAGCTCGTTGGGGAACCCCAAGAGGAAGGTATGATGAGCACAGCAGTAAGTTTTCCCTCAGTTATAAAACCAAGGTTATCAATCCAGTAGGAGCAAGGAAACACCCCAAAGGTGTAGCTAGCTGAACTTTGGCAGGGTGCACTACCGGTGCCAGCAGCAACGTGGAGACCTGCACAACACAACCACAGAACTCTAGCCCTAACTTGCGATGAGGTTGTCAATCTCACCGATTTTGCTGAAAACAAGGGATTAAACATATCGAGTGGAAGAAAGTAATAGTTTGTAGAAAGTAAACACAAAGCAGTAAACAGTTGATTGTAGATTGATGGTAAAAGAATGGACTGGGGTCCATGGTTCACTAGAGGTGGCTCTCCTTAAGATAGATGACATGTTGGGTGAACAAATTACAGCGGGGCAATTGACAAACATCGAGAAAGCATACAAGCATATACTACTCATCTTGACTTCTTTGAGATTTGAATGGGCATTACAACATTATACATAGACAAACATCCAACTGCATCTATGACTAATAATCCACCTTCAGGTTATCATCCGAACCCACTCCAGTATTAAGTTGCATGCAACGGATAATTGCATTATGAATTGCGTGTAAAGTAAACAATACGATTGTTCTATGAACAAAGGATTGTTGTTTTCTCCCTAGTAGCAACAGCACATCTAGTACCTTAGAGATTTCTGTCACTTCCCCAGATTACCAGAGGCATGAACCCACTATCGAGCATAAATACTAACTCTTGGAGTTGCTAGCATCGACTTGGCCAAGATAGCTACTAACAACAGAAAGCATGCAAGATCACAAATAACAAAGACATGATAGAATCAATAATCAATCTAAAATAGCATCTCAATATCCATCGGATCCCCGCAAACACAACAAGCAGAATTACAAATAGATGATCTTGATCATGAACGGAGCTCACAAGATCTAAACATGATAGCACAAAGGAGGAGAACCAGCCATCTAGCTACTACATGGACCCGTAGTCCAGAGATGAACTACTCACGCATCACACCGGAGGCTTGCATGATGATGAAGAAGGCCTCCAGGGTGAATTCCCCTCTCCGGCAGGGTGCCGGGAAGAGCTTCAGATCCCTCCTGATCTAGGGATGGAGATGATGGTGGCTACATACTCTTTCGTGGAATTATGATCGGGTCCTTAGGGTTTCCGTATCAGAGGCAGTATATAGGCGGAAGGAGAGGCCGAGGGGGTGCCTAGGGTGGCCAGACCACCCCCTGGTGCGAGCCAGGCCTGGCCACGCGGCCAGGTGGTGTGGTCGGGCCCCAGCCCCTCTCTGTCTCGTATTCTAGCTCCAGGTGTCCCTCGGTGAAAAACTAACTTTGGCTTTTGTCCCGTCCAATTCCGAGATATTCATTTTCTGACTTTCCTGGAACCAAAACAGCAGAAAACAGGCAGCTGGCACTGTGGCTCTTGTTATTAGGTTAGTCCAAGAAGTCATATGAAAAGTACTCCAAAGTGTGGACAAAACATAAGAAAGTATATAAAACCAAGAATGGAACATCAAAAATTATGGATACGTTTGCAACGTATCAACATCCCCAAGCTTAACTCCTGCTCGTCCTCGAGTAGGTAAGTGATAAAAAGAAAGAATAATTTTTAAGGTGACATGCACCATCATAAAGTTGATCAACGTATTTGTAAAACATTCAAAGCTAGGATCATAGTACTTCAATCATAACATGAAAGACAAAGTTCTAGCAATAAGACAAAGAAACTATGTTGCAACATGAAAAGGCACAAGCAAAAGATTCATGAATAACAATACTTTGCAAGACGTTTGTTTGTTTCACATAAAGAAAACATAGCATAGTGGCATTCAGCTTGTCCCTCATAGAGTAGCAAACATAAATGCATAGGACACCTTGAAAGTTCGTAAGAGTGACTAGATACAAATAGTTTAAAACAAGCAATATCAAGGTATGCATCAATCAACAAGTCTTGGGACAATGCACATAGAACTAAGAATGGCCACTATGCTCTCAAAGTAGGTTCATAAGGGTAGAAGGTGGAGACTCAACATAAAAGTAAAAGAAAGGCCTTCATAGTAGGAAGTAGGGATTCAAGTCTCATAAATAGCTTCCAAAAATTATGGTACTTATTAGCTTTCAGCTCTCATTTCCCCTATCATAAGCATCTTGAAGGTGATTAAGGTTAAAGTGACACAACTAAGAGGATATGCTTGACAAGTTATAAACTAAAATCTCATGCCCCTTACTTACGAAGACCGAACCTCATGCTACTCAACTTTAGTCACAAGTAAGCTCTTGTCATTGTAAGTACATATGTATCATAGAGAAGCGCCAACGGGGTACCCCTTGCGCATGATACAGGAGCTATCCCATAATCAAAATGACAAGGCAAGTAGACAATGAGCATCTCAGCGATCTTTTTATTTGCTATTTGTATAGGTTTTTATTGAGGATGCTTCATAGAGTGCTCATTATGGTTATGCTGTAAGTTTCCACCATGATTAGGAATGGCTTAGGCTAGCGGCCCAGGCGTTTCTCTAACACAAATACAAACTCCATGATCTTACAAGTTCCCCTTTTATTTCACACCGTCGGGATCCATAAGCAAAAGAACATGATATCAACGGGGTACAAAGTACAGGTGCAATGTTGAAAGTGTTCCCCATGATACATGGTTCTGCTAACTTCAACTTATAAAGCGCAAGAATATACGCAACAAAGTTGGACGCAATGGTTAAGGTTTATTAAATGCAAAAAAGTAAAGTGTGCCATCAAGTTCGTGAGAGATTTAATCACTAGTTTTCTCATAACAAGTTTAATTTGGAAGGTAGACAAAAACATGAATATACTTGGAATAGCATATGCTAGTAGGTAGGTATGGTGGAATCTTTGGAATAACTTGGTTTTAGGAGTTGGATGCATGAGTAGAACTCATACTTGGTTATGGAGGCTAGCAAAAGACTGGGACCGACAAACTAAGAGAGCAATAATGGCCATAATCATGTAGAGCGTCAAAACATCATTGATCAAAGCATAAAGTGATACTACAAGTTGAAAAGTAAAGGATCATAAAGGCTATCGTGACTTGCGATAGTCATAACATGGTGTGAGCATGTGCCAAGTCAACCCAAATAAAGCATCAAAGGAGAATACCACAATACTATGCTTTAATATGCTAAAACAACGCATGATTCTTCTAAGGCACATTAAGAAATGTCAATTGTTTATAATAAGTCATGCTTCAGCAAAGAATATAAGCATAAAGCCAAAACAATATCAAGCATGGCATGACAAAGCATAGGCCACACTCAAAAACAAGCTCTCTTTACCACTTAAGCATGAACTTTCCTACTCTTTTCCAATCCAAACCAAAATATTTGAAAACCAATGTATGAAAGAGGGGGTCCAACCAATTTATTCAGAAAACTAAGCAAACGAAAAACCAAAACGAAAACAAAAAGAAGACACTCCAAGAACAACACAACTGTGCATGAAACAATAAAAATGAAGCGTTTGGAAGAAACCTGGGATTTTTATTGATGAAGAGGGGGATGCCTGAGGCATCCCCAAGCTTTGACGCTTGTACTTCTTGGATATTTCTTGGGGTGATACGCGTGGAATCCCCAAGCTTGAGCTTTAGCCCATTGTTCATCTCATTACTCATTCCTTCCATACACCTGGAAAAAAAATTCATACAAAACTTCACACAATCTTTATTAGGAACATTAGTGCACTCAAGATAATAGGTCTTTAGGTTCAGTTACAACACCAATAAAACTTCCATTAGAACACAAGCTACTGTAGCATTTCCCTCAAAAGTCTCAATTCCTCAAAAGAACTCAAAAAGGAACCATCAAGAAGCAAATGCAAAAAATGGCAGAAATCTGTCAAAACAGACCAGCAGGTAAAGACTAATTTTTTCGAACACCGTCTGTTGCTCAAATAGAAAAGTGTTGAACTAACTAAAGTTAGATAACAACCTGGGGAACAAGCACAAAAATTCACGCCTCAAAACAACATACAGAGATGTTACACGAATTTTTACGGTGAAGCACATAAATCTGTTTCGGGACAGCAACTTTCCCAATCATTACTTCTCTCTCATTAGATGTTACTCTTGGTACAAAAGGCAAATAAAAAGTATAAGGAGCGGTTATTACTGAAGTAATAACTTCCAAGACTCATCTAAAACTTTTGGGTTATCTCCCAATAAGTACTTTTCTTTAACGCCTTTAAGTTTTAGGCATAAGAAGCGAGAAAAGAATCAAGTGTTCTCAAATGAAAAAGCATTAAGAGAAAATTTTGTTTTCATAGGAGAGGCAAAAGAAATCTTCTATCTCTTCTTAGGGAAGTGTTCTATACCTTTCTTGAGTGGGAGTTGATATTTAATGGTGCCTTCTTTCATATCAATAATGGCACCAACAGTTCTAAGAAAAGGTCTTCACAAAGTAATAGGACAAGAAGCATTGCATTCAACATCCAAAACATAGAAATCAACAGGGACATAGGCATTGTTAACCACAATAAGAACATCATTAATACTCCCCATGAGTTTCTTTTTAGCATCATCATCAAGTGGGACATTCAAATAACAATCTTCAAGTGGTGGCAAATCAAGCATATCATAAATCCTTCTAGGCATAATAGAAACACTACTATCAAGATCACATAAAGCTTTGAAATCAAAATCATTCACTTTCATATTAATGATGGGTTCCCAACCATCTTCTTGTTTTATAGGAATAGAAGATTTATGTTTCATCTTTTCTTATTTAATCTTTATGAGATCATCAGTAATGTGTTTTGTAAAGGCCATGTTCATAGCACTAGCATTAGGACTTTTAGCAAGTTTTTGTAGGAACTTAATAACTTCAGAGATATTGCAACCATCACGATCAAAATCATAATTATCATCTAAAGTAGTAGAGCTATTACTAGCCTCAACACTGGTGGTAGTGATAGTAGAAACACTAATGTTTCTAGCAATTTCATCTTCTCTTTCCCACTTAGCATGCAATTCAGCTAATAGTCTAACATTTTCATCAATTCTTACTTGTACGGCATTAGTAGCTGCAAAGGGATTATCAATAGTTTCAGGTTTAGCAGCCATTTTATTCAAAGAAGATTGAGCTTCAGACAAAGATGATATATTTCTTTCAGCATTAAAAAGTTTCAATTGCAGATTAGGAATTTCCCTATTCAAATTCTCAAGTTGATGACTAATATTCTTCAAAATGGTAGATTGTTCCTCCATAGTTTTAGTAAATAATTTGTTTTGTTCATATTGCATTTTCATGAAGTTTTTAGTGGCTCTTTCAACTTCTAAAATTCTTCCTTCACTAGGTGTTCCAGGTTTGCCATTATAACCATAAGTATTATTAGGAGGGTAAGGCCTATAATTGTTATTACCATAAGCATTGTTGCCAAAATTAATATTCCTTATAAAGTTCACATCAACTTGCTCTTCTTGAGAAACCAAAGAGGCTAAGGGAACATTATTTGGATCAATATGGGCTTTCCCTTTAACAAGCATAGACATAATAACATCAATCTTATCACTCAAGGAGGAGGTTTCCTCAACATAATTTACCTTCTTACCTTGTGGAGCTCTTTCAGTATGCCATTCGGAGTAGTTAACCATCATATTATCTAGAATCTTTGTTGCAGCACCCAAACTAATGGTCATAAAGGTAGCTCCAGCAGCAAAATCCAATAGGTTTCTTGAAGAATAGTTCAATCCTGCATAAAAAGTTTGGATGATCATCCAAGCAGTCAGTCCATGAGTGGGACAATTCTTTACCAAAGATTTCATTCTTTCCCAAGCTTGAGCAACATGTTCATTATCAGATTGTTTAAACTTCATTATTTCACTTCTCATAGATATAATCTTAGCAGGAGGATAGTATTTTCCAATAAAAGCATCTTTGCATTTAGTCCAAGAATCAATACTATTCCTAGTTAAGGAATTCAACCATTCTTTATCTTTTCCTTTCAAAGAGAAAGGAAACAATTTAAGCTTAATAATATCTCCATTTATATCCCTATGCTTTTGCATCTCACAAAGTTCAACAAAGTTATTTAGATGGGCAGCAACATCTTCATTACCAATACCAGAAAATTGTTCTCTCATAACAAGATTGAGTAAAGCAGGTTTTATCTCAAAGAAAGTAGCTTCAGGAACAGGTGGAGCAATAGGAGTGCTCATAAAATCATTGTTGTTGGTGCTAGAGAAGTCACACAACTTAGTGTTTTCAAGAGTAGTCATTTTTTGTGTTTTTAATAAAGAAAGCAAACTAGTAAAACTAATTTTTTTGTGTTTTTGAAAAAGAAACAAGCAAACAAAACAAAACTAAACTAAGCAAAAGAAAAATAACAAAATAAAGAGATTGGTTATGAGGGACTCCCCTTGTGAAGATGTCCTTGACTCCCCGGCAACAGCGCCAGAAAAATTACTTGCTGACTCGTGTATTAACGAGCTCGTTGGGGAACCCCAAGAGGAAGGTATGATGAGCACAACAGTAAGTTTTCCCTCAGTTATGAAACCAAGGTTATCAATCCAGTAGGAGCAAGGAAACACCCCAAAGGTGTAGCTAGCTGAACTTTGGCAGGGCGCACTACCGGTGCCAGCAGCAACGTGGAGACCTGCACAACACAACCACAGAACTCTATCCCTAACTTGCGATGAGGTTGTCAATCTCACCGGTTTTGCTGAAAACAAGGGATTAAACATATCGAGTGGAAGAAAGTAATAGTTTGTAGAAAGTAAACACAAAGCAGTAAACAATTGATTGTAGATTGATGGTAAAAGAAAGGACTGGGGTCCATGGTTCACTAGAGGTGGCTCTCCTTAAGATAGATGATATGTTGGGTGAACAAATTACAGCGAGGCAATTAACAAACATCAAGAAAGCATACAAGCATATACTACTCATCTTGACTCCTTTGAGATTTGAATGGGCATTACAACATTATACATAGACCAACATCCAACTGCATCTATGACTAATAATCCGCCTTCAGGTTATCATCCGAACCCACTCCAGTATTAAGTTGCAAGCAACGGATAATTGCATTATGAATTGCGTGTAAAGTAAACAATACGATTGTTCTATGAACAAAGGATTGTTGTTTTCTCCCTAGTAGCAACAACACATCTAGTACCTTAGAGATTTCTGTCACTTCTCCAGATTACCAGAGGCATTAACCCACTATCGAGCATAAATACTAACTCTTGGAGTTGCTAGCATCTACTTGGCCAAGATAGCTACTAACAACGGAAAGCATGCAAGATCACAAATAACAAAGACATGATAGAATCAATAATCAATCTGAAATAGCATCTCAATATCCATCGAATCCCTGCAAACACAATATGCAGAATTACAAATAGATGATCTTGATCATGAACGGAGCTCACAAGCTCTCAACATGATAGCACAAAGGAGGAGAACCAGCCATCTAGCTACTACATGGATGCGTAGTCCAGAGATGAACTACTCACGCATCACACCGGAGGCTTGCATGATGATGAAGAAGGCCTCCAGGGTGAATTCCCCTCTCCGGTAGGGTGCCGGGAAGAGCTTCAGATCCCTCCCGATCTAGGGATGGAGATGATGGCGGCTATAGACTCTTTCGTGGAATTTTGATCGGGTCATTAGGGTTTCCGTATCAGAGGCAATATATAGGCGGAAGGAGAGGCCGAGGGGGTGCCTGGGGCGGCCAGACCACCCCCTGGCGCGGGTAGGCCTGGCCGCGCGGCCAGGTGGTGTGGCCGGGCCCCAACCCCTCTCCGTCTCGTATTTTGGATCCGGTTGTCCCTCGGCGAAAAACCAACTTTGGCTTTTGTCCCGTCCAATTCCGATAATATTCTTTTTCTGACTTTCCTGGAACCAAAACAGCAGAAAACAGGCAGCTAGCACTGTGGCTCTTGTTAATAGGTTAGTCCAACAAATCATATGAAAAGTACTCCAAAGTGTGGACAAAAGATAAGAAAGTAGATAAAACCAAGCATGGAACATCAAAAATTGTGGATACGTTTGCAACATATGAAACGCCTTTAAGTTAGGCATGATAGTTTGAGAAGATGATCACATAAGAAATATGAATTGAAGTAAAAGAGAGCATCAAGAAGAAAATTCAAAGCACATTTAAGTCTAACCCACTTCCTATGCATAGGAATCTTGTAAAGAAACAAGTCATGAAAGCACAAAGCAACAAGCATAGTAAAGCAGAACAAGTGCAACTTCAAAACTTTCAACATAAAGAGGGGAAACTTAATATTGTTGAGATACATAAAAGCATGTTTCCCTCTCTCATAATAACTTTCAGTAGCATCATGAATAAAATTAACAATATAACTATCACATAAAACATTCTTATCATGAGCCATATGCATAAAATAATTATTACTCTCCCTATAAGCATAGTCATTCTTATTAATCGTAGTGGGAGCAAATTCAACAAAATAGCTATCATTATTATTCTCATCACCATAATCATCAAATATAGGAGGCATATTGTAATTATAATTAATTTTTCTCCTCAATAGTAGGTGGACTGAAAATATCATACTCATCATTGTAATCATCATATATCGGAGGTATATTATCATCAAAGTAAATTTTCTCCTCCGTGCTTGAGGGACTAAAAATATCATGCTCATCAAAACCAGCTTCCCCAAGCTTAGACTTTTCCATAGCATTAGCAATAATGGTGTTCAAAGAATTCATACTAATAATATTGCTATTATCATGCAAATAAAGTTCCATAGGTTTTTTAATTTTCCCTTCAAACACTTCATGTCCTAACTCAAGACAAATACTATAAAGCTCTCTAATTTTTTTGTTGTTTTCCATTAAGCCTAACTAGTGAAAACAAGAAACAAAAAGACAAAATTGCAGAATCTAAAGAAAGTAACTTCGAGCACTCACACACCAGCAACCGTACTAGAAGATAACTTAGTAGCCAGAGGATGTGAGTACCTTTTACCTTACCTCCCCAGCAATGGCGCCAGAAAATAGCTTGATGTCTACGCACTTCTATTCTTGTAGACAATTGTTGGGCCTCTAAGTGCAGAGGTTTGTAGAACAGCAGGAAGTTTCCCTTAAGTGGATTACCCATGGTTTATCAAACTCAGGGAGGAAGTGGTCAATGGTATCCCTCTCAAGCAACCCTGCAATCAAGATACAAGAAGTCTCTTGTGTCCCCAACAGACCCATTACACTTGTCAGGTGTATAGGTGCACTAGTTCAGCGAAGAGATAGTAAAATACAAGTGGTATGGATAATTATAAGTGGTAATGGTGCTAGAAAAGAGCTTGACGGGTAGGAAGAGACTAAAGGAAATCTGAAATAAAGATGAAAGCAAGCAAACATGTAACAAATCTAGTTGCGAACGGTGTTTCAATGCTTAGAAACAAGGCCTAGGGATCATGCTTTCACTAGTGAACACTCTTATATAAATATCTTCTCTTCATGATACTACTATGAACTACTCTCCGGTTGGACACTCTAATCCATGGTAGGGCTATAACAGCACTCCTCAAAGTCCGCTTTCCCCATCTAGATAACCCCTCACTATCACCTTGAGCGCTAGATGGTTCCAACAAACACCACAATTTCATAGAGACATCCAACTCCAAATATAAATCATAACAAGTATTTGTAATCTCTAGCCTAAGTGCCACCATGGTGTGCACGCTATCACTTTCACACACGTGGGGAGAGCCAGAGATCTATTAAGGCACTTGAGTAGCAAGGTAGATCTACTTGATTACAAAGCTCATGATCACAATATGATCATGCATAGAGAGAGAGAGATGAACACATAGCTACCGGTAGATCCCTTAGCCTCGAGGAAGAACTACTCCCTCATCATCATGGGAATCAACAACGGTGATGGAGATGGTGGTAGAGATTGATGGAGATGGCTCCGGGGGCAATTCCCTGTCCTGGCAGGGTGCTGGAACAGAGACTTCTGTCCCCCGAATCTCCTCTTCAGTGGCGGCGGTGCTACGAAACTTTTCTCATTGGGAGGCTTCTTATAGGCGAAGGGGCGATGTTAGAGGGTGGACCAGGGGCCCACACCACCTGGTGGCGCGGCCAGGGGGACCCGTGCCACCACATGGTGTGGCCAGCCCCTGGCCTCTCTGTATCGTCTTCTGGCTCCGTGAGTCTTCCGGTAAAATATCGACTTTGGCTTTTGTCTGGTCCAATTCCGAGAATATTCATTTTCTAGCTTTTCTGGAACCAAAATTAGCAGAAACCAGGCAACTGGCATGTGGCATCTTGTTAATAGGTTAGTTCCAGAAAATGTGTAAAAATACTCCAAAGTGTGGACAAAACATAAGAAAGTAGATATAAAACAAGCATGGAACATCAAAAATTATAGATACGTTTGCAACGTATCAAACCAACCATCTAGCTACTATATGGACCCATAGTCCAAGGATGAACTACTGACGCATCACACCGGAGGCAGTCATGGTGATGAAGAAGGCCTCTAGGATGATCTCTCCCGTCTGACAGGGTGCCGGGAAGAGGTTTAGATCCCCCTCGATCTAGGGATGGAGATGGAGGAGGCTACAGACTCTTTCGTGGATTTCTGATTGGGTACTTAAGGTTTTTTTCTTGGGAGGCTTTTATAGGCGAAGGGGAACAAGGTCGATGGAGTGCCAGGGGCCCACACCCCCTGGTGGCGCGCCCCCCAGGCCGCACCGCCACCAGGTGTGGCCGCCCTGGTGCGCCACTTCGTCTCCTCCCAGGCCGCGCCACCCTAGGGTGTGGCCACCTCGTGGCCCCTCTTCGGCTGCCCTCCGGACTCCGTGTTCCTTCTGGTAAAATATTGACTTTGGCTTTTGTCTGGTCCAATTCCGAGAATATTTCCTTACTAGATTTTCTGAAACCAAAAACAGCAAAAAACAGGCAACTGGCACTGTGGCATCTTATTAATAGGTTAGTTCCAGAAAATGAATAAAAATATCTCAAAGTATGAACAAAACATAAGAAAGTAGACATAAAACAAGCATGGAACATCAAAAATTATAGATACGTTTACGACGTATCACTTGCGAGTGACTGTCTGTTTTCCTATAGTTAATATCTAATCCACAACAGGTTGCTGATAATTTGTTTATCACCGTTGTGGTTTGATGTTCGTAGGTATGAACGGTTCTATTTTCGAAAGCCCTAAGCCACGTAAAACATGTGAAGATAAATTAGAGGCATTTAACTTGTTTTTGTATGGCATGTGATGTGATATGGTCAAATGTTACATATTTGATGTATGCAATGATATTATTTGTAAATTATGACAATCGAAATGGGCCTGGTAGTTGTCTTATTCTTTTATGGCCTGCGTGCCGGAAATCCATGTAATATATATATATATAAATTAGTAGAGGACAACTAAGATGGTGGCACCATGGACCTTGGCGCCACACGCTGGTGGGATGATGGTGATTGTACCATGAAGCACAAAATGGAGATCAAGTGCAAGAAGGACCAAATCATATCACAATATCCATGCATGTGATGTTAATCTTTTTTATGCATCTTATTTTTCTTAAGTCTTGCTTAGATCACGATGGTAGCATTATAATGTATTCTTCCTTAGTATGCACCCTTAAGAAATTTAGTCATTTTGAAGCACCACATGATGATCGGGTGTGATAGAATCAACGTTTGCATACAACGGGTGTAAGCCAGATTTACACACACAAATACGGTTCGTGTAATCACCAAAACGACTAGAAGGATGTTTTTTTAGTGGAAGTTCTCGTCGTAATTTTTAATTAATTTATCTTAAACTAAATCAAAGTGAATTTTCATAGTTTGTTGTAGTCATTTGCATTCATTTACCACTTTGCCCTTAGTTTTAATTGAGATAACAGAACTATAGAATTCTGGATATTTACTTTAGGAACTGGTATAGTATTGTTTTGAGTATCAATCTAAAGTTTAAATGTCCTCTTGCAAACTTTCATCAAATTCCACTTACTCCATGAAGTTTATTAAGTACTATTAAATCAAGAGTAGAAATTCCAGTGTTAGTATCAAATTATCATACTTGCAGCCATGATCCTTGATATTCGAAAGTTGTCTTAGTATCAAAGTTATCTAGGAGCTAAATTTGTTTTGAAACCATTATGTGTGGAAGATATTGTGATATCTGAAACAATGCTTGGTTGCAATGTGATAAAGTATAATATTAGTATGAGAATTTGTGAAGGTTGGAGACGCTAGGCGCCCTGATCTCCCAAAAGATTTTAGGAACTAAATTATACTCGAGATTTTCCCTTATAGGCTATAGTAGCTTGATCATGAAAGTTGTCATGATAGGATGAATAAAATATATAGGTAAAATGTTTACTACTCTAAAATATTACAAAAGAATTGTTTTTACAAGAATGCCAAACATTTGATGATGGTGATACACATCAAAGTGCAAGTCCAAGGGTAATAGTATTTGACTAACATGATTTGGACTATGTGTCATGTGTATGGAACCACTATTGATGTTTATAGCTTCTACTAAAAGGAAAGTAAATGCTGAAAGAGAATCTAGAAAATATTTGGCAGAAAATATAAAGACTAGAAATGTCCAGCTTTGGTATATAGATGATATACATGTTGTGCATGCATTATTTTCCATTTAAAGAATGTGGTTCTTGGGTATTAGATACCATATTGGTTGATATGAAGTGTCATACAGGACAACACAATTCATTAACTGCAATGGTCTAAGTAGCTAGCAAGAGAATATGGGATGATGTTCATTGGAAACAAATAAAGTGTTGCTGTGTTTCTCGTTGACATCAAATCTATCTTTCAAGATTTGTTTTAATAATTGTTATTTTGTTCTGGTATTATGAGAATAATGGTTATTCAAATAATTACCCTATTCCATAGAAGATGGATGAGCACTTACAAGTCTAGTTGCAGAAATCACATCCATAACACTAATGCAAAAATGTCGCCAGACGAATGATTGAAAGATCACTTATGAGTGAGATCGCCCTTTAAATTATATTAGAAAGAAAATATGAAGAAACTCCATGTTGATGGATTTTTGGAGTCTTTGATTTTGATCAATTCATGCTTGTAAGACTTTCCTAGATAGAATTAAAACTCCGTTCATAGGCCAAAGAAGAACAAACGACTAACCTATCGGACATTGTGCATGTTGATGTATATAGTCCATTATGTGTTGCCGTGTGCGGTGGATCTTTCAACTTCATATACTTTCTCTGAAAATTTGAGTGGACATATGTGTATATTTACTTAATGAGGAAGAAGTATGAAATATTTGAAAAAAATTCAAAGTTTTCGAGACGAAGTGGAAAATCATTGTAATAATAAAATAAAGAATTTATGTTTTGATCATAAAGGAAGATATTTTAGTTATAAATTTTATAAAACACTTAAGATTTGAGAAATCTTAACAAAGATTTGTGTTTCCCGAAACATCATAGGAGTATGGAGTGTTTGAGAGATGTAATCAAAACTTGTTTGACATGGTAAGATCAATGGTGTCATTTATAAAACTGCCATTGTGTTTTAAGGATTAAAAGCTTTACAAACTAATGCTTTTACACTGAAAAGAGCACCACCATGATCCGAACCTGAGTTGTCTTTTCTTAATTTTTGGTATGCTAGGCATAAGTAAATTGTTTACAATGAAAGTCGGATAAGCACGTATTTGTAGGTTATCTCAAAGAAATTGTTGGGTATTCTTCCATAACACCGATGACAAAAGTATTTGTCTCTTAGAATGTCAAATTTCTTGAGAAGCATTATTTCAAGAAACGTGGGGGGACATAGGAATTTGATTAGATTGTTGAACTAGAGAAACATGTGTTGAGTAGTGTAGCACGGGAAAGTGTCCCGGAGCTAGCCACAATGCTCATGGCTCCCGTGCCTCAAAGGTTGTGGACACGGAGATCTAAGTTCCTACTGAACCATGTATAGGTTTGGTAAACAATCAAATAGTAAGACTTGAGATTGAATCATTATTGTTTGCCAATGATGAACCGACTACATGCAAAGAAGCGATGATGGTCCCTGACTCCGTCAAATGGCTAGAAGCCATAAAATCCATGATAGTTCTATACACGAGAAACCATTTTTCTGAACTTGGAAGACCCTCTAGAAGGCATGAAGCCTATTAACCGTATTTGGATCTATAAATAAACATACATGAATGTTTCACATCTATGAAATAGTTAACATGTCGAAAAAGAGTTTGCGACAATGTTCAAGAAGTTAACTACAACAAGATTCAATCTTTCGTAGCGATACTTAGTCTAGACGGATTATTGTAGCAGCCAATACATATGATAATTTTCGTATATGGTAGTTGAATAAACAAAAAGATGTTCATCTGATAGAATGGTTACCTATAATATGTGACACTATTCAAAGGGTTTTGTTAATTCAAAGGATGCTAAAAGGGCATGCAAACTTTGGTTTAAGTAAGCATCATGGAGTTAAAATCTTCACCATGGTTAAACTGTTAAAATGTTTAGTTTTATCAAAGACGATAAATATGCTTGCATTTGAAAGAAATTAAGTGGGGGCGCTAAGACATATTTCTAATAGAATATGTAGAATACATGTTGTTGATTGGAAATGATATATATTTTATTGACGCGGGTTAAGAATTTTATTTTGATGAAATATTTTGGCAAAACTAGAATATTAGGCAGCAATGTTTATATGGATAGATTGAGTCGCTAATATGGTTGTGCCAATAGTACATATATAAAATATTGAATAAGTTCAATATGGAAATGATAAGAAAGGTTCTTGATGCATGGAAGAGGTTGAAATAAGATTCAAGTGTTTTGACACTTGGTGAGTGAAATCACATGAATGTCTTGATCAATCATACCGTGATATGCACATATCCAGATATGTCCTACGCTCTAAATGTTATGAGCGTATACCAAGGTGACTCATAAGATTATTATTGGACGATAGTAAGATATTCTTATGAGATTTAGAAGAACTAAGAATATGTTCTATATGTAGAGGTGACAGATAGTTCACTATAAAGTGTTACATTGGTACTAGTTTTGTCACAAGATACAAGTTAAGTTTATCCCAATTTAGGCTATGGGTTAAGGTGTCACAATGTAATGGAAGGAAGTTCCATGATGGATTTGGATGAGTTCCAAAGTTAAGATATTATGATAGATGCTACAACAAAGGCTGAGTAAATAACTGCTCTAATGGCAGCAAAAGAGTGCATTTGTTTCAAGAAGTTTATTAATCAAACTAGGTGTAGTTCCAAGTGGGATAGTACTATGAAGATCTATTGTATGACAATAGTGTCAACATGTTTTCAGCTCAAGGAACTAAGGTCTCAAAAAAGGACCAAATTTATACAATACCATCTCATTTGAGAATAAGTGATGAGTAGAGATGCAAAGACAAGCAAATACACACGGACCTGAAAGCGTCATATCTAGACATTAGGTTTACCACTAGCAATGCGCATGAACAACGCCGGAAAACCATAGCTATTAAATGCAAGTTTCAACCAGATTATGACTCTAGTGCAAGTGGAAGACTGGAGCGAATATGCCCGAGAGGTAATAATAAAATGGTTATTATCTTATTACATGTTTATGATAAATGTTTATTCCTCATGCTAGAATTTTATTAAATGGAAACATTAATAAATGTGTGTCTAAAAAACAAACAAGAGTTCCTAGTAATGTTTGTCATCTAACTAGCTTGTTGATTAACTGATGATCAAGGTTTCCTGATCATGAACATTGAATGTTGTTAATAATGAGGTCATGTCATTAGTAGAATGATGGGATGAACATACACAAAAAGTAAGTATAGTAATATGTTCATGTCATTAAGTTTACATTTTTGTACCATACACATTCGAAGTAATCCTAATCCTCAAACCATGAGATCATGTCAATCACTAACATCAGAGGAGTGTTTACATGGCATCAAATGTCACACCATAAGAGGGTGACTATAAAGGTGTCGTTGAGTACTCTGAAAGTATTGGTTGTGGATCATGGATCAAGAGTGGGATTTTTCCATCCAGGTGATGGAGAGATATACTCTGGGATCTCTCGGTGATATCACATCAACATAGCTTCCAAGGATGTGACTAGATCACAAGGATGTCATATCATAGAATGAGTAAATAGTACTTCTCGGTAACGAGATCAAACCAGGTATGGTTGATATCGATGATCGGATCTTGAACACGTAATATATCACGAGACAAAAAGAATTTGTTATAATGTTAATGGTTCACACGATCACAAGATTCAACATTGAATATGTGGAAGTCATTATGGATCTTTAGGTCCCATTGTTGATTATCGACCGAAGATGTGTCTCGATCATGTTTGTATTATTGAAAAACTGTAGGGTGACACATTTAAGACTCGTCGACACATTTGAGTAGATAATGTATGTTGGAGAAAAGTTTAGCAAGCATCAAAATGTTTTCAAGGACTATTTTTAGAAACACTGTTTCGGGAATATTAAAATAGATTAAGGTGTAATTGTTAATGTTTGTTAATTAAAAGAGTTAACATATACTAAAATTCTGAAATAAAAATTGTTTTTATTTATTAATAGGAATTTGGATGAGAGTCCACTAGAATTAAACGGGAGATGAGTGGGAGTGAGTGGAGCCTCCACCCACATTATCAGGGGCGAGGTGGGGGCACATCTTGTGCCATGCGCCAACCCCATGGGGGCTGCTCCTCCCCTCTATGAGGTGGTGTGGGGTCTCCTCTCCTCCACACACACTCTAGTACAAGCTTCTCTCCATCCCATCCCATTGGATTTTGGATTAGCGCGAGCCATAGCTAAGTAGTTTTCTCCGGTGGATCTACTGCTTCCGCTGTCCCGCTGGAGCGAGGGTACGGGAGTTGTCGGCAAGCCATACGTGCGGCGAAGTACGGAAACGCTGCCGATTTGCAACGCTCCTCAACACGATCTTGATATCGGCAAGTGTTCGTCTAAATCACCCACGAGATTCGATCTTGATAAAACTTTCGGTCTTCAAGGGTAAGTTTTTCTGGATGACCAACTACTCGTTACATGCATCTTCTAGATTAGATCTTGGCACCTTTAGTGTTCTTACGTAGATTTTTTTTGTTTTGTATGCTGCATACCCTTCAATTTTTGAGAGACCGAATTTAAATATATGAAAATATAAAAATCGAATTTTCGGTCACGACCAAACGCCCACCCCTACCACCCATGCACATGGTAGTCAAACTGGACATAGTTACAGACGGCTGGCGTCTTGCATTGGCCAAAGAAAAATGTACAAAAAATATTGTTTTGTTAACTTGCCAATGGTACCTACATGGGTCAGCAACTACCCCAAGTCCTCAACAACTAATATGTCAACACCTAGACCCATCAGGCCTAAAAAAGATAATGTCTAGCTTGCAAGCTAATAAAGACAATGTGTTGTGTGCGATGTTACTTAAACTAGTGTGTACCAAGAGTACAACTTGGAAAAGAAGAAACAACCATAGGACCAGATAGGATCATGACCTGAACATATGTGAGAGAGGTTGGGGGAATATCATATTAAGCAATTTTGTGATCAATGTTATTGCATAAATCCAATTGAATCCATTTGTTCCCCTAGGAAATCTGATAGGTGCTCAAAATTTGTTATCAGAGTCGATGATCCTAGAGCTTACACAACACCACCACCACCACACCTGACATCAAGAGTAGTGTTGACGAGAATCTATGGAGGGACTCTCCATGGAGAGTCGCATCCTCAATGGTATTCTAAATGGAAACATCATTGAAGATGTTTACAAGCACGTATGTGAGTAGAAGGCTGCCATGGTAGCTAGGGGTTGTGTTGCAGATGTTCGACAAAAAATCCATATGGCTCGTGAAGAACATAAGGAAGATCGACATGACATTAGACAACCCACCTTCAAATTGGTTAGATCTCGACCATAGGGGTCATAACAACTTGTGTGCCAAGGTGGTGGATGTGAATACCCCATATCCCGATGGTGTAGGGAGTCGACCTTGGAGCCACGATAGGTAAGAGCTAATGATTCAGCTTCCGTGAGAAGGATTTTAGGAATATTTTTTCCACCTCTAATTGAACGTATGCATGATCAAAACCCTTTTTGTGTCACTTAGTCCTTTTGTGTTGAATTACTGAGACTCAGTGTAAAGTTCTTTCCATGCCACATAATCCTCTCTAGTTTATATGACACTACTTACCAATTCTCTATGGCTTCACATGTTGACTAATCTAGATGAGGAGCATGCCCCAAGAGAAGTGGATTGCATAAGCATTCCTCAATATTTTCTCCTCATGTTGGCATGCCAACAACAAGGTTGTCTATACTAATGATGGCTAGAGCACCAGACACACTCCAAGGATCCATGTACACAACCAGTGTTCTATCTTAAGGAAGTGTGCTCTAGTGTCATTTTATGGCATCCTCGTCTATAGTAAAACCTTCAAGAGAAGAGCAGCATGAGGACCAAGTGTTACAACTCCTGGAAGATCAAAGTATCGAAGTGTGCCTTTGCTTAGCCAGAAATTGCTTATTTGGGTCATGTTATAAGTGGATAAGGTGTATCACTGGTACTAGTAAAACCGAGTCAATAATTCCATTGCCCAGTCCAACTAATGCTAAGGAAGTTAGATGGTCCTTCGGAATAACATGTAATTCTAGAGAAAATATGGTATTATCAGTAAAACTTTGACAAATATTTTCAAGAAAGGGGATTTGTTTTTGTAGACACATAAGATTAACAAAAATTTTGTAACATGGGAAATTATCTTATCTATTGTTTTAGCCTTACATGACTTAAGAAAACGCGTTTTTGATTGAGAAAAAATGCATGTGATGCTAGAATTTATGGTGTTGGGATATGCTAAATGGGTATCACCATTGATATCTCTAATCTGGCTAACCCGGGTGGCCCATAGTTTGTAGCACGGCCCATGCCTACTGGACGATCCAGTTAGACGGATCCAGAAGGGAGGACCATGCCGGATAAAGAAAGGATACATCACAGTCACCGACCTACGTGGAGCCTTGGAGTACAAGACACGAACAATAATTAGTATTGGTGTACGACTCTGTAACCTGTCCGGCAAGGTTTTTTCCCTGTAATCCTAGGTTCTGGCGCCTTTAAAAGCCGGACCCGTGGGAGCCTTTAGGACACAATGTACAATGATACACAACACGTTGCACAATGAACCAATCCCTGTAACTCGGCGTATTGTCATTACAGTGATTTATAATAGGAGTAGAGTTCCGCCACCACTGCGGGACTTGAACCTGGGTTGTGTTACCTCGTACCCGTCAACTCACCGCCTTCCCCACCTCTCTACGCTCTATGAGGACCCCTCCATGACATACTCGTCGGAAATACCACGACAGATGGTGTGCTTATGCATGATGAGCACCCTTTGGCTTTCTCAGCATATATTAAGGCCCAAGTAATAATACCTTGTTGGTTAATGAAAGGGAATGTCTTTCAATTATGTTGTCCATTGAGTAGTGTGGAGCTTATTTACATTCCAAGGATTTTGTTATAGTATGAAACTAGAAGAGTTAGCCTCATCCGAATAATCATAGGCTGCACACGCATCTACATTGCACTATTCTGGCTAAGTTGATGGGCCTCATATGTAGAGAGAGATCACAGCTACAGACATAATCATGGTGAAACCGGGTGAATTATTCGTGTCCTAACGGTGATCCAATTTTCCGTCAAATGCTGCGCGCATTGCATGGTCGTGAGTTTGCAAAAAGCATTGATCCATGATGTTCGACCACAAATGCGAACAATGGATGATGCTCCTGATGTTTCTCTTTTGAACCATGGCACGATATCCACCACGCTAGCTAAAGCATCCACCCACGTCGCTCCTCCATGGTCCCGAATGATGTCTGATTTCCCTGGTGGTTGAAAAGCAAATCACTATAGAGCTTTGTTGTGGATAAAAAAATTATGGCGTGTAATGTGGATGTTTGCTTTATGAGTACCTTTGTAATATGGTTTGTGGCTGTAAAATATGTGTTGTGTTTGCATATGACAAGCCGTGTGTGTCCATGTGATACCTCTATCATGTTGTAGAAAAGCAAATCACCATGGATCTTTGTTGTGGATAAAAAATTTATAGCGTGTATTATGGATGTTTTCTTTATGAGTACCACATGGTTTCCAAAACAAATGATTTCTTGGCGATGGAAATACTTAGCTAGCTGTAAACCACCACATATTTTCCAGTACAACGCCTATAAACAGTGGCGGACCTAGCAATATTTGAAAGCCTGGGCACACCGTAAACTAAAATACTTGATGTTATTGGTCTACTACCAGACTACCAAGAATCATAAATGCCACATATTTCGATAAACATCATATGAATATAATCAATAATATTTGTATAGACCATAGATTAAAAAACATAGACTAAGGTAGCAAATAATCTGCTGAATATATTAGCCACAAAATGATAAAATCTAACTTTTGACAAGTCCATTATGTTCCATTGTTCAACGCACATACCATAAAGAACTACTAGATGTAAAAATATACTACTAGACAAATCTTCGACATTCCGGACAGAGGAAGTAGTAAATTACATAACTTTGATTTGAAACATAAATATATTAGAGACAACAGAGAAAAACTCACCAAGTTGTTGTGTGCGACCCCATCTTGCCGTTTGCGCTTCCGCTCGTCGGTGTCTTCCGGCGGAATCGCAGCCTGATGGAGTAACAGCCAGGGTGCCATCTTTCCTCCCCGTATCGTCACTCCAGCCTACGTGTCTCCCTAAGGTAGGGCATGCGGCCGTAGTCGAATCAATCGACCGCGAGCAGACGAACAGACAAACTGACTGTCGATTCCTGTTCACCCAAGCTTGGTGAACGTGAGAAGTGGCCCACCGTGGAGTTTGGGACAAAATGGGCTAATCAGGTATACTAGGGAACAAGCCCAAGTTGGCCCATCTAGAGAGAGATCGTTCCATAGTTCTAAATACACGTATTTCTAAGTAGACTTTTGTAATTCCAGCTATGTACATCGACCTGAGACTTCACCAGAATACCCGCACGCAGCGGCGGCGAGCCCGGGCACATGCCCAGGGTGCCCGGACGGTAAATCTGCCCCTGCCTATGAACACATCTATGTAATTTTCATTTTTTTATCTCAGAGACACAAGACATCATTATTTTTCTACAAGAAAATCAAACATCCCGTACAACCATCACTTTTCATGACCTCCTTACGATCCATTCCCAACCCGCGACATAGACAATCAACATGCCAATTATCCAAATGAGTCTACAACAAAAAGATCATGTCTAGGCTATGCCATTTGTTAATATCAACAAGTGTTGTCATATTCATAAACTTCTATAGGCCAGGAATGTTTAGACTTAATAGTTTCATTGCTTCTGGTCGACCCCGTCCTTAGGGGTCGCCAATATCATTAGGTTTTGAGTTTCACCATCCTACATGGTGCGCTTTGGGGCTATGATTTCCCCGATGTCCAACACAACATCACTAGATGTGCTCGTTAACTTGTGGCTCGAGCATGGTCACAATACCTTCCACTGTTGATGGGGAAGTATTAGACAGGTTCCCCATTGCTTCTAGCATATAATTATCCTCGTGTCTTGTGATTTTCCCATTGGTTGTTCCCATTATCATAATAAAATGGGAATTCCTCTAAACCCCACGGCCAACACTGGCCAAGTCCCATGCCCATGGGTTCCTTCCTACCTCCATTTGGACCACGCCAAGATCCTCTTCCTCAACCAGAACATCTACTTCCATCGGCCAAAATAAAATCACCCCATTGCTTTTTAGATATGTCATGATCGCCCTCACCACATTCTTGGTACCAATGCCCAAGCAGTCCACAAACACCATAGAAAATAGGAACTTTTTCATAATTTAACCGATATCGCTCCTTCTTATCTCTGGTAATTGATTCAAAACAATAGAGCTTATTGTTGACGTCAATTCTCACTCAAACACGAGCAAATTCCCCCACAAAACCCATTGGGAGTGTCACATTAACCTCGTTTACCTCTCCAAGTGGCCTACACGTTCCTTTTGTCACTGGTTCCTTCATGTAGTTTTCTAGAAAGTGCATCACGATTTCCTAGACAACCAACTTGTTAAGAGCAACCAATTTAGGTTTTGAAACCCCACTTCTTTCGGTGCTTATCCCTATTCAAATTTTAAACACAACAGTGGTTGAGATTGCTCTGTACCCCCTCATAACTAAGGATATGATGGTCTTTCACAAATTATTAACGAATAATTAATTTCTATGTATAGCCTTGTATAAACTCGTAGTATGTATTCATATACATATGTAATCTATATATCATGGTTTTTCCATCCTTGTGGCTCACGATTATGGTGGCTTCGTCCTTGCCGGTCACGAGCGATGGCACACCCTCGACACTGCTGGTGGTGAGCGGTAGTTTTATCTAATTGTGATTTCGATACTGTACATGCGCTTGCAATGATTCCTCACCTGCGTCTATCAGAGCCCATATGTTAAGAACGGTGGGTTGTTAGATCGATCCTCGTATAGAAATATGTGGGTATATACATGGGTAATATAGGTATAAGTTTGGATCTAGGTGACCAATATAATTAATAGAGGATTAGAGATTAATTAATGACTTGAATAAAAAAATAATGACAAAAGACTAAATTTTCCTTTGATGTTTGGGGGAGGGAGGAGCACTGAAGCAGGCCTCTTGAATTTTCAATCAATAAAGCATAGTTATTCCT
The DNA here is from genome assembly GCA_916181665.1 of Avena sativa. Lineage (NCBI taxonomy): Eukaryota > Viridiplantae > Streptophyta > Magnoliopsida > Poales > Poaceae > Avena > Avena sativa. The sequence goes on along the minus strand of OV702289.1, from coordinate 536,533,072 downwards.
GAAAAGCCAAGCCCTATGGTGATGGCTTTGTTCCAATCACCAAAGCACCCAAATTGAGCAATGAAAAGGTTGTCATCAATCTTTATCCACTCCACTTCCCTTGACGGATCGATGACGAGGGCATGCTGGCATATAGAACACCGGGGATAAACTCCCTAGATATGTGAAACTTAGCAATCGAAAGCCATATTGCCTTCTCTTTTGGATCCGGTGTTTCCTCTTCGCGTATGAAATTGTCTCCCTCATCCTCATGCAAGTTCAATATACCGAGAAGGTCCTTGACCACCTCTTTCCCCACCTTCGTTCCACCACTGGACTCCGCATGATCACACATGGCACGCCTGCCCATTCGGGGCTAGAGGAGATGCAAGAGAGCGACCGGGGGAGGTAGATTATACTCTAGATGGTTTGTTGCTCCTAGGGACAAATAACCTAGATTTTTCGCTGGGGGGGGGGGGGCCAAAAAATGATAGCGACTGGCCTTGTCTCCTCCGCATAACCGTTGTATAAAGTGCTAACATCTGGAAGATACCGGATGTATGTTTACTCGAAAGGTACTCGGGTAGGAAGGACAATGGTTATTTTCTGGGGACCAATCAGCCAACCTTTCCATACTTATGAGATTAGATCTTTTAGTCATAGCCTTTGTTTTTCTTCAAATTTAGTGCAAAACTCTTTCCCTTGATAGCACAGAAGCATTACTTGATGTTGTATAAAAACTACAATTGTGTACACATTTTCTAAGTTATAGGTTTATTTGCTTATACCACAACCTTATTATACGCATTGTTAAAAGATGCATGTTTTCTAAACAATGATGGAAGTTAATGAAAGAATGAAAGGCACCGGTGAACATCACATGTTTCTCAACAGATATTAAACATTGAGGAAAGAGTTACTAACTTGCCATGTGGTGATGTTAAATAAAGTATTTGCATTAACCTTGATCAAAAGGTATACTAGCATATTAAATTTGTTGCTTATGTGATGTGCTGTCTCTTGCCTTAACTGGGAATTCGTACGTACAACAAATGCAATAACATATGATGATACTCCCTCCATGTCAAAATATAAGACATTTTAGAGTTTGTCCCGACCAGGTGAAAAACGAGCGAAATTACATTGATACCCTTGTCTAATCTGAACAGCTATCCCAACATTTCTAGCTTCGTCTTCCTCGATCACGTTCCCACCAGATCCTCCCTAGCAGCACCTCCACGCCCAGCGAGCTTTTCCTCCCGGCAGCATTTCCGCCCCCAACAGCTCCTCCTCCCCAGCCACAACTCTGCTTCCCTCTGCTCCTCTGCCCCTAGTGAGCTTCTCCGATCCCATCTGTTCCTCCGCCCCCAGCAAGCAGTTCTCCTCCCAGAAGCTCCTCTGCTCCCAGCGAGAACCTAATCTCCAGCAAGCTCTAATCTACGAAAAGCACCTAGCCCTGATCTCCGCAAGAACCTCCACACCACGACACCTCGCAAGAATGGCACCACCATTTTAGACCTCACTTCTACTCCTCTGCCTAAAGAAGAAGATGATGACCTCAACATGATAGGTATTCTGAAATAGCAAGTGTTAATTTGAAATTTGACATTTGTATCACTAATGCAAGAGGACATTTGATAGAAATTTGTTCCAAGAGTACCAGACATATGAGTAATCACAAATCATGAAATGACAATTTGAAGCAAGTGCGGCCGTGAGATCCAAACGCTTCATCCTCTCACCATGTGTAACACCCCGTCCACTCCTGGGCTCGGGGGGTGTCACTCCTGGCAGCTTAATAGGATATCTAGACTGGCCCCACAGACCAACACTAGCCTTTTCTGTGCACTTTGTCCTCACTCGTGCGCACCCGGTTACCCACTTCCCGGTCGGCCACCCATCCTAGAATTGCTCTAGGCCAAGCACGCTTAACCTTAGAGTTCTTTTCGAATGAGCTTCCGGAAAAGAAGTTGCAACTTGTTGGTATGAATATTCTATCAATCCTATTAAGCCATGTGCCTGGTCTCACATACACCCACCCTTTAGAAGATCGATGCCCTCATCGATCAAGCACACCCCAGGAACGTTCCCTCTTGGCACGCGTCTGTGCGTCTAGTGCCGGCACATGTGCCATGCCGTGTCCACTCCAGGTCACACGCGCCATGCTCCACATGTCCCGCCACTAACCCGCACACACCTGTGTAATTGCAAGGGTCGGCTCTGATACCACTTTGTAACACCCCGTTCACTCTTGGGCCCGGGGGGTGTCACTCCTGGCAGCTTAATAGGATATCTAGACTGGCCTCACACACCAACACTAGTCTTTTCTGTGCACTTTTCCTCACTCGTGCGCACCCGGTTACCCACTTCCGGGTCGGTCACCCATCCTAGAATTGCTCTAGGCCAAGCACCCTTAACCTTAGAGTTCTTTTCGAATGAGCTTCTAGAAAAGAAGTTGCAACTTGTTGGTATGAGTATTCTATCAATCCTATTAAGCCATGTGCCTGGTCTCATACCATGGACTGTGGTCGCAGGAACAACTGGAAAGCCAGAAAGCGAAGCTTCGAAGACATGACCCATGGTGACAACCGCAGGCTGGACCAGCTCTCGGAGGAGGAATCCGGTACCTCCTAGAAGCTCACCGGCGAGGCCGCCAGATGGAGCGGTCACTGCCGCAGCTTTCAGAGAGCTCTCGCCGGGTAGGTGAAGCAGAGCGCTTACTGCTTGGCCCTCCCCCCTCTCGCTCGGGCCCAGATGGGGGCTAGTGCAAGCCCAAGAAGAAGATCATGACGAATCGGCAAGACACCAGACGTCTCCCCTGGCGCCGGCATCGTCGACACCGCTACCATCAAGGGTGGATCTTCGCAACCAGAGGTGCTGGAGACGGAGCCACTGGCTTCGAAACCCAAAATCATTTGCTTCCACTGCTCGAGGGCGGGTCACTTCCAGTCAGGTTGCACCTTCCCATCCCACTGAGCCATTTGTGACATTGATGGCCACACCACTAGGATGTGCCCCAAGGCCAACAAAACTCCGGAACTAAAACACTTTGGTGTAGCGGCAGATGGAGTGGGCTTGCTTGCTTTGGATGACATTACGTAGCTCTCTTCCCTGGCTCCGTCCAATCTCGCCTTTGTGGTGGCGGAGGATGCACGGGCGTCGGCCCAGGTGATTGAGGAAGGGCTCCACAAGCTGGTTCACCATGATTGGGACTGGCAGGTTGAGAAGATTAATGAGACGTACTATTTAGTAGTCTTTCCTAATGCTAATAGCCTGAATCTCTGCAAGAGCGCGGTGGATTTGTCGCTCCTAGTTAGCAAGATCCGTGTTGTTGTGGTAGAGGCTTCCCAATACCATCAACATCCCATGATCCATCTAGTGGAGGCGTGGGTGCGCCTGCATGGACTCCCGCCCTCATTGCTCTCGAAAGAGAGACTCCTATGTGCTACCTCGATGATTAGCAAGCCACTACACATGGATGTCCTGTCACTAATTAAGGAACCATAGTGTAACATCCCAAAACTTTAATCCAAGCTTATCAAGATCCAAATCATCAAAATTAGGGTTAACAAAAACTTTTCCAAATTAAAAATGAAAGCATTCATGTGTATGAGCATTTAATTTAGGAATTGATTTGAATTGCTATGGTTCTATAATTCCTTGCTTGTAAAATGTTTCTTAGGTGAAATAAACATCATCTATATCATTCCCAAACTTTTCCCAAAGAAAAATAACTCAAAATGAATAATTAGAGTGAATGGTCATTTTGGCCAAATTAACTATCATGCCTACTTTGGCTATTCCTAGTACTCAAAACTTAATAGAAACATGTGTGGAACTTTACACCCCTTGATAGTACACATAATGAGGTACCAAAGCCCACTTTGTGATCTGCTAAAATCCTTCAAATGCTAATTTTAAATGACAGTTTAAAATTGAATCTAATTCATATGGGAAGATCCCACTATTTCAAAAACCACTCAAACAAGCTCAATTTTCAAAACCCAAGCAACCACAGAGTCTCAAGCTTATGCCTAGCAAACCCACCAAAAATCTTTTCAAAATCCAAAAGTTTAGTTCTTGCGGCCATTTAATCAAACACTTGGCAGGCAGGATTAAACTCTAAACCATAGCTCACTGTTTTGAACAGGGTTTTGCCCCCATTTGATCTCCATTTAATCCTTTGGTCCCCTCATGATCTAACCATACCATTATCACCCCTCCCCCTTGTCCCTAGCCACAGTGTCGAGCCACCCCAAGCACTAGCTCGTCGGCCAACCATGCACTCGCCCTAGCAGACCACCTCCCTCTCTCTCTCGCCATGTCTAGGAGGTAGCCAGGACCTCACCGCCATCCTCTGTCCCCTTCCCGAGCCAAGCCCCGCAGTGGACCACCGAGGAGAGCCCGTGCCTAGTGCCACCGCGCCATGCCGAGCACGCGCCAGAGCGCCGCACCCGGCACGCGTGCACAAGCCGCCGCTCGACCGCAGCCCGCGCCCACCGCTCCGCCATGACCCAGGGAACACGATGGACACGCCCATTCGCCACCAAACGCACCCCAGCCACCGCTCGCCGTGGACATTGCCGCTTCTGCCGCTCAGAGCGCCAGCTGCCCCCAACCGCATACCACTGCCCCTATGCCCGCATTGAGTTCCTAGAGCACCGCCAGGAGACCGCCTGTCGATCGCCACCCTTAGCCATGCCGCTAGCCGCCCGTAGCCATGTCGCCACCGTCGCCTGCCCATCCCTCTCGGTCTCGCCGTCGAGCCTATAAAAGGAGGGCACCCCCAGCCATTTGAAGCACACCACTCCACTCCCCTCACCTCACCGACCGTTCCCCACCTCTAGCCGGAGCAGCGCGAGCACTTACTCGCCGGAGTTTGGCCGGAGTAGCCCGCAGCAGAGGAGGAAGGGGCGCCACTGATTGCCACCACCCCCGGAGCTGCCTCGACCGTCCCTGAGCTCGCCGTCGACCACCAGTCCGTTTGCCCTCCTCGCCGACCTTGCTAGAGCCCTGGTACGCCCTGTATGCACCCCTACCGAGCCGCTAGGGTTCGAGCTCACCGGCGACAGGTCCGTCATCGATGACAAGCCACATTCGTTGATCCTCAGTCTAATCTAATGGCCCACATCGCCCCGTACCGCTTCACGCGTTATGAGCCACTGACCGGTGGACCCCCCTGTCAGTTGAGCCCCGTGCTGCGGAGTGACACTGGGCCAGCCCGTTAGAGTTTCCCACGTGACCCAGTTAGCTTGAATTAGGATTATTTTTAGTTTAAACTTAGTTCTGTCTCTGAGTTTAAAAATCAGTTCAGAGAGTTTGACAAATCCAAATTGCATGAAACCAATTTTGCCTGAAAGGTATTGAAATGATCTATCCAAGCCCGTTGGATTTAATTCAATTAGAGTTATAGATCTCTCCTAGTAAAAATAACAAAACAAAAGCTTTTGCATATGGCAACATTTTTATAAAATCAACTAAGATAGGTTTTGAGTTGATTCCAACTCTCAAAAATCACATTTCATCATATCTATCTAAATATGTAACAATATTAAGGTTTACATGTAGTGACTTTGGACTAGTACAAAAATAATGCTATATAGGCATTTCTAGTCACTTTAAATCATTAAATAATGAATTTAAACCAAAGTAATTATGATCCAACCTTTAAATCTCATTCCCACATGTTAGAATATGTGGTGATGACATGTGTCCACATGATCCCATATTTTAAGTGGTGAATATTAAATCTTAGTTAATTTTTCAATGAGTAGAAATTACTTTTCTAAAATAAAAAGGAAGAAACTAGTGAATAAAACTTGTGATGCTTGTGAGGATAATAGATCATCAATTGTGTGCCTTAGAGTACTAATTAGACTAGTTAAGTATTGTTTGGTGATTGTGTACTCCGTATGTATTTATAGAAGATAGTACCGACCAAGCTTACGAGGAGGAGGAGTGCTACCAAGAAGAAGAAGAAAACTTCAACCACTGCACCAACCAAGGCAAGCCACCATTAACGGTGCAAGCTATTGTTAGCAAGCTAGAATTAAGAGAGATGAATGAGCAAAGATGCTTTAGGCATGCTTTGGTGACACCACCTTGACTACTACTACCCCAAGTATTACCTTACAAGCTTTAATTCCTTTAGTTTACACAAAGTCCCTTACTTGTTTTGAAGGTAGCATAAAAAGTATAAAACTTGACCTATTTAGCTAAGCTTTAGTTGTCATTCTATGGCATGAGATTGAACCCATCATCTTTCCAACTTAGTGAACACTCTTAACTTAGTAGTTTAGAGTAGATAAAAACTTGAGTCACTTTAGATGGGAACACGTGGTGAATATGAATTATGAAAACCTTGGAATGATGAGTCATTCTATTAAGATGTTTTGACATGTGTTGAGAAACACAAATGGTTTATGATGATGAAAATGTTGAGGCATGAGCCTTAGCCCTTTTATAAAACTGATGGTTGGATTCGGATGCGATACCATTCCAAATTTACCGTACAACCACACTACCTGAATTGGGTAAGGCTTAGCTAGAAATTTATATGCATTAGTATTAGTTCCCTCGCGGGAGAGGTTTGAGCTGAGGATACCTCTCAATGTTGTCCACCTATGCTGTGCCCAAGATGACTGATGGTCATGGTTGGGAGGCCATGCTCATAGGAGAGGTGCTCATACTAGGGTGTGTAAAGGAAAGGTTATGTTTGATTATCTACATACTAAGTATGATGATTCAGGGTTATCCCTGACAGATGTATCGAATCTTGTGGTGAAAGTGTACCACCTCTGTAGAGAGTCAAACTATTCGAATAGCCGCGTCCGCGGTTAAGGACAGTTGGAATGACCATACTGTTTCATTGTCAGATGTTTTCCAAACAACTTATGAAAGGAATGATGAATCTTGACTTGACCACAACAGGGTTGTGTTTATGATATTAGCTTCCCAAATTAAGTGATTCTAGAATTTTACTTTATCTTTCTTTGCTTCAGAACTCAGCTTAGGTTTCAAACTTAACCTTATAGTTAAACCTAGAGTTAGCACTTGACTTAGAACTATATTACTTGTTAGTGGTAGTTTGCGAGTACTTAAAGAGTACGCATGGCTTTTGCCCCTGGCTATTCTCATGGCCAGACTATGAAGGAGACTATCAAGATGATGGCCAACAGGACGGCTATGATAACTAGGACTATCTTCCTTCGCCAGCATTGCCTGTGCCCCTGAAGATGGACCCCACCGCTACGCTTATCTTTTATTTCCGCTGCTTGTTGGACTAGATCATGAGATCCTTATTTGTGTATGACCTTATGTATGGTTTGTAATGGATGATGTACTGTGATATCCAATCCGTTATGTCTCGCAAAAATGGTAATCCTGGGATTGCAAGGTATGGCATAACGGGCATCTGGGATTAAAAATCTGCGTGTTGACAAGTTGGTATCAGAGCCATCTTGACCATAGGAGACCCTAGTTAGAATGGACGTCCGAATAAAAACTTAGTTTCAAAACCAAAGTGAGTATTTACGAAAAACTATCTCATCTCTTATCCTTGGGAATTCTTTCTTTCTCAAATACTCAGGTTCCTCAAAATTCTTACATTACTACTTAAAATTTGACACACTTGATCATTTCACTAATTTATTCATCCTTAATTCTTGTAGATGGAGACTCTGTTCAGCAAGTTTTACTAGTTGGGAAACGGAGGTTAGCTGAACTTCGAGAGGGATCTGGATTCACTGTCAGAGTTCTTAGTACGCCCACATCCGAAGTTTCTTGGAGCTCAACTTCTAGGACCCCCAGGAGGAGACTTACAGTGGTTAGTCACCGCAGATCTTAGAAAAAGCATCGAAGCGCCAACTTCTGGGAGAATTCAGTTCTCCGTGAGAGAGAACAACTGGCCAGATGGATTAGCCAGGGAAATGCATGAAGCTCTCGCACGTCTATGTGCCCTCAGCGTCAACAAAATCCAAGGAACCCGTTTTTCCCACTATGCAAGACGTGACTTCATGGGAATGCCGATGGAGATGCCAAGTCACCCAGAGTTGAGGCGTCAAGTGGAGAATCTTGATTTCTTGCTGCACGACAGACAGCAGGAACTGGACAATGCTAGAGAGTTAGCCAACCAGAACCGTGCCATTGCCGACTAGAAGGCCCAGACCTTCGCACTGCTCGTCCAGGATCGCCAGTCTCTTCGCCGCCAGCGTGCAAAGAAGGATCGCACCATCGCCCGTCTTCGCAAGAAGGTGGCCGACCTTGGGAAGACCGTCAAAGAGCAGGAAGCTCAGCTTGCAGCAAAGGAGGAAGAAGATGAGGGTGAAGACATCCAGGGAGACATGGATTCTTACCTCAGCAACGATGATGACTTTCTGGAGGAAGATGCCATGGACTTCTACACTGACGATGAGGACTCCGACTTCATCGACGATGAGTAGATGCACTAGAGCAATGTCGTAGCATGAGTTGTATCGGTCCCACTGTATCGTAGCTTGAAGAATGGTTCTTCAAACCATCTGTTTTCCTTTGTTTGTTGTGGTGTGTGTTGTATCGTGTGTCTGTCTGCATGAAGGAAAGGGAGTTAGTTGAAAAACCCGAGTCTAACTCAAAGTTTTAGCTTTGAAAAACCCAAAACCATGAACCTTAGAATTTCCCTCTTACCCCTATATCTATCTCAATCTTTAGATGACTCGTGGAAACCAAGGAGGGAGCAGCTCGTCGCAGGACTCAATGCTGCAGATCTTGTAGAATCTCATCGCCGACCGTGAAGCAAGTAGGGCAGAACGTCAAGCCAACTTAGCAACACTACAGCAGATCGCCCAGATGGCTCTCAACAACCAAGGACATGGAAATCAGGATCACCATGGATCCAAACTCAAAAAAATTCAGAATACCAATCCCCCAATCTTCAACCAATCTAAAAACCCATTAGATGCTAACGACTGGTTACAGACAATGGAAAACAACCTCGAAGTTGCAGGAGTTGATGAAAACGAGAAAGTTCTCTTCGCCACCCACTATCTAGCGGGAGATGCAAGAGCTTGGTGGAATAGCATCCGCAATATGAACCATGGTCAAGTGATGACATGGGAAGCCATGCTCATAGGAGAGGTGCTCATACTAGGGTGTGTAAAGGAAAGGTTATGTTTGATTATCTGCATACTAAGTATGATGATTCAGCGTTATCCCTGACAGATGTATTGAATCTTGTGGTGAAAGTGTACCACCTCTGAAGAGTGTCAAACTATGTGAATAGCCGCGTCCGCGGTTAAGGACAGTTGGAATGGCCATACTGTTTCATTGTCAGATGTTTTCCAAACAACTTATGAAAGGAATGATGAATCTTGACTTGACCACAACATGGTTGTGTTTATGATATTAGCTTCCCAACTTAAGTGATTCTAGCATTTCACTTTATCTTTCTTTGCTTCAGAACTCAGCTTAGGTTTCAAACTTAACCTTATAGTTAAACCTAGAGTTAGCACTTGACTTAGAACTATATTACTTGTTAGTGGTAGATTGCGAGTACTTAAAGAGTACGCATGGCTTTTGTCCCTGGCTATTCTCATGGCCAGACTATGAAGGAGACTATCAAGATGATGGACAACAGGACGGCTATGATAACTAGGACTATCTGCCTTCGTCAGCATTGCCTGTGCCCCTGAAGATAGACCCCACCGCTACGCTTATCTTTTATTTCCGCTGCTTGTTGTATTCAGACTAGATCATGAGATCCTTATTTTGTAAGACCTTATGTATGGTTTGTAATGGATGATGTACTATGATATACAATCCGTTATGTCTCGCAAAAATGATAATCCTGGGATTGCGAGGTATAGCATAATGGGCATCTGGGATTACAAATCCGGGTGTTGACACATAGGCAGTACTGATGCAGTTTCTCACTAATGCACCTGAAAGGATGAGTTTTTCGGTTCCACTGTTTGTGAATGGAGAGGGATTCCTGATTGAGGTGGTGCCGGAACCATCGTTCCAGGGAACCAGTGCATCTCCCCACCCCTCCCCCAAATCCATGGCAAGAAAGACCAGGAGGAAGAGGACGGCAACGAGACTGCCTCTGATTCTTACTAGAAACGGAAGAAGAAACAACTGGAGCAACCCAAGGAGCTCGCCTCGAAGGAGAAAGGTCCTACTAGAACGTCTGGTTCCGGGGGGCAGCGTATCGCCAACTCCGTCACGACATCGCCATGCCGGAAGAATAAATCTGCGGTTAAACCTTCAAAAGGAAAGGGTGCGGCTAGTGTGCCTATCCCACCTCTGACCCGGCCTCCGCTCTGTGCGCCAGGCCCAGCTCCAAGTGCGGGAACAGACCCAATGATCCTTCAGTATGGCTCCAATCTGATAATAGGTCTGATCTTTGTGGAAAAGATGGCTGAGGCGGTGACCGTTGAGACATTGCTTCTGTCCAACTTCAAAGACACCTCCGTGTCCCTTACATCGAGACCATCGGTCAATATTTCTTCTGAAGGAGGCGAAAGGGTGCCCATTCCTTCCTTCTCTCCATGCAAGGCCAAACCCGCTGGGGGAGAACGTGAATGGAATGGGTGGGAAATCCCTAATGAATGGGAGCTCGAGAAGGAGACGCTAGCAGAATGCTCCAAGAAGCTGAAGGCAAATCGCACCCTTCCGACCAAGCAGCGGGACATAGCGAAGGATGTGGAAGAGTTAGCCCCGGCTCTGAAGGGACAACGCTCACAGATGGTGGAAAAGATCGCCATGCCCACAAAGGACAACACCAACAGATCTTCAAGGAAATCTCCTCAACGGTGACGCAATCGATATCCATGCCCTCATTCTCTACCAGACGCAACATCCGCGTCAAGGGTACAGACGTGGTCTCCATCCTCCAGAAGGACGACGGACAAGAATGACATAGGTATGCGCACATCCCCTTCCCCCTAATTCGGATTTCGCTCTTTTCTTGTCCCTAAGGGATGGTCATTTCTTGGATGTTGCTTCCGATATTGGTTTGGTTCTAGATTTTTCTGTTGCCTCACCTTCCTCCTTTCTCTCCCTAGTTATAGATCTAAGGAACTCGCGCAAGATGCGCTGGCCAAAGCCCAGCAAAAAGGTGCAACAGGGTGCTGAGGAGGGCGGTGAGCAACCGGTTATGTCCACTGTCGTGGCGACGATGGATACGGTTAGTGTTACTGGTCCAGTGTTCGCAAAATTGGCCTCTGGGGCGACCCAGGAAGAGTGCTCGGGACGCCCCAAGGACTAGGGCAACTCTTAGGGGCAAGAGAGCCCACGAAGAAGCGGTCTTGGGAGCTAAGAAATCCCTACGACAAACACCAGCCCGACAAGCACGGGCTTTGAGCAAGCATCCATGAGAGCCATGGGGTGGAACTTCCGGGGGTTTGGGCGGATTGGTAGGAAAGCTTAGTTAAAAGAATACCTCATAAAATTTAAAATCGACATTATCTTCCTCCAAGAGACGATTAGGCAAAGATTTGCACTTCTTGAACTAGAGAGCCTAGTTCAGGGGGACCATTTTCACTGGGACTGGCTCCCAGCAAATGGTCATTCGGGAGGGCTACTACTAGGAGTTATGGATAGCTCCTTGGAAGTGGACACAATGGACAAAGGAGAATTCCTCATCAGTGCGAACATCCTCCACTGAGCTTCCCGGTTCATTTTTCAGTTCATGGGGGTATATGGGCCGGCAGACCACTCTAGGTCAGGACAGTTTCTCAATGAACTAGAATCAAAGGTGCTTGCCTCGCAGTACCCAGTGGTGGTGATGGGGACTTCAGTTTTATTCGTGGAGCTTGGGACAAGAACAACCGTAATATTGACTGGGCCAGAGTGACCCAGTTCAACGATTGCATTTATCGCATGGGCCTTCTAGAGGTGTGACACATGGGGGCGAGGTTCACCTGGTCAAATAAATAGCTTAACCCTGTTAGAATCATTCTGGACAGAGCCCTTATCTCACATAGCTGGGAAACACAATTCCCTCTTAGGTCGCTCACTGCAGAAACTCGCATAGGCTCTGACCACACGCCCCTGATTCTGGATTCTAGAGAAGAAGTGGTGATTAAACCGAATAGAATTTTCTTTGAAAGTAACTGGCTGGGGCATCTCGTGTTTAAAGATACAGTGGTTTCAGTGTGGAACAACCTCTTAATGGTACCTGCCAGGAGACACGATCCCATCGATATTTGGAGTGCCCAAGCTAATGGGCTCAGGCGCCACTTGAGAGGATGGGTGGCTAACCTTGGACAGACGTCCAGAATTACAAAGGACGAGATCGTGTCTCAGATCCAAGTGTTGGATCAATGCGCAGACATGGGGAACATGGATGAGGATAGTTGGTCTCTTTGGTACCACCTGAATAGAACCTGATTCAAATCTTCCAGCCGGTGGAGACATACTGGCGACAGCGTAGCCACATTAGGTGGACACTGCAAGGAGATTCGAACACTGCATACTTTCATGCTATTGCAAATGCCAGAAGGATGAAATGCGCAATAAACAGTATGAACATCCAGGGCACTGCCATCACGGACAAGGACGTTATTCAAAAGCATATATACGATTTCTACCGTGGCCTAACGGGAGCCTCAAAAGCATATATACGATTTCTACCGTGGCCTGGTTAATTCCTTCTGGGTCGAGAGACAGCGTGTCTCCGACGCTGAAAACGAGCTACTGGTCGTTACCTTTTCTATGGAGGAACTCGACATCGCGTTGAGCAACACAAATACGGATACGGCGCCGGGCCCTAATGGCCTGTCAGTCTTGTTTTTTAAGGCTTTCTGGCCGGTTCTTAAGTTGCTTGTCCTGATCATTCTGAACTAGTTTAACCTGGGTCGAGTCGATATTTCTAGACTAAACTTTGGCATTCTCTCTTTGATCCCAAAATCCCCAGGCGCAGACGATATCAAATCCTTTCGTCCAATAGAGTTGATCAACGTGATCTTCAAACTTATTTCTGAGGCATTTGCGCTCAGATTGGCACCGATAGCGCATCGGACGATATCTGACTCACAAACTGCATTCATTAAAGCTCGTTTTATCAACGATGGGGCGCTTGCTTTGCATGAAATTATTCAGGAACTTAACAAAGAACACGAGAGCCGTGATTTTCAAACCGGACTTCGAGAAATCCTACGACCGGGTTAGTTGGGCTTTTATCAAAGAGGTGCTCCTGAGGAAAGGCTTTGAACCAGGAGTGGTCCATATACTGCTGCAACACTAGTGACAGGAGGTCAAACAACAATGGCAATCAATGGAGAAATAGGTCCCTTCTTTAGAAACAAGAGAGGTGTCAAACAGGGTGTAGCACCCCGGTAAAACCACTACTAGAAAATCGCTTGATGTTTCTGTTTTGTGCATCATCATGACCGCATCCTCATGTCAACATGCCGCACATTTGAGCATCGTCATGTCATCATGCATGGTTTGCTTAAAAGCTATTTTCCAAAAGCGTATTTTGGTTTTCTAGATATTCCCCTCTTTGTTTCAAATCAAAACTCCAGGCTTTTCCGGATCTTTTATTTTGTCTAAAAACTATCTACAAAAATATTTTTGAAAACAAATAAATAAATAAGTAATAAAATGTTTTGTACCGGGGAAGCAGCCCAGCCGTTTAGGCCAGGCCACCTACTACCCGGCAGGCCCGGCCCAGCTAGACCAAACCCTAATCCTAGTCCTACACTAGTCCCAGCCGCCACGCTCACAGCTGCTCGCACACACCTACACGCCACGCAGCGGCAGCGACGCAGCATGCTCACGCACGCGTTCGCCCGCACCGTACCGCCCCTGGACCCCGACACGCTCCACTCCTCCCGCACGAGACGCCCACCCCGCACGCCATCTCACCCGGCCCCACTCCCTCGCTGTCGTGCACCGCTCTGCCCGCGTTCGATCCCCACCAACCCCCACCACGTCGTGAGCCTGGCCCTACCCCGCTTCCTCTCGCCTACCGCGATGCCTTCCTCGGCCCCGACCCTCGCTCACTCGGTCAACCGCATCGCAGCGCCGCCTCTCTCCGTCGCCTCCCCTTCCACCAGGCCGCGGCCGCCCCGTGCCTTTCTCCGGAGCTTCCGTGCCAAGCTCCGTCGGCCCGAGCACCGTTGTTCGACCCTGCCTCGGCCTCTGTCTCACTGTCGGCCGCCTCCACCATCGAGCCGCCGCCATCGCCTCCTTCTCGCGAGCAGGCCGCCTCCCTGATGCGCATCCTCCACGCTCGCAGGCAACGTGACCCCGCGCCTGATCCCGCAGCCCCGTTGCCATCATCGCCGTCCATCGTTGTCCGCTGCATCACACCGCCGCCAGCGGCCTGAGCCGCCGCGGTCGCCTCTGCAACGGACCCGCCTCCCTCGGCCGCGAGCGCCTCCGTCGCTGCTGTCCGAGTTCGCCCGGCCATGGCGCCACCGCCTCGGCGCCCCCTCATCCTCGACCCAGGCGTCGCCCCTCCCCTAGGCCCCATCCTCGACGCCCGCCTCCTCTTTGCAGCCGCAGCAACCCCGGCCCGCGCCGGCCCCGACCGTCCTCTGCACCGCGCACGCGGCCCTGGGTTGTCGTCGACCCGCCGTCATCATCGCCCCTCCATGCCTGGTGCGTCGCCCACCTCTGCTTCTCGGGGTAGCAGCGCCGTCGCTACCTCCTATCGCACCGCCAAGCTCGTCCCCTGTCGCCAGTGAACCCTAGTGCCACCGACCTGCTCCGCGTGACCCCACACCCTCAAGCCCCTCTGCAGCCGCCACCTGAGCCTCCTATCCACCTCCGAGCACGTCGCTCTGGTCATGCTATTCCTTGAGGACTACCTGCAGGAGGCAGTTCCGATGCTTTTGGCGTTTACCGTGTCCCTGCCGTGTTGGCTCTCTGCAATACAAGTGGTGTTACCACGTGTGGTGATGTATGGTACTGCTGGTGTGCCTTGATGTGGTGGGCGTGTGGTGAGACAGGCTACCTCGATGAAATCTTCTTCACGGACGACAAGACCTCCTTCACCCACAAGAAGATCTCCCTCTTGGAACCCGAAGGAGATGCTACACAATTCCTCCTTCCCGGATCCGATGGCCGAGCCCCCGAGGCCCCGTTCTTGAACTCCGAAGACCGAACCCACAGCGCATCGAACCAAGACCTTCGACCCCACCAATGTGTGACCCCTATCTATCCTTATTTTATAAATGCCATATAAAATTGTTACATATTAAATTGTTCATACTTACATGCATATTGTGGGTGTTTGGGCTATTTCGACGAATCACCTAAATTAAATATGGAGGTATATGCGGGTTATTCCTGTCTATTAACGCCTCCATTTAAATTTGTGTAGCGAACCGGTGCCATGTTTTGCCTTGTTAATACAACATTTAAATTGCGGGGTATCTAAATAGCTTGAACCATTAATTAATTGTCGGGACCCTGGTTCCGCTTAATATTGTCTAATTGCATCGCACCTTTGCCATGTCATGCATCATATCATGAACATGCTGAATCTTCTTCCGTAGTATTAAATAGTGCCTCCGGTGTGTATTTTAGTGATTTGCTTTTTCGCGGATTAGGCCGTTGAGTGGATGCGAGTATCGACAAGTTCTTCGGATAATGTATCTTCGGCAGTGTTTCCTAGGCGAGCATTCTCCCCCTTTCTACCTATTTTGCATTTATAGTCTTTACTTCCTCCTGTTGATCTATTGCTATCTGTGTCGTGATGCTTTAGTGTTCCATACCAGATATATTCCGTGCAGCCTTTATATTGCCTTGGACACCTCCTATTACCTGTTGTTTGGTAGATAGATGGTCTTGCGAGTCGTAGTCGCTTGCTCAGATGCGATCCCGTGTCGTGAAGTACCACACAGTTGTTGGAATGTTGTCACATGCTTTACAGTGGAGAGGATCATAACTTTAAATACAACTATTAAATTGCTGGGAATAGATGTAACTAATGCAGAGGCATCGGTGGGCAGTAGATATTATTTGGTTTTTCCACGCTCACTTGTGTCCCGTAGGACCCCGAGTACTTGATACCTGTTCCTTGACTATCGCACTATCCGCATGTGGGACCATGAATCCCCTTAGCCAGAGCTTGATTCATTTCTTATTTCTTGCGGCCACAAACTAGTTTGGTACTTATGCCATGCTTTACTGCTTTATTTAAGATTGTGCATCGAGCACCTGTACTGTTTTGGACCGTGCCATGTTTTCGCGGTATCGACAAGCCCAGTCACACTTTCGGGTTCCCAGTCATTTACAGCCGTCGTCACAAACCCTAGGTCCGTTCCGGAGCCGGCCAACTTCGTTGCGGGTAGCTTAGTGGGGTGGCCCCCTGAAATCTTTTATGAATCTTGTGATTGCTTTGTCGCGAAAGCCTCGTTGGGTTTTGATTTGGTTTTTCCGAGGTTGATCTTGCGTGTGTTGCTATTTGTGCATCCCTGCAAGGTAAATCTTTCTGAAAGCTGTGTCCGCGGTTATGGATGACTTGGAGCACAGTATCTCGATCATAGACAAGCATAACTAAAGTAGTGCTATAAATTTGACTTAATATGTGACTAGTAATTAGCTTCACTACAACGGAATGGATAATAAAAGTGCCAACAACTGGTGGAACTAGGGTGTATCGTGTCATGTTATACATGCCTAGTAAGTATCGCAACTCTAATGGAATGAAATAAAAGTGCCAACAACTACTGGGTTTGGGATGTCACATGCTAATTGTATCTGACTAGTAAGTACTGCAACTACAACCGAATGGTTAACTAAAACTGCCCACTACTTATGCTATCAGGATGACTCATGCTATCTATATCTGACTAGTAAATGCTACAACTATAATGGAATGAATAAAACTGCCAACTGTGTGAGTTCCTTGGTTTGACTTCCTCGTTTGGTCTCGAGGGGGAAATACCAGGATGGGTATGACTGGTGTTAGTATCAGGTTGGTCCCGAATAGGTTTTCCTTATCCCTCTCTAATAGCCGTCAGTGGTTTCGAGTCTCTATAGGTTGTTTAGTGCATGTTGCGCTGTCGCTTCAGTCCACTATACCTATGTAGGCGAGAGCCGCCGAATTCTAGTCTCGCCGTGTACTGGCCTCAGTACTGACTGACGAGGTTTAATCTCGTCAATGCCCATTGTTATGGACTTGGGTTTTGGAGAAGATGGGGATGCTGGAGATCGTGGCACGGTTAACAGACAAGCAACCAGGGGACACGAGATTTACCCAGGTTCAGGCCCCCGGAGGGAAAACCCTACTCCTGCTTGTCTGCTCTTTGATTACGGCGGAACCGAAGGTTACAAGGTGCGCAGATTCGATCTGGCGTGGGTGCGTGTGCGAAAGTATGAGTCGAGTTGCCCTAGGACGTGCCCTCCTGGCCTTTATATAGACTTAGGCAGGTCTCGGGCGTAGTCCTAGTCGGTTACAAGTTCTAGGGTTTTACCCCTTTGAATTTCCTATCTCCGCTAGTCTTGCTCTCCAAGGATCCGAAGGCGTCATGGGCCTTGGCCACCCGAAAATCTTCATGGGCCAGCGTATATCTGCTGTGAGTCTTCCTTAGGCTGGACCAGGTATGCTGAAGTCACGTACCCGTAGGGTATAACCATGTCAGTAGCCCCCGAGTGATTAGTCGAATCGTAGATTCGGCTGAGGACTCTTCCATCCTTCGGGAGCAGTTATATGTTAATAGTATATGTGTGTAGGGATTGTTGATGCGTGTGCCTGACTCACCCGACGGATCAGGGTCAGTTAACTGTCTTAGGACGAAACAGCACGATCTTCTTCAGGTTCGGGTCCCTCAACCCGGACCTGGAACATATGCTGGCGTAATTCGACTCAGGCCGCGAAGGACTTACAGGAGTGGAATTCCAGTGATTTTAATTGGTGTACCCAACGCGTCCGTCGGGATTTTTCATCGTACCTGCTGGTACGGATTCATACTAGCAGAGCGCAGTCAGGTGCGTTGCCAGGCCATCAGATGATATCTGTAGGTCTTATCTTTGCGTCGCAGACGCAGCATCCGAATGTTTATCACCGCGAAAGTGTTTTGGGTGGCCAAGGAGGATGTTGCTCACTTAGCATTAATTGGGGCAGAGTTGCCGAAAAGTTTTGCGTGCTGATCCGAAAGATCGCAGTCGAAGATTTCATAGGGTGCGCGACCAGCGCTCCCTATGGGAGTAGCCCCCAAGTGTCTGTTCGAGTCGTAGACTCGAACGGAGACTTTTAGTTCAAGCATTGTTTCAATCATTAGGTCCGCAGGACTCGAAAATTTTCGGATGCTTAAATCCATCGTCCCTATGGGAGTAGCCCCCGAGTCCGTAGTGGAGTCGTAGACTCGACGTAGGACTCAGAGAAGTAATTTGTCTTCATTTGTCTGTCGGGTGCGCGGCCAGCGCTCCTGATAGGAGTAGCTCCTGATTGAGAAGAAAAGATGCTGGAAAAACCAAATCTTAGATGGTGAGGTGGCGGAGATAGAGGCCCTGTATCGTCGGGTGGAGGATCTCCAGTTGATTCCTGAGAAGGAGGTGAACGGTGTCGACATCATCCGGACATTTCTTGAGCGTCGGGTGCAGTCCCTTCAAGCGAGGGCGCACCCGATGTTTCTTTACTCTGGGCGCCGTGATCCGACGAGGGTTTCGAGTGAGAAAATCTCCGAGGTAGAACTTGACAAGGCTCTTCGCGTGCTGTTGAAGTTCAAGACCGACGAGGGACTCCCGGAGAAGTCGCTGACTCCTCCCTTTTCTTCGACGTTGGCCGTGCCAAAGGTGTAGATTTGCGCACGTAGTGCTTCCCTTTTGTTGGGTATTTATTTGTGTCCTTTGTTTACTAACAAAGTTTCTTCTCATCTTGTAGAGCTTCAAAGTGCCGGGCATGGCACCACCATTGCCCGAAAGGTATCCGAATGCCCCGGATAATGAAGTGGTGGATTCCGTGTCCGAGCTACCGTCAGCGCTATCCCCAGCGGAGGATGCCGATGAATCGAGTGAGGACCATTCGCGCAAGCGGTCACGGAGCTCGAGCGAGTCTTCGGATGCTTCAACTCCTCCGACTCCCAGAAATCCTCTGGGCCTTGAGCGTCATGATGATGTTCATGGGGGTTCTTCCTCTCCCCTTCCTGCCATTCCTGTGCGAGTTGTTGCTCCGCACCCGCCAGCAAAGCGGAAGAAGGAAGAGAAGAAGGAAGAAAAGAAGGAGGAGAAGAGGGCCCGAAGGGCTTCTCCTATCTTCGACCTGAGCGCGTTGGGCTCGTAAGTTTTCTTGTTGCCACTATTGTCCTTTTCTTTTTATGATGTTTGCACCTGTGCTGATTGGCTTCGTATGCAGGCAATCCTTCGACGGCTCCAGTGATGGTGCGGGGGAGATGATGGGGGAGTCGAACATTGCATAGCCTCCTTCTCAGACGGTGGCGACTTCGGGTGACGCTGCGCCAGTTCCTCCTGTGCAGGAGAGGCTGGTGGTTGCACCTCAGAATCTCGCAGGCGGGCCTGCGGGTTCACCTTCGGAGCACGTAAGTTTTTCTGCTTGATGTTACGGGGGGAGCCCCCGAGTGTCTTCGTATGCTGATGTTGTTTATGCTTCTTTGTGTTGGGCGTAGCCCCCAAGTCCTGCTCTTACTACTATTGCCTGTTGCTGCAGCCTTTTGTCCAAGAGGCTGGTGGAGGAACGCCTAACGCTGGAGGCGAAACTACGGCAGCTTCAAGGTATTCGTATGCCTTGTAGTACTTCTCTTGCTTATCTTGGTCCTGTTCTTTGACGCTTGCTTGTTGTAAATGCAGAGGAGCATAACGACTCTCTCCGTGAGGTCGATGCTCTAAAGAAGAGCCTTGGCCAATCGGAGCAAAAGGCCGAAGCTGCCGCTGGGGCGAGAGAGCGCCTTGAGCTGGAGCTGACGAAGGCAGCCGAAGCGAAAGAGCGTCTGCAGCAGGAGGCCGCAGATCGTGAAGAGTAACTGGCCACCGTTGCGGCTGCTCGTGAAAAAGGGGTGGCGGAGAAGCTCATGGCTGCTGCCAAGGCTATTTCGGGTGAGCGCTAGCTTTTGTACTTGCTTCCTTTTCTGCGGATCTTCTTCTATGTTGCCTTTCTTCATGTTTTATTCTTTTTTGTCTCAGATGCCGCAGGCATCGAGTTTGACCGCGGTGCTCTGGAGCACGGGAGTGCTCTAGATGATGCCACTATAGCGGTTGAGGACCGCTGTAGCACCGTAGTCAACTCCCTTGCCAAGGCGAAAGAGGTCCTTGGTCGCTTCTACCAGGAGCTCTTCCCGAAGGGCGCATCCCTTGAAGACGTGGGTGCCCTGGCAGAGGCTCTGTCAGCCGAAGCGCCTGCAGCGTACAAGCACAAGCAGAAGGGCATCGGCGCGTCCGTCGGGCTGGCGATGGCCATGGCTGCTGGGACGGAGCTGGACCTGCCCCAGATTACTTCTCGGATGCCTACAGCTGCGGATGGATCCGAGGTAGCCTTCGCCGCCTACTCCGCTCGCTGCAGACGATATGGGCCCAAGCTCATTGACTTGCTGTCTGAGTATGCATTGCGGCAGCAGGGCGAGGCCAAAGCTAGGCAGTCTGGTTCTGAGGCGACTCAGTGTCCTCCGCCTTAGGCATAGTAGACGTAGGGTAGTTTGTAGTCTATTTTGTTGTAAATATCTTTTGTAGTATCATCCTTGTGCCACGTAGTGGCCTTATATACTTTAATGAATTCCTCCGAGTTGTGCTCTATCCTTGGCTGAATGTTTGTGTGCCTTCTTTTTTCTGCTACTATAGGTTCCCTCGGGTGCTGACCCAGCTGACACTTCATCCGAAAGGCCCTTGCGAGCATCATTGGATGATTCCTTGCAGCTCGCGTTTCTTCGAGATCGCGTGCGCAGCTTGGAGAGAGATTTGCTTGGGTTACGCGGTCGCGCTGACGTTTGGAAATCCAAAGCAGACCGTGGTGCAGCCAGAGAGGAGTATTTGATGGCGGAGCTTGGTCGGCTTTCCGAGCAGCTGCAATGTAAGTTGGTCCTTGTTTCGGGTTGTAGCTAGGTGCTTCGAGTGAGTCTGCTGGCCTTATCCTTGTGTTGTGTGATTGTCGCAGGTGCGAATCTTGCTCCGAGGGAAGAAAAGGAGCGTATTGCTGTTCGAGTCAATTGCTTGACTCAACAGGACATGGAGGCCGGCGGCTTCTTCTGGATGGATCGTGATCGCGCCATAGTTCTGGCGACGGTGCAGGATCGTGTCTACCAGGTTTCGCAGGTGCTCCGCCAGGTGCAGACATCGCTTTCCTCGGTGCTGCATGTCATGTTTCCGTTGGATGCCATGCCAACGACCCTTGCAGGTCTTCTGACGAAGTTTCGGAGTGCCAGCAATGTCAAGGAGCTGGTGCGGCAGCAGCTCATCGCAGGGGTGAAGGCTGCCTTGTCTCTTGTGAGGGTGCACCGCCCTGATGTAGATTTGGCTGTTGTGGCGACTGGGCCACCTCCTCGACCAGATGGTGGCGAGTGGAATATGCGTCCGCATTATGCGGCTGTAAGGCAGTATGCCGAACAGATTGTAGATTTGTTTGAGCAGCGTGCTCAGGTTATTTTTCAGAATAGGTAGGACCTGAAAATAAACAGATAGATGTAAAATTTGTATATTGCGGCTGGGCGTGTATGCGCCCTTTGTTGTAAAGGTTTGCCTGTTGGCGAGCACGCAATGCTTTGATTTAGTACGTGCCCTTTTCGTTTGCCTGACGTGGTCAGCTACTCAGGTGTACACGTTTTGTCCTCAGTCGATGAAATCGTGAGGTGGGGGGAGCCCCCGAGTGTGTTTGTAGCATGTAATAAAGTTGCAGAGAAATAGTCAACCGAAGGTTGGGAGCGAGACACTTAGCTTTATTTGTATCGTAATGGAGGAGGTACATGGTTCGGCTGAGTAGCCTTGGCTGTAAGCCTTGTCGAAAGTAAAAAAGGAGGGTAGGTTGCTACGGGTAGAATCGTCGCAGGTGCGAGACGTTCCACGGGTTGGAGTATGCGACTCCAGACTCCATGTGCTTGAGGCGATAGGCGCCACCTGGGATGACCTCGGTGATGGCATAGGGTCCTTCCCATGGCGACTCAAGTTTATTCGGTCACTTTTTCTTAAGTCGCAAGACGAGGTCTCCTTCGACGAAGGACCTTGGGCGCAGCCGGCGGCTGTGGTAGTTGCGGAGACTTTGCTGGTACACCGCTGATCTAGCTGCTGCTATATCCCGTGCTTCGTCGAGTGTGTCGACGGCATCTTCGAGTGCAGCCGTGGATTCGGCTTCACTGTAAGCGACGACTCGTGGAGCCTGGTGGCGTACTTCGGCTGGTAGCACGGCCTCAGCTCCGTGTGCCATGAAGAACGGTGTGTAGCCGGTGGAGCTGTTTGGCGTTGTCCGTAAGCTCCACAGGACAGACGGTAGCTCTTTCGTCCAGTTTCCGGCTTTGTGCTCGAGT
Organism: Avena sativa; assembly: GCA_916181665.1. NCBI lineage: Eukaryota > Viridiplantae > Streptophyta > Magnoliopsida > Poales > Poaceae > Avena > Avena sativa. The sequence continues at coordinate 536,510,693 of OV702289.1, read as the reverse complement.
GAGCTCATGAGGCGCTTCTTGATGCCGGCGCCGATTAGACCGTTGGCCTTTTCCACTTGCTCGTTTGTTTGCGGGTGTGCCACTGAGGCATACGTGATGTTGATCTCGAGGCCTTCGCAGAAGTCCTGTAGACAATGGATTCGAAGAATTTGACGGCAGTTTTGCCCTTCTGGTTGGTGACTGGCATTGCCTCGATCCACTTGGTGAATTTGTCGACTGCGACCAGGAGGAAGACGTGTCCTCCCTTCGAGGATTTTGGCAGTTTGCCGATCATGTCGAGGCCCCATTGCGCAAAATGCCAGGCTATGGGTATGGGTCGAAGTTCGGACCTAGGTGCGTGTGGTTTGTCAGCGAATCGTTGGCACCCGTTGCATCTTCGGACGATGTCTTTCGCGTCGCTCATGGTCGTTGGCCAGTAGAATCCTGCTCGCAGAGCTTTGGCGACGAGGGAGCGGCTACCTGCGTGGTGGCCGCAGATGCCCTCGTGGATATCTTGGAGTATGGCTTTGCCGTCACTGATGGTGACGCACCGTTGTAGTACGCCCGTAATGCTGCGTTTGTACAGCTCGCCATTGATGATGGTGAAGGCTTTTGACCGACGAGATATGCGCCGGGCATCTGTCGGGCTGTCTGGTAGTTCTCCGTTTATCAGGAACTGGAGGTATGGACGTGTCCAAGTTTCGTCGACTGCCATGACCTGCATCAGGTTGACCATGGCAACTTCGGTATCCAACTTTTCGGGTCCTTCATGACCTTCGGGTAGCCTAGCCCCCGAATGTTCTGCTTTTTCGGGTGATCCCTTGGGGAATTTCCGCTTGATGGATGGCACACAGATCTGTTCGAGGAACACACCTGGTGGTACCTTTGCACAAGTGGAGCCGATGTTGGCGAGTCTATCGGCCTCCTCGTTGCTCTCTCTTCCAACGTGCCGAAGTTCGCAGCCGTCGAATTCTCCTTCGAGTGCGTTGTATAGCGCGTGGTACGCGATCATGTTTTCGGCGTGTGCGTCGCACTCATTCATCGTCTGCTGTACGACAAGGTTGGAGTCACCATAGATGACCAGGCGCGTTGCGCCACATATTTTTTCCATCTTCATGCCATGGATGAGGGCTTCGTATTCGGCCTCGTTGTTGGAGGCTCTGAATTTCATCCGAAGGACGTACTTCATCTTGTCACCTTGCGGGGAGGTCAGTATGACCCCTGCCCCTGCTCCGGCTTTGCGTTTGGAGCCGTCAAAATGCATTGTCCAGGACTGCGACATGTCTGGGGTGTCAGGCAGCTGCAGCTCCATCTAGTGCACCAGGAAGTCCGGAAGGACTTGAGATTTGATTGCGTGTCGCTTCTCGTAGATGATGTCCAGGGGTGATAGTTCAATGCCCCACAGGGCCACGCGCCCTGTGGCCTCTGGGTTATTCAGGATGCTGTTTAGGGGTGCCTCGTTGACGACCATCACCTGATGCTCCTGGAAGTAGTGGCTCAGTCGTCGAGCCGTCATGAACACGCCGTAGGCCAGCTTCTGGTAGTGCGGGTACCGCTATTTTGTTGGAGTGAGAACCTCGCTAAGGTAGTAAATTGGGCGTTGTACCCCGTGGGTCTTGCCTTCTTCGGGTCGTTCGACCACGAGTACTATGCTGACCACCTGGAGTGTGGCTGCTATGTACAGCAACAGGGGCTCGCGCTCTTTTGGCGTGACCAAAACTGGCGAGGTGGAGAGGAGCCGCTTGAGGCTTTCGAATGCGTCGTTGGCTTCTGGTGTCCACTCGAACTTGTCTGCCTTGTGCAGCAGCTGGTAAAATGGTAGGGCCTTCTCGCCCATGCGGCTGATGAACCTGCTTAGTGCCGCTACTCGCCCTGCGAGCTGCTGAACGCCCTTGAGGTTTTTCGGCTTCTCCATTGTCATGATAGCTTTGATTTTCTTCGGGTTCGCTTTGATCCCTTGTTGAGAGATGAAGTACCCGAGCAGCTGACCCGAGGGGACGCCGAAGGCGCACTTTTCTGGATTGAGCTTGATCCTGTAGCGATCAAGGTTGTCGAACGTCTCGCGGAGATCGTCGATAAGTGTTCTTGCCTCCATGGTTTTTATGACTATGTCGTCGACATAAACTTGGACGTTGCGACCGATCTGGTCCTTGAGGCAGGCCGGCATGCATCGCTGGTACGTGGCACCCGTGTTCTTTAGCCCGAAGGGCATTGTGTTGTAGCAGTATACTCCGAACGGTGTGATGAACGCTGTTTTCTCTTGATCTTCGACCTTGAGTCGAATCTGGTTATAGCCTGAGTAGGCGTCGAGGAAGGAGAGTTTCTCACAACCTGCAGTCGAATCGATGATCTGGTCGATCCGAGGAAGAGGGAAGTGGTCCTTAGGGCAATGTTTATTTAGTGACGTGAAGTCCACGCACATCCGCAGGATGTCCGTGTCCTTCTTCGGGACCATCACCGTGTTTGCCAGCCACTCGCTTTCCTTGATCTCCCGGATGAAGTCTCCTGCGAGTAATCTGTTGATCTCCTTGCCGATAGCTTCGGCTCGTGGCTCCGACAGTCTTCGGATGGACTGCTTGACTGGCTTGGTGTCTAGGAAGACATTGAGTGCGTGCTCGGCGAATTCCCTGGGAACTCCTGGCATGTTCGCAGGACACCAGGCGAAGATTTCCCAGTGCTCACGGAGGAATTCGACGAGCGCGTCTTCCTATGCAGTGCTGAGGTCGTTGGCGATCAACGCCGTCTTGGAGGCGTCCGTTGGATGGACCTGCACTTTCTTGGTGTTGATGGTGGAGTCGAAAGACATGTCAGGTGCGTTCTGCTTTGTGACTGGGGGTAGCCCATTGTCCGTCACCTCGCAGAGCCTTACAAGCTCTTCTTGCATGCCGAAAGACTGGGAGATTTTGTTGAAATCCCTGTCGCATTGGTCCGATCGGGTGAAGCTCCCGTGGACTGTGATGACGCCCCTTGGTCCTGGCATCTTGAGTAGTAGGTATGCGTAGTGTGGGACGGCCAGGAACCTTGCGAATGCTACATGTCCCAGGATGGCATGGTATTGCGACGGCCAGTCCACCACTTCGAATTCTAGGCGCTCCTGCCGAAAGTTGTCCGGCTTCCTGAAGATGACGCCGAGCCTTATTTTGCCCAGGGGGGAGATGCCCTTCCCTGGGACAATGCCGTGGAACGTTGTGTCTGATTGTTCCAAGCTGCATTGCGGGATCCGCATAGCTGCTAGAGTGCTTGCGAACATTAGGTTGATGCCGCTGCCGCCGTCCATGAAGACGCGACTCATCTCGAAGCCTCCGATCTGCGCCTCCAGCACCAGGGCAGCATGACCTGGGCGAGGGATCTGGCAAGGGTGATCCGCGCGAGTGAATGTGATGCAGGACTCCGATCCGCTGAGGTACTCAGGGATTGCAGGCGGAGTTGCCACGGCCAAGTTGATTTGTCTGGTGATTTTCTTCTGCACCCTGTTGGTGGGGCGTCCCTTCTGGATCATATTTAGTGCTCCCTTTGGTGGGGGGTATGCGACCCCGGCGTTGTTTTGCGCTGGTGCGACTGGTTGATTTGGGCCTCCAATAGGCGGCGGTGGAGGAGCTCCGTGTGCTATTTCACCTGGCGCAGGTGCGTTTCCGAACGCAGGAATTGGAGCTTGTTGCCTCATCTGCATCATGCCTTCGCTGAGTTTCTGGAACTCGCGGCAGTCCTTGAGCATGTGGCTAGCTTTCTTTTTTCCATCTTGTTTGTCGATGTAGAAGTGGATGGTGCATGGACCCGAAAGTTTGTCGAATGCTGAGGGTCCGTTGTCGCCGTCGCGGCGTTGCCACGACTGCGTTGGTCGTCCGTTGTCGCGGAAGTTTCCGCTGCGGTATCGTCCGCTGTTGCGGCTGTTGTCGTTACGGCGGTCGGCGTAGCCGGCTGCGACCATGTCGGGTCCGTCGCGGTCCTCGTAGACGCGCGATCTCCTCTTGCTGCGGTGTTCGCGTCTTCGGCCGTAGTCGTCCTCTTCATCTGATTGCGCCCGCTAGATGCAATCTTTGCCGTCTGCCCAACTGTTGGCGATTTCCATGAGGTGGTCGAGTGTCTTGGGCTTTACACGCCCAAGTTCCTCCTTGAAGTCTGGGCGCTTGACGCCGTCCCTGAAGGCGTCGATGGCCCTTTCTTCGGAGATGTGTGCTGCGGAGTTCTTGGTTGTAGACCAGCGTAGTATGTACGAGCGAATAGATTCACCCGTTCTCTGAGTGCAGGCTCGCAACTCTTCGATTGAGGCGGGCCTCTTGCTGGTCCCTTTGAAATTTCGGATGAAGCTATAAGCGAGCTCCTCCCAGCTTCGGATGGATCCTGATGATAGGCTGCTAAGCCAGACCCGCGCCGCGCCTGTCAGCTGCAGCTGAAGGCATTGCATGGCGGTTTCTTAGTTGCCTCCGTGAAGCTTGACGGATGACAGATGGTCACTGAGCCAGGACTTTGGATCTTGCGTGCCGTTGAACTTCGGAGTATCCGAAGGAAGCTTGAAGTTGCGTGGCATCTGTGTTCGCCGGACGGATCTGCTGAAGCATCAAGCCCCGCAGAGTTCTCCTTCGTCTTCATCCATCTTAGATTCAGACGAGCATGCGCGTTTGGCGCGTGCTTTGTCGATCTTGCGCTGTGTAAGCTTGTCTCTGGCGTCGTAGTCGCGTTTATGACGGTGCGAGCTCTTCTTCCTTCGAGGAAGATCGTGTTCCTCTTCATCTTCGGATGAGGGAGTGGGGCTCCGGTCGCGCCTGGCCGGAGCTTTCTTCTTCGGCTCCGTAGGAGCGTCTTCGTGGAGCGCAGCTCCGATTAGTCCTAGTCCGGTGAGTGCGGACCTATGCATGGCTCTTTTCGGGTCCCCCTCCGGAGGTGGGTGAGCCACGAGATACGCAGTGGCTTCCATGATCGCAGCTTGTGGCGTCTTCGGGATGATGTTGCCGTCAGCGTCCATATCCATGAATGATGTGTGGAGAGTTCGGGTCACGTCACGCCGCTCCTTCGGGTCCATGTTTTCCACCCGAGAGCGGTGCTTGTTTCCCTGGCTTCCGTTTGTGCTAGAGCCGGGTCCCATGGCGGAGAGCGCAGCTCGTCGCGCACTGGACTCAGAGGCTGCTTTCTTGCGTTTGTCGAGCGTCTCCTGCATCTTGACTTGCTTCTTGTGCTCCTCGATGAGGAGGTAGTGGTATGCCATCAGTAGGTCACGTGAGGAGTCCAGAGGTAGGACTATTTCGTCTGCGACGGTGCGGCGTGCTTCGACCCATCCTTCTTTGCTAAGTTGGATGAGGTGGCCCCTGTTTTCCCCGTTTTCGCCGTTTCCACCGTTTTCGCCGTTTCTATCCTGCGGGTTGGGGTTGGGCGGCGGGTTAGGCGTTTCCTCGTCGGTTTGGATGACTGCGGCGCACAGATAGCGCCTGCAGATTGGTTGGCTGCTGCCGTAGCTTTCGGATCCGGAACCGTAGGTCCCTTCATCCGAAGGTGGATCGCACAGATCGGAGTTGCAGCTGCTGCTGCTGTAGAACTTATCTGTTGATCGCACAGATCGGAGTTCCGACCTCTTCGGTGACGTGCGTAGCACGGGGTGCGGAGCCCACGAAGCGGGCCTGATTGACGGCACGGGCACCCGCTCAGGGAGGCGGAGGGTGCCAGTTTGTCCCACCTGGAAGCAGAAGCTCCCGAACAGAATTTCGAGTCCGTCGCCTACGGGCTCGAAATCCTTCATGGTATCCGGCGAGTGGGCGGTGAAGTCGAAAGCACCGAAGAGGAGGTGATTCTCCGTCGCCGCGGAGTTGTAGATCGATCGGGTCGGAACCGTCACGACCGCACAATCAGCAGCCCCAATTCCCACAGACGGCGCCAATTGACGAGGTTTAATCTCGTCAATGCCCATTGTTATGGACTTGGGTTTTGGAGAAGATGGGGATGCTGGAGATCGTGGCACGGTTAACAGACAAGCAACCAGGGGACACGAGATTTACCCAGGTTTAGGCCCCTGGAGGGAAAACCCTACTCCTGCTTGTCTGCTCTTTGATTACGGCGGAACCGAAGGTTACAAGGTGCGCAGATTCGATCTGGCGTGGGTGCGTGTGCGAAAGTATGAGTCGAGTTGCCCTAGGACGTGCCCTCCTGGCCTTTATATAGACTTAGGCAGGTCTCGGGCGTAGTCCTAGTCGGTTAAAAGTTCTAGGGTTTTACCCCTTTGAATTTCCTATCTCCGCTAGTCTTGCTCTCCAAGGATCCGAAGGCGTCATGGGCCTTGGCCACCCGAAAATCTTCATGGGCCAGCGTATATCTGCTGTGGGCCTTCCTTGGGCTGGACCAGGTATGCTGAAGTCACGTACCCGTAGGGTATAACCATGTCACTGACCGCTCCCTTTTTCCTTTGCCCTTTGTCGGCACCCCTTTTGTTTTAGCAGGTATGAGATCGATGTCGTTAGCAGGGTTACCCTTCCGGCTTGGCCTGGGTAGGGTTATGGACACCATCGGTTATTCTTCAGGGCTCTTAGCCCCATTTGCATCTTGTTCTTAGTCGGACGCTCTATCGTTTTCAAGGTGATTTGGATCGTTCTATAGTATATTTGTATTCTTGACTCATGGAGTCGTGTTGTATATAGCTGTTCTGTGGGTTCCATCGTGGACTATTGTGTAATGGTATTACTTCGTTTTTCCACCCGCACGCAAGTGCCTGGTTGGCATCTTTGAATCGTTTCTATGCGGGTTTGGCGGGAATAGCTAAAACTTGCATAGGGCCGATTCGAGGGTGTTACACAGGGGGACCCAATCTCTCCCTTGCTTTTTCACATCATCTCTAATGCCTTAGCCGCTATGGATGCAGCAAGCGACGCTGGCCACATCTGTGGGGTAATCCCTCACCTCATGATAGGATGATTCACCCACCTGCAATACACAGATGACACTTTTCTGATGCTCCAGCTCAATGACCTAGCAATCATGAACCTAAATTCACACTTACCTGTTTCGAAATTCTCTCAGGCCTAAGGATCAATTTCCTCAAAAGCAGTTGTTGTGATGGGAGTGTCCCAACAGGAGCAGGATAGGGTGGCCAATCATCTTAATTACAAATCTGGGGTTTTCCCATTCACTTACCTTGGTTTCCCCATGGCTGACTGAAAATTGACGATTGCTGACTAGGAACCTTTTGGTCAACTCGGTGGGGCACCGAGTAGATCCGTGGCAAGAACGCTTCTCCTCTTTGGCAGCGCGCCTGATCTTGACCAATGCTTCCTTGGCCAGCCTACCTATCTTCTCCATGGGGCTATTTCTTTTGGTGGAAGGAACGCATGGTGGGTTTGACAAGCATCTTGTCCGCTTCTTCTGGGAAGGAGTGGGAGAGAAGAGGAAATATCACTGGATCAACTGGCAAGACATGTGCCTCCCAAATGACCAAGGTGGTCTTGGGATTATCAACACTAGGATACTCAATATAGCCCTCATGACTAAGTGGATTTGGAGGCTGTATGCCGATCCTCAAGAGATCTCTCTATGGGCTAGGATCATTAGGACAAAGTACCCTAATGCTAATAACATCTTTGCTACTGAAAGCCAGGGGGTTCTTAGTTCTGGCAAAGTTTGAATAAGATCAAGTATTGTTTCAAAGTGGGAGCCAAATTCTTGTTGGGAAATGGCTATAGGATCTTCTTCTGGAAAGATTGGTGGACTGGGGATGCTCCTCTAGCTGAGAGATTCCCTAGATTATTTGAGATATGCTCCGACCAGTCCATTTTAGTGTCTCGAGCTTTCTCTGCGGGTTGGACTCTTGATTTTAGACGCTCTTTTGGACAAGAGGAGCTAGCTATGTGGGTGGAATTCCACAATGAGTTGCAGCCTATAGTCCCCGAGGGTGGGACCGGCAAGGTTAGTTGGACACTGGAACCTTCAGGGTGGTTCTCAGTGGCCTCACTATATAGAAAACTATCAGCTCAACAACCTTGGCCCTTTGCAAAAACTATTTGGAAATCTAGGATCCCACTTAAAGTAAAAATCTTCTGTTGGCAGCTGGCCAAAGATAGATTACCATCACGTCAGCAAATCAACTTCAGACACGGTCCCTTGGATGTCAAGTGTGCCCTCTGCGGGGAAATTGAAACCTCTTCACACATATTCTTCTCTTGTCATTTGGCAGTTTTTATGTGGAGTGCTTTCCGTGAAGTTGTTGGGATGTAGTGGATTCCCGCCTCTTTTAATCATGTGGTTTTTTTCTCAATTCTACCTCGCATGATGTTGCTTGCTAGATTTGGATCTTAATTGCTGCCCAGCTGTCGGCTCTTTGGCAAATTCGTAACAAATTCTCAATTGAGAATACCTTCCTTTGTCAACCAGCTGACTGCCTGTTCAAAACTATTCTCACTTTGCAGCAATAGCGCCCGCTGTTTCGACGTGAAGAGTGAGAGGCCCTCGTCCTGCTGATAGAGAGGATGCGCTGTCAGTTCAACCACCATCATGATCCTGTTGCTGATCTGGGAAGCTCGTTATCTGCCGCCACCCCTTAGTTATGGCTTTGTTTAGCAAGGTCTGATAAGTGTTGTCGCTAATCTGGAACTTGTTTGTCGATCTTCTGTTGGTACTTAGCTGCCAGTTGTGGCTAAGTCTGGTGTCGTCGGCTTCTGTAAACTTGTTGTGCTTTATTAATTTAAATTCGGGCTGAGATGCCTTTTATCTAAAAAACCAATTTGAAGCAATATTCAGAGTAGGAAAATTATACACTGCACTTCTGGAGGTACTCCAAGAATCAACATAGATAGTGTTGAAGTATGATCCAAATTCAATCAAGGAGGATAACTTCTGACGAAACGACACGAGGCCCATCGCCGGAGGGTTGGGACGAAGCGGATATATACCTCTTGTAAGCCACCGACTAGGATAAGTTGCATTTGTGAAATCCGTGGCATTGTGTAAACACTCTCCGTTATAGTGAAATTTCACAGGCTGACGCCCATGGTTTTTACCTCTCTTTGTTAGAGAGGTTTTTGCACGTTAAATTTATGACCCCTTACAACGATTTTCTTTTCGTTCTTCGTTATTTGCTTGTCGCGATTCTAACGGATAGCATGTCAACGGAACGTGAGCAGAGACTAGAGAAAGTTAAACATTTCAGAGAGCAATCAACCTGCGGGCAACTCTGTGATTCACATCAAAGCATCTGCACTTTTAGAGTATATCCAATGATAGCAAAGGATAGAGATTATCAACCTTTAGGCAACTAGATGGACCAAAACCATTTTGAAATAGAGGATCATGTGGGAGAAAATAAACCGTGAGAAAGCATTCATTTGGCAATTGTTCAAGTGACTTGTTCTACACTGGTCAAGTTCAATTAAATAGGAAGAATCTTCCGTGAGTGTTTCAGTACTTTCAGGCAACAAATATGTATTTAAACAATCAATGTAAGCATATTAAGGGAAAGTTAGAATTTCTTTTAGGTATGAAAGTTCTTATTCACTGTAAAATGCAAGTACTCAGATTAAAACAATATGGCATGCTTTTACTTTATTGCTCAGAGAAACAAATTCTCACTTTTAATTGAATTTGTGTCAAGCTATTGTTACTGCCTTTTAGTGTTGTTATGAGTTGATTAAATGAAGGTTGCACTAACTTCAGTGTTGTTATATGGAGTAATAAAGTTTTAGAGAAACAAACAGAGAAGCAATTGCATGAGAGTAAGTTGGATCTTTATGCATGATCCAATTTTATCCAGTACTCAATGCAACCCAGAATATATTCTTCCTGCTACTACTGATGGTCCGAGAGTTGAAGGCGAGGGAGAGAAGCCCTGTTGGCGGCGACGAATAGGGGAGCCCTGCCGGTGGCGCTTGATCTAGGGTCGGTGGGAGGAGGCATCAGGGAGAGAGGGATGGTGCTCTGTTAGTTGACTCGCGAGATAAACGAGACATCGATAGTGAGTGAGGGACGGTCGCGACGCGGGGCAGTTTGGGAAACGCGGAAATCTCATGACCGTCACATAATTTGATCATGGAATCCTTTATATATCAGATAAAGGTTACACACATTTTTTTTGCGAAAATTCCACCGATCTATTAATAATCATCAACAGTAGTACAAAAAGGCCTAAAATTAATAAAAATTATAAATAGGTCGATGGACCACCTAGCGAAGACTACAAACATTAGCATGAGCCGAAGAGGCGCCGCCGTCCTCACCCCTCCATCACCGGAGCCAGGCAAAACTTGTCGTAGTAGAGCTTGTTGTAGTAGACATACAGGAAGTCGTCGTGCTAAGGTCCAAAAAGCCAGCGCACTAAAGCAGCAACCATCGCCAATGATGATATTAATAGATTAGAAGAGACTGACCTGAAATTAACACGAAAAACGACTAGATCCCACGAGATTAGCTGGACACACGACTTCAGGCGCCCTCCGTCAGCGATAGGCGCACCGCCGGAGCGAGGATAGAGCGGGGAGGACTTTATTCCGACTTCAGGATGTAGCCGTCGCCTCAATATTCCAAAAAGACACGAGATGATAGTCTAAGCGAAGAGCAAAACCCTCCCGCTGGTGAAAGACCGTGGTACGCTACACCTCTGAGACCCTAAGGTCATCGGGGACGGAACGGACTTATGGCGTCGGTTGCGGAGGCGCCTCCTGGGGAACAGCGCACGTACCGGTTTTCTACACCAGACTAGATCATGTAGGCGCGCTTGCCACGCCAGTCTATTAGGAATATATAATGTTAGGAAATGATATAAATCTATTTAGAGTCATGTTAATAACTATTATGAGGTACACAGAAAACTTGCCAAGTCACCATCTTCAGGCGTTAGAGCTCCCGTTTTAGGGGGTGTCAAGTGTCAACTGCAACAAGAGTATGATAAAAAAACTGCAACAAGAGCAAAATGTCTTTAGTTTTCGAACCACGTTGTCAATGGTTCAGTTCAGATCCAATCCACGGAAATATTAAGAGAATGCATGAAATTACCAACAAGGATAGATCAGTGCAAAATCATTGAAATGGTAATGGTTCATGCTAAAATCTCCATTTGTTTCTTTACACGAGATACCACCACCTCAAAATGAAGAAGATCCAATTTTAATCAACTTCTCTCTCATCCTTACCATCTACTGGTCTTCCATGTAGTGCAAATAATCTTGGCAAAATGAATGAAGTGAAATACATAAAGAACACTGAGTAAAATAAAAATTACCCTCTTGTAAGTGTACTTGTTGCTCCACGTGCTGCAGGAGCATCTCCCGTTCAGTATTCTATGTAGAAATTTCAGTCGTGTAAGTGTACTTGTTTCTCCATGTACTGCAGGGGCAGACGCGATGCCAAGCTATCACCCTTTTATCTCCCAATCCTGAGCACCATAGCTGTGAGGGAAGCCATAGCCGATGCGCGAACAGAGGATGGGGATGAAGCGGTGATCAGACTTAGGGTTGATATTGGGGGAAGTAGGTCACGGGAAGGGGAGGTGGATATGCATCTCTCGTATCCCTTGTTGATCCATAGGGCCAAGAGCACGTCGAGGGGAGAGGCCAGACGCGCTGGCGGAACATCCTCCCCAGTCCCATGTCGTCGACTTTCACTGGCATCGCGGCCTAGGAGAGAGAGTAGGCGGCGACATCCTAATCGAGACACGATCCGCCGTCGCTGTCTCTGATATGGTTAGGTAGAACGGGAGGGGAAGGGGAGGGTGGTGTGGCGTGGGAACAAAGAGTTCAGGAATTTCCCGATGATATGAACGGGCTCGGTGCACAAGCCGAACTAACAAGAGTGGGTTGCTACAACAGTTTTTGCCCAATTCACCAGAGAATGCCAATTTGATGTATAGAGACCCATCCCCTAGGGATAACTGGGACAATTCGGGAGCATAAGTAGCTCAAGTAAATCGGGCGGCTAAAAATGGTTTCATGCGACGATCGGACGGTCAAAAACATACAAGTCGTGAGGGAACTCCCTTTTGTCCCAGTTATACTATCCCTAATTCCCCGAACCCTAGCCCAATATTCCAGGTCACCGCCCGCCGCCCGTCAGGTTGCGACTGATATCCATAATCTGTCCCAAATCCGTCCCCAATCCTCGACGTCGTTCCACTGCCGATCGTCCTCCCAGAACAAAGTCTAGCCTCCCCGTTTTGTTTTTTCATCAGGCCGCTGCCGCGACTTTCCGATTTCCATGCGGTCGCTAGGATCTGCAACTGCAGTCAGTCGATTCTCGTCGTGCACTCAAAGGAGCTGGCGCTTCAGTCCTGTTGCTTGGTAGCTTGAGACCTTCAGGTACGCTCGATGGTCAACAGAGGTCACGTGAGATTGAGTGAATCTTCTACTTGTCTATCCATCTACTTAGTCATCTATCCGATTAATATCGAATCGTTGCTGCAGAAGCTAGATTTCAATTGACTGCTAGTACTATTTACAAATAGCTTCGGATTGAATAATTAAGTTTTGGAAATGACACGGTACATCATGTTTCTAGTGGAGAAGTATAGGAGAAATCAGCAGAGGTATACAGAAAATGAAAGGATGTTCTAATAGCACGTTGGAGTTTACCTTGGCCGGAGAATAATTTGGTAGAAAAATCCTGATTGTTTGAGTAAAAGAGTCAGAAGTTGTTAGAAATTGTTGAGCTATTGATATTTTCCTAAGCATGACATACCGTAACTTGCTGGTATAAGTGAAGTCCCTTATAATTGGTTCTTTGGTCTGTTTGAAATAGTACACACGTATTCCACATCAGAGAATAATCAATTAGTATGGTCTTCAGGTACGGTTAGCGTATAATATTTTCTTGTTGTGGAGAAGCTTCTTAAGTATTCGTTATTCCACAGGTTCCAAGTATTCATGCCAAGACTAGTTCGTGAGTTATACGTCCGTCGAGACAAGTGCACGACGAACTCCTATTTCTTTTCTGGTTGTGCATTGTGTGAATGTGTGATTGTTTGTTCACATTTGAATTGAGATGCTCGTTTCCAATTTGGTTCAATTCACACTTGTTTCGGGTTTTTTCAATTCAATCTACTTTTCATGTTCAAAAATATCGTCTTTCTTATTTTTCGAGCTAAATCGATGAGAAACTGTTCCAATCGGCTAGTCCGATTAAGTTCGGTGAGAACTGTTTGCTTCTGGACTAGTCCGATGGCTATTTTTTCCATGTTAGTCCGGTGAGCGACTGTTCCGAGCGGCTAGTTCCGAATTAAGTTCGGTGAGTACTGTTAGCTCGTGGGCTAGTCCGGGCGACATATTCATATATTCGGTTTTAGTCTTCATGTTAATCATTCACTATTGTTCTTACGGTTATAATTGTACTTGCTAAGTATTTCTGTACTCATTCTTACATTTCATTTGGTTTCCAGGAACAAAGTACATGATATATGCATGGGAGACGGGTGTAGCACTTCTACCACATCACATAGATGTAAACAATGCCTACCGGAATGTCCTCCAATTATTTTGGTAGTTGTAGCATTATTAGTTGTTTATGAGAATTACTTTAGTGTAAGTCTTGAGTCGATAAATCTTAATCTGGTATAGCTTTGAGCTAAGTGATATAATTTAAGGTGCATACTAGCGTTCCGTACTATAGTGATACCATTGTAAAATATTTTATAAACTGCTTGTCGTGGATGTCCTTCTAAACAAAGGAGATGTTGTCTGATTTAGAATTTCTCCTATGGTTGGTGTGATTTAGGTAGTGTGGTAGCACCGCCGGGTTTGGGAAAATCCGGGATATTACAATTGGTATCAAAGCCTAGGTTTTAGATCTCTAGAGTAGTTTAATGTAAACTATGATAATTTGAGAATTGGTAGGGTGGTTGAATAATTAAAACTCCCCTTAAAGTTGCTAAACAGACTACAAACTTGAGATATGATTCAATAACATAAAATTTGACACACTGGTGCATAATAGGATGGGTTTTTAGGTCATGCATTGCATATTTGCTCTTCCTTTCCTTAAATTTATTGATGATATCATTTATCCATGTTGTTACACACACATTTACTCCACACATTACCATGAGAGTGCAAACGATCTAGCTAGCGCAATGAGTTGTTTAGTAAAACGCATGCCTAGCTGGCTGTATCGAATTATATAGTACCAGTACAAGTATTTCACTCGGTCCTTGCTGCATGCCTAAGCACATACATGACTAGCTTGGGCTTGTGCGGAAGGCCGTCGTACGTGTTATATTCAGTATATTCAACTTGCCGCTGGACTGTTGATCAAGAAAATGGCGGAAGAGGTTCGACTGCAATCATGTTAGTAGTATTAGTAGAAACGTACGTAGCAATTGGTACACTAGACAATATTTACTTAAACCTCAAAAAAGAGCTAGAGAGAAGCTTACGTACCGAAACATAAAGCTAGCTGGAGTGGGATTATGCTGCTGCATGTGAATGGAAGGGTGAACATGCGCAATTTATCAATGGTGCCATTGATAAAGCTATTCAGTGCTGGGTTGGCAGTCAGGACGTGGCATAGACAGATGCTTGCACTGCTGCTCACGAGCTCACGGAAATTTTGGCAACATCTATCTGTAGGCGCTGCGCTGGCTCCGGTGAGGTATGGTACACACACGAGCACCTCCAGCAGATATTCCGCGCAATGGGCAGGTGGGGGAGGAGAAGGGGACGGTGTCGTGAAGCCAGGGAATGCGGGGAACTGTGGCAACCCCGGGAGCGGTGGTAGTGGCGGGAAGACGACGACAATTGCTGCAGCTGGTTCTTCCTTTTCCGCCGGAAGATTCGCAGAGTTTGTCCTTGCGTCTGCTCCATTCAGTGTCAGTGTCTTCGTCGCCGCTGCTAGGATGAACAAGAAAACCCTGATCGGCTCCATAGGCTCAGTGAGGATTATGCGCTCAACTGTTAACACACAGCTGCGGAGTCGATTCGTGTTTTTTCGCCAGAATGAAGTGCTCTTGCATGCTCTTGGTCGATGCTCTCATTCTTGGTCCTTTATTAGTAGCTTGGTTTGGAGCTCACACTCTTGATCTTCTTTTGCTGGTCTTACGGCCCATCTTATTTATATGTGTGCGAGTATCACAATCTTGCTCGACCGGGATTGCTTCACGCGGTTATCGGTACGTGCATGATCTGTTGCTCTGCAAAATAAATGTCATGCTTGCATGTTGGATAAACCCTGCATTTCTTCTCCGCGCCCTGTACACGCTCTAGCTCTGTAGTGATCAAGCTGTTGCCGACACTCATCTGTCGTTGACAGTTTCGTCAGTCAGGTAGTTTCAGACTTAAGCAAATAAGTAGGGCCAACGTTCGTGAGTTTGTTCATGACTTGGTGTAGCTGTTTTAGCGCTAGTTAGTTGGTCGCTGCACGAGACTCGTGGGATGGCGCAAGGACCAGTTCGTGCGGCAGCATCAGCGACAGACGAGCGGACGTGGGATGGCACGTCAGTAGTGGCTCGGTTCTGTTAGCTATTTTTCCGTTTCCTTTTTTCTGTTGTAAAAGCTTAAGACTAAGGAAGTAACAGAAAACGCTGCTCACTTTTACGCGGCACCAAAACCTCCTGTGTTCATCGTGTTCGATCGAGTGATCAAAGAGAGCGAGATAGGTGTGTGTATCAGTGTTGGCAACAACATTTGGTATCAGAGCCCTGCCGATTCCACGAGATGTCATCCTCCGCCCTGCGAGCGGCGGCTGCGGAGAAGGCCAAGGGGGCACAGGCGGCGAGCGCTGTCGCGGGCGGGTCCGAGCCGCCACCGAAGCGCCGCACCTCGGCGTCCCCGACTCCGCGGCGTGGTCCAAGCCTGATTCGCGGCGGCGGCGAGATCATCATCCGCGAGCGCGTGGTGCGGGAGAGCTCCGGCAACGCGCAGTACCCCACTCTGACCCGCTCCAACTATGCGGAGTGGGCGATGGTGATGCGCGTGCAGCTGCAGGCCACGCACCTATGGGACGTCATCGAGTTCGGCGCGGAAGAAGAAGGCGACGATCGCGCCGCTCTGGCCGCCCTGCTCCGGGCAGTGCCGCCGGAGCTGGTCCGAACGCTCGCCGTCAAGGACTGCGCCAAAACCGCGTGGGAAACTATCAAAACCATGCGGTTGGGCTGCGAGCGCGTCCGGGAGGCGAAGGCGCAAACGCGCCGGCGTGAGTGGGAGGAGCTGCGCTTCAAGAATGGCGAGTCGATTGAGGACTTCTCGATTCGGCTCACCGCCATCGTCAATGACCTGGAGCTCCTCGGCGACCCCGTCAGCGAGTACCGCGCCGTGCTCAAGTACCTCCGGGTGGTGCCGAAGAAGTACCGCCCGATGGTGATGGCCATCGAGCAGACCGTAAACCTGCGGTCACTCACGATCGAGGAGTTGACCGGCCGATTGATCACGGCCGAGGAGGGGTACGACCTCGACGATGTCGGCGACGGCGTTGGCAAGCTCCTCCTGACGGAGGAAGAATGGGCTGCACGCCAGCGTCAGAGCACGCCGGGCAGCGGCAGCAGCGGCAAGCCTGCGTACAAGCCAAAGCAGCAAGACACCGGCAAGGCCGGCGGCAGCTCGGGCAGCAGCAACTCTGGCAACACAGAACGCCGGAAAGGGAACTGCCGTTATTGCGGCAAGGCTGGTCATTGGGCCAAGGAGTGTAGGAAGGCGAAGCGCGATCGCGAAAAACATCAGCAAGCCAACCTGACTCAAGCCGAGGAAGAGGAGGCGCCAGTGATGATGATGGCCATGGCCTCTGAAACCGTGGCGCACCAGGCTATTTTCTTAAACGAAGAAAAGGTTGTTCCAGTGCCCTCACCTGATGGCCTCTGGTACTTTGATACCGGCGCAAGCAGCCACATGACAGGGCAGAGGCATGTCTTCTCCGAGATCGATGAAACGGTGCGGGGCACCGCAGGTTCGGTGATGGCTCGCACGTGAACATCTGCGGAAAAGGATCGGTCATCTTCAGAGGTCACTCCGGTGATCAGCGCGTGCTCGCGTGCGTGTACTACATCCCAAGCCTTCGGAGTAACATTATCTCCGTTGGGCAACTGGACGAGGGAGGCTACAAGATCGGCATCGCCGACAGCATGATGACGATCCATGATCCTGCTCGAGGCCTCCTCGCGAAGGTCAAGAGAGCAGGCAACCGTCTGTACACCGGCGTGCTGACACATGACTCACCGGTCTGCCTACTGAGCAAGTCCGACGACGTGGCCTGGCGATGGCACGCTCGCTACGGACACCTCCACTTCCGTGCGCTGCGCACACTGTCGCGGCGCGACATGGTGCATGGGCTGCCGGGTATACAGCGCGTCGAGGAGTACTGCGACGGCTGCGCCCTTGGCAAGCAACACAGATCGCCGTTCCCCAGCGTATCATCGTTCAGAGCGGAGCGGCTCCTCGAGCTCGTCCACACCGACCTTTGCGGGCCGATCGCGCCGTCGACGCCGGGCGGCAACAACTACTTTCTTCTGGTAGTTGACGACTTGAGCCGCTACATGTGGCTCGAGGTAATCAAGTCCAAGAGCGACGCGTTCCGTTTCTTCACCAAGATCAAGGCAGCAGCTGAGGCCACAGGCAACAGCAAGCTCCGTGCGTTCAGGTCTGACCGGGGCGGAGAGTTCAACTCCGGCGAGTTCCGTGAGCTGTGTGACTCCACTGGCATCAGGCACCAAACCACTGCGCCATACTCTCCTCAACAGAATGGTGTCGTCGAGAGGCGCAACCAGACTGTGGTGGAGATGGCGCGCTGCCTCCTGAAGAGCATGAACATGCCGCCGCGCTTCTGGGGAGAGGCCGTGCGAACCGCGGTGTACATCCTCAACCGCGCACCCACGCGTGCTCTGGACGGCGTCACACCATATGAGGTGTGGCATGGACGAAAGCCAAACGTGCAGCACATGCGCGTCTTTGGCTGCATGGCTCACGTGAAGAAGGTCGGCCCTGGCGTCACAAAGCTAGCCGACCGGTCCTCACCCATGGTGTTCATAGGCTACGAGGAGAACTCCAAGTGCTATCGGGTCTACGATCCAGCTGCAAAGAAACTTCAGGTATCGCGTGATGTTATTTTTGAAGAAAATAGGGCATGGCGCTAGGAGGAACAGGATGTGGGCACGACACCGCACGCCACGTTCACGGTATCGTACACCCTCGAGGACGGCACCTTGGAGATGGACACCGGAGCTGGAGCTGCGCCAACGCGGGCTCCTGGCTCACCTGACCGCGTTGTGGCCCAGAGCACGCCGGCCGCGGGCACACACTCATCGCCACACACGCCCACGACGCCGAGCCCATGGCCTGCATCAACACCCGCGTCCTCGGACATCGCCTCGTCATCGACATCTGGTCCTGTGGCTCGAGCCGACACACGCTGGGCCATGCCACTGACAGACGACGATGGGCGCAACACCGACGACGGTCCGGTACGCTACAGGCGCCTATCTTGCATCTACGACGCCACCGAGCACGAGACGATCAGGGAGCCGAGTGAGCATTGCATGCTCACTACAGAAGAGCCTCGTACAATCGACGAGGCGATCGCCGACGCAGCGTGGCGTGCTGCCATGGATGAGGAGATGGCATCCATCACCGAGAACAAGACGTGGGAGCTCTCGACGCTCCCACGCGGGCAAAAGGCGATCGGGATGAAGTGGGTCTTCAAAGTGAAAAGAGACCCCGCCGGAAACATCGTCAAGCACAAAGCGCGCCTTGTCGCAAAGGGATATGCCCAGCGACAGGGGGTGGACTTCGAGGAGGTCTTTGCGCCGGTGGCCAGGATGGAAACAGTGCGGCTTCTGCTTGCACTAGCCGCACACTCTGGCTGGGAGGTGCACCATATGGACGTTAAATCTGTGTTCCTAAATGGTGTGCTCAGCGAGGAGGTATATGTGGTGCAGCCGCCGGGGTACATCGTCGTCGGCAAGGAAGATGCTGTGCTGAAGCTGGACAAAGCACTATATGGACTCCGTCAGGCACCGCGGGCATGGTATGCAAAGCTCGACGACTCACTCGTTTCTCTTGGATTCACTCGTAGTCCATCAGAACATGCAGTGTACAGGAGAGGTGACAGCAGCTCATACTTGCTCGTGGGTGTTTATGTGGACGATTTGATCATCACGGGCACTGATGCTCAGGCCATTGTGGACTTCAAGCAACAGATGAAGCAACTTTTCAAAATGAGCGACTTGGGTCTGCTCAGCTATTATCTAGGAATTGAGGTGCTGCAAGCCAATGGTCAGATTACCCTCTGCCAAAGAAGCTACGCAAAGGAGATACTGGAGATTGCCGGTATGACCAATTGCAACAGCTCTCGGACTCCAATGGAGTGTCGTCTAAAGCTGAGAAAAGGGGACGACGCTGAAAAGGCAGACAAAACACTATACAGGAGTGTCATTGGCAGTTTAAGGTACTTGGTAAATACCAGAAGACCTGACATTGCCTTGTCCGTAGGGATCGCTAGCAGGTTCATGGAGGATCCTACTGCAACACACTGGGCATTGGTAAAACAAATACTCAGATATGTCCAAGGAACTCTGTCATTCGGATGCAAGTTCAGAAATGGGGAAGGAGCGCCTGCGCTCTTGGGCTACAGCGACAGTGACCTCGCTGGTGATCCAGATGATCGCAAGAGTACATCTGGCGTCGTCTTCTTCCTGGGCAACAACATTGTTACTTGGAGTTCACAGAAGCAAACGGTTGTTGCTCAGTCCTCATGCGAAGCAGAGTACGTGGTTGCCGGTGCTGGTGCTTGTCGGGGGTTTGGCTCAGTCGTCTTCTTGGTGAACTGAGTGGAAGAGCACCTGCCAAGTTCAGGCTGTTAGTGGATAACATATCAGCTATCACTCTGTGCAAGAATCCTGTTCATCACGACCGGAGTAAGCACATCGACATCAGATTTCATTACATCAAATCCTGCTATGAAAAGGGCCAATTGGATGTCGGTCATGTTCGCACGGAGGAGCAGCTGGCGAATATTCTCACAAAGGCACTTGGATTCGTCCGGTTCATCGAGCTGCGCCGACTGCTAGGTGTCATCGAGGTGCAGGTTTAAGGGGGTGAAGTGTTGGATAAACCATGCATTTCTTCTCCGCGCCATGTACACGCTCTAGCTCTGTAGTGATCAAGCTGTTGCCGACACTCATCTGTCGTTGACAGTTTCGTCAGTCAGGTAGTTTCAGACTTAAGCAAATAAGTAGGGCCAACGTTCGTGAGTTTGTTCATGACTTGGTGTAGCTGTTTTAGCGCTAGTTAGTTGGTCGCTGCACGAGACTCGTGGGATGGCGCGAGGACCAGTTCGTGCGGCAGCATCAGTGACAGACGAGCGGACGTGGGATGGCACGTCAGTAGTGGCTCAGTTCTGTTAGCTATTTTCCCGTTTCCTTTTTTCTGTTGTAAAAGCTTAAGACTAAGGAAGTAACAGAAAACGCTGCTCACTTTTACGCGGCACCAAAACCTCCTGTGTTCATCGTGTTCGATCGAGTGATCAGAGAGAGCGAGATAGGTGTGTGTATCAGTGTTGGCAACAACATTGCATACATCCTTGCTTAATTTTGGTGTATGGTTAGCACTAGTAGAAAACACACCTTTAGATCCGATTCGTAAGGAACTTTAGTCCCGGAATCCAATCTGGAACTGAGGGGTCAGGACTAAAGGTTATGTTACGAACTGGGACTAGAGGTCCACCACGTGGCCTCGCGCCGTGCGCTGCACTGGAGGATATTTAGTCCCGATTCGTAACACGTTTCCTGCCGCGACAGCGTTTTGGGCAATTTGGCTGCCGCGGCAGGAGATGGGGTTTTAGAGATTTGTGTTTTCTTTTTTATTTTATACTTTGTGTTCAATTATTTTTCGTATATACATACACGAAGCTACTACATAGTAGTTGTACACATTGATGCATATATATATGTAATATAATTTCTCTTATACGAGCATATACATATATCTATATACAATTTGGTATACGATACATGGATGCTTTAGGGTCTATCTATATTGTATTCTCCGCATGGGTCTATGACCTCGTCAACCAGAAATCCCGCCAATTTCTCTTGAATTGCTAGTAGGCGGTCATGTGGTAGGGGCTGTTCTCGCATCGCTTCCAACTAAAAAGAAGGAAATCTATATGAATATATATTTATTTTAAAAATATATGAATGGAACTCAACACAAATTATGATAATACAAATAAATTGTTTATGTACTTTAACAAATTTCTCCTTCTGCTCACTAGTGCAAGTCCACATAGATTAGTCCCCTTTGGCTGCCTCGCGCACTTTACAAGAATAGAATTCAATTAAATAATAATCAAGCATGTATGATAATTGTATTGAAACTAGAATTCCAGAGATGCACGGAGATAGCTCGTACTACTTACCGGCATCGGTTTATAAATCAACTTCTCACGCCATTCACTACGGATCGCACTCTTGAAGCGTGTCCAAACACTGCCCGACAAAGAAAATGAATGAATGCATTAATAATTACTTGATATCTCAGAAATTGAACGAAAGAGACCGATATAGTGCGATAATGATTGAAATTACTTATTGAGCATTTCGATCATGCTGCGGTACTCTTCCATGTCCACTTTGGATGAGTCGTATATATGAACTCTTCCCAAGTCAACGAAAATGCTTAGAAGAATCCAGTGGAAGTTGCACAAGGTTTATATACGTCAGTAACCCATCATTTGCACTTAACATCGAGTAAGCAAAAGTTAATGTCTACAAAACAGAAACACTCACCCGAAGTGGTAAGAAACTAGTATTTCCTTACAGTAATGTTGCTTCTTAAAAAATCAGAACAAGTTTTGCTCCGTTTCCATGGGCTTCGCCTCTAGCATAGCTCCATTAACTCGATTTGGATCAATGAACCCAAATCCTTGGATTCTCCCTCTTTTACATTCTAGTATCATCATTCTGCATCATAGTGTACACAATAATATAGTGAGGATGATTACCGGCACTGAATTGAACGAGGTGAGCTAGATACTTATTAAATACATAAATAAACTAATCACTTACAAACAATAGCAACCGAGGATAAATTTGTTAAGGTCCCATTGATTGAATAACTGAAAGAGTTCCGAAAGTTCAATATGGACCTCGTATTTAATGTACTAATGCTCCTCTCTAACTTTTGTTATGATATATAGTCGCTCTTCTTTTGTGGCTTTAATATGCCACGCATGCAATTTTCGCATTTTTGTTGGAAGATCTCGGAGCGTCTCAGGACTAACCAAAGGTTGCCCATAAACATATTGTCATGCTATAGGAGCCTTGGGGGACCAGCACTGCCAAGTATCTCATCAAGCGACATATTACATTGTTCGGCCAATGTTATAGCTATTTCCATATCCATAGGTTCTCCCCATATAGTTGTTGTTCGGGTAACACCTGGAGCGGGGGATTCGATTGTTTTTCTTGTTCTCCGAGCTGGGGAACTTCTTTTTTAGCGCTTCCTCTACCACTTGTTCTCTTTTGTTTCACTGTCTTCACAAGACAGCATGTATAGTCATCTGGCGCATTTATCTGAGCTTGGGGTGGATGCTTCAGAAATTTCCTGAAGTGCTCCTTGACTGACAGGTCTACTAGGACCTCTGGCTCGGGTTGTTTCTTTTTAAAAAAGGCATACACTTCGGCATCTACGACCGCCTTGGTCTCCTCATCAGTCAGATCGTAAGCCCTCTTGGGAGGAACCGTTGGTACTCTTGGGAGGGGCAACAACTTTCTCATTTGGTTATGCCTCGATGAAGCGGTGGTTATCTTCCGCTTTTGGCCCTTAGTGGGTGGAGGAGGTTTAGGTGCCGTAGATCAAGATGGACTAGCGCTACGGTCCCTCTCGAGGAGGGGTGGACCTGGAGGTGGTGGACTTCTACTAGACGGTGTACTTAGAGGAGACGGTGGCCTTGGAGGTGATGGATTGCTTCTCGGTGGAGATGGTGGCCTTGGCGGTGAGCCTGGAAACTTGATGTATTCCTTTTTCCAAAGAATGAAGCCACTCATGACTTCTCCCAATGTCGTCTCCCCTTCACTTCCAGGGATGTCAAGCTGCATTGACTGAAATATCGGTACAACTTCATCCACACCGACATGAGCATAGCCAGCTGGAATCGGATTGCAATGGTAGGTCGCTCCTTGTGCAGAAGGTAAAGCAAAGCCGACCGCCACCTTCATAGATAGGTTCTTTAGTTCAACATGCAGCTCACAACTAGTCTTCTCCTTGATTGCATCCACGGGGTACACATCCATCGTTGCATCATTAGCCTGGACCTCCGTGGAAGCCATGCTGTTTTTCCTTTGAGATGGGCCGGCCATACTCTCGAGTGCAGGATCTTGTTGTCGGAGTCCTCTAAGTTCATTGAGTTGTTCCTGATGTTGCTGCAACATGGGTTCAACCCTAGCCAATCGCTCTGCCTCCTCCGCTTTCGGCCGCTTTGTTTTTCTCGATCAGCTTTTGTAAGTGTCAATGTGATCTGGAAACCCAATAGCCCATGGATAAGAAGGTCCAAAGCCTCGTGTCCGTACGGACTTTTCAAGATTCCCTTGGGCCTTTGTTAGCTCATCGTTCTCTCTATCGGGAACGAACTTTCCCTCTTCAACCTCTTTCATCACAGCAATAAGTGCATCTTTGGGTGCAACAATTTTTTTGTTTGCAACAATCTTCCCTGTTGTTGGGGATATACTTTCCGGGTATCCTCACTGTACCTCACTAACCAGGGTGGCCCACTTCGGGTTAGAGCTTTGCTTCATGGGAGACCCAGTCAGGGAGAAGAGACGGAGTCCAGTCCTGCTATAGGAAGGCCCAGAAGACTTACCGACATAGGCCCATAGTGTTACTTGTAGTTCAAGATGTACTCTGTAACTGACTCTTAGTCGTAGCCGAATAGATCTCTCCTGTAAACCCTAGGCCGGATATCTATATAAGACATCCTAGGGAGAGCCTTTAGGGCACCCTCACAATAGTCTACAATCTCAACTCGCACAGGCAAAACCCTTGTAACCCATATTCCGGCTCTGCCATATTACTGGATTGCTAGCAGGAGTAGGATCCGTCCAAAGCCGGCGGATTCGAACCTGGGTAAACTTGTGTGCTCACCGTCTCGGAACACCGTACGTCTCACACCCCTCTGTTCCACGCCTCGAGGACCCCCTCATGGCGTACTTGTCATCAATCTGACGACAGTTGGCGCCCACCATGGGGCAAGTGAGCTTCGGATCTGCGTTCCGAGCGGAATTTGCAAGAATAGGAATCAGCGAGACTATCGCCGTTAGTCACATCCTCTACACCAGCGACGTCCCTCTCATCGTTCTCGACGAGACCTGGATTCCGGCTAGGCAGGCCGTGACTGCCTACACCGTCATGTCTTTCGGCAAGATCGATGTGTACATCGGATTTGTTGAACCTGTCCCACCCACCCCAGCGGTGATGATAGAGGTAGAAGAAACTTTTGGGTCCCCTTTGTCCGCAGAGGCGGCAGAGTTCCGGATCTCAGAAAACCCTAATCCCACCCAGCCCGCACCCGTTGTGGAGATAGTGAAGAAATCCTAAACTGAAGCAGACCTAGCGGTTCAAGTCGAATCTGGAGTGGATCTCCCTAGCGAGGCCAAATCCCAGATCGATCCACCTGCTGAAGTCGAAATCCAGGAGGATCGTAGCAACAACCTTGGTTCTGGCCCTGCCAACGCCGAAACAGGTCAACCGTTCCTGAGGCACACGTTGAGGCGCATGATGATGCAAGACGCAAGCATGGATGAGGTTCTCGAAACCATCAGGATCTTCGAGGAAGCCCACGAGGAAAGCCGCAACTACCTCAGGACCCACACGTCACACTTTGTTGGATAAGTTGGATCTGGATCCGGCTCTGGCGATGCTGGAGACAACAATGACTCGATGCTGGAGGCGATTGGAACAAACACCGACTTACCCGCATCTTCGGATGACTTGATGACGTCGGTGGATTTCTGAAAATTCTCCGCAGAGTATGAAGAGGAGTACAACTCCAATGCTGCAGAAGAAGGAGAAGCCATGGATGAAGGATCCAGGGAAAACACTCCCAAAGCGCCGGGCGATATGGGGATCGAAGATAATCCTGAGCTCTAGATGTCTGAAAGTACCGACCATAGCTTGACTTCGGGAAATGGACCCAAAGCCATCTTTGCTATCGGCGCTACCAAGAAGGCAAAGAAGAAGAATAAGAAGAACAAGACCCCGGCAAAGGAACTTGCAACAGAGGAGGTGATTGCAGAGGAATACGAGGAAGACTCGGATGGAGCACTTATCCAGAAGAGCCCAAAGAAGAGTCGGTGGATGGACACGTGATCCCCGAAGGTGCACGTAAACTCATCGATGCTGCACTAACCACACATATTCCTACAGCTGCAGAACATACTGCTGAAGAGCTGGATGAAAGGGCCCAGGCCCTAGAAGCGCGTCGCCAAGTACTCCTTGATGAGGCTAAAAACATTGAGGAAGAAAAGAAACGCATGGCAACTGCGGAGTACATCTCTCGGTAGCATCAGAAGACCCGGAAACGTCATACTCGTGACGACCAATTCCTGGAAATTCACAAAGTCCTCTTTGGAGGAGACCATGGGATGCCTCGACTCGACAACAAGTTAGTCTGGGTGTATCCAACACTGGTGCAAAACACAGTTGCGGCTCGAGAAATCCTAGCAAATAATCCAGGCCGAGAGCAGATTCGATTGGGCATTAAACTACTCAACAAGGGTCTGGAGCAGCAGAAGGCTGTCCTGTCCGGAAGCGGAAAACTGGTCTCCCAATCTGACCAATGCCGCACAGACCCGACCTAGAATGACGTAAGACCCCAATGCGCTTCAGAACAGCATCACCGTTCCAACCGTCGGGAAGACAACTACTCAAGAACCGGAACTTCAGGACAACATCACAAAGCTGCACGTAACTGGCGCAATGTTACTCCAGCTGCGGAGCAAGAGGCAATTGCTGCACTAAATCCGAAGAATCCTCCCCGGTGAGAGTCAAATGATCGCAGGGAAGAAGACAAAGAGAAACATCGGGAGGAGGACCATCAAAGAATGCCACCTCCTAGACATACAAGCCATCCGGCTGACGAACGAAGGAACGACAGACACCGTGCTGAGTCAAGCCGGCAGGGGGCTCGTCGTAATGAAGATCCCCCAGAACCGAAATAACGATGCTCCGGAAGGAGTCGGCGATCAGCAAGAAACAATCCAGCTGCTCCACCAAGCAGCCATCACAACGGCTCCCAAGGAGTCCAAGGAGGGCATCATGGCGGAGGAGGTGGTGGGAGAAGCCGGAGTCTGGCTCCAAGGCACCGCAGCCATAGCCGTCATTCAGGACGATCTCTGTCCCCAAGTGACGCAAGACACAGGATTAACTCCAACATAGAGGCGCGACGCTATGAAAATGATGATATATACGTGGGCCCAAAGTGCTTCGGACCATGCATAAGAGCCATAAAACTCCCGGAAGGATTTTCTATCTCAAGGCACATTCAGGCCTATGACGGTACGGCTCGGCCAAATACTTGGCTCCATGATTTTTTCCAGGCCTGCTGTATCACCAAAGGCAGAAACAACCTAGTCGCAACCCGATATCTCCCACTCATGTTGCGGAAGACGGCACGATCATGGCTCAATGAACTTCTGTAGAACACCATCCACAACTGGTATGACATGCAAAGCGTGTTCTTTCGAAATTTCGAAGGCACATATCGGAGGCCCTATACGGTAGGAGACTTACTGCGTTGCACCTAGAAAGCCGGAGAAACTTGCCGACATTATCTCGGATGATGGATTGACACTAAGAACTCCTGTGAAGGAGTAAATGACCAAACTGCGACCGAAGCTTTCATTGCAGGACTCCCAATTGGTTTACTACATCACTGCTTGAAGTGTGACAAGTTCACTGATTTGGGAGAGATGATAGAAACAACGAGCAAGTATGCAGATGCTGACGACGATGCAGAGGGATTACTTAACTCCCTAGCTGTGCCACAGTCGGCAAACCAACCAAAGCAGCAAGCTCAGAAGCGCAAGAACACCTCGAAAGAAAAGCCCAACACGGAAACGGCAGTAGTCACTGCTACTTTTGGGTCTGGAGGACGAGGAGGGCGCGACGGTGGCCATGGACGCGGTCGTGGGATATCAAGAGTCCAAGGTAGTGGAGACCAGCAGCCTGGCAAAACCTACTCTTGGGCCGACATTGCCAATAACCCATGTGTGCATCACTTAGACACCAATGGGGGCTCGTCCCACACAAACGCCGAGTGTCGTTTCAATGACGACATCAAGAAAGATGATACCGCTGGCTACAGGGCTAAGCGGAAGAAGGGAAAGAAGAATCCCGAAAAATATAAAGAGACCAAAGATGATTCCGACATGGAGGAAGACGATGCTTCAAATCCCAAGCCGGAAGGGAAGAAGATCTTGCCGACAAAGAAAGACACTTATGTCACCTTCCTCGGATTTCAACCAGCTAAGGTCAAGAAAGCAGTTCTCCATGAGCTCAATGTGACTGTTCTAGCTCTCCCCCAATTCTTGGACTGGTCGGAAGTAGAAATCACCTTTGATCGTGCTGATCATCCGCCTAAGTTGCATAGGCGAGGAAAATACACTTATTGATGGCTATGGTTTCTCAAAGACTCTCATGGACGGTGGCAGCAGCATTAACATTCTATATGTCGAAACGCTACGCTGGATGAAGATCTCGGAGACCCAGCTGAATTACAACTCTATGATCTTTCACGGAGTTATCCCAGGAAGACAAGCAAATCCCTGGGAGTAATTACTTTGGATGTGAC
Source organism: Avena sativa (assembly GCA_916181665.1). NCBI lineage: Eukaryota > Viridiplantae > Streptophyta > Magnoliopsida > Poales > Poaceae > Avena > Avena sativa. Next base: position 536,482,991 of record OV702289.1, on the reverse strand, counting down.
CTTTGGAACTCCAAAGAACTATCGGACGGAAGCACTTTCCTTCAAAGTGGTCCCGTTCAAGAGCACGTACCATGCTATATTCGGATGTCCGACTTACTGGGCTTTTATGGCTCGTCCGTGTTACATTTACAATATGATGAAAATTCCAGGTCCCAACGGCGTGATCACCATCAGGGGAGACCCGAAGAAAGCGCGAGAGTGCGAGGATGGAAATGCTGCCTTTGCTGAAGCCGTGCTGCACGCCCAGGAGTACCAGAAGATCAAAAAGACCATAGATCCATCTGAGATGCCCTCGACAAAGAAGCAGGTGACAAAGCCGAATCCAGAGTTCAAGGCATTGGAAGCGACGAAGAAGACACCGTTGAAGGATGATGACCTCTCCAAAGTGACCCAGATAGGCGTAGGCCTAGATAGCGCATAGGAAAGCGCGCTCGTCAAGATCCTCTAAGCAAATCAAGATATCTTCGCATGGCAGCCATCTAACATGACCGGAGTACCTAGGGAACTTGCCGAGCACTCTTTAAATGTACACCCGAACGCTAAACCCGTCAAACAGTCCCTACGATGTTTTTGCGATGAAAAGCGGAAGGAAATAGCTAAGGAATTAGCACGGCTCGAGTTAGCCGGATTCATAGAAGAGGTCATCCACACTGAGTGGTCGGCCAATCCTGTAATGGTACCTAAAAAGGACACCACTGATTTAAGGATGTGTGTTGATTATACTACCTTGAACAAGGCTTGTCCCAAATATCCGTTCGCTCTGCCTAGGATTGATCAAGTTATCGATTCTACGGCAGGCTCGGAACTCCTATGTTTTCTCGACACATATTTCGGTTATCACCAAATCCGGATGAAGGAATTTGACAAAGTCAAAACCTCATTCATAACCCCCTTCGGAACCTTCTGTTTCGTTACGATGCCCTTTGGGCTCACGAACGTAGGAGCTACGTACCAGCGCACTATGCAGCGTTGCCTCCACGATCAAATCGGACGCAATGTACATGCATATGTGGATGATATTGCTGTGATGTCCAAAAAGAAGGAAACCTTGATTTCCGACTTGGAGGAAACGTTCGCCAATCTACGAAAATGCAACATAATGCTTAACCCGAAGAAGTGCTTCTTTGGAATCCCAGCAGGATAATTGTTAGGTTTTATCATGTCTCAAAGAGGCATAGAGGTAAACCGAGACAAAATAAAGGCTATACTCAATATTTCTAGGCTGACTCGCCTGAAGGAAGTTCAAAGACCAACTGGTTGTATTTCCTTAGTCAGTCGGTTTGTAAGCCGGCTCGGTGAAAGAGCCACACCACTATACAAGCTCCTGAAAAAGACCAAGAAATTCGTTTGGACCGACGAAGCTGAAGCTGCGCTACAAGACCTGAAAGCAGTACTCTCATCTGCTGCCATCCTCGCAGCACCGGAACCACAGGAACCGATGTTGCTCTATCTCGCTACGACAAGCAAGGTCGTCAGTATCGTCATGGTGGTGGAGAGACCAGAGGAACACCTGGTGCAACATCCGACTTATTATCTCAGCGAGGTCTTAACTGAATGAAAACAGCGGTATCCGCATTATCAAAAGCTGGCTTATGGTGTGTTCTTGGCATCTCGTAAGTTACGGCATTATTTTCAGGAACATCCAATTACCATGGTGAGCATAGCTCCCATGAGAGATATAATCAACAATAGTGATGCCATAGGACGCGTCGCCAAATGGGGCATAGAGCTCTCAGCTTTCGACATTGAGTACAACCCTCGTGCATCAATCAAATCCCAAATCCTCGCTGACTTTGTTGCTGATTGGACAGAGACAACGGAGAATATGACCCTGCCAGAGTCGGAATATTGGACCTTGCGTTTTGACGGGTCTAAAGCGCTCGGGGGCTAGCATGGTGCTCGAGTCACCCCAAGGAGATAAACTCTTCTATGTATTGCAGATACACTTTACGGCAACAAACAACATTGCCGAGTATGAAGCATTACTGCATGGAATCCGGATTGCTAAGGACATCGACATCCGACGTTTAATGTGTTATGGAGATTCGGATCTTGTTGCTCAACAAGTGTTGGATATCTGTAAGGCAAACAAGCACATGGCGGCATATAGGGCTGTCGTGGATGAACTATCTAAATCGTTTGAAGGGTTTGAAGTTCAACACATCCCTCGAACAGAAAATGAGGAAGCAGATGCACTATCTCGAATAGGCTCTGCCAGGAAAAAGGTCCCAGATGGCGATTTTTTAGAGCACCTCAAAGTTCCCTCTATAAAGGGAGTGGACGAGGAATATCCGACCAAATCCGACTCACCTTTAGTAGCAGTTCTGGCTGTGATTCCCAGCTGGACTCAACCCTACCTTGATTTCTTGGTAGAGCAAAAATGACCCGAAGACGAAGTTCTGAGCCGGCAGATCGTCCGACGAGCAAAAACCTATACTATAATTAGTGGTGAGCTCTATAAGCGGAGTGCATCGTCTTTCAGCGCTGTGTATCTCCGGAAGAAGGAGTGGAAATCTTACGAGAGATTCACGAAGGCGAGTGTGGTCACCACGCTGCAGCCAAATCTCTAGTGGCAAAAGCTTTCCGACACGGTTTTTTCTGGCTTACAGCCAAGGCAGATGCTGAATGGCTGGTCAAGACGTGCAAAGGCTGCCAAAAGTGTGCCAAACAAGCTCACATTTCGGCTGATCAGCTGCGAGCAACACCTATAACATGGCCTTTCGCGGTCTGGGGGCTTGATATGGTAGGACCATTTAAATGGGCTCCAAGTGGATTTACTCACCTCTTAGTGATGGTAGATAAATTCACCAAATGGATCGAGGCTAAACCCGTCAATAGTTGTGATGGAGCAACAACCAGAAGATTTGTCGAGGATGTCATAATCCGATATGGTTATCCACATAGCATTATCACGGACAACGGGAGTAACTTCTCTATGGGAGAACTTGCCGAATTATACAATGAACAAAATATTCAGCTTGACATTGTGTTAGTCGTGCATCCACAAGCTAATGTACAAGTCAAAAGAGTAAATGGTCTAATCCTACAAGGCCTAAAACCCAGACTCGAAGCACCACTACGACGTGCTGCGGGGGGCTTGGGCAGAGGAATTACCTTCTGTAATATGGAGTTTACGAACAACTCCAAACAGGTCAACCGAATACACACCTTTCTTCTTGGTTTATGGCACAGAAGCAGTTCTTCCCAGCGATTTGATTCACACTTCTCCTAGAGTGGCCGCGTATATTGAAGAGGATGCTGCAATTTCTCGACAAAAGGATCTCGACTTAGTCGAAGAAGTTCGCGTCGTTGCTGAGATGAGATCAACATCATATCAGCAGAAGTTACGCAAGTATCATAGCCAAAGAGTTACAAACCGGTCATTCAATAAGGGCGATTTGGTTCTCCGGCTTGTGCAGCAAAGAAAGCACAAACTTTCCCCAATATGGGAAGGGACATTTTTAGTTAGTCGAGTATTGCACAATGGTTCATACTACCTAACTGATATGCGGCCAGTCAAAGAAAGACCTACTACTAAGAAGAGAAAGAGAGCTGGAGGCAGTACAAATTCGGATGAGTTAGACAGACCATGGAATATTGCTCAGCTACGTACCTTTTATTATTACTTTATTTTTCTTTGTAATCATATATGTGTACATGTTCAATGAGAAATAAAATCTTGGTTGCCTCAAAATCTTTCTGAGAAGTTTTTACCATCTTATTTCCGAATGATCATGTCATAGTCAAAAATCCCAGAATACTTGAAAGTACTTTATGCTCATGTTTGTTCTGGTTTAGATTTCCGATTCTAAAATTGCTACCTTCGGGTATAAATCTAAATTTTCTAGTCTATACTTTGGTTATTTGTCTGATTGCTGGATGCGGGCATTTTCTGAGTAGTGAATTGTTGGTACTAGAAGCCGGCTTTGTTTCCGAGTTTAAACTGGTTTTGCAATTGAGCTCCGTTGCTCGGGAAAGTTTCCGTGTTAAAAGTTGGCCAGCTCACGAAAGGGACGAGGCGGAAAGCCAGATAATCGATAAGTGCAGACAAAAAATACAAGTGCTTATGCAAACATTTCAGGCACATAATATCAAAGCCAAAAGTGCCGAATAGATAAAATAAAGCTTAGCACTAGCAAAAGTATTATACTACTTATTTACAGACCCACATTGTTTTCAGAATAACACATTGTTCTTTCTGATACTCTATGATGTAGCGGGGAGGTAGGAGCTGCCGGCCCGCTGGATACATCAGCCTCATTTTGATAACGTTCCGAGATGTTCAAGTCCGATATAGTTTGATCATCGTCGGAAACTTCAGTTGTTTCTTCGGAAGGCGGAGGCGGCGTGTCCACACGGGTGAAGAAGGGAGTGTCGTAGCTTGTCAAATCAGCTACGTGGCACCCATATCCGGTGCAGGAGTCCATGATAGCCTTGATGTCTTGCTCTTGTCCGTCTTCATCCACCTTGCAGTACCATCTGGTTACTTGCCAGATTTTCATGTTTCCATGGTGAGAGAGTTTTGCGTTGCGGTTCGCAACGTAGGACATGTTCCAGTCCTGAACAAGCTACGGCATATCCTTGGCCTTATCTTGTTGGGTCCGCAACATAGAAAACAAAAATTTTCCTACGGTGTGAACTACACGCCAAGATCTATCTACTAGGTACAAAGCAACGGTTGGACATACATCCAACAAGAACTTATCCTCGTAGACAGCAAGCTTTGTTAACGAGTAGGAACTCGTGGTTAATGTAGTCGTACACTTGCCGATCTCAAGATCGTGAGGAAGTCCACCAGGTCCGGCTCCAGCACGTCCATCAGATCCAGCTCTAGCAGCACCAAGTCCAGCACCGCAAAGCAGCGGTGCATCCGTGATCGCACACACGTCCGGTACCCCGACAACCTCCGTCCCTCGCTCCAGCAAAGCAGCGGAAGCAGCAACTCCTTTCCAGATAAAGCCACCGGGAACATGTATCTCGCTAATACGAGACCATGGGGGAATAATACTAGAGGGGGAGAGAGATCCTTCACAAGGAGGTGTGAGTGAGAAGTGAGGAGAGGGGGGCCTTTTATAGGAGGAGGGGAGGGTACCCCTCCTTCATGGCCGGCGCATGGGGGGTGACCCTTCACCTCCTCCATTCATGTGGTGGTAACCCCTCCACATTAAAATGCCCCTTCACATTCTCTTTTAAAGTCTCCACTTTAAATGCATTAAATTTCTCCAAATTTAATGCTCTCTCCTTTAATAAAACTCTTTTATTATTTTTATTCAGAATTTTGTTAATTACTTTAATTAACAAACATTCACATAAAACCCCCTGCAACATTTCAATATTACATGCAGAACCAATTTTAGCAATTTCACCCGAAACAGTTTTGGTGTCTATTGAAATAATTCCAGCGCTTTCTTAAATCTTTATCTGAAACATATTTGCTCCAAATGGTGTCGGTATCCCTTAAGTGTGTCACCCTACGGTTCGGGAATAATGCAGACATGATCGAGACCCCTCTCCGATCAATAATCAGCAGCGGGACCTGGAGATTCGTACTGACTCCTACACATTAACGATGACTTCTGTGATCGTGAGAACCTTTAACGCTTGTAACTAAATCCCTTTGTCTCGCGATATATTACATGTCCGAGATTCGATCATTGGTATCTCCATACCTAGTTTGATCTCGTTTCCGACATGCACTCTTTTCTCGTTCCCGTGATATAACATTCTAGTGATCACATCACTTGCTTGCAAGCTATTTCAATGTGATATCACCGAGAGGGCCCAGAGTATATCTATCCGTCATCGGGATTGACAAATTCCACTCTTGATCCAACATAACACCTTCGTAGCACTGAACCCATCTTTATAATCACCCTGTTATGGTGTGATGTTTGATGTTATCAACATACTTTTCCGGTGTTAGCAATTAACATGATCTCATGGTCTAAGGATAAAGATTACTTCGTATGATGTTATAGCAATATAAACATAATGACTTTGATCGTAATGCTATACTTCGGATGAATGTTCATCACATCATTCCACCAATGTTGTGACCTTGTTATTAACAACATCCAATGTCCATGATCAGGAAACCTTGATCATCTTATTAATCAACGAGCTAGTATGTAAGAGAGGCATAACTAGGAACCCTTTTTGTTTATTAAACACACATGTATTGACGTTTCCGATCAATACAATTATAGCATGCAAAATAAACATTTATCATAAACATGGAATAAGATAATAACCACTTTATTATTGCCTCTCGGGCATATTCCCTTCATATCTCGCACCTCAAAGCCGGACATGCTATGCATGTCCAAAACCTTGAGAACTTCTCCAATATCTTCGAGGGATTGGCGGAAATCATGCAGCAAATCACCGACTTGGGTAAGCCGGCTGGTGCGAGATTCGGTAGTGGCTGAGTCCATCAAGTCCCGAGGACCTGCGCATATAATGCAAAGGGTAAGTCAAGTAAACCCGGACTCCAAAGAGTCGGAATATGCAGATAAGTCAGAAAAAGGGAAACATACCAAAGATGATATCGTCAACTTTGGCCTTGTCTTCCCGAAGACTCTGAAGTTCAGCCCGGAGTGCCTCGGTAATGTCCCTTTCTCTGACCAGATCACTGCTGAGATCCGAGATTTTCTTATCATGGAGGTGGATTCGAGAATTTGAGTAATGCTCTTCTCATGATCCGCCTTAAGCTTATCCACCTCTTGGCAACGTTCCTTGTTTTCCACCACCAGGGTCTTAAGATTCTTGACCTCTTCAATCATAGCACAAGACTGTTTCACCAGTGCTGTAAGTCAAAAGAACAACAGTTCAACAAAAATTCGACTATGAAATACAAGACAAGGTTTGAGTTTTGGAATGTTTACCTTCGGCCTCATCCCTGGAAACTTTAAATTGTGCATTTTCAAGACGGAGAGCTCTGATTTCTTTCCGCTTGTTACAAACATTCTTCAATAAATCCTGGTTATAGGAATATACTTTCTGTAAGTCAGAATACCCAGAGTCAGAAGTCTACTAAAGACCCGGGCTAATATTTTTACTAATATCAGCATGAGCCTTGGGGGCTACACTAGTTCATTATTTGGCATCCTAAGGAAGCATAAAACCGAATTTGATTGTCCAGCTTCATGCTTGGGGGCTAGAGGATATGATATGAAATAAGGAAAAATGGGAGTTGGAATTCTGACTTACATATTGTTCGCGAGTGAGTTTGTCCAAGCTCGCATTCACTTCAACAACAACCTTCTCGGCGAGGGTTAGGGGGACTACTGGCGCAGTTGGAAGCTCGCCGGTCCGCAGCTTCTCGTCACGAACACGAACTTGTTCAAGAAGATCAGAGTGCTTGATATCCTTTGCTTCTTGTGCTTCTTCTTCGGCAGAGATAGTCCGGCTTTCCAGGCATTGCCGGGCTAGCCGTTGAATTTCCTCCATAGACTTCCGAGATAGGCCAAGTTTGGCAAGTCCTAGATTGTCCAGGAGATTGTCGGCGAAAGTCTCTGCCGAGGGATCATTACCCGAAGAGAGTTCGCCCTTATCAAAACCCGAGTCACCCATGGTGACGTCAGTTTGCGATTCAAGGATCGCTGGCTCTGCTGATTGAGCCGGATCTTCTACAATAGTCGGAGATGGAGTAATATCCAGTGCTGGAAAAGGCTGAGGGGTAGGAGTTGGAGGAGCCACGGCAGGAGAAGCCAATTTTAGCTTCGACTAACGCAGGGGTTTCGAGACAGCTCCCTTCCCCTTGCCCTTGATGAGCCGTTTAGCTCTGAGAAGGTAATAGAACAAAGAACATTACATCTCATAAGGAATTACGAGCAAAATATAAAAACCTTGTGAGGAAAGATTACCTCTTCGCAACATGCACTTCTTTTGTGCCAATGGCCAATGTCGGACCTTTGCGTTTCCGAGGAACGACGTCCGGCATTGGAACCAATTCACCCTCATCCTGAGAAAACTCAGGAGGATATGCCTCGATAGGAGCGAACTCACACTCGGGGAGGTCAGCAAGCTAAAAAGGATAATTATCTCAGTATTGCAAAAATAACATAAAGATGAGCACATAAAAAGAGTTGTTGCTAAAGCTTACCGACACAACGGGATCTTCCGCTGTATGCATGTCCAGGGACAGCTCCAGAATCTTCCTCTCAATCCGCTCCCTTATCATCCATTTGATTTGGCTTACATAATCTTTTGGCTCGTAGGTTTTGGGGCTGATGCGGAGGGAATCCTTCTTCGACGACGTGATGGAATGCATCAGTCGATCTCCATGATGTTGAAGAGGTTGGATCCGGTGTGCCACCCAGCATTGAACTAAGTTAGACCCTCTCAGGCCCTTGTGTTTCATCAGATACTTGATCCGCCTCTTGGCGAGGAGCAGATCATCGCTGAGAGCCAGAGCGACCTCATTCCAAGATTCTTGAGGCGTGGCAGCTCCGTCGATGAAAGCCGGCAAAGCATGATCTTTGCCGAGAACGGGAATATCCTTGTGATAGAAAAAAGTGGACGGCCATTGCTTGACCGACTTACTAGCCGTGATTCGAGGATAGACGCGCTCTCACCTAACCAAAAAACTAATGGTACCGGCAATGTAAGGATTACTGGCAGTTATGGAATTTCTCTGAACATGAAAGTAGTACCAGAAGAGAATAAGGCTCGGCCTAATGCCGAGATACCCCTCGCACATAGATGCGTACGCACTCATCTCTAAGATGGAGTTCGGGGGGAGATGATGGAGATGAACTCCGTAATGACCAATGACCTCGGAAAATAAATCTGAGGGAGGAAAACTCAGACCTCTGTCAAGGTGAGTGCCGAAGTGCACTCGCTCGTCGTCGCGGGGGTTGGGGATGGTTTTGCCGAAGCCGCTCCGCCAGTCGCCAGCATAGAGGAGCCCTTCTTCTTCAATGAAACGGAGCTTGAGATCATCGAGGACGCACCTGATCCAAACCCCGCGGTAGCTCTCCTTCTCCGCCGTTGCTGCCACCGCTGCCGTCGCAGCCGAGCCGGAGGATGATGCAGAAGCCATTTTTCGGTGCGCCGGTGACCTTGGATGGGCGGCGCTGCAGGTTTTTTGGGGAGTAGTGGAGCTCTAATTTTGTGGGAGGAGTAGAGGAGAAGGAAACGGCGCAAGGAACTGGTGAAGGAGATGGGGAAAAGAATCCTCACCACTTATGTCCACCAGCCATGTCAAGATTCATGTAAATGCTACAGTCAACATGCCACATGTCGTGGAAAGGACTGGGAAACCCCCACACGATGATTACACCGCCTCGATCTCCACGCACGCATTGAAATGGTGCCTCGGTTCCGTGAAAGGCAGACCCACCAACAGTCGTGCTGACAGAAAATGTCTATCAGTGACGTGACTTGACCATGACTGTTGTCAGGTTACGTCAGAGACCAAGTTCCGGCTTAGTTTGAATTTCTAGATGGAAACATGAATAACGTATTCATAGGTCCAACTCATTTTTTGAGACCTAGATTGTATCTTTTCTTTTGAAGTTTCAGGAACCCTTCAAGATTCTGCAAGCCGAAGATCAAGATAGATGATGATGAATCCGACTTTGGATCTTGGAGGCCTCCGGGGGCTGCTGTTGGGGAAATACTTTCTAGGTATCATCACTGTACCTCACTGAACAAGGTGGCCCACTTCGGGTTAGAGCTTTGCTTCACGGGTGGCCGAGTCAGGAAAAAGAGACGGAGTCCAGTCCGGCTATGGGAAGGCCCGGAAGACTTACCGACGTAGGCCCATAGTACTACTTGTAGTTCAAGATGTACTCTGTAACCGACTCTTAGTCATAGCCGGATAGATCTCTCCTGTAAACCCTAGGCCGGATATCTATATAAGCCGTCCTAGTGAGAGCCTTTAGGACACCCTGACAATAGTCTACAATCTCAACTCGCACAAGCAAAAACCCTTGTAACCCATATTCCGGCTCTGTCATATTACTGGATTGCTAGCAGGAGTAGGATCCGTCCAAAGCCAGCGGATTCGAACCTGGGTAACTTGTGTGCTCACTGATATGTCCATAACGTATCTATAATTTTTGATAGTTTTATGCTAATAATATGTTTTTGATACTCCTTTTTGTATAAAGTTTTTGATTTATTTGGACTAACCTACTAATAGTTGCAAAACTGCACACTGTTCTTGTTTTTTACACTCTGATGTGTAGGAATTACCAAGAATACAAGTGGAAACCTTTGATGGGTTCGTAGCATGGAAAACAAAAAATTTCTACTGCAAGAACGAACAAAACCCAGATCTAATCTAGATAAAAGCCAAGATCTAATATATTAGACATGTGCAACGAGATAGATCTGTACTAACCCTTGTAGATCCAAAAACCTTGTGCGAGATCGGATCTCGTGGTTGATGTAGATGATCACTTTCCGATCTCAAGATCGAGTAGACGATCCTTCTGGCGCCGCGTTCCGGCAGCGCTTCCGTAGTCGGTCACACGTGCGCAGTCGGTCACACCTTCCTCTCCCCGTTCTAGCAAGCATCGGAGGTAGTAGATCTCTCCACGGAATCCCAGCAGCACGACGGCGTGGTGGTGGTGGTGGAGTAGAGAATTCTGCTGGGCTTCGCCTAATCCAGAGCAGATGGAAGGAGGAGGAGAGAGGCGGCTAGGGTATTGAGTGGGAGGGGCAAAGGGGGGTGGCGCCTCCACCCCTCTATATATAGAGGGAGGGGTGCGGCCTAGGGTTCCCACCCCTAGGCCCACCCCTTAGGGCTAGCGCACAAGGGAGCTTGGGAGGAGAGTCCTTCCCCCCAAGTTTCCCTTACTTACCCTTTAAGTTTCCCTTTATCCTTTCTTGGTTTTCAAGTAAACTCCAAAAAATCTTCTAGAACCTTCCGGAACATTCCGAAACCTTCTAGAATCCCCATATAAATACTCCGAAACATTTCCCAACTTAGAAAATGATCTCCATTATATGAATCTTATTCTCCGGACAATTACGGATCTCCTCGTCATGTCTCGGATCCAATCCGAGACTCCGAACATCACTCAGTCTCCAATGCACATTCCATATCTACTTAAAACAATTTCGACCCTTAAGTGTGTCACCCTACGGTTCGTGAATATGTAGACATGATGGAGACACCTCTTCGATCAATAACCATCACTGGAGATCCATAACAGCTCCCACATACTCAACGATGACTTCGTGATCGATAGAACCATTAACATACGAAACTAATTCCCTTTGTCACGCGATACTCTACTTATCCGAGGTTTGATCGTCGGTATCTCCATACCTAGTTCTACCTCGTTACTGATAAGTACTCTTTACTCGTTCAGTGTTATGTCATCCCTTGTGACCTAGTCACATGCTTGCAAGCTAACTAGATGACATTCCATCGAGAGGGCCCAGAGCATATCTATCCGTCATATGGATGGACAAATCCCAATCTTGGTCCATGCGCTTCAACACATATTTTCAGAATACCCAATGACACCTTTATAACCACCTAGTTACGAAGCGGTGTTTGATGTCATCAAAGCACCCATCCGGTGATGGTGATTAACATAACCTCATGGTCGAAGGATTAGGTTACTATGCATTTGAAAGCTTGTAGCAATACGAACTTAATGACTTGATCTTATGCTACGCTTACTATGGGTGTGTGTCCATCACATCATTCTCCTAATGATATAATCTTGTTATTAATGACATCCAATGTCCATGATCAGGAAACCATGATCATCAATTAATCAACAAGCTAGTTCAACAAGAGGCTTACTAGGGACTATTTTATGTTTACAAAACACACATGTATTAGTGTTTCCTTATAATACAATTATAGCATGGGATGCAAACATTCATCATAAACACAAAGATATAATAATAACCACTTTTATTATTGCCTCTTGGGCATATCTCCAACAGTCTCCCACTTGCACTAGAGTCAATAATCTAGATTACATGGTAATATACCTAACACCCATGGCGTTCTGGTGTTGGTCATGCTTTGCTCTAGGGAGAGGTTTAGTCAATGGATCTGCCACATTCAGATTAGTGTGTACTTTGCAAATCTTTATGTCACCATCTCAGACATACTCGTGAATAACATGGAAATGTAGCTTGATGTGCTTTAGCTTGCTATGTGACCTTGGCTCCTGCGCATTAGCTATGGCAACTGTGTTGTCACAGTAGATGGCCATCGGGTCCAACGCACTAGGAACCACGCCAAGTTCAGTAATGAACTCCTTCATCCATATGGCTTCTTGTGCAGCCTCCGAAGCAGCTATGTATTCCGATTCAGTTGAAGATTTCGCCACAACGCTTTGCTTGGCACTCCTCCAGCTCACTGCAGCACCATTCAAAATAAATACGTATCCAGACTGTGACTTCGAGTCATCTGGATCGGTGTTCCAACTAGCATCAGTGTAACTGTTTACAACAAGCTGTTCATCACCTCCATACGAAAGAACCATATCCTCAGTCCTATTCAGGTACTTTAGGATATTCTTGACCGCTGTCCAGTGCTCCATTCCAGGATCACTTTGATATCTACTAGTTAAACTAACACATTTGCTATATCCAGTCTTGTACACAACATGGCATACATGATAGAACCTATGGCCGAGGCATAGGGAATATTATTCATCTTCTCTCTATCTTCTGCCGTAGCTGGACTTTGAGCCTTACTCAAGGTCTTACCTGACAACATGGGCACGAACCCTTTCTTGCTCTCTTCCATTCTAAACTTCTTTAGAACTTTGTCCAAGTATGTACTTTGTGAAAGCTCTATTAGGCGTCTTGATCTATCTCTATAAATCTTGATGCCTAGAATATATGTCGCTTCGCCAAGATCCTTCATTGAAAAACTATTATTCAAATAGGCTTTGACACTATTAAGAAGTTCTATATCATTCCCAATCAACAATATGTCATCTACATATAGTACTAGGAATGCTACAGAGCTCCCACTCACTTTCTTGTAAATACAAGCTTCTCCATAAGTTTGTATAAATCCAAAGTTTTTGATTATTTTATCAAAACGTTGATTCCAACTCCGGGATGCTTGCTTCAGTCCATAAATGGAGCGCTAAAGTTTGCATACCTTGTCAGCATCTTTAGGATTGACAAGACCCTTGGGATGTACCATATACAACTCTTCCTCAATGTCACCATTAAGGAACGCCGTTTTGACATCCATCTGCCAAATCTCATAGTCGAAATATGCAGCAATTGCTAACAAAATCCTCACAGACTTTAGCTTCGCTACTGGTGAGAAAGTCTCATCGTAGTCAACTCCTTGAATTTGTCGAAACCCTTTCGCGACAAGTCGAGCTTTATAGACGGTAACATTACCATTAGCATCTGGTTTTCTTTTGAAAATCCATTTGTTCTCGACAGCCTTACGGCCATCCGGTAAGTCCACCAAAGTCCATACTTGGTTTTCGTACATGGATCCCATTTCGGATTTCATGGCTTCTAGCCATTTGTCGGAATCTGGGCTCACCATAGCTTCTTCATGCGTCGCAGAGTCATCAGTGTTGTCCACCAACATGACGTTCAAGGCAGGGTCATACCAATCAGGAGTCCTATGAACCCTCGTTGACCTGCGAGGTTCAGCAGCAACTTCGTTCGAAGTTTCATGATCACCATCATGAGCTTCCTCTCCAATTGGTGAAGGCGGCACAAAAACATCTTCCGGTGCCGTGCTACTCTCAACTCCGAGAGAAGGTTCAATAACCTCGTCGAGTTCTACTTTCCTTCCAGTCACTTCCTTCGAGAGAAACTCCTTCTCAAGAAAGGATCCATTCTTGGCAACGAAAACTTTGCCACCAAAGCCATGTTTTTGCCTCCCCTATGGATCCCATCTCCATGGGGAAGGGCTCCCAAGAAGCCATGAAGGAAGGGTGCTAAGGGACGATGCTCCCCTGTGATACCGGCGGCAGGGAAAAGTCCTCCGCGACACCGCCGCCTCTTCACCATCTTCACCGACATCTCCATCGCCATCTCCATCACCGTTGCTAACTCCCATGATGAGGAGAGAGTAGTTCTTCCTCGAGGCTAAGGGTTCTACCGGTAGCTATGTGTTCATCTCTCTCTCTCTATGCGTGATCATATTGTGATCATGAGCTTTGTAATCAAGTAGATCTACCTTGCTACTCAAGTGCTTCAATAGAACTCTGCTCTCCCCATGTGTGTGAAAGTGATAGTGTGCACACCATGGTGGCACTTAGGCTAGAGATTACAAATACTTGTTATGAGTTATATTTGGAGTTGGATGTCTCTATGAAATTGTGGTGTTTGTTGGAACCATCTAGAGCTCAAGGTGAAAGTGTGGGGTTATCTAGATGGGGAAAGCGAACTTTAAGGTGTGCTGTTATAGCCCTACCATGGATTAGAGTGTCCAACCGGAGAGTAGTTCAGAGTAGTATCATGAACAGAAGATATTTATATGAGAGTGTTCACTAGTGAAAGTATGATCCCTAGGCCTTGTTTCTAAGCATTGAAACACCGTTTGCAACTAGATCTGTTACATGTTTGCTTGCTTCCATCTTTTTTTCAGTTTGCCTTTAGTCTTTTCCACGCTATCAAGCTATTTTCTGGCACCATTGTATTATATCCATACCACTTGTATTTCACTATCTCTTCGCCGAACTAGTGCACCTATACACCTGACAAGTGTATTGGGTGTGTTGGGGACACAAGATACTTCTTGTATCTTGATTGCAGGGTTGCTTGAGAGGGATACCTTTGACCACTTCCTCCCTGAGTTCCATAAACCTTGGTTGATCCACTTAAGGGAAACTTGCTGCTATTCTACAAACCTTTGCACTTGGAGGCCCAACAACTATCTACAAGAATAGAAGTGCGTAGACATCAAGCTATTTTATGGCGCTGTTGCTGGGGACAGAAGAAGAAGCTCCCACGTCAACCACGCGCCATCAAGTATTTTCTAGCGCCGTTGCCGGGGAGGTAAGGTAAAAGGTACTCACATCCTCCGGTGTGAGTGCTCGAAGTTATTTCCTTTAGATTCTGCAATTTTGTCTTTTTGTTTCTTTTTTTTCACTAGTTAGGCTTAATGGAAAACAACAACAAAATTATAGAGCTTTATAGTATTTATCTTGAGTTAGGACATGAAGTGTTTGAAGAGAAAATTAAAAAACCTATGGAACTTTATTTACATGCTAATAGCAATGTTGTTAGTATGAGTTCTTTGGAAACCATTGTTGCTAATGCTATGGAAAAGTCTAAGCTTGGGGAAGCTGGTGTTGATGAAAATGATCTTTTTAGTCCCCCAAGCATGGAGGAGAAAATCTACTTTGATGATACTATGCCTCCAATATATGATGATTACAATGATGAATATGATATTTTTAGTCCACCTAATATTGAGGAGAAAATTAATTATGATTACAATATTCCTCCTATATTTGATGATTATGGTGATGAGAATAATAATGATAGCTATTTTGTTGAATTTTCTCCCACCACAATTAATAAGAATGACTATGCTTATGTGGAGATTATTAATTCTTTTATGCATGTGGCTCATGATAAGAATGTTTTATGTGATAGTTATATTGTTAATTTCATTCATGATGGTACTGAAAGTTATTATGAGAGAGGGAAACATGGTTTTATGCATCTCAATAATATTAAGTTTCCCCTTTTTATGTTGAAAGCCTTGAAGTTGCACTTGTTTTGCTTTTCTATGCTTGTTGCTTTGTGCTTTCATGGCTTGTTTATTTACAAGATTCCTATGCATATGAAGTGGGTTAGACTTAAATCTGCTTTGAATTTGCTTCTTGATTCTCTCTTTTACTTCAATTTATATTTCTTATGTGAGCATCTTCTCAAACTATCATGCCTAACTTAAAGGCGTTAAAAAAAGTAC
This sequence comes from Avena sativa, assembly GCA_916181665.1. Classification (NCBI taxonomy): domain Eukaryota; kingdom Viridiplantae; phylum Streptophyta; class Magnoliopsida; order Poales; family Poaceae; genus Avena; species Avena sativa. The sequence continues at coordinate 536,467,111 of OV702289.1, read as the reverse complement.
TTATTGGGAGATAACCCAAAAGTTTTAGATGAGTTCGTCAAGTTATTACCTCTGTAATAAACGCTCCTTATCCTTTTTATTTGCTTTTTGTGCCAAGAGTAACCTCTAATGAGAGAGAAGTAATGCTTGGGAAAGTTGTTGTCCAGAAACAGATTTTTGTGCTTCACCGTAAAAATTAGTGTAAAATCTCAAGTTTTAGATTTTTGTGCTTAACCTGCTGGTCTGTTTTGATAGATTTCTACCATTATTTGCATTTACCTCTTAATCTCTTTCTCTTTGAGTTCTTTTTGATCATTTGAACTTTTTAAAGCAAGTGCTACAGTAGCTTGTGTTTTAATGGAAGTTTTACTTGTGTTGAAACTAAACCCAAATACTTATTATCTTGAGTGCACTAATGTTGCTAATAAAGATTGTGTGAAGTTTTGTATGAAGGAAAAATTTCAGGTGTATGGAGATAATGATGTAATGAGATGAAGAATGGACTAAAGCTCAATATTGGGGATGCCATGCGTGTCACCCCAAGAAATATCCAAGAAGTACAAGTGTTAAATCTTGGGGATGCCTAAGGCATCCCCTTCTTCATCAATAATAATCTCAGGTTTCTTCCAAACACTTTATTTTTATTGTTTCATGCACAAGTTTTGTTGTTCTTGGAGCGTCTTCGTTTTTGTTTTTGGTTTTATTTTGATTAGTTTGCATAAATAAGTTGGTTAGATCCCAGCACACTTCTTTTGGAGAGACACACCCCGTTATTCATTACCTAGAACACTCTAGTTTTCATTCTTATTATTCTGTGAGTGTTCTCTTTTGCTAGCACTGTGTTTACCCTTAGTTTTCTTGTGCTTTCAGCCTAGAACTTTTTATTTCTTCGTTGTGGATTTGTGACACAAGCTCACTGGTGTTTATTTATTATTATCTTTGTGAGTTGTTTCAAATAAGTTGATTGGTGTTGGAAAAGAGTAGGAAAGTTCATGCTTAAGTGGTAAAACGGAGCTTGTTTTTGACTGTGACTTAGACTTTATCATGTCATGCTTGATATTGTTTTGGATTTATGCTTAGTGATTTTTGCTGTAGCATGACATGTTATAAAAAATTGAGATTGCTTATTGTGCCTTGAAAGAATCATGCGTTGTTTTAGCATATTAAAACATAGTATTGTGGTATTCTCCTTTGATGCTTTATTTGGGTTAACTTGGCGCATGCTCACACCATGTTATGACTATCCCAAGTCACTGTAGCCTCTATGATCCTTTAGTTTTCGACTTGTAATATCGCTTTATGCTTTAATTAATGATGTTTTGTTGCTTTGCATGATTATGGCCATTATTGCTCTCTTAGTTGGTCGCTCCTAGTCTTTTGCTAGCCTCCATAACCAAGTATGAGTTCCACTCATGCATCCAACTCCAAATAAAACCAAGTTATTCAAAAGAGTCCACCATACATACCTATTAGCATTTGCTATTCCAAGTATATTCATGTTTTTATCTACCTTCCAAATTAAACTTGTTATGAGAAAACTAGTGATTAAAGCTCTCACGAACTTGATGGCACACTTTACTTTTATTGCCCTTAATAAAATTGAACCATTGTGTCGTCTATGTTGTATATGCTTGCACTTATATGTTGGGGATTAGCAGAACCATGTTGTCATGGGGAACGCTTTCAACATTGCACTTGTACTTTGTACCTAGTTGATATCATGCTCTTTTGTCTATGGATGTCGTCGGTGTGAAATGAAAGGGGAGCTTGTAACTCCATGGAGTTATGTATGTGTGTTAGAGAAATGCCTAGGCCGCCGGTCTAATCCATGCCTAATCATGGTGGAAACCTGCAGTGTAACCATAATGAGCAATCTATGACGCATTCTTCTTATAAAAAAAGAGATAGAGATTGAGAAAAAGAGAAAAAGAAAAAAAGAGATATGAGAAAACAGGAAAGAGAGAAAAAAAGCACCATTTTCCCATGGTAAATAAGAATATTATTGAGATGCTCGTTGTCTGCTTGCCTTGTCATTTTGATATGGGGATTCTTTCGTATAATCAGGCAAGGGGTACCCCGTTGGCGGTTCTCTATGATACACATGTACTTACTATGACAAGAACTTACCGGTAACTAAACTTGAGTAGCATGAGGAGCGGCCCTCGTATTCAAGGGACATGAGATTTCCAACTTATACTTTGTCAAGCATATACTCCATAGTTTGTTCACTTTAACCTTAATTAGTTCAAGATGCTTATGATAGGGGCAATGAGAGCTGAAAGCTAATATGTACCATAATTTTTGGAAGCTCTTTATGAAACTTGAATCCCTACTTCCTTCCATGAAGGCCTTTCTTCCACTTTTATATTGAGTCTCCACCTTCTATCTTTATGCACCTATTGAGAGAGCATAGTGGCCATTCTTAGTTCTATGTGCATTGTCCTAAGACTTGTTGATTGATGCATAACTTTGATATTGCTTGTTCTTAAACTATTTGTATCTAGTCACCCTTATGAACTTTGAAGGTGTCCTATGCATTTATGTTTTGCTACACTATGAGGGACAAGCTGAATACCATTCTCATTGTGTTTTCTTTATGTGAAACAAACAAACGTCTTTCAAAGCATTGTTATTCATGAATCTTTTGTTTGTACCTTTTCATGCTACAACATAGTTTCTATGTCTTATTGTTAGAACTCTATCTTTCATGTTCATGTTTAGAGTACCTTGATCCCAACTATCAATGCTTTTACAATAATGATGATCAAGATTGTGTTGGCTGCGTGTCACCTTAAAAATTATATTATTTTTATCGTTTACCTACTCGAGGACGAGCAGGAATTAAGCTTGGGGATGTTGATACGTCCATAACGTATCTACAATTTTTGATGGTTTTATGCTAATAATATGTTTTTGATACTCCTTTTTGTATAAAGTTTATGATTTATTTGGACTAACCTACTAATAGTTGCAAAAGTGCACAATGTTCTTGTTTTACACTTTGATGTGTAGGAATTACCAAGAATACAAGTGGAAACCTTGTTGGAGTCAAATTGAGATTTTCCAGAAATCTGTCTCAGAACTCTTTTTGAAGATGGTCACGTTTCGGGTCGAAGACGGCGTCAAACGGAGAACTCTTTTGGAAGTTTCGCGACAAACGTTCTGAACATAAAATTTAGCTGATTCCGAGTCCGGACGGGCCCGATAGACCCGATTTACTACAGCCCAAGATGGGGTGACGGGAATCCGAGAAGCTATATAAAGGGAGGAAACCTAATTCGTGGGAGACACCTCCACCCACGAATTTGCAGCCACTAAAGCCATGTTTTTGCCTCCCCTATGGATTCCGTCTCCATGGGGAAGGGCTCCCAAGAAGCCATGAAGGTAGGGCGCTAAGGGGCAGTGCTCCCCTGTGATACTGGCGGCGGGGAAAGAGTCCTCCACGCCACCGCCGCCTCTTCACCATCTTCACCGCCATCTCCATCACCGTTGCTGACTCCCATGATGAGGAGGGAGTAGTTCTTCCTCGAGGCTAAGGGTTCTATCGGTAGCTATGTGTTCATCTCTCTCTCTATGCGTGATCATATTGTGATCATGAGCTTTGTAATCAAGTAGATCTACCTTGCTACTCAAGTGCTTCAATAGATCTCTGCTCTCCCCATGTGTGTGAAAGTGATAGCGTGCACACCATGGTGGCACTTAGGATAGAGATTACAAATACTTGTTATGAGTTATATTTGGAGTTGGATGTCTCTATGAAATTGTGGTGTTTGTTGGAACCATCTAGAGCTCAAGGTGACTGTGTGGGGTTATCTAGATGGGGAAAGCGAACTTTAAGGTGTGCTGTTATAGCCCTACCATGGATTAGAGTGTCCAACCGGAGAGTAGTTCAGAGTTGTATCATGAAGAGAAGATATTTATATGAGAGTGTTCACTAGTGAAAGTATGATCCCTAGGCCTTGTTTCTAAGCATTGAAACACCATTTGCAACTGGATCTGTTACATGTTTGCTTGCTTCCATCTTTTTTTCAGTTTGCCTTTAGTCTTTTCCACGCCATCAAGCTATTTTCTGGCACCGTTGTCTTATATCCATACCACTTGTATTTTACTATTTCTTCGTCGAACTAGTGTACCTATACACCTGACAAGTGTATTGGGTGTGTTCGGGACACAAGATACTTCTTGTATCTTGATTGCAGGGTTGCTTGAGAGGGATACCTTTGACCACTTCCTCCCTGAGTTCGATAAACCTTGGGTGATCCACTTAAGGGAAACTTGCTGCTATCCTACAAACCTCTGCACTTGGAGGCCCAACAACTATCTACAAGAATAGAAGTGCGTAGACATCACTCACCATCCTAGAACACCGTACGTCTCACACCCCTCTCTTCCACACGCCTCGAGGACCCCCTCATGGCGTACTTGTCATCAATCCGACGACACCTGTTTCTAGGTCATACGATCCCCCATGCCCAAGTATCCGATTTCGAGACCTCAAGGGCCAACCAGTTGTAACTGGAGTGACCCCTTTAGCCATCAGGTCGGCCTCAGTTTTATCCCATTTGGGCATGACACTCCTGTAGCCACATGTGCCCATATGATGGTGATATTTCTTTTTGGAAGCATTTAGCTTATTCTTTTCCGACCTTGCCTTAGCTGGTTCCGATTCCTTGTATTTTAGAAAATGCTACCCAGTTGATGGCTCTGTGTATGGCGCCCAGAAAAATGCTTGATAACGGTGTTGATGTAGAGCTCGTTGGGAACCCCAAGATGGAGGTATGATGAGCACAGCAGCAAGTTTCCCTGAGTTATGAAACCAAGGTTTAATCGAACCAGTAGGAGCAAGGAAACACCCCAAAGGTGTTACTAGCTGAGCTTTGGCAGGGCGCACTACCGGTGCTAGTAGCAACGTGGAGACCTGCACAACACAACCACAGAACTTTGTCCCCAACTTGCGATGAGGTTGTCAATCTCACCATGTTTTGCGGAAAACAAAGGATTAAACATATCGAATGGAAAGAAGTAATAGTTTGCAGAAAGTAAACACAAATCAGTAAAAGATTGTAGATTGAATATAAAAGACAAGGACCGGGATCCATAGTTCACTAGAGGTGGCTCTCCTTAAGATAGATAACATGCTGGGTGAACAAATTTTAGCGGGGCAATTGACAAACATCAAGAAAGCAATACATGCATATACTAATCATCTTGAATCCTTTGGAACTTGATTGGGAATTACAACATAATACATAGACCGCCATCCAACTGCATCTATGACTAATAATCCACCTTCAGGTTATCATCCGAACCCCCTCCAGTATTAAGTTGCAAGCAACAAATTATTGCTTTACGAACTGCGTGTAAAGTAAACAATATGATTGTTCTATGAACAAATGATTGTTGTTTTCTCCCTAGTAGCAACAACACATCTAGTACCTTAGATATTTATGTCACTTCCCCAGATTACCAGAGGCATGAACCCACTATCGAGCATAAATACTAACTCTTGGAGGTGCTAGCATCTACTTGGCCAAGATAGCTACTAACAACGGAAAGCATGCAAGATCACAAATAACAAAGACATGATAGAATCAATAATCAATCTCAAATAGCATCTCGATATCCATCGGATTCCCGTAAACACAACATGCAGAATTACAAATAGATGATCTTGATCATGAACGGAGCTCACAAGATCTAGACATGAAACAACAAAGGAGGAGAACTAGCCATCTAGCTACTACATGGATCCGTAGTCCAAGGATGAACTACTCACGCATCACACTAGACGCTTGCATGGTGATGAAGAAGGCCTCCAGGGTGAATTCCCCTCTCCGGCAGGGTGCCGAGAAGAGCTTCAGATCCCTCCCGATCTAGGGATGGAGATGACGGAGGCTACAAACTCTTTCATGGATTTTTGATCGGGTACTTAGGGTTTTCATCCCGAGGGAAATATATAGGAGGAAGGAGAGGCCAGGAGGATGCCGGGAGCGGCCACACCACCCCCTGGCGTGGGCTAGGCCTGGCCACGCGGCCAGGTGGTGTGGTGGCCCCTGGCCCCTCTCCGTCTCATATTCTGGCACTTGATGACAACCGGAAAAATAGGCACTCTGGCTTTTGTCCCGTCCAATTCCGAGAATATTCATTTTCTGACTTTCCTGGAACCAAAAACAGCAGAAAACAGGCAGCTGGCACTGTGGCTCTTGTTAATATGTTAGTCCAAGAAATCATATGAAAAGTACTCCAAAGTTCGAAAAAAACACAAGAAAGTGGATAAAACCAAGAATGGAACATCAAAAATTATAGATACATTTGCAATGTATCAACATCCCCAAGCTTAACTCCTGCTCGTCCTCGAGCAGGTAAGTGATAAAAAGAAAGAATAATTTTTGAGGTGACATGCACCATCAAAGACTTGATCAAAGTATTTGCAAAACATTCAAAGTTGGGATCATAGTACTTCAATCATAACTTGAAAGACAAAGTCTAGCAATAAGCAAAGAAACTATGATGCAACATGAAAAGGCACAAACAAAAGATTCATGAATAACAATTCTTTGCAAGACGTTTGTTTGTTTCACATAAAGAAAACATAGCATAATAGTATTCAGCTTGTCCCTCAATAGAGTAGCAAATATAAATGCATAGGACACCTTCAAAGTTCATAAGAGTGACTAGATACAAATAGTTTAAAACAAGCAATATCAAGTTATGCATCAATCAACTAGTCTTGGGACAATGCACATAGAACTAAGAATGGCCACTATGCTCTCAAAGTAGGTGCATAAAGATAGAAGGTGGAGACTCAATATAATGGTGGAAGAAAGGCCTTCATAGAAGGAAGTAGGGATTCAAGTCTCATAAAGAGCTTCCAAAAATTATGGTACTTATAGCTTTCAGCTCTCATTGCCCATATCATAAGCATCTTGAAGTGATTAAGGTTAAAGTCAACAAACTATGGTGTACATGCTTGACGAAGTATAAGTCAGAAATCTCATGTCCCTTGTATACGAGGGTCGCTCATCATGCTACTCAAGTTTAGTCACCGTTAAGTTCTTGTCATTGTAAGTACATGTGTATCATAGAGAACTGCTAATGGGGTACCCCTTGCCCGATGATACAGAAGAATCCCCATATCAAAATGACAAGGCAAGCAGACAACGAGCATCTCAGCATTCTTCTTATTTACCATGGGAATATGGTGCTTTTTTCTCTCTCTCTCCTCTTTTCATAGTATCTCTTTTTTTCTCTTTTCTCTTTTTTTCTCAATATAGGACTCTTTTTTTATAAGAAGAATGCTTCATAGACAGCTCATTATGGTTACGCTGTAGGTTTCCACCATGTCAGCATGGATTAGACCAGCGGCCCAGACATTTCTCTAACACATATACATAACTCCATGGACTTACAAGCTCCCCTTTCATTTCACACCGACGACATCCATATACAAAAGAGCATGATATCAACTAGGTACAAGTACGAAGTGCAATGTTGAAAGCGTTCCCCATGAAAGCATGGTTCTGCTAATTCCCAACAAATAAGTGCAAGCATATACAACATAGAAGATACAATGGTTCAAGTTTATTGAGGGCAAGAAAAGTAAAGTGCGCCATCAAGTTCGTGAGAGCTTTAATCACTAGTTTTCTCATAAGAAGTTTAATTTGGAAGGTAAACAAAAGCATGAATATACTTGGAATAGCATAAGCTGGTAGGTAGGTATGGTGGACACTTTGTAATAATTTGGTTTAGGGAGTTGGATGCATGAGTGGAACTCATACTTTGTTGTGGAGGCTAGCAAAAGACTGGGAGCGACAAACTAAGGGAGCAATAATGGCCATAATCATGCAGAGTGACAAAACATCATTGATCAAAGCATAAAGTGATACTACAAGTTGAAAAATAAAGGATCATAAAGGCTATGGTGACTTGAGATAGTCATAACATGGTGTGAGCATGTGCCAAGTCAACCCAAATAAAGCATCAAAGGAGAATACCCTATACTATGCTTTAATATGCTAAAACAACGCATGATTCATCCAAAGCACATTAAACAATCTCAATTGTTTATAACAAGTCATTCTACAGCAAAGAATACTAAGCATAAAGCCAAAACAATATCAAGCATGGCATGACAAAGCATAGGCCACAGTCAAAAAAACAAGCTCTTTTTACGACATAAGTATGAACTTTCCTACTCTTTTCCAAACCAAACCAAACTATTTGCAAACCAATGTATGAAAGAGGGGGTCCAACCAATTTATTCAGCAAACTAAGAAAACCAAGCAAACGAAAAACCAAAACGAAAACGAAAAAGAAGACGCTCCAAGAAAAACACAACTGTGCATGAAACAATAAAAATGAAGCGTTTGGAAGAAACCTGGAATTTTTATTGATGAAGAAGGGGATGCCTTGGGAATCCCCAAGCTTTGACGCTTGTACTTCTTGGATATTTCTTGGGGTGACACGCGTGGCATCCCCAAGCTTGAGCTTTAGTCCATCCTTCATCTCATTACTCATTCCTTCCATACACCTGAAAATTTTCCTTCATACAAAACTTCACACAATCTTTATTAGCAACATTAGTGCACTCAAGATAAATAAGTCTTAAGGTTCAGTTCTAACACCAAATGAACTTCCATTAGAACACTAGATACTGTAGCACTTCTCTCAAAAAGCTCAATTCCCCAAAAGAACTAAAAAAGGAACCAACAAGAAGCAAATGCAGAAAATGGCAGAAATCTGTCAAAACAGACCAGCAGGTAAAGACGAATTGTTTCGAAGACCTTCTGTTGCTCAAATCAAAAAGAGTTGAACTAACGAAAGTTAGATAACAACCTGGGGCATAAGCACAAAAATTCACGCCTCAAAAATACATTCATAGATTTTACACGAATGTTTACGGTGAAGCACAGAAATCTGTTTCGGGACAGCAACTTTCCCAATCATTACTTCTCTCTCATTAGAGGTTACTCTTGGCACAAAAAGCAAATAAAAAGGATAAGGAGAGGTTATTACTGAAGTAATAACGTCCAAGACTCATCGAAAACTTTTGGGTTATCTCCCAATAAGTACTTTTCTTTAACGCCTTTAAGTTAGGCATAAGAAGCAAGAAAGAATCAAGTGTTCTCAAATGAAGAAGCATTAAAACCAAATTTCTTGCCCTTACCTCTCTTACTTTTATTCCTAACCTTGGGGAAAATATGATTGTTTGGTGGAGAAGAAAGGTGAATGGTCCCTTTTCCCACATCTATTATTGCTCCAAGGAGTTCTAATAGGGACCTTCCAAGTGTAATTTGTCCTTTTCCTGCACATTCAATACCAAGATAATCAATAGAAATCGTTTTCCCAAGGATCTTTGTAAACACTCCTTCAGCTATTCCAAGAGGTAATATGGTAGTATTATTAGCAAGAGATATTTCTTTTCCTCCTTCAGTGAGCCCCCAAGTATTCAGAGATTTATAAATATCTTTGGGCATAAGACAAAATTCAGACATGATATCACAGCGAACATGAAAAGTTTCAGTGTTCATCTCAATCTTTACTGCAGGGAACCACTTTGATGGTTCAGAGTTTATTGGAACATAATTGTGATGCTCCCTAAGCATATTATAGCAACTTTCTAAGCTAGTAGTGCTAGTCTCAAGAGTGTTCAACCTAGCAAATATTTTTGTGAAAGAAATATCATTTTGGCTAGGCATGTTGTAAGTGAGGATCAATTTATTTATAGCATTAATAGCATCATCCTCATTACATTGGAGGAAATCTCCTCCCACAATAGCATCTAAAGCATATCTATAGCAAAGAGCAATCCCAAGGTAAAAACTGCTAAGGAACAAACTTTGAGTCATTTTAGGCTCAGTTTTTTCATGTAGATCAGAGATTCTAGACAAAGCTTCTTTAAAACTTTCCTCAATTCCTTGTTTAAAAGTGAAAATCATTTCCTCGGGTGACATAGTGACTGGAGCAAGGCTAGACATAGTGGCAACTCAAGATAGGAACTAATTTTTTTGTGTTTTTGAAATAAGAAAGCAATCTAGTAAAACTAATTTTTTTGTGTTTTTGAATAACAAAAAAGCAAACAAAGCACAAAGAAAACTAAGCAAAACAAAAACAACAAAGTAAAGAGATTGGTTATGAGGGACTCCCCTTGTGAAGATGTCCTTGACTCCTCGGCAACGGCGCTAGAAAAATGTCTTTTGATGGCGTGTGGTTGACGTGGGAGTTTCTTCTTCTTCTTCGATCCCCGGCAACGGCGCCAGAAAAATGCTTGATGGCTCGGTGTATGGCGCCTAGAAAAATGCTTGATGGCGGTGTTGATGTAGAGCTCGTTGGGAACCCCAAGAGGAAGGTATGATGAGCACATCAGCAAGTTTCCCTCAGTAATGAAACCAAGGTTTAATCGAACCAGTAGGAGCAAGGAAACACCCCAAAGGTGTTACTAGCTGAGCTTTGGCAGGGCGCACTACTGGTGCTAGTAACAACGTGGAGACCTGCACAACACAACCACATAACTTTGTCCCCAACTTGCGATGAGGTTGTCAATCTCACCGTGTTTTGCGGAAAACAAAGGATTAAACGTATCGAATGGAAAGAAGTAATAGTTTGCAGAAAGTAAACACAAAGCAATAAAAGATTGTAGATTGAATATAAAAGACAAGGACCGGGATCCATAGTTCACTAGAGGTGGCTCTCCTTAAGATAGATAACATGCTGGGTGAACAAATTACATCGGGGCAATTGACAAACATCGAGAAAGCAATACATGCATATACGAATCATCTTGACCCATCTGGAACTTGATTGGGCATTACAACATAATACATAGACCGCCATCCAACTGCATCTATGACTAATAATCCACCTTCAGGTTATCATCCGAACCCCCTCCAGTATTAAGTTGCAAGCAACAAATTATTGCTTTACGAACTGCGTGAAAAGTAAATAATACGATTATTCTAAGAACAAAGGATTGTTGTTTTCTCCCTAGTAGCAACAGCACATCTAGTACCTTAGAGATTTCTGTCACTTCCCCAGATTACCAGAGGCATGAACCCACTATCGAGCATAAATACTAACTCTTGGAGTTGCTAGCATCTACTTGGCCAAGATAGCTACTAACAACGGAAAGCATGCAAGATCACAAATAACAAAGACATGATAGAATCAATAATCAATCTGAAATAGCATCTCGATATCCATCGGATCCCCACAAACACAACATGCAGAATTACAAATAGATGATCTTGATCATGAACGGAGCTCACAAGATCTAGACATGAAAGCACAAAGGAGGAGAACCAGCCAGCTAGCTACTACATGGATCCGTAGTCTAAGGATGAACTACTCACGCATCACACCGGAGGCTTGCATGGTGATGAAAAAGGCCTCCAGGGTGAATTCCCCTCTCCGGCAGGGTGCCGGGAAGAGCTTCAGATACCTCCTGATCTAGGGATGGAGATGACGGCGGCTATAGACTCTTTCGTGGATTTTTGATCGGGTACTTAGGGTTTTTGTCCCGAGGGCAATATATAGGCGGAAGGAGAGGCCGAGGGGGTGCCGAGAGCGGCCACACCACCCCCTGGCGTGGGCTAGGCCTGGACGCACGGCCAGGTGGTGTGGTGGCCCCTGCCCCTCTCCGTCTCGTATTCTGGCACTTGATGACAACCGGAAAAATAGGCACTTTGGCTTTTGTCCCGTCCAATTCCGAGAATATTCATTTTCTGACTTTCCTGGAACCAAAAACAGCAGAAAACAGGCAGCTAGCACTGTGGCTCTTGTTAATAGGTTAGTCCAAGAAATCATATGAAAAGTACTCCAAAGTTGGAACAAAACACAAGAAACTGGATAAAACCAAGCATGGAACATCAAAAATTATAGATACGTTTGCAATGTATCACCAGTTATCTCGCTGCTTCTCTTGTGGGCCAGTGAATTTAGGAGCTTTTTTCTCCTTCAGATAGTTTTGGTATAATATTTTCTTCTAGTCCTTGAATTGTGTGCCCATCTTTTGAAGAGCCCACTCCTTGACTTTCGACCTCATTTTCTGTGTGAGCTCATCTGTTCACAAGACTGGTAGGGTGAAATGTGTCATCAGAGAATTGCAAAGACAATCTTTGGCTCTATCATCGACGAAACTAGCTCCATCTTGATCCTTTTTCTTTCCTAGCTTGTTCCAATTCTGAATGGTGATCGGGATGGTGTCCCTAACAATCACTCCTCATGGATTTACAAAGGCATTGGCACTCTCCATGGGCTCCAATGGTTAACCCTGCTCAAACACAATGTCAATTGTGAAACGAACATCAGTGGCCAACTTTTAGGCTGGACCTCATTTAGTTGCAGAAGTGGAGCCTGATGCGGAGGTGTAAGAGAAGTAACATTCATCAGCATATATATATGAAGCAATTAATTTATCTACTAGTGATCGTTAGAGGATTTATATACCTCGCCATGGTCTCCACCATCATCTCCACCATGGTCTTCACCGTCGTCTCCACCATCGTCTCCTCCAGAAAAATTTAGATACTGGGAGCCATCATCTCCACCGTCGTCTTCTCCATCATATTTTTTATAACCTCCAGTACCCTCATCTATCATGTCAAGGAGCTTCTCTTCATTTTCTGCACTGTCCATAGCTTAACTAATATAGTAGATAAAACAATTTTACATTAAGTAAAAGAATAATACAATTGCGACAACTCGGATATAGAAGAAAGATTAAGTACTAATAAAGAGAACAATATAATACATGTCGGATAATTCAGATAATGCAACAATAACGTAAGATAGAGTACAATAATTCATCTCGGATAATCCAGATGATGCAACAATAATAATAACATAGAGTACATCCGCTCATATCAAACTAGGCGTCGACTACCGGTTCCTGAGCCGCGGGAGGTGTACACCCAAAGGACAGAAACCATCACCAGAGAATAGCTCGGTGAGGTCTGTGAAGAAACTGCCACAAATTGGAGAACCTGATCTCCAAAATAGTCATATACTGGCAGACGTGCTCGTCCTCGTCCCTGACATGACGACGTACCACCTCCTCGGGGGCCAGCTCCCTCTACACATCTCTTGGACCGTGCGACCGCCACCAAAGAAGCTCTGGGTCAACGACGACACTTGGATTCCTCACCAAGCTCTGAGTCTCGGCAGGTAGCACCTCCCAGTGCCAGCCCGGTGGGGCCTAGGCTCGGACATCCCCAGACCTGGCGGAGTCCACTACTTCGTTGATACATTGCAAATGTATCTATAATTTTTGATGATCCATGCTTGGTTTTATCCACTTTCTTGTGTTTTGTCCACACTTTGGAGTACTTTTCATATGATTTCTTGGAATAACCTATTAACAAGAGGCACAGTGCAGTTGCCTATTTTTTGCTGTTTTTGGTTCCAGGAAAGTCAGAAAATGAATATTCTCGAAATTGGACGGGGCAAAAGCCAAAGTGCCTATTTTTCCAGAAGACTCCAGGAGCCAGAATACGAGACGGAGAAGAGCCAAGGGCTGGCCACACCACCCCCAGGCGCAGGCTAGGCCTGGCCGCGCCAGGGCATGGTGTGGGCCCCCCAGGCACCCCCTCGGTCTCCCTCTTCGCCTATAAGAAGCCTTCTGACCTAAAAACTCCGGGGGGTTCGACATTTTTTCAGAAGGAGTTCCGCTCCGCTGCCACCACTAGATTCCACAAAACAGCACCAGAAACTCCGTTCTGGCACCCTGCCGGGACGGGGAATTGGAGGAGATCATCGCCATCATCATCTCCATCGCTTCTCCATCGACCATCCATGTTTCTCCATCTATGAGTGAGTAATCCCCCGTTGTAGGCTATGGGGATGGTAGGGATTGGATGAGATCGCTCATGTAATGGCATCAGATTGTTAGGGCATGGTGCCTAGTATCTTTTATTAGTGCTTTATGACTTTGTTGCGACTTGTTATGCTTAATGCTTGTCACTAGGGCCCGAGTGCCATGATTTCAGATCTGAACATGTTATTGATTCATTATGATAGTATTGTTTATGGTCGTATCTACAAGTTGTATACACACGTTGTTGTCCAGAACCAATGGCCCGGAAGTGACAGAAATCGGGATAACCGGAGGGAATGGCTTTGATGTGAGGATCACATGTGTTCACGGAGTGTTAATGCTTTGCTCCGGTGGTCTATTAAAAGGAGCACCTTAATTGCCAGTAGTTCCCTTGAGGCCCCGCTGCAAACGGGCTGGCAGGACAAAATATGTTGTGCAAGTTCTCATTGCGAGCACGTATAACCATATATGGAACACATGCCTAGGATTATCTAGTACTGGGATGCTTTATCTTATTTATCTGCAATTGCCCTATGTTCTGATTTCTATTTGAATTTTCTTGTCCATGCAACGCCCGTCCATCCATCCCTATTCCTACCGCACTCGAATCCCACTGTTTAATGCTATTGTTACTGCTGTCTTTATTTTACTACTGCTGTTACTTTGCTATTCCTACTACAAAACTGTTGCTACTGATAAACTGATGTGAGCAAGATTGTTTCCAGGTGCAGCTGAATTGACAACTCAATTGTTTAGGCTTATAAATATTCTTTGGCTCCCCTTGTGTCGAATCAATAAATTGGGTTTCACTTCCCTCGAAATACTGTGATACACCCCTATACTTGTGGGTCATCATCCATCATTGCCGCCGAGTGGACGACAAGGACATGACATAACTAAATAATAACATAAACAATCATATAACATAAACACAGAATTAAACCCCCTGAACCTAAACCCCGACTCTAAACTAAATCCATAAAACCTAACTAAACTAAACCTGATCTCGGGTCACAATATGTGGACTTCACCCTAAACTAAACTAAATCCCCTAAACAATAAACTAAACTAACCCTAAACTAAACTAAGGCCTTGTTTGCATGTTTCTTACCCCGTGTTCAAAATGGGACCTAACCCTAAACTAAACTTACCCTAAACTAAACTAACCCTAAACTAAACTAACCCTAAACTAAAATTAATTAACCATAAACCAAAATTAACTAACCCTAACCAAAATTAACGGGGCTGCACGGCGGGGCTCACCCGAAGACGGTTTTGTGGCGCGGGGCTGCACGACAGTGCGGGGCGGCGTGGCGCGACGAGGCGGCGCAGCGCGGAGATGGTGCGGGCAGCGAGCTCCTGATCTCCACGAGCGAGGGCGGCGGCGGGACGGACGACGCAGAGACGGTACAGGAGGACGACGACGAGCTCCTCTCCATGGGCGCGGGCGGCGAGCTCCTCTCCACGGGGACGGTCGAGGAAGGTGAATTGGGTGCTCCGGGTCGTGGCTAGACCCAGGGTGGAGGGGTTGGTATTTATACCCCCCATTGAGCCCCGTTTTTTAATACAAACTGGGACTAAAGGGTACCCTTTAGTCCTGGTTTGTATTACAAACTGGGACTAAAGGCATTTTCGGTCGAAGCTTTTCACGTGCGAGCCCTACCCCTTTAGCCACGGTTTGTAATACAAACCAAGGCTAAAGGGGTTTTTTTGGCACCAAATTGAAAGTTGTGTATAATTTTGTTGCCACATTCTTAGAGCCGTCAAGCCATGTTTCCTGCCATTTTCCCCCGCTTCCCGCCATGTTTTCCCGCCATTTCCCTCTATATCTAGACCCATCGACATTGTCTTCTACACATCCACACCTTCCTCTCTCACAACAATGGACACCGCTTACTGGGCCTTTCTGACCTTCAAGGAGATCGAAGCGTTGTGCGCCTCTAGCTACCCATGCCCGCCGGGGTACCGGCTGCCTATTGGCTGGATGCTTAGAGCTGGAGGGGTTCCTATCCCTCCAGCGCCCCAAGGTTCCGCCCGCCAAGCGGCCCTACCTCAAGCTCACACCGGAGCAGCGGATGGATCCCCATTGGGATCCCGACGACCTCGATAGCTGGAATGCCTTCTTAGCAAACCGGCAGGAAAGGGAGCTCGCCAGTTACGAGGGTGACGGCCCGCCCCCAGTGAACCACAATGAGGCCAGTCACCGCCTATGGTGGGCGAACCGGACTATCGCCAGCGTGATGCGCTATATCGCCATGTGAGATCATCCTCGCCTGAGGTACCCGCACTTTCACCAGCCGCGGAGCCACAAGAATGGTGGCGGTGGTGAAGGCCGAGGGCGTAACGACGTCGTCATACGGGATCCCCGTCCCCCGCGCGTCGTGAATCTGAGGACGGAGTGGAAGGTGCCCCCTCCCTGTCCTCCCGTGCACAAACCAGGGAAGGGATGAGGATCAAGCCACGTGGTACGAGCGATGACGATGACGACTCTAGGGACGACCCTGAAGCTGTGTACTATAGGGATAGACATGATTATGACTATTGTTTATGTTTTAATATTAATAAATGTCTTTGTTGTTGGCCACAAAAAGTTGCAATACTACCTATTGAGATCGAGAAAGTTCAAATCAATATATATAAGCAGATCATTAAAAATAAAGGTTTAATATTATATATCACCAACATCCACACATCTATATTGTTGGGGTTTTCTTCTAATCCATAACCATGGAACATCTTCCTTACTTAACGGGATGCTTGGGCCATCCTTCACTATGAAGGGTGGAATTTCATGAAACTTATCATGATCTTCTGATATGTCTATCTTCTCCTCCACCCCCATGATGAGTACATATTTGCATCATGTTTACATTATTATTTTGCATTGTAGATGTAGGATCTCAGTATTTTACGACGCTCGTGCGCACATTTTATGTCTGTTTTCACCAGGATCAAGATAGATAATGGATCTAATGGATAGAATTCTTGGAGCAGTTGTACTATGGAGAAAAGGAGTCAAAACCAACATAAATCACTTATTTGGGAAATATTAATAATACCATAAGAAAACTAGAAGCAAATAAGGGAGGCAGAAGGTTCAACGACCAACTATACGGCAGGAGCAAATTTTCCGGTCGTATAGCTCAGGCCGTATAGTTGGTGCCGCCTCCGCCTCGTCAAATAGTTTCACACCATGTAATTGGTTTGAGGAGACGACATATAAAACACTCAGAAATCGCAGAAACCTCACCTCCGAAAGGCATCTGGAGGGGGAACTCATCCACCAGGAATCCATATTTACCCTGCGCAGATCCGGGAGGCTAAGGCATCGATCTTCATCATCCACCGCTGCATCACCACCATCTCCATCCATCCCATCTACATCTTGTCTAGATCTTGTTGTAATTCCCGTACTCGTGGATTTATAAAAGTACTATTCATGTATGATTGTTTCTATTACCATTGCCATGTTGTTGATTGCCTCCATGTCTGAGTAGATCTCTAGTTCTTGGGGAGATGTAGAAACCCTAGTATGAGATCGAAATAAGATAAAGTCTATTATGATATTCATCGCTGTGACCATGTGTTAGATTTTCTACATCTTGATGTTGAGATAAGTCGACCTCTCAATATTTTCCTCTCATGGGGACTTGATGGAGGGAACTACTAGTTGGTAGACGAAGTTGTGCTAGCACTTATAGTGACTATAAAGTTGTTGGCACCCCTTACGTATCAACTGGGAAATTGAGGAAACTCACGGAACACTATCCATTCCATGGGATACGTCCTACGGGATTACGTCCCTTAATAGTGCAGTAACTTGATTGATGTCGATTGCTGACTATTGTGGTTATGAGGATGATGAGAGCAGCGGTTGTTGCCTAATTGTCCAAATACGGAGTTCCTCCCACACATACATAGTTGAGAATTTTCATGATAATAATCTTTATCTTAGATCCTTATAATAGTAGTGGTGTATCCACTACTCCCTGAGAACGCTTTTTCCCTACTGCAGTTTCAATCTCTCTTACATACACGATACTTACTTTCTGTATTAAGTTATTTTACTTTACTTT
Source organism: Avena sativa (assembly GCA_916181665.1). Lineage (NCBI taxonomy): Eukaryota > Viridiplantae > Streptophyta > Magnoliopsida > Poales > Poaceae > Avena > Avena sativa. The sequence continues at coordinate 536,449,246 of OV702289.1, read as the reverse complement.
ACTATTTCTCTTATAACTAAAACCCCAAAACACCTTTTTACACAATACTCGCATTTTATCTTGTTTCTTAGAACTTAATCTAGCATTTCTATCATAATATTTATTTCAAGAGTTATTAGACTTCAGACTCCTGCTCCCTGTGGGATCGATATCTTTATTTTGAAACTAGCTACAAACGACCTGTGCACTTGCAGTCATCAAGCTATTTTCTGGCACCGTTGCCAAGGAGCTAAGCGCTATAGGTCTTTTAGTTTTTGCTTATTTATTTTTGTCTTGCTAATTTTTTTTTGAGTTACAGGTTCCCACCAACATGATGGAGTTTGAACATATGAATAGTGCTAACCCACTCAACTGCTTTGGGAAGCCGTATGATATTTATAAAAGAGACAACTCAAATGAGAAGACAAGGGGGTTTGAAATAAATCCTCTACTACTTAGTATTCTACATAAGAAGAAATTTACTGGAGATGAAGAAGATCCTGATCCATATGAGCATATTGCATGTTTCAAAGATATATGTGGCACTTTTCTATTAACAGGATATACCGCTGATGAGTTAAGGGTTAAACTTTTTAGTCATACTTTGACTAGTACAACTCTCTCATGGTATAGATCTCTACCACCTGAAGCCACTAGTACTTGGGATAATCTAGCTTATGAATTTCTAGCAAAATATTATCCATTGTCAAAATCTTTTGGAATCAGGCGTCTTATAATGACTTGGAAAAACCGTTTTAATGAAGGACTAGTAAGAGCTTATTAGATTTAAAGATTTACTACGTCTATGTCCGCATCATGATTAATTTGAATGGTATTTATTGCATATCTTTTATGGTGGTTTAATTGAACCTAATAAAATTAAACTAGACTCTTTCGTGGAAGGAGCCTTTATGAATCTTCATATACCTAAAGCTTGGGCTTTACTTAATAGAATTCGTGATCATAGAGTTTGATGGAATTTTGGTCTAGGAAGTGAAGGAGGCGAAGAAATAGAACATGATTGTATTCATGACTACAATAAAAAAGGCCATGTTAAAGAATTATCTAAAGAACTTTACTTGGATTCAGATCTTGTGTTGCAAGTTGTTAAAGCTTTTACAGAACATATTAAAGCTCCAAAAGAGGGACCAGTCAAGTATGATCCACCACCCGAACCTCAGAAGAAAAGAGAAGATAAAGCAACATTGTCCTCCTTAGAACCAATAAATGAGACCCCTTTCCTAACACTGCACGAAATCGTATTCTTGAATATGAACAGGTCAAAGCAGTACAAGATAAAAAGGAAGAAGAAAGTATGCTAGAAGTCGTGGAACATCTGGAGGAAACCAAAGATGAAGATGTAACCAAGGAAGCAATTATGGCTATGTACAAACATTGTAACATAGTTGAACTTGGTGAAGAGACTTCCGTATTGGTTGAAGGTAAAACAAAGGTAAAAGATGTGGGTAAGCCTATTCTTGCTTGCATATTTAAAGAAACCTCGAATTACGGTTTATGTGATCTTGGCACCGAAGTTAATGTTATATCTTATGATTTCTAGAAATAAAAGAAGAAATAGAATCAGCTACAATTGAAAATACTGATATGACAATTATGTTAGCTAATAAAAATCTTAGAATTCCAATGGGAGTAGTTGAAGATGCAACTGTCACAATTGGCAATAAAAACTTTCCCATCGATTTTGTAGTTGTTGATATGCCAGATGACACTCTTTGCCCTATTATATTTGGAAGAAACTTTTTGGGTGATATAGGTGCCTATGTTAATTTCAAGAAGGAGATTGTGTCTCTTAAGCTTGGGGGAATTGAAAGTAAATTCCATTTTTCCAAATTTAAAGACAGACCTCCACAAATACAACAAGAAGAAGAGAGAACTATTGAAGAAATGGCGGCTCTTTGGTAATCAAGAAGAAGAAATAAATGAAGATCCAAATTATGAAGAAATAGTTATGGAGGACAAGTCCTTGGAAGAACTACAAGATGAATTTGATTCACTTCCCATAATGGGACCTCCAACCGAAGAGGCTTTTGAAGAGCCAGAAAATAGAGGGGACGAGGAACTACCACCCCTAGAGTTGAAGACTCTACCAGATAATCTCAAATACAGATTTCTAGATGATACAAATAAATTTCCTGTTATTATCATTGCTAAAGTTTCAGGAAAAGAAGAAGAAGAACTTATGGAGATACTTAAGGAGCATCGCAAGGCCTTTGGGTACTTAATGGATGACTTGAAGGGCATCAGTCCCATGATAGCCATCCATCGAATATTCATGGAGGAAGGTGCTAAACCAATTACGAAATTTAGTAGAATATTGAAGCCTGAAATGAAAGAAGTTGTAAGTAAAGAAAGTGTATGCCTATTGGACGCAGGTATAATCTATCATGTTAAATAAAGTGAATGGGTAAGTCTTGTCCATTGTGTCCCTAAGAAGGGTGGTTTCACTGTTGTTCCTAATGAAAATAATGAATTGATACCTACTAGAACTATTGTTGGGTATAGGATGTGCATAGACTTCAGAAAATTAAATAAAGAAACTAGGAAAGATCACTATCCTTTACCATTCATAGATCAAACTTTATAGAGGTTAGCAAACCATACTCATTTTTGTTATTTGGACGGATACTCTGGTTTTTCTCAAATAGCTGTTCATCCTGATGACCAACTTAAAACAACTTTCATTAGTCCTAATGGTTTACATGCTTACCGACGTATGCCTTTTGGTATATGTAATGCTCCGGCTACTTTTCAAAGATGCATGACTGCGTTTTTTGCGGATTTCATAGAACTTATAATGGAAGTATTTATGGATGACTTCTCTATCTATGGAACTTCTTTTACTAGTTGCTTGTTTCAAAAGATTTTTGCAGTGTTTCAAAGAAACCAATCTTGTTCTAAACTGGGAGAAATGCCATTTTATGGTCAAAGAAGGTATAGTCCTTGGACACAAGGTATTAGGTAAGGGAATTGAAGTTGATGGAGCTAAGGTTGAGGTAATAGAGAGAATGCCACAACCCAGGGATATTAAAGGTATAAGAAGTTTCCTTGGTCATGTGGGTTTTGTTAGAAGGTTCATTAGAAATTTCTCTAGAATATCTAAACCTTTGACTAACCTCCTGCAAAAGGGAGTAAGATTTAATTTTGATGATAAATGTCTTGAAGCCTTTGATAAACTCAAAAATGCTTTATCTCGTGTTGTCATCATTAAACCACCTATCTAGGATACAACCTTTGACTTAATATGTGAAGCTGGTGATGATGTTCTAGGAGTGACACTAGGACAACATATTGGTCGCAGATTTAATATTATACATCATGCTAGTAGAACTCTAAATGGTGCTCAGAAGAATTACCCAAAGGAAGAAAAGGAACTTGCTATATTTTTCTCTTGTTATAAATTTTGTTCTTACATAGTTAATGCAAAGGTAAGAGTTCATACGGATCATAATGGTTTAAAAGAACTCCTTGAGAGGAAAGAACATAAGACAAGACTGATTCATTGGATTCTTTGACTTCAAGAATTTGAGTTGCAGATTATGCAGAGGCGGGAAATAAAGATGTTAAATGCAGTGTCCATGATTGCCTAGTAGGACACCAATCTTGTTGAGAAGAACTTTAGTCCTGGTGATTTTTGTTTACGAGAATTATTCAACGAATTAAGGTCAATTCCTTCAAGGGAGAAGAAGTCTTTGTTGTTGGAAGAACTTTCTGATCCCCGAATAAGAAAATGGTAAGTGCAAGGTAAGTGTTCTTACCCAAATAAGTGATTTGTTTTCACAAATTTTACTCCTAAAAATTCTGCCTTTGAATTCCTTATAATTTTCTGAAGTTTTAGAGGGTTTTTACCAACTATACGGGCACAACTATACGACCAGAGAGGGAGCTCCCGCCGTATAGTTGGTCGTTAAACTCTCTGTACCATCTTTGTGAAATTATTTTTGTTATCTGAGCCTATACGGTCGCAACTATACGACCGGAGTAAAAATTCCGGCCATATAGTTGGTTGTTAAACTCTCAGATAGTTTTGCTTTTTGGTGTCTGTATTTATACGGTCGCATCTATATGACCGGAGCCAAAATTCTGGCCGTATAGTTGGTCGTTAAACTCTTAGACACTTTTGATTTTTGGTGTCTGTATCTATACGGTCGCAACTATACGACTGGAGCCAAAATTCCAGCCGTATAGTTGGTCGTTAAACTCTCAGACACTTTTAGTTTGTCTTTTCGTTTATTCATCTAAAAAAACTTATTGTCGGTTCCCGGTCGTGATTTAATCGACCTGGACTCGAGATATTTGGAAATATCTGCCCGGAACCAACTATACGGCCGTTCCTATACGGGTCGCACCCGTATAGTTGGTCGTTAGGCGGCAGGACTCTTCCAAATCCGTGATTTCTTTCCCTGTTTTGTTAAGATTATTTTCTTGGACGATAATTTGGCGTTTCTCGCGAGTTTTACCGACCTTTGACCCCCTTATATACTGCCATTGTCTCTCTCTAATCATAATCTCCAGAAACCAATCTATCTATTATTTACATGCGAGGGCTCTTAACCAAGGGATAGAAGTCAAGAAGAAAAGCTCCTATGGAGATCGGGAGCAACAGCGAGCGAGGCAAGGAGATCAAGACCATCCCCATAGAGTTCCTCGACGCCGACCATGGGTGTCGAAAGAGGAATTTGAAGGCCCTAGAGCTGAAGATTGAAGAGTTGGACAAGGATAAGCCAGGGACACCCAAACACCTTCGATTGCTGCGACTTTATATTGATAAACATGATGAAGATATCAAGCGGACAACCGAAGCGGGTTTTTCTATGAGTCTTAAGGTGCTACAAACACTTCAGGATAACAATGAGTTCATTAAAGAACAAGTGAAAGTGCTGGAGAGGAACAATCTTTTCTACAAGCTGCGTGTTAAAGAATTAGAATCTGGCCCGTGAGGAGAAGATACCAAATAATCGCAAGGGATTATTTTATCCCGCCTGGCTTGATTCCAAGCTTGGGGAGATCTTTAAGACCTTGTAATATATCTTATATGTTTTTATTATTTTTGCATTAGTCAAACTAGCAATAAAGTTTGCATCATTAGAATTCCCTTCAGGAATAGTCGACCCCTTTAATGAAATTCCGAGTTTATTATTATATATGGAGCAATATTGAGTTTGTGTTTGCTTTAATGATATATGAATGGCTTGAGTACGATTTTACTTGCACTTGATGATAGCAATAGGAGTCTTCCACACCATTGGTATTAATAGAACACATAAAGATAATTTGGTCAATATACTGTAAGTCTATGGTTTGATTTACAAAGAAAAATTATCTATACAATTAAGTTGAAAAAGAAACCTTGAACAAAGGAAAATGAAAGTGCTATAAAAATAGAGTGAGAACAAGTCGAGGTAGAATCTCCAAGTCATAAGAATGCTTCATATATAGTTGGAATTTGATAATTGAGATCGTTAAACTTTGAATTCCTACATAAGGTGGAATATATGGCTAACTCCTTTGCACAACACCTAAAACAGAAATGTGAGCATATATGCAAAAGAAAAGAAAAAAGAAAGAAGAAAAAGAGAAAGTTTGCAAAGAGCAAATAGGCATATACCACCGTATTGTAGTATGACAAAGAGACACTTTTGAGATTTTGAATCCCAAGTGAATACATTTGTAGCACCCCGATAAAATCACTACAAGAAAATTGCTTGTTATTTTATTTTTCTGCATCATCATCATCATGCCACCTTGCATGGAACATATTAGTAAATCATTGCATTCAAATTGTTACACTTGTGTTTGGTTCTTGATATGTATTTGAGCTTGCCATTGCTTCCTCTCTATTTTAACCCTCCTCTATTCTATCTCTAGTTGGTGCCATTTGATATGGAACCATAAAGTCCAAATTCCTATTACTTGAATCTTGCTATTTTATATTTGCCAAAATGCCCAAATTGAGTTGGGGGCATCATCTCTTAAATTCTCTTTATCACTAACTTGCCAATCTATCTGGTCCTTATGATTATTTTCAATTCTACCACATATGACACATGGGTTCCTTTTATTTGCCTTATTGATTCAAATCATGCCAATTTGATTTGTGAGGATATGTATATTTTGTGATCATCTTTCTCTATTTCTCCACTTCATATAATCTATATAATCCATATTACTTCTTGTGTTGATCTTCCTTATTCCATTTTTGTTGGACTCTATTCTTTGCAAATCTTGTGATCCTCTAGCCTCTTTTCTTTTTCAACACTTGGTCTCCTTCTTGTTTTTTTTTGCCTAGCTAAAATTCTACAACCACCAACGGTGTGCATGGCTTCATACTACCACACACACACTTTCAACTCCCAAGCCAACCGTGGTGTGCACCTCTACATACACACACCAACCGTGGCCCTTTCTTTTTATAACTTTGAACCCATCGAAAACCCATCTCAAATCAGCTTGTACCTGCATTTGTTGCTTAGCTGTTTCAAATCTCCCTTCTATTCAAATTCTGGACAGAGATCGGTGGTTTTAATTCAGCTCAGGCAGATAGCAGCAGAAGAATTCAGTCTACTTCAGCTAACAGTCAAAATACATCAGCAGCGATCAGCAGCGGCGGCAGTTCAGCGCCAGTAGCGAGCCGGCCCGACCTCCAGCGCCACGTCCGGCCCACCCGAGGTCCAGCAAGCATATCCCAAGCCGGCCTGTCCATCCCCTGTTCCTCTCCTTCCTGACAGCGTTCTATTCCTTGCCCCGAACGACAGAGCGCGAGCAGGTGGCCATCGCCGTCTCCACCTCCGTTAGCTTGCATCGCTAAGAGGTAGTCTGCGCCACATAGGCGTCGTGCAACCTTATCCTCCCTCTCTCTGGAACACTAGCAGCTCCCAGTCCTCTCCCCTCGAACGCGTCCGCCTCCCTCTCCATTCGGCACTTCCGAGAGTCACCGGCCCGTCTCGTCGTCGTGCCGCCGCTACATGCCATCCCCAGACAGTCTGAGACCACCACGAGCTCCTCTTCGCTGCCCTCTGCCTCCTCGCCGAAGCAATCGTCCGCAGAAGCAAAGGATCGATGCCACGGTCGATTTTCCCCAACTTTGGCCGCGCACTTCGATGATGATTCCGGTGGCTCTGCTACTTCCCCGCTGCCCCGACCCCTCCTTGATGTTTGTGGTGAGCTTCTGATCGTCATGGACCTCTCGCCCACTTGATCTCGCTGTCTGCCGTGACGTTGGCGTTGACCACCGTTGTCTGCCACCGCAGGTGCGCGTCGGCGCCGCTCCGACAACACCAGGTATCATCGCTGCCTTTTTCTGGTTCCTGCACCTGACGGCTTTGAACACGACCATCCCGGAGGCCTCTCGCGTCCTCGTCCACGAGTTCCCTGCTCGTCAAGAGCTCCCTGGCTGCTGTATCTACTGCTACTCAAAGTCCAGTGTGGAAAGGTAATTGGAGATTGCACAGCACCAATTGGGCCGGCTGCTCATGTATATATAGACGGACACATGTACAATTACAGGTACAACCCTGACAAAACACGGTGACCTATACGTAGTACAATATGTTACTCAACACCCCCCCGCAGTCGAAGGGTCGGCACCGACACATAGACTGGAGCGAAACTCAGGAAAAGTCGTGGACGGTAATCCCTTCGTCATGATGTCGGCAAACTGCTGAGACGTCGGTATGTGAAGAACTCGAACATGACCGAGGGCAACTTGCTCACGAACAAAGTGGATATCCAACTCAATATGCTTGGTGCGTCGATGATGAACGGGGTTGGCGGAGAGGTAGACAGCCGACACGTTGTCGCAGAAGACCACCGTGGCCTTGTCAACCGGACAACAAAGCTCGGAGAGAAGCTGGTGAAGCCACGTGCACTCGGCCACAGCATTAGCCACGGCGCGGTACTCGGCCTCGGCACTGGAGCGAGACACGGTGGGCTGCCTCTTGGAGGACCAAGAGACGAGCGACGAGCCAAGGTAGACGCAGTAGCCGCTGGTGGAGCGCCGCGTGTCCGGGCAGCCCGCCCAGTCCGCGTCTGAGTAGGCGACGAGGTCAGTAGATGTCGATGGCGAGGCATGCAGCGACAGGCCGTAGCCCATCGTGCCACAGATGTAGCGGAGAATCCGCTTCACCACAGCCCAATGGGCGTCCCGAGGAGCATGCATGTGCAAGCACACCTGCTGCACAGCGTACTGGAGCTCCGGACGTGTCAATGTCAAGTACTGTAGGGCGCCGACGATGGAGCGGTAGAACGGGGCATCGGAAGCCAGCGAGCCATCGGTGGCGGAAAGCTTGGCCTTCGTGTCGACAGGAGTAGGCGCGGGATTGCAATTAAGCATCCCTGCACGCTCAAGAAGCTCGCGGGCGTACTTCTGCTGATGAAGAAAGAACCCGTCCGCATGCCGGACAACCTCGATGCCGAGGAAGTAGTGGAGCGGGCCGAGGTCCTTCAATGCGAACTCAGCACGAAGACTGTCGGTGAGCTGTCGAAGAAGACCGGCGGTGGATGCCGTCAGGATGATGTCGTCGACGTACAGCAGCAGGTAGGCCATGTCGTTGCCGGTCCGGAAGACGAACAGCGACGCATCGGAGCGCGTGGAGCGGAAGCCGAGCTGATGCAGAAACACGGCGATGCGCTGGTACCAGGCGCGGGGCGCCTGCTTCAGTCCATACAAGGACCGAGAGAGCAAGCACACGTCATCGGGGCGCGCGGCGTCAACGAAGCCAATGGGCTGCTGACAGTAGACCTGCTCCGACAGGTGGCCATGGAGGAAGGTGTTGGAGACGTCCATCTGATGCACTGGCCACGCGCGAGAAACGGCGAGGTGCAGGACCGTGCGGATCGTGCCCGGTTTGACAACCGGGGCAAACGTATCCGTGAAGTCGACACCCGCGCGTTGCCGAAAGCCGCGGACGACCCAACGCGCCTTGTAGCGCTCGAGAGTACCATCGGAGCTGAGCTTGTGCTTGAAGACCCACTTGCCGGTGATGACGTTGGCGCGAGGGGGCCGGGGAACCAGCTCCCAGGTCCGGTTGCGCTGCAGCGCGTCGTACTCCTCCTGCATGGCGGCGCGCCAGTGCGGGTCACGCAGAGCGGCGCGAGCCGAGGTGGGCACCGGCGAGGGAGCAGACGTGGACGGCGCGCTCGGCCGCGAGGAGGACGCCTCCTGCTCGCGGGACGACGGCGCCCCCCCGTCATGCGGCAAGACACTGTTCCCGCTGGCCCAGAAGGCCCACTGGTCGGCGGGGTAGCGTGTAGACGGCCGCCGCACGCCCGCACGTGCTCGGGTGAGCATGGGCGCAGGAGCCGCAGCGACGGGCGGCGAGGGGGAGCCTGAGGTGCTCGATCTAGTCGAAGGCGTCGGAGGCGCCGCAGGAGGGGGCGACGCGGGCGCCGCAGGTGACGAGGGCACCGCGGGCGACGGGGGCGCCGCGGGTGACGTCGGCGCCGTGGGCCCAGCTGGGGCCGACGCAGGGGGGGCCGCTGAGGCCACCGGGCGCAGTCGGCGGCGCGCGGGTCCGGCCACAGGGGGGCCGGCGGGCGCCGGGGGCGTCGTCGTAGGTGTCGCCAAGAGTCCCTGCTGAAACGGAAAAGACAACTCGTCAAAGTACACGTGCCGGGAGGTGAGGACACGATGGGAGACCGGGTCGTAGCAGCGGTAGCCCTTGGTGTTGGCGGGGTAGCCTAAAAACACACAAGGGAGAGAGTGAGGCGCAAGCTTGTGCGCGGCGGTAGCGGCAGTGTTGGGATAACACTTGCAGCCGAAGACGCGGAGGTCATCATAGGCGGGCGGCGCACCGTAGAGAAGGTGGTGCGGCGTGTAAGACCAACACACGCGACACGGGCGGATGTTGACGAGGAGAGTCGCCATGGCAAGAGCATCTGGCCAGAATCGTGGAGGCATGTGGGCGTGGAACAGAAGGGTGCGGACACAGTCGTTGAGAGTACGTAGCATGCGTTCAGCACGACCATTCTGTGGGGAAGTGTAGGGACACGTGAGACAGAAGATGGCGCCATGGGCGGCGAGAAGAGAGCGAATAGTGATGTTGTCGAACTCTTTGCCGTTGTCAGTTTGTAAGGCGTGAATAGGGCGACCGAACTGAGTGGAAACAAAGGCGAAAAATGCGGTTAGAGTGGCGGCAACATCGGATTTGCGACGGAGGGGAAACGTCCATACAAAATGAGAGTAATCATCCAGAATCACAAGATAGTAATTATAACCAGAATTACTGGGAACAGGCGAGGTCCAAACATCACTATGAATAAGTTGAAACGGAAAAGACGCGACTGTGGAGGAGGAACTAAACGGGAGGCGAACATGTTTGCCTAGACGACAGGCGTCACAGGAGTGGGCATCCGTTTTATTACAGGTAAAAGAAAAGCCTTGCATTATTTGACGGAGAGCGGCGGAGCTAGGATGACCGAGGCGAGCGTGCCAGAGATCGACACCGGTGGAGAGGGCGAGTGAGCTGCAGGCGGTGGGGGAGGCCGAACCAACAGGGTACAGATCGCCGGGGCTGTCACATCGGTGGAGGATCATCCGAGTACGACCATCCTTGACAGAAAAACCAAAAACGTCAAATTCCACAGTCACAGGATTATCACGACAGAAAGATTTAACAGAAACCAGATTTTTAATCAAGGCAGGAGAAACAAGAACGTTGTTGAGAGAGAGAGTGGAAGTGGAGGGAAAAGAGACGGAACCGGTGTGAGTAATGGGAAGCGCATGACCGTTGCCAACGATGATGCGAGAGGAGGTGGAGGAGGGTGTAGAAGAAGAGAGGGTACCGGGGTGCGCAGCCATATGCGCGGAGGCGCCGGTGTCCATGAACCAGTCGCCGCCGCCACCATACGCCCCAGCGGTGGGGGCGCTCTGGAGGGCGGTCAGGAGCGCGGGATCCCACGGGGCCGAGCTCGGGGGGGCGACGTAGGGCGGGGCGGAGTAGGGCGCGGCGCCGTAGGCTGGGGTGGTGTCGTAGCCCGGCGTGACGGCGGGTTGGGGCGCCGCGTAGAAAGTCTGGTGAGTGGCCGGACGCGGCCCCATGATGCCCGGGTAGAGAGCGCGCGGCAGGGGCATGGAGTAGGCGTGGACGACCCCGGTCCACGGGTTGTGACCCGTGAGCCACGGCGGAGTGGGAGCGGCAGCCTGGGGTGGACGAGGCGCGGGGGCGGTGGCGCCACCATGGCCGCCGCCGTTGCCACCGCCGCCATGGCGACGGCGTCCGCGACGACCCCCGCCGGTGCCACTGCCGCCAGCGGCAGGAGGCGGAGGCGGGTGCGGCGGGGCGTAGAAGCCCGGAGGCGGCCCCATCGGCCGAGGAGCGGAGGCGGGAGTGGGGGCGCGAGGCGCGGGTGCCGGGGCGCCGCGGGAGAGGCCAACGACAAAGGCGGTATGAGCCGCCCGAGCCCGGAGATGCTTGAGACGGCGCTCCTCAAGGCGCAGGTAGGCGACGGCCTGCTCGAAGGAGGGCGTGGTGAGGAGCGTGAGATTGGAGGCGGCGTTGCTGAGATCCTCGCCGAGGCCGGCCGACAGGGTGGAGAGCATGATCTTGTCGTCGATCGGAAACTCCAAGTCGTGAAGCTCGTCGGAGAGGCTCTTCAGCTTGAGAACGTACTCGTCGAGAGAGTGGTTGTTCTGGTGGGTGCCGAAGAACTCCTGCTGGAGGAAGGTGACCCGCTGGATCTTGTTGTCGGTGAAGAGGCCGGTGATTTTCTCCCACACCGTGTGCGCGGTGTCGTCGTCCCGGATGACGGTGCGGAAGATGTCGTTGGAGACGGTCTGGTAAAACCAGCGTATGATGGTGGCGTCGATCGCGAGCCACTCGGGGTCGTGCGGCATGGCGAGGAGGTCGATGGTGCCGTCGACGTGATCGAGGAGATCGTACTCGCGGAAGAGCAGCCCGAAGTACGTCTTCCACGGGAAGAAGTTCGCAGCGGTGGTGGAGAGCTTCACAGGTACGCGCTCGGCGATGGGGATGTCGCAGATGACGGCGACGGAGGGCCCGGCGAAGGGGTTGCTGCTGCCAGAGCGGGAGGAGTTGAAGGGGTCGGAGGGGCCGGAGGAGGAAAACCCCGCCATGGCGGAAGTTGGTGGGTGGTGTCTAGGGGCGGCGGCTGGAGGGAGGGGCCGGCGGCGCCCAAGGTAGGGGAGAGGAGGAGGGGGGGGGGGGGGCGGCTGGAGGGAGAGCCGGCGGCGCCCTAGGGAGGGGAGGCGGCGGCTGGAGGAGGGGAGGCCGGCGGCGCCCTAGGGTAGAGAGGAGGGGGCGGCGGCTAGGTCAGGACCAGAGGGTCTCTGATACCATGTGGAAAGGTAATTGGAGATTGCACAGCACCAATTGGGCTGGCTACTCATGTATATATTGACGGACACATGTACAATTACAGGTACAACCCTGACAAAACACGGTGACCTATACGTAGTACAATATGTTACTCAACATCCAGGCTCAGGTTCAGTTCGGACTCGATGCATTCTTTTCCTCTATCAATACGTCTAGCCCAACATGAGATACTTGGACCGATCCTCACACACTCCATGAACATCTTTAATTGTTTCTCGATTCCCTAAATAAAAGCCACCTTTTTTGTGTTTAGAAATGTGCTAATCATACTTAAATCATATAGTCCAATCCATAATTTAAATAAAAATGTCTAGGTACGATACTTGTCCAGAATTGTTTGAATGAACCAAATATGAACTCTGTTTTCTATTCTGAATAATTCAAATATGCAAACAATTAAATTGCTTTTATAATTAATAGTACTTGCATAAATCATATAATTTGATCCCCGATTCGAAACAAAAAGTATTTTATATGGAATTTTACCAGAAAAATGAATAGAATCTGAATATGGCATTCATACATATGTTTGCCTCATGCATTATTTAATTTGGTGGTAGATTTGCATCGTCACATAATAGTAACCTATATAATATTTGGGATATACTATATTTATATTTATGGATACCTTTCCATATAAACTTGAAGCAGTTAATCAATGCCATGTGATACCATGTTAATAACATTTAATTTGCTGGTGGGGTTTTCAATCCCGCTTTAACTATCTAATTGATTGTGGGGTTTTCAATCCCGCTTAATTGCTAAATTGCATCGCATCTTCGCCATGTCATGCATCATATCATGAACATGTCCGATCTTCTGCCTAGTATTAAATAGTGCATTCGTTGTTTCTTTTAGTGCTTTCCTTCTTCGCGGATTAGGCCGATGAGTTGATACGAGTATCGACAAGCCCTTCGGATAATGTACCTTTGGCCGTGTTTCCTAGGCGAGCATTCTTCCCCTTTCTATCTATTTTGCATTTATAGTCTTTATTTCCTCCTGTTGATCTATTGCTATCCGTGTCGCGATGCTTTAGTTTCCGTGCACCAGTTATATCCCGTGTAGCCTCTATATTGCCATGGACCCCTCCTAATACATGTTGTTTGGTAGATAGCTGGCCTTGCGAGTCGTAGTTACTTGCTCAGGTGCGATCTCGTGTTGTCGAGTACCAAAGTTGTTGGTATGCTGGCCGATGTTTATGGTGGAGATGCTTATTGGTGGAGATGATCATGACTTTAAATACAACTATTAAATTGCTAGATATAATTAATGCAGAGGCATCGGTGGGCAATAGATGTTATTTGGTTTTTCCACGCCCACTTGTGTCCCGTAGGACCATGAGTACTTGATACCTGTTCCTTGACTATTCGCACTATCCACATCCGGGAGGCCTCATGGACCCCCCTAAGCCAGAGCTTGATTCATTTCTATTTCTTGGGGCCACAAAGTAGTTTGGGGCTTTATTACTATCATGTACTTATGCCATGCTTTACTGCTTTATTTAAGATTGTGCGTGGAGCACCTGTACTGTTTAGGATTGCGGAGTGTTGTCGCGGTATCGACAAGCCCAGTCACATTTTCGGGTTCCCAGTCGTTTACAACTATTGGCGCAAATCTTGGGTCCGTCTCAGAGCCGGGCAACTTTGTTGCGGGTAGCTTAATGGGGTGGCCCCCTGAAATATTTATGAATCCTATGATCGCTTTGTCGTGAATACCTCGTTGGGTTTTGAGTTGGTTTTTCCGAGGTTGATCGAGTGTGTGTTGCTATTTGTGCACCCCTGCAGGGTAAAACTTTCTAAAAGCCGTGTCCGCGGTTATGCATGACTTGGAGCACAGTATCTCGATCATAGACAAGCATAACTAAAGTAGTGCTATAAATTTGACTTAATATATCTGACTAGTAATCAGCTTCACTATAACGGCAACCACTGGTGGACCTGGGTTGCTTTGTTATATCTGCCTAGTAAGTATTGCAACTCCAATGGAATGTGATAAAAGTGCCAACAAATGCTGGGTTTTGGGATTCCTCAGGACAATTATATCTGACTAGTAAATGTTCCAACTACAACGGAATGGTGATTAAAACTGCCCACTACTTATGCTATCAGGATGACTCATGCTATCTATATCTGACTAGTAAGTACTTCAACTATAATTGAATGAATAAAACTACCAACTGTGTGAGTTCCTCGGTTTGACTTCCTCGTTTGGTCTCGAGGGGGAATACTAGGATGGGTATGTTTGGTGTTACTATCAGGTTGGATCCGAATAGGTTTCTCTTATCTCTCTCTGAAAGTCGCCAGTATTACAGAGTCTCTATAGGTTGTTAGTGCATGCTGCGTTGCCGCTTCAGTCCACCATACCTATGTAGGCGAGAGCCGCCGAATTCTAGCCTCGCCGTGTACTGGCCTTAGTACTGACGCTCCACTTTTTCCTTTGCCCTTTGTCGGCACCCCTTTTGTTTTAGCAGGTTTGAGATCGACGTTGTTAGCAGGGTTACCCTTCCGGCTTGGCCTGGGCAGGGTTATGGATGCCATTGGTTATTCTTCAGGGCTCTTAGACCCATTTGCTTCTTATCCGTACTCGGATGTTGTATCGATTTCAAGGTGATTTGGATCTTTGTAGTGTATATCTGTATTCTTGGCTCTTGGAGTCGTGCTGTATATATATCTGTTCTGTGGGTCCCATCGAGGACTGTTGTGTAATGGTATTACTTCGTTTTCCACCCGCACGAAAGTTCCTGGTGGGCGTCCTTGAATCGTTTCTATGCGGGTTTGGCGGAAAGGACTAAAACTTGCATAGGGCCGATTTGAGGGTGTTACAACATTGATCCTAAAACACTTGGGACTACCTCTTTAACTCATTCGGTGGAACCAGATACTTTTACATTATGTTGAGATTCATCTTTTATGAACAATTGATAACTAAGGTGTGGAAGCCTGCTAATACTATTCATATGGTTCGAGTAAGGTACTATTCACAAACTTATTCCTATGTATCGTATATGATAAACACATGCTTCAACTGCCTCATTTATTTTGATCAACTCAGCTTCATGAATATGAGGATTACATCCATTAGGCTAAAACTTGCTCGGGTCGAGCAAGAGTCTAAGCTTGTGGAAGTTGATGAGTGCATATTTGCATTATGTTTTACATTATTATTTTACATTGTAGATGTAGGATCTTGGTATTTTACGGCTCTCGCGCTCACATTTTATGTCTGTTTTCACCAGGATCAGGACAGATGATGGATCTAATAGATACAATTCTTGGAGAAGTTGTACTCTGGAGAAAAGGAGTCAAAAACAACGTAAATCTCTTATTTGGGAAATGTTAATAATACAAGAATAAACCAGAAGCGAAAAATGGAGGCAGAAGGTTCAACGACCAACTATACGGTGGGAGAAAGTTTTTCGGCCGTCTAGCTCCGGCCGTATAGTTGGCGCCGCCTCCGCCTCTTCAAATAGTTTCACCCCGTGCAATTGGTTCAAGGAGAGGACATACATAACACCCAGAAATCGCAGAAACCACCCCTCTGGAAGGCATCTGGAGGGGGAACTCATCCAGCAGGGATCCATCTTTACCCTGTGCAGATCCGGGAGGCTAAGGCATCGATCTTCATCATCCACCGCTGCATCACCACCAAATCCATCCATCCCATCTACATCTTGTCTAGATCTTGTTGTAATTCCCGTACTCGTTGTGGATTTATACAAGTACTATTCATCTATGATTGTTACTATTACCATTGCCATGATGTTGATTGCCTCCATGTCTGAGTAGATCTCTAGGTCTTGGGGAGATGGAGAAACCCTAGTATGAGATCGAAATAAGATAAAGTCTATTATGATATTCATCACTGTGACCATGTGTTAGATTTTCTACATCTTGATGTTGAGAGAAGTCGACCTCTAAATATTTGCCTCTCATGGGGACTTGATGGAGGGAACTACTAGTTGGTAGATGGAGGTGTGCTAGCACTTAATTACAGTGACTATAAAGTTGTTCGCACTCCTTACGTATCAACTTGGGAAACCGAGGAAACTCACGGAACACTATCCATGCCATGGGATATGTCCTACGGGATTACGTCCCTTAATAGCGCAGTAACTCGATTGATGTTGATTGCTGACTGTTGTGGTTATGAGGATGATGAGAGCAGCGGTTGTTGCCTAATTAGGCAGCGGTTGTTGCCTAATTCTCCAAATACATAGTTGATAATTTTCATGATAATAATATTTATCTTAGATCCTTATATTACTAGTGGTGTATCTGCTACTCCCTGAGAACGCTTTTTTCCCTACTGCAGTTCCAATCTCTCTTACATACGCGATACTTACTTTCTATATTAAGTTATTTTACTTTACTTTATATTTCTCTTATACCTAAAACCCAAAAACACCTTTTTACACAACACTCGCATTGTATCTTGTTACTTAGAACTTAATCTAGCATTTCTATCATAATATTTATTTTAGGAGTTATTAGACTTCAGACTCCTGCTCCCTGTGGGATCGAAATCTTTATTTCGAAACTAGCTACAAACGATTTGTGCACTTGTAGTCATCACCCCATGATATTTCTTTTCCCTAAAAGAACTATGTGGCACTTTGGCTCTTCATATGCTGTATTCTTTTGCTTATCTTTCCTTTTTTGCAGTTTGGTAGACATATCCTTCATTAAAAAACCTGAGCTGCATCATTGGCTAGGACGAATGGTTCATCTCTATACTCAAGATTGTTGAGATCCACTATTGTTATTCCGTATTTCTTGTCTACCTCAACCCCGCCTCCTGTCAGCTTGACCCATTTGCACCGAAACAAAGGGACCTTAAAATAAGGTCCATAGTTAAGTTCCCATATCTCCTCTATGTAACCATAATATGTGTCCTTCTTCCCATTCTCGTGTGTTGCATCAAAACGGACACCACTGTTTTGGTTGGTTCTCTAGGACTTTCCAATAGGGTAGCTCCCAAAATATAGAATTCTTCTTCCACATGGGTGTGTGTCCTCCATCGTCCTTCAGAACAGATTGTCTACCAGGTCCCTTTCCAAAGATTACTTCTAAATCCTTCACCATATCAGATACATCATCACTAGTACGGCGTATAGGCTTACTCCGGTTATCTGCCTCACCATTGAAATGCTTACCTTTCTTTCTTAGGGAGTGCGTGGGCATAAGAAAATGACGATTCCCCAGGTACACATTCTTCTTATATTTATCCAAATATATACTTTTAGTCTCACCTAAACAGTGTGTGCATGCATTGTATCCCTTATTTGTCTGTCCCGAAATGTTACTAAGAGCAGGACAATCATTGATTGTTATGAACAACAATGCTCGTAGGTCAAATTCCTCCTGTTTATGCTCATCCCACACACGTACACCTTGTCCGTGCCACAAATGTAGGATTTCTTCAACTAATGGCCTTAGGTACACATCAATATCATTGCCAGGTTGCTTCGGGCCTTGGATGAGCACTGATATCATAATGAACTTCCACTTCATGAACAACCAAGGAGGAATGTTATAGATACATAGAGTCATAGGCCAGGTGCTATGACTGTAGCTCTGCTCCCCAAAAGGATTCATTCCATCTGTATTTAGACCAAACCATAAGTTCCTTGCGTCACCTGCAAAGTCCGGGACTCTCTCTCTCGATTTTTCTCTACTGTGACCCATCAGCGGGGTGTCTCAACATCTCGTCTTTCTTATGGTCTTCCATGTGCTATTGCAACAACTGGGCATGCTCTTTGTTTCTGAACAAAAGTTTCAACCATGGTATTATAGGAGCATACCACATCACCTTGGCAGGAATCCTCTTCCTGGGCGCTCGCCCTCAACATCACCAGGGTCATATCGCCTAATCTTATACCGCAATGCAGTGCATACGGAGTATGCATCCAAATTCTCGTACTCCTCACCGTGGTAGAGGATGCAGCCATTAATGCATGCATGTATCTTCTGCACCTCGAATCCTATAGGGAAGATAACCTTCTTTGCTTCGTATGTACTGGCGGGAAATTCGTTGTCTGTTGGAAGCAGCTTTTTCATTATTTTCAGCAACTTTTCAAATCCCTTATCTGTCACACCGGTCTCTGCATTCCATTGTAGTAATTCCAGTGTGCTACCTAGATTTTTGTGGCCATCTTCGCAATTTGGGGACAACAATTTGTTGTGGTCCTCTAACATATGCTCAAACTTCAACCTCTCCCTTTCACTTTCACATTTTGCCATTGCATCAACAATGGCCCGACCAAGATCATCATCGGGCTCATATGATGCCTGTTCTTCAGCTTTTTCTTGATCATTGTTTTCCATTGTAGTACCATCGTATTCAAGGAACATAGATCGGTAGTTGTCATCATCGTTCTCTTCTTCATTGCTGTCTTCCATCATAACCCCTCTTTCTCCGTGCTTAGTCCAACAATTATAGCCTGTCATGAAACTGGACTGAAACTGGTGGCTGTGAAGGACTCTTGAGGAAGAATATTTCTTATGATCCCGATAGACACCACATGGAAAAGACATAAAACAATTCCGCTTGTTTGCCTCCACTACCAGAAAAGTTTCCTTCTGCAACGAACTGGTCCGACGGTCGTCATAGAAGGCGCGTCTTCCGCGACGAAATTCTCGGCTCGGCCGTGGCCGATGGAAAACTTTTTTTTCCGGTTTCACGGCCCTCTACTACGATGGATCTGCTAAAAACATGGAGGAAGCTCGGCCAACACGTGGCAGAAGCAAGATTTTCGTTTCCTCACACGATGTTGACTCGCTGAAGTCCTTTTATGCGTGTGGGTCCCGGACGTCAGTGTCTCTAGCGGACCATACTTTTCGGTCGCGCCTCCCTGATTTGAACTCGATAACGAAGCTCGAGGCGTGTGCCGTTTAGTCAGGCTGCTAGGTCCCACATGTCATCCTCTCATTAGAAGAAACGTGTGTATCATGGATTCTTTTTCCTTCGCTCGCGTTACCCTATTCTGAACTTGATAGCGATGTTCGATGCATCTACCGTTTAATCATGCTGTTGGGCCCCACATGTCATCCTCTCATTATAAGAAACATGTGTATGATGGATTTTTTTCCTTCGCTGGTGCTACCCCATTCCGAGTTGATAGCGCTGCTCGACGCATCTACCGTTTAACCAACCTCCTGAGCCCCACATGTCATCCTCTCTTTTGAAGAAACGTGTGTATGATGGATTTTTTCCCTCACTCGCGCTAACCGTTTAATCACGATGCTGGGCCCCACATGTCATCCTCTCATTAGAAGAAACGTGTGCATGATGTATTTTTTACCCTCTATAGTCCCTTTGTGTTTCGAAATTGATAGCTTTGCTCGCTGCATCAGCCATTTATTCAGGCTGGTGGGTCCCTTATGTCAGCCTTACATTTGAAGAATAATGGGTAGGATGGAATTTTTTTCTTCTCTAGTGCTACCCTGTTCCGAACTAGATAGCGTTGCTCGACGAATCTGCCGTTTGCTCATGCTGCTGGGTCCCCCATTTCAGCCTCTCATTAAAAGAAACGTGTACATGCTGAATTTTTTTCTCGGTCGTGCCTTCCTGTTTCGAACTGGCTACGTTGCTCGATGCAGCATCTGTATAAGGTCACGCTGCTGGGTCCCACATATCAGCCTCTCTGTAAATGAAACGTGCGTATGATGGACTTTTTTGCCATGTCCGCTGTTTTGACCTTGGCAACTTGCTGGGTCCCAGATGTCAACCACCTCTATGCAGGAAACGTGTCTATGCTGGGTCCCAGCTGATAGCCTCTATTTGAAAGAAACGTGTGTATGTTGGACTATTTTTTCAGGTCCCAGATGTCAGCCTTAGAGTACAAAAAATGCTTAGAAATGCCGAATTAAAAAGATTCTGGGTTAACTCAAGGCGGATGCCCTATTTGTCATGGCTTATATTCCATGGGCTCACTCCTAAATTGAATGGGCTACGATCGGTGGCCACAAGACCATGAAAAGGCGGGATTAGAAGGTATTGGGCTATTCTTGGGGCTGATAGGCTAATTTCATGGGCTATGTTTGGGCCTGCTAGGTCCGACATGTCAGCTTCTCTATTAGTGCAACATGTGTATGATGGACTTCTTTTTCGGCCGCTTCCGCTGTTTTCACCGTGACAGCCGTGTATGGTCTTACTACTGGAGCCTTATGTTAGCCTCTCTGGCATGTTGTGGCTTGTGGGTCCCCGGTGCAGCCTTGTATGCTCTGTCTGGTGGGTCCCTAATGCGAGGCTCTCTGTACAAGTATTTAAACTTTCTTTCGAACCCACCCTCAAAATAAACTCTAGGGATGCTGCATGCTGGTGGGTCCGTGATGTCAGCCTCTTCATAATGCGTTATTGCTAGGAGAAAAAAATGTAAACCCCAGATACACACACACAAAGGCGATTCGAACAAAAGACCTTCAAATCAAATAAACCTAAACTAAGTGCCAAATACAACAAAGATATTTATAAAAAAATATCATTAAACTTTTATTAGTACTACAACTTCTGTATTAGTCTTCTTAAAATATTTTGTATGTCTACGTTTATCTCTTTAAAAATATAAAAGAACAGCGTTCCTGGCATCTCAATTTATAAAATGCCACATAATGGGGTATTTTCTTAAAAATATGGGTAGGCAGAGTTTTTATTATTATGAGAGGTGGGGGGCAATGCCCAAAAGGCTGAATTAAAAAGAGTTTGGATATTGCTCTACGTGGGTTATATTTCATGGGATATGCTCCATGGGCTTCATTCTCAAATTTCACTTGGTTGTGCTCAGCAGTCCACTGACCCGTAAAAGGCCGAACTAATATGCTCTCGGCTATGCTCCATGGGCTCCTTTCTAAAATTTTGCTGGGCTATGGTCAGCAGTACCTGATCCCTAAAAGACTGAATTAAAATGTTCTGGGCTAAAGAGGGGCCGAAGAGCTACTCCCTCTGATCCAAATTAATGTTCTCGGATTTATCTAGATTCGGACGTATCTAGCACTAAAACATGACTAGATATGTCAGAATCTAGACAAATATAAGAACATTAATTTGGATCGGAGGGAGTACTAGATTTCTTCTCCTGGTTAATAAAAATTGTATTGTAATGTGCTCTGCCGGATTCGAAACAAAGACCTCAGCGAGGGCGGGGGAAAAGCGATAATTCTTTTTCTCAGATATTCATGTCAAAATTCAGCAGTACAGAAAAAGGTAGAAAAATTATCAACAGATTCGAAGTTAATATTCAGGAGCACTTGACCAATTCAGTAGCATTTCAAAAGTGACCAATGCAGCAATACAGACAATGAAATACAATACTAGTACATTAGTATTAGTTGCACAAATGCTTTAGTAATAGCAACGACAGAACATTTGAGAGATTCAGTAGCTTTCCTGCTTGAAATTCAATAGCAGTGTAGAGAGAATAAGTTCTTGTTCTAGCTAAAAAAACCATGGCCCACGATCAGTTTGGCCTGTTCTCCTAATATACTCAATCATTGGTGCAAGCAAAACTGACGATCAAGTCTGTTTTTCTGTGCATGCCTCCTTCTCACATCAATGCAAAGCTTGGTCAAGATTATGAGTTTATGACAAGGCCAAATTACAAAAAAAAGCAAGACCATCTACTGCACTTGATCTAAACAAGTAGCAGCACATCAGTATTAGTTCTATAAAATGCCAAGTTCCAAAAGAAAAGCAATACCATGTACTGCACTTGGTCTAAACAAGTAGCAGTACATCAATATTAGTTCTATAAAATGCCAAGTTCCTAAAGAAAAGTAAGACAATCTGCTGCACTTGATCTAAACAAGTACATGTACATCACAGTTAGTTCTACAAAATATTATATTGTACGTACTAATAGTAACAAAAGAACATTTGATAAATTCAGTAACATTTAAAAGATTCAGCAGTACAGAATATGACCGAAAAAATATCGACAAATTCCCAGCTCATATTCAGCAGCACTTGATAGATTCCCAGTTTATATTCAGCAACACTTCACAGATTTAGCATCATTTCAAACTGACCGAATTAGCAGTACACAGACAATAATTGACAGATTCAGCAATGCAGACATTAAAATTCAATAGATGTAGCTAGGCCCGATTCAAAAGTAAAGCGAGACCATATTCTGCACTTCATCGGTCGATCTAAACAAGCACCAGTACATAGTTATTATTGCAAAATAGATTAGCAGAGAAAGAACTCCATAGAAAATACTCAGAACTACCTTAAGCTAGGAACCACGTCTCCCAAAATGATAAGTACCAGTATATACAATAGGTATTACTACAAAATACATTAGCAGTAGAAAAATACTCCTAAGAACAACTACTAAGAATATGTAGTAAGTCTTTCTAGCAGTTCAAATAGTCCAGCGAACATTAAGATGTGTTTATCTCACTCATGAATCCTGTTAATCCGAAGAAAGTATTCCAGGGTGAACACCGACGGTTGACGAGCGACCAGGTGTGACATCGGCACCGGCAGGAGCCACTACAGCTCTTCGAACGGGATGCCATCGGGCGACGTGGTGCTCTCTGGCACGCATAACCCAGAATTTTTTATCCTTCTCCCCTCAATCATAGTCGGTGACCAAAACTTCACCATGTACCGCGGAGACAAGCATGCCACCGACCTGACGGATACGACATGTAGCGTTTGGCGCGTGTCAAATCGCACCGCGAACATAGTACCATCATCTCTAGATCTGATGATATCTACTGTCCGTAGGCCTGTTGCCGGCAGAGGCTTAGAGGAGTACCTACGTGTTTTGCTGTAGCGGAAACTGCGCACCCTCATCTAGTGAGCTTCATAGAGGTGGGCGAGGAGCGCCGCCGGCGGGCGGCGAAAATGCAGCCATCCTCCATGCAGTTGCAAGGGCCATGCGCGCCCACAATCTTGTGGTTCTGGACCTGACGTTACGCGACCAATGTCCCACAACCGTCGTTGGGGCATCTGCTACCTTTTCTGCTGGTGACTCGGAGGTTCAACTCCTTGGAGCATGCGGCCAGCCGGATGGCGCTGGTATTGTCCATACGCATAGCGATCTCGTCGAACATGTTGGCTGTTGCTCCATCTACTGTACCACCGGTTGGGCCCCGAATCCGCCATCGCGTCCCGATGGTTTGGGGGCGAGGCGGATCAATCTATGACTGTTGGGAGGTTTTGGAGGAGAGGGGTGGCGGCCTAGAAGGACCGATGCTGCGGGTGAGATGGCGAGGAAAATGAGTGATGCACGCGTTGGATACGATACCAAATACTTTTGGAGATGGGGAAGACGGCATGGCTCTTTGAACAAGGAGTTTTTTGCGTGTTCATTCGTCGGTCTTCGGCTGCAGGGCACAGCTGCATCGAGGAGACTTTAATTATTAGCTAGCTAGTGTACCACACCAACGCTGTCTAGTACTACTGTAGTAGCATCAAGGAAACTTTAGTAGTACTAGTCTAGCACGCCAATGCTGTCTAGTAGAATGAATGCCATATCATCACAATATAAAATTGTACTACTTCATAAAGTAATAGGTAAAGCTGAGAAAATAATTATATTTCCGAGCCTCTTCTATAAAGTATCAGGTGTATATTTGGTTCTTATACTTGTGCATAGTGTTCATTGTGCTAAAGTCTAGTACAGTATCAATAGAATCTCCTACTTCCTCCGTTTCAAAATATAATATGGTTTAGCTTTTGTGAAAAAATGTATCTAGACATCTTTTACTACACACTAAAAGTAGTGTGTATGTTCGGAGTGAACCACACACTAAAATTCGTCTAGATACATTCGTTCCGCACAAGTTAAAACATTTTATATTATGGAACGGAGTGAGTAGATGCTAGAATGGAAAAGAAGATTCGAGGGTTAACAATGTTAGAATTTGCTAGTCTTGATACAACGGTTAATGTTGAAAGTTAACCGTACACTGTATAGTGGTAAGATAAGATAAATATCTAAATAATATGGTCTCGTTATACCAGTTTAACCAAAGACTAGTGCATGAGGCTAATCGTTCAAGCCAAGGTTGTTTTCATAGAGTACGACCCTTACACAAGCATTGAGGTGATTGTTCAAGTGTATGGCACGTGGTCCGTAATATCCTGTTGATGCTAAAATTTCCATAATTTCTAAAAGAACTCTAGAATCGGCAGACTAAAGTGCATTATGCTAAAGGTCCAAAAAAATATAGTCAAGTTCATATGAGTAAATAAACATAGTACGATACAAGGACATGTTTTAAAAGAGAGGATACCAACAAGTTGAAAGCCGATGACTTCAGACAACCAAACAAAATAAACGGTTCAACGTGGTCCAGAACTATTTCTCTACATGTAGTACCAACTATTACATATGGATTGCATCATTACGTACTGTGGCAACATGTCTTGTTTCTTAGTTAAGCATGAGGCCAGTTCCAATCGACGGCGTTCACGAAGGTTGGTATGAACCAAAGCGGATGCTTCACCATTCCTTTCCAGAAGGCAGGGTTACTAATTCCCTCAAGGACATGGATTTCAAAAGTAACACCGCAGTCTTTACCACTAAGACTGAAGCGACATAATTCAAGTTGCACCTCTTTGGAAAGCCATGCTATAGTTGGTAAGATTTAGACATAGTTGCTTCTCGTCAGATAACCTGAGGTAAGATCTGCACCGCCTACGCGCATGATAATCGGATAGTTCACTCCAAGGAAAAGAGAATATGATCCAAGGTTAGCAATCCTTTCCCATGGATTAGCTTGATCAACCTGACCAGTGTTCATTGATAACACCAAGCAGCCAAACACGAAAGTATAAGTGGAGATAGTGCGACCACAGTGTACAACACGAGGATGAGCAGCATCGGTACGATGGCGGCAATGACAAGTAAGACAGCTGGGACCATAAGAAGCGCCAAGCGTATATATATGAAGATGTCTAGAACCATCTGCAAATCTTGCTAACCACCAAAAACCAAAAAAGTAGTCGTGCTCATCTCAAGTAGCATTAAGAAATGAATCGACCAACTCGTCCGCGGCAGCTGGTCACGCCAAGACCAGCGCAGGACCTTGAAAAGGTAGCAGAATGTGTTAACTTATGATTCCGGCAGTATGATATAGTGAATCCTACTGAAAAATTTCCTTCCAATTGAACTGCATGCAAAGTAGCTTGAACATAGGAAAAACAACTATGGCCTAAAATCGTACGAAGGAAACAAAGCATTATATAATAGAGAAATTTCCTAGAGAACGGACTCATATTTTTTTTGAACAAGACAGGCAATTTTGGCTCGTTTTGTCTAAAAAAGGCAAAGATAATTGACCGGTTCATTTGCAGGGGAACTTGCCGAAAACCCATGCAAATGCAGAAAACATAGGATAGGAAAGACACAAGATTTTACATTTGCATATCCATTTATACTCCTGCAGGATTGCGGTTGTGTTGGATTACATTGCACGGAAAAACCATTGAACGGATTCTTTTCAGGAGCTTCAAGTATATCTTAAATTCCTATCGAATGAAATTAAAGACATCCGGAAAAATCTACTGTGCATAATTCAATCTGAAGAATCAAACGACCGCAATAAGAAAAAATCCTACGGAAAATCTATGATTCGTACAGTTCATAGAGTCTAAAATAACTACTCGTGTTTTCATTTAAACGAAACACTCCCTATGTCAATTCAGTACAATAGCTTGGGCACATGAGTAATTAAGCCAGTACACTACATATGAAGGATTAATTACCAGGATGCAAAGGATGCCAAACATGAACGTTGCCATACAGAGCTGTGGAGAATACTAGTCCATCGTTGGTAATTCCATCATTGTAACCGTAAGGGATCAGGGTGTGGTTAAGAGGAAGTGGAAGAACTATCCATCCATCATGACCGCTCTGAAGGATGGCAATTCTGACGTTGAAGACTGCAACAAGCAAGAAATCTTTATATCTCCCAGCAGCTGTGGGAACTTGGTAAATAGCAATCTTCAGCATTACAACTGGAAGATCATTATCCAACAAGAACATGGTTGGTTGGTCGGTTGCTTGAAACGAAAAAGCTGGGAGAGGAATCTTGCGATGAGTGTACATGTTGCAAAGCTCCAACTTGCCTCTAAAGCTAGCCGTGGTAATCCAATCTCCATTGGGGCCTACCCACTGCCCAGAAGTACAGCCTGGTACCATAGCATCGGAGGAGAACCTGTCCAGCGACGACAACTTGCATGCGAGGCTATCAATTTTGAAGTAATGCAAGAAATATAGCGGTCCGTTCGTCAGGGGGGAATGAAGAACACATGGGAGGCCAAATTGCATTGAAGCATCCATAGTTGCACTAGCTTTCGTAGATTCAAGAAAAAGTTTTGACGAACCGATTAGGATGGAGGTGGTGATGACGTCGCATCGGGTTATGAGTTCTTCAAAGGGGCCTTCGGGAAACACGTCATGAAAAATCTCAGAATCATGCTCACTGCTCTTGCTTGTTGATGCCATCACAAGGCAGCGTATGTATTTCATTGATTGGGGTTTCATAAGAGAGGGGGAATCGAGGGTGGCAACTGCCTGAGTGAGACGAGGAAGAGAATCTGAAAGCGGCATATGGTGGCAGTGGTGGCGCGTGGTGCGAAAGGGGAAGACGCCGAGAAGAGAAGGGGAAGACGCCCTGGAGGGGGCGGGAGAATAGGCAAGGGGGGAAAAGCTGGATTAATCTACACGAGCATGTGCTCCTCAGCTGCATTTCGAGGAGACAGTGACCTGCCGACTCCCTACTCCATAGTACGAGTAGACGTCTAGACGGTCGGAGTAGTTAATTTGGAGGAGACTGTGACCGGCCTGACTGTACTAGACGCCTAGGGTACGGGTTGTACTAGACGAGCTCTGTAGTATTTTACTTGCATGTATGAGCTCTGTTTTTCTTTTTTCACGGAACGAGATCTGTATTAGGGCATCCACTATGTTGTCCATAAGCAAAAAGTAGTCCTTATGGATGACCACATACATAGTAGAGCTTCACCTAAGCTTGTGGCTTGTCCATAAGCAATATACTCTCTCCTCTCTCTCTTGCACCTGTATACTTTTTGCAGACATATGGGTCTCAGCTTATAGATAAGTTCACTTTATCAGCCACAGCGTTGATGTTGCGAAATATGACACACAACACTATTTAGCATGGGAGGCAAATTTGGCATTAGCTCCACAACGTTTGTCTTGCCAAATATCTGCATAGTGGGCCCTTACACAGAATAAAACAACATAGTAAAGGGTGTTCTCTCTCCCCATCGCACGAGAGAGAAGTAGTGCACTGCCACATGATCATATAGAGTAGTACTTGGAATTTGGCATCGACGCATGGAGTTGCTCTGATTCCCTAGTTTCTCAGATTTGGAACTAACCCTGCAACGTATGGAAATAGTTCCAAAAGGCAAATATCTATTTTGGAACTAGATTTGGCTCTACATTGTGGGTGCCCAGGGCATCCACTATGTTGTCTACCCACAAGCCAAAAAGTAGTCCATAAGCCTATCCAAATAGTACATAGTAGAGGTTCACTTTAGTGGAATTTCCTTAAGGGTGACCTACAATCTTATGGGTTGTCCATAAGCAATAAACAATTATGTTACTTTCTCCTCTCTCTCTTGCATGTGTGTATTTTTAACAAACATGTGGGTCCCATATTAAGGTGAACTCGACCTTATACATTGTACTAGCTATTTCTATAAGTTGTGTGGGTCCCATCTTATGGTAAAAGTTCACCTTATACATAGGTGGTGTTCTAGCTACTTCCACAAGCTGTGTGGGACCCACCTTATGGCAAAAGTTCACCTAGGGCATCCACTATGTTGTCCACAATCAAAAAGTAGTACTTATGGATGACCACACATATATATACATAGTTTAGCTTCACCTTAAGGAAATTTTCTTAAGGGTGACCCATAAGCTTGTGGCTTGTCCAAGGGCACCCACAATGTTGCCATTGCCAAATCTGACGTAAAGGTAAATTTGGCTTTGGTATAAAATATAGCAAGAGCTCCACAATGTACTAGTTGCAAATATTTCTAACGTGGGTCCCACCATCTAGCTAAAACAACACATGAAGCAAATATGGAACTACCCTCATAGTGTATTTGAGGTTTGTGCATAAATTTCATTGTGCTAAACACTATCAATAGAATATTCTAGATCCCATAATGGAAAAGAAGATACAACCGCTAGCAATGTTGGGATTTGACAATCTTGATTCAACAACTAGTGTTGAAAGTTCTCCATACACCATATAGTTGTAAGATGTAAGATAAGATAAGAAAAACGAGGCGAGGGTAATTTATGGGCCCACGCAAGGCATCGTTGTTTATAGAAAAGCCCATGTGTTGAAGCTAAAATCTTGGGAATTTGACATGATATGCGAACAACATATGTCCATGTGCTCATCCAACATACTTCGCAATGCTCAAGTTGAATCATCACATATAAAACAATTGATGCATATGGATTGTGAAGTGTATAAGAAAAGAATCAAATTTGGTTATATTTTAGCTAACTTAAAACTAACGATGAAATATTGAGTTAAATGCACACATGTATAGTTTTAATTAACTTTAGCATTTGCAGAGGATAGTGTTCAGCCAAGCTAAAATGACATCAATCTACGCAAAAAATTTACATGAACTTTCAAAAGCAATAGAAGTCGTGGAAGGACACCACTTCCAGGCCTATACTATTTTACTGTCGCAATTGCAAAAAGGCACGATCAGGACAGCTAAACGTGTATGAATTTGGTCAAATATGCTCAAATTTGTTTGAAATGGACTGATTTGCACCAGGGATGCATGCTTTGGGATTGATTTTGTCCACTCTGCAAGATATGGGACTAATTTGTACCCAGGGTGCGAGAAGTGGGACTAAAACTATGTTTACCACGATCTTTGGCAAGAAACAAGTTATACAGATCCTCTAACTTATACTGTAGAAGAAAAGCTAGAGAAGTCATAGGACACCAACTTTACTTCTTCCAAACAATACAATATTAAGGCCTCAATGTCGTAAAATTAATTTGTACTACCTCCACCCTAGAGCTTATTAATTAAGGCTTATATTTTTGTACATGTGTGTTGCCATGTGTACCTGTGTGGCCATGTGTACATGTGTGGCCATGTGTACATGTATTTGTATGTGTCTGTGTACGTGTGTGTGCTGTGCGACCATGTACATGTATACGTGTAGCTGTTTGCGCGTGTGTGTGACGTGTGAGTGGCCAAGCATCTGCAAGTGTGTACATATACATTTCCATATACATGACATGTTTTAGTATGAGTATATATATGAGAGCGAGCTGTGCTACAAACATATAATCCCTCTGACCCATATTTGTTGGTTTAGATTCATCTAGATACAGATGTATCTAGTCAAGTTTTAGTGCTAGATATATCCGTATATATCTAGAGTATGTGCTATTGTGTTGTATGTATGACATACTCGCCCCATCCGTTAGCACACACACAATAAACCATTATGATTGCTATATTTTATCTTATCTTACCATCTTATCTTATCTTACCACTATATAGTGTACGGATAACTTTGAATATTGACCGTTGGATCAAGACTCACGAATCCCAACATTTCTAGTCGTTGGATCCTCTTTTCCATTCTAGCATCTAGAAGATTCTATTGATAGTCTTCAGAATAATGAATGCTATACACAAACCTCAAAACACACTTCTCCATCATATTAGAATCTTCTCCCTCGTAGCTAATAATCGTTGACTTCTGCATGATTTTATCTTATCTTACCACTATATAATGTACGAATAACTTTCAATGTTGACCGTTGGATCAAGATTCACGAATCCAGCATTTCTAGCCTTGGATGTTCTTTTCCATTCTATCATCTAGAAGATTCTATTGATATATAGTCTTCGTCATAATGAATGCTATGTACAAACCTCAAAACACAATTCTCCATCATACTAGAATCTTCTCCCTTGTTTCTCTAGACCATGTTATAAAAAATTGAATTTGTTCGGTGTAGCTAATAATCTTTGACTTCTACATGACATACAAAGTACAAGGACCAAATATACACCCATACTTCTTATCTTAAAACACTTCTCTATCATTCTAGAATCTTTCAAACATTTCTGTAGACCATGTTACCAAAATTAGAAGTATTAGGTATAGCTAACAAATATTTACTTCTATATTGACTTCAACATGATACAAAGTACAAGAACCAAATATACACCCATACTTTAAAGATGTCCATCAAATTTAAAACTTTTTGAGCTTAACCTATTATATAATCATATCTTACCACTATATATATAGTGTACAAATAACTTTGAACTTTGATCGCTGGATCAAGACTGGCAAATCCCAACACTGCTAAATAGAATTAAGTTGGATCTTCAATCCATTCTATCATCTGGAAGATTCTCTATTGATGTTCTTTAGTGCACTGAATGTTATGCACAAACTTCAAAACACACTTCTCGGTAATTCTAGAATCATCTTCGTCATTTATCTATAGCATGTGGAGTACTAGGTAACTAATAGTAGGTTGATTTCTACATGATACAAAGTACAAAGAACCAAATACACACATGGTACTTTATGGACGTAGCTCTTAATTATAATAGGTAAAGCACAAAAATTTATAAATTTGATTAACATATATATATAACTATTAAATTACACGTGCCCTGAACGTGAGACTCAGATAATATACGTCTGACACATATCATCAATATATAAAATTATAATACAAGTAAAGCAGAAAAATATATATAGTTGACCAACATCTATAAAAGGTATGGGTGTATATTTGGTTCTTGTACTTTGTACAGTATATATATACATATATATATCATGTAGAAGTCAGCGATTATTAGCTATCTAAAACTTGAAATTTTTGGTAACATGGTTCAAAGAAATGAGGGAGAAGATTCTAGAATGTTGGAGAAGTGTGTTTTGAGTTTTGTGCATAGCATTCATTGCGATGAAGACTATCAATACAATCTTCTAGATGCTAGAATGGAAAAGAAGATCCAACAGCTGGAAATGTTGGGATTCATCAGTCTTGATCTAACGGTCAATATTCAAAGTTATTTGTACATTATATAGTGGTAAGATAAGATAATAAGTATGGGCGTATATTTGGTTCTTGTACTTTGTATCATCATGTAGAAGTGAAAGATTATTAGCTACCTGACACTTGAATTTTTTGGTAACATGGTCAAGAGAAACGAGGGAGAAGATTGTAGTATGATGGAGAGGTGTGATTTGAGGTTTGTGCATAGCATTCATTATGTTGAAGACTATCAATAGAATCTTATAGATGCTAGGGGCTTGTTTGATTCATAGTATAGGAAAAGCATAGGAATAGGAAAAACATAGGATTACAATGTCATGCCCACTTTAATCCTATAGGAACCCATATATAGATGCAAGAAAGTTTGTTTGATTCCATCGAAGGAAAAAAGGATTCTAAGAAAGAGGTTTGGGCGTGGATTGATGTTAGATTTCCTATGCAATCTAGTGCAAAGGATTCCCTAGGAAAATCTCCTATAGGAATCAATAATCATACGAATCAAACAACAATTATAGAAAAAATTCTTATGGGATTTAATCCTATAAATTTCCCATGTAAATCCTTTGAATCAAACATGATGGCCTAGAATGGAAAAGAAGATCCAACGACTAGAAATGTTGGGATTCGTAGTCTTGATCTGATGGTCAACATTCAAAGTTATTCGTACACTATATAAAAAAGTGGTAAGATAATGGAAAGATGAGATAGTGGTAAGATATACTACTCTTGTTTCTCCATGTCACACCCCAAGAAGAAGAAGCACACACACAAAGATATATATATAGAGAGAGAGACTCACAAAGATTGCTCTTGATGTTATACTGCAAAACTATTTTGAAGGTGTACACTGTGGGTCAATATCTTGAAAATTGTCGAGATTTCTGAATGACTCAATATCTTGATATATATGAATTTGCATGCTGGCAACTCTTACACAGATTAAAAAATTTAAAGGATATAAAGGAAAATGAATAAATGAAAAGGGTCTGCATGACATCCTCTCGTCCGTAGTACCAGCCATGAAAAAATGGTAAACATGAGATTTGAAACATTCGAAAAAGTCATAGTCACATTAGATATGGCCTGAACACTCGAGGGTTTCTCGAGCGGAACGATCGATTAGGTCATGGCCATATCTACATCATAGTTCATGATAATGTTCCCATATTTGGTAGATGGGTGTGTCTTGCCATGGTATACAATAATGATGGGGTGGTAGTTTTGAACTAGTATTAGGAAAAACATGTTCAAATTTCCGAGTTGTATCTTTAGGGTCTATGTTGTAAAAGTATAGGTCCTATCTGTATTTTGGTTTTCTTTTTGGACCACTATGTAATTATTATGCCCACCATTAGATTTTAACGCGCATGTTCTTGGTACTTCGGGGCAGATTCCTTGTTAGAAAGAAAAAGAAAAAGTTCCTAGTGACCGGAATTATTTTGCGCACGAATATTTTGGATCTGAATGACCCAGACCAAATTTTCAGAACAAAAAGGACTATTGTGCAAAACTTGAGTAGTCCGTACTTCTACTGAACCAGGGGCACCAGAAAATTAACCCCAAAACTGCCAAAGAAAAAAAGGAAGAAAAAAACGAAGAGCAAGAAGAGATTATTAATGGGGGGCAGTGCGAGAGCAGCGAAGGAGTTGAAGGCGGTGCGATGTTAGAGTAAAGCTAGTTTGACGGGTTTCTGACGCGAGGTACAAGTACCTACTACTAGTAACACAGTACTACTAGTAGTACTACTATATTTTCTCTCTCCTTCGCTGTCTCTCACCATCCATCCTCTCTCCCCCTCCTGTGCAGCGCCCCGAGCGCACCGGCCGGCTGATCTCTGCCTTGTCCCACTGCGTCGCGCCGCACATGTTTGCCTTTGTATGGCCGCTGTTGTGACCTGGGATCTGGTAAGGATCCCAAGTCCCTGTGATTAGCATGCTAGTCCCTGGATCAATAGCTAGCACTTCACAGTCGATGAATATCATGTAAAACACAAGTCATTATTACACGAATAATCTAGAGTATAATTATTACAACTTGCATAGCTTATAGCTAGCTCAAATAAAACAGCGGATACTAAGTAAATCTTGAGTCCATCAACGCCTCAGGCTAGTTGCGTGAAGACCCGCGATCCCTACGCACCTTTCAGTCTTCAGATTCTGCACATAAGACGTGCAGCCAACAAGTTGGGTCAATACTTCGAATATATTGGCAAATTATACCAAGGAAAGAATAAGACTATCTCTACATGCAAGGCTAAGTGTAGGCTTTGGGGTTCTTTTGCATAAGGCCAATTTTCTCTAAGTAAGAAGAAAAGAGGAAGAGTTTACCCTACTTTGTAAACATTGATAACGAGTATAGGGTCGAATGGAACATGTGGATATTATTCACCAAGTGTCCAATCAACCTAGCACTTGGATATTATGCACCAAGTCCCCAAGATCCCACCCAATGGCGATATTACTCACGCCTTGGGGTTTATAAAACTTTAAGTTTGGAAAAGAGAGAGGAAGATCTTTCAGAGGCTACATCCTTCAGATGCTCAAAGTGTCCTTTTCCGTGAACTCGGCTGATCGATCAGTTTGCAATACTCTCGAGAGGTTGTGCACTTTCCCCACAATCCACAATCAAGTCCTTTTACAGACAATACCATGGCGAAGCCTTCCCTTAGTAGCCCCTCTACCAGCTGGATCCAACCATGCCAAGAACCTCCAAATGTTGGTACCCGGTGAGGTTTCCTACTAAGTACTAAGCCAAGACAGAGCCCATATGTATTGTGGTTGCACTGGAAGCTTCTGAATTCTGAAACATGGGAGACTTCTTTGATTCCTGGATGGGCGTCCTCCACCAAATATCCACTCGTTGACCTGACAACCATTCCGCCCAGAAGAAAACTTAGTTTTATTTTGAAGGGTGTTTTCAGAAGAAAACTTCGCTCGAGAGAGCTCTCATACTTAGAAATTTTTTGAGTCTTTCGAACCCCCCAACGGTACTTAGTATATATATAGCATAGCAAGCAATACTTAGCAAAAATAGGGGAAACCTATTAGGACGGAAATTCCTAAATATAAAGCTACTCATGGCATACTACAAAACCATACTTGCAAAAATAGTAATAAGAAAATCTACTAAAGACCTACACATGCATACTACAAGATTTGAAGAGTAAAACATGCATAGTCAAAAACTGGGACATAATATGTACAAGCGGTGTAACTTGCCTTGATCCGAGCAGCACTCTACACAACAGTTCTCCTCAGTGCACTCCGAATAATCTAATGAAACACAAACATAGATCCAATCACAAATTGCACAAAACAATGCCACGAAGGTAAATATGCATGCATGCAACATGGTAATATGCAAGGATGGATTCAATTTCGACCAAGGGTTTTATTCTGGGGTGTTGTTGAGTTGGGGATGTCATTAGTATCGATTTCCCATAGATTTGAAGTATTTTGGATTAATACTTAATTAAACATGCTCATAAATAGATCTACACTTCCAATCTACCTCGAAACAGATCTAAATACTCTAAGCATGATATAACAATTTTCCACAGAAGATCTCGTAGATACAAAACCAACGCAACAAGAATCAACTAAAACAGAGTTATGGATATTTTTCTAGAATTAAAATACTCCAATCTAAACTTTAAGTCCTACCACAAGATTACTGTAGTAAAGAAGAAATATTATTGCATATCTGTGTTCTACTCAATTTTGCGAATACAACGGTATATTATATGCAATTTTTGGACGAGTACTCGATTTACTATGAATTAAACAAGATTAAAATGATTTCTGCCGATTTAAAAACAAAACAGATCAGCGGCCAGCTACGCGGTGCCAAGTGGCAGCTCGGGATTGGGTCGGCGGGCCGACGCGGCGCTGACTCAGCGCGCTGACGCGGCACTGCCACGCGGCGCGAGGGGATTGGCTGATACCCCTTCGGCCTGGCCATCTAATCCTAGGCGTTAGAGTAAAATCGGACGGCTGGGGGGGGTGGCTGGCAACTTACCGGTGGCAGAGCGGACGCGGACGACGGCGGGCGGTGGCGACACGTTGGTGGTGGTTGGCGGTCGTCGGCGTCCTCGCTGCGGTGCTCCCCCGGCTCGACGGAGTAGATGACGGCGGCGGCCTCCTCCTCGCGGTTCCGTTCCCAGGAACGGTGTCGCCTATCTCCGCCTCGAGCAGCGGCAAACAACGGCCGTTCTTTGCGGATTCCGGCAAGACTACGGTGAGAAATCGTGGAGGCTGTGGTGCGCTACAGAGAGGGAAAAATGTGTGAGAAGAACCGGTACACCAAGGGGATACCGAGAAGGGAAAGAGGAGGGGCAGAGGGTGCCGGAACCTTGGCGTCGAGTGTCAGCGGTGGCGTACTCCAGCGAGGTCTATGGCGGCAGCCCAATGGCGATTTGTGTAAATAGGGTTAGGGTTTTTGGGAGGCGTGCCAAGGGGTACTTGTAGGCGGCCTGGCTTGGCACGGGGGTCACGGAAATCCTCTCCAATTCGGCCGGAGTTGGTTCTAGAAGCGGCGGCGAGGCGAGTTCGTTCCGGACTCATTGGAACGACGATGATGGGGTGGGGCCGGGGTGTCAGCAGCTGCAGGGGCGCGGTGCGGGCTGCGTGGTGCTGGGCCGGCCCACGCGGTATGCGCCACACACTCTCTAGGCGGGGCCGTGGTTAGGCCACGAGCTGGTCTAGCCGGCCCGCTAGGCTAGATCCCCTTTTTTTTGTATTTATTCTTTTTATTTTCTGTTTCACTATTTGTCTTATATCTTTTGCAAACGGACTCCAAATTAAGTGAAATTGGTCTCTAAAATTTTATAAAAAGAAGGAGATTAGTATGGGGTTATAAGATAACACTTTTGCAAGGGTTTAGAAGGTTAGTTTTTGTATAACCCCTTTTTGTCTTTATATGACAATAGGGTTTGGAAAAGTATCTGATGCAGATTTTATTGTGTGATGCCATGATGCATGCTTCTAGTAACATCTGCATAAGAGTCTCTAGCGTGTTGGTCAGCTGCCTTGGTATATACTAGTTAACTGTACATGCTTCGCACGACTATTTTATTGCGTGCACTCCAATAACTTACCTTATTAACGTATAATAATATCCTGCATAATTTAGAACTTTGGTGCAATACTTGGTCGACTTGTTAGAACTAAACATCTCTCTGGTATTTTAGAAGTACTCCCAAACATGTTTCTAGCTTACCAAGATATCGTGTATTTTTTAATGGATGCAGTACTATAGATGGTTTTGCATGACTGTCGACATGAACAATTTTGGTTTTGCATTGTTCACATTTGACGTCCAAGTAGACAATGTACATATACCTCTCCATGAACAACGATTGGAGTCTACACTGAATGTTACGTGTAAGTTTCGTCATTTTTCTCTACTTTCTAAATGTTACGTTAAACTAGCATCATTTCCAATGATGCATGAAACGACCAAAAAAGAGTTGTGACCTTTTTTTAGTATCTAAAAATATTTTCATTGTTAATAATTATTTTTTACCATTTTACAGAGCATTCCATAAAACGAAACAATGTTTTCACTATCAGGGGAAATGTTTCCATTACATGACAAAAAACAATGTCTTTATCACCAAGAATATATAGCACAAGAAATGAATCCCAACACAATAACCATATGCAATGATCAGATGTGTATAAACCTTAGTGACTTAATGTATGCCTTTTTTCTATATGAAGGTTGTTGGTTAATAAGAACATAATGTTTGTTAAACCCACATGTGATCTGTCCATATAAATGACACAGTGACAGTAACCATGGAGAATTGTCATACGTCTTCCCTTCTCCTTTTTTGCGAAAAGGATCCTGGTATTAAAAGAAACATCGAACACTACAAAGCACCTCAACAAAAACTAAAAATTTCATCGAAATCCTTGAGATGCCCTTCATATTCAACCTCAGTTGCCCGCGCCACGAGGAGCAATGGTACCTGCTAGATTGACATGTTTTTTGTAAAGCTGTCGAGGATATCCCTGCGACGGAGGCTGGCGGCCGTGCGGACATTGTTCATGACCGACGTGCCCTGGAATACACACTGCTCAAGGAGGTCGATGAAGAGGTCCATCTCGTCGTGCTGGGCAAGACGCTGCGCGATAACAGCTACCTCCATGTAGACGTCTGCCGGTGCGACGGGCAAAGCCTCGGAAAGATGCAGGGCCATCAGTGCACGGAACATATCGTCTCTAGAGAGACTAGCCAGGGAAGTGGTGAGCGCGGCAACAACCTGGGGAGGAACACCTGGACCAAAATTTGGGGCTAAAACTCAGTTATAGATAGGCTAGATGAATAAAGTCCATAGAAGAAAACAATATCGCTGCTGGTAGCATGCATTGTGGTAAACGTACCTGTTGCGTATGCGTCACGGCACATGGCCTAAAGGCGGGTAGTGAGGTCGTTTACCGTGCCTGTGATGATGCCGAAGCTGGTGAGGAAAGAGTCCACCGTCTTCTTGAGCCAGGCTGTGAAGATGGTGTTAGAATGGCTGTGTGCCACGGCGTGTGCCAGCACGACACGGAGGCTCTGCAAAGAGTTGACCTGGGGGTGGGCGTCCCTGGCTTTCTCTATCAGACGGATGGCGCTCGCCCACACAACCTCCATCTTTCCTTCTCCCTCTCTCCCTCTCTCTCTCTCTGGATATCGCTTTGCGGCAGACTCCACCGCTGCTCAATCTAGGTACTTTTGTACTCTTGCTTTTGGAAGTATATTACATATATATAGTAGTACTATGGAGTAGTACTAGTAGTACTACTCGTACAAGAAATCAACGGTAGAAAGCTACAACCACCAGTATAGTTTACCTTCAAGTATTAAGTGCCTACCTAACCAAGCTTGCATGCTTATCTTGGTAATTGTGCGGCCTCTCGCATAGCCAAATCCCGACTTAGGCTGGTCATAGTGTGAAGTAAGTAGTAGTAACATGCATATGTTACTAGTCAGTTACTACCTCCATAGTGGAAAATAACATAGGTGTAGTATCATGCACAGTCTCATTTATTGCAATGTAGACTCATTTTGTCTTGAAATGTGTGATGTTATGGTAACATAGCTAGTTATCACAAGCCTCTCTCTCATCATATAATTGCATGCCATATCATCTAAATGCTTGGTTGGCAATACAAGTAGGACTAGGTTACTCCCACTATGACTAGCCTTAAAATGGAGTACTAGTAATGCATGTTCAAAAAAATATGTACTCCCTCCATTTCAAAATACAAGATGTTTTAGTTTAGTGAAAAGAGTGTATCTAGACTATTTTTAGTGTACATGTTTAATCTAAATGAACATATACACCAAAAGCGGTCTACATGCACTCTTTTCACAAAACTAAAACATCTATTTTGGAATGGAGGGAGTACTAGCTAGTACTACTGTTTTTTTGGTACCAAGACGTGGCCTTGAAAGTCGGTGAGAAAATCTTGGGAACGTTATTAGAGCTAGCCTCTTAACTGCACCGTAATTCTCTCCCCATTGGTTTATTTTTTCCTTCACGCTCTACCACATGTAGAGAGAAATGGTAGATGCCAGAAATTAGGGGCTATAATAACTAGGGCTCTAGAAATTACTCCCCCTATCTCATTGCATTTTACTACTCCCCGTATTCTATACCTCGTGTCAGGAACCCATCGCAGCTTTACTCTTGAAGTTATACCAAGAAACTATTTTGAAGGTGTACACTATGGGTCAATATCTTGAAAATCGTAGAGATTTCTGAATGACTCAATATCTTGATATATAAGAATTTGCATGCTGTCAACTCTTACACAGATTAAAAAACAAAAGGATATAAAGAAAAATGAATAAACGAAAAGGGTCTGCATGACATCCTCTCGTTTGCAGTACCAGCCATGAAAAAAATGGTAAACATGAGATTTGAAACATTCAAAAAAGTCGTAGTCACATTAGATATGGCCTAAACGCTCGAGGGTTTCTCGAGCGGAACGACCGATTAGGTCATGGCCATATCTACATCATAGTTCATGATAATGTTTCCATATTTGGTAGATGGGTCTATCTTGCCATGGTATACAATAATGCTGGGGAGGTAGTTTCGAACTAGTAATAGGAAAAACATGTTCAAATTTACGAGTTGTATCTTTAGGGTTCGTGTTGTAAAAGTATAGGTCCCAGATGTATTTTCGTTTTATTTTTGGACCACTATGTAATTTTCATGTCCACCATTGGATTTTAATGCGCACGTTCTTGGTACTTCAGGGTAGATTCCTCGTTAGAAAGAAAAAGAAAAAGTTCCCAGTGACCGGAATTATTTTGCGCACGAATATTTTGGATCTGAATGCCTAGACCCATTTTTTAGAAAAAAAGGACTATTGTGCAAAACTTGAGTAGTCCGTACTTCTACTGAACCAGGGGCACCCAAAAATTAACCCCAAAGCTACCAAAGAAAAAAACGGAAGAAAAAAAACAAAGAGCAAGAAGAGATTATTAACGGGAGGCAGCGCGAGAGCAGCGAATGAGTTGAAGGCGGTGCGATGTCAGAGTAAAGCTAGCTTGACAAGTTTCTGACACGAGGTATAGGTACCTACTACTAGTAATGATGGATTTCTCACCATCCATCCTCTCTCCCCCTCCTATGCAGCGCCCTGCGCGCACCGGCCGACTGATCTCTCCCTCGTCCCACTATGTCGCCCCGCACACGTGTGCCTTGGTACAGCCGCACTTTGTGTGTGTGGCCTGTTTTTTCCTTTTTTCTTGACAAGAGTCTCTAGCGTGTTTTGAATTGGATACATAGCACCAATCCTGACCGTTGGACTATAAGATCCAATGGTTCAGAGCTGCTAGATTCATGTTGAACAGTACCTAGAGAAAACTCCACCATATTCTAGGACCATCATACTTTAAGTCTTGTTAGAGAAAAATGCATACATTAAGTCTATTGATAATAACTATCCTCTTTTCCATTCTAGCATCTAGAAGATTCGATTGATAGTCTTCATCACAATAAATTATAAAATTACTATATAAAATTGATAGTCTTCGATTAATAGTCTGACATATCATCACTATATAAAATTATAATTGGTAAAGCATAATAAATTATAAATTTGATCAACATCTATAAAGTATGGGTGTATATTTGGTCCTTGTACTTTGCATGTCATTATGCTGAAGACTATCAATAGAAACTTTTAGATGCTAGAATGGAAAAGAAGATCCAACGGCTAGAAATGTTGGGATTCGCGAGTCTCGATCCAACGGTCAATATTCAAAGTTATTCGTACACTATATAGTGGTAAGAGGTAAGATAAGATATCTGTATCTCTACTACTATAATGGAGTAGTTTTGAATTGGATCCATGGCACCAATCCTGATTGTTGGGCTGTTAGATCCAATGGTTCAGAGAAGCTGGATTCGTGTTGAATAGTACCTAGAGCAAACTCCACCATGCATGTTCTAGAACGATCATGCCACCACCCCCAAAATTTCTTAGCACAATAGGTTGTAAATAGTACAGACCTAGAGCAAACTCCACCATGTTCTAGAACCATCATGCGTGTCACCACCCCCAAAATGCATAAATTAAGTGTATTAATAATAACTATATACACATATTGAGAATATAACCTACTGTGCTATGAAATTTTGGGGGTAGTTTGATCTAGGTATTATTCAACATGAATCCAGCTGCTTTGATCCATTGGATCTAACAGCCCAACGGACAGGTATGGTGCCATGGATCCAATTCAAAACTGCTCTATTCTTATTTTATCTTATCTTACCACTATATAGTGTTCGAATAACTTTGAATATTGACCGTTGGATCAAGACTCACGAATCTCAACATTTCTAGCTGTTGGATCTTTTCCATTCTAGCATCTAGAAGATTCTATTTTTTTGAATGGTCTAGAAGATTCTATTGATAGTCTTCATCACAATGAATGCTATGCACAAAACTCAAAACACTCTTCTCCATCATTCTAGAATCTTCTCCCTCATTTCTCTAGACCATGTTACCAAAAATTTCACATTTTAGATCTCCACTACTATAATGGAGCAGTTTTGATTGGATCCATAGTACCAATCCTGACCGTTGGGCTATTAGATCCAATGATTCAGAGCAGCTGGATTCATGTTGAATAGTACCTAGAGAAAACTCCACCATGTTCTCTAGAACCATCATGTCATCACCCCCAAAATTTCATAGCAAAGTAGGCTGTATTCTCAATATGTGTATATAGTTATTATTAATAGACTTAATTTATGCATTTTTTTCTCTAATGTATGAAATGTGATTTAACAAACATTAAGTTGTTGTTAACCAATATTCTTGGTAGAGAAAAAATTCATACATTAAGTATATTAAAATTAACTATCTACACATATTGAGAAGACAGCCTACTATGCTATGAAATTTTGGGGGTGGTGACATGCTGATGGTTCTAGAACATGGTGGAGTTTGCTCTATAGGTACTATTCAACATGAATCTAGCTGCTCTGAACCATTGGATCTAACAGCCGAACGTTCTATATGAAATGTGATTTAACAAACATTAAGTTGTTACTAACCAATAGTTTTGTTAGAGAAAAATGCATATTTTAAGTCTACACACATTGAGAATACAACCTACTATGCTATGAAATTTTGGGGGTGGTGACATGATGGTTCTAGAACATGGTGGAGTTTTCTCTAGGCCGGTACTATTCAACACGAATCAAGCTACTCTGAACCATTGGATCTAATAGCCCAACAGTCAGGATTGGTGCTATGGATCCAATTCATTCAAAACTGCTCCACTATCTTATCTTATCTTACCACTATATAGTGTACGAGTAACTTTGAATATTGATCGCTGGATCGAGACTCGAGAATCCGAACATTTCCAGCCATTATTGGATCTTCTTTTCCATTTTACCATCTAGAAGATTCTATTGATAGTCTTGAACACAATGAATGCACTATGCATAAACCTCTCAAAACACATTTCTCCATCATACTAGAATCCTCTCCCTCGTTTCTCTAGACCATGTTACCAAAAATTTCAAGTGTTAGGTAGCTAATAATCTTTGACTTCTACACATGATGATACAAAGTAGAAGAACCAAATATACACCCATACTTTATAGATGTTGATCAAATTTATATTTTTTCCACTTTACCTATTATAATTTTATATAGTGATGATATGTCAGACGTCTATTATCTGAGCCTCACATGAAACTTACTAGTAGTAGAGAGAATACAACCTACTGTGCTATGAAATTTTGGGGGTGGTTACATGATGGTTCTTGAACATGCCGGAGTTTTCTCTAGATACTATTCAACACGAATCTAGCTGCTTTGAACCATTGGATCTAACAGCCCAATGGTCAGGATTGGTGTTATGGATCCAATTCAAAACTGCTCTATTCTTATCTTATTTTATCTTATCTTATATTACCACTATATAGTGTATGAATAAATTTGAACATTGATTGTTGGATCAAGATTCACGAATCCCAACATTTCTAGCCATTGGATCTTCTTTTCCATTATAGCATCTAGAAGATTCTATTTTTTTGAACGGTCTAGAAAATTCTATTGATAGTCTTCATCACAATGAATGCTATGCACAAAACTCAAAACACACTTCTCCATCATTCTAGAGTCTTCTCCATAGCTCGTTTCTCTAGACCATGTGTTACCGAAAATTTCATGTTTTAGTAGATAGCTAATAATCGTTGACTTCTACATCATCTTACCACTATATAGTGTACGGACAACTTTGAATATTGACCATTGGATCAAGACTAGCCAATCCCAACATTTCCAGACGATGGATCTTATTTTCCATTCTAGCATCTAGAAGATTCTATTGATAGTCTTCATCAAAATGAGTGGTATTCACAAAACTCAAAACACACTTCTCCATCATTCTAGAATCTTATCCCTCGTTTCTCTAGACCATGTTACCAAAATTTTAAAGTTTTAGATAGCTCATAATCGTTGACTTCTACATGATATGCAAAGTACAAGAACGAAATATACAGCTGAGAATATTATTCTACTCCCTCCAATCCAAATTATTGTTCTCAGATTTGTCTAGATTCGGTTGTATCTAGTCATGTTTTAGTGTTAGATACATTCGAATCTAGACAAATCTGAGAATAATAATTTGGATCGAAGGGAGTAGAATGATGGAGTAGTATTTTTTGAGGTTTGTGCATTGCATTCATTGTGCTAAAGACGTACTATCCATACTATATTCTAGTAGAGATGCTAGCTAGTAGAATGGAAACGACGATCCAACGATAAGCAATATTGGGATTCACGAGTCTTGATCCAACGATCAATATATTCGAAGTTATTCGTACACTATATAGTGGTAAGATAATATAAGATAAGATAAAAAATAGTATTTTCTAGAGATGATGCAACAATGGAACAGTAGACCCGACGGCTGGCAATGTTGGGATTCACGAGTTTTGATCCAACTGATCAATATTAAAAGTTATTTGTAAAAAATATAGTGGTAAGATACAATAAGAAAGACTATCAATTGTATCTACTAGATGCCAGAATAAAAAAGAAGATCCAATCGGTTGGCAATGTTGGGATTCACGAGTCTTGTTCCAACGGTCAAAATTCTAAGCTATTCGTACACTATAGTGGGTAAAATAATGTACTATCCATGGTGTATCTTCTATTTGGATGCTAGCTAGAATGGACTAGTAAAAGGCACGTGCCACACACGTATATATTGTATGAAATGTGACTTAGCAAACGTTAAGTTGTTATTATTAACCAATAGACTTGTTAGATAAAAAGGGCATACATTAAGTCTAATAATAAAAGGCATGACCCACACACGTATATACTGTATGGAATGTGATTTAGCAAACATCAAGTTGTTATTATTAACCAATAGTATTGTTGTAGAAACAAGCCATACATTAAGTCTACTAGTAAAAGACATGAGCCGCACATGTATATGCTGAATGAAATGTGATTTAGCAAACATTAAATTGTTATTATTAACCAATAGTCCTCTTAGAGAAAAAGGCATACAATA
This sequence comes from Avena sativa, assembly GCA_916181665.1. NCBI lineage: Eukaryota > Viridiplantae > Streptophyta > Magnoliopsida > Poales > Poaceae > Avena > Avena sativa. The sequence continues at coordinate 536,404,815 of OV702289.1, read as the reverse complement.
ATTCTATTAATAATAACTATCTACACACATTAAGAACACAACCTACTATGCTATGATTTTTTGGGGGGGGGTTACATGGTGGAGTATGCTCTATGGGTATTGTTCAACACGAATCCAGCTATTGTGAACCATTAGATCTAATAGCCCAGTCGTGATTGGTGCTACTAATAATAACTATCTACGCATATTCAGACTATAGCCTACTCTGCTATGAAATTTAGGAAGGGGGGTGTTGACATGATGGTTGTAGAACATGGTGGAGTTTGCTCTAGGTATGTACAGTTGTTCAACACGAATCCAGCTGCTCTAAACCATTGGATCTAACATCCCAACGGTCAGGATTTGTGCTATGGATCCAATTCAAAACTGCTCTATTATAGTAGTAGAAGAAAAGAAGATAACATTGTATAGTGTATGATATAAATAACTTTGAACTTTGACCTTGGATCTAGACTCGTGAATCTCAACATTGCTAATTAACCGTTGGATCTTCTATCCGTTCTACTCCCCCGTCTAGAAATATAAGACATTTTAGCTTTGTGAAACGAATGTATCTAGATGTCTTTTAGTCTATAGGCCAACATCTAGATACATTCGTTTTACAAAGCTAAAATGTCTTATACTTGTAAAACGAGGGAGCAACATCTAGAATATTCTATTGTTAGTCTTCAGCATAATGAACGCTATGCACAAATCTCAAAACACACTTTTCAATAATTCTAGAATCTTCTCTAGAGCACGTGGAGTATTAGGTAGGAGTAGCTAGGTTGATTTCAACATGATACGGTGCAAAGTATAAGAACCAAATATACACCCGATACTTTATGGACATGGCTCGCAATTAAAATTATTTTTGAGCTTTGATGTCTACGCACTTCTATTCTTGTAGACAGTTGTTGGGCCTCCAAGTGCAGAGGTTTGTAGAACAGCAGCAAGTTTTCCCTTAAGTAGATCACCCACGGTTTATCGAACTCAAGGAGGAAGTGGTCAAAGATATTCCCTCTCAAGCAACCCTGCAATCAAGATATAAGAAGTCTCTTGTGTCCCCAACACACCCAATACACTTGTCAGGTGTATAGGTGCACTAGTTCGGCGAAGAGATAGTGAAATACAAGTGGTATAGAAAATTATAAGTGGTAACGGTGATAGAAAATAGCTTGATGGCGTGGAAAAGACTAAAGTAAACCTGAAATAAAGATGGAAGCAAGCAAACATGCAATAGATGTAATAGCAAACGGTGTTTCAGTGCTTAGAAACAAGGCTTAGGGATCATACTTTCACTAGTGAACACTCTCATATAAATATATTCTTCTTTATGATACTACGCTAAACTACTCTCCGGTTGGACACTCTAATCGATGGTAGGGCTATAACAGCACACCTCAAAGTTCATCTATCCCATCTAGAAAACCCCACACTGTCACCTTGAGTACTAGATCAGTCCAACAAACACCACAATTTCATAAAGACATCCAACTCCAAATATAACTCATAAGAAGTATTTGTAATATCTAGCCTAAGTGCCACCATGGTGTGCACGCTGTCACTTTCACACACATGGGGAGAGCAGAGATCTATTAAAGCACTTGAGTAGCAACGTAGATCTATAGATTACAAGCTCATGATCTCAATAAGATCATGCATAAAGAGAGAGATGAACACATAGCTACCGGTAGAACCTTTAGCCTCGAGACAGAACTACTCCCTCCTCATCATGGGAATCAGCAACGGTTATGGAGATGGCAGTGGAGATCGATGGAGATGGCTCTGGGGGCACTTCCCTGTCCTGGCAGGGTGCCGGAACAGAGACTTTATGTCCCCCGAATCTCCCCTTCGGTGGCGGCAGCGCTGCGGAAGTTTTCGTGGATTTATGATTGACGATTTAGGGTTTTGGTATCGGGAGGCTCTTATAGGCGAAGGAAGCAAGGTCGGTGGCCAGCCAGGGGGCCCACACCATGCACTGGCACGGCCTGGGCTGGCCCGCACGAAGGGGGGGTGTGGCCACCCTGTGGCGCCTCTCCGACTCTCCTTCTGGCTCCGTGAGTCTTCCGGGAAAATAGTAACTTTGGCTTTTGTCCCGTCCAATTCCGAGAATATTCATTTTTTGACTTCCTAGAACCAAAAACAGCAGAAAACAGGCAACTGGCACTATGGATCTTGTTAATAGGTTAGTCCAATAAATCATATGAAAAGTACTCCAAAGTGTGGACAAAACATAAGAAAGTAGATAAAACCAATCATGGAACATCAAAAATTATAGATACATTTGCAATGTATCAACATCCCCAAGCTTAACTCCTTCTCGTCCTCGAGTAGGTAAGTGATAAAAAGAAAGAATAATTTTTGATGTGAAATGCACCATCATAAACTTGATCAAAGTATTTGTAAAACATTGATAGCTGGGATCATAGTAGTTCAATCATAACATGAAAGACAAAGTTATAACAATAAGGCAAAGCAACTATGTTGCAACATAAAAATACACAAACAAAAGATTTATGAATAACAATGCTTTGCAAGACGTTTGTTTGTTTCACATAAAGAAAACATAGCATAATAGTATTCAGCTTGTCCCTCATAGAGTAGCAAATATAAATGCATAGGACACCTCCAAAGTTCGTAAGAGTGACTAGATACAAATAGTTTAAAACAAGCAATATCAAGTTATGCATCAATCAACTAGTCTTGGGACAATGCACATAGAAGTAAGAATGGCCACTATGCTCTCAAAGTAGGTGCATAAAGGTAGAAGGTGGAGACTCAATATATAAGTGGAAGAAAGGCCTTCATAGAAGGAAGTAGGGATTCAAGTCTCATAAAGAGCTTCCAAAAATTATGGTACTTAATAGCTTTCAGCTCTCATTGCCCCTATCATAAGCATCTTGAAGTGATTAAGGTTAAAGTGAACAAACTATGGTGTACATGCTTGACGAAGTATAAGTCAGAAATCTCATGTCCCTTGTATACGAGGGCCGCTCCTCATGATACTCAAGTTTAGTCACCGGTAAGTTCTTGTCATTGTAAGTATATGTGTATCATAGAGAACTGCCAACGGGGTACCCCTTGCCCGATGATACGGAAGAATCCCCATATCAAAATGACAAGGCAAGCAGACAACGAGCATCTCAACAATCTTCTTATTTACCATGGGAATATGCTGCTTTTTTCTCTCTTTCCTCTTTTCATAATCTCTTTTTTTTCTTTTTCTATTTTTTCTCAATATAGGACTCTTTTTTTATAATAAGAATGCTTCATAGACAGCTCATTATGGTTACGCTGCAGGTTTCCACCATGTCAGCATGGATTAGACCAGCGGCCCAGTCGTTTCTCTAACACATATACATAACTCCATGGACTTACAAGCTCCCCTTTCATTTCACACCGACGACATCCATAGACAAAAGAGCATGATATCAACTAGGTACAAAGTACCAGTGCAATGTTGAAAGCGTTCCCCATGACAACATGGTTCTGCTAATCCCCAACAAATAAGTTCAAGCATATACAACATATATGACACAATGGTTCATGTTTATTAAGGGCAAGAAAAGTAAAGTGTGCCATCAAGTTCGTGAGAGCTTTAATCACTAGTTTTCTCATAACAAGTTTAATTTGGAAGGTAAACAAAAGCACGAATATACTTGGAATAGCATATGCTAATAGGTAGGTATGGTGGACTCTTTGGAATAACTTGGTTTTAGGAGTTGGATGCATGAGTGGAACTCATACTTGGTTACGGAGGCTAGCAAAAGACTGGGAGCGACCAACTAAGAGAACAATAATGGCCATAATCATGCAGAGCGACAAAACATCATGGATCAAAGCATAAAGTGATGCTCCAAGTTGAAAAATAAAGGATCATAAAGGCTATGGTGACTTGGGATAGTCATAACATGGTGTGAGCATGCGCCAAGTCAACCCAAATAAAGCATCAAAGGAGAATACCACAATACTATGCTTTAATATGATAAAACAATGCATGATTCATCCAAGGCACATTAAGCAATATCATTTGTTTATAACAAGTCATGCTACAGCAAAGAATACTAAGCATAAAGCCAAAACAATATCAAGCATGGCATGACAAAGCACAGGCCACAGTCAAAAACAAGCTCTCTTTACCACTTAAGCATGAACTTTCCCACTCTTTTCCAAACCAAACCAAACTATTTGAAAACCAACGTATGAAAGAGGGGGTCCAACCAATTTCTTCAGCAAACTAAGAAAACCAAGCAAACGAAAAACCAAAACCAAAACTAAAAAGAAGATGTTCCAAGAACAACACAATTGTGCATGAAACAATAAAAATGAAGCGTTTGGAAGAAACCTGAGATTTTTATTGATGAAGAAGGGGATGCCTTGGGCATCCCCAAGCTTTGACGCTTGTACTTATTGGATATTTCTTGGGGTGAAATGCGTGGCATCCCCAACATTGACCTTTAGTCCATCCTTCATCTCATTACTCATTCCTTCCATACACCTGAAATTTTCCCTTCATATAAAACTTCACACAATCTTTATTAGTAACATTAGTGCACTCAAGACTTTAGGTTCAGTTTTAACACCAATAAAACTTCCATTAAAACACTAGCTACTTTAGTACTTCCCTCAAAAATCTCAATTCCCCAAAAGAACTCAAAGAGGAACCAACAAGAAGCAAATGCAGAAAATGGCAGAAATCTGTCAAAACAGACGGCAGGTAAAGACGAATTTTTTCGAAGACCTTCTGTTGCTCAAATCAAAAAGTGTTGAACTAACGAAAGTTAGATAACAACCTGGGGCAGAATCACAAAAATTCACGACTCAAAAGGACGTACAGATATTTTACACGAATGTTTACGGTGAAGCACAGAAATCTGTTTCGGGACAACAACTTTCCCAATCATTACTTCTCTCTCATTAGAGGTTACTCTTGGCACAAAAAGCAAATAAAAAGGATAAGGAGCGGTTATTACTGAAGTAATAACTTCGAATACTCGTCTAAAACTTTTGGGTTATCTCCCAATAAGTACTTTTCTTTAACGCCTTTAAGTTAGGCATGATAGTTTGAGAAGATGCTCACATAAGAAATATGAATTGAAGTAAAAGAGAGCATCAAGAAGCAAATTCAAAACACATTTAAGTCTAACCCACTTCCTATGCATAGGAATCTTGTAAAGAAATAATTCATGAAAGTACAAAGCAACAAGCATAGTAAAGAAAAAGAAGTGCAACTTCAAGGCTTTCAACATAAAGAGGTGAAACTTAATATTATTGAGATGCACAAAACCATGCTTCCCTCTCTCATAATAACTTTCAGTAGCATCATGAATAAAATTAACAATATAACTATCACATGAAACATTCTTATCATGAGACACATGCATAAAATAATTAATACTCCCAACATAAACATAGTCATTCTTATTAATTGTGGTGGGAGCAAATTGAAAAAAATAGCTATTATTATTATTCTCATCACCATAATCATCAAATATAGGAGGCATATTGTAATCATTAATTTTCTCCTCAATAGTAGGTGGACTGAAAATATCATATTCATCATTGTAATCATCATAGATTGGAGGCATAGTATCATCAAAGTAAACTTTCTCCTCCATGTTTGCGGGACTAAAAAGATCATTTTCATCAAAACCAGCTTCCCCAAGCTTAGACTTTTCCATAGCATTAGCAATAATGGTGTCCAAAGAATTCATACTAACAACATTGCTATTAGCATGCAAATAAAGTTCCATAGGTTTTTTAATTTTCTCTTCAAACACTTCATGTCCTAACTCAAGATAAATACTATAAAGCTCTCTAATTTTGTTGTTGTTTTCCATTAAGCCTAACTAGTGAAAACAAGAAACAAAAAGATAAAATTGCAGAATCTAAAGGAAATAACTTTGAGCACTCACACTGGAGGATGTGAGTACCTTTTACCTTACCTCCCCGGCAACGGCGCTAGAAAAGAGCTTGATGTCTACGCACTTCTATTCTTGTAGACAGTTGTTGGGCCTCCAAGTGCAGAGGTTTGTAGAACAGCAGCAAGTTTTCCCTTAAGTGGATCACCCAAGGTTTATCGAACTCAGGGAGGAAGTGTTCAAACGTATCCCCTCTCAAGCAACCCTGCAATCAAGATATAAGAAGTCTCTTGTGTCCCCAACACACCCAATACACTTGTCAGGTGTATAGGTGCACTAGTTCGGCGAAGAGATAGTGAAATACAAGTGGTATAGATAATTATAAGTGGTAACGGTGATAGAAAATAGCTTGATAGCGTGGAAAAGACTAAAGTAAAACTGAAATAAAGATGGAAGCAAGCAAACATGCAATAGATGTAATAGCAAACGGTGTTTCAGTGCTTAGAAACAAGGCCTAGGGATCATACTTTCCTACTCTCATATAAATATATTCTTCTTTATGATACTACGCTAAACTACTCTCCGGTTGGACACTCTAATCGATGGTAGGGCTATAACAGCACACCTCAAAGTTCATCTTTCCCATCTAGAAAACCCCACACTGTCACCTTGAGTACTAGATGAGTCCAACAAACACCACAATTTCATAAAGACATCCAACTCCAAATATAACTCGTAAGAAGTATTTGTAATCTCTAGCCTAAGTGCCACCATGGTGTGCACGCTATCACTTTCACACACATGGGGAGAGGAGAGATCTATTAAAGCACTTGAGTAGCAAGGTAGATCTATAGATCACAAGCTCATGATCTCAATAAGATCATGCATAGAGAGAGAGATGAACACATAGCTACCGGTAGAACCTTTAGCCTCGAGAGAGAACTACTCCCGCCTCATCATGGGAATCAGCAACGATTATGGAGATGGCGGTGGAGATCGATGGAGATGGCTCCAGGGGCACTTCCTCGTCCCAGCAGGGTGCCGGAACAGAGACCTTCTGTCCCCCGAATCTCCCCTTCGGTGGCGGCGGCGCTGCGGAACTTTTCGTGGATTTCTGATTGACGATTTAGGGTTTTGGTATTGGGAGGTTCTTATAGGCGAAGGAAGCAAGGTCGGTGGCTGGCCAGGGGGCCCACACTATTGCCTGGCGCGGCCTAGGCTGGCTCGCGCCAAGGGGGGGGTGTGGCCCCTCTCCGACTCCCCTTCTGGCTCCGTGAGTCTTCCGGGAAAATAGTAACTTTGGCTTTTGTCCCATCCAATTCCGAGAATATTCATTTTCTGGCTTCCTGGAACCAAAAACAGCAGAAAACAGGCAACTGGCACTGTGGCTCTTGTTAATAGGTTAGTCCAAGAAATCATATGAAAAGTACTCCAAAGTGTGGACAAAACATAAGAACGTAGATAAAACCAAGCATGGAACATCAAAAATTATAGATACATTTGCAATGTATCAAGCTTCACCAATCCCGTGCAAGGCACGTTCAACTTTATAGTGGATGTCCAGACCATGTTGGGGGTGACAACCGCTTACGGCTATCTCTTCGATTTATGCGTCAAGTAGTGCATCTAAATAGAAATGGTTTTTTAACTCGCGTGGAGACCAGGAGGCCAGCTCTCACGGACTCGACCTTCTTCCTCCTCCTCTTCACGACTGTAGCTCTTCTCTGCCAGATTGCTTTCCCCATTTTCATTCCTTTTTGCTATGCTATTTCACCCGCATGACCGGGAACAAGTCCTGCCACAGAAGGGCTCGTGCCGTGATGGCGAAGCTGGCGGAAGAGAAGAAGTCGGCTTGCCGTTCTGCCATTATGTTAATACCGGTACCAGGCAATGCAACGATCAAAGGGTCCAGTTGAATCCCTCGGCTGCAGGCGAGAGGTCTTCAACTCAAGGTTCTTCAAAGCCGCCGCAACCAGGGACAGATACCTTCAGGTAAATCTCCATTCTTGCGCAACTTTCCATGTCTTTGACCGTTTCTTGATTTCTCGTTTACCTAAAAAAAGCACCTTCTTCCTCAATGGTGTTTTTAGGTCGGGCGTTCTTCAAATTCCATCAGCACTCCTGCCTGCAGAATCATCTTCACCGTCGCCGATGGAGACTGATACTTCAGGTAAATCTTCGTGCTTGGGCAACTTTCCATGTCTTTGACTGTTTCTTGATTCGCTCATTTCCCTATTAGTACATTTATTCTGAATGTTGTTTTAGGCCGGGCGGACTTCGCATGCCTGCGACACTCCTGCCTGTAGAATCATCTTCACCATCGCCGATGGAGGCCGATCGGTACAGCCGCAAGGTAAGAAATCATTCGAATTGTGATTCCGTGTCTCTCTTCCTTGATTGTTCTCTAGGTACACTTCTGAATTTACGCTCCCTGTTCATCTAACAGAATATTGGCTTCGAGATCGAGTTTATGGTGAAAAAGGTGATGGGCGATTTCTGCATCAAGACAGCAGACAGAAGCGCCCTCGTCAACGAGTGCCCTAGACTTTACTCCAAACTCGCTGCTGACAAGGTCGGGCTTAGCCTCCTCAGGAATCTCGCCATGGAATACTTGATTGAGCGTGACGAGCTGAAGCGGTGGAACATCGACATGATGGAGATGCTGGGCATAAGGTTCGAATAGATCCAAGACCTCGAGGACCAGAGGGATAAACTCCTGGCCGAGCTGGCAAAGCTAAAGCATGAAACTATCGTCGATCTCCATCAATGAGCCGGCACGTGGAAGACCTTAGTTAGTACTCCATCTGTTTTCACAATATAAGCCTATTTACAGAGCTAAAACAACTTACAAAAAGGCTTATATATTATGGAATGGAGGGACTAGTTGATGATCAGATATATAGATTGCAATATTGCGCTAGTAAATTGAAAAACCTTTATTACTAGTATGAATGTATGATCGTGGACTTGCTGGTAAAATATTTGGTTATTTGGTGAATGTTATATGCATCAGCTTCACCAGCCACAATGTTGCCAGAGCCAATTTTGGGTGTGATTATCTTTCCTACTGTACTATAGTAGTAATTAGTAGTTATTATTGCTTCCGTGTAGAGCGGTAGCTACCTTTATGTCGTTGTCATGCTGCATCTCACCAACTTCACTTGCTCAAAGCCTCCATTCTTCTTTACTCCAAAAAAGAGTCTCCATTCTTCCGCCATCTTTGGTTTTGGTCCTACTGATGGAAGTGGCAGCGGTATCCCAGTGATGGTGACTTTAGATCATGACCCCAACTTTGTCTTTGTACAGCTGCAGTGTAGTATAATCATTGCTCCAATGCTTACAGGGGAAGGAAGAGGTAACTGCTGGGGATCTCTCCTGAACATATGTACACTCTCCACAATTTATACATTGAAGGGATAACCACTTTTCTAGCCATTTAAAAGAGTTTCAGGTGATTTTGTCAAATTAATTTGACCTTTAACTTGATGTGTGCTATTTGGTCGACAATTAGAAAACACTATTTAGTTATTTAGTAGTAGTATATAGATTCTTCAAATTTTTGACCAACTTGTGACATCTATTTTGATTCGAAGGGAGTAGGATTATGTGTTAGCTACAGACATGGCCTTTATTCTGCATAGTGTCAACCTGGTGGGATAATTCTCTCCTGAGGAGAGAGGCCTACACATTAAAAGGTGTCTAGATATATTTGTTTCACAAAAGCTAAAACATCTTATATTTTGGAATAAAGGGAGTACATAGGATCTAATAAAGAGGGGAGAGAGGTACATATATGAGTAAAAAATGAGAGTTGCAAAAACAAGATGATGAATGAATATTCTATCAATGGTCTTCCCGACAATTTGTCACCCTGTTATGGAAAAATGCAACAAATCCATGAAAACTGAAAAAAACATGTGTATTAGTTTTTATGTGACAACGACTGTGCCCCTTGTGACCTGGCACACACCCAGAAAATATGTGGTATTTCTTTGACCGACTCAACTACAGCGAGTCTGTCGCAAAAAGAAAAAGGAAACTATAGAAAAAGGAAACGATGTCGTGAAACTAGGTTGAACTTTCTTATCTTATCTTATTACTACTATATAGTGTATGAATAACTTTGAAGGTTGACCGTTGGATGAAGACTGGCAAATCACAACATGTTGGGGATATACTTTCCGGGTATCCTCACAGTTCCTCACTAACCAGGGTGGCCCACTTCGGGTTAGAGCTTTGCTTCATGGGCGGCCCAGTCAGGGAGAAGAGACAGAGTCCAATCCGTCTACGGGAAGGCCCAAAAGACTTACCGACATAGGCCCATAGTGTTACTTGTATTTCAAGATGTACTCTGTAACCGACTCTTAGTCGTGGCCGCATAGATCTCTCCTGTAAACCCTAGGCCGGATATCTATATAAGCCGTCCTAGGGAGAGCCTTTAGGGCACCCTCACAATAGTCTACAATCTCAACTCGCACATGCGAAACCCTTGTAACCCATATTTCGGCTCTGCTGTATTACTGGATTTCTAGCAGGAATAGGATCTGCTCAAAGCCGGTGGATTCGAACGCGGAACACCATACGTCTCACACCCCTCTCTTCCACACGCCTCGAGGACCCCCTCATGGCGTACATGTAATCAATCCGATGATAGTTGGCGCCCACCGTGGGGCAAGTGAGCTTCGGATCTGCGTTCCGAGCAGAATCTGCAAGAATCGGAATCGGCGAGACTATCGCCGTCGGTCGCATCCTCTACGCCAGCGACGCCCCTCTCATCGTTCTCGATGAGAACTGGATTCCAGCTAGGGAGGCCGTGACTGCCTAAACCATCATGTCTTTCGGTGAGATCGATGTATACATTGGATTCGCTGAACCTTCCCCACCCACCCCGGCGGTGATGATAGAGGCAAAAGAAATTTCTGGGTCCCCTTTGTCCGCGGAGGCGGTAGAGTTCCGGATCTCAGAAAACCCTAAACCCACCCAACTCGCACCAGTTGCGGAGATAGTGGAGAAATCCAAGCCTGAAGCAGACCTGGCGGTTCAAGTCGAATCTGGAGTGGATTTCCCTGGCGAGGCTAAATCCCAGATCGATCTACCCGTTGAGGTGGAAATGTAGGAGGATCACAGCAACAACATTAGTTCTGGCCCTGCCAACGCCAGAACAGATCAACCGTTCCCGAGTCACACGTTGAGGCGTATGATGGTGCAAGACGCAAGCGTGGATGAAGTTCTCGAGACTATCAGGATCTTTGAGGAAGCCCACGAGGACAGGTGCAACTACCTTAGGACCCACATGTCACACTTCGTCAGATATGTTGTATCCGGATCCGTCTCTGCTGATGCTGGAGGAAACACCGACTCGGTGCTAGAGGCGATCGGAATAAACACTGACTTAACCGCATCCTTGGATGACTCGATGATGTCGGCAGATTTCTGAAAGTTCTCCACGGAGTATGAAGAGGAGTATAACTCCAAAGCTGCAGAGGAAGGAGAAGCCATGGATGAAGGATCCGGATAAAACTCTCCTAAAGCGCAGGATGACATGGATATCGGAGATAACCTCGAGGTCCAGATGTCCGAAAGTACCGATCATAGCTTGACTCTGGGAAATAGACCCAAAGTCATCTTTGCTACCGGCCCTGCCAAGAAGGCAAAGAACAAGAACAAGAACAAGATCTCGGCAAAAGATCCTTCGGTGGAGGAAGTGATTGCCGAGGAATACGAGGAAGACTCGGATGGAGCATTGATCCCATACGATACCAAAGAAGAGTCGGTGGATGGACACGTGATCACCGAAGGTGCGCGTAAACTCATCGATGCTGCATTAACCACACCTATTCCTACAGCTGTAGAACTTACTACTGAAAAGATGGACGAAAGGGCCCAGGCCCTAGAAGCGCGTCGCCAAGTACTCCTTGATGAAGCCAAAAACCTTGAGGAAGAAAAGAAACGCATGGCAACTACAGAGAAGTACAACTCTCGGCAGCATCAGAAGACCAGGAAACATCATACTCGTGATGACCAATTCCTGCAAATTCACAAAGTCCTCTTTAGAGGAAACCATGGGATGCCTCGGCGCGACAACAACGGGGATTGGGTGTATCCAACACCAGTGCAAAACACTGTTGCGGCTCGAGAAATCCTAGCAAGTAATCTAGGCCCAGAGCAGATTCGATTGGGCATTAAACTACTCAACAAGGGTCTGGAGCAGCTGAAGGCCGCCCTGTCCGGAAGCGGAAAACTGGTCTCTCAATCTGATCAATGCCGCACGGATCCGGCCTAGAATGACGTAAGATCCCAATGCGTTCCATAACAGCATCACCGTTTCGACTGTCGGAAAGACAACTACTCAAGAATCAGATCTTTAGGACAACACCACAAAGCTGCATGTGACTGGCGCAACGTTGCCCCAGCTACAGAGCAAGAGGCAATTGCTGCACTAAATCCGGAGAATCCAGATACGTCCATTTTGCATCACTATTCTATGTCTTAATTCACTATTATTCATTGATATATTTCATACTAAGAGGTGATCCTTATGGACCGCTGCAGTCAGGATTCTGATGGAAAAGGTGCTGTTTGGAGGCAAAATTCGCGAAGATCAGAAAATCCGGAAAAATATACGGAAAATCCTATTTTTCTAGAAGACTAAGGATGCCATAAGACGGAGTGGAGATGGGCCACAGGGGGCCCAGACCACCCCCTGGCGCGGGCAGCCCTAGGTCGCGCCAGCAGGTGGTGTGGCCGCCCTGGCCCACCTCTGGCTCTCCCCTCTGGCGTATATCATCCTCCCGAAACCCTAAGACTTGGGGAGCGACCACAGAAAGATTTTGTCGCCTCTACGCAGCGGAAAACACCGAGAGAGAAAGATCTCTCCGGCAAACATATTTCTGCCGGGGGAATTCCTTCCCGGAGAGGGGAGATCGTCGCCATCAACACCATCATCAAGCTGGACTTCATCGGGATCATCATCATCATCACCACCATCATCACCATCGGCACCCTCATCACCATCTCCATGTTGATTACTCTTTGTAGTTGATGCTATTGAGTGAACCATTGAATTATTATTTATGTTCAGATTGGTATACATCATTATTCCATCTCTGATAATGATCCATATGATGTCTTGCGAGTAGTTTGTTTTGTTCTTGAGGACATGGGAGAAGTCATGTTGTTAGTAGTGGAGTTGTGTTGAGAAAGATTCAATAGTTTGATATTTAAGTTGTGGTGTACATCTTCTAGTGGTGTCATGTGAACGTCGACTACATGACACTTCACCTATATGGGCCTAGGGGAATGCATTGTGTATTTGGCTACTAATTGTAGGGGTTGCCGAAGTGACAGAAACCTGAACCCCCATTAGGAAACCATTGCACAAGGGACGTAAGGGTCTTAGAGTTTAAAGCTGTGATTAGGTTTCTACCTTAATTACTTTCTTGTACTTACAGATGTTTGCAAGGGTATAATCACAAGGAAGGTTGGTACATTAGCACAGGTTCACCCACACAACACTTAGCAAGCTAAAGAAGATTAATCAACTATATGAAGCGAAAGCACTTGACAGTCTTCCCATGTGTCCTCGAGAACGTTTGGTCATCTTAAGTAATACAACCGGCTTGTCCTTTGCTGCATAAAGGATTGGGCCACTTGCTGCATTTATTCCTACTATCTTTTATTTACTAGTACTTTGTTTACTTGCTTTATCAAAAACCCCTAAAAAACCATTTGCTAAGTGTTTGCAGAGAATTCTTGATCCATACCACTAGCCAGCACCTTCTGCTCCTCGTTGGGTTCGACACTCTTACTTATCGAAAATACTGCGATAGACCCCCTATACTTATGGGTCATCAAGACTATTTTCTGGCGCCGTTGCCGGGGAGTGAAGCGCTATTGGAGAGTGGAACTGGTAAAGGAAACTTCTACTGTGAGTATTGTTTAATTCTGTTAGTTGCTTTATTTTCGTTATGGATAATTCGTTGAGTTTCTTATTTGGTGATGCTACTACCACTGCTAAGGTAGTAGATAAGCCACCACGTGCTAAGAATGATGTTTTCAAAATACCTACAAGAATTATTGATCGTGTTATGGATAACTACTATGTTGGGGATGGAACTGTCCATCCCGGTGATCATTTACTCTTTATACACGAATTATTCGGGTTGTTCAAGTGTGCAGTTATTACTACAGATCAAGTTAAGAAGAAGTTATTCTCATTATCGCTAAAAGGAAGAGCTTAGGAATGGTATAAGCTGCTGAAGAATGGTCAAGCTCTGGAATGGGAGGAAATAGTGCCTCTCTTTTATTCAAAGTTTTATCCTCCTAATGAGATTCATAAAGATCGGAATCAAATATACAACTTTTGGCCTTGGAGAGAGTACATCCCATGCTTGGAGGAGATTGAAGTTACTAATGCTCAAATGTCCCATTCATGAGCTCCCCAACTATATTATTATCAATAACTTCTATGCAAGGCTCCCTCTACATGACAAGGATTTATTGGATGCTTCTTGTGCTGGATCATTCACTCGCATGGAAGAAGAAGCTAAATGGGATCTTCTGGACCGTATTCAAGACAATGTTGAAGCTTGGGAGAATGACAAAGGTAGAAAGTGAGGTATAAATTATGATTATGAATGCATTGAATCTTTTATGGGAACTAATGACTTTCAAAATATTAAAAATGCTTATGGTCTAGACTCTCAAGCTATTGCTTCTTATTGTAAGGCTTTTGCTTCCTATATTGAAGTGCCTAAAAAGAAGTGGAATAAGTATCATGAACCTTATAAAGATATTGCTAAGAGTGTTCCTTCAAGAAATACTGAAGTTTATACAGCTAATCATGTTTTACCTGAACCTTATATTGAGAAAATGCCTTTCCCAGTTAAGATAAAGGAACATTCTATGATAGCTAGTATGGTTAAGGAAAGTATGAATAAAGCTGTTGAAGAACCTATAATATCAAATGTGAAAGACTTTGTCACTAAGTATGAAGAAGAGGGACACACTATTCTTTGTAAGATACCTCTAATATTGTTTCACAAAATAGTTTTATCAGAGCTAGTATTCCTGTGTTTTCTGTTAGAATAAGTGATCATTGCTATGATGGCCCTTGTGATAGCTATATCATTAAGTTTATGCATGATACTGAAAGTTATTATGAAAGAGGGAAAAGTGTTCTTATGCATCTCAATAATATCAAGTTTCCTCGTTTTATGCTGAAAGTTTTTATGTTGCACTTCTTTTGCCTTCTTATGCAAATTGCCTCTGGTTTCAACAGCTTGTTTGTTTACAAAATTCCCTTGCATAGTAAGTGGGTTAGACTTAAATGTGTGTATTTTTGCTTCTTAATGCTCTCTTTCACTTCAATTCATATTCCTGAGTGAGCATCTCCAAAATGATCATGCCCATCTTAATGGCTATAAAGAAAGAGCTTTTTGGGAGACAACCCAGTTTATTTTTGCTTTCAGTTTGTTTTTGTTTCTTTGAGTCTTGGAAGTTATTACTTTGGTAATAACCGCTCCTTATCCGTTTTATTTGGTTTTTGTGTCAAGATCAACGTCTAATGAGAGAGAATTAAGATTTGGGGAAGTTGCTGTCCCGAAACAGATTTTTGTGCTTCACCATAAAAATTCGTGAGAGATCTCTGTATGTCGTATTGAGCTGTAATTTTGTGTTCTTCTTCCCCAGGTTGTTATTTAACTTTCGTTAGTTTTACACTTTTTGATTTGAGCAACAGAAGATTTTCGAAAAAATTGATCTTTACCTGCTGGTCTGTTTTAACAGATTTTGCCACTCTTGCATTTGCTTCTTTATTCGATTTCCTTTTTGAATTCTTTTTGGGTTTTCGGAAGGAGTTGCTACAGTAGATTATGTTTTGATGGTTTTCGGTTGAAGTTGAACTCAAAAGGTTTTATCACTTCACTTATACTAATGTTGCTAATGAGAACTGTGTGAAGTTTTGTGTGAAAGAAATTTCCAGGTAGTGGAGATAATGGTGTAATAAGGAAGGGAAAGGTTTTATGACTCAAGTAATAAGTGTATGAAGATGAAGATATCGATGATATTCAAGTGATGACTCCAGAAGAATCTACTAGATACCAAATTCAGAGGCCTGCAGAGTCTATTTTCAAATAGGTAACAGTTCTGGTAAGAAAAGTTCCGCGAAAATACTATCCAACTATATTTTTGCAGTTTTTAGTCAATAAGGAAAACTATGAAGCGAAAAAGGGACAGAAACGGAGCCAGGGTGGATCACACCACCCTGTGGCGTGGGCCCACCCTTGGCCGTGCCACCAGGTGGTGAGTCCATCCCGGACTCCGCCTCCGACTCGTTTTCTCCCAGAACTTTCCTTTTGATGTGAAACTTCGTAATATATAACCCCCCGGATCCCCCGAGGTTCGTATATCATGTTTTTGTCATGTTTTCATTTCGATCTGTTTCTGCCAGGACATACTCTTTGAAGGTTTAGAAGCACAATGGTGTCCGCCAAGGATAAAGGGAAGGATCCTATGGAGGATCTCCAAGACCCCGGGCAGGAGAAGGAGATCAAGTGTGAAGGTGAATAGGAGGCAAAGCACACCGGCACTACCATTGCAAGCATTGTAGTGGCGGTAAACGCTGCCAAGATGATGTCAATTGGAGGGAAGCCTCCTCATCACCGTTCAGACCCTTGGTCACTTCCTCCACGCACCAAGAATCCTTTCCATACTCTTATCCATGAGCATCAATACCATAATATGCCCAAGGAAAAATTACACTCCAATTGGGATTTGCCTCGTTCGAGCCATGTAGGAAAAGAAGACTTCAAGGAGGTAGACTGGGGAAAGGATCGCAAGAGCTGGGATTCTCAACCCGACATGATCATGAGCCGCATTGAGCGAAACTCGCAGCTTATTCGTAATCTCACCTTCGAGATTGAGGACTTGGGGAAACTTATCAAAGGGATCATCAAGAGGATACCACCACCACCAAAGGAGTAATTCGTCATCAGGTTTGGCATCCTCTTGGCTTGTTCCAAGCTTGGGGGAGTGCCGCGGTATCACATCACTATCTTCTATCTTTTTACCTTATTAGTAGAGTCATATCATGAATAGAGAAGTTATTATGTAGTATGGTTTGCATTATGAAAGTGTCCCCTCTCTCGTTAGATATGTATCCCTTGGTGTGAGTTGCCGTTATGGATTATTAATGAGAAGTTCTATCATTTACTCTTTTGCATAGCTTATATTAGTTTTCAATTCGTGGTTATATGATTGATCTTGTTGTTAGTATTGGTATCACTTTGGGATCATTGAGTTAATTTAGTTGGTTTTGGCAAACCTAGCTCGGTCAGTAGCAACACTATTTTTGAGAGTTGAATGAAAAAGGTAAAAGTACTCTAAAGAAAAAATAATTTCATCATCTTTCTTTCTTGATTTGCTCATAAGTCTAGTATTCTCTAGTTAAGATCCTTTGTGCTTCCAAGGAAGATTGCATGTTTGTCTTTATCACTTGTATGTTTGTTTGTTTCCTTCAATTCTTGTACTTGCTACCCAGCCTTGCTAGCCAAAAACCTGTACTGAGAGGGAATTCTTCTCGTGCATCCACTCCTTTAAACCAAAACCCATGCCATTTGTGTCCACCATACCTACCTATTAGCATTATTGCTATTCCAAGTAAATTGTTGTTTTATCTATCTCCCAAATTAAACTTCTTATGTGAAAATTAGTGATTAAAGCTCTCACGAACTTGATGGCACACTTTACTTTCTTGCATTTAATAAACTTGAACCATTGTGCTCACCAATGTTGCATATATGCTTGCGCTTTGTAAGTTGTGAATTAGCAGAACCACGCTGTCATGGGGAACGCTTTCAACATTGCACTGGTACTTTGTACCTAGTTGATATCATGTTCTTTTGTCTATGGATGTCCTCGGTGTGAAATGAAAGGGGAGCTTGTAAGTCCATGGAGTTATGCATATGTGTTAGAGAAATGCGTGGGCCGCTAGTCTAATCCATGCTGACATGGTGGAAACCTGCAGCGTAACCATAACGAGTATCTATGAAGCATTCTTCTTATAAAAAAGAGATAGAGTTTGAGAAAAAGAGAAACAAAAAAAATAGATATTATGAAAAGAGGAAAGTGTAACATCCCAATTTCAGCAACCCTGACTAGTTGTCCAGAAAGCAAAAATCAGGGGGAACAAAAAAAAATTCTTGTTGAGCGCTGAAGTGTTTGCTTGTTGTTTGGATATTCTTATGCATATGAATGTGTATTAGATGATATACTCCTTATCTCAACCCCAATTGACAAAAGCTACTTCCCAAAACTGCCTTGGCTTAATTTCCACATTCTCAAATGTTCTGGCATTTCAAAAACATGAGCCAAGATGTTTACAAAACCAAAACTACTTTAGTAGCTTCTATTGAAAAAACTATGGAGAACTATAGAATACTATCTCCTTATGTTTTCAAGACAGAACCTTCAACTATTCTTACCTCTAGATCCTCCCAAAACCATTTTGTAAGCTTTTGAATTCTACTCTTGGTAGAGATACCAAGGACCTTACCTTGTTCAAACTCCAACCTATTTCAAAATACCCATCCTTACCTCAAGCTAAGCTTGGCGGTAACCCCAGTAGTAGTTGATTTGTTTGTAATATGAGTTGCTTTGAACTTCTGTTTGATGAATTGCCTTGATCTGCTGCTTGATTTGTCTGCTTAGGAAATAGTATGAGCTACTCTAGGAGGTCATCACTAGGATCAAGATGTTTCCAA
This sequence comes from Avena sativa, assembly GCA_916181665.1. Taxonomy (NCBI): domain Eukaryota; kingdom Viridiplantae; phylum Streptophyta; class Magnoliopsida; order Poales; family Poaceae; genus Avena; species Avena sativa. Next base: position 536,386,211 of record OV702289.1, on the reverse strand, counting down.
ATCATCCCACTCTAAGCAAGAATACAATCTAGATCTGATCCCTAGCTACTCAGTAGTCATCTAAAAACCTTAACCAGATCATCTCTGAAGTGATCTACTTCTAGAAGCTTCCAAGTCAATGGAGACCAACATCAAGCTTGGATCCTTTCTACTCAATCTACACTTAAACATCATCCACATTATGATGCTTGGGTACCTTGCAACCCATCAAAAACATCCCATCTCATGCTCTAGTCAAAAACCCTAAAACTGCCAAATTTGGCTGTCTGGAAAACTCTTTCCAACATCACCTTTTTGGATGTCTCCCTTTATCAACCCTTGTGCAGTTTTGGTAATGCACCTAAACCATCTTGTTAGCCATCCTGAGGACTACTAAGGCCCACTCTTTCCCTTGGTTAGATCATCCTCCAACCCACTTGTTCTTGATGGTTTTGCAGGCAAGAAAATAACTTCTACAAATCTAGTCAACTTGCCTACTTTGGTATAAGCTCACACCACCATCCAAACCTCTATGGACCAACTATTTGCATGGTTGTGTTCTACTCATATATGTATATCATTACCTACTTCACTTGATCCAATTGGATCCTTGAGCTGTTTACACCCACAAGGTTTTGAAGGCTAGATGATAATCTGCCTTGGCAGGCTTATTTTATTCAAAGTTTGAAAGCTTGCCTTGGTGAGCTCAAGCAGGATCAAGCCCAAACCCCTACACCATTGCAATCTACATCACTTGGTCCATCCCTCTCTCTATCCCATGCCCCATGGGGAGATCTGAACTCCAAGATACAACCATGTTTTGATGGTATGAAATTAACATCACCTTAGATCCCTAATCTAGGGTATTCCACCAAAATCAACTTGGATTCTCCAATCCCAAGGTTGAAAATGCTTGCTACACCTTTTCTACATCATCTACCTGGATCATTAAGATTTAGCAAATATTACCCATAATTATTTTGGCTCCAAATCTGTTTAATCTCTCTAATAGTCAAAATCTCCAAAACTCCTCCCCCAAAGGAAAGTTTGGTTTTTGACAAAACACTTCCCCAACTTTTTGCTCAATGGAGTCCTATATATCATACCCTATCTTCCAACTTCAAAAATAAATATTTTTGAAGGGTTTCATTATTTCTTTTTGCCCATTTTCTTAAATGGCAGAAATGGAATAATAATTGTTTTAAATACTTTTAAGCCTCAATAAATCTTGGGAAAATCCCCCTAGTTGTGTATGCACATTTGGGACCATATCACATCAAAAGCTCCACTTGTCCAAGGTAAAAACATCAAATGAGCTCCAATGCTTCACTTCTGCTGTTTTTGAACAAATGGATTTAAGAGGACTTATAAGTCGTGGAAAAACCTCAAATAATTCCTAGAAGGGTATCTTGGCCCCCTCTATCTACCAGAATCTTTTGTTCATCTTACCTAAGCCAAGATTTGAGACTTCCATCATGATCATCTACATTGCCACTCTTGCCTATTTTCCAAGATGTTGATCAATACCAAGTCAAAACCCCTCAAGCCTTCCACAGCAAGCCTCCACTACCCCAGCACACCCCTCTGGTCGAGCTGCACTATAGCCATGCACTGTAGCACCCCTTCCCCTTGTCCTTTAGTGCTTGGAGGAAGTAGAAATGCACCCATTGGTCACGCCATCTCTTTACTTGTTACAGCAGCCATTCCACCTCTACTCTGCCCTCAGCCCACACCAGAAACCACTCCCACGCCCACAGCAATCTCCCCTTGGTATTCACCTGCCTCCCTTCCACTCCATGGGACAAGTTCATGATGAACCATCTCCCCTCGATATATATAGCCAGAGGCTCCCCCTTGCCTCTTCTTGGCCCTCATTTGCATCCTACCCACCTCCACTCTCTCCCTGCAGAGCCCTCACCGAGCGCCTGCCTCTGCATGTCGCATGAGAAGGAGAGCTCCACCTCTCGGCCATCTCCAAGAAGTGGTCCGTGTGCTTCCTCCTCTGCCTCGATCCCTTTGCATGTCGTAGTGTTGAGGTCCCCTGTCCCTTCTGAATCTAACCACACTCTTTCCCGGGCTCCAGCCCACCGCAAGTACCACCTCCGACGATCACCTAGCTCTGGGAGCGTGCTCGCGCACGAGGCGTCCCTGCGTCGGACCGAGCTTTGTTGTCCATCGCCAGAACCGCCTCCGACCCTTGCATCGCCCAACACCCTCGCCGCCAAGATGCGCGCCTCCTCGGCCCTGCTCCGGCGAGCTCCCGAGAGCACCGCCGCAGGCGTCGTCGCGCAAGCCACCTACAGTCGCGGAACCCACTGCTTCCGCCCCTCCTTGGGATCTCCGTCATATACCGCTTCGCCCTACGGCCTCCTCTTCGCCGGAAACGGCCCCGGTAAGCCTTCCTGCACCCGCCGGCGCCGCCGCTAGGGTTCCCTCTCTGCTCCGCGCGATTAGAGGAGGGAGACGACCGGGTGTCGTCGATCTCCACTTGATCCAACGACCCTCCTCCCTCCTTACCGCTTCGGCACCCCGCCGTCACTGACGGGCGGGCCCCGTCTGCTCGGCCGTTCGAAACCGCCTCCCGCGCAGTGCCCCGCCCGGGTGGGCCACTTCTCCCCTGGATGGCCCAGCTCCCCTCTAGATCCGGCCCGGCAACGATTTCTCCTTTTTATTTTCCCTGGAAATTATAGATCCGAAATTTACCTGTTAGTTTAAATACGAATAAAAATGGAAAACAACTCCAATTGCCTAGATCTAAATTTCCTAGGGTTCTTGAGTGTTTTCTTAATCATGCAGTATCCCTAGCACGTCCAAAGGTTGTCTAGATTAAAAAGGATAAATCAAACCCCTAGATATATCTTTTGCACCAATCAATCCTTTATATGAGTTTTACAACTCCAATTTGAGTAAAACCAACTGCCTCTGAAAGGTATTAGAAGCACCTATCCCTAGACCTTGGTCTCATGCCAAGGTGAACAGCAGATTATCTTGAGTAAAGATAACAAAAACAATTCCTCTATGACCTTAGAAAATTCCCTACACCAAACCATGAGCCCAATTGACCCAAGTCCAATTATCTTGGATGTGATACACTAAGGCCTATCCAAATCCAGGAACTCATGATTTATTGAGCCTTGGATGTTTTTCTATGAATTAAACTATTATGTGCATTGTTTATTCACCTCTTAATTCACTATAGTAGTTCTGCTAATCCAAAAATGTTGATTCCAATTTCTACAGAAAGGTATTGGAAGTACCTACCATGTGTCCTTTGAATCAAATCAAAAGCTACTGTAGATTTAATCTGGTGAAAAAGACAAGTTGTGTACAGAACTGCCTTTGGGAATTTCCTGAGGGCATTCTGGTAATTTCCTTGACCTGATTCCAACTCTCAGTGAACAAGTACATCAAACCCCACTGAACCATCCAAGGAAATAGATTTTGGAGCTCCAGAACTTCGCTGGTGAATTATTCCCGAAAACTAGAAGTTATTTCACTAGAAAAATCATAACTAAATAAAGAAAAGTGATAAAATAGGGAAACCACTTTTGTTGGTTTCATTTTATCAAATCCTATCTGTTGGTATCATGTTTTTACAATGGTATCATACAGAATATGCTCTTGTTCCAAAATCCATCTCTTAGGTAGTTCTAGACTATAAATCCTAAGGGTTTTTCTTTCACTTTTCAAGGCAAGGCCATCTCAACCTCCTAATTCCAATCCTCTCCAAACCATCTGAATCTTAATCTGGTATCATCCATTTGTTTGATGTACTATATTGGTTCTTGCATGCCTTGTGTTGATTGTGGCTTGGTTTGCTTCCATGTGCTGTCGGGACGACGATAGTTGCGATGAAATCGGAGAGCAGACGAAGTGGTATTTATAATTGGTATTGGTATTCCGGGTTATCTAAAGAAGAAGTCCAGGGACGATTATGCCATACTTCTGATCATCAGGCAAGCCACCTTCTTGCTCATAAGCCTTGTCCTAATGTTTTACTTATGCATGTTTTATCAACTGCTTATTAAAACTGCATTGTTTTGCTATATATTGTGTGTAGCATCCCAATTGTCTAACAATTGCAATGCTACTAGCCTAGTCTATATATGCTACTTCAAATATATAATTGTTGCATCATCATTATATCATGCTCATGTCATCATGCCACCTTGCATTTGAGCATCATATAAAACCCTTTTTCATTTGGTTCTTCTCTCATATGCATTGTTAATTGTATTTGCCTCTTGATATTGTATTTGGGTCTTGATATATTGTTTAAATGCCCAAGTTGAGTTGGGGGCATATCTTTTATTGACTCCACCACCCTTTCTTTTCACCACTTTATAATTCCACCATCCCATGATCCATGAGCTTGTGTCTTATTTTATTTGGCATTTAATCTAGCTCATGAGAGATAGGGTGGGTCCAATTCCTCAATCCTTTTGCTTGACCCTTACTCCCACTTTGGGAGGATGCAAATAAATAAATGCCATGAGATATTATTTTGTTTTCACAAGATAAAGCCTAGCATTTAATGCATTTGCATGGGCCATGCAACCATCACCACCTTTTCTCCTTTTCTCTCTTTTGGCTTTTTTTTTTGCTTGATCTTGTTGATCTTGCTTGATCTTGTTTTGTTTTGTCAAACCCTCAACTTCACCCCTATCACCTACCCATCTAACCACACCCCATCTAACCCGACCCTCACCTAACCCTAGCCCTAGCTAACCCGAGCTACCCCTTTCCTCCCCCTCTCTCTCGGCTCCCCCTCTCTTCCTACCAGGCAGGCCCCACCATGGCACACCCTCCCCTGCCCCACCTCTTTCTTTAGCTTCAAGACAAGAAAAGAAAGAGGGAGACCCGACTACCCCTCCTCCCTTTTTGCTAAAGCTACCACCACCACCCCATGTGCCTCCCTCCTCTCTACCTATCTCCCCAACCACCCTAGCTCACCATGGCCACCTCAGATCGGATCTGGGAGGCACCCAGGTCCTCCTCTACCTCCCTTCTTCATCCCCTGGCTTGCAAGCAGCCTGGCCTCCCCATGCCGACCCCCAAACCCTAGCCACGGCCCCTCTGCCCTTCGCTGATCTGGAGCGCGCCAAGCTGAACCAGGAGCACCAGGAGGCTCCCCTGCATCCTCTTCGTCGACCAGCACCAGGGGAAGCGACTGGGAAGCCCCAGAGCGCCGTCGCCGTCGCCATGGCCGGAGGAACCGAAGCTCCACGGCCGCGAGCCCACCTCCAGATCCCCGCAACCTCAGCGCCATCGACCACGCCGGCAACCCCTCGGTGAGCCCTTTGACCTCCCGGACATGCCCCCCCTTCCCTCTAGTGCGCCGTAGCGCCGCCGCCTTCCGTCGAGCGCTCTGCGCGCGCACCGCGCGTCGCGCTCTGGCAGCAGCAGCAGCAGCCGTCTCTGCCGCCTCTGTTCGCCGCCGAGCCCCGAGCTCTGTAGCCCTCCTCTGCGTTAGGTCGCTGCATGAGTCTTGTAGGCCGTTGCCCGCTCTTCAACTTTCGTTTTAGCCGCGTCACGTTTCGCGCAGCAGGGGCGTCGCCATCGTCGACGGGAAGCAGCCGGATCCGCCGCCGTCAGTGTCGCGTCCGTCAGCGACAGCAGCAGCCCGCTGGCAGTTTTGCGCAAAACACCCCGGCCTTTTTCCCGCCTAAACCCGCGGTCCCCGCGTCCCCACCTGCCAGCCTTGTTGCAGCTTTGCATGTAGACCCCGGAGAAGCCTGGACACCACAGATCGGTCCCTCCCCCTCGCGCGCAGGATCGCCCACGTGTCACGCCCTGGCTGGGTCGCGCACGATGTGGCCCCGCCAACCGCTGGGCCCGCACGTCAGCCTCGGTGGCTGGGCTTCCCCTCGGTGGAAAAATCCAGAGAACACCCCACCCCTCCTTCGCCAGCTCACTGCGCCCAGTCAGCAGTTGGTCCCACCTGTCACTTACTGTGGGTATAACTGAGCTAAGTATAAAAAGTTTTTCTGCTTTCATGTTTAAATTCAATCTTTTCCGAATTAATTCAAATTCAAATCTATTTCTGTTTTAAAATAACTTTTAAAATAATAATCCAATTGATACAAATAATATATGTTTTCAAATTAGGAAAATGTGAGGATTTCAAATATGCCATCTAAAATATATTTTGGACACTTTATTTTCCAAGTTAATTAAAATTACAATAAAATGCCCTTTTGGCTTAATTAATTAATATCTTTTGTTTTATAACTCCAAATTTAACAAATGATATGTCTAAAATGATTAGCTCGACGAGACCTTTCTGTTTATGCATTCCATGGTTTGATTTGAAGCATGCATCATATAAATACAATGTGGACAGCAACTAAAATGGAAATAAAATGGGCCCAAAACTCAATAAAATGCTTTGTTATTGTTTCCACACCTCACCCATGCCATGCTACCTTAATGCCATGCAAATTGTGCATCATTCATCATGGCATGATTGTTTGCTTGTCGCATTTTATTCATATGCTTGCGCACTTTATTTATGTTGGCCCTTGTTTGTTTGGTTCTTCTTCGAATAGACGCTGAGCAGGGGATATATCAAGACAACCAGGAGCACTACCCAGATCCATCCCTTGCTTCAACTGAGCTGCCAGGCAAGCACTACCACATGCTTGCATACATATAGTACCTATTGCCTCTATATTATTCTTGCATCATTGAGTCACGATTGCATTAAATTGAATCCCAAGTATTGCATAGCCTTTACTTTTAAACCCCACCGAAACTTGTTCCTCCATCCCATGAGCCATTACTACAGGAGTTGTTCGAGCCATGCGAGTCGTAGAACAGCATGAGTAGGGTATGTGAGTGTCTGATGGATAACGAGGTACCTAAACAACTTAACCTGAGTAGTAATGGGATAACTAATGAAAGTGGCATCGGTGAGCCATATTCGCTATTTGGTTTTTCAGGCTCACTTGTGTCCCGTAAGACCCCGAGTACTTGATTCCTGTTCCAAGAATATTCGCGCTATCCACATCCGGGAGGCTTATGGACCCCCCTGAGCCAGAGCTTGATTCATTCTTATTTCTTGAGGGCCACAAACTAGTTTGAGGTTTTATTTACTATCCTGTACTTATGCCATGCTTTACTGCTTTATTTAAGATTGTGCGAGGAGCACACTGTACTGTTTAGGAAAGCGGAGTGTTTTCGCGGTGTCGACAAGCCCAGTCGCATTTTAGGGTTCCCAGTCGTTCACAGCCATTGGCGCAAACCTTGAGTCCGTCTCGGAGTCAGCTAACTCCGTTGCGGGTAGCTTAATGGGGTGGCCCCCTGAAATATTTCTGAATCCTGTGATTGCTTTGTCGTGACTGCCTCGTTGGGTTTTGATTTGGTTTTCCGAGGCATATCGAGTGTGTGTTGCTATTTGTGCACCCCTGCAGGGTAAAACTTTCTGAAAGCCGTGTCCGCGGTTATGGACGACTTGGAGCACAGTTTCTCGATCATAGACAAGCATAACTAAAGTACCGCTTTTAATTTGACTAGACTAGGTACCTGACTAGTAAATAGTGCAACACCCATGGAATGGATAATAAAACTGCCAACGGATGGGGGTTGTTCGTCCGCTTCCTCGTTGGTAAGCGAGGAGGAGGATGGATCTGTTAAGATTACCGTTATAACTGTTATCACTGTTGTTGTTAATTCACGGACATCCGTCTATCTCTGGTTAGGCGGATGGTTAGCGAGTATCTATAGAATTGCTAGGGTTTATCTTTTGCTGCAATTGCGTCACCCCCAGGTTGTGTTCCCTTTAGAGGCATAAAGACTTGCTGAGTACCCCTAGGGTCTCACACGATAAATTATTGGTTCAGATGGACAGGTACCCTCGCAAGATGGATACTGGTTGGAAGAGACGGACGACATGGGCAACGATCATTCGGTGTAGAGATTCCGGGAACGGGGATCCGTGAGATCTGTGGGCGGGATGTGCTTATTTATGGGGCATCTTATGCCGATTTGCTTCTTATCCGTACTCGAATTTTGTCTTCCGCTTCCGCTTGATACTCTGTTGATTGATGTATGAGGAGATATCCTAAACTATTATATCTATCTAGGATAATTGGATCTTGCCGTATGGCGTTGCTATATTTCCTTTCCTTCTAGATGGAATGGCTCTGATGTACTATTGTATGGTGGCTTGCATACATACTCATTTGTGTATGTAGTTGATCCCTTCGCCTGCCGATTACGCCGCCCGTTCTTGTCCCGATGTTTGGAAATGGTTGGGACGGCCGAAAGGTCTACCTGTGAGTGGCATTTGGGCCCCACCGTACTATTTCAACCATTTCTGATCATCCAGGCTTGTACTAGGAGCGTAATTCACCGAGGTAGTTACAATTGGTATCAGAGCCATCCCGACCTTCAGGGTCTCAGCCAAATGGTCGTTGTCTGTCTAGCAAATATTTTTGGTAGTTATGTATACTAGGGAAAAACAAAACGCGAGAGTAGGACTGCTTCCACTTTTCTTCTTACCCACCCACCCACCCTTTTCTGGTAAGGAAGTGTAACGTTTTCGATCCTCTTCTTAAATTCAAACTAGGATTCACGTGTTCTGGGTTTCCGTAGTACCATAGGTTGTGTGTGTGTGTGTGAAATCTTTGTCTATCTGTTGCATCCAAGTTGTTATCTTATCGGCCTTTTGGTTATCAACTGTTGGTACATTCCATACCGACAGGCTTTTGAAAACCCGCGCGATCTACCTGACTCCTTGTTAACCGGTGCCATCTTCTTAAAGGGTGTTCTTCTGTGCAGGCATCTGATGCTAATCCCTATCTGCTAAGTGATTTTGCGCATCTATTGGTATTTTAATGCCGAAAAATGCGGAATTTTTTTTTCTTGGATACATCTGTGTTTCCACACTCCTTTTCAGTCGTGTGTGAAACATTATCTATCTCTCTTTTATCAGCATGTCCATGCTAACTCATTCTTTTGTCACCGGCGCTTGATCCTAGAGTTTCTTTTCATCTCCAATCCTCTTGGGCTAATTACATAACATGTGTCGATCCGATGCTGGTGAATGTAATTTGGCTCTCGGCATAGCTATATTCCACGCATGATAAGTGTCGATTGGAATATGGAGAATGCTATAAACCGTCACCATCTGGAGGATATGGTCAACTCCTGTGATTTTGGGTACACCGTGATCCTATCTATGCTTATTCAAGCATCCTTGGAAATCCGGAGTTTCTCAAGGCACTACGGCGGTCTATCATCTGTCCATCATGCTGCACATCTTTTTGAACTCCATACCTGCACATCTTTTTCGTCTCTGATAGCTCATACCATAAGCAAAGCTATAGCATCGGTTCGTAACCAAAATCTCTTTATCTTTGTAACCGGTGACCCAATCGACAACGTGAACCAGGTGACATCTCTTTTCTTCCGAAGAACCAGATAATCTATTCTTCCAGTGCATCTTCTTCAACACGAACCCGTGCTCGTAATATTAACCTTTCGAAGAGCGTTGAGCTCAGAAAGTGTTTCGAGCATTTGTTCGTTTCTTCCGCCTCTTGAACTTGATATTCTGGGAATATCCTGTTAATCCATGGTGGTATATGTTGATAATATGCTTGCCTATTCCATATCAATGGAAGGGCATGGAACATCATCCGTGTCTCTTTCTCTCAAGCTTCGTGAGCACTGCCTGTGTGCAAAGCTCTCAAAGTGGAAATCCTGGCTTTTTGAAGTCACCTATCTCGGCCACGTCCTTCTGCTAAATAGATCGCTTCAATTCTGGAATCAGAAAGTTCATTGTTAACTCCATCTTCCATCTTCAACCAATCCGGAGTTGTTCCTTGTTGGCAAGTTATCATCATCGTTCGCTGAAGTTTTCCTCAAGACCGCTAAATCTCTCCCAATCTTTTCAAGAAGAACATGGAGTTCTTTCAACTCAGTCTCGTTAAGTAATCTCTTGAAACCCTCCTGTTCTATCGTCTATGCTCAATCCACCGGAGGCCATGAAGACCTTACAGATCTTGTATTCCTTCTGTTCAAGTTGGTGTTATCTTTTCTGTAGCTGTTGAATCTTGCAATTGTCTCCGTGATCTTCCTTCATATCTTTCCGGTGGTTGGCTACTTATGATATGACGACAACATCATCATCCTTATCTATCTTGAATCCGGTGAATCGTTTGCATCTATCCTTGTTTTCTAACGAAGTTCCATGAGTTTTGTCTATACCTTCAGTCTGTTTCGGTAGTTGGGTTGCATGGTTTTATTATTCATGTGCGGAGTAATGCTTTGAGTGCGGGATGGAGTAGCTACCATACCACTACTCTTATCATTCGCTCTTGTACATTGAATTGGGGAATTTATGTGATTTCACTCATTCCACGGGAGTTAGAAGTGGCCTTTATCCCTTGATACTTTAACTTCCGTCCTTGTTTTTCCGGAGTGCTCTCTCGAAGAAAGTAATCAATAACCTCTTGTTGGTGATCTCGTCTTTTCCTACACGGAGCAAAATCTTCAGTTATCTGGTGGAAGCAAACGCAAACCCTTTTCTATCCTCGTTTTTCTACCGGTGTTTGATATCCCCAAACAAGATGAAAGGAAGCTATCTCTCTTTGTTTCATCAATTCTTTCCTGTGGTAAAGCCAATTATGGTTGATGCCATCATCCGCAAATCTATTGCGTTAGCCTCAAGGCTAAAGAAAGCAATAAGTGTTCCTACAATAAACTCCAGATCCTCCATACTCTTTGCTTCTCGGGATTCCACCATGATATGGCTTCATATCCGTCTCTGGAAGTTATATCCGCGCACCTCAATTGCGTGATCCTTTGGTTCTTACCGGCGCAACAAGAATCTAATCCGGCGATGTCTAGCTAAATCTTTCTGTTGATATCAAGGGACTCTATTGTTTGAAAGCAATATTGTTTCCGTGCTTCATTTCTCAAATCCGAGAGAGGATACGATGCTATTTTCATAGTGGTTCAAACCTCTCCAATCTAGCTCTTTCTTCCGGCGACACAAAGATCCATCCTCTCTAGTATCGGTAAATCTTTAATCCTAACGGCGTATCTTTCTTATACATGATACATCATCTTGTCCTTTCTTTCACAAGTGGTTCTTTCCTATTATCTTGTTTCTTGAGAAAACCGGAGCTATGTCCATCCTATCCTTCTTGTCTCACGACAATCCTTCAACTCTTCTAACCGTTGTTTCTCAAGCAAAACGCAAGACTCGCAACAAGTCTAGCAAGTTTTGCAAGGTGTAGTGGTCGCACCATTCCATTCTTCATCTTCTTGGGAACGTGGGGGTCACCTTCGTTCCGAACACCCTCCTCTCCTTGTGTTGTTTTCTATTTCCTAGGAATCTCGGGGCGAGATTCTTGTTTAGTGGGGGAGAGTTGTAGCATCCCAATTGTCTAACAATTGCAATGCTACTAGCCTAGTCTATATATGCTACTTCAAATATATAATTGTTGCATCATCATTATATCATGCTCATGTCATCATGCCACCTTGCATTTGAGCATCATATAAAACCCTTTTTCATTTGGTTCTTCTCTCATATGCATTGTTAATTGTATTTGCCTCTTGATATTGTATTTGGGTCTTGATATATTGTTTAAATGCCCAAGTTGAGTTGGGGGCATATCTTTTATTGACTCCACCACCCTTTCTTTTCACCACTTTATAATTCCACCATCCCATGATCCATGAGCTTGTGTCTTATTTTATTTGGCATTTAATCTAGCTCATGAGAGATAGGGTGGGTCCAATTCCTCAATCCTTTTGCTTGACCCTTACTCCCACTTTGGGAGGATGCAAATAAATAAATGCCATGAGATATTATTTTGTTTTCACAAGATAAAGCCTAGCATTTAATGCATTTGCATGGGCCATGCAACCATCACCACCTTTTCTCCTTTTCTCTCTTTTGGCTTTTTTTTGCTTGATCTTGTTGATCTTGCTTGATCTTGTTTTGTTTTGTCAAACCCTCAACTTCACCCCTATCACCTACCCATCTAACCACACCCCATCTAACCCGACCCTCACCTAACCCTAGCCCTAGCTAACCCGAGCTACCCCTTTCCTCCCCCTCTCTCTCGGCTCCCCCTCTCTTCCTACCAGGCAGGCCCCACCATGGCACACCCTCCCCTGCCCCACCTCTTTCTTTAGCTTCAAGACAAGAAAAGAAAGAGGGAGACCCGACCACCCCTCCTCCCTTTTTGCTAAAGCTACCACCACCACCCCATGTGCCTCCCTCCTCTCTCCCTATCTCCCCAACCACCCCAGCTCACCATGGCCACCTCAGATCGGATCTGGGAGGCGCCCAGGTCCTCCTCTACCTCCCTTCTTCATCCCCTGGCTTGCAAGCAGCCTGGCCTCCCCATGCCGACCCCCAAACCCTAGCCACGGCCCCTCTGCCCTTCGCTGATCTGGAGCGCGCCAAGCTGAACCAGGAGCACCAGGAGGCTCCCCTGCATCCTCTTCGTCGACCAGCACCAGGGGAAGCGACTGGGAAGCCCCAGAGCGCCGTCGCCGTCGCCATGGCCGGAGGAACCGAAGCTCCACGGCCGCGAGCCCACCTCCAGATCCCCGCAACCTCAGCGCCATCGACCACGCCGGCAACCCCTCGGTGAGCCCTTTGACCTCCCGGACATGCCCCCCCTTCCCTCTAGTGCGCCGTAGCGCCGCCGCCTTCCGTCGAGCGCTCTGCGCGCGCACCGCGCGTCGCGCTCTGGCAGCAGCAGCAGCAGCCGTCTCTGCCGCCTCTGTTCGCCGCCGAGCCTCGAGCGCTGTAGCCCTCCTCTGCGTTAGGTCGCTGCATGAGTCTTGTAGGCCGTTGCCCGCTCTTCAACTTTCGTTTTAGCCGCGTCACGTTTCGCGCAGCAGGGGCGTCGCCATCGTCGACGGGAAGCAGCCGGATCCGCCGCCGTCAGTGTCGCGTCCGTCAGCGACAGCAGCAGCCCGCTGGCAGTTTTGCGCAAAACACCCCGGCCTTTTTCCCGCCTAAACCCGCGGTCCCCGCGTCCCCACCTGCCAGCCTCGTTGCAGCTTTGCATGTAGACCCCGGAGAAGCCTGGACACCACAGATCGGTCCCTCCCCCTCGCGCGCAGGATCCCCCACGTGTCACGCCCTGGCTGGGTCGCGCGCGATGTGGCCCCGCCAACCGCTGGGCCCGCACGTCAGCCTCGGTGGCTGGGCTTCCCCTCGGTGGAAAAATCCAGAGAACACCCCACCCCTCCTTCGCCAGCTCACTGCGCCCAGTCAGCAGTTGGTCCCACCTGTCACTGACTGTGGGTATAACTGAGCTAAGTATAAAAAGTTTTTCTGCTTTCCTGTTTAAATTCAATCTTTTCCGAATTAATTCAAATTCAAATCTATTTCTGTTTTAAAATAAGTTTTAAAATAATAATCCAATTGATACAAATAATATATGTTTTCAAATCAGGAAAATGTGAGGATTTCAAATATGCCATCTAAAATATATTTTGGACACTTTATTTTCCAAGTTAATTAAAATTACAATAAAATGCCCTTTTGTCTTAATTAATTAATATCTTTTGTTTTATAACTCCAAATTTAACAAATGATATGTCTAAAATGATTAGCTCGACGAGACCTTTCTGTTTATGCATTCCATGGTTTGATTTGAAGCATGCATCATATAAATACAATGTGGACAGCAACTAAAATGGAAATAAAATGGGCCCAAAACTCAATAAAATGCTTTGTTATTGTTTCCACACCTCACCCATGCCATGCTACCTTAATGCCATGCAAATTGTGCATCATTCATCATGGCATGATTGTTTGCTTGTCGCATTTTATTCATATGCTTGCGCACTTTATTTATGTTGGCCCTTGTTTGTTTGGTTCTTCTTCGAATAGACGCTGAGCAGGGGATATATCAGGACAACCAGGAGCACTACCCAGATCCATCCCTTGCTTCAACTGAGCTGCCAGGCAAGCACTACCACATGCTTGCATACATATAGTACCTATTGCCTCTATCTTATTCTTGCATCATTGAGTCGCGATTGCATTAAATTGAATCCCAAGTATTGCATAGCCTTTACTTTTAAACCCCACCGAAACTTGTTCCTCCATCCCATGAGCCATTACTACAGGAGTTGTTCGAGCCATGCGAGTCGTAGAACAGCATGAGTAGGGTATGTCAGTGTCTGATGGATAACGAGGAACCTAAACAACTTAACCTGAGTAGTAATGGGATAACTAATGAAAGTGGCATCGGTGAGCCATATTCGCTATTTGGTTTTTCAGGCTCACTTGTGTCCCGTAAGACCCCGAGTACTTGATTCCTGTTCCAAGGATATTCGCGCTATCCACATCCGGGAGGCTTATGGACCCCCCCTGAGCCAGAGCTTGATTCATTCTTATTTCTTGAGGGACACAAACTAGTTTGAGGTTTTATTTACTATCCTGTACTTATGCCATGCTTTACTGCTTTATTTAAGATTGTGCGAGGAGCACACTGTACTGTTTAGGAAAGCGGAGTGTTTTCGCGGTGTCGACAAGCCCAGTCACATTTTAGGGTTCCCAGTCGTTCACAGCCATTGGCGCAAACCTTGAGTCCGTCTCGGAGTCAGCTAACTCCGTTGCGGGTAGCTTAATGGGGTGGCCCCCTGAAATATTTCTGAATCCTGTGATTGCTTTGTCGTGACTGCCTCATTGGGTTTTGATTTGGTTTTTCCAAGGCATATCGAGTGTGTGTTGCTATTTGTGCACCCCTGCAGGGTAAAACTTTCTGAAATCCGTGTCCGCGGTTATGGACGACTTGGAGCACAGTTTCTCGATCATAGACAAGCATAACTAAAGTACCGCTTTTAATTTGACTAGACTAGGTACCTGACTAGTAAATAGTGCAACACCCTTGGAATGGATAATAAAACTGCCAACGGATGGGGGTTGTTCGTCCGCTTCCTCGTCGGTAAGCGAGGAGGAGGATGGATCTGTTAAGATTACCGTTATAACTGTTATAACTGTTGTTGTTAATTCACGGACATCCGTCTATCTCTGGTTAGGCGGATGGTTAGCGAGTATCTATAGAATTGCTAGGGTTTATCTTTTGCTGCAATTGCGTCACCCCCAGGTTGTGTTCCCTTTAGAGGCATAAAGACTTGCTGAGTACCCCTAGGGTCTCACACGATAAATTATTGGTTCAGATGGACAGGTACCCTCGCAAGATGGATACTGGTTGGAAGAGACGGACGACATGGGCAACGATCATTCGGTGTAGAGATTCCGGGAACGGGGATCCGTGAGATCTGTGGGCGGGATGTGCTTATTTATGGGGCATCTTATGCCGATTTGCTTCTTATCCGTACTCGAATTTTGTCTTCCGCTTCCGCTTGATACTCTGTTGATTGATGTATGAGGAGATATCCTAAACTATTATATCTATCTAGGATAATTGGATCTTGCCGTATGGCGTTGCTATATTTCCTTTCCTTCTAGATGGAATGGCTCTGATGTACTATTGTATGGTGGCTTGCATACATACTCATTTGTGTATGTAGTTGATCCCTTCGCCTGCCGATTACGCCGCCCGTTCTTGTCCCGATGTTTGGAAATGGTTGGGACGGCCGAAAGGTCTACCTGTGAGTGGCATTTGGGCCCCACCGTACTATTTCAACCATTTCTGATCATCCAGGCTTGTACTAGGAGCGTAATTCACCGAGGTAGTTACATTGTGTATATATATATGGTAAGAGGTTTGGCTCCTCCAAACCCTTTCTCAATGGTACTACTAAGTACAATCCTCTTGATGAGACCTATTTTCCTGTAGTGGAATAGATGGTGTATTACACCATACCCCTTTGGAGACCCCGATTTGGCTGAAGCAAAACAAGAGGATGGGAAGACCCTGCAAAAAGGTTTTTACCAAATGTTTTCTGATAAAACCTTGGTGAGGGGGACCTCCCCAAGAGATATTGAGAAATAAAAAGTTTTCGTATTACAAAATGCTGGAGGAAAAACGGAGGAAAAAGGGTTACAAAAACGCACCTGGTTCTTTGTAGTCTAGCTGTGGGACAGGGCTGGATTTGAAGTTTGTCCATTCTGGTATGGGCTGCCTCGCAACAACTACAGGGGATCGGGGATCCCTGGAGGGTGGGCCTTCTCTGATATAGGTCCATTGACCTGGAGAAGGAATGAAGGGTCGGCAGGCCTCCACGTGTTACTATGAGCCCCTCATTGAAAGCGTGCACGTGGGACATGCAATAAGCGCTCCGGTTGGTCCTCGCCCGACATCCTGGTGTTGAGGGGATAAACACTCATAGGGTAGGCACTTGTACTGGAGTGGGCATCCGGAGAGTCTTGATCGGTTACTCGACCCACGATTGGTGAAGATCAGGGTAGGGTACACGGATGGTGTGGGTAAAGTGTACAACCTCTGTAGAGTGTAAATCTATTCGAATAGCCGTGTCTGCGGTTAAGGACAGGTTGGACAAACTTCTGTAGAGCGGTGCTGGTTTTGTTTTCAAAAAGGATTTTGGAAAAGGAATGACTTTGAAATGTTTTGACCATGGGATGGTCGGGAAGGATACCTTCTTTGACCATGGGATGGTCAGAGAGGTATGGAAGGAGCTTGGTCGTGGGACGACCGGGAGAAAGGACCAAATGGGTAACCCAGTCCTATTGTTTTCTAAAACTTTTCAAATAAAAAGGTTTCCAAAAATGTTTACAAAAGTTTTCAACAAAGATATGTAGATGCTATATCTACAAGAGAAACTATTTGCGATAATAACCTCTCTTGGAGCCCTCCTACTACCACATCCAAAATGCATATCCTCCTGTTATTATTAATATCTTAAGGTGGTTTGCGAGTATATTCAATATACTCACTGGCATTGTCCCTGGCTATTAACTTGGCCAGATCTCAAGAAGAAGACAAGGATGGTGACTATGCGAGCTAGGACGTTCTCCCAGTCAGTTGCCTGTAGGTTAAGGCATGGATTGGGCTCTACGCTTGATGAAGTCCGCTGCTGATTATTGATATAGCCATAACGACATTTATGTAAGTCTTGTAATTGGGTATATTCTCGGATGTTGTAATGATACTTGTCGGTATGTGCCACGACTAACTGATCATGGGATCATGGTTGTATGCATAACAGGGATTCTCGGAGGATTAATCCGGGGGCTCCAAAGAAAGAGAGAAAAAATCACCATATTCCCATGGTAAATAAGAAGATTGCTGAAATACTTGTTGTCTGCTTGCCTTGTCATTTTGATATGGGGATTCTTCGGTATCATCGGGCAAGGGGTACCCCGTTGGCGGTTCTCTATGATACACATATGCTTACGATGACAAGAACTTATCGGTGACTAAACTTGAGTATCATGAGGAGCGGCCCTCGTATTCAAGGGACATGAGATTCTCAATTTACAACTTGTCAATGCATATCCTCATATTTGATCACTTTAACCTTAATCACCTAAAGATGCCTATGATAGGGGCAATGAGAGCTGAAAGCTAGTAAGTATCATAATTTTTGGGAGCTCTTTATGAGACTTGCAATCCCTGCTTCCCTCTTTGAAGGGCCTTTCTTTTACTTTGTAGTTGAGTCAGTAAACCTATTCCCTTCTATCTCAGCAAGTATTTTGAGTTGTTGTGTTTCATTCATTCATATGATGATTTATTCAATCATGTTTCTTATGTTTCTTATTTTGCACATTGCTCTTATCTTGATGTTTACTACTTTGAAAGCTATCATGGAAAAACACAGTTATTTGTTAACTTCAGCAATTATCAACTATTATTCGACCAAGAGCTCAGTTTGCCATTACCAATTATGATTAACTTTATGTATCTTTATTGTGTTTCCTTTACTTATTACAAGTTGAGTTATATAATAGTGAGTTGTCTTCTATTATGATCTATGTATTTGATGAATGTGATGCTTCTTGTCCGTATTCTTTTATCGACTCTTCACTCCTTAAACCTGAGGCCATGTTTATTGAGCTCAGTTTCGCTTGGGGACAAGCGAAGTCTAAGCTTGGGGGGAGTTGATACTTCCATTTTGCATCACTATTCTATGTCTTAATTCACTATTATTCATTGATATATTTCGTATTGAGAGGTGATACTTATGTTATTTCATCTTTTTTTTGCATGGTTGATGACTTTTGGAGCATGGACCGCTGCAGTCAGGATTCTGATGGAAAAGGTGCTGTTTGGAGGCAAAATTCGCGAAGATCAGAAAATCCGAGAAAAAATACGGAAAATCCTATTTTTCCAGAAGACTAAGGATGCTAGAAGACGGAGTGGACATGGGCCATAGGAGGGCCCACACCACCCCCTGGCGCGGGGCAGCCCTAGGTCGCGCCAGCAGGTGGTGTGGCTGCCCTAGCCCACCTCTGGCTCTCCCCTCTGGTGTATATCATCCTCCCGAAACCCTAAGACTCGGGGAGCGACCACTGAAAGATTCCGCTGCCTCTGTAGGGCGGAAAACACCGAGAGAGAAAGATCTCTCTGGCAGAGGGGAGATCATCGCCATCAACACCACCATCAAGCTGGACTTCATCGGGATAATTGTCATCATCATCACCACCATCATCACCATCAGCACCCTCATCACCATCTCCATATTGTTGTAACAATTGGGTTGAATCTTGCATAGTTCATGGGGAAACTTTCCCGGTGTTGATTACTCTTTGTAGTTGATGCTATTGAGTGAACCATTGAATTATTGTTTATGTTCAGATTGTTATACATCATTATTCCATCTCTGATCATGATCCATATGATGTCCTGTGAGTAGTTTGTTTTGTTCTTGAGGACATGGGAGAAGTCATGTTGTTAGTAGTGGAGTTGTGTTGAGAAAGATTCAATAGTTTGATATTTAAGTTGTGGTGTACTTCTTCTAGTGGTGTCATGTGAACGTTGACTACATGACACTTCACCTATATGGGCCTAGGGGAATGCATTGTGTATTTGGCTACTAATTGTAGGGGATGCCGGAGTGACAGAAACCTGAACCCCCGTTAGGAAACCATTGCACAAGGGACGTAAGGGTCTTAGAGTTTAAAGCTGTGGTTAGGTTTCTACCTTAATTACTTTCTTGTACTTACGGATGTTTGCAAAGGGTATAATCACAAGTATGTATTAGTCCTAGGAAGGTCGGTACATTAGCACAGGTTCACCCACACAACACTTAGCAAGCTAAAGAAGATTAATCAACTATATGAAGCGAAAGCACTTGACAGTCTTCCCATGTGTCCTCGAGAACGTTTGGTCATCATAAGCAATACAACCGGCTTGTCCTTTGCTGCATAAAGGATTGGGCCACTTGCTGCATTTATTCCTACTGTCTTTTATTTACTCGTACTTTGTTTACTTGCTTTATCAAAAACCCCTAAAAATCCGTTTGCTAAGTATTTGCAGAGAATTCCTGATCCATACCACTAGCCAGCACCTTCTTCTCCTCATTGGGTTCGACACTCTTACTTATCGAAAATACTGCGATACACCCCCTATACTTGTGGGTCATCAAAACCTCCCCGGAGAGAGTCGAATGATCGCAGGGAAGAAGATAAAGAAAAACGTCAGGCGGAGGACGGTGAAAGAATGCCACCTCCTAGACACACAAGCCGTCCGGCTGATGGACGAAGGAACGATGCACACCATGCTGAGTTAAGCCGACAGGGGGCTCGTTGTAACGAAGATCCTCCCCAGAACCGAAATAACAACGCTCCGAACGGAGGACGGTGATCAACCGGAAACCATCCAGCTGCTCCACCCTCTCCACCAAGTAGCCATCACAATGGCTCCCAAGGAGGCCAAGGAGGGCGTCATGGTGGAGGAGGTGGTGGCAGAAGCCGAAGTCCGGCTCCAAGGCACCGCATCTACAACTGTCATTCAGGATGATCTTTATCCCCAAGTGACGCAAGGCACATGATTAACTCCAACATAGAGGCGCAACACTACAAAAACGATGATATATACGTGGGCCCAAAATGCTTCGGACCATGCATAACAGCTACAAAATTCCCGGAAGGATTTGCTATCTCAAGACACATTCAAGCCTACGATGGTATAGCTCGGCCAGATACTTGGCTCTAGGATTTTTTCCAGGCTTGCTGTATCGCGAATGGCGGAAACAGCCTGGTCACGACCTGATGTCTCCCACTCATGTTGCGGAAGACGGAACGATCATGGCTCAATGAACTTCTGGAGAACACCATCCACAACTGGTATGATATGCAAAGTGCATTCTTTCAGAATTTCGAAGGCACATATCGGAGGCCTTGTACGATAGGAGACCTACATCGTTACACCCAGAAAGCCGGAGAAACTTGCCAGGATTATCTCGGACGATGGATCGACACCAAGAACTCCTGTGAAGGAGTAAATGACCAAACTGTGATTGAAGCTTTCATTGCAGGACTCCCAATTGGTTTACTACATCATCGCTTGAAGTGTGACAAGGTCACTGATTTGGGAGAGATGATAGAAACAGCGAGCAAGTATGTAGATGCTGACGACGATGCAGAGGGATTACTTAACGCCCTAGTTGTGCCACAGTCGGCAAAACAACCAAAGCAACAAGCTCAGAAGCGCAAGAACACCTTGGAAGAAAAGCCGGACGCGGAAATGGCAGTGGTCACAGCTACTTTCGGGTCTGGGGGACGAGGAGGACGCGGCGGTGGCCGTGGACGCGGCGGTGGCCGTGGACGCGGTCGCGGGACATCAAGAGTCCAGGGTAGAGGAGACCAACGACCTGGAAAAACCTACTCCTGGGCCGACGTTGCTAATAACCCATGTGTGCATCACTTAGATGCCAATGGGGGCTCGTCCCACACAAACGCCGAGTGTCGTTTCAATGACGACATCAAGAAAGACGATACCGCTGACTATAGAGCTAAGCGGAAGAATGGAAAGAAGAATCCCGAAAAGGATAAAGAGACCAAGGATGATTCCGACATGGAGGAAGCCGATGCTTCAAATCCCAAGCCAGAAGGGAAAAAGAATTTCCCGACAAAGAAAGACACTTACGTCACCTTCCTCGGATCTCAACCAGCAAAGGTCAAGTAAGCAGTTCTACATGAGCTCAACTCGACAGTTCCGGGTGTCCCTTAGTTCCTGGACTGGTTGGAAGTGGCAATCACCTTTGACCGTGCTGATCATCCGCCTAAGTTGCACAGGCGAGGAAAGTACGCCTTAGTCGTCATTCCACTTATTGACGGCTATGGTTTCTCCAAGACTCTCATGGACGGCGGCAGCAGCATCAACATTCTATATGTCGAAACGCTACGCCGGATGAAGATCTCAGAGACCCAGGTGAACTACAGCTCGATGATTTTTCATGGAGTTGTCCCAGGAAGACAATGAAATTCCCTGGGGGAATCACTTTGCATGTTACCTTTGGAACTCCAAAGAACTATTTGACGGAAGCACTTTCCTTCGAAGTCGTCCCGTTCAAGAGCGCGTACCATGCTATATTCGGATGTTCGGCTTACTGGGATTTTATGGCTCGTCCGTGTTACATTTACAATATGATGAAAATTCCAGGTCCCAATGGCGTGATCACCATCAGGGGAGACCCGAAGAAAGCGCGAGAATGCGAGGATGTAAATGTCGCCTTTGCTGAAGTCGTGCTGCACGCCTGGGAGTACCAGGAGATCAAGAAGACCATAGATCCATCTGAGATGCCCACAACAAAGAAGGAGGTGATAAAGCTGAATCCGGAGTTCAAGGCATCGGATGAGACGAAGAAGATGTCGTTGAAGGATGATGACCCCTCCAAGGTGACCCAGATAGGCGTAGGCCTAGATAGCGCATAGGAAAGCGCGCTCGTCAAGTTACTCCAAGAAAATCAAGATATCTTCGCATGGCAACCATCTGACATGACCGGAGTACCTAGGGAACTTGCCGAGCACTCTTTAAATGTACACCCGAACACTAAACCCGTCAAACAGTCCCTACGATGTTTTGGCGATGAAAAGCATAAGGCAATAGCTAAGGAACTAGCACGGCACGAGTTAGCCGGATTCATACAAGAGGTCAACCACACTGAGTGGTCGGCCAATCCTGTAATGGTCCCTAAAAAGGACACCACTGATTTAAGGATGTGTGTTGATTATACTGCCTTGAACAAGGCTTGTCCCAAAGATCCGTTCGCTCTGCCTAGGATTGATCAAGTTATCAATTCTACGGCAGGCTCGGAACTCCTATGTTTTCTCGATGCGTATTCCGGTTATCACCAAATCCGGATGAAGGAATCTGACAAAGTCAAAACTTCATTCATAACCCCCTTCGGAACCTTCTGTTTCATTATGATGCCCTTTGGCTGAAAAATGCAGGAGCTACGTACCAACGCACAATGCAGCGTTGCCTCCACGATCAAATTAGACGCAATGTACATGCATATGTGGATGATATTACGGTGATGTCCAAAAAGAAGGAAACCTTGATTTCTGACTTGGAGGAAACGTTCGCCAATCTACGAAAATACAACATAATGCTTAACCCGAAGAAATGCTTGTTTGGAATCCTAGCCAGAAAATTGTTAGGTTTTATCGTGTCTCAAAGAGGCATAGAGATAAACCGAGACAAAATCAAGGCTATACTCAATATTTCCAGGCCGACTCGCCTGAAGGACGTACAAAGACTAACTGGTTGCATTGCCGCAGTTAGTCAGTTTGTAAGCCGGCTCGGTGAAAGAGCCGCACCACTATACAAGCTCCGAAAAAAGACCAAGAATTTTGTTTGGACCGACGAAGCTGAAGCTGCACTACAAGACCTAAAAGTAGTACTCTCATCCACTCCCATCCTTGTAGCACCGGAACCACAGGAACCGATGTTGCTCTACCTTGCTGCGACAAACAAAGTCGTCAGTATCGTCAAAGTGGTGGAGAGACCGAGGAAAATCAGGAACACTTGGTGCAGTGTCCGACTTACTATCTTAGCGAGGTCTTAACGGAATCAAAACAACGGTATCCGCATTATCAAAAGCTAGCTTACGGTGTGTTCTTAGCATGTCGTAAGTTACAGCTCAGGAACATCCAATTACCGTGGTGAGCACAGCTCCCATGAGAGATATAATCAACAATAGTGACGCTACAGGACACGTCGCCAAATGGGGCATAGAGCTCTCAATTTTCGTTATTGAGTACAAACCTCGTACAGTAATCAAATCCCGAATCCTCGCTAACTTTGTCGCTGATTGGATAGAGACAACGGAGAGTATGACCCTGCCAGAGTCAGAATACTTGACCTTGCATTTTGACGGGTCTAAAGCGCTAGGGGCTCGGGGGCTGGCATGGTGCTCAAGTCACCCCAAGGTGATAAGCTTTTCTATGTATTGCAGATACACTTCACGGCGATGAACAACATTGCCGAGTATGAAGCACTACTGCATGGAATCCGGATTGCTAAGGACATCGGCATCCGACGTTTAATGTGTTATGGAGATTCGGATCTTGTTGCTCAACGAGTGTCGGATATCTGTAAGGCAAACAAGCACATGGCGGCATATACGGCTGTCGTGGATGAATTATCTAAATCGTTTGAAGGGTTTGAAGTTCAACACATCCCTCGAACAGAAAATGAGGAAGCAGATGCACTATCTCGAATAGGCTCTGCCCCGAAAAAGGTCTAGAGCACCTCAAAGCTCCCCCTATAAAAGGAGTAGATGAGGAATATCCGACCAAATCCGACTCACCTTTAGTAGCAATTCTGGCTGTAATTCCCAACTGGACTCAACCCTATCTTGATTTCTTGATAGATAGAAAATTACCCGAAGATGAAGTTCTGAGCTGACAGACCGTCCGACGAGCAAAAGCCTATACTATAATTAGTGGTGAGCTCTATAAGCGGAGTGCATCTACGGTTTTTCAGCGATGTGTATCTCCGGAAGAAGGAGTGGAAATCTTACGAGAGATCCACGAAGGCGAGTGTGGGCACCACGCTGCAGCCAAATCTTTAGTGGCAAAAGCTTTCTGAGATGGTTTTTTCTGGCTTACAGCCAAGGCAGATGCCAAACGGCTGGTCAAGACGTGCAAGGGCTACCAAAAGTACGCCAAACAAGCTCATGTTCTGGCTGATCAGCTGCGAACAATACCTATAGCATGGCCTTTCGCGGTCTGGGGGCTTGACATGGTAGGACCGCTTAAACGGGCTCCAAGTGGATTTACACACCTCTTAGTGATGGTGGATAAGTTCACCAAATGGATTGAGGCTAAACCCATCACTAGTTTTGATGGACCAATAACTAGAAGATTTGTTGAGGATGTTATAATCCGATACGGTTATCCGCATAGCATTATCACGGACAATGGGAGTAACTTTTCTATGGGAGATCTTGCCGAATTCTGCAATGAACAAAATATCCAGCTTGACATTGCGTTAGTCGCACATCCACAAGATAATGGACAAGTCGAAAGAGAAAATGGTTTAATCTTATAGGGCCTAAAACCAAGATTCGAAGCACCACTACGACGTGCTGCGGGGGCTTGGGCAGAAGAATTACCTTCTGTAATATGGAGTTTACGAACAACTCCAAACAATTCAACCGGATATACACCTTTCTTCTTGGTCTATGGCGTAGAAGCAGTTCTTCCTAGTGATTTGATTCACACTTCTCCTAGAGTGGCCGCGTATATTGAAGAGGATGCCGAAATTTCTCGACAAAATGATCTTGACTTAGTCAAAGAAGTTCGCATCGTTGCTGAGATGAGATCAACAACCTATCAGCAAAAGTTACGCAAGTATCATAGCTAGAGAGTCAGAGACTGATCTTTCAATAAGGGCGATTTGGTTCTCCGGCTTGTGCAGCAAAGAAAGCACAAACTTTCCCCAATATGGGAAGGGCCATTTTTAGTTAGTCGAGTATTGCACAATGGTTCGTACTACCTAACTGATATGCGGCCAGTCATAGAAAGACCTGCTACTAAGAAGAGAAAGAGAGCTGGAGGCAGTACAAATCCGGATGAGTTAGACAGACCATGGAATATTGCTCACCTACGTCCCTTTTATTCTTAGTTTATTTTCTTTGTAATCATATATGTTTACATGTTCAATGAGAAATAAATTCTTGGTTCCCTCAAAATCTTTCTGAGAAGTTTTTACCATCTTATTTCCGAATGATCATGTCGTAGGCGAAATTCCCAGAATACTTGAAAGTACTTTATGCTCATGTTTGTTCTGGTTTAGATTTCCGATTCTAAAATTGATACCTTTGGGTATAAATCTAAATTTTCTAGTGTATACTTTGGTTATTTGTCTGATTGCTGGATGTGGGCATTTTTCGAGTAGTGAATTGTTGGTACTGGAAGCCGGCTTTGTTTTCCGAGTTTAGACTGATTTAGCAATTGAGCTCCGTTGCTCGGCAAAGTTTTCGTGCTGAAAGTTGGCCGGCTCACGGAAGGGACGAGGCGGAAAGCCAGATAAACAATAACTGCAGAGACAAAATACAAGTGCTTATGCAAACATTTCAGGCACATAATATCAAAGGCAAAAGTGCTGAATAGATAAATTAAAACTTAGCACTAGCAAAAGTATTGTACTACTTATTTATAGATCCAAATTGTTTTCAGAATAACATATTGTTCTTCTGATACTCTATGATGCATGAGGAGAGGTAGGAGCTGCCGGCTCGCTGGATACATTGGCCTCGGCTTGATAACGTTTCGAGATGTTCAAATCCGATATGGTTTGATCATCGTCGGAAACTTCAGCTATTTCTTCAGAAGGCGGAGGCGACGTGTCCACGTGGGTGAAGAAGGGAGTATTGTACCTGGTCAAATCAGCTATGTGGCACCCATATCCGGCGCAGGAGTCCATGATGGCCTTGATGTCTTGCTCCTGTCCGTCTTCATCCACCTTGTAGTACCCTCTGGTTACTTTCCATATCTCCATGTTTCCATGGTGGCTCATAACCATGGTGAGAGCGTTTTGTGCTGCGGTTCGCGATTAGGACACGTTCCAATCCTGAACAAGCTGCGACATATCCTTGGCCTTGTCTCGCACCTCAAAACCGGACATGCTATGCATATCCGGAACCTTGAGAACTTTGCCAATATCTTCATGGGATTGGTGGAAGTCATGTAGCAAATCACCGACTTGGGTAACCCGGTGGGTGCGAGGTTCGGTAGAGGCTGAGTCCGTCAAGTCTAGAGGAGCTGCACATATAATGCAAAGGGGTAAGTCAAATAAAACCCGAACTCCAAAAAGAGTTGGAAGATGCATATAAGTCAGAAAAGGGAAGCATACCAAAGATGACATCGTCGACTTTGGCCTTCTCTTCACGAAGACTATGGAGTTCAGCCCGGAGTACATCGGAAATGTCCTTTTCTCTGAATAACTAATTCCTGAGATCTGAGATTTTCTTATCTTGATGCGTAATCTTGTGATCACGCTCCTCGGTAGCCATGGAGGTGGATTCGAGAATTTGAGCAATACTCTTCTCATGATCTGCCTTAAGCTTATCCAGCTCTTGGCGAATTTCTTTGTTTTCCACCACCAAGGTCTTAAGATTCTCGGCCTCTTTGATCATAGCGCAGGACTATTTTACCAGTGCTGTAAGTCAAAAAAGAACAACAGTTCAACAAAAATTCGACTATGATATAAAAGACAAGGTTTGACTTTCGGAATGTTTACCTTCGGCCTCATCCTCGGAAACCTTCAGCTGTGCATTGTCAAGCCGGAGAGCTTTGATCTCTTTCCGCTTGTTGCAAACATTCTTCAACAAATCTTGGTTATAGGAATATACTTTCTGTAAGTCAGAATACCCAGAGTGAGAAGTCTACTAAAGACTCAGGCTAATATTTTTACTAATATCAGCACGAGCCTTGGGGGCTACACTAGTTCATTCCTTGGCATCCTTAGGAAGCATAAAACCGGATTTGATTTTCCAGTTTCATGCTTGGGGCTAGAGGATAGGTACGAAATAAGGGAAATGGGAGATGGAATTCTGACTTCCATATTGTTCGCGAATGAGTTTGTCTATACTCGAATTCACCTCGGTGGCAACCTTCTCGGTGAAAGTTAGAGGGATCACCGGCGCAGGTGGAAGCGCGCTGGACCTTATATTCTTGTCACAAAGACGAAATTATTCAAGAAGATCAGAGTGTTTGATATCCTCTGCTTCTTGCGCTTCTTCTTCGGCAGAGAGAGTCTGCCTCTCTAGGAATTCCCGGGCCAGCCGTTGAATCTCCTCCATAGACTTCCGAGATAAGCCAAGTTTGGCAAGTCTCGGGTTGTCCAGGAGATTCTCGGCAAAGGTCTCTGCCGAGGGATCATTACCCGAAGAGGGTTCACCCTTATCAACACCTGAGTCAATCATGGTGACATCAGTTTGCGATTCAAGGATCGCTGGCTCTGATGGTTGAGCTGGATCTTCTACAACAGTCAAAGATGGAATAATCTCCAGCACTGCAGAAGGCTGAGGGAGAGGAGTCGGAAGAGCCATGGCAGGAGAAGCCAGTTTGAGCTTCGACTGGGGCAGGGGTTTCGAGGAAGCTTCCTTCCCCTTGCCCTTGATGAGCTGTTTAGCTCTAAGAAGATAATAGAACAAAGAACATTTAATCTCAGAAGGAATTACAAGTAAAATACAAAGACCCTGTGAGGAAAGATTACCTCTTCACAATGGGCACTTCTTTGGTGCCGATGGCCAATGGCGGAGCCTTGCGTTTCCGAGGAACGACATTCGACATTGGGACCAATTCACCCTCGTCCTGAGAAAACTCAGGAGGATATCCCTCGATAGGAGCAAACTCCAACTCGGGGAGGTCAGCAAGCTGAAAAGGAAAAGTATCTCAGTATTGCAAAAATAACATAAAGATGAGAACATAAAAAGAGTTACCACTGAAGTTTATCGGCACAACAGGATTTTCCGCTGTATGCAGGTCCAGGGACAGCTCCGGAATCTTCCTCTCAATCTGCTCCCTTATCAGCCATTTGACTTGGCATACATAATCTTTTGGATTTAAGGTCTTGGAGCTGATGCGGAGGGAATCCTTCTTCGACGACGTGATGGAATGCATCAGTCGATCTCCATGATGTTGAAGGGGTTGGATCCGGCGTGCCACCCAGCATTGAACCAAGTCAGACCCTTTCAGGCCCTTGTGCTTCATCAGATATTCGATCCGTCTCTTGGCGAGAAACAAATCATCAAGCGGCCTCGTCCCAGGACTCTTGGGGCATGGCGGCTTCGTCGATGAAAGCCGGCAAAGCATGATCTTTGCCGGGAGCGGGGATATCCTTATGATAGAAAAAAGGTGGATGGCCATTGTTTGACCGACTCACTTGCCATAATCTGGGGATAAACATGCTCTCGCTTAACCAAAAAACTAATGGTACCGGTAATATAAGAATTACCGGCAGTGATTGAATTTCTCCCGACATGAAAATAGTACCGGAAAAGAGTAAGGCTCGGCCTAATGCCGAGATACCCCTTGCACAAAGAGGCGTACGCACTCATCTCTAAGATGGAGATCGGGAGGAGATGGTGGAGATGAACACCATAATGATCTATCACCTCGAAAAAGAAATCTGAGGGAGGAAAAGAAAGACCTCTGTCAAGCTGAGTGCTGAAATGCACTCGCTCGTCGTCGCGGGCGTTGGGGATGGTTTCGCCGAAGCCGCTCCGCCAGTCGATGGTGCGGAGGAGCCCTTCATCTTCAACGACGCGGAGTTTGGGGTCGCTAAGGACGCACGGGATCCAAACTCCACGGTGGATCTCCTTCTCTGCTGCCGCCGCCAAGCCAGAGGATGATGAAGAAGCCATTCTTTCCGGTGCGCCGGTGACCTTGGATGGGCGGCGCTGGAGGTTTTTTCTGGGGGCAGAGGAGCGCTAAGTGCGTGGGAGGCGTAGAGGAGAAGGAAAAGGCACTGAGAACTGGTGAGAAGATGAGGGAAAGAATCCACACCACTTATATCCGCCAGGCGTGTCAAGATTCGTGTAAACGCTATAGTGAACGTACCACGCGTCATGGAAAGAACGAGGAAACCTCCGCGCGATGATTACGCCGCATCGATCTCCATGCACGCATTGAAAGGACGCCTCGGTTCTGCAAAAGGCGGATCCACCAACGGTTGTGCTGACAGGAAATGTCTGTCAGTGACGTGACTTGACCATGACTGTTGTCAGATTACGTCAGAGACCAAGTTCCGACTTAGTTTGAATTTCCAGCTAGAAGCACGAATAAATGCACTCATAGGTCCGACTTATTTTTAAGACCCGGATCGTATCTTTTGTTTTGAAGTTTCAGGAACCCTTCAAGATTCTGCAAGACGAAGATCAAGCTAGATGATGATGAATCCGACTTCGAATCTTGGAGACTTCCGGGGGCTATTGTTGGGGATATACTTTCCGGGTATCCTCACAGTTCCTCACTGACCAGGGTGGTCCACTTCGGGATAGAGCTTTGCTTCACGGGTGGCCTAGTCAGGGAGAAGAGACGGAGTCCAATCCGTCTACGGGAAGGCCCAGAAGACTTATCGACATAGGCCCATAGTGTTACTTGTAGTTCAAGATGTACTCTGTAACTGACTCTTAGTCGTAGCCAGATAGATCTCTCCTGTAACCCCTAGACCGGATATCTATATAAGCCGTCCTAGGGAGAGCCTTTAGGGCACCCTCAAAATAGTCTACAATCTCAACTCGCACAGGCGAAACCCTTATAACCCATATTCCGGCTCTGCCGTATTACTAGATTGCTAGAAGGAGTAGGATCCGTTCAAAGCCGGCGGATTTGAACCTGGGTAAACTTGTGTGCTCACCGTCCCGGAACACCTTACGTCTCACACCCCTTTCTTCCACATGCCTCGAGGACCCCCTCATGGCGTACTTGTCATCAATCCTACGACACAACATATCTAACCTCTGGATCTTTACCATTCTAGCATCAAGAAGATTTAATGGATAGTCTTTAGCACAATGAACGCTATGCTAAAACTTCAAAACACAATTCTCCACCATTCTAGAATCTTCTCTGTCATTTCTCTAAGCATGTTACAATTTTTTTTGAGTATTATTATGTACCAAGAACCAAGTATACACCTAATAATTTTATGGATATGATGTGGCTCAAAATTCTTCAATAGTTTTTGAGCTTTACCTATTATAATTTTATAAGTCATGACATGTCTTACTTTCCATCTCATAGCTAGAGATGACATGATAGCCTTTTATTTGAGTCTCATGTTTGTTTTTTTAAATGGGGATACCACAGCCTATGCACTCAAAGGATGCACAAATCCCTTTTATTACAAACCAAGTACCGAGTATAGTTTACGGGTTAGATAAGGTTGATACAAAACACCAACCATGTGAACAAAGTTAAAGGTCACACAAGAGAACGCACACATCTCATGTGCAAATTATTATGCAAATACTTACTTCAAGAACATAGTTTGACCGTAAATCTGGTCAATAATATATAATTATATTTAATAATTTTTAACCAATTTATTTATATTCGAAAGACGATTCCAATGGTACAATTATTGTGACATACAATTCATAAATTGGTGACCAAATTTATGGTCAAATTATTTTCTTCGAGTACGTATTTTTCTAATGAACCGGAATGGAGGTAGTATACAAAATTCCTAGGAAAATCCTTTGAATCAAATGGACCCTAGAGTAGGAGTGCTTGAAGCAGAGGCCCTGCTCGTGACTGCGCATAGCTTTTCGCAGTAGGGACTACACGGAGTCTACACCTGGGAAAGGTTGCTGGTGCGTTCATACCTCCCATCCCATTCGATGCACTTCATCTAGCTCAGCTCCTGGCTAGTGTAGCAATAATTATAGAGTAGAGATCGCCAATTTTTTTGGCGGGTTCATCTCGTTCTAAACTGAGATCACCAAAATTTGAATGACATTGGCGGGTTTTTCTTTGAACTACCCGGCGAGACGCAATTCAAAAGTTTCGAACCTACCACCGGCGCCCTTGTGATACATATAAAACATGCCATATCCCATATCTCTCACTTGACCTCAGAGCCAGAGCATATCCCACAAACGTGGCCTCGCACCGCCATCCCTCCCTACCACCACTGCCTCCTCACCAGGTACGGTTGTGACCGAAGGCACCACTCCCTTGTTTAGAGCGGCTTCTCCACTCCGACAACCACCGTGCCGAAGCGTGCACAGCATCGCCGTCAAACACGGTACGGTCGCTGCAAAGTCCCATTTGCTTCACAGACTCCGTGGTCTCCGGCACCGGAGAGATGGGAAAACAACGCCCCCCCCGTTCGACCGCACCAACGTGAAGAGTAAACGCATCTCCTCCCCATACGAATGTTGTTGCACACTTTATGCTTCCTTTTGTTATGCACCTTATTACTATCAAAAGTACTTCATCGTTTGTTATAGTGTACTGCATCTTGCTCATATACTCGATCGTTACTAAAGTTTGCTAGAGCCTTCATTACCATCGTTATGATGCTACTCTAACATCTGGGGAATATCTCCTAAAATGATTCTAGTTCAGGCGAACAGGTTTATAGATAGCACAGGTGGTATACGTTAACTCTAGCTGATGTCCTAAGCCGAATTAGTATGTCATGGCTCCTTGTTTAGAGTATAACCAGGCAGGCCCTGCTAGTTATGTTATCAGTATTATAGTCAAGCCTGCAGGTTAGTCGATTGTATTGGAACTTCATGTGTTTTCTTCTCACTCAGGATCACATATGATTAGAGTACTCATAGCGGAAGTATTGTACTAGAGTTGTGATGGGAATCATTACTTTTCGAGCCATCAACCACTGCAAGAACTCCTAATAATTTCTTCTTTTTTCACACGATTCCATGATAAATCTGAAAAGTATTGTACTGGGTGTGGTTTGTGGAAAGAACAAACATGCAATGACTCTAGATATGGTTCATGAAAAGAACAGACATGTAATGACACTGGTGGATCCATGTGTGGTTCATGAGAAGAACAGATATGCAATCACACTGGGTGTGGTTCATGAAAAGAACACACATCCAATGACACTAGTGGATCCATGTGTAGTTTGTGGAAAGAACAAACATGCAATGACACTGGGTGTGGTTCATGAAAAGAACACACATGCAATGACACTGGTGTATCCTTGTGTGGTTTGTGAGAAGAACACACATGCAATGACTCTAGATGTGGTTCATGAAAAGAACACACAAGCACTGACACTGGTGGAACCATGTGTGGTTTGTGGAAAGAACAGACTTGCAATGACTCTAGTTGTGGTTCATGAAAAGAACAGACATGCAATAACACTGGTGGATCCATGTGTGGTTCATGAGAAGAACACACACCCAATGACACTGGTGGATCCATGTGTGGTTTGTTTAGAGGAACAGACATGCAATGACAGTGGTTGTGGTTCATGAGAAGAACACACATGCAATGAAACTGGTGGATCCATGTGTGGTTTGTGAGAAGAACACACATGCAATGACTCTAGTTGTGGTTCATGAAAAGAACACACATGCAATGACACTGGTGGATCCATGTGTGGTTCATGAGAAGAACACACATGCAATGACACTGGTGGATCCTTATGTGGTTTGTGAGCAGTACATACATGCAATGACTCCATCTATGTTTCATGAAAAGAACACACATGCAATGACACTTGTGGATCCATGTGTGGTTTGTGAAAAGAACAGACATGCAGTGACACTAGGTGGATCCATGTGTGGTTTGTTTAGAGGAATAGACATGCAATGACACTGGGTGTGGTTCATGAAAAGAACAGACATGCAATGACACTGGTGGATCCTTATGTGGGTTGTTTCGAAGAACACACGCGCAATGTCTCTAGCTATGGTCCAAGAAAAGAACACACATGCAATGACACTAGCGGATCCATGTGTGGTTTGTGAAAAGAATAGACATGCAATCACACTAGGTGGATCCATGTATGGTTTGTGGAAAGAACAGACATGCAATGACTCTAGCTATGGTTCATGAAAAGAACAGACATGCAATGACACTAGTGGATCCATGTGTGGTTCATGAGAAGAATAGACATGCAATCACACTTGGTGTGGTTCATGAAAAGAACACACATCCAATGACACTGGTGGATCCATGTGTGGTTTGTGGTAAGAACAGACATACAATGACACTGGGTGTGGTTCATGAAAAGAACACACATGCAATGACACTGGTGTATCCTTGTGTGATTTGTAAGAATAACACACATGCAATGACTCTAGATGTGGTTCATGAAAAGAACACACAAGCACTGACACTGGTGGAACCATGTGTGGTTTGTGGAAAGAACAGACTTGCAATGACTCTAGCTGTGGTTCATGAAAAGAACAGACATGCAATAACACTGGTGGATCCATGTGTGGTTCATGAGAAGAACACACACCCAATGACACTGGTGGATCCATGTGTGGTTTGTTTAGAGGAACAGACATGCAATGACAGTGGCTGTGGTTCATGAGAAGAACACACATGCAATGAAACTGGTGGATCCATGTGTGGTCTGTGAGAAGAACACACATGCAATGACTCTAGTTGTGGTTCATGAAAAGAACACACATGCCATGACACTGGTGGATCCATGTGTGGTTCATGAGAAGAACACACATGCAATGACACTGGTGGATCCTTATGTGGTTTGTGAGTAGAACATACATGCAATGACTCCAGCTATGGTTCATGAAAAGAACACACTGCAATGACACTTGTGGATCCATGTGTGGTTTGTGAAAAGAACACACATGCAATGACACTAGGTGGATCCATGTGTGGTTTGTTTAGAGGAATAGACATGCAATCACACTGGGTGTGGTTCATGAAAAGAACAGACATGCAATGACACCGGTGGATCCTTATGTGGGTTGTTTCGAAGAACACACATGCAATGTCTCTAGCTATGGTTCAAGAAAAGAACACAGATGCAATGAAACTAGTGGATCCATGTGTGGTTTGTGAAAAGAACAGGCATGCAATCAGACTAGTTTGATCCATGTGTGGTTTGTGGAAAGAACAGACATGCAATGACTCTAGCTATGGTTCATGAAAAGAACAGACATGCAATGACACTAGTGGATCCATGTGTGGTTCATGAGAAGAACAGACATGCAATCACACTGGGTGTGGTTCATGAAAAGAACACACATCCAATGACACCGGTGGATCCATGTGTGGTTTGTGGTAAGAACAGACATGCAATGACACTGGGTGTGGTTCATGAAAAGAACACACATGCAATGTCACTGGTGTATCCTTATGTGGTTTGTGAGAACACACATGCAATGACTCTAGCTGTGGTTCGTGAAAAGAACCCAAATGCAATGCCACTGGAGGATCCATGTGTGGTTTGTGGAAAGAACAGACATGCAATGACTCTAGTTGTGGTTCATGAAAAGAACAGACATGCAATGACACTGGTGGATCCATGTGTGGTTCATGAGAACAACACACATCCAATGACCCTAGTGGATCCATGTGTGGTTTTTTAGAGGAACAAACATGCAATGACACTGGCTATGGTTCATGAGAAGAACACACATGCAATGACACTGGTGGATCCATGTGTGGTTTGTGAGAAGAACACACATTCAATGACTCTAGCTGTGGTTCATGAAAAGAACACACATGCAATGACAGTGGTGGATCCATGTGTGGTTCATGAGAAGAACACACATGCAATGACACTGGGTGTGGTTCCTGAAAAGAACACACATGCAATGACACTGGTGGATCCTTATGTGGTTTCTGAGAAGAACAGACATGCAATGACTCTAGCTATGGTTCATGAAAACAACACACATGCAATGACACTGGTGGATCCATGTGTGGTTTGTGAAAAGAACTGACATGCAATCACACTAGGTGGATCCATGTGTGGCTCGTTTAGAGGAACAAACATGCAATGACACTGGGTGTGGTTCATGAAAAGAACAGACATGCAATGACACTGGTGGATCCTTATGTGATTTGTTTAGAAGAACACACATGCAATGACTCTAGCTGTGGTTCATGAAAAGAACACACATGCAATGACACTGGTGGATCCATATGTGGTTTGTGGAAAGAACAGACATGCAATGACTCTAGCTATGGTTCATGAAAAGAATAGACATGCAATGACACTGGTGGATCCATGTGTGGTTCATGAGAAGAACACACATCCAATGACACTATTGGATCCATGTGTGGTTTGTTTAGAGGAACAGATATGCAGTGACACTGGGTGTGGTTCATGAAAATAACAGACATGCAATGACACTGGTGGATCCATGTGTGGTTTGTGAAAAGAACAGACATGCAATCACACTGGGTGTGGTTCGTGAAAAGAACAAACATCCAATGACACTGGTGGATCCATGTGTGGTTTGTGGAAAGAACAGACATGCAATGACACTCGGTGTGGTTCATGAAAAGAACATACATGCAATGACACTGGTGTATCCTTATGTGGTTTGTGAGAAGAACACACATGTAATGACTCTAGCTGTGGTTCATGAAAAGAACACACATGCAATGACACTGGTGGATCCTTATGTGGTTTGTTTAGAAGAACACACATGCAATGAATCTAGCATTGGTTCATGAGAAGAACACACATCCAATGACACTGGTAGATCTATGTGTGGTTTGTTTAGAGGAACAGACATGCAATGACACTGGCTGTGGTTCATCAGAAGAACACACATGCAATGACACAGGTGGATCCATGTGTGGTTTGTGAGAAGAACACACATGCAATGACACTAGTTGTGGTTCATGAAAAGAACACACATGCAATGACACTGGTGGATCCATGTGTGGTTCATGAGAAGATCACACATGCAATGACACTGGGTGTGGTTCATGAAAAGAACACACATGCAATGACACTGGTGGATCCTTATGTGGTTTGTGAGAAGAACATACATGCAATGACTCTAGCTATGGTTCATGAAAAGAACACACATGCAATGACACTCGTGGATCCATGTGTGGTTTGTGAAAAGAACACACATGCAATGACACTAGGTGGATCCATGTGTGGTTTGTTTAGAGGAACAGACATGCAATGAAACTGGTGTGGTTTGTGGAAAGAACAGACATGCAATGACTCTAGGTGTGGTTCATGAAAAGAATAGACATGCAATGATACTGGTGGATCCATGTGTGGTTGATGAGAAGAACAGACATGCAATCACACTGGGTGTGGTTCATGAAAAGAACACACATCCAATGACACTGGTGGATCCCTGTGTAGTTTGTGGAAAGAACAGACATGCAATGACACTGGGTGTGGTTCATGAAAAGAACACACATGCAATGACATTGGTGTATCCTTATCTGGTTTGTGAGAAGAACACACATGCAATGACTAGGTGTGGTTCATGAAAAGAACACACATGCAATGACACTAGTGGATCCATGTGTGGTTTGTCAAAACAACACACATGCAATGACACTAGGTCGATAATGTGTGGTTTGTTTAGAGGAACAGACATGAATGACACTTGGTGTGGTTTGTGGAAAGAACAAACATGCAATGACTCCAGATGTAGTTCATGAAAAGAACAGACATGCAATGGCACTGGTGGATCCATGTGTGGTTCATGAGAAGAACATATGTGCAATCACACTGGGTGTGGTTCATGAAAAGGACACACATGCAATGACACTGGTGTATCCTTGTGTGGTTTGTGAGAAGAACACACATGCAATGACTCTAGATGTGGTTCATGAAAAGAACACACAAGCACTGACACTGGTGGAACCATGTGTGGTTTGTGGAAAGAACAGACTTGCAATGACTCTAGCTGTGGTTCATGAAAAGAACAGACATGCAACAACACTGGTGGATCCATGTGTGGTTCATGAGAAGAACACACACCCAATGACACTGGTGGATCCATGTGTGGTTTGTTTAGAGGAACATACATGCAATGACAGTGGCTGTGGTTCATGAGAAGAACACACATGCAATGAAACTGGTGGATCCATGTGTGGTTTGTGAGAAGAACACACATGCAATGACTCTAGTTGTGGTTCATGAAAAGAACACACATGCAATGACACTGGTGGATCCATGTGTGGTTCATGAGAAGAACACACATGCAATGACACTAGTGGATCCTTATGTGGTTTGTGAGCAGAACATACATGCAATGACTCCAGCTATGCTTCATGAAAAGAACACACATGCAATGACACTAGGTGGATCCATGTGTGGTTTATTTAGAGGAATATAAATGCAATGACACTGGGTGTGGTTCATGAAAAGAACAGACATGCAATGACACTGGTGGATCCTTATGTGGGTTGTTTCGAAGAACACACATGCAATGTTTCTAGCTATGGTTCAAGAAAAGAACACACATTCAATGACACTAGTGGTTCCATGTGTGGTTTGTGAAAAGAACAGACATGCAATCACACTAGGTGGATCCATGTGTGGTTTGTGGAAAGAATAGACATGCAATGACTCTAGCTATGGTTCATGAAAAGAACAGACATGCAATGACACTAGTGGATCCATGTGTGGCTCATGAGAAGAACAGAGAACAGACATGCAATGACACTGGTGGATCCATGTGTGGTTCATGAGAAGAACACACATGCAATGACACTAGGTGTGGTTCATGAAAAGAACACATATGCAATGACACTGGTGGATCCTTATGTGGTTTGTGATCAGAACATACATGCAATGACTCTAGCTATGGTTCATGAAAAGAACACACATGCAATGACACTGTGGATCCATGTGTGGTTTGTGAAAACAACACACATGCAATGACACTAGGTGGATAATGTGTGGTTTGTTTAGTGGAACAGACATGCAATGACACTGGATGTGGTTTGTGGAAAGAACAGACATGCAATGACTTTAGATGTGGTTCATGAAAAGAATATACATGCAATGACACTGGTGGATCCATGTGTGGTTCATGAGAAGAACAGATATGCAATCACACTGGGTGTGCTTCATGAAAAGAACACACATCCAATGACACTGGTGGATCCATGTGTAGTTTGTGGAAAGAACAGACATGCAATGACACTGGGTGTGTTTCATGAAAAGAACACACATGCAATGACACTGGTGTATCCTTATGTGGTTTGTGAGAAGAACACACATGCAATGACTCAAGCTATGGTTCATGAAGAGAACACACATGCAATGACACTGGGTGTGGTTCATGAAAAGAACACACATGTAATGACACTGGTGGATCCTTATGTGGTTTGTGAGAAGAATAGACATGCAATGACTCTAGCTATGGTTCATGCAAAGAACACACATGCAATGACACTTGTGGATCCATGTGTGGTTTGTGAAAAGAACACACATGCAATGACACTAGGTGGATCCATGTGTCGTTTGTTTAGAGGAATAGAAATGCAATGACACTAGGTGTGGTTCATGAAAAGAACAGACATGCAATGAAACTGGTGGATCCTTATGTGCTTTGTTTAGAAGAACACACATGCAATGTCTCTAGCTGTGGTTCATGAAAAGAACACACATGCAATGACACTAGTTGATCCATGTGTGGTTTGTGAAAAGAATAGTCATGCAATCACACTAGGTGGATCCATGTGTGGTTTGTGGAAAGAACAGACATGCAATGACTCTAGCTGTGGTTCATCAAAAGAACAGACATGCAATGACACTAGTGGATCCATGTGTGGTTCATGAGAAGAATAGACATGCAATCACACTGGGTGTGCTTCATGAAAAGAACACATATCCAATGACACTGGTGGATCCATGTGTGGTTTGGGGTAAGAACAGACATGCAATGACACTGGGTGTGTTTCATGAAAAGAACACACATGCAATGTCACTGGTGTATCCTTGTGTGGTTTGTGAGAAGAACACCCATGCAATGACTCTAGCTGTGGTTCGTGAAAAGAACACAAATGCAATGACACTGGCAGATCCATGTGTGGTTTGTGGAAAGAACAGACATGCAATGACTCTAGCTGTGGTTTTTGAAAAGAACAGACATGCAATGACAATGGTGGATCCATGTGTGGTTCATGAGAAGAACACACATGCATTGACACTGGGTGTGGTTCATGAAAAGAACAAACATGTAATGACACGGGTGGATCCTTATGTGGTTTGTGAGAAGAATAGACATGCAATGACTCTAGCTATGGTTCATGAAAAGAACACACATGCAATGACACTGGTGGATCCATGTGTGGTTTGTGAAAAGTACAGACATGCAATCACACTAGGTGGATCCATGTGTGGTTTGTTTAGAGGAACAAACATCCAATGACACTGGGTGTGCTTCATGAAAAGAATAGACATGCAATGACACAGGTGGAGCCTTATGTGGTTTGTTTAGAAGAACACACATGCAATGACACTGGTGGATCCATGTGTGGTTTGTGAAAAGAACAGACATGCAATCACACTTGGTGTGGTTCATGAAAAGAACACACATCCAATGACACTGGAGGATCCATGTGTGGTTTGTGGAAAGAACAGACATGCAATGACACTTGGTGTGGTTCATGAAAAGAACACACATGCAATGACACTAGTGTATCCTTATGTGGTTTGTGAGAAGAACACACATGCAATGACTCTAGCTGTGGTTCATGAAAAGAACACACATGCAATGACACTTGTGGATCCTTATGTGGTTTGTGAGAAGAACATACATGCAATGACTCTAGCTATGGTTCATGAAAAGAACACACATGAAATGACACTGGTGGATCCATGTGTGGTTTGTGAAAATAGCACATATGCAATGACACTTGGTGGATCCATGTGTGGTTTGTTTAGAGGAACAGACATGCATTGACACTGGGTGTGGTTCATGAAAAGAGCAAACATGCAACGACACTGGTGGATCCTTATGTGGTTTGTTTAGAAGATCACACATGCAATGTCTCTAGCTGTGGTTCATGAAAAGAACACACATGCAATGACACTAGTGGATCCATGTGTGGTTTGTGAAAAGAATAGACATGCAATCACACTAGGTGGATCCATGTGTGGTTTGTGGAAAGAACAGACATGCAATGACTCTTGCTGTGGTTCATGAAAAGAACAGACATGCAATGACACTGGTGGATCCATGTGTGGTTCATGAGAAGAACAGACATGCAATCACACTTGGTGTGGTTCATGAAAAGAACACACATCCAATGACACTGGTGGATCCATGTGTGGTTTGTGGAAAGAACAGACATGCAATGACACTAGGTGTGGTTCATGAAAAGAACACACATGCAATGACACTAGTGTATCCTTATGTGGTTTGTGAGAAGAACACACATGCAATGACTCTAGCTGTGGTTCATGAAAAGAACACACATGCAATGACACAGTTGGATCCTTATGTGATTTGTGAGAAGAACATACATGCAATGACTCTAGCTATGGTTCATGAAAAGAACACACATGCAATGACACTGGTGGATCCATGTGTGGTTTGTGAAAAGAACACATATGCAATGACACTAGGTGGATCCATGTGTGGCTTGTTTAGAGGAACAGACATGCAATGACACTAGCTGTGGTTCATGAAAAGAACAGACATGCAATGACACTGGTGGATCCTTATGTGGTTTGTTTAGAAGAACACACATGCAATGTCTCTAGCTGTGGTTCATGAAAAGAACACACATGCAATGACACTGGTGGATCCATGTGTGGTTTGTGAAAAGAACAAACATGCATCACACTAGGTGGATCCATGTGTGGTTTGTGGAAAGAACAGACATGCAATGACTCTAGTTGGGGTTCATGAAAAGAACAGACATGCAATGACACTGGTGGATCCATTTGTTGCTCATGAGAAGGATAGACATGCAATCACAATGGGTGTGGTTCGTGAAAAGAACGCACATCCAATGACACCGGTGGATCCATGTGTGGTTTGTGGTAAGAATAGACATGCAATGACACTCGGTGTGGTTCATGAAAAGAACACACATGCAATGAAACTAGTGTATCCTTATGTGGTTTGTGAGAAGAACACACATGCAATGACTCTAGCTGTGGTTCGTGAAAAAACACACATGCAATGACACTGGTGGATGCATGTGTGGTTTGTGGAAAGAACAGACATGCAATGACTCTAGCTGTGGTTCACGAAAAGAACAGACATGCAATGACACTGGTGGGTCCATGTGTGGTTCATGAGAAGAACACACCTCTAATGACACTGGTGGATCCATGTGTGGTTTGTTTAGAGAAACAGACATGCAATGACACTGGCTGTGGTTCAGGAGAAGAACACACATGCAATGACACCGTGGATCCATGTGTGGTTTGTGAGAAGAACACACATGCAATGACTCTAGCTGTGATTCATGAAAAGAACACACTTGCAATGACACTGGTGGATCCATGTGTGGTTCATGAGAAGAACACACATGCAATGACACTAGGTGGATCCATGTGTGGTTTGTTTAGAGGAACAAACATGCAATGACACTGGGTGTGGTTCATGAAAAGAACAGACATGCAATGACACTTGTGGATCCTTATGTGGTTTGTTTAGAAGAACACACATGCAATGACTCTAGTTGTGGTTCATGAAAAGAACACACATGCAATGATACTTGTGGATCCATGTGTGGTTT
The DNA here is from genome assembly GCA_916181665.1 of Avena sativa. Lineage (NCBI taxonomy): Eukaryota > Viridiplantae > Streptophyta > Magnoliopsida > Poales > Poaceae > Avena > Avena sativa. The sequence continues at coordinate 536,344,723 of OV702289.1, read as the reverse complement.
GTGAAAAGAACAGACATGAAATCACACTAGGTCTGGTTCATGAAAAGAACACACATCCAATGACACTGGTGGATCCATGTGTGGTTTGTGGAAAGAACAGACATGCAATGACACTAGGTGAAGGGGAAACTCAACTCAAATTTGCAGTGAAAACAACCATTCTTTGGAAGAAGGAACACATTGTGCTTCCAAATTGGAGGTCACTGGCACCCCCGCCGTCTCCGCAGCGTCAGCAGTCTGAGCCGCTTCAGCTATCTCCTGCGCGGCAGCCATCTCCGGCGCGGCAGCCATCTCCTGCGCGGCAGCCATCTCCGGCCCGTCAGCCATCTCCGGTGCTTCAGCCATCTCCTCAGCGTAAGCGGAAGAGCACTGCCACGAGGAGCATCAGTAGCACTGCCACAAAGAAATGCAGGAAACCGTACGCCAAAGAGTTCAAAAAACTACGTCCCGCAGCCTTCCGCCAAACCATTGCCGGTTTTACCGTGGAATCGCAGTGACGAGGAGACCAATAGGATCTCGGAAGAACAGGTCAAGAAATTCTTTGCACCTAGACGGGCCAAGCCAAAGGAGAAAATAGATCCGGCGGTGGTGGATAAGTTTTACAAAAATCTTTCGAAACCTGAAACCCCACTTGTGCCGGACTACGAGCGCCAGATTATGAAGGCGGATGCAAGGCGCCGTAGGGAGACTGAAAGTAGCAGTCGTGAGGCACCCCAGAAAACAGTTCCCATGCTCGGAGAGCAGGAAAACCAATCATGTGCCCCGCTCCAAATGTTCGACACACGGGACGCTCCTCCCGTAAATGATTACGAGGCAGAGCTACAAAGAAAGGCCACTGAGATGGGGATGACTTACATTGCATACTTGAACGTCATGGGAGACAACTTGCCCAAATGCGATGCCAACCCCATACAGCCATGGAAGTATGGGAAGAATCTCGTCAAGAAAGAGGAGCTCAAGACTCTACCAACAAAGATGCGAAAATTGCACAAGTGGTACCTTCATTTCTACAAGACGAGAAAGTTAGAATGGATCACGGCGCATATAAGAGATGATATTTTCTTCTGCGGAGATGACGCGATCGACTTCAACATTCAAGACTTGCATTTTCTATTCAATCAGAAGGAACTCGACAAAGCTGCCATTAGCCTTTATTGTGTGTAAGTACTATTTCTATAATTTATATCTCATCTCATTCACTTTATTAATTGCATGTATATATATATGCTCACCATATATGTATATACTATTATGCAGGAAAAAGGTTATGGAATGCAGGAAAGGAGGCCCTTTTGACATTGGGTTCGTTGACCCAAATAGAGTTCATGAAGAAGTGGTAGAAACCAAACCCGGGCAAACAGAAGATTACTTGCTAACGTCTTTACTGAGACAACAAACCAAAAGGGAAATACTATTGCCTTACAACTTCTCGTGAGTACTGTTACCCTCTCTCTTGTACACATTCTATTTCAGCTTACTCGATGTTAAGTGTAACTGAAGATGAGTTATGCGTGCGTAGGTTCCACTTTATTCTGCTAGTCATTCAACCCGACTCAGGAAAAGTCCTTGTCATGGACTCGTTACGAAAAGAAAAAGAGATATGGGCAAACTTTAGAGAGATGCTCCAGAGGTAATTTCAATCATATTATCGCACTAGATCGGCAACTTTCGTGACAATAAGTAATTAATTACTCCTTTATCCATTTTCTTTGTCGGACAGGGTTTGGAAAAGGTTCACGGGCAGGGCCGTGGGTGAATGGTCAGAAGAACTAAAATTTGTAGACCAAAATGTAAGTAATACTAGCTAGCTTCCAATTCCATTATATCATGCTTTATTGATTATTATTTTGATTGAACTCTCTATTCTCGTAAAGTGCACGCATCAGGGACACGGCAATAACTTATGTGGGTACTATGTTTGCGAATTCATTCGCAACACGATATGTGCGACGGGCCAAGCCGCCCTAGAACAACTTAGAGTAAGTAAACAAAGTCCACAACATTATTTTATTACCATCAATTGTGTTCAGTTTTATTCTTATATATATATTGACGGCCCATTCTTCATATATATTCAGATCGAACGGATGCGGGACCAACTCCTACCATTTGAACGCATACGAGCCATTCAAGAGGAATTGGCGGGGTTCATACTTGATGAGGTCGTCACGCCTGGCGGAGAACTCTTTAGATATCCACCAAAATGAACGATGACGATGTATGTGCCGATGACGATGTATGTGCCGATGACGATGTTTGTGTATAATAATAGTTGCTTAATTATTCATGTACTCGTATGTACCGATGACGATTTATATGTATACCGCTCCCGATCGATTCCCCCTCGCTCCCCCCCTCCCGCAGAAATACGCCCAGAACGGGGCAGAGGCAGAAGTCTGCCGCGGCAGAGATTTAGGCCGTTTTCCTGCCACGGCAAAGTTCTGCCGCGGCAGGAAAACGGCCTAAATCTCTGCCGCGGCAGAAGAACCTTTAACACCGGTTCCGGATACGAACCGGTGTTAAAGGGGGGGCTGAGGCCTGTGGCAGCCCCATGTGCGCCACCCTTTAACACCGGTTCGTATAAGAACCGGTGTTAAAGGGCCCCCCTCTAACACCGAACCCTCAACAGCGGTTGGGGAACCGCTGTTAGAGGGCCCTCCCAACCGGAGTTAAAGGGGGGGGGGGTCTGCACTAGTGCACACATGCAATGACACTGGTGGATCCATGTGTGGTTTATGAAAAGAACAGACATGCAATCACGCTAGTTGGATCCATGTGTGGTTTGTTTAGAGGAACATACATGCAATAACACTGGGTGTGGTTCATGAAAAGAATAGACATGCAATGACACTGGTGGATTCTTATGTGGTTTCTTTAGAAGAACACACATGCAATGTCTCTAGTTGTGGTTCATGAAAACAGCAAACATGCAATGACACTGGTGGATCCATGTGTGGTTTTTGAAAAGAACAGACATGTAATCACACTAGGTGGATCCATGTGTGGTTTGTGGAAAGAACATACATGTAATGACTCTAGCTATGGTTCATGACAAGAACAGACATGCAATGACACTGGTGGATCCATGTGTGGTTCATGAGAAGAATAGACATGCAATCACACTGGGTGTGGTTCATTAAAAGAACACACATCCTATGACACGGGTGGATCCATGTGTGGTTTGTGGTAAGAACAGACATGCAATGACACTGGGTGTGGTTCATGAAAAGAACACACATGCAATGACACTGGTGATCCTTATGTGCTTTGTGAGAAGAACACACATGCAATGACTCTAGGTGTGGTTCGTGAAAAGAACACACATGCAATGACACTGGTGGATCCATGTGTGGTTTATGGATAGAACAGACATGCAATGACTCTAGTTGTGGTTCACGAAAAAAACAGACATGCAATGACACTGGTGGAACCATGTGTGGTTCATGAGAAGAACACACATCTAATGACATTGGTGGATCCATGTGTGGTTTGTTTAGAGGAATAGACATGCAATGACACTGGCTGTGGTTCATGAGAAGAACTCACATGCAATGACACTGGTGGATCCATGTGTGGTTTGTGGAAAGAACAGACATGCAATGACTCTATCTGTGGTTCATGAAAAGAACACACATGCAATGACACTGGTGGATCCATGTGTGGTTCATGAGAAGAACAGACATGCAATCACACTTGGTGTGGTTCATGAAAAGAACACACATCCAATGACACTGGTGGATCCATGTGTGGTTTGTGGAAAGAACAGACATGCAATGACACTAGGTGTGGTTCATGAAAAGAACACACATGCAATGACACTGGTGGATCCTTATGTGGTTTGTGAGAAGAACACACATGCAATGACTCTAGTTCTGGTTCATGAAAAGAAAACACATGCAATGACACCGGTGGATCCTTATGTGGTTTGTGACAAGAACATACATGCAATGACTCTAGCTATGGTTCATGAAAAGAACACACATGCAATGACACTGGTGGATCCATGTGTGGTTTGTGAAAAGAACACATATGCAATGACACTAGGTGGATCCATGTGTGGCTTGTTTAGAGGAACAGACATGCAATGACACTAGCTGTGGTTCATGAAAAGAACAGACATGCAATGACACTGGTGGATCCTTATGTGGTTTGTTTAGCAGAACACACATGCAATGTCTCTAGCTGTGGTTCATGAAAAGAACACACATGCAATGACACTGGTGGATCCATGTGTGGTTTGTGAAAAGAACAGACATGCAATCACACTTGGTGGATCCATGTGTGGTTTGTGGAAAGAACAGACATGCAATGACTCTATTTGGGGTTCATGAAAAGAACAGACTTGCAATGACACTGGTGGATCCATGTGTTGTTCATGAGAAGAACAGACATGCAATCACAATGGGTGTGGTTCATGAAAACAACACACATCCAATGACACCGGTGGATCCATGTGTGGTTTGTGGTAAGAATAGACATGCAATGACACTCGGTGTGGTTCATGAAAAGAACAAACATGCAATGAATCTGGTGTATCCTTATGTGGTTTGTGAGAAGAACACACATGCAATGACTCTAGCTGTTGTTCGTGAAAAAACACACATGCAATGACACTGGTGGATCCATGTGTGGTTTGTGGAAAGAACAGACATGCAATGACTCTAGCTGTGGTTCACGAAAAGAACAGACATGCAATGACACTGGTGGATCCATGTGTGGTTCATGAGAAGAACACACGTCTAATGACACTGGTGGATCCATGTGTGGTTTGTTTAGAGGAACAGACATGCAATGACACTGGCTGTGGTTCATGAGAAGAACACACATGCAATGACACTGGTGGATCCATGTGTGGTTTGTGGGAAGAACACACATGCAATTACTCTAGCTGTGGTTCATGAAAAGAACACACATGCAATGACACTGGTGGATCCATGTGTGGTTCATGAGAAGAACACACATGCAATGACACTGGGTGTGGTTCATGAAAAGAACACACATGTAATGGCACTGGTGGATCCATGTGGTTTCTGAGAAGAACAAATATGCAATGACTCTAGCTATGGTTCATGAAAAGAACACACATGCAACGACACTTGTGGATCCATGTGGTTTCTGAGAAGAACAGATATGCAATGACTCTAGTTGTGGTTCATGAAAAGAACACACATGCAATGACACGTGTGGATCCATGTGTGGTTTGTGAAAAGAACACACATGAAATCACACTAGGTCTGGTTCTTGAAAAGAACACACATCCAATGACACTGGTGGATCCATGTGTGGTTTGTGGAAAGAACAGACATGCAATGACACTAGGTGTGGTTCACGAAAAGAACACACAGGCAATGACACTAGTGGATCCATGTGTGGTTTCTGAAAAGAACAGACATGCAATCACGCTAGTTGGATCCATGTGTGGTTTGTTTAGAGGAACATACATGCAATGACACTGGGTGTGGTTCATGAAAAGAACAGACATGCAATGACACTGGTGGATCCTTATGTGGTTTCTTTATAAGAACACACATGCAATGTATCTAGTTGTGGTTCATGAAAACAACACAGATGCAATGACACTGGTTGATCCATGTGTGGTTTGTGAAAAGAACAGACATGAAATCACACTAGGTGGATCCATGTGTGGTTTATGGAAAGAACATACATGTAATGACTCTAGCTATGGTTCATGAAAAGAACAGACATGCAATGACACTCGTGGATCCATGTGTGGTTCATGAGAATAATAGACATGCAATCACACTGGGTGTGGTTCATGAAAAGAACACACATCCTATGACACGGGTGGATCCATGTGTGGTTTGTGGTAAGAACAGACATGCAATGACACTGGGTTTGGTTCATGAAAAGAACACACATGCAATGACACTGGTGATCCTTATATGGTTTGTGAGAAGAAGACACGTGCAATGACTCTAGGTGTGGTTCGTGAAAAGAACACACATGCAATGACACTGGTGGATCCATGTGTGGTTTATGGAAAGAACAGACATGCAATGACTCTAGTTGTGGTTCACAAAAAAACAGACATGCAATGACACTGGTGGATCCATGTGTGGTTCATGAGAAGAACACACATCTAATGACATTGGTGGATCCATGTGTGGTTTGTTTAGAGGAATAGACATGCAATGACACTGGTGATCCTGATGTGGTTTGTGAGAATAACACACATGCAATGACTCTAGGTGTGGTTCGTGAAAAGAACACACATGCAATGACACTGGTGGATCCACGTGTGGTTTATGGAAAGAACAGACATGCAATGACTCTAGTTGTGGTTCATGAAAAGAACACACATGCAATGACTCTCTTGGATCCATATCTGGTTCATGAGAAGAACACACATGCAATGACACTGGGTGTGATTCATGAAAAGAACACACAGGCAATGACACTGGTGGATCCTTATGTGGTTTGTGAGAGGAACAGACATGCAATGACTCTAGCTATGGTTCATTAAAAGAACACACATGCAATGACACTGCTGGATCCATGTGTGGTTTGTGAATAGAACAGACATGCAATCACACTAGGTGGATCCATGTGTGGTTTGTTTAGAGGAACAAACATGCAATGACACTGGGTGTGGTTCATGAAAAGAACAGACATGCAATGACACAGGTGGATCCTTATGTGTTTTTTTAGAAGAACACACATGCAATGACTCTAGCTATGGTTCATGAAAAGAACACACATGCAATGACACTGGTGGATCCATGTGTGGTTTGTGAAAAGAACAGACATGCAATCACACTGCGTGTGGTTCATGAAAAGGACACACATCCAATGACACTGGTGGATCCATGTGTGGTTTGTGGAAAGAACAGACATGCAATGACACTGGGTGTGGTTCATGAAAAGAACACACATGCAATGACACTGGTGTATCCTTATGCAGTTTATGAGAAGAACACATATGCAATGACTCTAGCAGTGGTTCATGAAAAGAACACACATGCAATGACACTGGTGGATCCTTATGTGGTTTGTGAGAAGAACATACATGCAATGACTCTAGCTATGGTTCATGAACAGAACACACATGCAATGACACTAGTGGATCCATGTGTGGTTTGTGAAAAGAACACACATGCAATGACACTAGGTGGATCCATGTGTGGTTTGTTTAGAGGAACAGACATGCAATGACACTGGGTGTGGTTCATGAAAAGAACACACATGCAACGACAAAGGTGGATCCTTATGTGGTTTGTTTAGGAGAACACATATGCAATGTCTCTAGATGTAGTTCATGAAAAGAACACACATGCAATGACACTGGTGGATCCATGTGTGGTTTGTGAAAAGAACAGACATGCAATCACACTAGGTGGATCCACATGTGGTTTGTGGAAAGAACAGACATGCAATGACTCTAGCTGTGGTTCATGAAAACAACAGACATGCAATGACACTGGTGGATCCATGTGTGGTTCATGAGAAGAACAGACATGCAATCACACTGGGTGTGGTTCATGAAAAGAACACACATCCAATGACACTCGTGGATCCATGTGTGGTTTGTTTAGAGGAACAGACATGCAATGACACTGGGTGTGGTTCATGAAAAAAATAGACATGCAATGACACTGGTAGATCCTAATGTGGTTTGTTTAGAAGAACACACATGCAATGACTCTAGCTGTGGTTCATGAAAAGAACACACATGCAATGTCACTGGTGGATCCATGTGTGGTTTGTGAAAATAACAGACATGCAAACACAGTGGGTGTGGTTCATGAAAGAACACACATGCAATGACACTAGTGGATCCATGTGTAGTTTGTGGAAAGAACATGCATGCAATGACACTGGGTGTGGTTCATTAAAAGAACACACATGCAATGACACTGGTGTATCCTATGTGGTTTGTGAGAAGAACACACATGCAATGACTCTAGCTGTTGTTCGTGAAAAGAACACATATTGAATGACACTGGTGGATCCATGTGTGGTTTCTGGAAAGAACAGACATCCATTTACTCTAACTGTGGTTCACGGAAAGAACAGACATGCAATGACACTGGTGGATCCATGCATGGTTCATAAGAAGAACACACATCTAATGACATTGGTGGATCCATGTGTGGTTTGTTTAGAGGAAGAGACATACAATGACATTGGCTGTGGTTCATGAGAAGAACACACATGCAATGACACTGGTGGATCCATGTGTGGTTTGTGAGAAGAACACAAATGCAATGACTCTAGCTGTGGTTCATGAAAAGAACACAAAAGCAATGACACTGATGGATCCATGTGTGGTTCATGAGAAGAACACACATGCAGTGACACTGGGTGTGGTTCATGAAAAGAACACACATGCAATGACACTGGTGGATCCATGTGGTTTATGAGAAGAACAGACATGCAATGACTCTAGCTATGGTTCATGAAAAGAACACACATGCAATGACACTGGTGGATCCATGTGTGGTTTGTGAATAGAACAGACATGCGATCACACTAGGTGGATCCATGTGTGGTTTGTTTAGAGGAACAGACATGCAATGACACTGGGTGTGGTTCATGAAAAGAATAGACATGCAATGACACTGGTGGATCCTTATGTGGTTTTTTAGAAGAACACACATGCAATCACTCTACTTGTGGTTCATGAAAAGAACACACATGCAATGACACTGGTGGATCCATGTGTGGTTTGTGAAAAGAACAGACATGCAATCACACTAGGTGTGGTTCATGAAAAGAACACACATCCAATGACACTGTGGATCCATGTGTGGTTTATGGAAAGAATAGACTTGCAATGACACTGGGTGTGGTTCATGAAAAGAACACACATGCAATGCCATTGGTGTATCCTTGTGTGGTTTGTGAGAAGAACAGACATGGAATGACACTGGTTGTGGTTCATGAAAAGAACACATGCAATGACACTGGTGGATCCGAATGTGGTTTGTGAGAAGAACATACATGCAATGACTCTAGCTATGGTTCATGAAAATAACACACATGCAATGACACTGGGGGATCCATGTGTGGTTTGTGAAAAGAACACACATGCAATGACACTAGGTGGATCCATGTGTGGTTTGTTTAGAGGAACAGACATGCGATGACACTGGGTGTGGTTCATGAAAAGAAAAGACATGCAACGACACTGGTGGATCCTTATGTGGTTTGTTTAGAAGAACACACATGTAATGTCTCTAGCTGTGGTTCATGAAAAGAACACACATGCAATGACACTGGTGGATCCATGTGTGGTTTGTGAAAAGAACAGACATGCAATCACACTAGGTGGATCCATGTGTGGTTTGTGGAAAGAACAGACATGCAATGACTCTAGCCGTGGTTCATGAAAAGAAAAGACATGCAATGACACTGGTGGATCCATGTGTGGTTCATGAGAAGAATAGACATGCAATCACACTGGGTGTGGTTCATGAAAAGAACACACATCCAATGACACTGGTGGATCCATGTGTGGTTTGTTTAGAGGAACAGACATGCAATGACACTAGTGGATCCTTATGTGGTTTGTTTAGAAGAACACACATGCAATGACTCTAGCTGTGGTTCATGAAAAGAACACACATGCAATGACACTGGTGGATCCATGTGTGGTTTGCGAAAAGAACAGACATGCAATGACACTGGGTGTGGTTCATGAAAAGAACACACATGCAATGACACTAGTGGATCCATGTGTGGTTTGTGAAAAGAACAGACATGCAATGACGCTGGGTGTGGTTCATGAAAAAACACACATGCAATGACACTAGTGGATCCATGTGTGGTTTGTGGAAAGAACAGACATGCAATGACACTGGGTGTGGTTCATGAAAAGAACACACATGCAATGACACTGGTGTATCCTTATGTGGTTTGTGAGAAGAACACACATGCAATGACTCTAGCTGTGGTTCATGAAAAGAACACACATGCAATGACACTGGTGGATCCTTATGTAGTTTGTGAGAAGAACATACATGCAATGACTCTAGCAATGGTTCATGAAAAGAACATACATGCAATGACTCTGGTGGATACATGTGTTGTTTGTGAAAAGAACACACAAGAAATGCCACTAGGTGGATCCATGTGTGGTTTATTTAGAGGAACAGACATGCAATGACACTGGGTGGATCAATGTGTGGTTTGTTTAGAGGAACAGACATGCAATGACACTGGTTGTGGTTCATGAAAAGAACACATGCAATGACACTGGTCGATCCTTATGTTGTTTGTGAGAAGAACATACATGCAATGACTAGCTATGGTTCATGAAAATAACACACATGCAATGACACTGGTGGATCCATGTGTGGTTTGTGAAAAGAACACACATGCAATGACACTAGGTGCATCCGTGTGTGGTTTGTTTAGAGGAACAAACATGCAATGACACTGGTGTGGTTCATGAAAAGAACAGACATGCAACGACACTGGTGGATCCTTATGTGGTTTGTTTAGAAGAAGACACATGCAATGTCTCTAGCTGTGGTTCATGAAAAGAACACACATGCAATGACACAGGTGGATCCATGTGTGGTTTGTGAAAAGAACAGACATGCAATCACACTGGGTGTGGTTCATGAAAAGAACACACATCCAATGACACTGGTGGATCCATGTGTGGTTTGTGGAAAGAACAGACATGCAATGACTCTAGCTGTGGTTCATGAAAAGAAAAGACATGCAATGACACTGGTGGATCCATGTGTGGTTCATGAGAAGAACAGACATGCAATCACACTGGGTGTGGTTCATGAAAAGAACACACGTCCAATGACACTGGTGGATCCATGTGTGGTTTGTTTAGAGGAACAGACATGCAATGACACTGGGTGTGGTTCATGAAAAAAATAGACATGTAATGACACTGGTGGATCCTTATGTGGTTTGTCTAGAAGAACACACATGCAATGACTCTAGCTGTGGTTCATGAAAAGAACACACATGCAATGACACTGGTGGATCCATGTGTGGTTTGTGAAAAGAACAGACATGCAATCACACTGGGTGTGGTTCATGAAAAGAACACACATGCAATGGCACTAGTGGATCCATGTGTGGTTTGTGGAAAGAACAGACATGCAATGACACTGGGTGTGGTTCATGAAAAGAACACACATGCAATGACACTGATGTATCCTTATGTGGTTTGTGAGAAGAACACACATGCAATGACTCTAGCTGTGGTTCATGAAAAGAACACACATGCAATGACACTGGTGGATCCTTATGTGGTTTGTGAGAAGAACATACATGCAATGACTCTAGCTATGGTTCATGAAAAGAACATACATGCAATGACACTGGTGGATACATGTGTTGTTTGTGAAAAGAACACACATGCAATGACACTAGGTGGATCCATGTGTGGTTTGTTTAGAGGCACAGACATGCAATGACACTGGGTGGATCCATGTGTGGTTTGTTTAGAGGAACAGACATGCAATGACACTGGTTGTGGTTCATGAAAAGAACACATGCAATGACACTGGTTGATCCTTATGTGGTTTGTTTAGAAGAACACACATGCAATGACACTAGGTGTGGTTCATGAGAAGAACACACATGCAATGACACTGGTGGATCCATGTGTGGTTTGTGAAAAGAACACACATGCAATGACACTAGGTGGATCCATGTGTGGTTTGTTTAGAGGAACAGACATGCAATGACACTGGGTGTGGTTCATGAAAAGAACAGACATGCAACGACACTGGTGGATCCTTATGTGGTTTGTTTAGAAGAACACACATGCAATGTATCTAGCTGTGGTTCATGAAAAGAACACACATGCAATGACAGTGGTGGATCCATGTGCGGTTTGCGAAAAGAACAGACATGCAAACACACTAGGTGGATCCATTTGTGGTTTGTGGAAAGAACAGACATGCAATGACTCTAGCTGTGGTTCATGAAAAGAACATACATGCAATGACACTGGTGGATCCATGTGTGGTTCATGAGAAGAACAGATATGCAATCACACTGGGTTGACCCATGTGTGGTTTGTTTAGAGGAACAGAGATTCAATGACATTGGATGTGGTTCATGAAAAGAACACACATGCAATGACAATGGTGTATCCTTATGTGGTTTGTGAGAACAAGACACATGCAGTGAGTCTAGCGGTGGTTCATGAAAAGAAGACACATGCAATGACACTGGTGGATCCATGTGTGGTTTGTGGAAAGAATAGACATGCAATGACTCTAGCTGTGGTTCACGAAAAGAACAGACATGCAATGACACTGATGGGTCCATCAATGGTTCATGAGAAGAACACACATCTAATGACACTGGTGGATCCATGTGTGGTTTGTTTAGAGGAACAGACATGCAATGACAATGGCTGTGGTTCATGAGAAGAACACACATGCAATGACACTGGTGGATCCATGTGTGGTTTGTGAGAAAAACACACATGCAATGACTCTAGCTGTGGTTCATGAAAATAACACACATGCAATGACACTGGTGGATCCATGTGTGGTTCATGAAAAGAACACACATGCAATGACACTGGTGGATCCTTATGTGGTTTGTGAGAAGAACAGACATGCAATGGCTCTAGCTATGGTTCATGAATAGAACACACATGCAATGACACTGGTGGATCCATGTGTGGTTTGTGAATAGAACAGACATGCAATCACACTAGGTGGATCCATGTATGGTTTGTTTAGAGGAACAAACATGCAATGACACTAGGTGTGGTTAATGAAAAGAATAGACATGCAATGACACTGGTGGATCCTTATGTGGTTTGTTTAGAAGAACACACATGCAATGACTCTAGTTGTGGTTCATGAAAAGAACACACAAGCGATGACATTGGTGGATCCATGTTTGGTTTGTGAAAATAACAGACATGCAATGACACTGGGTGTGGTTCATGAAAAGAACACACATCCAATGACACTGGTGGATCCATGTGTGGTTTGTGGAAAGAACAGACTTGCAATGACACTGGGTATGGTTCATGAAAAGAACACATATGTAATGGCACTGGTGGATCCTTATGTGGTTTGTTTAGAAGAACACACATGCAATGACTCTAGTTGTGGTTCATGAAAAGAACACACATGCAATGACACTGGTGGATCCATGTGTGGTTTGTGAAAAGAACACACATGCAATCACACTGGGTGTGGTTCATGAAAAGAACACACATGCAATGGCACTAGTGGATCCATGTGTGGTTTGTGGAAAGAACAGACATGCAATGACACTGGGCGTGGTTCATGAAAAGAACACACATGCAATGACACTGATGTATCCTTATGTCATTTGTGAGAAGAACACACATGCAATGACTCTAGCTGTGGTTCATGAAAAGAACACACATGCAATGACACTGGTGGATCCTTATGTCGTTTGTGAGAAGAACATACATGCAATGACTCTAGCTATGGTTCATGAAAAGAACATACATGCAATGACACTGGTAGATACATGTGTTGTTTGTGAAAAGAACACACATGCAATTACACTAGGTGGATCCATGTGTGGTTTGTTTAGAGGCACAGACATGCAATGACACTGGGTGGATCCATGTGTGGTTTGTTTAGAGGAACAGACATGCAATGACAATTGTTGTGGTTCATGAAAAGAACACATGCAATGACACTGGTCGATCCTTATGTGGTTTGTTTAGAAGAACACACATGCAATGACACTAGGTGTGGTTCATGAGAAGAACACACATGCAATGACACTGGTGGATCCATGTGTGGTTTGTGAAAAGAACACACATGCAATGACACTAGGTGGATCCATGTGTGGTTTGTTTAGTGGAACAGACATGCAATGACACTGGGTGTGGTTCATGAAAAGAACAGACATGCAACGACACTGGTGGATCCTTATGTGGTTTGTTTAGAAGAACACACATGCAATGTATCTAGCTGTGGTTCATGAAAAGAACACACATGCAATGACACTGGTGGATCCATGTGCGGTTTGCGAAAAGAACAGACATGCAAACACACTAGGTGGATCCATGTGTGGTTTGTGGAAAGAACAGACATGCAATGACTCTAGTTGTGGTTCATGAAAAGAACAGACATGCAATGACACTGGTGGATCCATGTGTGGTTCATCAGAAGAACAGATATGCAATCACACTGGGTTGATCCATGTGTGGTTTGTTTAGAGGAACAGACATTCAATGACACTGGGTGTGGTTCATGAAAAGAACACACATGCAATGACAATGGTGTATCCTAATGTGGTTTGTGAGAACAAGACACATGCAGTGAGTCTAGCGGTGGTTCATGAAAAGAAGACACATGCAATGACACTGGTGGATCCATGTGTGGTTTGTGGAAAGAATAGACATGCAATGACTCTAGCTGTGGTTCACGAAAAGAACAGACATGCAATGACACTGATGGGTCCATCTGTGGTTCATGAGAATAACACACATCTAATGACACTGGTGGATCCATGTGTGGTTTGTTTAGAGGAACAGACATGCAATGACAATGGCTGTGGTTCATGAGAAGAACACACATGCAATGACACTGGTGGATCCATGTGTGGTTTGTGAGAAAAACACGCATGCAATGACTCTAGTTGTGGTTCATGAAAATAACACACATGCAATGACACTGGTGGATCCATGTGTGGTTCATGAAAAGAACACACATGCAATGACACTGGTGGATCCTTATGTGGTTTGTGAGAAGAACACACATGTAATGTCTCTAGCTGTGGTTCATGAAAATAACACACATGCAATGACACTGGTGGATCCATGTGTGGTTTGTGAATAGAACATACATGCAATCACACTAGGTGGATCCATGTGTGGTTTGTTTAGAGGAACAAACATGCAATGACACTAGGTGTGGTTAATGAAAAGAACAGACATGCATTGACACTGGTGGATCCTTATGTGGTTTGTTTAGAAGAACACACATGCAATGACTCTAGTTGTGGTTCATGAAAAGAACACACAAGCGATGACATTGGTGGATCCATGTTTGGTTTGTGAAAATAACAGACATGCAATGACACTGGGTGTGCTCCATGAAAAGAACACACATCCAATGACACTGGTGGATCCATGTGTGGTTTGTGGAAAGAACAGACTTGCAATGACACTGGGTATGGTTCATGAAAAGAACACACATGCAATGATACTGGTGTATCCTTATGTGGTTTGTGAGAAAAACACACATGCAATGACTCCAGCTATGGTTCATGAAAAGAACACACATGCAATAAAACTGGTGGATCCTTATGTGGTTTGTGAGAAGAACATACATGAAATGACTCTAGTTATGGTTCATGAAAAGAACACACATGCAATGACACTTGTGGATCCATGTCTGGTTTGTGAAAAGAACACACATGCAATGACACTAGGTGGATCCATGTGTGGTTTGTTTAGAGGAACAGACATGCAATGCCACTAGGTGTGGTTCATGAAAAAGAACAGACACGCAACAACACTGGTGGATCCTTATGTGGTTTGTTTAGGAGAACACACATGCAATGTCTCTAGCTATGGTTCATGAAAAGAACACACATGCAATGACACTGGTGGATCCATGTGTGGTTTGTGAAAAGACCAGACATGCAATCACAATAGGTGGATCCATGTGTGGTTTGTGGAAAGAACAGACATGCAATGACTCTAGCTGCGGTTCATGAAAAGAATAGACATGCAATGACACTAGTGGATCCATCTGTGGTTCATGAGAAGAATAGATATGCAATCACACTAGGTGTGGTTCATGAAAAGAACAAACGTCCAATGACACCGGTGGATACATGTGTGGTTTGTGGTAAGAACAGACATGCAATGACACTGGGTGTGGTTCATGAAAAGAACACACATGCAATGACACTGGTGTATCCTTATGTGGTTTGTGAGAAGAACGCACATGTAGTGACTCTAGCTGTGGTCCGTGAAAAGAACACACATGCAATGACACTAGTGGATCCATGTGTGGGTTGTGGAAAGAATAGACATGCAATGACTCTAGCTATGGTTCACGAAAAGAACATACATGCAATGACACTGATGGATCCATGTGTGGTTCATGAGAAGAACACATATCTAATGACACTGGTGGATCCATGTGTGGTTTGTTTAGAGGAACAGACATGCAATGACACTGGCTGTGGTTCATGAAAATAACACACACGCAATGACACTGTGGATCCATGTGTGGTTCATGAGAAGAACACACATGCAATGACAATGGGTGTGGTTCATGAAAAGAACACACATGCAATGACACTGGTGGATCCTTATGTGGATTGTGAGAAGAACAGACATGCAATGAATCTAGCTATGGTTCATGAAAAGAACACACATGCAATGGCACTGGTGGATCCATGTGTGGTTTGTGAATATAACAGACATGCAATCACACTAGGTGGATCCATGTGTGGTTTGTTTAGCGGAACAGACATGCAATGACACTGGGTGTGGTTCATGAAAAGAACTGACATGCAATCACACTGGTGGATCCTTATGTGGTTTGTTTAGAAGAACACACATGCAATGACTCTGGTTGTGGTTCATGAAAAGAACACACATGCGATGACACTGGTGGATCCATGTTTGGTTTGTGAAAAGAACAGACATGCAATCACACTGGGTGTGGTTCATGAAAAGAACACACATCCAATGACACTGGTGGATCTATGTGTGGTTTATGGAAAGAACAGACTTGCAATGACACTAGGTATGGTTCATGAAAAGAACACACATGCAATGATACTGGTGTATCCTTCTGTGGTTTGTGAGAAAAACACACATGCAATGACTCCAGCTATGGTTCATGAAAAGAACACACATGCAATGACACTGGTGGATCCATGTGTGGTTTGTGAAAAGAACAGACATGCAATCACAATAGGTGGATCCATGTGTGGTTTGTGGAAAGAACAGACATGCAATGACTCTAGCTGCGGTTCATGAAAAGAATAGACATGCAATGACACTGGTGGATCCATGTGTGGTTCATGAGAAGAATAGATATGCAATCACACTAGGTGTGGTTCATGAAAAGAACAAACGTCCAATGACACTGGTGGATACATGTGTGGTTTGTGGTAAGAACAGACATGCAATGACACTGGGTGTGGTTCATGAAAAGAACACACATGCAATGACACTGGTGTATCCTTATGTGGTTTGTGAGAAGAACACACATGCAGTGACTCTAGCTGTGGTTCGTGAAAAGAACACACATGCAATGACACTGGTGGATCCATGTGTGGGTTGTGGAAAGAATAGACATGCAATGACTCTAGCTATGGTTCACGAAAAGAACATACATGCAATGACACTGATGGATCCATGTGTGGTTCATGAGAAGAACACACATATAATGACACTGGTGGATCCATGTGTGGTTTGTTTAGAGGAACAGACATGCAATGACACTGGCTGTGGTTCATGAGAAGAACACACATGCAATGACACTGGTGGATCCATGTGTGGTTTGTGAAAAGAACACATATGCAATGACTCTAGCTGTGGTTCATGAAAATAACACACACGCAATGACACTGTGGATCCATGTGTGGTTCATGAGAAGAACACACATGCAATGACAATGGGTGTGGTTCATGAAAAGAACACACATGCAATGACACTGGTGGATCCTTATGTGGATTGTGAGAAGAACAGACATGCAATGACTCTAGCTATGGTTCATGAATAGAACACACATGCAATGACACTGGTGGATCCATGTGTGGTTTGTGAATAGAACAGACATGCAATCACACTAGGTGGATCCATGTGTGGTTTGTTTAGAGGAACAAACATGCAATTACACTAGGTGTGGTTAATGAAAAGAATAGTCATGCAATGACACTGGTGGATCCTTATGTGGTTTGTTTAGAAGAACACACATGCAATGACTCTACTTGTGCTTCATGAAAAGATCACACATGCGATGACACTGGTCGATCCATGTTTGGTTTGTGAAAAGAACAGACATGCAATCACACTGGGTTTGGTTCATGAAAAGAACACACATCCAATGACACTGGTGGATCCATGTGTGGTTTATGGAAAGAACAGACTTGCAATGACACTGGGTATGGTTCATGAAAATAACACACATGCAATGATACTGGTCTATCCTTATGTGGTTTCTGAGAAAAACACACATGCAATGACTCTAGTTGTGGTTCATGAAAAGAACACACATGCAATGACACTGGTGGATCCTTATGTGGTTTGTGAGAAGAACATACATGAAATGACTCTAGCTATGGTTCATGAAAAGCACACACATGCAATGACACTTGTGGATCCATGTGTGGTTCGTGAAAAGAACACACATGCAATGACACTAGGTGGATCCATGTGTGGTTTGTTTAGAGGAACAGACATGCAATGACACTAGGTGTGGTTCATGAAAAGAATAGACATGCAACAACACTGGTGGATCCTTATGTGGTTTGTTTAGAAGAACACACATGCAATGTCTCTACCTGTGGATCATTAAAAGAACACACATTGAATGACACTGGTGGATCCATGTGTGGTTTGTTAAAGAACAGACATGCAATCACACTAGGTGGATCCATATGTGGTTTGTGGAAAGAACAGACATGGAATGACTATAGCTGTGGTTCATGAAAAGAACAGACATGCAATGACACTGGTGGATCCATGTGTGGTTCATGAGAAGAACAGACATGTAATCACACTGGGTGTGGTTCATGAAAAGATCAGACATGTAATCACACTGGTGGATCCATGTGTGGTTTGTGGAAAGAACAGACATGCAATGACCCTGGTTATGGTTCATGAAAAGAACACACATGCAGTGACACTGGTGGATCCATGTGTGGGTTGTGGAAAGAATAGACATGCAATGACTCTAGCTATGGTTCACGAAAAGAACATACATGCAATGACACTGATGGATCCATGTGTGGTTCATGAGAAGAACACACATATAATGACACTGGTGGATCCATGTGTGGTTTGTTTAGAGGAACAGACATGCAATGACACTGGCTGTGGTTCATGAGAAGAACACACATGCAATGACACTGGTGGATCCATGTGTGGTTTGTGAAAAGAACACATATGCAATGACTCTAGCTGTGGTTCATGAAAATAACACACACGCAATGACACTGTGGATCCATGTGTGGTTCATGAGAAGAACACACATGCAATGACAATGGGTGTGGTTCATGAAAAGAACACACATGCAATGACACTGGTGGATCCTTATGTGGATTGTGAGAAGAACAGACATGCAATGACTCTAGCTATGGTTCATGAATAGAACACACATGCAATGACACTGGTGGATCCATGTGTGGTTTGTGAATAGAACAGACATGCAATCACACTAGGTGGATCCATGTGTGGTTTGTTTAGAGGAACAAACATGCAATTACACTAGGTGTGGTTAATGAAAAGAATAGTCATGCAATGACACTGGTGGATCCTTATGTGGTTTGTTTAGAAGAACACACATGCAATGACTCTACTTGTGCTTCATGAAAAGATCACACATGCGATGACACTGGTCGATCCATGTTTGGTTTGTGAAAAGAACAGACATGCAATCACACTGGGTTTGGTTCATGAAAAGAACACACATCCAATGACACTGGTGGATCCATGTGTGGTTTATGGAAAGAACAGACTTGCAATGACACTGGGTATGGTTCATGAAAATAACACACATGCAATGATACTGGTCTATCCTTGTGTGGTTTCTGAGAAAAACACACATGCAATGACTCTAGTTGTGGTTCATGAAAAGAACACACATGCAATGACACTGGTGGATCCTTATGTGGTTTGTGAGAAGAACATACATGAAATGACTCTAGCTATGGTTCATGAAAAGCACACACATGCAATGACACTTGTGGATCCATGTGTGGTTCGTGAAAAGAACACACATGCAATGACACTAGGTGGATCCATGTGTGGTTTGTTTAGAGGAACAGACATGCAATGACACTAGGTGTGGTTCATGAAAAGAATAGACATGCAACAACACTGGTGGATCCTTATGTGGTTTGTTTAGAAGAACACACATGCAATGTCTCTACCTGTGGATCATTAAAAGAACACACATTGAATGACACTGGTGGATCCATGTGTGGTTTGTTAAAGAACAGACATGCAATCACACTAGGTGGATCCATATGTGGTTTGTGGAAAGAACAGACATGGAATGACTATAGCTGTGGTTCATGAAAAGAACAGACATGCAATGACACTGGTGGATCCATGTGTGGTTCATGAGAAGAACAGACATGTAATCACACTGGGTGTGGTTCATGAAAAGATCAGACATGTAATCACACTGGTGGATCCATGTGTGGTTTGTGGAAAGAACAGACATGCAATGACCCTGGTTATGGTTCATGAAAAGAACACACATGCAGTGACACTGGTGTATCCTTATCTGGTTTGTGAGAAGAACACACATGCAATGACTGTAGCTATGGTTCATGAAAAGAACACACATGCAATGACACTGGTGGATCCATGTGTGGTTTGTAAAAAGAACAGACATGCAATCACACTGGGTGTGGTTCATGAAAAGAACACACATCCAATGACACTAGTGGATCCATGTGTGGTTCATGAGAAGAACAGACATGCAATGACACTGGGTGTGGTTCATGAAAAGAACACACATGCAATGACACTGTTGTATCCTTATGTGGTTTGTGAGAAGAACACACATGCACTGACTCCAGCTATGGTTCATGAAAAGAACACAGCTGTAATGACACTGGTGGATCCTTATGTGGTTTGTGAGAAGAACATACATGCAATGACTCTAGCTATGGTTCAAGAAAAGAACCCACATGCAATGACACTAGTGGATCCATGTGTGGTTTGTGAAAAGAACAGACATGCAATCACACTAGGTGGATCCATGTGTGGGTTGTTTAGAGGAACAGACGTGCAATGACACTAGGTGTGGTTCATGAAAAGAATCGACATGCAATGACACTGGTGGATCCTTATGTGGTTTGTGAGAAGAACACACATGCAATGACTCTAGTTGTGGTTCATGAAAAGAACACACATGCAATGACACTGGTGGATCCATGTGTGGTTCATGAGAAGAACACATATGCAATGACACTGGTGGATCCTTATGTGGTTTGTGAGCAGAACATACATGCAATGACTCTAGCTATGATTCATGAAAAGAACACACATGCAATGACACAGGTGAATCCATGTGTGGTTTGAGAAAAGAACACAATACAATGACACTAGGTGGATCCTTATGTGGTTTGTTTAGAAGAACACACATGCAATGTCTCTAGTTGTGGTTCATGAAAAGAACACACATGCAATGACACTGGTGGATCCATGTGTGGTTCATGAGAAGAACACATATCCAATGACACTCATGGATCCATGTGTGGTTTGTTTAGAGGAACATACATGCAATGACATTGGTTGTGGTTCATGAGAAGAACACACATTAAATGAAATTGGTGGAGACATGTGTGGTTTGTGAGAAGAACACACATGCAATGACACTGGTGGATCCTTATGTGGTTTGTGAGCAGAACATACATGCAATGACTCTAGCTATGGTTCATGAAAAGAGCACACATGCAATGACACTTGTGGATCCATGTGTGGTTTGTGAAAAGAACACACATGCAATGACACTAGGTGGATCCATGTGTGATTTGTTTACAGGAATAGACATGCAATGACACTGGGTGTGGTTCATGAAAAGAACACACATGCAATGACTCTAGCTATGGTTCATGAAAAGAACACACATGCAATGACACTGGTGGATCCATGTGTGGTTCATGAGAAGAACACACATGCAATGACACTGGGTGTGGTTCATGAAAAGAACACACATGCAATGACACTGGTGGATCTATGTGGTTTGTGAGAAGAACAATCATGAAATGACTCTAGCTATGGTTCATGAAAACAACACGCATGCAATCACACTGGTGGATCCATGTGTGGTTTGTGAATAGAACAGAAATGCAATCACACTAGGTGGATCCATGTGTGGTTTGTTTAGAGGAACAAACATGCAATGACATTGGGTGTGGTTCATGAAAAGAACAGTCATGCAATGACACTGGTGCATCCTTATGTGGTTTGGTTAGAAGAACACACATGCAATGACTCTAGTTGTGGTTCATGAAAAGAACACACATGCAATGACACTGGTGGATCCATGTGTGGTTTGTGAAAATAACAGACATGCAATCACACTAGGTGTGGTTCATGAAAATAACACACATCCAATGACACTAGTGGATCCATGTGTGGTTTGTGGAAAGAACAGACATGCAATGACACTGGGTGTGGTTCATGAAAAGAACACACATGCAATGACACTGGTGGATCCTTATGTGGTTTGTGAGAATAACATACATGCAATGACTCTAGCTATGGTTCATGAAAAGAACACACATGCAATGACACTAGTGGATCCATATGTGGTTTGTGAAAAGAACACACATGCAACGACACTAGGTGGATCCATGTGTGGTTTGTTTAGAGGAACAGACATGCAATGACACTAGGTGTGTTTCATGAAAAGAACTGACATGCAACGACACTGGTGGATCCTTATGTGGTTTGTTTAGAAGAACACACATGCAATGTCTCTAGCTGTGGTTCATGAAAAGAACACACATGCAATGACACTGGTGGATCCATGTGTGGTTTGTGAAAAGAACAGACATGCAATCACACTAGGTGGATCCATGTGTGGTTTGTGGAAAGAACAGACATGCAATGAATCTAGCTATGGTTTATGAAAAGAACAAACATGCAATGACACTGGTGGATCCATGTGTGGTTCATGAGAAGAACAGACATGCAATCACACTGGGTGTGGTTCATGAAAAGAACACACATCCAATGACACTGGTGGATCGATGTGTGGTTTGTGGTAAGAACACACATGCAATGACACTGGGTGTGGTTCATGAAAAGAACACACATGCAATGACACTGGTGTATCCTTATGTGGTTTGTGAGAAGAACACACATGCAATGACTCTACCTATGGTTCGTGAAAAGAACACACATGCAATGCCACTGGAGGATCCATGTGTTGTTTGTGGAAAGAACAGACATGCAATGACTCTAGCTGTTGTTCATGAAAAGAACAGACATGTAATGACACTGGTGGATCCATGTCTGGTTCATGAGAATAACACACATGCAATGATACTGGTGGATCCTTATGTGGTTTGTGAGAAGAACAGACATGCAATGACTCTAGCTATGGTTCAAGAAAAGAACACACATACAATGACACTGGTGGATCCATGTGTGGTTTGTGAAAAGAACAGACATGCAATCACACTAGGTGGATCCATGTGTGGGTTGTTTAGAGGAACAGACGTGCAATGACACTGGGTTTGGTTCATGAAAAGAACAGACATGCAATCACACTGGTGGATCCTTATGTGGTTTGTTTAGAAGAACACAAATGCAATGATTGTAGCGGTGGTTCATGAAAAGAACACACATGCAATGACACTGGTGGATCCATGTGTGGTTTGTGAAAAGAACAGACATGCAATCACACTGGGTGTGGTTCATGAAAAGAACACACATCCAATGACACTGGTGGATCCATGTGTGGTTTGTGGAACGAACAAACATGCAATGACACTAGGTGTGGTTCATGCAAAGAACACACATGCAATGACACTAGTGTATCCTTATGTGGTTTGTGAGAAGAACACAAATGCAATGACTCTAGCTGTGGTTCATGAAAAGAACACACATGCAATGACACTGGTGGATCCTTATGTGGTTTGTGAGAAGAACATACATGCAATGACTCTAGCTATGGTTCATGAAAAGAACACACATGCAATGACAGTAGTGGATCCATATGTGGTTTGTGAAAAGAACACACATACAATGACACTAAGTGGATCCATGTGTGCTTTGTTTAGAGGAACAGACATGCAATGACACTAGGTGTGGTTCATGAAAAGAACAGACATGCACCGACACTGGTGGATCCTTATGTGGTTTGTTTAGAAGAACACACATGCAATGTCTCTAGCTGTGGTTCATGAGAAGAACACACATCCAATGACACTGGTGGATCCCTGTTTGGTTTGTGGAAAGAATAGACATCAATGACACTAGGTGGATCCATGTGTGGTTTGTGGAAAGAACAGACATGCAATCACACTGGGTGTTGTTCATGAAAAGTACACACATCCAATGACACTAGTGGATCTATGTCTAGTTTGTGGTAAGAACAGACATGCAATGACACTGGGTGTGGTTCATGAAAATAACACACATGCAATGACACTGGTGTATCCTTATGTAGTTTGTGAGAAGAACACACATGCAATGACTCTAGCTATGGTTCGTGAAAAGAACACACATGCAATGACACTAGAGGATCCATGTGTGGTTTGTGGAAACAACAGGCATGCAATGACTCTAGCTGTGGTTCATGAAAAGAACAGACATGCAATGACACTGGTGGATCCATGTCTGGTTCATGAGAAGAACACACATGCAATGACACTAGGTGTGGTTCATGAAAAGAACACACATGCAATGATACTGGTGGATCCTTATGTGGTTTCTGAGAAGAACAGACATGCAATGACTCTAGCTATGGTTCAAGAAAAGAACACACATGCAATGACACTGGTGGATCCATGCGTGGTTTGTGAAAAGAACAGACATGCAATCACACTAGGTGGATCCATGTGTGGGTTGTTTAGAGGAACATACGTGCAATGACACTGGGTGTGGTTCATGAAAAGAACAGACATGCAATGACACTGGTGGATCCTTCTGTGGTTTGTTTAGAAGAACACACATGCAATGATTCTAGCCGTGGTTCATGAAAAGAACACACATGCAATGACACTGGTGGATCCATGTGTGGTTTGTGAAAAGAACAGACATGCAATCTCACTGGGTGTGGTTCATGAAAAGAACACACATCCAATGACACTGGTGGATCCATGTGTGGTTTGTGGAAAGAACAGACATGCAATGACACTAGGTGTGGTTCATGAAAAGAACATACATGCAATGACACTTGTGTATCCTTATGTGGTTTGTGAGAAGAACACACATGCAATGACTGTAGCTGTGGTTCATGAAAAAAACACATAGGCAATGACACTAGTGGATCCTTATGTGGTTTGTGAGAAGAACATACATGAAATAACTCTATCTATGGTTCATGAAAAGAACACACATGCAATGACACTAGTGGATCCATATGTGGTTTGAGAAAAGAACACACATGCAACGACACTAGGTGGATCCATGTGTGGTTTGTTTAGAGGAACAGACATGCAATCACACTGGGTGTTGTTCATGAAAAGAACTGACATGCAACGACACTGGTGGATCCTTATGTGGTTTGTTTAGAAGAACACACATGCAATGTCTCTAGCTGTGGTTCATGAAAAGAACACAAATGCAATGACACTGGTGGATCCATGTGTGGTTTGTGAAAAGTACAGACATGCAATCACACTAGGTGGATCCATGTGTGGTTTGTGGAAAGAACAGACATGCAATGAATCTAGCTATAGTTCATGAAAAGAACAAACATGCAATGACACTGGTGGATCCATGTGTGGTTCATGAGAAGAACAGACATGCAATCACACTGGGTGTGGTTCATGAAAAGAACACACATCCAATGACACTGGTGGATCGATGTGTGGTTTGTGGTAAGAACACACATGCAATGACACTGGGTGTGGTTCATGAAAAGAACACACATGCAATGACACTGGTGGATCCATGTGTGGTTTGTGAAAAGAACAGACATGCAATCACACTCGGTGTGGTTCATGAAAAGAACACACATCCAATGACACTGGTGGATCCATGTGTGGTTTGTGGAACGAACAAACATGCAATGACACTATGTGTGGTTCATGCAAAGAACACACATGCAATGACACTAGTGTATCCTTATGTGGTTTGTGAGAAGAACACAAATGCAATGACTCTAGCTGTGGTTCATGAAAAGAACACACATGCAATGACACTGGTGAATCCTTATGTGGTTTGTGAGAAGAACATACATGCAATGACTCTAGCTATGGTTCATGAAAAGAACACACATGCAATGACACTAGTGGATCCATATGTGGTTTGTGAAAAGAACACACATACAATGACACTAAGTGGATCCATGTGTGCTTTGTTTAGAGGAACAGACATGCAATGACACTAGGTGTGGTTCATGAAAAGAACAGACATGCACCAACACTGGTGGATCCTTATGTGGTTTGTTTAGAAGAACACACATGCAATGTCTCTAGCTGTGGTTCATGAGAAGAACACACATCCAATGACACTGGTGGATCCCTGTTTGGTTTGTGGAAAGAATAGACATCAATGACACTAGGTGGATCCATGTGTGGTTTGTGGAAAGAACAGACATGCAATGACTCTAGCTATGGTTCATGAAAAGAATAGACATGGAATGACACTGGTGGATCCATGTGTGGTTCATGAGAAGAACAGACATGCAATCACACTGGGTGTTGTTCATGAAAAGTACACACATCCAATAACACTGGTGGATCTATGTCTAGTTTGTGGTAAGAACAAACATGCAATGACACTGGGTGTGGTTCATGAAAATAACACACATGCAATGACACTGGTGTATCCTTATGTAGTTTGTGAGAAGAACACACATGCAATGACTCTAGCTATAGTTCGTGAAAAGAACACACATGCAATGACACTAGAGGATCCATGTGTGGTTTGTGGAAACAACAGGCATGCAATGACTCTAGCTGTGGTTCATGAAAAGAACAGACATGCAATGACACTGGTGGATCCATGTCTGGTTCATGAGAAGAACACACATGCAATGACACTAGGTGTGGTTCATGAAAAGAACACACATGCAATGATACTGGTGGATCCTTATGTTGTTTCTGAGAAGAACAGACATGCAATGACTCTAGCTATGGTTCAAGAAAAGAACACACATGCAATGACACTGGTGGATCCATGCGTGGTTTGTGAAAAGAACAGACATGCAATCACACTAGGTGGATCCATGTGTGGGTTGTTTAGAGGAACATAAGTGCAATGACACTGGGTGTGGTTCATGAAAAGAACACACATGCAATGACACTGGTGGATCCATGTGTGGTTTGTGAAAAGAACAGACATGCAATCACACTGGGTGTGGTTCATGAAAAGAACACACATCCAATGACACTGGTGGATCCATGTGTGGTTTGTGGAACGAACAAACATGCAATGACACTAGGTGTGGTTCATGCAAAGAACACACATGCAATGACACTAGTGTATCCTTATGTGGTTTGTGAGAAGAACACAAATGCAATGACTCTAGCTGTGGTTCATGTAAAGAACACACATGCAATGACACTGGTGGATCCTTATGTGGTTTGTGAGAAGAACATACATGCAATGACTCTAGCTATGGTTCATGAAAAGAACACACATGCAATGACACTAGTGGATCCATATGTGGTTTGTGAAAAGAACACACATACAATGACACTAAGTGGATCCATGTGTGCTTTGTTTAGAGGAACAGACATGCAATGACACTAGGTGTGGTTCATGAAAAGAACAGACATGCACCGACACTGGTGGATCCTTATGTGGTTTGTTTAGAAGAACACACATGCAATGTCTCTAGCTGTTGTTCATGAGAAGAACACACATCCAATGACACTGGTGGATCCCTGTTTGGTTTGTGGAAAGAATAGACATCAATGACACTAGGTGGATCCATGTGTGGTTTGTGGAAAGAACAGACATGCAATCACACTGGGTGTTGTTCATGAAAAGTACACACATCCAATGACACTGGTGGATCTATGTCTAGTTTGTGGTAAGAACAGACATGCAATGACACTGGGTGTGGTTCATGAAAATAACACACATGCAATGACACTGGTGTATCCTTATGTAGTTTGTGAGAAGAACACACATGCAATGACTCTAGCTATGGTTCGTGAAAAGAACACACATGCAATGACACTAGAGGATCCATGTGTGGTTTGTGGAAACAACAGGCATGCAATGACTCTAGCTGTGGTTCATGAAAAGAACAGACATGCAATGACACTGGTGGATCCATGTCTGGTTCATGAGAAGAACACACATGCAATGACACTAGGTGTGGTTCATGAAAAGAACACACATGCAATGATACTGGTGGATCCTTATGTGGTTTCTGAGAAGAACAGACATGCAATGACTCTAGCTATGGTTCAAGAAAAGAACACACATGCAATGACACTGGTGGATCCATGCGTGGTTTGTGAAAAGAACAGACATGCAATCACACTAGGTGGATCCATGTGTGGGTTGTTTAGAGGAACATACGTGCAATGACACTGGGTGTGGTTCATAAAAAGAACAGACATGCAATGACACTGGTGGATCCTTCTGTGGTTTGTTTAGAAGAACACACATGCAATGATTCTATCCGTGGTTCATGAAAAGAACACACATGCAATGACACTGGTGGATCCATGTGTGGTTTGTGAAAAGAACAGACATGCAATCTCACTGGGTGTGGTTCATGAAAAGAACACACATCCAATGACACTGGTGGATCCATGTGTGGTTTGTGGAAAGAACAGACATGCAATGACACTAGGTGTGGTTCATGAAAAGAACATACATGCAATGACACTTGTGTATCCTTATGTGGTTTGTGAGAAGAACACACATGCAATGACTGTAGCTGTGGTTCATGAAAAAAACACATAGGCAATGACACTAGTGGATCCTTATGTGGTTTGTGAGAAGAACATACATGAAATAACTCTAGCTATGGTTCATGAAAAGAACACACATGCAATGACACTAGTGGATCCATATGTGGTTTGAGAAAAGAACACACATGCAACGACACTAGGTGGATCCATGTGTGGTTTGTTTAGAGGAACAGACATGCAATGACACTAGGTGTGGTTCATGAAAAGAACTGACATGCAACGACACTGGTGGATCCTTATGTGGTTTGTTTAGAAGAACACACATGCAATGTCTCTAGCTGTGGTTCATGAAAAGAACACACATGCAATGACACTGGTGGATCCATGTGTGGTTTGTGAAAAGAACAGACATGCAATCACACTAGGTGGATCCATGTGTGGTTTGTGGAAAGAACAGACATGCAATGAATCTAGCTATGGTTCATGAAAAGAACAAACATGCAATGACACTGGTGGATCCATGTGTGGTTCATGAGAAGAACAGACATGCAATCACACTGGGTGTGGTTCATGAAAAGAACACACATCCAATGACACTGGTGGATCGATGTGTGGTTTGTGGTAAGAACACACATGCAATGACACTGGGTGTGGTTCATGAAAAGAACACACATGCAATGACACTGGTGTATCCTTATGTGGTTTGTGAGAAGAACACACATGCAATGGCTCTACCTATGGTTCATGAAAAGAACACACATGCAATGCCACTGGAGGATCCATGTGTTGTTTGTGGAAAGAACAGACATGCAATGACTCTAGCTGTTGTTCATGAAAAGAACAGACATGTAATGACACTGGTGGATCCATGTCTGGTTCATGAGAAGAACACACATGCAATGATACTGGTGGATCCTTATGTGGTTTGTGAGAAGAACAGACATGCAATGACTCTAGCTATGGTTCAAGAAAAGAACACACATGCAATGACACTGGTGGATCCATGTGTGGTTTGTGAAAAGAACAGAGATGCAATCACACTAGGTGGATCCATGTGTGGGTTGTTTAGAGGAACAGACGTGCAATGACACTGGGTGTGGTTCATGAAAAGAACAGACATGCAATCACACTGGTGGATCCTTATGTGGTTTGTTTAGAAGAACACACATGCAATGATTGTAGCTGTGGTTCATGAAAAGAACACACATGCAATGACACTGGTGGATCCATGTGTGGTTTGTGAAAAGAACAGACATGCAATCACACTGGGTGTGGTTCATGAAAAGAACACACATCCAATGACACTGGTGGATCCATGTGTGGAACGAACAAACATGCAATGACACTAGGTGTGGTTCATGCAAAGAACACACATGCAATGACACTAGTGTATCCTTATGTGGTTTGTGAGAAGAACACAAATGCAATGACTCTAGCTGTGGTTCATGAAAAGAACACACATGCAATGACACTGGTGGATCCTTATGTGGTTTGTGAGAAGAACATACATGCAATGACTCTAGCTATGGTTCATGAAAAGAACACACATGCAATGACACTAGTGGATCCATATGTGGTTTGTGAAAAGAACACACATACAATGACACTAAGTGGATCCATGTGTGCTTTGTTTAGAGGAACAGACATGCAATGACACTATGTGTGGTTCATGAAAAGAACAGACATGCACCGACACTGGTGGATCCTTATGTGGTTTGTTTAGAAGAACACACATGCAATGTCTCTAGCTGTGGTTCATGCGAAGAACACACATCCAATGACACTGGTGGATCCCTGTTTGGTTTGTGGAAAGAATAGACATCAATGACACTAGGTGGATCCATGTGTGGTTTGTGGAAAGAACAGACATGCAATGACTCTAGCTATGGTTCATGAAAAGAACAGACATGGAATGACACAGGTGGATCCATGTGTGGTTCATGAGAAGAACAGACATGCAATCACACTGGGTGTTGTTCATGAAAAGTACACACATCCAATGACACTGGTGGATCTATGTCTAGTTTGTGGTAAGAACAGACATGCAATGACACTGGGTGTGGTTCATGAAAATAACACACATGCAATGACACTGGTGTATCCTTATGTAGTTTGTGAGAAGAACACACATGCAATGACTCTAGCTATGGTTCGTGAAAAGAACACACATACAATGACACTAGAGGATCCATGTGTGGTTTGTGGAAACAACAGGCATGCAATGACTCTAGCTGTGGTTCATGAAAAGAACAGACATGCAATGACACTGGTGGATCCATGTCTGGTTCATGAGAAGAACACACATGCAATGACACTAGGTGTGGTTCATGAAAAGAACACACATGCAATGATACTGGTGGATCCTTATGTGGTTTCTGAGAAGAACAGACATGCAATGACTCTAGCTATGGTTCAAGAAAAGAACACACATGCAATGACACTGGTGGATCCATGCGTGGTTTGTGAAAAGAACAGACATGCAATCACACTAGGTGGATCCATGTGTGGGTTGTTTAGAGGAACATACGTGCAATGACACTGGGTGTGGTTCATGAAAAGAACAGACATGCAATGACACTGGTGGATCCTTCTGTGGTTTGTTTAGAAGAACACACATGCAATGATTCTAGCCGTGGTTCATGAAAAGAACACACATGCAATGACACTGGTGGATCCATGTGTGGTTTGTGAAAAGAACAGACATGCAATCTCACTGGGTGTGGTTCATGAAAAGAACACACATCCAATGACACTGGTGGATCCATGTGTGGTTTGTGGAAATAATAGACATGCAATGACACTAGGTGTGGTTCATGAAAAGAACATACATGCAATGACACTTGTGTATCCTTATGTGGTTTGTGAGAAGAACACACATGCAATGACTGTAGCTGTGGTTCATGAAAAAAACACATAGGCAATGACACTAGTGGATCCTTATGTGGTTTGTGAGAAGAACATACATGAAATAACTCTAGCTATGGTTCATGAAAAGAACACACATGCAATGACACTGGTGAATCCATGTGTGGTTTGAGAAAAGAACACAATACAATGACACTAGGTGGATCCATGTGTGGTTTGTTTAGAGGAACAGACATGCAATGACACTAGGTGTGGTTCATGAAAAGAACTGACATGCAACGACACTGGTGGATCCTTATGTGGTTTGTTTAGAAGAACACACATGCAATGTCTCTAGCTGTGGTTCATGAAAAGAACACACATGCAATGACACTGGTGGATCCATGTGTGGTTTGTGAAAAGAACAGACATGCAATCACACTAGGTGGATCCATGTGTGGTTTGTGGAAAGAACAGACATGCAATGAATCTATCTATGGTTCATGAAAAGAACAAACATGCAATGACACTGGTGGATCCATGTGTGGTTCATGAGAAGAACAGACATGCAATCACACTGGGTGTGGTTCATGAAAAGAACACACATCCAATGACACTGGTGGATCGATGTGTGGTTTGTGGTAAGAACACACATGCAATGACACTGGGTGTGGTTCATGAAAAGAACACACATGCAATGACACTGGTGTATCCTTATGTGGTTTGTGAGAAGAACACACATGCAATGACTCTACCTATGGTTCGTGAAAAGAACACACATGCAATGCCACTGGAGGATCCATGTGTTGTTTGTGGAAAGAACAGACATGCAATGACTCTAGCTGTTGTTCATGAAAAGAACAGACATGTAATGACACTGGTGGATCCATGTCTGGTTCATGAGAAGAACACACATGCAATGATACTGGTGGATCCTTATGTGGTTTGTGAGAAGAACAGACATGCAATGACTCTAGCTATGGTTCAAGAAAAGAACACACATGCAATGACACTGGTGGATCCATGTGTGGTTTGTGAAAAGAACAGAGATGCAATCACACTAGGTGGATCCATGTGTGGGTTGTTTAGAGGAACAGACGTGCAATGACACTAGGTGTGGTTCATGAAAAGAACAGACATGCAATCACACTGGTGGATCCTTATGTGGTTTGTTTAGAAGAACACACATGCAATGATTGTAGCTGTGGTTCATGAAAAGAACACACATGCAATGACACTGGTGGATCCATGTGTGGTTTGTGAAAAGAACAGACATGCAATCACACTGGGTGTGGTTCATGAAAAGAACACACATCCAATGACACTGGTGGATCCATGTGTGGTTTGTGGAACGAACAAACATGCAATTTCACTAGGTGTGGTTCATGCAAAGAACACACATGCAATGACACTAGTGTATCCTTATGTGGTTTGTGAGAAGAACACAAATGCAATGACTCTAGTTGTGGTTCATGAAAAGAACACACATGCAATGACACTGGTGGATCCTTATGTGGTTTGTGAGAAGAACATACATGCAATGACTCTAGCTATGGTTCATGAAAAGAACACACATGCAATGACACTAGTGGATCCATATGTGGTTTGTGAAAAGAACACACATACAATGACACTAAGTGGATCCATGTGTGCTTTGTTTAGAGGAACAGACATGCAATGACACTAGGTGTGGTTCATGAAAAGAACAGACATGCACCGACACTGGTGGATCCTTATGTGGTTTGTTTAGAAGAACACACATGCAATGTCTCTAGCTGTGGTTCATGAGAAGAACACACATCCAATGACACTGGTGGATCCCTGTTTGGTTTGTGGAAAGAATAGAC
Source organism: Avena sativa (assembly GCA_916181665.1). Taxonomy (NCBI): domain Eukaryota; kingdom Viridiplantae; phylum Streptophyta; class Magnoliopsida; order Poales; family Poaceae; genus Avena; species Avena sativa. Next base: position 536,311,337 of record OV702289.1, on the reverse strand, counting down.
ATCAATGACACTAGGTGGATCCATGTGTGGTTTGTGGAAAGAACAGACATGCAATGACTCTAGCTATGGTTCATGAAAAGAACAGACATGGAATGACACAGGTGGATCCATGTGTGGTTCATGAGAAGAACAGACATGCAATCACACTGGGTGTTGTTCATGAAAAGTACACACATCCAATGACACTGGTGGATCTATGTCTAGTTTGTGGTAAGAACAGACATGCAATGACACTGGGTGTGGTTCATGAAAATAACACACATGCAATGACACTGGTGTATCCTTATGTAGTTTGTGAGAAGAACACACATGCAAGGACTCTAGCTATGGTTCGTGAAAAGAACACACATGCAATGACACTAGAGGATCCATGTGTGGTTTGTGGAAACAACAGGCATGCAATGACTCTAGCTGTGGTTCATGAAAAGAACAGACATGCAATGACACTGGTGGATCCATGTCTGGTTCATGAGAAGAACACACATGCAATGACACTAGGTGTGGTTCATGAAAAGAACACACATGCAATGATACTGGTGGATCCTTATGTGGTTTCTGAGAAGAACAGACATGCAATGACTCTAGCTATGGTTCAAGAAAAGAACACACATGCAATGACACTGGTGGATCCATGCGTGGTTTATGAAAAGAACAGACATGCAATCACACTAGGTGGATCCATGTGTGGGTTGTTTAGAGGAACATACGTGCAATGACACTGGGTGTGGTTCATGAAAAGAACAGACATGCAATGACACTGGTGGATCCTTCTGTGGTTTGTTTAGAAGAACACACATGCAATGATTCTAGCCGTGGTTCATGAAAAGAACACACATGCAATGACACTGGTGGATCCATGTGTGGTTTGTGAAAAGAACAGACATGCAATCTCACTGGGTGTGGTTCATGAAAAGAACACACATCCAATGACACTGGTGGATCCATGTGTGGTTTGTGGAAATAATAGACATGCAATGACACTAGGTGTGGTTCATGAAAAGAACATACATGCAATGACACTTGTGTATCCTTATGTGGTTTGTGAGAAGAACACACATGCAATGACTGTAGCTGTGGTTCATGAAAAAAACACATAGGCAATGACACTAGTGGATCCTTATGTGGTTTGTGAGAAGAACATACATGAAATAACTCTAGCTATGGTTCATGAAAAGAACACACATGCAATGACACTGGTGAATCCATGTGTGGTTTGAGAAAAGAACACAATACAATGACACTAGGTGGATCCATGTGTGGTTTGTTTAGAGGAACAGACATGCAATGACACTAGGTGTGGTTCATGAAAAGAACTGACATGCATAGACACTGGTGGATCCTTATGTGGTTTGTTTAGAAGAACACACATGCAATGTCTCTAGCTGTGGTTCATGAAAAGAACACACATGCAATGACACTGGTGGATCCATGTGTGGTTTGTGAAAAGAACAGACATGCAATCACACTAGGTGGATCCATGTGTGGTTTGTGGAAAGAACAGACATGCAATGAATCTAGCTATGGTTCATGAAAAGAACAAACATGCAATGACACTGGTGGATCCATGTGTGGTTCATGAGAAGAACAGACATGCAATCACACTGGGTGTGGTTCATGAAAAGAACACACATCCAATGACACTGGTGGATCGATGTGTGGTTTGTGGTAAGAACACACATGCAATGACACTGGGTGTGGTTCATGAAAAGAACACACATGCAAAGACACTGGTGTATCCTTATGTGGTTTGTGAGAAGAACACACATGCAATGACTCTACCTATGGTTCGTGAAAAGAACACACATGCAATGCCACTGGAGGATCCATGTGTTGTTTGTGGAAAGAACAGACATGCAATGACTCTAGCTGTTGTTCATGAAAAGAACAGACATGTAATGACACTGGTGGATCCATGTCTGGTTCATGAGAAGAACACACATGCAATGATACTGGTGGATCCTTATGTGGTTTGTGAGAAGAACAGACATGCAATGACTCTAGCTATGGTTCAAGAAAAGAACACACATGCAATGACACTGGTGGATCCATGTGTGGTTTGTGAAAAGAACAGAGATGCAATCACACTAGGTGGATCCATGTGTGGGTTGTTTAGAGGAACAGACGTGCAATGACACTGGGTGTGGTTCATGAAAAGAACAGACATGCAATCACACTGGTGGATCCTTATGTGGTTTGTTTAGAAGAACACACATGCAATGATTGTAGCTGTGGTTCATGAAAAGAACACACATGCACTGACACTGGTGGATCCATGTGTGGTTTGTGAAAAGAACAGACATGCAATCACACTGGGTGTGGTTCATGAAAAGAACACACATCCAATGACACTGGTGGATCCATGTGTGGTTTGTGGAACGAACAAACATGCAATGACACTAGGTGTGGTTCATGCAAAGAACACACATGCAATGACACTAGTGTATCCTTATGTGGTTTGTGAGAAGAACACAAATGCAATGACTCTAGCTGTGGTCCATGAAAAGAACACACATGCAATGACACTGGTGGATCCTTATGTGGTTTGTGAGAAGAACATACATGCAATGACTCTAGCTATGGTTCATGAAAAGAACACACATGCAATGACACTAGTGGATCCATATGTGGTTTGTGAAAAGAACACACATACAATGACACTAAGTGGATCCATGTGTGCTTTGTTTAGAGGAACAGACATGCAATGACACTAGGTGTGGTTCATGAAAAGAACAGACATGCACCGACACTGGTGGATCCTTATGTGGTTTGTTTAGAAGAAGACACATGCAATGTCTCTAGCTGTGGTTCATGAGAAGAACACACATCCAATGACACTGGTGGATCCCTGTTTGGTTTGTGGAAAGAATAGACATCAATGACACTAGGTGGATCCATGTGTGGTTTGTGGAAAGAACATACATGCAATGACTCTAGCTATGGTTCATGAAAAGAACAGACATGGAATGACACTGGTGGATCCATGTGTGGTTCATGAGAAGAACAGACATGCAATCACACTGGGTGTTGTTCATGAAAAGTACATACATCCAATGACACTGGTGGATCTATGTCTAGTTTGTGGTAAGAACAGACATGCAATGACACTGGGTGTGGTTCATGAAAATAACACACATGCAATGACACTGGTGTATCCTTATGTAGTTTGTGAGAAGAACACACATGCAATGACTCTAGCTATGGTTCGTGAAAAGAACACACATGCAATGACACTAGAGGATCCATGTGTGGTTTGTGGAAACAACAGGCATGCAATGACTCTAGCTGTGGTTCATGAAAAGAACAGACATGCAATGTTACTGGTGGATCCATGTCTGGTTCATGAGAAGAACACACATGCAATGACACTAGGTGTGGTTCATGAAAAGAACACACATGCAATGATACTGGTGGATCCTTATGTGGTTTCTGAGAAGAAAAGACTTACAATCACTCTAGCTATGGTTCAAGAAAAGAACACACATGCAATGACACTGGTGGATCCATGCGTGGTTTGTGAAAAGAACAAACATGCAATCACACTAGGTGGATCCATGTGTGGGGTTGTTTAGAGGAACATACGTGCAATGACACTGGGTGTGGTTCATGAAAAAAGAACAGACATGCAATGACACTGGTGGATCCTTCTGTGGTTTGTTTAGAAGAACACACATGCAATGATTCTAGCCGTGGTTCATGAAAAGAACACACATGCAATGACACTGGTGGATCCATGTGTGGTTTGTGAAAAGAACAGACATGCAATCTCACTGGGTGTGGTTCATGAAAAGAACACACATCCAATGACACTGGTGGATCCATGTGTGGTTTGTGGAAAGAATAGACATGCAATGACACTAGGTGTGGTTCATGAAAAGAACATACATGCAATGACACTTGTGTATCCTTATGTGGTTTGTGAGAAGAACACACATGCAATGACTGTAGCTGTGGTTCATGAAAAAAACACATAGGCAATGACACTAGTGGATCCTTATGTGGTTTGTGAGAAGAACATACATGAAATAACTCTAGCTATGGTTCATGAAAAGAACACACATGCAATGACACTGGTGAATCCATGTGTGGTTTGAGAAAAGAACACAATACAATGACACTAGGTGGATCCATGTGTGGTTTGTTTAGAGGAACAGACATGCAATGACACTAGGTGTGGTTCATGAAAAGAACTGACATGCAACGACACTGGTGGATCCTTATGTGGTTTGTTTAGAAGAACACACATGCAATGTCTCTAGCTGTGGTTCATGAAAAGAACACACATGCAATGACACTGGTGGATCCATGTGTGGTTTGTGAAAAGAACAGACATGCAATCACACTAGGTGGATCCATGTGTGGTTTGTGGAAAGAACAGACATGCAATGAATCTAGCTATGGTTCATGAAAAGAACAAACATGCAATGACACTGGTGAATCCATGTGTGGTTTGAGAAAAGAACACAATACAATGACACTAGGTGGATCCATGTGTGGTTTGTTTAGAGGAACAGACATGCAATGACACTGGGTGTGGTTCATGAAAAGAACAGACATGCAACCACACTGGTGGATCCTTATGTGGTTTGTTTAGAAGAACACACATGCAATGTCTCTAGTTGTGGTTCATGAAAAGAACACACATGCAATGACACAGGTGGATCCATGTGTGGTTCATGAGAAGAACACATATCCAATGACACTAGTGGATCCATGTGTGGTTTGTTTAGAGGAACAGACATGCAATGACACTGGCTGTGATTCATGAGAAGAACACGCATTAAATGTAATTGGTGGAGACATGTGTGGTTTGTGAGAAGAACACACATGCAATGTCTCTAGTTGTGGTTCATGAAAAGAACACACATGCAATGACATTGGTGGATCCATGTGTGGTTCATGAGAAGAACACATATCCAATGACACTAGTGGATCCATGTGTGGTTTGTTTAGAGGAACAGACATGTAATGACACTGGCTGTGATTCATGAGAAGAACACACATTAAATGAAATTGGTGGAGACATGTGTGGTTTGTGAGAAGAACACACATGCAATGACTCTAGTTGTGGTTCATGAAAAGAACACACATGCAATGACACTGGTGGATCCATGTGTGGTTCATGAGAAGAACACACATGCAATGGCACTAGTGGATCCTTATGTGGTTTGTGAGCAGAACATACATGCCATGACTCTAGCTATGGTTCATGAAAAGAACACACATGCAATGACACTTGTGGATCCATGTGTGGTTTGTGAAAAGAACCCACATGCAATGACACTAGGTGGATCCATGTTATGTTTGTTTACAGGAACAGACATGCAATGACACTGGGTGTGGTTCATGAAAAGAACACACATGCAATGACTCTAGCTATGGTTCATGAAAAGAACACACATGCAACACTGGTGGATCCATGTGTGGTTCCTGAGAAGAACACACATGCAATCACGCTAGGTGTGGTTCATGAAAAGACCACACATGCAATGACATTGGTGGATCCATGTGGTTTGTGAGAAGAACAGACATGCAATGACTCTAGCTATGGTTCATGAAAACAACACGCATGCAACGACACTGGTGGTTCAATGTGTGGTTTGTGAATAGAATAGACATGCAATCACACTAGGTGGATCCATGTGTGGTTTGTTTAGAGGAACAGACATGCAATGACACTGGGTGTGGTTCATGAAAAGAACGAACATGCAATGAAACTGGTGGATCCTTATGTGGTTTGGTTAGAAGAACACACATGCAATGACTCTAGCCGTGGTTCATGAAAAGAACACACATGCAATGACACTGGTGGATCCATGTGTGGTTTGTGAAAAGAACAGACATGCAATCACACTGGGTGTGGTTCATGAAAAGAACACACATCCAATGACACTGGTGGATCCATGTGTGGTTTGTGGAAAGAATAGACATGCAATGACACTGGGTGTGGTTCATGAAAAGAACACACATGCAATGACACTGGTGTATCCTTATGTGGTTTGTGAGAAGAACACAAATGCAATGACTCTAGCTGTGGTTCATGAAAAGAACACACATGCAATGACAGTGGTGGATTCTTATGTGGTTTGTGAGAAGAAAATACATGAAATGACTCTAGTTATGGTACATGAAAAGAACACACATGCAATGACACTGGTGGATCCATGTGTGGTTTGTGAAAATAACACACATGCAATGACACTAGGTGGATCCATGTGTGGTTTGTTTAGAGGAACATACATGCAATGACACTAGGTGTGGTTCATGAAAAGAACAGACATGCAACGACACTGGTGGATCCTTATGTGGTTTGTTTAGAAGAACACACATGCAATGTCTCTTGCTGTGGTTCGTGAAAAGAACACACATCCAATGACACTGGTGGATCCATGTGTGGTTTGTGGAACAAACAGACATGCAATGTCTCTAGTTGTGGTTCACGAAAAGAACAGACATGCAATGACACTGGTGGATCCATGTGTGGTTCATGAGAAGAACACACATCTAATGACATTGGTGGATCCATGTGTGGTTTGTTTAGAGGAACAGACATGTAATGACACTGGCTGTGATTCATGAGAAGAACACACATTAAATGAAATTGGTGGAGACATGTGTGGTTTGTGAGAAGAACACACATGCAATGACTCTAGTTGTGGTTCATGAAAAGAACACACATGCAATGACACTGGTGGATCCATGTGTGGTTCATGAGAAGAACACACATGCAATGTCACTAGTGGATCCTTATGTGGTTTGTGAGCAGAACATACATGCCATGACTCTAGCTATGGTTCATGAAAAGAACACACATGCAATGACACTTGTGGATCCATGTGTGGTTTGTGAAAAGAACCCACATGCAATGACACTAGGTGGATCCATGTTATGTTTGTTTACAGGAACAGACATGCAATGACACTGGGTGTGGTTCATGAAAAGAACACACATGCAATGACTCTAGCTATGGTTCATGAAAAGAACACACATGCAACACTGGTGGATCCATGTGTGGTTCATGAGAAGAACACACATGCAATCACACTAGGTGTGGTTCATGAAAAGACCACACATGCAATGACATTGGTGGATCCATGTGGTTTGTGAGAAGAACAGACATGCAATGACTCTAGCTATGGTTCATGAAAACAACACGCATGCAATGACACTGGTGGTTCAATGTGTGGTTTGTGAATAGAATAGACATGCAATCACACTAGGTGGATCCATGTGTGGTTTGTTTAGAGGAACAGACATGCAATGACACTGGGTGTGGTTCATGAAAAGAACGGACATGCAATGAAACTGGTGGATCCTTATGTGGTTTGGTTAGAAGAACACACATGCAATGACTCTAGTCGTGGTTCATGAAAAGAACACACATGCAATGACACTGGTGGATCCATGTGTGGTTTGTGAAAAGAACAGACATGCAATCACACTGGGTGTGGTTCATGAAAAGAACACACATCCAATGACACTGGTGGATCCATGTGTGGTTTGTGGAAAGAATAGACATGCAATGACACTGGGTGTGGTTCATGAAAAGAACACACATGCAATGACACTGGTGTATCCTTATGTGGTTTGTGAGAAGAACACAAATGCAATGACTCTAGCTGTGGTTCATGAAAAGAACACACATGCAATGACAGTGGTGGATTCTTATGTGGTTTGTGAGAAGAAAATACATGAAATGACTCTAGTTATGGTACATGAAAAGGACACACATGCAATGACACTGGTGGATCCATGTGTGGTTTGTGAAAATAACACACATGCAATGACACTAGGTGGATCCATGTGTGGTTTGTTTAGAGGAACAGACATGCAATGACACTAGGTGTGGTTCATGAAAAGAACAGACATGCAATGACACTGGTGGATCCTTATGTGGTTTGTTTAGAAGAACACACATGCAATGTCTCTTGCTGTGGTTCGTGAAAAGAACACACATCCAATGACACTGGTGGATCCATGTGTGGTTTGTGGAACAAACAGACATGCAATGTCTCTAGTTGTGGTTCACGAAAAGAACAGACATGCAATGACACTGATGGATCCATGTGTGGTTCATGAGAAGAACACAGATCTAATGACATTGGTGGATCCATGTGTGGTTTGTTTAGAGGAACAGACATGCAATGACACTGGCTGTGGTTCATGAGAAGAACACACATGCAATGACACTAGTGGATCCATGTGTGGTTTGTGAGAAGAACACACATGCAATGAATCGAGCTGTGGTTCATGAAAAGAACACACATGCAATGACACTGGTGGATCCATGTGTGGTTCATGAGAAGAACACACATGCAATGACACTGGGTGTGGTTCATGAAAAGAACACACATGCAATGACACTGGTGGATCCTTATGTGGTTTGTGAGAAGAACAGACATGCAATGACTCTAGCTACGGTTCATGAAAAGAACACACATGCAATGACACTGGTGGATCCATGTGTGGTTTGTGAACAGAACAGACATGCAAACACACTAGGTGGATCCATGTGTGGTTTGTTTAGAGGAACAGACATGCAATGGCACTGGGTGTGGTTCATGAGAAGAAGAGACATGCAATGACACTGGTGGATCCTGTTGTGGTTTTTTAGAAGAACACACATGCAATGACTCTAGCCGTGGTTCATGAAAAGAACACACATGCATTGACAGTGGTGGATCCATATGTGGTTTGTGAGAAGAAAATACATGAAATGACTCTAGTTATGGTACATGAAAAGAACACACATGCAATGACACTGGTGGATCCATGTGTGGTTCATGAGAAGAACACACATGCAATGACACTAGGTGGATCCATGTGTGGTTTGTTTAGAGGAACAGACATGCAATGACACTGGCTGTGATTCATGAGAAGAACACACATTAAATGAAATTGGTGGAGACATGTGTGGTTTGTGACAAGAACACACATGCAATGACTCTAGTTGTGGTTCATGAAAAGAACACACATGCAATGACACTGGTGGATCCATGTGTGGTTCATGAGAATAACACACATGCAATGACACTGGTGGATCCTTATGTGGTTTGTGAGCAGAACATACATGCCATGACTCTAGCTATGGTTCATGAAAAGAACACACATGCAATGACACTTGTGGATCCATGTGTGGTTTGTGAAAAGAACCCACATGTAATGACACTAGGTGGATCCATGTGTGGTTTGTTTACAGGAACAGACATGCAATGACACTGGGTGTGGTTCATGAAAAGAACACACATGCAATGACTCTAGCTATGGTTCATGAAAAGAACACACATGTAACACTGGTGGATCCATGTGTGGTTCATGAGCAGAACACACATGCAATCACACTAGGTGTGGTTCATGAAAAGACCACACATGCAATGACATTGGTGGATCCATGTGGTTTGTGAGAAGAACAGACATGCAATGACTCTAGCTATGGTTCATGAAAACAACACGCATGCAATGACACTGGTGGTTCAATGTGTGGTTTGTGAATAGAATAGACATGCAATCACACTAGGTGGATCCATGTGTGGTTTGTTTAGAGGAACAGACATGCAATGACACTGGTGGATCCTTATGTGGTTTGTGAGAAGAACATACATAAAATGACTCTAGCTATGGTTCATGAAAAGAACACACATGCAATGACACTGGTGAATCCATGTGTGGTTTGAGAAAAGAACACAATACAATGACACTAGGTGGATCCTTATGTGGTTTGTTTAGAAGAACACACATGCAATGTCTCTAGTTGTGGTTCATGAAAAGAACACACATGCAATGACACTGGTGGATCCATGTGTGGTTCATGAGAAGAACACATATCCAATGACACTCGTGGATCCATGTGTGGTTTGTTTAGAGGAACATACATGCAATGACATTGGTTGTGGTTCATGAGAAGAACACACATTAAATGAAATTGGTGGAGACATGTGTGGTTTGTGAGAAGAACACACATGCAATGACACTGGTGGATCCTTATGTGGTTTGTGAGCAGAACATACATGCAATGACTCTAGCTATGGTTCATGAAAAGAGCACACATGCAATGACACTTGTGGATCCATGTGTGGTTTGTGAAAAGAACACACATGCAATGACACTAGGTGGATCCATCTGTGATTTGTTTACAGGAATAGACATGCAATGACACTGGGTGTGGTTCATGAAAAGAACACACATGCAATGACTCTAGCTATGGTTCATGAAAAGAACACACATGCAATGACACTGGTGGATCCATGTGTGGTTCATGAGAAGAACACACATGCAATGACACAGGGTGTGGTTCATGAAAAGAACACACATGCAATGACACTGGTCGATCCATGTGGTTTGTGAGAAGAACAGACATGAAATGACTCTAGCTATGGTTCATGAAAACAACACGCATGCAATCACACTGGTGGATCCATGTGTGGTTTGTGAATAGAACAGAAATGCAATCACACTAGGTGGATCCATGTGTGGTTTGTTTAGAGGAACAGACATGCAATGACATTGGGTGTGGTTCATGAAAAGAACAGTCATGCAATGACACTGGTGCATCCTTATGTGGTTTGGTTAGAAGAACACACATGCAATGACTCTAGTTGTGGTTCATGAAAAGAACACACATGCAATGACACTGGTGGATCCATGTGTGGTTTGTGAAAATAACAGACATGCAATCACACTAGGTGTGGTTCATGAAAATAACACACATCCAATGACACTAGTGGATCCATGTGTGGTTTGTGGAAAGAACAGACATGCAATGACACTGGGTGTGGTTCATGAAAAGAACACACATGCAATGACACTGGTGGATCCTTATGTGGTTTCTGAGAATAACATACATGCAATGACTCTAGCTATGGTTCATGAAAAGAACACACATGCAATGACACTAGTGGATCCATATGTGGTTTGTGAAAAGAACACACATGCAACGACACTAGGTGGATCCATGTGTGGTTTGTTTAGAGGAACAGACATGCAATGACACTAGGTGTGGTTCATGAAAAGAACAGACATGCAACGACACTGGTGGATCCTTATGTGGTTTGTTTAGAAGAACACACATGCAATGTCTCTAGCTGTGGTTCATGAAAAGAACACACATGCAATGACACTGGTGGATCCATGTGTGGTTTGTGAAAAGAACAGACATGCAATCACACTAGGTGGATCCATGTGTGGTTTGTGGAAAGAACAGACATGCAATGAATCTAGCTATGGTTCATGAAAAGAACAAACATGCAATGACACTAGTGGATCCATGTGTGGTTCATGAGAAGAACAGACATGCAATCACACTGGGTGTGGTTCATGAAAAGAACACACATCCAATGACACTGGTGGATCCATGTGTGGTTTGTGGTAAGAACACACATGCAATGACACTGGGTGTGGTTCATGAAAAGAACACACATGCAATGACACTGGTGTATCCTTATGTGGTTTGTGAGAACAACACACATGCAATGACTCTACCTATGGTTCGTGAAAAGAACACACATGCAATGCCACTGGAGGATCCATGTGTTGTTTGTGGAAAGAACATACATGCAATGACTCTAGCTGTTGTTCATGAAAAGAACAGACATGCAATGACACTGGTGGATCCATGTCTGGTTCATGAGAAGAACACACATGCAATGATACTGGTGGATCCTTATGTGGTTTGTGAGAAGAACAGACATGCAATGACTCTAGCTATGGTTCAAGAAAAGAACACACATGCAATGACACTGGTGGATCCATGTGTGGTTTGTGAAAAGAACAGACATGCAATCACACTAGGTGGATCCATGTGTGGGTTGTTTAGAGGAACAGACGTGCAATGACACTGGGTGTGGTTCATGAAAAGAACAGACATGCAATCACACTGGTGGATCCTTATGTGGTTTGTTTAGAAGAACACACATGCAATGATTTTAGCTGTGGTTCATGAAAAGAACACACATGCAATGACACTGGTGGATCCATGTGTGGTTTGTGAAAAGAACAGACATGCAATCACACTGGGTGTGGTTCATGAAAAGAACACACATCCAATGACACTGGTGGATCCATGTGTGGTTTGTGGAACGAACAAACATGCAATGACACTAGGTGTGGTTCATGCAAAGAACACACATGCAATGACACTAGTGTATCCTTATGTGGTTTGTGAGAAGAACACAAATGCAATGACTCTAGCTGTGGTTCATGAAAAGAACACACATGCAATGACACTGGTGGATCCTTATGTGGTTTGTGAGAAGAACATACATGCAATGACTCTAGCTATGGTTCATGAAAAGAACACACATGCAATGACACTAGTGGATCCATATGTGGTTTGTGAAAAGAACACACATACAATGACACTAAGTGGATCCATGTGTGCTTTGTTTAGAGGAACAGACATGCAATGACACTAGGTGTGGTTCATGAAAAGAACAGACATGCACCGACACTGGTGGATCCTTATGTGGTTTGTTTAGAAGAACACACATGCAATGTCTCTAGCTGTGGTTCATGAGAAGAACACACATCCAATGACACTGGTGGATCCATGTGTGGTTTGTGAAAATAACAGACATGCAATCACACTAGGTGTGGTTCATGAAAATAACACACATCCAATGACACTAGTGGATCCATGTGTGGTTTGTGGAAAGAAGAGACATACAATGACACTGGGTGTGGTTCATGAAAAGAACACACATGCAATGACACTGGTGGATCCTTATGTGGTTTCTGAGAATAACATACATGCAATGACTGTAGCTATGGTTCATGAAAAGAACACACATGCAATGACACTAGTGGATCCATATGTGGTTTGTGAAAAGAACACACATGCAACGACACTAGGTGGATCCATGTGTGGTTTGTTTAGAGGAACAGACATGCAATGACACTAGGTGTGGTTCATGAAAAGAACAGACATGCAACGACACTGGTGGATCCTTATGTGGTTTGTTTAGAAGAACACACATGCAATGTCTCTAGCTGTGGTTCATGAAAAGAACACACATGCAATGACACTGGTGGATCCATGTGTGGTTTGTGAAAAGAACAGACATGCAATCACACTGGGTGGATCCATGTGTGGTTTGTGGAAAGAACAGACATGCAATGAATCTAGCTATGGTTCATGAAAAGAACAAACATGCAATGACACTGGTGGATCCATGTGTGGTTCATGAGAAGAACAGACATGCAATCACACTGGGTGTGGTTCATGAAAAGAACACACATCCAATGACACTGGTGGATCCATGTGTGGTTTGTGGTAAGAACACACATGCAATGACACTGGGTGTGGTTCATGAAAAGAACACACATGCAATGACACTGGTGTATCCTTATGTGGTTTGTGAGAAGAACACACATGCAATGACTCTACCTATGGTTCGTGAAAAGAACACACATGCAATGCCACTGGAGGATCCATGTGTTGTTTGTGGAAAGAACATACATGCAATGACTCTAGCTGTTGTTCATGAAATGAACAGACATGTAATGACACTGGTGGATCCATGTCTGGTTCATGAGAAGAACACACATGCAATGATACTGGTGGATCCTTATGTGGTTTGTGAGAAGAACAGACATGCAATGACTCTAGCTATGGTTCAAGAAAAGAACACACATGCAATGACACTGGTGGATCCATGTGTGGTTTGTGAAAAGAACAGACATGCAATCACACTAGGTGGATCCATGTGTGGGTTGTTTAGAGGAACAGACGTGCAATGACACTGGGTGTGGTTCATGAAAAGAACAGACATGCAATCACACTGGTGGATCCTTATGTGGTTTGTTTAGAAGAACACACATGCAATGATTTTAGCTGTGGTTCATGAAAAGAACACACATGCAATGACACTGGTGGATCCATGTGTGGTTTGTGAAAAGAACAGACATGCAATCACACTGGGTGTGGTTCATGAAAAGAACACACATCCAATGACACTGGTGGATCCATGTGTGGTTTGTGGAACGAACAAACATGCAATGACACTACGTGTGGTTCATGCAAAGAACACACATGCAATGACACTAGTGTATCCTTATGTGGTTTGTGAGAAGAACACAAATGCAATGACTCTAGCTGTGGTTCATGAAAAGAACACACATGCAATGACACTGGTGGATCCTTATGTGGTTTGTGAGAAGAACATACATGCAATGACTCTAGCTATGGTTCATGAAAAGAACACACATGCAATGACACTAGTGGATCCATATGTGGTTTGTGAAAAGAACACACATACAATGACACTAAGTGGATCCATGTGTGCTTTGTTTAGAGGAACAGACATGCAATGACACTAGGTGTGGTTCATGAAAAGAACAGACATGCACCGACACTGGTGGATCCTTATGTGGTTTGTTTAGAAGAACACACATGCAATGTCTCTAGCTGTGGTTCATGAGAAGAACACACATCCAATGACACTGGTGGATCCCTGTTTGGTTTGTGGAAAGAATAGACATCAATGACACTAGGTGGATCCATGTGTGGTTTGTGGAAAGAACAGACATGCAATGACTCTAGCTATGGTTCATGAAAAGAACAGACATGGAATGACACTGGTGGATCCATGTGTGGTTCATGAGAAGAACAGACATGCAATCACACTAGGTGTTGTTCATGAAAAGAACACACATCCAATGACACTGGTGGATCTATGTCTAGTTTGTGGTAAGAACAGACATGCAATGACACTGGGTGTCGTTCATGAAAATAACACACATGCAATGACACTGGTGTATCCTTATGTAGTTTGTGAGAAGAACACACATGCAATGACTCTAGCTATGGTTCGTGAAAAGAACACACATGCAATGACACTAGAGGATCCATGTGTGGTTTGTGGAAACAACAGACATGCAATGACTCTAGCTGTGGTTCATGAAAAGAACAGACATGCAATGACACTGGTGGATCCATGTCTGGTTCATGAGAAGAACACACATGCAATGACACTAGGTGTGGTTCATGAAAAGAACACACATGCAATGATACTGGTGGATCCTTATGTGGTTTCTGAGAAGAACAGACATGCAATGACTAGCTATGGTTCAAGAAAAGAACACACATGCAATGACACTGGTGGATCCATGTGTGGTTTGTGAAAAGAACAGACATGCAATCACACTAGGTGGATCCATGTGTGGGTTGTTTAGAGAACATACTTGCAATGACACTGGGTGTGGTTCATGAAAAGAACAGACATGCAATGACACTGGTGGATCCTTCTATGGTTTGTGTAGAAGAACACACATGCAATGATTCTAGCCGTGGTTCATGAAAAGAACACACATGCAATGACTCTGGTGGATCCATGTGTGGTTTGTGAAAAGAACAGACATGCAATCACACTGGGTGTGGTTCATGAAAAGAACACACATCCAATAACACTGGTGGATCCATGTGTGGTTTGTGGAAAGAACAGACATGCAATGACACTAGGTGTGGTTCATGAAAGGAACATACATGCAATGACACTTGTGTATCCTTATGTGGTTTGTGAGAAGAACACACATGCAATGACTCTAGCTGTGGTTCATGAAAAAAACACGTAGGCAATAACACTAGTGGATCCTTATGTGGTTTGTGAGAAGAACATACATGAAATGACTCTAGCTATGGTTCATGAAAAGAACACACATGCAATGACACTGGTGAATCCATGTGTGGTTTGAGAAAAGAACACAACACAATGACACTAGGTGCATCCATGTGTGGTTTGTTTAGAGGAACAGACATGCAATAACACTGGGTGTGGTTCATGAAAAGAACAGACATGCAACGACACTAGAGGATCCTTATGTGGTTTGTTTAGAAGAACACATATGCAATGTATCTAGTTGTGGTTCATGAAAAGAACACACATGCAATGACACTGGTGGATCCATGTGTGGTTCATGAGAAGAACACACATCCAATGACACTGGTGGATCCCTGTGTAGTTTGTGGAAAGAATAGACATCAATGACACTAGGTGGATCCATGTGTGGTTTGTGGAAAGAACAGATATGCAATGACTCTAGCTCTGGTTCATGAAAAGAACAGACATGCAATGACACTGGTGGATCCATGTGTGGTTCATGAGAAGAACAGACATGCAATCACATTGGGTGTGGTTCATGAAAAGAACACACATCCAATGACACTGGTGGATCCATGTCTGGTTTGTGGTAAGAACAGACATGCAATGACACTGGGTGTGGTTCATGAAAATAACACACATGCAATGACACTGGTGTATCCTTATGTGGTTTGTGAGAAGAACACACATGCAATGACTCTAGCTATGGTTCGTGAAAAGAACACACATGCAATGACACTAGAGGATCCATGTGTGGTTTGTGGAAACAACAGGCATGCAATGACTCTAGCTGTGGTTCATGAAAAGAACAGACATGCAATGACACTGGTGGATCCATGTCTGGTTCATGAGAAGAACACACATGCAATGACACTAGGTGTGGTTCATGAAAAGAACACACATGCAATGATACTGGTGGATCCTTATGTGGTTTGTGAGAAGAACAGACATGCAATGACTCTAGCTATGGTTCAAGAAAAGAACACACATGCAATGACACTGGTGGATCCATGCGTGGTTTGTGAAAAGAACAGACATGCAATCACACTAGGTGGATCCATGTGTGGGTTGTTTAGAGGAACATACGTGCAATGACACTGGGTGTGGTTCATGAAAAGAACAGACATGCAATGACACTGGTGGATCCTTCTGTGGTTTGTTTAGAAGAACACACATGCAATGATTCTAGCCGTGGTTCATGAAAAGAACACACATCCAATGACACTGGTGGATCCATGTGTGGTTTGTGGAAAGAACAGACATGCAATGACACTAGGTGTGGTTCATGAAAAGAACATACATGCAACGACACTTGTGTATCCTTATGTGGTTTGTGAGAAGAACACACATGCAATGACTGTAGCTGTGGTTCATGAAAAAAACACATAGGCAATGACACTAGTGGATCCTTATGTGGTTTGTGAGAAGAACATACATGAAATGACTCTAGCTATGGTTCATGAAAAGAACACACATGCAATGACACTGGTGAATCCATGTGTGGTTTGAGAAAAGAACACAATACAATGACACTAGGTGGATCCATGTGTGGTTTGTTTAGAGGAACATACATGCAATGACACTGGGTGTGGTTCATGAAAAGAACAGACATGCAACGACAGTGGTGGATCCTTATGTGGTTTGTTTAGAAGAACACACATGCAATGTCTCTAGTTGTGGTTTCATGAAAAGAACACACATGCAATGACACTGGTGGATCCATGTGTGGTTCATGAGAAGAACACACATGCAATGACACTGGTGGATCCTTATGTGGTTTGTGAGCAGAACATACATGCAATGACTCTAGCTATGGTTCATGGAAAGAACACACATGCAATGACATAGGTGAATCCATGTGTGGTTTGAGAAAAGAACACAATACAATGACACTAGGTGGATCCATGTGTGGTTTGTTTAGAGGAACAGACATGCAATGACACTAGGTGTGGTTCATGAAAAGAACAGACATGCAACCACACTGGTGGATCCTTATGTGGTTTGTTTAGAAGAACACACATGCAATGTCTCTAGTTGTGGTTCATGAAAAGAACACACATGCAATGACACTGGTGGATCCATGTGTGGTTCATGAGAAGAAAACATATCCAATGACACTAGTGGATCCATGTGTGGTTTGTTTAGGGGAACAAACATGCAATGACACTGGCTGTGATTCATGAGAAGAACACACATTAAATGAAATTGGTGGAGACATGTGTGGTTTGTGAGAAGAACACACATGCAATGTCTCTAGTTGTGGTTCATGAAAAGAACACACATGCAATGACACTGGTGGATCCATGTGTGGTTCATGAGAAGAACACATATCCAATGACACTAGTGGATCCATGTGTGGTTTGTTTAGAGGAACAGACATGCAATGACACTGGCTGTGATTCATGAGAAGAACACACATTAAATGAAATTGGTGGAGACATGTGTGGTTTGTGAGAAGAACACACATGCAATGACTCTAGTTGTGGTTCATGAAAAGAACACACATGCAATGACACTGGTGGATCCATGTGTGGTTCATGAGAAGAACACACATGCAATGGCACTGGTGGATCCTTATGTGGTTTGTGAGCAGAACATACATGCCATGACTCTCGCTATGGTTCATGAAAAGAACACACATGCAATGACACTTGTGGATCCATGTGTGGTTTGTGAAAAGAACCCACATGCAATGACACTAGGTGGATCCATGTGTGGTTTATTTACAGGAACAGACATGCAATGACACTGGGTGTGGTTCATGAAAAGAACACACATGCAATGACTCTAGCTATGGTTCATGAAAAGAACACACATGCAACACTGGTGGATCCATGTGTGGTTCATGAGAAGAACACACATGCAATCACACTAGGTGTGGTTCATGAAAAGACCACACATGCAATGACATTGGTGGATCCATGTGGTTTGTGAGAAGAACAGACATGCAATGACTCTAGCTATGGTTCATGAAAACAACACGCATGCAATGACACTGGTGGTTAAATGTGTGGTTTGTGAATAGAATATACATGCAATCACACTAGGTGGATCCATGTGTGGTTTGTTTAGAGGAACAGACATGCAATGACACTGGGTGTGGTTCATGAAAAGAACGGACATGCAATGAAACTGGTGGATCCTTATGTGGTTTGGTTAGAAGAACACAAATGCAATGACTCTAGCCGTGGTTCATGAAAAGAACACACATGCAATGACACTGGTGGATCCATGTGTGGTTTGTGAAAAGAACAGACATGCAATCACACTGGGTGTGGTTCATGAAAAGAACACACATCCAATGACACTGGTGGATCCATGTGTGGTTTGTGGAAAGAATAGACATGCAATGACACTGGGTGTGGTTCATGAAAAGAACACACATGCAACGACACTGGTGTATCCTTATGTGGTTTGTGAGAAGAACACAAATGCAATGACTCTAGCTGTGGTTCATGAAAAGAACACACATGCAATGACAGTGGTGGATCCTTATGTGGTTTGTGAGAAGAAAATACATGAAATGACTCTAGTTATGGTACATGAAAAGAACACACATGCAATGACACTGGTGGATCCATGTGTGGTTTGTGAAAAGAACACACATGCAATGACACTAGGTGGATCCATGTGTGGTTTGTTTAGAGGAACAGACATGCAATGACACTTGGTGTGGTTCATGAAAAGAACGGAGATGCAATGAAACTGGTGGATCCTTATGTGGTTTGGTTAGAAGAACACAAATGCAATGACTCTAGCCGTGGTTCATGAAAAGAACACACATGCAATGACACTGGTGGATCCATGTGTGGTTTGTGAAAAGAACAGACATGCAATCACACTGGGTGTGGTTCATGAAAAGAACACACATCCAATGACACTGGTGGATCCATGTGTGGTTTGTGGAAAGAATAGACATGCAATGACACTGGGTGTGGTTCATCAAAAGAACACACATGCAATGACACTGGTGTATCCTTATGTGGTTTGTGAGAAGAACACAAATGCAATGACTCTAGCTGTGGTTCATGAAAAGAACACACATGCATTGATAGTGGTGGATTCTTATGTGGTTTGTGAGAAGAAAATACATGAAATGACTCAAGTTATGGTACATGAAAATAACACACATGCAATGACACTGGTGGATCCATGTGTGGTTTGTGAAAAGAACACACATGCAATGACACTAGGTGGATCCATGTGTGGTTTGTTTAGAGGAACAGACATGCAATGACACTAGGTGTGGTTCATGAAAAGAACAGACATGCAACGACACTGGTGGATCCTTATGTGGTTTGTTTAGAAGAACACACATGCAATGTCTCTTGCTGTGGTTCGTGAAAAGAACACACATCCAATGACACTGGTGGATCCATGTGTGGTTTGTGCAACAAACAGACATGCAATGTCTCTAGTTGTGGTTCACGAAAAGAACAGACATGCAATGACACTGGTGGATCCATGTGTGGTTCATGAGATGAACACACATCTAATGACATTGGTGGATCCATGTGTGGTTTGTTTAGAGGAACAGACATGCAATGACACTGGGTGTGGTTCATGAGAAGAACACACATGCAATGACACTAGTGGATCCATGTGTGGTTTGTGAGAAGAACACACATGCAATGACTCGAGTTGTGGTTCATGAAAAGAACACACATGCAATGACACTGGTGGATCCATGTGTGGTTCATGAGAAGAACACACATGCAATGACACTGGGTGTGGTTCATGAAAAGAACACACATGCAATGACACTGGTGGATCCTTATGTGGTTTGTGAGAAGAACAGACATGCAATGACTCTAGCTACGGTTCATGAAAAGAACACACATGCAATGACACTGGTGGATCCATGTGTGGTTTGTGAACAGAACAGACATGCAATCACCCTAGGTGGATCCATGTGTGGTTTGTTTAGAGGAACAGACATGCAATGGCACTGGGTGTGGTTCATGAGAAGAAGAGACATGCAATGACACTGGTGGATCCTTTTGTGGTTTTTTAGAAGAACACACATGCAATGACTCTAGCCGTGGTTCATGAAAAGAACACACATGCATTGACGGTGGTGGATCCATATGTGGTTTGTGAGAAGAAAATACATGAAATGACTCTAGTTATGGTACATGAAAAGAACACACATGCAATTACACTGGTGGATCCATGTGTGGTTCATGAGAAGAACACACATGCAATGACACTAGGTGGATCCATGTGTGGTTTGTTTAGAGGAACAGACATGCACTGACACTGGCTGTGATTCATGAGAAGAACACACATTAAATGAAATTGGTGGAGACATGTGTGGTTTGTGAGAAGAACACACATGCAATGACTCTAGTTGTGGTTCATGAAAAGAACACACATGCAATGACACTGGTGGATCCATGTGTGGTTCATGAGAAGAACACACATGCAATGACACTAGTGGATCCTTATGTGGTTTGTGAGCAGAACATACATGCCATGACTCTAGCTATGGTTCATGAGAAGAACACACATGCAATGACACTTGTGGATCCATGTGTGGTTTGTGAAAAGAACCCACATGCAATGACACTAGGTGGATCCATGTGTGGTTTGTTTACAGGAACAGACATGCAATGACACTGGGTGTGGTTCATGAAAAGAACACACATGCAATGACTCTAGCTATGGTTCATGAAAAGAACACACATGCAACACTGGTGGATCCATGTGTGGTTCATGAGAAGAACACACATGCAATCACACTAGGTGTGGTTCATGAAAAGACCACACATGCAATTACATTGGTGGATCCATGTGGTTTGTGAGAAGAACAGACATGCAATGACTCTAGCTATGGTTCATGAAAACAAAACGCATGCAATGACACTGGTGGTTCAATGTGTGGTTTGTGAATAGAATAGACATGCAATCACACTAGGTGGATCCATGTGTGGTTTGTTTAGAGGAACAGACATGCAATGACACTGGGTGTGGTTCATGAAAAGAACGGAGATGCAATGAAACTGGTGGATCCTTATGTGGTTTGGTTAGAAGAACACAAATGCAATGACTCTAGCCGTGGTTCATGAAAAGAACACACATGCAATGACACTGGTGGATCCATGTGTGGTTTGTGAAAAGAACAGACATGCAATCACACTGGGTGTGGTTCATGAAAAGAACACACATCCAATGACACTGGTGGATCCATGTGTGGTTTGTGGAAAGAATAGACATGCAATGACACTGGGTGTGGTTCATGAAAAGAACACACATGCAACGACACTGGTGTATCCTTATGTGGTTTGTGAGAAGAACACAAATGCAATGACTCTAGTTGTGGTTCATGAAAAGAACACACATGCAATTACATTGGTGGATCCATGTGGTTTGTGAGAAGAACAGACATGCAATGACTCTAGCTATGGTTCATGAAAACAAAACGCATGCAATGACACTGGTGGTTCAATGTGTGGTTTGTGAATAGAATAGACATGCAATCACACTAGGTGGATCCATGTGTGGTTTGTTTAGAGGAACAGACATGCAATGACACTGGGTGTGGTTCATGAAAAGAACGGAGATGCAATGAAACTGGTGGATCCTTATGTGGTTTGGTTAGAAGAACACAAATGCAATGACTCTAGCCGTGGTTCATGAAAAGAACACACATGCAATGACACTGGTGGATCCATGTGTGGTTTGTGAAAAGAACAGACATGCAATCACACTGGGTGTGGTTCATGAAAAGAACACACATCCAATGACACTGGTGGATCCATGTGTGGTTTGTGGAAAGAATAGACATGCAATGATACTGGGTGTGGTTCATGAAAAGAACACACATGCAACGACACTGGTGTATCCTTATGTGGTTTGTGAGAAGAACACAAATGCAATGACTCTAGCTGTGGTTCATGAAAAGAACACACATGCAATGACAGTGGTGGATCCTTATGTGGTTTGTGAGAAGAAAATACATGAAATGACTCTAGTTATGGTACATGAAAAGAACACACATGCAATGACACTGGTGGATCCATGTGTGGTTTGTGAAAAGAACACACATGCAATGACACTAGGTGGATCCATGTGTGGTTTGTTTAGAGGAACAGACATGCAATGACACTTGGTGTGGTTCATGAAAAGAACGGAGATGCAATGAAACTGGTGGATCCTTATGTGGTTTGGTTAGAAGAACACAAATGCAATGACTCTAGCCGTGGTTCATGAAAAGAACACACATGCAATGACACTGGTGGATCCATGTGTGGTTTGTGAAAAGAACAGACATGCAATCACACTGGGTGTGGTTCATGAAAAGAACACACATCCAATGACACTGGTGGATCCATGTGTGGTTTGTGGAAAGAATAGACATGCAATGATACTGGGTGTGGTTCATGAAAAGAACACACATGCAACGACACTGGTGTATCCTTATGTGGTTTGTGAGAAGAACACAAATGCAATGACTCTAGCTGTGGTTCATGAAAAGAACACACATGCAATGACAGTGGTGGATCCTTATGTGGTTTGTGAGAAGAAAATACATGAAATGACTCTAGTTATGGTACATGAAAAGAACACACATGCAATGACACTGGTGGATCCATGTGTGGTTTGTGAAAAGAACACACATGCAATGACACTAGGTGGATCCATGTGTGGTTTGTTTAGAGGAACAGACATGCAATGACACTAGGTGTGGTTCATGAAAAGAACAGACATGCAACGACACTGGTGGATCCTTATGTGGTTTGTTTAGAAGAACACACATGCAATGTCTCTTGCTGTGGTTCGTGAAAAGAACACACATCCAATGACACTGGTGGATCCATGTGTGGTTTGTGGAACAAACAGACATGCAATGTCTCTAGTTGTGGTTCACGAAAAGAACAGACATGCAATGACACTGGTGGAGACATGTGTGGTTCATGAGAAGAACACACATCTAATGACATTGGTGGATCCATGTGTGGTTTGTTTAGAGGAACAGACATGCAATGATACTGGCTGTGGTTCATGAGAAGAACACACATGCAATGACACTAGTGGATCCATGTGTGGTTTGTGAGAAGAACACACATGCAATGACTCGAGCTGTGGTTCATGAAAAGAACACACATGCAATGACACTGGTGGATCCATGTGTGGTTCATGAGAAGAACACACATGTAATGACACTGGGTGTGGTTCATGAAAAGAACACACATGCAATGACACTGGTGGATCCTTATGTGGTTTGTGAGAAGAACAGACATGCAATGACTCTAGCTACGGTTCATGAAAAGAACACACATGCAATGAAACTGGTGCATCCATGTGTGGTTTGTGAACAGAACAGACATGCAATCACACTAGGTGGATCCATGTGAGGTTTGTTTAGAGGAACAGACATGCAATGACACTGGGTGTGGTTCATGAAAAGAACAGACGTGCAATGACACTGGTGGATCCTTATGTGGTTTGTCTAGAAGAACACACATGCAATGACTCTTGCTGTGGTTCATGAAAAGAACACACATGCAATGACACTGGTGGATCCATGTGTGGTTTGTGAAAAGAATAGACATGCAATCACACTGGGTGTGGTTCATGAAAAAACACACATCCAATGACATTGGTGGATCCATGTGTGGTTTGTGGAAAGAACATACATGCAATGACACTGGGTGTGGTTCATGAAAAGAACACACATGCAATGACACTGTTGTATCCTTATGTGGTTTGTGAGAAGAACAGACATCCAATGACTCTAGCTAAGGTTCAGGAAAAGAACACACATGCAATGACACTGGTGGATCCTTATGTAGTTTGTGAGAAGAACATACATGCAATGACTCTAGCTATGGTTCATGACAAGAACACACATGCAATGACACTGGTGGATCCATGTGTGGTTCATGAAAAGAACACACATGCAATGGCACTAGGTGGATCCATGTGTGGTTTGTGGAAAGAACAGACATGCAATGACTCTAGCTGTGGTTCATGAAAAGAACAGACATGCAATGACATTGGTGGATCCATGTGTGGTTCATGAGAAGAACAAACATGCAATCACACTGGGTGTGGTTCATGAAAAGAACACACATCCAATGACACTGGTGGATCCATGTGTGGTTTGTGGTAAGAACAGACATGCAATGACACTGGGTGTGGTTCATGAAAAGAACACACATGCAATGACACTGGTGTATCCTTATGTGGTTTGTGAGAAGAACACAAATGCAATGACTCTAGCTGTGGTTCATGAAAAGAACACACATGCAATGACACTGGTGGATCCTTATGTGGTTTCTGAGAAGAATATACATGCAATGCCTCTAGCTATGGTTCATGAAAAGAACACACATGCAATGACACTAGTGGATCCATATGTGGTTTGTGAAAAGAACACACATGCAATGACACTAGGTGGATTCATGTGTGGTTTGTTTAGAGGAACAGACATGCAATGACACTAGGTGTGGTTCATGAAAAGAACTGACATGCAACGACACTGGTGGATCCTTATGTGATTTGTTTAGAAGAACACACATGCAATGTCTCTAGCTGTGGTTCCTGAAAAGAACACACATGCAATGACACTGGTGGATCCATGTGTGGTTTGTATAAAGAACAGACATGCAATCACACTAGGTGGATCCATGTGTGGTTTGTGGAAAGAACAGACATGCAATGACTCTAGCTATGGTTCATGAAAAGAACACACATGCAATGACACTGGTGGATCCATGTGTGGTTCATGAGAAGAACAGACATGCAATCACACTAGGTGTGGTTCATGAAAAGAACACACATCCAATGACACTGGTGGATCCATGTGTGGTTTGTGGTAAGAACAGACATGCAATGACACTGGGTGTGGTTCATGAAAAGAACACACATGCAATGACACTAGTGTATCCTTATGTGGTTTGTGAGAAGAACACACATGCAATGACTCTAGCTGTGGTTCGTGAAAAGAACACACATGCAATGACACTGGTGGATCCATGTGTGGTTTGTGGAACGAACAGACATGCAATGTCTCTAGTTGTGGTTCACGAAAAGAACAGACATGCAATGATACTGTTGGATCCATGTGTGGTTCATGAGAAGAACATACATCTAATGACATTGGTGGATCCATGTGTGGTTTGTTTAGAGGAACAGACATGCAATGACACTGGCTGTGGTTCATGAGAAGAACACACATGCAATGACACTGGTGGATCCATGTGTGGTTTGTGAGAAGAACACACGTGCAATGACTCGAGCTGTGGTTCATGAAAAGAACACACATGCAATGACACTGGTGGATCCACGTGTGGTTCATGAGAAGAACACACATGCAATGACACTGGGTGTGGTTCATGAAAAGAACACACATGCAATGACACTGGTGGATCCTTATGTGGTTTGTGAGAAGAACAGACATCCAATGACTCTAGCTATGGTTCATGAAAAGAACACACATGCAATGTCACTAGTGGATCCATGTGTGGTTTGTGAATAGAACAGACATTCAATCACACTAGGTGGATCCATGCATGGTTTGTTTAGAGGAACAGACATGCAATGGCACTGGGTGTGGTTCATGAAAAGAACAGACATGCAATGACACTGGTGGATCCTTATGTGGTTTTTTTAGAAGAACAAACATGCAATGACTCTAGCTGTGGTTCATGAAAAGAACACACATGCAATGACACTGGTGGATCCATGTGTGGTTTGTGAAAAGAACAGACATGCAATCACACTGGGTGTGGTACATGAAAAGAACACACATCCAATGACACTGGTGGATCCATGTGTGGTTTGTGGAAAGAATAGACTTGCAATGACACTAGGTGTGGTTCATGAAAAGACCACACATGCAATGCCACTGGTGTTTCCTTATGTCGTTTATGAGAAGAACATACATGCAATGACTCTAGCTGTGGTTCATGAAAAGAACACACATGCATTGACAGTGGTGGATCCATATGTGGTTTGTGAGAAGAAAATACATGAAATGACTCTAGTTATGGTACATGAAAAGAACACACATGCAATGACACTGGTGGATCCATGTGTGGTTTGTGAAAAGAACACACATGCAATGGCACTAGGTGGATCCATGTGTGGTTTGTTTAGAGGAACAGACATGCAATGACACTCGGTGTGGTTCATGAAAAGAAAAACATGCAACGACACTGGTGGATCCTTATGTGGTTTGTTTAGAAGAACACAAATGCAATGTCTCTAGCCATGGTTCATGAAAAGAACACACATGTAATGACACTGGTGGATCCATGTGTCGTTTGTGAAAAGAATAGACATGCAATCACACTGGATGTGGTTCATGAAAAGAACACACATCCAATGACACTGGTGGATCCATGTGTGGTTTGTGGAAAGAACAGACATGCAATGACACTGGGTGTGGTTCATGAAAAGAATAGACATGCAATGACACTGGTGGATCCTTATGTGGTTTGTGAGAAGAACATACATGCAATGACTCTAGCTATGGTTCATGAAAAGAACACACATGCAATGACACTGGTGGATCCATGTGTGGTTTGTGAAAACAACACACATGCAATGACACTAGGTGGATCCATGTGTGGTTTTTGGAAAGAACAGACATGCAATGACTCTAGCTGTGGTTCATGAAAAGAACAGACATGCAATCACACTGGTGGATCCATGTGTGGTTCATGAGAAGAACAGACAGGCAATCACACTGGGTGTCGTTCATGAAAAGAACACACATCCAATGACACTGGTGGATCCATGTGCGGTTTGTGGTAAGAACAGACATGCAATGACACTGGGTGTGGTTCATGAAAAGAACACACATGCAATGACACTGGTGTATCCTTATGTGGTTTGTGAGAAGAACACACATGCAATAACTCTAGCTGTGGTTCGTGAGAAGAACACACATGCAATGACACTGGTGTATCCATGTGTGGTTTATGGAAAGAACAGACATGCAATGAATCTAGCTGTGGTTCACGAAAAGAACAGACATGCAATGACACTAGTGGATCCATGTGTGGTTCATGAGAAGAACGCACCTCTAATGACACTGGTGGATCCATGTGTGGTTTGTTTAGTGGAACAGACATGCAATGACACTGGCTGTGGTTCATGAGAAGAACACACATGCAATGACACTGGTGGATCTATGTGTGGTCTGTGTGAAGAACACACATGCAATGACTCTAGTTGTGGTTCATGAAAAGAACACACATGCAATGACACTGGTGGATCCATGTGTGGTTCATGAGAAGAACACGCATGCAATGACACTGGGTGTGGTTCATGAAAAGAACACACATGCAATGACACTGGTGGATCCATGTGGTTTGTGAGAAGAACAGACATGCAATGACTCTAGCTATGGTTCATGGAAAGAACACACATGCAATGACACTGGTGGATCCATGTGTGGTTTGTGAACAGAATAGACATGCAATCACACTAGGTGGATCCATGTGTGGTTTGTTTAGAGGAACAGACATGCAATGGCACTGGGTGTGGTTCATGACAAGAACAGACATGCAATGACACTGGTGGATCCTTTTGTGGTTTTTTAGAAGAACACACATGCAATGACTCTAGCCGTGGTTCATGAAAAGAACACACATGCATTGACAGTGGTGGATCCATATGTGGTTTGTGAGAAGAAAATACATGAAATGACTCTAGTTATGGTACATGAAAAGAACACACATGCAATGACACTGGTGGATCCATGTGTGGTTTGTGAAAAGAACACACATGCAATGACACTAGGTGGATCCATGTGTGGTTTGTTTAGAGGAACAGACATGCAATGACACTCGGTGTGGTTCATGAAAAGCAAAACATGCAACGACACTGGTGGATCCTTATGTGGTTTGTTTAGAAGAACACAAATGCAATGTCTCTAGTCGTGGTTCATGAAAAGAACACACATGCAATGACACTGGTGGATCCATGTGTCGTTTGTGAAAAGAATAGACATGCAATCACACTGGATGTGGCTCATGAAAAGAACACACATCCAATGACACTGGTGGATCCATGTGTGGTTTGTGGAAAGAACAGACATGCAATGACACTTGGTGTGGTTCATGAAAAGAACACACATGCAATGACACTGGTGTACCTTATGTGGTTTGTCAGAAGAACACAGATGCAATGACTCCAGCTGTGGTTCATGAAAAGGACACACATGCAATGACACTGGTGGATCCTTATGTGGTTTGTGAGAAGAACATACATGCAATGACTCTAGCTATGGTTCATGAAAAGAACACACATGCAATGACACTGGTGGATCCATGTGTGGTTTGTGAAAACAACACACATGCAATGACACTAGGTGGATCCATGTGTGGTTTGTGGAAAGAACAGACATGCAATGACTCTAGCTGTGGTTCATGAAAAGAACAGACATGCAATCACACTGGTGGATCCATGTGTGGTTCATGAGAAGAACAGACATGCAATCACACTGGGTGTCGTTCATGAAAAGAACACACATCCAATGACACTGGTGGATCCATGTGCGGTTTGTGGTAAGAACAGACATGCAATGACACTGGGTGTGGTTCATGAAAAGAACACACATGCAATGACACTGGTGTATCCTTATGTGGTTTGTGAGAAGAACACACATGCAATAACTCTAGCTGTGGTTCGTGAGAAGAACACACATGCAATGACACTGGTGTATCCATGTGTGGTTTATGGAAAGAACAGACATGCAATGAATCTAGCTGTGGTTCTCGAAAAGAACAGACATGCAATGACACTAGTGGATCCATGTGTGGTTCATGAGAAGAACGCACCTCTAATGACACTGGTGGATCCATGTGTGGTTTGTTTAGTGGAACAGACATGCAATGACACTGGCTGTGGTTCATGAGAAGAACACACATGCAATGACACTGGTGGATCTATGTGTGGTCTGTGTGAAGAACACACATGCAATGATTCTAGTTGTGGTTCATGAAAAGAACACACATGCAATGACACTGGTGGATCCATGTGTGGTTCATGAGAAGAACACGCATGCAATGACACTGGGTGTGGTTCATGAAAAGAACACACATGCAATGACACTAGTGGATCCATGTGGTTTGTGAGAAGAACAGACATGCAATGACTCTAGCTATGGTTCATGGAAAGAACACACATGCAATGACACTGGTGGATCCATGTGTGGTTTGTGAACAGAACAGACATGCAATCACACTAGGTGGATCCATGTGTGGTTTGTTTAGAGGAACAGACATGCAATGCCACTGGGTGTGGTTCATGACAAGAACAGACATGCAATGACACTGGTGGATCCTTTTGTAGTTTTTTAGAAGAACACACATGCAATGACTCTAGCCGTGGTTCATGAAAAGAACACACATGCATTGACAGTGGTGGATCCATATGTGGTTTGTGAGAAGAAAATACATGCAATCACACTGGGTGTGGTTCATGAAAAGAACACACATCCAATGACACTGGTGGATCCATGTGTGGTTTGTAGAAAGAAAAGACATGCAATGACACTGGGTGTGGTTCATGAAAAGAACACACATGCAATGAGACTGGTGTATCCTTATGTGGTTTCTGAGAAGAACACACATGCAATGACTCTAGCTGTGGTTCATTAAAAGAACACAGATGCAATGACACTGGTGGATCCATGTGTGGTTTGTGAAAAGAATAGAGATGCAATCACTACACCGCAGCAGAAAATCCCCAACATGCGTGTTGGTTGGGAAAACAGCTATCTCCAATAGAAAGTTGGTCGGGAAAAGGTTTTGCCGACCAACCTCGTCTGTCATCAAAAGTCCGGTCAGCAAAGGTCTTTCCTGACCAACATTTAATTACCGACCGACTGTCTGTCAGCTGCTCAAAAGATTTCCTGACCAACGTAACTTTTCCGACAGACATTTACATTCCCGTCCGACAATTATTGCTGACCAACAATCTAACGGTATAGGTTTTGCCGACCAACTTTCCATTGGCCCTGGTGTGAGCCTTTCCCGACCAACAGTTTGACGGGACCTCTAATTGCCAACCGACTTGCTGATCATAGGCACGTACCATTGGTTCATATATAGATATTTAAAATATTTGCCAGAGACGATTACCAACAAAACATAAATTTCATTTACATATTTTACAGCAAGCATGCATTCAACTTATCCTTCATATCTCCAAAATATGAAGGGTTATTAAACAACATCAAACGATAATGGCCAACATTAATTCTTACACATCAGATTCTTCATCTATTCTCAACAAGAATGACACATGTTCATCTGTTCCCAATATGATAACACATACATTACTTTTTACAAAATGATAGACAGAATTTACTCTAGCATACAACATCTGCAATTCTGGCTACTTGGTGTACATTCTTCCACAAAATTTCCATGTGATAGTTCGTTCTCTAAAGAATAATCCTGCACAAGCACATAATGTAAAAACATATGACATTGAAAGGGACAGTAACTTAGAAGACAAACTTGCAAAGATATCTAGGCTGCACAAAAGTTTGGTGATGGAAGATGTGTTCCTGGGCTGTATTGGATACCTACTGATTTTATTAAGCAGGTATTCACTAGAGATAATAGTAGTATCTGCTATCTATCTAACTAAAAGCTAAGGTCTTAGTTGATAAAAACGCATCACAGAATTTCACCTAACAGAAATAAATTATGTGACTGCATACACTTTCTTTACCTCTCATCCATATGCACGGGCTTTTCGATTCTACAGTGGCTAGTAGTGTCAATTGCGAGAAATAAATGGCTCAACATAACTAATA
Source organism: Avena sativa (assembly GCA_916181665.1). Taxonomy (NCBI): domain Eukaryota; kingdom Viridiplantae; phylum Streptophyta; class Magnoliopsida; order Poales; family Poaceae; genus Avena; species Avena sativa. Next base: position 536,279,966 of record OV702289.1, on the reverse strand, counting down.
TTAGACTTAACTAGGAAGCAAACTTGTATTGACCATGTGATGACATTGCATACTAAAAAATCACTATCCCAGATTAATGGCTGCACTGGTGTTCACACAACACATGCGAGAAGGTACAAAGTCATTGCGGCATGTAGAACAAAACTCTAATACTATGGAATAACCCAATTAGCGGATGATAAAGAACAAGACAAGTCTTTCGGTATTTCATCACTGCCCTGAAGTACATGCACTGATCAGTTTCACAGAATAATCAGGTTTTAATGATCAACTAACAACACTACACAATATAAATGAAGACGCTTGTGCGAGGACGAACCAGATTGGGGGCATTGCTTCTCTTTGCAGATAAAAATTAATAGACTGGCAGGATCATTAGTGGTCCTAGCATTATCAAAACCGATAATTAATGTGTGCAAATTTGAAGATAGACTACAAACTGAAAAATGTAACTATTCATCTAGACGGACATCAAGCTTTATATAACAGGGCATTCACATTGGCACTACAAAAGAGAAAACAGCTGAACCAATCAATTCTTTGATTTGGTTACTATTTTCTCAAGCGCAGAGACAATATACAAGCATTAATTTCAATAATAAGACAGAGTTGTAAGCTTCACTAGGCATGACGACTTCTACAAATTGGGACTTGCAAACAGAAATTCAACACATGCATCTATCCATAAATCTATTTGAAAAGACTTTTAGTGGCAGTGATTAAAAAATATACAAAACATAAGATAATACACAGAGTTGGGATTATAATTACAGTGTGACTTCAAATAAGAAAAATCAAGAGTATGTATGCATTGAAGAATATGAAATTTTCTTAGAGAAAGCAAAAGAGCTACAAGACAGTACTGTATTTAAGAGATAGGTGTGATCTCAATAAGATTAAGTTGATGAATGTCTACTGCATATAAGAAGATAACTGAATGTCTGATGCAGAATTAGAATGCGTAGTTAATGATCTGTACTGGGCAAGGATACCTTACAATAAGCTTGCAATTAAATTAATTAAGCAGATATAATTGTTGCACTGATAGAATGGACACCATGAATTGTTCTTTTTCAAATAAAATTGATCCTGCAGAATAATATGTGCTTAGGCACGAGCGCACTGCTTTAAGAAACACAATTGCATCATTCCAATTCAATAATAGTAGTGCAGGTACAAGACAAATTTCCAGGGAGAACCCTGAACTGCTTGTAGTGCTGAACTGCTCAAGTTAAAAAATCAACTCATCAGAATGTTCAGTATCAACGATGCTCTAAAGCACTACACATCCTGGGTCCAAAAGATACTATTCTAACCAGATATGTGCATTCCATCCTATATCCTAGCAACTTAATATCTTAGAAAGTGCAATATATCTTCATGGGTAATTAAAAATATAGATTTCGGTTCTTGACAATTGCCAACTATTGAGCACGTCTTTATGAATTGGAAGCTAGATCGGGAGGGAACGCACCATTGTAGAGCTGCCCTGCTGCTCCATGGCATACAGCCGGAATCTGCTCCATGGCCTACTCCGTGCCCTATCTTCTTCAACCACCACCGCTCAGGAGCACCTCAGTAACGCTGCCTGCGTACGGAAGACAGAGTGCCGAGTACGGCCGACCACCGCGCCATGAGCACCGTTGCAGAGCTGCCCTGCTACTCCCATGTTGCCAGCTGCGCCGTTGGAGATCTGCGAGGCTGAGTCGGAGAGCCTGCGCTGGTGTAGCTCAGGGAGGGCCTGCGTAGGTGGAGCACGGCCTGGCTGCAGCACCGCCGCACCGGTACACTGAAACCAGTCCATCATACAAAGGGGCGGCCTAGAGGATGCTGATAAGATAGAGATAGGAGCGAAGGAGGTGGTTGGGCGCGGCTTGCCGACGAAGTAGATCGACAGATTTGGAGGAGAGGGCTCAGGTCGCCGCCTCTGCCCGAGTGAGAGAGGGATAGACGATAGGAGTGCTAGGGTTAGCTAAGGTATATATACCATCTCTGTTTGGTGGATCGTTAGGTTCACGGGCTGGGCTAAATCTTGGCCTTCAAAATTTTGGCCGCGCGCGCATTGCCAGCCCAGTTAGCCATCGGTTGTCGGTCAGGATTATTGCCGACCGACAGTTGGATGACTAAGGTTGTATTGCCGACCAACATCTGGATGCTAATATTTTTAACATCCCCGACAGAATATCGGATGGTATATGCATGTTTTACCGACCAACTCTCTGATAGAAGTTTCGTTGACCAAGTGTTGGTCGGTAATACTGACTATTGCCGACCGATGTCCGTAGGGAATATTATGCTGTGGTGTAGTGAATCACAATAGGTTGATCCATGTGTGGTTTGTTTAGAAGAACAAACATGCAATGACACTGGGTGTGGTTCATGAAAAGAATAGACATACAATGACACTGGTGGATCCTTATGTGGTTTGTTTAGAAGAACACACATGCAATGACTCTAGCTATGGTTCATGAAAAAAATACACATGCAATGACACTGGTGGATCCATGTGTGGTTTGTGAAAAGAACAGACATGCAATCACACTGGGTGTGGTTCATGAAAAAACACACATCCAATGAAATTGGTGGATCCATGTGTGGTTTGTGGAAAGAACAGACATGCAATGACACTGGGTGTGGTTCATGAAAAGAACACACATGCAATGACACTGGTGTATCCTTATGTGGTTTGTGAGAAGAACACAAATGCAATGACTCTAGCTGTGGTTCATGAAAAGAACACACATGCAATGACACTGGTGGATCCTTATGTGGTTTGTGAGAAGAACATACATGCAATGACTCTAGCTATGGTTCATGACAAGAACACACATGCAATGATACTGGTGGATCCATGTGTGGTTTGTGAAAAGAACACACATGCAATGACACTAGGTGGATCCATGTGTGGTTTGTGGAAAGAACATACATGCAATGACTCTAGCTGTGGTTCATGAAAGGAACAGACATGCAATGACATTGGTGGATCCATGTGTGGTTCATGAGAAGAACAAACATGCAATCACACTGGGTGTGGTTCATGAAAAGAAAACATATCCAATGACACTGGTGGATCCGTGTGTGGTTTGTGGTAAGAACAGACATGCAATGACACTGGGTGTGGTTCATGAAAAGAACACACATGCAATGACACTTGTGTATCCTTATGTGGTTTGTGAGAAGAACACACATGCAATAACTCTAGCTGTGGTTCGTGAAAAGAACACACATGCAATAACACTGGTGGATCAATGTGTCGTTTGTGGAAAGAACAGACATGCAATGACTCTAGCTGTGGTTCACGAAAAGAATAGACATGCAATGACACTAGTGGATCCATGTGTGGTTCATGAGAAGAACGCACCTCTAATGACACTGGTGGATCCATTTGTGGTTTGTTTAGAGGAACAGACATGCAATGACACTGGCTGTGGTTCATGAGAAGAACACACATGCAATGACACTGGTGGATCCATGTGTGGTCTGTGTGAGGAAGACACATGCAATGACTCTACCTGTGGTTCATGAAAAGAACACACATGCAATGACACTGGTGGATCCATGTGTGGTTCATGAGAAGAACACACATGCAATGACACTGGGTGTGGTTCATGAAAAGAACACACACGCAATAACACTGGTGGATCCATGTGGTTTGTGAGAAGAACAGACATGCAATGACTCTAGCTATGGTTCATGGAAAGAAAACACATGCAATGACACTGGTGGACCCATGTGTGGTTTGTTTAGAGGAACAGACATGCAATGACACTGGGTGTGGTTCATGAAAAGAATAGACATGCAATGACACTGGTGGACCCTTATGTGGTTTGGTTAGAAGAACACACATACAATGACTCTAGTTGTGGTTCATGAAAAGAACACACATGCAATGACACTGGTGGATCCATGTGTGGTTTGTGAAAAGAATAGACATGCAATCACACTGGGTGTGGTTCATGAAAAGAACACACATCCAATGACACTGGTGGATCCATGTGTGGTCTGTGGAAAGAACAGACATGCAATGACACTGGGTCTGGTTCATGAAAAGAACACACATGCAATGAGACTGGTGTATCCTTATGTGGTTTCTGAGAAGAACACACATGCAATGACTCTAGCTGTGGTTCATGAAAAGAACACACATGCAATGACACTGGTGGATCCATGTGTGGTTTGTGAAAAGAATAGACATGCAATCACACTAGGTTAATCCATGTGTGGTTTGTTTAGAGGAACAGACATGCAATGACACTGTGTGTGGTTCATGAAAAGAACAGACATGTAATGACACTGGGGGATCCTTATTTGGTTTGTTTAGAAGAACACACATGCAATGACTCTAGCTGTGGTTCATGAAAAGAACACACATGCAATGACACTGGTGGATCCATGTGTGGTTTGTGAAAAGAACAGACATGCAATCACACTGGGTGTGGTTCATGAAAAAACACACATCCAATGACATTGGTGGATCCATGTGTGGTTTGTGGAAAGAACAGACATGCAATGACACTGGGTGTGGTTCATGAAAATAACACACATGCAATGACACTGGTGTATCCTTATGTGGTTTGTGAGAAGAACACACATGCAATAACTCTAGCTGTGGTTCGTGAAAAGAACACACATGCAATAACACTGGTGGATCCATGTGTCGTTTGTGGAAAGAACAGACATGCAATGACTCTAGCTGTGGTTCACGAAAAGAATAGACATGCAATGACACTAGTGGATCCATGTGTGGTTCCTGAGTAGAACGCACCTCTAATGACACTGGTGGATCCATTTGTGGTTTGTTTAGAGGAACATACATGCAATGACACTGGCTGTGGTTCATAAGAAGAACACACATGCAATGACACTGGTGGATCCATGTGTGGTCTGTGTGAAGAAGACACATGCAATGACTCTATGTAGCATCCCAATTGTCTAACAATTGCAATGCTACTAGCCTAGTCTATATATATGGTACTTCAAATATATAATTGTTGCATCATCATTATATCATGCCCATGTCATCATGCCACCTTGCATTTGAGCATCATATAAAACCCTTTTCTTTTGGTTCTTATCTCATATGCATTATTAATTGTAGTTGCCTTTTGGATATATTGTATTTGGTTTTTGATAAATGCTTGATGCCCAAGTTGAGTTGGGGGCATTTCTCTTTCAACTCCACCACCTTTCTTTGGCTCCATCTAAATTCCACCACCCTAGTCATATATGAGCCTTGTTTTTCTGTTGCTATTTAAATCTAGCTCATATGTGTTGGTGTGGATCCATTCTATGTCTACATGCTCCATATAGGATGTATATTGTTTTCACAATATTAATTATGTGGAGCCTCATGGCCATCTTTGAATGTCATGTGAGTAGAATCTGCCTTTTACCTTCCATATGGTTGTTTTGGCTAATGGAGCTTGTTTAAATATAATTGTGGCCAAATACTCTTTTAGTGGGATATACACACTAGCATGGCCTATTATATTTAATTAAGCTTGAGTCCACCATTCCATTATCCATGAGCTTGCCTTTGTTTTTCTTTTGGTATTTAATCTAGCTCATGGGAGGTAGGATGAATCCATTTATACAAATTCTTTGCTTGGCTTTATTCCACATTTGGGAATGCATAAGAATAATGCCATGTTGATATTATTGTTTTCACAAGATTAAGCATGGCATTAATTGTTTGCATGGGCCATGCAAGAACCACCACATTCTAGCCTTTTGGTTTTTATTTGAATCATTGAGTGGATCTTTCCCATATCTCTCTACCCCTCTTATGCTTGATCTTGCTTGATGCATGCAAGCATCTAAAACCCCATCCCCATCTCCATCCATACCTCACCACCTTTTCTTCTCTTCTCTCTTTTGACTATATCTTGCTTGAGCTTGTTTTGATCATGCTTGATCTTGTCAAAAGATTACCACACCACACCTCTCCTCTCTCTCTAAACCTCTCTCCTAATCTATACCTAATCTAAACCCATACCCCCTATCTCTAAAAACCTAACCCGAGCTACCCCTCCCCTCTCGGTTACCCTCTCTTCTCCTCCCCCTCACCTTGGTCCACCAGCAACCAACAACCAGCACCACCACGTCACCCCTCCTCTGCCCCACTCTTTACTTTGGCTTCAAGACAAAGAGAGAAAGGAGGGAGAAGGAAGCCACCCGAGCCCTCTTTTTGCATCTCACCAAATCATGTGTTCCTTCCCCTCTCTTCTTATCTGTAGCACCAGCTCCCCCACGTGCCTACTCCTCAACCAGATCGAGATCCAGGAAGACCCAGACCCTCTCCTTCCTCCCCACAACCTCCTAGCCGTGGCCATGGTTCTCTAAACCCTAGCTCTAGCCTGCCTTGCTAACCGACAATCCCGAGCGCGCCAAGCTGTACCAGGAGCACGAGGACCTTCGTCTGCTTCGGCTACCTCACCCTGCACCGGCCAAGCCTCGCCGGAGTCCTATGGAGCTTCCTGGGCACGCCGCGGCCACCGGATCAGACGCTCGCGGGATCTCTGCCTCTGCTCCGGTCCGATCCACCTCCAGCTCCAGCGACCACACCGACGAGATCCTGGTGAGCACCTCGATCCCCTAGACATGCCTGTCCTCCTCCTAGCGGCCCAGACGCGCCGGACGTTCTGTCGAGCGGCCTCCGTGCGCCGCCGCTACGATGCCGCCGTGTCTGCAGCTGCAGCAGTTTTCCCTGCCTCTGTTCTCCGCCGTGCCCCGCGCGCTGTAGCCCTCCTCCGATGTTGCTCTGTGAACGAAAGTTGTAGTCCCTGCAACCCTCTTCATCTTTCCTTTTTGAGGCATGGCGAGTTTCGCCGCCGTCTGGTCGCCATCGTCGTCTGAACGCCGGCCGGTTCCCTGTTCTCTGCAGGTCAGCGCGCAGCAGACAGACCAGCGACGGTGTCGTTTTGCAGAAATAACCCTGCCCTTTTTCCCGCCAAAACCCGCGGCCCCCGAAGCCCACCTGTCAGCCTCGGTGTCCTTTTTGCAAAAGAACCCCCGTAAGTTCCTGGCCATCACGGACAGACCCCTCCCCGTACCCAGGATCGCCCACGTGTCCAGCACGCGTTGGCCGCGCGCGCAGTGGCCCCGCAGCCCTGGGACCCACCTGTGATACTCAGAGGCTAGATCAGCTCTCGGTGAGAAAAGCTTTTCCGTGCGCGTTTGTCCCAGTCAGCCGTTGGCCCCACTCGTCTGTGGCTGTGGCTAGATCTGGGATGAGTAAGAAAAGTTTTCCTGTTTATCTGTTTTAATTAAACTTTTCAAAATTGTTTTAAAATTCAAATTTAAATCTGTTTTCAAATAACTTTTAAAATATAAATCCAAATAATACAAATAATATATGTTTTGAAATCAGAAAAATGTGAGGAATTCAAATATGCCCTCCAAAATATATTTTGGACACCTTAATTTTCAAGTTGACTAAAATTACAATAAAATGCCCTTTTTCCTTAATTAATTAATAACTTTGGTTTTATAACTCCAAATTTAACAAATAATATGTCTAAAATGATTAGCTCGACGAGACCTTTCTGTTTATGCACTCCTTGTTCTGAATTGCAGCATGCATCATATAAATATAAAGTATACAGCAACTAATATGAGGATAAAATGTGGCCAAAACTCAATAAAATGATTTATTCTTGTATTCCACACCTCACCCATGCCATGCTACTTTATTGCCATGCAAATTGTGCATCATTCATCATGGCATGATTGTTTGCTTGTCGCATTTTATTCATATGCTTGTGCACTTTATTTATGTTGGCCCTTGTTTGTTTGGTTCTTCTTCGAATAGACGCAGAGCAGGGGATATATCAAGAAACCCAGGAGCACTACCCAGATCCTTCTCTCGTTTCAACTGAGCTGCCAAGCAAGCACTACCACATGCTTGCATACATATAGTACCTACTGCCTCTATCTTATTCTTGCATCATTGAGTCGCGATTGCATTAAATTGAATCCCAAGTATTGCATAGCCTTTATTTTTAAACCCCACCGAAGCTTGTTCCTCCATCCCATGAGCCATTACTACAGGAGTTGTTTGAGCCATGCGAGTCGTAGAACAGCATGTGTAGGGTATGTGAGTGTCTGATGGATAACGAGGTACCTAAACAACTTAACCTGAGTAGTAATGGGATAACTAATGAAAGTGGCATCGGTGAGCCATATTAGCTATTTGGTTTTTCAGGCTCACTTGTGTCCCGTAGGACCCCGAGTACTTGATTCCTGTTCCTTGAATATTCGCGCTATCCACATCCGGGAGGCTTATGAACCCCCCTGAGCCAGAGCTTGATTCATTCTTATTTCTTGGGGCCACAAAATAGTTTGAGGTTTTATTTACTATCCTGTACTTATGCCATGCTTTACTGCTTTATTTAAATTGTGCGAGGTACTGCACCTGTACTGTTTAGGGCCGTGACACGTTTTCGCTGTATCGACAAGCCCAGTCACACTTTCGGGTTCCCAGTCGTTTACAGCCGTCCCCACAAACCTTGAGTCCGTCTCATAGCCGGCCAGCTTCGTTGCGGGTAGCTTAATGGGGTGGCCCCCTGAAATATTTCTGAATCCTGTGATCGCTTTGTCGTGACTGCCTCGTTGGATTTTGATTTGGTTTTTCCGAGGTTGATCGAGTGTGTGTTGCTATTTGTGCACCCCTGCAGGGTAAAACTTTCTGAAAGCCGTGTCCGCGGTTATGGACGACTTGGAGCACAGTTTCTCGATCATAGACAAGAATAACTAAAGTACCGCTTTTAATTTGACTAAGTACCTGACTAGTAAATAGTGCAACACTCATGGAATGGATAATAAAACTGCCAACGGATGGGGGTTGTTCGTCCGCTTCCTCGTCGGTAAGCGAGGAGGAGGATGGATCTATTGATATTACTGTTATAACTATTGTTATTAATTACGGACATCCGTCTATCTCTGGTTAGGCAGATGGTTAGCGAGTATCTATAGAATTGTTAGGGTTTATCTTTTGCTGCAATTGCGTCACCCCAGGTTGTGTCCCCTTTAGAGGCATAAAGACTTGCTGAGTACCCCTAGGGTCTCACACGATAAATTGTTTGATTCAGATGAACAGGTAAACTCGCAAGATGGATACTGGGTGGAGGAGACGGACGATGTGGGCAACGATCATTCGGTGTAGAGATTCTGGGAACGGGGATCCTTGAGATCTGTGGGCGGGATGTGTTTATTTATGGGGCATCTTATGCCGATTTGCTTCTTATCCGTACTCGGATTTTTGTCTTCCGCTTCCTCCTGATACTCTGATGTTTGATGTATGAGGAGATATCCTAAACTATTATATCTATCTAGGATATTTGGATCTTGCCGTATGGCGTTGCAATATTTCCTTTCTTTTTAGATGGAATGACTCTGAGAACCATTGTATGGTGGCTTGCATACATACTCATTTGTGTATGTAGTTGATCCCTTCGCCTGCCGATTACGTCGCCCGTTCTTGTCCTGATGTTTGGAAATGGTTGGGACGGCCGAAAGGTCTACCTGTGAGTGGCATTTGGGCCCCACCGTACTATTTCAACCATTTCTGCTCATCCAGGCTTGTAACTAGGAGCGTAATTCACCGAGGTAGTTACAATTGGTATCAGAGCCATCCCGCCCTTCAGGGTCTCAGCCAAATGGTCGTTGTCAGTCTAGCAAATATGTTTGGTAGCTATGTATACTAGGGAAAAACAAAACGCGAGAGTAGGACTGCTTCCACTTTTCTTCTTACCCAACCACCCACCTTTTTCGGTAAGGAAGTGTAATGTTTTCAATCCTCTTCTTAAAAATTCAAACTAGGATTCACGTGTTCTGGGTTTCCGTAGTACCATAGAAAGTGTGTGTGTGTGTGTAATTCCTTGTCTATCTGTTACATCCAAGTTGTTATCCTTATCTGCCTTTGGTTATCTACTGTTGGTACATTCCATACTGACAGGCTTTTGAAAACCGGCACGGTCTATCTGACTCCTTGTTAACCGGTGCCATCTTCTTAAGGGTGTCCTTCCTTCTAGCAACTCCACATTCTGTGAAACCATCAGTTGCTAATCTCTATCTGATAAGTGATTTTGCGCATCTATTGGTATTTTAATGCTAAAAAATGCGGAAAATTTTTCTTTGATACATCTATGTTTCCACACTCCTTTCCAGTCGTGTGTGAAACACTATCTATCTTCCTTTTATCAGCATGTCCATGCTAACTCATTCTTTTGTCACCGGCGTTTAATCCTAGAGTTTCATTTCATCTCCAATTCTCTTGGGCTAATTACATAACATGTGTCAATCCGATGCTGGTGATTGTAATTTGGTTCTCGGCATGGCTATATGACACTTATCATGAGTGGAATATGGAAAATGCTCTCAACACTATCCTCCAAATGGTGACGGTTATCTCCTGTGATTTTGAGTACACCGTGATCATATCTTTGCATATTCAAGCATCTTTGGCAATCCAGAGTTTCCCAAAGCACTACGGCGGTCTATCATCTGTCCATCATGCTGCACATCTTTTGAACTCCATATCTGCAAAATTCTCTTTGATACGAGGAAATTGCATCTGTTCGCTTCTGATAACTTTGCTTAAGGTATGAGCTATCATCGTTTCTTCTCCAAGATCTCTGTATCTTTGTAACCGGTGATCCAATCGGCAATGTGAACCAGGTGACATCTCTTTTTCTTCCGAAGGACCAGATAATCTATTCTTCCAGTGCATCTTCTTCAACACGAACCCGTGCTCTCAATATTGATCTTTCTAAGAGCGTTGAGCTCAGGAAGTGTTCGAGCATTTGTTCGTTCGCCCGCCGCTTGAACTTGATATTCTCGGAATATCTTATTAATCCATGGTGGTATATGTTGATAATATGCTTGCCTATTCGATATCAATGGAAGGACATGGAAGATCATCTGTGTCTCTTTCTCTCAAGCTTCGTGAGCACTGCCTGTGTGCAAAGTCTCAAAGTGAGAATTCTGACCTTTTGAAGTCACCTATCTCGGCCACGTCCTTCTGCTAAATAGATCGCTTCAATTCTGGAATCAACAAGTTCATTGTTAATTCCATCTTCCATCATCAATCAAACCCGGAGTTTTCCTTGTTGGCAAGTTATCATCGTCGTTCCACCGTAGATTTCCTCAAGACTGCTAAATCTTTCTCTATCATTTCAAGAAGAACATGGAGTTCTTTTCACCTCTATCTCGTCAAGTAATCTCCTGAAACCCTCTCGCTCTATCGTCTATGCTCAATCCACCGGAGGCCATGAAGACCTTCCAGATCTTGTATTCCTTCTGTTCAAGTTGGTGCTATCTTTTCTGTAGCTGTTGAATCTCCCAGTTGTCTCCGTAATCTTCCTTCATATCTTTCCGGTGGCTTGGTACTTCCGACATGACGACAACATCATCATCTTTATCTACCTGTGAACGCGGCGAATCGTTTGCATCTATCCTTGTTTTCTAACGAATTTCCATGAGTTTTTTTGTCAATACCTTCAGTCTGTTCGGTAGTTGGGTTGCATGGTTTTCTTATTCATGTGCGGAGTAATGCTTTGAGTGCGGGATGGAGTAGCTACCATACCACTACTCTTATCATTCGCTCTTGTACATTGAATTGGTGCATTAATGTGATTCCACCCATTCCACGGAAGTTAGAAGTGGCCTTTATCCCTTGATACTTTTACTTCCGTCCTTGTTTTTCCGGAGTGCTCTCTCGAAGAAAGTAATCAATAATCTCTTGTTGGTGGTCTGTCTATTCTAGATGGAGCAAAATCTTCAATTATCTGGTGGAAACAAACGCAAACTCTTTTCTGTCCTCGTCATTCTACCGGTGCTCGGCACCCCCAAACAAGATGGAAGGAAACTATCTCTCTCTTTGTTTCATCAATTCTTTTTCTGTGGTAAAGCCAATTATGGTTGATGCCATCAGCCGCAAATCTATTGCGTTAGCCTCAAGGCTAAAGAAAGCAATAGGTATCTCTACAATAAACTCCAGATCCTCCATATTCTTTGCTTCTCAGGATTCCACCATGATCTAGCTTCACATCCGTCTCTGGAAGTTATATCCGCGCACCTCAATTGTGTGATCCTTTGGTTCTTACCGGTGCAAGAAGAATCTAATCCGACGATGTCTACCCAAATCTTTCTGTTGATATCAAGGGACTATATTGTTTGAAGGCAATATTGTTTCCGAACTTCATTTCTCAAATCCGAGAGAAGATACGATGCTATTGTCATAGTGGTTCAAAGCCTCTCCAATCTAGCTCTTTCCTTCCGGCGAGACAAAGATTTCACCCTCTCTAGTATCGGTAAATCTTTAATCTTAATGGTGTGTCTTTCTTTATCCATGATACATCATCTTGTTCCTTCTTTCACAAGTGGTTCTATTCTTTTATCATGTTTCTTGGGAGAAACCGGAGCTATGTCCATCCTATCCTTCTTGTCTCACGACAATGCTTCAATTCTTCTAATCTTCTGTTCTTGAAGCAAAACGCAAGACTCGCAACAAGTCTAGCAAGTTATTCCGTTGTTCATCAACTTAGGAACGTGAGGGTCACCTTCGTTTCGAACACCCGCCTCTCCTTGTGTTGTTTTCTTTTTTTTTCCTAGGAATCTCGGGGCGAGATTCTTGTTTAGTGGGGGAGAGTTGTAGCATCCCAATTGTCTAACAATTGCAATGCTACTAGCCTAGTCTATATATATGGCTACTTCAAATATATAATTGTTGCATCATCATTATATCATGCCCATGTCATCATGCCACCTTGCATTTGAGCATCATATAAAACCCTTTTCTTTTGGTTCTTATCTCATATGCATTATTAATTGTAGTTGCCTTTTGGATATATTGTATTTGGTTTTTGATAAATGCTTGATGCCCAAGTTGAGTTGGGGGCATTTCTCTTTCAACTCCACCACCTTTCTTTGGCTCCATCTAAATTCCACCACCCTAGTCATATATGAGCCTTGTTTTTCTGTTGCTATTTAAATCTAGCTCATATGTGTTGGTGTGGATCCATTCTATGTCTACATGCTCCATATAGGATGTATATTGTTTTCACAATATTAATTATGTGGAGCCTCATGGCCATCTTTGAATGTCATGTGAGTAGAATCTGCCTTTTACCTTCCATATGGTTGTTTTGGCTAATGGAGCTTGTTTAAATATAATTGTGGCCAAATACTCTTTTAGTGGGATATACACACTAGCATGGCCTATTATATTTAATTAAGCTTGAGTCCACCATTCCATTATCCATGAGCTTGCCTTTGTTTTTCTTTTGGTATTTAATCTAGCTCATGGGAGGTAGGATGAATCCATTTATACAAATTCTTTGCTTGGCTTTATTCCACATTTGGGAATGCATAAGAATAATGCCATGTTGATATTATTGTTTTCACAAGATTAAGCATGGCATTAATTGTTTGCATGGGCCATGCAAGAACCACCACATTCTAGCCTTTTGGTTTTTATTTGAATCATTGAGTGGATCTTTCCCATATCTCTCTACCCCTATTATGCTTGATCTTGCTTGATTCATGCAAGCATCTAAAACCCCATCCCCATCTCCATCCATACCTCACCACCTTTTCTTATCTTCTCTCTTTTGACTATATCTTGCTTGAGCTTGTTTTGATCATGCTTGATCTTGTCAAAAGATTACCACACCACACCTCTCCTCTCTCTCTAAACCTCTCTCCTAATCTATACCTAATCTAAACCCATACCCCTATCTCTAAAAACCTAACCCGAGCTACCCCTCCCCTCTCGGTTACCCTCTTTTCTCCTCCCCCTCACCTTGGTCCACCAGCAACCAACAACCAGCACCACCACGTCACCCCTCCTCTGCCCCACTCTTTACTTTGGCTTCAAGACAAAGAGAGAAAGGAGGGAGAAGGAAGCCACCCGAGCCCTCTTTTTGCATCTCACCAAATCATGTGTTCCTTCCCCTCTCTTCTTATTTGTAGCACCGGCTCCCCCACGTTCCTACTCCTCAACCAGATCGAGATCCAGGAAGACCCAGACCCTCTCCTTCCTCCCCACAACCTCCTAGCCATGGCCATGGTTCTCTAAACCCTAGCTCTGGCCTGCCTTGCTAACCGACAATCCCGAGCGCGCCAAGCTGTACCAGGAGCACGAGGACCTTCGTCTGCTTCGGCTACCTCACCCTGCACCGGCCAAGCCTCGCCGGAGTCCTCTAGAGCTTCCTGGGCACGCCGCGGCCACTGGATCAGACGCTCGCGGGACCTCTGCCTCTGCTCCGGTCCGATCCACCTCCAGCTCCAGCGACCACACCGACGAGATCCTGGTGAGCACCTCGATCCCCTAGACATGCCCGTCCTCCTCCTAGCGGCCCAGACGCGCCGGACGTTCTGTCGAGCGGCCTCCGTGCGCCGCCGCTGCGATGCCACCGTGTCTGCAGCTGCAACAGTTTTCCCCGCCTCTGTTCTCCGCCGTGCCCCGCGCGCTGTAGCCCTCCTCCGATGTTGCTCTATGAACGAAAGTTGTAGTCCCTGCAACCCTCTTCATCTTTCCTTTTTGCGGCGTGGCGAGTTTCGCCGCCGTCTGGTCGCCATCGTCGTCCGAACGCCGGCCGGTTCCCTGTTCTCTGCAGGTCAGCGCGCAGCAGACAGACCAGCGACGGCGTCGTTTTGCAGAAATAACCCTGCCCTTTTTCCCGCCAAAACCCGCGGCCCCCGAAGCCCACCTGTCAGCCTCGGTGTCCTTTTTGCAAAAGAACCCCCGTAAGTTCCTGGCCATCACGGACAGACCCCTCCCCGCGTCCAGGATCGCCCACGTGTCCAGCACGCGTTGGCCGCGCGCGCGCAGTGGCCCCGCAGCCCTGGGACCCACCTATCATACTCAGAGGCTAGATCAGCTCTCGGTGAGAAAAGTTTTTCCGTGCGCGTTTGTCCCAGTCAGCCGTTGACCCCACTCGTCTGTGGCTGTGGCTAGATCTGGGGTGAGTAAGAAAAGTTTTCCTGTTTATCTGTTTTAATTAAACTTTTCAAAATTGTTTTAAAATTCAAATTTAAATCTGTTTTCAAATAACTTTTAAAATATAAATCCAAATAATACAAATAATATATGTTTTGAAATCAGAACAATGTGAGGAATTCAAATATGCCCTCCAAAATATATTTTGGACACCTTAATTTTCAAGTTGACTAAAATTACAATAAAATGCCCTTTTTCCTTAATTAATTAATAACTTTTGTTTTATAACTCCAAATTTAACAAATAATATGTCTAAAATGATTAGCTAGACGAGACCTTTCTGTTTATGCACTCCTTGTTCTGAATTGCAGCATGCATCATATAAATATAAAGTATACAGCAACTAATATGAGGATAAAATGTGGCCAAAACTCAATAAAATGATTTATTCTTGTATTCCACACCTCACCCATGCCATGCTACTTTATTGCCATGCAAATTGTGCATCATTCATCATGGCATGATTGTTTGCTTGTCGCATTTTATTCATATGCTTGTGCACTTTATTTATGTTGGCCCTTGTTTGTTTGGTTCTTCTTCGAATAGACGCTGAGCAGGGGATATATCAAGAAACCCAGGAGCACTACCCAGATCCTTCTCTCGCTTCAACTGAGCTGCCAGGCAAGCACTACCACATGCTTGCATACATATAGTACCTACTGCCTCTATCTTATTCTTGCATCATTGAGTCGCGATTGCATTAAATTGAATCCCAAGTATTGCATAGCCTTTATTTTTAAACTCCACTGAAGCTTGTTCCTCCATCCCATGATCCATTACTACAGGAGTTGTTTGAGCCATGCGAGTCGTAGAACATCATGTGTAGGGTATGTGAGTGTCTGATGGATAACGAGGTACCTAAACAACTTAACCTGAGTAGTAATGGGATAACTAATGAAAGTGGCATCGGTGAGCCATATTAGCTATTTGGTTTTTCAGGCTCACTTGTGTCCCGTAGGACCCCGAGTACTTGATTCCTGTTCCTTGAATATTCGCGCTATCCACATCCGGGAGGCTTATGAACCCCCCTGAGCCAGAGCTTGATTCATTCTTATTTCTTGCGGCCACAAACTAGTTTGAGGTTTTATTTACTATCCTGTACTTATGCCATGCTTTACTGCTTTATTTAAATTGTGCGAGGTACTGCACCTGTACTGTTTAGGGCCGTGACACGTTTTCGCTGTATCGACAAGCCCAGTCACACTTTCGGGTTCCCAGTCGTTTACAGCCGTCCCCACAAACCTTGAGTCCATCTCGTAGCCGGCCAACTTCGTTGCGGGTAGCTTAATGGGGTGGCCCCCTGAAATATTTCTGAATCCTGTGATCGCTTTGTCGTGACTGCCTCGTTGGGTTTTGATTTGGTTTTTCCGAGGTTGATCGAGTGTGTGTTGCTATTTGTGCACCCCTGCAGGGTAAAACTTTCTGAAAGCCGTGTCCGCGGTTATGGACGACTTGGAGCACAGTTTCTCGATCATAGACAAGAATAACTAAAGTACCGCTTTTAATTTGACTAAGTACCTGACTAGTAAATAGTGCAACACTCATGGAATGGATAATAAAACTGCCAACGGATGGGGTGTTGTTCGTCCGCTTCCTCGTCGGTAAGCGAGGAGGAGGATGGATCTGTTGATATTACTGTTATAACTGTTGTTATTAATTACGGACATCCGTCTATCTCTGGTTAGGCGGATGGTTAGCGAGTATCTATAGAATTGTTAGGGTTTATCTTTAGCTGCAATTGCGTCACCCCAGGTTGTGTCCCCTTTAGAGGCATAAAGACTTGCTGAGTACCCCTAGGGTCTCACACGATAAATTGTTTGATTCAGATGAACAGGTAAACTCGCAAGATGGATACTGGGTGAAGGAGACGGACGATGTGGGCAACGATCATTCGGTGTAGAGATTCCGGGAACGGGGATCCTTGAGATATGTGGGCGGGATGTGTTTATTTATGGGGCATCTTATGCCGATTTGCTTCTTATCCGTACTCGGATTTTTGTCTTCCGCTTCCTCCTGATACTCTGATGTTTGATGTATGAGGAGATATCCTAAACTATTATATCTATCTAGGATATTTGGATCTTGCCGTATGGCGTTGCAATATTTCCTTTCTTTTTAGATGGAATGACTCTGAGAACCATTGTATGGTGGCTTGCATACATACTCATTTGTGTATGTAGTTGATCCCTTCGCCTGCTGATTACGCCGCCCGTTCTTGTCCCGATGTTTGGAAATGGTTGGGACGGCCGAAAGGTCTACCTGTGAGTGGCATTTGGGCCCCACCGTACTATTTCAACCATTTCTGCTCATCCAGGCTTGTAACTAGGAGCGTAATTCACTGAGGTAGTTACACTCTAACTGTGGTTCATGAAAAGAACACACATGCAATGACACTGGTGGATCCATGTGTGGTTCATGAGAAGAACACACATGCAATGACACTGGGTGTGGTTCATGAAAAGAACACACATGCAATGACACTGGTGGATCCATGTGGTTTGTGAGAAGAACAGACATGCAATGACTCTAGCTATGGTTCATGGAAAGAACACACATGCAATGGCACTGGTGGAACCATGTGTGGTTTGTTTAGGGGAACAGACATGCAATGACACTGGGTGTGGTTCATGAAAAGAATAGACATGCAATGACACTGGTGGATCCTTATGTGGTTTGGTTAGAAGAACACACATACAATGACTCTAGCTGTGGTTCATGAAAAGAACACACATGCAATGACACTGGTGGATCCATGTGTGGTGTGTGAAAAGAATAGACATGCAATCACACTAGGTTGATCCATGTGTGGTTTGTTTAGAGGAACAAACATGCAATGACACTGGGTGTGGTTCATGAAAAGAACAGACATGTAATGACACCGGGGGATCCTTATTTGGTTTGTTTACAAGAACACACATGCAATGACTCTAGCTGTGGTTCATGAAAATAACACACATGCAATGACACTGGTGGATCCATGTGTGGTTTGTGAAAAGAACAGACATGCAATCACACTGGTTGTGGTTCATGAAAAAACACACATCCAATGACATTGGTGGATCCATGTGTGGTTTGTGGAAAGAACAGACATGCAATGACACTGGGTGTGGTTCATGAAAATAACACACATGCAATGACACCGGTGTATCCTTATGTGGTTTGTGAGAAGAACACAAATGCGATGACTCTAGCTGTGGTTCATGAAAAGAACACACATGGAATAACACTGGTGGATCCTTATGTGGTTTGTGAGAAGAACATACATGCAATGACTCTAGCTATTGTTCATGAAAAGGTCACACATGCAATGACACTAGTGGATCCATGTGTGGTTTGTGAAAAGAACACACATGCAATGACAGTAGGTGGATCCATGTGTGGTTTGTTTAGAGGAACAAACATGCAATGACACTGGGTGTGGTTCATGAAAAGAATAGACATGCAACGACATTGGTGGATCCTTATGTGGTTTGTTTAGAAGAACACACATGCAATGTCTCTAGCTGTGGTTCATGAAAAAACACATATGCAATGACATTGGTGGATCCATGTGTGATTTGTGAAAAGAACAGACATGCAATCACACTAGGTGGATCCATGTGTGGGTTGTGGAAAGAACAGACATGCAATGACTCTAGCTATGGTTCATGAAAATAACAGACATGCAATGAAACTGGTGGATCCATGTGTGGTTCATGAGAAGAACAGACATGCAATCACACTGGGTGTGGTTCATGAAAAGAACACACATTCAATGACATTGGTGGATCCATGTGTGGTTTGTGGTAAGAATAGACATGCAATGACACTGGGTGTGGTTCATGAAAAGAACACACATGC
Source organism: Avena sativa (assembly GCA_916181665.1). Taxonomy (NCBI): domain Eukaryota; kingdom Viridiplantae; phylum Streptophyta; class Magnoliopsida; order Poales; family Poaceae; genus Avena; species Avena sativa. The sequence continues at coordinate 536,261,125 of OV702289.1, read as the reverse complement.
AATGACACTGGTGTATCCTTATGTGGTTTGTGAGAAGAACACACATGCAATGACTCTAGCTGTGGTTCGTGAAAAGAACGCACATGCATTGACACTGGTGGATCCATGTGTGGTTTGTGAAAAGAACAAACATGCAATGACTCTAGTTGTGGTTCACGAAAAGAACAGACATGCAATGACACTGGTGGATCCATGTTTGGTTCATGAGAATAACACACATCTAATGACGTTGGTGGATCCATGTGTGGTTTGTTTAGAGGAACAGACATGCAATGACACTGGCTGTGGTTCATGAGAAGAACACACATGCAATGACACTGGTGGATACATGTGTGGTTTGTGAGTAGAACACACATGCAATGACTCTAGTTGTGGTTCATGAAAAGAACACACATGCAATGACACTGGTGGATCCATGTGTTGTTCATGAGAAGAACACACATGCAATGACACTAGGTGTGGTTCATGAAAAGAACACACATGCAGTGACACTGGTGGATCCTTATGTGGTTTGTGAGAAGAACATACATGCAATGACTCTAGCTATGGTTCATGAAAAGAACACACATGCAATGACACTAGTGGATCCATGTGTGGTTTGTTTAGAGGAACAGACATGCAATCACACTAAGTGGATCCATGTGTGGTTTGTTTAGAGGAACATACATGCAATGACACTGGGTGTGGTTCATGAAAAGAACAGACATGCAATAACACTAGTTGATCCTTATGTGGTTTGGTTAGAAGAACACACATGCAATGACTCTAGCTATGGTTCATGAAAAGAACACACATGCAATGACACTGGTGGATCCATGTGTGGTTTGTGAAAAGAACAGACATGCAATCACACTAGGTGTGGTTCATGAAATGAACACACATCCAATGACACTGGTGGATCCATGTGTGGTTTGTGGAAAGAACAGACATGCAATGACACTGGGTGTGGTTCATGAAAAGAACACACATGCAATGAGACTTGGTGTATCCTTATGTGGTTTATGAGAAGAACACACATGCAATGACTCTAGCTGTGGTTCATGAAAAGAACACACATGCAATGACACTAGTGGATCCATGTGTGGTTTGTGAAAAGAATAGACATGCAATCACACTAGGTTGATCCATGTGTGGTTTGTTTATATTAACAGACATGCAATGACACTGGGTGTAGTTCATGAAAATAACAGACATGTAATGACACTGGGGGATCCTTATTTGGTTTGTTTACAAGAACACACATGCAATGACTCTAGCTGTGGTTAATGAAAAGAACACACATGCAATGACACTGGTGGATCCATGTGTGGTTTGTGAAAAGAACAGACATGCAATCACACTGGGTGTGTTTCATGAAAAAACACACATCCAATGACATTGGTGGATCCATGTGTGGTTTGTGGAAAGAACAGACATGCAATGACACTGGGTGTGGTTCATGAAAATAACACACATGCAATGACACCGGTGTATCCTTATGTGGTTTGTGAGAAGAACACAAATGCAATGACTCTAGCTGTGGTTCATGAAAAGAACACACATGCAATAAAACTGGTGGATCCTTATGTGGTTTGTGAGAAGAACCTACATGCAATGACTCTAGCTATTGTTCATGAAAAGAACACACATGCAATGACACTAGTGGATCCATGTGTGGTTTGTGAAAATAACACACATGCAGTGACAGTAGGTGGATCCATGTGTGGTTTGTTTAGAGGAACAAACATGCAATGACACTGGGTGTGGTTCATGAAAAGAATAGAAATGCAACGACACTGGTGGATCCTTATGTGGTTTGTTTAGAAGAACACACATGCAATGTCTCTAGCTGTGGTTCATGAAAAGAACACATATGCAATGACATTGGTGGATCCATGTGTGGTTTGTGAAAATAACAGACATGCAATCACACAAGGTGGATCCATGTGTGGGTTGTGGAAAGAACAGACATGCAATGACTCTAGCTATGGTTCATGAAAAGAACAGACATGCAATGAAACTGGTGGATCCATGTGTGGTTCATGAGAAGAATAGACATGCAATCACACAGGGTGTGGTTCATGAAAAGAACACACATTCCATGACATTGGTGGATCCATGTGTGGTTTGTGGTAAGAATAGATATGCAATGACACTGGGTGTGGTTCATGAAAAGAACACACATGCAATGACACTGGTGTATCCTTATGTGGTTTGTGAGAAGAACACACATGCAATGACTCTAGCTGTGGTTCGTGAAAAGAACACACATGCATTGACACTGGTGGATCCATGTGTGGTTGGTGGAAAGAACAAAAATGCAATGACTCTAGTTGTGGTTCACGAAAAGAACAGACATGCAATGACACTGGTGGATCCATGTTTGGTTCATGAGAATAACACACATCTAATGACATTGGTGGATCCATGTGTGGTTTGTTTAGAGGAACAGACATGCAATGACACTGGCTGTGGTTCATGAGAAGAACACACATGCAATGACACTGGTGGATACATGTGTGGTTTGTGAGAAGAACACACATGCAATGACTCTAGTTGTGGTTCATGAAAAGAACACACATGCAACGACACTGGTGGATCCATGTGTTGTTCATGAGAAGAACACACATGCAATGACACTAGGTGTGGTTCACGAAAAGAACACACATGCAGTGACACTGGTGGATCCTTATGTGGTTTGTGAGAAGAACATACATGCAATGACTCTAGCTATGGTTCATGAAAAGAACACACAGGCAATGACACTGGTGGATCCATGTGTGGTTTGTTTAGAGGAACAGACATGCAATCACACTAAGTGGATCCATGTGTGGTTTGTTTAGAGGAACAGACATGCAATGACACTGGGTGTGGTTCATGAAAAGAACAGACATGCAATGACACTAGTGGATCCTTATGTGGTTTGGTTAGAAGAACACACATGCAATGACTCTAGCTATGGTTCATTAAAAGAACACACATGCAATGACACTGGTGGATCCATGTGTGGTTTGTGAAAAGAACAGACATGCAATCACACTAGGTGTGGTTCATGAAATGAACACACATCCAATGACACTAGTGGATCCATGTGTGGTTTGTGGAAAGAACAGACTTGCAATGACACTGGGTGTGGTTCATGAGAAGAACACACATGCAATGACACTGGTGTATCTTTATGTGGTTTGTGAGAAGAACACATATGCAATGACTCTAGCTGTGTTTCATGAAAAGAACACACATGCAATAACACTGGTGGATCCTTATGTGGTGTGTGAGAAGAACACACATGCAATGACTCTAGCTATGGTTCGTGAAAAGAACACACATGCAATGGCTCTAGCTGTGGTTCACGAAAAGAACAAACATGCAATGACACTGGTGGATCCGTGTGTGGTTCATGAGAAGAACGCACCTCTAATGACACTGGTGGATCCATGTGTGGTTTTTTTACAGGAACAGACACGCAATGACACTGGCTGTGGTTCATGAGAGGAACACACATGCAATGACACTGGTGGATCCATGTGTGGATTGTGAGAAGAACACACATGCAATGACTCTATCTGTGGTTCATGAAAAGAACACACATGTAAGGACACTGGTGGATCCATGTGGTTTGTGAGAAGAACAGACATGCAATGACTCTAGCTATGGTTCATGAAAAGAACACACATGCAATGACACTGGTGGATCCATGTGTGGTTTGTGAATAGAACAGACATGCAATAACACTAGGTGGATCCATGTGTGGTTTGTTTAGAGGAACAGACATGCAATGACACTAGGTGTGGTTCATGAAAATAATAGACATGCAATGACACTAGTGGATCCTTATGTGGTTTGGTTAGAAGAACACACATGCAATGACTCTAGCTATGGTTCATGAAAAGAACACACATGCAATGACACTGGTGGATCCATGTGTGGTTTGTGAAAAGAACAGACATGCAATCACACTGGGTGTGGTTCATGAAAAGAACACACATCCAATGCCACTGGTGGATCCATGTGCGGTTTGTGGAAAGAATAGACATGTAATGACACTGGGTGTGGTTCTTGAAAAGAACACACATGCAATGACACTGGTGTATCCTTATGTGGTTTCTGAGAAGAACACACATGCAATGACTCTAGCTATGGTTCATGAAAAGAACACACATGAAATGACATTGGTGGATCCATGTGCGGTTTGTGAAAAGAACAGACATGCAATCACACTAGGTGGATCCCTGTGTGGTTAGTTTAGAGGAACAGACAAGCAATGACACTGGGTGTGGTTCATGAAAAGAACAGACATGTAATGGCACTGGTGGATCCTTATGTGGTTTGTTTAGAAGAACACACATGCAATGACTCTAGCTGTGGTTCATGAAAAGAACACACATGCAATGACACTAGTGGATCCATGTGTGGTTTGTGAAAAGAACAGACATGCGATCACACTGGGTGTGGTTCATGATAAGAACACACATCCAATGACACTGGTGGATCCATGTGTGGTTTGTGGAAAGAACAGACATGCAATGACACTGGGTGTGGTTCATGAAAAGAACACACATGCAATGACACTGGTGTATCCTTATGTGGTTTGTGAGAAGAACACAGATGCAATAACTCTAGCGGTGGTTCATGAAAAGAACACACATGCAATGACACTAGTGGATCCTTATGTGGTTTGTGAGAAGAACATACATGCAGTGACTCTAGCTATGGTTCATGAAAAGAACACACATGCTATGACACTGGTGGATCCATGTGTGGTTTGTGAAAAGAACACACATGCAATGACAATAGGTGGATCCATGTGTGGTTTGTTTAGAGGAACATACATGCAATGACACCGGGTGTGGTTCATGAAAAGAACACACATGCAATGACATTGGTGGATCCTTATGTGGTTTGTGAGAAGAACACACATGCAATGACTCTAGCTATGGTTCGTGAAAAGAACACACATGCAATGACACTGGTGGATCCATGTGTGGTTTGTGGAAAGAACAGACATGCAATGACAATGGTGGATCCATGTGTGGTTCATGAGAAGAACAGACATGCAGTCACACTAGGTGTGGTTCATGAAAAGAACACACGTCCAATGACACTGGTGGATACATGTGTGGTTTGTGGTAAGAACAGACATGCAATGACACTGGGTGTGGTTCATGAAAAGAACACACATGCAATGACACTGGTGTATCCTTATGTGGTTTGTGAGAAGAACACAGATGCAATGACTCTAGCTGTGGTTCATGAAAAGAACACACATGTAAGGACACTGGTGGATCCATATGTGGTTCATGAGAAGAACACACATGCAATGACACTGGGTGTGGTTCATGAAAAGAACACACATGCAATGACACTGGTGGATCCATGTGGTTTGTGAGAAGAACAGACATGCAATGACTCTATCTATGGTTCATGAAAAGAACACACATGCAATGACACTGGTGGATCCATGTGTGGTTTGTGAATAGAACAGACATGCAATCACACTAGGTGGATCCATGTGTGGTTTGTTTAGAGGAACAGACATGCAATGACACTGGGTGTGGTTCATGAAAAGAATAGACATGCAATGACACTAGTGGATCCTTATGTGGTTTGGTTAGAAGAACACACATGCAATGACTCTAGCTATGGTTCATGAAAAGAACACACATGCAATGACATTGGTGGATCCATGTGTGGTTTTTGAAAAGAACAGACATGCAATCACACTGGGTGTGGTTCATGAAAAGAACACACATCCAATGCCACTGGTGGATCCATGTGCGGTTTGTGGAAAGAATAGACATGCAATGACACTGGGTGTGGTTCTTGAAAAGAACACACATGCAATGACACTGGTGTATCCTTATGTGGTTTCTGAGAAGAACACACATGCAATGACTCTAGCTATGGTTCATGAAAAGAACACACATGAAATGACATTGGTGGATCCATGTGCGGTTTGTGAAAAGAACAGACATGCAATCACACTAGGTGGATCCCTGTGTGGTTTGTTTAGAGGAACAGACAAGCAATGACACTGGGTGTGGTTCATGAAAAGAACAGACATGTAATGGCACTGGTGGATCCTTATGTGGTTTGTTTAGAAGAACACACATGCAATGACTCTAGCTGTGGTTCATGAAAAGAACACACATGCAATGACACTAGTGGATCCATGTGTGGTTTGTGAAAAGAACAGACATGCGATCACACTGGGTGTGGTTCATGATAAGAACACACATCCAATGACACTGGTGGATCCATGTGTGGTTTGTGGAAAGAACAGACATGCAATGACACTGGGTGTGGTTCATGAAAAGAACACACATGCAATGACACTGGTGTATCCTTATGTGGTTTGTGAGAAGAACACAGATGCAATAACTCTAGCGGTGGTTCATGAAAAGAACACACATGCAATGACACTAGTGGATCCTTATGTGGTTTGTGAGAAGAACATACATGCAGTGACTCTAGCTATGGTTCATGAAAAGAACACACATGCTATGACACTGGTGGATCCATGTGTGTTTTGTGAAAAGAACACACATGCAATGACAATAGGTGGATCCATGTGTGGTTTGTTTAGAGGAACATACATGCAATGACACCGGGTGTGGTTCATGAAAAGAACACACATGCAATGACACTGGTGGATCCTTATGTGGTTTGTGAGAAGAACACACATGCAATGACTCTAGCTATGGTTCGTGAAAAGAACACACATGCAATGACACTGGTGGATCCATGTGTGGTTTGTGGAAAGAACAGACATGCAATGACAATGGTGGATCCATGTGTGGTTCATGAGAAGAACAGACATGCAGTCACACTAGGTGTGGTTCATGAAAAGAACACACGTCCAATGACACTGGTGGATACATGTGTGGTTTGTGGTAAGAACAGACATGCAATGACACTGGGTGTGGTTCATGAAAAGAACACACATGCAATGACACTGGTGTATCCTTATGTGGTTTGTGAGAAGAACACAGATGCAATGACTCTAGCTGTGGTTCATGAAAAGAACACACATGTAAGGACACTGGTGGATCCATATGTGGTTCATGAGAAGAACACACATGCAATGACACTGGGTGTGGTTCATGAAAAGAACACACATGCAGTGACACTGGTGGATCCATGTGGTTTGTGAGAAGAACAGTCATGCAATGACTCTAGCTATGGTTCATGAAAAGAACACACATGCAATGACACTGGTGGATCCATGTGTGGTTTGTGAATAGAACAGACATGCAATCACACTAGGTGGATCCATGTGTGGTTTGTTTAGAGGAACAGACATGCAATGACACTGGGTGTGGTTCATGAAAAGAATAGACATGCAATGACACTAGTGGATCCTTATGTGGTTTGGTTAGAAGAACACACATGCAATGACTCTAGCTATGGTTCATGAAAAGAACACACATGCAATGACACTGGTGGATCCATGTGTGGTTTGTGAAAAGAACAGACATGCAATCACACTGGGTGTGGTTCATGAAAAGAACACACATCCAATGCCACTGGTGGATCCATGTGCGGTTTGTGGAAAGAATAGACATGCAATGACACTGGGTGTGGTTCTTGAAAAGAACACACATGCAATGACACTGGTGTATCCTTATGTGGTTTCTGAGAAGAACACACATGCAATGACTCTAGCTATGGTTCATGAAAAGAACACACATGAAATGACATTGGTGGATCCATGTGCGGTTTGTGAAAAGAACAGACATGCAATCACACTAGGTGGATCCCTGTGTGGTTTGTTTAGAGGAACAGACAAGCAATGACACTGGGTGTGGTTCATGAAAAGAACAGACATGTAATGGCACTGGTGGATCCTTATGTGGTTTGTTTAGAAGAACACACATGCAATGACTCTAGCTGTGGTTCATGAAAAGAACACACATGCAATGACACTAGTGGATCCATGTGTGGTTTGTGAAAAGAACAGACATGCGATCACACTGGGTGTGGTTCATGATAAGAACACACATCCAATGACACTGGTGGATCCATGTGTGGTTTGTGGAAAGAACAGACATGCAATGACACTGGGTGTGGTTCATGAAAAGAACACACATGCAATGACACTGGTGTATCCTTATGTGGTTTGTGAGAAGAACACAGATGCAATAACTCTAGCGGTGGTTCATGAAAAGAACACACATGCAATGACACTAGTGGATCCTTATGTGGTTTGTGAGAAGAACATACATGAAGTGACTCTAGCTATGGTTCATGAAAAGAACACACATGATATGACACTGGTGGATCCATGTGTGGTTTGTGAAAAGAACACACATGCAATGACAATAGGTGGATCCATGTGTGGTTTGTTTAGAGGAACATACATGCAATGACACCGGGTGTGGTTCATGAAAAGAACACACATGCAATGACACCGGTGGATCCTTATGTGGTTTGTGAGAAGAACACACATGCAATGACTCTAGCTATGGTTCGTGAAAAGAACACACATGCAATGACACTGGTGGATCCATGTGTGGTTTGTGGAAAGAACAGACATGCAATGACACTGGTGGATCCATATGTGGTTCATGAGAAGAACACACATGCAATGACACTGGGTGTGGTTCATGAAAAGAACACACGTCCAATGACACTGGTGGATACATGTGTGGTTTGTGGTAAGAACAGACATGCAATGACACTGGGTGTGGTTCATGAAAAGAACACACATGCAATGACACTGGTGTATCCTTATGTGGTTTGTGAGAAGAACACAGATGCAATGACTCTAGCTGTGGTTCATGAAAAGAACACACATGTAACGACACTGGTAGATCCATATGTGGTTCATGAGAAGAACACACATGCAATGACACTGGGTGTGGTTCATGAAAAGAACACACATGCAATGACACTGGTGGATCCATGTGGTTTGTGAGAAGAACAGACATGCAATGACTCTAGCTGTGGTTCATGAAAAGAACACACATGCAATGACACTGGTGGATCCATGTGTGGTTTGTGAATAGAACAGACATGCAATCACACTAGGTGGATCCATGTGTGGTTTGTTTAGCGGAACAGACATGCAATGACACTGGGTGTGGTTCATGAAAAGAATAGACATGCAATGACACTAGTGGATCCTTATGTGGTTTGGTTAGAAGAACACACATGCAATGACTCTAGCTATGGTTCATGAAAATAACACACATGCAATGACACTGGTGGATCCATGTGTGGTTTGTGAATTGAACAGACATGCAATCACACTGGGTGTGGTTCATGAAAAGAACACACATCCAATGCCACTGGTGGATCCATGTGCGGTTTGTGGAAAGAATAGACATGCAATGACACTGGGTGTGGTTCTTGAAAAGAACACACATGCAATGACACTGGTGTATCCTTATGTGGTTTCTGAGAAGAACACACATGCAATGACTCTAGCTATGGTTCATGAAAAGAACACACATGAATTGACATTGCTGGATCCATGCGCGGTTTGTGAAAAGAACAGACATGCAATCACACTAGGTGGATCCCTCTGTGGTTTGTTTAGAGGAACAGACAAGCAATGACACTGGGTGTGGATCATGAAAAGAACAGACATGTAATGGCACTGGTGGATCCTTATGTGGTTTGTTTAGAAGAACACACATGCAATGACTCTAGTTGTGGTTCATGAAAAGAACACACATGCAATGACACTAGTGGATCCATGTGTGGTTTGTGAAAAGAACAGACATGCGATCACACTGGGTGTGGTTCATGAAAAGAACACACATCCAATGACACTGGTGGATCCATGTGTGGTTTGTGGAAAGAACAGACATGCAATGACACTGGGTGTGGTTCATGAAAAGAACACACATGCAATGACACTGGTGTATCCTTATGTGGTTTGTGAGAAGAACACAGATGCAATAACTCTAGCGGTGGTTCATGAAAAGAACACACATGCAATGACACTAGTGGATCCTTATGTGGTTTGTGAGAAGAACATACATGCAGTGACTCTAGCTATGGTTCATGAAAAGAACACACATGCTATGACACTGGTGGATCCATGTGTGGTTTGTGAAAAGAACACACATGCAATGACAGTAGGTGGATCCATGTGTGGTTTGTTTAGAGGAACATACATGCAATGACACCGGGTGTGGTTCATGAAAAGAACACACATGCAATGACACTGGTGGATCCTTATGTGGTTTGTGAGAAGAACACACATGCAATGACTCTAGCTATGGTTCGTGAAAAGAACACACATGCAATGACACTGGTGGATCCATGTGTGGTTTGTGGAAAGAACAGACATGCAATGACACTGGTGGATCCATGTGTGGTTCATGAGAAGAACATACATGCAGTCACACTGGGTGTGGTTCATGAAAAGAACACACGTCCAATGACACTGGTGGATACATGTGTGGTTTGTGGTAAGAACAGACATGCAATGACACTGGGTGTGGTTCATGAAAAGAACACACATGCAATGACACTGGTGTATCCTTATGTGGTTTGTGAGAAGAACACAGATGCAATGACTCTAGCTGTGGTTCATGAAAAGAACACACATGTAAGGACACTGGTGGATCCATATGTGGTTCATGAGAAGAACACACATGCAATGACACTGGGTGTGGTTCATGAAAAGAACACACATGCAATGACACTGGTGGATCCATGTGGTTTGTGAGAAGAACAGACATGCAATGACTCTAGCTATGGTTCATGAAAAGAACACACATGCAATGACACTGGTGGATCCATGTGTGGTTTGTGAATAGAACAGACATGCAATCACACTAGGTGGATCCATGTGTGGTTTGTTTAGAGGAACAGACATGCAATGACACTGGGTGTGGTTCATGAAAAGAATAGATAGGCAATGACACTAGTGGATCCTTATGTGGTTTGGTTAGAAGAACACACATGCAATGACTCTAGCTATGGTTCATGAAAAGAACACACATGCAATGACACTGGTGGATCCATGTGTGGTTTGTGAAAATAACAGACATGCAATCACACTGGGTGTGGTTCATGAAAAGAACACACATCCAATGCCACTGGTGGATCCATGTGCGGTTTGTGGAAAGAATAGACATGCAATGACACTGGGTGTGGTTCTTGAAAAGAACACACATGCAATGACACTGGTGTATCCTTATGTGGTTTCTGAGAAGAACACACATGCAATGACTCTAGCTATGGTTCATGAAAAGAACACACATGAAATGACATTGGTGGATCCATGTGCGGTTTGTGAAAAGAACAGACATGCAATCACACTAGGTGGATCCCTGTGTGGTTTGTTTAGAGGAACAGACAAGCAATGACACTGGGTGTGGTTCATGAAAAGAACAGACATGTAATGGCACTGGTGGATCCTTATGTGGTTTGTTTAGAAGAACACACATGCAATGACTCTAGCTGTGGTTCATGAAAAGAACACACATGAAATGACACTAGTGGATCCATGTGTGGTTTGTGAAAAGAACAGACATGCGATCACACTGGGTGTGGTTCATGAAAAGAACACACATCCAATGACACTGGTGGATCCATGTGTGGTTTGTGGAAAGAACAGACATGCAATGACACTGGGTGTGGTTCATGAAAAGAACACACATGCAATGACACTGGTGTATCCTTATGTGGTTTGTGAGAAGAACACAGATGCAATAACTCTAGCGGTGGTTCATGAAAAGAACACACATGCAATGACACTAGTGGATCCTTATGTGGTTTGTGAGAAGAACATACATGAAGTGACTCTAGCTATGGTTCATGAAAAGAACACACATGATATGACACTGGTGGATCCATGTGTGGTTTGTGAAAAGAACACACATGCAATGACAATAGGTGGATCCATGTGTGGTTTGTTTAGAGGAACATACATGCAATGACACCGGGTGTGGTTCATGAAAAGAACACACATGCAATGACACCGGTGGATCCTTATGTGGTTTGTGAGAAGAACACACATGCAATGACTCTAGCTATGGTTCGTGAAAAGAACACACATGCAATGACACTGGTGGATCCATGTGTGGTTTGTGGAAAGAACAGACATGCAATGACACTGGTGGATCCATATGTGGTTCATGAGAAGAACACACATGCAATGACACTGGGTGTGGTTCATGAAAAGAACACACGTCCAATGACACTGGTGGATACATGTGTGGTTTGTGGTAAGAACAGACATGCAATGACACTGGGTGTGGTTCATGAAAAGAACACACATGCAATGACACTGGTGTATCCTTATGTGGTTTGTGAGAAGAACACAGATGCAATGACTCTAGCTGTGGTTCATGAAAAGAACACACATGTAAGGACACTGGTGGATCCATATGTGGTTCATGAGAAGAACACACATGCAATGACACTGGGTGTGGTTCATGAAAAGAACACACATGCAATGACACTGGTGGATCCATGTGGTTTGTGAGAAGAACAGACATGCAATGACTCTAGCTATGGTTCATGAAAAGAACACACATGCAATGACACTGGTGGATCCATGTGTGGTTTGTGAATAGAACAGACATGCAATCACACTAGGTGGATCCATGTGTGTTTTGTTTAGCGGAACAGACATGCAATGACACTGGGTGTGGTTCATGAAAAGAATAGACATGCAATGACACTAGTGGATCCTTATGTGGTTTGGTTAGAAGAACACACATGCAATGACTCTAGCTATGGTTCATGAAAATAACACACATGCAATGACACTGGTGGATCCATGTGTGGTTTGTGAATTGAACAGACATGCAATCACACTGGGTGTGGTTCATGAAAAGAACACACATCCAATGCCACTGGTGGATCCATGTGCGGTTTGTGGAAAGAATAGACATGCAATGACACTAGGTGTGGTTCTTGAAAAGAACACACATGCAATGACACTGGTGTATCCTTATGTGGTTTCTGAGAAGAACACACATGCAATGACTCTAGCTATGGTTCATGAAAAGAACACACATGAATTGACATTGGTGGATCCATGCGCGGTTTGTGAAAAGAACAGACATGCAATCACACTAGGTGGATCCCTCTGTGGTTTGTTTAGAGGAACAGACAAGCAATGACACTGGGTGTGGTTCATGAAAAGAACAGACATGTAATGGCACTGGTGGATCCTTATGTGGTTTGTTTAGAAGAACACACATGCAATGACTCTAGTTGTGGTTCATGAAAAGAACACACATGCAATGACACTAGTGGATCCATGTGTGGTTTGTGAAAAGAACAGACATGCGATCACACTGGGTGTGGTTCATGAAAAGAACACACATCCAATGACACTGGTGGATCCATGTGTGGTTTGTGGAAAGAACAGACATGCAATGACACTGGGTGTGGTTCATGAAAAGAACACACATGCAATGACACTGGTGTATCCTTATGTGGTTTGTGAGAAGAACACAGATGCAATAACTCTAGCGGTGGTTCATGAAAAGAACACACATGCAATGACACTAGTGGATCCTTATGTGGTTTGTGAGAAGAACATACATGAAGTGACTCTAGCTATGGTTCATGAAAAGAACACACATGATATGACACTGGTGGATCCATGTGTGGTTTGTGAAAAGAACACACATGCAATGACAATAGGTGGATCCATGTGTGGTTTGTTTAGAGGAACATACATGCAATGACACCGGGTGTGGTTCATGAAAAGAACACACATGCAATGACACCGGTGGATCCTTATGTGGTTTGTGAGAAGAACACACATGCAATGACTCTAGCTATGGTTCGTGAAAAGAACACACATGCAATGACACTGGTGGATCCATGTGTGGTTTGTGGAAAGAACAGACATGCAATGACACTGGTGGATCCATATGTGGTTCATGAGAAGAACACACATGCAATGACACTGGGTGTGGTTCATGAAAAGAACACACGTCCAATGACACTGGTGGATACATGTGTGGTTTGTGGTAAGAACAGACATGCAATGACACTGGGTGTGGTTCATGAAAAGAACACACATGCAATGACACTGGTGTATCCTTATGTGGTTTGTGAGAAGAACACAGATGCAATGACTCTAGCTGTGGTTCATGAAAAGAACACACATGTAAGGACACTGGTGGATTCATATGTGGTTCATGAGAAGAACACACATGCAATGACACTGGGTGTGGTTCATGAAAAGAACACACATGCAATGACACTGGTGGATCCATGTGGTTTGTGAGAAGAACAGACATGCAATGACTCTAGCTATGGTTCATGAAAAGAACACACATGCAATGACACTGGTGGATCCATGTGTGGTTTGTGAATAGAACAGACATGCAATCACACTAGGTGGATCCATGTGTGGTTTGTTTAGCGGAACAGACATGCAATGACACTGGGTGTGGTTCATGAAAAGAATAGACATGCAATGACACTAGTGGATCCTTATGTGGTTTGGTTAGAAGAACACACATGCAATGACTCTAGCTATGGTTCATGAAAATAACACACATGCAATGACACTGGTGGATCCATGTGTGGTTTGTGAATTGAACAGACATGCAATCACACTGGGTGTGGTTCATGAAAAGAACACACATCCAATGCCACTGGTGGATCCATGTGCGGTTTGTGGAAAGAATAGACATGCAATGACACTAGGTGTGGTTCTTGAAAAGAACACACATGCAATGACACTGGTGTATCCTTATGTGGTTTCTGAGAAGAACACACATGCAATGACTCTAGCTATGGTTCATGAAAAGAACACACATGAATTGACATTGGTGGATCCATGCGCGGTTTGTGAAAAGAACAGACATGCAATCACACTAGGTGGATCCCTCTGTGGTTTGTTTAGAGGAACAGACAAGCAATGACACTGGGTGTGGTTCATGAAAAGAACAGACATGTAATGGCACTGGTGGATCCTTATGTGGTTTGTTTAGAAGAACACACATGCAATGACTCTAGTTGTGGTTCATGAAAAGAACACACATGCAATGACACTAGTGGATCCATGTGTGGTTTGTGAAAAGAACAGACATGCGATCACACTGGGTGTGGTTCATGAAAAGAACACACATCCAATGACACTGGTGGATCCATGTGTGGTTTGTGGAAAGAACAGACATGCAATGACACTGGGTGTGGTTCATGAAAAGAACACACATGCAATGACACTGGTGTATCCTTATGTGGTTTGTGAGAAGAACACAGATGCAATAACTCTAGCGGTGGTTCATGAAAAGAACACACATGCAATGACACTAGTGGATCCTTATGTGGTTTGTGAGAAGAACATACATGCAGTGACTCTAGCTATGGTTCATGAAAAGAACACACATGCTATGACACTGGTGGATCCATGTGTGGTTTGTGAAAAGAACACACATGCAATGACAGTAGGTGGATCCATGTGTGGTTTGTTTAGAGGAACATACATGCAATGACACCGGGTGTGGTTCATGAAAAGAACACATATGCAATGACACTGGTGGATCCTTATGTGGCTTGTGAGAAGAACACACATGCAATGACTCTAGCTATGGTTCGTGAAAAGAACACACATGCAATGACACTGGTGGATCCATGTGTGGTTTGTGGAAAGAACAGACATGCAATGACACTGGTGGATCCATGTGTGGTTCATGAGAAGAACATACATGCAGTCACACTGGGTGTGGTTCATGAAAAGAACACACGTCCAATGACACTGGTGGATACATGTGTGGTTTGTGGTAAGAACAGACATGCAATGACACTGGGTGTGGTTCATGAAAAGAACACACATGCAATGACACTGGTGTATCCTTATGTGGTTTGTGAGAAGAACACAGGTGCAATGACTCTAGCTGTGGTTCATGAAAAGAACACACATGTAAGGACACTGGTGGATCCATATGTGGTTCATGAGAAGAACACACATGCAATGACACTGGGTGTGGTTCATGAAAAGAACACACATGCAATGACACTGGTGGATCCATGTGGTTTGTGAGAAGAACAGACATGCAATGACTCTAGCTATGGTTCATGAAAAGAACACACATGCAATGACACTGGTGGATCCATGTGTGGTTTGTGAATAGAACAGACATGCAATCACACTAGGTGGATCCATGTGTGGTTTGTTTAGAGGAACAGACATGCAATGACACTGGGTGTGGTTCATGAAAAGAATAGATAGGCAATGACACTAGTGGATCCTTATGTGGTTTGGTTAGAAGAACACACATGCAATGACTCTAGCTATGGTTCATGAAAAGAACACACATGCAATGACACTGGTGGATCCATGTGTGGTTTGTGAAAATAACAGACATGCAATCACACTGGGTGTGGTTCATGAAAAGAACACACATCCAATGCCACTGGTGGATCCATGTGCGGTTTGTGGAAAGAATAGACATGCAATGACACTGGGTGTGGTTCTTGAAAAGAACACACATGCAATGACACTGGTGTATCCTTATGTGGTTTCTGAGAAGAACACACATGCAATGACTCTAGCTATGGTTCATGAAAAGAACACACATGAAATGACATTGGTGGATCCATGTGCGGTTTGTGAAAAGAACAGACATGCAATCACACTAGGTGGATCCCTGTGTGGTTTGTTTAGAGGAACAGACAAGCAATGACACTGGGTGTGGTTCATGAAAAGAACAGACATGTAATGGCACTGGTGGATCCTTATGTGGTTTGTTTAGAAGAACACACATGCAATGACTCTAGCTGTGGTTCATGAAAAGAACACACATGCAATGACACTAGTGGATCCATGTGTGGTTTGTGAAAAGAACAGACATGCGATCACACTGGGTGTGGTTCATGATAAGAACACACATCCAATGACACTGGTGGATCCATGTGTGGTTTGTGGAAAGAACAGACATGCAATGACACTGGGTGTGGTTCATGAAAAGAACACACATGCAATGACACTGGTGTATCCTTATGTGGTTTGTGAGAAGAACACAGATGCAATAACTCTAGCGGTGGTTCATGAAAAGAACACACATGCAATGACACTAGTGGATCCTTATGTGGTTTGTGAGAAGAACATACATGCAGTGACTCTAGCTATGGTTCATGAAAAGAACACACATGCTATGACACTGGTGGATCCATGTGTGTTTTGTGAAAAGAACACACATGCAATGACAATAGGTGGATCCATGTGTGGTTTGTTTAGAGGAACATACATGCAATGACACCGGGTGTGGTTCATGAAAAGAACACACATGCAATGACACTGGTGGATCCTTATGTGGTTTGTGAGAAGAACACACATGCAATGACTCTAGCTATGGTTCGTGAAAAGAACACACATGCAATGACACTGGTGGATCCATGTGTGGTTTGTGGAAAGAACAGACATGCAATGACAATGGTGGATCCATGTGTGGTTCATGAGAAGAACAGACATGCAGTCACACTAGGTGTGGTTCATGAAAAGAACACACGTCCAATGACACTGGTGGATACATGTGTGGTTTGTGGTAAGAACAGACATGCAATGACACTGGGTGTGGTTCATGAAAAGAACACACATGCAATGACACTGGTGTATCCTTATGTGGTTTGTGAGAAGAACACAGATGCAATGACTCTAGCTGTGGTTCATGAAAAGAACACACATGTAAGGACACTGGTGGATCCATATGTGGTTCATGAGAAGAACACACATGCAATGACACTGGGTGTGGTTCATGAAAAGAACACACATGCAGTGACACTGGTGGATCCATGTGGTTTGTGAGAAGAACAGACATGCAATGACTCTAGCTATGGTTCATGAAAAGAACACACATGCAATGACACTGGTGGATCCATGTGTGGTTTGTGAATAGAACAGACATGCAATCACACTAGGTGGATCCATGTGTGGTTTGTTTAGAGGAACAGACATGCAATGACACTGGGTGTGGTTCATGAAAAGAATAGACATGCAATGACACTAGTGGATCCTTATGTGGTTTGGTTAGAAGAACACACATGCAATGACTCTAGCTATGGTTCATGAAAAGAACACACATGCAATGACACTGGTGGATCCATGTGTGGTTTGTGAAAAGAACAGACATGCAATCACACTGGGTGTGGTTCATGAAAAGAACACACATCCAATGCCACTGGTGGATCCATGTGCGGTTTGTGGAAAGAATAGACATGCAATGACACTGGGTGTGGTTCTTGAAAAGAACACACATGCAATGACACTGGTGTATCCTTATGTGGTTTCTGAGAAGAACACACATGCAATGACTCTAGCTATGGTTCATGAAAAGAACACACATGAAATGACATTGGTGGATCCATGTGCGGTTTGTGAAAAGAACAGACATGCAATCACACTAGGTGGATCCCTGTGTGGTTTGTTTAGAGGAACAGACAAGCAATGACACTGGGTGTGGTTCATGAAAAGAACAGACATGTAATGGCACTGGTGGATCCTTATGTGGTTTGTTTAGAAGAACACACATGCAATGACTCTAGCTGTGGTTCATGAAAAGAACACACATGCAATGACACTAGTGGATCCATGTGTGGTTTGTGAAAAGAACAGACATGCGATCACACTGGGTGTGGTTCATGATAAGAACACACATCCAATGACACTGGTGGATCCATGTGTGGTTTGTGGAAAGAACAGACATGCAATGACACTGGGTGTGGTTCATGAAAAGAACACACATGCAATGACACTGGTGTATCCTTATGTGGTTTGTGAGAAGAACACAGATGCAATAACTCTAGCGGTGGTTCATGAAAAGAACACACATGCAATGACACTAGTGGATCCTTATGTGGTTTGTGAGAAGAACATACATGAAGTGACTCTAGCTATGGTTCATGAAAAGAACACACATGATATGACACTGGTGGATCCATGTGTGGTTTGTGAAAAGAACACACATGCAATGACAATAGGTGGATCCATGTGTGGTTTGTTTAGAGGAACATACATGCAATGACACCGGGTGTGGTTCATGAAAAGAACACACATGCAATGACACCGGTGGATCCTTATGTGGTTTGTGAGAAGAACACACATGCAATGACTCTAGCTATGGTTCGTGAAAAGAACACACATGCAATGACACTGGTGGATCCATGTGTGGTTTGTGGAAAGAACAGACATGCAATGACACTGGTGGATCCATATGTGGTTCATGAGAAGAACACACATGCAATGACACTGGGTGTGGTTCATGAAAAGAACACACGTCCAATGACACTGGTGGATACATGTGTGGTTTGTGGTAAGAACAGACATGCAATGACACTGGGTGTGGTTCATGAAAAGAACACACATGCAATGACACTGGTGTATCCTTATGTGGTTTGTGAGAAGAACACAGATGCAATGACTCTAGCTGTGGTTCATGAAAAGAACACACATGTAACGACACTGGTAGATCCATATGTGGTTCATGAGAAGAACACACATGCAATGACACTGGGTGTGGTTCATGAAAAGAACACACATGCAATGACACTGGTGGATCCATGTGGTTTGTGAGAAGAACAGACATGCAATGACTCTAGCTGTGGTTCATGAAAAGAACACACATGCAATGACACTGGTGGATCCATGTGTGGTTTGTGAATAGAACAGACATGCAATCACACTAGGTGGATCCATGTGTGGTTTGTTTAGCGGAACAGACATGCAATGACACTGGGTGTGGTTCATGAAAAGAATAGACATGCAATGACACTAGTGGATCCTTATGTGGTTTGGTTAGAAGAACACACATGCAATGACTCTAGCTATGGTTCATGAAAATAACACACATGCAATGACACTGGTGGATCCATGTGTGGTTTGTGAATTGAACAGACATGCAATCACACTGGGTGTGGTTCATGAAAAGAACACACATCCAATGCCACTGGTGGATCCATGTGCGGTTTGTGGAAAGAATAGACATGCAATGACACTGGGTGTGGTTCTTGAAAAGAACACACATGCAATGACACTGGTGTATCCTTATGTGGTTTCTGAGAAGAACACACATGCAATGACTCTAGCTATGGTTCATGAAAAGAACACACATGAATTGACATTGCTGGATCCATGCGCGGTTTGTGAAAAGAACAGACATGCAATCACACTAGGTGGATCCCTCTGTGGTTTGTTTAGAGGAACAGACAAGCAATGACACTGGGTGTGGATCATGAAAAGAACAGACATGTAATGGCACTGGTGGATCCTTATGTGGTTTGTTTAGAAGAACACACATGCAATGACTCTAGTTGTGGTTCATGAAAAGAACACACATGCAATGACACTAGTGGATCCATGTGTGGTTTGTGAAAAGAACAGACATGCGATCACACTGGGTGTGGTTCATGAAAAGAACACACATCCAATGACACTGGTGGATCCATGTGTGGTTTGTGGAAAGAACAGACATGCAATGACACTGGGTGTGGTTCATGAAAAGAACACACATGCAATGACACTGGTGTATCCTTATGTGGTTTGTGAGAAGAACACAGATGCAATAACTCTAGCGGTGGTTCATGAAAAGAACACACATGCAATGACACTAGTGGATCCTTATGTGGTTTGTGAGAAGAACATACATGCAGTGACTCTAGCTATGGTTCATGAAAAGAACACACATGCTATGACACTGGTGGATCCATGTGTGGTTTGTGAAAAGAACACACATGCAATGACAGTAGGTGGATCCATGTGTGGTTTGTTTAGAGGAACATACATGCAATGACACCGGGTGTGGTTCATGAAAAGAACACACATGCAATGACACTGGTGGATCCTTATGTGGTTTGTGAGAAGAACACACATGCAATGACTCTAGCTATGGTTCGTGAAAAGAACACACATGCAATGACACTGGTGGATCCATGTGTGGTTTGTGGAAAGAACAGACATGCAATGACACTGGTGGATCCATGTGTGGTTCATGAGAAGAACATACATGCAGTCACACTGGGTGTGGTTCATGAAAAGAACACACGTCCAATGACACTGGTGGATACATGTGTGGTTTGTGGTAAGAACAGACATGCAATGACACTGGGTGTGGTTCATGAAAAGAACACACATGCAATGACACTGGTGTATCCTTATGTGGTTTGTGAGAAGAACACAGATGCAATGACTCTAGCTGTGGTTCATGAAAAGAACACACATGTAAGGACACTGGTGGATCCATATGTGGTTCATGAGAAGAACACACATGCAATGACACTGGGTGTGGTTCATGAAAAGAACACACATGCAATGACACTGGTGGATCCATGTGGTTTGTGAGAAGAACAGACATGCAATGACTCTAGCTATGGTTCATGAAAAGAACACACATGCAATGACACTGGTGGATCCATGTGTGGTTTGTGAATAGAACAGACATGCAATCACACTAGGTGGATCCATGTGTGGTTTGTTTAGAGGAACAGACATGCAATGACACTGGGTGTGGTTCATGAAAAGAATAGATAGGCAATGACACTAGTGGATCCTTATGTGGTTTGGTTAGAAGAACACACATGCAATGACTCTAGCTATGGTTCATGAAAAGAACACACATGCAATGACACTGGTGGATCCATGTGTGGTTTGTGAAAATAACAGACATGCAATCACACTGGGTGTGGTTCATGAAAAGAACACACATCCAATGCCACTGGTGGATCCATGTGCGGTTTGTGGAAAGAATAGACATGCAATGACACTGGGTGTGGTTCTTGAAAAGAACACACATGCAATGACACTGGTGTATCCTTATGTGGTTTCTGAGAAGAACACACATGCAATGACTCTAGCTATGGTTCATGAAAAGAACACACATGAAATGACATTGGTGGATCCATGTGCGGTTTGTGAAAAGAACAGACATGCAATCACACTAGGTGGATCCCTGTGTGGTTTGTTTAGAGGAACAGACAAGCAATGACACTGGGTGTGGTTCATGAAAAGAACAGACATGTAATGGCACTGGTGGATCCTTATGTGGTTTGTTTAGAAGAACACACATGCAATGACTCTAGCTGTGGTTCATGAAAAGAACACACATGAAATGACACTAGTGGATCCATGTGTGGTTTGTGAAAAGAACAGACATGCGATCACACTGGGTGTGGTTCATGAAAAGAACACACATCCAATGACACTGGTGGATCCATGTGTGGTTTGTGGAAAGAACAGACATGCAATGACACTGGGTGTGGTTCATGAAAAGAACACACATGCAATGACACTGGTGTATCCTTATGTGGTTTGTGAGAAGAACACAGATGCAATAACTCTAGCGGTGGTTCATGAAAAGAACACACATGCAATGACACTAGTGGATCCTTATGTGGTTTGTGAGAAGAACATACATGAAGTGACTCTAGCTATGGTTCATGAAAAGAACACACATGATATGACACTGGTGGATCCATGTGTGGTTTGTGAAAAGAACACACATGCAATGACAATAGGTGGATCCATGTGTGGTTTGTTTAGAGGAACATACATGCAATGACACCGGGTGTGGTTCATGAAAAGAACACACATGCAATGACACCGGTGGATCCTTATGTGGTTTGTGAGAAGAACACACATGCAATGACTCTAGCTATGGTTCGTGAAAAGAACACACATGCAATGACACTGGTGGATCCATGTGTGGTTTGTGGAAAGAACAGACATGCAATGACACTGGTGGATCCATATGTGGTTCATGAGAAGAACACACATGCAATGACACTGGGTGTGGTTCATGAAAAGAACACACGTCCAATGACACTGGTGGATACATGTGTGGTTTGTGGTAAGAACAGACATGCAATGACACTGGGTGTGGTTCATGAAAAGAACACACATGCAATGACACTGGTGTATCCTTATGTGGTTTGTGAGAAGAACACAGATGCAATGACTCTAGCTGTGGTTCATGAAAAGAACACACATGTAAGGACACTGGTGGATCCATATGTGGTTCATGAGAAGAACACACATGCAATGACACTGGGTGTGGTTCATGAAAAGAACACACATGCAATGACACTGGTGGATCCATGTGGTTTGTGAGAAGAACAGACATGCAATGACTCTAGCTATGGTTCATGAAAAGAACACACATGCAATGACACTGGTGGATCCATGTGTGGTTTGTGAATAGAACAGACATGCAATCACACTAGGTGGATCCATGTGTGTTTTGTTTAGCGGAACAGACATGCAATGACACTGGGTGTGGTTCATGAAAAGAATAGACATGCAATGACACTAGTGGATCCTTATGTGGTTTGGTTAGAAGAACACACATGCAATGACTCTAGCTATGGTTCATGAAAATAACACACATGCAATGACACTGGTGGATCCATGTGTGGTTTGTGAATTGAACAGACATGCAATCACACTGGGTGTGGTTCATGAAAAGAACACACATCCAATGCCACTGGTGGATCCATGTGCGGTTTGTGGAAAGAATAGACATGCAATGACACTAGGTGTGGTTCTTGAAAAGAACACACATGCAATGACACTGGTGTATCCTTATGTGGTTTCTGAGAAGAACACACATGCAATGACTCTAGCTATGGTTCATGAAAAGAACACACATGAATTGACATTGGTGGATCCATGCGCGGTTTGTGAAAAGAACAGACATGCAATCACACTAGGTGGATCCCTCTGTGGTTTGTTTAGAGGAACAGACAAGCAATGACACTGGGTGTGGTTCATGAAAAGAACAGACATGTAATGGCACTGGTGGATCCTTATGTGGTTTGTTTAGAAGAACACACATGCAATGACTCTAGTTGTGGTTCATGAAAAGAACACACATGCAATGACACTAGTGGATCCATGTGTGGTTTGTGAAAAGAACAGACATGCGATCACACTGGGTGTGGTTCATGAAAAGAACACACATCCAATGACACTGGTGGATCCATGTGTGGTTTGTGGAAAGAACAGACATGCAATGACACTGGGTGTGGTTCATGAAAAGAACACACATGCAATGACACTGGTGTATCCTTATGTGGTTTGTGAGAAGAACACAGATGCAATAACTCTAGCGGTGGTTCATGAAAAGAACACACATGCAATGACACTAGTGGATCCTTATGTGGTTTGTGAGAAGAACATACATGAAGTGACTCTAGCTATGGTTCATGAAAAGAACACACATGATATGACACTGGTGGATCCATGTGTGGTTTGTGAAAAGAACACACATGCAATGACAATAGGTGGATCCATGTGTGGTTTGTTTAGAGGAACATACATGCAATGACACCGGGTGTGGTTCATGAAAAGAACACACATGCAATGACACCGGTGGATCCTTATGTGGTTTGTGAGAAGAACACACATGCAATGACTCTAGCTATGGTTCGTGAAAAGAACACACATGCAATGACACTGGTGGATCCATGTGTGGTTTGTGGAAAGAACAGACATGCAATGACACTGGTGGATCCATATGTGGTTCATGAGAAGAACACACATGCAATGACACTGGGTGTGGTTCATGAAAAGAACACACGTCCAATGACACTGGTGGATACATGTGTGGTTTGTGGTAAGAACAGACATGCAATGACACTGGGTGTGGTTCATGAAAAGAACACACATGCAATGACACTGGTGTATCCTTATGTGGTTTGTGAGAAGAACACAGATGCAATGACTCTAGCTGTGGTTCATGAAAAGAACACACATGTAAGGACACTGGTGGATTCATATGTGGTTCATGAGAAGAACACACATGCAATGACACTGGGTGTGGTTCATGAAAAGAACACACATGCAATGACACTGGTGGATCCATGTGGTTTGTGAGAAGAACAGACATGCAATGACTCTAGCTATGGTTCATGAAAAGAACACACATGCAATGACACTGGTGGATCCATGTGTGGTTTGTGAATAGAACAGACATGCAATCACACTAGGTGGATCCATGTGTGGTTTGTTTAGCGGAACAGACATGCAATGACACTGGGTGTGGTTCATGAAAAGAATAGACATGCAATGACACTAGTGGATCCTTATGTGGTTTGGTTAGAAGAACACACATGCAATGACTCTAGCTATGGTTCATGAAAATAACACACATGCAATGACACTGGTGGATCCATGTGTGGTTTGTGAATTGAACAGACATGCAATCACACTGGGTGTGGTTCATGAAAAGAACACACATCCAATGCCACTGGTGGATCCATGTGCGGTTTGTGGAAAGAATAGACATGCAATGACACTAGGTGTGGTTCTTGAAAAGAACACACATGCAATGACACTGGTGTATCCTTATGTGGTTTCTGAGAAGAACACACATGCAATGACTCTAGCTATGGTTCATGAAAAGAACACACATGAATTGACATTGGTGGATCCATGCGCGGTTTGTGAAAAGAACAGACATGCAATCACACTAGGTGGATCCCTCTGTGGTTTGTTTAGAGGAACAGACAAGCAATGACACTGGGTGTGGTTCATGAAAAGAACAGACATGTAATGGCACTGGTGGATCCTTATGTGGTTTGTTTAGAAGAACACACATGCAATGACTCTAGTTGTGGTTCATGAAAAGAACACACATGCAATGACACTAGTGGATCCATGTGTGGTTTGTGAAAAGAACAGACATGCGATCACACTGGGTGTGGTTCATGAAAAGAACACACATCCAATGACACTGGTGGATCCATGTGTGGTTTGTGGAAAGAACAGACATGCAATGACACTGGGTGTGGTTCATGAAAAGAACACACATGCAATGACACTGGTGTATCCTTATGTGGTTTGTGAGAAGAACACAGATGCAATAACTCTAGCGGTGGTTCATGAAAAGAACACACATGCAATGACACTAGTGGATCCTTATGTGGTTTGTGAGAAGAACATACATGCAGTGACTCTAGCTATGGTTCATGAAAAGAACACACATGCTATGACACTGGTGGATCCATGTGTGGTTTGTGAAAAGAACACACATGCAATGACAGTAGGTGGATCCATGTGTGGTTTGTTTAGAGGAACATACATGCAATGACACCGGGTGTGGTTCATGAAAAGAACACATATGCAATGACACTGGTGGATCCTTATGTGGCTTGTGAGAAGAACACACATGCAATGACTCTAGCTATGGTTCGTGAAAAGAACACACATGCAATGACACTGGTGGATCCATGTGTGGTTTGTGGAAAGAACAGACATGCAATGACACTGGTGGATCCATGTGTGGTTCATGAGAAGAACATACATGCAGTCACACTGGGTGTGGTTCATGAAAAGAACACACGTCCAATGACACTGGTGGATACATGTGTGGTTTGTGGTAAGAACAGACATGCAATGACACTGGGTGTGGTTCATGAAAAGAACACACATGCAATGACACTGGTGTATCCTTATGTGGTTTGTGAGAAGAACACAGGTGCAATGACTCTAGCTGTGGTTCATGAAAAGAACACACATGTAAGGACACTGGTGGATCCATATGTGGTTCATGAGAAGAACACACATGCAATGACACTGGGTGTGGTTCATGAAAAGAACACACATGCAATGACACTGGTGGATCCATGTGGTTTGTGAGAAGAACAGACATGCAATGACTCTAGCTATGGTTCATGAAAAGAACACACATGCAATGACACTGGTGGATCCATGTGTGGTTTGTGAATAGAACAGACATGCAATCACACTAGGTGGATCCATGTGTGGTTTGTTTAGAGGAACAGACATGCAATGACACTGGGTGTGGTTCATGAAAAGAATAGATAGGCAATGGCACTAGTGGATCCTTATGTGGTTTGGTTAGAAGAACACACATGCAATGACTCTAGCTATGGTTCATGAAAAGAACACACATGCAATGACACTGGTGGATCCATGTGTGGTTTGTGAAAATAACAGACATGCAATCACACTGGGTGTGGTTCATGAAAAGAACACACATCCAATGCCACTGGTGGATCCATGTGCGGTTTGTGGAAAGAATAGACATGCAATGACACTGGGTGTGGTTCTTGAAAAGAACACACATGCAATGACACTGGTGTATCCTTATGTGGTTTCTGAGAAGAACACACATGCAATGACTCTAGCTATGGTTCATGAAAAGAACACACATGAAATGACATTGGTGGATCCATGTGCGGTTTGTGAAAAGAACAGACATGCAATCACACTAGGTGGATCCCTGTGTGGTTTGTTTAGAGGAACAGACAAGCAATGACACTGGGTGTGGTTCATGAAAAGAACAGACATGTAATGGCACTGGTGGATCCTTATGTGGTTTGTTTAGAAGAACACACATGCAATGACTCTAGCTGTGGTTCATGAAAAGAACACACATGAAATGACACTAGTGGATCCATGTGTGGTTTGTGAAAAGAACAGACATGCGATCACACTGGGTGTGGTTCATGAAAAGAACACACATCCAATGACACTGGTGGATCCATGTGTGGTTTGTGGAAAGAACAGACATGCAATGACACTGGGTGTGGTTCATGAAAAGAACACACATGCAATGACACTGGTGTATCCTTATGTGGTTTGTGAGAAGAACACAGATGCAATAACTCTAGCGGTGGTTCATGAAAAGAACACACATGCAATGACACTAGTGGATCCTTATGTGGTTTGTGAGAAGAACATACATGAAGTGACTCTAGCTATGGTTCATGAAAAGAACACACATGCTATGACAATGGTGGATCCATGTGTGGTTTGTGAAAAGAACACACATGCAATGACAGTAGGTGGATCCATGTGTGGTTTGTTTAGAGGAACATACATGCAATGACACCGGGTGTGGTTCACGAAAAGAACACACATGCAATGACACTGGTGGATCCTTATGTGGTTTTGAGAAGAACACACATGCAATGACTCTAGCTATGGTTCGTGAAAAGAACACACATGCAATGACACTGGTGGATCCATGTGTGGTTTGTGGAAAGAACAGACATGCAATGACACTGGTGGATCCATGTGTGGTTCATGAGAAGAACAGACATGCAGTCACACTGGGTGTGGTTCATGAAAAGAACACGCGTCCAATGACACTGGTGGATACATGTGTGGTTTGTGGTAAGAACAGACATGCAATGACACTGGGTGTGGTTCATGAAAAGAACACACATGCAATGGCACTGGTGTATCCTTATGTGGTTTGTGAGAAGAACACAGATGCAATGACTCTAGCTGTGGTTCATGAAAAGAACACACATGCAATTACACTGGTGGATCCTTATGTGGTTTGTGAGAAGAACATACATGCAATGACTCTAGCTATGGTTCATGAAAAGAACACACATGCTATGACACTGGTGGAACCATGTGGGGTTTGTGAAAAGAACACTGCAATGACACTAGGTGGATCCATGTGTGGTTTGTTTAGAGGAACATACATGCAATCACACTAGGTGTGGTTCATGAAAAGAACACACATGCAATGACACTGGTGGATCCATGTGTGGTTCATGAGAAGAACACACATGCAATGACACTGGGTGTGGTTCATGAAAAGAACACACATGCAATGACACTGGTGTATCCTTATGTGGTTTGTGAGAAGAACACACATGCAATGACTCTAGCTATGGTTCGTGAAAAGAACACACATGCAATGACACTGGTGGATCCATGTGTGGTTTGTGGAAAGAACAGACATGCAATGACTCTAGCTGTGATTCACGAAAAGAACAAACATGCAATGACACTGGTGGATCCATGTGTGGTTCATGAGAAGAACGCACCTCCAATGACACTGGTGGATACATGTGTGGTTTGTTTAGAGGAACAGACACGCAATGACACTGGATGTGGTTCATGAGAAGAACACACATGCAATGACACTGGTGGATCCATGTGTGGTTTGTGAGAAGAACACACATGCTGGTTCATGAAAAGAACACACATGCAATCACACTGGTGGATCCATGTGTGGTTCATGAGAAGAACACACATGCAACGACACTGGGTGTGGTTCATGAAAAGAACACACATGCAATGACACTGGTGGATCCATGTGTGG
Source organism: Avena sativa (assembly GCA_916181665.1). NCBI lineage: Eukaryota > Viridiplantae > Streptophyta > Magnoliopsida > Poales > Poaceae > Avena > Avena sativa. The sequence goes on along the minus strand of OV702289.1, from coordinate 536,232,140 downwards.
TTTGTGAGAAGCACACACATGCAATGACTCTAGCTGTGGTTCATGAAAAGAACACACATGCAATCACACTGGTGGATCCATGTGTGGTTCATGAGAAGAACACACATGCAACGACACTGGGTGTGGTTCATGAAAAGAACACACATGCAATGACACTGGTGGATCCATGTGGTTTGTGAGAAGAACAGACATGCAATGACTCTAGCTATGGTTCATGAAAAGAACACACATGCAATGACACTGGTGGATCCATGTGTGGTTTGTGAATAGAACAGACATGCAATCACACTAGGTGGATCCATGTGTGGTTTGTTTAGAGGAACAGACATGCAATTACACTGGGTGTGGTTCATGAAAAGAACACACATGCAATGACTCTAGCTATGGTTCATGAAAATAACACACATGCAATGACACTGGTGGATCCATGTGTGGTTTGTGAAAAGAACAGACATGCAATCACACTGGGTGTGGTTCATTAAAAGAACACACATCCAATGACACTGGTGGATTCATGTGCGGTTTGTGGAAAGAACATACATGCAATGACACTGGGTGTGGTTCATGAAAAGAACACACATGCAATGACACTGGTGTATCCTTATGTGGTTTCTGAGAAGAACACACATGCAATGACTCTAGCTATGGTTCATGAAAAGAACACACATGCAATGACACTGGTGGATCCATGTGTGGTTTGTGAAAAGAACAGACATGCAATCACACTAGGTGGATCCCTGTGTGGTTTGTTTAGAGGAACAGGCATGCAATGACACTGGGTGTGGTTCATGAAAAGAACAGACATGCAATGGCACTGGTGGATCCTTATGTGGTTTGTTTAGAAGAACACACATGCAATGACTCTAGCTGTGGTTCATGAAAAGAACACACATGCAATGACACTGGTGGATCCATGTGTGGTTTGTGAAAAGAACAGACATGCGATCACACTAGGTGTGGTTCATGAAAAGAACACACATCCAATGACACTGGTGGATCCATGTGTGGTTTGTGGAAAGAACAGACATGCAATGACACTGCGTGTGGTTCATGAAAAGAACACACATGGAATGACACTGGTGTATCCTTATGTGGTTTCTGAGAAGAACACAGATGCAATAACTCTAGCTGTGGTTCATGAAAAGAACACACATGCAATGACACTGGTGGATCCTTATGTGGTTTGTGAGAAGAACATACATGTAGTGACTCTAGCTATGGTTCATGAAAAGAACACACATGCAATGACACTAGTGGATCCATGTGTGGTTTGTGAAAAGAACACACATGAAATGACACTAGGTGGATCCATGTGTGGTTTGTTTAGAGGAACAAACATGCAATGACACTGGGTGTGGTTCATGAAAATAACAGACATGCAACGACACTGGTGGATCCTTATGTGGTTTGTTTAGAAGAACACACATGCAATGTCTCTAGCTGTGGTTCATTAAAAGAACACACATGCAATGGCACTAGTGGATCCATGTGTGGTTTGTGAAAACAACAGACATGCAATCACACTAGGTGGATCCATGTGTGGTTTGTGGAAAGAACAGACATGCAATGACTCTAGCTGCGGTTCATGAAAAGAACAGACATGCAATGACACTGGTGGATCCATTTGTGGTTCATGAGAAGAACAGCCATGCAATCACAATGGGTGTGGTTCATGAAAAGAACACACGTCCAATGACACTGGTGGATACATGTGTGGTTTGTGGTAAGAACAGACATGCAATGACACTGGGTGTGGTTCATGAAAAGAACACACATGCAATGACACTGGTGTATCCTTATGTGGTTTGTGAGAAGAACAGACATGCAATGACTCTAGGTGTGGTTCGTGAAAAGAACACACATGCAATGATACTGGTGGATCCATGTGTGGTTTGTGAGAAGAACAGACATGCAATCACACTGTGTGTGGTTCATGAAAAGAACACACATCCAGTGACAATGGTGGATCCATGTGTGGTTTGTTTAGAGGAACAGAGATGCAATGACACTGGGTGTGGTTCATGAAAAAAATAGACATGCAATGACACTGGTGGATCCTTATGTGGTTTGTTTAGAAGAACACACATGCAATGACTCTAGCTGTGGTTCATGAAAAGAACACACATGCAATGACACTGGTGGATCCATGTGTGGTTTGTGAAAAGAACAGACATGCAATCACACTGGGTGTGGTTCATGAAAAGAACACACATCCAATGACACTAGTGGATCCATGTGTAGTTTGTAGAAAGAACAGACATGCAATGACACTGGGTGTGGTTCATGAAAAGAACACACATGCAATGACACTGGTGTATCCTTATGTGTTTTGTGAGAAGAACACACATGCATTGACTCTAGCTGTGGTTCATGAAAAGAACACACATGCAATGACACTGGTGGATCCTTATGTGGTTTGTGAGAAGAACATACATGCAATGACTCTAGCTATGGTTCATGAAAAGAACACACATGCAATGACACTGGTGGATACATGTGTTGTTTGTGAAAAGAACACACATGCAATGACACTAGGTGGATCCATATGTGGTTTGTTTAGAGGAATAGACATTTAATGACACTGGGTGTGGTTCATGAAAAGAACAGACATGCAACGACACTTGTGGATCCTTATGTGGTTTGTTTAGAAGAACACACATGCAATGTCTCTAGATGTGGTTCATGAAAAGAACACACATGCAATGACACTGGTGGATCCATGTGTGGTTTGTGAAAAGAACAGACATGCAATCACACTAGGTAGATCCCTGTGTGGTTTGTGGAAAGAACAGACATGCAATGACTCATGTTGTGGTTCATGAAAAGAATAGACATGCAATGACACCGGTGGATCCATGTGTGGTTCATGAGAAGAACAGACATGCAATCACACTGGGTGTGGTTCATGAAAAGAACACATGTCCAATGACACTAGTGGATACATGTGTGGTTTGTGGCATGAACAGACATGCAATGACACTGGGTGTGGTTCATGAAAAGAACACACATGCGATGACACTGGTGTATCCTTATGTGGTTTGTGAGAAGAACACACATGCAATGACTCTAGCTGTGGTTCATTAAAAGAACACACATGCAATGACACTGGTGGATCCATGTGTGGTTTGTGGAAAGAACAGACATGCATTGACTCTAGCTGTGGTTCACGAAAAGAACAGACATGCAATGACACTGATGGATCCATGTGTGGTTCATGAGAAGAATACACATCTAATGACACTGGTGGATCCTTGTGTGGTTTGTTTAGAGGAACAGACATGCAATGACACTGGCTGTGGTTCATGAGAAGAACACACATGCAGTGACACTGGTGGATCCATGTGTGGTTTGTGAGAAGAACACACAAGGAATGACTCTAGCTGTGGTTCATGAAAAGAACAGACATGCAATGACACTGGTGGATCCTTATGTGGTTTGTTTAGAAGAACACACATGCAATGACTCTAGCTGTGGTTCATGAAAAGAACACACATGCAATAACACTGGTGGATCCATGTTTGGTTTGTGAAAAGAACAGACATGCAATGACTCTAGGTGGATCCATGTGTGGTTTGTTTAGAGGAACAAACATGCAATGACACTGGGTGTGGTTCATGAAAAGAACAAACATCCAACAACACTGGTGGATCCTTATGTGGTTTGTTTAGAAGAACACACATGCAATGTCTCTAGCTGTGGTTCATGAAAGAACACACATGCGATGACACTATGGATCCATGTTTGGTTTGTGAAAAGAATAGACATGCAATGACTCTAGCTGCGGTTCATGAAAAGAACAGACATGTAATGACACTGGTGGATCCATTTGTGGTTCATGAGAAGAACAGACATGCAATGACACTGGGTGTGGTTCATGAAAAGAACATACGTCCAATGACACTGGTGGATACGTGTGTGGTTTGTGGTAAGAACAGACATGCAATGACACTGGGTGTGGTTCATGAAAAGAACACACATGCAATGACACTGGTGTATCCTTATGTGGTTTGTGAGAAGAACACACATGCCATGACTCTAGGTGTGGTTCGTGAAAAGAACACTCATGCAATGGCACTGGTGGATCCATGTGTGGTTTGTGAGAAGAACAGACATGCAATCTCACTAGGTGTGGTTCATGAAAAGAACACACATCGAGTGACAATGGTGGTTCCATGTGTGGTTTGTTTAGAGGAACAGACATGCAATGACACTGGGTGTGGTTCATGAAAAAAATAGACATGCAATGACACTGGTGGATCCTTATGTGGTTTGTTTAGAAGAACACACATGCAATGACTCTAGCTGTGGTTCATGAAAAAAACACACATGCAATGACACTGGTGGATCCATGTGTGGTTTGTGAAAAGAACAAGCATGCAATCACACTAGGTGTGGTTCATGAAAAGAACACACATCCAATGACACTAGTGGATCCATGTGTAGTTTGTAGAAAGAATAGACATGCAATGACACTGGGTGTGGTTCATGAAAAGAACACACATGCAATGACACTGGTGTATCCTTATGTGGTTTGTGAGAAGAACACACATGCATTGACTCTAGCTGTGGTTCATGAAAAGAACACACATGCAATGACACTGGTGGATCCTTATGTGGTTTGTGAGAAGAACATACATGTAATGACTCTAGCTATGGTTCATTAAAAGGACACACATGCAATGACACTAGGTGGATCCATATGTGGTTTGTTTAGAGGAATAGAGATGCAATGACACTGGGTGTGGTTCATGAAAAGAACAGACATGCAAAGACACTTGTGGATCCTTATGTGGTTTGTTTAGAAGAACACACATGCAATGTCTCTAGCTGTGGTTCATGAAAAGAACACACATGCAATGAAACTGGTGGATCCATGTGTGGTTTGTGAAAAGAATAGACATGCAATCACACTAGGTAGATCCATGTGTAGTTTATGGAAAGAACATACATGCAATGACACTGGTGGATCCATGTGTGGTTCATGAGAAGAACAGACATGCAATCACACTGGGTGTGGTTCATGAAAAGAACACATGTCCAATGACACTAGTGGATACATGTGTGGTTTGTGGCATGAACAGACATGCAATGACACTGGGTGTGGTTCATGAAAAGAACACACATGCGATGACACTGGTGTATCCTTATGTGGTTTGTGAGAAGAACACACATGCAATGACTCTAGCTGTGGTTCGTTAAAAGAACACACATGCAATGACACTGGTGGATCCATGTGTGGTTTGTGGAAGAACAGACATGCAATGACTCTAGCTGTGGTTCACGAAAAGAATAGACATGCAATGACACTGATGGATCCATGTGTGATTCATGAGAAGAATACACATCTAATGACACTGGTGGATCCTTGTGTGGTTTGTTTAGAGGAACAGACATGCAATGACACTGGCTGTGGTTCATGAGAAGAACACACATGCAGTGACACTGGTGGATCCATGTGTGGTTTGTGAGAAGAACACACAAGGAATGACTCTAGCTGTGGTTCATGAAAAGAAGACACATGCAATGACACTGGTGGATCCATGTTTGGTTTGTGAAAAGAACAGACATGCAATCACACTGGGTGTGGTTCATGAAAAGAACACACATACAATGACACTGGTGGATCCATGTGTTGTTTGTGGAAAGAACAAACTTGCAATGACACTGGGTGTGGTTCATGAAAAGATAACACATGCAATGACATTGGTGTATCCTTATGTGGTTTGTGAGAAGAACACACATGCAATGACTCTAGCTGTGGTTCATGAAAAGAACACACATGCAATGACACTGGTGGATCCTTATGTTTTTTGTGAGAAGAACATACATGAAATGACTCTAGCTATGGTTCATGAAAAGAATGCACATGCAACGACACTAGTGGATCTATGTGTGGTTGGTGAAAATAACACACATGCAATGACTCTAGGTGGATCCATGTGTGGTTTGTTTAGAGGAACAAACATGCAATGACACTGGGTGTGGTTCATGAAAAGAACAAACATGCAACAGCACTGGTGGATCCTTCTGTGGTTTGTTTAGAAGAACACACATGCAATGTCTCTAGCTGTGGTTCATGAAAAGAACACACATGCAATGACACTGGTGGATCCATGTGTGGTTTGTGAAAAGAACACACATGCAATGACTCTAGCTGTGGTTCGTTAAAAGAACACACATGCAATGACACTGGTGGATCCATGTGTGGTTTGTGGAAAGAAGAGACATGCAATGACTCTAGCTGTGGTTCACGAAAAGAACAGACATGCAATGACACTGATGGATCCATGTGTGATTCATGAGAAGAATACACATCTAATGATACTGGTGGATCCTTGTGTGGTTTGTTTAGAGGAACAGACATGCAATGACACTGGCTGTGGTTCATGAGAAGAACACACATGCAGTGACACTGGAGGATCCATGTGTGGTTTGTGAGAAGAACACACAAGGAATGACTCTAGCTATGGTTCATGAAAAGAACAGACATGCAATGACACTGGTGGATCCTTATGTGGTTTGTTTAGAAGAACACACATGCAATGACTCTAGCTGTGGTTCATGAAAAGTACACACATGCAATGACACTGGTGGATCCATGTTTGGTTTGTGAAAAGAACAGACATGCAATCACACTGGGTGTGGTTCATGAAAAGAACACACATACAATGACACTGGTGGATCCATGTGTCGTTTGTGGAAAGAACAAACTTGCAATGACACTGGGTGTGGTCCATGAAAAGATAACACATGCAATGACATTGGTGTATCCTTATGTGGTTTGTGAGAAGAACACACATGCAATGACTCTAGCTGTGGTTCATGAAAATAACACACATGCAATGACACTGGTGGATCCTTATGTTTTTTGTGAGAAGAACATACATGAAATGACTCTAGCTATGGTTCATGAAAAGAATGCACATGCAACGACACTAGTGGATCTCTGTGTGGTTGGTGAAAAGAACACACATGCAATGACTCTAGGTGGATCCATGTGTGGTTTGTTTAGAGGAACAAACATGCAATGACACTGGGTGTGGTTCATGAAAAGAACAAACATGCAATAACACTGGTGGATCCTTATGTGGTCTGTTTAGAAGAACACACATGCAATGTCTCTAGCTGTGGTTCATGAAAATAACACATATGCAATGACACTGGTGGATCCATGTGTGGTTTGTGAAAAGAACATACATGCAATCACACTAGGTGGATCCAAGTGTGGTTTGTGGAAAGAAGAGACATGCAATGACTCTAGCTATGGTTCATGAAAAGAACAGACATGCAATGGCACTGGTAGATCTATGTGTGGTTCATGAGAAGAACATACGTGCAATCACACTGGGTGTGGTTCATGACAAGAACACACATCCAATGCCACTGGTGGATCCATGTGTGGTTTGTTTAGAGGAACATACATGCAATGACACTAGGTGTGGTTCATGAAAAGAATAGACATGCAATGACACTGGTGGATCCTTATGTGGTTTGTTTAGAAGAACACACATGCAATGACTCTAGCTGTGGTTCATGAAAAGAATACACATGCAATGACAATGGTGGATCCATGTGTGGTTTGTGAAAAGAACAGACATGCAATCACACTGGGTGTGGTTCATAAAAAGAACACACATCCAATGACACTAGTGGATCCATGTGTGGTTTGTGGAAAGAGCAGACATGAAATGACACTGTTGTGGTTCATGAAAAGAACACACATGCAATGACACTGGTGTATCTTTATGTAGTTTGTGAGAAGACCACACATGCAATGACTCTAGCTGTGGTTCATGAAAAGAATAAACATGCAATGACACTGGTGGATCCTTATGTGGTTTGTGAGAAGAACATACATGCAATGACTCTAGCTATGGTTCATGAAAAGAAAACACATGCAATGACTGGTGGATACATGTGTTGTTTGTGAAAAGAACACACATGCAATGACACTAGGTGGATCCATGGGTGGTTTGTTTATAGGAACAGACATGCAATGACACTAGGTGGATCCATGTGTGGTTTGGTTAGTGGAACAGACATGCAATGACACCGGGTGTGGTTCATGAAAAGAACACATGCAATGACACTGGTGGATCCTTATGTGGTTTGTGAGAAGAACATACATGGAATGACTCTAGCTATGGTTCATGAAAATAACACACATGCAATGACACTGGTGTATCCTTATGTGGTTTGTGAGCAGAACACACATGCATTGACTCTAGGTGTGGTTCATGAAAAGAACACACATGCAATGACACTGGTGGATCTTTATGTGGTTTGTGAGAAGAACATACATGCAATGACTCTAGCTATGGTTCATGAAAAGAACACACATACAATGACACTGGTGGATCCATGTGTCGTTTGTGGAAAGAACAAACTTGCAATGACACTGGGTGTGGTCCATGAAAAGATAACACATGCAATGACATTGGTGTATCCTTATGTGGTTTGTGAGAAGAACACACATGCAATGACTCTAGCTGTGGTTCATGAAAATAACACACATGCAATGACACTGGTGGATCCTTATGTTTTTTGTGAGAAGAACATACATGAAATGACTCTAGCTATGGTTCATGAAAAGAATGCACATGCAACGACACTAGTGGATCTCTGTGTGGTTGGTGAAAAGAACACACATGCAATGACTCTAGGTGGATCCATGTGTGGTTTGTTTAGAGGAACAAACATGCAATGACACTGGGTGTGGTTCATGAAAAGAACAAACATGCAATAACACTGGTGGATCCTTATGTGGTCTGTTTAGAAGAACACACATGCAATGTCTCTAGCTGTGGTTCATGAAAATAACACATATGCAATGACACTGGTGGATCCATGTGTGGTTTGTGAAAAGAACATACATGCAATCACACTAGGTGGATCCAAGTGTGGTTTGTGGAAAGAAGAGACATGCAATGACTCTAGCTATGGTTCATGAAAAGAACAGACATGCAATGGCACTGGTAGATCTATGTGTGGTTCATGAGAAGAACATACGTGCAATCACACTGGGTGTGGTTCATGACAAGAACACACATCCAATGCCACTGGTGGATCCATGTGTGGTTTGTTTAGAGGAACATACATGCAATGACACTAGGTGTGGTTCATGAAAATAATAGACATGCAATGACACTGGTGGATCCTTATGTGGTTTGTTTAGAAGAACACACATGCAATGACTCTAGCTGTGGTTCATGAAAAGAATACACATGCAATGACAATGGTGGATCCATGTGTGGTTTGTGAAAAGAACAGACATGCAATCACACTGGGTGTGGTTCATAAAAAGAACACACATCCAATGACACTAGTGGATCCATGTGTGGTTTGTGGAAAGAGCAGACATGAAATGACACTGTTGTGGTTCATGAAAAGAACACACATGCAATGACACTGGTGTATCTTTATGTAGTTTGTGAGAAGACCACACATGCAATGACTCTAGCTGTGGTTCATGAAAAGAATAAACATGCAATGACACTGGTGGATCCTTATGTGGTTTGTGAGAAGAACATACATGCAATGACTCTAGCTATGGTTCATGAAAAGAAAACACATGCAATGACTGGTGGATACATGTGTTGTTTGTGAAAAGAACACACATGCAATGACACTAGGTGGATCCATGGGTGGTTTGTTTATAGGAACAGACATGCAATGACACTAGGTGGATCCATGTGTGGTTTGGTTAGTGGAACAGACATGCAATGACACCGGGTGTGGTTCATGAAAAGAACACATGCAATGACACTGGTGGATCCTTATGTGGTTTGTGAGAAGAACATACATGGAATGACTCTAGCTATGGTTCATGAAAATAACACACATGCAATGACACTGGTGTATCCTTATGTGGTTTGTGAGCAGAACACACATGCATTGACTCTAGGTGTGGTTCATGAAAAGAACACACATGCAATGACACTGGTGGATCTTTATGTGGTTTGTGAGAAGAACATACATGCAATGACTCTAGCTATGGTTCATGAAAAGAACACACATGCAATGACACTTGTGGATACATGTGTTGTTTGTGAAAAGACAACACATGCAATGACACTAGGTGGATCCATGTGTGGTTTGTTTAGAGGAACAAACATGCAATGACACTAGGTGGATCCATGTGTGGTTTGTTTAGAGGAACAGACATGCAATGACACTGGGTGTGGTTCATGAAAAGAACACATGCAATGACACTGGTGGATCCTTATGTGGTTTGTGAGAAGAACATACATGCAATGACTGTAGCTATGGTTCATGAAAATAACACACATGCAATGACACTGGTGGATCCATGTGTGGTTTGTGGAAAGAACAGACATGCAATGACTCTAGCTGTGGTTCACGAAAAGAACAGACATGCAATGACACTGATGGATCCATGTGTGGTTCATGAGAATAATACACATCTAATGACACTGGTGGATCCTTGTGTGGTTTGTTTAGAGTAACAAACATGAAATGACACTGGGTGTGGTTCATGAGAAGAACACACATGCAGTGACACTGGTGGATCCATGTGTGGTTTGTGAGAAGAACACACAAGCAAGGACTCTAGCTGTGGTTCATGAAAAGAACAGACATGCAATGACACTGGTGGATCCTTATGTGGTTTGCTTAGAAGAACACACATGCAATGACTCTAGCTGTGGTTCATGAAAAGAACACACATGCAATAACACTGGTGGATCCATGTTTGGTTTGTGAAAAGAACAGACATGCAATCACGCTGGGTGTGGTTCATGAAAAGAACACACATCGAATGACACTGGCGGATCCATGTGTCGTTTGTGGAAAGAACAGACTTGCAATGACACTGGGTGTGGTTCATGAAAAGAACACACATGCAATGACACGGGTGTATCCTTATGTGGTTTGTGAGAAGAACACACATGCAATGACTCTAGCTGTGGTTCATGAAAAGAACACACATGCAATGACACTGGTGGATCCATGTGTGTTTTGTGGAAAGAACATACATGCAATGACTCTAGCTGTGGTTCACGAAAAGAACAGACATGCAATGACACTGGTGGATCCATGTGTGGTTTGTGGAAAGAAGAGACATGCAATGACTCTAGCTGTGGTTCACGAAAAGAACAGACATGCAATGACACTGATGGATCCATGTGTGATTCATGAGAAGAATACACATCTAATGACACTGGTGGATCCTTGTGTGGTTTGTTTAGAGGAACAGACATGCAATGACACTGGCTGTGGTTCATGAGAAGAACACACATGCAGTGACACTGGAGGATCCATGTGTGGTTTGTGAGAAGAACACACAAGGAATGACTCTAGCTATGGTTCATGAAAAGAACAGACATGCAATGACACTGGTGGATCCTTATGTGGTTTGTTTAGAAGAACACACATGCAATGACTCTAGTTGTGGTTCATGAGAAGAACACACATGCAATGACACTGGTGGATCCATGTTTGGTTTGTGAAAAGAACAGACATGCAATCACACTGGGTGTGGTTCATGAAAAGAACACACATACAATGACACTGGTGGATCCATGTGTCGTTTGTGGAAAGAACAAACTTGCAATGACACTGGGTGTGGTCCATGAAAAGATAACACATGCAATGACATTGGTGTATCCTTATGTGGTTTGTGAGAAGAACACACATGCAATGACTCTAGCTGTGGTTCATGAAAATAACACACATGCAATGACACTGGTGGATCCTTATGTTTTTTGTGAGAAGAACATACATGAAATGACTCTAGCTATGGTTCATGAAAAGAATGCACATGCAACGACACTAGTGGATCTCTGTGTGGTTGGTGAAAAGAACACACATGCAATGACTCTAGGTGGATCCATGTGTGGTTTGTTTAGAGGAACAAACATGCAATGACACTGGGTGTGGTTCATGAAAAGAACAAACATGCAATAACACTGGTGGATCCTTATGTGGTCTGTTTAGAAGAACACACATGCAATGTCTCTAGCTGTGGTTCATGAAAATAACACATATGCAATGACACTGGTGGATCCATGTGTGGTTTGTGAAAAGAACATACATGCAATCACACTAGGTGGATCCAAGTGTGGTTTGTGGAAAGAAGAGACATGCAATGACTCTAGCTATGGTTCATGAAAAGAACAGACATGCAATGGCACTGGTAGATCTATGTGTGGTTCATGAGAAGAACATACGTGCAATCACACTGGGTGTGGTTCATGACAAGAACACACATCCAATGCCACTGGTGGATCCATGTGTGGTTTGTTTAGAGGAACATACATGCAATGACACTAGGTGTGGTTCATGAAAAGAATAGACATGCAATGACACTGGTGGATCCTTATGTGGTTTGTTTAGAAGAACACACATGCAATGACTCTAGCTGTGGTTCATGAAAAGAATACACATGCAATGACAATGGTGGATCCATGTGTGGTTTGTGAAAAGAACAGACATGCAATCACACTGGGTGTGGTTCATAAAAAGAACACACATCCAATGACACTAGTGGATCCATGTGTGGTTTGTGGAAAGAGCAGACATGAAATGACACTGTTGTGGTTCATGAAAAGAACACACATGCAATGACACTGGTGTATCTTTATGTAGTTTGTGAGAAGACCACACATGCAATGACTCTAGTTGTGGTTCATGAAAAGAATAAACATGCAATGACACTGGTGGATCCTTATGTGGTTTGTGAGAAGAACATACATGCAATGACTCTAGCTATGGTTCATGAAAAGAAAACACATGCAATGACTGGTGGATACATGTGTTGTTTGTGAAAAGAACACACATGCAATGACACTAGGTGGATCCATGGGTGGTTTGTTTATAGGAACAGACATGCAATGACACTAGGTGGATCCATGTGTGGTTTGGTTAGTGGAACAGACATGCAATGACACCGGGTGTGGTTCATGAAAAGAACACATGCAATGACACTGGTGGATCCTTATGTGGTTTGTGAGAAGAACATACATGGAATGACTCTAGCTATGGTTCATGAAAATAACACACATGCAATGACACTGGTGTATCCTTATGTGGTTTGTGAGCAGAACACACATGCATTGACTCTAGGTGTGGTTCATGAAAAGAACACACATGCAATGACACTGGTGGATCTTTATGTGGTTTGTGAGAAGAACATACATGCAATGACTCTAGCTATGGTTCATGAAAAGAACACACATGCAATGACACTGGTGGATACATGTGTTGTTTGTGAAAAGACAACACATGCAATGACACTAGGTGGATCCATGTGTGGTTTGTTTAGAGGAACAAACATGCAATGACACTAGGTGGATCCATGTGTGGTTTCTTTAGAGGAACAGACATGCAATGACACTGGGTGTGGTTCATGAAAAGAACACATGCAATGACACTGGTGGATCCTTATGTGGTTTGTGAGAAGAACATACATGCAATGACTGTAGCTATGGTTCATGAAAATAACACACATGCAATGACACTGGTGGATCCATGTGTGGTTTGTGGAAAGAACAGACATGCAATGACTCTAGCTGTGGTTCACGAAAAGAACAGACATGCAATGACACTGATGGATCCATGTGTGGTTCATGAGAATAATACACATCTAATGACACTGGTGGATCCTTGTGTGGTTTGTTTAGAGTAACAAACATGAAATGACACTGGGTGTGGTTCATGAGAAGAACACACATGCAGTGACACTGGTGGATCCATGTGTGGTTTGTGAGAAGAACACACAAGCAAGGACTCTAGCTGTGGTTCATGAAAAGAACAGACATGCAATGACACTGGTGGATCCTTATGTGGTTTGCTTAGAAGAACACACAAGCAATGACTCTAGCTGTGGTTCATGAAAAGAACACACATGCAATAACACTGGTGGATCCATGTTTGGTTTGTGAAAAGAACATACATGCAATCACGCTGGGTGTGGTTCATGAAAAGAACACACATCGAATGACACTGGCGGATCCATGTGTCGTTTGTGGAAAGAACAGACTTGCAATGACACTGGGTGTGGTTCATGAAAAGAACACACATGCAATGACACGGGTGTATCCTTATGTGGTTTGTGAGAAGAACACACATGCAATGACTCTAGCTGTGGTTCATGAAAAGAACACACATGCAATGACACTGGTGGATCCTTATGTGGTTTGTGAGAAGAACATACATGTAGTGACTCTAGCTATGGTTCATGAAAAGAACACACGTGCAATGACACTAGTGGATCCATGTGTGGTTTGTTTAGAGGAACAAACATGCAATGACACTAGGTGGATCCATGTGTGGTTTGTTTAGAGGAACAGACATGCAATGACACTGGGTGTGGTTCATGAAAAGAACAAACATGCAACAACACTGGTGGATCCTTATGTGGTTTGTTTAGAAGAACACACATGCAATGTCTCTAGCTGTGTTTCATGAAAATAACACACATGCAATGACACTAGTGGATCCATGTGTGGTTTGTGAAAAGAATAAACATGCAATCACACTAGGTGGATCCAAGTGTGGTTTGTGGAAAGAAAAGACATGCAATGACTCGAGCTGTGGTTCATGAAAAGAACACACATCCAATGACACTAGTGGATCCATGTGTGGTTTGTGGAAAGAACATACATGCAATGACACTGGGTGTGGTTCATGAAAAGAACATACATGCAATGACACTGGTGTATCCTTATGTGGTTTGTGAGAAGAACATACATGCAATGACTCTAGCTATGGTTCATGAAAATAACACACATGCAATGACACTGGTGGATCCATGTGTGGTTTGTGGAAAGAACAGACATGCAATGACTCTAGCTGTGGTTCACGAAAAGAACAGACATGCAATGACACTGATGGATCCATGTGTGGTTCATGAGAAGAATACACATCTAATGACACTGGTGGATCCTTGTGCGGTTTGTTTAGAGGAACGGACATGCAATGACACTAGCTGTGGTTCATGAGAAGAACACACATGTAGTGACACTGGTGGATCCATGTGTGGTTTGTGAGAAGAACACAAAAGCAATGACTAGCTGTGGTTCATGAAAAGAACAGACATGCAATGACACTGGTGGATCCTTATGTGGTTTGTTTAGAAGAACACACATGCAATGACTCTAGCTGTGGTTCATGAAAAGAACACACATGCAATAACACTGGTGGATCCATGTTTGGTTTGTGAAAAGAATAGACATGCAATCACACTGGGTGTGGTTCATGAAAAGAACACAGATCTAATGACACTGGTGGATCGATGTGTCGTTTGTGGAAAGAACATACTTGCAATGACACTGGGTGTGGTTCATGAAAAGAACACAGATGCAATGACACGGGTGTATCCTTATGTAGTTTGTGGGAAGAACACACATGCAATGACTCTAGCTGTGGTTCATGAAAAGAACACACATGCAATGACACTGGTGGATCCTTATGTGGTTTGTGAGAAGAACATACATGAAATGACCCTAGCTATGGTTCATGAAAAGAACGCACATGCAATGACACTAGTGGATCCATGTGTGGTTTGTGAAAAGAACACACATGCAATGACACTAGGTGGATCCATGTGTGGTTTGTTTAGAGGAACATAAATGCAATGACACTAGGTGTGGTTCATGTTAAGAACAGACATGCAATGACACTGGTGGATCCTTATGTGGTTTGTTTAGAAGAACACACATGCAATGACTCTAGCAGTGGTTCATGAAAAGAATACACATGCAATGACACTGGTGGATCCATGTGTGGTTTGTGAAAAGAACAGACATGCAATCACACTGGGTGTGGTTCATGAAAGGAACACACATCCAATGACACTAGTGGATCCATGTGTGGTTTGTGGAAAGAACAGACATGCAATGACACTGGGTGTGGTTGATGAAAAGAACACACATGCAATGACACTGGGTGTGGTTCATGAAAAGAACAAACATGCAACAACACTGGTAGATCCTTATGTGGTTTGTTTAGAAGAACACACATGCAATGTCTCTAGCTCTAGTTCATGAAAATAACACACCTGCAATGACACTGGTGGATCCATGTGTGGTTTTTGAAAAGAACAGACATGCAATCACACTAGGTGGATCCAAGTGTGGTTTGTGGAAAGAAAAGACATGCAATGACTCTACTTGTGGTTCATGAAAAGAACAGACATGCAATGGCACTGGAGGATCTATGTGTGGTTCATGAGAAGAACAGACATGCAATCACACTGGATGTGGTTCATGACAAGAACACACATCCAATGCCACTGGTGGATCCATGTGTGGTTTATTTAGAGGAACAGAAATGCAATGACACTAGGTGTGGTTCATGTAAAGAACAGACATGCAATGACACTGGTGGATCCTTATGTGGTTTGTTTAGAAGAACACACATGCAATGACTCTAGCAGTGGTTCATGAAAAGAATACACATGCAATGACACTGGTGGATCCATGTGTGGTTTGTGAAAAGAACAGACATGCAATCACACTGGGAGTGGTTCATGAAAGGAACACACATCCAATGACACTAGTGGATCCATGTGTGGTTTGTGGAAAGAACAGACATGCAATGACACTGGGTGTGGTTGATGAAAAGAACACACATGCAATGACACTGGTGTATCCTTATGTAGTTTGTGAGAAGACCACACATGCAATGACTCTAGCTATGGTTCATGAAAAGAATACACATGCAATGACACTGGTGGATCCTTATGTGGTTTGTGAGAAGAACATACATGCAATGACTCTAGCTATGGTTCATGAAAAGAAAACACATGCAATGACTGGTGGATACATGTGTTGTTTGTGAAAAGAACACACATCCAATGACACTAGGTGGATCCATGTGTGGTTTGTTTAGAGGAACAGACATGCAATGACACTGGGTGGATCCATGTGTGGTTTGTTTAGTGGAACAGACATGCAATGACACCGGGTGTGGTTCATGAAAAGAACACATGCAATGACACTGGTGGATCCTTATGTGGTTTTTGAGAAGAACATACATACAATGACTCTAGCTATGGTTCATCAAAATAACACACATGCAATGACACTGGTGTATCCTTATGTGGTTTGTGAGAAGAACACAGATGCAATGACTCTAGGTGTGGTTCATGAAAAGAACACACATGCAATGACACTGGTGGATCCTTATGTGGTTTGTGAGAAGAACATACATGCAATGAATCTAGCTATGGTTCATGAAAATAACACACATGCAATGACACTGGTGGATACATGTGTTGTTTGTGAAAAGAACATACATGCAATCACACTGGGTGTGGTTCATGAAAAGAACACACATCCAATGACACTAGTGGATCCATGTGTGGTTTGTGGAAAGAACAAACATGCAATGACACTGGGAGTGGTTCATGAAAAGAACACACATGCACTGACACTGGTGTCTCCTTATGTAGTTTGTGAGAAGACCACACATGCAATGACTCTAGCTATGGTTCATGAAAATAATACACATGCAATGACACTGGTGGATCCTTATGTGGTTTGTGAGAAGAACATACATGCAATGACTCTAGCTATGGTTCATGAAAAGAAAACACATGCAATGACTGGTGGATACAGGTGTTGTTTGTGAAAAGAACACACATGCAATGACACTAGGTGGATCCATGTGTGGTTTGTTTAGAGGAACAGACATGCAATGACACTGGGTGGATCCATGAGTGGTTTGTTTAGTGGAACAGACATGCAATGACACCGGGTGTGGTTCATGAAAAGAACACATGCAATGACACTGGTGGATCCTTATGTGGTTTGTGAGAAGAACATACATGCAACGACTCTAGCTATGGTTCATGAAAATAACACACATGCAATGACACAGGTGGATCCATGTGTGGTTTCTCAAAAGAACACACATGCAATGACACTAGGTGGATCCATGTGTGGTTTTTTTAGAGGAACAGACATGCAATGACACTGGGTGTGGTTCATGAAAAGAAGAGACGTGCAACGACACTGGTGGATCCTTATGTGGTTTGTTTAGAAGAACACACATGCAATGTCTCTACCTGTGGTTCATGAAAAGAACACACATGCAATGACACTGGTGGATCCATGTGTGGTTTGTGAAAAGAACACACATGCAATGACACTAGGTGGATCCATGTGTGGTTAGTTTAGAGGAACATAAATGCAATGACACTAGGTGTGGTTCATGTAAAGAACAGACATGCAATGACACTGGTGGATCCTTATGTGGTTTGTTTAGAAGAACACACATGCAATGACTCTAGCAGTGGTTCATGAAAAGAATACACATGCAATGACACTGGTGGATCCATGTGTGGTTTGTGAAAAGAACAGACATGCAATCACACTGGGTGTGGTTCATGAAAGGAACACACATCCAATGACACTAGTGGATCCATGTGTGGTTTGTGGAAAGAACAGACATGCAATGACACTAGGTGTGGTTGATGAAAAGAACACACATGCAATGACACTGGGTGTGGTTCATGAAAAGAACAAACATGCAACAACACTGGTAGATCCTTATGTGGTTTGTTTAGAAGAACACACATGCAATGTCTCTATCTCTGGTTCATGAAAATAACACACCTGCAATGACACTGGTGGATCCATGTGTGGTTTGTGAAAAGAACAGACATGCAATCACACTAGGTGGATCCAAGTGTGGTTTGTGGAAAGAAAAGACATGCAATGACTCTAGCTGTGGTTCATAAAAAGAACAGACATGCAATGGCACTAGAGGATCTATGTGTGGTTCATGAGAAGAACAGACATGCAATCACACTGGATGTGGTTCATGACAAGAACACACATCCAATGCCACTGGTGGATCCATGTGTGGTTTGTTTAGAGGAACATAAATGCAATGACACTAGGTGTGGTTCATGTAAAGAACAGACATGCAATGACACTGGTGGATCCTTATGTGGTTTGTTTAGAAGAACACACATGCAATGACTCTAGCAGTGGTTCATGAAAAGAATACACATGCAATGACACTGGTGGATCCATGTGTGGTTTGTGAAAAGAACAGACATGCAATCACACTGGGTGTGGTTCATGAAAGGAACACACATACAATGACACTAGTGGATCCATGTGTGGTTTGTGGAAAGAACAGACATGCAATGACACTGGGTGTGGTTGATGAAAAGAACACACATGCAATGACACGGGTGTATCCTTATGTAGTTTGTGAGAAGACCACACATGCAATGACTCTAGCTATGGTTCATGAAAAGAATACACATGCAATGACACTGGTGGATCCTTATGTGGTTTGTGAGAAGAACATACATGCAATGACTCTATCTATGGTTCATGAAAAGAAAACACATGCAATGACTGGTGGATACATGTGTTGTTTGTGAAAAGAACACACATCTAATGACACTAGGTGGATCCATGTGTGGTTTGTTTAGAGGAACAGACATGCAATGACACTGGGTGGATCCATGTGTGGTTTGTTTAGTGGAACAGACATGCAATGACACCGGGTGTGGTTCATGAAAAGAACACATGCAATGACACTGGTGGATCCTTATGTGGTTTTTGAGAAGAACATACATACAATGACTCTAGCTATGGTTCATGAAAATAACACACATGCAATGACACTAGTGTATCCTTATGTGGTTTGTGAGAAGAACACAGATGCAATGACTCTAGGTGTGGTTCATGAAAAGAACACACATGCAATGACACTGGTGGATCGTTATGTGGTTTGTGAGAAGAACATACATGCAATGAATCTAGCTATGGTTCATGAAAATAACACACATGCAATAACACTGGTGGATACATGTGTTGTTTGTGAAAAGAACATACATGCAATCACACTGGGTGTGGTTCATGAAAAGAACACACATCCAATGACAATAGTGGATCCATGTGTGGTTTGTGGAAAGAACAGACATGCAATGACACTGGGAGTGGTTCATGAAAAGAACACACATGCACTGACACTGGTGTATCCTTATGTAGTTTGTGAGAAGACCACACATGCAATGACTCTAGCTATGGTTCATGAAAATAATACACATGCAATGACACTGGTGGATCCTTATGTGGTTTGTGAGAAGAACATACATGCAATGACTCTAGCTATGGTTCATGAAAAGAAAACACATGCAATGACTGGTGGATACAGGTGTTGTTTGTGAAAAGAACACACATGCAATGACACTAGGTGGATCCATGTGTGGTTTGTTTAGAGGAACAGACATGCAATGACACTGGTTGGATCCATGAGTGGTTTGTTTAGTGGAACAGACATGCAATGACACCGGGTGTGGTTCATGAAAAGAACACATGCAATGACACTGGTGGATCCTTATGTGGTTTGTGAGAAGAACATACATGCAATGACTCTAGCTATGGTTCATGAAAATAACACACATGCAATGACACAGGTGGATCCATGTGTGGTTTCTCAAAAGAACACACATGCAATGACACTAGGTGGATCCATGTGTGGTTTTTTTAGAGGAACAGACATGCAATGACACTGGGTGTGGTTCATGAAAAGAAGAGACGTGCAACGACACTGGTGGATCCTTATGTGGTTTGTTTAGAAGAACACACATGCAATGTCTCTACCTGTGGTTCATGAAAAGAACACACATGCAATGACACTGGTGGATCCATGTGTAGTTTGTGAAAAGAACAGACATGCAAGCACACTAGGTGGATCCATGTGTGGTTTGTGGAAAGAACAGACATGCAATGACTCTAGCTGCGGTTCATGAAAAGAACAGACATGCAATGACACTGGTGGATCCATGTGTGGTTCATGAGAAGAACAGACATGCAATCACACTGGGTGTGGTTCATTAAAAGAACACACGTCCAATGACATTGGTGGATACATGAGTGGTTTGTGGTAAGAACAGACATGCAATGACACTGGGTGTGGTTCATGAAAAGAACACACATGCAATGACACTGGTTCATCCTTGTGTGGTTTATGAGAAGAACACACATGCAATGACTCTAGCTGTGGTTCGTGAAAAGAAGACACATGCAATGACACTGGTGGATCCATGTGTGGTGTGTGGAAAGAACAGACATGAAATGACTCTAGCTGTGGTTCACAAAAAGAACAGACATGCAATGACACTGATGGATCCATGTGTGGTTCATGAGAAGAATACACATCTAATGACACTGGTGGATCCATGTGTGGTTTGTTTAGAGGAACGGACATGCAATGACATTGGCTGTGGTTCATGAGAAGAACACACATGCAGTGACACCGGTGGATCCATGTGTAGTTTGTGAGAAGAACACACAAGCAATGACTCTAGCTGTGGTTCATGAAACGAACACACATGCAATGACACTGGTGGATCCTTATGTGGTTTGTTTAGAAGAACACACATGCAATGACTCTAGCTGTGGTTCATGAAAAGAACACACATGCAATAACACTGGTGGATCCATGTTTGGTTTGTGAAAAGAACACACATGCAATCACACTGGGTGTGGTTCATGAAAAGAACACACATCCAATGACACTGGTGGATCCATGTGTCGTTTGTGGAAAGAACATACTTGCAATGACACTGCGTGTGGTTCATGAAAATAACACACATGCAATGACACAGGTGTATCCTTATGTGGTTTGTGAGAAGAACACACATGCAATGACTCTAGCTGTGGTTCATGAAAAGAACACACATGCAATGATACTGGTGGATCCTTATGTGGTTTGCGAGAAGAACATACATGCAATGACTCTAGCTATGGTTCATGAAAAGAAAACACATGCAATAACACTAGTGGATACATGTGTTGTTTGTGAAAAGAACACACATGCAATGACACTAGGTGGATCCATGTGTGGTTTGTTTAGAGGAATAGACATGCAATGACACTGGGTGGATCCATGTGTGGTTTGTTTAGAGGAACAGACATGCAATGACACTAGGTGTGGTTCATGAAAAAACACATGCAATGACACTGGTGGATCCCGATGTGGTTTGTGAGAAGAACATACATGCAACGACTCTAGCTATGGTTCATGAAAATAACACACATGCAATGACACTGGTGGATCCATGTGTGGTTTGTGAAAAGAACACACATGCAATGACACTAGGTGGATCCATGTGTGGTTTTTTTAGAGGAACAGACATGCAATGACACTGGGTGTGGTTCATGAAAAGAAGAGACGTGCAACGACACTGGTGGATCCTTATGTGGTTTGTTTAGAAGAACACACATGCAATGTCTCTACCTGTGGTTCATGAAAAGAACACACATGCAATGACACTGGTGGATCCATGTGTAGTTTGTGAAAAGAACAGACATGCAAGCACACTAGGTGGATCCATGTGTGGTTTGTGGAAAGAACAGACATGCAATGACTCTAGCTGCGGTTCATGAAAAGAACAGACATGCAATGACACTGGTGGATCCATGTGTGGTTCATGAGAAGAACAGACATGCAATCACACTGGGTGTGGTTCATTAAAAGAACACACGTCCAATGACATTGGTGGATACATGAGTGGTTTGTGGTAAGAACAGACATGCAATGACACTGGGTGTGGTTCATGAAAAGAACACACATGCAATGACACTGGTTCATCCTTATGTGGTTTATGAGAAGAACACACATGCAATGACTCTAGCTGTGGTTCGTGAAAAGAAGACACATGCAATGACACTGGTGGATCCATGTGTGGTGTGTGGAAAGAACAGACATGAAATGACTCTAGCTGTGGTTCACAAAAAGAACAGACATGCAATGACACTGATGGATCCATGTGTGGTTCATGAGAAGAATACACATCTAATGACACTGGTGGATCCATGTGTGGTTTGTTTAGAGGAACAGACATGCAATGACATTGGCTGTGGTTCATGAGAAGAACACACATGCAGTGACACCGGTGGATCCATGTGTAGTTTGTGAGAAGAACACACAAGCAATGACTCTAGCTGTGGTTCATGAAACGAACACACATGCAATGACACTGGTGGATCCTTATGTGGTTTGTTTAGAAGAACACACATGCAATGACTCTAGCTGTGGTTCATGAAAAGAACACACATGCAATAACACTGGTGGATCCATGTTTGGTTTGTGAAAAGAACACACATGCAATCACACTGGGTGTGGTTCATGAAAAGAACACACATCCAATGACACTGGTGGATCCATGTGTCGTTTGTGGAAAGAACATACTTGCAATGACACTGGGTGTGGTTCATGAAAATAACACACATGCAATGACACAGGTGTATCCTTATGTGGTTTGTGAGAAGAACACACATGCAATGACTCTAGCTGTGGTTCATGAAAAGAACACACATGCAATGATACTTGTGGATCCTTATGTGGTTTGCGAGAAGAACATACATGCAATGACTCTAGCTATGGTTCATGAAAAGAAAACACATGCAATAACACTAGTGGATACATGTGTTGTTTGTGAAAAGAACACACATGCAATGACACTAGGTGGATCCATGTGTGGTTTGTTTAGAGGAATAGACATGCAATGACACTGGGTGGATCCATGTGTGGTTTGTTTAGAGGAACAGACATGCAATGACACTAGGTGTGGTTCATGAAAAAACACATGCAATGACACTGGTGGATCCAGATGTGGTTTGTGAGAAGAACATACATGCAATGACTCTAGCTATGGTTCATGAAAATAACACACATGCAATGACACTGGTGGATCCATGTGTGGTTTGTGAAAAGAACACACATGCAATGACACTAGGTGGATCCATGTGTGGTTTGTTTAGAGGAACAGACATGCAATGACACTGGGTGTGGTTCATGAAAAGAAGAGACATGCAACAACACTGGTGGATCCTTATGTGGTTTGTTTAGAAGAACACACATCCAATGTCTCTAGTTGTGGTTCATGAAAAGAAGACCCATGCAATGACATTGGTGGATCCATGTGTGGTTAGTGAAAAGAACAGACATGCAATGACTCTAGCTGCGGTTCATGAAAAGAACAGACATGCAATGACACAGGTGGATCCATGTGTGGTCCATGAGAAGAACAAACATGCAATCACACTGGGTGTGGTTTATGAAAAGAACACACGTCCAATGACACTGGTGGATACATGTGTGGTTTGTGGTAAGAACAGACATGCAATGACACTAGGTGTGGTTCATGAAAAGAACACACATGCAATGACACTGGTGTATCCTTATGTGGTTTGTGAGAAGAACACACATGCAATGACTCTAGCTGTGGTTCATGTAAAGAACACACATGCAATGACACTGGTGGATCCATGTGTGGTTTGTGGAAAGAACAGACATGCCATGACTCTAGTTGTGGTTCACTAAAAGAACAGACATGCAATGACACTGATGGATCCATGTGTGGTTCATGAGAAGAATACACATCTAATGACACTGGTGGATCCATGTGTGGTTTGTTTAGAGGAACAGACATGCAATGACACTGGTTGTGGTTCATGAGAAGAACACACAGGTAGTGACACTGGTGGATCCATGTGTGGTTTGTGAGAAGAACACACAAGCAATGACTCTAGTTGTGGTTCATGAAAAGAAGAGACATGCAATGACACTGGTGGATCCTTATGTGGTTTGTTTAGAAGAACACACATGCAATGACTCTAGCTATGGTTCATGAAAAGAACACACATGCAATAACACTGTGGATCCATGTTTTGTTTGTGAAAAGAACATACATGCAATCACACTGAGTGCGGTTCATGAAAAGAACACACATCCAATGACACTGGTGGATCCATGTGTCGTTTGTGGAAAGAACAGACTTGCAATGACACTAGGTGTGGTTCATGAAAAGAACACACATGCAATGACACTGGTGTATCCTTATGTGGTTTGTGAGAAGAACACACATGCAATGACTCTAGCTGTGGTTCATGAAAAGAACACACATGCAATGACACTGGTGGATCCTTATGTCGTTTGTGAGAAGAACATACATGAAATGACTCTAGCTATGGTTCATGAAAAGAACGCACGTGCAATGACACTAGTGGATCCATGTGTGGTTTGTGAAAAGAACACACATGCAATGACACTAGGTGGATCCATGTGTGGTTTGTTTAGACGAACAGACATGCAATGACACTGGGTGTGGTTCATGAAAAGAACAAACATGCAACAACACTGGTGGATCCTTATGTGGTTTGTTTAGAAGATCACACATGCAATGTCACTAGCTGTGGTTCATGAAAATAACACACATGCAATGACACTGGTGGATCCATGTGTGGTTTGTGGAAAGAACAGACATGCAATGACTCTAGCTGTGGTTCATGAAAAGAACAGACATGTAATGACACTGGTGGATCTATGTGTGGTTCATGAGAAGAACAAACATGCAATCACATTGGGTGTGGTTCATGACAAGAACACACATCCAATGCCACTGGTGGATCCATGTGTGGTTTGTTTAGAGGAACATACATGCAATGACACTAGGTGTGGTTCATGAAAAGAACAGACATGCAGTGACACTGGTGGATCCTTATGTGGTTTGATTAGAAGAACATACATGCAATGACTCTAGCTATGGTTCATGAAAAGAATACACATGCAATGACAGTGGTGGATCCATGTGTGGTTTGTGAAAAGAACATACATGCGATCACACTGGGTGTGGTTCATGAAAAGAACACACATCCAATGACACCAGTGGATCCATGTGTGGTTTGTGGAAAGAACAGACATGCAATGACACTGGGTTTGGTTCATGAAAAGAACACACATGCAATGACACTGGTGTATCCTTATGTAGTTTGTGAGAAGAACACCCATGCAATGACTCTAGCTGTGGTTCATGAAAAGAACACACATGCAATGACACTCGTGGATCCTTATGTGGTTTGTGAGAAGATCATACATGCAATGACTCTAGCTATGGTTCATGAAAAGAAAACACATGTAATGACTGGTGGATACATGTGTTGTTTGTGAAAAGAACACACATGCAATGACACTAGGTGGATCCATGTGTGGTTTGTGTAGAGGAACAGACATGCAATGACACTGGGTGGATTCATGTGTGGTTTGTTTAGTGGAACAGACATGCAATGACACCGGGTGTGGTTCATGAAAAGAACACATGCAATGACACTGGTGGATCCTTATGTGGTTTGTGAGAAGAACATACATGCAATGACTGTAGCTATGGTTCATGAAAATAACACACATGCAATGACACTGGTGGATCCATGTGTGGTTTGTGGAAAGAACAGACATGCAATGACTCTAGCTGTGGTTCACGAAAAGAACAGACAAGCAATGACACTGATGGATCCATGTGTGGTTCATGAGAAGAATACACATCTAATGACACTGGTGGATCCTTGTGTGGTTTGTTTAGAGGAACAAACATGAAATGACACTGGGTGTGGTTCATGAGAAGAACACACATGGAGTGACACTGGTGGATCCATGTGTGGTTTCTGAGAAGAACACACAAGCAAGGACTCTAGCTGTGGTTCATGAAAAGAACAGACATGCAATGACACTGGTGGATCCTTATGTGGTTTGTTTATAAGAACACACATGCAATGACTCTAGCTGTGGTTCATGAAAAGAACACACATACAATAACACTGGTGGATCCATGTTTGGTTTGTGAAAAGAACAGACATGCAATCACGCTGGGTGTGGTTCATGAAAAGAACACACATCGAATGACATTCGCGGATCCATGTGTCGTTTGTGGAAAGAACAGACTTGCAATGACACTAGGTGTGGTTCATGAAAAGAACACACATGCAATGACACGGGTGTATCCTTATGTGGTTTGTGAGAAGAACACACATGCAATGACTCTAGCTGTGGTTCATGAAAAGAACACACATGCAATGACACTGGTGGATCCTTATGTGGTTTGTGAGAAGAACATACATGCAATGACTGTAGCTATGGTTCATGAAAATAACACACATGCAATGACACTGGTGGATCCATGTGTGGTTTGTGGAAAGAACAGACATGCAATGACTCTAGCTGTGGTTCACGAAAAGAACAGACATGCAATGACATTGATGGATCCATGTGTGGTTCATGAGAAGAATACACATCTAATGACACTGGTGGATCCTTGTGTGGTTTGTTTAGAGGAACAAACATGAAATGACACTGGGTGTGGTTCATGAGAAGAACACACATGCAGTGACACTGGTGGATCCATGTGTGGTTTGTAAGAAGAACACACAAGCAAGGACTCTAGCTGTGGTTCATGAAAAGAACAGACATGCAATGACACTGGTGGATCCTTATGTGGTTTGTTTAGAAGAACACACATGCAATGACTCTAGCTGTGGTTCATGAAAAGAACACACATGCAATAACACTGGTGGATCCATGTTTGGTTTGTGAAAAGAACAGACATGCAATCACGCTGGGTGTGGTTCATGAAAAGAACACACATCGAATGACACTGGCGGATCCATGTGTCGTTTGTGGAAAGAACAGACTTGCAATGACACTGGGTGTGGTTCATGAAAAGAACACACATGCAATGACACGGGTGTATCCTTATGTGGTTTGTGAGAAGAACACACATGCAATGACTCTAGCTGTGGTTCATGAAAAGAACACACATGCAATGACACTGGTGGATACTTATGTGGTTTGTAAGAAGCACATACATGAAATGACTCTAGCTATGGTTCATGAAAAGAACACACGTGCAATGACACTAGTGGATCCATGTGTGGTTTGTGAAAAGAACACACATGCAATGACACTAGGTGGATCCATGTGTGGTTTGTTTAGAGGAACAGACATGCAATGACACTGGGTGTGGTTCATGAAAAGAACAAACATGCAACAACACTGGTGGATCCTTATGTGGTTTGTTTAGAAGAACACACATGCAATGTCTCTAGCTGTGGTTCATGAAAATAACACACATGCAATGACACTAGTGGATCCATGTGTGGTTTGTGAAAAGAATAGACATGCAATCACACTAGGTGGATCCATGTGTGGTTTGTGGAAAGAACAGACATGCAATGACTCTAGTTGTGGTTCATGAAAAGAACAGACATGCAATGGCACTGGTGGATCTATGTGTGGGTCATGAGAAGAACAGACATGCCATCACACTAGATGTGGTTCATGACAAGAACACACATCCAATGCCACTAGTGGATCCATGTGTGGTTTGTTTAGAGGAACATACATGCAATGACACTAGGTGTGGTTCCTGAAAAGAACAGACATGCTGTCACATCCCAAGATTTTCCAAATCTTGTAATGTGAAAGATAAAATAACAAAATAAATTTTTGTTGAAAATCAGGGTGAAAAGAAACTTTTGTTTCTAAAAGGAGACTTGAAATCCCATCTTGAACAAACCTTGGCAGAAGTTTGAATTCAACAAAAATCCAAATCAAGGGAAATGCATTCCTCAATGAATGTATCTGGAAATTTGAACACCTGGAAAATAAATCCAAAACCCTAAACCCTAATGGAAGGAAATCATTTTCCAAAGTATCTCCAAATCCATGGATTTGATCCATACCAAAGTTGATCAACAAATATTCTCAAAGGATCAAGAAAGTACCATAGAGATTGGTTTCACTTAGTTTGGAACTATAGGCAAAATCTTATGACTATAATAAGATAAGGAAATTGAATTTCCAAAAGCTAATAAAGCCCTTACCAAAGCCCATACCAAATGGTGAACAAATAATCCTAAAGGGATTTATAAGGATAAAACATTTATCAAAGGAAAATAAATTGTTTTGGAAACACTGTTTTAGATCTTTTAATAAAAGACTTTGGTTTCAAATGAAAAGATAAGCCAAATTAATTTTGGCCAAACTTTTGAAATAAAATATTTTGTTTTGATAAAATAAGTAAAGGTTTATTTAAATAAAATAAAGGATTTAAATATCCAATTTTATTTAAGTAAAAGCTTTTCCCATTTTAAATGAACACCAAGTATTTTATTACTACTTTGAAATCTTTTATTAAAAGGTTTTGCTTTGATTAAAATGAGTAAAGGATTATTTAAATAAAATAATAAAGGATTTAAATATCCAATTTTATTTAAGTAAAGGCTTTCCCATTTTAATTAAAACACCAAAACTTATTTATTTATTTAAATAAGTTTCCAAGTATTCCTTATTTTCAAAATAAAACCTACTGGTTTGGTCTTGAAAATAATTGGATTTCAAATGGAAATTTTATTAAATAAATCAAACCCTAATAACTAAAGATCCATTTTATTTAATGGATCCTAAATTAAATAAAAATAATATTTCATTTTGAGATTTGGATTATGTTGCCAAACAGAACCAAATTCAAAGTGAAGTTGAGTGATTGTTTGAATTGATTTGAGTGTTGTTTGATTGTTTGAATAATTGTTTGAAATTGAAAACAGAAAAAGAATTAGAAAAAGAAAAGAATGCAGAGACAGAAAAAAAAATAGGAAAAGACAGGCCCAGCCCACTAAGGCCCATTCCAGCCCAGCTCCCCTCCCCGAAGCATTCTTTTCTCACTCAGGAACAGACCCGCACATAGACTGACAGCCTGGCCCCTCTTCTCCCTCACCCCACTGACCAGTAGGCCCGACAAACCCGAGCGAACCGTTTTCTTACCGCGGACTGAACCCACGCAGCCGATGACAAGTGGACCCCTCCTTCCTTTCTTTTTCCACTGACCAGAGGACCCTACTGCCACCTCCTTCTTCCTCCCCGTGACTCCTTCTTCCCCTCACCGCGCGGCAGTTTCTGCCCGTTGATAGCTCCGTCAATTCGCAGTAAAGCCGTCCATTAAACCTCGCCGCGACGACGCCTATTTAACCGCCTCCCTCTCCTCTATCATTTCCCACAGACATCGCCTCCCCTCTGCCCCTAGGCTGCCTCCATTTCTCTCTGTACCGCCGCAGCTCCGACCACCGTCTCCAAGAAATTCCGGCGAAACCAGACCTCCCCTTACCTCGCCGACCTAGCACCCTTACTCCACGCATCCATACGCATCTATCCATACCAACCATTCATCCGCGGGTACCCCAGAGCCTCAATAACGACGACCACATCACCACACCGTCGTCTGCCGTTTCTCCGGCGAGCTTTCCAAGTGAATTCCGTCCGCCCCAGCATCTCTCGATCATGCTCACGTGAACCCCATGATCAACCGCATCTTACAGTGCCTTTGTTTTGCCTTAGGGCGATCTGTGGCGACGACTCCGACAAGCACAGAGCGCCGCCGTGTCTGCTTCTTCTCCGGCAACGTTTCCTGGTAAGCCTCAACCGCCCCGAGCCCTCTCGTTCACGCCCATAGCTCCGACGTGATCTCCTGCGTCTAACCCAGACTTCCGTTTGTCCTCTCGTGGTCCACAGCACCGTCTTCGACCGTGGACAGAGCCAACCGCCGTCGTTTTCTACTCCGACGAGCAATTACGCCTGACCCCGTGCGCCCCTTCGACCAAAGCGAGCAGGTTGAGCATCCCCGTGCCTCGGCGATCACGGTGAGCCTACTTCCTACTCCTCTTGCGTCCTGCTTCGCCAGCGCCGCCACTGACCGACCATCGCCGCCGCGCGACAGAGTCCAGCGCCGCCAGTTCTAGGTCATTAGATTAGGATCGTTAGATGCAGATCCATCGGACACGATTAGTTCACTTAACGCCGAAGAGGTACGCTACCTAAGCCGCACGATCCAATTTAGATCTAACGCACCGCAGCACTCGATCCGGCCGAACCGGTATCGACCAGTAAGAACACGCCGCGTGGCCAGTATTAGATCTGAATTAGAATTTGAAAACAGAAACTTTTGCCAATTTCAAACCCTTGTATCTTTTGATCCACACGTCCAAATTTTACAAATTTGATGTCGTTGGATTCAGCAAGACAAGCTCTAACCAACCCTACCCTTAGTTTAGAAAATAGTATCTGTTACCTTGTTTGATTTTGCAGATTCTTTTGTGTGCTTGCTAACATTAGAAAAATCATTTAAAAATGATTCTTAGGTTAAAACCTTTGCAAATTGGTTTGTTGTGACCATACTGACCCTAGGAACCAACCCATAGTTTGGAAAATGATTTTGGAAAAGAATAGGATGGATTAATTAGTTTAGTCCATTTCTAGCTAATTAAAAAAACCATTGTTTTGTTTATGAAAATGCTTTCATAAAGAAAACTTTGAGAAAATGTTTTGGACCAAACCTACTGACCCAAACACCAAGTTCTGCAATAGCAACTCATTTGGTGAACCCTATAGGTTAGTGCCTTGGTAATAATATTTCTACACCACATAGAATGACACTTTGTTTTGGAAAATGGTTTTATAGTAAAGCCTTTTGCTAACAACTTTACCACTTTGGTAAATGACCAATTTGAAACTTACAAAGTGAGAAGCCTAGTGAAGACCATCCTTACAATAGAACCAACCTTTGCATGCTTATGCATGACTTAGATCCCATTACTTTGTGTGTGAAAAATTGTTTGTTTGACTTTGTTATTTTATGTGTTAGTTTTGCTTGATTGGTAGATTAAGTTTGTGTTTGCTTGATTGACTTGTAGTGAAGTGTGAGACTAGCAAGATCAAGGAGTGAACCTATACCCTCTACCAAAAAGGCAAGTGATATCATCATGAATATTCCAT
Organism: Avena sativa; assembly: GCA_916181665.1. NCBI lineage: Eukaryota > Viridiplantae > Streptophyta > Magnoliopsida > Poales > Poaceae > Avena > Avena sativa. The sequence goes on along the minus strand of OV702289.1, from coordinate 536,200,550 downwards.
TCCTATATTTTATATATGCATTAGTATTATTTTTCTAAGTATAGGACTTGCATGGATTTTTGCTAAGTACAAGCTATTCTTGGGAAAACCTATTAGGTGAAACCTTAGTGAAAATTACCTAAGTCAAGATTCCTATTACTATCATGCTTAGCCTAGCTATTAGAAAACAAGGGTGGTTTATATATTCACACTATGGAAAAATATTCTAAGTCTTTGGACTTGTTTTTATTTAACAAAACAACTAAGTTAATGAATCACCTGGGTGGAATGGAAAGAATGGTATATGTTGAGTGGTTCACAAGGCCATGTACTTGGGTTGTGTATCTCACTTGTGGATGGCCACCCAGGAAACAAAGAGATTTGAGATGTCAAATGTTGAGAAGCTTCAAGTGCAACCACTTGGCATTATGGGCTCTGCCATGATCTTAGGATGCTGGAACTTAGTCTCTTGGACAGTGGGTGGTAGATGGGTTGATAGGTTGGAGCGCGTCCATTTGACTAAGGAAAGGCTACTGAAGGATCATGTCTTGGGAAACCAAGGCTTGTGGGGAAAGTGCACAACCTCTGCAGAGAGTAAAACCTAAGTACTTAGCCATGTCCCTGGTAAAGGACAATTTGAGCATCAAGACATGGAAACTTCAAAAATCTCATCACTCCAATTTCTAAATAAAACTTGTGGGTGAACAAGGGTTAAAAGGATCTTCAGTCATTGATTGGTAGATGCCCTGAGTGGATCTGGAGTCTTTGATTGATAGATGCCTTGGGTGTTTTGTGCCAAGCAAAAACTTAGTGTTTTTCAAAAGTTAGGGAAAAATCTATTTTGAGCAAAGCAAGCCTAAGCTCCACCAGCCAAATGCATATAGTATTATAGTCCACTTAAAATATACTAAGGTATCACTTGCCAATACTATTCCAAAGTATTGACCCTTGTGGCTGTAACTTATGATGTTGCAGGTTTGATTGATTTAGTGAAGATTGATTGATTAGGATTACAAAGTCTACAACCAACATCTGCCTGTGGCACTTTGAAGATGAAGGACCCATGACTATAGTTATTCCGCTGCAATGTAATGTAAATAGCCAATGAGCTATGTTTGATGTAATAAAATTATTTTATTCCTGGTTATAAAGTTGTATATGACCTTTGTTTCTTGATATTACATCTAAACTGTGGATGCTAGCTATTGATCCAGGGACTAGCATTGTAAACACAGGGGACTCAATCTTATTAAAGGTTGTGGACGCTACACATGCAATGACACTGGTGGATCCTTATGTGGTTTGTTTAGAAGAACACACATGGAATGACTCTAGCAGTGCTTTATGAAAAGAATACACATGCAATGACACTGGTGGATCCATGTGTGGTTTGTGAAAAGAACAGACATGCAATCACACTGGGTGTGGTTCATGAAAAGAACACACATCCAATGACACTAGTGGATCCATGTGTGGTTTGTGGAAAGAACATACATGCAATGACACTGGGTGTGGTTCATGAAAAGAACATACATGCAATGACACTGGTGTATCCTTATGTGGTTTGTGAGAAGAACATACATGCAATGACTCTAGCTATGGTTCATGAAAATAACACACATGCAATGACACTGGTGGATCCATGTGTGGTTTGTGGAAATAACAGACATGCAATGACTCTAGCTGTGGTTCACGAAAAGAACAGACATGCAATGACACTGATGGATCCATGTGTGGTTCATGAGAAGAATACACATCTAATGACACTGGTGGATCCTTGTGCGGTTTGTTTAGAGGAACAGACATGCAATGACACTGGCTGTGGTTCATGAGAAGAACACACATGTAGTGACACTGGTGGATCCATGTGTGGTTTGTGAGAAGAACACACAAGCAATGACTCTAGCTGTGGTTCATGAAAAGAACAGACATGCAATGACACTGGTGGATCCTTATGTGGTTTGTTTAGAAGAACACACATGCAATGACTCTAGCTGTGGTTCATGAAAAGAACACACATGCAATAACACTGGTGGATCCATGTTTGGTTTGTGAAAAGAACAGACATGCAATCACACTAGGTGTGGTTCATGAAAAGAACACACATCTAATGACACTGGTGGATCCATGTGTCGTTTGTGGAAAGAACATACTTGCAATGACACTGGGTGTGGTTCATGAAAAGAACACACATGCAATGACACGGGTGTATCCTTATGTGGTTTGTGGGAAGAACACACATGCAATGACTCTAGCTGTGGTTCATGAAAAGAACACACATGCAATGACACTGGTGGATCCTTATGTGGTTTGTGAGAAGAACATACATGAAATGACTCTAGCTATGGTTCATGAAAAGAACGCACATGCAATGACACTAGTGGATCCATGTGTGGTTTGTGAAAAGAACACACATGCAATGACACTAGGTGGATCCATGTGTGGTTTGTTTAGAGGAATATAAATGCAATGACACTAGGTGTGGTTCATGTAAAGAACAAACATGCAATGACACTGGTGGATCCTTATGTGGTTTGTTTAGAAGAACACACATGCAATGACTCTAGCAGTGGTTCATGAAAAGAATACACATGCAATGACACTGGTGGATCCATGTGTGGTTTGTGAAAAGAACAGACATGCAATCACACTGGGTGTGGTTCATGAAAGGAACACACATCCAATGACACTAGTGGATCCATGTGTGGTTTGTGGAAAGAACAGACATGCAATGACACTGGGTGTGGTTGATGAAAAGAACACACATGCAATGACACTGGGTGTGGTTCATGAAAAGAACAAACATGCAACAACACTGGTAGATCCTTATGTGGTTTGTTTAGAAGAACACACATGCAATGTCTCTAACTTTGGTTCATGAAAATAACACACCTGCAATGACACTGGTGGATCCATGTGTGGTTTGTGAAAAGAACAGACATGCAATCACACTAGGTGGATCCAAGTGTGGTTTGTGGAAAGAAAAGACATTTAATGACTCTAGCTGTGGTTCATGAAAAGAACAGACATGCAATGGCACTGGAGGATCTATGTGTGGTTCATGAGAAGAACAGACATGCAATCACACTGGATGTGGTTCATGACAAGAACACACATCCAATGCCACTGGTGGATCCATGTGTGGTTTGTTTAGAGGAACATAAATGCAATGACACTAGGTGTGGTTCATGTAAAGAACAGACATGCAATGACACTGGTGGATCCTTATGTGGTTTGTTTAGAAGAACACACATGCAATGACTCTAGCAGTGGTTCATGAAAAGAATACACATGCAATGACACTGGTGGATCCATGTGTGGTTTGTGAAAAGAACAGACATGCAATCACACTGGGTGTGGTTCATGAAAGGAACACACATCCAATGACACTAGTGGATCCATGTGTGGTTTGTGGAAAGAACAGACATGCAATGACACTGGGTGTGGTTGATGAAAAGAACACACATGCAATGACACTTGTGTATCCTTATGTAGTTTGTGAGAAGACCACACATGCAATGACTCTAGCTATGGTTCATGAAAAGAATACACATGCAATGACACTGGTGGATCCTTATGTGGTTTGTGAGAAGAACATACATGCAATGACTCTAGCTATGGTTCATGAAAAGAAAACACATGCAATGACTGGTGGATCCATGTGTGGTTTGTGGAAATAACAGACATGCAATGACTCTAGCTGTGGTTCACGAAAAGAACAGACATGCAATGACACTGATGGATCCATGTGTGGTTCATGAGAAGAATACACATCTAATGACACTGGTGGATCCTTGTGCGGTTTGTTTAGAGGAACAGACATGCAATGACACTGGCTGTGGTTCATGAGAAGAACACACATGTAGTGACACTGGTGGATCCATGTGTGGTTTGTGAGAAGAACACACAAGCAATGACTCTAGCTGTGGTTCATGAAAAGAACAGACATGCAATGACACTGGTGGATCCTTATGTGGTTTGTTTAGAAGAACACACATGCAATGACTCTAGCTGTGGTTCATGAAAAGAACACACATGCAATAACACTGGTGGATCCATGTTTGGTTTGTGAAAAGAACAGACATGCAATCACACTAGGTGTGGTTCATGAAAAGAACACACATCTAATGACACTGGTGGATCCATGTGTCGTTTGTGGAAAGAACATACTTGCAATGACACTGGGTGTGGTTCATGAAAAGAACACACATGCAATGACACGGGTGTATCCTTATGTGGTTTGTGGGAAGAACACACATGCAATGACTCTAGCTGTGGTTCATGAAAAGAACACACATGCAATGACACTGGTGGATCCTTATGTGGTTTGTGAGAAGAACATACATGAAATGACTCTAGCTATGGTTCATGAAAAGAACGCACATGCAATGACACTAGCGGATCCATGTGTGGTTTGTGAAAAGAACACACATGCAATGACACTAGGTGGATCCATGTGTGGTTTGTTTAGAGGAATATAAATGCAATGACACTAGGTGTGGTTCATGTAAAGAACAAACATGCAATGACACTGGTGGATCCTTATGTGGTTTGTTTAGAAGAACACACATGCAATGACTCTAGCAGTGGTTCATGAAAAGAATACACATGCAATGACACTGGTGGATCCATGTGTGGTTTGTGAAAAGAACAGACATGCAATCACACTGGGTGTGGTTCATGAAAGGAACACACATCCAATGACACTAGTGGATCCATGTGTGGTTTGTGGAAAGAACAGACATGCAATGACACTGGGTGTGGTTGATGAAAAGAACACACATGCAATGACACTGGGTGTGGTTCATGAAAAGAACAAACATGCAACAACACTGGTAGATCCTTATGTGGTTTGTTTAGAAGAACACACATGCAATGTCTCTAACTCTGGTTCATGAAAATAACACACCTGCAATGACACTGGTGGATCCATGTGTGGTTTGTGAAAAGAACAGACATGCAATCACACTAGGTGGATCCAAGTGTGGTTTGTGGAAAGAAAAGACATTTAATGACTCTAGCTGTGGTTCATGAAAAGAACAGACATGCAATGGCACTGGAGGATCTATGTGTGGTTCATGAGAAGAACAGACATGCAATCACACTGGATGTGGTTCATGACAAGAACACACATCCAATGCCACTGGTGGATCCATGTGTGGTTTGTTTAGAGGAACATAAATGCAATGACACTAGGTGTGGTTCATGTAAAGAACAGACATGCAATGACACTGGTGGATCCTTATGTGGTTTGTTTAGAAGAACACACATGCAATGACTCTAGCAGTGGTTCATGAAAAGAATACACATGCAATGACACTGGTGGATCCATGTGTGGTTTGTGAAAAGAACAGACATGCAATCACACTGGGTGTGGTTCATGAAAGGAACACACATCCAATGACACTAGTGGATCCATGTGTGGTTTGTGGAAAGAACAGACATGCAATGACACTGGGTGTGGTTGATGAAAAGAACACACATGCAATGACACTGGTGTATCCTTATGTAGTTTGTGAGAAGACCACACATGCAATGACTCTAGCTATGGTTCATGAAAAGAATACACATGCAATGACACTGGTGGATCCTTATGTGGTTTGTGAGAAGAACATACATGCAATGACTCTAGCTATGGTTCATGAAAAGAAAACACATGCAATGACTGGTGGATACATGTGTTGTTTGTGAAAAGAACACACATCCAATGACACTAGGTGGATCCATGTGTGGTTTGTTTAGAGGAACAGACATGCAATGACACTGGGTGGATCCATGTGTGGTTTGTTTAGTGGAACAGACATGCAATGACACCGGGTGTGGTTCATGAAAAGAACACATGCAATGACACTGGTGGATCCTTATGTGGTTTTTGAGAAGAACATACATACAATGACTCTAGCTATGGTTCATGAAAATAATACACATGCAATGACACTGGTGTATCCTTATGTGGTTTGTGAGAAGAACACAGATGCAATGACTCTAGGTGTGGTTCATGAAAAGAACACACATGCAATGACACTGGTGGATCCTTATGTGGTTTGTGAGAAGAACATACATGCAATGAATCTAGCTATGGTTCATGAAAATAACACACATGCAATGACACTGGTGGATACATGTGTTGTTTGTGAAAAGAACATACATGCAATCACACTGGGTGTGGTTCATGAAAAGAACACACATCCAATGACACTAGTGGATCCATGTGTGGTTTGTGGAAAGAACAGACATGCAATGACACTGGGAGTGGTTCATGAAAAGAACACACATGCACTGACACTGGTGTATCCTTATGTAGTTTGTGAGAATACCACACATGCAATGACTCTAGCTATGGTTCATGAAAATAATACACATGCAATGACACTGGTGGATCCTTATGTGGTTTGTGAGAAGAACATACATGCAATGACTCTAGCTATGGTTCATGAAAAGAAAACACATGCAATGACTGGTGGATACAGGTGTTGTTTGTGAAAAGAACACACATGCAATGACACTAGGTGGATCCATGTGTGGTTTGTTTAGAGGAACAGACATGCAATGACACTGGGTGGATCCATGAGTGGTTTGTTTAGTGGAATAGACATGCAATGACACCGGGTGTGGTTCATGAAAAGAACACATGCAATGACACTGGTGGATCCTTATGTGGTTTGTGAGAAGAACATACATGCAATGACTCTAGCTATGGTTCATGAAAATAACACACATGCAATGACACAGGTGGATCCATGTGTGGTTTCTCAAAAAAACACACATGCAATGACACTAGGTGGATCCATGTGTGGTTTTTTTAGAGGAACAGACATGCAATGACACTGGGTGTGGTTCATGAAAAGAAGAGACGTGCAACGACACTGGTGGATCCTTATGTGGTTTGTTTAGAAGAACAAACATGCAATGTCTCTACCTGTGGTTCATGAAAAGAACACACATGCAATGACACTGGTGGATCCATGTGTGGTTTGTGAAAAGAACAGACATGCAAGCACACTAGGTGGATCCATGTGTGGTTTGTGGAAAGAACAGACATGCAATGACTCTAGCTGCGGTTCATGAAAAGAACAGACATGCAATGACACTGGTGGATCCATGTGTGGTTCATGAGAAGAACAGACATGCAATCACACTGGGTGTGGTTCATGAAAAGAACACACGTCCAATGACATTGGTGGATACATGAGTGGTTTGTGGAAAGAACAGACATGCAATGACACTGGGTGTGGTTCATGAAAAGAACACACATGCAATGACACTGGTGCATCCTTATGTGGTTTATGAGAAGAACACACATGCAATGACTCTAGCTGTGGTTCGTGAAAAGAAGACACATGCAATGACACTGGTGGATCCATGTGTGGTGTGTGGAAAGAACAGACATGCAATGACTCTAGCTGTGGTTCACAAAAAGAATAGACATGCAATGACACTGATGGATCCATGTGTTGTTCATGAGAAGAATACACATCTAATGACACTGGTGGATCCATGTGTGGTTTGTTTAGAGGAACAGATATGCAATGACATTGGCTGTGGTTCATGAGAAGAACACACATGCAGTGACACTGGTGGATCCATGTGTAGTTTGTGAGAAGAACACACAAGCAATGACTCTAGCTGTGGTTCATGAAACGAACACACATGCAATGACACTGGTGTTAGAAGAACACACATGCAATGACTCTAGCTGTGGTTCATGAAAAGAACACACATGCAATAACACTGGTGGATCCATGTTTGGTTTGTGAAAAGAACACACATGCAATCACACTGGGTGTGGTTCATGAAAAGAACACACATCCAATGACACTGGTGGATCCATGTGTCGTTTGTGGAAAGAACATACTTGCAATGACACTGGGTGTGGTTCATGAAAATAACAAACATGCAATGACACAGGTGTATCCTTATGTGGTTTGTGAGCAGAACACACATGCAATGACTCTAGCTGTGGTTCATGAAAAGAACACACATGCAATGATACTGGTGGATCCTTATGTGGTTTGCGAGAAGAAGATACATGCAATGACTCTAGCTATGGTTCATGAAAAGAGAACACATGCAATAACACTAGTGGATACATGTGTTGTTTGTGAAAAGAACACACATGCAATGACACTAGGTGGATCCATGTGTGGTTTGTTTAGAGGAATAGACATGCAATGACACTGGGTGGATCCATGTGTGGTTTGTTTAGAGGAACAGACATGCAATGACACTAGGTGTGGTTCATGAAAAAAACACATGCAATGACACTGGTGGATCCCGATGTGGTTTGTGAGAAGAACATACATGCAATGACTCTAGCTATGGTTCATGAAAATAACACACATGCAATGACGCTGGTGGATCCATGTGTGGTTTGTGAAAAGAACACACATGCAATGACACTAGGTGGATCCATGTGTGGTTTGTTTAGAGGAACAGACATGCAATGACACTGGGTGTGGTTCATGAAAAGAAGAGACATGCAACAACACTGGTGGATCCTTATGTGGTTTGTTTAGAAGAACACACATCCAATGTCTCTAGTTGTGGTTCATGAAAAGAACACACATGCAATGCCATTGGTGGATCCATGTGTGGTTTGTGAAAAGAACAGACATGCAATGACTCTAGCTGCGGTTCATGAAAAGAACAGACATGCAATGACACTGGTGGATCCATGTGTGGTCCATGAGAATAACAAACATGCAATCACACTGGGTGTGGTTCATGAAAAGAACACACGTCCAATGACACTGGTGGATACATGTGTGGTTTGTGGTAAGAACAGACATGCAATGACACTAGGTGTGGTTCATGAAAAGAGCATACATGCAATGACACTGGTGTATCCTTATGTGGTTTGTGAGAAGAACACACATGCAATGACTCTAGCTATGGTTCGTGTAAAGAACACACATGCAATGACACTGGTGGATCCATGTGTGGTTTGTGGAAAGAACAGACATGCCATGACTCTAGTTGTGGTTCACTAAAAGAACAGACATGCAATGACACTGATGGATCCATGTGTGGTTCATGAGAAGAATACACATCTAATGACACTGGTGGATCCATGTGTGGTTTGTTTACAGGAACAGACATGCAATGACACTGGTTGTGGTTCATGAGAAGAACACACAGGCAGTGACACTGGTGGATCCATGTGTGGTTTGTGAGAAGAACACACAAGCAATGACTCTAGTTGTGGTTCATGAAAAGAAGAGACATGCAATGACACTGGTGGATCCTTATGTGGTTTGTTTAGAAGAACACACATGCAATGACTCTAGCTATGGTTCATGAAAAGAACACACATGCAATAACACTGGTGGATCCATGTTTTGTTTGTGAAAAGAACATACATGCAATCACACTGGGTGTGGTTCATGAAAAGAACACACATCCAATGACACTGGTGGATCCATGTGTCGTTTGTGGAAAGAACAGACTTGCAATGACACTAGGTGTGGTTCATGAAAAGAACACACATGCAATGACACTCGTGTATCCTTATGTGGTTTGTGAGAAGAACACACATGCAATGACTCTAGCTGTGGTTCATGAAAAGAACACACATGCAATGACACGGGTGGATCCTTATGTCGTTTGTGAGAAGAACATACATGAAATGACTCTAGCTATGGTTCATGAAAAGAACGCACGTGCAATGACACTAGTGGATCCATGTGTGGTTTGTGAAAAGAACACACATGCAATGACACTAGGTGGATCCATGTGTGGTTTGTTTAGAGGAACAGACATGCAATGACACTGGGTGTGGTTCATGAAAAGAACAAACATGCAACAACACTGGTGGATCCTTATGTGGTTTGTTTAGAAGATCACACATGCAATGTCACTAGCTGTGGTTCATGAAAATAACACACATGCAATGACACTGGTGGATCCATGTGTGGTTTGTGGAAAGAACAGACATGCAATGACTCTAGCTGTGGTTCATGAAAAGAACAGACATGCAATGACACTGGTGGATCTATGTGTGGTTCATGAGAAGAACAAACATGCAATCACATTGGGTGTGGTTCATGACAAGAACACACATCCAATGCCACTGGTGGATCCATGTGTGGTTTGTTTAGAGGAACATACATGCAATGACACTAGGTGTGGTTCATGAAAAGAACAGACATGCAGTGACACTGGTGGATCCTTATGTGGTTTGATTAGAAGAACACACATGCAATGACTCTAGCTATGGTTCATGAAAAGAATACACATGCAATGACACTGGTGGATCCATGTGTGGTTTGTGAAAAGAACATACATGCGATCACACTGGGTGTGTTTCATGAAAAGAACACACATCCAATGACACCAGTGGATCCATGTGTGGTTTGTGGAAAGAACAGACATGCAATGACACTGGGTGTGGTTCATGAAAAGAACACACATGCAATGACACTGGTGTATCCTTATGTAGTTTGTGAGAAGAACACCCATGCAATGACTGTAGCTGTGGTTCATGAAAAGAACACACATGCAATGACACTCGTGGATCCTTATGTGGTTTGTGAGAAGAACATACATGCAATGACTCTAGCTATGGATCATGAAAATAAAACACATGTAATGACTGGTGGATACATGTGTTGTTTGTGAAAAGAACACACATGCAATGACACTAGGTGGATCCATGTGTGGTTTGTGTAGAGGAACAGACATGCAATGACACTGGGTGGATCCATGTGTGGTTTGTTTAGTGGAACAGACATGCAATGACACCGGGTGTGGTTCATGAAAAGAACACATGCAATGACACTGGTGGATCCTTATGTGGTTTATGAGAAGAACATACATGCAATGACTCTAGCTATGGTTCATGAAAATAACACACATGCAATGATACTGGTTTATCCTTATGTGGTTTTTGAGAAGAACACACATGCAATGACTCTAGCTGTGGTTCATGAAAAGAACACACATGCAATGACACTGGTGGATCCTTATGTGGTTTGTGAGAAGAACATACATGCAATGACTCTAGCTATGGTTCATGAAAAGAACACACATGCAATGACACTAGTGGATCCATGTGTGGTTTGTTCAGAGGAACAGACATGCAATGACACTGGGTGTGGTTTATGAAAAGAACAAACATGCAACAACACTGGTGGATCCTTATGTCGTTTGTTTAGAAGAACACACATGCAATGTATCTAGCTTTGGTTCATGAAAAGAACACACATGCAATGACACTGGTGGATCCATATGTGGTTTGTGAAAAGAACAGACATGCAATCACACTAGGTGGATTCATGTGTGGTTTGTGGAAAGAACAGACATGCAATCACTCTAGCTGCGGTTCATGAAGAGAATAGACATGCAATGACACTGGTGGATCTATGTGTGGTTCATGAGAAGAACAGACATGCAATCACACTGGGTGTGGTTGATGAAAAGAACACACGTCCAATGACATTGGTGGATACATGTCTGGTTTGTGGTAAGAACACACATGCAATGACACTGTTGTATCCTTATGTGGTTTGTGAGAAGAACACACATGCAATGACTCTAGCTGTGGTTCGTGAAAAGAACACACATGCAATGACACTGGTGGATCCATGTGTGGTTTGTGGAAAGAACAGACATGCAATGACTCTAGCTGTGGTTCACGAAAAGAACAGACATGCAATGACACTGATGGATCCATGTCTGGTTCATGAGAATAACACACATCTAATGACACTGGTGGATCCATCTGTGGTTCGTTTAGAGGAACATACATGCAATGACACTGGCTATGGTTCATGTGAAGAACATACATGCAATGACACTGGTGGATCCATGTGTGGTTTGTGAGAAGAACACACAAGCAATGACTCTAGCTGTGGTTCATGAAAAGAAGACACATGCAATGACACTGGTGGATCCATGTGTGGTGTGTGGAAAGAACAGACATGCAATGACTCTAGCTGTGGTTCACAAAAAGAATAGACATGCAATGACACTGATGGATCCATGTGTGGTTCATGAGAAGAATACACATCTAATGACACTGGTGGATCCATGTGTGGTTTGTTTAGAGGAACAGACATGCAATGACATTGGCTGTGGTTCATGAGAAGAACACACATGCAGTGACACTGGTGGATCCATGTGTAGTTTGTGAGAAGAACACACAAGCAATGACTCTAGCTGTGGTTCATGAAACGAACACACATGCAATGACACCGGTGGATCCTTATGTGGTTTGTTTAGAAGAACACACATGCAATGACTCTAGCTGTGGTTCATGAAAAGAACACACATGCAATAACACTGGTGGATCCATGTTTGGTTTGTGAAAAGAACACACATGCAATCACACTGGGTGTGGTTCATGAAAAGAACACACATCCAATGACACTGGTGGATCCATGTGTCGTTTGTGGAAAGAACATACTTGCAATGACACTGGGTGTGGTTCATGAAAATAACAAACATGCAATGACACAGGTGTATTCTTATGTGGTTTGTGAGAAGAACACACATGCAATGACTGTAGCTGTGGTTCATGAAAAGAACACACATGCAATGATACTGGTGGATCCTTATGTGGTTTGCGAGAAGAAGATACATGCAATGACTCTAGCTATGGTTCATGAAAAGAGAACACATGCAATAACACTAGTGGATACATGTGTTGTTTGTGAAAAGAACACACATGCAATGACACTAGGTGGATCCATGTGTGGTTTGTTTAGAGGAATAGACATGCAATGACACTGGGTGGATCCATGTGTGGTTTGTTTAGAGGAACAGACATGCAATGACACTAGGTGTGGTTCATGAAAAAAACACATGCAATGACACTGGTGGATCCCGATGTGGTTTGTGAGAAGAACATACATGCAATGACTCTAGCTATGGTTCATGAAAATAACACACATGCAATGACACTGGTGGATCCATGTGTGGTTTGTGAAAAGAACACACATGCAATGACACTAGGTGGATCCATGTGTGGTTTGTGTAGAGGAACAGACATGCAATGACACTGGGTGTATCCATGTGTGGTTTGTTTAGTGGAACAGACATGCAATGACACCGGGTGTGGTTCATGAAAAGAACACATGCAATGACACTGGTGGATCCTTATGTGGTTTATGAGAAGAACATACATGCAATGACTCTAGCTATGGTTCATGAAAATAACACACATGCAATGATACTGGTTTATCCTTATGTGGTTTTTGAGAAGAACACACATGCAATGACTCTAGCTGTGGTTCATGAAAAGAACACACATGTAATGACACTGGTGGATCCTTATGTGGTTTGTGAGAAGAACATACATGCAATGACTCTAGCTATGGTTCATGAAAAGAACACACATGCAATGACACTGGTGGATCCATGTGTGGTTTGTTCAGAGGAACAGACATGCAATGACACTGGGTGTGGTTTATGAAAAGAACAGACATGCAACAACACTGGTGGATCCTTATGTGGTTTGTTTAGAAGAACACACATGCAATGTATCTTGCTTTGGTTCATGAAAAGAACACACATGCAATGACACTGGTGGATCCATATGTGGTTTGTGAAAAGAACAGACATGCAATCACACTAGGTGGATTCATGTGTGGTTTGTGGAAAGAACAGACATGCAATCACTCTAGCTGCGGTTCATGAAGAGAATAGACATGCAATGACACTGGTGGATCTATGTGTGGTTCATGAGAAGAACAGACATGCAATCACACTGGGTGTGGTTGATGAAAAGAACACACGTCCAATGACATTGGTGGATACATGTCTGGTTTGTGGTAAGAACACACATGCAATGACACTGTTGTATCCTTATGTGGTTTGTGAGAAGAACACACATGCAATGACTCTAGCTGTGGTTCGTGAAAAGAACACACATGCAATGACACTGGTGGATCCATGTGTGGTTTGTGGAAAGAACAGACATGCAATGACTCTAGCTGTGGTTCACGAAAAGAACAGACATGCAATGACACTGATGGATCCATGTCTGGTTCATGAGAATAACACACATCTAATGACACTGGTGGATCCATCTGTGGTTCGTTTAGAGGAACATACATGCAATGACACTGGCTATGGTTCATGTGAAGAACATACATGCAATGACACTGGTGGATCCATGTGTGGTTTGTGAGAAGAACACACAAGCAATGACTCTAGCTGTGGTTCATGAAAAGAAGACACATGCAATGACACTGGTGGATCCATGTGTGGTGTGTGGAAAGAACAGACATGCAATGACTCTAGCTGTGGTTCACAAAAAGAATAGACATGCAATGACACTGATGGATCCATGTGTGGTTCATGAGAAGAATACACATCTAATGACACTGGTGGATCCATGTGTGGTTTGTTTAGAGGAACAGACATGCAATGACATTGGCTGTGGTTCATGAGAAGAACACACATGCAGTGACACTGGTGGATCCATGTGTAGTTTGTGAGAAGAACACACAAGCAATGACTCTAGCTGTGGTTCATGAAACGAACACACATGCAATGACACTGGTGGATCCTTATGTGGTTTGTTTAGAAGAACACACATGCAATGACTCTAGCTGTGGTTCATGAAAAGAACACACATGCAATAACACTGGTGGATCCATGTTTGGTTTGTGAAAAGAACACACATGCAATCACACTGGGTGTGGTTCATGAAAAGAACACACATCCAATGACACTGGTGGATCCATGTGTCGTTTGTGGAAAGAACATACTTGCAATGACACTGGGTGTGGTTCATGAAAATAACAAACATGCAATGACACAGGTGTATCCTTATGTGGTTTGTGAGAAGAACACACATGCAATGACTCTAGCTGTGGTTCATGAAAAGAACACACATGCAATGATACTGGTGGATCCTTATGTGGTTTGCGAGAAGAAGATACATGCAATGACTCTAGCTATGGTTCATGAAAAGAGAACACATGCAATAACACTAGTGGATACATGTGTTGTTTGTGAAAAGAACACACATGCAATGACACTAGGTGGATCCATGTGTGGTTTGTTTAGAGGAATAGACATGCAATGACACTGGGTGGATCCATGTGTGGTTTGTTTAGAGGAACAGACATGCAATGACACTAGGTGTGGTTCATGAAAAAAACACATGCAATGACACTGGTGGATCCCGATGTGGTTTGTGAGAAGAACATACATGCAATGACTCTAGCTATGGTTCATGAAAATAACACACATGCAATGACACTGGTGGATCCATGTGTGGTTTGTGAAAAGAACACACATGCAATGACACTAGGTGGATCCATGTGTGGTTTGTTTAGAGGAACAGACATGCAATGACACTGGGTGTGGTTCATGAAAAGAAGAGACATGCAACAACACTGGTGGATCCTTATGTGGTTTGTTTAGAAGAACACACATCCAATGTCTCTAGTTGTGGTTCATGAAAAGAACACACATGCAATGCCATTGGTGGATCCATGTGTGGTTTGTGAAAAGAACAGACATGCAATGACTCTAGCTGCGGTTCATGAAAAGAACAGACATGCAATGACACTGGTGGATCCATGTGTGGTCCATGAGAATAACAAACATGCAATCACACTGGGTGTGGTTCATGAAAAGAACACACGTCCAATGACACTGGTGGATACATGTGTGGTTTGTGGTAAGAACAGACATGCAATGACACTAGGTGTGGTTCATGAAAAGAACATACATGCAATGACACTGGTGTATCCTTATGTGGTTTGTGAGAAGAACACACATGCAATGACTCTAGCTATGGTTCGTGTAAAGAACACACATGCAATGACACTGGTGGATCCATGTGTGGTTTGTGGAAAGAACAGACATGCCATGACTCTAGTTGTGGTTCACTAAAAGAACAGACATGCAATGACACTGATGGATCCATGTGTGGTTCATGAGAAGAATACACATCTAATGACACTGGTGGATCCATGTGTGGTTTGTTTACAGGAACAGACATGCAATGACACTGGTTGTGGTTCATGAGAAGAACACACAGGCAGTGACACTGGTGGATCCATGTGTGGTTTGTGAGAAGAACACACAAGCAATGACTCTAGTTGTGGTTCATGAAAAGAAGAGACATGCAATGACACTGGTGGATCCTTATGTGGTTTGTTTAGAAGAACACACATGCAATGACTCCAGCTATGGTTCATGAAAAGAACACACATGCAATAACACTGGTGGATCCATGTTTTGTTTGTGAAAAGAACATACATGCAATCACACTGGGTGTGGTTCATGAAAAGAACACACATCCAATGACACTGGTGGATCCATGTGTCGTTTGTGGAAAGAACAGACTTGCAATGACACTAGGTGTGGTTCATGAAAAGAACACACATGCAATGACACTCGTGTATCCTTATGTGGTTTGTGAGAAGAACACACATGCAATGAGTCTAGCTGTGGTTCATGAAAAGAACACACATGCAATGACACGGGTGGATCCTTATGTCGTTTGTGAGAAGAACATACATGAAATGACTCTAGCTATGGTTCATGAAAAGAACGCACGTGCAATGACACTAGTGGATCCATGTGTGGTTTGTGAAAAGAACACACATGCAATGACACTAGGTGGATCCATGTGTGGTTTGTTTAGAGGAACAGACATGCAATGACACTGGGTGTGGTTCATGAAAAGAACAAACATGCAACAACACTGGTGGATCCTTATGTGGTTTGTTTAGAAGATCACACATGCAATGTCACTAGCTGTGGTTCATGAAAATAACACACATGCAATGACACTGGTGGATCCATGTGTGGTTTGTGGAAAGAACAGACATGCAATGACTCTAGCTGTGGTTCATGAAAAGAACAGACATGCAATGACACTGGTGGATCTATGTGTGGTTCATGAGAAGAACAAACATGCAATCACATTGGGTGTGGTTCATGACAAGAACACACATCCAATGCCACTGGTGGATCCATGTGTGGTTTGTTTAGAGGAACATACATGCAATGACACTAGGTGTGGTTCATGAAAAGAACAGACATGCAGTGACACTGGTGGATCCTTATGTGGTTTGATTAGAAGAACACACATGCAATGACTCTAGCTATGGTTCATGAAAAGAATACACATGCAATGACACTGGTGGATCCATGTGTGGTTTGTGAAAAGAACATACATGCGATCACACTGGGTGTGTTTCATGAAAAGAACACACATCCAATGACACCAGTGGATCCATGTGTGGTTTGTGGAAAGAACAGACATGCAATGACACTGGGTGTGGTTCATGAAAAGAACACACATGCAATGACACTGGTGTATCCTTATGTAGTTTGTGAGAAGAACACCCATGCAATGACTGTAGCTGTGGTTCATGAAAAGAACACACATGCAATGACACTCGTGGATCCTTATGTGGTTTGTGAGAAGAACATACATGCAATGACTCTAGCTATGGATCATGAAAATAAAACACATGTAATGACTGGTGGATACATGTGTTGTTTGTGAAAAGAACACACATGCAATGACACTAGGTGGATCCATGTGTGGTTTGTGTAGAGGAACAGACATGAAATGACACTGGGTGGATCCATGTGTGGTTTGTTTAGTGGAACAGACATGCAATGACACCGGGTGTGGTTCATGAAAAGAACACATGCAATGACACTGGTGGATCCTTATGTGGTTTATGAGAAGAACATACATGCAATGACTCTAGCTATGGTTCATGAAAATAACACACATGCAATGATACTGGTTTATCCTTATGTGGATTTTGAGAAGAACACACATGCAATGACTCTAGCTGTGGTTCATGAAAAGAACACACATGCAATGACACTGGTGGATCCTTATGTGGTTTGTGAGAAGAACATACATGCAATGACTCTAGCTATGGTTCATGAAAAGAACACACATGCAATGACACTGGTGGATCCATGTGTGGTTTGTTCAGAGGAACAGACATGCAATGACACTGGGTGTGGTTTATGAAAAGAACAGACATGCAACAACACTGGTGGATCCTTATGTGGTTTGTTTAGAAGAACACACATGCAATGTCTCTAGCTTTGGTTCATGAAAAGAACACACATGCAATGACACTGGTGGATCCATATGTGGTTTGTGAAAAGAACAGACATGCAATCACACTAGGTGGATTCATGTGTGGTTTGTGGAAAGAACAGACATGCAATCACTCTAGCTGCGGTTCATGAAGAGAATAGACATGCAATGACACTGGTGGATCTATGTGTGGTTCATGAGAAGAACAGACATGCAATCACACTGGGTGTGGTTGATGAAAAGAACACACGTCCAATGACATTGGTGGATACATGTCTGGTTTGTGGTAAGAACACACATGCAATGACACTGTTGTATCCTTATGTGGTTTGTGAGAAGAACACACATGCAATGACTCTAGCTGTGGTTCGTGAAAAGAACACACATGCAATGACACTGGTGGATCCATGTGTGGTTTGTGGAAAGAACAGACATGCAATGACTCTAGCTGTGGTTCACGAAAAGAACAGACATGCAATGACACTGATGGATCCATGTCTGGTTCATGAGAATAACACACATCTAATGACACTGGTGGATCCATCTGTGGTTCGTTTAGAGGAACATACATGCAATGACACTGGCTATGGTTCATGTGAAGAACATACATGCAATGACACTGGTGGATCCATGTGTGGTTTGTGAGAAGAACACACAAGCAATGACTCTAGCTGTGGTTCATGAAAAGAACACACATGCAATGACACTAGTGGATCCATGTGTGGTTCATGAGAAGAACACACATGCAATGACACTGGTGGATCCTTATGTGGTTTGTGAGAAGAACAAACATGCAATAACTCTAGCTATGGTTCATGAAAAGAACACACATGCAATGACACTGGTGGATCCATGTGTGGTTTGTGGAAAGAATAGACATGCAATGACTATAGCTGTGATTCACGGGAAGAACATACATGCAATGACACTGATGGATCCATGTGTGGTTCATGAGAAGAACACACATCTAATGACACTGGTGGTTTGTTTGGAGGAACAGACATGCAATGACACTGGCTGTGGTTCATGAGAAGAACAAACATAAAATGACATTGGTGGATCCATGTGTGGTTTGTGAGAAGAACACACATGCAATGACTCTAGTTGTGGTTCATGAAAAGAACACACATGCAATGACACTGGTGGATCCATTTGTGGTTCATGAGAAGAACACACATGCAATGACACTAGGTGTGGTTCATGAAAAGAACACACATGCAATGACACTGGTGGATCCTTATGTGGTTTGTGAGAAGAACAGACATGCAATGACTCTAGCTATGGTTCATGAAAAGAACACACATGCAATGGCACTGGTTGATCCATGTGTGGTTTGTGAATAGAACAGACATGTAATCACACTAGGTGGATCCATGTGTGTTATGTTTAGAGGAACATACATGCAATGACACTAGGTGTGGATCATGAAAAGAACAGACATGCAATGACACTGGTGGATCCTTATGTGGTTTGTTTAGAAGAACACACATGCAATGACTTTAGCTATGGTTCATGAAAAGAACACACATGCAATGACACTGGTGGATCCATGTTTGGTTTGTGAAAAGAACCGACATGCAATCACACTGGGTGTGGTTCATGAAAAGAACACACATCCAATGACACTGGTGGATCCATGTGTGGTTTGTGGAAAGAACAGACTTGCAATGACACTGGGTGTGGTTCATGAAAAGAACACACATGCAATGACACTGGTGGATCCTTATGTGGTTTGTGAGAAGAACATACATGAAATGACTCTAGATATGGTTCATGAAAAGAACACACATGCAATGACACTAGTGGATCCATGTGTGGTTTGTGAAAAGAACACACATGCAATGACACTAGGTGGATCCATGTGTGGTTTGTTTAGAGGAACAGACATGCAATGACACTAGGTGTGGTTCATGAAAAGAATAAACATGCAAGAACACTGGTGGATCCTTATGTGGTTTGTTTAGAACAACACACATGCAATGTCTCTAGCTGTGGTTCATGAAAATAACACACATGCAATGGCACTGGTGGATCCATGTGCGGTTTGTGAAAAGAACAGACATGCAATCACACTAGGTGGATCCAAGTGTGGTCTATGGAAGGAACATACATGCAATGACTCTAGCTATGGTTTATGAAAAGAACAGACATGCAATGACACTAGTGGATCCATGTGTGGTTCATGAGAAGAACAGACATGCAATCACACTGGGTGTGGTTCATGACAAGAACACATATCCAAAGACACTGGTGGATCCATGTGTGGTTTGTTTTGAGGAACATACATGCAATGACACTAGGTGTGGTTTATGAAAAGAACAAACATGCAATGACACTGGTGGATCCTTATGTGGTTTGTTTAGAAGAACACACATGCAATGACTCTAGATGTGGTTCATGAAAAGAATACACATGCAATGACACTGGTGGATCCATGTGTGGTTTGTGAAAAGAACAGACATGCAATCACACTGGGTGTGGTTCATGAAAAGAACACACATCCAATGACACTAGTGGATCAATGTGTGGTTTGTGGAATGAACAGACATGCAATGACACTGGGTGTGGCTCATGACAAGAACACACATGCAATGACACTGGTGTATCCTTATGTAGTTTGTGAGAAGAACACACATGCAATGACTCTAGCTGTGGTTCATGAAAAGAACACACATGCAATGACACTGGTGGATCCTGATGTGGTTTGTGAGAAGAACAGACATGCAATGACTCTAGCTCTGGTTCATGAAAAGAACACACATGCAATGACACTGGTGGATCCATGTGTGGTTTGTGAATAGAACAGACATGTAAATACACTAGGTGGATCCATGTGTGTTTTGATTAGAGGAATATACATGCAATGACACTGGGTGGATCCATGTGTGGTTTGTTTAGAGGAACATACATGCAATGACACTGGGTGTGGTTCATGAAAAGAACACATGCAATGACACTGGTGGAGCCTTATGTGGTTTGTGAGTAGAACATACATGCAATGACTCTAGCTATGGTTCATGAAAATAACACACATGCAATGACACTGGTGGATCCATGTGTAGTTTGTGAAAAGAACACACATGCAATGACACTAGGTGGATCCATGTGTGGTTTGTTTAGAGGAACAGACATGCAATGACACTGGGTGTGGTTCATCAAAAGAAGAGACATGCAACGACACTGGTGGTTACTTATGTGGTTTGTTTAGAAGAACACACATGCAATGTCTCTAGCCGTGGTTCATGAAAAGAACACACATGCAATGACACTGGTGGATCCATGTCTGGTTTGTGGAAAGAACAGACATGCAATGACTATAGTTATGGTTTACGAAAAGAACAGACATGCAATGACACTGATGGATCCATGTGTGGTTCATGAGAAGAACACACATCTAATGACACTGGTGGATCCATGTGTGGTTTGTTTAGAGGAACAGACATGCAATGACACTGGCTGTGGTTCATGAGATGAACATACATGCAATGACACTGGTGGATCCATGTGTGGTTTGTGAGAAGAACACACAAGCAATGACTCTAGTTGTGGTTTCATGAAAAGAACACATATGCAATGACACTGGTGGATCCATGTGTGGTTTGTGAGAAGAACACACAAGCAATGACTCTAGCTGTGGTTCATGAAAAGAACACACATGCAATGACACTGGTGGATCCATGTGTGGTTCATGAGAAGAACACACATGCAATCACACTGGGTGTGGTTCATGACAAGAACACATATCCAAAGACACTGGTGGATCCATGTGTGGTTTGTTTTGAGGAACATACATGCAATGACACTAGGTGTGGTTTATGAAAAGAACAAACATGCAATGACACTGGTGGATCCTTATGTGGTTTGTTTAGAAGAACACACATGCAATGACTCTAGATGTGGTTCATGAAAAGAATACACATGCAATGACACTGGTGGATCCATGTGTGGTTTGTGAAAAGAACAGACATGCAATCACACTGGGTGTGGTTCATGAAAAGAACACACATCCAATGACACTAGTGGATCAATGTGTGGTTTGTGGAATGAACAGACATGCAATGACACTGGGTGTGGCTCATGACAAGAACACACATGCAATGACACTGGTGTATCCTTATGTAGTTTGTGAGAAGAACACACATGCAATGACTCTAGCTGTGGTTCATGAAAAGAACACACATGCAATGACACTGGTGGATCCTGATGTGGTTTGTGAGAAGAACAGACATGCAATGACTCTAGCTCTGGTTCATGAAAAGAACACACATGCAATGACACTGGTGGATCCATGTGTGGTTTGTGAATAGAACAGACATGTAAATACACTAGGTGGATCCATGTGTGTTTTGATTAGAGGAATATACATGCAATGACACTGGGTGGATCCATGTGTGGTTTGTTTAGAGGAACATACATGCAATGACACTGGGTGTGGTTCATGAAAAGAACACATGCAATGACACTGGTGGAGCCTTATGTGGTTTGTGAGTAGAACATACATGCAATGACTCTAGCTATGGTTCATGAAAATAACACACATGCAATGACACTGGTGGATCCATGTGTAGTTTGTGAAAAGAACACACATGCAATGACACTAGGTGGATCCATGTGTGGTTTGTTTAGAGGAACAGACATGCAATGACACTGGGTGTGGTTCATCAAAAGAAGAGACATGCAACGACACTGGTGGTTACTTATGTGGTTTGTTTAGAAGAACACACATGCAATGTCTCTAGCCGTGGTTCATGAAAAGAACACACATGCAATGACACTGGTGGATCCATGTCTGGTTTGTGGAAAGAACAGACATGCAATGACTATAGTTATGGTTTACGAAAAGAACAGACATGCAATGACACTGATGGATCCATGTGTGGTTCATGAGAAGAACACACATCTAATGACACTGGTGGATCCATGTGTGGTTTGTTTAGAGGAACAGACATGCAATGACACTGGCTGTGGTTCATGAGATGAACATACATGCAATGACACTGGTGGATCCATGTGTGGTTTGTGAGAAGAACACACAAGCAATGACTCTAGTTGTGGTTTCATGAAAAGAACACATATGCAATGACACTGGTGGATCCATGTGTGGTTTGTGAGAAGAACACACAAGCAATGACTCTAGCTGTGGTTCATGAAAAGAACACACATGCAATGACACTGGTGGATCCATGTGTGGTTCATGAGAAGAACACACATGCAATGACACTGGGTGTGGTTCATGAAAAGAACACACATGCAATGACACTGGTGGATCCTTATGTGGTTTGTGAGAAGAACAAACATGCAATAACTCTAGCTATGGTTCATGAAAAGAACACACATGCAATGACACTGGTGGATCCATGTGTGGTTTGTGAAAAGAACACACATGCAATGACACTAGGTGGATCCATGTGTGGTTTGTTTAGAGGAACAGACATGCAATGACACTGGGTGTGGTTCATGAAAAGAAGAGACAGGCAACGACACTGGTGGATCCTTATGTGGTTTGTTTAGAAGAACACACATGCAATGTCTCTAGCTGTGGTTCATGAAAAGAACACACATGCAATGACACTGGTGGATCCATGTGTGGTTTGTGGAAAGAACAGACATGCAATGACTATAGTTGTGGTTTACGAAAAGAACAGACATGCAATGACACTGATGGATCCATGTGTGGTTCATGAGAAGAACACACATCTAATGACACTGGTGGATCCATGTGTGGTTTGTTTAGAGGAACAGACATGCAATGACACTGGCTGTGGTTCATGAGAAGAACATACATGCAATGACACTTGTGGATGCATGTGTGGTTTGTGAGAAGAACACACAAGCAATGACTCTAGTTGTGGTTTCATGAAAAGAACACATATGCAATGACACTGGTAGATCCATGTGTGGTTTGTGAGAAGAACACACAAGCAATGACTCTAGCTGTGGTTCATGAAAAGAACACACATGCAATGACACTGGTGGATCCATGTGTGGTTCACGAGAAGAACACACATGCAATGACACTGGGTGTGGTTCATGAAAAGAACACACATGCAATGACACTGGTGGATCCTTATGTGGTTTGTGAGAAGAACAAACATGCAATAACTCTAGCTATGGTTCATGAAAAGATCACACATGCAATGACACTGGTGGATCCATGTGTGGTTTGTGGAAAGAATAGACATGCAATGCCTATAGCTGTGGTTCACGGGAAGAACAGACATGCAATGACACTGATGGATCCATGTGTGGTTCATGAGAAGAACACACATCTAATGACACTGTGGATCCATGTGTGGTTTGTTTGGAGGAACAGACATGCAATGACACTGGCTGTGGTTCATGAGAAGAACATACATGCAATGACACTGGTGGATCCATGTGTGGTTTGTGAGAAGAACACACATGCAACGACTCTAGCTGTGGTTCATGAAAAGAACACACATGCAATGACACTGGTGGATCCATGTGTGGTTCATGAGAAGAACACACATGCAATGACACTGGGTGTGGTTCATGAAAAGAACACACATGCAATGACACTGGTGGATCCTTATGTGGTTTGTGAGAAGAACAGACATGCAATGACTCTAGCTATGGTTCATGAAAAGAACACACATGCAATGACACTGGTTGATCCATGTGTGGTTTGTGAATAGAACAGACATGTAATCACACTAGGTGGATCCATGTGTGTTATGTTTAGAGGAACATATATGCAATGACACTGGGTGTGGATTATGAAAAGAACAGACATGCAATGACACTGGTGGATCCTTATGTGGTTTGTTTAGAAGAACACACATGCAATGACTTTAGCTGTGGTTCATGAAAAGAACACACATGCAATGACACTGGTGGATCCATGTTTGGTTTGTGAAAAGAACAAACATGCAATCACAGTGGGTGTGGTTCATGAAAAGAACACACATCCAATGGCACTGGTGGATCCATGTGTGGTTTGTGGAAAGAACAGACTTGCAATGACACTGGGTGTGGTTCATGAAAAGAACACACATGCAATGACACTGGTGGATCCTTATGTGGTTTGTGAGAAGAACATACATGAAATGAATCTAGCTATGGTTCATGAAAAGAACACACATGCAATGACACTAGTGGATCCATGTGTGGTTTATGAAAAGAACAGACATGCAATGACACTGGTGGATCCTTATGTGGTTTGTTTAGAAGAACACACATGCAATGACTCTAGATGTGGTTCATGAAAAGAATACACATGCAATGACACTGGTGGATCCATGTGTGGTTTGTGAAAAGAACAGACATGCAATCACATTGGGTGTGGTTCATGAAAAGAACACACATCCAATGACACTAGTGGATCAATGTGTGGTTTGTGGAATGAACAGACATGCAATGACACTGGGTGTGGTTCATGAAAAGAACACACATGCAATGACACTGGTGTATCCTTATGTAGTTTGTGAGAAGAACACACATGCAATGACTCTAGCTGTGGTTCATGAAAAGAACACACATGCAATGACACTGGTGGATCCTTATGTGGTTTGCGAGAAGAACAGACATGCAATGACTCTAGCTATGGTTCATGAAAAGAACACACATGCAATGACACTGGTGGATCCATGTGTGGTTTGTGAATAGAACAGACATGTAAATACACTAGGTGGATCCATGTGTGTTTTGTTTAGAGGAACATACATGCAATGACACTGGGTGGATCCATGTGTGGTTTGTTTAGAGGAACAGACATGCAATGACACTGGGTGTGGTTCATGAAAAGAACACATGCAATGACACTGGTGGATCCTTATGTGGTTTGTGAGTAGAACATACATGCAATGACTCTAGCTATGGTTCATGAAAATAACACACATGCAATGACACTGGTGGATCCATGTGTGGTTTGTGAAAAGAACACACATGCAATGACACTAGGTGGATCCATGTGTGGTTTGTTTAGAGGAACAGACATGCAATGACACTGGGTGTGGTTCATGAAAACAAGAGACATGCAACGACACTGGTGGATCCTTATGTGGTTTGTTTAGAAGAACACACATGCAATGTCTCTAGCTGTGGTTCATGAAAAGAACACACATGCAATGACACTGGTGGATCCATGTGTGGTTTGTGGAAAGAACAGACATGCAATGACTATAGTTGTGGTTTACGAAAAGAACAGACATGCAATGACACTGATGGATCCATGTGTGGTTCATGAGAAGAACACACATCTAATGACACTGGTGGATCCATGTGTGGTTTGTTTAGAGGAACAGACATGCAATGACACTGGCTGTGGTTCATGAGAAGAACATACATGCAATGACACTGGTGGATCCATGTGTGGTTTGTGAGAAGAACACACAAGCAATGACTCTAGTTGTGGTTTCATGAAAAGAACACATATGCAATGACACTGGTGGAACCATGTGTGGTTTGTGAGAAGAACACACACGCAATGACTCTAGCTGTGGTTCATGAAAAGAACACACATGCAATGACACTGGTGGATCCATGTGTGGTTGATGAGAAGAACACACATGCAATGACACTGGGTGTGGTTCATGAAAAGAACACACATTCAATGACACTGGTGGATCCTTATGTGGTTTGTGAGAAGAACATACATGCAATGACTCTAGCTATGGTTCATGAAAAGAACACACATGCAATGACACTGGTGGATCCATGTGTGGTTTGTGAATAGAACCGACATGTAAATACACTAGGTGGATCCATGTGTGTTTTGTTTAGAGGAACATACATGCAATGACACTGGGTGTGGTTCATGAGAAGAATAGACATGCAATGGCATTGGTGGATCCTTATGTGGTTTGTTTAGAAGAACACACATGCAATGACTCTAGCTGTGGTTCATGAAAAGAACACACATGCAATGCCACTGGTGGATCCATGTTTGGTTTGTGAAAAGAACAAACATGCAATCACAATGGGTGTGGTTCATGAAAAGACCACACATCCAATGACACTGGTGGATCCATGTGTGGTTTGTGGAAAGAACAGACTTGCAATGACACTGGGTGTGGTTCATGAAAAGAACTCACATGCAATGACACTGGTGTATCCTTATGTGGTTTGTGAGAAGAACACAGATGCAATGACTCTAGCTGTGGTTCATGAAAAGAACACACATTCAATGACACTGGTGGATCCTTATGTGGTTTGTGAGAAGAATATACATGAAATGACTCTAGCTATGGTTCATGAAAAGAACACACATGCAATGACACTAGTGGATCCATGTGTGGTTTGTGAAAAGAACACACATGCAATGACAGTAGGTGGATCCATGTGTGGTTTGTTTAGAGGAACAGACATGCAATGACACTGGGTGTGGTTCATGAAAAGAACAAACATGCAACAACACTGGTGGATCCTTATGTGGTTTGTTTAGAAAAACACACATGCAATGTCTCTAGCTGTGGTTGATGAAAATAACACACATGCAAAGACACTGGTGGTTCCATGTGCGGTTTGTGAAAAGAACAGACATGCAATCACACTAGGTGGATCCAAGTGTGGTCTGTGGAAAGAACAGACATGCAATGACTCTAGCTGTGGTTTTTGAAAAGAACAGACATGCAATGACACTGGTGGATCCATGTGTGGTTCATGAGAAGAACAGACATGCAATCACACTGTGTGTGGTTCATGACAAGAACACATATCCAATGACACCGGTGGATCCATGTGTGGTTTGTTTAGAGGAACATACATGCAATGACACTAGGTGTGGTTTATGAAAAGAACAGACATGCAATGACACTGGTGGATCCTTATGTGGTTTGTTTAGAAGAACACACATGCAATGAATCTAGATGTCGTTCATGAAAAGAATACACATGCAATGACACTGGTGGATCCATGTGTGGTTTGTGAAAAGAATAGACATGCAATCACACTGGGTGTGGTTCATGAAAAGAACACACATCCAATGACACTAGTGGATCAATGTGTGGTTTGTGGAATGAACAGACATGCAATGACACTGGGTGTGGTTCATGAAAAGAACACACATGCAATGACACTGGTGTATCCTTATGTAGTTTGTGAGAAGAACACACATGCAATGACTCTAGCTGTGGTTCATGAAAAGAACACACATGCAATGACACTGGTGGATCCTTATGTGGTTTGCGAGAAGAACAGACATGCAATGACTCTAGCTATGGTTCATGAAAAGAACACACATGCAATGACACTGGTGGATCCATGTGTGGTTTGTGAATAGAACAGACATGTAAATACACTAGGTGGATCCATGTGTGTTTTGTTTAGAGGAACATACATGCAATGACACTGGGTGGATCCATGTGTGGTTTGTTTAGAGGAACAGACATGCAATGACACTGGGTGTGGTTCATGAAAAGAACACATGCAATGACACTGGTGGATCCTTATGTGGTTTGTGAGTATAACATACATGCAATGACTCTAGCTATGGTTCATGAAAATAACACACATGCAATGACACTGGTGGATCCATGTGTGGTTTGTGAAAAGAACACACATGCAATGACACTAGGTGGATCCATGTGTGGTTTGTTTAGAGGAACAGACATGCAATGACACTGGGTGTGGTTCATGAAAACAAGAGACATGCAACGACACTGGTGGATCCTTATGTGGTTTGTTTAGAAGAACACACATGCAATGTCTCTAGCTGTGGTTCATGAAAAGAACACACATGCAATGACACTGGTGGATCCATGTGTGGTTTGTGGAAAGAACAGACATGCAATGACTATAGTTGTGGTTTACGAAAAGAACAGACATGCAATGACACTGATGGATCCATGTGTGGTTCATGAGAAGAACACACATCTAATGACACTGGTGGATCCATGTGTGGTTTGTTTAGAGGAACAGACATGCAATGACACTGGCTGTGGTTCATGAGAAGAACATACATGCAATGACACTGGTGGATCCATGTGTGGTTTGTGAGAAGAACACACAAGCAATGACTCTAGTTGTGGTTTCATGAAAAGAACACATATGCAATGACACTGGTGGAACCATGTGTGGTTTGTGAGAAGAACACACACGCAATGACTCTAGCTGTGGTTCATGAAAAGAACACACATGCAATGACACTGGTGGATCCATGTGTGGTTCATGAGAAGAACACACATGCAATGACACTGGGTGTGGTTCATGAAAAGAACACACATTCAATGACACTGGTGGATCCTTATGTGGTTTGTGAGAAGAACATACATGCAATGACTCTAGCTATGGTTCATGAAAAGAACACACATGCAATGACACTGGTGGATCCATGTGTGGTTTGTGAATAGAACCGACATGTAAATACACTAGGTGGATCCATGTGTGTTTTGTTTAGAGGAACATACATGCAATGACACTGGGTGTGGTTCATGAGAAGAATAGACATGCAATGGCATTGGTGGATCCTTATGTGGTTTGTTTAGAAGAACACACATGCAATGACTCTAGCTGTGGTTCATGAAAAGAACACACATGCAATGCCACTGGTGGATCCATGTTTGGTTTGTGAAAAGAACAAACATGCAATCACAATGGGTGTGGTTCATGAAAAGACCACACATCCAATGACACTGGTGGATCCATGTGTGGTTTGTGGAAAGAACAGACTTGCAATGACACTGGGTGTGGTTCATGAAAAGAACTCACATGCAATGACACTGGTGTATCCTTATGTGGTTTGTGAGAAGAACACAGATGCAATGACTCTAGCTGTGGTTCATGAAAACAACACACATTCAATGACACTGGTGGATCCTTATGTGGTTTGTGAGAAGAATATACATGAAATGACTCTAGCTATGGTTCATGAAAAGAACACACATGCAATGACACTAGTGGATCCATGTGTGGTTTGTGAAAAGAACACACATGCAATGACACTAGGTGGATCCATGTGTGGTTTGTTTAGAGGAACAGACATGCAATGACACTGGGTGTGGTTCATGAAAAGAACAAACATGCAACAACACTGGTGGATCCTTATGTGGTTTGTTTAGAAAAACACACATGCAATGTCTCTAGCTGTGGTTGATGAAAATAACACACATGCAAAGACACTGGTGGTTCCATGTGCGGTTTGTGAAAAGAACAGACATGCAATCACACTAGGTGGATCCAAGTGTGGTCTGTGGAAAGAACAGACATGCAATGACTCTAGCTGTGGTTTTTGAAAAGAACAGACATGCAATGACACTGGTGGATCCATGTGTGGTTCATGAGAAGAACAGACATGCAATCACACTGTGTGTGGTTCATGACAAGAACACATATCCAATGACACCGGTGGATCCATGTGTGGTTTGTTTAGAGGAACATACATGCAATGACACTAGGTGTGGTTTATGAAAAGAACAGACATGCAATGACACTGGTGGATCCTTATGTGGTTTGTTTAGAAGAACACACATGCAATGAATCTAGATGTCGTTCATGAAAAGAATACACATGCAATGACACTGGTGGATCCATGTGTGGTTTGTGAAAAGAATAGACATGCAATCACACTGGGTGTGGTTCATGAAAAGAACACACATCCAATGACACTAGTGGATCAATGTGTGGTTTGTGGAATGAACAGACATGCAATGACACTGGGTGTGGTTCATGAAAAGAACACACATGCAATGACACTGGTGTATCCTTATGTAGTTTGTGAGAAGAACACACATGCAATGACTCTAGCTGTGGTTCATGAAAAGAACACACATGCAATGACACTGGTGGATCCTTATGTGGTTTGCGAGAAGAACAGACATGCAATGACTCTATCTATGGTTCATGAAAAGAACACACATGCAATGACACTGGTGGATCCATGTGTGGTTTGTGAATAGAACAGACATGTAAATACACTAGGTGGATCCATGTGTGTTTTGTTTAGAGGAACATACATGCAATGACACTGGGTGGATCCATGTGTGGTTTGTTTAGAGGAACAGACATGCAATGACACTGGGTGTGGTTCATGAAAAGAACACATGCAATGACACTGGTGGATCCTTATGTGGTTTGTGAGTAGAACATACATGCAATGACTCTAGCTATGGTTCATGAAAATAACACACATGCAATGACACTGGTGGATCCATGTGTGGTTTGTGAAAAGAACACACATGCAATGACACTAGGTGGATCCATGTGTGGTTTGTTTAGAGGAACAGACATGCAATGACACTGGGTGTGGTTCATGAAAACAAGAGACATGCAACGACACTGGTGGATCCTTATGTGGTTTGTTTAGAAGAACACACATGCAATGTCTCTAGCTGTGGTTCATGAAAAGAACACACATGCAATGACACTGGTGGATCCATGTGTGGTTTGTGGAAAGAACAGACATGCAATGACTATAGTTGTGGTTTACGAAAAGAACAGACATGCAATGACACTGATGGATCCATGTGTGGTTCATGAGAAGAACACACATCTAATGACACTGGTGGATCCATGTGTGGTTTGTTTAGAGGAACAGACATGCAATGACACTGGCTGTGGTTCATGAGAAGAACATACATGCAATGACACTGGTGGATCCATGTGTGGTTTGTGAGAAGAACACACAAGCAATGACTCTAGTTGTGGTTTCATGAAAAGAACACATATGCAATGACACTGGTGGAACCATGTGTGGTTTGTGAGAAGAACACACACGCAATGACTCTAGCTGTGGTTCATGAAAAGAACACACATGCAATGACACTGGTGGATCCATGTGTGGTTGATGAGAAGAACACACATGCAATGACACTGGGTGTGGTTCATGAAAAGAACACACATTCAATGACACTGGTGGATCCTTATGTGGTTTGTGAGAAGAACATACATGCAATGACTCTAGCTATGGTTCATGAAAAGAACACACATGCAATGACACTGGTGGATCCATGTGTGGTTTGTGAATAGAACCGACATGTAAATACACTAGGTGGATCCATGTGTGTTTTGTTTAGAGGAACATACATGCAATGACACTGGGTGTGGTTCATGAGAAGAATAGACATGCAATGGCATTGGTGGATCCTTATGTGGTTTGTTTAGAAGAACACACATGCAATGACTCTAGCTGTGGTTCATGAAAAGAACACACATGCAATGCCACTGGTGGATCCATGTTTGGTTTGTGAAAAGAACAAACATGCAATCACAATGGGTGTGGTTCATGAAAAGACCACACATCCAATGACACTGGTGGATCCATGTGTGGTTTGTGGAAAGAACAGACTTGCAATGACACTGGGTGTGGTTCATGAAAAGAACTCACATGCAATGACACTGGTGTATCCTTATGTGGTTTGTGAGAAGAACACAGATGCAATGACTCTAGCTGTGGTTCATGAAAACAACACACATTCAATGACACTGGTGGATCCTTATGTGGTTTGTGAGAAGAATATACATGAAATGACTCTAGCTATGGTTCATGAAAAGAACACACATGCAATGACACTAGTGGATCCATGTGTGGTTTGTGAAAAGAACACACATGCAATGACACTAGGTGGATCCATGTGTGGTTTGTTTAGAGGAACAGACATGCAATGACACTGGGTGTGGTTCATGAAAAGAACAAACATGCAACAACACTGGTGGATCCTTATGTGGTTTGTTTAGAAAAACACACATGCAATGTCTCTAGCTGTGGTTGATGAAAATAACACACATGCAAAGACACTGGTGGTTCCATGTGCGGTTTGTGAAAAGAACAGACATGCAATCACACTAGGTGGATCCAAGTGTGGTCTGTGGAAAGAACAGACATGCAATGACTCTAGCTGTGGTTTTTGAAAAGAACAGACATGCAATGACACTGGTGGATCCATGTGTGGTTCATGAGAAGAACAGACATGCAATCACACTGTGTGTGGTTCATGACAAGAACACATATCCAATGACACCGGTGGATCCATGTGTGGTTTGTTTAGAGGAACATACATGCAATGACACTAGGTGTGGTTTATGAAAAGAACAGACATGCAATGACACTGGTGGATCCTTATGTGGTTTGTTTAGAAGAACACACATGCAATGAATCTAGATGTCGTTCATGAAAAGAATACACATGCAATGACACTGGTGGATCCATGTGTGGTTTGTGAAAAGAATAGACATGCAATCACACTGGGTGTGGTTCATGAAAAGAACACACATCCAATGACACTAGTGGATCAATGTGTGGTTTGTGGAAAGAACAGACATGCAATGACACTGAGTGTGGTTCATGAAAAGAACACACATGCAATGACACTGGTGTATCCTTATGTAATTTGTGAGAAGAACACACATGCAATGACTCTAGCTGTGGTTCATGAAAAGAACACACGTGCAATGACACTGGTGGATGCTTATGTGGTTTGTGAGAAGAACATACATGCAATGACTCTAGCTATGGTTCATGAAAAGAAAACACATGCAATGACTGGTGCATACATGTGTTGTTTGTGAAAAGAACACACATGTAATGACACTAGGTGGATCCATGTGTGGTTTGTTTAGAGGAACATACATGCAATGACACTAGGTAGATCCATGTGTGGTTTGTTTAGAGGAACAGACATGCAATGACACTGGGTGTGGTTCATGAAAATAACACATGCAATGACACTGGGTGTGGTTCATGAAAATAACACATGCAATGACACTGGTGGATCCTTATGTGGTTTGTGAGAAGAACATACATGCAATGACTCTAGCTATGGTTCATGAAAATAACACACATGCAATGACACTGGTGGATCCATGTGTGGTTTGTGAAAAGAACACACATGCAATGACACTAGGTTGATCCATGTGTGGTTTGTTTAGTGGAACAGACATGCAATGACACTGGGTGTGGTTCATGAAAAGAAGAGACATGCAACGACACTGGTGGATCCTTATGTGGTTTGTTTAGAAGAACACACATGCAATGTCTCTAGCCGTGGTTCATCAAAAGAACACACATGCAATGACACTGGTGGATCCATGTGTGGTTTGTGGAAAGAACAGACATGCAATGACACTGATGGATCCATGTGTGGTTCATGAGAAGAACACACATCTAATGACACTAGTGGATCCATGTGTGGTTTGTTTAGAGGAACAAACATGCAATGACGCTGGCTGTGGTTCATGAGAAGAACATACATGCAATGACACTGGT
The DNA here is from genome assembly GCA_916181665.1 of Avena sativa. Lineage (NCBI taxonomy): Eukaryota > Viridiplantae > Streptophyta > Magnoliopsida > Poales > Poaceae > Avena > Avena sativa. The sequence goes on along the minus strand of OV702289.1, from coordinate 536,166,381 downwards.
GGATCCATGTGTGGGTTGTGAGAAGAACACACAAGCAATGACTCTAGTTGTGGTTCATGAAAAGAACACACATGCAATGACACTGGTGGATCCATGTGTGGTTTATGAGAAGAACACACATGCAATGACACTGGGCGTGGTTCATGAAAAGAACATACATGCAATGACACTGGTGGACCTTATGTGGTTTGTGAGAAGAACAGACATGCAATGACTCTAGCTATGGTTAATGAAAATAAAACACATGCAATGACTGGTGGATACATGTGTTGTTTGTGAAAAGAACACACATGCAATGACACTAGGTGGATACATGTGTGGTTTGTTTATAGGAACAAACATGCAATGACACTGGGTGGATCCATGTGTGGTTTGTTTAGAGGAACAAACATGCAATGACACTCGTTGTGATTCATCAAAAGAACACATGCAATGACACTGGTGGATCCTTATGTGGTTTGTGAGAAGAACATAAATGCAATGACTCTAGCTATGGTTCATGAAAATAACACACATGCAATGACACTAGTGGATCCATGTGTGGTTTGTGAAAAGAACACACATGCAATGACACTAGGTGGATCCATGTGTGGTTTGTTTAGAGGAACAGACATGCAATGACACTGGGTGTGGTTCATCAAAAGAACAGACATGCAACGACACTAGTGGATCCTTATGTGGTTTGTTTAGAAGAACACACATGCAATGTCTCTAGTTGTGGTTCGTGAAAAGAACACACATGCAATGACACTGGTGGATCCATGTGTGGTTTGTGAAAAGAACAGACATGCAATCACACTAGGTGGATCCATGTGTGGTTTGTGGAAAGAACAGACATACAATGACTCTAGTTGCGTTTCATGAAAAGAACATACATGCAATAACACTGGTTGATCCATGTGTGGTTCACGAGAAGAACAGACATGCAATCACACTCGGTGTGGTTCATGAAAAGAACACACGTCCAATGACACTGGTGGATACATGTGTGGTTTGTGGTAAGAACAGACATGCAATGACACTTGGTGTGGTTCATGAAAAGAACACACATGCAATGACACCGGTGTATCCTTATGTGGTTTGTGAGAAGAACATACATGAAATGACTCTAGCTGTGGTTCGTGAAAAGAACACACATTCAATGACACTGGTGGACCCATGTGTGGATTGTGGAAAGAACAAACATGCAATGACTCTAGCTGTGGTTCACGAAAAGATCAGACATGCAATGACACTGATGGATCCATGTGTGGTTCATGAGAAGAACGCACATCTAATGACACTGGTGGATCCATGTGTGGTTTGTTTAGACGAACATACATGCAATGACACTGGCTGTGGTTCATGAGAAGAACACACATGCAATGACACTGGTGGATCCATGTGTGGTTTGTGAGAAGAACACACATGCAATGACTCTAGCTGTGTTTCATGAAAAGAACACACATGCAATGACACTGGTGGATCCATGTGTGGTTCATGAGAAGAACACATGCAATGACACTGGGTGTGGTTCATGAAAAGAACACACATGCAATGACACTGGTGGATCCTTATGTTGTTTGTGAGAAGAACGAACATGCAATGACTCTAGCCATGGTTCATGAAAACAACACACATGCAATGACACTAGTGGATCCATGTGTGGTTTCTGAAAAGAACACTCATGCAATGACACTAGGTGGATCCATGTGTGGTTTGTTTAGAGGAACAGACATGCAATGACACTGGGTGTGGTTCATGAAAAGAACAAAGATGCAACAACACTGGTGGATCCTTATGTGGTTTGTTTAGAAGAATACACATGCAATGTCTCTAGCTGTGGTTCATGAAAATAACAAACATGCAAAGACACTGGTGGATCCTTATGTATTTTGTGAGAAGAACATACATGCAATGACTCTAGCTATGGTTCATAAAAAGAAAACACATGCAACGACACTAGGTGGATCCTTATGTGGTTTGTTTAGAACACACATGCAATGTATCTAGCTGTGGTCCATGAAAAGAACACACATGCAATGACACTGGTGGATCCATGTGTGGTTTGTGAAAAGAACAGAAAGGCAATCACACTAGGTGGATCCATGTGTGTATTGTGGAAAGAACAGACATGCAATGACTCTAGATGTGGTTCATGAAAAGAACAGACATGCAATCACATTGGATGTGGTTCATGAAAATAACACACATCCAATGACACTGGTGGATCCATGTGTGGTTTGTGGTAAGAACAGACATGCAATGACACTGGGTGTGATTCATGAAAAGAACACACATGCAATAACACTGGTGTATGCTTATGTGGTTTGTGAGAAGAACACACATGCAATCACTCTAGCTATGGTTCGTGAAAAGAACACACATGCAATGACACTGGTGGATCCATCTGTGGTTTGTGGAAAGAACAGACATGCAATGACTCTAGCTATGATTCACGAAAAGAACAGACATGCAATGACACTGGTGGATCCATGTGTGGTTCATGAGAAGAACACACATCCAATGACACTGGTGGATCCATTTGTGGTTTGTTTAGAGGAAAAGACATGCAATGACACTGGTTGTGATTCATGAGAAGAACACACATGCAATGACACTGGTGGATCCATGTGTGGTTTGTTTAGAGGAACAGACATGCAATGACACTGGCTGTGGTTCATGAGAAGAACACACATGCAATGACACCGGTGGATCCATGTGTGGTTTGTGAGAAGAACACACATGCAATGACTCCAGCTATGGTCCATGAAAAGAACACACATGCAATGACACTGGTGGATCCATGTGTGGTTCATGAGAAGAACACACAGGCAATGACACTGGGTGTGGTTCATGAAAATAACACACATGCAATGACACTGGTGGATCCTTATGTGGTTTGTGAGAAGAACAGACATGCAATGACTCTAGCTATGGTTCATGAAAAGAAAGCACATGCAATGACACTGGTGGATCCATGTGTGGTTTGTGAAAAGAACAGACATGCAATCACACTAGGTGGAGGCATGTGTGGTTTATTTAGAGGAACAGACATGCAATGACACTGGGTGTGGTTCATAAAAAGAACAGACATGCAATGACACTGCTGGATCCTTATGTGGTTTGTTTAGAAGAACACACATGCAATGACTCTAGCTGTCGTTCATGAAAAGAACACACATGAAATGACACTGGTGGATCCATGTGTGGTTTGTGAAAAGAACAAACATGCAATCACACTTGGTGTGGTTCATGAAAAGAACACACATCCAATGACACTGGTGGATCCATGTGTCATTTGTGGAAAAAACAGACATGCAATCACACTGGGTGTGGTTCATGAAAAGAAAACACATGCAATGATACTGGTGTATCCTTATGTGGTTTGCGAGAAGAACACACATGCAATGACTCCAGCTGTGGTTCATGAAAAGAACACACATGCAATGACACTGGTGGATCCTTATGTGGTTTGTGAGAAGAACATACATGAAATGACTCTAGCTATGGTTCATGAAAAGAACGCACATGCAATGACACTAGGTGGATCCATGTGTGGTTTGTTTAGAGAAATAGACATGCAATGACAGTGGGTGTGGTTCATGAAAAGAATAGACATGCAACAACACTGGTGGATCCTTATGTGGTTTGTTTAGAAGAACGCACATGCAATGTCTCTACCTGTGGATTATGAAAAGAACACACATGCAATAACACTGGTGGATCCATGTATGGTTTGTGAAAAGAACATTCATGCAATCACACTAGGTGGATCCATGTGTGGTTTGTGGAAAGAACAGACATGGAATGACTCTAGTTGTGGTTCATGAAAAGAACAGACATGCAATGACACTGGTGGATCCATGTGTGGTTCATGAGAAGAACATACATGTAATCACACTAGGTGTGGTTCATGAAAAGAACAGACATGTAATCACACTGGTGGTTCCATGTGTGGTTTGTGGAAAGAACAGACATTGAATGACACTAGGTGTGCTTCATGAAAAGAACACACATGCAATGACACTCGTGTATCCTTATGTGGTTTGTGAGAAGAACACACATGGAATGACTCTAGCTGTGGTTCATGAAAAGAACACACATGCAATGACACTGGTGGATCCATGTGTGGTTTGTTAAAAGAACAAACATGCAATCACACTGGGTGTTGTTCATGAAAAGAACACACATCCAATGACACTAGTGGATCCATGTGTGGTTCACGAGAAGAACAAACATGCAATGACACTAGGTGTGGTTCATGAAAAGAACACACATGTAATAACACTGGTGTATCCTTATGTGGTTTGTGGGAAGACACACGTGCAATGACTCTAGTTGTGGTTCATGAAAAGAACACACATGCAATGACACTGGTGGATCCATGTGTGGTTAATGAGAAGAACAGACATGCAATCACACTGGGTGTGGTACATCAAAAGAACACACATCCAATGACACTGGTGGATCCATGTGTGGTTTGTGGTAAGAAAAGACATACAATGACACTGGGTGTGGTTCATGAAAAGAACACACATGCAATGAGACTGGTGTATCCTTATGTAGTTTGTGAGAAGAACACACATGCAATGACTATAGCTCTGGTTCATGAAAAGAACACACATGCAATGACACTGGAGGATCCATGTGTGGTTTGTGGAAAGAATAGACATGTAATGACTCTAGCCGTTGTTCACGAAAAGAACAGACATGCAATGACACTAGTGGATCCATTTGTGGTTCTTGAAAAGAACACATATCCAATGACACTAGAGGATCCATGTGTGGTTTTTTTAGAGGTACAGACATGCAATGACATTGTCTATGGTTCATGAGAAGAATACACATGCAATGACACTTGTGGATCCATGTGTGGTTTGTGAGAAGAACACACATGCAATGACTCTAGCTGTGGTTCATGAAAAGAACACACATGCAATGACACTAGTGAATCCATGTGTGGTTCATGAGAAGAACACACATGCAATGACACTAGGTGTGGTTCATGAAAAGAAAACACATGCTATGATACTGGTGGATCCTTATTTGATTTGTGAGAAGAACGGACATGCAATGACTCTAGCTATGGTTCATGAAAAGAACACACATGCAATGACACTGGTGGATCCATGTGTGGTTTGTCAAAAGAATAGACATGCAATCACACTAGGTGGATCCATGTGTGGTTTGTTTAGAGGAAAAAACATGTAATGACACTAGGTGTGGTTCTTGAAAAGAACAGACATGCAATGACACTGGTGGATCCTTATGTGGTTTGTTTAGAAGAACACACATGCAATGACTCTAGCCGTGGTTCATGAAAAGAACACACATGCAATGACACTGGTGGATCCATGTGTGACTTGTGAAAAGAACAGACATGCAATCACACTGGGTGTGGTTCATGAAAAGAACACACATCCAATGACACTAGTGGGTCGATGTGTGGTTTGTGGAAAGAACACACATGCAATGACACTAGGTGGATCCATGTGTGGTTTGTTTAGAGGAATAGACATGCAATGACACTGGGTGTGGTTCATGAAGAGAACAGACATGCAACAACACTGATGGATCCTAATGTGGTTTGTTTAGAAGAACACACATGCAATGACACTAGAGGATCCATGTGTGGTTTGTGGAAAGAATAGACATGCAATGACTCTAGCCGTGGTTCCCGAAAAGAACAGACATGCAATGACACTGGTGGATCCATGTGTGGTTCATGAGAAGAATACACATGCAATGACACTTGTGGATCCATGTGTGGTTTGTGAGAAGAACGCACATGCAATGACTCTAGCTGTGGTTCATGAAAAGAACACACATGCAATGACACTGGTGGATTCATGTGTGGTTCATGAAAAGAACACACATGCAATGACACTCGTGGATCCATGTGTGGTTCATGAGAAGAACACACATGCAATGACACTAGGTGTGGTTCATGAAAAGAACACACATGCTATGATACTGGTGGATCCTTATGTGATTTGTGAGAAGAACAGACATGCAATGACTCTAGCTATGGTTCATGAAAAGAACACACATGCAATGACACTGGTGGATCCATGTGTGGGTTGTGAAAAGAATAGACATGCAATCACACTAGGTGGATCCATGTGTCGTTTGTTTAGAGGAACAAACATGCAATGACACTGAGTGTGGTTCTTGAAAAGAACAGACATGCAATGACAATGGTGGACCCTTATGTGGTTTGTTTAGAAGAACACACATGCAATGACTCTAGCCGTGGTTCATGAAAACAACACACATCCAATGACACTGGTGGATCCATGTGTGGTTTGTGAAAAGAAAAACATGCAATCACACTTGGTGTGGTTCATGAAAAGAACACACATCCAATGACACTGGTGGATCCATGTGTGGTTTGTGGAAAGAACAGACATGCTATGACACTGGTTGTGGTTCATGAAAAGAACACACATGCAATGACACTGGTGTATCCTTATGTGGTTTGTGAGAAGAACACACATGCAATGACTCTAGCCATGGTTCATGAAAAGAACACACATGCATTGACACTGGTGGATCCATGTGTGGTTTGAGAAAATAACACAATGCAATGACACTAGACGGATCCATGTGTGGTTTGTTTAGAGGAACAGACATGCAATGACACTGGGTGTGGTTCATGAAAAGAACAGACATGAAACGACACTGGTGGATCCTTATGTGGTTTGTTTAGAAGAACACACATGCAATGTCTCTAACTGTGGTTCATGAAAAGAGCACACATGCAATGACACTGGTGGATCCATATGTGGTTTGTGAAAAGGACAGACATGCAATCACACTAGGTGGATCCATGTGTGGTTTGTGGAAAGAACAGACCTGCAATGACTCTGGATGTGGTTCATGAAAAGAACAGACATGCAATAACACTGCTGGATCCATGTGTGCTTCATGAGAAGAACAGACATGCAATCACACTGGGTGTGGTTCATGAAAAGAACACACATCCACTAACACTTGTGGATCCATGTGTGGTTTGTGGAATGAATAGACATGCAATGACACTGGGTGTGGTTCATGAAAAGAACACACATGCAATGACACTGGTGTATCCTTATGTGGTTTGTGAGAAGAACACACATGCAATGACTATAGCTGTGGTTCATGAAAAGAACACACATGCAATGACACTGGTGGATCCATGTGTGGTTTGTGGAAAGAATAGACATGCAATGACTCTAGTTTTGGTTCATGAAAAGAACAGACATGCAATGACACTGGTGGATCCATGTGTGGTTCATGAGAAGAACACACATCCAATGACACTGGTGGATCCATGTGTGGTTTGTTTAGAGGAACAGACATGCAATGTCACTGGCTGTGGTTCATGAGAAGAACACACATGCAATGACACTAGTGGATCCATGTGTGGTTTGTAAGAAGAACACACATGCAATGACTCTAGCTGTGGTTCATGAAAAGAACACACATGCAATGACATTGGTGGATCCATGTGTGCTTCATGAGAAGAACACACATGCAATGACACTGGGTGTGGTTCATCACAAGAACACACATGCAATGACACTGGTGGATCCTTATGTGGTTTGTGAGAAGAATAAACATGTAATGACTCTAGCTATGGTTCATGAAAAGAACACACATGCAATGACACTGGTGGATCCATGTGTGGTTTGTGAAAAGAACAGACGTCGAATCACACTAGGTGGATCCATGTGTGGTTTGTTTAGAGGAACATACATGCAATGACACCGGGTGTGGTTCATGAAAAGAACAGACATGCAATGACACTGGTGGTTCCTTATGTGGTGTGTTTAGAAGAACACACATGCAATGACTCTAGTTGTGGTTCATGAAAAGAACACACATGCAATGACAATGGTGGATCCATGTTTGGTTTGTGAAAAGAACAAACATGCAATCACATTGGGTGTGGTTCATGAAAAGAACACACATCCAATGATACTGGTGTATCCATGTGTGGTTTGTGGAAAGAACACACATGGAATGACACTGGTGGATCCTTATGTGGTTTGTGATAAGAACATAAAAGAAATGACTCTAGCTATGGTTCATGAAAAGAAAACACATCCAATGACACTAGTGGATCCATGTGTGGTTTGTGAAAAGAACACTCATGCAATGACACTAGGTGGATCCATGTGTGGTTTGTTTAGAGGAACAGACATGCAATGACACTGGGTGTGGTTCATGAAAAGAACAAAGATGCAACAACACTGGTGGATCCTTATGTGGTTTGTTTAGAAGAACACACATACAATGTCTCTAGCTGTGGTTCATGAAAATAACACACATGCAATGACACTGATGGATCCTTATGTGGTTTGTGAGAAGAACATACATGCAATGACTCTAGCTATGGTTCATAAAAAGAAAACACATGCAATGACTGGTGGATACATGTGTTGTTTGTGAAAAAACACACATGCAATGTATCTTGGTGTGGTCCATGAAAAGAACACACATCCAATGACACTGGTGGATCCATGTGTGGTTTGTGAAAAGAATAGACAAGCAATCACACTACGTGGATCCATGTGTGTATTGTGGAAAGAACAGACATGCAATGACTCTAGCTGTGGTTCATGAAAAGAACACACATGCGATGACACTAGTGGATCCATGTGGTTCATGAGAAGAACAGACATGCAATCACATTGGATGTGGTTCATGAAAAGAACACACATCCAATAACACTGGTGGATCCATGTGTGGTTTGTGGTAAGAACAGACATGCAATGACACTGGCTGTGGTTCATGAAAAGAACACACCTGCAATAACACTGGTGTATGCTTATGCGGTTTGTGAGAAGAACACACATGCAATGACTAGCTGTGGTTCGTGAAAAGAACACACATGCAATGACACTGGTGGATCCATGTGTGTTTTGTGGAAAGAACAGACATGCAATGACTCTAGATGTGGTTCACGAAAAGAATAGACATGCAATGACACTGGTGGATCCATGTGAGGTTCATGAGAAGAACACACATCCAATGACACTGGTGGATCCATGTGTGGTTTGTTTAGAGGAACAGACATGCAATGACACTGGCTGTGGTTCATGAGAAGAACACACATGCAATGACACTGGTGGATCCATGTGTGGTTTGTGAGAAGAACACACATGCAATGACTCCAGCTGTGGTACATGAAAAGAACACACATGCAATGACACTGGTGGATCCATGTGTGGTTCATGAGAAGAACACACATGCAATGACACTGGGTGTGGTTCATGAACAGAACACACATGCAATGACACTGGTGGATCCTTATGTGGTTTGTGAGAATAGTAGACTTGCAATGACTCTAGCTATGGTTCATGAAAAGAACACACATGCAATGACACTGGTGGATCCGTGTGTGGTTTGTGAAAAGAATAGACATGCAATCACACTAGGTGGAGCCATGTGTGGTTTATTTAGAGGAACATACATGCAATGACACTGGGTGTGGTTCATAAAAAGAACAGACATGCAATGACACTGGTGGATCCTTATGTGGTTTGTTTAGAAGAACACACATGCAATGACTCTAGTTGTGGTTCACGAAAAGAACACACATGCAATGACACTGGTGGATCCATGTGTGGTTTGTGAAAAGAACAAACATGCAATCACATTGGGTGTGGTTCATGAAAAGAACACACATCCAATGACACTGGTGGATCCATGTGTGGTTTGTGGAAAGAACAAACATGCAATCACACTAGGTGTGGTTCATGAAAAGAACACACATGCAATGATACTGGTGTATCCTTCTGTGGTTTGCGAGAAGAACACACATGCAATGACTCCAGCTGTGGTTCATGAAAAGACCACACATGCAATGACACTGGTGGATCCTTATGTGGTTTGTGAGAAGAACATACATGAAATGACTCTAGCTATGGTTCACGAAAAGAACACACATGCAATGACACTTGTGGATCCATGTGTGGTTTGTGAAAAGAACACACATGCAATGACACTAGGTGGATCCATGTGTGGTTTGTTTGGAGGAACAGACATGCAATGACACTGGTTGTGGTTCATGAAAAGAACATACATGCAACAACACTAGTGGATCCTTATGTGGTTTGTTTAGAAGAACACACATGCAATGTCTCTACCTGTGGATCATGAAAAGAACACACATGCAATGACACTGGTGGATCCATGTATGGTTTGTGAAAAGAACAGGCATGCAATCACACTAGGTGGATCCATGTGTGCTTTGTGGAAAGAACAGACATGGAATGACTCTAGCTGTGGTTCATGAAAAGAACAAACATGCAATGACACTAGTGGATCCATGTGTGGTTCATGAGAAGAACATACATGTAATCACACTGGGTGTGGTTCATGAAAAGAACAGACATGTAATCACACTGGTGGATCCATGTGTGGTTTGTGGAAAGAACAGACATGCAATGACACTGGGTTTGGTTCATGAAAAGAACACACATGCAATGACACTGGTGTATCCTTATGTGGTTTGTGAGAAGAACACACATGGAATGACTCTAGCTGTGGTTCATGAAAAGAACACACATGCAATGACACTGGTGGATCCATGTGTGGTTTGTGAAAAGAACAGACATGCAATCACACTGGGTGTGGTTCATGAAAAGAACACACATGCAATGACACTGGTGGATCCATGTGTGGTTTGTGGTAAGAACAGACATGCAATGACACTGGGTGTGGTTCATGAAAAGAACACACATGCAATAACACTGGTGTATGCTTATGTGGTTTTTGAGAAGAACACACATGCAATGACTCTAGCTGTGGTTCGTGAAAAGAACACACATGCAATGACAATGGTGGATCCATGTGTGGTTCGTGGAAAGAACAGACACGCAATGACTCTAGCTGTGGTTCACGAAAAGAATAGACATGCAATGACACTGGTGGATCCATGAGTGGTTCATTAGAAGAACACACATCCAATGACACTGGTGGATCCATGTGTGGTTTGTTTAGAGGAACAGACATGCAATGACACTAGCTGTGGTTCATGAGAAGAACACACATGCAATGACACCGGTGGATCCATGTGTGGTTTGTGAGAAGAACACACATGCAATGACTCCAGCTGTGGTACATGAAAAGAACACACATGCAATGACACTGGTGGCTCCATGTGTGGTTCATGAGAAGAACACACATGCAATGACACTGGGTGTGGTTCATGAAAAGAACACACATGCAATGACACTGGTGGATCCTTATGTGGTTTGTGAGAAGAATAGACATGCAATGACTCTAGCTATGGTTCATGAAAAGAACACACATGCAATGACACTGGTGGATCCATGTGTGGTTTGTTAAAAAACAGACATGCAATCACACTAGGTGGAGCCATGTGTGGTTTATTTAGAGGAGCAAACATGCAATGACACTAGGTGTGGTTCATAAAAAGAACAGACATGCAATGACACTGGTGGATCCTTATGTGGTTTGTTTAGAAGAACACACATGCAATGACTCTAGCTGTGGTTCATGAAAAAAACACACATGCAATGACACTGGTGGATCCATGTGTGGTTTGTGAAAAGAACAAACATGCAATCACACTGGGTGTGGTTCATGAAAAGAACACACATCCAATGACACTGGTGGATCCATGTGTGGTTTGTGGAAAGAACGGACATGCAATCACACTAGGTGTGGTTCATGAAAAGAACACACATGCAATGATACTGGTGTATCCTTATGTGGTTTGCGACAAGAACACACATGCAATGACTCCAGCTGTGGTTCATGAAAAGAACACACATGAATGACACTGGTGGATCCTTATGTGGTTTGTGAGAAGAACATACATGAAATGACTCTAGATATGGTTCATGAAAAGAACACACATGCAATGACACTTATCGATCCATGTGTGGTTTGTGAAAAGAACACGCATGCAATGACACTAGGTGGATCCATGTGTGGTTTGTTTAGAGGAACAGACATGCAATGACACTGGGTGTGGTTCATGAAAAGAACAGACATGCAACAACACTGGTGGATCCTTATGTGGTTTGTTTTGAAGAACACATGCAATGTCTCTACCTGTGGATCATGAAAAGAACACACATGCAATGACACTGGTGGTTCCATGGATGGTTTGTGAAAAGAACAGACATGCAATCACACTAGGTAGATCCATGTGTGGTTTGTGGAAAGAACATACATGGAATGACTCTAGCTGTGGTTCATGAAAAGAACAGACATGCAATGGCACTAGTGGATCCATGTGTGGTTCATGAGAAGAACATACATGTAATCACACTGGGTGTGGTTCATGAAAAGAACAGGCATGTAATCACACTGGTGGATCCATGTGTGGTTTGTGGAAAGAACAGACATGCAATGACACTGGATGTGGTTCATGAAAATAACACACATGCAATGACACTGGTGTATCCTTATGTGGTTTGTGAGAAGAACACACATGGAATGACTCTAGCTGTGGTTCATGAAAACAACACACATGCAATGACACTGGTGGATCCATGTGTGGTTTGTGAAAAGAACAGACATGCAATCACACTGGGTGTGGTTCATGAAAAGAACACACATCCAATGACACTAGTGGATCCATGTGTGGTTCATGAGAAGAACAGACATGCAATGACACTGGGTGTGGTTCATGAAAAGAACACACATGTAATAACACTGGTGTATCCTTATGTGGTTTGTGAGAAGAACACGCATGAAATGACTCTAGTTGTGGTTCATGAAAAGAACACACATGCAATGACACTGGTGGATCCTTATGTGGTTTGTGAGAAGAACATACATGCAATGACTCTAGCTATGGTTCATGAAAAGAACACACATGCAATGACATTGGTGGATCCATGTGTGGTTTGTGAAAAGAACACACATGCAATGACACTAGGTGGATCCATGTGTGTTTTGTTTAGAGGAATAGACATGCAATGACACTGGGTGTGGTTCATGAAGAGAACAGACATGCAACAACACTGGTGGATCCTTATGTGGTTTGTTTAGAAGAACACACATGCAATGTTCTCTAGCTGTGGTTCATGAAAAGAACACACATGCAATGACACTGGTGGATCCATGTGTGGTTTGCGAAAAGAATAGACATGCAATTTCACTAGGTGGATTCATGTGTGGTTTGTGGAAAGAACAGACATGCAATGACTCTAGTTGTGGTTCATGGAAAGAACAGACTTGCAATGACACTGGTAGATCCATGTGGTTCATGAGAAGAACAGACATGCAATCACACTGGGTGTGGTTCATGAAAAGAACACACCTCCAATGACACTGGTGGATCCATGTGTGGTTTGTGGTAAGAAAAGACATACAATGACAATGGGTGTGGTTCATGAAAAGAACACACATGCAATGACACTGGTGTATCCTTATGTGGTTTGTGAGAAGAATACACATGCAATGACTCTAGCTGTGGTTCATGAAAAGAACACACATGCAATGACACTAGAGGATCCATGTGTGGTTTGTGGAAAGAACAGACATGCAATGACTCTAGCCGTGGTTGACGAAAAGAACAGACATGCAATGACACTGGTGGATCCATGTGTGGTTCTTGAGAAGAACACATATGCAATGACACTGGTGGATCCATGTGTGGTTTGTTTAGAGGAACAGACATGCAATGACATTGTCTATGGTTCATGAGAAGAATACCTTGTGGATCCATGTGTGGTCTGTGAGAAGAACACACATGCAATGACTCTAGCTGTGGTTCATGAAAAGAACACACAAGCAATGACACTGGTGGATCCATGTGTGGTTGATGAGAAGAACACACATGCAATGACACTAGGTGTGGTTCATGAAAAGAACACACATGCTATGATACTGGTGGATCCTTATTTGGTTTGTGAGAAGAACAGACATGCAATGACTCTAGCTATGGTTCATGAAAAGAACACACATGCAATGACACTGGTGGATCCATGTGTGGTTTGTGAAAAGAATAGACATGCAATCACAGTAGGTGGATCCATGTGTGGTTTGTTTAGAGGAACAAACATGCAATGACACTGGGTGTGGTTCTTGAAAAGAACAGACATGCAATGACACTGGTGGATCCTTATGTGGTTTGTTTAGAAGAACACACATGCAATGACACTAGCTGTGGTTCATGAAAAGAACACACATGCAATGACACTGGTGGATCCATGTGTGGTTTGTGAACAGAACAGACATGCAATCACACTAGGTGGATCCATGTGTGGTTTTTGGAAACAACAGACATGCAATGACTCTAGCTGTGGTTCATGAAAAGAACAGACATGCAGTGACACTGGTGGATTCATGTGTGGTTCATGAGAAGAACAAACATGCAATCACACTAGGTGTGGTTCAGGAAAAGAACACACATCCAATGACACTGGTGGATCCATGTGTGGTTTGTGGAAAGAACAGACATGCAATGGCACTGGTGTGGGTCATGAAAAGAACACACATGCAATGACACTGGTGTATCCTTATGTGGTTTGTGAGAAGAACACACATGTAATGACTCTAGCTGTGGTTCATGAAAAGAATACACATGCAATGACACTGATGGATCCATATGTGGTTTGTGGAAAGAACGGACATGCAATGACTCTAGCTATGGTGAATGAAAAGAACAGACATGCAATGACACTAGTGGATCCATGTGTGGTTCATGAGAATAACACACATCCAATAACACTGGTGGATCCATGTGTGGTTTTTTAGAGGAACATACATGCAATGACACTGGCTGTGGTTCATGATAAGAACACACATGCAATGACACTAGTGGATCCATGTGTGGTTTGAGAGAAGAACACACATGCAATGACAGTGGTGGATCCTTGTGTGGTTCATGAGAAGAACACACATGCAATGACACTGGGTGTGGTTCATGAAAAGAACAGACATGCAATGACACTGGTGGATCCATATGTGGTTGTGGAAAGAACAGACATGCAATGATGTGGCATCCTGCTAAAACAACTACTAGAAAATCGTGGTGTTTTGTGCGTTGCATCATCATGACCGCATGCTCATGTCATCATGCCACATTGCATTTGAGAATCGTCATCATCATGCATGGTTTGTCTAAAAACTATTTTGAAAAGTCTATTTTTGTTTTCTAAATACCCCGTCTTTAATTCAAATCAAAAACACCGGGCTTGCCCGGAATATTTTGTTTTGTCTAAAAACGATTTACAAAAGCCCCGTTTTAAATTAATAAAATTCTTAAGTTGTTTTTAGGAGGCAGCCCGCCAGGCCCGAAAGCCCGGCTGGCCACATCCAAACCCTAGTCTAACAAGACCAAGACCCTAACCCTAGCTAGACAAAAACCAGCTAACCCTAAAACTCCCAACCCCTCCTCCCAGCCTCCGCCACCTGGATGCGTTTCCCCAACACCCCCGCGAGCCTCGCTCCAACCACCCCACGGGCCAGCCACCCCGGGATTCCCCCCAGCCCCACCTGGGCGCGCAAACCACTGCCACCTGCCTTTTTCCCGCACACACCTGCCGCCGTGTGACCCCACCCACTCACACCACTCGCCTCGCTCCATCCTCCCGTGCGCCACGTGTGACGCTGCACCCAGATGCGAGCCACCCCGCGTCGCGTCGCGTGCCGCCCGCACCTGCCCACCACCTCGTCATACCCCGGCCCCACTCACCCAGTGCGACCCCCACCCCCGCACGCAAGCCCGACCCCCACCTACCCCGCTCCCTCGCGTTCTTCCTTCCCCTCGATCCCCAGCACCGCCACCGCCAGATCCCGCATGGAGCGCAACCGCTTGGGTCTGGCCCTCTCCCTGGTCACCGCACGTCGCCGTCGCCTCGCGACCTCTTCGCTGACCGCACGCCCGCTTCCTCTTCCTCCGTGCCCACCTGCGAGCTCTCCGTCCGTCAGCGCCTCAAGCCCGCCACCGACTGTGCTCGCCTCTGGTGTGGCCCGCGAGCTGCTCCTTCCCTCCTCGGCTCTCCCTCCTCTGGTCGCCCCCGTGCGCCACCCCCCGCTGGAGACCTCCATTGCCCTCCGCCACGGCGTCCTCTCTACGACCTCTGTCTATGGCCAGCATCTCCGTACCCCGTCATCGTTACTTCTCGCCCGCACGGCAGACGCGTCCTTCGAGCATTCTCGTCGTTCAAGCTGGGCCTTGCCGTGCCAATCGCCTCTCCGCAAGCTCCTCTCTGCCCCAGGCCGCCTTCCTCGTCGGCCTCCTCCTGGGTGCCGCCAGCGACCGCCGCCTTTCCCCTCTGCAGGCTCGGTGCCCCACGAGCTCGAGGGATCCGTGCTGCCCGCTTCCTCTTCATCGGCTGCCTCTCCTATGAGCCGCCAACACCGTTGGCCGCCTCTGCCCCAGAGACCTCGCCTTTGGCCGCCGTTGGGACCTCCGCCTATGCTGCTGCACACCAAGGGGGCGTGCATCCCACTGCTATTGTTGTGTTGTCCGCTTACCCCCGCTACATGTTCGGGTTAATGCCTGGACGGGAAAACGGCCTCCTCGCGCAGTGCCTTTATTCTGTTGGTGTATGTTTGCCTCCATGCATTGTGACCCTGATAAATACTACTACAAGCCTCTCGAGGCAGACAAGACCGTCACCAAGATCTCCTGAAGTCCTTCGACATGGAACTACAAGGTTTTGCTTCCCGGTACGACAAGACCTCCTTCCTGCACCGATGCCCGAGGACCGGACGCCAAGGTCGCCTACACGGAACGCCGAGTTCTCCACCTTGAACGCCATGACCGTCTACACGGACCCGAAGACAACGGATGAGACAAGATCTACTCCGCTGTCTGAGAACGTTCTAGCCGAGACCGATCCCCGTCGAACCCCCAAGATCTTTGACCCCGATGTGTGACCCTTTCCTAACCCTATTTTTATAAATGCCAGCTATATAAATTGTTGCATATTGAATTATTCATGCTTGCATATATGTTTGGTGGTTTGGGAGCATTATGTCGACTCACTTAATAATTAAATATGGAGGCCATATGCAGCTTTGCTAGTCTTATATTGGCTCCATTTAAATTTGTGTAGCGAACCAATGCTATGTTTTGTCTTGTTAAGACAACATTTAAATTACGGGGTAGTTAAATAACATGAACCGTCTAATTAATCGTCGGGGCCCCGTTTCTGCTTAATATTGCCTAGTCGCATCGCATCTTTGCCATGTCATGCATCATACCTGCATCATGCCCGATCTTCTGTTGTAGTATTAAATAGTGTATCCGGTGTTTCTTTTAGTGTTTTGCTTCTCCGCGGATTAGGCTGATGAGTGGATGCGAGTATCGACAAGTTCTCCAGATGAATCTCCGACAGTGTTTACCAGGCGAGCATCTCTCCTCCTTCTACCTATTTTGCATTTATAGTCTTTATTTCCTCCTGTTGATCTATTGCTATCTATGTCGCGATACTTTAGTGTTCCGTACCAGATATATCCCTTGCAGCCTTTATATTGCCTTGGACACATCCTATTGCCTGTTGTTTGACAAATAGTCGGCCTTGCGAGTTGTAGTTGCTTGCTCTTGTGCTGCTTCGCGTCGTTGTTGTTCCACCGTTATTGGAAGATTGGCACATGCTTAATGGTGGAGATGATCATGACTTTAAATACAACTATTAAATTGCTGGAAATAGATATAACTAATGCAGAGGCATCGGTGGGCAATAGATGTTATCTGGTTCTTCCACGCTCACTTGTGTCCCGTAGGACCCCAATTACTTGATACCTGTTCCTTGACTATCGCACCATCCGCATATGGGACCATGAATCCCCTTAGCCAGAGCTTAATTCATTCTTATTTCTTAGGGCCACAAAGTAGTTTGGGGCTTTATTACTATCCTGTACTTATTCCATGCTTTACTGCTTTATTTAAGATTGTGCGTGGAGCACCTGTACTGTTTAGGATTGTGGAGTGTTTTCGCGGTATCAACAAGCCCAGTCACACTTTCGGGTTCCCAGTCGTTTATAGGCATTGGCGCAAATCTTGGGTCCATCTCGGAGCCGGCCAACTTCATTGTGGGTAGCTTAATGGGGTGGCCCCCTGAAATAATTTATGAATCCTGTGATTGCTTTGTAGTGAAAGCCTCGTTGGGTTTTGAGTTGGTTTTTTCGAGGTTAATCGTGTGTGTGTTGCTATTTGTGCACCCCCGCAGGGTAAATCTTTCTGAAAGCCGTGTCTGCGGTTATGGACGACTTGGAGCACAGTATCTCGATCATAGACAAGCATAACTAAAGTAGTGCTATAAATTTGACTTAATATGTGACTAGTAATCAGCTTCACTACAATGGAATGGATAATAAAAGTGCCAACAACCGGTGGAACTGGGGTGTATCGTGTCATGTTATACCTTCCTAGTAAGTATCACAACTCCAATGGAATGAAATAAAAGTGCCAACAACTGCTGGGTTTGGGATGTCACATGCTAATTGTATCTGACTAGTAAGTACTGCAACTACAACTGATTGGTTAACTAAAACTTCCCACTACTTATGCTATCAGGATGACTCATACTATCTATATCTGACTAGTAAGTGCTTCAACTATAATGGAATGAATAAAACTGCCAACTGTGTGAGTTCCTCGGTTTGACTTCCTCGTTTGGTCTCGAGGGGGAATACCAGGATGGGTATGATTGGTGTTAGTATAAGTTTGGTTCCGAATAGGTCTTTTCTTATCTCTATCTAATAGCCGATATTTTATCGAGTCTCTATAGGTTGTTTAGTGCATGCTTCGCTACCGCTTCAGTCCACCATACCTATGTAGGCAAGAGCCGCCGAATTCTAGCCTCGCCGTGTACTGGCCTCAGTACTAACGCTCCTCTTTTTCCTTTGCCCTTTGTCGGCACCCCTTTTGTTTTAGCAGGTTTGCGATCGATGTCGTTAGCAGGGTGACCCTTCCGGCTTGGCCTGGGCAGGGTTATGGACGCCATTGGTTATTCTTCAGGGCTCTTAGCCCCATTTGCATCTTGTCCGTACTCGGACGTTGTATCGTTTTCAAGGTGATTTGGATATTTGTAGTGTATATCTATATTCTTGACTCTTGGAGTCATGCTGTACATATATCTGTTCCGTGGGTCCCATCGAGGACTATTGTGTAATGGTATTACTTCATTTTCCACCCACATGAAAGTTCCTAGTGGGCGTCCTTGAATCATTTCTATGCGGGTTTGGCGGAAAGGGCTAAAACTTGCATAGGGCCGATTCGAGGGTGTTACAAATGACTCTAGCTATGGTTCATGAAAAGAATAGACATGCAATGACACTGGTGGATCCATATGTTGTTTCTGTAAAGAATAGACATGCAATGACTATAGCTGTGGTTTATGAAAAGAACAGACATGCAATGACACTGGTGGATCCATGTGAGGTTCATGAGAAGAACACACGTCCAATCACACTAGTGGATCCTTATGTGGTTTGTTTAGAGGAATAGACATGCAATGACACTGGGTGTGGTTCATGAGAAAGACACACATGCAATGACAATGGTGGATCCTTATGTGGTTTGTTTAGAAGAACACACATGCAATGACTCTAGCTGTGGTTCACGAAAAGAACACACATGCAATGACACTGGTGGATCCATGTGTGGTTCATGAGAAGAACACACATGCAATGACACTGGGTGTGGTTCATAAAAAGAACAGACATGCAATGACACTGGTGGATCCTTATGTGGTTTGTTTAGAAGAACAGACATGCAATGACTCAAGGTGTGGTTCATGAAAAGAACACACATGAAATGACACTGGTGGATCCATGTGTGGTTTGTGAAAAGAACAGACATGCAATCACACTGGGTGTGGTTCATGAAAAGAGCACACATCCAATGACACTAGTGGATCCATGTGTGGTTTGTGGAAAGAACAGACATGCAATGAAGCTGGGTGTGGTTCATGAAAAGAACACACATGCAATGACACTGGTGTATCCTTATGTGGTTTGTGAGAAGAACACACATGCAATGACTCTAGCTATGGTTCATGAAAAGAACACACATGCAATGACACTGGTGGATCCATATGTGGTTTGTGGAAAGAACAAACATGCAATGACTCTAGCTGTGGTTCATGAAATGAACAGACATGCAATGACACTAGTGGATCCATGTGTGGTTTATTTAGAGGAACAAACATGCAATGACACTGGTTGTGGTTCATGAGAAGAACACACATGCAATGAGACTGGTGGATCCATGCGTGGTTTGTGAGAAGAACACACATGCAATGACACAGGGTGTGGTTCATGAAAAGAACACACATGCAATGACACTGGTGGATCCATGTGTGGTTCATGAGAAGAACACACATGCAATGACACTGGGTGTGGTTCATGAAAAGAACACACATGCAATGACACTGGTGGATCCTTATGTGGTTTGTGAGAAGAACAGACATGCAATGACTCTAGCTATGGTTCATGAAAAGAACAAACATGCAATGACACTGTTGGATCCATGTGTGGTTTGTGAAAAGAACACACATGCAATCACACTAGGTGGATCCATGTGTGGTTTGTTTAGAGGAATAGACATGCAATGACACTGGGTGTGGTTCATGAAAAGAACAGACATGCAATGACACTGGGATCCTTTTGTGGTTTGTTTAGAAGAACACACATGCAATGACTCTAGCTGTGGTTCATGAAAAGGACACACATGCAATGACACTGGTGGATCCATGTGTGGTTTGTGTAAACAACATACATGCAATCACACTAGGTGGATCCATGTGTGGTTTGTGGAAAGAACAGACATGCAATGACTCTAGCTGTGGTTCATGAAAAGAACACACATGCAATGACACTTGTGGATCCATATGTGGTTTGTGGAAGGAATAGACATGCAATCACACTGGGTGTGGTTCATGAAAAGAACACACATCCAATGACATTGGTGGATCCATGTGTGGTTTGTGGAAAGAACATACATGCAATGACACTGGGTGTGGTTCATGAAAAGAACACACATGCAATGACACTAGTGTATCCTTATGTGGTTTGTTTAGAAGAACACACACGCAATGACTCTAGTTGTGGTTCATGAAAAGAACAGACATGCAATGCCATTGGTTGATCCATGTATTTCATTGTATAAGACACTCACTTTCCATTTTTATACTACTTAGTTTCTCCCTTGGTTTTTTGATACTACTCAGTTTTTCCCCCTCTCTCTATCTTTCGTAGAAGCCCAAACCTGTGCTCACTCTGTCTGCTACTCCCTGATTGGTTGTCACAGTTATCACATGGATCGTGCGCACTAACCGTTGATTTTGTTCGATCCAACGATGATCGTTGCACATGTCGTGCCCTTCACAGTACAGCGTGAGACAACACAGACATCTCCCTCAGCGAGACTTCTATAAGAAGGAACACGATGTCGTCCATGGAAAAAGCCGTCGAGCGGTCATGTCATGTTTATTCAAGTCTGAAAAGCGTACTACTGCTACTACTACGCCACAACACATGCGTCAACGAGTGCACGGTCGATGATGGACAACTGCAATTTATTGCCACTTGATGTTAATAAGAGATATCCCATTGTTTACGCAGCGGCTCTCAATCTCACTTTCAACTAGGCCCCGCCATAAGAAACTTGCACGCATTAGCCGGAGGCCGAAGAGCTGAGCTGGACGAGACCTAACGTCTCCGCCTTCATCGAGCACTCGCAGTCATCAACACATCCCTCTACCCGATCTAGCATAACCCCACAAATCTCGCCCTACAGCCACGTACCTTCCCCTCTGCATTTCCACTTTTAACTATTTCCAATTTTAGGGTCGTGTCAAACTTCGTACATAGAAATTGTATATGCGCCCTTTGCATGCGGCTCAATATAAAACTGCCTTGCATGGCCCAGGAAAAAACATGATGTACCGTGCGCGTGTCGCGGTGCACGGTGCAGTAGACTGCATGGTGCGTTGCACGGTGGTGCAACAAAACGTGCCTTGCTTCCATCCACCTTAAATATAGAGCCCCTCTCCGCTCACTCTTGCTTACTCTCCCCACGCAACCCTCTCCACTGTCCCACCAGCATCTGCAAACTCCCGAGAATACCCCGTCTACACCGGCGATGGTGGAGGAGGATAAGGTGGCCATCGTTGCCTCTGAGGCCGCCGGCGAGGAGGCCCCCGTCTCCTCGCTGGTCCCCCTCGATGTGTTGAAAGCATCCGCCATCCTTGTCCAGGCCCCAGTTGAGCCATCGATGGAAGATGCCATTCCCGTCCAGGCCCTTGTCCCTGCTACCAACGGGGCCGCCGAAGAGGAGCCCCCCGCCGGCGAGGAGGCCCCCGCCGATCACAAGCAGATCAAGCACTTCTTGGGAACCTATGATCCAGATAAGTACATCGCTCCGTTGAACCCCTACGACACCGGCATCGACGACCCATGGTCGGAGGTAACTAGGGTTTGCTCCCCTACCTTGGTTCTTCTACCGTTCCCATTGTAGGATGCTAGATCTTGGTTTATTGGACTTGTTCGCATTTCGATTGCTCGGTCTTCTTACATCATCTACTCCCTCATTTTCCTTTTCTTCCAATAGGTTTCTGGCAGCGACATCTGCAGCGATGACGAGTCCATCCACACCAAGACTCATCAGGTGCTGAGGAGGCTATGGGCCGGCCAGTATGACGCCTTCTTCAGGGGCGGCTGCCGGCGCTGCCCCTTCTGCAAGGGGATCGCCTTC
The DNA here is from genome assembly GCA_916181665.1 of Avena sativa. Classification (NCBI taxonomy): domain Eukaryota; kingdom Viridiplantae; phylum Streptophyta; class Magnoliopsida; order Poales; family Poaceae; genus Avena; species Avena sativa. The sequence goes on along the minus strand of OV702289.1, from coordinate 536,143,721 downwards.
TGCTGGGTGAGTCTCACCGTCACCGACTTCAACTTTTTACTGAAGCATTTAGAGGCCCCGGGCTTTGGCATCCACAAAGGTGGCGAGCGCGAGACTGTGAACATCGACGCAAACATCGCTGAACACCGGGCTCTTGCCATTCACCTCCGAAACATCTAGCGGGTGTTCATCAAAAAGGGTCGCATGCCTCCAATAAGGCCCAAGGCCCCCAAGATCAAGGGATTGGGCATCAAGAAGTTGAGGAAGCGCCAGAGGGAGGAGGCGGAGGCGCGGGCGCATGAAGGACGGGTTGGATGTGTCCCTGAATGTATCTGCTTCTGCGGCGGCTGCTGCTGCGAAGCAGCTTCTTTTGATTTTCTATATTTTGCTTGGATCCTATTTCTGGGTGAATGCATCAAACCTCGTTAAGCAACCTACTTTCTATCGCTATATCGTATTTAGCTGCGCACAGCTATATCTACATTTGTTTTGTTTTCTGAATGAATGTATTCTGCCTGGTGTGATTTGCTGCTCTAGATTTGCTACCTGATCGGAGGCAAAAAGAGGTCCAAAAGGGAATGAATTATTGAAAAGAGAATCTTCTCTAGATTTGCTACCAATTTGGGCAAAATGAAACATATCTGTTTAGCGACAGAGGAAAAGGGTACTCTTTCAAACTGCCAGTTAACGAGGTACCATCTTGACAAGCTACAAGACACATACATAAACATAACACAAAGAGGGTTAAATTTATTTTACTACTCTCACTTGAGGCGCTAGACATCTTGACAAGCTAATTGAGTTCCACAAAATAGAAACATAACACTGAGAAGTAAAATTTAATTCACTTCTCATCATACCACTTGAGGCGCTTGCCATCGTTCCTAGGCGACCAACTGCGATCATTCCAGGTGGATCTTACATTATTGGCACTCCACAGCTCACGAAATGCTTCGTCCCACCTGGGATCTAACTTGGCTTCCCTATCTTCAGCATCCTGCGGCACATTTAGCGGTGTATCACAGACCTGACTGTTGCCGCTAGAAGATGCTGCCTCTCTGTTTGCTGCTTCAACTGCAGCCTCTCTGTCAGCTTCTTTTGCTTCAGCTACAAGCTCTCTTTCAGCTGCTTCTGCAGCCTCTCCGTCAGCTGCTTCTAATGCACCCATTTCCTTTGCATATGCATCTTCAAACTCAGCTATTCTGCATTTTCTACAAAGGGCTCCCCTAAGATCGTCTTCCCTCTTGCAAATAGGGCAAAACACGAGGTAACGTAGAAAAAAATGGATCTTCTTGTATAGCTGGTAGGTCACGTAAGCATCTATGGCTGCATACTTCAGGTTTATATCAGACAACGGCCACTTGTCCTAGAAATCGTGCCTATCCATAGGGAAATCTTCCTTCATTATGTCGTACGACTCATCGAGGATTCTAGTTGTGAGTGATGCAATTCCATCCTTCCTCGAGCCCCCTAGGATCTTGACAAGACGCTGAATATCGATCCAGTTGTGCGTAGGAATTATAATTCCCTCTTGATAAAATTTAAAAAAATCAGTTGTATTGTCGACAGTGCAGAAAACAATTCCTTTTCTACAAGGAACTGGCGCAGAGCCAGACAATTCCTGTCAGTCCTGAAAGTATGTAGTTTGTCATCACCAAAATTTGTAACTACAAATATTTTGTCAATGCAAGATCATCATCTGAATATAATTTTGAAAAGTTTAATAATGCAGGATCAAGACTCTCAACATTGTCTTGTCATAATTTATTTGGTCCTAAATTAAATCTAGTAGTTGCAAGATTAGCAAATGGATAAAGAACAAGAGGAGAAAACCCTAAAAGCGGTTAGCTACAGAGAGCAGATCTACAAACCGGGAGAGGTGGTAGACGAGGACGTGTTTCCTCGTGGCTAGTTGAACGACGGCGACTTCACTCCCTTCATATGGGTGCTCCACGGTGTACTCGAGGTCCAATACCACATACTACATACTTTCAGGACTGACAGGAATTATCACGCGTTGTGCTAGTTCCTTGTAGAAAAGGGAATTGTTTTCTACACTGTCGATAAAACAACTGATTTTTCGAAATTTTATCAAGAGAGAATTATAATTCTTGCGCACAACTGGATCGATATTCACAATCTTGTCAAGATCCTAGGGGATCGAGGAAGGATGGAATGGCATCACTCGCAACTAGAATCCTCGACGAGTCATACGACAAAATGAAGGAAGATTTCCCTACGGATAGGCACGGTTTCTGGGATGAGTGGTCGTTGTCTGATATAAACCTGAAGTATGCAGCCATAGATGCTTACGTGACCTACCAGCTGTACAAGAAGATCCATTTTTCTACGTTACCTCGTGTTTTGCCCTATTTGCAAGAGGGAAGACGAGCTTAGGGGAGCCCTTTGTACAAAATGCAGAATAGCTGAGTTTGAAGTTGCATATGCAAAGAAAATGTCTGCATCTGAAACGGCTGACAGAGAGGCTGCAGAAGCAGCTGAAAGAGAGCTTGCAACTGAAGCAGAAGCAGCTGATAGAGAGGCTGTAGCTGAAGCAGCAAACAGAGAGGCAACATCATCTAGCGGCAGAAATCAGGCCTATGATGCACTGCTAATTGTGCCGCAGGACGCTGAAGATAGGGAAGCCAAGTCAGATCCCAGGTGGGACGAAGCATTTCGTGAGCTGTGGAGTACCTGGAATGGTCGCAGTTCGTCGCCTAGCAACGATGGCAAGCGCCTCAAGTGGTCTGATGAGAAGTGAATTAAATTTTACTTGTCAGTGTTATGTTTCTATTTTGTGGAACTCAGTTAGCTTGTCAAGATGTCTAGGGCCTCAAGTGATAGTAGTAAAATAAATTTAACCCTCTTTGTGTTATGTTTATGTATGTGTCTTGTAGCTTGTCAAGATGGTAGATCATTAACTAGAAGTTTGAAAGAGTGCCCTTTTCCTCTCTCGCTAAACAAATATGTTTCATTTTGCCCAAATTGGTAGCAAATCTAGAGAAGATTCTCACTTTGATATTTCGTTCCCTTTAGGACCTCTTTTTGCCTTCGATCAGGTAGCAAATCTAGAGCAGCAAATCACACCAGGCAGCATACATTCATTCAGAAAACAAAACAAATGTAGATATAGCTGTGCGCAGACAAATAGGATATAGCGATAGAAAGTAGGTTGCTTAACGAGGTTCGATGCATTCAGCTAGAAATAGGATATAGCTAGAAAGATGATGCTTAGCAGCAGCAGCAACCGCCATAGCTGCAGGCACATCCTGCAAGTGCCCGTGCCCCGCCTCCTCCCTCCAGCGCTTCCTCCACTTCTTGCTGCCCAGTCCCTTGATCTTGGAGGCCTTGGGCCTGATTGGAGGCCTGCGACCCTCTTCGATGGCCACCTGCTGGAGGTTTCGGAGGTGAATGCCGAGAGCCCGGTGTTCATCGATGTAGGTGTTGATGTTCACGGTCTCGCGCTCGCTGCCTTCATGGATGCCAAAGCCCGGGGCCTCTGCATGCTTCAGTAAGGAGTTGAACTCGGTGCCAGGGAGACTCACCCAGCCGAAGGTGATCCCCTTGTAGAAGGGGCAGTGCCGAGAGCCGCCCCTGAAGAAGGCGTCATACTGGCCGGCCCGCAGCCTCCTCAGCACCTGACGAGTCTTGGTGTGGATGGACTCGTCATCGCTGCAGACGTCGCTGCCAGAAACCTATTGGAAGAAAAGGAAAATGGGGGAGTAGATGATGTAAGAAGACCGAGCAATCGAAATGCAAACAAGCGAATCCTAATAAACCAAGATCTAGCATCCAACAATGGGAACGGTAGAAGAATCAAGGGAGGGAAGCAAACCCTAGTTACCTCCGACAATGGGTCGTCGATGCCGGTGTCATAGGGGTTCAGTGGAGCGATGTACTTATCTGCATCGTACGTGCCCAATAAGTGCTTGATATGCTTGTGACCGGCGGGGGCCTCCTCACTGGCGGGGGGCTCCTCTTCGGTGGCCCCATCGGTAGCGGGGACGAGGCCTAGACGGGAATGGCGGCTGCCATCGATAGCTCGACTAGGGCCTAGACAAGGACGAATGCTGCTTTCAACGTGTCGAGGAGGACCGACAAGGAGACGGGGGCCTCCTCGCCAGCAGCCTAGGAGGTGACGATGGCCGCCTTATCCTCCTCTGCCATTGCCGGTGCGAACAGGGTATTCTCAGGAGTTTGCGGGTGCTGGTGGGACAGTGGAGAGTGTTGCGTGGGGAGAGTGAGCGAGTGTGTGAGTGGGTGTGCGGATAAGGGCTCTATAGTTAAGGTGGATGGAAGCAAGGCACGTTTCGTTGCACCACCGTGCACCGCGACACGCGCACGGTACGTCACTTTTTTTCCCGGGCCATGCACGGCAGTTCTGTATTCAGCCACATGCAAAGGGCGTATACACAATTTCTATGTATGAAGTTTGACACGGCCCTAAAATTGGCGATAGTTAAAAGTGGAAATGTAGAGGGGAAGGTAGGTGGCTGTACGGCGAAATTTGTGGGGTTGTGCTAGATCGGGTAGAGGGATGTGTTGATGACTGCGAGGGACTCGATGAAGGCAGAGACGTTAGGACTCGTCGATCTCAGCTCTTCGGCATCCGGCTAGCGCGTGCAAGCTTCTTACGGTGGGGCCCAGTTGGAAGTGAGAGTGAGAGCTGGTGCGTAAAAAATGGGATATGTCTTATTCAAATCAAGTGGCAATAAATTGCAGCTGTCCATCAACGACCGTGCACTCGATGACGCATGTGTTGTGCCATAGTAGTAGCAACAGTAGGCTTTTCAGACTTGATTAAACATGACATGACCGCTCGACGACTTTTTCAATGGACGGCTTCGTGTTCCTTCTTGTAGAAGTCTCGCTGAGGGAGACGTCCGTGATGTCTCACGCTGTACTGTGAAGGGCACGACATGTGCAACAATCATCGTTGCATCGCACAGAATCAACGGTTGGTGCGCACGATCCGCGTGACAACTGTGACAACAATCAGGGAGTAGCAGACAGAGTGAGCACAGGTTTGGGCTTCTACAAAAGGTAGAGAGAGGGGGCATGTAACACCCTGTCCACTCCTGGGCCTGGGGGGTGTCACTCCTGGGAGCTTAATAGGATATCTAGACTGGCCCCACAGATAAACACTAGTCTTTTCTGCGCACTTTGTCCTCACTCGTGCGCACCCGGTTACCCACTTCCCGGTCGGTCACCCATCCTATAATTGCTCTAGGCCAAGCACGCTTAACCTTAGAGTTCTTTTCGAATGAGCTTCCGGAAAAGAAGTTGCAACTTGTTGATATGGGTATCCTATCAATCCTATTAAGCCATGTTCCTGGATCTCACAAACACCCACCCTTTAGAAGATCAATGCCCTCATCGATCAAGCACACCCCAGGAACGTTCCCTCTTGGCACGCGTCTGTGCGTCTAGTGCCGGCACATGTGCCATGCCGTGTCCACTCTGGGCCACACGCTCCATGCTCCACATGTCCCGCCACTGACCTGCACACACCCGTGTAATCGCAAGGGTCGGCTCTAATACCACTTGTAACACCCCGTCCACTCCTGGGCCCGGGGGGTGTCACTCCTGGCAGCTTAATAGGATATCTAGACTGGCTCCACAGACCAACACTAGTCTTTTCTGCGCACTTTGTCCTCACTCGTGCGCACCCGGTTACCCACTTCCTGGTCGGTCACCCATCCTAGAATTGCTCTAGGCCAAGCATGCTTAACCTTAGAGTTCCTTTTGAATGAGCTTCCAAAAAAGAAGTTGCAACTTGTTGATATGGGTATCCTATCAATCCTAATAAGCCATGTGCCTAGATCTCACAGGGCAAAACTGACTAGTGTCAAAAAACCAAGGGCAGAACTGTGTAGTACAAAAATGGAAAGTGAGTGTCATGTACAATGAAATACATGGATCAACCCATGGAATTGCATGTGAGTTCTTATCATAAACCACATAATGATACACCAATGTCATTGCATGTGTGTTCTTTCCATGAACCACACCCAGTGTGATTACATGTCTGTGCTTTCCACAAACCACATATGGATACACCAGTGTCATTGGATGTCTGTTCTTTTCATGAAACACACCAAGTGTCATTGCATGTGTGTTCCTCTAAACAAACCACACATGGATCCACCTAGTGTCATTGCATGTGTGTTCTTCTCATGAACCACACATGGATACACCAGTGTCATTGCATGTGTGTTCTTTCCATGAACCACCCCCAGTGTGATTGCATGTCTGTTCTTTTCATGAACCACACCTAGTGTCATTGCATGTGTGTTCCTCTAAACAAACCACACATGGATCCACCTAGTGTGATTGCATGTCTGTTCTTTTCACAAACCACACATGGATCCATTAGTGTGATTGCATCTGTGTTCTTTTCATGAACCACAACTAGAGTCATTGCATGTCTGTTCTTCTAAATAAACCACACATGGATCCACCCAGTGTCATTGCATGTGTGTTCTTCTCATGAACCACACCTAATGTCATTGCATGGATGTTCTTCTCACAAACCACACATGGATCCACCAGTGTCATTGCATGTGTGTTCTTCTCATGAACCACACATGGATACACCAGTGTAATTGCATGTGTGTTCTTTTCCATGAACCACAGCTAGAGTCATTGCATGTCTGTTCCTTCCACAAACCACATATGGATACACCAGTGTCATTGGATGTCTGTTCTTTTCATGAACCACACACAATGTCATTGCATGTGTGTTCCTCTAAACAAACCACACATGGATACACCTAGTGTGATTGCATGTCTGTTCTTTTCAGAAACCACACATGGATCCACCAGTGTCATTGCATGTGTGTTCTTTTCATGAACCATAGCTAGACTCATTGCATGTCTGTTCTTCTAAACAAACCACACATGGATCCACCCAGTGTCATTGTATGTGTGTTCTTCTCATGAACCACACCCAGTGTCATTGCATGTGTGTTCTTCTCATGAACCACACATGGATCCACCAGTGTCATTGCATGTGTCTTCTTTTCATGAACCATAGCTAGAGTGATTGCATTTATGTTCCTCTAAACAAACCACACATGGATCCACCTAGTGTTATTGCATGTCTATTCTTTTCATGAACGACACATGGATCCACCAGTGTTATTGCATGTGTGTTCTTCTCATGAACCATAGCCAGTGTCATTGCAAGGATGTTCTTCTCACAAATGACACATGGATCCACCAGTGTCATTGCATGTGTGTTCTTCGCAAGAACCACACATGGATACACCAGTGTCATTGCATATTTTTTTCTTTCCATGAACCACAGCTAGAGTCATTGCATGCCTGTTCCTTCCACAAACCACATATGGATACACCAGTGTCATTGGATGTCTGTTCTTTTCATGAACCACACCCAATGTCATTGGATGTCTGTTCCTCTAAACAAACCACACATGGATCCACCTAGTGTGATTGCATGTCTGTTCTTTTTACAAAGCACACATGGATCCATCAGTGTCATTGCATGTGTGTTCTTTTCATGAACCACAACTAGAGTCATTGCATGTCTGTTCTTCTAAGAAAAACACACATGGATCCACCCAGTGTCATTGCATGTGTGTTTTTCTCATGAACCACACCAAGTGTCATTGATTGTGTGTTCTTCTCATGAACCACACATGGATCCACAAGTGTCATTGCACGTGTGTTCTTTTCATGAACCACAGCTAGAGTCATTGCATGTCTGTTCCTCTAAATAAACCACACATGGATCCACCTATTGTGATTGCATGTCTGTTCTTTTCATGAACCACACATGGATCCACCAGTGTCATTGCATGTGTGTTCTTCTCATGAACCATAGCCAGTGTCATTGCATGTCTGTTCTTCTCTCAAACCACACATGGATCCACCAGTGTCATTGCATGTGTGTTCTTCTCATGAACCACACATGGATACACTAGTGTTATTGCATGTGTGTTCTTTCCATGAACCAAAGCTAGATTCATTGCATGTTTGTTCCTTCCACAAACCACATATGGATACACTAGTGTCATTGGATGTCTGTTCTTTTCATGAACCGCACCCAGTGTCATTGCATGTGTGTTCCTGTAAACAAACCACACATGGATCCACCTAGTTTGATTACATGCCTGTTCTTTTCACAAACCACACATGGATCCACCAATGTCATTGCATGTCTGTTCTTTTCATGAACCACAGCTGGAGTCATTGCATGTACGTTCTTCTAAACAAACCACACATGGATCCACCCAATGTCATTGCATGTGTGTTCTTCTCATGAACCACACATGGATCCACCAGTGTCATTGCATGTGTGTTCTTCTCATGAACCACAACCAGTGTTATTACATGTCTGTTCTTCTCACAAACCACACATGGATCCACAAGTGTCATTGCATGTGTGTTCTTCTCATTAACCACACACGGATTCACTAGTGTCATTGCATGTGTGTTCTTTCCATGAAGCACACCAGTGTGATTGCATGTCTGTGCCTTCCACAAACCACATATGCATACACCAGTGTCATTCGATGTCTGTTCTTTTCATAAACCACACGCAGTGTCATTGCATGTGTGTTCCTCTAAACAAACCACACATGGATCCACCTAGTATGATTGCATGTGTATTCTTCTAAACAAACCACACATGGATCCACCCAGTGTCAGTGCATGTGTGTTCTTATCATGAACCACACCCAGTGTCATTGCATGTGTGTTCTTCTCACAAACTACACATGGATCCACAAGTGTCATTGCATGTGTGTTCTTTTCATGAACCACAGCTAGAGTCATTGCATGTCTGTTCCTCTAAACAAACCACACATGGATCCACCTAGTGTGATTGCATGTCTATTCTTTTCATGAACCACACATGGATCCACCAGTGTCATTGCATGTGTGCTCTTCTCATGAACCACAACCAGTGTCATTGCATGTATGTTCTTCTCATAAACCACACATGGATCCACAAGTTTCATTGCATGCGTGTTCTTCTCATGAACCACACATGGATACACCAGTGTCATTGCATGTGTGTTCTTTCCATGAACCACAACTAGAGTCATTACATGTCTGTTCGTTCCACAAACCACATATGGATACACCAGTGTCATTGGATGTCTGTTCTTTTCGTGAACCACATCCAGTGTCATTTCATGTGTGTTCCTCTAAACAAACCACACATGAATTCACCTAGTGTGATTGCATGTCTATTCTTTTCACAAACCACACATGGATCCACCAGTGTGATTGCATGTGTGTTCTTTTCATGAACCACAGCTAGAATCATTGCATGTCTGTTCTTCTAAACAAACCAGACATGGATCCACCCAGTGTCATTGCATGTGTGTTCTTCTCATGAACCATAGCTAGAGTGATTGCATGTCTGTTCCTCTAAACAAACCACACATGGATCCACCTATTGTGATTGCATGTATGTTCTTTTCATGAACCACACATGGATCCACCAGTGTCATTGCATGTGTGTTCTTGTCATGAACCACAACCAGTGTCATTGCATGTCTGTTCTTCTCACAAACCACACATGGATCCACCAGTGTCATTGCATGTGTGTTCTTCTCATGAACCACACATGGATACACCAGTGTCATTGCATGTGTGTTCTTTCCATGAACCAAAGCTAGAGTCATTGCATGTCTATTCCTTCCACAAGCCACATATGGATACACCAGTGTCATTGGATGTCTCTTCTTGTCATGAACCACACCCAGTGTCATTGCATGTGTGTTCCTCTAAACAAACCACACATGGATCCACCTAGTGTGATTGCATGTCTATTCTTCTAAACAAACCACACATGGATCCACCAGTGTGATTGGATGTGTGTTCTTTTCGTGAACCATAGCTAGAGTCATTGCATGTCTGTTCTTCTAAACAAACCACACATGGATCCACCAAGTGTCATTGCATGCGTGTTCTTCTGATGAACCACACCCAGTCTCATTGCATGTGTGTTCTTCTCATGAACCACACATGGATCCACCAGTGTCATTGCATGTGTGTTCTTTTCATGAACCACAGCTAGAGTCATTGCATGTCCGTTCCTCTAAACAAACCACACATGGATCCACCTAGTGTGATTGCATGTCTGTTCTTTTCATGAATCACACATGGATCCACCAGTGTCATTGCATGTGTTTTCTTCTCATGAACCACAGCCAGTGTCATTGCATGTCTGTTCTTCTCACAAACCAGACATGGATCCACCAGTGTCATTGCATGTATGTTCTTCTCACAAACCACACATGGATCCACTAGTGTCATTGCATGTGTGTTCTTCTCATGAACCACACATGGATCCACCAATGTAATTGCATGTGAGTTCTTTCCATGAACCACAGCTAGAGTCATTGCAAGTTTGGTCCTTCCACAAACCACATATGGATACACTAGTGTCATTGGATGTCTGTTCTTTTCATGAACCACACCCTGTGTCATTGCATGTGTGTTCCTCTAAACAAACCACACATGAATCCACCTAGTGTGATTGCATGTCTGTTCTTTTCACAAACCACACATGGATCCACCAATGTGATTGCATGTGTGTTCATTTCATGAACCACAGCTAGAGTCATTGCATGTATGTTCTTCTAAACAAACCACACATGGATCCACCAGTGTCATTGCATGTGTGTTGTTTCCATGAACCACACCCAGTGTCATTGCATGTGTGTTCTTCTCATGAACCACACATGGATCCACCAGTGTCATTGCATGTGTGTTCTTTCATGAACCATAGCTAGAGTCATTGCATGTCTGTTCCTCTAAAAAACCACACATGGATCCACCTATTGTGATTGCATGTCTGTTCTTTTCATGAACCACACATGCATCCACCAGTGTCATTGCATGTGTGTTCTTGTCATGAACCACAGCCAGTGTCATTGCATGTATGTTCTTCTCACAAACCACACATGGATCCACCAGTGTCATTGCATGTGTGTTCTTCTCATGAACCACAAATGGATACACCAGTGTCATTGCACGTGTGTTCTTTCCATGAACCACAGCTAGAGTCATTGCATGTCTGTTCCTTCCACAAACCACATATGGATACACCAGTGTCATTGGATGTCTGTTCTTTTCATGAACCACACCCAGTGTCATTGCATGTGTGTTCCTCTAAACAAACCACACATGGATCCACCTAGTATGATTGCATGTCTATTCTTCTAAACAAACCGCACATGGATCCACCCAGTGTCATTGCATGTGTGTTCTTATCATGAACCACACCTAGTGTCATTACATGTGTGTTCTTCTCACAAACTACACATGGATCCACAAGTGTCATTGCATGTGTGTTCTTTTCATGAACCACAGCTAGAGTCATTGCATGTCTGTTCCTCTAAACAAACCACACATGGATCCACCTAGTGTGATTGCATGTCTGTTCTTTTCATGAACCACACATGGATCCACCAGTGTCATTGCATGTGTGTTCTTCTCATGAACCACAACCAGTGTCATTGCATGTATGTTCTTCTCATAAACCACACATGGATCCACAAGTGTCATTGCATGTGTGTTCTTCTCATGAACCACACATGGATTCACAAGTGTCATTGCATGTGTGTTCTTTCCATGAACCACAACTAGAGTCATTACATGTCTGTTCGTTCCACAAACCACATATGGATACACTAGTGTCATTGGATGTCTGTTCTTTTCATGAACCACACCCAGTGTCATTTCATGTGTGTTCCTCTAAACAAACCACACATGAATCCACCTAGTGTGATTGCATGTCTATTCTTTTCACAAACCACACATGGATCCACCAGTGTGATTGCATGTGTGTTCTTTTCATGAACCACAACTAGAATCATTGCATGTCTGTTCTTCTAAACAAACCACACATGGATCCACCCAGTGTCATTGCATGTGTGTTCTTCTCATGAACCACACCAAGTGTCATTGCATGTGTGTTCTTCTCATGAACCACACATGGATCCACCAATGTCATTGCATGTGTGTTCTTTTCATGAACATTAGCTAGAGTGATTGCATGTCTGTTCCTCTAAACAAACCACACATGGATCCACCTATTGTGATTGCATGTATGTTCTTTTCATGAACCACACATGGATCCACCAGTGTCATTGCATGTGTCTTCTTGTCATGAACCACAACCAGTGTCATTGCATGTCTGTTCTTCTCACAAACCACACATGGATCCACCAGTGTCATTGCATGTGTGTTCTTCTCATGAACCACACATGGATACACTAGTGTCATTGCATGTGTGTTCTTTCCATGAACCAAAGCTAGAGTCATTGCATGTCTATTCCTTCCACAAGCCACATATGGATACACCAGTGTCATTGGATGTCTGTTCTTTTCATGAACCACACCCAGTGTCATTGCATATGTGTTCTTCTAAACAAAACCACATAAGTCATTGCATGTCTGTTCTTTTCATGAACCACACCCAGTGTCATTGCATGTATGTTCCTCTAAACAAACCACACAAGGATCCACCAGTGTCATTGCATGTCTGTTCTTTTCCTGAACCACACATGGATCCACCAGTGTCATTGCATGTGTGTTCTTTTCATGAACCACAGCTAGAGTCATTGCATGTGTGTTCTTCTAAACAAACCACACATGGATCCACCTAGTGTGATTGCATGTCTATTCTTCTAAACAAACCACACATGGATCCACCAGTGTGATTGCATGTGTGTTCTTTTCGTGAACCATAGCTAGAGTCATTGCATGTCGGTTCTTCTAAACAAACCACACATGGATCCACCCAGTGTCATTGCATGTGTGTTCTTCTCATGAACCACACATGGATCCACCAGTGTCATTGCATGTGTGTTCTTTTCATGAACCACAGCTAGAGTCATTGCATGTCCGTTCCTCTAAACAAACCACACATGGATCCACCTAGTGTGATTACATGTCTGTTCATTTCATGAATCACACATGGATCCACCAGTGTCATTGCATGTGTTTTTTTCTCATGAACCACAGCCAGTGTCATTGCATGTCTGTTCTTCTCACAAAACAGACATGGATCCACCAGTGTCATTGCATGTATGTTCTTCTCACAAACCACACATGGATCCACTAGTGTCATTGCATGTGTGTTCTTCTCATGAACCACACATGGATCCACCAATATAATTGCATGTGAGTTCTTTCCATGAACCACATCTAGAGTCATTGCAAGTCTGGTCCTTCCACAAACCACATATGGAAACACTAGTGTCATTGCATGTCTGTTCTTTTCATGAACCACACCCTGTGTCATTGCATGTGTGTTCCTCTAAACAAACCACACATGAATCCACCTAGTGTGATTGCATGTCTGTTCTTCTCACAAACCACACATGCATCCACCAATGTGATTGCATGTGTGTTCATTTCATGAACCACAGCTAGAGTCATTGCATGTATGTTCTTCTAAACAAACCACACATGGATCCACCAGTGTCATTGCATGTGTGTTGTTTCCATGAACCACACCCAGTGTCATTGCATGTGTGTTCTTCTCATGAACCACACATGGATCCACCAGTGTCATTGCATGTGTGTTCTTTCATGAACCATAGCTAGAGTCATTGCATGTCTGTTCCTCTAAAAAACCACACATGGATCCACCTATTGTGATTGCATGTCTGTTATTCTCACAAACCACACATGGATCCACCAGTGTCATTGCATGTGTGTTCTTCTCATGACCCACACCCAGTGTCATTGCATGTGTGTTCTTCTCATGAACCACACATGGATCCACTAGTGTCATTGCATGTGTGTTCCTCTCATGAACCGCACCTGGATCCACTAGTGTCATTGCATGTGCGTTCTTTCCATGAAGCACAGCTAGAGTCATTGAATGTCTGTTCCTTCCACAAACCACATATGGATACACTAGTGTCATTGGATGTCTGTTCTTTTCATGAACCACACCCAGTGTCATTGCATGTGTGTTCCTCTAAACAAACCACACATGGATCCACCTAGTGTGATTGCATGTCTGTTCTTTTCACAAACCACACATGGATCCACCAGTGTGATTGCATGCGTGTTCTTTTCACGAACCATAGCTAGAGTCATTGCATGTCTGTTCTTCTAAACAAACCACACATGCATCCACCCAGTGTCATTGCATGCGTGTTCTTCTCATGAACCACACCCAGTGTCATTGCATGTGTGTTTTTCCACATGGATCCACCAGTGTCATTGCATGTGTGTTCTTTTGATGAACCACAGCTAGAGTCATTGAATGTCTGTTCCTCTAAACAAACCACACATGGATCCACCTAGTGTGATTACACGTCTGTTCTTTTCATGAACCACACATGGATCCACCAGTGTCATTGCATGTGTGTTCTTCTCATGAACCACACCTAGTGTGATTGCATGTCTGTTCTTTTCATGAACCACACACAGTGTCATTGCATGTGTGTTCCTCTAACAAAAACCACACATGGATCCACCTAGTGTGATTGCCATTCTGTTCTTTTGACACACCACACATGGATCCACCAGTGTGATTGCATGTGTGTTCTTTTCATGAACCACAACTAGAGTCATTGCATGTCTGGTCTTCTAAACAAACCACACATGGATCCACCCAGTGTCATTGCATGTATGTTCTTCTCATGAACCACACCCAGTGTCATTGCATGTGTGTTCTTCTCATGAACCACACATCGATCCACTAGTATCATTGCATGTGTGTTCTTTACATGAACCACAGCTAGAGTCATTGCATGTCTGTTCCTCTAAACAAACCACACATGGATCCACCTAGTGTGATTGCATGTCTGTTCTTTTCATGAACCATACATGGAGCCACCAGTGTCATTGCATGTGTGTTCTTCTCATGAACCACAACCAGTGTCATTGCATGTCTGTTCTTCTCACAAACCAAACATGGATTCACCAGTGTCATTGCATGTGTGTTCTTCTCATGAACCACACCCAGTGTCATTGCATGTGTGTTCTTCTCATGAACCAAACATTGATCCACTAGTATCATTGCATGTGTGTTCTTTACATGAACCACAGCTAGAGTCATTGCATGTCTGTTCCTCTAAAAGAACCACACATGGATCCACCTAGTGTGATTGCATGTCTATTCTTTTCATGAACCAGACATGGAGCCACCAGTGTCATTGCATGTGTGTTCTTCTCATGAACCACCGCCAGTGTCATGGCGTGTTTGTTCTTCTCACAAACCACACATGGATTCACCAGTGTCATTGCATGTGTGTTCTTCTCATGAACCACACCCAGTGTCATTGCGCGTGTGTTCTTCTCATGAACCACACATGGATCCACCAATGTCATTGCATGTGTGTTCTTCTCATGAACCACACCCAGTGTCATTGCATGTGTGTTCTTCTCATGAACCACACATGGATACACTAGTGTCATTGCATGTGTGTTCTTTCCATGAACCAAATCTAGAGTCATTGCATGTCTGTTCCTTCCACAACCCACATATGGATACACCAGTGTGATTGCATGTCTGTTCTTTTCATGAACCACATCCAGTGTCATTGCATTGGTGTGCCTCTAAACAAACCACACATGGAGCCACCTAGTGTGATTGCATGTCTGTTCTTTTCACAAACCACACATGGATCCACCCAGTGTCATTGCATGTGTGTTCTTCTCATGAACCACACCTAGTGTCATTGCATGTGTGTTCTTCTCATGAACCACACATGGATCCACCAGTATCATTGCATGTGTGTTCTTTTCATGAACAAAAGCTAGAGTCATTGCATGTCTGTTCCTCTAAAAATACACACATGGATCCACCTAGTGTGATTGCATGTCTGTTCTTTTCATGAACCATACATGGATCCACCAGTGTCATTGCATATGTGTTCTTCTCATGAACCACAACCTGTGGCATTGCGTGTCTGTTCTTCTCACAAACCACACTTGGATCCACCAGCGTCATTGCATGTGTGTTCTTCTCATGAACCACACATGGATCCACCAGTGTCATTGCATGTGTGTTCTTCTCATGAACCACACCAAGTGTCATTGCATGTATGTTCTTCTCATGAACCACACATGGATCCACCAGTGTCATTGCATGTGCGTTCTTTCCATGAACCATAGCTAGAGTCATTGCATGTCTGTTCCTTCCACAAACCACATATGGATACACCAGTGTCATTGGATGTCTGTTCCTTTTCATGAACCACACTTAGTGGCATTGCATGTATGTTCCTCTAAACAAAGCACACATGGATCGACCTAGTGTGATTGCATGTCTGTTCTTTTCACAAACCACACATGGATCCACCAGTGTGATTGCATGTGTGTTATTTTCATGAACCATAGCTAGAGTCATTGCATGTCTGTTCTTCTAAACAAACCACACATGGATCCACCCAGTGTCATTGCATGCGTGTTCTGCTCATGAACCACACCCAGTGTCATTGCATGTGTGTTCTTCTCATGAACCACACATGGATCCACCAGTGCCATTGCATGTGTGTTCTTTTCATGAACCACAACTAGAGTCATTGCATGTCTGTTCCTCTAAACAAACCACACATGGATCCACCTAGTGTGATTGCATGTCTATTCTTTTCATGAACCACACATGGATCCACCAGTGTCATTGCATGCGTGTTCTTCTCATGAACCACATCCAGTGTCATTGCATGTATGTTCTTCTCACAAACCACACATAGATCCACCAGTGTCATTGCATGTGTGTTCTTGTCATGAACCACACATGGATACACCAGTGTCATTGCATGTGTGTTCTTTCCATGAACCACACCTAGTGTCATTGCATGTCTGTTCTTTTCATGAACCACACCTAGTGTCATTGCATGTGTGTTCCTCTAAACAAACCACACATGGATCCACCTAGTGTGATTGGATGTCTGTTCTTCTCATGAATCACACATGGATCCACCAGTGTCATTTCATGTGTGTTCTTCTCATGAACCACAGCCAGTGTCATTGCATGTATGTTCTTCTCACAAACCACACAAGGATCCACCAGTGTCATTGCATGTGTGTTCTTCTCATGAACCACAGCTAGTGTGATTGCATGTCTGTTCTTTTCATGAACCACACATGGATCCACGAGTGTCATTGCATGTGTGTTCTTCTCACAAACCACACATGGATCCACCAGTGTCATTCGATGTGTGTTCTTCTCACAAACCACGCATGGATCCACCAGTGCCATTGCATGTTTGTTCTTTTCATGAACCACGGCTAGAGTCATTGCATGTCTATTCCTTCCACAAACCACATATGGATCCACCAGTGCCATTGCATGTTTGTTCTTTTCATGAACCACACCTAGTGTCATTGCATGTCTGTTCCTCTAAACAAACCACACATGGATCCAGTAGTGTCATTGCATGTGTGTTCTTCTCATGAACCACACTTGGATACACCTAGTGTGATTACATGTTTGTTTTTTTCACAAACCACATATGGATCCACTAGTGTCATTGCATGTCTGCTCTTTTCACAAACCACATATGGATCTGAGGAGAGCCCTAACCTTAGCCCCCAATGGGTGGCTGTTAGACCGAGTCTTCTAGAAGCCACGCCTTAACACAGTTGTTTTGCTTGAGGATTGTTACATACCATTCGATCAGGGCGCTTGGACGATTGGGATGGTCTTTGTGAGAGCGATCCGCGAGTAGGCTGTTCTACGGCATGATTGGCCATGCTTGCTCTAGACAAACTGGCAACACCGGGCACTCCCCTGTTGCGAGTGTCATGACTCACGAGTTCAGTGGGCCACATCCCAGTGTCACGTCCCCATTACTTCTCCTCGAAGCCACTTTCCCCACTTCACTCCCATCCTGCCATAGCCGCAAGCCGACGGCGCCTCCATCCCAATCCCCTCTCTGGCAGCCACCCCCCTCCCCTCTCACCATGGGTTCAAGGGGAGACGGCGAGGAAACACGTCGTGACGACAGGGATGGTGATTTCGATGTGAGTCGTCTCATCTCTATTTTTATCATCTATGGCCAGTTATCTATTTTTTGAGCTAGATCTACTCTGTTTACTCATGCGCGTATGATGTCTTAGGCCAAGCAGACGTTGTAGGACTCTGACTATCACGGTTTAGTGGATGAAGACAGTCCTGTGCTATGTAAACATGGACATGTGTCCGCTAAATTTGTAGCGCTCGAAGGACGAAACGCAGGCAGGAGGTTTCTACGGTGTCAAGGACATCGTGCAATGATGCAAGGCGGAAGTTGCGGTGGTGTCAAATGGGTAGACCCAGAGTGGCCCAAATCGATGCAGAAAAAGGTGGACAAACTATGGGATATGACTATTGAGTTGAAAGAATCCGTAGTCAGCTCACTTCTTGACAGTGTTGAGATGAAGCTATGGGACCCAGTTGACACGACCAAGCTTAACCGAGATCTCAGGAGGGTGCAAGACAAGGTTAGCAAAGTCGAGAAGGAGAGGGACGTGGTGTTGTCCCTGAAGGCTAAAGCAGAGCAAGAACGGACTCAAGCAAGTAATGATCTTCACCAGGCCAAAGTCATGCAGTTCACAACTACGAGTATTGACAAGTGCATGATGAAAAATACAGATAAACAATTTAAGTTGTGCAAGGAAGATGCTAAAAGGAAGGAGCAGACGATTCGATCCTTGCTCTCGCAGGAAGATGCGCATCGGGCTAAGATTAGGAAGATCAAGGAGATGTTTGATAACTAGTTCTATTTAGCTTGAGCTCCGTGCATTTTTAAGTTGTAATAGTAGTACTTTCTGACCTAGCGGTCTGAACTAGTGGTCCCGGAGTCCTGGGAGGAAAAAAATTGCTCTCCCGTTAGTCTATCTTAACCCTGCATCACTTCCTTTTGTCTGATCATGGTGGTATTCTGAAATTGGTGGTTTGTTTAAACGTAATCTACGTGGATTGTGCCGCATGCAAATGGCACAGCCACAATTTATAAAGTGGAAGCACGTACACCTGATTAATGGAGATCCGGGAGCTTCGCCAGACGCAGGGGATGCAGGAGCAGGGAGGCGGTGAGATAGACGGGCTCAAGCTTCTGGGCATTATCGGTTGCCATTGCTGTTTATGTTGCCACATTGTTGTGCAACATCTGAAATAAGTTGCTTCTTCATGGAGTGTGGCAGTTTAAATAATTTATTTCTGTGCCGCTTAGATTCCGTCGTATTTAGAGACCTCCTGCCCCTCAGCAATCATGGAACCGGTGCTGCGTGTTTTCAGATAGCAGTGGCACAATCACAATTTCAGATTCAACTACTGACTTGGGCATTTCCAAACCCTAAGTCGCGGTACATTTTACTCAGAGAACGTGGGTAGATTGTTTCGCCCAGCAACGTGCCACACAGAGCTCTAGAATTTAACAGAATTACATATATAGGTTCAAGTTCAACACATTACTATGCATCTTCATTCCCAGCAGCCTTCTTCCGCAGCCTGTGCCAAGCCTTCACGTCCACTGGCTTCTTCATTTCCTGCCTTCTTCCTCTTCCTCGGTGCCAATTTTCTTAGCTTCACGTACTCCGCATCGCCGGGACAATGGGCACCAGAATTGTGTCCAACATCATCTTTCCACTCGTTTTTAATTTCTTCGGGAAGCAAAATAACTGACCCGGCAGTCATGTTTCTAACCTTGCGGCGCTTCCTGTCAAAGAAACAAGACTGTTGCATAACTACTCAATATCTACAGAGTAAATAAAACAAAATTTACAATTCAGCACAAACATGCGAACCCCAAGCGACCTTTGCTTACCAGGAGCTAATTGGGTTCGAGCAACCACCCTGTCCAAGAATAGAATGGCAACTCCTAGTTGCATTAGCTTCCACATCCAGTACATCACATTTCATCTCAAACATGGCAGCCGAAGCATACCGTTTTATCAACCCAATTAGCTGACTGTCACACGTTAGAGGAACCATGATGCCACATTCATCCATGAAGCTAAACTTTGCAGTCTACTTCGGCCATAATTCATCATGATTACGCAGAGCAGCAACCATACCAGATATAGTGCAGATCTACGCAGGAGCTTCTTCCATCATGAAACAATGGTGTCCATACCACTTTCCCTTAGAGTCATACCTGTAGAGGACTACCGTAACCAAGTAAGGGGGGG
Source organism: Avena sativa (assembly GCA_916181665.1). Classification (NCBI taxonomy): domain Eukaryota; kingdom Viridiplantae; phylum Streptophyta; class Magnoliopsida; order Poales; family Poaceae; genus Avena; species Avena sativa. Next base: position 536,123,624 of record OV702289.1, on the reverse strand, counting down.
TCCGCGGAGATCCCACTTGACAGAAAACTGTGGACAAAATATGTTTGTCAGTGTTGGGCTAACAAACAATTTGAGGTTCAGTAGCCAGCTAGCAGTTATAACTGGTGTGAATAGCAAAGAGAAGGGTAGCTTACCCGCTTGTAGCCAGAACTTCTTCTTCCTTGATAGTAGGATCTTCCATCCTCCGAGCTGCTTGGCTCGTCGGCGGCGGAGGAGGGCTAGAGCCTCGCAACGGCAGCTACAACATGCGCCATTGGAGCTCGGGATCAGCGACCGGGCGCAGCAACTGGGTGCAGCAACTTGGCACTAGAAGTCAAATGTCCAAATGGATCATCCTTCCTGGAGGGTGGATTCCGACGCCGCCGGTGCTAGGGGAAAGGTGGGATTGGATTTGTGAAATTGGTCAACGCATCCAATCCACTTAGCTACTCGATTTTCCTAAGAGGTTGTCGCGTTGGCGCTCACGTCACGGACAGATGACCGACATGAGGGTCCCAACCGTATACTTCACCGGGCAGTTTAACGAAATGCTTGAATTTTGCAGGGGTGAGATGATTTGCCTCGAAATGGCCCCTCTCAGTAGTTGGCGACCCAACTTTTCGAAACGCGGCAATTTCAGGCAACTTAGGTACCACCATGCGCTGGCCTGTGAACTTTGGTACCGCAGACAAACATGCCCCCTGTTTTGTCACGTCAATACACTAGGCAGGGGGTGTTGTCCTATCCAATGTGCCAATGCTGCAAGCCTACGTGACAGCCACCCCGCCTAAGCGACAGGAGCAACATAATGGCGAGAACTGACAGGGGGGCCCAACTTGACGATCGTTAGCCTGATATTTTGTATTGAAAAGTAAAGTTGAATTCGTGCTGAAAAAGACCCTCTGAGTATTTGGCATGCCAACTTTGGGCAACGCAGCTAATTGTAATGAACTTGGGTACCGCGTTGCCTGGCCACCCCAACTTTCGGGCCGCAAAATGATATTCTCGCTGTTATCGGTCTTAAATAAATTTTCACATGTCTTCCTTGATTCCTATTAATACCACCCAGGAGGAGGCTATTTCTTTGGCACATGCTTTTGGTTGTCAGCTAGGTGTTATGCCTTTTACTTATCTGGGGCTGCCAATGGGCATTACTAAACCAGAAATAAAGGATTTCTCACCTATCATCGACTATGTGGAACATCGTATTTCAGAAACTGTCTCATTCTTGTCCCATGGTGACAGTATGGTCCTTGTGAATTCTGTAATGTCTTCTCTACCCACACACTTACTGTGTATTCTGGAAATCCCTCAAGGGGTTATTGGTATTATTGATAAAGCCATAAGGAGGTGTTTGTGGAGAAAGGATAAGCATAAGAAGATAGTTAATTCATTGGTTGCATGGGATACGGTCTGTAGGCCAAGAGAGCAAGGATGTTTAGGAATCATGAACCTTAAAGTGTAGAATAAAGGCCTTATGCTTAAGCACTTGGATAAATTCTATAATAATGTTGATCTTCCTTGGGTTAACAGGTAGGAGATTCCTATTAGGAATATTTATGGTAGGATAAGTTGTTATTAGTCAAATTCCCAAGGCTCTTTTAGTTTGCTCGATTTAAAAGAGCTTCTGTCAAGGAATTCTACTCTAATGATGGTCCTATCCAGGCTTTTCATTTACCCCTCACTATTGAAGCCTATACGGAGTATAGTGAAATGCAAATATTGGTTGGACATATTGCCCTATCTGATTAGTTGGATACCTGGGTGTGTAGACATAATAATGGTTTGTATGTGCCAAAAGTAACTTATTCACATCATTTCTCAAGTATAGGCAAGCATCAACCATCATGCTGGATTTAGCCAAGTAATTGGATGTCAAAACACAAATTCTTTGCTTGCATGCTAGTTCATGACAAGCTGAACACAAAGGATATAATAAACAGAAGGAATTGGAGGGTATTTAATAGTAATGAGTATGAACTCTATCACTATTAGAAAAGTTGGCTTTTACAATGGAAGGTTTTCGTGGTTGAAGGCCTTTTTTTCATGGTGGAAAAGTCTTCCACGATGGATGGCCTCCGTGGTAAAAGCCCCATCACCAAAGAATCTACCACGATTTTTTCCTGACCGTGGCGAATCGCACCTTTTAGCCACAAAAATTCATGTCATCGTAGATCGGCTTCCTAGCCCAGTTGACTGCTGGCGTCATGCAAACATCCACGTGACAAGCGCCATTAACGGCCAGTTACCATCGTTAACGGTCAAAAACTATGGTGGAAGCCAAGGCCCAACCAAGTCCTGCTAACCATTAAGTGGGCCGCCTCATGAGACAAGCCCAATAAGAATATGACATGTTACTGTTTTGTCCTACTAGATGCCTCCTCTACTTTAATGGGGCCCTCAACTTTACAGCCCAGCTGCAGCTAGTTAACTTTCAGATCCATTACTATTTCAGCCTTCTTAACTCCGAGCTCGGTTTAACACTGTGCAACCCATTAGTGGCGTGCGCCACATCGGCCTGTATAGTTAAGGCATGCCCTAGGCCCATCACTATGCATAAAGCCTATTGCTTTCCATTCGTCGCGGGCCTTTTTGTAGGAAGACATGTTTACTTTTAGGACCTCTTCCAATCTAGGATTTCATTCTTCCAGCCTATTACTATTCTAGCCTGCTACTACTTTATGGCCATTTATTGTTTGGGCCTGTCATGAATCAAAACTTTTACTATTTAGGCCCGTTACTTCTTTCTGGCCTTTTATTGTTTAAGACGTTGACTGTTCAGACCTCTTACTATTTAGGACTTTTTACTATTCAGGCCTTTTACTGTTTAGACCTTTTACTGTTTAACCAATCAAGACTTTTCACTATTCAGTACATTACTCTTCTAGCCTTCCATTGCATGGCTTTTCGCATTTTTAGCAGCATCCACGTTTTGCATAACAACACAGGAATGCCAATAAGTTGATTAATAAACATGAGAATTTAATCTCCTCTCAGAAAAAGATAAATTCAAACTACTTATTACACAATGATAAAAGTTGGCCTCTCTAGATTGAAAATTACAATAGATCATTAGACAAGATCTGCATTTTAAAAGATCACAAAGAAGAGTTGGCATCATCAATACGAGATTGGCACATGGCGATGGGCTTCATCATATCATATGTCCTCTTCTTCAACATTTCAGCTATAGATCTAAGAACAACTACACCATTCCTTTCTACATGCAATACATCCTTTATATATATATCACATGTAGGAGTTGTTCTAGGTGGACTGTGTCCTTCAAAACTATAATGGGAGGATGAATGGGAAGAGGGATCACAACCTTTAGCCCTGCCATCCGAGGATTCTTGCTTGGTTTGAACTGCAGCCTGGTAAAATATGGTGAAAGAGGTTAAAACAAAGAACAAGGGAAACATGTTTATAAGGTACATATCATTTAAGTAAGTATGACCTTATTGTAGCTCGTTCAGACTCACAATAGTTCCTTCTAAAGTGGGTTTGACTCCTGGTCAATCTGACAGTAGAATCTGAGTTGATTAGTTGGAACTCTAGTCCTTGTACTCCTCAAGCTTTGTACTTTCTCTGCATTAAGGCATGTAATTTAAAAATGAGTCAGCTGGTTCGGAAGGATGAAAGAAGTTGAAAGCACCGAAAAGATAGCATTAAAATTGACCAGATGTATGATTCAAACTAGCTAGCTAGTTTGGAAGGACGAAAGCACTTGAAAAAACCATAGGATTAAAATTGACCAGATGTATGATTTAAACTTGCTATCTGGTTTGGAAGGATGAAAGAAGCTGAAAACACAAAAAATATAGCATTAAAAATGACCAGATGTATGATTCAAACTAGATGAAAATTTTCTGAACTACTCAAAGCATTCGTAGATAGAAAGACAATAAAACATGAATGGAAATGTTACGGCAAGGTTTTAGGTAGAATGACTTATGAACTTTTTATGCATAAAGGTTATATGAGTTGTTAACATGACAAAAAATTGGCCTAAGTAACACATGAAAACCTCACACTTCAACCATGCTTGGCGTCAGATTGTTAGTGTTAGATCCTCTACGAGCAGTTTGTGTGACCCAAGAGATCGCTTGGAAATAATAACATCTACGAGTTAGTGTTGCAAGATTAAATAGTGTGCTAATGCAGTAAAGGCAATAATAGAGAGAAGCTAATGAAGTGGATAGGACCAATTAGATGTGAGTGCAAACAAAATGCCAATAGTAGGCAGGATATTGAGAAACATTCTAACGCTTTCGTACCTTAAGAGTACCAAAAAATAACAAACGGGCAAGAGAAATTACCACTCTGCGATGGGGGTGTCCATGACGGGCAAGAGGGCGGCTAGGGAGGCGGCTGGGTATTTTGGGGTCAGCGAACAAGTGATCGGGCGAAACGTCCCCCATGCATTAGAAGGCGACATTGGGAAGCATACCCATTACAGCGAGGGAGTCAGTAGTTCTGGTGTCCACGACGTGGGATTCGGTGATGTAGAACGGTTGTGGTGGACGAGGGTGGTTAGAGGTTGATTCGGTGCATGGACAACAAAGGTAGTGAAGAAGCCCCCGTGTGGAAGAGAATGCTGGAGGTGAAGGAGCTGCCATGTGGATGAGAGGGTCGGCTGTGAAGCAGGTGGAGGGCGGAGGCGGATGTGCGGGTAAATTTTGGGGAAGAGTAGTGAAGAGGCGATGTGGGGATATAGGTTGGATGATGCCCATTATTGCAGTGCTCCTTCGTTTCTTGTTTCAGTCCTAGGGATAGAAGAGGAATTTTGCATACACATAAAACAGGGCGAGATATATGAATAGATGCACGGTATAATTGAATAGATGTGTGAGATGTTTGAATGTATGCACATGATGTTTTGGCTCTCTATGGAAATTTTGAGGTTGAAGCTTCCAAGGTACGCTTCTCCGACGCGTGGCAGCTCTTGAGGTGCTGGCCACCTCTAGACCGACATTCTAGCGATAGTGTGCTTACCAGCATTTAAATGAGTTTCCAAACATTTGCCGAAATTGATAAACATTATTGAAGGATTTCAAACAAGATGAACAAGGTCATGGCCATATCTTTGCCATAGTTTCTGATAATGTGTCCCTAATTGGTAGATCAGTGCGTCTTGGCATTTCAAGCAATGTTTATAAAATGAGAATCCATATTTGATCGATAACGCCCTACTTTCATGAATTTCCAGGCTTCCTAGCTAAATTTACGCAATAAAATGACTTTTGATGATTTAAAGTAAGTGTGTATAATATTGAACTACAAAGTGTGCGATATAGATTTCTCTTGATTTTTTAAAATAATTTAAAGGTATCAAAGTAGTCAGATCTCAGAGAACCACCGAGAGTTCTGCAAGATTCAACTTATTGACATGAATGGTAATGATGCTAAATTTGGGCCATTTTTTAAATATACAAAGAAACAAAATATGAAACGAAAAATTGCCATTATGTTCTCTTGGTGTCTCATTGTGCGCACTAGCTAGTTTCCATGAAAATATTTAAACTTAACATTTGAAAATTTTGAAAAAACTTGTTTCACAATATGGCATACCATGTATGAACATTCATGCTTTGCAAACTAGATGACCAATATCAAGGCCATTTGTTTACCATACTTTACGATAATGTAACCATGTTTGGTAGAATGGTGCATATTGTCATTTAAAGATTGTTTACAAAAAGATCTTCCATATTTGAGGTTATTTTAAATTTCCTAATTTACAACAATGGCTCTTACCATGAATCGACCACAAAGATTATGGCACGAAAGCACACCGCCCAAGTTTTACGCAAAGTATAACCTATTGAATTGCCAATTTGAAAGATTTTATCTCGGTTTAGTGAAAATTGTTTGAATTTCGAACTGGAAACAATGGGAATCTCTGCCAATCGTTACTCTAAGTCACTGACATGCGGGTCACGCGGATGGTGGGTCCACAAAAGTCAGTGTAGGTTGGAGTGGTGGGCAGGTAATTATTGAGGAAGGGCAGGGAAGTGGCGATGGGGTGATGCAGGTGGGAGATGGCATATTTACCACATGTATCCCTATATTATTGGGGTGCTCCTAGTGTTCTTATTTCCGGACCAGGGATAGAAGAGGAATTTTGCATTCTAAGAAAGGAGAATTATGTTTGAATGGATGCATGGGATATTTGAATGAATGCATGCGATGGGTGTTGTACAAAACTTTTGATGTTGAATATTACGCTACTCCGACTAGGGCCGGTCAAATGATGTCCCCGTCTAGACCCACACGTCAGTGATAGTATGTTTTCCAGCATTCAAATGAGTTTCTAGGAATTTGCTGAAATTATCGAACAATTCAAGGCTTCAAAAAAGATGACCACGATCATGGATGTAGTTAATGATAACGTGTTTATATTTCATACTAGTAGATCGGTGCATCTTGGCAAATCAATCAATGTTTCTGGTTCCAAATTTGAAGTCTTTTTTTGAATTTCCAAGTTACAACAATGTGTTTTGTTGTGAAGCAACTACATAGATAATGGCTCAAAATGTTGATGACTGCAAGTGCACAGATCGTTTGTAGCTAGTTTTGAAATAAAGATATCGATCTCACAGGGAGCAGGAGTCTGAAGTCCAATAACTCTTGAAATAAATATTACGATAGAAATTCTAGATTAAGTTCTAAGTAACAAGATAAAATGCAAGTATTGTGTAAAAAGGTGTTTTTGGGTTTTAGGTATAAGAGCAATAGTAAAGTAGAGTAAAATAACTTAATACAGAAAGTAAGTATCACGTATGTAAGAGAGATTGGAACTGCAATAGGGAAAAACGTTCTCAGGGAGTAGTGGATACACCACTAGTATTATAAGGATCTAAGATAAAGATTATTATCATGAACATTCTTAACTATGTATGTGTGGGAGAAACTCCGTATTTGGACAATTAGGCAACCACCACTGCTCTCATCATCCTCATAACTACAACAGTCAGCAATCGACATCAATCGAGTTACTGTGCTATTAAGGGACATAATCCCGTAGGACGTATCCCATGGCATGGATAGTGTTCCGTGAGTTTCCTCGGTTTCCCAAGTTGATACGTAAGGGGTGCCAATAGCTTTATAGTCACTATACGTGCTAGCACACCTCCGTCTACCAACTAGTAGTTCCCTCCATCAAGTCCCCATGAGAGGCAAATATTGAGAGGTCGACTTCTCTCAACATCAAGATGTAGAAAATCTAACACATGGTCACAGCGATGAATATAATAATAGACTTTATCTTATTTCAATCTCATACTAGGGTTTCTCCATCTCCCCAAGAACTAGAGATCTACTCAGACATGGAGGCAATCAACATCATGGCAATGGTAATAGAAACAATCATAGATGAATAGTACTTGTATAAATCCACAACGAGCATGTGAATTACAACAAGATCTAGAAAATATGTAGATGAGATGGATGGAGATGGTGGTGATGCAGCAGTGGATGATGAAGATCGATGCCTTAGCCTCCCAGGTCTACGCAGGGTGAAGATGGATCCCTAGTGGATGAGTTTCCCCTCCTTATGCCTTCCGGAGGTGAGGTTTCTGTGATTTCTAGGTGTTCTGTATGTCGTCTCCTCGAACCAATTGCACGGGGTGAAACTATTGGACGAGGTGGAGGCGACGCCAACTATACGGCCGGAAAATTTGCTCCCGCCATATAGCTGGTCGTTGAACCTTCTACCTCCCTTGTTCGCTTCTAGTTTTCTTCTAGTATTATTAATATTTCACAAATAAGCGATTTACATTGTTTTGACTCCTTTTCTCCATAGTACAACTGCTCCAAGAATTGTATCCATTAGATCCATCATCTGTCCTGATCCTGGTGAAAATAGACATAAAATGTGCACGCGAGCATCGTAAAATACCAAGATCCTACATCTACATTGCAAAATAATAATGTAAAACATGATGCAAATATGCACTCATCAACTTCCCCAAGCTTAGGCTCTTGATCGTCCCGAGCAAGATTTAGCTTAATGGATGTGATCCTCATATTAATGAAGCTGAGTCAATTAAAATAAATGAGGCAGTTGCAGCATGTGTTTATCATATTCGATACATAGGAATAAGTTCGTGAATAGTACCTTACTCGTACCATCAGAATAGTATTAGCAAGCTTCCACACATTAGTTATCAACAATTCATAAAAGTTGAATCTCGGCATAATGTAAAAGTATCCGGTTCGACCGAATGAGTTAACAAGGTAGTCCTAGGTGTTTTAGGATCAACATATTCACCTGGGATTCAAAATATCAAAAGTGTCTCTTTGTCATACTACAATACAGTGGTATATGCCTATTTGCTCTTTGCACACTCGCTCTTTTTCTTCTTTCTTTTTTCTTTTCTTTTGCATATATGCTCACACTTTTGTTTTAAGTAATGTGCAAAGGAGCTAGCCATATATTCCACCTTATGTAGGAATTCAAAGTTTAACAATCTCAATTATCAAATTCCAACTGTATATGAAGCATTCTTATGACTTGGATATTCTACCTCCACTTGTTCTCACTCTATTTTGATAGAACTTTTATTTTCCTTTGTTCAAGGTTTGTTTTTTAACTTAATTGTATAGATAATTTTTCTTTGTAAATCAAACCGTAGACTTACGATATATTGACCAAATTATCTTTATGTGTTCTACTAATACCAATGGTGTGGAAGACTCCTATTGCTATCATAAAGTGCAAGTAAAATCATACTCAAGCCATTCATATATCATTAAAGCAAACACAAACTCAATATTGCTCCATATATAATAATAAACTCGGAATTTCATTAAAGAGATCGACTATTCCTGAAGGGAATTCTAATGATGCAAAGTTTATTTCTAGTTTGAACTAATGGAAAAATAATAAAAACTTATAAGATAGGTTACAAGGTCTTAAAGATCTCCCCAAGCTTGGAATCAAGCTAGGCGAGATCAAATAATCCCTTACGATTATTTGATACCGTGATTGTTGTAGATCATTGTGGCGCCATGGCATGTAACACCGCGGTGCATAGCTTCTTGTTGGTCTCCTCCAGAGCAGTTATGTGGCTGTAGCACCTACGCAGATCAGACTGCAAAGTGTCCACTAAATCTGCGAGATTAGTCACCAATGGATGGAGTTCTTCCTTCTTCTCCATCTCATTGAGACTGTGGCGGACTTCAACGCGATGGAGTAGATCCTGCTTCTGATATATCTCCAGTGCCTGCACGCGATCCTTGGTCCTGGGAACAACTTCTTCTTCCTTATCCATAATTGATGGATTAGGGAAGTGGAAACCATACCTCCATGCTTCTTGAGGCTTAACCTTCATATGAGCACCAATGGTTGGCCTCGAGAGTGGTGCCTTCGCTCCCTTGCTAGCACCTGCACCAATATTAGATAATTCCTTACGCTTGTGTGGTCTTGGATCCGTGGTGATGAACTTGATCGTCTCCACATGCCCTTTTCCATGTGGCTTTGGATCTTCTCTCTCTTGGTTAGCTTTCTTCATCATCGCCCAATCGATCTCCGGTGGATCATAGATGTCTTGGTGGATGTAGACGTCAACCACGTCATCTTCGAAATCATTGTTGAAGTAGCTTGGCTCGACGTACTCCTTGTACCTTGGGCTAAACCTCTCCACCTCCTCGTCATCGTCCTCCATGGACGGGCTGCTAGATCGGTCCCTGGAAGGAGCAATGAGCCCCATGGGTTTCCCACGGCCTGGGACAGGATAGCGCATTGCTAGATTGGTTCATGTAGATTATGATTAGAGAGAGAGTCAACAACAATATATAAGGGGGGTCAGAGGTCGGTAAAACTCGCGAGAAACACCAAATTGTCGTCCAAGAAAAGAATCTTAACAAAACAAGGAAAGAAATTACGGATTTAGAAGAGTCCTACCGTGTAATGACCAACTATACGGGCGCGGCCTGTATAGATCCGACCGTATAGTTGGTTTCGGTCAGATATTTCCAAATATCTCGAGTCTAGGTCGATTAAATCATGACCCGGAACCGACAATAAGTTTTTTTTAAGATGAATAAACAAAAAGACAAATGAAAAGTGTCTGAGAGTTTAATGACCAACCATACAGCCGAAATTTTAGCTCTGGTCGTATAGTTGCGACCGTATAGATACATACACCAAAAATCAAAAGTGTGTGAGAGTTTAACGACCAACTATATGGCCGGAATTTTGGCTCCGGTCGTATAGTTGCGACCGTATAGATACTGACGAGGGTTTAACTCATCAATGCCCATTGTTATGGACTTGGGTTTTGTAGAAGGAGGGAGCGCTGGAGGCATTAATCGGCTAGCAAACAAGCACACAGGGACGCAAGATTTACCCAGGTTCAGGCCTCGTAGAGGTCCCTACTCCTGCTTGTTTGCTCTTGGAATTAATGAAGGAATCGAAGATTACAAGGGCGCGCAGATGCAATCTGGCGAGAGTTGTGGAAACTAGGGTTTTGATTATCCTCCTCGCTGCCTCCTCCTAGCCTTTATATAGATAGGCTAGGTCTCGGGTAGCAAGTCGAGTCGGTTACAGATTAGGGTTTTCCCTTTGGACTTTCTATCTTAAGATTCTTGTTGTCTCACAAGCAATCGAGAGTCCATGGGCCACTCGAATTCCTTATTGGGCCTTGGCAACGCCATGGGCTTATGCCGTATCTAGACCGTATATGCCAAACTCGAGTACTTATAAGGTATACCCATGTTAGTAGCCCCCGAGTGTCTAGTGGAATCGCAGATTCGACTGGGGACTTTATGAAGTCTTTCGAGTGCATGATTGAGCATTTTTTTTGTGTTCTATTTGTGTCATAGGGATTGTTGATATACGTGCCTGATTTATCCGATGTATCGGTATCAGTTAATTGCCTTAGGGCAAAACAACGCAATCTACTCAAACTCGAGTCCCCAGACTCGAATTTGGAAAAGTGCTGGCGTAATTCGACTCAGGCCGCGAAGGTCTTACAGGAGTCAAATTCCAGTGTATAAGTGTGAGCACTCGACGCGTCCGTCAAGGCATGTTCATTGTAATTGCAGGCACGGATATGTTTCTGGTAGTGCGCAGCAGATGCGTTGCTAGGCCTTGTTTAGGTCTTATCTTCATGATGTAAGCGCGTCATCCGAATTTTTGTCATCGCGGAGATGATTCAGGTGGCCCAGGAGAGGTAATCTCTTTGTAGGGAAAATATGAGACAGAGTCGGCATAGCATTTGAGTGTGGATGTTATCAACACACAGTACGATGTACAAGGGAAAATAATCATAGGGTGTGCGACCATCGCTCCCTATGTGAGTAGCCCCCGAGTGCCTATTCGAGTCATAGACTCGAGTGAGGACTAAAAAACATCTGCGGCTGCTGTCGTCTTTTGTTGCTTGTTTCAGTCGAATATGTATTCAGCGCTCCCTATGGGAGTAACCCGCAGTCCATAGTCGAATCGATGATTCGAGCGAAGGGTTTGTCTTGAATGTTCATATACCTGTATAAAAATTCTTTCGGGTGCACGGCAAGCGCTCCTGTTAGGAGTAGCCCCTGAGTGCTTGATTGAGTCGAAGACTCGAGCAGCAAAATCTTCTGCTTCTAGAATCGATGACGTCAGTGCTGATGATATGATGACCTCAGTTGCCCGCGTGAGAGGCTTTGACAGGACGTGACGAGCGATGGGTCCCACTTTCTGACTTTGATTTGACCGGGCGTGCGTAATCTTTTGTTTTAACTGCGTCTCCTCGATTTCATCGCGTAATGGGAGTAGTGGGGGACGGTTCGTGGTTCAGCTTCGCCACGTGTAGTAGGATTTCTGCTGGCAGTTGGATGGTGTCCACGAGGAGGTTAAGTAGCAACGCAGATGCGGTAATTTCCCCATCTGTCTTCTTGCTCGTGCCTCCATCGCCATTGCTGCTCTCTCTGCCTCCTTGTGCACTTCCTCTTCGTGGCACTGGACCAGCTCCATGTCTTCCCTAGTTACTTTCTCCGCTCACACCGCCATTAAAAGATGGGCAAGAAGGGAGGCGCCACCGCTAGATCCACGACCACCATTGTCGCTGCCAAGAAGAAGGGCGGTACCACCACCGTGGGCACTAGCACCGCCGGTGCTAGGAAGAAGAAGGGTGCGGGCACCCACGTCACCAATGGCGCCTGGCGAGCGTCCATCATTAAATCTTCCGAGCTGCATCTTCATCATCAAGATGGAGTTCTTCCACCGTGGAGGACGACTCGCGAGTGCCCGACAACGAGGTAATCCCTTGTCCTCCTCCGGGTTTCTGGGTGATGTTCCTTGTGTTCATCATCCGAGGTCTTTCTCTCCCCCTGCATCCTCTCTTCAGGGGTCTCCTTTGTTTCTATGGGCTCCAGCTTCACCAGTTGTCCCCAAATTCCATTCTCCACATCTCCTGCTTCATTACGCTTTTGCGAGTGCTGGCTCAGAATTGATCCACACTTTGGCCTCTTTAAGAGGCTTTTTAAGCTGAAACGCTAGTTGGCGTCTGGTTCGGTAGTCTACGACGTAGGAGGCTGTGGGATCCACGTCGACTCCTCTGTCACCTATTTTGCCATAGGGCTCACCGCGTCCGTCCAAGGGTGGAGAGACAAGTGGTTTTATATCCGCGACCAGAAGGCCGACGGAGACCACTACGAACTCGCGCCCTTCGATCCTGCGGCGACTTGCAAGAGGAGGAGCTCCTGGAAGAACATCATGATGCCTGGCGAGTCCGAGGAAATGGAGGTGCTGTATAAGCGCGTCTACGACCTTGAAAGCCGCATAGGCAAAGAAGAGGGTGGCGCTGCTCTCATTCGCACTTGGTTGCGCCGCTGCGTCCAGCCTATGCAGGCTAGAGTGCACCCTATGTGTTGTTGGACCGGTGCTGACGATGTCACTCGCGTATCCGCCGAGGGCATTTCTGCGGGTGAGGTGGATAGGAGGGTGTGATGGTGACCAAGTACACCGCCAAGGAGGCTCTCCCACGCGAACCAGTCGTGCCTCCTTTCGATGCCTCTAACCCTCCTCCTGAGGTAGAACTATACTACGAAGTAGTTCCTTTTGTCGATTGCCAACGAGCGCTTGATATATATAATGATGTATCTTTTGATTTGCAGGACTGGAGCAGGGCTGCCAGTTTACCTCCTCAGCCTGAAGGGGTTATTCCTCGCGAAGCAGAGGATGAGGACGAGTCGGGGTCTATAGTCCCCATGGAGGAAGAAGAGGAAACCCCCGAGTCTGCTGATCGCAGAGCCCACAAGCGTTCCCACAGTGAGGACTCAGATGCGTCCTCTCCGTCGACGCCGGAGGATTCTCCTGCTGCGGTTGCAGAGGAGCCCATCCCTGTAGTTCCTTTCCGCTCAGTGGCTCCTCCCGCTCAAAAGAAGCTGCGACTTCCGAAGGAGTCGTCGGTGGAATCCTTTGACCTTGATAATTTTAACTAGTGAGTATTTGCTTTCACGAATGCGTCTTCCTTTCTTTTTGGAGTTTGATTTTTCTGAAATTCTTGCTGGATTTATTTTGCAACGAAGCGGCGTCGTCATCTTCTAACGATGTCCAATTTGTTAAAGAGTCCGGAGTCGCAGACTCCAAGGCCAAGGAGGTGGTCGAACGGCCTTCTTCTCCTCCAGTAGTGGCCCACTCTAGGCACAATTCTTCGAGTTCTCTGCATGTTGGGGAACACCAGATGGTTGCCCGGACGACTACGCGGCAGTCATCTTCGGAGTCCCTAGATGATCATGTGAGCGCCCTTTTTACTGTTGTTGTAGTCAAATTTATACTTTGTGTTATCGCTGAAGCTTTGTTTTCCTTTTTGATGCAGGTCATTGTGAAGGAGGCTACTCGCCTGGTGGAGCAAGTCCTTATCATGGGTCGACAGCACGCTCTGCTGGACAATCGCCACCGTGTTGTCGAAGGTTAGTTTTGGCTTCATCTTTGTCTTTGTGAAATTTATGATTTCCACTGATGATACACCTTGTGCTTTGTAGTTGAGCACAATGAACTGCTTCGTCGTGCTGCTTCACTCGAAAAGGCGCTTGCCGCGGCGGCAAAGAATCGCGACGAAGCAGACATAGCTCTGGAGGAGTCGCGAAAGCGAGAAGAGGATCTCCGTGCTTCCACTGCTGAGAGGGAGAAGTTGTTCGAAGAACAACTTTTCTCGATTGCCAAGTAACTCTCAGGTATTTTTTTCAGTTGGATTTGCATTGCTCTTTTGCTGATGTCATGTTATTGTGCTAACACTTTCTGTATGCGTTGGCGGGCCTGAGCTTTGACGCCTAGTCTTTGCGTCGCACGGATGCGTTGGCGGGCGCCGTCGCTGCAGTCGAAGACCGCACTGTTTCTCTCCAGGAGACGCTGGGGAAAGCCAAGGATGTGCTCAGTCGCATCCATGAGGATTTTACTCCCAAGTCCGGGCTAACCTTGAAGACCTAGTGGAATCCCTCACTGGAGGAATTCCCGCGGAACCAAGAACTCACAGTGGTCCGTCGGCACCACCATGGCACTCGTGATGGTGCAAGCCCATGGCGTGGAGATGGATCCTGCCGCTATTTCTGAGGCGATGCCTATTGACGATGGAGGACAGTAGGTAGTGTTTGCTCCCTTCACTGGTAGCTGCGCGAAATATGGTCCTCAACTTATCGAGACAGTCGCCAAGTATTCCGAGGAGGGGCGGCGAGCGAAGGTCGTGGTGTTTGGGGATACCACCGGCAAGTCCGTGGCATCGGAGACTGCCACGAATGCGATGAAGCCCCCGAAGCCAAAGTCGAAGTCGAGGAAGCAAAATGCTCCTTAGTCTTCATGTGTAATAGTTGTAGTGTTTAGCCTCTTGTTGAAACAATGCTTTTGTGGGAGTGTCCCTGTCGAGACTTTGATGTGCTTGAATGCATTTATGCCTTTATCAATGTATTCTTGGCTCCTCATTTGCTCTTTATTGATTTGTGATAGGGCACGTCGAGTGGTCCTCGTGACTCTCCTCCCACCGATGAAACCATGGCGCAGCCGCGCTCAAAGGTGGAGGAATTATCGTTGCTTTCGCGACTGCGCGACCGCATTAAGCAATTGGAGCATGAGTTTCCCATCATCCGCGGTAGTGCGGATGTGTGGAAGTCGAAGGCGGAGAAGGCCACCGCCCATGAGAAGTATCTCTTGGAGGAAGTCACAGCTGAATGAGCGGTTCAAATGTTAGCTTTCTGCCCTCTCATCTTTTCTTTTTAGTCAGTGGCGGCGATGCTTTGTCTTCACACTTTGCCATTTTGCTTGGTGTAGTTGTCAGCACTCGTCATCCACAGGATGAGAAGTACCGGGTTGCCATTCGAATGAATGATCTGACCTAGGAGAAACTGCAGGCGAGTGGGTACTTCTGGGTGGACCATGATCGTGCAATCGCACTTGCGACCCAGCAGGATCGTTCTGCTCGAGCGCTTCATGTTTTGAAGAAGGCGCAGTCGTGCCTTAGGCATACTTATCAAACGATGTTTCCGCTGGATGCCGTCCCATCAAGCCTGTTGGCTCTTCTGGTGAAGTTTCAAGATTTTAGTGCGGTTCGCGAGTGCGTGTGGCAGCAGTTAGTAGCTGGTGCAAAGGCTGCATTGTCACTGGTGCGACTTCATAGGCCAGATGTAGATGTTGCATCTGTTGCAGCTAGGCCGCCGCCTCCGCCAGAAGGTATGAGCTGGAACATGGTTCCATACTATCAAGCGGTCGATCAGCCAGCAGAGGACATTGTCGATTTCTTCGAGGAGCAGACGCACGTTCTTCTTTTGCAGCAGTAGTGTGTTTTGTATCCTGCAAATAATTGTATAAGTCCTGTAAAGTTCGTATGAATATGTTGGATGTAATTAATACTCATTGATATGTGAAGAGCTTGCTAGCTTTTATATTTTACGAGTGAATTGTACTCTGCAGTCCCTTTTCGTTAGCCTGACTTCTGTTTATCTCAGCACCTTGCCAACCTGTCAGGTGCGTTGCAACTAGGTTGGTGTTTATCAAGGGTTCGATTGATATTTGTGTCAGCTACTTAAGATACTGCGATTTGTTCGTAGAACGGAAGTATAAAGGGTGGCGCAACCCCCGAGTGACAAAAGTGCAAGAAAATAAGGAAAACACAGAGTTTTGGGGCACTTAGCTTTATTTATTCGTGGCATAGTACGAGGTACAATGTGTGGGTAAGTAGCCTAGCTGAATAGCCTTATTTGTAATGTAAAAGCGACAAGGGGTAGAAACAACACAGCTGCGCGACGTTCCAGGGGTTGGAGTATGCGACTCCTGTCTCGAAATCTTTAAGGCGATAGGCACCACCTGGGATTACTTCTGTAATCACGTACGGTCCTTCCCAAGGGGACTCAAGCTTGAGACGCCCTTGTTGCTTCAGTCGCAGGACCAGGTCTCCTTCGATGAAGGATCTAGGGCATAGCCTTCTAATGTGGTAGTTGCGGATGCTTTGCTGGTAGATCGTTGATCTCTCCGCTGCGACTTCCCATGCCTCGTCAAGGAGGTCCACAGAGTCTTTGAGTGCAAGGGTTGACTCCTTCTCTCTGTATGCAACCACCTATGGGGCTTTGTAGCGTACTTCTACGGGTAGGACCGCTTTAGCCCCGTGCACCATGAAGAACGGGGTCTATCCCGTGGCGCTGTTTGGAGTTGTTCGTAGGCTCCAAAGTACGGATTGCAGTTCATCTGGCCAGCATCCAGCGGCTTGTTCGAGTGGTCGAAGGAGTCGCTTCTTGATTCCACCGCAGATGAGGCCGTTGGCCTTTTTGACTTGACCGTTGGTCTGCGGGTGAGCCACCGAGGCGTAGCTTATGTTGATTCCCAGGTTTTCGCAGAATTCCTGGAACTCCTTAGAGGTGAAGTTCGTCCCATTGTGCGTGATGATACTGTGTGGCACTCGGCAGTGGTAGACAATGGACTCGAAGAACTTGACAGTGCTGACTCCTAATTTATTTGTCACCAGCATGGCCTCGATCCACTTGGTGAACTTGTCAGCTGCAACTAAGAGGTATATGTAGCCTCCTCGCGAGGATTTTCGGAGCTTGCCGACCATGTCGAGTCCCCATTGCACAAAGGGCCATGCCATTGGTATTGGCCGGAGTTCCACACCAGGTGCATGAGGTTTGTCTGCGAATCGCTGGCAAGCATTGCAACGCTGGACGATGTCCTTGGCGTCGCGCATGGCCATAGGCTAGTAGAATCCAGCTCGTAGAGCTTTGGCAATGAGGGTGCGACTGCTAGCATGGTGCCCGCAAGTGCCTTCGTGGATGTCAAGGAGGTCGGCCCTTCCGTCCCCGCTAGAGACGCATCATTGGAGTACTCCTATGATGTTGTGCTTGTACAGTTTGCCGTTGATGAGGGCGAATGCCTTGGACCACCACGCGATGTGTCGCGCGTCAGTCGGATCATCTGGTAGCTTCTTGCTGAGTAGATACGTGACGTAGGGTTGTGTCCAAGATGGCTCGATCATCATGATGCCCATTGGTCCTTCGAGTCCTGTATCGAGCTCCAGGTCGTCAAGTGCCATTGGCTCGTTAGGTGGCGTAGCCCCCAAGTCCATTGACGTGCTTGCTCTCTTCTCTGAAGCCTTAGGCTTGATGGAGCGCTCGCAGATGCGCTCGAGAAATACCCCGAGTGGTATGGGGGCGCAAGTGGAGCCAATATTGGCAAGTAGATCCGCCTCTTCATTGCTTTCGCGGCCCACGTGTCGCAGTTCACAGCCGTCGAAGTGTCCTTCGAGTGCGTCGTAGAGGTCGCGATAGACGATCATGTTGTCACTCAGTGCGTCGCACTCGTGCATCGTTTGATTGACCACCAGTTTGGAGTCGCCGTATATGATGAGCCTTTTGGCGCCGCAGGCTTTCGCCATCCGCATCCCATGGATTAGGGCTTCATACTCAGCTTCATTATTGGAGCCGGTGAACTGCATTCGCATAATGTATTTCATCTTTTCCCCTTGGGGCAATGTCAGTATGACACCTGTGCCAGATCCGTCCTTTCGCTTGGACCCGTCGAAGTGCATTGTCCAGAGGTTGGACATATCTGGCTTGTCGAGAAGCTAGTTCTCCATCTAGTGCACAAGAAAGTCTGGGAGAACTTGCGACTTGATTACGTTGCGCTTTTCATATGTGATGTCTCGTGGAGACAATTCAATTCCCTAGAGCGCAACTCGTCCTATGGCGTCAGGGTTATTCAGTATGTGCCCAAGTGGGGCATCATTTACCACCACGATTGGGTGCTCCTGGAAGTAGTGGCGCAGTCGCCTGGCCGTCATGAAGACACCATACGCCAGCTTCTAGTAGTACGGGTACCGCTGTTTTGTTGGTGTGAGCACCTCCCTGAGGTAGTATACTAGGCGCTGGACCCCGTGGATTTTATTTTCTTCCGCTCATTCTACCACGAGCACCATGCTGACAACCTGGTGGGTGGCGGAGATATAGAGCAGTAGTGGTTCCTTTTTGCGAGGCGTCACCAATACTAGCGAGGTGGATAGTAGACGCTTGAGATCTTCGAATGCTTCTTGCGCTTTGTCTGTCCACTCGCACTTGTCACTTTTGTGGAGAAGTTGGTAGAAGGGCAGTTCCTTTTCGCCCATTCGACTGATGAATCGACTGAGCTCCGCGATTCGCCCAGCCAGCTGTTATACGCCTCTCTCGTTCTTTAGCTTCTCCATGGCCAGTATGGCCTTTATTTTCTTCGGGTTTGCTTTGATCCCTCTCGCAGAGATGAGATACCCGAGTAACTGCCTAGATGGTACGCCGAAGGCGCATTTGTCCGGATTGAGCTTGATCCGGTAGCAGTCGAGGTTGGGAAAGGTCTCACGTGGATCGTCGAAGAGCGAGGCTTCCTCTTTTGTTTTGATGACGATGTCATCAACCTAGACTTGGATGTTGCGACCAAGTTGGTTCTTGAGGCAAGCCTGCATGCACCGCTGATAGGTGGCTCCTACGTTTTTTAGCCCGAAGGGCATTGTGTTGTAGCAGAACACACCAAAGGGCATTGTAAACGCCGTTTTCTCCTGATCTTCCTCCTTCATTCGAATCTGATTTTAGCCTGAGTAGGCGTTGAGGAAGCAGAGGCGCTCACATCCCACGGTGGAGTCAATGATTTGGTCGATTCGTGGCAGCGGGAAGTGATCCTTTGGGAAGTGCTTATTTAAGGAGATGAAATCCACGGACATCCGTAGAATATCCGTGTCTTTTTAGGCACAAGCACTATGTTGGCGAGCCAAGTGCTCTCCTTGATCTCATGTATGAGTTTTGTGTCGAGGAGTATGTTGATCTCCATTCCGACTGCCTTTTCTCTTGGTTCAGACAGTCGCCGAATTGTCTGCTTGACTGGCCTTATGTCTGGATTCACGTTGAGTGAGTGCTCGGAGAATTCCCTGGGAACTCCTGGCATGTCCGCTGGACACCAGGCGAAAATCTCCCAGTCCTCACGGAGGAATTTGACGAGCGTGAGTTCCTATGCGGAACTCAAGTTGTTGGCGATGAGGGCCATCTTGGTCAGGTCCATTGGGTGGACCTGGAATTTCTTCGTGTGCACCGGCGAGTCGAAGAACAGGTCGGGTGAACTTGGCCTGCTTAGAGGAGGCAGACTGTTGTCTGTCGACTCCTTCAATCTTGCGAGTTCCTCCTGCATGCCGAAGGACTGGGAGATTCTGTTGAATTCCCTGTCACAGTTGTCTGACCTCTTGAAGTTGCCATTGATTGTGATTACGCCGTTTGGACCTGGCATTTTCATCTGTAGGTAGGCGTAGTGCGGCACTGCCATGAACCTAGCGAACGCGACACGTCCGAGCATGCAGTGGTATTGCGAGGGCCAGTCGATGCGCTCTCGCCAAAAGTTTTGTGGCGTGCCAAAGATGACGTCAAGGTTGATTTTTCCCAGGGGATATATGCCCTTCCCTGGGACGATGCCGTGGAACATTGTGTCTGAAAGTTCCAGAAAAGTCAGAGGGATCCTTATCGCTCGCAAGGTACTTGCAAACATGAGGTTAATGCCACAGCCGCCGTCCATGAAGACATGACTCATATCGAAGCCCCCGATCTGTGCCTCAAGTACGAGGAGACAATGGCGTGGACAAGGAACTTGACGCGGGTGGTCACGCTTGTCGAAGGAGATGCAAGACTCGCTTCCGCTGAGGTACTCAGTGGTGGAGGGTGGAGAGTTTATCGCCAGATTAACTTGTCGAGTGATGGCCTTCTGCACTTGATTTGAGGGACGCCCTTTTTGGATCATCCCCATGTTACCCACAGCTCGTGGGTATGGCTCGCCTCCATGATGCTGGACCGGTGCGGCCGCGGGTGGTGGTGGTCCGGGCAGTGGTGGAGGAGCTCCATGTGCCACAGCGCCTAGGGCGGCTCCATAGACCCAGTTGACCGCGTCGCGATTCATCCGAGCCAGGCCCTCGTGGAGTTTGAGGAACTCGTGGCAGTCCTTGAGAAGGTGGCTGGATTTCTTCTTGCCGTAATGCTTGTCGATGTAGAAGTGCATGTTGCATGGTCCAGGCAGTTTGTCCTCGATAGATGTTGCGGGTGCCTCTTTGCGAGTGCGGTGTTGCCACACCTGTGTGGTTTTTCTGCTGTCACGGTATCCACCACTACGATATCCGCTGTTGTGGTTGTCGTCACGTTTGTCGGTGTAGCCGGCTGCGACCATATTGACCTCGTCGCGGCCATCGTAGACGTGCATCCGGTGTTTGCCTCGACAGTCACGTCCGCGCCCGAGGTCGTCGTCGTCATCGGAGTAGGAACGGTTTTTCACCGAGTCTTCCATGTTAGCCCACCGATTCGCGATTTCCATCAGGTGGTCGATTGTTTTGGGCTTCGAGCGGCCCAACTCCTCCCTGAGCTCTATACGGCGAACGCCACCGCTGAATGCATTGATTGCATGGTCCTCCGAAATGTTTTCTACGGAGTTCTTGATGATGGACCACCTCTGGATGTATGAGCATAGCGATTCGCCAGATCTTTGTTGGTAGCTTCTCAGTTCTTCGATTGATGCGAGCCTTTTGTAAGTGCCCTTGAAGTTGCGCACAAAGCTATAGACCAGCTCTTCCCAGCCGCGAATGGATCCGCGCGGGAGGTTGTTGAGCCATGCGCGAGCGGAGCCTTGCAGGTGTAGCTCCAGGCATTGCATGGCCATGCTTCGACTCCCACCATGTAGCCTAACAGAGGAGATGTGGTCCTCCAACCAGATTTTTGGGTCCTGCAGGCCGTCAAATTTTGGATTCTTCGACGGGAGTGTGAAGCCCGTAGGCATTCGCTTCTGCCTGATGGCCGTGCTGCAGCATCTGGCGCCGCAGAGCTCAATCTCGTCTTCTTCTGAGTCAGTCGAATGAGCGCGTCTTGCTCGCATCTTGTCAACTTTGTGCTGCGTGAGGTCATCGCGCGAGTCGTAGTCGCGGTCATGCCGCCGTGAGCGACGTCGCCGTGACAGATCGTGATTGTCGTCACTGGAGGAGTACGAGTAGTACTTTTCCAGAGCCTTGCTTTCTTCGGCTCTGGTGTTGGTTCTTTGTCGAGGGCGGCCTCGATTAGCCCCAGGCCCGTGATCGTAGATTGGTGCAAGGCAGCTCGCGGATCACAAGCCGGTGGCTGGTGAGGACCCACAAGTATAGGGGGTGTATCGCAGTATTTTCGAGCGAAGTGAAACCCAATATATTGATTCGACACAAGGGGAGCCAAAGAATATTTATAAGCCTTAACAACTGAGTTGTCAATTCAGCTGCACCTGGAAACAATCTTGCTCACAGCAATTTATCACTAGCAACAGTTTTGTAGTAGGAATAGTAAAGTAATAGCAGTAGTAGAGCAAAGACAGTAGTAACAAAAGCAGTAAACAGTGGGATTCGAGTGCGGTAGGAATAGGGATGGATGGACGAGTGTTGCATGGACAAGACAATTCACATAGCAATCAGAACATAGGGAAAATCCAGATAAATAAGATAAAGCATCCAAGTACTAGACAATCCTAGGCATGTGTTCCATATATAGTTATACATGCTCGCAATGAGAACTTGCACAACATCTTTTGTCCTGCCAGCCCGTTTGCAGCGGGGCCTCTAGGGAACTACTGGCAATTAAGGTGCTCCTTTTAATAGAGCACTAGAGCAAAGCATTAACACTCCATGAACACATGTGATCCTCACATCAAAGCCATTCCCTTCGGGTTATCCCGATTTCTATCACTTCGGGGCCATAGGTTCCGGACAACAATGTGTGTATACAACTTGTAGATAATACCAGAAACAATACTATCATAATGAATCAATAACATGTTTAGATCTGAAATCATGGCACTCAGGCTCTAGTGACAGGCATTAAGCACAACAAGTCGCAACAAAGTCATAAAGCACTAATAAAAGATACTAGGCACCATAGCATCCAATCCCTACCATCCCCATAGCCTACAGCGGGGGATTACTCACTCATAGATGGGGGAAACATGGATGGTCGATGGAGAAGCGATGGTGATGATGATGACGATGATCTCCTCCAATTTCCCGTCCCAGCAGGGTGCTAGAACAGAGTTTCTGGTGCTGTTTTGTGGAATCTGGTGGTGGCAGCAGAGCAGAACTCCTTCTGGAAAAACGTCCAACCCCCCGAAGTTTTTAGGTCAGAAGGCTCCTTATAGGCGAAGAGAGAGGCTGAGGGGGTGCCTGGGGGGCCCAAACCACCCCCTGGCGTGGCCTGGCCTGGCCCGTGCCAGCAGGTGGTGTGGCCACCCCCTGGCTCTTCTCTGTCTCGTATTCTGGCTCCTGGAGTCTTCGGGTGAAATAGGATTGTTGGCATATTTTCCGGGATTTTTCCTGATAGTTGATTTTCTGCACAAAAAGTAGACACCAAGGCAATTCTGCTGAAAACAGCGTCAATCCGCATTAGTTGTATCCAAATCACACAAGTATAGAGGAGAAACAATAGCAAAAGTGTTTCGGAAAGTAGATACGTTTTGGACGTATCAACTCCCCCCAAGCTTAGCTTATTGCTTGTCCTCAAGCAATTCAGTTGAAAACTGAGTGCGATAAAAGAAATTTCACGAACACATTTGCTTCATAAGATGTAAATATTCTCTGCAATGCGATGAACTACTTAAACAGTTCATAATAAAGAGTATGCAACCAAGTCTACTTAATAGTCTTTGCAAGCTATGAAGAGATTCCAACTCAAGAATAATAAGTAGCATGAAGCACAAACATAAGCAACATTACAATGCTCATAAAAAGGTATGATAGAGTGGTATCTCTCTTGCCTTTGATTATGAATGCCAAGGCACCTCCGAAGTTCAAGTGGTGACTAGAAGTAAAAATATCAAGAATACAAGCATCAAAGTCATAACACAAATAATCAAGTAATGGAACAAACATAAAGAATGACAACTATGCTCTCAAGAAGGTGCTCAAAGAATATGTGGAGACTCAACAAGTAGAAGAAAAGGTTTTGAATAATTTGAAAGGCTTCCAAATGCTGAAAGTATGGTACTCGTTAGCTTTGAGCTCTCATTGCCCCTATCATAAGCATCTTTAATATGGTTAAGGTGAAAGTGACAAAACTAAGAGGATATGCTTGACAAGTTATAAATCTAAGTCTCATGCCCCTTACTTACGAAGACCGATCCTCATGCTACTCAACTTCAGTCACAAGTAAGCTCTTGTCATTGTAAGTATAAACGTATCATAGAGAACCGCCAACGGGGTACCCCTTTCACATGACACGGGAGCTATCCCATAATCAAAATACAAGGCAAGCGGACAATGAGCATCTCGGCGATCTTTTTATTTACTATGTGCATAGATTTTTATTGAGGATGCTTAATAGAATGCTCATTATGGTTATGCTGCAAGTTTCCACCATGACTAGGCATGGCTTAGGCTAGCGGCCCAGGCGTTTCTCTAACATACATACAAACTCCAGGATCTTACGAGTTCCACTTTTATTTCACACCGCTGGAATCCATAAGCAAAGGAACATAATATCAACTAGGTACAAAATACCTATGAAGCGTTGAAAGCGGTCCCCATGATACATGGTTCTGCTAACTTCAACTCATAAAGCACAAGCATATGCACAACAAAGAAGGACGCAATGGTTCAGGTTTATTAAGTGCAAGAAAATGAAGTGTGCCATCAAGTTCGTGAGAGATTTACTAACTAACTTTCTCATAACAAGCAAACATTTTATTCGGAAGAAAACAAGGCATATTGAATATGCACGGAGGTAGCAAATGATGCTAATGGGTAGGTATGGTGGACACCTTGGAAATATTTGGTTTAGGGAGTTGGAAACTTGAGTAAAATATACTCAGAAAAAGTGAAGGCTAGCAATAGTAAAGGAGCGACAAACGAGAGAGCAATAGCTGTCATTATCATGCTTGCAACAAAACAGGACTACTCATGGCATGAAAGTGATTCAAGATCCTCCAGGCAAAATAATCCATCAAGGCTTAACTGATTATCACAGTCATGTGCATGCATGAGCATGTGCCAAGTCAATTCAAATGAAACATTTAGAGGAGGATACCATGGTGTCATACCAATTTATGAATAGAGCAATGCAAGCAAACATTCATAAGACATGCTACAAACTATTAGTGAGCTGGAGCTAGTCATAAGAAAGCAAGAACTATTAAGCATGCAAAGAAAACATACACTCTACATGAACAGACTAAGCATGCCCACAATGATGAGTATATGTACAACAATAAAAACAAATAGAGTTTGTTACCAGCCTCTTACCACGCCTCAAGTTGTCATTGATCCTCATTATTGCTCTTCACTTGTGTGGCTTGAATAATAATATGAAACCAATATCCACTGAGGACTACCGAACCCTGTAGCAAACTCGCAAAAACCATAGAAGAACAACAAATATTTTTGGTGTTTTCGATTTTTAAATAAGAACCAAAAGAGAGAAATAAACAAAGCAAAATCTTTTTGGGTTTTTCGAATAGTTCAAACAAAGCAAAAAGGGAAAAACAAACCAAGGAAAAAATAAGAAGCAAACCAAAGAGAAACAACAGAAATAATTTTGGTCTTTTTGTGTTTTTAGAAAGTAAAAGCAAAGAAGAACGAAAACTAAAAAGAGAACGAAAACATGAATATACAAAGTACCGACGCAACATGATATGGAGATGAGTGCGGTGTCGGTGTACCTCCTCCCAAGCTTAGGCTTTTGGCCTAAGTAGGTATCAATCCCAAGCTGGCCAGGACGAAGCGTCACCCTGGTACGATGAAGAGGTCCCCTCATCCTGGTGCGAGCTAGAGTATGTCCCTCCGTAATGCGCGGAGTAATCATAGGAGGGCACATCCTCCTGTGCTGCTCGTGGAAACCCAGCAAGCGAAGCTGCTCGTCCACCTCCTCCTTGGAGCGCGACCACAGTCTCCTGTGAACACTAAACAAAGTAGGCTGTGGCAAAAGGATCTCCCTTTCATCCCCGTCAGTGAAAAGCATCCTATATACTAGATTGTTCAAATCAGAGGTAGCAGTGACAAAGTGGTGAGTTTTTATGGCAACAAGGTCAAGCCTCTGTGGTGCCAGCATAGCATCATAGGGATCCACTGAAAGACCTAATGCATTGACTATGCGCGATGCAATGATGCCCCCATAGATAGCCCCCCTAGCACCTAAGCGGCAAGCAATAAGCGAGCCAAGATTGTACCGAGTGTCATTGTTGAGCGCAGCAGCAAGGAAAGCTAAATGATAGTTGGATATTTCTTATCTTTCCACGTTGCACCACGCGGTCATCATCATTGGTCACCCCTCGGTAAATCTCCAACAAATCAGCAGGTCGCCCTTGAATTTTCTTCACGGTCCCTGTCATACACACACCTACAATACTACAAAATCTCTCCAAAGACATGGTGAAGGGCAGATCATAAATTTTAAAGGAGACAGTAGACTGATAGGGTGTGTTAGTAAACGTGAAGCTCTCAACAAAAGTTTTTATGAGCATAGCGTATTGTGCACTCTCATCTTGCATATATGAGGTCAAACCAACCCTCTCAATCAGTAGCAAGAAATCATCAAGAATACCTGCAGCTTGTAAGAAAGTAAAACAAGGAAAAGAGGATGGGTGAGCATCCCCATCATCCCTTTCACTGCCAATATGAGTTGAAATGAGATCTTCATTGTATGATGGCCTAGCTTGAGAGGCTGTTCTTGAGGGCCTCGACCTCCTAGGTGCATCACTCGCAAATATCTCTCCAAAAGTATGGGTGTTCATGCTTGGTATTCTGAAATTTAAACACCTATTAACCAAGTGATTGCAAAGTAAATATAATGAAGGATTCTACTCATAGGGACTTGCAAGAGGCCTAAACATGCATCAAAACTATATCTCTAAGCATCAAAAAAGCTTACAAGCCCTCATAACCAGACACCTACAGCAGCAAAATACTCAACATATAATCCACTAAACACAAATCTACTTGGACAAGGGGAGGAGTCACATACCTGGGAACAAATGCTCCAAATTTCAGCAAGAAAGATGGGCTGAGCAAGGAGATCGAAAAAAATCGAGAGCAAGCACAAAAATCGAGAGCAAGGATTTTTGGCATATTTTCCGGGATTTGTCCTGATAGTTGATTTTCTGCACAAAAAGTAGACACCAAGGCAATTCTGCTGAAAACAGAGTCAATCCGCATTAGTTGTATCCAAATCACACAAGTATAGAGGAGCAACAATAGCAAAAGTGTTCGGGAAAGTAGATACGTTTTGGACGTATCAGCTGGTTGTTGAGGAGGTACATGGTAGCCGCGGTCACCGCGGCTTGCGGAGTTTTTGGGAGCACGTTGCCCCGCGTATCCACCATCATAGAGGTGAAGTCGAGGACTTTCGCAGCCTCTACGCGTTCTTGCTCGGTGAGGTGGGCCAGTCGAGATCATCTCTTGTTGGCAATGTACTCGTTGCCTTTGGAGGAGGATCCTCCGTGAGAGGAGAGCCCAGCTCATCGAAGACTCGACTCATCCGCCGCCTTTCTGCGTGCTTCGAGTTGCGCGATCACCTGTTGCTGGCGCTTGAATTCCTCCTTTAGCAGCCAATGGTAGCCCATCAGCATGTCCTGTGATGTGTTGGGGGGTAGAGGATTGCCCTACAGAGCTTCGCGACAGCGGGCCCACTTGTTGTCGTTGAGGTGGATATGCATGCGCTCGCCGGTGTTCTCATTCTCCATGAGTGCCGGTTCTGTCCTCGTCCCGTTGTTAACGGGTGCGCCATTACCACCGTTGGTGGGGCCGTCGTTTGCGACTGGTATGCCACCATTGGGCGTACTGTCGTTGGGCGGTTCGGTGCCAGATCCGGTGCTAGTGTTTTCGCGATTGGCGGTGGTGTCGCCCGCGTTGATGACGGCGCACATGAAGTGGTTGGGGAAGCTGTTGCTCCCGCAAATTTTAGATCCGGAGCTGTAGGCTCCATCTTCTGTGGCTAGGTCACCCAGATCGTATCCGCGATTATTGTTGCTGTCCGTACCCCCAGCTGTTGATGAGGTGTTGATCTTGCTAAGGGTGTCGATTGGAGAATATCATTTTGCGGCCCGAAGTTGGGGTGTCTAGGGAACTCGGGTACCGCGTTGACTACAATTGGTGTGCCAAATACTCAGAGGGTCTTTTTCGACACGAATTCAACTTTACGTTTCAATAGAAAAAATCAGGCTAACGGCTGTCAAGTTGGGCCCCTCCTATCAGCTTTCGCTGTTATGTCACTGTCGTCGTCACTACCATGTAGGCTTGCAGCGTTGGCGCATGCATCCTTTACGCGTCTTCTTCTTCCTCCGGGGCGGCAATCTGTGGTCGTGGCCATGGCATGGATCTAGGACTTGGACAAACCTGCTCGGCCCGTTCTCCTCCCCATCCCGAATCGGAGCTCACCCTCACCATGACCGCACCATTGGCACGATGGGGGGACGGGAATTCATTCCCGAGTGAGATCTGTCACCATGCCGGCCATGCTCGGTCCTGTTGGTCTCCTCCAGAATTTGAGCTCGCCGTCGCCTTGGTCGCACACGCACCAGCCACGGCGCCTTCCTCTCTGAACCCCAAAGCCGCATCCACCTAGTTCGGCACAATGCCAACAAGGTGAAAATGCATCAAGTTTTCTTCTTGTGATTGTAGAAAAACATGTATGTACCGTCGCCGTAGCATAATCTAACAATGTACACATATATTGTTTACTAGATTTTCATTTGAAATTAGTAGCTCCATGATGACGAAACATAGAGAACCTAAATGGAATGATGATGACGACCATGTTCTGTACTTTGCATTGCATCAACAAGTGCTCGCTGATGAAGCAAGTTACCAAGAGAGTGGAGTTCATCAGCCATTGCCAAAAAATATGTGAACAAATCAATGAGCAATTAAATGCAAATAAGCGCAGAAAAGCTAGATCCATGTTATCAATCATCAATAGGTGGCACATTCTAGTGATGCGTTTAAATGCGTACACGATGTATCATTTGCTTGAAGTGGTTGTTATCCTGAGCAAAAATGCCTGGTATGCACATTACATTTGTATGTTCTATGCTGCAATTTTGTTGTTATGGGCATGGAAAGAAAAGCTGGGCTTCACTGAATATTACGCAGTTAGGACTAACTTAGTCTTACACAAATAAGCACAACTTAGTATTTACACACATAAGCATAAC
Source organism: Avena sativa (assembly GCA_916181665.1). Classification (NCBI taxonomy): domain Eukaryota; kingdom Viridiplantae; phylum Streptophyta; class Magnoliopsida; order Poales; family Poaceae; genus Avena; species Avena sativa. Next base: position 536,095,030 of record OV702289.1, on the reverse strand, counting down.
TAATGATAAAGATAAAGACACATGGTTCATCGGATCTACCAGTATGAGCACTAGGTCCCTGGAGCTGGTGGTATCGTCGGAACGAACCATAATGCTGCGTTTGGTCGTCTTTCATTCTCCTTCAAATAGTATGACCCCACTGATGAGCCAATTGTAGGCCCCCTCCCCCGACATGGATTCGGCTCCAGGTCGGATCTGGAGTTCAACATGATAGGCACGTGAGTGTGCAGCAAACACACAGTCTGCTATCAACACTGGAAGTGCTGGCACCTCAGCAACAACACCAGCATGTTCTTCCTGGACTCCGGCAGCAGCCTCAGCAGGTATTTCGTCAGCTTCACCAGCAGCAGCATCACCAAGTATTTCGTCAGCTTCACCAGGAGCAGCAGCAGCTAGTTCTTCGTCAGCTCCTCCACCACCAACACCAGCAGCAGCAGCATCAGGGGCCAGGGCTGCCTGAGCAATTACAGGTTCAACAGCTCCAGGGGCTCCAACAAAGAAAGGGTAGTTGATCCCAAGAAACACAGATTGTCATGCAGATGGGCATGCGGACCTCGAGATGGGCATGCGGACCTCAAGAAAACGTGACACTGTAGTGATGGGTATGAAGAAACTTGTGTCCCCATATGTTCTATTGTATCACCAACGCTGTTTAGTGCTTCCCTGATATGAATCCACAAGAGTTCATCATCCTGTCCCATGTTGTCTCCGAGAGGTGCCAGGAACCAGTGCCGTGTCCCAAGTTCAGCATCTGCTACTGCATCTTCGATGACCGGAGCTGGAATGATGCGCGGGGCTGCCTGGGTACCTGTGTGTTACTAACAGTCAGTAAGCAGAATTTTGAATGGGATTTTACATGCTATATGACACCATGAATCACCCCAAATGGACGGCTCCCAAACACGCATGTCACCGCTAGGTTCAGTGATTGCATAAATGCGTTGCGGTCTATACGAAGAGTAGCCATAGGTGAAGACGGCGTCGACATACTTCTCTAGCCGCAGGAAGTCGTTGTGCAAGACTGTCCATTCCTTGTCTTCTGGGCATCTAATGAATGTGATTGCCTTGTCGAACACCGCTAAGAGGTCGTACTCCCAGATCTTCCACGCCCCCTCCCATGTTCTGGTCATCTTCCACCCGCTAAGCTGTACCTTCACGAGGTCAAGTTCTGCCATGTTGAACCTGTAAGCGAATTCGGAAATGGGCGGCGGCCACCCGCTGTTGAATGCAGTAATGCTGACACCCTTCAAAGATGGCACTGCAAGTCTCTTCGATCTGTAGCCATTTTTTAGAGTCCAAGTACTGCCATCCTATGATAAAAGGACCAGCCACTCGCCATTGCCACCCACCCAGTTCTGGTCATCTTCCATTTATGTCTCTTCTTCTTCCTTGATATTCACCACTACTGATTCGGACCACTTATCTAGCAGCATCAGTTTTGCATGAATATTCTGCAGAGTTTGTTGTCAGTTGGTACAATAAACTAGCATGGATTCCATTGCAGATACAATTTGACAACTGGGCCCTCAGATTAAAGTACACAAAATATCACCTAAATACGAGGGTCTCCTCAGATATCGCCTAAATTGTGTCTGTGACACTACGAAGATACTCAATATATGGAGTAGTAGCAGAGCCCCTAGAACAAACTCCTGACGATGATCATAATTAAACAGCTCGGGGCATAACAGCCTTAAATCGTCTAATCTGTTTGTTTTTATTTTAGGAAACAGAATATCACCTAGCAGGCATTCCATTGCTAAATCGAAATTGACAACTCGTCTATCACCTAAAGTAAGACTGTGTCACTATGAAAATACCAGAATATCAGGTACGAGCAGAGCTTCCGCTGTACAGAATAGTCTTAAATGGTTCGATTTGTTCAAACCGCGCGTGCACACAACACGTTCGATAAAAGGAACATATGATTCCGATGAGAGTTCAGCACATATGAATCAACGATATGACTGAACGAATAAGCTAGATACTGAAACTTACGTGGCCATCGCGGTCGCCTGCCCATTTGCTGTTATCGGGGTAAAGAAGATCTGGCGTGCCGAACGGTTGTTCGTCCATGTTCTGCATCGTCACGCGGTAGTTAGGGATGCAGCGAGCGAGGCGACTGGCTGAGATGATGTCCAACTCCGAGGCGATCCTGTGCACGTTCGCGGCGCTGAGGTTCGGCCATCCCCAATCCTCACGGTAGCGGTCGCCCTGGCCATCCGCGGCGTCGTCGCATGCCTTTTTCTTCATCCTCCTACTACCCCAAGCTCTACCCATAGCGGCAAATGGAGTCTGGAATCCGGTAGATTAATGGAGGCGTTGTGATAAGGAGGCGGATGGATTCGAGAGGGGGTGGAATCAGGGATGGGGGCAGTTGTTCGAGTGGGGAGTGAATCTGCAAGGAACCGATGCCGCCGCCGGTTCTTGTCCGCGTGGAAGACAAGAAGGGGGGCGTAATTATTGAGGGCGGGCACCGAAACTGTCTAGAGGAAGTGAAAAATTAAATCATAAAAGGGAAATGTGCGTCCCGCTGTCAGTGAGTGAAGGTCGGCACGCGCAAACGTGCCTACGTTTGAATTGATTCTACCACATGCAAGTGGCGCAGAACAAATTTTAGGAAGTGCTAGCGTCGACGTCTAAAACCGCCGTTTTTTGCCACCTTCACCCCACTACGAACGATCATGCACCATTCCATATATTGGTAAGGGCGGTTCCAATCTTTCACTTGTCTGTCTCATTTCCTCCTCCATGGTCTCATCGTCTTTCTCCTCCACGACCTCATCCATTTCCTCCTCCACCGCATCACCATCTTCCTTCATATCCTTTCCCTCTTGCCTGTAGTCATGGACGCTTTGGACGTCCGAAACGATGGCAGGCAAGAAACTATGCACTTCGACATCGAAGTACATGGCAGGAAGAAGATCGATGTCATCTACACCACCGACCCTCGGATGGTGAGGAACACTCTGAATAATTACACGAGTTGGCTGCAGTTTGAAGAAAACAGGTTCGTAGGCCTCGACCGCGAGTACAGCCGCAATCACCGTAGGATCACCGTGGTGTAACTCTCCATGAAGGGGCACGTCCTCGTATACTAGCCTTTTTGTGAAAAGGGGGCTGACGGGATCTGGTAGACTTTGCTGTCTTTTTGTTCCTGAGACGTCTGTTTGCAAAAGATATTGCTATATTATTTGTCTGAATTCATTTTCATGCAGGTGGGGCGAAAGTATTAGGGATCTGTTTCATGACTTTCTCGTGAACCAACACGTAACATTTACCAGTGTTGACATCACGAATGACAGTAAACTGCTTGAAAACCCGACTGTCAACATTAGAATCCCAAAGGAGTGCAGAGTGGACATCTAGGAAATTTACTGGATCCCAGGGACGAAGGGCGGCAAGACCGGGATGGCCGCTCTTGCCTCCGAACTCATCGACCCGTGTTACACTGACATGAAGGACAGATTGCCGAGATGTTCGTGGAGGCGTTTAGGGCACGATTACTGGGAGGATAAGCCACTTTCTGAACCTAATCTGAAGTACGCTGCAATTGACGGGTATGTTAGCCATGAGCTGTACCGCTAGATTGTAAAATCTCGTTCCAGACATCACATCATTGAACCACCACCAAGGCAGGTTGTTTGCCCCAGATGCCGGAGTGTAGATGCATCTACAAACCGGGGCAAGCGACCGAAGGCATCCTGGGATAAGTTGCCATCTCCAACAGGATGGGATGTAGACTATTAGTGCATGATTATTGTGTTTATGAAAACATGTTATTTCATAAGTACACTATGTGAGAAATTACGAACTACTGTGTATTACCTTTGTCAAACTATAATCTGGTTTATGACTGTATCTTTCTCTATAATCTGGGTTTGGTTATGACTTATGACTGTATCACAGCTTATGCATGTCAGTCCTGGGTTCTGCCGCATGCAAATGGCACAAATAGAATTTGTAAGAATGAATGTTAAGCATACAAAAGGGGGAATGTAATTCATACAGGTTAAGTAGCTAATAGCACAGGGATCATACAAGCTTGGTTCTTACAAACAGAATGCTTAGAAAATACATGCGAGATAAAATACAGGCGAGATAAAACTAGGAACGAAATGCGAAACTAGTAGTGGTAAACAACACACTCACCCACCCGCTAGATCCTGTTGAGCATCTCGTAGCAGACATACGCGTCCCTGGCTGCGTACTTGATCGCATCGTAATCTAGGTGCCTCCACTCCCATCACTCGTGCAGGTGCTTCGGGAACTCGATTTTCATGACGGCTTTCCCCGTACCACCATCCGGGTACCTCCACAAATGTTGGAGATCGACGTGATTGACATCATGAACGAGGAGATCCTGTTCTAGCTTCGGAGTGTCATTCTTGATGTCGACGCTAGCAAAGTAGATCTCCCTCCTATGTAGGAACTCGCGAAGCTCCGGGCATACATATTTGGCCCTACATACATGATATAGGAGGAAGTGGTTGCGCATGGACAGCTGCAAAAGCACCGTCCTCTTGCTATCTCTGGTATACTCGAGGTCAAGGCCGACGATCTTGTACCTGTCCATTGGCTCCTATAGCCACCGCTTGTACATTGCGATGACCCTTGCCACCTCCGCTGACGCATTTGTGTGGACGACCGTAAGCTTGGTGGTGCCATGGGCGGTGACGGTGTACTCGTCGGTGTAGTCGCTCCCGTCACTGAACATGCCGTACTCTGCATCCATGGCAGCAGCTAATGTGGTGGCGGTGGCTGGGACTGGGCGTGGAGGTGGAGTGATCTGTTACGGTGGTATGGCCAGGCGGAGGCGGTGCCTGCGGCAGTGTCGATGGTTCTTGCGGTGGCGGCGCTGGTGGAAGGAATGAGCTGGGGATTTTTGCACAGTGATGTGCTGAGGAGACGGAAGGCTATGCTTAAATTCCGTTTTCCAACATTCCGGTCATACCCATGTGGAAGCAAGTTTGACTGGGAGAGCACCGATGGTTTCCAATCCTGGTGATCAAATTCTGCGTCCGTCCCGGTAGGCGATGTGACGGGTGTGCGACGTGTCTTTGGCATGGCAGAGACCGGTCACGTAGACCACCGTCCCGAATTTTCCAAAATGAAGCTCGTTTTCCCATGCTTCTATAAGTTTCTCTGTAGGCCACTTATGTAAGCATGCACGATCATGCAACTTTGCAACACACGTGTCGGTGGAAAAGCATTAGGTTTCAATGCACCACATAGTTTAGGGATTTAGAATAGCTACATTGTGGAGCTCTAGCCAAATAGCATGGTAAAGCCAAATTCAGCTTTTCGTCAGATTTAGCTACAGCAACATTGTGTGTCGTTTGTCCTACTTTTGCCCTCCCGATATTCCAAAGCCCTCACATGCGCTCGGAGGGGGGTGTCGTCTGGTCAAAGGCTTGGCCGTTATGTGTGGCATGACGCCTAAAGTGGAAGTTTTTTTTGTTATTTGGCCTTTTTAAGAGCGCCTTTTCCCCTCTCTCTCTAAAAGTTGTGTTTTTTTTACCAAAAAGGTAGGGAATCTAGAGAAACTTCTCTCTTCATTCATTGTTCCTTTGGCGATCGTTTTTCCCCAATCTGGTAGCAAATCTAGAGCAGCAAAACAAACCAGCACCATAAATAAATTCAGTAAACAGAGAAGACGTAGAGAAAGCAGCTAATATAGGTTATATAGTATGGTGCTTAACGAGGTTCGACAATTAGGCTGCTCAGCAACAGCAGCGGACTGCTTCAACATAGACAAGACAAAAGAAGCTTCTTTATAGCAACAACAGCAATAGCTGATCAGTGGCCCCTCGTGGCCTCTGCCAGGAGGGCATCCGCCTCCTCCCTCTGGCGCCTCCTCCACTTCTTGCTGCCTAGCCCCTTGACCTTGGGCGCCTTGGGTCTGATCGGGGGCATGCGACCCTCCTCGATAGACATCTTCTGGAGGTTGCGGAGGTGAAGACCGAGCGTCTGGTGCTTCGCCCTGAAGCCGTGGACGTTCACGGACTCGCCGCAGGTCCACACGTCCTCGGCATGCTTCACGAGGGAGTTGAAGTTCATGCCGCGGAGCCTCCTGGTGGGGCAGAAGGGGCACCTGTACACGTCGCCGGTGAAGAAGTTTCTGTACTGACCGGACTTTAGCCTCCTCAGCACATGACGAGTCTTGGTGTCCTTGGACTCGTCGTCACTACGGAGGTCGCTGCTATCCTCCTATTGGAAAAAAAACAGTAGAGTGAAATAAGGACATGATTGAGATACTTTGATTATCGGGATTGATTTTTTGCATAAATTACCCAAATGAGATCTCCCGATTATTCCCCAAATCTCAAACCAAATCGAATACTGATCCCAACTACGAACAGGGGGATTCATCGAAAATCGAGATCTAACACAATAGGATTAGCTACTATAAAAAATACGAACAGCCGAGCCCTAATAACATACGATCTAGCATCCAACGATGGGAAGGGAGGAAGAACGAGGGAAGGGGAGAAAACCCTGGTTACCTCAGACCACGGGTCGGTGATGCTGGTGTCGTAGGGGTTCTCCGGCCTTATGTATACAAACTCCTCGTAGGGGTCCTAGCCGAGCGGGATCTGTCCGAGACCGGCGGGAGCCTCCTCGCCGGCGGCTACGGCGGATGCGGGGACGGGGACGGGGGGCTCCTCGCAGGAAGCCTTGGAGGCGCCGATGGCCACCGCGCCGATCTTCTCCATCGTCGGCGTGGTTGGGGTTTTGTTGGGCGTTTGCAGAAGGTGATGGGACAGTGGAGACGGTTGAGTGAGCGAGTGTGTGATGAGTGGGAGTGGGGAGGCCTCTATTAAAGGAGAAGGGAAGCAACGTTTCGTTGCACTACCGTGCACGACCACACGTGTCCGCTACCGCCCCGTGCACCACACACGCGTACCGTGAGTCACGGTTTTTCCCTCGTGTCTAACCATGGCAATTCAGTTGTACTCAGTTTTGCCCACCAACCATTGATCCTCTGTGATCTAGCGGACAGGATAACCCTTATATCTGTCAGGGGCACCCCTCTATCCATGCGAAATAACGAGTATGCCACCGGAACTTTAACTCCATAAACAGATGAACTTGAATATATTTTGAAGGGTACGAAAATAGAAATCCCCATAGTTTAAGGGTCTAGATACGGTAAGAGAACTAAATATTATTAGTTGCCGGGCCAACACAGTGACGGGGTTGGTCGGCTAGAAGTTGTTGATTCCTATGTAAGGGGACATTAGGCCGGTCTTGACATACTCCCTCAGGAACTTGCCATAAGCAGCGTGGTTAGCCTTGGTCGTCGACTTGTGTTTACTAGCTGGGCTTTTACCGATGCCAACCACATGCGGAATCAAGATGGCAATCCTCGGGTTGACTCCTTTCTTACAGAAAGGGCACCTGAGCTCCCTAAGTCGAATGCGGAAAGGGATTATCCCACTCTTGAGCTTGTTCATGACATGGCGGCTCTTGTTGTCCCTGGTCTCCTTGTCAGAGTCCATCTCACTTGAATACACCTGTAATGTATGGAATACAAACCAAAATGAGCAAAATAATAAATATATATTCCTTCCACCATTCCAAGTTACTTTCGATGCAATAACATGTCTATACAGGTTCAGCAGTTCATTACGGCCGTCTCCCCAGCTCGCTCCTAAATTAATGTGGTTTGTGTTCTTGGTAACTTATTAATAAATAAATAATGTGGATTCATTCAGAACATACTAGATCTCTCCATGTACCGGTTCGTACGTTGCATATAATCATTAGGACTAGTTTTTTTTATGACGCCAGGATAGATTAAGCTCGAGCAGAAAATATGAAACATGTAGAAATAGATGTACCTCCGGGTACACGAGCGGAGCGTGTTCGTCGAACTCCACGCCCTCATCGGTGCCTACGAAGTCGTCAGCATCGGCGTGCACATGGTCTCCCAAGGGGTTGAACTTCACGTCCTCCTCGGCCTGTGCTGCGTGATGCTCCTCCAGATCTGCCGCATGAAGCACCACCCCGGCGGCGATGCCCGGACACTCACCCCCACGCACTGGTTTCATGGAGAAGGTTCGTGCAAGTATGTTCAAGATTGTGGGGTTTTGCTGGATAGGAAAGAGAGAGTAGTGGATGAGTGCGAAAGGAGGACACGATAGGCTGGGTTTTTAATGCGGGGACGTTTAGGCCTCCTCAAGGGCCCTAGTTGGCAGCTCTTCCGGTTGCGGCTGCCGCGTAGAAGGTTCGTGTGTGGGGGCCTGATGGAAGTGAGAGTGCAGGCGTGCTGCATAGTAAAAATGGTATAGTCGGTGGTCCGTGGATGACCAGTTGCCGTGCAGTAGACTTGTAGCCTTTTTTAGACTAGATTAAACATGACATGACCACTCGACAACTTTTTCCATGGACGGCATCGTGTTGCATCTTGTAGAAGTCTCGTTGAGGGAGACATCCGTGCTGTCTCGCGCTGTCCTGTGAAGGGCACGACGTGTGCAACGAGCGTCGTTGGATCACACAGGATCAACGGTTGGTGCGCACGATCCGCGTGACAACTGTGACAACCAATCAGGGCGTAGCAGACAGAGTGGGCATAGGTTTGGGCTTTTATGAAAGAGAGAGGGGGGCAAAACTGGGTAGTATCAAAAAACCAAGGGCAAAACTGAGTAGTATAAAAATGGAAAGTGGGTGTCTTTTACAATGAAATGCATCATGGCATACATCAAATTATGCCAAGATAGATCAAATAGAGTTCATTGCATGCGTGTTCTTTCCACAAACCACATATGTATACACAAGAGTTATTGTATGTGTGTTCTTGTCATGAATCACATTTGGATCAACCAGTGTCATTGCATGTGTGTTCTTTCCACAAACCACATATGGATCAACCAATGGCATTGCATGTGTGTTCTTTTCACAAACCGCACATGGATCAACCAGTGTTTACTACATGTGTGTCCTTTCCACAAACCACTTATGGATCAATAAGTGGTAATTGCATGTGTGTTCTTTTCCACAAACCACATATGGATCCATATATGTTCTTAAACTAAAACCAGCATTAGAGTCACTGCATGTGTGTTCTTTCCACAAACCACTTATGGATCCACCAGTGTTCATTGTATGTGTGTTCTTTTCCAAAAACCACATATGGATCAACCAGTGGTCATTGCACGTGTGTTCTTTTCCACAAACCACTAATGGATCCATTAGAGTCATTGCATGTGTGTTATTTCCACAAACTACACATGGATCAACCACTAGAGTCATTGCATGTGTGTTCTTTCCACAAACCACACATGAATCAACCAACGTCATTGCATGTGTGTTCTTTCCACAAATCACATATGGACCCACTAGAGTCATTGCTTGTGTGTTCTTATACTAAAACCATCACTAGAGTCAATGCATGTGTGTTCTTTACACAAACCACACATGGATCCACCAGTGTTCATTGCATGTGTGTTCTTTCCACAAACTACTTATGGATTAACCAGTGGTCATTGCATGTGTGTTCTTTTCACAAACCACATGTGGACCCACTAGAGTCATTGCATGTGTGTTCTTATACTAAAACCAGCACTAGACTCATTGCATGTGTGTTCTTTTCCACAAACCACACATGGATCCACCAGTGTTCATTGCATGTGTGTTCTTTTCCACAAACCACAAATGGATCCACCAGTGTTCATTGCATGTGTGTTCTTTTCACAAACTACATGTGGACCCAGTAGAGTCATTCTATGTGTGTTCCTATACTAAAACTAGCACTAGAATCATTGCACGGGTGTTCTTTCCACAAACCACATATGGATCAACCACTGTCATTGCATGTGTGTTCTTTCCACAATCCACTTATGGATCCACCAGTGTTCATTGCATGTGTGTTCTATTCCAAAAACCACATATGGATCAACCAGTAGTCATTGCACGTGTGTTCTTTTCCATAAACCACTAATGGATCCATTAGAGTCATTGCATGTGTGTTATTTCCACAAACTACACATGGATCAACCACTAGAGTCATTGCATGTGTGTTCTTTCCACAAACCACACATGAATCAACCAACGTCATTGCATGTGTGTTCTTTCCACAAATCACATATGGACCCACTAGAGTCATTGCTTGTGTGTTCTTATACTAAAACCATCACTAGAGTCATTGCATGTGTGTTCTTTCCACAAACCACACATGGATCCACCAGTGTTCATTGCATGTGTGTTCTTTTCCGAAAACCACATATCGATCAACCAGTGGTCATTGCATGTGTGTTCTTTTCACAAACCACATGTGGACCCACTAGAGTCATTGCATGTGTGTTCTTATACTAAAACCAGCACTAGACTCATTGCATGTGTGTCCTTTTCCACAACACACACATGGATCCTCTAGACTCATTGCATGTGTGTTCTTTTCCACAAGCAACTAATGGATCAACCGGTGGTCATTGCATGTGTGTTCTTTTCACAAACTACATGTGGACCCACTAGAGTCATCGTATGTGTGTTCTTATACTAAAACTAGCACTAGAGTCATTGCATGTGTGTTCTATCCACAAACCACACATGGATCAACCAGTGTCATCGCATGTGTGGTCTTTCCACAAACCACTTATGGATCCACCAGTGTTCATTGCATGTGTGTTCTTTCCACAAACCACTTATGGATCAACCAATGGTCATTGCATGTGTGTTCTTTTCCACAAACCACTTATGGATCATCCTGTGGTCATTGCATGTGTGTTCTTTTCAAAAACCACACATGGATCAACCTGTGGTCATTGCATGTGTGTTCTTTCCACAAACCACATATGGATCAACCAGTGGTCATTGCATGTGTGTTCTTTTCCACAAACCACATATGGATCAACTAGTGGTCATAGCATGTGTGTTCTTTCCACAAACCACACATGGATCAACAAGTGGTCATTGCATGTGTGCTCTTTTCCACAAACCACACATGGATCAAGCAGTGTCATTGCATGTGTGTTCTTTCCACAAACCATATATGGATCAACTAGTGGTCATTGCATGTGTGTTCTTTTCACAAACCACATGTGAACCCACTAGAGTCATTGCATGTGTGTTCTTATACTAAAACCAACACTAGATTCATTGCATGTCTGTTCTTTTTACAAACCACACATGGATCCACCACTGTCATTGCATGTGTGTTCTTTCCACAAACCACACCTGGATCAACAAGTGGTCATTGCATGTTTGTTCTTTTCACAAACCACATATGGATCCATTAGAGTCATTGCATGTGTGTTCTTATACTAAAACTAGCACTAAAGTCATTGCATGTGTGTTCTTTCCACAAACCACTTGTGGATCCACCAGTGTTCATTGCATTTGTGTTCTTTTCAGAAACAACATATGGATCCACCAGTGGTCACTGCATGTGTGTTCTTTCCACAAACCACTTATGGATCAACCAGTGGTCATTGCAGGTCTGTTCTTTCCACAAACCACTTATGGATCTACCAGTGGCATTACATGTGTGTTCTTTTCACAAACTACATGTGGACCCACTAGAGTCATTGCATATGTGTTCTAATACTAAAACCAGCACTAGAGTCATTGCATGTGTTTTCTTTTCACAAACAACATATGGATCCACCAGTGTTCACTGCATGTGTGTTCTTTCCACAAACCACATATGGATCAACCAGTGGTCATTGCATGTGTGTTCTTTCCACAAATCACATATGGACCCACTAGAGTCATTGCTTGTGTGTTCTTATACTAAAACCATCACTAGAGTCATTACATGTGTGTTCTTTCCACAAACCACACATGGATCCACCAGTATTCATTGCATGTGTGTTCTTTTCCAAAAACCACATATCGATCAACCAGTGGTCATTGCATGTGTGTTCTTTTCACAAACCACATGTGGACCCACTAGAGTCATTGCATGTGTGTTCTTATACTAAAACCAGCACTAGACTCATTGCATGTGTGTCCTTTTCCACAAACCACACATGGATCCACTAGACTCATTGCATGTGTGTTCTTTTCCACAAGCAACTTATGGATCAACCAGTGGTCATTGCATGTGTGCTCTTTTCACAAACTACATGTGGACCCACTAGAGTCATTGTATGTGTGTTCTTATACTAAAACTAGCACTAGAGTCATTGCATGTGTGTTCTATACACAAACCACACATGCATCAACCAGTGTCATCGCATGTGTGTTCTTTCCACAAACCACTTATGGATCCACCAGTGTTCATTGCATGTGTGTTATTTTCCACAAACCACATATGGATCAACCAGTGGTCATTGCATGTGTGTTCTTTCCACAAACCACACATGGATCCACCAGTGCTCATTGCATGTGTGTTCTTTTCCAAAAACCACATATGGATCAACCAGTGGTCATTGTATGTGTGTTCTTTTCGCAAACCACATGTGGACCCACTAGAGTCATTGCATGTGTGTTCTTATACTAAAACCAGCACTAGACTCATTGCATGTGTGTCCTTTTCCACAAACCACACATGGATCCACTAGACTCATTGCATGTGTGTTCTTTTCCACAAGCAACTTATGGATCAACCAGTGGTCATTGCATGTGTGCTCTTTTCACAAACTACATGTGGACCCACTAGAGTCATTGTATGTGTGTTCTTATACTAAAACTAGCACCAGAGTCATTGCATGTGTGTTCTATCCACAAACCACACATGCATCAACCAGTGTCATCGCATGTGTGTTCTTTCCACAAACCACTTATGGATCCACCAGTGTTCATTGCATGTGTGTTCTTTCCACAAACCACTTATGGATCAACCAGTGGTCATTGCATGTGTGTTCTTTTCCACAAACCACTTATGGATCATCCTGTGGTCATTGCATGTGTGTTCTTTTCAAAAACCACACATGGATCAACCTGTGGTCATTGCATGTGTGTTCTTTCCACAAACCACATATGGATCAACCAGTGGTCATTTCACGTGTGTTCTTTTCCACAAACCACATATGGATCAACTAGTGGTCATAGCATGTGTGTTCTTTCCACAAACCACACATGGATCAACAAGTGGTCATTGCATGTGTGCTCTTTTCCACAAACCACACATGGATCAAGCAGTGTCATTGCATGTGTGTTCTTTCCACAAACAATATATGGATCAACTAGTGGTCATTGCATGTGTGTTCTTTTCACAAAGCACATGTGAACCCACTAGAGTCATTGCATGTGTGTTCTTATACTAAAACCAACACTAGAGTCATTGCATGTGTGTTCTTTTCACAAACCACACATGGATCCACCATTGTCATTGCATGTGTGTTCTTTCCACAAACCACACATGGATCAACAAGTGGTCATTGCATGTGTGTTCTTTTCACAAACCACATATGGATCCATTAGTCATTGCTTGTGTGTTCTTATACTAAAACTAGCACTAGAGTCATTGCATGTGTGTTCTTTCCACAAACCACTTATGGATCCACCAGTGTTCATTGCATTTGTGTTCTTTTCACAAACAACATATGGATCCACTAGTGGTCACTGCATGTGTGTTCTTTCCACAAACCACTTATGGATCAACCAGTGGTCATTGCATGTGTGTTTTTTCCACAGACCACTTATGGATCAACCAGTGGCCATTGCATGTGTGTTCTTTCCACAAACCACTTATGGATCTACTAGTGGCATTACATGTGTGTTCTTTTCACAAACTACATGTGGACCCTCTAGAGTCATTGCATGCGTGTTCTTATACTAAAACCAGCACTAGAGTCATTGCATGTGTTTTCTTTTCACAAACAACATATGGATCCACCAGTCTTCACTGCATATGTGTTCTTTCCACAAACCACATATGGATCAACCAGTGGTCATTGCATGTGTGTTCTTTCCACAAACCACTGATGGATCCACCAGTGTTCATTGCATGTGTGTTCTTTTCCACAAACCACATATGGATCAACCAGTGGTCATTGCATGTGTGTTCTTTCCACAAACCACACATGGATCCACCAGTGCTCATTGCATGTGTGTTCTTTTCCAAAAACCACATATGGATCAACCAGTGGTCATTGCATGTGTGTTCTTTTCACAAACCACATGTGGACCCACTAGAGTCCTTGCATGTGTGTTCTTATACTAAAACCAGCACTAGACTCATTGCATGTGTGTCCTTTTCCACAAACCACACATGGATCCACTAGACTCATTGCATGTGTGTTCTTTTCCACAAGCAACTTATGGATCAACCAGTGGTCATTGCATGTGTGTTCTTTTCACAAACTACATGTGGACCCACTAGAGTCATTGTATGTGTGTTCTTATACTAAAACTAGCACTAGAGTCATTGCATGTGTGTTCTATCCACAAACCACACATGCATCAACCAGTGTCATCGCATGTGTGTTCTTTCCACAAACCACTTATGGATCCACCAGTGTTCATTGCATGTGTGTTCTTTCCACAAACCACTTATGGATCAACCAGTGGTCATTGCATGTGTGTTCTTTTCCACAAACCACTTATGGATCATCCTGTGGTCATTGCATGTGTGTTCTTTTCACAAACCACACATGGATCAACCTGTGGTCATTGGATGTGTGTTCTTTCCACAAACCACATATGGATCAACCAGTGGTCATTGCATGTGTGTTCTTTTCCACAAACCACATATGGATCAACTAGTGGTCATAGCATGTGTGTTCTTTCCACAAACCACACATGGATCAACCAGTGGTCATTGCATGTGTGTTCTTTTCCACAAACCACATATGGATCAACTAGTGGTCATAGCATGTGTGTTCTTTCCACAAACCACACATGGATCAACAAGTGGTCATTGCATGTGTGCTCTTTTCCACAAACCACACATGGATCAAGCAGTGTCATTGCATGTGTGTTCTTTCCACAAACCATATATGCATCAACTAGTGGTCATTGCATGTGTGTTCTTTTCACAAACCACATGTGAACCCACTAGAGTCATTGCATGTGTGTTCTTATACTAAAACCAACACTAGAGTCATTGCATGTGTGTTCTTTTCACAAACCACACATGGATCCACCACTGTCATTGCATGTGTGTTCTTTCCACAAACCACACATGGATCAACAAGTGGTCATTGCATGTGTGTTCTTTTCACAAACCAATTATGGATCAATTAGAGTCAGTGCTTGTGTGTTCTTATACTAAAACTAGCACTAGAGTCATTGCATGTGTGTTCTTTCCACAAACCACTTATGGATCCACCAGTGTTCATTGCATTTATGTTCTTTTCACAAACAACATATGGATCCACTAGTGGTCACTGCATGTGTGTTCTTTCCACAAACCACTTATGGATCAACCAGTGGTCATTGCATGTGTGTTTTTCCACAGACCACTTATGGATCAACCAGTGGCCATTGCATGTGTGTTCTTTCCACAAACCACTTATGGATCTACCAGTGGCATTACATGTGTGTTCTTTTCACAAACTACATGTGGACCCTCTAGAGTCATTGCATGTGTGTTCTTATACTAAAACCAGCACTAGAGTCATTGCATGTGTGTTCTTTTCACAAACCACACATGGATCAACCAGTGGTCATTGCATGTGTGTTCTTTCCACAAACCACATATGGATCAACCAGTGGTCATTGCATGTGTGATCTTTCCACAAACCACTTATGGATCCACCAGTGTTCATTGCATGTGTGTTCTTTTCCATAAACCACATATGGATCAACCAGTGGTCATTGCATGTGTGTTCTTTCCACAAACCACACATGGATCCACCAGTGCTCATTGCATGTGTGTTCTTTTCCAAAAACCACATATGGATCAACCAGTGGTCATTGCATGTGTGTTCTTTTCACAAACCACATGTGGACCCACTAGAGTCATTGCATGTGTGTTCTTATACTAAAACTAGCACTAGACTCTTTGCATGTGTGTCCTTTTCCACAAACCACACATGGATCCACTAGACTCATTGCATGTGTGTTCTTTTCCACAAGCAACTTATGGATCAACCAGTGGTCATTGCATGTGTGTTCTTTTCACAAACTACATGTGGACCCACTAGAGTCATTGTATGTGTGTTCTTATACTAAAACTAGCACTAGAGTCATTGCATGTGTGTTCTATCCACAAACCACACATGCATCAACCAGTGTCATCGCATGTGTGTTCTTTCCACAAACCACTTATGGATCCACCAGTGTTCATTGCATGTGTGTTCTTTCCACAAACCACTTATGGATCAACCAGTGGTCATTGCATGTGTGTTCTTTTCCACAAACCACTTATGGATCATCCTGTGGTCATTGCATGTGTGTTCTTTTCACAAACCACACATGGATCAACCTGTGGTCATTGCATATGTGTTCTTTCCACAAACCACATATGGATCAACCAGTGGTCATTGCATGTGTGTTCTTTTCCACAAACCACATATGGATCAATTAGTGGTCATAGCATGTGTGTTCTTTCCACAAACCACACATGGATCAACCAGTGGTCATTGCATGTGTGCTCTTTTCCACAAACCACACATGGATCAAGCAGTGTCATTGCATGTGTGTTCTTTCCACAAACCATATATGGATCAACTAGTGGTCATTGCATGTGTGTTCTTTTCACAAACCACATGTGAACCCACTAGAGTCATTGCATGTGTGTTCTTATACTAAAACCAACACTAGAGTCATTGCATGTGTGTTCTTTTCACAAACCACACATGGATCCACCACTGTCATTGCATGTGTGTTCTTTCCACAAACCACACATGGATCAACAAGTGGTCATTGCATGTGTGTTGTTTTCACAAACCACATATGGATCCATTAGAGTCATTGCATGTGTGTTCTTATACTAAAACTAGCACTAGAGTCATTGCATGTGTGTTCTTTCCACAAACCACTTATGGATCCACTAGTGTTCATTGCATTTGTGTTCTTTTCACAAACAACATATGGATCCACCAGTGGTCACTGCATGTGTGTTCTTTCCACAAACCACTTATGGATCAACCAGTGGTCATTGCATGTGTGTTTTTTCCACAGACCACTTATGGATCAACCAGTGGCCATTGCATGTGTGTTCTTTCCACAAACCACTTATGGATCTACCAGTGGCATTACATCTGTGTTCTTTTCACAAACTACATGTGGACCCACTAGAGTCATTGCATGTGTTTTCTTATACTAAAACCAGCACTAGAGTCATTGCATGTGTGTTCTTTTCACAAACAACATATGGATCCACCAGTGGTCACTGCATGTGTGTTCTTTCCACAAACCACATATGGATCAACCAGTGGTCATTGCATGTGTGTTCTTTCCACAAACCACTTATGGATCCACCAGTGTTCATTGCATGTGTGTTCTTTTCCACAAATCACATATGTATGAAGCAGTGGTCATTGCATGTGTGTTCTTTTCACAAACCACATATGGACCCACTAGAGTCATTGCATGTGTGTTCTATCCACAAACCACACATGGATCAACCAGTGTTCTTGCATGTGTGTTCTTTTCCACAAACCACTTATGGATCAACTAGTGGTCATTGCATGTGTGTTCTTTCCACAAACCACTTATGGATCAACTAGTGGTCATTACATGTGTGTTCTTTTCCACAAACCACTTATGGATCAACCGGTGGAATTGCATGTGTGTTCTTTTCACAAATCACACATGGATCAAGCAGTGGTCATTGCATGTGTGTTCTTTCCACAAACCACATATGGATCAACCAGTGGCCATTGCATGTGTGTTCTTTCCACAAACCACTTATGGATCTACCAGTGGCATTACATGTGTGTTCTTTTCACAAACTACATGTGGACCCACTAGAGTCATTATATGTGTGTTCTTATACTAAAACTAGCACTAGAGTCATTGCATGTGTGTTCTATCCACAAACCACACATGCATCAACCAGTGTCATCGCATGTGTGTTCTTTTCACAAACCACTTATGGATCCACCAGTGTTCATTGCATGTGTGTTCTTTCCACAAACCACTTATGGATCAACCAGTGGTCATTGCATGTGTGTTCTTTTCCACAAACCACTTATGGATCATCCTGTGGTCATTGCATGAGTGTTCTTTTCACAAACCACACATGGATCAACCTGTGGTCATTGCATGTGTGTTCTTTCCACAAACCACATATGGATAAACCAGTGGTCATTGCATGTGTGTTCTTTTCCACAAACCACATATGGATCAACTAGTGGTCATAGCATGTGTGTTCTTTCCACAAACCACACATGGATCAACCAGTGGTCATTGCATGTGTGCTCTTTTCCACAAACCACACAGGGATCAAGCAGTGTCATTGCATGTGTGTTCTTTCCACAAACCATATATGGATCAACTAGTGGTCATTGCATGTGTGTTCTTTTCACAAACCACATGTGAACCCACTAGAGTCATTGCATGTGTGTTCTTATACTAAAACCAACACTAGAGCATTTCATGTGTGTTCTTTCCACAAACCACTTATGGATCCATTAGAGTCATTGCATGTGTGTTATTTCCACAAACCACACATGGATCAACCACTAGAGTCATTGCATGTGTGTTCTTTCCACAAACCACACATGGATCAACCACTAGAGTCATTGCACGTGTGTTCTTTCCACAAACCACACATGGATCAACCAGTGTCATTTCATGTGTGTTCTTTCCACAAATCACATATGGACCCACTAGAGTCAGTGCTTGTGTGTTCTTATACTAAAACCAGCACTAGAGTCATTGCGTGTGTGTTCTTTCCACAAACCACTTATGGATCCACTAGTGTTTATTGCATGTGTGCTCTTTCCACAAACCACTTATGGATCAACCAGTGGTCATTACATGTGTGTTCTTTTCCACAAACCACTTATGGATCAACCGGTGGCATTGCATGTGTGTTCTTTTCACAAATCACATATGGATCAAGCAGTGGTCATTGCATATGTGTTCTTTCCACAAACCACATATGGATCAACCAGTGCCCATTGCATGTGTGTTCTTTCCACAAACCACTTATGGATCTACCAGTGGCATTACATGTGTGTTCTTTTCACAAACTACATGTGGACCCACTAGAGTCATTGTATGCGTGTTCTTATACTAAAACTAGCACTAGAGTCATTGCATGTGTGTTCTATCCACAAACCACACATGCATCAACCAGTGTCATCGCATGTGTGTTCTTTCCACAAACCACTTATGGATCCACCAGTGTTCATTGCATGTGTGTTCTTTCCACAAACCACTTATGGATCAACCAGTGGACATTGCATGTGTGTTCTTTTCCACAATCCACTTATGGATCATCCTGTGGTCATTGCATGTGTGTTCTTTTCACAAACCACACATGGATCAACCTGTGGTCATTGCATGTGTGTTCTTTCCACAAACCACATATGGATCAACCAGTGGTCATTGCATGTGTGTTCTTTTCCACAAACCACATATGGATCAACTAGTGGTCATAGCATGTGTGTTCTTTCCACAAACCACACATGGATCAACCAGTGGTCATTGCATGTGTGCTCATTTCCACAAACCACACATGGATCAAGCAGTGTCATTGCATGTGTGTTCTTTCCACAAACCATATATGGATCAACTAGTGGTCATTGCATGTGTGTTCTTTTCACAAACCACATGTGAACCCACTAGAGTCATTGCATGTGTGTTCTTATACTAAAACCAACACTAGAGTCATTGCATGTGTGTTCTTTCCACAAACCAATTATGGATCCATTAGAGTCATTGCATGTGTGTTATTTCCACAAACCACACATGGATCAACCACTAGAGTCATTGCATGTGTGTTCTTTCCACAAACCACACATGGATCAACCACTAGAGTCATTGCACGTGTGTTCTTTCCACAAACCACACATGGATCAACCAGTGTCATTGCATGTGTGTTCTTTCCACAAATCACATATGGACCCACTAGAGTTAGTGCTTGTGTGTTCTTATACTAAAACCAGCACTAGAGTCATTGCGTGTGTGTTCTTTCCACAAACCACTTATGGATCCACTAGTGTTTATTGCATGTGTGTTCTTTCCACAAACCACTTATGGATCAACCAGTGGTCATTACATGTGTGTTCTTTTCCACAAACCACTTATGGATCAACCGGTGGCATTGCATGTGTGTTCTTTTCACAAATCACACATGGATCAAGCAGTGGTCATTGCATGTGTGTTCTTTCCACAAACCACATATGGATCAACCAGTGCCGATTGCATGTGTGTTCTTTCCACAAACCACTTATGGATCTACCAGTGGCATTACATGTGTGTTCTTTTCACAAACTACATGTGGACCCACTAGAGTCATTGTATGTGTGTTCTTATACTAAAACTAGCACTAGAGTCATTGCATGTGTGTTCTATCCACAAACCACACATGCATCAACCAGTGTCATCGCATGTGTGTTCTTTCCACAAACCACTTATGGATCCACCAGTGTTCATTGCATGTGTGTTCTTTCCACAAACCACTTATGGATCAACCAGTGGTCATTGCATGTGTGTTCTTTTCCACAATCCACTTATGGATCATCCTGTGGTCATTGCATGTGTGTTCTTTTCACAAACCACACATGGATCAACCTGTGTTCATTGCATGTGTGTTCTTTCCACAAACCACATATGGATCAACCAGTGGTCATTGCATGTGTGTTCTTTTCCACAAACCACATATGGATCAACTAGTGGTCATAGCATGTGTTTTCTTTCCACAAACCACACATGGATCAACCAGTGGTCATTGCATGTGTGCTCATTTCCACAAACCACACATGGATCAAGCAGTGTCATTGCATGTGTGTTCTTTCCACAAACCATATATGGATCAACTAGTGGTCATTGCATTTGTGTTCTTTTCACAAACCACATGTGAACCCACTAGAGTCATTGCATGTGTGTTCTTATACTAAAACCAACACTAGAGTCATTGCATGTGTGTTCTTTCCACAAACCACTTCTGGATCCATTAGGGTCATTGCATGTGTGTTATTTCCACAAACCACACATGGATCAACCACTCGAGTCATTGCATGTGTGTTCTTTCCACAAACCACACATGGATCAACCACTAGAGTCATTGCACGTGTGTTCTTTCCACAAACCACACATGGATCAACCAGTGTCATTGCATGTGTGTTCTTTCCACAAATCACATATGGACCCACTAGAGTCAGTGCTTGTGTGTTCTTATACTAAAACCAGCACTAGAGTCATTGCGTGTGTGTTCTTTCCACAAACCACTTATGGATCCACTAGTGTTTATTGCATGTGTGTTCTTTCCACAAACCACTTATGGATCAACCAGTGGTCATTACATGTGTGTTCTTTTCCACAAACCACTTATGGATCAACCGGTGGCATTGCATGTGTGTTCTTTTCACAAATCACACATGGATCAAGCAGTGGTCATTGCATGTGTGTTCTTTCCACAAACCACGTATGGATCAACTAGTGCCCATTGCATGTGTGTTCTTTCCACAAACCACTTATGGATCTACCAGTGGCATTACATGTGTGTTCTTCTCACAAACTACATGTGGACCCACTAGAGTCATTGTATGTGTGTTCTTATACTAAAACTAGCACTAGAGTCATTGCATTTGTGTTCTATCCACAAACCACACATGCATCAACCAGTGTCATCGCATGTGTGTTCTTTCCACAAACCACTTATGGATCCACCAGTGTTCATTGCATGTGTGTTCTTTCCACAAACCACTTATGGATCAACCAGTGGTCATTGCATGTGTGTTCTTTTCCACAATCCACTTATGGATCATCCTGTGGTCATTGCATGTGTGTTCTTTTCACAAACCACACATGGATCAACCTGTGGTCATTGCATGTGTGTTCTTTCCACAAACCACATATGGATCAACCAGTGGTCATTGCATGTGTGTTCATTTCCACAAACCACATATGGATCAACTAGTGGTCATAGCATGTGTGTTCTTTCCACAAACCACACATGGATCAACCAGTGGTCATTGCATGTGTGCTCATTTCCACAAACCACACATGGATCAAGCAGTGTCATTGCATGTGTGTTCTTTCCACAAACGATATATGGATCAACTAGTGGTCATTGCATGTGTGTTCTTTTCACAAACCACATGTGAACCCACTAGAGTCATTGCATGTGTGTTCTTATACTAAAACCAACACTAGAGTCATTGCATGTGTGTTCTTTCCACAAACCAATTATGGATCCATTAGAGTCATTGCATGTGTGTTATTTCCACAAACCACACATGGATCAACCACTAGAGTCATTGCATGTGTGTTCTTTCCACAAACCACACATGGATCAACCACTAGAGTCATTGCACGTGTGTTCTTTCCACAAACCACACATGGATCAACCAGTGTCATTGCATGTGTGTTCTTTCCACAAATCACATATGGACCCACTAGAGTCAGTGCTTGTGTGTTCTTATACTAAAACCAGCACTAGAGTCATTGCGTGTGTGTTCTTTCCACAAACCACTTATGGATCCACTAGTGTTTATTGCATGTGTGTTCATTCCACAAACCACTTATGGATCAACCAGTGGTCATTACATGTGTGTTCTTTTCCACAAACCACTTATGGATCAACCGGTGGCATTGCATGTGTGTTCTTTTCACAAATCACACATGGATCAAGCAGTGCTCATTGCATGTGTGTTCTTTCCACAAACCACATATAGATCAGCCAGTGCCGATTGCATGTGTGTTCTTTCCACAAACCACTTATGGATCTACCAGTGGCATTACATGTGTGTTCTTTTCACAAACTACATGTGGACCCACTAGAGTCATTGTATGCGTGTTCTTATACTAAAACTAGCACTAGAGTCATTGCATGTGTGTTCTATCCACAAACCACACATGCATCAACCAGTGTCATCGCATGTGTGTTCTTTCCACAAACCACTTATGGATCCACCAGTGTTCATTGCATGTGTGTTCTTTCCACAAACCACTTATGGATCAACCAGTGGACATTGCATGTGTGTTCTTTTCCACAATCCACTTATGGATCATCCTGTGGTCATTGCATGTGTGTTCTTTTCACAAACCACACATGGATCAACCTGTGGTCATTGCATGTGTGTTCTTTCCACAAACCACATATGGATCAACCAGTGGTCATTGCATGTGTGTTCTTTTCCACAAACCACATATGGATCAACTAGTGGTCATAGCATGTGTGTTCTTTCCACAAACCACACATGGATCAACCAGTGGTCATTGCATGTGTGCTCATTTCCACAAACCACACATGGATCAAGCAGTGTCATTGCATGTGTGTTCTTTCCACAAACCATATATGGATCAACTAGTGGTCATTGCATGTGTGTTCTTTTCACAAACCACATGTGAACCCACTAGAGTCATTGCATGTGTGTTCTTATACTAAAACCAACACTAGAGTCATTGCATGTGTGTTCTTTCCACAAACCAATTATGGATCCATTAGAGTCATTGCATGTGTGTTATTTCCACAAACCACACATGGATCAACCACTAGAGTCATTGCATGTGTGTTCTTTCCACAAACCACACATGGATCAACCACTAGAGTCATTGCACGTGTGTTCTTTCCACAAACCACACATGGATCAACCAGTGTCATTGCATGTGTGTTCTTTCCACAAATCACATATGGACCCACTAGAGTTAGTGCTTGTGTGTTCTTATACTAAAACCAGCACTAGAGTCATTGCGTGTGTGTTCTTTCCACAAACCACTTATGGATCCACTAGTGTTTATTGCATGTGTGTTCTTTCCACAAACCACTTATGGATCAACCAGTGGTCATTACATGTGTGTTCTTTTCCACAAACCACTTATGGATCAACCGGTGGCATTGCATGTGTGTTCTTTTCACAAATCACACATGGATCAAGCAGTGGTCATTGCATGTGTGTTCTTTCCACAAACCACATATGGATCAACCAGTGCCGATTGCATGTGTGTTCTTTCCACAAACCACTTATGGATCTACCAGTGGCATTACATGTGTGTTCTTTTCACAAACTACATGTGGACCCACTAGAGTCATTGTATGTGTGTTCTTATACTAAAACTAGCACTAGAGTCATTGCATGTGTGTTCTATCCACAAACCACACATGCATCAACCAGTGTCATCGCATGTGTGTTCTTTCCACAAACCACTTATGGATCCACCAGTGTTCATTGCATGTGTGTTCTTTCCACAAACCACTTATGGATCAACCAGTGGTCATTGCATGTGTGTTCTTTTCCACAATCCACTTATGGATCATCCTGTGGTCATTGCATGTGTGTTCTTTTCACAAACCACACATGGATCAACCTGTGTTCATTGCATGTGTGTTCTTTCCACAAACCACATATGGATCAACCAGTGGTCATTGCATGTGTGTTCTTTTCCACAAACCACATATGGATCAACTAGTGGTCATAGCATGTGTTTTCTTTCCACAAACCACACATGGATCAACCAGTGGTCATTGCATGTGTGCTCATTTCCACAAACCACACATGGATCAAGCAGTGTCATTGCATGTGTGTTCTTTCCACAAACCATATATGGATCAACTAGTGGTCATTGCATTTGTGTTCTTTTCACAAACCACATGTGAACCCACTAGAGTCATTGCATGTGTGTTCTTATACTAAAACCAACACTAGAGTCATTGCATGTGTGTTCTTTCCACAAACCACTTCTGGATCCATTAGGGTCATTGCATGTGTGTTATTTCCACAAACCACACATGGATCAACCACTCGAGTCATTGCATGTGTGTTCTTTCCACAAACCACACATGGATCAACCACTAGAGTCATTGCACGTGTGTTCTTTCCACAAACCACACATGGATCAACCAGTGTCATTGCATGTGTGTTCTTTCCACAAATCACATATGGACCCACTAGAGTCAGTGCTTGTGTGTTCTTATACTAAAACCAGCACTAGAGTCATTGCGTGTGTGTTCTTTCCACAAACCACTTATGGATCCACTAGTGTTTATTGCATGTGTGTTCTTTCCACAAACCACTTATGGATCAACCAGTGGTCATTACATGTGTGTTCTTTTCCACAAACCACTTATGGATCAACCGGTGGCATTGCATGTGTGTTCTTTTCACAAATCACACATGGATCAAGCAGTGGTCATTGCATGTGTGTTCTTTCCACAAACCACGTATGGATCAACTAGTGCCCATTGCATGTGTGTTCTTTCCACAAACCACTTATGGATCTACCAGTGGCATTACATGTGTGTTCTTCTCACAAACTACATGTGGACCCACTAGAGTCATTGTATGTGTGTTCTTATACTAAAACTAGCACTAGAGTCATTGCATTTGTGTTCTATCCACAAACCACACATGCATCAACCAGTGTCATCGCATGTGTGTTCTTTCCACAAACCACTTATGGATCCACCAGTGTTCATTGCATGTGTGTTCTTTCCACAAACCACTTATGGATCAACCAGTGGTCATTGCATGTGTGTTCTTTTCCACAATCCACTTATGGATCATCCTGTGGTCATTGCATGTGTGTTCTTTTCACAAACCACACATGGATCAACCTGTGGTCATTGCATGTGTGTTCTTTCCACAAACCACATATGGATCAACCAGTGGTCATTGCATGTGTGTTCATTTCCACAAACCACATATGGATCAACTAGTGGTCATAGCATGTGTGTTCTTTCCACAAACCACACATGGATCAACCAGTGGTCATTGCATGTGTGCTCATTTCCACAAACCACACATGGATCAAGCAGTGTCATTGCATGTGTGTTCTTTCCACAAACGATATATGGATCAACTAGTGGTCATTGCATGTGTGTTCTTTTCACAAACCACATGTGAACCCACTAGAGTCATTGCATGTGTGTTCTTATACTAAAACCAACACTAGAGTCATTGCATGTGTGTTCTTTCCACAAACCAATTATGGATCCATTAGAGTCATTGCATGTGTGTTATTTCCACAAACCACACATGGATCAACCACTAGAGTCATTGCATGTGTGTTCTTTCCACAAACCACACATGGATCAACCACTAGAGTCATTGCACGTGTGTTCTTTCCACAAACCACACATGGATCAACCAGTGTCATTGCATGTGTGTTCTTTCCACAAATCACATATGGACCCACTAGAGTCAGTGCTTGTGTGTTCTTATACTAAAACCAGCACTAGAGTCATTGCGTGTGTGTTCTTTCCACAAACCACTTATGGATCCACTAGTGTTTATTGCATGTGTGTTCATTCCACAAACCACTTATGGATCAACCAGTGGTCATTACATGTGTGTTCTTTTCCACAAACCACTTATGGATCAACCGGTGGCATTGCATGTGTGTTCTTTTCACAAATCACACATGGATCAAGCAGTGCTCATTGCATGTGTGTTCTTTCCACAAACCACATATAGATCAGCCAGTGCCGATTGCATGTGTGTTCTTTCCACAAACCACTTATGGATCTACCAGTGGCATTACATGTGTGTTCTTTTCACAAACTACATGTGGACCCACTAGAGTCATTGTATGTGTGTTCTTATACTAAAACTAGCACTAGAGTCATTGCATGTGTGTTCTATCCACAAACCACACATGCATCAACCAGTGTCATCGCATGTGTGTTCTCTCCACAAACCACTTATGGATCCACCAGTGTTCATTGCATGTGTGTTCTTTCCACAAACCACTTATGGATCAACCAGTGGTCATTGCATGTGTGTTCTTTTCCACAATCCACTTATGGATCATCCTGTGGTCATTGCATGTGTGTTCTTTTCACAAACCACACATGGATCAACCTGTGGTCATTGCATGTGTGTTCTTTCCACAAACCACATATGGATCAACCAGTGGTCATTGCATGTGTGTTCTTTTCCACAAACCACATATGGATCAACTAGTGGTCATAGCATGTGTTTTCTTTCCACAAACCACACATGGATCAACCAGTGGTCATTGCATGTGTGCTCATTTCCACAAACCACACATGGATCAAGCAGTGTCATTGCATGTGTGTTCTTTCCACAAACCATATATGGATCAACTAGTGGTCATTGCATCTGTGTTCTTTTCACAAACCACATGTGAACCCACTAGAGTCATTGCATGTGTGTTCTTATACTAAAACCAACACTAGAGTCATTGCATGTGTGTTCTTTCCAACAACCACTTATGGATCCATTAGGGTCATTGCATGTGTGTTATTTCCACAAACCACACATGGATCAACCACTCGAGTCATTGCATGTGTGTTCTTTCCACAAACCACACATGGATCAACCACTAGAGTCATTGCACGTGTGTTCTTTCCACAAACCACACATGGATCAACCAGTGTCATTGCATGTGTGTTCTTTCCACAAATCACATATGGACCCACTAGAGTCAGTGCTTGTGTGTTCTTATACTAAAACCAGCACTAGAGTCATTGCGTGTGTGTTCTTTCCACAAACCACTTATGGATCCACTAGTGTTTATTGCATGTGTGTTCTTTCCACAAACCACTTATGGATCAACCAGTGGTCATTACATGTGTGTTCTTTTCCACAAACCACTTATGGATCAACCGGTGGCATTGCATGTGTGTTCTTTTCACAAATCACACATGGATCAAGCAGTGGTCATTGCATGTGTGTTCTTTCCACAAACCACGTATGGATCAACTAGTGCCCATTGCATGTGTGTTCTTTCCACAAACCACTTATGGATCTACCAGTGGCATTACATGTGTGTTCTTCTCACAAACTACATGTGGACCCACTAGAGTCATTGTATGTGTGTTCTTATACTAAAACTAGCACTAGAGTCATTGCATTTGTGTTCTATCCACAAACCACACATGCATCAACCAGTGTCATCGCATGTGTGTTCTTTCCACAAACCACTTATGGATCCACCAGTGTTCATTGCATGTGTGTTCTTTCCACAAACCACTTATGGATCAACCAGTGGTCATTGCATGTGTGTTCTTTTCCACAATCCACTTATGGATCATCCTGTGGTCATTGCATGTGTGTTCTTTTCACAAACCACACATGGATCAACCTGTGGTCATTGCATGTGTGTTCTTTCCACAAACCACATATGGATCAACCAGTGGTCATTGCATGTGTGTTCATTTCCACAAACCACATATGGATCAACTAGTGGTCATAGCATGTGTGTTCTTTCCACAAACCACACATGGATCAACCAGTGGTCATTGCATGTGTGCTCATTTCCACAAACCACACATGGATCAAGCAGTGTCATTGCATGTGTGTTCTTTCCACAAACGATATATGGATCAACTAGTGGTCATTGCATGTGTGTTCTTTTCACAAACCACATGTGAACCCACTAGAGTCATTGCATGTGTGTTCTTATACTAAAACCAACACTAGAGTCATTGCATGTGTGTTCTTTCCACAAACCAATTATGGATCCATTAGAGTCATTGCATGTGTGTTATTTCCACAAACCACACATGGATCAACCACTAGAGTCATTGCATGTGTGTTCTTTCCACAAACCACACATGGATCAACCACTAGAGTCATTGCACGTGTGTTCTTTCCACAAACCACACATGGATCAACCAGTGTCATTGCATGTGTGTTCTTTCCACAAATCACATATGGACCCACTAGAGTCAGTGCTTGTGTGTTCTTATACTAAAACCAGCACTAGAGTCATTGCGTGTGTGTTCTTTCCACAAACCACTTATGGATCCACTAGTGTTTATTGCATGTGTGTTCTTTCCACAAACCACTTATGGATCAACCAGTGGTCATTACATGTGTGTTCTTTTCCACAAACCACTTATGGATCAACCGGTGGCATTGCATGTGTGTTCTTTTCACAAATCACACATGGATCAAGCAGTGCTCATTGCATGTGTGTTCTTTCCACAAACCACATATAGATCAGCCAGTGCCGATTGCATGTGTGTTCTTTCCACAAACCACTTATGGATCTACCAGTGGCATTACATGTGTGTTCTTTTCACAAACTACATGTGGACCCACTAGAGTCATTGTATGTGTGTTCTTATACTAAAACTAGCACTAGAGTCATTGCATGTGTGTTCTATCCACAAACCACACATGCATCAACCAGTGTCATCGCATGTGTGTTCTCTCCACAAACCACTTATGGATCCACCAGTGTTCATTGCATGTGTGTTCTTTCCACAAACCACTTATGGATCAACCAGTGGTCATTGCATGTGTGTTCTTTTCCACAATCCACTTATGGATCATCCTGTGGTCATTGCATGTGTGTTCTTTTCACAAACCACACATGGATCAACCTGTGGTCATTGCATGTGTGTTCTTTCCACAAACCACATATGGATCAACCAGTGGTCATTGCATGTGTGTTCTTTTCCACAAACCACATATGGATCAACTAGTGGTCATAGCATGTGTTTTCTTTCCACAAACCACACATGGATCAACCAGTGGTCATTGCATGTGTGCTCATTTCCACAAACCACACATGGATCAAGCAGTGTCATTGCATGTGTGTTCTTTCCACAAACCATATATGGATCAACTAGTGGTCATTGCATCTGTGTTCTTTTCACAAACCACATGTGAACCCACTAGAGTCATTGCATGTGTGTTCTTATACTAAAACCAACACTAGAGTCATTGCATGTGTGTTCTTTCCAACAACCACTTATGGATCCATTAGGGTCATTGCATGTGTGTTATTTCCACAAACCACACATGGATCAACCACTCGAGTCATTGCATGTGTGTTCTTTCCACAAACCACACATGGATCAACCACTAGAGTCATTGCACGTGTGTTCTTTCCACAAACCACACATGGATCAACCAGTGTCATTGCATGTGTGTTCTTTCCACAAATCACATATGGACCCACTAGAGTCAGTGCTTGTGTGTTCTTATACTAAAACCAGCACTAGAGTCATTGCGTGTGTGTTCTTTCCACAAACCACTTATGGATCCACTAGTGTTTATTGCATGTGTGTTCTTTCCACAAACCACTTATGGATCAACCAGTGGTCATTACATGTGTGTTCTTTTCCACAAACCACTTATGGATCAACCGGTGGCATTGCATGTGTGTTCTTTTCACAAATCACACATGGATCAAGCAGTGGTCATTGCATGTGTGTTCTTTCCACAAACCACATATGGATCAACCAATGCCCATTGCATGTGTGTTCTTTCCACAAACCACTTATGGATCTACCAGTGGCATTACATGTGTGTTCTTCTCACAAACTACATGTGGACCCACTAGAGTCATTGTATGTGTGTTCTTATACTAAAACTAGCACTAGAGTCATTGCATTTGTGTTCTATCCACAAACCACACATGCATCAACCAGTGTCATCGCATGTGTGTTCTTTCCACAAACCACTTATGGATCCACCAGTGTTCATTGCATGTGTGTTCTTTCCACAAACCACTTATGGATCAACCAGTGGTCATTGCATGTGTGTTCTTTTCCACAATCCACTTATGGATCATCCTGTGGTCATTGCATGTGTGTTCTTTTCACAAACCACACATGGATCAACCTGTGGTCATTGCATGTGTGTTCTTTCCACAAACCACATATGGATCAACCAGTGGTCATTGCATGTGTGTTCATTTCCACAAACCACATATGGATCAACTAGTGGTCATAGCATGTGTGTTCTTTCCACAAACCACACATGGATCAACCAGTGGTCATTGCATGTGTGCTCATTTCCACAAACCACACATGGATCAAGCAGTGTCATTGCATGTGTGTTCTTTCCACAAACGATATATGGATCAACTAGTGGTCATTGCATGTGTGTTCTTTTCACAAACCACATGTGAACCCACTAGAGTCATTGCATGTGTGTTCTTATACTAAAACCAACACTAGAGTCATTGCATGTGTGTTCTTTCCACAAACCACTTATGGATCCATTAGAGTCATTGCATGTGTGTTATTTCCACAAACCACACATGGATCAACCACTAGAGTCATTGCATGTGTGTTCTTTCCACAAACCACACATGGATCAACCACTAGAGTCATTGCACGTGTGTTCTTTCCACAAACCACACATGGATCAACCAGTGTCATTGCATGTGTGTTCTTTCCACAAATCACATATGGACCCACTAGAGTCAGTGCTTGTGTGTTCTTATACTAAAACCAGCACTAGAGTCATTGCGTGTGTGTTCTTTCCACAAACCACTTATGGATCCACTAGTGTTTATTGCATGTGTGTTCTTTCCACAAACCACTTATGGATCAACCAGTGGTCATTACATGTGTGTTCTTTTCCACAAACCACTTATGGATCAACCGGTGGCATTGCATGTGTGTTCTTTTCACAAATCACACATGGATCAAGCAGTGCTCATTGCATGTGTGTTCTTTCCACAAACCACATATAGATCAGCCAGTGCCCATTGCATGTGTGTTCTTTCCACAAACCACTTATGGATCTACCAGTGGCATTACATGTGTGTTCTTTTCACAAACTACATGTGGACCCACTAGAGTCATTGTATGTGTGTTCTTATACTAAAACTAGCACTAGAGTCATTGCATGTGTGTTCTATCCACAAACCACACATGCATCAACCAGTGTCATCGCATGTGTGTTCTTTCCACAAACCACTTATGGATCCACCAGTGTTCATTGCATGTGTGTTCTTTCCACAAACCACTTATGGATCAACCAGTGGTCATTGCATGTGTGTTCTTTTCCACAATCCACTTATGGATCATCCTGTGGTCATTGCATGTGTGTTCTTTTCACAAACCACACATGGATCAACCTGTGGTCATTGCATGTGTGTTCTTTCCACAAACCACATATGGATCAACCAGTGGTCATTGCATGTGTGTTCTTTTCCACAAACCACATATGGATCAACTAGTGGTCATAGCATGTGTGTTCTTTCCACAAACCACACATGGATCAACCAGTGGTCATTGCATGTGTGCTCATTTCCACAAACCACACATGGATCAAGCATTGTCATTGCATGTGTGTTCTTTCCACAAACCATATATGGATCAACTAGTGGTCATTGCATGTGTGTTGTTTTCACAAACCACATGTGAACCCACTAGAGTCATTGCATGTGTGTTCTTATACTAAAACCAACACTAGAGTCATTGCATGTGTGTTCTTTCCACAAACCACTTATGGATCCATTAGAGTAATTGCATGTGTGTTATTTCCACAAACCACACATGGATCAACCACTCGAGTCATTGCATGTGTGTTCTTTCCACAAACCACACATGGATCAACCACTAGAGTCATTGCACCTGTGTTCTTTCCACAAACCACACATGGATCAACCAGTGTCATTGCATGTGTGTTCTTTCCACAAATCACATATGGATCCACTAGAGTCAGTGCTTGTGTGTTCTTATACTAAAACCAGCACTAGAGTCATTGCGTGTGTGTTCTTTCCACAAACCACTTATGGATCCACTAGTGTTTATTGCATGTGTGTTCTTTCCACAAACCACTTATGGATCAACCAGTGGTCATTACATGTGTGTTCTTTTCCACAAACCACTTATGGATCAACCGGTGGCATTGCATGTGTGTTCTTTTGACAAATCACACATGGATCAAGCAGTGGTCATTGCATGTGTGTTCTTTCCACAAACCACATATGGATCAACCAGTGCCCATTGCATGTGTGTTCTTTCCACAAACCACTTATGGATCTACCAGTGGCATTATATGTGTGTTCTTCTCACAAACTACATGTGGACCCACTAGAGTCATTGTATGTGTGTTCTTATACTAAAACTAGCACTAGAGTCATTGCATGTGTGTTCTATCCACAAACCACACATGCATCAACCAGTGTCATCGCATGTGTGTTCTTTCCACAAACCACTTATGGATCCACCAGTGTTCATTGCATGTGTGTTCTTTCCACAAACCACTTATGGATCAACCAGTGGTCATTGCATGTGTGTTCTTTTCCACAAACCACTTATGGATCATCCTGTGGTCATTGCATGTGTGTTCTTTTCACAAACCACACATGGATCAACCTGTGGTCATTGCATATGTGTTCTTTCCACAAACCACATATGGATCAACCAGTGGTCATTGCATGTGTGTTCTTTTCCACAAACCACATATGGATCAATTAGTGGTCATAGCATGTGTGTTCTTTCCACAAACCACACATGGATCAACCAGTGGTCATTGCATGTGTGCTCTTTTCCACAAACCACACATGGATCAAGCAGTGTCATTGCATGTGTGTTCTTTCCACAAACCATATATGGATCAACTAGTGGTCATTGCATGTGTGTTCTTTTCACAAACCACATGTGAACCCACTAGAGTCATTGCATGTGTGTTCTTATACTAAAACCAACACTACAGTCATTGCATGTGTGTTCTTTCCACAAACCACTTATGGATCCATTAGAGTCATTGCATGTGTGTTATTTCCACAAACCACACATGGATCAACCAGTGTCTCGCATGTGTGTTCTTTCCACAAACCACTTATGGATCAACTAGTGGTCATTGCGTGTGTGTTTTTCCACAGACCACTTATGGATCAACCAGTGTCCATTGCATGTGTGTTCTTTCCACAAACCACTTATGGATCTACCAGTGGCATTACATCTATGTTCTTTTCACAAACTACATGTGGACCCACTAGACTCATTGCATGTGTGTTCTTATACTAAAACCAGCACTAGAGTCATTTCATGTGTGTTCTTTTCACAAACAACATATGGATCCACCAGTGTTCACTACATGTGTGTTCTTTCCACAAACCACATATGGATCAACCAGTGGTCATTGCATGTGTGTTCTTTCCACAAAACCACTTATGGATCCACCAGTGTTCATTCCATGTGTGGTCTTTTCCACAAACCACGTATGGATCAACCAGTGGTCATTGCATGTGTGTTATTTTCACAAACCACATATGGATCCATTAGAGTCATTGCTTGTGTGTTCTTATACTAAAACTAGCAATAGAGTCATTGCATGTGTGTTCTTTCCAAAAACCACTTATGGATCCACCAGTGTTCATTGCATTTGTGTTCTTTTCACAAACAACATATGGATCCACCAGTGGTCACTGCATGTGTGTTCTTTCCACAAACCACTTATGGATCAACCAGTGGTCATTGCATGTGTGTTCTTTCCACAAACCACTTATGGATCCACTAGTGTTAATTGCATGTGTGTTCTTTTCCACAAACCACATATGGATCAAGCAGTGGTCATTGCATGTGTGTTCTTTTCACAAACCACATATGGACCCACTAGAGTCATTGCATGTGTGTTCTATCCACAAACCACACATGGATCAACCAGTGGTCTTGCATGTGTGTTCTTTTCCACAAACCACTTATGGATCAACCAGTGGTCATTGCATGTGTGTTCTTTCCGCAAACCACACATGGATCAACCACTAGAGTCATTGCATGTGTGTTCTTTCCACAAACCACACATGGATCAACCAATGTCGTTGCATGTGTGTTGTTTCCACAAACCACACATGGATCAACAAGTGGTCATTGCATGTGTGTTCTTATACTAAAACCAGCACTAGAGTCATTGCATGTGTGTTCTTTCCACAAACTACACATGGATCCACCAGTGTTCATTGCATGTGTGTTCTTTTCCAAAAACCACATATGGAAAGACATGTGGTCTTTGCTTGTATGTTCTTTTCACAAACCACATGTGGACCCACTAGAGTCATTGCATGTGTGTTCTTATACTAAAACCAGCACAACACTCATTGCATGTGTGTTCTTTTCCACAAACCACACATGGATCCACTAGACTCATTGCATGTGTGTTCTTTTTCACAAACAACTTATGGATCAACCAGTGGTCATTGCATGTGTGTTCTTTTCACAAACTACATGTGGACCCACTAGAGTCATTGTATGTGTGTTCTTATACTAAAACTAGCACTAGAGTCATTGCATGTGTGTTCTATCCAAAAACCACACATGCATCAACCAGTGTCATCGCATGTGTGTTCTTTCCACAAACCACTTATGGATCCACCAGTGTTCATTGCATGTGTGTTCTTTCCACAAACCACTTATGGATCAACTAGTGGTCATTGCATGTGTGTTATTTTCCACAAACCACTTATGGATCATCCTGTGGTCATTGCATGTGTGTTCTTTTCACAAACCACACATGGATCAACCTGTGGTCATGGCATGTGTGTTCTTTCCACAAACCACATATGGGTCAACCAGTGGTCATTGCATGTGTGCTCTTTTCCACAAACCACATATGGATCAACTAGTGGTCATACCATGTGTGTTGTTTCCACAAACCACACATGGATCAACCAGTGGTCATTGCATGTGTGATCTTTTCCACAAACCACACATGGATCATGTAGTGTCATTGCATGTGTGTTCTTTCCACCAACCATATATGGATCAACTAGTGGTCATTGCATGTGTGTTCTTTTCACAAACCACATGTGAACCCACTAGAGTCATTGCATGTGTGTTCTTATACTAAAACCAACACTAGAGTCATTACATGTGTGTTCTTTTCACAAACCACACATGGATCCACCACTGTCATTGCATGTGTGTTCTTTCCACAAACCACACATGGATCAACAAGTGGTCATTGCATGTGTGTTCTTATCACAAACCACATCTGGATCCATTAGAGTCATTGCATGTGTGTTCTTATACTAAAACTAGCACTAGAGTCATTGCATGTGTGTTCTTTCCACAAACCACTTATGGATCCACCAGTGTTCATTGCATTTGTGTTCTTTTCACAAACAACATATGGATCCACCAGTGGTCACTGCATGTGTGTTCTTTCCACAAACCACTTATGGATCAACCAGTGGTCATTGCATGTGTGTTTTTCCACAGACCACTTATGGATCAATCAGTGGCCATTGCATGTGTGTTCTTTCCACAAACCACTTATGGATCTACCAGTGGCATTACATGTGTGTCCTTTTCACAAACTACATGTGGACCCACTAGTGTCATCGCATGTGTGTTCTTTCCACAAACCACTTATGGATCCACCAGTGTTCATTGCATGTGTGTTCTTTCCACAAACCACTTATGGATCAACCAGTGGTCATTGCATGTGTGTTCTTTTCCACAAACCACTTCTGGATCATCCTGTGGTCATTGCATGTGTGTTCTTTTCACAAACCACACATGGTTCAACCTATGGTCATTGCATGTGTGTTCTTTCCACAAACCACATATGGATCAACCAGTGGTCATTGCATGTGTGCTCTTTTCCACAAACCACATATGGATGAACTAGTGGTCATAGCATGTGTGTTGTTTCCACAAACCACACATGGATCAACCAGTGGTCATTGCATGTGTGCTCTTTTCCACAAACCACACATGGATCAAGCAGTGGCATTGCATGTGTGTTCTTTTCACAAACCACACATGGATCAACTAGTGTCATTGCATGTGTGTTCTTTCCACAAACCACTTATGGATCCATTAGAGTCATTGCATGTGTTTTATTTCCACAAACCACACATGGATCAACCACTAGAGTCATTGCATTTGTGTTATTTCCACAAACCACACATGGATCAACCACTAGAGTCATTGCATGTGTGTTCTTTCCACAAACCACACATGGATCAACCAGTGTCATTGCATGTGTGTTCTTTCCACAAACCACACATGGATCAACCAGTGTCATTGCATGTGTGTTCTTTCCACAAATCACATATGGACCCACTAGAGTCAGTGCTTGTGTGTTCTTATACTAAAACCAGCACTAGAGTCATTGCGTGTGTGTTCTTTCCACAAACCACTTATGGATCCACTAGTGTTTATTGCATGTGTGTTCTTTCCACAAACCACACATGGATCAACCACTAGAGTCATTGCACGTGTGTTCTTTCCACAAACCACACATGGATCAACCAGTGTCATTGCATGTGTGTTCTTTCCACAAATCACATATGGACCCACTAGAGTCAGTGCTTGTGTGTTCTTATACTAAAACCAGCACTAGAGTCATTGCGTGTGTGTTCTTTCCACAAACCACTTATGGATCCACTAGTGTTTATTGCATGTGTGTTCTTTCCACAAACCACTTATGGATCAACCAGTGGTCATTACATGTGTGTTCTTTTCCACAAACCACTTATGGATCAACCGGTGGCATTGCATGTGTGTTCTTTTCACAAATCACACATGGATCAAGCAGTGGACATTGCATGTGTGTTCTTTCCACAAACCACATATGGATCAACTAGTGGCCATTGCATGTGTGTTCTTTCCACAAACCACTTATGGATCTACCAGTGGCATTACATGTGTGTTCTTTTCACAAACTACATGTGGACCCACTAGACTCATTGTATGTGTGTTCTTATACTAAAACTAGCACTAGAGTCATTGCATGTGTGTTCTATCCACAAACCACACATGCATCAACCAGTGTCATCGCATGTGTGTTCTTTCCACAAACCACTTATGGATCCACCAGTGTTCATTGCATGTGTGTTCTTTCCACAAACCACTTATGGATCAACCAGTGGTCATTGCATGTGTGTTCTTTTCCACAATCCACTTATGGATCATCCTGTGGTCATTGCATGTGTGTTCTTTTCACAAACCACACATGGATCAACCTGTGTTCATTGCATGTGTGTTCTTTCCACAAACCACATATGGATCAACCAGTGGTCATTGCATGTGTGTTCTTTTCCACAAACCACATATGGATCAACTAGTGGTCATAGCATGTGTTTTCTTTCCACAAACCACACATGGATCAACCAGTGGTCATTGCATGTGTGCTCATTTCCACAAACCACACATGGATCAAGCAGTGTCATTGCATGTGTGTTCTTTCCACCAACCATATATGGATCAACTAGTGGTCATTGCATGTGTGTTCTTTTCACAAACCACATGTGAACCCACTAGAGTCATTGCATGTGTGTTCTTATACTAAAACCAACACTAGAGTCATTGCACGTGTGTTCTTTTCACAAACCACACATGGATCCACCACTGTCATTGCATGTGTGTTCTTTCCACAAACCACACATGGATCAACAAGTGGTCATTGCATGTGTGTTCTTATCACAAACCACATCTGGATCCATTAGAGTCATTGCATGTGTGTTCTTATACTAAAACTAGCACTAGAGTCATTGCATGTGTGTTCTTTCCACAAACCACTTATGGATCCACCAGTGTTCATTGCATTTGTGTTCTTTTCACAAACAACATATGGATCCACCAGTGGTCACTGCATGTGTGTTCTTTCCACAAACCACTTATGGATCAACCAGTGGTCATTGCATGTGTGTTTTTCCACAGACCACATATGGATCAATCAGTGGCCATTGCATGTGTGTTCTTTCCACCAACCACTTATGGATCTACGAGTGACATTACATGTGTGTCCTTTTCACAAACTACATGTGGACCCACTAGAGTCATTGCATGTGTGTTCTTATACTAAAACCAGCACTAGAGTCATTGCATGTGTGTTCTTATACTAAAACCAGCACTAGAGTCATTGCATGTGTGTTCTTTTCACAAACAACATATGGATCCACCAGTGTTCACTGCATGTGTGTTCTTTCCACAAACCACATATGGATCAACCAGTGGTCATTGCATGTGTGTTCTTTCCACAAACCACTTATGGATCCACCAGTGTTCATTGCATGTGTGGTCTTTTCCACAAACCACATATGGATCAACCAGTGGTCATTGCATGTGTCTTCTTTTCAAAAACCACATATGGACCCACTAGAGTCATTGCATGTGTGTTCTATCCACAAACCACACATGGATCAACCAGTGGTCTTGCATGTGTGTTCTTTTCCACAAACCACTTATGGATCAACCAGTGGTCATTGCATGTGTGTTCTTTCCGCAAACCACACATGTATCAACCACTAGAGTCATTGCATGTGTGTTCTTTCCACAAACCACACATGGATCAACCAGTGTCGTTGCATGTGTGTTGTTTCCACAAACCACACATGGATCAACAAGTGGTCATTGCATGTGTGTTCTTATACTAAAACCAGGAATAGAGTCATTGCATGTGTGTTCTTTCCACAAACCACACATGGATCCACCAGTGTTCATTGCATGTGTGTTGTTTTCCAAAAACCACGTATGGATCGACCAGTGGCATTACATGTATGGTCTTTTCACAAACCACATGTGGACCCACTAGAGTCATTGCATGTGTGTTCTTATACTAAAACCAGCACAACACTCATTGCATGTGTGTTCTTTTCCACAAACCACACATGGATCCACTAGACTCATTGCATGTGTGTTCTTTTTCACAAACAACTTATGGATCAACCAGTGGTCATTGCATGTGTGTTCTTTTCACAAACTACATGTGGACCCACTAGAGTCATTATATGTGTGTTCTTACACTAAAACTAGCATTAGAGTCATTGCATGTGTGTCCTATCCATAAACCATACATGGATCAACCAGCGTCATTGCATGTGTGTTCTTTCCACAAACCACTTATGGATCCATTAGAGTCATTGCATGTGTGTTATTTCCACAAACCACACATGGATCAACCACTAGAGTCATTGCATGTGTGTTATTTCCACAAACCACACATGGATCAACCACTAGAGTCATTGCATGTGTGTTCTTTCCACAAACCACACATGGATCAACCGGTGTCATTGCATGTGTGTTCTTTCCACAAATCACATATGGACCCACTAGAGTCAGTGCTTGTGTGTTCTTATACTAAAACCAGCACTAGAGTCATTGCGTGTGTGTTCTTTCCACAAACCACTTATGGATCCACTAGTGTTTATTGCATGTGTGTCCTTTCCGCAAACCACTTATGGATCAACCAGTGGTCATTACATGTGTGTTCTTTTCCACAAACCACTTATGGATCAACCGGTGGCATTGCATGTGTGTTCTTTTCACAAATCACACATGGATCAAGCAGTGGTCATTGCATGTGTGTTCTTTCCACAAACCACATATGGATTAACCAGTGGCCATTGCATGTGTGTTCTTTCCACAAACCACTTATGGATCTACTAGTGGCATTACATGTGGGTACTTTTCACAAACTACATGTGGACCCACTAGAGTCATTGTATGTGTGTTCTTATACTAAAACTAACACTAGAGTCATTGCATGTGTGTTCTATCCACAAACCACTCATGCATCAACCAGTGTCATCGCATGTGTGTTCTTTCCACAAACCACTTATGGATCCACCAGTGTTCATTGCATGTGTGTTCTTTCCACAAACCACTTATGGATCAACCAGTGGTCATTGCATGTGTGTTCTTTTCCACAAACCACTTATGGATCATCCTGTGGTCATTGCATGTGTGTTCTTTTCACAAACCACACATGGATCAACCTGTGGTCATTGCATGTATGTTCTTTCCACAAACCACATATGGATCAACCAGTGGTCATTGCATGTGTGTTCTTTTCCACAAACCACATATGGATCAACTAGTGGTCATAGCATGTGTGTTCTTTCCACAAACCACACATGGATCAACCAGTGTCATTGCATGTGTGTTCTTTCCACAAACCATATATGGATCAACTAGTGTTCATTGCATGAGTGTTCTTTTCCAAAAACCAGCACAACACTCATTGCATGTGTGTTCTTTTCCACAAACCACACATGGATCCACTAGACTCATTGCATGTGTGTTGTTTTTCACAAACAACTTATGGATCAACCAGTGGTCATTGCATGTGTGTTCTTTTCACAAACTACATGTGGACCCACTAGAGTCATTGTATGTGTGTTCTTATACTAAAACTAGCACTAGAGTCATTGCATGTGTGTTCTATCCACAAACCACACATGGATCAACTAGTGGCATTGCATGTGTGTTCTTTTCACAAACCACACATGGATCAATCAGTGTCATTGCATGTGTGTT
The DNA here is from genome assembly GCA_916181665.1 of Avena sativa. Lineage (NCBI taxonomy): Eukaryota > Viridiplantae > Streptophyta > Magnoliopsida > Poales > Poaceae > Avena > Avena sativa. The sequence continues at coordinate 536,054,103 of OV702289.1, read as the reverse complement.
CTTTCCACAAACCACTTATGGATCCATTAGAGTCATTGCATGTGTGTTATTTCCACAAACCACGCATGGATCAACCACTAGAGTCATTGCATGTGTGTTATTTCGACAAACCACACACGGATCAACCACTAGAGTCATTGCATGTGTGTTCTTTCGACAAACCACTTATGGATCCACCAGTGTTCATTGAATGTGCGTTCTTTTCCAAAAACCACATATGGATCAACCAGTGGTCATTGCACGTGTGTTCTTTTCCACAAACCACTAATGGATCCATTAGAGTCATTGCATGTGTGTTATTTCCACAAACAACACATGGATCAACCACTAGAGTCATTGCATGTGTGTTCTTTCCACAAACCACACATGAATCAACTAGTGTCATTGTATGTGTGTTCTTTTCACAAATCACATATGGACCCACTAGAGTCATTGCTTGTGTGTTCTTATACTAAAACCATCACTAGAGTCATTGCATGTGTGTTCTTTCCACAAACCACACATTGATCCAATAGTGTTCATTGCATGTGTGTTCTTTTCCAAAAACCACATATGGATCAACCAGTGGTCATTGCATGTGTGTTCTTTTCACAAACCACATGTGGACCCACTAGAGTCGTTGCATGTGTGTTCTTATACTAAAACCAGCACTAGACTCATTGCATGTGTGTCCTTTTCCACAAACCACACATGGATCCACTAGACTCATTGCATGTGTGTTCTTTTCCACAAGCAACTTATGGATCAACCAGTGGTCATTGCATGTGTGTTCTTTTCACAAACTACATGTGGACCCACTAGAGTCATTGTATGTGTGTTCTTATACTAAAACTAGCACTAGATTCATTGCAAGTGTGTTCTATCCAGAAACCACACATGGAACAACCAGTGTTATCGCATGTGTGTTCTTTCCACAAACCACTTATGGATCCACCAGTGTTCATTGCATGTGTGTTCTTTCCACAAACCACTTATGGCTCAACCAGTGGTCATTGCATGTGTGTTCTTTTCCACAAACCACTTATGGATCATCCTGTGGTCATTGCATGTGTGTTCTTTTCACAAACCACACATGGATCAACCTGTGGTCATTGCATGTGTGTTCTTTCCACTAACCACATATGGATCAACAAGTGGTCATTGCATCTGTGTTCTGTTCCACAAACCACATATGGATCAACTAGTGGTCATAGCATGTGTGTTCTTTCCACAAACCACACATGGATCAACTAGTGGTCATTGCATGTGTGCTCTTTTCCACAAACCACACATGGATCAAGCAGTGTCATTGCATGTGTGTTCTTTCCACAAACCATATATGGACCAACTAGTGGTCATTGCATGTGTGTTCTTTTCACAAACCACATGTGAACCCACTAGAGTCATTGCATGTGTGTTCTTATACTAAAACCAACACTAGAGTCATTGCATGTGTGTTCTTTTCACAAACCACACATGGATCCACCACTGTCATTGCATGTGTGTTCTTTCCACAAACCACACATGGATCAACAAGTGGTCATTGCATGTGTGTTCTTTTCACAACCCACATATGCATCCATTAGAGTCATTGCATGTGTGTTCTTATACTAAAACTAGCACTAGAGTCATTGAATGTGTGTTCTTTCCACAAAACACTTATGGATCCACCAGTGTTCATTGCATTTGTGTTCTTTTCACAAACAACATATGGATCCACAAGTGGTCACTGCATGTGTGTTCTTTCCACAAACCACTTATGGATCAACCAGTGGTCATTGCATGTGTGCTCTTTTCCACAAACCACACATGGATCAAGAAGTGTCATTGCATGTGTGTTCTTTCCACAAACCATATATGGATCAACTAGTGGTCATTGCATGTGTGTTCTTTTCACAAACCACATGTGAACCCACTAGAGTCATTGCTTGTGTGTTCTTATACTAAAACCAACACTAGAGTCATTGCATGTGTGTTCTTTTCACAAACCACACATGGATCCACCAATGTCATTGCACGTGTGTTCTTTCCACAAACCACACATGGATCAACAAGTGGTCATTACATGTGTGTTCTTTTTACAAACCACATATGGATCCATTAGATTCATTGCATTTGTGTTCTTATACTAAAACTAGCACTACAGTCAATGCATGTGTGTTCTTATACTAAAACTAGCACTAGAGTCATTGGATGTGTGTTCTTTCCACAAACCACTTAAGGATCCACCCGTGTTCATTGCATTTGTGTTCTTTTCACAAACAACATATGGATCCACCAGTGGTCACTGCATGTGTGTTCTTTCCACAAACCACTTATGGATCAACCAGTGGTCATTGCATGTGTGTTTTTCCACATACCACTTATGGATCAATCAGTGGCCATCGTATGTGTGTTCTTTCAACAAACCACTTATGGATCTACCAGTGGCATTACATGTGTGTCCTTTTCACAAACTACATGTGGACCCACTAGAGTCACTGCATGTGTGTTCTTATACTAAAACCAGCACTAGAGTCATTGCATGTGTGTTCTTTTCACAAACAACATATGGATCCACCAGTGTTCACTGCATGTGTGTTCTTTCCACAAACCACATATGGATCAACCAGTGGTCATTGCATGTGTGTTATTTCCACAAACCACTTATGGATCCACTAGTGTTCATTGCATGTGTGGTCTTTTCCACAAACCACATATGGATCAACCAGTGGTCATTGCATGTGTGTTCTTTTCACAAACCACGTATGGACCCACTAGAGTCATTGCATGCGTGTTCTTATACTAAAACCAGCACAACACTCATTGCATGTGTGTTCTTTTCCACAAACCACACATGGATCCACTAGACTCATTGCATGTGTGTTCTTTTTCACAAACAACTTATAGATCAACCAGTGGTCATTGCATGTGTGTTCTTTTCACAAACGACATGTGGACCCACTAGAGTCATTATATGTGTGTTCTTATACTAAAACTAGCACTAGAGTCATTGCATGTGTGTTCTATCCACAAACCACACATGGATCAACCAGTGGCATTGCATGTGTGTTCTTTTCACAAACCACACATGGATCAACCACTAGAGTCATTGCATGTGTGTTATTTCCACAAACCACACATGGATCAACCACTAGAGTCATTGCATGTGTGTTCTTTCCACAAACCACTTATGGATCCACCAGTGTTCAATGCATGTGTGTTCTTTTCCAAAAACCACATATGGATAAACAAGTGGTCATTGCACGTGTGTTCTTTTCCACAAACCACTAATGGATCCAATAGAGTCATTGCATGTGTGTTATTTCCACAAACTACTCATGGATCAACCACTAGAGTCATTGCATGTGTGTACTTTTCACAAACCACACATGAATCAACCAGTGTCATTGCATGTGTGTTCTTTCCACAAATCACATATGGACCCACTAGAGTCATTGCTTGTGTGTTCTTATACTAAAACCATCACTAGAGTCATTGCATGTGTGTTCTTTCCACAAACCACACATTGATCCACCAGTGTTCATTGCATGTGTGTTCTTTTCCAAAAACCACATATGGATCAACCAGTGGTCATTGCATGTGTGTTCTTTTCACAAACCACATGTGGACTGTAGCATCCCAAAAATCATGTTTCAAAAACTCATTCATATCATCCTTGCATCATTCATTCATATAGGGTTTTTCTCAAAATCATTTAGAGACAGAAGTTTGAGCTATGATTTTATGTGGGCAATTTATCTCAATTGGCCAACACCCTTTGGGATTTGGTTGTCTATGATCTTGTTTGCTTGCCTCCATGGTTGGAAAGGCTAGGTGAAGCTTTTAACCCAAGATTTAAAATTTAGAAATAGTTTCAAAACCCTATTTCAAATATTTGCAACTAGAGCAAATCTCTGTTTACTTTGAAACCCAAGCTTGACCAAGGCCTTGCTAGTAACCACATGGTCATTTGACTCGTTTTTAAACCCACAGAACCCTGCAAAAATCCCCAAAGCAGTTTGGATTCAAAAGGATTTGAATTCATATCAAATTCTAGTCAGAAAATGGAATTAGAAAAAGAAAAGGAATTCTCAAAAGAAAAGGGCCGAGCGGCCAGAATCTGGCCCAGCAGCGGATCAAGCCCAGCAAGCCCACCCGGGGATCTCCTTTTCCTTCTCACACGCGCGAGCGCACGCGTTAAGTCGCTGACAGACAGACCCCACCTGCACTCCGCGCACCTCGCTGACAAGCGGGCCTTCTCCACGTCACCGTCGTCTCCACCCGCACGACCCGTTCATCCCCAAATCAACGCGGGCGTTTCTGTGTTTAATTCGCGACGTCAATTCGATTTATTGGCCGAGTAATTCTCGCTCGTGACCAGGCTATAAGAACCCCCTCTGCCCCCTCTCTCTTCTCCCTCAAACCCCGAACCCAGAGCGCCACCAGGCTGCGAGCATTACCCTCTGAAACCCCGCCGTCTCCGACGACTGCGCCGGCGAATTCCGGTGAGTCCAGAGCTCCCCTCTGCCTCTCGATCTTGCAAACTGATTCAGTGAGCTTCTGCGCTTCTTTTAACACGTTTCGTTTGCTCTCGCATGGACCGTAGCTCCGGCAACATCGTCGACTAGTCGCCACCGACGTCTGCACGAACTCCGGCGAACTCTAGTGGTAAGACCAGACCGCCCCGCGCTTTCTAGTTCACGCACACGGCTCTGTCTCGACTCTGTGAATCTAACCGTGTCCTCGCTTTGCCTTGGGGTGATCCACAGCGACGTCCGCGACGACCACCCGACGCACCCGACGCCGCCACGAACTCCGGTGAGCAATCGCAGCCGTGCCCGAGCGCCCCTTGACCAACCGCAAGTACGACGAGCTTCGCCGTGACCTCCTGAGCCCGGTGAGCTACTCCTCTTTCTCCCTCTCCGTCTGCATCATCGGTAACGTCATCGACCGACAGTTCCGCCGCCGGTAGACGCTGCTCCGCCGCCAGTTCTTGGCCAGAGATATAGCAGCCGTTAGATCTGTATCGTAGCGCTAGGATAGATCCACTTAACCCCGAAGCGGTACGCGATCTGAGCCGCCAGATTTCATTTAGATCCAGCGGTCTGTATCGCTCGATCCAGACGAACCGGTACGGGCGAATAAGAACATGACGCGTGGCTAGGTTAGATCTGAAAATAGAATTTAAAAACAGATTTTGATCCAGTTTTCAAAAGCCAATATCTTTTGAATGCCACGTTGGAATTTTGCAAACTTTATACCGTTGGATTCAGAAAAACAAGACCTTTCTGCCTATCATTTTTGTTTAGCAAATAGTAACCATTAGTTTGGCTTAAATTGCAGAAACTTGTTTGAGGCCTTTTTGAGAATAGTTTTAGTTTAATAACTTGTGTTAGGGTTAATTAAGTTTGTTTTGGTTACTTTGTGACTTGTTTAGTTTCTGTAAACTTGCACTTGCTTGGTTGAGTTTTCAAAAATCATCACTTGGTAGATTCATGCATGCATGCATTCATAATATTTTTGTTTGTATATATTTGTGTGTAATTGTGTGCTATAACTTTGTGTGTAGATTTTGCTAGTGATTGTGATTGTGACGAGTGCTACTCTCCACACTACCAAGGCAAGTGATATCTTCATGAATATTCCATACCTATATTTTATACTTGCATTACATATATTTTGTTAGGACTTGCATGCTACTTTTGTCAATTGATGATGGGAAATCCTATTTAGAATAGAATGCTAGAATTGCTAGGAAAATTCCCTAAGGATAAGTTGCCATGCCATGCTTAGCCTAGCTACTAGAAAACAAGGGTGGTTTATATATTCACACTATGGAAAAATATTCTAAGTCTAAGGACTTGTTTTTATTTAACAAAACAACTAAGTTAATGAATCACCTGGGTGGAATGGAAAGAATGGGATATGTTGAGTGGTTACACAAGGCCAGGGGTACTGGTGAACCTTGTGTATCTCACTTGTGGATGGCCACCCAGGAACAAAGAGATTTGAGTTGTCAAATGTTGAGAAGCTTCAAGTGCAACCACTTGGTAATATGGGCTCTGCCATGATCTTAGGATGCTGGAACTTAGTCTCTTGGACAGTGGGTGGTAGATGGGATGATAGGTTGGAGCGCATCCATTTGACTAAGGAAAGGCTACTGAAGGATCATGTCTTGGGAAACCAAGGCTTGTGGGGAAAGTGCACCACCTCTGCAGAGTGTAAAACCTAAGTACTTAGCCATGTCCCTGGTAAAGGACAATTTGAGCATCAAGACATGGAAACTTCAAGAATCTCATCACTCCAATTTCTAAATAAAACTTGTGGGTGAACAAGGGTTAAAAGGATCTTCAGTCATTGATTGGTAGATGCCCTGAGTGGATCTGGAGTCTTTGATTGATAGATGCCTTGGGTGTTTTTGCCAAACAAAACTTAGTTTTTTCAAAAGTTAGGGAAAAATCTATTTTGAGCAATGCAAGCCTAAGCTCCACCAGCCAAATGCATATAGTATTATAGTCCACTTAAAATATACTAAGGTATCACTTGCCAATACTATTCCAAAGTATTGACCCTCTGTGGCTGTAACTTATGATGTTGCAGGTTACTCTGATGATGAATAGGAGTCATGAGTCTACACTCAACATGCTTGCCTGTGGCACATGAAGATGAAGACTTATGTTTATTTACATATTCCATAAACTCTTGTATTAGGCCTTTGGCCATGAGTTGTAAAAGACTATGTTTTATCTCTGGAATGACTGTAATAAACGACCTTTGTATCTGTGTACTTCATCTTAAACTGTGGATGCTAGCATTGATCCAGGGACTAGCATTGCAATCACAGGGATCTTTTCCTTTAATAAGGAGGGATCTTACAGATGGTATCAGAGCACTGTGTTGCCTGTAGGATTATGACCCTAGGATTGGAAACCACTAAGGAAAATTTCAACTTCTTCTACACTTGTCTATTCTTCTCGTAAACTTTTCTAATCTTCTCATTCTCATCTCTATTTGTAGATGAACTCCGTCAACGAAGCCGTGAAGAAAGGACCACTCATGACCATGACCTTGCAGTGTGAGACTGAGTTTACCAAGATTCTCAAGGACCTCATGGAAACCATGGGAGTACATGGTGCAGCAGTGTACAAGGGCTTTCCAGTGATGGAGGATGGAGTGGAGTATTGGTGGGTGCAACTTCACTTGTACAAGAATAAGGAAGACAACCACAAAGAAAAAGGCTTCTGCATGTACACCAACACTTTTATGCACACCACATTCTTTGAGTCAGCAAAAGAAGCAGCTTGGAAGACTATCAAGGAACTAAGTGCTAGAGTCAAGTGCAAGATGCTCAACCTCCAAAAAGACTTAGAGAAAGAGAAGGAACATACCCAAGAGTTGGAAATCACCAACCAATCCTTAAGAGGAGATATTATAGACTTAGTGATAGAAGCATGTGAACAAGATAGGGTGATTGCCACTAGGAACATTGTGTTAGCCACCAGATCCAATGAGATAGGATTGTAAGCGCACTTCGTTAGTTGGACCACCACCTATCACCTTATTTTCCAAAATGATACCTTAAATAAGTTTGAACCTTGGATGAGGTAATGGATTCTTGTATGCATGACTTGTATGATTTTTGTGTGTCCCAAGAATGTGTTTGAATGTTTGTCTTGTTTATCTTAAATTGTGTTGTTCTAACTTTTTCAATCTTATAAATAGATGCCTATTGCCATCAGCACTATTGAGGAGTTCCAGGCTACCCGTTTTGTTCCTCGTATCGTAGAGCTTACTACTTTACTCGATCTCCCTCTTCGTATCATTACGGTGCACCCACTCACCAAGTTTGAGAGGAAGGACCTTTGGGGCTTCAAGGTGAACCAGCCAGGACGCCAGACTGAGCCTACTACGGAGGCCATCGTCTTCAAGCTTATGCACGATGATAGGGAGAGAGGCATGGAGGTTGTCATGCAGGATCTGATAGGACGACTATTAGGACGTCACTCCCGACAGGTTAGAGGCACTCACTTCCACGCCTTCGGAAGGCGTGATGATGACGGAGAGTCCATTGACTTTGAGGACGACTCGAGGGTCACAGCAGAGCCGATACGCCTGTACCTCCAGGACTTAGAGACTCTTATTAGGCACGTGGATACCGATAGGACCAACGTCATGCTTAGTAATGACGAGCTCTAGGTGCAGCTTCGCGAGAAGGACAAGCTCTTCGCGCAGCAGGACGAGATAGTCAAGGAGATGGAGGCATAGTTTGAGACCCAAGACCGTAAGTTCAAGAGTCAAGAGAAGCGTGTCCAGGATAGGAACAAGAGGATTCGTGATATGACCGAGGAACTGCAGTCCAAGGACTTCGAGTTAGAGCAGCAGCAGACAGTGATTGAGAGGCTTCATTCCCAGAAGAGGGCTCTCAAGGCCAAGATCGACTCTTTGACCACTACCATCGAGGAGAACAAGACCGCAATGGAGAACGCAGGTCTTACCTTTGTCGAGGAGGAGATTGATGCCGACGAGTAGATTTGACTACTCAGTTATCTTTATTTACCGCACTTGTTATTTGTGAACTTATTGTTGGACCATCCGACATGTGGATGGCTTGCCACTTGTGTGTTTGTACTTTGAGACTTTTTGTTATCTTGTTGTTTAGCTTTATCCTTGTGTTGCATGCTATATGTCTGCTTGTGTGATGTATTGTGCATAAATCATGTAAGGGTATCTCATTCTTATCTCTATATGAATAAACCACAGATGCCTCCCCGTCGCGCAAACACCAACCCCAACCCCAACATTACCCCGGAAATGCAACAAATGATGAATGCACAAACACAGCTTATGCAAATGATGACGACGTTCATCCAGAACCAGAACAACAACAACCCCAATAACAATAACAACAACAACAACAACCCTCCAGGTTTTGATATGCTTACCAGATTTCTGCGTCTGAGGCCAGCTAAGTTTTCGGGAACGACTGATCCCATGGTGGCCAATGATTGGCTACGTTCTGTGAACAAAGACTTAGTGACCGTGGGATGCACAGATGCTGAAAAGGTCAGGTTCGCAGCACATCTGTTGGAAGGACCAGCCGCCGCATGGTGGGACAACTTCCAGATTACCACGCCTATTGATGAGGTGACTTGGGCTATCTTTGAAGATGGATTTCGTACTACTCATATCTCACCAGGTATGATGAGCCTGAAAAAGAAGGAATTTCACAACCTGAAGCAGCGCCACCACAGCGTGGCTGAATATATTGAAGAGTTCAACAATCTGGCGCGCTATGCACCGGATGAGGTTGACACTGATGCCAAAAGGAAGGAAAAGTTTCTGGAAGGCTTGAATGACGAACTGAATCTGCAGCTGTCTGTGGCATATGTTCCAACTTATCAGTCGCTGTGTGACAAGGCTGTTATTGTGGAGAATAAAATGAAGCAAGTTGAGAGTAGAAAGAGGAAACACTCCGACAAGCATAGCTCGGGATCGTATCATAAACGATCTCACTATGATGATAGTGTCAGCTCAGGATCCCACAAGCATGGGAAGTTTAACAAGCACCACAATCACAACCGTCATGACAACAAGCATCATCGCAGTCATGACAATGATAAGTACAAGAACCACAAGAGTGGATATAAGAGCCACCCTAGTGGAAGTGGAAGTGGAAGTGGAAGTCAACCTAAGAAGGACAACAGTCAGGTTGAATGCTTCAAATGCAAGAAGCTGGGACATTATGCTAATGAGTGTCCTGAGAAGAAAGTTGAAGGACCTATCAAGCCCAATCCTTTTCAGAAAGGACAGGTTAACCACATTAATGTGGAGGAGGTCTATGAAGAACCTGATGCCGTTGCTGGTAAGTTCAGACTCAATTCCATCTCAGCATTTGTACTCTTTGACACTGGTGCATCTCATTCATTCATATCAAAAGCATTTGTTGATATAAATGGGTTTGCATCTGAAAACATTGGGTGTCCGATAAAAGTTAGCTCTCCGGGAGGGGATATGATAGTGAGTCTTGGATGCCGGGATCTAGTCATAGAGATCGGAAAACATAAGTTTCCAGTAAACCTAATAATCCTAAATTCCCAAGGATTGGATGTAATTTTGGGAATGGATTGGATGGCTAAGTATGAGGGAGTACTAGATTGTGCAAATCGCACAATTTCACTCACAACCCCTGAAGGTAAGAGGATAACATTTAAGTCCAATTTTAAATCTAAAGGAAGCAAGCTAAATTCTCTTAAGGGGGTTAGCATGGACAGTGTGCCAGTTGTGTGTGAATATCCGGATGTGTTTCCGGAAGAATTACCAGGAATGCCACCAGATAGAGATGTGGAGTTTATAATAGATTTGGTACCAGGTTCTGGACCAAGAGCAAAGAGGCCTTATAAAATGTCAGTTGACGAACTTAAGGAACTCAAGAAACAACTTGGAGAACAATTGCAGAAAGGATTCATCCAGCCAAGTTCTTCATCTTGGGGAGCTCCAGTTTTGTTCGTAGAAAAGAGAGACAGAACTCAAAGGTTATGCATAGATTACCGTTCTCTCAACGAGGTAACCATCAAGAACAAGTATCCTTTGCCAAGAATAAATGACTTGTTTGATCAGCTAGAAGGAGCATGTGTGTTCTCAAAGATTGATCTTCGGTCAGGCTATTTTCAACTCAAGATAAGAGAGCAAGACATACCTAAAACAGCATTCACCACAAGGTATGGATTGTATGAGTACACCGTGATGCCTTTTGGTTTAATCAACGCTCCGGCATACTTCATGAATATGATGAACAAAGTGTTCATGGAATTTCACGACAAGTTCGTTGTCGTTTTCATCGATGACATCTTAGTCTACTCCAAGAGTAAGGAAGAGCATGAAAGACATCTACGCTTGATACTTGAGAAACTAAGGGAACATAAGCTTTATGCCAAATTCAGCAAGTGTGAGTTTTGGTTAGAGGAAGTTGGATTTCTTGGTCATGTTATGACAAAGGATGGTGTAGTAGTTGATCCTACTAAAGTTTCGGCTGTGACAGAATGGGAATCTCCTAAGAATGTAAAAGAGGTTCATAGTTTCCTTGGTTTAGCAGGTTACTACAGAAGATTCATTGAATTTTTTTCTAAGGTTGCTAAACCAATGACAAAATTGTTAAAGAAAGATAAGAAATTTGCTTGGTCTGAAGGATGTGAACTCAGCTTTCAAGAATTAAAGAAGAGACTTGTGTCAGCACCAGTACTGTGCCTACCAGATTTGGAAAAGAATTTCCAAGTGTATTGTGATGCTTCGCATCAGGGATTAGGAGCCGTACTTATGCAAGGCGGAAAACTTGTGGCTTATGCCTCGAGACAACTCAAAACTCATGAAGTGAATTATCCTACTCATGATTTAGAGTTAGCCGCTGTTGTCCATGCACTCAAAACATGGAGACACTACCTTTTGGGAAAACGTTGTGAAGTGTTCACCGACCATAAGAGCTTGAAGTATATCTTCACCCAGAAGGAGATCAATATGAGACAAAGAAGATGGCTAGAACTTATCAAGGATTACGACTTGAATTTTCAATACCACCCCGGTAAAGCAAATGTAGTAGCAGATGCTCTAAGTCGTAAAGCGTTTGTAAATGGTCTTACCAAAGGTGAATTGCCAGATGACTTTTGTAAGCAATTCAAGGAACTCAGGTTGGAGATTGTGCCAGAAGGACATCTCATGTCTTTGGATGTTCAACCCACTCTGTTGGATAAGATTAAAGAAGCCCAAAAGACGGATAAAGAGATCGAAGAGATCAAGGAAAGGATTAGCCTAGGGAAAGCTAAAAGTTTCCATATGGACGAACAAGGTACTTTATGGCACGGGAAACGTATTTGTGTTCCACAAGATCCGGAAATGCGGAAACTGATTTTACAAGAAGCCCATAACTTTCCGTATTCTATTCACCCGGGAAACACCAAAATGTACATGGATATGAAAGAAAGATTTTGGTGGAACAATCTTAAAAGGGACATCGCCGAACACATTGCCTTGTGTGACGTGTGTAGTAGAGTGAAAGCGGAGCATCAGAAACCAGCAGGTTTGCTTCAACCAATGCCTATTCCTGAATGGAAGTGGGAAAATATCGGTATGGATTTCATTACCGGATTACCAAGGACCAGGTCAGGGTATGATTCCATATGGGTAGTAGTAGATCGCCTAACTAAAGTGGCTCATTTTATACCCGTAAAGACAACTTATACCAGTGCCAAGTTAGCCAAAATCTACATGAGCAGAATTGTATGCCTTCACGGAGTACCTAAGAGTATTGTGTCTGATAGAGGAACTCAGTTCACTTCTCACTTTTGGAGACAGCTTCATGAATCTTTAGGAACAAGATTGGAATTCAGCACTGCTTTTCATCCTCAAACTGATGGGCAAACAGAAAGGACTAATCAAATTCTTGAAGACATGTTGAGGGCATGTGCCCTAGACTATGGAGCAAGTTGGGATGAAAGTCTGCCTTACGCAGAGTTCTGTTACAACAACAGTCACCAATCTAGTATTGGGATGGCACCATTCGAGTTTCTCTACGGAAGGAAGTGTACCACCCCATTGCTATGGAATGGTGTAGGAGAAAGAAGTTTGTTTGGACCAGATCTTATCAAAGACGCCGAAGAAAAGGTCAAATTGGTTAGAGACAGATTGAAGATAGCACAGTCTCGACAGAAAAGCTACGCAGATGCTAAGCGTAGAGAAGTCACTTACGAAGTTGGGGATAGAGCTTATCTTAGAGTATCACCACTTCGTGGAGTAAAAAGATTTGGAGTCAAAGGAAAGTTAGCACCAAGATATGCGGGACCATTCAACATTCTAAGTCGCAAGGTAGAAGCTGCATATGAAATCGAACTGCCAGCATCTTTATTAGCAGTCCATAATGTTTTTCATGTGAGCCAGCTCAAGAAATGTCACCCAGAAATGGAAGAAACATCTTTGAAGGATACCATATCTTTGGTAGAAGTTCAACTAGAAAGTGATCTCACCTATGAAGAAAAGCCTATCAATATTCTTGAGACCACAGAAAGAGTCACAAGGACAAAAACCATCAAGTTTTGCAAAGTACAATGGAACCATCATTCCGAAGAAGAAGCAACATGGGAAAGAGAAGATGATCTTCGGAAAGACCACCCTCACCTATTTGCTAGCCAATCCGAATCTCGAGGGCGAGATTCATTTTAAGGGGGTTAGATTTGTAACATCCCAAAAATCATGTTTCAAAAACTCATTCATATCATCCTTGCATCATTCATTCATATAGTGTTTTTCTCAAAATCATTTAGAGACAGAAGTTTGAGCTATGATTTTATGTGGGCAATTTATCTCAATTGGCCAACACCCTTTGGGATTTGGTTGTCTATGATCTTGTTTGCTTGCCTCCATGGTTGGAAAGGCTAGGTGAAGCTTTTAACCCAAGATTTAAAATTTAAAAATAGTTTCAAAACCCTATTTCAAATATTTGCAACTAGAGCAAATCTCTGTTTACTTTGAAACCCAAGCTTGACCAAGGCCTTGCTAGTAACCACATGGTCATTTGACTCGTTTTTAAACCCACAGAACCCTGCAAAAATCCCCAAAGCAGTTTGGATTCAAAAGGATTTGAATTCATATCAAATTCTATTCAGAAAATGGAATTAGAAAAAGAAAAGGAATTCTCAAAAGAAAAGGGCCGAGCGGCCAGAATCTGGCCCAGCAGCGGATCAAGCCCAGCAAGCCCACCCGGGGATCTCCTTTTCCTTCTCACACGCGCGAGCGCACGCGTTAAGTCGCTGACAGACAGACCCCACCTGCACTCCGCGCACCTCGCTGACAAGCGGGCCTTCTCCACGTCACCGTCGTCTCCACCCGCACGACCCGTTCATCCCCAAATCAACGCGGGCGTTTCTGTGTTTAATTCGCGACGTCAATTCGATTTATTGGCCGAGTAATTCTCGCTCGTGACCAGGCTATAAGAACCCCCTCTGCCCCCACCTCTTCTCCCTCAAACCCCGAACCCAGAGCGCCACCAGGCTGCGAGCATTACCCTCTGAAACCCCGCCGTCTCCGACGACTGCGCCGGCGAATTCCGGTGAGTCCAGAGCTCCCCTCTGCCTCTCGATCTTGCAAACTGATTCAGTGAGCCTCTGCGCTTCTTTTAACACGTTTCGTTTGCTCTCGCATGGACCGTAGCTCCGGCAACATCATCGACTAGTCGCCACCGACGTCTGCACGAACTCCGGCGAAATCTAGTGGTAAGACCAGACCGCCCCGCGCTTTCTAGTTCACGCACACGGCTCTGTCTCGACTCTGTGAATCTAACCGTGTCCTCTCTTTGCCTTGCGGTGATCCACAGCGACGTCCACGACGACCACCCGACGCACCCGACGCCGCCACGAACTCCGGTGAGCAATCGCAGCCGTGCCCGAGCGCCCCTTGACCAACCCCAAGTACGACGAGCTTCGCCGTGACCTCCTGAGCCCGGTGAGCTACTCCTCTTTCTCCCTCTCCGTCTGCATCGTCGGTAACGTCATCGACCGACAGTTCCGCCGCCGGTAGCCGCCGCTCCGCCGCCAGTTCTTGGCCAGAGAAATAGCAGCCGTTAGATCTGTATCGTAGCGCTAGGATAGATCCACTTAACCCCGAAGCGGTACGCGATCTGAGCCGCCAGATTTCATTTAGATCCAGCGGTCTGTATCGCTCGATCCAGACGAACCGGTACGGGCGAATAAGAACATGACGCGTGGCTAGGTTAGATCTGAAAATAGAATTTAAAAACAGATTTTGATCCAGTTTTCAAAAGCCAATATCTTTTGAATGCCACGTTGGAATTTTGCAAACTTTATACCGTTGGATTCAGAAAAACAAGACCTTTCTTCCTATCCTTTTTGTTTAGAAAATAGTAACCATTAGTTTGGCTTAAATTGCAGAAACTTGTTTGAGGCCTTTTTGAGAATAGTTTTAGTTTAATAACTTGTTTTAGGGTTAATTAAGTTTGTTTTGGTTACTTTGTGACTTGTTTAGTTTCTGTAAACTTGCACTTGCTTGGTTGAGTTTTCAAAAATCATCACTTGGTAGATTCATGCATGCATGCATTCATAATATTTTTGTTTGTATATATTTGTGTGTAATTGTGTGCTATAACTTTGTGTGTAGATTTTGCTAGTGATTGTGATTGTGACGAGTGCGACTCTCCACACTACCAAGGCAAGTGATATCTTCATGAATATTCCATACCTATATTTTATACTTGCATTAGATATATTTTGTTAGGACTTGCATGCTACTTTTGTCAATTGATGATGGGAAATCCTATTTAGAATAGAATGCTAGAATTGCTAGGAAAATTCCCTAAGGATAAGTTGCCATGCCATGCTTAGCCTGGCTACTAGAAAACAAGGGTGGTTTATATATTCACACTATGGAAAAATATTCTAAGTCTAAGGACTTGTTTTTATTTAACAAAACAACTAAGTTAATGAATCACCTTGGTGGAATGGAAAGAATGGGATATGTTGAGTGGTTACACAAGGCCAGGGGTACTGGTGAACCTTGTGTATCTCACTTGTGGATGGCCACCCAGGAACAAAGAGATTTGAGTTGTCAAATGTTGAGAAGCTTCAAGTGCAACCACTTGGTAATATGGGCTCTGCCATGATCTTAGGATGCTGGAACTTAGTCTCTTGGACAGTGGGTGGTAGATGGGATGATAGGTTGGAGCGCGTCCATTTGACTAAGGAAAGGCTACTGAAGGATCATGTCTTGGGAAACCAAGGCTTGTGGGGAAAGTGCACCACCTCTGCAGAGTGTAAAACCTAAGTACTTAGCCATGTCCCTGGTAAAGGACAATTTGAGCATCAAGACATGGAAACTTCAAGAATCTCATCACTCCAATTTCTAAATAAAACTTGTGGGTGAACAAGGGTTAAAAGGATCTTCAGTCATTGATTGGTAGATGCCCTGAGTGGATCTGGAGTCTTTGATTGATAGATGCCTTGGGTGTTTTTGCCAAACAAAACTTAGTATTTTCAAAAGTTAGGGAAAAATCTATTTTGAGCAATGCAAGCCTAAGCTCCACCAGCCAAATGCATATAGTATTATAGTCCACTTAAAATATACTAAGGTATCACTTGCCAATACTATTCCAAAGTATTGACCCTCTGTGGCTATAACTTATGATGTTGCAGGTTACTCTGATGATGAATAGGAGTCATGAGTCTACACTCAACATGCTTGCCTGTGGCACATGAAGATGAAGACTTATGTTTATTTACATATTCCATAAACTCTTGTATTAGGCCTTTGGCCATGAGTTGTAAAAGACTATGTTTTATCTCTGGAATGACTGTAATAAACGACCTTTGTATCTGTGTACTTCATCTTAAACTGTGGATGCTAGCATTGATCCAGGGACTAGCATTGCAATCACAGGGATCTTTTCCTTTAATAAGTGGATCCAAACAACATATGGATCCACCAGTGGTCACGGCATGTGTGTTCTTTCCACAAACCACTTATGGATCAACTAGTGGTCATTGCATGTGTGTTTTTTCCACAGACCACTTATGGATCAACCAGTGGCCATTGCATGTGTGTTCTTTCCACAAACCACTTATGGATCTAACAGTGTCATTACATGTGTGTTCTTTTCACAAACTACATGTGGACCCACTAGAGTCATTGCATGTGTGTTCTTATACTAAAACCAGCACTAGAGTCATTGCATGTGTGTTCTTTTCACAAACAACATATGGATCCACCAGTGTTCACTGCATGTGTGTTCTTTCCACAAACCACATATGGATCAACCAGAGGTCATTGCATGTGTGTTCTTTCCACAAACCACATATGGATGAACCAGTGGTCATTGCATGTGTGTTCTTTTCACAAACTACATGTGGACCCACTAGAGTCATTGTATGTGTGTTCTTATACTAAAACTAGCACTGGAGTCATTGCACGTGTGTTCTATCCACAAACCACACATGGATCAACCAGTGGCATTGCATGTGTGTTATTTTCACAAACCACACATGGATCAACCACTAGAGTCATTGCATGTGTGTTATTTCCACAAACCACACATGGATCAACCACTACAGTCATTGCATGTGTGTTCTTTCCACAAACCACTTATGGATCCACCAGTGTTCACTGCATGTGTGTTCTTTTCCAAAAACCACATATGGATCAACAAGTGGTCATTGCACGTGTGTTCTTTTCCACAAACCACTAATGGATCCATTAGAGTCATTGCATGTGTGTTATTTCCACAAACTACACATGGATCAACCACTAGAGTCATTGCATGTGTGTTCTTTTCACAAACCACACATGAATCAACCAGTGTCATTGCATGTGTGTTCTTTCCATAAATCACATATGGACCCACTAGAGTCATTGCTTGTGTGTTATTATACTAAAACCATCACTAGAGTCATTGCATGTGTGTTCTTTCCACAAACAACACATTGATCCACCAGTGTTCATTGCATGTGTGTTCTTTTCCAAAAACCACATATGGATCAACCAGTGGTCATTGCATGTGTGTTCTTTTCACAAACCACATGTGGACCCACTAGAGTCATTGTATGTGTGTTCTTATACTAAAACTAGCACTAGAGTCATTGCATGTGTGTTCTTTTCCAAAAACCACATATGGATCAACCAGTGGTCATTGCATTTGTGTTCTTTTCACAAACCACATGTGGACCCACTAGAGTCATTGCATGTGTGTTCTTATACTAAAACCAACACTAGACTCATTGCATGTGTGTCCTTTTCCACAAACCACACATGGATCCACTAGACTCATTGCATGTGTGTTCTTTTCCACAAGCAACTTATGGATCAACCAGTGGTCATTGCATGTGTGTTCTTTTCACAAACTACATGTGGACCCACTAGAGTCATTGTATGTGTGTTCTTATACTAAAACTAGCACTAGAGTCATTGCATGTGTGTTCTATCCACAAACCACACATGGAACAACCAGTGTCATCGCATGTGTGTTCTTTCCACAAACCACTTATGGATCCACCAGTGTTCATTGCATGTGTGTTCTTTCCACAAACCACTTATGGATCAACCAGTGGTCATTGCATGTGTGTTCTTTTCCACAAACCACTTATGGATCATCCTGTGGTCATTGCATGTGTGTTCTTTTCACAAACCACACATGGATCTACCTGTGGTCATTGCATGTGTGTTCTTTCCACAAACCACATATGGATCAACCAGTGGTCATTGCATGTGTGTTCTTTTCCACAAACCACATATGGATCAACTAGTGGTCATAGCATGTGTGTTCTTTCCACAAACCACACATGGATCAACTAGTGGTCATTGCATGTGTGCTCTTTTCCACAAACCACACATGGATCAAGCAGTGTCATTGCATGTGTGTTCTTTCCACAAACCATATATGGACCAACTAGTGGTCATTGCATGTGTGTTCTTTTCACAAACCACATGTGAACCCACTAGAGTCATTGCATGTGTGTTCTTATACTAAAACCAACACTAGAGTCATTGCATGTGTGTTCTTTTCACAAACCACACATGGATCCACCACTGTCATTGCATGTGTGTTCTTTCCACAAACCACACATGGATCAATAAGTGGTCATTGCATGTGTGTTATTTTCACAAACCACATATGGATCCATTAGAGTCATTGCATGTGTGTTCTTATACTAAAACTAGCACTAGAGTCATTGAATGTGTGTTCTTTCCACAAACCACTTATGGATCCACCAGTATTCATTGCATTTGTGTTCTTTTCAAAAACAACATATGGATCCACAAGCGGTCACTGCATGTGTGTTCTTTCCACAAACCACTTATGGATCAACCAGTGGTCATTGCATGTGTGCTCTTTTCCACAAACCACACATGGATCAAGAAGTGTCATTGCATGTGTGTTCTTTCCACAAACCATATATGGATCAACTAGTGGTCATTGCATGTGTGTTCTTTTCACAAACCACATGTGGACCCACTAGAGTCATTGCATGTGTGTTCTTATACTAAAACGAACAGTAGAGTCATTGCATGTGTGTTCTTTTCACAAACCACACATGGATCCACCAATGTCATTGCATGTGTGTTCTTTCCATAAACAACACATGGATCAACAAGTGGTCATTACATGTGTGTTCTTTTCACAAACCACATATGGATCCATTAGAGTCATTGCATGTGTGTTCTTATACTAAAACTAGCACTAGAGTTAATGCATGTGTGTTCTTATACTAAAACTAGCACTAGAGTCATTGCATGCGTGTTCTTTCCACAAACCACTTATGGATCCACCAGTGTTCATTGCATTTGTGTTCTTTTCACAAACAACATATGGATCCACTAGTGGTCATTACATGTGTGTTCTTTCCACAAACCACTTATGGATCAACCAGTGGTCATTGCATGTGTGTTTTTTCCACAGACCACTTATGGATCAACCAGTGGCCATTGCATGTGTGTTCTTTGCACAAACCACTTATGGATCTAACAGTGGCATTACATGTGTGTTCTTTTCAAAAACTACATGTGGACCCACTAGAGTCATTGCATGTGTGTTCTTATACTAAAACCAGCACTATAGTCATTGCATGTGTGTTCTTTTCACAAACAACATATGGATCCACCAGTGTTCACTGCATCTGTGTTCCTTCCACAAACCACATATGGATCAACCAGTGGTCATTGCATGTGTGTTCTTTCCACAAACCACATATGGATGAACCAGTGGTCATTGCATGTGTGTTCTTTTCACAAACTACATGTGGACCCACTAGAGTCATTGTATGTGTGTTCTTATACTAAAACTAGCACTAGAGTCATTGCATGTGTGTTCTATCCACAAACCACACATGGATCAACTAGTGGCATTGCATGTGTGTTATTTTCACAAACCACACATGGATCAACCACTAGAGTCATTGCATGTGTGTTATTTCCACAAACCACACATGGATTAACCACTACAGTCATTGCATGTGTGTTCTTTCCACAAACCACTTATGGATCCACCAGTGTTCACTGCATGTGTGTTCTTTTCCAAAAACCACATATGGATCAACAAGTGGTCATTGCACGTGTGTTCTTTTCCACAAACCACTAATGGATCCATTAGAGTCATTGCATGTGTGTTATTTCCACAAACTACACATGGATCAACCACTAGAGTCATTGCATGTGTGTTTTTTCACAAACCACACATGAATCAACCAGTGTCATTGCATGTGTGTTCTTTCCACAAATCACATATGGACCCACTAGAGTCATTGCTTGTGTGTTCTTATTCTAAAACCATCACTAGAGTCATTGCATGTGTGTTCTTTCCACAAACCACACATTGATCCACCAGTGTTCATTGCATGTGTGTTCTTTTCCAAAAACCACAAATGGATCAACCAGTGGTCATTGCATGTGTGTTCATTTCACAAACCACATGTGGACCCACTGGAGTCATTACATGTGTGTTCTTATACTAAAACTAGCACTAGACTCATTACATGTGTGTCCTTTTCCACAAACCACACATGGATCCACTAGACTCATTGCATGTGTGTTCTTTTCCACAAGCAACTTATGGATCAACCACTGGTCATTGCATGTGTGTTCTTTTCACAAACTACATGTGGACCCACTAGAGTCATTGTATGTGTGTTCTTATACTAAAACTATCACTAGAGTCATTGCATGTGTGTTCTATCCACAAACCACACATGGATCTACCCGGGGTCATCGCATGTGTGTTCTTTCCACAAACCACTTATGGATCCACTAGTGTTCATTGCATGTGTGTTCTTTCCACAAACCACTTATGGATCAACCAGTGGTCATTGCATGTGTGTTCTTTTCCACAAACCACTTATGGATCATCCTGTGGTCATTGCATGTGTGTTCTTTTCACAAACCACACATGGATCAACATGTGGTCATTGCATGTGTGTTCTTTCCACAAACCACATATGGATCAACCAGTGGTCATTGCATGTGTGTTCTTTTCCACAAACCACATATGGATCAACTAGTGGTCATAGCATGTGTGTTCTTTACACAAACCACACATGGATCAACAAGTGGTCATTGCATGTGTGCTCTTTTCCACAAACCACACATGGATCAAGCAGTGTCATTGCATGTGTGTTCTTTCCACAAACCATATATGGACCAACTAGTGGTCATTGCATGTGTGTTCTTTTCACAAACCACATGTGAACCCACTAGAGTCATTGCATGTGTGTTCTTATACTAAAACCAACACTAGAGTCATTGCATGTGTGTTCTTTTCACAAACCACACATGGATCCACCACTGTCATTGCATGTGTGTTCTTTCCACAAACCACACATGGATCAACAAGTGGTCATTGCATGTGTGTTCTTTTCACAAACCACATATGGATCCATTAGAGTCATTGCATGTGTGTTCTTATACTAAAACTAGCACTAGAGTCATTGCATGTGTGTTCTTTCCACAAACCACTTATGGATCCACCAGTATTCATTGCATTTGTGTTCTTTTCAAAAACAACATATGGATCCACAAGCGGTCACTGCATGTGTGTTCTTTCCACAAACCACTTATGGATCAACCAGTGGTCATTGCATGTGTGCTCTTTTCCACAAACCACACATGGATCAAGAAGTGTCATTGCATGTGTGTTCTTTCCACAAACCATATATGGATCAACTAGTGGTCATTGCATGTGTGTTCTTTTCACAAACCACATGTGGACCCACTAGAGTCATTGCATGTGTGTTCTTATACTAAAACGAACAGTAGAGTCATTGCATGTGTGTTCTTTTCACAAACCACACATGGATCCACCAATGTCATTGCATGTGTGTTCTTTCCATAAACAACACATGGATCAACAAGTGGTCATTACATGTGTGTTCTTTTCACAAACCACATATGGATCCATTAGAGTCATTGCATGTGTGTTCTTATACTAAAACTAGCACTAGAGTTAATGCATGTGTGTTCTTATACTAAAACTAGCACTAGAGTCATTGCATGCGTGTTCTTTCCACAAACCACTTATGGATCCACCAGTGTTCATTGCATTTGTGTTCTTTTCACAAACAACATATGGATCCACTAGTGGTCATTACATGTGTGTTCTTTCCACAAACCACTTATGGATCAACCAGTGGTCATTGCATGTGTGTTTTTTCCACAGACCACTTATGGATCAACCAGTGGCCATTGCATGTGTGTTCTTTGCACAAACCACTTATGGATCTAACAGTGGCATTACATGTGTGTTCTTTTCAAAAACTACATGTGGACCCACTAGAGTCATTGCATGTGTGTTCTTATACTAAAACCAGCACTATAGTCATTGCATGTGTGTTCTTTTCACAAACAACATATGGATCCACCAGTGTTCACTGCATCTGTGTTCCTTCCACAAACCACATATGGATCAACCAGTGGTCATTGCATGTGTGTTCTTTCCACAAACCACATATGGATGAACCAGTGGTCATTGCATGTGTGTTCTTTTCACAAACTACATGTGGACCCACTAGAGTCATTGTATGTGTGTTCTTATACTAAAACTAGCACTAGAGTCATTGCATGTGTGTTCTATCCACAAACCACACATGGATCAACTAGTGGCATTGCATGTGTGTTATTTTCACAAACCACACATGGATCAACCACTAGAGTCATTGCATGTGTGTTATTTCCACAAACCACACATGGATTAACCACTACAGTCATTGCATGTGTGTTCTTTCCACAAACCACTTATGGATCCACCAGTGTTCACTGCATGTGTGTTCTTTTCCAAAAACCACATATGGATCAACAAGTGGTCATTGCACGTGTGTTCTTTTCCACAAACCACTAATGGATCCATTAGAGTCATTGCATGTGTGTTATTTCCACAAACTACACATGGATCAACCACTAGAGTCATTGCATGTGTGTTTTTTCACAAACCACACATGAATCAACCAGTGTCATTGCATGTGTGTTCTTTCCACAAATCACATATGGACCCACTAGAGTCATTGCTTGTGTGTTCTTATTCTAAAACCATCACTAGAGTCATTGCATGTGTGTTCTTTCCACAAACCACACATTGATCCACCAGTGTTCATTGCATGTGTGTTCTTTTCCAAAAACCACAAATGGATCAACCAGTGGTCATTGCATGTGTGTTCATTTCACAAACCACATGTGGACCCACTGGAGTCATTACATGTGTGTTCTTATACTAAAACTAGCACTAGACTCATTACATGTGTGTCCTTTTCCACAAACCACACATGGATCCACTAGACTCATTGCATGTGTGTTCTTTTCCACAAGCAACTTATGGATCAACCACTGGTCATTGCATGTGTGTTCTTTTCACAAACTACATGTGGACCCACTAGAGTCATTGTATGTGTGTTCTTATACTAAAACTATCACTAGAGTCATTGCATGTGTGTTCTATCCACAAACCACACATGGATCTACCCGGGGTCATCGCATGTGTGTTCTTTCCACAAACCACTTATGGATCCACTAGTGTTCATTGCATGTGTGTTCTTTCCACAAACCACTTATGGATCAACCAGTGGTCATTGCATGTGTGTTCTTTTCCACAAACCACTTATGGATCATCCTGTGGTCATTGCATGTGTGTTCTTTTCACAAACCACACATGGATCAACATGTGGTCATTGCATGTGTGTTCTTTCCACAAACCACATATGGATCAACCAGTGGTCATTGCATGTGTGTTCTTTTCCACAAACCACATATGGATCAACTAGTGGTCATAGCATGTGTGTTCTTTACACAAACCACACATGGATCAACAAGTGGTCATTGCATGTGTGCTCTTTTCCACAAACCACACATGGATCAAGCAGTGTCATTGCATGTGTGTTCTTTCCACAAACCATATATGGACCAACTAGTGGTCATTGCATGTGTGTTCTTTTCACAAACCACATGTGAACCCACTAGAGTCATTGCATGTGTGTTCTTATACTAAAACCAACACTAGAGTCATTGCATGTGTGTTCTTTTCACAAACCACACATGGATCCACCACTGTCATTGCATGTGTGTTCTTTCCACAAACCACACATGGATCAACAAGTGGTCATTGCATGTGTGTTCTTTTCACAAACCACATATGGATCCATTAGAGTCATTGCATGTGTGTTCTTATACTAAAACTAGCACTAGAGTCATTGCATGTGTGTTCTTTCCACAAACCACTTATGGATCCACCAGTGTTCATTGCATTTGTGTTCTTTTCACAAACAACATATGGATCCACCAGTGGTCATTGCATGTGTGTTCTTTCCACAAACCACTTATGGATCAACAAGTGGTCATTGCATGTGTGCTCTTTTCCACAAACCACACATGGATCAAGCAGTGTCATTGCATGTGTGTTCTTTCCACAAACCATATATGGATCAACTAGTGGTCATTGCATGTGTGTTCTTTTCACAAACCACATGTGAACCCACTAGAGTCATTGCATGTGTGTTCTTATACTAAAACCAACACTAGAGTCATTGCATGTGTGTTCTTTTCACAAACCACACATGGATCCACCACTGTCATTGCATGTGTGTTCTTTCCACAAACCACACATGGATCAACAAGTGGTCATTGCATGTGTGTTCTTTTCACAAACCACATATGGATCCATTAGAGTCATTGCATGTGTGTTCTTAAACTAAAACTAGCACTAGAGTCATTGCATGTGTGTTCTTATACTAAAACTAGCACTAGAGTCATTGCATGTGTGTTCTTTCCACAAACGACTTATGGATCCACCAGTGGTCACTGCATCTGTGTTCTTTCCACAAACCACTTATGGATCAACCAGTGGTCATTGCATGTGTGTTTTTTCCATAGACCACTTATGGATCAACCAGTGGCCATTGCATGTGTGTTCTTTCCACAAACCACTTATGGATCTACCAGTGGCATTACATGTATGTTCTTTTCACAAACTACATGTGGACCCACTAGAGTCATTGCATGTGTGTTCTTATACTAAAACCAGCACTAGAGTCATTGCATGTGTGTTCTTATACTAAAACCAGCACTAGAGTCATTGCATGTGTGTTCTTTTCACAAACAACATATTGATCCACCAGTGTTCACTGCATGTGTGTTCTTTCCACAAACCACATATGGATCAACCAGTGGTCATTACATGTGGGTCCTTTTCCACAAACCACTTATGGATCCACCAGTGTTCATTGCATGTGTGTTATTTTCCACAAACCACATATGGATCAACCAGTGGTCATTGCATGTGTGTTCTTTCCACAAACCACACATGGATCCACCAGTGCTCATTGCATGTGTGTTCTTTTCCAAAAACCACATATGGATCAACCAGTGGTCATTGTATGTGTGTTCTTTTCGCAAACCACATGTGGACCCACTAGAGTCATTGCTTGTGTGTTCTTATACTAAAACCAGCACTAGACTCATTGCATGTGTGTCCTTTTCCACAAATCACACATGGATCCACTAGACTCATTGCATGTGTGTTCTTTTCCACAAGCAACTTATGGTTCAACCAGTGGTCATTGAATGTGTGTTCTTTTCACAAACTACATGTGGACCCACTAGAGTCATTGTATGTGTGTTCTTATACTAAAACTATCACTAGAGTCATTGCATGTGTGTTCTATCCGCAAACCACACATGCATCAACCAGTGTCATCGCATGTGTGTTCTTTCCACAAACCACTTATGGATCCACCAGTGTTCATTGCATGTGTGTTCTTTCCACAAACCACTTATGGAACAACCAGTGGTCATTGCATGTGTGTTCTTTTCCACAAACCACTTATGGATCATCCTGTGGTCATTGCATGTGTGTTCTTTTCACAAACCACACATGGATCAACTTGTGGGAATTGCATGTGTGTTCTTTTCACAAACCAAACATGGATCAACCTGTGGTCATTGCATGTGTGTTCTTTCCACAAACCACTTACGGATCCACCAGTGTTCATTGCATTTGTGTTCTTTTCACAAACAACATATGGATCCACCAGTGGTCACTGCATGTGTGTTCTTTCCACAAACCACTTATGGATCAACCAGTGGTCATTGCATGTGTGCTCATTTCCACAAACCACACATGGATCAAGCAGTGTCATTGCATGTGTGTTCTTTCCACAAACCATATGGATCAACTAGTGGTCATTGCATGTGTGTTCTTTTCACAAACCACATGTGAACCCACTAGAGTCATTGCATGTGTGTTCTTATACTAAAACCAACACTAGAGTCATTGCATGTGTGTTCTTTTCACAAACCACACATGGATCCACCACTGTCATTGCATGTGTGTTCTTTCCACAAACCACACATGGATCAACAAGTGGTCATTGCATGTGTGTTCTTTTCACAAACCACACATGGATCCATTAGAGTCATTGCATGTGTGTTCTTATACTAAAACTAGCACTAGAGTCATTGCATGTGTTTTCTTATACTAAAACTTGCACTAGAGTCATTGCATGTGTGTTCTTTCCACAAACCACTTATGGATCCACCAGTGTTCATTGCATTTGTGTTCTTTTCACAAACAACATATGGATCCACCAGTGGTCACTGCATGTGTGTTCTTTCCACAAACCACTTATGGATCAACCAGTGGTCATTACATGTGTGTTTTTTCCACAGACCACTTATGGATCAACCAGTGGCCATTGCATGTGTGTTCTTTCCACAAACCACTTATGGATCTACCAGTGGCATTACATGTGTGTTCTTTTCACAAACTACATGTGGACCCACTAGAGTCATTGCATGTGTGTTCTTATACTAAAACCAGCACTAGAGTCATTGCATGTATGTTCTTTTCACAAACAACATATGGATCCACCAGTGTTCACTGCAGGTGTGTTCTTTCCACAAACTACATATGGATCAACCAGTGGTCATTGCGTGTGTGTTCTTTCCACAAACCACTTATGGATCCACCAGTGTTCATTGCATGTGTGTTCTTTTCACAAACTACATGTGGACCCACTAGAGTCATTGTATGTGTGTTCTTTCCACAAACCACACATGGATCCACCAGTGTTCATTGCATGTGTGTTCTTTTCCAAAAACCACATATGGATCAACCAGTGGTCATTGCATGTGTGTTCTTTTCACAAACCACATGTGGACCCACTAGAGTCATTGCATGTGTGTTCTTATACTAAAACCAGCACTAGAGTCATTGCATGTGTGTCCTTTTCCACAAACCACACATCGATCCACTGGACTCATTGCATGTGTGTTCTTTTCCACAAGCAACTTATGGATCAACCAGTGGTCATTGCATGTGTGTTCTTTTCACAAACTACATGTGGACCCACTAGAGTCATTGTATGTGTGTTCTTATACTAAAACTAGCACTAGAGTCATTGCATGTGTGTTCTATCCAAAAACCACACATGCATCAACCAGTGTCATCGCATGTGTGTTCTTTCCACAAACCACTTATGGATCCACCATTGTTCATTGCATGTGTGTTCTTTCCACAAACCACTTATGGAACAACCAGTGGTCATTGCATGTGTCTTCTTTTCCACAAACCACTTATGGATCATCCTGTGGTCATTGCATGTGTGGTCTTTTCACAAACCACACATGGATCAACCTGTGGTCATTGCATGTGTGTTCTTTCCACAAACCACATATGGATCAACCAGTGGTCATTGCATGTGTGTTCTTTTCCACAAACCACATATGGATCAACTAGTGGTCATAGCATGTGTGTTCTATCCACAAACCACACATGGATCAACCAGTGGTCATTGCATGTGTGATCTTTTCCACAAACCACACATGGATCAAGCAGTGTCATTGCATGTGTGTTCTTTCCACAAACCATATATGGATCAACTAGTGGTCATTGCATGTGTGTTCTTTTCACAAACCACATATGGACCCATTAGAGTCATTGCATGTGTGTTCTTTTCACAAACAACATATGGATCCACCAGTGTTCACTGCATGTGTGTTCTTTCCACAAACCACATATGGATCAACCAGCGGTCACTGCATGTGTGTTTTTTCCACAAACCACTTATGGATCCACCAGTGTTCATTGCATGTGTGTTCTTTTCCACAAACCACATATGGATCAACCAGTGGTCATTGCATGTGTGTTCTTTTCACAAACCACATATGGACCCACTAGAGTCATTGCATGTGTGTTCTATCCACAAACCACACATGGATCAACCAGTGGTCTTGCATGTGTGTTCTTTTCCACAAACCACTAATGGACCAACCAGTGGTCATTGCATGTGTGTTCTTTCTGCAAACCACACATGGATCAACCACTAGAGTCATTGCATGTGTGTTCTTTCCACAAACGACTTATGGATCCACCAGTCTTCATTGCATTTGTGTTCTTTTCACAAACAACATATGGATCCACCAGTGGTCATTGCATGTGTGTTCTTTCCACAAACCACTTATGGATCAACCAGTGGTCATTGCATGTGTGCTCTTTTCCACAAACCACACATGGATCAAGCAGTGTCATTGCATGTGTGTTCTTTCCACAAACCATATATGGATCAACTAGTGGTCATTGCATGTGTGTTCTTTTCACAAACCACATGTGAACCCACTAGAGTCATCGCATGTGTGTTCTTATAGTAAAACCAACACTAGAGTCATTGAATGTGTGTTCTTTTCACAAACCACACATGGATCCACCACTGTCATTGCATGTGTGTTCTTTCCAGAAACCAGACATGGATCAACAAGTGGTCATTGCATGTGTGTTCCTTTCACAAACCACATATGGACCCATTAGAGTCATTGCATGTGTGTTCTTTTCACAAACCACATATGGACCCATTAGAGTCATTGCATGTGTGTTCTTATACTAAAACTATCACTAGAGTCATCGCATGTGTGTTCTTTCCACAAACCACTTATGGATCCACCAGTGTTCATTGCATTTGTGTTCTTTTCACAAATAACATATGGATCCACCAGTGGTCCCTGCATGTGTGTTCTTTCCACAAACCACTTATGGATCAACCAGTGGTCATTGCATGTGTGTTTTTTCCACAGACCACCTATGGATCAACCAGTGGCCATTGCATGTGTGTTCTTTCCACA
Source organism: Avena sativa (assembly GCA_916181665.1). Classification (NCBI taxonomy): domain Eukaryota; kingdom Viridiplantae; phylum Streptophyta; class Magnoliopsida; order Poales; family Poaceae; genus Avena; species Avena sativa. Next base: position 536,025,006 of record OV702289.1, on the reverse strand, counting down.
AACCACTTATGGATCTACCAGTGGCATTACATGTGTGTTCTTTTCACAAACTACATGTGGACCCACTAGAGTCATTGCATGTGTGTTCTTATACTAAAACCAGCACTAGAGTCATTGCATGTGTGTTCTTTTCACAAACAACATATGGATCCACCAGTGTTCACTGCATGTGTGTTCTTTCCACAAACCACATATGGATCAACCAGCGGTCACTGCATGTGTGTTTTTTCCACAAACCACTTATGGATCCACCAGTGTTCATTGCATGTGTGTTCTTTTCCACAAACCACATATGGATCAACCAGTGGTCATTGCATGTGTGTTCTTTTCACAAACCACATATGGACCCACTAGAGTCATTGCATGTGTGTTCTATCCACAAACCACACATGGATCAACCAGTGGTCTTGCATGTGTGTTCTTTTCCACAAACCACTAATGGACCAACCAGTGGTCATTGCATGTGTGTTCTTTCTGCAAACCACACATGGATCAACCACTAGAGTCATTGCATGTGTGTTCTTTCCACAAACCACTTATGGATCCACCAGTGTTCATTGCATTTGTGTTCTTTTCACAAACAACATATGGATCCACCAGTGGTCATTGCATGTGTGTTCTTTCCACAAACCACTTATGGATCAACCAGTGGTCATTGCATGTGTGCTCTTTTCCACAAACCACACATGGATCAAGCAGTGTCATTGCATGTGTGTTCTTTCCACAAACCATATATGGATCAACTAGTGGACATTGCATGTGTGTTCTTTTCACAAACCACATGTGAACCCACTAGAGTCATCGCATGTGTGTTCTTATACTAAAACCAACACTAGAGTCATTGCATGTGTGTTCTTTTCACGAACCACACATGGATCCACCACTGTCATTGCATGTGTGTTCTTTCCACAAACCACACATGGATCAACAAGTGGTCATTGCATGTGTGTTCCTTTCACAAACCACATATGGACCCATTAGAGTCATTGCATGTGTGTTCTTATACTAAAACTAGCACTAGAGTCATTGCATGTGTGTTCTTATGATAAACTAGCACTAGAGTCATTGCATGTGTGTTTTTTCCATAGACCACTTATGGATCAACCAGTGGCCATTGCATGTGTGTTCTTTCCACAAACCACTTATGGATCTACCAGTGGCATTACATGTATGTTCTTTTCACAAACTACATGTGGACCCACTAGAGTCATTGCATGTGTGTTCTTACACTAAAACCAGCACTAGAGTCATTGCATGTGTGTTCTTATACTAAAACCAGCACTAGAGTCATTGCATGTGTGTTCTTTTCACAAACAACATATTGATCCACCAGTGTTCACTGCATGTGTGTTCTTTCCACAAACCACATATGGATCAACCAGTGGTCATTGCATGTGCGTTCTTTCCACAAACCACTTATCGATCCACCAGTGTTCACTGCATGTGTGTTCTTTTCACAAACTACATGTGGAACCACTAGAGTCATTGAATTTAGTTCATTCCACAAACCACACATGGATCCACCAGTGTTCATTGCATGTGTGTTCTTTTCCAAAAACCACATATGGATCAACCAGTGGTCACTGCATGTGTGTTCTTTTCACAAACCACATGTGGACCCACTAGAGTCATTGCATGTGTGTTCTTACACTAAAACCATCACTAGACTCATTGCATGTGTGTCCTTTTCCACAAACCACACATGGATCCACTAGACTCATTGCATGTGTGTTCTTTTCCACAAGCAACTTATGGATCAACCAGTGGTCATTAAATGTGTGTTCTTTTCACAAACTACATGTGCACCCACTAGAGTCATTGTATGTGTGTTCTTATACTAAAACTAGCACTAGAGTCATTGCATGTGTGTTCTATCCAAAAACCACACATGCATCAACCAGTGTCATCGCATGTGTGTTCTCTCCACAAACCACTTATGGATCCACCAGTGTTCATTGCATGTGTGTTCTTTCCACAAACCACTTATGGAACAACCAGTGGTCATTGCATGTGTGTTCTTTTCCACAAACCACTTATGGATCATCCTGTGGTCATTGCATGTGTGTTCTTTTCTCAAACCACACATGGATCAACTTGTGATCATTGCATGTGTGTTCTTTTCACAAACCAAACATGGATCAACCTGTGGTCATTGCATGTGTGTTCTTTCCACAAACCACTTATGGATCCACCAGTGTTCATTGCATTTGTGTTCTTTTCACAAACAACATATGGATCCACCAGTGGTCACTGCATGTGTGTTCTTTCCACAAACCACTTATGGATCAACCAGTGGTCATTGCATGTGTGCTCTTTTCCACAAACCACACATGGATCAAGCAGTGTCATTGCATGTGTGTTCTTTCCACAAACCATATGGATCAACTAGTGGTCATTGCATGTGTGTTCTTTTCACAAACCACATGTGAACCCACTAGAGTCATTGCATGTGTGTTCTTATACTAAAACCAACACTAGAGTCATTGCATGTGTGTTCTTTTCACAAACCACACATGGATCCACCACTGTCATTGCATGTGTGTTCTTTCCACAAACCACACATGGATCAACAAGTGGTCATTGCATGTGTGTTCTTTTCAGAAACCACATATGGATCCATTAGAGTCATTGCATGTGTGTTCTTATACTAAAACTAGCACTAGAGTCATTGCATGTGTGTTCTTATACTAAAACTTGCACTAGAGTCATTGCATGTGTGTTCTTTCCACAAACCACTTATGGATCCACCAGTGTTCATTGCATTTGTGTTCTTTTCACAAACAACATATGGATCCACCAGTGGTCACTGCATGTGTGTTCTTTCCACAAACCACTTATGGATCAACCAGTGGTCATTGCATGTGTGTTTTTTCCACAGACCACTTATGGATCAACCAGTGGCCATTGCATGTGTGTTCTTTCCACAAACCACTTATGGATCTACCAGTGGCATTACATGTGTGTTCTTTTCACAAACTACATGTGGACCCACTAGAGTCATTGCATGTGTGTTCTTATACTAAAACCAGCACTAGAGTCCTTGCAGGTATGTTCTTTTCACAAACAACATATGGATCCACCAGTGTTCACTACATGTGTGTTCTTTCCACAAACCACATATGGATCAACCAGTGGTCATTGCGTGTGTGTTCTTTCCACAAACCACTTATGGATCCACCAGTGTTTATTGCATGTGTGTTCTTTTCACAAACTACATGTGGACCCACTAGAGTCATTGTATGTGTGTTCTTTCCACAAACCACACATGGATCCACCAGTGTTCATTGCATGTGTGTTCTTTTCCAAAAACCACATACGGATCAACCAGTGGTCATTGCATGTGTGTTCTTTTCACAAACCACCTGTGGACCCACTAGAGTCATTGCATGTGTGTTCTTATACTAAAACCAGCACTGGACTCATTGCATGTGTGTCCTTTTCTACAAACCACACATGGATCCACTAGACTCATTGCATGTGTGTTCTTTTCCACAAGCAACTTATGGATCAACCAGTGGTCATTGCATGTGTGTTCTTTTCACAAACTACATCTGGACCCACTAGAGTCATTGTATGTGTGTTCTTATACTAAAACTAGCACTAGAGTCATTGCATGTGGGTTCTATCCAAAAACCACACATGCATCAACCAGTGTCATCGCATGTGTGTTCTTTCCACAAACCACTTATGGATCCACCAGTGTTCATTGCATGTGTGTTCTTTCCACAAACCACTTATGGAACAACCAGTGGTCATTGCATGTGTGTTCTTTTCCACAAACCACTTATGGATCATCCTATGGTCATTGCATGTGTGGTCTTTTCACAAACCACACATGGATCAACCTGTGGTCATTGCATGTGTGTTCTTTCCACAAACCACATATGGATCAACCAGTGGTCATTGCATGTGTGTTCTTTTCCACAAACCACATATGGATCAACTAGTGGTCATAGCATGTGTGTCTTTCCACAAACCACACATGGATCAACCAGTGGTCATTGCATGTGTGCTCTTTTCCACAAACCACACATGGATCAAGCAGTGTCATTGCATGTGTGTTCTTTCCATAAACCATATATGGATCAACTAGTGGTCATTGCATGTGTGTTCTTTTCACAAACCACATGTGAACCCACTAGATTCATTGCATGTGTGTTCTTATACTAAAACCAACACTAGAGTCATTGCATGTGTGTTCTTTTCACAAACCACACATGGATCCACCACTGTCATTGCATGTGTGTTCTTTCCACAAACCAGACATGGATCAACAAGTGGTCATTGCATGTGTGTTCCTTTCACAAACCACATATGGACCCATTAGAGTCATTGCATGTGTGTTCTTTTCACAAACCACATATGGACCCATTAGAGTCATTGAATGTGTGTTCTTATACTAAAACTATCACTAGAGTCATTGCATGTGTGTTCTTTCCACAAACCACTTATGGATCCACCAGTGTTCATTGCATTTGTGTTCTTTTCACAAATAACATATGGATCCACCAGTGGTCACTGCATGTGTGTTCTTTCCACAAACCACTTATGGATCAACCAGTGGTCATTGCATGTGTGTTTTTTCCACAGACCACCTATGGATCAACCAGTGGCCATTGCATGTGTGTTCTTTCCACAAACCACTTATGGATCTACCAGTGGCATTACATGTGTGTTCTTTTCACAAACTACATGTGGACCCACTAGAGTCATTGCATGTGTGTTCTTATACTAAAACCAACACTAGATTCATTGCATGTGTGTTCTTTTCACAAACAACATATGGATCCACCAGTGTTCACTGCATGTGTGTTCTTTCTACAAACCACATATGGATCAACCAGTGGTCACTGCATGTGTGTTCTTTCCACAAACCACTTATGGATCCACCAGTGTTCATTGCATGTGTGTGCTTTTCCAGAAACCACATATGGATCAACCAGTGGTCATTGCATGTGTGTTCTTTTCACAAACCACATATGGACCCACTAGAGTCATTGCATGTGTGTTCTATCCACAAACCACACATGGATCAACTAGTGGTCTTGCATGTGTGTTCTTTTCCACAAACCACTAATGGACCAACCAGTGGTCATTGCATGTGTGTTCTTTCTGCAAACCACACATGGATCAACCACTAGAGTCATTGCATGTGTGTTCTTTCCACAAACTACACATGGATCAACCAGTGTCATTGCATGTGTGTTGTTTCCACAAACCACACATGGATCAACAAGTGGTCATTGCATGTGTGTTCTTATACTAAAACCAGCACTAGAGTCATTGCATGTGTGTTCTTTCCACAAACCACACATGGATCGACCAGTGGTCTTTGCGTGTATGTTCTCTTCACAAACCACATATGGACCCACTAGAGTCATTGCATGTGTGTCCTTATACTAAAACCAGCACAACACTCATTGCATGTGTGTTCTTTTCCACAAACCACACATGGATCCACTAGACTCATTGCATGTGTGTTCTTTTTCACAAACAACTTATGGATCAACCAGTGGTCATTGCATGTGTGTTCTTTTCACAAACTACATGTGGACCCACTAGAGTCATTATATGTTTGTTCTTATACTAAAACTAGCACTAGAGTCATTGCATGTGTGTTCTATCCACAAACCACCCATGGATCAACCAGTGGCATTGCATGTGTGTTCTTTTCACAAACCACACATGGATCAACCAGTGTCATTGCATGTGTGTTCTTTCCACAAACCAGTTATGGATCCATTAGAGTCATTGCATGTGTGTTATTTCCACAAACCACACATGGATCAACCACTAGAGTCATTGCATGTGTGTTACTTCCACAAACCACACATGGATCAACCACTAGAGTCAGTGCATGTGTGTTCTTTCCACAAACCACGCATGGATCAACTAGTGTCATTGCATGTGTGTTCTTTCCACAAATCACATATGGACCCACTAGAGTCAGTGCTTGTGTGTTCTTATACTAAAACCAGCACTAGAGTCATTGCGTGTGTGTTCTTTCCACAAACCACTTATGGATCCACTAGTGTTTATTGCATGTGTGTTCTTTCCACAAACCACTTATGGATCAACCAGTGGTCATTACATGTGTGTTCTTTTCCACAAACCACTTATGGATCAACCGGTGGCATTGCATGTGTGTTCTTTTCACAAATCACACATGGATCAAGCAGTGGTCATTGCATGTGTGTTCTTTCCACAAACCACATATGGATCAACCAGTGGCCATTGCATGTGTGTTCTTTCCACAAACCACTTATGTATCTACAAGTGGCACTACATGTGTGTTCTTTTCACAAACTACATGTGGACCCACTAGAGTCATTGCATGTGTGTTCTTATACTAAAACCAGCACTAGAGTCATTGCATGTGTGTTCTTTTCACAAACAACATATGGATCCACCAGTGTTCACTGCATGTGTGTCACATCCCAAGATTTTCCAAATCTTGTAATGTGAAAATAAATTAATAAAATAAAACTTTGTTTGATTTTCAGGGCCAGAAGAAACTTTTTGATTTCAATTGGGACCTCAAAGCAGTTGGATCAAATAAAATCCTAAAGGGATTTAAAAAGATAAACATTTAATAAAGGAAAATAAAATATTTTGGAACTACTATTTTGGATCTTTTAAATAAAAGGATTTGTTTTCAAAAGAAAAGGTGGATTTATAAATAAAGGTTATTTTATAAAGCCAAATTAAACCTTGGCCAAGACTTTGAAACAAAAGGTTTTGCTTTGATTAAAAATAGCAGAGGTTTATTTTAAAATAAAATAAAAAGGATTTAAATATCCAAGTTTTATTAATAAAGGTTTTACTATTTCCAAAACATCAAAACTTATTTATTTATTTAAAATAAGTTTTCCAAGTATTTTATATTCTCAAAATAAAAACCTACTAAAGTGTTTTGGTTTTATTTTAGATTTCAAAATAAAGATTTAATAAACCAATCCTATTTGATTTATTAACTAAGGTCCATTTTATTTAATTATTAATGGACCCTATAGCAAAAATGTTATTTTGTTTTAAACAAGTTTCCAAGTATTTCTTATTTTCAAATAAAACCTACTGATTTGAATTTGAAAATATTTGGATTTCAGATGGAGATATTATTAATTAAATCAAACCCTATTTTATTAAATAACTAAAGATCCATTTTATTTAATTATTGAATGGATCCTAAAAATGAATTAAAATATTATTTTGAGATTTGGTTTATGCTAATAAACAGAACCAAGTTCAAAGATGTGAAGTTTGGTGATTGTTTGAATCAATTTGAGTGTTGATTGATAGTTTGAAATTCAAAACAGAAATTAGATTTAGAAAAAGAAAAATGTTTCAGACAGAAAAAAAATAGTGCAAAGGACTCAGCCCACTAAGGCCCAGAAGCAGCCCAGTTATTCTCCCCGAACAGAAAACGATTCACACCTCGTTTCTGACCCGCACAGAGTATGACCAGTGGACCCTCCCCTCGTCTCTTTCCCACTTACAGGTAGACCCCACTCCTCCTGTTCATCCTCCACACCCGCATGACCCCTTCTTCCTCCTCGCGTTAACGACGCCTGCCGTTGCTGCCTTTGAATGCCGCGATCAATTCGCATTGATGCCGCACCTTAAACCTCGCCGCGACTGCACGCTATTAAGCGCCTGCACCTTCTCCTCCTTTCCCCTCTGTCACCACTCCTTCGCCGCCCCGAGGCTGCCCCAATTTGACTTGACACACTCCCAGTTCCGACCACCGTCTACAACCGATTCCGGCCAAGCCACACCACCCCCTGCCTTCCCGTGCACACGAGCACGTTCACCACTCCCAGACGCATCTGCCGGTACCCTCCGTTCACCCGCGGGTGCCCTGTAATCTCGGCTTCGACGACGACCTGCAGCACCGCCGTCTGCCTCTTTCTCCGACGACGCCCACATGGAGCCCCTATCCTCGCCTTCGACAACCTCCAGCATCGCCGCCGTCTGGCTCTTCTCCGACGACGTCCACAGCTCCACCCTCGATGAGCACCAGGACCATCCGACGCCGTCCACATCTCCGGCGAACAATTAACCGCAACCTTGCGCGCCCCTCGTCGAGCCATCAGCACGTTGAGCATCGCCGTGACCCCCTGAGCCCGGTGAGCATCTCCCCTTTCTCTCTCACCTCCTGTAGCATCGGCACCGTCATCGACCGACAGCTCCGCCGCCGGTAGCCACCGTTGAGCGCCGCCAGTTCTTGGCCAGGCAGTAGCAACCGTAGGATCTGGATCTGACGGATACGATAGAACGTTAGCGAAGGGGTAAGTGGTGATCCTGTGCCGCACGATCTGACTTGATCCAACGGCTGCAGCTGTGCAATCCGAGTGAAGCGGTACCGACGAATGATATTAGGACGCGTGGCACCAGACGATCTAAAATAGAATTTGAAAACAGATTTTGATGCCATTTTCAAACCCTTGTAACTTTCAAACCCCACGTCCAAATTCTGCAAACTTTATGTCGTTGGATTTAGGAGAGCAAGACCTAACCAACCATACCCATGGTTTAGCAAATAGTATCTGTTAGTTTGCTTGTTTTTGCAGTTTCTTTTGTGTGCTTGTTTAGAGTATAAAAATTGTTTAAAAATGATTTTAGGGTTAAAACCTTTGCAAAATGGATTGTTGTGACCTTACTGACCCTAGGAACCAACCCATGATTTGGAAAATGAATTTGGTAAAGTTTAGGATGGAAAACTTGATTTAGCCCATTTCTAGCCAAATGAAAATAAAGATTTTGGTTATGAAAATGTTTTTGTAAAGAAAACTTTGGGAAAATGTTTTGGATCAAACCTTCTGACCATAGGAAACACTTTGTGGACTCAAAAATGTATTTGGTGAAATAAAATAATGATTCTTTGATTTAAAACCATTTCTAGTCAAATAGAAATGTGGTTTATTTATTAAAAAGAGTTTTGGAAGAAAACCTTTGGAAAATGTTTTGTTTTAAACTCTCTGACCCTAGACCCCAAGTTTTGTGATTTGAAAACATATTTGGTGAACCCTATAGATTAATACCCTAGTAAAAATATTTCTACACCACATAAAATAACACTTTGTTTTGAAAATGGTTTTTAAAGTGAACCCTCTTTGCAAATGACTTTGCCACTTTACAAAATGACCAAATAGGTGTTTCCAAATGATTATGACCCTTTAGGAACCACTACTTCAAACAAAACAAAGCTTGGCATGCTTGCATGCATTACTTTGACTTTGTCATTTTATGTGTTGTTTTGCTTGATTGGTAGATTGAGTTTGTGCCTTGCTTGATTGATTTGTAGTGACTTGAAGAGTGTGATTGTTGCAAGGACAAGGAGTGAACCTATACTCTACCAAAAAGGCAAGTGATGCTTCATACTTTCTATCCCATTACTTTCACTATGCATTAGTGATTTTGCTAAGTAAAACTTGCATGGATTTTTGCTAAGTATAAACCTTGCTATAGTAAAACCTAGTAGATGAAACCTTAGTGGAAATCTTCCTAAGTTAAGATTCCTATTACTATCAAGCTTAGCCTAGCTAATAGAAAACATGGGTGGAATATATATTCACACTATGGAAAAAAATCCTAAGTCTAAGGACTTGTATTTTGTTTAATAAAACAACTAAGTTAATGAATCACCTGGGTGGAATGGGACTTGCTTGGTGGTTTTTGGTTGAGTGGTTCACAAGGCCCATGTTTATGGTTGACCTTGTGTATCTCACTTGTGGATGGCCACCCAGGAACAAAGAGATTTGAGATGTCAAATGTTGAGAAGCTTCAAGTGCAACCACTTGGCAATATGGGCTCTGCCATGATCATATAGGTTGCAAGAACTTAGCCATATGGACAGTTGGTGGTAGTGTTTGATAGGTTGGAACGCGTCCATTTTGGTCTAAGGGAAGGCTTCTGAAAGATCTTGTCTTGGGAAACCAAGTCTTGTGGGGAAAGTGCACCACCTCTGCAGAGTGTAAAACCTAAGTACTTATCCATGTCCCTAGTAAAGGACAATTTGAGCATCAAGACATGGAAGCAATCAAGAATCTCATCATTCCAATTTCTAAGTAAAACTTGTGGTTTGAACAAGGGTTGTTTGAAATCTTCAATCTTTGATTGAGAGATGCCTTGTAAAGGATCTTCAATCTTTGATTGAGGAAAATGTTTTTGTCAAAACAAAAACTTGGTATTTTCAAAATGATAAAGAAAATCTATTTTGAGCAATGCAAGCCTCAACCCCAGTTAGCCAAATGCATATAGATGATAGACTCCACTATACTACCATAGTATCACTTTCCAATACAATTCAAATGTATTGACCCTTGTGGCTGTAACTTGTAATGTTGCAGGTTTGATTGATTTTAGTGAAGATTGATTGATTAGGATTACAAAGTCTACAACCAACATCTGCCTGTGGCACTTGAAGATGAAGGACCCATGACTATAGTTATTCCGCTGCAATGTAATGTAATAGCCAAATGATCTATGTAAGATGTAATAAAACTATGTTATTCCTGGTTATAAAGTTATATTATGACCTTTGTTTCTTGATATTACATCTTAACTGTGGATGCTAGCTATTGATCCAGGGACTAGCATTGTAAACACAGGGGATTCTACCTTACCTTATATTTTAACAAGGTTGGTAACCCTATAAGATGGTATCAGAGCATTGTGTTGCCTGTAGGATTTGTAAACCTAGGATTGGACAAAAACCCTTAGAAAAATAGGAGTTGTATTTGTTCCAAAAACTTATTTACAAACAATCTTGTAAACTCTTTCCTCAACCATTTTTGTTTTGATTCTACATATCTTGTATTTCAAACTTGTTGGACAGAGCCTACCCCATGACCAAAGACTTCACCATGTGCAAAGGACTTTTTCAACATCTTCCAACTCTAATGACTTCAACATCTTCAACATTTTCACCAAGGACTTCCAACTTGGATATCACTAAAGACTACAAGTGAGACAAGAAATCTTGCTCAAGATTTGAAGACTAAGGAAACACAACTTAGAAGGAACCATCATCACCTTGAAGTTTTGTGACCAAGAATTTTTCCAAGGAAACCATGATCTCGTTCATGAAGAATCAACTAAGAAGTATGGAAAGATCTCTAGTGAACCATATAGATGGACCACCATTTATAGTTAAAGTCAAACACACCAACTTATGTGGTGTAACAAAAATATTTTGTTGCCTAAGTATATGCTTGAAACTTGTTGTTTGAGTGGAATGTTTGTTTGTGATTGCTTGCACATTGCTTGTGTGAATTGTGATGTGTGTGATTAGAATTGATTCCTTAGAAAATATATTGCCTGTCCTAATCCCAATCCAACCCAAACAGATGACTACTCCAAGAGACTCCAACATCAAGGATGGTGACAACAACAACAACCAAGAGACCAACATGAGAGAACAACTTATAGAAACCCAAAACCAGTTAAGCCAAGAGACAACTCAGCTTTTAGCCAACAACAATGGACTAGACCCAGCCATACAAAGTATTTTGAGACTTCAATCCCAATTGATGCAAGGATTGGTTACTCAAATGATCAACAAGGATGGCAAATATGTTATTCTAGAAGGAACCCAAGCTAGCAATATTTGTGAAGACAAGGATCATGCATCCAAGGAGCATGAAGATGAATGCCCTAATGGTAAAGAAAGTCATATCTCTAGTAACTGCCTCAAGAAAAGAGAAAGATTTTCGACCTTTGAAGAGCATGAATTAGAAGAACTCCTAGCTTTGGAGAGACCCAAAAAGAAGAAAAAGGACATAAGCCAATTGTAGTGTTACAATTGCAAAGAGATGGGACATTATGCCAATGAATGCCCAGAAAAGAAGAAGAACCAAGGAAACAAACAAAAGGCAATGATACCAAAGGAAAAGAAAGATATCAGCCAAGTGATGTGTTTCAATTGCAAAGAACCAGGACACTATGCAAGCAATTGTCCAGAAAAGATGAAGCACAAGAGAAACAAACCTATGAAGGATCTCAGCCTAGTCACCTGTTTCAAGTGTGGAAACAAAGGACACTATGCAGATGTTTGCCCAGAGAGATTTCAACAAGATCCCAAGCAAGCCAAGATGTAATCTAGATGGAAAAATTTTAAGGGTGGTAGTACCCTAGTTGTTTTGAGCCAACTTGTAACCCCTAGCCTTCCCAAATCTCGGGGCGAGATTTATTTTAAGGGTGGTAGCCTGTCACATCCCAAGATTTTCCAAATCTTGTAATGTGAAAATAAATGAATAAAATAAAACTTTGTTTGATTTTCAGGGCCAAAAGAAACTTTTTGATTTCAACTGGGACCTCAAACCAGTTGGATCAAATAAAATCCTAAAGGGATTTAAAAAGATAAACATTTAATAAAGGAAAATAAAATATTTTGGAACTACTATTTTGGATCTTTTAAATAAAAGGATTTGGTTTTCAAAAGAAAAGGTGGATTTATAAATAAAGGTTATTTTATAAAGCCAAATTAAACCTTGGCCAAGACTTTGAAACAAAAGGTTTTGCTTTGATTAAAAATAGTAGAGGTTTATTTTAAAATAAAATAAAAAGGATTTAAATATCCAAGTTTTATTAATAAAGGTTTTACTATTTCCAAAACATCAAAACTTATTTATTTATTTAAAATAAGTTTTCCAAGTATTTTATATTCTCAAAATAAAAACCTACTGAAGTGTTTTGGTTTTATTTTAGATTTCAAAATAAAGATTTAATAAACCAATCCTATTTGATTTATTAAATAAGGTCCATTTTATTTAATTATTAATGGACCCTATAGCAAAAATGTTATTTTGTTTTAAACAAGTTTCCAAGTATTTCTTATTTTCAAATAAAACCTACTTATTTGAATTTGAAAATATTTGGATTTCAAATGGAGATATTATTAATTAAATCAAACCCTATTTTATTAAATAACTAAAGATCCATTTTATTTAATTATTGACTGGATCCTAAAAATGAATAAAAATATTATTTTGAGATTTGGTTTATGCTAATAAACAGAACCAAGTTCAAAGATGTGAAGTTTGGTGATTGTTTGAATCAATTTGAGTGTTGATTGATAGTTTGAAATTCAAAACAGAAATTAGATTCAGAAAAAGAAAAATGTTTCAGACAAAAAAAAATAGTGCAAAGGACTCAGCCCACTAAGGCCCAGAAGCAGCCCAGTTATTCTCCCCGAACAGAAAACGATTCACACCTCGTTTCTGACCCGCACAGAGTATGACCAGTGGAGCCTCCCCTCGTCTCTTTTCCCACTGACAGGTAGACCCCACTCCTCTTGTTCATCCTCCACACCCGCACGACCCCTTCTTCCTCCTCGCGTTAACGACGCCTGCCGTTGCTGCCTTTGAATGCCGCGATCAATTCGCATTGATGTCGCGCCTTAAACCTCACCGCGACTGCACGCTATTAAGCGCCTGCACCTTCTCCTCCTTTCCCCTCTGTCGCCACTCCTTCTCCGCCCCGAGGCTGCCCCAATTTGACTCGACACACTCCCAGTTCCGACCACCGTCTCCAACCGATTCCGGCCAAGCCACACCACCCCCTGCCTTCCCGTGCACACGAGCACGTTCACCACTCCCAGACGCATCTGCCGGTACCCTCCGTTCACCCACGGGTGCCCTGTAACCTCGGCTTCGACGATGACCTGCAGCACCGCCGTCTGCCTCTTTCTCCGATGACGCCCACAGGGAGCCCCTATCCTCGCCTTCGACAACCTCCAGCATCACCGCCGTCTGGCTCTTCTCCGACGACGTCCACAGCTCCACCCTCGACAAGCACCAGGACCATCCGACGCCGTCCACATCTCCGGCGAACAATTAACCGCAACCTTGCGCGCCCCTCGTCGATCCATCAGCACGTTGAGCATCGCCGTGACCCCCTGAGCCCGGTGAGCATCTCCCCTTTCTCCCTCACCTACTGTAGCATTGGCACCGTCGTCGACCGACAGCTCCGCTGCCGGTAGCCACCGTTGAGCGCCCCCAGTTCTTGGCCAGGCAGTAGCAACCGTAGGATCTGGATCTGACGGATACGATAGAACGTTAGCGAAGGGGTAAGTGGTGATCCTGTGCCGCACGATCTGACTTGATCCAGCGGCTGCAGCTGTGCAATCCGAGTGAAGCGGTATCGACGAATGATATTACGACGCGTGGCACCAGACGATCTGAAATAGAATTTGAAAACAGATTTTGATGCCATTTTCAAACCCTTGTAACTTTCAAACCCCACGTCCAAATTCTGCAAACTTTATGTCGTTGGATTCAGGAGAGCAAGACCTAACCAACCATGCCCATGGTTTAGCAAATAGTATCTGTTAGTTTGCTTGTTTTTGCAGTTTCTTTTGTGTGCTTGTTTAGAGTATAAAAATTGTTTAAAAATGATTTTAGGGTTAAAACCTTTGCAAAATGGATTGTTGTGACCTTAATGACCCTAGGAACCAACCCATGATTTGGAAAATGAATTTGGTAAAGTTTAGGATGGAAAAATTGATTTAGCCCATTTCTAGCCAAATGAAAATAAAGATTTTGGTTATGAAAATGTTTTTGTAAAGAAAACTTTGGGAAAATGTTTTGGATCAAACCTACTGACCATAGGAAACACTTTGTGGACTCAAAAATGTATTTGGTGAAATAAAATATTGATTCTTTGATTTAAAACCATTTCTAGTCAAATAGAAATGTGGTTTATTTATTAAAAAGAGTTTTGGAAGAAAACCTTTGGAAAATGTTTTGTTTTAAACTCTCTAACCCTAGATCCCAAGTTTTGTTATTTGAAAACATATTTGGTGAACCCTATAGATTAATGCCCTAGTAAAAATATTTCTACACCACATAAAATAACACTTTGTCTTGAAAATGGTTTTTAAAGTGAACCCTCTTTGCAAATGACTTTGCCACTTTACAAAATGACCAAATAGGTGTTTCCAAATGATTATGACCCTTTAGGAACCACTACTTCAAACAAAACAAAGCTTGGCATGCTTGCATGCATTACTTTGACTTTGTCATTTTATGTGTTGTTTTGCTTGATTGGTAGATTGAGTTTGTGCCTTCCTTGATTGATTTGTAGTGACTTGAAGAGTGTGATTGTTGCAAGGACAAGGAGTGAACCTATACTCTACCAAAAAGGCAAGTGATGCTTCATACTTTCTATCCCATTACTTTCACTATGCATTAGTGATTTTGCTAAGTAAAACTTGCATGGATTTTTGCTAAGTATAAACCTTGCTATAGTAAAACCTAGTAGATGAAACCTTAGTGGAAATCTTCCTAAGTTAAGATTCCTATTACTATCAAGCTTAGTCTAGCTAATAGAAAACATGGGTGGAATATATATTCACACTATGGAAAAAAATCCTAAGTCTGAGGACTTGTATTTTGTTTAATAAAACAACTAAGTTAATGAATCACCTGGGTGGAATGGGACTTGCTTGGTGGTTTTTGGTTGAGTGGTTCAGAAGGCCCATGTTTATGGTTGACCTTGTGTATCTCACTTGTGGATGGCCACCCAGGAAAAAAGAGATTTGAGATGTCAAATGTTGAGAAGCTTCAAGTGCAACCACTTGGCAATATGGGCTCTGCCATGATCATATAGGTTGCAAGAACTTAGCCATATGGACAGTTGGTGGTAGTGTTTGATAGGTTGGAACGCGTCCATTTTGGTCTAAGGGAAGGCTTCTGAAAGATCTTGTCTTGGGAAACCAAGTCTTGTGGGGAAAGTGCACCACCTCTGCAGAGTGTAAAACCTAAGTACTTAGCCATGTCCCTGGTAAAGGACAATTTGAGCATCAAGACATGGAAGCAATCAAGAATCTCATCATTCCAATTTCTAAGTAAAACTTGTGGTTTGAACAAGGGTTGTTTGAAATCTTCAATCTTTGATTGAGAGATGCCTTGTAAAGGATCTTCAATCTTTGATTGAGGAAAATGTTTTTGTCAAAACAAAAACTTGGTATTTTCAAAATGATAAAGAAAATCTATTTTGAGCAATGCAAGCCTCAACTCCACTTAGCCAAATGCATATAGATGATAGACTCCAATATACTACCATAGTATCACTTGCCAATACAATTCAAATGTATTGACCCTTGTGGCTGTAACTTGTAATGTTGCAGGTTTGATTGATTTTAGTGAAGATTGATTGATTAGGATTACAAAGTCTACAACCAACATCTGCCTGTGGCACTTGAAGATGAAGGACCCATGACTATAGTTATTCCGCTGCAATGTAATGTAATAGCCAAATGAGCTATGTAAGATGTAATAAAACTATGTTATTCCTGGTTATAAAGTTATATTATGACCTTTGTTTCTTGATATTACATCTTAACTGTGGATGCTAGCTATTGATCCAGGGACTAGCATTGTAAACACAGGGGATTCTACCTTACCTTATATTTTAACAAGGTTGGTAACCCTATAATGTGTGTCCTTTCCACAAACCACACATGGATCAACCAGTGTCATCGCATGTGTGTTCTTTCCACAGACCACTTATGGATCCACCAGTGTTCATTGCATGTGTGTTCTTTTCGACAAACCACATATGGATCAACTAGTGGCCATTGCATGTGTGTTCTTTTCACAAACCACATATGGACCCACTAGAGTCATTGCATGTGTGTTCTATCCACAAACCACAC
Organism: Avena sativa; assembly: GCA_916181665.1. NCBI lineage: Eukaryota > Viridiplantae > Streptophyta > Magnoliopsida > Poales > Poaceae > Avena > Avena sativa. Next base: position 536,008,349 of record OV702289.1, on the reverse strand, counting down.
ATGGATCAACCAGTGGTCTTGCATGTGTGTTCTTTTCCACAAACCACTTATGGATCAACCAGTGGTCATTGAATGTGTTCTTTCCACAAACCACTTATGGATCCACCAGTGTTCATTGCATGTGTGTTCTTTCCACAAACCACTTATGGATCAACCAGTGGTCATTGCATGTGTGTTCTTTTCCACAAACCACTTATTGATCATCCTGTGGTCATTGCATGTGTGGTCTTTTCACAAACCACACATGGATCAACCTGTGGTCATTGCATGTGTGGTCTTTCCACAAACCACATATGGATCAACCAGTGGTCATTGCATGTGTGTTCTTTTCCACAAACCACATATGGATCAACTAGTGGTCATAGCATGTGTGTTATTTCCACAAACTACACATGGATCAACAAGTGGTCATTGCATGTGTGCTCTTTTCCACAAACCACACATGGATCAAGCAGTGTCATTGCATGTGTGTTCTTTCCACAAACCATATATGGATCAACTAGTGGTCATTGCATGTGTGTTATTTTCACAAACCACATGTGAACCCACTAGAGTCATTGCATGTGTGTTCTTATACTAAAACCAACACTAGAGTCATTGCATGTGTGTTCTTTTCACAAACCACACATGGATCCACCACTGTCATTGCATGTGTGTTCTTTCCACAAACCACACATGGATCAACAAGTGGTCATTGCATGTGTGTTTTTTCACAAACCACATATGGATCCATTAGAGTCATTGCATGTGTGTTCTTATATTAAAACTATCACTAGAGTCATTGCATGTGTGTTCTTTCCACAAACCACTTATGGATCCACCAGTGTTCATTGCATTTGTGTTCTTTTCACAAATAACATATGGATCCACCAGTGGTCACTGCATGTGTGTTCTTTCCACAAACCACTTATGGATCAACCAGTGGTCATTGCATGTGTGTTTTTTCCACAGACCACTTATGGATCAACCAGTGGCCATTGCATGTGTGTTCTTTCCACAAACCACTTATGGATCTACTAGTGGCATTACATGTGTGTTCTTTTCACAATCTACATGTGGACCCACTAGAGTCATTGCATGTGTGTTCTTATACTAAAACCAGCACTAGAGTCATTGCATGTGTGTTCTTTTCACAAACAACATATGGATCCACCAGTGTTCACTGCATGTGTGTTCTTTCCACAAACCAGATATGGATCAACCAGTGGTCATTGCATGTGTGTTCTTTCCACAAACCACTTATGGATCCACCAGTGTTCATTGCATGTGTGTTCTTTTCCACAAACCACATATGGATCAACTAGTGGTCATTGCATGTGTGTTCTTTTCACAAACCACATATGGACCCACTAGAGTCATTGCATGTGTGTTCTATCCACAAACCACACATGGATCAACTAGTGGTCTTGCATGTGTGTTCTTTTCCACAAACCACTTATGGATCAACCAGTGGTAATTGCATGTGTGTTCTTTCTGCAAACCACACATGGATCAACCACTAGAGTCATTGCATGTGTGTTCTTTCCACAAACCACACATGGATCAACCAGTGTCATTGCATGTGTGTTGTCTCCACAAACCACACATGGATCAACAAGTGATCATTGCATGTGTGTTCTTATACTAAAACCAGCACTAGAGTCATTGCATGTGTGTTCTTTCCACAAACCACACATGGATCGACCAGTGGTCTTTGCGTGTATGTTCTCTTCACAAACCACGTGTGGACCCACTAGAGTCATTGCATGTATGTTCTTATACTAAAACCAGCACAACACTCATTGCATGTGTGTTCTTTTCCACAAACCACACATGGATCCACTAGACTCATTGCATGTGTGTTCTTTTTCACAAACAACTTATGGATCAACCAGTGGTCATTGCATGTGTGTTCTTTTCACAAACTACATGTGGACCCACTAGAGTCATTATATGTGTGAACTTATACTAAAACTAGCACTAGAGTCATTGCATGTGTGTTCTATCCACAAACCACACATGGATCAACCAGTGGCATTGCATGTGTGTTCTTTTCACAAACCACACATGGATCAACCAGTGTCATTGCATGTGTGTTCTTTCCACAAACCACTTATGGATCCATTAGAGTCATTGCATGTGTGTTATTTCAACAAACCACACATGGATCAACCACTAGAGTCATTGCATGTGTGTTATTTCCATAAACCAATCATGGATGAACCACTAGAGTCATTGCATGTGTGTTCTTTCCACAAACAACACATGGATCAACTAGTGTCATTGCATGTGTGTTCTTTCCACAAATCACATATGGACCCACTAGAGTCAGTGCTTGTGTCTTCTTATACTAAAACCAGCACTAGAGTCATTGCGTGTGTGTTCTTTCCACAAACCACTTATGGATCCACTAGTGTTTATTGCATGTGTGTTCTTTCCAAAAACCACTTATGGATCAACTAGTGGCCATTACATGTGTGTTCTTTTCCGCAAACCACTTATGGATCAACCGGTGGCATTGCATGTGTGTTCTTTTCACAAATCACACATGGATCAAGCAGTGGTCATTGCATGTATGTTCTTTCCACAAACCACATATGGATCAACCAGTGGCCATTGGATGTGTGTTCTTTCCACAAACCACTTATAGATCTACCAGTGGCATTACATGTGTGTTCTTTTCACAAACTACATGTGGACCCACTAGAGTAATTGCATGTGTGTTCTTATACTAAAACCAGCACTAGAGTCATTGCATGTGTGTTCTTTTCACAAACAACATATGGATCCACCAGTGTTCACTACATGTGTGTCCTTTCCACAAACCACACATGGATCAACCAGTGTCATCGCATGTGTGTTCTTTCCACAAACCACTTATGGATCCACCAGTGTTCATTGCATGTGTGTTCTTTTCCACAAACCACATATGGATCAACCAGTGGTCATTGCATGTGTGTTCTTTTCACAAACCACATATGGACCCACTAGAGTCATTGCATGTGTGTTCTATCCACAAACCACACATGGATCAACCAGTGGTCTTGCATGTGTGTTCTTTTCCACAAACCACTTATGGATCAACCAGTGGTCATTGCATGTGTGTTCTTTCCACAAACCACACATGGACCCACCAGTGTTCATTGCATGTGTGTTCTTTTCTAAAAACCACATATGGATCGACCAGTGGTCTTTGCGTGTATGTTCTTTTCACAAACCACATGTGGACCCACTAGAGTCATTGCATGTGTGTTCTTATACTAAAACCAGCACAACACTCATTGCATGTGTGTTCTTTTCCACAAACCACACATGGATCCACTAGACTCATTGCATGTGTGTTCTTTTTCACAAACAACTTATGGATCAACGAGTGGTCATTGCATGTGTGTTCTTTTGACAAACTACATGTGGACCCACTAGAGTCATTGTATGTGTGTTCTTATACTAAAACTAGCACTAGAGTCATTGCATGTGTGTTCTATCCACAAACCACACATGTATCAACCAGTGGCATTGCATGTGTGTTCTTTTCACAAACCACACATGGATCAACCAGTGCCATTGCATGTGTGTTCTTTCCACAAACCACTTATGGATCCATTAGAGTCATTGCATGTGTGTTATTTCCACAAACCACACATGGATCAACCACTAGAGTCATTGCATGTGTGTTCTTTCCACAAACCACACATGGATCAACCAGTGTCATTGCATGTGTGTTCTTTCCACAAATCACATATGGACCCACTAGAGTCAGTGCTTGTGTGTTCTTTCCACAAATCACATATGGACCCACTAGAGTCAGTGCTTGTGTGTTCTTATACTAAAACCAGCACTAGAGTCATTGCGTGTGTGTTCTTTCCACAAACCACCTATGGATCCACTAGTGTTTATTGCATGTGTGTTCTTTCCACAAACCACTTATGGATCAACTGGTGGCATTGCATGTGTGTTCTTTTCACAAATCACACATGGATCAAGCAGTGGTTATTGCATGTGTGTTCTTTCCACAAACCACATATGGCTCAACCAGTGGCCATTGCATGTGTGTTTTTCCACAAACCACTTATGGATCTACCAGTGGCATTACATGTGTGTTCTTTTCACAAACTACACGTGGACCCACTAGAGTCATTGCATGTGTGTTCTTATACTAAAACCAGCACTAGAGTCATTGCATGTGTGTTCTTTTCACAAACAACATATGGATCCACCAGTGTTCACTGCATGTGTGTCCTTTCCAGAAACCACACATGGATCAACCAGTGTCATCGCATGTGTGTTCTTTCCACAAACCACTTATGGGTCCACCAGTGTTCATTGCATGTGTGTTCTTTTCCACAAACCACATATGGATCAACCAGTGGTCATTGCATGTGTGTTCTTTTCACAAACCACATATGTACCCACTAGAGTCATTGCATGTGTGTTCTTATACTAAAACCAGCACAACACTCATTGCATGTGTGTTCTTTTCCACAAACCACACATGGATCCACTAGACTCATTGCATGTGTGTTCTTTTTCACAAACAACTTATGGATCAACCAGTGGTCATTGCATGTGTGTTCTTTTCACAAACTACATGTGGACCCACTAGAGTCATTGTATGTGTGTTCTTATACTAAAACTAGCACTAGAGTCATTGCATGTGTGTTTTATCCACAAACCACACATGGATCAACCAGTGGCATTGCATGTGTGTTCTTTTCACAAACCACACTTGGATCAACCAGTGTCATTGCATGTGTGTTCTTTCCACAAACCACTTATGGATCCATTAGAGTCATTGCATGTGTGTTATTTCCACAAACCACACATGGATCAACCACTAGAGTCATTGCATGTGTGTTATTTCCACAAACCACACATGGATCAACCACTAGAGTCATTGCATGTGTGTTCTTTCCACAAACCACTTATGGATCCACCAGTGTTCATTGCATGTGTGTTCTTTTCCACAAACCACTTATGGATCAACCAGTGGTCATTGCACGTGTGTTCTTTTCCACAAACCACTAATGGATCCATTAGAGTCTTTGCATGTGTGTTATTTCCACAAACTACACATGGATCAACCACTAGAGTCATTGCATGTGTGTTCTTTCCACAAACCACACATGACTCAACCAGTGTCATTGCATGTGTGTTCTTTCCACAAATCACATATGGACCCACTAGAGTCATTGCTTGTGTGTTCTTATACTAAAACCATCACTAGAGTCATTGCATGTGTGTTCTTTCCACAAACAACACATTGATCTACCAGTGTTCATTGCATGTGTGTTCTTTTCCAAAAACCACATATGGATCAACCAGTGGTCATTGCATGTGTGTTCTTTTCACAAACCACATGTGGACCCACTAGATTCATTGCATGTGTGTTCTTATACTAAAACCAGCACTAGACTCATTGCATGTGTGTCCTTTTCCACAAACCACACATGAATCCACTAGACTCATTGCATGTGTGTTCTTTTCCACAAGCAACTTATGGATCAACCGGTGGTCATTGCATGTGTGTTCTTTTCACAAACTACATGTGGACCCACTAGAGTCATTGTATGTGTGTTCTTATACGAAAACTAGCACTAGAGTCATTGCATGTGTGTTGTATCCACAAACCACACATGGATCAACTAGTGTCATCGCATGTGTGTTCTTTCCACAAACCACTTATGGATCCACCAGTGTTCATTGCATGTGTGTTCTTTCCACAAACCACTTATGGATCAACCAGTGGTCATTGCATGTGTGTTCTTTTCCACAAACCACTTATGGATCAACCTGTGGGCATTGCATGTGTGTTCTTTCCACAAACCACATATGGATCAACCAGTGGTCATTGCATGTGTGTTATTTTCCACAAACCACATATGGATCAACTAGTGGTCATAGCATGTGTGTTCTTTCCACAAACCACACATGGATCAACCAGTGGTCATCGCATGTGTGTTCTTTCCACAAACCACTTATGGATCCACCAGTGGTCATTCCATGTGTGTTCTTTTCCACAAACCACATATGGATCAACCAATGGTCATTGCATGTGTGTTCTTTTCACAAACCACATATGGACCCACTAGAGTCATTGCATGTGTGTTCTATCCACAAACCACACATGGATCAACAGTGGTCTTGCATGTGTGTTCTTTTCCACAAACCACATATGGATCAACCAGTGGTCATTGCATGTGTGTTCTTTCCACAAAGCACTTATGGATCCACCAGTGTTCATTGCATGTGTGTTCTTTCCACAAACCACTTATGGATCAACCAGTGGTCATTGCATGTGTGTTCTTTTCCACAAACCACTTATGGATCATCCTGTGGTCATTGCATGTGTGGTCTTTTTCGAAACCACACATGGATCAACCTGTGGTCATTGCATGTGTGTTCTTTCCACAAACCACATATGGATCAACCAGTGGTCATTGCATGTGTGTTCTTTTCCACAAACCACATATGGATAAACTAGTGGTCATAGCATGTGTGTTCTTTCCACAAACCACACATGGATCAACCAGTTGTCCTTGCATGTGTGCTCCTTTCCACAAACCACACATGGATCAAGAAGTGTCATTGCATGTGTGTTCTTTCCACAAACCATATATGGACCAACTAGTGGTCATTGCATGTGTGTTCTTTTCACAAACCACATGTGAACCCACTAGAGTCATTGCATGTGTGTTCTTATACTAAAACCAACACTAGAGTCATTGCATGTGTGTTCTTTTCACAAACCACACATGGATCCACCACTGTCATTGCATGTGTGTTCTTTCCACAAACCACAAATGGATCAACAAGTGGTCATTGCATTTGTGTTCTTTTCACAAACCACATATGGATCCATTAGAGTCATTGCATGTGTGTTCTTATACTAAAACTAGCACTAGAGTCATTGCATGTGTGTTTTATCCACAAACCACACATGGATCAACCAGTGGCATTGCATGTGTGTTCTTTTCACAAACCACACATGGATCAACCAGTGTCATTGCATGTGTGTTGTTTCCACAAACCACTTATGGATCCATTAGAGTCATTGCATGTGTGTTATTTCCACAAACCACACATGGATCAACCACTATTGTCATTGCATGTGTGTTATTTCCACAAACCACACATGGATCAACCACTAGAGTCATTGCATGTGTGTTCTTTCCACAAACCACACATGGATCAACAGTGGTCTTGCATGTGTGTTCTTTTCCACAAACCACTTATGGATCAACCAGTGGTCATTGCATGTGTGTTCTTTCCACAAACCACTTATGGATCCACCAGTGTTCATTGCATGTGTGTTCTTTCCACAAACCACTTATGGATCAACCAGTGGTCATTGCATGTGTGTTCTTTTCCACAAACCACTTATGGATCATCCTGTGATCATTGCATGTGTGGTCTTTTTAGAAACCACACATGGATCAACCTGTGGTCATTGCATGTGTGTTCTTTCCACAAACCACATATGGATCAACCAGTGGTCATTGCATGTGTGTTCTTTTCCACAAACCACATCTGGATAAACTAGTGGTCATAGCATGTGTGTTCTTTCCACAAACCACACATGGATCAACCAGTTGTCCTTGCATGTGTGCTCCTTTCCACAAACCACACATGGATCAAGAAGTGTCATTGCATGTGTGTTCTTTCCACAAACCATATATGGACCAACCAGTGGTCATTGCATGTGTGTTCTTTTCACAAACCACATGTGAACCCACTAGAGTCATTGCATGTGTGTTCTTATACTAAAACCAACACTAGAGTCATTGCATGTGTGTTCTTTTCACAAACCACACATGGATCCACCACTGTCATTGCATGTGTGTTCTTTCCACAAACCACAAATGGATCAACAAGTGGTCATTGCATTTGTGTTCTTTTCACAAACCACATATGGATCCATTAGAGTCATTGCATGTGTGTTCTTATACTAAAACTAGCACTAGAGTCATTGCATGTGTGTTTTATCCACAAACCACACATGGATCAACCAGTGGCATTGCATGTGTGTTCTTTTCACAAACCACACATGGATCAACCAGTGTCATTGCATGTGTGTTGTTTCCACAAACCACTTATGGATCCATTAGAGTCATTGCATGTGTGTTATTTCCACAAACCACACATGGATCAACCACTATTGTCATTGCATGTGTGTTATTTCCACAAACCACACATGGATCAACCACTAGAGTCATTGCATGTGTGTTCTTTCCACAAACCACTTATGGATCCACCAGTGTTCATTGCATGTGTGTTCTTTTCCAAAAACAACATATGGATCAACCAGTGGTCATTGCACGTGTGTTCTTTTCCACAAACCACTAATGGATCCATTAGAGTCATTGCATGTGTGTTATTTCCACAAACTACACATGGATCAACCACTAGAGTCATTGCATGTGTGTTCTTTCCACAAACAACACATGAATCAACCAGTGTCATTGCATGTGTGTTCTTTCCACAAATCACATATGGACCCACTAGAGTCATTGCTTGTGTGTTCTTATACTAAAACCATCACTAGAGTCATTGCATGTGTGTTCTTTCCACAAACAACACATTGATCCACTAGTGTTCATTGCATGTGTGTTCTTTTCCAAAAACCACATATGGATCAACCAGTGGTCATTGCATGTGTGTTCTTTTCACAAACCACATGTGGACCCACTAGATTCATTGCATGTGTGTTCTTATACTAAAACCAGCACTAGACTCATTGCATGTGTGTCCTTTTCCACAAACCACACATGGATCCACTAGGCTCATTGCATGTGTGTTATTTTCCACAAGCAACTTATGGATCAACCAGTGGTCATTGCATGTGTGTTCTTTTCACAAACTACATGTGGACCCACTAGAGTCATTGTATGTGTGTTCTTATACGAAAACTAGCACTAGAGTCATTGCATGTGTGTTTTATCCACAAACCACACATGGATCAACCAGTGGCATTGCATGTGTGTTCTTTTCACAAACCACACATGGATCAACCAGTGTCATTGCATGTGTGTTGTTTCCACAAACCACTTATGGATCCATTAGAGTCATTGCATGTGTGTTATTTCCACAAACCACACATGGATCAACCACTATTGTCATTGCATGTGTGTTATTTCCACAAACCACACATGGATCAACCACTAGAGTCATTGCATGTGTGTTCTTTCCACAAACCACTTATGGATCCACCAGTGTTCATTGCATGTGTGTTCTTTTCCAAAAACAACATATGGATCAACCAGTGGTCATTGCACGTGTGTTCTTTTCCACAAACCACTAATGGATCCATTAGAGTCATTGCATGTGTGTTATTTCCACAAACTACACATGGATCAACCACTAGAGTCATTGCATGTGTGTTCTTTCCACAAACAACACATGAATCAACCAGTGTCATTGCATGTGTGTTCTTTCCACAAATCACATATGGACCCACTAGAGTCATTGCTTGTGTGTTCTTATACTAAAACCATCACTAGAGTCATTGCATGTGTGTTCTTTCCACAAACAACACATTGATCCACTAGTGTTCATTGCATGTGTGTTCTTTTCCAAAAACCACATATGGATCAACCAGTGGTCATTGCATGTGTGTTCTTTTCACAAACCACATGTGGACCCACTAGATTCATTGCATGTGTGTTCTTATACTAAAACCAGCACTAGACTCATTGCATGTGTGTCCTTTTCCACAAACCACACATGGATCCACTAGGCTCATTGCATGTGTGTTATTTTCCACAAGCAACTTATGGAGCAACCAGTGGTCATTGCATGTGTGTTCTTTTCACAAACTACATGTGGACCCACTAGAGTCATTGTATGTGTGTTCTTATACGAAAACTAGCACTAGAGTCATTGCATGTGTGTTGTATCCACAAACCACACATGGATCAACTAGTGTCATCGCATGTGTGTTCTTTCCACAAACCACTTATGGATCCACCAGTGTTCATTGCATGTGTGTTCTTTCCACAAACCACTTATGGATCAACCAGTGGTCATTGCATATGTGTTCTTTTCCACAAACCACTTATGGATCATCCTGTGGTCATTGCATGTGTGTTCTTTTCACAAACCACACATGGATCAACGTGTGGGCATTGCATGTGTGTTCTTTCCACAAACCACATATGGATCTACCAGTGGTCATTGCATGTGTGTTCTTTTCCACAAACCACATATGGATCAACTAGTGGTCATAGCATGTGTGTTCTTTCCACAAACCACACATGGATCAACTAGTGGTCATCGCATGTGTGTTCTTTCCACAAACCACTTATGGATCCACCAGTGGTCATTCCATGTGTGTTCTTTTCCACAAACCACATATGGATCAACCAATGGTCATTGCATGTGTGTTCTTTTCACAAACCACATATGGACCCACTAGAGTCATTGCATGTGTGTTCTATCCACAAACCACACATGGATCAACAGTGGTCTTGCATGTGTGTTCTTTTCCACAAACCACATATGGATCAACCAGTGGTCATTGCATGTGTGTTCTTTCCACAAACCACTTATGGATCCACCAGTGTTCATTGCATGTGTGTTCTTTCCACAAACCACTTATGGATCAACCAGTGGTCATTGCATGTGTGTTCTTTTCCACAAACCACTTATGGATCATCCTGTGGTCATTGCATGTGTGGTCTTTTCAGAAACCACACATGGATCAACCTGTGGTCATTGCATGTGTGTTCTTTCCACAAACCACATATGGATCAACCAGTGGTCATTGCATGTGTGTTCTTTTCCACAAACCACATATGGATAAACTAGTGGTCATAGCATGTGTGTTCTTTCCACAAACCACACATGGATCAACCAGTTGTCCTTGCATGTGTGCTCCTTTCCACAAACCACACATGGATCAAGAAGTGTCATTGCATGTGTGTTCTTTCCACAAACCATATATGGACCAACTAGTGGTCATTGCATGTGTGTTCTTTTCACAAACCACATGTGAACCCACTAGAGTCATTGCATGTGTGTTCTTATACTAAAACCAACACTAGAGTCATTGCATGTGTGTTCTTTTCACAAACCACACATGGATCCACCACTGTCATTGCATGTGTGTTCTTTCCACAAACCACAAATGGATCAACAAGTGGTCATTGCATTTGTGTTCTTTTCACAAACCACATATGGATCCATTAGAGTCATTGCATGTGTGTTCTTATACTAAAACTAGAATAGAGTCATTGCATGTGTGTTCTATCCACAAACCACACATGGATCAACCAGTGGCATTGCATGTGTGTTCTTTTCACAAACCACACATGGATCAACCAGTGTCATTGCATGTGTGTTGTTTCCACAAACCACTTATGGATCCATTAGAGTCATTGCATGTGTGTTATTTCCACAAACCACACATGGATCAACCACTATTGTCATTGCATGTGTGTTATTTCCACAAACCACACATGGATCAACCACTAGAGTCATTGCATGTGTGTTCTTTCCACAAACCACTTATGGATCCACCAGTGTTCATTGCATGTGTGTTCTTTTCCAAAAACAACATATGGATCAACCAGTGGTCATTGCACGTGTGTTCTTTTCCACAAACCACTAATGGATCCATTAGAGTCATTGCATGTGTGTTATTTCCACAAACTACACATGGATCAACCACTAGAGTCATTGCATGTGTGTTCTTTCCACAAACCACACATGAATCAACCAGTGTCATTGCATGTGTGTTCTTTCCACAAATCACATATGGACCCACTAGAGTCATTGCTTGTGTGTTCTTATACTAAAACCATCACTAGAGTCATTGCATGTGTGTTCTTTCCACAAACAACACATTGATCCACTAGTGTTCATTGCATGTGTGTTCTTTTCCAAAAACCACATATGGATCAACCAGTGGTCATTGCATGTGTGTTCTTTTCACAAACCACATGTGGACCCACTAGATTCATTGCATGTGTGTTCTTATACTAAAACCAGCACTAGACTCATTGCATGTGTGTCCTTTTCCACAAACCACACATGGATCCACTAGGCTCATTGCATGTGTGTTCTTTTCCACAAGCAACTTATGGATCAACCAGTGGTCATTGCATGTGTGTTCTTTTCACAAACTACATGTGGACCCACTAGAGTCATTGTATGTGTATTCTTATACTAAAACTAGCACTAGAGTCATTGCATGTGTGTTGTATCCAAAACCACACATGGATCAACTAGTGTCATCGCATGTGTGTTCTTTCCACAAACCACTTATGGATCCACCAGTGTTCATTGCATGTGTGTTCTTATACTAAAACCAGCACTAGAGTCATTGCGTGTGTGTTCTTTCCACAAACCACTTATGGATCCACCAGTGTTCATTGCATGTGTGTTCTTTCCACAAACCACTTATGGATCAACCATTGGTCATTGCATGTGTGTTCTTTTCCACAAACCACTTATGGATCATCCTGTGGTCATTGCATGTGTGTTCTTTTCACAAACCACACATGGATCAACCTATGGGCATTGCATGTGTGTTCTTTCCACAATACACATATGGATCAACCAGTGGTCATTGCATGTGTGTTCTTTTCCACAAACCACATATGGATCAACTAGTGGTCATAGCATGTGTGTTCTTTCCACAAACCGCACATGGATCAACCAGTGGTCATCGCATGTGTGTTCTTTCCACAAACCACTTATGGATCCACAAGTGGTCATTCCATGTGTGTTCTTTTCCACAAACCACATATGGATCAACCAGTGGTCATTGCATGTGTGTTCTTTTCACAAACCACATATGGACCCACTAGATTCATTGCATGTGTGTTCTATCCACAAACCACACATGGATCAATAGTGGTCATAGCATGTGTGTTCTTTCCACAAACCGCACATGGATCAACCAGTGGTCATCGCATGTGTGTTCTTTCCACAAACCACTTATGGATCCACAAGTGGTCATTCCATGTGTGTTCTTTTCCACAAACCACATATGGATCAACCAGTGGTCATTGCATGTGTGTTCTTTTCACAAACCACATATGTACCCACTAGATTCATTGCATGTGTGTTCTATCCACAAACCACACATGGATCAATAGTGGTCTTGCATGTGTGTTCTTTTCCACAAACCACTTATGGATCAACCAGTGGTCATTGCATGTGTGTTCTTTCCACAAACCACTTATGGATCCACTAGTGTTCATTGCATGTGTCTTCTTTCCACAAACCACTTATGGATCAACCAGTGGTCATTGCATGTGTGTTCTTTTCCACAAACCACTTATGGATCATCCTGTGGTCATTGCATGTGTGGTCTTTTCAGAAACCACACATGGATCAACCTGTGGTCATTGCATGTGTGTTCTTTCCACAAACCACATATGGATCAACCAGTGGTCACTGCATGTGTGTTCTTTTCCACAAACCACATATGGATAAACTAGTGGTCATAGCATGTGTGTTCTTTCCACAAACCACACATGGATCAACCAGTTGTCATTGCATGTGTGCTCCTTTCCACAAACCACACATGGATCAAGCAGTGTCATTGCATGTGTGTTCTTTCCACAAACCATATATGGACCAACTAGTGGTCATTGCATGTGTGTTCTTTTCACAAACCACATGTGAACCCACTAGAGTCATTGCATGTGTGTTCTTATACTAAAACCAACACTAGAGTCATTGCATGTGTGTTCTTTTCACAAACCACACATGGATCCACCACTGTCATTGCATGTGTGTTCTTTCCACAAACCACAAATGGATCAACAAGTGGTCATTGCATGTGTGTTCTTTTCACAAACCACATATGGATCCATTAGAGTCATTGCATGTGTGTTCTTATACTAAAACTAGCACTAGAGTCATTGCATGTGTGTTCTTTCCACAAACCACTTATGGATCCACCAGTGTTCATTGCATTTGTGTTCTTTTCACAAACAACATATGGATCCACCAGTGGTCACTGCATGTGTGTTCTTTCCACAAACGACTTATGGATCAACCAGTGGTCATTGCAAGTGTGTTTTGTCCACAGACCACTTATGGATCAACTAGTGGCCATTGCATGTGTGTTCTTTCCACAAACCACTTATGGATCTACCCTGGTATTACATGTGTGTTCTTTTCACAAACTACATGTGGACCCACTAGAGTCATTGCATGTGTGTTCTTATACTAAAACCAGCACTAGAGTCATTGCATGTGTGTTCTTTTCACAAACAACATATGGATCCACCAGTGTTCACTGCATGTGTGTTCTTTCCACAAACCACATATGGATCAACAAGTGGTCATTGCATGTGTGTTCTTTCCACAAACCACTTATGGATCCACTAGTGTTCATTGCATGTGTGTTCTTTTCCACAAACCACATATGGATCAACCAATGGTCATTGCATGTGTGTTCTTTTCACAAACCACATATGGACCCACTAGAGTCATTATATGTGTGTTCTATCCATAAACCACACATGGATCAACCAGTGGTCTTGCATGTGTGTTCTTTTCTACAAACCACTTATGGATCAACCAGTGGTCATTGCATGTGTGTTCTTTCCACAAACCACACATGGATCCACCAGTGTTCATTGCATGTGTGTTCTTTTCCAAAAACCACATATGGATCGACTAGTGGTCTTTGCGTGTATGTTCTTTTCACAAACCACATGTGGACCCACTAGAGTCATTGCATGTGTGTTCTTATACTAAAACCAGCACAACACTCATTGCATGTGTGTTCTTTTCCACAAACCACACATGGATCCACTAGACTCATTGCATGTGTGTTCTTTTTCACAAACAACTTATGGATCAACCAGTGGTCATTGCATGTGTGTTCTTTTGACAAACTACATGTGGACCCACTAGAGTCATTGTATGTGTGTTCTTATACTAAAACTAGCACTACAGTGATTGCATGTGTGTTCTTTTCCACAAACCACACATGGATCCACTAGACTCATTGCATGTGTGTTGTTTTCACAAACCACATGTGAACCCACTAGAGTCATTGCATGTGTGTTCTTATACTAAAACCAACACTAGAGTCATTGCATGTGTGTTCTTTTCAAAAACCACACATGGATCCACCACTGTCATTGCATGTGTGTTCTTTCCACAAACCACACATGGATCAACAAGTGGTCATTGCATGTGTGTTCTTTTCACAAACCACATATGGATCCATTAGAGTCATTGCATGTGTGTTCTTATACTAAAACTATCACTAGAGTCATTGCATGTGTGTTCTTTCCACAAACCATTTATGGATCCACCAGTGTTCATTGCATTTGTGTTCTTTTCACAAATAACATATGGATCCACTAGTGGTCACTGCATGTGTGTTCTTTCCACAAACCACTTATGGATCAACCAGTGGTCATTGCATGTGTGTTTTTTCCACAGACCACTTATGGATCAACCAGTGGCCATTGCATGTGTGTTCTTTCCACAAACCACTTATGGATCTACCAGTGGCATTACATGTGTGTTCTTTTCACAATCTACATGTGGACCCACTAGAGTCATTGCATGTGTGTTCTTATACTAAAACCAGCACTAGAGTCATTGCATGTGTGTTCTTTTCACAAACAACATATGGATCCACCAGTGTTCAATGCATGTGTGTTCTTTCCACAAACCAGATATGGATCAACCAGTGGTCATTGCATGTGTGTTCTTTCCACAAACCACTTATGGATCCACCAGTGTTCATTGCATGTGTGTTCTTTTCCACAAACCACATATGGATCAACCAGTGGTCATTGCATGTGTTTTCTTTTCACAAACCACATATGGACCCACTAGAGTCATTGCATGTGTGTTCTATCCACAAACCACACATGGATCAACCAGTGGTCTTGCATGTGTGTTTTTTTCCACAAACCACTTATGGATCAACCAGTGGTCATTGCATGTGTGTTCTTTCCGCAAACCACACATGGATCAACCACTAGAGTCATTGCATGTGTGTTCTTTCCACAAACCACACATGGATCGACCAGTGTCATTGCATGTGTGTTGTTTCCACAAACCACACATGGATCAACAAGTGGTCATTGCATGTGTGTTCTTATACTAAAACCAGCACTAGAGTCATTGCATGTGTGTTCTTTCCACAAACCACACATGGATCGACCAGTGGTCTTTGCGTGTATGTTCTCTTCACAAACCACGTGTGGACCCACTAGAGTCATTGCATGTGTGTTCTTATACTAAAACCAGCACAACACTCATTGCATGTGTGTTCTTTTCCACAAACCACACATGGATCCACTAGACTCATTGCATGTGTGTTCTTTTTCACAAACAACTTATGGATCAACCAGTGGTAATTGCATGTGTGTTCTTTTCACAAACTACATGTGGACCCACTAGAGTCATTATATGTGTGTTCTTACACTAAAACTAGCACTAGAGTCATTGCATGTGTGTTCTATCCACAAACCACACATGGATCAACAACTGGCATTGCATGTGTGTTCTTTTCACAAACCACACATGGATCAACCAGTGTCATTGCATGTGTGTTATTTCCACAAACCACACATGGATCAACCACTAGAGTCATTGCATGTGTGTTATTTCCACAAACCACACATGGATCAACCACTAGAGTCATTGCATGTGTGTTATTTCCACAAACCACTCATGGATCAACCACTAGAGTCATTGCATGTGTGTTCTTTCCACAAATAACACATAGATCAACTAGTGTCATTGCATGTGTGTTCTTTCCACAAATCACATATGGACCCACTAGAGTCAGTGCTTGTGTGTTCTTATACTAAAACCAGCACTAGAGTCATTGCGTGTGTGTTCTTTCCACAAACCACTTATGGATCCACTAGTGTTTATTGCATGTGTGTTCTTTCCACAAACCACTTATGGATCAACTAGTGGTCATTACATGTGTGTTCTTTTCCACAAACCACTTATGGATCAACCGGTGGCATTGCATGTGTGTTCTTTTCACAAATCACACATGGATCAAGGAGTGGTCATTGCATGTATGTTCTTTCCACAAACCACATATGGATCAACCAGTGGCCATTGGATGTGTGTTCTTTCCACAAACCACTTATGGACCTACCAGTGGCATTACATGTGTGTTCTTTTCACAAACTACATGTGAACCCACTAGAGTAATTGCATGTGTGTTCTTATACTAAAACCAGCACTAGAGTCATTGCATGTGTGTTCTTTTCACAAACAACATATGGATCCACCAGTGTTCACTGCATGTGTGTCCTTTCCACAAACCACACATGGATCAACCAGTCTCATCGCATGTGTGTTCTTTCCACAAACCACTTATGGATCCACCAGTGTTCATTGCATGTGTGTTCTTTTCCACAAACGACATATGGATCAACCAGTGGTCATTGCATGTGTGTTCTTTTCACAAACCACACATGGATCAACCAGTAGTCATTGCATGTGTGTTCTTTTCCACAAACCACTATGGATCAACCAGTGGTCATTGCATGTGTGTTCTTTCGACAAACCACACATGGATCAACCAGTGGTCTTGCATGTGTGTTCTTTTCCACAAACCACTTATGGATCAACCAGTGGTCATTGCATGTGTGTTCTTTCCACAAACCACACATGGACCCACCAGTGTTCATTGCATGTGTGTTCTTTTCTAAAAACCACATATGGATCGACCAGTGGTCTTTGCGTGTATGTTCTTTTCACAAACCACATGTGGACCCACTAGAGTCATTGCATGTGTGTTCTTATACTAAAACCAGCACAGCACTCATTGCATGTGTGTTCTTTTCCACAAACCACACATGGATCCACTAGACTCATTGCATGTGTGTTCTTTTTCACAAACAACTTATGGATCAACTAGTGGTCATTGCATGTGTGTTCTTTTGACAAACTACATGTGGACCCACTAGAGTCATTGTATGTGTGTTCTTATACTAAAACTAGCACTAGAGTCATTGCATGTGTGTTCTATCCACAAACCACACATGGATCAACCAGTGGCATTGCATGTGTGTTCTTTTCACAAACCACACATGGATCAACCAGTGCCATTGCATGTGTGTTCTTTCCAAAAACCACTTATGGATCCATTAGAGTCATTGCATGTGTGATATTTCCACAAACCACACATGGATCAACCACTAGAGTCATTGCATGTGTGTTATTTCCACAAACCACACATGGATCAACCACTAGAGTCATTGCATGTGTGTTCTTTCCACAAACCACACATGGATCAACCAGTGTCATTGCATGTGTGTTCTTTCCACAAATCACATATGGACCCACTAGAGTCAGTGCTTGTGTGTTCTTATACTAAAACCAGCACTAGAGTCATTGCGTGTGTGTTCTTTCCACAAACCACCTATGGATCCACTAGTGTTTATTGCATGTGTGTTCTTTCCACAAACCACCTATGGATCCACTAGTGTTTATTGCATGTGTGTTCTTTCCACAAACCACTTATGGATCAACCAGTGGTCATTACATGTGTGTTCTTTTCCACAAACCACTTATGGATCAATCGGTGGCATTGCATGTGTGTTCTTTTCACAAATCACACATGGATCAAGCAGTGGTCATTGCATGTGTGTTCTTTCCACAAACCACATATGGCTCAACCAGTGGCCGTTGCATGTGTGTTCTTTCCACAAACCACTTATGGATCAACCAGTGGTCATTACATGTGTGTTCTTTTCCATAAACCACTTATGGATCAATCGGTGGCATTGCATGTGTGTTCTTTTCACAAATCACACATGGATCAAGCAGTGGTCATTGCATGTGTGTTCTTTCCACAAACCACATATGGCTCAACCAGTGGCCATTGCATGTGTGTTCTTTCCACAAACCACTTATGGATCTACCAGTGGTATTACATGTGTGTTCTTTTCACAAACTACATGTGGACCCACTAGAGTCATTGCATGTGTTCTTATACTAAAACCAGCACTAGAGTCATTGCATGTGTGTTCTTTTCACAAACAACATATGGATCCACCAGTGTTCACTGCATGTGTGTCCTTTCCACAAACCACACATGGATCAACCAGTGTCATCGCATGTGTGTTCTTTCCACAAACCACTTATGGGTCCACCAGTGTTCATTGCATGTGTGTTCTTTTCCACAAACCACATATGGATCAACTAGTGGTCATTGCATGTGTGTTCTTTTCACAAACCACATATGGACCCACTAGAGTCATTGCATGTGTGTTCTTTTCCACAAACCACACATGGATCCACTAGACTCATTGCATGTGTGTTCTTTTTCACAAACAACTTATGGATCAACCAGTGGTCATTGCATGTGTGTTCTTTTCACAAACTACATGTGGACCCACTAGAGTCATTGTATGTGTGTTCTTATACTAAAACTAGCACTAGAGTCATTGCATGTGTGTTTTATCCACAAACCACACATGGATCAACCAGTGGCATTGCATGTGTGATCTTTTCACAAACCACACATGGATCAACCATTGTCATTGCATGTGTGTTCTTTCCACAAACCACTTATGGATCCATTAGAGTCATTGCATGTGTGTTATTTCCACAAACCACACATGGATCAACCACTAGAGTCATTGCATGTGTGTTATTTCCACAAACCACACATGGATCAACCACTAGAGTCATTGCATGTATGTTCTTTCCACAAACCACTTATGGATCCACCAATGTTCATTGCATGTGTGTTCTTTTCCAAAAACAACATATGGATCAACCAGTGGTCATTGCACGTGTGTTCTTTTCCACAAACCACTAATGGATCCATTAGAGTCATTGCATGTGTGTTATTTCCACAAACTACACATGGATCAACCAC
Source organism: Avena sativa (assembly GCA_916181665.1). Classification (NCBI taxonomy): domain Eukaryota; kingdom Viridiplantae; phylum Streptophyta; class Magnoliopsida; order Poales; family Poaceae; genus Avena; species Avena sativa. The sequence continues at coordinate 535,988,539 of OV702289.1, read as the reverse complement.
TAGAGTCATTTCATGTGTGTTCTTTCCACAAACCACACATGAATCAACCAGTGTCATTGCATGTGTGTTCTTTCCACAAATCACATATGGACCCACTAGAGTCATTGCTTGTGTGTTCTTATACTAAAACCATCACTAGAGTCATTGCACGTGTGTTCTTTCCACAAACTACACATTGATCCACCAGTGTTCATTGCATGTGGGTTCTTTTCCAAAAACCACATATGGATCAACCAGTGGTCATTGCATGTGTGTTCTTTTCACAAAACACATGTGGACCCACTAGATTCATTGCATGTGTGTTCTTATACTAAAACCAGCACTAGACTCATTGCATGTGTATCCTTTTCCACAAACCACACATGGATCCACTAGACTCATTGCATGTGTGTTCTTTTCCACAAGCAACTTATGGATCAACCAGTGGTCATTGCATGTGTGTTCTTTTCACAAACTACATGTGGACCCACTAGAGTCATTGTATGTGTGTTCTTATACTAAAACTAGCACTAGAGTCATTGCATGTGTGTTGTATCCACAAACCACACATGGATCAACTAGTGTCATCGCATGTGTGTTCTTTCCACAAACCACTTATGGATCCACCAGTGTTCATTGCATGTGTGTTCTTTCCACAAACCACTTATGGATCAACCAGTGGTCATTGCATGTGTGTTCTTTTCCACAAACCACTTATGGATCATCCTGTGGTCATTGCATGTGTGTTCTTTTCACAAACCACACATGGATCAACCTGTGGGCATTGCATGTGTGTTCTTTCCACAAACCACATATGGATCAACCAGTGGTCATTGCATGTGTGTTCTTTTCCACAAACCACATATGGATCAACTAGTGGTCATAGCATGTGTGTTCTTTCCACAAACCACACATGGATCAACCAGTGGTCATCGCATGTGTGTTCTTTCCACAAACCACTTATGGATCCACCAGTGGTCATTCCATGTGTGTTCTTTTCCACAAACCACATATGGATCAACCAGTGGTCATTGCATGTGTGTTGTTTTCACAAACCACATATGGACCCACTAGAGTCATTGCATGTGTGTTCTATCCACAAACCACACATGGATCAACAGTGGTCTTGCATGTGTGTTCTTTTCCACAAACCACATATGGATCAACCAGTGGTTATTGCATGTGTGTTCTTTCCACAAACCACTTATGGATCCACCAGTGTTCATTGCATGTGTGTTCTTTCCACAAACCACTTATGGATCAACCAGTGGTCATTGCATGTGTGTTCTTTTCCACAAACCACTTATGGATCATCCTGTGGTCATTGCATGTGTGGTCTTTTCAGAAACCACACTGGATCAACCTATGGTCATTGCATGTGTGTTCTTTCCACAAACCACATATGGATCAACCAGTGGTCATTGCATGTGTGTTCTTTTCCACAAACCACATATGGATAAACTAGTGGTCATAGCATGTGTGTTCTTTCCACAAACCACACATGGATCAACCAGTTGTCATTGCATGTGTGCTCCTTTCCACAAACCACACATGGATCAAGAAGTGTCATTGCATGTGTGTTCTTTCCACAAACTATATATGGACCAACTAGTGGTCATTGCATGTGTGTTCTTTTCACAAACCACATGTGAACCCACTAGAGTCATTGCATGTGTGTTCTTATACTAAAACCAACACTAGAGTCATTGCATGTGTGTTCTTTTCACAAACCACACATGGATCCACCACTGTCATTGCATGTGTGTTCTTTCCACAAACCACAAATGGATCAACAAGTGGTCATTGCTTGTGTGTTCTTTTCACAAACCACATATGGATCCATTAGAGTCATTGCATGTGTGTTCTTATACTAAAACTAGCACTAGAGTCATTGCATGTGTGTTTTATCCACAAACCACACATGGATCAACCAGTGGCATTGCATGTGTGTTCTTTTCACAAACCACACATGGATCAACCAGTGTCATTGCATCTGTGTTCTTTCCACAAACCACTTATGGATCCATTAGAGTCATTGCATGTGTGTTATTTCCACAAACCACACATGGATCAACCACTAGAGTCATTGCATGTGTGTTATTTCCACAAACCACACATGGATCAACCACTAGAGTCATTGCATGTGTGTTCTTTCCACAAACCACTTATGGATCCACCAGTGTTCATTGCATGTGTGTTCTTTTCCAAAAACAACATATGGATCAACCAGTGGTCATTGCACGTGTGTTCTTTTCCACAAACCACTAATGGATCCATTAGAGTCATTGCATGTGTGTTATTTCCACAAACTACACATGGATCAACCACTAGAGTCATTGCATGTGTGTTCTTTCCACAAACCACACATGAATCAACCAGTGTCATTGCATGTGTGTTCTTTCCACAAATCACATGTGGACCCACTAGAGTCATTGCTTGTGTGTTCTTATACTAAAACCATCACTAGAGTCATTGCATGTGTGTTCTTTCCACAAACAACACATTGATCCACCAGTGTTCATTGCATGTGTGTTATTTTCCAAAAACCACATATGGATCAACCAGTGGTCATTGCATGTGTGTTCTTTTCACAAACCACATGTGGACCCACTAGATTCATTGCAAGTGTGTTCTTATACTAAAACCAGCACTAGACTCATTGCATGTGTGTCCTTTTCCACAAACCACACATGGATCCACTAGACTCATTGCATGTGTGTTCTTTTCCACAAGCAACTTATGGATCAACCAGTGGTGATTGCATGTGTGTTCTTTTCACAAACTACATGTGGACCCACTAGAGTCATTGTATGTGTGTTCTTATACTAAAACTAGCACTAGAGTCATTGCATGTGTGTTGTATCCACAAACCACACATGGATCAACCAGTGTCATTGCATGTGTGTTCTTTCCACAAACCACATATGGATCAACCAGTGGTCATTGCATGTGTGTTCTTTCCACAAACCACACATGGATCAAACAGTGGTCATTGCATGTGTGTTCTTTTCCACAAACCACACATGGATCAACCTATGGGCATTGCATGTGTGTTCTTTCCACAATACACATATGGATCAACCAGTGGTCATTGCATGTGTGTTCTTTTCCACAAACCACATATGGATCAACTAGTGGTCATAGCATGTGTGTTCTTTCCACAAACCGCACATGGATCAACCAGTGGTCATCGCATGTGTGTTCTTTCCACAAACCAATTATGGATCCACTAGTGGTCATTCCATGTGTGTTCTTTTCCACAAACCACATATGGATCAACCAGTGGTAATTGCATGTGTGTTCTTTTCACAAACCACATATGGACCCACTATAGTCATTGCATGTGTGTTCTCTCCACAAACCACACATGGATCAACAGTGGTCTTGCATGTGTGTTCTTTTCCACAAACCACTTATGGATCAACGAGTGGTCATTGCATGTGTGTTCTTTCCACAAACCACTTATGGATCCACTAGTGTTCATTGCATGTGTGTTCTTTCCACAAACCACTTATGGATCAACCAGTGTTCATTGCATGTGTGTTCTTTTCCACAAACCAGTTATGGATCATCCTGTGGTCATTGCATGTGTGGTCTTTTCAGAAACCACACATGGATCAACCTGTGGTCATTGCATGTGTGTTCTTTCCACAAACCACATATGGATCAACCAGTGGTCACTGCATGTGTGTTCTTTTCCACAAACCACATATGGATAAACTAGTGGTCATAGCATGTGTGTTCTTTCCACAAACCACACATGGATCAACCAGTTGTCATTGCATGTGTGCTCCTTTCCACAAACCACACATGGATCAAGCAGTGTCATTGCATGTGTGTTCTTTCCACAAACCATATATGGACCAACTAGTGGTCATTGCATGTGTGTTCTTTTCACAAACCACATGTGAACCCACTAGAGTCATTGCATGTGTGTTCTTTTCACAAACCACACATGGATCCACCACTGTCATTGCATGTGTGTTATTTCCACAAACCACAAATGGATCAACAAGTGGTCATTGCATGTGTGTTCTTTTCACAAACCACATATGGATCCATTAGAGTCATTGCATGTGTGTTCTTATACTAAAACTAGCACTAGAGTCATTGCATGTGTGTTCTTTCCACAAACCACTTATGGATCCACCAGTGTTCATTGCATTTGTGTTCTTTTCACAAACAACATATGGATCCACCAGTGGTCACTGCATGTGTGTTCTTTCCACAAACGACTTATGGATCAACCAGTGGTCATTGCAAGTGTGTTTTTTCCACAGACCACTTATGGATCAACCAGTGGCCATTGCATGTGTGTTCTTTCCACAAACCACTTATGGATCTACCCTGGTATTACATGTGTGTTCTTTTCACAAACTACATGTGGACCCACTAGAGTCATTGCATGTGTGTTCTTATACTAAAACCAGCACTAGAGTCATTGCATGTGTGTTCTTTTCACAAACAACATATGGATCCACCAGTGTTCACTGCATGTGTGTTCTTTCCACAAACCACATATGGATCAACCAGTGGTCATTGCATGTGTGTTCTTTCCACAAACCACTTATGGATCCACCAGTGTTCATTGCATGTGTGTTCTTTTCCACAAACCACATATGGATCAACCAATGGTCATTGCATGTGTGTTCTTTTCACAAACCACATATGGACCCACTAGAGTCATTGCATGTGTGTTCTATCCATAAACCACACATGGATCAACTAGTGGTCTTGCATGTGTGTTCTTTTCTACAAACCACTTATGGATCAACCAGTGGTCATTGCATGTGTGTTCTTTCCACAAACCACACATGGATCCACCAGTGTTCATTGCATGTGTGTTCTTTTCCAAAAACCACATATGGATCGACTAGTGGTCTTTGCGTGTATGTTCTTTTCACAAACCACATGTGGACCCACTAGAGTCATTGCATGTGTGTTCTTTTCCACAAACCACACATGGATCCACTAGACTCATTGCATGTGTGTTCTTTTTCACAAACAACTTATGGATCAACCAGTGGTCATTGCATGTGTGTTCTTTTCACAAACTACATGTGGACCCACTAGAGTCATTGTATGTGTGTTCTTATACTAAAACTAGCACTAGAGTCATTGCATGTTTGTTCTATCCACAAACCACACATGGATCAACCAGTGGCATTGCATGTGTGTTCTTTTCACAAACCACACATGGATCAACCAGTGTCATTGCATGTGTGTTCTTTCCACAAACCACTTATGGATCCATTAGAGTCATTGCATGTGTGTTATTTCCACAAACCACACATGGATCAACCACTAGAGTCATTGCATGTCTGGTATTTCCACAAACCACACATGGATCAACCACTAGAGTCATTGCATGTGTGTTATTTCCACAAACCACACATGGATCAACCACTAGAGTCATTGCATGTGTGTTCTTTTCCACAAACCACTTATGGATCAACCAGTGGTCATTGCATGTGTGTTCTTTTCCACAATCCACACATGGATCCACCGGTGTTCATTGCATCTGTGTTCTTTTCCAAAAACCACATATGGTTCAACCAGTGGTCATTGCATGTGTGTTCTTATACTAAATCTAGCACTAGAGTCATTGCATGTGTGTTCTTTTCACAAACCACACATGGATCAACCAGTGGTCATTGCATGTGTGTTCTTTCCACAAACCACATATGGATCAACCAGTGGTCATTGCATGTGTGTTCTTTTCCACAAACCACATATGGATCAACCAGTGGTCATTGCATGTGTGTTCTTTCCACAAACAACACATGGATAAACCAGTGGTCATTGCATGTTAGTTCTTTCCACAAACCACACATGGATCAACCAGTGGTCATTGCATGTGTGTTCTTTTCCACAAACCACACATGGATCCACCCGTGTTAACTCCATGTGTGTTCTTTCCACAAACCACATATGGATCAACCAGTGGTCATTGCATGTGTGTTCTTTCCACAAACCACTTATGGATCCACCATTATTCATTGCATGTGTGTTCTATTCCAAAAACCACATATGGATCAACCAGTGGTCATTGCATGTGTGTTCTTATACTAAAACCAGCACTAGAGTCATTCCATGTGTGTTCTTTTCACAAACCACACATGGATCAGCCACTGTCATTGTATGTGTGTTCTTTCCACAAACAACACATGGATCCACCACTGTCATTGCATGTGTGTTCTTTCCACAAACCACACATGGATCAACAAGTGGTCATTGCATGTGGGTTCTTTTCACAAACCACATATGGATACATTAGAGTCATTGCATGTGTGTTCTTATACTAAAACTAGCACTAGTGTTATTGCATGTGTGTTCTTTCCACAAACCACACATGGATCAAGCAGTGTTCATTCCATGTGTGTTCTTTTCACAAACAACATATGGATCCACCAGTGGTCACTGCATGTGTGTTCTTTTCACAAACCACATATGGATCAACCAGTGTTCATTGCATGTGTGTTCTTTTCCACAAACCACTTATGGATCAACCAGTGGTCATTGCATGTGTGTTCTTTCCACAAACCACTTATGGATCCACCAGTGTTCATTGCATGTGTGTTCTTTCCACAAACCACTTATGGATCAACCAGTGGTCATTGCATGTGTGTTCTTTTCAGAAACCACACATGGATCAACCTGTGGTCATTGCATGTGTGGTCTTTTCAGAAACCACACATGGATCAACCTGTGGTCATTGCATGTGTGTTCTTTCCACAAACCACATATGGATCAACCAGTGGTCACTGCATGTGTGTTCTTTTCCACAAACCACATATGGATAAACTAGTGGTCATAGCATGTGTGTTCTTTCCACAAACCACACATGGATCAACCATTTGTCATTGCATGTGTGCTCCTTTCCACAAACCACACATGGATCAAGCAGTGTCATTGCATGTGTGTTCTTTCCACAAACCATATATGGACCAACTAGTGGTCATTGCATGTGTGTTCTTTTCACAAACCACATGTGAACACACTAGAGTCATTGCATGTGTGTTCTTATACTAAAACCAACACTAGAGTCATTGCATGTGTGTTCTTTTCACAAACCACACATGGATCCACCACTGTCATTGCATGTGTGTTCTTTCCACAAACCACAAATGGATCAACAAGTGGTCATTGCATGTGTGTTCTTTTCACAAACCACATATGGATCCATTAGAGTCATTGCATGTGTGTTCTTATACTAAAACTAGCACTAGAGTCATTGCAAGTGTGTTCTTTCCACAAACCACTTATGGATCCACCAGTGTTCATTGCATTTGTGTTCTTTTCACAAACAACATATGGATCCACCAGTGGTCATTGCATGTGTGTTCTTATACTAAAACTAGCACTAGAGTCATTGCATGTGTGTTCTTTTCACAAACCACACATAGATCAACCAGTGTCATTGCATGTGTGTTCTTTCCACAAACCACATATGGATCAACCAGTGGTCATTGCATGTGTGTTCTTTCCACAAACCACACATGGATCAAACAGTGGTCATTGCATGTGTGTTCTTTTCCACAAACCACACATGGATCAAGCAATGGCATTGCATGTGTGTTCTTTCCACAAACCACATATTAATCAACCAGTGGTAATTGAATGTGTGTTGTTTTCACAAACCACATGTGAACCCACTAGAGTCGTTGCATCTATGTTCTTATATTAAAACCAACACTAGAGTCATTGCATGTGTGTTCTTTTCACAAACCACACATGGATCCACCACTGTCATTGCATGTGTGTTCTTTCCACAAACCACACATGGATCAAAAAGTGGTCATTGCATGTGTGTTCTTTTCACAAACCACATATGGATCCATTAGAGTCATTGCATGTGTGTTCTTATACTAAAACTAGCACTAGTGTTATTGCATGTGTGTTCTTTCCACAAACCACACATGGATCAAGCAGTGTTCATTCCATGTGTGTTCTTTTCACAAACAACATATGGATCCACCAGTGGTCACTGCATGTTTGTTCTTTTCACAAACCACATATGGATCAACCAGTGTTCATTGCATGTGTGTTCTTTTCCACAAACCACTTATGGATCAACCAGTGGTCATTGCATGTGTGTTCTTATACTAAATCTAGCACTAGAGTCATTGCATGTGTGTTCTTTTCACAAACCACACATGGATCAACCAGTGGTCATTGCATGTGTGTTCTTTCCACAAACCACATATGGATCAACCAGTGGTCATTGCATGTGTGTTCTTTTCCACAAACCACATATGGATCAACCAGTGGTCATTGCATGTGTGTTCTTTCCACAAACAACACATGGATAAACCAGTGGTCATTGCATGTTAGTTCTTTCCACAAACCACACATGGATCAACCAGTGGTCATTGCATGTGTGTTCTTTTCCACAAACCACACATGGATCCACCCGTGTTAACTCCATGTGTGTTCTTTCCACAAACCACATATGGATCAACCAGTGGTCATTGCATGTGTGTTCTTTCCACAAACCACTTATGGATCCACCATTATTCATTGCATGTGTGTTCTATTCCAAAAACCACATATGGATCAACCAGTGGTCATTGCATGTGTGTTCTTATACTAAAACCAGCACTAGAGTCATTCCATGTGTGTTCTTTTCACAAACCACACATGGATCAGCCACTGTCATTGTATGTGTGTTCTTTCCACAAACAACACATGGATCCACCACTGTCATTGCATGTGTGTTCTTTCCACAAACCACACATGGATCAACAAGTGGTCATTGCATGTGGGTTCTTTTCACAAACCACATATGGATACATTAGAGTCATTGCATGTGTGTTCTTATACTACAACTAGCACTAGTGTTATTGCATGTGTGTTCTTTCCACAAACCACACATGGATCAAGCAGTGTTCATTCCATGTGTGTTCTTTTCACAAACAACATATGGATCCACCAGTGGTCACTGCATGTGTGTTCTTTTCACAAACCACATATGGATCAACCAGTGTTCATTGCATGTGTGTTCTTTTCCACAAACCACTTATGGATCAACCAGTGGTCATTGCATGTGTGTTCTTTCCACAAACCACTTATGGATCCACCAGTGTTCATTGCATGTGTGTTCTTTCCACAAACCACTTATGGATCAACCAGTGGTCATTGCATGTGTGTTCTTTTCAGAAACCACACATGGATCAACCTGTGGTCATTGCATGTGTGGTCTTTTCAGAAACCACACATGGATCAACCTGTGGTCATTGCATGTGTGTTCTTTTCCACAAACCACACATGGATCCACCCGTGTTAACTCCATGTGTGTTCTTTCCACAAACCACATATGGATCAACCAGTGGTCATTGCATGTGTGTTCTTTCCACAAACCACTTATGGATCCACCATTATTCATTGCATGTGTGTTCTATTCCAAAAACCACATATGGATCAACCAGTGGTCATTGCATGTGTGTTCTTATACTAAAACCAGCACTAGAGTCATTCCATGTGTGTTCTTTTCACAAACCACACATGGATCAGCCACTGTCATTGTATGTGTGTTCTTTCCACAAACAACACATGGATCCACCACTGTCATTGCATGTGTGTTCTTTCCACAAACCACACATGGATCAACAAGTGGTCATTGCATGTGGGTTCTTTTCACAAACCACATATGGATACATTAGAGTCATTGCATGTGTGTTCTTATACTAAAACTAGCACTAGTGTTATTGCATGTGTGTTCTTTCCACAAACCACACATGGATCAAGCAGTGTTCATTCCATGTGTGTTCTTTTCACAAACAACATATGGATCCACCAGTGGTCACTGCATGTGTGTTCTTTTCACAAACCACATATGGATCAACCAGTGTTCATTGCATGTGTGTTCTTTTCCACAAACCACTTATGGATCAACCAGTGGTCATTGCATGTGTGTTCTTTCCACAAACCACTTATGGATCCACCAGTGTTCATTGCATGTGTGTTCTTTCCACAAACCACTTATGGATCAACCAGTGGTCATTGCATGTGTGTTCTTTTCAGAAACCACACATGGATCAACCTGTGGTCATTGCATGTGTGGTCTTTTCAGAAACCACACATGGATCAACCTGTGGTCATTGCATGTGTGTTCTTTCCACAAACCACATATGGATCAACCAGTGGTCACTGCATGTGTGTTCTTTTCCACAAACCACATATGGATAAACTAGTGGTCATAGCATGTGTGTTCTTTCCACAAACCACACATGGATCAACCATTTGTCATTGCATGTGTGCTCCTTTCCACAAACCACACATGGATCAAGCAGTGTCATTGCATGTGTGTTCTTTCCACAAACCATATATGGACCAACTAGTGGTCATTGCATGTGTGTTCTTTTCACAAACCACATGTGAACACACTAGAGTCATTGCATGTGTGTTCTTATACTAAAACCAACACTAGAGTCATTGCATGTGTGTTCTTTTCACAAACCACACATGGATCCACCACTGTCATTGCATGTGTGTTCTTTCCACAAACCACAAATGGATCAACAAGTGGTCATTGCATGTGTGTTCTTTTCACAAACCACATATGGATCCATTAGAGTCATTGCATGTGTGTTCTTATACTAAAACTAGCACTAGAGTCATTGCAAGTGTGTTCTTTCCACAAACCACTTATGGATCCACCAGTGTTCATTGCATTTGTGTTCTTTTCACAAACAACATATGGATCCACCAGTGGTCATTGCATGTGTGTTCTTATACTAAAACTAGCACTAGAGTCATTGCATGTGTGTTCTTTTCACAAACCACACATAGATCAACCAGTGTCATTGCATGTGTGTTCTTTCCACAAACCACATATGGATCAACCAGTGGTCATTGCATGTGTGTTCTTTCCACAAACCACACATGGATCAAACAGTGGTCATTGCATGTGTGTTCTTTTCCACAAACCACACATGGATCAAGCAGTGGCATTGCATGTGTGTTCTTTCCACAAACCACATATTAATCAACCAGTGGTAATTGAATGTGTGTTGTTTTCACAAACCACATGTGAACCCACTAGAGTCGTTGCATCTATGTTCTTATATTAAAACCAACACTAGAGTCATTGCATGTGTGTTCTTTTCACAAACCACACATGGATCCACCACTGTCATTGCATGTGTGTTCTTTCCACAAACCACACATGGATCAAAAAGTGGTCATTGCATGTGTGTTCTTTTCACAAACCACATATGGATCCATTAGAGTCATAGCATGTGTGTTCTTATACTAAAACTAGCACTAGTGTTATTGCATGTGTGTTCTTTCCACAAACCACACATGGATCAAGCAGTGTTCATTCCATGTGTGTTCTTTTCACAAACAACATATGGATCCACCAGTGGTCACTGCATGTTTGTTCTTTTCACAAACCACATATGGATCAACCAGTGTTCATTGCATGTGTGTTCTTTTCCACAAACCACTTATGGATCAACCAGTGGTCATTGCATGTGTGTTCTTTCCACAAACCACTTATGGATCCACCAGTGTTCATTGCATGTGTGTTCTTTCCACAAACCACTTATGGATCAACCAGTGGTCATTGCATGTGTGTTCTTTTCAGAAACCACACATGGATCCACCTGTGGTCATTGCATGTGTGGTCTTTTCAGAAACCACACATGGATCAACCTGTGGTCATTGCATGTGTGTTCTTTCCACAAACCACATATGGATCAACCAATGGTCACTGCATGTGTGTTCTTTTCCACAAACCACATATGGATAAACTAGTGGTCATAGCATTTGTGTTCTTTCCACAAACCACACATGGATCAACCATTTGTCATTGCATGTGTGCTCCTTTCCACAAACCACACATGGATCAAGCAGTGTCATTGCATGTGTGTTCTTTCCACAAACCATATATGGACCAACTAGTGGTCATTGCATGTGTGTTCTTTTCACAAACCACATGTGAACACACTAGAGTCATTGCATGTGTGTTCTTATACTAAAACCAACACTAGAGTCATTGCATGTGTGTTCTTTTCACAAACCACACATGGATCCACCACTGTCATTGCATGTGTGTTCTTTCCACAAACCACAAATGGATCAACAAGTGGTCATTGCATGTGTGTTCTTTTCACAAACCACATATGGATCCATTAGAGTCATTGCATGTGTGTTCTTATACTAAAACTAGCACTAGAGTCATTGCAAGTGTGTTCTTTCCACAAACCACTAATGGATCCACCAGTGTTCATTGCATTTGTGTTCTTTTCACAAACAACATATGGATCCACCAGTGGTCATTGCATGTGTGTTCTTATACTAAAACTAGCACTAGAGTCATTGCATGTGTGTTCTTTTCACAAACCACACATAGATCAACCAGTGTCATTGCATGTGTGTTCTTTCCACAAACCACATATGGATCAACCAGTGGTCATTGCATGTGTGTTCTTTCCACAAACCACACATCGATCAAACAGTGGTCATTGCATGTGTGTTCTTTTCCACAAACCACACCTGGATCAAGCAGTGGCATTGCATGTGTGTTCTTTCCACAAACCACACATAGATCAACCAGTGTCATTGCATGTGTGTTCTTTCCACAAACCACATATGGATCAACCAGTGGTCATTGCATGTGTGTTCTTTCCACAAACCACACATGGATCAAACAGTGGTCATTGCATGTGTGTTCTTTTCCACAAACCACACATGGATCAAGCAGTGGCATTGCATGTGTGTTCTTTCCACAAACCACATATTAATCAACCAGTGGTAATTGAATGTGTGTTGTTTTCACAAACCACATGTGAACCCACTAGAGTCGTTGCATCTATGTTCTTATATTAAAACCAACACTAGAGTCATTGCATGTGTGTTCTTTTCACAAACCACACATGGATCCACCACTGTCATTGCATGTGTGTTCTTTCCACAAACCACACCTGGATCAAAAAGTGGTCATTGCATGTGTGTTCTTTTCACAAACCACATATGGATCCATTAGAGTCATTGCATGTGTGTTCTTATACTAAAACTAGCACTAGTGTTATTGCATGTGTGTTCTTTCCACAAACCACACATGGATCAAGCAGTGTTCATTCCATGTGTGTTCTTTTCACAAACAACATATGGATCCACCAGTGGTCACTGCATGTTTGTTCTTTTCACAAACCACATATGGATCAACCAGTGGTCATTGCATGTGTGTTCTTTCCACAAACCACACATCGATCAAACAGTGGTCATTGCATGTGTGTTCTTTTCCACAAACCACACATGGATCAAGCAGTGGCATTGCATGTGTGTTCTTTCCACAAACCACATATTAATCAACCAGTGGTAATTGAATGTGTGTTGTTTTCACAAACCACATGTGAACCCACTAGAGTCGTTGCATCTATGTTCTTATATTAAAACCAACACTAGAGTCATTGCATGTGTGTTCTTTTCACAAACCACACATGGATCCACCACTGTCATTGCATGTGTGTTCTTTCCACAAACCACACATGGATCAAAAAGTGGTCATTGCATGTGTGTTCTTTTCACAAACCACATATGGATCCATTAGAGTCATTGCATGTGTGTTCTTATACTAAAACTAGCACTAGTGTTATTGCATGTGTGTTCTTTCCACAAACCACACATGGATCAAGCAGTGTTCATTCCATGTGTGTTCTTTTCACAAACAACATATGGATCCACCAGTGGTCACTACATGTTTGTTCTTTTCACAAACCACATATGGATCAACCAGTGTTCATTGCAAGTGTGTTCTTTTCCACAAACCACTTATGGATCAACCAGTGGTCATTGCATGTGTGTTCTTTCCACAAACCACTTATGGATCCACCAGTGTTCATTGCATGTGTGTTCTTTCCACAAACCACTTATGGATCAACCAGTGGTCATTGCATGTGTGTTCTTTTCAGAAACCACACATGGATCCACCTGTGGTCATTGCATGTGTGGTCTTTTCAGAAACCACACATGGATCAACCTGTGGTCATTGCATGTGTGTTCTTTCCACAAACCACATATGGATCAACCAGTGGTCACTGCATGTGTGTTCTTTTCCACAAACCACATATGGATAAACTAGTGGTCATAGCATGTGTGTTCTTTCCACAAACCACACATGGATCAACCATTTGTCATTGCATGTGTGCTCCTTTCCACAAACCACACATGGATCAAGCAGTGTCATTGCATGTGTGTTCTTTCCACAAACCATATATGGACCAACTAGTGGTCATTGCATGTGTGTTCTTTTCACAAACCACATGTGAACACACTAGAGTCATTGCATGTGTGTTCTTATACTAAAACCGACACTAGAGTCATTGCATGTGTGTTCTTTTCACAAACCACACATGGATCCACCACTGTCATTGCATGTGTGTTCTTTCCACAAACCACAAATGGATCAACAAGTGGTCATTGCATGTGTGTTCTTTTCACAAACCACATATGGATCCATTAGAGTCATTGCATGTGTGTTCTTATACTAAAACTAGCACTAGAGTCATTGCAAGTGTGTTCTTTCCACAAACCACTAATGGATCCACCAGTGTTCATTGCATTTGTGTTCTTTTCACAAACAACATATGGATCCACCAGTGGTCATTGCATGTGTGTTCTTATACTAAAACTAGCACTAGAGTCATTGCATGTGTGTTCTTTTCACAAACCACACATAGATCAACCAGTGTCATTGCATGTGTGTTCTTTCCACAAACCACATATGGATCAACCAGTGGTCATTGCATGTGTGTTCTTTCCACAAACCACACATGGATCAAACAGTGGTCATTGCATGTGTGTTCTTTTCCACAAACCACACCTGGATCAAGCAGTGGCATTGCATGTGTGTTCTTTCCACAAACCACATATTAATCAACCAGTGGTAATTGAATGTGTGTTGTTTCCACAAACCACATGTGAACCCACTAGAGTCGTTGCATCTATGTTCTTATATTAAAACCAACACTAGAGTCATTGCATGTGTGTTCTTTTCACAAACCACACATGGATCCACCAGTGTCATTGCATGTGTGTTCTTTCCACAAACCACACATGGATCAAAAAGTGGTCATTGCATGTGTGTTCTTTTCACAAACCACATATGGATCCATTAGAGTCATTGCATGTGTGTTCTTATACTAAAACTAGCACTAGTGTTATTGCATGTGTGTTCTTTCCACAAACCACACATGGATCAAGCAGTGTTCATTCCATGTGTGTTCTTTTCACAAACAACATATGGATCCACCAGTGGTCACTGCATGTTTGTTCTTTTCACAAACCACATATGGATCAACCAGTGTTCATTGCATGTGTGTTCTTTTCCACAATTCACTTATGGATCAACCAGTGGTCATTGCATGTGTGTTCTTTCCACAAACCACTTATGGATCCACCAGTGTTCATTGCATGTGTGTTCTTTCCACAAACCACTTATGGATCAACCAGTGGTCATTGCATGTGTGTTCTTTTCAGAAACCACACATGGATCAACCTGTGGTCATTGCATGTGTGGTCTTTTCAGAAACCACACATGGATCAACCTGTGGTCATTGCATGTGTGTTCTTTCCACAAACCACATATGGATCAACCAGTGGTCACTGCATGTGTGTTCTTTTCCACAAACCACATATGGATAAACTAGTGGTCATAGCATGTGTGTTCTTTCCACAAACCACACATGGATCAACCATTTGTCATTGCATGTGTGCTCCTTTCCACAAACCACACATGGATCAAGCAGTGTCATTGCATGTGTGTTCTTTCCACAAACCATATATGGACCAACTAGTGGTCATTGCATGTGTGTTCTTTTCACAAACCACATGTGAACACACTAGAGTCATTGCATGTGTGTTCTTATACTAAAACCAACACTAGAGTCATTGCATGTGTGTTCTTTTCACAAACCACACATGGATCCACCACTGTCATTGCATGTGTGTTCTTTCCACAAACCACAAATGGATCAACAAGTGGTCATTGCATGTGTGTTCTTTTCACAAACCACATATGGATCCATTAGAGTCATTGCATGTGTGTTCTTATACTAAAACTAGCACTAGAGTCATTGCAAGTGTGTTCTTTCCACAAACCACTTATGGATCCACCAGTGTTCATTGCATTTGTGTTCTTTTCACAAACAACATATGGATCCACCAGTGGTCATTGCATGTGTGTTCTTATACTAAAACTAGCACTAGAGTCATTGCATGTGTGTTCTTTTCACAAACCACACATAGATCAACCAGTGTCATTGCATGTGTGTTCTTTCCACAAACCACATATGGATCAACCAGTGGTCATTGCATGTGTGTTCTTTCCACAAACCACACATGGATCAAACAGTGGTCATTGCATGTGTGTTCTTTTCCACAAACCACACATGGATCAAGTAGTGGCATTGCATGTGTGTTCTTTCCACAAACCACATATTAATCAACCAGTGGTAATTGAATGTGTGTTGTTTTCACAAACCACATGTGAACCCACTAGAGTCGTTGCATCTATGTTCTTATATTAAAACCAACACTAGAGTCATTGCATGTGTGTTCTTTTCACAAACCACACATGGATCCACCACTGTCATTGCATGTGTGTTCTTTCCACAAACCACACATGGATCAAAAAGTGGTCATTGCATGTGTGTTCTTTTCACAAACCACATATGGATCCATTAGAGTCATTGCATGTGTGTTCTTATACTAAAACTAGCACTAGTGTTATTGCATGTGTGTTCTTTCCACAAACCACACATGGATCAAGCAGTGTTCATTCCATGTGTGTTCTTTTCACAAACAACATATGGATCCACCAGTGGTCACTGCATGTTTGTTCTTTTCACAAACCACATATGGATCAACCAGTGTTCATTGCATGTGTGTTCTTTTCCACAAACCACTTATGGATCAACCAGTGGTCATTGCATGTGTGTTCTTTCCACAAACCACTTATGGATCCACTAGTGTTCATTGCATGTGTGTTCTTTCCACAAACCACTTATGGATCAACCAGTGGTCATTGCATGTGTGTTCTTTTTAGAAACCACACATGGATCCACCTGTGGTCATTGCATGTGTGGTCTTTTCAGAAACCACACATGGATCAACCTGTGGTCATTGCATGTGTGTTCTTTCCACAAACCACATATGGATCAACCAATGGTCACTGCATGTGTGTTCTTTTCCACAAACCACATATGGATAAACTAGTGGTCATAGCATTTGTGTTCTTTCCACAAACCACACATGGATCAACCATTTGTCATTGCATGTGTGCTCCTTTCCACAAACCACACATGGATCAAGCAGTGTCATTGCATGTGTGTTCTTTCCACAAACCATATATGGACCAACTAGTGGTCATTGCATGTGTGTTCTTTTCACAAACCACATGTGAACACACTAGAGTCATTGCATGTGTGTTCTTATACTAAAACCAACACTAGAGTCATTGCATGTGTGTTCTTTTCACAAACCACACATGGATCCACCACTGTCATTGCATGTGTGTTCTTTCCACAAACCACAAATGGATCAACAAGTGGTCATTGCATGTGTGTTCTTTTCACAAACCACATATGGATCCATTAGAGTCATTGCATGTGTGTTCTTATACTAAAACTAGCACTAGAGTCATTGCAAGTGTGTTCTTTCCACAAACCACTAATGGATCCACCAGTGTTCATTGCATTTGTGTTCTTTTCACAAACAACATATGGATCCACCAGTGGTCATTGCATGTGTGTTCTTATACTAAAACTAGCACTAGAGTCATTGCATGTGTGTTCTTTTCACAAACCACACATAGATCAACCAGTGTCATTGCATGTGTGTTCTTTCCACAAACCACATATGGATCAACCAGTGGTCATTGCATGTGTGTTCTTTCCACAAACCACACATGGATCAAACAGTGGTCATTGCATGTGTGTTCTTTTCCACAAACCACACATGGATCAAGCAGTGGCATTGCATGTGTGTTCTTTCCACAAACCACATATTAATCAACCAGTGGTAATTGAATGTGTGTTGTTTTCACAAACCACATGTGAACCCACTAGAGTCGTTGCATCTATATTCTTATATTAAAACCAACACTAGAGTCATTGCATGTGTGTTCTTTTCACAAACCACACATGGATCCACCACTGTCATTGCATGTGTGTTCTTTCCACAAACCACACATGGATCAAAAAGTGGTCATTGCATGTGTGTTCTTTTCACAAACCACATATGGATCCATTAGAGTCATTGCATGTGTGTTCTTATACTAAAACTAGCACTAGTGTTATTGCATGTGTGTTCTTTCCACAAACCACACATGGATCAAGCAGTGTTCATTCCATGTGTGTTCTTTTCACAAACAACATATGGATCCACCAGTGGTCACTGCATGTTTGTTCTTTTCACAAACCACATATGGATCAACCAGTGGTCATTGCATGTGTGTTCTTTCCACAAACCACACATCGATCAAACAGTGGTCATTGCATGTGTGTTCTTTTCCACAAACCACACATGGATCAAGCAGTGGCATTGCATGTGTGTTCTTTCCACAAACCACATATTAATCAACCAGTGGTAATTGAATGTGTGTTGTTTTCACAAACCACATGTGAACCCACTAGAGTCGTTGCATCTATGTTCTTATATTAAAACCAACACTAGAGTCATTGCATGTGTGTTCTTTTCACAAACCACACATGGATCCACCACTGTCATTGCATGTGTGTTCTTTCCACAAACCACACATGGATCAAAAAGTGGTCATTGCATGTGTGTTCTTTTCACAAACCACATATGGATCCATTAGAGTCATTGCATGTGTGTTCTTATACTAAAACTAGCACTAGTGTTATTGCGTGTGTGTTCTTTCCACAAACCACACATGGATCAAGCAGTGTTCATTCCATGTGTGTTCTTTTCACAAACAACATATGGATCCACCAGTGGTCACTACATGTTTGTTCTTTTCACAAACCACATATGGATCAACCAGTGTTCATTGCAAGTGTGTTCTTTTCCACAAACCACTTATGGATCAACCAGTGGTCATTGCATGTGTGTTCTTTCCACAAACCACTTATGGATCCACCAGTGTTCATTGCATGTGTGTTCTTTCCACAAACCACTTATGGATCAACCAGTGGTCATTGCATGTGTGTTCTTTTCAGAAACCACACATGGATCCACCTGTGGTCATTGCATGTGTGGTCTTTTCAGAAACCACACATGGATCAACCTGTGGTCATTGCATGTGTGTTCTTTCCACAAACCACATATGGATCAACCAGTGGTCACTGCAAGTGTGTTCTTTTCCACAAACCACATATGGATAAACTAGTGGTCATAGCATGTGTGTTCTTTCCACAAACCACACATGGATCAACCATTTGTCATTGCATGTGTGCTCCTTTCCACAAACCACACATGGATCAAGCAGTGTCATTGCATGTGTGTTCTTTCCACAAACCATATATGGACCAACTAGTGGTCATTGCATGTGTGTTCTTTTCACAAACCACATGTGAACACACTAGAGTCATTGCATGTGTGTTCTTATACTAAAACCGACACTAGAGTCATTGCATGTGTGTTCTTTTCACAAACCACACATGGATCCACCACTGTCATTGCATGTGTGTTCTTTCCACAAACCACAAATGGATCAACAAGTGGTCATTGCATGTGTGTTCTTTTCACAAACCACATATGGATCCATTAGAGTCATTGCATGTGTGTTCTTATACTAAAACTAGCACTAGAGTCATTGCAAGTGTGTTCTTTCCACAAACCACTAATGGATCCACCAGTGTTCATTGCATTTGTGTTCTTTTCACAAACAACATATGGATCCACCAGTGGTCATTGCATGTGTGTTCTTATACTAAAACTAGCACTAGAGTCATTGCATGTGTGTTCTTTTCACAAACCACACATAGATCAACCAGTGTCATTGCATGTGTGTTCTTTCCACAAACCACATATGGATCAACCAGTGGTCATTGCATGTGTGTTCTTTCCACAAACCACACATGGATCAAACAGTGGTCATTGCATGTGTGTTCTTTTCCACAAACCACACCTGGATCAAGCAGTGGCATTGCATGTGTGTTCTTTCCACAAACCACATATTAATCAACCAGTGGTAATTGAATGTGTGTTGTTTCCACAAACCACATGTGAACCCACTAGAGTCGTTGCATCTATGTTCTTATATTAAAACCAACACTAGAGTCATTGCATGTGTGTTCTTTTCACAAACCACACATGGATCCACCAGTGTCATTGCATGTGTGTTCTTTCCACAAACCACACATGGATCAAAAAGTGGTCATTGCATGTGTGTTCTTTTCACAAACCACATATGGATCCATTAGAGTCATTGCATGTGTGTTCTTATACTAAAACTAGCACTAGTGTTATTGCATGTGTGTTCTTTCCACAAACCACACATGGATCAAGCAGTGTTCATTCCATGTGTGTTCTTTTCACAAACAACATATGGATCCACCAGTGGTCACTGCATGTTTGTTCTTTTCACAAACCACATATGGATCAACCAGTGTTCATTGCATGTGTGTTCTTTTCCACAATTCACTTATGGATCAACCAGTGGTCATTGCATGTGTGTTCTTTCCACAAACCACTTATGGATCCACCAGTGTTCATTGCATGTGTGTTCTTTCCACAAACCACTTATGGATCAACCAGTGGTCATTGCATGTGTGTTCTTTTCAGAAACCACACATGGATCAACCTGTGGTCATTGCATGTGTGGTCTTTTCAGAAACCACACATGGATCAACCTGTGGTCATTGCATGTGTGTTCTTTCCACAAACCACATATGGATCAACCAGTGGTCACTGCATGTGTGTTCTTTTCCACAAACCACATATGGATAAACTAGTGGTCATAGCATGTGTGTTCTTTCCACAAACCACACATGGATCAACCATTTGTCATTGCATGTGTGCTCCTTTCCACAAACCACACATGGATCAAGAGTGTCATTGCATGTGTGTTCTTTCCACAAACCATATATGGACCAACTAGTGGTCATTGCATGTGTGTTCTTTTCACAAACCACATGTGAACACACTAGAGTCATTGCATGTGTGTTCTTATACTAAAACCAACACTAGAGTCATTGCATGTGTGTTCTTTTCACAAACCACACATGGATCCACCACTGTCATTGCATGTGTGTTCTTTCCACAAACGACAAATGGATCAACAAGTGGTCATTGCATGTGTGTTCTTTTCACAAACCACATATGGATCCATTAGAGTCATTGCATGTGTGTTCTTATACTAAAACTAGCACTAGAGTCATTGCAAGTGTGTTCTTTCCACAAACCACTTATGGATCCACCAGTGTTCATTGCATTTGTGTTCTTTTCACAAACAACATATGGATCCACCAGTGGTCATTGCATGTGTGTTCTTATACTAAAACTAGCACTAGAGTCATTGCATGTGTGTTCTTTTCACAAACCACACATAGATCAACCAGTGTCATTGCATGTGTGTTCTTTCCACAAACCACATATGGATCAACCAGTGGTCATTGCATGTGTGTTCTTTCCACAAACCACACATGGATCAAACAGTGGTCATTGCATGTGTGTTCTTTTCCACAAACCACACATGGATCAAGCAGTGGCATTGCATGTGTGTTCTTTCCACAAACCACATATTAATCAACCAGTGGTAATTGAATGTGTGTTGTTTTCACAAACCACATGTGAACCCACTAGAGTTGTTGCATCTATGTTCTTATATTAAAACCAACACTAGAGTCATTGCATGTGTGTTCTTTTCACAAACCACACATGGATCCACCACTGTCATTGCATGTGTGTTCTTTCCACAAACCACACATGGATCAAAAAGTGGTCATTGCATGTGTGTTCTTTTCAAAAACCACATATGGATCCATTAGAGTCATTGCATGTGTGTTCTTATACTAAAACTAGCACTAGTGTTATTGCATGTGTGTTCTTTCCACAAACCACACATGGATCAAGCAGTGTTCATTCCATGTGTGTTCTTTTCACAAACAACATATGGATCCACCAGTGGTCACTGCATGTTTGTTCTTTTCACAAACCACATATGGATCAACCAGTGTTCATTGCATGTGTGTTCTTTTCCACAAACCACTTATGGATCAACCAGTGGTCATTGCATGTGTGTTCTTTCCACAAACCACTTATGGATCCACCAGTGTTCATTGCATGTGTGTTCTTTCCACAAACCACTTATGGATCAACCAGTGGTCATTGCATGTGTGTTCTTTTCAGAAACCACACATGGATCCACCTGTGGTCATTGCATGTGTGGTCTTTTCAGAAACCACACATTGATCAACCTGTGGTCATTGCATGTGTGTTCTTTCCACAAACCACATATGGATCAACCAATGGTCACTGCATGTGTGTTCTTTTCCACAAACCACATATGGATAAACTAGTGGTCATAGCATTTGTGTTCTTTCCACAAACCACACATGGATCAACCATTTGTCATTGCATGTGTGCTCCTTTCCACAAACCACACATGGATCAAGCAGTGTCATTGCATGTGTGTTCTTTCCACAAACCATATATGGACCAACTAGTGGTCATTGCATGTGTGTTCTTTTCACAAACCACATGTGAACACACTAGAGTCATTGCATGTGTGTTCTTATACTAAAACCAACACTAGAGTCATTGCATGTGTGTTCTTTTCACAAACCACACATGGATCCACCACTGTCATTGCATGTGTGTTCTTTCCACAAACCACAAATGGATCAACAAGTGGTCATTGCATGTGTGTTCTTTTCACAAACCACATATGGATCCATTAGAGTCATTGCATGTGTGTTCTTATACTAAAACTAGCACTAGAGTCATTGCAAGTGTGTTCTTTCCACAAACCACTAATGGATCCACCAGTGTTCATTGCATTTGTGTTCTTTTCACAAACAACATATGGATCCACCAGTGGTCATTGCATGTGTGTTCTTATACTAAAACTAGCACTAGAGTCATTGCATGTGTGTTCTTTTCACAAACCACACATAGATCAACCAGTGTCATTGCATGTGTGTTATTTCCACAAACCACATATGGATCAACCAGTGGTCATTGCATGTGTGTTCTTTCCACAAACCACACATCGATCAAACAGTGGTCATTGCATGTGTGTTCTTTTCCACAAACCACACATGGATCAAGCAGTGGCATTGCATGTGTGTTCTTTCCACAAACCACATATTAATCAACCAGTGGTAATTGAATGTGTGTTGTTTTCACAAACCACATGTGAACCCACTAGAGTCGTTGCATCTATGTTCTTATATTAAAACCAACACTAGAGTCATTGCATGTGTGTTCTTTTCACAAACCACACATGGATCCACCACTGTCATTGCATGTGTGTTCTTTCCACAAACCACACATGGATCAAAAAGTGGTCATTGCATGTGTGTTCTTTTCACAAACCACATATGGATCCATTAGAGTCATTGCATGTGTGTTCTTATACTAAAACTAGCACTAGTGTTATTGCATGTGTGTTCTTTCCACAAACCACACATGGATCAAGCAGTGTTCATTCCATGTGTGTTCTTTTCACAAACAACATATGGATCCACCAGTGGTCACTGCATGTTTGTTCTTTTCACAAACCACATATGGATCAACCAGTGGTCATTGCATGTGTGTTCTTTCCACAAACCACACATGGATCAAACAGTGGTCATTGCATGTGTGTTCTTTTCCACAAACCACACATGGATCAAGCAGTGGCATTGCATGTGTGTTCTTTCCACAAACCACATATTAATCAACCAGTGGTAATTGAATGTGTGTTGTTTTCACAAACCACATGTGAACCCACTAGAGTCGTTGCATCTATGTTCTTATATTAAAACCAACACTAGAGTCATTGCATGTGTGTTCTTTTCACAAACCACACATGGATCCACCACTGTCATTGCATGTGTGTTCTTTCCACAAACCACACATGGATCAAAAAGTGGTCATTGCATGTGTGTTCTTTTCACAAACCACATATGGATCCATTAGAGTCATTGCATGTGTGTTCTTATACTAAAACTAGCACTAGTGTTATTGCATGTGTGTTCTTTCCACAAACCACACATGGATCAAGCAGTGTTCATTCCATGTGTGTTCTTTTCACAAACAACATATGGATCCACCAGTGGTCACTACATGTTTGTTCTTTTCACAAACCACATATGGATCAACCAGTGTTCATTGCAAGTGTGTTCTTTTCCACAAACCACTTATAGATCAACCAGTGGTCATTGCATGTGTGTTCTTTCCACAAACCACTTATGGATCCACCAGTGTTCATTGCATGTGTGTTCTTTCCACAAACCACTTATGGATCAACCAGTGGTCATTGCATGTGTGTTCTTTTCAGAAACCACACATGGATCCACCTGTGGTCATTGCATGTGTGGTCTTTTCAGAAACCACACATGGATCAACCTGTGGTCATTGCATGTGTGTTCTTTCCACAAACCACATATGGATCAACCAGTGGTCACTGCATGTGTGTTCTTTTCCACAAACCACATATGGATAAACTAGTGGTCATAGCATGTGTGTTCTTTCCACAAACCACACATGGATCAACCATTTGTCATTGCATGTGTGCTCCTTTCCACAAACCACACATGGATCAAGCAGTGTCATTGCATGTGTGTTCTTTCCACAAACCATATATGGACCAACTAGTGGTCATTGCATGTGTGTTCTTTTCACAAACCACATGTGAACACACTAGAGTCATTGCATGTGTGTTCTTATACTAAAACCAACACTAGAGTCATTGCATGTGTGTTCTTTTCACAAACCACACATGGATCCACCACTGTCATTGCATGTGTGTTCTTTCCACAAACCACAAATGGATCAACAAGTGGTCATTGCATGTGTGTTCTTTTCACAAACCACATATGGATCCATTAGAGTCATTGCATGTGTGTTCTTATACTAAAACTAGCACTAGAGTCATTGCAAGTGTGTTCTTTCCACAAACCACTAATGGATCCACCAGTGTTCATTGCATTTGTGTTCTTTTCACAAACAACATATGGATCCACCAGTGGTCATTGCATGTGTGTTCTTATACTAAAACTAGCACTAGAGTCATTGCATGTGTGTTCTTTTCACAAACCACACATAGATCAACCAGTGTCATTGCATGTGTGTTCTTTCCACAAACCACATATGGATCAACCAGTGGTCATTGCATGTGTGTTCTTTCCACAAACCACACATGGATCAAACAGTGGTCATTGCATGTGTGTTCTTTTCCACAAACCACACCTGGATCAAGCAGTGGCATTGCATGTGTGTTCTTTCCACAAACCACATATTAATCAACCAGTGGTAATTGAATGTGTGTTGTTTCCACAAACCACATGTGAACCCACTAGAGTCGTTGCATCTATGTTCTTATATTAAAACCAACACTAGAGTCATTGCATGTGTGTTCTTTTCACAAACCACACATGGATCCACCAGTGTCATTGCATGTGTGTTCTTTCCACAAACCACACATGGATCAAAAAGTGGTCATTGCATGTGTGTTCTTTTCACAAACCACATATGGATCCATTAGAGTCATTGCATGTGTGTTCTTATACTAAAACTAGCACTAGTGTTATTGCATGTGTGTTCTTTCCACAAACCACACATGGATCAAGCAGTGTTCATTCCATGTGTGTTCTTTTCACAAACAACATATGGATCCACCAGTGGTCACTGCATGTTTGTTCTTTTCACAAACCACATATGGATCAACCAGTGTTCATTGCATGTGTGTTCTTTTCCACAATTCACTTATGGATCAACCAGTGGTCATTGCATGTGTGTTCTTTCCACAAACCACTTATGGATCCACCAGTGTTCATTGCATGTGTGTTCTTTCCACAAACCACTTATGGATCAACCAGTGGTCATTGCATGTGTGTTCTTTTCAGAAACCACACATGGATCAACCTGTGGTCATTGCATGTGTGGTCTTTTCAGAAACCACACATGGATCAACCTGTGGTCATTGCATGTGTGTTCTTTCCACAAACCACATATGGATCAACCAGTGGTCACTGCATGTGTGTTCTTTTCCACAAACCACATATGGATAAACTAGTGGTCATAGCATGTGTGTTCTTTCCACAAACCACACATGGATCAACCATTTGTCATTGCATGTGTGCTCCTTTCCACAAACCACACATGGATCAAGCAGTGTCATTGCATGTGTGTTCTTTCCACAAACCATATATGGACCAACTAGTGGTCATTGCATGTGTGTTCTTTTCACAAACCACATGTGAACACACTAGAGTCATTGCATGTGTGTTCTTATACTAAAACCAACACTAGAGTCATTGCATGTGTGTTCTTTTCACAAACCACACATGGATCCACCACTGTCATTGCATGTGTGTTCTTTCCACAAACCACAAATGGATCAACAAGTGGTCATTGCATGTGTGTTCTTTTCACAAACCACATATGGATCCATTAGAGTCATTGCATGTGTGTTCTTATACTAAAACTAGCACTAGAGTCATTGCAAGTGTGTTCTTTCCACAAACCACTTATGGATCCACCAGTGTTCATTGCATTTGTGTTCTTTTCACAAACAACATATGGATCCACCAGTGGTCATTGCATGTGTGTTCTTATACTAAAACTAGCACTAGAGTCATTGCATGTGTGTTCTTTTCACAAACCACACATAGATTAACCAGTGTCATTGCATGTGTGTTCTTTCCACAAACCACATATGGATCAACCAGTGGTCATTGCATGTGTGTTCTTTCCACAAACCACACATGGATCAAACAGTGGTCATTGCATGTGTGTTCTTTTCCACAAACCACACATGGATCAAGCAGTGGCATTGCATGTGTGTTCTTTCCACAAACCACATATTAATCAACCAGTGGTAATTGAATGTGTGTTGTTTTCACAAACCACATGTGAACCCACTAGAGTCGTTGCATCTATGTTCTTATATTAAAACCAACACTAGAGTCATTGCATGTGTGTTCTTTTCACAAACCACACATGGATCCACCACTGTCATTGCATGTGTGTTCTTTCCACAAACCACACATGGATCAAAAAGTGGTCATTGCATGTGTGTTCTTTTCACAAACCACATATGGATCCATTAGAGTCATTGCATGTGTGTTCTTATACTAAAACTAGAACTAGAGTCATTGCATGTGTGTTCTTTCCACAAACCACTTATAGATCCACTAGTGTTCATTGCATGTGTGTTCTTTTCACAAACAACATATGGATCCACCAGTGGTCACTGCATGTGTGTTCTTTCCACAAACCACTTATGGATCAACCAATGGTGATTGCATGTGTGTTCTTTCTGCAAACCACTTATGGATCAACTAGTGGCCATTGCATGTGTGTTCTTTCCACAAACCACTTATGGATCAACCAGCTCCATTGCATGTGTGTTCTTTTCACAAACTACATGTGGACCCACTAGAGTAATTGCATGTGTGTTCTTATACTAACTATCACTAGAGTCATTGCATGTGTGTTCTTATACTAAAACTACCACTAGAGTCATTTCATGTGTGTTCTTTTGACAAACCACACATGGATCAACCAGTGGTCATTGCATGTGTGTTCTTTTCCACAAACCACATATGGATCAACTAGTGGTCATTGCATGTGTGTTCTTTCCACAAACCACACATGGATCAACCAGTGGTCATTGCATGTGTGTTCTTTTCCACAAACCACACATGGATCAAGCATTGTCATTGCATGTGTGTTCTTTCCACAAACCACATATGGATCAACCAGTGGTCATTGCATGTGTGTTCTTTTCACAAACCACATATGGATCAACCAGTGGTCATTGCATGTGTGTTCTTTTCACAAACCACATGTGAACCGACTAGAGTCATTGCATGTGTGTTCTTATACTAAAACAAACACTAGAGTCATTGCATATGTGTTATTTCCACAAACCACACATGGATCAACCAGTGTCATTGCATGTGTGTTCTTTGCACAAACCACATATGGATCAACCAGTGGTCATTCCATGTGTGTTCTTTTCACAAACGATACATGGATCAACCACTGTCATTGCATGTGTGTTATTTCCACAAACCACACATGGATGAACCACTAGAGTCATTGCATGTGTGTTATTTCCACAAACCACACATGGATCAACCACTAGAGTCATTGCATGTGTGTTCTTTCCACAAACCACACATGGATCAACCACTAGAGTCATTGCATGTGTGTTCTTATACTAAAGCTAGCACTAGAGTCATTGCATGTGTGTTCTTTCCACAAACCACACATGGATCAACCAGTGGAATTGCATGTCTGTTCTTTCCACCAACCACATATGGATCAACCAGTGGTCATTGCATGTGTGTTATTTTCCACAAACCACTTATGGATCCATTAGAGTCATTGCATGTGTGTTATTTCCACAAACCACACATGGATCGACCACTAGAGTCATTGCATGTGTGTTATTTCTGCAAACCACACATGGATCAACCACTAGATTCATTGCATGTGTTTTCTTTCCACAAACCACACATGGATCAACCAGTGTCATTGCATGTGTGTTGTTTCCACAAACCAGACATGGATCAACAAGTGGTCATTACATGTGTGTTCTTATACTAAAACCAACACTAGAGTCATTGCATGTGTGTTCTTTCCACAAACCACTTATGGATCCACCAGTGTTCATTGCATGTGTGTTCTTTCCACAAACCACTTATGGATCAACCAGTGGTCATTGCATGTGTGTTCTTTTCCAAAAACCACATACGGATCAACCAGTGGTCATTGCATGTGTGTTCTTATACTAAAACTAGCACTAGAGTCATTGCATGTGTGTTCTCTTCACAAACCACACATGGATCATCCAGTGGTCATTGCATGTGTGTTCTCTTCCACAAACCACATATGGATCAACCAGTGGTCATTGCATGTGTGTTCTTTCCACAAACCACACACGGATCAACCAGTGGTCATTGCATGTGTGTTCTTTTCCACAAACCACACATGGATCAAGCAGTGTCATTGCATGTGTGTTCTTTCCACAAACCACATATTACTCAACTAGTGGACATTGCATGTGTGTTGTTTTCACAAACAACATGTGAACCCACTAGATTCATTGCATGTGTGTTCTTATACTCAAACCAACACTAGAGTCATTGCATGTGTGTTCTTTTCACAAACCACACATGGATCCACCACCGTCATTGCATGTGTGTTCTTTCCACAAACCACACATGGATCAAAAAGTGGTCATTGCCTGTGTGTTCTTTTCACAAACCACATATGGATCCATTAGAGTCATTGCATGTGTGTTCTTATACTAAAACTAGCACTAGAGTCATTGCATGTGTGTTCTTTCCACAAACCACTTATGGATCCACCAATGTTCATTGCATGTGTGTTCTTTTCACAAACAACATATGGATCCACCAGTGGTCACTGCATGTGAGTTCTTTCCACAAACCACTTATGGATCAACCAATGGTCATTGCATGTGTGTTCTTTCCACAAACCACTTATGGATCAACCAGTGGTCATTGTATGTGTGTTCTTTCCACAGACCACACACGAATCAACCAGTGGTCATTGCATGTGTGGTCTTTTCCACAAACCACACCTGGATCAAGAAGTGTCATTGCATGTGTGTTCTTTCCACAATCCACATATGGATCAACCAGTGGTCATTGCATGTGTGTTCTTTTCACAAACCACGTATGGATCAACCAGTGGTCATTGCCTGTGTGTTCTTTTCACAAACCATATGTGAACCGACTAGAGTCATTGCTTGTGTGTTCTTATACTAAAACCAACACTAGAGTCATTGCATGTGTGTTATTTCCACAAACCACACATGGATCAACCACTAGAGTCATTGCATGTGTGTTCTTTGCACAAACCACACATGGATCAACCAGTGTCATTGCATGTGTGTTCTTTCCACAAACCACTTATGGATCAACCAATGGTGATTGCATGTGTGTTCTTTCTGCAAACCACTTATGGATCAACTAGTGGCCATTGCATGTGTGTTCTTTCCACAAACCACTTATGGATCAACCAGCTCCATTGCATGTGTGTTCTTTTCACAAACTACATGTGGACCCACTAGAGTAATTGCATGTGTGTTCTTATACTAACTATCACTAGAGTCATTGCATGTGTGTTCTTATACTAAAACTACCACTAGAGTCATTTCATGTGTGTTCTTTTGACAAACCACACATGGATCAACCAGTGGTCATTGCATGTGTGTTCTTTTCCACAAACCACATATGGATCAACTAGTGGTCATTGCATGTGTGTTCTTTCCACAAACCACACATGGATCAACCAGTGGTCATTGCATGTGTGTTCTTTTCCACAAACCACACATGGATCAAGCATTGTCATTGCATGTGTGTTCTTTCCACAAACCACATATGGATCAACCAGTGGTCATTGCATGTGTGTTCTTTTCACAAACCACATATGGATCAACCAGTGGTCATTGCATGTGTGTTCTTTTCACAAACCACATGTGAACCGACTAGAGTCATTGCATGTGTGTTCTTATACTAAAACAAACACTAGAGTCATTGCATATGTGTTATTTCCACAAACCACACATGGATCAACCAGTGTCATTGCATGTGTGTTCTTTGCACAAACCACATATGGATCAACCAGTGGTCATTCCATGTGTGTTCTTTTCACAAACGATACATGGATCAACCACTGTCATTGCATGTGTGTTATTTCCACAAACCACACATGGATGAACCACTAGAGTCATTGCATGTGTGTTATTTCCACAAACCACACATGGATCAACCACTAGAGTCATTGCATGTGTGTTCTTTCCACAAACCACACATGGATCAACCACTAGAGTCATTGCATGTGTGTTCTTATACTAAAGCTAGCACTAGAGTCATTGCATGTGTGTTCTTTCCACAAACCACACATGGATCAACCAGTGGAATTGCATGTCTGTTCTTTCCACCAACCACATATGGATCAACCAGTGGTCATTGCATGTGTGTTATTTTCCACAAACCACTTATGGATCCATTAGAGTCATTGCATGTGTGTTATTTCCACAAACCACACATGGATCGACCACTAGAGTCATTGCATGTGTGTTATTTCTGCAAACCACACATGGATCAACCACTAGATTCATTGCATGTGTTTTCTTTCCACAAACCACACATGGATCAACCAGTGTCATTGCATGTGTGTTGTTTCCACAAACCAGACATGGATCAACAAGTGGTCATTACATGTGTGTTCTTATACTAAAACCAACACTAGAGTCATTGCATGTGTGTTCTTTCCACAAACCACTTATGGATCCACCAGTGTTCATTGCATGTGTGTTCTTTCCACAAACCACTTATGGATCAACCAGTGGTCATTGCATGTGTGTTCTTTTCCAAAAACCACATACGGATCAACCAGTGGTCATTGCATGTGTGTTCTTATACTAAAACTAGCACTAGAGTCATTGCATGTGTGTTCTCTTCACAAACCACACATGGATCATCCAGTGGTCATTGCATGTGTGTTCTCTTCCACAAACCACATATGGATCAACCAGTGGTCATTGCATGTGTGTTCTTTCCACAAACCACACACGGATCAACCAGTGGTCATTGCATGTGTGTTCTTTTCCACAAACCACACATGGATCAAGCAGTGTCATTGCATGTGTGTTCTTTCCACAAACCACATATTAATCAACTAGTGGACATTGCATGTGTGTTGTTTTCACAAACAACATGTGAACCCACTAGATTCATTGCATGTGTGTTCTTATACTCAAACCAACACTAGAGTCATTGCATGTGTGTTCTTTTCACAAACCACACATGGATCCACCACCGTCATTGCATGTGTGTTCTTTCCACAAACCACACATGGATCAAAAAGTGGTCATTGCCTGTGTGTTCTTTTCACAAACCACATATGGATCCATTAGAGTCATTGCATGTGTGTTCTTATACTAAAACTAGCACTAGAGTCATTGCATGTGTGTTCTTTCCACAAACCACTTATGGATCCACCAATGTTCATTGCATGTGTGTTCTTTTCACAAACAACATATGGATCCACCAGTGGTCACTGCATGTGAGTTCTTTCCACAAACCACTTATGGATCAACCAATGGTCATTGCATGTGTGTTCTTTCCACAAACCACTTATGGATCAACCAGTGGTCATTGTATGTGTGTTCTTTCCACAGACCACACACGAATCAACCAGTGGTCATTGCATGTGTGGTCTTTTCCACAAACCACACCTGGATCAAGAAGTGTCATTGCATGTGTGTTCTTTCCACAATCCACATATGGATCAACCAGTGGTCATTGCATGTGTGTTCTTTTCACAAACCACGTATGGATCAACCAGTGGTCATTGCCTGTGTGTTCTTTTCACAAACCATATGTGAACCGACTAGAGTCATTGCTTGTGTGTTCTTATACTAAAACCAACACTAGAGTCATTGCATGTGTGTTATTTCCACAAACCACACATGGATCAACCACTAGAGTCATTGCATGTGTGTTCTTTGCACAAACCACACATGGATCAACCAGTGTCATTGCATGTGTGTTCTTTCCACAAACCACATATGGATCAACCAGTGGTCATTCCATGTGTGTTCTTTTCACAAACAACACATGGATTGACCATTCTCATTGCATGTGTGTTATTTCCACCAACCACACATGGATGAACCACTAGAGTCATTGCATGTGTGTTGTTTCCACAAACCACACATGGATTAACCACTAGAGTCAGTGCATGTGTGTTCTTTCCACAAACTACACATGGATCAACCACTAGATTCATTGCATGTGTGTTCTTTCCACAAACCACACATGGATCAACCAGTGGCATTGCATGTGTGTTCTTTCCACCAACCACATCTGGATCAACCAGTGGTCATTGCATGTGTGTTATTTTCCACAAACCACTTATGGATCCATTAGCGTCATTGCATGTGTTTTATATCCACAAACCACACATGGATCAACCACTAGAGTCATTGGATGTGTGTTATTTCCACAAACCACACATGGATCAACCACTGGAGTCATTGCATGTGTGTTCTTTCCACAAACCACACATGGATCAACCAGTGTCATTGCATGTGTGTTGTTTCCACAAACCACTTATGTATCAACAAGTGGTCATTGCATGTGTGTTCTTATACTAAAACCAGCACTAGAGTCATTGCATGTGTGTTATTGCCACAAACCACTTATGGATCCACTAGTGTTTATTGCATGTGTGTTCTTTCCACAAACCACTTATGGATCAACTAGTGTTCATTGCATGTGTGTTCTTTTCCACAAACCACTTATGGATAAACCGGTGGCATTGCATGTGTGTTCTTTTCACAAACCACATGTGGACCCACTAGAGTCAATGCATGTGTGTTCTTATACTAAAACCAGCACTAGAGTCATTGCATGTGCGTTCTTTTCACAAACCACACATGGATCAACCACTGTCATTGCATGTGTGTTATTTCCACAAACCACACATGGATCAACCACTAGAGTCATTGCATGCGTGTTATTTCCACAAACACACATGGATCAAGCACTAGAGTCATTGCATGTGTGTTCTTTCCACAAACCACACATGGATCCACCACTGTCATTGCATGTGTCTTATTTCCACAAACCACACATGGATCAACAAGTGGTCATTGCATGTGTGTTCTTTTCACAAACCAGATATCGATCCATTAGAGTCATTGCATGTGTGTTCTTTTCACAAACCAGATATCGATCCATTAGAGTCATTGCATGTGTGTTCTTATACTAAAACTAGCACTAGAGTCATTGCATGTGTGTTCTTTCCACAAACCACACATGGATCCACCAGTGGTCACTGCATGTGTGTTCTTTTTACAAACCACATATGGATCAACCAGTGTTCATTGCATGTGTGTTCTTTTCCACAAACCACTTATGGATCAACCAGTGGTCATTGCATGCGTGTTCTTTTCTGAAATCCACACATGCATCCGCTAGTGTTCATTGCATGTGTGTTCTTTTCCAAAAACCACATATGGATCAACCAGTGGTCATTGCATGTGTGTTCTTATACTAAAACTAGCACTAGAGTCATTGCATGTGTGTTCTTTTCACAAACCACACTTGGATCAACCAGTGGTCATTGCATGTGTGTTGTTTCCACAAACCACATATGGATCAACCAGTGGTCATTGCATGTGTGTTCTTTTCCACAAACCACATATGGATCACCCAGTGGTCATTGCATGTGTGTTCTTTCCACAAACCACACATGGATCAACAAGTGGTTATTGCATGTGTGTTCGTTTCCACAAACCACAAATGAATCAAGAAGTGTCATTGCATGTGTGTTCTTTCCACAAACCACATATGGATCAACCAGTGGTCATTGCATCTGTGTCCTTTTCACAAACCACACATGGATCAACCACTGTCATTGCATGTGTGTTATTTCCACAAACCACACATGGATCAACCACTAGAGTCATTGCATGTGTGTTATTTCCACAAACCACAACATGGATCAACCACTAAATTCAATGCATATGTGTTCTTTCCACAAACCACATATGGATCAACCAGTGGTCATTGCGTGTGTGTTCTTTTCACAAACTACATATGGATCAACTAGTGGTTATTGCAAGTGTGTTCTTTTCACAAACCACATGTGAACCCACTACAGTCATTGCATGTGTGTTCTCATACTAAAACCAACACTAGAGTCATTGCATCTGTGTTATCTCCACAAACCAAACATGGATCAACCACTAAAGTCATTGCATGTGTGTTCTTTGCACAAACCACACATGGATCAACCAGTGTCATTGCATGTGTGTTCTTTCCACAAACCACATCTGGATCAACTAGTGGTCATTGCATGTGTGTTCTATCCACAAACCACTTATGGATCAACCACTGTCATTGCATGTGTGTTATTTCCACAAACCACACATGGATCAACCACTAGAGTCATTGCATGTGTGTTATTTCCACAAACCACACATGGATCAACCAGTAGAGTCATTGAATGTGTGTTCTTTCCACAAACCACACATGGATTTACCACTAGAGTCAGTGCATGTGTGTTCTTTCCACAAACCACACATGGATCAACAAGTGGTCATTGCATGTGTGTTCTTTTCAGAAATCACATATGGATCCATTAGAGTCATTGCATGTGTGTTCTTATACTAAAACTAGCACTAGAGTCATTGCATGTGTGTTCTTTCCACAAACCACTTATGGATCAACTAGTGGCCGTTGCATGAGTGTTCTTTCCACAAACCACTTATGGATCAACCAGTGGCATTGCATGTGTGTTCTTTTCACAAACTACATGTGGACCCACTAGAGTCATTGCATGTGTGTTATTATAGTAACTAGCACTAGAGTCATGGCATGTGTGTTCTTATACTAAAGCTAGCACTAGAGTCATTGCATGTGTGTTCTTTTCACAAACCACACATGGATCAACCAATGGTCATTGCATGTGTGTTCTTTTCAACAAACCACATATGGATCAACCAGTGGTCATTGCATGTGTGTTCTTTCCACAAACCACACATGGATCAACCAGTGGTCATTTCATGTGTGTTCTTTTCCACAAACCACACATGAATCAAGAAGTGTCATTGCATGTGTGTTCTTTCCACAAACCACATATGGATCAACCAGTGGTCATTGCATGTTTGTTCTTTTCACAAACCACATATGGATCAACCAGTGGTGATTGCATGTGTGTTCTTTTCACAAACCACATGTGAACAGACTAGAGTCATTGCATGTGTGTTCTTATACTGAAACCAACACTAGAGTCATTCCATGTGTGTTATTTACACAAACCACACATGGATCAACCACTAGAGTCATTGCATGTGTGTTCTTTGCACAAACCACACATGGATCAACCAGTGTCATCGCATGTGTGTTCTTTGCACAAACCACATATGGATCAACCAGTGGTCATTACATGCGTGTTCTTTTCACAAACCACACATGGATCAACCACTGTCATTGCATGTGTGTTATTTCCACAAACCACACATGGATGAACCACTAGAGTCATTGCATGTGTGTTATTTCCGCAAACCACACATGGATCAACCAGTAGAGTCATTGCATGTGTGTTCTTTCCACAAACCACACAATGATTAACCACTCGAGTCATTGCATGTGTGTTCTTTCCACAAACCACACATGGACGAACCAGTGGCATTGCATGTGTGTTCTTTCCACCAACCACATATGGATCAACCAGTGGTCATTGCATGTGTGTTATTTTCCACAAACCACTTATGGATCAACCAGTGGTCATTGCATGTGTGTTCTTTTCACAAACCACATGTGGAACCACTAGAGTCATTGCATGTGTGTTCTTATACTAAAACCAACACTAGAGTGATTGCATGTGCGTTCATTTCACAAACCACACATGGATCAACCATAGTCATTGCATGTGTGTTATTTCCACAAACCACACATGGATCAACCACTGTCATTGCATGTGTGTTATTTCCACAAACCACACATGGATCAACCACTAGAGTCATTGCATGTGTGTTATTTCCACAAACCACACATGGATCAACCACTAGAGTCATTGCATGTGTGTTCTTTCCACAAACCACACATGGATCCACCACTGTCATTGCATGTGTGTTCTTTCCACAAACCACACATGGATTAACAAGTGGTCATTGCATCTGTGTTATTTTCACAAACCACATATGGATCCATTAGAGTCATTGCATGTGTGTTCTTATACTAAAACTAGCACTAGAGTCATTGCATGTGTGTTCTTTCCACAAACCACACATGGATCAAGCAGTGTTCATTGCATGTGTGTTCTTTTCACAAACAACATATCGATCCACCATTGGTCACTGCATGTGTGTTCTTTTCACAAACCACATATGGATCAACCAGTGTTCATTGCATGTGTGTTCTTTTCCAAAAACCACTTATGGATCAACCAGTGGTCATTACATGTGTGTTCTTTTCCGAAATCCACACATGGATCCACCAGTGTTCATTGCATGTGTGTTATTTCCAAAAACCACAAATGGATCAAATAAAGACTGCATTTATTACCCCGTACGGGGCTTATTGCTATCGCACAATGCCATTCGGCCTGCGAAATGCAGGAGCAACATATCAGAGATGCATGCAAAAATGTCTACACGATCAAATAGGAAAGAACGTACAAGTATATGTAGATGACGTGGTCATTAAAACCAAGGAAAGCAAAACGTTACTGGAGGATGTACGGCAGACTTTCGCGAACTTGAGAAGGTTCCGAATGAAGTTTAATCCGGACAAGTGCATGTTTGGCGTGCCGGCAGGAAAATTACTCGGTTTTCTTGTATCTAGCCGAGGTATAGAGGCCAACCCAACCAAGATAAAGGCGGTAGAAAGAATGGAGTTGCCGAGGTGTCTAAATGACGTACAAAAGTTCATAGGTTGTTTAGCCTCGCTCAGCCGATTTGTATGTCGGCTGGAAGAGAGGGCATTACCACTCTATCAACTGATGAAGAAATCAGATAAGTTCATTTGGACTCCACAAGCAGACAGTGCATTTCATGAATTGAAAAAGATGTTGGTCACCGCGCCTGTCTTAGCTTCTCCATTGTCAAAAGAGCCTATGCTACTCTACATAGTAGCCACTAACAGAGTAGTGAGTGTTGTAGTCGTAGTGGAACGACTCGAAGATGGTAAGTCGGTACAAAGGCCGGTGTATTATTTAAGTGAGGTGTTATCCACTTCAAAGCAGAATTAGCCACATTATCAGAAGATGGCTTATGGAGTATATATGTCGGCGAAAAAGCTTAAACATTACTTCGAAGAGCATCCCATCAAAGTGATTTGTGAGGCACCCATAGCCGACATATTGAGCAACAAAGACGCAAGTGGCCGAATAGCAAAATGGGCAATCGAATTGTCGCCATACGCTCCACAATTTGATAGGAGAGACGCAATCAAATCTCAAGCAGTCGCCGACTTCTTCGTAGACTGGGCCGAAGTGCAGTATGAGCCACCATTACCAGATCCAAATTATTGGACGATGCATTTTGATGGTTCCAAACTAAGACATGGTTTGGGGGCAGGAATAGTGTTAACCTCGCCTAAAAAAGATCAGTTGAAATATGTGCTACAAATACATTTTGCCGCATCTAATAACGTAGCCGAGTATGAAGCACTAGTCCATGGATTGAAGGTAGCAAAAGAGATCGGCATACGCCGAATCTTATGATATGGGGATTCGGACCTAGTAATACAGAAAGTCTCAGGCAACTGGGATGCATTAGATGCTAATATGGCTTTATACAGATTTCATGTGCAAAAGATCAGTGGATACTTTGAAGGATGTGAATTCCACCACATACCTCGGGCAGAAAATGATGCCGCAGACACGTTGTCAAAGCTCGGATCAACCCGGCAGTCAATTCCACCGGGTATTGCCCTGGAACACCTCAGAAAACCATCAATAATCCCTTCACCAGAATCTGAATCTATCTTTATTCCGGCTAATTCGGCAGCAGACAATGTGCCGATGGAAGTAGACCAGCAATATAACTCGGAATCCCCCAAGAAGAGGACAGCAGAAGTAAGCACCATCATAGAGAAGGCCGAGGTAGATATGTCGGCAGAAAACATGGAAATAGACAGTGAGGCCACACGAGAAAAAATCACACCGCTATGGGCGCAACCCATATTCTCTTACCTTAAAGACGCGATGCTACCGAGCAATGAAGTATTAGCAAGACAAACTGTAAGGAGAGCGAAAGCCTATACGATCATAAACAATGAGCTATATAAAAGAAGCGTCACAAGCGTATTGCATAAATGTGTGAGTTCGGCAGAAGGCCAGGAGATACTCCTAGATATCCATCAAGGAGAGTGTGGACACCATGCCTCATCTCGTGCCTTGGTAGCCAAAGCATTCAGGCATGGATTTTATTGGCCGACGGCGTTGAAAGAAGCCAAAGAGTTGGTTGAAAAATGCAATGGTTATCAGAGATATGCAACCAGGATACATATGCCATCGGCTGAGTTAAAAACAATACCCATCACTTGGCCATTTTCTGTGTGGGGCTTAGATATGGTGGGACCATTTAAGTCGGCCCGAGGGGGAATGACCCACATATTGGTTATGGTAGACAAGTTCACAAAATGGATTGAAGTGAAACCAATAAAAAAATGCGATGGGCCCACAGCAGTGAAATTCCTCAAAGATATTATTTTAAGATATGGCTATCCACACAGTGTTACTACAGATAACGGCACAAACTTTGCAGAAGGAGCCTTCGCTAGGTTTTGTAGAGAAAAACACATCAGGTGAGATGTTGCCTCTGTGGCTCACCCAGCATCTAACGGGCAAGTGGAAAGGTCTAATGGACTAGTACTGTCAGGAATAAAACCACGACTTGTTAAACCACTGCAAAGGTCGGCAGGATGTTGGATTGAGGAACTCCCAGCCGTATTATGGAGCCTTAGGACTACTCCGAATAGATCAACAGGGTACACACCATTCTTTCTGGTATACGGAGCAGAGGCCGTGCTTCCAGCCGACATAATACATGACTCGCCAAGAGTTACTCAATATACAACCTCAGAGGTAAACGAAATAGCTCGGCAAGATACTGTAGACCTGCTAGAAGAAGCCAGACAACTGGCACTATCACGATCAGCTATTTATCAGCAGAACTTACGACGATATCACAGCAAGAAGGTGAATCCAAGGGTATTCAAAGAAGGAGATTTAGTCCTCCGACTGGTGCAACGCACGGCCGGCATGCACAAGTTGTCACCTCCATGGGAGGGACCATTCATCGTGAGCAAAGCATTACATAATGATGCCTATTATCTAATCGACGCTCAGTCCCCTGGAAGGAACAAGGCAGACAAAGCTGGCGAAGAAACGAAGCGGCCATGGAATGTAGCTTTGCTTCGCCCATTTTACTCATAGCATAGTATTTCAAGGTCAAGAACCAATGATGTATTGAACCTCGGCACCCAGAGCAGTGACTCGGGGACTGCCATATGTTATTTCAATTTCATGTTATGTATCTGAACCAGGGCACCCAGAGCAGTGACTCGGGGACTGCCATATGTTATCTCAATTTCATGTTATGTATTTGAACCTCGGTGCCCAGAGCAGTGACTCGGGGACTGCCATGTGTTATTTCAATATCATGTTATATACTTGAACCTCGGCACCTAGAGCAGTGACCTCGGGGACTGCCGTCTATTATTTCAGTATCCTATGCACTAAATCTCGGCACCAGAGCAGTGACTCGGGGTAGCCATATATAATTTCCATTTCATATTAAATATTTGAACCTCGGCATCCAAAGCAGCGACTCGGGGACTGCCATATGCTGCCCCAGTTTTATGTCAAGGGCTACTCTGAGCAGCGCCTCGATATTAGTCCTATTATTTCTGAAATTTGGTTTACACATTGAAATTCGGCGCGATAAACAGTGATTCAGGGATTGCCATGTATTGTTCCAAAGCAGTAGTCAACCTCTGTTCAGAACAGATAAATATTAGGTGACATTCAGAGCTTACGCCTAGAATACTCGGCTAAACCACGAAAAACCGAAGACAAGGATACATCCTAAAGTCAGGAAATTGCGGGCCATCAAAGCAAGAATTCGGACGAACACCCACTTAAACAAAATAATAACAACTACAAGCGTATATGTCACAGCAGTACACGGCAAAAGAAATTCAAATCATACAGAGAATGGACAAATGTTTCGCGTACATCATACGCCCGGTATACCAGGGATAAGAAATAACTTAAGCGTCGTTCGCTGGGGAGGCAGCAACTCGGTCAGGCGCTGGGCACTCCGACGTAGGAGGAACTTCGACCGAGGTTGCCTCGCCCTCCATAGACCCAGATGCAACTTCAGCGGAAGCCCGAGGCTGCTCAGGAGCATCAGTCTGTGCAGTTGAATGCCCATTACCTTTGGAGGAGGACCGCGCATCACCGTCGCTGTCCGAGCTTGAACTGGAGCTTCCAGATGTGGCCGAGTCATCCTCACCCTCTCCTTGCTCAGCAGAATTGTTATCCGAGGCATCCTCAACTATGACCTCCTCATCCGGGTTTGGAAGAAAACTCGGCCCTTCATTCCAGGTATGCACGTCGGCATACTCGACGAGTTGGAAGGCGCGAGCTTGCCAAAGAGCGACGAAAGTGGGGTC
Organism: Avena sativa; assembly: GCA_916181665.1. Lineage (NCBI taxonomy): Eukaryota > Viridiplantae > Streptophyta > Magnoliopsida > Poales > Poaceae > Avena > Avena sativa. Next base: position 535,947,209 of record OV702289.1, on the reverse strand, counting down.
TTCAACCCAACGAGAACCAGTGCGCAGATTTCTCAGGATATCAAGAGAGATGTCTTCGTACCATGACATGATGATAGTAAGGGCCATATCAGCGCTAGCGCGCCTGGCTGATTCCCTCCAGAGACTTAATTGCCTCTCAGATGCCATGAGTCTTTTTACCAGTAATTCGACCTCGTTGATATCAGGAGTCCCAGAAGTGTTCGGCCAAAGAACGTGGTAAGCTCGAATGGCTGCTTCCACCAAATCCCGGCCCATAATTTTCATTGGACCAACTGCAGCACCAACAGCAACCAGGAAATCCTCCATTGAATACTCCGAGTCAGCGGCAACAGGAACACCTCGGCGCACACGAGCTGCAAGAACCGCTTTAGAACTCACAGGCTTGGCTTCGGGAAAATGATCTGCGCAAAACACGAATGTGTCAGGTGGCAGCAGGAACAAAAAAGAAAAAAAAATATAATTCGGCCGTGCTAAGAAGCTTACGATGGATGTAACTCATCATTATCTGAAGGTCTTTGGACCAATCGATCTTGCTCTTCTCAAAACGAGCAAGTTCCTCGCTCAATCCCTGGGTTTTCAGTTCGGCAGCCTCGAGGAGTTCTTTATTCTTCTGCAGCTCCAAAGCCAGCCGATTCTTCTCCTCGAAGAATTCCTGATCGACCTTTTCTAGTTCAGTTTTCTGAGAGAGCTTAAGGGTCTCCACCTCGGCCCGCAGGCGAGCTATTTCATCATCTTTTTCTTTTAGCTGCGCCGAATGAGTAGCGCTTTGTTCTAAAAAATGCAGCATCACGTCAGGCATAGGCGTGCAATCTTGGTGAGATGCTGCGAAGGTTTGCAACTCGGCTTTGCCACAGCCAAACAAAATAAAAAAGTTTAGCGCGTATTCTAAAGGGCGAAAAGGTGTAGGGTAAGAGGGAAACTAACCTTCCAAGATCTTGACTTTCTTCTCAAGACGAATGTTGAGATTATTGATATTACCTGTTTACCAAAAAAGTGAGCCGACACCTCGCGGACAAAAGTAAGTCGAAAATGATAAAAAGGAACTATCAACTTACCAGCCTTTTTTACCACAGGAAGGACTTTCTCGTATTTCTCTTCCAGTTTGCGGTGCGAAAAAAGCAACCTTTGAAATTTGGCAGTCCACCTATCGTGTGCAACCTGAACAATAGAGCAAAACGATGAATAAATGTCCGAAGCTAAAACAGATCCGAGTTAAGCGAAAACTTAACCCGGATCTAGGTGGCTGGATATTCAAAGCTAAAACAGATCCGAGTTAAGCGAAAACTCAAATCGGATCTAGGTGGCTGGATATTCAAAGCAAAAACAGATCCGAGTTAAGCGAAAACTTAACCTGGATCTAGGTGGCTGGATATTCAAAGCTAAAACAGATCCGAGTTAAGCGAAAACTCAACTCGGATCTAGGTGGCTGGATATTCAAAGCCAAAACAGATCCGAGTTAAGCGAAAACTTAACCCAGATCTAGGTGGCTGGATATTCAAAGCTAAAACAGATCCGAGTTAAGAGAAAACTTAACCCAGATCTAGGTGGCTGGATATTCAAAGCCAAAACAGATCCGAGTTAAGCGAAAACTTAACCCGGATCTAGGTGGCTGCATATTCAAAGCCAAAACAGATCCGAGTTAAGCGAAAACTTAACCCGGATCTAGGTGGCTGGATATTCGAAGCTAAAACAGATCCGAGTTAAGCGAAAACTCAACTCGGATCTAGGTGGCTGGATATTCAAAGCCAAAACAGATCCGAGTTAAACAAAAACTTAACCCAGATCTAGGTGGCTGGACATTCAAAGCCAAAACAGATCTGAGTTAAGCGAAAACTTAACCCAGATCTAGGTGGCTGTATATTCAAAGCCAATAGTAGATTCGAATCAGGCGAAAGCTTAACCCGGACCTATGTGGCTAGACATTCAAAGAACAGCTAGATAAAATTTAAGCAAATTTTAAGATAGATCTACTCGGATATAGGCTCGAACCCTAAATTAAGTCGACTTAAGTATAGCACTATAAAAACTTCCAAGAAAATAACAAGTTACTCGTCTGCAAGTGTCGGGGACTAATGTATATATAATAGCATATGGAGAATCAGTCTAAACCCCGAGAAGCAACAATTACCTCGTTCATCTTGCTGCTATCCAGAATGATCTTGGCAGCTCGATCCAAACGGCTGCTGATGTTGGAAAGTTGAAACGGCTGACTGTTTGGACTGCCCTCAAGCTGATCAGCAGCATTCCAGTTATGAGCATATTCCACCAGCGAGCCGAGGCTGTTCCCACTAGCCGTCCGGGTTAAGACTTTACCTCGGACATGTTGTGCAACCACTGCAGCCGCAGGGCTTGTATGAAGAGCAAGCTGGGTGCTGGCAGCCGAGGTAACGGAGGCTTTGGTAGGCGCAGTTCCTTTGCGCAGCACGTCGGCAATACTCGGCTGAGAAGAACCAGCAAGACCTTTTTGGGAAGTGGAAGCCTTGGTGGCAACAGTTTTTCTTACTATAGAGGAGGCACCAGCAGAAGCCGATACCTCAGCAATGGGAACAGTGCCTTTAGGAGCAGGAGGGATCACAGGCGCAGAGGACGCCGGGGTATTAACGACCACGGCTGCGGCTGGGGTTACTTTAGGAGCTACCGAGGTAGAAAGAGGCTCGGTGGGTATGCTCGGATTCAATGGAGGGGCAACAGGTTCGGTAGAAATCTCGGAGACACGAGTATCAGGAGCATCATGATGAGGGGGTGACAGATGCGGAGCTGGAGGAGACGCAGCATGAGCAGGACTAGGAATCCTAGTATCTTCAACGGGCGGAGGAGAAGGCTGCCGAATCGGGCGGCTAGTCATGCTAGGACCGCCAGGCTTAACGGAAAGTGGAGCACTGCGAAAATAAGAAAGAAAAAAGGGTGTCAGGATGAAAAACAAAAAGAGGGAAACAAAAAATACGAGCAAAATGAACTTACCCTGCGACCCCAGGCATGGTCTTGCGCCTGGGAGGATTTGGAGCAGATTTCTACATTCGTTTCTTGGGGGCCACCTCTGAGGCACTAGCAGGAGCCCCGCGTTTCCCCGAGGTAACTGGGGGCCGGGAAGCAATAGGCTCGGCGCCGTGAACCTGACCGGCCGGATTAGCTGGGAAAGTAGAAGCCGGAAATGCATAAGAAATAGGCATTGCGGCAACTACCTCAAGAACTTGGGCCTCGTCCGAATCACCTTCCTCCTCATGGACCGAAGTCTTGCCACGAGCGCGGGCCGGAGCAGGATCCGACTTAGGGATGAATTCTTCGGAGTCCGGTTCCCCAACGTCCGGGGTATTCCGGTCCGCAGTCCACGGAAGCGACAAAACCTCGGCATCCTCGTCCTTTTGCTCTGCGAACCTCTGTGAGGCGAAAAAGAAGGAAGGTTAGCAAAAACAAGCTATGAAAACAATAGAAAATCAAAGCATTAATGGTTTAACTTACTGCGGGAGGAGGATGATCGCGGGTAAACGGTTTCAATCCCCAAGTCCAATCTTCAGGCATCTCCGTCTTAAATATAGCTCGGACATGCTTGAAGACGAGGTAGTTGTCCAGCTCGACGGTCGAGACTCGGTTGGGATCAAGTGGACCACTCATGTAGCAAAGTTTGTGCGTCCTTTTCTGGAATGGGCAAATTCGGCTACTGATGAAGGTAGCCATCAAGTCCTCGCCCCATAACCCGGCCCGGATCAGCTCCTTGAGCCGAGTCTCGAAAATCTCGGCCAAGATGTGACTCCTCCTCGGATTGTAAGTCCAATTCACCTTGGAAGGCGGACCAATGGAAAAGGCAGGGAGCCGAATCTTGTCTTCCGTCCCTCTGTTCTTGACATAAAAGAAGGATTTGTGCCACTTCTTGCACGACTCTAACCCGGTGACACGAGGAAATACGGATTTCCTCCGAGGTGTAATGGACGTCGCCCCACACTGAGTAAGCAGTTTCTCGGAAGGGTGCAGAGACTTGTCAGGGACTACATTAGAACGAATCTGGAAGAACTTCGACCAGACGTGCACGGACGGCCATAGGCCGAAGTATCCCTCCAAGGCGGAGATGAATGCAGAAAGAGAAGCGATGGCATTCGCAGGAAGATGATGCGGCTGAAGGCCGAAGTAGTCGAGAAACTCTCTTGCAAAATTGCTAAGAGGGAGACCAAAGCCGCGCGAGAAATGTGACATAAAAACTACATATTCGCCCTCCCTAACATCCGGAGATAACTCGTTACCGGGTAAACGACAAGAGACCTCAGCGGGAATCCTCCGGGTTCGAATGAGCCACTCGATCTCACGCCGGGTAACTGAGGAGCCCTGCCACGAGCCTCGCTCGGGCCCAGAGCCAGCATCATCATCCTCTACCAGGGCACCGCTAAAGGAACTAGACATGGTTTCGCCGGAAAGATCGCCGGAGGAAGAACTCGCGGCGGAGGAAAACTTAGAGCTACGAGGCCCCGTCGCAATTCTACGCAAAAACGGCGGCGGAACGACGACAGAACCGCGGCGCAAGAACAAAGAGGAAACGAAGGGATCTAGAGGAAAGCCTAAGCGGCAAGGCCGAAAAGAACTCATCGGCGATGACGCCGGAGCAAGTGAGCAGCGACGAGGCAGACGGAGCAGCGCGGCGGAGTCCTCCTCGTCGCAGAACCAGTTGAGCGCGCGGCGGAACCACGAACGAGCGCAGAAGCGCGAGGAAGAAGAAGGGTGCGGGTGAACGAGAAGGGGAAAGTGAAACTCCCAGGCGCCGCGCCCCTCTTTATAATCGAGCCACAAGCAAGGTAGTGGGATCGTGGGTGCAACAGTTGACCGTGTAGATCGTGGGTGCGGCACCAACGCACGACGTTGAGTGGAACCGCACCAACGGCCACACAGCAGCGGAGAACGTTGCGATCCCCAAGGGAAACGGCACACGAGGCGTCGCAGCACCGACGTGACAGGTACAGTGTTGACTGTAGCCTGTCAGCAAATACTGTAGAGGAATAAAAACTAGAATAACAATGATGGGGGTGACACGTAGGACAAGGCGTACGAGAGAAGGAACATGGGTACCTCAAACGAGAAAAAGATAACTCGGGAACAATACAGAAAATGTGATGAAGCTGATACGACCCGGCCGAAGTTATCGGCAGGGCCACACCAGCTTCGGGGACTAATGTTGGGGGGGTGACCCTGGATAGGTTAAGGACGGGGAAAGACGAAGGTACGATCCCCGTCTGGTTTCCGAGTTACAGTCTAAGTCGGCCGAATCCTGAAGAAGTCGGCCGACATATGGAGGCGAGAGACCCGTATATGTATATTAAGACATTACCCGGCCGAGATATTACGTAAGTCGGCCGGGTTAGCCTGAGTGATCTTGGTGCAGATGAAGGACGATCCGAGCTACGCGAGGAAGGACCGAATGATATGAAGCTTGCAGGAGAAGGAGAAGCCTGAAGTCAAACCCTATCTGCAAGCTAGGGAGAATCTGAGCGGAGCCAAGCGCTACGGACAAAGGCGCAGAGCGACAGAGAGGCAGGAGGAGGTCACGGAGGTGACAGTCCAGAAGACCGAGGCGCACAGGAGGGGCCCTCTGGAACCTTGCCGTCGTTAGAGGGGCGACAGGGAAAGGGGGGCGCCGAACTACTATATTGGGACAAGCATATTCCTCGAATAGCTTGCCACGTCAGCCCTAGAGGAACCCAGGGCCCTCCTTTATAAGGAGAGGCTTGGACTCAGAAGAGAGGATCGACTGTTTCTTGGTGCCGTTAGGCTGGTAAAGTTCTCTTTTTCCTTGTATACAGCTCAAGGAGCACTTGTAGCCCAAGGAAGGAGAAATAAAGATCTTTGCGTTAGCTTTCTGTGTGTACAATCAACTATATCTTCCCTCCCCAGATCCCACTAGCATCCATTGGCCCCAAACTTTAGACTACCCATGGCGTCTGCCGTGCCACCACCACGACAATTCTGGAGCCGGCCAACTTCGTTGTGGGTAGCTTAGTGGGGTGCCCCCCTGAAACATTTCTGAATCCTGTGATCGCTTTGTCGTGAATGCCTCGTTGGGTTTTGATTTGGTTTTTCCGAGGTTGATCGAGTGTGTGTTGTTATTTGTGCACCCCTGCAGGGTAAATCTTTCTGAAAGCCGTGTCCGCGGTTATGGATGACTTGGAGCACAGTTTCTCGATCATAGACAAGTATAACTAAAGTACCGCTTTTAAATTGACTAAGTACCTGACTAGTAATTAGTGCAACATTCATGGAATGGTTAATAAAACTGCCAACGGATGGGGGTTGTTCGTCCGCTTTCTCGTTGGTAAGCGAGAAGGAGGATGGATCTGTTAATTATACTGTTATAATTGTTGTTCTTATTTAACGTACATCCGTCTATCTTTGGTTAGGCGGATGGTTAGCGAGTATCTATAGACTTGTTAGTTATTATCTTTTGCTGCAATTGCGTCACCCCAGGTTATGTCCCCTTTAGAGGCATAAAGACTTGCTGAGTACCCCTAGGGTCTCACACGATAAATTGTTTGATTCAGATGAACAGGTGTACTCGCAATATGGATACTGGCTGGAGGAGACATATGATGTTGGCAATGATCACTCGGTGTAGAGATTCCGGGAACAGGGATCCGTGAGATCTGTGGGCAGGATGTGTTTATTTATATGGCATCTTATGCCGATTTGCTTCTTATCTGTACTCGGACCTTGTTTTCCGCTTCCGCCTGATACTCTGATGTTTGATGTATGAGGAGCTATCCTAAAATATTATCTCTATCTAGGATATTTGGATCTTGCCATATGGCATTGCAATATTTCTATTTCTTTTAGATGGAATGGCTCTGTGAACAGTTGTATGGTGGCTTGCATACATACTCACTTGTGTATGTAGTTGATCCCTTCGCCTGCCGATTACGTCGCTCATTCTTGTCCCGATGTTCTGGAAGTGGTTAGGACGGCCGAAAGGTCTACCTGTGAGTGGCCCCTGGGCCCCACCGTACTATTTTAACCACTTTCGTTCATCCAGGCATGTAACTAAGAGCTTAATTCACCGAGGTAGTTACAATTGGTATCAGAGCCATCCCGCCCTTCAGGGTCTCAGCCAAACGTTGTCAGTCTAGCAAATATTTTTGGTAGCTATGTATACTAGGGAAAAACAAAACGCGAGAGTAGAACTGCTTCCATTTTTCTTCTTACCCACCCACCACCCTTTTTCTGGTAAGGAAGTGTAACGTTTTCAATCCTCTTCTAAAATTCAAACTAGGATTCACGTGTTCTGGGTTCCGTAGTACCATAGGTTGTGTGTGTGTGTGTGTGAATTCCTTGTCTATCTGTTGCATCCAACATGTTATCACTATCTGCCTTTTGGTTATCAACTGTTGGTACATTCCATACTGACAGGCTTTTGTAAACCGACGCGATCTATCTGATTCGTTGCAAACCGACGCGATCTGTCTTACTCCTTGTTAACCGGTGCCATCTTGTTAAGGGTGTTCTTCCTTCCAGCATGTTTTCACAGAATGTGGAGTTGCTAATCTCTACCTAATAAGTGGTTTTGCGCATCTATTGGTATTTTAATGTCAAAAAATGCAGAAATTTTTTCTTTGATACATATGTGTTTCCACACTCCTCTTCAGTCGTGTGTGAAACATTATCCATCTTCCTTTTATCGGCATGTTCATGCTAACCCATCCTTTTGTCACCGGCGCTTGATCATGGAGTTTTACTTCATCTCCAAATTCTCTTGGGCTAATTACATAACATGTGTCGATCCGATGCTGGTGATTGTAATTTGGTTCTCGGTATAGCTATATGACACTTATCATGAGTGGAGTATGGTCAATACTATCGACACAACCCTCCAAATGGTGGCGGTTATCTCCTGTGATTTGAGTTACACCGCGATCATATCTATGCATATTCAAGTATCTTTGGCAATCCGGAGTTTTCTCAAGGCACTACAGTGGTCTATCATCTGTTTATCATGCTTCACATCTTTTTGGAACTCCATATCTGCAAAATTCTCTTTGATACGAGGGAATTGCATCATTTCGTCTCTGATAGTTTTTCTTATGATATGAGTTATCATCGTTCCTTTATCCAAGATCTCTTTATCTTTGTAACCGGCGATCCAATCGACAATGTGAACCAAGTGGCATGTCTTGTTCTCTTCCGAAGGACCAGATAATCCATTCTGCCAATGCCTCTCTTTCAACACGAACTCTTGCTCTTAATATTGATCTTTCAAAGAGCGTTGAGCTCAGGAACTGTTTCGAGCATTTGTTTGTTTCTCTCGCCTCTTGAACTTGCTATTCTGGGAATATCTTGTTAATCCATGGTGGTATATGTTGATAATATGCTTGCCTATTCTATATTAATGGAAGAACATGGAAGATCATCTTTGTCTCTTTCTCTCAAGCTTCGAGAACACCTCTTGTGTGCAAAGTTCTCAAAGTGTGAATTCTGGCTTCTTGAAGTCACCTATCTTGACCACGTCATTCTGCTAAATAGATCGCTTCAATTCTGGAATCAGCAAGTCCATTGTTAACTCCATCTTCCATCTTTAATCAAACCCGGAGTTTTCCTTGTTGGCGAGTTATCATCGTCGTTCCGCTGAAGATTTCCTCAAGACTGCTAAATCTCCCTCAATCATTTCAATAAGAACATGGAGTTGTCTTTTCACCTCTGTCTCGTTAAGTAATCTTTGGAACCACCTCGTTCTATCGTCTATGCTCAATCCACCGGAGGCCATGAAGACTTTTCAGATCTTTTGTAATCCTTCTGTTCAAGTTGGTGCTATCTTTTCCTTTATCTGTTGTATCTTGCAGTTGTTCTCCGTAATATTCCTTCACATCTTTCCGGTGGCTTGGTACTTCTGACATGACGACAACATCATCATCTTTATCTATCTTTGAATCCGGCGAATCGTCTGCATCTATCCTTGTTTTCTGACGGAGTTCCATGAGTTATTGTCAATACCTTCAGTCTGTTTAGTAGTTGGGTGCATGATTTTCTTATTCATGTGAGGAGTAATGCTTTGAGTGCGGGATGGAGTAGCTACCATACCACTACTTTTATCATTCGCTCTTCTACATTCAATTGGTGAATTAATGTGATTCCACTCATTCCACGGAAGTTAGAAGTGACCTTTATCCCTTGATATTTCTACTTTCGTCCTTGATTTCCGGAGTGCTCTCTCGGAGAACATAAGCAATAATCTCTTGTTGGTGGTCTTGTCTATTCTAGAGGGAGGAAATCATCAATTATCCGGTGGGAACAAACGCAAACTCTTTTTAGTCCTTATCTTTCTACCGATGCTCGACATTCCCAAACTAGATGGAAGGAAACTATCTATCTCTTTGTTTCATCAATTCTTTTTCTGCGGTAAAGCCAATTATGGTTGATGCCATCAGCCGCAAATCTATTGAGTTAGCCTCAAGGTGATAGAAAGCAACAAGTATCACTACAATAAACTCCAGATCCTCTATATTCTTTTCTTCTCGGGATCCCACCATAATCTAGCATCACTTCCTTATCTTGAAGATATATTTGCGCACCTCAATTGTGTGATCCTTTGGTTCTTACCGGCGTAACAAGAATCCAATCCGACAATGTCTAACTCAATACTTCCGTTGATATCAAGGAACTTTGTTGTTTGAAGGCAATAATGTTTCCCAATCTCCATTCCTTTAATCCGAGAGAAGATACAATGCTATTGTCATAGTGGTTCAAAACCTCTCCAATCTAGCTCTTTCTTCCGACGAGACAAAGATTCATCCTCTCTAGTATCGGTAAATCTTTAATCTTAACGGTGTGTCTTTTCTTTATCCATGATACATCATCCTTTCCTTTTCTTTCACAAGTGGTTCTAGTCTTTTATCTTGTTTCTCGAAAACCCGAAGCTATGTTCATCCTATCCTTCTTGTCTCACGACAATCCTTCAACTCTTCTAACTCGTTGCTTATCAAGCAAAACGCAAGGCTCGCAACAAGTCTAGCAAGTTTTTGCAAGGTGTAATGGTCGCACCATTCCGTTGTGCATCCTTGGGAACGTGAGGGTCACCTCCGTTCCGAACAGTCGTCTCTCCTTGTGTTGTTTTCTTTTTCATAGGAATCTCGGGGCGAGATTCTTGTTTAGTGGGGGAGAGTTGTAGCATCCCAATTGTCTAACAATTGCAATGCTACTAGCCTAGTCTATATATAATGGCTACTTCCTACATATAATTGTTGCATCATAATTATATCATGCTCATGTCATCATGCCACCTTGCATTTGAGCATCATATAAAACCCTTTTCATTTGGTTCTTATCTCATATGCATTATTAATTGTATTTGCCTCTTGATATATTGTAGTTGGTTCTTGATAAATGCTTGATGACCAAGTTGATTTGGGGGCATATCTTTTGTCTAACTCCACCACCTTTCTTGTCACCACCCCATCATTCCACCATTCCACCATATGTGAGCATTGCATTTTATTTGGTTTTACCGCTAGCTCATGTGGGTTGGGATGGATCCAATTCTATTTTCCACATGCTCTCATATTTGCATCATGTTGTTTTCACATTATTAATATGTGGAGCCACCTTTGCATGCATTATGAGTGGTGCCCCTTTTTCCTAGCTTTCATATGGGTTATTATGGACTTATGTTCATGTTGGGATATTTTTGGGCTTACTAAATAGCTAGTGGCACATACACACTATCATGTCCCATTTTTATTCAAATATGAGCATCTCCATCTACTCCACATGGAACATTCTTTTATTCTTTTAGCTTGGCCTTACTCCATAATTTTGGAATGCACATGTATAAAAGCCATGATTATTTATTTTGTTTTCACAAGATTAAAACATGGCATTTAATGCCCCTGCATGGTCCATGCAAAGCTTCACCATCTCTTCTCCTTTGAGTTTTGCCTTTGTTTTAAAGTGGGTTTTGTCTTGTGTTTACATCGTAAGTTTTCTTGATCTCTTGTTGAGCACCACCTTTATCTCTCTTCTACCACCACCATGTGTGCACCAAACACTAAACTTTTCTCTATATACTTTCCACCTCATCTTGACCCATTAGACATGGATGTGGAATGCTTGTCACCAATAAAGGCCCTACATCTTCCCCTCTTCTCATCATCTATTTTTTTGGCTTGCTCTTAAGAACAAAACCCTAACACCTCTCTTCTCTCTCTAACCCTAGTTCTAGTCTAAACCCGAACCCTCACCTCACCTCCCTCCTCTCACCATGCCAAGGCTTCTCTCTCCCTGCCATGCAGGCCCCACCCCAGCTACCCTCTAACCTAACCAAACCCTAGACCGGGACACCCCTCTCTAATCTACCCTAGCTAACCTGACCCTCTTTTCTCTCCCTCTCTCCTTGCATTCTGGCCCCACCCCGTGCTACCTCTCTCCCTGGGCCACCGTGCAGCCTCACCCCCGCACTGCCCTGGCCTGGCCTCCCACGGCGAGCACGTGAGGAAGAGGGAAGAAAAGGTGGCCGAGCCACCTTTTCCACCGTCTACCCCACGGCATCCTCCCTTCTCTCCCTAGCCTTTATCCCTTTCCCCCATGTCTCCTCGCTCTCGCCCAGATCCAACCCGGGGTTGCCCTTCCTCCCCTCTCTTCTCCAGCTACCCCGTTCCCCTTCTTCTCCAACCCCGGCCGCCGCTCTCGGTGTCGCCATCCACCTACAGAACGAGGAGGCGGGCGTGTAGACGCGGTTGTCGGGGAAGGCCTTAGCCGTCTTCTGCGTCACCCAGTACACGCCAACGAGGAGGAGGCGAACCAGGCCCACCAGAATCATCGCCGCTCCGCCGCAAACCCTAGATCTGGGTGCGCCAGCTCCGTCGATGGTCTGCTGCTCCCCGTCCCGATCCAAGCCCTCCAGCGAACCCTCGGTGAGGTATCCAACCTCCCACACATCCTCGCCGTCGCAGTCATGCCCTGGTCGTGCCGGACGTTCCATCGAACGCTCTATGCACGCCGGCGTCCGCGCTCAACTTCCAGACCGTGGTGTCGCCTAGGTAGATCTAGTCGCCCAGCTACTTCCTGTCAGCAACCCCCACACCTACCGCAGCGGCTCCACCCACCGCGCGCGTGTCCCGCGTCGCGGGTTCGATCCTCCACGCCTTGTGCTCTGTCGACGTGCGCTGTTTTTCGTCAGATGTCCATTCGACAGAGAAGATCCATAGTGGCCGTGGCAGTTTAGCAAAAAAACCCCACACTTTTTCTCTGCTCAACCCGCACTCCCCTTCGACCCCACCTGTCAGCCTCCCATGGAATTTTTACAAAAAGGTGCTGTAAATTTTGATTCCGTCACCCCGCGCTCCACCCTAACCCCACCTGTCAGCCGCGGTTGCAGTCTTACGGAAAGGCCCCTGGGTTTTCTGTTTCTCAACCCGTAGTCCCATGTGCCGCGCCTGGCCCGCCTCTGCCATGTGGGCCTGCGGTGCATCAGGTCCCACCTGTCTGTGGCTAGGGCTAGCTGCGGCTGGGTAGAAAAAGTAGGCTCGTTTTTCTGTTTAAACAAAATGTTTTCATTAAATGTTTAAATACAAATTCAAATCTGTTTTTAAATAACTTTTAAATTATAAATCCGAATAATACATATGATATATGTTTTTGAATCAGAAAAATGTGAGGAATTCAAATATGCTATTCAAAATATTATTTGAGCACTTTAAAATTTCGAGATGATTAAAATTACAATATAATGCCCTTTTTCTTAATTAATTAATAACTTTAGTTTTATAACTCCAAATTCGACAAATAATATGTCTAAATCGATCAGCGCGATGAGCCCGTGCTAACTATGCATTCCATGTTCTGAATTGCAGCTTGAATCATATAAATATAAAGTATACAGCAAGTGTTATGAGAGCAAAACATGACTAAAACTTAATGAAATGCTTTACTCTTGTACCCCACACCTCACCCATGCCATGCTACTTTATTACCATGTAAATTGTGCGTCATTCATCATGGCATGCTTGTTTGCTTGTCGCATTTCAATACATATGCTTGTGCACTTCATTTACGTTGGCCCTTGTTTGTTTGGTTCTTCTTCGAATAGACGTCGAGCAGGGGATATATCAGGAATCCCAGGAGCAGTACCCAGATCCGTCTCCCACTTCAACTGAGCTGCCAGGCAAGCACTACCACATGCTTGCATACATATAGTACCTATTGCCTCTATCTTATTCTTGCATCATTGAGTCGCGATTGCATTAAATTGAATCCCAAGTACTGCATAGCCTTTACTTTTAAACCACACCATCCCATGAGACTTTACTACAGGAGTTGTTTGAGCCATGCGGGTCGTAGAACAGCATGTGTAGGGTATGTGAGTGTCTGATGGATAACGAGGTACCTAAACAACTTAACCTGAGTAGTAATGGGATAACTAATGAAAGTTGCACCGGTGAGCAATATCTGCTATTTGGTTCTTCATGATCACTTGTGTCCCGTAGGACCCTGAGTACTTGATTCCTGTTCCTTGACTATTCGCACTATCCACATCCGGGAGGCCTTATGGACCCCCCTGAGCCAGAGCTTGATTCATTCTTATTTCTTGGGGCCACAAAGTAGTTTGGGGCTTTATTACTATCCTGTACTTATGCGATGCTTTACTGCTTTATTTAAGATTGTGCGTGGAGCACCTGTACTGTTTAGGACCGTGACACGTTTTCGCTGTATCGACAAGCCCAGTCACACTTTCGGGTTCCCAGTCGTTTACCGTCGTCCACACAAACCCTGGGTCCATTCTGGAGCCGGCCAACTTCGTTGCGAGTAGCTTAGTGGGGTGGCCCCCTGAAACATTTCTGAATCCTGTGATCGCCTTGTCGTGAATGCCTCGTTGGGTTTTGATTTGGTTTTTCCCAGGTTGATCGAGTGTGTGTTGCTATTTGTGCACCCCTGCAGGGTAAATCTTTCTGAAAGCCGTGTCCACGGTTATGGAAGACTTGGAGCACAGTTTCTCGATCATAGACAAGTATAACTAAAGTACCGTTTTAAATTGACTAAGTACCTGACTAGTAATTAGTGCAACATTCATGGAATGGTTAATAAAACTGCCAACGGATGGGGGTTTTCGTCTGCTTTCTCGTTGGTAAGCGAGAAGTAGGATGGATCTGTTAATTATACTGTTATAACTGTTGTTCTTATTTAACGTACATCCGTCTATCTTTGGTTAGGATGATGGTTAGCGAGTATCTATAGACTTGTTAGTTATTATCTTTTGCTGCAATTGCGTCACCCTAGGCTATGTCCCCTTTAGAGGCATAAAGACTTGCTGAGTACGCCTAGGGTCTCACACGATAAATTGTTTGATTCAGATGAACAGGTGTACACGCAAGATGGATACTGGGTGGAGGAGACAGATGATGTTGGCAACGATCACTCGGTGTAGAGATTCCGGGAACGGGGATCCGTGAGATCTGTGGGCGGGATGTGTTTATTTATATGGCATCTTATGCCGATTTGCTTCTTATCCGTACTCGGACCTTGTTTTCCGCTTCCGCCTGATACTCTGATGTTTGATGTATGAGGAGCTATCCTAAAATATTATCTCTATCTAGGATATTTGTATCTTGCCGTATGGCGTTGCAATATTTCTATTTCTTTTAGATGGAATGGCTTTGTGAACAGTTGTACGGTGGCTTGCATACATACTCACTTGTGTATTTAGTTGATCCCTTCGCCTGCCGATTACGCCGCTCGTTCTTGTCCCGATGTTCTGGAAGTGGTTAGGACGGCCGAAAGGTCTACCTGTGAGTGTCCCCTGGGCCCCACCATACTATTTTAACCACTTTCGTTCATCCAGGCATGTACCTAAGAGCGTAATTAACCGAGGTAGTTACATATTTCCACAAACCACACATGGATTTACTACTAGAGTCAGTGCATGTGTGTTCTTTCCACAAACCACACATGGATCAACCAGAGTCATTGCATGTGTGTTCTTTCCACAAACCACACATGGATCCACAACTGTCATTGCATGTGTCTTCTTTCCACAAACCACACATGGATCAACAAGTGGTCATTAAATGTGTGTTCTTTTCAGAAACCACATATGGATCCATTAGAGTCATTGCATGTGTGTTCTTATACTAAAACTAGCACTAGAGTCATTGCATGTGTGTTCTTTCCACAAACCACTTATGGATCAACCAGTGGCATTGCATGTGTGTTCTTTTAACAAACTACATGTGGACCCACTAGAGTCATTGCATGTGTGTTCTTATACTAACTAGCACTAGAGTCATTGCATGTGTGTTCTTATACTAAAACTAGCACTAGAGTCATTGCATGTGTGTTCTTTTCACAAACCACACATGGATCAACCAGTGGTCATTGCATGTGTGTTCTTTTCCACAAACCACATATGGATCAACCAGTGGTCATTGCATGTGTGTTCTTTCCACAAACCACACATGGATCAACCAGTGGTCATTGCAGGTGTGTTCTTTGCCACAAAACACACATGGATCAAGCAGTGTCATTGCATGTGTGTTCTTTCCACAAACCACATATGGATCAACCAGTGGTCATTGCATGTGTGTTCTTTTCACAAACCACATATGGATCAACCAGTGGTCATTGCATGTCTGTTCTTTTCACAAACCACATGTGAACCGACTAGAGTCATTGCACGTGTGTTCTTATACTAAAACCAACACTAGAGTCATTGCATGTGTTCTTTTCACAAACCACACATGGATCAACTAGTGTCATTGCATGTGTATTGTTTCCACAAACCACACATGGATCAACAAGTCGTCATTGCATGTGTTTTCTTATACTAAAACCAGCACTAGAGTCATTGCATGTGTGTTCTTTCCACAAACCACTTATGGATCAACCAGTGGTCATTGCATGTGTGTTCTTTTCCACAAACCACACATGAATAAACCGGTGGCATTGCATTTGTGTTCTTTTCACAAACCACATGTGGACCCACTAGAGTCATTGCATGTGTGTTCTTATACTAAAACCAGCACTAGAGTCATTGCATGTGCGTTCTTTTCACAAACCACACATGGATCAACCATTGTCATTGCATGTGTGTTATTTCCACAAACCACACATGGATCAACCACTTTCATTGCATGTGTGTTATTTCCACAAACCACACATGGATCAACCACTAGAGTCATTGCATGTGTGTTATTTCCACAAACCACACATGGATCAACCACTAGAGTCATTACATGTGTGTTCTTTCCACAAACCACACATGGATCCACCACTGTCATTGCATGTGTGTTCTTTCCACAAACCACACATGGATTAACAAGTGGTCATTGCATGTGGGTTCTTTTCACAAACCACATATGGATCCATTAGAGTCATTGCATGTGTGTTCTTATACTAAAACTAGCACTAGAGTCATTGCATGTCTGTTCTTTCCACAAAACACACATGGATCAAGCAGTGTTCATTGCATGTGTGTTCTTTTCCACAAACCACTTATGGATCAACCAGTGGTCATTGCATGCGTGTTCTTTTCCGAAATCCACACATGGATCCACCAGTGTTCAATGCATGTGTGTTCTTTTCCAAAAACCACACATCGATCAACCAGTGGTCATTGCATGTGTGTTCTTTCCACAAACCACACATGGGTCAACCACTGTCATTGCATGTGTGTTATTTCCACAAACCACACATGGATCAACCACTAGAGTCATTGCATATGTGTTCTTTCCACAAACCACACCTGGATCCACCACTGTCATTGCATGTGTGTTCTTTATACAAACCACACATGGATCAACAAGTGGTCATTGCATGTGTGTTCTTATACTAAAACCAACACTAGAGTCATTGCATGTGTGTTCTTTCCACAAACCACTTATGGATCCACCAGTGTTCATTGCATGTGTGTTCTTTCCACAAACCACTTATCGATCAACCAGTGGTCATTGCATGTGTGTTCTTTTCCACAAACCACAAATGGATAAACCGGTGGAATTGGATGTGTGATCTTTTCACAAACCACATGTGGACCCACTAGAGTCATTGCATGTGTGTTCTTATACTAAAACCAGCACTAGAGTCAATTTATGTCCGTTCTTTTCACAAACCACACATGGATCAACCATTGTCATTGCATGTGTGTTATTTCCACAAACCACACATGGATCAACCACTGTCATTGCATGTGTGTTATTTCCACAAACCACACATGGATCAACCACTAGAGTCATGGCATGTGTGTTATTTCCACAAACCACACATGGATCAACCACTAGAGTCATTACACGTGTGTTCTTTCCACAAACCACACATGGATCCACCACTGTCATTGCATGTGTGTTCTTTCCACAAACCACACATGGATTAACAAGTGGTCATTGCATGTGTGTTCTTTTCACTAACCACATATGGATCCATTAGAGTCATTGCATGTGTGTTCTTATACTAAAACTAGCACTAGAGTCATTGCATGTGTGTTCTTTTCACAAACCACACATGGATCAACCAGTGGTCATTGCATGTGTGTTCTTTTCCACAAACCACATATGGATCAACCAGTGGTCATTGCATGTGTGTTCTTTCCACAAACCACACATGGATCAACCAGTGGTCATTGCAGGTGTGTTCTTTTCCACAAAACACACATGGATCAAGCAGTGTCATTGCATGTGTGTTCTTTCCACAAACCACATATGGATCAACCAGTGGTCATTGCATGTGTGTTCTTTTCACAAACCACATATGGATCAACCAGTGGTCATTGCATGTCTGTTCTTTTCACAAACCACATGTGAACCGACTAGAGTCATTGCATGTGTGTTCTTATACTAAAACCAACACTAGAGTCATTGCATGTGTGTTCTTTTCACAAACCACACATGGATCAACTAGTGTCATTGCATGTGTATTATTTCCACAAACCACACATGGATCAACAAGTCGTCATTGCATGTGTTTTCTTATACTAAAACCAGTACTAGAGTCATTGCATGTGTGTTCTTTCCACAAACCACTTATGGATCAACCAGTGGTCATTGCATGTGTGTTCATTTCCACAAACCACACATGGATAAACCGGTGGCATTGCATTTGTGTTCTTTTCACAAACCACATGTGGACCCACTAGAGTCATTGCATGTGTGTTCTTATACTAAAACCAGCACTAGAGTCATTGCATGTGCGTTCTTTTCACAAACCACACATGGATCAACCATTGTCATTGCATGTGTGTTATTTCCACAAACCACACATGGATCAACCACTTTCATTGCATGTGTGTTATGTCCACAAACCACACATGGATCAACCACTAGAGTCATTGCATGTGTGTTATTTCCACAAACCACACATGGATAAACCACTAGAATCATTACATGTGTGTTGTTTCCACAAACCACACATGGATCCACCACTGTCATTGCATGTGTGTTCTTTCCACAAACCACACATGGATTAACAAGTGGTCATTGCATGTGTGTTCTTTTCACAAACCACATATGGATCCATTAGAGTCATTGCATGTGTGTTCTTATACTAAAACTAGCACTAGAGTCATTGCATGTGTGTTCTTTCCACAAACCACAGATGGATCAAGCAGTGGTCATTGCATGTGTGTTCTTTTCCGCAAACCACTTATGGATCAACCAGTGGTCATTGCATGTGTGTTCTTTTCCGAAATCCACACATGGATCCACCAGTGTTCATTGCATGTGTGTTCTTTTCCAAAAACCACACATCGATCAACCAGTGGTCATTGCATGTGTGTTCTTTTCACAAACCACACATGGGTCAACCACTGTCATTGCATGTGTGTTATTTCCACAAACCACACATGGATCAACCACTAGAGTCATTGCATGTGTGTTATTTCCACAAACCACACATGGATCATCCACTAGAGTCATTGCATATGTGTTCTTTCCACAAACCACACCTAGATCCACCACTGTCATTGCATGTGTGTTCTTTCCACAAACCACACATGGATCAACAAGTGGTCATTGCATGTCTGTTCTTATACTAAAACCAACACTAGAGTCATTGCATGTGTGTTCTTTCCACAAACCACACATGGATCCACCAGTGTTCATTGCATGTGTGTTCTTTTAATAAACCACATGGATCCACCAGTGTCATTGCATGTGTGTTCTTTTCATTAACCATGGCTAGAGTCATTGCATGTCTGTTCTTTTCACAAACCACACATGGATCAACCACTAGAGTCATTACATGTGTGTTCTTTCCACAAACCACACATGGATCAACTAGTGTCATTGCATGTGTATTGTTTCCACAAACCACACATGGATCAACAAGTCGTCATTGCATGTGTTTTCTTATACTAAAACCAGCACTAGAGTCATTGCATGTGTGTTCTTTCCACAAACCACTTATGGATCCACCAGTGTTCATTGCATGTGTGTTCTTTCCACAAACCACTTATCGATCAACTAGTGGTCATTGCATGTGTGTTCTTTTCCACAAACCACACATGGATAAACCGGTGGCATTGCATGTGTGATCTTTTCACAAACCACATGTGGACCCACTAGAGTCATTGCATATGTGTTCTTATACTAAAACCAGCACTAGAGTCAATTTATGTCCGTTCTTTTCACAAACCACACATGGATCAACCATTGTCATTGCATGTGTGTTATTTCCACAAACCACACATGGATCAACCACTAGAGTCATGGCATGTGTGTTATTTCCACAAACCACACATGGATCAACCACTAGAGTCATTACATGTGTCTTCTTTCCACAAACCACACATGGATCCACCACTGTCATTGCATGTGTGTTCTTTCCACAAACCACACATGGATTAACAAGTGGTCATTGCATGTGTGTTCTTTTCACTAACCACATATGGATCCATTAGAGTCATTGCATGTGTGTTCTTATACTAAAACTAGCACTAGAGTCATTGCATGTGTGTTCTTTCCACAAACCACACATGGATCAAGCAGTGTTCATTGCATGTGTGTTCTTTTCACAAACAGCATATCGATCCACCAGTGGTCACTGCACGTGTATTCTTTTCACAGACCATATATGGATCAACCAGTGTTCATTGCATGTGTGTTCTTTTCCACAAACCACTTATGGATCAACCAGTGGTCATTGCATGCGTGTTCTTTTCCGAAATCCACACATGGATCCACCAGTGTTCATTACATGTGTGTTCTTTTCACAAACCACACATGGGTCAACCACTGTCATTGCAAGTGTGTTATTTCCACAAACCACACATGGATCAACCACTAGAGTCATTGCATGTGTGTTATTTCCACAAACCACACATGGATCAACCACTAGAGTCATTGCATATGTGTTCTTTCCACAAACCACACCTGGATCCACCACTGTCATTGCATGTGTGTTCTTTCCACAAACCAAACATGGATCAACAAGTGGTCATTGCATGTGTGTTCTTATACTAAAACCAGCACTAGAGTCATTGCATGTGTGTTCTTTCCACAAACCACACATGGATCCACCAGTGTTCATTGCATGTGTGTTCTTTTAATAAACCACTTGGATCCACCAGTGTCATTGCATGTCTGTTCTTTTCGCAAACCACATATGGATCCGCCACTAGAGTCATTGCATGTGTGTTCTTTGCACAAACCACACATGGATCAACCAGTGTCATTGCATGTGTGTTCTTTCCACAAACCACATATGGATCAATCAGTGGTCATTGCATGTGTGTTCTTTTCACAAACCACACATGGATCAACCACTGTCATTGCATGTGTGTTATTTCCACAAACCACACATGGATGAACCACTAGAGTCATTGCATGTGTGTTATTTCCACAAAATACACATGGATCAACCACTAGAGTCATTGCATGTGTGTTCTTTCCACAAACCACACATGGATTTACCACTAGAGTCAGTGCATGTGTGTTCTTTCCACAAACCACACATGGATCAACCAGAGTCATTGCATGTGTGTTCTTTCCACAAAACACACATGGATCCACAACTGTCATTGCATGTGTGTTCTTTCCACAAACCACACATGGATCAACAAGTGGTCATTGCATGTGTGTTCTTTTTAGAGAGCACATATGGATCCATTAGAGTCATTGCATGTGTGTTCTTATACTAAAACTAGCACTAGGGTCATTGCATGTGTGTTCTTTCCACAAACCACTTATGGATCAACTAGTAGCCATTGCATGTGTGTTCTTTCCACAAACAACTTATGGATCAACAAGTGGCATTGCATGTGTGGTCTTTTCACAAACTACATGTGGACCCACTAGAGTCATTGCATGTGTGTTCTTATACTAACTAGCACTAGAGTGATTGCATGTGTGTTCTTATACTAAAACTAGCACTAGAGTCATTGCATGTGTGTTCTTTTCACAAACCACACATGGATCAACCAGTGGTCATTGCATGTGTGTTCTTTTCCACAAACCACATATGAATCAACCAGTGGTCATTGCATGTGTGTTCTTTCCATAAACCACACATGGATCAAGCAGTGTCATTGCATGTGTGTTCTTTCCACAAACCACATATGGATCAACCAGTGGTCATTGCATGTGTGTTCTTTTCACAAACCACATATGGATCAACCAGTGGTCATTGCATGTGTGTTCTTTTCACAAACCACATGTGAACCCACTAGAGTCATTGCATGTGTGTTCTTATACTAAAACCAACACTAGACTCATTGCATGTGTGTTATTTCCACAAACCACACATGGATCAACCACTAGAGTCATTGCATGTGTGTTCTTTGCACAAACCACACATGGATCAACCAGTGTCATTGCATGTGTGTTCTTTCCACAGACCACATATGGACCAATCAGTGGTCATTCCATGTGTGTTATTTTCATAATCCACACATGGATCAACCACTGTCATTGCATGTGTGTTATTTCCACAAACCACACATGGATGAACCTCTAGAGTCATTGCATGTGTGTTATTTCCGCAAACCACACATGGATCAACCACTAGAGTCATTGCATGTGTGTTATTTCCACAAACCACACATGGATCAACCACTAGAGTCATTGCATGTGTGTTCTTTCTACAAACCACACATGGATCAACCAGTGGCATTGCATGTGTCTTCTTTCCACCAACCACATATGGATCAATCAGTGGTCATTGCATGTGTGTTATTTTCCACAAACCACTTATGGATCCATTAGATTCATTGCATGTGTGTTATTTCCACAAACCACACATGGATCAACCACTAGAGTCATTGCATGTGTGTTATTTCTACAAACCACACATAGATAAACCAGTGTCATTGCATGTGTATTGTTTCCACAAACCACACATGGATCAACAAGTCGTCATTGCATGCGTTTTCTTATACTATTAGCAGCACTAGAGTCATTGCATGTGTGTTCTTTCCACAAACCACTTATGGATCCACCAGTGTTCATTGCATGTATGTTCTTTCCACAAACCACTTATGGATCAACCAGTGGTCATTGCATGTGTGTTCTTTTCCACAAACCACACATGGATAAACCGGTGGCATTGCATGTGTATTCTTTTCACAAACCACATGAGGACCCACTAGAGTCATTACATGTGTGTTCTTATACTAAAACCAGCACTAGAGTCATTGCATGTGCGTTCTTTGCACAAACCACACATGGATCAACCACTGTCATTGCATGTGTGTTATTTCCACAGACCACACATGGATCAACCACTAGAGTCATTGCATGTGTCTTATTTCAACAAACCACACATGGATCAACCACTAGAGTCATTGCATGTGTGTTCTTTCCACAAACCACACCTGGATCCACCACTATCATTGCATGTGTGTTCTTTCCACAAACCACACATGGATTAACAAGTGGTCATTGCATGTGTGTTCTTTTCACAAACCACATATGGATCCATTAGAGTCATTGGATGTGTGTTCTTATACTAAAACTAGCACTAGAGTCATTGTATGTGTGTTCTTTCCACAAACCACACATAGATCAAGCAGTGTTCATTGCATGTGTTTTCTTTTCACAAACAACATATCGATCCACCAGTGGTCACTGCATGTGTGTTCTTTTCGCGAACCATATATGGATCAACCAATGTTCATTGCATGTGTGTTATTTTCCACAAACCACTTATGGATCAACCAGTGGTCATTGCATGCGTGTTCTTTCCGAAATCCACACATGGATCCACCAGTGTTCATTGCATGTGTGATCTTTTCCAAAAACCACATCTGGATCAACCAGTGGTCATTGCATGTGTGTTCTTATACTAAAACTAGCACTAGAGTCATTGCATGTGTGTTCTTTTCACAAACCACACATGGATCAACCAGTGGTCATTGCATGTGTGTTCTTTTCACAAACCACACATGGATCAACCAGTGGTCATTGCATGTGTGTTCTTTTCCACAAACCACAGATGGATCAACCAGTGGTCATTGCATGTGTGTTCTTTCCACAAACCACACATCGATCAACCAGTGGTCATTGCATGTGTGTTCTTTTCCACAAACCACACATGTATCAAGGAGTGTCATTGCATGTGTGTTCTTTCCACAAACCACATATGGATCAACCAGTGGTCCTTGCATGTGTGTTCTTTCCACAAAACACACATGGATCAACCAGTGGTCATTGCATGTGTGTTCTTTTCCACAAACCACACATGGATCAAGCAGTGTCATTGCATGTGTGTTCTTTCAAAAAACCACATATGGATCAACAAGTGGTCATTGCATGTGTGTTCTTTTCACAGACTACATATGGATCAACCAGTGGTCATTGCAAGTGTGTTCTTTTCACAAACCACATGTGAACCCACTAGAGTCATTGCATGTGTGTTCTTATACTAAAACCAACACTAGTGTCATTGCATATGTGTTATTTCCACAAACCACACATGGATCAACCAATAGAGTCATTGCATGTGTGTTCTTTGCACAAACCACACATGGATCAACCAGTGTCATTGCATGTGTGTTCTTACCACAAACCACATATGGATCAACTAGTGGTCATTGCATGTGTGTTCTTTTGACAAAACCACACATGGATCAACCACTTTCATTGCATGTGTGTTATTTCCACAAACCACACATGAATGAACCACTAGAGTCATTGCATGTGTGTTATTTCCACAAACCACACATGGATCAACCATTAGAGTCATTGCATGTGTGTTCTTTCCACAAACCACACATGGATCAACCAGAGTCATTGCATGTGTGTTGTTCCCACAAACCACACATGGATCCACAACTGTCATTGCATCTGTGTTCTTTCCACAAACCACACATGGATCAACAAGTGGTCATTGCATGTGTGTTCTTTTCAAAAACCACATATGGATCCATTGCATGTGTGTTCTTATACTAAAACTAGCACTAGAGTCATTGCATGTGTGTTCTTATACTAAAACTAGCACTAGAGTCATTGCATGTGTGTTCTTTCCACAAACCACTTATGGATCCACCAGTGTTCATTGCATGTGTGTTCTTTTCACAAACAACATATGGATCCACCAGTGGTCACTACATGAGTGTTCTTTCCACAAACCACTTATGGATCAATCAGTGGTCATTGCATGTGTTTTCTTTCCACAAACCACTTATGGATCAACTAGTGGCCATTTCATGTATGTTCTTTCCACAAACCACTTATGGATCAACCATTGGCATTGCACGTGTGTTCTTTTCACAAACTATATGTGGACCCACTAGAGTCATTGCATGTGTGTTCTTATACTAAAACTAGCACTAGAGTCATTGCATGTGTGTTCTTTTCACAAACCACACATGGATCAACCATTGGTCATTGCATGTGTGTTATTTTCAACAAACCACATATGGATCAACTAGTGGTCATTGCATGTGTGTTCTTTCCGCAAACCACACATGGATGAACCAGCGGTCATTGCATGTGTGTTCTTTTCCACAAACCACACATGGATCAAGGAGTGTCATTGCATGTGTGTTCTTTCCACAAACCACATATGGATCAACCAGTGGTCATTGCATGTGTGTTCTTTTCACAAACCACATATGGATCAACCAGTGGTCATTGCAAGTGTGTTCTTTTCACAAACCACATGTGAACCCACTAGAGTCATTGCATGTGTATTCTTGTACTAAAACAAACACTAGAGTCATTGCATGTGTGTTATTTCCACAAACCACACATGGATCAACCACTAGAGTCATTGCATGTATGTTCTTTGCACAAACCACACATGGATCAACCAGTGGTCATTGCATGTGTGTTCTTTTCCACAAACCACACACGGATCAAGAAGTGTCATTGCATGTGTGTTCTTTCCACAAACCACATATGGATCAACCAGTGGTCATTGCATGTGTGTTCTTTTCACAAACCACACATGGATCAACCACTGTCATTGCATGTGTGTTATTTCCACAAACCACACATGGATCAACCACTAGAGTCATTGCATGTGTGTTATTTCCACAAACCACACATGGATCAACCACTAGAGTCATTGCACATGTGTTCTTTCCACAAACCACACATGGCTCCACCACTGTCATTGCATGTGTGTTCTTTCCACAAACCACACATGGATCAACAAGTGGTCATTGCATGTGTGTTCTTTTCACAAACCAAATATGGATCCATTAGAGTCACTTCATGTGTGTTCTTATACTAAAACTAGAACTAGAGTCATTGCATGTGTGTTCTTTCCACAAACCACACATGGATCAACAAGTGGTCATTGCATGTGTGTTCTATTTAGAAACCACATATGGATCCATTAGAGTCATTGCATGTGTGTTCTTATACTAAAACTATCACTAGAGTCATTGCATGTGTGTTCTTTTCACAAACCACACATGGATCAACCAGTAGTCATTGCATGTGTGTTCTTTTCCACAAACCACTATGGATCAACCAGTGGTCATTGCATGTGTGTTCCTTCGACAAACCACACATGGATCAACCAGTGGTGAATGCATGTGTGTTCTTTTCCACAAACCACACATGGGTCAAGCAGTGTCGTTGCATGTGTGTTCTTTCCACAAACCACATATGGATCAACCAGTGGTCATTACATGTGTGTTCTTTTCACAAACCACATATGGATCAACCAGTGGTCATTGCATGTGTGTTCTTTTCACAAACCACATGTGAACCCACTAGAGTCATTGCATGTGTGTTCTTATACTAAAACCAACACTAGACTCATTGCATGTGTGTTATTTCCACAAACCACTCATGGATCAACCACTACAGTCATTGCATGTGTGTTCTTTGCACAAAACACACATGGATCAACCAGTGTCATTGCATGTGCGTTCTTTCCACAAACCACAGATGGATCAACCAGTGGTCATTCCATGTGTGTTATTTTCACAATCCACACATGGATTAACCACTGTCATTGCATGTGTGTTATTTCCTCAGACCACACATGGATGAACCTCTAGAGTCATTGCATGTGTGTTATTTCCGCAAACCACACATGGATCAACCACTAGAGTCATTGCATGTGTGTTCTTTCCACAAACCACACATGGATCAACCACTAGAGTCATTGCATGTGTATTCTTTCGACAAACCACACATGGATCAACCAGTGGCATTGCATCTGTCTTATTTCCACCAACCACATATGGATCAATCAGTGGTCATTGCATGTCTGTTATTTTCCACAAACCACTTATGGATCCATTAGAGTCATTGCATGTGTGTTATTTCCACAAACCACACATGGATCAACCACTAGAGTCATTGCATGTGTGTTATTTCTACAAACCACACATGGATAAACCAGTGTCATTGCATGTGTATTGTTTCCACAAACCACACATGGATCAACAAGTCGTCATTGCATGTGTTTTCTTATAATATAACCAGCACTAGAGTCATTGCATGTGTGTTCTTTCCACAAACCACTTATGGATCCACCAGTGTTCATTGCATGTATGTTCTTTCCACAAACCACTTATGGATCAACCAGTGGTCATTGCATGTGTGTTCGTTTCCACAAACCACAGATGGATAAACCGGTGGCATTGCATGTGTATTCTTTTCACAAACCACATGTGGACCCACTGGAGTCAGTGCATGTGTGTTCTTATACTAAAACCAGCACTAGAGTCATTGCATGTGCGTTCTTTTCACAAACCACACATGGATTAACCACTGTCATTGCATGTGTGTTATTTCCACAGACCACACATGGATCAGCCACTAGAGTCATTGCATGTGTCTTATTTCAACAAACAACACATGGATCAACCACTAGAGTCATTGCATGTGTGTTCTTTCCACAAACCACGCATGGATCCACCACTGTCATTGCATGTGTGTTCTTTCCACAAACCACACATGGATTAACAAGTGGTCATTGCATGTGTGTTCTTTTCACAAACCACATATGGATCCATTAGAGTCATTGCATGTGTGTTCTTATACTAAAACTATCACACTAGAGTCATTGCATGTGTGTTCTTTCCACAGACCACACATAGATCAAGCAGTGTTCATTGGATGTGTGTTCTTTTCACAAACAACATATCGATCCACCAGTGGTCACTGCATGTGTGTTCTTTTCGCGAACCATATATGGATCAACTAGTGTTCATTGCATGTGTGTTCTTTTCCACAAACCACTTATGGATCAACCAGTGGTCATTGCATGCGTGTTCTTTTCCGAAATCCACACATGGATCCACCAGTGTTCATTGCATGTGTGTTCTTTTCCAAAAACCACATATGGATCAACCAGTGGTCACTGCATGTGTGTTCTTATACTAAAACTAGCACTAGAGTCATTCCATGTGTGTTCTTTTCACAAACCACACATGGATCAACCAGTGGTCATTGCATGTGTGTTCTTTTCACAAACCACACATGGATCAACCAGTGGTCATTGCATGTGTGTTCTTTTCTACAAACCACATATGGATCAACCAGTGGTCATTGCATGTGTGTTCTTTCCACAAACCACACATGGATTAACCAGTGGTCATTGCATGTGTGTTCTTTTCAACAAACCACACATGTATCAAGGAGTGTCATTGCATGTGTGTTCTTTCCACAAACCACATATGGATCAACCAGTGGTCCTTGCATATGTGTTCTTTCCACAAAACACACATGGATCAACCAGTGGTCATTGCATGTGTGTTCTTTTCCATGAACCACACATGGATCAAGCAGTGTCATTGCATGTGCGTTCTTTCAACAAACCACATATGGATCAACCAGTGGTCATTGCATGTGTGTTCTTTTCACAGACTACATATGGATCAACCAGTGGTCATTGCAAGTGTGTTCTTTTCACAAACCACATGTGAACCCACTAGAGTCATTGCATGTGTGTTCTTATACTAAAACCAACACTAGTGTCATTGCATATGTGTTATTTCCACAAACCACACATGGATCAACCAATAGAGTCATTGCATGTGTGTTCTTTGCACAAACCACACATGGATCAACCAGTGTCATTGCATGTGTGTTCTTTCCCCAAACCACATATGGATCAACTAGTGGTCATTGCATGTGTGTTCTTTTGACAAAACCACACATGGATCAACCACTGTCATTGCATGTGTGTTATTTCCACAAACCACACATGGATGAACCACTAGAGTCATTGCATGTGTGTTATTTCCACAAACCACACATGAATCAACCATTAGAGTCATTGCATGTGTGTTCTTTCCACAAACCACACATGGATTAACCACTAGAGTCAGTGCATGTGTGTTATTTCCACAAACCACACATGGATCAACCAGAGTCATTGCATGTGTGTTGTTTCCACAAACCACACATGGATCCATAACTGTCATTGCATGTGTGTTCTTTCCATAAACCACACATGGATCAACAAGTGGTCATTGCATGTGTGTTCTTTTCAAAAACCACATATGGATCCATTAGAGTCATTGCATGTGTGTTCTTACACTAAAACTAGCACTAGAGTCATTGCATGTGTGTTCTTTCCACAAACCACTTATGGATCCACCAGTGTTCATTGCATGTGTGTTCTTTTCACAAACAACATATGGATCCACCAGTGGTCACTACAGGAGTGTTCTTTCCACAAACCACTTATGGATCAATCAGTGGTCATTGCATGTGTGTTCTTTCCACAAACCACTTATGGATCCACTAGTGGCCATTTCATGTATGTTCTTTCCACAAACCACTTATGGATCAACCATTGGCATTGCCTGTGTGTTCTTTTCACAAACTATATGTGGACCCACTAGAGTCATTGCATGTGTGTTCTTATACTAAAACTAGCACTAGAGTCATTACATGTGTGTTCTTTTCACAAACCACACATGGATCAACCATTGGTCATTGCATGTGTGTTCTTTTCAACAAACCACATATGGATCAACTAGTGGTCATTGCATGTGTGTTCTTTCCGCAAACCACACATGGATAAACCAGTGGTCATTGCATGTGTGTTCTTTTCCACAAACCACACATGGATCAAGTAGTGTCATTGCATGTGTGTTCTTTCCACAAACCACATATGGATCAACCAGTGGTCATTGCATGTGTGTTCTTTTCACAAACCACATATGGATCAACCAGTGGTCATTGCAAGTGTGTTCTTTTCACAAACCACATTTGAACCCACTAGAGTCATTGCATGTGTATTCTTATACTAAAACCAACACTAGAGTCATTGCATGTGTGTTATTTCCACAAACCACACATGGATCAACCACTAGAGTCATTGCATGTATGTTCTTTGCACAAACCACACATGGATCAACCAGTGGTCATTGCATGTGTGTTCTTTTCCACAAACCACACACGGATCAAGAAGTGTCATTGCATGTGTGTTCTTTCCACAAACCACATATGGATCAACCAGTGGTCATTACATGTGTGTTCTTTTCACAAACCACACATGGATCAACCACTGTCATTGCATGTGTGTTATTTCCACAAACCACACATGGATCAACCACTAGAGTCATTGCATGTGTGTTATTTCCACAAACCACACATGGATCAACCACTAGAGTCATTGCACATGTGTTCTTTCCACAGACCACACATGGCTCCACCACTGTCATTGCATGTGTGTTCTTTCCACAAACCACACATGGATCAACAAGTGGTCATTGCATGTGTGTTCTTTTCACAAACCACATATGGATCCATTAGAGTCACTTCATGTGTGTTCTTATACTAAAACTAGAACTAGAGTCATTGCATGTGTGTTCTTTCCACAAACCACACATGGATCAACAAGTGGTCATTGCATGTGTGTTCTTTTTAGAAACCACATATGGATCCATTAGAGTCATTGCATGTGTGTTCTTATACTAAAACTAGCACTAGAGTCATTGCATGTGTGTTCTTTCCACAAACCACTTATGGATCCACCAGTGTTCATTGCATGTGTGTTCTTTTCACAAACAACATATGGATCCACCAGTGGTCACTACATGAGTGTTCTTTCCACAAACCACTTATGGATCAATCAGTGGTCATTGCATGTGTGTTCTTTCCACAAACCACTTATGGATCCACTAGTGGCCATTTCATGTATGTTCTTTCCACAAACCACTTATGGATCAACCATTGGCATTGCACGTGTGTTCTTTTCACAAACTATATGTGGACCCACTAGAGTCATTGCATGTGTGTTCTTATACTAAAACTAGCACCAGAGTCATTGCATGTGTGTTCTTTTCACAAACCACACATGGATCAACCATTGGTCATTGCATGTGTGTTCTTTTCAACAAACCACATATGGATCAACTAGTGGTCATTGCATGTGTGTTCTTTCCGCAAACCACACATGGATAAACCAGTGGTCATTGCATGTGTGTTCTTTTCCACAAACCACACATGGATCAAGCAGTGTCATTGCATGTGTGTTCTTTCCACAAACCACATATGGATCAACCAGTGGTCATTGCATGTGTGTTCTTTTCACAAACCACATATGGATCAACCAGTGGTCATTGCAAGTGTGTTCTTTTCACAAACCACATTTGAACCCACTAGAGTCATTGCATGTGTATTCTTATACTAAAACCAACACTAGAGTCATTGCATGTGTGTTATTTCCACAAACCACACATGGATCAACCACTAGAGTCATTGCATGTATGTTCTTTGCACAAACCACACATGGATCAACCAGTGGTCATTGCATGTGTGTTCTTTTCCACAAACCACACACGGATCAAGAAGTGTCATTGCATGTGTGTTCTTTCCACAAACCACATATGGATCAACCAGTGGTCATTGCATGTGTGTTCTTTTTCACAAACCACACATGGATCAACCACTGTCATTGCATGTGTGTTATTTCCACAAACCACACATGGATCAACCACTAGAGTCATTGCAGGTGTGTTATTTCCACAAACCACACATGGATCAACCACTAGAGTCATTGCACATGTGTTCTTTCCACAAACCACACATGGCTCCACCACTGTCATTGCATGTGTGTTCTTTCCACAAACCACACATGGATCAACAAGTGGTCATTGCATGTGTGTTCTTTTCACAAACCACATATGGATCCATTAGTCACTTCATGTGTGTTCTTATACTAAAACTAGAACTAGAGTCATTGCATGTGTGTTCTTTCCACAAACCACACATGGATCAACAAGTGGTCATTGCATGTGTGTTCTTTTTAGAAACCACATATGGATCCATTAGAGTCATTGCATGTGTGTTCTTATACTAAAACTAGCACTAGAGTCATTGCATGTGTGTTCTTTCCACAAACCACTTATGGATCCACCAGTGTTCATTGCATGTGTGTTCTTTTCACAAACAACATATGGATCCACCAGTGGTCACTACTTGAGTGTTCTTTCCACAAACCACTTATGGATCAATCAGTGGTCATTGCATGTGTGTTCTTTCCACAAACCACTTATGGATCCACTAGTGGCCATTTCATGTATGTTCTTTCCACAAACCACTTATGGATCAACCATTGGCATTGCACGTGTGTTCTTTTCACAAACTATATGTGGACCCACTAGAGTCATTGCATGTGTGTTCTTATACTAAAACTAGCACTAGAGTCATTGCATGTGTGTTCTTTTCACAAACCACACATGGATCAACTATTGGTCATTGCATGTGTGTTCTTTTCAACAAACCACATATGGATCAACTAGTGGTCATTGCATGTGTGTTCTTTTCACAAACCACACATGGATCAACCAGTAGTCATTGCATGTGTGTTCTTTTCCACAAACCACTATGGATCAACCAGTGGTCATTGCATGTGTGTTCTTTCGACAAACCACACATGGATCAACCAGTGGTCATTGCATGTGTGTTCTTTTCCACAAACTACACATGGGTCAAGCAGTGTCATTGCATGTGTGTTCTTTCCACAAACCACATATGGATCAACCAGTGGTCATTACATGTGTGTTCTTTTCACA
Source organism: Avena sativa (assembly GCA_916181665.1). Taxonomy (NCBI): domain Eukaryota; kingdom Viridiplantae; phylum Streptophyta; class Magnoliopsida; order Poales; family Poaceae; genus Avena; species Avena sativa. The sequence continues at coordinate 535,914,835 of OV702289.1, read as the reverse complement.
AACCACATATGGATCAACCAGTGGTCATTGCATGTGTGTTCTTTTCACAAACCACATGTGAACCCACTAGAGTCATTGCATGTGTGTTCTTATACTAAAACCAACACTAGACTCATTGCATGTGTGTTATTTCCACAAACCACTCATGGATCAACCACTAGAGTCATTGCATGTGTGTTCTTTGCTAAAAACACACATGGATCAACCAGTGTCATTGCATGTGTGTTCTTTCCACAAACCACATATGGATCAACCAGTGGTCATTCCATGTGTGTTATTTTCACAATCCACACATGGATCAACCACTGTCATTGCATGTGTATTATTTCCACAAACCACACATGGATGAACCTCTAGAGTCATTGCATGTGTGTTATTTCCGCAAACCACACATGGATCAACCACTAGAGTCATTGCATGTGTGTTCTTTCCACAAACCACACATGGATCAACCACTAGAGTCATTGCATGTGTGTTCTTTCTACAAACCAAACATGGATCAACCAGTGGCATTGCATGTGTCTTCTTTCCACCAACCACATATGGATCAATCAGTGGTCATTGCATGTGTGTTATTTCCACAAACCACACATGGATCAACCACTAGAATCATTGCATGTGTGTTATTTCTACAAACCACACATGGATAAACCAGTGTCATTGCATGTGTATTGTTTCCACAAACCACACATGGATCAACAAGTCGTCATTGCATGTGTTTTCTTATACTATAACCAGCACTAGAGTCATTGCATGTGTGTTCTTTCTACAAACCACTTATGGATCCACCAGTGTTCATTGCATGTATGTTCTTTCCACAAACCACTTATGGATCAACCAGTGGTCATTGCATGTGTGTTCTTTTCCACAAACCACAGATGGATAAACCGGTGGCATTGCATGTGTATTCTTTTCACAAACCACATGTGGACCCACTAGAGTCATTGCATGTGTGTTCTTATACTAAAACCAGCACTAGAGTCATTGCATGTGCGTTCTTTTCACAAACCACACATGGATCAACCACTGTCATTGCATGTGTGTTATTTCCACAGACCACACATGGATCAACCACTAGAGTCATTGCATGTGTCTTATTTCAACAAACAACACATGGATCAACCACTAGAGTCATTGCATGTGTGTTCTTTTCCACAAACCACGCATGGATCCAACACTGTCATTGCATGTGTGTTCTTTCCACAAACCACACATGGATTAACAAGTGGTCATTGCATGTGTGTTCTTTTCACAAACCACATATGGATCCATTACAGTCATTGTATGTGTGTTCTTATACTAAAACTAGCACACTAGAGTCATCGCATGTGTGTTCTTTCCACAGACCACACATAGATCAAGCAGTGTTCATTGCATGTGTGTTCTTTTCACAAACAACATATCGATCCACCAGTGGTCACTTCATGTGTGTTCTTTTCGCGAACCATATATGGATCAACTAGTGTTCATTGCATGTGTGTTCTTTTCCACAAACAACTTATGGATCAACCAGTGGTCATTGCATGCGTGTTATTTTCCGAAATCCACACATGGATCCACCAGTGTTCATTGCATGTGTGTTCGTTTCCAAAAACCACATGTGGATCAACCAGTGGTCATTGCATGTGTGTTCTTATACTAAAACTAGCACTAGAGTCATTGCATGTGTGTTCTTTTCACAAACCACACATGGATCAACCAGTGGTCATTGCATGTGTGTTCTTTTCACAAACCACACATGGATCAACCAGTGGTCATTGCATGCGTGTTCTTTTCCACAAACCACATATGGATCAACCAGTGGTCATTACATGTGTGTTCTTTCCACAAACCACACATGGATTAACCAGTGGTCACTGCATGTGTGTTCTTTTCCACAAACCACACATGTATCAAGGAGTGTCATTGCATGTGTGTTCTTTCCACAAACCACATATGGATCAACCAGTGGTCCTTGCATGTGTGTTCTTTCCAAAAAACACACATGGATCAACCAGTGGTCATTGCATGTGTGTTCTTTTCCACGAACCACACATGGATCGTCATTGCATGTGTGTTCTTTCAACAAACCACATATGGATCAACTAGTGGTCATTGCATGTGTGTTCTTTTCACAGACTACATATGGATCAACCAGTGGTCATTGCAAGTGTGTTCTTTTCACAAACCACATGTGAACCCACTAGAGTCATTGCATGTGTGTTCTTATACTAAAACCAACACTAGTGTCATTGCATATGTGTTATTTCCACAAACCACACATGGATCATCCAATAGAGTCATTGCATGTGTGTTCTTTGCACAAACCACACATGGATCAACCAGTGTCATTGCATGTGTGTTCTTTCCACAAACCACATATGGATCAACTAGTGGTCATTGCATGTGTGTTCTTTTGACAAAACAACACATGGATCAACCACTGTCATTGCATGTGTGTTATTTCCACAAACCACACATGAATCAACCATTAGAGTCATTGCATGTGTGTTCTTTCCACAAACCACACATGGATTAACCACTAGAGTCAGTGCATGTGTGTTCTTTCCACAAACCACACATGGATCAACCAGAGTCATTGCATGTGTGTTGTTTCCACAAACCACACATGGATCCGCAACTGTCATTGCATGTGTGTTCTTTCCTCAAACCACACATGGATCAACAAGTGTTTATTGCACGTGTGTTCTTTTCAAAAACCACATATGGATCCATTAGAGTCATTGCATGTGTGTTCTTATACTAAAACTAGCACTAGAGTCATTGCATGTGTGTTCTTTCCACAAACCACTTATGGATCCACCAGTGTTCATTGCATGTGTGTTCTTTTCACAAACAACATATGGATCCACCAGTGGTCACTACATGAGTGTTCTTTCCACAAACCACTTCTGGATCAATCAGTGGTCATTGCATGTGTGTTCTTTCCACAAACCACTTATGGATCCACTAGTGACCATTTCATGTATGTTCTTTCCACAAACCACTTATGGATCAACCATTGGCATTGCACGTGTGTTCTTTTCACAAACTATATGTGGACCCACTAGAGTCACTGCATGTGTGTTCTTATACTAAAACTAGCACTAGAGTCATTGCATGTGTGTTCTTTTCACAAACCACACATGGATCAACCATTGGTCATTGCATGTGTGTTCTTTTCAACAAACCACATATGGATCAACTAGTGGTCATTGCATGTGTGTTCTTTCCGCAAACCACACATGGATCAACCAGTGGTCATTGCATGTGTGTTCTTTTCCACAAACCACACATGGATCAAGCAGTGTCATTGCATGTGTGTTCTTTCCACAAACCACATATGGATCAACCAGTGGTCATTGCATGTGTGTTCTTTTCACAAACCACATATGGATCAACCAGTGGTCATTGCAAGTGTGTTCTTTTCACAAACCACATTTGAACCCACTAGAGTGATTGCATGTGTATTCTTATACTAAAACCAACACTAGAGTCATTGCATGTGTGTTATTTCCACAAACCACACATGGATCAACCACTAGAGTCATTGCATGTATGTTCTTTGCACAAACCACACATGGATCAACCAGTGGTCATTGCATGTGTGTTCTTTTCCACAAACCACACACGGATCAAGAAGTGTCATTGCATGTGTGTTCTTTCCATAAACCACATATGGATCAACCAGTGGTCATTGCATGTGTGTTCTTTTCACAAACCACACATGGATCAACCACTGTCATTGCATGTGTGTTATTTCCACAAACCAGACATGGATCAACCACTAGAGTCATTGCATGTGTGTTATTTCCACAAACCACACGTGGATCAACCACTAGAGTCATTGCACATGTGTTCTTTCCACAAACCACACATGGCTCCACCACTGTCATTGCATGTGTGTTCTTTCCACAAACCACACATGGATCAACAAGTGGTCATTGCATGTGTGTTCTTTTCACAAACCACATATGGATCCATTAGAGTCACTTCATGTGTGTTCTTATACTAAAACTAGAACTAGAGTCATTGCATGTGTGTTCTTTCCACAAACCACACATGGATCAACAAGTGGTCATTGCATCTGTGTTTTTTTTAGAAACCACATATGGATCCATTAGAGTCATTGCATGTGTGTTCTTATACTAAAACTATCACTAGAGTCATTGCATGTGTGTTCTTTTCACAAACCACACATGGATCAACCAGTAGTCATTGCATGTGTGTTCTTTTCCACAAACCACTATGGATCAACCAGTGGTCATTGCATGTGTGTTCTTTTCCACAAACCACACATGGGTCAAGCAGTGTCATTGCATGTGTGTTCTTTCCACAAACCACATATGGATCAACCAGTGGTCATTACATGTGTGTTCTTTTCACAAACCACATATGGATCAACCAGCGGTCATTGCATGTGTGTTCTTTTCACAAACCACATGTGAACCCACTAGAGTCATTGCATGTGTGTTCTTATACTAAAACCAACACTAGACTCATTGCATGTGTGTTATTTCCACAAACCACTCATGGATCAACCACTAGAGTCATTGCATGTGTGTTCTTTGCACAAAACACACATGGATCAACCAGTGTCATTGCATGTGCGTTCTTTCCACAAACCACAGATGTATCAACCAGTGGTCATTCCATGTGTGTTATTTTCACAATCCACACATGGATCAACCACTGTCATTGCATGTGTGTTATTTCCACAAACCACACATGGATGAACCTCTAGAGTCATTGCATGTGTGTTATTTCCGCAAACCACACATGGATCAACCACTAGAGTCATTGCATGTGTGTTCTTTCCACAAACCACACATGGATCAACCACTAGAGTCATTGCATGTGTGTTCTTTCGACAAACCACACATGGATCAACCAGTGGCATTGCATGTGTATTCTTTCCACCAACCACATATGGATCAATCAGGGGTCATTGCATGTATGTTATTTTCCACAAACCACTTATGGATCCATTAGAGTCATTGCATGTGTGTTATTTCCACAAACCACACATGGATCAACCACTAGAGTCATTGCATGTGTGTTATTTCTACAAACCACACATGGATAAACCAGTGTCATTGCATGTGTATTGTTTCCACAAACCACACATGGATCAACAAGTCATCATTGCATGTGTTTTCTTATAATATAACCAGCACTAGAGTCATTGCATGTGTGTTCTTTCCACAAACCACTTATGGATCCACCAGTGTTCATTGCATGTATGTTCTTTCCACAAACCACTTATGGATCAACCAGTGGTCATTGCATGTGTGTTCTTTTCCACAAACCACAAATGGATAAACCGGTGGCATTGCATGTGTATTCTTTTCACAAACCACATGTGGACCCACTGGAGTCAGTGCATGTGTGTTCTTATACTAAAACCAGCACTAGAGTCATTGCATGTGCGTTCTTTTCACAAACCACACATGGATCAACCACTGTCTTTGCATGTGTGTTATTTCCACAGACCACACATGGATCAGCCACTAGAGTCATTGCATGTGTCTTATTTCAACAAACAACACATGGATCAACCACTAGAGTCATTGCATGTGTGTTCTTTCCACAAACCACGCATGGATCCACCACTGTCATTGCATGTGTGTTCTTTCCACAAACCACACATGGATTAACAAGTGGTCATTGCATGTGTGTTCTTTTCACAAACCATATATGGATCCATTAGAGTCGTTGCATGTGTGTTCTTATACTAAAACTAGCACACTAGAGTCATTGCATGTGTGTTCTTTCCACAGACCACACATAGATCAAGCAGTGTTCATTGCATGTGTGTTCTTTTCACAAACAACATATCGATCCACCAGTGGTCACTGCATGTGTGTTCTTTTCGCGAACCATATATGGATCAACTAGTGTTCATTGCATGTGTGTTCTTTTCCACAAACCACTTATGGATCAACCAGTGGTCATTGCATGCGTGTTCTTTTCCGAAATCCACACGTGGATCCACCAGTGTTCATTGCATGTGTGTTCTTTTCCAAAAACCACATATGGATCAACCAGTGGTCATTGCATGTGTGTTCTTATACTAAAACTAGCACTAGAGTCATTGCATGTGTGTTCTTTTCACAAACCACACATGGATCAACCTGTGGTCATTGCATGTGTGTTCTTTTCACAAACCACACATGGATCAACCAGTGGTCCTTGCATGTGTGTTCTTTTCCATAAACCACATATGGATCAACCAGTAGTCATTGCATGTGTGTTCTTTCCACAAACCACACATGGATTAACCAGTGGTCATTGCATGTGTGTTCTTTTCCACAAACCACACATGTATCAAGGAATGTCATTGCATGTGTGTTCTTTCCACAAACCACATATGGATCAACCAGTGGTCCTTGCATGTGTGTTCTTTCCACAAAACACACATGGATCAACCAGTGGTCATTGCATGTGTGTTATTTTCCACGAACCACACATGGATCAAGAAGTGTCATTGCATGTGTGTTCTTTCAACAAACCACATATGGATCAACCAGTGGTCATTGCATGTGTGTTCTTTTCACAGACTACATATGGATCAACCAGTGGTCATTGCAAGTGTGTTCTTTTCACAAACCACATGTGAACCCACTAGAGTCATTGCATGTGTGTTCTTATACTAAAACCAACACTAGTGTCATTGCATATGTGTTATTTCCACAAACCACACATGGATCAACCAATAGATTCATTGCATGTGTGTTCTTTGCACAAAACACACATGGATCAACCAGTGACATTGCATGTGTGTTCTTTCCACAAACCACATATGGATCAACTAGTGGTCATTGCATGTGTGTTCTTTTGACAAAACCACACATGGATCAACCACTGTCATTGCATGTGTGTTATTTCCACAAACCACACATGGATGAACCACTAGAGTCATTGCACGTGTGTTATTTCCACAAACCACACATGAATCAACCATTAGAGTCATTGCATGTGTGTTCTTTCCACAAACCACACATGGATTAACCACTAGAGTCAGTGCATGTGTGTTCTTTCGACAAACCACACATGGATCAACCAGAGTCATTGCATGTGTGTTGTTTCCACAAACCACACATGGATCCACAACTGTCATTGCATGTGTGTTCTTTCCACAAACCACACATGTATCAACAAGTGGTCATTGCATGTGTGTTCTTTTCAAAAACCACATATGGATCCATTAGAGTCATTGCATGTGTGTTCTTATCCTAAAACTAGCACTAGAGTCATTGCATGTGTGTTCTTTCCACAAACCACTTATGGATCCACCAGTGTTCATTGCATGTGTGTTCTTTTCACAAACAACATATGGATCCACCAGTGGTCACTACATGAGTGTTCTTTCCACAAACCACTTATGGATCAATCAGTGGTCATTGCATGTGTGTTCTTTACACAAACCACTTATGGATCCACTAGTGGCCGTTTCATGTATGTTCTTTCGACAAACCTCTTATGGATCAACCATTGGCATTGCACGTGTGTTCTTTTCACAAACTATATGTGGACCCACTAGAGTCATTGCATGTGTGTTCTTATACTAAAACTAGCACTAGAGTCATTGCATGTGTGTTCTTTTCACAAACCACACATGGATCAACCATTGGTCATTGCATGTGTGTTCTTTTCAACAAACCACATATGGATCAACTAGTGGTCATTGCATGTGTGTTCTTTCCGCAAACCACACATGGATCAACCAGTGGTCATTGCATGTGTGTTCTTTTCCACAAACCACACATGGATCAAGCAGTGTCATTGCATGTGTGTTCTTTCCACAAACCACATATGGATCAACCAGTGGTCATTGCATGTGTGTTATTTTCACAAACCACATATGGATCAACCAGTGGTCATTGCAAGTGTGTTCTTTTCACAAACCACATTTGAACCCACTAGAGTCATTGCATGTGTATTCTTATACTAAAACCAACACTAGAGTCATTGCATGTGTGTTATTTCCACAAACCACACATGGATCAACCACTAGAGTCATTGCATGTATGTTCTTTGCACAAACCACACATGGATCAACCAGTGGTCATTGCATGTGTGTTCTTTTCCACAAACCACACACGGATCAAGAAGTGTCATTGCATGTGTGTTCTTTCCATAAACCACATATGGATCAACCAGTGGTCCTTGCATGTGTGTTCTTTTCACAAACCACACATGGATCAACCACTGTCATTGCATGTGTGTTATTTCCACAAACCACACATGGATCAACCACTAGAGTCATTGCATGTGTGTTATTTCCATAAACCACACATGGATCAACCACTAGAGTCATTGCACATGTGTTCTTTCCACAAACCACACATGGCTCCACCACTGTCATTGCATGTGTGTTCTTTCCACAAACCACACATGGATCAACAAGTGGTCATTGCATGTGTGTTCTTTTCACAAACCACATATGGATCCATTAGAGTCACTTCATGTGTGTTCTTATACTAAAACTAGAACTAGAGTCATTGCATGTGTGTTCTTTCCACAAACCACACATGGATCAACAAGTGGTCATTGCATGTGTGTTATTTTTAGAAACCACATATGGATCCATTAGAGTCATTGCATGTGTGTTCTTATACTAAAACTATCACTAGAGTCATTGCATGTGTGTTCTTTTCACAAACCACACATGGATCAACCAGTAGTCATTGCATGTGTGTTCTTTTCCACAAACCACTATGGATCAACCAGTGGTCATTGCATGTGTGTTCCTTCGACAAACCACACATGGATCAACCAGTGGTCATTGCATGTGTGTTCTTTTCCACAAACCACACATGGGTCAAGCAGTGTCATTGCATGTGTGTTCTTTCCACAAACCACATATGGATCAACCAGTGGTCATTGCATGTGTGTTCTTTTCACAAACCACATATGGATCAACCAGTGGTCATTGCATGTGTGTTCTTTTCACAAACCACATGTGAACCCACTAGAGTCATTGCATGTGTGTTCTTATACTAAAACCAACACTAGACTCATTGCATGTGTGTTATTTCCACAAACCACTCATGGATCAACCACTAGAGTCATTGCATGTGTGTTCTTTGCACAAAACACACATGGATCAACCAGTGTCATTGCATGTGTGTTCTTTCCACAAACCACATATGGATCAACCAGTGGTCATTCCATGTGTGTTATTTTCACAATCCACACATGGATCAACCACTGTCATTGCATGTGTGTTATTTCCACAAACCACACATGGATGAACCTCTAGAGTCATTGCATGTGTGTTATTTCCGCAAACCACACATGGATCAACCACTAGAGTCATTGCATGTGTGTTCTTTCCACAAACCACACATGGATCAACCACTAGAGTCATTGCATGTGTGTTCTTTCTACAAACCAAACATGGATCAACCAGTGGCATTGCATGTGTCTTCTTTCCACCAACCACATATGGATCAATCAGTGGTCATTGCATGTGTGTTATTTCCACAAACCAAACATGGATCAACCACTAGAATCATTGCATGTGTGTTATTTCTACAAACCACACATGGATAAACCAGTGTCATTGCATGTGTATTGTTTCCACAAACCACACATGGATCAACAAGTCGTCATTGCATGTGTTTTCTTATAATATAACTAGCACTAGAGTCATTGCATGTGTGTTCTTTCCACAAACCACTTATGGATCCACCAGTGTTCATTGCATGTATGTTCTTTCCACAAACCACTTATGGATCCACCAGTGTTCATTGCATGTATGTTCTTTCCACAAACCACTTATGGATCAACCAGTGGTCATTGCATGTGTGTTCTTTTCCACAAACCACAGATGGATAAACCGGTGGCATTGCATGTGTATTATTTTCACAAACCACATGTGGACCCACTAGAGTCATTGCATGTGTGTTCTTATACTAAAACCAGCACTAGAGTCATTGCATGTGTGTTCTTTTCACAAACCACACATGGATCAACCACTGTCATTGCATGTGTGTTATTTCCACACACCACACATGGATCAACCACTAGAGTCATTGCATGTGTCTTATTTCAACAAACAACACATGGATCAACCACTAGAGTCATTGCATGTTTGTTCTTTTCCACAAACCACGCATGGATCCAACACTGTCATTGCATGTGTGTTCTTTCCACAAACCACAGATGGATTAACAAGTGGTCATTGCATGTGTTTTCTTTTCACAAACCACATATGGATCCATTAGAGTCATTGCATGTGTGTTCTTATACTAAAACTAGCACACTAGAGTCATTGCATGTGTGTTCTTTCCACAGACCACACATAGATCAAGCAGTGTTCATTGCATGTGTGTTCTTTTCACAAACAACATATCGATCCACCAGTGGTCACTTCATGTGTGTTCTTTTCGCGAACCATATATGGATCAACTAGTGTTCATTGCATGTGTGTTCTTTTCCACAAACAACTTATGGATCAACCAGTGGTCATTGCATGCGTGTTCTTTTCCGAAATCCACACATGGATCCACCAGTGTTCATTGCATGTGTGTTCTTTTCCAAAAACCACATATGGATCAACCAGTGGTCATTGCATGTGTGTTCTTATACTAAAACTAGCACTAGAGTCATTTCATGTGTGTTCTTTTCACAAACCACACATGGATCAACCAGTGGCCATTACATGTGTGTTCTTTTCCACAAACCACACATGGATCAAGCAGTGTCATTGCATGTGTGTTCTTTCCACAAACCACATATGGATCAACCAGTTGTCATTGCATGTGTGTTATTTTCACAAACCACATATGGATCAACTAGTGGTCATTGCAAGTGTGTTCTTTTCACAAACCACATTTGAACCCACTAGAGTCATTGCATGTGTATTCTTATACTAAAACCAACACTAGATTCATTGCATGTGTGTTATTTCCAAAAACCACACATGGATCAACCACTAGAGTCATTGCATGTATGTTCTTTGCACAAACCACACATGGATCAACCAGTGGTCATTGCATGTGTGTTCTTTTCCACAAACCACACACGGATCAAGAAGTGTCATTGCATGTGTGTTCTTTCCATAAACCACTTATGGATCAACCAGTGGTCATTGTATGTGTGTTCTTTTCACAAACCACACATGGATCAACCACTGTCATTGCATGTGTGTTATTTCCACAAACCACACATGGATCAACCACTAGAGTCATTGCATGTGTGTTATTTCCACAAACCACACATGGATCAACCACTAGAGTCATTGCACATGTGTTCTTTCCACAAACCACACATGGCTCCACCACTGTCATTGCATGTGTGTTCTTTCCACAAACCACACATGGATCAACAAGTGGTCATTGCATGTGTGTTCTTTTCACAAACCACATATGGATCCATTAGAGGCACTTCATGTGTGTTCTTATACTAAAACTAGAACTAGAGTCATTGCATGTGTGTTCTTTCCACAAACCACACATGGATCAACAAGTGGTCATTGCATGTGTGTTATTTTTAGAAACCACATATGGATCCATTAGAGTCATTGCATGTGTGTTCTTATACTAAAACTATCACTAGAGTCATTGCATGTGTGTTCTTTTCACAAACCACACATGGATCAACCAGTAGTCATTGCATGTGTGTTCTTTTCCACAAACCACTATGGATCAACCAGTGGTCATTGCATGTGTGTTCCTTCGACAAACCACACATGGATCAACCAGTGGTCATTGCATGTGTGTTCTTTTCCACAAACCACACATGGGTCAAGCAGTGTCATTGCATGTGTGTTCTTTCCACAAACCACATATGGATCAACCAGTGGTCATTGCATGTGTGTTCTTTTCACAAACCACATATGGATCAACCAGTGGTCGTTGCATGTGTGTTCTTTTCACAAACCACATGTGAACCCACTAGAGTCATTGCATGTGTGTTCTTATACTAAAACCAACACTACACTCATTGCATGTGTGTTATTTCCACAAACCACTCATGGATCAACCACTAGAGTCATTGCATGTGTGTTCTTTGCACAAAACACACATGGATCAACCAGTGTCATTGCATGTGTGTTCTTTCCACAAACCACATATGGATCAACCAGTGGTCATTCCATGTGTGTTATTTTCACAATCCACACATGGATCAACCACTGTCATTGCATGTGTGTTATTTCCACAAACCACACATGGATGAACCTCTAGAGTCATTGCATGTGTGTTATTTCCGCAAACCACACATGGATCAACCACTAGAGTCATTGCATGTGTGTTCTTTCCACAAACCACACATGGATCAACCACTAGAGTCATTGCATGTGTGTTCTTTCTACAAACCACACATGGATCAACCACTGTCATTGCATGTGTGTTATTTCCACACACCACACATGGATCAACCACTAGAGTCATTGCATGTGTCTTATTTCAACAAAAAACACATGGATCAACCACTAGAGTCATTGCATGTGTGTTCTTTTCCACAAACCACGCATGGATCCAACACTGTCATTGCATGTGTGTTCTTTCCACAAACCACACATGGATTAACAAGTGGTCATTGCATGTGTGTTCTTTTCACAAACCACATATGGATCCATTAGAGTCATTGCATGTGTGTTCTTATACTAAAACTAGCACACTAGAGTCATTGCATGTGTGTTCTTTCCACAGACCACACATAGATCAAGCAGTGTTCATTGCATGTGTGTTCTTTTCACAAACAACATATCGATCCACCAGTGGTCACTTCATGTGTGTTCTTTTCGCGAACCATATATGGATCAACTAGTGTTCATTGCATGTGTGTTCTTTTCCACAAACAACTTATGGATCAACCAGTGGTCATTGCATGTGTGTTCTTTTCCGAAATCCACACATGGATCCACCAGTGTTCATTGCATGTGTGTTCTTTTCCAAAAACCACATATGGATCAACCAGTGGTCATTGCATGTGTGTTCTTATACTAAAACTAGCACTAGAGTCATTGCATGTGTGTTCTTTTCACAAACCACACATGGATCAACCAGTGGTCATTGCATGTGTGTTCTTTTCACAAACCACACATGGATCAACCAGTGGTCATTGCATGTGTGTTCTTTTCCACAAACCACATATGGATCAACCAGTGGTCATTACATGTGTGTTCTTTCCACAAACCACACATGGATTAACCAGTGGTCAATGCATGTGTGTTCTTTTCCACAAACCACACCTGTATCAAGGAGTGTCATTGCATGTGTGTTCTTTCCACAAACCACATATGGATCAACCAGTGGTCCTTGCATGTGTGTTCTTTCCAAAAAACACACATGGATCAACCAGTGGTCATTCCATGTGTGTTATTTTCCACGAACCACACATGGATCAAGCAGTGTCATTGCATGTGTGTTCTTTCAACAAACCACATATGGATCAACCAGTGGTCATTGCATGTGTGTTCTTTTCACAGACTACATATGGATCAACCAGTGGTCATTGCAAGTGTGTTCTTTTCACAAACCACATGTGAACCCACTAGAGTCATTGCATGTGTGTTCTTATACTAAAACCAACACTAGTGTCATTGCATATGTGTTATTTCCACAAACCACACATGGATCATCCAATAGAGTCATTGCATGTGTGTTCTTTGCACAAACCACACATGGATCAACCAGTGTCATTGCATGTGTGTTCTTTCCACAAACCACATATGGATCAACTAGTGGTCCTTGCATGTGTGTTCTTTTGACAAAACAACACATGGATCAACCACTGTCATTGCATGTGTGTTATTTCCACAAACCACACATGGATGAACCACTAGAGTCATTGCATGTGTGTTATTTCCACAAACCACACATGAATCAACCATTAGAGTCATTGCATGTGTGTTCTTTCCACAAACCACACATGGATTAACCACTAGAGTTAGTGCATGTGTGTTCTTTCCACAAGCCACACATGGATCAACCAGAGTCATTGCATGTGTGTTGTTTCCACAAACCACACATGGATCCACAACTGTCATTGCATGTGTGTTCTTTCCTCAAACCACACATGGATCAACAAGTGGTCATTGCATGTGTGTTCTTTTCAAAAACCAAATATGGATCCATTAGAGTCATTGCATGTGTGTTCTTATACTAAAAATATCACTAGAGTCATTGCATGTGTGTTCTTTCCACAAACCACTTATGGATCCACCAGTGTTCATTGCATGTGTGTTCTTTTCACAAACCACTTATGGATCCACTAGTGGCCATTTCATGTATGTTCTTTCCACAAACCACTTATGGATCAACCATTGGCATTGCACGTGTGTTCTTTTCACAAACTATATGTAGACCCACTAGAGTCACTGCATGTGTGTTCTTATACTAAAACTAGCACTAGAGTCATTGCATGTGTGTTCTTTTCACAAACCACACATGGATCAACCATTGGTCATTGCATGTGTGTTCTTTTCAACAAACCACATATGGATCAACTAGTGGTCATTGCATGTGTGTTCTTTCCGCAAACCACACATGGATCAACCAGTGGTCATTGCATGTGTGTTCTTTTCCACAAACCACACATGGATCAAGCAGTGTCATTGCATGTGTGTTCTTTCCACAAACCACATATGGATCAACCAGTGGTCATTGCATGTGTGTTCTTTTCACAAACCACATATGGATCAACCAGTGGTCATTGCAAGCGTTTTCTTTTCACAAACCACATTTGAACCCACTAGAGTCATTGCATGTGTATTCTTATACTAAAACCAACACTAGAGTCATTGCATGTGTGTTATTTCCACAAACCACACATGGATCAACCACTAGAGTCATTGCATGTATGTTCTTTGCACAAACCATACATGGATCAACCAGTGGTCATTGCATGTGTGTTCTTTTCCACAAACCACACACGGATCAAGAAGTGTCATTGCATGTGTGTTCTTTCCATAAACCACATATGGATCAACCAGTGGTCATTGCATGTGTGTTCTTTTCACAAACCACACATGGTTCAACCACTGTCATTGCATGTGTGTTATTTCCGCAAACCACACATGGATCAACCACTAGAGTCATTGCATGTGTGTTATTTCCACAAACCACACATGGATCAACCACTAGAGTCATTGCACATGTGTTCTTTCCACAAACCACACATGGCTCCACCACTATCATTGCATGTGTGTTATTTCCACAAACCACACATGGATCAACAAGTGGTCATTGCATGTGTGTTCTTTTCACAAACCACATATGGATCCATTAGAGTCACTTCATGTGTGTTCTTATACTAAAACTAGAACTAGAGTCATTGCATGTGTGTTCTTTCCACAAACCACACATGGATCAACAAGTGGTCATTGCATGTGTGTTATTTTTAGAAACCACATATGGATCCATTAGAGTCATTGCATGTGTGTTCTTATACTAAAACTAGAACTAGAGTCATTGCATGTGTGTTCTTTCCACAAACCACACATGGATCAACAAGTGATCATTGCATGTGTGTTCTTTTTAGAAACCACATATGGATCCATTAGAGTCATTGCATGTGTGTTCTTATACTAAAACTATCACTAGAGTCATTGCATGTGTGTTCTTTCCACAAACCACACATGGATCAACCAGTGGTCATTGCATGTGTGTTCTTTTCACAAACCACACATGGATCAACCAGTGGTCATTGCATGTGTGTTCTTTTCCACAAACCACATATGGATCAACCAGTGGTCATTACATGTGTGTTCTTTCCACAAACCACACATGGATTAACCAGTGGTCATGGCATGTGTGTTCTTTTCCAAAAACCACACATGTATCAAGGAGTGTCATTGCATGTGTGTTCTTTCCACAAACCACATATGGATCAACCAGTGGTCCTTGCATGTGTGTTCTTTCCAAAAAACACACATGGATCAACCAGTGGTCATGGCATGTGTGTTCTTTTCCACGAACCACACATGGATCAAGCAGTGTCATTGCATGTGTGTTCTTTCAACAAACCACATATGGATCAACCAGTGGTCATTGCATGTGTGTTCTTTTCACAGACTACATATGGATCAACAAGTGGTCATTGCAAGTGTGTTCTTTTCACAAACCACATGTGAACCCACTAGAGTCATTGCATGTGTGTTCTTATACTAAAACCAACACTAGTGTCATTGCATATGTGTTATTTCCACAAACCACACATGGATCATCCAATAGAGTCATTGCATGTGTGTTCTTTGCACAAACAACACATGGATCAACCAGTGTCATTGCATGTGTGTTCTTTCCACAAACCACATATGGATCAACTAGTGGTCATTGCATGTGTGTTCTTTTGACAAAACAACACATGGATCAACCACTGTCATTGCATGTGTGTTATTTCCACAAACCACACATGGATGAACCACTAGAGTCATTGCATGTGTGTTATTTCCACAAACCACACATGAATCAACCATTAGAGTCATTGCATGTGTGTTCTTTCCACAAACCACACATGGATTAACCACTAGAGTCAGTGCATGTGTGTTCTTTCCACAAGCCACACATGGATCAACCAGAGTCATTGCATGCGTGTTGTTTCCACAAACCACACATGGATCCACAACTGTCATTGCATGTGTGTTCTTTCCTCAAACCACACATGGATCAACAAGTGGTCATTGCATGTGTGTTCTTTTCAAAAACCACATATGGATCCATTAGAGTCATTGCATGTGTGTTCTTATACTAAAAATATCACTAGAGTCATTGCATGTGTGTTCTTTCCACAAACCACTTATGGATCCACCAGTGTTCATTGCATGTGTGTTCTTTTCACAAACAACATATGGATCCACCAGTGGTCACTACATGAGTGTTCTTTCCACAAACCACTTATGGATCAATCAGTGGTCATTGCATGTGTGTTCTTTCCACAAACCACTTATGGATCCACTAGTGCCCATTTCATGTATGTTCTTTCCACAAACCACTTATGGATCAACCATTGGCATTGCATGTGTGTTCTTTTCACAAACTATATGTGTACCCACTAGAGTCACTGCATGTGTGTTCTTATACTAAAACTAGCACTAGAGTCATTGCATGTGTGTTCCTTTCACAAACCACACATGGATCAACCATTGGTCATTGCATGTGTGTTCTTTTCAACAAACCACATATGGATCAACTAGTGGTCATTGCATGTGTGTTCTTTCCGAAAACCACCCATGGATCAACCAGTGGTCATTGCATGTGTGTTCTTTTCCACAAACCACACATGGATCAAGCAGTGTCATTGCATGTGTGTTCTTTCCACAAACCACATATGGATCAACCAGTGGTCATTGCATGTGTGTTCTTTTCACAAACCACATATGGATCAACCAGTGGTCATTGCAAGTGTGTTCTTTTCACAAACCACATTTGAACCCACTAGAGTCATTGCATGTGTATTCTTATACCAAAACCAACACTAGAGTCATTGCATGTGTGTTATTTCCACAAACCACACATGGATCAACCACTAGAGTCATTGCATGTATGTTCTTTGCACAAACCATACATGGATCAACCAGTGGTCATTGCATGTGTGTTCTTTTCCACAAACCACACACGGATCAAGAAGTGTCATTGCATGTGTGTTCTTTCCATAAACCACATATGGATCAACCAGTGGTCATTGCATGTGTGTTCTTTTCACAAACCACACATGGTTCAACCACTGTCATTGCATGTGTGTTATTTCCACAAACCACACATGGATCAACCACTAGAGTCATTGCATGTGTGTTATTTCCACAAACCACACATGGATCAACCACTAGAGTCATTGCACATGTGTTCTTTCCACAAACCACACATGGCTCCACCACTATCATTGCATGTGTGTTATTTCCACAAACCACACATGGATCAACAAGTGGTCATTGCATGTGTGTTCTTTTCACAAACCACATATGGATCCATTAGAGTCACTTCATGTGTGTTCTTATACTAAAACTAGAACTAGAGTCATTGCATGTGTGTTCCTTCCACAAACCACACATGGATCAACAAGTGGTCATTGCATGTGTGTTCTTTTCAAAAACCACATATGGATCCATTAGAGTCATTGCATGTGTGTTCTTATACTAAAACTAGCACTAGAGTCATTGCATGTGTGTTCTTTCCACAAACCACTTATGGATCCACCAGTGTTCATTGCATGTGTGTTCTTTTCACAAACAACATATGGATCCACCAGTGGTCACTACATGAGTGTTCTTTCCACAAACCACTTATGGATCAATCAGTGGTCATTGCATGTGTGTTCTTTCCACAAACCACTTATGGATCCACTAGTGGCCATTTCATGTATGTTCTTTCCACAAACCACTTATGGATCAACCATTGGCATTGCACGTGTGTTCTTTTCACAAACTATATGTGGACCCACTAGAGTCATTGCATGTGTGTTCTTATACTAAAACCAGCACTAGAGTCATCGCATGTGCGTTCTTTTCACAAACCACACATGGATCAACCACTGTCATTGCATGTGTGTTATTTCCACAGACCACATATGGATCAACCACTAGAGTCATTGCATGTGTCTTATTTCAACAAACAACACATGGATCAACCACTAGAGTCATTGCATGTGTGTTCTTTCCACAAACCACGCATGGATCCACCACTGTCATTGCATGTGTGTTCTTTCCACAAACCAAACATCGATTAACAAGTGGTCATTGCATATGTGTTCTTTTCACAAACCACATATGGATCCATTAGAGTCATTGCATGTGTGTTCTTATACTAAAACTAGCACACTAAAGTCATTGCATGTGTGTTCTTTCCACAGACCACACATAGATCAAGCAGTGTTCATTGCATGTGTGTTCTTTTCACAAACAACATATCGATCCACCAGTGGTCACTGCATGTGTGTTCTTTTCGCGAACCATATATGGATCAACTAGTGTTCATTGCATGTGTGTTCTTTTCCACAAACAACTTATGGATCAACCAGTAGTCATTGCATGCGTGTTCTTTTCCGAAATCCACACATGGATCCACCAGTGTTCATTGCATGTGTGTTCTTTTCCAAAAACCACATATGGATCAACCATTGGTCATTGCATGTGTGTTCTTATACTAAAACTAGCACTAGAGTCATTGCATGCGTGTTCTTTCCACAAACCACACATGGATTAAAAGTGGTCATTGCATGTGTGTTCTTTTCACAAACCACATATGGATCCATTTGAGTCATTGCATGTGTGTTCTTATACTAAAACTAGCACACTAGAGTCATTGCATGTGTGTTCTTTCCACAGACCACACATAGATCAAGCAGTGTTCATTGCATGTGTGTTCTTTTCACAAACAACATATCGATCCACCAGTGGTCACTGCATGTGTGTTCTTTTCGCGAACCATATATGGATCAACTAGTGTTCATTGCATGTGTGTTCTTTTCCACAAACAACTTATGGATAAACCAGTGGTCATTGCATGCGTGTTCTTTTCTGAAATCCACACATGGATCCACCAGTGTTCATTGCATGTGTGTTCTTTTCCAAAAACCACATATGGATCAACCAGTGGTCATTGCATGTGTGTTCTTATACTAAAACTAGCACTACAGTCATTGCATGTGTGTTCTTTTCACAAACCACACATGGATCAACCAGTGGTCATTGCATGTGTGTTCTTTTCACAAACCACACATGGATCAACCAGTGGTCATTGCATGTGTGTTCTTTTCCACAAACCACATATGGATCAACCAGTGGTCATTGCATGTGTGTTCTTTCCACAAACCACACATGGATTAACCAGTGGTCATTGCATGTGTGTTCTTTTCCACAAACCAGACATGTATCAAGGAGTGTCATTGCATGTGTGTTCTTTCCACAAACCACATATGGATCAACCAGTGGTCCTTGCATGTGTGTTCTTTCCAAAAAACACACATGGATCAACCAATGGTCATTGCATGTGTGTTCTTTTCCACGAACCACATATGGATCAAGCAGTGTCATTGCATGTGTGTTCTTTCAACAAACCACATATGGATCAACCAGTGGTCATTGCATGTGTGTTCTTTTCACAGACTACATATGGATCAACCAGTGGTCATTGCAAGTGTGTTCTTTTCACAAACCACATGTGAACCCACTAGAGTCATTGCATGTGTGTTCTTATACTAAAACCAACACTAGTGTCATTGCATATGTGTTATTTCCACAAACCACACATGGATCAACCAATAGTGTCATTGCATGTGTGTTCTTTGCACAAACCACACATGGATCAACCAGTGTCATTGCATGTGTGTTCTTTCCACAAACCACATATGGATCAACTAGTGGTCATTGCATGTGTGTTCTTTTGACAAAACAACACATGGATCAACCACTGTCATTGCATGTGTGTTATTTCCACAAACCACACATGGATGAACCACTAGAGTCATTGCATGTGTGTTATTTCCACAAACCACACATGAATCAACCATTAGAGTCATTGCATGTGTGTTCTTTCCACAAACCACACATGGATTAACCACTAGAGTCAGTGCATGTGTGTTCTTTCCACAAACCACACATGGATCAACCAGAGTCATTGCATGTTTGTTGTTTCCACAAACCACACAAGGATCCACAACTGTCATTGCATGTGTGTTCCTTCCACAAACCACACATGGATCAACAAGTGGTCATTGCATGTGTGTTCTTTTCAAAAACCACATATGGATCCATTAGAGTCATTGCATGTGTGTTCTTATACTAAAACTAGCACTAGAGTCATTGCATGTGTGTTCTTTCCACAAACCACTTATGGATCCACCAGTGTTCATTGCATGTGTGTTCTTTTCACAAACAACATATGGATCCACCAGTGGTCACTACATGAGTGTTCTTTCCACAAACCACTTATGGATCAATCAGTGGTCATTGCATGTGTGTTCTTTTCCACAAACCACAGATGGATAAACCGGTGGCATTGCATGTGTATTCTTTTCACAAACCACATGTGGACCCACTAGAGTCATTGCATGTGTGTTCTTATACTAAAACCAGCACTAGAGTCATTGCATGTGCGTTCTTTTCACAAACCACACATGGATCAACCACTGTCATTGCATGTGTGTTATTTCCACAGACCACACATGGATCAACCACTAGAGTCATTGCATGTGTCTTATTTCAACAAACAACACATGGATCAACCACTAGAGTCATTGCATGTGTGTTCTTTCCACAAACCACGCATGGATCCACCACTGTCATTGCATGTGTGTTCTTTCCACAAACCAAACATCGATTAACAAGTGGTCATTGCATATGTGTTCTTTTCACAAACCACATATGGATCCATTAGAGTCATTGCATGTGTGTTCTTATACTAAAACTAGCACACTAAAGTCATTGCATGTGTGTTCTTTCCACAGACCACACATAGATCAAGCAGTGTTCATTGCATGTGTGTTCTTTTCACAAACAACATATCGATCCACCAGTGGTCACTGCATGTGTGTTCTTTTCGCGAACCATATATGGATCAACTAGTGTTCATTGCATGTGTGTTCTTTTCCACAAACAACTTATGGATCAACCAGTGGTCATTGCATGCGTGTTCTTTTCCGAAATCCACACATCGATCCACCAGTGTTCATTGCATGTGTGTTCTTTTCCAAAAACCACATATGGATCAACCATTGGTCATTGCATGTGTGTTCTTATACTAAAACTAGCACTAGAGTCATTGCATGCGTGTTCTTTCCACAAACCACACATGGATTAAAAGTGGTCATTGCATGTGTGTTCTTTTCACAAACCACATATGGATCCATTTGAGTCATTGCATGTGTGTTCTTATACTAAAACTAGCACACTAGAGTCATTGCATGTGTGTTCTTTCCACAGACCACACATAGATCAAGCAGTGTTCATTGCATGTGTGTTCTTTTCACAAACAACATATCGATCCACCAGTGGTCACTGCATGTGTGTTCTTTTCGCGAACCATATATGGATCAACTAGTGTTCATTGCATGTGTGTTCTTTTCCACAAACAACTTATGGATAAACCAGTGGTCATTGCATGCGTGTTCTTTTCTGAAATCCACACATGGATCCACCAGTGTTCATTGCATGTGTGTTCTTTTCCAAAAACCACATATGGATCAACCAGTGGTCATTGCATGTGTGTTCTTATACTAAAACTAGCACTACAGTCATTGCATGTGTGTTCTTTTCACAAACCACACATGGATCAACCAGTGGTCATTGCATGTGTGTTCTTTTCACAAACCACACATGGATCAACCAGTGGTCATTGCATGTGTGTTCTTTTCCACAAACCACATATGGATCAACCAGTGGTCATTGCATGTGTGTTCTTTCCACAAACCACACATGGATTAACCAGTGGTCATTGCATGTGTGTTCTTTTCCACAAACCAGACATGTATCAAGGAGTGTCATTGCATGTGTGTTCTTTCCACAAACCACATATGGATCAACCAGTGGTCCTTGCATGTGTGTTCTTTCCAAAAAACACACATGGATCAACCAATGGTCATTGCATGTGTGTTCTTTTCCACGAACCACATATGGATCAAGCAGTGTCATTGCATGTGTGTTCTTTCAACAAACCACATATGGATCAACCAGTGGTCATTGCATGTGTGTTCTTTTCACAGACTACATATGGATCAACCAGTGGTCATTGCAAGTGTGTTCTTTTCACAAACCACATGTGAACCCACTAGAGTCATTGCATGTGTGTTCTTATACTAAAACCAACACTAGTGTCATTGCATATGTGTTATTTCCACAAACCACACATGGATCAACCAATAGTGTCATTGCATGTGTGTTCTTTGCACAAACCACACATGGATCAACCAGTGTCATTGCATGTGTGTTCTTTCCACAAACCACATATGGATCAACTAGTGGTCATTGCATGTGTGTTCTTTTGACAAAACAACACATGGATCAACCACTGTCATTGCATGTGTGTTATTTCCACAAACCACACATGGATGAACCACTAGAGTCATTGCATGTGTGTTATTTCCACAAACCACACATGAATCAACCATTAGAGTCATTGCATGTGTGTTCTTTCCACAAACCACACATGGATTAACCACTAGAGTCAGTGCATGTGTGTTCTTTCCACAAACCACACATGGATCAACCAGAGTCATTGCATGTTTGTTGTTTCCACAAACCACACAAGGATCCACAACTGTCATTGCATGTGTGTTCCTTCCACAAACCACACATGGATCAACAAGTGGTCATTGCATGTGTGTTCTTTTCAAAAACCACATATGGATCCATTAGAGTCATTGCATGTGTGTTCTTATACTAAAACTAGCACTAGAGTCATTGCATGTGTGTTCTTTCCACAAACCACTTATGGATCCACCAGTGTTCATTGCATCTGTGTTCTTTCCACAAACCACTTATGGAGCCACCAGTGTTCATTGCATGTATGTTCTTTCCACAAACCACTTATGGATCAACCAGTGGTCATTGCATGTGTGTTCTTCTTCCACAAACCACAGATGGATAAACCGGTGGCATTGCATGTGTATTCTTTTCACAAACCACATGTGGACCCACTAGAGTCATTGCATGTGTGTTCTTATACTAAAACCAGCACTAGAGTCATTGCATGTGCGTTCTTTTCACAAACCACACATGGATCAACCACTGTCATTGCATGTGTGTTATTTCCACAGACCACACATGGATCAACCACTAGAGTCATTGCATGTGTCTTATTTCAACAAACAACACATGGATCAACCACTAGAGTCATTGCATGTGTGTTCTTTCCACAAACCACGCATGGATCCACCACTGTCATTGCATGTGTGTTCTTTCCACAAACCAAACATGGATTAACAAGTGGTCATTGCATATGTGTTCTTTTCACAAACCACATATGGATCCATTAGAGTCATTGCATGTGTGTTCTTATACTAAAACTAGCACACTAAAGTCATTGCATGTGTGTTCTTTCCACAGACCACACATAGATCAAGCAGTGTTCATTGCATGTGTGTTCTTTTCACAAACAACATATCGATCCACCAGTGGTCACTGCATGTGTGTTCTTTTCGCGAACCATATATGGATCAACTAGTGTTCATTGCATGTGTGTTCTTTTCCACAAACAACTTATGGATCAACCAGTGGTCATTGCATGCGTGTTCTTTTCCGAAATCCACACATGGATCCACCAGTGTTCATTGCATGTGTGTTCTTTTCCAAAAACCACATATGGATCAACCATTGGTCATTGCATGTGTGTTCTTATACTAAAACTAGCACTAGAGTCATTGCATGCGTGTTCTTTCCACAAACCACACATGGATTAAAAGTGGTCATTGCATGTGTGTTCTTTTCACAAACCACATATGGATCCATTTGAGTCATTGCATGTGTGTTCTTATACTAAAACTAGCACACTAGAGTCATTGCATGTGTGTTCTTTCCACAGACCACACATAGATCAAGCAGTGTTCATTGCATGTG
Source organism: Avena sativa (assembly GCA_916181665.1). NCBI lineage: Eukaryota > Viridiplantae > Streptophyta > Magnoliopsida > Poales > Poaceae > Avena > Avena sativa. The sequence continues at coordinate 535,890,354 of OV702289.1, read as the reverse complement.
TGTTCTTTTCACAAACAACATATCGATCCACCAGTGGTCACTGCATGTGTGTTCTTTTCGCGAACCATATATGGATCAACTAGTGTTCATTGCATGTGTGTTCTTTTCCACAAACAACTTATGGATAAACCAGTGGTCATTGCATGCGTGTTCTTTTCTGAAATCCACACATGGATCCACCAGTGTTCATTGCATGTGTGTTCTTTTCCAAAAACCACATATGGATCAACCAGTGGTCATTGCATGTGTGTTCTTATACTAAAACTAGCACTACAGTCATTGCATGTGTGTTCTTTTCACAAACCACACATGGATCAACCAGTGGTCATTGCATGTGTGTTCTTTTCACAAACCACACATGGATCAACCAGTGGTCATTGCATGTGTGTTCTTTTCCACAAACCACATATGGATCAACCAGTGGTCATTGCATGTGTGTTCTTTCCACAAACCACACATGGATTAACCAGTGGTCATTGCATGTGTGTTCTTTTCCACAAACCAGACATGTATCAAGGAGTGTCATTGCATGTGTGTTCTTTCCACAAACCACATATGGATCAACCAGTGGTCCTTGCATGTGTGTTCTTTCCAAAAAACACACATGGATCAACCAATGGTCATTGCATGTGTGTTCTTTTCCACGAACCACATATGGATCAAGCAGTGTCATTGCATGTGTGTTCTTTCAACAAACCACATATGGATCAACCAGTGGTCATTGCATGTGTGTTCTTTTCACAGACTACATATGGATCAACCAGTGGTCATTGCAAGTGTGTTCTTTTCACAAACCACATGTGAACCCACTAGAGTCATTGCATGTGTGTTCTTATACTAAAACCAACACTAGTGTCATTGCATATGTGTTATTTCCACAAACCACACATGGATCAACCAATAGTGTCATTGCATGTGTGTTCTTTGCACAAACCACACATGGATCAACCAGTGTCATTGCATGTGTGTTCTTTCCACAAACCACATATGGATCAACTAGTGGTCATTGCATGTGTGTTCTTTTGACAAAACAACACATGGATCAACCACTGTCATTGCATGTGTGTTATTTCCACAAACCACACATGGATGAACCACTAGAGTCATTGCATGTGTGTTATTTCCACAAACCACACATGAATCAACCATTAGAGTCATTGCATGTGTGTTCTTTCCACAAACCACACATGGATTAACCACTAGAGTCAGTGCATGTGTGTTCTTTCCACAAACCACACATGGATCAACCAGAGTCATTGCATGTTTGTTGTTTCCACAAACCACACAAGGATCCACAACTGTCATTGCATGTGTGTTCCTTCCACAAACCACACATGGATCAACAAGTGGTCATTGCATGTGTGTTCTTTTCAAAAACCACATATGGATCCATTAGAGTCATTGCATGTGTGTTCTTATACTAAAACTAGCACTAGAGTCATTGCATGTGTGTTCTTTCCACAAACCACTTATGGATCCACCAGTGTTCATTGCATGTGTGTTCTTTTCACAAACAACATATGGATCCACCAGTGGTCACTACATGAGTGTTCTTTCCACAAACCACTTATGGATCAATCAGTGGTCATTGCATGTGTGTTCTTTCCAAAAACCACTTATGGATCCACTAGTGGCCATTTCATGTATGTTCTTTCCACAAACCACTTATGGATCAACCATTGGCATTGCACGTGTGTTCTTTTCACAAACTATATGTGGACCCACTAGAGTCATTGCATGTGTGTTCTTATACTAAAACCAGCACTAGAGTCATCGCATGTGCGTTCTTTTCACAAACCACACATGGATCAACCACTGTCATTGCATGTGTGTTATTTCCACAGACCACACATGGATCAACCACTAGAGTCATTGCATGTGTCTTATTTCAACAAACAACACATGGATCAACCACTAGAGTCATTGCATGTGTGTTCTTTCCACAAACCACGCATGGATCCACCACTGTCATTGCATGTGTGTTCTTTCCACAAACCAAACATCGATTAACAAGTGGTCATTGCATATGTGTTCTTTTCACAAACCACATATGGATCCATTAGAGTCATTGCATGTGTGTTCTTATACTAAAACTAGCACACTAAAGTCATTGCATGTGTGTTCTTTCCACAGACCACACATAGATCAAGCAGTGTTCATTGCATGTGTGTTCTTTTCACAAACAACATATCGATCCACCAGTGGTCACTGCATGTGTGTTCTTTTCGCGAACCATATATGGATCAACTAGTGTTCATTGCATGTGTGTTCTTTTCCACAAACAACTTATGGATCAACCAGTGGTCATTGCATGCGTGTTCTTTTCCGAAATCCACACATGGATCCACCAGTGTTCATTGCATGTGTGTTCTTTTCCAAAAACCACATATGGATCAACCATTGGTCATTGCATGTGTGTTCTTATACTAAAACTAGCACTAGAGTCATTGCATGCGTGTTCTTTCCACAAACCACACATGGATTAAAAGTGGTCATTGCATGTGTGTTCTTTTCACAAACCACATATGGATCCATTTGAGTCATTGCATGTGTGTTCTTATACTAAAACTAGCACACTAGAGTCATTGCATGTGTGTTCTTTCCACAGACCACACATAGATCAAGCAGTGTTCATTGCATGTGTGTTCTTTTCACAAACAACATATCGATCCACCAGTGGTCACTGCATGTGTGTTCTTTTCGCGAACCATATATGGATCAACTAGTGTTCATTGCATGTGTGTTCTTTTCCACAAACAACTTATGGATAAACCAGTGGTCATTGCATGCGTGTTCTTTTCTGAAATCCACACATGGATCCACCAGTGTTCATTGCATGTGTGTTCTTTTCCAAAAACCACATATGGATCAACTAGTGGTCATTGCATGTGTGTTCTTATACTAAAACTAGCACTACAGTCATTGCATGTGTGTTCTTTTCACAAACCACACATGGATCAACCAGTGGTCATTGCATGTGTGTTCTTTTCACAAACCACACATGGATCAACCAGTGGTCATTGCATGTGTGTTCTTTTCCACAAACCACATATGGATCAACCAGTGGTCATTGCATGTGTGTTCTTTCCACAAACCACACATGGATTAACCAGTGGTCATTGCATGTGTGTTCTTTTCCACAAACCAGACATGTATCAAGGAGTGTCATTGCATGTGTGTTCTTTCCACAAACCACATATGGATCAACCAGTGGTCCTTGCATGTGTGTTCTTTCCAAAAAACACACATGGATCAACCAATGGTAATTGCATGTGTGTTCTTTTCCACGAACCACATATGGATCAAGCAGTGTCATTGCATGTGTGTTCTTTCAACAAACCACATATGGATCAACCAGTGGTCATTGCATGTGTGTTCTTTTCACAGACTACATATGGATCAACCAGTGGTCATTGCAAGTGTGTTCTTTTCACAAACCACATGTGAACCCACTAGAGTCATTGCATGTGTGTTCTTATACTAAAACCAACACTAGTGTCATTGCATATGTGTTATTTCCACAAACCACACATGGATCAACCAATAGTGTCATTGCATGTGTGTTCTTTGCACAAACCACACATGGATCAACCAGTGTCATTGCATGTGTGTTCTTTCCACAAACCACATATGGATCAACTAGTGGTCATTGCATGTGTGTTCTTTTGACAAAACAACACATGGATCAACCACTGTCATTGCATGTGTGTTATTTCCACAAACCACACATGGATGAACCACTAGAGTCATTGCATGTGTGTTATTTCCACAAACCACACATGAATCAACCATTAGAGTCATTGCATGTGTGTTCTTTCCACAAACCACACATGGATTAACCACTAGAGTCAGTGCATGTGTGTTCTTTCCACAAACCACACATGGATCAACCAGAGTCATTGCATGTTTGTTGTTTCCACAAACCACACAAGGATCCACAACTGTCATTGCATGTGTGTTCCTTCCACAAACCACACATGGATTAACAAGTGGTCATTGCATGTGTGTTCTTTTCAAAAACCACATATGGATCCATTAGAGTCATTGCATGTGTGTTCTTATACTAAAACTAGCACTAGAGTCATTGCATGTGTGTTCTTTCCACAAACCACTTATGGATCCACCAGTGTTCATTGCATGTGTGTTCTTTTCACAAACAACATATGGATCCACCAGTGGTCACTACATGAGTGTTCTTTCCACAAACCACTTATGGATCAATCAGTGGTCATTGCATGTGTGTTCTTTCCACAAACCACTTATGGATCCACTAGTGGCCATTTCATGTATGTTCTTTCCACAAACCACTTATGGATCAACCATTGGCATTGCACGTGTGTTCTTTTCACAAACTATATGTGGACCCACTAGAGTCATTGCATGTGTGTTCTTATACTAAAACTAGCACTAGAGTCATTGCATGTGTGTTCTTTTCACAAACCACACATGGTCAACCATTGGTCATTGCATGTGTGTTCTTTTCAACAAACCACATATGGATCAACTAGTGGTCATTGCATGTGTGTTCTTTCCGCAAACCACACATGGATCAACCAGTGGTCATTGCATGTGTGTTCTTTTCCACAAACCACACATGGATCAAGCAGTGTCATTGCATGTGTGTTCTTTCCACAAACCACATATGGATCAACCAGTGGTCATTGCATGTGTGTTCTTTTCACAAACCACATATGGATCAACCAGTGGTCATTGCAAGTGTGTTCTTTTCACAAACCACATTTGAACCCACTAGAGTCATTGCATGTGTATTCTTATACTAAAACCAACACTAGAATCATTGCATGTGTGTTATTTCCACAAACCACACATGGATCAACCACTAGAGTCATTGCATGTATGTTCTTTGCACAAACCACACATGGATCAACCAGTGGTCATTGCATGTGTGTTCTTTTCCACAAACCACACACAGATCAAGAAGTGTCATTGCATGTGTGTTCTTTCCATAAACCACATATGGATCAACCAGTGGTCATTGCATGTGTGTTCTTTTCACAAACCACACATGGATCAACCACTGTCATTGCATGTGTGTTATTTCCACAAACCACACATGGATCAACCACTAGAGTCATTGCATGTGTGTTATTTTCACAAACCACACATGGATCAACCACTAGAGTCATTTCACATGTGTTCTTTCCACAAACCACACATGGCTCCACCACTGTCATTGCATGTGTGTTCTTTCCACAAACCACACATGGATCAACAAGTGGTCATTGCATGTGTGTTCTTTTCACAAACCACATATGGATCCATTAGAGTCACTTCATGTGTGTTCTTATACTAAAACTAGAACTAGAGTCATTGGATGTGTGTTCTTTCCACAAACCACACATGGATCAACAAGTGGTCATTGCATGTGTGTTATTTTTAGAAACCACATATGGATCCATTAGAGTCATTGCATGTGTGTTCTTATACTAAAACTATCACTAGAGTCATTGCATGTGTGTTCTTTTCACAAACCACACATGGATCAACCAGTAGTTATTGCATGTGTGTTCTATTCCACAAACCACTATGGATCAACCAGTGGTCATTGCATGTGTGTTCTTTCGACAAACCACACATGGATCAACCAGTGGTAATTGCATGTGTGTTCTTTTCCACAAACCACACATGGGTCAAGCAGTGTCATTGCATGTGTGTTCTTTCCACAAACCACATATGGATCAACCAGTGGTCATTGCATGTGTGTTCTTTTCACAGACCACACATGGATCAACCACTAGAGTCATTGCATGTGTCTTATTTCAACAAAAAACACATGGATCAACCACTAGAGTCATTGCATGTGTGTTCTTTTCCACAAACCACGCATGGATCCAACACTGTCATTGCATGTGTGTTCTTTCCACAAACCACACATGGATTAACAAGTGGTCATTGCATGTGTGTTCTTTTCACAAACCACATATGGATCCATTAGAGTCATTGCATGTGTGTTCTTATACTAAAACTAGCACACTAGAGTCATTGCATGTGTGTTCTTTCCACAGACCACACATAGATCAAGCAGTGTTCATTGCATGTGTGTTCTTTTCACAAACAACATATCGATCCACCAGTGGTCACTTCATGTGTGTTCTTTTCGCGAACCATATATGGATCAACTAGTGTTCATTGCATGTGTGTTCTTTTCCACAAACAACTTATGGATCAACTAGTGGTCATTGCATGTGTGTTCTTTTCCGAAATCCACACATGGATCCACCAGTGTTCATTGCATGTGTGTTCTTTTCCAAAAACCACATATGGATCAACCAGTGGTCATTGCATGTGTGTTCTTATACTAAAACTAGCACTAGAGTCATTGCATGTGTGTTCTTTTCACAAACCACACATGGATCAACCAGTGGTCATTGCATGTGTGTTCTTTTCACAAACCACACATGGATCAACCAGTGGTCATTGCATGTGTGTTCTTTTCCACAAACCACATATGGATCAACCAGTGGTCATTACATGTGTGTTCTTTCCACAAACCACACATGGATTAACCAGTGGTCAATGCATGTGTGTTCTTTTCCACAAACCACACCTGTATCAAGGAGTGTCATTGCATGCGTGTTCTTTCCACAAACCACATATGGATCAACCAGTGGTCCTTGCATGTGTGTTCTTTCCAAAAAACACACATGGATCAACCAGTGGTCATTGCATGTGTGTTATTTTCCACGAACCACACATGGATCAAGCAGTGTCATTGCATGTGTGTTCTTTCAACAAACCACATATGGATCAACCAGTGGTCATTGCATGTGTGTTCTTTTCACAGACTACATATGGATCAACCAGTGGTCATTGCAAGTGTGTTCTTTTCACAAACCACATGTGAACCCACTAGAGTCATTGCATGTGTGTTCTTATACTAAAACCAACACTAGTGTCATTGCATATGTGTTATTTCCACAAACCACACATGGATCATCCAATAGAGTCATTGCATGTGTGTTCTTTGCACAAACCACACATGGATCAACCAGTGTCATTGCATGTGTGTTCTTTCCACAAACCACATATGGATCAACTAGTGGTCCTTGCATGTGTGTTCTTTTGACAAAACAACACATGGATCAACCACTGTCATTGCATGTGTGTTATTTCCACAAACCACACATGGATGAACCACTAGAGTCATTGCATGTGTGTTATTTCCACAAACCACACATGAATCAACCATTAGAGTAATTGCATGTGTGTTCTTTCCACAAACCACACATGGATTAACCACTAGAGTTAGTGCATGTGTGTTCTTTCCACAAGCCACACATGGATCAACCAGAGTCATTGCATGTGTGTTGTTTCCACAAACCACACATGGATCCACAACTGTCATTGCATGTGTGTTCTTTCCTCAAACCACACATGGATCAACAAGTGGTCATTGCATGTGTGTTCTTTTCAAAAACCAAATATGGATCCATTAGAGTCATTGCATGTGTGTTCTTATACTAAAAATATCACTAGAGTCATTGCATGTGTGTTCTTTCCACAAACCACTTATGGATCCACCAGTGTTCATTGCATGTGTGTTCTTTTCACAAACAACATATGGATCCACCAGTGGTCACTACATGAGTGTTCTTTCCACAAACCACTTATGGATCAATCAGTGGTCATTGCATGTGTGTACTTTCCACAAACCACTTATGGATCCACTAGTGGCCATTTCATGTATGTTCTTTCCACAAACCACTTATGGATCAACCATTGGCATTGCACGTGTGTTCTTTTCACAAACTATATGTGGACCCACTAGAGTGACTGCATGTGTGTTCTTATACTAAAACTAGCACTAGAGTCATTGCATGTGTGTTCTTTTCACAAACCACACATGGATCAACCATTGGTCATTGCATGTGTGTTCTTTTCAACAAACCACATATGGATCAACTAGTGGTCATTGCATGTGTGTTCTTTCCGCAAACCACACATGGATCAACCAGTGGTCATTGCATGTGTGTTCTTTTCCACAAACCACACATGGATCAAGCAGTGTCATTGCATGTGTGTTCTTTCCATAAACCACATATGGATCAACAGTGGTCATTGCATGTGTGTTCTTTTCACAAACCACATATGGATCAACAAGTGGTCATTGCAAGCGTGTTCTTTTCACAAACCACATTTGAACCCACTAGAGTCATTGCATGTGTATTCTTATACTAAAACCAACACTAGAGTCATTGCATGTGTGTTATTTCCACAAACCACACATGGATCAACCACTAGAGTCATTGCATGTATGTTCTTTGCACAAACCATACATGGATCAACCAGTGGTCATTGCATGTGTGTTCTTTTCCACAAACCACACACGGATCAAGAAGTGTCATTGCATGTGTGTTCTTTCCATAAACCACATATGGATCAACCAGTGGTCATTGCATGTGTGTTCTTTTCACAAACCACACATGGTTCAACCACTGTCATTGCATGTGTGTTATTTCCACAAACCACACATGGATCAACCACTAGAGTCATTGCATGTGTGTTATTTCCACAAACCACACATGGATCAACCACTAGAGTCATTGCACATGTGTTCTTTCCACAAACCACACATGGCTCCACCACTATCATTGCATGTGTGTTATTTCCACAAACCACACATGGATCAACAAGTGGTCATTGCTTGTGTGTTCTTTTCACAAACCACATATGGATCCATTAGAGTCACTTCATGTGTGTTCTTATACTAAAACTAGAACTAGAGTCATTGCATGTGTGTTCTTTCCACAAACCACACATGGATCAACAAGTGGTCATTGCATGTGTGTTATTTTTAGAAACCACATATGGATCCATTAGAGTCATTGCATGTGTGTTCTTATACTAAAACTAGAACTAGAGTCATTGCATGTGTGTTCTTTCCACAAACCACACATGGATCAACAAGTGATCATTGCATGTGTGTTCTTTTTAGAAACCACATATGGATCCATTAGAGTCATTGCATGTGTGTTCTTATACTAAAACTATCACTAGAGTCATTGCATGTGTGTTCTTTCCACAAACCACACATGGATCAACCAGTGGTCATTGCATGTGTGTTCTTTTCACAAACCACACATGGATCAACCAGTGGTCATTGCATGTGTGTTCTTTTCCACAAACCACATATGGATCAACCAGTGGTCATTACATGTGTGTTCTTTCCACAAACCACACATGGATTAACCAGTGGTCATGGCATGTGTGTTCTTTTCCAAAAACCACACATGTATCAAGGAGTGTCATTGCATGTGTGTTCTTTCCACAAACCACATATGGATCAACCAGTGGTCCTTGCATGTGTGTTCTTTCCAAAAAACACACATGGATCAACCAGTGGTCATGGCATGTGTGTTCTTTTCCACGAACCACACATGGATCAAGCAGTGTCATTGCATGTGTGTTCTTTCAACAAACCACATATGGATCAACCAGTGGTCATTGCATGTGTGTTCTTTTCACAGACTACATATGGATCAACAAGTGGTCATTGCAAGTGTGTTCTTTTCACAAACCACATGTGAACCCACTAGAGTCATTGCATGTGTGTTCTTATACTAAAACCAACACTAGTGTCATTGCATATGTGTTATTTCCACAAACCACACATGGATCATCCAATAGAGTCATTGCATGTGTGTTCTTTGCACAAACAACACATGGATCAACCAGTGTCATTGCATGTGTGTTCTTTCCACAAACCACATATGGATCAACTAGTGGTCATTGCATGTGTGTTCTTTTGACAAAACAACACATGGATCAACCACTGTCATTGCATGTGTGTTATTTCCACAAACCACACATGGATGAACCACTAGAGTCATTGCATGTGTGTTATTTCCACAAACCACACATGAATCAACCATTAGAGTCATTGCATGTGTGTTCTTTCCACAAACCACACATGGATTAACCACTAGAGTCAGTGCATGTGTGTTCTTTCCACAAGCCACACATGGATCAACCAGAGTCATTGCATGTGTGTTGTTTCCACAAACCACACATGGATCCACAACTGTCATTGCATGTGTGTTCTTTCCTCAAACCACACATGGATCAACAAGTGGTCATTGCATGTGTGTTCTTTTCAAAAACCACATATGGATCCATTAGAGTCATTGCATGTGTGTTCTTATACTAAAAATATCACTAGAGTCATTGCATGTGTGTTCTTTCCACAAACCACTTATGGATCCACCAGTGTTCATTGCATGTGTGTTCTTTTCACAAACAACATATGGATCCACCAGTGGTCACTACATGAGTGTTCTTTCCACAAACCACTTATGGATCAATCAGTGGTCATTGCATGTGTGTTCTTTCCACAAACCACTTATGGATCCACTAGTGGCCATTTCATGTATGTTCTTTCCACAAACCACTTATGGATCAACCATTGGCATTGCATGTGTGTTCTTTTCACAAACTATATGTGGACCCACTAGAGTCACTGCATGTGTGTTCTTATACTAAAACTAGCACTAGAGTCATTGCATGTGTGTTCTTTTCACAAACCACACATGGATCAACCATTGGTCATTGCATGTGTGTTCTTTTCAACAAACCACATATGGATCAACTAGTGGTCATTGCATGTGTGTTCTTTCCGAAAACCACCCATGGATCAACCAGTGGTCATTGCATGTGTGTTCTTTTCCACAAACCACACATGGATCAAGCAGTGTCATTGCATGTGTGTTCTTTCCACAAACCACATATGGATCAACCAGTGGTCATTGCATGTGTGTTCTTTTCACAAACCACATATGGATCAACCAGTGGTCATTGCAAGTGTGTTCTTTTCACAAACCACATTTGAACCCACTAGAGTCATTGCATGTGTATTCTTATACCAAAACCAACACTAGAGTCATTGCATGTGTGTTATTTCCACAAACCACACATGGATCAACCACTAGAGTCATTGCATGTATGTTCTTTGCACAAACCATACATGGATCAACCAGTGGTCATTGCATGTGTGTTCTTTTCCACAAACCACACACGGATCAAGAAGTGTCATTGCATGTGTGTTCTTTCCATAAACCACATATGGATCAACCAGTGGTCATTGCATGTGTGTTCTTTTCACAAACCACACATGGTTCAACCACTGTCATTGCATGTGTGTTATTTCCACAAACCACACATGGATCAACCACTAGAGTCATTGCATGTGTGTTATTTCCACAAACCACACATGGATCAACCACTAGAGTCATTGCACATGTGTTCTTTCCACAAACCACACATGGCTCCACCACTATCATTGCATGTGTGTTATTTCCACAAACCACACATGGATCAACAAGTGGTCATTGCATGTGTGTTCTTTTCACAAACCACATATGGATCCATTAGAGTCACTTCATGTGTGTTCTTATACTAAAACTAGAACTAGAGTCATTGCATGTGTGTTCTTTCCACAAACCACACATGGATCAACAAGTGGTCATTGCATGTGTGTTATTTTTAGAAACCACATATGGATCCATTAGAGTCATTGCATGTGTGTTCTTATACTAAAACTAGCACTAGAGTCATTGCATGTGTGTTCTTTCCACAAACCACACATGGATCAACAAGTGGTCATTGCATGTGTGTTCTTTTTAGAAACCACATATGGATCCATTAGAGTCATTGCATGTGTGTTCTTATACTAAAACTATCACTAGAGTCATTGCATGTGTGTTCTTTTCACAAACCACACATGGATCAACCAGTAGTCATTGCATGTGTGTTCTTTTCCACAAACCACTATGGATCAACCAGTGGTCATTGCATGTGTGTTCTTTCGACAAACCACACATGGATCAACCAGTGGTCATTGCATGTGTGTTCTTTTCCACAAACCACACATGGGTCAAGCAGTGTCATTGCATGTGTGTTCTTTCCACAAACCACACATGGATCAACCAGTGGTCATTGCATGTGTGTTCTTTTTCACAAACCACACATGGATCAACCAGTGGTCATTGCATGTGTGTTCTTTTCACAAACCACACATGGATCAACCAGTGGTCATTGCATGTGTGTTCTTTTCCACAAACCACACATGGGTCAAGCAGTGTCATTGCATGTGTGTTCTTTCCACAAAGCACATATGGATCAACCAGTGGTCATTGCATGTGTGTTCTTTTCACAAACCACATATGGATCAACCAGTGGTCATTGCATGTGTGTTCTTTTCACAAACCACATGTGAACCCACTAGAGTCATTGCATGTGTGTTCTTATACTAAAACCAACACTAGACTCATTGCATGTGTGTTATTTCCACAAACCAGTTATGGATCAACCACTAGAGTCATTGCATGTGGGTTCTTTGCACAAAACACACATGGATCAACCAGTGTCATTGCATGTGTGTTCTTTCCACAAACCACATATGGATCAACCAGTGGTCATTCCATGTGTGTTATTTTCACAATCCACACATGGATCAACCACTGTCATTGCATGTGTGTTATTTCCACAAACCACACATGTATGAACCTCTAGAGTCATTGCATGTGTGTTATTTCCGCCAACCACACATGGATCAACCACTAGACTCATTGCATGTGTGTTCTTTCCACAAACCACACATGGATCAACCACTAGAGTCATTGCATGTGTGTTCTTTCTACAAACCACACATGGATCAACCAGTGGCATTGCATGTGTCTTCTTTCCACCAACCACATATGGATCAATCAGTGGTCATTGCATGTGTGTTATTTTCCACAAACCACTTATAGATCCATTAGAGTCATTGCATGTGTGTTATTTCCACAAACCACACATGGATCAACCACTAGAGTCATTGCATGTGTGTTATTTCTACAAACCACACATGGATAAACCAGTGTCATTGCATGTGTATTGTTTCCACAAACCACACATGGATCAACAAGTCTTCATTGCATGTGTTTTCTTATACTATAACCAGCACTAGAGTCATTGCATCTGTGTTCTTTCCACAAACCACTTATGGAGCCACCAGTGTTCATTGCATGTATGTTCTTTCCACAAACCACTTATGGATCAACCAGTGGTCATTGCATGTGTGTTCTTCTTCCACAAACCACAGATGGATAAACCGGTGGCATTGCATGTGTATTCTTTTCACAAACCACATGTGGACCCACTAGAGTCATTGCATGTGTGTTCTTATACTAAAACCAGCACTAGAGTCATTGCATGTGCGTTCTTTTCACAAACCACACATGGATCAACCACTGTCATTGCATGTGTGTTATTTCCACAGACCACACATGGATCAACCACTAGAGTCATTGCATGTGTCTTATTTCAACAAACAACACATGGATCAACCACTAGAGTCATTGCATGTGTGTTCTTTCCACAAACCACGCATGGATCCACCACTGTCATTGCATGTGTGTTCTTTCCACAAACCAAACATGGATTAACAAGTGGTCATTGCATATGTGTTCTTTTCACAAACCACATATGGATCCATTAGAGTCATTGCATGTGTGTTCTTATACTAAAACTAGCACACTAAAGTCATTGCATGTGTGTTCTTTCCACAGACCACACATAGATCAAGCAGTGTTCATTGCATGTGTGTTCTTTTCACAAACAACATATCGATCCACCAGTGGTCACTGCATGTGTGTTCTTTTCGCGAACCATATATGGATCAACTAGTGTTCATTGCATGTGTGTTCTTTTCCACAAACAACTTATGGATCAACCAGTGGTCATTGCATGCGTGTTCTTTTCCGAAATCCACACATGGATCCACCAGTGTTCATTGCATGTGTGTTCTTTTCCAAAAACCACATATGGATCAACCATTGGTCATTGCATGTGTGTTCTTATACTAAAACTAGCACTAGAGTCATTGCATGCGTGTTCTTTCCACAAACCACACATGGATTAAAAGTGGTCATTGCATGTGTGTTCTTTTCACAAACCACATATGGATCCATTTGAGTCATTGCATGTGTGTTCTTATACTAAAACTAGCACACTAGAGTCATTGCATGTGTGTTCTTTCCACAGACCACACATAGATCAAGCAGTGTTCATTGCATGTGTGTTCTTTTCACAAACAACATATCGATCCACCAGTGGTCACTGCATGTGTGTTCTTTTCGCGAACCATATATGGATCAACTAGTGTTCATTGCATGTGTGTTCTTTTCCACAAACAACTTATGGATAAACCAGTGGTCATTGCATGCGTGTTCTTTTCTGAAATCCACACATGGATCCACCAGTGTTCATTGCATGTGTGTTCTTTTCCAAAAACCACATATGGATCAACCAGTGGTCATTGCATGTGTGTTCTTATACTAAAACTAGCACTACAGTCATTGCATGTGTGTTCTTTTCACAAACCACACATGGATCAACCAGTGGTCATTGCATGTGTGTTCTTTTCACAAACCACACATGGATCAACCAGTGGTCATTGCATGTGTGTTCTTTTCCACAAACCACATATGGATCAACCAGTGGTCATTGCATGTGTGTTCTTTCCACAAACCACACATGGATTAACCAGTGGTCATTGCATGTGTGTTCTTTTCCACAAACCAGACATGTATCAAGGAGTGTCATTGCATGTGTGTTCTTTCCACAAACCACATATGGATCAACCAGTGGTCCTTGCATGTGTGTTCTTTCCAAAAAACACACATGGATCAACCAATGGTCATTGCATGTGTGTTCTTTTCCACGAACCACATATGGATCAAGCAGTGTCATTGCATGTGTGTTCTTTCAACAAACCACATATGGATCAACCAGTGGTCATTGCATGTGTGTTCTTTTCACAGACTACATATGGATCAACCAGTGGTCATTGCAAGTGTGTTCTTTTCACAAACCACATGTGAACCCACTAGAGTCATTGCATGTGTGTTCTTATACTAAAACCAACACTAGTGTCATTGCATATGTGTTATTTCCACAAACCACACATGGATCAACCAATAGTGTCATTGCATGTGTGTTCTTTGCACAAACCACACATGGATCAACCAGTGTCATTGCATGTGTGTTCTTTCCACAAACCACATATGGATCAACTAGTGGTCATTGCATGTGTGTTCTTTTGACAAAACAACACATGGATCAACCACTGTCATTGCATGTGTGTTATTTCCACAAACCACACATGGATGAACCACTAGAGTCATTGCATGTGTGTTATTTCCACAAACCACACATGAATCAACCATTAGAGTCATTGCATGTGTGTTCTTTCCACAAACCACACATGGATTAACCACTAGAGTCAGTGCATGTGTGTTCTTTCCACAAACCACACATGGATCAACCAGAGTCATTGCATGTTTGTTGTTTCCACAAACCACACAAGGATCCACAACTGTCATTGCATGTGTGTTCCTTCAACAAACCACACATGGATCAACAAGTGGTCATTGCATGTGTGTTCTTTTCAAAAACCACATATGGATCCATTAGAGTCATTGCATGTGTGTTCTTATACTAAAACTAGCACTAGAGTCATTGCATGTGTGTTCTTTCCACAAACCACTTATGGATCCACCAGTGTTCATTGCATGTGTGTTCTTTTCACAAACAACATATGGATCCACCAGTGGTCACTGCATGAGTGTTCTTTCCACAAACCACTTATGGATCAATCAGTGGTCATTGCATGTGTGTTCTTTCCACAAACCACTTATGGATCCACTAATGGCCATTTCATGTATGTTCTTTCCACAAACCACTTATGGATCAACCATTGGCATTGCACGTGTGTTCTTTTCACAAACTATATGTGGACCCACTAGAGTCATTGCATGTGTGTTCTTATACTAAAACTAGCACTAGAGTCATTGCATGTGTGTTCTTTTCACAAACCACACATGGTCAACCATTGGTCATTGCATGTGTGTTCTTTTCAACAAACCACATATGGATCAACTAGTGGTCATTGCATGTGTGTTCTTTCCGCAAACCACACATGGATCAACCAGTGGTCATTGCATGTGTGTTCTTTTCCACAAACCACACATGGATCAAGCAGTGTCATTGCATGTGTGTTCTTTCCACAAACCACATATGGATCAACCAGTGGTCATTGCATGTGTGTTCTTTTCACAAACCACATATGGATCAACCAGTGGTCATTGCAAGTGTGTTCTTTTCACAAACCACATTTGAACCCACTAGAGTCATTGCATGTGTATTCTTATACTAAAACCAACACTAGAATCATTGCATGTGTGTTATTTCCACAAACCACACATGGATCAACCACTAGAGTCATTGCATGTATGTTCTTTGCACAAACCACACATGGATCAACCAGTGGTCATTGCATGTGTGTTCTTTTCCACAAACCACACACAGATCAAGAAGTGTCATTGCATGTGTGTTCTTTCCATAAACCACATATGGATCAACCAGTGGTCATTGCATGTGTGTTCTTTTCACAAACCACACATGGATCAACCACTGTCATTGCATGTGTGTTATTTCCACAAACCACACATGGATCAACCACTAGAGTCATTGCATGTGTGTTATTTTCACAAACCACACATGGATCAACCACTAGAGTCATTTCACATGTGTTCTTTCCACAAACCACACATGGCTCCACCACTGTCATTGCATGTGTGTTCTTTCCACAAACCACACATGGATCAACAAGTGGTCATTGCATGTGTGTTCTTTTCACAAACCACATATGGATCCATTAGAGTCACTTCATGTGTGTTCTTATACTAAAACTAGAACTAGAGTCATTGGATGTGTGTTCTTTCCACAAACCACACATGGATCAACAAGTGGTCATTGCATGTGTGTTATTTTTAGAAACCACATATGGATCCATTAGAGTCATTGCATGTGTGTTCTTATACTAAAACTATCACTAGAGTCATTGCATGTGTGTTCTTTTCACAAACCACACATGGATCAACCAGTAGTCATTGCATGTGTGTTCTATTCCACAAACCACTATGGATCAACCAGTGGTCATTGCATGTGTGTTCTTTCGACAAACCACACATGGATCAACCAGTGGTAATTGCATGTGTGTTCTTTTCCACAAACCACACATGGGTCAAGCAGTGTCATTGCATGTGTGTTCTTTCCACAAACCACATATGGATCAACCAGTGGTCATTGCATGTGTGTTCTTTTCACAAACCACATATGGATGAACCAGTGGTCATTGCATGTGTGTTCTTTTCACAAACCACATGTGAACCCACTAGAGTCATTGCATGTGTGTTCTTATACTAAAACCAACACTAGACTCATTGCATGTGTGTTATTTCCACAAACCACTCATGGATCAACCACTAGAGTCATTGCATGTGTGTTCTTTGCACAAAACACACATGGATCAACCAGTGTCATTGCATGTGTGTTCTTTCCACAAACCACATATGGATCAACCAGTGGTCATTCCATGTGTGTTATTTTCACAATCCACACATGGATCAACCACTGTCATTGCATGTGTGTTATTTCCACAAACCACACATGGATGAACCTCTAGAGTCACTGCATGTGTGTTATTTCCGCAAACCACACATGGATCAACCACTAGAGTCATTGCATGTGTGTTCTTTCCACAAACCACACATGGATCAACCACTAGAGTCATTGCATGTGTGTTCTTTCTACAAACCACACATGGATCAACCAGTGGCATTGCATGTGTCTTATTTCCACCAACCACATATGGATCAATCAGTGGTCATTGCATGTGTGTTATTTTCCACAAACCACACATGGATCAACCACTAGAGTCATTGCATGTGTGTTATTTCTACAAACCACACATGGATAAACCAGTGTCATTGCATATGTATTGTTTCCACAAACCACACATGGATCAACAAGTCGTCATTGCATGTGTTTTCTTATACTATAACCAGCACTAGAGTCATTGCATGTGTGCTCTTTCCACAAACCACTTATGGATCCACCAGTGTTCATTACATGTATGTTCTTTCCACAAACCACTTATGGATCAACCAGTGGTCATTGCGTGTGTGTTCTTTTCCACAAACCACAGATGGATAAACCGGTGGCATTGCATGTGTATTCTTTTCACAAACCACATGTGGACCCACTAGAGTCATTGCATGTGTGTTCTTACACTAAAACCAGCACTAGAGTCATTGCATGTGCGTTCTTTTCACAAACCACACATGGATCAACCACTGTCATTGCATGTGTGTTATTTCCACAGACCACACATGGATCAACCACTAGAGTCATTGCATGTATCTTATTTCAACAAACAACACATGGATCAACCACTAGAGTCATTGCATGTGTCTTATTTCAACAAACAACACATGGATCAACCACTAGAGTCATTGCATGTGTGTTCTTTCCACAAACCACGCATGGATCCACCACTGTCATTGCATGTGTGTTCTTTCCACAAACCACACATGGATTAACAAGTGGTCATTGCATGTGTGTTCTTTTCACAAACCACACATGGATTAACAAGTGTTCATTGCATGTGTGTTCTTTTCCACAAACAACTTATGGATCAACCAGTGGTCATTGCATGCGTGTTCTTTTCCGAAATCCACACATTGATCCACCAGTGTTCAGTGCATGTGTGTTCTTTTCCAAAAACCACATATGGATCAACCAGTGGTCATTGCATGTGTGTTCTTATACTAAAACTAGCACTAGAGTCATTGCATGTGTGTTCTTTTCACAAACCACACATGGATCAACCAGTGTTCATTGCATGTGTGTTCTTTTCACAAACCACACATGGATCAACCAGTGGTCATTGCATGTGTGTTCTTTTCCACAAACCACATATGGATCAACCAGTGGTCATTGCATGTGTGTTCTTTCCACAAACCACACATGGATTAACCAGTGGTCATTGCATGTGTGTTCTTTTCCACAAACCACACATGTATCAAGGAGTGTCATTGCATGTGTGTTCTTTCCACAAACCACATATGGATCAACCAGTGGTCCTTGCATGTGTGTTCTTTCCAAAAAACACACATGGATCAACCAGTGGTCATTGCATGTGTGTTCTTTTCCACGAACCACACATGGATCAAGCAGTGTCATTGCATGTGTGTTCTTTCCACAAACCACATATGGATCAACCAGTGGTCATTGCATGTGTGTTCTTTGCACAGATTACATATGGATCAACCAGTGGTCATTGCAAGTGTGTTCTTTTCACAAACCACATGTGAACCCACTAGAGTCATTGCATGTGTGTTCTTATACTAAAACCAACACTAGTGTCATTGCATATGTGTTATTTCCACAAACCACACATGGATCAACCAATAGAGTCATTGCATGTGTGTTCTTTGCACAAACCACACATGGATCAACCAGTGTCATTGCATGTGTGTTCTTTCCACAAACCACATATGGATCAACTAGTGGTCATTGCATGTGTGTTCTTTTGACAAAACAACACATGGATCAACCACTGTCATTGCATGTGTGTTATTTCCACAAACCACACATGGATCAACCACTAGAGTCATTGCATGTGTGTTATTTCCACAAACCACACATGAATCAACCATTAGAGTCATTGCATGTGTATTCTTTCCACAAACCACACATGGATTAACCACTAGAGTCAGTGCATGTGTGTTCTTTCCACAAACCACACATGGATCAACCAGAGTCATTGCATGTGTGTTGTTTCCACAAACCACACATGGATCCACAACTGTCATTGCATGTGTGTTCTTTCCACAAACCACACATGGATCAACAAGTGGTCATTGCATGTGTGTTCTTTTCAAAAACCACATATGGATCCATTAGAGTCATTGCATGTGTGTTCTTATACTAAAACTAGCACTAGAGTCATTGCATGTGTGTTCTTTCCACAAACCACTTATGGATCCACCAGTGTTCATTGCATGTGTGTTCTTTTCACAAACAACATATGGATCCACCAGTGGTCACTACATGAGTGTTCTTTCCACAAAGCACTTATCGATTAATCAGTGGTCATTGCATGTGTGTTCTTTCCACAAACCACTTATGGATCCACTAGTGGCCATTTCATGTATGTTCTTTCCACAAACCACTTATGGATCAACCATTGGCATTGCACGTGTGTTCTTTTCACAAACTACATGTGGACCCACTAGAGTCATTGCATGTGTGTTCTAATACTAAAACTAGCACTAGAGTCATTGCATGTGTGTTCTTTTCAACAAACCACATATGGATCGACCAGTGGTAATTGCATGTGTGTTCTTTCCACAAACCACACATGGATCAACCAGTGGTCATTGCATGTGTGTTCTTTTCCACAAACCACACATGGGTCAAGCAGTGTCATTGCATGTGTGTTCTTTCCACAAACCACATATGGAGCAACCAGTGGTCATTGCATGTGTGTTCTTTTCCACAAACCACACACGGATCAAGAAGTGTCATTGCATGTGTGTTCTTTCCATAAACCACATATGGATCAACCAGTGGTCATTGCATGTGTGTTCTTTTCACAAACCACACATGGATCAACCATTGTCATTGCATGTGTGTTATTTCCACAGACCACACATGGATCAACCACTAGAGTCATTGCATGTGTCTTTTTTCAACAAACAACACATGGATCAACTACTAGAGTCATTGCATGTGTCTTATTTCAACAAACAACACATGGATCAACCACTGGAGTCATTGCATGTGTGTTCTTTCCACAAACCACGCATGGATCCACCACTGTCATTGCATGTGTGTTCTTTCCACAAACCACACATGGATTAACAAGTGGTCATTGCATGTGTGTTCTTTTCACAAACCACACATGGATTAACAAGTGTTCATTGCATGTGTGTTCTTTTCCACAAACAACTTATGGATCAACCAGTGGTCATTGCATGCGTGTTCTTTTCCGAAATCCACACATGGATCCACCAGTGTTCAGTGCATGTGTGTTCTTTTCCAAAAACCACATATGGATCAACCAGTGGTCATTGCATGTGTGTTCTTATACTAAAACTAGCACTAGAGTCATTGCATGTGTGTTCTTTTCACAAACCACACATGGATCAACCAGTGTTCATTGCATGTGTGTTCTTTTCACAAACCACACATGGATCAACCAGTGGTCATTGCATGTGTGTTCTTTTCCACAAACCACATATGGATCAACCAGTGGTCATTGCATGTGTGTTCTTTCCACAAACCACACATGGATTAACCAGTGGTCATTGCATGTGTGTTCTTTTCCACAAACAACACATGTATCAAGGAGTGTCATTGCATGTGTGTTCTTTCCACAAACCACATATGGATCAACCAGTGGTCCTTGCATGTGTGTTCTTTCCAAAAAACACACATGGATCAACCAGTGGTCATTGCATGTGTGTTCTTTTCCACGAACCACACATGGATCAAGCAGTGTCATTGCATGTGTGTTCTTTCAACAAACCACATATGGATCAACCAGTGGTCATTGCATGTGTGTTCTTTTCACAGACTACATATGGATCAACCAGTGGTCATTGCAAGTGTGTTCTTTTCACAAACCACATGTGAACCCACTAGAGTCATTGCATGTGTGTTCTTATACTAAAACCAACACTAGTGTCATTGCATATGTGTTATTTCCACAAACCACACATGGATCAACCAATAGAGTCATTGCATGTGTGTTCTTTGCACAAACCACACATGGATCAACCAGTGTCATTGCATGTGTGTTCTTTCCACACACCACATATGGATCAACTAGTGGTCATTGCATGTGTGTTCTTTTGACAAAACAACACATGGATCAACCACTGTCATTGCATGTGTGTTATTTCCACAAACCACACATGGATCAACCACTAGAGTCATTGCATGTGTGTTATTTCCACAAACCACACATGAATCAACCATTAGAGTCATTGCATGTGTATTCTTTCCACAAACCACACATGGATTAACCACTAGAGTCAGTGCATGTGTGTTCTTTCCACAAACCACACATGGATCAACCAGTCATTGCATGTGTGTTGTTTCCACAAACCACACATGGATCCACAACTGTCATTGCATGTGTGTTCTTTCCACAAACCACACATGGATCAACAAGTGGTCATTGCATGTGTGTTCTTTTCAAAAACCACATATGGATCCATTAGAGTCATTGCATGTGTGTTCTTATACTAAAACTAGCACTAGAGTCATTGCATGTGTGTTCTTTACACAAACCACTTATGGATCCACCAGTGTTCATTGCATGTGTGTTCTTTTCACAAACAACATATGGATCCACCAGTGGTCACTACATGAGTGTTCTTTCCACAAAGCACTTATCGATTAATCAGTGGTCATTGCATGTGTGTTCTTTCCACAAACCACTTATGGATCCACTAGTGGCCATTTCATGTATGTTCTTTCCACAAACCACTTATGGATCAACCATTGGCATTGCATGTGTGTTCTTTTCACAAACTACATGTGGACCCACTAGAGTCATTGCATGTGTGTTCTTATACTAAAACTAGCACTAGAGTCATTGCATGTGTGTTCTTTTCAACGAACCACATATGGATCAACCAGTGGTAATTGCATGTGTGTTCTTTCCACAAACCACACATGGATCAACCAGTGGTCATTGCATGTGTGTTCTTTTCCACAAACCACACATGGGTCAAGCAGTGTCATTGCATGTGTGTTCTTTCCACAAACCACATATGGAGCAACCAGTGGTCATTGCATGTGTGTTCTTTTCACAGACTACATATGGATCAACCAGTGGTCATTGCAAGTGTGTTCTTTTCACAAACCACATGTGAACCCACTAGAGTCATTGCATGTGTGTTCTTATACTAAAAACAACACTAGAGTCATTGCATCTGTGTTATTTCCACAAACCACACATGGATCAACCACTAGAGTCATTGCATGTGTGTTCTTTGCACAAACCACACATGGATCAACCAGTGTCATTGCATGTATGTTCTTTCCACAAACTACATATGGATCAACTAGTGGTCATTGCATGAGTGTTCTTTTCACAAACCACACATGGATCAACCACTTTCATTGCATGTGTGTTATTTCCACAACCCACACATGGATGAACCACTAGAGTCATTGCATGTGTGTTATTTCCACAAACCACACATGGATCAACCATTAGAGTCATTGCATGTGTGTTCTTTCCACAAACCACACATGGATTAAACACTAGAGTCAGTGCATGTGTGTTCTTTCCACAAAACACACATGGATCAACTAGAATCATTGCATGTGTGTTCTTTCCACAAACCACACATGGATCCACAACTGTCATTGCATGTGTGTTCTTTCCACAAACCACACATGGATCAACAAGTGGTCATTGCATGTATGTTCTTTTCAGAAACCACATATGGATCCATTAGAGTCATTGCATGTGTGTTCTTATACTAAAACTAGCACTAGAGTCATTGCAGGCGTGTTCTTTCCACAAACCACTTATGGATCCACCAGTGTTCATTGCATGTGTGTTCTTTTCACAAACAACATATGGATCCACCAGTGGTCACTGTATGTGTGTTCTTTCCACAAACCACTTATGGATCAATCAGTGATCATTGCATGTGTGTTCTTTCCACAAACCACTTATGGATCAACTAGTGGCCATTGCATGTGTGTTCTTTCCACAAACCACATGTGAACCCACTAGAGTCATTGCATGTGTATTCTTATACTAAAACCAACACTAGAGTCATTGCATTTGTGTTATTTCCACAAACCACACATGGATCGACCACTAGAGTCATTGCATGTGTGTTCTTTGCACAAACCACACATGGATCAACTAGTGGTCATTGCATGTGTGTTCTTTTCCACAAACCACACACGGATCAAGAAGTGTCATTGCATGTGTGTTCTTTCCACAAACCACATATGGATCAACCAGTGGTCACTGCATGTGTGTTATTTTCACAAACCACACATGGATCAACCACTGTCATTGCATGTGTGTTATTTCCACAAACCACACATGGATCAACCACTAGAGTCATTGCATGTGTGTTATTTCCACAAACCACACATGGATCAACCACTAGAGTCATTGCATATGTGTTCTTTCCACAAACCACACATGGATCCACCACTGTCATTGCATGTGTGTTCTTTCCACAAACCACACATGGATCAACAAGTGGTCATTGCATGTGTGTTCTTTTCACAAACCACATATGGATCCATTAGAGTCATTGCATGTGTGTTCTTATAATAAAACTAGCACTAGAGTCATTGCATGTGTGTTCTTTCCACAAACCACACATGGATCTACAAGTGGTCATTGCATGTGTGTTCTTTTTAGAAACCACATATGGATCCATTAGAGTCATTGCATGTGTGTTCTTATATTAAAACTATCACTAGAGTCATTGCATGTGTGTTCTTTTCACAAACCACACATGGATCAACAAGTAGTCATTGCATGTGTGTTCTTTTCCACAAACCACCATGGATCAACCAGTGGTCATTGCATGTGTGTTCTTTCCACAAACCACACATGGATCAACCAGTGGTCATTGCATGTGTGTTCTTTTCACAAACCTCATATGGATCCATTAGAGTCATTGCATGTTTGTTCTTATACTAAAACTAGAACTAGAGTCATTGCATGTGTGTTCTTTCCACAAACCACACATGGATCAACAAGTGGTCATTGCATGTGTGTTCTTTTTAGAAACCACATATGGATCCATTAGAGTCATTGCATGTGTGTTCTTATATTAAAACTATCACTAGAGTCATTTCATGTGTGTTCTTTTCACAAACCACACATGGATCAACCAGTAGTCATTGCATGTGTGTTCTTTTCCACAAACCACTATGGATCAACCAGTGGTCATTGCATGTGTGTTCTTTCCACAAAGCACACATGGATCAACCAGTGGTCATTGCATGTGTGTTCTTTTCCACAAACCACACATGGGTCAAGCAGTGTCATTGCATGTGTGTTCTTTCCACAAACCACATATGGAGCAACCAGTGGTCATTTCATGTGTGTTCTTTTGACAGACTACATATGGATCAACAAGTGGTCATTGCAAGTGTGTTCTTTTCACAAACCACATGTGAACCCACTAGAGTCATTGCATGTGTGTTCTTATACTAAAACCAACACTAGAGTCATTGCATCTGTGTTATTTCCACAAACGACACATGGATCAACCACTAGAGTCATTGCATGTGTGTTCTTTGCACAAACCACACATGGATCAACCAGTGTCATTGCATGTGTGTTCTTTCCACAAACTACATATGGATCAACCAGTGGTCATTGCATGTGTGTTCTTTTCACAAACCACACATGGATCAACCACTGTCATTGCATGTGTGTTATTTCCACATCTCACACATGGATGAACCACTAGAGTCATTGCATGTGTGTTATTTCCACAAACCACACATGGATCAACCATTAGAGTCATTGCATGTGTGTTATTTCCACAAACCACACATGGATCGACCACTAGAGTCAGTGCATGTGTGTTCTTTCCACAAACCACACATGGATCAACCAGTGGTCTTTGCATGTGTGTTCTTTTCCACAAACCACACACGAATCAAGAAGTGTCATTGCATGTGTGTTCTTTCCACAAACCACATATGGATCAACCAGTGGTCATTGCATGTGTGTTATTTTCACAAACCACACATGGATCAACCACTGTCATCGCATGTGTGTTATTTCCACAAACCACACATGGATCAACCACTAGAGTCATTGCATGTGTGTTATTTCCACAAACCACACATGGATCAGCCACTAGAGTCATTGCATATGTGTTCTTTCCACAAACCACACATGGATCCACCACTGTCATTGCATGTGTGTTCTTTCCACAAACCACACATGGATCAACAAGGGGTCATTGCATGTGTGTTCTTTTCACAAACCACATATGGATCCATTAGAGTCATTGCATGTGTGTTCTTATACTAAAACTAGCACTAGAGTCATTGCATGTGTGTTCTTTCCACAAACCACACATGGATCAACAAGTGGTCATTGCATGTGTGTTCTTTTTAGAAACCATATATGGATCCATTAGAGTCATTGCATGTGTGTTCTTATACTAAAGCTATCACTAGAGTCATTGCATGTGTGTTCTTTTCACAAACCACACATGGATCAACCAGTAGTCATTGCATGTGTGTTCTTTTCCACAGACCACTATGGATCAACCAGTGGTCATTGCATGTGTGTTCTTTCCACAAACCACACACGGATCAACCAGTGGTCATTGCATGTGTGTTCTTTTCACAAACCACATATGGATCCATTAGGGTCATTGCATGTGTGTTCTTATACTAAAACTAGAACTAGAGTCATTGCATGTGTGTTCTTTCCACAAACCACACATGGATCAACAAGTGGTCATTGCATGTGTGTTCTTTTTAGGTACCACATATGTATCCATTAGAGTCATTGCATGTGTGTTCTTATACTAAAACTATCACTAGAGTCATTGCATGTGTGTTCTTTTCACAAACCACACATGGATCAACCAGTAGTCATTGCATGTGTGTTCTTTTCCACAAACCACTATGGATCAACCAGTGGTCATTGCATGTGTGTTCTTTCCACAAACCACACATGGATCAACCAGTGGTCATTGCATGTGTGTTCTTTTCCACAAACCACACATGGGTCAAGCAGTGTCATTGCATGTGTGTTCTTTCCACAAACCACATATGGAGCAACCAGTGGTCATTGCATGTGTGTTCTTTTCATAGACTACATATGAATCAACCAGCGGTCATTGCATGTGTGTTCTTTTCCACAAACCACACATGGGTCAAGCAGTGTCATTGCATGTGTGTTCTTTCCACAAACCAAATATGGAGCATCCAGTGGTCATTGCATGTGTGTTCTTTTCACAGACTACATATGGATCAACCAGTGGTCATTGCAAGTGTGTTCTTTTCACAAACCACATGTGAACCCACTAGAGTCATTGCATGTGTGTTCTTATACTAAAACCAACACTAGAGTCATTGCATCTGTGTTATTTCCAAAAACCACACATGGATCAACCACTAGAGTCATTGCATGTGTGTTCTTTGCACAAACCACACATGGATCAACCAATGTCATTGCATGTGTGTTCTTTTCACAAACCACACATGGATCAACCACTATCATTGCATGTGTGTTATTTCCACAACCCACACATGGATGAACCACTAGAGTCATTGCATGTGTGTTATTTCCACAAACCACACATGGATCAACCATTAGAGTCATTGCATGTGTGTTCTTTCCACAAACCACACATGGATTAACCACTAGAGTCAGTGCATGTGTGTTCTTTCCACAAACCACACATGGATCAACTAGAGTCATTGCATGTTAGTTCTTTCAACAAACCACACATGGATCCACAACTTTCATTGCATGTGTGTTCTTTCCACAAACCACACATGGATCAACAAGTGGTCATTGCATGTATGTTCTTTTCAAAACCACATATGGTTCCATTTAGAGTCATTGCATGTGTGTTCTTACACTAAAACTAGCACTAGAGTCATTGCATGTGTGTTCTTTCCACAAACCACTTATGGATCCATCAGTGTTCATTGCATGTGTTTTCTTTTCACAAACAACATATGGATCCACCAGTGGTCACTGTATGTGTGTTCTTTCCACAAACCACTTATGGATCAATCAGTGGTCATTGCATGTGTGTTCTTTCCACGAACCTCTTATGGATCAACTAGTGGCCATTGCATGTGTGTTCTTTCCACAAACCACATGTGAACCCACTAGAGTCATTGCATGTGTGTTCTTTTCACAAACCACACATGGATCAACCACTATCATTGCATGTGTTTTATTTCCACAACCCACACATGGATGAACCACTAGAGTCATTGCATGTGTGTTATTTCCACAAACCACACATGGATCAACCATTAGAGTCATTGCATGTGTGTTCTTTCCACAAACCAAACATGTATTAACCACTAGAGTCATTGAATTTGTGTTATTTCCACAAACCACACATGGATCAACCACTAGAGTCATTGCATGTGTGTTCTTTGCACAAACCACACATGGATCAACCAGTGGTCATTGCATGTGTGTTCTTTTCCACAAACCACACACGGATCAAGAAGTGTCATTGCATGTGTGTTCTTTCCACAAACCACATATGGATCAACCAGTGGTCATTGCATGTGTGTTATTTTCAGAAACCACACATGGATCAACCACTGTCATTGCATGTGTGTTATTTCCACAAACCACACATGGATCAACCAGTAGAGTCATTGCATGTGTGTTATTTCCACAAACCACACATGGATCAACCATTAGAGTCATTGCATATGTGTTCTTTCCACAAACCACACATGGATCCACCACTGTCATTGCATGTGTGTTCTTTCCACAAACCACACATGGATCAACAAGTGGTCATTGCATGTGTGTTCTTTTCAAAAACCACATATGGATCCATTAGAGTCATTGCATGTGTGTTCTTATACTAAAACTAGCACTAGAGTCATTGCATGTGTGTTCTTTCCACAAACCTCACATGGATCAACAAGTGGTCATTGCATGTGTGTTCTTTCCACAAACCACATATGGAGCAACCAGTGGTCATTGCATGTGTGTTCTTTTCACAGACTACATATGGATCAACCAGTGGTTATTGCAAGTGTGTTCTTTTCACAAACCACATGTGAACCCACTAGAGTCATTGCATGTTTGTTCTTACACTAAAACCAACACTAGAGTCATTGCATCTATGTTATTTCCACAAATCACACATGGATCAACCACTAGAGTCATTGCATGTGTGTTCTTTGCACAAACCACACATGGATCAACCAGTGTCATTGCATGTGTGTTCTTTCCACAAACTACATATGGATCAACCAATGGTCATTGCATGTGTGTTCTTTTCACAAACCACACATGGATCAACCACTGTCATTGCATGTTTGTTATTTCCACAACCCACACATGGATGAACCACTAGAGTCATTGCATGTGTGTTATTTCCACAAACCACACATGGATCAACCACTAGAGTCATTGCATGTGTGTTCTTTCCACAAACCATACATGGATTAACCACTAGAGTCAGTGCATGTGTGTTCTTTCCACAAACCAAACATGGATCAACCAGTGGCCATTACATGTGTGTTCTTTTCACAAACCTCATATGGATCCATTAGAGTCATTGCATGTGTGTTCTTATACTAAAACTAGAACTAGAGTCATTGCATGTGTGTTCTTTCCACAAACCACTTATGGATCCACCAGTGTTCATTGCATTTGTGTTCTTTTAACAAACAACATATGGATCCACCAGTGGTCATTGCATGTGTGTTCTTTCCACAAACCACTTATGGATCAACCAGTGGTCATTGCATGTGTGTTATTTTCACAAACCACACATGGATCAACCACTGTCATTGCATGTGTGTTATTTACACAAACCACACATGGATCAACCACTAGAGTCATTGCATGTGTGTTATTTCCACAAACCACACATGGATCAACCACTAGAGTTATTGCATATGTGTTCTTTCCACAAACCACACATGGATCCACCACTGTCATTGCATGCGTGTTCTTTCCACAAACCACACATGGATCAACAAGTGGTCATTGCATGTGTGTTCTTTTCAAAAACCACATATGGATCCATTAGAGTCATTGCATGTGTGTTCTTATACTAAAACTAGCACTAGAGTCATTGCATGTGTGTTCTTATACTAAAACTAGCACTAGAGTCATTGCATGTGTGTTCTTTCCACAAACCACACATGGATCAACAAGTGGTCATTGCATGTGTGTTCTTTCCACAAACCACATATGGAGCAACCAGTGGTCATTGCATGTGTGTTCTTTTCACAGACTAATTATGGATCAACCAGTGGTTATTGCAAGTGTGTTCTTTTCACAAACCACATGTGAACCCACTAGAGTCATTGCATGTGTGTTCTTATACTAAAACCAACACAAGAGTCATTGCATCTATGTTATTTCCACAAACCACACATGGATCAACCACTAGAGTCATTGCATGTGTGTTCTTTGCACAAACCACACATGGATCAACCAGTGTCATTGCATGTGTGTTCTTTCCACAAACTACATATGGATCAACCAATGGTCATTGCATGTGTGTTCTTTTCACAAACCACACATGGATCAACCACTGTCATTGCATGTTTGTTATTTCCACAACCCACACATGGATGAACCACTAGAGTCATTGCATGTGTGTTATTTCCACAAACCACACATGGATCAACCACTAGAGTCATTGCATGTGTGTTCTTTCCACAAACCATACATGGATTAAGCACTAGAGTCAGTGCATGTGTGTTCTTTCCACAAACCAAACATGGATCAACCAGTGGCCATTACATGTGTGTTCTTTTCACAAACCTCATATGGATCCATTAGAGTCATTGCATGTGTGTTCTTATACTAAAACTAGAACTAGAGTCATTGCATGTGTGTTCTTTCCACAAACCACTTATGGATCCACCAGTGTTCATTGCATTTGTGTTCTTTTCACAAACAACATATGGATCCACCAGTGGTCATTGCATGTGTGTTCTTTCCACAAACCACTTATGGATCAACCAGTGGTCATTGGATGTGTGTTATTTACACAAACCACACATGGATCAACCACTGTCATTGCATGTGTGTTATTTACACAAACCACACATGGATCAACCACTAGAGTCATTGCATGTGTGTTATTTCCACAAACCACACATGGATCAACCACTAGAGTTATTGCATATGTGTTCTTTCCACAAACCACACATGGATCCACCACTGCCATTGCATGTGTGTTCTTTCCACAAACCACACATGGATCAACAAGTGGTCATTGCATGTGTGTTCTTTTCAAAAACCACATATGGATCCATTAGAGTCATTGCATGTGTGTTCTTATACTAAAACTAGCACTAGAGTCATTGCATGTGTGTTCTTATACTAAAACTAGCACTAGAGTCATTGCATGTGTGTTCTTTCCACAAACCACACATGGATCAACAAGTGGTCATTGCATGTGTGTTCTTTCCACAAACCACATATGGAGCAACCAGTGGTCATTGCATGTGTGTTCTTTTCACAGACTACATATGGATCAACCAGTGGTTATTGCAAGTGTGTTCTTTTCACAAACCACATGTGAACCCACTAGAGTCATTGCATGTGTGTTCTTATACTAAAACCAACACAAGAGTCGTTGCATCTATGTTATTTCCACAAACCACACATGGATCAACCACTAGAGTCATTGCATGTGTGTTCTTTGCACAAACCACACATGGATCAACCAGTGTCATTGCATGTGTGTTCTTTCCACAAACTACATATGGATCAACCAATGGTCATTGCATGTGTGTTCTTTTCACAAACCACACATGGATCAACCACTGTCATTGCATGTGTGTTATTTCCACAACCCACACATGGATGAACCACTAGAGTCATTGCATGTGTGTTATTTCCACAAACCACACATGGATCAACCACTAGAGTCATTGCATGTGTGTTCTTTCCACAAACCATACATGGATTAACCACTAGAGTCAGTGCATGTGTGTTCTTTCCACAAACCAAACATGGATCAACCAGTGGCCATTACATGTGTGTTCTTTTCACAAACCTCATATGGATCCATTAGAGTCATTGCATGTGTGTTCTTATACTAAAACTAGAACTAGAGTCATTGCATGTGTGTTCTTTCCACAAACCACTTATGGATCCACCAGTGTTCATTGCATTTGTGTTCTTTTCACAAACAACATATGGATCCACCAGTGGTCATTGCATGTGTGTTCTTTCCACAAACCACTTATGGATCAACCAGTGGTCATTGCATGTGTGTTATTTTCACAAACCACACATGGATCAACCATTGTCATTGCATGTGTGTTATTTCCACAAACCACACATGGATCAACCACTAGAGTCATTGCATGTGTGTTATTTCCACAAACCACACATGGATCAACCACTAGAGTTATTGCATATGTGTTCTTTCCACAAACCACACATGGATCCACCACTGTCATTGCATATGTGTTCTTTCCACAAACCACACATGGATCAACAAGTGGTCATTGCATGTGTGTTCTTTTCAAAAACCACATATGGATCCATTAGAGTCATTGCATGTGTGTTCTTATACTAAAACTAGCACTAGAGTCACTGCATGTGTGTTCTTATACTAAAACTAGCACTAGAGTCATTGCATGTGTGTTCTTTCCACAAACCACACATGGATCAACAAGTGGTCATTGCATGTGTGTTCTTTCCACAAACCACATATGGAGCAACCAGTGGTCATTGCATGTGTGTTCTTTTCACAGACTACATATGGATCAACCAGTGGTTATTGCAAGTGTTTTCTTTTCACAAACCACATGTGAACCCACTAGAGTCATTGCATGTGTGTTCTTATACTAAAACCAACACTAGAGTCATTGCATCTGTGTTATTTCCAAAAACCAGTTATGGATCAACCACTAGAGTCATTGCATGTGTGTTCTTTGCACAAAACACACATGGATCAACCACTGTCATTGCATGTGTGTTATTTCCACAAACCACACATGGATCAACCAGTAGAGTCATTGCATGTGTGTTATTTCCACAAACCACACATGGATCAACCATTAGAGTCATTGCATATGTGTTCTTTCCACAAACCACACATGGATCCACCACTGTCATTGCATGTGTGTTCTTTCCACAAACCACACATGGATCAACAAGTGGTCATTGCATGTGTGTTCTTTTCAAAAACCACATATGGATCCATTAGAGTCATTGCATGTGTGTTCTTATACTAAAACTAGCACTAGAGTCATTGCATGTGTGTTCTTATACTAAAACTAGCACTAGAGTCATTGCATGTGTGTTCTTTCCACAAACCACACATGGATCAACAAGTGGTCATTGCATGTGTGTTCTTTCCACAAACCACATATGGAGCAACCAGTGGTCATTGCATGTGTGTTCTTTTCACAGACTACATATGGATCAACCAGTGGTTATTGCAAGTGTGTTCTTTTCACAAACCACATGTGAACCCACTAGAGTCATTGCATGTGTGTTCTTATACTAAAACCAGCACTAGAGTCATTGCATCTATGTTATTTCCACAAACCACACATGGATCAACCACTAGAGTCATTGCATGTGTGTTCTTTGCACAAACCACACATGGATCAACCAGTGTCATTGCATGTGTGTTCTTTCCACAAACTACATATGGATCAACCAATGGTCATTGCATGTGTGTTCTTTTCACAAACCACACATGGATCAACCACTGTCATTGCATGTGTGTTATTTCCACAAACCACACATGGATCAACCACTAGAGTCATTGCATGTGTGTTATTTCCACAAACCACACATGGATCAACCACTAGAGTTATTGCATATGTGTTCTTTCCACAAACCACACATGGATCCACCACTGTCATTGCATGTGTGTTCTTTCCACAAACCACACATGGATCAACAAATGGTCATTGCATGTGTGTTCTTTTCAAAAACCACATATGGATCCATTAGAGTCATTGCATGTGTGTTCTTATACTAAAACTAGCACTAGAGTCATTGCATGTGTGTTCTTATACTAAAACTAGCACTAGAGTCATTGCATGTGTGTCCTTTCCACAAACCACACATGGATCAACAAGTGGTCATTGCATGTGTGTTCTTTCCACAAACCACATATGGAGCAACCAGTGGTCATTGCATGTGTGTTCTTTTCACAGACTACATATGGATCAACCAGTGGTTATTGCAAGTGTGTTCTTTTCACAAACCACATGTGAACCCACTAGAGTCATTGCATGTGTGTTCTTATACTAAAACCAACACTAGAGTCATTGCATCTGTGTTATTTCCAAAAACCAGTTATGGATCAACCACTAGAGTCATTGCATGTGTGTTCTTTGCACAAAACACACATGGATCAACCACTGTCATTGCATGTGTGTTATTTCCACAAACCACACATGGATCAACCAGTAGAGTCATTGCATGTGTGTTATTTCCACAAACCACACATGGATCAACCATTAGAGTCATTGCATATGTGTTCTTTCCACAAACCACACATGGATCCACCACTGTCATTGCATGTGTGTTCTTTCCACAAACCACACATGGATCAACAAGTGGTCATTGCATGTGTGTTCTTTTCAAAAACCACATATGGATCCATTAGAGTCATTGCATGTGTGTTCTTATACTAAAACTAGCACTAGAGTCATTGCATGCGTGTTCTTATACTAAAACTAGCACTAGAGTCATTGCATGTGTGTTCTTTCGACAAACCACACATGGATCAACAAGTGGTCATTGCATGTGTGTTCTTTCCACAAACCACATATGGAGCAACCAGTGGTCATTGCATGTGTGTTCTTTTCACAGACTACATATGGATCAACCAGTGGTTATTGCAAGTGTGTTCTTTTCACAAACCACATGTGAACCCACTAGAGTCATTGCATGTGTGTTCTTATACTAAAACCAACACTAGAGTCATTGCATCTATGTTATTTCCACAAACCACACATGGATCAACAACTAGAGTCCTTGCATGTGTGTTCTTTGCACAAACCACACATGGATCAACCAGTGTCATTGCATGTGTGTTCTTTCCACAAACTACATATGGATCAACCAATGGTCATTGCATGTGTGTTCTTTTCACAAACCACACATGGATCAACCACTGTCATTGCATGTGTGTTATTTCCACAACCCACACATGGATGAACCACTAGAGTCATTGCATGTGTGTTATTTCCACAAACCACACATGGATCAACCACTAGAGTCATTGCATGTGTGTTCTTTCCACAAACCATACATGGATTAACCACTAGAGTCAGTGCATGTGTGTTCTTTCCACAAACCAAACATGGATCAACCAGTGGCCATTACATGTGTGTTCTTTTCACAAACCTCGTATGGATCCATTAGAGTCATTGCATGTGTGTTCTTATACTAAAACTAGAACTAGAGTCATTGCATGTGTGTTCTTTGCACAAACCACTTATGGATCCACCAGTGTTCATTGCATTTGTGTTCTTTTCACAAACAACATATGGATCCACCAGTGGTCATTGCATGTGTGTTCTTTCCACAAACCACTTATGGATCAACCAGTGGTCATTGCATGTGTGTTATTTTCACAAACCACACATGGATCAACCACTGTCATTGCATGTGTGTTATTTCCACAAACCACACATGGATCAACCACTAGAGTCATTGCATGTGTGTTATTTCCACAAACCACACATGGATCAACCACTAGAGTTATTGCATATGTGTTCCTTCCACAAACCACACATGGATCCACCACTGTCATTGCATGTGTGTTCTTTCCACAAACCACACATGGATCAACAAGTGGTCATTGCATGTGTGTTCTTTTCAAAAACCACATATGGATCCATTAGAGTCATTGCATGTGTGTTCTTATACTAAAACTAGCACTAGAGTCATTGCATGTGTGTTCTTATACTAAAACTAGCACTAGAGTCATTGCATGTGTGTTCTTTCCACAAACCACACATGGATCAACAAGTGGTCATTGCATGTGTGTTCTTTCCACAAACCACATATGGAGCAACCAGTGGTCATTGCATGTGTGTTCTTTTCACAGACTACATATGGATGAACCAGTGGTTATTGCAAGTGTGTTCTTTTCACAAACCACATGTGAACCCACTAGAGTCATTGCATGTGTGTTCTTATACTAAAACCAACACTAGAGTCATTGCATCTATGTTATTTCCACAAACCACACATGGATCAACCACTAGAGTCATTGCATGTGTGTTCTTTGCACAAACCACACATGGATCAACCAGTGTCATTGCATGTGTGTTCTTTCCACAAACTACATATGGATCAACCAATGGTCATTGCATGTGTGTTCTTTTCACAAACCACACATGGATCAACCACTATCATTGCATGTGTGTTATTTCCACAACCTACACATGGATGAACCACTAGAGTCATTGCATGTGTGTTATTTCCACAAACCACACATGGATCAACCACTAGAGTCATTGCATGTGTGTTCTTTCCACAAACCATACATGGATTAACCACTAGAGTCAGTGCATGTGTGTTCTTTCCACAAACCAAACATGGATCAACCAGTGGCCATTACATGTGTGTTCTTTTCACAAACCTCATATGGATACATTAGAGTCATTGCATGTGTGTTCTTATACTAAAACTAGAACTAGAGTCATTGCATGTGTGTTCTTTCCACAAACCACACATGGATCAACAAGTGGTCATTGCATCTGTGTTCTTTTCCACAAACCACACACGGATCAAGAAGTGTCATTGCATGTGCGTTCTTTCCACAAACCACATATGGATCAACCAGTGGTCATTGCATGTGTGTTATTTTCACAAACCACACATGGATCAACCACTGTCATTGCATGTGTGTTATTTCCACAAACCACACATGGATCAACCACTAGAGTCATTGCATGTGTGTTATTTCCACAAACCACACATGGATCAACCACTAGAGTTATTGCATATGTGTTCTTTCCACAAACCACACATGGATCCACCACTGTCATTGCATGTGTGTTCTTTCCACAAACCACACATGGATCAACAAATGGTCATTGCATGTGTGTTCTTTTCAAAAACCACATATGGATCCATTAGAGTCATTGCATGTGTGTTCTTATACTAAAACTAGCACTAGAGTCATTGCATGTGTGTTCTTATACTAAAACTAGCACTAGAGTCATTGCATGTGTGTTCTTTCGACAAACCACACATGGATCAACAAGTGGTCATTGCATGTGTGTTCTTTCCACAAACCACATATGGAGCAACCAGTGGTCATTGCATGTGTGTTCTTTTCACAGACTACATATGGATCAACCAGTGGTTATTGCAAGTGTGTTCTTTTCACAAACCACATGTGAACCCACTAGAGTCATTGCATGTGTGTTCTTATACTAAAACCAACACTAGAGTCATTGCATCTATGTTATTTCCACAAACCACACATGGATCAACAACTAGAGTCCTTGCATGTGTGTTCTTTGCACAAACCACACATGGATCAACCAGTGTCATTGCATGTGTGTTCTTTCCACAAACTACATATGGATCAACCAATGGTCATTGCATGTGTGTTCTTTTCACAAACCACACATGGATCAACCACTGTCATTGCATGTGTGTTATTTCCACAACCCACACATGGATGAACCACTAGAGTCATTGCATGTGTGTTATTTCCACAAACCACACATGGATCAACCACTAGAGTCATTGCATGTGTGTTCTTTCCACAAACCATACATGGATTAACCACTAGAGTCAGTGCATGTGTGTTCTTTCCACAAACCAAACATGGATCAACCAGTGGCCATTACATGTGTGTTCTTTTCACAAACCTCGTATGGATCCATTAGAGTCATTGCATGTGTGTTCTTATACTAAAACTAGAACTAGAGTCATTGCATGTGTGTTCTTTGCACAAACCACTTATGGATCCACCAGTGTTCATTGCATTTGTGTTCTTTTCACAAACAACATATGGATCCACCAGTGGTCATTGCATGTGTGTTCTTTCCACAAACCACTTATGGATCAACCAGTGGTCATTGCATGTGTGTTATTTTCACA
Source organism: Avena sativa (assembly GCA_916181665.1). NCBI lineage: Eukaryota > Viridiplantae > Streptophyta > Magnoliopsida > Poales > Poaceae > Avena > Avena sativa. The sequence continues at coordinate 535,852,658 of OV702289.1, read as the reverse complement.
AACCACACATGGATCAACCACTGTCATTGCATGTGTGTTATTTCCACAAACCACACATGGATCAACCACTAGAGTCATTGCATGTGTGTTATTTCCACAAACCACACATGGATCAACCACTAGAGTTATTGCATATGTGTTCCTTCCACAAACCACACATGGATCCACCACTGTCATTGCATGTGTGTTCTTTCCACAAACCACACATGGATCAACAAGTGGTCATTGCATGTGTGTTCTTTTCAAAAACCACATATGGATCCATTAGAGTCATTGCATGTGTGTTCTTATACTAAAACTAGCACTAGAGTCATTGCATGTGTGTTCTTATACTAAAACTAGCACTAGAGTCATTGCATGTGTGTTCTTTCCACAAACCACACATGGATCAACAAGTGGTCATTGCATGTGTGTTCTTTCCACAAACCACATATGGAGCAACCAGTGGTCATTGCATGTGTGTTCTTTTCACAGACTACATATGGATGAACCAGTGGTTATTGCAAGTGTGTTCTTTTCACAAACCACATGTGAACCCACTAGAGTCATTGCATGTGTGTTCTTATACTAAAACCAACACTAGAGTCATTGCATCTATGTTATTTCCACAAACCACACATGGATCAACCACTAGAGTCATTGCATGTGTGTTCTTTGCACAAACCACACATGGATCAACCAGTGTCATTGCATGTGTGTTCTTTCCACAAACTACATATGGATCAACCAATGGTCATTGCATGTGTGTTCTTTTCACAAACCACACATGGATCAACCACTATCATTGCATGTGTGTTATTTCCACAACCTACACATGGATGAACCACTAGAGTCATTGCATGTGTGTTATTTCCACAAACCACACATGGATCAACCACTAGAGTCATTGCATGTGTGTTCTTTCCACAAACCATACATGGATTAACCACTAGAGTCAGTGCATGTGTGTTCTTTCCACAAACCAAACATGGATCAACCAGTGGCCATTACATGTGTGTTCTTTTCACAAACCTCATATGGATCCATTAGAGTCATTGCATGTGTGTTCTTATACTAAAACTAGAACTAGAGTCATTGCATGTGTGTTCTTTCCACAAACCACACATGGATCAACAAGTGGTCATTGCATCTGTGTTCTTTTCCACAAACCACACACGGATCAAGAAGTGTCATTGCATGTGTGTTCTTTCCACAAACCACATATGGATCAACCAGTGGTCATTGCATGTGTGTTATTTTCACAAACCACACATGGATCAACCACTGTCATTGCATGTGTGTTATTTCCACAAACCACACATGGATCAACCACTAGAGTCATTGCATGTGTGTTATTTCCACAAACCACACATGGATCAACCATTAGAGTCATTGCATATGTGTTCTTTCCACAAACCACACATGGATCCACCACTGTCATTGCATGTGTGTTCTTTCCACAAACCACACATGGATCAACAAGTGGTCATTGCATGTGTGTTCTTTTCAAAAACCACATATGGATCCATTAGAGTCATTGCATGTGTGTTCTTATACTAAAACTAGCACTAGAGTCATTGCATGTGTGTTCTTATACTAAAACTAGCACTAGAGTCATTGCATGTGTGTTCTTTCCACAAACCACACATGGATGAACAAGTGGTCATTGCATGTGTGTTCTTTCCACAAACCACATATGGAGCAACCAGTGGTCATTGCATGTGTGTTCTTTTCACAGACTACATATGGATCAACCAGTGGTTATTGCAAGTGTGTTCTTTTCACAAACCACATGTGAACCCACTAGAGTCATTGCATGTGTGTTCTTATACTAAAACCAACACTAGAGTCATTGCATCTATGTTATTTCCACAAACCACACATGGATCAACCACTAGAGTCATTGCATGTGTGTTCTTTGCACAAACCACACATGGATCAACCAGTGTCATTGCATGTGTGTTCTTTCCGCAAACTACATATGGATCAACCAATGGTCATTGCATGTGTGTTCTTTTCACAAACCACACATGGATCAACCACTATCATTGCATGTGTGTTATTTCCACAACCCACACATGGATGAACCACTAGAGTCATTGCATGTGTGTTATTTCCACAAACCACACATGGATCAACCACTAGAGTCATTGCATGTGTGTTCTTTCCACAAACCATACATGGATTAACCACTAGAGTCAGTGCATGTGTGTTCTTTCCACAAACCAAACATGGATCAACCAGTGGCCATTACATGTGTGTTCTTTTCACAAACCTCATATGGATCCATTAGAGTCATTGCATGTGTGTTCTTATACTAAAACTAGAACTAGAGTCATTGCATGTGTGTTCTTTCCACAAACCACACATGGATCAACAAGTGGTCATTGCATGTGTGTTCTTTTCCACAAACCACACACGGATCAAGAAGTGTCATTGCATGTGTGTTCTTTCCACAAACCACATATGGATCAACCAGTGGTCATTGCATGTGTGTTATTTTCACAAACCACACATGGATCAACCACTGTCATTGCATGTATGTTATTTCCACAAACCACACATGGATCAACCACTAGAGTCATTGGATGTGTGTTATTTCCACAAACCACACATGGATCAACCACTAGAGTTATTGCATATGTGTTCTTTCCACAAACCACACATGGATCCACCACTGTCATTGCATGTGTGTTCTTTCCACAAACCACACATGGATCAACAAGTGGTCATTGCATGTGTGTTCTTTTCAAAAACCACATATGGATCCATTAGAGTCATTGCATGTGTGTTCTTATACTAAAACTAGCACTAGAGTCATTGCATGTGTGTTCTTATACTAAAACTAGCACTAGAGTCATTGCATGTGTGTTCTTTCCACAAACCACACATGGATCAACAAGTGGTCATTGCATGTGTGTTCTTTCCACAAACCACATATGGAGCAACCAGTGGTCATTGCATGTGTGTTCTTTTCACAGACTACATATGGATCAACCAGTGGTTATTGCAAGTGTGTTCTTTTCAAAAACCACATGTGAACCCACTAGAGTCATTGCATGTGTGTTCTTATACTAAAACCAACACTAGAGTCATTGCATCTGTGTTATTTCCAAAAACCAGTTATGGATCAACCACTAGAGTCATTGCATGTGTGTTCTTTGCACAAAACACACATGGATCAACCACTGTCATTGCATGTGTGTTATTTCCACAAACCACACATGGATCGACCAGTAGAGTCATTGCATGTGTGTTATTTCCACAAACCACACATGGATCAACCATTAGAGTCATTGCATATGTGTTCTTTCCACAAACCACACATGGATCCACCACTGTCATTGCATGTGTGTTCTTTCCACAAACCACACATGGATCAACAAGTGGTCATTGCATGTGTGTTCTTTTCAAAAACCACATATGGATCCATTAGAGTCATTGCATGTGTGTTCTTATACTAAAACTAGCACTAGAGTCATTGCATGTGTGTTCTTATACTAAAACTAGCACTAGAGTCATTGCATGTGTGTTCTTTCCACAAACTACATATGGATCAACCAATGGTCATTGCATGTGTGTTCTTTTCACAAACCACACATGGATCAACCACTGTCATTGCATGTGTGTTATTTCCACAAACTACATATGGATCAACCAATGGTCATTGCATGTGTGTTCTTTTCACAAACCACACATGGATCAACCACTGTCATTGCATGTGTGTTATTTCCACAAACCACACATGGATCAACCACTAGAGTCATTGCATGTGTGTTATTTCCACAAACCACACATGGATCAACCACTAGAGTTATTGCATATGTGTTCTTTCCACAAACCACACATGGATCCACCACTGTCATTGCATGTGTGTTCTTTCCACAAACCACACATGGATCAACAAGTGGTCATTGCATGTGTGTTCTTTTCAAAAACCACATATGGATCCATTAGAGTCATTGCATGTGTGTTCTTATACTAAAACTAGCACTAGAGTCATTGCATGTGTGTTCTTATACTAAAACTAGCACTAGAGTCATTGCATGTGTGTTCTTTCCACAAACCACACATGGATCAACAAGTGGTCATTGCATGTGTGTTCTTTCCACAAACCACATATGGAGCAACCAGTGGTCATTGCATGTGTGTTCTTTTCACAGACTACATATGGATCAACCAGTGGTTATTGCAAGTGTGTTCTTTTCACAAACCACATGTGAACCCACTAGAGTCATTGCATGTGTGTTCTTATACTAAAACCAACACTAGAGTCATTGCATCTGTGTTATTTCCAAAAACCAGTTATGGATCAACCACTAGAGTCATTGCATGTGAGTTCTTTGCACAAAACACACATGGATCAACCACTGTCATTGCATGTGTGTTATTTCCACAAACCACACATGGATCAACCAGTAGAGTCATTGCATGTGTGTTATTTCCACAAACCACACATGGATCAACCATTAGAGTCATTGCATATGTGTTCTTTCCACAAACCACACATGGATCCACCACTGTCATTGCATGTGTGTTCTTTCCACAAACCACACATGGATCAACAAGTGGTCATTGCATGTGTGTTCTTTTCAAAAACCACATATGGATCCATTAGAGTCATTGCATGTGTGTTCTTATACTAAAACTAGCACTAGAGTCATTGCATGTGTGTTCTTTCCACAAACCACTTATGGATCAACCAGTGGTCATTGCATGTGTGTTATTTTCACAAACCACACATGGATCAACCACTGTCATTGCATGTGTGTTATTTCCACAAACCACACATGGATCAACCACTAGAGTCATTGCATGTGTGTTATTTCCACAAACCACACATGGATCAACCACTAGAGTTATTGCATATGTGTTCTTTCCACAAACCACACATGGATCCACCACTGTCATTGCATGTGTGTTCTTTCCACAAACCACACATGGATCAACAAGTGGTCATTGCATGTGTGTTCTTTTCAAAAACCACATATGGATCCATTAGAGTCATTGCATGTGTGTTCTTATACTAAAACTAGCACTAGAGTCATTGCATGTGTGTTCTTATACTAAAACTAGCACTAGAGTCATTGCATGTGTGTTCTTTCCACAAACCACTTATGGATCAACCAGTGGTCATTGCATGTGTGTTATTTTCACAAACCACACATGGATCAACCACTGTCATTGCATGTGTGTTATTTCCACAAACCACACATGGATCAACCACTAGAGTCATTGCATGTGTGTTATTTCCACAAACCACACATGGATCAACCACTAGAGTTATTGCATATGTGTTATTTACACAAACCACACATGGATCAACCACTAGAGTTATTGCATATGTGTTCTTTCCACAAACCACACATGGATCCACCACTGTCATTGCATGTGTGTTCTTTCCACAAACCACACATGGATCAACAACTAGAGTCATTGCATGTGTGTTCTTTGCACAAACCACACATGGATCAACCAGTGTCATTGCATGTGTGTTCTTTCCACAAACTACATATGGATCAACCAATGGTCATTGCATGTGTGTTCTTTTCACAAACCACACATGGATCAACCACTGTCATTGCATGTGTGTTATTTCCACAACCCACACATGGATGAACCACTAGAGTCATTGCATGTGTGTTATTTCCACAAACCACACATGGATCAACCACTAGTGTCATTGCATGTGTGTTCTTTCCACAAACCATACATGGATTAACCACTAGAGTCAGTGCATGTGTGTTCTTTCCACAAACCAAACATGGATCAACCAGTGGCCATTACATGTGTGTTCTTTTCACAAACCTCATATGGATCCATTAGAGTCATTGCATGTGTGTTCTTATACTAAAACTAGAACTAGAGTCATTGCATGTGTGTTCTTTCCACAAACCACTTATGGATCAACCAGTGGTCATTGCATGTGTGTTATTTTCACAAACCACGCATGGATCAACCACTGTCATTGCATGTGTGTTATTTCCACAAACCACACATGGATCAACCACTAGAGTCATTGCATGTGTGTTATTTCCACAAACCACACATGGATCAACCACTAGAGTTATTGCATATGTGTTCCTTCCACAAACCACACATGGATCCACCACTGTCATTGCATGTGTGTTCTTTCCACAAACCACACATGGATCAACAAGTGGTCATTGCATGTGTGTTCTTTTCAAAAACCACATATGGATCCATTAGAGTCATTGCATGTGTGTTCTTATACTAAAACTAGCACTAGAGTCATTGCATGTGTGTTCTTATACTAAAACTAGCACTAGAGTCATTGCATGTGTGTTCTTTCCACAAACCACACATGGATCAACAAGTGGTCATTTCATGTGTGTTCTTTCCACAAACCACATATGGAGCAACCAGTGGTCATTGCATGTGTGTTCTTTTCACAGACTACATATGGATCAACCAGTGGTTATTGCAAGTGTGTTCTTTTCACAAACCACATGTGAACCCACTAGAGTCATTGCATGTGTGTTCTTATACTAAAACCAACACTAGAGTCATTGCATCTATGTTATTTCCACAAACCACACATGGATCAACCACTAGAGTCATTGCATGTGTGTTCTTTGCACAAACCACACATGGATCAACCAGTGTCATTGCATGTGTGTTCTTTCCACAAACTACATATGCATCAACCAATGGTCATTGCATGTGTGTTCTTTTCACAAACCACACATGGATCAACCACTATCATTGCATGTGTGTTATTTCCACAACCCACACATGGATGAACCACTAGAGTCATTGCATGTGTGTTATTTCCACAAACCACACATGGATCAACCACTAGAGTCATTGCATGTGTGTTCTTTCCACAAACCATACATGGATTAACCACTATAGTCAGTGCATGTGTGTTCTTTCCACAAACCAAACATGGATCAACCAGTGGCCATTACATGTGTGTTCTTTTCACAAACCTCATATGGATCCATTAGAGTCATTGCATGTGTGTTCTTATACTAAAACTAGAACTAGAGTCATTGCATGTGTGTTCTTTCCACAAACCACACATGGATCAACAAGTGGTCATTGCATGTGTGTTCTTTTCCACAAACCACACACGGATCAAGAAGTGTCATTGCATGTGTGTTCTTTCCACAAACCACATATGGATCAACCAGTGGTCATTGCATGTGTGTTATTTTCACAAACCACACATGGATCAACCACTGTCATTACATGTATGTTATTTCCACAAACCACACATGGATCAACCACTAGAGTCATTGGATGTGTGTTATTTCCACAAACCACACATGGATCAACCACTAGAGTTATTGCATATGTGTTCTTTCCACAAACCACACATGGATCCACCACTGTCATTGCATGTGTGTTCTTTCCACAAACCACACATGGATCAACAAGTGGTCATTGCATGTGTGTTCTTTTCACAAACCACATATGGATCCATTAGAGTCATTGCATGTGTGTTCTTATACTAAAACTAGCACTAGAGTCATTGCATGTGTGTTCTTTCCACAAACCACACATGGATCAACAAGTGGTCATTGCATGTGTGTTCTTTTTAGAAACCATATATGGATCCATTAGAGTCATTGCATGTGTTATCTTATACTAAAGCTATCACTAGAGTCATTGCATGTGTGTTCTTTTCACAAACCACACATGGATCAACTAGTAGTCATTGCATGTGTGTTCTTTTCCACAGACCACTATGGATCAACCAGTGGTCATTGCATGTGTGTTCTTTCGACAAACCACACATGGATCAACCAGTGGTCATTGCATGTGTGTTCTTTTCACAAACCACATATGGATCCATTAGAGTCATTGCATGTGTGTTCTTATACTAAAACTAGAACTAGAGTCATTGCATGTGTGTTCTTTCCACAAACCACACATGGATCAACAAGTGGTCATTGCATGTGTGTTCTTTTCACAAACCACATATGGATCCATTAGAGTTATTGCATGTGTGTTCTTATACTAACACTAGCACTAGAGTCATTGCATGTGTGTTCTTTCCACAAACCACACATGGATCAACAAGTGGTCATTGCATGTGTGTTCTTTTTAGAAACCATATATGGATCCATTAGAGTCATTGCATGTGTGTTCTTATACTAAAGCTATCACTAGAGTCATTGCATGTGTGTTCTTTTCACAAACCACACATGGATCAACTAGTAGTCATTGCATGTGTGTTCTTTTCCACAGACCACTATGGATCAACCAGTGGTCATTGCATGTGTGTTCTTTCGACAAACCACACATGGATCAACCAGTGGTCATTGCATGTGTGTTCTTTTCACAAAACACATATGGATCCATTAGAGTCATTGCATGTGTGTTCTTATACTAAAACTAGAACTAGAGTCATTGCATGTGTGTTCTTTCCACAAACCACACATGGATCAACAAGTGGTCATTGCATGTGCGTTCTTTTCAAAAACCACATATGGATCCATTAGAGTTATTGCATGTGTGTTCTTATACTAACACTAGCACTAGAGTCATTGCATGTGTGTTCTTTCCACAAACCACACATGGATCAACAAGTGGTCATTGCATGTGTGTTCTTTTTAGAAACCATATATGGATCCATTAGAGTCATTGCATGTGTGTTCTTATACTAAAGCTATCACTAGAGTCATTGCATGTGTGTTCTTTTCACAAACCACACATGGATCAACTAGTAGTCATTGCATGTGTGTTCTTTTCCACAGACCACTATGGATCAACCAGTGGTCATTGCATGTGTGTTCTTTCCACAAACCACACATGGATCAACCAGTGGTCATTGCATGTGTGTTCTTTTCACAAACCACATATGGATCCATTAGAGTCATTGCATGTGTATTCTTATACTAAAACTAGAACTAGAGTCATTGCATGAGTGTTCTTTCCACAAACCACACATGGATAAACAAGTGGTCATTTCATGTGTGTTCTTTTTAGATACCACATATGGATCCATTAGAGTCATTGCATGTGTGTTCTTATACTAAAACTATCACTAGAGTCATTGCATGTGTGTTCTTTTCACAAACCACACATGGATCAACCAGTCGTCATTGCATGTGTGTTCTTTTCCACAAACCACTATGGATCAACCAGTGGTCATTGCATGTGTGTTCTTTCCACAAACCACACATGGATCAACCAGTGGTCATTGCATGTGTGTTCTTTTCCACAAACCACACATGGGTCAAGCAGTGTCATTGCATGTGTGTTCTTTCCACAAACCACATATGGAGCAACCAGTGGTCATTGCATGTGTGTTCTTTTCACAGACTACATATGGATCAACCAGTGGTCATTGCATGTGTGTTATTTTCCACAAACCACACATGGGTCAAGCAGTGTCATTGCATGTGTGTTCTTTCCACAAACCACATATGGAGCAACCAGTGGTCATTGCATGTGTGTTCTTTTCACAGACTACATATGGATCAACCAGTGGTCATTGCAAGTGTGTTCTTTTCACAAACCACATGTGAACCCACTAGAGTCATTGCATGTGTGTTCATATACTAAAACCAACACTAGAGTCATTGCATCTATGTTATTTCCACAAACCACACATGGATCAACCACTAGAGTCATTGCATGTGTGTTCTTTGCACAAACCACACATGGATCAACCAGTGTCATTGCATGTGTGTTCTTTCCACAAACGACATATGGATCAACCAATGGTCATTGCATGTGTGTTCTTTTCACAAACCACACATGGATCAACCACTGTCATTGCATGTGTGTTATTTCCACAACCCAGACATGGATGAACCACTAGAGTCATTGCATGTGTGTTATTTCCACAAACCACACATGGATCAACCACTAGAGTCATTGCATGTGTGTTCTTTCCACAAACCATACATGGATTAACCACTAGAGTCAGTGCATGTGTGTTCTTTCCACAAACCAAACATGGATCAACCAGTGGCCATTACATGTGTGTTCTTTTCACAAACCTCATATGGATCCATTAGAGTCATTGCATGTGTGTTCTTTCCACAAACCAAACATGGATCAACCAGTGGCCATTACAGGTGTCTTCTTTTCACAAACCTCATATGGATCCATTAGAGTCATTGCATGTGTGTTCTTATACTAAAACTAGAACTAGAGTCATTGCATGTGTGTTCTTTCCACAAACCACTTATGGATCCACCAGTGTTCATTGCATTTGTGTTCTTTTCACAAACAACATATGGATCCACCAGTGGTCATTGCATGTGTGTTCTTTCCACAAACCACTTATGGATCAACCAGTGGTCATTGCATGTGTGTTATTTTCACAAACCACACATGGATCAACCACTGTCATTGCATGTGTGTTATTTCCACAAACCACACATGGATCAACCACTAGTGTCATTGCATGTGTGTTATTTCCACAAACCACACATGGATCAACCACTAGAGTTATTGCATATGTGTTCTTTCCACAAACCACACATGGATCCACCACTGTCATTGCATGTGTGTTCTTTCCACAAACCACACATGGATCAACAAGTGGTCATTGCATGTGTGTTCTTTTGAAAAACCACATATGGATCCATTAGAGTCATTGCATGTGTGTTCTTATACTAAAACTAGCACTAGAGTCATTGCATGTGTGTTCTTATACTAAAACTAGCACTAGAGTCATTGCATGTGTGTTCTTTCCACAAACCACACATGAATCAACAAGTGGTCATTGCATGTGTGTTCTTTCCACAAACCACATATGGAGCAACCAGTGGTCATTGCATGTGTGTTCTTTTCACAGACTACATATGGATCAACCAGTGGTTATTGCAAGTGTTTTCTTTTCACAAACCACATGTGAACCCACTAGAGTCATTGCATGTGTGTTCTTATACTAAAACCAACACTAGAGTCATTGCATCTGTGTTATTTCCAAAAACCAGTTATGGATCAACCACTAGAGTCATTGCATGTGTGTTCTTTGCACAAAACACACATGGATCAACCACTGTCATTGCATGTGTGTTATTTCCACAAACCACACATGGATCAACCATTAGAGTCATTGCATGTGTGTTATTTCCACAAACCACACATGGATCAACCATTAGAGTCATTGCATATGTGTTCTTTCCACAAACCACACATGGATCCACCACTATCATTGCATGTGTGTTCTTTCCACAAACCACACATGGATCAACAAGTGGTCATTGCATGTGTGTTCTTTTCAAAAACCACATATGGATCCATTAGAGTCATTGCATGTGTGTTCTTATACTAAAACTAGCACTAGAGTCATTGCATGTGTGTTCTTATACTAAAACTAGCACTAGAGTCATTGCATGTGTGTTCTTTCCACAAACCACACATGGATCAAGAAGTGGTCATTGCATGTGTTTTCTTTCCACAAACCACATATGGAGCAACCAGTGGTCATTGCATGTGTGTTCTTTTCACAGACTACATATGGATCAACCAGTGGTTATTGCAAGTGTGTTCTTTTCACAAACCACATGTGAACCCACTAGAGTCATTGCATGTGTGTTCTTATACTAAAACCAACACTAGAGTCATTGCATCTATGTTATTTCCACAAACCACACATGGATCAACCACTAGAGTCATTGCATGTGTGTTCTTTGCACAAACCACACATGGATCAACCAGTGTCATTGCATGTGTGTTCTTTCCACAAACTACATATGGATCAACCAATGGTCATTGCATGTGTGTTCTTTTCACAAACCACACATGGATCAACCACTGTCATTGCATGTGTGTTATTTCCACAAACCACACATGGATCAACCACTAGAGTCATTGCATGTGTGTTATTTCCACAAACCACACATGGATCAACCACTAGAGTTATTGCATATGTGTTCTTTCCACAAACCACACATGGATCCACCACTGTCATTGCATGTGTGTTCTTTCCACAAACCACACATGGATCAACAAGTGGTCATTGCATGTGTGTTCTTTTCAAAAACCACAGATGGATCCATTAGAGTCATTGCATGTGTGTTCTTATACTAAAACTAGCACTAGAGTCATTGCATGTGTGTTCTTATACTAAAACTAGCACTAGAGTCATTGCATGTGTGTTCTTTCCACAAACCACACATGGATCAACAAGTGGTCATTGCATGTGTGTTCTTTCCACAAACCACATATGGAGCAACCAGTGGTCATTGCATGTGTGTTCTTTTCACAGACTACATATGGATCAACCAGTGGTTATTGCAAGTGTGTTCTTTTCACAAACCACATGTGAACCCACTAGAGTCATTGCATGTGTGTTCTTATACTAAAACCAACACTAGAGTCATTGCATCTGTGTTATTTCCAAAAACCAGTTATGGATCAACCACTAGAGTCATTGCATGTGTGTTCTTTGCACAAAACACACATGGATCAACCACTGTCATTGCATGTGTGTTATTTCCACAAACCACACATGGATCAACCAGTAGAGTCATTGCATGTGTGTTATTTCCACAAACCACACATGGATCAACCATTAGAGTCATTGCATATGTGTTCTTTCCACAAACCACACATGGATCCACCACTGTCATTGCATGTGTGTTCTTTCCACAAACCACACATGGATCAACAAGTGGTCATTGCATGTGTGTTCTTTTCAAAAACCACATATGGATCCATTAGAGTCATTGCATGTGTGTTCTTATACTAAAACTAGCACTAGAGTCATTGCATGTGTGTTCTTATACTAAAACTAGCACTAGAGTCATTGCATGTGTGTTCTTTCCACAAACCACACATGGATCAACAAGTGGTCATTGCATGTGTGTTCTTTCCACAAACCACATATGGAGCAACCAGTGGTCATTGCATGTGTGTTCTTTTCACAGACTACATATGGATCAACCAGTGGTTATTGCAAGTGTGTTCTTTTCACAAACCACATGTGAACCCACTAGAGTCATTGCATGTGTGTTCTTATACTAAAACCAACACTAGAGTCATTGCATCTATGTTATTTCCACAAACCACACATGGATCAACAACTAGAGTCATTGCATGTGTGTTCTTTGCACAAACCACACATGGATCAACCAGTGTCATTGCATGTGTGTTCTTTCCACAAACTACATATGGATCAACCAATGGTCATTGCATGTGTGTTCTTTTCACAAACCACACATGGATCAACCACTATCATTGCATGTGTGTTATTTCCACAACCCACACATGGATGAACCACTAGAGTCATTGCATGTGTGTTATTTCCACAAACCACACATGGATCAACCATTAGAGTCATTGCATGTGTGTTATTTCCACAAACCACACATGGATCAACCATTAGAGTCATTGCATATGTGTTCTTTCCACAAACCACACATGGATCCACCACTATCATTGCATGTGTGTTCTTTCCACAAACCACACATGGATCAACAAGTGGTCATTGCATGTGTGTTCTTTTCAAAAACCACATATGGATCCATTAGAGTCATTGCATGTGTGTTCTTATACTAAAACTAGCACTAGAGTCATTGCATGTGTGTTCTTATACTAAAACTAGCACTAGAGTCATTGCATGTGTGTTCTTTCCACAAACCACACATGGATCAAGAAGTGGTCATTGCATGTGTTTTCTTTCCACAAACCACATATGGAGCAACCAGTGGTCATTGCATGTGTGTTCTTTTCACAGACTACATATGGATCAACCAGTGGTTATTGCAAGTGTGTTCTTTTCACAAACCACATGTGAACCCACTAGAGTCATTGCATGTGTGTTCTTATACTAAAACCAACACTAGAGTCATTGCATCTATGTTATTTCCACAAACCACACATGGATCAACCACTAGAGTCATTGCATGTGTGTTCTTTGCACAAACCACACATGGATCAACCAGTGTCATTGCATGTGTGTTCTTTCCACAAACTACATATGGATCAACCAATGGTCATTGCATGTGTGTTCTTTTCACAAACCACACATGGATCAACCACTGTCATTGCCTGTGTGTTATTTCCACAAACCACACATGGATCAACCACTAGAGTCATTGCATGTGTGTTATTTCCACAAACCACACATGGATCAACCACTAGAGTTATTGCATATGTGTTCTTTCCACAAACCACACATGGATCCACCACTGTCATTGCATGTGTGTTCTTTCCACAAACCACACATGGATCAACAAGTGGTCATTGCATGTGTGTTCTTTTCAAAAACCACATATGGATCCATTAGAGTCATTGCATGTGTGTTCTTATACTAAAACTAGCACTAGAGTCATTGCATGTGTGTTCTTATACTAAAACTAGCACTAGAGTCATTGCATGTGTGTTCTTTCCACAAACCACACATGGATCAACAAGTGGTCATTGCATGTGTGTTCTTTCCACAAACCACATATGGAGCAACCAGTGGTCATTGCATGTGTGTTCTTTTCACAGACTACATATGGATCAACCAGTGGTTATTGCAAGTGTGTTCTTTTCACAAACCACATGTGAACCCACTAGAGTCATTGCATGTGTGTTCTTATACTAAAACCAACACTAGAGTCATTGCATCTGTGTTATTTCCAAAAACCAGTTATGGATCAACCACTAGAGTCATTGCATGTGTGTTCTTTGCACAAAACACACATGGATCAACCACTGTCATTGCATGTGTGTTATTTCCACAAACCACACATGGATCAACCAGTAGAGTCATTGCATGTGTGTTATTTCCACAAACCACACATGGATCAACCATTAGAGTCATTGCATATGTGTTCTTTCCACAAACCACACATGGATCCACCACTGTCATTGCATGTGTGTTCTTTCCACAAACCACACATGGATCAACAAGTGGTCATTGCATGTGTGTTCTTTTCAAAAACCACATATGGATCCATTAGAGTCATTGCATGTGTGTTCTTATACTAAAACTAGCACTAGAGTCATTGCATGTGTGTTCTTATACTAAAACTAGCACTAGAGTCATTGCATGTGTGTTCTTTCCACAAACCACACATGGATCAACAAGTGGTCATTGCATGTGTGTTCTTTCCACAAACCACATATGGAGCAACCAGTGGTCATTGCATGTGTGTTCTTTTCACAGACTACATATGGATCAACCAGTGGTTATTGCAAGTGTGTTCTTTTCACAAACCACATGTGAACCCACTAGAGTCATTGCATGTGTGTTCTTATACTAAAACCAACACTAGAGTCATTGCATCTATGTTATTTCCACAAACCACACATGGATCAACAACTAGAGTCATTGCATGTGTGTTCTTTGCACAAACCACACATGGATCAACCAGTGTCATTGCATGTGTGTTCTTTCCACAAACTACATATGGATCAACCAATGGTCATTGCATGTGTGTTCTTTTCACAAACCACACATGGATCAACCACTATCATTGCATGTGTGTTATTTCCACAACCCACACATGGATGAACCACTAGAGTCATTGCATGTGTGTTATTTCCACAAACCACACATGGATCAACCACTAGAGTCATTGCATGTGTGTTCTTTCCACAAACCATACATGGATTAACCACTAGAGTTAGTGCATGTGTGTTCTTTCCACAAACCAAACATGGATCAACCAGTGGCCATTACATGTGTGTTCTTTTCACAAACCTCATATGGATCCATTAGAGTCATTGCATGTGTGTTCTTATACTAAAACTAGAACTAGAGTCATTGCATGTGTGTTCTTTCCACAAACCACACATGGATCAACAAGTGGTCATTGCATGTGTGTTCTTTTCCACAAACCACACACGGATCAAGAAGTGTCATTGCATGTGTGTTCTTTCCACAAACCACATATGGATCAACCAGTGGTCATTGCATGTGTGTTATTTTCACAAACCACACATGGATCAACCACTGTCATTGCATGTATGTTATTTCCACAAACCACACACGGATCAACCACTAGAGTCATTGGATGTGTGTTATTTCCACAAACCACACATGGACCAACCACTAGAGTTATTGCAGATGTGTTCTTTCCACAAACCACACATGGATCCACCACTGTCATTGCATGTGTGTTCTTTCCACAAACCACACATGGATCAACAAGTGGTCATTGCATGTGTGTTCTTTTCACAAACCACATATGGATCCATTAGAGTCATTGCATGTGTGTTCTTATACTAAAACTAGCACTAGAATCATTGCATGTGTGTTCTTTCCACAAACCACACATGGATCAACAAGTGGTCATTGCATGTGTGTTCTTTTTAGAAACCATATATGGATCCATTAGAGTCATTGCATGTGTGTTCTTATACTAAAGCTATCACTAGAGTCATTGCATGTGTGTTCTTTTCACAAACCACACATGGATCAACTAGTAGTCATTGCATGTGTGTTCTTTTCCACAGACCACTATGGATCAACCAGTGGTCATTGCATGTGTGTTCTTTCGACAAACCACACATGGATCAACCAGTGGTCATTGCATGTGTGTTCTTTTCACAAAACACATATGGATCCATTAGAGTCATTGCATGTGTGTTCTTATACTAAAACTAGAACTAGAGTCATTGCATGTGTGTTCTTTCCACAAACCACACATGGATAAACAAGTGGTCATTGCATGTGTGTTCTTTTTAGATACCACATATGGATCCATTAGAGTCATTGCATGTGTGTTCTTATACTAAAACTATCACTAGAGTCATTGCATGTGTGTTATTTCCACAAACCACACATGGATCAACCAGTAGAGTCATTGCATGTGTGTTATTTCCACAAACCACACATGGATCAACCATTAGAGTCATTGCATATGTGTTCTTTCCACAAACCACACATGGATCCACCACTGTCATTGCATGTGTGTTCTTTCCACAAACCACACATGGATCAACAAGTGGTCATTGCATGTGTGTTCTTTTCAAAAACCACATATGGATCCATTAGAGTCATTGCATGTGTGTTCTTATACTAAAACTAGCACTAGAGTCATTGCATGTGTGTTCTTATACTAAAACTAGCACTAGAGTCATTGCATGTGTGTTCTTTCCACAAACCACACATGGATCAACAAGTGGTCATTGCATGTGTGTTCTTTCCACAAACCACATATGGAGCAACCAGTGGTCATTGCATGTGTGTTCTTTTCACAGACTACATATGGATCAACCAGTGGTTATTGCAAGTGTGTTCTTTTCACAAACCACATGTGAACCCACTAGAGTCATTGCATGTGTGTTCTTATACTAAAACCAACACTAGAGTCATTGCATCTATGTTATTTCCACAAACCACACATGGATCAACAACTAGAGTCATTGCATGTGTGTTCTTTGCACAAACCACACATGGATCAACCAGTGTCATTGCATGTGTGTTCTTTCCACAAACTACATATGGATCAACCAATGGTCATTGCATGTGTGTTCTTTTCACAAACCACACATGGATCAACCACTGTCATTGCATGTGTGTTATTTCCACAACCCACACATGGATGAACCACTAGAGTCATTGCATGTGTGTTATTTCCACAAACCACACATGGATCAACCACTAGAGTCATTGCATGTGTGTTCTTTCCACAAACCATACATGGATTAACCACTAGAGTCAGTGCATGTGTGTTCTTTCCACAAACCAAACATGGATCAACCAGTGGCCATTACATGTGTGTTCTTTTCACAAACCTCATATGGATCCATTAGAGTCATTGCATGTGTGTTCTTATACTAAAACTAGAACTAGAGTCATTGCATGTGTGTTCTTTCCACAAACCACACATGGATCAACAAGTGGTCATTGCATGTGTGTTCTTTTCCACAAACCACACACGGATCAAGAAGTGTCATTGCATGTGTGTTCTTTCCACAAACCACATATGGATCAACCAGTGGTCATTGCATGTGTGTTATTTTCACAAACCAGACATGGATCAACCACTGTCATTGCATGTATGTTATTTCCACAAACCACACACGGATCAACCACTAGAGTCATTGGATGTGTGTTATTTCCACAAACCACACATGGATCAACCACTAGAGTTATTGCATATGTGTTCTTTCCACAAACCACACATGGATCCACCACTGTCATTGCATGTGTGTTCTTTCCACAAACCACACATGGATCAACAAGTGGTCATTGCATGTGTGTTCTTTTCACAAACCACATATGGATCCATTAGAGTCATTGCATGTGTGTTCTTATACTAAAACTAGCACTAGAATCATTGCATGTGTGTTCTTTCCACAAACCACACATGGATCAACAAGTGGTCATTGCATGTGTGTTCTTTTTAGAAACCATATATGGATCCATTAGAGTCATTGCATGTGTGTTCTTATACTAAAGCTATCACTAGAGTTATTGCATGTGTGTTCTTTTCACAAACCACACATGGATCAACTAGTAGTCATTGCATGTGTGTTCTTTTCCACAGACCACTATGGATCAACCAGTGGTCATTGCATGTGTGTTCTTTCGACAAACCACAAATGGATCAACCAGTGGTCATTGCATGTGTGTTCTTTTCACAAACCACATATGGATCCATTAGAGTCATTGCATGTGTATTCTTATACTAAAACTAGAACTAGAGTCATTGCATGTGTGTTCTTTCCACAAACCACACATGGATAAACAAGTGGTCATTGCATGTGTGTTCTTTTTAGATACCACATATGGATCCATTAGAGTCATTGCATGTGTGTTCTTATACTAAAACTATCACTAGAGTCATTGCATGTGTGTTCTTTTCACAAACCACACATGGATCAACCAGTAGTCATTGCATGTTTGTTCTTTTCCACAAACCACTATGGATCAACCAGTGGTCATTGCATGTGTGTTCTTTCCACAAACCACACATGGATCAACCAGTGGTCATTGCATGTGTGTTCTTTTCCACAAACCACACATGGGTCAAGCAGTGTCATTGCATGTGTGTTCTTTCCACAAACCACATATGGAGCAACCAGTGGTCATTGCATGTGTGTTCTTTTCACATACTACATATGGATCAACCAGTGGTCATTGCATGTGTGTTATTTTCCACAAACCACACATGGGTCAAGCAGTGTCATTGCATGTGTGTTCTTTCCACAAACCACATATGGAGCAACCAGTGGTCATTGCATGTGTGTTCTTTTCAGAGACTACATATGGATCAACCAGTGGTCATTGCAAGTGTGTTCTTTTCACAAACCACATGTGAACCCACTAGAGTCATTGCATGTGTGTTCTTATACTAAAACTAGCACTAGAGTCATTTCATGTGTGTTCTTATACTAAAACCAACACTAGAGTCATTGCATCTGTGTTATTTCCACAAACCACACATGGATCAACCACTAGAGTCATTGCATGTGTGTTCTTTGCACAAACCACACATGGATCAACCAGTGTCATTGCATGTGTGTTCTTTCCACAAACTACATATGGATCAACCAATGGTCATTGCATGTGTGTTCTTTTCACAAACCACACATGTATCAACCACTGTCATTGCATGTGTGTTATTTCCACAACCCACACATGGATGAACCACTAGAGTCATTGCATGTGTGTTATTTCCACAAACCACACATGGATCAACCAGTGTCATTGCATGTGTGTTATTTCCACAAACTACATATGGATCAACCAGTGGTCATTGCATGTGTGTTCTTTTCACAAACCACACATGGATCAACCACTATCATTGCATGTGTGTTATTTCCACAACCCACACATGGATGAACCACTAGAGTCATTGCATGTGTGTTATTTCCACAAACCACACATGGATCAACCATTAGAGTCATTGCATGTGTGTTCTTTCCACAAACCACACATGGATTAACCACTAGAGTTAGTGCATGTGTGTTCTTTCCACAAACCACACATGGATCAACTAGAGTCATTGCATGTGTGTTCTTTCAACAAACCACACATGGATCCACAACTTTCATTGCATGTGTGTTCTTTCCACAAACCACACATGGATCAACAAGTGGTCATTGCATGTATGTTCTTTTCAGAAACCACATATGGATCCATTAGAGTCATTGCATGTGTGTTCTTACACTAAAACTAGCACTAGAGTCATTGCATGTGTGTTCTTTCCACAAACCACTTATGGATCCACCAGTGTTCATTGCATGTGTGTTGTTTTCACAAACAACATATGGATCCACCAGTGGTCACTGTATGTGTGTTCTTTCCACAAACCACTTCTGGATCAATCAGTGGTCATTGCATCTGTGTTCTTTCCACAAACCACTTATGGATCAACTAGTGGCCATTGCATGTGTGTTCTTTCCACAAACCACATGTGAACCCACTAGAGTCATTGCATGTGTGTTCTTTTCACAAACCACACATGGATCAACCACTGTCATTGCATGTGTGTTATTTCCACAACCCACACATGGATGAACCACTAGAGTCATTGCATGTGTGTTATTTCCACAAACCACACATGGATCAACCATTAGAGTCATTGCATGTGTATTCTTTCCACAAACCACACATGGATTAACCACTAGAGTCATTGAATGTGTGTTATTTCCACAAACCACACATGGATCAACCACTAGAGTCATTGCATGTGTGTTCTTTGCACAAACCACACATGGATCAACCAGTGGTCATTGCATGTGTGTTCTTTTCCACAAACCACACACGGATCAAGAAGTGTCATTGCATGTGTGTTCTTTCCACAAACCACATATGGATCAACCAGTGGTCATTGCATGTGTGTTATTTTCACAAACCACACATGGATCAACCACTGTCATTGCATGTGTGTTATTTCCACAAACCACACATGGATCAACTAGTAGAGTCATTGCATGTGTGTTATTTCCACAAACCACACATGGATCAACCACTAGAGTCATTGCATATGTGTTCTTTCCACAAACCACACATGGATCCACCACTGTCATTGCATGTGTGTTCTTTCCACAAACCACACATGCATCAACAAGTGGTCATTGCATGTGTGTTCTTTTTGCAAACCACATATGGATCCATTAGAGTCATTGCATGTGTGTTCTTATACTAAAACTAGCACTAGAGTCATTGCATGTGTGTTATTTCCACAAACCACACATGGATGAACCAATAGAGTCATTGCATGTGTGTTATTTCCACAAACCACACATGGATCAATCACTAGAGTCATTGCATGTGTGTTCTTTCCACAAACCACACATGGATCAACAAGTGGTCATTGCATGTGTGTTCTTTCCACAAACCACATATGGAGCAACCAGTGGTCATTGCATGTGTGTTCTTTTCACAGACTACATATGGATCAACCAGTGGTTATTGCAAGTGTGTTCTTTTCACAAACCACATGTGAACCCACTAGAGTCATTGCATGTGTGTTCTTATACTAAAACCAACACTAGAGTCATTGCATCTTTGTTATTTCCACAAACCACACATGGATCAACCACTAGAGTCATTGCATGTGTGTTCTTTGCACAAACCACACATGGATCAACCAGTGTCATTGCAAGTGTGTTCTTTCCACAAACTACGTATGGATCAACCAGTGGTCATTGCATGTGTGTTATTTCCACAACCCACACATGGATGAACCACTAGAGTCATTGCATGTGTGTTATTTCCACAAACCACACATGGATCAACCACTAGAGTCATTGCATGTGTGTTCTTTCCACAAACCATACATGGATTAACCACTAGAGTCAGTGCATGTGTGTTCTTTCCACAAACCAAACATGGATCAACCAGAGTCATTGCATGTGCGTTCTTTCCACAAACCACACATGGATCCACAACTGTCATTGCATGTGTGTTCTTTCCACAAACCACCCATGGATCAACAAGTGGTCATTGCATGTATGTTCTTTTCAGAAACCACATATGGATCCATTAGAGTCAGTGCATGTGTGTTCTTATACTAAAACTATCACTAGAGTCATTGCATGTGTGTTCTTTCCCCAAACCACTTATGGATCCACCAGTGTTCATTCCATGTGTGTTCTTTTCACAAACAACATATGGATCCACCAGTGGTCATTGTATGTGTGTTCTTTCCACAAACCACTTATGGATCAATCAGTGGTCATTGCATGTGTGTTCTTTCCACAAACCACTTATGGATCAACTAGTGGCCATTGCATGTGTGTTCTTTCCACAAACCACATATGGATCAACCAGTGGTCATTGCATGTGTGTTCTTTTCACAAACTACATATTTGTCAACCATTGATCATTGCAAGCGTGTTCTTTTTACAAACCACATGTGAACCCACTAGAGTCATTGCATGTGTGTTCTTATACGAAAACCAACACTAGAGTCATTGCATCTGTGTTATTTCCACAAACCACACATGGATCAACCACTAGAGTCATTGCATGTGTGTTCTTTTCACAAACCACCCACGGATCAACTAGTGTCATTCCATGTGTGTTCTTTCCACAAACTACATATGGATCAATGTGACACCCCGGTTCTGAAAAGACCGTGGCCTCTATGTGACATGCCAATCCCTGGATCGGTTCATTGGCCCACAATAGAGTAAGATAGATAACATAGCAAAATATCCGTGTATCATAGATAACGAAGATCGAGAGTACCATTATTACAATAAAAGCTTAGCACAAAGCTAGCTCAAATTATTCAGGTAGCAACATAAACAAGATAAAACCTCCATTCTTCAAATTGCCCACAAGTGAACAAGTGCCTAGTGGAGTACCGTGGCCTATAACGATCAATCAGAATCGGAATAACCTGCAGCATGAAACGCAACAGCCCCGAAGGGTCAATACATGGAATGTATGGCAAGTAGAGCTAGTAAATGGAGACAATAGTACTAACATCCACATGCATATTTGGCAAGTGGAGCTGTGTCTGGCTTGCATTTGCAAATAACTTTGTCCTACTTTCATAAACCGTTTTTGATTTTTCTTTGAAAAGATCCCAATTAAGTTATCCCAACAATATTAAACAATTATGAAATTAGAATGAGCGAGAAACATGTCATGGAATCAATATCAAGCAACTCAGTTGTCCATAACCGGGGACACGGCTAATCGATTAGATTATACACTCTGCAGAGGTTAGTACACTTTACCCATGTGACTTGGCCAGCCCAGCTCGTACCATCACTCTCATTTTGGGTGATGATAGGGAGAAGACCAAGAAGAGACTATTCGGGAAGTAGCTCCTCAATCCCGACGCGCACCGGTCCAACCTACCAAAATTCTACATCTCTGGATACGCGGGTTCGAGTTACCACAACCTACTAAGTCCAACCAACCGCCCATTTCATTATTGGCACATGGTTGTACACGTAAGCTACACAATAAAGAAGCCAATCATTCTCTCTTGATACCTGGGTGCCTTTCCGCAATGAAACCACCAAAAATTATCAATACCATCACACCCAGGGGATTCATTGATTAAGTTGTTTTAGTTTTCACAAACCAATACTTGAGAAAACAAGTATCAATGATGTAACCCAGCCCTCGTTCAACATAGCATGGCTAAGCACATCTACAACGGTGGTTCATCTACAAGGAAAGCCCTACCACATAATAGGTCATAGCATAGCGATAGTATCATCCTACTCATGCAACTACAAAATACACGACAATGTATTGAAAATAGTAGGACGATATCATGAACAAAGTAGCATCTACTTGCCTTGATTGAAGCGGTCGGAAGAACAATCCAAACACGAGCAAGGGCTGCACTCCACACAATCTACACGACACAATTGCATTCATAAACAAACAATTCACAAACATATGCAACAAAGATGATGCATGAATGCAAGAACGGCAAGTGAATTGGTGCTACAGCTGCACCACATAATACTAATACATATTACTACCGAATACATGCATGGAAAATAGATTTGGCGCTAGGAAAACTATTAACCAAAAGTAGAGATCTCTACTAGAGCTAGAACTTAAATAATTCACTACCGGTAGTATACTATTTGTAAAATCCTGGAAAAATTCTACCGCATAGGCATCACTGATAAGAAACAGTACCAAATGGAATTACTCATAAAGGAGTTATAAAACATCCCGAGTAATTAAAACACTGCAGAAAGCCATTATACAAATATTGCAGAAGTTTTTTTCTGTAAGCCTATCTTTTTATTTCACGACCAGATTCCCCTCGTTCATACGAGTTCAGGGACATATCATACACGATTTTTGGAGCTACGAAACTTTTACTATGAATTTATTACTCCAAAAAGGCCACTAACTAGTTTGATTAAACTGTACTAAACCTGACAGTAAAAGTCTGAACCAAAGGGACAGCGAGATTCTACACGAATCACTGAACTCGTGCATATTTTATTTGCAATTTTTGTCCAAGCGGTTTAATTTCTACGCAATTTACAAGATTCTACCGAAATCTGCCAACTAAAAGGATTAACGAAGTTGACCCAGTCAACTGTGTCTGATGACTGGGCGCTGACTGGGCGTCTGACCAGTCAACGTCTGGAGTGCTGACCAGTCAACGAACGATCTAAGCCGCTGATCTGAGATCTGACGGTGGCTGTTGTCTTACCGGAAACGGACGGCGAAACGAACTCCGGCGAGCTCCGGACGGCGGCGACGGTCGGTTCCGGCGGCGTGGAAACTCCTGCAAGTACACACACAATCAACTACGGCTCCCGGAATAATTAAACGTGTGCGCGTACGTGGCGATCTGCAGGGCGCAGTTGGCGGCGGCGGATGGAGACGCGGAGCACGGGAACGAAAAGAGGGCGGCGAGACGAACCCGGCAACAGACGCGGCGATGGCTGGCGACGAAGGGGCGGCCGGCGGCGGCGAGGCGAAGCGGCGGCGGCGGCGGGTGTCTGGGACGTTGGCGGCGCCAGGGAGGAGTCGTGGCGGCGGGGTGTGAGGCAGGGGCACGGGTCCCAAGGCAGGGCCCCACTTAAGAAGTATCCTGCGCGGAAAAAAAACTAAAAAGAAACGGTCCAGATTTGACTCCGATTCGGAAATAGGTCCGGATTTTCGGACCGTTTTCCGGCGGTTTACTAAAACGTCCGAGTCTTTTGCATACGAACTCCGATTTGAGCGATTTTCCTGCCTACGGGTTCGTATCGTCGAGGGGAACAACCTTAAGTCGAAGTTTGAGCGAAAGCTCGAACCTACAGGGGTGGTTGTTGCAAGTCCCTCTGAAGCTCCCCGCAGGAACCTCGAAGCGAAGCAAAATAGGGTTTTGACGATGGCGTTTCGTTGATCCTCTCTACTCGACGGTTTTGCATGGAAAAACATGATGCGATGCAATGAATGATATGCAAGACCAAATCTAAAATTTGGGATGTGACAATCAACCAATGGTCATTGCATGTGTGTTCTTTTCACAAACCACACATGGATCAACCACTGTCATTGCATGTGTGTTATTTCCACAACCCACACATGGATGAACCACTAGAGTCATTGCATGTGTGTTATTTCCACAAACCACACATGGATCAACCACTAGAGTCACTGCATGTGTGTTCTTTCCACAAACCATACATGGATTAACCACTAGAGTCAGTGCATGTGTGTTCTTTCCACAAACCGAACATGGATCAACCGGTGGCCATTGCATGTGTGTTCTTTTCACAAACCTCATATGGATCCATTAGAGTCATTGCATGTGTGTTCTTATACTAAAACTAGAACTAGAGTCATTGCATGTGTGTTCTTTCCACAAACCACACATGGATCAACAAGTGGTCATTGCATGTGTGTTCTTTTCCACAAACCACACACGGATCAAGAAGTGTCATTGCATGTGTGTTCTTTCCACAAACCACATATGGATCAACCAGTGGTCATTGCATGTGTGTTATTTTCACAAACCACACATGGATCAACCACTGTCATTGCATGTGTGTTATTTCCACAAACCACACATGGATCAACCACTAGAGTCATTGCATGTGTGTTATTTCCACAAACCACACATGGATCAACCACTAGAGTCATTGCATATGTGTTCTTTCCACAAACAACACATGGATCCACCACTGTTATTGCATGTGTGTTCTTTCCACAAACCACACATGGATCAACAAGTGGTCATTGCATGTGTGTTCTTTTTAGAAACCATATATGGATCCATTAGAGTCATTGCATGTGTGTTCTTATACTAAAGCTATCACTAGAGTCATTGCATGTGTGTTCTTTTCACAAACCACACATGGATCAACCAGTAGTCATTCCATGTGTGTTCTTTTCCACAGACCACTATGGATCAACCAGTGGTCATTGCATGTGTGTTCTTTTCCACAAACCACTATGGATCAACCAGTGGTCATTGCATGTGTGTTCTTTCCACAAACCACACATGGATCAACCAGTGGTCATTGCATGTGTGTTCTTTTCCACAAACCACACATGTGTCAAGCAGTGTCATTGCATGTGTGTTCTTTCCACAAACCACATATGGAGCAACCAGTGGTCATTGCATGTGTGTTCTTTTCACAGACTACATATGGATCAACCAGCGGTCATTGCATGTGTGTTCTTTTCCACAAACCACACATGGGCCAAGCAGTGTCATTGCATGTGTGTTCTTTCCACAAACCACATATGGAGCAACCAGTGGTCATTGCATGTGTGTTCTTTTCACAGACTACATATGGATCAACCAGTGGTCATTGCAAGTGTGTTCTTTTCACAAACCACATGTGAACCCACTAGAGTCATTGCATGTGTGTTCTTATACTAAAACCAACACTAGAGTCATTGCATCTGTGTTATTTCCACAAACCACACATGGATCAACCACTAGAGTCATTGCATGTGTGTTCTTTCCACAAACCACATACGGATCAACCAGTGGTCATTGCATGTGTGTTATTTTCACAAACCACACATGGATCAACCACTGTCATTGCATGTGTGTTATTTCCACAAACCACACATGGATCAACCAGTAGAGTCATTGCATGTGTGTTATTTCCACAAACCACACATGGATCAACCAGTAGAGTCATTGCATGTGTGTTATTTCCACAAACCACACATGGATCAACCACTAGAGTCAGTGCATGTGTGTTCTTTCCACAAACCACACATGGATCAACTAGAGTCATTGCATGTGAGTTCTTTCAACAAACCACACATGGATCCACAACTTTCATTGCATGTGTGTTCTTTCCACAAACCACACATGGATCAACAAGTGGTCATTGCATGTATGTTCTTTTCAGAAACCACATATGGATCCATTAGAGTCATTGCATGTGTGTTCTTACACTAAAACTAGCACTAGAGTCATTGCATGTGTGTTCTTTCCACAAACCACTTATGGATCCACCAGTGTTCATTGCATGTGCGTTCTTTTCACAAACAACATATGGATCCACCAGTGGTCACTGTATGTGTGTTCTTTCCACAAACCACTTATGGATCAATCAGTGGTCATTGCATGTGTGTTCTTTCCACAAACCACTTATGGATCAACTAGTGGCCATTGCATGTGTGTTCTTTCCACAAACCACATGTGAACCCACTAGAGTCATTGCATGTGTGTTCTTTTCACAAACCACACATGGATCAACCACTGTCATTGCATGTGTGTTATTTCCACAACCCACACATGGATGAACCACTAGAGTCATTGCATGTGTGTTATTTCCACAAACCACACATGGATCAACCATTAGAGTCATTGCATGTGTGTTCTTTCCACAAACCACACATGGATTAACCACTAGAGTCATTAAATGTGTGTTATTTCCACAAACCACACATGGATCAACCACTAGAGTCATTGCATGTGTGTTCTTTGCACAAACCACACATGGATCAACCAGTGGTCATTGCATGTGTGTTCTTTTCCACAAACCACACACGGATCAAGAAGTGTCATTGCATGTGTGTTCTTTCCACAAACCACATACGGATCAACCAGTGGTCATTGCATGTGTGTTATTTTCACAAACCACACATGGATCAACCACTGTCATTGCATGTGTGTTATTTCCACAAACCACACATGGATCAACCAGTAGAGTCATTGCATGTGTGTTATTTCCACAAACCACACATGGATCAACCAGTAGAGTCATTGCATGTGTGTTATTTCCACAAACCACACATGGATCAACCACTAGAGTCAGTGCATGTGTGTTCTTTCCACAAACCACACATGGATCAACTAGAGTCATTGCATGTGAGTTCTTTCAACAAACCACACATGGATCCACAACTTTCATTGCATGTGTGTTCTTTCCACAAACCACACATGGATCAACAAGTGGTCATTGCATGTATGTTCTTTTCAGAAACCACATATGGATCCATTAGAGTCATTGCATGTGTGTTCTTACACTAAAACTAGCACTAGAGTCATTGCATGTGTGTTCTTTCCACAAACCACTTATGGATCCACCAGTGTTCATTGCATGTGCGTTCTTTTCACAAACAACATATGGATCCACCAGTGGTCACTGTATGTGTGTTCTTTCCACAAACCACTTATGGATCAATTAGTGGTCATTGCATGTGTGTTCTTTCCACAAACCACTTATGGATCAACTAGTGGCCATTGCATGTGTGTTCTTTCCACAAACCACATGTGAACCCACTAGAGTCATTGCATGTGTGTTCTTTTCACAAACCACACATGGATCAACCACTGTCATTGCATGTGTGTTATTTCCACAACCCACACATGGATGAACCACTAGAGTCATTGCATGTGTGTTATTTCCACAAACCACACATGGATCAACCATTAGAGTCATTGCATGTGTGTTCTTTCCACAAACCACACATGGATCCACCACTGTCATTGCATGTGTGTTCTTTCCACAAACCACACATGGATCAACAAGTGGTCATTGCATGTGTGTTCTTTTCCACAAACCACACACGGATCAAGAAGTGTCATTGCATGTGTGTTCTTTCCACAAACCACATACGGATCAACCAGTGGTCATTGCATGTGTGTTATTTTCACAAACCACACATGGATCAACCACTGTCATTGCATGTGTGTTATTTCCACAAACCACACATGGATCAACCAGTAGAGTCATTGCATGTGTGTTATTTCCACAAACCACACATGGATCAACCACTAGAGTCATTGCATATGTGTTCTTTCCACAAACCACACATGGATCCACCACTGTCATTGCATGTGTGTTCTTTCCACAAACCACACATGGATCAACAAGTGGTCATTGCATGTGTGTTCTTTTCACAAACCACATATGGATCCATTAGAGTCATTGCATGTGTGTTCTTATACTAAAACTAGCACTAGAGTCATTGCATGTGTGTTCTTTCCACAAACCACACATGGATCAACAAGTGGTCATTGCATGTGTGTTCTTTCCACGAACCACATATGGAGCAACCAGTGGTCATTGCATGTGTGTTCTTTCACAGACTACATATGGATCAACCAGTGGTTATTGCAAGTGTGTTCTTTTCACAAACCACATGTGAACCCACTAGTGTCATTACATGTGTGTTCTTATACTAAAACCAACACTAGAGTCATTGCATCTATGTTATTTCCACAAACCACACATGGATCAACCACTAGAGTCATTGCATGTGTGTTCTTTGCACAAACCACACATGGATCAACCAGTGTCATTGCATGTGTGTTCTTTCCACAAACTACATATGGATCAACCAATGGTCATTGCATGTGTGTTCTTTTCACAAACCACACATGTATCAACCACTGTCATTGCATGTGTGTTATTTCCACAACCCACACATGGATGAACCACTAGAGTCATTGCATGTGTGTTATTTCCACAAACCACACATGGATCGACCACTAGAGTCATTGCATGTGTGTTCTTTCCACAAACCATACATGGATTAACCACTAGAGTCAGTGCATGTGTGTTATTTCCACAAACCAAACATGGATCAACCAGTGGCCATTGCATGTGTGTTCTTTTCACAAACCTCATATGGATCCATTAGAGTCATTGCATGTGTGTTCTTATACTAAAACTAGAACTAGAGTCATTGCATGTGTGTTCTTTCCACAAACCACACATGGATCAACAAGTGGTCATTGCATGTGTGTTCTTTTCCACAAACCACACACGGATCAAGAAGTGTCATTGCATGTGTGTTCTTTCCACAAACCACATATGGATCAACTAGTGGTCATTGCATGTGTGTTATTTTCACAAACCACACATGGATCAACCACTGTCATTGCATGTGTGTTATTTCCACAAACCACACATGGATCAACCACTAGAGTCATTGCATGTGTGTTATTTCCACAAACCACACATGGATCAACCACTAGAGTTATTGCATATGTGTTCTTTCCACAAACCACACATGGATCCACCACTGTCATTGCATGTGTGTTCTTTCCACAAACCACACATGGATCAACAAGTGGTCATTGCATGTGTGTTCTTTTCACAAACCACATATGGATCCATTAGAGTCATTGCATGTGTGTTCTTATACTAAAACTAGCACTAGAGTCATTGCATGTGTGTTCTTTCCACAAACCACACATGGATCAACAAGTGGTCATTGCAGGTGTGTTCTTTTTAGAAACCACATATGGATCCATTAGAGTCATTGCATGTGTGTTCTTATATTAAAACTATCAGTAGAGTCATTGCATGTGTGTTCTTTTCACAAACCACACATGGATCAACAAGTAGTCATTGCATGTGTGTTCTTTTCCACAAACCACTATGGATCAACCAGTGGTCATTGCATGTGTGTTCTTTCCACAAACCACACATGGATCAACCAGTGGTCATTGCATGTGTGTTCTTTTCACAAACCTCATATGGATCCATCAGAGTCATTGCATGTGTGTTCTTATACTAAAACTAGAACTAGAGTCATTGCATGTGTGTTCTTTCCACAAACCACACATGGATCAACAAGTGGTCATTGCATGTGTGTTCTTTTTAGAAACCACATATGGATCCATTAGAGTCATTGCATGTGTGTTCTTATACTAAAACTATCACTAGAGTCATTGCATGTGCGTTCTTTTCACAAACCACACATGGATCAACCAGTAGTCATTGCATGTGTGTTCTTTTCCACAAACCACTATGGATCAACCAGTGGTAATTGCATGTGTGTTCTTTCCACAAACCACACATGGATCAACCAGTGGTCATTGCATGTGTGTTCTTTTCCACAAACCACACATGGGTCAAGCAGTGTCATTGCATGTGTGTTCTTTCCACAAACCACATATGGAGCAACCAGTGGTCATTGCATGTGTGTTCTTTTGACAGACTACATATGGATCAACCAGTGGTCATTGCAAGTGTGTTCTTTTCACAAACCACATGTTAACCCACTAGAGTCATTGCATGTGTGTTCTTATACTAAAACCAACACTAGAGTCATTGCATCTGTGTTATTTCCACAAACCACACATGGATCAACCACTAGAGTCATTGCATGTGTGTTCTTTGCACAAACCACACATGGATCAACCAGTGTCATTGCATGTGTGTTCTTTCCACAAACTACATATGGATCAACCAGTGGTCATTGCATGTGTGTTCTTTTCACAAACCACACATGGATCAACCACTGTCATTGCATGTGTGTTATTTCCACAACCCACACATGGATGAACCACTAGAGTCATTGCATGTGTGTTATTTCCACAAACCACACATGGATCAACCATTAGAGTCATTGCATGTGTGTTATTTCCACAAACCACACATGGATCGACCACTAGAGTCAGTGCATTTGTGTTCTTTCCACAAACCACACATGGATCAACCAGTGGTCATTGCATGTGTGTTCTTTTCCACAAACCACACACGGATCAAGAAGTGTCATTGCATGTGTGTTCTTTCCACAAACCACATATGGATCAACCAGTGGTCATTGCATGTGTGTTATTTTCACAAACCACACATGGATCAACCACTATCATTGCATGTGTGTTATTTCCACAAACCACACATGGATCAACCACTAGAGTCATTGCATGTGTGTTATTTCCACAAGCCACACATGGATCAACCACTAGAGTCATTGCATATGTGTTCTTTCCACAAACCACACATGGATCCACCACTGTCATTGCATGTGTGTTCTTTCCACAAACCACACATGGATCAACAAGTGGTCATTGCATGTGTGTTCAATTCACAAACCACTTATGGATCCATTAGAGTCATTGCATGTGTGTTCTTATACTAAAACTAGCACTAGAGTCAATGCATGTGTGTTCTTTCCACAAACCACACATGGATCAACAAGTGGTCATTGCATGTGTGTTCTTTTTAGAAACCATATATGGATCCATTAGAGACATTGCATGTGTGTTCTTATACTAAATCTATCACTAGAGTCATTGCATGTGTGTTCTATTCACAAACCACACATGGATCAACCAGTAGTCATTGCATGTGTGTTCTTTTCCACAGACCACTATGGATCAACCAGTGGTCATTGCATGTGTGTTCTTTCCACAAACCACACATGGATCAACCAGTGGTCATTGCATGTGTGTTCTTTTCACAAACCACATATGGATCCATTAGAGTCATTGCATGAGTGTTCTTATACTAAAACTAGAACTAGAGTCATTCCATGTGTGTTCTTTCCACAAACCACACATGGATCAACAAGTGGTCATTGCATGTGTGTTCTTTTTAGATACGACATATGGATCTATTAGAGTCATTGCATGTGTGTTCTTATACTAAAACTATCACTAGAGTCATTGCATGTGTGTTCTTTTCACAAACCACACATGGATCAACCAGTAGTCATTGCATGTGTGTTCTTTTCCACAAACCACTATGGATCAACCAGTGGTCATTGCATGTGTGTTCTTTCCACAAACCACACATGGATCAACCAGTGGTCATTGCATGTGTGTTCTTTTCCACAAACCAAACATGGGTCAAGCAGTGTCATTGCATGTGTGTTCTTTCCACAAACCACATATGGAGCAACCAGTGGTCATTGCATGTGTGTTCTTTTCACAGACTACATATGGATCAACCAGTGGTCATTGCATGTGTGTTCTTTTCCACAAACCACACATGGGTCAAGCAGTGTCATTGCATGTGTGTTCTTTCCACAAACCACATATGGAGCAACCAGTGGTCATTGCATGTGTGTTCTTTTCACAGACTACATATGGATCAACCAGTGGTCATTGCAAGTGTGTTCTTTTCACAAACCACATGTGAACCCACTAGAATCGTTTCATGTGTGTTCTTATACTAAAACCAACACTAGAGTCATTGCATCTGTGTTATTTCCACAAACCACACATGGATCAACCACTAGAGTCATTGCATGTGTGTTCTTTGCACAAACCACACATGGATCAACCAGTGTCATTGCATGTGTCTTATTTCCACAAACTACATATGGATCAACCAGTGGTCATTGCATGTGTGTTCTTTTCACAAACCACACATGGATCAACCACTATCATTGCATGTGTGTTATTTCCACAACCCACACATGGATGAACCACTAGAGTCATTGCATGTGTGTTATTTCCACAAACCACACATGGATCAACCATTAGAGTTATTGCATGTGTGTTCTTTCCACAAACCACACATGGAATAACCACTAGAGTCAGTGCATGTGTGTTCTTTCCACAAACCACACATGGATCAACTAGAGTCATTGCATGTGTGTTCTTTCAACAAACCACACATGGATCCACAACTTTCATTGCATGTGTGTTCTTTCCACAAACCACACATGGATCAACAAGTGGTCATTGCATGTATGTTCTTTTCAGAAACCACATATGGATCCATTAGAGTCATTGCCTGTGTGTTCTTACACTAAAACTAGCACTAGAGTCATTGCATGTGTGTTCTTTCCACAAACCACTTATGGATCCACCAGTGTTCATTGCATGTGTGTTCTTTTCACAAACAACATATGGATCCACCAGTGGTCACTGTATGTGTGTTCTTTCCACAAACCACTTATGGATCAATCAGTGGTCATTGCATGTGTGCTCTTTCCACAAACCACGTATGGATCAACTAGTGGCCATTGCATGTGTGTTCTTTCCACAAACCACATGTGAACCCACTAGAGTCATTGCATGTGTGTTCTTTTCACAAACCACACATGGATCAACCAGTGGTCATTGCATGTGTGTTCTTTTCCACAAACCACACATGGGTCAAGCAGTGTCATTGCATGTGTGTTCTTTCCACAAACCACATATGGAGCAACCAGTGGTCATTGCATGTGTGTTCTTTTGACAGACTATATATGGATCAACCAGTGGTCATTGCAAGTGTGTTCTTTTCACAAACCACATGTTAACCCACTAGAGTCATTGCATGTGTGTTCTTATACTAAAACCAACACTAGAGTCATTGCATCTGTGTTATTTCCACAAACCACACATGGATCAACCACTAGAGTCATTGCATGTGTGTTCTTTGCACAAACCACACATGGATCAACCAGTGTCATTGCATGTGTGTTCTTTACACAAACTACATATGGATCAACCAGTGGTCATTGCATGTGTGTTCCTTTCACAAACCACACATGGATCAACCAATGTCACTGCATGTGTGTTATTTCCACAACCCACACATGGATGAACCACTAGAGTCATTGCATGTGTGTTATTTCCACAAACCACACATGGATCAACCATTAGAGTCATTGCATGTGTGTTATTTCCACAAACCACACATGGATCGACCACTAGAGTCAGTGCATGTGTGTTCTTTCCACAAACCACACATGGATCAACCAGTGGTCATTGCATGTGTGTTCTTTTCCACAAACCACACACGGATCAAGAAGTGTCATTGCATGTGTGTTCTTTCCACAAACCACATACGGATCAACCAGTGGTCATTGCATGTGTGTTATTGTCATAAACCACACATGGATCAACCACTATCATTGCATGTGTGTTATTTCCACAAACCACACATGGATCAACCACTAGAGTCATTGCATGTGTGTTATTTCCACAAACCACACATGGATCAACCACTAGAGTCATTGCATATGTGTTCTTTCCACAAACCACACATGGATCCACCACTGTCATTGCATGTGTGTTCTTTCCACAAACCACACATGGATCAACAAGTGGTCATTGCATGTGTGTTCTATTCACAAACCACTTATGGATCCATTAGAGTCATTGCATGTGTGTTCTTATACTAAAACTAGCACTAGAGTCAGTGCATGTGTGTTCTTTCCACAAACCACACATGGATCAACAAGTAGTCATTGCATGTGTGTTCTTTTTAGAAACCATATATGGATCCATTAGAGACATTGCATGTGTGTTCTTATACTAAAGCTATCACTAGAGTCATTGCATGTGTGTTCTTTTCACAAACCACACATGGATCAACCAGTAGTCATTGCATGTGTGTTCTTTTCCACAGACCACTATGGATCAACCAGTGGTCATTGCATGTGTGTTCTTTCCACAAACCACACATGGATCAACCAGTGGTCATTGCATGTGTGTTCTTTTCACAAACCACATATGGATCCATTAGAGTCATTGCATGTGTGTTCTTATACTAAAACTAGAACTAGAGTCATTCCATGTGTGTTCTTTCCACAAACCACACATGGATCAACAAGTGGTCATTGCATGTGTGTTCTTTTTAGATACCACATATGGATCTATTAGAGTCATTGCATGTGTGTTCTTATACTAAAACTATC
The DNA here is from genome assembly GCA_916181665.1 of Avena sativa. Classification (NCBI taxonomy): domain Eukaryota; kingdom Viridiplantae; phylum Streptophyta; class Magnoliopsida; order Poales; family Poaceae; genus Avena; species Avena sativa. Next base: position 535,817,035 of record OV702289.1, on the reverse strand, counting down.
ACTAGAGTCATTGCATGTGTGTTCTTTTCACAAACCACACATGGATCAACCAGTAGTCATTGCATGTGTGTTCTTTTCCACAAACCACTATGGATCAACCAGTGGTCATTGCATGTGTGTTCTTTCCACAAACCACACATGGATCAACCAGTGGTCATTGCATGTGTGTTCTTTTCCACAAACCACACATGGGTCAAGCAGTGTCATTGCATGTGTGTTCTTTCCACAAACCACATATGGATCAACCAGTGGTCATTGCATGTGTGTTCTTTCCACAAACCACACATGGATCAACCAGTGGTCATTGCATGTGTGTTCTTTCCACAAACCACACATGGATCAACCAGTGGTCATTGCATGTGTGTTCTTATCCACAAACCAAACATGGGTCAAGCAGTGTCATTGCATGTGTGTTCTTTCCACAAACCACATATGGAGCAACCAGTGGTCATTGCATGTGTGTTCTTTTCACAGACTACATATGGATCAACCAGTGGTCATTGCATGTGTGTTATTTTCCACAAACCACACATGGGTCAAGCAGTGTCATTGCATGTGTGTTCTTTCCACAAACCACATATGGAGCAACCAGTGGTCATTGCATGTGTGTTCTTTTCACAGACTACATATGGATCAACCAGTGGTCATTGCAAGTGTGTTCTTTTCACAAACCACATGTGAACCCACTAGAGTCGTTTCATGTGTGTTCTTATACTAAAACCAACACTAGAGTCATTGCATCTGTGTTATTTCCACAAACCACACATGGATCAACCACTAGAGTCATTGCATGTGTGTTCTTTGCACAAACCACACATGGATCAACCAGTGTCATTGCATGTGTGTTATTTCCACAAACTACATATGGATCAACCAGTGGTCATTGCATGTGTGTTCTTTTCACAAACCACACATGGATCAACCACTATCATTGCATGTGTGTTATTTCCACAACCCACACATGGATGAACCACTAGAGTCATTGCATGTGTGTTATTTCCACAAACCACACATGGATCAACCATTAGAGTTATTGCATGTGTGTTCTTTCCACAAACCACACAGGGAATAACCACTAGAGTTAGTGCATGTGTGTTCTTTCCACAAACCACACATGGATCAACTAGAGTCATTGCATGTGTGTTCTTTCAACAAACCACACATGGATCCACAACTTTCATTGCATGTGTGTTCTTTCCACAAACCACACATGGATCAACAAGTGGTCATTGCATGTATGTTCTTTTCAGAAACCACATATGGATCCATTAGAGTCATTGCATGTGTGTTCTTACACTAAAACTAGCACTAGAGTCATTGCATGTGTGTTCTTTCCACAAACCACTTATGGATCCACCAGTGTTCATTGCATGTGTGTTCTTTTCACAAACAACATATGGATCCACCAGTGGTCACTGTATGTGTGTTCTTTCCACAAACCACCTATGGATCAATCAGTGGTCATTGCATGTGTGCTCTTTCCACAAACCACTTATGTATCAAGTAGTGGCCATTGCATGTGTGTTCTTTCCACAAACCACATGTGAACCCACTAGAGTCATTGCATGTGTGTTCTTTTCACAAACCACACATGGATCAACCACTGTCATTGGATGTGTGTTATTTCCATAACCCACACATGGATGAACCACTAGAGTCATTGCATGTGTGTTATTTCCACAAACCACACATGGATCAACCATTAGAGTCATTGCATGTGTGTTCTTTCCACAAACCACACATGGATTAACCACTAGAGTCATTGAATGTGTGTTATTTCCACAAACCACACATGGATCAACCACTAGAGTCATTGCATGCGTGTTCTTTGCACAAACCACACATGGATCAACCAGTGGTCATTGCATGTGTGTTCTTTTCCACAAACCACACACAGATCAAGAAGTGTCATTGCATGTGTGTTCTTTCCACAAACCACATATGGATCAACCAGTGGTCATTGCATGTGTGTTATTTTCACAAACCACACATGGATCAACCACTGTCATTGCATGTGTGTTATTTCCACAAACCACACATGGATCAACCAGTAGAGTCATTGCATGTGTGTTATTTCCACAAACCACACATGGATCAACCACTAGAGTCATTGCATATGTGTTCTTTCCACAAACCACACATGGATCCACCACTGTCATTGCATGTGTGTTCTTTCCACAAACCACACATGGATCAACAAGTGGTCATTGCATGTGTGTTCTTTTCACAAACCACATATGGATCCATTAGAGTCATTGCATGTGTGTTCTTATACTAAAACTAGCACTAGAGTCATTGCATGTGTGTTATTTCCACAAACCACACATGGATGAACCAATAGAGTCATTGCATGTGTGTTATTTCCACAAACCACACATGGATGAACCAATAGAGTCATTGCATGTGTGTTATTTCCACAAACCACACATGGATCAACCACTAGAGTCATTGCATGTGTGTTCTTTCCACAAACCACACATGGATCAACAAGTGGTCATTGCATGTGTGTTCTTTCCACAAACCACACATGGAGCAACCAGTGGTCATTGCATGTGTGTTCTTTTCACAGACTACATATGGATCAACCAGTGGTTATTGCAAGTGTGTTCTTTTCACAAACCACATGTGAACCCACTAGAGTTATTGCATGTGTGTTCTTATACTAAAACCAACACTAGAGTCATTGCATCTATGTTATTTCCACAAACCACACATGGATCAACCACTAGAGTCATTGCATGTGTGTTCTTTGCACAAACCACACATGGATCAACCAGTGTCATTGCATGCGTGTTCTTTCCACAAACTACATATGGATCAACTAGTGGTCATTGCATGTGTGTTCCCACTGTCGTTGCATGTGTGTTATTTCCACAACCCACACATGGATGAACCACTAGAGTCATTGCATGTGTGTTATTTCCACAAACCACACATGGATCAACCACTAGAGTCATTTCATGTGTGTTCTTTCCACAAACCATACATGGATTAACCACTAGAGTCAGTGCATGTGTGTTCTTTCCACAAACCAAACATGGATCAACCAGAGTCATTGCATGTGTGTTCTTTCCACAAACCACACATGGATCCACAACTGTCATTGCATGTGTGTTCTTTCCACAAACCACCCATGGATCAACAAGTGGTCATTGCATGTATGTTCTTTTCAGAAACCACATATGGATCCATTAGAGTCAGTGCATGTGTGTTCTTATACTAAAACTAGCACTAGAGTCATTGCATGTGTGTTCTTTCCCCAAACCACTTATGGATCCACCATTGTTCATTCCATGTGTGTTCTTTTCACAAACAACATATGGATCCACCAGTGGTCATTGTATGTGTGTTCTTTCCACAAACCACTTATGGATCAATCAGTGGTCATTGCATGTGTGTTCTTTCCACAAACCACTTATGGATCAACTAGTGGCCATTGCATGTGTGTTCTTTCCACAAACCACATATGGATCAACCAGTGGTCATTGCATGTGTGTTCTTTTCACAAACTACATATTTGTCAACCATTGATCATTGCAAGCGTGTTCTTTTCACAAACCACATGTGAACCCACTAGAGTCATTGCATGTGTGTTCTTATACTAAAACCAACACTAGAGTCATTGCATCTGCGTTATTTCCACAAACCACACATGGATCAACCACTAGAGTCATTGCATGTGTGTTCTTTTCACAAACCACACACGGATCAACCAGTGTCATTGCATGTGTGTTCTTTCCACAAACCACATATGGATCAACCACTAGTCATTGCATGTGTGTTCTTTTCACAAACCACACATGGATCAACCACTGTCATTGCATGTGTGTTATTTCCACAAACCACACATGGATGAACCAATAGAGTCATTGCATGTGTGTTATTTCCACAAACCACACATGGATCAACCACTAGAGTCATTGCATGTGTGTTCTTTCCACAAACCACACATGGATTTACCACTAGAGTCAGTGCATGTGTGTTCTTTCCACAAACCACACATGGATCAACCAAAGTCATTGCATGTGTGTTCTTTCCACAAACCACACATGGATCCACAACTGTCATTGCATGTGTATTCTTTCCACAAACCACACATGGATCAACAAGTGGTCATTGCATGTGTGTTCTTTTCAGAAACCACATATGGATCCATTAGAGTCATTGCATGTGTGTTCTTATACTAAAACTAGCACTAGAGTCATTGCATGTGTGTGCTTTCCACAAACCACTTATGGATCAACTAGTGGCCATTGCATGTGTGTTCTTTCCACAAACTACTTATGGATCAACAAGTGGTATTGCATGTGTTCTTTTCACAAACTACATGTGGACCCACTAGAGTCATTGCATGTGTGTTGTTATACTAACTAGTACTAGAGTCATTGCATGTGTGTTCTTATACTAAAACTAGCACTAGAGTCATTGCATGTGTGTTCTTTTCACAAACCACACATGGATCAACCAGTGGTCATTGCATGTGTGTTCTTTTCCACAAACCACATATGGATCAACCAGTGGTCATTGCATGTGTGTTCTTTCCACAAACCACACATGGATCAAGCAGTGTCATTGCATGTGTGTTCTTTCCACAAACCACATATGGATCAACCAGTGGTCATTGCATGTGTGTTCTTTTCACAAACCACATATGGATCAACCAGTGGTCATTGCATGTGTGTTCTTTTCACAAACCACATGTGAACCCACTAGAGTTATTGCATGTGTGTTCTTATACTGAAACCAACACTAGAGTCATTGCATGTGTGTTCTTTCCACAAACCACACATGGATCAACCAGTGGTCATTGAATGTGTGTTCTTTTCTACAAACCACACATGGATCAACAAGTGTCATTGCATGTGTGTTCTTTCCACAAACCACATATGGATCAACCAGTGGTCATTCCATGTGTGTTATTTTCACAATCCACACATGGATCAACCACTGTCATTGCATGTGTGTTATTTCCACAAACCAGACATGGATGAACCTCTAGAGTCATTGCATGTGTGTTATTTCCGCAAACCACACATGGATTAACCACTAGAGTCATTGCATGTGTGTTCTTTCCACAAACCACACATGGATCAACCACTAGAGTCATTGCATGTGTGTTCTTTCTGCAAACCACACATGGATCAACCAGTGGCATTGCATGTGTCTTCTTTCGACCAACCACATATGAATCAATCAGTGGTCATTGCATGTGTGTTATTTTCCACAAACCACTTATGGATCCATTAGAGTCAATGCATGTGTGTTATTTCCACAAACCACACATGGATCAACCACTAGAGTCATTGCATGTGTGTTATTTCTACAAACCACACATGGATAAACCAGTGTCATTGGATGTGTATTGTTTCCACAAACCACACATGGATCAACAAGTCGTAATTGCATGTGTTTTCTTATACTATAACCAGCACTAGAGTCATTGCATGTGTGTTCTTTCCACAAACCACTTATGGATCCACCAGTGTTCATTGCATGTATGTTCTTTCCACAAACCACTTATGGATCAACCAGTGGTCATTGCATGTCTGTTCTTTTCAACAAACCACACATGGATAAACCGGTGGCATTCCATGTGTATTCTTTTCACAAACCACATGTGGACCCACTAGAGTCATTGCATGTGTGTTCTTATACTAAAACCAGCACTAGAGTCATTGCATGTGCGTTCTTTTCACAAACCACATATGGATCAACCACTATCATTGCATGTGTGTTATTTCCACAAACCACACATTGATCAACCACTAGAGCCATTGCATGTGTGTTATTTCCACAAACCACACATGGATCAACCATTAGAGTCATTGCATGTGTGTTCTTTCCACAAACCACACATGGATCCACCACTGTCATTGCATGTGTGTTCTTTCCACAAACCACACATGGATTAACAAGTGGTCATTGCATGTGTGTTCTTTTCACAAACCACATATGGATCCATTAGAGTCATTGCATGTGTCTTCTTATACTAAAACTAGCACTAGAGTCATTGCATGTGTGTTCTTTCCACAAACCACACATGGATCAAGCAGTGTTCATTGCATGTGTGTTCTTTTCACAAACAACATATCGATCCACCAGTGGTCACTGCATGTGTGTTCTTTTCACAAACCATATATGGATCAACCAGTGTTCATTGCATGTGTGTTCTTTTCCACAAACCACTTATGGATCAACCAGTGGTCATTGCATGTGTGTTCTTTTCCAAAATCCACACATGGATCCACCAGTGTTCATTGCATGTGTGTTCTTTTCCAAAAACCACATATGGATCAACCAGTGGTCATTGCATGTGTGTTCTTATACTAAAACTAGCACTAGAGTCATTGCATGTGTGTTCTTTTCACAAACCACACATGGATCAACCAGTGGTCATTGCAAGTGTGTTCTTTTCACAAACCACACATGGATCAACCAGTGGTCATTGCATGTGTGTTCTTTTCCACAAACCACATATGGATCAACCAGTGGTCATTGCGTGTGTGTTCTTTCCACAAACCACACATGGATCAACCAGTGGTCATTGCATGTGTGTTCTTTTACACAAACCACACATGTATCAAGGAGTGTCATTGCATGTGTGTTCTTTTCACAAAACACACATGGATCAACCACTGTCATTGCATGTGTGTTATTTCCACAAACCACACATGGATCAACCACTAGAGTCATTGCAAATGTGTTCTTTCCACAAACCACACATGGATCCACCACTGTCATTGCATGTGTGTTCTTTCCACAAACCACATATGGATCAACCAGTGGTCATTGCATGTGTGTTCTTTTCACAAACCACATATGGATCAACCAGTGGTCATTGCATGTGTGTTCTTTTCAGAAACCACATATGGATCCATTAGAGTCATTGCATGTGTGTTCTTATACTAAAACTATCACTAGAGTAATTGCATGTGTGTTCTTTCCACAAACCAGACATGGATCAACCAGTGGTCATTGCATGTGTGTTCTTTTCCACAAGCCACATATGGATCAACTAGTGGTCATTGCATGTGTGTTCTTTCCACAAACCACACATGGATCAACCGGTGGTCATTGCATGTGTGTTCTTTTCCACAAACCACACATGGATCAAGCAGTGTCATTGCATGTGTGTTCTTTCCACAAACCACACATGGATGAACCTCTAGAGTCATTGCATGTGTGTTATTTCCACAAACCACACATGGATCAACCACTAGAGTCATTGCATGTGTGTTCTTTCCACAAACCACACATGGATCAACCACTAGAGTCATTGCATGTGTGTTCTTTCTACAAACCACACATGGATCAACCAGTGGCATTGCATGTGTCTTCTTTCCACCAACCACATATGGATCAATCAGTGGTCATTGCATGTGTGTTATTTTCCACAAACCACTTATGGATCCATTAGAGTCATTGCATGTGTGTTATTTCCACAAACCACACATGGATCAACCACTAGAGTCATTGCATGTGTGTTATTTCTACAAACCACACATGGATAAACCAGTGTCATTGCATGTGTATTGTTTCCACAAACCACACATGGATCAACAAGTCATCATTGCATGTGTTTTCTTATACTATAACCAGCACTAGAGTCATTGCATGTGTGTTCTTTCCACAAACCACTAATGGATCCACCAGTGTTCATTGCATGTATGTTCTTTCCACAAACCACTTATGGATCAACCAGTGGTCATTGCATGTGTGTTCTTTTCAACAAACCACACATGGATAAACCGGTGGCATTCCATGTGTATTCTTTTCACAAACCACATGTGGACCCACTAGAGTCATTGCATGTGTGTTCTTATACTAAAACCAGCACTAGAGTCATTGCTTGTGCGTTCTTCTCACAAACCACATATGGATCAACCACTATCATTGCATGTGTGTTATTTCCACAAATCACACATGGATCAACCACTAGAGTCATTGCATGTGTGTTATTTCCACAAACCACACATGGATCAACCACTAGAGTCATTGCATGTGTGTTCTTTCCACAAACCACACATGGATCCACCACTGTCTTTGCATGTGTGTTCTTTCCACAAACCACACATGGATTAACAAGTGGTCATTGCATGTGTGTTCTTTTCACAAACCACATATGGATCCATTAGAGTCATTGCATGTGTCTTCTTATACTAAAACTAGCACTAGAGTCATTGCATGTGTGTTGTTTCCACAAACCACACATGGATCAAGAAGTGTTCATTGCATGTGTGTTCTTTTCACAAACAACATATCGATCCACCAGTGGTCACTGCATGTGTGTTCTTTTCACGAACCATATATGGATCAACCAGTGTTCATTGCATGTGTGTTCTTTTCCACAAACCACTTATGGATCAACCAGTGGTCATTGCATGTGTGTTCTTTTCCGAAATCCACACATGGATCCACCAGTGTTCATTGCATGTGTGTTCTTTTCCAAAAACCACATATGGATCAACCAGTGGTCATTGCATGTGTGTTCTTATACTAAAACTAGCACTAGAGTCATTCCATGTGTGTTCTTTTCACAAACCACACATGGATCAACCAGTGGTCATTGCAAGTGTGTTCTTTTCACAAACCACACATGGATCAACCAGTGGTCATTGCATGTGTGTTCTTTTCCACAAACCACATATGGATCAACCAGTGGTCATTGCGTGTGTGTTCTTTCCACAAACCACACATGGATCAACCAGTGGTCATTGCATGTGTGTTCTTTTACACAAACCACACATGTATCAAGGAGTGTCAGTGCATGTGTGTTCTTTTCACAAACCACACATGGATCAACCACTGTCATTGCATGTGTGTTATTTCCATAAACCACACATGGATCAACCACTAGAGTCATTGCATGTGTGTTATTTGCATAAACCACACATGGATCAACCACTAGAGTCATTGCATATGTGTTCTTTCCACAAACCACACATGGATCCACCACTGTCATTGCATGTGTGTTCTTTCCACAAACCACACATGGATCAACAAGTGGTCATTGCATGTGTGTTCTTTTCACAAACCACATATGGATCCATTAGAGTCATTGCATGTGTGTTCTTATACTAAAACTAGCACTAGAGTCATTGCATCTGTGTTCTTTCCACAAACCACACATGGATCAACAAGTGGTCATTGCATGTGTGTTCTTTTCAGAAACCACATATGGATCCATTAGAGTCATTGCATGTGTGTTCTTATACTAAAACTATCACTAGAGTCATTGCATTTGTGTTCTTCACAAACCACACATGGATCAACCAATAGTCATTGCATGTGTGTTCTTTTCCACAAGCCACATATGGATCAACCAGTGGTCATTGCATGTGTGTTCTTTCCACAAACCACACATGGATCAACCAGTGGTCATTGCATGTGTGTTCTTTTCCACAAACCACACATGGATCAAGCAGTGTCATTGCATGTGTGTTCTTTCCACAAACCACACATGGATGAACCTCTAGAGTCATTACATGTGTGTTATTTCCGCAAACCACACATGGATCAACCACTAGAGTCATTGCATGTGTGTTCTTTCCACAAACCACATATGGATCAACCACTAGAGTCATTGCATGTGTGTTCTTTCTACAAACCACACATGGATCAACCAGTGGCATTGCATGTGTCTTCTTTCCACCAACCACATATGGATCAATCAGTGGTCATTGCATGTGTGTTATTTTCCACAAACCACTTATGGATCCATTAGAGTCATTGCATGTGTGTTATTTCCACAAACCACACATGGATCAACCACTAGAGTCATTGCATGTGTGATATTTCTACAAACCACACATGGATAAACCAGTGTCATTGCATGTGTATTGTTTCCACAAACCACACATGGATCAACAAGTCGTCATTGCATGTGTTTTCTTATACTATAACCAGCACTAGAGTCATTGCATGTGTGTTCTTTCCACAAACCACTAATGGATCCACCAGTGTTCATTGCATGTATGTTCTTTCCACAAACCACTTATGGATCAACCAGTGGTCATTGCATGTGTGTTCTTTTCAACAAACCACACATGGATAAACCGGCGGCATTCCATGTGTATTCTTTTCACAAACCACATGTGGACCCACTAGAGTCATTGCATGTGTGTTCTTATACTAAAACCAGCACTAGAGTCATTGCATGTGCGTTCTTTTCACAAACCACATATGGATCAACCACTATCATTGCATGTGTGTTATTTCCACAAACCACACATGGATCAACCACTAGAGTCATTGCATGTGTGTTATTTCCACAAACCACACATGGATCAACCACTAGAGTCATTGCATGTGTGTTCTTTCCACAAACCACACATGGATCCACCACTGTCATTGCATGTGTGTTCTTTCCACAAACCACACATGGATTAACAAGTGGTCATTGCATGTGTGTTCTTTTCACAAACCACATATGGATCCATTAGAGTCATTGCATGTGTCTTCTTATACTAAAACTAGCACTAGAGTCATTGCATGTGTGTTCTTTCCACAAACCATACATGGATCAAGCAGTGTTCATTGCATGTGTGTTCTTTTTACAAACAACATATCGATCCACCAGTGGTCACTGCATGTGTGTTCTTTTCACGAACCATATATGGATCAACCAGTGTTCATTGCATGTGTGTTCTTTTCCACAAACCACTTATGGATCAACCAGTGGTCATTGCATGTGTGTTCTTTTCCGAAATCCACACATGGATCCACCAGTGTTCATTGCATGTGTGTTCTTTTCCAAAAACCACATATGGATCAACCAGTGGTCATTCCATGTGTGTTCTTATACTAAAACTAGCACTAGAGTCATTGCATGTGTGTTCTTTTCACAAACCACACATGGATCAACCAGTGGTCATTGCAAGTGTGTTCTTTTCACAAACCACACATGGATCAACCAGTGGTCATTGCATGTGTGTTCTTTTCCACAAACCACATATGGATCAACCAGTGGTCATTGCATGTGTGTTCTTTCCACAAACCACACATGGATCAACCAGTGGTCATTGCATGTGTGTTCTTTTACACAAACCACACATGTATCAAGGAGTGTCATTGCATGTGTGTTCTTTTCACAAACCACACATGGATCAACCACTGTCATTGCATGTGTGTTATTTCCACAAACCACACATGGATCAACCACTAGAGTCATTGCATGTGTGTTATTTGCATAAACCACACATGGATCAACCACTAGAGTCATTGCATATGTGTTCTTTCCACAAACCACACATGGATCCACCACTGTCATTGCATGTGTGTTCTTTCCACAAACCACACATGGATCAACAAGTGGTCATTGCATGTGTGTTCTTTTCACAAACCACATATGGATCCATTAGAGTCATTGCATGTGTGTTCTTATACTAAAACTAGCACTAGAGTCATTGCATCTGTGTTCTTTCCACAAACCACACATGGATCAACAAGTGGTCATTGCATGTGTGTTCTTTTCAGAAACCACATATGGATCCATTAGAGTCATTGCATGTGTGTTCTTATACTAAAACTATCACTAGAGTCATTGCATTTGTGTTCTTTTCACAAACCACACATGGATCAACCAATAGTCATTGCATGTGTGTTCTTTTCCACAAGCCACATATGGATCAACCAGTGGTCATTGCATGTGTGTTCTTTCCACAAACCACACATGGATCAACCAGTGGTCATTGCATGTGTGTTCTTTTCCACAAACCACACATGGATCAAGCAGTGTCATTGCATGTGTGTTCTTTCCACAAACCACACATGGATGAACCTCTAGAGTCATTGCATGTGTGTTATTTCCGCAAACCACACATGGATCAACCACTAGATTCATTGCTTGTGTGTTCTTTCCACAAACCACACATGGATCAACCACTAGAGTCATTGCATGTGTGTTCTTTCTACAAACCACACATGGATCAACCAGTGGCATTGCATGTGTCTTCTTTCCACCAACCACATATGGATCAATCAGTGGTCATTGCATGTGTGTTATTTTCCACAAACCACTTATGGATCCATTAGAGTCATTGCATGTGTGTTATTTCCACAAACCACACATGGATCAACCACTAGAGTCATTGCATGTGTGTTATTTCTACAAACCACACATGGATAAACCAGTTTCATTGCATGTGTATTGTTTCCACAAACCACACATGGATCAACAAGTCGTCATTGCATGTGTTTTCTTATACTATAACCAGCACTAGAGTCATTGCATGTGTGTTCTTTCCACAAACCACTAATGGATCCACCAGTGTTCATTGCATGTATGTTCTTTCCACAAACCACTTATGGATCAACCAGTGGTCATTGCATGTGTGTTCTTTTCAACAAACCACACATGGATAAACCGGTGGCATTCCATGTGTATTCTTTTCACAAACCACATGTGGACCCACTAGAGTCATTGCATGTGTGTTCTTATACTAAAACCAGCACTAGAGTCATTGCTTGTGCGTTCTTTTCACAAACCACATATGGATCAACCACTATCATTGCATTTGTGTTATTTCCACAAACCACACATGGATCAACCACTAGAGTCATTGCATGTGTGTTATTTCCACAAACCACACATGGATCAACCACTAGAGTCATTGCATGTGTGTTCTTTCCACAAACCACACATGGATCCACCACTATCATTGCATGTGTGTTCTTTCCACAAACCACACATGGATTAACAAGTGGTCATTGCATGTGTGTTCTTTTCACAAACCACATATGGATCCATTAGAGTCATTGCATGTGTCTTCTTATACTAAAACTAGCACTAGAGTCATTGCATGTGTGTTCTTTCCACAAACCACACATGGATCAAGCAGTGTTCATTGCATGTGTGTTCTTTTCACAAACAACATATCGATCCACCAGTGGTCACTGCATGTGTGTTCTTTTCACGAACCATATATGGATCAACCAGTGTTCATTGCATGTGTGTTCTTTTCCACAAACCACTTATGGATCAACCAGTGGTCATTGCATGTGTGTTCTTTTCCGAAATCCACACATGGATCCACCAGTGTTCATTGCATGTGTGTTCTTTTCCAAAACCACATATGGATCAACCAGTGGTCATTGCATGTGTGTTCTTATACTAAAACTAGCACTAGAGTCATTGCATGTGTGTTCTTTTCACAAACCACACATGGATAAACCAGTGGTCATTGCAAGTGTGTTCTTTTCACAAACCACACATGGATCAACCAGTGGTCATTGCATGTGTGTTCTTTTCCACAAACCACATATGGATCAACCAGTGGTCATTGCATGTGTGTTCTTTCCACAAACCACACATGGATCAACCAGTGGTCATTGCATGTGTGTTCTTTTACACAAACCACACATGTATCAAGGAGTGTCATTGCATGTGTGTTCTTTTCACAAACCACACATGGATCAACCACTGTCATTGCATGTGTGTTATTTCCACAAACCACACATGGATCAACCACTAGAGTCATTGCATGTGTGTTATTTGCATAAACCACACATGGATCAACCACTAGAGTCATTGCATATGTGTTCTTTCCACAAACCACACATGGATCCACCACTGTCATTGCATGTGTGTTCTTTCCACAAACCACACATGGATCAACAAGTGGTCATTGCATGTGTCTTCTTTTCACAAACCACATATGGATCCATTAGAGTCATTGCATGTGTGTTCTTATACTAAAACTAGCACTAGAGTCATTGCATCTGTGTTCTTTCCACAAACCACACATGGATCAACAAGTGGTCATTGCATGTGTGTTCTTTTCAGAAACCACATATGGATCCATTAGAGTCATTTCATGTGTGTTCTTATACTAAAACTATCACTAGAGTCATTGTGTTTGTGTTCTTTTCACAAACCACACATGGATCAACCAATAGTCATTGCATGTGTGTTCTTTTCCACAAGCCACATATGGATCAACCAGTGGTCATTGCATGTGTGTTCTTTCCACAAACCACACATGGATCAACCAGTGGTCATTGCATGTGTGTTCTTTTCCACAAACCACACATGGATCAAGCAGTGTCATTGCATGTGTGTTCTTTCCACAAACCACACATGGATGAACCTCTAGAGTCATTGCATGTGTGTTATTTCCGCAAACCACACATGGATCAACCACTAGATTCATTGCTTGTGTGTTCTTTCCACAAACCACACATGGATCAACCACTAGAGTCATTGCATGTGTGTTCTTTCTACAAACCACACATGGATCAACCAGTGGCATTGCATGTGTCTTCTTTCCACCAACCACATATGGATCAATCAGTGGTCATTGCATGTGTGTTATTTTCCACAAACCACTTATGGATCCATTAGAGTCATTGCATGTGTGTTATTTCCACAAACCACACATGGATCAACCACTAGAGTCATTGCATGTGTGTTATTTCTACAAACCACACATGGATAAACCAGTGTCATTGCATGTGTATTGTTTCCACAAACCACACATGGATCAACAAGTCGTCATTGCATGTGTTTTCTTATACTATAACCAGCACTAGAGTCATTGCATGTGTGTTCTTTCCACAAACCACTAATGGATCCACCAGTGTTCATTGCATGTATGTTCTTTCCACAAACCACTTATGGATAAACCAGTGGTCATTGCATGTGTGTTCTTTTCAACAAACCACACATGGATAAACCGGTGGCATTCCATGTGTATTCTTTTCACAAACCACATGTGGACCCACTAGAGTCATTGCATGTGTGTTCTTATACTAAAACCAGCACTAGAGTCATTGCTTGTGCGTTCTTTTCACAAACCACATATGGATCAACCACTATCATTGCATTTGTGTTATTTCCACAAACCACACATGGATCAACCACTAGAGTCATTGCATGTGTGTTATTTCCACAAACCACACATGGATCAACCACTAGAGTCATTGCATGTGTGTTCTTTCCACAAACCACACATGGATCCACCACTGTCATTGCATGTGTGTTCTTTCCACAAACCACACATGGATTAACAAGTGGTCATTGCATGTGTGTTATTTTCACAAACCACATATGGATCCATTAGAGTCATTGCATGTGTCTTCTTATACTAAAACTAGCACTAGAGTCATTGCATGTGTGTTCTTTCCACAAACCACACATGGATCAAGAAGTGTTCATTGCATGTGTGTTCTTTTCACAAACAACATATCGATCCACCAGTGGTCACTGCATGTGTGTTCTTTTCACGAACCATATATGGATCAACCAGTGTTCATTGCATGTGTGTTCTTTTCCACAAACCACTTATGGATCAACCAGTGGTCATTGCATGTGTGTTCTTTTCCGAAATCCACACATGGATCCACCAGTGTTCATTGCATGTGTGTTCTTTTCCAAAAACCACATATGGATCAACCAGTGGTCATTGCATGTGTGTTCTTATACTAAAACTAGCACTAGAGTCATTGCATGTGTGTTCTTTTCACAAACAACACATGGATCAACCAGTGGTCATTGCAAGTGTGTTCTTTTCACAAACCACACATGGATCAACCAGTGGTCATTGCATGTGTGTTCTTTTCCACAAACCACATATGGATCAACCAGTGGTCATTGCATGTGTGTTCTTTCCACAAACCACACATGGATCAACCAGTGGTCATTGCATGTGTGTTCTTTTACACAAACCACACATGTATCAAGGAGTGTCAGTGCATGTGTGTTCTTTTCACAAACCACACATGGATCAACCACTGTCATTGCATGTGTGTTATTTCCACAAACCACACATGGATCAACCACTAGAGTCATTGCATGTGTGTTATTTGCATAAACCACACATGGATCAACCACTAGAGTCATTGCATATGTGTCCTTCCACAAACCACACATGGATCCACCACTGTCATTGCATGTGTGTTCTTTCCACAAACCACACATGGATCAACAAGTGGTCATTGCATGTGTGTTCTTTTCACAAACCACATATGGATCCATTAGAGTCATTGCATGTGTTTTCTTATACTAAAACTAGCACTAGAGTCATTGCATCTGTGTTCTTTCCACAAACCACACATGGATCAACAAGTGGTCATTGCATGTGTGTTCTTTTCAGAAACCACATATGGATCCATTAGAGTCATTGCATGTGTGTTCTTATACTAAAACTATCACTAGAGTCATTGCATTTGTGTTCTTTTCACAAACCACACATGGATCAACAAGTGGTCATTGCATGTGTGTTCTTTTCAGAAACCACATATGGATCCATTAGAGTCATTGCATGTGTGTTCTTATACTAAAACTATCACTAGAGTAATTGCATTTGTGTTCTTTTCACAAACCACACATGGATCAACCAATAGTCATTGCATGTGTGTTCTTTTCCACAAGCCACATATGGATCAACCAGTGGTCATTGCATGTGTGTTCTTTCCACAAACCACACATGGATCAACCAGTGGTCATTGCATGTGTGTTCTTTTCCACAAACCACACATGGATCAAGCAGTGTCATTGCATGTGTGTTCTTTCCACAAACCACACATGGATGAACCTCTAGAGTCATTGCATGTGTGTTATTTCCGCAAACCACACATGGATCAACCACTAGAGTCATTGCATGTGTGTTCTTTCCACAAACCACATATGGATCAACCACTAGAGTCATTGCATGTGTGTTCTTTCTACAAACCACACATGGATCAACCAGTGGCATTGCATGTGTCTTCTTTCCACCAACCACATATGGATCAATCAGTGGTCATTGCATGTGTGTTATTTTCCACAAACCACTTATGGATCCATTAGAGTCATTGCATGTGTGTTATTTCCACAAACCACACATGGATCAACCACTAGAGTCATTGCATGTGTGTTATTTCTACAAACCACACATGGATAAACCAGTGTCATTGCATGTGTATTGTTTCCACAAACCACACATGGATCAACAAGTCGTCATTGCATGTGTTTTCTTATACTATAACCAGCACTAGAGTCATTGCATGTGTGTTCTTTCCACAAACCACTAATGGATCCACCAGTGTTCACTGCATGTATGTTCTTTCCACAAACCACTTATGGATCAACCAGTGGTCATTGCATGTGTGTTCTTTTCAACAAACCACACATGGATAAATCGGTGGCATTCCATGTGTATTCTTTTCACAAACCACATGTGGACCCACTAGAGTCATTGCATGTGTGTTCTTATACTAAAACCAGCACTAGAGTCATTGCTTGTGCGTTCTTTTCACAAACCACATATGGATCAACCATTATCATTGCATGTGTGTTATTTCCACAAACCACACATGGATCAACCACTAGAGTCATTGCATGTGTGTTATTTCCACAAACCACACATGGATCAACCACTAGAGTCATTGCATGTGTGTTCTTTCCACAAACCACACATGGATCCACCACTGTCATTGCATGTGTGTTCTTTCCACAAACCACACATGGATTAACAAGTGGTCATTGCATGTGTGTTATTTTCACAAACCACATATGGATCCATTAGAGTCATTGCATGTGTCTTCTTATACTAAAACTAGCACTAGAGTCATTGCATGTGTGTTCTTTCCACAAACCACACATGGATCAAGCAGTGTTCATTGCATGTGTGTTCTTTTCACAAACAACATATCGATCCACCAGTGGTCACTGCATGTGTGTTCTTTTCACGAACCATATATGGATCAACCAGTGTTCATTGCATGTGTGTTCTTTTCCACAAACCACTTATGGATCAACCAGTGGTCATTGCATGTGTGTTCTTTTCCGAAATCCACACATGGATCCACCAGTGTTCATTGCATGTGTGTTCTTTTCCAAAAACCACATATGGATCAACCAGTGGTCATTGCATGTGTGTTCTTATACTAAAACTAGCACTAGGGTCATTGCATGTGTGTTCTTTTCACAAACCACACATGGATAAACCAGTGGTCATTGCAAGTGTGTTCTTTTCACAAACCACACATGGATCAACCAGTGGTCATTGCATGTGTGTTCTTTTCCACAAACCACATATGGATCAACCAGTGGTCATTGCATGTGTGTTCTTTCCAGAAACCACACATGGATCAACCAGTGGTCATTGCATGTGTGTTCTTTTACACAAACCACACATGTATCAAGGAGTGTCATTGCATGTGTGTTCTTTTCACAAACCACACATGGATCAACCACTGTCATTGCATGTGTGTTATTTCCACAAACCACACATGGATCAACCACTAGAGTCATTGCATGTGTGTTATTTGCATAAACCACACATGGATCAACCACTAGAGTCATTGCATATGTGTTCTTTCCACAAACCACACATGGATCCACCACTGTCATTGCATGTGTGTTCTTTCCACAAACCACACATGGATCAACAAGTGGTCATTGCATGTGTGTTCTTTTCACAAACCACATATGGATCCATTAGAGTCATTGCATGTGTGTTCTTATACTAAAACTAGCACTAGAGTCATTGCATCTGTGTTCTTTCCACAAACCACACATGGATCAACAAGTGGTCATTGCATGTGTGTTCTTTTCAGAAACCACATATGGATCCATTAGAGTCATTGCATGTGTGTTCTTATACTAAAACTATCACTAGAGTCATTGCATTTGTGTTCTTTTCACAAACCACACATGGATCAACCAATAGTCATTGCATGTGTGTTCTTTTCCACAAGCCACATATGGATCAACCAGTGGTCATTGCATGTGTGTTCTTTCCACAAACCACACATGGATCAACCAGTGGTCATTGCATGTGTGTTCTTTTCCACAAACCACACATGGATCAAGCAGTGTCATTGCATGTGTGTTCTTTCCACAAACCACATATGGATCAACCAGTGGTCATTACATGTGTGTTCTTTTCCACAAACCACACATGGATCAAGCAGTGTCATTGCATGTGTGTTCTTTCCACAAACCACACATGGATGAACCTCTAGAGTCATTGCATGTGTGTTATTTCCGCAAACCACACATGGATCAACCACTAGAGTCATTGCATGTGTGTTCTTTCCACAAACCACATATGGATCAACCACTAGAGTCATTGCATGTGTGTTCTTTCTACAAACCACACATGGATCAACCAGTGGCATTGCATGTGTCTTCTTTCCACCGACCAGATATGGATCAATCAGTGGTCATTGCATGTGTGTTATTTTCCACAAACCACTTATGGATCCATTAGAGTCATTGCATGTGTGTTATTTCCACAAACCACACATGGATCAACCACTAGAGTCATTGCATGTGTGTTATTTCTACAAACCACACATGGATAAACCAGTGTCATTGCATGTGTATTGTTTCCACAAACCACACATGGATCAACAAGTCGTCATTGCATGTGTTTTCTTATACTACAACCAGCACTAGAGTCATTGCATGTGTGTTCTTTCCACAAACCACTAATGGATCCACCAGTGTTCATTGCATGTATGTTCTTTCCACAAACCACTTATGGATCAACCAGTGGTCATTGCATGTGTGTTCTTTTCAACAAACCACACATGGATAAATCGGTGGCATTCCATGTGTATTCTTTTCACAAACCACATGTGGACCCACTAGAGTCATTGCATGTGTGTTCTTATACTAAAACCAGCACTAGAGTCATTGCTTGTGCGTTCTTTTCACAAACCACATATGGATCAACCACTATCATTGCATGTGTGTTATTTCCACAAACCACACATGGATCAACCACTAGAGTCATTGCATGTGTGTTATTTCCACAAACCACACATGGATCAACCACTAGAGTCATTGCATGTGTGTTCTTTACACAAACCACACATGGATCCACCACTGTCATTGCATGTGTGTTCTTTCCACAAACCACACATGGATTAACAAGTGGTCATTGCATGTGTGTTCTTTTCACAAACCACATATGGATCCATTAGAGTCATTGCATGTGTCTTCTTATACTAAAACTAGCACTAGAGTCATTGCATGTGTGTTCTTTCCACAAACCACACATGGATCAAGCAGTGTTCATTGCATGTGTGTTCTTTTCACAAACAACATATCGATCCACCAGTGGTCACTGCATGTGTGTTCTTTTCACGAACCATATATGGATCAACCAGTGTTCATTGCATGTGTGTTCTTTTCCACAAACCACTTATGGATCAACCAGTGTTCATTGCATGTGTGTTCTTTTCCGAAATCCACACATGGATCCACCAGTGTTCATTGCATGTGTGTTCTTTTCCAAAAACCACATATGGATCAACCAGTGGTCATTGCATGTGTGTTCTTATACTAAAACTAGCACTAGAGTCATTGCATGTGTGTTCTTTTCACAAACCACACATGGATAAACCAGTGGTCATTGCAAGTGTGTTCTTTTCACAAACCACACATGGATCAACCAGTGGTCATTGCATGTGTGTTCTTTTCCACAAACCACATATGGATCAACCAGTGGTCATTGCATGTGTGTTCTTTCCACAAACCACACATGGATCAACCAGTGGTCATTGCATGTGTGTTCTTTTACACAAACCACACATGTATCAAGGAGTGTCATTGCATGTGTGTTCTTTTCACAAACCACAATGGATCAACCACTGTCATTGCATGTGTGTTATTTCCACAAACCACACATGGATCAACCACTAGAGTCATTGCATGTGTGTTATTTGCATAAACCACACATGGATCAACCACTAGAGTCATTGCATATGTGTTCTTTCCACAAACCACACATGGATCCACCACTGTCATTGCATGTGTGTTCTTTCCACAAACCACACATGGATCAAC
This sequence comes from Avena sativa, assembly GCA_916181665.1. Taxonomy (NCBI): domain Eukaryota; kingdom Viridiplantae; phylum Streptophyta; class Magnoliopsida; order Poales; family Poaceae; genus Avena; species Avena sativa. The sequence goes on along the minus strand of OV702289.1, from coordinate 535,796,259 downwards.
AAGTGGTCATTGCATGTGTGTTCTTTTCACAAACCACATATGGATCCATTAGAGTCATTGCATGTGTGTTCTTATACTAAAACTAGCACTAGAGTCATTGCATCTGTGTTCTTTCCACAAACTACACATGGATCAACAAGTGGTCATTGCATGTGTGTTCTTTTCAGAAACCACATATGGATCCATTAGAGTCATTGCATGTGTGTTCTTATACTAAAACTATCACTAGAGTCATTGCATTTGTGTTCTTTTCACAAACCACACATGGTTCAACCAATAGTCATTGCATGTGTGTTCTTTTCCACAAGCCACATATGGATCAACCAGTGGTCATTGCATGTGTGTTCTTTTCCACAAACCACACATGGATCAAGCAGTGTCATTGCATGTGTGTTCTTTCCACAAACCACATATGGATCAACCAGTGGTCATTACATCTGTGTTCTTTTCACAGACTACATATGGATCAACTTGTGGTCATTGCAAGTGTGTTCTTTTCACAAACCACATGTGAACCCACTAGAGTCATTGCATGTGTGTTCTTATACTAAAACCAACACTAGAGTCATTGCATGGGTATTCTTTCCACAAACCACACATGAATTATCCACTAGAGTCAGTGCATGTTTGTTCTTTCCACAAACCACACATGGATCCACCACTGTCATTGCATGTGTGTTCTTTCCACAAACCACACATGGATCAACAAGTGGTCATTGCATGTGTGTTCATTTCGGAAACCACATATGGATCCATTAGAGTCATTGCATGTGTGTTCTTATACTAAAACTAGCACTAGAGTCATTGCATGTATGTTCTTTCCACAAACCACTTATGGATCCACCAGTGTTCATTGCATGCGTGTTCTTTTCATAAACAACATATGGATCCACCAGTGGTCACTACATGAGTGTTCTTTCCACAAACCACTTATGGATCAATCAGTGGTCATTGCATGTGTGTTCTTTCCACAAACCACATATGGATCAACCAGTGGTCATTGCAAGTGTGTTCTTTTCACAAACCACATGTGAACCCACTAGAGTCATTGCATGTGTATACTTATACTAAAACCAACACTAGAATCATTGCATGTGTGTTATTTCCACAAACCACACATGGATCAACCACTAGAGTCATTGCATGTGTGTTCTTTGCACAAACCACGCATGGATCAACAAGTGGTCATTGCATGTGTGTTCTTTTCCACAAACCACACATGGATCAAGAAGTGTCATTGCATGTGTGTTCTTTCCACAAACCACATATGGATCAACCAGTGGTCATTGCATGTGTGTTCTTTTCACAAACCACACAAGGATCAACCACTGTCATTGCATGTGTGTTATTTCCACAAACCACACATGGATCAACCACTAGAGTCATTGCATGTGTGTTATTTGCATAAACCACACATGGATCAACCACTAGAGTCATTGCATATGTGTTCTTTCCACAAACCACACATTGATCCACCACTGTCATTGCATGTGTGTTCTTTCCACAAACCACACATGGATCAACAAGTGGTCATTGCATGTGTGTTCTTTTCACAAACCACATATGGATCCATTAGAGTCATTGCATGTGTGTTCTTATACTAAAACTAGCACTAGAGTCATTGCACCTGTGTTCTTTCCACAAACCACACATGGATCAACAAGTGGTCATTGCATGTGTGTTCTTTTCAGAAACCACATATGGATCCATTAGAGTCATTGCATGTGTGTTCTTATACTAAAACTATCACTAGAGTCATTGCATTTGTGTTCTTTTCACAAACCACACATGGATCAACCAATAGTCATTGCATGTGTGTTCTTTTCCACAAGCCACATATGGATCAACCAGTGGTCATTGCATGTGTGTTCTTTCCACAAACCACACATGGATCAACCAGTGGTCATTGCATGTGTGTTCTTTTCCACAAACCACACATGGATCAAGCAGTGGCATTGCATGTGTGTTCTTTCCACAAACCACATATGGATCAACCAGTGGTCATTACATGTGTGTTCTTTTCACAGACTACATATGGATCAACTAGTGGTCATTGCAAGTGTGTTCTTTTCACAAACCACATGTGAACCCACTAGAGTCATTGCATGTGTGTTCTTATACTAAAACCAACACTAGAGTCATTGCATATGTGTTATTTCCACAAACCACACATGGATTAACCACTAGAGTCATTGCATGTGTGTTCTTTGCACAAACCACACATGGATCAACCAGTGTCATTGCATGTGTGTTCTTTCCACAAACCACATATGGATCAACTAGTGGTCATTGCATGTGTGTTCTTTTCACAAAACCACACATGGATCAACGACTGTCATTGCATGTGTGTTATTTCCACAAGGATGAACCACTAGAGTCATTGCATAAGTGTTATTTCCACAAACCACACATGGATCAACCATTAGAGTCATTGCATGGGTATTCTTTCCACAAACCACACATGGATTAACCACTAGAGTCAGTGCATGTTTGTTCTTTCCACAAACCACACATGGATCCACCACTGTCATTGCATGTGTGTTCTTTCCACAAACCACACATGGATCAACAAGTGGTCATTGCATGTGTGTTCATTTCGGAAACCACATATGGATCCATTAGAGTCATTGCATGTGTGTTCTTATACTAAAACTAGCACTAGAGTCATTGCATGTATGTTCTTTCCACAAACCACTTATGGATCCACCAGTGTTCATTGCATGCGTGTTCCTTTCATAAACAACATATGGATCCACCAGTGGTCACTACATGAGTGTTCTTTCCACAAACCACTTATGGATCAATCAGTGGTCATTGCATGTGTGTTCTTTCCACAAACCACATATGGATCAACCAGTGGTCATTGCAAGTGTGTCTTTTTCACAAACCACATGTGAACCCACTAGAGTCATTGCATGTGTATACTTATACTAAAACCAACACTAGAATCATTGCATGTGTGTTATTTCCACAAACCACACATGGATCAACCACTAGAGTCATTGCATGTGTGTTCTTTGCACAAACCACACATGGATCAACCAGTGGTCACTGCATGTGTGTTCTTTTCCACAAACCACACATGGATCAAGAAGTGTCATTGCATGTGTGTTCTTTCCACAAACCACATATGGATCAACCAGTGGTCATTGCATGTGTGTTATTTTCACAAACCACACATGGATCAACCACTGTCATTGCATGTGTGTTATTTCCACAAAGCACACATGGATCAACCACTAGAGTCATTGCATATGTGTTCTTTCCACAAACCACACATGGATCCACCACTGTCATTGCATGTGTGTTCTTTCCACAAACCACACATGGATCAACAAGTGGTCATTGCATGTGTGTTCTTTTCACAAACCACATATGGATCCATTAGAGTCATTGCATGTGTGTTCTTATACTAAAACTAGCACTAGAGTCATTGCATGTGTGTTCTTTCCACAAACCACACATGGATCAACAAGTGGTCATTGCATGTGTGTTCTTTTCAAAAACCACATATGGATCCATTAGAGTCATTGCATGTGTGTTCTTTTCACAAACCACACATGGATCAACCACTGTCATTGCATGTGTGTTATTTCCACAACCGACACATGGATGAACCACTAGAGTCATTGCATGTTTGTTATTTCCACAAACCACACATGGATCCACCATTAGAGTCATTGCATGTGTGTTCTTTCCACAAACCACACATGGATTAACCACTAGAGTCAGTGCATGTGTGTTCTTTCCACAAACCACATATGGATCAACTAGAGTCATTGCATGTGTGTTCTTTCCACAAACCACACATGGATCCACAACTGTCATTGCATGTGTGTTCTTTCCACAAACCACACATGGATCAACAAGTGGTCATTGCATGTATGTTCTTTTCAGAAACCACATATGGATCCATTAGAGTCATTGCGTGTGTGTTCTTATACTAAAACTAGCACTAGAGTCATTGCATGTGTGTTCTTTCCACAAACCACTTATGGATCCACCAGTGTTCATTGCATGTGTGTTCTTTTCACAAAAAACATATGGATCCACCAGTGGTCACTGTATGTGTGTTCTTTCCACAAACCACTTATGGATCAATTAGTGGTCATTGCATGTGTGTTCTTTCCACAAACCACTTATGGATCAACTAGTGGCCATTGCATGTGTGTTCTTTCCACAAACCACATGTGAACCCACTAGAGTCATTGCATGTGTATTCTTATACTAAAACCAACACTAGAGTCATTGCATGTGTGTTATTTCCACAAACCACACATGGATCAACCACTAGAGTCATTGCATGTGTGTTCTTTGCAGAAACCACACATGGATCAACCAGTGGTCATTGCATGTGTGTTCTTTTCCACAAACCACACACGGATGAAGAAGTGTCATTGCATGTGTGTTCTTTCCACAAACCACATATGGATCAACCAGTGGTCATTGCATGTGTGTTATTTTCACAAACCACACATGGATCAACCACTGTCATTGCATATGTGTTATTTCCACAAACCACACATGGATCAACCATTAGAGTCATTGCATGGGTATTCTTTCCACAAACCACACATGGATTAACCACTAGAGTCAGTGCATGTTTGTTCTTTCCACAAACCACACATGGATCCACCACTGTCATTGCATGTGTGTTCTTTCCACAAACCACACATGGATCAACAAGTGGTCATTGCATGTGTGTTCATTTTGGAAACCACATATGGATCCATTAGAGTCATTGCATGTGTGTTCTTATACTAAAACTAGCACTAGAGTCATTGCATGTATGTTCTTTCCACAAACCACTTATGGATCCACCAGTGTTCATTGCATGCGTGTTCTTTTCACAAACAACATATGGATCCACCAGTGGTCACTACATGAGTGTTCTTTCCACAAACCACTTATGGATCAATCAGTGGTCATTGCATGTGTGTTCTTTCCACAAACCACATATGGATCAACCAGTGGTCATTGCAAGTGTGTTCTTTTCACAAACCACATGTGAACCCACTAGAGTCATTGCATGTGTATACTTATACTAAAACCAACACTAGACTCATTGCATGTGTGTTATTTCCACAAACCACACATGGATCAACCACTAGAGTCATTGCATGTGTGTTCTTTGCACAAACCACACATGGATCAACCAGTGGTCATTGCATGTGTGTTCTTTTCCACAAACCACAGATGGATCAAGAAGTGTCATTGCATGTGTGTTCTTTCCACAAACCACATATGGATCAACCAGTGGTCATTGCATGTGTGTTCTTTTCACAAACCACACATGGATCAACCACTGTCATTGCATGTGTGTTATTTCCACAAAGCACACATGGATCAACCACTAGAGACATTGCATATGTGTTCTTTCCACAAACCACACATGGATCCACCACTGTCATTGCATGTGTGTTCTTTCCACAAACTACACATGGATCAACAAGTGGTCATTGCATGTGTGTTCTTTTCACAAACCACATATGGATCCATTAGAGTCATTGCATGTGTGTTCTTATACTAAAACTAGCACTAGAGTCATTGCATGTGTGTTCTTTCCACAAACCACACATGGATCAACAAGTGGTCATTGCATGTGTGTTCTTTTCAAAAACCACATATGGATCCATTAGAGTCATTGCATGTGTGTTCTTTTCACAAACCACACATGGATCAACCACTGTCATTGCATGTGTGTTATTTCCACAACCCACACATGGATGAACCACTAGAGTCATTGCATGTGTGTTATTTCCACAAACCACACATGGATCAACCGTTAGAGTCATTGCATGTGTGTTCTTTCCACAAACCACACATGGATTAACCACTAGAGTCAGTGCATGTGTGTTCTTTCCACAAACCACACATGGATCAACTAGAGTCATTGCATGTGTGTTGTTTGCACAAACCACACATGGATCCACAACTGTCATTGCATGTGTGTTCTTTCCACAAACCACACATGGATCAACAAGTGGTCATTGCATGTATGTTCTTTTCAGAAACCACATATGGATCCATTAGAGTCATTGCATGTGTGTTCTTATACTAAAACTAGCACTAAAGTCATTGCATGTGTGTTCTTTCCACAAACCACTTATGGATCCACCAGTGTTCATTGCATGTGTGTTCTTTTCACAAACAACATATGGATCCACCAGTGGTCACTGTATGTGTGTTCTTTCCACAAACCACTTATGGATCAATCAGTGGTCATTGCATGTGTGTTCTTTCCACAAACCACTTATGGATCAACTAGTGGCCATTGCATGTGTGTTCTTTCCACAAACCACATGTGAACCCACTAGAGTCATTGCATGTGTATTCTTATACTAAAACCAACACTAGAGTCATTGCATGTGTGTTATTTCCACAAACCACACATGGATCAACCACTAGAGTCATTGCATGTGTGTTCTTTGCAGAAACCACACATGGATCAATCAGTGGTCATTGCATGTGTGTTCTTTTCCACAAACCACACACGGATGAAGAAGTGTCATTGCATGTGTGTTCTTTCCACAAACCACATATGGATCAACCAGTGGTCATTGCATGTGTGTTATTTTCACAAACCACACATGGATCAACCACTGTCATTGCATGTGTGTTATTTCCACAAACCACACATGGATCAACCACTAGAGTCATTGCATGAGTGTTATTTCCACAAACCACACATGGATCAACCACTAGAGTCATTGCATATGTGTTCTTTCCACAAACCACACATGGATCAACAAGTGGTCATTGCATGTGTGTTCTTTTCACAAACCACATATGGATCCATTAGAGTCATTGCATGTGTGTTCTTATACTAAAACTAGCACTAGAGTCATTGCATGTGTGTTATTATACTAAAACCAACACTAGAGTCATTGCATCTATGTTATTTCCACAAACCACACATGGATCAACCACTAGAGTCATTGCATGTGTGTTCTTTGCACAAACCACACATGGATCAACCAGTGTCATTGCATGTGTGTTCTTTCCACAAACTACATATGGATCAACCAGTGGTCATTGCATGTGTGTTCTTTTCACAAACCACACATGGATTAACCACTGTCATTTCATGTGTGTTATTTCCATAACCCACACATGGATGAACCACTAGAGTCATTGCATGTGTGTTATTTCCACAAACCACACATGGATCAACCACTAGAGTCATTGCATGTGTGTTCTTTCCACAAACCATACATGGATTAACCACTAGAGTCAGTGCATGTGTGTTCTTTCCACAAACCAAACATGGATCAACCAGAGTCATTGCATGTGTGTTCTTTCCACAAACCACACATGGATCCACAACTGTCATTGCATGTGTGTTCTTTCCACAAACCACACATGGATCAACAAGTGGTCATTGCATGTATGTTCTTTTCAGAAACCACATATGGATCCATTAGAGTCAGTGCATGTGTGTTCTTATACTAAAACTAGCACTAGAGTCATTGCATGTGTGTTCTTTCCACAAACCACTTATGGATCCACTAGTGTTCATTGCATGTGTGTTCTTTTCACAAACAACATATGGATCCACTAGTGGTCACTGTATGTGTGTTCTTTCCACAAACCACTTATGGATCAATCAGTGGTCATTGCATGTGTGTTCTTTCCACAAACCACTTATGGATCAACTAGTGGCCATTACATGTGTGTTCTTTCCACAAACCACATATGGATCAACCAGTGGTCATGGCATGTGTGTTCTTTTCACAAAGTACATATTTGTCAACCAGTGGTCATTGCAAGTGTGTTCTTTTCACAAACCACATGTGAACCCACTAGAGTCATTGCATGTGTGTTCTTATACTAAAACCAATACTAGAGTCATTGCATCTGTGTTATTTCCACAAACCACACATGGATCAACCACTAGAGTCATTGCATGCGTGTTCTTTGCACAAACCACACATGGATCAACCAGTGTCATTGCATGTGTGTTCTTTCCACAAACCACATATGGATCAACCAGTGGTCATTGCATGTGTGTTCTTTTCACAAACCACACATGGATCAACCACTGTCATTGCATGTGTGTTATTTCCACAAACCACACATGGATGAACCAATAGAGTCATGGAATGTGTGTTATTTCCACAAACCACACATGGATCAACCACTAGAGTCATTGCATGTGTGTTCTTTCCACAAACCACACATGGATTTACCACTAGAGTCAGTGCATGTGTGTTCTTTCCACAAACCACACATGGATCAACCAGAGTCATTGCATGTGTGTTCTTTCCACAAACCACACATGGATCCACAACAGTCATTGCATGTGTGTTCTTTCCACAAACCACACATGGATCAACAAGTGGTCATTGCATGTGTGTTCTTATCAGAAACCACATATGGATCCATTAGAGTCATTGCATGTGTGTTCTTATACTAAAACTAGCACTAGAGTCATTGCATGTGTGTTCTTTCCACAAACCACTTATGGATCAACTAGTGGCCATTGCATGTGTGTTCTTTCCACAAACCACTTATGGATCAACCAGTGGCATTGCATGTGTGTTCTTTTCACAAACAACATGTGGACCCACTAGAGTCATTGCATGTGTGTTCTTAAACTAACTAGCACTAGAGTCATTGCATGTGTGTTCTTATACTAAAACTAGCACTAGAGTCATTGCATGTGTGTTCTTTTCACAAACCACACATGGATCAACCAGTGGTCATTGCATGTCTGTTCTTTTCCACAAACCACATATGGATCAACTAGTGGTCATTGCATGTGTGTTCTTTCCACAAACCACACATGGATCAAGCAGTGTCATTGCATGTGTGTTCTTTCCACAAACCACATATGGATCAACCAGTGGTCATTGCATGTGTGTTCTTTTCACAAACCACATATGGATCAACCAGTGGTCATTGCACGTGTGTTCTTTTCACAAACCACATGTGAACCCACTAGAGTCATTGCATGTGTGTTCTTATACTAAAACCAACACTAGAGTCATTGCATGTGTGTTATTTCCACAAACCACACATGGATCAACCACTAGAGTCATTGCATGTGTGTTCTTTGCACAAACCAAACATGGATCAACCAGTGTCATTGCATGTGTGTTCTTTCCATAAACCACATATGGATCAACCAGTGGTCATTCCATGTGTGTTATTTTCACAATCCACACATGGATCAACCACTGTCATTGCACGTGTGTTATTTCCACAAACCAGACATGGATGAACCTCTAGAGTCATTGCATGTGTGTTATTTCCGCAAACCAGATATGGATCAACCACTAGAGTCATTGCATGTGTGTTCTTTCCACAAACCACACATGGATCAACCACTAGAGTCATTGCATGTGTGTTTTTCTACAAACCACACATGGATCAACTAGTGGAATTGCATGTGTCTTCTTTCCACCAACCACATATGAATCAATCAGTGGTCATTGCATGTGTGTTATTTTCCACAAACCACTTATGGATCCATTAGAGTCATTGCATGTGTGTTATTTCCACAAACCACACATGGATCAACCACTAGAGTCATTGCATGTGTGTTATTTCTACAAACCACACATGGATAAACCAGTGTCATTGCATGTGTATTGTTTCCACAAACCACACATGGATCAACAAGTCGTCATTGCATGTGTTTTCTTATACTATAACCAGCACTAGAGTCATTGCATGTGTGTTCTTTCCACAAACCACTTATGGATCCACCAGTGTTCATTGCATGTATGTTCTTTCCACAAACCACTTATGGATCAACCAGTGGTCATTGCATGTGTGTTCTTTTCCACAAACCACACATGGATAAACCGGTGGCATTCCATGTGTATTCTTTTCACAAACCACATGTGGACCCACTAGAGTCATTGCATGTGTGTTCTTATACTAAAACTAGCTCTAGAGTCATTGCATGTGCGTTCTTTTCACAAACCACATATGGATCAACCACTATCATTGCATGTGTGTTATTTCCACAAACCACACATGGATCAACCACTAGAGTCATTGCATGTGTGTTATTTCCACAAACCACACATGGATCAACCACTAGAGTCATTGCATGTGTGTTCTTTCCACAAACCACACATGGATCCACCACTGTCATTGCATGTGTGTTCTTTCCACAAACCACACATGGATCAACAAGTGGTCATTGCATGTATGTTTTTTTCAGAAACCACATATGGATCCATTAGAGCCATTGCATGTGTGTTCTTATACTAAAACCAACACTAGAGTCATTGCATGTGTGTTATTTCCACAAACCACACATGGATCAACCAATAGAGTCATTGCATGTGTGTTCTTTGCAGAAACCACACATGGATCAACCAGTGGTCATTGGATGTGTGTTCTTTTCCACAAACCACACACGGATGAAGAAGTGTCATTGCATGTGTGTTATTTTCACAAACCACATATGGATCAACCAGTGGTCATTGCATGTGTGTTATTTTCACAAACCACACATGGATCAACCACTGTCATTGCATGTGTGTTATTTCCACAAACCACACATGGATCAACCACTAGAGTCATTGCATGAGTGTTATTTCCACAAACCACACATGGATCAACCACTAGAGTCATTGCATATGTGTTCTTTCCACAAACCACACATGGATCCACCACTGTCATTGCATGTGTGTTCTTTCCACAAACCACACATGGATCAACAAGTGGTCATTGCATGTGTGTTCTTTTCACAAACCACATATGGATTCATTAGAGTCATTGCATGTATGTTCTTATACTAAAACTAGCACTAGAGTCATTGCATGTGTGTTCTTTCCACAAACCACACATGGATCAACAAGTGGTCATTGCATGTGTGTTCTTTCCACAAACCACATATGGATCCATTAGAGTCATTGCATGTGTGTTCTTTTCACAGACTACATATGGATCAACCAGTGGTCATTGCAAGTGTGTTCTTTTCACAAACCACATGTGAACCCACTAGAGTCATTGCATGTGTGTTCTTATACTAAAACCAACACTAGAGTCATTGCATCTATGTTATTTCCACAAACCACACATGGATCAACCACTAGAGTCATTGCATGTGTGTTCTTTGCACAAACCACACATGGATCAACCAGTGTCATTGCATGTGTGTTCTTTCCACAAACTACATATGGATCAACCAGTGGTCATTGCATGTGTGTTCTTTTCACAAACCACACATGGATTAACCACTGTCATTTCATGTGTGTTATTTCCATAACCCACACATGGATGAACCACTAGAGTCATTGCATATGTGTTATTTCCACAAACCACACATGGATCAACCACTAGAGTCATTGCATGTGTGTTCTTTCCACAAACCATACATGGATTAACCACTAGAGTCAGTGCATGTGTGTTCTTTCCACAAACCAAACATGGATCAACCAGAGTCATTGCATGTGTGTTCTTTCCACAAACCACACATGGATCCACAACTGTCATTGCATGTGTGTTCTTTCCACAAACCACACATGGATCAACAAGTGGTCATTGCATGTATGTTCTTTTCAGAAACCACATATGGATCCATTAGAGTCAGTGCATGTGTGTTCTTATACTAAAACTAGCACTAGAGTCATTGCATGTGTGTTCTTTCCACAAACCACTTATGGATCCACTAGTGTTCATTGCATGTGTGTTCTTTTCACAAACAACATATGGATCCACCAGTGGTCACTGTATGTGTGTTCTTTCCACAAACCACTTATGGATCAATCAGTGGTCATTGCATGTGTGTTCTTTCCACAAACCACTTATGGATCAACTAGTGGCCATTGCATGTGTGTTCTTTCCACAAACCACATATGGATCAACCAGTGGTCATTGCATGTGTGTTCTTTTCACAAAGTACATATTTGTCAACCAGTGGTCATTGCAAGTGTGTTCTTTTCACAAACCACATGTGAACCCACTAGAGTCATTGCATGTGTGTTCTTATACTAAAACCAACACTAGAGTCATTGCATCTGTGTTATTTCCACAAACCACACATGGATCAACCACTAGAGTCATTGCATGTGTGTTATTGCACAAACCACACATGGATCAACCAGTGTCATTGCATGTGTGTTCTTTCCACAAACCACATATGGATCAACCAGTGGTCATTGCATGTGTGTTCTTTTCACAAACCACACATGGATCAACCACTGTCATTGCATGTGTGTTATTTCCACAAACCACACATGGATGAACCAATAGAGTCATTGCATGTGTGTTATTTCCACAAACCACACATGGATCAACCACTAGAGTCATTGCATGTGTGTTCTTTCCACAAACCACACATGGATTTACCACTAGAGTCAGTGCATGTGTGTTCTTTCCACAAACCACACATGGATCAACCAGAGTCATTGCATGTGTGTTCTTTCCACAAACCACACATGGATCCACAACTGTCATTGCATGTGTGTTCTTTCCACAAACCACACATGGATCAACAAGTGGTCATTGCATGTGTGTTCTTTTCAGAAACCACATATGGATCCATTAGAGTCATTGCATGTGTGTTCTTATACTAAAACTACCACTAGAGTCATTGCATGTGTGTTCTTTCCACAAACCACTTATGGATCAACTAGTGGCCATTGCATGTGTGTTCTTTCCACAAACCACTTATGGATCAACCAGTGGCATTGCATGTGTGTTCTTTTCACAAACTACATGTGGACCCACTAGAGTCATTGCATGTGTGTTCTTAAACTAACTAGCACTAGAGTCATTGCATGTGTGTTCTTATACTAAAACTAGCACTAGAGTCATTACATGTGTGTTCTTTTCACAAACCACACATGGATCAACCAGTGGTCATTGCATGTCTGTTCTTTTCCACAAACCACATATTGATCAACCAGTGGTCATTGCATGTGTGTTCTTTCCACAAACTACACATGGATCAAGCAGTGTCATTGCATGTGTGTTCTTTCCACAAACCACATATGGATCAACCAGTGGTCATTGCATGTGTGTTCTTTTCACAAACCACATATGGATCAACCAGTGGTCATTGCATGTGTGTTTTTTTCACAAACCACACATGGATCAAGCAGTGTCATTGCATGTGTGTTCTTTCCACAAACCACATATGGATCAACCAGTGGTCATTGCATGTGTGTTCCTTTCACAAACCACATATGGATCAACCAGTGGTCATTGCATGTGTGTTCTTTTCACAAACCACATGTGAACCCACTAGAGTCATTGCATGTGTGTTCTTATACTAAAACCAACACTAGAGTCATTGCATGTGTGTTATTTCCACAAACCACACATGGATCAACCACTAGAGTCATTGCATGTGTGTTCTTTGCACAAACCACACATGGATCAACCAGTGTCATTGCATGTGTGTTCTTTCCACAAACCACATATGGATCAACCAGTGGTCATTCCATGTGTGTTATTTTCACAATCCACACATGGATCAACCACTGTCATTCCATGTGTGTTATTTCCACAAACCAGACATGGATGAACCTCTAGAGTCATTGCATGTGTGTTATTTCCGCAAACCAGATATGGATCAACCACTAGAGTCATTGCATGTGTGTTCTTTCCACAAATCACACATGGATCAACCACTAGAGTCATTGCATGTGTGTTCTTTCTACAAACCACACATGGATCAACCAGTGGAATTGCATGTGTCTTCTTTCCACCAACCACATATGAATCAATCAGTGGTAATTGCATGTGTGTTATTTTCCACAAACCACTTATGGATCCATTAGAGTCATTGCATGTGTGTTATTTCCACAAACCACACATGGATCAACCACTAGAGTCATTGCATGTGTGTTATTTCTACAAACCACACATGGATAAACCAGTGTCATTGCATGTGTATTGTTTCCACAAACCACACATGGATCAACAAGTCGTCATTGCATGTGTTTTCTTATACTATAACCAGCACTAGAGTCATTGCATGTGTGTTCTTTCCACAAACCACTTATGGATCCACCAGTGTTCATTGCATGTATGTTCTTTCCACAAACCACTTATGGATCAACCAGTGGTCATTGCATGTGTGTTCTTTTCCACAAACCACACATGGATAAACCGGTGGAATTCCATGTGTATTCTTTTCACAAACCACATGTGGACCCACTAGAGTCATTGCATGTGTGTTCTTATACTAAAACCAGCACTAGAGTCATTGCATGTGCGTTCTTTTCACAAACCACATATGGATCAACCACTATCATTGCATGTGTGTTATTTCCACAAACCACACATCGATCAACCACTAGAGTCATTGCATGTGTGTTATTTCCACAAACCACACATGGATCAACCACTAGAGTCATTGCATGTGTGTTCTTTCCACAAACCACACATGGATCTACCACTGTCATTGCATGTGTGTTCTTTCCACAAACCACACATGGATTAACAAGTGGTCATTGCATGTGTGTTCTTTTCACAAACCACATATGGATCCATTAGAGTCATTTCATGTGTGTTCTTATACTAAAACTAGCACTAGAGTCATTGCATGTGTGTTCTTTCCACAAACCACACATGGATCAAGCAGTGTTCATTGCATGTGTGTTCTTTTCACAAACAACATATCGATCCACCAGTGGTCACTGCATGTGTGTTCTTTTCACGAACCATATATGGATCAACCAGTGGTCATTGCATGTGTGTTCTTTTCCACAAACCACATATGGATCAACCAGAGGTCATTGCATGTGTGTTCTTTCCACAAACCACACATGGATCAACCAGTGGTCATTGCATGTGTGTTCTTTTACACAAACCACACATGTATCAAGGAGTGTCATTGCATGTGTGTTCTTTCCACAAACCACATATGGATCAACCAGAGGTCATTGCATGTGTGTTCTTTTCACAAACCACACATGGATCAACCACTGTCATTGCATGTGTGTTATTTCCACAAACCACACATGGATCAACCACTAGAGTCATTGCATGTGTGTTATTTGCACAAACCACACATGGATCAACCACTAGAGTCATTGCATATGTGTTCTTTCCACAAACCACACATGGATCCACCACTGTCATTGCATGTGTGTTCTTTCCACAAACCACACATGGATCAACAAGTGGTCATTGCATGTGTGTTCTTTTCACAAACCACATATGGATCCATTAGAGTCATTGCATGTGTGTTCTTATACTAAAACTAGCACTAGAGTCATTGCATCTGTGTTCTTTCCAGAAACCACACATGGATCAACAAGTGGTCATTGCATGTGTGTTCTTTTCAGAAACCACATATGGATCCATTAGAGTCATTGCATGTGTGTTCTTATACTAAAACTAGCACTAGAGTCATTGCATATGTGTTCTGTCCACAAACCACTTATGGATCCACCAGTGTTCATTGCATGTGTGTTCTTTTCACAAACAACATATGGATCCACCAGTGGTCACTGTATGTGTGTTCTTTCCACAAACCACTTATGGATCAATCAGTGGTCATTGCATGTGTGTTCTTTCCACAAACCACTTATGGATCAACTAGTGGCCATTGAATGTGTGTTCTTTCCACAAACCACATGTGAACCCACTAGTGTCATTGCATGTGTATTCTTATACTAAAACCAACACTAGAGTCATTGCATGCGTGTTCTTTCCACAAACCACACATGGATCAACCACTAGAGTCATTGCATGTGTGTTCTTTGCACAAACCACACATGGATCAACCAGTGGTCATTGCATGTGTGTTCTTTTCCACAAACCACACACAGATGAAGAAGTGTCATTGCATGTGTGTTCTTTCCACAAACCACATATGGATCAACCAGTGGTCATTGCATGTGTGTTATTTTCACAAACCACACATGGATCAACCACTGGCATTGCATGTGTGTTATTTCCACAAACCACACATGGATCAACCACTAGAGTCATTGCATGTGTGTTATTTCCACAAACCACACATGGATCAACCACTAGAGTCATTGCATATGTGTTCTTTCCACAAATCACACATGGATCCACCACTGTCATTGCATGTGTGTTCTTTCCACAAACCACACATGGATCAACAAGTGGTCATTGCATGTGTGTTCTTTTCAAAAACCACATATGGATCCATTAGAGTCATTGCATGTGTGTTCTTATACTAAAACTAGCACTAGAGTCATTGCATGTGTGTTCTTTCCACAAACCACACATGGATCAACAAGTGGTCATTGCATGTGTGTTCTTTCCACAAACCACATATGGATCCATTAGAGTCATTGCATGTGTGTTCTTTTCACAGACTACATATGGATCAACCAGTGGTCATTGCAAGTGTGTTCTTTTCACAAACCACATGTGAACCCACTAGAGTCATTGCATGTGTGTTCTTATACTAAAACCAACACTAGAGTCATTGCATCTATGTTATTTCCACAAACCACACATGGATCAACCACTAGAGTCATTGCATGTGTGTTCTTTGCACAAACCACACATGGATCAACCAGTGTCATTGCATGTGTGTTCTTTCCACAAACTACATATGGATCAACCAGTGGTCATTGCATGTGTGTTCTTTTCACAAACCACACATGGATTAACCACTGTCATTGCATGTGTGTTATTTCCACAACCCACACATGGATGAACCACTAGAGTCATTGCATGTGTGTTATTTCCACAAACCACACATGGATCAACCACTAGAGTCATTTCATGTGTGTTCTTTCCACAAACCATACATGGATTAACCACAAGAGTCAGTGCATGTGTGTTCTTTCCACAAACCAAACATGGATCAACCAGAGTCATTGCATGTGTGTTCTTTCCACAAACCACACATGGATCCACAACTGTCATTGCATGTGTGTTCTTTCCACAAACCACACATGGATCAACAAGTGGTCATTGCATGTATGTTCTTTTCAGAAACCACATATGGATCCATTAGAGTCAGTGCATGTGTGTTCTTATACTAAAACTAGCACTAGAGTCATTGCATGTGTGTTCTTTCCACAAACCACTTATGGATCCACTAGTGTTCATTGCATGTGTATTCTTTTCACAAACAACATATGGATCCACCAGTGGTCACTGTATGTGTGTTCTTTCCACAAACCTGTAACATCCCAAAAAATCATGTTTCAAAACTCATTCATATCATCCTTGCATCCTTCATTCATTTAGGGTTTTCTCAAAATCATTTAGAAGCATAAACTTAGGCTATGATTTCATGTGAGCAAATTCAACTCAATTGGCCATCACCTTTGATATTGGATTGTTTAGGAACTTGTTTGCTTGCCCCCATTGTTGGAAAGATTAGGTGTAGCATTTTAACCCAAGTTCCCAATTTAGAAATATTTTCAAACCCTTTCTCAAACATTTACAAACTAGAGACAAAGTCTCTGTTTGTTTCAAAACCCAAGCTTGACCAAGCCTTGCAAGCTAACCACTTGGTGAATTGACTGTTTTTGAAACCACAGTACCCTACAAAAATCCCCAGAATTGTTTGAATTCAAAAGGATTTGAATTCATATCAAAATCATTCCAGAAAATAGAATTAGAAAAAGAAAAGAAGCTAACAAAAGAAAAGGGCCGCGCGGCTGGAATCTGGCCCAGCAGTGAATCAAGCCCACCCGGGGTATTCTTTTTCCTCTCTCACGCGCGAGAGCACACACCCAGTCGCTGATAGCCAGACCCCACCTTCACCCTGCACACTTCGCTGACGAGCGGGCCTCCTCCACGTCAGCATCGTCTTCCCCCTGACTTCGTGCACGATCTCCGCCGCTGACCGTTGCCGCAGTGATGCCGAGCTTAATTGGGCATTTATCTACGAGCGTTTCCTGTCGATTCCCCGGCTATAAGATCCTCTCTTCCCCGCAATCATTTCCCCCCAAACACCTCGCTCACTCCGCCACCAGGCTGCCCTTAATCAACTTTGCACCGCCACAGAGAGAGCCTCTCCGGCGATCGATTCCGGTGAGCCTCGTGTTCCCCTCTGCCTCTCGTTCTTGCTATCTGACTCAGCGTGTCTTTGCGCACCTCCTGACCTCACTAGTCCGTCCTGTACTGCCCCAGGTCGCCGGTTCCACTTGACACCGCAAGCACCGACGGTGACATCAACTCCGACGAGCTCTGGTGGTAAGTCCAGACCGCCCCGAACCTTGTCGTTCACGCACGCGTGTTCTCCGTGATCTTCTGCATCTGACCACGCCCTTTGTTTGCATCCTAGTGATCTACAACGTCGCCTCCGACCTCGAGCAGAACCGCCGTTGCCAGAACCAACTCCGGCGAGAAATCTACCGCAACTCCGTGCGCCCCTTGACAAACCAGAGCCACCTTGAGCTTCAGCAACCTCTTGCGAATCTGGTATGACCCTCCTCCCTCTCGCGGACGACCTGAAACGCAAGCGCCGCCGTAGACCGAGCGCTCCGCCGCTCGCTGACACCGCGCGCCGCCAGGACTTGGTCTTTTGAACGAGCACCGTTAGATCCAGATCCGAGCGCTAGGATAGATTCACTTAACCCCGAAGCGGTACGCGATCTGGAGCGTACGATCTGTTTAGATCCTGCGGCTGCAGAGCGTGATCCAACCGAAGCGGTACGCGCCAATCACACCGTGACGCGTGGCTAGGGTTAGATTCAAAAACAGAATTTAAACCAGATTTTGATCCAGATTTCAAATGCTTATAACTTTTGAATGCCACGTTAGATTTCTGCAAATTTTATACCATTGGATTCAGAAAAACAAGACCTTTCTGCCTATCCAATTTGTTTAACAAATAGTAACCATTAGATTGGCTTTATTTTCAGAAACTTGTTTGAGGCCTTTTTGAGTATAGATTTAGTTTAGTATTTTGTTTTAGGGTTAAATAAGTTGTCTTGGCTATCTTTGTGACTTGTTTAGTTTCTGTAAACTTACACTTGCTTGGTAGAGTTTTCAAAAAATCACCACTTGGTAGATTCATGCATGCATGCATTCATACTATTTTTGTTTGTATATATTTGTGTGTAATTGTGTGCTACAACTTTGTGTGTAGATTTTGCTAGTGATTGTGATTGTGACGAGTGCTACTCTCCACATTACCAAGGCAAGTGATATCTTCATGAATATTCCATTCCTATATTTTATACTTGCATTAGATATATTTTGCTAAGACTTGCATGCTGCTTTTGTCAATTGATATGTTGGGAAATCGTATGTAGATTAGAATGGTAGAATTGCTAGGAAAATTCCCTAAGGATAAGTTGCCATGCCATGCTTAGCCTAGCTACTAGAAAACAAGGGTGGTTTATATATTCACACTATGGAAAAATATTCTAAGTCTGAGGACTTGTGTTTTATTTAACAAAACAACTAAGTTAATGAATCTCCTGGGTGGATTGGGACTTGCATGGTGGTTTTTGGTTGAGTGGTTCACAAGGCCCATGTTTATGGTTTACCTTAGTGTATCTCACTTGCGGATGGCCACCCAGGAAACAAAGAGATTTGAGTTGTCAAATGTTGAGAAGCTTCAAGTGCAACCACTTGGCAATATGGGCTCTGCCATGATCTTAGGTTGCTAGAACTTAGTCTCTTGGACAGTTGGTGGTAGAGGGAATGATAGGTTGGAACGCGTCCATTTGACTAAGGAAAGGCTTCTGAAGGATCTTGTCTTGGGAAACCAAGTCTTGTGGGGAAAGTGCACCACCTCTGCAGAGTGTAAAATCTAAGTACTTAGCCATGTCCCTGGTAAAGGACAATATGAGCATCAAGACATGGAAGCTTCAAGAATCTCATCACTCCAATTTCTGAATAAAACTTGTGGGTGAACAAGGGTTAAAAGGATCTTCAGTCTTGGATTGGTAGATGCCCTGAGTGTATCTTCAGTCTTTGATTGGTAGATACCTTGGGATAGTCTTTGCCAAACAAAAACTTAGTGTTTTCAAATGATAAGGAAAAATCTATTTTGAGCAATGCAAGCCTAAGCTCCACCAGCCAAATGCATATAGTATTATAGTCCACTTAAATTATACTAAGGTATCACTTGCCAATACTATTCCAAAGTATTGACCCTCTGTGGCTGTAACTTGTAATGTTGCAGGTTATTCCGATGATGATTAGGAGTCATGAGTCTACACTCAACATGCTTGCCTGTGGCACATGAAGATGAAGACTTATGTTATTTACTTATTCCATAAACTCTTGTATTAGGCCTTTGGCCCTGAGTTGTAAAAGACTATGTTTTATCTCTGGAATGACTGTAATAAACGACCTTTGTTTCTGTGTACTTCATCTTAAACTGTGGATGCTAGCATTGATCCAGGGACTAGCATTGCAATCACAGGGATGCTTTACTTTACAAAGGAGGGATCTTACAGATGGTATCAGAGCACTGTGTTTCCTGTAGGATTATGACCCTACGATTGGAAACCACTAAGGAATTTTTTTAACTTCTTCTACACTTGTCTATTCTTCTCGTAAACTTTTCTAATCTTCTCATTCTCATCTCTATTTGTAGATGAACTCCATCAACGAAGCCGTGAAGAGAGGACCACTCATGACCATGACCTTGGAGTGTGAGACTGAGTTTCCCAAGATTCTCAAGGACCTCATGGAGACCATGGGAGTACATGGTGCAGCTGTATACAATGGCTTTCCAGTGTTGGAGGAAGGAGTGGAGTATTGGTGGGTGCAACTTCACTTGTACAAAAACAAGGGAGACAACCACAAAGAAAAAGGCTTCTGCATGTACACCAACACTTTTATGCACACCACATTCTTTGAGTCAGCAAAAGAAGCAGCTTGGAAGACTATCAAAGAACTAAGTGCTAGAGTCAAGTGCAGGATTCTCAACCTCCAAAAAGACTTAGAGAAAGAGAAAGAACATACCCAAGAATTGGAAGTCACCAACCAATCCTTAAGAGGAGATATTATAGACTTAGTGATAGAAGCATGTGAACAAGATAGGGTGATTGCCACTAGGAACATTGTGTTAGCCACCAGATCCAGTGAGATAGGTCTGTAAACGCACTTCGTTAGTTGGATCACCACCTATCACCTTATTTTCCAAAATGATACCTTAAATAAGTTTGAACCTTGGTTGATGAAATGGATTCTTGTATGCATGACTTGTATGATTTTTGTGTGTTCCAAGAATGTGTTTGAATGTTGACTTGATTATGTTAAATTGTGTTGTTCTAACTTTTTCAATCTTATAAATAGATGCCTATTGCCATCAGCACTGTTGAGGAGTTCCAGGCTACCCGTTTTGGTCCTCGTATCGTAGAGCTTACTACTTTACTCGATCTCCCTCTTCCTATCATTATGGTGCACCCACTCACCAAGTTTGAGAGGAAGGACCTTTGGGGCTTCAAGGTGAACCAGCCAGGACGCCAGACAGAGCCTACTACGGAGGCCATCGTCTTCAAGCTTATGCACAATGACAGGGAGAGAGGCATGGAGGTTGTCATGCAGGATCTGATAGGACGACTATTAGGCCGTCACTCCCGACAGGTTAGAGGCACTCACTTCCACGCCTTCGGAAGGCGTGATGATGACGGAGAGTCCATTGACTTTGAGGACGACTCGAGGGTCACAGCAGAGCCGATACGCCTATACCTCCAGGACTTAGAGACTCTTATTAGGCACGTGGATACTGATAGGACCAACGTCATGCTTAGCAATGACGAGCTCCAGGTGCAGCTTCGCGAGAAGGACAAGCTCTTCGCGTAGCAGGACGAGATAGTCAAGGAGATGGAGGCAAAGTTCGAGACCCAAGACCGTAAGTTCAAGAGTCAAGAGAAGCGTGTCCAGGATAGGAACAAAAGGATTCGGGACATGACCGAGGAACTGCAGTCCAAGGACTTCGAGTTAGAGCAGCAGCAGACAGTGATTGAGAGGCTTCGTTCCCAGAAGAGGGCTCTCAAGGCCAAGATCGACTCTTTGACCACTACCATCGAGGAGAACAAGACCGCAATGGAGAACGCAGGTCTTACCTTTGTCGAGGAGGAGATTGATGCTGACGAGTAGACTTGACTACTCAGTTATCTTTATTTATCGTACTCGTTATTTGTGAACTTATTATTGGACCATCCGACATGTGGATGGCTTGCCACTTGTGAGTTTTTACTTTGAGACTTTTGTTATCTTGGTTTTGAGCTTTTATCCTTGTGTTGCATGCTATGTGTTTGCTTGTGCAATGTATTGTGCATAAATCATGTAAGGGTATCTCATTCTTATCTCTATATGAATAAACCACAGATGCCTCCCCGTCGCGCAAACCCCAACCCCAACCCCAACATTACCCTAGAAATGCAACAAATGATGAATGCGCAGACACAGCTTATGCAAATGATGACGACATTCATCCAAAACCAGAACAACAACAACAACAAAAACAACCCCAATAACAACAACAACAACAACCCTCCGGGTTTTGATATGCTCACCAGATTTCTGCGTCTGAGGCCAGCTAAGTTCTCAGGAACGACTGATCCCATGGTGGCCAATGATTGGCTACGTTCTGTGAACAAAGATTTAGTGACCGTGGGCTGCACGGATGCTGAAAAAGTCAGGTTCGCAGCTCATCTGTTGGAAGGACCAGCCGCAGCATGGTGGGACAACTTCCAGATCACCACTCCTATTGATGAGGTGACTTGGGCTATCTTTGAAGATGGTTTTCGCACTACTCATATCTCACCAGGAACGATGAGCCTGAAAAAGAAGGAGTTTCACAACCTGAAGCAGCGCCACCACAGCGTGGCTGAATATATTGAAGAGTTCAACAATCTAGCGCGCTATGCACCGGATGAGGTGGACACAGATGCCAAAAGAAAGGAAAAGTTTCTGGAAGGCTTGAATGATGAGTTGAATCTGCAGTTGTCTGTGGCATATGTTCCAACTTATCAGTCGCTGTATGACAAGGCTGTTATTGTGGAGAATAAAATGAAGCAAGTCGAGAGTAGAAAGAGGAAACACTCCGACAAGCAAAGCTCGGGGTCGTCTCATAAACGATCTCACCATGATGATAGTGTCAGCTCAGGATCCCACAAGCATGGGAAATTTAACAAGCACCACAACCACAACCGTCATGACAACAAGCATCATCGCAGTCATGACAATGATAAGTATAAGAATCACAAGAGTGGACATAAGAGCCACCACAGTGGAAGTGGAAGTGGAAGTCAGCCTAAGAGGGACATCAGTCAGGTTGAATGCTTCAAATGCAAGAAGCTGGGGCATTATGCTAATGAGTGCCTTGAAAAGAAAGTTGAAGGACCTAACAAGCCCAATCCTTTTCAGAAAGGACAGGTCAACCACATCAATGTGGAAGATGTCTATGAAGAGCCTGATGCCGTTGCTGGTAAGTTTAGACTCAATTCCATCTCAACATTTGTACTCTTTGACACTGGTGCATCTCATTCATTCATATCAAAAGCATTTGTCGAAAGAAATGAACTACCGGTAGAAACCATTGGGTGTCCTATAAGAGTAAGTTCTCCTGGTGGAGAAATGATAGTAAACTCAGGATGTCATGATTTAGTCATAGAGTTTGGAAAACATAAGTTTCCAGTAAACCTAATCATCCTAAATTCCCAAGGATTGGATGTGATTTTGGGAATGGATTGGATGGCTAAGTATGAGGGAGTACTAGATTGTGCCAATCGTACAGTTTCACTCACAACCCCTGAAGGTAAGAGGATAAAATTCAAGTCCAATTTTAAATCGAAAGCAAGTAAGCTGAATTCTCTTAAGGGGGTTAGCATGGACACAGTGCCAGTTGTGTGTGAATATCCGGATGTGTTTCCGGAAGAGTTACCGGGAATGCCACCAGATAGAGATGTAGAGTTTATAATAGATTTGGTACCAGGTTCTGGACCAAGAGCAAAGAGGCCTTATAAAATGTCAGTTGACGAACTTAAGGAACTCAAGAAACAACTTGGAGAACAATTACAGACAGGATTCATCCAGCCAAGTTCTTCATCTTGGGGAGCTCCAGTTTTGTTCGTAGAAAAGAGAGATAGAACTCAAAGATTATGCATAGATTACCGTTCCCTCAACGAGGTAACCATCAAGAACAAATATCCTTTGCCAAGAATCAATGACTTGTTTGATCAGCTAGAAGGAGCATGTGTATTCTCGAAGATTGATCTTCGGTCAGGCTATTTTCAACTCAAGATAAGAGAGCAAGACATACCTAAAACAGCATTCACCACAAGGTATGGATTGTATGAGTACACGGTGATGCCTTTTGGTTTAACCAACGCTCCAGCATACTTCATGAATATGATGAACAAAGTGTTCATGGAATTTCTCGACAAGTTCGTTGTTGTTTTCATCGATGACATCTTAGTCTACTCCAAGAGCAAGGAAGAGCATGAAAGACATCTACGCTTGATACTTGAGAAACTAAGGGAACATAAGCTTTATGCCAAATTCAGCAAGTGTGAGTTTTGGTTAGAGGAAGTTGGATTTCTTGGTCATGTTATGACAAAGGATGGTGTAGCAGTTGACCCTGCTAAAGTTTCAGCTGTGACAAAATGGGAATCTCCTAAGAGCGTAAAAGAGATTCGTAGTTTCCTTGGTTTAGCAGGTTACTACAGAAGATTCATTGAAATTTTTTCAAAGGTTGCTAAACCAATGACAGAATTGTTAAAGAAAGATAAGAAATTTGCTTGGTCTGAAGGTTGCGAACTTAGCTTTCAAGAATTAAAGAAGAGACTTGTGTCAGCACCAGTTCTGTGCCTACCAGATTTGGAAAAGGATTTCCAAGTGTATTGTGATGCTTCTCATCAAGGATTAGGTGTCGTACTTATGCAAGGCGGAAAAGTTGTGGCTTATGCCTCGAGACAACTCAAACTCATGAAGTAAATTATCCTACTCATGACTTAGAGTTAGCCGCTGTTGTCCATGCACTCAAAACATGGAGACATTACCTTTTGGGAAAATGTTGTGAAGTATTCACCGATCATAAGAGTTTGAAATATATCTTCACCCAGAAGGAAATCAATATGAGACAAAGGAGATGGCTAGAACTTATCAAGGATTACGACTTGAGTTTGCAATACCACCCTGGTAAAGCAAATGTAGTAGCAGATGCATTAAGTCGAAAGGCGTTTGTAAATGGCCTTACCAAAGGTGAATTGCCAGATGTCTTGTGTAAGCAATTCAAGGAACTCAGGTTGGAGATTGTGCCAGAAGGACATATTATGTCTTTGGATGTTCAACCCACTCTGTTGGATAAGATTAAAGAAGCCCAAAAGACGGATAAAGAAATCGAAGAGATTAAGGAAAGGATTAGCCAAGGGAAGGCTAAAAGTTTCCATATGGACGAACAAGGTACTTTATGGCACGGGAAACGTATTTGCGTTCCACAAGATCCAGAATTGCGGAAACTGATTCTACAAGAAGCCCATAACTCTCCATATTCTATTCACCCGGGAAACACCAAAATGTACATGGATATGAAAGAAAGATTTTGGTGGAACAATCTCAAAAGGGACATCGCCGAACACATTGCTTTGTGTGATGTGTGTAGTAGAGTGAAAGCGGAGCATCAGAAACCAGCAGGTTTGCTTCAACCAATGCCTATTCCTGAATGGAAGTGGGAAAATATTGGTATGGATTTCATTACCGGATTACCAAGGACCAGGTCAGGGTATGATTCCATATGGGTAGTAGTGGATCGCCTAACTAAAGTGGCTCATTTTATACCCGTAAAGACAACTTATACCAGTGCCAAGTTAGCCAAAATCTACATGAGCAGAATTGTATGCCTTCACGGTGTACCTAAGAGTATTATGTCTGATAGAGGAACTCAGTTCACTTCTCACTTTTGGAGACAGCTTCATGAATCTTTAGGAACAAGATTGGAATTCAGCACTGCTTTTCATCCTGAAACTGATGGACAAAAAGAAAGGACTAATCAAATTCTTGAAGACATGTTGAGGGCATGTGCCCTAGACTATGGAGCAAGTTGGGATGAAAGTCTGCCTTACGCAGAGTTTTCTTACAACAAAAGTCACCAATCTAGTATTGGGATGGCCCCATTTGAGTTTCTCTACGGAAGAAAGTGTACCACCCCATTGCTATGGAATGGTGTGGGAGAAAGAAGTTTGTTTGGACCAGATCTTATCAAAGATGCCGAAGAAAAAGTCAAATTGGTTAGGGACAGGTTGAAGATAGCACAGTCTCGACAGAAAAGCTACGCAGATGCTAAGCGTAGAGAAGTCACTTACGAAGTTGGGGATAGAGCTTATCTTAGAGTATCACCACTTCATGGAGTGAAAAGATTTGGAGTCAAAGGAAAGTTAGCACCAAGATATGTTGGACCATTCAACATTCTAAGTCGCAAGGGAGAAGCTGCATATGAAATCGAACTGCCAGCATCTTTATTAGCAGTCCATAATGTTTTTCATGTGAGTCAGCTTAAGAAATGTCACCCGGCGATGGAAGGATCTTCTTTGAAGGATACCATATCCTTGGAAGAAGTTCAACTAGAAAGTGATCTCACCTATGAAGAAAAGCCTGTCAAGATTCTTGAGACCGCAGAAAGAGTCACAAGGACAGAGACTATCAAGTTTTGCAAAGTACAATGGAACCATCATTCCGAAGAAGAAGAAACATGGGAAAGAGAAGATGATCTTCGGAAAGACCACCCACACCTATTTGCTAGCCAATCCGAATCTCGAGGGCGAGATTCATCTTAAGGGGGTTAGATTTGTAACATCCCAAAAAAATCATGTTTCAAAACTCATTCATATCATCCTTGCATCCTTCATTCATTTAGGGTTTTCTCAAAATCATTTAGAAGCATAAACTTAGGCTATGATTTAATGTGAGAAAATTCAACTCAATTGGCCATCACCTTTGAGATTGGATTGTTTAGGAACTTGTTTGCTTGCCCCCATTGTTGGAAAGATTAGGTGTAGCATTTTAACCCAAGTTCCCAATTTAGAAATATTTTCAAACCCTTTCTCAAACATTTACAAACTAGAGACAAAGTCTCTATTTGTTTCAAAACCCAAGCTTGACCAAGCGTTGCAAGTTAACCACTTGGTGAATTGACTGTTTTTGAAACCACAGTACCCTGCAAAAATCCCCAGAATTGTTTGAATTCAAAAGGATTTGAATTCATATCAAAATCATTCCAGAAAATAGAATTAGAAAAAGAAAAGAAGCTAACAAAAGAAAAGGGCCGCGCGGCTGGAATCTGGCCCAGCAGTGAATCAGGCCCATCAAGCCCACCCGGGGTATTCTTTTTCCTCTCTCACGCGCGAGCGCACAAACCCAGTCGCTGACAGCCAGACCCCACCTTCACCCTGCACACTTCGCTGACGAGCGGGCCTCCTCCATGTCAGCATCGTCTTCCCCCTGACTCCGCGCACGATCTCCGCCGCTGACCGTTGCCGCAGTGATGCCGAGCTTAATTGGGCATTTATCTACGAGCGTTTCCTGTCGATTCCCCGGCTATAAGATCCTCTCTGCCCCGCGATCATTTTCCCCCAAACACCTCGCTCACTCCGCCACCAGGCTGCCCTCAATCAACTTTGCACCGCCGCAGACAGAGCCTCTCCGGCGATCGATTCCGGTGAGCCTCGTGTTCCCCTCTGCCTCTCGTTCTTGCTATCTGACTCAGCGTGTCTTTGCGCACCTCCTGACCTCACTAGTCCGTCCTGTACTGCCCCAGGTCGCCGGTTCCACTTGACACCGCAAGCACCGACGGTAACATCAACTCCGACGAGCTCTAGTGGTAAGTCCAGACCGCCCCGAACCTTGTCGTTCACGCACGCGTGTTCTCCGTGATCTTCTGCATCTGACCACGCCCTTTGTTTGCATCCTAGTGATCTACAACGTCGCCTCCGACCTCGAGCAGAACCGCCGTTGCCAGAACCAACTCCGGCGAGAAATCTACCGCAACTCCGTGCGCCCCTTGACAAACCAGAGCCACCTTGAGCTTCAGCAACCTCTTGCGAATCTGGTATGACCCTCCTCCCTCTCGCGGACGACCTGAAACGCAAGCGCCACCGTAGACCGAGCGCTCCGCCGCTCGCTGACACCGCGCGCCGCCAGGACTCGGTCTTTTGAACGAGCACCGTTAGATCCAGATCCGAGCGCTAGGATAGATTCACTTAACCCCGAAGCGGTACGCGATCTGGAGCGTACGATCTGTTTAGATCCTGCGGCTGCAGAGCGCGATCCAACCGAAGCGGTACGCGCCAATCACAGCGTGACGCGTGGCTAGGGTTAGATTCAAAAACAGAATTTAAACCAGATTTTGATCCAGATTTCAAATGCTTATAACTTTTGAATGCCACGTTAGATTTCTGCAAATTTTATACCGTTGGATTCAGAAAAACAAGACCTTTCTTCCTATCCAATTTGTTTAACAAATAGTAACCATTAGATTGGCTTTATTTTCAGAAACTTGTTTGAGGCCTTTTTGAGTATAGATTTAGTTTAGTATTTTGTTTTAGGGTTAAATAAGTTGTCTTGGCTATTTTTGTGACTTGTATAGTTTCTGTAAACTTACACTTGCTTGGTAGAGTTTTCAAAAAATCACCACTTGGTAGATTCATGCATGCATGCATTCATACTATTTTTGTTTGTATATATTTGTGTGTAATTGTGTGCTACAACTTTGTGTGTAGATTTTGCTAGTGATTGTGATTGTGACGAGTGCTACTCTCCACATTACCAAGGCAAGTGATATCTTCATGAATATTCCATTCCTATATTTTATACTTGCATTAGATATATTTTGCTAAGACTTGCATGCTGCTTTTGTCAATTGATATGTTGGGAAATCCTATGTAG
The DNA here is from genome assembly GCA_916181665.1 of Avena sativa. Taxonomy (NCBI): domain Eukaryota; kingdom Viridiplantae; phylum Streptophyta; class Magnoliopsida; order Poales; family Poaceae; genus Avena; species Avena sativa. The sequence continues at coordinate 535,767,501 of OV702289.1, read as the reverse complement.
ATTAGAATGGTAGAATTGCTAGGAAAATTCCCTAAGGATAAGTTTCCATGCCATGCTTAGCCTAGCTACTAGAAAACAAGGGTGGTTTATATATTCACACTATGGAAAAATATTCTAAGTCTGAGGACTTGTGTTTTATTTAACAAAACAACTAAGTTAATGAATCTCCTGGGTGGATTGGGACTTGCATGGTGGTTTTTGGTTGAGTGGTTCACAAGGCCCATGTTTATGGTTTACCTTAGTGTATCTCACTTGCGGATGGACACCCAGGAAACAAAGAGATTTGAGTTGTCAAATGTTGAGAAGCTTCAAGTGCAACCACTTGGCAATATGGGCTCTGCCATGATCTTAGGTTGCTAGAACTTAGTCTCTTGGACAGTTGGTGGTAGAGGGAATGATAGGTTGGAACGCGTCCATTTGACTAAGGAAAGGCTTCTGAAGGATCTTGTCTTGGGAAACCAAGTCTTGTGGGGAAAGTGCACCACCTCTGCAGAGTGTAAAATCTAAGTACTTAGCCATGTCCCTGGTAAAGGACAATATGAGCATCAAGACATGGAAGCTTCAAGAATCTCATCACTCCAATTTCTGAATAAAACTTGTGGGTGAACAAGGGTTAAAAGGATCTTCAGTCTTGGATTGGTAGATGCCCTGAGTGGATCTTCAGTCTTTGATTGGTAGATACCTTGGGATAGTCTTTGCCAAACAAAAACTTAGTGTTTTCAAATGATAAGGAAAAATCTATTTTGAGCAATGCAAGCCTAAGCTCCACCAGCCAAATGCATATAGTATTATAGTCCACTTAAATTATACTAAGGTATCACTTGCCAATACTATTCCAAAGTATTGACCCTCTGTGGCTGTAACTTGTAATGTTGCAGGTTATTCCGATGATGATTAGGAGTCATGAGTCTACACTCAACATGCTTGCCTGTGGCACATGAAGATGAAGACTTATGTTATTTACTTATTCCATAAACTCTTGTATTAGGCCTTTGGCCCTGAGTTGTAAAAGAATATGTTTTATCACTGGAATGACTGTAATAAACGACCTTTGTTTCTGTGTACTTCATCTTAAACTGTGGATGCTAGCATTAATCCAGGGACTAGCATTGCAATCACAGGGATCCTTTCCTTTACAAAGGAGGGATCTTACAAAACCACTTATGGATCAACCAGTGGTGATTGCATGTGTGTTCTTTCCACAAACCACTTATGGATCAACTAGTGGCCATTGCATGTGTGTTCTTTCCACAAACCACATATGGATCAACCAGTGGTCATTGCATGTGTGTTCTTTTCACAAAGTACATATTTGTCAACCAGTGGTCATTGCAAGTGTGTTCTTTTCACAAACCACATGTGAACCCACCAGAGTCATTGCATGTGTGTTCTTATACTAAAACCAACACTAGAGTCATTGCATATGTGTTATTTCCACAAACCACACATGGATCAACCACTAGAGTCATTGCATGTGTGTTCTTTGCACAAACCACACATGGATCAACCAGTGTCATTGCATGTGTGTTATTTCCACAAACCACATATGGATCAACCAGTGGTCATTCCATGTGTGTTCTTTTAACAAACCACACATGGATCAACCACTGTCATTGCATGTGTGTTATTTCCACAAACCACACATGGATGAACCAATAGAGTCATTGCATGTGTGTTATTTCCACAAACCACACATGGATCAACCACTAGAGTCATTGCATGTGTGTTCTTTCCACAAACCACACATGGATTTACCACTAGAGTCAGTGCATGTGTGTTCTTTCCACAAACCACACATGGATCAACTAGAGTCATTGCATGTGTGTTCTTTCCACAAACCACACATGGATCCACAACTGTCATTGCATGTGTGTTCTTTCCACAAACCACACATGGATCAACAAGTGGTCATTGCATGTGTGTTCTTTTCAGAAACCACATATGGATCCATTAGATTCATTGCATGTGTGTTCTTATACTAAAACTAGCACTAGAGTCATTGCATGTGTGTTCTTTCCACAAACCACACATGGATCAACAAGTGGTCATTGCATGTGTGTTCTTTTTAGAAACCACATATGGATCCATTAGAGTCATTGCATGTGTGTTCTTATACTAAAACTAGCACTAGAGTCAGTGCATGTGTGTTCTTTCCACAAACCACACATGGATCAACAAGTAGTCATTGCATGTGTGTTCTTTTTAGAAACCATATATGGATCCATTAGAGACATTGCATGTGTGTTCTTATACTAAAGCTATCACTAGAGTCATTGCATATGTGTTCTTTCCACAAACCACACATGGATCCACCACTGTCATTGCATGTGTGTTCTTTCCACAAACCACACATGGATCAACAAGTGGTCATTGCATGTGTGTTCTTTTCACAAACCACATATGGATCCATTAGAGTCATTGCATGTGTGTTCTTATACTAAAACTAGCACTAGAGTCATTGCATCTGTGTTCTTTCCACAAACCACACATGGATCAACAAGTGGTCATTGCATGTGTGTTCTTTTCAGAAACCACATATGGATCCATTAGAGTCATTGCATGTGTGTTCTTATACTAAAACTATCACTAGAGTCATTGCATTTGTGTTCTTTTCACAAACCACACATGGATCAACCAATAGTCATTGCATGTGTGTTCTTTTCCACAAGCCACATATGGATCAACCAGTGGTCATTGCATGTGTGTTCTTTCCACAAACCACACATGGATCAACCAGTGGTCATTGCATGTGTGTTCTTTTCCACAAACCACACATGGATCAAGCAGTGTCATTGCATGTGTGTTCTTTCCACAAACCACACATGGATGAACCTCTAGAGTCATTGCATGTGTGTTATTTCCGCAAACCACACATGGATCAACCACTAGATTCATTGCTTGTGTGTTCTTTCCACAAACCACACATGGATCAACCACTAGAGTCATTGCATGTGTGTTCTTTCTACAAACCACACATGGATCAACCAGTGGCATTGCATGTGTCTTCTTTCCACCAACCACATATGGATCAATCAGTGGTCATTGCATGTGTGTTATTTTCCACAAACCACTTATGGATCCATTAGAGTCATTGCATGTGTGTTATTTCCACAAACCACACATGGATCAACCACTAGAGTCATTGCATGTGTGTTATTTCTACAAACCACACATGGATAAACCAGTTTCATTGCATGTGTATTGTTTCCACAAACCACACATGGATCAACAAGTCGTCATTGCATGTGTTTTCTTATACTATAACCAGCACTAGAGTCATTGCATGTGTGTTCTTTCCACAAACCACTAATGGATCCACCAGTGTTCATTGCATGTATGTTCTTTCCACAAACCACTTATGGATCAACCAGTGGTCATTGCATGTGTGTTCTTTTCAACAAACCACACATGGATAAACCGGTGGCATTCCATGTGTATTCTTTTCACAAACCACATGTGGACCCACTAGAGTCATTGCATGTGTGTTCTTATACTAAAACCAGCACTAGAGTCATTGCTTGTGCGTTCTTTTCACAAACCACATATGGATCAACCACTATCATTGCATTTGTGTTATTTCCACAAACCACACATGGATCAACCACTAGAGTCATTGCATGTGTGTTATTTCCACAAACCACACATGGATCAACCACTAGAGTCATTGCATGTGTGTTCTTTCCACAAACCACACATGGATCCACCACTATCATTGCATGTGTGTTCTTTCCACAAACCACACATGGATTAACAAGTGGTCATTGCATGTGTGTTCTTTTCACAAACCACATATGGATCCATTAGAGTCATTGCATGTGTCTTCTTATACTAAAACTAGCACTAGAGTCATTGCATGTGTGTTCTTTCCACAAACCACACATGGATCAAGCAGTGTTCATTGCATGTGTGTTCTTTTCACAAACAACATATCGATCCACCAGTGGTCACTGCATGTGTGTTCTTTTCACGAACCATATATGGATCAACCAGTGTTCATTGCATGTGTGTTCTTTTCCACAAACCACTTATGGATCAACCAGTGGTCATTGCATGTGTGTTCTTTTCCGAAATCCACACATGGATCCACCAGTGTTCATTGCATGTGTGTTCTTTTCCAAAAACCACATATGGATCAACCAGTGGTCATTGCATGTGTGTTCTTATACTAAAACTAGCACTAGAGTCATTGCATGTGTGTTCTTTTCACAAACCACACATGGATAAACCAGTGGTCATTGCAAGTGTGTTCTTTTCACAAACCACACATGGATCAACCAGTGGTCATTGCATGTGTGTTCTTTTCCACAAACCACATATGGATCAACCAGTGGTCATTGCATGTGTGTTCTTTCCACAAACCACACATGGATCAACCAGTGGTCATTGCATGTGTGTTCTTTTACACAAACCACACATGTATCAAGGAGTGTCATTGCATGTGTGTTCTTTTCACAAACCACACATGGATCAACCACTGTCATTGCATGTGTGTTATTTCCACAAACCACACATGGATCAACCACTAGAGTCATTGCATGTGTGTTATTTGCATAAACCACACATGGATCAACCACTAGAGTCATTGCATATGTGTTCTTTCCACAAACCACACATGGATCCACCACTGTCATTGCATGTGTGTTCTTTCCAAAAACCACACATGGATCAACAAGTGGTCATTGCATGTGTGTTCTTTTCACAAACCACATATGGATCCATTAGAGTCATTGCATGTGTGTTCTTATACTAAAACTAGCACTAGAGTCATTGCATCTGTGTTCTTTCCACAAACCACACATGGATCAACAAGTGGTCATTGCATGTGTGTTCTTTTCAGAAACCACATATGGATCCATTAGAGTCATTTCATGTGTGTTCTTATACTAAAACTATCACTAGAGTCATTGCGTTTGTGTTCTTTTCACAAACCACACATGGATCAACCAATAGTCATTGCATGTGTGTTCTTTTCCACAAGCCACATATGGATCAACCAGTGGTCATTGCATGTGTGTTCTTTCCACAAACCACACATGGATCAACCAGTGGTCATTGCATGTGTGTTCTTTTCCACAAACCACACATGGATCAAGCAGTGTCATTGCATGTGTGTTCTTTCCACAAACCACACATGGATGAACCTCTAGAGTCATTGCATGTGTGTTATTTCCGCAAACCACACATGGATCAACCACTAGATTCATTGCTTGTGTGTTCTTTCCACAAACCACACATGGATCAACCACTAGAGTCATTGCATGTGTGTTCTTTCTACAAACCACACATGGATCAACCAGTGGCATTGCATGTGTCTTCTTTCCACCAACCACATATGGATCAATCAGTGGTCATTGCATGTGTGTTATTTTCCACAAACCACTTATGGATCCATTAGAGTCATTGCATGTGTGTTATTTCCACAAACCACACATGGATCAACCACTAGAGTCATTGCATGTGTGTTATTTCTACAAACCACACATGGATAAACCAGTGTCATTGCATGTGTATTGTTTCCACAAACCACACATGGATCAACAAGTCGTCATTGCATGTGTTTTCTTATACTATAACCAGCACTAGAGTCATTGCATGTGTGTTCTTTCCACAAACCACTAATGGATCCACCAGTGTTCATTGCATGTATGTTCTTTCCACAAACCACTTATGGATCAACCAGTGGTCATTGCATGTGTGTTCTTTTCAACAAACCACACATGGATAAACCGGTGGCATTCCATGTGTATTCTTTTCACAAACCACATGTGGACCCACTAGAGTCATTGCATGTGTGTTCTTATACTAAAACCAGCACTAGAGTCATTGCTTGTGCGTTCTATTCACAAACCACATATGGATCAACCACTATCATTGCATTTGTGTTATTTCCACAAACCACACATGGATCAACCACTAGAGTCATTGCATGTGTGTTATTTCCACAAACCACACATGGATCAACCACTAGAGTCATTGCATGTGTGTTCTTTCCACAAACCACACATGGATCCACCACTGTCATTGCATGTGTGTTCTTTCCACAAACCACACATGGATTAACAAGTGGTCATTGCATGTGTGTTATTTTCACAAACCACATATGGATCCATTAGAGTCATTGCATGTGTCTTCTTATACTAAAACTAGCACTAGAGTCATTGCATGTGTGTTCTTTCCACAAACCACACATGGATCAAGAAGTGTTCATTGCATGTGTGTTCTTTTCACAAACAACATATCGATCCACCAGTGGTCACTGCATGTGTGTTCTTTTCACGAACCATATATGGATCAACCAGTGTTCATTGCATGTGTGTTCTTTTCCACAAACCACTTATGGATCAACCAGTGGTCATTGCATGTGTGTTCTTTTCCGAAATCCACACATGGATCCACCAGTGTTCATTGCATGTGTGTTCTTTTCCAAAAACCACATATGGATCAACCAGTGGTCATTGCATGTGTGTTCTTATACTAAAACTAGCACTAGAGTCATTGCATGTGTGTTCTTTTCACAAACAACACATGGATCAACCAGTGGTCATTGCAAGTGTGTTCTTTTCACAAACCACACATGGATCAACCAGTGGTCATTGCATGTGTGTTCTTTTCCACAAACCACATATGGATCAACCAGTGGTCATTGCATGTGTGTTCTTTCCACAAACCACACATGGATCAACCAGTGGTCATTGCATGTGTGTTCTTTTACACAAACCACACATGTATCAAGGAGTGTCAGTGCATGTGTGTTCTTTTCACAAACCACACATGGATCAACCACTGTCATTGCATGTGTGTTATTTCCACAAACCACACATGGATCAACCACTAGAGTCATTGCATGTGTGTTATTTGCATAAACCACACATGGATCAACCACTAGAGTCATTGCATATGTGTCCTTCCACAAACCACACATGGATCCACCACTGTCATTGCATGTGTGTTCTTTCCACAAACCACACATGGATCAACAAGTGGTCATTGCATGTGTGTTCTTTTCACAAACCACATATGGATCCATTAGAGTCATTGCATGTGTTTTCTTATACTAAAACTAGCACTAGAGTCATTGCATCTGTGTTCTTTCCACAAACCACACATGGATCAACAAGTGGTCATTGCATGTGTGTTCTTTTCAGAAACCACATATGGATCCATTAGAGTCATTGCATGTGTGTTCTTATACTAAAACTATCACTAGAGTCATTGCATTTGTGTTCTTTTCACAAACCACACATGGATCAACAAGTGGTCATTGCATGTGTGTTCTTTTCAGAAACCACATATGGATCCATTAGAGTCATTGCATGTGTGTTCTTATACTAAAACTATCACTAGAGTAATTGCATTTGTGTTCTTTTCACAAACCACACATGGATCAACCAATAGTCATTGCATGTGTGTTCTTTTCCACAAGCCACATATGGATCAACCAGTGGTCATTGCATGTGTGTTCTTTCCACAAACCACACATGGATCAACCAGTGGTCATTGCATGTGTGTTCTTTTCCACAAACCACACATGGATCAAGCAGTGTCATTGCATGTGTGTTCTTTCCACAAACCACACATGGATGAACCTCTAGAGTCATTGCATGTGTGTTATTTCCGCAAACCACACATGGATCAACCACTAGAGTCATTGCATGTGTGTTCTTTCCACAAACCACATATGGATCAACCACTAGAGTCATTGCATGTGTGTTCTTTCTACAAACCACACATGGATCAACCAGTGGCATTGCATGTGTCTTCTTTCCACCAACCACATATGGATCAATCAGTGGTCATTGCATGTGTGTTATTTTCCACAAACCACTTATGGATCCATTAGAGTCATTGCATGTGTGTTATTTCCACAAACCACACATGGATCAACCACTAGAGTCATTGCATGTGTGTTATTTCTACAAACCACACATGGATAAACCAGTGTCATTGCATGTGTATTGTTTCCACAAACCACACATGGATCAACAAGTCGTCATTGCATGTGTTTTCTTATACTATAACCAGCACTAGAGTCATTGCATGTGTGTTCTTTCCACAAACCACTAATGGATCCACCAGTGTTCACTGCATGTATGTTCTTTCCACAAACCACTTATGGATCAACCAGTGGTCATTGCATGTGTGTTCTTTTCAACAAACCACACATGGATAAATCGGTGGCATTCCATGTGTATTCTTTTCACAAACCACATGTGGACCCACTAGAGTCATTGCATGTGTGTTCTTATACTAAAACCAGCACTAGAGTCATTGCTTGTGCGTTCTTTTCACAAACCACATATGGATCAACCATTATCATTGCATGTGTGTTATTTCCACAAACCACACATGGATCAACCACTAGAGTCATTGCATGTGTGTTATTTCCACAAACCACACATGGATCAACCACTAGAGTCATTGCATGTGTGTTCTTTCCACAAACCACACATGGATCCACCACTGTCATTGCATGTGTGTTCTTTCCACAAACCACACATGGATTAACAAGTGGTCATTGCATGTGTGTTCTTTTCACAAACCACATATGGATCCATTAGAGTCATTGCATGTGTCTTCTTATACTAAAACTAGCACTAGAGTCATTGCATGTGTGTTCTTTCCACAAACCACACATGGATCAAGCAGTGTTCATTGCATGTGTGTTCTTTTCACAAACAACATATCGATCCACCAGTGGTCACTGCATGTGTGTTCTTTTCACGAACCATATATGGATCAACCAGTGTTCATTGCATGTGTGTTCTTTTCCACAAACCACTTATGGATCAACCAGTGGTCATTGCATGTGTGTTCTTTTCCGAAATCCACACATGGATCCACCAGTGTTCATTGCATGTGTGTTCTTTTCCAAAAACCACATATGGATCAACCAGTGGTCATTGCATGTGTGTTCTTATACTAAAACTAGCACTAGGGTCATTGCATGTGTGTTCTTTTCACAAACCACACATGGATAAACCAGTGGTCATTGCAAGTGTGTTCTTTTCACAAACCACACATGGATCAACCAGTGGTCATTGCATGTGTGTTCTTTTCCACAAACCACATATGGATCAACCAGTGGTCATTGCATGTGTGTTCTTTCCAGAAACCACACATGGATCAACCAGTGGTCATTGCATGTGTGTTCTTTTACACAAACCACACATGTATCAAGGAGTGTCATTGCATGTGTGTTCTTTTCACAAACCACACATGGATCAACCACTGTCATTGCATGTGTGTTATTTCCACAAACCACACATGGATCAACCACTAGAGTCATTGCATGTGTGTTATTTGCATAAACCACACATGGATCAACCACTAGAGTCATTGCATATGTGTTCTTTCCACAAACCACACATGGATCCACCACTGTCATTGCATGTGTGTTCTTTCCACAAACCACACATGGATCAACAAGTGCTCATTGCATGTGTGTTCTTTTCACAAACCACATATGGATCCATTAGAGTCATTGCATGTGTGTTCTTATACTAAAACTAGCACTAGAGTCATTGCATCTGTGTTCTTTCCACAAACCACACATGGATCAACAAGTGGTCATTGCATGTGTGTTCTTTTCAGAAACCACATATGGATCCATTAGAGTCATTGCATGTGTGTTCTTATACTAAAACTATCACTAGAGTCATTGCATTTGTGTTCTTTTCACAAACCACACATGGATCAACCAATAGTCATTGCATGTGTGTTCTTTTCCACAAGCCACATATGGATCAACCAGTGGTCATTGCATGTGTGTTCTTTCCACAAACCACACATGGATCAACCAGTGGTCATTGCATGTGTGTTCTTTTCCACAAACCACACATGGATCAAGCAGTGTCATTGCATGTGTGTTCTTTCCACAAACCACATATGGATCAACCAGTGGTCATTACATGTGTGTTCTTTTCCACAAACCACACATGGATCAAGCAGTGTCATTGCATGTGTGTTCTTTCCACAAACCACACATGGATGAACCTCTAGAGTCATTGCATGTGTGTTATTTCCGCAAACCACACATGGATCAACCACTAGAGTCATTGCATGTGTGTTCTTTCCACAAACCACATATGGATCAACCACTAGAGTCATTGCATGTGTGTTCTTTCTACAAACCACACATGGATCAACCAGTGGCATTGCATGTGTCTTCTTTCCACCGACCAGATATGGATCAATCAGTGGTCATTGCATGTGTGTTATTTTCCACAAACCACTTATGGTTCCATTAGAGTCATTGCATGTGTGTTATTTCCACAAACCACACATGGATCAACCACTAGAGTCATTGCATGTGTGTTATTTCTACAAACCACACATGGATAAACCAGTGTCATTGCATGTGTATTGTTTCCACAAACCACACATGGATCAACAAGTCGTCATTGCATGTGTTTTCTTATACTACAACCAGCACTAGAGTCATTGCATGTGTGTTCTTTCCACAAACCACTAATGGATCCACCAGTGTTCATTGCATGTATGTTCTTTCCACAAACCACTTATGGATCAACCAGTGGTCATTGCATGTGTGTTCTTTTCAACAAACCACACATGGATAAATCGGTGGCATTCCATGTGTATTCTTTTCACAAACCACATGTGGACCCACTAGAGTCATTGCATGTGTGTTCTTATACTAAAACCAGCACTAGAGTCATTGCTTGTGCGTTCTTTTCACAAACCACATATGGATCAACCACTATCATTGCATGTGTGTTATTTCCACAAACCACACATGGATCAACCACTAGAGTCATTGCATGTGTGTTATTTCCACAAACCACACATGGATCAACCACTAGAGTCATTGCATGTGTGTTCTTTACACAAACCACACATGGATCCACCACTGTCATTGCATGTGTGTTCTTTCCACAAACCACACATGGATTAACAAGTGGTCATTGCATGTGTGTTCTTTTCACAAACCACATATGGATCCATTAGAGTCATTGCATGTGTCTTCTTATACTAAAACTAGCACTAGAGTCATTGCATGTGTGTTCTTTCCACAAACCACACATGGATCAAGCAGTGTTCATTGCATGTGTGTTCTTTTCACAAACAACATATCGATCCACCAGTGGTCACTGCATGTGTGTTCTTTTCACGAACCATATATGGATCAACCAGTGTTCATTGCATGTGTGTTCTTTTCCACAAACCACTTATGGATCAACCAGTGGTCATTGCATGTGTGTTCTTTTCCGAAATCCACACATGGATCCACCAGTGTTCATTGCATGTGTGTTCTTTTCCAAAAACCACATATGGATCAACCAGTGGTCATTGCATGTGTGTTCTTATACTAAAACTAGCACTAGAGTCATTGCATGTGTGTTCTTTTCACAAACCACACATGGATAAACCAGTGGTCATTGCAAGTGTGTTCTTTTCACAAACCACACATGGATCAACCAGTGGTCATTGCATGTGTGTTCTTTTCCACAAACCACATATGGATCAACCAGTGGTCATTGCATGTGTGTTCTTTCCACAAACCACACATGGATCAACCAGTGGTCATTGCATGTGTGTTCTTTTACACAAACCACACATGTATCAAGGAGTGTCATTGCATGTGTGTTCTTTTCACAAACCACAATGGATCAACCACTGTCATTGCATGTGTGTTATTTCCACAAACCACACATGGATCAACCACTAGAGTCATTGCATGTGTGTTATTTGCATAAACCACACATGGATCAACCACTAGAGTCATTGCATATGTGTTCTTTCCACAAACCACACATGGATCCACCACTGTCATTGCATGTGTGTTCTTTCCACAAACCACACATGGATCAACAAGTGGTCATTGCATGTGTGTTCTTTTCACAAACCACATATGGATCCATTAGAGTCATTGCATGTGTGTTCTTATACTAAAACTAGCACTAGAGTCATTGCATCTGTGTTCTTTCCACAAACTACACATGGATCAACAAGTGGTCATTGCATGTGTGTTCTTTTCAGAAACCACATATGGATCCATTAGAGTCATTGCATGTGTGTTCTTATACTAAAACTATCACTAGAGTCATTGCATTTGTGTTCTTTTCACAAACCACACATGGTTCAACCAATAGTCATTGCATGTGTGTTCTTTTCCACAAGCCACATATGGATCAACCAGTGGTCATTGCATGTGTGTTCTTTTCCACAAACCACACATGGATCAAGCAGTGTCATTGCATGTGTGTTCTTTCCACAAACCACATATGGATCAACCAGTGGTCATTACATCTGTGTTCTTTTCACAGACTACATATGGATCAACTTGTGGTCATTGCAAGTGTGTTCTTTTCACAAACCACATGTGAACCCACTAGAGTCATTGCATGTGTGTTCTTATACTAAAACCAACACTAGAGTCATTGCATGGGTATTCTTTCCACAAACCACACATGAATTATCCACTAGAGTCAGTGCATGTTTGTTCTTTCCACAAACCACACATGGATCCACCACTGTCATTGCATGTGTGTTCTTTCCACAAACCACACATGGATCAACAAGTGGTCATTGCATGTGTGTTCATTTCGGAAACCACATATGGATCCATTAGAGTCATTGCATGTGTGTTCTTATACTAAAACTAGCACTAGAGTCATTGCATGTATGTTCTTTCCACAAACCACTTATGGATCCACCAGTGTTCATTGCATGCGTGTTCTTTTCATAAACAACATATGGATCCACCAGTGGTCACTACATGAGTGTTCTTTCCACAAACCACTTATGGATCAATCAGTGGTCATTGCATGTGTGTTCTTTCCACAAACCACATATGGATCAACCAGTGGTCATTGCAAGTGTGTTCTTTTCACAAACCACATGTGAACCCACTAGAGTCATTGCATGTGTATACTTATACTAAAACCAACACTAGAATCATTGCATGTGTGTTATTTCCACAAACCACACATGGATCAACCACTAGAGTCATTGCATGTGTGTTCTTTGCACAAACCACGCATGGATCAACAAGTGGTCATTGCATGTGTGTTCTTTTCCACAAACCACACATGGATCAAGAAGTGTCATTGCATGTGTGTTCTTTCCACAAACCACATATGGATCAACCAGTGGTCATTGCATGTGTGTTCTTTTCACAAACCACACAAGGATCAACCACTGTCATTGCATGTGTGTTATTTCCACAAACCACACATGGATCAACCACTAGAGTCATTGCATGTGTGTTATTTGCATAAACCACACATGGATCAACCACTAGAGTCATTGCATATGTGTTCTTTCCACAAACCACACATTGATCCACCACTGTCATTGCATGTGTGTTCTTTCCACAAACCACACATGGATCAACAAGTGGTCATTGCATGTGTGTTCTTTTCACAAACCACATATGGATCCATTAGAGTCATTGCATGTGTGTTCTTATACTAAAACTAGCACTAGAGTCATTGCACCTGTGTTCTTTCCACAAACCACACATGGATCAACAAGTGGTCATTGCATGTGTGTTCTTTTCAGAAACCACATATGGACCCATTAGAGTCATTGCATGTGTGTTCTTATACTAAAACTATCACTAGAGTCATTGCATTTGTGTTCTTTTCACAAACCACACATGGATCAACCAATAGTCATTGCATGTGTGTTCTTTTCCACAAGCCACATATGGATCAACCAGTGGTCATTGCATGTGTGTTCTTTCCACAAACCACACATGGATCAACCAGTGGTCATTGCATGTGTGTTCTTTTCCACAAACCACACATGGATCAAGCAGTGGCATTGCATGTGTGTTCTTTCCACAAACCACATATGGATCAACCAGTGGTCATTACATGTGTGTTCTTTTCACAGACTACATATGGATCAACTAGTGGTCATTGCAAGTGTGTTCTTTTCACAAACCACATGTGAACCCACTAGAGTCATTGCATGTGTGTTCTTATACTAAAACCAACACTAGAGTCATTGCATATGTGTTATTTCCACAAACCACACATGGATTAACCACTAGAGTCATTGCATGTGTGTTCTTTGCACAAACCACACATGGATCAACCAGTGTCATTGCATGTGTGTTCTTTCCACAAACCACATATGGATCAACTAGTGGTCATTGCATGTGTGTTCTTTTCACAAAACCACACATGGATCAACGACTGTCATTGCATGTGTGTTATTTCCACAAGGATGAACCACTAGAGTCATTGCATAAGTGTTATTTCCACAAACCACACATGGATCAACCATTAGAGTCATTGCATGGGTATTCTTTCCACAAACCACACATGGATTAACCACTAGAGTCAGTGCATGTTTGTTCTTTCCACAAACCACACATGGATCCACCACTGTCATTGCATGTGTGTTCTTTCCACAAACCACACATGGATCAACAAGTGGTCATTGCATGTGTGTTCATTTCGGAAACCACATATGGATCCATTAGAGTCATTGCATGTGTGTTCTTATACTAAAACTAGCACTAGAGTCATTGCATGTATGTTCTTTCCACAAACCACTTATGGATCCACCAGTGTTCATTGCATGCGTGTTCCTTTCATAAACAACATATGGATCCACCAGTGGTCACTACATGAGTGTTCTTTCCACAAACCACTTATGGATCAATCAGTGGTCATTGCATGTGTGTTCTTTCCACAAACCACATATGGATCAACCAGTGGTCATTGCAAGTGTGTCTTTTTCACAAACCACATGTGAACCCACTAGAGTCATTGCATGTGTATACTTATACTAAAACCAACACTAGAATCATTGCATGTGTGTTATTTCCACAAACCACACATGGATCAACCACTAGAGTCATTGCATGTGTGTTCTTTGCACAAACCACACATGGATCAACCAGTGGTCACTGCATGTGTGTTCTTTTCCACAAACCACACATGGATCAAGAAGTGTCATTGCATGTGTGTTCTTTCCACAAACCACATATGGATCAACCAGTGGTCATTGCATGTGTGTTATTTTCACAAACCACACATGGATCAACCACTGTCATTGCATGTGTGTTATTTCCACAAAGCACACATGGATCAACCACTAGAGTCATTGCATATGTGTTCTTTCCACATACCACACATGGATCCACCACTGTCATTGCATGTGTGTTCTTTCCACAAACCACACATGGATCAACAAGTGGTCATTGCATGTGTGTTCTTTTCACAAACCACATATGGATCCATTAGAGTCATTGCATGTGTGTTCTTATACTAAAACTAGCACTAGAGTCATTGCATGTGTGTTCTTTCCACAAACCACACATGGATCAACAAGTGGTCATTGCATGTGTGTTCTTTTCAAAAACCACATATGGATCCATTAGAGTCATTGCATGTGTGTTCTTTTCACAAACCACACATGGATCAACCACTGTCATTGCATGTGTGTTATTTCCACAACCGACACATGGATGAACCACTAGAGTCATTGCATGTTTGTTATTTCCACAAACCACACATGGATCAACCATTAGAGTCATTGCATGTGTGTTCTTTCCACAAACCACACATGGATTAACCACTAGAGTCAGTGCATGTGTGTTCTTTCCACAAACCACATATGGATCAACTAGAGTCATTGCATGTGTGTTCTTTCCACAAACCACACATGGATCCACAACTGTCATTGCATGTGTGTTCTTTCCACAAACCACACATGGATCAACAAGTGGTCATTGCATGTATGTTCTTTTCAGAAACCACATATGGATCCATTAGAGTCATTGCGTGTGTGTTCTTATACTAAAACTAGCACTAGAGTCATTGCATGTGTGTTCTTTCCACAAACCACTTATGGATCCACCAGTGTTCATTGCATGTGTGTTCTTTTCACAAAAAACATATGGATCCACCAGTGGTCACTGTATGTGTGTTCTTTCCACAAACCACTTATGGATCAATTAGTGGTCATTGCATGTGTGTTCTTTCCACAAACCACTTATGGATCAACTAGTGGCCATTGCATGTGTGTTCTTTCCACAAACCACATGTGAACCCACTAGAGTCATTGCATGTGTATTCTTATACTAAAACCAACACTAGAGTCATTGCATGTGTGTTATTTCCACAAACCACACATGGATCAACCACTAGAGTCATTGCATGTGTGTTCTTTGCAGAAACCACACATGGATCAACCAGTGGTCATTGCATGTGTGTTCTTTTCCACAAACCACACACGGATGAAGAAGTGTCATTGCATGTGTGTTCTTTCCACAAACCACATATGGATCAACCAGTGGTCATTGCATGTGTGTTATTTTCACAAACCACACATGGATCAACCACTGTCATTGCATATGTGTTATTTCCACAAACCACACATGGATCAACCATTAGAGTCATTGCATGGGTATTCTTTCCACAAACCACACATGGATTAACCACTAGAGTCAGTGCATGTTTGTTCTTTCCACAAACCACACATGGATCCACCACTGTCATTGCATGTGTGTTCTTTCCACAAACCACACATGGATCAACAAGTGGTCATTGCATGTGTGTTCATTTTGGAAACCACATATGGATCCATTAGAGTCATTGCATGTGTGTTCTTATACTAAAACTAGCACTAGAGTCATTGCATGTATGTTCTTTCCACAAACCACTTATGGATCCACCAGTGTTCATTGCATGCGTGTTCTTTTCACAAACAACATATGGATCCACCAGTGGTCACTACATGAGTGTTCTTTCCACAAACCACTTATGGATCAATCAGTGGTCATTGCATGTGTGTTCTTTCCACAAACCACATATGGATCAACCAGTGGTCATTGCAAGTGTGTTCTTTTCACAAACCACATGTGAACCCACTAGAGTCATTGCATGTGTATACTTATACTAAAACCAACACTAGACTCATTGCATGTGTGTTATTTCCACAAACCACACATGGATCAACCACTAGAGTCATTGCATGTGTGTTCTTTGCACAAACCACACATGGATCAACCAGTGGTCATTGCATGTGTGTTCTTTTCCACAAACCACAGATGGATCAAGAAGTGTCATTGCATGTGTGTTCTTTCCACAAACCACATATGGATCAACCAGTGGTCATTGCATGTGTGTTCTTTTCACAAACCACACATGGATCAACCACTGTCATTGCATGTGTGTTATTTCCACAAAGCACACATGGATCAACCACTAGAGTCATTGCATATGTGTTCTTTCCACAAACCACACATGGATCCACCACTGTCATTGCATGTGTGTTCTTTCCACAAACTACACATGGATCAACAAGTGGTCATTGCATGTGTGTTCTTTTCACAAACCACATATGGATCCATTAGAGTCATTGCATGTGTGTTCTTATACTAAAACTAGCACTAGAGTCATTGCATGTGTGTTCTTTCCACAAACCACACATGGATCAACAAGTGGTCATTGCATGTGTGTTCTTTTCAAAAACCACATATGGATCCATTAGAGTCATTGCATGTGTGTTCTTTTCACAAACCACACATGGATCAACCACTGTCATTGCATGTGTGTTATTTCCACAACCCACACATGGATGAACCACTAGAGTCATTGCATGTGTGTTATTTCCACAAACCACACATGGATCAACCATTAGAGTCATTGCATGTGTGTTCTTTCCACAAACCACACATGGATTAACCACTAGAGTCAGTGCATGTGTGTTCTTTCCACAAACCACACATGGATCAACTAGAGTCATTGCATGTGTGTTGTTTGCACAAACCACACATGGATCCACAACTGTCATTGCATGTGTGTTCTTTCCACAAACCACACATGGATCAACAAGTGGTCATTGCATGTATGTTCTTTTCAGAAACCACATATGGATCCATTAGAGTCATTGCATGTGTGTTCTTATACTAAAACTAGCACTAAAGTCATTGCATGTGTGTTCTTTCCACAAACCACTTATGGATCCACCAGTGTTCATTGCATGTGTGTTCTTTTCACAAACAACATATGGATCCACCAGTGGTCACTGTATGTGTGTTCTTTCCACAAACCACTTATGGATCAATCAGTGGTCATTGCATGTGTGTTCTTTCCACAAACCACTTATGGATCAACTAGTGGCCATTGCATGTGTGTTCTTTCCACAAACCACATGTGAACCCACTAGAGTCATTGCATGTGTATTCTTATACTAAAACCAACACTAGAGTCATTGCATGTGTGTTATTTCCACAAACCACACATGGATCAACCACTAGAGTCATTGTATGTGTGTTCTTTGCAGAAACCACACATGGATCAATCAGTGGTCATTGCATGTGTGTTCTTTTCCACAAACCACACACGGATGAAGAAGTGTCATTGCATGTGTGTTCTTTCCACAAACCACATATGGATCAACCAGTGGTCATTGCATGTGTGTTATTTTCACAAACCACACATGGATCAACCACTGTCATTGCATGTGTGTTATTTCCACAAACCACACATGGATCAACCACTAGAGTCATTGCATGAGTGTTATTTCCACAAACCACACATGGATCAACCACTAGAGTCATTGCATATGTGTTCTTTCCACAAACCACACATGGATCAACAAGTGGTCATTGCATGTGTGTTCTTTTCACAAACCACATATGGATCCATTAGAGTCATTGCATGTGTGTTCTTATACTAAAACTAGCACTAGAGTCATTGCATGTGTGTTATTATACTAAAACCAACACTAGAGTCATTGCATCTATGTTATTTCCACAAACCACACATGGATCAACCACTAGAGTCATTGCATGTGTGTTCTTTGCACAAACCACACATGGATCAACCAGTGTCATTGCATGTGTGTTCTTTCCACAAACTACATATGGATCAACCAGTGGTCATTGCATGTGTGTTCTTTTCACAAACCACACATGGATTAACCACTGTCATTTCATGTGTGTTATTTCCATAACCCACACATGGATGAACCACTAGAGTCATTGCATGTGTGTTATTTCCACAAACCACACATGGATCAACCACTAGAGTCATTGCATGTGTGTTCTTTCCACAAACCATACATGGATTAACCACTAGAGTCAGTGCATGTGTGTTCTTTCCACAAACCAAACATGGATCAACCAGAGTCATTGCATGTGTGTTCTTTCCACAAACCACACATGGATCCACAACTGTCATTGCATGTGTGTTCTTTCCACAAACCACACATGGATCAACAAGTGGTCATTGCATGTATGTTCTTTTCAGAAACCACATATGGATCCATTAGAGTCAGTGCATGTGTGTTCTTATACTAAAACTAGCACTAGAGTCATTGCATGTGTGTTCTTTCCACAAACCACTTATGGATCCACTAGTGTTCATTGCATGTGTGTTCTTTTCACAAACAACATATGGATCCACTAGTGGTCACTGTATGTGTGTTCTTTCCACAAACCACTTATGGATCAATCAGTGGTCATTGCATGTGTGTTCTTTCCACAAACCACATATGGATCAACCAGTGGTCATTGCAAGTGTGTCTTTTTCACAAACCACATGTGAACCCACTAGAGTCATTGCATGTGTATACTTATACTAAAACCAACACTAGAATCATTGCATGTGTGTTATTTCCACAAACCACACATGGATCAACCACTAGAGTCATTGCATGTGTGTTCTTTGCACAAACCACACATGGATCAACCAGTGGTCACTGCATGTGTGTTCTTTTCCACAAACCACACATGGATCAAGAAGTGTCATTGCATGTGTGTTCTTTCCACAAACCACATATGGATCAACCAGTGGTCATTGCATGTGTGTTATTTTCACAAACCACACATGGATCAACCACTGTCATTGCATGTGTGTTATTTCCACAAAGCACACATGGATCAACCACTAGAGTCATTGCATATGTGTTCTTTCCACATACCACACATGGATCCACCACTGTCATTGCATGTGTGTTCTTTCCACAAACCACACATGGATCAACAAGTGGTCATTGCATGTGTGTTCTTTTCACAAACCACATATGGATCCATTAGAGTCATTGCATGTGTGTTCTTATACTAAAACTAGCACTAGAGTCATTGCATGTGTGTTCTTTCCACAAACCACACATGGATCAACAAGTGGTCATTGCATGTGTGTTCTTTTCAAAAACCACATATGGATCCATTAGAGTCATTGCATGTGTGTTCTTTTCACAAACCACACATGGATCAACCACTGTCATTGCATGTGTGTTATTTCCACAACCGACACATGGATGAACCACTAGAGTCATTGCATGTTTGTTATTTCCACAAACCACACATGGATCAACCATTAGAGTCATTGCATGTGTGTTCTTTCCACAAACCACACATGGATTAACCACTAGAGTCAGTGCATGTGTGTTCTTTCCACAAACCACATATGGATCAACTAGAGTCATTGCATGTGTGTTCTTTCCACAAACCACACATGGATCCACAACTGTCATTGCATGTGTGTTCTTTCCACAAACCACACATGGATCAACAAGTGGTCATTGCATGTATGTTCTTTTCAGAAACCACATATGGATCCATTAGAGTCATTGCGTGTGTGTTCTTATACTAAAACTAGCACTAGAGTCATTGCATGTGTGTTCTTTCCACAAACCACTTATGGATCCACCAGTGTTCATTGCATGTGTGTTCTTTTCACAAAAAACATATGGATCCACCAGTGGTCACTGTATGTGTGTTCTTTCCACAAACCACTTATGGATCAATTAGTGGTCATTGCATGTGTGTTCTTTCCACAAACCACTTATGGATCAACTAGTGGCCATTGCATGTGTGTTCTTTCCACAAACCACATGTGAACCCACTAGAGTCATTGCATGTGTATTCTTATACTAAAACCAACACTAGAGTCATTGCATGTGTGTTATTTCCACAAACCACACATGGATCAACCACTAGAGTCATTGCATGTGTGTTCTTTGCAGAAACCACACATGGATCAACCAGTGGTCATTGCATGTGTGTTCTTTTCCACAAACCACACACGGATGAAGAAGTGTCATTGCATGTGTGTTCTTTCCACAAACCACATATGGATCAACCAGTGGTCATTGCATGTGTGTTATTTTCACAAACCACACATGGATCAACCACTGTCATTGCATATGTGTTATTTCCACAAACCACACATGGATCAACCATTAGAGTCATTGCATGGGTATTCTTTCCACAAACCACACATGGATTAACCACTAGAGTCAGTGCATGTTTGTTCTTTCCACAAACCACACATGGATCCACCACTGTCATTGCATGTGTGTTCTTTCCACAAACCACACATGGATCAACAAGTGGTCATTGCATGTGTGTTCATTTTGGAAACCACATATGGATCCATTAGAGTCATTGCATGTGTGTTCTTATACTAAAACTAGCACTAGAGTCATTGCATGTATGTTCTTTCCACAAACCACTTATGGATCCACCAGTGTTCATTGCATGCGTGTTCTTTTCACAAACAACATATGGATCCACCAGTGGTCACTACATGAGTGTTCTTTCCACAAACCACTTATGGATCAATCAGTGGTCATTGCATGTGTGTTCTTTCCACAAACCACATATGGATCAACCAGTGGTCATTGCAAGTGTGTTCTTTTCACAAACCACATGTGAACCCACTAGAGTCATTGCATGTGTATACTTATACTAAAACCAACACTAGACTCATTGCATGTGTGTTATTTCCACAAACCACACATGGATCAACCACTAGAGTCATTGCATGTGTGTTCTTTGCACAAACCACACATGGATCAACCAGTGGTCATTGCATGTGTGTTCTTTTCCACAAACCACAGATGGATCAAGAAGTGTCATTGCATGTGTGTTCTTTCCACAAACCACATATGGATCAACCAGTGGTCATTGCATGTGTGTTCTTTTCACAAACCACACATGGATCAACCACTGTCATTGCATGTGTGTTATTTCCACAAAGCACACATGGATCAACCACTAGAGTCATTGCATATGTGTTCTTTCCACAAACCACACATGGATCCACCACTGTCATTGCATGTGTGTTCTTTCCACAAACTACACATGGATCAACAAGTGGTCATTGCATGTGTGTTCTTTTCACAAACCACATATGGATCCATTAGAGTCATTGCATGTGTGTTCTTATACTAAAACTAGCACTAGAGTCATTGCATGTGTGTTCTTTCCACAAACCACACATGGATCAACAAGTGGTCATTGCATGTGTGTTCTTTTCAAAAACCACATATGGATCCATTAGAGTCATTGCATGTGTGTTCTTTTCACAAACCACACATGGATCAACCACTGTCATTGCATGTGTGTTATTTCCACAACCCACACATGGATGAACCACTAGAGTCATTGCATGTGTGTTATTTCCACAAACCACACATGGATCAACCATTAGAGTCATTGCATGTGTGTTCTTTCCACAAACCACACATGGATTAACCACTAGAGTCAGTGCATGTGTGTTCTTTCCACAAACCACACATGGATCAACTAGAGTCATTGCATGTGTGTTGTTTGCACAAACCACACATGGATCCACAACTGTCATTGCATGTGTGTTCTTTCCACAAACCACACATGGATCAACAAGTGGTCATTGCATGTATGTTCTTTTCAGAAACCACATATGGATCCATTAGAGTCATTGCATGTGTGTTCTTATACTAAAACTAGCACTAAAGTCATTGCATGTGTGTTCTTTCCACAAACCACTTATGGATCCACCAGTGTTCATTGCATGTGTGTTCTTTTCACAAACAACATATGGATCCACCAGTGGTCACTGTATGTGTGTTCTTTCCACAAACCACTTATGGATCAATCAGTGGTCATTGCATGTGTGTTCTTTCCACAAACCACTTATGGATCAACTAGTGGCCATTGCATGTGTGTTCTTTCCACAAACCACATGTGAACCCACTAGAGTCATTGCATGTGTATTCTTATACTAAAACCAACACTAGAGTCATTGCATGTGTGTTATTTCCACAAACCACACATGGATCAACCACTAGAGTCATTGCATGTGTGTTCTTTGCAGAAACCACACATGGATCAATCAGTGGTCATTGCATGTGTGTTCTTTTCCACAAACCACACACGGATGAAGAAGTGTCATTGCATGTGTGTTCTTTCCACAAACCACATATGGATCAACCAGTGGTCATTGCATGTGTGTTATTTTCACAAACCACACATGGATCAACCACTGTCATTGCATGTGTGTTATTTCCACAAACCACACATGGATCAACCACTAGAGTCATTGCATGAGTGTTATTTCCACAAACCACACATGGATCAACCACTAGAGTCATTGCATATGTGTTCTTTCCACAAACCACACATGGATCAACAAGTGGTCATTGCATGTGTGTTCTTTTCACAAACCACATATGGATCCATTAGAGTCATTGCATGTGTGTTCTTATACTAAAACTAGCACTAGAGTCATTGCATGTGTGTTATTATACTAAAACCAACACTAGAGTCATTGCATCTATGTTATTTCCACAAACCACACATGGATCAACCACTAGAGTCATTGCATGTGTGTTCTTTGCACAAACCACACATGGATCAACCAGTGTCATTGCATGTGTGTTCTTTCCACAAACTACATATGGATCAACCAGTGGTCATTGCATGTGTGTTCTTTTCACAAACCACACATGGATTAACCACTGTCATTTCATGTGTGTTATTTCCATAACCCACACATGGATGAACCACTAGAGTCATTGCATGTGTGTTATTTCCACAAACCACACATGGATCAACCACTAGAGTCATTGCATGTGTGTTCTTTCCACAAACCATACATGGATTAACCACTAGAGTCAGTGCATGTGTGTTCTTTCCACAAACCAAACATGGATCAACCAGAGTCATTGCATGTGTGTTCTTTCCACAAACCACACATGGATCCACAACTGTCATTGCATGTGTGTTCTTTCCACAAACCACACATGGATCAACAAGTGGTCATTGCATGTATGTTCTTTTCAGAAACCACATATGGATCCATTAGAGTCAGTGCATGTGTGTTCTTATACTAAAACTAGCACTAGAGTCATTGCATGTGTGTTCTTTCCACAAACCACTTATGGATCCACTAGTGTTCATTGCATGTGTGTTCTTTTCACAAACAACATATGGATCCACTAGTGGTCACTGTATGTGTGTTCTTTCCACAAACCACTTATGGATCAATCAGTGGTCATTGCATGTGTGTTCTTTCCACAAACCACTTATGGATCAACTAGTGGCCATTGCATGTGTGTTCTTTCCACAAACCACATATGGATCAACCAGTGGTCATGGCATGTGTGTTCTTTTCACAAAGTACATATTTGTCAACCAGTGGTCATTGCAAGTGTGTTCTTTTCACAAACCACATGTGAACCCACTAGAGTCATTGCATGTGTGTTCTTATACTAAAACCAATACTAGAGTCATTGCATCTGTGTTATTTCCACAAACCACACATGGATCAACCACTAGAGTCATTGCATGCGTGTTCTTTGCACAAACCACACATGGATCAACCAGTGTCATTGCATGTGTGTTCTTTCCACAAACCACATATGGATCAACCAGTGGTCATTGCATGTGTGTTCTTTTCACAAACCACACATGGATCAACCACTGTCATTGCATGTGTGTTATTTCCACAAACCACACATGGATGAACCAATAGAGTCATGGCATGTGTGTTATTTCCACAAACCACACATGGATCAACCACTAGAGTCATTGCATGTGTGTTCTTTCCACAAACCACACATGGATTTACCACTAGAGTCAGTGCATGTGTGTTCTTTCCACAAACCACACATGGATCAACCAGAGTTATTGCATGTGTGTTCTTTCCACAAACCACACATGGATCCACAACAGTCATTGCATGTGTGTTCTTTCCACAAACCACACATGGATCAACAAGTGGTCATTGCATGTGTGTTCTTATCAGAAACCACATATGGATCCATTAGAGTCATTGCATGTGTGTTCTTATACTAAAACTAGCACTAGAGTCATTGCATGTGTGTTCTTTCCACAAACCACTTATGGATCAACTAGTGGCCATTGCATGTGTGTTCTTTCCACAAACCACTTATGGATCAACCAGTGGCATTGCATGTGTGTTCTTTTCACAAACTACATGTGGACCCACTAGAGTCATTGCATGTGTGTTCTTAAACTAACTAGCACTAGAGTCATTGCATGTGTGTTCTTATACTAAAACTAGCACTAGAGTCATTGCATGTGTGTTCTTTTCACAAACCACACATGGATCAACCAGTGGTCATTGCATGTCTGTTCTTTTCCACAAACCACATATGGATCAACTAGTGGTCATTGCATGTGTGTTCTTTCCACAAACCACACATGGATCAAGCAGTGTCATTGCATGTGTGTTCTTTCCACAAACCACATATGGATCAACCAGTGGTCATTGCATGTGTGTTCTTTTCACAAACCACATATGGATCAACCAGTGGTCATTGCATGTGTGTTCTTTTCACAAACCACATGTGAACCCACTAGAGTCATTGCATGTGTGTTCTTATACTAAAACCAACACTAGAGTCATTGCATGTGTGTTATTTCCACAAACCACACATGGATCAACCACTAGAGTCATTGCATGTGTGTTCTTTGCACAAACCAAACATGGATCAACCAGTGTCATTGCATGTGTGTTCTTTCCATAAACCACATATGGATCAACCAGTGGTCATTCCATGTGTGTTATTTTCACAATCCACACATGGATCAACCACTGTCATTGCACGTGTGTTATTTCCACAAACCAGACATGGATGAACCTCTAGAGTCATTGCATGTGTGTTATTTCCGCAAACCAGATATGGATCAACCACTAGAGTCATTGCATGTGTGTTCTTTCCACAAACCACACATGGATCAACCACTAGAGTCATTGCATGTGTGTTTTTCTACAAACCACACATGGATCAACTAGTGGAATTGCATGTGTCTTCTTTCCACCAACCACATATGAATCAATCAGTGGTCATTGCATGTGTGTTATTTTCCACAAACCACTTATGGATCCATTAGAGTCATTGCATGTGTGTTATTTCCACAAACCACACATGGATCAACCACTAGAGTCATTGCATGTGTGTTATTTCTACAAACCACACATGGATAAACCAGTGTCATTGCATGTGTATTGTTTCCACAAACCACACATGGATCAACAAGTCGTCATTGCATGTGTTTTCTTATACTATAACCAGCACTAGAGTCATTGCATGTGTGTTCTTTCCACAAACCACTTATGGATCCACCAGTGTTCATTGCATGTATGTTCTTTCCACAAACCACTTATGGATCAACCAGTGGTCATTGCATGTGTGTTCTTTTCCACAAACCACACATGGATAAACCGGTGGCATTCCATGTGTATTCTTTTCACAAACCACATGTGGACCCACTAGAGTCATTGCATGTGTGTTCTTATACTAAAACTAGCTCTAGAGTCATTGCATGTGCGTTCTTTTCACAAACCACATATGGATCAACCACTATCATTGCATGTGTGTTATTTCCACAAACCACACATGGATCAACCACTAGAGTCATTGCATGTGTGTTATTTCCACAAACCACACATGGATCAACCACTAGAGTCATTGCATGTGTGTTCTTTCCACAAACCACACATGGATCCACCACTGTCATTGCATGTGTGTTCTTTCCACAAACCACACATGGATCAACAAGTGGTCATTGCATG
Source organism: Avena sativa (assembly GCA_916181665.1). Lineage (NCBI taxonomy): Eukaryota > Viridiplantae > Streptophyta > Magnoliopsida > Poales > Poaceae > Avena > Avena sativa. The sequence goes on along the minus strand of OV702289.1, from coordinate 535,740,709 downwards.
TATGTTTTTTTCAGAAACCACATATGGATCCATTAGAGCCATTGCATGTGTGTTCTTATACTAAAACCAACACTAGAGTCATTGCATGTGTGTTATTTCCACAAACCACACATGGATCAACCAATAGAGTCATTGCATGTGTGTTCTTTGCAGAAACCACACATGAATCAACCAGTGGTCATTGGATGTGTGTTCTTTTCCACAAACCACACACGGATGAAGAAGTGTCATTGCATGTGTGTTATTTTCACAAACCACATATGGATCAACCAGTGGTCATTGCATGTGTGTTATTTTCACAAACCACACATGGATCAACCACTGTCATTGCATGTGTGTTATTTCCACAAACCACACATGGATCAACCACTAGAGTCATTGCATGAGTGTTATTTCCACAAACCACACATGGATCAACCACTAGAGTCATTGCATATGTGTTCTTTCCACAAACCACACATGGATCCACCACTGTCATTGCATGTGTGTTCTTTCCACAAACCACACATGGATCAACAAGTGGTCATTGCATGTGTGTTCTTTTCACAAACCACATATGGATTCATTAGAGTCATTGCATGTATGTTCTTATACTAAAACTAGCACTAGAGTCATTGCATGTGTGTTCTTTCCACAAACCACACATGGATCAACAAGTGGTCATTGCATGTGTGTTCTTTCCACAAACCACATATGGATCCATTAGAGTCATTGCATGTGTGTTCTTTTCACAGACTACATATGGATCAACCAGTGGTCATTGCAAGTGTGTTCTTTTCACAAACCACATGTGAACCCACTAGAGTCATTGCATGTGTGTTCTTATACTAAAACCAACACTAGAGTCATTGCATCTATGTTATTTCCACAAACCACACATGGATCAACCACTAGAGTCATTGCATGTGTGTTCTTTGCACAAACCACACATGGATCAACCAGTGTCATTGCATGTGTGTTCTTTCCACAAACTACATATGGATCAACCAGTGGTCATCGCATGTGTGTTCTTTTCACAAACCACACATGGATTAACCACTGTCATTTCATGTGTGTTATTTCCATAACCCACACATGGATGAACCACTAGAGTCATTGCATATGTGTTATTTCCACAAACCACACATGGATCAACCACTAGAGTCATTGCATGTGTGTTCTTTCCACAAACCATACATGGATTAACCACTAGAGTCAGTGCATGTGTGTTCTTTCCACAAACCAAACATGGATCAACCAGAGTCATTGCATGTGTGTTCTTTCCACAAACCACACATGGATCCACAACTGTCATTGCATGTGTGTTCTTTCCACAAACCACACATGGATCAACAAGTGGTCATTGCATGTATGTTCTTTTCAGAAACCACATATGGATCCATTAGAGTCAGTGCATGTGTGTTCTTATACTAAAACTAGCACTAGAGTCATTGCATGTGTGTTCTTTCCACAAACCACTTATGGATCCACTAGTGTTCATTGCATGTGTGTTCTTTTCACAAACAACATATGGATCCACCAGTGGTCACTGTATGTGTGTTCTTTCCACAAACCACTTATGGATCAATCAGTGGTCATTGCATGTGTGTTCTTTCCACAAACCACTTATGGATCAACTAGTGGCCATTGCATGTGTGTTCTTTCCACAAACCACATATGGATCAACCAGTGGTCATTGCATGTGTGTTCTTTTCACAAAGTACATATTTGTCAACCAGTGGTCATTGCAAGTGTGTTCTTTTCACAAACCACATGTGAACCCACTAGAGTCATTGCATGTGTGTTCTTATACTAAAACCAACACTAGAGTCATTGCATCTGTGTTATTTCCACAAACCACACATGGATCAACCACTAGAGTCATTGCATGTGTGTTATTGCACAAACCACACATGGATCAACCAGTGTCATTGCATGTGTGTTCTTTCCACAAACCACATATGGATCAACCAGTGGTCATTGCATGTGTGTTCTTTTCACAAACCACACATGGATCAACCACTGTCATTGCATGTGTGTTATTTCCACAAACCACACATGGATGAACCAATAGAGTCATTGCATGTGTGTTATTTCCACAAACCACACATGGATCAACCACTAGAGTCATTGCATGTGTGTTCTTTCCACAAACCACACATGGATTTACCACTAGAGTCAGTGCATGTGTGTTCTTTCCACAAACCACACATGGATCAACCAGAGTCATTGCATGTGTGTTCTTTCCACAAACCACACATGGATCCACAACTGTCATTGCATGTGTGTTCTTTCCACAAACCACACATGGATCAACAAGTGGTCATTGCATGTGTGTTCTTTTCAGAAACCACATATGGATCCATTAGAGTCATTGCATGTGTTTTCTTATACTAAAACTACCACTAGAGTCATTGCATGTGTGTTCTTTCCACAAACCACTTATGGATCAACTAGTGGCCATTGCATGTGTGTTCTTTCCACAAACCACTTATGGATCAACCAGTGGCATTGCATGTGTGTTCTTTTCACAAACTACATGTGGACCCACTAGAGTCATTGCATGTGTGTTCTTAAACTAACTAGCACTAGAGTCATTGCATGTGTGTTCTTATACTAAAACTAGCACTAGAGTCATTACATGTGTGTTCTTTTCACAAACCACACATGGATCAACCAGTGGTCATTGCATGTCTGTTCTTTTCCACAAACCACATATTGATCAACCAGTGGTCATTGCATGTGTGTTCTTTCCACAAACTACACATGGATCAAGCAGTGTCATTGCATGTGTGTTCTTTCCACAAACCACATATGGATCAACCAGTGGTCATTGCATGTGTGTTCTTTTCACAAACCACATATGGATCAACCAGTGGTCATTGCATGTGTGTTTTTTTCACAAACCACACATGGATCAAGCAGTGTCATTGCATGTGTGTTCTTTCCACAAACCACATATGGATCAACCAGTGGTCATTGCATGTGTGTTCCTTTCACAAACCACATATGGATCAACCAGTGGTCATTGCATGTGTGTTCTTTTCACAAACCACATGTGAACCCACTAGAGTCATTGCATGTGTGTTCTTATACTAAAACCAACACTAGAGTCATTGCATGTGTGTTATTTCCACAAACCACACATGGATCAACCACTAGAGTCATTGCATGTGTGTTCTTTGCACAAACCACACATGGATCAACCAGTGTCATTGCATGTGTGTTCTTTCCACAAACCACATATGGATCAACCAGTGGTCATTCCATGTGTGTTATTTTCACAATCCACACATGGATCAACCACTGTCATTCCATGTGTGTTATTTCCACAAACCAGACATGGATGAACCTCTAGAGTCATTGCATGTGTGTTATTTCCGCAAACCAGATATGGATCAACCACTAGAGTCATTGCATGTGTGTTCTTTCCACAAATCACACATGGATCAACCACTAGAGTCATTGCATGTGTGTTCTTTCTACAAACCACACATGGATCAACCAGTGGAATTGCATGTGTCTTCTTTCCACCAACCACATATGAATCAATCAGTGGTAATTGCATGTGTGTTATTTTCCACAAACCACTTATGGATCCATTAGAGTCATTGCATGTGTGTTATTTCCACAAACCACACATGGATCAACCACTAGAGTCATTGCATGTGTGTTATTTCTACAAACCACACATGGATAAACCAGTGTCATTGCATGTGTATTGTTTCCACAAACCACACATGGATCAACAAGTCGTCATTGCATGTGTTTTCTTATACTATAACCAGCACTAGAGTCATTGCATGTGTGTTCTTTCCACAAACCACTTATGGATCCACCAGTGTTCATTGCATGTATGTTCTTTCCACAAACCACTTATGGATCAACCAGTGGTCATTGCATGTGTGTTCTTTTCCACAAACCACACATGGATAAACCGGTGGAATTCCATGTGTATTCTTTTCACAAACCACATGTGGACCCACTAGAGTCATTGCATGTGTGTTCTTATACTAAAACCAGCACTAGAGTCATTGCATGTGCGTTCTTTTCACAAACCACATATGGATCAACCACTATCATTGCATGTGTGTTATTTCCACAAACCACACATCGATCAACCACTAGAGTCATTGCATGTGTGTTATTTCCACAAACCACACATGGATCAACCACTAGAGTCATTGCATGTGTGTTCTTTCCACAAACCACACATGGATCTACCACTGTCATTGCATGTGTGTTCTTTCCACAAACCACACATGGATTAACAAGTGGTCATTGCATGTGTGTTCTTTTCACAAACCACATATGGATCCATTAGAGTCATTTCATGTGTGTTCTTATACTAAAACTAGCACTAGAGTCATTGCATGTGTGTTCTTTCCACAAACCACACATGGATCAAGCAGTGTTCATTGCATGTGTGTTCTTTTCACAAACAACATATCGATCCACCAGTGGTCACTGCATGTGTGTTCTTTTCACGAACCATATATGGATCAACCAGTGGTCATTGCATGTGTGTTCTTTTCCACAAACCACATATGGATCAACCAGAGGTCATTGCATGTGTGTTCTTTCCACAAACCACACATGGATCAACCAGTGGTCATTGCATGTGTGTTCTTTTACACAAACCACACATGTATCAAGGAGTGTCATTGCATGTGTGTTCTTTCCACAAACCACATATGGATCAACCAGAGGTCATTGCATGTGTGTTCTTTTCACAAACCACACATGGATCAACCACTGTCATTGCATGTGTGTTATTTCCACAAACCACACATGGATCAACCACTAGAGTCATTGCATGTGTGTTATTTGCACAAACCACACATGGATCAACCACTAGAGTCATTGCATATGTGTTCTTTCCACAAACCACACATGGATCCACCACTGTCATTGCATGTGTGTTCTTTCCACAAACCACACATGGATCAACAAGTGGTCATTGCATGTGTGTTCTTTTCACAAACCACATATGGATCCATTAGAGTCATTGCATGTGTGTTCTTATACTAAAACTAGCACTAGAGTCATTGCATCTGTGTTCTTTCCAGAAACCACACATGGATCAACAAGTGGTCATTGCATGTGTGTTCTTTTCAGAAACCACATATGGATCCATTAGAGTCATTGCATGTGTGTTCTTATACTAAAACTAGCACTAGAGTCATTGCATATGTGTTCTGTCCACAAACCACTTATGGATCCACCAGTGTTCATTGCATGTGTGTTCTTTTCACAAACAACATATGGATCCACCAGTGGTCACTGTATGTGTGTTCTTTCCACAAACCACTTATGGATCAATCAGTGGTCATTGCATGTGTGTTCTTTCCACAAACCACTTATGGATCAACTAGTGGCCATTGAATGTGTGTTCTTTCCACAAACCACATGTGAACCCACTAGTGTCATTGCATGTGTATTCTTATACTAAAACCAACACTAGAGTCATTGCATGCGTGTTCTTTCCACAAACCACACATGGATCAACCACTAGAGTCATTGCATGTGTGTTCTTTGCACAAACCACACATGGATCAACCAGTGGTCATTGCATGTGTGTTCTTTTCCACAAATCACACACAGATGAAGAAGTGTCATTGCATGTGTGTTCTTTCCACAAACCACATATGGATCAACCAGTGGTCATTGCATGTGTGTTATTTTCACAAACCACACATGGATCAACCACTGGCATTGCATGTGTGTTATTTCCACAAACCACACATGGATCAACCACTAGAGTCATTGCATGTGTGTTATTTCCACAAACCACACATGGATCAACCACTAGAGTCATTGCATATGTGTTCTTTCCACAAATCACACATGGATCCACCACTGTCATTGCATGTGTGTTCTTTCCACAAACCACACATGGATCAACAAGTGGTCATTGCATGTGTGTTCTTTTCAAAAACCACATATGGATCCATTAGAGTCATTGCATGTGTGTTCTTATACTAAAACTAGCACTAGAGTCATTGCATGTGTGTTCTTTCCACAAACCACACATGGATCAACAAGTGGTCATTGCATGTGTGTTCTTTCCACAAACCACATATGGATCCATTAGAGTCATTGCATGTGTGTTCTTTTCACAGACTACATATGGATCAACCAGTGGTCATTGCAAGTGTGTTCTTTTCACAAACCACATGTGAACCCACTAGAGTCATTGCATGTGTGTTCTTATACTAAAACCAACACTAGAGTCATTGCATCTATGTTATTTCCACAAACCACACATGGATCAACCACTAGAGTCATTGCATGTGTGTTCTTTGCACAAACCACACATGGATCAACCAGTGTCATTGCATGTGTGTTCTTTCCACAAACTACATATGGATCAACCAGTGGTCATTGCATGTGTGTTCTTTTCACAAACCACACATGGATTAACCACTGTCATTGCATGTGTGTTATTTCCACAACCCACACATGGATGAACCACTAGAGTCATTGCATGTGTGTTATTTCCACAAACCACACATGGATCAACCACTAGAGTCATTTCATGTGTGTTCTTTCCACAAACCATACATGGATTAACCACAAGAGTCAGTGCATGTGTGTTCTTTCCACAAACCAAACATGGATCAACCAGAGTCATTGCATGTGTGTTCTTTCCACAAACCACACATGGATCCACAACTGTCATTGCATGTGTGTTCTTTCCACAAACCACACATGGATCAACAAGTGGTCATTGCATGTATGTTCTTTTCAGAAACCACATATGGATCCATTAGAGTCAGTGCATGTGTGTTCTTATACTAAAACTAGCACTAGAGTCATTGCATGTGTGTTCTTTCCACAAACCACTTATGGATCCACTAGTGTTCATTGCATGTGTATTCTTTTCACAAACAACATATGGATCCACCAGTGGTCACTGTATGTGTGTTCTTTCCACAAACCTGTAACATCCCAAAAAATCATGTTTCAAAACTCATTCATATCATCCTTGCATCCTTCATTCATTTAGGGTTTTCTCAAAATCATTTAGAAGCATAAACTTAGGCTATGATTTCATGTGAGCAAATTCAACTCAATTGGCCATCACCTTTGAGATTGGATTGTTTAGGAACTTGTTTGCTTGCCCCCATTGTTGGAAAGATTAGGTGTAGCATTTTAACCCAAGTTCCCAATTTAGAAATATTTTCAAACCCTTTCTCAAACATTTACAAACTAGAGACAAAGTCTCTGTTTGTTTCAAAACCCAAGCTTGACCAAGCCTTGCAAGCTAACCACTTGGTGAATTGACTGTTTTTGAAACCACAGTACCCTACAAAAATCCCCAGAATTGTTTGAATTCAAAAGGATTTGAATTCATATCAAAATCATTCCAGAAAATAGAATTAGAAAAAGAAAAGAAGCTAACAAAAGAAAAGGGCCGCGCGGCTGGAATCTGGCCCAGCAGTGAATCAAGCCCACCCGGGGTATTCTTTTTCCTCTCTCACGCGCGAGAGCACACACCCAGTCGCTGATAGCCAGACCCCACCTTCACCCTGCACACTTCGCTGACGAGCGGGCCTCCTCCACGTCAGCATCGTCTTCCCCCTGACTCCGTGCACGATCTCCGCCGCTGACCGTTGCCGCAGTGATGCCGAGCTTAATTGGGCATTTATCTACGAGCGTTTCCTGTCGATTCCCCGGCTATAAGATCCTCTCTTCCCCGCAATCATTTCCCCCCAAACACCTCGCTCACTCCGCCACCAGGCTGCCCTTAATCAACTTTGCACCGCCACAGAGAGAGCCTCTCCGGCGATCGATTCCGGTGAGCCTCGTGTTCCCCTCTGCCTCTCGTTCTTGCTATCTGACTCAACGTGTCTTTGCGCACCTCCTGACCTCACTAGTCCGTCCTGTACTGCCCCAGGTCGCCGGTTCCACTTGACACCGCAAGCACCGACGGTGACATCAACTCCGACGAGCTCTGGTGGTAAGTCCAGACCGCCCCGAACCTTGTCGTTCACGCACGCGTGTTCTCCGTGATCTTCTGCATCTGACCACGCCCTTTGTTTGCATCCTAGTGATCTACAACGTCGCCTCCGACCTCGAGCAGAACCGCCGTTGCCAGAACCAACTCCGGCGAGAAATCTACCGCAACTCCGTGCGCCCCTTGACAAACCAGAGCCACCTTGAGCTTCAGCAACCTCTTGCGAATCTGGTATGACCCTCCTCCCTCTCGCGGACGACCTGAAACGCAAGCGCCGCCGTAGACCGAGCGCTCCGCCGCTCGCTGACACCGCGCGCCGCCAGGACTTGGTCTTTTGAACGAGCACCGTTAGATCCAGATCCGAGCGCTAGGATAGATTCACTTAACCCCGAAGCGGTACGCGATCTGGAGCGTACGATCTGTTTAGATCCTGCGGCTGCAGAGCGTGATCCAACCGAAGCGGTACGCGCCAATCACAGCGTGACGCGTGGCTAGGGTTAGATTCAAAAACAGAATTTAAACCAGATTTTGATCCAGATTTCAAATGCTTATAACTTTTGAATGCCACGTTAGATTTCTGCAAATTTTATACCATTGGATTCAGAAAAACAAGACCTTTCTGCCTATCCAATTTGTTTAACAAATAGTAACCATTAGATTGGCTTTATTTTCAGAAACTTGTTTGAGGCCTTTTTGAGTATAGATTTAGTTTAGTATTTTGTTTTAGGGTTAAATAAGTTGTCTTGGCTATCTTTGTGACTTGTTTAGTTTCTGTAAACTTACACTTGCTTGGTAGAGTTTTCAAAAAATCACCACTTGGTAGATTCATGCATGCATGCATTCATACTATTTTTGTTTGTATATATTTGTGTGTAATTGTGTGCTACAACTTTGTGTGTAGATTTTGCTAGTGATTGTGATTGTGACGAGTGCTACTCTCCACATTACCAAGGCAAGTGATATCTTCATGAATATTCCATTCCTATATTTTATACTTGCATTAGATATATTTTGCTAAGACTTGCATGCTGCTTTTGTCAATTGATATGTTGGGAAATCGTATGTAGATTAGAATGGTAGAATTGCTAGGAAAATTCCCTAAGGATAAGTTGCCATGCCATGCTTAGCCTAGCTACTAGAAAACAAGGGTGGTTTATATATTCACACTATGGAAAAATATTCTAAGTCTGAGGACTTGTGTTTTATTTAACAAAACAACTAAGTTAATGAATCTCCTGGGTGGATTGGGACTTGCATGGTGGTTTTTGGTTGAGTGGTTCACAAGGCCCATGTTTATGGTTTACCTTAGTGTATCTCACTTGCGGATGGCCACCCAGGAAACAAAGAGATTTGAGTTGTCAAATGTTGAGAAGCTTCAAGTGCAACCACTTGGCAATATGGGCTCTGCCATGATCTTAGGTTGCTAGAACTTAGTCTCTTGGACAGTTGGTGGTAGAGGGAATGATAGGTTGGAACGCGTCCATTTGACTAAGGAAAGGCTTCTGAAGGATCTTGTCTTGGGAAACCAAGTCTTGTGGGGAAAGTGCACCACCTCTGCAGAGTGTAAAATCTAAGTACTTAGCCATGTCCCTGGTAAAGGACAATATGAGCATCAAGACATGGAAGCTTCAAGAATCTCATCACTCCAATTTCTGAATAAAACTTGTGGGTGAACAAGGGTTAAAAGGATCTTCAGTCTTGGATTGGTAGATGCCCTGAGTGTATCTTCAGTCTTTGATTGGTAGATACCTTGGGATAGTCTTTGCCAAACAAAAACTTAGTGTTTTCAAATGATAAGGAAAAATCTATTTTGAGCAATGCAAGCCTAAGCTCCACCAGCCAAATGCATATAGTATTATAGTCCACTTAAATTATACTAAGGTATCACTTGCCAATACTATTCCAAAGTATTGACCCTCTGTGGCTGTAACTTGTAATGTTGCAGGTTATTCCGATGATGATTAGGAGTCATGAGTCTACACTCAACATGCTTGCCTGTGGCACATGAAGATGAAGACTTATGTTATTTACTTATTCCATAAACTCTTGTATTAGGCCTTTGGCCCTGAGTTGTAAAAGACTATGTTTTATCTCTGGAATGACTGTAATAAACGACCTTTGTTTCTGTGTACTTCATCTTAAACTGTGGATGCTAGCATTGATCCAGGGACTAGCATTGCAATCACAGGGATGCTTTACTTTACAAAGGAGGGATCTTACAGATGGTATCAGAGCACTGTGTTTCCTGTAGGATTATGACCCTACGATTGGAAACCACTAAGGAATTTTTTTAACTTCTTCTACACTTGTCTATTCTTCTCGTAAACTTTTCTAATCTTCTCATTCTCATCTCTATTTGTAGATGAACTCCATCAACGAAGCCGTGAAGAGAGGACCACTCATGACCATGACCTTGGAGTGTGAGACTGAGTTTCCCAAGATTCTCAAGGACCTCATGGAGACCATGGGAGTACATGGTGCAGCTGTATACAATGGCTTTCCAGTGTTGGAGGAAGGAGTGGAGTATTGGTGGGTGCAACTTCACTTGTACAAAAACAAGGGAGACAACCACAAAGAAAAAGGCTTCTGCATGTACACCAACACTTTTATGCACACCACATTCTTTGAGTCAGCAAAAGAAGCAGCTTGGAAGACTATCAAAGAACTAAGTGCTAGAGTCAAGTGCAGGATTCTCAACCTCCAAAAAGACTTAGAGAAAGAGAAAGAACATACCCAAGAATTGGAAGTCACCAACCAATCCTTAAGAGGAGATATTATAGACTTAGTGATAGAAGCATGTGAACAAGATAGGGTGATTGCCACTAGGAACATTGTGTTAGCCACCAGATCAAGGGAGATAGGTCTGTAAACGCACTTCGTTAGTTGGATCACCACCTATCACCTTATTTTCCAAAATGATACCTTAAATAAGTTTGAACCTTGGTTGATGAAATGGATTCTTGTATGCATGACTTGTATGATTTTTGTGTGTTCCAAGAATGTGTTTGAATGTTGACTTGATTATGTTAAATTGTGTTGTTCTAACTTTTTCAATCTTATAAATAGATGCCTATTGCCATCAGCACTGTTGAGGAGTTCCAGGCTACCCGTTTTGGTCCTCGTATCGTAGAGCTTACTACTTTACTCGATCTCCCTCTTCCTATCATTATGGTGCACCCACTCACCAAGTTTGAGAGGAAGGACCTTTGGGGCTTCAAGGTGAACCAGCCAGGACGCCAGACAGAGCCTACTACGGAGGCCATCGTCTTCAAGCTTATGCACAATGACAGGGAGAGAGGCATGGAGGTTGTCATGCAGGATCTGATAGGACGACTATTAGGCCGTCACTCCCGACAGGTTAGAGGCACTCACTTCCACGCCTTCGGAAGGCGTGATGATGACGGAGAGTCCATTGACTTTGAGGACGACTCGAGGGTCACAGCAGAGCCGATACGCCTGTACCTCCAGGACTTAGAGACTCTTATTAGGCACGTGGATACTGATAGGACCAACGTCATGCTTAGCAATGACGAGCTCCAGGTGCAGCTTCGCGAGAAGGACAAGCTCTTCGCGTAGCAGGACGAGATAGTCAAGGAGATGGAGGCAAAGTTCGAGACCCAAGACCGTAAGTTCAAGAGTCAAGAGAAGCGTGTCCAGGATAGGAACAAAAGGATTCGGGACATGACCGAGGAACTGCAGTCCAAGGACTTCGAGTTAGAGCAGCAGCAGACAGTGATTGAGAGGCTTCGTTCCCAGAAGAGGGCTCTCAAGGCCAAGATCGACTCTTTGACCACTACCATCGAGGAGAACAAGACCGCAATGGAGAACGCAGGTCTTACCTTTGTCGAGGAGGAGATTGATGCTGACGAGTAGACTTGACTACTCAGTTATCTTTATTTATCGTACTCGTTATTTGTGAACTTATTATTGGACCATCCGACATGTGGATGGCTTGCCACTTGTGAGTTTTTACTTTGAGACTTTTGTTATCTTGGTTTTGAGCTTTTATCCTTGTGTTGCATGCTATGTGTTTGCTTGTGCAATGTATTGTGCATAAATCATGTAAGGGTATCTCATTCTTATCTCTATATGAATAAACCACAGATGCCTCCCCGTCGCGCAAACCCCAACCCCAACCCCAACATTACCCTAGAAATGCAACAAATGATGAATGCGCAGACACAGCTTATGCAAATGATGACGACATTCATCCAAAACCAGAACAACAACAACAACAAAAACAACCCCAATAACAACAACAACAACAACCCTCCGGGTTTTGATATGCTCACCAGATTTCTGCGTCTGAGGCCAGCTAAGTTCTCAGGAACGACTGATCCCATGGTGGCCAATGATTGGCTACGTTCTGTGAACAAAGATTTAGTGACCGTGGGCTGCACGGATGCTGAAAAAGTCAGGTTCGCAGCTCATCTGTTGGAAGGACCAGCCGCAGCATGGTGGGACAACTTCCAGATCACCACTCCTATTGATGAGGTGACTTGGGCTATCTTTGAAGATGGTTTTCGCACTACTCATATCTCACCAGGAACGATGAGCCTGAAAAAGAAGGAGTTTCACAACCTGAAGCAGCGCCACCACAGCGTGGCTGAATATATTGAAGAGTTCAACAATCTAGCGCGCTATGCACCGGATGAGGTGGACACAGATGCCAAAAGAAAGGAAAAGTTTCTGGAAGGCTTGAATGATGAGTTGAATCTGCAGTTGTCTGTGGCATATGTTCCAACTTATCAGTCGCTGTATGACAAGGCTGTTATTGTGGAGAATAAAATGAAGCAAGTCGAGAGTAGAAAGAGGAAACACTCCGACAAGCAAAGCTCGGGGTCGTCTCATAAACGATCTCACCATGATGATAGTGTCAGCTCAGGATCCCACAAGCATGGGAAATTTAACAAGCACCACAACCACAACCGTCATGACAACAAGCATCATCGCAGTCATGACAATGATAAGTATAAGAATCACAAGAGTGGACATAAGAGCCACCACAGTGGAAGTGGAAGTGGAAGTCAGCCTAAGAGGGACATCAGTCAGGTTGAATGCTTCAAATGCAAGAAGCTGGGGCATTATGCTAATGAGTGCCTTGAAAAGAAAGTTGAAGGACCTAACAAGCCCAATCCTTTTCAGAAAGGACAGGTCAACCACATCAATGTGGAAGATGTCTATGAAGAGCCTGATGCCGTTGCTGGTAAGTTTAGACTCAATTCCATCTCAACATTTGTACTCTTTGACACTGGTGCATCTCATTCATTCATATCAAAAGCATTTGTCGAAAGAAATGAACTACCGGTAGAAACCATTGGGTGTCCTATAAGAGTAAGTTCTCCTGGTGGAGAAATGATAGTAAACTCAGGATGTCATGATTTAGTCATAGAGTTTGGAAAACATAAGTTTCCAGTAAACCTAATCATCCTAAATTCCCAAGGATTGGATGTGATTTTGGGAATGGATTGGATGGCTAAGTATGAGGGAGTACTAGATTGTGCCAATCGTACAGTTTCACTCACAACCCCTGAAGGTAAGAGGATAAAATTCAAGTCCAATTTTAAATCGAAAGCAAGTAAGCTGAATTCTCTTAAGGGGGTTAGCATGGACACAGTGCCAGTTGTGTGTGAATATCCGGATGTGTTTCCGGAAGAGTTACCGGGAATGCCACCAGATAGAGATGTAGAGTTTATAATAGATTTGGTACCAGGTTCTGGACCAAGAGCAAAGAGGCCTTATAAAATGTCAGTTGACGAACTTAAGGAACTCAAGAAACAACTTGGAGAACAATTACAGACAGGATTCATCCAGCCAAGTTCTTCATCTTGGGGAGCTCCAGTTTTGTTCGTAGAAAAGAGAGATAGAACTCAAAGATTATGCATAGATTACCGTTCCCTCAACGAGGTAACCATCAAGAACAAATATCCTTTGCCAAGAATCAATGACTTGTTTGATCAGCTAGAAGGAGCATGTGTATTCTCGAAGATTGATCTTCGGTCAGGCTATTTTCAACTCAAGATAAGAGAGCAAGACATACCTAAAACAGCATTCACCACAAGATATGGATTGTATGAGTACACGGTGATGCCTTTTGGTTTAACCAACGCTCCAGCATACTTCATGAATATGATGAACAAAGTGTTCATGGAATTTCTCGACAAGTTCGTTGTTGTTTTCATCGATGACATCTTAGTCTACTCCAAGAGCAAGGAAGAGCATGAAAGACATCTACGCTTGATACTTGAGAAACTAAGGGAACATAAGCTTTATGCCAAATTCAGCAAGTGTGAGTTTTGGTTAGAGGAAGTTGGATTTCTTGGTCATGTTATGACAAAGGATGGTGTAGCAGTTGACCCTGCTAAAGTTTCAGCTGTGACAAAATGGGAATCTCCTAAGAGCGTAAAAGAGATTCGTAGTTTCCTTGGTTTAGCAGGTTACTACAGAAGATTCATTGAAATTTTTTCAAAGGTTGCTAAACCAATGACAGAATTGTTAAAGAAAGATAAGAAATTTGCTTGGTCTGAAGGTTGCGAACTTAGCTTTCAAGAATTAAAGAAGAGACTTGTGTCAGCACCAGTTCTGTGCCTACCAGATTTGGAAAAGGATTTCCAAGTGTATTGTGATGCTTCTCATCAAGGATTAGGTGTCGTACTTATGCAAGGCGGAAAAGTTGTGGCTTATGCCTCGAGACAACTCAAACTCATGAAGTAAATTATCCTACTCATGACTTAGAGTTAGCCGCTGTTGTCCATGCACTCAAAACATGGAGACATTACCTTTTGGGAAAATGTTGTGAAGTATTCACCGATCATAAGAGTTTGAAATATATCTTCACCCAGAAGGAAATCAATATGAGACAAAGGAGATGGCTAGAACTTATCAAGGATTACGACTTGAGTTTGCAATACCACCCTGGTAAAGCAAATGTAGTAGCAGATGCATTAAGTCGAAAGGCGTTTGTAAATGGCCTTACCAAAGGTGAATTGCCAGATGTCTTGTGTAAGCAATTCAAGGAACTCAGGTTGGAGATTGTGCCAGAAGGACATATTATGTCTTTGGATGTTCAACCCACTCTGTTGGATAAGATTAAAGAAGCCCAAAAGACGGATAAAGAAATCGAAGAGATTAAGGAAAGGATTAGCCAAGGGAAGGCTAAAAGTTTCCATATGGACGAACAAGGTACTTTATGGCACGGGAAACGTATTTGCGTTCCACAAGATCCAGAATTGCGGAAACTGATTCTACAAGAAGCCCATAACTCTCCATATTCTATTCACCCGGGAAACACCAAAATGTACATGGATATGAAAGAAAGATTTTGGTGGAACAATCTCAAAAGGGACATCGCCGAACACATTGCTTTGTGTGATGTGTGTAGTAGAGTGAAAGCGGAGCATCAGAAACCAGCAGGTTTGCTTCAACCAATGCCTATTCCTGAATGGAAGTGGGAAAATATTGGTATGGATTTCATTACCGGATTACCAAGGACCAGGTCAGGGTATGATTCCATATGGGTAGTAGTGGATCGCCTAACTAAAGTGGCTCATTTTATACCCGTAAAGACAACTTATACCAGTGCCAAGTTAGCCAAAATCTACATGAGCAGAATTGTATGCCTTCACGGTGTACCTAAGAGTATTATGTCTGATAGAGGAACTCAGTTCACTTCTCACTTTTGGAGACAGCTTCATGAATCTTTAGGAACGAGATTGGAATTCAGCACTGCTTTTCATCCTGAAACTGATGGACAAAAAGAAAGGACTAATCAAATTCTTGAAGACATGTTGAGGGCATGTGCCCTAGACTATGGAGCAAGTTGGGATGAAAGTCTGCCTTACGCAGAGTTTTCTTACAACAAAAGTCACCAATCTAGTATTGGGATGGCCCCATTTGAGTTTCTCTACGGAAGAAAGTGTACCACCCCATTGCTATGGAATGGTGTGGGAGAAAGAAGTTTGTTTGGACCAGATCTTATCAAAGATGCCGAAGAAAAAGTCAAATTGGTTAGGGACAGGTTGAAGATAGCACAGTCTCGACAGAAAAGCTACGCAGATGCTAAGCGTAGAGAAGTCACTTACGAAGTTGGGGATAGAGCTTATCTTAGAGTATCACCACTTCATGGAGTGAAAAGATTTGGAGTCAAAGGAAAGTTAGCACCAAGATATGTTGGACCATTCAACATTCTAAGTCGCAAGGGAGAAGCTGCATATGAAATCGAACTGCCAGCATCTTTATTAGCAGTCCATAATGTTTTTCATGTGAGTCAGCTTAAGAAATGTCACCCGGCGATGGAAGGATCTTCTTTGAAGGATACCATATCCTTGGAAGAAGTTCAACTAGAAAGTGATCTCACCTATGAAGAAAAGCCTGTCAAGATTCTTGAGACCGCAGAAAGAGTCACAAGGACAGAGACTATCAAGTTTTGCAAAGTACAATGGAACCATCATTCCGAAGAAGAAGAAACATGGGAAAGAGAAGATGATCTTCGGAAAGACCACCCACACCTATTTGCTAGCCAATCCGAATCTCGAGGGCGAGATTCATCTTAAGGGGGTTAGATTTGTAACATCCCAAAAAAATCATGTTTCAAAACTCATTCATATCATCCTTGCATCCTTCATTCATTTAGGGTTTTCTCAAAATCATTTAGAAGCATAAACTTAGGCTATGATTTAATGTGAGAAAATTCAACTCAATTGGCCATCACCTTTGAGATTGGATTGTTTAGGAACTTGTTTGCTTGCCCCCATTGTTGGAAAGATTAGGTGTAGCATTTTAACCCAAGTTCCCAATTTAGAAATATTTTCAAACCCTTTCTCAAACATTTACAAACTAGAGACAAAGTCTCTATTTGTTTCAAAACCCAAGCTTGACCAAGCCTTGCAAGTTAACCACTTGGTGAATTGACTGTTTTTGAAACCACAGTACCCTGCAAAAATCCCCAGAATTGTTTGAATTCAAAAGGATTTGAATTCATATCAAAATCATTCCAGAAAATAGAATTAGAAAAAGAAAAGAAGCTAACAAAAGAAAAGGGCCGCGCGGCTGGAATCTGGCCCAGCAGTGAATCAGGCCCATCAAGCCCACCCGGGGTATTCTTTTTCCTCTCTCACGCGCGAGCGCACAAACCCAGTCGCTGACAGCCAGACCCCACCTTCACCCTGCACACTTCGCTGACGAGCGGGCCTCCTCCATGTCAGCATCGTCTTCCCCCTGACTCCGCGCACGATCTCCGCCGCTGACCGTTGCCGCAGTGATGCCGAGCTTAATTGGGCATTTATCTACGAGCGTTTCCTGTCGATTCCCCGGCTATAAGATCCTCTCTGCCCCGCGATCATTTTCCCCCAAACACCTCGCTCACTCCGCCACCAGGCTGCCCTCAATCAACTTTGCACCGCCGCAGACAGAGCCTCTCCGGCGATCGATTCCGGTGAGCCTCGTGTTCCCCTCTGCCTCTCATTCTTGCTATCTGACTCAGCGTGTCTTTGCGCACCTCCTGACCTCACTAGTCCGTCCTGTACTGCCCCAGGTCGCCGGTTCCACTTGACACCGCAAGCACCGACGGTAACATCAACTCCGACGAGCTCTAGTGGTAAGTCCAGACCGCCCCGAACCTTGTCGTTCACGCACGCGTGTTCTCCGTGATCTTCTGCATCTGACCACGCCCTTTGTTTGCATCCTAGTGATCTACAACGTCGCCTCCGACCTCGAGCAGAACCGCCGTTGCCAGAACCAACTCCGGCGAGAAATCTACCGCAACTCCGTGCGCCCCTTGACAAACCAGAGCCACCTTGAGCTTCAGCAACCTCTTGCGAATCTGGTATGACCCTCCTCCCTCTCGCGGACGACCTGAAACGCAAGCGCCACCGTAGACCGAGCGCTCCGCCGCTCGCTGACACCGCGCGCCGCCAGGACTTGGTCTTTTGAACGAGCACCGTTAGATCCAGATCCGAGCGCTAGGATAGATTCACTTAACCCCGAAGCGGTACGCGATCTGGAGCGTACGATCTGTTTAGATCCTGCGGCTGCAGAGCGCGATCCAACCGAAGCGGTACGCGCCAATCACAGCGTGACGCGTGGCTAGGGTTAGATTCAAAAACAGAATTTAAACCAGATTTTGATCCAGATTTCAAATGCTTATAACTTTTGAATGCCACGTTAGATTTCTGCAAATTTTATACCGTTGGATTCAGAAAAACAAGACCTTTCTTCCTATCCAATTTGTTTAACAAATAGTAACCATTAGATTGGCTTTATTTTCAGAAACTTGTTTGAGGCCTTTTTGAGTATAGATTTAGTTTAGTATTTTGTTTTAGGGTTAAATAAGTTGTCTTGGCTATTTTTGTGACTTGTATAGTTTCTGTAAACTTACACTTGCTTGGTAGAGTTTTCAAAAAATCACCACTTGGTAGATTCATGCATGCATGCATTCATACTATTTTTGTTTGTATATATTTGTGTGTAATTGTGTGCTACAACTTTGTGTGTAGATTTTGCTAGTGATTGTGATTGTGACGAGTGCTACTCTCCACATTACCAAGGCAAGTGATATCTTCATGAATATTCCATTCCTATATTTTATACTTGCATTAGATATATTTTGCTAAGACTTGCATGCTGCTTTTGTCAATTGATATGTTGGGAAATCCTATGTAGATTAGAATGGTAGAATTGCTAGGAAAATTCCCTAAGGATAAGTTTCCATGCCATGCTTAGCCTAGCTACTAGAAAACAAGGGTGGTTTATATATTCACACTATGGAAAAATATTCTAAGTCTGAGGACTTGTGTTTTATTTAACAAAACAACTAAGTTAATGAATCTCCTGGGTGGATTGGGACTTGCATGGTGGTTTTTGGTTGAGTGGTTCACAAGGCCCATGTTTATGGTTTACCTTAGTGTATCTCACTTGCGGATGGACACCCAGGAAACAAAGAGATTTGAGTTGTCAAATGTTGAGAAGCTTCAAGTGCAACCACTTGGCAATATGGGCTCTGCCATGATCTTAGGTTGCTAGAACTTAGTCTCTTGGACAGTTGGTGGTAGAGGGAATGATAGGTTGGAACGCGTCCATTTGACTAAGGAAAGGCTTCTGAAGGATCTTGTCTTGGGAAACCAAGTCTTGTGGGGAAAGTGCACCACCTCTGCAGAGTGTAAAATCTAAGTACTTAGCCATGTCCCTGGTAAAGGACAATATGAGCATCAAGACATGGAAGCTTCAAGAATCTCATCACTCCAATTTCTGAATAAAACTTGTGGGTGAACAAGGGTTAAAAGGATCTTCAGTCTTGGATTGGTAGATGCCCTGAGTGGATCTTCAGTCTTTGATTGGTAGATACCTTGGGATAGTCTTTGCCAAACAAAAACTTAGTGTTTTCAAATGATAAGGAAAAATCTATTTTGAGCAATGCAAGCCTAAGCTCCACCAGCCAAATGCATATAGTATTATAGTCCACTTAAATTATACTAAGGTATCACTTGCCAATACTATTCCAAAGTATTGACCCTCTGTGGCTGTAACTTGTAATGTTGCAGGTTATTCCGATGATGATTAGGAGTCATGAGTCTACACTCAACATGCTTGCCTGTGGCACATGAAGATGAAGACTTATGTTATTTACTTATTCCATAAACTCTTGTATTAGGCCTTTGGCCCTGAGTTGTAAAAGAATATGTTTTATCACTGGAATGACTGTAATAAACGACCTTTGTTTCTGTGTACTTCATCTTAAACTGTGGATGCTAGCATTAATCCAGGGACTAGCATTGCAATCACAGGGATCCTTTCCTTTACAAAGGAGGGATCTTACAAAACCACTTATGGATCAACCAGTGGTGATTGCATGTGTGTTCTTTCCACAAACCACTTATGGATCAACTAGTGGCCATTGCATGTGTGTTCTTTCCACAAACCACATATGGATCAACCAGTGGTCATTGCATGTGTGTTCTTTTCACAAAGTACATATTTGTCAACCAGTGGTCATTGCAAGTGTGTTCTTTTCACAAACCACATGTGAACCCACCAGAGTCATTGCATGTGTGTTCTTATACTAAAACCAACACTAGAGTCATTGCATATGTGTTATTTCCACAAACCACACATGGATCAACCACTAGAGTCATTGCATGTGTGTTCTTTGCACAAACCACACATGGATCAACCAGTGTCATTGCATGTGTGTTATTTCCACAAACCACATATGGATCAACCAGTGGTCATTCCATGTGTGTTCTTTTAACAAACCACACATGGATCAACCACTGTCATTGCATGTGTGTTATTTCCACAAACCACACATGGATGAACCAATAGAGTCATTGCATGTGTGTTATTTCCACAAACCACACATGGATCAACCACTAGAGTCATTGCATGTGTGTTCTTTCCACAAACCACACATGGATTTACCACTAGAGTCAGTGCATGTGTGTTCTTTCCACAAACCACACATGGATCAACTAGAGTCATTGCATGTGTGTTCTTTCCACAAACCACACATGGATCCACAACTGTCATTGCATGTGTGTTCTTTCCACAAACCACACATGGATCAACAAGTGGTCATTGCATGTGTGTTCTTTTCAGAAACCACATATGGATCCATTAGATTCATTGCATGTGTGTTCTTATACTAAAACTAGCACTAGAGTCATTGCATGTGTGTTCTTTCCACAAACCACTTATGGATCAACTAGTGGCCATTGCATGTGTGTTCTTTCCACAAACCACTAATGGATCAACCAGTGGCATTGCATGTGTGTTCTTTTCACAAACTACATGTGGACCCACCAGAGTCATTGCATGTGTGTTCTTAAACTAACTAGCACTATAGTCATTGCATGTGTGTTCTTATACTAAAACTAGCACTAGAGTCATTGCATGTGTGTTCTTTTCACAAACCACACATGGATCAACCAGTGGTCATTGCATGTGTGTTCTTTTCCACAAACCACATATGGATCAACCACTGTCATTGCATGTGTGTTATTTCCACAAACCACACATGGATCAACCACTAGAGTCATTGCATGTGTGTTATTTCCACAAACCACACATGGATCAACCACTAGAGTCATTGCATATGTGTTCTTTCCACAAACCACACATGGATCCACCACTGTCATTGCATGTGTGTTCTTTCCACAAACCACACATGGATCAACAAGTGGTCATTGCATGTGTGTTCAGTTCACAAACCACATATGGATCCATTAGAGTCATTGCATGTGTGTTCTTATACTAAAACTAGCACTACAGTCATTGCATGTGTGTTCTTTCCACAAACCACACATGGATCAACAAGTGGTCATTGCATGTGTGTTCTTTCCACAAACCACATATGGATCCATTAGAGTCATTGCATGTGTTCTTTTCACAGACTACATATGGATCAACCAGTGGTCATTGCAAGTGTGTTCTTTTCACAAACCACATGTGAACCCACTAGAGTCATTGCATGTGTGTTCTTATACTAAAACCAACACTAGAGTCATTGCATCTATGTTATTTCCACAAACCACACATGGATCAACCACTAGAGTCATTGCATGTGTGTTCTTTGCACAAACCACACATGGATCAACCAGTGTCATTGCATGTGTGTTCTTTCCACAAACTACATATGGATCAACCAGTGGTCATTGAATGTGTGTTCTTTTCACAAACCACACATGGATTAACCACTATCATTGCATGTGTGTTATTTCCACAACCCACACATGGATGAACCACTAGAGTCATTGCATGTGTGTTATTTCCACAAACCACACATGGATCAACCACTAGAGTCATTGCATGTGTGTTCTTTCCACAAACCATACATGGATTAACCACTAGAGTCAGTGCATGTGTGTTCTTTCCACAAACCAAACATGGATCAACCAGAGTCATTGCATGTGTGTTCTTTCCACAAACCACACATGGATCCACAACTGTCATTGCATGTGTGTTCTTTCCACAAACCACACATGGATCAACAAGTGGTCATTGCATGTATGTTCTTTTCAGAAATCACATATGGATCCATTAGAGTCAGTGCATGTGTGTTCTTATACTAAAACTAGCACTAGAGTCATTGCATGTGTGTTCTTTCCACAAACCACTTATGGATCCACTAGTGTTCATTGCATGTGTGTTCTTTTCACAAACAACATATGGATCCACCAGTGGTCATTGTATGTGTGTTCTTTCCACAAACCACTTATGGATCAACCAGTGGTCATTGCATGTGTGTTCTTTCCACAAACCACTTATGGATCAACTAGTGGCCATTGCATGTGTGTTCTTTCCACAAACCACATATGGATAAACCAGTGGTCATTGCATGTGTGTTCTTTTCACAAAGTACATATTTGTCAACCAGTGGTCATTGCAAGTGTGTTCTTTTCACAAACCACATGTGAACCCACCAGAGTCATTGCATGTGTGTTCTTATACTAAAACCAACACTAGAGTCATTGCATCTGTGTTATTTCCACAAACCACACATGGATCAACCACTAGAGTCATTGCATGTGTGTTCTTTGCACAAACCACACATGGATCAACCAGTGTCATTGCATGTGTGTTATTTCCACAAACCACATATGGATCATCCAGTGGTTATTGCATGTGTGTTCTTTTCACAAACCACACATGGATCAACCACTGTCATTGCATGTGTGTTATTTCCACAAACCACACATGGATGAACCAATAGAGTCATTGCATGTGTGTTATTTCCACAAACCACACATGGATCAACCACTAGAGTCATTGCATGTGTGTTCTTTCCACAAACCACACATGGATTTACCACTAGAGTCAGTGCATGTGCGTTCTTTCCACAAACCACATATGGATCAACCAGAGTCATTGCATGTGTGTTCTTTCCACAAACCACACATGGATCCACAACTGTCATTGCATGTGTGTTCTTTCCACAAACCACACATGGATCAACAAGTGGTCATTGCATGTGTGTTCTTTTCAGAAACCACATATGGATCCATTAGAGTCATTGCATGTGTGTTCTTATACTAAAACTAGCACTAGAGTCATTGCATGTGTGTTCTTTCCACAAACCACTTATGGATCAACTAGTGGCCATTGCATGTGTGTTCTTTCCACAAACCACTTATGGATCAACCAGTGGCATTGCATGTGTGTTCTTTCCACAAACTACATGTGGACCCACTAGAGTCATTGCATGTGTGTTCTTAAACTAACTAGCACTAGAGTCATTGCATGTGTGTTCTTATACTAAAACTAGCACTAGAGTCATTGCATGTGTGTTCTTTTCACAAACCACACATGGATCAACCAATGGTCATTGCATGTGTGTTCTTTTCCACAAACCACATATGGATCAACCAGTGGTCATTGCATGTGTGTTCTTTCCACAAACCATACATGGATCAAGCAGTGTCATTGCATGTGTGTTCTTCCCACAAACCACATATGGATCAACCAGTGGTCATTGCATGTGTGTTCTTTTCCCAAACCACATATGGATCAACCAGTGGTCATTGCATGTGTGTTCTTTTCACAAACCACATGTGAACCCACTAGAGTCATTGCATGTGTGTTCTTATACTAAAACCAACACTAGAGTCATTGCATGTGTGTTATTTCCACAAACCACACATGGATCAACCACTAGAGTCATTGCATGTGTGTTCTTTGCACAAACCACACATGGATCAACCAGTGTCATTGCATGTGTGTTCTTTCCACAAACCACATATGGATCAACCAGTGGTCATTCCATGTGTGTTATTTTCACAATCCACACATGGATCAACCACTGTCATTGCATGTGTGTTATTTCCACAAACCAGACATGGATGAACCTCTAGAGTCATTGCATGTGTGTTATTTCCGCAAAGCACACATGGATCAACCACTAGAGTCATTGCATGTGTGTTCTTTCCACAAACCACACATGGATCAACCACTAGAGTCATTGCATGTGTGTTCTTTCTACAAACCACACATGGATCAACCAGTGGCATTGCATGTGTCTTGTTTCCATCAATCACATATGAATCAATCAGTGGTCATTGCATGTGTGTTATTTTCCACAAACCACTTATGGATCCATTAGAGTCATTGCATGTGTGTTATTTCCACAAACCACACATGGATCAACCACTAGAGTCATTGCATGTGTGTTATTTCTACAAACCACACATGGATAAACCAGTGTCATTGCATGTGTATTGTTTCCACAAACCACACATGGATCAACAAGTCGTCATTGCATGTGTTTTCTTATACTATAACGAGCACTAGAGTCATTGCATGTGTGTTCTTTCCACAAACCACTTATGGATCCACCAGTGTTCATTGCATGTATGTTCTTTCCACAAACCACTTATGGATCAACCAGTGGTCATTGCATGTGTGTTCTTTACAACAAACCACACATGGATAAACCGGTGGCATTCCATGTGTATTCTTTTCACAAACCACATGTGGACCCACTAGAGTCATTGCATGTGTGTTCTTATACTAAAACCATCACTAGAGTCATTGCATGTGCGTTCTTTTCACAAACCACATATGGATCAACCACTATCATTGCATGTGTGTTATTTCCACAAACCACACATGGATCAACCACTAGAGTCATTGCATGTGTGTTATTTCCACAAACCACACATGGATCAACCACTAGAGTCATTGCATGTGTGTTCTTTCCACAAACCACACATGGATCCACCACTGTCATTGCATGTGTGTTCTTTCCACAAACCACACATGGATCAACAAGTGGTCATTGCATGTGTGTTCTTTTCACAAACCACATATGGATCCATTAGAGTCATTGCATGTGTGTTCTTATACTAAAACTAGCACTAAAGTCATTGCATCTGTGTTCTTTCCACAAACCACACATGGATCAACAAGTGGTCATTGCATGTGTGTTCTTTTCAGAAACCACATATGGATCCATTAGAGTAATTGCATGTGTGTTCTTATACTAAAACTATCACTAGAGTCATTGCATGTGTGTTCTTTTCACAAACCACACATGGATCAACCAATATTCATTGCATGTGTGTTCTTTTCCACAAGCCACATATGGATCAACCAGTGGTCATTGCATGTGTGTTCTTTCCACAAACCACACATGGATCAACTAGTGGTCATTGCATGTGTGTTCTTTTCCACAAACCACACATGGATCAAGCAGTGTCATTGCATGTGTGTTCTTTCCACAAAACACATATGGATCAAGCAGTGGTCATTGCACGTGTGTTCTTTTCACAAACAACATATCGATCCACCAGTGGTCACTGCATGTGTGTTCTTTTCACGAACCATATATGGATCAACCAGTGATCATTGCATGTGTGTTCTTATCCACAAACCACATATGGATCAACTAGTGGTCATTGCATGTGTGTTCTTTCCACAAACCACACATGGATCAACCAGTGGTCATTGCATGTGTGTTCTTTTACACAAACCACACATGTATAAAGGAGTGTCATTGCATGTGTGTTCTTTCCACATACCACATATGGATCAACCAGAGGTCATTGCATGTGTGTTCTTTTCACAAACCACACATGGATCAACCACTGTCATTGCATGTGTGTTATTTCCACAAACCACACATGGATCAACCACTAGAGTCATTGCATGTGTGTTGTTTGCACAAACCACACATGGATAAACCACTAGAGTCATTACATATGTGTTCTTTCCACAAACCACACATGGATCCACAACTGTCATTGCATGTGTGTTCTTTCCACAAACCACACATGGATCAACAAGTGGTCATTGCATGTGTGTTCTTTTCAGAAACCACATATGGATCCATTAGAGTCATTGCATGTGTGTTCTTATACTAAAACTACCACTAGAGTCATTGCATGTGTGTTCTTTCCACAAACCACTTATGGATCAACTAGTGGCCATTGCATGTGTGTTCTTTCCACAAACCACTTATGGATCAACCAGTGGCATTGCATGTGTGTTCTTTTCACAAACTACATGTGGACCCACTAGAGTCATTGCATGTGTGTTCTTAAACTAACTAGCACTAGAGTCATTGCATGTGTGTTCTTATACTAAAACTAGCACTAGAGTCATTGCATGTGTGTTCTTTTCACAAACCACACATGGATCAACCAGTGGTCATTGCATGTCTGTTCTTTTCCATAAACCACATATGGATCAACCAGTGGTCATTGCATGTGTATTCTTTCCACAAACCACACATGGATCAAGCAGTGTCATTGCATGTGTGTTCTTTCCACAAACCACATATGGATCAACCAGTGGTCATTGCATGTGTGTTCTTTTCACAAACCACATATGGATCAACCAGTGGTCATTGCATGTGTGTTCTTTTAACAAACCACATGTGAACCCACTAGAGTCATTGCATGTGTGTTCTTATACTAAAACCAACACTAGAGTCATTGCATGTGTGTTATTTCCACAAACCACACATGGATCAACCACTAGAGTCATTGTATGTGTGTTCTTTGCACAAACCACACATGGATCAACCAGTGTCATTGCATGTGTGTTCTTTCCACAAACCACATATGGATCAACCAGTGGTCATTCCATGTGTGTTATTTTCACAATCCACACATGGATCAACCACTGTCATTCCATGTGTGTTATTTCCACAAACCAGACATGGATGAACCTCTAGAGTCATTGCATGTGTGTTATTTCCGCAAACCAGATATGGATCAACCACTAGAGTCATTGTATGTGTGTTCTTTCCACAAATCACACATGGATCAACCACTAGAGTCATTGCATGTGTGTTCTTTCTACAAACCACACATGGATCAACCAGTGGAATTGCATGTGTCTTCTTTCCACCAACCACATATGAATCAATCAGTGGTCATTGCATGTGTGTTATTTTCCACAAACCACTTATGGATCCATTAGAGTCATTGCATGTGTGTTATTTCCACAAACCACACATGGATCAACCACTAGAGTCATTGCATGTGTGTTATTTCTACAAACCACACATGGATAAACTAGTGTCATTGCATGTGTATTGTTTCCACAAACCACACATGGATCAACAAGTCGTCATTGCATGTGTTTTCTTATACTATAACCAGCACTAGAGTCATTGCATGTGTGTTCTTTCCACAAACCACTTATGGATCCACCAGTGTTCATTGCATGTATGTTCTTTCCACAAACCACTTATGGATCAACCAGTGGTCATTGCATGTGTGTTCTTTTCCACAAACCACACATGGATAAACCGGTGGCATTCCATGTGTATTCTTTTCACAAACCACATGTGGACCCACTAGAGTCATTGCATGTGTGTTCTTATACTAAAACCAGCACTAGAGTCATTGCATGTGCGTTCTTTTCACAAACCACATATGGATCAACCCCTATCATTGCATGTGTGTTATTTCCACAAACCACACATGGATCAACCACTAGAGTAATTGGATGTGTGTTATTTCCACAAACCACACATGGATCAACCACTAGAGTCATTGCATGTGTGTTCTTTCCACAAACCACACATGGATCCACCACTGTCATTGCATGTGTGTTCTTTCCACAAACCACACATGGATCAACAAGTGGTCATTGCATGTGTGTTCTTTTCACAAACCACATATGGATCCATTAGAGTCATTGCATGTGTGTTCTTATACTAAAACTAGCACTAGAGTCATTGCATCTGTGTTCTTTCCACAAACCACACATGGATCAACAAGTGGTCATTGCATGTGTGTTCTTTTCAGAAACCACATATGGATCCATTAGAGTAATTGCATGTGTGTTCTTATACTAAAACTATCACTAGAGTCATTGCATGTGTGTTCTTTTCACAAACCACACATGGATCAACCAATATTCATTGCATGTGTGTTCTTTTCCACAAGCCACATATGGATCAACCAGTGGTCATTGCATGTGTGTTCTTTCCACAAACCACACATGGATCAACCAGTGGTCATTGCATGTGTGTTCTTTTCCACAAACCACACATGGATCAAGCAGTGTCATTGCATGTGTGTTCTTTCCACAAACCACATATGGATCAACCAGTGGTCATTGCATGTGTGTTCTTTTCACAGACTACATATGGATCAACCAGTGGTCATTGCAAGTGTGTTCTTTTCACAAACCACATGTAAACCCACTAGAGTCATTGCATGTGTGTTCTTATACTAAAACCAACACTAGAGTCATTGCATATGTGTTATTTCCACAAACCACACATGGATCAACCACTAGAGTCATTGCATGTGTGTTCTTTGCACAAACCACACATGGATCAACCAGTGTCATTGCATGTGTGTTCTTTTCACAAAACCACACATGGATCAACCACTGTCATTGCATGTGTGTTATTTCCACAAGGATGAACCACTAGAGTCATCGCATGTGTGTTATTTCCACAAACCACACATGGATCAACCATTAGAGTCATTGCATGTGTGTTCTTTCCACAAACCACACATGGATTAACCACTAGAGTCAGTGCATGTGTGTTCTTTCCACAAACCACACATGGATCCACCACTGTCATTGCATGTGTGTTCTTTCCACAAACCACACATGGATCAACAAGTGGTCATTGCATGTGTGTTCTTTTCGGAAACCACATATGGATCCATTAGAGTAATTGCATGTGTGTTATTATACTAAAACTAGCACTAGAGTCATTGCATGTGTGTTCTTTCCAAAAACCACTTATGGATCCACCAGTGTTCATTGCATGTGTGTTCTTTTCACAAACAACATATGGATCCACCAGTGGTCACTACATGAGTGTTCTTTCCACAAACCACTTATGGATCAATCTGTGGTCATTGCATGTGTGTTCTTTCCACAAACCACTTATGGATCAACTAGTGGTCATTGCATGTGTGTTCTTTCCATAAACCACTTATGGACCAACCATTGGCATTGCATGTGTGTTCTTTTCACAAACTACATGTGGACCCACTAGAGTCATTGCATGTGTGTTCTTTTCACAAACCACACATGGATCAACCATTGGTCATTGCATGTGTGTTCTTTTCAACAAACCACATATGGATCAACTAGTGGTCATTGCATGTGTGTTCTTTCCGCAAACCACACATGGATCAACCAGTGGTCATTGCATGTGTGTTCTTTTCCACAAACCACACATAGATCAAGCAGTGTCATTGCATGTGTGTTCTTTCCACAAACCACATATGGATCAACCAGTGGTCATTGCATGTGTGTTCTTTTCACAAACCACATATGGATCAACCAGTGGTCATTGCAAGTGTGTTCTTTTCACAAACCACATATGAACCCACTAGAGTCATTGCATGTGTATTCTTATACTAAAACCAACACTAGAGTGATTGCATGTGTGTTATTTCCACAAACCACACATGGATCAACCACTAGAGTCATTGCATGTGTGTTCTTTGCACAAACCACGCATGGATCAACCAGTGGTCATTGCATGTGTGTTCTTTTCCACAAACCACACATGGATCAAGAAGTGTCATTCCATGTGTGTTCTTTCCACAAACAACATATGGATCAACCAGTGGTCATTGCATGTGTGTTCTTTTCACAAACCACACATGGATCAACCACTGTCATTGCATGTGTGTTATTTCCACAAAGCACACATGGATCAACCACTAGAGTCATTGCATGTGTGTTCTTTCCACAAAACACACATGGATCAAGCAGTGTCATTGCATGTGTGTTCTTTCCACAAACCACATATGGATCAACCAGTGGTCATTGCATGTGTGTTCTTTTCACAAACCACATATGGATCAACCAGTGGTCATTGCATGTGTGTTCTTTTCACAAACCACATGTGAACCCACTAGATACATTGCATGTGTGTTCTTATACTAAAACCAACACTAGAGTCATTGCATGTGTGTTATTTCCACAAACCACACATGGATCAACCACTAGAGTCATTGCATGTGTGTTCTTTGCACAAACCACACATGGATCAACCAGTGTCATTGCATGTGTGTTCTTTCCACAAACCACATATGGATCAACCAGTGGTCATTCCATGTGTGTTATTTTCACAATCCACACATGGATTAACCACTGTCATTGCATGTGTGTTATTTCCACAAACCAGACATGGATGAACCTCTAGAGTCATTGCATGTGTGTTATTTCCGCAAACCACACATGGATCAACCTCTAGAGTCATTGCATGTGTGTTCTTTCCACAAACCACACATGGATCAACTACTAGAGTCATTGCATGTGTGTTCTTTATACAAACCACACATGGATCAACCAGTGGCATTGCATGTCTCTTCTTTCCACCAACCACATATGAATCAATCAGTGGTCATTGCATGTGTGTTATTTTCCACAAACCACTTATGGATCCATTAGAGTCATTGCATGTGTGTTATTTCCACAAACCACACATGGATCAACCACTAGAGTCATTGCATGTGTGTTATTTCTACAAACCACACATGGATAAACCAGTGTAATTGCATGTGTATTGTTTCCACAAACCACACATGGAGCAACAAGTCGTCATTGCATGTGTTTTCTTATACTATAACGAGCACTAGAGTCATTGCCTGTGTGTTCTTTCCACAAACCATTTATGGATCCACCAGTGTTCATTGCATGTATGTTCTTTCCACAAACCACTTATGGATCAACCAGTGGTCATTGCATGTGTGTTCTTTTCCACAAACCACACATGGATAAACCGGTGGCATTCCATGTGTATTCTTTTCACAAACCACATGTGGACCCACTAGAGTCATTGCATGTGTGTTCTTTCCACTAACCACACATGGATCCACCACTGTCATTGCATGTGTGTTCTTTCCACAAACCACACATGGATCAACAAGTGGTCATTGCATGTGTGTTCTTTTCACAAACCACATATGGATCCATTAGAGTCATTGCATGTGTGTTCTTATACTAAAACTAGCACTAGAGTCATTGCATCTGTGTTCTTTCCACAAACCACACATGGATCAACAAGTGGTCATTGCATGTGTGTTCTTTTCAGAAACCACATATGGATCCATTAGAGTAATTGCATGTGTGTTCTTATACTAAAACTATCACTAGAGTCAATGCATGTGTGTTCTTTTCACAAACCACACATGGATCAACCAATAGTCATTGCATGTGTGTTCTTTTCCACAAGCCACATATGGATCAACCAGTGGTCATTGCATGTGTGTTCTTTCCACAAACCACACATGGATCAACCAGTGGTCATTGCATGTGTGTTCTTTTCCACAAACCACACATGGATCAAGCAGTGTCATTGCATGTGTGTTCTTTCCACAAACCACATATGGATCAACCAGTGGTCATTGCATGTGTGTTCTTTTCACAGACTACATATGGATCAACCAGTGGTCATTGCAAGTGTGTTCTTTTCACAAACCACATGTGAACCCACTAGAGTCATTGCATGTGTGTTCTTATACTAAAACCAACACTAGAGTCATTGCATATGTGTTATTTCCACAAACCACACATGGATCAACCACTAGAGTCATTGCATGTGTGTTCTTTGCACAAACCACACATGGATCAACCAGTGTCATTGCATGTGTGTTCTTTTCACAAAACCACACATGGATCAACCACTGTCATTGCATGTGTGTTATTTCCACAAGGATGAACCACTAGAGTCATCGCATGTGTGTTATTTCCACAAACCACACATGGATCAACCATTAGAGTCATTGCATGTGTGTTCTTTCCACAAACCACACATGGATTAACCACTAGAGTCAGTGCATGTGTGTTCTTTCCACAAACCACACATGGATCCACCACTGTCATTGCATGTGTGTTCTTTCCACAAACCACACATGGATCAACAAGTGGTCATTGCATGTGTGTTCTTTTCGGAAACCACATATGGATCCATTAGAGTAATTGCATGTGTGTTATTATACTAAAACTAGCACTAGAGTCATTGCATGTGTGTTCTTTCCACAAACCACTTATGGATCCACCAGTGTTCATTGCATGTGTGTTCTTTTCACAAACAACATATGGATCCACCAGTGGTCACTACATGAGTGTTCTTTCCACAAACCACTTATGGATCAATCTGTGGTCATTGCATGTGTGTTCTTTCCACAAACCACACATGGATCAACCAGTGGTCATTGCATGTGTGTTCTTTTCCACAAACCACACATGGATCAAGCAGTGTCATTGCATGTGTGTTCTTTCCACAAACCACATATGGATCAACCAGTGGTCATTGCATGTGTGTTCTTTTCACAGACTACATATGGATCAACCAGTGGTCATTGCAAGTGTGTTCTTTTCACAAACCACATGTGAACCCACTAGAGTCATTGCATGTGTGTTCTTATACTAAAACCAACACTAGAGTCATTGCATATGTGTTATTTCCACAAACCACACATGGATCAACCACTAGAGTCATTGCATGTGTGTTCTTTGCACAAACCACACATGGATCAACCAGTGTCATTGCATGTGTGTTCTTTTCACAAAACCACACATGGATCAACCACTGTCATTGCATGTGTGTTATTTCCACAAGGATGAACCACTAAAGTCATCGCATGTGTGTTATTTCCACAAACCACACATGGATCAACCATTAGAGTCATTGCATGTGTGTTCTTTCCACAAACCACACATGGATTAACCACTAGAGTCAGTGCATGTGTGTTCTTTCCACAAACCACACATGGATCCACCACTGTCATTGCATGTGTGTTCTTTCCACAAACCACACATGGATCAACAAGTGGTCATTGCATGTGTGTTCTTTTCGGAAACCACATATGGATCCATTAGAGTAATTGCATGTGTGTTATTATACTAAAACTAGCACTAGAGTCATTGCATGTGTGTTCTTTCCACAAACCACTTATGGATCCACCAGTGTTCATTGCATGTGTGTTCTTTTCACAAACAACATATGGATCCACCAGTGGTCACTACATGAGTGTTCTTTCCACAAACCACTTATGGATCAATCTGTGGTCATTGCATGTGTGTTCTTTCCACAAACCACTTATGGATCAACTAGTGGTCATTGCATGTGTGTTCTTTCCATAAACCACGTATGGACCAACCATTGGCATTGCATGTGTGTTCTTTTCACAAACTACATGTGGACCCACTAGAGTCATTGCATGTGTGTTCTTTTCACAAACCACACATGGATCAACCATTTGTCATTGCATGTGTGTTCTTTTCAACAAACCACATATGGATCAACTAGTGGTCATTGCATGTGTGTTCTTTCTGCAAACCACACATGGATCAACCAGTGGTCATTGCATGTGTGTTCTTTTCCACAAACCACACATAGATCAAGCAGTGTCATTGCATGTGTGTTCTTTCCACAAACCACATATGGATCAACCAGTGGTCATTGCATGTGTGTTCTTTTCACAAACCACATATGGATCAACCAGTGGTCATTGCAAGTGTGTTCTTTTCACAAACCACATGTGAACCCACTAGAGTCATTGCATGTGTATTCTTATACTAAAACCAACACTAGAGTCATTGCATGTGTGTTATTTCCACAAACCACACATGGATCAACCACTAGAGTCATTGCATGTGTGTTCTTTGCACAAACCACACATGGATCAACCAGTGGTCATTGCATGTGTGTTCTTTTCCACAAACCACACATGGATCAAGAAGTGTCATTCCATGTGTGTTCTTTCCACAAACCACATATGGATCAACCAGTGGTCATTGCATGTGTGTTCTTTTCATAAACCACACATGGATCAACCACTGTCATTGCATGTGTGTTATTTCCACAAAGCACACATGGATCAACCACTAGAGTCATTGCATGTGTGTTCTTTCCACAAACCACACATGGATCAAGCAGTGTCATTGCATGTGTGTTCTTTCCACAAACCACATATGGATCAACCAGTGGTTATTGCATGTGTGTTCTTTTCACAAACCACATATGGATCAACCAGTGGTCATTGCATGTGTGTTCTTTTCACAAACCACATGTGAACCCACTAGAGTCATTGCATGTGTGTTCTTATACTAAAACCAACACTAGAGTCATTGCATGTGTGTTATTTCCACAAACCACACATGGATCAACCACTAGAGTCATTGCATGTGTGTTCTTTGCACAAACCACACATGGATCAACCAGTGTCATTGCATGTGTGTTCTTTCCACAAACCACATATGGATCAACCAGTGGTCATTCCATGTGTGTTATTTTCACAATCCACACATGGATGAACCACTGTCATTGCATGTGTGTTATTTCCACAAACCAGACATGGATGAACCTCTAGAGTCATTGCATGTGTGTTATTTCCGCAAACCACACATGGATCAACCACTAGAGTCATTGCATGTGTGTTCTTTCCACAAACCACACATGGATCAACCACTAGAGTCATTGCATGTGTGTTCTTTATATAAACCACACATGGATCAACCAGTGGCATTGCATGTCTCTTCTTTCCACCAACCACATATGAATCACTCAGTGGTCATTGCATGTGTGTTATTTTCCACAAACCACTTATGGATCCATTAGAGTCATTGCATGTGTGTTATTTCCACAAACCACACATGGATCAACCACTAGAGTCATTGCATGTGTGTTATTTCTACAAACCACACATGGATAAACCAGTGTCATTGCATGTGTATTGTTTCCACAAACCACACATGGAGCAACAAGTCGTCATTGCATGTGTTTTCTTATACTATAACGAGCACTAGAGTCATTGCATGTGTGTTCTTTCCACAAACCACTTATGGATCCACCAGTATTCATTGCATGTATGTTCTTTCCACAAACCACTTATGGATCAACCAGTGGTCATTGCATGTGTGTTCTTTTCCACAAACCACACATGGATAAACCGGTGGCATTCCATGTGTATTCTTTTCACAAACCACATGTGGACCCACTAGAGTCATTGCATGTGTGTTCTTATACTAAAACCAGCACTAGAGTCATTGCATGTGCGTTCTTTGCACAAACCACATATGGATCAACCACTATCATTGCATGTGTGTTATTTCCACAAACCACACATGGATCAACCACTAGAGTCATTGCATGTGTGTTATTTCCACAAACCACACATGGATCAACCACTAGAGTCATTGCATGTGTGTTCTTTCCACAAACCACACATGGATCCACCACTGTCATTGCATGTGTGTTCTTTCCACAAACCACACATGGATTAACAAGTGGTCATTGCATGTGTGTTCTTTTCACAAACCACATATGGATCCATTAGAGTCATTGCATGTGTCTTCTTATACTAAAACTAGCACTAGAGTCATTGCATGTGTGTTCTTTCCACAAACCACACATGGATCGAGCAGTGTTCATTGCATGTGTGTTCTTTTCACAAACAACATATCGATCCACCAGTGGTCACTGCATGTGTGTTCTTTTCACGAACCATATATGGATCAACCAGTGGTCATTGCATGTGTGTTCTTTTCCACAAACCACATATGGATCAACCAGTGGTCATTGCATGTGTGTTCTTTCCACAAACCACACATGGATCAACCAGTGGTCATTGCATGTGTGTTCTTTTACACAAACCACACATGTATCAAGGAGTGTCATTGCATGTGCGTTCTTTCCACAAACCACATATGGATCAACCAGAGGTCATTGCATGTGTGTTCTTTTCACAAACCACACATGGATCAACCACTGTCATTGCATGTGTGTTATTTCCACAAACCACACATGGATCAACCACTAGAGTCATTGCATGTGTGTTGTTTGCACAAACCACACATGGATCAACCACTAGAGTCATTGCATATGTGTTCTTTCCACAAACCACACATGGATCCACCACTGTCATTGCATGTGCGTTCTTTCCACAAACCACACATGGATCAACAAGTGGTCATTGCATGTGTGTTCGTTTCACAAACCACATATGGATCCATTAGAGTCATTGCATGTGTGTTATTTCCACAAACCACACATGGATCAACCACTAGAGTCATTGCATGTGTGTTATTTCTACAAACCACACATGGATAAACCAGTGTCATTGCATGTGTATTGTTTCCACAAACCACACATGGAGCAACAAGTCGTCATTGCATGTGTTTTCTTATACTATAACGAGCACTAGAGTCATTGCATGTGTGTTCTTTCCACAAACCACTTATGGATCCACCAGTATTCATTGCATGTATGTTCTTTCCACAAACCACTTATGGATCAACCAGTGGTCATTGCATGTGTGTTCTTTTCCACAAACCACACATGGATAAACCGGTGGCATTCCATGTGTATTCTTTTCACAAACCACATGTGGACCCACTAGAGTCATTGCATGTGTGTTCTTATACTAAAACCAGCACTAGAGTCATTGCATGTGCGTTCTTTGCACAAACCACATATGGATCAACCACTATCATTGCATGTGTGTTATTTCCACAAACCACACATGGATCAACCACTAGAGTCATTGCATGTGTGTTATTTCCACAAACCACACATGGATCAACCACTAGAGTCATTGCATGTGTGTTCTTTCCACAAACCACACATGGATCCACCACTGTCATTGCATGTGTGTTCTTTCCACAAACCACACATGGATTAACAAGTGGCCATTGCATGTGTGTTCTTTTCACAAACCACATATGGATCCATTAGAGTCATTGCATGTGTCTTCTTATACTAAAACTAGCACTAGAGTCATTGCATGTGTGTTCTTTCCACAAACCACACATGGATCGAGCAGTGTTCATTGCATGTGTGTTCTTTTCACAAACAACATATCGATCCACCAGTGGTCACTGCATGTGTGTTCTTTTCACGAACCATATATGGATCAACCAGTGGTCATTGCATGTGTGTTCTTTTCCACAAACCACATATGGATCAACCAGTGGTCATTGCATGTGTGTTCTTTCCACAAACCACACATGGATCAACCAGTGGTCATTGCATGTGTGTTCTTTTACACAAACCACACATGTATCAAGGAGTGTCATTCCATGTGCGTTCTTTCCACAAACCACATGTGGATCAACCAGAGGTCATTGCATGTGTGTTCTTTTCACAAACCACACATGGATCAACCACTGTCATTGCATGTGTGTTATTTCCACAAACCACAGATGGATCAACCACTAGAGTCATTGCATGTGTGTTGTTTGCACAAACCACACATGGATCAACCACAAGAGTCATTGCACATGTGTTCTTTCCACAAACCACACATGTATCCACCACTGTCATTGAATGTGCGTTCTTTCCACAACCCACACATGGATCAACAAGTGGTCATTGCATGTGTGTTCTTTTCACAAACCACATATGGATCCATTAGAGTCATTGCATGTGTGTTCTTATACTAAAACTAGCACTAGAGTCATTGCATCTGTGTTCTTTCCACAAACCACACATGGATCAACAAGTGGTCATTGCATGTGTGTTCTTTTCAGAAACCACATATGGATCCATTAGAGTAATTGCATGTGTGTTCTTATACTAAAACTATCACTAGAGTCATTGCATGTGTGTTCTTTTCACAAACCACACATGGATCAACCAATAGTCATTGCATGTGTGTTCTTTTCCACAAGCCACATATGGATCAACCAGTGGTCATTGCATGTGTGTTCTTTCCACAAACCACACATGGATCAACCAGTGGTCATTGCATGTGTGTTCTTTTCCACAAACCACACATGGATCAAGCAGTGTCATTGCATGTGTGTTATTTCCACAAACCACATATGGATCAACCAGTGGTCATTGCATGTGTGTTCTTTTCACAAACTACATATGGATCAACCAGTGGTCATTGCAAGTGTGTTCTTTTCACAAACCACATGTGAACCCACTAGAGTCATTGCATGTGTGTTCTTATACTAAAACCAACACTAGAGTCATTGCATATGTGTTATTTCCACAAACCACACATGGATCAACCACTAGAGTCATTGCATGTGTGTTCTTTGCACAAACCACACATGGATCAACCAGTGTCATTGCATGTGTGTTCTTTCCACAAACCACATATGGATCAACTAGTGGTCATTGCATGTGTGTTCCTTTCACAAAACCACACATGGATCAACCACTGTCATTGCATGTGTGTTATTTCCACAAGGATGAACCACTAGAGTCATTGCATGTGTGTTATTTCCACAAACCACACATGGATCAACCATTAGAGTCATTGCATGTGTGTTCTTTCCACAAACCACACATGGATTAACCACTAGAGTCAGTGCATGTGTGTTCTTTCCACAAACCACACATGGATCCACCACTGTCATTGCATGTGTGTTCTTTCCACAAACCACACATGGATCAACAAGTGGTCATTGCATGTGTGTTCTTTTCGGAAACCACATATGGATCCATTAGAGTCATTGCATGTGTGTTCTTATACTAAAACTAGCACTAGAGTCATTGCATGTGTGTTCTTTCCACAAACCACTTATGGATCCACCAGTGTTCATTGCATATGTGTTCTTTTCACAAACAACATATGGATCCACCAGTGGTCACTGTATGTGTGTTCTTTCCACAAACCACTTATGGATCAATCAGTGGTCATTGCATGTGTGTTCTTTCCGCAAACCACTTATGGATCAACTAGTGGCGATTGCATGTGTGTTCTTTCCACAAACCACATGTGAACCCACTAGAGTCATTGCATGTGTATTCTTATACTAAAACCAACACTAGAGTCATTGCATGTGTGTTATTTCCACAAACCACACATGGATCAACCACTAGAGTCATTGCATGTGTGTTCTTTTCACAAACCACACATGGATCAACCAGTGGTCATTGCATGTGTGTTCTTTTCCACAAACCACACACGGATGAAGAAGTGTCATTGCATGTGTGTTCTTTCCACAAACCACATATGGATCAACCAGTGGTCATTGCATGTGTGTTATTTTCACAAACCACACATGGATCAACCACTGTCATTGCATGTGTGTTATTTTCACAAACCACACATGGATGAACCACTAGAGTCATTGCATGTGTGTTATTTCCACAAACCACACATGGATCAACCACTAGAGTCATTGCATATGTGTTCTTTCCACAAACCACACATGGATCCACCACTGTCATTGCATGTGTGTTCTTTCCACAAACCACACATGGATCAACAAGTGGTCATTGCATGTGTGTTATTTTCACAAACCACATATGGATCCATTAGAGTCATTGCATGTGTGTTCTTATACTAAAACTAGCACTAGAGTCATTGCATGTGTGTTCTTTCCACAAACCACACATGGATCAACAAGTGGTCATTGCATGTGTGTTCTTTGCACAAACCACATATGGATCCATTAGAGTCATTGCATGTGTGTTCTTTTCACAGACTACATATGGATCAACCAGTGGTCATTGCAAGTGTGTTCTTTTCACAAACCACATGTGAACCCACTAGAGTCATTGCATGTGTGTTCTTATACTAAAACCAACACTAGAGTCATTGCATCTATGTTATTTCCACAAACCACACATGGATCAACCACTAGAGTCATTGCATGTGTGTTCTTTGCACAAACCACACATGGATCAACCAGTGTCATTGCATGTGTGTTCTTTCCACAAACTACATATGGATCAACCAGTGGTCATTGCATGTGTGTCCTTTTCACAAACCACACATGGATTAACCACTGTCATTGCATGTGTGTTATTTCCACAACCCACACATGGATGAACCACTAGAGTCATTGCATGTGTGTTATTTCCACAAACCACACATGGATCAACCACTAGAGTCATTGCATGTGTTTTCTTTCCACGAACCATACATGGATTAACCACTAGAGTCAGTGCATGTGTGTTCTTTCCACAAACCAAACATGGATCAACCAGAGTCATTGCATGTGTGTTCTTTCCACAAACCACACATTGATCCACAACTGTCATTGCATGTGTGTTCTTTCCACAAACCACACATGGATCAACAAGTGGTCATTGCATGTATGTTCTTTTCAGAAACCACATATGGATCCATTAGAGTCAGTGCATGTGTGTTCTTATACTAAAACTAGCACTAGAGTCATTGCATGTGTGTTCTTTCCACAAACCACTTATGGATCCACTAGTGTTCATTGCATGTGTGTTCTTTTCACAAACAACATATGGATCCACCAGTGGTCACTGTATGTGTGTTCTTTCCACAAACCACTTATGGATCAATCAGTGGTCATTGCATGTGTGTTCTTTCCACAAACCACTTATGGATCAACTAGTGGCCATTGCATGTGTGTTCTTTCCACAAACCACATATGGATCAACCAGTGGTCATTGCATGTGTGTTCTTTTCACAAACTACATATTTGTCAACCAGTGGTCATTGCATGTGTGTTCTTATACTAAAACCAACACTAGAGTCATTGCATCTGTGTTATTTCCACAAACCACACATGGATCAACCACTAGAGTCATTGCATCTGTGTTCTTTGCACAAACCACACATGGATCAACCAGTGTCATTGCATGTGTGTTCTTTCCACAAACCACATATGGATCAACCAGTGGTCATTGCATGTGTGTTCTTTTCACAAACCACACATGGATCAACCACTGTCATTGCATGTGTGTTATTTCCACAAACCACACATGGATGAACTAATAGAGTCACTGCATGTGTGTTATTTCCACAAACCACACATGGATCAACCACTAGAGTCATTGCATGTGTGTTCTTTCCACAAACCACACATGGATTTACCACTAGAGTCAGTGCATGTGTGTTCTTTCCACAAACCACACATGGATCAACCAGAGTCATTGCATGTGTGTTCTTTCCACAAACCACACATGGATCCACAACTGTCATTGCATGTGTGTTCTTTCCACAAACCACACATGGATCAACAAGTGGTCATTGCATGTGTGTTCTTTTCAGAAACCACATATGGATCCATTAGAGTCATTGCATGTGTGTTCTTATACTAAAACTAGCACTAGAGTCATTGCATGTGTGTTCTTTCCACAAACCACTTATGGATCAACAAGTGGCCATTGCATGTGTGTTCTTTCCACAAACCACTTATGGATCAACCAGTGGCATTGCATGTGTGTTCTTTTCACAAACTACATGTGGACCCACTAGAGTCATTGCATGTGTGTTCTTAAACTAACTAGCACTAGAGTCATTGCATGTGTGTTCTTATACTAAAACTAGCACTAGATTCATTTCATGTGTGTTCTTTTCACAAACCACACATGGATCAACCAGTGGTCATTGCATGTGTGTTCTTTTCCACAAAACACATATGGATCAACCAGTGGTCATTGCATGTGTGTTCTTTCCACAAACCACACATGGATCAACCAGTGGTCATTGCATGTGTGTTCTTTTCCACAAAACACATATGGATCAACCAGTGGTCATTGCATGTGTGCTCTTTTCACAAACCACACATGGATGAACCACTAGAGTCATTGCAGGTGTGTTATTTCCACAAACCACACATGGATAAAGCACTACAGTCATTGCATGTGTGTTCTTTCCACAAACCACACATGGATCTACCACTAGAGTCATTGCATGTGTGTTCTTTCCACAAACCACACATGGATCAACCAGTGGTCATTGCATGTGTGTTCTTTTCCACAAACCACACATGGATCAAGCAGTGTCATTGCATGTGTGTTATTTCCACAAACCACATATGGATCAACCAGTGGTCATTGCATGTGTGTTCTTTTCACAAACTACATATGGATCAACCAGTGGTCATTGCAAGTGTGTTCTTTTCACAAACCACATGTGAACCCACTAGAGTCATTGCATGTGTGTTCTTATACTAAAACCAACACTAGAGTCATTGCATATGTGTTATTTCCACAAACCACACATGGATCAACCACTAGAGTCATTGCATGTGTGTTCTTTGCACAAACCACACATGGATCAACAAGTGTCATTGCATGTGTGTTCTTTCCACAAACCACATATGGATCAACTAGTGGTCATTGCATGTGTGTTCCTTTCACAAAACCACACATGGATCAACCACTGTCATTGCATGTGTGTTATTTCCACAAGGATGAACCACTAGAGTCATTGCATGTGTGTTATTTCCACAAACCACACATGGATCAACCATTAGAGTCATTGCATGTGTGTTCTTTCCACAAACCACACATGGGGCCCAAGGCTCGACTAACAAAGGCCAATGGATGGTTATCCTGAAGCAGAACAGCACCAGTGCCCGAATCAGATGCATCAGTTTCTAGCACAAACTGCTTGTTAAAGTCAGGTAAAGCAAGTACAGGTGCACTGATTAATTCAATTTCAACGCTTGAAAGGAAGTCTCAGATTCCGGAGTCCAAATAAAAGGCACATTCTTGCGAAGCATATTAGTGAGTGGTTTAGACAGAACTCCATAATGTCGAACAAACTTCCGATAGTATATCCAGATATACCAAGAAAGCCCCGAAGTTCTTTGACATTGGTTGGCCTCCTTCACATCCACAATTTGCATTTTTGATTCAT
The DNA here is from genome assembly GCA_916181665.1 of Avena sativa. Classification (NCBI taxonomy): domain Eukaryota; kingdom Viridiplantae; phylum Streptophyta; class Magnoliopsida; order Poales; family Poaceae; genus Avena; species Avena sativa. The sequence goes on along the minus strand of OV702289.1, from coordinate 535,698,265 downwards.
TGGTAGAAACGCCTTGTTGACTGATGACATGCCCCAGATAAGCAATGCTACGCTGAGCGAAGGAGCACTTAGACCTTTTGATACGCCACTGATACAGTTGCAGCAACTTCAAGACTTCTGTGAAATGTGCCAATGAGCCTCATAAGAATTGATTGTGCCCAACAAACGCAGAGTGCGAGGTGCCTCAGTACCAGTAAGTGCTGCCTGATTAACCACTAGAGTCAGTGCATGTGTGTTCTTTCCACAAACCACACATGGATCCACCACTGTCATTGCATGTGTGTTCTTTCCACAAACCACACATGGATCAACAAGTGGTCATTGCATGTGTGTTCTTTTCGGAAACCACATATGGATCCATTAGAGTCATTGCATGTGTGTTCTTATACTAAAACTAGCACTAGATTCATTGCATGTGTGTTCTTTCCACAAACCACTTATGGATCCACCAGTGTTCATTGCATATGTGTTCTTTTCACAAACAACATATGGATCCACCAGTGGTCACTGTATGTGTGTTCTTTCCACAAACCACTTATGGATCAATCAGTGGTCATTGCATGTGTGTTCTTTACACAAACCACTTATGGATCAACTAGTGGCGATTGCATGTTTGTTCTTTCCACAAACCACATGTGAACCCACTAGAGTCATTGCATGTGTATTCTTATACTAAAACCAACACTAGAGTCATTGCATGTGTGTTATTTCCACAAACCACACATGGATCAACCACTAGAGTCATTGCATGTGTGTTCTTTTCACAAACCACACATGGATCAACCAGTGGTCATTACATGTGTGTTCTTTTCCACAAACCACACACGGATGAAGAAGTGTCATTGCATGTGTGTTCTTTCCACAAACCACATATGGATCAACCAGTGGTCATTGCATGTGTGTTATTTTCACAAACCACACATGGATCAACCACTGTCATTGCATGTGTGTTATTTTCACAAACCACACATGGATGAACCACTAGAGTCATTGCATGTGTGTTATTTCCACAAACCACACATGGATCAACCACTAGAGTCATTGCATCTGTGTTCTTTCCACAAACCACACATGGATCCACCACTGTCATTGCATGTGTGTTCTTTCCACAAACCACACATGGATCAACAAGTGGTCATTGCATGTGTGTTATTTTCACAAGCCACATATGGATCCATTAGAGTCATTGCATGTGTGTTCTTATACTAAAACTAGCACTAGAGTCATTGCATGTGTGTTCTTTCCACAAACCACACATGGATCAACAAGTGGTCATTGCATGTGTGTTCTTTGCACAAACCACATATGGATCCATTAGAGTCATTGCATGTGTGTTCTTTTCACAGACTACATATGGATCAACCAGTGGTCATTGCAAGTGTGTTCTTTTCACAAACCACATGTGAACCCACTAGAGTCATTGCATGTGTGTTCTTATACTAAAACCAACACTAGAGTCATTGCATCTATGTTATTTCCACAAACCACACATGGATCAACCACTAGAGTCATTGCATGTGTGTTCTTTGCACAAACCACACATGGATCAACCAGTGTCATTGCATGTGTGTTCTTTCCACAAACTACATATGGATCAACCAGTGGTCATTGCATGTGTGTCCTTTTCACAAACCACACATGGATTAACCACTGTCATTGCATGTGTGTTATTTCCACAACCCACACATGGATGAACCACTAGAGTCATTGCATGTGTGTTATTTCCACAAACCACACATGGATCAACCACTAGAGTCATTGCATGTGTGTTCTTTCCACGAACCATACATGGATTAACCACTAGAGTCAGTGCATGTGTGTTCTTTCCACAAACCAAACATGGATCAACCAGAGTCATTGCATGTGTGTTCTTTCCACAAACCACACATTGATCCACAACTGTCATTGCATGTGTGTTCTTTCCACAAACCACACATGGATCAACAAGTGGTCATTGCATGTATGTTCTTTTCAGAAACCACATATGGATCCATTAGAGTCAGTGCATGTGTGTTCTTATACTAAAACTAGCACTAGAGTCATTGCATGTGTGTTCTTTCCACAAACCACTTATGGATCCACTAGTGTTCATTGCATGTGTGTTCTTTTCACAAACAACATATGGATCCACCAGTGGTCACTGTATGTGTGTTCTTTCCACAAACCACTTATGGATCAATCAGTGGTCATTGCATGTGTGTTCTTTCCACAAACCACTTATGGATCAACTAGTGGCCATTGCATGTGTGTTCTTTCCACAAACCACATATGGATCAACCAGTGGTCATTGCATGTGTGTTCTTTTCACAAACTACATATTTGTCAACCAGTGGTCATTGCATGTGTGTTCTTATACTAAAACCAACACTAGAGTCATTGCATCTGTGTTATTTCCACAAACCACACATGGATCAACCACTAGAGTCATTGCATCTGTGTTCTTTGCACAAACCACACATGGATCAACCAGTGTCATTGCATGTGTGTTGTTTCCACAAACCACATATGGATCAACCAGTGGTCATTGCATGTGTGTTCTTTTCACAAACCACACATGGATCAACCACTGTCATTGCATGTGTGTTATTTCCACAAACCACACATGGATGAACTAATAGAGTCACTGCATGTGTGTTATTTCCACAAACCACACATGGATCAACCACTTGAGTCATTGCATGTGTGTTCTTTCCACAAACCACACATGGATTTACCACTAGAGTCAGTGCATGTGTGTTCTTTCCACAAACCACACATGGATCAACCAGAGTCATTGCATGTGTGTTCTTTCCACAAACCACACATGGATCCACAACTGTCATTGCATGTGTGTTCTTTCCACAAACCACACATGGATCAACAAGTGGTCATTGCATGTGTGTTCTTTTCAGAAACCACATATGGATCCATTAGAGTCATTGCATGTGTGTTCTTATACTAAAACTAGCACTAGAGTCATTGCATGTGTGTTCTTTCCACAAACCACTTATGGATCAACAAGTGGCCATTGCATGTGTGTTCTTTCCACAAACCACTTATGGATCAACCAGTGGCATTGCATGTGTGTTCTTTTCACAAACTACATGTGGACCCACTAGAGTCATTGCATGTGTGTTCTTAAACTAACTAGCACTAGAGTCATTGCATGTGTGTTCTTACACTAAAACTAGCACTAGATTCATTTCATGTGTGTTCTTTTCACAAACCACACATGGATCAACCAGTGGTCATTGCATGTGTGTTCTTTTCCACAAAACACATATGGATCAACCAGTGGTCATTGCATGTGTGTTCTTTCCACAAACCACACATGGATCAATCAGTGTCATTGCATGTGTGTTCTTTCCACAAACCACATATGGATCAACCAGTGGTCATTGCATGTGTGTTCTTTTCACAAACCACATATGGATCAACCAGTGGTCATTGCATGTGTGTTCTTTTCACAAACCACATGTGAACCCACTAGAGTCATTGCATGTGTGTTCTTATACTAAAACCAACACTAGAGTCATTGCATGTGTGTTATTTCCACAAACCACACATGGATCAACCACTAGAGTCATTGCATGTGTGTTCTTTGCACAAACCACACATGGATCAAACAGTGTCATTGCTTGTGTGTTCTTTCCACAAACCACATATGGATCAACCAGTGGTTATTCCATGTGTGTTATATTCACAATCCACACATGGATCAACCACTGTCATTGCATGTGTGTTATTTCCACAAACCAGACATGGATGAACCTCTAGAGTCATTGCATGTGTGTTATTTCCGCAAACCACACATGGATCAACCACTAGAGTCATTGCATGTGTGTTCTTTCCACAAACCACACATGGATCAACCACTAGAGTCATTGCATGTGTGTTCTTTCTACAAACCACACATGGATCAACAGTTGGCATTGCATGTGTCTTCTTTCCACCAACCACATATGAATGAATCAGTGGTCATTGCATGTGTGTTATTTTCCACAAACCACACATGGATCCATTAGATTCATTGCATGTGTGTTATTTCCACAAACCACACATGGATCAACCACTAGAGTCATTGCATGTGTGTTATTTCTACAAACCATATATGGATCAACCAGTGTTCATTGCATGTGTGTTCTTTTCCACAAACCACTTATGGATCAACCAGTGGTCATTGCATGTGTGTTCTTTTCTGAAATCCACACATGGATCCACCAGTGTTCATTGCATGTGTGTTCTTATCCAAAAACCACATATGGATCAACCAGTGGTCATTGCATGTGTGTTCTTTTCACAAACCACACATGGATCAACCAGTAGTCATTGCATGTGTGTTCTTTTCACAAACCACACATGGATCAACCAGTGGTCATTGCATGTGTGTTCTTTTCCACAAACCACAATGGATCAACCAGTGGTCATTGCATGTGTGTTCTTTCCACAAACCACACATGGATCAACAAGTGGTCATTGCATGTGTGTTCTTTTACACAAACCACTCATGTATCAAGGAGTGTCATTGCATGTGTGTTCTTTCCAAAAACCACATATGGATCAACTAGAGGTCATTGCATGTGTGTTCTTTTCACAAACCACACATGGATAAACCACTGTCATTGCATGTGTGTTCTTTTAACAAACCACACATGGATCAACCAATAGTCATTGCATGTGTGTTCTTTTCCACAAGCCACATATGGATCAACAAGTGGTCATTGCATGTGTGTTCTTTCCACAAACCACACATAGATCAACAAGTGGTCATTGCATGTGTGTTCTTTTCCACAAACCACACATGGATCAAGCAGTGTCATTGCATGTGTGTTCTTTCCACAAACCACATATGGATCAACCAGTGGTCATTGCATGTGTGTTCTTTTCACAGACTACATATGGATCAACCAGTGGTCATTGCAAGTGTGTTCTTTTCACAAACCACATGTGAACCTACTAGAGTCATTGCATGTGTGTTCTTATACTAAAACCAACACTAGAGTCATTGCATATGTGTTATTTCCACAAACCACACATGGATCAACCACTAGAGTCATTGCATGTGTGTTCTTTGCACAAACCACACATGGATCAACCAGTGTTATTGCATGTGTGTTCTTTCCACAAACCACATATGGATCAACTAGTGGTCATTGCATGTGTGTTCTTTTCACAAAACCACACATGGATCAACCACTGTCATTGCATGTGTGTTATTTCCACAAGGATGAACCACTAGAGTCATTGCATGTGTGTTATTTCCACAAACCACACATGGATCAACCATTACAGTCATTGCATGTGTGTTCTTTCCACAAACCACACATGGATTAACCACTAGAGTCAGTGCATGTGTGTTCTTTCCAAAAACCACACATGGATCCACCACTGTCATTGCATGTGTGTTCTTTCCACAAACCACACATGGATAACAAGTGGTCATTGCATGTGTGTTCTTTCCGGAAACCACATATGGATCCATTAGAGTCATTGCATGTGCGTTCTTATACTAAAACTAGCACTAGAGTCATTGCATGTGTGTTCTTTCCACAAACCACTTATGGATCCACCAGTGTTCATTGCATGTGTGTTCTTTTTACAAACAACATATGGATCCACCAGTGGTCACTACATGAGTGTTCTTTCCACAAACCACTTATGGATCAATCAGTGGTCATTGCATGTGTGTTCTTTCCACAAACCACTTATGGATCAACTAGTGGCCATTGCATGTGTGTTCTTTCCATAAACCACTTATGGACCAACCATTGGCATTGCATGTGTGTTCTTTTCACAAACTACATGTGGACCCACTAGAGTCATTGCATGTGTGTCATTTTCACAAACCACACATGGATCAACAAGTAGTCATTGCACGTGTGTTCTTTTCCAGAAACCACTATGGATCAACCAGTGGTCATTGCATGTGTGTTCTTTCCACAAACCACACATGGATCAACCAGTGGTCATTGCATGTGTGTTCTTTTCCACAAACCACACATGGGTCAAGCAGTGTCATTGCATGTGTGTTCTTTCCACAAACCACATATGGAGCAACCAGTGGTCATTGCATGTGTGTTCTTTTTCACAGACTACATATGGATCAACCAGTGGTCATTGCAAGTGTGTTCTTTTCACAAACCACATGTGAACCCACTAGAGTCATTGCATTTGTGTTCTTATACTAAAACCAACACTAGAGTCATTGCATCTATGTTATTTCCACAAACCACACATGGATCAACCACTAGAGTCATTGCATGTGTGTTCTTTGCACAAACCACACATGGATCAACTAGTGTCATTGCATGTGTGTTCTTTCCACAAACTACAAATGGATCAACCAGTGGTCATTGCATGTGTGTTATTTCCACAAACCACACATGGATGAATCACTAGAGTAATTGCATGTGTGTTATTTCCACAAACCACACATGGATCAACCACTAGAGTCATTGCATGTGTGTTCTTTCCACAAACCATACATGGATTAACCACTAGAGTCAGTGCATGTGTGTTCTTTCCACAAACCACACATGGATCAACCAGAGTCATTGCATGTGTGTTCTTTCCACAAACCACACATGGATCCACAACTGTCATTGCATGAGTGTTCTTTCCACAAACCACTTATGGATCAACCAGTGGTCATTGCATGTGTGTTCTTTTCCACAAACCACACATGGATCAAGCAGTGTCATTGCATGTGTGTTATTTCCACAAACCACATATGGATCAACCAGTGGTCATTGCATGTGTGTTCTTTTCACAAACTACATATGGATCAACCAGTGGTCATTGCAAGTGTGTTCTTTTCACAAACCACATGTGAACCCACTAGAGTCATTGCATGTGTGTTCTTATACTAAAACCAACACTAGAGTCATTGCATATGTGTTATTTCCACAAACCACACATGGATCAACCACTAGAGTCATTGCATGTGTGTTCTTTGCACAAACCACACATGGATCAACCAGTGTCATTGCATGTGTGTTCTTTCCACAAACCACATATGGATCAACTAGTGGTCATTGCATGTGTGTTCCTTTCACAAAACCACACATGGATCAACCACTGTCATTGCATGTGTGTTATTTCCACAAGGATGAACCACTAGAGTCATTGCATGTGTGTTATTTCCACAAACCACACATGGATCAACCATTAGAGTCATTGCATGTGTGTTCTTTCCACAAACCACACATGGATTAACCACTAGAGTCAGTGCATGTGTGTTCTTTCCACAAACCACACATGGATCCACCACTGTCATTGCATGTGTGTTCTTTCCACAAACCACACATGGATCAACAAGTGGTCATTGCATGTGTGTTCTTTTCGGAAACCACATATGGATCCATTAGAGTCATTGCATGTGTGTTCTTATACTAAAACTAGCACTAGATTCATTGCATGTGTGTTCTTTCCACAAACCACTTATGGATCCACCAGTGTTCATTGCATATGTGTTCTTTTCACAAACAACATATGGATCCACCAGTGGTCACTGTATGTGTGTTCTTTCCACAAACCACTTATGGATCAATCAGTGGTCATTGCATGTGTGTTCTTTCCACAAACCACTTATGGATCAACTAGTGGCGATTGCATGTGTGTTCTTTCCACAAACCACATGTGAACCCACTAGAGTCATTGCATGTGTATTCTTATACTAAAACCAACACTAGAGTCATTGCATGTGTGTTATTTCCACAAACCACACATGGATCAACCACTAGAGTCATTGCATGTGTGTTCTTTTCACAAACCACACATGGATCAACCAGTGGTCATTGCATGTGTGTTCTTTTCCACAAACCACACACGGATGAAGAAGTGTCATTGCATGTGTGTTCTTTCCACAAACCACATATGGATCAACCAGTGGTCATTGCATGTGTGTTATTTTCACAAACCACACATGGATCAACCACTGTCATTGCATGTGTGTTATTTTCACAAACCACACATGGATGAACCACTAGAGTCATTGCATGTGTGTTATTTCCACAAACCACACATGGATCAACCACTAGAGTCATTGCATATGTGTTCTTTCCACAAACCACACATGGATCCACCACTGTCATTGCATGTGTGTTCTTTCCACAAACCACACATGGATCAACAAGTGGTCATTGCATGTGTCTTCTTTTCACAAACCACATATGGATCCATTAGAGTCATTGCATGTGTGTTCTTATACTAAAACTAGCACTAGAGTCATTGCATGTGTGTTCTTTCCACAAACCACACATGGATCAACAAGTGGTCATTGCATGTGTGTTCTTTCCACAAACCACATATGGATCCATTAGAGTCATTGCATGTGTGTTCTTTTCACAGACTACATATGGATCAACCAGTGGTCATTGCAAGTGTGTTCTTTTCACAAACCACATGTGAACCCACTAGAGTCATTGCATGTGTGTTCTTATACTAAAACCAACACTAGAGTCATTGCATCTATGTTATTTCCACAAACCACACATGGATCAACCACTAGAGTCATTGCATGTGTGTTCTTTGCACAAACCACACATGGATCAACCAGTGTCATTGCATGTGTGTTCTTTCCACAAACTACATATGGATCAACCAGTGGTCATTGCATGTGTGTCCTTTTCACAAACCACACATGGATTAACCACTGTCATTGCATGTGTGTTATTTCCACAACCCACACATGGATGAACCACTAGAGTCATTGCATGTGTGTTATTTCCACAAACCACACATGGATCAACCACTAGAGTCATTGCATGTGTGTTCTTTCCACGAACCATACATGGATTAACCACTAGAGTCAGTGCATGTGTGTTCTTTCCACAAACCAAACATGGATCAACCAGAGTCATTGCATGTGTGTTCTTTCCACAAACCACACATTGATCCACAACTGTCATTGCATGTGTGTTCTTTCCACAAACCACACATGGATCAACAAGTGGTCATTGCATGTATGTTCTTTTCAGAAACCACATATGGATCCATTAGAGTCAGTGCATGTGTGTTCTTATACTAAAACTAGCACTAGAGTCATTGCATGTGTGTTCTTTCCACAAACCACTTATGGATCCACTAGTGTTCATTGCATGTGTGTTCTTTTCACAAACAACATATGGATCCACCAGTGGTCACTGTATGTGTGTTCTTTCCACAAACCACTTATGGATCAATCAGTGGTCATTGCATGTGTGTTCTTTCCACAAACCACTTATGGATCAACTAGTGGCCATTGCATGTGTGTTCTTTCCACAAACCACATATGGATCAACCAGTGGTCATTGCATGTGTGTTCTTTTCACAAACTACATATTTGTCAACCAGTGGTCATTGCATGTGTGTTCTTATACTAAAACCAACACTAGAGTCATTGCATCTGTGTTATTTCCACAAACCACACATGGATCAACCACTAGAGTCATTGCATCTGTGTTCTTTGCACAAACCACACATGGATCAACCAGTGTCATTGCATGTGTGTTGTTTCCACAAACCACATATGGATCAACCAGTGGTCATTGCATGTGTGTTCTTTTCACAAACCACACATGGATCAACCACTGTCATTGCATGTGTGTTATTTCCACAAACCACACATGGATGAACTAATAGAGTCACTGCATGTGTGTTATTTCCACAAACCACACATGGATCAACCACTTGAGTCATTGCATGTGTGTTCTTTCCACAAACCACACATGGATTTACCACTAGAGTCAGTGCATGTGTGTTCTTTCCACAAACCACACATGGATCAACCAGAGTCATTGCATGTGTGTTCTTTCCACAAACCACACATGGATCCACAACTGTCATTGCATGTGTGTTCTTTCCACAAACCACACATGGATCAACAAGTGGTCATTGCATGTGTGTTCTTTTCAGAAACCACATATGGATCCATTAGAGTCATTGCATGTGTGTTCTTATACTAAAACTAGCACTAGAGTCATTGCATGTGTGTTCTTTCCACAAACCACTTATGGATCAACAAGTGGCCATTGCATGTGTGTTCTTTCCACAAACCACTTATGGATCAACCAGTGGCATTGCATGTGTGTTCTTTTCACAAACTACATGTGGACCCACTAGAGTCATTGCATGTGTGTTCTTAAACTAACTAGCACTAGAGTCATTGCATGTGTGTTCTTACACTAAAACTAGCACTAGATTCATTTCATGTGTGTTCTTTTCACAAACCACACATGGATCAACCAGTGGTCATTGCATGTGTGTTCTTTTCCACAAAACACATATGGATCAACCAGTGGTCATTGCATGTGTGTTCTTTCCACAAACCACACATGGATCAATCAGTGTCATTGCATGTGTGTTCTTTCCACAAACCACATATGGATCAACCAGTGGCCATTGCATGTGTGTTCTTTTCACAAACCACATATGGATCAACCAGTGGTCATTGCATGTGTGTTCTTTTCACAAACCACATGTGAACCCACTAGAGTCATTGCATGTGTGTTCTTATACTAAAACCAACACTAGAGTCATTGCATGTGTGTTATTTCCACAAACCACACATGGATCAACCACTAGAGTCATTGCATGTGTGTTCTTTGCACAAACCACACATGGATCAAACAGTGTCATTGCTTGTGTGTTCTTTCCACAAACCACATATGGATCAACCAGTGGTTATTCCATGTGTGTTATATTCACAATCCACACATGGATCAACCACTGTCATTGCATGTGTGTTATTTCCACAAACCAGACATGGATGAACCTCTAGAGTCATTGCATGTGTGTTATTTCCGCAAACCACACATGGATCAACCACTAGAGTCATTGCATGTGTGTTCTTTCCACAAACCACACATGGATCAACCACTAGAGTCATTGCATGTGTGTTCTTTCTACAAACCACACATGGATCAACAGTTGGCATTGCATGTGTCTTCTTTCCACCAACCACATATGAATGAATCAGTGGTCATTGCATGTGTGTTATTTTCCACAAACCACACATGGATCCATTAGATTCATTGCATGTGTGTTATTTCCACAAACCACACATGGATCAACCACTAGAGTCATTGCATGTGTGTTATTTCTACAAACCATATATGGATCAACCAGTGTTCATTGCATGTGTGTTCTTTTCCACAAACCACTTATGGATCAACCAGTGGTCATTGCATGTGTGTTCTTTTCTGAAATCCACACATGGATCCACCAGTGTTCATTGCATGTGTGTTCTTATCCAAAAACCACATATGGATCAACCAGTGGTCATTGCATGTGTGTTCTTTTCACAAACCACACATGGATCAACGAGTAGTCATTGCATGTGTGTTCTTTTCACAAACCACACATGGATCAACCAGTGGTCATTGCATGTGTGTTCTTTTCCACAAACCACAATGGATCAACCAGTGGTCATTGCATGTGTGTTCTTTCCACAAACCACACATGGATCAACAAGTGGTCATTGCATGTGTGTTCTTTTACACAAACCACTCATGTATCAAGGAGTGTCATTGCATGTGTGTTCTTTCCAAAAACCACATATGGATCAACCAGAGGTCATTGCATGTGTGTTCTTTTCACAAACCACACATGGATAAACCACTGTCATTGCATGTGTGTTCTTTTCACAAACCACACATGGATCAACCAATAGTCATTGCATGTGTGTTCTTTTCCACAAGCCACATATGGATCAACAAGTGGTCATTGCATGTGTGTTCTTTCCACAAACCACACATAGATCAACAAGTGGTCATTGCATGTGTGTTCTTTTCCACAAACCACACATGGATCAAGCAGTGTCATTGCATGTGTGTTCTTTCCACAAACCACATATGGATCAACCAGTGGTCATTGCATGTGTGTTCTTTTCACAGACTACATATGGATCAACCAGTGGTCATTGCAAGTGTGTTCTTTTCACAAACCACATGTGAACCTACTAGAGTCATTGCATGTGTGTTCTTATACTAAAACCAACACTAGAGTCATTGCATATGTGTTATTTCCACAAACCACACATGGATCAACCACTAGAGTCATTGCATGTGTGTTCTTTGCACAAACCACACATGGATCAACCAGTGTTATTGCATGTGTGTTCTTTCCACAAACCACATATGGATCAACTAGTGGTCATTGCATGTGTGTTCTTTTCACAAAACCACACATGGATCAACCACTGTCATTGCATGTGTGTTATTTCCACAAGGATGAACCACTAGAGTCATTGCATGTGTGTTATTTCCACAAACCACACATGGATCAACCATTAGAGTCATTGCATGTGTGTTCTTTCCACAAACCACACATGGATTAACCACTAGAGTCAGTGCATGTGTGTTCTTTCCAAAAACCACACATGGATCCACCACTGTCATTGCATGTGTGTTCTTTCCACAAACCACACATGGATAACAAGTGGTCATTGCATGTGTGTTCTTTCCGGAAACCACATATGGATCCATTAGAGTCATTGCATGTGCGTTCTTATACTAAAACTAGCACTAGAGTCATTGCATGTGTGTTCTTTCCACAAACCACTTATGGATCCACCAGTGTTCATTGCATGTGTGTTCTTTTTACAAACAACATATGGATCCACCAGTGGTCACTACATGAGTGTTCTTTCCACAAACCACTTATGGATCAATCAGTGGTCATTGCATGTGTGTTCTTTCCACAAACCACTTATGGATCAACTAGTGGCCATTGCATGTGTGTTCTTTCCATAAACCACTTATGGACCAACCATTGGCATTGCATGTGTGTTCTTTTCACAAACTACATGTGGACCCACTAGAGTCATTGCATGTGTGTCATTTTCACAAACCACACATGGATCAACAAGTAGTCATTGCACGTGTGTTCTTTTCCAGAAACCACTATGGATCAACCAGTGGTCATTGCATGTGTGTTCTTTCCACAAACCACACATGGATCAACCAGTGGTCATTGCATGTGTGTTCTTTTCCACAAACCACACATGGGTCAAGCAGTGTCATTGCATGTGTGTTCTTTCCACAAACCACATATGGAGCAACCAGTGGTCATTGCATGTGTGTTCTTTTTCACAGACTACATATGGATCAACCAGTGGTCATTGCAAGTGTGTTCTTTTCACAAACCACATGTGAACCCACTAGAGTCATTGCATTTGTGTTCTTATACTAAAACCAACACTAGAGTCATTGCATCTATGTTATTTCCACAAACCACACATGGATCAACCACTAGAGTCATTGCATGTGTGTTCTTTGCACAAACCACACATGGATCAACTAGTGTCATTGCATGTGTGTTCTTTCCACAAACTACAAATGGATCAACCAGTGGTCATTGCATGTGTGTTCTTTTCACAAACCACACATGGATCAACGACTGTCATTGCATGTGTGTTATTTCCACAAACCACACATGGATGAACCACTAGAGTAATTGCATGTGTGTTATTTCCACAAACCACACATGGATCAACCACTAGAGTCATTGCATGTGTGTTCTTTCCACAAACCATACATGGATTAACCACTAGAGTCAGTGCATGTGTGTTCTTTCCACAAACCACACATGGATCAACCAGAGTCATTGCATGTGTGTTCTTTCCACAAACCACACATGGATCCACAACTGTCATTGCATGTGTGTTCTTTCCACAAACCACACATGGATCAACAAGTGGTCATTGCATGTATGTTCTTTTCAGAAACCACATATGGATCCATTAGAGTCATTGCATGTGTCTTCTTATACTAAAACTAGCACTAGAGTCATTGCATGTGTGTTCTTTTCACAAACAACATATGGATCCACCAGTGGTCACTGTATGTCTGTTCTTTCCACAAACCACTTATGGATCAATCAGTGGTCATTGCATGTGTGTTCTTTCCACAAACCACTTATGGATCAACTAGTGGCCATTGCATGTGTGTTCTTTCCACAAACCACTTATGGATCAACCAGTGGCATTGCATGTGTGTTCTTTTCACAAACTACATGTGGACCCACTAGAGTCATTGCATGTGTGTTCTTATACTAAAACTAGCACTAGAGTCATTGCATGTGTGTTCTTTTCACAAACCACACATGGATCAACCATTGGTCATTGCATGTGTGTTCTTTTCAACAAACCACATATGGATCAACTAGTGGTCATTCATGTGTGTTATTTTCCACAAACCACACATGGATCAAGCAGTGTCATTGCATGTGTGTTCTTTCCACAAACCTCATATGGATCAACTAGTGGTCATTGCATGTGTGTTCTTTTCACAAACCACATATGTATCAACCAGTGGTCATTGCAAGTGTGTTCTTTTCACAAACCACATGTGAACCCACTAGAGTCATTGCATGTGTGTTCTTATACTAAAACCAACACTAGAGTCATTGCATGTGTGTTATTTCCACAAACCACACATGGATGAACCACTAGAGTCATTGCATGTGTGTTCTTTGCACAAACCACACATGGATCAACCATTAGAGTCATTGCATGTGTGTTCTTTCCACAAACCACACATGGATTAACCACTAGAGTCAGTGCATGTGTGTTCTTTCCACAAACCACACATGGATCAACCAGAGTCATTGCATGTGTGTTGTTTCCACAAACCACACATGGATCCACAACTGTCATTGCATGTGTGTTCTTTCCACAAACCACACATGGATCAACAAGTGGTCATTGCATGTGTGTTCTTTTCAGAAACCACATATGGATCCATTAGAGTCATTGCATGTGTGTTCTTATACTAAAACTAGCACTAGAGTCATTGCATATGTGTTCTTTCCACAAACCATACATGGATTAACCACTAGAGTCAGTGCATGTGTGTTCTTTCCACAAACCACACATGGATCAACCAGAGTCATTGCATGTGTGTTCTTTCCACAAACCACACATGGATCCACAACTTTCATTGCATGTGTGTTCTTTCCACAAACCACACATGGATCAACAAGTGGTCATTGCATGTATGTTCTTTTCAGAAACCACATATGGATCCATTAGAGTCATTGCATGTGTGTTCTTATACTAAAACTAGCACTAGAGTCATTGCATGTGTGTTCTTTTCACAAACAACATATGGATCCACCAGTGGTCACTGTATGTGTGTTCTTTCCACAAACCACTTATGGATCAATCAGTGGTCATTGCATGTGTGTTCTTTCCACAAACCACTTATGGATCAACTAGTGGCCATTGCATGTGTGTTCTTTCCACAAACCACTTATGGATCAACTAGTGGCATTGCATGTGTGTTCTTTTCACAAACTACATGTGGACCCACTAGAGTCATTGCTTGTGTGTTCTTATACTAAAACTAGCACTAGAGTCATTGCATGTGTGTTCTTTTCACAAACCACACATGGATCAACCATTGGTCATTGCATGTGTGTTCTTTTCAACAAACCACATATGGATCAACTAGTGGTCATTGCATGTGTGTTCTTTTCCACAAACCACACATGGATCAACCAGTGTCATTGCATGTGTGTTCTTTCCACAAACCTCATATGGATCAACCAGTGGTCATTGCATGTGTGTTCTTTTCACAAACCACATATGGATCAACCAGTGGTCATTGCAAGTGTGTTCTTTTCACAAACCACATGTGAACCCACTAGAGTCATTGTATGTGTGTTCTTATACTAAAACCAACACTAGAGTCATTGCATGTGTGTTATTTCCACAAACCACACATGGATGAACCACTAGAGTCATTGCATGTGTGTTATTTGCACAAACCACACATGGATCAACCATTAGAGTCATTGCATGTGTGTTCTTTCCACAAACCACACATGGATCAACCAGAGTCATTGCATGTGTGTTGTTTCCACAAACCACACATGGATCCACAACTGTCATTGCATGTGTGTTCTTTCCACAAACCACACATGGATCAATAAGTGGTCATTGCATGTGTGTTCTTTTCAGAAACCACATATGTATCCATTAGAGTCATTGCATGTGTGTTCTTATACTAAAACTAGCACTAGAGTCATTGCATGTGTGTTCTTTCCACAAACCACTTATGGATCCACTAGTGTTCATTGCATGTGTGTTCTTCTCACAAACCACTTATGGATCAATCAGTGGTCACTACATGAGTGTTCTATCCACAAACCACTTATGGATCAATCAGTGGTCATTGCATGTGTGTTCTTTCCACAAACAACTTATGGATCAACTAGTGGCCATTGCATGTGTGTTCTTTCCACAAACCACTTATGGATCAACCATTGGCATTGCATGTGTGTTCTTTTCACAAACTACATGTGGACCCACTAGAGTCATTGCATGTGTGTTCTTTTCACAAACCACATGTGAACCCACTAGAGTCATTGCATGTGTGTTCTTATATTAAAACCAACACTAGAGTCATTGCATCTGTGTTATTTCCACAAACCACACATGGATCAACCACTAGAGTCATTGCATGTGTGTTCTTTCCAAAAACCACACATGGATCAACCAGTGTCATTGCATGTGTGTTCTTTCCACAAACTACATATGGATCAACCAATGGTCATTGCATGTGTGTTCTTTTCACAAACCACACATGGATCAACCACTGCCATTGCATGTGTGTTATTTCCACAAACCACACATGGATCAACCACTAGAGTCATTGCATGTGTGTTATTTCCACAAACCACACATGGATCAACCACTAGAGTCATTGCATGTGTGTTATTTCCACAAACCATACATGGATTAACCACTAGAGTCATTGCATGTGTGTTCTTTCCACAAACCACAAATGGATCAACCAGAGTCATTGCATGTGTGTTCTTTCCACAAACCACACATGGATCCACAACTGTCATTGCATGTGCGTTCTTTCCACAAACCACACATGGATCAACAAGTGGTCATTGCATGTATGTTCTTTGCAGAAACCACATATCAATCCATTAGAGTCATTGCATGTGTGTTCTTTCCACAAACCACTTATGGATCCACCAGTGTTCATTGCATGTGTGTTCTTTTCACAAACAACATATGGATCCACCAGTGGTCACTGTATGTGTGTTCTTTCCACAAACCACTTATGGATCAATCAGTGGTCATTGCATGTGTGTTCTTTCCATAAACCACTTATGGATAACCTAGTGGCCATTGCATGTGTGTTCTTTCCACAAACCACTTATGGATCAACCAGTGGCATTGCATGTGTGTTCTTTTCACAAACTACATGTGGACCCACTAGAGTCATTGCATGTGTGTTCTTATACTAAAACTAGCACTAGAGTCATTGCATGTGTGTTCTTTTCACAAACCACACATGGATCAACCATTGGTCATTGCATGTGTGTTCTTTTCAACAAACCACATATGGATCAACTAGTGGTCATTGCCTGTGTGTTCTTTTCCACAAACCACACATGGATCAAGCAATGTCATTGCATGTGTGCTCTTTCCACAAACCACATATGGATCAACCAGTGGTCATTGCATGTGTGTTCTTTTCACAAACCACATATGGATCAACCAGTGGTCATTGCAAGTGTGTTCTTTTCACAAACCACATGTGAACCCACTAGAGTCATTGCATGTGTGTTTTTATACTAAAACCAACACTAGGGTCATTGCATGTGTGTTATTTCCACAAACCACACATGGATCAACCACTAGAGTCATTGCATGTGTGTCTTTGCACAAACCACACATGGATCAACCAGTGTCATTGCATGTGTGTTCTATCCACAAACCACATATGGATCAACCAGTGGTCATTGCATGTGTGCTCTTTTCACAAACCACACATGGATGAACCACTAGAGTCATTGCAGGTGTGTTATTTCCACAAACCACACATGGATCAAGCACTACAGTCATTGCATGTGTGTTCTTTCCACAAACCACACATGGATCAACCAGAGTCATTGCATGTGTGTTCTTTCCACAAACCACGCATGGATCCACAACTGTCATTGCATGTGCGTTCTTTCCACAAACCACACATGGATCAACAAGTGGTCATTGCATGTATGTTCTTTGCAGAAACCACATATCGATCCATTAGAGTCATTGCATGTGTGTTCTTTCCACAAACCACTTACGGACCCACCAGTGTTCATTGCATGTGTGTTCTTTTCACAAACAACATATGGATCCACCAGTGGTCACTATATGTGTGTTCTTTCCACAAACCACTTATGGATCAATCAGTGGTCATTGCATGTGTGGTCTTTCCATAAACCACTTATGGATCAACTAGTGGCCATTGCATGTGTGTTCTTTCCACAAACCACTTATGGATCAACCAGTGGCATTGCATGTGTGTTCTTTTCACAAACTACATGTGGACCCACTAGAGTCATTGCATGTGTGTTCTTATACTAAAACTAGCACTAGAGTCATTGCATGTGTGTTCTTTTCACAAACCACACATGGATCAACCATTGGTCATTGCATGTGTGTTCTTTTCAACAAACCACATATGGATCAACTAGTGGTCATTGCATGTGTGTTCTTTTCCACAAACCACACATGGATCAAGCAATGTCATTGCATGTGTGTTCTTTCCACAAACCACATATGGATCAACCAGTGGTCATTGCATGTGTGTTCTTTTCACAAACCACATATGGATCAACCAGTGGTCATTGCAAGTGTGTTCTTTTCACAAACCACACGTGAACCCACTAGAGTCATTGCATGTGTGTTTTTATACTAAAACCAACACTAGAGTCATTGCATGTGTGTTATTTCCACAAACCACACATGGATCAACCACTAGAGTCATTGCATGTGTGTCTTTGCACAAACCACACATGGATCAACCAGTGTCATTGCATGTGTGTTCTTTCCACAAACCACATATGGATCAACCAGTGGTCATTGCATGTGTGCTCTTTTCACAAACCACACATGGATGAACCACTAGAGTCATTGCAGGTGTGTTATTTCCACAAACCACACATGGATCAAGCACTACAGTCATTGCATGTGTGTCTTTGCACAAACCACACATGGATCAACCAGTGTCATTGCATGTGTGTTCTTTCCACAAACCACATATGGATCAACCAGTGGTCATTGCATGTGTGCTCTTTTCACAAACCACACATGGATGAACCACTAGAGTCATTGCAGGTGTGTTATTTCCACAAACCACACATGGATCAAGCACTACAGTCATTGCATGTGTGTTCTTTCCACAAACCACACATGGATCAACCAGAGTCATTGCATGTGTGTTCTTTCCACAAACCACACATGGATCCACAACTGTCATTGCATGTGCGTTCTTTCCACAAACCACACATGGATCAACAAGTGGTCATTGCATGTATGTTCTTTGCAGAAACCACATATCGATCCATTAGAGTCATTGCATGTGTGTTCTTTTCAACAAACCACATATGGATCAACTAGTGGTCATTGCATGTGTGTTCTTTTCCACAAACCACACATGGATCAAGCAGTGTCATTGCATGTGTGTTCTTTCCACAAACCTCATATGGATCAACCAGTGGTCATTGCATGTGTGTTCTTTTCACAAACCACATATGGATCAACTAGTGGTCATTGCAAGTGTGTTCTTTTCACAAACCACATGTGAACCCACTAGAGTCATTGCATGTGTGTTCTTATACTAAAACCAACACTAGAGTCATTGCATGTGTGTTATTTCCACAAACCACACATGGATGAACCACTAGAGTCATTGCATGTGTGTTCTTTGCACAAACCACACATGGATCAACCATTAGAGTCATTGCATGTGTGTTCTTTCCACAAACCACACATGGATTAACCACTAGAGTCAGTGCATGTGTGTTCTTTCCACAAACCACACATGGATCAACCAGAGTCATTGCATGTGTGTTGTTTCCCCAAACCAGACATGGATCCACAACTATCATTGCATGTGTGTTCTTTCCACAAACCACACATGGATCAACAAGTGGTCATTGCATGTGTGTTCTTTTCAGAAACCACATATGGATCCATTAGAGTCATTGCATGTGTGTTCTTATACTAAAACTAGCACTAGAGTCATTGCATGTGTGTTCTTTCCACAAACCACTTATGGATCCACCAGTGTTCATTGCATGTGTGTTCTTTTCACAAACAACATATGGATCCACCAGTGGTCACTACATGAGTGTTCTATCCACAAACCACTTATGGATCAATCAGTGGTCATTGCATGTGTGTTCTTGCCACAAACCACTTATGGATCAACTAGTGGCCATTGCATGTGTGTTCTTTCCACAAACCACTTATGGATCAACCATTGGCATTGCATGTGTGTTCTTTTCACAAACTACATGTGGACCC
The DNA here is from genome assembly GCA_916181665.1 of Avena sativa. Classification (NCBI taxonomy): domain Eukaryota; kingdom Viridiplantae; phylum Streptophyta; class Magnoliopsida; order Poales; family Poaceae; genus Avena; species Avena sativa. Next base: position 535,677,990 of record OV702289.1, on the reverse strand, counting down.
ACTAGAGTCATTGCATGTGTGTTCTTTTCACAAACCACATGTGAACCCACTAGAGTCATTGCATGTGTGTTCTTATACTAAAACCAACACTAGAGTCATTGCATTTGTGTTATTTCCACAAACCACACATGGATCAACCACTAGAGTCATTGCATGTGTGTTCTTTGCACAAACCACACATGGATCAACCAGTGTCATTGCATGTGTGTTCTTTCCACAAACTACATATGTATCAACCAATGGTCATTGCATGTGTGTTCTTTTCACAAACCACACATGGATCAACCACTGTCATTGCATGTGTGTTATTTCCACAAACCACACATGGATGAACCACTAGAGTCATTGCATGTGTGTTATTTCCACAAACCACACATGGATCAACCACTAGAGTCATTGCATGTGTTTTCTTTCCACAAACCATACATGGATTAACCACTAGAGTCATTGCATGTGTATTCTTTCCACAAACCACACATGGATCAACCAGAGTCATTGCATGTGTGTTCTTTCCACAAACCACACATGGATCCACAACTGTCATTGCATGTGCGTTCTTTCCATAAACCACACATGGATCAACAAGTGGTCATTGCATGTATGTTCTTTGCAGAAACCACATATCGATCCATTAGAGTCATTGCATGTGTGTTCTTTCCACAAACCACTTATGGATCCACCAGTGTTCATTGCATGTGTGTTCTTTTCACAAACAACATATGGATCCACCAGTGGTCACTACATGAGTGTTCTTTCCACAAAGCACTTCTCGATTAATCAGTGGTCATTGCATGTGTGTTCTTTCCACAAACCACTTATGGATACACTAGTGGCCATTTCATGTATGTTCTTTCCACAAACCACTTATGGATCAACCATTGGCATTGCACGTGTGTTCTTTTCACAAACTACATGTGGACCCACTAGAGTCACTGCATGTGTGTTCTTATACTAAAACTAGCACTAGAGTCATTGCATGTGTGTTCTTTTCACAAACCACACATGGATCAACTAGTGGTCATTGCATGTGTGTTCTTTTCCACAAACCACACATGGATCAAGCAATGTCATTGCATGTGTGTTCTTTCCACAAACCACATATGGATCAACCAGTGGTCATTGCATGTGTGTTCTTTTCACAAACCACATATGCATCAACCAATGGTCATTGCAAGTGTGTTCATTTCACAAACCACATGTGAACCCACTAGAGTCATTGCATGTGTGTTTTTATACTAAAACCAACACTAGAGTCATTGCATGTGTGTTATTTCCACAAACCACACATGGATCAACCACTAGAGTCATTGCATGTGTGTCTTTGCACAAACCACACATGGATCAACCAGTGTCATTGCATGTGTGTTCTTTCCACAAACCACATATGGATCAACCAGTGGTCATTGCATGTGTGCTCTTTTCACAAACCACACATGGATGAACCACTAGAGTCATTGCAGGTGTGTTATTTCCACAAACCACACATGGATCAAGCACTACAGTCATTGCATGTGTGTTCTTTCCACAAACCACACATGGATCAACCAGAGTCATTGCATGTGTGTTCTTTCCACAAACCACACATGGATCCACAACGGTCATTGCATGTGCGTTCTTTCCACAAACCACACATGGATCAACAATTGGTCATTGCATGTATGTTCTTTGCAGAAACCACATATCGATCCATTAGAGTCATTGCATGTGTGTTCTTTCCACAAACCACTTATGGATCCACCAGTGTTCATTGCATGTGTGTTCTTTTCACAAACAACATATGGATCCACCAGTGGTCACTGTATGTGTGTTCTTTCCACAAACCACTTATGGATCAATTAGTGGTCATTGCATGTGTGTTCTTTCCATAAACCACTTATGGATCAACTAGTGGCCATTGCATGTGTGTTCTTTCCACAAACCACTTATGGATCAACCAGTGGCATTGCATGTGTGTTCTTTTCACAAACTACATGTGGACCCACTAGAGTCATTGCATGTGTGTTCTTATACTAAAACTAGCACTAGAGTCATTGCATGTGTGTTCTTTTCACAAACCACACATGGATCAACCATTGGTCATTGCATGTGTGTTCTTTTCAACAAACCACATATGGATCAACTAGTGGTCATTGCATGTGTGTTCTTTTACACAAACCACACATGGATCAAGCAATGTCATTGCATGTGTGTTCTTTCCACAAACCACATATGTATCAACCAGTGGTCATTGCATGTGTGTTCTTTTCACAAACCACATATGGATCAACCAGTGGTCATTGCAAGTGTGTTCTTTTCACAAACCACATGTGAACCCACTAGAGTCATTGCATGTGTGTTTTATACTAAAACCAACACTAGAGTCATTGCATGTGTGTTATTTCCACAAACCACACATGGATCAACCACTAGAGTCATTGCATGTGTGTCTTTGCACAAACCACACATGGATCAACCAGTGTCATTGCATGTGTGTTCTTTCCACAAACCACACATGGATCAACCAGAGTCATTGCATGTGTGTTGTTTCCCCAAACCAGACATGGATCCACAACTATCATTGCATGTGTGTTCTTTCCACAAACCACACATGGATCAACAAGTGGTCATTGCATGTGTGTTCTTTTCAGAAACCACATATGGATCCATTAGAGTCATTGCATGTGTGTTCTTATACTAAAACTAGCACTAGAGTCATTGCATGTGTGTTCTTTCCACAAACCACTTATGGATCCACCAGTGTTCATTGCATGTGTGTTCTTTTCACAAACAACATATGGATCCACCAGTGGTCACTACATGAGTGTTCTATCCACAAACCACTTATGGATCAATCAGTGGTCATTGCATGTGTGTTCTTGCCACAAACCACTTATGGATCAACTAGTGGCCATTGCATGTGTGTTCTTTCCACAAACCACTTATGGATCAACCATTGGCATTGCATGTGTGTTCTTTTCACAAACTACATGTGGACCCACTAGAGTCATTGCATGTGTGTTCTTTTCACAAACCACATGTGAACCCACTAGAGTCATTGCATGTGTGTTCTTATACTAAAACCAACACTAGAGTCATTGCATTTGTGTTATTTCCACAAACCACACATGGATCAACCACTAGAGTCATTGCATGTGTGTTCTTTGCACAAACCACACATGGATCAACCAGTGTCATTGCATGTGTGTTCTTTCCACAAACTACATATGTATCAACCAATGGTCATTGCATGTGTGTTCTTTTCACAAACCACACATGGATCAACCACTGTCATTGCATGTGTGTTATTTCCACAAACCACACATGGATGAACCACTAGAGTCATTGCATGTGTGTTATTTCCACAAACCACACATGGATCAACCACTAGAGTCATTGCATGTGTTTTCTTTCCACAAACCATACATGGATTAACCACTAGAGTCATTGCATGTGTATTCTTTCCACAAACCACACATGGATCAACCAGAGTCATTGCATGTGTGTTCTTTCCACAAACCACACATGGATCCACAACTGTCATTGCATGTGCGTTCTTTCCATAAACCACACATGGATCAACAAGTGGTCATTGCATGTATGTTCTTTGCAGAAACCACATATCGATCCATTAGAGTCATTGCATGTGTGTTCTTTCCACAAACCACTTATGGATCCACCAGTGTTCATTGCATGTGTGTTCTTTTCACAAACAACATATGGATCCACCAGTGGTCACTACATGAGTGTTCTTTCCACAAAGCACTTCTCGATTAATCAGTGGTCATTGCATGTGTGTTCTTTCCACAAACCACTTATGGATACACTAGTGGCCATTTCATGTATGTTCTTTCCACAAACCACTTATGGATCAACCATTGGCATTGCACGTGTGTTCTTTTCACAAACTACATGTGGACCCACTAGAGTCACTGCATGTGTGTTCTTATACTAAAACTAGCACTAGAGTCATTGCATGTGTGTTCTTTTCACAAACCACACATGGATCAACTAGTGGTCATTGCATGTGTGTTCTTTTCCACAAACCACACATGGATCAAGCAATGTCATTGCATGTGTGTTCTTTCCACAAACCACATATGGATCAACCAGTGGTCATTGCATGTGTGTTGTTTTCACAAACCACATATGCATCAACCAATGGTCATTGCAAGTGTGTTCATTTCACAAACCACATGTGAACCCACTAGAGTCATTGCATGTGTGTTTTTATACTAAAACCAACACTAGAGTCATTGCATGTGTGTTATTTCCACAAACCACACATGGATCAACCACTAGAGTCATTGCATGTGTGTCTTTGCACAAACCACACATGGATCAACCAGTGTCATTGCATGTGTGTTCTTTCCACAAACCACATATGGATCAACCAGTGGTCATTGCATGTGTGCTCTTTTCAACAAACCACATATGGATCAACTAGTGGTCATTGCATGTGTGTTCTTTTACACAAACCACACATGGATCAAGCAATGTCATTGCATGTGTGTTCTTTCCACAAACCACATATGTATCAACCAGTGGTCATTGCATGTGTGTTCTTTTCACAAACCACATATGGATCAACCAGTGGTCATTGCAAGTGTGTTCTTTTCACAAACCACATGTGAACCCACTAGAGTCATTGCATGTGTGTTTTATACTAAAACCAACACTAGAGTCATTGCATGTGTGTTATTTCCACAAACCACACATGGATCAACCACTAGAGTCATTGCATGTGTGTCTTTGCACAAACCACACATGGATCAACCAGTGTCATTGCATGTGTGTTCTTTCCACAAACCACACATGGATCAACCAGAGTCATTGCATGTGTGTTGTTTCCCCAAACCAGACATGGATCCACAACTATCATTGCATGTGTGTTCTTTCCACAAACCACACATGGATCAACAAGTGGTCATTGCATGTGTGTTCTTTTCAGAAACCACATATGGATCCATTAGAGTCATTGCATGTGTGTTCTTATACTAAAACTAGCACTAGAGTCATTGCATGTGTGTTCTTTCCACAAACCACTTATGGATCCACCAGTGTTCATTGCATGTGTGTTCTTTTCACAAACAACATATGGATCCACCAGTGGTCACTACATGAGTGTTCTATCCACAAACCACTTATGGATCAATCAGTGGTCATTGCATGTGTGTTCTTGCCACAAACCACTTATGGATCAACTAGTGGCCATTGCATGTGTGTTCTTTCCACAAACCACTTATGGATCAACCATTGGCATTGCATGTGTGTTCTTTTCACAAACTACATGTGGACCCACTAGAGTCATTGCATGTGTGTTCTTTTCACAAACCACATGTGAACCCACTAGAGTCATTGCATGTGTGTTCTTATACTAAAACCAACACTAGAGTCATTGCATTTGTGTTATTTCCACAAACCACACATGGATCAACCACTAGAGTCATTGCATGTGTGTTCTTTGCACAAACCACACATGGATCAACCAGTGTCATTGCATGTGTGTTCTTTCCACAAACTACATATGTATCAACCAATGGTCATTGCATGTGTGTTCTTTTCACAAACCACACATGGATCAACCACTGTCATTGCATGTGTGTTATTTCCACAAACCACACATGGATGAACCACTAGAGTCATTGCATGTGTGTTATTTCCACAAACCACACATGGATCAACCACTAGAGTCATTGCATGTGTTTTCTTTCCACAAACCATACATGGATTAACCACTAGAGTCATTGCATGTGTATTCTTTCCACAAACCACACATGGATCAACCAGAGTCATTGCATGTGTGTTCTTTCCACAAACCACACATGGATCCACAACTGTCATTGCATGTGCGTTCTTTCCATAAACCACACATGGATCAACAAGTGGTCATTGCATGTATGTTCTTTGCAGAAACCACATATCGATCCATTAGAGTCATTGCATGTGTGTTCTTTCCACAAACCACTTATGGATCCACCAGTGTTCATTGCATGTGTGTTCTTTTCACAAACAACATATGGATCCACCAGTGGTCACTACATGAGTGTTCTTTCCACAAAGCACTTCTCGATTAATCAGTGGTCATTGCATGTGTGTTCTTTCCACAAACCACTTATGGATACACTAGTGGCCATTTCATGTATGTTCTTTCCACAAACCACTTATGGATCAACCATTGGCATTGCACGTGTGTTCTTTTCACAAACTACATGTGGACCCACTAGAGTCACTGCATGTGTGTTCTTATACTAAAACTAGCACTAGAGTCATTGCATGTGTGTTCTTTTCACAAACCACACATGGATCAACTAGTGGTCATTGCATGTGTGTTCTTTTCCACAAACCACACATGGATCAAGCAATGTCATTGCATGTGTGTTCTTTCCACAAACCACATATGGATCAACCAGTGGTCATTGCATGTGTGTTGTTTTCACAAACCACATATGCATCAACCAATGGTCATTGCAAGTGTGTTCATTTCACAAACCACATGTGAACCCACTAGAGTCATTGCATGTGTGTTTTTATACTAAAACCAACACTAGAGTCATTGCATGTGTGTTATTTCCACAAACCACACATGGATCAACCACTAGAGTCATTGCATGTGTGTCTTTGCACAAACCACACATGGATCAACCAGTGTCATTGCATGTGTGTTCTTTCCACAAACCACATATGGATCAACCAGTGGTCATTGCATGTGTGCTCTTTTCACAAACCACACATGGATGAACCACTAGAGTCATTGCAGGTGTGTTATTTCCACAAACCACACATGGATCAAGCACTACAGTCATTGCATGTGTGTTCTTTCCACAAACCACACATGGATCAACCAGAGTCATTGCATGTGTGTTCTTTCCACAAACCACACATGGATCCACAACGGTCATTGCATGTGCGTTCTTTCCACAAACCACACATGGATCAACAATTGGTCATTGCATGTATGTTCTTTGCAGAAACCACATATCGATCCATTAGAGTCATTGCATGTGTGTTCTTTCCACAAACCACTTATGAATCCACCAGTGTTCATTGCATGTGTGTTCTTTTCACAAACAACATATGGATCCACCAGTGGTCACTGTATGTGTGTTCTTTCCACAAACCACTTATGGATCAATTAGTGGTCATTGCATGTGTGTTCTTTCCATAAACCACTTATGGATCAACTAGTGGCCATTGCATGTGTGTTCTTTCCACAAACCACTTATGGATCAACCAGTGGCATTGCATGTGTGTTCTTTTCACAAACTACATGTGGACCCACTAGAGTCATTGCATGTGTGTTCTTATACTAAAACTAGCACTAGAGTCATTGCATGTGTGTTCTTTTCACAAACCACACATGGATCAACCATTGGTCATTGCATGTGTGTTCTTTTCAACAAACCACATATGGATCAACTAGTGGTCATTGCATGTGTGTTCTTTTCCACAAACCACACATGGATCAAGCAATGTCATTGCATGTGTGTTATTTCCACAAACCACACATGGATGAACCACTAGAGTCATTGCATGTGTGTTATTTCCACAAACCACACATGGATCAACCACTAGAGTCATTGCATGTGTTTTCTTTCCACAAACCATACATGGATTAACCACTAGAGTCATTGCATGTGTATTCTTTCCACAAACCACACATGGATCAACCAGAGTCATTGCATGTGTGTTCTTTCCACAAACCACACATGGATCCACAACTGTCATTGCATGTGCGTTCTTTCCATAAACCACACATGGATCAACAAGTGGTCATTGCATGTATGTTCTTTGCAGAAACCACATATCGATCCATTAGAGTCATTGCATGTGTGTTCTTTCCACAAACCACTTATGGATCCACCAGTGTTCATTGCATGTGTGTTCTTTTCACAAACAACATATGGATCCACCAGTGGTCACTACATGAGTGTTCTTTCCACAAAGCACTTCTCGATTAATCAGTGGTCATTGCATGTGTGTTCTTTCCACAAACCACTTATGGATACACTAGTGGCCATTTCATGTATGTTCTTTCCACAAACCACTTATGGATCAACCATTGGCATTGCACGTGTGTTCTTTTCACAAACTACATGTGGACCCACTAGAGTCACTGCATGTGTGTTCTTATACTAAAACTAGCACTAGAGTCATTGCATGTGTGTTCTTTTCACAAACCACACATGGATCAACTAGTGGTCATTGCATGTGTGTTCTTTTCCACAAACCACACATGGATCAAGCAATGTCATTGCATGTGTGTTCTTTCCACAAACCACATATGGATCAACCAGTGGTCATTGCATGTGTGTTCTTTTCACAAACCACATATGCATCAACCAGTGGTCATTGCAAGTGTGTTCATTTCACAAACCACATGTGAACCCACTAGAGTCATTGCATGTGTGTTTTTATACTAAAACCAACACTAGAGTCATTTCATGTGTGTTATTTCCACAAACCACACATGGATCAACCACTAGAGTCATTGCATGTGTGTTTTTATACTAAAACCAACACTAGAGTCATTTCATGTGTGTTATTTCCACAAACCACACATGGATCAACCACTAGAGTCATTGCATGTGTGCCTTTGCACAAACCACACATGGATCAACCAGTGTCATTGCATGTGTGTTCTTTCCACAAACCACATATGGATCAACCAGTGGTCATTGCATGTGTGCTCTTTTCACAAACCACACATGGATGAACCACTAGAGTCATTGCAGGTGTGTTATTTCCACAAACCACACATGGATCAAGCACTACAGTCATTGCATGTGTGTTCTTTCGACAAACCACACATGGATCAACCAGAGTCATTGCATGTGTGTTCTTTCCACAAACCACACATGGATCCACAACGGTCATTGCATGTGCGTTCTTTCCACAAACCACACATGGATCAACAATTGGTCATTGCATGTATGTTCTTTGCAGAAACCACATATCGATCCATTAGAGTCATTGCATGTGTGTTCTTTCCACAAACCACTTATGGATCCACCAGTGTTCATTGCATGTGTGTTCTTTTCACAAACAACATATGGATCCACCAGTGGTCACTGTATGTGTGTTCTTTCCACAAACCACTTATGGATCAATTAGTGGTTATTGCATGTGTGTTCTTTCCATAAACCACTTATGGATCAACTAGTGGCCATTGCATGTGTGTTCTTTCCACAAACCACTTATGGATCAACCAGTGGCATTGCATGTGTGTTCTTTTCACAAACTACATGTGGACCCACTAGAGTCATTGCATGTGTGTTCTTATACTAAAACTAGCACTAGAGTCATTGCATGTGTGTTCTTTTCACAAACCACACATGGATCAACCATTGGTCATTGCATGTGTGTTCTTTTCAACAAACCACATATGGATCAACTAGTGGTCATTGCATGTGTGTTCTTTTCCACAAACCACACATGGATCAAGCAATGTCATTGCATGTGTGTTCTTTCCACAAACCACATATGTATCAACCAGTGGTCATTGCATGTGTGTTCTTTTCACAAACCACATATGGATCAACCAGTGGTCATTGCAAGTGTGTTCTTTTCACAAACCACATGTGAACCCACTAGAGTCATTGCATGTGTGTTTTATACTAAAACCAACACTAGAGTCATTGCATGTGTGTTATTTCCACAAACCACACATGGATCAACCACTAGAGTCATTGCATGTGTGTCTTTGCACAAACCACACATGGATCAACCAGTGTCATTGCATGTGTGTTCTTTCCACAAACCACATATGGATCAACCAGTGGTCATTGCATGTGTGCTCTTTTCACAAACCACACATGGATGAACCACTAGAGTCATTGCAGGTGTGTTAGTTCCACAAACCACACATGGATCAAGCACTACAGTCATTGCATGTGTGTTCTTTCCACAAACCACACATGGATCTACCACTAGAGTCATTGCATGTGTGTTCTTTCCACAAACCACACATGGATCAACTAGTGGGCATTGCATGTGTGTTCTTTCCACAAACCACATATGGATCAACCAGTGGTCATTGCATTTGTGTTCTTTTCCAGAAACCAGTTATGGATCCATTAGAGTCATTGCATGTGTGTTATTTCCACAAACCACACATGGATCAACCACTAGAGTCATTGCATGTGTGTCTTTGCACAAACCACACATGGATCAACCAGTGTCATTGCATGTGTGTTCTTTCCACAAACCACATATGGATCAACCAGTGGTCATTGCATGTGTGCTCTTTTCACAAACCACACATGGATGAACCACTAGAGTCAATGCAGGTGTGTTATTTCCACAAACCACACATGGATCAAGCACTACAGTCATTGCATGTGTGTTCTTTCCACAAACCACACATGGATCAACCAGAGTCATTGCATGTGTGTTCTTTCCACAAACCACACATGGATCCACAACTGTCATTGCATGTGCGTTCTTTCCACAAACCACACATGGATCAACAAGTGGTCATTGCATGTATGTTCTTTGCAGAAACCACATATCGATCCATTAGAGTCATTGCATGTGTGTTCTTTCCACAAACCACTTATGGATCCACCAGTGTTCATTGCAGGTGTGTTATTTCCACAAACCACACATGGATCAAGCACTACAGTCATTGCATGTGTGTTCTTTCCACAAACCACACATGGATCAACCAGAGTCATTGCATGTGTGTTCTTTCCACAAACCACACTTGGATCCACAACTGTCATTGCATGTGCGTTCTTTCCACAAACCACACATGGATCAACAAGTGGTCAATGCATGTATGTTCTTTGCAGAAACCACATATCGATCCATTAGAGTCATTGCATGTGTGTTCTTTTCAACAAACCACATATGGATCAACTAGTGGTCATTGCATGTGTGTTCTTTTCCACAAACCACACATGGATCAAGCAGTGTCATTGCATGTGTGTTCTTTCCACAAACCTCATATGGATCAACCAGTGGTCATTGCATGTGTGTTCTTTTCACAAACCACATATGGATCAACCAGTGGTCATTGCAAGTGTGTTCTTTTCACAAACCACATGTGAACCCACTAGAGTCATTGCATGTGTGTTCTTATACTAAAACCAACACTAGAGTCATTGCATGTGTGTTATTTTCGCAAACCACACATGGATGAACCACTAGAGTCATTGCATGTGTGTTCTTTGCACAAACCACACATGGATCAACCATTAGAGTCATTGCATGTGTGTTCTTTCCACAAACCACACATGGATTAACCACTAGAGTCAGTGCATGTGTGTTCTTTCCACAAACCACACATGGATCAACCAGAGTCATTGCATGTGTGTTGTTTCCCCAAACCGCACATGGATCCACAACTGTCATTGCATGTGTGTTCTTTCCACAAACCACACATGGATCAACAAGTGGTCATTGCATGTGTGTTCTTTTCAGAAACCACATATGGATCCATTAGAGTCATTGCATGTGTGTTCTTATACTAAAACTAGCACTAGAGTCATTGCATGTGTGTTCTTTCCACAAACCACTTATGGATCCACCAGTGTTCATTGCATGTGTGTTCTTTTCACAAACAACATATGGATCCACCAGTGGTCACTACATGAGTGTTCTATCCACAAACCACTTATGGAACAATCAGTGGTCATTGCATGTGTGTTCTTTCCACAAACCACTTATGGATCAACTAGTGGCCATTGCATGTGTGTTCTTTCCACAAACCACTTATGTTTCAACCATTGGCATTGCATGTGTGTTCTTTTCACAAACTACATGTGGACCCACTAGAGTCATTGCATGTGTGTTCTTTTCACAAACCACATGTGAACCCACTAGAGTCATTGCATGTGTGTTCTTATACTAAAACCAACACTAGAGTCATTGCATTTGTGTTATTTCCACAAACCACACATGGATCAACCACTAGAGTCATTGCATGTGTGTTCTTTGCACAAACCACACATGGATCAACCAGTGTCATTGCATGTTTGTTCTTTCCACAAACTACATATGGATCAACCAATGGTCATTGCATGTGTGTTCTTTTCACAAACCACACATGGATCAACCACTGTCATTGCATGTGTGTTATTTCCACAAACCACACATGGATGAACCACTAGAGTCATTGCATGTGTGTTATTTCCACAAACCACACATGGATCAACCACTAGAGTCATTGCATGTGTGTTCTTTCCACAAACCATACATGGATTAACCACTAGAGTCATTGCATGTGTGTTCTTTCCACAAACCACACATGGATCAACCAGAGTCATTGCATGTGTGTTCTTTCCACAAACCACACATGGATCCACAACTGTCATTGCATGTGCGTTCTTTCCACAAACCACACATGGATCAACAAGTGGTCATTGCATGTATGTTCTTTGCAGAAACCACATATCGATCCATTAGAGTCATTGCATGTGTGTTCTTTCCACAAACCACTTATGGATCCACCAGTGTTCATTGCATGTGTGTTCTTTTCACAAACAACATATGGATCCACCAGTGGTCACTGTATGTGTGTTCTTTCCACAAACCACTTATGGATCAATCAGTGATCATTGCATGTGTGTTCTTTCCATAAACCACTTATGGATAACCTAGTGGCCATTCCATGTGTGTTCTTTCCACAAACCACTTATGGATCAACCAGTGGCATTGCATGTGTGTTCTTTTCACAAACTACATGTGGACCCACTAGAGTCATTGCATGTGTGTTCTTATACTAAAACTAGCACTAGAGTCATTGCATGTGTGTTCTTTTCACAAACCACACATGGATCAACCATTGGTCATTGCATGTGTGTTCTTTTCAACAAACCACATATGGATCAACTAGTGGTCATTGCATGTGTGTTCTTTTCCACAAACCACACATGGATCAAGCAATGTCATTGCATGTGTGTTCTTTCCACAAACCACATATGGATCAACCAGTGGTCATTGCATGTGTGTTCTTTTCACAAACCACATATGGATCAACCAGTGGTCATTGCAAGTGTGTTCTTTTCACAAACCACATGTGAACCCACTAGAGTCATTGCATGTGTGTTCTTATACTAAAACCAACACTAGAGTCATTGCATGTGTGTTATTTCCACAAACCACACTTGGATCAACCACTGGAGTCATTGCATGTGTGTCTTTGCACAAACCACACATGGATCAACCAGTGTCATTGCATGTGTGTTCTTTCCACAAACCACATATGGATCAACCAGTGGTCATTGCATGTGTGCTCTTTTCACAAACCACACATGGATGAACCACTAGAGTCATTGCAGGTGTGTTATTTCCACAAACCACACATGGATCAAGCACTACAGTCATTGCATGTGTGTTCTTTCCACAAACCACACATGGATCAACCAGAGTCATTGCATGTGTGTTCTTTCCACAAACCACACATGGATCCACAACGGTCATTGCATGTGCGTTCTTTCCACAAACCACACATGGATCAACAATTGGTCATTGCATGTATGTTCTTTGCAGAAACCACATATCGATCCATTAGAGTCATTGCATGTGTGTTCTTTCCACAAACCACTTATGGATCCACCAGTGTTCATTGCATGTGTGTTCTTTTCACAAACAACATATGGATCCACCAGTGGTCACTGTATGTGTGTTCTTTCCACAAACCACTTATGGATCAATTAGTGGTCATTGCATGTGTGTTCTTTCCATAAACCACTTATGGATCAACTAGTGGCCATTGCATGTGTGTTCTTTCAACAAACCACTTATGGATCAACCAGTGGCATTGCATGTGTGTTCTTTTCACAAACTACATGTGGACCCACTAGAGTCATTGCATGTGTGTTCTTATACTAAAACTAGCACTAGAGTCATTGCATGTGTGTTCTTTTCACAAACCACACATGGATCAACCATTGGTCATTGCATGTGTGTTCTTTTCAACAAACCACATATGGATCAACTAGTGGTCATTGCATGTGTGTTCTTTTCCACAAACCACACATGGATCAAGCAATGTCATTGCATGTGTGTTCTTTCCACAAACCACATATGTATCAACCAGTGGTCATTGCATGTGTGTTCTTTTCACAAACCACATATGGATCAACCAGTGGTCATTGCAAGTGTGTTCTTTTCACAAACCACATGTGAACCCACTAGAGTCATTGCATGTGTGTTTTTATACTAAAACCAACACTAGAGTCATTGCATGTGTGTTATTTCCACAAACCACACATGGATCAACCACTAGAGTCATTGCATGTGTGTCTTTGCACAAACCACACATGGAACAACCAGTGTCATTGCATGTGTGTTCTTTCCACAAACCACATATGGATCAACCAGTGGTCATTGCATGTGTGCTCTTTTCACAAACCACACATGGATGAACCACTAGAGTCATTGCAGGTGTGTTATTTCCACAAACCACACATGGATCAAGCACTACAGTCATTGCATGTGTGTTCTTTCCACAAACCACACATGGATCTACCACTAGAGTCATTGCATGTGTGTTCTTTCCACAAACCACACATGGATCAACTAGTGGGCATTGCATGTGTGTTCTTTCCACAAACCACATATGGATCAACCAGTGGTCATTGCATTTGTGTTCTTTTCCAGAAACCAGTTATGGATCCATTAGAGTCATTGCATGTGTGTTATTTCCACAAACCACACATGGATCAACCACTAGAGTCATTGCATGTGTGTCTTTGCACAAACCACACATGGATCAACCAGTGTCATTGCATGTGTGTTCTTTCCACAAACCACATATGGATGAACCAGTGGTCATTGCATGTGTGCTCTTTTCACAAACCACACATGGATGAACCACTAGAGTCAATGCAGGTCTGTTATTTCCACAAACCACACATGGATCAAGCACTACAGTCAATGCATGTGTGTTCTTTCCACAAACCACACATGGATCAACCAGAGTCATTGCATGTGTGTTCTTTCCACAAACCACACATGGATCCACAACTGTCATTGCATGTGCGTTCTTTCCACAAACCACACATGGATCAACAAGTGGTCATTGCATGTATGTTCTTTGCAGAAACCACATATCGATCCATTAGAGTCATTGCATGTGTGTTCTTTCCACAAACCACTTATGGATCCACCAGTGTTCATTGCAGGTGTGTTATTTCCACAAACCACACATGGATCAAGCACTACAGTCATTGCATGTGTGTTCTTTCCACAAACCACACATGGATCAACCAGAGTCATTGCATGTGTGTTCTTTCCACAAACCACACTTGGATCCACAACTGTCATTGCATGTGCGTTCTTTCCACAAACCACACATGGATCAACAAGTGGTCAATGCATGTATGTTCTTTGCAGAAACCACATATCGATCCATTAGAGTCATTGCATGTGTGTTCTTTTCAACAAACCACATATGGATCAACTAGTGGTCATTGCATGTGTGTTCTTTTCCACAAACCACACATGGATCAAGCAGTGTCATTGCATGTGTGTTCTTTCCACAAACCTCATATGGATTAACCAGTGGTCATTGCATGTGTGTTCTTTTCACAAACCACATATGGATCAACCAGTGGTCATTGCAAGTGTGTTCTTTTCACAAACCACATGTGAACCCACTAGAGTCATTGCATGTGTGTTCTTATACTAAAACCAACACTAGAGTCATTGCATGTGTGTTATTTTCGCAAACCACACATGGATGAACCACTAGAGTCATTGCATGTGTGTTCTTTGCACAAACCACACATGGATCAACCATTAGAGTCATTGCATGTGTGTTCTTTCCACAAACCACACATGGATTAACCACTAGAGTCAGTGCATGTGTGTTCTTTCCACAAACCACACATGGATCAACCAGAGTCATTGCATGTGTGTTGTTTCCCCAAACCACACATGGATCCACAACTGTCATTGCATGTGTGTTCTTTCCACAAACCACACATGGATCAACAAGTGGTCATTGCATGTGTGTTCTTTTCAGAAACCACATATGGATCCATTAGAGTCATTGCATGTGTGTTCTTATACTAAAACTAGCACTAGAGTCATTGCATGTGTGTTCTTTCCACAAACCACTTATGGATCCACCAGTGTTCATTGCATGTGTGTTCTTTTCACAAACAACATATGGATCCACCAGTGGTCACTACATGAGTGTTCTATCCACAAACCACTTATGGATCAATCAGTGGTCATTGCATGTGTGTTCTTTCCACAAACCACTTATGGATCAACTAGTGGCCATTGCATGTGTGTTCTTTCCACAAACCACTTATGGATCAACCATTGGCATTGCATGTGTGTTCTTTTCACAAACTACATGTGGACCCGCTAGAGTCATTGCATGTGTGTTCTTCTCACAAACCACATGTGAACCCACTAGAGTCATTGCATGTGTGTTCTTATACTAAAACCAACACTAGAGTCATTGCATTTGTGTTATTTCCACAAACCACACATGGATCAACCACTAGAGTCATTGCATGTGTGTTCTTTGCACAAACCACACATGGATCAACCAGTGTCATTGCATGTTTGTTCTTTCCACAAACTACATATGGATCAACCAATGGTCATTGCATGTGTGTTCTTTTCACAAACCACACATGGATCAACCACTGTCATTGCATGTGTGTTATTTCCACAAACCACACATGGATGAACCACTAGAGTCATTGCATGTGTGTTATTTCCACAAACCACACATGGATCAACCACTAGAGTCATTGCATGTGTGTTCTTTCCACAAACCATACATGGATTAACCACTAGAGTCATTGCATGTGTGTTCTTTCCACAAACCACACATGGATCAACCAGAGTCATTGCATGTGTGTTCTTTCCACAAACCACACATGGATCCACAACTGTCATTGCATGTGCGTTCTTTCCACAAACCACACATGGATCAACAAGTGGTCATTGCATGTATGTTCTTTGCAGAAACCACATATCGATCCATTAGAGTCATTGCATGTGTGTTCTTTCCACAAACCACTTATGGATCCACCAGTGTTCATTGCATGTGTGTTCTTTTCACAAACAACATATGGATCCACCAGTGGTCACTGTATGTGTGTTCTTTCCACAAACCACTTATGGATCAATTAGTGATCATTGCATGTGTGTTCTTTCCATAAACCACTTATGGATAACCTAGTGGCCATTCCATGTGTGTTCTTTCCACAAACCACTTATGGATCAACCAGTGGCATTGCATGTGTGTTCTTTTCACAAACTACATGTGGACCCACTAGAGTCATTGCATGTGTGTTCTTATACTAAAACTAGCACTAGAGTCATTGCATGTGTGTTCTTTTCACAAACCACACATGGATCAACCATTGGTCATTGCATGTCTGTTCTTTTCAACAAACCACATATGGATCAACTAGTGGTCATTGCATGTGTGTTCTTTTCCACAAACCACACATGGATCAAGCAATGTCATTGCATGTGTGTTCTTTCCACAAACCACATATGGATCAACCAGTGGTCATTGCATGTTTGTTCTTTTCACAAACCACATATGGATCAACCAGTGGTCATTGCAAGTGTGTTCTTTTCACAAACCACATGTGAACCCACTAGAGTCATTGCATGTGTGTTTTTATACTAAAACCAACACTAGATTCATTGCATGTGTGTTATTTCCACAAACCACACATGGATCAACCACTGGAGTCATTGCATGTGTGTCTTTGCACAAACCACACATGGATCAACCAGTGTCATTGCATGTGTGTTCTTTCCACAAACCACATATGGATCAACCAGTGGTCATTGCATGTGTGCTCTTTTCACAAACCACACATGGATGAACCACTAGAGTCATTGCAGGTGTGTTATTTCCACAAACCACACATGGATCAAGAACTACAGTCATTGCATGTGTGTTCTTTCCACAAACCACACATGGATCAACCAGAGTCATTGCATGTGTGTTCTTTCCACAAACCACACATGGATCCACAACGGTCATTGGATGTGCGTTCTTTCCACAAACCACACATGGATCAACAAGTGGTCATTGCA
Organism: Avena sativa; assembly: GCA_916181665.1. Taxonomy (NCBI): domain Eukaryota; kingdom Viridiplantae; phylum Streptophyta; class Magnoliopsida; order Poales; family Poaceae; genus Avena; species Avena sativa. The sequence goes on along the minus strand of OV702289.1, from coordinate 535,659,987 downwards.
TGTATGTTCTTTGCAGAAACCACATATCGATCCATTAGAGTCATTGCATGTGTGTTCTTTCCACAAACCACTTATGGATCCACCAGTGTTCATTGCATGTGTGTTCTTTTCACAAACAACATATGGATCCACCAGTGGTCACTGTATGTGTGTTCTTTCCACAAACCACTTATGGATCAATTAGTGGTCATTGCATGTGTGTTCTTTCCATAAACCACTTATGGATCAACTAGTGGCCATTGCATGTGTGTTCTTTCCACAAACCACTTATGGATCAACAAGTGGCATTGCATGTGTGTTCTTTTCACAAACTACATGTGGACCCACTAGAGTCATTGCATGTGTGTTCTTATACTAAAACTAGCACTAGAGTCATTGCATGTGTGTTCTTTTCACAAACCACACATGGATCAACCATTGGTCATTGCATGTGTGTTATTTTCAACAAACCACATATGGATCAACTAGTGGTCATTGCATGTGTGTTCTTTTCCACAAACCACACATGGATCAAGCAATGTCATTGCATGTGTGTTCTTTCCACAAACCACATATGGATCAACCAGTGGTCATTGCATGTGTGTTCTTTTCACAAACCACATATGGATCAACCAGTGTCATTGCAAGTGTGTTCTTTTCACAAACCACATGTGAACCCACTAGAGTCATTGCATGTGTGTTTTTATACTAAAACCAACACTAGAGTCATTGCATGTGTGTTATTTCCACAAACCACACATGGATCAACCACTAGAGTCATTGCATGTGTGTCTTTGCACAAACCACACATGGATCAACCAGTGTCATTGCATGTGTGTTCTTTCCACAAACCACATATGGATCATCTAGTGGTCATTGCATGTGTGCTCTTTTCACAAACCACACATGGATGAACCACTAGAGTCATTGCAGGTGTGTTATTTCCACAAACCACACCTGGATCAAGCACTACAGTCATTGCATGTGTGTTCTTTCCACAAACCACACATGGATCTACCACTAGAGTCATTGCATGTGTGTTCTTTCCACAAACCACACATGGATCAACTAGTGGGCATTGCATGTGTGTTCTTTCCACAAACCACATATGGATCAACCAGTGGTCATTGCATTTGTGTTCTTTTCCAGAAACCACTTATGGATCCATTAGAGTCATTGCATGTGTGTTATTTCCACAAACCACACATGGATAAACCACTAGAGTCATTGCATGTGTGTCTTTGCACAAACCACACATGGATCAACCAGTGTCATTGCATGTGTGTTCTTTCCACAAACCACATATGGATCAACCAGTGGTCATTGCATGTGTGCTCTTTTCACAAACCACACATGGATGAACCACTAGAGTCATTGCAGGTGTGTTATTTCCACAAACCACACATGGATCAAGCACTACAGTCATTGCATGTGTGTTCTTTCCACAAAACACACATGGATCAACCAGAGTCATTGCATGTGTGTTCTTTCCACAAACCACACATGGATCCACAACTGTCATTGCATGTGCGTTCTTTCCACAAACCACACATGGATCAACAAGTGGTCATTGCATGTATGTTCTTTGCAGAAACCACATATCGATCCATTAGAGTCATTGCATGTGTGTTCTTTCCACAAACCACTTATGGATCCACCAGTGTTCATTGCATGTGTGTTCTTTTCACAAACAACATATGGATCCACCAGTGGTCACTGTATGTGTGTTCTTTCCACAAACCACTTATGGATCAATCAGTGGTCATTGCATGTGTGTTCTTTCCATAAACCACTTATGGAACAACTAGTGGCCATTGCATGTGTGTTATTTCCACAAACCACTTATGGATCAACCAGTGGCATTGCATGTGTGTTCTTTTCACAAACTACATGTGGACCCACTAGAGTCATTGCATGTGTGTTCTTATACTAAAACTAGCACTAGAGTCATTGCATGTGTGTTCTTTTCACAAACCACACATGGATCAACCATTGGTCATTGCATGTGTGTTCTTTTCAAGAAACCACATATGGATCAACTAGTGGTCATTCCATGTGTGTTCTTTTCCACAAACCACTCATGGATCAAGCAATGTCATTGCATGTGTGTTCTTTCCACAAACCACATATGGATCAACCAGTGGTCATTGCATGTGTGTTCTTTTCACAAACCACATATGGATCAACCAGTGGTCATTGCAAGTGTGTTCTTTTCACAAACCACATGTGAACCCACTAGAGTCATTGCATGTGTGTTTTTATACTAAAACCAACACTAGAGTCATTGCATGTGTGTTATTTCCACAAACCACACATGGATCAACCACTAGAGTCATTGCATGTGTGTCTTTGCACAAACCACACATGGATCAACCAGTGTCATTGCATGTGTGTTCTTTCCACAAACCACATATGGATCAACCAGTGGTCATTGCATGTGTGCTCTTTTCACAAACCACACATGGATGAACCACTAGAGTCATTGCAGGTGTGTTATTTCCACAAACCACACATGGATAAAGCACTACAATCATTGCATGTGTGTTCTTTCCACAAACCACACATGGATCTACCACTAGAGTCATTGCATGTGTGTTCTTTCCACAAACCACACATGGATCAACTAGTGGGCATTGCATGTGTGTTCTTTCCACAAACCACATATGGATCAACCAGTGGTCATTGCATTTGTGTTCTTTTCTAGAAACCACTTATGGATCCATTAGAGTCATTGCATGTGTGTTATTTCCACAAACCACACATGGATCAACCACTAGAGTCATTGCATGTGTGTCTTTGCACAAACCACACATGGATCAACCAGTGTCATTGCATGTGTGTTCTTTCCACAAACCACACATGGATCAACCAGTGGTCATTGCATGTGTTATTTCCACAAACCACACATGGATCAACCACTAGAGTCATTGCATGTGTGTTCTTTCCACAAACCATACATGGATTAACCACTAGACTCATTGCATGTGTGTTCTTTCCACAAACCACAAATGGATCAACCAGAGTCATTGCATGTGTGTTCTTTCCACAAACCACACATGGATCCACAACTGTCATTGCATGTGCGTTCTTTCCACAAACCACACATGGATCAACAAGTGGTCATTGCATGTATGTTCTTTGCAGAAACCACATATCGATCCATTAGAGTCATTGCATGTGTGTTCTTTCCACAAATCACTTATGGATCCACCAGTGTTCATTGCATGTGTGTTCTTTTCACAAACAACATATGGATCCACCAGTGGTCACTGTATGTGTGTTCTTTCCACAAACCACTTATGGATCAATCAGTGGTCATTGCATGTGTGTTCTTTCCATAAACCACTTATGGATAACCTAGTGGCCATTGCATGTGTGTTCTTTCCACAAACCACTTATGGATCAACTAGTGGCATTGCATGTGTGTTCTTTTCACAAACTACATGTGGACCCACTAGAGTCATTGCATGTGTGTTCTTATACTAAAACTAGCACTAGAGTCATTGCATGTGTGTTCTTTTCACAAACCACACATGGATCAACCATTGGTCATTGCATGTGTGTTCTTTTCAACAAACCACATATGGATCAACTAGTGGTCATTGCATGTGTGTTCTTTTCCACAAACCACACATGGATCAAGCAATGTCATTGCATGTGTGTTCTTTCCACAAACCACATATGGATCAACCAGTGGTCATTGCATGTGTGTTCTTTTCACAAACCACATATGGATCAACCAGTGGTCATGGCAAGTGTGTTCTTTTCACAAACCACATGTGAACCCACTAGAGTCATTGCATGTGTGTTTTTATACTAAAACCAACACTAGAGTCATTGCATGTGTGTTATTTCCACAACCACACATGGATCAACCACTAGAGTCATTGCATGTGTGTCTTTGCACAAACCACACATGGATCAACCAGTGTCATTGCATGTGTGTTCTTTCCACAAACCACATATGGATCAACCAGTGGTCATTGCATGTGTGCTCTTTTCACAAACCACACATGGATGAACCACTAGAGTCATTGCAGGTGTGTTATTTCCACAAACCACACATGGATCAAGCACTACAGTCATTGCATGTGTGTTCTTTCCACAAACCACACATGGATCTACCACTAGAGTCATTGCATGTGTGTTCTTTCCACAAACCACACATGGATCAACTAGTGGGCATTGCATGTGTGTTCTTTCCACAAACCACATATGGATCAACCAGTGGTCATTGCATTTGTGTTCTTTTCCAGAAACCACTTATGGATCCATTAGAGTCATTGCATTTGTGTTATTTCCACAAACCACACATGGATCAACCACTAGAATCATTGCATGTGTGTTATTTCCACAAACTACACATGGATCAACCACTAGAGTCTTTGCATGTGTGTTCTTTCCACAAACCACACATGGATCCACCAGTGTCATTGCATGTGTGTTCTTTCCACAAACCACACATGGATCAACAAGTGGTCATTGCATGTGTGTTCTTATACTAAAACCAGCACTAGAGTCATTGCATGTGTGTTCTTTCCACAAACCACTTATGGATCCACCAGTGTTCATTGCATGTGTGTTCTTTCCGCAAACCACTTATGGATGAACCAGTGGTCATTGCATGTGTGTTCTTTTCAACAAACCACTTATGGATCAACCGGTGGCATTGCATGTGTGTTCTTTTCACAAACCACATGTGGACCCACTAGAGTCATTGCATGTGTGTTGTTATACTAAAACCAGCACTAGAGTCATTGCATGTGTGTTCTTTTCACAAACCACACATGGATCAACCACTGTCATTGCATGTGTTTTATTTCCACAAACCACGTATGGATCAACCACTAGAGTCATTGCATGTGTGTTATTTCCACAAACCACACATGGATCACCCACTAGAGTCATTGCATGTGTGTTCTTTCCACACACCACACATGGATCCACCACTGTCATTGCATGTGTGTTCTTTCCACAAACCACACATGGATCAACAAGTGGTCATTGCATGTGTGTTCTTTTCACAAACCACATATGGATCCATTAGAGTCATTGCATGTGTGTTCTTATACTAAAACTAGCACTAGAGTTAGTGCATGTGTGTTCTTTCCAGAAACCACACATGGATCAAGCAGTGTTCATTGCATGTGTGTTCTTGTCACAAACAACATATGGATCCACCAGTGGTCACTGCATGTGTGTTCTTTTCACAAACCACTTATGGATCAACCAGTGTTCATTGCATGTGTGTTCTTTTCCACAAACCACTTATGGATCAACTAGTGGTCATGGCATGTGTGTTATTTTCCACAAACCACACATGGATCCACCAGTGTTCATTGCATGTGTGTTCTTTTCCAAAAACCACATATGGATCAACCAGTGGTCATTGCATGTGTGTTCTTGTACTAAAACTAGCACGAGAGTCATTGCATGTGTGTTTTTTCACAAACCACACATGGGTCAACCAGTGCTCATTGCATGTGTGTTCTTTCCACAAACCACATATGGATCAACCAACGGTCATTGCATGTGTGTTCTTTTCCACAAACCACATATGGATCAACCAGTGGTCATTGCATGTCTGTTCTTTCGACAAACCACACATGGATCAACCAGTGGTCATTGCATGTGTGTTCTTTTCACAATCCACACATGGATCAACCACTGTCATTGCATGTGTGTTATTTCCACAAACCACATATGGATCAACTAGTGGTCATTGCATGTGTGTTCTTTTCACAAACCACACATGGATCAACCACTGTCATTGCATGTCAGTTATTTCCACAAACCACACATGGATCAACCACTAGAATCATTGCACATGTGTTATTTCCACAAACCACACATGGATCATCCACTAGAATCACACATGGATCAACCACTAGAATCATTGCACGTGTGTTCTTTCCACAGAGCACACATGGATCAAGCAGTGTTCATTGCATGTGTGTTCTTGTCACAAACAACATATGGATCCACCAGTGGTCACTGCATGTGTGTTCTTTTCACAAACCACATATGGATCAACCAGTGTTCATTGCATGTGTGTTCTTTTCCAGAAACCACTTATGGATCAACTAGTGGTCATGGCATGTGTGTTCTTTTCCACAAACCACACATGGATCCACCAGTGTTCATTGCATGTGTGTTCTTTTCCAAAAACCACATATGGATCAACCAGTGGTCATTGCATGTGTGTTCTTGTACTAAAACTAGCACTAGAGTCATTCCATGTGTGTGTTTTCACAAACCACACATGGATCAACCAGTGGTCATTGCATGTGTGTTCTTTCCACAAACCACATATGGATCAACCAGTGGTCATTGTGTGTGTGTTCTTTTCCACAAACTACATATGGATCAACCAGTGGTCATTGCATGTGTGTTCTTTCCACAAACCACACATGGATCAACCAGTGGTCATTGCATGTGTGTTCTTTTCCGCAAACCACACATGGATCAAGCAGTGTCATTGCATGTGTGTTCTTTCCACAAACCACATATGGATCAACTAGTGGTCATTGCATGTGTGTTCTTTTCACAAACCACACTTGGATCAACCACTGTCATTGCATGTCTGTTATTTCCACAAACCACACATGGATCAACCACTAGAGTCATTGCATGTGTGTTATTTCCACAAACCACACATGGATCAACCACGAGAGTCATTGCATGTGTGTTCTTTCCACAAACCACACATGGATCCACCACTATCATTGCATATGCGTTCTTTCCACAAACCACACATGGATCAACAAGTGGTCATTGCATGTGTGTTCTTTTCACAAACCACATATGGATTCATTAGAGTCATTGCATGTGTGTTCTTATACCAAAACTAGCACTAGAGTCATTGTATGTGTGTTCTTTCCACAAACCACACATGGATCAAGCAGTGTTCATTGCATGTGTGTTCTTTTCACAAACAACATATGGATCCACCAGTGGTCACTACATGTGTGTTCTTTTCACAAACCACATATGGATCAACTAGTGTTCATTGCATGTGTGTTCTTTTCCACAAACCACGTATGGATCAACAAGTGGTCATTGCATGTGTGTTCTTTTCCACAAACCACACATGGATCCACTAGTGTTCATTTCATGTGTGTTATTTTCCAAAAACCACATATGGATCAACCAGTGGTCATTGCATGTGTGTTCTTACACTAAAACTAGCATTAGAGTCATTGCATGTGTGTTCTTATCACAAACCACACATGGATCAACCAGTGGTCATTGCATGTGTGTTCTTTCCACAAACCACATACGGATTAACCAGTTGTCATTGCATGTGTGTTCTTTTCTAGAAACCACATATGGATCAACCAGTGGTCATTGCATGTGTGTTCTTTCCATAAACCACACATGGATCAACCAGTGGTCATTGCATGTGTGTTCTTTTACACAAACCACACATGGATCAAGAAGTGTCATTGCATGTGTGTTCTTTCCACAAAGCACATATGGATCAACCAGTGGTCATTGCATGTGTGTTCTTTTCACAAACCACATGTGAACCCACTAGAGTCATTGCATGTGTGTTCTTATAGTAAAACCAACAATAGAGTCATTGCATGTGTGTTCTTTTCACAAACCACACATGGATCCACTAGACTCATTGCATGTGTGTTCTTTCCACAAACCACACATGGATCAACTAGTGGGCATTGCATGTGTGTTCTTTCCACAAACCACATATGGATCAACCAGTGGTCATTGCATGTGTGTTCTTTTCCACAAACCACTTATGGATCCATTAGAGTCATGGCATGTGTGTTATTTCCACAAACCACACATGGATCAACCACTAGAATCATTGCATGTGTGTTATTTCCACAAACCACACATGGATCAACCACTAGAGTCTTTGCATGTGTGTTCTTTCCACAAACCACACATGGATCCACCAGTGTCATTGCATGTGTGTTCTTTCCACAAACCACACATGGATCAACAAGTGGTCATTGCATGTGTGTTCCTATACTAAAACCCGCACTAGAGTCATTTCATGTGTGTTCTTTCCACAAACCACTTATGGATCCACCAGTGTTCATTGCATGTGTGTTCTTTCCGCAAACCACTTATGGATCAACCAGTGGTCATTGCATGTGTGTTCTTTTCCGCAAACCACTTATGGATCAACCGGTGGCATTGCATGTGTGTTCTTTTCACAAACCACATGTGGACCCACTAGAGTCATTGCATGTGTGTTGTTATACTAAAACCAGCACTAGAGTCATTGCATGTGTGTTCTTTTCACAAACCACACATGGATCAACCACTATCATTGCATGTGTGTTATTTCCACAAACCACATATGGATCAACCACTAGAGTCATTGCATGTGTGTTATTTCCACAAACCACACATGGATCACCCACTAGAGTCATTGCATGTGTGTTCTTTCCACAAACCACACATGGATCCACCACTGTCATTGCATGTGTGTTCTTTCCACAAACCACACATGGATCAACAAGTGGTCATTGCATGTGTGTTCTTTTCACAAACCACATATGGATCCATTAGAGTCATTGCATGTGTGTTCTTATAGTGTTCTTTCCACAAACCACACATGGATCAACAAGTGGTCATTGCATGTGTGTTCTTTTCACAAACCACATATGGATCCATTAGAGTCATTGCATGTGTGTTCTTATACTAAAACTAGCACTAGAGTCACTGCATGTGTGTTCTTTCCACAAACCACACATGGATCAAGCAGTGTTCATTGCATGTGTGTTCTTGTCACAAACAACATACGGATCAACCAGTTGCCATTGCATGTGTGTTCTTTTCTAGAAACCACATATGGATCAACCAGTGGTCATTGCATGTGTGTTCTTTCCATAAACCACACATGGATCAACCAGTGGTCATTGCATGTGTGTTCTTTTACACAAACCACACATGGATCAAGAAGTGTCATTGCATGTGTGTTCTTTCCACAAACCACATATGGATCAACCAGTGGTCATTGCATGTGTGTTCTTTTCACAAACCACATGTGAACCCACTAGAGTCATTGCATGTGTGTTCTTATAGTAAAACCAACAATAGAGTCATTGCATGTGTGTTCTTTTCACAAACCACACATGGATCCACTAGACTCATTGCATGTGTGTTCTTTCCACAAACCACACATGGATCAACTAGTGGGCATTGCATGTGTGTTCTTTCCACAAACCACATATGGATCAAACAGTGGTCATTGCATGTGTGTTCTTTTCCACAAACCACTTATGGATCCATTAGAGTCATTGCATGTGTGTTATTTCTACAAACCACACATGGATCAACCACTAGAATCATTGCATGTGTGTTATTTCCACAAACCACACATGGATCAACCACTAGAGTCTTTGCATGTGTGTTCTTTCCACAAACCACACATGGATCCACCAGTGTCATTGCATGTGTGTTCTTTCCACAAACCACACATGGATCAACAAGTGGTCATTGCATGTGTGTTCTTATACTAAAACCCGCACTAGAGTCATTGCATGTGTGTTCTTTCCACAAACCACTTATGGATCCACCAGTGTTCATTGCATGTGTGTTCTTTCCGCAAACCACTTATGGATCAACCAGTGGTCATTGCATGTGTGTTCTTTTCCACAAACCACTTATGGATCAACCGGTGGCATTGCATGTGTGTTCTTTTCACAAACCACATGTGGACCCACTAGAGTCATTGCATGTGTGTTGTTATACTAAAACTATCACTAGAGTCATTGCATGTGTGTTCTTTTCACAAACCACACATGGATCAACCACTATCATTGCATGTGTGTTATTTCCACAAACCACATATGGATCAACCACTAGAGTCATTGCATGTGTGTTATTTCCACAAACCACACATGGATCAACCACTAGAGTCATTGCATGTGTGTTCTTTCCACAAACCACACATGGATCCACCACTGTCATTGCATGTGTGTTCTTTGCACAAACCACACATGGATCAATAGTGGTCATTGCATGTGTGTTCTTTTCACAAACCACATATGGATCCATTAGAGTCATTGCATGTGTGTTCTTATAGTGTTCTTTCCACAAACCACACATGGATCAACAAGTGGTCATTGCATGTGTGTTCTTTTCACAAACCACATATGGATCCATTAGAGTCATTGCATGTGTGTTCTTATACTAAAACTAGCACTAGAGTCACTGCATGTGTGTTCTTTCCACAAACCACACATGGATCAAGCAGTGTTCATTGCATGTGTGTTCTTGTCACAAACAACATATGGATCCACCAGTGGTCACTGCATGTGTGTTCTTTTCACAAACCACGTATGGATCAACCAGTGTTCATTGCATGTGTGTTCTTTTCCACAAACCACTTATGGATCAACTAGTGGTCATGGCATGTGTGTTATTTTCCACAAACCACACATGGATCCACCAGTGTTCATTGCATGTGTGTTCTTTTCCAAAAACCACATATGGATCAACCAGTGGTCATTGCATGTGTGTTCTTTCCACAAACCACATATGGATCAACCAGTGGTCATTGTGTGTGTGTTCTTTTCCACAAACTACATATGGATCAACCAGTGGTCATTGCATGTGTGTTCTTTCCACAAACCACACATGGATCAACCAGTGGTCATTGCATGTGTGTTCTTTTCCACAAACCACACATGGATCAAGCAGTGTCATTGCATGTGTGTTCTTTCCACAAACCACATATGGATCAACTAGTGGTCATTGCATGTGTGTTCTTTTCACAAACCACACATGGATCAACCACTGTCATTGCATGTCTGTTATTTCCACAAACCACACATGGATCAACCACTAGAGTCATTGCATGTGTGTTATTTCCACAAACCACACATGGATCAACCACGAGAGTCATTGCATGTGTGTTCTTTCCACAAACCACACATGGATCCACCACTATCATTGCATATGCGTTCTTTCCACAAACCACACATGGATCAACAAGTGGTCATTGCATGTGTGTTCTTTTCACAAACCACATATGGATTCATTAGAGTCATTGCATGTGTGTTCTTATACCAAAACTAGCACTAGAGTCATTGTATGTGTGTTCTTTCCACAAACCACACATGGATCAAGCAGTGTTCATTGCATGTGTGTTCTTTTCACAAACAACATATGGATCCACCAGTGGTCACTACATGTGTGTTCTTTTCACAAACCACATATGGATCAACCAGTGTTCATTGCATGTGTGTTCTTTTCCACAAACCACGTATGGATCAACAAATGGTCATTGCATGTGTGTTCTTTTCCACAAACCACACATGGATCCACTAGTGTTCATTTCATGTGTGTTCTTTTCCAAAAACCACATATGGATCAACCAGTGGTCATTGCATGTGTGTTCTTACACTAAAACTAGCATTAGAGTCATTGCATGCGTGTTCTTATCACAAACCACACATGGATCAACCAGTGGTCATTGCATGTGTGTTCTTTCCACAAACCACATACGGATCAACCAGTTGTCATTGCATGTGTGTTCTTTTCTAGAAACCACATATGGATCAACAAGTGGTCATTGCATGTGTGTTCTTTCCATAAACCACACATGGATCAACCAGTGGTCATTGCATGTGTGTTCTTTTACACAAACCACACATGGATCAAGAAGTGTCATTGCATGTGTGTTCTTTCCACAAACCACATATGGATCAACCAGTGGTCATTGCTTGTGTGTTCTTTTCACAAACCACATGTGAACCCACTAGAGTCATTGCATGTGTGTTCTTATAGTAAAACCAACAATAGAGTCTTTGCATGTGTGTTCTTTTCCACAAACCACACATGGATCCACTAGACTCATTGCATGTGTGTTCTTTCCACAAACCACACATGGATCAACTAGTGGGCATTGCATGTGTGTTCTTTCCACAAACCACATATGGATCAACCAGTGGTCATTGCATGTGTGTTCTTTTCTAGAAACCACACATGGATCAACAAGTGGTCATTGCATGTCTGTTCTTTTCACAAACCACACATGGATCAACAAGTGGGCATTGCATGTGTGTTCTTTCCACAAACCACATATGGATCAACCAGTGGTCATTGCATGTGTGTTCTTTTCCACAAACCACTTATGGATCCATTAGAGTCATTGCATGTGTGTTATTTCCACAAACCACACATGGATCAACCACTAGAATCATTGCATGTGTGTTATTTCCACAAACCACACATGGATCAACCACTAGAGTCTTTGCATGTGTGTTCTTTCCACAAACCACACATGGATCCACCAGTGTCATTGCATGTGTGTTCTTTTCACAAACCACACATGGATCAACAAGTGGTCATTGCATGTGTGTTCTTATACTAAAACCCGCACTAGAGTCATTGCATGTGTGTTCTTTCCACAAACCACTTATGGATCCACCAGTGTTCATTGCATGTGTGTTCTTTCCGCAAACCACTTATGGATCAACCAGTGGTCATTGCATGTGTGTTCTTTTCCACAAACCACTTATGGATCAACCGGTGGCATTGCATGTGTGTTCTTTTCACAAACCACATGTGGACCCACTAGAGTCATTGCATCTGTGTTGTTATACTAAAACCAGCACTAGAGTCATTGCATGTGTGTTCTTTTCACAAACCACACATGGATCAACCACTATCATTGCATGTTTGTTATTTCCACAAACCACATATGGATCAACCACTAGAGTCATTGCATGTGTGTTATTTCCACAAACCACACATGGATCACCCACTAGAGTCATTGCATGTGTGTTCTTTCCACAAACCACACATGGATCCACCACTGTCATTGCATGTGTGTTCTTTCCACAAACCACACATGGATCAACAAGTGGTCATTGCATGTGTGTTCTTTTCACAAACCACATATGGATCCATTAGAGTCATTGCATGTGTGTTCTTATAGTGTTCTTTCCACAAACCACACATGGATCAACAAGTGGTCATTGCATGTGTGTTCTTTTCACAAACCACATATGGATCCATTAGAGTCATTGCATGTGTGTTCTTATACTAAAACTAGCACTAGAGTCACTGCATGTGTGTTCTTTCCACAAACCACACATGGATCAAGCAGTGTTCATTGCATGTGTGTTCTTGTCACAAACAACATATGGATCCACCAGTGGTCACTGCATGTGTGTTCTTTTCACAAACCACGTATGGATCAACCAGTGTTCATTGCATGTGTGTTGTTTTCCACAAACCACTTATGGATCAACTAGTGGTCATGGCATGTGTGTTATTTTCCACAAACCACACATGGATCCACCAGTGTTCATTGCATGTGTGTTCTTTTCCAAAAACCACATATGGATCAACCAGTGGTCATTGCATGTGTGTTCTTGTACTAAAACTAGCACGAGAGTCATTGCATGTGTGTTTTTTCACAAACCACACATGGATCAACCAGTGGTCATTGCATGTGTGTCCTTTCCACAAACCACATATGGATTAACCAGTGGTCATTGCATGTGTGTTCTTTTCCACAAACTACATATGGATCAACCAGTGGTCATTGCATGTGTGTTCTTTCCACAAACCACACATGGATCAACCAGTGGTCATTGCATGTGTACTCTTTTCCACAAACCACACATGGATCAAGCAGTGTTCATTGCATGTGTGTTCTTTTCACAAACAACATATGGATCCACCAGTGGTCACTACATGTGTGTTCTTTTCACAAACCACATATGGATCAACCAGTGTTCATTGCATGTGTGTTCTTTTCCACAAACCACGTATGGATCAACCAGTGGTCATTGCATGTGTGTTCTTTTCCACAAACCACACATGGATCCACTAGTGTTCATTGCATGTGTGTTCTTTTCCAAAAACCACATATGGATCAACCAGTGGTCATTGCATGTGTTTTCTTACACTAAAACTAGCATTAGAGTCATTGCATGTGTGTTCTTTTCACAAACCACACATGGATCAACCAGTGGTCATTGCATGTGTGTTCTTTCCACAAACCACATACGGATCAACCAGTTGTCATTGCATGTGTGTTCTTTTCTAGAAACCACATATGGATCAACCAGTGGTCATTGCATGTGTGTTATTTCCACAAACCACACATGGATCAACTAGTGGTCATTGCATGTGTGTTCTTTTACGCAAACCACACATGGATCAAGAAGTGTCATTCCATGTGTGTTCTTTCCACAAACCACATATGGATCAACCACTGGTCATTGCATGTGTGTTCTTTTTACAAACCACATGTGAACCCACTAGAGTCATTGCATGTGTGTTCTTATACTAAAACCAACACTAGAGTCATTGCATGTGTGTTCTTTTCACAAACCACACATGGATCCACCACTGTCATTGCATGTGTGTTCTTTCCACAAACCACACATGGATCAACAAGTGGTCATTGCATGTGTGTTATTTTCACAAACCACATATGGATCCATTAGATTCATTTCATGTGTGTTTTTATACTAAAACTAGCACTAGAGTCATTGCATGTGTGTTATTTCCACAAACAACATATGGATCCACCAGTGGTCACGGCATGTGTGTTCTTTCCACAAACCACTTATGGATAAACCAGTGGTCATTGCATGTGTGTTCTTTTCACAAACCACATATGGATCAACCAGTGGTCATTGCATGTGTGTTCTTTTCACAAACCACATGTGAACCCACTAGAGTCATTGCATGTGTGTTCTTATACTAAAACCAACACTAGAGTCATTGCATGTGTGTTATTTCCACAAACCACACATGGATCAACCACTAGAGTCATTGCATGTGTGTTCTTTCCACAAACCACACATGGATCAACCAGTGTCACTGCATGTGTGTTCTTTCCACAAACCACATATGGATCCATTTGAGTCATTGCATGTTTGTTCTTATACCAAAACTAGGACTGCCCCCCAATGGATCCACCATTAGACCGAGTCTTCTAGAAGGCACGCCATAACATAGTTGTTTTGCTTGATGATTGTTACATACCGTTCGATTGGGGCGCTTGGACGATTGGGATGGTCTTAGCGAGAGCGATCCTCGAGTAGGCTGTTCTGCGGCATGATTGGCCACGCTTGCTCTGGACAAACTGGCATGTTGCTAGTGTTACGACTCACGAGTTCAGTGGGCCATATCCCAGTGTCACGTCCCCGTTACTTCTCTTCCTCCCCGTACTTCTCTTCCTTCCCCTCGAAGCCACTTTCCCCACTTCACTTCCTTCCTACCGTAGCCGCAAGCCGACGACATCCGCCAATTCTCCGATCGTTACCTTCATGCTAAGAAATCATTTTACAAGCTTTTGAACTTATCCTACATATTCCTGCTATTCGCCAATCTAACTGCTGATCTTTTTTCTGATTTCTCGATGAACTTCAGATGTGGCAGATGTTGCAGCCCAAGAATCTAGAGATCCTCGTGCACGACTTCGCAGCGGCGTTCCCACTCGTGTGCTCCCATCCAGGATGCTTTCGCCGTTACTCCTACCACGAGCTCCCGCTCCACGAGCTCGCGTGCCCGCACGACGCATGCTCCTGCATGGAGCCGGGCTGCAACTACATCGGCCCGCCGGTAGAGCTCGTCGTCCACCTTGCAAAGGGGCACTTGATCGAAGTGATTAAGATCTCATACGGGCAAGCCCAACTTCTCCAAGAGTAGGTGTCGTTCACTGACTCGGCACACCGCCTGCTAATTTTCGAGGGGGGACGACTCTGTTTTCGTCCTGACCATCATCGCCGGTGTTTCGGGAACCAGAGCCGGGCCCACCGTCATGGGTGCCGTATGCATCAGGTCGGTCTCGTGCACCTAGCCCATATAGACGGTGCGGATGTGGGCGAATGCCCAGCCACCGTCGTCGGATAGCATTCTTGTGCTAGCCGAGGCGCCGAGCTGCCCGACGCCGCGGGAGGTGGAGTATGTGGACCTAAGGTCGATCCTATGCGTGCCATCTCAGTACCTTGTCGGTGCTGGACCGAACAGGCAGATGCATTTCTACATTTGTATTGAGAAGACCGACAGGGAAATGTAGTACTTGTGCTGTCGTTACTGTTAGACTTAAGCGATGCTTCTCAGGTGCTTAGAGCATACGTGTTGTGCGAATGTACCCTAGTTGTAGTTTTCAGTACTCCTTAATACTTCGATGAGTTATTATATTGGTCCAATCAGCTTGCCGTTGTCACGTTGCAAAGTCCGCTTGCTTTGGACAGACCGGCAATACCGTGTGCTCCCGCTCCTGCATGTCAGTGTCACGTGTTCCGAGGGCCCACCTGCCAGTGTCACGCCCCCTCCTCTTCCTTCCCCTTGAAGCCACTGTCCAACTTCTCTTCCATCCTGCCACTCTCGTCCGATGGTTGTAATCTGATGATTTTCATTGGATTGTTTACAAGTAATCTACGTTGATAATGCAACATGCAAATGGCACAGACACAATTTCTAAAGTGGAAGCACTCACACTCTGCTATTGCACATATTTCTCAATATAGCTCGACAAAACATTAGAATAATTGTACTCGCATTAAACACAACCGAAATTGCAACCATCCTAAACAACATCTAAACCCACATCACACCGCTGTCGTCAGAGTCCACCTCGATTGGTGACACTGCCGTGCCCTTCCCGGCGACATCCACTCCCGCCCGTGGCTTGCCCTTCGCCAAGGAGGCAACAATGGCGTTCTGCACAGCTTCGTCCCCGTCATCCTCCACATCGGAATCGACAATGACGAAGCTGACGGGGTTGGCATGGACCGAGCGTCGTCGAGCCCGCTCCTGCTTGAGCTCGACGCCGCATCAGTCCTTCTATAGGTAGGAGGGGCCGAGCTCGCATAGGTAGCATCGTCGCTCCTCTCAAGAAACCATGGCCATTTGATACTGTGACGATAGGATCTTGGGGTGGATCCTCCGCGGCGAGCTCTACCGGAAGCGGTGGAGCGGATGGATCTGCCGGCGCGAGCCATGACAAGTTCCTAGGAGGGAGTAAGATTGTGGGTCAGGCATGTCTGGTTCTTGAGCAAGGCCTCCCAGTGATATGTACGCGGGCAAGGTACCAAAAAAATCCGTCCAATGCGCGCGAGAGGGCTTTTGAACCATGAAGGCACAATATTTTTTTGACAAGTCCACACACTAGGTCCCCCACCTGTCAGCCGAATGTGGACGGTAGGATTCTGCCCGAGTTATTAAGTAGAGATAAATCACGCTTCACCACTACCCTGACATCCAAAGGCTCCTCTTTCCTCTGCCCTCGCTCCCCTCGCTCATGGCTTGCAGCTCGTGCAGTTCGTCTTGGGTGGAATCAGTGTCGGCTCAACGCCGTCAGGCGGGTTCCCCCATTAGGTACCGGAGGGAGCCCTACGATTACTACCCCGATATGCTATGTTTGTGCAGTGAGAAGATGCCGAGATGGATTTGGTGGACCGACGAAAATACTGCAGGAAAATTCAACAACTGCAGCATCAGAGCGGTGAGTTCCTACTGTAGGTACAATGGTATCCCGGATCTGGAAAGCGTAATACAATTCTTTTTTTTGTTTCCTTCGATCTACTACGCAGGAAGGGAGGGGGACTGGCTGTGACAAGTTTGTGTGGATCAAAAAGCCACTGACAGGTTTTCACAGAGAGCTTGTTCAGGATCTGCGTGATGCTGTGTGGGACAAGAAAGAGGAGATTCGTGCGATGGAGCGAGAGATCTGGGAGCTTCGCCAGGTGCAGGGGAGGCAGGGGCAGGGAGGTGGTCAGACAGACGGGCTCAAGATTAGGCCAGATAGTGGACACAATTTCCTCATTATCTGGGCATTATCTGTTGCATTTGTAGCTTATGTTGCCATGTCATTGTCCAACAACTGAAATAAGTTGCTGCTTCGTGGAGTGTAGCAGCCAGCTTAAGAAATTGTTTTCTAGCCCAGAAACTTATCATAAGTGTCCAACAACAGGGATTTATTAAGCGCCTATAAATAAATCATGTCTGTGCCACTAACACTCATCGATTTTGGAGAGGATTTAACCGCTCAGCTATCGCAATTGTTCAGATAGTAGTGGCACAGTCACTGTTTTGGATTCAACTAGTGGCCTCGGCCGTATCAAATTCTAAAGTCACGATACATTTTACTCCGAGTACGGGAGGCAGATTGTTTCGCCCGACAAGTTCCACGCACATAGCTCCAGAGTTTAACTGAACTACATATATAGGTTCAAGTTCAATACATCATTAGGCTGCTACACTGCTAGCCCTCTTCCTCTGCTTGGGTGCCAACTTTCTTCCTCTCTCCTTCATGTCCACTGGCTTCTTTATCTCCTACCTTCTTCCTCTTCATGGGTGCCAATTTTCTTACCTTCACATACCCTGCATCTCCAGGTCGAGGGAAGTCAGGCCAATCAGCACCAGAATTTTTTTTGGCATCATCACTCCACTCATTTTGGTTTTCTTCCCACAGAAAAATCACTGAGTCGGCTGTCTTGTTTCTTACCTTGCGCTTCCTGTAAAAAAACTGTACATGGATTACTACTTATATCTACAAACTATAAACAATTTTTTGTGTGAATGTACCATCTCATACCTAGGTTTGGGAGCATTAAGGGGACATCCAGCTGCTCTATGGCCTATAAGATGGAAGGTCTTGCATCTGTTTTTGCCCTTCTTTGTAGCACAGAAAGCTGAACCCTTCTTCTCGAGAAAATTCTTAAACCTATTCACCTGGGGTCTTCCTCTGCCCCTTTTTGTCACTGGCTGGCAAAGCTCGAAAGACAGTTGGACTTGAGGCCATTGAGATGGGTCTGTACATGGCTCGACGGATCCAGCGTACGCAGCTCTGAACTTTTCCATAGAGCAGTAGTCTGACAAATACTGATCCAAATGTGGTAGAGTTATTTTCTTCACCAAGAAGGCCAAGGCATGGTCGCAAGGTTTCCCGGTATGCTGCCACTCTAAGCAGGTGCATTCTCGCAGCTGGATGTTCATAGCATCCCTTTTGCCACTCTTGGACATATCGACCACCTCACAGCTTCTGCTGGTTGACGGGAGAACCTTAGGATGAGCAGGTCCTCGGCTTCTCTTGTGTAGTTGCTATACAAGTGGCAGTAGCATATGTCCTCTAAGTCTCCTACCGATCTCTCTCCTTATATTTAACAGCTTCATGATCATACCACATATGTTGTCCATCAAGATATGAACAGGACGCACTTTTATGTCCTTCACCCAGTTATTCAGGTATTCTGCAAGGTTGTTGTTTATGTAATCAACTTTGATGTCAGGGTTGAATTGACTCCTCTTCCATAGTTGCGAATGATGGATGGCTAAGTACTCTGGAAGTTCAGGGGCTTCAGAAAACATCTTGCTCATGAAATAATCGCTGCTACTAGGTTTGTAAACTCTAGCAGCAAGAAACATGTAATGAAATACGCTGCCTGCGTAGTGTGAGTACAAGTTGAGCATCATATGGGAATGGCATTCTCTACCTTCAGCTCGTGGGAACATCTCCTTCACTGTATTCGTCAGCCCTTTGCATGCATCCGTGGATATAGCCAATGGATCCATGTGGCCTATTGATCTCCTGAGCTACCTCATAAACCAGACCCAGTTTTCCTCCATTTCTGTTTCAAACAGGCCGAATGCCACTGGGAACATCCAGTTGTGACCATCAAGTGTTGTGGAAGATGGCAGGCAACCTTTCCATTTGCCAGTTAGGACAGTGCTATCTACACTCAGATACGGCCTACAGTCGTCCTTGAATCCCTGGATGCAAGGTTTAAGTGCCATGAAAAATCTTTTGAAATATATTTTACCACCTTCTGATTTGGTGTCAATCTCCACAACACTCCCCGGACACCTAGCTTGTACCTCTGCCTTGAAGTTGTACAACATCCTGAAGCTATTGGTCCAATCCCCGTGCAAGACCCCTAGAGCTTTCTCTTTACCTTTCCAAACCATGTAATACGGAAGGAGAATGTTGTATTTAGAACCGAGGCTAGTCTGAATATTCTTCGCGGTCTCCTTAGGGTTATCCTTTAGTATGGACATAGATTGCATAGCCACCCACTCTGTATTAGTCATTAAGGATTTCAGTTTGCTGCCTGTCGGACACATGTGTGGAGGGCCCATTTTGTTCACCTGCAACACAAATTCATTTAAAAGATAAGCGGAGTCGACTAGTTGCCAGAAAGATATCGCACATCAATTTTACTTATAGAGTGAAAAGAGAGAGAGAGTTCTAATGGTTTGCTGCATTCATTGCCCCAATACCCTAATTGCAGTCAACACAGGTAAGGCTCTTGCTGTGATCCTCCATGGACAATGTACCTCGGCCCGTCCATTCATCCATGTTAACTTGCAAACGACCTCATACCTCCCGGCAGAGTTCTTCAGTCGATAAACGTCGAACTCCCCCTTGGTACAAAAATGCTGGAATGACATCTTGAAATCATGCATGCTCCTGAACTCGGTGCCGACCGAAATTATAGGATACTCGTGGTCATGCTTCATTTCTTCTACTTCAACACCCAAATCATCGACTAGAATACCAGCCTCATCATTAAGTTCCTCGTCTATTTCATCATCACCAGATTCTTGTTCCTCTATAGTGCCTTCTTCTTCATCTGATTCAGAATCTTCGCCATCGTCTGTAATGCCTAGTACTGCACACATCATATTGACTCCCATGGGTGGGGCTGCACCATCGTCTCCACCTAGATGGACAGGAACATTGCCCCCGTCCACCTCACTGGCAACTCTGTTTTCTCCAAGACACTCGGTTTGGGTCTGCTGCAACCACATGGGGTGGTCTTACGTTTGCACACATCCCAGGTACTTCAGTGGACAAACAGCAGTCAGAATCAATTTCATCTTGAGTGTACAGAACCCTCTTGCTCTTCCTGTGTACATCCTCCTTCCTGATGTAATCTTTCCTGATGGTATCAGTAGGGCTTGACATTTGCGTTCCATTCCCCATCAAACTAGGCTTTTTGCTGCCGCTCTTGGGTGTGATCTCCTTACTGCCTCCCCTCACGGGTGTTGGCTCCAGGGTGCTGGCATTATTGCCTGACCTCTGTGGTGTGTTCTTCGTCGAATTAGCCCTTTTGCTGCTACTATTGGGCGTGTTCTCCTTCGTGCTGGAATTATTGCCTGACCCCAGCGGCGTGTTCCGCTCCAAATTAGCCCTTTTGCTGCTACTATTGGGCGTCTTCTCCTTCGTGCTGGCATTATTGCCTGACCTCAGCGGCATGTTCTGCTCCAAATTAGCCCTTTTGCTGCTACTATTGGGCGTGTTCTCCTTCGTGCTGGCACAATTCCCTGACAGAGGCATGTTCCGCTCCAAATTAGTATTTTTTTTGCTCCCACTGGGTGTGGTAGCCTCCATGCTGGCCATCTTTGCCTCTTTGCTACCACTCCTGGGAGTGTTCACCACCGTGGTGGCCCTCTTAGCGCTATTGCTGCTATCGTTCGGTGTGGCATTTTGACTGGATCTCAGGGGTGTACTGTGTGGTGTGGTGCCTTTTGTCGTGCGACTCTTGGGCGTCCTCTTCTCTGGCGTGGTCTCCTTGGTGACGTTCTTCTTGGGGGTGCCCTTTCTGGGGATGCTCTTCCTGCTCCTCTTTATGATGCTCCTATGTAAGACTCTCCTCTGTTCGAAGCTACCCTTAGTCGCACCACCCCAGTGATTCCATGGATCAGGTCACGCATGCCTTCTAAAAGTCCATCATCTCTATTGTCAAGTTCCAATTCCTCGCCAACTGTGAGCACTACCAAGTGGAAGTAAACTTCACCTCTATAATGTTTCCTTGTAAACGGTACGACTAAATCCCTGGTATCTTTCACTTCGATAGCCTTTTTGCTCCTGTAACCATAATATAACAAACGTGCTTCCTGGGAGGACCCCCACATCACCTTCACACGTAACGATGCCATCAGGTCAGATAACTCTACCACTTCAGGGTCGTATCTGCCAAGGATTACATCAAACTCGTCATAGAATTTTTCTGTGCCATCATCTAAGTTTGCAGTATAATCCGCGACACCGATACGAACGATTACTTTGCCATCATCAGGTTCTTTAGGATAGAAACCTCCGAGAGGTTCGAGAGATGGAGCGGCACAATAAGACCCGGCCCCAATGCCACCGCCGCCATCACCAGCGTCATCGTTAGCTGGATCAACCTCGGTGGAAGTACCAGGACCAGGAGCAAGGCGAGGGCCCTTAGCAGCGGGAGCTACATTACATGGTGGACAGGCAGGGCCCCTTCTAACGGCAGCCATAATAGGATCAGCTGCTGCCATGCCACCTCGACGATCAGGAGTAGTTCCCACAACAGCAGTGTTTCGAGTGCCAGCAGAGTCCAGACCATGAGCTGACTTTCGACCAGCAGCTCGCTAAACCCGAGCACAGGTTCGACGAGGAGACAAGGCATCAGTCTTTGCAACAACAGTGGGGTAGCCTCCGGAAGACTTAGTTTGCTCAACAGCGGCAGGGATTGGGTCAACAGCGTCCAGATCAACAACAACACGAGGATGACCAGTACCATCAGATTCCAGAGCACGAGTTCACACAACTTGAGGACGGTTTCGAGGAGGAGTAGCACACAAGGCGACGGTCTTGGCAACAACAACGGGGCAGCCTCTGGACGCCTTAGTTTGCTCAACAGCGGCATGGATTGGGTGAGCAGCAGCCGCAGCAACACGGGCACGGGGACGGGGACGACCAGTACCAGCAGATTGCAGAGCAGAGTTTTCCACAACGGCAATACGGGGACTCCTACGAGGAGGTTGCCTGACAAAAGCATGTCGCGGACGAGGAACCACATTTTTCTCAACAACAGCAAGGGTTCGAGTTAGACCTCCCTGTCCAATAATAGCTGGGCGACTCCTAGTAGAAGGAGCTTCCTCATCCACTATGTTACACACTAGCATAACCGCGCGAAGCCTAACATGCTGTTTCATCAACCCAATTAGCTGATTGTCACACACTATAGGACCCCTGAAGCCTCGTTCATCAACGATGCTGAACCGTGTAGTCTGCTCTGGCCTCATTTCAGCAAGTTCACGCACAGCAGCAAACAAACCAGGGATAGTGCATAACTACACAGGCGCTACTTCCATCTTCAGATTCTGAGCATGTTTCCACGTGCTCTTCCCATGTGCTAATTTAAGGAGGTAGCCGCAGATGGCCACCAGAACCGTGTATTTGGGTTCAGCGGAGATCCTAGTTGACAGAAAATTGGAGACAAAAGATAAGAATTGTTTGTCAGCGTCGTGCTAGCAAACAATTCTATGTTCGATATATCTCTGTAATGCCAATAGCCAGCTAGCAGTTATAGGTAGTGCGAATAGCAAAGAGAAGAGTAGCTCTCCCAAAATTAGCTAGAAGTACTTCTTCCTCGGCAAATGGATCTGCCATCCTTCACGCTGCTCAGCTCGTCGGTGGTAGAGGCTGGCTAGATCGTCACAACGGATGGCACGGCATCCAGCATTAGAGCTCGGTAGCAGCGAGTAGGCGCAGCAACTTGGCACCGGAAGTCAAATGCCCGAAGAGATCATTCTGGTTGGAGAGGGGATTTTGACGCCGCCGGTGCTAGGGTTCATGCGAAAGGAGGGAGGGAGTGGATTTGTGAATTTATTCAACGCACCATGCTCCTTTAGTATCTCATTTCGCCTACTTCGTTGCCGTGTTGGCGCTCGCATCACGGAAATATTACTGACATGAGGTCCCGACCGTCTACTTCACGGGGCAGTTTCACGACATGTTTGAATTTGGTAGGGGTGAGACGAGTTTGCATTGAAATGGCCCCTCTCGGTAGTTGGCGGCCCAACTTTTCAAAACGCGGTAAATTTAGGCAACTTAGGTACCGCCATGCACTGGCCTGCCAACTTTGGTACCACAGACGAACAAGCAGAGGCGCTCACATCCTACGTGGAGTCAATGATTTGGTCGATTCATGGTAGCGGGGAGTGATCCTTTGGGCAGTGCTTATTTAAGGAGGTGAAGTCCACGCACATCCACAGAATATCCGTGTCTTTTTTAGGCACAAGCACTGTGTTGGCGAGCTAAGTGCTCTCCTTGATCTCGCGTATGAATTTTGTGTCGAGGAGTCTGTTGATCTCCATTCCGACTGCCTTTGATCATGGTTCAGACAGTCGTCGAATTGTCTGCTTGACTGGCCTTGTGTCTGGATTCACGTTGAGTGAGTGCTCGGTGAATTCCCTGGGAACTCTTGGCATGTCCGCTGGACACCAGGCGAAAATCTCCCAGTGCTCACGGAGGAATTCGACGAGCGCGAGTTCCTATGCGGAACTCAAGTTGTTGGCGATGAGGGTCGTCTTGGTCGGGTCCGTTGGGTGGACCTGGACTTTCTTCGTGTGCACCGGCGAGTCGAAGGACAAGTCGGGTGAACTTGGCCTGCTTAGAGGAGGCAGACTGTTGTCTGTCGACTCCTTCAATCTTGCGAATTCCTCCTGCATGCAGAAGGACTGGAAGATTCTGTTGAATCCCTGTCATCGTTGTCTGACCTCTTGAAGTTGCCATTGATTGTGATTATGCCGTTTGGACCTGGCATTTTCACCTATAGGTAGGCATAGTGCGGCACAGCCATGAACCTAGCGAACGCGACGCGTCTGAGCATGCAGTGGTATTGCGAGGGCCAGTCGACGACCTCAAAGTCGATGCGCTCTCGCTAAAAGTTTTACGGCGCACCGAAGATGACATCGAGGTTGATTTTCCCAGGGGATATATGCCCTTCCCTGGGACGATGCTATGGAATGTCATGTCTAAAACTTCCAGAAAAGTCAGAGGGATCCTTATCACTCGCAAGGTACTTGCAAACATGAGGTTAATGCCGCTGCCGCCGTCCATGAAGACGCGACTCATATCGAAGCCCCCGATCTGTGCCTCAAGTACAAGGAGATAGTGACGTGGACAAGGAACTTGGCGCGGGTGGTCGTGCCTATCAAAGGTGATGCAGGAGTCGCTTCTCCTGAGGTACTCAGTGGTGGAGGGTGGAGAGTTTATCGCCAGATTAACTTGTCGAGCGATGGCCTTCTGCACTCGATTTGAGGGACCCCTTTTTGGATCATCCCCATGTTACCCACGACTCGTGGGTATGGCTCACCTCCATGATGCTGGACCGGTGCGGCCGCGGGTGGTGGTGGTCCAGGCAGTGGTGGAGGAGCTCCATGTGCCACAGCGCCTGGGGCGGCTCCATAGCCCCAGTTGACCGCGTCGCAATTCATCCGAGCCAGGCCCTCGTGGAGTTTGAGGAACTCGTGGCAGTCCTTGAGAAGGTGGCTGGATTTCTTCTTGCCATCGTGCTTGTCGATGTAGAAGTGCATGTTGCATGGTCCGGACAGTTTGTCCTCGATAGATGTTACGGGTGCCTCTTCCCGAGTGTGGTGTTGCCACACGTGTGTGGTTTTTCTGCTGTCGTGGTATCCTACAGCGATATCCGATGTTGCGGTTGTCGTCGCGTTTGTCGCGTAGCCGGCTATGACCATATTGACCTTGTCATGGACATCGTAGACGCGCATCCGGTGTTTGCCTTGGCAGTCGCGTCCGCGCCTGAGGTCGTCGTCGTCATCGGAGTAGGAACAGTTTTTCACCGAGTCTTCTCCGTCAGCCCACCGATTTGTGATTTCCATTAGGTGGTCGATCGTTTTGGGCTTCGAGCGGCCCAACTCCTCCCTGAGCTCTATACGGCGAACGCCGCTATTGAATGCGTCGATTGCACGGTCCTCCGAGATATTTTCTGCGGAGTCCTTGATGATGCACCACCTCTGGATGTATGAGCATAGAGATTCACCAGATCTTTGCTGGCAGCTTCTCAGTTCTTCGATTGATGTGAGCCTTTTGTAAGTGCCCTTGAAGTTGTGCACAAAGTTGTAGACCAGCTCTTCACAACTGCGAATGGATCCGCGCGAGAGGTTGTTGAGCCATGCGCGACCGGCGGCTTGCAGCTGTAGCTGCAGGCATTGCATGGCCGTGCTTCGACTCCCACCATGTAGCCTAATAGAGGAGATATGGTCCTCCAACCAGATTTTTGGGTCCTGCAGGCCGTCAAATTTTGGATTGTCCGACGGGAGTTTGAACCTATTAGGCATTCGCTTCTGCCTGATGGCCCTGCTGAAGCATCTGGCGCCGCAGAGCTCAATCTCGTCTTCTTCTGAGTCAGTCGAATGAGCACATCTTTCCCGCATCTTGTCAAATTTGTGCTGCGTGAGGTCATCGCACGAGTCATAGTCGCTGTCATGCCGCCTTGAGCGACGTCGCCATGACATATCGTGACTGTCGTCACTTGAGGAGTACGAGTAGTACTTTTCCAGAGCCTTGCTTTTCTTTGGCTCTGGCGTTGGTTCTTTGTCAAGGGCGGCCTCGATTAGCCCCAGGCCCGTGATCGTAGATCCGTGCATGGCAGCTCACGGATCTCTAGCCGGTGGCTGGTCGTTGAGGAGGTACATGGTAGACACGGTCACCGCGGCTTGTGGCGTTTTTGGGAGCACGTTGCCCCGCGTATCAACCGTCATAGAGGTGAAGTCGAGGACTTTCACAGCCTCTACGTGTTCTTGCTCGGTGAGGTGGGCCAGTCGAGATCGCCTCTTGTTGGCAACGTACTCGTTGTCTTTGGAGGTGGATCCTCCATGGGAGGAGAGCCCGGCTCGTCAAAGACTCGACTCATCCGCCGCCTTTCTACGCGCTTCGAGTTGCGTGATCACCTGTTGCTGGCGCTTGAATTCCTCCTTTAGCAGCCAATGGTAGCCCATCAGCATGTCCTGCGATGTGTTGGGGGGTAGAGGATTGCCCCGAAGAGCTTCGTGATAGCGGGCCACTTGTTATCATTGAGGTGGATCTGCATGCGCTCTCCCGTGTTCTCATTCGCCGTGAGTGCCGGTTCTGCCCTCGTCCCGTTGTTAACGGGTGCGCCATTAGAACCATTGGTGGGGTTGCCGTTTGCGACTGGTATGCCACCATTGGGCGTACTGCCGTTGGGCGGTCCGGTGCCAGATCCGGTGCCAGTCTTTTCGCGATTGGCGGTGGTGTCGCCCGCGTTGATGACGGCGCACATGAAGTGGTTGGGGAAGCTGTTGCTCCCGCAACATTCAGATCCGGAGCTGTATGCTCCATCTTCTGTGGCTAGGTCACCCAGATCAGATCTGCGACTACTGTTGTTGTCCGTCCTCCCAGCTGTTGCTGAGGTGTTGATCTCGCTAAGGGTGCCGATTGGTGGCGGGAACCACGATGTTGGACCAATCTCGGGTGCCGTTGGCTGGTCAGGCATGCGAAGCGTGCCCAGTTGACGAACCTGGAAGCGGAATCTCCCAATCGCCAGACTGATTCCATCGCCCACGGACTCGAAAGCCGGGCAAGTGGCCGGCGTGTGGAAGGTGAAGTCGAACGCACCGAAGAGTTGGTGAATCTCTGCTCTTGTAGAGTTGTATATTATGGTTGACGTGGCCGAAGAAGTCGCGACATCAGCACTCCCAGTTCCCACAGACGGTGCCAATTGACGAGGGTTTAACTCATCAATGCCCATTGTTATGGACTTGGGTTTTGGAGAAGGAGGGAGCACTGGAGGCATCAATCGGCTAGCAAAGAATCACACAGGGACGCAAGATTTACCCAGGTTCAGGCCTCATAGAGGTCCCTACTCCTGCTTGTCTGCTCTTGGAATTAATGAAGGAATCGAAGATTACAGGTGCGCGCAGATGCAATCTAGCTAGAGTTGTGGAAACTAGGGTTGTTATTATCCTCCTCGCCGCCCCTCCTAGCCTTTATATAGATAGGCTAGGTCTCGGGTAGCAGGTCGAGTCGGTTATAGATTAGGGTTTTCCCTTTGAGCTTTCTATCTTAAGCTTCTTCTTGTCTCACAAGCAATCGAAAGTCTGTGGGCCACTCGAATTCCTTATTGGGCCTTGGCAACGCCGTGGGCTTTTGCCGTATCTGGACCGTATATGCCACACTCGAGTACCTATAAGGTATACCCATGTCAGATATAGACACCAAAAAGCAAAACTATTTGAGAGTTTAATGACCAACTATACGGCCAATTTTTTTGCTCCGGTCGTATAGTTGAGACCGTATAGGCTCAGATAACGAAAACAATTTCACAAATATGATATAGAGAGTTTAACGACGAACTATACGGCGAGAGCTCCCTCTCAGGTCGTATAGTTCCGCCCGTATATTTGGCAAAAACCCTCTAAAACTTCAGAAAAACATAAGGAACTCAAAGGCAGAATTTTTAGGAGTAAAATTTGTGAAAACAATTCACTTATTTGGGTAAGAACACTTACCTTGAACTTACCATTTGCTTATTCGGGGATGAGAAAGTTCCTCCAACAATGAAGACTTCTTCTCCCTTTAAGGAATTGACCTTAATTCATTGAATAATTCTCGTAAACAAAAATCACGAGGACTAAAGTTCCTCTCAACAAGATTGGTGTCTTGATGGGCAATCATGGACACTGCATTTAACATCTTTATTTCCTTCCCCTGCATAATCTACAACTCAAATTCTTGAAGTTAAAGAATCCAATGAATCAGTCTTGGCTTATGTTCTTTCCTCTCAAGCAGCTCTTTTAAACCATCACGATCTGTATGAACTCTTACCTTTGCATCAACTATATAAGAACAAAATTTATCACAAGAGAAAAATACAACAAATAGTTCCTTTTCTTCCTTTGGTAAGTCTTCTGAGCACCATTTAGAGTTCTACTAGCATGACGTATAATATTAATCTGCGACCAATATGTTGTCCTAGAGTCACTCCTACAACATCATCACTAGATTCACATATTAAGTCAAAGGTTGTATCCTAGATAGGTTGTTTAATGATGGGAGCAGAAGATAAAACATTTTTCAGTTTATCAAAGGCTTCAAGACATTTATCATCAAAATTAAATCTTACTCCCTTTTGCAGGAGGTTAGTCAAACGTTTAGATATTCCAGAGAAATTTCTAATGAACCTTCTATAAAAACCAACATGACTAAGGAAACTTCTTATACCTTTAATATCCCTGGGTTGTGGCATTCTCTCTATTGCCTCAACCTTATCTCTATCAACTTAAATTCCCTTACCTGATACCTTGTGTCCAAGGAATATACCTTCTTTGACGATAAAATGGCATTTCTCCTAGTTGAGAACAAGATTGGTTTCTTTGCCATGCTGCAAAACTCTTTTGAGATTATCCAAGCAACTAGTAAAAGAAGTTCCATATACATAGAAGTCATCCATAAATACTTCCATTATAAGTTCTATGAAATCCGCAAAAATAGCAGTCATGCATATTTGAAAAGTAGCCGGAGCATTACATAAACCAAAAGGCATACGTCGGTAAGCATGTAAACCATAAGGACTAATGAAAGTTGTTTTAAGTTGGTCATCAGGCTGAACAGCTATTTGAGAAAAACCAGAGTATCCGTCCAAATAACAAAAATGAGTATGGTTTGCTAACCTCTCTAAAGTTTGATCTATGAATGGTAAAGTATAGTGATCTTTCCTAGTTTTTTTATTTAATTTTCTAAAGTCTATGCACATCCTATGACCAACAATAGTTCTAGTAGATATCAATTCATTATTTTCATTAGGAACAACAGTCAAACCACCCTTCTTAGGGACACAATGAACAGGACTTACCCATTCACTTTCTTTAACAAGATAGATTATACCTGCGTCTAGTAGGCGTACAATTTCTTTTCTTATCACTTGTTTCATTTCAGGCTTCAATCTTCTATTAAATTATGCAACTGGTTGAGCACCTTCCTCCATGAATATTCGATGGATGGCTATCAGGGGACTGATGCCCTTCAAGTCATCCATTGAGTACCCAAAGGCCTTGAGATGCTCCTAAAGTATCTCCATAAGTTCTTCTTCTTCTTTTCCTGAAAGTTTAGCACTAATAATAATAGGAAATTTAATTGTATCATCTAGAAATCTGTATTTGAGATTATCTGGTAGAGTCTTCAACTCTGGGGTGGTAGTTCCTCATCCCCTCTCTTTTCTGGCTCTTCAAAAGCCTTTTCAGTTGGAGGTCCCATTATGGGAAGTGAATCGAATTCATCTTCTAGTTCTTCCAAGGACTTGTTCTCCAGAACTATTTCTTCATTATTTGAATCTTCATTTATTTCTTCTTCTTGATTACCAAAGAAAAGAGCCGCCATTTCTTCAATAGTTCTCTCTTCTTCTTGTATTTGTGGAGGCCTGTCTTTAAATTTGGAAAATGGAATTTATTTTTTGTTCCCCCAAGCTTAAGAGACACAATCTCCTTCTTGAAATTAACATAGGCACCAATATCACCCCCAAAGTTTCTTCCAAATATAATAGGGCAAAGAGTACCAGCTGGCATATCAACAACTACAAAATCCATGGGAAAGTTTTTATTGCCAATTGTGACAGTTGCATCTTCAACTACTCCCATTGGAATTCTAAGATTTTTATTCACTAACATAATTGTCATATCAGTATTTTCAATTGTAGCCGATTCAATTTCTTCTTTTATTTCTAAATAGAAATCATAAGATATAATATTAACTTTGGTGCCAAGATCACATAAATCGTAATGCGAGGTTTCTTTAAATATGCAAGGAAGAATAGGCTTACCCACATCTTTTACCTTTGTTTTACCTCCAACCAATACGGAAGTCTCTTCATCAAGTTTAACTATGTTACAATGTGCATAAATAGCCATAATTGCTTCCTTGGTTACCTCTTCATCTTTGGTTTCTTCTAGATATTCCACGACTTCTGGCATACTTTGTTCTTCCTTTTTATCATGTACTGCTTTGACCTGTTCATATTCAAGAATATGCTTTCGTGCAGTGTTAGGAAGGGCATCCCATTTATTGGTTCTAAGGAGGACAGTGTTGGTTTATCTTCTCTTTTCTTCTCAGGTTCGGGTGGTGGATCATACTTGACCGGTCCCTCTTTTGGAGCTTTAATATGTTCTGTAAAAGCTTAAACAACTTGCAACACATGATCTGAATCCAAGTAAAGTTCTTTAGATAATTCTTTAACATGTCCTTTTTTTATTATAGTCATGAATATAATCATGTTCTATTTCTATGCCTCCTTCACTTCCTAGACCAAAATTCCATGAAACTCTATGATCATGAATTCTATTAAGTAAAGCCCAAGCTTTAGGTATAGGAAGATTCATAAAGGCTCCTTCCGCGAAAGAGTCTAGTTCAATTTTATTAGGTTCAATTAAACCGCCATAAAAGATATGCAATAAATACCATTCAGGTAAATCATGATGCGGACATAGACATAGTAAATCTTTAAATATGATAAGCTCTTACTAGTCCTTCATTAAAATGGTTTTTCCAATTCATTATAAGACGCCTGATCCCAAAAGATTTTGACAATGGATAATATTTTGCTAGGAATTCATAGGCTAGATTATCCCAAGTAGTAGTGGCTTTAGGTGGTAGAGATCTATACCATGATAGAGCTATACTAGTCAAAGTCTGGCTAAAAAGTTTAACCCTTACCTCATCAGCGGTATATCCCATCAATAGAAAAGTGCCACATATATCTTTGGAACATGCAATATGCTCATATGTATCAGGATCTTCTTCATCTCCAGTAAATTGCTACTTATGTAGAGTACTAAGTATTAGAGGATTTATTTCAAACCCCATTGTCTTCTCATTGGATTTGTCTCTTTTATAAATATCATAGGGCATCACAAAATAGTTGAGTGGGTTAGCACTAGTCATATGCTCAAACTCCATCATGTTGGTGGGAACTTGTAACTCAAAAAAAAATTTAGCAAGACAAAAATAAATAAGAAAAAACTGAAAGACCTACAACGCTTAGCTCGCCGGCAATGGCGACAGAAAATAGCTTGATGACTATAAGTGCACAGATCATTTGTAGCTAGTTTCAAAATAAAGATATCGATCCCACAGGGAGCAGGAGTCTGAAGTTTAATAATTCTTGAAATAAATATTGCAATAGAAATGCTATATAAAGTTATAAGTAACAAGATAAAATGAGAGTATTGTGTAAAAAGGTATTTTTGGGTTTTGGGTATAAGAGCAATAATAAAGTAAAGCAAAGTAACTTAATACGGAAAGTAAGTACTGCGTATGTAAAGAAGATTGGAACTGCAGTATGGAAAAAGCGTTCTCAAGGAGTAGCGGATACACCACTAGTATTGTAAAGATCTCAGATAAAGATTATTCTCATGAACATTCTCAACTATGTATGTGTGGGAGGAACTACGTATGTGAACGAATAGGCAACAACATTGCTCACATCATCCTCATAACCAGTCAGCAATCGACATCAACCGAATTACTGCGCTATTAAGGGACATAATCCCGCATGACATATCCCATGTCATGGATAGTATTCCGTGAGTTTCCTCGATTTCCCAAGTTGATACGTAAGGATTGATAACAGCTTTATAGTCACTGTAAGTGCTAGCACATCTCCATCTTCCAACAAGTAGTTCCCTCCATCAAATCCCCATGAGAGGCTAATATTGAGAGGTCAACTTCTCTCAACATCAAGATGTAGAGAATCTAACACATGGTCACAGCGATGAATATCATAATAGACTTTATCTTATTTCAATCTCATACTAGGGTTTCTCCATCTCCCTGAGAACTAATGATCTACTCAGACATGATGGCAATCAACATCATGGCAGTGATAATGGAAGCAATCATAGATGAATAGTACTTGTATAAATCCACAATGAGTATAGGAATTACAACAAGATATAGACAAGATGTAGATGGGATGGATGGAGATGGTGGTGATGCAGTGGTGGATGATGAAGATCGATGCCTTAGCCTCCCGGATCTACACAGGGCAAAGATGGATCCCTTGTGGATAAGTTCTCCCTCCAGATGCCTTCCGGAGGTGAGGTTTCTGCGATTTCTGGGTGTTCTGTATGTCGTCTCCTCGAACCAATTGCACGGGGTGAAACTACTTGACAAGGTGGAGGCGGCGCCAACTATACGGCCAGAGCTATATGGGCAAAATAAATTCTCGCGCCGTATAGTTGGTCGTTACGCTCTCGTCCTCCTTCGTTCGCTTCTGGTTTTCTTCTGGTATTATTAATATTTCCCAAATAAGCGATTTACGTTGTTTTTTACTACTTTTCTCCATAGTACAAGTGCTTCAATAATTGTATCCATTGGATCCATCATCTGTCCTGATCCTGGTGAAAACAGACATAAAATGTGTGCGCGAGCACCGTAAAATACCTAATCCTTCATCTATAATTCAAAATAATAATGTAAAACATGATGCAAATATGCACTCATCAACTTCCCCAATCTTAGACTCTTGCTCGTCCCGAGCAAATTTTTAGCTTAATGAATGTGATCCTCATATTCATGAAGCTGAGTCGATAAAATAAATGAGGCAATTGCAACATGTGTTTATCATGTTCGATACAGGGGAATAAGTTCATGAATAGTACCTTACTCGAACCATCTGAATAGTATTGGAAGGCTTCCACACCTTAGTTATCAATATTTCATAAAATATGAATCTCAACATAATGTAAAAGAATCTGGTTCAACTGAATGAGTTAACGAGGTAGTCCCAAGTGTTTTTAGGATAAACGTATTCACTTGGGATTCAAAATCTCAAAAGTGTCTCTTTGTCATACTACAATACGGTGGTATATGTAACATCCCAGTTTCAGCAACCCTGATTAGTTGTCCATAATGTAAAAATCAGGGGGAACAAAAACTTTTTCTTGTTTAGTGATGAGGTGTTTGCCTGTTGTTTGACTATGCTTATGATTATGATTGTGTATTAGAAGATATACTTCTTACCTCAAAACCAGTTGACAAAAGCTACTTCCCAAAAATAGTCTTGGATTAATTTCCATATTCTCAAATGTCCTGGCACCTCAAAACATGATCCAAGATGCTTAGGTAACCAAAAATATTTTTGTAGCTTCTATGGACAAAACTAGGGAGATCTGCATTCTCCTTATGCTTTCAAGACAGAACCTTCAAGAACTCTTACCTCTAAGATTTCCAAAACCTTTTATAAAACTTTTGAACTCTACTCTTGGTAGGGATACCAAGGACTCTCATCTTATTCAAAATCCAACCTCTTCAAAATGCATCAACCCTACCTCAAGCTAGGCTTGATGGTCACCCTAGTAGTAGTTGATTTGCTTATATGATGAGTTGCCTTGATCTGCTGTTTGACTTGATTGCATAGAAGTAGTATGAGCTACTCTAGGAGATCATCCTCTAGGATCAAGATACTTAAAATTCACCAAATCCTAAGAAAGAATACAAGATGGATCTGATCTCTAGCCACAAGGTGGTCATCTAAAACCCTTAACTAGATCAATTCTGAAGTGTTCCCTTCTAGAAGCTTCCAAGTTATTGAAGACCAATATCAATCATGGATCCCTTCTACTCAATCTACTCTTCAACCTCACCCACTTGATGATGCTTTGGTATCTTGCTATCCATCAAAAGCCTTCCTTCTCTTACTCTAGACAAAAACCCTAAATCTGCCAAATTTGGCTGTCTGGAAAACTATTTCCAACATCACATTTTTGAATGCCTCCCTTTCTCCACCCTTGTGCATTTTCGAAAATGCATATGAACCATCTTGTTGACCATCCTAAGGACTACCAAGTCCCACTCTTGCACTTGGTTCGATCATCCTCCAACCTACTTGTTCTTGATGGTTTTACAGGCAAGAAAATAACTATTCCTGCAAATCTAGTCAACATGCCTACTTTGACAGAAGCTCACACCCTCATCCAACCTTCTATGGACAAACTCTTTTCATGGTTGTGTTCTACTCATATAGGTCTATCAGTACCTACTTCACTTGTTCCAAGTGGATCCTTGTGCTTCTTAAACCCACATGGTTTATAAGGCATCATGACTCATCTAGAATGGCAGCCTTATTTTCAACAAAGTTGGCTATCACTTCCAAACCACCTCAATTATGACCAATCCAAAATCCTTCTGCCATGATCATATATACAACTTGGTCTAACTATCCATATATCCCATGCCCCAAGGGGAGACCTGAACTCCAAGATACAACCATGTTTTGATGGTATGAAATTAACATCATCCTAGATCCTTAATCTAGGGTATTCCACCAAAATCAACTTGGATTCTCCAATCCCAAGGTTGCCAATTATTGCTACACCTTGTCTACATGATCTATCTTGGTCATAAAGATTTATCAAATAATTATCCATAATTATTATGGCTCCAAATCTAATTAATCTCTTTAATTGTCAAAATCTCCAAAGCTCCTTTTATAAAGGCAAGTTTGGTTTTTACCAAAGAACTTCCACAACTTTTGGCTCAATTGAGATCCATATATCATACCCCATCATCCCACTTCAAAAATAAATATTTTTGAAGAGTTTTATTATTTATTTTTGCCTATTTCCCTAAATAGCAGAAATGGAATAATAATAGTTTTAGATACTTTTAAGCCTCAATAAATCTTGGGAAAATTTCCCTAAGTGTATATTCACATTTGGGACCATCTCAAATCAAAAACTCCTCTTGTCCAATGTAAAAATATCAAATGAACTCCAAGATTTCACTTCTACAGTTTCTGAATAAATGGATTTAAGTGGACTTCTAATCTTCTGAAAAATCCCAAATAAATCCTAGAGAGGCATATTAACCCTACCCATCTACCAGCATCCTTACCTCTATTGGTCAAGACAAAAAATCAAGACATAACTCCTGATCATCCTTTATGGCAGAATTGAACAATTACCCTTTTTGTACCAAACACCAAATCAAAACCTCCTCAATCTTCACCAGCAAGCCTCCACCACCACACACCTCAGTCCTGGTCGTGTGCACTGTAGCTAAGCTACTATAGCAACTGACACCCCTTGTCTCTAGTGCTTGTCCAAGAAGGAGACACAAGCCAACCCCCTCCTTTTCCTTGCCCTCAAAGCCTTGCAACAGCTGTCTCTGCTCCTCTCTGACCTGCAGCCCGACAAGATACCACCCTCCCCGCCCACAACATCCTCTCTCCCTGGTTTCCCTCCTCCCTCCCATGCCCAAATGGACCAAGTCCATGATGGACTACTCCATCTCGGTATTTAAGGCCAGATGCCACCCCATGCCTCCCCTGCCCGTCATTTGCCCCCTCTGCTCCATCTTACCACCCCAGCACCCCAACTCCCTCTCTCCTACTTTGTGTTGCCCAAGAGAAGGAGGAGAAGGAACCTCGGCCTCCCCCAAACATCGAGCTAAGCTCCCTATTCTCTGCTCCTCCCTCGATGCATGTCATCGCCCTGAGATCCCCTCCCCCTTCTGCATCTAATCCACACCTTTTTGTTTCCCAGGACCCTCTCTAACACCGCCGCCAGGGAGCTCCGATGAGGTCATCATGGTGGTCGTCCCGCCAGACTTCTTTCGGTGCCGAACCTGCCCTTGCCGCCCCTCTCCTGGACCGCCGTCGTGCGCCGCCTCGCCTCTGCCGCCTCCCTAACGCTGGCGAGCCCGCAGGTGAGGTTCCCAAGCCCTGCCGCCGCCTCCTAGGGTTTCGTCCCTCTATTGCCGGCGCCAGGTAGGAGACGATGCCAGGGTCGTCGATCCCGACTAGATCGAATGGCCCACGGCCTCCCGTACCGCTTCGACCGCCAGCGCTCACTGACCGGCAGGCCCTGCTGTGTGGTTTCAAAACCTAGCCCCATGCGCTGCCTCCCCCCAGTGGGCCGAAACCCCTCCGGCCGGCCTAGCTGCCTCCAGATCCCAGCCTAGGCCCCGTCCTTTAATCAATTTTCTCAGATCCAGATTGTGGCTTTTGGTTTAAATCCTTTTGAAAATGAAAACCCCCACCAAATGACCAGATCCAAAATTCCTAGTGTTTATGAATATTTTCTTAAACATGTAGTACCCCTAGCTCGTCCAAAGGTTGCCTTGATTAAAAATGATAAATCAAACTCCTAGATGTACCTTTCTCACTAATAATTTCTTTCTATGAGATTTACAACTCCAATTGGAGTAAAACCAACTTCCCAGGTAGGTATTACCTTTACCTATCTCATGGACTTGGACTCATGCCAAGTGGAGCATTATCTTTACTATAGTAAAAATAACAAAAACAGGGCATTTCTAACTTTAGGAAATTCCCTAGGTCAAACCAAAATGGTTATTGACCTAATTCCAACTCCTACTATACCTGCATACTAGTACCTATCAAACCCTAGGATTCCACAATTTTCTAAGCCTCTGTGGGTTTATCATGAATTAATTTGTTCTTGGCTTAGTTATTTCACTAGAAAAATCCTCACAGTAGCTCTGCAAATCCAAAAGGATTGATTCCAATTTTTACATAAAGTTAATCTAAATGCCTACCATGTGCCCTTGGAATCAACTCAAGAGCTTCTGTAGATTTAATTTGGTGAAAAAGACAAAACCCCACATAACTGCCTTTGGGAATTTCATGAGGGCATTCTGATATTTATTTTGACTTGATTTCAACTCTCAGTCAACAAGTACATCAAACCACACTTAACCATCGAAGGAAATAATTTTTGGAAGTACAGAACTTTTCTGGTGAATTATTTCCTAAAACTAGAGCTTTTATCACTAGGATATTCATAACTATTTAAAGAAAGGTGATAAAATAGTGCAACCACTTTTGTTGGTTTCATTTTATCAACATCTACCTATAGGTATCATTTTTATACAATGGTATCATATAGAATATTTCCTTGGTCCAAACCCTCTCTTAGGTAGTTCCTCGATAATAAACCCTAAGGGGTGTTCATCCCCTTCTCCAAGGCCATCTCAATCTCCTAAATCCAATCCTCTCAAAACCTACTAAATTGAGTAATGTGGGGTATGTTTTCTTGCTGTATGTATTGATGTTTTTATGCCTTGTTTTGATTGTGGTCTTCCTTGTTTGCATGTGTGCTCCATGCCGACGATGGTTGCGATTATCTCGGAGATCAAAAGAAGATGGTTATTATGGTTAATATTATGGTATTCTAAGAAGAAGTCCAGGGACAATTATGCCATATTGTTGATCTCAGGCAAGCCACCTTCTTGCTCATAAGCCTTGTCCTACTGTTTTACCTATGCATATTTTATCTACCGTTTATTAAAACTGCATTGTTTTACTATATGTTGATGTATATATGGTAGTGGTTTGGCTCCTCCGAACTATTACACTTTTGTAATATTAAGTGCAATCCCCTTGGTGATACCTACTTGTCCCTAGTAGAATAGATGGTGTATATCACCATAATCCTCTATTTTAGCCAAAGCAAAGCTAGAGGATGGGAAGACCCCGGAAAATGTTTTACCAAATGTTTTATGATAAAACCTTGGTGAGGTGGGACCTCCCAAGAGATGTTGAGAAAGAAAAAGGTTTTTGTTTTACAAAATGCTAAAGGAAAGCTGGAGAAAAAGGTTTATGAAAATGCACCCGGTTCTTTGCAGTTTAGCTATAACAA
Source organism: Avena sativa (assembly GCA_916181665.1). NCBI lineage: Eukaryota > Viridiplantae > Streptophyta > Magnoliopsida > Poales > Poaceae > Avena > Avena sativa. The sequence goes on along the minus strand of OV702289.1, from coordinate 535,621,608 downwards.
CTTAACCCTATGCAACCACATTACTCTAGAATGGGACAGGGCTGGATTTGATGTTTGTTTACTCTGGTATAAGCTACCTCGCAACAACTACAAGGGATAAAAATCCCTGGAGGGTGGGCCTTCTCACATAAGGGTCCATGTGAGACATCGACCTGGAGAAGGAACGAAGGGTTTACGGACCTCCATGCGTTACTATGAGCCCCTCATTGAAAGCGCAACACTTGGGAAGTGCAAAATGCGCTCCCGTTGGTCCTCGGTACCCGACGTCCCGGTGTTGATGGGAACAACACTCATAGGGTAGGCACTTATATTGGAGTGGGCATCCGGAGAGTCTTGATCGGTTACTCGACCCACGATCGGTGTAGATCAGGGTAGTGTACCCGGATGGTGTGGGTAAAGTGTACAACCTCTGCAGAGTGTAAATCTATTCAAATAATAATGTCCACGGTTATGGACGAGTTGGACAAACTTCTGTAGAGCGGTTCTGGTTTTGATTTCAAAAAGTATTTCGGAAAAGAAATGGCTTTGGAAATGTTTTAACCATGGGATGGTCGTAAAGGAGAAAGGTTCTGACCATGGGATGGTCGGAAGGAGGAGAAAGGAGTTTGGTCGTGGGACGACCTGAAGACGGGAACAAATGGGTGACCCAGTCCTAATGTTTTCCAAACTTTTTTTCAAAAAGGTTTCCAAAAAGTTTTTACAAAAGTTTTCAACAAAGATATGTAGATGCTATATCTACAAGAGAAACTAATTGATTAAAAACCTCCCTTGGAGCCCTCCTACTACCACAGCCTAATGCATATCCTCTTGTTGTTATTGTTACTTTAAGGTGGTTTGTGAGTACATTCAAAGTACTCAGTAGCATTGTCCCTGGCTATTAACTTGGTCAGATATTAAGAAGAAGGCAGTGTTGACGACTATGCGAGCTAGGACGTTCTCCCAGTCAGTTGCCTGTAGGTTAAGGCATGGCTCTAGCTCTGCGCTTGATGAAGTTCCACTGATGATTATTGATATAACCATAACGGCATTTATGTAAGTCTTGTAATTCAGAATATTCTCGGATGTTGTAATGATACTTGTCGGTTATGTGCCACGACTAACTGATCATGGGATCGTGGTTGTATGCATAACAGGGATTCTCGGAGGATTAATCCGGGGGCCCCACAGTATGTGCCTATTTTCTCTTTGCACATTCACTCTTTTCTTCTTTCTTTTTCTTTTATTTTCCATATATGCTCACACTTTTGTTTTAAGTGTTGTGCAAAGGATCTAGCCATATATTCCACTTCATGTAGGAACTCAAAGTTCAACGATCTCAATTATCAAATCCCAACTGTATATGAAGCATTCTTATGACTTGAGATTCTACCATGACTTGTTCTCACTCTTTTTGGATAACACTTTCATTTTCCTTTGTTCAAGGTTTTCTTTTTCAACTTAATTGTATAGATAATTTTTCTTTGTGAATCAAACTGTAAACTTACAGCATATTGATCAAATTATCTTTATGTGTCCCATTAATACCAATGGTGTGGAAGACTCCTATTGCTATCATCAAGTGCAAGTAAAATCATATTCAAGCCATTCATATATCAATAAAGCAAACGCAAACTCAATATTACTCCATATATAATAATATACTCGTAATTTCATAAAAGGGATCGACTATTCCTGAAGGGAGTTCTAATGATGCAAACTTTATTTCTAGTTTGAACTAATGCAAGAATAATAATAAAAACTTATAAGATAGATTACAAGGTCTTAAAGATCTCCCCAAGCTTGGAATCAAGCTAGGCGAGATCAAATAATCCCTTGTGATTATTTGATACCGTGATTGTTGTAGATCACTGGGGCGCCACGGCATGTGGTATCTTCTCCTCGCGGTCCAGCCTAAGGCGGAGGGATTGGTTTCTGTAGATTGCTATTAGAGAGATAGGCAATGGCAGTATATAAGAGGGGTCAGAGGTCGGTAAAACTCGCGAGAAACACTAAATTGTCGTCCAAGAAATGAATCCAATCGGAACAGAAAAAGAAATCACGGATTTGGAAGTAACCTGCCGCGTAACGACCAACTATACGGGAGCGGCCCGTATAGGTCCGACAATATAGTTGGTTCCAGGCAGATATTTCCAAATATCTCGAGTCTAGGTCCATTAAATCACGACTCGGAACCGACAATAACGTTTTTTTAGATAAATAAAAGAAAGATCAAACGAAAAAGTGTCTGGGAGTTTAATGACCAACTATACGGCCGGAATTTTTTTCCGGTCGTATAGTTACGACCGTATAGTTTCAAACATTGAAAATCAAAACTGCCTGGGAGTTTAACGACCAACTATACAGCCAGAATTTTTGCTCCGGTCGTATAGTTGCGACCGTATAGATATAGGATCCAAAAATCAAAACTATCTGAGAGTTCAACGACCAACTATACAGCCGGAATTTTTGCTCTAGTTGTATAGTTGCGATCGTATAGGCTAAGATATCAAAAATAATTTTACGAAGATGATACAGAGATTTTAACGACCAACTATACGGCGGGAGCTCCCGCTCTGGTCGTATAACTCTGCCCGTATAGTTGGAAAACCCCTCTAAAACTTCCAAAAAAAAGGAGTTCGAAAACATAAAGTTCAAGAGAAAAATTGTGAAAATAAATCACTTATTTGGGTAAGAACACTTAGCTTGTACTTACCATTTGTTTAATTGGGGATGAAAAGTTCCTCCCACAACAAGGACTCCTTCTCTTTTGGAGGAATTGACTTTAGTTTATCAAATAATTCCCGTAAATGAAAATCACCAGAACTAAAGTTCCTCTCAGTAAGATTAGTGTATTCCTGGGCAAGCATGGACACTTCATCTAACATCTTTATTTCCTAACTTTGCATAATCTGCAACTCAAATTCTTGTAGTGAAAGAATCCAACGGATCAGTCTTGGCTTAAGTACTTTCCTCTCAAGGAGTTCTTTTAAACCATGACGATTCGTATGAACTCTTACCTTTGCATCGACTATATAAGAACGAAATTTATTGCAAGAGAAAAATACAGCAAACAGTTCCTTTTCTTCCTTAGGGTAATTCTTTTGGGAACCATTGAGAGTTCTACTAGCATGATGTATTATATTAAATTTACGACCAATATGTTGTCCAAGAGTTACTCCTACAACATCATCGCTAGCTTCACACATTAAGTCAAAAGGTTGTATCCCAGATAGGTGGTTTAATGGTGGGAGAACGAGTTAAAGCATTTTTTTGTTTATCAAAGGCTTCAAGACACTTATCATCAAAATTAAATCTCATTCCCTTTTGTAAGAGGTTAGTCAAAGATTTAGATATCCCTGAGAAATTTCGAATGAACCTTCTCTAAAAACCCACATGACCAAGAAAACTTCTTATACCTTTAGTATCCCTAGGTGGTGGCATGCTCTCTATTGCTTCAACCTTAGATCTATCCACTTCAATTCCCTTACCTAATACTTTGTGTCCAAGGACTCTACCTTCTTTGACCATAAAGTGGCACTTCTCCCAGTTTAGAACAAGATTAGTTTCTTCACAATGCTGCAAAACTTTCTTGAGATTATACAAGCAACTAGTAAATGAAGTTCCATAGAATGAAAAGTCATCCATAAATACTTCCATTATAAGTTCTATGAAATCAGCAAAAATAGCAGTCATACAACATTCAAAAGTAGTTGGAGCATTACATAGACCAAAAGGCATACGTTAGTAAGCATGTAAACCATAAGGACTTATGAAAGTTGTTTTAAGTTGGTCATTCGGATGAATAGCTATTTGAGAGAAACCAGAATATCCGTACAAGTAACAAAAATGAGTATGGTTTGCTAACCTTTCTAATGTTTGATCTATGAACAGTAATGGATAGTGATCTTTCGTAGTTTCTTTAATTAATTTCCTGAAATCTATGCACATCATGTGCCCAACAACAGTTCTAGTAGGTATTAGTTCATTGTTTTCATTAGGAACAACAGTAAAACTGCCCTTCTTAGGGACACAATGAACAAGACTTACCCAATCACTCTCTTTAACAGGAAACATTATACCTATGTCCAGTAGGCGTACAATTTCTTTTCTTACCACTTCTTTCATTTTAGGCTTCAATCTTCTATTAAATTCCGCAACTGGTTTAGCACCTTCTTCCATGAATATTCGATGGACGGCTATCATGGGACTAATGCCCTTCAAGTCATCCATTGAGTACCCAAAGGCTTGGGGATGCTCCTTAAGTATCCTCACGAGTTCTTCTTCTTCTCCTGAAAGTTTAGCACTAATAATAATAGGAAATTTATTGGTATAATCTAAAAAACTATATTTGATATTATCTGGTAGAGTCTCCAACTCTGGGGGTGGTAGTTCCTTGTCCCCTCTCTTTATTAGCTCTTCAAAAGCCTCATCAGTTAGAGGTCCCAAAATAGGAAGTGAATCGAATTCATCTTCTAGTTCTTCTAGGGACTTGTCCTCCATAACTATTTCTTCATAATTTGGATCTTCATTTATTTCTTCTTCTTCATTACCAAAGAAAAGAGCTGACATTTCCTCAATGGTTCTCTCTCCCTCTTCTTCTTGTATTTGTGGAGGCATGTCTTTAAATTTGGAAAAATGGAATTTGTTTTCCGTTCCCCCAAGGTTAAGAGACACAATCTCCTTGAAATTAACATAAGCATCTATATCACCCAAAAAGGTTCTTCCAAATATAATACGGCAAAAAGTGTCAGTTGGCATATCAACAACTACAAAATCGATAGGAAAGTTTTTGTTGCCAATTGTGACAGTTGCATTGTCAACTACTCCCATTGGAATTCCAACATTTTATTGGCTAACATAATTGTTATATCAGTATTTTCAATTGTAGCCGGTTCTATTTCTTCTTTTATTTCTAGGTAGAAATCATAAGATATAACATTAACTTCTTTTCCAAGATTACATAAACCGTAATGAGAGGTTTCTTTAAATATGCAGGGAAGAATCGGCTTACCCACATCTTTTACCTTTGTTTTACCTTCAACCAATATGGACGTATCTACATCAAGTTCAACTACGTTACAGTGTGACTATATAGACATAACTGCTTCCTTGGTTACCTATTCATCTTTATTTTCCTTCAGATGTTCCACAACTTCTGGCACACTTTCCTCTTCCCTCTTTTCCTATACTGCTTTGACCTGTTCATATTAAGAAATATGTTTTTGCGCAGTGCTAGGGAAAGGCACTTCATATATTGGTTCTACAGAGGCAAGTGTTGCTTTATCTTCTCTTTTCTTTTCTGGTTCAGGTGGTGGATCATACTTGACTGGACCCTCCTTTGGAGCTTTAATATATTCTTTAAAAGCTTTAACTACTTGCAACACAAGATCTGAATCCAGATAAAGTTATTTAGACAATTCTTTCACATGGCCTTTTTATTATAGTCATGAATACAATCATGCTCTATTGCTATGCCTTGTTCACGTCCTAGACCAAAATTCCATGAAACTCTATGATCACGAATTCTATTGAGTAAAGCCCAAGCTTTATGTATAGGAAGATTCATAAAGGATCCTTCTGCGAAAGAGTCTAGTTCAATTTGATTAGGTTCAATTAGACCGCCATAATAGATATGTAGTAGATACCATTCAGGCAAATCATGGTGAGGACATAGTCTTAGTAAATCGTTAAATCTAATATAGGCGCTTACTAGTCCTTCATTAGAATGATTCTTCCAAGTCATTATAAGACGCCTGATTCCAAAAGATTTTGACAATGGATAATATTTTGATTGGAATTCACAAGCTAAATTATCCCAAGTAGTTGTGGCTTCAAGGGTAGAGATCTATACCATGAGAGAGTTGTACGTGTCAAAGTTTGACTAAAAACTTTAACCCTTACCTCATCGGTAGTATATCCCGTCAATAGAAAAGTGCCACATATCTATACCTAATAATAAAGGACAGAACACTTATGTCAACCAGCTTTTGTTTGGACGATTTTGCCCCTCAAAATTGTGAACAATTACCCACCATGCCACATTAAGTGATAATGGTTCATGTTGGTTTGATAAAACAAACAGATGCCCCGCACAACCTAATCGATGCCCACCCATCCTCTGTAGCTCCGGCATGGCTGCACCCTGCCCGTCGACAAACCCCCCACGCCGGCTGAGCCATAACCGTCAGATTCTTCTATTGCCAATGTGGCACTGCCCCGACAAGCCGGCCGGTGGAGATCCTCCCCCATCCTCACCAGTTCCACATAATCCCCTCTCTGCACTCTAGATGGAGGCTTCTGCCTGCCACTGCTACCGGATCTAGCTCTAGACCCCTTCTTCTTGGAGAAGAGATTGGGCGTGATGTCTGCCTTGCTAGTGAGCATGGGCAGGGTAGGAAAGGCCTAGAGGATTTGGCCTGCGTCAGGCGATCCAGGTCAACTGAGGAGGCGGAGTTGGAGCAGCCTTGTAGAAGCTTGTAGAAGGGACAACAGAGGAGGCGACGTTGGAGCAGTCTCGCAGAAGCTCGCAGAAGGGCTACAGATGAGCATCGACAGAAGAATGCAACAACGTAGAGCTTGAGAGGAAGGCGTGGATTCGGCCAGAGTAAGAGCTCGCGAACGGGCCAGCAGCAGCGCCACGAGATGAAAGATAGGAAACAGGGGTGGCGGGGGTGAAACGTAGGCCACGCTAGCAGAGCTGGACTTGGTCGGGGAAGTGAGGCAGCATCCATTGGTCATTGAAGAAATAGGATCCGGTGGTGGCGCACTCGCTCTGTCGGTCACATGGGAGGGAGGGGCAAGAATGTAGTTGTCTAATCCTTAATGGTATATGTTGGCAGGTTGCTCTACTGCTCCCGTTGACCCCCATTAGATCTCAAATCCAAGTAGAAAGATCCAAGCAAAAAGGTTGACGATATAGATGGATTGGTGGATTTATTATTCAAATTTGAAAATTGCCTCGATTAGCTAGCAAATTTGAAGACGCGTTTGAAAAAAAGGGAGAAAGAGGAATTGGGGATTTTGTGGAAGAGGATGAACCATACAAAATCGGAATAAATGGTGCGGGTCCCTGTGAGATGTGGCTCATATCAATCCATCAGGAGTATATTTCCTGGAATAATTTTTTTTCTTAGGTGGGCTCACGGGTAGCAGCGTACAGCTGCCACCATAGCGGCAGCAACAACCGGCTCCAATCCAGTTTTAGTTAGGTTGTCCTGCCAACATGTTTTACAACCAATTCAGTTTTAGTTAGATTTTATGTTTGATTAATGTTAATCAACTCAAATTTAACGGATGAAATATATTTCAAATTATGACCGTTGAAGAATGAAGAGCACAAAACACATTGCTTCTCTTTTGGGAAAATTGACAAAGAAGCTCAATTCTTCTGAAAACAACTAAGTAAGCATCAGGGTAATCATATTTACTCAAAAGCGAAGGACCTGCAATTCTACAAAAGCATGTTAGCATAAGAAATGTTTTTGTGTGCAGATGGAAGAGAATGAACCACTATGCCTAAGTAGACTGAGGGTATCCCATGTCACATCCGATGCGTCCGGTTCATGGTCGAGTGGCTCCAGTTAGATGTTTTTATTTCCAAACGTTTGCAATGAACAAGAAAAGTAAGAGAGCAGTTGCAATGACGGGCAATTTAAGTTGTGCATAGTCCCGGTGCAACGCATGGGCATGTGTGCTAGTATATATTTAAAACATGTGATATGCTCATATGGATCAGGATCTTCTTCATCTCCAGTAAATTCCTTCTTATGTAGAATATTAAGTGGTAGAGGATTTATTTCAAACCCGCTTGTCTTCTCATTGGAGTTGTCCCTTTTACAAATATCATAGTTCTTCCAAAAGTGGTTGAGTGGGTTAGCACTAGTCATATGCTCAAACTCTATCATGTTGGTGGAAACTTGTAACTCAAAACAAAATTTAGCAAGACAAAACTAAATAAGCAAAAACTAAAAAACCTACAACGCTTAGCTCCCTGGCAACGGCACCAGAAAATAGCTTGATGACTGCAAGTGCACAGATCGTTTGTAGCTAGTTTCGAAATAAAGATATCGATCCCACAGGGAGCAGGAGTCTGAAGTCTAATAATTCTTGAAATAAATATTGCAATAGAAATGCTATATAAAGTTCTAAGTAACAAGATAAAATGCGAGTATTGTGTAAAAAGGTGTTTTTGGGTTTTGGGTATAAGAGCAATAATAAAGTAAAGCAAAGTAACTTAATACAGAAAGTAAGTATCGTGTATGTAAAGAAGATTGGAACTGCAGTAGGGAAAAGCATTCTTAGGGAGTAGCGGATACACCACTAGTATTGCAAAGATCGAAGGTAAAGATTATTGTCATGAACATTCTCAACTATGTATGTGTGGGAGGAACTCTGTATGTGGACGAATAGGCAACAACCGCTGATCACATCATCCTCACAACCACAGCAGACAGCAATCAACATCAATCGAATTACTGCGCTATTAAGGGACGTAATCCCGTAGGACGTATCCCATGGCATGGATAGTGTTGCGTGAGTTTTCTTTGATTTCCCAAGTTTATACGTAAGTGCTAGCATGCCTCCATCTAACAACAAGTAGTTCCCTCCATCAAGTCCCCATGAGAGGCAAATATTGAGAGGTCGACTTCTCTCAACATCAAGATGTAGAGGATCTAACACATGGTCAAAGCGATGAATATCATAATAGACTTTATCTTATTTCAATCTCATACTAGGGTTTCTCCATCTCCCCAAGAACTAATGATCTACTCAGACATGGAGGCAATCAATATCATGGCAATGATAATGGAAGCAATCATAGATGAATAGTACTTGTATAAATCCACAACGAGTATAGGAATTACAACAAGATCTAGACAAGATGTAGATGGGATGGATGGAGATGGTGGTGATGCAGCGGTGGATGATGAAGATCGATGCCTTAGCCTCTTGGATCTGCACAGGGTGAAGATGGATCCCTTGTGGATGAGTTCCCCCTCCAGATGCCTTCCGGAGGTGAGGTTTCTGTCATTTCTGGGTGTTCTGTATGTCGTCTCCTCGAACCAATTGCACGGGGTGAAACTATTTGATAAGGCGAAGGCGGGTGCCAACTATACGGCCGGAGCTATACGGGTGGAAGAAATTCTCCTGCCGTATAGTTGGTTGTTATGCTCTCTACCTCCTTCATTCGCTTCTGGTTTTATTTTGGTATTATTAATATTTCCCAAATAAGCGATTTACATTGTTTTTGACTCCTTTTCTACACAGTACAACTGCTTCAATAATTGTATCCATTGGATCCATCATCTGTCTTGATCCTGGTGAAAACAGATATAAAATATGTGCACGAGCGCCATAAAATACCAAGATCCTACATCTACAATGCAAAATAATAATGTAATACATGATGCAAATATGCACTCATCAATGGACGGGTTTTGGATGGAGGTTGCTCCATTAAGAAGCACTAAACATATCTGTAGTGTTCTACGATTTATGGATTTTGTTAGAGCTCATTGTGATAACTCAAAAGTACATTGCGCATGTTGCATGTGTGTGAATCATAGGGTGCTGCCTCAAAGTATAGTGGAAGAACATTTATTTAATTTTGGGATGCTACGCACATATGTTAGATAGATATTTCATGGTCAACCATATGATCCTCCATATGAACTGGGGAAAGCACATCTTTATCATCTAGATCAAGTAGGGGAAGCAGATGTTGATCATCTAGGTCGACTGACAAAGGCAGCTCGTAAGTATCTAGATCAACTAGGAGAAAGGAGAGGAGTGAAAAAGCGCAAGTTGCATGAAGCATGTTTCATTTATGGTACTTCCGCTATGCCAGATGGCAAGGTATATCTATAGAATGACGAATGTTCAGGTTGTGTGTCTTAGATGTTTCCTATAAATGTACATTATCTATTAATCTACTAATCACGGAAGCAAACATCCAAAGAGGACTTTGATGGTAATTTTGATAACACATTCATTGATGAGCCTACACCTTTTTTCGATAAAGGGCGCTTTATTACTTAAATATGACTCTTCACCTGAGGTTATGGATCCTTCAGGAGGATGTGGATTGGGTACACTTCCTATGGATGGAGCAGATGTAAGGCTGCTGATAATCAAGGGTGTACTTTTTGTGTTGTCTGGTTAGTCTTATGACCACTAGCCCAGCTGGAAAACTCTTGCGGTGCACCTAAGATCTCTCTAATATATGTAAAGCTAACTCATGATCAGCTCTCTACTATCGTAGTACTGTAATATGGAGCTACCTTATGATTCATAGGCCTTGTTAGTAGAAATGTAATTGGAAACTATTGTATGTGTGTGTGCGTGTGCTTTTATTGGTTCCCAAACAGTTTTTGAGGCATCCAACACCGTGTGTTTGTGTGTGATTTTATCAGTTCCCAAGATGCAACTACCGCTGTCTTGTCCACTGCCAGCCCTTCCCCTCCCTCAATACTCCGTGAGCCAAATCAAGAGGATAACTTGTTCTGAGAGTGGGAGTGGAACATGGGAGAACTCGCGCGAAGATAAGTAGGAGGCTGGCTTAGTAAAGTTTTTATCTAGATGTGGGTCCCATTTTAACTCACTCCCTTGAAACAGTTGTAGGCCACCACGTGAAATATGGGTGTTGAAAATTTGGATCACACGCGGGAAATAGTTCCCACCGCCGCCCCTTAAGGCCTTGTTCGTTTTGATGGGTTTTAATCCAGGCGTGGAAGTGATCCAGACTTGGATTGGGTTGATCCAGTACTGTCACCCAAACCCCACTAATCCATACCAATCCTTTCCCCATAATTTCTTTGAGCATTTCAGCTGTTCTTTTAATCCCACATGGGCTACACATGCAGCTAGAAAATAATCGTACTGTAAAGCCAACACACATTCACATGATTCTTTCTCTAATCAACGCACTGGTATAATTTCAAATTTCACAAAAAGCAAAAATATTCAAATTTGAGCTAGCACTCAAATAAACATACAAATATTCAAACATGACCATATTTTCTAATATTTAGCAGTACATGGACTCTAGATCAACACATACTCCCTCCGTCCCAAAATAAGTGACTTGAGTTTGTCTATATTCGCATATATCTAGGATTAAAATATGTCTAGATACATATGAAGTTAAGCAAAATTAAATCATTTATTTTGGGGCGGAGGAAGTACAAGAATTTGGACTGAACCAACATGAAACATGCTTTCTAGATGAAAGTTCTAGTAGGAATATATGACTAAAACTAGACAGTTTGCATTACAGGATGATTCAAACACAAAGATTAAGATTAAATTCATGACTTCCCAAATCTGGGAAACATAATTCAGTCAAAATTAACTTGTTGGACACAACTTTGGCACTTCATGAACATCACAAGACTAATCAAGGTAAAAGCAAAGGCATGATTTCAATCTTCATCCAACATCTCATTGGTTCATACTAGATCTTGCATCATATGAGCTAGGCACTGAAACCAAATTGCGACAGTTTCTAAGAGCTTAAGCATCATGTCATCCTCCTCCTGCATTGAAGAAAATAAAAAGGAACTTTAGAAAATTACTTGTCCATCATACAATGTGTAGGTGCTATTATAATATTCCGGAAAACTACTGTTCAATTCTAAACCAAGAAACACATGTACATACTGCAACATAGCACTGACAATTTCCATGGAAACTACTATTCAATTCTGAATCAAGAAAATATTTAGAGTTGAGCATAGATGGGATTGTAAAGTGAACCAATAACTTCTCCTATACAGAACAATATAGTACCAACCGGCAACAATTAAATTCCTTCACCAAATCAAATGAACATATACATAACTATTGCTCTCATGACATTAAACTTTTACTATGGGTCTAAATGACAATAAACTAGAAGCTAGCAATAATATAGTAGTGACCAATGTGGCCAACAAATGATAAGAAACACATGCACTTGATCAATATAATTGAGGAAACAAAAGGAATAATATAAATAAGACACGATAAAGGCTATGCATACCTTCAAAGCTTATCCACCTTTCCTCTCAGCTAAGGAAGAGAAATTTCGGGGTCGCTCTCATTGAAACTGAGGAATGTCTCTCGGTTAGCTAGAATCCGGAACACCTCGGATGCATTTACCTTTTCAACCGGTGACAATATCATTGTTGTAAGGAGATAGATGCACCTCCTGATTGAATAACCAGTTGCCTGCATGGACTCCTTTTCCCTCGCCAAAACAACAGCTTCTTCTTCGACTTGTTTGATTTTGAAATCAATGTACCTCTCTAGTTCTCATTCCAGTGCAGCTCCTTTCTTCGGCCTCTTTGGCTCATTCTCTTGATTGGATATTGTTGGTGCACAAATCTTTCTAGGGGGCCTCTGTACATTCCTTTCAGCAGTTGCATCTTTAGTTGTTCGCGATATTGAATCGACAGTTGTTTGCGGCCTTGCATCCAGAGCTTCATCTTGTGCTTGATATGCATAGCTTTTTTCCAGGTCTAGAAATTCAACTCCATTGCTACTGAGCTGGTCTCCCTCATTTACTTGAGTAACAACATGATACTGTGGGGGTTGAGTAGAAGTAAAGTTCCAAGTCCCTTCAACGTACTGGCCATCATACAACTCTCCCAAATCCTCAAAGAGAGGAAAAAGATTTAGGAAATGACTGCATGATGTATAATGGAGGCATAATATATAATGAGAGTAAAACATAGAAAATCAGTTCATCGAACGGATACATGATGTAGGAATAAACATAGGAAATAGCTTCTTACAGTGATGATGTTGTCCCACAGATGTGGTTCAGCCTCGATCATGCACCTCTTCTCATTCCAAGAAGCACCACTCTGCATCCAGGCTTCTTTTAGCATCTTGTAATCCCTTTTCAATTCCCTTTCCTTCATTTGAATCTGATTCTTATCAATGTTTACATATGTGTATTTGGTCCGAAACTCACGGACGATCTAGTTCCAAGCCTCCGAAGACCACCCATTGTTGCCCTTGTATTGAGGAACATTGTGCTCATGAACTAGGTAAACTAGGGTCTTCTCGAGTTCTGTATTCCAATATGCTCTTTCTATATTCCAGAAAGAAAAACAGTTCAGCTATGGCACATTTAAGTAAGAAAGAACATTACCATTAGAAGAACCATCATGCTTCTTTTTTGAACGAGCTTTAGGAGACTTTTTCTTCTGGCTAGCTTTAGACAAAGCAAGCATCTTGGGAGAGTTTCGAAACATCTTACCTATACACACAATGCAGTATTGAAATGCCATAACACATTATTAAAATATGGTTTTAATCACACAATATTTTTTATCACAACCAAATTACTTGTCCATCATACAGTATTCATAACACAAGAAATATTCATAACACTTATTATAGCCCACTAATTTCTACGTTGTTGGTAATCAACCCACATTGCATGAGTTATCAAGTCTCTTAAGTTGTTGCCTTCAATATTTCCTTCATCATTTCTTTGATCACCATCTGGTAGATTGACAAATTGTAGTGGATCAATATTATCTAGCTAGTTCTCTAACCAATTTTCATCCCCATTCATTGATCGAATGATGTTGTGTAAAGCGGCAGCAGCCAAGGGAATCTTTACTTGGTTCTCCATTTGGTGAAAGGTGGCAACTTTGAGGATTGGAAATCGCTTCTTTAAGACACGCAAAACCCTTTCGTGATGATTCCTTAAGACGGCATGGCGATTGTTGAAAAGCTCTTTGTAGTTTTGGGGCCTACGGTGTCCATGCCCAAACTCCTTCAAATGGTACCTCACCTTACGGTAGGGTGCAAGGAAGGACGGTGTGTTGGCATAACCACCATCTACTAGATAAAACTTTCCTGGAGGTACTTGAAACTTCCCTACAGGTGTTTTCATTGCAGATCTAAGAACCCCTAGCATTAGTTGTTGACCATTCCCATCCAGCAGACACATAGGTTATGTTCAGATCAAAATTGCAAACTACCATCACATTCTGGCTTAGAGTCCCTTTCCTATTTCTGAAAGGTGCGGCTTCTTCCGGTGATACTGATACAGGGATATGGGTTCCATCTATCGCACCTAGGCAATCTGCAAAATAGAAACTACGTATGATTTTCTTGAACTTTAAAAATGCGAACATCAATTTTCATGGAATAGTTAATAAAAATCACCTTGAAGTAAGGATAAAATCTGTTATTTCCATGTATTTTTGGATGTACTTGATTTGAAGGAGGCCTTAGAAATCGCAAGTTGAGTGCAGGGACAACTATATCAAAGAACCGCCTCATTTGATGATGGAATGTATCGTTGCTATGTCCGAAGAAGACTTGCAGATCCCCATATGATGCATTGTGGCTAAGCATATATAGAAAGAATGCAAGGTTCTCCTCAACCTTGATCCTAGTATCACGTACCAACTTTTCTCTTCTAAGATAATTGGCCAATTCTTTGAAGATATAAGGTTCCATTCGGAATGCAATCCTATAATTCCTGACGTGGCCTTCAAGCAGATCCCTAACCTTTTTAGCCCCGGTTAGCAATGATGTATGATACGGCTGCCTTTCTCTTCCTCCAAGATAACCAGATGATGTAGAGCAGGGATAATTAATTGCATGAGATCATCGTCATCCTCGTCCCTCCTCTTCCTAAGACGATCTCTAATGCTCATATCCATTGCAAAGCTAAAAATATATGTTTCAGTTATACTTGTGACCGAATAATTATCACATTTCTGGAGGAACAAATCATTATGTAACATACAAAAATTCATACGACATAGAATATAAGCACATAGTAAAAAGAATTACCTTCATAATATGGATTAGGAACTAGATCCCAAGATGGCGGTGGCTCGTCTTCTCCGACTCTCACAGGGGCAGGTATGATCTGAAAATAAATTTTAGAGAGTCACCAAAACTAGCAACATGCTATAAAAAATTCTATCTATGTCTCCATGCAGAACAAATTTCTACTGAAAACAAATGTGAACCATGACAATGACACATATGACAAATATAGTTTAGGTGTTCTTATATAACTGGTTCTGCTAAAAATTGTCAAGACTGATTCTGCTAAAAATCGGCTAAAAATTTGTTTGCTACAAACCATTAAGTTTCTAGGGGATTCTTATTTAAGAAACTGAACTTAACTGAAAAATAAATATGATTTCGAAAAGCTGTGAAACTCTTGCAAATCTGGTTGCCAAACAAGCACAGTAGAACGAGCATCCCAAAATACTTGGAGCATCAGGGAAATTATTACACCATTAACCATATAATACTGACTTGATTGGATAGTGTGGGTAAAGAATAATTTGTCCAATATACAACCAGAACCTCTGTTTTACCATTACGTATAGTCGCAGCTATCGAGTACAAAAGTCAAATGTCAAATGCAGAATCTACTTTTTTTGGCAAACCAAACATACCGCAGGTCTTTTACAATAACTTGTCATAGCTACAGCATAAAAACTAAATTCTGTTGGGTTACAACTAGATGATGTCTCCCACAACTCCCAGCACCAGGAAGAATCAACATCTGCCATCAACAAAAAATAGACCTCTTTAGGTTTGAGTAAAATTGGGTGAGACAGGATGGCAGGTCTGCCAGAGCGCAAGATCGGCGTAACTCATCCATGGCCTAAGAAGCAGCACTGTAAAAGTCAGTCTATATCGACTGGAAAGGACTTCCTACCTTCCCGCCCTCCTCCTTCTTACAGCTTCCATCTACTTGCACCGTTTTCTGCCATGTTTCCCCAAGATCTCAATTTCGACCAAGAACCCTACCAAACCCTAGCTAGGAGGTGGAAAGGATGAGAAGCAGGAAGGAGACGTACCGGGGAGAATGTCCCTTCTGATGGAGGGGCGAGCCCATGGTGGAAGAGAAGGGGTCGCGTGCCGGTCACCGTTGTCGTGCCGCTGCCCCGTTGCCTCGTCATCGCCAGTCGTGTGGTCTCTCTTTCGTGGATAATTTCCATGGGTCAGGTGGAGAGAGTTTTTTCCAGGCCTTGTTAGTGGAAGGTGGATTGGATTGGTTAGGCTATTTTTCCTGTCTTTGAATAAACAAATGGTAAATTTCGGTGGGCTCATAAAAATTTTTGTCTGGCCTGGAAAACCAGGATTGGGCCACAATCCAGCACAATCCATGTCTCCTATGGACTAAATGAATAAGGCCTAAACTTTTACTGTAAAAAAAAGTAGTACTCCTCTTTTTATCTCCCCTGGCCAGCATGGCTTTCTACCTACCAGACAAACCACTACTAGCTAGCTCCCATCCAGCAAAGGAAGCAAGTGTCGGAACTGGTGCAACGGTTTTTTCCCAATGATTCAGATAGGTGGGGGGTTAGTGCTCACCTCAGAATCACCGAATCAGGGTATTTTTCCTCCTCTGTTCTGATCGATTAGGCCACTGGTATTTCGTATGGATTGGGATCGGGGCATGGTCAACGATGTTCTAATTGGGGCATTTGGTCGGGTTCGATCTGGGTCTTGTTCTCTCTCTATAGACTATTGTAACCTTTAATTTCTATAATTAATATTTAATACATTTTGCGTCAGATTATGTATGGAGAACTACCGGTCAGTGGCACGCACGACCACTATGGATAGGGATGGTCCTGTTAGTTCCCTAAAAACTGCCTAAAAAGGTACTGTAGCATATATTCCTTGTGTTTTTCCATTCTTTTCCATGATGAAAATGGTTGTCTGCAACTTAGATGTATTCATGTGTTATAAAAGTTGTCTCTATCTGCATCCTGTTTTTGCAGAAGCCTTTGTGACACCATCCTCTACTTTATTTACAATAGCATGGTGGTAGATACATACGAACATGTAGTCCTCCAGGTGGGACAAACAGGATGATACCTGCTCATGCCGCAGGATCCGGCCAGTGCCACTACGCACCAAACAAGCGTAAGACCACTACTCTGCTGGGAGAGCCCATCTTAAAGATACGGGTACTTTATCTTAATTCACTTACCATGGTGTAGTCTGATTTAAATATTATCCGCTTGGTTTCATGCATGCTTATTAGATGTTCAGAAACATATGTGTAATTTTATTAACTCCGGCACTGTGTTTATGTGAATTCAGATCTGGATCTGTCTGTCTGCTGTCTGACTATCTCATACAGTCATATGACTACTACTGTATTAAATAGTTGAGCTATGTTGCTATTTATGTAAATTGGAGGTGTTGTTGCGGAGGCTGAGGCTGTTGTAGAGTCTAGTAGATTGTTGATTCCCCGACCAAAAGCGGACATCGTCTACACATTGAGGAAGCGCAAACATAGTACCAGGTGGGGAGTGACCTCTCTAAGAAGTGGGTATAATTTAAAAATTCATAATTTCACATGTTATGATTTTCTGTGTTATTTTTATCAGTTTTATCTTTACGCATATCAGAAGTTCACAAATATCAAAACGGGTTACATTACATGCAATGATTCTTTCTGATATTATTAAATTTAGATGCTTTTTCCATAATTTAACCTTTCCACTTAATTTCATTCACTAGGTTGTAGGTTGAAAGGGGGCCTATATGCCCTTCAAAAGGCAGAGGGAAGAAAAATGGGGCATGGCCACCCTTCGCGAAGGGTACCCATTGTATCAGGTCTGATTTTCAAGTAGTTTATAACTTGATGTAAGATATTATTTCTAACATTTTTTGTTGTCGTCTTACTTATTTATCAATTTTCTCATGATGATTGCCCCTTGTGTCACTCGCCCCATTATAAATAAGCTCTATAGAATGACAAGTTTCTAACTCTTTATAGAAAGAGCCCTAAGGGCATGCAACAACTATATGATGTGGATGTCTCCCAGAAGATGGGCAACTCCTATTTGGGTGGACAAGTTTGTTCCAAGTATGTCAGTGAGAATGATCTGAAGCAGGGGGATTTGGTGGCCCGTGATTATAGAAAGCCTAGGCAGATACTTGCAAGTCACTGTACAACTGTTCACCTAAGGACCAAGAATAGAGGTAGTACTAACTTAATGTGCTTCTATACTCATCCCAACCTCTAATGACTTTCTTGCGAGTAACTCCTCTGCACCATTCATTCAAGAAAAGTTGGCTTTTACAACAGACAATTTTCGTGGTTGAAGGCCTATTTTTCGTGGTTAAAAAGTCTCCTACGACAGATGGCCTTTGTAGCACCCCAGGAAATCCCCAACTAGAAATTGCTTGTTATTTTATTTTCTGCATCACCATGACATCATCATGCATTTCGTGAGCCCTCGTTGCTTTTTATTTGGTTCTTCCCGAGGTTGATTCTGCGTGTGTTACTATTTGTGCACCGCTGCAGGGTAAATCTTTCTGAAAGTCATGTCCGTGGTTATGGATGACTTGCAGCATAGTATCTTGATCATAGACAACCATAACTAAAGTAGTGCTATAAATTTGACTTTGACATGTCTAGTAATCAATTTAACAACAACAAAATGAGTAAATAAAAGTGCAAAGAACTGCTGGATTTGGGATATCTCTAGCTAATTGTATCTGACTAGTAAGTATTGCAACTACAACGGAATGGTTAACTAAAAATGCCCACTTCTTATGATATTAGGATGACTCATGCTATCTATACCTGACTAGTAAGTGCTGCAACTATAATGGAACGAATAAAACTGCCAATTGAGTGAGTTCCTCGGTTTGACTTCCTCGTTTGGTCTCGAGGGGGAAATACCAGGATGGGTATGATTGGTGTTAGTATCAGGTGGGTCCCACATAGGTCTTTCTTACCTCTCTCTGATAGCTGACAGATGTATCGAGTATCTATAGGTTGTTTAGTGCATGCTACGCTGCCGCTTTAGTCCACCATACCTATGTAGGCGAGAGCCGCCGAATGCTAGACTCACCGTGTACTGGCCTCAGTACTGACCGCCCTCTTTTTTCCTTTGTCGTTTGTCGGCACCCCTTTTGTTTTAGCAGGTTTAAGTTCGAGGTTGTTAGCAGGGTTACCCTTCTGGCTTGGCCTGGGCAGGGTTATGGATGCCATTGGTTATTCTTTAGGACTCTTAGCCCCATTTGCATCTTATCCGTAGTCGAATGTTGTATCGTTTTCAAGGTGATTTGGATATTTATACTATATAACTGTATTCTTGACTCGTGGAGTCGTTGTTGTATATATATGTTTTGTGGGTTCCATAGTGAACTATTGTGTAATGGTATTACTTCATTTTCCACCTGCACGCAAGTGCCTGGTGGGCATATTCGAATCATTTCTATGCGGGTTTGGCGAGAATCACTAAAATCTGCATAGGGCCAATTCGAGGGTGTTACAAAATGGTATCAGAGCTCAGCAGTTGCGATTCCCCCACTGGTCCAGACTGTAGGATACCCTAGCTAACCGCCGATGTAGAGTGTCAAAACAATTTTGCAAAATTAGTTGGATAGATCTGATTAGGTCTACTTTTACTTCTTACATTTATGCTCTTCTCATCTTACCTCTATGTGTTTTGAATCAGCTCTCTTACCTTCCTTCATGTCCAGGATTTCCCGTGGTTGGGTTTCTGTTGTACCTTTGGGGTTTTGCTTCCTTCCTCTTGTAACGCTGTTGCTACATCCGGTCTTAACGCTATTTGAGGAATTTTCCACTGTGTACCTTCCAATGGACAAAAATCCACTGAAAATTTTCTTTGTATCTTCTAGTGTTTTCCTTCTTGACGACATCACCTACGTCATATCTAATGAAGAGCCTGCATCCCTCCTTTGTTTTCCAAACACTGTGTGTCAAGATCTTCAGTCCGATTCCAAGAATTGATTGCATAATTTATCTATTCGTATACATAGTAATGCTTTAAGTGCGGGATGGAGTCGTGACCATACCACTACTCTTATCATCCACTTTTGTATATTCAATCGGCGGATTGATGTAATTTTACTCCTTCCATGGAAGTTAGAGGTGACCTTATCTTTTGAGACCTCGACCTTCGTCTTTGTTTCTACGGAGTGTTCTGTCAATGAACAGGGACATTGACCTCTTGTTGGTGGTGTCGTCGAGTTTAGGATGGAGTAAGAATCCTTATTAGTGGTATCGCGAGGATCTACACGAAGCGAGAAGATTCAGATTGTCGGCCTTCTCCCCCGTATGATGAGGCGGATCTCGAGGACGAGATGCATTGTTAGTCATCTCGAGTTGTAGCACCCCAAGAAATCCCCAACAAGAAATTGCTTGTGATTTTATTTAAAGCATCACCATGACATCATCATGCATTATCGTGAGGACTCATTTCTTTTTATTTGATTCTTCCCGAGGTTGATCGTGCGTGTGTTGCTATTTGTGGACCCCTGCAGGGTAAATCTTTCTGAAAGTCGTGTCTGTGGTTATGGACGACTTGGAGCACAGTATCTAGATCATGGACAACCATAAGTAAAGTAGTGCTATAAATTTGACTTTGACATGTCCAGTAATCAATTTCACTATAATGGAATAAGTAAATAAAAGTGCCAAAAACTACTGGATTTGGGATATCTCTGGCTAATTGTATCTGACTAGTAAGTATTGCAACTACAACAGAATAGTTAACTAAAACTACTCACTGCTTATGATATTAGGATGACTCATGCTATCTATATCTGACTAGTAAGTGTTGCAACTATAATGGAACGAATAACTGAGTGAGTTCCTCGGTTTGACTTCCTCGTTTGGTCTCTAGGGGGAAATACTAGGATGGGTATGATTGGTGTTAGTATCAAGTGGGCCCCACATAGGTATTTCTTACCTCTCTATGATAGCCGATAGATGTATCGAGTCTCTATAGGTTGTTTAGTGCATGCTGCGCTGCCGCTTTAGTCCACCATTCCTATGTAGGCGAGAGCCGCCGAATTCTAGACTCACCGTGCACTGGCCTTAGTACTAGCCGCTCTCTTTTTTCTTTTGCCCTTTGTCGGCACCCCTTTTGTTTTAGCAGGTTTAAGTTTGATGTTGTTAGCAGGGTTACCCTTCTTGCTTGGACTCGACAGGGTTATGGACGCCATTGGTTATTCTTTAGGGCTCTTAGCCCCATTTGCATCTTATCCGTGCTCGGATGTTATATTTTTTTCAAGGGGATTTGGATCTTTGTACTATATAACTTTATTCTTGACTCGTGGAGTCGTTGTTGAATGTATATGTTTTGTGGGTTCCATCGCAAACTATTGTGTAACGGTATTACTTTGTTTTCCACCCGCATGCAAGTGCCTGGTGGGCATCTTTGAATCGTTTCTATGCGGGTTTGGCGAGAATCGCTAAAATCAGCATAGGGCCGATTCGAGGGTGTTACAGCCTTCATGGAAAAAACCCCATCACAAAAGAATCTACCATGGTTTTTTTCTTGACCGTGGCAGATCGCACCCTTTATCCACAAAAATTGTTATGTTGTAGATTTGTTCGCCGGCTATGTTGACTGCTGACGTCATGCAAACTGCCACGTGGCAGTAGTCGTTAACGCCTTGTTACCGCCGTTAACGGTCACATAAACTGTGGTAGAAGCTTGGCCCAGCCATGGCCTGCTAATTATTAAGTGGGCTAGCCCATGTGGAGAGCCCATTAAGATTACGACCCTTTACTATTTTGTCATGCACTGTTCAAATTGGGCCCAGTAATGAAACAAGTCGCGACCCGCGAACTTCTGGACCCGATATTGTTTTGGCCTATAGAAGGCCCACATTGGTAGAATACTATGCGTCAAGTCGATATGATACTATTAAGGCCTATGGTCCGCCTGTTACTATTCTCACAGCTTGTCGTGGGTCATCCACCAACGGCCCTTCTTTGAGAAGGTCCGTTACTATTCTGGCATTTTACTGTTCCGAACGTTAACTGTTTAGGCGATAGGCGGTCTATTACTGGTCTGGTCGGGTACTGTTCTAGCCGGGTAATATTTTCGGCCTATTTGTTCATGTCTGGTAAAAGTTTTGGCCTTCTACTATTCTAGCCTTTTACTATTCTGGTCCATTACTGTTGTGGTCCTTTACTATTTTGGTCTACTACTGTTGCGGCCTACAACTGTTGTGGTCTGTTATTGTTTTGTCCTGTTACTACTTTGGAGCATCAGTATTCTGGCTTGTTACTTCTTTGGCCCGTTACTGTTCTGGTTTGTTACTGTGCTGGCCTACTATTATTCAGGCATGCTAGTGTTCTGGCCTGTTACTATTATGGCATCTTATTGTTCTACCCTGTTACTGTTACTACTTGCCACCTTGGGGTAGGCCCATTACATTTATGGACTTCTATAGTTCGGCCTTTCTAAAGCCCATGTGAATATAATAAAAAGTGTATAATTAGCGAGCATCTTTTACTGTTCATGGTTGGCCCAATACAAGATGGGCCAATAACAAAGCCTGATAATGTTCCCTAATCGACCTAGCTGGCGCAATTATGGTACCGCCTACTGCCCTGCGTTGATGTTGTCAACTAAATACCTAAATGTCCTATGTGAGTTATCTAGATATTACATCAGCTGCAACCTTCTTAAAATTATTACATATTAAAAACTCAAGGGAAAGAAAATTTGGCATTCCAGTTGACAATCGAGTTGATAGCAGAGTCCTCAATTTGCTTTCTCAATCTATCACCTACATCTTCCTTTGAGCGTGACAACTACATTGGAAAACCACCTTGAGACATGATCTTGCATCCCTCTCTTTGGTGGAGATATCAATAATTGTAGAATGAAACTAAGTAATAACAAGTTAATACATCAAACAAGACAAACTACTCATTTGACTGATATGACAGGAGCTATGAACTGGAGTTTACAACTGGTCAATGGTTTAATTATTGACCAACACGTCAAACAAACAAGACAAGCAAGCACGCATTAAACAAGTTTGCCTACCATGAAACAAGCAATCAAAAAATGTATGTGTGTGGCTTAGAATTTCAGCAAATATAAACTAGCTAGGTCATTTCAAGAAATATATATGGAAGTAGGTGTATACCCTAGAATGCAAGAGACTTCGGGTGACTCGGAATTTGCACTGAGCTACACAATGGCATGCAGTTACTGTCATAGCTAAGAATGAACCAGATAGAAATTATAATCACATCATACACACTACAAGAAAAGTTGGCTTTTACAACAGATGATTTAAGTGGTTGAAGGCCTGTTTTTCGTGGCTAAAAAGTCTTCTATGATGGATGCCCTTCGCGGTAAAAGCCCTGTCACAAAACAATCTACCATGGTTTTTTTCTAATCGTGGCAAATCACACCCTTCAGCCACGAAACTTATTTCGTCGTAGATCTGTTCGCCAGCCGTGTTGACTGCTGACGTCATGCAAACTGCTACGTGGTAGCCGCTGTTAGCAGCCGGTTACCGCCATTAACAGTCATAGAAACCGTGGAAGAACACAGGCCCAGCCAAGGCCTGCTAAATACTACCTAGGCCAGCCCATCATGAGAGCCCAATAAGAAGATGGCTCGTTACTGTTTTGCCCTGCACTGTTTGAAATGGGTTGATGACCCACAAGTATAGGGGGTGTATCGCAGTATTTTCGAGGGAACTGACCCCCAATTTATTGATTCGACACAAGGGGAGCCAAAGAATATTTATAAGCCTTAACAACTGAGTTGTCAATTCAGCTGCACCTGGAAACAATCTTGCTCACAGCAGTTTATCAGTAGCAATAGTTTTGTAGTAGGAATAGTAAAGTAACAGAAGTAGTAAAGCAAAGACAGTAGTAACAAAAGCAGTAAACAGTGGGATTCGAGTGCGGTAGGCACGGGATGGATGGACGGGCGTTGCATGGACAAGACAATTCACATAGCAATCAGAACATAGGGCAATTGCAGATAAATAAGATAAAGCATCCAAGTACTAGACAATCCTAGGCATGTGTTCCATATATAGTCATACATGCTCGCAATGAGAACTTGCACAACATCTTTTGTCCTGCCAGCCCGTTTGCAGCGGGGCCTCTAGGGAACTACTGGCAATTAAGGTGCTCCTTTTAATAGAGCACCGGAGCAAAGCATTAACCCTCCGTGAACACATGTGATCCTCACATCAAAGCCATTCCCTTCCGGTTATCCCGATTTCTGTCACTTCGGGGCCATAGGTTCCGGACAACAACGTGTGTATACAACTTGCAGATAAGACCAAAAACAATACTATCATAATGAATCAATAACATGTTCAGGTCTGAAATCATGGCACTCGGGCCCTAGTGACAAGCATTAAGCATAACAAGTCGCAACAAAGTCATAAAGCACTAATAAAAGATACTAGGCACCATGCTCTAACAATCTGATGCCATTACATGAACGATCTCATCCAATCCCTACCATCCCCATAGCCTACAGTGGGGGATTACTCAGTCATAGATGGGGGAAACATGGATGGTCGATGGAGAAGCGATGGTGATGATGATGGCGATGATCTCCTCCAATTCCCCATCCCGGCAGGGTGCCAGAACGGAGTTTCTGGTGCTGTTTCGTGGAATCTGGTGGTGGCGGCGGAGCGGAACTCCTTCTGGAAAAACGTCAAACCCCCCGAAGTTTTTAGGTCAGAAGGCTCCTTATAGGCGAAGAGAGAGGCCGAGGGGGTGCCTGGGGGGCCCACACCACCCCCTGGCGTGGCCTGGCCTGGCCCGCGCTAGTAGGTGCTGTGGCCACCCCTGGCTCTTCTCCGTCTCGTATTCTGGCTCCTGGAGTCTTCGGGTGAAATAGGATTTTTGGCATATTTTCCAGGATTTTTCCTGATAGTTGATTTTCTGCACAAAAAGTAGACACCAAGGCAATTCTGCTGAAAACAGCGTCAGTCCGCATTAGTTGTATCCAACTCACACAAGTATAGAGGATAAACATTAGCAAAAGTGTTCGGGAAAGTAGATAAGTTTTGGACGTATCAACTCCCCCCAAGCTTAGCTTATTGCTTGTCCTCAAGCAATTCAGTTGAAAAATGAGTGCGATAAAAGAACTTTCACGAACACATTTGCTTCATAAGATGTAAATATTCTCAGCAATGCGATCAACTACTTAAACAGTTCATAATAAAGAGTATGCAACTGAGTCTACTTAATACTCATTACAAGCTATGAAGAGATTCCAACTCAAGAATAATATGTAGCATGAGGCACAAACATAAGCAACATTATAATGCTCATAGAAAGGTATGATAGAGTGGTATCTTGCTTGCCTTTGATTATGAATATCAAGGCACCTCTGAATTTTAAGTGATGACTAGAAGTAAAGATCTCAAGGATACAAGCATCAAAGTCATAACACAAATAATCAAGTAATGGAACAAACACAAAGAATGACAACTATGCTCTCAAGAAGGTGCTCAAAGAATAAATGGAGACTCAACAAGTAAAGAAAAAGGTTTTGAATAATTTTTGAAAAGCTTCCAAATGCTGAAAGTATGGTACTCATTAGCTTTGAGCTCTCATTTCCCCTATCATAAGCATCTTTAAATGGTTAAGGTTAAAGTGACACAACTAAGAGGATATGCTTGATAAGTTATAAATCGAAGTTTCATGCCCCTTACTTACGAAGACCGATCCTCATGCTACTCAACTTCAGTCACAAGTAAGCTCTTGTCATTGTAAGTATATACGTATCATAGAGAACTGCCAATGGGGTACCCCTTGCACATGACACGGGATCTATCCCATAATCAAAATAACAAGGCAAGCAGACAATGAGCATCTCGGTGATCTTTTTATTTACTATGTGCATAGATTTTTATTGAGGATGCTTCATAGAATGCTCATTATGGTTATGCTGCAAGTTTCCACCATGATTAGGCATGGCTTAGGCTAGCGGCCTAGGCGTTTCTCTAACATACATACAAACTCCATGATCTTACAAGTTTCGCTTTTATTTCACACCGCCGGGATCCATAAGCAAAAGAACATGATATCAACTAGGTACAAAGTACCTATGAAGCGTTGAAAGCGGTCCCCATGATACATGGTTCTGCTAACTTCAACTCATAAAGCGCAAGCATATGCGCAACAAAGGAGGACGCAATGGTTCAGGTTTATTAAGTGCAAGAAAATAAAGTGTGCCATCAAGTTCATGAGAGCTTTACGAACTAACTTTCTCATAACAAGCAAACATTTTATTCGGAAGAAAACAAAGCATATTGAATATGAACGGAAGTAGCAAATGATGCTAATAGGTAGGTATGGTGGACACTTTGGAAATATTTTGTTTAGGGAGTTGGGAACTTGAGTAAAACATACTCAGTGAAAGTGAAGGCTAGAAATAGTAAGGGAGCGACAAACGAGAGAGCAATAGCTGTCATTATAATGCTTGCAACAAAACAGGACTACTCATGGCATGAAAGTGATTCAAGATCCTCAAGGCAAAATAATTCATCAAGGCTTAACTGATTATCACAGTCATGTGCATGCGTGAGCATGTGCCAAGTCAATTCAAATGAAACATTTAGAGGAGGATACCACGGTGTCATACCGATTTATGAATAGAGTAATGCAAGCAAACATTCATAAGACATGCTACAAACTTTTAGCGAGCTGGGGCTAATCATAAGAAAGCAAGAACTACTAAGCATCCAAAGAAAACATACACTCTACATGAACGGACTAAGCAAGCTCACAATGATGAGTATATGTACAAAAATGAAAACAAATAGAGTTTGTTACCAGCCTCTTACCACGCCTCAAGTTGTCATTAATCCTCATTATTGCTCTTCACTTGTGTGGCTTGAATAATAATATGAAACCAATATCCACTGAGGACTGCTGAACCCTGTAGCAAACTCACAAAACCAAAGAAGAACGAAAAATATTTTTTGTGTTTTCGATTTTTAAACAAGAGCCAAAAGGGAAAAACAAGCAAAGCAAAATCTTTTTGGGTTTTTTGAATAGTTCAAGCAAAGAAAAAAGGGAAAAGCAAACCAAGGCAAAAAGAAGAGGAAAACCAAAGAGAAACAACAAAAATATTTTTGGTCTTTTTGTGTTTTTAGAAAGCAAAAGCAAAGAAGAACGAAAACTAAAAAGAGAACGAAAACATGAATATACAAAGTACCGACGCAACATGACATGGAGATGAGTGCGGTGTCGGCATACCTCCCCCAAGCTTAGGCTTTTGGCCTAAGTGGGTATCAATCCATGTACAGATAGGGGTTCCAAGCGGACGGATCTTGGTAAGAATGGTCGTAGCTGGGCCCATGAGAAGAAGAAGAAGGTGCCCAATCATAAGTGAGCTGCTGATATGAAGACTCTCCCTCATTCGAGGGCTGGACTGAATCATCCGTAACCTCCCTTCTTGTGTCCTGCTCCTGTTGGGAGACTCTCCAAAGTACATGTCAAGCTCATCCTCGGCGAGGGACCATCCTTACATGTTATCAAGGTTAAACAAAACAGGTGCAGGCAAAAGAACAACATGCTCGGACATGCTCTTTCTCCAACCAGCTTTGAGAAAGGTTATTTCATAAGATAACTCACTCATACTAGCCCACTAGGAAACAAATTTATGTTGTATCATGGA
Organism: Avena sativa; assembly: GCA_916181665.1. Lineage (NCBI taxonomy): Eukaryota > Viridiplantae > Streptophyta > Magnoliopsida > Poales > Poaceae > Avena > Avena sativa. The sequence goes on along the minus strand of OV702289.1, from coordinate 535,594,198 downwards.
ATTAAGATCAAGCCTATCTATTGGAAACTGTAGGTCTAGATGATGAGGCACTAAACCATGCAATGCTAGTAAACGAGAAGCAACGAGGCCTCTACAAATTGCACCATTATCACGGTTAGCAGCAAGACAGAGAGCTATCAAAGCACGTAAGTTGTAAGACCTATCTCATTTAAGAGCAGGAGAGATAAATGCTAGATCAAACGAAGGTAACTTATTGGCAGTTTTCCTAGCAAGAACACACTTGGAAATAAAGTAGGCAAAGTAGCGAATGGAGGGAAAATGAATGTTGCAGATTTTTCCACTCTCCTTCGAGAAGCTACTCCCTTGGAAAAATTTTGCGTATAAATCCATGAGTGGTTCAGGTCTCTCCTTAATCTTTCTACATGATCCCCATTGAGGTACCTTAATAGCTGCACAAAAATCATCAAGAGAAAGGTCGACAGCTATATTGTAAATTTTGTAATGGACCATGGGGTTAGGCAAAGAGTGACTAAATTGGAAGTCCTGCACCACAGACATGGTTAGCTTCACAAATTGACAAGGTTCATCTTCCAAAAAGTGCTCTAACCCTGCATTAGAAACCAAAGTGTGGAAATCTTGTAGAATTCCTGCAGCTCTCATGAACTTAGAGCATGGATAAATGGAAGGAAAAACTTCCTCCTCCCGGTGGACCTTCATGACCTCAGGCACCCAAAGCTCATGTTGGTTTAGGTAGTGTTCACTCATCTTCTATTCCGAAATTTAAACACCTATTAAACAAGTAATTGCAAAGTAAATATAATGAATGATTCTACTCATAGGGACTTGCAAGAGGCCTAAACATGCATCAAAACTATATCTCTAAGCATCAACCAAGCTTACAATCTCTCATAACCAGTCACCTATAGCAGCAAAATACTCAATATATAATCCACTAAACACAAATCTACTTGGACAAGGGGAGGAGTCACATACCAGGGAACAAATGCTCCAAATTTCAGCAAGAAAGATGGGCTGAGCATGGAGATCGAAAAAAACGAGAGCAAGCATAGCAAGAACGCGATTTTAAACTATGAACTGGAGCTTACTCGGGAGAGAGAAGAAAGTGGCAGGTGACAGATTTACTGGGGGCCAAGGGTGGCCCACACCAGGGCATGGCGCCACCATGTGGTATGCCTGCCTGGTGGGCCCCCCTGGTACCTCCCAGGTACTCTTCTGCCCCTTTTTTCATGTGGTATGAATTTTTCTAGAATTTTTCGAGACACTTTATTTTTGGGCATTTTTCAGAAATAGAAGAATGATTTTTCTGACAGAAAGATTTTTTTTCTTTTGGAAACATGATGCAAGGACAAAACAAGGCTAGAACTACATAAGCTCTAACATGCAAGCAACTAACAACAAAAAGAAAACTAAATGAAAGAAAAAACTAAAATGCAAAGGATAGAAATAAACGGAGATAATTATAATGAATACATTGTTTTGTTCAATGGAATCCTTTTGTTAACAAGGTTGATCAAGTCTTGCTACCAAAACAATTGCATATGAGACAAAACTTTGTACTCCACTAATGGTTATGTTACCTCAACCTTGATAGCAATGGTCCCAATCATAATAGTTTCAAATTTTTCTCTTGTTATGGGACAATATATTTCTCCAACTTGAATGCCTTCAACATGTTCAATTGAATTCAAACCATAAGTCCTTTCAATCTTCTTGGGGAAATAGACAGTATGTTCCTTGTCATTAACATTGAAGGTCACCTTTCCTTGATTACAATTAATAACAGCTCTTGTAGTATTAAGAAAAGGTCTCCCAAGAATAATAGACATATTATCATCTTCGGGCATTTCAAGCACAACAAAATTAGTTAATATCAAGCAATTGTGAGCCACCTGAACAGGTACATCCTCACATATACCCACAGGAATAGTGGTAGATTTATCAGCCATTTGCAAAGATATATCAGTTGGTATTAATTTCCGGACAACAACGTGTGTATACAACTTGCAGATAAGACCAAAAACAATACTATCATAATGAATCAATAACATGTTCAGGTCTGAAATCATGGCACTCGGGCCCTAGTGACAAGCATTAAGCACAACAAGTCGCAACAAAGTCATAAAGCACTAATAAAAGATACTAGGCACCATGCCCTAACAATATGATGCCATTACATGAACTATCTCATCCAATCCCTACCATCCCCATAGCCTACAGCGGGGGATTACTCACTCATAGATGGGGGAAACATGGATGGTCGATGGAGAAGTGATGGTGATGATGATGGCGATGATCTCCTCCAATTCCCCGTCCCGACAGGGTGCCAGAACAGAGTTTCTGGTGCTGTTTCGTGGAATCTGGTGGTGGCGGCGGAGCGGAACACCTTCTGGAAAAACGTCGAACCTCCCAAAGTTTTTAGGTCAGAAGGCTCCTTATAGGCGAAGAGAGGCCAAGGAGGTGCCTAGGGGGCCCACACCACCCCCTGGCGCGGCCTGGCCTGGCTCGCGCTAGCAGGTGGTGTGGCCACCCCCTGGCTCTTCTCCGTCTCGTATTCTGGCTCCTGGAGTCTTCGAGTGAAATAGGATTTTTGGCATATTTTCCGGGATTTTTCCTGATAGTCGATTTTCTGCATAAAAAGTAGACACCAAGGCAATTCTGCTGAAAACGACATCAGTCCGCATTAGTTGTATCCAAATCACACAAGTATAGAGGAGAAACAATAGCAAAAGTGCTCGGGAAAGTAGATACGTTTTGGACATATCATGGGCCCAAAAATGCAGCCAATAGCGGCCCGCGAACTTTCTGGCCCGATTCTGTTTCGGCCTACAGAAGTCCCATGTTGGTCCAACATGGTCTTGTCCATTAGCAGCCTGCGCCAACTCGCTCATGTATACTTAAGCCTATGGTCAGCCCATCACTGTTATCGTAGCCCATCCTGGGCTGCCTACTGACGACCCTTCTCTAAGATGGTTCGTTACTGTTCCGACATGTTACTGTTCTAGCGTTTTACTATTCCGTCCTTTAGATGTTTAGGCCCACAAGCATCCCTTTACTGTTCTAGCCTGGTAAATTTGTCGGCCTATTACTGTCCTCGCCTGGAAATTTCTCAGGCCGTTATTGTTCAGGCTTGTCACTTTTCTGGCCTTTTACTTTTGTGGTCGGTGCTACTGGACAACTACACCAAAGCTGGAGGCTGACAAGTAAAGCTTCGGCTGACGAGTAAAGCTCCAACTGACGGACAAAGTGTCAGATGACGGAGAAGGTGCTAACTGACGAGTAAAGCGAATGCATTGGACACTGTAGCACTGTCCCCCTTGTACTGGAGGCTTGACTGGACCTGGGCCTATCGTTCGGGCCCGTCCAGCCGACCCACCTTGTAAACCCAAATCCAAACAGTAGACCCCAGAGCCCACTTTGTAAGCTACCTCTCCCAACTAGTATATAAGAGGGGTAGAGCTAGGGTTCTAGGTGGACAATTACAAGTTATAAGTTCTCTAGATTAGATAAGTTGAGTAGTTCATCATCTTCCTCTAGCCAAGATCAGCTAGGGAAACAGCTCAAGGAGCACCTGTACTCGGCATTCACCCCCTGATAGTAGATCCTTGCAGTAGTAGGAGTGTTACCTTGACAAGAGGGCTCCGAACCTGGGTACATCGTTGTGTTTGCAGTATCTATGCCCAACCCACTGCGAGTAGCCACCGATAGCATCATGATTGTCCCCTCTCAAGCTATCCCTTATGATACTGCCATGTTCCACACCATGACAAATACTAGTCCGACAACTTATATATCGAGAGCATTTTAGTCCAATTTAATCGAATTTCAATGAATCTGACTTAATTTATCCACAAATGGTGTTGATTTTTTAAATGACCCCTCTATTTTTTTCTATGTCATTTGTGTCCCTATGCAGACTGATAAGTGGGACACCTGTTAGTAGACGTACAAATAAAATAGTTAAATCTCTAAAAGGAGAATGGATTCGAACTTAACAGTTTTGTACAACGACACACACACCCACAAGCCACTATGACGGTAGATGCTAGTTGTTACTCATGTGAGACGAGGAGTACTTGAGAGGACGTAATTATGCCAAAGGAGGAGTACTTGGGAGGATGTAATTATTTAGACAATAAAAAAGCACATACAAACGCAAAAATGCTCACGTCTACGGCCATTATAATCTTGTGCATCTGGACCAAAACATTTTGTCATGTGCATGTTGGCACGGTCCATAATATCAATTGTATAGCTTAGTCGGTAACCTAGTAGCTAGCTCTAGTGTCTAGAATAAACTTGAGTTTTTTTTATTCGCAAAAATGAAAAGGAATAAACTTGAGTTGTAACTGTAGCTTAGAACACAAATTATTTTGAATTGAGAATTTGCATCTTTTTTAGATTTTTTCACATCTTCAGAACACATATTTTTGAATATCCAAAATAAAGAACACATCAGCCAAATCGCTCTTTAGTTAATCACTTTTGTGTCCATGTTGTAGTGGCAAGGCTGATTTCTTCAGTAGCATAGGTAATTAGTTCGATACCCTACAATGCATTGGAAGTTTTTCTTATTTGTTTTCTTATTCAGATCTGCCTGTCAAGTCGTACCAAGGTCACAACTGGCAGGGAGAAAATACATAGGGGTCATTTTGCAAAAAATATGAACATGTCACTTCCAGAATTACTTACAACGAATTCGGACAAAATCACAGAAATTCGATTGGATTGGACAAAAAACATATATAACTCAATAATCAAAGATCGTGCTATTGAGAGAACATGATGTTTTTAGCTCCACGGAGCATACACCCCATTCGGCCACACGGTGAGCATCCAAGGGCACAGCCAAAAAGCGAAATTGAAAAATGAAAAATGCCATGCAAAAAATGGAAAATGCCCTGTGTTTGCGTGTGCTCTGAGGGACCAGGGAGCGCACGTTTTCTCCTTACATTTTGGGATAATTAAATACAATGAGGTTATGATACTACTACTACTACTAGTATCATCCTACACCTACACACATTTGCATGCTCCCAGGAGTCGTACGCTGGAGTGCACGACTGTTGTTCCGTAATTAGCACGCGTGGGCATGCGCGTGCCCGTGCTAGTTTGATGAAACGCACTTGCGGTTGTTGTGTGCATGATGTCATCTCGTTTCCACACGATTTGCTTTGCTTTCCTAGGCCTTTGTTTAAATGTGTGTCTCCGGAACCACTTCTTGTGCCAGTCGACGGGACCGAGACCACACGAACACCATCATCCATGGCCGGCAAGAAGTAGGAGGACTCGCCATGGGTTGGTCTCCCTAAGGGACACGTCCAGTAAATAGGTGACACCTTCCTTTCGACAGATGACTTCGACTACTACGCCGCCTTTTAGGCAGTCTGCAGCACCTGGCGCGGCTTCACCGCTTTTATGCCAGTCAACTGGATTGTTCTACAGCACTAGTTGTTAGAGGAGTATTGGGTTGACGATGTGAGAACTGGCCGCCACCTTGAGAAGAAGATTAGCCAGGTTTTTTGCATGTGCTTTCTTTATATTCATCTGTATATATGCGATCCTTTTTTGCATTCACATCCTATACTATTTGTTTTTCAAGTTCTGTTTCTTTGTCCACTTGTTGCCCAGGGTTTTGCTCCATGGTTTACCTTGATTGAATTTCAGTCTGTTTACCTTGACTAAATCTCTGTTTCTCCTCTCTCTCTCTCTATAAGGTACTTTTATGTCGGTGGCACAACCAATGACCTACTTTTTCTTGGACAGAGGGTGCATCCATACAAGACCCGGTTGTACAACCCCTTATCGGGCGCTATCAAACGCTTGAGGGCGGAGATACCGACCGAGCAGGTGGCTTCTGTCGCTGTGATGATGTTCCCGTTGTTGATGTTGTTTACATCAAACCATCAGAACACCACCATTCGGTGGGCGGATGAGAGCACAGAGGAAGGGAGTCGCCCGGTCTTTGGTGAAGGGTGGTACTCGCCGTATGACTTCACGGAACTCCGGAACATGAATTTTTACGCCAGTGATGTTTTTGTCGTAGACAGATACGGGTCTCTCCTCTTGACTATGTGTGATGCTACTTATGGAGATGTCTAGCTGCAGCACTCCACATGAACCCTAGAGATGCATCCCACCGTTGCAGGCCCTGTTCCGGGCTGCCAATTCCCAAATAATTGTTTTTACCTCATCGAGTCCGACAGGGAGTTGTTGTTCGTTGTGAGTGGACCGGTCTATGGTGGCAGGCCGGTTGTTTACCTGGTTGATACCCAGAACCTTGTCCTTTAGCCGGTCAGAGGCATCGGAAGTCATGCTCTCTTTGTTGCTAATAATCGGTGCGTCTGTGTCCATAGCGCCAGGGTACCCACGGTGTAGGCCAGCAACATATACTATGCGGACCTATCCGAGATTAGATCTTACAACTTTGAGGCTCTTGCGTGGGAAGAGGAGCCAAGGGTTGTATATGGGTATGGAGTAGGAGGATTATGGATCAATGACCATCCTTTAAAACTCGATTGATTGCTGGCGGAGTATTGTAGAATTGTCGAGCATTCTGAGCTGCAGATGGTGACTCCTTATTGCGAGGATGGTACCACCCACTACGATTACTACGACGGCTCTGCATTAGATTGATGGATTGTGTAGGTCTGCTCCTGGTGTATTCTCTTCAGGTGATCTCTTTATGTGTTCACTTTGTTGAGTGAATGTCTATGAATTTTGCAAGTTCTATGGTGTCCATGTAATACAATGGATGTTCTCCCTATTCCAGTAGATCGTGTGTTGTACCTATTACAATTTCACTGTTTTTTCATGTGTTTGTAGTAATTCAGATAGATGCTTAGTTTGTAACAATCCTCAAACAACTTATAACTTCGAATTACAGTAGATTATTACAATCCTCAGTGAACTTGATAGTAATAAAATTAAGCATAAAAGTTGCATCAGAGTCCAGACAACTAAAAAAACACCATAACTGGTGTTACAGAAAAGGTCTCTATGGAGCTTGCATCGCGCGACATGTATCAACTGGCTTCCCATGAGAGCTGCATATGAGATTATTAAGTATGTTTTGCGTCAAAGCTTGTCTGCTTTCCAATTCATATAAGTCCTTGCGTGCTATGGTTATTACTGAATCTGTTTTGTTGGCTTCTTTCTCAACAATATCACGGGCATCTTGGAGGGCATCCTCAAATAATATTTCGGCTGGAAAAAGAGGATCCGTCGAAGCGGTGTGCCATGAGCAATAGGTATTGTCAATGCTACTGTGTGAAACAAAATCTAAACTTGGAGAAGCGGGTCTTTGTTCGGCATTCAGAGGGTCATTTGCAGCCTGAAACAAACACAAAACAAGTTATAACAGCATTACCATGCAATCACACCACCATGAATTTTAAATGTGTCAATGCAGTAATATATAAGGAAGGAAGCAATTAACATTGGTGTCTCATACATCTACTTCTTCTTGAATAAGTGGACCAGCTGGCGCCATGGAGCGATGCGAGCATGTGCTACTCTGTGAAATGACTGCTCTACTTGAAGATGGCTGAGACCAAGACAAAACAAGTTACTTAAACAACAGACTTGGGAAACAAACTACAAGTTCATTTCGAATAACAATGCGAGCAATCAACCAAAGTACCTGATGCAAACTGCTCAAACTAGAATGTGCAGAACATGAATAAAACGAATATGAAAACTAAACCATTATGTTTCTCATATATAAACTAGCCAGGCACTAGAAAACAAAATCTGCCACTGATTTAATCATAGACAAAAAAGAGTAACTCAGCCAACAAAAACACATCTATTGTGAGCCTCGAATATGCTAGCCAGATTATTTCAGACAAACAATGAATCAAGCAATCATACATTGAATTATTCATGAATAGCTAGATAATTTTAATGGTTCGACGGCCTGAGAATAGCAAACTGAACCATCAAGTGCCTCGTATTAAAATAGCCAGTTCATGTAACTATGATACACGGTAGATACAAGAGTGAGATGAAGTGCACAAAGTTCCTTATGATACGTGTATGGATCTTATCGCTAGTGTGGTCATGTTCTTATTATCAGACAACTCAGATGCAATACACCCGACCTCTCCATATCTAGGAAATTGAACTAAGCACATAGAACAAAAGCAGACCATAGTGGGGCTAAAATGTTTGACGCTAATTTTTGGCAAAAAATATGAAGACAGATGGTAAATTTAAGCAAACAAAAAATGTGGCAAGGACCAAACTTCAGGTGGGGGCCTTACGGAGGTGTTACACGATATCTACGGTGACTCATGTGGACGGGCGGAGTATGTACTCCATTGTTGCTCCTCTGCATAAAGGTAAGGCCAACTGTAAATACAAACAGGTTCCAACATGATATACGTTGGCATGAAGATTATAGGAGCCAATCACTTTATGATATTGTGTGCAAACTGAGGCTGCTCCTTGCATAATAACAGCAAACATTTTGAGCTGTAGGTTACGAGGGATCAAATCGACAGTACATAATGGTCAAATAGTATGACATGTGTAAACGTGTAGTATAATAGCAGGACAATAGAACGATGGAAATACTATAGTTCGTAAATCATCGAATGAGAGAGATATTATATAATCATATCTCATGTGGACAGGTATAAAAGAGAATGTAAACAAATATGTTAAGTGACTAATAATTCACAAAAAATAGTATAGTACATAAAAACAGTTCAATGCGTGGAGTTTAAGCGTAACCACACCGGGTTAATTTAGTATATAACAGGTGTATATCAAGTAAAGAAACTGTTAGTTAGGAAATTTAGCACGAATACACCACATTGCCAACAAACAAATCACGCAGGGAGATCTCGTTTTACCTCGGTCGGAGCGATGTCTAGGCCTCCTCCGCATCCTCACGGATCACGTCGAGGTTGCTGAAGGTGCTACAGTCATAGTGGGTGTCGACAACGGGGAAGCAGATCTTGGGCGTGCGAGGATACGAGCAGAACGCTAGACCACGACGTTCGTGGAGCAGATCCTAGGCGGTCGATGATGTGCTTAGCGCGCCGGATAAGAGGGTTTGTTGAGTAGATCAGGTGTGGCGGGTACGTCGGCAAGAGTGGAGTGGGGATCTTCTGGCCGGTGACGTATTCCTAGAGGAGAGAAAGGGGGTGTAGGGTTTATGTACTGCTAGCACTATACTAGGAAAAATACGAGTGAAGCCACCCACCCACCAAATTTAATAGGGGTCAAATGGGAATTTTGAAGTATCTGAAATTTTGGGCACGAACTATGTCCAGATACACGGGATATTTTACTGCTTTATTTTCGTTTTGAATTTGGTCATGGTCCATGTAATAATAGAAATTTGGTAGGCCGTACCCCCTTTGTGTTCAAGAATCCAAGGCCGTACTCCCTCAATCCAACACCTCAACTGATCATCCATGGCCGTACTCCCAATGCTCAGGATCTCGAAGAAGAATGGATATCATACTTAGGAGTTTCCAAAAATTATGAGATAAATTACATCAAGTTGGGAGGATGATGCTATACAATCATTCAAATTTACAAGTTCCAACTCATATTCATTTCATGGTCATGTTAGGACCATCTTATCAACAAGTTTTTACATACATAGGTGATGCCCTAAGGTCATCCACAATGTGTAAAAAGGCACACCTTAAGGCCTATGTGGCATCTGCTAATTAAGTTTCACCTTATACAGTGTGGAGAAAATAAAGTTATCTTTAAGCCTAGGGTGCACCTCAAAAGCTTATGGGTTGCCCATAGAAAATAGAAAAATCATTTCCCCTCTCTCCTTAATTCTCATGTGATCATTTTCAAAAGGGGTTTAAAATTTTCAAGATTCAAAATCTTAGCAAGAAGTTGAACCTATCGTCTAAACTCTCGCTGGTTTCTAATATATTAATTTTGACCCCTCGATCGGTACCTCAAAAAGATTTTTAGTAAAAATATCAAAGCAAAACCTACATTTATTTGTATTTTCAAATTTGACCTAATTCAGAGATAGCGACATAAAGTCATTCAAATGGGCGGGGTTAGCTAGGAAGCTTGAAAACTCATAAAATATGGGAATCGCAAGTACACCATGTTCTCTATCGACTATATATGTCTGTCAACTTGTCTTGTGGCATCCACATCCAATATTCTTTGGACTTCTCTTTACGGAAAAGAATAACTAACCTCGCTCGTCTTCACTTGGAAAGTGTAGAATTGAATGTTCTTTCCCAGTAGTTGGAGACTCACACCCACGACACTTCTTACTACCAGAAAATGCACCCATCTACCTCTAAAATGACATTTAATTCAGGAGCAATCTATCCTGCTTACTTGTAGCTCAAGTTTGACCTAATTTCGTTAAATTGTCAACATGCAAAATCTTAGCATGAAGTTGAACCTACCGTCAAATCTCTCGTTGTTTTCTGATATATAAATTGTGACCCCTCGATGGGTACCTCCAAATTAAAAGCTTTTTCATAAAACTTTCAAAGCAAAACCTAAAATTTCCTTGTAGTTTCAAATTTGACCTAATTTCAATAAATCAACTTAAAGTCATTAAAATGGGCAGAGTTAGCTAGGAAGTTTGAAAGATCATAAAACATGGGAATCATTGGTACAACATGTTGGTCCATTATATATGTGTGTAGACTTGGCGTGGCATTCACATCCAATATTCTCCGGACTTCTTACGAAAAATAACAACCTCGCTCGTCTTCACTAGGAAAATGTTGAATTGAATGCTCTTTCATGATAGCTGGAAACTCACACTAACGGCATTGTTTATTAAAACAAGATGCACCGATCTACCTCTGAAAATACATTTAATTCTAGAGAAATCTATCCCGCTTACTTGTAGCTCAAGTCTGACCTAATTTCGTTAAATTGTCAAGATGCAAAATCTTAGCAAGAAGTTGAATCTATTGTCAAAACTCTCGGTGTTTTATGATATATTAATTGTGACCGCTCGATGGGTATCTCGAAAAGATTTTTCGTAAAACTTTCAAAGCAACCTATAATTTACTTGTAGTTTCAAATTTGACCTAATTTCGATAAATTGACATAAAGTCATTCGGTCAAATGGGCAGAGTTAGCTTGGAAGTTTGAAAACTCATAAATAAAACATGGAAATCATTGGTACAACATTATGGTCCACTATATATGTCGGTAAACTTGGGTTCTAGCATTCAGATCTAATATTGTTCGGACATTTCTTTACGGAAAAGAACAACCTCGCTCGTCATCACTCGGAAAATTGAGAATAATTGAATGTTCTTTCCTGATCTAGTTGGAAAATCACACCGACGACACTATTTACTACAAGAAAATGCACCCATCCACCTCACTGAAAATTCATATATTTCAACAGCAATCTATCGTGCTTACTTGTAGCTCATGTTTGACCCGATTTTGTTAAATAGTGTCATGCGATGCAAAATCTTAGCAATAAGTCAAACCTGTTGTCAAAACTCTCTATTGTTTCTCCTATATTGATTGTGACCCTCCCGATCGGTACGGTACATCCAAAAGGTTTTTCGTAAAACTTTCAGAGCAACCTATAATTTAGTTATAGTTCAAGTTTGACCTAATTTCGATAAATCGGCAGGTAGTCATTTAAGTGGGCAGAGTTAATTCGCTAGGGAGTTTGAAAACTCAAAAAACATATGGGAATCGTAAGTAAAACACATTGGTCCACTTAATATGTCTAGAAGCTTGGCCTATGGCATTGAGATCCATATTCTTCGGGCTTTCTTTACGGAAAAGAACCATCTCATCATCACTCGGAAAACTAAGAATTTTATTTCCTAATAGTTGGAAACTCACACTGACGACATTGTTTACTATAAGAAGATGCACCCATCTACCTCCGAAAATACATTTAATTCAATAGTAATCTATCACACTTAATTTTAGCTCAAGTTTGACCTAATTTCGTTATTCGAAAAGAAATCACTGAAGTGTGCGAAGTTAGCTAGGAAGCTTGAAAAAATCCTAGTACTAAAAACTTGGGTATTACGTATAAGAAACCGTGGTACAGTTTGTATGATAATTGGGGCGATTACATTTTCTTTTAACTGTGGTAGGTCTCGTAGGAGCGAGGTGCTTGAGAGTTAACATGGTCGGTGAAAGTACAAGTTACATCAAGGACCTCATAAAAATGAAAATAGCACCCAAGTCCATGCATTTAGCACAAGGACCCTGAAATGAGCAATCAAGTGTGTGTTTTATGGTTTGCGCATACTAGCATTCATCGTGCTAAAGACTATCAATAGAATCTTTGTAGATGCTAAGAATGGAAAAGAAGATCCAACAGTTAGCAATGTTTGGATTAGCCGGTCTTGATCCAACTGTCAATGTTCAAAGTTTTCCATACACTATAAAGTGGTATGGTATGGTATTGTAAGAGATAAGACAACATAAAGATAAGATAAGAAGTACTGCGAATGGCTGATCTTTTGAGTAACCTTCCCTCCAGATGTTTGGGAAGCAAGTGAAAATTTCAAAAACCGGAAAAGTTTGAATTTTTTTGCCGCCAAGGACAAAAGTGGTTTCCTTCCTATGTACTCCTTGTCCCTACTCCAAACCAATGCGGCTGCCGAACACGCAGAGACACACGTGCGGGGCAACACGCTGTGGACGAGGGAGAGATCAGTCAGGCCGATGCACGAGGGGAAATATGAGGAGAGAGGGAGGATGGATGGTGAGAGGAAGCAAAGGATAAAGAAAACACACAATTTGTTTTGCATGCATAGGTCCTGAAATTTCCTACTAGTAGAATGGCCGCAGGAGTACCTCATGTCAGGAAACCATCATAACTTTCATCTAACATCGAACTGCCTTCAACTCCTCTTTAATGTTGCCCTCTTACCCTGCCTACGTTTTATTCTCTTAGCTTGTACAGCGCACGGATAGAGGTGAACATATGTCTAAGAAAAGAAATGAGTACTACTACTAGTGTACTACTCCTATACTATTTGCTTTTCCCTAATAAGGGCATCAACAATGTGTACAAAAGCACATCTTAAGGCCTAGTATATGGCATCCTCTAAGGTTCACCATATACATTGTGGAGAAAATAAAGTTTGTATCTTTAAGCCTAAGGTGCACCTCAAGATTGTGGTTTGCCCATAGAGAATAGAAAAATCATTTCCCCTCTCTCCCTATTTTTGTGTTCGTTTTCAAAAGGTGTTCATAATTTTCGTGATGCAAAATCTTAGCTAGAAATCGAACCACTCGTCAAAACTCTTTGTGGTTTCTGATATATTAATAAACCGCTCGATGGGTACCTCCAGAAGCTTTTTTCATAAAACTTTCAAAGTAGCCTACAATTTATTACTTGTAGTTCAAGTTTGACCTAATTTCATTAAATTCAAGAGCAATCTATCGCGCTTACTTGTAGCTCAAGTTTGACCTAATTTCATTAAACTATCAAGATGCAAAATCTTAGGAAGAAGATGAACATGTCGTCAGAACTCTCTGTGGTTTCTAATATATTAATTGACCCCCCCTTAGATGGGTACCTCTAAGAGCTTTTTAGTAAAACTTTCAAAGCAACCTACATAGTTTACTTGTAGTTCCAATTTGACTTATTATATTTTTTCTACTTTACCTATTACTAGTAAGTTGGACGTGCCCTGCACGTGAGACTCGAATAATAGGCATCTCACATATCATCACTATATAAAATTATAATAGGTCAAGCAGAAAAAATATAAATTTGATCAACATCTATAAAGTATGGATGTATATTTGGTTCTTTTACTTTGTGTACATGTAAAATCCAATGATTATTAGCTATCTAAAACTTGAAAATTTTGGTAACATGGTCTAGAGAAACGAGGGAGAAGATTCTAGAATGATGGAGAAGTGTGTTTTGAGCTTTGTGCATAGCATTCACTGTGATGAATACGATCAATAGAATCTTCTAGATGCTAGAACGGAAAAGAAGATCCAACGGGTAGAAATGTTGGGATTCGTGAGTCTTGATCCAACGGTAAATATTCAAAGTTATTCATACACTATATAGTGGTAAGATAAGATAAGATACATTACAGATGGCCTAAGTCTAGTACAAGGCTTAAAGACATGTTTCTTTTCTCGACAACCTATAAGGTGAATCTTAGGAAATGCCACATAGGGCTTAAAGTGTGGTTTTTTGCACATTGCGGATGCCCTTAGCCATGAGAGCATCTCCAACATCATTGCTATTTTGGATTGCAAAAAACTAGCTATAGGAAGAGGAAAGAGAAGGTTCAACAATACCAAAAAAAAAATCTGCTTTGCTAGCCTTCCTATAATACTATTAAGTTGCACGTGCCCTACACGTGAGACTCTGATAATAGACGTCTAACATACCATCACTATATAAAATTATAATAGGTAAAGCAGAGAAATATATAAATTTGATCAACATCAATAAAGTATGGGTGTATATTTGGTTCTTATACTTTGTATCTCTACTACTATAATGGAGCAGTTTTGAATTGAATCCATAGCACCAATCCTGGCCGTTGGGCTGTTAGATCCAATGGTTCAGAGCAGCTAGATTCGTGTTGAATAGTACCTAGAGCAAACTCCACCATGTTCTAGAACCATCATGTCACCACCCTCAAAATTTCATAGCACAGTGGGTTGTATTCTCAATATGTGTAGATAGTTATTATTAATAGACTTAATTTATGCATTTTGGAGGTGGTGACATGATGGTTCTAGAACATGGTGGAGTTTTCTCAAGGTACGTACTATTCAACATGAATCCATTTGCTCTGAACCATTGGATCTAGCAGCCCAACGTTCAGGATTGGTGCTATGGATCCAATTCAAAACTGCTCTACTATAGTAGTAGAGAGAATACAACCTACTGTGCTATGAAATTTTGGGGGTGGTGACATGATGGTTCTTGAACATGCATGGTGGAGTTTGCTCTAGGTATTATTCAACACGAATCCAGCTTCTCTAAACCATTGCATCTAATAGGCCAATAGTTAGGATTGGTGCTATGGATCCAATTCAAAACTGCTCCATTATAGTAGTAGAGATATCTTACCACTATATAGTGTATGAATAAGTTTGAATATTGACTGTTGGATCAAGACTCGTGAATCCCAACATTTCCAGTTGTTGGATCTTATTTTCCATTCTAGCATCTAGAAGATTCTATTGATAGTCTTCAGCATAATGAATGTTACGCACAAACCTCAAAACACACTTCTCCATCATATTAGAATCTTCTCCCTCGTAGATAATAATCGTTGACTTCTACATGATCATATGTTATCTTATTATACCAATATATAGTGTACGAATAACTTTGAATGTTGACCGTTGGATCAAGACTCGTGAATCCTAGAATTTCTAGCCGTTGGATCTTCTTTTCCATTCTAGCATCTGGAAGATTCTATTGATAGTCTTCCACATCAGAATCTTCTCCCTTGTTTCTCTAGACCATTGATACATTGCAAATGTATCTATAATTTTTGATGTTCCATGCTTGGTTTTATCCACTTTCTTGTGTTTTGTCCACACTTTGGACTACTTTTCATATGATTTCTTGGACTAAGCTATTAACAAGAGCCACAGCACCAGCTGCCTGTTTTCTGCTGTTTTTGGTTCCAGGAAAGTCAGAAAATGAATATTCTCGGAATTGGACGGGACAAAAGCGAAAGTGCCAATTTTTTCGGAAGTCATGAGATGCCAGAATACGAGACGGAGAGGGGCCAGGGGGCCACCACACCACCTGGCCGCACGACCCAGTCTGGCCTGCGCCAGGGGGTGGTCTGGCCAACCCCAGCACCCTCTCGGCCTCTCCTTCCGCCTATAAGGTGCCCTCGGGGCGAAAACCCTAAGTGCCCGATCAAAAAATCCACGAAAGAGTCTGGAGCCGCCGTCATCTTCATCCCTAGATCGGGAGGGATCTGAAGCTCTTCCCGGCACCCTGTCGGAGAGGGGAATTCACCCTGGAGGCCTTCTTCAGCACCATGCAAGCCTCCGGTGTGATGCATGAGTAGTTCATGCTTGGACTACGGATCCATGTAGTAGCTAGATGGCTGGTTCTCCTCCTTTGTGCTTTCATGTCTAGATCTTGTGAGCTTCCTTCATGATCAAGATCATCTATTTGTAATTCTGCATGTTGTATTTGTGGGGATCTGATGGATATTGAGATGCTATTTCAGATTGATTATTGATTCTATCATGTCTTTATTATTTGTGATCTTGCATGCTTTCTGTTGTTAGTAGCTATCTTGGCCAAGTAGATGCTAGCAACTCCAAGAGTTAGTATTTATGCTCGATAGTGGGTTCATGCCTCTGGTAATCTGGGGAAGTGACAGAAATCTCTAAGGTACTAGATGTGTTGTTGCTACTAGGGAGAAAACAACAATCCTTTATTCATAGAACAATTGTATTGTTTACTTTACACGCAATTCGTAAAGCAATAATTTGTTGCTTCCAACTTAATACTAGAGGGGGTTCGGATGATAACCTGAAGGTAGATTATTAGTCATAGATGTAGTTGGATGGCGGTCTATGATAAATGTTGTAATGCCCAATCAAGTTCCAAAGGAGTCAAGATGATTAGTATATGCATGTATTGCTTTCTCAATGTTTGTCAATTGCCTCGCTGTAATTTGTTCAGCCAGGATGTTATCTATCTTAAGGAGAGCCACCTCTAGTGAACTATGGATCCTGGTCCTTTTCTTTACATACAATCTATAAACTGTTATTGCTTTGTGTTTACTTTCTGCAAACTATTACTTCCTTCCATTCGATACGTTTAATCCTTTGTTTTCAGCAAAACATGGTGAGATTGACAACCTCATCGCAAGTTAGGGACAGAGTTCTGTGGTTGTGTTGTGCAGGTCTCCACTTTGCTACTGGCACCGGTAGTGCGCCCTGCCAAGGCTCAGCTAGCAACACCTTTGGGGTGTTTCCTTGCTCCTACTGGTTCGATTAAGCCTTGGTTTCATAACTGAGGGAAACTTGCTGCTGTGCTCATCATACCTTCTTCTTGGGGTTCCCAACGAGATTTACATCAACACCACACTAGCATCTTTCTGGCGCAGTACACTGAGCCATCAAGCATTCTTTTAGCGCCGTTGCCGGGGAGTCAAGGACATCTTCACAAGGGGAGTCCCTCATAACCAATCTCTTTACTTTGTTATTTTTGTTTTTCTTAGTTTCTTTTTGCTTTTGTTTGCTTGTTTTGTTATCAAAAACACAAAAAACATAGTTTTACTAGTTTGCTTTCTTATTTAAAACCCAAAAAAATGACTACTCTTGAAAACACTAAGTTGTGTGACTTCACTAGCACCAACAACAATGATTTTATGAGGACACCTATTGATACACCTGTGCCTAAAGATATTTTCTTTGAGATAAAACTTGCTTTACTCAATCTTGTTATGAGAGAACAATTTTCTAGTATTGGTAATGAAGATGCTGCAGCCCATCTAAATAACTTTGTTGAACTTTGTGAGATGCAAAATCATAGGGATATAGATGGTGATATTATTAAGCTGAAATTGTTTCCTTTCTCTTTGAGAGGAAAAGCTAAAGAATGGTTGAATTCCTTATCTAGGAATAGTATTGATTCTTGGACTAAATGCAAAGATGCTTTCATTGGAAAATACTATCCTCCTACTAAGATTATATCTATGAGAAGTGAAATAACAAAGTTTAAACGATCTGATAATGAACATGTTGCTCAAGCTTGGGAAAGAATGAAATCTTTGGTAAAGAATTGTCCCACTCATGGACTGACTGCTTGGATGATCATCCAAACTTTGTATGCAGGATTGAACTATTCTTCAAGGAACCTATTGGATTCTGCCGCTGGAGGTACCTTTATGACCATTACTTTGGGTGCTGCAACAAAACTTCTGGACAATATGATGGTTAATTATTCTGAATGGCATACTGAGAGAGCTCCACAAGGTAGGAAGGTAAATTCTGTTGAGGAAACTTCCTCCTTGAGTGATAAGATTGATATTATTATGTCTATGCTTGTGAATGGGAAAGCCCATATTGATCCAAATAATGTCCCTTTAGCTTCTTTGGTTGCTCAAGAAGAGCAAGTTGATGTGAACTTCATAAGAAATAACAATTTTGGCAATAATGCTTATAGGAGTAATTTTGGTAACAACAATTACAAGCCATATCCTCCGAACAATGGTAATGCTTATGGAAATTCCTACAAAAATAATAGGAGTGCACCCTCTGAACTTGAAGTTATGCTTAAAGACTTTATTAGTAAACAAACTGCTTTCAATAAAACTATTGAGGAAAAACTCTCTAATGCTGAAAGAAATATAGCATCTTTGGCTGAAGCTCAATCTTCTTTGAATAAAATGGCTGCTAAACCTGAAACTAATGATAATCCCTTTGCAGCTACTAATGCTATACAAGTAAGAATTGATGAAAATGTTAGACTATTAGCTGAATTACATACTAAGTGGAAAAGAGAAGATGAAATTGCTAGAAACATTAGTGTTTCTACTATCACCACCACTAGTGTTGAGGCTAGTAATAGTTCTAATACTCTAGATGATAAATTTGCTTTTGATCTTGATGGTTCCAACATCTCTGAAGTTATTAAATCCCTACAAAAGCTTGCTAAAAGTCCTAATGCTAGTGCTATGAACATGGCCTTTACAAAACACATTACTGATGCTCTCATAATGATTAAAGAAGAAAAGATGAAATATAAAGCTTCTATTCCTATAAAACAACAAGATGGTTGGGAACCCATCATTAATATGAAAGTGAATGACTTTGATATCAAAGCTTTATGTGATCTTGATAGTAGTGTTTCTATTATGTCTAGAAGGATTTATGATATGCTTGATTTGCCTCCACTTGAAGATTGTTATTTGAATGTCTCGCTTGATGATAATGCTAAAAGGAAACTCATGGGGAGTATTAATGATGTTCTTATTATGGATAAAAATTCCTATGTCCCCATTGATTTCTATGTTTTGGATGTTGAATGCAATGCTTCTTGTCCTATTACTTTGGGAAGTCCTTTTCTTAGAACTGTTGGTGCCATTATTGATATGAAAGAAGTCACCATTAAATATCAACTCCCACTCAAGAAAGGTATAGAACACTTCCCTAAGAAGAGAGAAAATATTTCTTTTGCCTCTCCTATGAAAACAAAATTTGGTCTTAATGCTTCTTCATTTGAGAACACTTGATTCTTTTTTTTGCTTCTTATGCCTAACTTAAAGGCGTTAAAGAAAGTACTTATTGGGAGATAATACAAAAGTTTTAGATGACTCCTGGAAGTTATTACTTCAGTAATAACCGCTCCTTATCCTTTTTATTTGCTTTTTTGTGCCAAGAGTAACCTCTAATGAGAGAGAAGTAATGATTGGGAAAGTTGCTGTCCCAAAACAGATTTCTGTGCTTCACCGTAAAAATTCGTGTTAAATCTATGAACGTCTTTTTGAGGCGTGAATTTTTGTGCTTATGACCCAGGTTGTGATCTAGCTTTCGTTAGTTCAACACTTTTTGATTTTTGCAACACAAGGTCTTCGAAAAAATTCGTCTTTACCTGCTGGTCTGTTTTGACAGATTTCTGCCATTTTCTGCATTTGCTTCTTGTTGGTTCCTTTTTGAGTTCTTTTGGGGAATTGAGCTTTTTGAGGGAAGTACTACAGTATCTAGTGTTCTAATGGAAGTTTATTTGGTGTTAGAACTGAACGTTAAGACTTATTTATCTTGAGTGCACTAGTGTTGCTAATAAAGATTGTGTGAAGTTTTGTATGAAGGAAAAATTTCAGGTGTATGGAAGGAATGAGTAATGAGATGAAGGATGGACTAAAGCTCAAGCTTGGGGATGCCACCCGTGTCACCCCAAGAAATATCCAAGAAGTACAAGCGTCAAATCTTGGGGATGCCCAAGGCATCCCCTTCTTCATCAATAAAAATTCTAGGTTTCTTTCAAACTCTTCATTTTTATTGTTTCATGCACAGTTGTGTTGTTCTTGGAGCATCTTCCTTTTTTGTTTTCATTTTGGTTTTCGTTTTCTTTTGTTTGCTTAGTTTTCTGAATAAATTGGTTGGACCCCCTCTTTCATACATTTGTTTCCAAATAGTTTGGTTTGGTTTGGAAAAGAGTAGGAAAGTTCATACTTATGTGGTAAAAAGAGCTTGTTTTTGACTGTGGCGTATGCTCTGTCATGCTATGCTTGATATTTTTTTGGCTTTATGCTTAGTATTCTTTGCTGTAGCATGACTTATTATAAACAATTGAGATTGCTTAATGTGCCTTGGATGAATCATGCGTTGTTTTAGCATATCAAAGCATAGTATAGTGGTATTCTCCTTTGATGCTTTATTTGGGTTGACTTGACGCATGCTCACACCATGTTATGACTATCTCAAGTCACCATAAGCCTTTATGATCCTTTATTTTTCAACTTGTAGTATCACTTTATGCTTTGATCAATGATGTTTTGTCGCTCTGCATGATTATGGCCATTATTGCTATCTTAGTTTGTCGCTCCCAGTCTTTTGCTAGACTCCACAACCAAGTATGAGTTCCACTCATGCATCCAACTCCCTAAACCAAGTTATTCCAAAGAGTCCACCATACCCACCTACTAGCATATGCTATTCCAAGTATATTCATGCTTTTGTTTACCTTCTAAATTAAACTTGTTATGAGAAAACTAGTGATTAAATCTCTCACGAACTTGATGGCACACTTTACTTTTCTTGCCCTTAATAAACTTGAACCATTGTGTCGTCTATGTTGTATATGCTTGCACTTATTTGTTGGGAATTCGCAGAACCATGCTGTCATGGGGAACGCTTTCAACATTGCACTTGGTACTTGTACCTAGTTGATATCATGCTCTTTTGTATATGGATGTCGTCGGTGTGAAATGAAAGGGGAGCTTGTAAGTCCATCGAGTTATGTATATGTGTTAGAGAAACGCCTTGGCCGCTGGTCTAATCCATGCTGACATAGTGGAAACCTATAGCGTAACCATAATCAGCTGTCTATGAAGCATTCTTCTTACCAAAAAAAGAGTCCTATATTGAGAAAAAGGATAAAAAGAAAAAAAGAGATTATGAAAAGAGGAAAGAGAGAAAAAAGCACCATATTCCCATGGTAAATAAGAAGATTGCTGAGATGCACGTTGTCTGCGTGCCTTGTCATTTTGATATGGGGATTCTTCCGTATCATCGGGCAAGGGGTACCCCGTTGGCGGTTCTCTATGATACACATGACCTTACGATGACAAGAACTTACCGGTGACTAAACTTGAGTAGCATGAGGAGCAGCCCTCGTCTACAAGGGACATGAGATTTCTGACTTATACTTCATCAAGCATGTACACCATAGTTTGTTCACTTTAACCTTAATCACTTCAAGATGCTTATGATAGGGGCAATGAGAGATGAAAGCTATAAGTACCATAATTTTTGGAAGCTCTTTATGAGACTTGAATCCCTACTTCCTTCTATAAAGGCCTTTCTTCCACCATTATATTGAGTGTCCACCTTCTATCTTTATACACCTACTTTGAGAGCATAGTGGCCATTCTTAGTTCTATGTGCATTGTCCTGAGACTTGTTGATTGATGCATACCTTGATATTGCTTGTTTTAAACTATTTGTATCTAGTCACTCTTATGAACTTTGAAGGTGTCCTATGCATTTATATTTTCTACTCTATGAGGGACAAGCTGAATGCCAATATGCTATGTTTTGTTTATGTGAAACAAACAAACGTCTTGCAAAGCATTGATATTTATGAATCTTTTGTTTTGTGCCTTTTCATGTAACAACATAGTTGTTATATCTTATTGTTAGAACTCTATCTTTCATGATTCATGTTTAGAGTACCTTAATCTCAGCTATCAATGCTTTTACAATAAGGAAGATCAAGATTGTGTTGTCTACATGTCACCTCAAAAATTATATTGTTTTGATTGTTTACCTACTCGAGGACAAGCAGGAACTAAGCTTGGGGATGTTGATACGTCCATAACGTATCTATAATTTTTGATGGTTTCATGCTAATAATATGCTTTTGACACTCCTTTTTGTATAAAGTTTATGATTTATTTGGACTAACCTACTAATAGTTGCAAAAGTGCACAATGTTCTTGTTTTACACTTTGATGTGTAGGAATTACCAAGAATACAAGTGGAAACCTTGTTGGAGTCAAATTGAGATTTTTCCAGAAATCTGTCTCAGAACTCTTTTTGAAGATGGTCACATTTCGGGTCGAAGACAGTGTCAAACGGAAACTCTTCAACTACAAAGTTGTTCGAAATTTCGCGACAAACGTTCTGGACATAAAATTTAGCTGATTCCGAGTTTGGACGGGCCTTTTAGGCCCGATGTACTGAAACCCAAGATAGGGTGACGGGAATCCGAGAAGCTATATAAAGGGAGGAAACCTAATTCTCCCAGGACACCTCCACCCACGAATTTGCAGCCACCAAAGTCACGTTTTTTGCCTCCCCCATGGATCCCATCTCCATGGGGAAGGGCTCCCAGGAAGCCATGAAGGAAGGGTGCTAAGCGGCGGTGCTCCCCTGTGATACCGGCGGCGGGGAAGGAGTCCTCTGCGTCACTGCCGCCGCCTCTTCAGCATCTTCACCGCCATCTCCATTGATCTCCACCACCATCTCCATCGCCGTTGCTGATTCTCATGATGAGGAGGGAGTAGTTCTCTCTCGAGGCTAAGGGTTCTACCGGTAGCTATGTGTTCATCTCTCTCTCTATGCATGATCTTATTGAGATCATGAGCTTGTAATCTATAGATCTACCTTGCTACTCAAGTGCTTTAATAAATCTCTGCTCTCCCCATGTGTGTGAAGTTGACAGTGTGCACACCATGGTGGTACTTAGGCTAGATATTACAAATACTTGTTATGAGTTATATTTTGAGTTGGATGTCTTTATGAAATTGTGTTGTTTATTTGAACCATCTAGTGCTCAAGGTGACAGTGTGGGGTTATCTAGATGGGAAAGGCTTACTTTGAGGTGTGATGTTATAGCCCTACCAACGATTAGAGTGTCCAACCGGAGAGTAGTTCAGTGTAGTATCATAAGGAAGAATATATTTATATGAGAGTGTTCACTAGTGAAAGTATGATCCCTAGGCCTTGTTTCTAAGCATTGCAACACCGTTTGCAATTAGATCTGTTACATGCTTGCTTGCTTCCTTCTTTATTTCAGTTTGCCTTTAGTCTTTTCCACGTCATCAAGCTATTTTCTATCACGATTACCACTTATAATTATCCATACCACTTGTATTTCACTATCTCTTCGCTGAACTAGTGCACCTATACACCTGACAAGTGTATTGGGTGTGTTGGGGACACAAGAGACTTCTTGTATCTTGATTGCAGGATTGCTTGAGAGGGGACACCTTTGACCACTTCCTCCCTGAGTTCGATAAACCTTGGGTGATCCACTTAACAGAAAACTTGCTGCTGTTCTACAAACCTCTACACTTGGAGGACCAACAACTATCTACAAGAATAGAAGTGCGTAGACATCAAGGAGGTCGGTGGACGGTGCACAGGGACAAGGAGAAGCACTCCGTCTGTGTCGACGTAGTGGAGCGGGAGGATGCCGGAGGACGGCGCACAGGGATAGTGGAGAGGCAGCCATGACGCGCACGTCAGATCTCGAGAGCAAGGTGAAGGAGTCCTTCATTCTCGACAAGTTCGTGCTAGCCGCCGAGATCTCAACCCAGGACATCGTCATCTTCCTCACCTGGTACGTGCCTCTGGTCTCTGGCTAGATCTTCGCCTAGTACGTGATAGCGGGTGCTGGTGCAGCTGGACAAGATGTCCAAGGTGCGTCGGTTCTGGAACTGGTACCACCACAACATCGGACACATGACGATCCTGCTGCGTAGATAGATAGAACTTGTTGATTCTAGCATATTAACTGTGGATGCGTGTTGATGATGATCTTCTAACATATTAACTATGGATGATGATATTCTAGCATATGATGTGATTACATTGGATGATAATCTCCTCGAGGCCTTTGCTTGATTTGATATAAATATAATAACTCAACCATTGTATTGTTGTTAGAATATTCTACAATTGGTAATACACTAGTACATAGCTACTATTGGTTATACTTGTGATACTGGATAGACGATCCTATGATGTATGTTTTGTATAGTCGCCTTAATTGTGTAGATGTCTGAACAAATGTCAGGTTACTTTAATAGTACTCTCAATTGTTGAACAAACATGTACATGTGCTTGATAATTGAAGCATAAAACCAGTTCTCTATCTTGTATATTTACAATTTGATCATCACAAATAAACAACATCGATGTAGGACTCTGTTTAATTCCACAAGGAATAGCTGAGACATTGTTGTTGTAAACACTTCTGCTAGCAGATCCTTGGCTTAAATTTAGATGGTTGCTGTATTGTGGGCAAGTATCCACTGCACTTATGTTTGCTTCTACATAGTGTATATTATGCTTTTGCTTATACATAGTGTAATCTTGGGATGGGGAGATGGGAGTCATGGAACCCATGTTTTTTAAACGAAATGATGCATTCATTCCTTAAGACTGTCAAGTATACCATGTTTATGTTTCCACTCTATAGACTTGTCGTTGACACGAATTTTGTGTTTTCTTCTGTGTTACCACCAGAATTATGACATGCTGCAGCGGAAGTGTTCCTGGATGGTCGGTGTCCCTATCGATACCATCGTGGCATCATGCCCTGCAGGGGTGTCATAGTTCTCCTCTCAGGTACTGCAGACTTCTAATCTTTGCCCTTTATGTGTTTCTCGTAATTCTATTGAAACTTCGTATGTGATTTCTCATGAGTTAATTTAGCTAATTGGAACCCCTTGGAGTTTATCTTGTATATATACTGTTTCTGTGTTTAAGCATGAAATGTTTTCTATTCTGAAAGTGATGTTTCACCTCTTTGGTGCTGTTGTCAGTTTATATGATATCTTGCTGCCCTGTTACCCTGACATGTTTCCATTACTTATAAAAAATATAATACCAAGTTGTAACTAAGATGGAAGTCGTTGATGCGTCATGTGCTAGCTTGTTTGTTTGCGTAGCGACTAGAGGAAACTCATGTAGCATCGTCACACCTTTTTATATGCGACATGTTTTTTTAATCACAGTGATATAAGATGGTAAGATCAACAACACTATTTGCTATCTTAGCTTGCACTTCCTTAATGGCCTAAGATTCTTAGTTATCCAAAACACCTAAGAAGTAATACTAGTAGATCTGAGGGCTGATGCACACAACATATGCTTCTGAACTAAGTTTAATTGAGATTGTATGTTTTCCATGTTGTCTAGCCAGCCAGATCACCACCCATCTTACTTTGGGTACTCTTTTCAAGTGCTTAAAAGCACTCACGTGTATGTGTTGCATTACTGTCTTATTGGTCCCGAACAATCTTATTGGTAATTGCTTGGTTATTCATCGATAGTAATGACTCCTGTAGCTAAGCATAAGTACATCTAGATTGCTGCGTAGGTGAATTTGAGTTCAGGCATCAGGATCCTATTCATTAGTTACTAACCACATACGTGTCTTGCCATTCCAGGCATCTTCGGGAAGCACAAGACGCAGTAGCAACTGCCAAGGCACATGTAGTGGCAGTCAGCGTCTAGCGAGGGCGAGGAGACTAACCAAACCGAGAAGACGGATATCTTTTTCCTATTTAGGTATAGTCAAGTACAACTCAGTTTTATTAAGTATCAACTACTAAATATTCCCTATTTCTGCATTGTTTTGGAGCTTTCGAAAATATTGTACCCTCGTGCTTTTGCATAGCTTAACATGTTCTTTTGTTGTTACCAGATATTAAGTGGTGTTCCTCTCCTTTACAAGAGCTACAGTCTGAAGTTTGAAGAAGCTCGTAGTCTGAAGTCAGAGCCAGATTTTAGATCGTAGTATTACTATGTTAATAGAATTTTTTTTGTTGTTACTTGAAAGTGTTCGATCTGTTATATTGTGCATTTGAAATATTTGTTGTTTACTATAAAATAGTGCAAAACTATAATCTATGAGAAATTGGAATCTAATGAGTGGGTACTGTAGGAATTTGAATGTTGACTAGCGGACCTATGTGGAACTTACGCCTGACTAGTAGGATCCAGTATTTAATCGCCACTAACAAGTAGGACCCATCTGACATGTGGGACCAATTGTAAATTAAATCCGAAAAATGAAAATGTTGGGCCCACAAAATTTCCACGGCCAAATATATGGGCTTGTCCCACATAATAAATGGATAGTAAAATCCAATCTTAGAAAACAAAAGGCTGGAATTGTTGGGCTAGCCCATGTAAAGCACCGAATTGGGCCAGGCTAAATCTGATTAGTGACCATCTGATTTGGTCATGGATTTGCCACGTAGGATCGTCCATGTAGGATCTTATGTGGACAGAGTAGATAACCCATGACCAATTTATTTGGTCATAAGTTCTATGACCATCTATTTTGGTCATAACTATCCATGACCAATTCAAAAAAGGTCGTTAGTTGTCTATAGTGACCCTCGTTATGTAACCTACTATTTTTGGTCATAGAAAGGTCATAGATGAATTACTATTACGTTTCTATGACCAATATTCTGGGTCACCAGTTAGCACATTCCTTGTAGTGATAGTGGAAAGATAAGATAATTTATACAATGATGATATGCCAGACGTCTATTATCTGAGTCTCACGTGCAGGGCACGTGCAATTTACTAGTACTTGTAGTTTCAAATTTGACCTAATTTCGGTAAATCGACATAAAGTCATTCTAATGGGTAGAGTTAGCTGAGAAGTTTGAAAACTCATAAAACATGGGAATCGTTGGTACAACATGTTGATCCAATATATATGTATGTAAACTTAGCTT
Source organism: Avena sativa (assembly GCA_916181665.1). NCBI lineage: Eukaryota > Viridiplantae > Streptophyta > Magnoliopsida > Poales > Poaceae > Avena > Avena sativa. The sequence continues at coordinate 535,567,337 of OV702289.1, read as the reverse complement.
GTGGCATTCAGATCCAATATTCTTCGGACTTTTCTTTATGAAAATGAACAACCTCGCTCGTATTCACTCGGAAAATGTAGAATTGAATGTTCTTTCTTGATAGTTGGAAACTCACACTGATGACACTATTTCATACAAGAAGATGCACCGATGATCTACCTCTGAAAATACATTTTATTCAAGAGCAATCTATGTTGTTTACTTGTGCTAGCTCAAGTTTGACCTAATTTCGTTAAATTGTCAAGATGCAAAGTCTTAGCAAGAAGTTGAATCTATCGTAGAAACTCTCGCTGGTTTCTGATATATTAATTTTGAACCCTCGATGGGTACCTCCAAAATATTTTTCATAAAACTATCAAAGCAAAACCTACAATTTACTGGTAGTTTCAAATTTGACCTAATTCCAAGATATCGACATAAATTCATTCAAATGGGAGGGGTTAGCTAGGAAGCTTGAAAACTCATAAAACATGGTTATCACATGTACAATATATTGTCGATCCACTATCTATGTCTGTTAACTTGGCTTGTGGCATCCACATCCAATATTCTTTGGACTTGTCTTTATGCAAAAGAAAAACTAACATCGCTCGTCTTCACTCAGAAAATGTAGAATTGAATGTTCTTTCCTGATAGTTGGACACTCACACCCACAACACTGCTTACTACCAGAACATGCACCCATCTACCTATGAAATAAAATTTAATTCAAGATCAATCTATCCCGCTTACTTGTAGCTCAAGTTTGACCTAATTTTGTTAAATTGTCAAGATGCAAAATCTTGGCAAGAAGTTGAACCTATCGTTAAAACTCTCATTGTTTTCCGATATATTAATTGTGACCCCTCGATGGGTACCTCCAAATTAAAAGATTTTTCATAAAACTTTCAAAGAAAAACCTACAATTTACTTGTAGTTTCAAATTTTACCTAATTTCGATAAATCGACTTAAATTCATTAAAATGGGCAGAGTTAGATAGGAAGTTTGAAAGCTCATAAAACATGGGAATCATTGGTACAACATGTTGGTCCACTATATATGTATGTAAACTTGGCGTGTGATACGTCCATTTTGCATCACTATTCTATGTCTTAATTCACTATTATTCATTGATATATTTCGTATTGAGAGGTGATACTTATGTTATTTCATCTGTTTTGCATGGTTGATGATTTTGGAGCATGGACCAGTGCAGTCAGGATTCTGATGGAAAAGGTGTTGTTTGGAGGCAAAATTCGTGAAGATCGGAAAATCCGGGAAAATATACGGAAAATCCTATTTTTCCAGAAGACTAAGGATGCCAGAAGATGGAGTGGAGATGGGCCACAGGGGGGCCACACCACACCATGGCGCAGGCAGCCCTAGGCCGCGCCAGGAGGTGGTGTGGCCACCCAGGCCCACTCCAACCTCTCCCCTCTGGCGTATATCATCCTCCCAAAACCCTAAGACTCGGGGAGCGACCATAGAAAGATTCTGCCGCCTCTATGGGGCGGAAAACACCGAGAGAGAAAGATCTCTCCGGCAGACAGATTTCTGTCGGGGGAATTCCTTCCCGGAGAGGGGAGATCGTTGCCATCAACACCACCATCAAGCTGGACTTCATCGGGATTATCATCATAATCATCACCACCATCATCACCATCAGCACCCTCATCACCATCTCCATATTGCTGTAACAATTGAGTTGAATCTTGCATAGTTCATAGGGGAAACTTTCCCGGTGTTGATTACTCTTTGTAGTTAATGCTATTGAGTGAACCATTGAATTATTGTCTATGTTCAGATTGTTATACATCATTATTCCATCTCTAATCATGATCCATATGATGTCTTGTGAATAGTTTGTTTTGTTCTTGAGGACATGGGAGAAGTCTTGTTGTTAGTAGTGGAGTTGCGTTGAGAAAGATTCAATAGATTGTTATTTAAGTTGTGTTGTACTTCTTCTAGTGGTGTCATGTGAACGTCGACTACATGACACTTCACCTATATGGGCCTAGGGGAATGCATTGTGTATTTGGCTACTAATCGTAGGGGTTGCCGGAGTGACAGAAACCTAAACCCCCGTTAGGAAACCTTTGCACAAGGGACGTAAGGGTCTTCGAGTTTAAAGATGTGGTTAGGTTTCTACCTTAATTACTTTCTTGTACTTACGGATGTTTGCAAGGGGTATAATCACAAGTATGTATTAGTCTTGGATGGGGCGGTACATTAGCACATGTTCACCCATACAACACTTAGCAAGCTAAAGAAGATTAATCAACTATATGAAGCGAAAGCACTTGACAGTCTTCGCATGTGTCCTCGAGAACGTTTGGTCATCTTAAGTAATACAACCGACTTGTCCTTTGCTGCATAAAGGATTGGGCCACTTGCTGCATTTATTCCTACTGTCTTTTATTTACTCGTACTTTGCTTACTTGCTTTATCAAAAACCCCTAAAAATCCGTTTGCTAAGTATTTGCAGAGAATTCCTGATCCATACCACTAGCCAGCACCTTCTGCTCCTCGTTGGGTTCGACACTCTGACTTATCAAAAATACTGCGATACACCCCCTATACTTGTGGGTCATCAAGACTATTTTCTGGCGCCGTTGCCGGGGAGTGAAGCGCTATTGGAGAGTGGAACTGGTAAAGGAAACTTCTACTCTGAGTATTGTTTACTTCTGTTAGTTGTTTTATTTTTGTTATGGATAATTCGCTGAGTTTCTTATTTGGTAATGCTACTACCACTGCTAAGGTAGTAGATAAGCCACCACCTGCTGAGAATGATGTTTTCAAAATACCTACAAGAATTATTGATCATGTTATGGATAACTACTATGCTGGGGATGGAACTGTCCATCCCGGTGATCATTTACTCTTTATACACGAATTATGCGGGTTGTTCAAGTGTGCAGGCATTACTACAAATCAAGTTAAGAAGAAGTTATTCTCATTATCACTAAAGGGATGAGCTGAGGAATGGTATAAGCTGCAGAAGAATGGTCAAGCTCTAGAATGGGAGGAAATAGTGCCTCTCTTTTATTCAAAGTTTTATCCTCCTAGTGAGATTCATAAAGATCGGAATCAAATATACAACTTTTGGCCTCTTGATGGAGAGAGTACAACTCAAGCTTGGGGGATATTGAAGTTACTAATGCTCAAATGTCCCATTCATGAGCTCCCCAACAATATTATTATCAATAGCTTTTATGCAAGGCTCCCTCTACATGATAAAGATTTATTGGATGCTTCTTGCGCTGGATCATTCACTCGTATGGAAGAAGAAGCTAAATGGGATCTTCTGGACCGTATTCAAGACAATGTTGAAGCTTGGGAGAATGACACATGTAGAAAGTCAGGTATAAATTATGATTATGAATGCATTGAATCTTTTATGGGAACTGATGACTTTCAAAATATTAGTAATGCTTATGGTCTTGATTTGCAAGTTATTACGAATTGCTTTAGAGCTTTTGCTTCTTATATTGAAATTCCAAAAAGGGGATGGAATAAGTACCATGCACCTTATAAATATATTGTTGACCATGTTCCTGTTGGGAGCACTGAGTGTTGCATTATTGATCATATCTTACCTGAACCTTATATCGAGAAGATTCCCTTCCCAGATAAGGTAAAGGATCATCCTATGATAACTAATGTAATCACTAAAAGTGAAAAGAGAACTATAAAACCTGATGAACAAATAAACATTGAACTTGTTGTAGCAATTGTGAAAGACCTTGTCACTAAAAGTGTAGAAGATGGGCACATAGTCTTCTGTGAGGATGCTTCTAATATTGTTTCACATCCTAATAGAACTAAAAAGGCTGGTGTTCCTATGCTTTCTGTTAGAATTGGTGATCATTGCTATTATGGTTTATGTGATATTGGTGCAAGTTCTAGTGCTATTCCTTATGAGCTTTACAGAGAAATTATGCATGAAATTAGTCCCTGTGAGTTGGAAGAAATTGATGTGGTTATTCACCTTGCTAATAGAGAGATCATCTCTCCAATTGGTATCGTACGATACATGGAAGTCCTTTGTGGTAAGATCAAGTATCCTGCTGTTTTTCTAGTACTTGGTTCAGCTGCTAGTAAAACTTATCCTATCATTTTTGGTAGACCTTTCTTGAGTACTTGTGGAGCTATTATTGATTGTAAGAGGGAGAAAATCTTGACTAAGTTTGATGGGGAATCTTATGAGTTTAATTTTTTGAAATTTACTAAAGAACCTTGCGAAGAGGAAACCCATAATGAGGATTTTAGAGTTGAACAACTTCCTTCTATCTCTCTTGCTCCTAACATTGCTTTGCAGCAATTTATGGAAGATCACGAAAGTGAGATCTTCATGGAAGAAATGAATGAGATTGACGAGATCCTCCATCGTCAACCTAGGTTGCTTAAGCATGACTTGCCTGTAGAAGACTTGGGTACCACTTTGCCACCTAAAAAGGATCCAGTCTTCGATCTAAAACCTCTCCCTGATGATCTTAAATATGCTTATATTGATGATAAAAAGATATATCCTATTATTATTAGCTCTAAACTTTCAGGAAAGGAAGAAGAAAGGCTATTGGAGGTTTTGAAGAAACACCGAGGAGCTATGGGCTACACCCTAGATGATTTAAAAGGGATTTCACCTACTATATGTCAACACTCTATGAACATAGAACCAGATGCGAAGCCAGTAGTGGAACACCAAAGACGTTTAAATCCTAAGATGAAGGAAGTGGTAAGGAATGAGGTATTGAAACTCCTTGATGCTGGTATTATTTACCGTATTGCTGATAGTGAATGGGTTAGTCCTATTCATTGTGTTCCTAAAAAGGTAGGTATTACCGTTGTCCCTAATGATAATGATGAGCTTATTCCTCAAAGAATAGTGGTAGGCTATAGGATGTGCATCGATTTTAGGAAAGTCAATAAAGTTACTAAGAAAGATCACTACCCGCTTCCTTTTATTGATCAAATGTTGGAAAGGTTGTCTAAAAAGACCCATTTTTGTTTTCTTGATGGTTATTCTGGTTTCTCTCAAATTGCTGTTAAACAACAAGATCAAGAAAAAACTACTTTTACTTAACCTTATGGCACTTATGCTTATAGACGTATGCCTTTTGGTTTATATAATGCTCCTGCTACTTTCCAAAGGTGCATGTCTGCTATCTTTCCAAAGATATTGTTGACCCTGTCCATGGATGACTTTTCTATCTATGGAACTTCTTTTGATAATTGTCTACACAACCTTGATAAAGATTTGCAGAGATGTGAAGAAACTAATCTTGTTCTTAATTGGGAGAAATTCCACTTCATGGTTAATGAAGGGATTGTTCTTGGGAATAAAGTTTCTGAAAGAGGCATAGAAGTTGATAGAGCTAAGGTTGAGGCAATTGAGAAGATGTCATGTCCAAGAGACATCAAAGGTATTCGTAGTATCTTTGGTCATGCTGGTTTCTATAGGAGGTTTATTAAAGACTTCTCTAGGATATCAAAACATCTCACTAATCTTCTTCAAAAGGATGTACCATTCGTTTTTGGTGATGATTGTAGGGAAGCTTTTGTAACTCTTAAGAAGGCTTTAACTACAACCCCTATTGTTCAACCACCTGATTGGAGTTTACCCTTTGAAATAATGTGTGATGCTAGTGATTTTGTTGTAGGGGCTATCCTTGGGCAACAAATTGATAAAAAGTTAAACGTTATCCATTATGCTAGTAAGACTTTAGACGCTGCTCAAAGGAATTATGACACTACTGAAAAGGAATCTCTAGCTATTGTTTTTTGCCTGTGATTAGTTTAGGCCCTATATTGTGGACTCAAAAGTAACCATTCATACTGATCATGCTTCTATTAAATATCTTATGACGAAGAAGGACGCTAACCCTAGGCTTATTAGATGGGTACTTCTTTTACAAGAGTTTGATCTACATATAGTAGATAGGAAGGGTGCTGAAAACCCTGTAGCTGATAATTTATCTCGTTTGGAAAACATCTCTTTTGACCCTATGCCTGTTAATGATAGTTTCCCAAATTAACAGTTAGCTGCAGTAGGGGTGAGCTCGTGAGGAAGCCCTTGGTATGCTGATTATGCTAACTTTATTGTCTCCAAGTATTTGCCTCCAACTTTTACAGCTCAGCAAAGAAGAAAGTTCTTCTATGATTTGAGGCATTATTTTTGGTATGACCCACACTTATACAAAGAAGGAGTGGATGGAATTATGTGAAGATGTGTTCCAGAATATGAACAAAAGGAGATATTGCGTAAATGTCATGATAGTGACTATGGAGGACATCATGCAGGAGATAGAACTGCACAAAAGGTACTACAATCAGGTTTCTACTGGCCTACCCTTTTTAAAGATGCAAGAAAATTTGTTTTATCTTGTGATGAATGTCAGCGTGTTGGTAATATTTCTAGACGCAATGAAATGCCTATGAACTACTCTCTAGTTATTGAACCTTTTGATTGTTGGGGATTCGACTTTATGGGTCCTTTCCCTCCTTCGAAAGGTTACACTCATATTCTTGTTGCCGTTGATTATGTTACTACGTGGGTAGAAGCCATTCCTACAAAGAGTGCTGACGGGGAGACTTCTCTAAAAATGCTTAAGGATGTTATCTTTCCTAGGTTTGGGGTGCCTAGGTATCTCATGACTGATGGGGGTTCTCATTTCATTCATGGTGGTTTTAGGAAGACCCTTGCTAAATATGATATTAATCATAGAATTTCTTCAACTTATCACCCCCAAACTAGCGGGCAAGTAGAGTTATCAAATAGAGAAATTAAATCTATCTTGCAAAAGACTGTTAATAGGTCTAGAAAAAACTGGGCTAAGAAGTTGAATGATGCTTTATGGGCTTATAGAACTGCTCACAAAAATCCTATGGTAATGTCTCCTTATAAAATGGTTTATGGGAAAGCTTGTCACCTACCCTTAGAATTAGAACACAAAGCTTACTGGGCAGTGAAACAACTAAATAGAGATTGTAAGCTCGCTGGTGAGAATAGATTATTTGACTTAAGTTCTTTAGATGAATGGAGGAGTGAAGCCTATGAGAATGCTAGGCTCTTTAAGGAAAAAGTTAAAAGATGGCATGATAAGCGAATACTTAAGAGAGAATTTCATGTTGGTGAGAAAGTTCTATTGTATAGGTCCTGTCTCAGATTTTTTGCAGGTAAGATACTATCAAAATGGGAAGGACCTTTCATCATTGAAGAAGTATACCGTTCAGGAGTAATAAAAATTTCTTCTCTAAAAGATAATACTACACAAGTAGTGAATGGACAGCGACTCAAACACTATATTGCTGGAGATTCTTACAGTGAAGATGTTGATTCCTTTCAAGTTATAACTCCGGAGAAATTCACCGAGGACCAAATTCAGAGACCTGCAGAGTCTGTTTTCAAATAGGTAACAGTTCTGGTAAGAAAAGTTCTGCGAAAATACAATACAACTATATTTTTGCAGTTTTCAGTCGATATGGAAAGTTACGAAGAAAAAAAGGGATGGAACCGGAGCCGAGGTAGCCCACACCACCCTGTGGCGTGGGCCCACCCTTGGCGGTGCCACCTGATGGTGAGGCCACCCCAGACTCCACCTCCAACCCGTTTTCACCCATTACCTTCCTTTTGATATGAAACTTCATAATATATAACCCCTCAATGGTCCATATATCGTGTTTTCGTCGTGTTTTTGTTTCGATCTGTTTTTGCCAGGACATACTCTTTGAAGGTTTAGAAGCACAATGGTGTCCGCCAAGGATAAAGGGAAGGAGCCTATGGAGGAAGACCTCCAAGACCCCGAGAAGAAGAAGGAGATGAAGAGTGAATGTGAAGAGGAGCAAGGCCAACATCCGCACACAGACACTACCATTGCAAGCATTGGAGTGGTGGCGAACCCTGCCAGGATCAGAAGGACTGCACGGATGCAGACTGGGGGGAAAGCTCCTTGTCATAGTTTGGCTCCACGGTCACCTTATCCAATTACCAAGAGTCCCTTCCATACCTTTATCCATAACCATGCAGGAAAAGAAGACTCCAAGATGGAAGAGCGGAAAAAGAATCACAAGAGTTGGGATCCACAATCCGACATGATCATGCACCGCATCGAGCACAACTCGGAGTTGATTCGTACACTCACCTGTGAGATTGAGGACTTGGGGAAATTGGCCAAGAAGCTCATCGAGAGGATACCACCACCACCAAAGGAGTAATTCATCATCAGGTTTGGCATCCCCTTGGTTTGTTCCAAGCTTGGGGGAGTGCCGCAGTATCATATCACTATCTTCTATGTTTTTACCTTATTAGTAGAGTCATATCATGAATAGAGGAGTTATTATGTAGTATGGTTTGCATTATGGAAATGTCCCCTCTCTCGTTAGATTTGTATCCCTTGGTGTGAGTTACCGTTATGGATTATTAATGAGAAGTTCTATCATCCACTCTTTTGCATAGTTTATTTTAGTTTTCAATTCGTGGTTATATGATTGATCTTGTTGTTAGTATTGGTATCACTCTGGGATCATTGAGTTAATTTAGTTGGTTTTGGCAAACCTGGCTCGGTCAGTAGCAACACTATTTTTGAGAGTTGAATGAAAAGATAGAAGTACTCTATAGAAAAATTATTTCATCATCTTTCCTTCTTGATTTGCTAATAAGTTTAGTATTCTCTAGTTAAGATCTTTTTTGCTTCCAAGGAAGATTGCATGTTTGTTTCCTTCAACTCTTATACTTGCTACCCAGCCTTGCTAGCCAAAAACCTGTACTGAGAGGGTATTCCTCTCGTGCATCCACCTCCTTTAAACCAAAACCTTTGCCATTTGTGTCCACCATACCTACCTATTAGCATTATAGCTATTCCAAGTAAATTCTTGTTTTATCTACCTCCCAAATTAAACTTGTTATGTGAAAATTAGTGATTAAAGCTCTCACGAACTTGATGGCACGCTTTACTTTCTTGCATTTAATAAACTTGAACCATTGGGTCCTTCTTTGTTGCGTATATGCTTGCGCTTTATGAGTTGAAGTTAGTCGAACCATGTATCATGGGGACCGCTTTCAACACTTCATTTGGTACTTTGTACCTAGTTGATATCATGTTCTTTTGCTTATGGATCCCGACGGTGTGAAATAAAAGGGGAACTTGTAAGATCATGGAGTTTATATGTGTGTTAGAGAAACGCCTAGGCCGCTAGCCTAAGCCATGCCTAATCATGGTGGAAACTTGCAGCATAACTATAGTGAGCATTCTATGAAGCATCCTCAATAAAAACCTATGCAAATAGCAAATAAAAGATCACTGAGATGCTCACTGTCTGCTTGCCTTGTCATTTTGATTATGGGATAGCTCCTGTGCCATGTGCAAGGGGTACCCCGTTGGCGGTTCTCAATGATACGCATGTATTTACAATGACAAGAGCTTGCTCGTGACTGAAGTTGTGTAGCATGAGGATCGGTACTCATAAGTAAGGGGCATGAGATTTCAACTTATAACTTGTCAAGCATATCCTCTTAGTTGTATCACTTTAACCTTAATCACCTAAAGATGCCTATGATAGGGGCAATGAGAGCTGAAAGCTAGTAAGTATCATAATTTTTGGGAGCTCTTTATGAGACTTGCAATCCCTGCTTCCCTCTTTGAAGGGCCTTTCTTTTACTTTGTAGTTGAGTCAGTAAACCTACTCCCTTCTATCTCAGCAAGTATTTTGAGTTGTTGTGTTTCATTCATTCGTATGATGATTTATTCAATCATGTTTCTTATGTTCCTTGTTTTGCACATTGCTCTCATCTTGAGGTTCACTACTTTGAAAGCTTTCATTGAAAACCAGCTATTTGTGAACTCCAGCAAATTATCAACTATTCTTCGACCAAGAGCTAAGTTTGCCATTACCAATTATGATTCACTTTATGTATCTTTATTGTTTTTCCTTTACTCATTACAAGTTGAGTTATATAATAGTGAGTTGTCTTCTATTATGATCTATGTATTTGATGAATGTGATGCTTCTTGTCCGTATTCTTTTATCGACTCTTCACTCCATAAACCTGAGGCCATGTTTATTGAGCTCAGTTTCGCTTGGGGACAAGTGAAGTCTAAGCTTGGGGGGAGTTGATACGTCCATTTTGCATCATTATTCTATGTCTTAATTCACTATTATTCATTGATATATTTCGTATTGAGAGGTGATACTTATGTTATTTCATCTGTTTTTGCATGGTTGATGACTTTTGGATCATGGACCACTTCAGTCAGGATTCTGATGGAAAAGGTGCTGTTTGGGGGCAAAATTCGCGAAGATCAGAAATTCCGGGAAAATATATGGAAAATCCTATTTTTCCAGAAGACTAAGGATGCCAGAAGACGGAGTGGAGATGGGCCATAGGGGGCCCACACCACCCCATGGCGCGGGCAGCCCTAGGCCGCGCCAGGAGGTGGTGTGGCCACCCTGGACCACTCCAGCCTCTCCCCTCTAGCATATATCATCCTCTCGAAACCCTAAGACTCGGGGAGCAACCACAGAAAGATTTCGCCGCCTCTGCGGGGCAGAAAACACCGAGAGAGAAAGATCTCTCCGGCAGACAGATTTCTACCGGGGGAATTCCTTCCCGGAGAGGGGAGATTGTTGCCATCAACAGCACCATCAAGATGGACTTCATCGGGATCGTCATCATCATCATAACCACCATCATCACCATCAGCACCCTCATCACCATCTCCATATTGTTGTAACAATTGCGTTGAATCTTGTGTTAGTTCATAGGGGAAACTTTCCCGGTGTTGATTACTCTTTGTAGTTGATGCTATTGAGTGAACCATTGAATTATTGTTTATGTTCAGATTGTTATACATCATTATTCCATCTCTGATCATGATCCATATGATGTCTTGTGAGTAGTTCGTTTTGTTCTTGAGGACATGGGAGAAGTCTTGTTGTTAGTAGTGGAGTTGTGTTGAGAAAGATTCAATAGATTGTTATTTAAGTTGTGGTGTACTTCTTCTAGTGGTGTCATGTGAACGTCGACTACATGACACTTCACCTATATGGGCCTAGGGGAATGCATTGTGTATTTGGCTACTAATCGTAGGGGTTGCCGGAGTGACAAAAACCTGAACTCCCGTTAGGAAACCATTGCATAAGGGACGTAAGGGTCTTAGAGTTTAAAGCTGTGGTTAGGTTTCTACCTTAATTACTTTCTTGTACTTACGGATGTTTGCAAGGGGTATAATCACAAGTATGTATTAGTCTTGGATGGGGCGGTAAATTAGCACAGGTTCACCCATACAACACTTAGCAAGCTAAAGAAGATTAATCAACTATATGAAGCGAAAGCACTTGACAGTCTTCCCATGTGTCCTCGAGAACGTTTGGTCATCTTAAGTAATACAACCGGCTTGTCCTTTGCTGCATAAAGGATTGGGCCACTTGCTGCATTTATTCCTACTGTCTTTTATTTACTCGTACTTTGTTTACTTGCTTTATCAAAAACCCCTAAAAATCCGTTTTCTAAGTATTTGCAGAGAATTCCTGATCCATACCACTAGCCAGCACCTTCTGCTCCTTGTTGGGTTCGACACTCTTACTTATCAAAAATACTGTGATACACCCCCTATACTTGTGGGTCATCCGCGTGGCATTCACATCCAATATTCTCCGGACTTCTTACGAAAAAGAACAACGTCACTCGTCTTCACTCGGAAAATGTAGAATTGAATGTTCTTTCCTGATAGTTGGAAACTCACACTAACAACATTGTTTACTACAACAAGATGCAACGATCTACCTCTGAAAATACATTTAATTCGAGAGAAATCTACCGCGCTTACTTGTAGCTCAAGTTTGTCCTAATTTTGTTCAATTGTCAAGATGCAAAATCTTAGCAAGAAGTAGAACCTATTGTCAAAACTCTCGGTGTTTTATGATATATTAACTGTGAACCCTCGATGGGTACCTCCAAACGTTTTTTCGTAAAACTTTCAAAGCAACCTACAATTTACTTGTAGTTTCAAATTTCACCTAATTTCGATAAATCGACATAAAGTCATTTGGTCAAATGGGCAGAGTTAGCTAGGAAGTTTGAAAACTCATAAATAAAACATGGTAATCATTGGTACAACATGTTGGTCCACTATATATGTCCGTACACTTGGCTTCTAGCATTCAGATCCAATATTCTTCGGACATTTCTTTACAGAAAAGAACAACCTCGCTCGTCATCACTCGGAAAATTAAGAATAATTGAATGTTCTTTCCTGATATAGTTCGAAATCACACCAACGACATAGTTTACTACAAGAAAATGCACCCATCTACTTCTCTGAAAAGTCATATATTTCAACAGCAATATATCGCACTTACTTGTAGCTCAAGTTTGACCCAATTTCGTTAAATAATGTCATCCGATGTAGAATCTTAGCTAGAAGTCAAACCTGTTGTCAAAACTCTAGGTTGTTTCTCATATATTGATTGTGACTCCCCGATCGGTACGGTAGCTCCAAAAGCTTTTTTGTTAAACTTTTAGAGCAACCTACAATGTATAGTACTTGTAGTTTCAAATTTCACCTAATTTCGATAAATCGACATAAAGTCATTCGGTGAAATGGGTAGAGTTAGCTAGGAAGTTTGAAAACTCATAAAACATGGGAATCGTTGGTACAAGATGTTGGTCCACTATATATGTCGATAAACATGGCTTATGGAATTCAGATCCAATATTCTTCGGACATTTCTTTACGAAAAAGAACAACCTCACTCGTCATCACTCAGAAAATTGAGAAATGACTGTTCTTTTCTAATAGTTGGAAAATCACACTGATGACACTGTTTACTACAAGAAAATGCACCAATCTGCCTTTAAAAAGTCATATATTTCAAGAGGAATCTATCACGCTTCCTTTGTAGCTCAAGTTTGACACAATTTCGTTAACTAGCGTCATGATGCATAATCTTAGCAAAAAGTCAAACATGTTGTCAAAACTCTCGGTTGTTTATCATATATTGATTGTGACCTCCCGATGGGTACCTCCAAAAGCTTTTTTGTAAAACTTTCAGAGCAACCTACAATTTACTTGTAGTATATATTTCAAATTTGATCTAATTTTGATAAATCGACATAAAGTCATTCAAGTGGGCAAAGCGATAAGCTAGGAAGCTTGAGAACTCATAAAACCGTAGAAATCATAAGTACAATATGTTGGTTCACTATATATATGTGAAAACTTGGCTTGTGGCATTCAGATCCATATTCTTCGGACTTCCTTTATAGGAGAGAATAATCTCGACATCACTCAAAAAATTGAGAATGTTCTTTCCTGATCGTTGGAAACTCACACTGACATCATTGTTTACTACAAGAAGATGCACCCATCTACCCTTGAAAAGACATTTAAATTCAAGAGAATTCTATCACGCTTACTTGTGTGTAGCTCAATTTGGAGCTAATTTAATTAAATTGTCAGGATGCAAAATCTTAGCAAGAAGTTAAAACTACCATCAAAACTCTCGGTGGTTTGTTACATATTGATTGTGACACCTCTATGGGTACCCCCAAAAGCTTTATTGTAGAACTTTTAAAGCAACCTACAATTTACTTGTAGTTTCAAATTTTACCTAATTTTAAAAAATTTGACATAAAGTCATTCAAATGGGTAGAGTTATCTAGGAAGTCATTCAAATATCGACAGACATTTATTTCAATAGCGATATTTCACGCTTACTTGTAGCTCAAGTTTGACTTAATTTTGTTAAACTGCCAGATGCAAAATCTTAGCAAGAAGTGGAACGTGTCATCAAAACTCTCGGTGGTTTCTGATATATTAATTGACCCCTGAATAGGTACCTCCAGAAGATTTTTCATATAATTTTCAAAGCAACCTAGAATTTACTTGTAGTTCAAATTTGACCTAAATTCGATAAATAATTGGCATAAAGTCATTCAAGTTGGCAGAGTTAGCTTGGAAGTTTGAAAGCTCATAAAAGGTATCGTCTATACAACATGTTGGCCCACTATTTATGTCTGAAAACTTGTCTTGTGCTATTCAGATCCATATTCTTTGAAGTTTCTTTACGTAAAAGAACAATCTCATCATCACTTGAAAAATTGAGAATTAAATGCTCTTTCATGATAGTTGGAAACTAACACCCACGACCTTGTTTACTACATGAAGATGCACTCATCTACCTCAGAAAATACATTTAATTAAATAGCAATCAATTGCCCTTATTTATGTAGCAAATGTTTAACCTAATTTCGTTAAATCGGCAAAAAGTCAATAAAGTGTGCAAAGTTAGCTGGGAGGCTTGAAACGTCCTATTTCTAAAAACTTTAGAATTATAAGAAACCATGTTCCACTTTCTCTGATAATCGGGGCAGTGTAATTATTTTTTAACTGTGGTAGGTCTCGTAGGAGCAAGGTGCTTTAATTAACACGTGGTCGGTGGAAATAGAAGTTACATCAAGGACCTCATAAAATCAAAATTACACCCAAGTCCATGCATTTAGCACAAGATCCCTGAAACTAAGCAATATAGTGACTTTTGAGGTTTGCACGTATTCTAGATATTGTAGAGCCAAAATTTATTCTGAAATAATCTATATTCTAGCTTTTACTACTAGTACGTATAGTAAAGAAGGATCCATTAAACAGAGTGATCGTACTCTCTATTGAAGTAGTAACTTGGATTGGTTCTTCACATATGTAAGTACTACTACCAATTATAATTTCTCAAAAAAAGTACCACTAATAAATGCAGTACTAGTTTGTCTGATTTGTACTACTACTAGTACTAGTAATCCCTCTATTTGGGATTATTAAGGCCATTTAAATTTGATAATACCAAAAAAGTTGATTACAGGTTGGTGTCGAAGACATGCATGCAGTCCTCGGTCTCTCCCCTACAGGACTGTACACCTTGCACCAGGCAGCGGGCTTTTTGTCTCTCTCCAGTAGTAGATCTTCTTGTCTCTCACTCACGTGGGTCTTCTTGCTTCGGTCTCTCCCTCTGTATCTATTGTATTGTCTGGTACAGTACACAGTGACACCTGCTTTACTCACTTGTCAACTTTCTGCATCCTTTTTGTTTTGACGAAGCATGTACAGCGTGTGGACACTGTCTAAGAAAAAAGTGGCCAAGTGCAGAGCCTCAGCCACCGCCGGTGCGCCGATGCCTAGAATATACCTGTACAATCGTACCAGTACAGTACGAAACTCAATCAGTATACCTACCCAACCTGGGTTTCTGGCCGGCGGGCACTACGTCTGCGAGCCGATCTTCCCTCTGTAACCACTCCCACATGTTCGTGTACCACATCGGTCGATTTGACCATGAGCCGGTTGCTATGGACGTTGTCCAGTCTAAGGCGATGATTGAGTGCCCCTATGACAGCTGCTTTAGCTTGGTCGCCTTCGACAAGCTCGACGAGCACAAGATCGCGTGCTCGCATGGCCCGTGCTCCTGCATGGATCCCTCCTGTGATTTCATTGCCTCGCCGGCAGGGTTTCTTTCCCACATGAAGGAGGCCCACAGGGTCAAAGTAACTAGGGCCATCTACGGCAGCGCCTTCTTTTGCCTCATCCCGACTCCACCACCAACAAGCATGAGGGGATTCACGCACTTCCTCTATGGGGATGATGGTGCCGTGTTCGGCCTGACCATCAGCACGCTCGGCCCGGCCCCGTCGTGTCCTTGCTGTGCATTAGGCATGACATGTGCTTGTGGCCGCGGTACACAGTGAAACTGTGTGTGCCTGGACCGCCAGGGTCGATGGACTTCTCGATGGTCAAGAGCCTTAAT
The DNA here is from genome assembly GCA_916181665.1 of Avena sativa. NCBI lineage: Eukaryota > Viridiplantae > Streptophyta > Magnoliopsida > Poales > Poaceae > Avena > Avena sativa. Next base: position 535,551,565 of record OV702289.1, on the reverse strand, counting down.
GCGGTAATCGAGCTGACGAGCATCTCGTCGTCGGCCAACTTCCCGTCCGACAAACTCAGGATGTACCTCGGGGTGCCTCCGCCGTTCCTGATGAAGGTTGGACAGTCCACCAATGTATCTTTCTGGATTTGCATTGACAGGAAAAAATGATCTTAAACTACGGTTGATGATCAAGACTATAATGGTATATTAGTAGATAAATAGTACTACTAGTAGTACTATTTTACTACTCCAGTTTACTAGTAGTAGTCACATGTAGGTTCTCTTTTGGTACTAGTAAGGATGCATTTGGGGTGTAAACTAAGTTTGCTGCTAACGTTATTACGGAGTATTTAGGGGTTTATTACGACTTTTATATAATTGTTCACTTCTATGATATGGACCAGAGATAAGCACACTAACCGTTCTTATGGTGCTTGGATTTTAGTCATCTAACTCAGTGATTATAAAATTTTATGCCCAAACTTGTCAATTCGACTTGATTTAAGTCTTGAACCAGGATTGCCGTCGAAATTGCGCTGGTGTGGACGACACGTCGACATGGGTCTAGCATGCAGGATAGGCTTGCCTATATTTTTGCCTAAATATCTAGAAAATAATATGGACATCTACGACATCAACTCAATATTATCTGAATCATCATAAACCATGTTTTCATATTATATGCGTTTGATATTATGTAAGTCAGTATGTTTGTACATATAGTTGGTCAAACTTTATAAATATTGACTTTGACAAAACCTAGTTTGCTTTCTAATTTGAAAATGAGGGAGCATCTAAGTACTAAAATGCGTCGAAATACATTCGTATCTAGACAAAGCCAAGTCAGTAACTACTATTTTAGGATGGAGGGAGTAATTATTTATGAGTAATCGATTTTTTACAATTTTTTTACTGCTACGGCGCGTGCCCATGACTAGAGAATGGATCAATGCATAATAATCACGCGACCATGCAGTGACGATCTACTCCGTACTAGTAGTACTAGATTACTCTACGTGCGGAGGTGCACTAGTGGAGCACATACTCGTGCCATTCCTAAGTAGTACTACTAGTACACGCAAATAGGAGTACAAAATAGATAGATCTTATTTCTCATCGTACTATTTTATCCCTGTAAGGCAACCTGGACGACTACTATAGTACTATATTGGCACAACTTCTGCTTTTGGCGCTACAAGATGAATGTGGAACTCTCCGTGTAATATTACTGTACTAGTACTTCTTGTAGTACGTGCTTGTAGTAGTACTACTACGTATACTCCACAGTTTTTCGGACACATAGTAAAGTAGTGCAGTAAGTCTGTTTGGTTAAGCTGCATGCAATGAGCATTGGTTTGGCAGGATAATTCAGGTTTTTAGATATCCAAATTTCTACTCCAGCTTGATGACTCAAGACACGAAGCAGCTAGTACTCCTCTATCCTCCGGCTGACGCTCAGATCAAAATGAACAAGCAAAAGATTGTGTATCTTGGAAATTGCTATGGCTATTTATTACCTGCAGAGCTTTATTTTGTTTCCTTCAAGGCATCTGCAAAGACTGATACGTACTAGTACTAGTAATAACGTGCTATGATTTCGCCCTACAGCTAGTACAAGACATAGACTCTAGTAGCTACTCTCGTCACACTAAATCATCCAAGAGGTGGAGTTCCTTTTTTTTCTCCAAGAGGTGGAGTTCCTTTTTTTCCTGAGAGAAGAAACCTTTTTATCCCTTCTTTGATTGAAAGAAAATTCAAAGGTTTTGTGAAATATTTTGTCCCTTAGAAAATAATCCTACGCTGTTTTTTTGATTCATAGGATTTCAATATATAGGAATTATGTTCCGTTTGGAATGCAGGATAGGAAAAATATAGGAATAGGAAAAACATGAGAATTGAGATTCCTTCAAAGTATTCCTTTGCCCTCTATTTTTTAGGAAAATTTCCATCCACTCCAACCTCATGGTATAATTGCTTTGCTTTTGTTATGATTCAAACACATACTTGATCCAAATTCCTATAGATTCCTCTTTCTATGTTTTGAGAATCCTGCAAATCAAATGATCCCTGAGAGATGGTATTCCTTTTTTTGTTTGTTTTTGATGATTTTTTTGTTTGAACATAGGTTCATAGAGCTTCCTCGAAACACGAGGAGGAAGGAAATTGCACAAACCTCTAATAATTGGATTCGAAATTGCAGGGAACTCCAGATAATCAGGATAGTATAGTTGCAAGTAACTACTACAATTAGTTTTGGGTACAAATGCTGCACATAGCACAAAATTTTCGATTAGCCCTCTTAACATTATTTCTTATATACCCGGGGCTCAACAGTTGGAGCTCTTTCCAACTATGGCTCTAATTGTTGGAGGTTTGTGCAACTAGACTTAATTGGAGCCGCACGCCCCACTCGCCCATCTTCTGTAGTACTAGTAGTACTACTACGCACCATCAGCCTTTGTATTCTCAATCTCACCCCGGCCGCCAGCTCCCGCCAACGATCTTCCCTCCCTCCCCCACCCCACTCCAAAGAAAGCCCACAAAACACCATCCACGGCCTCCTTCCATGGTGAGATCGAGCAAGGTCTGTAAAGATCCTGAGCAGTTTTAGAAGGTGTTCACCGAAGGCCCTCTACAAGTACTCATCAACCATTGCGATGCCACCACCACCACGAATCTCGTCGGTTCGTCCAAACATATTCTTCAATCAGCAAAAGTGAGCGGAACTATGCCTTCTTCTCATCCATTTGGCCTCCCATGTGTTCTTCATTCTCACCAGACGGTGAGACCGTGGGAATCCAAAGGCTGCTTCAAAGTGGTGGGGCAGCCCGTGCAAGCTAACGCCGCTGGATAGGTTCTCCTCTGATGTTGTGATGCCAAAAGGTTTTGATGAGCAGTGAGCAGGTGGCAATGGAGATTGGATCGTCACAGTTGGGCCCGATTTCACGTGGGACCTTGTCAATGTGTACACTCATCACAAGATTGTTATTCTGCAAGTGTTGATGTTTGAACCGAACAAAGGTTCTGCACTTACATTTCAGGATGATGCTGATGAAGGTCGACGTACTAAACTATGGAAGATAGTCATTTGCCAAATTTCGACAGCTATTGGGGATACAAAGGTTTCTCTCTTGTCGCCATTTTCGAATTCAAGATTGATGTCATTAATGGGAATGATAGTCATGGATGTTTAGTTTGTGTGAACAAGTTCTAGGGCTACTTCAGATACTACGATGCTATTATCCAACACGATCATGTGTTCGCCTTGACCGAGAATGGCTGTGTTTATGCATGGAAGTCTCTCGAACTTGGTAATTTCTCCTCCCTATGTATTTTATTAGCTTTATTCCTGAATCGATGCAAGCTAATTTTTCTGAACTTTCATTGGTTAGTAGGAATTCCATAAAAAATTTAGTTTCTTTGATTCGAAGGAATTCCCTAAGAATTTCAGAGGAATGCAATCTTTAGGAAGTTTTCTTACATATAAGTAGTTTGTTTCATATGATTGAGTTCTGCTGATAGTATTGCTTCGTCTCCTAGTAAATCCCATGGAAAATATGGTATCTACTAGTAGTAAGTACTTATGTGAGACTCAGATATTATTCCTGAATTGATGTAATCTATTTTTTCTAAAGTTTCATTGGTTAGTAGGAATTTCATTGGAATTTTAGCCTCTTTTATTCGGATGAATTCCCTAGGAACTTTAGAGGAATGCAATCCTTACTAAGTTTTCATACATATAAGTAATTTGGTTCATAGGATTGAGTTCTGCTGATAGTATTGCCTTGTCTCCTAGTACTAGTACATCCATGGAAAATATGGTATCTACTAGTAGTATTTACATGAGTCTTAGCTACTAGACATATGATATATCATAACTTTATAGAATTATAATACTAGGTAAAGCTCAAAAAATTAGAAATTTGATCGACATGTATAAAGTATGGGTGCATATTTAGTTCTTGTATTTTCTAGCATGTAGAAGTCAACGTTTATTAGGTACTAGTACTTAACATGGTCTTGAGAATTGAAGGAGAAGATTCTAGAATGATGGAGAAGTGTGTTTTAAGGATTGTGCATAGCGTTCATTGTGCTAAAGACTATCAATAGAATCTTCAAGTAGATGCTATGAATCAAACTGTTTCTCTGGGAGAATTTCTATAGCATATCCCCATTTCAAAAAGAATTAGAATTTCCATATCATCTCCCTAGGTTGGCATTTTTTACGCAATCAAACATCTTATGTATAATCAATAATTTTGAAAATAGTACTGTATATCATCTTCTACAATGTTAGATCAATATTAGTATTATTTCCATGTTACATTTCCTTTCCCTTTGAAGGTCCTATCCTTATCCTATCGCCACACGATGTGCTTTACCTGACACATGGGTTTGCTGAGGACGATGAGGAGAATGATCTTGGTAGGTGGTGGTTAGCAAGATCTGCCGGTGGTTCAAGACTTCTTCTGGTTTATATATATGGTGTCTCAGGCAATGCAATTGCTAGTGATACTAGTGTTGTTCGCTATGGTCACACCATTCGCACCTATCCTTCTGGGTTTGAGTGCATGGTGTTCTAGATGGACACAAGCCAGTTAACTACAGCTAATCAATGGAAAAGGGTTACTGACCTTGGATCATATTCTCTTTTCCTTGGCATGAAATATCCGATTAATATTGCAGTAGGAGATGCAAATGATCCACCAGGACATCTAACGAGAAGGAACTGTGTTTACACATCACACCAAGAAATTGGCTACGAGTACAGGCCGCGTCCTGAAATTTGCCGCTTCAGTCTGAATGGTGACGTAGCTATTGGTTTCCACAGCAACACTCGCTGGATATGGTGGGAGACTCCATTTTGGTTCATCTCAAGATTCTCCAATGCCTTGGAGTGGAACGATCCTATTCAAGGATAGTTCATTTGGTCTCGGCCTTCTTTTGAACTCTTTCTTTTGGCTGGTTTTTAGTTGATGTACGAGTACTCAACATTTAGTTTCGCACCTGGTCCGTCTTGTAAAATACTCTGTATGACCAAACCCCTTTTGTACACTTGGTAGTTTCTCCAGTATGTATATTTCACCAAGCTTACTACTACTATTCCGTACATAATTTCTTCCAGAATGTTGTATAATAGTAGTACTGTTAGTATTACTCCTTGCGGGTCCGTAGTTTTGTTTCTTTTTAGTGCAGTTTGGGTCTTGCAAGCCTAAGTTGGACTTGTTAGTAAGTACTTCGCTCAGAAACTACATGCGGTGGAAGTAACACGATGTTTCCAAGTTTACCAGTAAAAACATGTCACTCATCATGGCATCGCTAGTGATTTGATAAGGCGATAATGTAGGACGGTGTGCTAGTCTAGTTTTTTCTTCTTTTGAACAAGTATTGCTTGTCTACCTAGTAGCAGTAGTAAAGGTCTACTAGTAGGAGTACCAGAGAACTCGATGAAGCTAGCTAGATTACTACTGTTAGTAGCTGCAGCAGAAGAGAGAGGGAGGGACTTTTGCAAATGCCGGTGCACGTGGCAGCGTGTTCGTTTCGAGAGAAGATGGATTTAACTCCCTCACCAGCCTCCCCCCATGCACACATAGCCTGTTTTACTCAGTCCCTTCTTCTCATCCACTACCGCCCCCTGGCCTCTTGCTCCATATTGTTGCCGACCAGCTCCTCGGCTCCGTCCTCTACAGGTGGTGGCGAGATCGGCGTGGCAACCTTCTGTAGGGTGGTGGAGCATCCGTCATCTCTGTCCCGCGGCAGCAATGGCGGTTTGTGAAATACTAGAACACTCGTACCTATTCCCTCTGTTTCATAATATAAGATGTTTTAGCTTATGTGAAACGAGTGTATCTATATTCACTCTAAACTTACATGATAGAGTTGATGATGCGTTTAAATGTTTATTGTCGATTGCGCAACATTGTCATGTGTAGAGTAGTTCTTATCTCGGGTATGCATCCTTTTTTGTAGACTAGGATTGCATAGAAGCTTATTTTATGGTCTAGATCCCATAACTAAGTATAGTGGGGATCCGTTCGAAGTTGGTAGTTCGACAACGCAAACTTTTGAACATTTGCATATATTTGACAATCAACATCATGTAATCAATATTACAACTTGCTACAGAAGGAGATAGGGGAAGGAGCGAAAAGGAGGATTCTCGATGAAATAGGTTCCAATCCTGTGACTTCTGCTATCCCAGATGACAAGGTAAATCAATAGAATGACATATGTTCTTGTCATCCCACACAGATACTTTCACTGTAATCTCTGTTATCTTGTAACCGCAAAATCACAAAGTTGAAGAAGACTCTCAGTTTCCTGATGACAGAGTAGAAAATGGATGTCAGATTGCTACACCTAGGATGCCACCTTGTTTACCTTCTGTGGAGACTGGTGCAGTTGCAGATGTAGCTGGTACTGATGAGCCTGCACCTGCCATCGTCGTGCCAGATGATGGAGGTGGCGAATTGGTTTTACCATCGGCGGAGACTTGTGCGGCTAGAGCTGGCAGTGAAGAGCCGTTAGAGGACATGGTTCTGCTCGATAGTTCACCTATTATGGAGACTCATGCTACCGGTGTTGGCGTTGTTGATCCTCCTTCCGAAATTATCGTGCCACCTAAAGGAGATGGTGATTTGGGGTTACATTTTGTAAAGGCTGTTGCACCTAAAGGTGGTGAACTGTGATGTAGAGCTTTCTTTCTTATGATTTTTATGCTTTTCTCTAGAACATGTATTATGAAGCTACCTTACGCATTTCTTACACTTTTGCCTATTGAACTGTTGTGTGGAACTAGAACTACTCCTATTATGTAATCATATTCGGATGCTTAAGTATTATCGATGATAAACCAATTCTAGCTGAGCTGCATGAGAATTGGCCTCTGCCACTTGTAGGTGTGGTTCCTGGCTCATCTCCTATTCACAAGCACGGTGAAAATATGGTTATGTTCCTTTTCTTGTAATGCCATTATGCTTGTGTTATTGATCTGGCAATTTTATGCTGATTTTGTCACCCAATTTGCATTTATGTCTCTACATACAAACATATTTGTTCACATGACTTGAACAAAAAATAGTATCTTCTTTGCATCGACTAATACAAGGAGACATGCAAATATTTACTTATTTTTTAAACAAGGAAAAAGGTATGCCATTTTCATTGATAGAGAGGGACATGCAATTCAATTATATTACGGTAACTACTCGTACAAGTCACATAATGGTAGGGATTGCCATAGGAAATCATCACCTTCGGCATCTTGTTCTACAGAAGGCGTTATTACCAGATCCACAACCTTCTTTTCCTTGGGATGACTATGTCAATTGCAGGATTTCGAATTTAAATGCAATCTAGTGCAAGTTCATCAGGACAACCTCTAGTTGCGTCAGTCTCCACAGAAGGTACATCAATGCTATGGCAGACACTGTTGAAAATGCAAGCTGAAGTTATTGTTATACTCCTATCAGGACCACAAATAAGGGCCAGAAATTCAAGCTCTGAAACCTAGCGTTACAAAATTGACAAGAGGTTACCCCATCTGGATAATTCATAGACAATTCATAGTGCAATTTCAGCATCTTACATGATCCTTAGATCTTAGTCCATCCGGTCTTTTTATTGGTGGAAAGAAATTTGCTGGTACTTTTATTTCTGCAAAGAACCTACAAAACATAGCCAAGTCAGACATCTGAATATGTCTAACTTTTCTACAGTCTTATATATGAAGATATCTTTGCATAACACTCACTTATCAAACTGTCTACGGATATCTTGCCACTCCTTAGAAATGCGAAGTCGACGTTCTATAGGGTATATCCATCTATATTGTACTGTACCTCTAAGTACTTCCTCTTCAGGTACATCAACAGCCAAATGCTCCATCGTATCAAAGAAGGATGGGGAATATATCAGGTCAAAAGCTTGCACGGGATCTCTCCCAAGTCCTTTTTAAGATGTTTTCGAACTCTTCTGTCTAGAGCTTTACTATAGATTTACCTAAAGAATGTACCTACTCAAATCTGCAAGCACCTTGTAAATCTAGATGGTCACAAGCTTTAACTATTTCTAGGAGAGGTGGAGAACAAACCAAAGCCAAGAAGAATGTCCAGTGCCTGAATCTAGCAGGCGAAGCGTGGGATCCCCTAGCTAACCGCTGGCCGGTGCGTCTCGTGAAGAACGGCGTGGCCAATGGTGGTAGGCCGACACTATTGATAGAAAGGCGTCTAGAAGTTTTTTTTAAGGCACGGAGAAGTTTGTGGCCTGGTTCTAATCTGGTGCATCTCCCATAAGAACGGCGCAAAATTTGAAGAGACGGGGGATGGTCGCTCGATTGAGGGCGGGCTTAGGAAAGTTTGGGGTCTCGGCTGAAAGTTTTGGCGGGGGAGGGGTGTTTGTCCACAATTTTCACAGAAATATCTATGAATAATTTATTGGATTTGCCAGTTCTCAAGAGTCACCTCACTCGCCATTGGATTTACCTCACCATTTGTGGAACGTGAGGGTTACACATTTGTTGCAACTAGCTTGTAACTGGGAATTTAATGAGTTGTAATCACTAGGTTACAACTGAGAATTAGCACAATTAGTAGGGTGATGTCAGCGTCTTAACATAACAAGTTCTCAAGCGTCTGGGATCTATTCGCTCATATTTTATACCTTTTTCCTTGTTGACATCTTTGTTTCGAATTCGGCTGAGCCCCAGCACGTACCTTGGGATTTTAACTATCGAGTGCAAGAAATTATCCCACCCGGCCTCATTATATCCCAAGACCTTCTAACTCGGTCATGTTTTGGGTCATTCAACCGCGCAAATAGCCTAGTTAGACTACGCGACAACCCATGAAAAATAGGCCATCACTCCCTTCTTGGCCAATTTTTCTTCAATTCGGCCTGTTTTGGGCACTGTCCACCCACCCCTAAAAAAACTCTGCATATCCATGTTTTTAAGTACTACCTACTATATTATTTATACTTAACATTTTTTAGTTGAGCTACTAGCAATCACGCGAACAAGATGGCCAAGCAATTTTTAAGAAGAAAAATAAATAAGTTATATACCATGTTAGTATACATTTTTTATATTTTATAAAAGCATAACAATGTTCTTGTGTTGTGATAAGGCATGCAGTTTATCTGTAGCATATTTTTATACTGAGAGGCTCACATGACCGACCCACCTGCCTGCAGCTAGAGCCCATCAACCTTAGCATACAAGAGACCAAGTCTAACAAACACGTTTGAAAAGTACTTGTACACAGTGATGACCGAAAAAAAGAAGACCAAGATCGACACGTTTCTTGTCCAGAGAGGCTGACACATGGGCCCCAGCTGGAAGACCATACACGCCCGCCGCATCGAACGGCATTACCAAGGTCAAACTGGCGGACGCGACCAAAAAAAGTCCAACATACACACGTTTCCTCTACATAGGCGGCTGGCATATGGACCCAGCAAGGAGACATTATACAGGTGCTATATCGAGCAACGTTGCCAAGTTCCAAACAGAGAGGCACGAGAGAAGAAAAAAGCCTAGCATGCACATGTTTCCTGCACAGAGGAGGCTTACATGTCGGGCCCACCAGCTAGTATAAAATGCTGAAGCAGCGAGCAACGCTATCAAGTTCGGAACACGAAGGCACGACCGAGGATAAATTTTTTATCATACACACGTTTATTCTAATGAGTGGATGACATGTGAGGCCCAGGAGGTTGATTAAACGATAGATGCATCGAGCAACGCTATCAACTTCGGAACAGGGTAGATAGCGCGAGGGAAGGAAAAAATTCCATCATACACACGTTTCTTCTAATGAGAGGATGACATGTGGGTCCCAGTATCCAGATTAAATGGTGGATACATCGATTAACGCTATCAACTTCGAAAAAGGGTAGGACGAGCGAAGTAAAAAAATTCCATCATACACACGATTCTTCTAATGAGAGGTTGACATGTGGGACCCAGCAGCCTGACTAAATGGCAGACGTCTCAAGCAATGTTATTGAGTTCAAATCAGGGAGGCGCGACCGAAAAGTATGGTTGACACTGACTTCTGGGACCCACACGCCTCAAAAGACATCGGCGAGTCAACATCGCGCGAGGAAACGTAAATCTTGCTTCTTCGACATGCCAGCCGAGCTTCCTCCATGTTTTCAGCGGTTCCATCGTAGTAGAGGGCCACGAAACTAGAAAAAAAGGTTTTCCATCAGCCACGGCCGAGCCGAGAAATTTTTCACGGAAGATGCGCCTTCTACGATGACCGCCGGGCCAAGTCGTTGTGGAAGGAAACTTTTCTTGTAGTGACAAGAACTTGTAGAGTAGGAATGCAAACCGTGAATGAACTATATATAGTAGAGGATAGTTATGTCGTTGCTTAGGACGAACCAAAACTAGATACGAGATATAATAGCATCGCTAGTGAACCTGTAGAACAGGACAAACAATCATTTGACAAGTGTTCCTACAATGAAATGAGCAATCAAACAAAGTGTTTCTTAGAATTTCAGCAAATATAAACTAGCCAGGTCATTTTAGCAAATATATTTGGAAGTAGTGGTATCTCCTGGAATGGATTAGACCTTGGGTGACTCAGAATTTGCGGTGAGCTACACAATGGCATGCAGTTACTAACATAGGTAAGAATCAATCAGATAGAAATTATAACTGCATCATAATAGAACTTATAGAGCAGGAAAGCAAACTACGAGTGAACTACATAGAAGAGGACAGTTATGCCGTTGCTTAGGATGAACCAACACAAGGTAAGGAAATAATAGCATCACTTGTCAACCTGTAGAATAGGCTATGCAAACCAACATGTTCATTGTTCCATTTTGAGATCTATGCAAGAAAAAGAAAGTAGTTAGTGTTACAGCTTTTGAAGAACCAGATGGCAACAAAAAAATATAATCGAATTAGTATGAAGAGTTTAAACAAGTACTACAGGATAGCAGAATGATGCCAAGGAGGAAATAATTGAAGGAACTTAGCTCAGGACGAACCAGATAGATTCAGTAACTGTGGAGCAGGGTATCCACACTAATATTTTCTACTAATTTTACATTTTGCAAGAACTACACAAATAGCACACAATTATTGTTATATGGAGTAGCTAAGAACATGTCTATGAAAAAATAACAAACATGTGCATGACTTGAATTTTGTAGAGCAACGAATGCAAACCAACATGTCTAATGACCTTTTATGTTCTAGCACGAAGAACAGGCATGCCCAGTGACTTGTTTGTACTAGCACAATTACAAAAATGCAGTTCACTGCGATAGGCTTGAACCTTCTATACTGCTGACAAAACAAAAACGGGTTGGAGATTTGGTTAACCTTGGTCGAAGAGGTGTCTAAGCATCATCGGTACCGTGCGGGTGACGTCCAGGTCACCGAGGGTGCTATGGTTATGGTGGCTATTGGCATCGGCGAAGCAGATATTGGGTGGTCGATGTCAGCTTGAGCTCGGTAGATGAGAGCGTCGCTGAGGCAAATCTAGTGCAGTGAACGGCGACGTCCGTGCAGCTAGTCTAGAGAAGTGGACAAGGAACTCCTTGAACTATATCATGTCCGGTGGACACCGGTGAAGTGGATCCGGTACGGTTGGGAAGCTTTCGACGGTCGGGATGTAGAGCTTGGGCGGTCGATCATGCCATCAGCTGGGTGAACGACGCCACGGCTCTGGTGCAGTGGCAGAGAGACCTGGTGAACAATATCCGGTTGGTGAGCATCGCTGAAGCAGCTCTGCGGTGGTGCACGAGACCGTAGCTCAAGCAGCTTCGGCCATCGTGGAGTTGCCGTCAGTCGGTGCACGTGGTGGTCATATAGATGAAGGCGTGGGAGAGGAGCCTGGGATTTTTGGGAGGGTCATCAGGGAAATCTACGCAAATCGGGACTAAGGAGGTGAACCGACTTTAGCTTGCCATAGGCCGTCTGAACAGTGGGTAGAATGAGAATTTTGAAGTCAAAAGTTTTTGAAATGGAGGGGCGTGAAATGATTTAAGCTTGGTGTGTGATTTTGCCGCTCGATTGATATTTTAAATTTGGCGAGCGTCCATCTAATAATAATATAAAAATGGTACTCCTCAAGTGGGATACTTTGCCTCAAAGTTTTTGAAACGGAGGGCACGAAATGCTTTAAAGTTGGTGTGTGGTTTAGCCGCTCGATTGAGATTTTTGAATTTGACTAGCGTCCATCTGATAATAATACAAAATTGGTACTCCCCTGGTAGGAGATTTTGCCTCAAATTTTGGAAACGGAGGGGTAGGAAATGCTTCAAAGTTGGTGTGTGGTTTTGGCACTCGATTGAGATTTTTAATTAGGCTAGCGTCCATCTAATAATAATACAAAAATGGTACTCCCCCCATGGGAGATTTTTCCTCAAAGTTTTTGAAACGGTTAGGCGGGAAATGCTTCAAAGTCAGAATGTGTGATTTGGCCGCATGATTACAATTTTGAAGTTGGCTAGCGTCCATGTACTAGTAGTAGTAGTAAAAAAGGTGGTATAATGTACAGCTATCTGGTTAGGAATTCATGGCCGAAAGTCACATGAACTGGTCATCCATAACCACACTTGAGTGCTCCATGTGTTCGGGATTACTAGGCCGGAGAGAAAAACAAGATATGTAGTACTATTCTCGAAATACTTAGTTCGGAGAATTAACTTCACCTATTCGCTTTATCGCTAGTTATTGCATGCATAGTAATCCTAAAATCCAGCCAATGCAAGTGGCCACTGCATCTAATTTAAAACATACAAGCCAATGCATGCACTCCTGTTTTAACAACATGAGTGGCCAGGGGCATTATAGGATGTGGTGGTTTATATTTTTGGGTCAACTAGAGGAGTAATTGAGCAAAACTAGGAGCATTAATTGTCCCTCCAGCCTAGCAATTGAGGCTGTACAAAAAATTAAGAACCGTGCTATTGAGCGAATATGAGGTTTTTAGCTCCACGGAGCATACACCCGGTCCGGACACACGGTGAGCATCCCATGCCACAGCCAAAAACCGAAATTGAAAAATGGAAAATGCCATCCAAAAAATGGAAAATACCATGCGTTTGCATGTATCCTGAGGGACTAGGGAGCACATGTTTTCTCCTTAGATTTTGGGATAATTAAATACAATGACGTTATGATCCTACTACTACTAGTATCATCCTACACATTCACGTGCTCCTAGGAGTCATACTCTGGTGTGCACGATCGTTGTCCTATAATTAGTGCACGTGCGCATCCGCATGCCCATGCTAGTTTGATGAAACACGGTTGTGGTTGATGTGTGCATGTCATTGTCTCGTTTCCACACGCTTCGTTTGGATTTCCTAGGCCTTTGTTTAAATGTTTGTCTCTATAACCATTTCCTCTTCCAGTCGACGGAACCACACGAACGCCATCATCCATGGCTGGTAAGAAGCTGCAGGACTCTCCATGGGCTAGTATTCCTTAGGGACTCGTCCAGAAGATAGGTGACATCTTCCTTTCGACGGATGACTTCGACTACTACGCCGCCTTCCAGGCAGTCTGTAGTGCTTGGGCAGCTTCACAGAGGAGCACTTTATGCCAACCAACTGGATTGTTCTAGAGCACGAGTTGTTAGAGGAGTATCCGGTAGATGACACCGCCATCATGTTGCTGAATTTGAGAACTGGCTGCCACCTTGAGAAGAATATTAGTTGGGTTATTCGCAGGTGCTTTCTTGATATTCATTTGTATATATGCGATTCTTTTTTTGCATTCACCTCCTATACTATCTGTTTTTAAGTTCTGTTTCTTCGTCTACTTGTTGCCCAGGGGTTTGCTCCAAGGTATACCTTGATTGAATCTTAGTTTGTTTACCTTGACTGAATCTCTGTTTCTCCTCTCTCTCTCTCTGGAAGGTACTTTTATGTCGGTAGCACAACCCGGCCTCCTTGTGCTTGGACAGAGGGTGTAGTCGTACAAGACCCGGTTGTACAACCCCTTCTCGGGCGCTATCAAGCGCTTGAGGGCAGAGATACCGACCGACCAGGTGGATTCTATCGCTATGATGATGTTCCCGTCATTGATGGTGTTTACATCAAACCATCAGAACACCATCATTCGGTGGGCCGATGAGGGCACGGAGGAAGGGCGTCGCCCGGTCTTTGGTGAAGGGTGGTACTCTCCTTATGACTTCGCAGAACTCCGGAGCATGACTTCTTACACCGGTGATGTTTTCATCGCAGACAGATACGGTTGCTGCTCATGGAGATGTCTAGCTGTAGTGCTCCGCAGGAACCTTGGAGATGCATCCCAACATTTTAGGCCCTTTTCAAGGCTGCTAGTTCCCAAAGAATTGGCTTTACCTCATCGAGTCCGACGAGGAGTTGTTGTTCGTTATGATTGGACCTATCTACAGCAGCATGCCAATTGTTTACCGGGTTGATACCCAGAATTGTGTCCTTCATCCAGTCAGAGGCATCGGAAGTCGTGCTCTCTTTGTTGCTGACAATCTGTGCGTCTGTGACGACAGCAATAGGGTACCCACGGTGCAGGCCGACAACATATACTATGCGGACCTATCCAAGATTAGATCTTACAACTTTGAGGCTCTTGCGTGGGAAGAGGATCCAAGGGTTGTATATGGGTATGGAGTAGGAGGATTATGGATCAATGACCGTCCTTTCAAACTCGATCGATTGCTGGCGGAGTATTGCAGAATCGTCGAGCATTCTGGGCTACAGATGGTGCCGCCTTATGGCAAGGATTGTACCACCCACTACGATTACTATGACGGCTATCCATCAGATTGATGAATTTTGTGGGTCTGCTCTTGATGTATTATCTTTATGTCATCTCGTTGTGTGTTCACTTTGTTGAATGAACATATATGAATTTTGCAAGGTCTATGGTGCCCATGTAATACAATGGATGTTCTCCTTGTTCTAGAAGATCGTGTGTGTACCTCTTACAATTTCACTGTTTTTCCATGTACGTGTAGTAATTCTGATAGATGCTCGGTTTGTAAAAATCCTGAAACAACCTACAACTACAAATTACAGTAGATTATTACAATCCTCAATAAATTTGATAGTAATAAAATGTAGCATAAAAGATGCATCACTGTCCAGACAACTAAAAAAACACCATAACTGGTGTTATAGAAAAAGTCTATATGGAGCTTGCATCGCGAGACATGTAACAACTGGCTTCCCATGAGAGTTGCAGATGACATTGTTAAGTATGTTTTGCGTCAAAGCTTTCCTGTTTTTCAATTTATATAAGTCTTTGTGTGCTATGGTGATTACTGAGTCTGTTTTATTGGATTCTTTCTCAATAATATCATGAGCATCTTGGAGGGCATCCTCAAATAATCTTTCGGCTGGAATAAGAGGATCTGTCGAAATGGTGTGCCATGAGCAATAGGTATTGTCACTACTGTTATCTGAAACAAAATATAAACTTGGAGTAGAGGGTCTTTATTCGACATTCAGAAGGTTATTTGCTTCTAGAAACAAACGCAAAACAAGCTATAACATCATTACCATGCAACTACACCAGCATGAATTTTAAATGTGTCAATACTGTAATATATAAGAAAGGAAGCAATTAAAAGTGGTGGCTCATACATCTATTTCTTCTTGAATAACTGGACCAGCTGGGGCCATGGAGCGATGCAAGCATGTGCTTCTCTATGAAATGACTGCTCTACTTGAAGATGACTGATCGACCAAGACAAAACAAGTTACTTAAACAACAGACTTATAAAACAAACTACAAGTTCATTTCGAATAACAATGCGAGCAATCAACCAAAGTACCTGATGTAGACTTCTCAAACTAGAATGTGCAGAACATGAATAAAACGAATATGAAAACTAAGCCATTATGTTTCTCATATATAAACTAGCCAGACACTACACAATGAAATCTGCCACTGAGTTAATCATAGACAAAAAAATAGTAACTCAGTCAACAAAAACATGAATTGTGTGCCTCAAATATACTAGCTAGATATATTTAGACAAACAATGAAACAAGCAATCATACATTGAGTCATTCAAGAACATCCAGATAATTTCAACGGTTCGGTGGCTTGAGAACAAACTGAACCATCATGTACCTCATATTAAAATAGCCTGTTCATGTAACTATGATACATAGTAGATACAAGAGTGAGATGAAGTGCACAGAGTTCCTTATGATACATGTGTATTATACAGGATCTAATCTCTAGTGTGGTATTGTTCTTATTATCAGCCAACTCATATCAAATACACCCGACCGCTGCATATACAGGAAATTGAACTAAGCACATGGATCAAAAGGAGACCATAGTGGGGCTAAAATGTTTGACGCCAATTTTGGAAAAAATGAAAATAAGAAAAACAAATGGTAAATTTAAGCAAAAAAATGTGGCAAGGACCAAACTTCTGGTTGGGGGCCTTACAGTAGGTGTTACATGACTTCTACGGTGGCTCATGTGGACGGGCGGCGTATGTACTCCATTGTTGCTCCTCTGCATAAAGGTAAGGCCAACTGTAAATACAAACAGGTTCCAACATAATATATATTGACATAAAGTGAAACAAAAGTGATGGGGTCTTACAAGATTATAGGAGCCATTCACTCTATGATATTGTGTGCAAACTGATGCTTCTTCTTGCATAATAACAATAAACAGTTAGAGCGAGGGATCAAATCGACATAATGGTCAAATAGTATGATGTGTGTAAACATGTAGTAAAGGATAGCAGGACAATAGCAGAATAGAAATACTATAGTTCATAAATCGGTGAATGAGAGAGATATTATATAATCATATCTCATGTAGACAGGTATAGAAGAGAATTTAAACAAATATGTTAAGTGACTAATAATTCTGAAATAAATATACATAAAAACAGTTCAATGCATGGAGTTTAAGCCTAACCACAACGGGTTAATTTATTACATAACAGGTATATCAAGTAAAGAACCTGTTAGTTAGGAATTTAGCACGAATACAATACATTGCCAACAAACAAGTGACACAAGGAGATCTGGTTTCCTTGGTCGGGGCGGAGTCTAGACCTCCTCCTCATGCTCATAAGTCACGCCGAGGTCGTCGAAGGTGCTACGGTCGAAGTGGATGTCGACGACAGGGAAGAAGATCTTAGCCAAGCGAGGATACGAGTAGAGCACTGGACCACGGCGTCCGTGGAGCAGATCCAAGGCAGTCGATGATGTGCTCAACGCGCCGGACAAGAGGGTTCGTTGAGAAGATCAGGTGTGGAAGGTACGCCGGCTAAAGTGCAGCAGGGATGTTCCAGCTGGTGACATATTCTTGGAGGAGAGAGGGGGCTAGGGTTTAGAGGTACTGATAGTACTATACTGGGAAAAATACGAGTGAAGCCCCCAACCCACCGAATTTACTAGGGGTCGAATGGGAATTTCGAATTATCTAAAATTTTAGGGCACGAAGTATGTCTGGATACGAGGGATATTTTACCGCTTTATTTTGGTTTTGAATTTGGTCATGGTCCATGTAATAATAGAAAATTGGTAGGCCGCATTCCCTCTCTGTTCAGAAATCCAAGGCCGTACTCCCTTAATCCAACACCTCAACTGAGCATCCATGCCCGTACTCCCAATGTTCAGGATCTCGAAGAATAATGGATATCATACTTAGGAGTTTCAAAAAATTATGAGATAAATTACATCATGTTGGGGAGGATGATGTTATACAATCTTGCAAATTTGCAAGTTCCAACTCATATTCATTTCACGGTCATATAAAAGGCAAATTCAGCAATGAATAGTAGAGTTTACCGTAATGTACTATTGATTGCTCAATTTGGCATTTTCATACCTCCTAAATAATTTTGAGTTTCAAATTGAAATTTTACATGTCTATAGAACTGTAACGCCCAAATACAATTCATATTTTTTGAGTTTTTCTAGAAAATCTAAATATCATTTTAAGTGGTTTTCACTGGTTTCCACTGAAAGTTGGTTTTCACCGGATACTTTTCTCTATATAGTGTGCAACCATTGCCAAGGGCTAATTAATTAGTAGTAACGGAAATCAGATGCAAAGATGAGGAAAATCTCCACACAAAAATGAGGCATAACAAATACTCATGCAAACTATCATAACAAACCCACATGCACAAACAGACCCGCACACAGCAACAACAACAACTTCAAATATACTCTCTTTGTTCCACAATATAAGCCTTTTAGCAAATAAGGGTGAAAGGATTTATTTAATTGTTTTTGCAAGATAGGTTTACAAATAAGTGGTTAATGACATGAAAATTTCATCACATAAACACAAACCCACATAACAAACATACATCTTATAGAATGAACATGAAAGCCCGAGTTACAACTGGCAGCTACCGTTGTCGAGCTACAAAGCAAACGAGGGTGCATACACAGTTGTTTTGTCGTGCTAGGGTCATTTATGTAAAGTGAGAGGCCTTATCCTAATTTTTTTGGTTTTTCTGGACAAGGAATGTTATGGGTCTCCTTGTAAACTTGTACTCATTGATTTTTTAATATACCTTCTAGGCCTCTTGAGGCCTATTCTGTTCAACAAAGGATGTGAGAGAGATAGAGAGAGGGTTGGAAGATTTTCTCCGATCGAAGGGGAGACCCTTTATTATACCGTATGATGGCGGTTAGTTCCATTTCTATTCTACTTGGCACCCCTATTTCCCACAAAATAATTTGAACCACTATTTCAAGAATCTCTCATCCATACCTTTAATTAATATCATGTCCCACATTTCGTAGATATTGGAAATTTAATAAAACTTGGGCATTATCCATAAAACACGGTCCACTTTGTGTGAAATTAGGGTGGTGGCATTCTAAGACATACTAGTAAGTTACGCGTGCCTTGCATTAGAGAACTCATATAATGAAAGTATGACATATCACTCAAAAGATATCTTTTATAATTAAGTACCTCCATTTTACCTCCATATGCAAAACAAAAATGACTATTTACAAAAATATAGTCTCGTCATCACAAGATAAGAAAAAATAAAACAATGGCAGTTCTATATAAAAAGTAAGTTGGAATATTTTAACCATAAAAGATTGTATAATGGTTAGAGAAGTGTGTTTTGAGCTCTATGCATGGTTTCATCATGTTAAAGGTAAAATCTTAGCAAAAGGTTAAACCTGTTGTCAAAACTCTCAGTGGTTTCTGATATATTAGTTAACCCCTCCATAAGTACCTCCAAAAGCATTTCGTAAAACTTTCAAAGCAACCTAAAATTTAGTTGTAGTTCAAATTTGACCTAATTTCGATAAATCCGCATAAAGTCATTCAAGTGGGTAGAGTTAATTATCTAGGGAGTTTAAAAATACATAAAACATGGGAATCGTAAGTAAAACAAGCCGGTCCATACTTAATATGTCTAGAAGTTTGGCTTATGGCATTGAGATCCATATTCTCTGGACTTTCTTTACGGAAAGGAACAATATCCTCATCACTCACAATACTAAGAATTTTCTTTCACGATAGTTTGGAGCTCACACCAACGACATTGTTTACTACAAGAAGAAGCACCCATCTACCTCCGAAAAGACATTTAATTCATCAAGAGCAATCTATCGCGCTTACTTGTAGCTAAAGTTTAACCTAATTTCTTTAAATTGGCAAGAAGTCACTAAAGTGTGTGAAGTTAACTAGGAAGCTTGAAAAATGGTAGTACTAAAAACTTGGGTATTACGTATAAGAAATCGTGGTCCAACTTTTGTGATAGTTGGGGCGGTTGGGTTTCCTTTGGACTATGATATGTCCCGTAGGAGTGAGGTGCTTGAGTTAACACGGTCGATGGAAGTACAAGTTACATCAAGAACGTCATAAAAAATGAAAATTGCATCAAATTAAATCCATGCATTTAGGACAAGCAGGACCTTAAAACTGAGCAATGAAGCGTGTTTTGAGGTTTGCGCATATACTAGCATTCACCGTGATAAGGATTATATCAATAGAACCTTTATAGATGCTAAGAATGGAAAATAATATCCAATAGTTAGCAATTTTTGAATTTTCCAGTCTTGATCCAACGGTCAATGTTTAAAGTTATACGTACACTATATAGTGGTATGGTATTGTAAGAGACTAGACAAGATAAAGATAACATAAGTAGTACTGCGAATGACCATATTTTGAATAACCTTCCGTCTCGATGTTTAGAAAGCAAGTGAAAATTTTGAAAACTGGAAAATTTTGAACTTGTTTGCCACCAAGCAGGACAAAAGTGGTTTCCTTCCTATATACTACTCCTACTCCACACCAACACGGCCACCGAACACGCTAGGGACATAGATCCATAGTACCAAGGCACACGTGCACAATGCCACGCCGTGGACGAGGGAGAGATCAGTCGGGCCGCTACACGAGGGGAAAGGGGAGGAGAGATGGAGGATGGATGGTGAGAGGCAGTGAAGGAGAGAGAAAACACACATTTTTTTGTGTTCATAGGTTCTGAAATTTATACTACTACTGGAGTGTTACTCCACTGTAAGGCCACATGAGTACCTCGTGTTAGGATCCCATCATAACTTTGCTCTAATATCGAACAACCTTCAACTCCTCTTCGAAGCTGCCCTCTTCCCCTGCCTACATTTTATTCTCTCAGCATGTACATCATGTGGATAGAGGTGAACATATGTCTAAGCAAAGAAATATACTACACTGTACTATTTGCGTTTTCCCACTATGTGCAAAAACCACACCATAAGCAAAAAAACACAACTTAAGAGCTATCCATATACATAGTGGAGGTTTTCCACACAAGCCAAAAATCTTAAGGGTGACCCGTAAGCTTATGGATAGTCCACAAGCACTAAATAATAATATCAAGTACACATAGCAATACTAAACTAATTTCCTTCACAAGAATGTATGTTGTTAGCTCTTAGATATGGGTCCTAGCTCATGGACAAGTTTGTCTACATACATTGTGTAGTGGTGCAATTAATTAGGTTATTATGGTGTAGTATTGGGGAGCCTTCTTACTAATAAGTTTTTTCACATACGTAGGTGATTCCCTAAGGTCATCTGCAATGTGTAAAAAGGCACACCTTAAGTCCTATGTGGCATCCGCTAATTAAGGTTCACCTTATACAGTTTGGAGAAGATAAAGTTATCTTTAAGCCTAAGGTGTATCTCAAAAGCTTGTGGGTTGCCCATAGAACATAGAAAAACCATTTTCCCTCTCTCCTTATTTTCCACGTGATCGTTTTCAAAAGGGGTTCAAAATTTTCAAGATTCTAAATCTTAGCTAGAAGTCTAACCAGTCATCAAAACTCTCTGTGGTTTCTGATATATTAAGTGACTGCTCGATGGATACCTCCAAAAGTTTTTTCATAAAGCTTTCAAAGCAACCTATAATTTATTACTTGTAGTTCAAATTCAAACTTATTTTGACACATCAACATAAAGTCATTCATGTGGGTGGATTTATATAGCTAGGAAGCTTGAAAACTCCCAAAACATGGGAATCGCAAGTACGACATGTTGTTGATCCACTATATATGTCTGAAAACTTGGCTTGTAGTATTCAAATCCAATATTCTTTGCACTTGCATTACTAAAAAGAACGACCTCATCATCACTGAGAAAATTGAGAATGTTATTTTCTGGTTGTTGGAAACTCATAATGACGACATTGTTTACTATCAGAAGATGCACCCAGCTACCTCTGAAATGACATTTAATTCAAGAACAATCTATCGCACTTACTTGTAGCTTAAGTTGGACCTAATTTCATTAAATGTAAAGATGCAAAATCTTAGCAAGAAGTCGAACCTATCGTCAAAACTCTTGGTGGCTTCTGATATATTAATTGACCCCTCGGTGGGTACCTCGAAGAGCTTTTTCGTAAAACTTTCAAAGCAACCTATAATTTCCCTGTAGTAGTTCAAATTTTACCTACTTTCGATAAATCATAATGAAGTCATTCAAGTGGGCGCAATTAGCTAGGAAATTTTATAACTCATAAAATATGGTAAACCGTAAGTACAACATGCTGGTCCACTATATATGTCTGTAAACTTGGCATGTGGCATTCACATTCAATATTCTTTGGCCTTTCATTTATGGAACAAAAACAACCTCGCTCGTCTTCACTCGAAAAATGTAGAATTGAATATTCTTTCCTGATAGTTGGAAACTCACACTGACGGCATTGTTTACTACAAGAAGATGCACCAATCTAGCACTGAAAAGACATTTAATTCAAGAGCAATCTATCGCACTTATTTGTAGCTCAAGTTTGCCCTAATTTTGTTAAATTGTCAAGATGAAAAATCTTAGCAAGAAGTTGATCCTATCATCAAAACTCTTGGTGTTTTCTGATATACTAACTGTGACCCCTCGATGGGTACCTCCAAAAGTTTTTTTGTAAAACTTTCAAAACAACCTACAATTTACTTGTAGTTTCAAATTTGACCTAATTTTGATAAATCGACATAAAGTTATTCAAATGTGCAGAGTTAGCTAGGAAGTTTGAAAACTCATAAAACATAGGAATCGTTGGTACAATATGTTGGTACACTATATATGTTGGTAAACTTGGCTTCTGCCATTCAGATCCAATATTCTTCGGAGATTTCTTTACGGAAAATAAGAACCTCGCTCGTCATCACTCAGAAAATTGAGAATTGAATGTTCTTTCCTGATTGTTGGAAAATCACACTGATGACACTGTTTACTACAAGAAAATGCACCCATATACCTCTGAAAAGTCATTTATTTTAAGAGCAATCTACTGCGCTTACTTGTAGGTAAAATTTGACCCAATTTCGTTAAATAGTCATGATGCAAAATCTTAGCAATAATTTAAACCTGTTATCAAAACTCGCGGTGGTTGTTGATATATTAATTGACCCCACGATGGATACCTACAAAAGTTTTTTCGTAAATCTTTAAAACCAAGGCCCAGACCGTACCGATGGTCATTATGACCTCAGAACTCTGCGCAATTTTGACCGTCATTTTTTCATACGGCCTCCGCTTGAGGTGTTCTTCGGCTCGTTGGACTTGTATGGACTAGGGATGCAACACCATGGTGTTGGATAAGAAATATGAGATGATGAAAATATATCACTTTTTCACACCTCATATGACTAAGTCTGGTGCTTGTAACTCCTCCTTATTGTATCCTCTTGGTTCCTCTTGTCATACTTTATCCATAATCTCCATAACACCTACACACATATTGGGCTCCTAGAAATCGTTTTTGTCTTTACCTGCGTGCAAGAGGTGTACTATCTACTAGCCTAGCCAAGACTGGCCCTAGTGGTAGTATCGTGAGTAGTATCATACATGCCAAGTTGGTTAAAAGCTGATGCAACATAGTAATTAATGAAGAGAAAAGTGATTCTAATATCATATTATGATACCATATCATAGCACGTAAAACTAGATTATTTAATCATAAGTAGATCGTTTACACTAATTTGCCCTGAGATTTTAAAATCAAATAAATAGAAGACAATTATGACCTATTATATGATAATATGCATTTTATAGATATTATCATAAACCAGTATCATACACATGATATTACGCATAATACTAGGTATAAGTTACTACCACAGTGACCAGCCTAATAATACCTGAGTACTCCTCTTCATCGGTAACTACAGTTTTCTGCGGTGACCCAGCATACCACTGCATGATGTAGTACACTATAGTCGTTGACATAACACCAATGAAATATTGTTCCACTATTATTACATCCGCCAGAGTTGTACAATAGAAACATCGCGGGTCCAAGACATAACTATAGATTACAACTCAACTCTTTACAAAAAATCCAAAAAACTTCCTCTAAACAATGAGGAAAACATTACATAGAAGAACACTAGAAATAGCAACTCGAAAGGTATTCTAGAAATAGTACTACTATTAACTTATGACTATGGCTTGCGACTGCTGCTATAGCAATACTCTACAGAAGTAGGTTCTTGTATCTAGGGATGTATCTATACTGTACTCTTCAGCTTCTCTTCTATTTTCGTTGATGTAGTCGTCGACTTCATTGATCCCCACTAGATATATTCAATTCTTCAAAGTAGTTCCTCTCTTGAGTTCGTCATTGATTGCTCCGAGATCTAGTAAGGGTTAAGAAGATGGTTGAGTACGAGCGTACTTAGCTGGTTCGCTAAAAAGACTATTTGGTGCACTATCTACAACCATCGACCATAGGGCTTAGGCCTTGCAGTTTCTGTAAATATTTCTTTAAATGTTGCTTTTATTCTAAAAAGCTATATCCGTCAGTCTTTACATGTTTATTAGAACTCCGTGGAGTTTCTTTCCTGCAGCGTTCGTAGCTCCTTCCCAGAACAGGGAATACTTGTTTCAAAACCAAACTGACAAAGCTTTTTGATGTAATATATATTCCCAACTCAACAGGTTTCCTTATTGTAACATATGAAAAACAAATGCCTTACCTGCTATAACCGTACAAGGCATGTCGTTCCCTTCAAATAGTGAAAAGGCTTTCTTCTCTGCACTCGAAGGTGTAAACTACCACCTAGCTTAATATTTGACACGGCCACCGACCATGAAAGATATCAAGTTTTCTTACTAAATTGATGCTGGATTATATTTGTCATGTCCATAGTTTACTACTTTTTAGCTCACTTAAAATTTCAGGTTTATATTGATTGTGCTATGTTGCTTACCCGTTCTGTAAAAGATTTTGATTGCACGGCAATTGTTAATTCATATGGATCCATTAATTCGGGATATTTCTGTTTGGCTTCCAGCTGGCTGTTGGGAAGGGAAGGGAAGGGAGGAATTGCAAGTTAATAATTCTATGGCGTACTGAATTTTTGCTTTGAGACCTCAAGAAATTTAGCATGCTGTAGTAACTTCTCTGTTAATCCTTTTGAAGGCCATGAATGAACTCTTCCCCATTGTGGTGAACTACACGTTAATCATTACCACTTGATGCTAGCTAATTACCACATTTTCCTAAGAGTTAAGCATTATCAATTGTGGCAAGCGAAGTGAAAATTCTTCCAAGTGATTTTATTTTGTAAGATTGTTCTATTTACCATGCTAGGCAGCATTTTTTAATTATGAGCCGTGTTATATTAACCTGATGCAGTATCCTCCTACCAAACCTGATCCTCTGTGATAATTCTTCCAGTTCTACCTTTATAGTATACAAGTCTCCAGAGCAACGCGCGGGGTGTCCTCTAGTTTTCTCCGTGTTTATGTGCTAATTTGCTCTAACATGGAAGTTCATGTGTCGCGTGTGTTATTTTCCCCAGAAAAATCGATAACTAGTTGCACATTTGATGATTGCATTAAGATAGGCAATCATAAAGCATTACATATATAATTAATGGACGAACTAATTAAATATCTCGACATTGACACGAATGAAGCTACATATAATGTCTCCCTAATAGCACCGTACCATTCCTGTACTACTATGGACCTTGTAAGAAGAATTCTAATGGTCTCGTACGGCACCGTAGCTCCATCTTGTTTCTGAGATTCTTAATGCTACTACGACGAAGGCCCTGCGCAACGCAAACAAAGACAAGTCAAATTATAGTACAGAAGTAGTACATAGTTCATGCATATATGATATGATTGAATATATCCTGGAAAAAAGATACGAGTAGTTACATAATTAGCCATATTATGGAGCAGCTTCAGGGGTAGGTGCGGCCCTCATCGGTGGCAGGGGTCCTGCTCTCAGGTCCATCAAAATATTAAAATCCCCTCATAATTGAAGAGGTGTGCACAGAAGTAATGCAACAGAACTACTACTGATAGCAACGACAGCGCGAATAACTTACCATTGCAGCTTCCAAAATCATTCAGTTCACTTCGACAGATAGTCGCGAGACCAAGAAACTTTCCTCCATCAACGGGTGCCGACATGAGCTTGTCAATGTTGCCGTTGTCATAGTGGCAAAGACAGATGGGCTTTTCGAAGACAGATGACGCCGTCGCAGCACTTGCCTGGGTGGCGGCGGCGGGGCGGTTTTGTTGGTGATGAAGTCCTTGCATGGCATCAGCCCCATGAGCGATGGTAGACAGTCTTTCGGCTGCGGATTAGATGGGGTTGGTGGCACTGGTGCACTGGGCGTTGGTGGGCGGAATATCGGCGTTATAAACGGCCAGAAGCAGTACGGCCACTAGTAGAAACCAGGCATTAGCACCGGTTCATAAGGATCTTTAGTCTCGTATTACAGACTGGAACTGCTGAAGCGGGACTAAAGGTCTCGGTTCTATTACGAACCGGAACTAGAGGCCCACCACGTGGCCCCGCGAGTCACGCTAGGCTGGAGGACATTTAGTCCTGATTTTGTAACACGAACCGGGACTAAAGGTTCCTTGCCGTGACAGTGTTTTGAGCCATTTGGCTGCAGCGGCAGGAGATGGGTTTTAAGGTTTTGTGTTTTTCTTTTTATTTTGTGTTTTGTGTTTAATTATTTTTTATTCTGTGTTTTTATTACAGACAAGTTTTCGTATACATACACAACGCTAGTACACGGTACTTGTACATGTTGATGCATATATAATATAATTTCTCTTACAAACATATACATGCATGGAGGTCGATCATTACATAGAGTCCCAACCAGGTCCAGAGCCTATCTATTTGATTACATGGAGATTATTACACGGATGCTTTAGGGTCTATCTATAGAGTATTCTCCGTATGGGTCTATGACCTCGTCGATAAAAAATCCAGCCAATTTCTCTTGTATTGCTAGTAGGCGGTCCTATGATAAGAGCTTGTCCCGCACCGCGTCCAACTATAAAGAAGGATATCATATGAATTAGACCTAACACAACTTTTTGTAATAAAAATAAAAGGTGAATATATTGTTACTTACTCGAATAGTTTCCAAGGACTTCTCAGTAGTGATGCGAATGAACTCGCACACGTAGAATCCATATAGATTAGTCCCCTGTGGCTGCCTCGCGCACTTTACAAGAATATAATTCAATCAAATAATAACTCTAGCATGATAAATATACGTAAACTAGAATTAAATAGATGCGTCGACCTAGCTCGTACTACTTACCGAGACCGATTTAAAAAATAGCTCCTCACGCCATTGACCACAGACCTTGTTTTTGAACCGTTTCCAAACCCTACTCGACAAAAAAAATGAATGTATGAGTTAATAACTACTTGATATCCTAGAAAATGAACGAAAGAAACCGATATAGTGCGATAATGGTTGAAATTACCTCTGGAGCGTATCGATGTGAACTCTTCCGAAGTCAACTAAAATGCTTAGAAGAATCCAGTGGTAGCTACGCAAGGTTTACATACGTCAGTAACGCATCATTACACTGAACATCGAGTAAGCAAAAGTTAATGTGTAAAAGACAATAACACACTCGTCCGAAGTGGTAAGAGAATAGTATTTCATTACAGAAATGCTGGTTCGTGAGAAACAGGAGCAAGTTTTGCTCGGTCTCCAGTGGCTTATCCTTTAGCACAACTCCATTAACTCAATGTGGGTCAATGAACCTAAAACCGTTGATAGCCTTTCTTTTACATTTGAGAATCTTCAATCTGCATCATTATATATAGCGTACAAAAGAATATAGTGAGTATACTTACCGGCAATGAATTGAACAAGCTGAGCTAGAGACTTAATTACATAAATAAAGTAATCACTTACAGACAGTAGGAACTAAGGATAGATTTGTCGAGTTCCTTTAGATTGAGTAACTGAAAGAATTCCGTAAATTCAATAGGGATATCGTCTTCAGCGAAGTAATACTCTTCTCGAACTTTCACTATGAGCCAATATCGCTCTTCTTTTGATACTTTCATGTACCATTCATGCAATCATCGCATTTTTGTTGGCATATCCGAAAGCCTCTCAGAACTGACCAGAGGCTCCTCGTGAACAAATTTGGGTGCTACCTCAGCCTTGGGCATATGTTCGCCGTGAATAATATCATGAATAGACATGTTACATTGCTCGGCCAATATCTTAGCCGTTTCTGGATCCATAGGGTCTCCCCCATATAGTTGAGGTTCGGGTATGTACACCTGGAGCGGGGGGAGCGATTGATTTGCTTGTTTCCCCAGCTGGGGAACGTCTCTGTTGGTTCTTCGGCTACCACTCGATTGTTTTGATTGTTTCCCTAGTTGGGGAACGTTCGTTCTGATGCTTCCGCTACCACTCGATTGTTTTGCTTGTTCCCCTTGCTGGGGAACGTCTTTGGTGATGCTTCCTCTACCACTTGATCTCTTCTGTTTCAGTGTCTTCTAAAGAAATCATGTATAGTCATCTGGCACATTTAACCGAGCTTCGGATGGCTATGTCAGTAATTTCCTAAAGTGCTCCTTGGTTTCCGGTTTTATTTGGACCTCTGGCTCAGGTTGTTTCTTTTTAAAATGAGCATCCACTTCGACCCGTACGACCGTATCGGTCTCCTCATCGGTCAGGTCGTAAGCCCTCTTGGGAGGAACCAGTGGTACTCTTCGGAGGGGCGACAACTGTCGCTTTGGGTGTCGGCACTCGACAGAGCGGTGCTATTCTTCCGCTTTTGGCCCTTAGTGGGTGGAGGCGGCTGCGTAGATTGAGATGCACTCGTGTTGAGGTCATGGATTGTTCTTGGAGGTGGTGGAATTTTACTAGGAGGAAACGGTGCCCTTGGAGGTGGACTTGGAGGTGGACTTTTACTGGGAGGAGACGCTGGCCTTGGAGGTGATGAATTGTTTCTCGCTGGAGAAGGTGGCCTTGGTGCCGAGCCTGGAAACTTGATGTATTCCTTTTTCCAAAGAATGAAGCCACTCGTGACTTCTCCCAGTGTCGTCGCCCCTTCACCTCTAGGGAAGTCAAGTAGTAGTGACTGACACAGTGGTTGAACTTCATCCACACTGACACGAGCATAGCCAACTGGAATCGGATTGCAATGGTAGGTCGCTCCCGGTGCAGAAGGTAAAGAAAAGCCGACCGCCACCTTCATGGATATGTTCTTCAGTTCAACATGCAGCTCACAACTAGTATTCTCCTTAATTGCATCCACGGGGTACATAACCATCGTTGCATCATTACCGTGGCCCTCCGTGGAAGCCACACTGCTTTTCCGTTGCAATGGGCCGACCGTACTGTCTGGTGCAGTATCTTGTTGTCGGAGTCCTTTAAGTTCATTAAGCTCTTGCTGATGCTCCTGCAGCGTGGCTTCAAACCTCGCGAACCGCTCTGCATCCTCCTCTTTTTTCCGCTTTGTTTTTCTCGATCGGCTTCTGTACGTGTCATGGACAATAAGGTCCGAACCCTCTTGTTCGTACAGCCTTTTCAGGATTCCCGAGAGCCTTTGTCACCTCATCGTTTTCTTTGTCGGGAACAAACTTTCCCTCTTCAGCCTCTCTTATCACTTTAATAAAATCATCTTTGGGTCCAGCAACTTCTTTGGCTACAACAATCTTGCCTGTTTCTGGGTCATACGATTCCCCATGCTTGAGTAACCAATTTCTTGACCTCAAGGGCCAACTAGACATAGCTGGAGTGACCCCTTTAGCCGCCAGGTCGGCCTCGGCTTTATCCCACTTAGGCATGGCATTCTTGTAGCCACCTGTGCCCATATGATGGTGATATTTCTTTTTGGCTGCATTTAGCTTATTCTTTTCTGACATTCCCACAGCTGGTGTCGAGGTCTTGTATTCCACAAATGCGGCCCAATTATCCTGCTACTTCTCTAGTGGGCCAGTGAATGGAGGATTTTTTTTCTTCAATACATATTTGTGGTACAATCTTTTCTTCCATTCCATGAATAGTTCGCCCATCTTCTTAAGATCCCACTGCTTGACTTTCCTCGTCATTTGCTGTGTGAGCTCATCAGTCTCCAAGACTGGTAGGGTGAAACGTGTCATGAGAGAATTCCACATCGCATCTCTCGCTCTGTCATCTACAAAAATAGCCCTAGCTGGATCTCTTTTCTTTCCTGGCTTATTCCACTCTCGCGTGGTGATCGAGACGGTGTCTCTAACAATCACTCCGCATTGATGTACACATCCATTCACAGATTCTTTAGGCTCCAACGGTTGACCCAGCGCAGAGACTAAGTCAATGCTAAAACGGATATCAGCGGGCAACTTTTGTGCCGGGCCTCTTGTCCTTGTAGAAGATTGGCTGGATGCGGAGGTCTAAGAGAAGAAACATTCGTCAGTACATATATATGAATCAATTAGTGCATCTATACTAGTGATCGATCGGTAGAGGCTTTATATACCTCTACGGAGTTTGTTATTATTAAGGTGTCTTCACCATGGTCTCCACTATAGTTGCCACCATCGTCTCCACTATCGTCTCCACCCTCGTCTCCTCTAGAAAAATTAAGATATTGGGAGCCATCATCGTAACCCCCAGTACCCTCATCTATCATGTTGAAAATCTCATATTCATTCTGTCTACCGTCCATAGCTTAACTAATACAGAAAAAGAATATTGCATTAATTAAAAGAATATTACAATTGCGACAACTCGGATACAGAAAAAACATTACGTACTAATAATGAAACAATTTTGCATTAAGGTAAAGTACAATAATATAAGATAAAGTACATTATTAATACATCTGGCTTATAAGATAAAGTACAATAATAATCAAACTAGCGAACTTGGCTGCCGCGTTCTGTGCCACGGCAGCTCTGCACCCAGAGAAGAGGAACCATCACCGGAGAATAGCTTGGGTGAGATCCATGAACCTGCTAGATATTGGAGAACCTAGTCTCCAAAACATACATATATCGTCGTATGTGCTCGTCCTCCTCCCTGATAGGACGACATACCACCTCCTCGGGAGCCGGCTCCCTCTGCACCACTCCTGGACCTCGTGGACGCCACCAAAGAAGCTCCAGGTCGACGATGATACCCGGATTCCTCACCAAGGTACGAGTCCCGACAGGTAGCACCTCCCAGTGCCAACCCGGCGAAGTCCAGGCTCGGACATCCCTGGAACTGACGGAGTCCAGTAGTCTCGGACGAGGGGGACGTGGCATAACTAAATAATAGCAATAAACAATCATAAAACATAAATAGTCGGAGGGAGTTAATTATCCTAATACTAATACTAACTAAATTAACCTAATACTAACATATACTAATAATAACTAAATTAACCTAATACTAATACTAACACTAACTAAATCAACTACTATATGTTAATTAACCTAATTAACATATACTAATACTAACTAAATTAACCTAATTAACATATACTAATACTAACTAAATTAACCTAATTAACATATACTAATACTAACTAAATTAACCTAATACTAATACTAACACTAACTAAATCAACCTAATTATACTAATACTAACTAAATTAACCTATTACTAACTAAATTAACCTAACTAATACTAATAGTAACAACTAATACTAATTCTAATACTAACTAAACTCACCAAATTAACATATATATACTAATAAATAACCTATACAATTAACGCTAATAATATATACTAATAATTAACCTAACTACTAACCCTCACCTGCGGGGGCGGTGGAGGGCGCGATGGCGGCGATCCTCGAGGGGCGGCGGCACGGGGGGACAGTGGGCGCGGGCGGGACGGTGGGCGCGGGCGAACGGATGGCGTGGCGGACAGCGCGGCGGCGCAGCGGACGGACGATGACGGTGCAGCGGCGGGGCAGACGGACAGCACGGTGGCACGACTCCTCCACGGGCACGGCGACGCGGCTCCTCCACAGGCGCGGGTGTGGCGGTGATTCGGTGTCAGGGAAGAAAACGCTGCTCTGGGTCGTGGCTCGACCCGGGGTGGAGGTGGGGTATTTATACCCCACCACCTTTAGCCCCGGTTTGTTTTACAAACCCGGGCTAAAGGTGTTTTCGGCCCGCCGCTCTTCCCGCGCGCCATACCCCTTTAGTCCCGGTTTGTAAAGCTCACCCTTTAATCCCAGTTTGTAATACAAACCGGGGCTAAAGGGGGTTTTTGGCGCCAAAAAGAAAAATGGTTTATAATTTTCAGAAAATTATATATTATATATCAAAATTTTCAGAAAAAGAAGATCTATAATTTAAATCTATTATCATACTTTATTATACAACTTAAATGAAATTATCTATTGTTTAACAAGTATTATATTTAGTACAAATGTTGGAAAAATATAGTTTATTATTTAAAAACAGAAAAATATATATAATGTACCAAAATATTCACAAAAAATAATATACTCATTAGAAATATAATATTTAATACAAAAAATAATATATTCATTAGAAATATAATATTTAATACGATGAGCGCTTTGGCTCATCATATGATGTATTCTTTTGCTTATCTTTCATTTTTCTCGGTTTGGTAGACATGTCCTTCACATAAAAAACCTGAGCCACATCATTGGCTAGGAAAAATGGTTCATTTCTATATGCAAGGTTGTTGAGATCCACTGTTGTGATTCCGTATTTCTTGTCTACCTCAACGCCGCCTCCTATCAGCTTGACCCATTTGCACCGAAACAAATGGACCTTAAAATAAGCTCCATAGTCAAGTTCCCATATCTCCTCTATGTAACCATAATATGTATCCTTTTGCCCATTCTCGTCTGTTACATCAAATCGGGCACCACTATTTTGGTTGGTGCTCTTTTTATCTTCGGCGATCGTGTAAAATGTATTCCCATTTATCTCGTACCTTTGGAAAGTCAATATAGTCGAAGATGGTGATCTAACCAACAAGTACAACTGCTCTCCAACATTTATGTCATTCATGAGATGTGTCTGCAACCAACCGCCAAAAGTCCTCATGTGTTCATCTCTAATCTAGGAGCC
The DNA here is from genome assembly GCA_916181665.1 of Avena sativa. Lineage (NCBI taxonomy): Eukaryota > Viridiplantae > Streptophyta > Magnoliopsida > Poales > Poaceae > Avena > Avena sativa. The sequence goes on along the minus strand of OV702289.1, from coordinate 535,518,812 downwards.
AGGCTTCCCCGGGTTGTTGGAGTGTACAATATTCTTGTATTCCTCGATATATAGATCCACCAAGGTGGGACTTTGCAGAACTGTGTAGTGTGCTTTAGTGAGAGGATGTCCGTCCATACATATCCTTGATTTATTTCCTAGCGTGCCTTTTCCACTAAGTCTACCCTCATGCCATGATTCAGGAACACCGATGGGTTTAAGGTTAGGAATAAAGTCAACACAAACTCAAATGACCTCCTATGTTCCATAACCCTTTGAGATGCTTCCTTCTGGCCTAGCACGATTATGAACATATTTCTTTAAGACTCCCATGAACCTCTCAAAGGGGAACATATTGTGTAGAAATATCGGATCGATAATGTTAATCTCTTCGACTAGGTGAACTAGGAGGTGCGTCATAATATTGAAGAAGGATGGTGGGAACACCAACTCGAAGATGACAAGACATTGGATCACATCTTTCTGTAACCTTGGTACACTATCTAGACTGATTACCTTCTGAGAAATTGCATTGAGAAACGCACATAGCTTCACAATAGGTACTCGAACATTTTCCTGCAGGAGTCCCCTCAATGCAATCGGAAGCAGCTGGGTCATAAGCAGTGGCAGTCATGAGACTTTAGGTTTTGAAATTTTTTCTCTGCCATATTTATTATTCCCTTTATGTTCGACGAGAAACCAGACGGAATCTTGATATTGTAAAGGACTTCAAAAAAGATTTCCTTCTCTTTTTTGGTAAGAGCGTATCTGGCAGTACCTTCAAACAGCTCTGGATGCATGTCGTCTCGGTCTTTCATACGTTGTTGGTCCTGCTGTCCTTTAGGTGTATCTTTGCTCTTCCCATACACGCCCAAGAAGCCTAGCAGCGTCACGCAAAGATTCCTCGTTAGGTGCATCACGTCAATTACATAGAGGACATCTAGGACTTTCCAATAGGGTAGCTCCCAAAATATAGATTTCTTTTTCCACATGGGTGCATGTCCGACATCGTCCTTCGGAACAGATTGTCTACCAGGACCCTTTCCAAAGATTACTTTTAAATCCTTCACCATATCAAATACATCATCACCAGTACGGTGGATAGGCTTACACCGGTTGTCTGCCTCACCATTGAAATGCTTACCTTTCTTTCTTAGGGTGTGCGTGGGCAGAAGAAAATGATGATTCCCCGGGTACACATTCTTCTTACATTTATCCAAATATATACTTTCAGTCTCATTTAAATAGTGTGTGCATGCATTGTATCCCTTGTTTGTCTGTCCTGAAATCTTACTAAGAGCAGGCCAATCATTGATTGTTATAAACAAAAACGCTCGTAGGTCAAATTTCTCCTACTTGTTCTCATCCCACACACATACACCTTGTCCGTGCCACAACTGTAAGAGTTCTTTAACTAATGGCCTTAGGTACACATCAATGTCGTTGTCGGGTTGCTTCGGGCCTTGGATGAGCACTGGCATCATAATGAACTTCCGCTTCATGCACAACCAAGGAGAAAGGTTATAGATACACAGAGTCACGGGCCAGGTGCTACGACTGCAACTCTGCTCCCTAAAAGGATTCATGTCATCTGTACTTAGACCAAACCATAAGTTCCTCGCGTCACCTGCAAAGTCTGGGAACTCTCTCTCGATTTTTCTCCACTGCGACCCATCAGCGGGGTGTCTCAACATCTCGTCTTTCTTACGGTCTTCCATGTGCCATCGCAACAACTTGGCATGCTCTTTGTTCCTGAACAAACGTTTTAACCGGATATTATAGAAGCATACCACATCATCTTGGAAGGAACCCTCTTCATGCGGTGCTCGCCCTCAACATCACCAGGTTCATCTCGTCTTATTTTATACCGCAATGCAGTGCATACTGTGCATGCATCCAAATTCTCGTACTCCTCGCCGCGGTAGAGGATGCAGTCATTAATGCATGCATGTATCTTTTGCACCTCTAATCCTAGAGGGCAGACAACCTTCTTTGCTTCGTAGGTACTGGCAGGCAGTTCGTTATCCTTTGGAAGCAACTTCTTCATTATTTTCAGCAACTTTTCAAATCCTTTGTCAGTCACACCGTTCTCTGTCTTCCATTGCAGCAATTCTAGTGTGCCCATCTTCACAATTTTGGTACAACAATTTGTTGTGATCCTCTTGAGGGAAATATGCCCTGAGAGGCAATAATAAAGTTGTTATTATGTATTCCTTACATATGATAGATGTTTATTTTACATGCTAGAATTGTATTGATCAGAAACATCAATACATGTGTGTTTAATAAACAAAAAGGGTTCCTAGTTATGCCTCTCTTATAGACTAGCTTGTTGACTAACAAGATGATCAAGGTTTCCTGATCATGGACATTGGATGTTGTTAATAACAAGGTCACACCATTGGTGGAATGATGTGATGAACATTCATCCGAAGTATAGCATTACGATCATGTCATTATGTTTATATTGCTATAACATCATACGAAGTAATCTTTATCCTTAGACCATGAGATCATGTTAATTGCTAACACCGGAAGAGTATCTTGATAACATCAAACGTCACACCGTAACAGGGTGACTATAAAGATGGGTTCAGTACTACGAAGGTGTTATGTTGAGGCTCTTGGATCAAGAGTGGAATTTGTCAATCCCGATGACGGATAGATATACTCTGGGCCCTCTCGGTGATATCACATTGAGATAGCTTGCAAGAAAGTGATGTGATCACTAGAATGTTATATCACGGGAACGAGAAAAGAGTGCATGTCGGTAACGAGATCAAACTAGGCATGGGGATACCGATGATCGAATCTCGGACATGTAATATATCGCGAGACAAAGGGATTTAGTTACAAGTGTTAAAGGTTCTCACAATCACAGAAGTCATCGTTGAATGTGTAGGAGTCAGTACGGATCTCCAGGTCCCGATGCTGATTATTGATCGGAGAAGGGTCTCGATCATGTCTGCATTATTCGCGAACCATAGGGTGACACACTTAAGAGTTACCGGACACCATTTTGGAGCACATATGTTTCAGACGAAAGAATTGCAAAGCGCAGGAATTGTTTCAATAGAAACCGGAAATTGTTTCGGGTGAAATTGCAGAAAGTGGTTCTGCATGTGATATTGAAATATTGCAAGGGGCTATATGTGAATGTTTGTTAATTAAAGTAATTAACAAAATTCTGAATAAATTTAATAAAAGAGTTTTATTAAATGAGAGAGCATTAAACTTGGAGAATTTTAAAGCATTTAAAGTGGAGACTTTAAAAGGGAATGTGAAGAGGCATTTTAATGTGGAGGGGTTACCACCACATGAATGGGGGAGGTGAGGGGTCACCCCCCATGCGCCGGCCATGGATAGGAGGGGCACCCCCTTCTCCTATAAAAGGCCACCCATTCCCTCCTTTCATCCTCACACCTCCTTGTGAAGGATCTCTCTCCCCCTCTAGAATTATTCCCCCATGGTCTCGGATTAGCGAGATACATGTTCCCGGTGGCATTTTGTCCGGAAGGAGTTGGTGCTTCTGCTGGATCGCTGGAGCAAGGAGGTGGAGGTTGTCCGGTGGCTTGAACGTGTGTGCGAGTATGGATGCGCTGCTGAGTTGTGGCGCTCGGACTTCCTCATGATCTTGAGATCGGCAAGTGTATGACTACATCAACCACGAGTTCCTACTCGTTAACAAAACTCGTTGTCTTCGAGGGTAAGTTCTCGTTGGATGTATGTCCACCCGTTGCTTTGTACCTAGTAGATAGATCTTGGCGTATAGTTTTCTATGCTGCGGACCCAACACCTCTAACATCCGCTTGAACTTCAACCTCTCCCTTTCAGTTATCCATTCTTCTTGGGCATCAGAAATGGCCCGACTAAGATCATCATCGGGCAGATCTGATGCCTGTTCTTCATCTTGTTCTTCATTAATGTCTTCCATTGTAGTACCATCATATTCAGGGGACATAGTAGGGTAGTCGTTATCATTCTCTTCTCCTTCGTTGTCTTCCATCATAACCTCTCTTTCTCCATGCTTGGTCCAACAATTATAGCCGGTCATGAAACCGGATCGAAATAGGGGGCTGTGAAGGACTCTTGAGGAAGAGTATTCCTTATGATTCCGATAGACATCAGATGGACAAGACATAAAACCATTCCGCTTGTTTGACTCAGCGAGAAGGATAAAAGAGTGCATGCCTTTAATGAACTCGCTAGAGAGTCGGTCAGCGTACATCCGTTGCCGGCTCATCTGCATTATATAATTAATTAAGTACATCAAACATAATCATGATGATAAAATTAGTACTGGTCTAAAAAACAAAATTAAAGCCAACAACCGGGACTAAAGGTATGATGAACCTTTAGTCCCGGTTGGAGGCACCGACTGGGACTAAATGTGGATGTGGCGACAACATGTCGACACTATGTTCTCAGTGGGCAACACTAAGCCAGTAAATGGCGACACTATTTTGGGTGGGTGGCATCACTAGGGGTGAGCGTGTCGACATTATGTCTTCAGTAAAAGACGAGCTTCTCGAAGATGTATTGTGATGTCTTCTTATCAAGATTTTATGAATTAACCCTATCTTTGTTACAATTTTTTCAGTTTGTTGAAGGTAGGTAGACGAAGAAGGGTATTTTGCCCAGCTAGTTAGAATGATGAACTCACACATGTGTGTGCTTCTAAAATCAAATTTCGAGACTATATGCCAAAACAAGATATATAGATAGAATCCACATATTGTGATATTTACCTTAGAGTTCCTTACATTAATACAAGATAGATAGAATTTAAACATCGATCTCATGTTATCATTGCAAAAATTACTACCAATCTAAATCCACAAATCCATCTACAAGATAGAGCATGAAATGAGCTAATATAGCAATGAGAGTTCAAAGGATGAAGTTGCTCACCTTTTAGAACCTTTGGATAGATGGGGCACCACAAAATATAGACAAATCTTGAGAGAAAATTGGGCATGAACTCGAGCTTGAAGCAAGAAAGAGAGATGAGCCACCAACTTGAAATGGTGGCTCGAGCAGGTGGGGGAAGAAGATATAGCCAGGCCTTTAGTCCCGGTTTGTTATGCGAACCGGGACTAAAGGTCTTTAGTCCCGGTTCGTATAACAAACCGGGACTAAAGGGTCTGGCGCCCGACCCAGCCTGCCTGAAACCCTTTAGTCCTGGTTTGTTACACGAACCGGGACTAAAGGTTTTTTTTGAACCGGGACTAGTGCCTGCCACCCCTTAGGGCCAGATCTAGTCGTTGGGACCGGGGCATTAGTCTCGGTTTGTAGCAAAACCGGGACTAATACCCCTAGACCAAAGGTCTGTTTTGTACTAGTGGGTAGTGCCCTCAAGTTATGCCACTTGGATGGTTCTATACCAGTGGTGGTGGAGGGGGCTTGGCCCTGACGCCCGCTGAAGGCCGCGGCATGGCGGCGATCAGGGCGATGGCGAGGAAGAAGGCGAGGTGGCACTTGGATGGCTCCATCGATCTCTTTCTTTTTTTGCTTGCGTGCTGTGAATGACCTCACGAACATACCCTGGTGATCCATTTATATGAGATGTGATGCGTTGAGATAAGGATACGAAGATGTGTGTTTGGTTAAGATCGATTTCTTATCTGGTCGTATCAGGCGCGGGTTTGGTACGCGTACCTACCTGGTTGTTTGGATACTGAGTATTTGGCTCGATCAGGTTTTACCTAAACGGGTTTTAGGAGAATCTTTTTTTTGAGACAGGGTTTAGGAGAAATATTAGGAAAACTTGTTTTAAGTTGTTGCACTAGGGGAGAAATAAAAGACGCTGACGGCTAATATCTATGTCGACGGCAAAATGTTGGGCCGTCAGTGAAGGCCCCGAGATAGGCAGCTGAGCAAACTTGTCGTCGGTCCAATTTGTCGTCGGTGTAGGACGGGATAGGACAGCGGCAGCCGTCGGCGTAGGGATTGGATGTGACGGCGGTGTGATGGTGTAAAGTCTACACCGACAACGTAGTAGGTTCATACCTACGCCGACGGCATATTTTTCCTTCTTGCCATATTAATCCTAGAAAAATTATAACTAAATCAGTCTAATTCAGAAAAAATACATATAATATATAATAATTTGCATAAAAATAAGATCTATCTATCTAAACTCAAATATTACATATTTATGTTGAATAAAATATAAAACATTACATATAGTTTTCTGTTACACATTTTCCATTTTCCAAGTGTCAAAAACGGAGTGTTTTGTGAAGCAACCACCAAATGAAAGTTTCAAAATGGCACCACCCCATTTTTTAAATATACTAGGACACCTTGCATGGATAATGTTCCAACCGGGATATCTTAAACCTTTCTGTCCATCCCTCTTGAAAAAGATAAATTCCTGCCGAATCGGTAGAAAGTGGGACTGATTTGAACTACAGGTATATGATCTGATTCTTATGATTTTTTGGAAAAAAAATCATTTGTAGGTTTAAAATATGCTATTCCATCAGAGATGCACTACAAGTTTAGTGAGACTCAGCCCCGAGCTAAGAATCTTCATGCCCGCCATTTTGACCATAGCTTGAAACGGGCATAAGAAATTTTAAAACAATCCAAACAATATAAAATCTTCTGGTGTCATATTATGTGATATATTTACAAAAAAAATAAAAAAATTGGTATACTAATTACATCTCAAAAAACCTTCACAGAAATGAGCTGTCATGTACGAGGTTTCATGGCTTTCAGACCAAATGACCAATGTTATCGCTAGAATCGTGGCATAGTTTATGATAATGTGTACACATGTGCATCATGGGATGACGAACAATCTCGCGGGAGAAATTATTCCTTTTCATCGCATAAAAAACCACTTTACATTTTCCAAGTGTCAAAAATAGGTTGTTTTCTAAAGCAATCACCAAATGAGAGTTTTAAAATGATACCACCCCATTTTACAAAAATAATAGGCCATCTTGCATGAACAATATCCCAACTAGGATATCTTAAATTTTTTCGTCCATCCCTCATGGAACAGACAAATTCCTGCCGAATCTGTAGAAAGTGTGTCGGATTTGAACTACATGTATATAATCTGATGCTTATGATTTTTTGGAAAAAATCATTTTTCGATTCACAATATGCTATTTCATCAAAGAGTCACTACAAGTTTAGCAAGGCTCAGCCCCAAGCTAAGAATCTTCATTCCCGCTGTTTTGACCATAGTTTGAAACAGGAGTAAGAAATTTGAAAATGATCCAAGCAATATAAAATAGTCGTGTGGTGTCATATTCTGTGACATGTTTACAAGAAAAAATAACAAATTTGATATATTGATTGCATCTCAAAAAACCTTAACAGAAATGAGCTATCATGTTCGAGGTTTCATGACTTTCAGGCCAAAAAGACCAATGTTATGTCTAGAATCGCGACATAATTTGTGATACTATACCCATATTATGCACACATATGCATCATGGGATGGCAAACAATGTTACAGGAGGAAGTTTTCCTTTTCGTCTCACTAAAAAGCCATTTTTCATTTTCTGAGTGTAAAAAACAGGGTGTTTTGTGACGCAACTACCAAATAAAAGTTGGTACCATCCCATTTTACAAAAATACCAGGCCACCTTGCATGGACAATGTCCCAACCGGGCTATCTTAAACCTTTCCGTCCACCCCTCATAAAAAAGATAAATTGCAGCCGAATCGGTAGGAAGTGAGTCAGATTTGAACTATAGGTACATGATCTGATGCTTATGATTCTGTGGAAAAATCATTTTTAGGTTCAAAATATGCTATTTCATCACAGATGCACTTCAAGTTTAGTGAGGCTCACCCCCGAGCTAAGAATCTTGATGCCCGTTATTTTGACCATAGTTTGAAACAGGCATAAGAAATTCAAAAACAATGTAAAATTTTCGCTGGTGTCATATTATGTGACATATTTACAAGGAAAAATATCAAACTTGGTATATTGATTGCATCGCAAAAAAACCTTCACAGAAATGAGCAATCATGTTCGAGGTTTCATGACTTTCAGGTCAAACGACCAATATTATATTTAGAATCGCGGCATAATTTGTGATAATGTACACATGTGCATCATGGGATGGCGAACAATGTTCCAGGAGGAAGTTTTGCTTCCTTTGCACCAAAAAGCCATTTTTATTTCCAAGTGTCAAAAAAGGGGTGTTTTGTGAAGCAAACACCAAATAAAAGTTTCAAAATGGTACTACCCTATTTTAAAAAAATACTAGGTCGCCTTCCATGGACAAAGTCCCAACCAGGCTATCTTAAACCTTTCCATCCATCCCTCATGAAAAAGACCAATTCCTGCCGAATCGATAGGAGGTGGGTCAGATTTGAACTACAAGTACATGATCTAATGCTTATGATTTTTTGCAAAAATCATTTTAGGTTCAAAATATGCTATTTCATCAGAGATGCACTGCAAGTTTAGCGAGGCTCAGCCCCGAGCTAAGAATCTTTATGCCTGCCGTTTTGACCATAGTTTCAAACGGGCATAAGAAATTCAAAAATGATTCAAACAATGTAAAATCTTCACGTGGCTCCTTTTTATTAAAGAGTATATATTAATATCGCGGAGATACCAATTACACTCAGCCTCTACAATAACGCATGACCTAGAGGCCTCAGGATGCACACATCTCAGAAAAAAGGAAGAAGAATTACAAAAAAAAGTCCCGCTATAGATAAATTCTCATAGAAATGACACTACACCACCAGAACAACACCAGTAATCCACCTCTCCAATAACAACGTCTTCAAAAAGGAAACAGTGCACAAGTGCCATCGTTGCCCGGTCAAAGATCATAGGTATTCACCTGAGAGAAAGTCCTCACTCGCAAAACAATGCCTTCAACAAGGCCATTGACAGGCACAACCAATTAAGGCCAAACCTTAAATTTTCACCCTGCAAGGTCGGACTGGGAACTCAAATCACCATCGATGTCCTCATGTTCTTGCTTTTTTGACATTCTCCGCATCTGACTTTACCATGGATCGTTGAAGCTGACACATGATGGTAACAAACAGTAGAGCTTTGCAAAGCTCCCGCTAGAACCAAACGGCCAGAAAAAACATGGGTACGCACGACCGAATACCTTCCAATCCAGCAATCACCCGGCCTGATGTGCCCATGGGATTTCACCGGCGGAGCCTTCCGAAACTCAACACTCCATCTAGATCAACAAGGGAAAGCATCAAGCAGATCGTCGTCTTCGTGCGGGAGGAAACCTAGGACCACCTTCATTATTCAAAAACACCAGCAGGCCCCCATGCTGCCGATCAGAACAACAAAGGAGAGGGCAAGGCAAGCCGAAGACAAGTACCAGATCGGACCTAGAGGTCTAGATCGAACCCATCTCTCATCATGCCTCGTGACCTCACTTTCCCGCTCTGGCTCGCGGACACCAATGGCTAAAAGTACCATGGCCTCGCCGGGATCCCGCCATCAATTCGGGTTAAAAGGACGATCTAGGTCTTCCAAAGGAATCCCCAACACCAGCGCCTCCTCCACAAGATTGCCACCACGGGGAACCACCGCTGCCACCCTGACCTAGGGACGCTGCCCAGGTCGCAGCGAATCGGCCTCCACCACCACCTCCCCTGTAGCTCCGGCTTACTCCTCTGACGTACCACCCTCCCAGCCACCTTCGGCAGCTAGTCATGCCGCCATCGTGGCGAGGGGCGGCGGCAGCGGTGGCGAGAGGATCAAACGACTAGAGGACTCTGGTGGGACGTAGATCGCCGCTGGTGCCACCCTAGGGTGTGACATGGTACTGATGGTAACTCCTCCGCCACGCCTGTCCCACCTGCCGGTGACAAGGACAGACAGAGTGGTCGCAACATCCCAGACTCCTTGGCCTGCTTGCTGTATTCACCTCCCTCGCCAATCCCTTTCCTAGTGCGCTCCTACAAGGGCAGTGACAGCGGGCAGCAACTAAGGATGAACAGTAGTCCCATTACTGGTTTAGGGAAAGCGAGTTTTTGCAAAAGCAATTATTAGTAGTTTTTCTCAAAACGCAAAATAACAGGTGTACGAGGAACTAATTTTGCTAATATATAGATTAGTTGGAGTATCCAAACAACGTTTTCCTTAGGGAGTGACTAATCGCTAGCTGTTTTAAAATGCAAAAACAGACACATTTTTGTAACCAATAAGAAGTGGATAGTTGTACTATAGAAAACTAAAGAAAAGAATGATAAAAATTGTCTCTTTTCAGTCATCCCAAACAGACACATTTCGACCTTCTTCCCTTAGTCCCTTACTTTGGTCCGATAGCTCATTGTTCTAGCATGTTGAGTTATCATTGTCTCAACTGATTTTCATAGCCTGTGGCTAAAAAAGACCAATAAACCCTCCACGCCTTCCACCCATTCTTTCCAGATAGATTCATCATTGTTCTATGTAGTGGTTTATTGTATTGTAAGAGATAAGACACGATAAAGAGAATATAAAAAGTACTGCAAATGGCCTATCAAATAGTAGGTCTCGTAGGAGAGAGGTGCTTGAGAGTTAACACGGTCGGTGGAAGTACAAGTTACATCAAGGACCCCATAAAAATGAAAATTGCATCCAAGTTCATGCATTTATTAGCACAGGGACCGTGAAAACTGAGCAATGGAGTTCGTATTTTAGGTTTGCGCATACTAGCATTCATCATGCTAAAGTAGAATCTTTCTAGATGCTAAGAATTGGAAATAAGATCAAGAGGTTGGCAATGTTTGGATTTGCTATTCTTAATCCAACGGTCAATGTTCAAAGTTAATCCGTATACTATGCAGTGGTTTATTGTATTGTAAGAGATAAGACACGATAAAGAGAAGATAAGAAGTACTGCGAATGGCCTATCAAATGGTAGGTCTCGTAGGAGAGAGGTGCTTGAGAGTTAACACGGTCGGTGGAAGTACAAGTTACATCAAGGACCTCATAAAAATGAAAATTGTATCCAAGTCCATGCATTTATTAGCACATGGACCATGCAAACTGAGCAATGGAGTTTGTGTGTTTAGGTTTGCACATACTAGTGTTCATCGTGCTAAAGTAGAATCTTTCTAGATGCTAAGAATGGAAAAGAAGATAAAGAGGTTGGCAATGTTTGGATTTGCTTGTCTTGATCCAACGGTCAATGTTCAAAGTTAATCCGTACACCATGCAGTGGTTTATTGTATTGTATTATATTGCAAGAGATAAGACACGATAAAGAGAAGATAATAAGTATAGTATTGGGAATGGCCGATCTTTTGAATAACCTTTCCTCCTAATGTTTGGGAAGCAAGTGAACATTTCGAAAACCGGTAAACTTTTTTATTTTTATGCCACCAAGGACCAAAGTGGTTTCCTTCCTATGTACTCCTCGTCCCTACTCCACACCAACGCGCGGCTACCAAACACGCCAGAGACACAGAGTAACCGTACCAAGGCATTCCCAGAGCCATTCCGTACCAAGACACGAGTAACCGTACCAAAACCCCCTCCTTCAAAGAGCCATTCCCAACTTCGAGAGGCCGCATTTGGATCTTCTCTAGCACGCACTTCACACATTTTTCTCGCCATCTCACCCGTAGCATCGATCCTTCCAGCCTGCCAGCCCTGTTCTCCAAATAAGCCCAACAGTCATAAAATAGATTCGCCCTTGCCCCCAATCATTCGGACGTGATGGTTGTGGATTCGAGGCATAACCAGCGGAACAACGTCTAGACGAAGGTCGGCGACGACGTCTTCAATGAAATAGCTAAGAGTCTGTACACTACCAGCGCCGTTTGGCTGGCCGCATGCTCCAAGGAGCTGTACCGCCAAGTTGCTGGCGGAAAAGGTAGTAGATGCCCTAAAGACATCTGCTGGACTTTGGTCTCCTGCAAGGATGTCTACGACCACAAGATCACATGCAACTATTGCCGGTGTGTCTGCACGGAGCCAGGATGCGAGTTCACCGGCATCAAGAAAGTGTTCATCGAGCACCTCATATATGCCCACTCGATGACAGTGCCCAGATACAGCCCCAAAAAATGGGACCCGTCTATGCTGGTTCGTGCACCGGGCTCGCTCAGAGCTGAGGTCATCGGCATTGGGAAGGAGGGCAAGCTGTTCGTCGCCCAAATTGACGGGCATAGAACAGACATGCTCCTGTCCATTAGGCCGGTCAGGTCGGTGGTGTGCGAATCGCCGCGGTACGTGGTGAGGTTTTGGTCGTTGGCCTTGTTCGCTAGTTTCAATCAGTTTGTAGTAAAGAGGTCACCCGAGACAACGATTAGGCCGTCGCCAGCCAACGCCGCGCAGGAAGTTCTCATGTCTTTTCTGTCCAAGCAGCAGCTTTACTGGCATACTACTAAACCTGTCGTCGGACAAGATTCACCGGTGAGATATCACATCTTAATCCTCTTGTGATGATCCTACTGTGAGTGTATGTAATATTGTACTAATTAGCTAGTTTATGTTGGTGGCAGATTCCCTTCGTAATTGGAATTGCCGAAATTAAGGATCCCAAATTTCCTGGTTTGTCGTATGAATTTCACATGTATGCTGCTGATCTAGAGGCCGATAGACGACAATGAAACGAGAGACGCGTCCCAGGTAGGAAATCAAGGGCGCAGCCCGGCCAACACTTTGACACGCTGAAGCATTCTCGTTTCTTCGAGTACGTATGATGGGACATGTAGTGGTTCCTAGCTTAGTGTAAGCTTGTAGGTATACACAACTAAGTATTTTGTATGGAGTTCACCTACGGCTAATCTATTTTGTAGTAATACCTACGTATGTACTTAGACTTATTCAGATCGAGTGGAGAAAATGCATGGTCATGGTTTCCTTTTGAAACTTGGCTTTGCCACATTGTTGTACATCCATTGAATTTCAATATCGACATTGCTGAATCTGTCAATTCTTTTGTGCATTTTCCGCCACAGTTGAATCGTTCACTTTAAATTGCTGCTAAATCTGTCATGTGCTGCTGAATGTGAATGGGACGCGTGCTCGTCGCCCTTGTACATGGCCGTGTCACAATCTAGATGAGACTTGGGCATTTTGGGTTGCATATGGGGTTCACACAGTCATTGATGTGAGAAGATGGTACTCAAAGCAGACTTGATCGTCAGTTTTGCTTGCTCCAATGGTCGAGTGTTATTGGTGAAAAGGATAAACGGATCGTGCGACAAGGTTTTTAGAGCTAAAACAAAAACTAGTTCTCTCTGTACTGCTATTGTATTTCATGGTCTGTATTGCTGAACTGGTCACTTCTAAAATGATGCTGAATTGGTTAAGTGCTCCTGAATATGAACTTCGAATCTGTTGATAATTTTTCTATCTTATTCTGTACTGCTGAATTTTGACATGAATAGCTACCAAAAAGAATTATCGCTTTTCCCCTCCCTCTCTGAGGTCTTTGTTTCGAATCCGGTCGAGCACATCACAATGCCATTTTTATTAACCAGGAGAAGAAATCTAGTAGTAGCTCATTCGGCACCTCTTTAGCCCAGAACATTTTTATTCATTCTTTTCGGCGTTAGGGGACTGCTGACCACAGCCGAGTGAAATTTGAGAAAGGATCCCATAGAGCATAGACGAGAACATATTAATTCAATCTTTTAGGGGTTAGGAGACTTCTGAGCATAGCCCACTAAAATTTGAGAATGAAGCTCATGGAGCATAATCTACGGAGTATAACCCACGTAGAGCAGCCTATGTAGAATAGCCAAACTCTTTTTAATTCGGTCTTTTGGGCATTGCCCCCACCTCTCAAAATAAAAAAACTCTGCCTACCCATGTTTTTAAGAAAATACTCCATTATGTGGCATTTTATAAATTGAGATGCCAGGAGCGCTGCCCTTTTATATTTTAAAAGAGATAAACATAGACACACAAAATATTTTTAAGAAGACTAATACATAAATTGTAGTACTAATAAAAGTTTAATGATATTTATTCTATAAATATCTTTGTTGTAGTGGCAATACACTCAATTTATGTTTATTTGATTTGAAGGTCTTTTGTTCAAATTTTATCTTGGGTTTACATTTTTTCTTCTAGCGATATCGCATTACGAGAGGCTGACATCACGGACCCAGTTAGTTTTGAGTGTGGGTTCAAAAAAAAGTTTAAATACTTGTACAGAGAGGCTCGCATCAGAGACCCACCAGACAGAACATACATGGCTGTATCAGGGAGCCACAAGCCAGAATATGCTAGAGAGCCTGACATAAGGGCCCCAGCAGTAAGACCATGCATGGCTACCATGGTGAAAACAACAGACGCGGCCAAAAAAAAGTCCATCTCACACACGTTGCACTTATAGATAAGCTGACATGTCGAACCTAGTAGGTCCAAGCATATCCCATGAAATTAGCCTATCAGCCCCAAGCATAGCCCAATACCTTCTAATTCGGACTTTTCGTGGTCTTGTGGTCACCGACCATTAGGAGTGAGCCAATGGAATATAAGCCATGACGAATAGGGAATCCGCCCCGAGTGAGCCTAGAATCTTTTTAATTCGGCTTTTCCGAGCATTTTTTCTACTCTAAGGCTCACATCTGGGACCCGAAAAAACAGTCCAACATACACACGTTTCTTTCAAATAGAGGCTGTCAGCTGGGACCCAGCATAGATATGTTTCCTGCACAGAGGTGATTGACATCTATGGCCCAGCAAGTTTCCAAGGTCAAAACAGCGGACATGGATAAAAAAAGTCCATCATACGCACGTTTCATTAACAGAGAGGCTGATATGTGGGACCCAGCAGCGTGACCTTATACAGATGTTGTATCGAGCAACGTAGCCAGTTCGAAACAGGGAGGCGCAAGTGAGAAAAAAGTTCAGCATGTACACGTTTCTTGTAATGAGATGCTAAAATGGGGGATCCAGCAGCGTGAGAAACGGTAGATTCATCGAGCAACACTATCTAGTTCGCAACAGGGTAGCACTATAGAATAAAAAACTTCCATCATACCCACGATTCTTCTAATGTGAGGCTGACATAAGGGACCCACCAGCCAGAATAAACGGCTGATGCAACGAGCAACGCTATCAAGTTCGGAACACGAAGGCGCGACAGAGGATAAAAAATCCATCATACATATGTTTCTTCTAATGAGTGGATGACATGTGGGACCCAACATCGTGATTAAACGGTAGCTGCGTCAAACAGCGCTATCAAGTTCGGAACAGGGTAGCGCGAGCCAAGGAAAAAAATTCCATCATACACAAGTTTCTTCTAATGAGAGGATGACATGTGGGGCTCAGGAGATTGGTTAAACGGTAGATGCGTCGAGAAGCGCTATCAACTTCCAAAAGGGGTGGCCAGCGCAGGAAAAAATTCCATCATACACACGTTTCTTCTAATGAGAGGATGACATGTGGGTCCCAGAAGGTTGATTAAATGGTAGATGCATCGAGCAGCGCTATCAACTTTGGAACAGGGTAGCGCGAGCGAAGGAAAAAAATTCCATCATACACACGATCCTTCTAATGGGAGGCTAACATGTGGGCCCTAGCAGCCTGACTAAACGGCAGACGCATCGAGCAACATTATCGAGTTCAAATCAGGGAGGCACGACCGAAAAGTATGGTCCACTAGAGACACTGACGTCCGGGATCCACATGCCTCAAAAGACTTCGGGGAGTCAACATTGCGCGAGGAAACAAAAATCTTGCTACTACCACGCGTTGGTCGAGCTTCCTCCATGTTTTTAGCGGATCCGTCATAGTAGAGGGCCATGAAACCGGCAAAAAAAGTTTTCCATCGGCCATGGCCAAGCCGAGAATTTCATCGCCGAAGACGCGCCTTCTACGATGACCGTCGGACAAGTCATTGTGGAAGGAAACTTTTCTTGTAGTGAATACTTTTGGTTCTCTCTTCTCTTTCTTCGGGTAATCCCGATGATTCCAAAATGATTTACAAGCATCATCAAACCCTATGGTTCAGGAACATAGCAGACATGATCGAGACGCCTCTCGGACCACAAATCATCAGCGGGATTTGGATACCCATAATGACCACTTTGCATTCTAGGACTAAAATGTCATTTTAACCATACACGTTGAGCCCAATTTTCTTTGTTACTTTGATACATGACTTTTCTGAGATCTAATTATCAGTATCATCATACCTAGTTCAATCTCGTTACCGATAAGTTCTAGTTAACTTGTTCCCGTGATATTCCATCATCATGATCTAGTCATACGCTACAGCTATAGAGTGGGCCTAGTGTATGTTCCCATCACGCGGGAGAACAAATAACGATCTTGATACATGCGTCTCAACCTATCCCTTCATAATACCAGATATGCACCTTTATGATCACCATGTTATGATGTGACAGTGATTAGATATGATCTCACGGTCTAAGGAGTAGGATACTTTGTTTCCTAATTATTGCAATGATGAACTTTGTGACTTGACCCATGTTACAATACTTATGTTGGGTACATTGTCTATCACATCATTCATCTAATGACATCATCTCATTGTCAATCTATTATATATTAAAATTACATGACGGGTTAACCAGAAAAAAGAGAAATATGGTAGAAATTCCCACAAAAATTAGAAACATCTAACCATCGATTTACTACTAGAGAAAACCACAACCAATGGATTATAGGAATAACTAATTGACAATCAAGTTATGAGAAATTACCCACCAATTCCATCACTAATTTTCCCGGTACCTCTTCAGTCTTATTGGATGGTGCGTTCTTCTAAAACAAAAAAAATCAAAGTCTATGCGTTAAAAAAAATTAAAGGCTGCATCTACTTCATCCTCAACCCGCCGCCATGTCCTCTATGGTACCGTATATGCATGTAGGTATTTCTGCATGAGCTTGATCTGCTCCTCACGCTCAACTTTGCACCCGTGTACTAATCTAGAATCTAGAATCTAGAACTTACAAATTTGGATGATCAGATCGAGAAAGCAGTCCGACACCGATGGCCACACGATCCCGGTGGCTGACGACCACACGACACAGACTATTGGCGACCATCTCTTGATATATATTGCAGCCTACGCCCCAAATGACGAACAAGCACTGGCAATCTGGTATTGATTGTATGCCTATGCTTTCCTGACATCTGATACTCACGTTCAGCTTTGCGGCCACATCTTGCTCAGTTGTAGCTCCTATATCTTCTTGGTAGAAATCGCAGACATACAGTGTTGTAAAAATTGGAACATGCATCAAGATTGCTTTGTTCCTATGTAATTAATCAATTCCACACCGAAGTGGCAGAATTACAGCGACTCGGTCACTCGGATGAGGCGACACTCAAGTTGTGGAAGTATGCATAGAAGTCGCGAAAGTTTGCATTGGTGCACTGGCCCGTGTGAATCTCAATCGATGATGTTCGGATAACGACCTCCATGGCATAATCTACTTGTACTGATTACGAAAAGATAAGTGAAAGCAAGATATGGCAACATGCGTTAGTTGTTCTTAATTAGAGAGGCTCATGGATCCATAAAGAGATGAGACTGAAACCACAAAACATAGTGTTTTTTATGGTTTACGAGTAACTCTGTCATTGCTAACCTAAAGAGGATCCCTCCCAGAACCTCTTTGTAACCAAGTGCACTACAACTTTAGCGATAATTGGTGGTGCAGTAACTAGCGAGAGCAAAAAATAGACTAACAATTACAAGGGAGTAAGGCATGCGTAAGTGGTTTGACTAGCTGCAGCTGCCGGAGAAGACCAATGTGCGCCTCCGCAAGCAGCGAATGTGCCAAGGAATGTGTTATGTGATTGTGGCTGCAAAGAAGTGCAATCACATGTCAGCCCTAGCACCGTGAACTGTGATTGTGTCACTTTGAAACTGGGATGACCTTCTACTTGCTGCTAATATCCTTAAAAAATATGCTCGAGGGCCCTTGCACTGGGAACCGTGACTACAGTTTCAATTTTTTTTCCCTATATGGGTCACTACCAAAGTATAATACTGCTAACAGTTATTCGGTTCTGCATCTAGAGGCAAAAAAAAGTTACCCTCTTCGACCCAAATTAGTTGACTCAAATTTGTCAAGATACGGATGTATCTAATACTAAATCATGTCTAGATATGATAGAATCTAGAAAAATCTAAGTTAACTAATTTGGGTCGGAGGGAGTACTAAATATTAGTATCTAGGAATTATTCCCACATGGATTTGCTTTCTCTATGTAGTTCAGTATAATTTCTCTTTCATGGTGGTTTCCTGTTGGCGCTAGAAACTCTTTTGCATTTTTTGTCTAAAGTATTAATATTTCATCTTCATTTGTAGGTTCTCACACAACAACGAGCGGTACGAGTATGAGGATAACATATCATGGTTTTATTGGTGATGTTAGCACTCTGTAGTCTGGACTTTGGACCTACCAATGAAAGTCATTGTCATTCAATTGCTTCTTCACAAGGTATACAAAATATCGCCATGTCCATTCAACTGGTCATGGTTACTAGAGACAAGCACGTTCCCTTTTTTTCACGATAAAATATCATAACTACGATGTTATTCAGGGTGTTATTTGCCTTCCTATTACCCCAGGCTCCTAGAAAACGCATGTGCACTAACAGATTTATGTTCTAGCATTTAATTAGCAACACATATTATGTATTCTGATGAACCATGCTAGAAGCATATTTGATGCGTGTATTGTTTCTCTGCCTACCGGTTCATCCGTTTGGAGAATATCCAGTATTCATCCTGCTTTATCACCCCTCTCCCAATAATTCATTGCCTTCCAATCTATTCAAGGTATAATTTCTTCATGTAATATTGTAAATATCCATCCACAAGAAGGGTCATTCATCAATCATTTCCAGCTTGGTCATGCGTGATTTCTCTTTGTCATCTGATTTGGTACTAAGCTAATCTGGTATTACTAGCAGGAGCATAAAAGAGAAGTAACCTAGCCATAAGACCTGATGCCTTCCAATTGATATTGTATCCACGCTAGAACTATAATTGAAGTAAAATATTTTTCCTCCATAGGATTAATTCCGGCTTTCTAGCTAGGATCGTATCATACCACATAGGTACACCAAAAACGGTGATGGGCATATATACGTGTGCATGACTAAGAGAAAGTAGTGTTGCGACTAGGTTTCAGAATTGATACTTGCCAATGCACGTTTGCTGACCCGACATCTCTAGACAACATAAGCAATACCACCAAGAAGCAACTGGTGTCTGCTGATAGGTATCATCATGTGTATGAGTAGTTGGTTATCAAAATGTAAGTTGATGGGTAACTAATACTGAGGTGCCAAGATTGTAAATCACTAGCAAAGATTAATCCTACATGTGTTCGTACTTTTACAAATTGTTGATACCATGCACCTGATATTAAAATTGATTTTCTTTTAACATAGGTAGATGCAAATTAATGAGAGGTCTACCAAACTAGGTTATTTAAAGGTGGCGCTTCAAAAGGGGACTACCATTGTTCTATGTACAAATACTTGATTGGTTTTAAAGTTATTTCTTTTAGAAACACTAAATAAGACATGCACAAAAGATAGAGAGACATAGAGCTATTGATCTGCACGGACGAGCAGACGACAATTGATCTAGAAGATGTTGGTGTCCTAAAAAAATCACTTTAAATTGCATAGACAAGTTAGTAAGAGAAATATAATAACCATCATTTGGTATTTAATAAACACCTTTCATTAACTCCTAAAAATAGAATCACATATAAAGTAAAGGTCAAAGTTACATCCATACGACTGTATACATGTCTAAAATGTTATGTACCTTGCAAAAAATGGGGTTAACACGAGAAAAAATATATCAGATAAAAAAGGTACCACTTTTTTAGTTAATAAAAAAAGGTAACATTCGATACAATATAGAGGATGCCCTCGCATTTGCGAGGGCCACCTTGCTAGTAGATATAAATGTCCATGATCAGGAAACCTTGATCATAAGTTAACCAATGAACTAGTTGAACAGAGGCTACTAGGGACTTGGTTTGTTTATATACCATACATGTACTAATGTTTCTGATTGATAAAGTTATAGAATGGTGTTGGACCACGTAGAGATAAACAAAAAAAATCCTACGCGGTACTCCCAAGAGCTAGCTTAGGCGATAGGCCACGAGATTACCACTAGACCCACAGGTGCGGATTATCGATGAAGCACGCCAGTTGATACAGTACCGATCGATCTCATGAACAGCTCCTCTGGATCCCACAAACTTCTTTGCCGGATCACCACAAAATCCTTTGCCTCTAGCGTCGCACGTGCAATGCCTCTACCGGTATGCACATGTACAGGAAGGAGATCCGGGCAGAGAATTGCTAGATCCTGTCTAGCTCGAAATGGGAGTGGAGAAAGTGATGGCTAGATCAGGGAACTATCCCTTGTCACTCCACTTATATACACTCCTAGTTGGGCTCAATGCTTGAGGCCCATCTAGGTCATATCTCAATCTCCACATGGATCTAATCCACATGGGATCCTTTCCCTTAAGTGTGTGACCCTATAGGTTTATATACACCTGGACACGACATGAGTCACCACTCCGACTGGATAGCTGGTAGAGGCCTCTAGAAAGACGTGCCAACTGCCAAGTGTTGCAAAGTCAGAAGACAAACCTTTCCAATGTGACTTTTGTCCTAGTCCCTTTGCCTCACAATATACCTGTTGAGATATAGGAGAGTGGTTGCCATCTGATCAATAGCTCAACTCTCTTCCCGTTCCGCGAAATATGATTCACTTGACTAACACTTAATCTGGCTCCTTGGTTAGCACTTAACCAAGTCACGCATGTCCATGCTTATGAATCATATCACACGAGAGGGGATGTAGAATATCTCTCCATTATGGAGGGGAAAATCCTATCTTGGTAATCCATGTCACGTAGCTTGATTCACAATCAACCCGAACTCTACCTTTATAACTGCCCATTTATGAAACAACGTTTGATAGAACGTAAGCTGGCGATCCACAACTCGGATCATGCAATCACCTCAGGTCAAAATATTCCATTGCATGAGACTGTAAATGGCAACATACTCGTTGCATCTTAACTGTGTGTCAATCCGACTCGCTAAACTACTTAGTCGAGTCCGTGTAAGTCGGAGTAACATCACCATCCCATGACAAATGGAACCTAGTCATCAGTAGACTTTCATATTGGTCTAAGCTGTGTCTCCGGCACAACCCTCAATAACCATTGACATCTAGTATGAACAACATGAATATATAGTTCCACAACTGAATCACATATTCAATGATACATATCCGTTGTTTATTCTAGGACAACTTAACAACTTTATAAATACACTAGGAATTACATCATACAAGATTGCCTCTATGGCATATTCCCAACACATGGTATAAAACCTATTATGAACTAATGAGATATGATAATAAACATCCATTATTATTTGTCTCTAGGTGATATCTCCAACAAAATTATTGTCAGATGAAAGAGTAGGAAGATAAGCAGATGAAACAAAGTTTTTCTGTGAAAATATCATCCGAGACTCTAGTGTAGGGGTGTTATAGAAGGGGCCAGAGGTCATCATACTATTCAACAATGAAAGCAATTCAAACCCCAAGAACGATACAGATCTAGTAATGAAAAATATCTATACAATGATATTTGAGCTACATACGTATGATTGGCTAAAACTACCTTGCAAACATGAGAAAAACAGACATCAAAACTGCACTTCACTAGGACTCCATTCAGTACCTAAGTGATCCACTATGCGAACAAGAGAAAGACAAACGTCGAAATTGCACTTTATTTCCACTACATTCAGGACCTTTCCCAGTATTTGAGCCTACAACACATGGAATACCTAGACATAGATTCAAAATAATAAAAATATAAAAAATAACGACTAATATATTTGCAAAGTGGGAGACTTTTGCAGGACAAAAAATTCTGTTGGGACAAATTCTACTACTAATGATAAATTCTTATGTTATTTAGACTCAAATAATCATTCTTTATTGCATGTCCTTAGTGCTGGTAGCACAATGGCTAGAAAAACCCCTGATCCAAATAAAAGATTGTTTGTGTAACTATTATTAGTCTAAAATGTTGAGTTTATTTAAAAAATAGCTGAAATGGTTCTGAATATTTCCTCTTGTAAAACAAAAACATGTGGCTGCAATGCGGTGATCTTGACATTAACTACTCTACTCAGATTGCACATTTGCATGTATATCAAAAGGAAAAATCAAAAATATTGAATGCTAAAACATATATATTATCATTTGCTTATTTTGGTTTTACTTCATAATTGATAAATAAAGCAAAAAAATATTGAAGGGTAAAACAAACATATTATCATTTGATTATTTTGGTTTTACTTCATAATTGATAAATAAAGAAAAAAAAATACAGAAAGACATCTGAAGTTTGTCATCAGCTGTAAACCTTAGCAGCTTAAAATTATGCAAAAATGTGTTAGGCAGTAGCAGCCAAGCTCTAACAGAAATATATCACAATCAAACATTTGAAAACATGTCTAATGTAAGAAATCTGAAAGTAAAACGTGAAGTGATAATTAAAAAATATGTATGTTGCTAGCCTATAAGAAATGATTTGACGAGTTAATCCATTCAGGTATGTTGACAAACAACCTGCATGTTCAACATACACTCGGGAGATAGAAGATAAGTTGACAAATAAACACGGTCCCTCTATCTTTTTTCGGGCTTGCAACCGACCATCCAACTTAATAAAAAGCTTAAGAAAGGCATAGGCGGACTTTACCATCCTGACCCCATCCCTGCAAAAAATAAGGAGAAAATAAGAGAATAAGAAAGCAAATGAAACAATTAGAGAATACTTGAGAAATGATAGAAACATTTTAAGAGAACACTTAAGCCGAAGAAAGAATGAAGTAACACCCAAATAAAGCAACATTTTCACCACAGAAAATTGAAGCATTCTTTATTAGTTATACACACACCCAATCAATAAAAGTAACTTCAGTATCTAGTGAATGATAAAATGCGAAAGTCAAAGAACAAGAGATTGATAAAGTAATAGAAGGATGTAAAATGAAGAAAAATGGAAAGAAAAATAGTAATACTGAAAAATAGGAACATAAGTATATACTAAAAGAAATGGGAAAATAAAATTTATAATGAAGACTAAATGACTGAAGCAAGAGAGAATGAAGAACATAAAGATTGAGCGATAGAAGCAAGAGATACTGAAAGAAAGACCGGTAACAAAATGATTTAGCTCAAGCAAGAGATACTAAAAGAAAAACATATGATTAACTAAGAAACTAAGGAAATAAGAGCGACTGAACACTTAAGAAAAATATATAAAAAAGAAGCGACAAAGATAATAAGTGGTGGATGACAAGAATGAGAAAAGTAAGAATGCAAACAAAAGACGAATGAGAATAATATAGTGAAGAAAAAACTGAAGATATAGTAACTGATAATTCAGGAAAGATGAATACTAAGATCTGGAAGGACTGAAAGACAAGACACAATGGGAAATACTTAATTTATGAAGTATTAAGATTTTATATTGAAGAAGACTGAAAAACAAAAGAATAGATAATTGCATACATACAAAAATACATAAATACATAGATGAGTACCCATTTGTAGCATAATTGCGCAACTAACAAAGGAAGGTTGGCAAAAAGAAAGTTTTAAGAAGATCGACCATAATAAAGAACTATAATAGAATATAATTTTATGTCTTTGTACGCTTTCAAAAAGGAAATTTTTGGCAGATTATAACAAGTCATGACCAACTTAATTATAATAATAAAGTAACACAGGCCATTGCTTGTTATTATCTATTAAGGGGACATCAGTTTGCAGTCAATGAAACGTAACTGTCTAAGGTAGACCATCTTCTTTCAGACTGAGTCAATGAACTGCTGCTAGTCCAACTCTTCTATTTGAGGCCATCTCTTCTTTATAATAGTATCGAAATATTTATCCTTCAAGTTTTTGGCCTCGTTATGCCACATGCCCAATGCTCTTACTATCATGCACACTACTTTCTCTTTGAATATCTTCATTGCATCTTCGCCTAATTCATTGATGAATCATTATATATCAAACAACTTGCTCAGGATCTTTCCCTCATATTATTATGCTCTTCCATTCTCATGTCCATGCATGTGATCTTCATGCTTTGACGAACGATGAAGCCTACGATGAGCCTATAGCATAATGCAACAAATACTGGACTGACTGGAATACCTCTTTCATCGACTCATGTTACCATGGGCCACTTATCCCCAGTTAGCCATGTTTGCATGTCTAGGGAGTCAACAGAGGTCAACGTGTCTGCATAAGAGCTCTTGAGAGAAAATAGAGAGTCTGCATCTGACTCGTATCCCTCCTCATGGTCAACAAAAGCTTGTGTATGGGAAAAAGATGTGTCCATTCTACGAAGAAGATGAAACTAGTTACTGAAATGAAATTAGTAGAAGTATCTAACCTACTGAAAAAATTGAACAACTGCAAAATACTAGATAACATGAGAGTAGAAGTATATAAATGGGTATCTAACATGTTAAATGACCAGCATGCGTTCCCTTCAACAGAGGATATGGTACACCAAGAGGGCAAGCGGTTACGAGGATCAAGTTTTACTAGCTCTAGAGCTTCATCATGGAACACACGTAGCATCTCCTCGTCCACTCTCTCCATAGAAAAACACTCACATAAATCCCTTCCGCTCTCATAGATGCACCTTGCCTTGTGATATTGGTCGTATTTGGTACATTGGGTCAACAGTTAGTCAGGGTGATTAGTGCACCAAAATTGATGGCGTTGGCCTACATGCATAAACCTAGATCCCAACTTCGTATTTGAATCATGATCGCTCTGGTAGATTATTCTTCATCCTTTTCTTCAACCTCATTTTTAATTGATATATTTTTGTATGTTCCTCCAAGAAAAGATCCCCATCAGCTTGGCACCGTCTATGTGCAAAATGAAGGTATATGTTCTTACTACTTTTGCACACAATCTGAGTTTAGTTGCTACATTCCTTAAATGGTTGTAGTCCAGCGAGAAGGTAACCACCAAGGTGAGTTTATTTGTTGTTAAATGTTAGGCACTCCTCCTTAGGTGTATATTTATGTATATATATACTTGTTTTGAGCCTGGATCACAAATAATATTTGGTAAAAGAATAGACTCAATTTGGTTCTTTTGTTTTGCAGTCAGATATCGATGTGGACATGAAAAATGTGATGTCATATAACAAGATCTTTCCCATTAATGCCTTGGTCTGGAGTACTCCATTTAAATAAATGTTAGTTTGAATGTACACCGTGGCAAGGTTACTGATATTAACTTCGCCAATTGTTCTTTGTTCTGAACCAAAGAGTGCTCAAATTAGTGAGTTTTGGAATCATCTTTATGTTCAATGATATTTAGTATACTTAGCGCATGTGCTACAGATGAATAAAATAGATAGTATGATTTTGATTGTAGAAAGTTATATGACTACTTCTGTTAATGTACCTCAGAATTGATGTTCTTACGAACATTGTATATGCTTAATGCTTTTGTTTTCTATGTACCGTGTATTTTTTAGAAACTTCCTTTTTCATTTTGACTCCGGAATGTAGGTGGTACTCTGTATTGTTGCCATGTGCATTGCTATCCATGTCTCTATTAAACTACACGCGTCAGTCTGTTCAAGTAATGGATCCACATTCATTATTACTAACAAATTCTTGAACAAATTCAAGATAACATATGGTCGATATACTTATACTCAATTGACATGTATTTTTGCTAACCAATAGCATATATAAACTTTTGAGAGTGGGGAGTTGAAGTGGGATTTTTGTCTTCACTAACTTCTTGAGGGCGGTTGATTTTACTTTGATATCATCAGTCCTCTTAATTGCTTGACAAGGAAAACTAGTGGGATAACTAACATGTGATATATAAGTTTGTTAGGAGAGAAAACACCACCAGATAACCAAGAAGTGTGTTAACTAGCTTATACTTACATCAACATATAGTGTGTTGACTAACATCATATATAATTTTGTTATAAGAGAAAACGTCATCAGATAAATAAGCAAAAAAATACAAAAAGATTTGATTCATTGATAGAAATTTATTTACAAGCCAATATGGGTCACACCCATGGCACGGCTTTGGCCTATGTCACATGAAAATCAAGCCACCAAGATCAACGACGAATAATATCATTGACCAGATCATGGAACCACAACTAGTTCACCGAAAGCTTCGGCGAAGCATGAACATGCTTGAGTCAGCTCGTGCTTCATTGTCCATGGACTTCGCCACTAGCAACCATTATTTCTGAATGAAGATCATGTCAAAGAAAATGTCATCAGGGTGCTTTGGGATAACAAATTTGATGAATAAAAAAGAACCCCTAATAATCTATGTCGCATCATACATCTAAAAAGATAGACCGATAGATTATTTAGATAATAAATGAACAAGTATCACCATAACCCAATTTAAAATAGTTAATTCCTTTGAATTTTGCAACATGAAAACTTTATCTCTTAAGAGAATTTTAACAAAGCATGTACTAGCCCTTATGAGACATTACAAGAAAAGTTCGCTTTTACAACGGACAATTTTCGTGGTTTGAGGCTCGTTTTTCATGGTTAAAAAGTCTTCTACGGCGGATGGCCTTCGTGGTAAAAGCCCTGTCACAAATGAATCTACCACGGGTTTTTTCCGACTGTGGCGGATCGCACCCTTCGGCCACGAAAACTTGTTCCTTTGTAGATATGTTCGCCAGCCGCGGTGACAACTAACGTCATACAAACTTCCACGTGGCAAACACTGTTATCGCCCAATTACTGCTGTTAATGGTGACAGAAACCGTGGTAGAAGCCAGGTCCAGCCAAGGCTTGCTACTTATTAAGTGGTCCGGCCTAATTTGAGAGCCCAACAAGAGGACAACCCGTTATTGTGTCGTCCTGCACTGTTTAAAATGGGCCCACTAGTGCAGCCCGCTGTGGCCCATAGTATTTTGGACTAAAGAAGGCCCACCTTGGTCCAATACTATGCAGCCCATTAGCGGCCTGCGCCAAGTCGGTATGGTACAGTTAAGGCCTGCGTTCGGCATGGTACTGTTCCTATAGCCCATAGGGTCCGCTACTATTCTACCCATTTACTGTTATGGCCTTTTACATTTCTGGTTTGCCACTATTCGGGTCATTTACTATTTAGGTCTTTTACTATTATAGCCTTCTAATGTTCTGGCCTTTTACTATTTCAGCCATTTACTGTTTACTCCTTTTACTCTTCTATCCTTTTGTTGTTTTGGTCTTTTGCTATTCTCGACTTTACTGTTCCGGCCATTTACTATTTAGGTCATTTACTCTTCTGGTCATTTTGCTCTTCTGGCTTTTATTGTTCTAGCCGTTCACTGTTTATGCCTCTGACTATTCATGCCTTTTACTGTTCGGGCCTATTACTGTTCAGGGCCTTTTACTATTCGGCCCTTTTACTATTCTGTATTTTACTGTTCTGGCATGTTGTTGTTCATCCATGTATGTTTTAGGCCTTTGGCCACTTATGCAGCCTACCATTATTCTGATCTGTCACTTACAGTCTTTTACTGTTTATTGGGCCCGTCTGCTTGTCGACATATTTGCATATTCTATAATTTGGCACAATTCTTGTTTTAAACAGTCTGTTAATATTTTGACCCGCTAATGGCCATGCAAGGATCACCATATTACCTCAACAGATTTTTTTTGAAATTTATTACAGACCAGAATTTCAACAAAAACAAGATGAAGCATTATAGAGACATCACCAGATATGGGTTGAAACATGGTTTCTGATACAGATATTACATCACCATACAAGTAGCAACAAGTTTACCATGACAGCTGCAGAAGAGATTATCAAGTAGACTATTCATCCAATCTTGACGATCTTTCAGTTCCTATATCTGTTCACATGTAATCATGATTATTCCATCTATTTATTCTATTTCTTGTTCAATTAAATCAATTGATTGGAGTGCATCTATAACACCTTTTTGTGGTGAAAAACTAGAATAGTGGGCATAGTGGGCCGATGCAAGCAATAATTACTGTGGCTGCTGCTTTGTGAAATGACCTCAATACTTAACGTAGGATTCCTTCCTTCTACCCTCATAGCTTCATGTGCAACCTAAAACAAAGAAAACAAGTCAGGATAACATACCAGCTAAATGGCGGCCATCTTATATATAAAATAATTCTAATGCATCATTGGCCAGGAACAATATATGATGTGCCTCGTACATATCTTTCCGAAATAACAGGAACAGTCGACGTCCTAAACCAATGCGTACATGTGCCAGTATCATAGCCACTATGTGGAACAAACAGTACAGATTATTTGCATGCTGAAACTAAGACTTATTAAGTTAGAGCAACAAAGCAGTTGAAAAAATACTATGTTATTTTCAGTAGCCAGATCATTCAAATATTTTGATAGTAGCACATGTACCATGTTGTCAAAGAATTTCAAAATTGGCATTGTCCTAATATAACAAATTAAGAAATTAACATGTGTGTCTCATGCAGACTAACTAAACTAGTGTGGCAATGAATGTAGGGAATCAGGCAACTCGACTCTTTCCCTCATAAATTAAACATATCACTCCATAACGGAAATATAGAAAATATAATAAAAAGAGGTGCATGAGATTCCTTCAACTTCTTAGAACTGGTCGGGACAACAAAGCATTAACCTAAAAAATAAAAATAGTTTTTAAAAATGGTCTATAATATGAACTAGCCAGATAAGTGTGTAGTTCGAAAACTTATGGTTGGACCTCCAACCACAGAAAATGACATTTTTTAATCATTAGGAAACTATGATAATACCTTAGAAAAACAAGCAATAGATCAAGTGTGTCTTAAATAGACTACCAGCATCATTTCAGAGAAACAAGATATCAACCACTACTTTTTAGTAGCCAGATCCTTCAAATATTTTGATCATCGGGCCACTAAATAAAAAATAAGAGAAACAAAGAGATGAGTTATTTGTTGCAAAAACAATAGTTGGATATAGCCAAAAAGTAGCACAAACCTTCTTTGTAATGCCTACAACTAGTGTATTTTCAACTGCTGACAGTATCATTATACATATAACCATGCAAGAAAATCTAGTAGACAAACAAGCAAATGATACATTCTACACCTTGCAAGGTCAATGAAGTATTTAAACAATGTATAATTTGGTATGAAGTGGCAGATCAAATTCAGCAAAATGTGACATTCTTTTGATAGAAGCACTTTATGCACCATATAGAGTAGGTACATAGGAAATGAAGCAATCATACGCCGTGTGCATCATATAAACTGCTAGATTATTTGAAAAAAAGGTATCCAACGTATATAATGTCAAGTAAAAGTGTACAAGCTCTGTTATCTAGATTATATCCATTGGAACCACGATAGCGGAGCAGAGGTGGCTGTGATTCGTAAGAAAGTAAGATGTGACTGTTGTGATGCTTCCCACTTGAAAAAATGCCATTAAAGGCATAGAGACACCAATGCATTAGTGGAGCAGAGCAGCCAATGCCGCATTGAAGAGGAGAGAGGGAGGATGATTCTCCTTCATCCAAGAGATATAATCTACTCCTACAACGTAGTAATTAATTAGTCCTTGCATGACACTAGAGACATGTTATTACCCAATACTTTGAAGGTAGTAACATGTGAAAGTTTTACTAGCCTAAGTTATTTAGCACTATGAGCAGCCTAATAAGGAAGATAAAGAAAACATCCAGCCGAAGCTCATTTTTGGGTGGAAGCACGAGGCAAACAGAAGGAAAGTTGGGTTGGACCACCACGGGCCCCAACTTTCTCTGCACTGCTGCGCCTACACGGTTATACTCCATTGTGTGGAAGCTTACATGGGAAGGAAGAGGTGACTGTGATTCGCAAAAAAGTAAGAGGTGATTGTTGTGATGCTTCCCACCTAAACAAGTTCCAGGCGTAGATGCATGAGTGGAGAAGAGCAGCCAATGCCGCATTGAACAGGAAAGAGGGAGGATGATTCTCCTTCATCCCGGAGATATGAGCTACTCCTACAGCCTACTAATTAATTAGGCCTTGCATGACACTAGAGACATGTTATTACCCAATACTTTGAAGGTAGTAGCAGGTGAAAATTTTACTAGCTTAAGTTATTTAGCACTATGAGCATCCTAATATGGAAGTGAAAGAAAACATCTAGCCAGAGCTCATTTTTGGGTGGAAGCATGAGGCAAACAGAAGGAAAGTTGGGCTAGACCACCACGGGCCCCAACTTTTTCTGCACTGTTGTGCCTGTATTGTTGTACTCCATTGTGCGAAAGCTTACGTTGGAAGGAAGAGGTGACTGTGATTCGCAAAAAAAGTAAGAGGTGACTGCTGTGATGCTTCCCACCTAAACAAGTGCCAGGCATAGATGCATGAGTGGAGCAGAGCAACCAAGGCCGCATTTAAGAGGAAAGAAATAGGATGATTCTCCTTCATCCAGAAGATATGAGCTACTCCTACAACCTAGTAATTGATTAGGCCTTGCATTACGCTAGAGACATGTTATTACCCAACACTTTGAAGGTAGTAACATGTGAAAGTTTTACTAGCTTAAGTTATTTAGCACTATGAGCAGCCTAATATGGAAGAGAAAGAAAACATCCAGCCAGAGCTCATTTTTTGGGTGGAAGCACGAGGCAAATAGACGGAAAGTTGGACTGGACAATCACGGGCCCCAACTTTCTCTGCACTGATGTGCCTTCACGATTGTATTTCATTATGCGGAAGCTTACATGGGAAGGAAGAGGTGATTATGATTCGCAAAAAAAGGAAGAGGTAACTGTTGTGATGCTTCCCACCTAAACAAGTGCCAGGCATAGATGCATGAGTGGAGCAGAGCAGCCAATGCTGCATTGAAGAGGATATATGGAAGATGATTATCGTTCATCCAGGAGCCTTTTCTATCATGAAAGGCAGCGATGAGACATAATTTTGGGTGGAGGAGCCTTTTTTGAAACAAGGCAAAAGATTTGCGGTGGAAGGAGCCCTTGCTCGCCTTGCCAGCAGTACGAGATCGACTAGGCACAAAAAGCTGAGTACTAATAATACAAACAAGAATAATACTTGAGTACTACTAGTAGTTGCTATAAGTTCCATAGTTCGATCCAACAACAATAGTGGCTAGTATAAGTCTAGTAGCTTGTCAGGATCCTTCTTGCTTCCTCGAATGCCTCCTTTCACATAAGGCTCGAATACAAGTTCGATGATATTCATACCAACCTTCAATGAAGCGGGATACCGCTGAACACATTGAGATGAAGTTCATGTGTGCATTCCATGAACCAGAAGATAGCCATTTCATGTTCTAAGAGCTACGTGTCCCTGCCAACATTTCGCCAGCTTTTACCAGTAGTTATCACCGCACGCCCATCATTGCCCATGGAAATCATGACTTCATGATAACCTTTGTACAACTCGTTGGTCACACGTAGATTTTTTTCTTCACGCAGATGATTCTTCAAGACATTCTGACTGTAATCTAGTGAGAAGCACTGAAACCAGAAGAAAAAAACTATCAGAAGTTTTCGACTTGTTGACTAGTGAAATAGTAAAATAGATGCCTGCTTGATTCGTATCATAGAGAAAACAAATGTAGGATTTCAGTGTCATGCCCACTCCAAGCCTACGGGAATTCCATATGAACCAAAGTTTGTTTGACACTATTGTAGTAGGACAAACATAGGATTCTAAAAAAGAGGTGGGTGGATGTTTGATTTCCTACAAAATCTATTGCAAAGGAATAATTAGTACTAATTCCTATGGAAATCAATCCTACAAATGTAACAACCATCTTGGGAAAATTTTCTATAGATTTAATAGTAGAAATTTCTTAGGAAAATCTTCTGAATTAGATGGCTACTAAAATTTCTTACCTTTTCGAGAAAAAACTAAAATTTCTTACCATCCCGCCCCTCCTTTGTCGAGTAAAGAAGAGGTGAGCTCACAGACATATAAAGGTATGTCAGATTCGATCTGGGAGACTTTATTCTCAAGAAAATCCTACCTTCATATATGATAAACGCGCATTATTGCCGTAAACAATGTACCTTTCGAACCAATATTTTTGCTCATAAGAAGGACCTATATGAAAGAAAAATAAATCTTAGAGAGTAGTATATTTTTGCATAGTCTAATTCAATATGACAATCCAAGTAAAACTTTACCCCTTATAGCCGCAATTTCTTCCTCATCACTATCAGTTACATAACAGTTAGTGTAGCAGATCTCATCATCACTCAAACTATCCATGATTTTCTACCTTGCTTGGAATTGGAACCTATAAATGGCATTGCAAGATACTTACTATAGCACTAAAATGCATGGAATTATAACCAGTTCAAGTGACAAAATGCTATTCCCAGCAACAAGCAACTTGTTTCGCCAAGGTTTCACTTTGAAAAATTACATCAATCTCAATATATTTGTATTTATGCAGATTTAAACTATGAGGAACAAAATAGAGGGAAATGAAAGAGATCCGAAAAAATCAGTTTAGAGACAGAAAATGGAATGAGTACCAAAAGAGGAAATGTGTATGTTTTTCTACAAGGGAGAGATGAAATTATATCTCGCTGTTTTGGGTCACAATCCACATAGTGGTGACATGCAGATTGATCTGTGAAACGCTAGAGATGATGGCGGCGATGAGAGTAGGTGGAGGCAAGATAATGAGTGTGTTTTATGGATGATGGTGGACGGATTGGGCAATTTAGAGGTGGGCAAAGTATAAAAAGTTGATTTGGGATGGTAGGTATTGACTCACAATGCATCACGGACTTATGGACCCAACCTGTGCCGGGTCCATGTGAATGTAGTCGTGCTTCCTCGGTGCGGGGTGAGAAATGGAATATATTGAGTAATAAATTAAAATATAGGAAGGCTGACCAGGTCCTAATGAAGTGCATCAAATGCGATGGTAGTAGTATGGGAGTTCTATTAAAAATGTACTTCCTCTATCCCAAATTAGGACGCATATAGTTTTTGGTCAAAGTTAACAAACTTAAACTTTGACCGACTATATACATAAATTTTTCAACATCTACAATATCTAATGCACACTATATGAAGATATATTTCATAATGGTCCTAACAATACTAATTAGAGATTATAAATATCAATACATTTTTCTATATAGTTGGTCAAATTTTGAAAAGTTTGACTTTGACCAAAACCTATATGCATCCTATTTTGGGATAGAGGGTGTAAGTTGGAATATATTAAGCATAGAGATTGTACAATGATGGAGAAGTGTGTTTTGAGGTTAGACATGAGTCTTACCGCTGCACAACATGAGTCTAGCAAAAAGATTCTCATGGCTGAGTCTAGTACAAGCTCAAGTCTAAGAACATAAATTATTAAAAGGGCCTATAGTCGGTCTCTAGATCCTTTCTATAATGGCATCTCATGCAAATAGAAAAGCAACATTTACTGGTACGTTTGCTAAGTAGTGGGTCATACAAAAAATAGTTCTATTACCCGACAACCTTTTTCTAACACTTTTTGACAATATTTCTTAGACTCAAGCTAAATGGTGTACACGCTCTAATCTTCTAGATGCAAGAATGGACAAGAAGATCCAACGCTTACCAATGTTGGGATTTTCCAGACTTGTTCCAACGGTGAATATTCAAATTTATCCATACACTATATATCTAAGTTGCACATGCCTTGCACACGTGAGAATCGGATAATAGAAGTATGACATATCATTTTTTATATAAAAATATAATAGGTGAATCTCAAAAACTAATTGTAATTTTGAGCCACGTCCATAAAATATCAGACGTATATTTGGTTCTTGTACTTTTTATCATGTATAAATCAACCTATTAGCTACCTGATACTCGACATGCTCTTGAGAATTAGCGAAGAAGATTCTAGAATTATTGAGAAGTGTGTTTTGAGAATTGTGCATACTGTTCATAGCGCTAAAGAGTATGAGAAAAGTCTTCTATATGCATGCTAGAGTGGATACAAGATCCACTGTTTGCAATGTTGGGATTTGCTAGTCTTGATCCAAAGGTCAAATTTATTCATACACTATATATAGTACTAGTAAGATTATATAATAGATAAAGCTCAAAAAATTATAAATTTGATCAACATCTATAAAGTGTGGGTGTATATTTGATTCTTGTACTTTGTATCATGTAGAAGTCAATGATGATTAGCAATCTGACACTTGGAAATTTTGGTAACATGGTCTAGAGAAACGAGGGAGAATATTCTAGAATGATGAAGTGTGTTTTAAGGTTTGTACATAGCATTCATTATGCTGAAGACTATCAATATAATCTTCTAGATGCTAGAATGGAAAAGAATATCCAGTAGCTGGAAATGTTGGGATTCGCTAGTCTAGATCCAACGGTTAATATTCAAAGTTATTCATAAACTATCAATAGTATCTTCAAGATGCTAGAATGGAAAAGAAAATCCAGCGATTGTCAATGTTGGGATTCATGAATGTTGATCGATCCAACGTTCAATATTCAAAGTTATTCATAAACTATATAGCGGTAAGATAAACCGTGTATTCACATTGGCTCACAGGTGCAAATGCACCCATTGTGAGAAAACATATTTCGAAATGTCAAAAGATTCAAAAACAAATTCATCACATACATTAGAACATTTTATGTTGGTTCACAAGTTTTCGGGAAGAAAGAACATTTATGTGTCTTATATAAAAAAGTCAAAATGTGTCAGAGGAATACGACTAATCACATGACATTTTGTGTCTTTTAATACACAACACATAAAATATTTTTTCATCCCTAAAACATGTGAACCAACATAAAATGTTCGAATGTATATGTAGAATGTTTTTGAATTTTTGGCATTTTAAGATATGTTTTCTCACAATGGGTGCGTTTGCACCTATGAGCTGAATTGCTACCTCCTAAACTAAGATAAAGTAATAAAGACTAACAATAGATGCTATAATGGAAAAGAAGATCCAATGGCTCGCAATGTTGGGATTCTCGAGTCTTGATCCAACGATCAGTATTCAAAGTTATTCGTACATTATATAATGGTAAGATAACAAAGACTATCAATAGTATCTTCTAGATGATGGAATGGAAAAGAGGATCCAACAGCTAGTAGCAATGTTGGGATTCACGGGTTATGATTCAACGACCAATATTCAAAGTTATCCGTACACTATATATAAAATAAAAATATAATAGTGGTAAGAATAGAAAGACTATCCATAGTATATCTTCTTGATGCTAAAATGGAAAAGAAGGTCCAACGGCTGGCAATGTTGGGATTCAGTCTTGATCCACCGATCTATATTCAAAGTTATTCATACACTATATAGTGGTAAGATAAGATAATAAAGACTATCATTAGTATATTCTAGATGATGGAATGGTAAAGAGTGTCCAACAACTAACAACAATTTTGGGATTCGCGAGTCATTATTCAACAAACAATATTCAAAGTTAACCCTATACTATATATAATAGTGGTAAGATACGAAAAGAAATACTATCAATAGTA
Organism: Avena sativa; assembly: GCA_916181665.1. Classification (NCBI taxonomy): domain Eukaryota; kingdom Viridiplantae; phylum Streptophyta; class Magnoliopsida; order Poales; family Poaceae; genus Avena; species Avena sativa. The sequence goes on along the minus strand of OV702289.1, from coordinate 535,483,315 downwards.
TAACTTTTCGAGGCTAAAAGGGAAAAGAAGATCCAACGGTTGGCAATGTTGGGATTCACGAGTCTTGATCCAATGATCAATATTCAAAGTTATTCGTACACTATATAGTGGTAAGATCAGATAACAAAGACTATCAATAGTATGTTATAGATGATGGAATGGAAAAGAGGACCCAATAGCTAGAAGCAATGTTAGGATTCACGGGTCATGATTCAACGGTTAATATTAAAAGTTATCCATACACTATATATAATGGTGGTAAGATATGAAAAGAAAGACTATCAATAGTATATCTTCTCGATGCTAAAATGGAAAAGAAGATCCAACGGTTGGCAATGTTTGGATTCGTGAGTCTTGATCCAATGGTTAATATTCAAAGTTATTGCAGATTAAATAGTGGTAAGATAATATAACAAAGACTATCAATAGTATCTTCTAGATGATGGAATGGAAAATAGGATCCAATAGCTAGCAACAATAAATGTTGGGATTCACGGGTCATTATTCAACGGTCAATTTTCAAAGTTATCTGTACACTATATATAATAGTGGTAACATAAGAAAAGAAAGATTATTAATAGTATATCTTCTTGATGCTAAAATGGGAAATAAGATCCAACAGCTGGCAATGTTGGGATTCACAAGTCTATATCCAACGATCAATATTCAAAGTTATTCGTACACTATATAGTGGTAAGATAAGATAACAAACACTATCAATATTATCGATCTTCTAGATGATAGAATGAAAAAGAAGATCCAACGGTTGGCAATGTTGGGATTTGCGAGTCTTGATCCAATTCTCAACGAATAACTTCGAATATTGAGCATTGGATCAAGACTTGTGAATGCCAACATTGCCAGCCGTTGGATCTTCTTTTCCATTCTAGCATCTAAAAGATACTATTGATAGTCTTTAGCACCACGAACATTATGCACAAACCTCAAAACACACTTGACCATCATTCTAGAATCTTCCACCTTGTTTCTCTAAACCATGATACGAAAATTCAAGTATATTAGGTATAGCTAATCAATGTTGACTTCTACATGATACAAAAAAAACTAAATATACCCATACTTTATAGATATCGATCAAATTTATAATTTTTTGAGCTTTACCTATTATATAATCTTACCACTATATAGTGTATGAATAACTTTACACTACAACATCTAGAAGATTCTATTGATAGTATTTCCATCATAGCATCTAGAAGATTCTATTGATAGTCTTTATAGCAAATCTAGCACCACCGCTATATTTTCTCACCTATGCGTGTATGTAGGGGCCTTCCCTACAAAAATTCTTCTCCTAAAATTTTCTTATCTCCAGGAGCAAGCCTAAATTAGCTCCCCTATATCATAACCAAAATATTTTAAAAGGAAAGAGCCCACTTTATCAATTTGTTTTCACCCATCAACTCTGTCATCCACGTAGGGCCCACAGATAGGGGAGGTCGCGGTCACCTTCGACGTACCACAAAATTATGACTGGGCCATTGAGTACGGGGAGCAGAGTCAGCATTCTGTCCCATCCCATACCCTAGTCTTCATCATCAATATTTTCCACACGCATCGGCTTCATTAGCAACATTGATTTTCCCCTCGGTTCAGTAATCTGCCACATTAATCTCGGATCACCTCCTTCCTATTTATTCTCTCCCCTTCCCCACTTCTAGCAACCATCTCCAATCCCCCACTTCCAGCAACCATCTCCGTCCCCGCCTGTCATCCATGGCCACCTTCCGGCTGCCCTTGGGAATTACTTCGGCGGATGAAATACCTTGGAGAATGGCCTGGATTCACATTGCCGATGCGGTGGCAGCGTGTCACGCACTGATTGGCATCGAAGGTCTTCATCACCAAATCCCCTTGACCTATAATAGTTGCACAATGTTAGAACATCAATCTCCGGCAGAAGGACATCCTCGTGGACTCACCCGCTCGGGGACTCGACAAGACTAGACAATGTGCTACTCGCAGAACAAGAAACGAGGGAAAGTAATCTTATCGAGGAGCTTGCGGCAGTTCTCCGTGATGAACTTCTCCAGCACGGAGAATTTCCCCTACAACCCCACAATAATGGAGTCGGAGGCTTTATGCTCCTCCGCTACCACGACCACGGCTTTCTCCCTCTCGTCAGAAGAATTCATTGTCAACATTAATGCTTCCAGCTCCATTGCCAGCAAGCTGACCCTCTCCTCTGTTGCGGTCGCCTAGGCCTTCGCAACATCCAGATCGGTGGCAGGAACATAGCCCTCATGGGTGTAACACCCTCGAATCGACCCTATGCAAGTTTTAGCCCTTTCCGCCAAACCCGCATAGAAACGATTCAAGGACGCCCACCAGGCACTTTCGTGTGGGTGGAAAACGAAGTAATAACATTACACAACAGTCCTCGATGGGACCCCCAGAACAGATATATATATAACAGCGACTCAGCGAGTCAAGAATACAGATATAATATACAAAGATCCAAATCACCTTGAAAACGATAGAGCGTCTGACTATGGACAAGATGCAAATGGTGCTAAGAGCCCTAAAGAATAACCAATGGCATCCATAACCTTGCCCAGGCCAAGCCGGAAGGGTAACCCTGCTAACGGCGTCAATCTCAAACCTGCTAAAACAAAAGGGGTGCCGGCAAAGGGCAAAGGAAAAAGAGGAGCGTCAGTACTGAGGCCAGTACACGGCGAGGCTAGAATTCGGCGGCTCTCGCCTACATAGGTATGGTGGGCTGAAGCGGCAGCGCAGCGGCACTAAACAACCTATAGAGACTCGGTACAACTGGCGGTTTTCAGAGAGAGATAAGAAAGACCTATTCGGATCCAACCTGAAGCTAACACCAAACAAACCCATCCTGATATTCCCCCTCGAGACCAGACGAGGAAGTCAAACCGAGGAACTCACACAGTTGGCAGTTTTACTCATTCTGTTATAGTTGCAGCAATTACTACTCAGATATAGATAGCATGAGTCATCATGTAGCATAAGTAGCGGGCAGTTTTAATTACCATTCCGTTGTAGTTGGAACATTTACTAATCAGATATAATTGTCCTGAGGAATCCCAAAACCCGGCAGTTGTTGACACTTTTATCACATTCCATTCGAGTTGCAATACTTACTAGGCAGGTACAGCATGTCACGAAACAACCCAGATCCACCAGTTGTTGGCATTTTTAATATCCATTCCATTGTAGTGAAGCTGATTACTAGTCAGATACATTAAGTCAAATTTATAGCACTACTTTAGTTATGCTTGTCTATGATCGAGATACTATGCTCCAAGTCGTCCATAACCGCGGACACGGCTTTCAGAAAGTTTTACCCTGCAGGGGTGCACAAATAGCAGCACACACTCGATCAACCTCGGAAAAACCAACTAAAAACCCAACAAGGCTTTCATGACAAAGCGATCACAGGATTTAGAAATATTTCAGGGGGCCACCCCACTAAGCTACCCGCAACAAAGTTGGCCGGCTCCGGAACGGACCCAGGGTTTGCGTCAATGGCTGTAAACGACTGGGAACCCGAAAGTGTGACTGGGATTGTCGATACCGCGAAAACACTCCGTGATCCTAAACAGTACAGGTGCTCCACGCACAATCTTAAATAAAGCAGTAAAGTATGGCATAGGTACATGATAGTAATAAAGCCCCAAACTACTTCGTGGCCCCAAGAAATAGAAATGAATCAAGCTCTGGCTCAGGGGGGTCCACGGCCTCCCGGATGTGGATAGTGCGAAAAATCAAGGAACAAGTATCAAGTACTCGGGGTCCTACGGGACACGAGTCAGCGTGGAAGAACCAAATAACATCTATTGCCCACCGATGCCTCTGCATTAGTTTTATCTAGCAATTTAATAGTTGTAATTAAAGACGTGATCCTCTCCACCATAAACATCTGCCAGCATACCAACAACTGTGGTACTCGACAACACAAGATCACACCTGAGCAAGCAACTACGACTCGCAAGGTCAGCTATCTACCAAACAACAGGTATTAGGAGGTGTCCATGGCAATATAGAGGCTGCACGGGATATAACTGGTATACGGAAACTAAAGCATCACGACAGGGATAGCAATAGATCAACAGGAGGAAATAAAGACTATAAATGCAAAATAGGTAGAAGGGGGAGAGATTCTCTCCTGGGAAAACACTGCCGACGGATCATATCCGGAGAACTTGTCGATACTCGCATCCACTCATCAGCCTAATCCGCGAAGAAGCAAACACTAGAAGAAACACCGGATGCAATATTTAATACCACGATGGAAGATCCGGCATGCTTATGATATGATGCATGGCATGGCACAGATGCGGTGCAACTAGGCAATATTAAGCAGAACCGGGGTCCTGACAATTAATTAAATGGTTCAAGTTATTTAGAACCCCCGCAATTTAAATGTCGTATTAACAGGGCGAAACATGGCATCGGTTCGCTACACCAATTTAGATGGAGGCGGTATAATACAAGTATAGCCCGCATATAGACTCCATATTAATTATGAGGTGAATCGGCATAGTGCCCCCAAACCCACAGACAGGTATGCATGCATGAAAAATTTAATATGCGATAGTTGGTAATGTCATATTATAAAAATAGGGGCTTAGGGGCACACATCTGGGTTCGGAAGATCTTGGGTTCCAGGGGGTTCGGGTCTAGGTCGCAGGGTTCGCCGGGGGAGCAGTTCGATGGGATCGGTCTTCGGAGGTTGTCGAAGGACTTGGTTTGCCGTCGAAGGATCATTGGGTTCACCCTGGTCGGTGTCGATCTTATCGTCGCGAAGATCTTGTCGGGTCCGCCTATCGAGTCGGACTTGGCGTTCGGAATGAAGATCTTGGCATTCCGTGTCAGCGACCTTGGCGTCCAGGGTCTCGGCGTCTTGGCGTTCGGTTCTCGGGCATCGGTGCGGGAAGGAGATCTTGTCGTACCGGGGTCTCGGCATCCTCGGATTCCTATTGGAGATCTTGGCGTTTCCGACCGGTCTTATGCTCGGGTAGAAGTACTTGTCGCACCATGTCGGGGTCCTAGGGGTACCGCTCGCCCGCGTCGTGGGCATTCGGAAGATCTTTTCGGGGTTATTGGCTTCGGGCTCGGGATGAAGACTTGGCGTCCTTGTAGAAGTTCTCGGTGTCGGTGTCAGTGTCGGTCTTGGGTTCAGCGCCGGTGGTTTTCCGGGGTCGATCTTGTTTGTCGTTTGCAGTTCTCCCCACATTAGCCGCACCACAAACCACCACTATAGAAAATAGGGCCAACTCTGGTGAAACCCGGTTCCCACACATGGCACAGGGAGGCTGCAAGGTGCAGATAACAAGCTTTCCCAGGAAAACAGCAGGAGCAACGAGCCGTGGTTGGGAAAGGGTGTCGCGTGTGGCCGAAAACGGTGCTGGCGGTGGTTTGCGAGGTGAGCTCGGTGGCGCAGGGAACCGACGCGGGCGACGTTGGTGAGGCAACGGTCGGTGCTACAGACCGGCGACCGAGAACCGGGACGGCGCCAGGGAGGTCGAGGCCGACAACGGTGACTGTAGCTCGAAGAGGAGGGTGGTCGAGCTTGAGCTGGGGACGACCTGGGGAAGAGGCCCATGGGGAGGGGTCGACGGCCCAGACACGACCGCGACCGGAGGAGCTCAGGCCGGCGGTGCTGGAGGACTCGGCGGTGGTCGGGGTCTCGGAAGAGGAGGGCGGCACCGCGTGGGCCAGGCCAGAATAGAGAGGAAAACCGGGGGAGCATGGGGAAAGCGCGTAGAGGCGGCCGCGCGGGGATGACGAGGTACTCGCGGGCAGAAAAACGAGGGGGCGGCGCGGTACTCGGTGGCGGAGGCCGACGGCGGTGACCTCGCGGGAGAAGGAGGCGGGGTGTGCACGGTGTTGGGAGAGGGAGGCGAGGAAGGTAGGGTGATAGGGGCGGGGCACGCCCCTGGCGGCGGCGGTGGCTCTGCGAGCGAGCGGGTCGGTTAGGAGGAGAAGGAGACGAAAGCGCGGCGTATAGCGAGACGGGGTCGTAGGGATCTGTGCGGGGGCACGGGATCGCGTGCGGGAGATGGGGAGTGGGGTCGGGGTGATGGGCAGGTGGAAGGCTGATGGAGCCAGGGCGACGTGTCTTTTGGTGGGAGGGCGCCTCGCGCGAGTGTGCGGGCAGGGGGCGGGAAGGTGAGGAGATGGAGGTGGGGGCGCGTGAGGTGGCCAGGCGGGGTGAGGTGGCAATCCGTGAGTGGTGGGAGTGAGGTGGCCGGCGGGAGGAGAGAGAGAGGGAAAGAGAGAGAGAGAGAGAGGCAGTGGCGGCGGGGCAGGAGGGAAAAGGAGGGAGTTGGGTTTGGGGGATGGGTAGGATTAGATTAGGTTTTAGCTAGGGCTTGGAGGTGGTCGGCCGGGCTTTCGGGCCTAGCGGGCTGCCTCCCAAAATAAATTAAATATTTTATTTATTAAAAACGAGGCGTTTGTAAACCGTTGGTAGACGAAACAAAATATTCCGGAGACCCGGGTTTTAATTTGAATAGAGATGGGAATATTGGAAAACTTAAACTAGGCGTTTTGAAAATAGTTATAGACAAACAAATGCACAATGACATGACGATGCTCAAATGCAAGGTGGCATGATGACATGAGCATGCGGTCATGATGATGCAATGCACAAAAACAACGCGATTTTCTAATAGTGGTTTTGTGGGATGCCACAATGGGCCTTGGCGAGTGCAGTGGCATGATCGTCTACAGCCATGAAAATCCAAATCAACACTCGAATAGTCACAAGAGCATCAAAATTTTCAAGAAAGAAATAGACCTGTAGTTGCTTGGAGTCGCTAATTCGCCTCCTGAGCCACTCGCAGATCTCGCTCCATTTGCTCCATTGCGGCCTGCCGCTCAACTGATTCAACCTGCAAGCCCTAACACAAAAACATCAGACACGACTTTACCAACCAGACAATCGAAGCTTGAGTGTCTAGCCGCTCAAATTCAGTGACTCGACCCTCGAGAACTAGACATCAAATCCTGAGTGTCTAGCAACTGAAATTCAGCAACTAGACCCTCGAGGACTAGACAATCGAAGTTTTAAGTGTCTAACCACTAAAATTCAGCTACTAAACCCTCCGGGACTAGACATACCTAGAGCACGACGCCGACACCCAACATACGGTGGAGCTCGATGGCGTCTGCCGAAGGCACCACGAATGTCGTGCGCCCACGACGCTGCCTGATGTCGCTGTCAATGATTTCAGCGACCTGCGGCGACTACGTCTTAGTCGCCACGCCAGACGCTTTCGCCATGAATCGCCGGAACATCACGGCCGTCGCCCTGGTGCCCAGGTCACCGGAACATACGCCTCCGAAGGCATGTCTGCCTTGGGTGGCTCCGCGCCAACGGCTGCTTCTTTATCAGGAAGGGACGGCGGAGTCACCTTCCCCTATGTCCGAATCCACCATCACAGCATGGTCGCTCTTCTTCTTCGCACCCACATCTGGCGCCTCGACGGTCGTTGCCTTCCTTTCTTGGAAGGGTCATCTTCACCCCGGCACTGGCCGACGGAAATTTGGCCACCCAAGGGCGATTGATCTTTTTAGGGCTGCCCCTGTGTGCTCTTTTCGATTAGCGACTGTAAAACTCCAAAGGCAGCAAAGTACGACAAGTGCAAATGGAAATTCCGAAAGCAACTCACCTAGCGACCGGAATGTGTCGCAGACCCGTACTAATGTGTGCGGGATTTTCTAGCTCGGGACCTATCAGGCGAGTCAGCCCACTCTCCAATATGTTTGCCTGCCATGACGCCACGGGCTTCATTGTTGATGTGGTCGCAGCCGCAGGAACTTTCAACTCCTTCAGCATTGGCGCCTCTTCTGACTCCTGTGCCGGAGGAGTCACCTACTCCGCGACCGCTTGGGATTCTGGCCTGGAGTCCTAGGAGTGCTAGGTGACTTCATCGCGAGTGGCGTCACCGACTCTAGGACCATATTCACGGCTATGGGCTCCATCATTGGATTTGGGTCCTCTGGAACATTCGTCGCGTCCACGGATTCTTCATCGTCGGACTCATCGATTGACTCAAACGTTGCCACCGACTTTGCCGGTGACTTCACTTTCATCGATGCCTTGTCCTTTGGTGGTGACTTGGCCTTTGCTGGCTACCTCAGCTTCAGCGTAGGCTTGGCTAGCATGGCTACCCTCCGAGAGTTGTGCTCGTCGATGAGATCGACATTGTTGTCGCGTTCCTCAAGGCTACGACTCGCCTCGATCTCGTGCCGCTTCTGACCGCGGGTCTTTCGGGCCGCGGACAAGGGCGGCCGCACCTCTGTGACCTTGTCTTTTCTCTCGAAGCTCTCTTCCTTCTCCTCGAGCTCTTCGGGAACCACCTCATCGAGTGTAGGAAGCTAGTTCTCAAGTACCTGGAAAAGTTGAAGACGAAAGAAATTAGCGACTAAAAATGACGACTGCAATACTGCGACTATGAGACTACGAATGAGAGAAACAAATAAACTAACTAGAGGGTCTTTCCGCTTCCCGCCGTTGTATGGAGCCAACCCGGCCTTTGAACCTGTGTACTCCATGTTGGTGATCTTCTTCAACGCTGCAACGTAATCTTCTTCCTCCAAGGCGTCGGGGCTTGACTTAGTCATGCCTTCAGGCCCGAGGTACTGGTACAACCAGTGAGCTTGATTTGCCAGCAGGACCAAAAACCACCCGAGCCAACAGTTGTATAGATTGATGGTCTCCAACCCTTCATCTTCCAGCTCTCTGATCCACGTGAGCATCTCATCCACAGAGATCTTTTGGTCGCTGGGAAGTGAGTCGGCTGACAATCTGCGTGGCTTGATCCTCTCAGTGGTATATGTTGGGAGTGTGACTTCAACAGAGGGAGTGGATTCCTTGACATAGAACCATAAATTTTTCCACTCGCTCGACGCCTTCTTCGGCAGCATCAACTTCACAAATGGAGCCTTGGGCTTCAGCTGGAAGGTGACGCCGCCCGACGCCAAGATAGGGCCGCCCTTCGTAGCTGAGGCGGCCATGGAACAATTCTAGCCAAAGAGGGAAGTACGACTGGCATCCCATATAGCATTCACAGAATGTCACGAATATGCTGAGCTGCTCGATGTTGTTCGGTCCCAGATCAGATGGCTTGTTTGCATAGTAGTAGAAGAAGCAACTGAAGAAGAGGAAGGTGGGGAATCCCAATCCCCTCTCGAGGTGGCTCTGGAATGTAACACCCTCGAATCGGCCCTATGCAGATTTCAGCGACTCCCGCCAAACCCGCATAGAAACGATTCAAAGATGCCCACCAGGAACTTGCATGCGGGTGGATAACAAAGTAATACCATTACACAAAAGTTCACGATGGAACCCACAGAACACATATATATATATATACAACAACGACTCAATGAGTCAAGAATACAGATATACAATACAAAGATCCAAATCATCTTGAAAACGATACAACATCCGAGTACTAATAAGAAGCAAATCGATCTAAGAGCCCTGAAGAATAACCAATGGCATCCATAACCCTTCCTAGACCAAGCCGAAAGGGTAACCCTGCTAACGACGTCGAACTCATACCTGTTAAACAAAAGGGGTGCCGACAAAGGGCAAAGGAAAAAGGGAGTGGTTAGTATGAAGGCCAGTACACGACGAGTCTAGAATTTGGTGGCTCTCACCTACATAGGTATGGTTGGCTAAAGTGGCAGCAAAACATGCACTAAACAACCTATAGAGACTCGATTCAACTGTCGGCTATTAGAGAGAGGTAAGAAAGACCTATGCGGGACCAACCTGATACTAACATCAATCATACCCATCCTGGTATTTCCCCCTCGAGACCAAATGAGGAAGTCACCCAAGGAACTCACACAGTTGGTAGTTTTATCCATTCCATTATAGTTGTAGCACTTACTAGTCATATATACATAGCATGAGTCATCCTGATATCATAAGAAGTGGGCAATTTTAGTTAATCATTCCATTCTAGTTGCAATACTTACTATTCAGATACAATTAGCATGAGGCATCCCAAAACCAGTAGTTGTTGGCACTTTTATTTACTCATTCCGTTATAATGAAACTGATTACTAGACATGTCAAAGTCAAATTTATAGCACTACTTTAGTTATGGTTGTCTATGATCGAGATACTGTGCTCCAAGTCGTCCATAACCACGGACATGGCTTTCAAAAAGTTTACCCTACAAGTGTGCACAAATAGCAACACACACACGATCAACCTCGGGAAGAACCAAATGAAAAGCAACGAGGCCTCACGACAATGCATTCACAGGATTCACAAATTATTTTAGGGGGGCACCCCACTAAGCTACCCGCAATGAAGTTGGCCGGCTCCGAGACAGACCCAGGGTTTGCGTCAATGGTTGTAAACGGCTGCAAAAGTGTGACTGGGCTTGTCTATACCATGAAAACCACTCCGCATTCCAAAACAGTACAGGTGCTCCACGCACAATCGTTAATAAAGCAGTAAAGCATGGCATAAGTACATGATAGTAATAAAGCTCAAACTACTTTGTGGCCCCAAGAAATAAAGTGTGAATCAAGCTCAAGCAAAGGGGGATCCATAGGGTCTCCCGTATGTGGATAGTGCGAATAGTCAAGGAACAGGTATCAAGTACTCGGGGCCTACGGGACACAACCGACCCCAACGGAAGCTGCTGCAACTGGGTGTCGCCTTTCTATTCTTGGACAGGGTGGTTACTCAAACCCAATTAGCTCCTGGTAAGCAAAGGTCGCTTGGGGTTCGCATGTTTGTGTTGAATTGTAATTTTTGTTTTATTTACTCTGTAGATATTGGGCAGTTATGCAACAGTCTTGTTTCTTTGACAGGAAGCGCCGTAAGGATAGAAACATGACTGTCGGGTCAGTCATTTTGCTGCTCGAAGAAATTAAAAACGAGTGGATGATGCTGGACACGATTCTGGTGCCCATTGTCCCGACGATGCAGAGTACATGAAGCTAAGAAAATTGGCACCGAGGAAGAGGAAGAAGGCGGGAAATGAAGAAGCCAGTGGACGTGAAGGCTTGGCACCCAGGCTGCGGAAGAAGGCTGCTGGCAATGAAGATGCATAGTAATGTGTTGAACTTGAACCTATATATGCAATTCTGTTAAATTCAGGAGCTCTGTGTGTGGCATGTTGCTGGGCGAAACAATCTACCCATGTTCTCTGAGTAAAATGTACCGCGACTTAGGGTTTGGAAACGCCCGAGTTAGTAGTTGAATCCGAAATTTTGATTGTGCCACTACTATCTAAAAACACGCAGCACCGGTTCCAAGATTGCTGAGGGGCAGAAGGTCTCCAAATACGACGAAATGTAAGTGGCACAAAAATAAATTATTTAAGCTACCACACTCCACGAAGCAGCAACTTATTTCAGATGCTGCACAACGACGTGGCAACATAAACAACAATGTTCTCACCGATAATGCCCAGATGAGGAGGAAATCGGTACCACTTTCTAGCCTAATCTTGACCCCGTCTATCTCACCGCCTCTCTGCTCCTGCATCCCCTGCATCTGGCAAAGCTCCCGGATCTCCAGTAACCGGGTGTACATGCTTCCACTTTATAAATTGTGGTTGTGCCATTTGCATGCGGCACAATCCACGTAGATTATGTTTAAACAAACCACCAATGTAAGAATACACTAGTAGAAAAGGTGTCTTTGGTCCACGGTCACGTTCCCAATCTGGGACAGAGATCAAAATCGAGGCAGAAATTGATCTAAATCACAAATTCTTCCACAAATTAATCAAGACAGAGATCTAAATCGAGGCATTTCATTACTTCAACCACAAATTCTTCTAAACAAAGGTGCGATTTTACATCCTACATTAATTCAACCACTAGTCAACAATTTCACTTCCGCTGCCACTGTCCTCCGAGCCGCCGGCTTCCTCGTCGCTGTCGGACGGAACCTCCACGATTTCCGCATTGTTCGCGAGACGGATCACCTCTTCGCGGCGAGCGGCGGCGATGACATTGTACTTGGTCCGTCCAGGGACGGACCAGAACCTCTCCTGCACTTCTTGGTTGCATAGATCACGGTGCACCACGCGCCAGTCAACGATACGGTTGCCAATCTTGGCCTTCCGCTCCTTCTTGAACAGCGTCGGCCAGTACGGGATGGTCGCCGCATATCGGGGCAGCGCCCTCTTCCACACGGGCATATGGTGGCGGCGCGTCGCGATTTCGCTCTCCATCTCGGCTCGGCCAGGGAGCAGAGCCACCGGCACCCCCGCAGAGCTGATGCGCCATCCGTGGGGGACCGTCGCGGCTGGCGGCGTGAGGATGTCGAAGTTCGCGAACATCACCGCCTCGTAGAAGTTCAGATCGAGCATCTCCATGGCAACGCAGTGGAGATTTGAGTGGGAGCAAGGGGATGGACGACGATGCAACGGCGCGGTGGAGATTGGAGAGGACGAGGGGATGGACGACGAAGCGACGCATTGTGGCGCCTCCTATTTGTACATGAGGACAACGAAGCGACGGGCGGAATATCCAAGGGGCATTGGTCAGACAAAAGAAGTAATGGAGGGTCAGACTAACGAGAGAGCAATTTTTTTCCTCCCTGGACTCCGGGACCAATAGTTCAGACCGCTAGGTCAACAAGTACAACTCTTACAACTTAAAAAGGCACGAAGCTTAAGCTAAATAGAACTAGTTATCACACATCTCCTTGATCTTCCTAATCTTAGCCCGATGCGCATCTTCCTGTGACAGAAAGGATCGAATCATCTACTCCTTCCTTTTAGCATCTTCCTTGCACAGCTTCAATTGTTTCTTTGCATTTTTCCTCATGCACTTGTCAATACTCGTAGTTGTGAACTGCAGGAATTTGGCGTGGTGGAGATCATTTCTTGCTTGAGTCAGTTCTTGTTCTGCTTTAGCCTTCAGGGCCAACGTTGCGTCCCTCTCCTTCTCGACTTTACTAACCTTGTCTTGCACCCACTTGAGATCTCGCTTATGCTTGGTCGTGTCAACTAGTTCCTATAGCTTCATCTCAACACTGTCAAGAAGTGAGCTGAATATGTATTCTTTCAACTCAACATTCATTTCCCATAGTTTGTCCAGCGTTTTCTGCATTGATTTGGGCCACTCTGGATCTACCCATTTGACAACACCGCAACTTCCGCCTTGCATCATTGCACGATGTGCTTGACAATGTAGAAACCTCTGTTTGCGTTTCGTCCTTCGAACGCTACAAATTTAGCAGGCACATATCCATGTTTACATAGTAGAGGACTATCTTCATCTGCTAAATCGTGATAGTCGGAGTCATACATCGTCTGGTTGGCCTAACACATCATACGCGCATGAGTAAACAGATGAGATCTAGCTCAAAAAATAGATAACTAGCCACACATGATAGAAATAGAGATGAGACGACTCACATCGAAATCACCGTCCCTCTCGTCACGACGTGTTTCCTCGCCGTCTCCGCTTGACCCCATGGCAAGAGGGGAGGGGGGTAGCTGCCGGAGAGGGGATTGGGATGGAGGCGCCGTCGGCTTGTGGCTACGGCAGGATGGGAGTGAAGTGGGGAAAGTGGCTTCGAGGGGAAGGAAGAGAAGTACGGGGAGGAAGAGAAATAATGGGGACATGACACTAGGATGTGGCCCACTGAACTCGTCAGACGTGACACTCGCAACAGGGGAGCGCCCGGTGTTGCCAGTTTGTCCAGAGCAAGCGTGGCCAATCAGGCCGCAGAACAACCTACCTGCGGATCACTCTCACGAAGACCATCCCAATCGTCCAAGCGCCCCGATCGAACGGTATGTAACAATCGTCAAGCAGAACAACTGTGTTAGGGCGTGCCTTCTAGAAGACTCGGTATAATGGCCAGCCATGCAATGACACTGGTGTATCCATGTGTGGTTTGTGAAAAGAACAGACATGCAATCACACTAGGTGGATCCATATGTGGTTTATGGAAGTAACAAACATGCAATGACTCTAGCTGTGATTCATGAAAAGAACAGACATGCAATAACACTAGTGGATCCATTTGTGGTTCATGAGAAGAACACACATCCAATAACACTAGTGGACTCTAGCTGTGGTTTATGAAAAGAACAGACATGCAATGACACTGGTGGATCCTTATGTGGTTCATGAAAAGAACTGACATGCAATGGCACTAGGTGTGGTTCATGAAAAGAACAAACATGCAATGACACCGATGGATCCATGTGTGGTTTATGGAAGTAACAGACATGCAATGACTCTAGCTGTGGTTCATGAAAAGAACAGACATGCAATGACACTGGTGGATCCATGTGTGGTTCATGAGAAGAACACACATCCAATGACACTTGTGGATCCTTATGTGGTTCATGAAAAGAATAGACATGCAGTGACACCGGTGGATCCTTATGTGGTTTGTCTAGAGGAACACACATGCAATGACACCGGGTGTGGTTCATGAAAAGAATAGACATGCAATGACTTATGTGGTTTGTTTACAAGAACACACATGAAATGACACTGGGTGTGGTTCATGAAAAGAACAGACATGCAATGTCACTGGTGGATCCTTATGTGGTTTGTTTAGAAGAACACACATGCAATGACTCTGGTGGATCCTTATGTGGTTTGTGAGAAGAACAGACATGCAATGTTACTGGTTGTGGTTCATGAGAAGAACTGACATGCAATGACTCTAGCTGTGGTTCATGAGAAGAACAGACATGCAATTACACTAGGTGGATCCATGTGTGGTTTCTGGAAGTAACACACATGCAATGACTCTAGCTGTGGTTCATGAAAACAACACACATGCAATGACACTGGTGGATCCATGTGTGGTCTATGAAAAGAACAGACATGCAATCACACTGGGTGGATCCATGTGTGGTTTGTTTAGAAGAACACACATGCAATGACTCTAGCTGTGGTTCATGAAAAGAACACACATGCAATGACACTGGTGGATCCATGTGTGGTTCATGAAAAGAACAGACATGCAATGACACTGGTGGATCCTTATGTGGTTTGTTGAGAGGAACATACATGCAATGACACTGGGTGTGGTTCATGAAAAGAACAGACATGCAATGACTTATGTGGTTTGTTTAGAAGAACACACATGCTATGACACTGGCTGTGGTTCATGAAAAGAACAGACATGCAATGACACTAGTGGATCCTTGTGTGGTTTGTTTATAAGAACACACATGCAATGACACTAGGTGGATGCTTATGTGGTTTGTGAAAAGAATAGACATGCAATGACACTGGCTGTGATTCATGAAAAGAACAGACATGCAATGACACTAGTGGATCCATATGTGGTTTGTCTAGAGGAACTGACATGCAATTACACTGGGTGTGGTTCATGAAAAGAACAGACATGCAATGACACCAATGGATCCATGTGTGGTTTATGGAAGTAACATACATGCAATGACTCTAGCTATGGTTCATGAAAAGAACAGACATGCAATGACACTGGTGGATCCATGTGTGGTTCATGTGAAGAACACACATCAAATGAAAATGGTGGATCATTATGTGGTTCATGAAAAGAACAGACATGCAGTGACACCGGTGGATCCTTATGTGGTTTGTCTATAGGAACACACATGCAATGACACTAGGTGTGATTCATGAAAAGAACAGACATGCAATGACTTATGTGGTTTGTTTAGAAGAAGACACATGCAATGACACTGGGTGTGGTTCATGAAAAGAATAGACATGCAATGACACTGGTGGATCCTTATGTGGTTTGTTTAGAAGAACACACATGCAATGACACTGGTGGATCCTTATGTGGTTTGTGAGAAGAACATACATGCAATGACACTGACTGTGGTTCATGAGAAGAACTGGCATGCAATGGCTCTAGCCGTGGTTCATGAAAAGAACAGACATGCAATTACACTAGGTGGATCCAGGTGTGGTTTCTTGAAGTAACACACATGCAATGACTCTTGCTGTAGTTCATGAAAAGAACACACATGTTGTCGGCGGGTTGATGACAAGTACGCCATGAGGGGTCCTCGAGGCGTGCGGAAGAGAGGGGTGTGAGACGTATGGTTTTCCGGGACGGTAAGCACACAAGTTACCCAGGTTCGAATCCGCCGGCTTTGGATGGATCCTACTCCTGCTAGCAATCCAGTAATACGGTAGAGCCGGAATATGGGTTACAAGGGTTTGCCTGTGCGAGTTTGTAGACTATGAGGGTAGGTGCCCTAAAGGCTCTCCCTAGGACGGCTTATATAGATATCTTGCCTAGGGTTTACAGGAGAGATCTATCCGGCTACGACTAAGAGTCCGTTACAGAGTACATCTTGAACTACAAGTAACACTATGGGCCTAAGTTGGTAAGTCTTCTGGGCATTCCTGTAGCTGGATTGGACTCCGTCTTTTCTCCCTGACTGGGCCGCCCGTGAAGCAAAGCTCTAACCCGAAGTGGGCCACCCTGGTCAGTGAGGAACTGTGAGGATACCCGGAAAGTATATCCCCAACAGCAGCCCCCGGAAATCTCCAAGATCCAAAGTCGGATTCATCATCGTCTAGCTTGATCTTCGGCTTGCAGAATCTTGAAGGGTTCCTAAAACTTTACAACAAAAAATACGATCCGGGTCATAAAAATAAGTCGGACCTATCAACATGTTACTCGGATTTTCCAGCTCAATTTCAAACTAAGCCGGAACTTGGTCTCTGACGTCATCTGTCACTCGTCATGGTCAAGTCACGTCATCTGACAAACATCCTGTCAGCACGACCATTGGTGGGTCCGCCATTCGCGGAATCGAGGCGTCATTTCAATGCGTACGCGGAGATCGAGGCGACGTAATCACCACGTGGGTCCTTCCCAGTTCCTTCCATGACACATGGCGGTTACACAGTGTCATTTGCACGAATCTTGGCGCGGTTAGGTGGATATAAGAGGTGAGGATTCTTCTTCATCTCTCTTCACCTGTTCCCTCGCCGTTTCTTCCCCTCCAAATCTCCCTTGCGCATAGAGCTCCCCTGCTTCCCAAACTCCTAGCGCCGCCCATCTAAGGTCACCGGCGCTCTAGAAGAATGGCTTCTTCTTCATCTTCCGGCTTGTCTGCGGCAGCGGCGACGGCAGAGGCGGCGGTGGCGGAGAAGGAAAGCTATCATAGGGTCTAGATCCCCTGCGTGCTGGACAATGAGAAGCTCCGCGGCATGGAGAAAGAAGGGCTCCTCTACACCAGCGACTGGCGGAGCAGCTCCGGCGAGAGCATCCCCAATCCACGCACCGACGAGCGGGTACACTTCGGCACCCACCTCGATAGAGGTTTGTCATTTCCTCCCTCGGAATTCTTTTCCAAGGTGATAGATCACTATAGTGTTCAACTTCACCATCTTCCTCCCAACTCCCTCATAGAGATGAGCGCCTACGCGGCCTTATGCGAGGGATTTCTCGGCATTAGGCCGAGTCTTACCTTATTCCAGTACTACTTCCATGTCCGGAGAAATTCTATCACAGCCGGTAATCCTTATATTACCGGTACAATTAGCTTTTCGGTTAGGCGTGATCGTGCCTATCCAAAGATTCTAGCCAGTGACTCGGTCAAACAATGGCCAGCCACTTTCTTTTACCACAAAGATGTTCCGGCTCCCGGCAAAGCCACTGCCTTGCCGGCTTTCATCGACGGAGCCGCCATGGCCCAACCGTCTTGGGACGAGGCACCTCCGGCTCTCAGTGACGATCTGATCCTCGCCAAGAGGCGGATCGAATATCTGATCAAACACAAAGGAATGAAGGGATCCGACTTGGTCCAATGTTGGGTGTCACGCCGGATCCAACCCCTTCAGTACCATAGAGACCGACTGATGCACTCCATCACGTCGTCCAAAAAGGATTACCTTCGCATCATCCCCAAAGCCTATACCTCGCAAGGTTATATAAGCCAGATTAAATGGCTGATAAGGGAGCGGATCGAGAGGAGAATCCCAGAGGTTTCTCTAGATATGCACATAGCAAAAAACCCCGTTGTGTCGGTAAGATCTTAACAATAAACCTTTTTATGTGTTTCATTCTTTAAGTTATACTGTAATACTGATATGTTTTCTTCTATTCAGCTTGCTGACCTCCCCGAGTCGGAATTTTCTCCGCTCGAAGGATATCCTCCCGAGTTCTATCAGGAGGTTGAACTAGTTCCTTGCCGGACATTGTGCCCAAGAAGCGCTAGGCTCCGACAGTGGCTGTTGGCAAAAAGGAGGTGCCCGTTGTGAAGAGGTAACTTTCAACACAACTTTTCGCCTTTGTACCTTTCTCGAATTTTCTTCCGAGATGTAATGTTTTTGACTCTGTTACATTCTTAGAGCTAAGCAGCTCATCAAGGGGAAGGGGAAGGGAACTTCTTCGAAGCCCCTGCGACAGACGAAGCTGACCATAGCTTCCCCTGCCGTGGCTCCTCCGACTCCTGCCCCCCAATCCTCTGCAATGCCGATGATCACTACTTCGCCGAATGTCGTAGAAGATCCGGCTCCTTCAACGGAGCCAGTGATCCTTGAATCGCAAACTGACGTCATCATGAGTGATTCAGGTTTAGATAAGGGTGAACCCTCTTCGGGTAATGATCCCTCGGCAGAGATTTTTGCCGAAAACCTTCTCAACAATCCGGGTCATGCCAAGTTTGGCTTGTCCCGGAAATCTGCGGAAGAGATCTAGCGGCTGGCCAGGCAATGCCTGGAGAAGAGAAATCTCTCTGCCGAGCTGTGAACAAGTTCGCATTCGCGACGAGGGACTTAGAGCTGGTGTGCTTCCACCACCTCCGATTATTCCACTCACCCTCGCCGAGAAAGTTTCCACCGAGGTGAACATATGTATGAGCAAGCTCACACATGAACATCATGTAAGTCGGAATTCTAACTAACGTTTTTCTTTATTGTATATCATATCCTCTAGCCCCCAAGCATGAATTAGGATATTTAATCCGAGTTTATGCTTCCTTAGGATGCCAAAGAATGAACTAGTGTAGCCCCCAAGTCTCGTGCTGATATTAGTAACAATATTAGCCCGAGTCTTCAATAGACTTCTGACTCTGGGTATTCTGACTTACAGAAAGTTAATTCATATAACCAGGATTTGTTGAAGAATATCTGCAACAAGCGGAGAGAGATCAGATCTCGCTGACTTGAAAATGCTGAGCTGAAGGTCTCCAAGGATGAGGCCAAGGGTAAACATTCCGAGACTCAAACCTTGTCTTTCATGTTTTCACAGTCCAATTTTTTCCTGAACTATTGTTCTCTTTTGACTTACAGCGCTGGTGAAACAGTCCTACGCTATGATTGAAGAGGCCGAGAACCTCAAAACCTTGGTGGTGGAGAACAAAGAACTTCGCCAAGAGCTGGATAAGCTCAAGGCAGATCATGAGAAGAGCATCGCTCAAGTTCTCGAATCCTCCTCCATGGCTACTGACGAGCGTGATCCCAAGATTGCAGCTCAAGATCAGAAAATCTCGAACCTCAATAATGAGCTGTGTAGAGAGAAGGATCTTTTTGAGGCGCTCCGGGCTGAACTCCAGAGTCTTCGGGAAGAGAAGACCAAAGTTGACGATGTCATCTTCGGTATGTTCCATCTGTCTGATTTGTCTATTTTCTTCGACTTATTTCAATGTCGGATTTCTTAACTGTCTTTGTGTATAGGTCCTCTGAACTTGACGGACTCCATCTGTGCCGAGCCTTGCACCCACCGGCTTACCCAAGTCGGTGATTTGCTTCATGACTTCCGCCAATCCCTCGAGGATATTGGCGAAGCTCTCAAGATTTCGGAAATGCATAGCATGTCGGATTTTTAGGTGCGGGACAAGGCGAAGGATATGCCGCAGCTTGTTCAGGATTGGAATATGTCCTACGTGCGATCCGCGGTGCAGAACACTCTCACTATGGTCATGAGCCACCATGGAAGCATGGAGATATGGCAAGTGACCAGAGGGTATTCTACAGTGGATGAAGATGGTCTGGAGCAAGACATCAAGGCGATCATGGACTCCTGCGCTGGATATGGGTGCCATGTAGCTGATCTAACCAGCTATGATACTCCCTTCTTCACCCGCGTGGACACGCCGCCTCCGCCTCCCGAAGAATCAGCAGAAGTTTCTGACGATGAACAGACCGTATCAGATCTAGACATCTCGGAACGATATCAAGGCGATGTATCCAGCGAGCCGGCATCTCCTTCCTCTCCTCCTGCATCATAGATTGCCAGAAACAATTGTATTATTCTGAAAAACATGATGGGTCTGTAAATATGCAGTACTATAATTTTGCTAGTGCTAAGCTTTTGATCTATTTAGCACGTTTGGCTTTTAAATTTTTTGTGTGCCTGAAATGTTTACATAAGCACTTATACTTTTTCTTCTATACTTATCATTTATCTGGCTTTCCGCCTCGTCCCTTTCGTGAGCCGGCTAAACCTTCTGCATGGAAACTTTGCCAAGCAACGGAGCTCAATTGCTAAACCAGTTTAAACTCAGAAACAAAGCCAGCTTCCAGTACCAACAATTCACTACTCGGAAAATACCCGCATCCGGCAATCAGACAAATAACCAAAGTATAGACTAGAAACTTTAGAGTTATACCCGAAGGTAGCATTTTTAGAATCGGAAATCTAAACCAGAACAAACATGAGCATAAAGTACTTTCAAGTATCCTGGGATTTTCGACTATGACATGATCATTCGGAAATAAGATGGTAAAACTTCTCAGAAAAAACTTGAGGCAACCAAGACTTTTATTTCTCACAGAACATGTACATATGTATGATTACAAAGAAGGATAATCTAAGAATAAAAGGGACGTAGCTGAGCAATATTCCATGGTATGTCTAACTCATCCGGATTTGTACTGCCTCCAGCTCTCTTTCTCTGCTTAGTAGCAGGTCTTTCCTTGACTGGCCTCATGTCAGTTAAGTAGTACGAACCATTGTGCAATACTCGACTAACTAAAAAGGTCCCTTCCCATACTGGGGAAAGTTTGTGCTTTCTTTGTTGCACAAGCCAGAGAACCAAATCACCTTTATTGAAAGATCCATTTCCGACTCTCTAGCTATGATACTTGCGTAACTTCTGCTGATAGGCTATTGATCTCATCTCAACAACGACGCAGACTTCTTCGACCAAGTCGAGATCATTTTGTCGAGAAATCTCGGCATCCTCTTCAATATACGTGGCCACTCTAGGAGAAGTGTGAATCAAATCACTAGGAAGAACTGCTTCTGCGCCATAGACCAAGAAGAAAGGTGTGTATCCGGTTGACCTGTTCGGAGTTGTTCGTAAACTCCATATTACAGAGGGTAATTCCTCTGCCCAAGCCCCCGCAGCACGTCGTAGTGGTGCTTCGAGTCTCGGTTTTAGGACTTGTAGGATTAAACCATTAGCTCTTTCAACTTGTCCGTTAGCCTGTGGATGTGCGACTAACGCAATGTCAAGTCGGATATTTTGCTCATTGCAGAATTCAGCCAATTCTCCCAAAGAAAAGTTACTTCCGTTGTCCGTGATAATGCTATGCGGATAATCATACTGGATTATAATATCCTCGACAAATCTTTTGGCTGTTGCTCCATCACAACTAGTGACGGGTTTAGCCTCGATCCACTTTGTAAATTTATCCACCATCACTAAGAGGTGAGTAAATCCACTTGGAGCACGTCTAAATGGTCCTACCATATCAAGACCCTAGACCGCAAAAGGCCATGTTATAGGTATTGTTCGCAACTGATCAGCCGGAACATGAGCTTGTTTGGCGTACTTCTGGCAACCTTTGCATGTCTTGACTAATCGTTCGGCATCTGCCTGAGCTGTAAGCCAGAAAAATCCGTGTCTAAAAGCTTTTGCCACTAAAGATTTGGCTGCAGTGTGGTGACCACACTCGCCTTCGTGGATTTCTCTTAAGATTTCCCCTCCTTCTTCCGGAGATACGCAGCGCTGAAAAACCCCAGAGACACTCCGCTTATAGACCTCACCTTTAACTATAGTATAGGCTTTTGCTCGACGGATAATCTGCTGGCTCAGGACCTCGTCTTCGGGTAATTTGCCATCTACCAGATAATCAAGGTAGGGTTGAGTCCAGCTGAGAATTACAGCCAGAACTGCTATTAGAGGTGAGTCGGATTTGGTCGGATATTCCTCATCTACTCCCTTTATTGAGGGAACTTTGAGGTGCTCTAAAAAAGCGCTATCCGAGACCTCTTTCCGTGCAGAGCCTATCCGAGATAATGCATCTGCTTCCTTGTTTTCTGCTCGAGGGATGTGTTGAACCTCAAACCCTTCGAACGATTTAGATAAATCATCCATGATAGCTTTATACGCTGCCATGTGCTTATTTGCATTACAAATATCTGAAACTTGCTGAGCAATAAGATCCGAATCTCCATAACACATCAAACGTCGGATGCCGATATCCTTAGCAATCTGGATTCCGTGTAACAGTGATTCATACTCGGCAATATTATTTGTCGTTGTGAAGTGGATCTGCAACACGTATAGAAGTTTATCTCCTTGGGGTGATTTGAGCACCACGCCAGCCCCCGAGCCCCCTCGAGCCTTAGACCCATCAAAGTAGAGGGTCCAATATTCTGACTCAGGGAGGGTCATATTCTCCTTCGTCTCTATCCAATCAGTGACAAAGTCGGCAAGAATTTGGGATTTGATTGATGTTCGAGGTTTATACTCAATATCAAAAGCTGAAAGCTTTATGCCCCATTTGGCGATGCGTCCTGTGGTGTCACTATTGTTGATTATATCTCTCATGGGAGCTATGCTCACCACGGTAATTGGATGCTCCTGAAAATAATGTCGTAGCTTACGAGATGCTAGAAAAACACCGTAAGCCAACTTTTGATAGTGCGGATACCGCTGTTTGGATTCTGTCAGGACCTCGCTGACAAAGTAAGTCGGACGCTACACCAGGTGCTCCTGATTTTCCTCCGGTCTCTCCACCACCATGACGATACTAACGACCTTGTTTGTCGCAGCAAGATAGAGCAACATCGGTTCTTGTGGTTCCGGCGCAGCAAGGATAGGAGCAGATGAGAGTACTTTCTTCAGGTCTTGTAGTGCAGCTTTAGCTTCGTCGGTCCAAACAAAATCCTTGGTCTTTTTCAGGAGTTTGTATAATGGTGCGGCTCTTTTACCAAGCCAGCTTACAAACCGACTGACTGCAGCGATGCAACCAGTTAGTCTTTTACGTCCTTTAGGCGAGTTGGCCTAGAAATATTGAGTATAGCCTTGATTTTGTCCCGGTTCACCTCTATGCCTCTTTGAGACACGATGAAACCTAACAATTTTCCAAAGAAGCATTTCTTCGGGTTAAGAATGATGTTGTATTTTTGTAGATTGGCGAACGTTTCCTCCAAGTCAGAAATCAGTGTTTCCTTCTTTTTGGACATCACCACAATATCATCCACGTATGCATGTACATTGCGTCCGAGCTGGTCGTGAAGGCAACATTGCATCATGCGCGGGTAGGTAGCTCCTGTGTTCTTCAGCCCAAAGGGCATCGTAACAAAACAGAAGGTTCTGAAAGGGGTTATGAATGAAGTTTTGACTTTGTCAGATTCCTTCATCCGGATTTGGTGATAACCGGAATATGCGTCGAGAAAACACAGGAGTTCTGAGCCTGCCGTAGAATCGATAACTTGATCAATTCTAGGCAGAGCGAACGGATCTTTTGGACAAGCCTTGTTTAAGGAAGTATAATCAACACACATCCTTAAATCAGTGGTGTCCTTTTTAGGGACCATTAGAGGATTGGCCGACCATTCAGTGTGGATGACCTCTTCTATGAATCCGGCTAACTCGAGCCACGCTAGTTCCTTACCTATTGCCTTACGCTTTTTGTCGCCAAAACGTTGTAAGGATTGTTTGACGGGTTTAGCGTTCGGGTTTACATTTAAAGAGTGCTCGACAAGTTCCCTAGGTACTCCGGTAATGTCAGATGGCTGTCATGCGAATATATCTTGATTTGCTTTGAGGAACTTGACGAGCACGCCTTCCTATGTGCTATCTAGGCCTACACCTATTTGGGTCACCTTGGAGGGGTCATCATCCTTCAACAGTGTCTTCTTCGTCTCTTTTGATGCCTTGAACTCCGGATTTGGCTTGGTCACCTCCTTCTTTGTTGCGGGCATCTCGGACGGATTTATACTCTTCTTGATCTCCTGGTTCTCTTAGGCATGCAGCATGGCTTCAGCAAAGGCGGCATTTCCATCCTCGCACTCTCGCGCTTTCTTCGGGTCTCCCCTGATGGTGATTATGCCGTTGGGACCTGGAATTTTCATCATATTGTAAATGTAACATGGACGAGCCATAAGATCCCAGTAAGCCGGACGTCCGAATATAGCGTGGTACGCGCTCTTGAATAGGACCACTTCGAAGGAAAGTGCCTCCGTCCGATAGTTCTTTGGAGTTCCAAAGGTAACATCCAAAGTGATTTCTCCCAGGGAATTGGCTTGTCTTCCTGGGACAACCCCGTGAAAGATCACAGAGCTATGGTTCGGCTGGGTCTCCGAGATCTTCGTCCGGCGTAGCGTTTCGACATAGAGAATATTGATATTGCTGCCACCGTCCATGAGGGTCTTGGAGAAACCATAACCCTCAATAAGTGGATTGACGATTAAGGCGTATTTTCCTCACCTATGTAGCTTAGGCGGATGATCAGCGCGGTCAAATGTGATTGCCACTTCCGACCAATCCAGGTATTGAGGGACAGCCGGAACTATTGCGTTGAGCTAATGTAGAACTGCTTTCTTGACCTTTGCTGGTTGAGATCCAAGGAAGGTGACGTAAGTGTGTTTTTTGGTCGGCAAATTTTTCTTCCCTTCCGGCTTGGGATTTGAAGCATCGGCTTCCACCATGTCAGAATCTTCCTTGGTCTCTTTATCCTTTTAAGTATTCTTTTCCCTTTTTCCGCTTAGCTCTATAGCCAGCGGTATCATCTCTTTTGATGTCGTCATTAAAACGACACTCTGCGTTGGTGTGGGACGAGCCCCCATTAGTGTCTAGGTGATGCACAAATGGGTTGTTGGTAATGTCGGCCCAAGTGTAGGTTTTGCCTGGTTGCTGGTCTCCTCTACCTTGAACTCTCGAAGTCCCACGGGCACGCCCGCGGCCTCCGCTGTGTCCTCCTTATCCTCTAGACCCGAAAGTAGCAGTGACCACCGCCGTTTCCGTGTTGGGTTTCTCTTCTGAGGTATTTTTGGGCTTCTGAGCTTGTTGCTTTGGTTGTTTTGCCAACCGTGGCACAGCTAGAGCATTGAGTAATCCCTTTGCGTCGTCGTCAGCGTATGCATACTTGCTCGCTGTTTCTATCATCTCTCCCAAATCAGTGACTTTGTCACACTTCAAACGATGATGCAGTATACCAATTGGGAGGCCTGCAATGAAAGCTTATCATTTACTCCTTCACAGGAGTTCTTGGTGTCGATCCATCATCCGAGGTAATCCCGGCACGTTTCTTCGGCCTTCTGGGTGCAACGCTGTAGGTCTCCGACCGTACAGGGCCTCCAGTATGTGCCTTCGAAATTACGAAAGAACGCACTTTGCATGTCATACAAGTTGTGGATGGTGTTCTCCAGAAGTTCATTAAGCCATGATCTTGCCGTCTTCCGCAACATGAGTGGGAGATATCGGGTTGCGACCAGGCTG
The DNA here is from genome assembly GCA_916181665.1 of Avena sativa. Classification (NCBI taxonomy): domain Eukaryota; kingdom Viridiplantae; phylum Streptophyta; class Magnoliopsida; order Poales; family Poaceae; genus Avena; species Avena sativa. The sequence goes on along the minus strand of OV702289.1, from coordinate 535,457,684 downwards.
TTTCCGCCTTTGGCGATGCAGCAAGCTTGGAAGAAATCCTGTAGCCAGGTATCTGGCCGAGCAATGCCGTCGTAGGCTTGGATATGTCTTGAGATAGCAAATCCTTCCAGGAATCTTGTAGCTCTAATGCGTGATCCGAAGCATTTTGGGCCCACGTAGATATCATCGTTTTCGTAGCGCCGCGCCTCTATATTGGAATTGATCCTGTGCCTTGCGTCATTCGGGGATAGAGATCGTCCCGAATGTCGGCTGTGGCCGCGGTGCCGTGGAGCCGGACTTCGGCTTCTGCCACCACCTCCTCCACCACGATGCCCTCCATTGCCTCCCTGGGGCTGTTGTGATGGCTACTTGGCGGAGAGGGTGGAGCAGCTGGGTTTTTTTCGGCTGATCGCCGGCCTCCGTCCGAAGCGTCATTATTCTGGTTCCGGGGAGGGTCTTCATCATGACGAGCCCCCTGCCGGCTTCTCCCATCATGGTGTCCGTCGTTCCTTCGTCTGTCATCTGGACGGCTTTCATGTCTAGGAGGTGGCATCCTTTGTCGGTCCTCCTCCCGACGTTTCTCCTTATCATCATCCATGCGGTCTTTCGACTCTCGCTGGGGTGGGTTCCTCGGATTCAGTGCAGCAATTGCCTCTTGCTCTGCAACTGGGTTAACATTACGCCAGCCACGGGCAGCTTTGTGGTGCTATCCCGAAGATCCGGTTCTTGAGTAATTATCTTCCCTGCGATCAGGGCGATGGTGCTGCTCCGGAACGCGTTGGGGTCTTATGTCAGCCCATGCCGGATCTGTGCGACATTGGTCGGAATCAGAGACCAGTTTTTGACTTCCGGACATGGCGAACTTTTGCTGCTCCAGTCCCTTGTTGAGTAGTTTGATTCCCAGCCGGATCTCCTCTGGGTCTGGATTAGCCGATAGAATTTCTCGGGCCGCCACGGTATTCTGTACTGGGGTTGGATACACCCAATCCCTTTGCTATCTTTCTGAGGCTTCCCCATCTCTTCTCCGAAAAGGACGGCGTGAATCTGCGGGAATTGGTTGTCATTGGTATGACGCTTCCTGGTCTTCTAGTATTGCCTGGAGTTGTACTTCTCCACAGATGCTAGGCGTTTCTTTTCCTCCTCAATGTTTCTAGCTTCATCGAGGAGTACTTGACGACGCGCTTCTAGGGCTTGTGCCCTCTCGTCCAGTTCTTCAGCAGTTAGCTCTGTGTAGCATCCCAATTGTCTAACAATTGCAATGCTACTAGCCTAGTCTATATATATGCTACTTCCTACATATAATTGTTGCATCATAATTATATCATGCTCATGTCATCATGCCACATTGCATTTGAGCATCATATAAAACCCTTTTCATTTGGTTCTTCTCTCATATGCATTATTAATTGTATTTGGCTCTTGATATATTGTATTTGGTTCTTGATAAATGCTTGATGCCCAAGTTGAGTTGGGGGCATATCTTTTATTCCAATCCACCACCTTTCTTTGTCACCACCTTATAATTCCACCATCCAAATTACCCATGGGCTTTTATTTTTCTTTTGGCATTTAATCTAGAGCATGTGGGTTAGGGTGGATCCAATTCTAATTTCTTTTGCTTGGCCTTTACTCCACATTTCTGGTAATGCATGGGAATCATGCCATGTAGATTATTATTGTATTCACAAAATAAATCATGGAAATTAATACTTTGCATGGGCCATGCAACCACCACCATCACTTCTTCTCTGTTAGTTTGTTGTTGGTTTTGGGTGATCCTCTCTTTGAGCTCTCCTTCTCTCAAACCCTCCTCTTCTTGATCGTTTCTCTCTTTCTTCCATGTTTGATCTTGTGAGATCCTCTCCAAAATCCTAACACCTCACCACCATCTCTCTCTACCACTCCTTTTGCTTGATCTTGTTTGATCTTGCTAAAAACCCTACCACCACATGACCCTCTCCCCTAGTCTCTCTCCCTAACCGAGCCTCCTCCTAGCTAAACCGGGGCTCCCCTGTCTCTCCCTCTCGGTTCCCTCTCTACTCCCTCCAACCGGACCCACCCCAGCTCTCTCTCTCTCTCCCTAGCCCGAGCTACCCCCTCCTAACCAGCCCTAGCTACCGAGCCATCTCTCTCTCTACCTCTCGGCCTCTCCCTCTCTCTCGCTATCGTGCTTGCTCCACCCGAACCTGCCCTGCCTTACCCTCTTCCTGGCCCACCTGCCATGCCCTGCCTTGCCCATCTCGAGCCCTAGCTTGAGCACGTGCATGGGAGGAGGAAAAGTGGCACCCGAGCCACCTTTATCTACCCCGTGCCCACACGCTACCTCACCTCTCTCTCTCGGGTTATACCTTTCCCCACGCCTCCTCTACCTCGCCCAGATCCACCCCAGAGCCCCTCCCTCTCCCCTTCTTCCCCTTCACCGACGCCAACTTCTCACGCCGGCCACCGCCAGCACCATCGTCGGGCCCTCGTTCCAGCCGGCGAGCACGACGTGGAAGTGGTCGAGGAGGCCGAGAAGGCTCCCCTGCTTCACCCTGGATGAGCCAGTGAGGAGGAAAGGCCCACGTCCGCCAACACCAGCGCCGCCCGACGCAAACCCTAGATCTCCGGCCGCCAGCCTCGTCGTCGATCTGCTGCGCCCCACCTCGATCTACGCCCTCCGTCGAGCCCGCGGTAAGCCCCTGTACCTCCCAGACAACCCCATCTTCGCCGTCACTGTCTAGCTGCGCCGGGCGTTTCGCCGGGCACTCTCCGTGCGCCGACGGACGCTGTCGCCTGACCGCCTTTGTGCCACGCCCCGCCTCATCTAGTTAGCCATCCATCGCCTAACAACATTTTCAGACTACCCCACTGCTTCCACCCTTAGCACGCACGCCTAGGTCCCCGGTTCGAGCCCCCGTGCCGCGCCCTGTCGCTGTCGAACACGGGCAGCTCGAAAGTTCGTCAGAGAAGATCTACAGGGGTCGTTGGTCACTTTACAAACACCCCCCTTTTTCCCTTTTCGCTCAACCTGCGGTACGCCGAGCCCACCTGTCAGCCGCCCTGGCAATCTTGTAGAGAAGCCCCCCAGCTCCTAGGCCCTTAACCCGCGCTCCAGCACGACCCCACCTGGCAGCCTCTGCGCGTTCGGCCTCTGGCACATGGGCCCTCATTCGCTGGCGCACCTGTCAACCGCAGCAGCTAGGCTAACCCGCGGTGTAAAAGAAAAGCTTTTCCGCGCGCATGTGTCCCCTCCAGTAGCTGGCCCACCCGTCAGCGACTGGGGCTGGGTTTGTCTGAGTGCAAAACGTTTCTGTTTTAAAATAAACTTTTCCAGAAATTGATTAAATTCAAATCAGATTTTAAATAACTTTTAAAATACAAATCCAAATAATACATGTAATATATGTTTTGAATCCAGAAAAATGTGAGGAATTCAAATATGCTATTCAAAATATGTTTGAGCACTTTAAAATTTCGAGGTAATTAAAATTACAATAAAAGGCCCTTTTCCTTAATTAATTAATAACTTTAGTTTTATAACTCCAAATTTGACAAATAATATGTCTAAATCGATCAGCGCGATGAGCCCGTTCTATCTATGCACTCCATGTTCTGAATTGCAGCATGCATCATACGAATAATGAGTATACAGCAAGTGTTATGAGAGCAAACCGGGCTAAAAACTTAATAAAATGCTTTAATCTTGTACCCCACACCTCACCATGCCATGCTACATTATTGCCATGTAAATTGTGCATCATTCGTCATGGCATGATTGTTTGCTTGTCGCATTTTAATTCATATGCTTGTGCACTCTATTTATGTTGGCCCTTGTTTGTTTGGTTCTTCTTCGAATAGACGCTGAGAAGGGGATATATCAGGAAACCCAGGAGCACTACCCAGATCCGTCCCTCGCTTCAACTGAGCTGCCAGGCAAGCACTACCACATGCTTGCATACATATAGTACCTATTGCCTCTATCTTATTCTTACATCATTGAGTCGCGATTGCATTAAATTGAATCCCAAGTACTGCATAGCCTTTACTTTTAAACCCCACCGAAGCTTGTTCCTCCATCCCATTAGCCATTACTATAGGAGTTGTTTGAGCCATGCGGGTCGCTGAACAGCATGTGTAGGGTATGTGAGTGTCTGATGGATAACGAGGTACTTAAAAAACTTAACCTGAGTAGTAATGGGATAACTAATGAAAGTGGCATCGGTGAGCAATATCTGCTATTTGGTTCTTCATGCTCACTTGTGTCCCGTAGGACCCCGAGTACTTGATTCTTGTTCCTTGATTATTCGCACTATCCACATCCGGGAGGCCTTATGGACTCCCCTGAGCCAGAGCTTGATTCATTCTTATTTCTTGGGGCCACAAAGTAGTTTGGGGCTTTATTACTATCCTGTACTTATGCCATGTTTTACTGCTTTATTTAAGATTGTGTGAGGAGCACCTATACTGTTTAGGATTGCGGAGTGTTTTCGCGGTATCGACAAGCCCAGTCACACTTTCGGGTTCCTAGTCGTTTACAGCCATTGGCGCAAACCTTGGTTCCGTCTCGGAGCCGGCCAACTTCGTTGCGGGTAGCTTAATGGGGTGGCCCCCTGAAACATTTCTGAATCCTGTGATCGCTTTGTCGTGAATGCCTCGTTGGGTTTTGATTTGGTTTTTCCAAGGTTGATCGAGTGTGTGTTGCTATTTGTGCACCCCTGCAGGGTAAAACTTTCTAAAAGCCGTGTCCGCGGTTATGGATGACTTGGAGCATAGTTTCTCGATCATAGACAAGTATAACTAAAGTACCGCTTTTAATTTGACTAATTACCTGACTAGTAAATAGTGCAACACTCATGGAATGGTTAATAAATCTACCAACGGATGGGGGGGGGGTTGTTCGTCCGCTTCCTCGTTGGTAAGCGAAGAGGAGGATGGATCTGTTAATATTACTGTTATAACTGTTGTTCTTAATTAACGGACGTCCGTCTATCTTTGGTTAGGCGGATGGTTAGCGAGTATCTATAGAATTGTTAAGTATTATCTTTTGCTGCAATTGCGTCACCCTAGGTTGTGTCCCCTTTAGAGGCATAAAGACTTGCTGAGTACCCCTAGGGTCTCACACGATAAATTGTTTGATTCAGATGAACAGGTATACTCGCAAGATGGATACTGGGTGGAGGAGACGGACGATGTTGGCAACGATCACTCGGTGTAGAGATTCCGGGAACGGGGATCCGTGAGATCTATGGGCGGGATGTGTTTATTTATGTGGCATCTTATGCTGATTTGCTTCTTATCCGTACTCGGATCTTGTTTTCCGCTTCCGCCTGATACTCTGATGTTTGATGTATGAGGAGCTATCCTAAAATATTATCTCTATCTAGGATATTTGGATCTTGCCGTATGGCGTTGCAATATTTCTATTTCTTTTTAGATGGAATGGCTCTGAGGACTGTTGTATGTGGCTTGCATACATACTCATTTGTGTATGTAGTTGATCCCTTCGCCTGCCGATTACGCCGCTCGTTCTTGTCCCGATGTTCTGGAAATGGTTAGGACAGCCGAAAGGTCTACCTGTGAGTGGCATTTGGCCCCATCGTACTATTTTAACCATTTCCGCTCATCCAGGCATGTAACTAAGAGCGTAATTCACCGAGGTAGTTACAATTGGTATCAGAGCCATCCCGCCCTTCAGGGTCTCAGCCAAATGGTCGTTGTCAGTCTAGCAAATATTTTTGGTAGCTATGTATACTAGGGAAAAACAAAACGTGAGAGTAGGACTGCTTCCACTTTTCTTCTTACCCACCCACCCACCCTTTTCTGGTAAGGAAGTGTAACGTTTTCAATCCTCTTCTAAAAATTCAAACTAGGATTCATGTGTTCTGGGTCTCTGTAGTACCATAGAAAGTGTGTGTGTGTGTAATTCCTTGTCTATCTGTTGCATCCAATTTGTTATCACAATCTGCCTTTGGTTATCAACTATTGGTACATTCCATACTGACAGGCTTTTGAAAACTGGCGCGATCTATCCGACTCCTTGTTAACCGGTGCCACCTTCTTAAAGGTGTTCTTCCTTCCAACATGCTTTCACAGAATGTGGAGTTGCTAATCTCTACCTGATAAGTGATTTTGCGTATCTATTGGTATTTTAATGCCAAAAAATGCGGAAAAATTTTCTTTGATACATCTGTGTTTCCACACTCCTCTTCAGTCGTGTGTGAAACATTATCTATCTCCCTTTTATCAGCATATCCATGCTAACTCATTCTTTTGTCACCGGCGCTTAATCCTGGAGTTTTATTTCATCTCCAATTCTCTTGGGCTAATTACATAACATGTGTTGATCCGATGCGGGTGATTGTAATTTGGTTCTCGGCATAGCTATAGGACACTTATCATGAGTGGAATATGGAAAATGCTATCAACACTATCCTCCAAATGGTGACGGTTATCTCCTGTGATTTTGACTTACACCGTGATCATATCTATGCATATTCAAGCATCTTTGGCAATCCGGAGTTTCTCAAGGCACTACGGCTGTGTATCATCTGTTCATCATGCTGCACATCTTTTTGAACCCCATATCTTCACAATTCTCCTAGATACGAGGGAATTGCATCTTTTCGCTTCTGATAGCTTTTCTTAAGGTATGAGCTATCATCGTTTCTTATCCAAGATCTCTTTATCTTTGTAACCGGCGATCCAATCGACAATGTGAACCAGGTGACATCTCTTTTTCTTCTGAAGGACCAGATAATCTATTCTGCCCGTGCTCTTAATATTGACTTTCAAAGAGCGTTGAGCTCAGGAAGTGTTCGAGCATTTGTTTGTTTCTCTCGCCTTTTGAACTTGGTATTCTAGGAATATCTTGTTAATCCATGGTGGTATATGTTGATAATATGCTTGCCTATTCGATATCAATGGAAGAGCATGGAAGATCATCTATGTCTCTTTCTCCCAAGCTGCGAGAACACCGCTTGTGTGCAAAGTTCTCAAAGTGTGAATTCTGGCTTCTTGAAGTCACCTACTCTCGACCATGTCCTTCTACTAAATACATTACTTCAATTCTGGAATCAGCAAGTCCATTGTTAATTCCATCCTCCATCTTCAACCAATCTGGAGTTATTCCTTGTTGGCAAGTTATCATCGTCGTTCCGCTAAAGATTTTCCTCAAGACTGCTAAATCTTTCTCAATCATTTCAAGAAGAACATGGAGTTCTTTCACCTCAGTCTCGTCAAGTAATCTCTTGAAACCCTCTCGCTCTATCGTCTATGCTCAATCCACCGGAGGCCATGAAGACCTTCCAGATCTTGTATTCCTTCCGTTCAAGTTGGTGCTATCTTTTCTGTAGCTGTTGAATCTTGCAGTTGTTCTCCGTAATCTTTCTTCATATCTTTCTGGTGGCTTGATACTTCCGACATGACGACAACATCATCACCCTTGTCTATCTTGGATCCGGTGAATCGTTTGCATCAATCTTTGTTTTCTTACGGAGTTCCATGAGCTCTTCTTGTCAATACCTTCAGTCTGTTTCGGTAGTTGGGTTGCATGGTTTTCTTATTCATGTGCGGAGTAATGCTTTGAGTGCGGGATGGAGTAGCTACCATACCACTACTCTTATCGTTCACTCTTGTACATTGAATTGGTGAATTAATGTGATTTCACTCATTCCACGGAAGTTAGAAGTGGCCTTTATCCCTTGATACTTTTACTTCCGTCCTTGTTTTTTCGGAGTGCTCTCTCGAAGAAAGTAATCAATAATCTCTTGTTGGTGGTCTGTCTATTCTAGATGGAGCAAAATCTTCAATTATCTGGTGGAAACAGACGCAAACTCCTTTCAGTCCTCGTCTTTCTACCGATGCTCGACAATCCCCAAACAAGATGAAAGGAAACTATCTCTCTCTTTGTTTCATCAATTCTTTTTCTATGGTAAAGCCAATTATGGGTGATGCCATCAGCCGCAAATCTATTGCGTTAGCCTCAAGGCTAAAGAAAGCTATAAGTATCTCTACAATAAACTCCAGATCCTCCATATTCTTTGCTTCTTGGGATTCCACCATGATCTAGTTTCACATCTGTCTCTGGAAGTTATATCCGTGCACCTCAATTGCGTGATCCTTTGGTCCTTACCGGCGCAAGAAGAATCTAATCTGGCGATGTCTAACTCAATCTTCCGTGGATATCAAGGAACTCTATTGTTTGAAGGCAATATTGTTTCCGAACTTCATTTCTCAAATCCGAGAGAAGATACGATGCTATTGTCATAGTGGTTCAAAACCTCTCCAACCTAGCTCTTTTCTTCTGGCGAGACAAAGATTCATCCTCTCTAGTATCGGTAAATCTTTAATCTTAACGGTGTGTCTTTTCTTTATCCATGATACATCATCTTGTCCTTTTCTTTCACAAGTGGTTCTATCCTTGTATCATGTTTCTTGAGAAAACCGGAGCTATGTTCATCCTATCCTTCTTGTCCCACGACAACCCTTCAACTCTTCTAACCGTTGTTTCTCAAGCAAACGCAAGGCTCGCAACAAGTCTAGCAAGTTTTGCAAGGTGTAGGGGTCACACCATTCCGTTGTTCATCACCTTCGTTCCGAACACCCGCTTCTCTTGGTGTTGGTTTCTTTTTCCTAGGAATCTCGGGGCGAGATTCTTGTTTAGTGGGGGAGAGTTGTAGCATCCCAATTGTCTAACAATTTCAATGATACTAGCCTAGTCTATATATATGCTACTTCCTACATATAATTTTTGCATCATAATTATATCATGCTCATGTCATCATGCCACATTGCATTTGAGCATCATATAAAACCCTTTTCATTTGGTTCTTCTCTCAAATGCATTATTAATTGTATTTGGCTCTTGATATATTGTATTTGGTTCTTGATAAATGCTTGATGCCCAAGTTGAGTTGGGGGCATATCTTTTATTCCAATCCACCACCTTTCTTTGTCACCACCTTATAATTCAACCATCCAAATTACCCATGGGCTTTTATTTTTCTTTTGGCATTTAATCTAGCTCATGTGGGTTTGGGTGGATCCAATTCTAATTTCTTTTGCTTGGCCTTTACGCCACATTTCTGGTAATGCATGGGAATCATGCCATGTAGATTATTATTGTATTCACAAAATAAATCATGGCAATTAATACTTTGCATGGTCCATGCAACCACCACCATCACTTCTTCTCTATTGATTTGTTCTTGGTTTTGGGTGATCCTCTCTTTGAGCTCTCCTTCTCTCAAACCCTCCTCTTCTTGATCTTTTCTCTCTTTCTTCCATGTTTGATCTTGTGAGATCCTCTCCAAAATCCTAACACCTCACCACCATCTCTCTCTACCACTCCTTTTGCTTGATCTTGTTTGATCTTGCTAAAAACCCTACCACCACATGACCCTCTCCCCTAGTCTCTCTCTCCCTAACCGAGCCTCCTCCTAGCTAAACCGGGGCTCCCCTCTCTCTCCCTCTCGGTTCCCTCTCTACTCCCTCCAACCGGACCCACCCCAGCTCTCTCTCTCTCCCTAGCCCGAGTTACCCCCTCCTAACCAGCCCTAGCTACCGAGCCATCTCTCTCTCTACCTCTCGGCCTCTCCCTCTCTCTCGCTGCCGTGCTTGCCCCACCCGAACTTGTCCTGCCTTACCCTCTTCCTGGCCCACCTGCCATGCCCTGCCCTGCCCATCTCGAGCCCCAGCTCGAGCACGTGCATGGGAGGAGGAAAAGTGGCACCCGAGCCACCTTTATCTACCCCGTGCCCACACGCTACCTCGCCTCTCTCTCGGGTTATACCTTTCCCCACGCCTCCTCTACCTCACCCAGATCCACCCTAGAGCCCCTGCGTCTCCCCTTCTTCCCCTTCACCGACGCCAACTTCTCACGCCGGCCACCGCCAGCACCACCGTCGGGCCCTCGTTCCAGCCGGCGAGCACGACGTGGAAGTGGTCGAGGAGGCCAAGAAGGCTCCCCTGCTTCACCCTGGATGCGCCAGCGAGGAGGAAAGGGCCCACGTCTGCCAGCACCAGTGCCGCCCGATGCAAACCCTAGATATCTGGCCGCCAGCCTTGTCGTCGATCTGCTGCACCGCACCTCGATCCGCGCCCTCCGTCGAGCCCGCGGTAAGCCCATGTACTCCCAGACAACCCCATCTTCACCGTCGTCGTCTAGCCGCGCCGGGCGTTTTGCCGGGCACTCTCCGTGCGCCGACGGACGCTGTCGCCTAACCGCCTTTGCGCCACGCCTAGCCTCATCTAGTTAGCCCTCCACCGCCTAGCAGCATTCTCAGACTACCCCACTGGTTCCACCCTTAGCGCGCACGCCCAGGTCCCCGGTTCGAGCCCCCGTGCCGCGCCCTGTCGCTGTCGAACACGGGCAGCTCGACAGTTCGTCAGAGAAGATCTACAGGGGTCGTTGGTCACTTTACAAACACCCCCTTTTTCCCTTTTCCCTCAACCCGCGGTACGCCGAGCCCACCTGTCAGCCGCCCTGGCAATCTTGCAGAGAAGCCCCCCAGCTCCTAGGCCCTTAACCCGCGCTCCAGCACGACCCCACCTGGCAGCCTCTGCGCGTTCGGCCTCTGTTACATGGGCCCTCGTTTGTTGGCCCACCTGTCAACCGCAGCAGCTAGGCTAACCCGCGGTGTAAAAAAAAGCTTTTCCGCGCGCGTGTGTCCCCGCCAGTAGCTGGCCCACCCGTCAGCGACTGGGGCTGGGTTTGTCTGAGTGCAAAACGTTTCTGTTTTTCTGTTTTAAAATAAACTTTTCCAGAAATTGATTAAATTCAAATTCAAATCAGATTTTAAATAACTTTTAAAATACAAATCCAAATAATACATGTAATATATGTTTTGAAACCAGAAAAATGTGAGGAATTCAAATATGCTATTCAAAATATGTTTGAGCACTTTAAAATTTCGAGGTAATTCAAATTACAATAAAAGGCCCTTTTTCTTAATTAATTAATAACTTTAGTTTTATAACTCCAACTTTGACAAATAATATGTCTAAATCGATCAGTGCGACGAGCCCGTTCTATCTGTGCACTCCATGTTCTGAATTGCAGCATGCATCATACGAATAATGAGTATACAGCAAGTGTTATGAGCAAACCGGGCTAAAAACTTAATAAAATGCTTTAATCTTGTACCCCACACCTCACCATGCCATGCTACATTATTGCCATGTAAATTGTGCATCATTCGTCATGGCATGATTGTTTGCTTGTCGCATTTTAATTCATATGCTTGTGCACTCTATTTATGTTGGCCCTTGTTTATTTGGTTCTTCTTCGAATAGACGCTAAGCAGGGGATATATCAGGAAACCTAGGAGCACTACCCAGATCCGTCCCTCGCTTCAACTGAGCTGCCAGGGAAGCACTACCACATGCTTGCATACATATAATACCTATTGCCTCGATCTTATTCTTGCATCATTGAGTCGCGATTGCATTAAATTGAATCCCAAGTACTGCATAGCCTTTACTTTTAAACCCCACCGAAGCTTGTTCCTCCATCCCATGAGCCATTACTACAGGAGTTGTTTGAGCCATGCGGGTCGTAGAACAGCATGTGTAGGGTATGTGAGAGTCTGATGGATAACGAGGTAGTTAAACAACTTAACCTGAGTAGTAATGGGATAACTAATGAAAGTGGCATCGGTGAGCAATATCTGCTATTTGGTTATTCATGCTCACTTGTGTCCCGTAGGACCCCGAGTACTTGATTCCTGTTCCTTTATTATTCGCACTATCCACATCCGGGAGGCCTTATGGACCCCCCTGAGCCAGAGCTTGATTCATTCTTATTTCTTGGGGCCACAAAGTAGTTTGGGGCTTTATTACTATCCTGTACTTATGCCATGTTTTACTGCTTTATTTAAGATTGTGCGAGGAGCACCTGTACTGTTTAGGATTGCGGAGTGTTTTCGCGGTATCGACAAGCCCAGTCACACTTTCGGGTTCCCAGACGTTTACAGCCATTGGCGCAAACCTTGGTTCCGTCTCGGCGTTGGCCAACTTCGTTGCGGGTAGCTTACTGGGGTGGCCCCCTGAAACATTTCTGAATCCTGTGATCGCTTTGTCGTGAATGCCTCGTTGGGTTTTGATTTGGTTTTTCCGAGGTTGATCGAGTGTGTGTTGCTATTTGTGCACCCCTGCAGGGTAAAACTTTCTGAAAGCCGTGTCCGTGGTTATGGACGACTTGGAGCATAGTTTCTCGATCATAGACAAGTATAACTAAAGTACCGCTACCTGACTAGTAAATAGTGCAACGCTCATGGAATGGTTAATAAAACTGCCAACGGATGGGGGGGTTGTTCGTCCGCTTCCTCGTTGGTAAGCGAGAAGGAGGATGGATCTGTTAATATTACTGTTATAACTGTTGTTCTTAATTAACGGACATCCGTCTATCTTTGGTTAGGCGGATGGTTAGCGAGTATCTATAGAATTGTTAAGTATTATCTTTTGCTGCAATTGTGTCACCCCAGGTTGTGTCCCCTTTAGAGGCATAAAGACTTGCTGAGTACCCCTAGGGTCTCACACGATAAATTGTTTGATTCAGATGAACAGGTATACTCGCAAGATGGATACTAGGTGGAGGAGACGGACGATGTTGGCAACGATCACTCGGTGTAGAGATTCCGGGAACGGGGATCTGTGAGATCTGTGGGCGGGATGTGTTTATTTATGTGGCATCTTATGCCGATTTGCTTCTTATCCGTACTCGGATCTTGTTTTCCGCTTCCGCCTGATACTCTGATGTTTGATGTATGAGGAGCTATCCTAAAATATTATCTCTATCTAGGATATTTGGATCTTGCCGTATGGCATTGCAATATTTCTATTTCCTTTTAGATGGAATGGCTCTGAGGACTTTTGTATGTGGCTTGCATACATACTCATTTGTGTATGTAGTTGATCCCTTCGCCTGCCGATTACGCCGCTCGTTCTTGTCCTGATGTTCTGGAAATGGTTAGGACGGCCGAAAGGTCTACCCGTGAGTGGCATTTGGCCCCACCGTACTATTTTAACCATTTCCGCTCATCCAGGCATGTAACTAAGAGCGTAATTCACCGAGGTAGTTACACTCTACAGCTGTAGGAATAGGTGTGGTTAATGCAGCATCGATGAGTTTACGCGCACCTTCAGTGATCACCTGTCCATCCATCGATTCTTCTTTTTTGGGCTCTTTTGGGATAAGTGCTCCATCCGAGTCTTCCTCATATTCCTCGGCAATCACCTCTTCTACTAGAGGGTCTTTTGCCGGGCTCTTGTTCTTCTTCTTTGCCTTCTTGGTAGCGCTGGTAGCAAAGACGGCTTTGGGTCCGTTTCCCGGATTTAAGCTCTGATCGGTACTTTTAGACATCTGGATTTCGGGATTATCTCTGATTTCCATGTCGTCCTGCGCTTTGGGAGAGTGTTCCCCGGATCCTTCATCCATGGCTTCTCCTTCCTCTGTAGTTTTGGAGTTATACTCCTCTTCATATTCCGCGGAGAACTTTCAGAAGTATGCTGACGTCATCGATTCATCCGAGGATGCAGGTACATCAGCGTTTGTTCCAATTGCCTCCAGCATAGAGTCGGTGTTGTCTCCAACATCGGCAGAGCCGGATCCGGATCCCACATATCCGACGAAGTGCAACGCATGCTTCCTGAGGTACCTGCGGCTCTCGCGACCAGCTTCGTCGAAACTTTTGATGGTCTCGATAATTGCATCTGCGCTTGAGTTTTGCATTATCATACGTTGCAACGTATACCTTAGGAAAGGCCTATCTATCCCAGCGTCATCAGAGCCGGAATCAGAGTCGTTGATATGCACCTCCTGGATTTCGACTTCAGCGGGCGGGTCGATCTGGGATTCGGCCTCTCCAAGGAGATCCACTCTAGATTCGACTTGGGCCGCTAGGTCTTCTTCAGACTCGAATTTCTCCACTATCTCCGCAACTGGTGTGGGCTGGGTGGGATTTTGTTTTTCTAAGATTCGGAACTCTGCCGCCTCCGCGGACAAAGGGGACCCAGAAGATTCTTCTGCCTCTATCATCACCGCTGGGGTGGGTGGGACAGGTTCTGCAATGACACTAGGTGTGGTTCATGAAAAGAAGAGACATGCAATGACACTGGTGGATCCTTATGTGGTTTGTTTAGAAGAACACACATGCAATGACACTGGTGGATCCTTATGTGGTTTGTGAGAAGAACAGACATGCAATGACACTGGTTGTGGTTCATGAGAAGAACTGATATGCAATGACTCTAGTTGTGGTTCATTAAAAGAACAGACATGCAATTACACTAGGTGGATCCATGTGTGGTTTCTAGAAGTAACACACATGCAATGACTCTAGCTGTGGTTCATGAAAAGAACAGACATGCAATTACACTAGGTGGATCCATGTGTGGTTTCTGGAAGTAACACACATGCAATGACTCTAGATGTGCTTCATGAGAAGCACATACATGCAATGACACTCGTGGATCCATGTCTGGTCTGTGAAAAGAACATACATGCAATCACATTGGGTGGATCCATGTGTGGTTTGTTTAGAAGAACACACATGCAATGACTCTAGATGTGGTTCATGAAAAGAACACACTTGCAATGACACTGGTGGATCCATGTGTGGTTCATGACAAGAATAGACATGCAATGACACTGGTGGATGCTTATGTGGTTTGTTTAGAGGAACATACATGCAATGACACTGGGTGTGGTTCATGAAAAGAACAGACATGCAATGACTTATGTGGTTTGTTTAGAAGAACACACATGCAATGACACTGGGTGTGGTTCATGAAAAGAACAGACATGCAATGACACTGGTGGATCCTTATGTGGTTTGTTTAGAAGAACACACATGCAATGACACTAGGTGGATCCTTATGTGGTTTGTGAAAAGAATAGACATGCAATGACACTGGCTGTGATTCATGAAAAGAACATACATGTAATGACACTGGTGGATCCATATGTGGTTTGTCTAGAGGAACACACATGTAATGACACTGGGTGTGGTTAATGAAAAGAACAAACATCCAATGACACTAGTGGATCCATGTGTGGCTTATGGAAGTAACATACATGCAATGACTCTAGCTTTGATTCATGAAAAGAACAGACATGCAATAACACTGGTAGATCCATGTGTGGTTCATGAGAAGAACACACATCCAATGACACTGCTGGATCATTATGTGGTTCATGAAAAGAACATACATGCAGTGACACCGATGGATCCTTATGTGGTTTTTTTTAGAGGAACACACATGCAATGACACTGGGTGTGGTTCATGAAAAGAACAGACATGCAATGGCTTATGTGGTTTGTTTAGAATAACACACATGCAATGACACTGGGTGTGGTTCATGAAAAGAACAAACATGCAATGACACTGGAGGATCCTTATGTGGTTTGTTTAGAGGAACAGACATGCAATGACACTGGTGGATCCTTATGTGGTTTGTGAGAAGAAAAGACATGCAATGACACTGGTTGTGGTTCATGAGAAGAACTAACATGTAATAACTCTAGATGTGATTAATGAAAAGAACAGACATGCAATTACACTAGATGGATCCATGTGTGGTTTCTGGAAGTAACACACATGCAATGACTCTAGCTGTGGTTCATTAAAAAACACATGCAATGACACTGGTGGATCCATGTGTGGTATGTGAAAAGAACAGACATGCAATCACACTGGATAAATCCATGTGTCGTTTGTTTAGAAGAACACACATGCAATGACTCTAGCTGTGGTTCATGAAAAGAACACACATGCAATGACACTGGTGGATCCATGTGTGGTTCATGAAAAGAACAGACATGCAATGACACTGGTGGATCCTTATATGGTTTTTTTAGAGGAACATACATGCAATGACACCATGTGTGGTTCATGAAAAGAACAGACATGCAATGACTTATGTGGTTTGTTTAGAAGAACACACATGAAATGACACTGGGTGTCGTTCATGAAAAGAACAGACATGCAATGACACTGGTGAATCCTTAGGTGGTTTGGTTAGAAGAACACACATGCAATGACACTAGCTGGATCCTTATGTGGTTTGTGAAAAGAATAGACATGCAATGACACTGGCTGTGATTCATGAAAATAACATACATGCAATGACACTGGTGGATCCTTATGTGGTTTGTGAGAAGAACAAACATGCAATGACACTGGTGGAGACTTATATGGTTCATGAAAAGAACTGTCATACAATGACACTTGGTGTGGTTCATGAAAAGAACTAACATGCAATGACACCAATGGATCCATGTGTGGTTTATGGAAGTAACAGACATGCAATGACTCTAGTTATGGTTCATGAAAAGAATAGACATGCAATGACACTGGTGGATCCATGTGTGGTTCATGTGAAGAACACACATCCAATGACACTGGTGGATCATTCTGTGGTTCATGAAAAGAACAGACCTGAAGTGACACCGGTGGATCCTTATGTGGTTTGTCTAGAGGAACACACATGCAATGACACTGGGTGTGGTTCATGAAAAGAACAGACATGCAATGACTTATGTGGTTTGTTTAGAAGAACACACATGCAATGACACTAGGTGGATCCTTATGTGGTTTGTCAAAAGAACAGACATGCAATGACACTGGCCGTGATTCATGAAAGGAACAGACATGCAATGACACTGGTGGATCCATATGTGGTTTGTCTAGAGGAACTGACATGCAATTACACTAGGTGTGGTTCATGAAAAGAACATACATCCAATGACACCGGTGGATCCATGTGTGGTTTATGGAAGTAACAGACATGCAATGACTCTAGCTGTGGTTCAAGAAAAGAACAGACATGCAATGACACCGGTTGATCCATGTGTGGTTCATGTGAAGAACACACATCCAATGACACTGGTGGATCATTATGTGGTTCATGAAAAGAACAGACATGCAGTGACACCGGTGGATCCTTATGTGGTTTGTCTAGAGCAGCAGACACGCAATGACACCGGGTGTGGTTCATGAAAAGAACAGACATGCAATGACTTATGAGGTTTGTTTAGAAGAACACACATGCAATGACACTGGGTGGGGTTCATGAAAAGAACAGACATGCAATGACACTGGTGGATCGTTATGTGGTTTGTTTAGAAGAACACACATGCAATGACACTAGTGGATCCTTATGTGGTTTGTGAGAAGAACAGACATTTAATGACACTGGCTGTGGTTCATGAGAAGAACTGACATGCAATGACTCTAGCTGTGGTTCAAGAAAAGAACAAACATACAATTACACTAGGTGGATCCAGGTGTGGTTTCTGGAAGTAACACACATGCAATGACTCTAGCTGTATTTCATGAAAAGAACACACATGCAATGACACTGGTGGATCCATGTGTGGTCTGTGAAAAGAACAGACATGCAATCACACTGGGTGGATCCATGTGTGGTTTGTTTAGAAGAACGCACATGCAATGACTCTAGTTGTGGTTCATGAAAAGAACACACATGCAATGAAACTGGTGGATCAATGTGTGGTTCATGAAAATAACAGACATGCAATGACACTGGTGGATCCTTATGTGGTTTGTTTAGAGGAACATACATGCAATGACACTAGGCGTGGTTCACGAAAAGAACAGACATGCAATGACTTATGTGGTTTGTTTAGAAGAACACACATGCAATGACACTAGGTGTGGTTCATGAAAAGAACAGACATGCAATGACACTGGTGGATCCCTATGTGGTTTGTGAAAAGAACAGACATGCAATGACACTGGCTGTGATTCATGAAATGAATAAACATGCAATGACACTGGCTATGATTCATGAAAAGAATAAACATGCAATGACACTGGTGGATCCATATGTGGTTTGTCTATAGGAACACACATGCAATGACACTAGGTGTGGTTCATGTAAAGAACAGACATGCAATGACACAAGTGGATCCATGTGTGGTTTATGGAAGTAACAGACATGCAATGACTCTAGCTGTGGTTCATGAAAAGAATAGACATGCAATGACACTGGTGGATCCATATGTGGTTTGTCTATAGGAACACACATGCAATGACACTAGGTGTGGTTCATGTAAAGAACAGACATGCAATGACACAAGTGGATCCATGTGTGGTTTATGGAAGTAACAGACATGCAATGAATCTAGCTGTGGTTCATGAAAAGAATAGACATGCAATGACACTGGTGGATCCATGTGTGATTCATGTGAAGAACACACATCCAATGACACTGGTGGATCATTATGTGGTTCATGAAAAGAACAGACATGCAGTGACACTAGTGGATCCTTATGTTGTTTGTCTAGAGGAACACACATGCAATGACACAAGGTGTGGTTCATGACAAGAACAGACATGCAATGACTTATGTGGTTTGTTTAGAAGAACACACATGCATTGACACTAGGTGTGGTTCATGAAAATAACAAACATGCAATGACACTGGTGGATCCTTATGTGGTTTGTTTAGAAGAACACACATGCAATGACACTGGTGGATCCTTATGTGGTTTGTGAGAAGAACAGACATGCAATGACACTTGTTGTGGTTCATGAGAAGAACTGATATGTAATGACTCTAGTTGTGGTTCATGAAATGAACAGACATGCAATTACAGTAGGTGGATCCATGTGTGGTTTCTGGAAGTAACACACATGCAATGACTCTAGCTATGGTTCACGAAAAGAATAGACATGCAATTACACTAGGTGGATCCATGTGTGGTTTCGGGAAGTAACACACATGGAACGACTCTAGCTGTGGTTCATGAAAAGAACACACATGCAATGACACTGGTGGATCCATGTGTGGTCTGTGAAAAGAACAGACATGCAATCACACTAGGTGGATTCATGTGTGGTTTGTTTAGAAGAACACACATGCAATGACTCTAGTTGTGGTTCATGAAAAGAACACACATGCAATGACACTGGTGGATCCATGTGCGGTTCATGAAAAGAATAGACATGCAATGACACTGGTGGATACTTATGTGATTTGTTTAGAGGAACATACATGCAATGACACTGGGTGTGGTTCATGAAAAGAACAGACATGCAATGACTTATGTGGTTTATTTAGAAGAACACACATGCAATGACACTAGGTGTGGTTCATGAAAAGAACAGACATGCAATGACATTGGTGGATCCTTATGTGGTTTGTTTAGAAGAACACACATGCAATGACACTGGTGGATCCTTATGTGGTTTGTGAGAAGAACAAACAAGTAATGACACTGGCTGTGGTTCATGAGAAGAACTGGCATGCAATGACTCTAGCTATGGTTCATTAAAAGAACAAACATGCAATTACACTAGGTGGATCCAGGTGTGGTTTACGGAAGTAACACACATGCAATGACTCTAGCTGTAGTTCATGAAAAGAACACACATGCAATGACACTGGTGGATCCATGTGTGGTCTGTGAAAAGAACAGACATGCAATCGCACTGGGTGGATCCATGTGTGGTTTGTTTAGAAGAACGCACATCCAATGACTCTAGTTGTGGTTCATGAAAAGAACACACATGCAATGACACTGGTGGATCAATGTGTGGTTCATGAAAAGAACAGACATGCAATGACACTGGTGGATCCTTATGTGGTTTGTTTAGAGGAACATACATGCAATGACACTAGGCGTGGTTCATGAAAAGAACAGACATGCAATGACTTATGTGGTTTGTTTAGAAGAACACACATGCAATGACACTGGGTGTGGTTCATGAAAAGAACAGACATGCAATGACACTGGTGTATCCTTATGTGGTTTGTGAAAAGAACAGACATGCAATGACACTGGCTGTGATTCATGAAAAGAATAAACATGCAATGACACTGGTGGATCCATATGTGGTTTGTCTATAGGAACACACATGCAATGACACTAGGTGTGGTTCATGAAAAGAACAGACATGCAATGACACAAGTGGATCCATGTGTGGTTTATGGAAGTAACAAACATGCAATGACTCTAGATGTGGTTCATGAAAAGAATAGACATGCAATGACACTGGTGGATCCATGTGTGATTCATGTGAAGAACACATATCCAATGACACTGGTGGATCATTATGTGGTTCATGAAAAGAACAGACATGCAGCAACACTAGTGGATCCATATGTTGTTTGTCTAGAGGAACACACATGCAATGACACTAGGTGTGGTTCATGATAAGAACAGACATGCAATGACACAAGTGGATCCATGTGTGGTTCATGAAAAGAATAGACATGCAATGACACTGGTGGATACTTATGTGATTTGTTTAGAGGAACATACATGCAATGACACTGGGTGTGGTTCATGAAAAGAACAGACATGCAATGACTTATGTGGTTCTTTTAGAAGAACACACATGCAATGACACTAGGTGTGGTTCATGAAAAGAACAGACATGCAATGACAGTGGTGAATCCTTATGTGGTTTGGTTAGAAGAACACACATGCAATGACACTAGGTGGATCCTTATGTGATCTGTGAAAAGAACAGACATGCAATGACACTGGCTGTGATTCATGAAAAGAACATACATGCAATGACACTGGTGGATCCTTATGTGGTTTGTGAGAAGAACAAACATGATATGACACTGGTGGAGACTTATGTGGTTCATGAAAAGAACTGACATGCAATGACACTGGGTTTGGTTCATGAAAAGAACAGACATGCAATGACACCGATGGATCCATGTGTGGTTTGT
Source organism: Avena sativa (assembly GCA_916181665.1). Lineage (NCBI taxonomy): Eukaryota > Viridiplantae > Streptophyta > Magnoliopsida > Poales > Poaceae > Avena > Avena sativa. The sequence goes on along the minus strand of OV702289.1, from coordinate 535,437,013 downwards.
GGAAGTAATAGACATGCATTGACTCTAGCTGTGGTTCATGAAAAGAACAGACATGCAATGACACTAGTGGATCCATGTGTGGTTCATGTGAAGAACACACATCCAATGACACTGGTGGATCATTATGTGGTTCATGAAAAGAACAGACATGCAGTGACACCGATAGATCCTTATGTGGTTTGTTTAGAGTAACACACATGTAATGACACTGGGTGTGGTTCACGAATAGAACAGATATGCAATGACACTAGCTGTGATTCATGAAAAGAACAGACATGCAATGACACTGGTGGATCCATATGTGGTTTGTCTAGAGGAACTGACATGCAATTACACTGGGTGTGGTTCATGAAAAGAACAGACATGCAATGACACCGGTGGATCCATGTGTGGTTTATGGAACTAGGAGACATGCAATGACTCTATCTGTGGTTCATGAAAAGAATAGACATGTAATGACACTGGTGGATCCATGTGTGGTTCATTTGAAGAACACACATCCAATGAAACTGGTGGATCATTATGTGGTTCATGAAAAGAACAGACATGCAGTGACACCGGTGGATCCTTATGTGGTTTGTCTAGAGGAACACACATGCAATGACACCGGGTGTGGTTCATGAAAAGAACAGACATGCAATGACTTATGTGGTTTGTTTAGAAGAACAGACATGCAATGACACTGGGTGTGGTTCATGAAAAGAACAGACATGCAATAACACTTGTGGATGTTTATGTGGTTTGTTTAGAAGAACACACATGCAATGACACTGGTGGATCCTTATGTGGTTTGTGAGAAGAACAGACATGCAATGACACTTGTTGTGGTTCGTGAGAAGAACTGACATGCAATGACTCTAGCTACGGTTCATGAAAAGAACTGACGTGTAATTACACTAGGTGGATCCAGGTGTGGTTTCTGGAAGTAACACACATGGAATGACTCTAGATGTAGTTCATGAAAAGAACACACATGCAATGACACTGGTGGATCCATGTGTGGTTCTTGTGAAGAACACACATCCAATGACACTGGTGGATCATTATGTGGTTCATGAAAAGAACAGACATGCAGTGACACCGGTAGATCCTTATGTGGTTTGTTTAGAGGAACACACATGCAATCACACTGGGTGTGGTTCATGAATAGAACAGATATGCAATGACACTGGCTGTGATTCATGAAAAGAACAGACATGCAATGACACTGGTGGATCCATATGTGGTTTGTCTAGAGGAACTCACATGCAATTACACTAGATGTGGTTCATGAAAAGAACGGACATGCAATGACACTGGTGGATCCATGTGTGGTTTATGGAAGTAAGAGACATGCAATGACTCTAGCTGTGGTTCATGAAAAGAATAGACATGCAATGACACTAGTGGATCCATGTGTGGTTCATGTGAAGAACACACATCCAATGACACTGGTGGATCATTATGTGGTTCATGAAAAGAACAGACATGCAGTGACACCGGTAGATCCTTATGTGGTTTGTTTAGAGGAACACACATGCAATGACACTGGGTGTGGTTCATGAATAGAACAGATATGCAATGACTTATGTGGTTTGTTTAGAAGAACACACATGCAATGACACTGGGTGTGGTTCATGAAAAGAACAGACATGCAATGACATTGGTGGATCCTTGTGTGGTTTCTTTATAAGAACAAACATGCAATCACACTGGTGGATCCTTATGTGGTTTGTGAGAAGAACAGACATGCAATGACACTTGTTGTGGTTCGTGAGAAGAATTGACATGCAATGACTCTAGCTATGGTTCATGAAAAGAACAGACGTGCAATTACACTAGGTGGATCCAGGTGTGGTTTCTGGAAGTAACACACATGCAATGACTCTAGATGTAGTTCATGAAAAGAACACACATGCAATGACACTAGTGGATCCATGTGTGGTTCATGTGAAGAACACACATCCAATGACACTGCTGGATCATTATGTGGTTCATCAAAAGAACAGACATGCAGTGACACCGGTAGATCCTTATGTGGTTTGTTTAGAGGAACACACATGCAATGACACTGGGTGTGGTTCACGAATAGAACAGATATGCAATGACACTAGCTGTGATTCATGAAAAGAATAGACATGCAATGACACTGGTGGATCCATATCTGGTTTGTCTAGAGAAACTGACATGCAATTACACTGGGTGTGGTTCATGAAAAGAAAAGACATGCAATGACACCGGTGGATCCATGTGTGGTTTATGGAAGTAAGAGACATGCAATGACTCTAGCTGTGGTTCATGAAAAGAATAGACATGCAATGACACTGGTGGATCCATGTGTGGTTCATGTGAAGAACACACATCCAATGACACTGGTGGATCATTATGTGATTCATGAAAAGAATAGACATGAAGTGACACCGGTGGATCCTTATGTGGTCTGTCTAGAGGAACACACATGCAATGACACCAGGTGTGCTTCATGAAAATAACAGACATGCAATGACTTATGTAGTTTGTTTAGAAGAACACACATGCAATGACACTAGGTGTGGTTCATGAAAAGAACAGACATGCAATGACACTGGTGGATCCTTATGTGGTTTGTGAGAAGAACAGACATGCAATAACACTTGTTGTGGTTCGTGAGAAGAATTGACATGCAATGACTCTAGCTATGGTTCATGAAAAGAACAGACGTGCAATTACACTAGGTGGATCCAGGTGTGGTTTCTGGAAGTAACACACATGCAATGACTCTAGATGTAGTTCATGAAAAGAACACACATGCAATGACACTGGTGGATCCATGTGTGGTTCATGTGAAGAACACACATCCAATGACACTGGTGGATTATTATGGGGTTCATGAAAAGAACAGACATGCAGTGACACCGGTAGATCCTTATGTGGTTTGTTTAGAGGAACACACATGCAATGACACTGGGTGTGGTTCATGAATAGAACAGATATGCAATGACACTAGCTGTGATTCATGAAAAGAACAGACATGCAATGACACTGGTGGATCCATATGTGGTTTGTCTAGAGGAACTGTCATGCAATTACACTGGGTGTGGTTCATGAAAAGAACGGACATGCAATGACACCGGTGGATCCATGTGTGGTTTATGGAAGTAAGAGACATGCAATGACTCTAGCTGTGGTTCATGAAAAGAATAGACATGCAATGACACTGGTGGATCCATGTGTGGTTCATGTGAAGAACACACATCCAATGACACTGGTGGATCATTATGTGATTCATGAAAAGAATAGACATGAAGTGACACCGGTGGATCCTTATGTGGTTTGTCTAGAGGAACACACATGCAATGACACCCGGTGTGGTTCATGAAAAGAACAGACATGCAATGACTTATGTAGTTTGTTTAGAAGAACACACATGCAATGACACTGGGTGTGGTTCATGAAAAGAACAGACATGCAATGACAGTGGTGGATCCTTGTCTGGTTTGTTTAGAAGAACACACATGCAATGACACTGGTGGATCCTTATGTGGTTTGTGAGAAGAACAGACATGCAATGACACTTGTTGTTGTTTGTGAGAAGAACTGACATGCAATGACTCTAGCTATGGTTCATGAAAAGAACAGACGTGCAATTACACTAGGTGGATCCAGGTGTGGTTTCTGGAAGTAACACACATGCAATGACTCTAGATGTAGTTCATGAAAAGAACACACATGCAATGACACTGGTGGATCCATGTGTGGTTCATGTGAAGAACACACATCCAATGACACTGGTGGATCATTATGTGGTTCATGAAAAGAACAGACATGCAGTGACACCGGTAGATCCTTATGTGGTTTGTTTAGAGGAACACACATGCAATGACACTGGGTGTGGTTCATGAATAGAACAGATATGCAATGACACTAGTTGTGATTCATGAAAAGAACAGACATGCAATGACACTGGTATATCCATATGTGGTTTGTCTAGAGGAACTGACATGCAATTACACTAGGTGTGGTTCATGAAAAGAACGGACATGCAATGACACCGGTGGATCCATGTGTGGTTTATGGAAGTAAGAGACATGCAATGACTCTAGCTGTGGTTCATGAAAAGAATAGACATGCAAAGACACTGGTGGATCCATGTGTGGTTCGTGTGAAGAACACACATCCAATGACACATGTGGATCATTATGTGGTTCATGAAAAGAATAGACATGCAGTGACACCGGTGGAACCTTATGTGGTTTGTCTAGAGGAACACACATGCAATGACACCGGGTGTGGTTCATGAAAAGAACAGACATGCAATGACTTATGTGGTTTGTTTAGAAGAACACACATGCAATGACACTAGGTGTGGTTCATGAAAAGAACAGACATGCAATGACACTGGTGGATCCTTATGTGGTTTGTTTAGAAGAACACACATGCAATGACACTGGTGGATCCTTATGTGGTTTGTGAGAAGATTAGACATGCAATGACACTTGTTGTGGTTCGTGAGAAGAACTGACATGTAATGACTCTAGCTATGGTTCATGAAAAGAACAGACGTGCAATTACACTAGGTGGATCCAGGTGTGGTTTCTGGAAGTAACACACATGCAATGACTCTAGATGTAGTTCATGAAAAGAACACACATGCAATGACACTGGTGGACCCATGTGTGGTCTGTGAAATGAAAAGACATGCAATCACACTGGGTGGATCCATGTGTGGTTTGTTTAGAAGAACACACATGTAATGACTCTAGCTGTGGTTCATGAAAAGAACACACATGCAATGACACTAGTGGATCCATGTGTGGTTCATGAAAAGAACAGACATGCAATGACACTGGTGGATCCTTATGTGGTTTGTTTAGAGGAACATACATGCAATGACACTAGGCATGGTTCATGAAAAGAACAGACATGCAATGACTTATGTGGTTTGTTTAGAAGAACACACATGCAATGACACTGGGTGTGGTTCATGAAAAGAACAGAGATGCAATGACACTGGTGGATCCTTATGTGGTTTGTTTAGAAGAACACACATGCAATGACACTAGGTGGATCCTTATGTGGTCTGTGAAAAGAATAGACATGCAATGACACTGGCTATGATTCATGAAAAGAACATAAATGCAATGACATTGGTGGATCCTTATGTGGTTTGTGAGCAGAACAAACATGCAATGACACTGGTGGAGACTTATGTGGTTCATGAAAAGAACTGACCTGCAATGACACTGGGTGTGGTTCCTGAAAAGAACAGACATGCAATGACACTGGTGGATCCATGTGTGATTCATGTGAAGAACACACATCCAATGACACTGGTGGATCATTATGTGGTTCATGAAAAGAACAGACATGCAGTGACACTGGTGGATCCATGTGTGATTCATGTGAAGAACACACATCCAATGACACTGGTGGATCATTATGTGGTTCATGAAAAGAACAGACATGCAGTGACACTAGTGGATCCTTATGTTGTTTGTCTAGAGGAACACACATGCAATGACACAAGGTGTGGTTCATGACAAGAACAGACATGCAATGACCTATGTGGTTTGTTTAGAAGAACACACATGCATTGACACTAGGTGTGGTTCATGAAAATAACAAACATTCAATGACACTGGTGGATCCTTATGTGGTTTGTTTAGAAGAACACACATGCAATGACACTGGTGGATCCTTATGTGGTTTGTGAGAAGAACAGACATGCAATGACACTGGCTGTGGTTCATGAGAAGAACTGATATGCAATGACTCTAGTTGTGGTTCATGAAATGAACAGACATGCAATTACAGTAGGTGTATCCATGTGTGGTTTCTAGAAGTAACACACATGCAATAACTCTAGCTATGGTTCACGAAAAGAATAGACATGCAATTACACTAGGTGGATCCATGTGTGGTTTTTGGAAGTAACACACATGCAATGACTCTAGCTGTGGTTCATGAAAAGAACACACATGCAATGACACTGGTGGATCCATGTGTGGTCTGTGAAAAGAACAGACATGCAATCACACTAGGTGGATTCATGTGTGGTTTGTTTAGAAGAACACACATGCAATGACTCTAGCTGTGGTTCATGAAAAGAACACACATGCAATGACACTGGTGGATCCATGTGCGGTTCATGAAAAGAATAGACATGCAATGACACTGGTGGATACTTATGTGATTTGTTTAGAGGAACATACATGCAATGACACTGGGTGTGGTTCATGAAAAGAACAGACATGCAATGACTTATGTGGTTTGTTTAGAAGAACACACATGCAATGACACTGGTGGATCCTTATGTGGTTTGTGAGAAGAACAGACATGTAATGACACTGGCTGTGGTTCATGAGAAGAACTGACATGCAATGACTCTAGCTGTGGTTCATGAAAAGAACAAACATGCAATTACACTAGGTGGATCCAGGTGTGGTTTCTGGAACTAACACACATGCAATGACTCTAGCTGTAGTTCATGAAAAGAACACACATGCAATGACACTGGTGGATCCATGTGTGGTCTGTGAAAAGAACAAACATGCAATCACACTGGGTGGATCCATGTGTGGTTTGTTTAGAAGAACGCACATGCAATGACTCTAGTTGTGGTTCATGAAAAGAACACACATGCAATGACACTGGTGGATCAATGCGTGGTTCATGAAAAGAACAGACATGCAATGACACTGGTGGATCCTTATGTGGTTTGTTTAGAGGAACAAACATGCAATGACACTAGGCGTGGTTCATGAAAAGAACAGACATGCAATGACTTATGTGGTTTGTTTAGAAGAACACACATGCAATGACACTGGGTGTGGTTCATGATAAGAACAGACATGCAATGACACTGGTGGATCCATGTGTGGTTCATGAAAAGAATAGACATGCAATGACACTGGTGGATACTTATGTGATTTGTTTAGAGGAACATACATGCAATGACACTGGGTGTGGTTCATGAAAAGAACAGACATGCAATGACTTATGTGGTTTGTTTAGAAGAACACACATGCAATGACACTAGATGTGGTTCATGAAAAGAACAGACATGCAATGACAGTGGTGAATCCTTATGTGGTTTGGTTAGAAGAACACACATGCAATGACACTAGGTGGATCCTTATGTGGTCTGTTAAAAGAACAGACATGCAATGACACTAGCTGTGATTCATGAAAAGAACATACATGCAATGACACTGGTGGATCCTTATGTGGTTTGTGAGAAGAACAAACATGATATGACACTGGTGGATACTTATGTGGTTCATGAAAAAAACTGACATGCAATGACACTGGGTTTGGTTCATGAAAAGAACAGACATGCAATGACACCGATGGATCCATGTGTGGTTTGTGGAAGTAATAGACATGCATTGACTCTAGCTGTGGTTCATGAAAAGAACAGACATGCAATGACACTAGTGGATCCATGTGTGATTCATGTGAAGAACACACATCCAATGACACTGGTGGATCATTATGTGGTTCATGAAAAGAACAGACATGCAGTGACACCGGTAGATCCTTATGTGGTTTGTTTAGAGGAACACACATGTAATGACACTGGGTGTGGTTCACGAATAGAACAGATGTGCAATGACGCTAGCTGTGATTCATGAAAAGAACAGACATGCAATGACACTGGTGGATCCATATGTGGTTTGTCTAGAGGAACTGACATGCAATTACACTGGGTGTGGTTCATGAAAAGAACAGACATGCAATGACACCGGTGGATCCATGTGTGGTTTATGGAACTAAGAGACATGAATTGACTCTATCTGTGGTTCATGAAAAGAATAGACATGCAATGACACTGGTGGATCCATGTGTGGTTCATTTGAAGAACACACATCCAATGAAACTGGTGGATCATTATGTGGTTCATTAAAAGAACAGACATGTAGTGACAACGGTGGATCCTTATGTGGTTTGTCTATAGGAACACACATGCAATGACACCGGGTGTGGTTCATGAAAAGAACAGACATGCAATGACTTATGTGGTTTGTTTAGAAGAACACACATGCAATGACACTGGGTGTGGTTCATGAAAAGAACAGACATGCAATGACACTTGTGGATCCTTATGTGGTTTGTTTAGAAGAACACACATGCAATGACACTGGTGGATCCTTATGTGGTTTGTGAGAAGAACAGACATGCAATGACACTTGTTGTGGTTCGTGAGAAGAACTGACATGCAATGACTCTAGCTATGGTTCATGAAAAGAACTGACGTGTAATTACACTAGGTGGATCCAGGTGTGGTTTCTAGAAGTAACACACATGCAATGACTCTAGATGTAGTTCATGAAAAGAACACACATGCAATGACACTGGTGGATCCATGTGTGGTTCATGTGAAGAACACACAACCAATGACACTGGTGGATCATTATGTGGTTCATGAAAAGAACAGACATGCAGTGACACCGGTAGATCCTTATGTGGTTTGTTTAGAGGAACACACATGCAATGACACTGGGTGTGGTTCATGAATGGAATAGATATGCAATGACACTAGCTATGATTCATGAAAAGAACAGACATGCAATGACACTGGTGGATCCATATGTGGTTTGTCTAGAGGAACTAACATGCAATTGCACTAGATGTGGTTCATGAAAAGAACGGACATGCAATGACACCGGTGGATCCATGTGTGGTTTATGGAAGTAAGAGACATGCAATGACTCTAGCTGTGGTTCATGAAAAGAATAGACATACAAAGACACTGGTGGATCCATGTGTGGTTCATGTGAAGAACACACATCCAATGACACTGGTGGATCATTATGTGGTTCATGAAAAGAATAGACATGCAGTGACACCGGTGGATCCTTATGTGGTTTCTCTAGAGGAACACACATGCAATGACACCGGGTGTGGTTCATGAAAAGAACAGACATGCAATGACTTATGTGGTTTGTTTAGAAGAACACACATGCAATGACACTGGGTGTGGTTCATGAAAAGCACAGACATGCAATGACATTGGTGGATCCTTGTGTGGTTTGTTTAGAAGAACACACATGCAATGACACTGATGGATCCATATGTGGTTTGTGAGAAGAACAGACATGCAATGACACTTGTTGTGGTTCGTGAGAAGAACTGACATGCAATGACTCTAGCTATGGTTCATGAAAAGAACAGACGTGCAATTACACTAGGTGGATCCAGGTGTGGTTTCTGGAAGTAACACACATGCAATGACTCTAGATGTAGTTCATGAAAAGAACACACATGCAATGACACTGGTGGATCCATGTGTGGTTCATGTGAAGAACACACATCCAATGACACTGGTGGATCATTATGTGGTTCATCAAAAGCACAGACATGCAGTGACACCGGTAGATCCTTATGTGGTTTGTTTAGAGGAACACACATGCAATGACACTGGGTGTGGTTCACGAATAGAACAGATATGCAATGACACTAGCGGTGATTCATGAAAAGAACAGACATGCAATGACACTGGTGGATCCATATGTGGTTTGTCTAGAGGAACTGACATGCAATTACACTGGGTGTGGTTCATGAAAAGAAAAGACATGCAATGACACCGGTGGATCCATGTGTGGTTTATGGAAGTAAGAGACATGCAATGACTCTAGCTGTGGTTCATGAAAAGAATAGACATGCAATAACACTGGTGGATCCATGTGTGGTTCATGTGAAGAACACACATCCAATGACACTGGTGGATCATTATGTGGTTCATGAAAAGAACAGACATGCAGTGACACCGGTGGATCCTTATGTGGTTTGTCTAGAGGAACACACATGCAATGACACCGGGTGTGGTTCCTGAAAAGAACAAACATGCACTGACTTATGTGGTTTGTTTAGAAGCACACACATGCAATGACACTGGGTGTGGTTCATGAAAAGAACAGACATGCAATGACACTGGTGGATCCTTATGTGGTTTGTTTAGAAGAACACACATGCAATGACACTGGTGGATCCTTATGTGGTTTGTGAGAAAAACTGACATGCAATGACACTTGTTGTGGTTCGTGAGAAGAACTGACATGCAATGACTCTAGCTATGGTTCATGAAAAGAACATACGTGTAATTACACTAGGTGGATCCAGGTGTGGTTTCTGGAAGTAACACACATGCAATGACTCTAGATGTAGTTCATGAAAAGAACACACATGCAATGACACTGGTGGATCCATGTGTGGTTCATGTGAAGAACACTCATCCAATGACACTGGTGGATCATTATGTGGTTCATGAAAAGAACAGACATGCAGTGACATCGGTATATCCTTATGTGGTTTGTTTAGAGGAACACACATGCAATGACACTAGGTTTGGTTCATGAATAGAACAGATATGCAATGACACTAGCTGTGATTCATGAAAAGAATAGACATGCAATGACACTGGGGGATCCATATGTGGTTTGTCTAGAGGAACTGGCATGCAATTACACTGGTTGTGGTTCATGAAAAGAACGGACATGCAATGACACCGGTGGATCCATGTGTGGTTTATTGAAGTAAGAGACATGCAATGACTCTAGCTGTGGTTCATGAAAAGAATAGACATGCAATGACACTGGTGGATCCATGTGTGGTTCATGTGAAGAACACACATCCAATGACACTGGTGGATCATTATGTGGTTCATGAAAAGAATAGACATGCAGTGACACCGGTGGATCCTTATGTGGTTTGTCTAGAGGAACACACATGCAATGACACCGGGTGTGGTTCATGAAAAGAACAGACATGCAATGACTTATGTGGTTTGTTTAGAAGAACACACATGCAATGACACTAGGTGTGGTTCATGAAAAGAACAGACATGCAATGCCACTGGTGGATCCTTATGTGGTTTGTTTAGAAGAACACACATGCAATGACACTGGTGGATCCTTATGTTGTTTGTGAGAAGAACAGACATGCAATGACACTTGTTGTGGTTCGTGAGAATAACTGACATGTAATGACTCTAGCTATGGTTCATGAAAAGAACAGACGTGCAATTACACTAGGTGGATCCAGGTGTGGTTTCTGGAAGTAACACACATGCAATGACTCTAGATGTAGTTCATGAAAAGAACACACATGCAATGACACTGGTGGATCCATGTGTGGTTCATGTGAAGAACACACAACCAATGACACTGGTGGATCATTATGTGGTTCATGAAAAGAACAGACATGCAGTGACACCGGTAGATCCTTATGTGGTTTGTTTAGAGGAACACACATGCAATGACACTGGGTGTGGTTCATGAATGGAATAGATATGCAATGACACTAGCTATGATTCATGAAAAGAACAGACATGCAATGACACTGGTGGATCCATATGTGGTTTGTCTAGAGGAACTAACATGCAATTGCACTAGATGTGGTTCATGAAAAGAACGGACATGCAATGACACCGGTGGATCCATGTGTGGTTTATGGAAGTAAGAGACATGCAATGACTCTAGCTGTGGTTCATGAAAAGAATAGACATACAAAGACACTGGTGGATCCATGTGTGGTTCATGTGAAGAACACACATCCAATGACACTGGTGGATCATTATGTGGTTCATGAAAAGAATAGACATGCAGTGACACCGGTGGATCCTTATGTGGTTTCTCTAGAGGAACACACATGCAATGACACCGGGTGTGGTTCATGAAAAGAACAGACATGCAATGACTTATGTGGTTTGTTTAGAAGAACACACATGCAATGACACTGGGTGTGGTTCATGAAAAGCACAGACATGCAATGACATTGGTGGATCCTTGTGTGGTTTGTTTAGAAGAACACACATGCAATGACACTGATGGATCCATATGTGGTTTGTGAGAAGAACAGACATGCAATGACACTTGTTGTGGTTCGTGAGAAGAACTGACATGCAATGACTCTAGCTATGGTTCATGAAAAGAACAGACGTGCAATTACACTAGGTGGATCCAGGTGTGGTTTCTGGAAGTAACACACATGCAATGACTCTAGATGTAGTTCATGAAAAGAACACACATGCAATGACACTGGTGGATCCATGTGTGGTTCATGTGAAGAACACACATCCAATGACACTGGTGGATCATTATGTGGTTCATCAAAAGCACAGACATGCAGTGACACCGGTAGATCCTTATGTGGTTTGTTTAGAGGAACACACATGCAATGACACTGGGTGTGGTTCACGAATAGAACAGATATGCAATGACACTAGCGGTGATTCATGAAAAGAACAGACATGCAATGACACTGGTGGATCCATATGTGGTTTGTCTAGAGGAACTGACATGCAATTACACTGGGTGTGGTTCATGAAAAGAAAAGACATGCAATGACACCGGTGGATCCATGTGTGGTTTATGGAAGTAAGAGACATGCAATGACTCTAGCTGTGGTTCATGAAAAGAATAGACATGCAATAACACTGGTGGATCCATGTGTGGTTCATGTGAAGAACACACATCCAATGACACTGGTGGATCATTATGTGGTTCATGAAAAGAACAGACATGCAGTGACACCGGTGGATCCTTATGTGGTTTGTCTAGAGGAACACACATGCAATGACACCGGGTGTGGTTCCTGAAAAGAACAAACATGCACTGACTTATGTGGTTTGTTTAGAAGCACACACATGCAATGACACTGGGTGTGGTTCATGAAAAGAACAGACATGCAATGACACTGGTGGATCCTTATGTGGTTTGTTTAGAAGAACACACATGCAATGACACTGGTGGATCCTTATGTGGTTTGTGAGAAAAACTGACATGCAATGACACTTGTTGTGGTTCGTGAGAAGAACTGACATGCAATGACTCTAGCTATGGTTCATGAAAAGAACATACGTGTAATTACACTAGGTGGATCCAGGTGTGGTTTCTGGAAGTAACACACATGCAATGACTCTAGATGTAGTTCATGAAAAGAACACACATGCAATGACACTGGTGGATCCATGTGTGGTTCATGTGAAGAACACTCATCCAATGACACTGGTGGATCATTATGTGGTTCATGAAAAGAACAGACATGCAGTGACATCGGTATATCCTTATGTGGTTTGTTTAGAGGAACACACATGCAATGACACTAGGTTTGGTTCATGAATAGAACAGATATGCAATGACACTAGCTGTGATTCATGAAAAGAATAGACATGCAATGACACTGGGGGATCCATATGTGGTTTGTCTAGAGGAACTGGCATGCAATTACACTGGTTGTGGTTCATGAAAAGAACGGACATGCAATGACACCGGTGGATCCATGTGTGGTTTATTGAAGTAAGAGACATGCAATGACTCTAGCTGTGGTTCATGAAAAGAATAGACATGCAATGACACTGGTGGATCCATGTGTGGTTCATGTGAAGAACACACATCCAATGACACTGGTGGATCATTATGTGGTTCATGAAAAGAATAGACATGCAGTGACACCGGTGGATCCTTATGTGGTTTGTCTAGAGGAACACACATGCAATGACACCGGGTGTGGTTCATGAAAAGAACAGACATGCAATGACTTATGTGGTTTGTTTAGAAGAACACACATGCAATGACACTAGGTGTGGTTCATGAAAAGAACAGACATGCAATGCCACTGGTGGATCCTTATGTGGTTTGTTTAGAAGAACACACATGCAATGACACTGGTGGATCCTTATGTTGTTTGTGAGAAGAACAGACATGCAATGACACTTGTTGTGGTTCGTGAGAATAACTGACATGTAATGACTCTAGCTATGGTTCATGAAAAGAACAGACGTGCAATTACACTAGGTGGATCCAGGTGTGGTTTCTGGAAGTAACACACATGCAATGACTCTAGATGTAGTTCATGAAAAGAACACACATGCAATGACACTGGTGGACCCATGTGTGGTCTGTGAAATGAAAAGACATGCAATCACACTGGGTGGATCCATGTGTGGTTTGTTTAGAAGAACACACATGTAATGACTCTAGCTGTGGTTCATGGAAGTAACACACATGCAATGACTCTAGATGTAGTTCATGAAAAGAACACACATGCAATGACACTGGTGGACCCATGTGTGGTCTGTGAAATGAAAAGACATGCAATCACACTGGGTGGATCCATGTGTGGTTTGTTTAGAAGAACACACATGTAATGACTCTAGCTGTGGTTCATGGAAAGAACACACATGCAATGACACTAGTGGATCCATGTGTGGTTCATGAAAAGAACAGACATGCAATGACACTGGTGGATCCTTATGTGGTTTGTTTAGAGTAACATACATGCAATGACACTAGGCATGGTTCATGAAAAGAAAAGACATGCAATGACTTATGTGGTTTGTTTAGAAGAACACACATGCAATGACACTGGGTGTGGTTCATGAAAAGAACAGACATGCAATGACACTGGTGGATCCTTATGTGGTTTGTTTAGAAGAACACACATGCAATGACACTAGGTGGATCCTTATGTGGTCTGTGAAAAGAACAGACATGCAATGACACTGGCTGTGATTCATGAAAAGTACATATATGCAATGACATTGGTGGATCCTTATATGGTTTGTGAGTAGAACAAACATGCAATGACACTGGTGGAGACTTATGTGGTTCATGAAAAGAACTGACCTGCAATGACACTGGGTGTGGTTCCTGGAAAAAACAGACATGCAATGACACCGATGGATCCATGTGTGGTTTATGGAAGTAACAGACATGCAATGACTCTAGTTGTTGTTCATGAAAAGAACAGACATGCAATGACACTGGTGGATCCATGTGTGGTTCATGTGAAGAACACACATCCAATGACACTGGTAGATCATTATGTGTTTCATGAAAAGAATAGACATGTAGTGACACCGGTGGATCGTTATGTGTTTGTCTAGAGGAACACACATGCAATGACACTGGGTGTGGTTCATGAAAAGAACAGACATGCAATGACTTATGTTTTTTTAGAAGAACACACATGCAATGACACTAGGTGGATCCTTATGTGGTTTGTGAAAAGAACAGACATGCGATGACACTGGCTGTGATTCATGAAAAGAACAGACATGCAATGACACTGGTGGATCCATATGTGGTTTGTCTAGAGGAACTGACATGCAATTGCACTAGGTGTGGTTCATGAAAAGAACAGACATGCAATGACACCGGTGGATCCATGTGTGGTTTATGGAAGCAACAGACATGCAATGACTCTAGTTGTGGTTCATGAAAAGAACAGACATGCAATGACACTGGTGGATCCATGTGTGGTTCATGTGAAGAAGTCTAGTTACACTGGTGGATCATTATGTGGTTCATGAAAAGAACAGACATGCAGTGACACCGGTGGATCCTTATGTGTTTTGTCTAGAGTAACACACATGCAATGACACCGGGTGTGGTTCATGAAAAGAACAAACATGCAATTACTTATGTGGTTTGTTTAGAAGAACACACATGCAATGACACTAGTTGTGGTTCATGAAAAGAACAGACATGCAATGACACTAGTGGATCCTTATGTGGTTTGTTTAGAAGAACACACATGCAATGACACTGGTGGATCCTTATGTGGTTTGTGAGAAGAACAGACATGCAATGACTCTAGTTGTGGTTCATGAAAAGAATAGACATGCAATTACACTAGGTGGATCCAGGTGTGGTTTCTGGAAGTAACACACATGGAATGACTCTAGCTGTAGTTCATGAAAAGAACACACATGCAATGACACTGATGGATCCATGTGTGGTTTGTGAAAAGAACAGAAATGCAATCACACTGGGTGGATCCATGTGTGGTTTGTTTAGAAGAACACACATGCAATGACTCTAGCTGTGGTTCATGAAAAGAACACACATGCAATGACACTGGTGGATCCATGTGTGGTTCATGAAAATAACAGACATGCAATGACACTGGTGGATCCTTATGTGGTTTGTTTAGAAGAACATACATGCAATGACACTAGGCGTGGTTCATGAAAAGAACATGCATGCAATGACTTATGTGGTTTATTTAGAAGAACACACATGCAATCACACTGGGTGTGGTTCCTGAAAAGAACAGACATGCAATGACACTGGTGGATCCTTATGTGGTTTTTGAGAAGAACAGACATGCAATGACACTGGCAGTGGTTCATGAGAAGAACTGTTATGCAATGACTCTAGCTGTGGTTCATGAAATGAACAAACATGCAATTACACTAGGTGGATCCATGTGTGGTTTCTGGAAGTAACACACATGCAATGACTCTAGCTGTGGTTCATGAAAAGAATATGCATGCAATTACACTAGGTGGATCCATGTGTGGTTTCTAGAAGTAACACACATGCAATGACTCTAGCTGTGGTTCATGAAAAGAACACACATGCAATGACAATGGTGGATCCATGTGTGGTCTGTGAAAAGAACAGACATGCAATCACACTGGGTGGATCCATGTGTGGTTTGTTTAGAGAACACACATGCATTGACTCTAGCTGTGGTTCATGAAAAGAACACAGATGCAATGACACTGGTGGATCCATGTGTGGTTCATGAAAAGAATAGACATGCAATGACACTGGTGGATCCTTATGTGATTTGTTTAGAGGAACATACATGCAATGACACTGGGTGTGGTTCATGAAAAGAACAGACATGCAATGACTTATGTGGTTTGTTTAGAAGAACACACATGCAATGACACTAGGTGTGGTTCATGAAAAGAACAGACATGCAATGACACTAGGTGGATCCTTATGTGGTCTGTGAAAAGAATAGACATGCAATGACACTGGCTCTGATTCATGAAAAGAACATACATGCAATGACACTGGTGGATCCTTATGTGGTTTGTGAGCAGAACAAACATGCAATGACACTGGTGGAGACTTATGTGGTTCATGAAAAGAACTGACCTGCAATGACACTGGGTGTGGTTCCTGAAAAGAACAGACATGCAATGACACCGATGGATCCATGTGTGGTTTATGGAAGTAACAGACATGCAATGACTCTAGCTGTTGTTCATGAAAAGAACAGACATGCAATGACAATGGTGGATCCATGTGTGGTTCATGTGAAGAACACACATCCAATGACACTAGTAGATCATTATGTGGTTCATGAAAAGAATAGACATGTAGTGACACCGGTGGATCCTTATGTGTTTGTCTAGAGGAACACACATGCAATGACACTGGGTGTGGTTCATGAAAAGAACAGACATGCAATGACTTATGTTTTTTTTAGAAGAACACATATGAAATGACACTAGGTGGATCCTTATGTGGTTTGTGAAAAGAACAGACATGCGATGACACTAGCTGTGATTCATGAAAAGAACAGACATGCAATGACACTGGTGGATCCATATGTGGTTTGTCTAGAGGAACTAACATGCAATTACACTACGTGTGGTTCATGAAAAGAACCGACATGCAATGACACCGGTGGATCCATGTGTGGTTTATGGAAGCAACAGACATGCAATGACTCTAGTTGTGGTTCATGAAAAGAACAGACATGCAATGACACTCGTGGATCCATGTGTGGTTCATGTGAAGAAGTCCAGTTACACTGGTGGATCATTATGTGGTTCATGAAAAGAACAGACATGCAGTGACACCGGTGGATCCTTATGTGTTTTGTCTAGAGTAACACACATGCAATGACAACGGGTGTGGTTCATGAAAAGAACAAACATGCAATGACTTATGTGGTTTGTTTAGAAGAACACACATGCAATGACACTAGCTGTGTTTCATGAAAAGAACAGACATGCAATGACACTAGTGGATCCTTATGTGGTTTGTTCAGAAGAACACACATGCAATGACACTGGTGGATCCTTATGTGGTTTGTGAAAAGAACAGACATGTAATGACTCTAGTTGTGGTTCATGAAAAGAACAGACATGCAATTACACTAGGTGGATCCAGGTGTGGTTTCTGGAAGTAACACACATGGAATGACTCTAGCTGTGGTTCATGAAAAGAACACACATGCAATGACACTGGTGGATCCATGTGTGGTTCATGAAAAGAACAGACATGCAATGACACTGGTGGATCCTTATGTGGTTTGTTTAGAAGAACATACATGCAATGACACTAGGCGTGGTTCATGAAAAGAACAGGCATGCAATGACTTATGTGATTTGTTTAGAAGAACACACATGCAATCACACTGGGTGTGGTTCCTGAAAAGAATAGACATGCAATGACACTGGTGGATCCTTATGTGGTTTGTGAGAAGAACAGACATGCAATGACACTGGCAGTGGTTCATGAGAAGAACTGTTATGCAATCACTCTAGCTGTGGTTCATGAAATGAACAGACATGCAATTACACTAGGTGGATCCATGTGTGGTTTCTGGAAGTAACACACATGCAATGACTCTAGCTGTGGTTCATGAAAAGAATATACATGCAATTACACTAGGTGGATCCATGTGTGGTTTCTGGAAGTAACACACATGCAATGACTCTAGCTGTGGTTCATGAAAAGAACACACATGCAATGACAATGGTGGATCCATGTGTGGTCTGTGAAAAGAACAGACATGCAATCACACTGGGTGGATCCATGTGTGGTTTGTTTAGAAGAACACACATGCATTGACTCTAGCTGTGGTTCATGAAAAGAACACAGATGCAATGACACTGGTGGATCCATGTGTGGTTCATGAAAAGAATAGACATGCAATGACACTGGTGGATCCTTATGTGATTTGTTTAGAGGAACATACATGCAATGACACTGGGTGTGGTTCATGAAAAGAACAAACATGCAATGACTTATGTGGTTTGTTTAGAAGAACAACACATGCAATGACACTGGGTGTGGTTCATGAAAAGAACAGACATGCAATGACACTAGGTGGATCCTTATGTGGTCTGTGAAAAGAATAGACATGCAATGACACTAGCTCTGATTCATGAAAAGAACATACATGCAATGACACTGGTGGATCCTTATGTGGTTTGTGAGCAGAACAAACATGCAATGACACTGGTGGAGACTTATGTGGTTCATGAAAAGAACTGACCTGCAATGACACTGGGTGTGGTTCCTGAAAAGAACAGACATGCAATGACACCGATGGATCCATGTGTGGTTTATGGAAGTAACAGACATGCAATGACTCTAGCTGTTGTTCATGAAAAGAACAGACTTGCAATGACACTGGTGGATCCATGTGTGGTTCATGTGAAGAACACACATCCAATGACACTAGTAGATCATTATGTGGTTCATGAAAAGAATAGACATGTAGTGACACCGGTGGATCCTTATGTGTTTGTCTAGAGGAACACACATGCAATGACACTGGGTGTGGTTCATGAAAAGAACAGACATGCAATGAATTATGTTTTTTTTAGAAGAACACATATGAAATGACACTAGGTGGATCCTTATGTGGTTTGTGAAAAGAATAGACATGCAATGACACTGGATGTGATTCATGAAAAGAATAGACATGCAATGACACTGGTGGATCCATATGTGGTTTGTCTAGAGGAACTGACATGCAATTACACTAGGTGTGGTTCATGAAAAGAACAGACATGCAATGACACCGGTGGAACCATGTGTGGTTTGTAGAAGCAACAGACATGCAATAACTCTAGTTGTGGTTCATGCAAAGAACAGACATGCAATGACACTGGTGGATCCATGTGTGGTTCATGTGAAGATCCCACATCCAATGACACTGGTGGATCATTATTTTGTTCATGAAAAGAACAGACATGCAATGACACCGGTGGATCCTTATCTGGTTTGTCTAGGGAAACACACATGCAATGACACCGAGTGTGGTTCATGAAAAGTACAGACATGCAATGAATTATGTGGTTTGTTTAGAAGAACACACATGCAATGACACTAGGTGTGGTTCATGAAAAGAACATACAAGCAATTACACTGGTGGATCCTTATGTGGTTTGTTTAGAAGAACACACATGCAATGACACTGGTGGATCCTTATGTGGTTTGTGAGAAGAACAGACATGCAATGATACTGGCTGTGGTTCATGAGAAGAACTGACATGCAATGACTCTAGTTGTGGTTCATGAAAAGAACAGACATGCAATTACACTAGGTGGATCCAGGTGTGGTTTCTGGAAGTAACACACATGCAATGACTCTAGCTATAGTTCATGAAAAGAACACACATCCAATGACACTGGTGGATCATTATGTGGTTCATGAAAAGAACAGACATCTAGTGACACTGGTGGATCCTTATGTGGTTTGTCTAGAGGACACACATGCAATGACACCGGGTGTGGTTCATGAAAAGAACAAACATGCAATGACTTATGTGGTTTGTTTAGAAGAACACACATGCAATGACACTAGGTGTGGTTCATGAAAAGAACAGACATGCAATGACACTGGTGGATCCTTATGTGGTTTGTTTAGAAGAACACACATGCAATGACACTGGTGGATCCTTGTGTGGTTTGTGAAAAGAATAGACATGCAATGACACTGGCTGTGATCCATGAAAAGAATAGACATGCAATGACACTGGTGGATCCATATGTGGTTTGTCTAGAGGAACTGACATGCAATTACACTAGGTGTGGTTCATGAAAAGAACAGACATGCAATGACACCGGTGGAACCATGTGTGGTTTGTAGAAGCAATAGACATGCAATAACTCTAGTTGTGGTTCATGCAACGAACAGACATGCAATGACACTGGTGGATCCATGTGTGGTTCATGTGAAGATCACACATCCAATGACACTGGTGGATCATTATTTTGTTCATGAAAAGAACAGACATGCAATGACACCGGTGGATCCTTATGTGGTTTGTCTAGGGCAACACACATGCAATGACACCGAGTGTGGTTCATGAAAAGAACAGACATGCAATGACTTATGTGGTTTGTTTAGAAGAACACACATGCAATGACACTAGGTGTGGTTCATGAAAAGAACAGACATGCAATTACACTGGTGGATCCTTATGTAGTTTGTTTAGAAGAACACACATGCAATGACACTGGTGGATCCTTATGTGGTTTGTGAGAAGAACAAACATGCAATGATACTGGCTGTGGTTCATGAGAAGAACTGACATGCAATGACTCTAGCTATGGTTCATGAAAAGAACAGACATGCAATTACACTAGGTGGATCCAGGTGTGGTTTCTGGAAGTAACACACATGCAATGACTCTAGCTATAGTTCATGAAAAGAACACACATGCAATGACACTGGTGGATCCATGTGTGGTCTGTGAAAAGAACAGACATGCAATCACACTAGGTGGATCCATGTGTGGTTTGTTTAGAAGAACACACATGCAATGACTCTAGCTGTGGTTCATGAAAAGAACACACATGCAATGACATTGGTGGATCCATGTGTGGTTCATGAAAAGAACAGACATGCAATGACACTGGTGGATCCTTATGTGTAACATCCCAAAAATCATATTTCAAAACTCATTCATATCATCATTGCATCCTTCATCCATTTAGGGTTTTTCTCAAAATCATTTAGATGCATAAGCTTGTGCTATGATTTCATGTGAGCAAATTCAACTCAATTGGCCATCACCCTTTGAGATTGCATTGTTTAGGAACTTGTTTGCTTGCCTCCATTATTGGAAAGATTAGGTGTAGCATCTTAACCCAAGTTTCCAATTTAGAAATATTTTCTAAACCCTATTTCAAACATTTTCAAACTAGAGACAAAGTCTCTGTTTGTTTCAAAACCCAAGCTTGACCAGACCCTTACAAGGTAACCACATGGTGAATTGACTGTTTTTGAAACCACAGTACCCTCCAAAAATCCCCAGAGTGATTTGAATTCAAATAGGATTTGAATTCATATTTAAATCATTCCTGAAAACCAAAATGGAAAAAGAAAAGACTTAAACAAAGGAAAAAGGCCGAGCGCCAGGTTTCTGGCCCAGCAGCGAATCGAGGCCAGCAAGCCCACCCGGGAACCTTTCTTTAGTTCTCTCACGTGCGAGAGCACACACCCAGTCGCTGACAGCCAGACCCCACCTTCACCTCGCACACTTCGCTGATGAGCGGGCCCGGTCCACGTCGTCCTCGTCTTCCCCAAACCGCGCCTATGACCACGTCGCTGCTGCAGTCACTGCCGGTAATGGCGCGGCGTAATTGGGCATTAAACCGCGAGCGTTTCCTGTCGAGCCTCTGGCTATAAGACCCTCTCTGCCTCGCGAGCTTTTTCCCCCAAACACCTTGCTCACTCCGCCACCAGGCTGCTCTCAATCATCCTCGCACCGCCGCAGACAGAGCCCACTCCGGCGATCGATTCCGGTGAGCCTCGTGTTCCCCTCTGCCTCTCGTTCTTGCTATCTTGCTCAGTGAGTCTTTGCGCACCTCCTGACCTCACTAGTTCGTCCTGTACTGCCCCAGGTCACCGGTTCCACTCGACACCGCAAGCACCGACGGAAACATCAACTCCGACGAGCTCTAGTGGTAAGTCCAGACCGCCCCGAACCTTGTCGTTCACGCTCGCATGTTCTCCATGATCTTCTGCATCTGACCACGCCTTTTGTTCGCATCCTAGTGATCTACAACGTCGCCTCTGACCTCGAGCAGAACCACCGTTGCCAGATTTAACTCCGCCGAGAAATCTACCGCAACTCTGTGCGCCCCTTAACAAACCAAAGCCACCTTGAGCTTCAGCAGCCTCTTGCGAACCTGGTATGACCCTTCTCCCTCTCGCGGACGACCTGGAACGCAAGCGCCGCCGTAGACCGAGCGCTCCACCGCTCGCTGACACCGCGTGCCGCCAGGACATGGTCGTTTGAACAAGCATCGTTAGATCCAGATCTGAGCGCTAGGATAGATTCACTTAACACCGAAGCGGTACGCGATCTGGAGCGTACGATCTGTTTAGATCCTGCGGCTGCAGAGCGCGATCCAACCGAAGTGGTACGCGCCAATCACAGCGCGACGCGTGGCTAGGGTTAGATCTAAAAAAAAGGTTTAAAACCAGAAATTTGATCCAAATTCAAATGCTTATAACTTTTGATTGCCACGTTAGAATTTTGCAAACTTTATACCGTTGGATTCAGTGAGACAAGACCTTTCTGCCTATCCAATGTGTTTAGCAAATAGTAACCAATAGAATGAATTTATTTGTAGAAACTTGTTTAAGGCCATTTTGAGAATAGATTTAGTTTAGTATTTTGTTTTAGGGTTAATTTTGTTTAGTGGGCAAACTTGTGACTTGTTAAGTTTCTGTATTCATACACTTGCTTCGTAGAGTTTTCAAAATCACCACTTAGTAAATTCATGCATGCATGCATTCATATTATTTTTGTTTGTATATATTTGTGTGTAATTGTGTGCTACAACTTTGTGTGTAGATTTTGCTAGTGATTGTGATTGTGACGAGTGCTACTCTCCACATTACCAAGGCAAGTGATATCTTCATGAATATTCCCTTCCCATATTTTATACTTGCATTAGATATTTTGCTAGGACTTGCATGCTACTTTTGTCAATTGTTTTGTCGGAAAATCCTATGTAGATTAGAATGGTAGAATTGCTAGGAAAATTCCCTAAGGATAAGTTGCCATGCCATGCTTAGCCTAGCTACTAGAAAACAAGGGTGGTTTATATTTTCACACTATGGAAAAATATTCTAAGTCTGAGGACTTGTGTTTTATTTAACAAAACAACTAAGTTAATGAATCTCCTAGGTGGATTGGGACTTGCATGGTGGTTTTTGGTTGAGTGGTTCACAAGGCCCATGTTTATGGTTTACCTTAGTGTATCTCACTTGTGGATGGCCACCCAAGAAACAAAGAGATTTGAGTTGTCAAATGTTGAGAAGCTTCAAGTGCAACCACTTGGCAATATGGGCTCTGCCATGATCTTAGGTTGCTAGAACTTAGTCTCTTGGACAGTTGGTGGTAGAGGGAATGATAGGTTGGAGCGCGTCCATTTGACTAAGGAAAGGATTCTGAAGGATCTTGTCTTGGGAAACCAAGTCTTGTGGGGAAAGTGCACCACCTCTGCAGAGTGTAAAACCTAAGTACTTAGCCATGTCCCTGGTAAAGGACAATTTGAGCATCAAGACATGGAAGCTTCAAGAATCTCATCACTCCAATTTCTAAATAAAACTTGTGGGTGAACAAGGGTTAAAGGATCTTCAGTCTTTGATTGGTAGATGCCCTGAGTGGATCTTCAGTCTTTGATTGGTAGATGCCTTGGGAAAGTTTTGTGCTAAACAAAAACTTAGTATTTTCAAATGATAAGGAAAAATCTATTTTGAGCAATGCAAGCCTAAGCTCCACCTAGCCAAAATGCATATAGTATTATAGTCCACTTAAATTATACTAAGGTATCACTTGCCAATACTATTCCAAAGTATTGAGCCTCTGTGGCTGTAACTTGTAATGTTGCAGGTTACTCCGATGATGATTAGGAGTCATGAGTCTACACTCAACATGCTTGCCTGTGGCACATGAAGATGAAGACTTATGTTTATTTACTTATTCCATAAACTCTTGTATTAGGCCTTTGGCCCTGAGTTGTAAAAGACTATGTTTTATCTCTGGAATGACTGTAATAAACGACCTTTGTATCTGTGTACTTCATCTTAAACTGTGGATGCTAGCATTGATCCAGGGACTAGCATTGCAATCACATGGATCTTTTCCTTTACAAAGGAGGGATCTTACAGATGGTATCAGAGCACTGTGTTGCCTGTAGGATTATGACCCTAGGATTGGAAACCATTAAGGAAAATTTTTAACTACTTCTACACTTGTCTATTCTTCTCGTAAACTTTTCTAATCTTCTCATTCTCATCTCTATTTGTAGATGAACTCCATCAACGAAGCCGTGAAGAGAGGACCACTCATGACCATGACCTTGGAGTGTGATACTGAGTTTCCCAAGATTCTCAAAGAACTCATGGAGACAATGGAAGTACATGGTGTAGCTGTGTACAAGGGCTTTCCAGTGATGGAGGAAGGAGTGGAGTATTGGTGGGTACAGCTTCACTTGTACAAAAACAAGGAAGACAACCACAAAGAAAAAGGCTTCTGCATGTACACCAACACTTTTATGCACACCACATTCTTTGAGTCAGCAAAAGAAGCAGCTTGGAAGACTATCAAAGAACTAAGTGCTAGAGTCAAATGCAGGATGCTCAACCTCCAAAAAGACTTGGAGAAGGAGAAAGAACATACCCAAGAGTTGGAAGCCACCAACCAAACCTTACGGGGAGATATTATAGACTTAGTGATAGAAGCATGTGAACAAGATAGGGTGATTGCCTCTAGGAACATTGTGTTAGCCACCAGATCCAGTGAGATAGGTTTGTGAACGCACTTCGTTAGTTGGACCACCACCTATCACACTATTTTCCAAATGATACCTTAAATAAGTTTGAACCTTGGTTGATGTAATGGATTCATGTATGCATGACTTGTGTGATTTTTGTGTTCCAGGAATGTGTATCAATGTTTGACTTGTTATCTTAAATTGTGTTGTTCTAACTTTTTCAATCTTATAAATAGATGCCTATTGCCATCAGCACCGTTGAGGAGTTCCAGGTTACCCGTTTTGGTCCTCGTATCGTAGAGCTTACTACCTTGCTCGATCTCCCTCTTCCCACCATTACGGTGCACCCACTCACCAAGTTTGAGAGGAAGGACCTTTGGGGCTTCAAGGTGAACCAGCCAGGACGCCAGACCGAGCCTACCACGGAGGCCATCGTCTTCAAGCTTATGCACGATGACAGGGAGAGAGGCATGGAGGTCGTCATGCAGGACCTGATAGGACGACTGTTAGGCCGTCACTCTTGACAGGTTAGAGGTACTCACTTCCATGCCTTCGGAAGGCGTGATGATGACGGAGAGTCCATCGACTTTGAGGACGACTCGAGGGACACAATAGAGCCGATACGCCTGTACCTCCAGGACTTAGAGACTCTTATTAGGCACGTGGATACTGACAGGACCAATGTCATGCTTAGCAATGACGAGCTTCAGGTGCAGCTTCGCGAGAAGGACAAGCTCTTCGCGCAGCAGGACGAGATAGTCAAGGAGATGGAGGCAAAGTTCGAGACCCAAGACCGTAAGTTCAAGAGTCAAGAGAAGCGTGTCCAGGATAGGAACAAGAGGATTCGGGATATGACCGAGGAACTGCAGTCCAAGGACTTCGAGTTAGAGCAGCAGCAGACAGTGATTGAGAGAATTCATTCCCAGAATAGGGCTCTCAAGGCCAAGATCGACTCCTTGACCACTACCATCGAGGAGAACAAGACCGCAATGGAGAACGCAAGTCTTACCTTCGTCGAGGAGGAGATTGATGCTGACGAGTAGACTTGACTACTTAGTTATCTTTATTTATCGTACTTGTTATTTGTGAACTTATTATTGGACCATCCGACATGTGGATGGCTTGCCACTTGTGTGTTTTTACTTGAGACTTTTGTTATCTTGTTGTTGAGCTTTTATCCTTGTGTTGGATGCTATGTGTTTGCTTGTACGATGTATTGTGCATGAATCATGTAAGGGTATCTCATTCTTATCTCTATATAAACACAGATGCCTCCCCGTCGCGCAAACCCCAACCCCAACCCCAACATTACCCCAGAAATGCAACAGATGATGAATGCGCAGACACAGCTTATGCAAATGATGACGACATTCATCCAAAACCAGAACAATAACAACCCCAATAACAACAACAACAACAACCCCAACAACAACAACCCTCCGGGTTTTGATATGCTCACCAGATTTCTGCGTCTGAGGCCAGCTAAGTTTTCGGGGACGACTGATCCCATGGTGGCCAATGATTGGCTACGTTCTGTGAACAAAGACTTAGTGACCGTGGGCTGCACGGATGCTGAAAAAGTCAGGTTCGCGGCACATCTGTTGGAAGGACCAGCCGCAGCATGGTGGGACAACTTCCAGATCACCACACCTATTGATGAGGTGACTTGGGCTATCTTTGAAGATGGCTTTCGCACTACTCATATCTCACCAGGAATGATGAGCCTGAAAAAGAAGGAGTTTCACAACCTAAAGCAGCGCCACCACAGCGTGGCTGAATATATAGAAGAGTTCAACAATCTGGCGCGCTATGCAACGGATGAGGTTGACACGGATGCCAAAAGAAAGGAAAAGTTTCTGGAAGGCTTGAATGATGAGTTAAATCTGCAGCTGTCCGTGGCATATGTTCCAACTTATCAGTCACTATGTGACAAGGCTGTTATTGTGGAGAATAAAATGAAGCAAGTCGAGAGTAGAAAGAGGAAACACTCCGACAAGCACAGCTCGGGATCATCTCATAAACGATCTCACTATGATGATAGTGTCAGCTCAGGATCCCACAAGCATGGGAAATTTAACAAGCACCACAACCACAACCGTCATGACAACAAGCATCATCGCAGTCATGACAATGATAAGTACAAGAATCACAAGAGTGGACATAAGAGCCACCACAGTGGAAGTGGAAGTGGAAGTCAGCCTAAAAGGGACATCAGTCAGGTTGAATGCTTCAAATGCAAGAAGCTAGGGCATTATGCTAATGAGTGCCCTGAAAAGAAGGTTGAAGGACCTAACAAGCCCAATCCTTTTTAGAAAGGACAGGTTAACCACATCAATGTGGAGGAGGTCTATGAAGAGCCTGATGCCGTTGCTGGTAAGTTCAGACTCAATTCCATCTCAGCATTTGTACTCTTTGACACTGGTGCATCTCATTCATTCATATCAAAAGCATTTGTTGATAGAAATGGGTTTGCATCTGAAAACATTGGGTGTCCAATAAAAGTTAGCTCTCCGGGTGGAGAAATGATAGTGAGTCTTGGATGCCGGGATCTAGTTATAGAGATCGGAAAACATAAATTTCCAGTAAACCTAATCATCCTAAATTCCCAAGGATTGGATGTGATTTTGGGAATGGATTGGATGGCTAAGTATGAGGGAGTACTAGATTGTGCCAATCGTACAGTTTCACTCACAACCCCTAAAGGTAAGAGGATAAAATTCAAGTCCAATTTTAAATCCAAAGGAAGTAAGCTGAATTCTCTTAAGGGGGTTAGCATGGACAGTGTGCCAATTGTGTGTGAATATACGGATGTGTTTCCGGAAGAGTTACCGGGAATGCCACCAGATAGAGATGTAGAGTTTATAATAGATTTGGTACCAGGTTCTGGACCAAGAGCAAAGAGGCCTTATAAAATGTCAGTTGACGAACTTAAGGAACTCAAGAAACAGCTTGGAGAACAGTTAAAGAAAGGATTCATCCAGCCAAGTTCTTCATCTTGGGGAGCTCCAGTTTTGTTCGTAGAAAAGAGAGACAGAACTCAAAGATTATGCATAGATTACCGTTCCCTCAACGAGGTAACCATCAAGAACAAATATCCTTTGCCAAGAATCAATGACTTGTTTGATCAGCTAGAAGGAGCATGTGTATTCTCGAAGATTGATCTTAGGTCAGGCTATTTTCAACTCAAGATAAGAGAGCAAGACATACCTAAAACAACATTCACCACAAGGTATGGATTGTATGAGTACACGATGATGCCTTTTGGTTTAACCAACGCTCCAGCATACTTCATGAATATGATGAACAAGGTGTTCATGGAATTTCTCGACAAGTTCGTTGTTGTTTTCATCGATGACATCTTGGTCTACTCCAAGAGAAAGGAAGAGCATGAAAGACATCTCCGCTTGATACTTGAGAAACTAAGGGAACATAAGCTTTATGCCAAATTCAGCAAGTGTGAGTTTTGGTTAGAGGAAGTTGGATTTCTTGGTCATGTTATGACAAAGGATGGTGTAGCAGTTGATCCTGCTAAAGTTTCAGCTGTGACAGAATGGGAATCTCCTAAGAACGTAAAAGAAGTTCGTAGTTTTCTTGGTTTAGCAGGTTACTACAGAAGGTTCATTGAAATTTTTTCAAAGGTGGCTAAACCAATGACAGAATTGTTGAAGAAAGATAAGAAATTTGCTTGGTCTGAAGGTTGTGAACTCAGCTTTCAAGAATTAAAGAAGAGACTTGTGTCAGCACCAGTTCTGTGTCTACCAGATTTGGAAAAGGATTTCCAAGTATATTGTGATGCTTCGCATCAAGGATTAGGTGCCGTACTTATGCAAGGCGGAAAAGTTGTGGCTTATGCCTCGAGACAACTCAAAACCCATGAAGTAAACTATCCTACTCATGATTTAGAGTTAGCCGCTGTTGTCCATGCACTCAAAACATGGAGACATTACCTTTTGGGAAAACGTTGTGAAGTATTCACCGATCATAAGAGTTTGAAGTATATCTTCACCCAGAAGGAAATCAATATGAGACAAAGGAGATGGCTAGAACTTATCAAGGATTACGACATGAGTTTGCAATACCATCCTGGTAAAGCAAATGTAGTAGCAGATTCCCTAAGTCGTAAGGCGTTTGTAAATGGCCTTACCAAAGGTGAATTGCCAGATGACTTGTGTAAGCAATTCAAGGAACTCAGGTTGGAGATTGTGCCAGAAGGACATCTTATGTCTTTGGATGTTCAACCCACTCTGTTGGATAAGATTAAAGAAGCCCAAAAGACGGATAAAGAAATCGAAGAGATTAAGGAAAGGATTAGCCAAGGGAAGGCTAAAAGTTTCCATATGGACGAACAAGGTACTCTATGGCACGGGAAACGTATTTGTGTTCCACAAGATCCAGAAATGCGGAAACTGATTTTACAAGAAGCCCATAACTCTCCATATTCTATTCACCCGGGAAACACCAAAATGTACATGGATATGAAAGAAAGATTTTGGTGGAACAATCTCAAAAGGGACATCGCCGAACACATTGCTTTGTGTGATGTGTGTAGTAGAGTGAAAGCGGAGCATCAGAAACCAGCAGGTTTGCTTCAACCAATGCCTATTCCTGAATGGAAGTGGGAAAAT
The DNA here is from genome assembly GCA_916181665.1 of Avena sativa. Classification (NCBI taxonomy): domain Eukaryota; kingdom Viridiplantae; phylum Streptophyta; class Magnoliopsida; order Poales; family Poaceae; genus Avena; species Avena sativa. Next base: position 535,407,153 of record OV702289.1, on the reverse strand, counting down.
ATTGGTATGGATTTCATTACCGGATTACCAAGGACCAGGTCAGGATATGATTCCATATGGGTAGTAGTGGATCGCCTAACTAAAGTGGCTCATTTTATACCCGTAAAGACAACTTATACCAGTGCCAAGTTAGCCAAAATCTACATGAGCAGAATTGTATGCCTTCACGGTGTACCTAAGAGTATTGTGTCAGATAGAGGAACTCAGTTCACTTCTCATTTTTGGAGACAGCTTCATGAATCTTTAGGAACGAGGTTGGAATTCAGCACTGCTTTTCATCCTCAAACTGATGGACAAACAGAAAGGACTAATCAAATTCTTGAAGACATGTTGAGGGCATGTGCCCTAGACTATGGAGCAAGTTGGGATGAAAGTCTGCCTTACGCAGAGTTCTCCTACAACAACAGTCACCAATCTAGTATTGGGATGGCACCATTTGAGTTTCTCTACGGAAGAAAGTGTACCACCCCATTGCTATGGAATGGTGTGGGAGAAAGAAGTTTGTTTGGACCAGATCTTATCAAAGACACCGAAGAAAAAGTCAAATTGGTTAGGGACAGGTTGAAGATAGCACAGTCTCGACAGAAAAGCTACGCAGATGCTAAGCGTAGAGAAGTCACTTACGAAGTTGGGGATAGAGCTTATCTTAGAGTATCACCACTTCGTGGAGTGAAAAGATTTGGAGTCAAAGGAAAGTTAGCACCAAGATATGTTGGACCATTCAACATTCTAAGTCGCAAGGGAGAAGCTGCATACGAAATCGAACTGGCAGCATCTTTATTAGCAGTCCATAATGTTTTTCATGTGAGTCAGCTTAAGAAATGTCACCCGGAGATGGAAGGATCTTCTTTGAAGGATACCATATCCTTGGAAGAAGTTCAACTAGAAAGTGATCTCACCTATGAAGAAAAGCCTGTCAAGATTCTTGAGACCGCAGAAAGAGTCACAAGGACAAAGACTATCAAGTTTTGCAAAGTACAATGGAATCATCATTCCAAAGAGGAAGCAACATGGGAAAGAGAAGATGATCTTTGGAAAGACCACCCTCACCTATTTGCTAGCCAATCCGAATCTCGAGGGCGAGATTCATCTTAAGGGGGTTAGATTTGTAACATCCCAAAAATCATATTTCAAAACTCATTCATATCATCATTGCATCCTTCATCCATTTAGGGTTTTTCTCAAAATCATTTAGATGCATAAGCTTGTGCTATGATTTCATGTGAGCAAATTCAACTCAATTGGCCATCACCCTTTGAGATTGGATTGTTTAGGAACTTGTTTGCTTGCCTCCTTTATTGGAAAGATTAGGTGTAGCATCTTAACCCAAGTTTCCAATTTAGAAATATTTTCTAAACCCTATTTCAAACATTTTCAAACTAGAGACAAAGTCTCTGTTTGTTTCAAAACCCAAGCTTGACCAGACCCTTACAAGGTAACCACATGGTGAATTGACTGTTTTTGAAACCACAGTACCCTGCAAAAATCCCCAGAGTGATTTGAATTCAAATAGGATTTGAATTCATATTTAAATCATTCCTGAAAACCAAAATGGAAAAAGAAAAGACTTAAACAAAGGAAAAAGGCCAAGCGCCAGGTTTCTGGCCCAGCAGCGAATCGAGCCCAGCAAGCCCACCCGGGAACCTTTCTTTACTTCTCTCACGCGCGAGAGCACACACCCAGTCGCTGACAGCCAGACCCCACCATCACCTCGCACACTTCGCTGACGAGCGGGCCCGGTCCACGTCGTCCTCGTCTTCCCCAAACCGCGCCTGTGACCACGTCGCTGCTGCAGTCACTGCCGGTAATGGCGCGGCGTAATTGGGCATTAAACCGCAAGCGTTTCCTGTCGAGCCTCTGGCTATAAGACCCTCTCTGCCTCGCGAGCTTTTTCCCCCAAACACCTCGCTCACTCCGCCACCAGGCTGCTCTCAATCATCCTCGCACCGCCGCAGATAGAGCCCACTCCGGCGATCGATTCCGGTGAGCCTCGTGTTCCCCTCTGCCTCTCGTTCTTGCTATCTTGCTCAGTGAGTCTTTGCGCACCTCCTGACCTCACTAGTTCGTCCTGTACTGCCCCAGGTCGCCGGTTCCACTCGACACCGCAAGCACCGACGGAAACATCAACTCCGGCGAGCTCTAGTGGTAAGTCCAGACCGCCCTAAACCTTGTAGTTCACGCTCGCATGTTCTGCATGATCTTATGCATCTGACCACGCCTTTTGTTCGCATCCTAGTGATCTACAACGTTGCCTCCGACCTCGAGCAGAACCACCGTTGCCAGATTCAACTCCGGCGAGAAATCTAACGCAACTCTGTGCGCCCCTTGACAAACCAAAGCCACCTTGAGCTTCAGCAGCCTCTTGCGAACCTGGTATGACCCTTCTCCCTCTCGCGGACGACCTGGAACACAAGCGCCGCCGTAGACCGAGCGCTCCGCCACTCGCTGACACCGCGCGCCGCCAGGACATGGTCGTTTGAACAAGCACCGTTAGATCCAGATCTGAGCGCTAGGATAGATTCACTTAACACCGAAGCGGTACGCGATCTGGAGCGTACGATCTGTTTAGATCCTGCGGCTGCAGAGCGCGATCCAACCGAAGCGGTACGCGCCAATCACAGCGCGACGCGTGGCTAGGGTTAGATCTAAAAAAAAGGTTTAAAACCAGAAATTTGATCCAAATTCAAATGCTTATAACTTTTGATTGCCACGTTAGAATTTTGCAAACTTTATACCGTTGGATTCAGTGAGACAAGACCTTTCTGCCTATCCAATGTGTTTAGCAAATAGTAACCAATAGAATGACTTTATTTGTAGAAACTTGTTTAAGGCCATTTTGAGAATAGATTTAGTTTAGTATTTTGTTTTAGGGTTAATTTTGTTTAGTGGGCAAACTTGTGACTTGTTAAGTTTCTGTATTCATACACTTGCTTGGTAGAGTTTTCAAAATCACCACTTAGTAAATTCATGCATGCATGCATTCATATTATTTTCGTTTGTATATATTTGTGTGTAATTGTGTGCTACAACTTTGTGTGTAGATTTTGCTAGTGATTGTGATTGTGACGAGTGCTACTCTCCACATTACCAAGGCAAGTGATATCTTCATGAATATTCCCTTCCCATATTTTATACTTGCATTAGATATTTTGTTAGGACTTGCATGCTACTTTTGTCAATTGTTTTGTTGGGAAATCCTATGTAGATTAGAATGGTAGAATTGCTAGGAAAATTCCCTAAGGATAAGTTGCCATGCCATGCTTAGCCTAGCTACTAGAAAACAAGGGTGGTTTATATTTTCACACTATGGAAAAATATTCTAAGTCTAAGGACTTGTGTTTTATTTAACAAAACAACTAAGTTAATGAATCTCCTAGGTGGATTGGGACTTGCATGGTGGTTTTTGGTTGAGTGGTTCACAAGGCCCATGTTTATGGTTTACCTTAGTGTATCTCACTTGTGGATGGCCACCTAGGAAACAAAGAGATTTGAGTTGTCAAATGTTGAGAAGCTTCAAGTGCAACCACTTGGCAATATGGGCTCTGCCATGATCTTAGGTTGCTAGAACTTAGTCTCTTGGACAGTTGGTGGTAGAGGGAATGATAGGTTGGAGCGCGTCCATTTGACTAAGGAAAGGCTTCTGAAGGATCTTGTCTTGGGAAACCAAGTCTTGTGGGGAAAGTGCACCACCTCTGCAGAGTGTAAAACCTAAGTACTTAGCCATGTCCCTTGTAAAGGACAATTTGAGCATCAAGACATGGAAGCTTCAAGAATCTCATCACTCCAATTTCTAAATAAAACTTGTGGGTGAACAAGGGTTAAAGGATCTTCAGTCTTTGATTGGTAGATGCCCTGAGTGGATCTTCAGTCTTTGATTGGTAGATGCCTTGGGAAAGTTTTGTGCCAAACAAAAACTTAGTATTTTCAAATGATAAGGAAAAATCTATTTTGAGCAATGCAAGCCTAAGCTCCACCTAGCCAAAATGCATATAGTATTATAGTCCACTTAAATTATACTAAGGTATCACTTGCCAATACTATTCCAAAGTATTGACCCTCTGTGGTTGTAACTTGTAATCTTGCAGGTTACTCCGATGATGATTAGGAGTCATGAGTCTACACTCAACATGCTTGCCTGTGGCACATGAAGATGAAGACTTATGTTTATTTACTTATTCCATAAACTCTTGTATTAGGCCTTTGGCCCTGAGTTGTAAAAGACTATGTTTTATCTCTGGAATGACTGTAATAAACGACCTTTGTATTTGTGTACTTCATCTTAAACTGTGGATGCTAGCATTGATCCAGGGACTAGCATTGCAATCACAGGGATCTTTTCCTTTACAAAGGAGGGATCTTACATTATGTGGTTAGTTTAGAGGAACATACATGCAATGACACTAGGTTTGGCTCATGAAAAGAACTGGCATGCAATGACTTATGTGGTTTGTTTAGAAGAACACACATGTAATGACACTGGGTGTGGTTCATGTAAAGAACAGACATGCAATGAGACTGGTGGATCCTTATGTGGTTTGTTTAGAAGAACACACATGCAATGACACTAGGTGGATCCTTATGTGGTTTGTGAAAAGAACAGACATGCAATGACACTGGCTGTGATTAATGAAAAGAATAAACATGCAATGACACTGGTGGATCCATATGTGGTTTGTCTAGAGGAACACACATGCAATGACACTAGGTGTGGTTCATGAAAAGAATAAACATGCAATGACACCAGTGGATCCATGTGTGGTTTATGGAAGTAACAGACATGCAATGACTCTAATTGTGGTTCATGAAAAGAACAGACATGCAATGACACTGGTGGATCCATGTGTGATTCATGTGAAGAACACACATCCAATGACACTGGTGGATCATTATGTGGTTCATGAAGGAACAGACATGCAGTGACACTAGTGGATCCTTATCTGGTTTGTCTAGAGGAACACACATGCAATGACACTAGGTGTGGTTCATGAAAAGAACAGACATGCAATGACACTAGTGGATCCTTATGTGGTTTGTTTAGAAGAACACACATGCAATGACACTGGTGGATCCTTATGTGGTTTGTGAGAAGAACAGACATGCAATGATACTGGTTGTGGTTCATGAGAAGAACTGACATGCAATGACTCTAGCTGTGGTTCATGAAAAGAACAGACATGCAATTACACTAGGTGGATCCAGGTGTGGTTTCTGGAAGTAACACACATGCAATGACTCTAGTTGTGGTTCATGAAAAGAACACACATGCATTGACACTGGTGGATCCATGTGTGGTCTGTGAAAAGAACAGACATGCAATCACACTGGGTGGATCCATGTGTGGTTTGTTTAGAAGAACACACATGCAATGACTCTAGCTGTGGTTCATGAAAAGAACACACATGCAATGACACTGGTGGATCCATGTGTGGTTCATGAAAAGAATAGACATGCAATGACACTGGTGGATCCTTATGTGGTTTGTTTAGAGGAACATACATGCAATGACACTGGGTGTGGTTCATGAAAAGAACTGACATGCAATGACTTATGTGGTTTGTTTAGAAGAACACACATGCAATGACACTGGGTGTGGTTCATGAAAAGAACAAATATGCAATGACACTGGTGGATCCTTATGTGATTTGTTTAGAAGAACACACATGCAATGACACTAGGTGGATCCTTATGTGGTTTGTGAAAAGAACAGACATGCAATGACACTGGATGTGATTCATGAAAAGAACACACATGCAATGACACTGGTGGATCCATGTGTGGTTAGTCTAGAGGAACACACATGCAATGACACTGGGTGTGGTTAATGAAAAGAACAGACATGCAATGACACTGGTGGATCCATGTGTGGTTTATGGAAGTAATAGACATGCAATGACACTGGTGGCTCCAAGTGTGGTTCATGAGAAGAACACACATCCAATGACACTAGTGGATCATTATGTGGTTCATGAAAAGAACAGACATGCAGTGACACCGATGGATCCTTATGTGGTTTGTCTAGAGGAACACACATGCAATGACACTGGGTGTGGTTCATGAAAAGAACAGACATGCAATGACTTATGTGGTTTGTTTAGACTAACACACATGCAATGACACTAGGTGTGGTTCATGAAAAGAACAAACACGCAATGACACTGGTGGATCCTTATGTGGTTTGTTTAGAGGAACGGACATGCAATGACACTGGTGGATCCTTATGTGGTTTGTGAGCAGAACAAACATGCAATGACACTGGCTGTGGTTCATGAGAAGAACTGACATGCAATGACTCTAGCTGTGATTCATGAAAAGAACAGACATGCAATTACACTATGTGGATCCATGTGTGGTTTCTGGAAGTAACACACATGCAATGACTCTAGCTGTGGTTCATGAAAAGAACACACATGCAATGACACTGGTGGATCCATGTGTGGTCTGTGGAAAGAATAGGCATGCAATCACACTGGCTGGATCCATGTGTGGTTTGTTTAGAAGAACACACATGCAATGAGTCTAGTTGTGGTTCACGAAAAGAACACATATGTAATAACACTGGTGGATCCATGTGTGGTTCACGAAAAGAACAGACATGCAATGACACTGGTGGATCCTTATGTGGTTTGTTTAGAGGAACATACATGCAATGACACTAGGTGTGGTTCATGAAAAGATCAGACATGCAATGACTTATGTGGTTTGTTTAGAAGAACACACATGCAATGACACTAGGTGTGGTTCATGAAAAGAACAAACATGCAATGACACTGGTGGATCCTTATGTGATTTTTTTAGAAGAACACACATGCAATGACACTAGGTGGAACCTTATGTGGTCTGTGAAAAGAACAGACATGCAATGACACTGGCTGTGATTCATGAAAATAACATACATGCAATGACACTGGTGGAGACTTATGTGGATCATGAAAAGAACTGACATGCAATGACACTGGGTGTGGTTCATGAAAAGAACTGACATGTAATGACACCGGTGGATCCATGTGTGGTTTATGGAACATCATGCAATGACACTAGGTGTGGTTCATGAAAAGAACAGACATGCAATGACTTATGTGGTTTATTTAGAAGAACACACATGCAATGACACTGGGTGTGGTTCATGAAACGAACAGACATTCAATGACACTGGTGGATCCTTATGTGGTTTGTTTAGAAGAACACACATGCAATGACACTGGTAGATCCTTATGTGGTTTGTGAGAAGAACAGACATGCAATGACACTGTTGTGGTTCACGAGAAGAACTGACATGCAATGACTCTAGTTGTGGTTCATGAAAAGAACAGACATGCATATACACTAGGTGGATCCATATGTGGTTTCATGAAGTAACACACATGGAATGACTCTAGCTATGGTTCATGAAAAGAACACACATGCAATGACACTGGTGGATCCATGTGTGGTCTGTGAAAAGAATAGACATGCAATCACACTAGGTGGATCCATGTGTGGTTTGTTTAGAAGAACACACATGCAATGACTCTAGTTGTGGTTCATGAAAAGAACACACATGTAATGACACTGGTGGCTCCATGTGTGGTTCATGAAAAGAACAGACATGCAATGATACTGGTGGATCCTTATGTGGTTTGTTTAGAGGAACAGACATGCAATGACACTGGGTGTGGTTCATGAAAAGAACAGACATGCAATGAGTTATGTGGTTTGTTTAGAAGAACACACATGCAATGACACTGGGTGTGGTTCATGAAAAGAATAGACATGCAATGACACTGGTGGATCCTTATGTGGTTTGTTTAGAAGAACACAGATGCAATGACACTGGTGGATCCTTATGTGGTTTGTGAAAAGAATAGACATGCAATGACACTGGCTGTGAATCATGAAAAGAATAGACATGCAATGACACTGGTGGATCCATATGTTGTTTGTCTAGAGGAACTGACATGCAATTACACTAGGTGTGGTTCATGAAAAGAACAGACATGCAATGACACCGGTGGAACCATGTGTGGTTTGTAGAAGCAACAGACATGCAATAACTCTAGTTGTGGTTCATGCAAAGAACAGACATGCAATGACACTGGTGGATCCTTGTGTGGTTCATGTGAAGATCACACATCCAATGACACTGGTGGATCATTATTTTGTTCATGAAAAGAACAGACATGCAATGACACCGGTGGATCCTTATGTGGTATGTCTAGGGCAACACACATGCAATGACACCGAGTGTGGTTCATGAAAAGAACAGACATGCAATGACTTATGTGGTTTGTTTAGAAGAACACACATGCAATGACACTAGGTGTGGTTCATGAAAAGAACAGACATGCAATTACACTGGTGGATCCTTATGTGGTTTGTTTAGAAGAACACACATGCAATGACACTGGAGGATCCTTATGTGGTTTGTGAGAAGAACAGACATGCAATGATACTGGCTGTGGTTCATGAGAAGAACTGACATGCAATGACTCTAGCTGTGGTTCATGAAAAGAACAGACATGCAATTACACTAGGTGGATCCAGGTGTGGTTTTTGGAAGTAACACACATGCAATGACTCTAGCTATAGTTCATGAAAAGAACACACATGCAATGACACTGGTGGATCCATGTGTGGTCTGTGAAAAGAACAGACATGTAATCACACTGGGTGGATCCATGTGTGGTTTGTTTAGAAGAACACACATGCAATGACTCTAGCTGTGGTTCATGAAAAGAACACACATGCAATGACATTGGTGGATCCATGTGTGGTTCATGAAAAGAACAGACATGCAATGACACTGGTGGATCCTTATGTGGTTAGTTTAGAGGAACATACATGCAATGACACTAGGCTTGGCTCATGAAAAGAACTGACATGCAATGACTTATGTGGTTTGTTTAGAAGAACACACATGTAATGACACTAGGTGTGGTTCATGAAAAGAACAGACATGCAATGAGACTGGTGGATCCTTATGTGGTTTGTTTAGAAGAACACACATGCAATGACACTAGGTGGATCCTTATGTGGTTTGTGAAAAGAACAAACATGCAATGACACTGGCTGTGATTCATGAAAAGAATAAACATGCAATGACACTGGTGGATCCATATGTGGTTTGTCTAGAGGAACACACATGCAATGACACTAGGTGTGGTTCATGAAAAGAATAAACATGCAATGACACCAGTGGATCCATGTGTGGTTTATGGAAGTAACAGACATGCAATGACTCTAGGTGTGGTTCATGAAAAGAACAGACATGCAATGACACTGGTGGATCCATGTGTGATTCATGTGAAGAACACACATCGAATGACACTGGTGGATCATTATGTGGTTCATGAAGGAACAGACATGCAGTGACACTAGTGGATCCTTATGTGGTTTGTCTAGAGGAACACACATGCAATGACACTAGGTGTGGTTCATGAAAAGAACAGACATGCAATGACTTATGTGGTTTGTTTAGAAGAACACACATGCAATGACACTTGGTGTGGTTCATGAAAAGAACAGACATGCAATGACACTGGTGGATCCTTATGTGGTTTGTTTTGAAGAACACACATGCAATGACACTGGTGGATCCTTATGTGGTTTGTGAGAAGAACAGACATGCAATGATACTGGCTGTGGTTCATGAGAAGAAGTGACATGCAATGACTCTAGCTGTGGTTCATGAAAAGAACAGACATGCAATTACACTAGGTGGATCCAGGTGTGGTTTCTGGAAGTAACACACATGCAATGACTCTAGCTATAGTTCATGAAAAGAACACACATGCAATGACACTGGTGGATCCATGTGTGGTCTGTGAAAAGAACAGACATGCAATCACACTGGGTGGATCCATGTGTGGTTTGTTTAGAAGAACACACATGCAATGACTCTAGCTGTGGTTCATGAAAAGAACACACATGCAATGACATTGGTGGATCCATGTGTGGTTCATGAAAAGAACAGACATGCAATGACACTGGTGGATCCTTATGTGGTTAGTTTAGAGGAACATACATGCAATGACACTAGGCTTGGCTCATGAAAAGAACTGACATGCAATGACTTATGTGGTTTGTTTAGAAGAACACACATGTAATGACACTTGGTGTGGTTCATGAAAAGAACAGACATGCAATGAGACTGGTGGATCCTTGTGTGGTTTGTTTAGAAGAACACACATGCAATGACACTAGGTGGATCCTTATGTGGTTTGTGAAAAGAACAGACATGCAATGACACTGGCTGTGATTCATGAAAAGAATAAACATGCAATGACACTGGTGGATCCATATGTGGTTTGTCCAGAGGAACACACATGAAATGCACTAGGTGTGGTTCATGAAAAGAATAAACATGTAATGACACTAGTGGATCCATGTGTGGTTTATGGAAGTAACAGACATGCAATGACTCTAGTTCTGGTTCATGAAAAGAACAGACATGCAATGACACTGGTGGATCCATGTGTGATTCATGTGAAGAACACACATCCAATAACACTGGTGGATCATTATGTGGTTCATGAAGGAACAGACATGCAGTGACACTAGTGGATTCTTATGTGGTTTGTCTAGAGGAACACACATGCAATGACACTAGGTGTGGTTCATGAAAAGAACAGACATGCAATGACTTACGTGGTTTGTTTAAAAGAACACACATGCAATGACACTTGGTGTGGTTCATGAAAAGAATAGACATGCAATGACACTGGTGGATCCTTATGTGGTTTGTTTAGAAGAACACATATGCAATGACACTGGTGGATCCGTATTTGGTTTGTGAGAAGAACATACATGCAATGACACTGGCTGTGGTTCATGAGAAGAACTGATATGCAATGACTCTAGCTGTGGTTCATGAAATGAACAGACATGCAATTACACTAGGTGGATCCATGTGTGGTTTCTAGAAGTAACACACATGCAATGACTCTAGCTGTGGTTCATGAAAAGAACAGGCATGCAATCACACTAGGTGGATCCATGTGTGGTTTCTGGAAGTAACACACATGCAATAACTCTAGCTGTGGTTCATGAACAGAACACACATGCAATGACAGTGGTGGATCCATGTGTGGTCTGTGAAAAGAACAGACATGCAATCACACTGGGTGGATCCATGTGTGGTTTGTTTAGAAGAACACACATGCAATGACTCTAGTTGTGGTTCATGAAAAGAACACACATGCAATGACACTGGTGGATCCATGTGTGGTTCATGAAAAGAATAGACATGCAATGACACTGGTGGATCCTTATGTGGTTTGTTTAGAGGAACATACATGCAATGACACTGGGTGTGGTTCATGAAAAGAATAGACATGCAATGACTTATGTGGTTTGTTTAGAAGAACACACATGCAATGACACTGGGTGTGGTTCATGAAAAGAACAGACATGCAATGACACTAGTGGATCCTTATGTGATTTGTTTAGAAGAACACACATGCAATGACACTAGGTGGATCCTTTTGTGGTTTGTGAAAAGAACAGACATGCAATGACACTAGATGTGATTCATGAAAAGAACACACATGCAATGACACTGGTGGATCCATGTGTGGTTAGTCTAGAGGAACACACATGCAATGACACTGGGTGTGGTTAATGAAAAGAACAGACATGCAATGACACTTGTGGATCCATGTGTGGTTTATGGAAGTAATAGACATGCAATGACTCTAGCTGTGATTCATGAAAAGAACAGACATGCAATGACACTGGTGGCTCCATGTGTGGTTCATGAGAAGAACACACATCCAATGACACTAGTGGATCATTATGTGGTTCATGAAAAGAACAGACATGCAGTGACACCGATGGATCCTTATGTGGTTTGTCTAGAGGAACACACATGCAATGACACTGGGTGTGGTTCATGAAAAGAACAAACATGCAATGACTTATGTGGTTTGTTTAGACTAACACACATGCAATGACACTAGGTGTGGTTCATGAAAAGAACAAACACGCAATGACACTGGTGGATCCTTATGTGGTTTGTGAGCAAAACAAACATGCAATGACACTGGCTGTGGTTCATGAGAAGAACTGACATGCAATGACTCTAGCTGTGATTCATGAAAAGAACAGACATGCAATTACACTATGTGGATCCATGTGTGGTTTCTAGAAGTAACACACATGCAATGACTCTAGCTGTGGTTCATGAAAAGAACACACATGCAATGACACTGGTGGATCTATGTGTGGTCTGTGGAAAGAATAGGCATGCAATCACACTGGGTGGATCCATGTGTGGTTTGTTTAGAAGAACACACATGCAATGACTCTAGTTGTGGTTCATGAAAAGAAAACATATGTAATAACACTGGTGGATCCATGTGTGGTTCATGAAAAGAACAGACATGCAATGACACTGGTGGATCCTTATGTGGTTTGTTTAGAGGAACATACATGCAATGACACTAGGTGTGGTTCATGAAAAGAACAGACATGCAATGACTTATGTGGTTTGTTTAGAAGAACACACATGCAATGACACTAGGTGTGGTTCATGAAAAGAACAGACATGCAATGACACTGGTGGATCCTTATGTGATTTTTTTAGAAGAACACACATGCAATGAAACTAGGTGGAACCTTATGTGGTCTGTGAAAAGAACAGACATGCAATGACACTGGCTGTGATTCATGAAAATAACATACATGGAATGACACTGGTGGAGACTTATGTGGATCATTGAAAGAACTGACATGCAATGACACTGGGTGTGGTTCATGAAAAGAGCAGACATGTAATGACACCGGTGGATCCATGTGTGGTTTATGGAACATCATGCAATGACACTAGGTGTGGTTCATGAAAAGAACAGACATGCAATGACTTATGTGGTTTATTTAGAAGAACACACATGCAATGACACTGGGTGTGGTTCATGAAAAGAACAGACATTCAATGACACTGGTGGATCCTTATGTGGTTTGTTTACAAGAACACACATGCAATGACACTGGTAGATCCTTATGTGGTTTGTGAGAAGAACAGACATGCAATGACACTGTTGTGGTTCACGAGAAGAACTGACATGCAATGACTCTAGTTGTGGTTCATGAAAAGAACAGACATGCATATACACTAGGTGGATCCATGTGTGGTTTCATGAAGTAACACACATGCAATGACTCTAGCTGTGGTTCATGAAAAGAACACACATGCAATGACACTGGTGGATCCATGTATGGTCTGTGAAAAGAATAGACATGCAATCAGACTAGGTGGATCCATGTGTGGTTTGTTTAGAAGAACACACATGCAATGACTCTAGTTGTGGTTCATGAAAAGAACACACATGCAATGACACTGGTGGCTCCATGTGTGGTTCATGAAAAGAACAGACATGCAATGATACTAGTGGATCCTTATGTGGTTTGTTTAGAGGAACATGCATGCAATGACACTGAGTGTGGTTCATGAAAAGAACAGACATGCAATGAGTTATGTGGTTTGTTTAGAAGAACACACATGCCATGAAACTAGGTGTGGTTCATGAAAATAACAGACATGCAATGACACTGGTTGATCCTTATGTGGTTTGTTTAGAAGAACACATATGCAATGACACTAGGTGGATCATTATGTGGTTTGTGAAAAGAACAGACACGCAATGACACTGGCTGTGATTCATGAAAAGCACAGACATGTAATGACACTGGTGGATCCATATGTGGTTTGTCTAGAGGAACACACATGCAATGACACTGAGTGTGGTTAATGAAAAGAACAGACATGCAATGAAACTGGTGGATCCATGTGTAGTTTATGGAAGTAACAGACATGTTATGACTCTAGCTGTGATTCATGAAAAGAACAGACATGCAATGACAATGGTGGATCCATGTGTGGTTCATGAGAAGAACACACATCTAATGACACTGGTGGATCATTATGTGGTGATGAAAAGAATAGACATGCAGTGACACCAGTGGATCCTTATGTGGTTTGTCTAGAGGAACACACATGCAACGACACTGGGTGTGGTTCATGAAAAGAACAGACATGCAATGACTTATGTGGTTTGTTTAGAAGATCACACATGCAATTACACTAGGTGTGGTTCATGAAAAGAACAAACATGCAATGACACTGGTGGATCCTTATGTGGTTTGTTTACAGGAACAGACATACAATAACACTGGTGGATCCTTATGTGGTTTGTGAGAAGAACAGACATGCAATGACACTAGCTGTGGTTCTTGAGAAGAACTGACATGCAATGACTCTAGATGTGGTTCATGAAAAGAACAGACATGCAATTACACTAGGTGGATCCATGTGTGGTTTCGGGAAGTAACACACATGCAATGACTCTAGCTGTGGTTCATGAAAGGAACACACATGCAATGACACTAGTGGATCCATGTGTGGTTTGTGAAAAGAACAGACATGCAATCACACTGGGTGGATCCATGTGTGGTTTGTTTAGAAGAACACACATGCAATGACTCTAGCTATGGTTCATGAAAAGAACACACATGCAATGACACTGGTGGATCCATGTGTGGTTCATGAAAAGAACATACATGCAATGACACTGGTGGATCCTTATGTGGTTTGGTTAGATTAACATACATGCAATGACACTGGCTGCGGTTCATGAAAAGAACAGACATGCAATGACTTATGTGGTTTGTTTAGAAGAACACACATGCAATGACACTGGGTGTGGTTTATGAAAAGAACAGACATGCAATTACACTGGTGGATCCTTATGTGGTTTGTTTAGAAGAACACACATGTAATGACACTAGGTGGATCCTTATGTGGTTTGTGAAAAGAACATACATGCAATGACAGTGGTTGTGATTCATGAAAAGAACATACATGCATTGACACTAGTGGATCCTTATAGACATGCAATGACACTGGTGGAAACTTATGTGGTTCATTAAAAGAACTGACATGTAATGACAATGGGTGTGGTTCATGAAAAGAACAGACATGCAATGAGACCGGTGCATCCATGTGTTGTTTATGGAAGTAACAGACATGCAATGACTCTAGCTGTGGTTCATGAAAAGAACAGACATGCAATAACACTGGTGGATCCATGTGTGGTTCGTGACGAGAACACACATCCAATGACACTGGTGGATCCTTATGTTGGGTCCGCAGCATAGAAAACAAATATTTTTCTACGATGAGAACTATACGCCAATATCTATCTACTAGATACAGAGCAACGGGTGGACATACATCCATGGATAACTTACCCTCGAAGACAACGAGTTTTGTTAACAAGTAGGAACTCGTGGTTAATGTAGTCGTACGCTTGCCGATCTCAAGATCGTGTGGAAGTCCGAGCGCCGCAAATCAGCAGCGCATCCGTCCTCGCACACACGTTCAAGCCACCGAACAACCTCCACCTCCTCGCTCCAGGGAATCAGCGGAAGCAGCAACTCCTTCTAGACGCAAGGCCACCGGGAACATGTATCTCGCTAATCCGAGACCATGGGGAAATATCTAGAGGGGGAGAGAGATCCTTCGCGAGGAGGTGTAGTTTGTGAGAGGGGAGAGGGGGGATTTATATAGGAGGGAGGGAGACCCCTCCCCTCCCATAGCCGGCGCATGAGGGGGGGACTCCTCCCCTCCTTCATTCATGTGGTGAACCTCCACTCACATAAACATGGCCTCCACCCAAAATCCCACTCACATGTATTTAATTTCCACCAAATTAAATGAAACTCTCAATTAATAAAACTCTTTTAATTATTTTATTCAGAATTTTGTTAATTACTTTAATTAACAAACATTCACATAAAACCCCTTGCAACATTTCAATATCACATGCAGAACTACTTTCTGCAATTTCACCCAAAACAATTGCGGTTTCTATCGAAACAATTCCTCTTTCTATCGAAACATTTCCAGCGCTTTGCAAACCTTTTGTCTAGAACATATGTGCTCCTAAATGGTGTCTGACAACCCTTAAGTGTGTCACCCTACGGTTTGCGAATAATGCAGACATGATTGAGACTCCTCTCAGATCAATAATCAGAAGCGGGACCTGGAGATCCATACTGACTCCTACATATTCAACGATGACTTATGTGATCGTGAGAACCTTTAACGTCAACAATTTAATACCTTTGTCTCATGATATAATACATGTCCGAGATTCGATCATCGGTATCCAAATATCTAGTTTGATCTCGTTACCGACATGCACTCTTTTCTCGTTCCCGTGATATAACATTCTAGTGATCACATCACTTGCTTGCAAGCTATCTTAATGTGATATCACTTAGAGGGCCCAGAGTATATCTATCCGTCATCAGGATTGAAAAATTCCACTCTTGATCCATGAGCGTCAACATAACACCTTCATAGCACTGAACCCACCTTTATGGTCACCCTGTTACGGTGTGACGTTTGATGTTATCAAGATACTCTTCCGGTGTTAGCAATTAACATGATCTCATGGTCTAAGGACTAAGACTACTTTGTATGATGTTATAGCAATATAAACATAATGACTTGGTCGTAATGCTATACTTCGGATGAATGTTCATCACATCATTTCACAAATGCGGTGACCTTGTTATTAACAACATCCAATGTCCATGATCAGGAAACTTTGATCATCTTGTTAATCAACAAGCTAGTCTATAAGAGAGGCATAACTAGGAACCCTTTTTGTTTATTAAACACACATGTATTGATGTTTCCGATCAATACAATTCTAGCATGTAAAATAAACATTTATCATAAACATGGAATAAGATAATAACCACTTTATTATTGCCTCTCGGGCATATTCGCTTCAGTCTTCCACTTGCACTAGAATCAATAATCTAGTTTGAAAAACTTTGCGTATTGAACACCTATGGCTTTCTGGTGTTGCATATACGCTATTGCTAGTGGTTAACATAATCTCTGGATCTGACAGTTTCAGGTCCGTGTGTATTTGGATGTCTCTGCGTCTCTATGCATCTCTCATTCTCAAATGAGATGGCATTGTATAGATTTGGTCCTTTGGTGAGACCTTTAGTTCGTTCGGCTAAAAATATGTTGATATTATTGTCACACAATATATCTTCATAGTATTATCCCACTTTGAACCACACCTAGTTTGATAACAAACTACTTAACACAAATGCCCTCCTTTGCTGCTACTATAGCAGTCATATACATAGCCTTTTGTTGTAGTATCCGTCACAATGTCTCAACTTTGGAACTCATCCAAATCCATCATGGAACATCCTTTCCATTACATTGTGCCACCCATAGTCTAAATTGAGATAAATTTAATTTGTACCTTGTGACAAAACTAGTATCAATGTAACACTTTACAATGAACTACCTTTAACTATTTGTCACTTATACATTATATATTCTTAGTTCTTCCAAAGCTCATAAGAATATCTTTACTATTGTCCAATGATCATCTTATGAATCATTTTGGTATATGCTCATAACATTTAGAGCATAGGACATTCTGGATATATACATATCATGGTATAATCGATCAAAATCTTCATGTGATTTTACTCACCAAGTGTTGAAACACTTGAATTTTGATACAATCCTTTCCATGCAGCAAGAACCTTTCTTGTTGTTTCCATATTGAACGCTTTCAATATCTCATATATGTATGTCTGGCACAACCATATTAGCGCCTTAATCTATCCATATAGATATTGATGCCTAATATTCCAGGTTTGCCCAAGTCTTTCATCGAAATCTTATTTTAATGAAATTCTTAACTTGTGTCAATACAAGATACATCATTTCCAATCAACAATATGTCCTCTACATAATGTATTAGAAATATGTCTCAGCGCTCCCACTTAATTTCTTGCAAATGCAAGCATCTTCATCATCTCCGATGAATTTAAACTCTTTTAACAGTTTCATCATGGTGAAGATTCCAACTCCGTTATGCTTACTTCAACTATTGAAGTTTACATGCCCTTTTAGCACCCTTTGAATTAACAAAACCCTTCGGGCCATGTCATGTACATGTCCTAGGTTACCGTTCTATTAGAAGAACCTTGTTTTGTTTATTCAACTACCATATACCAAATTATATGTAGTGGTTGCTACATTAATCCGTCAAGACTATATATCGCTATAAAAGATCAAATCTTGTCATAGTCAACTCCTTGAACATTGTCGTAAACTTCTTTCCGACATGTCGACTATTTCATAGATGTTAAACATCCATGTCTTATTTCTTTATAGATCCAAACATGACCGATAGGCTTCACGCCTTTCTGGAGGGTCTTCCAAGTTTAGAAACTTGATTTCTCGTGTATGGATACTATCACGGATTCTATGACTTCTAGTCAGTTTATGGAGTCAGGGCCCATCATCGCTTCTTTGCATGTAGTCGGTTCATCATTGTCAAAACAATAACGACTTGTTTATCAAATCTTACTATTTGATTCTTACCGACCCACATGGTTCTATAGGAACTCTAATCTCCGAGATCACACCTTTTGTAATAACGAGAGCCATGAGCATTATGGCAGCCACCAGGACACTTTCCGGCGCTGCGCTACTTAGCACATATAGCTAAGGTTCAACAACCTTATCAAAGTTCTATTGTCCTCCCACTTAACTTTTCACGAAAAATTCCTTCTCAAGAAACTTGACGTTCCAAGTAACAAACTCTTTTGTCCTCGGTGTTATGGAGAAATTCCCAACAAATTCTTTGGGATAACCTACAAAGACGTGCTTATCCGACTTTGGTTGTAAACATTTTACTTATGCATAGCATACCAAAATTTAAGAAAAGACAATTCGGGTTTTATCCCAAACCATAACTCATATGGTGTCATTTCAATGGATCATGATGGTGCTCTTTTCAGTGTAAAAGCGGTAGTCTCTAAAGCTTCAATCCTTAAAACATAATGGCAGTTTTATAAATGACACCCTTGATCTTACCATGTCAAACATGGTTTGATTTTATCTCTCGAATATGCCATACTCCTATGGTTTATCGGGAAACACAAATCATGGAACAATTCCTCAAGTCTTAGGTGTTTTTGCTAAACATGTAACTCAAATATCTTACTTTATGATCGAATCATAAACTCTTTATTTTCTTGTTACAATGATTTTCCACTTCATCTAAAAAAGTCTTTGAACAATTTTCAAATGTTTCATACTTCTTCCTTATTAAGTAAATATACAGATATATTCACTCAAATTTTCGGAGAAAGCATATGAAGCAAAAAGATCCATCGCATATGGCTACACATAATGGACTATGCACATCAGCATGCACAATTTCCAATAAGCTAGTCATCCGTTCCTCTCTGGCCTATGGACAGAGTTTCAATTATCTCGAGGAAAGTCTCACATGCGTCAATTGATCAAAATCAAAGACTCCAAAAATCCATGAACATGGAGTTTCTTCATGTTTTCTTTCAAATATAATTTAAATAGCGATGTCACTTCATAAGTGATCTTTCAATCAATTGTCTTGCGACATTTTAGCAATAGTGTTTATGGATGTGATTTCTCCAACTAGACTTGTAAAAGTTTATCCATCCTTTATGGAATACGGTAATTATTTGAACAGCCATTGTTCTCATGATACCGGAACAAAATAACAATTATTTAAACAAATCTTGCAGGCTTGGTTTGATGACAACGAAAAACACAATAACACTTTATTTGTTTTCGATGAACATCATCACTCATTCTCTTGCTGGTTTACTTAGGCCATTGTAGTTCATGAATTGCGTTGTCCTGTATGACACTTCATACCAACCAATTCGGTATCCAATACCTAAGAACCACATTTTTTTTAACAAGCAAGGAATACAACCATAACATGTATATCTTCTATATACCCAAGTTGGACATCTCCAACCTTATATTTTCTGCCAAATATTTTATAGATTCTCTTTCAGTAATTCCTTTTTCTTTTAAAAGAATCTATCAACATCAATAGTGGTGTCATTCACATGACACATAGTACAAAGCGTATATAGTCAAATACTAATACCTTTGGACTTGCACTTTGAAGTGGATCACCATCATCAAATGTTTGGCATTCTTTCAAAAATCCATTCTTTAGTAATCTATTAGTGTAGTAAACATTTTACTTACATCTTCTATTCATCCTTATCATGACAACTTTCATGATCAAGCTACTATAGCTTATAAGGAAGAATCACGAGTATAATATCAGTTCCCAAAACCTTTTTGGTAGATTCGGATGCCTAGCATCTCCATCCTTCACAAATTCTCATACAATATGAGAACATGTATTTTGCAAAATTATACTCTATCATAATGCAACCAAAAACATTGTTTCAGATATCACAATATCTTTCACACATGATGGTTTCTGAAACAATTTTCAGCTCCAATATAATCTTGATATTAAAACAACTTTTGAATATCAATAATCATGTAGGCAAACATGATACTTTAGATACTAACATTGGAATTCTTACTCTTGATTTAATACTACTATTAAACTTCATGGAGTAAATAGAGTTTCCTGAAAGTTTGCAATAGGACTTATAAACTTTAAATTGACATTCAAAACAATACGATACCAGTTCGTAAAGTAAATATCCAGAATTCTATAGTTCTATTATCTCAAATAAAAACTAAGGATAAGGTAGAAAACGAATGCCAATGACTACAACAAACTATGCAAATTAAATTTGATTTAATTTATGACAAATTTGGTTCGACTAATCCAAATTAGAAATGAACTCCCACTCAAAACGACATCCCTCGTGCCTTTTTGGTGATTACATGAACCAAATCCACTACACCAAGTCCGATCATCGCGTGAGTCGGTGTAGCTTCAAAGGCGAGCATCTATATGGGCATCATATCAACTATATGGCTCATGCTTAACCTTTCGGTCCGTGTTCCGAGGCCATGTCTGTACATGCTAGGCTCGTCAAGTAAGAACCTTAGTATTCGCGTGTGTAAAACTGTCTTACACCCGTTGTATGAAATCGTAGAGTCGAGAACACCCGATCATCACGTGATGCCTCAAAACACGATCCAAAAAACGGTGCATACTTAAGGAAGAACACATTTTATCTTGATATCTAAATGAGGGATCATCTTATAATGCTACCAAAAGCGCCAAACTAGCAATATAAGATGCTAACATCTAATGTGTGAAGTGAGGTGATATGGTCCATGCATTTGATCTCTATCATTTGCATCGTGGTATGATCTCTATCATTCCTTTGTGTGTAAGGCCAAGGTCTATGGAACTTACACGTTAAGTGAGTTGTAAGAGTATCTATCATACATCTACTTACAACAATACCATATCCAGACACTAGCCCAGCAACGATCTAAACTAGATGCCTCTAATTTATCAATTGCAAGTTTTACGTGGCTTAGGGCTTTCGGAGATAGAACCGGTCTTACCTACGAACAAGAACCACAACGAGGATAACCAAGTTATTAGCAACTCGTTGTAAATCAGATATTGACTATAGTAGGAGAGACAGACACCAGCTAGCCACTTATGCAAAACTAGTTGCATGTCAGTCGTGGAACCGGTCTCATGTACGATGACATGTAAGGTTGGTCCGGGCCGCTTCATACCACTATGCCACCAATATCCAAAGTACATAGAAGATGCAATAACATGATCATCATCGCCCACATATAAACATATGTGTACTACCCGTGCAAAGCACCTACGGATAGATCAGGCTCTGATACCACTGTTGGGTCCGCAACATAGAAAACAAAAAATTTCCTACGATGAGAACTATACGCCAAGATCTATCTACTAGATACAGAGCAACCGGTGGACATACATCCATGGAGAACTTACCCTCGAAGACAACGAGTTTTGTCAACGAGTAGGAACTCGTGGTTGATGTAGTCGTACGCTTGCCGATCTCAAGATCGTGTGGAAGTCCGAGCGCCGCAAATCAGCAGCGCATCCGTCCTCGCACACACGTTCAAGCCACCGGACAACCTCCACCTCCTCGCTCCAGCGAATCAGCGGAAGCAGCAAATCCTTCCAGACGCAAGGCCACCGGGAACATGTATCTCGCTAATCCGAGACCATGGGGAAATATCTAGAGGGGGAGAGAGATCCTTCGCGAGGAGGTGTTGTATTGTGAGAGGGGAGAGGGGGGCTTTATATAGGAGGGAGGGAGACCCCTCCCCTCCCATAGCCGGCGCATGAGGGGGGGACTCCTCCCCTCCTTCATTCATGTGGTGAACCTCCACTCACATAAACATGGCCTCCACCCAAAATCCCACTCACATGTATTTAATTTCCACCAAATTAAATGCAACTCTCAATTAATAAAACTCTTTTATTTATTTTATTCAGAATTTTGTTAATTACTTTAATTAACAAACATTCACATAAAACCCCTTGCAACATTTCAATATCACATGCAGAACCACTTTCTGCAATTTCACCCGAAACAATTCCGGTTTCTATCGAAACAATTCCTCTTTCTATCGAAACATTTCCTGCGCTTTGCAAACCTTTTGTCTGGAACATATGTGCTCCTAAATGGTGTCCGGCAACCCTTAAGTGTGTCACCCTATGGTTCGCGAATAATGCAGACATGATTGAGACTCCTCTCAGATCAATAATCAGAAGTGGGACCTGGAGATCCATACTGACTCCTGCATATTCAACGATGACTTCTGTGATCGTGAGAACCTTTAACGTCAGCAATTTAATCCCTTTGTATCATGATATAATACATGTCCGAAATTCGATCATCGGTATCCAAATACCTAGTTTGATCTCGTTACCAACATGCACTCTTTTCTCGTTCCCGTGATATAACATTCTAGTGATCACATCACTTGCTTGCAAGCTATCTTAATGTGATATCACCGAGAGGGCCTAGAGTATATCTATCCGTCATCGGGATTGAAAAATTCCACTCTTGATCCATGAGGCTCAACATAACACCTTCATAGCACTGAACCCACCTTTATGGTCACCCTGTTACGGTGTGACGTTTGATGTTATCAAGATACTCTTGCGGTGTTACCAATTAACATGATCTCATGGTCTAAGGACAAAGACTACTTTGTATGAAGTTATAGCAATATAAACATAATGCCTTGATCGTAATGCTATACTTCGGATGAATGTTCATCACATCATTTCACAAATGTTGTGACCTTGTTATTAACAACATCCAATGTCCATCATCAGGAAACTTTGATCATCTTGTTAATCAACATGCTAGTCTATAAGAGAGGCATAACTAGGAACCCTTTTTGTTTATTAAACACACATGTATTGATGTTTCCGATCAATAAAATTCTAGCGTGTAAAATAAAAATTTATCATAAACATGGAATAAGATAATAACCACTTTATTATTGCCTCTCGGGCATATTCCCTTCACCTTATGTGGATCAAGAAAAGAACAAACATGCAGTGACACCGGTGGATCCTTATGTGGTTTGTCTAGAGGAACACACATGCAATGACACTGGGTGTGGTTCATGAAAAGAACAGACATGCAATGACTTATGTGGTTTATTTAGAAGAACACACATGCAATGACACAGGGTGTGGTTCATGAAAAGAACATACATGTAATGACACTGGTGGATCCTTATGTGGTTTGTTTAGAAGAACACACATGCAATGACACTGGTGGATCCTTATGTGGTTTGTGAGAAGAACAGACATGCAATGACACTGGCTATGGTTCATGAGAATAACTGACATGCAATGACTCTAGCCGTGGACCTTGAAAAGAAGAAACATGTAATTACACTAGGTGCATCCATGTGTGGTTTCAAGAAGTAACACACGTGCAATGACTCTAGCTGTGGTTCATGAAAAGAACACACATGCAATGACACTGGTGGATCCATGTGTGGTCTATGAAAAGAACAGACATGCAATTACACTGGGTGGATCCATGTGTGGTTTGTTTAGAAGAACACACATGCAATGACTCTAGCTGTGGTTCATGAAAAGAACACACATGCAATGACACTGGTGGATCCATGTGTGGTTCATGAAAAGAACAGACATGCAATGACACTGGTGGATCCTTATGTGGTTTGTTTAGAGGAACATAGATGCAATGACACTTGGTGTGGTTCATGAAAAGAACAGATATGCAATGAGTTATGTGGTTTGTTTAGAAGAACACACATGCAATGACACTGGGTGTGGTTCATTAAAAGAATAGACATGCAATGATACTGGTGAATCCTTATGTGGTTTGTTTAGAAGAACACACATGCAATGACACTAGGTGGATCCTTATGTGGTTTGTGAAAAGAACAGACATGCAATGACACTGGCTGTGATTCATGAAAAGAACAGACATGCAATGACACTAGTGGATCCATATGTGGTTTGTCTAGAGGAACACACATGCAATGACACTGGGTGTGGTTAATGAAAAGAACAGACATGCAGTGACACTGGTGTGGTTCATGAAAAGAACAGACATGCAATGACACCGGTGGATCCATGTGTGGTTTATGGAAGTAACAGACATGCAATGACTCTAGCTGTGGTTCATGAAAAGAACAGACATGCAATGACACTGGTGGATCCATGTGTGGTTCGTGACAAGAACATACATCCAATGACACTGGTGGATCCTTATGTGGTTCAAGAAAAGAACAAACATGCAGTGACACCGGTGGATCCTTATGTGGTTTATCTAGAGGAACACACATGCAATGACACTGGGTGTGGTTCATGAAAAGAACAGACATGCCATGACTTATGTGGTTTATTTAGAAGAACACACATGCAATGACACTATGTGTGGTTCATGAAAAGAACAGACATGCAATGACACTAGTGGATCCTTATGTGGTGTGTTTAGAAGAACACACATGCAATGACACTGGTGGATCCTTATGTGGTTTGTGAGAAGAACACACATGCAATGACACTAGGTGGATCCTTATGTGGTTTGTGAAAAGAACAGACATGCAATGACACTGGCTGTATTTCATGAAAAGAATAGACATGCAATAACACTGGTGCATCCATATGTTGTTTGTCTAGAGGAACACACATGCAATGACACTGGGTGTGGTTCATGAAAAGAACAGACATGCAATGACGCTGGTGGTTCCATGTGTGGTTTATGGAAGTAACAGACATGCTATGACTCTAGCTATGATTCATGAAAAGAACAGACATGCAATGACACTAGTGGATCCACGTGTGGTTCATGAGAAGAACACACATCCAATGACACTGGTGGATCATTATGTGGTGCGTGAAAAGAACAGACATGCAGTGACACCGGTGGATCCTTATGTGGTTTGTCTAGAGGATCACACATGCAATGACACTGGGTGTGGTTCATGAAAACAACAAACATGCAATGACTCATGTGGTTTATTTAGAAGAACACACATGTTATGACATTAGGTGTCGTTCATGAAAAGAACAAACATGCAATGACACTGGTGGATCCTTATGTGGTTTGTTTACAGGAACAGACATGCAATGACACTGGTGGATCCTTATGTGCTTTGTGAGAAGAATAGACATGCAATGACATCAGCTGTGGTTCATGAGAAGATTTGATATGCAAGGATTCTAGCTGTGGTTCATGAAAAGAACAGACATGCAATTACACCAGGTGCATCCATGTGTGGTTTCTGGAAGTAACACACATGCAATGACTCTAGCTGTGGTTCATGATAGGAACACACATGCAATGACACTGGTGGATCCATGTGTGGTCTGTGAAAAGAATAGACATGCAATCACACTGGGTGGATCCATGTGTGGTCTGTTTAGAAGAGCACACATGCAATGACTCTAGCTGTGGTTCATGAAAAGAACACACATGTAATGACACTGGTGGATCCATGTGTGGTTCATGAAAAGAACAGACATGCAATGACACTGGTGGATCCTTATCTGGTTTGTTTAGAGGTACATACATGCAATGACACTGGTGTGGTTCATGAAAAAAATAGACATGCAATGACTTATGTGGTTTGTTTAGAAGAACACACATGTAATGACACTAGGTGTGGTTCATGAAAAGAATAGACATGCAATGACACTGGTGGATGCTTAAAGTGGTTTGTTTAGAAGTACACACATGCAATGACACTAGGTGGATCCTTATATGGTTTGTGAAAAGAACAGACATGCAATGACACTAGGTGGATCCTTATATGGTTTGTGAAAAGAACAGACATGCAATGACACTGGCTGTGATTCATGAAAAGAAAAGACATGCAATGACACTAGGTGTGGTTCATGAAAAGAACAGACATGCAATGACACTGGTGGATCCTTATGTGGTTCATCAAAAGAACAGCCATGCAGTGACACCGGTGGATCCATATGTGGTATGTCTAGAGGAACACACATGCAATGACACTGGGTGTGGTTCATGAAAAGAACAGACATTCAATGACACTGGTGGATCCTTACGTGGTTTGTTTAGAAGAACACACATGCAATGACACTGGTGGATCCTTATGTGGTTTTGTGAGAAGAATAAACATGCAATGACACTAGCTGTGGTTCATGAGAAGAGTTGACATCCAATGACTCTAGCTGTGGTTCATGAAAAGAACAGACATGCAATTACACTAGGTGGATCCATGTGTGGTTTCTAGAAGTAACAGACATGCAATGACTCTAGCTGTGGTTCATGAAAAGAACACACATGTAATGACACTGGTGGATCCATGTGTGGTTCGTGACAAGAACATACATCCAATGACACTGGTGGATCCTTATGTGGTTCAAGAAAAGAACAAACATGCAGTGACACCGGTGGATCCTTATGTGGTTTATCTAGAGGAACACACATGAAATGACACTGGTTGTGGTTCATGAAAAGAACAGACATGCCATGACTTATGTGGTTTATTTAGAAGAACACACATGCAATGACACTGGGTGTGGTTCATGAAAAGAACAGACATGCAATGACACTAGTGGATCCTTATGTGGTGTGTTTAGAAGAACACACATGCAATGACACTGGTGGATCCTTATGTGGTTTGTGAGAAGAACAGACATGCAATGACACTGGCTGTGGTTCATGAGAAGAACTGACATGCAATGACTCTAGCTGTGGTTCATGAAAAGAACATACATGCAATTACACTAGGTGGATCCATGTGTGGATTCTGGAAGTAGCACACATGCAATAACTCTAGCTGTGGTTCATGAAAAGAACACACATGCAATAACATTCGTGGATCCATGTGTGGCCTGTGAAAAGAACAGACATGCAATCAAACTGGGTGGATCCATGTGTGGTCTCTTTAGAAGAACACACATGCAATGACTCTAGCTGTGGTTAATGAAAAGAACACACATGCAATGACACTGGTGGATCCATGTGTGGTTCATGAAAGGAACAGACATGCAATGACATTGGTGGATCCTTATGTGGTTTGTTTAGAGGAACATACATGCAATGACACTGGGTGTGGTTCATGAAAAGAACAGACATGCAATGACTTATGTGGTTTGTTTAAAAGTACACACATGGAATGACACTAGGTGTGGTTCATGAAAAGAACGGACATGCAATGACACTGGTGGATCCTTATGTGGTCTGTTTAGAAGAACACACATGAAATGACACTAGGTGGATCCTTATGTGGTTTGTGAAAAGAACAGACATGCAATGACACTGGCTGTATTTCATGAAAAGAATAGACATGCAATAACACTGGTGCATCCATATGTTGTTTGTCTAGAGGAACACACATGCAATGACACTGGGTGTGGTTCATGAAAAGAACAGACATGCAATGACGCTGGTGGTTCCATGTGTGGTTTATGGAAGTAACAGACATGCTATGACTCTAGCTGTGATTCATGAAAAGAACAGACATGCAATGACACTAGTGGATCCACATGTGGTTCATGAGAAGAACACACATCCAATGACACTGGTGGATCATTATGTGGTGCGTGAAAAGAACAGACATGCAGTGACACCGGTGGATCCTTATGTGGTTTATCTAGATGAACACACATGCAATGACACTGGGTGTGGTTCATGAAAAGAACAGACATGCCATGACTTATGTGGTTTATTTAGAAGAACACACATGCAATGACACTATGTGTGGTTCATGAAAAGAACAGACATGCAATGACACTAGTGGATCCTTATGTGGTGTGTTTAGAAGAACACACATGCAATGACACTGGTGGATCCTTATGTGGTTTGTGAGAAGAACAGACATGCAATGACACTGGCTGTGGTTCATGAGAAGAACTGACATGCAATGACTCTAGCTGTGGTTCATGAAAAGAACATACACGCAATTACACTAGGTGGATCC
The DNA here is from genome assembly GCA_916181665.1 of Avena sativa. Classification (NCBI taxonomy): domain Eukaryota; kingdom Viridiplantae; phylum Streptophyta; class Magnoliopsida; order Poales; family Poaceae; genus Avena; species Avena sativa. The sequence continues at coordinate 535,378,904 of OV702289.1, read as the reverse complement.
ATGTGTGGATTCTGGAAGTAGCACACATGCAATAACTCTAGCTGTGGTTCATGAAAAGAACACACATGCAATAACATTCGTGGATCCATGTGTGGCCTGTGAAAAGAACAGACATGCAATCAAACTGGGTGGATCCATGTGTGGTCTCTTTAGAAGAACACACATGCAATGACTCTAGCTGTGGTTAATGAAAAGAACACACATGCAATGACACTGGTGGATCCATGTGTGGTTCATGAAAGGAACAGACATGCAATGACATTGGTGGATCCTTATGTGGTTTGTTTAGAGGAACATACATGCAATGACACTGGGTGTGGTTCATGAAAAGAACAGACATGCAATGACTTATGTGGTTTGTTTAAAAGTACACACATGGAATGACACTAGGTGTGGTTCATGAAAAGAACGGACATGCAATGAAACTGGTGGATCCTTATGTGGTCTGTTTAGAAGAACACACATGCAATGACACTAGGTGGATCCTTATGTGGTTTGTGAAAAGAACAGACATGGAATGACACTGGCTGTATTTCATGAAAAGAATAGACATGCAATAACACTGGTGCATCCATAGGTTGTTTGTCTAGAGGAACACACATGCAATGACACTGGGTGTGGTTCATGAAAAGAACAGACATGCAATGACACTGGTGGTTCCATGTGTGGTTTATGGAAGTAACAGACATGCTATGACTCTAGCTGTGATTCATGAAAAGAACAGACCTGCAATGACACTAGTGGATCCACGTGTGGTTCATGAGAAGAACACACATCCAATGACACTGGTGGATCATTATGTGGTGCGTGAAAAGAACAGACATGCAGTGACACCGGTGGATCCTTATGTGGTTTGTCTAGAGGATCACACATGCAATGACACTGGGTGTGGTTCATGAAAACAACAAACATGCAATGACTCATGTGGTTTATTTAGAAGAACACACATGTTATGACATTAGGTGTCGTTCATGAAAAGAACAAACATGCAATGACACTGGTGGATCCTTATGTGGTTTGTTTACAGGAACAGACATGCAATGACACTGGTGGATCCTTATGTGCTTTGTGAGAAGAATAGACATGCAATGACATCAGCTGTGGTTCGTGAGAAGATTTGACATGCAATGATTCTAGCTGTCGTTCATGAAAAGAACAGACATGCAATTACACCAGGTGCATCCATGTGTGGTTTCTGGAAGTAACACACATGCAATGACTCTAGCTGTGGTTCATGAAAGGAACACACATGCAATGACACTGGTGGATCCATGTGTGGTCTGTGAAAAGAATAGACATGCAATCACACTGGGTGGATCCATGTGTGGTCTGTTTAGAAGAGCACACATGCAATGACTCTAGATGTGGTTCATGAAAAGAACACACATGTAATGACACTGGTGGATCCATGTGTGGTTCATGAAAAGAACAGACATGCAATGACACTGGTGGATCCTTATCTGGTTTTTTTAGAGGTACATACATGCAATGACACTGGGTGTGGTTAATGAAAAAAATAGACATGCAATGACTTATGTGGTTTGTTTAGAAGAACACACATGTAATGACACTAGGTGTGGTTCATGAAAAGAATAGACATGCAATGACACTGGTGGATGCTTAAAGTGGTTTGTTTAGAAGAACAGACATGCAATGACACTAGGTGGATCCTTATATGGTTTGTGAAAAGAACAGACATGCAATGACACTAGGTGGATCCTTATATGGTTTGTGAAAAGAACAGACATGCAATGACACTGGCTGTGATTCATGAAAAGAAAAGACATGCAATGACACTAGGTGTGGTTCATGAAAAGAACAGACATGCAATGACACTGGTGGATCCTTATGTGGTTCATCAAAAGAACAGCCATGCAGTGACACCGGTGGACCCATATGTGGTTTGTCTAGAGGAACACACATGCAATGACACTTGGTGTGGTTCATGAAAAGAATAGACATGCAATGACACTGGTGGATCCATGTGTGGTTTATGGAAGTAACAGACATGCAATGACTCTAGCTGTGATTCATGAAAAGAACAGACATGCAATGACACTGGTGGATCTATGTGTGGTTCATGAGAATAACACACATCCAATGACACTGGTGGATCATTCTGTGGTTCATGAAAAGAACAGACATGCAGTGACACCGGTGGATCCTTATGTGGTTTGTCTAGAGGAACACACATGCAATGACACCGGGTGTGGTTCATTAAAAGACGAGACATGCAATGAGTTATGTGGTTTGTTTAGAAGAACACACATGCAATGACACTGGGTGTGGTTCATGAAAAGAACAGACATTCAATGACACTGGTGGATCCTTACGTGGTTTGTTTAGAAGAACACACATGCAATGACACTGGTGGATCCTTATGTGGTTTGTGAGAACAATAGACATGCAATGACACTAGATGTGGTTCATGAGAAGAGTTGACATCCAATGACTCTAGCTGTGGTTCATGAAAAGAACAGACATGCAATTACACTAGGTGGATCCATGTGTGGTTTCTAGAAGTAACAGACATGCAATGACTCTAGCTGTGGTTCATGAAAAGAACACACATGCAATGACACTAGGTTGATCCTTATGTGGTCTGTGAAAAGAACAGACATGCAATGACACTGGCTGTGATTCATGAAAAGAACAGACATGCAATGACACTGGTGGATCCATATGTGGTTTATGCAAACAACACACATGTAATGACACTAGGTGGATCCTTATGTGGTTTGTGAAAAGAACAGACATGCAATGACACTGGCTGTGATTAATGAAAAGAACAGACGTGCAATGACACTGGTGGATCCATGTGTGGTTTATGGAATTAACAGGCATGCAATGACTCTAGATGTGATTCATGAAAAGAACAGACATGCAATGACACTGGTGGATCTATGTGTGGTTCATGAGAAGAACACACATCCAATGACACTGGTGGATCATTATGTGGTTCATGAAAAGAACAGACATGCAGTGACACTGGTGCATCCTTATGTGGTTTGTCTAGAGGAACACACATGCAATGACACTGGGTGTGGTTCATGAAAAGAACAGACATGCAATGACTTCTGTGGTTTGTTTATAAGAACACGCATGCAATGACACTAGGTGGATCCTTATGTGGTTTGTGAAAAGAACAGACATGCAATGACACTGGCTGTGATTCATGAAAAGAACAGACATGCAATGACGCTGGTGGATCCATATGTGGTTTGTCTAGAGGAACACACATGCAATGACACTAGGTGTGGTTAATGAAACTAATAGGCATGCAATGACACTGGTAGATGGATATGTGGTTTATGGAAGTAACAGACATGCAATGACTCTAGCTATGATTCATGAAAAGAACAGACATACAATGACACTGGTGGATCCATGTGTGGTTCATGAGAAGAACACACATCCAATGACACTTGTCGATCATTATGTGGTCCATGAAAAGAGCAGACATGAAGTGACCCCGGTGGATCCTTATGTGGTTTGTCTAGAGGAACACACATGCAATGACACTCGGTGTGGTTCATGAAACGAACAGACATGCAATGACTTATGTGGTTTGTTTAGAAGAACACACATGCAATGACACTAGGTGTGGTTCAGGAAAAGAATATACATGCAATGACACTAGTGGATCCTTATGTGGTTTGTTTAGAGGAACAAACATGCAATGACACTGGGTGTGGTTGATGAAAAGAATAGACATGCCATAACACTGGTGGATCCTTATGTGGTTCATGAAAAGAACAGACATGCAGTGACACCGGTGGAACTTTATGTGGTTTGTCTAGTGGAACACACATGCAATGACACTGGGTGTGGTTCATGAAAAGAACAGACATGCAATGACACTAGTGGATCCTTATGTGGTTTGTGAGAAGAACAGACATGCAATAACACTGGTGGATCCTTATGTGGTTCATGAAAAGAACTGACATGCAATGACACTGGGTGTGGTTCATGAAAAGAATAGACATGCAATGACATTGGTGGATCCATGCGTGGTTCATGAGAAGAACACACATCCAATGACACTGGTGGATCCTTATGTGGTTCATGAAAAGAACAGACATGCAGTGACACCGGTGGATCCTTATGTGGTTTGTCTAGAGGAACACACATGCAATGACACCGCGTGTGGTTCATGAAAAGAATAGACATGCAATGACTTATGTGGTTTGTTTAGAAGAACACACATACAATGACATTGGGTGTGTTTCACGAAAAGAACAGACATGCAATGACACTGGTGGATCCTTATGTGGTTTGTTTAAAGGAACAAACATGCAATCACACTGGGTTGGTTCATGAAAAGAACACACATCCAATGACACCGGTGGATCCTTATGTGGTTTGTTTATTGGAACACACATGCAATGACACTGGGTGTGGTTCATGAAAAGAACAGACATGCAATGACTTATGTGGTTTGTTTAGAAGAATACACATGCCATGACACTGGGTGTGGTTCATGAAAAGAACAGACATGCAATGACACTGGTGGATCCTTATGTGGTTTCTTTAGAGGAACAGACATGCAATGACACTAGGTATGGTTTATGAAAAGAACACACATCCAATGACACTAGTGGATCCTTATGTGGTTCATGAAAAGAACAGACATACAGTGACACTGGTGGATCCTTATGTGGTTCGTCTAGAGGAACACACATGCAATGACACTGGGTGTGGTTTCATGAAAAGAACAGACATACAATGATACTGGTGGATCCTTATGTGGTTTGTGAGAAGAATAGCCATGCAATGACACTAGTGGATCCTTATGTGGTTCATGAAAAGAACTGACATGCAATGACACTGGGTGTGGTTCATGAAAAGAACAGATATGCAATGACACTGGTGGATCCATGTGTGGTTTATGGAAGTAACAGACATGCAATGACTCTAGCTGTGATTCATGAAAAGAACAGACAAGCAATGACACTGGTGTATCCATGTGTGGTTCATGAGAAGACCACACATCCAATGACACTGGTGGATCCTTATGTGGTTCATGAAAAGAATAGACATGTAGTGACACCGGTGGATCCTTATGTGGTTTGTCTAGAGGAACACACATGCAATGACACTAGGTGTGGTTAATGAAACTAATAGGCATGTAATGACACTGGTAGATGGATGTGTGGTTTATGGAAGTAACAGACATGCAATGACTCTAGCTATGATTCATGAAAAGAACAGACATGCAATGACACTGGTGGATCCATGTGTGGTTCATCAGAAGAACACACATCCAATGACACTTGTGGATCATTATGTGGTCCATGAAAAGAACAGACATGAAGTGACCCCGGTGGATCCTTATGTGGTTTGTCTAGAGGAACACACATGAAATGACAGTCGGTGTGGTTCATGAAAAGAACAGACATGCAATAACTTATGTGGTTTGTTTAGAAGAACACAAATGCAATGACACTAGGTGTGGTTCATGAAAAGAATATACATGCAATGACAATAGTGGATCCTTATGTGGTTTGTTTAGAGGAACAAACATGCAATGACACTGGGTGTGGTTGATGAAAAGAATAGACATGCCATAACACTGGTGGATACTTATGTGGTTCATGAAAATAACAGACATGCAGTGACACCGGTGGAACTTTATGTGGTTTGTCTAGTGGAACACACATGCAATGACACTGGGTTTGGTTCATGAAAAGAACAGACATGCAATGACACTAGTGGATCCTTATGTGGTTTGTGAGAAGAACAGACATGCAATAACACTTGTGGATCCTTATGTGGTTCATGAAAAGAACTGACATGCAATGACACTGGGTGTGGTTCATGAAAAGAACAGACATGCAATGACACTGGTGGATCCATGTGTGGTTCATGAGAAGAACACACATCCAATGACACTGGTGGATCCTTATGTGGTTCGTGAAAAGAACAGACATGCAGTGACACCGGTGGATCCTTATGTGGTTTGTCTAGAGGAACACACATGCAATGACACCGGGTGTGGTTCATGAAAAGAACAGACATGCAATGACTTATGTGTTTTCTTTAGAAGAACACACATACAATGACACTGGGTGTGTTTCACGAAAAGAACAGACATGCAATGACACTGGTGGATCCTTATGTGGTTTGTTTAAAGGAACAAACATGCAATCACACTGGGTGTGGTTCATGAAAAGAACACACATCCAATGACACCGGTGGATCCTTATGTGGTTTGGTTAGAGGAACACACATGCAATGACACTGGGTGTGGTTCATGAAAAGAACAGACATGCAATGACTTATGTGGTTTGTTTAGAAGAATACACATGCCATGACACTGGGTGTGGTTCATGAAAAGAACAGACATGCAATGACACTGGTGGATCCTTATGTGGTTTCTTTAGAGGAATAGACATGCAATGACACTAGGTATGGTTTATGAAAAGAACACACATCCAATGACACTAGTGGATCCTTATGTGGTTCATGAAAAGAACAGACATACAGTGACACTGGTGGATCCTTATGTGGTTCGTTTAGAGGAACACACATGCAATGACACTCGGTGTGGTTTCATGAAAAGAACAGACATACAATGATACTGGTGGATCCTTATGTGGTTTGTGAGAAGAATAGCCATGCAATGACACTAGTGGATCCTTATGTGGTTCATGAAAAGAACTGACATGCAATGACACCGGGTGTGGTTCATGAAAAGAACAGATATGCAATGACACTGGTGGATCCATGTGTGGTTTATGGAAGTAACAGACATGCAATGACTCTAGCTGTGATTCATGAAAAGAACAGACAAGCAATGACACTGGTGTATCCATGTGTGGTTCATGAGAAGAACACACATCCAATGACACTGGTGGATCCTTATGTGGTTCATGAAAAGAATAGACATGTAGTGACACCGGTGGATCCTTATGTGGTTTGTCTAGAGGAACACACATGCAATGACACTAGGTGTGGTTAATGAAACTAATAGGCATGCAATGACACTGGTAGATGGATGTGTGGTTTATGGAAGTAACAGACATGCAATGACTCTAGCTATGATTCATGAAAAGAACAGACATGCAATGACACTGGTGGATCCATGTGTGGTTCATCAGAAGAACACACATCCAATGACACTTGTGGATCATTATGTGGTCCATGAAAAGAACAGACATGAAGTGACCCCGGTGGATCCTTATGTGGTTTGTCTAGAGGAACACACATGAAATGACACTCGGTGTGGTTCATGAAAAGAACAGACATGCAATGACTTATGTGGTTTGTTTAGAAGAACACAAATGCAATGACACTAGGTGTGGTTCATGAAAAGAATATACATGCAATGACAATAGTGGATCCTTATGTGGTTTGTTTAGAGGAACAAACATGCAATGACACTGGGTGTGGTTGATGAAAAGAATAGACATGTCATAACACTGGTGGATCCTTATGTGGTTCATGAAAATAACAGACATGCAGTGACACCGGTGGAACTTTATGTGGTTTGTCTAGTGGAACACACATGCAATGACACTGGGTTTGGTTCATGAAAAGAACAGACATGCAATGACACTAGTGGATCCTTATGTGGTTTGTGAGAAGAACAGACATGCAATAACACTGGTGGATCCTTATGTGGTTCATGAAAAGAACTGACATGCAATGACACTGGGTGTGGTTCATGAAAAGAATAGACATGCAATGACACTGGTGGATCCATGTGTGGTTCATGAGAAGAACATACATCCAATGACACTGGTGGATCCTTATGTGGTTCATGAAAAGAACAGACATGCAGTGACACCGGTGGATCCTTATGTGGTTTGTCTAGAGGAACACACATGCAATGACACCGCGTGTGGTTCATGAAAAGAACAGACATGCAATGACTTATGTGGTTTCTTTATAAGAACACACATACAATGACACTGGGTGTGTTTCACGAAAAGAACAGACATGCAATGACACTGGTGGATCCTTATGTGGTTTGTTTAAAGGAACAAACATGCAATCACACTGGGTGTGGTTCATGAAAAGAACACACATCCAATGACACCGGTGGATCCTTATGTGGTTTGTTTAGAGGAACACACATGCAATGACACTGGGTGTGGTTCATGAAAAGAACATACATGCAATGACTTATGTGGTTTGTTTAGAAGAATACACATGCCATGACACTGGGTGTGGTTCATGAAAAGAACAGACATGCAATGACACTGGTGGATCCTTATGTGGTTTCTTTAGATGAACAGACATGCAATGACACTAGGTGTGGTTTATGAAAAGAACACACATCCAATGACACTAGTGGATCCTTATGTGGTTCATGAAAAGAACAGACATACAGTGACACTGGTGGATCCTTATGTGGTTCATCTAGAGGAACACACATGCAATGACACTGGGTGTGGTTTCATGAAAAGAACAGACATACAATGATACTGGTGGATCCTTATGTGGTTTGTGAGAAGAATAGCCATGCAATGACACTAGTGGATCCTTATGTGGTTCATGAAAAGAACTGACATGCAATGACACTGGGTGTGGTTCATGAAAAGAACAGATATGCAATGACACTGGTGGATCCATGTGTGGTTTATGGAAGTAACAGACATGCAATGACTCTAGCTGTGATTCATGAAAAGAACAGACAAGCAATGACACTAGTGTATCCATGTGTGGTTCATGAGAAGAACACACATCCAATGACACTGGTGGATCCTTATGTGGTTCATGAAAAGAATAGACATGCAGTGACACCGGTGGATCCTTATGTGGTTTGTCTAGAGGAACACACATGCAATGACACCGGGTGTGGTTCATGAAAAGAACAGACATGCAATGACACTGGTAGATGGATGTGTGGTTTATGGAAGTAACAGACATGCAATGACTCTAGCTATTATTCATGAAAAGAACAGACATGCAATGACACTGGTGGATCCATGTGTGGTTCATCAGAAGAACACACATCCAATGACACTTGTGGATCATTATGTGGTCCATGAAAAGAACAGACATGAAGTGACCCCGGTGGATCCTTATGTGGTTTGTCTAGAGGAACACACATGAAATGACACTCGGTGTGGTTCATGAAAAGAACAGACATGCAATGACTTATGTGGTTTGTTTAGAAGAACACAAATTCAATGACACTAGGTGTGGTTCATGAAAAGAATATACATGCAATGACAATAGTGGATCCTTATGTGGTTTGTTTAGAGGAACAAACATGCAATGACACTGGGTGTGGTTGATGAAAAGAATAGACATGCCATAACACTGGTGGATCCTTATGTGGTTCATGAAAATAACAGACATGCAGTGACACCGGTGGAACTTTATGTGGTTTGTCTAGTGGAACACACATGCAATGACACTGGGTTTGGTTCATGAAAAGAACAGACATGCAATGACACTAGTGGATCCTTATGTGGTTTGTGAGAAGAACAGACATGCAATAACACTGGTGGATCCTTATGTGGTTCATGAAAAGAACTGACATGCAATGACACTGGGTGTGGTTCATGAAAAGAATAGACATGCAATGACACTGGTGGATCCACGTGTGGTTCATGAGAAGAACACACATCCAATGACACTGGTGGATCCTTATGTGGTTCATGAAAAGAACAGACATGCAGTGACACCGGTGGATCCTTATGTGGTTTGTCTAGAGGAACACACATGCAATGACACCGCGTGTGGTTCATGAAAATAACAGACATGCAATGACTTATGTGGTTTCTTTATAAGAACACACATACAATGACACTGGGTGTGTTTCACGAAAAGAACAGACATGCAATGACACTGGTGGATCCTTATGTGGTTTGTTTAAAGGAACAAACATGCAATCACACTGGGTGTGGTTCATGAAAAGAACACACATCCAATGACACCGGTGGATCCTTATGTGGTTTGTTTAGAGGAACACACATGCAATGACACTGGGTGTGGTTCATGAAAAGAACAGACATGCAATGACTTATGTGGTTTGTTTAGAAGAATACACATGCCATGACACTGGGTGTGGTTCATGAAAAGAACAGACATGCAATGACACTGGTGGATCCTTATGTGGTTTCTTTAGAGGAACAGACATGCAATGACACTAGGTGTGGTTTATGAAAAGAACACACATCCAATGACACTAGTGGATCCTTATGTGGTTCATGAAAAGAACAGACATACAGTGACACTGGTGGATCCTTATGTGGTTCGTCTAGAGGAACACACATGCAATGACACTTGGTGTGGTTTCATGAAAAGAACAGACATACAATGATACTGGTGGATCCTTATGTGGTTTGTGAGAAGAATAGCCATGCAATGTCACTAGTGGATCCTTATGTGGATCATGAAAAGAACTGACATGCAATGACACTGGGTGTGGTTCATGAAAAGAACAGATATGCAATGACACTGGTGGATCCATGTGTGGTTTATGGAAGTAACAGACATGCAATGACTCTAGCTGTGATTCATGAAAAGAACAGACAAGCAATGACACTGGTGTATCCATGTGTGGTTCATGAGAAGAACACACATCCAATGACACTGGTGGATCCTTATGTGGTTCGTGAAAAGAATAGACATGCAGTGACACCGGTGGATCCTTATGTGGTTTGTCTAGAGGAACACACATGCAATGACACCGGGTGTGGTTCATGAAAAGAACAGACATGCAATGACTTATGTGGTTTGTTTAGAAGAACACACATGCAATGACACTAGGTGTGGTTCATGAAAAGAACAGACATGCAATGACACTTGGTGTGGTTCATGAAAAGAACAGACATGCAATGACGCTGGTGGATCCATGTGTGGTTTATGGAAGTAAGAGACATGCTATGACTCTAGCTATGATTCATGAAAAGAACAGACATGCAATGACACTAGTGGATCCACGTGTGGTTCATGAGAAGAACACACATCCAATGACACTGGTGGATCCTTATGTGGTTCATGAAAATCACAGACATGCAGTGACACCGGTGGATCCTTATGTGGTTTGTCTAGACGAACACACATGCAATGACACCGGGTGTGGTTCATGAAAAGAACATACATGCAATGACCTATGTGGTTTGTTTAGAAGAACACACATGCAATGACACTGGGTGTGTTTCTTTAAAAGAACAGACATGCAATGACACTGGTGGATCCTTATGTGGTTTGTTTAGAGGAACAGACATGCAATCACACTTGGTGTGGTTCATGAAAAGAACACACATCCAGTGACACCGATGGATCCTTATGTGGTTTGTTTAGAGGAACACACATGCAATGACACTGGGTGTGGTTCATGAAAAGAACAGACATGCAATGACGTATGTGGTTTGTTTAGAAGAATACACATGCCATGACACTGGGTGTGGTTCATGAAAAGAACAGACATGCAATGACACTGGTGGATCCTTATGTGGTTTCTTTAGAGGAACAGACATGCAATGACACTGGGTGTGGTTTATGAGAAGAACACACATCCAATGACACTAGTGGATCCTTGTGTGGTTCATGAAAAGAACAGATATACAGTGACACTGGTGGATCCTTATGTGGTTCGTCTAGAGGAACACACATGCAATGACACTGGATGTGGTTTCATGAAAAGAACAGACATACAATGATACTGGTGGATCCTTATGTGGTTTGTGAGAAGAGTAGCCATGCAATGACACTGGTGGATCTTTATGTGGTTCATGAAAATAACTGACATGCAATGACTCTGGGTGTGGTTCATGAAAAGAACAGATATGCAATGACACTGGTGGATCCATGTGTGGTTTATGGAAGTAATAGACATGCAGTTACTCTAGCTATGATTCATGAAAAGAACATACATGCAATGACACTGGTGTATACATGTGTGGTTCATGAGAAGAACACACATCCAATGACACTGGTGGATCCTTATGTGGTTCATGAAAAGAACAGACATGCAATGACACCGGTGGATCCTTATGTGGTTTGTCTAGAGGAACACACATGCAATGACGCCGGGTGTGGTTCATGAAAAGAACGGACATGCAATGACTTATGTGGTTTGTTTAGAAGAACACACATGCAATGACACTAGGTGTGGTTCATGAAAAGAACAGACATGCAATGACACTTGGTGTGGTTCATGAAAAGAACAAACATGCAATGACGCTGGTGGATCCATGTGTGGTTTATGGAAGTAACAGACATGCTATGACTCTAGCTATGATTCATGAAAAGAACAGACATGCAGTGACACTGGTGTATACATGTGTGGTTCATGAGAAGAACACACATCCAATGACACTAGTGGATCCTTATGTGGTTCATGAAAAGAACAGACATGCAGTGACACCGGTGGATCCTTATGTGGTTTATCTAGAGGAACACACATGCAATGACGCTGGGTGTGGTTCATGAAAAGAATGGACATGCAATGACTTATGTGGTTTGTTTAGAAGAACACACATGCAATGACACTAGGTGTGGTTCATGAAAAGAACAGACATGCAATGACACTTGGTGTGGTTCATGAAAAGAACAGACATGCAATGACGCTGGTGGATCCATGTGTGGTTTATGGAAGTAACAGACATGCTATGACTCTAGCTATGATTCATGAAAAGAACAGACATGCAATGACACTAGTGGATCCACGTGTGGTTCATGAGAAGAACACACATCCAATGACACTGGTGGATCCTTATGTGGTTCATGAAAAGCACAGACATGCAGTGACACCGGTGGATCCTTATGTGGTTTGTCTAGACGAACACACATGCAATGACACCGGGTGTGGTTCATGAAAAGAACATACATGCAATGACTTAAGTGGTTTGTTTAGAAGAACACACATGCAATGACACTGGGTGTGTTTCTTTAAAAGAACAGACATGCAATGACACTGGTGGATCCTTATGTGGTTTGTTTAGAGGAACAGACATGCAATCACACTGGGTGTGGTTCATGAAAAGAACACACATCCAATGACACCGATGGATCCTTATGTGGTTTGTTTAGAGGAACACACATGCAATGACACTGGGTGTGGTTCATGAAAAGAACAGACATGCAATGACGTATGTGGTTTGTTTAGAAGAATACACATGCCATGACACTGGGTGTGGTTCATGAAAAGAACAGACATGCACTGACACTGGTGGATCCTTATGTGGTTTCTTTAGAGGAACAGACATGCAATGACACTGGGTGTGGTTTATGAGAAGAACACACATCCAATGACACTAGTGGATCCTTGTGTGGTTCATGAAAAGAACAGATATACAGTGACACTGGTGGATCCTTATGTGGTTCGTCTAGAGGAACACACATGCAATGACACTGGGTGTGGTTTCATGAAAAGAACAGACATACAATGATACTGGTGGATCCTTATGTGGTTTGTGAGAAGAGTAGCCATGCAATGACACTGGTGGATCTTTATGTGGTTCATGAACAAACTGACATGCAATGACTCTGGGTGTGGTTCATGAAAAGAACAGATATGCAATGACACTGGTGGATCCATGTGTGGTTTATGGAAGTAATAGACATGCAGTTACTCTAGCTATGATTCATGAAAAGAACATACATGCAATGACACTGGTGTATACATGTGTGGTTCATGAGAAGAACACACATCCAATGACACTGGTGGATCCTTATGTGGTTCATGAAAAGAACAGACATGCAATGACACCGGTGGATCCTTATGTGGTTTGTCTAGAGGAACACACATGCAATGACGCCGGGTGTGGTTCATGAAAAGAACGGACATGCAATGACTTATGTGGTTTGTTTAGAAGAACACACATGCAATGACACTAGGTGTGGTTCATGAAAAGAACAGACATGCAATGACACTTGGTGTGGTTCATGAAAAGAACAAACATGCAATGACGCTGGTGGATCCATGTGTGGTTTATGGAAGTAACAGACATGCTATGACTCTAGCTATGATTCATGAAAAGAACAGACATGCAATGACACTAGTGGATCCACGTGTGGTTCATGAGAAGAACACACATCCAATGACACTGGTGGATCATTATGTGGTGCGTGAAAAGAACAGACATGCAGTGACACCGGTGGATCCTTATGTGGTTTGTCTAGAGGAACACACATGCAATGACACTGGGTGTGGTTCATGAAAACAACAGACATGCAATGACTTATGTGGTTTGTTTAGAAGAACACACATGTAATGACACTGGGTGTGGTTCATGAAAAGAACAAACATGCAATGACACTAGTGGATCCTTATGTGGTTTGTTTACAGGAACATACATGCAATGACACTGGTGGATCCTTATGTGGTTTGTGAGAAGAACAGACATGCAATGACACTAGCCGTGGTTCGTGAGAAGAACTGACATGCAATGACTCTAGCTGTGGTTCATGAAAAGAACAGACATTCAATTACACTAGGTGGATCCATGTGTGGTTTCTGGAAGTAACACACATGCAATGACTCTAGCTGTGGTTCATGAAAGGAACACACATGCAATGACACTGGTGGATCCATGTGTGGTCTGTGAAAAGAACAGACATGCAATCACACTGGGTGGATCAATGTGTGGTTTGTTTAGAAGAACACACATGCAATGACACTTGGTGTGGTTCATGAAAAGTACAGACATGCAATGACGCTGGTGGATCCATGTGTGGTTTATGGAAGTAACAGACATGCTACGACTCTAGCTATGATTCATGAAAAGAACACATATGCAATAACACTGGTGGATCCATGTGTGGTTCATGAGAAGAACACACATCCAATGACACTGGTGGATCCTTATGTGGTTTGTGAGAAGAATAGCCATGCAATGGCACTAGTGGATCCTAATGTGGTTCATGAAAAGAACTGACATGCAATGACACTGGATGTGGTTCATGAAAAGAACAGATATGCAATGACACTGGTGGATCCATCTGTGGTTTATGGAAGTAACAGACATGCTATGACTCTAGCTGTGATTCATGAAAAGAACAGACAAGCAATGACACTGGTGTATCCATGTGTGGTTCATGAGAAGAACACACATCCAATGACACTGGTGGATCCTTATGTGGTTCATGAAAAGAATAGACATGCGGTGACACCGGTGTATCCTTATGTGGTTTGTCTAGAGGAACACACATGCAATGACACCGGGTGTGGTTCATGAAAAGAACAGACATGCAATGACACTGGTTGTGGTTCATGAAAAGAATAGACATGCAATGACGCTGGTGGATCCATATGTGGTTCATGAAAAGAACAGACATGCAGTGACACCGGTGGATCCTTATGTGGTTTGTCTAGAGGAACACACATGCAATGACACCGGGTGTGGTTCATGAAAAGAACAGACATGCAATGACTTATGTGGTTTGTTTAGAAGAACACACATGCAATGACACTGGGTGTGTTTCATGAAAAGAAAAGACATGCAATGACACTGGTGGATCCTTATGTGGTTCGTTTAGAGGAACAGACATGCAATCACACTGGGTGTGGTTCATGAAAAGAACACACATCCAATGACACCGGTGGATCCTTATGTGGTTTGTTTAGAGGAACACACATGCAATGACACTGGGTGTGGTTCATGAAAAGAACAGACATTCAATGACTTATGTGGTTTGTTTAGAAGAATACACATGCCATGACACTGGGTGTGGTTCATGAAAAGAAAACACATGCAATGACACTGGTGGATCCTTATGTGGTTTCTTTAGAGGAATAGACATGCAATGACACTTGGTGTGGTTTATGAAAAGAACACACATCCAATGACACTGGTGGATCCTTATGTGGTTCATGAAAAGAACAGATATATAGTGACACTGGTGGATCCTTATGTGGTTCGTCTAGAGGAACACACATGCAATGACACTGGGTGTGGTTTCATGAAAAGAACAGACATACAATGATACTGGTGGATCCTGATGTGGTTTGTGAGAAGAGTAGCCATGCAATGATACTGGTGGATCTTTATGTGGTTCATGAAAAGAACTGACATGCAATGACACTGGGTGTGGTTCATGAAAATAACAGATATGCAATGACACTGGTGGATCCATGTGTGGTTTATGGAAGTAATAGACATGCAATTACTCTAGCTGTGATTCATGAAAAGAACAGACATGCAATGACACTGGTGTATCCATGTGTGGTTCATGAGAAGAACACACATCCAATGACACTGGTGGATCCTTATGTGGTTCATGAAAAGAACAGACATGCAGTGACACCGGTGGATCCTTATGTGGTTTGTCTAGAGGAACACACATGCAATGACGCCGGGTGTGGTTCATGAAAAGAACGGACATGCAATGACTTATGTGGTTTGTTTAGAAGAACACACATGCAATGACACTAGGTGTGGTTCATGAAAAGAACAGACATGCAATGACACTTGGTGTGGTTCATGAAAAGAACAAACATGGAATGACGCTGGTGGATCCATGTGTGGTTTATGGAAGTAACAAACATGCTATGACTCTATCTATGATTCATGAAAAGAACAGACATGCAATGACACTAGTGGATCCACGTGTGGTTAATGAGAAGAACACACATCCAATGACACTGGTGGATCCTTATGTGGTTCATGAAAAGAACAGACATGCAGTGACACCGGTGGATCCTTATGTGGTTTGTCTAGACGAACAAACATGCAATGACACCGGGTGTGGTTCATGAAAAGAACAGACATGCAATGACTTATGTGGTTTGTTTAGAAGAACACACATGCAATGACACTGGGTGTGTTTCATGAAAAGAACAGACTTGCAATGACACTGGTGGATCCTTATGTGGTTTGTTTAGAGGAACACACATGCAATCACACTGGGTGTGGTTCATGAAAAGAACACACATCCAATGACACCGGTGGATCCTTATGTGGTTTGTTTAGAGGAACACACATGCAATGACACTGGGTGTGGTTCATGAAAAGAACAGACATGCAATGACTTATGTGGTTTGTTTAGAAGAATACACATGCCATGACACTGGGTGTGGTTCATGAAAAGAACAGACATGCAGTGACACTGGTGGATCCTTATGTGGTTTCTTTAGAGGAACAGACATGCAATGACACTGGGTGTGGTTTATGAAAAGAACACACATCCAATGACACTGGTGGATCCTTATGTGATTCGTCTAGAGGAACACACATGCAATGACACTGGGTGTGGTTTCATGAAAAGAACAGACATACAATGATATTGGTGGATCCTTATGTGCTTTGTGAGAAGAGTAGCCATGCAATGACACTGGTGGATCTTTATGTGGTTCATGAAAAGAACTGACATGCAATGACACTGGGTGTGGTTCATGAAAAGAACAGATATGCAATGACACTGGTGGATCCATGTGTGGTTTATGGAAGTAATAGACATGCAGTTACTCTAGCTATGATTCATGAAAAGAACAGACATGCAATGACACTGGTGTATACATGTGTGGTTCATGAGAAGAACACACATCCAATGACACTGGTGGATCCTTATGTGGTTCATGAAAAGAACAGACATGCAGTGACACCGGTGGATCCTTATGTGGTTTATCTAGAGGAACACACATGCAATGACGCCGGGTGTGGTTCATGAAAAGAACGGACATGCAATGACTTATGTGGTTTGTTTAGAAGAACACACATGCAATGACACTAGGTGTGGTTCATGAAAAGAACAGACATGCAATGACACTTGGTGTGGTTCATGAAAAGAACAGACATGCAATGACGCTGGTGGATCCATGTGTGGTTTATGGAAGTAACAGACATGCTATGACTCTAGCTATGATTCATGAAAAGAACAGACATGCAATGACACTAGTGGATCCACGTGTGGTTCATGAGAAGAACACACATCCAATGACACTGGTGGATCCTTATGTGGTTCATGAAAATCACAGACATGCAGTGACACCGGTGGATCCTTATGTGGTTTGTCTAGACGAACACACATGCAATGACACTGGGTGTGTTTCTTTAAAAGAACAGACATGCAATGACACTGGTGGATCCTTATGTGGTTTGTTTAGAGGAACAGACATGCAATCACACTGGGTGTGGTTCATGAAAAGAACACACATCCAATGACACCGATGGATCCTTATGTGGTTTGTTTAGAGGAACACACATGCAATGACACTGGGTGTGGTTCATGAAAAGAACAGACATGCAATGATGTATGTGGTTTGTTTAGAAGAATACACATGCCATGACACTGGGTGTGGTTCATGAAAAGAACAGACATGCAATGACACTGGTGGATCCTTATGTGGTTTCTTTAGAGGAACAGACATGCAATGACACTGGGTGTGGTTTATGAGAAGAACACACATCCAATGACACTAGTGGATCCTTGTGTGGTTCATGAAAAGAACAGATATACAGTGACACTGGTGGATCCTTATGTGGTTCGTCTAGAGGAACACACATGCAATGACACTGGGTGTGGTTTCATGAAAAGAACAGACATACAATGATACTGGTGGATCCTTATGTGGTTTGTGAGAAGAGTAGCCATGCAATGACACTGGTGGATCTTTATGTGGTTCATGAAAAGAACTGACATGCAATGACTCTGGGTGTGGTTCATGAAAAGAACAGATATGCAATGACACTGGTGGATCCATGTGTGGTTTATGGAAGTAATAGACATGCAGTTACTCTAGCTATGATTCATGAAAAGAACATACATGCAATGACACTGGTGTATACATGTGTGGTTCATGAGAAGAACACACATCCAATGACACTGGTGGATCCTTATGTGGTTCATGAAAAGAACAGACATGCAATGACACCGGTGGATCCTTATGTGGTTTGTCTAGAGGAACACACATGCAATGACGCCGGGTGTGGTTCATGAAAAGAACGGACATGCAATGACTTATGTGGTTTGTTTAGAAGAACACACATGCAATGACACTAGGTGTGGTTCATGAAAAGAACAGACATGCAATGACACTTGGTGTGGTTCATGAAAAGAACAAACATGCAATGACGCTGGTGGATCCATGTGTGGTTTATGGAAGTAACAGACATGCTATGACTCTAGCTATGATTCATGAAAAGAACAGACATGCAATGACACTAGTGGATTCACGTGTGGTTCATGAGAAGAACACACATCCAATGACACTGGTGGATCATTATGTGGTGCGTGAAAAGAACAGACATGCAGTGACACCGGTGGATCCTTATGTGGTTTGTCTAGAGGAACACACATGCAATGACACTGGGTGTGGTTCATGAAAACAACAGACATGCAATGACTTATGTGGTTTGTTTATAAGAACACACATGTAATGACACTAGTTGTGGTTCATGAAAAGAACAAACATGCAATGACACTGGTGGATCCTTATGTGGTTTGTTTACAGGAACATACATGCAATGACACTGGTGGATCCTTATGTGGTTTGTGAGAAGAACAGACATGCAATGACACTAGCCGTGGTTCGTGAGAAGAACTGACATGCAATGACTCTAGCTGTGGTTCATGAAAAGAACAGACATTCAATTACACTAGGTGGATCCATGTGTGGTTTCTGGAAGTAACACACATGCAATGACTCTAGCTGTGGTTCATGAAAGGAACACACATGCAATGACACTGGTGGATCCATGTGTGGTCTGTGAAAAGAACAGACATGCAATTACACTGGGTGGATCAATGTGTGGTTTGTTTAGAAGAACACACATGCAATGACACTTGGTGTGGTTCATGAAAAGTACAGACATGCAATGACGCTGGTGGATCCATGTGTGGTTTATGGAAGTAACAGACATGCTATGACTCTAGCAATGAGTCATGAAAAGAACACATATGCAATAACACTGGTGGATCCATGTGTGGTTCATGAGAAGAACACACATCCAATGACACTGGTGGATCCTTATGTGGTTTGTGAGAAGAATAGCCATGCAATGGAACTAGTGGATCCTAATGTGGTTCATGAAAAGAACTGACATGCAATGACACTGGATGTGGTTCATGAAAAGAACAGATATGCAATGACACTGGTGGATCCATGTGTGGTTTATGGAAGTAACAGACATGCTATGACTCTAGCTGTGATTCATGAAAAGAACAGACAAGCAATGACACTGGTGTATCCATGTGTGGTTCATGAGAAGAACACACATCCAATGACACTGGTGGATCCTTATGTGGTTCATGAAAAGAATAGACATGCGGTGACACCGGTGTATCCTTATGTGGTTTGTCTAGAGGAACACACATGCAATGACACCGGGTGTGGTTCATGAAAAGAACAGACATGCAATGACACTGGTTGTGGTTCATGAAAAGAATAGACATGCAATGACGCTGGTGGATCCATATGTGGTTCATGAAAAGAACAGACATGCAGTAACACCGGTGGATCCTTATGTGGTTTGTCTAGAGGAACACACATGCAATGACACCGGGTGTGGTTCATGAAAAGAACAGACATGCAATGACTTATGCGGTTTGTTTAGAAGAACACACATGCAATGACACTGGGTGTGTTTCATGAAAAGAAAAGACATGCAATGACGCTGGTGGATCCTTATGTGGTTCGTTTAGAGGAACAGACATGCAATCACACTGGGTGTGGTTCATGAAAAGAACACACATCCAATGACACCGGTGGATCCTTATGTGGTTTGTTTAGAGGAACACACATGCAATGACACTGGGTGTGGTTCGTGAAAAGAACAGACATGCAATGACTTATGTGGTTTGTTTAGAAGAATACACATGCCATGACACTGGGTGTGGTTCATGAAAAGAACAGACATGCAATGACACTCATGGATCCTTATGTGGTTTCTTTAGCGGAATAGACATGCAATGACACTGGGTGTGGTTTATGAAAAGAACACACATCCAATGACACTGGTGGATCGTTATGTGGTTCATGAAAAGAACAGATATATAGTGACACTGGTGGATCCCTATGTGGTTCGTCTAGAGGAACACACATGCAATGACACTGGGTGTGGTTTCATGAAAAGAACAGACATACAACGATACTGGTGGATCCTTATGTGGTTTGTGAGAAGAGTAGCCATGCAATGACACTGGTGGATCTTTATGTGGTTCATGAAAAGAACTGACATGCAATGACACTGGGTGTGGTTCATGAAAACAACAGATATGCAATGACACTAGTGGATCCATGTGTGGTTTATGGAAGTAATAGACATGCAATGACTCTAGCTGTGATTCATGAAAAGAACAAACATGCAATGCCACTACTGTATCCATGTGTGGTTCATGAGAAGAACACACATCCAATGACACTGGTGGATCCTTATGTGGTTCATGAAAAGAACAGACATGCAGTGACACT
Source organism: Avena sativa (assembly GCA_916181665.1). Lineage (NCBI taxonomy): Eukaryota > Viridiplantae > Streptophyta > Magnoliopsida > Poales > Poaceae > Avena > Avena sativa. The sequence continues at coordinate 535,357,591 of OV702289.1, read as the reverse complement.
GGTGGATCCTTATGTGGTTTGTCTAGAGGAACACACATGCAATGACGCCGGGTGTGGTTCATGAAAAGAACAGACATGCAATGACTTATGTGGTTTGTTTAGAAGAATATACATGCAATGACACTAGGTGTGGTTCATGAAAAGAACAGACATGCGATGGCACTGGGTGTGGTTCATGAAAAGATCAGACATGCAATGACGCTGGTGGATCCATGTGTGGTTTATGGAAGTAACAGACATGCTATGACTCTAGCTATGATTCATGAAAAGAACACATATGCAATAACACTGGTGGATCCATGTGTGGTTCATGAGAAGAACACACATCCAATGACACTGGTGGATCCTTATGTGGTTCATGAAAAGAACAGACATGCAGTGACACCGGTGGATCCTTATGTGGTTTGTCTAGAGGAACACACATGCAATCACACCGGGTGTGGTTCATGAAAAGAACAGACATGCAATGACTTATGTGGTTTGTTTAGAAGAACACACATGCAATAACACTGGGTGTGTTTCATGAAAAGAACAGACATGCAATGACACTGGTGGATCCTTATGTGGTTTGTTTAGAGGAACAGACATGCAATCACACTAGGTGTGGTTCATGAAAAGAACACACATCCAATGACACCGGTGGATCCTTATGTGGTTTGTTTAGAGGAACACACATGCAATGACACTGGGTGTGGTTCATGAAAAGAACAGACATGCAATGACTGATGTGGTTTTTTTAGAAGAATACACATGCCATGACACTGGGTGTGGTTCATGAAAAGAACAGACATGCAATGACACTGGTGGATCCTTATGTGGTTTCTTTAGAGGAACATACATGCAATGACACTGGGTGTGGTTTATGAAAAGAACACACATCCAATGACACTGGTGGATCCTTATGTGGTTCATGAAAAGAACAGATATACAGTGACACTGGTGGATCCTTATGTGGTTCGTCTAGAGGAACACACATGCAATGACACTGGTTGTGGTTTCATGAAAAGAACAGACATACAATGATACTGGTGGATCCTTATGTGGTTTGTGAGAAGAGTAGCCATGCAATGACACTGGTGGATCTTTATGTGGTTCATGAAAAGAACTGACATGCAATGACACTAGGTGTGGTTCATGAAAAGAACAGATATGCAATGACACTGGTGGATCCATGTGTGGTTTATGGAAGTAATAGACATGCAATTACTCTAGCTGTGATTCATGAAAAGAACAGACATGCAATGACACTGGTGTATCCATGTGTGGTTCATGAGAATAACACACATCCAATGACACTGGTGGATCCTTATGTGGTTCATGAAAAGAACAGACATGCAGTGACACCGGTGGATCCTTATGTGGTTTGTCTAGAGGAACACACATGCAATGACGCCGGGTGTGGTTCATGAAAAGAACGGACATGCAATGACTTATGTGGTTTGTTTAGAAGAACACACATGCAATGACACTAGGTGTGGTTCATGAAAAGAACAGACATGCAATGACACTTGGTGTGGTTCATGAAAAGAACAAACATGCAATGACGCTGGTGGATCCATGTGTGGTTTATGGAAGTAACAGACATGCTATGACTCTAGCTATGATTCATGAAAAGAACAGACATGCAATGACACTAGTGGATCCACGTGTGGTTAATGAGAAGATCACACATCCAATGACACTGGTGGATCCTTATGTGGTTCATGAAAAGAACAGACATGTAGTGACACCGGTGGATCCTTATGTGGTTTTTCTAGACGAACAAACATGCAATGACACCGGGTGTGGTTCATGAAAAGAACAGACATGCAATGACTTATGTTGTTTGTTTAGAAGAACACACATGCAATGACACTGGGTGTGTTTCATGAAAATAACAGACTTGCAATGACACTGGTGGATCCTTATGTGGTTTGTTTAGAGGAACAAACATGCAATCACACTGGGTGTGGTTCATGAAAAGAACACACATCCAATGACACCGGTGGATCCTTATGTGGTTTGTTTAGAGGAACACACATGCAATGACACTGGGTGTGGTTCATGAAAAGAACAGACATGCAATGACTTATGTGGTTTGTTTAGAAGAATACACATGCCATGACACTGGGTGTGGTTCATGAAAAGAACAGACATGCAGTGACACTGGTGGATCCTTATGTGGTTTCTTTAGAGGAACAGACATGCAATGACACTGGGTGTGGTTTATGAAAAGAACACACATCCAATGACACTGGTGGATCCTTGTGCGGTTCATGAAAAGAACAGATATACAGTGACACTGGTGGATCCTTATGTGGTTCGTCTAGAGGAACACACATGCAATGACACTGGGTGTGGTTTCATGAAAAGAACAGACATACAATGATACTGGTGGATCCTTATGTGGTTTGTGAGAAGAATAGTCATGCAATGACACTGGTGGATATTTATGTGGTTCATGAAAAGAACAGACATGCAATGACACTGGGTGTGGTTCATGAAAAGAACAGACATGCAATGACGCTGGAGGATCCATGTGTGGTTTATGGAAGTAACAGACATGCTATGACTCTAGCTATGATTCATGAAAAGAACAGACATGCAATGACACTAGTGGATCCACGTGTGGTTCATGAGAAGAACACACATCCAATGACACTGGTGGATCATTATGTGGTGCGTGAAAAGAACATACATGCAGTGACACCGGTGGATCCTTATGTGGTTTGTCTAGAGGAACAGACATGCAATGACACTGGGTGTGGTTCATGAAAAAATAGACATGCAATGACTTATGTGGTTTGTTTAGAAGAACACACATGTAATGACACTGGGTGTGGTTCATGAAAAGAACAAACATGCAATGACACTGGTGGATCCTTATGTGGTTTGTTTACAGGAACATACATGCAATGACACTGGTGGATCCTTATGTGGTTTGTGAGAAGAACAGACATGCAATGACACTAGCCGTGGTTCGTGAGAAGAACTGACATGCAATGACTCTAGCTGTGGTTCATGAAAAGAACAGACATTCAATTACACTAGGTGGATCCATGTGTGGTTTCTGGAGGTAACACACATGCAATGACTCTAGTTGTGGTTCATGAAAGGAACACACATGCAATGACACTGGTGGATCCATGTGTGGTCTGTGAAAAGAACAGACATGCAATCACACTGGGTGGATCAATGTGTGGTTTGTTTAGAAGAACACACATGCAATGACACTTGGTGTGGTTCATGAAAAGAACAGACATGCAATGACGCTGGTGGATCCATGTGTGGTTTATGGAAGTAACAAACATGCTATGACTCTAGCTATGATTCATGAAAAGAACACATATGCAATAACACTGGTGGATCCATGTGTGGTTCATGAGAATAACACACATCCAATGACACTGGTGGATCCTTATGTGGTTTGTGAGAAGAATAGCCATGCAATGACACTAGTGGATCCTTATGTGGTTCATGAAAAGAACTGACATGCAATGACACTGGGTGTGTTTCATGAAAAGAACAGACATGCAATGACTTATGTGGTTTGTTTAGAAGAACACACATGCAATGACACTGAGTGTGTTTCATGAAAAGAACAGACATGCAATGACACTGGTGGATCCTTATGTGGTTTGTTTAGAGGAACAGACATGCAATCACACTGGGTGTGGTTCATGAAAAGAACACACATCCAATGACACCGGTGGATCCTTATGTGGTTTGTTTAGAGGAACACACATGCAATGACACTGGGTGTGGTTCATGAAAAGAACAGACATGCAATGACTTATGTGGTTTTTCTAGAAGAATACACATGCCATGACACTAGGTGTGGTTCATGAAAGGAACATACATGCAATGACACTGGTGGATCCTTATGTGGTTTCTTTAGAGGAACATACATGCAATGACACTGGGTGTGGTTTATGAAAATCACACACATCCAATGACACTGGTGGATCCTTATGTGGTTCATGAAAAGAACAGATATACAGTGACACTGGTGGATCCTTATGTGGTTCGTCTAGAGGAACACACATGCAATGACACTGGGTGTGGTTTCATGAAAAGAATAGACATACAATGATACTAGTGGATCCTTATGTTGTTTGTGAGAAGAGTAGCCATGCAATGACACTGGTGGATCTTTATGTGGTTCATGAAAAGAACTGACATGCAATGACACTAGGTGTGGTTCATGAAAAGAACAGATATGCAATGACACTGGTGGATCCATGTGTGGTTTATGGAAGTAATAGACATGCAATTACTCTAGCTGTGATTCATGAAAAGAACAGACATGCAATGACACTGGTGTATCCATGTGTGGTTCATGAGAAGAACACACATCCAATGACACTGGTGGATCCTTATGTGGTTCAAGAAAAGAACAGACATGCAGTGACACCGGTGGATCCTTATGTGGTTTGTCTAGAGGAACACACATGCAATGACGCCGGGTGTGGTTCATGAAAAGAACGGACATGCAATGACTTATGTGGTTTGTTTAGAAGAACACACATGCAATGACACTAGGTGTGGTTCATGAAAAGAACAGACATGCAATGACACTTGGTGTGGTTCATGAAAAGAACAAACATGCAATGACGCTGGTGGATCCATGTGTGGTTTATGGAAGTAACAGACATGCTATGACTCTAGCTATGATTCATGAAAAGAACAGACATGCAATGACACTAGTGGATCCACGTGTGGTTAATGAGAAGATCACACATCCAATGACACTGGTGGATCCTTATGTGGTTCATGAAAAGAACAGACATGCAGTGACACCGGTGGATCCTTATGTGGTTTGTCTAGACGAACAAACATGCAATGACACCGGGTGTGGTTCATGAAAAGAACAGACATGCAATGACTTATGTGGTTTGTTTAGAAGAACACACATGCAATGACACTGGGTGTGTTCCATGAAAAGAACAGACTTGCAATGACACTGGTGGATCCTTATGTGGTTTGTTTAGAGGAACAAACATGCAATCACACTGGGTGTGGTTCATGAAAAGAACACACATCCAATGACACCGGTGGATCCTTATGTGGTTTGTTTAGAGGAACACACATGCAATGACACTGGGTGTGGTTCATGAAAAGAACAGACATGCAATGACTTATGTGGTTTGTTTAGAAGAATACACATGCCATGACACTGGGTGTGGTTCATGAAAAGAACAGACATGCAGTGACACTGGTGGATCCTTATGTGGTTTCTTTAGAGGAACAGACATGCAATGACACTGGGTGTGGTTTATGAAAAGAACACACATCCAATGACACTGGTGGATCCTTGTGTGGTTCATGAAAAGAACAGATATACAGTGACACTGGTGGATCCTTATGTGGTTCGTCTAGAGGAACACACATGCAATGACACTGGGTGTGGTTTCATGAAAAGAACAGACATACAATGATACTGGTGGATCCTTATGTGGTTTGTGAGAAGAATAGTCATGCAATGACACTGGTGGATATTTATGTGGTTCATGAAAAGAACAGACATGCAATGACACTGGGTGTGGTTCATGAAAAGAACAGACATGCAATGACGCTGGTGGATCCATGTGTGGTTTATGGAAGTAACAGACATGCTATGACTCTAGCTATGATTCATGAAAAGAACAGACATGCAATGACACTAGTGGATCCACGTGTGGTTCATGAGAAGAACACACATCCAATGACACTGGTGCATCATTATGTGGTGCGTGAAAAGAACAGACATGCAGTGACACCGGTGGATCCTTATGTGGTTTGTCTAGAGGAACAGACATGCAATGACACTGGGTGTGGTTCATGAAAACAATAGACATGCAATGACTTATGTGGTTTGTTTAGAAGAACACACATGTAATGACACTGGGTGTGGTTCATGAAAAGAACAAACATGCAATGACACTGGTGGATCCTTATGTGGTTTGTTTACAGGAACATACATGCAATGACACTGGTGGATCCTTATGTGGTTTGTGAGAAGAACAGACATGCAATGACACTAGCCGTGGTTCGTGAGAAGAACTGACATGCAATGACTCTAGCTGTGGTTCATGAAAAGAACAGACATTCAATTACACTAGGTGGATCCATGTGTGGTTTCTGGTAGTAACACACATGCAATGACTCTAGTTGTGGTTCATGAAAGGAACACACATGCAATGACACTGGTGGATCCATGTGTGGTCTGTGAAAAGAACAGACATGCAATCACACTGGGTGGATCAATGTGTGGTTTGTTTAGAAGAACACACATGCAATGACACTTGGTGTGGTTCATGAAAAGAACAGACATGCAATGACGCTGGTGGATCCATGTGTGGTTTATGGAAGTAACAGACATGCTATGACTCTAGCTATGATTCATGAAAAGAACACATATGCAATAACACTGGTGGATCCATGTGTGGTTCATGAGAATAACACACATCCAATGACACTGGTGGATCCTTATGTGGTTTGTGAGAAGAATAGCCATGCAATGACACTAGTGGATCCTTATGTGGTTCATGAAAAGAACTGACATGCAATGACACTGGGTGTGGTTCATGAAAAGAACAGACATGCAATGACTTATGTGGTTTGTTTAGAAGAACACACATGCAATGACACTGGGTGTGTTTCATGAAAAGAACAGACATGCAATGACACTGGTGGATCCTTATGTGGTTTGTTTAGAGGAACAGACATGCAATCACACTGGGTGTGGTTCATGAAAAGAACACACATCCAATGACACCGGTGGATCCTTATGTGGTTTGTTTAGAGGAACACACATGCAATGACACTGGGTGTGGTTCATGAAAAGAACAGACATGCAATGACTTATGTGGTTTTTCTAGAAGAATACACATGCCATGACACTAGGTGTGGTTCATGAAAGGAACAGACATGCAATGACACTGGTGGATCCTTATGTGGTTTCTTTAGAGGAACATACATGCAATGACACTGGGTGTGGTTTATGAAAATCACACACATCCAATGACACTGGTGGATCCTTATGTGGTTCATGAAAAGAACAGATATACAGTGACACTGGTGGATCCTTATGTGGTTCGTCTAGAGGAACACACATGCAATGACACTGGGTGTGGTTTCATGAAAAGAACAGACATACAATGATACTAGTGGATCCTTATGTTGTTTGTGAGAAGAGTAGCCATGCAATGACACTGGTGGATCTTTATGTGGTTCATGAAAAGAACTGACATGCAATGACACTGGGTGTGGTTCATGAAAAGAACAGATATGCAATGACACTGGTGGATCCCTGTGTGGTTTATGGAAGTAATAGACATGCAATTACTCTAGTTGTGATTCATGAAAAGAACAGACATGCAATGACACTGGTGTATCCATGTGTGGTTCATGAGAAGAACACACATCCAATGACACTGGTGGATCCTTATGTGGTTCATGAAAAGAACAAACATGCAGTGACACCGGTGGATCCTTATGTGGTTTGTCTAGAGGAACACACATGCAATGACGCTGGGTGTGGTTCATGAAAAGAACGGACATGCAATGACTTATGTGGTTTGTTTAGAAGAACACACATGCAATGACACTAGGTGTGGTTCATGAAAAGAACAGACATGCAATGACACTTGGTGTGGTTCATGAAAAGAACAGACATGCAATGACGCTGGTATATCCATGTGTGGTTTATGGAAGTAACAGACATGCTATGACTCTAGCTATGATTCATGAAAAGAACAGACATGCAATGACACTAGTGGATCCACGTGTGGTTCATGAGAAGAACACACATCCAATGCCACTGGTGGATCCTTATGTGGTTCATGAAAAGAACAGACATGCAGTGACACCGGTGGATCCTTATGTGGTTTGTCTAGACGAACACACATGCAATGACACCGTGTGGTTCATGAAAAGAACAGACATGCAATGACTTATGTGGTTTGTTTAGAAGAACACACATGCAATGACATTGGGTGTGTTTCATGAAAAGAACAGACATGCAATGACACTGGTGGATCCTTATGTGGTTCGTCTAGAGGAACACACATGCAATGACACTGGGTGTGGTTTCATGAAAAGAACAGACATACAATGATACTAGTGGATACTTATGTGGTTTGTGATAAGAGTAGCCATGCAATGACACTGGTGGATATTTATGTGGTTCATGAAAAGAACAGACATGCAATGACACTGGGTGTGGTTCATGAAAAGAATAGACATGCAATGACGCTGGTGGATCCATGTGTGGTTTATGGAAGTAACAGACATGCTATGACTCTAGCTATGATTCATGAAAAGAACAGACATGCAATGACACTAGTGGATCCACATGTGGTTCATGAGAAAAGAACACACATCCAATGACACTGGTGGATCATTATGTGGTGCGTGAAAAGAACAGACATGTAGTGACACCGGTCAATCCTTATGTGGTTTGTCTAGAGGAACACACATGCAATGACACTGGGTGTGGTTCATGAAAACAACAGACATGCAATGACTTATGTGGTTTGTTTAGAAGAACACACATGTAATGACACTGGGTGTGGTTCATGAAAAGAACAAACATGCAATGACACTGGTGGATCCTTATGTGGTTTGTTTACATGAACATACGTGCAATGACACTGGTGGATCCTTATGTGGTTTGTGAGAAGAACAGACATGCAATGACACTAGCCGTGGTTCGTGAGAAGAACTGACATGCAATGACTCTAGCTGTGGTTCATGGATAGAACAGACATTCAATTACACTAGGTGGATCCATGTGTGGTTTCTGGAAGAAACACACATGCAATGACTCTAGCTGTGGTTCGTGAAAGGAACACACATGCAATGACACTGGTGGATCCATGTGTGGTCTGTGAAAACAACAGACATGCAATCACACTGGGTGGATCAATGTGTGGTTTGTTTAGAAGAACACACATGCAATGACTCTAGCTGTGGTTCATGAAAAGAACACACATGCAATGACACTGGTGGATCCATGTGTGGTTCATGGAAAGAACAGACATGCAATGACACTGGTGGATCCTTATGTGGTTTGTTTAGAGGAACATACATGCAATGACACTGGGTGCGGTTCATGAAAAGAACAGACAAGCAATGACTTATGTGGTTTGTTTAGAAGAATACACATGCAATGACACTGGGTGTGGTTTATGAAAAGAATAGACATGCAATTACACTGGTGGATCCTTATGTGGTTTGTTTAGAAGAACACACATGCAATGACACTAGGTGGATCCTTATGTGGTTTGTGAAAAAAACCTACATGCAATGACACTGGCTGTGATTCATGAAAAGAACATACATGCAATCCTGATGTGGTTTGTGAGAAGAACAGGCATGCAATGACACTGGTGGAGACTTATGTGGTTCATGAAAACAACTGACATGTAATGACACTGGGTGTGGTTCATGAAAAGAACAGACATGCAATTACACCGGTGGATCCATGTGTGGTTTATGGAAGTAACAGACATGCAATGACTCTAGCTGTGGTTCATGAAAAGAACAGACATGCAATGACACTGGTGGATCCATGTGTGGTTCGTGACAAGAACACACATCCAATGACACTGGTGGATCCTTATGTGGTTCAAGAAAAGAACAAACATGTAGTGACACCGGTGGATCTTTATGTGGTTTGTCTATAGGAACACACATGCAATGACACTGGGTGTGGTTCATGAAAAGAACAGACATGCAATGACTTATGTGGTTTATTTAGAAGAACACACATGCAATGACACTGGGTGTTGTTCATGAAAAGAATAGACATGCAATGACACTGGTGGATCCTTATGTGGTTTGTTTAGAAGAACACACATGCAATTACACTGGTGGATCCTTATGTGGTTTGTGAGAAGAACAGACATGCAATGACACTGGTTGTGGTTCATGAGAAGAACTGACATGCAATGACTCTAGCTGTGGTTCATGAAAAGAACATAGATGTAATTACACTAGGTGGATCCATGTGTGGTTTCTAGAAGTAACATGCATGCAATGACTCTAGCTGTGGTTCATGAAAAGAACGCACATGCAATGACACTGGTGGATCCATGTGTGGTCTGTGAAAAGAACAGACATGCAATCACAGTGGGTGGATCCATGTGTGGTTTGTTTAGAAGAACACACATGCAATGACTCTAGCTGTGGTTCATGAATGGAACACACATGCAGTGACACTGGTGGATCCATGTGTGGTTCATGAAAAGAACAGACATGCAATGACACTGGTGGATCCTTATGTGGTTTGTTTAGAGGAACATACATGCAATGACACTGGGTGTGGTTCATGAAAAGAACAGACATGCAATGATTTATGTGGTTTGTTTAGAAGAACACACATGTAATGACACTAGGTGTGGTTCATGAAAAGAACATACATGCAATGACACTGGTGGATCGTTATGTGGTTTGTTTAGAAGAACACACATGCAATGACACTAGGTGGATCCTTATGTGGTTTGTGAAAAGAACAGACATGGAATGACACTGGCTGTGATTCATGAAAAGAAAAAGACATGCAATGACACTGGGTGTGGTTCATGAAAAGAACAGACATGCAATGACACTGGTGGATCCTTATGTGGTTCATCAAAAGAACAGACATGTAGTGACACCGGTGGATCCATATGTGATTTGTCTAGAGGAACACACATGCAATGACACTGGGTGTGGTTCATGAAAAGAAGACACATGCAATGACGCTGGTGGATCCATGTGTGGTTTATGGAAGTAAAGACATGCAATGACTCTAGCTGTGATTCATGAAAAGAACAGACATGCAATGACACTGGTGGATCCATGAGAAGAACACACATCCAATGACACTGGTGGATCATTATGTGGTTCATGAAAAGAATAGACATGCAGTGACACTGGTGGATCCTTATGTGGTTTGTCTAGAGGAACACACATGCAATGACACTGGGTGTGGTTCATGAAAAGAACAGACATGCAATGACTTATGTGGTTTGTATAGAAGAACACACATGCAATGACACTAGGTGGATCCTTATGTGGTTTGTGAAAAGAACATACATGCAATGACACTGGCTGTGATTCATGAAAATAACAGACATGCAATGACACTAGTGGATCCATATGTGGTTTGTCTAGAGGAACACACATGCAATAACACTAGGTGTGGTTAATGAAAAGAACAGACATGCAATGACACTGGTAGATGGATGTGTGGTTTATGGAACTAACAGACATGTAATGACTCTAGCTATGATTCATGAAAAGAACAGACATGCAATGACACTGGTGGATCCATGTGTGGTTCATGAGAAGAACACACATCCAATGACACTAGTGGATCATTATGTGGTTCATGAAAAGAACAGACATGCAGTGACACCGGTGGATCCTTATGTGGTTTGTCTAGAGGAACACACATGCAATGACACTCGGTGTGGTTCATAAAAAGAACAGACATGCAATGACTTATGTGGTTTGTTTAGAAGAACACACATGCAATGACACTGGGTGTGGTTCATGAAAAGAATATACATGCAATGACACTAGTGGATCCTTATGTGGTTTGTTTAGAGGAACAAACATGCAATGACACTGGGTGTGGTTGATGAAAAGAATAGACATGCAATAACACTGGTGGATTCTTATGTGGTTCATGAAAAGAACAGACATGTAGTGACACCGGTGGAACTTTATGTGGTTTGTCTAGAGGAACACACATGCAATGACACTGGGTGTGGTTCATGAAAAGAACAGACATGCAATGACACTGGTGGATCCTTATGTGGTTTGTGAAAAGAACAAACATGCAATAACACTAGTGGATCCTTATGTGGTTCATGGAAAGAACTGACATGCAATGACACTGGGTGTGGTTCATGAAAAGAATAGACATGCAATGACACTGGTGGATCCATGTGTGGTTCATGAGAAGAACACACATCCAATGACACTGGTGGATCCTTATGTGGTTCATGAAAAGAACAGACATGCAGTGACACCGGTGGATCCTTATGTGGTTTGTCTAGAGGAACACACATGCAATGACACCGGGTGTGGTTCATGAAAAGAACAGACATGCAATGACTTATGCGGTTTGTTTAGAAGAACACACATGCAATGACACTGGGTGTGTTTCATGAAAAGAACAGACATGCAATAACACTGGTGGATCCTTATGTGGTTTGTTTAGAGGAACAGACATGCAATCACACTGGGTGTGGTTCATGAAAAGAACACACATCCAATGACACCGGTGGATCCTTATTTGGTTTGTTGAGAGGAACACACATGCAATGACACTGGTGTGGTTCATGAAAAGAACAGACATGCAATGACTTATGTGGTTTGTTTAGAAGAATACACATGCCATGACACTGGGTGTGGTTCATGAAAAGGACAGACATACAATGACACTGGTGGATCCTTATGTGCTTTCTTTAGAGGAACAGACATGCAATGACACTAGGTGTGGTTTATGAAAAGAACACACATCCAATGACACTGGTGGATCCTTATGTGGTTCATGAAAATAACAGACATACAGTGACACTGGTGGATCCTTATGTGGTTCGTCTAGAGGAACACACATGCAATGACATTGGGTGTGGTATCATGAAAAGAACAGACATACAATGATACTGGTGGATCCTTATGTGGTTTGTGAGAAGAATAGCCATGCAATGACACTGGTGGATCCTTATGTGGTTCATGAAAAGAACTGACATGCAATGACACTAGGTGTGGTTCATGAAAAGAACAGATATGCAATGACACCGGTGGATCCATGTGTGGTTTATGGAAGTAACAGACATGCAATGACTCTAGCTGTGATTCATGAAAAGAACAGACATGCAATGACACTGGTCTATCCATGTGTGGTTCATGAGAAGAACACACATCCAATGACACTGGTGGATCCTTATGTGGTTCATGAAAAGAACATACATGCAGTGACACCGATGGATCCTTATGTTGTTTTTCTAGAGGAACACAATGCAATGACATCGGGTGTGGTTCATGAAAAGAACAGACATGCAATGACTTATGTCGTTTGTTTAGAAGAACACACATGCAATGACACTGGGTGTGGTTCATGAAAAGAACAGACATGCAATGACACTGGTGGAACCTTATGTGGTTTGTTTAGAAGAACACACATGCAATGACAGTGGTGGATCCTTATGTGGTTTGTGAGAAGAACACACATGCAATGACAGTGGTGGATCCTTATGTGGTTCATGAAAAAAACAGACATGCAGTGACACCGGTGGATCCTTTGTGGTTTGTCTAGAGGAACACACATGCAATGACACTGGGTGTGGTTCATGAAAAGAACAGACATGCAATGACACTGGTGGATCCTTATGTGGTTTGTGAGAAGAACAAACATGCAATAACACTGGTGGATCCTTATGTGGTTCATGAAAAGAACTGACATGCAATGACACTGGGTGTGGTTCATGAAAAGAATAGACATGCAATGACACTGGTGGATCCATGTGTGGTTCATGAGAAGAACACACATCCAATGACACTGGTGGATCCTTATGTGGTTCATGAAAAGAATAGACATGCAGTGACACCGGTGGATCCTTATGTGGTTTGTCTAGAGGAACACACATGCAATGACACCGGGTGTGGTTCATGAAAAGAACAGACATGCAATGACTTATGTGGTTTGTTTAGAAGAACAAACATGCAATGACACTGGGTGTGTTTCATGAAAAGAACAGACATGCAATAACACTGGTGGATCCTTATGTGGTTTGTTTAGAGGAACAGACATGCAATCACACTAGGTGTGGTTCATGAAAAGAAAACACATCCAATGACACCGGTGGATCCTTATGTGGTTTGTTTAGAGGAACACACATGCAATGACACTGGTGTGGTTCATGAAAAGAACAGACATGCAATGACTTATGTGGTTTGTTTAGAAGAATACACATGCCAAGACACTGGGTGTGGTTCATGAAAAGAACAGACATACAATGACACTGGTGGATCCTTATGTGGTTTCTTTAGAGGAACAGACATGCAATGACACTGGGTGTGGTTTATGAAAAGAAAACACATCTAATGACACTGGTGGATCCTTATGTGGTTCATGAAAAGAACAGACATACAGAGACACTGGTGGATCCTTATGTGGTTCGTCTAGAGTAACACACATGCAATGACATTGGGTGTGGTATCATGAAAAGAACAGACATACAATGATACTGGTGGATCCTTATGTGGTTTGTGAGAAGAATAGCCATGCAATGACACTGGTGGATCCTTATGTGGTTCATGAAAAGAACTGACATGCAATGACACTAGGTGTGGTTCATGAAAAGAACAGATATGCAATGACACCGGTGGATCCATGTGTGGTTTATGGACGTAACAGACATGCAATGACTCTAGCTGTGATTCATGAAAAGAACAGACATGCAATGACACTGGTGTATCCATGTGTGGTTCATGAGAAGAACACACATCCAATGACACTGGTGGATCCTTATGTGGTTCATGAAAAGAACATACATGCAGTGACACCGGTGGATCCTTATGTGGTTTTTCTAGAGGAACACACATGCAATGACACCGGGTGTGGTTCACGAAAAGAATAGACATGCAATGACTTATGTGGTTTGTTTAGAAGAACACACATGCAATGACACTGGTGTGGTTCATGAAAAGAACAGACATGCAATGACACTGGTGGATCCTTATGTGGTTTGTTTAGAAGAACACACATGCAATGACAGTGGTGGATCCTTATGTGGTTTGTGAGAAGAACACACATGCAATGACAGTGGTGGATCCTTATGTGGTTCATGAAAAAAACAGACATGCAGTGACACCGGTGGATCCTCCTGTGGTTTGTCTAGAGGAACACACATGCAATGACACTGGGTGTGGTTCATGAAAAGAACAGACATGCAATGACACTGGTGGATCCTTATGTGGTTTGTGAGAAGAACAAACATGCAATAACACTGGTGGATCCTTATGTGGTTCATGAAAAGAACTGACATGCAATGACACTGGGTGTGGTTCATGAAAAGAATATACATGCAATGACACTGGTGGATCCATGTGTGGTTCATGAGAAGAACACACATCCAATGACACTGGTGGATCCTTATGTGGTTCATGAAAAGAACATACATGCAGTGACACCGGTGGATCCTTATGTGGTTTGTCTAGAGGAACACACATGCAATGACACCGGGTGTGGTTCATGAAAAGAACAGACATGCAATGACTTATGTGGTTTGTTTAGAAGAACAAACATGCAATGACACTGGGTGTGTTTCATGAAAAGAACAGACATGCAATAACACTGGTGGATCCTTATGTGGTTTGTTTAGAGGAACAGACATGCAATCACACTGGGTGTGGTTCATGGAAAGAAAACACATCCAATGACACCGGTGGATCCTTATGTGGTTTGTTTAGAGGAACACATATGCAATGACACTGGTGTGGTTCATGAAAAGAACAGACATGCAATGACTTATGTGGTTTGTTTAGAAGAATACACATGCCATGACACTGGGTGTGGTTCATGAAAAGAACAGACATACAATGACACTGGTGGATCCTTATGTGGTTTCATTAGAGGAACAGACATGCAATGACACTGGGTGTGGTTTATGAAAAGAACACACATCCAATGACACTGGTGGATCCTTATGTGGTTCATGAAAAGAACAGACATACAGTGACACTAGTGGATCCTTATGTGGTTCGTCTAGAGGAACACACATGCAATGACATTGGGTGTGGTATCATAAAAAGAACAGACATACAATGATACTGGTGGATCCTTATGTGGTTTGTGACAAGAATAGCCATGCAATGACACTGGTGGATCCTTATGTGGTTCATGAAAAGAACTGACATGCAATGACACTAGGTGTGGTTCATGAAAAGAACAGATATGCAATGACACCGGTGGATCCATGTGTGGTTTATGGAAGTAACAGACATGCAATGACTCTAGCTGTGATTCATGAAAAGAACAGACATGCAATGACACTGGTGTATCCATGTGTGGTTCATGAAGAACACACATCCAATGACACTGGTGGATCCTTATGTGGTTCATGAAAAGAACATACATGCAGTGACACCGGTGGATCCTTCTGTGGTTTTTCTAGAGGAACACACATGCAATGACACCGGGTGTGGTTCATGAAAAGAACAGACATGCAATGACTTATGTGGTTTGTTTAGAAGAACACACATGCAATGACACTGGGTGTGGTTCATGAAAAGAACAGACATGCAATGACTTATGTGGTTTGTTTAGAAGAATACACATGCCATGACACTGGGTGTGGTTCATGAAAAGAACAGACATACAATGACACTGGTGGATCCTTATGTGGTTTGTTTAGAAGAACACACATGCAATGACAGTGGTGGATCCTTATGTGGTTTGTGAGAAGAACACACATGCAATGACAGTGGTGGATCCTTATGTGGTTCATGAAAAAAACAGACATGCAGTGACACCGGTGGATCCTTTTGTAGTTTGTCTAGAGGAACACACATGCAATGACACTGGGTGTGGTTCATGAAAAGAACAGACATGCAATGACACTGGTGGATCCTTATGTGGTTTGTGAGAAGAACAAACATGCAATAACACTGGTGGATCCTTATGTGGTTCATGAAAAGAACTGACATGCAATGACACTGGGTGTGGTTCATGAAAAGAATAGACATGCAATGACACTGGTGGATCCATGTGTGGTTCATGAGAAGAACACACATCCAATGACACTGGTGGATCCTTATGTGGTTCATGAAAAGAACAGACATGCAGTGACACCGGTGGATCCTTATGTGGTTTGTCTACAGGAACACACATGCAATGACACAGGGTGTGGTTCATGAAAAGAACAGACATGCAATGACTTATGTGGTTTGTTTAGAAGAACACACATGCAATGACACTGGGTGTGTTTCATGAAAATAACAGACATGCAATAACACTGGTGGATCCTTATGTGGTTTGTTTAGAGGAACAGACATGCAATCACACTGGGTGTGGTTCATGAAAAGAACACACATCCAATGACACCGGTGGATCCTTATGTGGTTTGTTTAGAGGAACACACATGCAATGACACTGGTGTGGTTCATGAAAAGAACAGACATGCAATGACTTATGTGGTTTGTTTAGAAGAATACACATGCCATGACACTAGGTGTGGTTCATGAAAAGAACAGACATACAATGACACTGGTGGATCCTTATGTGGTTTCTTTAGAGGAACAGACATGCAATGACACTGGGTGTGGTTTATGAAAAGAACACACATCCAATGACACTGGTGGATCCTTATGTGGTTCATGAAAAGAACAGACATACAGTGACACTAGTGGATCCTTATGTGGTTCGTCTAGAGGAACACACATGCAATGACATTGGGTGTGGTATCATAAAAAGAACAGACATACAATGATACTGGTGGATCCTTATGTGGTTTATGAGAAGAATAGCCATGCAATGACACTGGTGGATCCTTATGTGGTTCATGAAAAGAACTGACATGCAATGACACTAGGTGTGGTTCATGAAAAGAACAGATATGCAATGACACCGGTGGATCCATGTGTGGTTTATGGAAGTAACAGACATGCAATGACTCTAGCTGTGATTCATGAAAAGAACAGACATGCAATGACACTGGTGTATCCATGTGTGGTTCATGAGAACAACACACATCCAATGACACTGGTGGATCCTTATGTGGTTCATGAAAAGAACATACATGCAGTGACACCGGTGGATCCTTATGTGGTTTTTCTAGAGGAACACACATGCAATGACACCGGGTGTGGTTCATGAAAAGAACAGACATGCAATGACTTATGTGGTTTGTTTAGAAGAACACACATGCAATGACACTGGGTGTGGTTCATGAAAAGAACAGACATGCAATGACTTATGTGGTTTGTTTAGAAGAATACACATGCCATGACACTGGGTGTGGTTCATGAAAAGAACAGACATACAATGACACTGGTGGATCCTTATGTGGTTTGTTTAGAAGAACACACATGCAATGAGAGTGGTGGTTCCTTATGTGGTTTGTGAGAAGAACACACATGCAATGACAGTCGTGGATCCTTATGTGGTTCATGAAAAAAACAGACATGCAGTGACACCGGTGGATCCTTTTGTGGTTTGTCTAGAGGAACACACATGCAATGACACTGGGTGTGGTTCATGAAAAGAACAGACATGCAATGACACTGGTGGATCCTTATGTGGTTTGTGAGAAGAACAAACATGCAATAACACTGGTGGATCCTTATGTGGTTCATGAAAAGAACTGACATGCAATGACACTGGGTGTGGTTCATGAAAAGAATAGACATGCAATGACACTGGTGGATCCATGTGTGGTTCATGAGAAGAACACACATCCAATGACACTGGTGGATCCTTATGTGGTTCATGAAAAGAACAGACATGCAGTGACACCGGTGGATCCTTATGTGGTTTGTCTAGAGGAACACACATGCAATGACACCGGGTGTGGTTCATGAAAAGAACAGACATGCAATGACTTATGTGGTTTGTTTAGAAGAACACACATGCAATGACACTGGGTGTGTTTCATGAAAATAACAGACATGCAATAACACTGGTGGATCCTTATGTGGTTTGTTTAGAGGAACAGACATACAATCACACTGGGTGTGGTTCATGAAAAGAACACACATCCAATGACACCGGTGGATCCTTATGTGGTTTGTTTAGAGGAACACACATGGAATGACACTGGTGTGGTTCATGAAAAGAACAGACATGCAATGACTTATGTGGTTTGTTTAGAAGAATACACATGCCATGACACTGGGCGTGGTTCATGAAAAGAACAGACATACAATGACACTGGTGGATCCTTATGTGGTTTCTTTAGAGGAACAGACATGCAATGACACTGGGTGTGGTTTATGAAAAGAACACACATCCAATGACACTGGTGGATCCTTATGTGGTTCATGAAAAGAAAGACATACAGTGACACTAGTGGATCCTTATGTGGTTCGTCTAGAGGAACACACATGCAATGACATTGGGTGTGGTATCATAAAAAGAACAGACATACAATGATACTGGTGGATCCTTATGTGGTTTGTGAGAAGAATAGCCATGCAATGACACTGGTGGATCCTTATGTGGTTCATGAAAAGAACTGACATGCAATGACACTAGGTGTGGTTGATGAAAAGAACAGATATGCAATGACACCGGTGGATCCATGTGTGGTTTATGGAAGTAACAGACATGCAATGACTCTAGCTGTGATTCATGAAAAGAACAGACATGCAATGACACTAGTGTATCCATGTGTGGTTCATGAGAATAACACACATCCAATGACACTGGTGGATCCTTATGTGGTTCATGAAAAGAACATACATGCAGTGACACCGGTGGATCCTTATGTGGTTTTTCTAGAGGAACACACATGCAATGACACCGGGTGTGGTTCATGAAAAGAAAAGACATGCAATGACTTATGTGGTTTGTTTAGAAGAACACACATACAATGACACTGGTGGATCCTTATGTGTTTTGTGAGAAGAATAGACATGCAATGACTCTAGATGTGGTTCATGAAAAGAACAGACATGCAATTACACTAGGTGGATCCATGTGTGGTTTCTGGAAGTAACACACATGCAATGACTCTAGCTGTGGTTCATGAAAAGAACACACATGCAATTACACTAGGTGGATCCTTATGTGGTTTGTGGAAAGAACAGACATGCAATGACACTAGCTGTGATTCATGAAAAGAACAGACATGCAATGACACTGGTGGATCCATATGTGGTTTATGAAAACAACACACATGTAATGACACTAGGTGGATCCTTATGTGGTTTGTGAAAAGAACAGACATGTAATGACACTAGGTGTGGTTAATGAAAAGAACAGACATGCAATGACACTGGTAGATGGATGTGTGGTTTATGGAACTAACAGACATGCAATGACTCTAGCTATGATTCATGAAAAGAACAGACATGCAATGATACTGGTGGATCCATGTGTGGTTCATGAGAAGAACACACATCCAATGACACTTATGGATCATTATGTGGTTCATGGAAAGAACAAACATGCAGTGACACTGGTGGATCCTTATGTGGTTTGCCTAGAGGAACACACATGCAATGACACGCGGTGTGGTTTATGAAAAGAACAGACATGCAATGACTTATGTGGTTTGTTTAGAAGAACACACATGCAATGACACTGGGTGTGGTTCATGAAAAGAATATACATGCAATGACACTAGTGGATCGTTATGTGGTTTGTTTAGAGGAACAAACATGCAATGACACTGGGTGTGGTTGATGAAAAGAATAGACATGCAATAACACTGGTGGATCCTTATGTGGTTCATGAAAAGAACAGACATGTAGTGACACCGGTGGATCTTTATGTGGTTTGTCTAGAGGAACACACATGCAATGACACTCGGTGTGGTTCATGAAAAGAACAGACATGCAATGACACTGGTGGATCCATGTGTGGTTCATGAGAAGAACACACATCCAATGACACTTGTGGATCCTTATGTGGTTCATGAAAAGAACAGACATGAAGTGACACCGGTGGATCCTTATGTGGTTTGTCTAGAGGAACACACATGCAATGGCACTGGGTGTCTTTCATGAAAAGAACAGACATGCAATGACACTGGTGGATCCTTATGTGGTTTGTTTAGGGGAACAGACATGCAATCACACTAGGTGTGGTTCATGAAAAGAACACACATACAATGACACCAGTAGATCCTTATGTGGTTTGCTTAGAGGAACACACATGCAATGACACTGGGTGTGGTTCTTGAAAAGAACAGACATGCAATGACTTATGTGGTTTGTTTAGAAGAATACACATGCCATGACACTGGGTGTGGTTCATGAAAAGAACAGACATACAATGACACTGGTGGATCCTTATGTGGTTTCTTTAGTGGAATAGACATGCAATGACACTGGGTGTGGTATATGAAAAGAACACACATCCAATGACACTAGTGGATCCTTATGTTCTTAACGAAAAGAATAGACATAAAGTGACACTGGTGGATCCTTATGTGGTTCGTCTAGAGGAACACACATGCAATGACACTTGGTGTGGTTTCATGAAAAGAACAGACATACAATGATACTGGTGGATCCTTATGTGGTTTGTGAGAAGAATAGCCATGCAATGACACTGGTGGATCCTTATGTGGTTCATGAAAAGAACTGACATGCAATGACACTGGGTGTGGTTCATGAAAAGAACAGATATGCAATGACATTGGTGGATCCATGTGTGGTTTATGGAATTAACAGATATGCAATGACTCTAGCATTGATTCATGAAAAGAACAGACATGCAATGACACTGGTGTATCCATGTGTGGTTCATGAGAAGAACACACATCCAATGACACTGGTGGTTCATGAAAAGAACAGACATGCAGTGACACCGGTGGATTCTTATGTGGTCTGTCTAGAGGAACACACATGCAATGACACCGGGTGTGGTTCATGAAAAGAACAGACATGCAATGACTTATGTGGTTTGTTTAGAAGAACACACATGCAATGACACTAGGTGTGGTTCATGAAAAGAACAGACATGCAATAACACTGGTGGATCCTTGTGTGGTTTGTTTAGAAGAACACACATGCAAT
Source organism: Avena sativa (assembly GCA_916181665.1). Lineage (NCBI taxonomy): Eukaryota > Viridiplantae > Streptophyta > Magnoliopsida > Poales > Poaceae > Avena > Avena sativa. The sequence continues at coordinate 535,335,892 of OV702289.1, read as the reverse complement.
GACACTGGTGGATCCTTATGTGGTTTGTGAGAAGAACAGACATGCAATGACACTGGCTGTGGTTCATGAGAAAAACTGACATGCAATGACTCTAGCTGTGGTTCATGAAAAGAACAGACATGCAATTACACTAGGTGGATCCATGTGTGGTTTCTGGAAGTAACACACATGCAATGACTCTAGCTGTGGTTCATGAAAAGAACACACATGCAATGACACTGGTGGATCCATGTGTGGTCTGTGAAAATAACAGACATGTAGTGACACTGGTGCATCCTTATGTGGTTCATGAAAAAAACAGACATGCAGTGACACCGGTGGATCCTTTTGTGGTTTGTCTAGAGGAACACACATGCAATGACATTGGGTGTGGTTCATGAAAAGAACAGACATGTAATGACACTGGTGGATCCTTATGTGGTTTGTGAGAAGAACAGACATGCAATGACACTGGTGGATCCTTATGTGGTTCATGAAAAGAACTGACATGCAATGACACTAGGTGTTGTTCATGAAAAGAACAGACATGTAATGACACTAGTGGATCCATGTGTGGTTCATGAGAAGAACACACATCCAATGACACTGGTGGATCATTATGTGGTTCATGAAAAGAACAGACATGAAGTGACACCGGTGGATCCTTATGTGGTTTGTCTAGAGGAACACACATGCAATGACACTGGGTGTGGTTCATGAAAAGAACAGACATGCAATGACTTATGTGGTTTGTTTAGAAGAACACACATGCAATGACACTGAGTGTGGTTCATGAAAAGAACAGACATGCAATGACACTGGTGGATCCTTATGTGGTTTGTTTAGAGGAACAAACATGCAATGACACTAGGTGTGGTTGATGAAAAGAACAGACATGCAATGATACTGGTGGATCCTTATGTGGTTCATGAAAAGAACAAACATGTAGTGACACTGGTGGATCCTTATGTGGTTTGTCTAGAGGAACACACATGCAATGACAGTGGGTGTGGTTCAATAAAAGAACAGACATGCAATGACACTGGTGGATCCTTATGTGGTTTGTGAGAAGAACTGACATGCAATGACTTATGTGGTTTGTTTAGAAGAACACACATGCAATGACACTAGGTGTGGTTCATGAAAAGAACAGACATGCAATGACACTGGTGGATCCTTATGTGGTTTGTTAAGAAGAACACACATGCAATGACACTGATGGATCCTTATGTCGTTTGTGAGAAGAACAGACATGCAATGACATTGGCTGTGGTTCATGAGAAAAACTGACATGCAATGACTCTATCTGTGGTTCATGAAAAGAACAGACATGCAATTACACTAGGTGGATCCAAGTGTGGTTTCTGGAAGTAACACACATGTAATGACTCGAGCTGTGGTTCATGAAAAGAACACACATGCAATGACACTGGTGGATCCATGTGTGGTCTGTGAAAAGAACAGACATGCAGTGATACTGGTGGATCCTTATGTGGTTCATGAAAAAAAACAGACATGCAGTGACACCGGTGGATCCTTTTGTGGTTTGTCTAGAGGATCACACATGCAATGACACTGGGTGTGGTTCATGAAAAGAACAGACATGTAATGAAACTGGTGGATCCTTATGTGGTTTATGAGAAGAACAGACATGCAATGACACTGGTGGATCCTTATGTGGTTCATGAAAAGAACTGACATGCAATGACACTAGGTGTTGTTCATGAAAAGAATAGACATGTAATAATACCGGTGGATCCATGTGTGGTTTATGGAAGTAACAGACATGCAATGACTCTAGCTGTGATTCATGAAAAGAACAGACATGCAATGACACTGGTGGATCCATGTGTGGTTCATGAGAAGAACACACATCCAATGACATTGGTGGATCATTATGTGGTTCATGAAAAGAACAGACATGCAGTGACACCGGTGGATTCTTATGTGGTCTGTCTAGAGGAACACACATGCAATGACACCGGGTGTGGTTCATCAAAAGAACAGACATGCAATGACTTATGTGGTTTGTTTAGAAGAACACACATGCAATGACACTAGGTGTGGTTCATGAAAAGAACAGACATGCAATGACACTGGTGGATCCTTATGTGGTTTGTTTAGAAGAACACACATGCAATGACACTAGTGTATCCTTATGTGGTTTGTGAGAAGAACAAACATGCAATGACACTGGCCGTGGTTCATGAGAAAAACTGACATGCAATGACTCTAGCTGTGGTTCATGAAAAGAACAGACATGCAATTACACTAGGTGGATCCATGTGTGGTTTCTGGAAGTAACACACATGCAATGACTCTTTCTGTGGGTCATGAAAAGAACACACATGCAATGACACTGGTGGATCCATGTGTAGTCTGTGAAAATAACAGACATGTAGTGATACTGGTGGATCCTTATGTGGTTCATGAAAAAAACAGACATGCAGTGACACCGGTGGATCCTTTTGTGGTTTGTCTAGAGGAACACACATGCAATGACATTGGAGGTGGTTCATGAAAAGAACAGACATGTAATGACACTGGTGGATCCTTATGTGGTTTGTGAGAAGAACAAACATGCAATGACACTGGTGGATCCTTATGTGGTTCATGAAAAGAACTGGCATGCAATGACACTAGGTGTTGTTCATGAAAAGAACAGACATGTAATGACACTGGTGGATCCATGTGTGGTTCATGAGAAAAACACACATCCAATGACACTGGTGGATCATTATGTGGTTCATGAAAAGAACAGACATGCAGTGAAACCAGTGGATCCTTATGTGGTTTGTCTAGAGGAACACACATGCAATGACACTAGGTGTGGTTCATGAAAAGAACAGACATGCAATGACTTATGTGGTTTGTTTAGAAGAACACACATGCAATGACACTGGGTGTGGTTCATGAAAAGAACAGACATGCAATGACACTGGTGGATCCTTATGTGGTTTGTATAGAGGAACAAACATGCAATGACACTAGGTGTGGTTGATGAAAAGAACAGACATGCAATGATACTGGTGGATCCTTATGTGGTTCATGAAAAGAACAGACATGTAGTGACACTGGTGGATCCTTATGTGGTTTGTCTAGAGGAACACACATGCAATGACACTAGTGTGGTTCAAGAAAAGAACAGACATGCAATGACACTGGTGGATCCTTATGTGGTTTGTGAGAAGAACAGACATGCAATGACGTATGTGGTTTGTTTAGAAGAACACACATGCAATGACACTAGGTGTGGTTCATGAAAAGAACAGACATGCAATGACACTGGTGGATCCTTATGTGGTTTGTTTAGAAGAACACACATGCAATGACACTGATGGATCCTTATGTCGTTTGTGAGAAGAACAAACATGCAATGACATTTGCTGTGGTTCATGAGAAAAACTGACATGCAATGACTCTAGCTGTGGTTCATGAAAAGAACAGACATGCAATTACACTAGGTGGATCCATGTGTGGTTTCTGGAAGTAACACACATGCAATGACTCTAGCTGTGGTTGATGAAAAGAACACACATGTAATGACACTGGTGGATCCATGTGTGGTCTGTGAAAAGAACAGACATGCAGTGAGACTGGTGGATCCTTATGTGGTTCATGAAAAAAACAGACATGCAGTGACACCGATGGATCCTTTTGTGGTTTATCTAGAGGATCACACAAGCAATGACACTGGGTGTGGTTCATGAAAAGAACAGACATGTAATGAAACTGGTGGATCCTTATGTGGTTTGTGAGAAGAACAGACACGCAATGACACTGGTGGATCCTTATGTGGTTTGTGAGAAGAACAGACATGCAATGACACTGGTGGATCCTTACGTGGTTCATCAAAAGAACTGACATGCAATGACACTAGGTGTTGTTCATGAAAAGAACAGACATGTAATGACACCGGTGGATCCATGTGTGGTTTATGGAAGTAACAAACATGCAATGCCTCTAGTTGTGATTCATGAAAAGAACTGACATGCAATGACACTGGTGGATCCATGTGTGGTTCATGAGAAGAACACACATCCAATGACACTGGTGGATCATTAGGTGGTTCATGAAAAGAACAGACATGCAGTGACACCGGTGGATCCTTATGTGGTTTGTCTAGAGGAACACACATGCAATGACACTGGGTGTGGTTCATGAAAAGAATAGACATGCAATGACTTATGTGGTTTGTTTAGAATAACACACATGCAATGACACTGGGTGTGGTTCATGAAAAGAACAGACATGAAATGACACTGGTGGATCCTTATGTGGTTTGTTTACAGGAACAAACATGCAATGACACTAGGTGTGGTTGATGAAAAGAACAGACATGCAATGATACTGGTGGATCCTTATGTGGTTCATGAAAAGAACAGACATGTAGTGACACTGGTGGATCCTTATGTGGTTTGTCTAGAGGAACACACATGCAATGACACTGGGTGTGGTTCAAGAAAAGAACAGACATGCAATGACACTAGTGGATCCTTATGTGGTTTGTGAGAAGAGCAGACATGCAATGACTTATGTGGTTTTTTTAGAAGAACACACATGCAATGACACTAGGTGTGGTTCATGAAAAGAACAGACATGCAATGACACCGGTGGATCCTTATGTGGTTTGTTTAGAAGAACACACATGCAATGACACTGGTGGATCCTTATGTCGTTTGTGAGAAGAACAGACATGCTATGACACTGGGTGTGGTTCATGAGAAAAACTGACATGCAATGACTCTAGCCGTGGTTCACGAAAAGAACAAACATGCAATTACACTAGGTGGATCCATGTGTGGTTTCTGGAAGTAACACACATGCAATGACTCTAGCTGTGGTTCATGAAAAGAACACACATGCAATGACACTGGTGGATCCATGTGTGGTCTGTGAAAAGAACAGACATGCAGTGAGACTGGTGGATCCTTATGTGGTTCATGAAAAAAACAAACATGCAGTGACACCGGTGGATCCTTTTGTGGTTTGTCTAGAGGAACACACATGAAATGACACTAGGTGTGGTTCATGAAAATAATAGACATGTAATGACACTAGTGGATCCTTATGTGGTTTGTGAGAAGAACATACATGCAATGACACTGGTGGATCCTTATGTGGTTCATGAAAATAAGTGACATGCAATGACACTTGGTGTGGTTCATTGAAATGAATAGACATGCAATGACACCGGTGGATCCATGCGTGGTTTATGGAAGTAACAGACATGCAATGACTCTAGCTATGATTCATGAAAAGAACAGACATGCAATGACACTGGTGGATCCTTATGTGGTTTGTGAGAAGAACAAACATGCAATAACACTGGTGGATCCTTATGTGGTTCATGAAAAGAACTGACATGCAATGACACTGGGTGTGGTTCATGAAAAGAATAGACATGCAATGACACTGGTGGATCCATGTGTGGTTCATGAGAAGAACACACATCCAATGACACTGGTGGATCATTATGTGGTTCATGAAAATAACAGACATGAAGTGACACAGTGGATCCTTATGTGGTTTGTCTAGAGGAACACACATGCAATGACACTGGGTGTGGTTCATGAAAAGAACAGACATGCAATGACTTATGTGGTTTGTTTAGAAGAACACACATGCAATGACACTGGGTGTGGTTCATGAAAAGAACAGACATGCAATGACACTGGTGGATCCTTATGTGGTTTGTTTAGAGGAACAGACATGCAATGACACTAGGTGTGGTTGTTGAAAAGAACAGACATGCAATGATACTGGTGGATCCTTATTTGGTTCATGAAAAAAACAGACATGAAGTGACACCGGTGGATCCTTTTGTGGTTTGTCTAGAGGAACACACATGCAATGACACTCGGTGTGGTTCATGAAAAGAACAGACATGTAATGATACTGGTGGATCCTGATGTGGTTTGTGAGAAGAATAGACATGTAATGACACTGGTGGATCCTTATGTGGTTTATGGGAAGAACAGACATGCAATGACACTGGTGGATCCTTATGTGGTTCATGAAAAGAACTGACATGCAATGACACTAGGTGTTGTTCATGAAAAGACCAGACATGTACTGACACCGGTGGATCCATGTGTGGTTTATGGAAGTAACAGACATGCAATGACTCTAGCTGTGATTCATGAAAAGGACAGACATGCAATGACACTGGTGGATCCATGTGTGGTTCATGAGAAGAACACACATCCAATGACACTGGTGGATCATTATGTGGTTCATGAAAAGAACAGACATGCAGTGACACTGGTGGATCCTTATGTGGTTTGCCTAGAGGAACACACATGCAATGACACTGGGTGTGGTTCATGAAAAGAACAGACATGCAATGACTCATGTGGTTTGTTTAGAAGAACACACATGCAATGACACTAGGGGTGGTTCATGAAAAGAATAGACATGCAATCACACTGGTGGATCCTTATGTGGTTTGTTTAGAGGAACAAACATGCAATGCCACTAGGTGTGGTTGATGAAAAGAACAGACATGCAATGATACTGGTGGATCCTTATGTCGTTCATGAAAAGAACAGACATGTAGTGACACTGGTGGATCCTTATATGGTTTGTCTAGAGGAACACACATGCAATGACACTGGGTGTGGTTCAAGAAAAGAATAGACATGCAATGACACTGGTGGATCCTTATGTGGTTTGTTTAGAGGAACACACATGCAATGACACTGGGTGTGGTTCATGAAAAGAACAGACATGCAATGACTTATGTGGTTTGTTTAGAAGAACACACATGCAATGACACTGGTGGATCCTTATGTGGTTTGTGAGAAGAACAGACATGCAATGACACTGGGTGTGGTTCATGAGAAAAACTGACATGCAATGACTCTAGCTGTGGTTCATGAAAAGAACAGACATGCAATTACACTAGGTGGATCCATGTGTGGTTTATGGAAGTAACACACATGCAATGACTCTAGCTGTGGTTCATGAAAAGAACACACATGCAATGACACTGGTGGATCCATGTGTGCTCTGTGAAAAGAATAGACATGCAGTGAGACTGGTGGATCCTTATGTGGTTCATTAAAAAAACAGACATGCAGTGACACCGGTGGATCCTTTTGTGGTTTGTCTAGAGGAACACACATGCAATGACACTAGGTGTGGTTCATGAAAACAACAAACATGTAATGACACTGGTGGATCCTTATGTGGTTTGTGAGAAGAACAGACATGCAATGGCACTGGTGGATCCTTATGTGGTTCATGAAAAGAAGTGACATGCAATGACACTAGGTGTGGTTCATTGAAATGAATAGACATGCAATGACACCGGTGGATCCAGTGTGGTTTATGGAAGTAACAGACATGCAATGACTCTAGCTATGATTCATGAAAAAACAGACATGCAATGACACTTGTGGATCCATGTGTGGTTCATGAGAAGAACACACATCCAATGACACTGGTGGATCATTATGTGGTTCATGAAAAGAACAGACATGAAGTGACACCGGTGGATCCTTATGTGGTTTGTCTAGAGGAACACACATGCAATGACACTGGGTGTGGTTCATGAAAAGAACAAACATGCAATGACTTATGTGGTTTGTTTAGAAGAACACACATGCAATGACACTGGGTGAGGTTCATCAAAAGAACAGACATGCAATGACACTGGTGGATCCTTATGTCGTTTATTTAGAGGAATAGACATGCAATGACACTAGGTGTGGTTGTTGAAAAGAACAGACATGCAATGATACTGGTGGATCCTTATTTGGTTCATGAAAAAAACAGACATGCAGTGACACCGGTGGACCCTTTTGTGGTTTGTCTAGAGTAACACACATGCAATGACACTGGGTGTGGTTCATGAAAAGAACAGACATGAAATGACACTGGTGGATCCTTATGTGGTTTGTGAGAAGAATAGACATGCAATGACACTGGTGGATCCTTATGTGGTTTGTGAGAAGAACAGACATGAAATGACACTGGTGGATCCTTATGTGGTTCATGAAAAGAACTGACATGCAATGACACTAGGTGTTGTTCATGAAAAGAACAGACATGTAATGACACCGGTGGATCCATGTGTGGTTTATGGAAGTAACAGACATGCAATGACTCTAGCTGTGATTCATGAAAAGAACAGACATGCAATGATACTGGTGGATCCTTATGTGGTTCATGAAAAGAACAGACATGTAGTGACACTGGTGGATCCTTATGTGGTTTGTCTAGAGGAACACACATGCAATGACACTGGGTGTGGTTCAAGAAAAGAACAGACATGCAATGACACTAGTGGATCCTTATGTGGTTTGTGAGAAGAGCAGACATGCAATGACTTATGTGGTTTTTTTAGAAGAACACACATGCAATGACACTAGGTGTGGTTCATGAAAAGAACAGACATGCAATGACACCGGTGGATCCTTATGTGGTTTGTTTAGAAGAACACACATGCAATGACACTGGTGGATCCTTATGTCGTTTGTGAGAAGAACAGACATGCTATGACACTGGGTGTGGTTCATGAGAAAAACTGACATGCAATGACTCTAGCCGTGGTTCACGAAAAGAACAAACATGCAATTACACTAGGTGGATCCATGTGTGGTTTCTGGAAGTAACACACATGCAATGACTCTAGCTGTGGTTCATGAAAAGAACACACATGCAATGACACTGGTGGATCCATGTGTGGTCTGTGAAAAGAACAGACATGCAGTGAGACTGGTGGATCCTTATGTGGTTCATGAAAAAAACAGACATGCAGTGACACCGGTGGATCCTTTTGTGGTTTGTCTAGAGGAACACACATGAAATGACACTAGGTGTGGTTCATGAAAATAATAGACATGTAATGACACTAGTGGATCCTTATGTGGTTTGTGAGAAGAACATACATGCAATGACACTGGTGGATCCTTATGTGGTTCATGAAAATAAGTGACATGCAATGACACTTGGTGTGGTTCATTGAAATGAATAGACATGCAATGACACCGGTGGATCCATGCGTGGTTTATGGAAGTAACAGACATGCAATGACTCTAGCTATGATTCATGAAAAGAACAGACATGCAATGACACTGGTGGATCCTTATGTGGTTTGTGAGAAGAACAAACATGCAATAACACTGGTGGATCCTTATGTGGTTCATGAAAAGAACTGACATGCAATGACACTGGGTGTGGTTCATGAAAAGAATAGACATGCAATGACATTGGTGGATCCATGTGTGGTTCATGAGAAGAACACACATCCAATGACACTGGTGGATCATTATGTGGTTCATGAAAATAACAGACATGAAGTGACACAGTGGATCCTTATGTGGTTTGTCTAGAGGAACACACATGCAATGACACTGGGTGTGGTTCATGAAAAGAACAGACATGCAATGACTTATGTGGTTTGTTTAGAAGAACACACATGCAATGACACTGGGTGTGGTTCATGAAAAGAACAGACATGCAATGACACTAGTGGATCCTTATGTGGTTTGTTTAGAGGAACAGACATGCAATGGCACTAGGTGTGGTTGATGAAAAGAACAGACATGCAATGATACTGGTGGATCCTTATGTCGTTCATGAAAAGAACAGACATGTAGTGACACTGGTGGATCCTTATATGGTTTGTCTAGAGGAACACACATGCAATGACACTGGGTGTGGTTCAAGAAAAGAATAGACATGCAATGACACTGGTGGATCCTTATGTGGTTTGTTTAGAGGAACACACATGCAATGACACTGGGTGTGGTTCATGAAAAGAACAGACATGCAATGACTTATGTGGTTTGTTTAGAAGAACACACATGCAATGACACTGGTGGATCCTTATGTGGTTTGTGAGAAGAACAGACATGCAATGACACTGGGTGTGGTTCATGAGAAAAACTGACATGCAATGACTCTAGCTGTGGTTCATGAAAAGAACAGACATGCAATTACACTAGGTGGATCCATGTTTGGTTTATGGAAGTAACACACATGCAATGACTCTAGATGTGGTTCATGAAAAGAACACACATGCAATGACACTGGTGGATCCATGTGTGCTCTGTGAAAAGAATAGACATGCAGTGAGACTGGTGGATCCTTATGTGGTTCATTAAAAAAACAGACATGCAGTGACACCGGTGGATCCTTTTGTGGTTTGTCTAGAGGAACACACATGCAATGACACTAGGTGTGGTTCATGAAAACAACAAACATGTAATGACACTGGTGGATCCTTATGTGGTTTGTGAGAAGAACAGACATGCAATGGCACTGGTGGATCCTTATGTGGTTCATGAAAAGAAGTGACATGCAATGACACTAGGTGTGGTTCATTGAAATGAATAGACATGCAATGACACCGGTGGATCCAGTGTGGTTTATGGAAGTAACAGACATGCAATGACTCTAGCTATGATTCATGAAAAAACAGACATGCAATGACACTTGTGGATCCATGTGTGGTTCATGAGAAGAACACACATCCAATGACACTGGTGGATCATTATGTGGTTCATGAAAAGAACAGACATGAAGTGACACCGGTGGATCCTTATGTGGTTTGTCTAGAGGAACACACATGCAATGACACTGGGTGTGGTTCATGAAAAGAACAGACATGCAATGACTTATGTGGTTTGTTTAGAAGAACACACATGCAATGACACTGGGTGAGGTTCATCAAAAGAACAGACATGCAATGACACTGGTGGATCCTTATGTTGTTTATTTAGAGGAATAGACATGCAATGACACTAGGTGTGGTTGTTGAAAAGAACAGACATGCAATGATACTGGTGGATCCTTATTTGGTTCATGAAAAAAACAGACATGCAGTGACACCGGTGGACCCTTTTGTGGTTTGTCTAGAGTAACACACATGCAATGACACTGGGTGTGGTTCATGAAAAGAACAGACATGAAATGACACTGGTGGATCCTTATGTGGTTTGTGAGAAGAATAGACATGCAATGACACTGGTGGATCCTTATGTGGTTTGTGAGAAGAACAGACATGAAATGACACTGGTGGATCCTTATGTGGTTCATGAAAAGAACTGACATGCAATGACACTAGGTGTTGTTCATGAAAAGAACAGACATGTAATGACACCGGTGGATCCATGTGTGGTTTATGGAAGTAACAGACATGCAATGACTCTAGCTGTGATTCATGAAAAGAATAGACATGCAATGACACTGGTGGATCCATGTGTGGTTCATGGGAAGAACACACATCCAATGACACTGGTGGATCATTATGTGGTTCATGAAAAGAACATACATGCAGTGACACCGGTGGATCCTTATGTGGTTTGTCTAGAGGAACACACATGCAATGACACTGGGTGTGGTTCATGAAAAGAACAGACATGCAATGACTTTTGTGGTTTGTTTAGAAGAACACACATGCAATGACACTTGGTGTGGTTCAAGAAAAGAACAGACATGCAATGACACTGGTGGATCCTTATGTGGTTTGTGAGAAGAACAGACATGCAATGACTTATGTGGTTTGTTTAGAAGAACACACATGCAATGACACTAGGTGTGGTTCATGAAAAGAACAGACATGCAATGACACTGGTATATCCTTATGTGGTTTGTTTAGAAGAACACACATGCAATGACACTGGCTGTGGTTCATGAGAAAAACTGACATGTAATGACTCTAGGTGTGGTTCATGAAAAGAACAGACATGCAATTACACTAGGTGGATCCATGTGTGGTTTCTGGAAGTAACACACATGCAATGACTCTAGCTGTGGTTCATGAAAAGAACACACATGCAATGACACTGGTGGATCCATGTGTGGTCTGTGAATAGAACAGACATGTAGTGAGACTGGTGGATCCTTATGTGGTTCATGAAAAAAACAGACATGCAGTGACACCGGTGGATCCCTTTGTGGTTTGTCTAGAGGAACACACATGCATTGACACTGGGTGTGGTTCATGAAAAGAAGAGACATGTAATGACACTGGTGGATCCTTATGTGGTTTGTGAGAAGAACAGAGATCCAATGACACTGGTGGATCCTTATGTGGTTCATGAAAACAAGTGACATGCAATGACACTGGGTGTGGTTCATTGAAATGAACAGACATGCAATGATACCGGTGGATCCATTTGTGGTTTATGGAAGTAACAAAGATGCAATGACTCTAGCTATGATTCATGAAAATAACAGACATGCAATGACACTGGTGGATCCATGTGTGGTTCATGAGAAGAACACACATCCAATGACACTGGTGGATCATTATGTGGTTCATGAAAAGAACAGACATGAAGTGACACCGGTGGATCCTTATGTGGTTTGTCTAGAGGAACACACATGCAATGACACTGGGTGTGGTTCATGAAAAGAACAGACATGCAATGACTTATGTGGTTTGTTTAGAAGAACACACATGCAATGACACTTGGTTTGGTCATGAAAAGAACAAACATGCAATGACACTGGTGGATCCTTATGTGGTTTTTTAGAGGAACAGACATGCAATGACACTAGGTGTGGTTGTTGAAAAGAACAGACATGCAATGATACTAGTGGATCCTTATTTGGTTCATGAAAAAAACAGACATGCAGTGACACCGGTGGACCCTTTTGTGGTTTGTCTAGAGGAACACACATGCAATGACACTGGGTGTGGTTCATGAAAAGAACAGACATGTAATAACACTGGTGGATCCTTATGTGGTTTGTGAGAAGAATAGACATGCAATGACACTGGTGGATCCTTATGTGGTTTGTGAGAAGAACATACATGCAATGACACTGGTGGATCCTTATGTGGTTCATGAAAAGAACTGACATGCAATGACACTAGGTGTTGTTCATGAAAAGAACAGACATGTAATGACACCGGTGGATCCATGTGTGGTTTATGGAAGTAACAGACATGCAATGACTCTAGCTGTGATTCATGAAAAGAACAGACATGCAATGACACTGGTGGATCTATGTGTGGTTCATGGGAAGAACACACATCCAATGACACTGGTGGATCATTATGTGGTTCATGAAAAGAACATACATGCAGTGACACCGGTGGATCCTTATGTGGTTTGTCTAGAGGAACACACATGCAATGACACTGGGTGTGGTTCATGAAAATAACAGACATGCAATGACTTTTGTGGTTTGTTTAGAAGAACACACATGCAATGACACTGGGTGTGGTTCATGAAAAGAACAGACATGCAATGACACTGGTGGATCCTTATGTGGTTTGTTTAGAGGAACAAACATGCAATGACACTAGGTGTGGTTGATGAAAAGAACAGACATGCAATGATACTGGTGGATCCTTATGTGGTTCATGAAAAGAACAGACATGTAGTGACACTGGTGGATCCTTATGTGGTTTGTCTAGAGGAACACACATGCAATGACACTGGGTTTGGTTCAAGAAAAGAATAGACATGCAATGACACTGGTGGATCCTTATGTGGTTTGTGAGAAGAACAGACATGCAATGACTTATGTGGTTTGTTTAGAAGAACACACATGCAATGACAGTGGTGTGGTTCATGAAAAGAACAGACATGCAATGACACTGGTATATCCTTATGTGGTTTGTTTAGAAGAACACACATGCAATGACACTGGTGGATCGTTATGTGGTTCATGAAAAGAAGTGACATGCAATGACACTGGGTGTGGTTCATTAAAATGAACAGACATGCAATGATACCGGTGGATCCATGTGTGGTTTATGGAAGTAACAGAGATGCAATGACTCTAGCTATGATTCATGAAAAGAACAGACATGCAATGACACTAGTGGATCCATTTGTGGTTCATGAGAAGAACACACATCCAATGACACTGGTGGATCATTATGTGGTTCATGAAAAGAACAGACATGAAGTGACACCGGTGGATCCTTATGTGGTTTGTCTAGAGGAACACACATGCAATGACACTGGGTGTGGTTCATGAAAAGAACAGACATGCAATGACTTATGTGGTTTGTTTAGAAGAACACACATGTAATGACACTTGGTTTGGTCATGAAAAGAACAGACATGCAATGACACTGGTGGATCCTTATGTGTTTTTTTAGAGGAAGAGACATGCAATGACACTGGTGGATCCGTATCTGGTTCATGAAAAGAACAGACATGTAGTGACACTGGTGGATCCTTATGTGGTTTGTCTAGAGGAACACACATGCAATGACACTGGGTGTGGTTCAAGAAAAGAACAGACATGCAATGACACTGCTGGATCCTTATGTGGTTTGTGAGAAGAACAGACATGCAATGACACTGGTGGATCCTTATGTGGTTCATGAAAAGAACTGACATGCAATCACACTGGGTGTGGTTCATTCAAAGAACAGACATGCAATGACACCGGTGGATCCATGTGTGGTTTATGGAAGTAACAGACATGCAATGACTCTAGCCGTGGTTCATGAAAAGAACAGACATGTAATGACACCGGTGGATCCATGTGTGGTTTATGGAAGTTAAAGACATGCAATGACTCTAGCTGTGATTCATGAAAAGAACAGACATGCAATGACACTGGTGGATCCATGTGTGGTTCATGAGAAGAACACACATCCAATGACACTGGTGGATCATTATGTGGTTCATGAAAAGAACAGACATGCAGTGACACCGGTGGATCCTTATGTGGTTTGTCTAGAGGAACACACATGCAATGACACTGGTGTGGTTCATGAAAAGAACAAACATGCAATGACTTATGTGGTTTGTTTAGAAGAACACACATGCAATGACACTGGGTGTGGTTCATGAAAAGAACAGACATGCAGTGACAATGGTGGATCCTTATGTGGTTTGTTTAGAGGAACAGACATGCAATGACACTAGGTGTGGTTGATGAAAAGAACAGACATGCAATGACACAGGTGGATCCTTATGTGGTTCATGAAAAGAACAGACATGTAGTGACACTGGTGGATCCTTATGTGGTTTGTCTAGGGGAACACACATGCAATAACACTGGGTGTGGTTCAAGAAAAGAACAAACATGCAATGACACTGGTGGATCCTTATGTGGTTTGTGAGAAGAACACACATGCAATGACTTATGTGGTTTGTTTAGAAGAATACACATGCAATGACACTAGGTGTGGTTGATGAAAAGAACAGACATGCAATGACACTGGTGGATCCTTATGTGGTTTGTTTAGAAGAACACACATGCAATGACACTAGTGGATCCTTATGTGGTTTGTGAGAAGAACAGACATGCAATGACACTGGCTGTGGTTCATGAGAAAAACTGACATGCAATGACTCTAGCTGTGGTTCATGAAAAGAACAGACATGCAATTACACTAGGTGGATCCATGTGTGGTTTCTGGAAGTAACACACATGCAATGACTCTAGCTGTGGTTCATGAAAAGAACACACATGCAATGACACTGGTGGATCCATGTGTGGTCTGTGAAAAGAATAGACATGTAGTGAGACTGGTGGATCCTTATGTGGTTCATGAAAAAAACAGACATGCAGTGACACCGGTGGATCCTTTTGTGGTTCGTCTAGAGGAACACACATGCAATGACACTGGGTGTGGTTCTTGAAAAGAATAGACATGTAATGACACTGGTGGATCCTTATGTGGTTTGTGAGAAGAACAGAAATGCAATGACACTGGTGGATCCTTATGTGGTTCATGAAAAGAAGTGACATGCAATGACACTAGGTGTGGTTCATTGAAATGAACAGACATGCAATTACACCGGTGGATCCATGTGTGGTTTATGGAAGTAATAGACATGCAATGACTCTAGCTATGATTCATGGAAAGAACAGACATGCAATGACACTGGTGGATCCATGTGTGGTTCATGAGAAGAACACACATCCAATGACACTGGTGGATCATTATGTGGTTCATGAAAAGAACAGACATGAAGTGACACCGGTGGATCCTTATGTGGTTTGTCTAAAGGAACACACATGCAATGACACTGGGTGTGGTTCATGAAAAGAACAGACATGCAATGACTTATGTGGTTTGTTTAGAAGAACACACATGCAATGACACTGGGTTTGGTCATGAAAAGAACAGACATGCAATGACACTGGTGGATCCTTATGTGGTTTGTTTAGAGGAACAGACATGCAATGACACTAGTTGTGGTTCAAGAAAAGAACAGACATGCAATGGCACTGGTGGATCCTTATGTGATTTATGAGAAGAACAGACATGCAATGACACTGGTGGATCCTTATGGTTCATGAAAAGAACTAACATGCAATCACACTGGGTGTGGTTCATTCAAAGAACAGACATGCAATGACACTGGTGGATCCATGTGTGGTTTATGGAAGTAACAGACATGCAATGACTCTAGCCGTGGTTCATGAAAAGAACAAATATGTAATGACACCGGTGGATCCATTTTTGGTTTATGGAAGTAACAAACATGCAATGACTCTAGCTGTGATTCATGAAAAGAACAGACATGCAATGACACTGGTGGATCCTTATGTGGTTCATGAAAAGAACTGACATGCAATGACACTGGGTGTGGTTCATGAAAAGAATAGACATGCAATGACACTGGTGGATCCATGTGTGGTTCATGAGAAGAACACACATCCAATGACACTGGTGGATCATTATGTTGTTCATGAAAAGAACAAACATGCAGTGACACCGGTGGATCCTTATGTGGTTTGTCTAGAGGAACAGACATGCAATGACACTATTGTGGTTCATGAAAAGAACAGACATGCAATGACTTATGTGGTTTGTTTAGAAGAACACACATGCAATGACACTGGGTGTGGTTCATGAAAAGAACAGACATGTAGTGACACCGGTGGATCCTTATGTGGTTTGTCTAGAGGAACAGACATGCAATGACACTGGTGTGGTTCATGAAAAGAACAGACATGCAATGACTTATATGGTTTGTTTAGAAGAACACACATGCAATGACACTGGGTGTGGTTCATGAAAAGAATAGACATGCAGTGACACTTGTGGATCCTTATGTGGTTTGTTTAGAGGAACAGACATGCAATGACACTATGTTGGAGGAATAACCCCGGGTAGGGTCACTCCGGGGTATAAGGGCCAAGTCAGCCGAGGTTCGGAAAGGTCAAAGCGGATGCTGGCCAAGTCACCTCAAGGCAGGCCGGATCACGGAGTAACCCGAACCAGACGGGTCGCCTAACATTGTCTCGTCCGACTCAAGGAGTAAGTCGGAAATACTTGTCTGGCTTATATGCAGGAACAGGTGTGGCCGGATCAACTGTGATCCGGATCCTCGCTTAGCTTCTAGGAGAAGGAAGGAATCTCTCTGGTCAAAAAAGAAGGTCCGGTGCGTACTGGATGAGCGAATAAAGGAAGGGCAGGACCACCGGATCGTGGACGACAAGGGTGACGACGCTCACGTCGGCTGACGCGGGCGCCACAGAGGCTACGTCGCTAAAGCAAGTGTGACGCGGGGGAAAAGCACCCCTGTCGGGTTACTACTTTGGGAGGGGGCATATTCTTAGGAATATGCCTCCACGTATGCCCTAGGCCAGGACCGAACCACCTCTATATAAGGGGGGGTTGGGGTTCTAGTAAGGGGGTTGGGTTCTTTCTAGTTAGTTGAGCACTAGCGGATCTAGGGTTCTTGGGCTAGTTGGTAGGCAAGAGTAAGAGAGTTTCTTCTTCCTCCTCTTGTCAATACAGCTCGCGGAGCACTTGTAATCTCGGAGATTGAACATCAATACGAAGCTTCTGTGTAGAGAATCACTCTACTATCCCTTCCTGGATTCCCCTAGCGCATATTAGTCCCCACCTTTAGCCTATCCATGGCATCTGCCGTGACACCACCACAACAGTTGGCGCCCACCTTCGGGCTAGCGGCGCTAGCAGAGGTGAAGATCTGGACGGGAAACTTCATCGGCACCGGCGAACGCATCGTCTCCGGGCTCGTTCAGCGCTTTGGAGCGCTGGACTACGTCAGCGACAACGCTGGCTACTTCGGCACGTGCCCCGTTCCGTGCAACGGCATCTTCGTCAAGCTCGGTGTGCACAAGGTCTATGTTGCTGTGGACGTGTCTTGCGTTCATCCGCGTCGCGTCGTTGATGCAGGAGAACCACCCCTCACTGTGGCTCGCGGGGCGCGTATCGCTCGCTCCCCGGACCATGCAGAGGTGATGATGACTGCGCCAGGCGCGGGCATGAGCAAGGATCCAGCGCCTGACCCAGAGGTAACGCCCAAGGCACCGAGGAAAGCTAGGGGTCCTCCGCTAGAGAGTCCTGAGAACGTACTGAGGGACGCTATGGATAGCTTGGCGAACCCGGTGGCAGCAGTGGTAGATCCGGCTCAGGCACAGGCCGAGCTAGAGGAGACCCGGCAAAAGATACTGGAGGGCGCAAAGAAAATAGCAGCGGCTCAACAGTCGTTGAACGTGATGCTGCGTGAGTACGCGAAAGTGAACAAGGTTGATGCAGTAAGGGTAAAAGGGAAAAATCTCATAAGTGAGATGAACAGAGAAGGTGATGATGGACCAGAAGGGTCGGAAAACTATCTGTCTGTGGGGTTGCCGAAGTACAGTACCCCGGCAAAGAACCTCAGAGCAGCAGATGCCGCGGCGTCCGAGCTAGAGGGTCTGACGGGTGAAGCCTGTCAGAGACAGCAAGACCGGGTTAATGAGCTGGTTCGGATCGCGAACAGGCGGAACGAGGAGCTGCTGAGAGGTAACCCGGAGAGAGTTGGAGCTTCTAAGATCGTCCATTCGGCGATGGGTAACCCGGAGAAATCCGCTGGAGACGCATCATCGCCTCATGGTGGCCCAAGGAGAGAAGAGGTAGTAACCTCGGCCAGACGGAACAAGCAGATCGTTCCGTACGACCCAACGCGTGCAGGAAAAGAAAAAGAGATGCGGAAAAACGACGATCGATGAAGTGTGAGCCGAGGTGAAGCTGGCCGAGGTAACCACGACCAAGGCAATGCCGGTCAAGGGAATGCTGCCAACGGCAATGCCGGACAGCGAAACTCGGCAGGAGCAGGTCAACCGCAGCAGCGGAATGTACCAAGGCAAGAGCAAAGTGCCGGCCGTGGTATGCAACAGGGAGGAGCACAACGAGAGCAAGACCGATACAATGACAGAGACTCGGAGATGATGAATGCGGGATACGCAAGACCGGACTATCATGTGATAGGGTCGAGATTGGGAAGCATAGATTTGATGCCAGATGACGCCAGGCTAAAACTGGATCGCCTGTATAGGTCGGAACAGATCGAAGGTCAAGGTCCTCCGGGTCCAGCGTGCTTTGGACCTCGGATCATGAAGGAACCGCCAGTACCCAATTTCCAATTACCCAGGGGCACGAAGACGTATGACGACAGTACAAAGCCGAAGGATTGGCTGATAAACTACGCTACAGCTGTGAAAATTGCAACTGGCAACTTGAGATGGGCTGTAAGATATGTAGCCCAAATGTTGGAAGGTCCGGCTAGGGTTTGGCTGAATAATTTGCCACCCAAAAGCATCAATTGCTGGATAGATTTTGAAGAAATGTTTATCAACAACTTCTCAAGTACATATCAGAGACCGAATAGACCGCAGACCCTGGCAATGTGTAAGCAGAGATCTAACAAAACGGACCGTGAATTCTTGACCCGGTGGTGTACCGTGAGAAACTCGTGTGAGGGAGTCATAGAGTCACAGGCTATAGCATGGTTCGCACAAGGGTGCAGATATGGCAGCGAGTTGTGGATGAAATTGCAAAGGAAAATGCCATTCACATTGGCAGAGATGATCCGGATCGCGGATTCTTATGCTTTGGGTGATCCGACTCAACCTAGGATCGCGTCGAACGAGTCAAATGAGGAGTACTATCTGAGGGACGGAGTCGGGTCATCCCGGAGGAACGATTACAGGGGAAAAAGGAGAGACGATAGACCGGACCATCGATATGGTTCGCAACAAGTTGCATCCGTGAATCAAGATCAGCCCGGAGAAGGGAGCAACCAACGCCAGAAAACGGGAGGGCAATGGACTCCTCGAAACGATGGCAAGAAAACATGGACTCCGGAGCAGAAGAAGCAATGGCAAGAAAAGAAAGATCGTCTGAGGTATACCTATGAGTCAATGTTGGACCAGCCGTGTAAATTTCACACGCCAAATCCGAACAGTCCGGCGGGTCACACAACGAGGCAATGTGAGTGGATGCGTAAGATAGAACAAGGTGGTTTGGGGAATGCTCAGGCACCCCGGAATGATCAACCTCGGCAGGAGTTACCCCGGCAGCAACTGCTTTCCGGAGCAAACATGCAGCAACTGATGTTGCCTCCCCCTCCGCCGAGGTATGACAACAGTGAGAGAAGGGATGCGGTGCATCAGGTGGAAAACCAGCAACCATCGGATCAGAGGTACTCCGGAAACGAGGGAAGAAATGAGTACAGGGAACATCACAAGAGCTATTGTGTGTTCACAACAGAGGAAACAGATAGGAAGAGCTTGCAGTGCCGACATATGGAGGTTAACGCGGTTATGCCTGCAGTGACGAGGTACATGTCTTGGTCGGACCAAGAAATTACCTGGAGCGCCAAAGATCATCCCAAGATGATGCCAAGTCCAGGCTCGTATGCACTAGTGTTAGATCCGACGTTCATTGGACCAAACATTAATGTGAGGTTCTCCAAGGTACTAATCGACAATGGCAGTAGCATTAACATCATGTATGCGGATACGATGCGCAAATTGGGCATCTCGGAGAACATGCTCCAAGCTACAAGAACAACTTTCCATGGTATCGTACCAGGCATATCCTATGATCCCATAGGCAAAGTCCGGGTCGACGTGCTATTCGGTACGAGGGATAACTGCCGAACTGAAAATCTGGAGTTTGAGGTGGTGAACTTGGAGAGCGCGTATCATGCATTACTCGGGAGACCAGCACTGAGCAAATTCATGGCAAGTTGCCATGTTAGTTATCTGAAGATGAAGTTGCCCGGGCCACATGGAGCAATTACTATCGCTGGGGATTTCCGACATTCTATTGAGTGCGTGTCAGCCGGGTCTAACCTAGCCGAGTCACTTGTAATTGCCCAAGAGAAAAGAAAAATCCAAGAGGTGGCGGCATTAGCTCAGTCCGCGCAGCAGTATATGCCGGCGTTAAGCAACCCGCATGGAAGTGTTTCGTTTCAATCCGCGAAGGACACCAAGAAAATTCCAGTGGATAACATGTTTCCGGAGCGTACCGTAAGAATTGGTGCCGGGTTAACTGATAAATAGGAAAGCGAGCTCGTCAACTTCCTCCGTGAGAATCGGGATATTTTTGCTTGGTCCACAGAGGACTTGCAAGGTGTTCCTAGGGAGTTGGCCGAGCACTCTTTGAACGTAAGACCCGGAGCAAGGCCGGTGAAGCAGCCTCTCCGACGCTTCGCCGAGGATAGGAGAAAGGCCATTGGTGACAAGATAGCTCGATTGCTGGCAGCAGGATTTATCATGGAAGTGCTATATCCGGATTGGCTCTCTAATCCGGTGCAGGTAGAAAAGAAGAAGGATGATCCGAACGTGGCAGTGGTTTGGCGTATGTGTATCGATTACACGAAACTGAACAAGGCATGTCCAAAAGATCCATCCCCACTGCCGAGGATAGATCAGGTCATCGACTCTACCGCGGGATGTGAACTGTTGTCATTCATTGATGCCTATTCTGGTTTCCACCAGATACCTCTGAACCCGGATGATCAAATAAAAATTGCCTTTATTACCCCGTACGGGGCTTATTGCTATCGCACTATGCCGTTTGGTTTACGAAATGCAGGAGCAACGTACCAAAGATGTATGCAAAAATGTTTGCACGATCAAATAGGTCAAAATGTACAAGTCTATGTGGATGATGTGGTTATCAAGACCAAGGAAAGAGCAACGCTCCTTGACGACATAAAGAAAACATTCGCGAACTTGAGAAGATTCCAGATGAAGCTTAACCCGGAGAAATGTACCTTCGGTGTCCCGGCTGGGAAATTACTCGGGTTTCTCGTCTCCAGCCGAGGTATCGAAGTTAATCCAACTAAGATCCGAGCCATCGAACGAATGGAGCTGCCGAAGTGTCTGAACGACATCCAGAAGTTCACTGGATGCCTGGCGTCGTTGAGTCGGTTTGTATGTCGGTTAGGGGAAAAGGCACTGCCTCTCTACCAACTCATGAAAAAATCAGATAAATTCGTTTGGACGCCACAGGCCGTTGAAGTTTTTGCCCACTTGAAAAAGATGTTGGCCACTGCACCAGTGTTAGCTTCTCCACTGTCGAAGGAGCCAATGTTGCTCTACATAGCCGCAACCAACCGAGTTGTAAGTGCAGTAATTGTAGTGGAGCGAGATGAAGAGGGTAAGTCGGTGCAGAGGCCAGTGTATTACTTAAGCGAGGTATTGTCTGCTTCAAAATAGAACTACCTGCATTTTCAAAAGGTGGCATACGGAGTTTATATGGCGGCCAAGAAGTTAAAGCACTACTTTGAGGAGCATCCCATCAAAGTGATATGCGAAGCCCCCATATCCGAGATAATGGGTAACAAAGATGTGAATGGCAGAATTGCGAAATGGGCAATTGAGCTAGCACCTTACGCACCCCAATATGATAGGAGAGAGGCGATCAAGTCCCAGACTATGGCGGACTTTTTCGTGGATTGGGCCGAGGTACAATACGAACCACCGCCACCAGATCCGAACTACTGGAGGATGCACTTTGACGGATCCAAAACCAAAACCGGGTTAGGCGCCGGGGTTGTGCTTACCTCGCCAAAGAAGGATCAGCTCAAGTACGTATTGCATATCCATTTCGCGGCATCAAACAATGTCGCTGAGTACGAGGCTCTTGTGCATGGTCTCAAAGTGGCAAAGGAGATTGGCATACGTCGGATAATCTGCTTTGGCGACTCGGATCTAGTAATACAGCAAGTATCCGGAGTGTGGGACGCCCTGGATCCAAACATGGCACTATACAGATTTCATGTGCAGAAGATCTCGGGTTACTTTGAGGGATGCGAATTTCACCATGTACCTCGCGTGGAAAACGAAGCCGCCGACATGCTGTCAAAGCTCGGATCGATCCGACAGGCAATTCCACCAGGTGTTGCATTGGAACACCTCAGAAAACCATCTATCAGGCCGTCCCCAGGAACCGATTCAATCTATGTCCCGGAAAACACAGAATCCGGAGTTGAGCCCATGGACATTGACATGGGAGGTAGCACGCTGAACCCGGGGACTACCTCGGCAAACCCGGGGACTACCTCGCTAGACCCGGGGACTGTTCAGCGTGATCCGGCTGAAGTTATGCCGGTGGTTCGGATGGAAATTAATGAGGAGATGTTCCCTGCGCGGGCAATACCAGCTTGGGCACTGCCTATATACTAGTTCTTGAAAGATGGATCGTTACCCACTGAGGAAGTGCTAGCCAGGCAAACTCAGAGGAGAGCCAAAGGTTACACAATCATCAATTCCGAGCTGTACAAACGGAGTGTAACCAATGTCCTCCAGCGGTGTGTTGACCCGGAAGAAGGACTTGACATCCTCCGAGATATACACCAAGGAGAATGCGGGCATCACGCCTCGTACCGGGCCTTAGTGGCAAAGGCGTTCCGGCATGGATTCTATTGGCCAAGTGCCTTGGAGCAAGCAGAAGATCTAGTGAGAAAATGCAATGGTTGTCAAAGGTACGCCACCAAGACACATATGCCTACATCGGAACTCAAAACCATACCAATTACATGGCCATTTGCGGTGTGGTGCTTGGATATGGTTGGCCCGTTTAAACCAGCAAGAGGAAACATGACACACATTCTGGTCATGGTGGACAAGTTTACAAAATGGATCGAAGTGAAGCCTATAAGAAAATTTGATGGGGCTACGGCCGTAACATTTCTCAAGGACATCATCTTGAGATACGGTTATCCGCACAGCATTATAACTGATAACGGCACAAATTTTGCTGAAGGAGCATTTGCACGATTCTGCCGAGACAAGAAAATCCGACTCAACGTAGCCTCGGTAGCCCACCCCGCATCGAACGGGCAAGTGGAAAGATCCAACGGATTAGTATTATCCGGGATAAAACCCCGGCTCATTGAGCCGCTGCAAAGATCAGCGGGGTGCTGGATAGAAGAACTACCAGCGGTATTGTGGAGTTTAAGAACAACTCCGAATCGATCAACAGGCTACACGCCGTTCTTTCTGGTATATGGGGCAGAAGCTGTATTACCAGCCGACATAGAGCATGATTCACCTAGGGTCACCCAATACACAGAGGCCAAAGTGCAAGAAGCCCGGCAAAATGATGTTGATCTGCTGGAAGAAGCGAGAGAACTGGCACTGTCCAGATCCGCCATATATCAGCAAAATCTCCGACGCTATCATAGCCGAAAAGTGTGCCCCTGAGTCTTCCGGGAAGGCGATCTGGTGCTCCGGTTGGTACAGCGTACCACTGGCATGCATAAATTATCCCCCCATGGGAAGGGTCATTCATTGTGAGCAAAGCATTGCACAATGATTCTTACTATGTCATAGATGCAAAGCCATAGGAAAAGAACAAGGCGGACGGGTCCGGAGAGGAATCCAAGCGACCGTGGAATGTAGCACTACTTCGTCCCTTCTACACCTAGCTAAGAAGTGTATGTATCCGAGTCATTTCATATGTCGGTATGTATGTCGGCAATAAGCTTATCAATGAAATAGCGGAGCCTCGAGCAGTAACTCGGGGACTGCCTTAATAAATGATTGTTGTTACTTTTTATGCCTTAGCTGGAATGACTCGTTTCACTTAACCCGGATTAGTAATGTGTGAGCACCAAAAACCCAACCCTTCGACTTGCTGCTGTCCAACAAGAATTGGCTTCATGGCAAACAAGGGAACAAGTTTGGAATTGCTTAGCACATGAAAAACTACTAAGGAAACGATCCTATTCCAGCTAACGTTTGTTTTTTTCGGACTAACCCCGTATTTACTTTCAAGATATTATGTTGAATTATTTTGAGCCAAGCCTCAAAGTTTCTCAGTATTGTTAAAACGATTCTTGAGGCTCGGATTCGTAAGTCATAAAACCAAGTCAAGGTAGACACGGATCGAGCCGGAGAATTGGACAAACAAGAAAATGAAACTCGGGGACTACGCCCAAGTTAATCCGGCATACAAGCATAGTAGCAAAATATCATGTATTCAGCATACAATTGCACCCGGCATACCGGGGATCTGATAAACATTCAAGTTTTTTCAACTAAGGGGCGGCAGGAGGAGGAAGTTCGGCGTCATCATCACTGTCTTCAATATCTGAAGCAGCCTCTTCTCCGTCATCGCCCGACCCATCCTCCACATTCTCCATCTGCTCCTCCTCGCCGGATTCTAGAAAGCTCGGCCCCTCAACCCAGTCATGGACTGGAGAATATTCGACGAGGCTGTAGGCGTAAGCCTGGCACCGAGCTACCCACTCCGGATCATCGGTCCATTTGGATCCGGTGCGCCAACGGGTGAGGAGGCTCAAATCGATCTTCTCGTACCATGAAAGGATATGATGGAGGAGGGTATCTGCTGCGGCACGCCCGGCGAATTCTCTCCAGAGGTCAAGCTGAGTCTCAATCTCTATCAGTTTGTCGGCAAGGAGCGTGATCCTTTCCGGAGCGCTCTCGCTTGGCCAGAAAGTGTTGAAGATCCGGACCGCAACGTCGAGGAGATCTTTCCCATAGTTCTTGATGGTTTCCACCCGAGCCGACACGCTGACCAACAGGTCCTCCATGTCTAAGGGGATTCTCTCACCATCAGGAGCGATGGGAGTACCCCCCTCTTGGCGGAATTTGGCAACAGCAGCACTGGCGATGGCAGTACCCTCCGGAAAATGATCTGAAAACAAGGAAAGGGAAGATGCTGAAGCAAAGGCATATGAGCTAACCCAGAAAAACTATGTCGGATAAGAGGAAGAAAATTACGTGAGATATGGAGATGGATCCGGGTAAACTCCTTGATACAACTGTCGCATCTCTGGCGAAGTTATTCAAGCTTAGCGAGCGCCGACCCAAGCCAGACCTCGGATTCCTTAAGCAGGTCCTGGTCCATCGAGATCTGAAGGGTAAAGCGCTCACGTTCTTTCGTGAAGTTCTGGCCAACTTTTTGGAGCTCGGTTTTGTGTTGGGCCTTCATCTTCTCCATCTAGGCCTTGAGTTTAGCTATTTCGTCGTCCTTGGTCCGGAGGAGGGCGAGCTCATCGTTCTTCTTCTTCAGCTCGGCTTGATGCTGTCCTGCTTGTTCGAGAAAATGCAGCATCATATCAGGCAGGGGCACACTATCCTCAAGCGATGCTGAAATAGTGTGTTGACCCGGCAAAGCCGAGGAGTGAATGTTTGCCGAGCCAAGGAGAAGAAAGAATGGAAAACACAACGACGTTGGCCGAGAGAGGACATACCTCGAATTTCCTCCAAGTTCTTCCACATAATCTTGTTTTCAGCCTCCACCCCAGCTGCAAAAAACCGAATAAGGAGGTTAGTCCGGCAGAAACAAACGAAACGGAGAGGTGTTAAGAGAGGAAATTACCCCTTTTTTCATGCTCCACGCCAAGTGCAACATGTTTTGCGTGCAAGATCTTGTGGGTATCAAGCAGGCGCTGAAACTCGGTGCTCCGACGATTGGTGGTTACCTGACAAAGGTACAGACGTGTAAAATTAGTTCGGTGCATATTCGAAGTGTACAAGATCCGGGCCAAGCGAAACTTAACCAGGCTCTAGGTGTGTGCATATTCGAAGTATACAAGATCCGGGCCAAGCGGAACTTAACCCGGCTCTAGGTGTGTGCATATTTGAAGTGTACAAGATCTGGGCCAAGCGGAACTGAACCCGGCTCTCGGTGTGTGCATATTTGAAGTGTACAAGATCCGGGACAAGCGAAACTTAACCCGGCTCTAGGTGTGTGCATATTTGAAGTGTACAAGATCCAGTCCAAGCGGAACTTAACCCGGCTCTAGGTGTGTGCATATTCGAAGTATACGAGATCCGGGCCAAGCGGAACTTAACCCGGCTCTAGGTGTGTGCATATTTGAAGTTTACATGCAGCTACGTTGATCTTCTAAGGAGCATCCGGCCGAGTAACAAGTTACTCCGCCAGAGGCTCAGGGACTAATGGTTATTATCTACAGCATGTAAAAAAGAAACGATGTACCTCCATCATACGCCCAGCGAGGTTAATGGCCTTGGCGGCGGTATTCATCTGAGCAGAAAATTCATCTGGGCCGAACTTTTCCGGGAGATCGTCGTTGTAGACGAACTCCGCCTTATTCCAGTTCATGACAAACTCGATGAGGCTCGGAGGGTACCGTTCGCCAGTGGGCATGTGAGGTGCCACCAAGCCCTTTGCATGAGCTTCTTTCCTTTCAATCAGGGCAAGAGCTGGGCTAGTGTGAAGAACCATCTGCTGCGAATCAGCTGGCTCGGCAGGAGGATCCGTCGCTGCTGGTGATTTCTTTGGAAGCATCGACGACAAGGTTCGCTGCCCGGCCTCGACGGAGGTGGACTTGCCTTTGGCTTGCTGGGAAGATGTGACCACAGTGGATTTTCCCTTGGAAGCCGCTGGAGTGGTTCCTCGCTGAGCTTGGGATTACTCGGACGAGGCAGACGAACTCGACACGGGAGCTTTGGTGGCTGGTGCTGGAGCTGCTGTTGGTTTCTTCGGAGGTGGGACAGGCGATGGTTCGGTGGCTGGTGCCGGAGCTGCTGCTGGTGCTGGAGTTGCGGTAGACTTGGTGGTTGCTGGTTGCGGCAATGTCGAAGTGCCGGACGCTGTTGCCTCGGCCGATCTGACCCCTCCCGATCCGAGGTCGCGTTCCTCTGGAGGAGGTACTGCGGAACCCGGAGCGGCCGCAGAGCCCTCCGGAATAGGGCTCAGCGGGCGTGACTCGTCGTCACGAGGAGGGGAAGGACTGGACCGAAGAGGAGAGGAGATGCTCGATCCGCTCTGAGGGACCTCCACAGGAGCCCTGCAAGAGAAAATAATGTCAGGAGTGAAATTACCCCGATGGAGGGAGAAGTGTGTTGTGCAGTGAAAAATGACTTACGCATCCGAGGTCTCGGCCTCCTTAGGTTTCCGAGCCCTCCGTGCCGGGGCTTTGCCTGCCCGTTTGGAGGCAGTCTTGTCTCCGACCTTCTTTTGCCTTTTGGAAGGCTGAGAAGGTTCGGAAGAAGAACTTGACGCGGATCCGCGCTTCTTCTTCGAAGCCACCGGAATAGGCTCGCCCATGGCAAGTGGAGAATCCTCGTGGATGTGCCCACCGGGGTTAGCTGATGCCGGGAAGGCAAAAGAAAGAGGGACAGCCTCAACAGGTTCAATCACGTCGATATCCGAGTCATCCTCATCGTCGGGCCAATCTTTAAGAGAAGAGAATTTACCGCTGGGTCGTTTGGTGGCGTCGGTTGTGGGGAGGAACATCTCCTGGTCCGGCTCCTCCTCATCCGGGATTTCTCAGTCCAGGGCCCACTTAAGGGTCGGATCAGTACCATCCTCGAGGGTTTGCTGGAGAAACAGCTGAGAAAAAGGCACAAGGAGCAGAGTCAAAAATATGATAAGAACCGACACGTAATTGATCTGAAATAAGTTTACTCCGCGAAGCTTACCACGGGAGGGAGCCTGTCGCGGCAGTAATGCTCGATTCCCCACGTCCATTCGGCGGAGAAATCCTTATGGGTGGTGAAAAGAGCCTTGACCGGGCGGAAGATCTCCGTGTTGCTCAACTCGAACGAGGAGGTTTGGTTGGGGTCGCGACTAAAGCTCATATGGCATAACTTGTGAGTGCGCCGCTGGAGGGGAGAGATTTGGTTGCGCACGAATGTGATCATGGCATCCTCGTTGCGCAATCCGAGCTTCTTCAGCTCCACAAACCTTTTGTTGACTTGGTTGGCCAGAGCTGTAGGTTTTTTGGCAACCTCCTCCCAGAAATTCGTGTCCAGGGGACCCGGAGCGTAGGGCAGCAACCGGATCAAGTCTTCAGTGCCTTCGTTCTGGATGTAGAAGAAGGTCCGGGCCCATCCTTTGCAGTAGTCAAGCCTGGTGACCCGGGGAAAGATTGAATACCTCCAGGGCGAGATTGAGGCAGCTCCAAACTGAGTGAGCTGCTTGTCCTCCGACTCGACGTGGATGTTGGGGATGACGTTGCGACGGAGGCCGAAGAACCGGATCCACAGCTCCTTCGTGGGCCATAATCCGGTGTAGCCTTCGATCGAAGAAACGAAAGCGGACAGAGAGGTGATGGCGTTCGCCGGGAGATGATGTGGTTGCAGGTGATAGGTCCGGACCCAGTCCCGGAAGAAATCACTGACCGAAATACCAAATCCCCGTTGGAAATGGGATAGGAAAACGACGAACTCACCCGGATTGGGTGAGGGGGCCAATTCCGAGGAGGGGAGACGAGCGGCGACGCTGGTGGGAATACGCCGGGTCCGGTAGAGCCAGTCGATGTCGTCTTGGCAAACCCACGAACCGGCCCATACGCCGCGGTCCGCCACGCCGGCGTCCTCCTCCATCTCCTGCTCGACGATGATGAGCTCCTCCTCCGTCATCTCGAATCCGCTGTCCTCGCTGGAGCTGGCGATGGCGGGGATCTGCGGTCTAGATTGACGAGGACCCGTGGCTAAGCAGTGGTGCAGCGGTGGATGCGGTGCGGAGGCATGGAGAAGGTGCGGCAGCGGCGCTGCTGCAACGGGCACTGGCGGCGGCGCAGTCGCGAGGAAGAAGAAGAGGAACGGGCGAGGGGGCGCGGAGATGGAAAAGTGCTAAGGAGCGTGCCCCTCCCCTATTTAACTGCCCCCAGTAATCAACGAGTGGGATCGTGCTGCGCTGGAGAGCCACGCGCTGTGGCCGTGTATCACCGGCATTAGCCAATCAGAGAGAAGCCACATCAGAGGCTACAGAGTAAATATGATCCCATGACACGACGTGTAGTTGCGGGAAACGAGGAGACAGGCGTGACGTAACCCGCGCGCAGTAATCACTGACAGTTACTGCGGCAGTTACAGTGCAAGCCCTTAAAATAAGGTAACGCAATGATTAACCCTTACGTGGGTTGGTGTATGAGAGAAGGAAGCAAGGTCCAGATCCGAGCCTCCGTGGTAACCCGGCCGACAAGTGAAAACTTGAAATGTGCAGAGGGAAAGTAAAACCATAGGATCCGAGCTACAATGGTAACACGGCCGGCAAGTGAAAACTTGGAACGTGCGAAGGGAACGTAAATCCATATAATCCGAGACAAGAAGTTAACCCGGAACTAAACGTCCGAAGGTTAAATACGAATGAACCTGATGTGGCCTTAGCGACCAAGGCCGCTAAGGCCGCACCAGCTTCGGGGACTAATGTTGGGGGGATAACCCCGGGTAGGGTCACTCCAGGGTATAAGGGCCGAGTCAGCCGAGGTTCAGCAAGGTCAAAGCGGATGCTGGCCAAGTCACCTCAAGGCAGGCCGGATCACGGAGTAACCCGAACCAGACGGGTCGCCTAACATTGTCTCGTCCGACTCAAGGAGTAAGTCGGAAATACTTGTCTGGCTTATATGCAGGAACAGGTGTGGCCGGATCAACTGTGATCCAGATCCTCGCTTAGCTTCTAGGAGAAGGAAGGAATCTCTCTGGTCAAAAAAGAAGGTCTGGTGCGTACTGGATGAGCGAATAAAGCAAGGGCAGGACCACCGGATCGTGGCCGACAAGGGTGACGACGCTCACGTCGGCTGACGCGGGCGCCGGAGAGGCTACGTCGCTAAAGCAAGTGTGACGTGGGGGAAAAGCACCCCTGTCGGGTTACTACTTTGGGAGGGGGTATATTCTTAGGAATATGCCTCCACGTATGCCCTAGGCCAGGACCGAACCACCTCTATATAAGGGGGGGTTGGGGTTCTGGTAAGGGGGTTGGGTTCTTTCTAGTTAGTTGAGCACTAGTGGATCTAGGGTTCTTGGGCTAGTTGGTAGGCAAGAGTAAGAGAGTTTCTTCTTCGTCCTCTTGTCAATACAGCTCGCGGAGCACTAGTGGATCGGAGATTGAACATTAATACAAAGCTTCTGTGTAGAGAACCACTCTACTATCCCTCCCTGGATTCCCCTAGCGCATATTAGTCCCCACCTTTAGCCTATCCATGGCATCTGCCGTGACACCACCACGACACACTAGGTGTGGTTGATGAAAAGAACAGACATGCAATGACACTGGTGGATCCTTATGTGGTTCATGAAAAGAACAGACATGTAGTGACACTGGTGGATCCTTATGTGGTTTGTCTAGAGAAACACACATGCAATAACACTCGTGTGGTTCAAGAAAAGAATAGACATGCAATGACACTGGTGGATCCTTATGTGGTTTGTGAGAAGAACAGACATGCAATGACACTAGGTGTGGTTGATGAAAAGAACAGACATGCAATGACACTGGTGGATCCTTATGTGGTTTGTTTAGAAGAACACACATGCAATGACACTGGTGGATCCTTATGTGGTTTGTGAGAAGAACAGACATGCAATGACACTGGCTGTGGTTCATGAGAAAAACTGACATGCAATGACTCTAGCTATGGTTCATGAAAAGAACAGACATGCAATTACACTAGGTGGATCCATGTGTGGTTTCTAGAAGTAACACACATGCAATGACTCTAGCTGTGGTTCATGAAAATAACACACATGCAATGACACTGGTGGATCCATGTGTGGTCTGTGAAAAGAACAGACATGCAGTGACACTGGTGGATCCTTATGTGGTTCATGAAAAAAACAGACATGCAGTGACACCGGTGGATCCTTTTGTGGTTCGTCTAGAGGAACACACATGCAATGACACTGGGTGTGGTTCATGAAAAGAATAGACATGTAATGACACTGCTGGATCCTTATGTAGTTTGTGAGAAGAACAGACATGCAATAACACAGGTGGATCCTTATGTGGTTCATGAAAAGAACTGACATGCAATGACACTGGGTGTGGTTTATGAAAAGAACAGACATGCAATGACACCGGTGGATCCATGTGTGGTTTATGGAAGTAACGGACATGCAATGAATCTA
The DNA here is from genome assembly GCA_916181665.1 of Avena sativa. Lineage (NCBI taxonomy): Eukaryota > Viridiplantae > Streptophyta > Magnoliopsida > Poales > Poaceae > Avena > Avena sativa. Next base: position 535,303,885 of record OV702289.1, on the reverse strand, counting down.
GATGTGATTCATGAAAAGAACAGACATGCAATGACACTGGTGGATCCATGTGTGGTTCATGAGAAGAACACACATCAAATGACACTGGTGGATCATTATGTGGTTCATGAAAAGAAAAGAAATGCAGTGACACCGGTGGATCCTTATGTGGTTTGTCTAGAGGAACACACATGCAATGACACTAGTGTGGTTCATGAAAGTAACAGACATGCAATGAATTATGTGGTTTGTTTAGAAGAACACACATGCAATGACACTGGGTGTGGTTCATGAAAAGAACAGACATGCAGTGACACTGGTGGATCCTTATGTGGTTTGTTTAGAGGAACAGACATGCAATGACACTAGGTGTGGTTGGTGAAAAGAACAAACATGCAATGACACTGGTGGATTCATATGTGGTTCATGAAAAGAACAGACATGTAGTGACACTAGTGGATCCTTATGTGGTTTGTCTAGAGGAACACACATGCAATAACACTGGGTGTGGTTCAAGAAAAGAACAGACATGCAATGACACTGGTGGATCCTTATGTGGTTTGTGAGAAGAACAGACATGCAATGACATATGTGGTTTGTTTAGAAGAACACACATGCAATGCCACAGGGTGTGGTTGATGAAAAGAACAGACATGCAATGACACTGGTGGATCCTTATGTGGTTTGTTTAGAAGAACACACATCCAATGACACTGGTGGATCCTTATGTGGTTTGTGAGAAGAACAGACATGCAATGACACTGGCTGTGGTTCATGAGAAAAACTGACATGCGATGACTCTAGCTGTGGTTCATGAAAAGAACAGCCATGCAATTACACTAGGTGGATCCAGGTGTGGTTTCTGGAAGTAACACACATGCATTGACTCTAGCTGTGGTTCATGAAAAGAACACACATGCAATGACACTGGTGGATCCATGTGTGGTCTGTGAAAAGAACAGACATGCAGTGACATTGGTGGATCCTTATGTGGTTCATGAAAAAAACAGACATGCAGTGACACCGGTGGATCCTTTTGTGCTTTGTCTAGAGGAACAAACATGCAATGACACTGGGTGTGGTTCATGAAAAGAATAGACATGCAGTGACACTGGTGGATCCTTATGTGGTTTGTCTAGAGGAACACACATGCAATGACACTGGTGTGGTTCATGAAAAGAACAGACATGCAATGACTTATGTGGTTTGTTTAGAAGAACACACATGCAATGACACTAGGTGTGGTTCATGAAAAGAACAGACATGCAATGACACTGGTGGACCCTTATGTGGTTTGTTTAGAGGAACAGACATGCAATGACACTAGGTGTGGTTGATGAAAAGAACAAACATGCAATGACACTGGTGGATCCTTATGTGGTTCATGAAAAGAACAGACATGTAGTGACACTGGTGGATCCTTATGTGGGTTGTCTAGAGGAACACACATGCAATGACACTGGGTGTGGTTCAAGAAAAGAACAGACATGCAATGACACTGGTGGATCCTTTTGTGGTTTGTGAGAAGAACAAACATGCAATGACACTGGTGGATCCTTATGTGGTTCATGAAAATAACTGACATGAAATCACACTGGGTGTGGTTCATTCAAAGAACAGACATGCAATGCCACCGGTGGATCGATGTGTGGTTTATGGAAGTAACAGACATGCAATGACTCTAGCCGTGGTTCATGAAAAGAACAGACATGCAATGACACTGGTGGATCCATGTGTGGTTGATGAGAAGAACACACATCTAATGACACTGGTGGATCCTTATGTGGTTCATGAAAAGAACAGACATGCAGTGAGACCGGTGGATCCTTATGTGGTTTGTCTAGAGGAACACACATGCAATGGCACCGGGTGTGGTTCATGAAAAGAACAGACATGCAATGACTTATGTGGTTTGTTTAGAAGAACACACATGCAGTCACACTGGGTGTGGTTCATGAAAAGAATAGACATGCAATGACACTGGTGGATCCTTATGTGGTTTGTTTAGAAGAACACACATGCAATGACACTGGCGGATCCTTATGTGGTTTGTGAGAAGAACAGACATGCAATGACATTGGTTGTGGTTCATGAGAAGAACTGACATGCAATGACTCTAGCTGTGGTTCATGAAAAGATTAGACATGCAATTACACTAGGTGGATCCATGTGTGGTTTCTGGAAGTAACACACATGCAATGACTATAGCCATGGTTCATGGAAAGAACACACATGCAATGACACTGGTGGATCCATGTGTGGTATGTGAAAAGAATAGACATGCAATGACACTGGTGGATCCTTATGTGGATCATGAAAAGAACAGACATGCAGTGACACCGGTGGATCCTTATGTGGTTTGTCTAGAGGAACAGACATGCAATGACACTGGGTGTGGTTCATGAAAAGAACAAACATGCAATGACACTGGTGGATCCTTATGTGGTTTGTGAGAAGAACAGACATGCAATGGCACTGGTGGATCCTTATGTGGTTTATGTGAAGAACAGACATGCAATGGCACTGGTGGATCCTTATGTGGTTCATGAAAAGAACTGACATGCAATGACACTTGGTGTGGTTCATGAAAAGAACAGACATGCAATGACACTGGTGGATCCATGTGTGGTTTATGGAAGTAATATACATGCAATGACTCTAGCTGTGATTCATGAAAAGAACAGACATGTAATGACACTGATGGATCCATGTGTGGTCCATGAGAAGAACACACATCCAATGACATTGGTGGATCATTATGTGGTTCATGAACAGAACAGACATGTAGTGACACCAGTGGATCCTTATGTGGTTTGTCTAGAGGAACACACATGCAATGACACTGGGTGGGGTTCATGAAAAGAACAGACATGCAATGACACTGGGTGTGGTTCATGAAAATAACACACATCCAATGACAGTGGTGGATCCTTATGTGGTTCATGAAAAGAACAGACATGCAGTGACACTAGTGGATCCCTATGTGGTTCGTCTAGAGGAACACACATGCAATGACACTAGGTGTGGTTTCATGAAAAGAACAGGCATGCAATGACACTGGTGGATCCTTATGTGGTTTGTGAGAAGAATAGACATGCAATGACACTGGTGGATCCTTATGTGGTTCATGAAAAGAACTGACATGCAATGACATTGGGTGTGGTTCATGAAAATAACAAATATGCAATGACACTGGTGGATCCATATGTCGTTTATGGAAGTAACTGACATGCAATGACTCTAGCTGTGATTCATGAAAAGAACAGACATGCAATGACACTCGTGTATCCATGTGTGGTTCATGGAAGGAACACACATCCAATGACACTGGTGGATCATTATGTGGTTCATGAAAAGAACAGACATGCAGTGACACCGGTGGATCCTTATGTGGTTTGTCTAGAGGAACACACATGCAATGACACCGGGTGTGGTTCATGAAAAGAACAGACATGCAATGACTTATGTGGTTTGTTTAGAAGAGAACACATGCAATGACACTGGATGTGGTTCATGAAAAGAACAGACATGCAATGACACTTGTGGATCCTTATGTGGTTTGTTTAGAAGAACACACATGCAATGACACTGGTGGATCCTTATGTGGTTTGTGAGAAGAACAGACATGCAATGACACTGGTTGTGGTTCATGAGAAGAACTGACATGCAATGACTCTAGCTGTGGTTCATGAAAAGATCAGACATGCATTTACACTAGGTGGATCCATGTGTGGTTTCTGGAAGTAATACACATGCAATGACTATAGCTGTGGTTCATGGAAAGAACACAGATGCAATGACACTGGTGGATCCATGTGTGGTATGTGAAAAGAATAGACATGCACTAACACTGGTGGATCCTTATGTGGTTCATGAAAAGAACAGACATGCAGTGACACCGGTGGATCCTTATGTGGTTTGTCTAGAGGAACACACATGCAATGACACTGGGTGTGGTTCATGAAAAGAACAGACATGCAATGACACTGGTGGATCCTTATGTGGTTTATGTGAAGAACAGACATGCAATGGCACTGGTGGATCCTTATGTGGTTCATGAAAAGAACTGACATGCAATGACACTGGGTGTGGTTCATGAAAAGAACAGGCATGCAATGACAGTGGTGGATCCATGTGTGGTTTATGGAAGTAATATACATGCAATGACTCTAGCTGTGATTCATGAAAAGAACAGACATGTAATGACACTGATGGATCCATGTGTGGTCCATGAGAAGAACACACATCCAATGACACTGGTGGATCATTATGTGGTTCATGAACAGAACAGACATGTAGTGACACCAGTGGATCCTTATGTGGTTTGTCTAGAGGAACACACATGCAATGACACTGGGTGGGGTTCATGAAAAGAACAGACATGCAATGACACTGGGTGTGGTTCATGAAAATAACACACATCCAATGACAGTGGTGGATCCTTATGTGGTTCATGAATAGAACAGACATGCAGTGACACTAGTGGATCCTTATGTGGTTCGTCTAGAGGAACACACATGCAATGACACTAGGTGTGGTTTCATGAAAAGAATAGACATGCAATGACACTGGTGGATCCTTATGTGGTTTGTGAGAAGAATAGACATGCAATGACACTGGTGGATCCTTATGTGGTTCATGAAAAGAACTGCCATGCAATGACACTGGGTGTGGTTCATGAAAATAACAAATATGCAATGACACTGGTGGATCCATATGTCGTTTATGGAAGTAACTGACTTGCAATGACTCTAGCTGTGATTCATGAAAAGAACAGACATGCAATGACACTCGTGTATCCATGTGTGGTTCATGAGAAGAACACACATCCAATGACACTGGTGGATCATTATGTGGTTCATGAAAAGAACAGACATGCAGTGACACCGGTGGATCCTTATGTGGTTTGTCTAGAGGAACACACATGCAATGACACCGGGTGTGGTTTATGAAAATAACAGACATGCAATGACTTATGTGGTTTGTTTAGAAGAAAACACATGCAATGACACTGGGTGTGGTTCATGAAAAGAACAGACATGCAATGACACTGGTGGATCCTTATGTGGTTTGTTTAGAAGAACACACATGCAATGACACTGGTGGATCCTTATGTGGTTTGTTAGAAGAACAGACATGCAATGACACTGGTTGTCGTTCATGAGAAGAACTGACATGCAATGACTCTAGTTGTGGTTCATGAAAAGATCAGACATGCATTTACACTAGGTGGATCCATGTGTGGTTTCTGGAAGTAACACACATGCAATGACTATAGCTGTGGTTCATGGAAAGAACACACATGCAATGACACTGGTGGATCCATGTGTGGTATGTGAAAAGAATGGACATGCACTTACACTGGTGGATCCTTATGTGGTTCATGAAAAGAACAGACATGTAGTGACACCTATGGATCCTTATGTGGTTTGTCTAGAGGAACACACATGCAATGACACTGGGTGTGGTTCATGAAAAGAACAGACATGCAATGACACTGGTGGATCCTTATGTGGTTTGTGAGAAGAACACACATCCAATGACACTGGTGGATCATTATGTGGTTCATGAAAAGAACAGACATGCAGTGACACCGGTGGATCCTTATGTGGTTTGTCTAGAGGAACACACATGCAATGACACCGGGTGTGGTTCATGAAAATAACAGACATGCAATGACTTATGTGGTTTGTTTAGAAGAAAACACATGCAATGACACTGGGTGTGGTTCATGAAAAGAACAGACATGCAATGACACTGGTGGATCCTTATGTGGTTTGTTTAGAAGAACACACATGCAATGACACTGGTGGATCCTTATGTGGTTTGTTAGAAGAACAGACATGCAATGACACTGGTTGTCGTTCATGAGAAGAACTGACATGCAATGACTCTAGTTGTGGTTCATGAAAAGATCAGACATGCATTTACACTAGGTGGATCCATGTGTGGTTTCTGGAAGTAACACACATGTAATGACTATAGCTGTGGTTCATGGAAAGAACACACATGCAATGACACTGGTGGATCCATGTGTGGTATGTGAAAAGAATGGACATGCACTGACACTGGTGGATCCTTATGTGGTTCATGAAAAGAACAGACATGTAGTGACACCTGTGGATCCTTATGTGGTTTGTCTAGAGGAACACACATGCAATGACACTGGGTGTGGTTCATGAAAAGAACAGACATGCAATGACACTGGTGGATCCTTATGTGGTTTGTGAGAAGAACAGACATGCAATGGCACTGGTGGATCCTTATGTGGTTCATGAAAAGAACTGACATGCAATGACACTGGGTGTGGTTCCTGAAAAGAACAGACATGCAATGACAATGGTGGATCCATGTGTGGTTTTTGGAAGTAACAGACATGCAACGTCTCTAGCTGTGATTCATGAAAAGAACAGACATGTAATGACACTGATGGATCCATGTGTGGTCCATGAGAAGAACACACATCCAATGACACTGGTCGATCATTATGTGGTTCATGAAAAGAACAGACATGTAGTAACACCAGTGGATCCTTATGTGGTTTGTCTAGAGGAACACACATGCAATGACATAGGGTGTTGTTCATGAAAAGAACAGACATGCAATGACTTATGTGGTTTTTCTAGAAGAACACACATGCAATGACACTAGGTGTGGTTCATGAAAAGAACAGACATGCAATGACACTGGTGGATCCTTATGTGGTTTTTTTAGAGGAACAGACATGCAATGACACTGGGTGTGGTTGATGAAAAGAACAGACATGCAATGACACTGGTGGATCCTTATGTGGTTCATGAAAAGAGCAAACATGTAGTGACACCGGTGGATCCTTATGTGGTTTGTCTAGAGGAACACACATGCAATGATACTGGGTGTGGTTCAAGAAAAGAATAGACATGCAATGAGACTGGTGGATCCTTATGTGGTTTGTGCGAAGAACAGACATGCAATGACACTGGTGGATCCTTATGTGGTTCATGAAAAGAACTGACATGCAATGACACTGGGTGTGGTTCATGAAAAGAACAGATATGCAATGAGACTGGTGGATCCATGTGTGATTTATGGAAGTAACAGACATGCAATGAATCTAGCTATGATTCATGAAAAGAATAGACATGCAAGTACACTAGTCGATCGATGTGTGGTTCATGAGAAGAACACACATCCAATGACACTGGTGGACCATTATGTGGTTCATGAAAAGAACAGACATGTAGTGACACCGGTGGATCCTTATGTGGTTTGTCTAGAGGAACACACATGCAATGACACCGGGTGTGGTTCATGAAAAGAACAGACATGCAATGACTTATGTGGTTTGTTTAGAAGAACACACATGCAATGACACTGGTGTGGTTCATGAAAAGAACAGACATGCAATGACACTGGTGTGGTTCATGAAAAGAACAGACATGCAATGACACTGGTGGATCCTTATGTGGTTTGTTTAGAAGAACACACATGTAATAACACGGGTGGATCCTTATGTGGTTTGTGAGAAGAACAGACATGCTGTGACACTGGTTGTGGTTCATGAGAAGAACTGACATGGAATGACTCTAGGTGTGGTTCATGAAAAGATCAGACATGCAATTACACTAGGTGGATCCATGTCTGGTTTCTAGAAGTAACACACATGCAATGACTATAGATGTGGTTCATGGAAAGAATACAGATTCAATGACACTGGTGGATCCATGTGTGGTATGTGAAAAGAATAGACATGCACTGACACTGGTGGATCCTTATGTGGTTCATGAAAAGAACAGACATGCAGTGACACCGGTGGATCCTTATGTGGTTTGTCTAGAGGAACAGACATGCAATGGCACTGGGTGTGGTTCATGAAAAAACCAGACATGCAATGACACTGGTGGATCCTTATGTGGTTTGTGAGAAGAACAGACATGCAATGGCACTGGTGGATCCTTACGTGGTTCATGAAAAGAACTAACATGCAATGACACTGGGTGTGGTTCATGAAAAGAACAGACATGCAATGACAATGGTGGATCCATGTGTGGTTTATGGAAGTAACAGACATGCAATGACTGTAGCTATGATTCATGAAAAGAACAGACATGCAATGACACTGATGGATACATGTGTGGTTCATGAAAAGAACAGACATGCAATGACACTGATGGATACATGTGTGGTTCATGAAAAGAACACAGATCCAATGACACTGGTGGATCATTATGTGGTTCATGAAAAGAATAGACATGCACTGATAGCGGTGGATCCTTATGTGGTTTGTCTAGAGGAACACACATGCAATGACACTGGGTGTGGTTCATGAAAAGAACAGAGATGTAATGACTTATGTGGTTTGTTTAGAAGAACACACATGCAATGACACTGGGTGTGGTTCATGAAAAGAACAGACATACAATGACACTGGTGGATAATTATGTGGTTTGTTTAGAGGAACAGACATGCAATGACACTGGGTGTGGTTCATGAAAAGAACAGACATGCAATGACACTGATGGATCCATGTGTGGTCCATGAGAAGAACACACATCCAATGACACTGGTGGATCATTATGTGGTTCATGAAAAGAACAGACATGTAGTGACACCAGTGGATCCTTATGTGGTTTGTCTAGAGGAACACACATGCAATGACACTGGGTGTGGTTCATGAAAAGAACAGACATGCAATGACTTATGTGGTTTTTCTAGAAGAACACACATGCAATGACACTGGGTGTGGTTCATGAAAAGAACAGATATGCAATGAGACTGGTGGACCCATGTGTGATTTATGGAAGTAACAGACATGCAATGAATCTAGCTATGATTCATGAAAAGAATAGACATGCAAGTACACTGGTCGATCGATGTGTGGTTCATGAGAAGAACACACATCCAATGACACTGGTGGACCATTATGTGGTTCATGAAAAGAACAGACATGTAGTGACACTAGTGGATCCTTATGTGGTTTGTCTAGAGCAACACACATGCAATGACACCGGGTGTGGTTCATGAAAAGAACAGACATGCAATGACTTATGTGGTTTGTTTAGAAGAACACACATGCAATGACACTGGGTGTGGTTCATGAAAAGAACAGACATGCAATGACACTGGTGGATCCTTATGTGGTTTGTTTAGAAGAACACACATGTAATAACACGGGTGGATCCTTATGTGGTTTGTGAGAAGAACAGACATGCTGTGACACTGGTTGTGGTTCATGAGAAGAACTGACATGGAATGACTCTAGGTGTGGTTCATGAAAAGATCAGACATGCAATTACACTAGGTGGATCCATGTCTGGTTTCTAGAAGTAACACACATGCAATGACTATAGATGTGGTTCATGGAAAGAATACAGATTCAATGACACTGGTGGATCCATGTGTGGTATGTGAAAAGAATAGACATGCACTGACACTGGTGGATCCTTATGTGGTTCATGAAAAGAACAGACATGCAATGACACCGGTGGATCCTTATGTGGTTTGTCTAGAGGAACAGACATGCAATGGCACTGGGTGTGGTTCATGAAAAAACCAGACATGCAATGACACTGGTGGATCCTTATGTGGTTTGTGAGAAGAACAGACATGCAATGGCACTGGTGGATCATTATGTGGTTCATGAAAAGAACAGACATGTAGTGACACCGGTGGATCCTTATGTGGTTTGTCTAGAGGAACACACATGCAATGACACCGGGTGTGGTTCATGAAAAGAACAGACATGCAATGACTTATGTGGTTTGTTTAGAAGAACACACATGCAATGACACTGGTGTGGTTCATGAAAAGAACAGACATGCAATGACACTGGTGTGGTTCATGAAAAGAACAGACATGCAATGACACTGGTGGATCCTTATGTGGTTTGTTTAGAAGAACACACATGTAATAACACGGGTGGATCCTTATGTGGTTTGTGAGAAGAACAGACATGCTGTGACACTGGTTGTGGTTCATGAGAAGAACTGACATGGAATGACTCTAGGTGTGGTTCATGAAAAGATCAGACATGCAATTACACTAGGTGGATCCATGTCTGGTTTCTAGAAGTAACACACATGCAATGACTATAGATGTGGTTCATGGAAAGAATACAGATTCAATGACACTGGTGGATCCATGTGTGGTATGTGAAAAGAATAGACATGCACTGACACTGGTGGATCCTTATGTGGTTCATGAAAAGAACAGACATGCAGTGACACCGGTGGATCCTTATGTGGTTTGTCTAGAGGAACAGACATGCAATGGCACTGGGTGTGGTTCATGAAAAAACCAGACATGCAATGACACTGGTGGATCCTTATGTGGTTTGTGAGAAGAACAGACATGCAATGGCACTGGTGGATCCTTACGTGGTTCATGAAAAGAACTAACATGCAATGACACTGGGTGTGGTTCATGAAAAGAACAGACATGCAATGACAATGGTGGATCCATGTGTGGTTTATGGAAGTAACAGACATGCAATGACTGTAGCTATGATTCATGAAAAGAACAGACATGCAATGACACTGATGGATACATGTGTGGTTCATGAAAAGAACACAGATCCAATGACACTGGTGGATCATTATGTGGTTCATGAAAAGAATAGACATGCACTGATAGCGGTGGATCCTTATGTGGTTTGTCTAGAGGAACACACATGCAATGACACTGGGTGTGGTTCATGAAAAGAACAGAGATGTAATGACTTATGTGGTTTGTTTAGAAGAACACACATGCAATGACACTGGGTGTGGTTCATGAAAAGAACAGACATACAATGACACTGGTGGATAATTATGTGGTTTGTTTAGAGGAACAGACATGCAATGACACTGGGTGTGGTTCATGAAAAGAACAGACATGCAATGACACTGATGGATCCATGTGTGGTCCATGAGAAGAACACACATCCAATGACACTGGTGGATCATTATGTGGTTCATGAAAAGAACAGACATGTAGTGACACCAATGGATCCTTATGTGGTTTGTCTAGAGGAACACACATGCAATGACACTGGGTGTGGTTCATGAAAAGAACAGACATGCAATGACTTATGTGGTTTTTCTAGAAGAACACACATGCAATGACACTGGGTGTGGTTCATGAAAAGAACAGATATGCAATGAGACTGGTGGACCCATGTGTGATTTATGGAAGTAACAGACATGCAATGAATCTAGCTATGATTCATGAAAAGAATAGACATGCAAGTACACTGGTCGATCGATGTGTGGTTCATGAGAAGAACACACATCCAATGACACTGGTGGACCATTATGTGGTTCATGAAAAGAACAGACATGTAGTGACACTAGTGGATCCTTATGTGGTTTGTCTAGAGCAACACACATGCAATGACACCGGGTGTGGTTCATGAAAAGAACAGACATGCAATGACTTATGTGGTTTGTTTAGAAGAACACACATGCAATGACACTGGGTGTGGTTCATGAAAAGAACAGACATGCAATGACACTGGTGGATCCTTATGTGGTTTGTTTAGAAGAACACACATGTAATAACACGGGTGGATCCTTATGTGGTTTGTGAGAAGAACAGACATGCTGTGACACTGGTTGTGGTTCATGAGAAGAACTGACATGGAATGACTCTAGGTGTGGTTCATGAAAAGATCAGACATGCAATTACACTAGGTGGATCCATGTCTGGTTTCTAGAAGTAACACACATGCAATGACTATAGATGTGGTTCATGGAAAGAATACAGATTCAATGACACTGGTGGATCCATGTGTGGTATGTGAAAAGAATAGACATGCACTGACACTGGTGGATCCTTATGTGGTTCATGAAAAGAACAGACATGCAGTGACACAGGTGGATCCTTATGTGGTTTGTCTAGAGGAACAGACATGCAATGGCACTGGGTGTGGTTCATGAAAAAACCAGACATGCAATGACACTGGTGGATCCTTATGTGGTTTGTGAGAAGAACAGACATGCAATGGCACTGGTGGATCCTTATGTGGTTCATGAAAAGAACTAACATGCAATGACACTGGGTGTGGTTCATGAAAAGAACAGACATGCAATGACAATGGTGGATCCATGTGTGGTTTATGGAAGTAACAGACATGCAATGACTGTAGCTATGATTCATGAAAAGAACAGACATGCAATGACACTGATGGATACATGTGTGGTTCATGAAAAGAACACAGATCCAATGACACTGGTGGATCATTATGTGGTTCATGAAAAGAATAGACATGCACTGATAGCGGTGGATCCTTATGTGGTTTGTCTAGAGGAACACACATGCAATGACACTGGGTGTGGTTCATGAAAAGAACATAGATGTAATGACTTATGTGGTTTGTTTAGAAGAACACACATGCAATGACACTGGGTGTGGTTCATGAAAAGAACAGACATACAATGACACTGGTGGATAATTATGTGGTTTGTTTAGAGGAACAGACATGCAATGACACTGGGTGTGGTTCATGAAAAGAACAAACATGCAATGACACTGATGGATCCATGTGTGGTCCATGAGAAGAACACACATCCAATGACACTGGTGGATCATTATGTGGTTCACGAAAAGAACAGACATGTAGTGACACCAGTGGATCCTTATGTGGTCTGTCTAGAGGAACACACATGCAATGACACTGGGTGTGGTTCATGAAAAGAACAGACATGCAATGACTTATGTGGTTTTTCTAGAAGAACACACATGCAATGACACTGGGTGTGGTTCATGAAAAGAACAGACATGCAATGACACTGGTGGATCCTTATGTGGTTTGTTTAGAGGAACAGACAAGCAATGACACTGGGTGTGGTTGATGAAAAGAACAGACATGCAATGACACTGGTGGATCCTTATGTGGTTCATGAAAAGAGCAGACATGTAGTGACACCGGTGGATCCTTATGTGGTTTGTCTAGAGGAACACACATGCAATGACACTGGGTGTGGTTCAAGAAAAGAATAGACATGCAATGATACTGGTGGATCCTTATGTGGTTTGGGCGAAGAACTGACATGCAATGACACTGGGTGTGGTTCATGAAAAGAACAGATATGCAATGACACTGGTGGATCCATCTGTGGTTTATGGAAGCAACAGACATGCAATGAATCTAGCTGTGATTCATGAAAAGAACAGACATGCAAGTACACTGGTCGATCGATGTGTGGTTCATGAGAAGAACACACATCCAATGACACTGGTGGATCATTATGTGGTTCATGAAAAGAACAGACATGCAGTGACACCGGTGGATCCTTATGTGGTTTGTCTAGAGGAACACACATGCAATGACACCGGGTGTGGTTCATGAAAAGAACAGACATGCAATGACTTATGTGGTTTGTTTAGAAGAACAAACAGGCAATGACACTGGGTGTGGTTCATGAAAAGAACAGACATGCAATGACACTGGTGGATCCTTATGTGGTTTTTGAGAAGAACAAACATGGAATGACACTGTTTGTGGTTCATGAGAAGAACTGACATGGAATGACTCTAGCTGTGGTTCATGAATAGATCAGACATGCAATTACACTAGGTGGATCCGTGTGTGGTTTCTGGAAGTAACACACATGCAATGACTATAGCTGTGGTTCATGGAAAGAATACAGATGCAATGACACTGGTGGATCCATGTGTGGTATGTGAAAAGAATAGACATGCACTGACACTGGTGGATCCTTATGTGGTTCATGAAAAGAACAGACATGCAGTGACACCGGTGGATCCTTATGTGGTTTGTCTAGAGGAACACACATGCAATGACACTGGGTGTGGTTCATGAAAAGAACAGACATGCAATGACACTGGTGGATCCTTATGTGGTTTGTGAGAAGAACAGACATGCAATGACACTGGTGGATCCTTATGTGGTTCATGAAAAGAACTGACATGCAATGACACTGGAGGTGGTTCATGAAAAGAACAGACATGCAATGACAATGGTGGATCCATGTGTGGTTTATGGAAGTACAGACATGCAATGACTGTAGCTATGATTCATGAAAAGAACAGACATGCAATGACACTGATGGATCCATGTGTGGTTCATGAAAAGAACACACATCCAATGACACCGGTGGATCATTATGTGGTTCCTGAAAAGAATAGACATGCAGTGACACCGGTGGATCCTTATGTGGTTTGTCTAGAGGAACACACATGCAATGACACTGGGTGTGGTTCATGAAAAGAACAGACATGCAATGACTTATGTGGTTTGTTTAGAAGAACACACATGCAATGACACTGGGTGTGGTTCATGAAAAGAACAGACATACAATCACACTAGTGGATCCTTATGTGGTTTGTTTAGAGGAACAGACATGCAATGACACTGGATGTGGTTCATGAAAAGAACAGACATGCAATGACACTGGTGGATCCTTATGTGGTTCATCAAAAGAACAGACATGCAGTGACACCGGTGGATCCTTATGTGGTTTGTCTAGAGGAACACACATGCAATGACACTGGGTGTGGCTCAAGAAAAGAATAGACATGCAATGACACTGGTGGATCCTTGTCTGGTTTGTGAGAAGAATAGACATGCAATGACACTGGTGGATCCTTATGTGGTTTATGAAAAGAACTGACATGCAATGACACTGGGTGTGGTTCATTAGAAGAACAGACATGCAATGACACCGGTGAATCCATGTGTGGTTCATGAGAAGAACAAACATCCAATGACACTGGTGGATCCTTATGTGGTTCATGAAAAGAACAGACATGCAGTGACACCAGTGGATCCTTATGTGGTTTGTCTAGAGGAACACACATGCAATGACACCAGGTGTGGTTCATGAAAAGAACAGACATGCAATGAATTATGTGGTTTGTTTAGAAGAACACACATGCAATGACACTGGGTGTGGTTCATGAAAAGAACAGACATGCAATGACACTGGTGGATCCTTATGTGGTTTGTTTAGAGGAACAGACATGCAATCACACTAGGTGTGGTTCGTGAAAAGAACACACATTCAATGACAGCGGTGGATCCTTATGTGGTTTGTCTAGAGGAACACACATGCAATGACACTGGGTGTGGTTCATGAAAAGAACAGACATGCAATGACTTATGTAGTTTGTTTAGAAGAACACACATGTCATGACACTAGGTGTGGTTCATGAAAAGAACAGACATGTAATGACACTGGTGGATCCTTATGTGGTTTCTTTAGAGGAACAGACATGCAATGACACTTGGTGTGGTTCAAGAAAAGAACACACATCCAATGACACTGGTGGATCCTTATGTGGTTCATGAAAAGAACAGACATGCAGTGACACCGGGGAATCCTTATGTGGTTTGACTAGAGGAACACACATGCAATAACACTGGTGTGGTTCATGAAAAGAACAGACATGCAATGACACTGGTGGATCCTTGTGTGGTTTGTGAGAAGAATAGACATGCAATGACACTGGTGGATCCTTATGTGGTTCATGAAAATGACTGACATGCAATGACACTGGGTGTGGTTCATGAAAAGAACAGACATGCAATGATACCGGTGGATCCATGTGTGGTTTATGGAAGTAACAGACATGCAATGACTCTAGCTGTGGTTCATGAAAAGAACATACATGCAATGACACTGGTGGATCCATGTGTGGTTCATGAGAAGAGCGCACATCCAATGACACTGGTGGATCCTTATGTGGTTCATGAAAAGAACAGACATGCAGTGACACCGGTGGATCCTTATGTGGTTTGCCTAGAGGAACACACATGCAATGACACCGGGTGTGGTTCACGAAAAGAATAGACATGGAGTGACTTATGTGGTTTCCTTAGAAGAACACACACGCAATGACACTGGGTGTGGTTCATGAAAAGAACAGACATGCAATGACACTGGTGGATCCTTATGTGGTTTGTTTAGAAGAACCCACATGCAATCACACTGGGTGTGGTTCATGAAAGGAACACACATCCAATGACACCGGTGGATCCTTATGTGGTTTGTCTAGAGGAACACACATGCAATGACACTGGGTGTGGTTCATGAAAAGAACAGACATGCAATGACTTATGTGGTTTGTTTAGAAGAACACACATGCCATGACACTGGGTGTGGTTCATCAAAAAGAACAGACACGCAATGAAACTAGTGGATCCTTATGTGGTTTGTCTAGAGGAACACACATGCAATGACACCGGGTGTGGTTCATGAAAAGAACAGACATGCAATGACTTATGTGGTTTGTTTAGAAGAACACACATGCAATGACATTGGGTGTGGTTCATGAAAAGAACAGACATTCAATGACACTGGTGGATCCTTATGTGGTTTGTTTAGAGGAACAGACATGCAATCACACTGGGTGTGGTTCATGAAAAGAACACACATCCAATGACACCGGTGGATCCTTATGTGGTTTGTCTAGAGGAACACACATGCAATGACGCTGGGTGTGGTTCATGAAAAGAACAGACATGCAATGACTTATGTAGTTTGTTTAGAAGAACACACATGCCATGAAACTAGGTGTGGTTCATGAAAAGAACAGACATGCAATGAAACTGGTGGATCCTTATGTGGTTTCTTTAGAGGAACAGACTTGCAATGACACTTGGTGTGGTTCATGAAAAGAACACACATCAAATGACACTGGTGGATCCTTATGTGGTTCATGAAAAGAACAGACATGCACTGACATTGGTGGATCCTTATGTGGTTTGACTAGAGGAACACACATGCAATGACACTGGGTGTGGTTCATGAAAAGAACAGACATGCAATGACACTGGTGGATCCTTGTGTGGTTTGTGAGAAGAATATACATGCAATGACACTGGTGGATCCTTATGTGGTTCATGAAAAGAACTAACATGCAATGACACTGGTGGATCCATGTGTGGTTTATGGAAGTAACAGACATGCAATGACTCTAGCTGTGATTCATGAAAAGAACAGACGTGCAATGACACTGGTGTATCCATGTGTGGTTCATGAGAAGAACACACATCCAATGACACTAGTGAATCATTATGTGGTTCATGAAAAGAATAGACATGCCGTGACACTGGTGGATCCTTATGTGGTTTGTCTAGAGGAACACACATGCAATGACACCGAGTGTGGTTCATGAAAAGAACAGACATGCAATGACTTATGTGGTTTGTTTAGAAGAACACACATGCAATGACACTGGGTGTGGTTCATGAAAAGAATAGACATACAATGACACTGGTGGATCCTTATCTGGGTTGTTTAGAAGAACACACAAGCAATGACACTGGTGGATACTTATGTGGTTTGTGAGAAGAACATACATGCAATGACACTGGCTGTGGTTCATGAGAAGAACTAACATGCAATGACTCTAGCTGTGGTTCAAGAAAAGAACAGACATGCAATTACACTAGGTGGATCCATGTGTGATTTCTGGAAGTAACACACATGTAATGACTCTAGCTGTGGTTCATGAAAAGACCACACATGCAATGACACTGGTGAATCCATGTGTGGTCTGTGAAAAGAACAGACATGCAGTGACACTGGTGGATCCTGATGTGGTTCATGAAAAGAACAGACATGAAGTGACACCGGTGGATCCTTATGTGGTTTGACTAGAGGAACACAGATGCAATGACACTGGGTGTGGTTCATGAAAAGAACTGACATGCAATGACACTGGTGGATCCTTGTGTGGTTTGTGAGAAGAATAGATATGCAATGACACTCGTGGATCCTTATGTGGATCATGAAAAGAACTGACATGCAATGACACTAGGTGTGGTCCATGAAAAGAACAGACATGCAATGACACCGGTGGAGCCATGTGTGGTTTATGGAAGTAACAGACATGCAATGAGTCTAGCTGTGGTTCATGAAAAGAACATACATGAAGTGACACTGGTGGATCAATGTGTGGTTCATGAGAAGAACGCATATCCAATGACACTGGTGGATCCTTATGTGATTCATGAAAAGAACAGACATGCAGTGACACCGGTGGATCCTTATGTGGTTTGTCTAGAGGAACACACATGCAATGACTTATGTGGTTTGTTTAGAAGAACACACATGATGACACTGGGTGTGGTTCATGAAAAGAACAGACATTCAATGACACTGGTGGATCCTTATGTGGTTTGTTTAGAGGAACAGACATGCGATCACACTGGGTGTGGTTCATGAAAAGAACACACATCCAATGACACCGGTGGATCCTTATGTGGTTTGTCTAGAGGAACACATATGCAATGTCACTGGGTGTGGTTCATGAAAAGAACAGACATGCAATGACTTATGTAGTTTGTTTAGAAGAACACACATGCCATGACACTAGGTGTGGTTCATGAAAAGAACAGACATACAATGAAACTGGTGGATCCTTGTGTGGTTTCTTTAGAGGAACAGACATGCAATGACACTTGGTGTGGTGCATCAAAAGAAGACACATCAAATGACACTGGTGGATCCTTATGTGGTTCATGAAAAGAACATACATGCACTGACATTGGTGGATCCTTATGTGGTTTGACTAGAGGAACACACATGCAATGACACTAGGTGTGGTTCATGAGAAGAACAGACATGCAATGATACTGGTGGATCCTTGTGTGGTTTGTGAGAAGACTGGACATGCAATGACACTGGTGGATCCTTATGTGGTTCATGAAAAGAACTGACATGCAATGACACTGGTGGATCCATGTGTGGTTTATGGAAGTAATAGACATGCAATGATTCTAGCTGTGATTCATGAGAAGAACAGACATGCAATGACACTGGTGTATCCATGTGCGGTTCATGAGAAGAACACACATCCAATGGCACTAGTGGATCATTATGTCGTTCATGAAAAGAATAGACATGCAGTGACACTGGTGGATCCTTATGTGGTTTGTCTAGAAGAACACACATGCAATGACACCGAGTGTGGTTCATGAAAAGAACGGACATGCAATGACTTATGTGGTTTGTTTAGAAGAACACACATGCAATGACACTGGGTGTTGTTGATGAAAAGAATATACATGCAATGACACTGGTGGATCCTTATGTGGTTTGTTTAGAAGAACACACATGCAATGACACTGGTGGATCCTTATGTGGTTTGTGAGAACAACATACATGCAATGACACTAGCTGTGGTTCATGAGAAGAACTGACATGCAATGACTCTAGCTGTGGTTCATGAAAAGAACAGACATGCAATTACACTAGGTGGATTCATGTGTGGTTTTTGGAAGTAACACACATGTAATGACTCTAGCTGTGGTTCATGAAAAGAACACACATGCAATGACACTGGTGGATCCATGTGTGGTCTGTGAAAAGAACAGACATGAAGTGACACTGGTTGATCCTTATGTGGTTCATGAAAAGAACTGACATGCAATCACACTGGGCGTGGTTCATTCATAGAACAGACATGCAATGACACCGGTGGATCCATGTGTGGTTTATGGAAGTAACAGACATGCAATGACTCTAGCTGTGGTTCATGAAAAGAACATACATGCAATGACACTGGTGGATCCATGTGTGGTTCATGAGAAGAACGCACATCCAATGACACTGGCAGATCCTTATGTGGTTCATGAAAAGAGCAGACATGGAGTGACACCAGTGGATCCTTATGTGGTTTGTCTAGAGGAACACACATGCAATGACACCGGGTGTGGTTCATGAAAAGAACAGACATGCAATGACTTATGTGGTTTGTTTAGAAGAACACACATGCAATGACACTGGGTGTGGTTCATGAAAAGAACAGACATTCAATGACACTAGTGGATCCTTATGTGGTTTGTTTAGAGGAACAGACATGCAATCACACTGGGTGTGGTTCATGAAAAGAACACACATCTAATGACACCGGTGGATCCTTATGTGGTTTGTCTAGAGGAACACACATGCAATGACACTGGGTGTGGTTCATGAAAAGAACAGACATGCAATGACTTATGTAGTTTGTTTAGAAGAACACACATGCCATGACACTAGGTGTGGTTCATGAAAAGAACAGACATGCAATGAAACTGGTGGATCCTTATGTGGTTTCTTTAGAGGAACAGACTTGCAATGACACTTGGTGTGGTTCATGAAAAGAACACACACCTCAAATGACACTGGTGGATCCTTATGTGGTTCATGAAAAGAACAGACATGCACTGACACCAGTGGATCCTTATGTGGTTTGACTAGAGGAACACACATGCAATGACACTAGGTGTGGTTCATGAAAAGAACAGACATACAATGACACTGGTGGATCCTTGTGTGGTTTGTGAGAAGAATATACATGCAATGACACTGGTGGATCCTTATGTGGTTCATGAAAAGAACTAACATGCAATGACATTGGTGGATCCATGTGTGGTTTATGGAAGTAACAGACATGCAATGACTCTAGCTGTGATTCATGAAAAGAACAGACGTGCAATGACACTGGTGTATCCATGTGTGGTTCATGAGAAGAACACACATCCAATGGCACTAGTGGATCATTATGTGGTTCATGAAAAGAATAGACATGCAGTGACACTGGTGGATCCTTATGTGGTTTGTCTAGAGGAACACACATGCAATGACACCGAGTGTGGTTCATGAAAAGAACAGACATGCAATGACTTATGTGGTTTGTTTAGAAGAACACACATGCAATGACACTGGGTGTGGTTGATGAAAAGAATAGACATGCAATGACACTGGTGGATCCTTATGTGGTTTGTTTAGAAGAACACACAAGCAATGACACTGGTGGATCCTTATGTGGTTTGTGAGAAGAACATACATGCAATGACACTGGCTGTGGTTCATGAGAAGAACTAACATGCAATGACTCTAGCTGTGGTTCAAGAAAAGAACAGACATGCAATTACACAAGGTGGATCCAGGTGTGGTTTCTGGAAGTAACACACATGCAATGACTCTAGATGTATTTCATGAAAAGAACACACATGCAATGACACTGGTGGATCCATGTGTGGTCAGTGAAAAGAACAGACATGCAATCACACTGGGTGGATCCATGTGTGGTTTGTTTAGAAGAACGCACATGCAATGACTCTAGTTGTGGTTCATGAAAAGAACACACATGCAATGAAACTGGTGGATCAATGTGTGGTTCATGAAAAGAACAGACATGCAATGACACTGGTGGATCCTTATGTGGTTTGTGAGAAGGACATACATGCAATGACACTGGGTGTGGTTCATGAGAAGAACTGACATGCAATGACTCTAGCTGTGGTTCATGAAAAGAACAGACATGCAATTAAACTAGGTGGATTCATGTGTGGTTTCTGGAAGTAACACACATGTAATGACTCTAGCTGTGGTTCATGAAAAGAACACACATGCAATGACACTGGTGGATCCTTGTGTGGTCTGTGAAAAGAACAGACATGGAGTGACACTGGTTGATCCTTATGTGGTTCATGAAAAGAACTGACATGCAATCACACTGGGCGTGGTTCATTCATAGAACAGACATGCAATGACACCGGTGGATCCATGTGTGGTTTATGGAAGTAACAGACATGCAATGACTCTAGCTGTGGTTCATGAAAAGAACATACATGCAATGACACCGGTGGATCCATGTGTGGTTCATGAGAAGAACGCACATCCAATGACACTGGTAGATCCTTCTGTGGTTCATGAAAAGAATAGACATGGAGTGACACCGGTGGATCCTTGTGTGGTTTGTCTAGAGGAACACACATGCAATGACACCGGGTGTGGTTCATGAAAAGAACATACATGCAATGACTTATGTGGTTTGTTTAGAAGAACACACATGCAATGACACTGGGTGTGGTTCATGAAAAGAACAGACATTCAATGACACTGGTGGATCCTTATGTGGTTTGTTTAGAGGAACATACATGCAATCACACTAGGTGTGGTTCATGAAAAGAACACACATCCAATGACACCGGTGGATCCTTATGTGGTTTGTCTAGAGGAACACACGTGCAATGACACTGGGTGTGGTTCATGAAAAGAACAGACATGCAATGACTTATGTAGTTTGTTTAGAAGAACACACATGCCATGACACTAGGTATGGTTCATGAAAAGAATAGACATGCAATGAAACTGGTGGATCCTTATGTGGTTTCTTTAGAGGAACAGACTTGCAATGACACTTGGTGTGGTGCATGAAAAGAACACACATCAAATGACACTAGTGGATCCTTATGTGGTTCATGAAAACAACAGACATGCACTGACACCGGTGGATCCTTATGTGGTTTGACTAGAGGAACACACATGCAATGACACTAGGTGTGGTTCATGAAAAGAACAGACATGCAATGATACTGGTGGATCCTTGTGTGGTTTGTGAGAAGAATTGACATGCAATGACATTGGTGGATCCTTATGTGGTTCATGAAAAGAACTGACATGCAATGATACTGGTGGATCCATGTGTGGTTTATGGAAGTAACAGACATACAATGATTCTAGCTGTGATTCATGAGAAGAACATACATGCAATGACACTGGTGTATCCATGTGTGGTTCATGAGAAGAACACACATCCAATGACACTAGTGGATCATTATGTGGTTCATGGAAAGAATAGACATGCAGTGACACTAGTGGATCCTTATGTGGTTTGTCTAGAGGAACACACATGCAATGACATCGAGTGTGGTTCATGAAAAGAACAGACATACAATGACTTATGTGGTTTGTTTAGAAGAACACACATGCAATGGCACTGGGTGTGGTTCATGAAAAGAATAGACACGCAATGACACTGGTGGATCCTTATGTGGTTTGTTTAGAAGAACACACATGCAATGACACTGGTGGATCCTTATGTGGTTTGTGAGAAGAACATACATGCAATGACACTGGCTGTGGTTCATGAGAAGAACTGACATGCAATGACTCTAGTTGTGGTTCATGAAAAGAACAGACATGCAATTACACTAGGTGGATTCAGGTGTGGTTTCTGGAAGTAACACACATGTAATGACTCTAGCTGTGGTTCATGAAAAGAACACACATGCAATGACACTGGTGGATCCATGTGTGGTCTATGAAAAGAACAGACATGCAGTGACACTAGTGGATCCTTATGTGGTTCATGAAAAGAACAGACATGAAGTGACACCGATGGATCCTTATGTGGTTTGTCTAGAGGAACACACATGCAATGACACTGGGTGTGCTTCATTAAAAGAACAGACATGCAATGACACTAGTGGATCCTTATGTGGTTCATGAAAAGAACAGACATGCACTGACACCGGTGGATCCTTATGTTGTTAATGAAAAGAACTGACATGCAATGACACTAGGTGTGGTTCATGAAAAGACCAGACATGCAATGACAATGGTGGATCCATGTGTGGTTTATGGAAGTAACAGACATGCAATGACTCTAGCTGTGGTTCATGAAAAGAACAAACATGCAATGACACTAGTGGATCCATGTGTGGTTCATGAGAAGAACACACATCCAATGACACTGGTGGATCCTTATGTGGTTGATGAAAAGAACATACATGCAGTGACACCGGTGGATCCTTATGTGGTTTGTCTAGAGGAACACACATGCAATGACACCGGGTGTGGTTCATGAAAAGAACAGACATGCAATGACTTATGTGGTTTGTTTAGAAGAACACACATGCAATGACACTGGGTGTGGTTCATGAAAAGAACAGACATTCAATGACACTGGTGGATCCTTATGTGGTTTGTTTAGAGGAACAGACATGCAATCACACTGGGTGTGGTTCATGAAAAGAACACACATACAATGACACCGGTGGATCCTAATGTGGTTTGTCTAGAGGAACACACATGCAATGCCACTAGGTGTGGTTCATGAAAAGAACAGACATGCAATGACTTATGTAGTTTGTTTAGAAGAACACACATGCCATGACACTAGGTGTGGTTCATGAAAAGAACAGACATGCAATGAAACTGGTGGATCCTTATGTGGTTTCTTTAGATGAACAGACTTGCAATGACACTTGGTGTGGTGCATCAAAAGAACACACATCAAATGACACTGGTGGATCCTTATGTGGTTCATGAAAAGAACAGACATGCACTAACACCGGTGGATCCTTATGTGGTTTGACTAGAGGAACACACATGCACTGACACTAGGTGTGGTTCATGAAAAGAACAGACATGCAATGATACTGGTGGATCCTTGTGTGGTTTGTGAGAAGAATTGACATGCAATGACACTGGTGGATCCTTATGTGGTTCATGAAAATAACTGACATGCAATGATACTGGTGGATCCATGTGTGGTTTATGGAAGTAACAGACATGCAATGATTCTAGCTGTAATTCATGAGAAGAACATACATGCAATGACACTGGTGTATCCATGTGTGGTTCATGAGAAGAACACACATCCAATGACACTAGTGGATCATTATGTGGTTCATGGAAAGAATAGACATGCAGTGACACTAGTGGATCCTTATGTGGTTTGTCTAGAGGAACACACATGCAATGACATCGAGTGTGGTTCATGAAAAGAACAGACATACAATGACTTATGTGGTTTGTTTAGAAGAACACACATGCAATGACACTGGGTGTGGTTCATGAAAAGAATAGACACGCAATGACACTGGTGGATCCTTATGTGGTTTGTTTAGAAGAACACACATGCAATGACACTGGTGGATCCTTATGTGGTTTGTGAGAAGAACATACATGCAATGACACTGGCTGTGGTTCATGAGAAGAACTGACATGCAATGACTCTAGTTGTGGTTCATGAAAAGAACAGACATGCAATTACACTAGGTGGATTCAGGTGTGGTTTCTGGAAGTAACACACATGTAATGACTCTAGCTGTGGTTCATGAAAAGAACACACATGCAATGACACTGGTGGATCCATGTGTGGTCTATGAAAAGAACAGACATGCAGTGACACTAGTGGATCCTTATGTGGTTCATGAAAAGAACAGACATGAAGTGACACCGATGGATCCTTATGTGGTTTGTCTAGAGGAACACACATGCAATGACACTGGGTGTGCTTCATTAAAAGAACATACATGCAATGACACTAGTGGATCCTTATGTGGTTCATGAAAAGAACAGACATGCACTGACACCGGTGGATCCTTATGTTGTTAATGAAAAGAACTGACATGCAATGACACTAGGTGTGGTTCATGAAAAGACCAGACATGCAATGACAATGGTGGATCCATGTGTGGTTTATGGAAGTAACAGACATGCAATGACTCTAGCTGTGGTTCATGAAAAGAACAGACATGCAATGACACTAGTGGATCCATGTGTGGTTCATGAGAAGAACACACATCCAATGACACTGGTGGATCCTTATGTGGTTGATGAAAAGAACATACATGCAGTGACACCGGTGGATCCTTATGTGGTTTGTCTAGAGGAACACACATGCAATGACACCGGGTGTGGTTCATGAAAAGAACAGACATGCAATGACTTATGTGGTTTGTTTAGAAGAACACACATGCAATGACACTGGGTGTGGTTCATGAAAAGAACAGACATTCAATGACACTGGTGGATCCTTATGTGGTTTGTTTAGAGGAACAGACATGCAATCACACTGGGTGTGGTTCATGGTAAGAACACACATCCAATGACACCGGTGGATCCTAATGTGGTTTGTCTAGAGGAACACACATGCAATGCCACTGGGTGTGGTTCATGAAAAGAACAGACATGCAATGACTTATGTAGTTTGTTTAGAAGAACACACATGCCATGACACTAGGTGTGGTTCATGAAAAGAACACACATCCAATGACACCGGTGGATCCTTATGTGGTTTGTTTAGAGGAACACACATGCAATGACACTGGGTGTGGTTCATGAAAAGAACAGACATGCAATGACTTATGTGGTTTGTTTAGAAGAATACACATGCAATGACATCGAGTGTGGTTCATGAAAAGAACAGACATACAATGACTTATGTGGTTTGTTTAGAAGAACACACATGCAATGGCACTGGGTGTGGTTCATGAAAAGAATAGACACGCAATGACACTGGTGGATCCTTATGTGGTTTGTTTAGAAGAACACACATGCAATGACACTGGTGGATCCTTATGTGGTTTGTGAGAAGAACATACATGCAATGACACTGGCTGTGGTTCATGAGAAGAACTGACATGCAATGACTCTAGCTGTGGTTCATGAAAAGAACAGACATGCAATTACACTAGGTGGATTCATGTGTGGTTTCTGGAAGTAACACACATGTAATGACTCTAGCTGTGGTTCATGAAAAGAACACACATGTAATGACACTGGTGGATCCATGTGTGGTCTGTGAAAAGAACAGACATGAAGTGACACTAGTGGATCCTTATGTGGTTCATGAAAAGAACAGAGATGAAGTGACACCGATGGATCCTTATGTGGTTTGTCTAGAGGAACACATATGCAATGACACTGGGTGTGCTTCATTAAAAGAACAGACATGCAATGACACGAGTGGATCCTTATGTGGTTTGTGAGAAGAACAGACATGCAATGACACTGGTGGATCCTTATGTTGTTACTGAAAAGAACTGACATGCAATGACACTAGGTGTGGTTCATGAAAAGACCAGACATGCAATGACAACGGTGGATCCATGTGTGGTTTATGGAAGTAACAGACATGCAATGACTCTAGCTGTGGTTCATGAAAAGAACAGACATGCAATGACACTGGTGGATCCATGTGTGGTTCATGAGAAGAACACACATCCAATGACACTGGTGGATCCTTATGTGGTTGATGAAAAGAACATACATGCAGTGACACCGGTGGATCCTTATGTGGTTTGTCTAGAGGAACACACATGCAATGACACCGGGTGTGGTTCATGAAAAGAACAGACATGCAATGACTTATGTGGTTTGTTTAGAAGAACACACATGCAATGACACTGGGTGTGGTTCATGAAAAGAACAGACATTCAATGACACTGGTGGATCCTTATGTGGTTTGTTTAGAGGAACAGACATGCAATCACACTGGGTGTGGTTCATGGTAAGAACACACATCCAATGACACCGGTGGATCCTAATGTGGTTTGTCTAGAGGAACACACATGCAATGCCACTGGGTGTGGTTCATGAAAAGAAAAGACATGCAATGACTTATGTAGTTTGTTTAGAAGAACACACATGCCATGACACTAGGTGTGGTTCATGAAAAGAACAGACATGCAATGAAACTGGTGGATCCTTATGTGGTTTCTTTAGATGAACAGACTTGCAATGACACTTGGTGTGGTGCATGGAAAGAACACACATCAAATGACACTGGTGGATCCTTATGTGGTTCATGAAAAGAACAGACATGCACTAACACCGGTGGATCCTTATGTGGTTTGACTAGAGGAACACACATGAACTGACACTAGGTGTGGTTCATGAAAACAATAGACATGCAATGATACTGGTGGATCCTTGTGTGGTTTGTGAGAAGAATTGACATGCAATGACACTGGTGGATCCTTATGTGGTTCATGAAAATAACTGACATGCAATGATACTGGTGGATCCATGTGTGGTTGATGGAAGTACCAGACATGCAATGATTCTAGCTGTGATTCATGAGAAGAACATACATGCAATGACACTGGTGTATCCATGTGTGGTTCATGAGAAGAACACACATCCAATGACACTAGTGGATCATTATGTGGTTCATGGAAAGAATAGACATGCAGTGACACTAGTGGATCCTTATGTGGTTTGTCTAGAGGAACACACATGCAATGACACCGAGTGTGGTTCATGAAAAGAAAAGACATGCAATGACTTATGTGGTTTGTTTAGAAGAACACACATGCAATGACACTGGGTTTGGTTCATGAAAAGAATAGACATGCAATGACACTGGTGGATCCTTATGTGGTTTGTTTAGAAGAACACACATGCAATGACACTGGTGGATCCATATGTGGTTTGTGAGAAGAACATACATGCAATGACACTGGCTGTGGTTCATGAGAAGAACTGACATGCAATGACTCTAGCTGTGGTTCGTGAAAAGAACAGACATGCAATTACACTAGGTGGATTCATGTGTGGTTTCTGGAAGTAACACACATGTAATGACTCTAGTTGTGGTTCATGAAAAGAACACACATGCAATGACACTAGTGGATCCATGTGTGGTATGTGAAAAGAGCAGACATGCAGTGACACTGGTGGATCCTTATGTGGTTCATGAAAAGAACAGACATGAAGTGACACCGATGGATCCTTATGTGGTTTGTCTAGAGGAACACACGTGCAATGACACTGGGTGTGCTTCATTAAAAGAACAGACATGCAATGACACTAGTGGATCCTTATGTGGTTTGTGAGAAGAACAGACATGCAATGACACTGGTGGATCCTGATGTTGTTAATGAAAAGAACTGACATGCAATGACACTAGGTGTGGTTCATGAAAATACCAGACATGCAATGACACCGGTGGATCCATGTGTGGTTTATGGAAGTAACAGACATGCAATGACTCTAGCTGTGGTTCATGAAAAGAACAGACATGCAATGACACTAGTGGATCCATGTGTGGTTCATGAGAAGAACACACATCCAATGACACTGGTGGATCCTTATGTGGTTGATGAAAAGAACATACATGCAGTGACACCGGTGGATCCTTATGTGGTTTGTCTAGAGGAACACACATGCAATGACACCGGGTGTGGTTCATGAAAAGAACAGACATGCAATGACTTATGTGGTTTGTTTAGAAGAACACACATGCAATGACACTGGGTGTGGTTCATGAAAAGAACAGACATTCAATGACACTGGTGGATCCTTATGTGGTTTGTTTAGAGGAACAGACATGCAATCACACTGGGTGTGGTTCATGAAAAGAACACACATCCAATGACACCGGTGGATCCTAATGTGGTTTGTCTAGAGGAACACACATGCAATGCCACTGGGTGTGGTTCATGAAAAGAACAGACATGCAATGACTTATGTAGTTTGTTTAGAAGAACACACATGCCATGACAATAGGTGTGGTTCATGAAAAGAACAGACATGCAATGAAACTGGTGGATCCTTATGTGGTTTCTTTAGAGGAACAGACTTGCAATGACACTTGGTGTGGTGCATGAAAAGAACACACATCAAATGACACTGGTGGATCCTTATGTGGTTCATGAAAAGAATAGACATGCACAGACACCGGTGGATCCTTATGTGGTTTGACTAGAGGAACACACATGCAATGACACAAGGTGTGGTTCATGAAAAGAACAGACATGCAATGATACTGGTGGATCCTTGTGTGGTTTGTGAGAAGAATTGACATGCAATGACACTGGTGGATCCTTATGTGGTTCATGAAAAGAACTGAGATGCAATGATACTGGTGGATCCATGTGTTGTTTATGGAAGTAACAGACAGCAATGATTCTAGCTGTGATTCATGAGAAGAACATACATGCAATGACACTGGTGTATCCATGTGTGGTTCATGAGAAGAACACACATCCAATGACACTAGTGGATCATTATGTGGTTCATGGAAAGGATAGACAGGCAGTGACACTTGTGGATCCTTATGTGGTTTGTCTAGAGGAACACACATGCAATGACACCGAGTGTGGTTCATGAAAAGAACAGACATGCAATGACTTATGTGGTTTGTTTAGAAGAACACACATGCAATGACACTGGGTGTGGTTCATGAAAAGAATAGACATGCAATGACACTGGTGGATCCTTATGTGGTTTGTTTAGAAGAACACACATGCAATGACACTGGTGGATCCTTATGTGGTTTGTGAGAAGAACATACATGCAATGACACTGGCTGTGGTTCATGAGAAGAACTGACATGCAATGACTCTAGCTGTGGTTCATGAAAAGAACAGACATGCAATTACACAAGGTGGATCGAGGTGTGGTTTCTGGAAGTAACACACATGCAATGACTCTAGCTGTATTTCATGAAAAGAACACACATGCAATGACACTGGTGGATCCATGTGTGGTCTGTGAAAAGAACAGACATGCAATCACACTGGGTGGATCCATGTGTGGTTTGTTTAGAAGAATGCACATGCAATGACTCTAGTTGTGGTTCATGAAAAGAACACACATGCAATGAAACTGGTGGATCAATGTGTGGTTCATGAAAAGAACACACATGCAATGACACTCGTGGATCCTTATGTGGTTTGTGAGAAGAATATACATGCAATGACACTGGGTGTGGTTCATGAGAAGAACTGACATGCAATGACTCTAGCTGTGGTTCATGAAAAGAACAGACATGAAATTACACTAGGTGGATTCATGTGTGGTTTCTGGAAGTAACACACATGTAATGACTCTAGCTGTGGTTCGTGAAAAAAAAACACATGCAATGACACTGGTGGATCCATGTGTGGTATGTGAAAAGAACAGACATGCAGTGACACTGGTGGATCCTGATGTGGTTCATGAAAAGAACAGACATGAAGTGACACCGATGGATCCTTATTGGGTTTATCTAGAGGAACACACATGCAATGACACTGGGTGTGCTTCATTAAAAGAACAGACATGCAATGACACTAGTGGATCCTTATGTGGTTTGTGAGAAGAACAGACATGCAATGACACTGGTGGATCCTTATGTTGTTAATGAAAAGAACTGACATGCAATGACACTAGGTGTGGTTCATGAAAAGACCAGACATGCAATGACACCGGTGGATCCATGTGTGGTTTATGGAAGTAACAGACATGCAATGACTCTAGCTGTGGTTCATGAAAAGAACAGACATGCAATGACACTAGTGGATCCATGTGTGGTTCATGAGAAGAACACACATCCAATGACACTTGTGGATCATTATGTGGTCCATGAAAAGAACAGACATGAAGTGACCCCGGTGGATCCTTATGTGGTTTGTCTAGAGGAACACACATGAAATGACACTCGGTGTGGTTCATGAAAAGAACAGACATGCAATGACTTATGTGGTTTGTTTAGAAGAACACACATGCAATGACACTAGGTGTGGTTCATGAAAAGAATATACATGCAATGACACTATTGGATCCTTATGTGGTTTGTTTAGAGGAACAAACATGCAATGACACTGGGTGTGGTTGATGAAAAGAACACACATCCAATGACACCGGTGGATCCTTATGTGGTTTGTCTAGAGGAACACACATGGAATGACACTGGGTGTGGTTCATGAAATGAACAGACATGCAATGACTTATGTGGTTTATTTAGAAGAACACACGTGCAATGACTTCTGGATCTACTTGAAGAATCTAGAACATTAACCATCAATGAGTGGCACCTCAGAGATATCCTGAAATCTCATATTATCTCTCTTCTTTAGAACGAAAACACCTATTGGAAACAAAGAGGGAAAATTAAATGGGTAAAACTTAGGGATGAAAACACTAAGTTTTTTCATTCCAAAGCAACCATCTGTTATAGACACAATTATATATCAATGATCAAGAATGAATATGGACAGGAATTTACAAATCACTATGACAAGGCTGATATCCTTTGGAATGACTTCAGGGCAAGAATGGGTACATCAGTCAAAACTGAGATGCACTATAACCTTGCAGATTTCTATGGTAATGGAATGACTGATGAGATGAATAATTCACTTGAAAAACCATTTCTTGACAAGGAAATTGAGGAGGTTATTTCTGAACTACCAAATGACAAGTCACCTAGACCTGATGGTTTTAATAATTAATTTATCAAAAGCTGCTGGTCTATCATTGATATGATATCAAATTACTGATTCATGATTTCTTCAATGAGAAAGTTTCCCTTGAGAGCATCAACTCTTCTTACATTAAACTCATACCTAAAGTCACTTGCCCATCTACCTCGGCTGATTTCAGACCAATCTCCTTATTGAACTGTATTTTCAAAATAATTACCAAACTTCTTGCAAATAGACTGCAATCTGTTATTCTGAAATTGGTACATAAGAACCAATATGGATTTCTCAACAACAGATCTATTCAAGATTGCATTGGTTAGGCTTTTGAATACTTATTCCAATGCCACAAGTCAAAGGAGGAAATTTTAATTCTTAAGCTTGATTTTGAGAAGGCATTTGATACAGTTGACCACTTTGCCATCATAAATATCCTTAAAGCTAGAGGAATTGGGAGAAAATGGATTAGGTGGATTGAAATGATCTTTGAATCTGGAACTTCTGAAATTCTTCTTAATGGTGTGCCTGGCAAAAAGTTCTACTGCAGGAGAGGTGTAAAACAAGGAGACCCACTTTCACCATTACTATTTGTCCTTACTGCCGACCTCCTGCAATCTGTCCTAAACAAGGCCATGCATATGAACCTTCTAACTCCACCTATAGTGGGACCACCCAATAGTGACTTCCCTGTTATTCAATATGTTGATGATACATTGGTGGTACTTAAGGCTGATGCTTCTCAATTATTATGCTTGAAAGCACTTCTTCAAACATTTGCAAATTCCACTGGACTCAAAGTCAACTACTTGAAATCTAGCATGATGCCAATAAACACATGTAATGATAGGCTTATGCATTTTGCTATGACAATCAACTGTCAAACTGGATGCCTCCCTTTCACTTACCTTGGGCTACCATTAAGCATTACAAAACCATCTATGGAGCACTTTCTTCCCATTGTTCAGAGAGTGGAAAGAAGATTATGTGGAATTGTTGATTTCTTGAATTATGGAGGAAATTTGCAGCTGGTCAAATCTATTCTCTCCTCACTTCCTCTATTTTTTATGAGCTGTTTGGAGGTACCAATTGCCATCAAGGATCAAATTATTAAATATATGAGATACTGTCTGTGGAGAAAGAGGACTGAAGATGTTCAAGCAAAAGGACAAGCCCTTGTGTCATGGGACAATATATGTCGTCCTAAAAATCAGGAGGGTTTAGGGGTTCTAAACCTACAGATTCAAAATAATGCCCTCCTTCTTAAAAACTTGGACAAATTCTACAACCACCAGGACATCCCTTGGGTTCATCTCATATGGGAAACCTACTACAAAAATGGAAAACTACGTGGAAGAAGCATGGAGGGATCTTTCTGTTGGAAGTCAGATATCAAATTAATTGATAACTTTAAAGGCATGGCTAAATGCAATCTGAATTCAGGCAGGTCTGCTTATTTCTGGTCTGACCTCTGGCAAGATGAGTGCTTGATGAATAAATTCCCTCACCTTCTATCATATGCTAAGTCCACAAACATCAGTGTACATGAATTCCTTCATGCTGAATTCCTAGAAGATAACTTCCACCTACCTCTCTCTCAACAAGCTTTCTCTGAGTTTTTAATCATGGAAGAAAGATGCCAGGATTTCAGGCATGCCACTCAGGAGGACACCCATGATAATTGGAATTATATTTGGGGATCAGATAAATTTGAAGTTAAAAAGGCCTACTCAGCCATGATTGGATACTCACCTTCACCACCACACTTTTCTTGGGTTTGGGCAACCTCATGTCAAAATAAACACAAGTTCTTTTTCTGGCTTCTGCTACTAGACAGATTGAATACAAGAAATGTCCTGAAGAGAAATAATTTCAACCTTCCTGATTACAATTGTGTTACATCCAACTGTTTCTCAGAAGAATCAGCAAATAATCTATTCTGGGATTGTCCATTTGCAAAAAAATGCTGGGACCATATTTCCAGAAACAGAACTACAAATCTAACAGGATTGGAAGCTATTTCAAACATCAAAGAAAGGTTACATCTACCATTTGCAATGGAGATCATTATCATGACTTCCTGGGGTATCTGGATATGCAGAAATGAGAAGATTTTTAATGACAAAAGACCCACAGTTGATAGATGGAAAGCAATTTTCTACCAAGAAATGAGATGGATACAATTCAGAATCAAAGGAAAATACAAGGAGAAATTCAAAGCCTGGCTCAATCAGCATTTAGATCAGGGATAGAATAGAATTGTTTCAGATTTTTTTCTCAGCATAGAACGAGTTAGATGTAACTGCAATGATCTACCTTAGATCATTTCTCAATGTAACATACTCATAATATAATAAAAATTGCAGTGCGGATTATGCCCTACTGTTTCACCTCAAAAAAAATGCAATGACATTGGGTGTGGTTCATGAAAAGAACCGACATGCAATGACACTAGTGGATCCTTATGTGGTTTCTTTAGAGGAACATACATGCAATGACACTAGGTGTGGTTCATGAAAAGAACACACATCCAATGACACTGGTGGATCCTTATGTGGTTCATGAAAAGAACAAACATGCAGTGACACTGGTGGATCCTTATGTGGTTTTTCTAGAGGAACACACATGCAATGACACTAGGTGTGGTTCATGAAAAGAACAGACATGCAATGATACTGGTGGATCCTTGTGTGGTTTGTGAGAAGAAGTGACATGCAATGACACCGGTGGATCCTTATGTGGTTTGTCTAGAGGAACACACATGCAATGACACCGGGTGTGGTTCATGAAAAGAACAGACATGCAATGACTTATGTGGTTTGTTTAGAAGAACACACATGCAATGAAACTGGGTTTGGTTCATGAAAAGAATAGACATGCAATGACACTGGTGGATCCTTATGTGGTTTCTTTAGAGGAACAAACATGCAATGAAACTTGGT
This sequence comes from Avena sativa, assembly GCA_916181665.1. Classification (NCBI taxonomy): domain Eukaryota; kingdom Viridiplantae; phylum Streptophyta; class Magnoliopsida; order Poales; family Poaceae; genus Avena; species Avena sativa. The sequence continues at coordinate 535,269,295 of OV702289.1, read as the reverse complement.
GTGGTCCAGGAAAAGAACACACATCCAATGACACTGGTGGATCCTTATCTGGTTCATGAAAAGAACAGACATCCAGTGAAACCGGTGGATCCTTATGTGGTTTGACGTGAGGAACACACATGCAATGACACTCGGTGTGGTTGATGAAAAGAATAGACATGCAATGACACTAGTGGATCCTTGTGTGGTTTGTGAGAATAATAGACATGCAATGACAGTAGTGGATCCTTATGTGGTTCATGAAAAGAACTGACATGCAATGACACTGGGTGTGGTTCATGAAAAGAACAGACATGCAATGACACTAGTGGATCCATGTGTGGTTTACGGAAGTAACAGACATGCAATGACTCTAGCTGTGATTCATGAAAAGAACATACATGCAATGACACTCGTGTATCCATATGTGGTTCATGAGAAGAACCCACATCCAATGACATTAGTGGATCATTATGTTGTTCATGAAAAGAATAGACATGCAGTGATACTGGTGGATTCTTATGTGGTTTGTCTAGAGGAACCGACATGCAATTACACCAGGTGTGGTTCATGAAAAGAACAGACATGCAATAACTTATGTGGTTTGTTTATAAGAACACACATGCAATGACACTGGGTGTGGTTCATGAAAAGAATAGACATGCAATGACACTGGTGGATCCTTATGTGGTTTGTTTAGAAGAACACACATGCAATGACACTGGTGGATCCTTATGTGGTTTGTGAGAAGAACATACATGCAATGACACTGGCTGTGGTTGATGAGAAGAACTGACATGCAATGACTCTAGCTGTAGTTCATGAAAAGAACAGACATGCAATTACACTAGGTGGATCCATGTGTGGTTTCTGGAAGTAACACACATGCAATACCTCTAGCTTTGGTTCATGAAAAGAACACACATGCAATGACACTGGTGGATCCATGTGTGGCCTGTGAAAAGAACAGACATGCAGTGACACTGGTGGATCCTTATGTGGTTCATGAAAAGAACAGACATGCAGTGACACCGGTGGATCCTTATGTGGTTTTTCTAGAGGAACACACATGCAATGACACTGGGTGTGCTTCATGAAGAGAACAGACATGCAATGACACTGGTGGATCCTTATGTGGTTTGTGAGAAGAACAGACATGCAATGATACTGGTGGATCCTTATGTGGTTCATGAAAAGAACTGACATGCAATGACACTGGGTGTGGTTGATGAAAAGAACAAACATGCAATGACACTAGTGGATCCATGTGTGGTTTATGGAAGTAACATACATGCAATGACTCTAGTTGTGATTCATGAAAAGAACATACATGCAATGACACTCATGTATCCATATATGGTTCATGAGAAGAACCGACATCCAATGACATTAGTGGATCATTATGTGGTTCATGAAAAGAATAGACATGCAGTGACACTGGTGGATTCTTATGTGGTTTGTCTAGAGGAACCGACATGCAATTACACCAGGTGTGGTTCATGAAAAGAACATACATGCAATAACTTATGTGGTTTGTTTAGAAGAACACACATGCAATGACACTGGGTGTGGTTCATGAAAAGAATAGACATGCAATGACACTGGTGGATCCTTATGTGGTTTGTTTAGAAGAACACACATGCAATGACACTGGTGGATCCTTATGTGGTTTGTGAGAAGAACATACATGCAATGACACTGGCTATGGTTGATGAGAAGAACTGACATGCAATGACTCTAGCTGTGGTTCATGAAAAGAACAGACATGCAATTACACTAGGTGGATCCATGTGTGGTTTCTGGAAGTAACACACATGAAATACCTCTAGCTGTGGTTCATGAAAAGAACACACATGCAATAACACTGGTGGATCCATGTGTGGCCTGTGAAAAGAACAGACATGCAGTGACACTGGTGGATCCTTATGTGGTTCATGAAAAGAACAGACATGCAGTGACACCGGTGGATCCTTATGTGGTTTTTCTAGAGGAACACACATGCAATGACACTGGGTGTGCTTCATGAAGAGAACAGACATGCAATGACACTGGTGGATCCTTATGTGGTTTGTGAGAAGAACAGACATGCCATGATACTGGTGGATCCTTATGTGGTTCATGAAAAGAACTGACATGCAATGACACTGGGTGTGGTTGATGAAAAGAACAGGCATGCAATGACACCGGTGGATCCATGTGTGGTTTATGGAAGTAGCAGACATGCAATGACTCTAGCTGTGGTTCATGAAAAGAACAGACATGCAATGACACTGGTGGATCCATGTGTGGTTCACGAGAAGAACACACATCCAATGGCACTGGTGGATCCTTATCTGGTTCATGAAAAGAATAGACATGCAGTGACACCGGTGGATCCTTATGTGGTTTGTCTAGAGGAACACACATGCAATGACACCGGGTGTGGTTCATGAAAATAACAGACATGAAATGATTTATGTGGTTTGTTTAGAAGCACACACATGCAATGACACTGGGTGTGGTTCATGAAAATAATAGACATGCAATGACACTGGTGGATCCTTATGAGGTTTGTTTAGAGGAACAGACATGCAATCACACGAAGTGTGGTTAATGAAAAGAACACACATCCAATGACACTGGTGGATCCTTATGTGGTTTTTCTAGAGGAACACACATGCAATGACACTGGGTGTGGTTCATGAAATGAACAGACATGCAATGACTTATGTGGTTTGTTTAGAAGAACACACATGCAATGACACTGGGTGTGGTTCATGAAAAGAAGAGACATGCAATGACGCTCGTGGATCCTTATGTGGTTTCTTTAGAGGAACAGACATGCAATGACACTTAGTGTGGTTAATGAAAAGAACACACATCCAATGACATTAGTGGATCCTTATGTGGTTCATGAAAAGAACAGAATGCAGTGACACCGGTGGATCCTTATGTGGTTTGTCTAGAGGAACACATATGCAATGAGACTGGGTGTGGTTCATGAAAAGAACAGACATGCAATGACTTATGTGGTTTTTCAGAAGAACACACATGCAATGACACTGGGTGTGGTTCATGAAAAGAACATACATGCAATGGCCCTGGTGGATCCTTATGTGGTTTGTTTAGAGGAACTGACATGCAATCACTCTGGGTGTGGTTCATGAAAAGAACACAGATCCAATGACACCGGTGGATCCTTATGTGGTTTGTCTAGAGGAACACACATGCAATGACACTGGGTGTGGTTCATGAAATGAACAGACATGCAATGACTTATGTGGTTTGTTTAGAAGAACACACATGCAATGACAATGGGTGTGGTTCATGAAAGGAACAGACATGCAATGACACTGGTGGATCCTTATGTGGTTTCTTTAGAGGAACAGGCATGCAATGACACTGGGTGTGGTTCATGAAAAGAACACACATCCAATGACACTGGTGGATCCTTATGTGGTTCATGAAAAGAACAGACATGCAGTGACACCGGTGGATCCTTATGTGGTTTGTCTAGAGGAACACACATGCAATGACACTGGGTGTGGTTCATGAAAAGAATAGACATGCAATGACACTGGTGGATCCTTATGTGGTTCACGAATAGAACTGACATGCAATGACACTTGGTGTGGTTCATGAAAAGAACAGACATGCAATGACACTGGTGGATCCATGTGTGGTTTATGGACGTAACTGACATGCAATGACTCTAGCTGTGATTCATGAAAAGAACAGACATGCAATGTGATGACCCACAAGTATAGGGGGTGTATCGCAGTATTTTCGAGGGAAGTGAAACCCAATTTATTGATTCGACACAAGGGGAGCCAAAGAATATTTATAAGCTTTAACAACTGAGTTGTCAATTCAGCTGCACCTGGAAACAATCTTGCTCACAACAGTTTATAAGTAGCAACAGTTTTGTAGTAGGAATAGTAAAGCAGCAGCAGTAGTAAAGCAATGACAGTAGTAACAAAAGTAGTAAACAGTGGGATTCGAGTGCGGTAGGCATAGGGATGGATGGACGGGCGTGGCATGGACAAGACAATTCACATAGCAATCAGAACATAGGGCAATTGCAGATAAATAAGATAAAGCATCCAAGTACTAGACAATCCTAGGCATGTGTTCCATATATAGTCATACGTGTTCGCAATGAGAACTTGCACAATATCTTTTGTCCTGCCAGCCCGTTTGTAGCGGGGCCTCTAGGGAACTACTGGCAATTAAGGTGCTCCTTTTAATAGAGCACCAGAGCAAAGCATTAACACTCCATGAACACATGTGATCTGATGCACTCGACTTTCAACGTAGAGCTCGTTGGGAACCCCAAGAGGAAGGTATGATGAGCACAACAGTAAGTTTACCCTCAGTTATGAAACCAAGGTTTAATCGAACCAGTAGGAGCAAGGAAACACCCCAAAGGTGTTACTAGCTGAGCTTTGGCAGGGCGCACTACCAGTGCTAGTAGCAACGTGGAGACCTACACAACACAACCACCGAACTTTGTCCCCAACTTGCGATGAGGTTGTTAATCTCACCGAAAGGATTAAACGTATAGAATGGAAGGAAGTAAAAGTTTGTAGAAAGTAAACACAAAGCAGAAACAGTTTATAGATTGTATGTAAAGAAAAAGGACCGGGATCCATAGTTCACTAGAGGTGGCTCTCCTTAGATAGATAACATGCTGGGTGAACAAATTACAGCGGGGCAATTGACAAACACCGAGAAAGCAATACATGCATATACTAATCATCTTGACTCCTTTGAGACTTGATTGGGCAATACAACATAATACATAGACCGCCATCCAACTGCATCTATGACTAATAATCCACCTTCAGGTTATCATCCGAACCCTCTCCAGTATTAAGTTGCAGGCAACATATTATTGCTTTACGAACTGCGTGTAAGGTAAACAATACAATTGTTCTATGAACAAAGGATCATTGTTTTCTCCCTAGTAGCAACAGCACATCTAGTACCTTAGAGATTTCTGTCACTTCCCCAGATTACCAGAGGCATGAACCCACTATCGAGCATAAATACTAACTCTTGGAGTTGCTAGCATCTACTTGGCCAAGATAGCTACTAACAACGGAAAGCATGCAAGATCTCAAATAATAAAGACATGATAGAATCAATAATAAATCTAAAATAGCATCTCAATATCCATCGGATCCCCGGAAACACAACATGTATGAATTACCAATAGATGATCTTGATCATGTACGGAGCTCACAAGATCTAAACATGAAAGCACAAAGCAGGAGAAACCAGCCATCTAGCTACTACATGGATCCGTAGTCCAAGGATGAACTACTCATGCATCACACCGGAGGCTTGCATAGTGATGAAGAAGGCCTCCAGGGTGAATTCCCCTCTCCGGCAGGGTGCCGGGAAGAGCTTCAGATCCCTCCCGATCTAGGGATGGAGATGATGGCGGCTACAGACTCTTTCGTGGATTTTTGATCGGGTACCTAGGGTTTTCGTCCCGAGGGCAACTTATAGGCGGAAGGAGAGGCCGAGGGGGTGCTGGGGTCGGCCAGACCACCCCCTGGCGCGGGCCAAGCCTGGGCGCGTGGCCAGGTGGTGTGGCCGGCCCCTGGCCCCTCTTCCTCTCGTATTCTGGCACTTGATCCCTTCTAGAAAAATAGGCACTTTGGCTTTTGTCCCGTCCAATTTTGAGAATATTCATTTTCTGACTTTCCTGGAACCAAAAACAACAGAAAACAGGCAGCTGGCATTGTGGCTCTTGTTAATAGGTTAGTCCAAGAAATCATATGAAAAGTACTCCAAAACACAAGAAAGTGGATAAAAACCAAGCATGGAACATAAAAAATTATAGATACATTTGTGATGTATCAACATCCCCAAGCTTAACTCCTGCTCATCCTCGAGTAGGTAAGTGATAAAAAGAAATAATTTTTGAGGTGACATGCACCATCAAAGACTTGATCAAAGTATTTGCAAAACATTCAAGGCTGGGATCATAGTACTTCAATCATAACATGAAAGACAAAGTTATAGCAATAAGCAAAGAGACTATGATGCAACATGAAAAGGCACAAACAAAAGATTAATGAATAATAATGCTTTGCAAGACGTTTGTTTGTTTCACATAAAGAAAACATAGCATAAAAGTATTCAGCTTGTCCCTCAATAGAGTAGCAAGTATAAATGCATAGGACACCTGCAAAGTTCATAAGAGTGATTAGATACAATAGTTCAAAACAAGCAATATCAAAGTATGCATCAATCAACTAGTCTTGGGACAATGCACATAGAACTAAGAATGGCCACTATGCTCTCAAAGTAGGTGCATAAAGATAGAAGGTGGAGACTCAATATAAAGGTGGAAGAAATGCCTTTTGTAAAACGAAGTAGGGATTCAAGTCTCATAAAGAGCTTCCAAAAATTATGGTACTTATAGCTTTCAGCTCTCATTGCCCCTATCATAAGCATCTTGAAGGTGGTTAAGGTTAAAGTGACATAACTAAGAGGATATGCTTGACAAGTTATAAACCGAAATCTCATGCCCCTTACTTACGAAGACCGATCCTCATGCTACTCAACTTTAGTCACGAGTAAGCTCTTGTCATTGTAAGTATATGTGTATCATTAAGAACAGCCAACGGGGTACCCCTTGCACATGATACGAGAGCTTTCCCATAATCAAAATGACAAGGCAAGCAGACAATGAGCATCTCAGCGATCTTTTTATTTGCTATTTGCATAGGTTTTTATTGAGGATGCTTCATAGAGTGCTCATTATGGTGATGCTGCAAGTTTCCACCATGATTAGGCATGGCTTAGGCTAGCGGCCCAGGCGGTTCTCTAACACACATACAAACTCCATGATCTTACAAGTTCCACTTTTATTTCACACCGCCGGGATCCGTAAGCAAAAGAACATGATATCAACGGGGTACAAAGTACAAGTGAAATGTTGAAAGCGTTCCACATGAAACATGGTTCTGCTAATTTCAACTTATAAAGCGCAAGCATATACGCAACAAAGAAGGACCCAATGGTTCAAGTTTATTAGAGGCAATAAAGTAAAGTGTGCCATCAAGTTCGTGAGAGCTTTAATCACTAGTTTTCTCATAACAAGTGAAAGGTAGACAAAAGCATGAATATACTTGGAATAGCATAACCTAGTAGGTAGGTATGGTGGACTCTTTGGAATAACTTGGTTTAGGGAGTTGGATGCATGAGTGGAACTCATACTTTGTGGTGGAGGCTAGCAAAAGACTGGGAGCGACAAACTAAGAGAGCAATAATGGCCATAATCATGCAGAGCGACAAAACACCATTGATAAAAGCATAAAGTGATACTACAAGTTGAAAACTAAAGGATCATAAAGGTTATGGTGACTTAAGATAGTCATAACATGGTGTGAGCATGCGCCAAGTCAACCCAAATAAAGCATCAAAGGAGAATACCACTATACTATGCTTTAATATGCTAAAACAATGCATGATTCATCCAAGGCACATTAAGCAATATCAATTGTTTATAACAAGTGATGCTACAGCAAAGAATACTAAGCATAAAGCCAAAACAATATCAAGCATGGCATGACAAAGCATAGCCACAGTCAAAAACGAGCTCTTTTTACCACATAAGTATGAACTTTCCTACTCTTTTCCAAACCAAACCAAACTAAATGCAAACCAAAGTATGAAAGAGGGGCTCCAACCAACTTATTCAGAAAACTAAGCAAACCAAGCAAACTAAAAACCAAAACGAAAACGAAAAAGAAGACGCCACAAGAAAAACATAACTGTGCATGAAATAATAAAAATGAAGCGTTTGGAAGAAACCTAGAATTTTTTATTGATGAAGAAGGGGATGCCTTGGGCATCCCCAAGATTTGACGCTTGCACTTCTTGGATATTTCTTGGGGTGACACGTGTGACATCCCCAAGCTTGAGATTTAGTCCATCCTTCATCTCATTACTCATTCCTTCCATACACCTGAAAATTTTCCTTCATACAAAACTTCACACAATCTCATTAGCAACATTAGTGCACTTAAGATAAATAAGTCTCAAAGTTTAGTTTTAACACCAAATAAACTTCGATTAGAACACTAGCTACTGTAGCACTTCTCTCAAAAAGCTTAATTCCCCAAAAGAACTCAAGAAGCAAATGCAGAAAATGGCCGAAATATGTCAAAACAGACCAGCAGGTAAATACGAATTTTTTCGAAGACCTTATGTTGCTCCAATAAAAAAGTGTTGAACAAACGAAAGTGAGATAACAACCTGGGGAAGAAGTACAAAAAATTACAGCTCAATCCGACGTACAGAACTCTCTCAGGAATGTTTACGGTGAAGCACATAAATCTGTTTCAGGACAGCAACTTTCCCAATCATTACTTCACTCTCATTAGAGGTTACTCTTGGCACAAAAAGCAAATAAAAAGGATAAGCAGAGGTTATTACAGAGGTAATAAGTTCCAAGACTCATCTAAAACTCTTGGGTTATCTCCCAACAAGTACTTTTCTTTAACGCCTTTAAGTTAGGCATAAGAACCAAAGAAAGAATCAAGTGTTCTCAAATGAAGAAGCATTAAGATCCATACCCGAAATATTTTCAACAAGGCAAGGTATATCATCCAAATAAGTTCTAGAGGATCCTCTCTCAATGCTCTTAGGTTCACTATTCTCATCAAAAGGGTTTGCAGGAACAATCCAGTCAAGATTCTTTTCTATGGCATCATGTATTGCTACTAGTTTAAAGGGTATTGGTATCTTAGGTTCCTCCCCATTAGGTTCGGTTTTGTTCATCCTTTCTCGTGTACCAACAACATCTACACATGAGCCTAGCATATTGAAACGTTCAAAACCTTTTCTAGCTTCCTTGGCAACATCATAGAACTCCATAAACAAAGTTTCTAGAATAAAATCCCTCTTTTCAGGGTCCTCAATTTCTTTAAGCTTAAGAAACATTACTTGCATTAAGGGGTTGAGGTTAACAAACCTAGCTTCTAACATGTGAATTAAAGAAGCTGCAGCAATCTCAAAACTTGGAGCAAGTTCTACAAGGGATCTATCCTCAGTATCTTCATGTTTGCTAACATGATTAAAGAATTCTTCAACATTGTCTTTCCCAATTATAGAACCACTACCAATTGAAAGGTCTTTCAAGGTGAATGTAGGGATCAACATGGTGAGCTAAGGAAGAGGTGACAACTAAGGGGGACTTAATTTTTTTGTGTGTTTTTGATAAAGAAAGCAAATAAGTAAAACTAATTTTTTTGTTTTTGAAGAACAAAACAAGCAAACAAAGCAAAAAAGAAACTAAGCAAAACAAAAACAACAAAGTAAAGAGATTGGTTATGAGGGACTCCCCTTGTGAAGATGTCCTTGACTCCCCGGCAACAGCGCCAGAAAAGATCTTGATGCACTCGACTTTCAATGTAGAGCTCGTTGGGAACCCCAAGAGGAAGGTATGATGAGCACAGCAGTAAGATTTCCCTCAGTTATGAAACCAAGGTTTAATCGAACCAGTAGGAGCAAGGAAACACCCCAAAGGTGTTACTAGTTGAGCTTTGGCAGGGCGCACTACCGGTTCTAGTAGCAACGTGGAGACCTGCACAACACAACCACAGAACTTTGTCCCCAACTTGCGATGAGGTTGTCAATCTCACCGTGTTTTGCGGAAAACAAAGGATTAAACGTATCGAATGGAAGGAAGTAAAAGTTTGCAGAAAGTAAACACAAAGCAGAAACAGTTTATAGATTGTATATAAAGAAAAAGGACCGGGATCCATAGTTCACTAGAGGTGGCTCTCCTTAGATAGATAACATGTTGGGTGAACAAATTACAGCTTGGCAATTGACAAACACCGAGAAAGCAATACATGCATATACTAATCATCTTGACTCCTTTGAGACTTGATTGGGCAATACAACATAATACATAGACCACCATCCAACTGCATCTATGACTAATAATCCACCTTCAGGTTATCATCCAAACCCCCTCTAGTATTAAGTTGCAAGCAACAGATTATTGCTTTACAAACTGCGTGTAAGGTAAACAATACAATTGTTCTATGAACAAAGGATCGTTGTTTTCTCCCTAGTAGCAACAGCACATCTAGTACCTTAGAGATTTCTGTCACTTCCCCAGATTACCAGAGGCATGAACCCACTATCGAGCATTAATACTAACTCTTGGAGTTGCTAGCATCTACTTGGCCAAGATAGCTACTAACAACGGAAAGCATGCAAGATCTCAAATAACAAAGACATGATATAATCAATAATCAATCTGAAATAGCATCTCAATATCCATCGGATCCTCGCAAACACAACATGTATGAATTACAAATAGATGATCTTGATCATGAACGAAGCTCACAAGATCTAAACATGAAAGCACAAAGGAGGAGAAACCAGCCATCTAGCTACTACATGGATCCGTAGTCCAAGGATGAACTACTCACGCATCACACCGGAGGCTTGCATGGTGATGAAGAAGGCCTCCAGGGTGAATTCCTCTCTCCGGCAGGGTGACGGGAAGAGCTTCAGATCCCTCCCGATCTAGGGATGGAGATGACGGCGGCTATAGACTCTTTCGTGGATTTTTGATCGGGTACCTAGGGTTTTCGTCCCGAGGGCAACTTATAGGCGGAAGGAGAGGCCGAGGGGGTGCTGGGGTCGGCCAGACCACCCCCTGGCGCGGGCCAAGCCTGGCCGCGCGGCCAGGTGGTGTGGCCGGCCCCTGGACCCTCTCCGTCTCGTATTCTGGCACTTGATCCGTTCCAGAAAAATAGGCACTTTGGCTTTTGTCCCGTCCAATTTCGAGAATATTCATTTTCTGACTTTCCTAGAACCAAAAACAGCAGAAAACAGGCAGCTGGCACTGTGGCTCTTGTTAATAGGTTAGTCCAAGAAATCATATGAAAAGTACTCCAAAGCTGGAACAAAACACAAGAATGTGGATAAAAACCAAGCATGGAACATCAAAATTTATAGATACATTTGCAATGTATCATGATCCTCACATCAAAGCCTTTCCCTTCCGGTTATCCTGATTTCTGTCACTTCGGGGCCATAGGTTACGGACAACGACGTGTGTATACAACTTGCATATAAGGAAGAACAATACTATCATAATGAATCAATAATACGTTCAGATCTGAAATCATGGCACTCGGGCCCTAGTGACAAGCATTAAGCACAACAAGTCACAACAAAGTCATAAAGCACTAATAAAAGATAGTAGGCACCATGCCCTAACAATCTGATGCCATTACATGAACGATCTCATCCAATCCCTACCATCCCCATATCCTACAGCGGGGGATTACTCACTCATAGATGGGGGAAACATGGATGGTCGATGGAGAAGCAATGGTGATGATGATGGCGATGATCTCCTCCAATTCCCCGTCTCGGCAGGGTGCCAGAACTGAGTTTCTGGTGCTGTTTCGTGGAATCTGGTGGTGGCGGCGGAGCGGAACTCCTTTTGGAAAAACGTCGAACCCCCCCCCCAAGTTTTTAGGTCAGAAGGCTTCTTATAGGCGAAGAGAGAGGCCGAGGGGGTGCCTGGGGCCACCACACCATGCCCTGGCGCGGCCAGGCCCAGCCCGCGCCTGGGGATGGTGTGGCCAGCCCCTGGCCCTCCTCCGTCTCGTATTCTGGCTCCTGGAGTCTTCTGGAAAAATAGGCACTTTGGCTTTTGTCCCGCCCAATTCTGAGAATATTCATTTTCTGACTTTCCTGGAACCAAAAACAACAGAAAACAGGCAGCTGGCACTGTGGCTCTTCTTAATAGGTTAGTCGAAGAAATCATATGAAAAGTACTCCCAAGTGTGCACAAAACACAAGAAAGTGGATAAAACCAAGCATGGAACATCAAAAATTATAGATACATTTGCAATGTATCACAATGACACTGGTGTATCCATGTGTGGTTCTTGAGAAGAACACACATCCAATGACACTGGTGGATCATTATGTGGTTCATGAAAAGAACAGACATGCAGTGACACTGGTGGATCCTTATGTGGTTTGTCTAGAGGAACAAACATGCAATGACACTGGGTGTGGTTCATGAAAAGAACAGACATGCAATGCCTTATGTGGTTTGTTTAGAAGAACACACATGCAATGACACTTGGTGTGGTTCATGAAAAGAACATACATGCAATGACACTGGTGGATACTTATGTGGTTTGTTTAGAAGAACACACATGCAATGACACTGGTGGATCCTTATGTGGTTCATGAAAAGAACTGACATGCAATGACACTGGCTATGGTTCATGAGAAGAACTGACATGCAATGACTCTAGCTGTGGTTCATGAAAAAAACAGACATGCAATTACACTAGATGGATCCATGTGTGGTTTCTGGAAGTAACACACATGCAATGACTATAGCTGTGGTTCATGAAAAGAACACACATGCAATGACACTGGTGGATCCATGTGTGGTATGTGAAAAGAACAGACACGCAGTGACACTGGTGGATCCTTATGTGGTTCATGAAAAGAACAGACATGCAGTGACACCGGTGGATCCTTAGATGGTTTGTCCAGAGGAACACACATGCAATGACACTGGGTGTGGTTCATGAAAAGAACAGACATGCAATGACACTGGTGGATCCTTATGTGGTTTGTGAGAAGAACAGACATGCAATGACACTGGCTGTGGTTCATGAGAAGAACTGACATGCAATGACTCTAGCTGTGGTTCATGAAAAGAACAGACATGCAATTACACTAGGTGGATCCATGTGTGGTTTCTGAAGTAACACACATGCAATGACTATAGCTATGGTTCATGAAAAGAACACACATGCAATGACACTGGTGGATCCATGTGTGGTATGTGAAAAGAACAGACATCCAGTGACACTGGTGGATCCTTATGTGGTCCATGAAAAGAACAAACATGCAGTGACACCGGTGGATCCTTATGTTGGTTGTCTAGAGGAACACACATGCAATGACACTAGGTGTGGTTCATGAAAAGAACAGGCATGGAATGACATTTGTGGATCCTTATGTGGTTTGTGAGAAGAACAGACATGCAATGACACTGGTGGATCCTTATGTGGTTCATGAAAAGAACTGACATGCAATGACACTAGGTGTGGTTCATGAAAAGAACTGACATGCAATGACACTGGTGTGGTTCATGAAAATAACAGACATGCAATGACACCGGTGGATCCATATGTAGTTTATGTAAGTAACAGACATGCAATGACTCTAGCTGTGGTTCATGAAAAGAACAGACATGCAATGACACTGGTGGATCCATGTGTGGTTCTTGAGAAGAACACACATCCAATGACACTGGTGGATCCTTATGTGGTTCATGAAAAGAACATACATGTAGTGACACCGGTGGATCCTTATGTGGTTTGTCTAGAGGAACACACATGCAATGACACCGGGTGTGGTTCATGAAAAGAATAGACATGTAATGACTTATGTGGTTTGATTATAAGAACACACATGCAATGACACTGGGTTTGGTTCATGAAAAGAATAGACATGCAATGACACTGGTGGATCCTTATGTGGTTTTTTTAGAGGAACAGACATGCAATCACACTGGGTGTGGTTCATGAAAAGAACAGACATGCAATCACACCGGTGGATCTCTATGTGGTTTGTCTAGAGGAACACACATGCAATGACAGTGGGTCTAGTTCCTGAAAAGAATAGACATGCAATGCCTTATGTGGTTTGTTTAGAAGAACACACATGCAATGGTTCATGAAAATAACAGACATGCAATGACACTAGTGGATCCTTATGTGGTTTGTTTATGGGAACATACATGCAACGACACTGGGTGTGGTTCATGAAAAGAACACACATCCAATGACAGTGGTGGATCCTTATGTGGTTCATGAAAAGAACAGACATGCGGTGACACCGGTGGATCCTTATGTGGTTTGTCTAGAGGAACACACATGCAATGACACTGGGTGTGGTTCATGAAAAGAACAGACATGCAAGGACACTGGTGGATTCTTATGTGGTTTGTGAGATGAACAGACATGCAATGACACTGGTGGATCCTTATGTGGTTCATGAAAAGAACTGACATGCAATGACACTGGGTGTGGTGCATGAAAAGAACAGACATGCAATGACACCGGTGGATCCATGTGTGGTTTATGGAAGTAATAGGCATGCAATGACTCTAGCTATGGTTCATGAAAATAACAGACATGCAATGACATTGGTTGATCCATGTGTGGTTCATGAGAAGAACACTCATCCAATGACACTGGTGGATCCTTATGTGGTTCATGAAAAGAACAGACATGCAGTGACACCGGTGGATCCTTATGTGGTTTGTCTAGAGGAACACACATGCAATGACACCGGGCGTGGTTCATGAAAAGAACAGACATGTGGTAGCCGTCGCTGCCGAGCAGCAGGTGGTAGCGGTTGCCTCCGAGCAGCAGGTAGTAGCCATCACCGCCGAGCAGCAGGTGGCCGACAACGTCATGGTGCCAGCGGCAGATCTGGATGGGGGGCATGCGGCAGGCGGAGGCAATCCGGTGATCTACATCAATGACCCCATCACCGTACAAGAAATCGTCAATGCAATCGCGGAGAATGATGAGTTCGAGGAGGAGGTCCCTGATGAGGAGTCCGAGGTACTACATTGCTAGCTTCTCTAGTCGCAGCCGTAGTTTTCACTGTTCATACATAGGATTTTCTCAATCGTGTACAAATTATTTTGCTCTTGAAGTAGGGTAGTATATATATGGTTTGATCGGTTGATTGATGCATCTGCCATCTAGTCAGAAATCCCCAACCTGTCTAGTCACAAAACCCCAATCTGCTCATCTGCCATATAGTTGAGTTTGCTAGTTGAGTGTTGATTTTGACACACAGCAGGCCTATAACATTACATCTCTATTCCTTACTGAGCCCAATGATTCAATTTTGCCCCAAAATAGTGCAAGGGCATCTGATGGTGTCGTTTTCTTAGGGATGGTTAGTGAACCTGAGGAAGCAATGCACATAAACAATATAGGTTGTGCTGTTGGTATTTTGGTTCTCCGACTCCATCGCTGAAAAAAATGAGGCCCTAATTTTTCTCTCATATGGAACCTAAATATATAATCTTTGTATTGTTTCCGATCTATGAATGCGTTGCATGATGCATATATATATCCCTGAATATTGTTTTGTACGATTACATTTCAATTTCTTATTGTGGCCAATGATTCAAATTTGCCCCAAAGAGAGGCAGACACATTGGTGTCAAATTTTTTCAGGGATGAGTGAGCGAACCTAGGGCCATGTACAAGATCAATATAAGCTGTGAAATTGTTACTTGGTTCGCTTACGCCATCTCTGTAGAAACTTATGAGGCTGTAATCTTTATTCTACATTCATAGAACTATGATATTTGAATTATCTATTCCATGCATTCATAGTGTATAAGAATTACATTTTAGTTTGTCACCGAGTCTAATGATTGAAATTTTCCCCAAAAGAGTTCAAGGGGAGACACGTATGATGGTGTCGTGTTTTAGGGATGGGTTGGTGAACCTGAGGCAGCAATGCACACAAACAATATAGGTTGTGATGTTGGTACTTTGGTTCTCCAACTCCATCTCTAAAACAAATTATGAGGCCCTTGATTTATTCTCATATGGAACTACATATATAATCCTTGAATTGTTTCTGATCTTTTAATGATTGGTATGATGCATATGTATATTAATGGTTTTGATCATAAGAATTGTTAACATGTACCTAAAGATTAATTGTTTGGATTTTTATTTATAACTACAATATTTAGGCTTGTTTTTGTACCTAACTATGTATATCCCTGAATATTGTTTTGTATGATTACATTTCAATTTCTTATTATGGCCAATGATTCAAATTTTCCCCAAAGAGAGGAAGACACATTGGTGTCAGATTTTTTCAGGGATGAGTGAGCGAACCTGGGACCATGTATAAGAACAATATAAGTTGTGCAATTCTTACTTGGTTCGCTCACGCCATCCCTGAATAAACTTATGAGGCTACAATCTTTATTCTACATTCATAGAACTATGATATTTGAATTATCTATTCCATGCATTCATAGTGTATAAGAATTACATTTTAGTTTGTCACCGAGTCTAAGGATTGAAATTTGCCCCAAAAGAGTTCAAGGGGAGACACATATGATGGTGTCGTGTTTTAGGGACGGGTTGGTGAACCTGAGGCAGCAATGCACAGAAACAATATAGGTTGTGCTGTTGGAACTTTGGTTCTCCAACTCTATCTCTTAAACAAATTATGAGGCCCTTGATTTATTCTCATATGGAACTACATATATAATCCTTGAATTGTATCTGATCTTTTAATGATTGGTATGATGCATATGTATATGAATGGTTTTGATCATAAGTATTTTTAACATGTACTTGAAGATTAATTGTTTGGATTTTTATTTATAATTACAATATTTAGGCTTGTTTTTGTACCTAACTATGTATATCCCTAAATATTGTTTTGTACGATTACATTTCAATTTATTATTGTGACCAATGATTCAAATTTGCTCCAAAGAGAGGCAGACACACTTGTGTCAGATTTTTTCAGGGATGAGTGAGCGAACCTTGGACCATGTACAAGAACAATATAAGCTGTAAAATTGTTACTTGGTTCGCTCACGCCATCCCTAAATAAACCTATGAGGCTGCAATCTTTATTCTACATGCATAGAACTATGATATTTGAATTATCTATTCCATGCATTCATAGTGTATAAGAATTACATTTTAGTTTGTCACCGAGGCCGATAATTAAAATTTTCCCCAAAAGAGTTCAAGGGGAGACACGTATGATGGTGTCGTGTTTTAGGGATGGGTTGGTGAACCTAAGGCAGCAATGCACAGAAACAATATAGGTTATGCTGTTGGTACTTTGGTTCTCCAGCTCCATCTCTAAAACAAATTATGAGGCCCTAGATTTATTCTCATATGGAACTACATATATGATCCTTGAATTGTTTCTGATCTTTTAATGATTGGTATGATGCATATGTATTTGAATGGTTTTGATCATAAGTATTTTTAACATGTACCTGAAGATTAATTGTTTGGATTTTTATTTATAATTACAATATTTAGGCTTGTGTTTGTACCTGACTATGTATACCTCTGAATAATGTTTTGTACGATTACATTTCAATTTCTTATTGTGGCCAATGGTTCAAATTTGTCCCAAAAGAGAGGTAGACACATTGGTGTTAGATTTTTTTAGGGACGAGTTAGTGAACCTGGGGCGATGTACAAGAACAATATAGGTTGTGCAAATGTTACTTGGTTCACTCACGCCTTCCCTAATAAACTTATGAGGCCTCAATCTTTATTCTACTTTTATAGAACTATGATATTCAAATTATCTATTCCATGCATTCATAGTGTATAAGAATTATATTTTAGTTTGTCACCGAGGCCGATGATTAAAATTTGCCCTAAAAGATTTCAAGGGAGACACGTATGATGGTGTAGTGTTTTAGGGATGGGTTGGTGAACCTGAGGCAGCAATGCACACAAACAATATAGGTCGTGCTGTTGGTACTTTGGTTCGCCAACTCCATCTCTAAAACAAATTATGAGGCCCTAGATTTATTGTCACATGGAACTACATATATGATCCTTGAATTGCTTCAGATCTTTTAATGATTAGTATGATGCATATGTATATGAATGGTTTTGATCATAAGTATTTTTAACATGTACCTGAAGATTAATTGTTTGGTTTTTTATTTATAATTACAATATTTAGGCTTGTGTTTGTAGCTGACTATGTATACCTCTGAATAATGTTTTGTACGATTACATTTCAATTTCTTATTGTGGCCAATGATTCAAATTTGTCCCAAAAGAGAGGCAGACACATTGGTGTCAGATTTTTTCAGGGATGAGTTAGTGAACCTAGGGCGATGTATAACAACATTATAGGTTGTGCAATTGTTACTTGGTTCACCTACTCAATCCTTGAAGAAACTTATGAGGCCCCTAGATTTATCCTACATTCACTCTGATGCAATTATTTGTCATTGTGTTGAGATGAAATGATATATGAATCAATCAAACTATTGCTGAGATGCTTTATCTTTGATATCCACGGATATATTGTCTTACATATACATGTTGTCAATTCTTGAGGTGTAATACAATTCAATCATATGTATGAGTTCTAAGTGATGTTCTTAAAAATCAACAGGAGGATGATGATGAAGTGGACGATAGCAAGGTATCCAGGGACAACAAGAGCCGCTACGTGCTGAGGCGGTTACAGTGTGGGCTAATCCATTTCCACCGTAGGGGGAGACTATTTTGCCCATTCTGTGGTAGAGCAATCAACGTGGACCTGAACAGCATGATCCAACACGTGGAGGGTGTTGGCAGAGGCGGATGCAGAAGCCATAGGCCGATTACCTTAGCGCGGCATGCAGCCTATGGCAAATTCCTCTGAGAGTATGTTAGGACTGGTCTGTATCCCATCGACTAGGCTGTCGCTGCCTCCTGCTGATAAATACCTACCCTGCTAGGCGTCTCCGTGTCCCGGCCTCCTGCTGCAGCCCCTGCTTTTATTTTGTTCTAGTTAATTATTACCTGTGTGTGGCATGTAAGAAAATATATCTGTGGTGTCTCTAGTGAACCTTCTATATTAATCTACTCCTTTATATGGACTGCCTTAAAGTTTCTAGTGTTCAATTATATTTACTGATCATGCTCATGCACACTACAAAATATTTCTAGTGCTCGATTATATTATAATTGTCAAGAAATACATCAACAAGTTAAATTGGTCGAAATTTTGTATTGAAGTAACTAAATGTATCAAACACATAATAAAATAGAAACTAAAATCTAGTTCAAACACATAATGTATAACCACCACTTGTTGTCGTCCTTGACTTGCTTCCCCTTCAACCGCTTGATGTCGCCACCGTCCCAAGATCCCTGCTCATCCTGAAACCGCTTTCTGTCCTCCTCGCGCTTCTTCTCCTGGGCTAGCTTGCAACCAAGGCATAACTCTCTCGCGAAAAGCCCTGCCTTAACCATCCCATCTTTCATGGTAATGAGCTTACTATACAACTCGTACGCCATGCAGGCGTCTCTAGCTGCATACTCGAGGCACATCTTGGTCATCGGCTTCCACTCCCAGTAGTCGTGATCGAGTCGCTTCAATTTCTTCAGTTTTTCATAGGATTTATCGATAATTTCCACTGTCAGATCACCCATGCCATCCTTCGCTGGGTATGGTTTGATCTTGTACAGATTTTGGATGTCGATGTGGTGCCCATCTGGGATTTTTATCAACGCACAAGAAAGCATAATTGTGTCATTTGTGATATCCACGCTAGTGAAAGTTATCCCTTTCCTACACAAGAACTCGAGCAGAGCCAAACAATGCATCTCAGTTGGTTTACTCCAACACTTAGATGGTTCTAGGGATGTAAGGGAACAAGGGATGCAAAAGTGGTGATCTCAAATTTAAATTTCACATACCTGTAGAAGTGGTAAACGAGGACCTCCTCATGTATGGTGATTTGCACGACAGCGATCTCTTGTGGAGGATTTTTTTGCTTATTTGCACGAGTGTACTCCAAGTCTAGCCCCACAAACTTGTGCTTCTCTTTCTCAAGCAATTGCTCAAACCTAGCGAGAGTTGTCTCCATAGTCGCTTTATCATTTGTGTACACCACTCTCAAAGTCGTAGTGCCATGGGCAGGGACCAAGTGGGTCTTTGTTGTGTGTTTCCCATCGTCCATGCCTGCAAGGAAATGGGTGAAAGGAAATGCCTTCAAGGAACTTCCCGCGAGAGGAAGAAGAAGATGAACCGACGGTTCCAGAACAGAGGAAGAAGAAAATTACGTCCAAAAGCGAAAATTACGTCGAAGTACTTTTTAAATCATTTTAGCATAAGAAAATTGGGCGATCGGAGTACATTTTAAATCAAGGACCTCCAAAAGCGAAAATTACGTCGAGGTCCATAAATTTAGCATAAAGGACCCTAAAACTGAGCTAAGAAAATTGTCTAGTTCGGCTCCTTCTCGAGAGAGCAGCTGATCGGGCCATACTTTTCATACT
Source organism: Avena sativa (assembly GCA_916181665.1). Classification (NCBI taxonomy): domain Eukaryota; kingdom Viridiplantae; phylum Streptophyta; class Magnoliopsida; order Poales; family Poaceae; genus Avena; species Avena sativa. The sequence goes on along the minus strand of OV702289.1, from coordinate 535,249,229 downwards.
ACTTCCTCTTCGATAGTTTCAAAATATGGCCAAATCTATCTCCATGCAAATTCTTGCATATGGGCTCATCACCATAAAGTATGATGTTGATATAGCCTTGATCTTGGTCGTTTGGCTTGAAGTCCAAGAACGTTCATACTCGTTGACAACTAAGCTTAAATTCGTTTAAATTTCACTAGTTACATTTAGGTTAGAATTTTACACGGACGATGGGAGTATATTTTACATCAAGGACCTAAAAAATGGGAAAATTAGGTCGAGGACCATACATTTAGCACAAAGGATCCTAAAACTAAGAAAGGAAAACAATCGCGTTCAGCTCCTTCTCGAGAGAGCAACTGATCGAGCCATACTCTTCATACTACTTCCTCTTCAATTGTTTTCAAAATATAGCCAAACCTGTCAGCATTCAAATTTGTGCATATGGGATCATCAGCATAAAGTATGATGTGGATATGGCCTTGACATTGGTCCTTCTGCTTAAAATCCAAGAATGTTCATACTCGTTGACAACTAAGGTTAAATTCGTTTAAATTTCACCACTTACTTTTAGGTTATTATTTTACACGGGCGGTGGGAGTACATTTCACAATAAGAACCTAAAAATGGGAAAATTACATCGAGGTCCATACATTTAGCACAAAGGACCCTAAAATTAATCCAGGAAAAAAGTTGGTTTAGCTCCTTCTTGAGAGAGTAGCCGATCGAGCCATACTCTTCATACTTATTGCTCTTTGATTGTTTTTAAAATATGGACAAATTGTCGGCATGCAAATTCTTGGATATGGCATCATCAGCATAAAGTATGATGTACATATGGCATTGACCTTCGTCTGTTGGCATGAAATCAACAAATTGTTAATACTCGTTGACAACTTAGCTTAAATTCATCTGAATTTCACCACTTACTTTTGGGTTAGAATTTAACATGGGCGATCGGAGTACATATTAAATCAAGGACCTCAAAAAGCTAAAATTACATCGAGGTCCATACATTTAGCATAAAGGACCCTAAAATTGAGCAAAGAAAATAGTCGGATTCATCTCCTTCTCGAGAGCGCAGCTAATCAAGCATACTTTTCATACTACTTCCTCTTCGATTGTTTTCAAAATATGGTCAAATCTGTCGCCATGCAAATTCATGGATATAGTATCATCACCATAAAGTATGATATTGATATGGCCTTGACCTTGGTTGTTTGGCTTGAAATCGAAGAATGTTCATACTCATTGACAACTAAGCTTAAATTTATTTAAATTTCACCACTTACTTTTAGGTTAGAATTTTACACGAGAGTGGGATTAAATTTTACAATAAGGACCTAAAAAGGGGGAAATTACATCGAGGTCCATACGTTTAGCAAAAAGGACCCTAAATTTATGCAAGGAAAATAGTCGGGTTCGGCTCCTTCTCAAGAGAGTAGCTGATCGAGCCATACTCTTCATACTACTTGCTCTTCGATTGTTTTCAAAATATGGCTAAATTTGTCGGCATGCAAATTCTTGGATATGGGATCATTAGCATAAAGTATGATGTAGATATACTAAATCTTTTAGAAGTCTTGGTGGATTTGTTGTACTGAATTGCTAGTTAGCTTTGAAAGATTTTTAAAAAATTCTTAGAGCAATCTATCGCATTTACTTGTACCTCTAGTGAAAATTATACACAGACGGTGGGAGTACATTTTATGTCAAGGACCTAAAAAGGGGAATATTACATTGAGGTACATACATTTAGCATAAAGGACAATAAAATTAAGCAAGGAAAACAGTCGAGTATGGCTCCTTCTTTAGAGAGCATCTAATCGAGTGATAGTCTTCATACTACTCTGTCTTTCCCAAATTAGAACGCATATTAGGTTTGGTCAAAGTCAATCTTTTATAAAGTTCGACCAACTATATGTAAAAACATACTGAATTTTCTAGTGACAAATGCATATAATATGAAAGTATATTTCATGATGATTCTAATAACATTGAGTTGATGTGGTATACTTAGTCAAAGTTTATCAAATTTGACTTTTGACCAAAAGTAATACGCGTCCCAATTTGGGAATAAGGGAGTAATACTTGCTTCACAGGAAAAAAGGAGCGCTCCTCACTTCCGAACCAGCTTGCTGCGGGTGTACTTGGTGTTTCCTCTTCCTAGGATGTGAAATGGAACAAATGGAGGTGGAGTAGTGCGGAGTAGGAAGGCTGGCCAGATCATAATGGTGGGCATCCAATGCAATGGGATATAGTATCAGCCAATACCTTGTACAACACATAAGTAGTAGTACTAGTAGTACTGCGAATGGCGATCCTTTGAATATCCTTCCCCCCGGATGTTTGTGAAGGAAGTCAAAATTTTGAAACCAGGAATGTTTGAATTGCTACTCTATTGTAGTTTTAATACTTTTTCCGCCAATGACCAAAATGGTTGCTACCAACACAGCTGATGAATAAGCCAGACACAGACACGGTGCCGCCGACACAAGGCAGGTCAACGCGTGTGCGCACCGCCATGTTGTGGACAAGGGAGAGATCGGTCGGTCGGGGTGTGGATGGTGATGGGGGAGTGAAGGAGAGATAAAACACAATTTGTTTTGCATGCATATATATTGTAAAGGTCCTGGAATTTACTCTAATCACTTTACCCCGTACCTCGTGTCAGGAACCCATCACAACTTTGCTCTAACATTGCACCGCCATCAAATCCTCCTTTTCGCTGCTCTCGCGATGCCTCCTATGTGCTCATAGTCTCTTCACGCTCCCATATTTTTTGTCAACAGGGTGAAACTCCTAGTGGCAATATTGTCTACCATTCCAATATTCACCCATATACTCCCAAATATGGGAACATCACCATAAAATATGATGTGGATTATTGGCATGACCTTGGACGTCTAGTATAGCTTCAAACCCAATAATATTGAAAAGTTACCAGAACCCATGTTTATCACCTTTCATGGCAAGTAGTACACGTAAAATGATGCCATGTGCAACTCTTTTTTTTGTTTTGTCGTTATTATCTTTGATTGGTTTTGAAACATGACCAAATTTATCGGCGTGCAAATTCTTAGATTTGTACGTGCCGAATATGGGCGTATTATCACATAAGCATGATGGTTAATTTTCCTCGAAACCCAAGGATGTCCGTACATGGTATGTCATAAGAAAGTTTTTCAAAACTTATCTATATTAATTCATGTCATTTTGCATGGCGACCAGTACATATAAGAGAAAACCATGCACAATACTACCTCGAGGGTAGGTGGTGGGAGTAAATTTTACATCAAGGAGCTAAAAATGGAAAATTACATCGAGGTCCATACATTCAGCACAAAGGACCCTAAACTGAAGAAAAGAAAACAGTCAAGTTTGGCTCCTCCTCGAGAGATCAGCTGACCTAACCAGACTCTTCATACTACTTCCTCTTCGATTGTTTTCAAAATATGGCCAAATCTGTTAGCACACAAATTCTTGGATATGGGATCATTAGCAATTGGTCGTTCGGCTTGAAATCCAAGAATGTTCATACTTGTTGATAACTAAGCTTAAAATCGTATAAATTTTACCACTTACTTTTAGTTTAGGATTTTACACGGGCGGTCGGAGTATATTTTACATCAAGGACCATAGAAAAGGAAAGGTCCATACATTTATCACAAAGGACCTTAAAACTAAGCAAGGAAAATGGTCGGGTTCGGCTCCTTCTCGAGAGAGCAGCTGATCGAGCCATATTGTTCATACTAGTTCCTCTTCAATTGTTTTCAAAACTATCCAAATCTGTCGACATTCAAATTCTTGGCTATGGCATCATGAGCATAAAGTATGATGTAGATATGGCCTTGACCTTGGTCCATCGGCTTGAAATCAAAGAATATTTATGCTCATTGACAACTAAGCTTAAATTTGTTTAAATTTCACCACTTACTTTTAGGTTAGAATTTTACATGGGCGGTTAGAGTTCATTTTACATCAAGGAACTCAAAAAAGCAAAAATTACATCGAGGTCCATACATTTAGCATAAAGTACCCTAAAATTGAGCTAAGAAAATTATCGAGTTCGGCTCCTTGAGAGAGCATCTCATCGAGCCATACTTTTCAAACTACTTTCTCTTTTATTGTTTTCAAAATATGGCTAAATTTGTCGCCATGCAAATTCTTGGATATAGGATCATCACCATAAAGAATGATGTTGATATGGCCTTGACCTTGGTCGTTCAGCTTGAAGTCCAAGAATGGTTCATACTCGTTGACAACTAAGCTTAAATTCATTTAAATTTTACCACTTACTTTTAAGTTAGAATTTTACACAGGCGGTGGGAGTACATTTTACATCAAGGACCTAAAAAGGGAAAATTACATTGAGGTCCATACATTGAGCACAAAGGACCCTAAAAGGAAAACTTTCTAGTTCAGCTTGTTCTTGAGAGATCAGCTGATATAAGCCAAACTATTAATACTACTTCCTCTTTGATTGTTTTCAAAATATGTCCAAATATATCGGCATTCAAATTCTCTGATATGGGATCATCAGCATAAATTATGACGTAGATATGGCCTTGAAGTCCAAGGATGTTCATACTTATTGACAACTAAGCTTAAAATCGTCTAGATTTCAACACTTACACTTTTAGGTGAGAATTTTACACGGGTGGTGGGAGTAAATTTTACATCAAGGACCTAAAAAAGGGAAAATTACATCGAGGTCCATACATTTAGCACAACCCCCGCTAAAATTATGCAAGGAAAACAGTCGGGTATGGCTCCTTCTCAAGAGAGCAACTGATCGAGCCATACTCTTCATACTACTTCATCTTTAATTGATTTCAAAGGATGTTCAAATCTATCGGCATACAAATTCATAGATATGGGATCATCAACATAAAGTATGATGTTGATATGACCTTGACCTTGGTCGTTCGGCTTGAAGGCCAAGAATGTTCATACTCATTGACAACTAAGCTTAAATTCATTTAAATTTCACCACTTACTTTTAGGTTGGAATTTTACACGGACGGTGGGAGTACATTTTACATGAAGGACCTAAAAAGGGAAAATTACATGGAGGTCCATACGTTTAGCACAAAGGACCCTAAAACTAAGCAAGGAAAAATAGTCGGGTTCGGCCCCTTCTAGAGAGAGCAGCTTATCGAGCCATACTCTTCATACTAGTTCCTCTTTGATTGTTTTCAAAATATAGCCAAATCTGTCGGCATTCAAATTTTTGGATATGGGATCATCAACATAAAGTATGATGTGGATATGGCCTTGACCTTGGTCATTCGGCTTGAAATCCAAGAATGTTCATACTCGTTGACAACTAAGCTTAAATTGGTTTAAATTTCACCACTTACTTTTAGGTTAGAATTTTACACGGGCGGTGGGATTACATTTTACATTAAGGACCTAAAAATAGAAATTACATCGAGGTCCATACATTTATCACAAAACCCCCTAAAATTAAGCAAGGAAAACAGTCGGGTTTGCCTCCTCGAGAGAGCAGTTGATCAAGCCATACTCTTCATACTACTTCATGTTTGATTATTTTCAAAATATGTCCAAATCTATGGGAATGCAAATTCTTGGATATGGGATCGTCGACACATATAAAGTATGATGTTGATATGGCTATGACCTCGGCCATTCGGCTTCAAATCCAATAATTGTTCATACTCGTTGATAACTAAGCTTAAAATTGTAATTAAATTTTACCATTTACTTTCAGGTTAATATTTTACACGGGCGGTGGGAGTACATTTTACACCAAGGACCTAAAAATGGAAAATTACATCAAGGTCCATTTATCTAGCACAAAGGACCCTAAAATTAGGCAATGCAAATAGTCGGGTCCGGCTCCTTCTCGGGAGAGCAACTGATCAAGCCATACTCATCATACTACTTTCTCTTCAATTATTTTCGAAATATGGCAAAATCGGCCGGCATGCAAATTCTTGGATATGGGATAATCGATACATATAAAGTATGATGTACCGATAGATATGTTCAGACTCATGGCCATGACCTTGTTCGTCTGGCTTGAAATCCAAGAATGTTCATACTCATGTTTATCTTGGTAATTAATAGTAAGTTAATCATAGTACACATTTTGTGTGAAAACTATGGTTGTGGCATTCCGAGCCATTTTTCTTCGTGCTTTCTTTACAGAAAAAACATTCCCATCACTTTGAAAATTGATTTTTTGGTCCTACAAGTTGGAAACTCCCATCAGCAGTGTTATCTTTCACCAAGCCAAGATCAAAGCACCCATGTACCAAATATGGGAACACCACCATGCCAAGTTCTTGCATAGCTAAGAACTTGAATTTTTCAGAACTCTCGGTGCTTTCCTATACTAAATTTATAGTTAGCTTCGAAAGATTTTTGGAAAATTTTAAGAGCAATCTACTTCATTTACTTGTACTCCTCTAGTTCAAATTTTACACAGACGGTGGAAGTATATTTTACATAAAGGACCTAAAAAAGGGAAATTACATTGAGGTCCATACATTTAGCACAAAGGATAATAAAATTAAGCATAGAAAATAGTCGGGTACGGCTCCTTCTCGAGAGAGTAGCTGATCGAGCCATACTCTTCATACTACTTCCTCTTTCACAAATTAGGACTCATATTAGGTTTGGTCAAAGTCAATCTTTTATAAATTTCGACCAACTATATGTAACAACATACTGACTTTTCTAATGACAAATGCATATAATATGAAAATATAGTTCACGATTATTCTAATAACATTGAGTTGATGTTGTATACTTAGTCAAAGTTTATTAAATTTGACTTTGATCAAAATTAATATGCATCCTAATTTGGGAAGGAGGGAATACTACTTGCTTCATGGGAAAAAAGGAGTGCTCCTCACTTTCGAACTAGCTTGCTATGGGTGTGCTTGATGCTTCCTCTTCGTAGGGTGTGAAATGAAATGAATGAAAGTAGAGTAGTGCAGATTAGGAAGGCTGGCCAGATCATAATGGGGGGCATCCAATGTGATGCGACGTAGTATCAACCAATCCATTTTCGAGCACTTAAGTAGTAGTACTAGTAGTGCTACGAATGACGATATTTTGAATATCCTTCCTCCCGGATGTTTGTAAAGGAAGTGAAAATTTCGAAACTAGAAAAGTTTGAATTGGTACTCTACTGTAGAAGTAATACGTTTGGCCGCCAAGGACAAAATTGGTTCCCACCAACGCATCTGACGAATATGCCAGACAGAGACAGGGAGCCACCGACACAAGACATGTCGACGCACGTGCGTAGCGCCATGTTGTGCACGAGGGACAGATCAACTAGCTGGGGTGTGGATGGTGATGAGGGAGTGAAGGAAAGAGAACACAATTTATTTTACATGCATATATATTGTAAAGGTCTTGAAATTTATTATACCCACTATACCCCGTACCTCGTGTCAGGAACCCATTCCAGCTTTGCTCTAACATCGCATCGTCATCAAATCCTCCTTTTCACTGCTCTCGCGATGCCTCCTCTATGCTCATAGTCTCTTCTTGCTTCTAGATTTTTTTTAACAGGTGGCAATATTGTTTACCATGTCTAGATTCACCCATCTACTTCCAAATATGGAAACATCATCATAAACTATGATATGGATTATGGCCATGACCTTGGACGTCCGGTCCATCTTCAAACCCAAGAATATTGAAAAGTGATCAGAACTCATGTTTGTCATCTTTCATGGAAAGTAGTACACACAAAATGATGCCATGTGTAACTCTTGTTTTCTTTCCTTATTACTACAAAAAATCTCGTGTGTTGCATTGGAAGAGACAAAATCAGGTGATCCGGGATTTTTTAACTCAACCAAATCGTGAAGCTTAATTAACTTGGCGGTGGCAAATTTTGCCAACGGTGGAGTCATTCATTTGTGTTCCTCAATGGTGGAGTCAGAGTCATTCCCTACTCAGACCCCTAGGTTCTTCTTGTACAACCATGTCACCGAGATGACGGACGATCCTGATTGGAATCCAAAATGATACGGGTCTCCTCCTCGTGTACCATGCCATGAAATCTTGTGTCAGTGTAACTTGCCTCCAGGTCCTTCTAGCAACCGTGAAGTGTAGTTAACCACTGAAGGTGCTTGAGCATTAGATTTTGTCTAGATCGACACGTCACATCAATCACGTACTTTCCAATTGATTACTTCCAAGCCGATTGACTGATGAACAGTGAACTCTCTTCAAGAGACGTACCTACAACGTAGCCTCCAAGCAGACAACTAGTAGCAAAAACTTACATACATAGCACATGGAAACTCGCGTTGAGAATCCCTAGATTGCTTGACGTCGCGCCTCGTCTTTTGCAAAGTTCGTTTATTTTGTAGTTTGACATAAGTGCATACACACGTATAGTAGCAGCTAAGCCTAAGAGCACATGTCCAAGTAGCATTAGGACTCTGTAATCTAATTCTACTCAACATGAGTTTGTGATGCTTAATTGCTTAGCTCTAATGGTCACGGGTCCTAGCTGGCTCGGTGCGCTACAACTCCTCGGGCACGGCAAGATTGTCTTCCGGCCTCGTATCCTCTGAGTTGCCAAGGCCTAAAAAAAATATCAGCATATATGTTTGACTTATTGGTGGTATTAGTAGTAAACTGAGGTTTAGTGGGAGGATAAAAAGGTCTAGAAAAGTGTAGAAACGGTGAGAAACGCTCCTTTCTTTATTATTAGGTATAGATATTTGATTGTTTTCGAAACATGACCAAATTTACCGCATGCAAATTCTTGGATTCGTACGTGTCGAATATGAGCGTATTATCACATAAGCATAATGGTAAATTTGTCTTGAAACTCAAGGATGTCCGTATATGGTATGCCATAAGAAAGTTTTCAAAAATTATCCAAACTAATACATGTCATTTTGCATGGCAACTAGTACATGCCGGAGAAAAACCGCGCAAAATACTATCTCGAGAACGGTGGGAGTACATTTTACATTTACTTGTACTCCTCTAGTTAAAATTTTACACGGGTGGCGGGAGTATATTTTACATCAAGGATCCAAAAAATAGAAAATTACACCGAGGTCCATACATTTAGCACAAAGTAGCATAAACTTAAGAAAAAAAAGTCGAGTTCCGCACCTCCTCGAGAGATCAGCTGATCTAAGCAAAACTCTTTATACTACTTCCTCTTTGATTGTTTTCAAAATATAGCCAAATATGTCGGTACGCAAATTCTTGGATATGGGACCATCAGCATAAAGTATGATGTAGATATGTCCTTGACCTTGGTCTTTCGACTTGAAATCCAAGAATTTCATACTCGTTGATAACTAAACTTAAATTCGTTTAAATTTCACCACTTACTTTTAGGTTAGAATTTTACACGGGTGGTGGGAGTACATTTTACATCAATGACTTAAAAAAGGGAAAATTATGTTGAGATCCATACATTTAGCACAAATCCCCCTAAAATTAAGCAAGGAAAACAGTCGGGTATGACTCCTTATCGAGAGATCAGTTGATCGAGTCATACTTTAATACTACTTCCTCTTCGATTGCTTTCAAAATATGGGGAAATTTTTTTTGGCATTCAAATTCTTGGATATAGGATCATCAACATAAAGTATCATGTAGAGATATGGTGTTGACCTTGTGGTCATTTGGCTTGAAATCTAAGAATGTTCATTCTCGTTGATAAGTAAGCTTAAATTCATTTAAATTTCACCACTTACTTTTAGGTTAGAATTTTATACGGGCGGTGGGAGTATATTTTACATTAAGAACCTAAAAAAGGAAAAAATTATGGGGTTCATTGCATAGAAAATAAAAAAATTCTATGGTTGCAACGACCAAGATCATATCTAGGAGATATATGTAACGGTTTCAAATGGACTCACCCTTGAAGACCATAACGCGGGATAACATTTCCGCAAACAAATGTGGATGATGTACTATGTACAAGACCGTCCTCAAGGACATGAAGACGATCAACACCATAAGAGGCAGCGCCTCCGTAATCGGTCACACGTACGGTGTGCCGATGAGTCCCGATCCCTCGCTCCAGCCGGACAGAGGAAGTAGCGGATCCCCGGGAACTCCAACAACGCTACGTTGTGGTAGAGGTGGTAGAGGTGGTGGAGGGAAAAATCATGAGCAGGGCTTCGCCTAAGCACCTTTCTAGTGGCAATGGATAAGGCTAGTAAGATGGAGAAGATGACAACCAAAGGGCATATGAGAGAGGGGTGAAAGTGTGTGAGAGAGAGGAGAGGGCGGGCTATATATAGGTGAGGGAAGCAGCCCAAGGGGGCATGGCGCATAGCCTTGGGGATGCACCCACATCTCCCCCAATTTATATGGTGGACTCTCCATTCACATAAAAACTCTCTCCACTTTCTCTCATTCATTTTCCACTCAAAATTCAAGAGTCTTTTCATCAAAACCACTTTTAATTCACTTGATTTAATGTCACTCATTTAATGAATACTTAATTTAATGAATACATTAACAATTCAATTTCTTGCTTTGTTTTGATACCCCGAAACTATTTCGGCAGATTCGACAGAATAAATTCCTCCGATGTCCATTGTCTTTCCCTGTGTTCTCTATCCACTCAATTGCGTTGACTAACCTTAAGTGTGTATCCCTACGGGTTCGATAACTATAAATACATGATCGAGACTCTCTCCGATCAATAATCATTAGAGGGACCTAGAGATCCATAATGACTCCACTAGTTCCACGAAAATCCAATTGATCGTCTGAACCTTTTTCGCTGTGATCAAACTCCTTTTGTCTCGTGATATTTTACTTGTCTGAGATATGATCACTCAATATCATCCATACCTTGTTTAATCTCGTTCACGACAAGTAATATTTTTCTCATTCCTAAGATATAACATTCTAGTGATCAAATCACTTGCTTGCAAGCTATGTCAATGTGATATTGATACGTTGCTAACACATCCATAATTTTTGATGTTCCATGCTTGGTTTTATCTAGTTTCTTATGTTTTGTTCACAATTTGGAGTACTTTTCATATGACTTCTTGGACTAACCTATTAACAAGAGCCACGGTGCCAGTTGCCTGTTTTCTGCTGTTTTTGGTTCTAGGAAAGTTAGAAAATGAATATTCTTAGAATTGGACGGGACAAAAGCCAAACTCAGTTTTTCACCGAGGGACACCTGGAGCCAGAATACAAGACGGAGAGGGGCTGGGGCCCAGCCACACCACCTGGCCGCGCGACCAGGCTTGGCCCGCGCCAATTGGTGGTCTGGCCGCCCCAGGCACTCCCTCGGCCTCTCCTTCCGCCTATATATTGCCTCCGATACAGAAACCCTAAGTACCCGATCAAAATTTTCCGAAACAGTCTGTAGCCGCCATCATCTCCATACCTAGATCGGGAGGGATCTGAAGCACTTCCCGGCACCCTGCCGGAGAGGGGAATTCACCCTGGAGGCCTTCTTCATCACCATGCAAGCCTCCGGTGTGATGGGTGAGTAGTTCATCTCTGGACTACGGGTCCATCTAGTAGCTAGATGGTTGGTTCTCCTCCTTTGTGCTATCATGTTTAGATCTTGTGAGCTCCGTTCATGATCAAGATCATCTATTTGTAATCATACATGTTGTGTTTGCGGGGATCCGATGGATATTGAGATGCTATTTCAGATTGATTATTGATTCTATCATGTCTTTGTTATTTGTGATCTTGCATGCTTTCCGTTGTTAGTAGCTATCTTGGCCAAGTAGATGCTAGCAACTCCAAGAGTTAGTATTTATGCTCGATAGTGGGTTCATGCCTCTGGTAATCTGGGGAAGTGACAGAAATCTCTAAGGTACAAGATGTGATGTTGCTACTAGGGAGAAAACAACAATCCTTTGTTCATAGAACAATCATATTGTTTACTTTACACACAATTCGTAATGCAATTATCCGTTTCTTGCAACTTAATACTGGAGGGGGTTCGAATGATAACCTGAAGATGGATTATTAGTCATAGATATAGTTGGATGGCGGTCTATGTATAATGTTGTAATGCCTAATCGAATCTCAAAGGAGTCAAGATGAGTAGTATTTGCTTGTATGCTTTCTCGATGTTTGTCAATTGCCCCGCTGTAATTTGTTCACCCAACATGTCATCTATCTCAAGAAGAGTCACCACTAGTGAACTATGGACCCCGGTCCTTTCTTTTACCATCAATCTACAATCAACTGTTTACTGCTTTGTGTTTACTTTCTGCAAACTATTACTTTCTTCCCCTCGATACGTTTAATCCATTGTTTTCAGCAAAACTGGTGAGATTAACAACCTCATCGCAAGTTGGGGGCAGAGTTCTGTGGTTGTGTTGTGCAGGTCTCCATGTTGCTGCTGACACCGGTAGTGCGCCCTGCCAAAGATCAGCTAGCTACATCTTTGGGGTGTTTCCTTGCTCCTACTAGTTCGATTAAACCTTGTTTTCATAATTGAGGGAAAACTTGCTGATGTGCTCATCATACCTTCCTTTTGGGGTTCCCAACGAGCTCGATATATTTTGGGCCATCAGATATCACCAAGAGGGCCCTGAGTATATCTCTTCATCATCTGGATAGACAACTCCTACACTTGATCAACGAGCCTCAACTAACACTTTCCAAGTACCCGATGACACATTTATAATCACCCAGTTATGAAGTGATGTTTGATGTAATCAAAGTACCTTTTCGGTGAAAGTGATTGACGAGATATCACGGTCTAAGGACATTGAGTTACTACGAATGTGATAACAATATAAACTTGAAGACATGATCCTATAGTTACATCTACTTCGGGTGACTGTTCATCATATCATTCTCCAATTATATGACCCTGTTATTAACAACATCCAATGTTCATGACGAGGAAAGCTGTGATCATCAGTTAATCAACAAGCTAGTATTAAGAGAGGCTTTACTAGGAACCTACGACATAGTCTCATACCAGCAAGCCCGGGTGGCCCACAGTTGGTGGTAACCAGGCGGCCCAGTTGCTGATAGACAAGACAGAGGTCCAGCCAGGAGATGGAAGGCAACGTGCCACCGCCTATGATGGAAGCCGGCGCCTTGGAGGACACGAATACTAGTTAGTGTTAGTCTAGGACTCTGTAACTGTATCCGGCTAGGACTTTCCATGTAACCCTTGGCTCTGGCGTCCTTATAAGCCGGCCTACGGGAGCCTTTAGGGCATAACGCACAAGACAACAACAAGTGCATAGCACTACCCGCATACAGTGAATCCCTCAATCTCTGTAACTCGGCATATTGCCATTATAGTGATTTATAATAGGAGTAAGATCTCATCACCGTCGTGAGATCTGAACCTGGGTAAACTGTGTCAGCCCGTCCCGGACGCTCTCCGTCTTTTCCGACGTCTCTAAACACGCAGTTGGGATACCCCTCTGGCGTACTCGTCGGCAATACTACGACAGTTGGCGTCCACCGTGGATGCAAGCGGCACTTACAGCACGGATCCGGGCGGGATCCTTCATCATCTTCAAGGACGGCCACATCTGGCCGATACATCATTTTTGAAGGCGTCGAAATCTTCATCAGCAAAACAGCGACGTCCCGACTTGGTTTTTCCTCGCCTATAGGCTGATGGAGGCAAATTAGATCGGATTATCGATTAACCACGGAGGCGCGTTGACCTTGACTATTGCATGGCCGGTTAGCTGTCCACTTTTGATTCAGATCAATGTCCTCTTTTGAGGTGTTGCGCCCGTTCACCAAAATCAATAAAGAGCGCGTGTTTTCGCATGATTTTATCCGCCATGACGCGCTTCCGCTTTAGAGCAAACGTCATCCTGAACCCGCGTGATGTCTCTTAAGTTGCCGTGTTGAGTTGTTTTGATGTCGGATTGATTCGAATAGTGGTGCTCTTGTATGATGCTGTCATGGTCGAGAAGTTTGGGCTCTCGTACGTGTAGTAAAAAAGAAACTAATTCTTCACGTGAGGACAAGGACGTTACGTGCATGAATTTGTCGGCCAGGAGGCCATGCCTTCCGATCAATAAAAGATTGGAGCAATTCGTGCGTGTGACCTGAAGATGGTTTCGCTCCGTGGCTCCGCGTGTGGTATGCCGATTTTCTGGCTCACCTCGCGGTCAGCCATTGCGGTCAAACTCAAGGACTTTTACGTCTTCGCAGTTCATCGTCGTCGCAGTTTTCTCCGACTTCGCTACGGTCGTAGACTACTTCACCGCCTTGGCTTCATCCTGTTCCGATTCGTCTTTGTCGCGAACAACACCGACTCCGCTCAAACAGCTAAGTCCCTATTTATTTATTTATTATTTTAATTGTTTATGATTATGAGATTAAGACTGGTTCACTCATATTCTGAATCTTTTACCGCTTTCGTTTTGATCATATCTTTTTCACGATTTGCCTTATGCTCGTGAGTATAAACTTTTTACTGTGTTTGACCGTTTAAGGCCCCAATACCATGTAAAAAACCCGCCTTCGGGCGTTAGCTTAAGTTTTCTGGCTACACGTTTTCTGTTGTTTTATATGTGAATTCCAGAGTAGTGATATTTCGACACTTAAAGCCGGTGTTTGTTTTTGAGGTTCTGAATTGTCTCGCTATTAAGTGCTATCGCCTCAGCAGATGTTGTGTGCTTAAAGTTTTGCCGTCTCACAAAAAGTCAAGCATATAAAATCGGAAGAACGGATATAACAGCACTTGTTTAAACAAGATTTTACATAAACCGTTCAAATTAGTTGAGTTTTTCCTCCTAAACAATTTTATGTTGTCCAGCTGCTGCATTGTTTCAGCTTTAAAGCACTTGTTCAAAGGCCTCTTTTGTTCCGCCTTATATTTGTTTGTTGGACATAATTAAAGGAACAATTTGATACAATTGTGTTTTTATATTTATATCTTAGGTACATGACACTTGGACGTTCCAGCGGTCCTCGGATTAAGGTGTTTTTGAGCCGGCTTTGCACTAGGCTTGACACCCGGGTGCTGCAATCCAGTTGTTGACCAAGACTTGAGCCACCTTTGAGGAAATCTATTCGATGCTCGGGGGCTTGACATCTCTAACTTAAGAGTTTTGTCCCGCCTTGCGTCCAAGCCGGAACAATCCTCGGAGGCTAGAGTGCATTGATCTCCAAGATTCGGTGAAGTTCTCTTTGAGCATCAAGCCAAAAAATTCAACTGAATTCCACCTTGACACTCGGGGGCTACACCGAATCTGAATTTTTGTGAAGTTCTCTCTGAGAGCACCAAGATGAATTTCTTTTGAGATCCGACTTGGTGCTCGGGGGCTACAATCGTTTGATGTACAATTATGCATGTTCTTTTGAGCATCAAGCCGCTTTCGATGAAGCCGACTCAATGCTCGGGGGCTACATATTGTTATGTCAAGAAAACTTTCAAGACGGTGAGAAATCCGGCTAATGAAACCCGGAAGCTTGATATCAACTTCTCCTTCACGAGAGTTTCCTGGGTTACACGGCTCGTCGGCCGGCCTAAAAGTCCGTGACTTAAGATGCTCTAAGACCTTAATTTGGCAAGCTCCTATGTCCGTTACTTTGCATGCTCTAAGTCGGCAATTTGGCAGCCTTTACGACTGTGGCCCGGTAGCCATGATTTTTTCCGGCTTACATACTGTCCCAAGAGGATGATGATACTAAAAATGTTCCTAGAGCTTGGAATAATCACTAACTATTCATTAGAGAGTTCTCCGCCTTGGATTTGTTTGCAGAAGCATACAAGCAACTATCTGGCTAGGCTTAACCGGATGGTAATATGATTTGGGAGCTCTCCAAGATTATTCGCGTAGCACGCCTACAAATTGAAGACGATGTGATACTTACACTCAAAAGCTAGACGGAGGAACATGAGGATCTTGAAGAACTCCAGGGGCTACTATTGTGGATATACCAAATAGGTATACCTACGGCATAGTCTCATACTGGCAAGCCTGGGTGGCCCACAGTTGGTGGTTAGGCCTATGGCCTAACCGGGCGGCCCAGTTGCTGATAGACAAGACGGAGGTCCAGCCAGGAGATGGAAGGCGACGTGCCACCACCTATGATGGAAGCCGGCGCCTTGGAGGACACGAAGACTAGTTAGTGTTAGTCTAGGACTCTGTAACCGTATCTGGCTAGGACTCTCCATGTAACCCTTGGCCCTGGCGTCCTTATAAGCCGGCCTACGGGAGCCTTTAGGGCATAACGCACAAGACAACAACAAGTGCATAACACTACCCACATACAGCGAACACCTCAATCTCTATAACTCGGCGTATTGCCATTATAGTGATTTATAGCAGGAGTAGGATCTCGCCACCGTCGTGAGATCTGAACCTGGGTAAACTATGTCAGGCCACCCCGAACGCTCTCCGTCTTCCCCCCACGTCTCTAAACACGCTGTTGGGATACCCCTCTGGCGTACTCGTCGGCAATACGACAGTTTCCTATAAACACAATTATAGCATGAAAAATAAACATCTGTTATAAACCTGGAATAGCATAATTACCACTTTATTATTGCCTCTCGGGAATATTCCTTTCAGTCTCGCACTTCCACTAGAGTCAATAATCTAGTTACATAGTCATAAATGTAACACCCATAGAGTTATGATGTTGATCATGTTTTTCCCTTGGGAGAGCTTGAGTCAATGGGTCAGCCACATTCAGATACGTGTCTACTTTGCAAATCTCTACATCGCCATCCTGAACATGTTCCTGGATGGAGTTCAATCGGCGCTTTATATGCTTGGAATTCTTGTGAGACCTTGGTTTCCTAGCATTGGCTATGCCACCATTGTTGTCACAATAGATTACCATTGGATCCAAAGCACTTGGAACCACACCGAGTTCAGAAATTAACTCCTTCATCCAAACTGCTTCTGCCATTGCTTCTGAAGCAGAGATATATTCTGCCCCCATTGTAGATCTCACTATCACTGGTTGCTCGGTGCTCCCCCAACTCACCGTTGCACCATTCATTAAAAACACATATCCGGATTGTGACTTAGAGTCATCCGGATCAGTGTCGAAGCTAGCATCAACGTAACACCTTGCGACGAGCTCTTCTTCACTGCCATATACGAGAAACATGTCTTTAGTTCTTCTCAAGTACTTAAAGACATCCTTTACTGCCTTCAATTGTTCCAAAGCTCGATCAGATTCGTACCTTCTAGTCAAACTAACAACAAGTGCCACATCTAGTCTTGTAAATAGCATATCATACATCAGAGAACCTATGGTTGAGGCATAGGGGACATGGTCCATCAATTATCTATCTGTTGCTGTAGCCGGACTTTAAGCCTTACTCAAAGAAGTGCCTTGTAACATAGGTAAGAACCCCTTCTTACTTTCGTCCATTCCAAACTTCTTCAAAATCTTGTCAAGGTATGTACTTTGTGATAATCCTATTAAGAGTCTTGATATATCTCTATAGAACTTGATGCCTAATATGTATGCAGCTTTACCAAGATCTTTCATTGAAAACTTACTATTTAAGTAAGCCTTTATGCTTTTTAAAAGTTCTATGTCAGTTCCAATCAACAATATGCCATCCACATATAATATTAGAAATGCAATAGAGCTCCCACTCACTTTCTTGTAAATACAAGCTTCTCCAACGGTTTGCACAAATCTAAAACGTCTGATTACTTCATAAAATCAGGGATTCTAGCTTTGGGATGCATTCCTTGTTAGCATCCTTAGGACCGACAAAACCTTTAGGTTGCATCTGCCAATCGAAAAATACAGCAATTGCTAACATAATCATAACAGACTTTGGCATCACTACCGTTGAGAACATCTCATCGTAGTCAACTCCTTGAATTTATCGAAACCCCTTCACGACAAGTCGTGCTTTATAGACGGTCACATGACCGTCCGCGTGCGTCTTCTTTTTGAAAATCCATTTATTCTCAATGGCCTTTCGGTCGTGAGGTAAGTCCACCAAAATCCAAAATTAGTTTTTATACATGGATTCCATCTCGGATTGCATGGCCTCAAGCCATTTGTTGGAATATGGGATCATCGTCACTTCATCATATGTCGCAGGGTCATCGTTTCCATCTACCATGAAATTGAGGACTAGATCACCGTATAGTTCTGGAGCTGCACGTATCCTTCCTGACCTGCGAGGTTTGGTAGTACTCTCTGTCGGAGTTTCATGAGGAGGGGTTGGTACCTCATCATCATTTGCTTCTTCCGTTGGTGGAGCGAACACTGGAACAGATTCAGGTGCTGCACTACTCGCCACTTCAATAAGATAAGGTTCAATAACCTCATCGAGTTCTACCTTCCTACTACTCACACCTTTCAAGAGAAACTCTTTTTTTAGAAAGGATCCACTTTTGGCAACAAAAACATTGCCTTCGGATTGGTGACAGAAGGTGTACCCAATTGTTTCCTTTGGGTATCCTATGAAGACGCATTTTTCCGCTTTTGGTTCGAGCTTATCAGGCTAAAGTTTCTTCACATAAGCATAACAACCCCAAACTTTTGAAAATGACAGCTTAGGTTTGTTTCCAAACCATAATTCATACAGTGTCATTTCAACGGATTTTGATGGTGCGCTGTTAAAGTGAATGCAACCGTCTCTAATGCATGACCCCAAAATGACAGTGGCAAATCGGTAAGGGACATCATAGATCGTACCATATCTAATAAAGTTCGATTACAACGTTTATATACAACATTACGTTGTGGTGTTCCGGCAGGAGTGAGTTGTGAAACAATTCCACATTGTCTCATGTGCGTGCCAAACTCATAACAAAGATATTCTCCTCCACGATCGGATCGTAGAAACATGATCTTTCTATTACAATGATTTTCTACTTGACTCTAAAATTCTTTGAACTTTTCAAATGTTTCATATTTGTGTTTCATTAATTAAATATACCCATATCTACTTAAATCATCCATGAATTTTACAAAATAATGATATCCACCACGTGTTGACACACTCATTGGACCATATACATCGGTATGTATTATTTCCAACAAGTCGGTCACACGCTCCATTGTTCTGGAGAACTGAGTTCTAGTCATGTTTCCCATAAGGCATGGTTCACATGTTTCAAATGATTCATAATCAAGTGATTCCGGCAGTCCATCAAAATGGAGCTTCTTCATGCATTTAACACCAATATGAGCCAAATGGCAATGCCACAATATGTAGCAATATCATCATTCAACTTGATTCTTTTGGCATTCACATTATGAATATGTGTATCACTAATATCAAGATTCAAAAAAATAAACCATTCAACATAGGTGCATGACCATAAAAGATATTATTCATATAAAAGGAACAACCATTGTTCTCGGATACAAATGAATAACCGTCTTGCATTAAACATAATCCAGACATGATATTCATGCTCAACGCAGACACATAATAAAAATTATTCAGGTCTATTGTCAATCCCGAAGGTAGATGAAGTGGCAGCGTCCCGACCGCGATCACATCAACCCTCGATCCCTTACTTACGCGCATCGTCACTTCATCCCTTGCCAGCGGTCGACTATTCCTTAGTCCCTGTTTCGAGTTACATATATTAGCAACTGAACTGGTATCAAATACCCAGATACTACTTCGACTACTAGTTAGGTACACATCAATAACATGTATATCACATATACCTTTGTTCACTTTCTCGACTTTCTTATCTGCCAAGTACTTCGGGAAGTTCCGCTTCTAGTGACCAGCCCCTTTGCAGTAATAACACTCAGTATCGGGCTTAGGGCCTCCCTTGGTTTTCTTCTCAAGCATGGCAACAGATTTGCCATCCTTCTTTAAGTTATGTTTAGGCTTGCCTGTCTTGCCTCTTTTCTTGAAACTGGTGTTTTTATTGACCATCAACACTTTATGTTCCTTTTTGATGTCTACCTCGACAGTCATAAACATAGCTACAAGTTTAGTGAGCGACTTGTTTGCACCATTCATCTTGTAATTACTTACAAACCCTTTGTTACTTGGTGGGAGCAATTGCACAAACCTGTCCATAGTGAGATCAGCTGGAATCTCACATCCCAGTGTCTCAAGATATTGAGTGTAGCCCGTCACCTTAAAGACGTGCTCGTTCGCAGAGTTGTGCTCCTCCATCTTAGCACTAAAGAACTTATCAGAGATCTCATATCTCTCAGCATGGATTTGGTCCCCATACATAGTTTTGAGTTTCTCTGCCATGAAATCAGCATAGGTAAGTTCAAAGCACTTTTGGAGTCCAGGCTCCAGTGACTGGAGGATCACACACCGCACAAGAGTGTAGTCATCAAATTTCATGTCATATGTGTCGCGCTCTTCTTGAGTCACGCTAGATGTAGGGGCGTCACCTAATGGACCGTCCAACACATAGGACTTCTTCATGTCCGTGAGGATAATCCTCATGTTGCGGTGCTAGTTGGTGAACTTAGACCCATTGTCTTGCAGTTTTTCTTTCTCAAGGAATGCATTAAAATTGAATGCAGGGGGTGCCATGATCTACAATGTACTTGCAAATACTATTTAGACTTGGTTTAAAATAGGAATAGTTCAAGTAAATCAAAAAAATACTTATAAGAACTCCCACTCAAAATGACATCCTTCTAGTCATTTTAGTGATTGCATGAACCAGATTCACTATGCCACGAGCGGTCATCACGAGTGCTAGCGCACCTCAAATGGCGAGCATCATATGGGCGTCATATCAACCATATGACTCGTGCTTTACCTTTCGGTTCATGTTCCGAGGCCATGTATGTACATGCTAGGCTCATCAAGTAAGAACTTTAGTACTCGCATGTGTAAAACTGTCTTACACCCATTGTATGCGAATGTAGAATCTATCACATCCGATCATCACGTGGTGCTTCGAGATGATGGACTTTATTAACAGTGCATACTAAGGAAGACCATATTATTATCTTGATATTTAGTGGGAGGGATCATCTTATAATGCTACTGAGGCAATCAAATACTACTGAGGCGATCAAATCAACGCAAAATAAGATGCATCAAAGGATAATCATCACATGTATATATAATGTGCTATGATAATGTCCTGCTCGCATTTGATTCCCATCTTGTGTGTCTTGGTATGATCTCCATCACTCCAACGGCGTGCCACCAAGGTCCATGGCGCCATCACCATGGTTGTTCTCCACTAATCTAATTACATGGATTTCCATTTTCTGACACGTAGGCATAAAATAAAATGACAACCATATAGCTTCTGCCGGTTGTTTTACAACAAAACACATTGCATACAACAATCTTTGTATCATAGACCATATCACATCACATGCCCTGCAAAAACAAGCTAGACGCCACTAATTTATTTTTGCATATTTTACGTAGCTTTTGGCTTTCTAGGAGAGAACAGATCTACCTACGAATTTCATCCACAACATCGATAATCAAGTTATTTGCAAACTGATGTAAATTAGATCATGATTATGTTGGGAGAGATAGATAGCCGCTAAGCCACTTATCCAATACGAGTTGCAACCGTGGGACAGGTCTCTTCATCCCAACATGCCACCATGATCAAAATTTATGCAAGTATGAAATAACAAGACTATCGATGCCCACATCTCTATGTGTTCTAACTGTACAAAGAATCTACACATAGATATAGCCCTGATACCACTAATGGGGTTCATTGCATAAAAACAAAAACATTCCTACGGTTGCAACCACCAAGATCATATCTAGGAGATACATGTACTGGTTTCAGATGGACTCACTCTCAAAGACCATAACACGGGATAATGTTCCCACAAACAAACATGGATGATGTAGAGTGTACATGATTTTCCACAAGGACGTGCAGACGATCAACACCACAAGAGGCAGCGCCTCCGTAATTAGTCAAATGTTTGGTGTGCCGACGACTCCTGATCCCTCGCTCCATCCGGGTAGCGGAAAAAGCGGATCCTCGGGAACTCCAACAACGCTACACCATGGTAGAGGTGGTGGAGGGGAATATCTCGAGCAGGGATTTGCCTCAGCACCTTTCTAGTGGCAATGGACAAGGCTAGCAAGAGGGAGAAGATGCCAACCAAAGGGCATAAGAGAGAGGGGTGAATGTGTGTGAGAGAGAGGAGAGGAGGGGGGTTATACATAGGTGAGGGGGCAGCCCAAGGGGGGATGGCGCATGATAGCTCCAATTTTCATCACTTTTTACCATTAGTTTTCCTCTTGTTTATTGCTGGATTTCACTGAAGATTACCCCTTTTGACTAACGTTAATGTCGCAAATAGCAAATCCTTGGATTCTTGTGATAGTTTTAAGGCAATGAACATTTATTGAAGATCTTATAGAATAAGGAAATCCCCAATTGGAGCAACTTTCATTGGATGCGTCCAGAATAATTAACGACCACTGGTACGATCGGGGCGCGCTCGTACCGCCCGCCCGTACTACTCGCCGACGCCTTGCTTATGTCAATACAAGCAACTTTCACAAAAGGGGAGAGACGAGAAGAACCTCAGCTTGTTCATCGACGATCTCCAACCTATAAATCACACACTCCACCATCATTCCATCATTACTTAGAGAGAGAGAGATATTGGCACTTGTAAGATTAGGTTTTGATACTTTGATCTACCTTCGGTTTGTATTTGATTGGATCATTAATTGCTATTGTGGTTTTCTATAATAACTTTGAGATGATTTCTATTTGCAATACAATTATGCCTTTGATTTGTCTTCCTCTTATGTCTCACTAAATCTCCATAGGCGTGGGAGATGTAGGGGATTGGTGAGATGTGTTGTGACTCCTTTAATTCCATCCATTTGTGATTGTTGAAATGCTTTATTTTAATATTGAGAATGAATATCTATGTTTGCCTAATGCTTGTTATCTAATTTAAGGGCCCAGGTGACATGATCCCAAGATCTCATAGGTATGAACTTGTATGCTAGTAATTCAGCGACCCCTGAGTGACACAGCCGATATCAAAGAAGAGCTAGCACTACTTGAGGACAACTAGGAACCATCAAGATTAAAGCCTTGATCCGGTCGCAAGACCTTAATTAATGAGATGACCATGGCGGTGGTAGCAGGAAGATGGATCATTGGGATTGAGAAGAATTGGCCATGAGCACTCCTGGTAGGAGAATATCATTTTGCGGACCGAAAGTTGGGGTGTCTATGCAACGCGGTATCCAAGTTCCCTGAAATCAGCCGCGATGACTACAGTTGGTGTGCCAAATACCCAGAGGGTCTTTTTCGGCACGAATTCAACTTTACGTTTCAATACAAAAAATCAGGCTAACGGCCGTCAAGTTGGGCCCCCCTATCAATTCTCGCTGTTATGTCGCTCCTGTCGCTCCCGTCGCTTAGGTGTCAATTAGGCTTGCAGCATTGGCGCCAGCATTCATTACGCGTCTTCTTCTTCCCCGGAGCGGCAATTTGTGGGGCGTCGCAGCCATGGCACGGATCTGGACATGGACGAACCTGCTCGGCCTAGCTCTCCTCTCTATAGGCTTGCAGCGTTGGCGCCTGTAGCACCTTGGTAAAACCACTACTAGAAAATCGCTGTGTTTTGTCTCTGTGCATCATCATGACCGAATGCTCATGTCATCATGCCACATTGCATTTGAGCATCATCATGTCATCATGCATTTGTTTGTCTAAAACTATTTTCTAAAAGCCTTCCTTTGTTTTCTAAATAAGCCTCTTTCTATTTCAAATCAAAACCCTGGCCTCTTCCGGATATTTTGTTTTGTCTAAATACTATTTGCGAAAGCTTTTATAAAATAAAAATAAAACAAAACATTTTTATTAGGGGAGGTAGCCGGCCAGGCCCAAAAGCCCAGCCAGCCAGCCTACTACCCAGCTAACCAAACCCTAGTCTAAACCTACCCAAACCCTAACCTCCACCTCGCCGCCAGACCCACACCCACCAGGCCGACACGCCTTGATGCTGCACGCAGCACGCACGCATGCGATGCGTGGCCAACCGCTCGCCCCGTTCGCACACCCCACATCGAACCACCCACCCCGCGCGAGCCAGCCCCGACCCGCCTGTGCGCCTGACCCCACCAACCACCGGCCCGATCCCCCCGCTCTCCCTCACCCTACGACCGCACCCACCCCGTCGTGATCCCCTCCCTGCCTCGCCTCCTATGCAAATCGGATGCCGCCACCACCTCTTGGTCGTCCTCGACCTCGCCCCGCCTCTCCCGCAGCTCGGGCCCCAAGCTTTGCCGCCTGAGTTCTTCCCCACGTCGTCTCTCGCTGGCGACCGCCCGTGATCCCGCCATGTTCCCCGCCTCCAGAAGCACCTCGCCGCCGTGATGTCTCCTTGGCGCCGTCGCCTTCCTTGATCGGAGCGCCGCCCCGATGTCTCCACCAGTGTCATTGCATGTCTGTTCTTTTCATGAACCACACCCAGTGTCATTGCATGTGTGTTCTTCTAAACAGACCACATAAGTCATTGCATGTCTGTTCTTTTCATGAACCACACCTAGTGTCATTGCATGTGTGTTCCTCTAGACAAACCACATAAGGATCCACCGGTGTCACTGTATGTTTGTTCTTTTCATGAACCACATAAGGATCCACCAGTGTCATTGGATGTGTGTTCTTCTCATGAACCACACATGGATCCACCAGCGTCATTGCATGTCTGTTCTTTTCATGAACCACAGCTAGAGTCATTGCATGTCTGTTACTTCCATAAACCACACATGGATCCACCGGTGTCATTGCATGTCTGTTCTGTTCATGAACCACACCTAGTTCATTGCATGTCAGTTCTTTTCATGAACCACATAAGGATCCACCAGTGTCATTGCATGTCTGTTCTTCTCACAAACCACATAAGGATCCAGCAGTGTCATTGCATGTCTATTCTTTTCATGAACCACACCCAATGTCATCGCCTGTTTGTTCCTCTAGACAAACCACATAAGGATCCACCGGTGTCACTGCATGTCTGTTCTTTTCATGAACCACATAAGGATACACTAGTGTCATTGGATGTGTGTTCTTTTCATGAACCATACCCAGTGTCATTGCATGTCTGTTCCTCTAAAAAAAACCACACAAGGATCCACCAGTGTCATTGCATGTCTGTTCTTTTCATGAACCACACCCAGTGTCATTGCATGTGTGTTCTTCTAAACAAACCACATAAGTCATTGCATTTCTGTTCTTTTCATGAACCACACCCAGTGTCATTGCATGTGTGTTCCTCTAGAGAAACCACATAAGGATCCACTGGTATCATTGCATGTCTATCCTTTTCATGAACCACACCTAGTGTGATTGCATGTCTGTTCCTCTAAACAAACCACATAAGGATCCACCAGTGTCATTGCATGTTTGTTCTTTTCATGAACCACACCTAGTGTCATTGCATGTGTGTTCTTCTAAACAAACCACACATGTCATTGCATGTCTGTTCTTTTCATGAACCACACCCGGTGTCATTGCATGTGTGTTCCTCTAGACAAACCACATAAGGATCCACCGGTGTCACTGCATGTGTGTTCTTTTCATTAAACACATAAGGATCCAACAGTGTCATTGGATGTGTGTTCTTCTCATGAACCACACATGGATCCACCAGTATCATTGCATATTTGTTCTTTTCATGAACCACAGCTAGAGTCATTGCATGTCTGTTACTTCCATAAACAACACATGGATCCACCGGTGTCATTGTATGTGATGACCCACAAGTATAGGGGGTGTATCGCAGTATTTTTGATAAGTAAGAGTGTCGAACCCAACGAGGAGCAAAAGGTGCTAGCTAGTGGTATGGATCAGGAATTCTCTCTAAATACTTAGCAAACGGATTTTTAGGGGTTTTTGATAAAGCAAGTAAACAAAGTACGAGTAAATAAAAGACAGTAGGAATAAATACAGCAAGTGGCCCAATCCTTTATGCAGCAAAGGATAAGCCGGTTGTATTACTTAAGATGACCAAACCTTCTCGAGAACACATGGGAAGACTGTCCAATGCTTCCGCTTCATATAGTCGATTAATCTTCTCTAGCTTGCTAACTGTTGTGTGGGTGAACCTGTGCTAATGTACCGCCCCATCCAAGACTAATACATACTTGTGATTATACCCCTTGCAAACATCCGTAAGGACAAGAAAGTAATTAAGGGAGAAACCTAACCACATCTTTAAACTCTAAGACCCTTACGTCCCTTGTGCAATGGTTTCCTAACGGGGGTTCAGGTTTCTGTCACTCCGGCAACCCCTACGATTAGTAGCCAAATACACAATGCATTCCCCTAGGCCCATATAGGTGAAGTGTCATGTAGTCGACGTTCACATGACACCACTAGAAGAAGTACACCACAACTTAAATAACAATCTATTGAATCTCTCTCAACACAACTCCATTACTAACAACATGACTTCTCCCATGTCCTCAAGAACAAAACAAACTACTCACAAGACATAATATGGATCATGATCTGAGATGGAATAATGATGTATAACAATCTAAACATAAACAATAATTCAATGGTTCACTCGATAGCATCAACTACAAAGAGTAATCAACACCGAGAAAGTTTCCCCTATGAACTAATGCAAGATTCAACTCAATTGTTACAGCAATATGGAGATGGTGATGAGGGTGATGATGCTGATGATGGTGGTGGTGATGATGATGATGATCCCGATGAAGTCCAGCTTGATGGTGGTGTTGATGGCGATGATCTCCCCTCTCCAGGAAGGAATTCCCCCGGCAGAAATCTGTCTGCCAGAGAGATCTTTCTCTCTCGGTGTTTTCCGTCTCGCAGAGGCGGTAGAATCTTTCTATGGTCGCCCTACAAGTCTTAGGGTTTCGGGAGGTTGATATACGCCAGATGGAAGAGGCTAGAGTGGGCCAGGGTGGCCACACCACCTCTAGGCGCGGCCTAGGGCTGCCCGTGCTAGGGGGTGGTGTGGGCCCCCTATGGCCCATCTCCACTCCGTCTTCTGGCATCCTTAGTCTTCTGGAAAAATATGATTTTCCGTATATTTTCCCGGATTTTCTGATCTTCGTGAATTTTGCCTCCAAACAGCACCTTTTCCATCAGAATCCTGACTGCAGTGGTCCATGCTCCAAAAGTCATCAACCATGCAAAAACAGATGAAATAACATAAGTATCACCTCTCAATACGAAATATCTCAATGCATATTAGTGAATTAATACATAGAATAGTGATGCAAAATGGACGTATCAACTCCCCCCCCAAGCTTAGACTTCGCTTGTCGTCAAGAGAAACTGAGCTCAATAAACATGGCCTCATGTTTATGGAGTGAAGAGTTGATAAAAGAATACGGACAAGAAGCATCACATCCATCGAATGCTTAGATCATAATAGAAGACAACTCACTATTATATAACTCAACTTGCAATGAGTAAAGGAAACACAATAAAGATACATAAAGTGAATCATAATTGGTAATGGCAAACTTAGCTCTTGGTCAAAGAATAGTTCATAATTTGTTGGAGTTCACAAATAGCAGGTTTTTCAATGATAGCTTTCAAAGTAGTAAACATCAAGATAAGAGCAATGTGCTAAACAAGGAACATAAGAAACATGATTGAATAAACCATCATATGAATGAATGAAACACATCAACTCAAAATACTTGCTGAGGTAGAAGAGAGTAGGTTTACTGACTCAACTACAAGGTAAAAGAAAGGCCCTTCACAGAGGGAAGCAGGGATTGCAAGTCTCATAAAGAGCTCCCAAAAATTATGATACTTACTAGCTTTCAGCTCTCATTGCCCCTATCATAGGCATCTTTAGGTGATTAAGGTTAAAGTGATCAAATATGAGGATATGCATTGACAAGTTGTAAGTTGAGAATCTCATGTCCCTTGAATACGAGGGCCGCTCCTCATGCTACTCAAGTTTAGTCACCGGTAAGTTCTTGTCATCGTAAGCATATGTGTATCATTGAGAACCGCCAATGGGGTACCCCTTGCCCGATGATACGGAAGAATCCCCATATCAAAATGACAAGGCAAGCAGACAACAAGTATCTCAGCAATCTTCTTATTTACCATGGGAATATGGTGCTTTTTCTCTCTTTCCTCTTTTCATAATATCTCTTTTTTCTTCTCTTTTTCTCAATCTCTATCTCTTTTTTATAAGAACAATGCTTCATAGATACTCGTTATGGTTACGCTGCAGGTTTCCACCATGTCAGCATGGATTAGACCAGCGGCCTAGGCGTTTCTCTAACACACATGCATAACTCCATGGACTTACAAGCTCCCCTTTCATTTCACACCGACAACATCCATAGACAAAAGAACATGATATCAACTTGGTACAAAGTACCAGTGCAATGTTGAAAGCGTTCCCCATGACAGCATGATTCTGCTAATTCACAACTTACAAAGCGCAAGCATATACGCAACATAGGTGAGCACAATGGTTCAAGTTTATTAAGTGCAAGAAAGTATAGTGTGCCATCAAGTTCGTGAGAGCTTTAATCACTAATTTTCACATAACAAGTTTAATTTGGGAGTTAGATAAAACAAGAATTTACTTTGAATAGCAATAATGCTACTAGGTAGGTATGGTGGACACAAATGGCGTGGGTTTTGGTTTAAGGGAGTGGATGCACGAGAAGAATTCCCTCTCAATACAGGTTTTTGGCTAGCAAGGCTAGGTAGCAAGTACAAGAGTTGAAGGAAACAAACAAACATACAAGTGATAAAGAGAAACACGCAATCTTCCATGGAAGAACAAAATATCTTAACTAGAGAATACTAAACTTATGAGCAAATCAAGAAAGAAAGATGATGAAATTATTTTTCTTTAAAGGTACTTTTATCTTTTCGTTCAACTCTCAAAAATAGTGTTGCGACTGACTGAGCCAGGTTTGCCAAAACCAACTAAATTAACTCAATGATCCCAAAGTGATACCAATACTAACAACAAGATCAATCATATAACCATGAATTGAAAACCAATATAAGCTATGCAAAAAGAGTGAATGATAGAACTTCTCATTAATATTCCATATCGGCAACTCACACCAAGGGATACACATCTAACGAGAGAGGGGACACTTCCATAATGCAAACCATACTACATAATAACTCCTCTATTCATGATATGACTCTACTAATAAGGTAAAAAGATAGAAGATAGTGACGTGATACCGCGCCACTCCCCGAAGCTTGGAACAAACCAAGGGGATGCCAAACCTGATGACGAATTACTCCTTCGGTGCTGGTGGTATTATGTTCTTAGTTGATGTGAGGAAATCTTCCAGCATCTTACGAAGCCTATCATTCTCCCATTGAAGCATGTCCACCTTCCTCTTCAAGCCTCGGTACTTATCGCAGAATTCTTTAGTGACTCGTAGGGCTTCCGTTGATATAGGGCAAGTGATTGAAGGTACCAGCAATTGCTTGGGGTCTCGGAGGTCTTCCTCCATAGGTTCCTTCCTTTATCCTTGGTGGACACCATTGTGCTTCTAAGCCTTCAAAGAGTATGTCCTGGCAGAAATAGATAGAAACAAAAACACAATATACGAACCTCGGGGGGTCCGGGGGGTTATATATTACGAAGTTTCACATCAAAAGGAAGGTACTGGGAGAAAACGAGTCGGAGGCGGAGTCCGGGGTGGACTCACCACCTGGTGGCGCGGCCAAGGGAGGGCCCACGCCACAGGGTGGTGTGAGCCACCCTGGCTCTGTTTCCGTCCATTTTTCGCTTCGTAACTCTTCTTATTGACTGAAAACTGCAAAAATATAGTTGGATTGTATTTTCGCGGAACTTTTCTTACCAGAACAGTTACCTATTTGAAAATAGACTCAGCAGGTCTCTAAATTTGGTATCGAGTAGATTCTTCCGGAGTCATCACTTGAATAACATCAATATCTTCATCTTCATACTCTTATTACTTGAGTCATAAAACCTTTCTCTTCCTTATTACACCATTATCTCCACTACCTGGAAATTTCTTTCACACAAAACTTCACACGGTTCTCATTAGCAACATTAGTATAAGTGAAGTGATAAAACCTTTTGAGCTCAATTTCAACTGAAAACCAACAAAACATAAGGTACTGTAGCAACTCCTTCCGAAAACCCAAAAAGAATTAAAAAAGGAAATAGAATAAAGAAGCAAATGCAAGATTGGCTAAATCTGTCAAAACAGACCAGAAGGTAAAGATCAATTTTTTCGAAAATCTTCTGTTGCTCAAATCAAAAAGTGCAAAACTAACGAAAGTTAAATAACAACATGGGGAAGAAGCACAAAAAATTACAACTCAATCCGCCAGACAGAGATCTCTCATGAATGTTTACGGTGAAGCACAAAAAATCTGTTTCGGGATAGCAACTTCTCCAAATCTTACTTCGCTCTCATTAGAGGTTGGTCTTCACACAAAAACCAAAAAAAACGGATAAGGAGCGGTTATTACGAAAGTTATAACTTCCAAGACTCAAAGAAACAAAAACAAACTAAAAGCAAAAACAAATTGGGTTGTCTCCCATAACGCTCTTTCTTTATAGCCATTAAGATGGGCATGATAATCTTGAAGAAGCTCACTCAGGAATATGAATTCAAGTGAAAGGGAGCATTAAGAAGCAAAAACACACACACACATTTAAGTCTAACCCACTTCCTATGCAAGGTAATTTTGTAAACAAACAAGTTGTTAAAACCAAAGGCTACTTGCATAAGAGGGCAAAACAAGTGCAACATAAAAACTTTCAGCATAAAACGAGGAAACTTGATATTATTGAGATGCATAAGAACACTTTTCCCTCTCTCATAGTAACTTTCAGTATCATGCATAAACTTAACAATATAGCTATCACAAGGACCATCATAACAATGATCACTTATTCTAACAGAAAACACAGGAATACCAGCTCTCATAACACTACTATGTGAAACAATATTAGAGATATCCTTACAAAGGATAGTGTGTCCCTCTTTTTCATATTTAGTGACAAAGTCTTTAACACTTGGTATTATAGGTTCATCAACCATTTGTTTATAAGGTTCAACAACTTTATTTGTACTTTCATTAACCATACTAGCTATCATAGAATGTTCCTTTACCTTAATTGTAAAAGGCATTTTCACAATATAAGGATTAGGTAAAAGATGATTAGCAGTATAAACTTCAGTATTTCTTGCAGGAACACTCTTAGCAATATCTTTATAAGGTTCATGATACTTATTCCACTTCTTTTTAGGCACTTCAATGTAGGAAGCAAAAGCCTTAAAATAAGAAGCAATAGCTTCAGAGTCTAGACCATAAGAATTTTTAATATTTTGAAAGTCATCAGTTCCCATAAAAGATTCAATGCATTCATAATCATAATTTATACCTGACTTTCTACCTTTCTCATTCTCCCAAGCTTCAGCATTGTCTTGAATATGGTCCAGAATATCCCATTTAGCTTATTCTTCCATGCGAGTGAATGATCTAGCACAAGAAGCATCCAATAAATCTTTATCATGTAGAGGGAGCCTTGCATAAAAGTTATTGATAATAATATTGTTGGGGAGCTCATGAATGGGAAATTTGAGCATTAGTAACTTCAATCTCCCCCAAGCTTGAGCTATACTCTCTCCATCAAGAGGCCAAAAGTTGTATATTTGATTCCGATCTTTATGAATCTCACTAGGAGGATAAAACTTTGAATAAAAGAGAGGCACTATTTTCTCCCATTCCAGAGCTTGACCATTCTTCAGCAGCTTATACCATTCCTCAGCTCTTCCTTTCAGTGATAATGAGAATAACTTCTTCTTAACTTGATCTGTAGTAATACCTGCACACTTGAACAACCCGCATAATTCGTGTATAAAGAGCAAATGATCACCAGGATGGACAGTTCCATCCCCAACATAGTAGTTATCCATAACACGATCAATAATTCTTATAGGTATTTTGAAAACATCATTCTCAGTAGGTGGTGGCTTATCTACTACCTTAGTAGTGGTAGTAGCATTACCAAATAAGAAACTCAGCGAATTATCCATAATGAAAATAAAGCAACTAGCAGAAGTAAACAATACTCATAGTAGAAGTTTCCTTTACCAGTTCCACTTTCCAATCGTGCTTCACTCCCTGGAAACGGTGCCAGAAAATAGTCTTGATGACCCACAAGTATAGGGCGTGTATAGCAGTATTTTCGATAAGTAAGAGTGTCAAACCCAACGAGGAGTAGAAGGTGCTGGCTAGTGGTATGGATCAGGAATTCTCTGCAAATACTTAACAAACGGATTTTTAGGGGTTTTTGATAAAGCAAGTAAACAAAGTACGAGTAAATAAAAGACAGTAGGAATAAATGCAGCAAGTGGCCCAATCCTTTATGCAGCAAAGGACAAGCCAGTTGTATTACTTAAGATGACCAAACGTTCTCGAGGACACATGGGAAGACTGTCAAATGCTTTCGCTTCATATAGTCGATTAATCTTCTCTAGCTTGCTAAGTGTTGTGTGGGTGAACCTGTGCTAATGTACCACCCCATCCAAGACTAATACGTACTTGTGATTATACCCCTTGCAAACATCCGTAAGTACAAGAAAGTAATTAAGGTAGAAACCTAACCACAACTTTAAACTCTAAGACCCTTACGTCCCTTATGCAATGGTTTCCTAACGGTGTTTCAGGTTTCTGTCACTCCGACAACCCCTACGATTAGTAGCCAAATACACAATACATTCCCCTAGGCCTATATAGGTGAAGTGTCATGTAGTCGACGTTCACATGACACCACTAGAAGAAGTACACCACAACTTAAATAACAATCTATTGAATCTCTCTCAACACAACTCCACTACTAACAACATGACTTCTCCCATGCCCTCAAGAACAAAACGAACTACTCACAAGACATCATATGGATCATGATCAGAGATGGAATAATGATGTATAACAATCTGAACATAAACAATAATTCAATGGTTCACTCAATAGCATCAACTACAAAGAGTAATCAACACCTGGAAAGTTTCCCCTATGAACTAATGCAAGATTCAACTCAATTGTTACAGCAATATGGAGATGGTGATGAGGGTGCTGATGGTGATGATGGTGGTGGTGATGATGATGATGATCCCGATGAAGTCCAGCTTGATGGTGGTGTTGATGGCGACGATATCCCCTCTCCGGGAAGGAATTCCCCCGGTAGAAATCTGTCTGCCGGAGAGATCTTTCTCTCTCGTTGTTTTTTCGCCCCGCAGAGGCGGCGAAATCTTTCTGTGGTCGCCCTCCTAGTCTTAGGGTTTCGGGAGGTTGATATACGCTAGAGGGGAGAGGCTGGAGTGGGCCAGGGTGGCCACACCACCTCCAGGCGCGGCCTAGGGCTGCCCGCGATAGGGGGTGGTGTGGTCCCCCAATGGCCCATCTCCACTCCGTCTTCTGGCATCCTTAGTCTTCTGGAAAAATAGGATTTTCCGTATATTTTCCCGGATTTTCTGATCTTCGTGAATTTTTCCTCCAAACAGCACCTTTTCCATCAGAATCCTGACTGCAGCGGTTCATGCTCCAAAAGTCATCAACCATGCAAAAACAGATAAAATAACATAAGTATCACCTCTCAATACGAAATATATCAATGAATAATAGTGAATTAAGACATATAATAGTGATGCACAATGGACATATCAGTATGTTTGTTCCTTTCATGAACCACACCCAGTGTCATTGCATGTACGTTCTTTTCATGAACCACATAAGGATCCAGTAGTGTCATTGCATGTCTGTTCTTCTCACAAACCACATAAGGATCCACCAGTGTCACTGCATGTCTGTTCTTTTCATGGACTACACCTAGTGTCATTGCATGCGTGTTCCTCTAGACAAACCACATAAAGATGCATCGGTGTCACTTCATGTCTGTTCTTTTCATGAACCACATAAGGATCCACTAGTGTCATTGCATGTCTGTTCTTTTCACAGACAAAACATGGATCCACCAGTGTCATTGCATGTGTGTTCTTTTCATGAACCGCGGCTAGAGTCATTGCATGTGTGTTACTTCCAGAAACCACACATGGATCCACCTAGTGTAATTGCATGTCTGTTCTTTTCATGAACCACAGCTAGAGTCATTGCATGTCAGTTCTTCTCATGAACCACAACCAGTGTCATTGCATGTCTGTTCTTCTCACAAACCACATAAGGATCCACCAGTGTCATTGCATGTGTGTTCTTCTAAACAAACTACATAAGGATCCACGAGTGTCGTTGCATGTCTGTTCTTTTCATGAACCACACCCAGTGTCATTGCATGTGTGTTTGTCAACACCTGGATTTTTAATCCCAGATGCCTGTTATGTCATACATCACAAGCCTAGGATTACCATTTTTGCGAGACATAGTACATCATCCATTACAAACCATAAATAAGGTCTTACACAAATAAGGATCTCATGATCCAGTCTTAATACAACAAGCAGCGGAATAAATAATAAGCATAGCGGTGGGGTCCATCTTCAGGGGCATAGGCAATGCTGACGAGGAAAGATAGTCCTAGTTATCATAGCCGTCCTGCTGGCCATCATCTTGGTAGTCTCCTTCATAGTCTGGCCATAGGAATAGCCAGAGACAAAGCCATGAGTACTCTTAAAGTACTCGCAAACTACCACTAACAAGTAGTATAGTTCTAATGTAATATGCTAACTCTAAGTTTAACTATAAAGTTAAGTTTGAAACCTAAGCTGAGTTCAGAAACAAAGAAAGATAAAATAAAGTTCTAGAATCACTTAAATTGGGAAACTAGTGTCATAGTCACCCTTTTGTGGTCAAGTCAAGATTCATCATTAATTTCATAAGTTATTTTGAAAACATCTGACAACAAAACAGTATGGCCACTCCAACTGTCCATAACCATGGACCCGGCTATTCGAATAGTTTGACACTCTGCAGAGGTGGTACACTTTCTCCACAAGATTTGATACATCTGTCAGGGATAACCCTGAATCATCATACTTAGTATGCAGATAATCAAACATAACCTTTCCTTTACACACCCTAGTATAAGCACCTCTCCTATCAGCATGGCCTCCCAACCATGACCATCTATCATCTTGGACACTTCATAGGTGGACAACATTGAGAGGTAGCCTCAGCTCAAACCTCTCCCGCGAGGGAACTAATAAACTAATGCATATAAACTTCTAGCTAAGCCTTACCCAGTTTAGGTATTGTGGTTGTACGGTAAATTTGGAATGGTATCGCATCCGAATCCAAACATCAGTTTTGTAAAAGGGCTAAGGCTCATGCCTCGACATTTTCATCATCATAAACCATTTATGTTTCTCAACACATGTCAAAACATCTCAATATAATGACTCATCATTCCAAGGTTTTCACAATTCATTTTCACCAAGTGTTCCCATCTAAAGTGGCCCAAGTTTTGACTTAGTTCTCAGATACTAAGTTAAGAGTGTTCACTAAGGTGGGATACTAAGATCAATCTCATGCCATAGAATGACATCTAAGGTTATCTAAATAGGTCAAGTTTTATACTCTTTATGCTACCTTCAAAACAAGTAAAGGGCTTTGGTAAAGTAAAGAAAGTAAAAGCTTGAAAGTAAACTTGGAATAGGTACTAGTCAAAGTGGTATAACCAAAGCATGCCTAATGCATCTTTCCTAATTCCTCTAGCTTAATTCTAGCTTGCTAACAATAGCTTGCCTTGGTTGGTGCAGTGGTTGAAGTTTTCTTCCTCCACCTCTTGGTAGAACTCCTCCTCCTCGAAAGCTTGGTCGGTACTATCGTCTATAAATACATATGGAGTACACAATCACCAAACAATACTTAACTAGTATACTTAGGAATCTAAGGCACACATTGGATGATCTATTATCATCACAAGCATCACAAGGTTTTATTAAGTAGTTTCATTCTTTTTATTTAAGAAAAGTAATTTCTACTCATTGAAAATATCTAAGATTTAATATTCTCCACTTAGAATATGGGATCATATGGACACATGTCATCACCACATATTCTAACATAAGGGAATGTGATTTAAGGGTTGGATCACAATTAATTAAGTTTAAGTTTAATATTTAATTATTTAAGTGACTAGAAATGCCTATATAGCATTGTTTTGGTACTAGTCCAAAGTCACTACATGTAAACCTTAATATTATTACATATTCATATAGGTATGGTTAAATGTGATTTTTAAGAGTTGGAATCAACTCAAAAGCTATTATGGTTGATTTTATAAAAATGTTTGAATGTGCAAATGCTTTTGTCTTGTTATTTTTACTAGGAGAGATCTCTAACTCCAAATGAATTAAATCCAATGGGATTGGATAGACCTTTTCAGTGGCTTTCTAACAAAATTTGAATCACTCCATTTGGTTTAGTAGATCTTCCAGAATTGATTTTCAAACTAAGGGACAAAAGTGAGTTCAAACCAAAATGGAAAAATCCATATTTGAATTCCCGGGCTAGCACGGGAAAACTAACGGGTCGGCCCAGTGGAACTCAGCAGCGCAGTCGGCGGCTGACAGGTTGGTCTCGCTTGTCAGTGAGACTTAAAACCCGAAATGGTACGGGGAAATCTGGGCGCTACGATTAGAACAGAGATCAACGGCTCATAGTCGCCGGCGAGACCGAACCCTAAATGGCTAGCGGGGGTCTACCGGGGACGTACAAGGTCTCCAGCTACTACGGCGAGGCGGGCAAACAAACTGGACAGCGACGGCGAGTTCACGCAAGGTTGTGGCAGCTCCTGGGGTGGACGAAATCAACGTCACCTCTCCTCCTCTGCTGCGGCAAGATCCGGCTAAATTCCGGCGAACGGCAGCTCGCCTTGCTCCAGGGATGGGGTGGAAGGATCAGTGGAGAGAGGGGACTGAGATGGTGTGAGTAGTTTGTGCTAGGGAGGGCTCCTTTTATAGGGCGACGAACCGACTGAGCGGGATGGGATGGCGACTCCGGCGAGGGCTGCACAGCGTCCTAGTGGCATGGCTGGAGGTAGGGGACGGTGGGCTGCTTCCTGGCGGTGCTCTACAGCGTTAATGCACGGCTAGGGGCGATGGCGTTTGGTCGGGAGCGTCCCGCGCTCTGAGAGACAGGGGCAGTGCTCGACGCGACGCATGGCAACTATGGGTCGCGCCGCGGCGCACGGCCATGTCTGGCGGGGTTCTAGGGTCGAGACGGAGCGGTGTTCACGATATTGGGTCGAGGGGCGGTTCGTGGCGTGCTGGCGGCTAACGCGCTCTGGTGCACTCTGGTGAGCTCACAGAGAGAAAGGGCGGCGAGGCTGTGGGGTGGTCCAGGGGCTGGCAGCGATCGAGGGGTGGACAGGGAGTGGCGGTAGGGTTAGGCGGAGCTAGCGGGCATGCGGGTTTGGCGCGGCGCGGTCTGCTGCGAGTTGTCCACGTTCGGCCGGTGGCGACCAAAAACGGGCGGCGTGCTACTGCTGTTCTAGTCCAATGGTTAGGCTGGTTAGAGTTGGGGGAGACCAGGGGACCAAAATTTGCCCAAATATTTGACAATGCATTGATCACCAAATAGTATTAGTTAGGCAGAAATTTTGTGCATGCCACCTGTTCGACACAATGGCCGCAAGAGACTTTTATTTGAATTTTTCAAAGATTTTTGGTGGAGTGATTTATCTCATGCTTAAGCATCTAGGTTTTCTTGGGATTTGGAAATGAAGTTCATTTGAGTGGTTTTTGAGAAAGTGGTATCTTCTCATATATACTACATTCAATTTTCAAATGCCATTTAAAATTAGTGTTTGAAAGTTTTTGGTAGATCACAAAGTGGGCCTTGGTACATCATTACATGTACTAGCAAGGGGTGCAAAGATCCACATTTGTCTCTATTAGGTTTTGAGTTCTAGGAATAGCAAAAGTAGGTATGTTGATTAAAATGGCACAAATGACCATTTGGTTATTTTATTCATTTTGATTTGTTTTTCTTTGGGATTTGTTTGGGAATGATCTAGATGATGTTTTTTTCACCTAAGAATCATTTTACAACCAATGGATCACTTAATCATGGCAATTCAACACAACTCCTAAATTATATGCACACACAGATGAATGCTTTGATATTTTTAAATGAAAAAGTTTTTGTTAACTCTAAATTTGATGATTTGGATCTTGATCACTTGGATTAATGTTTTGGGATGTTACAAACCTTCCCCCTTAAACAAAATCTCGTCCCGAGATTTACGAAAGAAAACTAGGAACTAAAGAGATCTGGGAACTCTGTCCTAATGTAATCTTCTCGCTCCCAAGTGGCTTCCTCTTCGGTATGGTTGCTCCATTGAATCTTGAGAAACTTGATACTCCTGGTTTTGGTGGTTCTGTAAGCTTCCTATAGGATACGGATGGGTACTTCACGATATGTCAGGTCCTTGTTGATATCAACAGCTCGGTGATCGATATTCTTGAAAACTTCGGTCTTCTCTGGCACTTCTAAGCATTTGCGAAGTAACGAGATATGGAACACATTATGGATAGCTGACATCTCCTCTGTCAGTTCTAGATGATATGATACTTCTCCTCGACGGTTCAGAATTTTGAAGGGCCCGATATATCTGGGGGCTAACTTTCCTTTCAGACTAAAGCGTTGGGTTCCCTTCAATGGCGAAACCTTGATATATACAAAATCTCTGACATTGAAAGTCAGGTCTATCCTTCTCTTGTCAGCATAACTCTTCTGTCTGGACTGGGCGGTCTCGAGGTGCTCACGGACTTTGTGAACCTTCTCTTCAGCTTCTCGGAGAATGTCGGGTCCAAAGATCTGACTCTCTCCTACTTGCGACCAATTCAAAGGGTTGCGACACTTTCTTCCGTATAGGAACTCAAATGGTGCCATCTGCAAACTAGCTTGATAACTGTTGTTATATGAGAATTCTACGAAAGGCAGGCAGTCTTCCCATTTTGATCCATACTGTAAAACACAAGATCTTAACATATCCTCTAAGATTTGGTTGACTCTCTCAGTCTGTCCATCACTTTGCGGGTGATAAGCGGTGCTGAAATTCAACTTGGTTCCTAGTCCTTCCTAGACTTTCTGCCGAGGTAAACTAGGTTCCTCGATCTGATACTATGGTCTTGGGGGTTCCATGCAGACTAACAATTCTAGCAATATATAGCTCTGCTAGCTTTGAACTTTGGTAGGTGGTCTTGACAGGTATAAAGTGAGCTACCTTGGACAGTCTATCAACGATGACCCAGATTGAGTCATTTCTCCTACTAGAAGTAGGCAAACCGGTTGTAAAGTCCATTCTAACGGAATCCCATTTCCATTCCAGAATCTGCAATGGTTGCAACAGTACAGCGGGTCTCTGATGCTTTGCTTTGACTCTTTGGCAGATGTCACACTTGGCGATGTAGCTTCCGTTTTCTCTCTTCATTTTGTGCCACCAAAATTGCTCTTTCAAATCTTGATACATCTTTGTTCCTCCAAGGTTGATAGAATAACGAGTATCAAGAGCTTCTTGCATGATAACTTGCTTCAGATCTGAATCTGCTGGAACACAGATACGTCCTTTGTACAACAGAACTCCTTCTTCGTCTTCGGTGAATCCAGGTACCTTTCCTGTACCAATACAAAGTTTGATTCTGTCGATACTTTCATTTCCCTTCTAGGCTTCCTTGATTTGGCTAATCAAAGTGGGTTGAAGTTGAATGCTAGCTAAGAATCCTTTGCTAACTAGCTCAGTTCTAAACTGCTCCAACTCCTCATACAAACTTGGTTGCTTCTCCTTGATCATGGTATTTAGCCGATACGGCAATCTGCTAAGAGCATCCGCTACCACATTGGCTTTGCCGGGGTGATAGTGAATGTCAAGGTCATAATCCTTGATTAACTCTATCCATCTCCTTTGCCTCATATTCAGCTCCTTCTGAGTGAAAATGTAGTTCAAGCTCTTGTGATATGAGTAAATCTCACAGCGATTACCCATAAGATAATGACGCCATGTCTTCAATGCCAAAACTACAGCTGCTAATTCAAAATCATGGGTCGGATAGTTCTGGTCATGCTGCTTCAGTTGTCGAGACAGATAAGTGATGACTTTGCCTTCTTGCATCAATACACATCCGAGACCAATCTTGGATGCATCACAATACACATCAAATGGCTTCTTGATATCTGGCATGATCAAAATTGGGGCTGAAATCAATCTCTTCTTTAGTTCTTGGAAACTGGCTTCACACTTGTCGGTCCATTCAAACTTCTTGTCCTTCTTCAACAATTGGGTCATGGGTCTGGCGATGCTCGAGAATCCTTCGACAAACTTACGGTAATATCCTGCCAATCCGAGAAATGCACGGACTTAGGTTTGAGTGGTTGGGGCTTCCCATTCTTCGACATCTTTGATCTTGGCGGGATCAACAGAGACTACTCCGGCAGACACAATATGTCCTAGGAATCCTACTTCTTTCAGCCAAAAATCACACTTGCTGAACTTGGCATATAATCAATGCTCTCTCAGGGTTTCTAGGATGATTCTCAGATGTTGCTCATGCTCCTCTTCGGACTTGGAATAGATAAGGATATCGTCGATAAACACAATGACAAACTTATCTAGGAAATTCATAAAGATCTTATTCATGAGATTCATGAAATAAGTAGGGGCATTGGTTAATCCAAAAGACATGATCGTATACTCGTATAAACCATAGCGAGTAGTAAAGGCGGTCTTCGGCATATCCCTTGCACGAATCTTAAGTTGGTGATAACCAGTCCTAAGATCAATCTTGGAGAATACCTAGGCTCCAGCCAACTGATCAAATAGATCCTCTATCTTTGGCAAGGGGTACTTGTTTTTGATGGTGACATCATTTAACTTCCTGTAATCGGTGCACAAGCGGTTGCCTCCATCTTTCTTGTCGACGAATAACACTGGTGATCTTCATGGTGAAGCGCTTGGTTGAATCAAACATGTTGCTAACATGGCATCCAACTGCTTCTTCAACTCTACTAACTCTGAGGGATTCATGCTATAGGGTCTCTAGGCTATGGGTCCGGTTCTGGGGATTAGTACGATAATGAACTCAATATCCCTATCCGCGGGCATACCTGGCAATTCATCTGGGAATACGTCGAGGTATTCACAGACTACTCTGACTTGGTCAATGGTGCGCAGGGCTAGACTCTTGTTGCACTTGAATTGACAGGGTAAGGTTTCAGATATGTGCTCTACGGTTACTCCAGAGCTACTGGGCATGGTGATGGCTTTCTTAGCATAGTCTATCAGTCCTTTATGCTTTGACATCCAGTCCATACCTAGTACCACTTCCAATCCTTTGGTTCCGAGTATGATTAGGTTGGCATAAAAATCTATCCCATGTATTCTAATAGGCATAGCTTTGCAATTTTTTCTAGCTTTTGTAGTTGAACCAGGGATTTGAACTATCATGACATGCTTCAAGTTGGTTGGTTGGATATTACTAGTACATGCAAATTCTTCGGTGACAAATGAATGCGATGCTCCCGAATCAAACAATACTCTTGCTAAAACTGAGTTGACAGAAAACATACCCAGCACTACATCTGGCGCTTCTTGGGCTTCCAGGGCATTCATGTGGAAGAGACGGCCGTTGCGGTTGTGAGCGTTCCCTGGGGCAAATCTTCTTCCTGGTTGAACACGACGCTGCTGTTGAGCTGGGGTATTCACATTGGCAGTGGCAGCAGCCTTCTTGGGGCACTCATTGGAATAGTGACCCTTCACTCCACACTTGAAACAGGTTATTTGAGACTTGTCTTTAGCTGCGACGGGCACAACATTGCTTCTAGTCCTGGTTGTAGTGTTGTTGTTGTTGTTGTTATTATTGTTGCTCTTGGGAGGGGCACGGTTGAAATTGTTGGTGCTGCCGAGGTGATTGTTGTTTCCTCCGGACTTCACATTGCCTCCGCTACGGTTGGGTAGCTTGGGCGAGACATTGGGGGTCGGTTGTTTCTAGGTGCAAATCCTGGTGAGGGGTTGGGACGGTACTTCTGGTGACCGCTGGATCCAGTTTGCTGCATCATACAACGTTTGCGGTTGTTGTTTGCCTGGTTAATCTTCCCTTCCATCTGAATGGTAGAGTCGACTAGCTCTTCGAGATCCTCGAAGCGGATGTTGACGAGTACAGTCTGCATCTCATCATGCAGTCCGTTCAGGAATCTCTCCTTCTTCTTGGCCTATGTGTTGATCTCATCAGGTGCATACCTTTCAAGCGACAGGAATATGTCACGGTACTCTACCACAGTCATTCTGCCTTGCTTCAAGTCGCGGAACTCATCCCTCATTCTGGTGACTAAGCCCTGCGGCACGTGGGTGTGGCTGAACTTGATTTTGAGGGCTTCCCATGTCATCACTTGACCATGGTTCATCAGGTGGATGTTGTTCCACCATGCTCTTGCATCTCCTGCCAAGTAGTGGGTGGCAAAGAGAACTTTCTCGTTGTCATCAACTCTGGCTACTTCTAGATTGTTCTCCATTGTCTGCCACCAGTCATCTACATCTAATGGGTTCTATGAAGTGCTAAAGATTGGGGGATTGGTGTTCTGGAAGTTCTTTAGCTTGGATCCTTGACGATCCTGATTTCCATGGTTCTGATTGTTGAGAGCCATCTGCGCGATCTGTTGCAGTGTGGCTAGATTAGCTTGGCGCTCTGCCCTGCTTGCTTCTCTGTCTGCGATGAGATTCTGCAAGATCTGCAGCATTGGGTCTTGCGACGAGCTGCTCCCTCCTTGGTTTCCACGAGTCATCTGAAGATTGAGGTAGATAAAGGGGTAAGAGGGAAAGTTCTAAGGTTCATGGTTTTGGTGTCAAAACTAAAACTTTGAGTTTGACTCAGGTTTTGCAACTAACTTTATTCCATTCATTCAAGCATAGCACACAATACAAACACACACGATATAAACACACAAACATCATCACAACAACAAAGGAAAACAGATGGTTTTAAGAACCATTCTGCAAACTACGATACAGTGGGACCGATACATCTCATGCTACGATAGTGCTCTAGTGCATCTACTCATCGTCGATGAAGTCGGAGTCCTCATCTTCAGTGTAGAAGTCCACGGCATCCTCCTCCAGAAAGTCATCATCATTGCTGAGGTAAGAATCCATGTCTCCCTAGATGTCTTCACCCTCCTCTTCTTCCTCCTTTGCTGCAAGCTGAGCTTCTTGCTCCTTGACGGTCTTCTCGAGGTCGGCCACCTTCTTGCAAAGACGGGCGATAGTGCAATCCTTCTTCTCGCACTGGAAGCGAAGAGATTGACGATCCTTGACAAGCAGTGAGAAAGTCTGGGCCTTCTGGGCGGCAATGGCACGGTTGTGGTTGGCAAACTCCCTAGCATTGTCCAATTCCTTCTAGCGATTGTACAGGAGGAAGTCAAGGTTCTCCACTTGACGCTTCAGCTCCGGGTGGCTTGGCATCTCCATCGGCATTCCCATGAAGTCACGTCTTGCATAGTGAGCAAAACGGGTTCCCTGGATTTGGTTGACACTAAGGGCAGATAGACGTGCGAGAGCTTCATGCATTGCCCTGGATAATCCATATAGCCAGTTGTTCTCTCTGACGGAGAACTGGATTCTCCTGGACATTGGTGCTTCTATGCTTCCTCGAAGATCAGCGGTGACCGGCCACTATAAATTTCCTCCTGGGGGTCCTTGAAGTTGAGCTCCAAGAAACACAGGATGCGGGCGTCCCAATAACTCAGACAGTAAATCTAGATCCCTCTCAAAGATCAGTTGGCCTCCATTGCCCAACTGGTAGAACTTGCTGAACTGAGTCTCCATCTACAAGAATTAAGGATGAGGAAATTAGTGAAGTGATCAAGTGTGTCAAATTTTATGTAGTAATGTAAGAATTGGAGGAACATGAATTTTTGAGAAAGAATGAATTCCCAAGGGTAAGAGAGGAAATAGTTTTTCATAAATACTCACATTGGTTTTGAAATTAAGTTTTTGTTCGGACGTCCATTCTAACTAGGGTCTCCTATGGTCAGGATGGCTCTGATACCAACTTGTCAACACCCGGATTTTTAATCCCAGATGGCTGTTATGTCATACATCGCAATCCCAGGATTACCATTTTTGCGAGACATAACAGATTGGATATCACAGTACATCATCCATTACAAACCATAAATAAGGTCTTACACAAATAAGGATCTCATGATCCAGTCTTAATACAACAAGCAGCGGAATAAATAATAAGCGTAGCGGTGGGGTCCATCTTCAGGGGCACAGGTAATGCTGACGAAGGCAGATAGTCCTAGTTATCATAGCCGTCCTGCTGGCCATCATCTTGGTAGTCTCCTTCATAGTCTGGCCGTAGGAATAGCCAGGGACAAAGCCACGAGTACTCTTAAAGTACTCGCAAACTACCACTAACAAGTAGTATAGTTCTAATGTAATATGCTAACTCTAAGTTTAACTATAAAGTTAAGTTTGAAACCTAAGCTGAGTTCAGAAACAAAGAAAGATAAAATAAAGTTCTAGAATCACTTAAATTGGGAAGCTAATGTCATAGTCACAACCCTGTTGTGGTCAAGTCAAGATTCATCATTCATTTCATAAGTTATTTTGAAAACATCTGACAACGAAACAGTATGGCCACTCCAACTGTCCATAACCGCGGACGCGGCTATTCGAATAGTTTGACACTCTATAGAGGTGGTACACTTTCACCACAAGATTCGATACATCTGTCAGGGATAACCCTGAATCATCATACTTAGTATGCAGATAATCAAACATAACCTTTCCTTTACACACCCTAGTATAAGCACCTCTCCTATCAGCATGGCCTCCCAACCATGACCATCTGTCATCTTGGGCACTTCATAGGTGGACAACATTGAGAGGTAGCCTCAGCTCAAACCTCTCCCGCGAGGGAACTAATACTAATGCATATAAACTTCCGGCTAAGCCTTACCCAGTTTAGGTATTGTGGTTGTACGGTAAATTTGGAATGGTATCGCATCCAAATCCAACCATCAGTTT
The DNA here is from genome assembly GCA_916181665.1 of Avena sativa. Classification (NCBI taxonomy): domain Eukaryota; kingdom Viridiplantae; phylum Streptophyta; class Magnoliopsida; order Poales; family Poaceae; genus Avena; species Avena sativa. The sequence goes on along the minus strand of OV702289.1, from coordinate 535,204,379 downwards.
TGTAAAAGGGCTAAGGATCATGCCTCAACATTTTCATCATCATAAACCATTTGTGTTTCTCAACACATGTCAAAACATCTCAATATAATGACTCATCATTCCAAGGTTTTCACAATTCATTTTCACCAAGTGTTCCCATCTAAAGTGGCCCAAGTTTTGACTTAGTTCTAAGATACTAAGTTAAGAGTGTTCACTAAGGTGGGATACTAAGATCAATCTCATGCCATAGAATGACATCTAAGGATTTCTAAATAGCTCAAGTTTTATACTCTTTATGCTACCTTCAAAACAAGTAAAGGGCTTTGGTAAAGTAAAGAAAGTAAAAGCTTGAAAGTAAACTTGGAATAGGTACTAGTCAACGTGGTATAACCAAAGCATGCCTAATGCATCTTGCCTAATTCCTCTAGCTTAATTCTAGCTTGCTAACAATAGCTTGACTTGGTTGGTGTAGTGGTTGAAGTTTTCTTCCTCCTCCTCTTGGTAGAACTCCTCCTCCTCAAAAGCTTGGTCGGTACTATCGTCTATAAATACATACGGGGTACACAATCACCAAACAATACTTAACTAGTCTACTTAGCAATCTAAGGCACACATTGGATGATCTATTATCATCACAAGCATCACAAGGATTTATTAACTAGTTTCATTCTTTTTATTTAAGAAAAGTAATTTCTACTCATTGAAAATATCTAAGATTTAATATTCTCCACTTAGAATATGGGATCATATGGACACATGTCATCACCACATATTCTAACATAAGGGAATGTGATTTAAGGGTTGGATCACAATTAGTTAAGTTTAAGTTTAATATTTAATGATTTAAAGTGACTAGAAATGCCTATATAGCATTATTTTGGTACTAGTCCAAAGTCACTGCATGTAAACCTTAATATTATTACATATTCAGATAGGTATGGTTAAATGTCATTTTTGAGAGTTGGAATCAACTCAAAAGCTATTATGGTTGATTTTATAAAAATGTTTGAATGTGCAAATGCTTCTGTCTTGTTATTTTTACTAGGAGAGATCTCTAACTCTAAATGAAATTAAATCCAACGGGCTTGGATAGATATTTTCAGTGGCTTTCTAACAAAATTTGAATCAATCCATTTGGTTCAGTAGATCTTCTGGAATTGATTTTCAAACTAAGGGACAAAAGTGAGTTCAAACTAAAATGGAAAAATCCATATTTGAATTCCTGGGCTAGCGCGGGAAAACTAACGGGCCGGCCTAGTGGCGCTCAGCGGCGCAGAGGGCGGGTGATAGGTTGGTCCCGCTTGTCAGCTAGACTTAAAACCCGAAACGATACGGGGCAATCTGGGCGCTACGATTAAAACAGAGATCAAGAGCTCACAGTCGTCGTTGACGATGCACTCGTCGCCGGCGAGACCGAACCCTAAACGGCGAGTCAGGCAAACGAACTGGACGGTGACGGCGAGTTCAGGCGAGGTCGCGACAGCTCCTGGGGTGGAAGAAATTGACGGCGCCTCTCCTCCTCTGTTGCGGCAAGCTCCGGCTAAATTCCAGCAAACGGTGGCTCGCCTTGCTCTGGGGATGGGGTGGAACGATTAGTGGAGAGAGGGGAGTGAGATGTGTGAGTAGTTTGTGCTAGGGAGGGCTCCTTTTATAGGGCGACGAAGCGACCGAGCGGGATGGGCTAGCGACTCCGGCGAGGGCTGCAGAGTGTGCTAGCGGCGTGGCTGGAGGTAGGGGACGGTGGGCTGCCTCCTGGCGATGCTCTACGGTGTTAATGCGCGGCTAGGGGCGGTGGCGTTTGGTCGGGAGCATCCCGCGCTCTGAGAGACAGAGGCGGTGGTCAACGCGGCGCACGACGACTGTGTGTCGCTCGGCGGCGCACGACCATGTCTGGTGGGGTTCTAGGGTCGAGGCGGAGCGGTGTGCACGGTATTGGGTCGAGGGACGGTCGGTGGCATGCTGGCGGCTAACGCGCTCTGGCAAGCTCGTAGAGAAAAAGGGCGGCGAGGCTATGGGGTGGTCCAGGGGCTGGCATCGATCGAGGGGTGGACAGGGAGTGGCAGTAGGGTTAGGCGGAGCTAGCGGGCATGCGGGTTTGGCGCGGCACGGTCTGCTGCGAGCTGTCCATGTTCGGCCGGCGGCGACCAAAAACGGGTGGCATGGTCTGCTACTGCTGCTCTAGTCAAATGGGTAGGCTGGTTAGGGGTTGGTTAGAGCTGGGGCAGACCAGGGGACCAAAATTTGCCCAAATATTCGACAATGCATTGATCACCAAATAGTATTAGTTAGGCAGAAATTTTGTGCATGCCACCTATTTGACACAATGGCCGCAAGAGACTTTTATTTGAATTTTTCAAAGATTTTTGGTGGAGTGATTTATCTCATGCTTAAGCATCTAGGTTTGCTTGGGATTTGGAAATGAAGTTCATTTGAGTGGTTTTTGAGAAAGTGGTATCTTCTCATATGAACTATATTCAATTTTCAAATGCCATTTAAACTTAGTGTTTGAAAGTTTTTGGTAGATCACAAAGTGGGCCTTGGTACATCATTACATGTACTAGCAAGGGGTGCAAAGATCCACATTTGTCTCTGTTAGGTTTTGAGTTCTAGGAATAGCCAAAGTAGGTATGTTGATTAAAATGGCACAAATGACCATTTGGTTATTTTATTCATTTTGATTTGTTTTTCTTTGGGATTTGTTTGGGAATGATCTAGATGATGTTTAATTCACCTAAGAATCATTTTATAAGCAATGGCTCACTTAATCATGGCAATTCAACACAACTCCTAAATTATATGTAGACACAAATGAATGCTTTAATATTTTTAAATGGAAAAGTTTTTGTTAACTCTAAATTTGATGATTTGGATATTGATCACTTGGATTAAAGTTGTGGGATGTTACAGTGTTCTTCTAAACAAACCACATAAGTCATTTCATGTCTGTTCTTTTCATGAATGACACTCGATGTCATTGCATGTGTGTTCCTCTAGACAAACCACATAACGATCAACCGGTGTCACTACATGTCTGTTCTTTTCATGAACCACATAATGATCCACCAGTGTCATTGGATGTGTGTTCTTCTCACGAACCACACTTGGACCAACCAGTGTCATTGCATGTTTGTTCTTTTCATGAATCACAGCTAGAGTCATTGCATGTTTGTTACTTCCATAAACCTCACATGGACCCACCAGGGTCATTGCATGTCTGTTCTTTTCATGAACCACACCCAGTGTCATTGCATGTCAGTTCTTTTCATGAACCACATAAGGATCCACAAGTGTCATTGCATGTATGTTCTTATCACAAACCACATAAGGATCCACCAGTATCATTGCATGTCTGTTGTTTTCATGAACCACACCCAGTGTCATTGCATGTGTGTTCCTCTAGACAAACCACATAAAGATCCACCGGTGTTGCTACATGTCTGTTCTTTTAATGAACCACATAAGGATCCACCAGTGTCATTGGATGTGTGTTCTTTTCATGAACCACACCCAGTGTCATTGCATGTTTGTTCCTCTAAACAAACTACAGAAGGATCCACCAGTGTCATTGCATGTTTGTTATTTTCATGAACCACACCCAGTGTCATTGCATGTGTGTTCTTCTAAACAAACCACATAAGTCATTGCATGTCTTTTCTTTTCATGAACCACACCCAGTGTCATTGCATGTGTGTTCCTCTATACAAACCACATAAGGGTCCACCGGTGTCATTGGATGTGTGTTCTTTTCATGAACCACACCCAGTGTGATTGCATATCTGTTCCTCTAAACAAACCACATAAGGATCCAGCACTGTCATTGCATGTCTGTTCTTTTCATAAACCACACCCAGAGTCATTGCATGTGTGTTCTTCTAAACAAACCACATAAGTCATTGCATGTCTGTTATTTTCATGAACCACACCCGGTGTCATTGCATGTGTGTTCCGCTGGATAAACCACATAAGGATCCACCGGTGTCACTGCATGTCTGTTCTTTTCATGAACCACATGAGGATCCACCAGTGTCATTGGATGTGTGTTCTTTTCATGAACCACATATGGTCCACCAGTGTCATTGCATGTCTGTTCTTTTCAGGAACAACAGGTAGAGTCATTGCATGTCTGTTACTTCCGTAAACCACACATATATCCACCGGTGTCATTGCATGTCTCTTCTTTTCATGAACCACACCCAGTGTCATTGCATGTCAGTTCTTTTCATGAACCACATAAGGATCCACCAGTGTCATTGCATGTCTGTTCTTCTCACAAACCACATAAGGATCCACATGTGTCATTGCATGTCTGTTCTTTTCATGAACCACACCTAGTGTCATTGCATGTGTGTTCCTCTAGAAAAAGCACATAAAGATCCACCGGTGTAACTTCATGTCTGTTCTTTTCATGAACCACACCCAGTGTCGTTGCATGTGTGTTCCTCTAGACAAACCACATAAGGATCCACCGGTGTCACTGCATGTCTGTTGTTTTCATGAACCACATAATGATCCACCAGTGTCATTGGATGTGTGTTCTTCTCATGAACCACACATGGATCCACCAGTGTCATTGCATGTCTGTTCTTTTCATGAATCACAGCTAGAGTCATTGTATGTCTGTTACTTCCATAAACTAAACATGGATCCACCAGTGTCATTGCATGTCTGTTCTTTTCATTAACCACACCCAGTGTCATTGCATGTGTGTTCCTCTAGTCAAACCACATAAGGATCCACTGGTGTCAGTGCATGTCTGTTCTTTTCATGAATCATAGCTAGTGTCATTGCATGTCTTTTCTTTTCACAAACCACATAAGGATCCACCTAGTGTCATTGCATGTGTGTTATTCTAAACAAACCACATAAGTCATTGCATGTATGTTCTTTTCATGAACCACACCCAGTGTCACAGCATGTGTGTTCCTCTAGACAAACCACATAAGGATCCAGCGGTGTCACTGCATGTCTGTTCTTTTCATGAACCACATAATGATCCACTAGTGTCATTGGATGTATGTTCTTCTCATGAACCAAACAAGGATCCACCAGTGTCATTGCATGTCTATTCTTTTCATGAATCACAGCTAGAGTCATTGCATGTCTGTTACTTCCATAAACCACAAATGGATCCACCAGGGTCATTGCATGTCTGTTCTTTTCATGAACCACACCCAGTGTCATTGCATGTCAGTTCTTTTCATGAACCACATAAGGATCCACCAGTGTCATTGCATGTATATTCTTCTCACCAACCACATAAGGATCCACCAGTATCATTGCATGTCTGTTGTTTTCATGAACCACACCCAGTGTCATTGCATGTGTGTTCCTCTAGACAAACCACATAAAGATCCACCGGTGTCGCTACATGTCTGTTCTTTTCATGAACCACATAAGAATCCACCAGTGTCATTGGATGTGTGTGTTGGAGATATGCCCTAGAGGCAATAATAAATATAGTTATTATTATATCTTTGTGTTTATGATAAATGTTTACATTCATGCTATAATAGTATTAACAAGGAAACATTAATACTTGTGTGATTTGTAAACTTAATTTGAAGTCCCTAGTAAAGCCTCTGTATAATACTAGCTTGTTGGTTAATAGATGATTGTGGTTTCCCTATCATGAACATTGAGATGTTATTAACAACAAGATCATATCGTTAGGAGAATGATATGGTGGACATACTCCTATAGATAAGCGTAGTATAAAGATCAAGTCATTTTAATAGTTCAATTGCTATATGCTTTCTGATACATAGTTATCTAATTCCTTCGAGCATGAGATCATGCATATCACCTTTGCCGGATGGATGCTTTGATGACATCAAACACCACACCGTAACTGGGTGGCTATAAAGGTGTCATTGAGTGTTCAGAAAGTATTGGTTGAAACACATGGATCAAGAGTGGGATTTGTCCATCCATATGACGGATAGATATACTCTGGGCCCTCTCGGTGAAATGTCATCCAATTAGCTTGCAAGTATGTGACTGGCTCACAAGGGATCACATATCACGGGAACGAGAAAAGAGTACTTATCAGTAATGAGGTTGAACTAGGTATGCAAGAGATACCGATGATCATAACCTCGGATAAGTAAACTATCGTGAGACAAAGGGAAATTGATATCGTATGTAAGTGGTTCATTCGATCGCAAAGTAATCGTAGAAATATGTGGGAGCCATATGAATTTCTAGATTCCTCTATTGGTTATTGGTCGGAGAAGTGTCTCGATCATGTCCGCATAATTCACGAACCGTAGGGAGACACACTTAAGGATTCGACGTTGTTTGAGTAGTTATGGAATGATGAGAAAGAGTCTGAATGTTGTTCGGAGTCTCGAATGGGATTCGGGATATCATGAGGAGATCCGGAATGGTCCGGAGAATAAGATTCATATAAGGAAAGTCCCGTTTCGGAGTTGGGGAATGGTTCCGATGTTTTCATCGGGAACATTCTGGAAGGTTCCGGAATGTCCGGCACTCCGGAGGGGGAAGGGTGCAGGAATGTGTCATTGTAAGTTGGAATGATTGCATCATGTACTAGGTGTCTTTGCTGTCCAAAATAAAGGGTTTATTTAAATCCTAAATTGAAAAGTCAAACGGCTAGTTTGAAAGTCAAACGGCAATTTTTGGAAAGAGGAGGAGAAGTGGAAACCGAGTTGGGGAGGGATTCCCTCCTCCCCAAGCCGGCGCCCCACCCAAGTCGAGTTGGGGAGGGACTCCACTCCCTCCCCTTGGCCGGCCAGCCCCTCCACCTATATAAGGAGGGGCAGGGCTCCCTCCTAACAGACAAGTACCTCTCCTCCAAAACCCTAGATTGGCGCCACCACCTCCTGCTGCTGCCGCCACCTCCCATGGTTGCCCTAGCCGCCGACTTGGGGTGCCCCAAACCCTAGCCGCCGGCTCTAGCACCTCCTCCTTGGTGTATCTAAAACCTAGATCGCCGAGGAGCCCTCTCATACTCCACCATACTCGCTCCGGCTTAAGGCGAAGCCCTGCGAGATCTCCCCTCTACTTCCGGTACCACGCCGTTGTGCTTCCGGAATTGCGAGGAGAGTGCTACAACCTCCGCTGCCTGCTGGAACAAGGGAGAGGAAGGTCTTCGTCGAGTACTGAACGTGTGACCGACTGCGGGAGCGCTGCCGGAACGCGGCGCCGGAAGGATCGTCTATGCGATCTTGAGATCGGAAAGAGTACGACTACATCACCCACGAGAATCTGCTCTCGTTAAACACTTTGGAATCTTCGAGGGTGAGTTATTCCATCGACTCGTTGCTACAATCTAGTAGATAGATCTTGGCTTGTTTGTTTGTATGCGGTAGAAATTTTTTGTTTTCCATGCTACGAAACCCTACAGTGGTATCAGAGCCATGTCTATATGTAGATCTGTTGCACGAGTAGAACACAATGGTCATTGTGGGCATTGATGCTTTTATTGTCGATTGCTTCTTGTGTACTTTGCATCTTGCGGGATGTTGGGATGAAGCGGCCCGGGCTAACCTTACATGACATCGTTCATGAGACTTGCTCCACGCTTGACATGCAACTCGTATTGCATAAGTGGCTTTGCGGGTGCCTGTTTCTCCGAGCATAGTGGAGATCCAATTTACAACGGGTGACTAACAATACTAGTATCAATGTTGTGGTTCTTGTTCGTAAGTTAGAACGACACTTATTGAAAGCCCCAAACCACGTAAAATATGCAAAGAAAGTAGAGGCGTCTAACTTTGTTTTGCAGGGGTGTGCAGTGATGTGATATGGCCATGATTGTGATTATATTTGATGTATGCAATGTTCCTTATTGTAAGTTGGCAACCGGCAGGAGCCATATGGTTGTCTTTAATTTATGTTAAGACCCACGTGTCTATTCAAAGTAGTTGTAATAGTTGAAACCGGTGGACGACAACCATGAAGAAGCGTCATTGGCCTTGATGCTATACCGGTGATGATGGAGATCATGTTCGTGCTTGAAGATGGAGATCGGAAGCACAAAGAAGAAAGGCCATATCATATCACATATTATGAATTGCATGTGATGTTAATCCTTTATGCATCTTGTATTGCTTAGTAGACGACGGTAGCATTATAAGATGATCCCTCATGCACATAAATTTCAAGTTCTAAAGTGTTCACCCTTAGTATGCACCGTTGCTAAAGCTTGTTGTTTCGAAGCACCACGTGATGATCGGGTGTGTTAGATTCCGTGAGTGAATACAACGTAAGCAAGCCAGATTTGCTTATGCGGTAGATAAGGTTTGATCTTGACGAGCCTAGCATGTACATACATGGTCTCAGGAACACGAATCACCGAAAGGTAAAACATGAATCATATAGTAGATATGATGAACATGTCGATTGTTCGCCATTGAAACTGTATCAACTCTTGTGATGATCGGTTCTGATATAGTGGATTTGGTTCGTGTGATCACTAAAACAATGTGAGGGATGTTGTTTTGAGTGGGAGTTCACCTAGATTAAACTTTATTATTAATTTGAACTCAATTTGTCATAAACTTAGTCTAAACTATTGCAAATATGTTGTAGATCAATGGCAGCCCCTACCATCAATTTTAATGCGTTCCTAGAGAAAGAAAAGTTGAAAAACAATGGAAGCAACTTCGCGGATTGGTTCCGCAATTTGAGGATTGTCCTCACAGCTGGTAATTTGACCTATGTGCTGGATGCACCGCTGGGTGACCCACCTGCAGCTGATGCTACCGATGAAGTAAAGAATGTTTACCTTGCTCGGAAGAATCAGTACTCCATAGTTCAGTGTGCTATCTTGTATGGTTTAGAATCGGAGCTTCAGAAAAGGTTTGAGAATTCAGACCCACATGATATTGTACGTGATCTCAAATTGATCTTTGAGACTCACGCGGCGATTGAGAGTCATGAGGCTTCTGAAAAGTTCTTTAACTGCAAGATGGAAGAGGGCAGCTCCGTCAGTGAGCATGTGCTCAAGATGTCTAGGCACGCAAACAAACTTCAAAGCTTGGGTATAGTGATTCCTAATGCTTTGGGGATTTACCGTGTCCTCCAATCACTACCACCAAGTTACAAGAACTTTGTGATGAACTACAACATGCAGAACATGAACAAGCAGTTGCCAGAACTGTTTGCTATGTTAAAGTCTGCAGAAGTGGAGATCAAGAAAGAGCACCAAGTGTTGTTGGTCAATAAGACCACCAAATTCAAGAAAGGCAAGTCTAAGCAGAAGGGACACTTCAAGAAGGGTGGCAAGAAAGTTGCCACACTGACGAAGAAGACCAAGGCTGGACCCAAGCCTGATACCGAGTGCTTTTACTGCAAAGGAGAAGGTCACTAGAAGCGGAATTGCCCAAAGTACTTGGCAGATTTGAAGAACGGCAACATCAAGAAGAAAGGTATATCTGATATACATGTTATTGATGTGTATCTCACTAGTATTCGTAGTAGTGCCTGGGTATTTGATACTGGTTCGGTTGCTCATATTTGTAACTCGAAACAGGAGCTGCAGAATAAACGGAAGCTAGTGAAGAACAAGGTAACGATGCACGTGGGAAATGGATCAAAGGTTGATGTGATCGCGGTTGGCACGCTACCCCTTCATCTACCATCGGGATTAGTTTTATACTTAAATAATTGTTATTTGGTGCCTGCGTTGAGCATGAACATTATATCGGGATCTTGTTTATTGTGAGACGGTTACTTGTTTAAATCCGAGAATAATGGTTGTTCGATTTATATGAGTAATATGTTTTATGCACATGCACCTTTGATAGATGGTCTATTCTTGTTGAATCTCGATGGTGGAAATACACATATTAATAACATTGAAGCTAAACGTTTGAAATCAAGCGATAACTCGACCTATATGTGGCACTGTCGTCTTGGTCACATTGGAGTGAAGCGTATAAAGAAACTCCATTCCGATGGACTTCTTGAATCACTTGATTTTGAATCACTTGAAAGATGTGAAGCATGTCTGATGGGTAAAATGACTAAGACTCCATTTTCTGGTATGATGGAGCGAGCTACGGACTTATTGGAAATCATACATACCGATGTGTGTGGTTCAATCAGTGTAGCATCGCGCGATGGTTATCGTTATGTTCTTACCTTCACGGATGACTTGAGTAGATATGGGTATATCTATTTCATGAAACATAAGTCCGAAACTTTCGAGAAGTTTAAGGAGTTTCAAAGTGAGGTAGAGAATCAACGTAATAAGAAGATTAAATTTCTACGTTCTGATCGTGGAGGTGAATATCTAAGTTACGAGTTTGGCGAGCATTTGAAGAAATGCGGAATACTTTCACAATTGACACCGCCGGGAACACCACAGCGTAATGGTGTGTCTGAACGTCGTAATCGAACTCTCTTAGATGTGGTTCATTCTATGATGTCACTTACAGATTTGCCGCTATCATTTTGGGGTTATGCATTAGAAACAGCCGCATTCACTTTAAATAGGGCACCGTCTAAATCAGTTAAAACGACACCGTATGAATTATGGTTTGGGAAGAAACCTAAATTATCGTTCCTTAAAGTTTGGGGATGCGAAGCCTATGTAAAGAAGTTATAGCCGGACAAGCTTGAACCCAAAGCGGAAAAATGCGTCTTCATAGGATACCCGAAGGAAACTATTGGGTATACTTTCTATCATAGATCCGAAGGCAAAATCTTCGTTGCCAAGAATGGATCCTTTCTAGAGAAGGAATTTCTCTCGAAAGAATTGACTGGAAGGAAAGTAGAACTCGGCGAGGTTGTCGAACCTTCTCTCGAAATTGCGAGTAGCGCAGCACCGAAAGAAGTTCCTGTGGTGCCTGCACCAATTAGAGAGGAAGCTAATGATGATGATCATGAAACTTCGGTCGAAGTTGCTACAGAGCCTCGCAGGTCAACGAGAACTCGTACCACTCCAGATTGGTATGATCCTGTTATGAGTGTCATGTTGGTGGACAACACCGATGACCCTGAGACATATGAGGAAGCGATGATGAGCCCAGATTCCAATAAATGGCAGGAAGCCATGAAATCCGAGATTGGATCCATGTACGAAAACCAAGTATGGACTTTGGTGGACTTACCGGATGGCCGGAAGGCTGTCGAGAACAAATGGATCTTCAAGAAGAAAACAGATGCTGATGGTAATGTAACTGTCTATAAAGCTCGACTTGTCGCAAAAGGGTTTCGACAAATTCAAGGAGTTGACTACGATGAGACTTTCTCACCAGTAGCAAAGCTAAAGTCTGTAAGGATTATATTAGCAATCGCTGCATATTACGATTATGAGATATGGCAGATGGATGTCAAAATAGCATTCCTCAATGGTGACATTGATGAAGAGTTGTATATGATGCAACCCAAAGGTTTTGTCGATCCTAAAGATGCTAACAAGGTATGCAAACTTCAACGGTCCATCTATAGATTGAAGCAAGCATCCCGAAGTTCGAATCAACGTTTTGGTAAGGTAATCAAAAGTTTTGGTTTTATACAAACTTATGGAGAAGCTTGTATTTACAAGAAAGTGAGTGGGAGCTCTGTAGCATTCTTAATACTATATGTGGATGACATATTGTTGATTGGGAATGATGTAGACCTTCTTAATAGTGTCGAAGAATATTTGAATAATAGTTTTTCAATGAAGGATCTTGGCGAAGCAGCTTACATATTAGGCATAAAGATTTATAGAGATAGATCAAAACGCCAAATATCATTGTCACAAAGTACATATTTGGACAAAGTTCTAAAGAGGTTTGGAATGGAAGATAGCAAGAAAGGGTTCTTGCCCATGTTGCCCAATACGACCTTGAGTAAAACTCAGAGTCCGACATCGGCAGAAGATAGAGAAAGGATGAGTAAGACTCCCTATGCCTCAGCCGTAGGATCTCTAATGTATGCCATGCTATGTACTAGACCCGACATTGCATATGCTGTTAGTTTGACTAGCAGATATCAAAGTGATCCAGGAGTGGATCATTGGACAGCGGTCAAAAACATCCTTAAGTACTTGAGAAGAACTAAGGATATGGTTCTTTCTTATGGAGGTGATGAACAACTCGTTGTTAATGGTTACACCGACGCTAGTTGGAACACCGATCCGGATGATTCTAAATCACAATCTGGATACGTATTTATTTTGAATGGTGCAGCAGTTAGCTGGAGGAGTGCAAAGCAAAGCGTTGTGGCGAGATCTTCAACTGAATCAGAATACATGGCTGCTTCGGAGGCTTCACAAGAAGCGATATGGATGAAAGAGTTCATTACAGAGCTGGGTGTGGTTCCTAGTGCGTTGGACCCAATGTCTATCTACTGTGATAACATGGGCGCCATAGCCAATGCGCAAGAACCAAGGTCACACAAGAAGCTGAAGCACATCAAGCTACGTTTTCACGCTGTTCGAGAACATATCCAAGATGGGGATATAAAGATTTGCAAAGTACACACAGATCTGAATGTGGCGGATCCGTTGACTAAACCTCTCCCGAGGGCAAAACATGACCAGCACCAAACTGCCATGGGTGTTCGGTATATTACCATGTAATCTAGATTAGATGACTCTAGTGCAAGTGGGAGACTGTTGGATATATGCCCTAGAGGCAATAATAAATATAGTTATTATTATATCTTTGTGTTTATGATAAATGTTTACATTCATGCTATAATAGTATTAACAAGGAAACATTAATACTTGTGTGATTTGTAAACTTAATTTGAAGTCCCTAGTAAAGCCTCTGTATAATACTAGCTTGTTGGTTAATAGATGATTGTGGTTTCCCTATCATGAACATTGAGATGTTATTAACAACAAGATCATATCGTTAGGAGAATGATATGGTGGACATACTCCTATAGATAAGCGTAGCATAAAGATCAAGTCATTTTAATAGTTCAATTGCTATATGCTTTCTGATACATAGTTATCTAATTCCTTCGACCATGAGATCATGCATATCACCTTTGCCGGATGGATGCTTTGATGACATCAAACACCACACCGTAACTGGGTGGCTATAAAGGTGTCATTGAGTGTTCAGAAAGTATTGGTTGAAACACATGGATCAAGAGTGGGATTTGTCCATCCATATGACGGATAGATATACTCTGGGCCCTCTCGGTGAAATGTCATCCAATTAGCTTGCAAGCATGTGACTGGCTCACAAGGGATCACATATAACGGGAACGAGAAAAGAGTACTTATCAGTAACGAGGTTGAACTAGGTATGCAAGAGATACCGACGATCATAACCTCGGATAAGTAAACTATCGCGAGACAAAGGGAAATTGATATCGTATGTAAGTGGTTCATTCGATCGCAAAGTAATCGTAGAAATATGTGGGAGCCATATGAATTTCCAGATTCCTCTATTGGTTATTGGTCGGAGAAGTGTCTCGATCATGTCCGCATAATTCACGAACCGTAGGGAGACACACTTAAGGATTCGACGTTGTTTGAGTAGTTATGGAATGATGAGAAAGAGTCCGAATGTTGTTCGGAGTCTCGAATGGGATTCGGGATATCACGAGGAGATCCAGAATAGTCCGGAGAATAAGATTCATATAAGGAAAGTCCCGTTTCGGAGTTGGGGAATGGTTCCGATGTTTTCATCGGGAACATTCTGGAAGGTTCCGGAATGTCCGGCACTCCGGAGGGGGAAGGGTGCATGAATGTGTCATTGTAAGTTGGAATGATTGCATCATGTACTAGGTGTCTTTGCTGTCCAAAATAAAGGGTTTATTTAAATCCTAAATTGAAAAGTCAAACGGCTAGTTTGAAAGTCAAACGACAATTTTTGGAAAGAGGAGGAGAAGTGGAAACCGAGTTGGGGAGGGATTCCCTCCTCCCCAAGCCGGCGCCCCACCCAAGCCGAGCTGGGGAGGGACTCCACTCCCTCCCCTTGGCCGGCCAGCCCCTCCACCTATATAAGGAGGGGCAGGGCTCCCTCCTAACAGACAAGTGCCTCTCCTCCAAAACCCTAGATTGGCGCCACCACCTCCTGCTGCTGCCGCCACCTCCCAGGGTTGCCCTAGCCGCCGACTTGGGGTGCCCCAAACCCTAGCCGCCGGATCTAGCACCTCCTCCTTGGTGTATCTAAAACCTAGATCGCCGAGGAGCCCTCTCATACTCCACCATACTCGCTCCGGCTTAAGGCGAAGCCCTGCGAGATCTCCCCTCTACTTCCGGTACCACGCCGTTGTGCTGGCGGAATCGCAAGGAGAGTGCTACAACCTCCGCTGCCTGCTGGAACAAGGGAGAGGAAGGTCTTCGTCGAGTACCGAACGTGTGACCGACTGCGGGAGCGCTGCCGGAACGCGACGCCGGAAGGATCGTCTACGCGATCTTGAGATCGGAAAGAGTACGACTACATCACCCACGAGAATATGCTCTCGTTAAACACTTTGGAATCTTCGAGGGTGAGTTATTCCATCGACTCGTTGCTACAATCTAGTAGATAGATCTTGGCTTGTTTGTTTGTATGCGGTAGAAAATTTTTGTTTTCCATGCTACGAAACCCTACAGTGTGTTCTTTTCATGAACCACACCCAGTGTCATTGCATGTTTGTTCCTCTAAACAAACCACATAAGGATCCACCAGTGTCATTGCATGTTTGTTATTTTCATGAACTAAACCCAGTGTCATTGCATGTGTGTTCTTCTAAACAAACCACATAAGTCATTGCATGTCTTTTCTTTTCATGAACCACAGATAGTGTCATTGCATGTGTGTTCCTCTATACAAACCACATAAGTATCCACCGGTGTCATTGGATGTGTGTTCTTTTCATGAACCACACCCAGTGTGATTGCATATCTGTTCCTCTAAACAAACCACATAAGGATCCAGCACTGTCATTGCATGTCTGTTCTTTTCATGAACCACACCCAGAGTCATTGCATGTGTGTTCTTCTAAACAAACCACATAAGTCATTGCATGTCTATTCTTTTCATGAACCACACCCAGTGTCATTGCATGTGTGTTCCTCTAGATAAACCACATAAGGATCCACCGGTGTCACTTCATGTCTGTTCTTTTCATGAACCACATGAGGATCCACTAGTGTCATTGGATGTGTGTTCTTCTCATGAACCACATATGGTCCACCAGTGTCATTGCATGTCTGTTCTTTTCAGGAACAACAGGTAGAGTCATCGCATGTCTGTTACTTCCATAAACCACACATATATCCACTGGTGTCATTGCATGTCTGTTCTTTTCATGAACCACACCCAGTGTCATTGCATGTCAGTTCTTTTCATGAACCACATAAGGATCCACCAGTGTCATTGCATGTCTGTTCTTCTCACAAACCACATAAGGATCCACATGTGTCATTGCATGTCTGTTCTTTTCATGAACCACACCCAGTGTCATTGCATGTGTGTTCCTCTAGAAAAACCACATAAGGATCCACCGGTGTCACTTCATGTCTGTTCTTTTCATGAACCACACCCAGTGTCGTTGCATGTGTGTTCCTCTAGACAAACCACATAAGGATCCACCGGTGTCACTGCATGTCTGTTGTTTTCATGAACCACATAATGATCCACCAGTGTCATTGGATATGTGTTCTTCTCATGAACGACACATGGATCCACCAGTGTCATTGCATGTCTGTTCTTTTCATGAATCACAGCTAGAGTCATTGCATGTCTGTTACTTCCATAAACCAAACATGGATCCACCAGTGTCATTGCATGTCTGTTCTTTTCATTAACCACACCCAGTGTCATTGCATGTGTGTTCCTCTAGACAAACCACATATACATCCACCAGTGTCATTGCATGTCTATTCTTTTCATGAATCAAAGCCAGTGTCATTGCATGTCTGTTCTTTTCAGAAACCACACAAGGATCCACCTAGTGTCATTGCATGTGTGTTCTTCTAAACAAACCACATAAGTCATTGCATGTCTGTTCTTTTCATGAACACACCTAGTGTCATCGCATGTGTGTACCTCTAGACAAACCACAAAGGATCCACCGATGTCACTGCATGTCTGTTCTTTTCATGAACCACATAATGATCCACCGGTGTCATTGGATGTGTGTTCTTCTCATGAACCACACATGGATCCACCGGTGTCATTTCATGTCTATTATTTTCATGAATCAAAGCTAGAGTCATTGCATGTATGCTACTTCCATAAACCACACATGGATCCACCAGTGTCATTGCATGTCTGTTCTTTTCGTGAATCACAACCAGTGTCATTGCATGTCTGTTCTTTTCACAAAGCACATAAAGGTCCACCTAGTATCATGGCATGTGTGTTCTTTTACATAACCATAGCTAGAGTCATTGCATGTGTGTTACTTCTAGAAACCACACATGGGTCTACCTAGTGTAATTGCATGTCTGTTCTTTTCATGAACCACAGCTAGAGTCATTGCATGTCAGTTCTTCTCATGAACCACAACCAGTGTCATTGCATGTCTATTCTTCTCACAAACCACATAAGGATCCACCAGTGTCATTGCATGTGTGTTCTTCTAAACAAACCACATAAGGATCCACCAGTGTCATTGCATGTGTGTTGTTTTCATGAACCACAGCTAGAGTCATGGCATGTGTGTTACTTCCAGAAACCACACATGGATCCACCTAGTGTAATTGCATGTCTATTCTTTTCATGAACCACAGCTAGATTCATTGCATGTCAGTTCTTCTCATGAACCACAGCCAGTGTCATTGCATGTCTGTTCTTCTCACAAACCACATGAGGATCCACCAGTGTCATTGCATGTGTGTTCTTCTAAACAAACCACATAAGGATCCACCAGTGTCATTGCATGTCTTTCTTTTCATGAACCACACCTAGTGTCATTGGATGTGTGTTCTTCTAAACAAACCACATAAGTCATTGCATGTCTGTTCTTTACATGAACCACACCCAGTGTCATTGCATGTGTGTTCATCTAGACAAACCACATTAGGATCCACCGGTAGCACTGCATGTCTGTTCTTTTCATGAACCACATAAGGATCCACTAGTGTCATTGGATGTGTGTTCTTCTCATGAACCACACATGGATCCACCAGTGTCATTGCATGTCTGTTCTTTTCATGAACCAAAGGTAGAGTCATTGCATGTTTGTTACTTCCATAAACCACACATGAACCCACCGGTGTCATTGCATGTCTGTTCTTTTCATGAACCACACCCAGTGTCATTGCATGTCAGTTCTTATCATGAACCACATAAGGATCCACCAGTGTCATTGCATGTCTGTTCTTCTCACAAACCACATAAGGATCCACCAGTGTCATTGCATGTCTGTTCTTTTCATGAACCACACCCACTATCATTGCATGTATGTTCCTCTAGACAAACCACATAAGGATCCACCGGTGTCACTGCATGTCTGTTCTTTTCATGAACCACATAAGGATCCACCAGTGTCATTGCATGTATGTTCTTTTCATGAACTACACCCAGTGTCATTGCATGTCTGTTCCTCTAAACAAACCACATAAGGATCCACCAGTGTCATAGCATGTCTGTTCTTTTCATGAACCACACCCAGTGTCATTGCATGTGTGTTCTTCTAAACAAACCATATAAGTAATTGCATGTCTGTTTTTTCATGAACAACACCCAGTGTCATTGCATGTGTGTTCCTCTAGACAAACCACATAAAGATCCACCGGTGTCACTGCATGTCTGTTCTTTTCATGAAGCACATAATGATCCACCTGTGTCATTGGATGTATGTTCTTCTCATGAACTACACATGGATCCACCAGTGTCATTGCATGTCTGTTCTTTTCATGAATCATAGCTAGAGTCATTGCATGTCTGTTACTTCCATAAACCACACATGGATCCACCAGTGTCATTGCATGTCTATTCTTTTCATTAACCACACCAGTGTCATTGCATGTGTGTTCCTCTAGACAAACCACATATGTATGCACCAGTGTCATTGCATGTCTTTTATTTTCACAAACCACATAAGGATCCACCTAGTGTCATTGCATGTGTGTTCTTCTAAACAAACCACATAAGTCATTGCATGATTATTCTTTTCATGAACCACACCCAGTGTCATTGCATGTGTGTTCCTCTAGACAAACCACATAAGGATCAAGCAGTGTCACTTCATGTATGTTCTTTTCATGAACCACATAATGATCCACCAGTGTCATTGGATGTGTGTTCTTCTCATGAACCAAACATGGATCCACCAGTGTCATTGCATGTCTATTCTTTTCATGAATCACAGCTAGAGTCATTGCATGTCTGTTACTTCCATAAACCACAAATGGATCCACCAGTGTCATTGCATGTCTGTTCTTTTCATGAATCATAGCAAGTGTCATTGTAGGTCTGTTCTTTTCACAAACCACATAAGGATCCACCAAGTGTCATTGCATGTGTGTTCTTTTCATAAACCACATATGGAACCACCAGTGTCATTGCATGTCTGTTCTTTTCATGAATCACAGCCAGTATCATTGCATGTCTGTTCTATTCACAAACCACATAAGGATCCACCTAGTGTCATTGCATGTGTGTTCTTTTCATGAACTATAGCTAGAGTCATTGCATGTGTGTTACTTCTAGAAACCACACATGTATCCACCTAGTGTAATTGCATGTCTGTTCTTTTCATGAACCACATAAGGATCCACCAGTGTCATTGCATGTATGTTCTTTTCATGAACTACACCCAGTGTCATTGCATGTCTGTTCCTCTAAACAAACCACATAAGGATCCACCAGTGTCATAGCATGTCTGTTCTTTTCATGAACCACACCCAGTGTCATTGCATGTGTGTTCTTCTAAACAAACCATATAAGTAATTGCATGTCTGTTTTTTCATGAACAACACCCAGTGTCATTGCATGTGTGTTCCTCTAGACAAACCACATAAGGATCCACCGGTGTCACTGCATGTCTGTTCTTTTCATGAAGCACATAATGATCCACCTGTGTCATTGGATGTGTGTTCTTCTCATGAACTACACATGGATCCACCAGTGTCATTGCATGTCTGTTCTTTTCATGAATCATAGCTAGAGTCATTGCATGTCTGTTACTTCCATAAACCACACATGGATCCACCAGTGTCATTGCATGTCTATTCTTTTCATTAACCACACCCAGTGTCATTGCATATGTGTTCCTCTAGACAAACCACATATGTATCCACCAGTGTCATTGCATGTCTTTTATTTTCACAAACCACATAAGGATCCACCTAGTGTCATTGCATGTGTGTTCTTCTAAACAAACCACATAAGTCATTGCATGATTATTCTTTTCATGAACCACACCCAGTGTCATTGCATGTGTGTTCCTCTAGACAAACCACATAAGGATCAAGCAGTGTCACTTCATGTCTGTTCTTTTCATGAACCACATAATGATCCACCAGTGTCATTGGATGTGTGTTCTTCTCATGAACCAAACATGGATCCACCAGTGTCATTGCATGTCTATTCTTTTCATGAATCACAGCTAGAGTCATTGCATGTCTGTTACTTCCATAAACCACAAATGGATCCACCAGTGTCATTGCATGTCTGTTCTTTTCATGAATCATAGCAAGTGTCATTGCAGGTCTGTTCTTTTCACAAACCACATAAGGATCCACCAAGTGTCATTGCATGTGTGTTCTTTTCATAAACCACATATGGAACCACCAGTGTCATTGCATGTCTGTTCTTTTCATGAATCACAGCCAGTATCATTGCATGTCTGTTCTATTCACAAACCACATAAGGATCCACCTAGTGTCATTACATGTGTGTTCTTTTCATGAACTATAGCTAGAGTCATTGCATGTGTGTTACTTCTAGAAACCACACATGTATCCACCTAGTGTAATTGCATGTCTATTCTTTTCATGAACCAAAGCTAGAGTCATTGCATGTTAGTTCATCTGATGAACCACAGCCAGTGTCATTGCATTTCTGTTCTTCTCACAAAACACATAAGGATCCACCAGTGTCATTGCATGTGTGTTCTTATAAACAAACGACATAAGGATCCACCAGTGTCAGTGCATCTCTGTTCTTTTCATGAACCACACCCAGTGTCATTGCATATGTGTTCTTCTAAACAAACCACATAAGTCATTGCATGTCTGTTCTTTTCATGAACCACACCCGGTGTCATTGCATGTGTGTTCCTCTCGATAAACTACATAAGGACCATCGGTGTCACTACATGTCTGTTCTTTTCATGAACCACATAATGATCCACCAGTGTCATTGGATGTGTGTTCTTCTCATGAACCACACATGGATCCACCAGTGTCATTGCATGTCTGTTCTTTTCATGAATCACAGCTATAGTCATTGCATGTCTGTTACTTCCATAAACCACACATGGATCCACTAGTGTCATTGCATGTCTGTTCTTTTCGTGAACCACACCGAGTATCATTGCATGCGTGTTCCTCTAGACAAACCACATATGGATCAACCAGTGTCATTGCATTATCTGTTCTTTTCATGAATCACGGCCAGTGTCATTGCATGTCTGTTCATTTCACAAACCACATAAAGATCCACCTAGTGTCATTTCATGTGTGTTCTTCTAAACAGACCACACAAGGATCGACCATTGTCATTGCATGTCTGTTCTTTTCATGAACCACACCAAGTGGCATTGCATGTATGTTCTTCTAAACAAACTACATAAGTCATTGCATGTCTGTTTTTTCATGAACCACACCCAGTGTCATTGCATGTATATTCCTCTAAACAAACCACAAAAGGATCCACCAGTGTCATTGCATGTGTGTTCTTTTCATGAACCACACATGGATCCACCAGTGTCATTGCATGTGTGTTCTTTTCATGAACCACATCTAGAGTCATTGCATGTGTGTTCTTCTAAACAAACCACACATGGATCCACCCAGTGTCATTGCATGTGTGTTCTTTTCATGAACTATAGCTAGAGTCATTGGATGTGTGTTACTTCCAGAAACCACACATGGATCCACCTAGTGTAATTGCATGTCTGTTCTTTTCATGAATCACAGCTAGAGTCATTGCATGTTTGTTACTTCCATCAACCACACATGGATCCACCAGTGTCATTGCATGTCTGTTCTTTTCATTAACCACACCCAGTGTCATTGCATGTGTGTTCCTCTAGACAAACCACATATGTATTCACCAGTGTCATTGCATGTCTGTTCTTTTCATGAATCATAGCCAGTGTCATTGCATGTCTTTTCTTTTCACAAACCACATAAGGATCCACCTAGTGTCATTGCATGTGTGTTATTCTAAACAAACCACATAAGTCATTGCATGTATGTTCTTTTCATGAACCACACCCAGTGTCACAGCATGTGTGTTCCTCTAGATAAACCACATAAGGATCCAGCGGTGTCACTGCATGTCTGTTCTTTTCATGAACCACATAATGATCCACTAGTGTCATTGGATGTGTGTTCTTCTCATGAACCAAACAAGGATCCAGCAGTGTCATTGCATGTCTATTGTTTTCATGAATCACAGCTAGAGTCATTGCATGTCTGTTACTTCCATAAACCACAAATGGATCCACCAGTTTCATTGCATGTCTCTTCTTTTCATGAATCACAGCCAGTGTCATTGCATGTCTATTCTTTTCACAAACCACATAAGGATCCACATAGTGTAATTGCATGTGTGTTCTTTTCATAAACCACATATGGATCCACCAGTGTCATTTCATGTCTGTTTTTTTCATGAACCACACCCAGTGTCATTGCATGTGTGTTCCTCTAGACAAACCACATAGGGATCCACCTAGTGTCACTGCATGTGTGTTCCTCTAGACAAACCACATAGGGATCCACTTCATGTCTGTTGTTTTCATGAACCACATAATGATCCACCAGTGTCATTGGATGTGTGTTCTTCTCATGAACCACACATGGATCCACCAGTGTCATTGCATGTTTGTTATTTTCATGAACTACACCCAGTGTCATTGCATGTGTGTTCCTCTAAAGAAACCACATAAGGATCCACCTGTGTCATTGCATGTCTGTTCTTTTCATGAACCACACCCAATGTCATTGCATGTGTGTTCTTCTAAACAAACCACATAAGTCATTGCATGTCTGTTTTTTCATGAACCACACCAGTGTCATTGCATGTGCGTTCCTCTAGACAAACCACATAAGGATCCACCGGTGTCACTGCATGTCTGTTCTTTTCATGAACCACATAATGATCAACCAGTGTCATTGGATGTGTGTTCTTCTTATGAAACACACATGGATCCACCAGTATCATTGCATGTATGTTCTTTTAATGAATCATAGCTAGAGTCATTGCATGTCTGTTACTTCCATAAACCACACATGGATCCACCAGTGTCATTGCATGTCTGTCCTTTTCATTAACCACACCAGTGTCATTTCATGTGTGTTCCTCTAGACAAACCACATATGTATCCACCAGTGTCATTGCATGTCTATTCTTTTTATGAATCACAGCCAGTGTCATCGCATGTCTTTTATTTTCACAAACCACATAAGGATCCACCTAGTGTCATTGCATGTGTGTTCTTCTAAACAAACCACATAAGTCATTGCATGTCTGTTCTTTTCATGAACCACACCCAGTGTCATTGCATGTGTGTTCCTCTAGACAAGCCACATAAGGATCCAGCAGTATCACTGCATGTCTATTCTTTTCATGAACCACATAATGATCCACCAGTGTCATTGGATGTGTGTTCTTCTCATGAACCAAACATGGATCCACCAGTGTCATTGCATGTCTATTCTTTTCATGAATCATAGCATGTGTCATTGCAGGTCTGTTCTTTTCACAAACCACATAAGGATCCACCAAGTGTCATTGCATGTGTGTTCTTTTCATAAACCACATATGGAACCACCAGTGTCATTGCATGTATTTTCTTTTCATGAATCACAGCCAGTATCATTGCATGTCTGTTCTATTCACAAACCACATATGGATCCACCTAGTGTCATTGCATGTGTGTTCTTTTCATGAACTATAGCTAGAGTCATTGCATGTGTGTTACTTCCAGAAACCACACATGTATCCACCTAGTGTAATTGCATTTCTGTTCTTTTCATGAACCAAAGCTAGAGTCATTGCATGTCAGTTCATCTGATGAACCACAGCCAGTGTCATTGCATTTCTGTTCTTCTCACAAAACACATAAGGATCCACCAGTGTCATTGCATGTGTGTTCTTATAAACAAACGACATAAGGATCCACCAGTGTCAGTGCATCTCTGTTCTTTTCATGAACCACACCCAGTGTCATTGCATATGTGTTCTTCTAAACAAACCACATAAGTCATTGCATGTCTGTTCTTTTCATGAACCACACCCGGTGTCATTGCATGTGTGTTCCTCTCGATAAACCACATAAGGACCACCGGTGTCCCTACATGTCTGTTCTTTTCATGAACCACATAATGATCCACCAGTGTCATTGGATGTGTGTTCTTCTCATGAACCACACATGGATCCACCAGTGTCATTGCATGTCTGTTCTTTTCATGAATCACAGCTAGAGTCATTGCATGTCTGTTACTTCCATAAACCACACATGGATCCACTAGTGTCATTGCATGTCTGTTCTTTTCGTGAACCACACCGAGTATCATTGCATGCGTGTTCCTCTAGACAAACCACATATGGATCAACCAGTGTCATTGCATTATCTGTTCTTTTCATGAATCACAGCCAGTCTCATTGCATGTCTGTTCTTTTCACAAACCACATAAAGATCCACCTAGTGTCATTTCATGTGTGTTCTTCTAAACAGACCACACAAGGATCGACCAGTGTCATTGCATGTCTGTTCTTTTCATGAACCACACCAAGTGGCATTGCATGTGTGTTCTTCTAAACAAACTACATAAGTCATTGCATGTCTGTTTTTTCATGAACCACACCCAGTGTCATTGCATGTATATTCCTCTAAACAAACCATAAAAGGATCCACCAGTGTCATTGCATGTCTGTTCTTTTCATGAACCACACATGGATCCACCAGTGTCATTGCATGTGTGTTCTTTTCATGAACCACATCTAGAGTCATTGCATGTGTGTTCTTCTAAACAAACCACACATGGATCCACCCAGTGTGATTCCATGTCTATTCTTTTCACAGACCACAGATGGATCCACCAGTGTCATTGCATGTGTGTTCTTTTCATGAACTATAGCTAGAGTCATTGCATGTGTGTTACTTCAAGAAACCACACATGGATCCACCTTGTGTAATTGCATGTCTGTTCTTTTCATGAACCACAGCTAGAGTCATTGCATGTCAGTTCTTCTCATGAACCACAGCCAGTGTCATTGCATGTCTGTTCTTCTCACAAACCACATAAGGATCCACCAGTGTCATTGCATGTCTGTTCTTTTCATGAACCACAACCAGTGTCATTGCATGTGTGTTCCTCTAGACAAACCACATAAGGATCCACCGGTGTCACTGCATGTCTGATCTTTTCATGAACCACATAAGGATCCACCAGTGTCATTGAATGTATGTTCTTTTCATGAACCACACCCAGTGTCATTGCATGTCTGTTCCTCTAAACAAACAACATAAGGATCCACCAGTGTCATTGCATGGCTGTTCTTTTCATGAACCACACCCAGTGTCATTACATGTGTGTTCTTCTAAACAAACCACATAAGTCATTGCATGTCTGTTTTTTTCATGAACCACACCCAGGGTCATTGCATGTGTGTTCCTCTAGACAAACCACATAAGGATCCACCGGTGTCACTGCATGTCTGTTCTTTTCATGAACCACATAATGATCCACCAGTGTCATTGGATGTGTGTTCTTCTAATGAACCACACATGGATCCACCAGTGTCATTGCATGTCTGTTCTTTTCATGAATCACAGCTAGAGTCATTGCATGTCTGTTACTTCCATCAACCACACATGGATCCACCAGTGTCATTGCATGTATGTTCTTTTCATTAACCACACCCAGTGTCATTGCATGTGTGTTCCTCTAGACAAACCACATATGTATCCACCAGTGTCATTGCATGTCTGTTCTTTTCATGAATCATAGCCAGTGTGATTGCATGTCTTTTCTTTTCACAAACCACATAAGGATCCACCTAGTGTCATTGCATGTGTGTTATTCTAAACAAACCACATAAGTCATTGCATGTATGTTCTTTTCATGAACCACACCCAGTGTCATAGCATGTGTGTTCCTCTAGATAAACCACATAAGGATCCAGCGGTGTCACTGCATGTCTGTTCTTTTCATGAACCACATAATGATCCACTAGTGTCATTGGATGTGTGTTCTTCTCATGAACCAAACAAGGATCCAGCAGTGTCATTGCATGTCTATTGTTTTCATGAATCACAGCAAGAGTCATTGCATGTCTGTTACTTCCATAAACCACAAATGGATCCACCAGTTTCATTGCATGTCTCTTCTTTTCATGAATCACAGTTAGTGTCATTGCATGTCTATTCTTTTCACAAACCACATAAGGATCCACATAGTGTAATTGCATGTGTGTTCTTTTCATAAACCACATATGGATCCACCAGTGTCATTGCATGTCTGTTTTTTTCATGAACCACACCCAGTGTCATTGCATGTGTGTTCCTCTAGACAAACCAAATAGGGATCCACCTAGTGTCACTGCATGTGTGTTCCTCTAGACAAACCACATAGGGATCCACTTCATGTCTGTTGTTTTCATGAACCACATAATGATCCACCAGTGTCATTGGATGTGTGTTCTTCTCATGAACCACACATGGATCCACCAGTGTCATTGCATGTTTGTTATTTTCATGAACTACACCCAGTGTCATTGCATGTGTGTTCCTCTAAAGAAACCACATAAGGATCCACCTGTGTCATTGCATGTCTGTTCTTTTCATGAACCACACCCAGTGTCATTGCATGTGTGTTCTTCTAAACAAACCACATAAGTCATTGCATGTCTGTTTTTTCATGAACCACACCAGTGTCATTGCATGTGCGTTCCTCTAGACAAACCACATAAGGATCCACCGGTGTCATTGGATGTGGTTTCTTCTCATGAACCACACATGGATCCACCAGTGTCATTGCATGTCTGTTCTTTTAATGAATCATAGCTAGAGTCATTGCATGTCTGTTACTTCCATAAACCACACATGGATCCACCAATGTCATTGCATGTCTGTCCTTTTCATTAACCACACCAGTGTCATTTCATGTGTGTTCCTCTAGACAAACCACATATGTATCCACCAGTGTCATTGCATGTCTATTCTTTTTATGAATCACAGCCAGTGTCATTGCATGTCTTTTATTTTCACAAACCACATAAGAATCAACCTAGTGTCATTCAATGTGTGTTCTTCTAAACAAACCACATAAGTCATTGCATGTCTGTTCTTTTCATGAACCACACCCAGTGTCATTGCATGTGTGTTCCTCTAGACAAGCCACATAAGGATCCAGCAGTATCACTGCATGTCTATTCTTTTCATGAACCACATAATGATCCACCAATGTCATTGGATGTGTGTTCTTCTCATGAACCAAACATGGATCCACCAGTGTCATTGCATGTCTATTCTTTTCATGAATCACAAGTAGAGTCATTGCATGTCTGTTACTTCCATAAACCACAAATGGATCCACCCATGTCATTGCATGTTTGTTCTTTTCATGAATCATAGCATGTGTCATTGCAGGTCTGTTCTTTTCAGAAACCACATAAGGATCCACCAAGTGTCATTGCATGTGTGTTCTTTTCATAAACCACATAAGGATCCACCTAGTGTCATTGGATGTGTGTGTTCTTTTCATAAACAACATATGGATCCACCAGTGTCATTGCATGTCTGTTCTTTTCATGAATCACAGCCAGTGTCATTGCATGTCTGTTCTTTTCACAAACCACATAAGGATCCACCAAGTGTCATTGCATGTGTGTTCTTTTCATAAACCACATATGGATCCACCAGTGTCATTGCATGTCTGTTATTTTCATGAATCACAGCCAGTGTCATTGCATGCCTGTTCTTTTCACATACCACATAAGGATCCACCTAGTGTCATTGCATGTGTGTTCTTTTTATGAACCATAGCTAGAGTCATTGCATGTGTGTTACTTCCAGAAACCACACATGGATCCACCTGGTGTAATTGCATGTCTGTTGTTTTCATGAACCAAAGCCAGAGTCATTGCATGTCAGGTCATCTCATGAACCACAGCCAATGTCATTGCATTTCTGTTCTTCTCACAAAACACATAAGGATCCACCAGTGTCATTGCATGTGTGTTCTTCTAAACAAACGACATAAGGATCCACCAGTGTCAATGCATCTCTATTCTTTTCATGAACCACACCCAGTGTCATTGCATATGTGTTCTTCTAAACAAACCATATAAGTCATTGCATGTCTGTTCTTTTCCTGAACCACACCCGGTGTCATTGCATGTGTGTTCCTCTAGACAAACCACATAAGCACCACCGGTGTCACTACATGTCTGTTCTTTTCATGAACCACATAATGATCCACCAGTGTCATTGGATGTGTGTTCTTCACATGAACCACACATGGATCCACCAATGTCATTGCATGTATGTTCTTTTCATGAACCACAACTAGAGTCATTGCATGTCTGTTACTTCCATAAACCACATATGGATCCACCAGTGTCATTGCATGTCTGTTCTTTTCGTGAACCACATCAAGTGTCATTGCATGCGTGTTCCTCTAGACAAACCACATATGGATCAACCAGTGTCATTGCATTATCTGTTCTTTTCATGAATCACAGCCAGTGTCATTGCATGTCTGTTCTTTTCACAAACCACATAAGGATCCACCTAGTGTCATTTCATGTGTGTTCTTCTAAACAAACCACACAAGGATCCACTAGTGTCATTGCATGTCTGTTCTTTTCATGAACCACACCAAGTGTCATTGCATGTGTGTTCTTCTAGACAAACTACATAAGTCATTGCATGTCTGTTTTTTCATGAACCACACCCAGTGTTATTGCATGTATATTCCTCTAAACAAACCACAAAAGGATCCACCAGTGTCATTGCATGTCTGTTCTTTTTATGAACCACACATGGATCCACCAGTGTCATTGCATGTGTGTTCTTTTCATGAACCACATATAGAGTCATTGCATGTGTGTTCTTCTAAACAAACCACACATGGATCCACCCAGTGTGATTGCATGTCTATTCTTTTCACAGACCACACATGGATCCACCAGTGTCATTGCATGTGTGTTCTTGTCATGAACTATAGCTAGAGTCATTGCATGTGTGTTACTTCCAGAAACCACACATGGATCCACCTAGTGTAATTGCATGTCTGTTCTTTTCATGAACCACAGCTAGAGTCATTGCATGTCAGTTCTTCTCATGAACCACAGCCAATGTCATTGCATGTCTGTTCTTCTCACAAACCACATAAGGATCCACCAGTGTCATTGCATGTCTGTTCTATTCATGAACCACACCTAGTGTCATTGCATGTGTGTTCCTCTAGATAAACCACATAAGGATCCACCGGTGTCACTGCATGTCTGTTCTTTTCAAGAACCACATAATGATCCACCAGTGTCATTGGATGTGTGTTCTTATAATGAACCACACATGGATCCACCAGTGTCATTGCATGTCTGTTCTTTTCATGAATCACAGCTAGAGTCATTGCATGTCTGTTACTTCCATCAACCACACATGGATCCACCAGTGTCATTGCATGTCTGTTCTTTTCATTAACCACACCCAGTGTCATTGCATGTGTGTTCCTCTACACAAACCACATATCTATCCACCAGTGTCATTGCATGTCTGTTCTTTTCATGAATCATAGCCAGTGTCATTGCATGTCTTTTCTTTTCACAAACCACATAAGGATCCACCTATTGTCATTGCATGTGTGTTATTCTAAAGAAACCACATAAGTCATTGCATGTATGTTGTTTTCATGAACCACACCCAATGTCACTGCATGTGTGTTCCTCTAGACAAACCACATAAGGATCCAGCGGTGTCACTCCATGTCTGTTCTTTTCATGAACCACATAATGATACACTAGTGTCATTGGATGTGTGTTCTTCTCATGAACGAAACAAGGATCCACCAGTGTCATTGCATGTCTATTCTTTTCATGAATCACAGCTAGAGTCATTGCATGTCTGTTACTTCCATAAACCACAAATGGATCCACCAGTGTCATTGCATGTCTCTTCTTTTTATGAATCACAGCCAGTGTCATTGCATGTCTATTCTTTTCACAAACCACATAAGGATCCACATAGTGTAATTGCATGTCTGTTCTTTTCATAAACCACATATGGATCCACCAGTGTCATTGCATGTCTGTTTTTTTCATGAACCACACCCAGTGTCATTGCATGTGTGTTCCTCTAGACAAACCACATAGGGATCCACCTAGTGTTACTGCATGTGTGTTCCTCTAGACAAACCACATAGGGATCCACTGCATGTCTGTTATTTTCATGAACCACATAATGATCCACCAGTGTCATTGGATGTGTGTTCTTCTCATGAACCACACATGGATCCACCAGTATCATTGCATGTTTTTTCTTTTCATGAACTACACCCAGTGTCATTGCATGTCTTTTCCTCTAAAGAAACCACATAAGGATCCACCTGTGTCATTGCATGTCTGTTCTTTTCATGAACCACACCTAGTGTCATTGCATGTGTGTTCTTCTAAACAAACCACATAAGTCATTGCATGTCTGTTTTTTCATGAACCACAGCTAGTGTCATTGCATGTGTGTTCCTCTAGACAAACCACATAAGGATCCATCGGTGTCACTTCATTTATGTTCTTTTCATGAACCACATAATGATCCACCAGTGTCATTGGATGTGTGTTCTTCTCATGAACCACACATGGATCCACCAGTGTCATTGCATGTCTGTTCTTTTAATGAATCATAGCTAGAGTCATTACAGGTCTGTTACTTCAATAAACCACACATGGATCTACCAGTGTCATTGCATGTCTGTCCTTTTCATTAACCACACCCAGTGTCATTTCATGTGTGTTCCTCTAGACAAACCACATATGTATCCACCAGTGGCATTGCATGTCTGTTCTTTTCATGAATCACAACCAGTGTCATTGCATGTCTTTTATTTTCACAAACCACATAAGGATCCACCTAGTGTCATTGCATGTGTGTTCTTCTAAACAAACCACATAAGTCATTGCATGTCTATTCTTTTCATGAACCACACCTAGTGTCATTGCATGTGTGTTCCTCTAGACAAACCACATAAGGATCCAGCAGTATCACTGCATGTCTATTCTTTTCATGAACCACATAATGATCCACCAGTGTCATTGGATGTGTGTTCTTCTCATGAACCAAACATGGATCCACCAGTGTCATTGCATGTCTATTCTTTTCATGAATCACAACTAGAGTCATTGCATGTCCGTTACTTCCATAAACCACAAATGGATCCACCCGTGTCATTGCATGTCTGTTCTTTTCATGAATCACCGCCAGTGTCATTGCAGGTCTGTTCTTTTCACAAACCACATAAGGATCCACCAAGTGTCATTGCATGTGTGTTCTTTTCATAAACCACATATGGATCCACCAGTGTCATTGCATGTCTGTTCTTTTCATGAATCACAGCCAGTGTCATTGCATGTCTGTTCTTTTCACAGACCACATAAGGATCCACCTAGTGTCATTGGATGTGTGTTCTTTTCATGAACCATAGCTAGAGTCATTGCATGTGTGTTACTTCCAGAAACCACACATGGATCCACCTAGTGTAATTGCATGTCTGTTGTTTTCATGAACCACAGCTAGAGTCATTCCATGTCAGTTTATCTCATGAACCACATCCAGTGTCATTGCGTGTCTGTTCTTCTGACAAAACACATAAGGATCCACCAGTGTCATTGCATGTGTGTTCTTCTAAACAAACGACATAAGGATCCACAAGTGTCAGTGCATGACTCTTCTTTTCATGAACCACACCAGTGTCATTGAATGTGTGTTCTTCTAAACAAACCACATAAGTCACTGCATGTCTGTTCTTTTCATGAACCACACCCGATGTCATTGCATGTGTGTTCGTCTAGACAAACCACATAAGGACCACCGGTGTCACTACATGTCTGTTCTTTTCATGAACCACATAATGATCCACCAGTGTCATTGGATGTGTGTTCTTCTCATGAACCACACATGGATCCACCAGTGTCATTGCATGTTTGTTGTTTTCATCAATCATAGCTAGAGTCATTGCATGTCTGTTACTTCCCTAAACCACACATGGATCCACCAGTGTCATTGCATGTCTGTTCTTTTCATGAACCACACCCAGTTTCTTTGCATGTGTGTTCCTCTAGACAAACCACATATGGATCAACCAGTGTCATTGCATTATCTGTTCTTTTTATGAATCACAGTCAATGTCATTGCATGTCTGTTCTTTTCGCAAACCACATAAGGATCCACCTAGTGTCATTGCATGTGTGTTCTTCTAAACAAACCACACAAGGATCCACCAGTGTCATTGCATGTATGTTCTTTTCATGAACCACACCCAGTGTCATTGCATGTGTGTTGTTCTAAACAAACCACATAAGTCATTGCATGTCTGTTTTTTCATGAACCACACCCAGTGTCATTGCATGTATATTCCTCTAAACAAACCACAAAAGGATCCACCAGTGTCATTGCATGTCTGTTCTTTTCATGAACCACACATGGATCCACCAGTGTCATTGCATGTGTGTTCTTTTCATGAACCACTGCTAGAGTCATTGCATGTGTGTTCTTCTAAACAACCCACACATGGATCCACCCAGTGTGATTGCATGTCTATTCTTTTCACAGACCACACATGGATCCACGAGTGTCATTGCATGTGTGTTCTTTTCATGAACTACAGCTAGAGTCATTGCATGTGTGTTACTTCCAGAAACCACACATGGATCCACCTAGTGTTATTGCATGTCTGTTCTTTTCATGAACCACAGCTAGGGTCATTGCATGTCAGTTCTTCTCATGATCCACAGCCAGTGTCATTGCATGTCTGTTCTTCTCACAAACCACATAAGGATCCACCAGTGTCATTGCATGTCTGTTCTTTTCATGAACCACACCCAGTGTCATTGCATGTGTGTTCCTCTAGACAAACCACATAAGGATCCACCGGTGTCAGTGCATGTCTGATCTTATCATGAACCACATAAGGATCCACCAGTGTCATTGCATGTATGTTCTTTTCATGAACCACACCCAGTGTCATTGCATGTCTGTTCCTCTAAACAAACCACATAAGGATCTACCAGTGTCATTGCATGTCTGTTATTTTCATGAACCACATAATGATCCACGAGTGTCAATGGATGTGTGTTCTTCTCATGAACCACACATGGATCCACTAGTGTCATTGCTTGTCTGTTCTTTTCATGAATCACAGCTAGAGTCATTACATGTCTGTTACTTCCATAAACCACACATGGATCCACCAGTGTCATTGCATGTCTGTTCTTTTCATTAACCACACCTAGTGTCATTGCATGTGTGTTCCTCTAGACAAACCACATATGTATCCACCAGTGTCATTGCATGTATGTTCTTTTCATGAATCACAGCCAGTGTCCTTGCATGTCTTTTCTTTTCACAAACCACATAAGGATCCACCTAGTGCCATTGCATGTGTGTTCTTCTAAACAAACCACATAAGTCATTGCATGTCTATTCCTTTCACGAACCACACCCAGTGTCATTGCATGTGTGTTCCTCTAGACAAACCACATAAAGATCCAGCGGTGTCACTGCATGTCTGTTCTTTTCATGAACCACATAATGATCCACCAGTGTCATTGGATGTGTGTTCTTCTCATGAACCAAACATGGATCCACCAGTGTCATTGCATGTCTATTATTTTCATGAATCACAGCTAGAGTCATTCCATGTCTGTTACTTCCATAAACCACAAATGGATCCACCAGTGTCATTGCATGTCTGTTCTTTTCATGAATCACAGCCAGTGTCATTACATGTCTGTTCTTTTCACAAACCACATAAGGATCCACATAGTTTCATTGCATGTGTGTTCTTTTCATAAACCACATATGGATCCACCAGTGTCATTGCATGTCTATTCTTTTCATGAATCACAACCAGTGTCATTGCATGTCCGTTATTTTCACAAACCACATAAGGATCTACCTAGTGTCATTGCATGTGTGTTCTTTTCATGAACCACAGTTAGAGTCATTGCATGTGTGTTACTTCCAGAAACCACACATGGATCCACCTAGTGTAATTGCATGTCTGTTCTTTTCATGAAGTCATTGCATGTTAGTTCTTCTCAAGAACCACAGCCAGTGTCATTGCATGTCCATTCTTCTCACAAAACACATAAGGATCCACCAGTGTCATTGCATATGTGTTCTTCTAAACAAACAACATAAGGATCCACCAGTGTAATTGCATGTCTGTTCTTTTCATGAACCACACCCGGTGTCATTGCATGTGTATTCTTCCAAACAAACCACATAAGTCATTGCATGTATGTCCTTTTCATGAACCACACCCGGTGTCATTGCATGTGTGTCCCTCTAGACAAACCACATAAGGATCCACCGTTGTCACTACATGTCTGTTCTTTTCATGAACCACATAATGATCCACCAGTGTCATTGGATGTGTGTTCTTCTCGTGAACCACCCATGGATCCACCAGTGTCATTGCATGTCCGTTTTTTTCATGAATCACAGCTAGAGTCATTGCATGTCTGTTACTTCCATAAACCACACATGGATCCACTAGTGTCATTACATGTATGTTCTTTTCATGAACCACACCCAGTGTCATTGCATGTGCGTTCCTCTAGACAAACCACATATGGATCAACCAGTGTCATTACATGTCTGTTCTTTTCATGAATCACATCCAGTGTCATTGCATGTCTGTTCTTTTCACAAACCACATAAGGATCCACCTAGTGTCATTGCATGTGTGTTCTTCTAAACAAACCACACAAGGATCCACTAGTGTAATTGCATGGATGTTCTTTTCATGAACCACACCCAGTGTCATTGCATGTGTGTTCTTCTAAACAAACCACATAAGTCATTGCATGTCTGTTCTTTTCATGAACCACACCCAGTGTCATTGCATGTATATTCCTCTAAACAAACCACAAAAGGATCCACCAGTGTCATTGCATGTCTATTTTTTTCATGAACCACACATGGATCCACCAGTGTCATTGCATGTGTGTTCTTTTCATGAACCACGGCTAGTCATTGCATGTTTGTTCTTCTAAACAAACCACACATGGATCCACCTAGTGTGATTGCATGTCTATTCTTTTCACGGACCACACATGGATCCACCAGTGTCATTGCATGTGTGTTCTTTTCATGAACCATAGCTAGAGTCATTGCATGTGTGCTACTTCCAGAAACCACACATGGATCCACCTAGTGTAATTGCATGTCTGTTCTTTTCATGAACCATAGATAGAGTCATTGCATGTCAGTTCTTCTCATGAACCACAGCCAGTGTCATTGCATGTGTGTTCTTCTAAACAAACCACATAAGGATCCACCAGTGTATTTGCATGTGTGTTCTTCTAAACAAACCACATAAGGACCCACCAGTGTCATTGCATGTCTGTTCTTTTCATGAACCACACACAGTGTCATTGCATGAGTGTGATTCTAAACAAACCACATACGTCATTGCATGTCTGTTCTTTACATGAACTAGACCCAGAGTCATTGCATGTGTGTTCCTCTAAACAAACCACATAAGGATCCACCGGTGTCATTGGATGTGTGTTCTTTTCATGAACTACATAAGGATCCACTAGTGTCATTGGATGTGTGTTCTTCTCAGGAACCACACATGGATCTACCAGTGTCATTGCATGTCTGTTCTTTTCATTAACCACAACTAGAGTCATTGCATGTCGATTACTTCCATAAACCATACATGGATCCACCGGTTTTATTGCATGTATGTTTTTTTCATGAACCACACCCAGTGTCATTGCATGTCAGTTCTTTTCATGAACCACATAAGGATCCACCAGTGTCATTGCATGTTTGTTCTTCTCACAAACCACAGCTAGAGTCCACCAGTGTCATTGCATGTCAGTTCTTTTCATGAACCACACCCAGTGTCATTACATGTGTGTTCCTCTAGACAAACCACATAAGGTTCCACCGGTGTCACAACATGTTTATTCTTTTCATGAACCACATAAGGATCGACCACTGTCATTGGATGTGTGTTCTTCTCATGAACCACACATGGATCCACCAGTGACATTGCATGTCTATTCTTTTCATGAACCACAGCTAGAGTTATTGCATGTCTGTTACTTCCATAAATCACACATGGATCCACCAATGTCATTGCATGTCTGTTCTTTTCATGAACCACACCCAGTGTCATTGCATGTCAGTTCTTTTCATGAACCACATAAGTATCCACTAGTGTCATTGCATGTCTGTTCTTCTCACAAACCACATAAGGATCCACCAGTGTCATTGCATGTCTGCTCTTTTCATGAACCACACCTAGTGTCATTGCATGTGTGCTCCTCTAGACAAACCACATAAGGATCCACCAGTGTCACTGCATGTCTGTTCTTTTCATGAACCACATAAGGATCCACCAGTGTCATTGCATGTCTGTTCTTTTCATGAACCACACCCAATGTCATTGCATGTCTGTTCCTCTAAACAAACCACATAAGGATCCACCAGTGTCATTGCATGTCTGTTATTTTCATGAACCGCACCCAGTGTCAGTGCATGTGTGTTCTTCTAAACAAACCACATAAGTCATTGCATGTCGTTTCTTTTCATCAACCACACCCAGTGTAATTGCATGTGTGTTCCTCTAGACAAACCACATAAGGATCCATCGGTGTCACTGCATGTGTGTTCTTTTCATGAACCACATAATGACCCCCAGTGTCATTGGATGTGTGTTCTTCTCATGAACCACACATGGATCCGCCAGTGTCATTGCATGTCTGTTCTTTTCATTAATCATAGCTAGAGTCATTGCATGTCTGTTACTTCTATAAACCACACATGGATCCACTAGTGTCATTGCATGTATGTTCTTTTCATGAACCACACCCAGTGTCATTGCATGTGTCTTCCTCTAGACAAACCACATATGGATCAACCAGTGTCATTGCATGTCTGTTCTTTTCATGAATCACAGCCAGTGTCATTGCATGTCTGTTCTTTTCACAAACCACATAAGGATCCACCTAGTGTCATTGCATGTGTGTTCTTCTAATCAAAGCACACAAGGATTCACCTGTGTCATTGCATGGATGTTCTTTTCATGAACCACACCCAGTGTCATTGCATGTGTGTTCTTCTAAACAAACCACATAAGTCATTGCATGTCTGTTCTTTTCATGAACCACACCCAGTCTCATTGCATGTATATTCCTCTAAACAAACCACAAAAGAATCCACAAGTGTCATTGCATGTCTATTCTTTTCATGAACCCCACATGGATCCACCAGTGTCATTGCATGTGTGTTCTTTTCATGAACCACGGCTAGAGTCATTGCATGTGTGTTCTTCTAAACAAACCACACATCGATCCACCCAGTGTGATTGCATGTCTATTCTTTTCACAGACCACACATGGATCCACCAGTGTCATTGCATGTGTGTTCTTTTCATGAACGACAGCTAGAGTCATTGCATGTGTGTTACTTCCAGAAACCACACATGGATCCACCTAGTGTAATTGCATGTCTGTTCTTTTCATGAACCATAGATAGAGTCATTGCATGTCAGTTCTTCTCATGAACCACAGCCAGTGTCATTGCATGTCTGTTCTTCTCAAAAACCACATAAGGATCCACCAGTGTCATTGCATGTGTGTTCTTCAAAACAAACCACATAAGGAACCACCAGTGTCATTGCATGTCTGTTCTTTTCATGAACCACACCCAGTGTCATTGCATGTGTGTTATTCTAAACAAACCACATACGTCATTGCATGTCTGTTCTTTACATGAACCACACCCAGAGTCATTGCATGTGTGTTCCTCTAGACAAACCACATAAGGATCCACCGGTGTCACTACATGTCTGTTCTTTTCATGAACTACATAAGGATCCACCAATGTCATTGGATGTGTGTTCTTCTCACGAACCACACATGGATCCACCAGTGTCATTGCATGTCTGTTCTTTTCATGAACCACAACTAGAGTCATTGCATGCCTATTACTTCCATAAACCATACATGGATCCACCGATTTTATATCATGTCTGTTCTTTTCATAAACCACACCCATGTCATTGCATGTCAGTTCTTTTCATGAACCACATAAGGATCGACCAGTGTCATTGAATGTTTGTTCTTCTGACAAACCATAGCTAGAGTCCTCCAGTGTCATTGCATGTCTATTCTTTTCATGAACCACACCTAGTGTCATTACATGTGTGTTCCTCTAGACAAACCACATAAGGATCCACCGGTATCACAACATGTTTGTTCTTTTCATGAACAACATAAGGATCGACCAGTGTCATTGGATGTGTGTTCTTCTCATGAACCACACATGGATCCACCTGTGTCATTGCATGTCTGTTCTTTTCATGAACCACATCTAGAGTCATTGCATGTTTGTTACTTCCATAAATCACACATGGATCCACCAATGTCATTGCATGTCTGTTCTTTTTATGAACCACACCCAGTGTCATTGCATGTCAGTTCTTTTCATGAACCACATAAGGATCCACCGGTGTCACTACATGTCTGTTCTTTTCATGAACCACATAACGATCCACCAGTGTCATTGCATGTCTGTTCTTTTCATGAACCACACCCAATGTCATTGCATGTATGTTCCTATAAACAAACCACACAAGGATCCACCAGTGTCATTGCATGTCTGTTCTTTTCATGAACCGCACCCAGTGTCATTGCATGTGTGTTCTTCAAAACAAACCACATAAGTCATTGCATGTCTGTTCTTTTCATCAACCACACCCAGTGTAATTGCATGTGTGTTCCTCTAGACAAACCACATAAGGATCCACCGGTGTCACTGCATGTGTGTTCTTTTCATGAACCACATAATGACCTCCAGCGTCATTGGATGTGTGTTCTTCTCATGAACCACACATGGATCCACCAGTGTCATTACATGTCTGTTCTTTTCATGAATCACAGCTAGAGTCATTGCATGTCTGTTACTTCCATAAACCACATATGGATCCACCGGTGTCATTGCATGTCTGTTCTTTTCATGAACCACACCCATTGTCATTGCATGTCAGTTCCTCTAGACAAACCACATATGTATCCACCAGTGTCATTGCATCTCTGTTCTTTTCACAAACCACATAAGGATCCACCTAGTGCCATTGCATGTGTGTTCTTCTAAACAAACCACATAAGTCATTGCATGTCTGTTCTTTTCATGAACCACACCCAGTGTCATTGCATGTGTGTTCTTCTAAATAAACCACATAAGTCATTGCATTTCTGTTCTTTTCATGAACCACACCCAGTGTCATTGCATGTGTGTTCCTCTAGACAAACCACATAAGGATCCACCGGTGTCACTGCATGTCTGTTCTTTTCATGAACCACATAATGATCCACCAGTGTCATTGGATGTGTGTTCTTCACATGAACCACACATGGATGCACCAGTGTCATTGCATGTATGTTCTTTTCATGAACCACAACTAGAGTCATTGCATGTCTGTTACTTCCATAAACCACACATGGATCCACCGGTGTCCTTGCATGTCTATTCTTTTCATGAACCACACCCAGTGTCATTGCATGTCAGTTCCTCTAGACGAACCACATATGGATCCACCAGTGTCATTGCATGTCTGTTCTTTTCATGAATCATAGCCAGTGTCATTTGATACATTGCAAATGTATCTATAATTTTTGATGTTCCATGCTTGGTTTTATCCACTTTCTTGTGTTTTGTTCCAACTTTGGAGTACTTTTGATATGATTTCTTGGACTAACCTATTGACAAGAGCCACAATGCCAGCTGCCTGTTTTCTGCTGTTTTTGGTTCTAGGAAAGTCAGAAAATGAATATTCTCGGAATTGGACGGGACAAAAGCCAAAGTGCCTATTTTTCTGAAAGTCATCAAGTGCCAGAATACGAGACGGAGAAGGGCCAGAGGCCAGCCACACCGCCTGGCCGCGCGACCAGGCTGGGCCCGCGCCAAGGGGTGGTTTGGTGGCCCCTAGCACCCCCTCGGTCTCCCCTTCCGACTATAAGATGCCCTCAGGACGTAAACCCTAAGTACCCGATCAAAAATCCACGAAAGAGTGTAGCCGCCGTCATCTCCATCCCTAGACTAGGAGGGATCTGAAGCTCTTCCCGGCACCCTCCCGGAGAGGGGAATTCACCCTGGAGGCCTTCTTCATCACCATGCAAGCCTCCGGTGTGATGCGTGAGTAGTTCATCCTTGGACTACGCATCAGTGTAGTAGCTAGATGGCTAGTTCTCCTCCTTTGTGCTTTCATGTTTAGATCTTGTGAGCTCCGTTCATGATCAAGATCATCTATTTGTAATTCTGCATGTTGTGTTTGTGGGGATCCGATGGATATTGAGATGCTATTTCAGATTGATTATTGATTCTATCATGTCTTTGTTATTTGTGATCTTGCATGCTTTCCATTTTTAGTAACTATCTTGGCCAAGTAGATGCTAGCAACTCCAAGAGTTAGTATTTATGCTCGATAGTGGGTTCATGCCTCTGGTAATCTTGGGAAGTGACATAAATCTCTAAGGTACTATATGTGTTGTTGCTACTAGGGAGAAAACAACAATCCTTTGTTCATAGAACAATCGTATTGTTTACTTTACACGTATTTCGTATAGCAATAATCTGTTGCTTGCAACTTAATACTGGAGGGGGTTCGATGATAACCTGAAGATGGATTATTAGTCATAGATGCAGTTGGATGGCGGTCTATGTATAATGTTGTAATGCCCAATCAAGTCTCAAAGGAGTCAAGATGATTAGTATATGCATGTATTGCTTTCTCGATGTTTGTCAATTGCCCCGCTGTAATTTGTTCACCCAGCATGTGATCTATCTAAGGAGAGCCACCTCTAGTGAACTATGGATCCCGGTCCTTTTCTTTACATACAATCTATAAACTTTTACCGCTTTGTGTTTACTTTCTACAAACTTTTACTTCTTTCCATTCGATATGTTTAATCCTATGTTTTCCGCAAAACACTGTGAGATTGAGAACCTCATCGCAAGTTGGGGACAAAGTTCTGTGGTTGTGTTGTGCAGGTCTCCACGTTGCTACTAGCACCGGTAGTGCGGCCTGCCAAAGCTCAGCTAGTAACACCTTTGGGGTGTTTCCTTGCTCCTACTGGTTTGATTAAACCTTGGTTTCATACTGAGGGAAACTTGCTACTGTGCTCATCATACCTTCCTCTTGGGGTTCCCAACGAGCTCTACATCAACCACACACCAGCACTTTTCTGGGCGCCATACATAGAGCCATCATCATTGCATGTCTATTCTTTTCAGAAACCACATAAGGATCCACCTAGTGTCATTTCATGTGTGTTCTTCCAAACAAACCACATAAGGATCCACCAGTGTCATTGCATGTCTGTTCTTTTCATGAACCACACCCAGTGTCATTGCTTGTATGTTCTTCTAAACAAACCACATAAGTCATTGCATGTCTGTTCTTTTCATGAACCACACCTAGTGTCATTGCATGTATGTTCCTCTAAACAAACCACATAAGGATCCACCGGTGTCATTGCATGTTTGTTATTTTCATGAACCACACATGGATCCACCAGTGTCATTGCATGTGTGTTCTTTTCATGAACCACAACTAGAGTCATTGCATGTGTGTCCTTCTAAACAAACCACATAAGTCATTGCATGTCTGTTCTTTTCATGAACCACACCCAGTGTCATTGCTTGTATGTTCTTCTAAACAAACCACATAAGTCATTGCATGTCTGTTCTTTTCATGAACCACACCTAGTGTCATTGCATGTATGTTCCTCTAAACAAACCACATAAGGATCCACTGGTGTCATTGCATGTTTGTTCTTTTCATGAACCACACATGGATCCACCAGTGTCATTGCATGTGTGTTCTTTTCATGAACCACAACTAGAGTCATTGCATGTGTGTCCTTCTAAACAAACCACACATGGATCCACCCAGTGTGATTGCATGTCTGTTCTTTTCACAGACCACACATGGATCCACCAGTATCATTGCATGTGTGTTCTTTTCATGAACTATAGCTAGAGTCATTGCATGTGTGTTACTTCCAGAAACCACACATGGATCCACCTAGTGTAATTGCATGTCTGTTCTTTTCATGAACCACAGCTAGAGTCATTGGATGTCAGTTCTTCTCATGAACCACAGCTAGTGTCATTGCATGTCTGTTCTTCTCACAAACCATATAAGGATCCACCAGTGTCATTGCATGTGTGTTCTTCTAAGCAAACCACATAAGGATCCACCAGTGTCATTGCATGTCTGTTCTTTTCATGAACCACACCCAGTGTCATTGCATGTGTGTTGTTCTAAACAAACCACATAAGTCATTGCATGTCTGTCCTTTTCATTAACCACACCCAGTGTCATTGCATGTGTGTTCCTCTAGACAAACCACATAAGGATCCACCGGTGTCACTACATGTCTATTCTTTTCATGAACCACCAAATGATCCACCAGTGTCATTGGATTTGTGTTCTTCACATGAACCACACATGGATCCACCAGTGTCATTGCATGTCTGTTCTTTTCATGAACCATAGCTAGAGTCATTACTTGTCTGTTACTTCCATAAAACACACATGGTTCCACCGGTGTCATAGCATGTCTGTTCTTTTCATGAACCACACCCAGTGTCATTGCATGTCAGTTCCTCTAGACAAACCACAGATGGAACCACCAGTGTCATTGCATGTCTGTTCTTTTCAAGAATCACAACCAGTGTCATTGCATGTCTGCTCTTTTCACAAACCATATAAGGATCCACCTAGTGGCATTGCATGTGTGTTCTTCTAAACGAACCAAATAAGGATCCACAAGTGTCATTGCATGTTTGTTCTTTTCATGAACCACACCCAGTGTCATTGCATATGTGTTCTTCTAAACAAAACCACATAAGTCATTGCATGTCTGTTCTTTTCATGAACCACACCCAGTGTCATTGCATGTATGTTCCTCTAAACAAACCACACAAGGATCCACCAGTGTCATTGCATGTTTGTTCTTTTCCTGAACCACACATGGATCCACCAGTGTCATTGCATGTGTGTTCTTTTCATGAACCACAGCTAGAGTCATTGCATGTGTGTTCTTCTAAACAAACCACACAGGGATCCACCCAGTGGGATTGCATGTCTATTCTTTTCACAGACCACACATGGATCCACTAGTGTCATTGCATGTGTGTTCTTTTCATGAACCGCAGCTAGAGTCATTGCATGTGTGTTACTTCCAAAAACCACACATGGATCCACCTAGTGTAATTGCATGTCTGTTCTTTTCATGAACCACAGCTAGAGTCATTGCATGTCATTTCTTCTCATGAACCATAGCCAGTGTCATTGCATGTGTGTTCTTCTCACAAACCACATAAGGATCCACCAGTGTCATTGCATGTGTGTTCTTCTAAACAAACCACATAAGGATCCACCAGTGTCATTGCATGTCTGTTCTTTTCATGAACCACACCCAGTGTCATTGCATGTGTGTTCTTCTAAACAAACCACATAAGTCATTGCATGTCTGTTCTTTTCATGAACCACACCCAGTGTCATTGCATGTATGTTCCTCTAAACAAACCACATAAGGATCCACCAGTGTCATTGCATGTCTGTTCTTTTCATGAACCACACATGGATCCACCAGTGTCATTGCATGTGTGTTCTTTTCATGAACCACAGCTAGAGTCATTGCTTGTGTGTTCTTCTAAACAAACCACACATGGATCCACCAAGTGTGATTGCATGTCTGTTCTTTTCACAGACCTCACATGGATCCACTAGTGTCATTGCATGTGTGTTCTTTTCATGAACCACAGCTAGAGTCATTGCATGTGTGTTACTTCTAGAAACCACACATGGATCCACCTAGTGTAATTGTATGTCTGTTCTTTTCATGAAACACAGCTAGAGTCATTGCATGTCAGTTCTTCTCATGAACCACAGCTAGTGTCATTGCATGTCTGCTCTTCTCATGAACCATATAAGGATCCACCAGTGTCATTGCATGTGTGTTCTTCTAAGCAAACCACATAAGGATCCACCAGTGTAATTGCATGTCTGTTCTTTTCATGAACCACACCCAGTGTGATTGCATTTGTGTTCCTCTAAACAAACCACATAAGTCATTGCATGTCTATCCTTTTCATGAACCACACCCAGTGTCATTGCACGTGTGTTCCTCTAGACAAACCACATAAGGATCCACCAGTGTCACTGCATGTCTATTCTTTTCATGAACCACCTAATGATCCACCACTGTCATTGGATGTGTGTTCTTCACATGAACCACACATGGATCCACCAATGTCATTGCATGTATGTTCTTTTCATGAACCACAGCTAGAGTCATTGCATGTCTGTTACTTCCATAAACCACACATGGATCCACCGGTGTCATTGCATGTCTGTTCTTTTCATGAACCACACCCAGTGTCATTGCATGTCAGTTCCTCTAGAGAAACCACATATGGATCCACTAGTGTCATTGCATGTCTGTTCTTTTCATGAGTCACAGCCAGTGTCATTGCATGTCTGTTCTTTTCACAAACCACATAAGGATCCACCTAGTGTCATTGCATGTGTGTTCTTCTAAACAATCCACATAAGGATCCACAAGTGTCATTGCATGTTTGTTCTTTTCATGAACCACACCCAGTGTCATTGCATGTGTGTTCTTCTAAACAAACCACATAAGTCATTGCATGTCTGTTCTTTTCATGAACCACAAAAGTGTCATTGCATGTGTGTTCCTCTAGACAAACCACATAAGGATCCACCGGTGTCACTGCATGTCTATTCTTTTCATGAACCACATAATGATCCCCCAGTGTCATTGGATGTGTGTTCTTTTCATGAACCACAGCTAGAGTCATTGCATGTGTGTTCTTCTAAACAAACCACACATGGATCCACCTAGTGTGATTGCATGTCTATTCTTTTCACAGACCACACATGGATCCACTAGTGTCATTGCATGTGTGTTATTTTCATGAACCACAGCTAGAGTCATTGCATATGTGTTACTTCCAAAAACCACACATGGATCCACCTAGTGTAATTGCATGTCTGTTCTTTTCATGAACCACAACTAGAGTCATTGCATGTCAGTTCTTCTCATGAACCATAGCCAGTGTCATTGCATGTGTGTTCTTCTCACAAACCACATAAGGATCCACCAGTGTCATTGCATGTGTGTTCTTCTAAACAAACCACATAAGGATCCACCAGTGTCATTGAATGTCTATTCTTTTCATGAACCACACCCAGTGTCATTGCATGTGTGTTCTTCTAAACAAACCACATAAGGATCCACCAGTCATTGCATGTCTGTTCTTTTCATGAACCACACCCAGTGTCATTGCATCTATGTTCCTCTAAACAAACCACACAAGGATCCACCAGTGTCATTGCATGTCTGTTCTTTTCATGAACCACACGTGGATCCACCAGTGTCATTGCATGTGTGTTCTTTTCATGAACCAGAGCTAGAGTCATTGCATGTGTGTTCTTCTAAACAAATCACACATGGATCCAACCAGTGTGATTGCATGTCTATTCTTTTCATAGACCACACATGGATCCACTAGTGTCATTGCATGTATGTTCTTTTCATGGACCACAGCTAGAGTCATTGCATGTGTGTTACTTCCAAAAACCAC
The DNA here is from genome assembly GCA_916181665.1 of Avena sativa. NCBI lineage: Eukaryota > Viridiplantae > Streptophyta > Magnoliopsida > Poales > Poaceae > Avena > Avena sativa. Next base: position 535,159,463 of record OV702289.1, on the reverse strand, counting down.
ACATGGATGCACCTAGTGTAATTGCATGTCTGTTCTTTTCATGAACCACAGCTAGAGTCATTGCATGTCAGTTCTTCTCATGAACCATAGCCAGTGTCATTGCATGTGTGTTCTTCTAAACAAACCACATAAGGATCCACCAGTGTCATTGCATGTCTGTTCTTTTCATGAACCACACCCAGTGTCATTGCATGTGTGTTCTTCTAAACAAACCACATAAGTCATTGCATGTCTGTTCTTTTCATGAACCACACCCAGTGTCATTGCATGTATGTTCCTCTAAACAAACCACATAAGGATCCACTAGTGTCATTGCATGTCTGTTCTTTTCATGAACCACACGCAGTGTCATTGCATGTGTGTTCCTCTAAACAAACCACATAAGTCATTGCATGTCTATCCTTTTCATGAACCACACCCAGTGTCATTGCACGTGTGTTCCTCTAGACAAACCACATAAGGATCCACCATTGTCACTGCATGTCTATTCTTTTCATGAACCACCTAATGATCCACCACTATCATTGGATGTGTGTTCTTCACATGAACCACACATGGATCCACCAATGTCATTGCATGTATGTTCTTTTCATGAACCACAGCTAGAGTCATTGCATGTCTGTTACTTCCATAAACCACACATGGATCCACCGGTGTCATTGCATGTCTGTTCTTTTCATGAACCACACCCAGTGTCATTGCATGTCAGTTCCTCTAGACAAACCACATATGGATCCACTAGTGTCATTGCATGTCTGTTCTTTTCATGAATCACAGCTAGTGTCATTGCATGTCTATTCTTTTCACAAACCACATAAGGATCCACCTAGTGTCATTGCATGTGTGTTCTTCTAAACAATCCACATAAGGATCCACAAGTGTCATTGCATGTTTGTTCTTTTCATGAACCACACCCAGTGTCATTGCATGTGTGTTATTCTAAACAAACCACATAAGTCATTGCATGTTTGTTCTTTTCATGAACCACACCCAGTGTCATTGCATGTGTGTTCCTCTAAACAAACCACATAAGGATCCAACCAGCATGATTGCATGTCTATTCTTTTCATAGACCACACATGGATCCACTAGTGTCATTGCATGTATGTTCTTTTCATGGACCACAGCTAGAGTCATTGCATGTGTGTTACTTCCAAAAACCACACATGGATGCACCTAGTGTAATTGCATGTCTGTTCTTTTCATGAACCACAGCTAGAGTCATTGCATGTCAGTTCTTCTCATGAACCATAGCCAGTGTCATTGCATGTGTGTTCTTCTAAACAAACCACATAAGGATCCACCAGTGTCATTGCATGTCTGTTCTTTTCATGAACCACACCCAGTGTCATTGCATGTGTGTTCTTCTAAACAAACCACATAAGTCATTGCATGTCTGTTCTTTTCATGAACCACACCCAGTGTCATTGCATGTATGTTCCTCTAAACAAACCACATAAGGATCCACCAGTGTCATTGCATGTCTGTTCTTTTCATGAACCACACGCAGTGTCATTGCATGTGTGTTCCTCTAAACAAACCACATAAGTCATTGCATGTCTATCCTTTTCATGAACCACACCCAGTGTCATTGCACGTGTGTTCCTCTAGACAAACCACATAAGGATCCACCAGTGTCACTGCATGTCTATTCTTTTCATGAACCACCTAATGATCCACCACTATCATTGGATGTGTGTTCTTCACATGAACCACACATGGATCCACCAATGTCATTGCATGTATGTTCTTTTCATGAACCACAGCTAGAGTCATTGCATGTCTGTTACTTCCATAAACCACACATGGATCCACCGGTGTCATTGCATGTCTGTTCTTTTCATGAACCACACCCAGTGTCATTGCATGTCAGTTCCTCTAGACAAACCACATATGGATCCACTAGTGTCATTGCATGTCTGTTCTTTTCATGAATCACAGCTAGTGTCATTGCATGTCTATTCTTTTCACAAACCACATAAGGATCCACCTAGTGTCATTGCATGTGTGTTCTTCTAAACAATCCACATAAGGATCCACAAGTGTCATTGCATGTTTGTTCTTTTCATGAACCACACCCAGTGTCATTGCATGTGTGTTATTCTAAACAAACCACATAAGTCATTGCATGTTTGTTCTTTTCATGAACCACACCCAGTGTCATTGCATGTGTGTTCCTCTAAACAAACCACATAAGGATCCAACCAGCATGATTGCATGTCTATTCTTTTCATAGACCACACATGGATCCACTAGTGTCATTGCATGTATGTTCTTTTCATGGACCACAGCTAGAGTCATTGCATGTGTGTTACTTCCAAAAACCACACATGGATGCACCTAGTGTAATTGCATGTCTGTTCTTTTCATGAACCACAGCTAGAGTCATTGCATGTCAGTTCTTCTCATGAACCATAGCCAGTGTCATTGCATGTGTGTTCTTCTAAACAAACCACATAAGGATCCACCAGTGTCATTGCATGTCTGTTCTTTTCATGAACCACACCCAGTGTCATTGCATGTGTGTTCTTCTAAACAAACCACATAAGTCATTGCATGTCTGTTCTTTTCATGAACCACACCCAGTGTCATTGCATGTATGTTCCTCTAAACAAACCACATAAGGATCCACCAGTGTCATTGCATGTCTGTTCTTTTCATGAACCACACGCAGTGTCATTGCATGTGTGTTCCTCTAAACAAACCACATAAGTCATTGCATGTCTATCCTTTTCATGAACCACACCCAGTGTCATTGCACGTGTGTTCCTCTAGACAAACCACATAAGGATCCACCAGTGTCACTGCATGTCTATTCTTTTCATGAACCACCTAATGATCCACCACTATCATTGGATGTGTGTTCTTCACATGAACCACACATGGATCCACCAATGTCATTGCATGTATGTTCTTTTCATGAACCACAGCTAGAGTCATTGCATGTCTGTTACTTCCATAAACCACACATGGATCCACCGGTGTCATTGCATGTCTGTTCTTTTCATGAACCACACCCAGTGTCTTTGCATGTCAGTTCCTCTAGACAAACCACATATGGATCCACTAGTGTCATTGCATGTCTGTTCTTTTCATGAATCACAGCTAGTGTCATTGCATGTCTATTCTTTTCACAAACCACATAAGGATCTACCTAGTGTCATTGCATGTGTGTTCTTCTAAACAATCCACATAAGGATCCACAAGTGTCATTGCATGTTTGTTCTTTTCATGAACCACACCAGTGTCATTGCATGTGTGTTCTTCTAAACAAACCACATAAGTCATTGCATGTTTGTTCTTTTCATGAACCACACCCAGTGTCATTGCATGTGTGTTCCTCTAGACAAACCACATAAGGATCCACCGGTGTCACTGCATGTCTATTCTTTTCATGAACCACATAATGATCCCCCAGTGTCATTGGATGTGTGTTCTTTTCATGAACCACAGCTAGAGTCATTGCATGTGTGTTCTTCTAAACAAACCACACATGGATCCACCTAGTGTGATTGCATGTCTATTCTTTTCACAGACCACACATGGATCCACTAGTGTCATTGCATGTGTGTTCTTTTCATGAACCACAGCTAGAGTCATTGCATATGTGTTACTTCCAAAAACCACACATGGATCCACCTAGTGTAATTGCATGTCTGTTCTTTTCATGAACCACAGCTAGAGTCATTGCATGTCAGTTCTTCTCATGAACCATAGCCAGTGTCATTGCATGTGTGTTCTTCTCACAAACCACACAAGGATCCACCAGTGTCATTGCATGTGTGTTCTTCTAAACAAACCACATAAGGATTCACCAGTGTCATTGAATGTCTACTCTTTTCATGAACCACACCCAGTGTCATTGCATGTGTGTTCTTCTAAACAAACCACATAAGGATCCACCAGTCATTGCATGTCTGTTCTTTTCATGAACCACACCCAGTGTCATTGCGTGTATGTTCCTCTAAATAAACCACACAAGGATCCACCAGTGTCATTGCATGTCTGTTCTTTTCATGAACCACACGTGGATCCACCAGTGTCATTGCATGTGTGTTCTTTTCATGAACCACAGCTAGAGTCATTGCATGTGTGTTCTTCTAAACAAATCACACATGGATCCACCCAGTGTGATTGCATGTCTATTCTTTTCACAGACCACACATGGATCCACTAGTGTCATTGCATGTGTGTTCTTTTCATGGACCACAGCTAGAGTCATTGCATGTGTGTTACTTCCAAAAACCACACATGGATGCACCTAGTGTAATTGCATGTCTGTTCTTTTCATGAACCACAGCTAGAGTCATTGCATGTCAGTTCTTCTCATGAACCATAGCCAGTGTCATTGCATGTGTGTTCTTCTAAACAAACCACATAAGGATCCACCAGTGTCATTGCATGTCTGTTCTTTTCATGAACCACACCCAGTGTCATTGCATGTGTGTTCTTCTAAACAAACCACATAAGTCATTGCATGTCTGTTCTTTTCATGAACCACACCCAGTGTCATTGCATGTATGTTCCTCTAAACAAACCACATAAGGATCCACTAGTGTCATTGCATGTCTGTTCTTTTCATGAACCACACATGGATCCACCAGTGTCATTGCATGTGTGTTCTTTTCATGAACCACAGCTTGAGTCATTGCATGTGTGTTCTTCTAAACAAACCACACATGGATCCACCCAGTGTGATTGCATGTCTGTTCTTTTCACATACCACACATGGATCCACTAGTATCATTGCATGTGTGTTCTTTTCATGAACTATAGCTAGAGTCATTGCATGTGTGTTACTTCTAGAAACCACACATGGATCCACCTAGTGTAATTGCATGTCTGTTCTTTTCATGAACCACATCTAGAGTCATTGCATGTCAGTTCTTCTCATGAACCACAGCCAGTGTCATTGCATGTCTGCTCTTCTCATGAACCACATAAGGATCCACCAGTGTTATTGCATGTGTGTTCTTCTAAACAAACCACATAAGGATCCACCAGTGTCATTGCATGTCTGTTCTTTTCATGAACCACACCAAGTGTCATTGCATGTGTGTTCTTCTAAACAAACCACATAAGTCATTGCATGTCTGTTCTTTTCATGAACCACGCCCAGTGTCATTGCATGTGTGTTCCTCTAGACAAACCACATAAGGACCCACCGGTGTTACTGCATGTCTATTCTTTTCATGAACCACATAATGATCCACCAGTGTCATTGGATGTGTGTTCTTCACATGAACCACACATGGATCCACCAATGTCATTGCATGTTTGTTCTTTTCATGAACCACGGCTAGAGTCATTGCATGTCTGTTACTTCCATAAACCACACATGGATCCACCGGTGTCATTGCATGTCTGTTCTTTTCATGAACCACACCCAGTGTCCTTGCATGTCAGTTCGTCTAGACAAACCACATACGGATCCACCAGTGTCATTGCATGTCTATTCTTTTCATGAATCATAGCTAGTGTCATTGCATGTCTATTCTTTTCACAAAGCACATAAGGATCCACCTAGTGTCATTGCATGTGTGTTCTTCTAAACAAACCACATAAGGATCCACCAGTGTCATTGCATGTCTGTTCTTTTCATGAACCACACCCAGTGGCATTGCATGTGTGTCCTTCTAAACAAACCACATAAGTCATTGCATGTCTGTTCTTTTTATGAACCACACCCAGTGGCATTGCCTGTATGTTCCTCTAAACAAACCACACAAGGATCCACTAGTGTCATTGCATGTCTGTTCTTTTCATGAACCACACCTAGTATCATTACATGTATGTTCCTCTAAACAAACCACACAAGGATCCACTAGTGTCATTGCATGTCTGTTCTTTTCATGAACCACACGTGGATCCACCAGTGTCATTGCATGTGTGTTCTTTTCATGAACCATAGCTAGAGTCATTGCATGTGTGTTCTTCTAAACAAACCACACATGGATCCACCCAGTGTGATTGTATGTCTGTTCTTTTCACAGACCACACATGGATCCACTAGTGTCATTGCATGTCTGTTCTTTTCATGAACCACAGCTAGAGTCATTGCATGTGTGTTACTTCCAGAAACCACACATGGATCCACCTAGTGTAATTGCATGTCTGTTCTTTTCATGAAACATAGCTAGAGTCATTGCATGTTAGTTTTTCTCATGAACCACAACCAGTGCCATTGAATGTCTGTTCTTCTCACAAACCACATAAGGATCCACCAGTGTCATTGCATGTGTATTCTTCTAAACAAACCACATAAGGATCCACCAGTGTCATTGCATGTCTGTTCTTTTCATGAACCACACCCACTGTCATTGCATGTATGTTCCTCTAAACAAACCACACAAGGATCCACTAGTGTCATTGCATGTTTGTTCTTTTCATGAACCACACGTGGATCCACCAGTGTCATTGCATGTGTGTTCTTTTCATGAACCATAGCTAGAGTCATTGCATGTGTGTTCTTCTAAACAAACCACACATGGATCCACCCAGTGTGATTGCATGTCTGTTCTTTTCACAGACCACACATGGATCCACTAGTGTCATTGCATGTGTGTTCTTTTCATGAACCACAGCTAGAGTCATCGCATGTGTGTTACTTCTAGAAACCACACATGGATCCACCTAGTGTAATTGCATGTCTGTTCTTTTCATGAAACACAGCTAGAGTCATTGCATGTCAGTTTTTGTCATGAACCACAACCAGTGCCATTGCATGTCTGTTCTTCTCACAAACCACATAAGGATCCACCAGTGTCATTGCATGTGTGTTCTTCTAAAAAAACCACATAAGGATCCACCAGTGTCATTGCATGTCTGTTCTTTTCATGAACCACACCCAGTGTCATTGCATGTGTGTTCTTCTAAACAAACCACATAAGTCATTGCATGTCTATTCTTTTCATGAACCACACCTAGTGTCATTGCATGTATGTTCCTCTAAACAAACCACATAAGGATCCACCAGTGTCATTGCATGTCTGTTCTTTTCATGAACCACACACGGATCCACCAGTATCATTGCATGTGTGTTCTTTGCATGAACCACAGCTACAGTCATTACATGTGTGTTCTTCTAGACAAACCACACATGGATCCACCCAGTGTGATTGCATATCTGTTCTTTTCAAAGACCACACATGGATCCAATAGTGTCATTGCATGTGTGTTCTTTTCATGAACCATAGCTAGAGTCATTGCATGTGTCTTACTTCCAAAAACCACACATGGATCCACCTAGTGTAATTGCATGTCTGTTCTTTTCATGAACGACAGCTAGAGTCATTGCATGTCAGTTCTTCTCATGAACCACAACCAGTGTCATTACATGTCTGTTCTTCTCACAAACCACATAAGGATCCACCAGTGTCATTGCATGTGTGTTCTTCTGAACAAACCACATAAGGATCCACCGGTGTCATTACTTGTCTGTTCTTTTCATGAACCATACCTAGTTTCATTGCATGTGTGTTCTTCTAAACAAACCACATAAGTCATTGCATGTCTGTTCTTTTCATGAACCGGACACAGTGTCATTGCATGTGTGTTCCTCTAGACAAACCACATAAGGATCCACCGGTGTCACTGCATGTCTGTTCTTTTCATGAACCACATAATGATCCACCAGTTTCATTGGATGTGTGTCCTTCACATGAACCACAGATGGATCCACCAGTGTCATTGCATGTATGTTCTTTTCATAAACCATAGCTAGAGTCATTGCATGTCTGTTACTTCCATAAACCACACATGGATCCACCGGTGTCATTGCATGTCTGTTCTTTTCATGAACCACACCCAGTGTCATTGCATGTCAGTTCCTCTAGACACACCACATATGGATCCACTAGTGTCATTGCATGTCTGTTCTTTTCATGAATCACACCCAGTGTCATTGCATGTCTGTTCTTTTGACAAACCACATAAGGGTCCACCTAGTGTCATTGCATGTGTGTTCTTCTAAACAAACCACATAATGATCCACCAGTGTCATTGCATGTTTGTTCTTTTCATGAACCACACCCAGTGTCATTGCATGTGTGTTCTTCTAAACAAACCACATAAGTCATTGCATGTCTGTTCTTTTCATGAACCACACCTAGTGTCATTGCATGTATGTTCCTCTAAACAAACCACACAAGGATCCACCAGTGTCATTGCATGTCTATTCTTTTCATGAACCACACGTGGATCCACCAGTGTCATTGCATGTGTGTTCTTTTCATGAACCACAGCTAGAGTCATTGCATGTGTGTTCTTCTAAACAAACCACACATGGATCCACCTAGTGTGATTGCATGTATGTTCTTTTCACAGACCACACATTGATCCACTAGTGTCATAGCATGTGTGTTCTTTTCATGAACCACAGCTAGTTTCATTGCACGTGTGTTACTTCCAGAAACCACACATGGATCCACCTATTGTAATTGCATGTCTGTTCTTTTCATGAACCCCAGCTAGAGTCATTGCATGTCAGTTCTTCTCATGAACCACAGCTAGTGTCATTACATGTTTGTTCTTCTGAAAACCACATAAGGATCCACCAGTGTCATTGCATATGTGTTCTTCTAAACAAACCACATAAGGATCCACCAGTGTCATTGCAGGTCTATTCTTTTTATGAACCACACCCAGTGTCATTGCATGTGTGTTATTCTAAACGAACCACATAAGTCATTGCATGTCTGTTCTTTTCATGAACCACACCCAGTGTCATTGCATGTGTGTTCCTCTAGACAAACCACATAAGGATCCACCGGTGTCACTGCATGTCTATTCTTTTCATGAACCACATAATGATCCCCCAGTGTCATTGGATGTGTGTCCTTCACATGAACCACACATGGATCCACCAATGTCATTGCATGTTTGTTCTTTTCATGAACCACAACTAGAGTCATTGCATGTCTGTTACTTCCATAAACCACACATGGATCCACCGGTGTCATTGCATGTCTGTTCTTTTCATGAACCACACCCAGTGTCCTTGCATGTCAGTTCCTCTAGACACACCACATATGGATCCACTAGTGTCATTGCATGTCTGTTCTTTTCATGAATCACACCCAGTGTCATTGCATGTCTGTTCTTTTCACAAACCACATAAGGATCCACCTAGTGTCATTGCATGTGTGTTCTTCTAAACAAACCACATAAGGATCCACCAGTGTCATTGCATGTCTGTTCTTTTCATGAACCACACCCAGTGGCATTGCATGTGTGTCCTTCTAAACAAACCACATAAGTCATTGCATGTCTGTCCTTTTCATGAACCACACCTAGTGGCATTGCATGTATTCTCCTCTAAACAAACCACACAAGGATCCACCAGTGTCATTGCATGTCTGTTCTTTTCATGAACCACACCCAGTGTCATTACATGTATATTCCTCTAAACAAACCACACAAGGATCCACTAGTGTCATTGCATGTCTGTTCTCTTCATGAACCACACGCGGATCCACCAGTGTCATTGCATGTGTGTTCTTTTCATGAACCATAGCTAGAGTCATTGCATGTGTGTTCTTCAAAACAAACCACACATGGATCCACTAGTGCATTGCATGTCTGTTCTTTTCATGAACCACACGTGGATCCACCAGTGTCATTGCATGTGTGTTCTTTTCATGAACCATAGCTAGAGTCATTGCATGTGTGTTCTTCTAAACAAACCACACATGGATCCACCCAGTGTGATTGCATGTCTGTTCCTTTCACGGACCACAGATGGATCCACTAGTGTCATTGCATGTGTGTTCTTTTCATGAACCACAGCTAGAGTCATTGCATGTGTGTTACTTCCAGAAACCACACATGGATCCACCGAGTGTAATTGCATGTCTGTTCTTTTCATGAAACACAGCTAGAGTCATTGCATGTCAGTTTTTCTCATGAACCACAACCAGTGCCATTGCATGTCTGTTCTTCTCACAAACCACATAAGGATCCACCAGTGTCATTGCATGTGTGTTCTTCTAAACAAACCACAAAAGGATCCACCAGTGTCATTGCATGTCTGTTCTTTTCATGAACCACATCCAGTGTCATTGCATGTATGTTCCTCTAAACAAACCACATAAGGATCCACCAGTGTCATTGCATGTCTGTTCTTTTCATGAACCATAGCTAGAGTCATTGCATGTGTATTCTTCTAAACAAACCACACATGGATCCACCCAGTGTGATTGCATGTCTGTTCCTTTCACGGACCACAGATGGATCCACTAGTGTCATTGCATGTGTGTTCTTTTCATGAACCACAGCTAGAGTCATTGCATGTGTGTTACTTCCAGAAACCACACATGGATCCACCTAGTGTAATTGCATGTCTGTTCTTTTCATGAAATACAGCTAGAGTCATTGCATGTCTGTTTTTCTCATGAACCACAACCAGTGCCATTGCATGTGTGTTCTTCTCACAAACCACATAAGGATCCACCAGTGTCATTGCATGTGTGTTCTTCTAAACAAAACACATAAGGATCCACCAGTGTCATTGCATGCCAGTTCTTTTCATGAACCACACCTAGTGTCATTGCATGTGTGTTCTTCTAAACAAACCACATAAGTCATTGCATGTGTGTTCTTTTCATGAACCACACCCAGTGTCATTGCATGTATGTTCCTCTAAACAAACCACATAAGGATCCACCAGTGTCATTGCATGTCTGTTCTTTTCATGAACCACACATGGATCCACCAGTATCATTGCATGTGTGTTCTTTTCATGAACCACAGCTAGAGTCATTGCATGTGTGTTCTTCTAGACAAACCACACATGGATCCACCCAGTGTGATTGCATGTCTGTTCTTTTCACAGACAACACATGGATCCAATAGTGTCATTGCATGTGTGTTCTTTTCACGAACCATAGCTAGAGTCATTGCATGTGTGTTACTTCCAAAAACCACACATGGATCCACCTAGTGTAATTGCATGTCTGTTCTTTTCATGAACGACAGCTAGAGTCATTGCATGTCAGTTCTTCTCATGAACCACAACCAGTGTCATTGCATGTCTGTTCTTCTCACAAACCACATAAGGATCTACCAATGTCATTGCATGTGTGTTCTTCTAAACAAACCACATAAGGATCCACCGATGTCATTACTTGTCTGTTCTTTTCATGAACCATACCTAGTTTCTTTGCATGTGTGTTCTTCTAAACAAACCACATAAGTCATTGCATGTCTGTTCATTTCATGAATCACACCCAGTGTCATTGCATGTCTGTTCTTTTCACAAACCACATAAGGATCCACCTAGTGTCATTGCATGTGTGTTCTTCTAAAAAAACCACATAATGATCCTCCAGTGTCATTGCATGTTTGGTCTTTTCATGAACCACACCCAGTGTCATTGCATGTGTGTTCTTCTAAACAAACCACATAAGTCATTGCATGTGTGTTCTTTTCATGAACCACACACAGTGTCATTGCATGTATGTTCCTGTAAACAAACCACACAAGGATCCACCAGTGTCACTGCATGTCTGTTCTTTTCATGAACCACACGTGGATCCACCAGTGTCATTGCATGTGTGTTATTTTCATGAACCACAGCTAGAGTCATTGCATGTGTTTTCTTCTAAACAAACCACACATGGATCCACCCAGTGTGATTGCATGTCTGTTCTTTTCACAGACCACACATTGATCCACTAGTGTCCTAGCATGTGTGTTCTTTTCATGAACCACAGCTAGATTCATTGCACGTGTGTTACTTCCAGAAACCACACATGGATCCACCTATTGTAATTGCATGTCTGTTCTTTTCATGAACCCCAGCTAGAGTCATTGCATGTCAGTTCTTCTCATGAACCACAGCTAGTGTCATTGCATGTTTGTTCTTCTCACAAACCACATAAGGATCCACCAGTGTCATTGCATGTCTGTTCTTTTCACAGACCACACATGGATCCAATAGTGTCATTACATGTGTGTTCTTTTATGAACCATAGCTAGAGTCATTGCATGTGTGTTACTTCCAAAAACCACACATGGATCCACCTAGTGTAATTGCATGTCTGTTCTTTTCATGAAGGACAGCTAGAGTCATTGCATGTCAGTTCTTCTCATGAACCACAACCAGTGTCATTGCATATCTGTTCTTCTCACAAACCACATAAGGATCCACCAGTGTCATTGCATGTGTCTTCTTCTAAACAAACGACATAAGGATCCACCGGTGTCATTACTTGTCTCTTCTTTTCATGAACCATACCTAGTTTCATTGCATGTGTGTTCTTCTAAACAAACCACACAAGTCATTGCATGTCTGTTCTTTTCATGAACCAGAAATAGTGTCATTGCATGTGTGTTCCTCTAGACAAACCACATAAGGATCCACCGGTGTCACTGCATGTCTGTTCTTTTCATGAACCACATAATGATCCACCAGTTTCATTGGATGTGTGTCATTCACATGAACCACACATGGATCCACCTGTGTCATTGCATGTATGTTCTTTTCATGAACCACAGCGAGAGTTATTGCATGTCTATTACTTCCATAAACCACACATGGATCCACCGGTGTCATTGCATGTCTGTTCTTTTCATGAACCACACCCAGTGTCATTGCATGTCAGTTCCTCTAGACACACCACATATGGATCCACTAGTGTCATTGCATGTATGTTCTTTTCATGAATCACACCCAGTGTCATTGCATGTCTGTTCTTTTCACAAACCACATAAGGATCCACCTAGTGTCATTGCATGTGTGTTCTTCTAAACAAACCACATAATGATCCACCAGTGTCATTGCATGTTTGTTCTTTTCATGAACCACACCCAGTGTCATTGCATGTGTGTTCTTCTAAACAAACCACATAACTCATTGCATGTCTGTTCTTTTCATGAACCACACCCAGTGTCATTGCATGTATGTTCCTGTAAACAAACCACACAAGGATCCACCAGTGTCACTGCATGTCTGTTCTTTTCATGAACCACACGTGGATCCACCAGTGTCATTGCATGTGTGTTCTTTTCATGAACCACAGCTAGAGTCATTGCATGTGTTTTCTTCTAAACAAACCACACATGGATCCACCCAGTGTGATTGCATGTCTGTTCTTTTCACAGACCACACATTGATCCACTAGTGTCATAGCATGTGTGTTCTTTTCATGAACCACAGCTAGATTCATTGCACGTGTGTTACTTCCAGAAACCACACATGGATCCACCTATTGTAATTGCATGTCTGTTCTTTTCATGAACCCCAGCTAGAGTCATTGCATGTCAGTTCTTCTCATGAACCACAGCTAGTGACATTGCATGTTTGTTCTTCTCACAAACCACATAAGGATCCACCAGTGTCATTGCATGTCTGTTCTTTTCACAGACCACACATGGATCCAATAGTGTCATTGCATGTGTGTTCTTTTCATGAACCATAGCTAGAGTCATTGCATGTGTGTTACTTCCAAAAACCACACATGGATCCACCTAGTGTAATTGCATGTCTGTTCTTTTCATGAAGGACATCTAGAGTCATTGCATGTCAGTTCTTCTCATGAACCACAACCAGTGTCATTGCATATATGTTCTTCTCACAAACCACATAAGGATCCACCAGTGTCATTGCATGTGTCTTCTTCTAAACAAACGACATAAGGATCCACCGGTGTCATTACTTGTCTCTTCTTTTCATGAACCATACCTAGTTTCATTGCATGTGTGTTCTTCTAAACAAACCACATAAGTCAATGCATGTCTGTTCTTTTCATGAACCAGACATAGTGTCATTGCATGTGTGTTCCTCTAGACAAACCACATAAGGATCCACCGGTGTCACTGCATGTCTGTTCTTTTCATGAACCACATAATGATCCACCAGTTTCATTGGATGTGTGTCATTCACATGAACCACACATGGATCCCCCTGTGTCATTGCATGTATGTTCTTTTCATGAACCACAGCGAGAGTTATTGCATGTCTATTACTTCCATAAACCACACATGGATCCACCGGTGTCATTGCATGTCTGTTCTTTTCATGAACCACACCCAGTGTCATTGCATGTCAGTTCCTCTAGACACACCACATATGGATCCACTAGTGTCATTGCATGTCTGTTCTTTTCATGAATCACACCCAGTGTCATTGCATGTCTGTTCTTTTCACAAACCACATAAGGATCCACCTAGTGTCATTGCATGTGTGTTCTTCTAAACAAACCACATAATGATCCACCAGTGTCATTGCATGTTTGTTCTTTTCATGAACCACACCTAGTGTCATTGCATGTGTGTTCTTCTAAACAAACCACATAAGTCATTGCATGTCTGTTCTTTTCATGAACCACACCCAGTGTCATTGCATCAATGTTCCTGTAAACAAACCACACAAGGATCCACCAGTGTCACTGCATGTCTGTTCTTTTCATGAACCACACGTGGATCCACCAGTGTCATTGCATGTTTGTTCTTTTCATGAACCACAGCTAGAGTCATTGCATGTGTTTTCTTCTAAACAAACCACACATGGATCCACCCAGTGTGATTGCATGTCTGTTCTTTTCACAGACCACACATTGATCCACTAGTGTCATAGCATGTGTGTTCTTTTCATGAACCACAGCTAGATTCATTGCACGTGTGTTACTTCCAGAAACCACACATGGATCCACCTATTGTAATTGCATGTCTGTTCTTTTCATGAACCCCAGCTAGAGTCATTGCATGTCAGTTCTTCTCATGAACCACAACTAGTGTCATTGCATGTTTGTTTTTCTCACAAACCACATAAGGATCCACCAGTGTCATTACATGTCTGTTCTTTTCACAGACCACACATGGATCCAATAGTGTCATTGCATGTGTGTGCTTTTCATGAACCATAGCTAGAGTCCTTGCATGTGTGTTACTTCCAAAAACCACACATGGATCCACCTAGTGTAATTGCATGTCTGTTCTTTTCATGAAGGACAGCTAGAGTCATTGCATGTCAGTTCTTCTCATGAACCACAACCAGTGTCATTGCATATCTGTTCTTCTCACAAACCACATAAGGATCCACCAGTGTCATTGCATGTGTCTTCTTCTAAACAAACACATAAGGATCCACCGGTGTCATTACTTGTCTCTTCTTTTCATGAACCATACCTAGTTTCATTGCATGTGTGTTCTTCTAAACAAACCACATAAGTCATTGCATGTCTGTTCTTTTCATGAACCAGACATAGTGTCATTGCATGTGTGTTCCTCTAGACAAACCACATAAGGATCCACCGGTGTCACTGCATGTCTGTTCTTTTCATGAACCACATAATGATCCACCAGTTTCATTGGATGTGTGTCATTCACATGAACCACACATGGATCCACCTGTGTCATTGCATGTATGTTCTTTTCATGAACCACAGCGAGAGTTATTGCATGTCTATTACTTCCATAAACCACACATGGATCCACCGGTGTCATTGCATGTCTGTTCTTTTCATGAACCACACCCAGTGTCATTGCATGTCAGTTCCTCTAGACACACCACATATGGATCCACTAGTGTCATTGCATGTATGTTCTTTTCATGAATCACACCCAGTGTCATTGCATGTCTGTTCTTTTCACAAACCACATAAGGATCCACCTAGTGTCATTGCATGTGTGTTCTTCTAAACAAACCACATAATGATCCACCAGTGTCATTGCATGTTTGTTCTTTTCATGAACCACACCCAGTGTCATTGCATGTGTGTTCTTCTAAACAAACCACATAACTCATTGCATGTCTGTTCTTTTCATGAACCACACCCAGTGTCATTGCATGTATGTTCCTGTAAACAAACCACACAAGGATCCACCAGTGTCACTGCATGTCTGTTCTTTTCATGAACCACACGTGGATCCACCAGTGTCATTGCATGTGTGTTCTTTTCATGAACCACAGCTAGAGTCATTGCATGTGTTTTCTTCTAAACAAACCACACATGGATCAACCCAGTGTGATTGCATGTCTGTTCTTTTCACAGACCACACATTGATCCACTAGTGTCATAGCATGTGTGTTCTTTTCATGAACCACAGCTAGATTCATTGCACGTGTGTTACTTCCAGAAACCACACATGGATCCACCTATTGTAATTGCATGTCTGTTCTTTTCATGAACCCCAGCTAGAGTCATTGCATGTCAGTTCTTCTCATGAACCACAGCTAGTGACATTGCATGTTTGTTCTTCTCACAAACCACATAAGGATCCACCAGTGTCATTGCATGTCTGTTCTTTTCACAGACCACACATGGATCCAATAGTGTCATTGCATGTGTGTTCTTTTCATGAACCATAGCTAGAGTCATTGCATGTGTGTTACTTCCAAAAACCACACATGGATCCACCTAGTGTAATTGCATGTCTGTTCTTTTCATGAAGGACATCTAGAGTCATTGCATGTCAGTTCTTCTCATGAACCACAACCAGTGTCATTGCATATATGTTCTTCTCACAAACCACATAAGGATCCACCAGTGTCATTGCATGTGTCTTCTTCTAAACAAACGACATAAGGATCCACCGGTGTCATTACTTGTCTCTTCTTTTCATGAACCATACCTAGTTTCATTGCATGTGTGTTCTTCTAAACAAACCACATAAGTCAATGCATGTCTGTTCTTTTCATGAACCAGACATAGTGTCATTGCATGTGTGTTCCTCTAGACAAACCACATAAGGATCCACCGGTGTCACTGCATGTCTGTTCTTTTCATGAACCACATAATGATCCACCAGTTTCATTGGATGTGTGTCATTCACATGAACCACACATGGATCCCCCTGTGTCATTGCATGTATGTTCTTTTCATGAACCACAGCGAGAGTTATTGCATGTCTATTACTTCCATAAACCACACATGGATCCACCGGTGTCATTGCATGTCTGTTCTTTTCATGAACCACACCCAGTGTCATTGCATGTCAGTTCCTCTAGACACACCACATATGGATCCACTAGTGTCATTGCATGTCTGTTCTTTTCATGAATCACACCCAGTGTCATTGCATGTCTGTTCTTTTCACAAACCACATAAGGATCCACCTAGTGTCATTGCATGTGTGTTCTTCTAAACAAACCACATAATGATCCACCAGTGTCATTGCATGTTTGTTCTTTTCATGAACCACACCTAGTGTCATTGCATGTGTGTTCTTCTAAACAAACCACATAAGTCATTGCATGTCTGTTCTTTTCATGAACCACACCCAGTGTCATTGCATCAATGTTCCTGTAAACAAACCACACAAGGATCCACCAGTGTCACTGCATGTCTGTTCTTTTCATGAACCACACGTGGATCCACCAGTGTCATTGCATGTTTGTTCTTTTCATGAACCACAGCTAGAGTCATTGCATGTGTTTTCTTCTAAACAAACCACACATGGATCCACCCAGTGTGATTGCATGTCTGTTCTTTTCACAGACCACACATTGATCCACTAGTGTCATAGCATGTGTGTTCTTTTCATGAACCACAGCTAGATTCATTGCACGTGTGTTACTTCCAGAAACCACACATGGATCCACCTATTGTAATTGCATGTCTGTTCTTTTCATGAACCCCAGCTAGAGTCATTGCATGTCAGTTCTTCTCATGAACCACAACTAGTGTCATTGCATGTTTGTTCTTCTCACAAACCACATAAGGATCCACCAGTGTCATTGCATGTCTGTTCTTTTCACAGACCACACATGGATCCAATAGTGTCATTGCATGTGTGTTCTTTTCATGAACTATAGCTAGAGTCATTGCATGTGTGTTACTTCTAGAAACCACACATGGATCCACCTATTGTAATTGCATGTCTGTTCTTTTCATGAACCCCAGCTAGAGTCATTGCATGTCAGTTCTTCTCATGAACCACAGCTAGTGACATTGCATGTTTGTTCTTCTCACAAACCACATAAGGATCCACCAGTGTCATTGCATGTCTGTTCTTTTCACAGACCACACATGGATCCAATAGTGTCATTGCATGTGTGTGCTTTTCATGAACCATAGCTAGAGTCCTTGCATGTGTGTTACTTCCAAAAACCACACATGGATCCACCTAGTGTAATTGCATGTCTGTTCTTTTCATGAAGGACAGCTAGAGTCATTGCATGTCAGTTCTTCTCATGAACCACAACCAGTGTCATTGCATATCTGTTCTTCTCACAAACCACATAAGGATCCACCAGTGTCATTGCATGTGTCTTCTTCTAAACAAACGACATAAGGATCCACCGGTGTCATTACTTGTCTCTTCTTTTCATGAACCATACCTAGTTTCATTGCATGTGTGTTCTTCTAAACAAACCACATAAGTCATTGCATGTCTGTTCTTTTCATGAACCAGACATAGTGTCATTGCATGTGTGTTCCTCTAGACAAACCACATAAGGATCCACCGGTGTCACTGCATGTCTGTTCTTTTCATGAACCACATAATGATCCACCAGTTTCATTGGATGTGTGTCATTCACATGAACCACACATGGATCCACCTGTGTCATTGCATGTATGTTCTTTTCATGAACCACAGCTAGAGTTATTGCATGTCTATTACTTCCATAAACCACACATGGATCCACCGGTGTCATTGCATGTCTGTTCTTTTCATGAACCACACCCAGTGTCATTGCATGTGAGTTCCTCTAGACACACCACATATGGATCCACTAGTGTCATTGCATGTCTGTTCTTTTCATGAATCACACCCAGTGTCATTGCATGTCTGTTCTTTTCAGAAACCACATAAGGATCCACCTAGTGTCATTGCATGTGTGTTCTTCTAAACAAACCACATAATGATCCACCAGTGTCATTGCATGTTTGTTCTTTTCATGAACCACACCCAGTGTCATTGCATGTGTGTTCTTCTAAACAAACCACATAAGTCATTGCATGTCTGTTCTTTTCATGAACCACACCTAGTGTCATTGCATGTATGTTCCTGTAAACAAACCACACAAGGATCCACCAGTGTCACTGCATGTCTGTTCTTTTCATGAACCACACGTGGATCCACCAGTTTCATTGCATGTGTGTTCTTTTCATGAACCACACATGGATCCACCAGTATCATTGCATGTGTGTTCTTTTCATGAACCACAGCTAGAGTCATTGCATGTGTGTTCTTCTAGACAAACCACACATGGATCCACCCAGTGTGATTGCATGTCTGTTCTTTTCACAGACCACACATGGATCCAATAGTGTCATTGCATGTGTGTTCTTTTCATGAACCATAGCTAGAGTCATTGCATGTGTGTTACTTCCAAAAACCACACATGGATCCACCTAGTGTAATTGCATGTCTGTTCTTTTCATGAACGACAGCTAGAGTCATTGCATGTCAGTTCTTCTCATGAACCACAACCAGTGTCATTGCATGTCTGTTCTTCTCACAAACCACATAAGGATCTACCAATGTCATTGCATGTGTGTTCTTCTAAACAAACCACATAAGGATCCACCGATGTCATTACTTGTCTGTTCTTTTCATGAACCATACCTAGTTTCTTTGCATGTGTGTTCTTCTAAACAAACCACATAAGTCATTGCATGTCTGTTCATTTCATGAATCACACCCAGTGTCATTGCATGTCTGTTCTTTTCACAAACCACATAAGGATCCACCTAGTGTCATTGCATGTGTGTTCTTCTAAACAAACCACATAATGATCCTCCAGTGTCATTGCATGTTTGGTCTTTTCATGAACCACACCCAGTGTCATTGCATGTGTGTTCTTCTAAACAAACCACATAAGTCATTGCATGTGTGTTCTTTTCATGAACCACACACAGTGTCATTGCATGTATGTTCCTCTAAACAAACCACACAAGGATCCACCAGTGTCACTGCATGTCTGTTCTTTTCATGAACCACACGTGGATCCACCAGTGTCATTGCATGTGTGTTATTTTCATGAACCACAGCTAGAGTCATTGCATGTGTTTTCTTCTAAACAAACCACACATGGATCCACCCAGTGTGATTGCATGTCTGTTCTTTTCACAGACCACACATTGATCCACTAGTGTCCTAGCATGTGTGTTCTTTTCATGAACCACAGCTAGATTCATTGCACGTGTGTTACTTCCAGAAACCACACATGGATCCACCTATTGTAATTGCATGTCTGTTCTTTTCATGAACCCCAGCTAGAGTCATTGCATGTCAGTTCTTCTCATGAACCACAGCTAGTGTCATTGCATGTTTGTTCTTCTCACAAACCACATAAGGATCCACCAGTGTCATTGCATGTCTGTTCTTTTCACAGACCACACATGGATCCAATAGTGTCATTGCATGTGTGTTCTTTTCATGAACCATAGCTAGAGTCATTGCATGTGTGTTACTTCCAAAAACCACACATGGATCCACCTAGTGTAATTGCATGTCTGTTCTTTTCATGAACGACAGCTAGAGTCATTGCATGTCAGTTCTTCTCATGAACCACAACCAGTGTCATTGCATGTCTGTTCTTCTCACAGACCACATAAGGATCCACCAGTGTCATTGCATGTGTGTTCTTCTAAACAAAACACATAAGGATCCACCGGTGTCATTACTTGTCTGTTCTTTTCATGAACCATACCTAGTTTCATTGCATGTGTGTTCTTCTAAACAAACCACATAAGTCATTGCATGTTTGTTCTTTTCATGAACCAGACAAAGTGTCATTGCATGTGTGTTCCTCTAGACAAACCACATAAGGATCCACCGGTGTCATTGCATGTCTGTTCTTTTCATGAACCACATAATGATCCACCAGTTTCATTGGATGTGTGTCCTTCACATGAGCCACACATGGATCCACCAGTGTCATTGCATGTATGTTCTTTTCATGAACCACAGCTATAGTCATTGCATGTCTATTACTTCCATAAACCCCACATGGTTCCACCGGTGTCATTGCATGTCTGTTCTTTTCATGAACCACACCCAGTGTCATTGCATGTCAGTTCCTCTAGACACACCACATATGGATCCACTAGTGTCATTGCATGTCTGTTCTTTTCATGAATCACACCCAGTGTCATTGCATGTCTGTTCTTTTCACAAACCACATAAGGATCCACCTAGTGTCATTGCATGTGTTTTCTTCTAAACAAACCACATAATGATCCACCAGTGTCATTGCATGTTTGTTCTTTTCATGAACCACACCCAGTGTCATTGCATGTGTGTTCTTCTAAACAAACCACATAAGTCATTGCATGTCTGTTCTTTTCATGAACCACACCCAGTGTCATTGCATGTATGTTCCTCTAAACAAACCACACAAGGATCCACCAGTGTCACTGCATTTTTGTTCTTTTCATGAACCACACGTGGATCCACCAGTGTCATTGCATGTGTGTTCTTTTCATGAACCACGGCTAGAGTCATTGCATGTGTGTTCTTCTAAACAAACCACACATGGAACCACCCAGTGTGATTGCATGTCGGTTCTTTTCACAGACCAAACATTGATCCACTAGTGTCATAGCATGTGTGTTCTTTTCATGAACCACAGCTAGATTCATTGCACGTGTGTTATTTCCAGAAACGACACATGGATCCACCTATTGTAATTGCATGTCTGTTCTTTTCATGAACCCAGCTATAGTCATTGCATGTCAGTTCTTCTCATGAACCACAGCTAGTGTCATTGCATGTTTGTTCTTCTCACAAACCACGTAAGGATCCACTAGTGTCATTGCATGTGTGTTCTTCTAAACAAACCACATAAGGATCCACCAGTGTCATCGCATGACTGTTCTTTTCATGAACCACACCCAGTGTCATTGCATGTGTGTTCTTCTAAACAAACCACATAAGTCATTGCATGTCTGTTCTTTTCATGAACCACACCCAGTGTCATTGCATGTGTGTTCCTCTAGACAAACTACATAAGGATCCATCAGTGTCACTGCATGTCTATTCTTTTCATGAACCACATAATGATCCCCCAGTGTCATTGCATGTGTGTTCTTCACATGAACCACACATGGATCCACCAGTGTCATTGCATGTCTGTTATTTTCATGAACCACAGCTAGAGTCATTGCATGTTTGTTACTTCCATAAACCACACATGGATCCACCGGTGTCATTGCATGTATGTTCTTTTCATGAACCACACCCAGTGTCATTGCATGTCAGTTCCTCTAGATAAACCACATACGGATCCACCAGTGTCATTGCATGTCTATTCTTTTCATGAATCACAGCAAGTGTCGTTGCATGTCTGTTCTTTTCACAAAGCACATAAGGATCCACCTAGTGTCATTGCATGTGTGTTCTTCTAAACAAACCACATAAGATCCACTAGTGTCATTGCATGTCTGTTCTTTTCATGAACGACACCAGTGTCATTGCATGTGTGTTCTTCTAAACAAACCACATAAGTCATTGCATGTCTGTTGTTTTCATGAACCACACCCAGTGTCATTGCATGTATGTTCCTCTAAACAAATCAAACAAGTATCCACCAGTGTCATTGCATGTCTGTTCTTTTCACGAACCACACGTGGATCCACTAGTGTCATTGCATGTGTGTTCTTTTCATGAACCACGGCTAGAGTCATTGCATGTATGTTCCTCTAAACAAACCACACAAGGATCCACCAGTGTCATTGCATGTTTGTTCTTTTCATGAACCACACGTGCATCCACCAGTGTCATTGCATGTGTGTTCTTTTCATGAACCATAACTAGAGTCATTGCATGTGTGTTCTTCTAAACAAACCACACATGGATCCACTCAGTGTGATTGCATGTCTGTTCTTTTCATAGACCACACATTGATCCACTAGTGTCATTGCATGTGTGTTCTTTTCATGAACCACAGCTAGATTAATTGCATGTGTGTTACTTCCAGAAACCACACATGGATCCACCTATTGTAATTGCATGTCTGTTATTTTCATGAACCCCAGCTAGAGTCATTGCATGTCAGTTCTTCTCATGAACCACAGCTAGTGTCATTGCATGTTTGTTCTTCTCACAAACCACATAAGGATCCACCAGTGTCATTGCATGTGTGTTCTTCTAAACAAACCACATAAGGATCCACCAGTGTCATTGCATGTCTATTCTTTTCATGAACCACACCCAGTGTCATTGCATGTGTGTTCTTCTAAACAAACCACATAATTCATTGCATGTCTGTTCTTTTCATGAACCACACCAAGTGTCATTGCATGTGTGTTCCTCTAGACAAACCACATAAGGATCCACCGGTGTCACTGCATGTCTATTCTTTTCATGAACCACATAATGATCCCCCAGTGTCATTGGATGTGTGTTCTTCACATGAACCACACATGGATCCACCAGTGTCATTGCATGTCTGTTCTTTTCATGAACCACAGCTAGAGTCATTGCATGTTTGTTACTTCCATAAACCACACATGGATCCACTGGTGTCATTGCATGTCTGTTCTTTTCATGAACCACACCCAGTGTCATTGCATGTCAGTTCCTCTAGACAAACCACATACGGATCCACCAGTTTCATTGCATGTCTATTCTTTTCATGAATCACAGCAAGTGTCGTTGCATGTCTGTTCTTTTCACAAAGCACATAAGGATCCACCTAGTGTCATTACATGTGTGTTCTTCTAAACAAACCACATAAGATCCAGTAGTGTCATTGCATGTCTGTTTTTTTCACGAACGACACCCAGTGTCATTGCATGTGTGTTCTTCTAAACAAACCACATAAGTCATTGCATGTCTGTTCTTTTCATGAACCACACCCAGTGTCATTGCATGTATGTTCCTCTAAACAAATCAAACAAGGATCCACCAGTGTCATTGCATGTCTGTTCTTTTCATGAACCACACATGGATCCACCAGTGTCATTGCATGTGTGTTCTTTTCATTAACCACGGCTAGAGTCATTGCATGTGTGTTCTTCTAAACAAACCACACATGGATCCACCCAGTGTGATTGCATGTATATTATTTTCACAAACCACACATGGATCCACCAGTGTCATTGCATGTGTGTTCTTTTCATGAACCACAGCTAGAGTCATTGCATGTGTGTTACTTCCAGAACCACACATGGATCCACCTAGTGTAATTGCATGTCTGTTCTTTTCATGAACCACAGCTAGAGTCATTGCATGTTAGTTCTTCTCATGAACCACAGCTAGTGTCATTGCATGTCTGTTCTTCTCACAAACCACATAAGGATCCACCAGTGTCATTGCATGTGTGTTCTTCTAAACAAACCACATAAGGATCCACCAGTGTCATTGTATGTCTATTCTTTTCATGAACCACCCATAGTGTCATTGCATGTGTGTTCTTCTAAACAAACCACATAAGTCATTGCATGTCTGTTCTTTTCATGAACCACACCCGGTGTCATTGGATGTGTGTTCCTCTAGAAAATCCACATAAGGATCCACCAGTGTCACTGCATGTCTATTCTTTTCATGAACCACATAAGGATCCACTAATGTCATTGGATGTGTGTTCTTCTCATGAACCACACATGGATCCACCCGTGTCATTGCATGTTTTTTCCATGAACCATAGCTAGAGTCATTGCATGTCTGTTACTTCCATAAACCACACATGGATCCACCGGTGTCATTGCATGTCTGTTCTTTTCATGAACCACACCTAGTGTCATTACATGTCAGTTCTTTTCATGAACCACATAAGGATCCACTAGTGTCATTTCATGTCTGTTCTTTTCATGAACCATAGCTAGAGTCCACCAGTTCCATTGGATGTGTGTTCTTCTCATGAACCACAAATGGATCCACTAGTGTCATTGCATGTCTATTCTTTTCATGAATCACAACTAGAGTCATTGCATGTCTGTTACTTCCATAAACCACATATGGATCCACCTAGTGTGATTGCATGTCTGTTCTTTTCACAAACCACACATGCATACACCAGTGTCATTGCATGGGTGGCCGTTAGACCGAGTCTTCTAGAAAGCACGCCCTAACACAGTTGTTCTACTTGACGATTGTTACATACCGTTTGATCGGGCCGCTTGGACGATTGGGATGGTCTTCGTGAGAGCGATCCGCAAGTAGGCTGTTCTACGGCATGATTGGCCATGCTTTCTCTTGGCAAACTGGTAACACCGGGCACACCCCTGTTGCGAGTGTCACGTCTCACGAGTTCACTGGGCCACATCCCAGTGTCACGTCCCCATTACTTCTCTTCCTCCCCGTACTTCTCTTCCTTCCCCTCGAAGCCACTTTCCCCACTTCACTCCCATCCTGCCGTAGCCGCAAGCCGATGGTGCCTCCATCCCAGTCCCCTCTCCGGTAGCCTCCCCCTCCCCTCTCGCCATGGGTTCAAGGCAAGACGGCGAGGAAACGCGTCGTGACGACAGGGACGGTGATTTTGATGTGAGTCGTCTCATCTCTATTTCTATCATCTGTGGCCAGTTTTCTATTTTTTGAGCTAGATCTAATCGGTTTACTCATGTGCGTATGATGTGTTAGGCCAACAAGATGATGTATGACTCCGACTATCACGGTTTAGCGGATGAAGACAGTCCTCTGCTATGTAAACATGGATATGTGCCCACTAAATTTGTAGCGTTCGAAGGACGAAATGCAGGCAGGAGGTTTCTACGGTGTCAAGGACATCGTGCAATGATGCAAGGCGGAAGTTGCGGTGTTGTCAAATGGGTAGATCCAGAGTTGCCCAAATCGATGCAGAAAACGCTGGACAAACTATGGGAAATGACTATTGAGTTGAAAGAATCCGTATTCAGCTCACTTCTTGATAGTGTTGAGATGAAGCTATGGGAACCAGTTGACACGACCAAGCATAAGTGAGATCTCAGGTGGGTGCAAGGCAAGGTTAGCAAAGTCGAGAAGGAGAGGGAGGCGACGTTGGCCCTGAAGGCTAAAGCAGAGCAAGAACTGACTCAAGCAAGGAATGATCTCCACCAGGCAAAAGTCCTGCAGTTCACAACTAAGAGTATTGACAAGTGCATGAGGAAAATGCAGAGAAACAATTGGAGTTATTCAAGGAAGATGCTAAAAGGAAGGAGCAGACGATTCGATCCATGCTCTCGCAGGAAGATGCACGTCGAGCTAAGATTAGGAAGATCAAGGAGATGTGTGATAACTAGTTCTATTTAGCTTAAGCTCCATGCCTTTTTAAGTTGTAATAGTTGTACTTGTTGACCTAGCAGTCTGAACTATTGGTCCTAGAGTCCAGGGAGGAAAAAAATTGCTCTCCTGTTAGTCTAACCCCGCATTACTTCTTTTGTCTGACCAATGCCCCTTGGATATTCTGCCCGTCACTTCCTCGTCCTCGTGTACAAATAGGAGGCGCCACAGCGCGTCCTTCGTCGTCCATCCCCTCGTCCTCTCCAATCTCCACCGCGTCGCCATGGAGATGCCCGATTTGAACTTCTACGAGGCGTCGATCTTCGCGAACTTCGACATCCTCGCGCCGCCAGCCGCGACGGTGACCCACGGATGGCACATCAGCTCTGTGGGGGTGCCGGTGGCTCTGCTCCCTGGCCGAGCCAAGATGGAGAGCGAAATCGCGGCGCACCGCCGCCAGATGCCCGCGTGGAAGAGGGCACTGCCCCGGTACACGGCGGCCAGCCCGTACTGGCCGGCGCTGTTCAAGAAGGAGAGGAAGGCCAAGATTGGAAACCGCATCGTTGACGGGAGCGTGGTGCATCGGGATCTCCACAACAGAGAAGGGCGGGAGAGGTTCTGGTCCGTCCCTGGACGGACCAAGTACACCATCATCGCCGCTGCTATTCGCGAAGAGGTGCTCCGTCTCGCGAACAATGCGGAAATCATGGAGGTTCCGTCCGACAACGACGAGGAAGCCAGCGGCTCGGAGGACAGTGGCAGCGGAAGTGAAATTGTTGAATAGTGGTTGAATTAATGTAGGATGTGAAATCGCAGCTTTGTTTAGAAGAATTTGTGGTTGAAGTAATGAAATGCCTCGATTTAGATCTCTGTCTCGATTAATTTGTGGAAGAATTTGTGATTTAGATCAATTTCTGCCTCGATTTAGATCTCTGTCAAAGATTGGGAACGTGACCGTGGACCAAAGACACCTTTTCTACTAGTGTATTATGACATTGGTGGTTTGTTTAAACGTAATCTACGTGGATTGTGCCGCATGCAAATGGCACAACCAAAATTTATAAAGTGGAAGCATGTACACCCGGTTACTAGAGATCCGGGAGCTTCGCCAGATGCAGGGGATGCAGGAGCAGAGAGGCGGTGAGATAGATGGGCTCAAGATTAGGCCAGAAAGTGGTACCGATTTCCTCCTCATCTGGGCATTATCGGTGAGAACATTGTTGTTTATGTTGCCACGTCGTTGTGCAGCATCTGAAATAAGTTGCTGCTTCGTGGAGTGTGGCAGCTTAAATAATTTATTTCTGTGCCACTTACATTCCGTCGTATTTGGAGACCTCCTGCCCCTCAGCAATCGTGGAACTAGTGTTGCGTGTTTTCAGATAGCAGTGGCACAATCAAAATTTTGGATTCAACTACTGACTCGGGCGTTTCCAAACCCTAAGTCGCGGTACATTTTACTCAGAGAATGTGGGTAGATTGTTTCGCCCAGCAACGTGCCACACACAGAGCTCCAGAATTTAACAGAATTGCATATATAGATTCAAGTTCAACACATTACTATGCATCTTCATTGCCAGCAGCCTTCTTCCGCAGCCTGGGTGCCAAGCCTTCACGTCCACTGGCTTCTTCATTTCCTGCCTTCTTCCTCTTCCTCAGTGCCAATTTTCTTAGCTTCACGTACTCTGCATCGCCGGGACAATGGGCACCAGAATCGTGTCCAACATCATCTTTCCACTCGTTTCTAATTTCTTCGGGCAGCAAAATGACTGACCCGGCAGTCATGTTTCTAACCTTGCAGTGCTTCCTATCAAAGAAACAAGACTGTTGTATAACTGCCCAATATCTATAGAGTAAATAAAAGAAAAATTCCAATTCATCACAAACATGTGAACCCCAAGTGACCTTTGCTTACCAGGAGCTAATTGGGTTCGAGCAACCACCCTGTCCAAGAATAGAAGGGCGACTCCCAGTTACAGCAGCTTCCACATCTAGTACATCACATTTCAGCTCAAACATGGCAGCCGAAGCATACCTTTTCATCAACCCAATTAGCTGACTATCACACGTTAGAGGAACCATGATGCCACGTTCATCCATGAAGCTGAACTTTGAAGTGTGCTTCGGCCATAATTCATCATGATTACGTAGAGTAGCAACCATACCAGATATAGTGCAGATCTAGGAAGATGCTTCTTCCATCATGAAACAATGGTGTCCGTACCACTTGCCCTTAGAGTCATACCTATAGAGGACTACCGTAACCAGGTAAGGGGGGGGGTCCTCGTAGATCCCACTTGACAGAAAACCGTGGACAAAATATGTTTGTCAGCGTTGGGCTAACAAACAATTTGAGGTTCAGTAGCCAGCTAGCTATTATAATTAGTGCGAATAGCAAAGAGAAGGGTAACTCACCCGCTTGTAGGAAGAACTTCTTCTTCCTTGATAGTAGGACCTGCCATCCTCCGAGCTGCTTGGCCCGTCGGCGGTGGAGACGGGCTAGAGCCTAGCAACGGCGGCTATGGCATGCGCCATTGGAGCTCGGGATCAGCGACTAGGCGCAGCAACTTGGCGCCGGAAGTCAAATGTCTAAAGGGATCGTCCTGCCTGGAGGGTGGATTCCGACGCTGTCGGTGCTAGGGGAAAGGTGGGAATGGCTTTGTGAAATTGGTCAACGCATCCAATCCACTTACCTACTCGATTTTCCTAAGAGGTTGCCGCTTTGGCGCTCGTGTCATGGACAGATGACTGACATGGGGGTACCGACCGTCTACTTCACGAGGAAATTTAACAGAATGTTTGAATTTGGCAGGGTGAGATGAGTTTGCCTCGAAATGGCCCCTCTCAGTAGTTGGCGGCCCAACTTTTCGAAACGCGGCAATTTCAGGCAACTTAGGTACCGCCATGCGCTGGCCTGTGAACTTTGGTACCGCAGACGAACAGGCCCTCCTAGTAGGTATATGGGTTGCTTTCCTACTCACTTATAAATAAGAAATATCGCTATCACTTATTCTGCTTATTCCATTTGGCACTTTCACTATCACCATGAACTATTTCTCTTCGCGCCTAACTTCTTATCTGTAGGATCTTTACACACCTTTCGCATCTTTACTTTTATACAAGCAAGTTCCTCTATCTTTTACTCACCACTTCCACCGTCAATTTTTGCAGTAAATTCACTCAAGAACTGTGACACCTTGTTGCGAGAGAAACACTGCATAAAAACACTTTCCTAGGCTCCTTGTTGGGATCGATAAAAAAACTGGAATTAATACTTCCATGAAAACATTCTCTCACGAACCTGTGCACTTGCAGGCCATCAAGATATTTTCTGGCGCCGTTGCCGGTGAGCTAAGTGTTGTTTCTTGACAACAACAACTATTGACACCATTCATGATCTCCGCTGAAGACAGAGATACCACTCGATCAGGAAATATTTATTTACCTCCATATATTGATCGTGTTCTGATCGAGAGACAATTAGAATTTATTGAAAGATTTACTAATTCACGTACTGTAGACATGAAAAACTTGATCCCATTGATGGCAGATTTGACCATCACCCCAGGGGCCGAACTTGAGCTACCTTTGGGAGAATATGGGAATCCATCTAGGCACTTGAGGAAAATGCCTATTCTGTATCCTGAACTTGAGGGCCAGGAATTTGAAATATATCCTAAGCTAATATATATGATGAAAGAAATTGCTTTCACAGGAAAAGAAGAGGAAGACCCTAGTGACCATTGATGAGGGTCTATGACCTTTGTGCTACTCTTACACTAGCAAGTTTACCAATAGAGTTTGTACTTCTTAAACTCTTTCACTATTCTTTGAAAGATAATGCTTTTACTTGGTTACAATCGCTACCTAATCATACTATAAAAAGCTGGGAGGATTGCATCTGAGAATTCATGCATAAATATTGTTCATTTACTAAAATCATGCCAATTAAACAAAGGATAACAAATTCTCTTCAAACAATTGGAGAAACCTTTTGTCAAGCATGGAATATATTTTATGCAATGGTTATGAAAGTTCCAAATCATGGTTTTCACGAGAGTTTAGTTATCCAATATTTTTATAATGGGCTTAATGACAAGACAAAAGAGATGATTGATCTATCTGCAAGAGGAGCAATATGCAACTTGACACTATTGAAATGTGTAAAGCTTTTCGAGGTAAGATCCTTTAATGACGAACAATACAATCTAGTTGAAGATATTGAACCATGAAAAAGTATGATTAACATACCACCTGGTCTTATATCTGAAGTCAAAAAGTTTATGGAATAAAAAGGTATAGCTTCAGAACTTGTAAAAGAAAACAAAGTTGACATTCTACAAACGTATGTAATAGAAGATGATATAAGTCTTGTAATGCGAAAGTTTAAATATCAATAGCATCGATTTCGTGAGAAAAACTATAAACATCTTATGACATAAGAAAAGAATATAAGGGACCGAACAAAAGTCTTTGACGACTTTGGTCAAGCCACAAAACATCTAGATAGATATCTAAGTATGGTTAAAACTCAGTGTGAGAAAATAAATGAAACCCAAACTTTGATTTTCAACCAAGGAAATTTTAATACTATTTCTACTAACATTGTTACTAGGCGTGGTATAGAAACTCAGGAACCACAAGGGCCACCTTGGTATCAAGTACAGCATGCTCAAAAATCAAGAGAAACTCAGGAGATGAGTCAAGAAGAAGAGGATCTAGTCGGTCCTCAGGACGACATTGATTATAAGGCCTAGAAACAAAGGGAAAATAAAGCTTCCAAAACTCAAGAAGAAGAGGAAGCAGGGGATAAGCATAAAGCATATGATTCAGACGCTGAGACGATCGACTCAAGGCAAGAAATCTCAGAAAGGAACAAGAAGCGCAAGTTATCATCCCGCATGAAGATCACGCCGATAAGCAAATACCAGCTGTATGGAAAAAGAAAAAGGATGCTGAACCGGTGACAAAGGTAAAAGAGAAGGTAATACCTACCAAAAAGAAAGTTCCTTATTCTAACCGAGTTCATTAAGAACCCAATACAACTATTTATGACTCTTTTGTTGAGGCACTGGACAACTTGCGTTTAGAAGTTCCTTTAACTGATGCTTTTCAAGTTCCTACTTATAAAAAGTTTATGCGAGACATCCTTAATAGAAAAGAGAACGGGACTAAGACTATAGTAGTTATGACAATCTTTGGCGATAAGCTTCCTGCTAAGCTTGGGGACCCAGGCATACCAACCATCTCCTATGCAATAGGAAAAACTAATATATTTAATGTTCTTCGTGATTTGGGAGCAGGTGTTTGTGTTATGCCTTATTCCTTATTTAATAAATTGAATCTTGGAGAATATTCTCCTACTTCAATAACATTAGAAATGGCGATAAGACGACTAAACAACCTGTCGGAATAATCGAATATGTTTTACTTAGAATTGATCAACATGTTATACCCATTGATTTTATTATTCTCGATGTTCCTAAGGATGACAAACTGTCTACCATCCTTGGAAGACCTTTTATTAGTATAGCCGGAGGTAACATAGATTGCTCCAGCGGTAAGATTGTCTTCAATACATACGATGATTAGATTGTTCAATACTTTCCTAAGAAACAGGAAAAAAATGGAAAATATGTTCCACCACCTAAGCGCGATCAAGTAGCAAAAACTAAAGAAAAAGTGCATCTTGAGATGAACATCGACGACATGGAATTTGATTAGTCAAAACTCTAGAGTAACACACTTAATGGGAGTTAACCCATTCTTAATAAATTAAGTTTGAATTTTATTTATGACTACTACTTTATTATTTGTATGATCTAATAAGTTTGTTTTGAGTTTTATGTTTATTCAGAGAAATTACCTTAATGAAGATGAGAAGAAAGGGAAAAAATGAAGAGAAGAAAAGGGGTTCAGCACCGATAGTGAGCGTCAGTACGATCGCGATACGCCCGTACCGCTTGCCCGTACTGAGTCTCAACGAAACCACTGGTAGGAACAGTGCCAGCGAAGACCATTGGTATGGCTGGGGTATGCCCGTATCGCATGCCCATACTAAACATTGACGAAATCAAATAAGTTCTCCATACCAATAACGACCAACAGTATGGCCGGGGTACCCCCATACTGTGCGCCCGTACCAGGTCAATCAAGTCTAATCTCAAACCCTAATGTTGATCCAATGGTGACGACCATCAGTATGGGTGGGCTACG
The DNA here is from genome assembly GCA_916181665.1 of Avena sativa. Classification (NCBI taxonomy): domain Eukaryota; kingdom Viridiplantae; phylum Streptophyta; class Magnoliopsida; order Poales; family Poaceae; genus Avena; species Avena sativa. The sequence goes on along the minus strand of OV702289.1, from coordinate 535,127,162 downwards.
ATCGTACCGCTTGCGTTGCCAGGTAAAGGCCGATGGCGACTGGCTCCCAGCCAGCCTCCTCCTTCTTCCTATTTATTCCTTGTTCTTTCTCTATCCACCTCAAACCCTAGCCTCCTAAAACCATTGATTATTAATTGATTTTGTGTTTTTTAGTTGGGGAATCTTCACATCGATAAGTTTCTTATCCGATCCATACTCTATTTTCTGAAATCCATGGTTGAATTGATCACATTGGCTATTTAGATGAGTTCATCATGTTTTGAGATTATCATTGATTCCTCACTTTGGGATTTGTAACCTCTACCGGTAATCGTTTATTTATGTGATAGAAACTTGATGCCTATAGTTTTCTTCAAAAAATTTGCAGCACAATGCATAACATTGGAAGGATTTTCCGCTCGGGCAAGGGCTCGGGTATGGCGGGAGGCTTGGGCTCTGCCAAGCCGCCAGGCATGAAGAAGAGATGCTCGGAGGTGGACAGCTTGATGGCTGTCATGAGTCGAGATTATGAGAGGGTGAGCAACCGCAAGGTTTTGCCTAGCAAGTGGGTAGATCGTCAGTTCCTCTCCCGCCAGGGTCTTCTGGAGGACTTCGAGTAGATGACTATGCAAGCTTGCATGGTCAACTTCTCCTACGTCTCCATCGACACCTACAAGCTCGCCATGTACGAGTTCCTTTCATCGTTCCACGATTATCTCGAGATCCAGGAGCGAAATTGCATTGTATGTTTTGTGCTCAATGGGCAACTCCACAACCTGACATTCTATGAATTTTGTAATAGTTTCGGATTCTCCCATGAGGGAGAGCTCGATATTAATGACAATGTGCACATAGAGGCAATGCAATCTTGGGGGCAAATTTTTGTCCACAGGAACAATGATTACTTGCGCAAGAAGAGCGCCACTATCTAGAATCCTACTATACGTTATTTTCATACCTTCCTTGTTAATTATTTATTTGGGAAAGGTTATGTTGGGGCAATGGTAGGCCCCAAAATGAGTGTGATTCATATGGCCTTGCATCTAGAGATGGAGCACAAGGTAAACTTGGGTGCCTTGCTCTTCCAGCACTTTCGCCACCAAAGGTTAGGTTCCACGAGGGACATTTGTTGTGGTGGATTGATCACACAGATCGCCTACACAAACGAATTTGTCCTACCACATGAAAGAGATGTGGCTGGCAATAAGGACCTGGATGAAATTCATATGGCTAGCACCAAGTTCATGGGTGTCTATAGGCCAGAGCGTGCCCTCTATGCTTACCAGTTTTATTTTCTACCTAATAGTGATCTCCACCAAATCTTGCATCCTTTTGTCCAAGTTTTTGGTTTCACAAGTAAACAAAGTTGGGTCCTCACTGAGGAGGAGTTCCAGCAGGCACTAATTCTCTCAGGAAGGACTGCGCCACCAGGTGGCCATCCTAACTAGGAAAATGCAGCAGCTGGCCAACAATAGCAATATCAAGGATAAGAAGGATGCGACAACTACAGCCAGCAGCACCATCACCAGTAGCCTTTCCACCAACACCAACAACAAGGTATGCCTCCACCATAGCCGGGATTCAACTATGTCCCGAGGAGTGATTTTGACTAGGTGGTGCATCACATCGACAAAATAGAAAACACGGTGTATGATGCGAACGCGAACATAGTTAACCTCACTCAAGATTTCACATATTTCATGACTGAATTTCCAAACCTCTACCCGAACTTCCCATATCAGCAGCCACCACCTGATGGTAGCGACAACTGATTCCAATTAGGGAAAAGCTTGGGGAGGTTAAACTCCTCCCACCATGTTGCATTCATGTTTTTCTTTCTTCTTTTCATTTTTTTGTTTCAATGCATGTTTACTTTCATTTTTTCATTTGATAAAAGAAAACCCAAAAATATTAGACTAATCTCTAGTTTTATTTGTGCAAATTTCTCTCGGCTCTTGTTGATTCTTTCTGCAGGTTGGTCACTTCTAGTGATCGTGCTATGAAGAAGAACGCAAAGAGTTGGCTCAAGTAGAATATAAACATGCAAGAGGAGGTACCACATTCCTATTTTCCTTCTTCCTGTAAGCTTACTCATGAACATTTCTATATCCATTCGGTTGCACTTGAGTACGACTCGATGCTTACTTCGTTATCTTTTAGAACTTGAGCTCAAAGGTTTTTGTCACCTCTTTGGTTAAGACTTTCAACAATTAATATCAGTTTGAAAAACCACTCTTTGGATTTAATTCCAAACTTTTTAGAACAAGAGAAAGTGTCCATGACAACTTTGGTGCCATGTTTTTGTCTTAAGGGCTTTAATCTTAGTAGTGCTCAACCCCACATACTGATTGTTGAATTGATGATACCTTCTAAAAAAGAATTGCTGGATAGAACGAACTTTTAAGAGTGTGAGAGGGAGATGCCAAAACTTATATTGGCCTGCTAAAAAAAGAGCGGAAAGAAAGAAAAATAAAAAGAAAAGTACTTTCTTTCAAATACATACCTTTGGTATGACAACAACTACGCTAGCTTTTGAACAATCTATGTTATAACCTCGGATTTCGGCTATGAGTTGATGGCATGAGTGGCATACGTGTCGCTATATGGGAAAAAATATTGGTATTCCCAATAGGTTATGTAGGAGTTTACAAAAGGAAATATTTATTAATCCTTGAGAAGTAAAAGGAAAAGACTTATCAACAAAATATGAGCTGAGAAACTTTCGATACTTTTGATTGTTGGCATCACCTCCCTACCTAAAATGTGCAATTAGAGTTCTTGATAGGCAAGGAAAAGAAGAGGTATTTGATAGCCGCGATTATCAAAATGGGTGACTAATTAAAAAGCTCTAAGTTTATCCTTCTTTTGGCATCTACATTTGCACCCTTAATTTTGACTCAAGCGACCACGCTTAAAAACATTTTCACTCTCATAACAAGAGAGGTGCTGGAACAAATTGATTTGCAAAGCCTCGCCAAATTTTTAACAATCTCATTTGAGTTACAAGAACTATTAGCTAGCGAGTTACTTGCGTTTAGGAATCAATCTTAAGTGCAATTGTTTAGATATATTATGCTCGTGTTCAAGGTTGCAGGATTTGAGACAATGTAATATGATATAACCTCGAACTTGTAAGTTTTCATCTTGATTCAATTCTTCGCTATTACTCATTATAGCTTTGTCACTCGAGGGCCAGTAACTGCTAAGCCTGGGTATGTTGATAGCTCCAAATTTCATCACTTTTTACCGCTAGTTTTCCTCTTGTTTATTGCTAGATTTCAAGGAAGATTGCCCTTTCCACTAACGTTAATGTTGCAAATAGAAAATCCTTGATTTTTCATGATGGTTTTCAGGCAATGAACATTTATTGAAGATCTAATAGCATTTATGGGCTAATTACACTAGAATAAGCAAATCCCCAATTGGAGCAACTTTCATTGGAGGCGTCCAGAATGCTTAACCACCAGTGGTATGGTAGGGGCGCGCCCGTACCACCCGCTTGTGCCTTCCTTATATCAATCCAAGCAACTTTTGCAAAAGTCAAGAGACGAGAAGAACCATAGAACAAAAAATTCAACTGTCGCAAGCCGTCTGAAAGGGGAAGATCGGATCTGAGAGAGGAGAAGAACCTTAACTTGTTCATCGACGGTCTCCAACCTCTAAATCACACATTCCACCATCATTCCATCATTACTAAGAGAGAGAGAGAGAGAGAGAGAGAGAGAGAGAGAGATTGACACCTCTAAGATTACGGTTTGATACTTTGATCTACCTCCGGTTTGTATTTGATTGGATCTTTAATCGCTATTTTGGTTTGCTACAATAAATTTGAGATGATTTATATTTGCAATACAATTATGCCTTTGATTTGTCTTCCTTTCATGTCTGAGTAAATCTCCACATGCGTGGGAGATGTAGGGGATTGGTGAGATGTGTTGTGCCTCCTTTAATTCCATCCATTTGTGATTCTTGAAATTCTTTATTTTAATAGTGAGAATGAATATCTATGTTTGCCTAATGATTTTTATCTAATTTAAGGGCCCAAGTAACATGATCCAAAGATCTCATAGGTATGAACTTGTATGCTAGTAATGTGGCGACCACCGAGTGACAAGGCCGATATCAAAGAAGAGCTAGTACTACTCGAGGACAACATGGAACCATCAAGATTAAATCATTGACCGTTTGTTTGGGTTGCATACGGGGGTCACACAGGCATTGATGTGAGAAGAAGGTACTCAAAGAAAACTTGACCGTTAGTTTTTCTTGCTCCAATGGTCGAGTGTGTTTGGTGACAGGCTTAGGGTTTCCAATGAAACCCTAGAGGAAGGGGCCCTCAAGTGAATAAGGGGGAAATGAATATCTTTCTTAGTGAAGCTGTAGATCAAGTCCTCCTCCTTCGAATCCCCAAAGATCAGCGACTTTGGGTGGTTGGATGAAGAGATCTTTGAGTTTTGGTGGCTCTAATGGTGATGCTTTTCTTTTCTGGAACGAGCAGCTTGAGGTAGAAAATGAGGTCCCCTATTTATAGCCTCCATAGCTGCTGATAGTTCTCTGCCCGTTGGAGATCTTCCACACTAGAGCCTCTGGTCTTGCACATCGGAGACTCCGGTCTACACCGGAAACTCTGGCCCATCTCCAGTCCATCTCCGGACCACCATAATGAATGACCTGGGCCTTGCATGTCACAAACTCCAGGGACTTTGGAAGGATCTCTAGACCATAGACACCGGAGACTCTGGTGTTTCCACACCGGAAACTCCGGTCCAAGAAACCAAACCGGAGATTCCGGCCAACATCAGGTCTGTCTCTGGACCCCCTCATAGAATGACCTTGGGCAGTTTCTTGAGTCCACTCTGGGGAATTTTGGGGAAACTCCTGACCACACCGGAGACTCCGATGTCTGCACAACGGAGACTCCAGTCTAGATTCTTGAGGAATAATTAGATTTATCCAAAGGAATTTCCCACAATATTATGGCCTTTTCTCTTTTCATTAGATTGACCCGTAGATATTAACACACAGTAAAAAGAACCTTATGTTGTTAACGAACACCAAAACAGATTAGGACAATAATGTCCTTTCAATCTCCCCCTTTTTGGTGTTCAATGACAACAAGAGGTTTTGCATGGAAATTTTAATAAGTGACGTAACTATGCTCCCCCACACGATGTGGAGCAAGATAATCAAGTAATACATGCAAGCCAGGTAATAGATACTAAACACGGGAGGGTTTAACTATTTTCCCTTTCCTTTGAAGAGAAAATAAGGCATGCTCGGTAAGATTGGGAGGAAGGGTAAGTGGTGAACCATGGGCTTGAGTATTGATAAGCCTCATCACAGTGCCCAACATGAACAGACACACCCTAGAAAGTCTCATTGATGGCCCTGGCAAAGTCAAAGAAGTTAGTAGTGCAGCGGACATTGCCAGTCATCCAAGTCATGGTCCTTGCCTGATCAGTCCCAGATACAATAGTTGCATAGAATTGCTGGACAAGAGTAATGCTGTAATTTTCTCGAAGCTCTATGAGACCATGCAGCTCAAGCTTCTCAGTAATCCACAGAGCATCTTCAAAGTAGTTGTTGGTATGCATGTAATCGAGTTCCGTATACCTTTGAGGGGAAACAGGGACTTGGTGAGCTTGCTATAGATATCAGTCATGAACACTTTCTGCTCCTTCCTCCAATAGCATGGGTCATCACCGGTCCTGGGCAGCTCATAGAAGTTTGCCTAGACCGGAGGTTCCGGTCAGATGGACCGGAACCTCTGACCTGTACCGGATTCTCCGGACTAACCAACCGGTATCTCCGATCTAGAGATTTCGGGTTACACAAGGAGACTACAGGTGGGATTGATTCTAGAAGATCGGGCAAGGACATGAGACTAATGTGATAAAGTGCACGCAAGCTTGTTGTTCTAGTGGAAAAATCAGTATGAAACTCAAAATAAACAAAGGGATGAACCCTAGGTTCATGTGAGAAGAAAGTAACTAGATCTATCCATTGGAGTGATTCCACCGGTGGGGAATGTCCCAGGGGTGGAGAGGGTGGAGTTGGCCGGTAGCACGGCAAATCCCGTTGGCAAAACAGCCTTCGGGCGATGGTTTTGGAGGAGGAGGCGGCGGGGGTGAAGGTGCGAGTCGGGGGTGGTAGATAGAGTCTGAGTGACTCTTTCACCCCGACCCCCTTTAGTCACCGCTTGAAACCGTCCCATACCGGAGACTCCGGTATGACAGATCGGAGACTCCAGCCTGACCGGAGACTCTGGTGTTTTCACACCGGAATCTCCGGCCCTCTTTGACCAAAACCAGCCAGAATCAAATTTGGGGACATATATGGGATGGAATGTGTTTAGGGGAGAGTGTAAGGCCTGGGTTTAGATTCCAAACTATGAAGAACCAAATAGGCAATGAAATCCAAATTAAATTACAAGTGAAACTCCAATTCAATTGCTCCAAGAACCAACTCTTCATAATGAAGAGGGCAGTGGCCGAGGCCACCATGTAAGAGTGTGAGGCATAAAACCGCGAAGAACTATCCTTGGGTTCATAACCTCTAGTCATCAACGAAGATCACATATCACACATGATATTAAGATAATTGATTTTTGTTAATTTTGGCATTATGGGGGGAGTGATAACCCAATAATTAGAACCGCACTCCCCCTATCTCCATGCCTGCACCTAAACCACATAATGATCAAGTAATAGGTGTGTATGGAGGATGATCAAGTCAAACTCCTTGAATCTATGATATTTAGCTCATTCCTCAAATAGAAAAACCTTGCTTCATCAAGTGGCTTCGTGAATATATCTGCAAGTTGGTGTATTGTTGACACATAAGAAAGCTCAATATCTCCTTGGGCAACATGATCTCTAATGAAGTGATGACGGATCTCAATATGCGTTGTCCTTGTATGATCCACCGGATTGTAGGCAATCTTAATAGCACTTTCATTGTCACACAAAAGAGGCACTTTGTAACAATGGACACCATATTCCTTTAAAGTTCGACTCATCCATAAAAATTAGGTGCATGCACTAGTAGCTACCACATACTAAGCCTCGGCGGTGGAGAGAGATATATAGTTTTGCTTCTTAGAAGATCAACACACCAAGGACCTACCAAGGAATTCGCAAGCCCCAGAGGTTGATTTTCTATCATACTTAGCACCAGCCCAATCCGAATCAGTGTACCCACAAAGAGAGAATGTTGAGCCCCTAGGATACCATATACCATAGTTTGGGGTATGAACCAAATATCGAAAGATTTTTTTGACCACCATCAAGTGGCTTTATTTAGGATTCTCTTGATATCTTGCACACACTCCTACACTTAACACAATATCGGGTCTAGATGCACATAGGTAAAGCAAAAAACCATTCATGGACCATTATACCGTTTGATCAACATCTTTACCATTTGGGTTAATTCAAGATGAGTATTGGTTACCATGGGAGTAGGAGCTCCATTTAATTCTTTCATATTAAACCTCTTGAGCATGTCTTGAGTATACTTGGCTTGATTAAAGAAGGTTCCTCCTCTTATCTGGTTGATCTCAAAACCAAGAAATACCCTCAACTCCCCCATCATAGACATTCTGAACTTGTTAGTCATAATCTTCGAGAATGCATCATTAAAAGCTTTGTTAGATGAACCAAAGATAATATCATCAACTTATATTTGGCAAACGCAAATCTCCCCATTAACCTTCTTAGTAAAACGAGTGGGATCAATTTTCCCAACCTAAAATCCACAGTCTAACAACAAAACTCTAAGGTGCTCATACCAAGTACATGGAGCTTGTTTAAGTCCATATAGCGCCTTATCAAGTTTGTAGACATGGTTTGGGAAGTTGGGATCCTCGAAACCCAGGGGTTGCTTAACATAAACCAACTCATGCAATGGACCATTTAGAAAAACACTTTCCACATCCATTTATTGAAATATAAAATTATGATGTGCAACATAAGCAAGAAGGATACAGACAGACTCAAGGCAAGCCACGGGAGCATAGGTCTCTCCATAATCAATGCCTTCAACTTGAGAGAACCCTTGTGCTACCAATATTTACTTGTTACTCATAACAATACCATGTTCATCTTGCTTGTTCTTGAATATCCATTTAGTGCCAATAACATTGTGGAACTCTTTGGGCTTTTCTACTAACTTCCATACTTTGTTTTTCTCAAAGTTGTTGAGCTCTTTGTGCATTGCTTCTAGCCAATCTGAGTCTTCAAGAGCTTCCCACGCTTTCTTTGGATCCACCATGGATATATGAGCTTGATGCTCACCAAAATGCTTCAATTAAGCTCGAGTGGACATTCCACTCCTTAGATCACCAAGAACGTTCTCAAGAGTGTGCTCTCTTCTTTCTAACATTATGTCCACTCTAGCTTTGCGATGAGTTTTGATCTTCTTGTTGTTTCTTGTGGGGATCTTTTCATCAATTTGGTCCTCGTCTTGACCATCATTGTGACCCTGATCAATAATGGGTTCAGCTGCATCAACATGAGGTACATGTTGATCTTGATCGTTATTAGGCAAGCTACTTGAAAGGCTTTGAGATGATGTTGTGGCTGACTGAATAAATCTTCCTTGAGAAACTGACTGCATGGAGCTGGACAATCTAGTCAGTGGAGAGGCTAGACTATCTATCCTGGAGCTTCCTGCCTGATCAACATGGTGAGGGTTCTCAACTTTTCTTTGGCTTGGGTCATCATTACCCTCAATAATAGGAGCTTGTTGATGTTGTGAAGATGAGAGCTCCACTTGAGTTGAGGATACTTCTTCTTGATCCACCACAAAGGGGTTCCCCAATAGGGCGATGATGGCCCAATGCACGGTGGCCAGAAAAGTGCTGGTGCATGGTTGATGTAGAGCTCGTTGGGAACCCCAATAGGAAGGTACGATGAGCACAACAGCAAGTTTCCCTCAGTATGAAACCAAGGTTTAATCGAACCAGTAGGAGCAAGGAAACACCCCAAAGGTGTTACTAGCTGAGCTTTGGCAGGGCGCACTACCGGTGCTAGTAGCAACGTGGACACCTGCACAACACAACCACATAACTTTGTCCCCAACTTCCGATGAGGTTGTCAATCTCACCGCGTTTTGCGGTAAACAAAGGATTAAACGTATCGAATGGAAAGAAGTAAAAGTTTGTATAAAGTAAACACAAAGCAGTAAAAGATAGTAGATTGTATGTAAAAGACAAAGACCGGGATCCATAGTTTACTAGAGGTGGCTCTCCTTAAGATAGATAACATGCTGGGTGAACAAATTACAGTGGGGCAATTGACAAACATCGAGAAAGCAATACATGCATATACTAATCATCTTGACTCCTTTGAGACTTGATTGGGCATTACAACATTATACATAGACCGCCATCCAACTGCATCTATGACTAATAATCCACCTTCAGGTTATCATCCGAACCCCCTCTAGTATTAAGTTACAAGCAACAGATTATTGCTTTAAAAATTGCGTGTAAAGTAAACAATACAATTGTTCTATGAACAAAGTATTGTTGTTTTCTCCCTAGTAGCAATAGCACATCTAGTACCTTAGAGATTTCTGTCACTTCCCCAGATTACCAGAGGCATGAACCCACTATCGAGCATAAATACTAACTCTTGGAGTTGCTAGCATCTACTTGGCCAAGATAGATACTAACAACGGAAAGCATGCAAGATCACAAATAACAAAGACATGATAGAATCAATAATCAATCTGAAATAGCATCTCAATATCCATCGGATCCCCGCAAACACAACATGCAAAATTAAAAATAGATGATCTTGATCATGAACGGAGATCACAAGATCTAGACATGAAAGGATAAAGGATGAGAACCAGCCATCTACCTACTACATGGACCCGTAGTCCAGAGATGAACTACTCACGCATCACACCGGAGGCTTGCATGGTGATGAAGAAGGCCTCCAGGGTGAATCCCCTCTCCGGCAGGGTGCCGGGAAGAGCTTTAGATCCCTCTCGATCTAGGGATGGAGATGATGGCGGCTACAGAATCTTTCGTGGATTTTTGATCGGGTACTTAGGGTTTACGTCCCGAGGGCATCTTATAGTCGGAAGGGGAGGTCGAGGGGGTGCCAGGGGCCACCACACCACCCCCTGGCGCAGGCCCAGCTTAGCCGCGTGACCAGGTGGTGTGGCCGACCTCTAGCCCTTCTCCTTCTCGTACTCTGGCACTTGATGACTTCCAGAAAAATAGGCACTTTGGCTTTTGTCCCGTCCAATTCCGAGAATATTCATTTTCTAACTTTCCTAGAACCAAAAACAGCAGAAAACAGGCAGCTGGCACTATGGCTCTTGTTAATAGGTTAGTCCAAGAAATCATATGAAAAGTACTCCAAAGTGTGGAAAAAACACAAGAAAGTGGATAAACCCAAGCATGGAACATCAAAAATTATAGATACGTTTGCAATGTATCAGGCGGATGAATCCCGCATCCATTCGTCTTATGGCATCTTGAGGTATTTCATCATCTACATCACAAACATAAACATGCCCCCGCTTGGGGGCCATCATATTATTTGAAAGCCACACTACAACATTCTATGACAACTCCTGAGAGTTTATCATAGATTCTATAAGTGTGGGAATCGATACCATAGCCAACAAAATATACCCTCTAAAGCATTGGAATCAAATTTGGACAAACGAACACCTTTTATGAGATAGAAATACTTACAACCAAACACCCAGAAGTATGAAATGTTGGGCTTGTTCAACTCTTTGCGGAGGTAGAGCCGGTTTGATGCATGGCATGCGGTGGAGATTGCCTCTGCCCAAAAATTGTGTAGAGACTTATATTCCGCCAACATGGACCTTGCCATATCCATTAATGTCCAATTCTTCCTCTTCTCTACACAATTTTGTTGAGGGGTATATGGAGCATAATATTGATGTTTAATCCCCTCATCACTAAGAAAACCATTTAAAGTGTAGTTCTTGAACTCGGTGCCGTTGTCACTTATTATTGTTAGTACGAGCACATTGTATTGATGTTGAACCAAATTGACGAAGTCGATGAAGTATTGTTGGGTCTCACTCTTCAACTTGAAGAAGTATACCCATGAATATCTTGAGTAGTCATCAACAATCACCAAGCAATATTTCTTCCCACCAAGGCTAGCATGATATGAAGTACCAAAGAGATCCACATGAAGGAGCTCCAAGATCCTTTTCGACTTTATGATGTTATTTGGGTTGTGGGGAGAATCATGCATCTTTCCTTCAACACAAGCCCCACACACACGATCTTTGGCAAAACAAACATTTTCCTTTAGTCCCACAATATGGCCACCCTTGTGGAGGCTTTCAAAGTTATCATGTTGACATGGGCTAGTCGGCGATGCCATAACCACCCCACATTGGCCTTTCCAAATAAGCACATCACACTTGTAGTGGGTTTCCCCAAAAAGTCCACCACATACAAGTCATTTTCGACGTATCCAATGAAAGCAACCTTTAGAGTCTTGCTCCACAAGAGGACCACAATATCATTATCAATAAAGATGGTGAAACCCATCTTGCCTAGGTCACGAACTTAAAGTAAGTTATAGCGAAGAGTCGCAACAAGCATGACGTCCACGAGTGTAACTCCATGTGCAACCACAACTTTGCCAAGACACATTACCTAAGATTTTGACTTATCGGCATATGTGACGGTTATATGATCTTGATTTGCCCTTATTCCCATCATTATTGTTTTGCTTTCGGTCATATGACTTGTGCAACCACTATCAAGCACCCACTTTGACCCACCAGAAGCATAGTTCTACAAAAGATCAAGCTAGTTCTTAGGTACCCATTTTTCAATGGGTCCTCTTTTGTTAGCTACAAGGGTCTTTGGAACCCAAATAGACCAAGCAATATAACCATCATGTGGACCAACATATTGTGCATAAACATCACCATAGGAATTACACATTAAGACATATTGAGGGTTAGCACTTCCCTCAAAGTCATCATGTGACATAGTTTTGCCACTTGGGGTATTACTACCCATAATGGTCTTGTCTTTTGCTGGTGCGGGCTTGGACTTCTTCTTATTGGATTTGGATACATAGCCAAGACCTATTTTCTTATTATTTGGCCTTTTATTACTCAAAAGGTCATCAAGAGACTTGTTACCTTTGGGGAAGGTGGCCTTTGCAAGCGCCCCCTTCAAACTAGCATTTTCTTCAAGAATGTTCGTACTACTAGATGGAATGGAAATGCTAGGTGAAGAATCATTAGTCAATTGAGTTTGAAGTTGTTCACGAGAGTTTGTGAGAATCAAGAGTTCACTTTCCAAGGCCTTATGAGCCTTGTTAAGCTTCTCATAATCCTTGGCAAGTTTGTCATGAACAACACCAAACTCAATCTTGTCATTTTTATCCTTTTTATACTTAGCAATGGCATGATCATGTTCTTTAATGAGTTTAGCTACTATTCGATCATTTGCCTCATCAAGGCCTTCAAGTTTTTCTTCAAGAGGCACCCTAGTCTCTTGTTCTTCTTCTAGAGCATTATTCAGAGCATCCATCTCAAGTAGATGCTCTCTCCCTACTCTACATCTCTCATCAAGGAGCTCTTGTGTGTGAGCAAGTTGGTTCAAAATATTTACAAAATTCTTCTTGTGCTCCCCTTGCAAGATAGACATATAAGCATCGAAATAAACTAATTCCTCCTTCACCTCAATAGTCATATCATCATTCAAATCATCATTGATAATAGAGGTGGAGAGAGGGGATGATGATACCTCCGATGCTCGTGCCATAAGGTAAGTGACGTTCTTGTTGGAGATGTTCTCATTTGGGGAATCGAAGAGGGAGAAGGTGGATGTATAGGTAGTTGCAATGGTAGCCACACCATTCATTATTTCATCTTCTTCCTCCTCCTCTTCATCATCGGAAGAGAATTCTTCATGTGCTATCAAAGCAATGTCACCGGACTTCTTGTTGGTGGCATTCTTCTTGTGAAAAGGCTTTTTGGAAGGGGCCTTTGGATTTTTTTTCAATATGAGTGCACCACCATTATCTTCTCTCTTCTCATAAGGACATCCGGCAACAAAATGATAGTGGTCACCACATTTGAAGCAAGTTCTCAGTCTTGTAGCACTATCTTTTCTACCACTAGGGTTGCTTCTTCGTTGCATCTCCATCTTGGCCTTGGTAGGATCTTTTCAGAAGTTTCTCGCATAAAAGGCCATGTATTCACCATTAGCAACTTTGAATAATTCGACGTGGCTTATGGAGAGTGCATAATCCCTACCTTCTTCTTCATACTGCAAAGCTTTGGCCTTCAAGGCAAGATTGACACCACTTCTCATTCCAATGGCACGAGCCTGGGCATCTTTGGCATTCTTGGCAGCAACCTTGAAGGCAGCCATCTCTTGCATAACTTCATTGGAGGTCATGAGATGGTAGTTGTGTCTTCCTTCGAGACTCTTCAAGTTAGTGGGGTCGAAGGGCATGAGCGCACTCACATACTTTCTCTTGATCCAAGCATCATCAATATGGAGGCACCAACATTTCTGAAGGCGGTGGAAGTGGATTTGAGTCTCTGATACATGTATTCATGATCATCACCATCCTTCATATAGAAGCCTTCGGCTTCATTGCTCAAAGCATCGTATCTATTTATTCTCATGCTCTCATTCCCCACAAATAAATCAGTGAGGGCATACCAAGCTTCCTTGGCGGTATTAAAGTGCTCAATGTGGGGAAAGTCCTTTTTCCCCAATCCAAGTTAAATCATGTGCAAGGCGGTGGCATTGAGTTGACTATTGACCACTTCCCTTCTTGTCAAGTTGGTTGGATCCTCAATTTTGAGTCCTTCGTCAATAATGTTCCACAAGTCAATGCAAGAGCTGCGCACATGAGATTTCATCAGAACTTGCCATTGGGAAAAAGAATGTGCAGCTAACTTGGGCGGGTCACCTCTATTATTTATATGGGGATGACGGATCGGGGGATCTAGAGACTACCATCCAGCAACCGTATGGTGCTCTTCCTTCCCATCACCCATTTTAGTGGTGGAGTTAGTGGAATTCTGTTCATCCTCCACCTCTTCATCCATTGGCTTAGCCGGAGCTTTTACCTTAGGGTTAGGAGGTGTTTCCTCTTAAGAGGGAGGCGGTGAGGCTGACTTTTCCTTAACCAGTTGCTCAACTAGTTCATGCAACTATTGGATTTCGTTGCCCAAGGTAGAGCTCAAGGTTGTTTCCAGCTTCTTGAGATCTACCATGGTCACCGAAGTGCTAGCCTCACCCTCTCCACCTTCATCTTGGTTTCCCATATTCTCTTAGGCGGTTAAGCCCGTATAAAGAGCCGAGGCTCTGATACCAATTGAAAGGATCGTATGGGCAACTAGACGGGTGTGAATAGGTGCTACTTCAAATTTTACTGTTTTTCAAATTAGGGTTTGACACAAAAGGTAAATTCTCTAGATATGCAACTAAGGTGAATTTACCTATCTGTCACACTAGCACAACTAAGTACGCAAAAACTAGATAAAGAAAGGTGTGGTAAAGGATAGAAGTAACCAAAGTGAAGCACATGGGGACACAAGGATTATTTCCTGCAATTCCTTCCTTTTGAGGGGAAGTACGTCTGTGTTTTGAGAGGGGGTGGTATCAAACCACCAAAGGAACGAGAGGCCTCCCTTGTTCTCCGATGAACCTCACCCCAAGGGGATCGATTCACTCTTCCACTATATCGGCAACCTTCAAGGTGGTAGCCGGCACCCTCACAAAAAGTTTGAGGCACACATCCACAAATTAATTGGAGGCTCCCGAGTCGAAGCAAGTTTTCAAAACAAATCAAAGACAAGCTTGTAATAACCAAAACAAGGCTTAGGGTTTCCAATGAAACCCTAGAGCAAGGGGCTCTCAAATCACTAAAAGAAATGTTTCCTTCCGCAACGACTTGGCTCGACGGTCTTCGTAGAAGGTGCGTCTTCCGCGACGAATTTCTCGGCTCGATCGTGGCTGATGGAAAACTTTTTGTCCGGTTTCGCGGCCCTCTACTACGACAGAACCGCTAAAAACATGGAGGAAGCTCGGCTGACGCATGGCAACACCAAGATTTTCATTTCCTCGTGCGATGTTGGCTCATCGAACTCTTTTGAGGCATCTGGGTCCCTGTCGTCAGTGTCTCTAGCGGACCATACTTTTGGGTCGTGCCTCTTTGATTTGAAGTCGATAACTTTGCTCGATGCGTCTGCCGTTTAGTCAGACTGCAAGGTCCCACATGCTAGCCTCTCATTAGAAGAATCGTGTGTATGATGGATTTTTTCCTTCTCTCGCGATACCCTGTTCTGAAGTTGATAGCGCTGCTCGATGCATCTACCGTTTAATCAACCTCCTGGGACCCAGATGTCATCCTCTCATTAGAAGAAACGTGTGTATGATGGATTTTTTTCCTTCCCTAGCGCTACCCTGTTCCGAAGTTGATAGCGCTGCTTGGCATATCTACCATTTAACCAACCTCCTAAGCCCCACATGTCATCCTCTCATTAGAAGAAACATGTGTATAATGGATTTTTTCCTTCGCTCGCACTACCCTGCTCCGAACCTGATAGCACTGTTCGATGCATCTATCATTTAATTACGCTGCTGGGCCCCACATGTCATCCTCTCATTAGAAGTAACATGTGTATGATGGATTGTTTACCCTTTGTCGCGCCTTCGTGTTCCAAACTTGATAGCGTTGCTCGATGCATCCGTTGTTTATTCAGGTTGGTGGGTCCCTTATGTAAGCCTCACATTAGAAAAATCGTGGGTATGATGGAATTTTTTTCTTCTCTAGTGCTACTCTGTTCCGAACTGGATAGCGTTGCTCGATGAATTTGCCATTTTCTCACACTGCTAGGTCCCCCATTTCAGCCTCTCATTAGAAGAAATGTGTGCATGCTGAACTTTTTTCTCGCTCGTGCCTCCCTATTTCGAGCTGGCAAAGTTGCTTGATGCAGCATTTGTATAAGGTCACGCGGCTGGGTCCCACATATCAACCTCTATGTAAATGAAAGAACATCTATATAAGGTCTCTGTTGGGTACAACATGTCAGTGTCTCTCCAAATGCAATGTGCGTATGATGGACTCTGCTGTTTTGACCTTGGCAACGTTGCTGGGTCCCATATGTCAGCCTTCTTTGTGTAAGAAACATGTGTATGCTAGAAAAAATGTAAAAGAGCACGAGAGATTATATTATATATTATATAGTTATATTGATAAACCTAGGAATCTAACTCAAGACTTCAACAAATCGGAACCGCGTGCGCTTCCACTATGCCAGAACCATCTATGCCACTCCTGGAAAATATTACATTTAGAAATGTTGAAATCACTTAAAATGAAAAGTCAGCGACCCTGACGACTTGCCATAAAAAATGCTAAATGCTCTGTATAAATACAACATGGGTAGGAGAAGCTTGTCCTATACTTTATCAGGATGGCACGAAAATGCTAAATTAAGACGATTTTGGGTGATACAAAAAATAACTTGGGTCCAATCTTGTGAACCAATGGGCTTCTTATCATGGGCTCCTTAGCGAAACTTCTTTAGTGTGATTCATGCTTAAAAAAACAAGGAACAATGTGTTTAAGGTTGGTGGCCCACGGTCGACCTGAACCTGGAAGGATATATTAGCGAGGTTTTGGGCCATAGTTGGGTAGATGTAGTACTATTTTCTAATAAGCTCCTTACTGAAAATATGTCAGGGGTCAGTAGTCCACCTGACCCAGCACACTAAATTTGCATGGTTTTGGGCCTGTGTTGGGTCGAATGTGCAATCTTTTTGTTAGGACTTTAGTGAAAATTCAATGTAGTTGGTATCCCATCCTCAAAAAATGTAGTTGCTACCCTAAAAAATATATACTCTTCTCACCACGAAAGGCTAATTAAGGGAATTTTTTTGAAACAAGATTATGGGAAGTTTTTTGTCTAAAGTGGGGTTGAAATATTCGTTTTCATAGGTAGAGTAGTAAAAATACATTGTACTGAAGGTCGATGGTCCACCTGACCTGGCTGTACCTGCGCCGGATCCAAAAGAATGAAGTTGGAAAGGGAGAAAAGTGTCCGATATTGCGCCTTATAAAGAGTTTTACATAGCGAGGAACTTGGGCAGAGGAGGATTCGAACATGGAAACTACTGGAGGGAGTTTGACTGATTGACATAAAATCGTGCCATATCAAGTCTTACAGCGCACAATCATCTTTTCAGCAAATGATATATTTCGAGATGGTTTGGGTGGCTTTAAATAGGCCTAAGTGCCCAATCGATGTTATGTACTCAAAACCTTGTAATCATGCCATATAAACTGTAGGCAATAGAGACACGGTGGCATTGACTTGCCCAACTTCAGACAGCTCAGGTAAGCACCAGCTTATATTTATGGCTTGAAGTTGTATGCTTATGTACAATCAAATTAATACATGCCGCAATTAGTGCCAACATGTGGCATTGCCATTATGAAAAAGGCTTAGAATTCACGCATTTAGTTCACAGTTTTGAACACAATAATACAACCAGTTTGTACACTAGCACATGACAGTACAATATGTCAGCACATCAGAGCTTGACTTGTTCATTTCACATATAGAAGAATGAGCAAGGATACATATTGTATTGAACAAGTAATGTCATAGTAGCGCCAAAAGTATGTCATGTATTAGAGACAATATGGGGTCTACGTAAACAAATTTTCTTTTTTGGAAGGGTGTGCATAAACTTTTTTTTAAATCAGCATAAACATTTGCGGATATCATTGTAGTGTGTCTCGGCCTGCTTTGGCGTACCGAGCCAAGATCAATTACGACCCAGTTAAGGCCTGTTTCGTGGCCCTATAAGAAGTAGTGACCTACTTTTCCCTATTTGCTAAGAGGAAAGAAGAAATATTCCTCTCAAAACACAAAGCTACACGAGGTGCGATCATTTAAAAAAAGTTGCATGAGTCACGTATATACAAGCCAGTAACAGTACTGAAAAATATAGTACAGAAATCATGCTACAAAATAAGCACCGCTACATGGATTATACCGTGGAAGGCAATACTAATTACAAAAGCATGGCAGGGCTCATATAAACTGATTCAAGCTGGACACTAAAACCAGTGTACGAACAGACAATTGTTAAACCACGATGCAAATAAAAGATGACACAACGATACACCAGAAAGATCTACAGCTCAGTCTAGGGATGGAACAATGAGCCTACCACACCTAAACTAGGCCTAAACAAAATTTCCGCCTATCACACACTGACATGGGCATACTTCATAGGTACTCGAGCTTGGTATATACGATCTAGCTTAGAAGAAGGCCACAATGTTGCTGAGGCCCAGTCAAGACCCGGATGGCCCATGAGACTCCGACTTCTTGTAGCACACGGCAAACTTAAGTTAGAAGTTGAAAGGGAAAACCCTAATCTATAACCGACTCGGCCTGCGATCCCGAGAACTTTCCCATCTATATAAAGCCTAGGAGGGGCAGCGAGGAGAATAACACACACAACCCTAGTTTCCGCACCATTGTCAGATTGCATCCGCGCACCCCCTGTAACTTTCGACTCCTCGATAATTTCAAGAGAAAACAAGCAGGAGTAGGGACCTATACGAGGCCTGAACCTGGGTAAACCTTGCATCCTCTGTGCTTGTTTGCTAGCTGATTGATGCCTCCAGCGCTCCCCACTTCCTCGAACCTAAGTCCATTTGTGATGGGCATTGATGAGTTAACCCCTCGTCAATTGGTGTCGTCTATGGGAAAAGGGAGTGTTGATGTTGCGGCTTCCTCGGCCCCATCAACCGCGATCTACGACTCCGTAGCAGAAGAGATTCGCCTCCTTTTCGGTGCCTTCGACTTCACCGTACACATGCCAGCCACTATGTCCCAGATTTCAAGTCCATGTGCGATGGGATCGGCCTAGCAATATGGCGCTTACGCTTCCAAGTTGCTTGGCTAGGACACTTTGCCTCCCTGACTAGCCGAAGGTTCGTGCGATTGGTCCAGCATCGTTGTTTCCACCGCCGATCGGCACCCTGAGCAAACTCAATGCCCCAACAATAATTGGGAATACGGACAGTGACAGCAGTCACGAGTCCGATCTGGCCACAAAGGATGGAGCCTACGTCTCCGGATCTGAAAGTTGCGGAAGCAACATCTTCCCCAGCCATTACATGTGTGCCGTCATCAACACAGGCGACAACGGCGGCACTCGGGATAACACCGGTACTAGCGGTGGTATCCCAGTGATGAACGGTGGTCCCCCCAACAGAGCATCCACCAAAAACGGGCCGGAAGGTCATCCGCACCTTACTGCGAATGAACATACCGAAGAGAGCGTGCTTATCAAGCTCAACGACGCTAAGTGGGCTCGCTGCCGAAAAGCCATGCGGGGCAATCCCCTGCCACCAAACTCCTCACAAGACATACTGATGGGTTATCACTGGCTACTCAAGGAGGAATTCAAGCGCCAGTAGCAAGTAATCGCCCAGCTCGATGCGCGCAGGAAGGGGGCGGACGAGTCAAGCCTTCGGCGGGCTCAGCTCTCTTCCATTGGGTAATAATCATACATCCGCCAAGAGACATTCTCGATTGGCTCACCTCACCGATAAGGAGCAAGAAGAGGCCGCACGAGTCCTCGACTTCTCATCTATGACGGTGGATACGCGGGGCAATGTTCTCCTAAAAACACCGCAGGCAGCAGTAACAGCGGCCACCATGTACCTGCTCAACAACCAGCCACCGGCTGGGGACCCGCGGGCCGCCATGCACCGATCCACGATCGCAGGGCTAGGACTAGTCGAAGTTGCCCTCATCAAGGATCCAGCATCGGAGCCAAAGAAGAATAATGCTCTGGCTAAGCGCCACTCTTCCCCCTCCTCCAGTGACGACATCCATGAGTTATTGCGACGACGCCTCTCACGGCAGCACGACTACGACTATGACGCGTGTGATGACATCACGCAACGCAAAGCCGACAAGATGTGCACGAGGCGTGCCTGTTCAACAAACACGGAAGATGATGGGATAGAACTCTGTGGTGCCAGCTACTTCAGCAGAGCCATATGACAAAAGTGAATGCAAAAAGGGTTCAAACTCCCTTTGGAGAACCCGAAATTCGACGGCCTCCAGGACACGAAGATCTGGCTGGAGGATCATATTTCCTCCATCAGGCTGCACGGCGGAACCACGAGCACAGCAATGCAATGCCTCTAGCTACAGCTGCAAGGTGCCGCTCGTGTGTGGCTCAACAACCTCCCATGCGGATCAATTCGCAGCTAGGAAGAGCTGGTTTACAGCTTCGTGCGAAACTTCAAGGATACTTACAAAAGGCCTGCATCAATCGAAGAATTAATAGGCTGCTACCAGAAGAGGGTCGAGTCGCTGCGCTCATACATACAGAGATGGTCCATCATCAAAAACTCTACAGAAGACATCTATGAAGACCACGCAATTGACGTGTTCAATGGCGGCGTGCGCCGCAGAGAGCTCAGAGAGGAGCTGGGCCGCTCGAAGCCCAGAACAATCGACCACCAAATGGGGATCATGAAAAGGTGGGTTGATGGAGAGGACACGGTGAAAAACCGTGTTCACTCCGATGATGACGACGACCTCTGCTATAGACGTGATTGCTGAGGAAAACGTTGGATGCGCGGTTACGAGGACCGCGAGGAAGTCGACATGGGCGTGGCTGGCTACGCCGACAAAC
Organism: Avena sativa; assembly: GCA_916181665.1. Taxonomy (NCBI): domain Eukaryota; kingdom Viridiplantae; phylum Streptophyta; class Magnoliopsida; order Poales; family Poaceae; genus Avena; species Avena sativa. Next base: position 535,106,464 of record OV702289.1, on the reverse strand, counting down.
GTGATGACAACAATCGCAACAGCAGATACCGCACTGGTGGATACCACGACAGCGGGAAAACCACGCAAGTATGGCGATGCCACACTCGCGATGAGGCACCTGGAACATCCATCCAAGACAAACTATCCGGGCCATGCAATGGACACTTATACATCGACAAGCACGATGGCAAGAAAAAATCTAGACACCTTCTAAAGGACTGCCGCGAGTTCCTCAAGATCCACTAAGGCCTAGCCCAGATGAATCGTGACACGATAAACCAGGGCTATGGAGCTGCCCCGGGCATTGTGGCTCATGGAGCACCATCACCACCACCCGGGCCACCACCACCTGTAGCTTTGCCTATCCAAAACCACAGAGGCGAGCCATACCCGCGAGCACTAGGAAACATGGGGATGACCCAAAAAGGATGCCCATCAAATCGGGTGCAAAAATCAATCACTCGCCAAGTTAATTTGGCGATGAACTCGCAACCCTCCACCACTGAGTACCTCAGTGGGAGCGAGTCTTGCATTACCTTCGACAAGCGCAATCATCTGTGCGAAGTACCATGCCCATGCCACTCTCCCTTGGTGCTCGAGGCACAAATTGGAGGCTTCGAGATGAGTCGTGTCTTCATGGACGGCGGCAGTAGCATGAACCTCATGTTCGCAAGTAACTTGCGTGCCAGGCAAATCCCCATATCATGCCTGTAAACTTTAGACACAACCTTCCACGACATTGTTCTAGGGAAGGGCGTATACCCCTAGGAAAGATCATCTTGGACGTCATCTTCGGAACGCCGGCAAACTTCCGGCGAGAGCGCATAGAATTCGAAGATGTCAACTAGCCCTCACAATACCACTACATCCTTGGACGTGTCGCATTCGTGAGGTTCATGGCGGTGCCACACTACGCCTACCTACAGATGAAGATGTCAGGCCCCAACGGTATTATCATAGTCAACTGAAGCTTCGACAGGTCCGACAGTTGTGACAGGGAATTCAACAGAATCTCCAAGTCTTTCGGCATGCAGGAGGAACTAGCGAGGTTGAAGGAATCGATAGACAACAATCTACGTCCTCTGAGTAAGCCAAGCTCACCCGACCGATCCTTCGACATGTCAATCTACACCAAGGCGATCCAGGTGCACCCAACGGACCCGACCAAGACGGCCCTCATTGCCAACTACTTGAGTCCCGCATAGAACTCGCACTCGTCGAATTCCTCCGTGAGCAGTGGGAAATCTTCGCCTGATGTCCAACGGACATGCCAGGAGTTCCCAGGGAATTCTCCGAGCACTCACTCAATGTGAATCCTGAAGCAAGACCAATAAAACAAACAATACGTCGACTATCTGAGCCAAGGGCAAAAGCAGTCGGTATGGAAGTCAATAGACTCCTCGATGCTAACTTCATACGCGATATCAAGGAAAGCACTTGGGTAGAAAACCCTGTGCTCGTTCCTAAAAAAGACACGGATATCTTGCGGATGTGTGTGGACTTCACCTCCTTGAACAAGCATTTCCCAAAGGATCACTTCCTGCTTCCACGGATCGACTCCACCGCGGGATGCGAGCGCCTCTGCTTCATTGACGCCTATTTAGGCTATCACCAGATTTGAACAAAGGAGGAAGATCAGGAGAAAATAGCGTTCACCACGACCTTTGGCGTCTTCTGCTACACAATGATGCCCTTCGGGCTGAAAAACACAGGGGCCACCTACTAGTAGTGTATGCAGGCCTGCCTCAAGAGCCAGCTTGGCCATAACATCCAAGTCTATGTCAACGACATCATTGTCAAAACCAAGGAGGAAGCCTCATTACTCGAAGATCTCTGTGAGACCTTCGATAACCTCGACCGCTACCGAATCAAACTGAATCCGGATAAATGCGCCTTCGGCGTACCATTCAAGAAATTACTTGGATACCTCATCTCCGCGAGAGGGATCGAGGACAATCCGAAGAAAATAAAGGGCATACTGGCCATGGAGAAGCCGAAGAGCATGAAAGGCGTCTAGTAGCTAGCTGGACGAATCACGGCGCTTAGTCGATTCATCAGTCGGATGGGCGAAAAGGCATTGCCTTTCTACCAACTCCTCTGCAAGGCTGGCAAATTCGAGTGGACAGATGAAGCACAATAAGCATTCGATGACCTCAAGCGTCTACTATCCACTTCACCGGTGTTGGTGACACCTCAAGAAAAGGAGCCGATGTTGCTTTACATCTCCGCCACCAACCAGGTGGTACAGTGCTTGTAGTGGAAAGAGCCAAGGAAAATAAAGTCCATAGGGTACAACGTCTAGTCTACTACCTAGTTGAGGTGCTCACACCGACAAAACAGCGGTACCCGCATTATAAGAAACTGGCATACGACATCTTCATGACAGTAGGCGACTGCGCCACTACTTCCAGGAGCACCCGATCATTGTGGTGAACGATGCCCCACTAGGGAACATCCTCAATAACCCCGACGCCACAGGACGAGTTGCGCTTTGGAGGATAGAACTGTCTCCACGAGACATCACATACGAGAAGCGAGATGCGATCAAGTTGCAAGTACTCCCGGACATCCTTGTTCACTGGATGGAAAACCAGCTCCCCGCCAAGCCAGACATGTCCTACCTATGGAAAATGCACTTTGACGGATCCAAACGCAAAGAAGGAGCTGGCGCGGGCGTCATCCTGACATCGCCACAAGGAGACAAGATGAGGTATGTTCTGCGAATGCAGTTCACCGCCTCCAACAACGAAGCAGAATACGAAGCCTACTCCACGGGATGCGGATGGGCAAAGCCTGTGGCGCAAAGCGACTCGTTATCTACGGCGACTCTAAATTGCTGGTGAATCAAACCATGAACCAGTGCCACAACACGATCGCCTACTGCAACCTTTATGACGCACTCGAAGGGGACTTCAATGGCTGCAAACTTCAGCACATCGGCCACAAGAGCAATGAGGAGGACGATACACTCGCCAACGTTGGCTCCACTTGTGCCCCTAGTGCCACCTAGAGTATTCCTTGAGAAAATCTGTGAATGCTCCATCAAGCCAAAGACTCTAGAATAGAAAACCTACACGACAAAGGACTCGGGGGCTATGCTACCCGACGATCCAAAGGCACTCGAGTACATGGAGCAAGATACAGGACTTGACGGCCCCATGGAGGTCATGATGATTGAGCCATCCTGGACACAACTATACGTCACGTACTTTCTTGGCAAAAGGTTGTCAGATGACTTGACAGATGCGTGCCATATAGCGCGATGATCCAAGGCTTTCACCCTCATCAACGGTGAATTGTACAAGTGCATCATCATAGGAGTTCTTCAACGGTGCGTCTCCAACAAGGACAGAAGAGAAATCCTCCTCGACATACACAAACGCACATGCAGCCATCATGATGGCAGTCGCGCCCTTGTCACCAAAGCTCTGTGAGCTGGATTCTACTGGCCAACAACAATGTGTGATGCCAAGGACATCGTCCAGTGATGCAACACTTGCCAATGATTCATGAATAAACCGCACACACCTGGCGTAGAACTCAGGCCTATACCTGTGGCCTGGCCCTTTGTGCAATGGGAACTTGACATGGTCGGCAAGCTGCACAAATCTTCACCTGGAGGATACGTCTACCTCCTCGTCATAGTCAACAAATTCACGAAGTGGATTGAAGCCATGCCGGTAACAAATCAATCAGGGGCAACAGCCGTAAAATTCATTGAGTCCATCATCTTCCGGTTCGGGGTGCCACACAGCATCATCATGGACAACGGAACGAACTTCACCTCCAAGGATTTCTAGGATTTTTGCGAAAACCTGGGAATCAACATCAGCTATGCCTTGGTGGCACACCCTGAGACCAACGAGCAAGTCGAAAAAGCCAATGGCCTTGTCTATGGCGGCATCAAGAAAAGGCTCCTCCGGCCACTCGAAAGAGCTGCTAGGTGCTGGCCCGAGGAGCTACAATTAGTACTATGGAGCCTGTGCACAACTCCAAACAGCGCCACAGGCTATACTCTGTTCTTCATGGTACACGGCGCTAAGGCGGTACTACCCGCAGAAGTACGCTACAAAGCCCCGCGGGTCGTAGCATACAACGAGGTAGAATCAATCCTCGCACTCGAAGACTCCGTCGATCTCCTCGACGAAGCACGAGAGATTGCAACAGAAAGATCCACGATCTACCAGCAAAACCTATGCAACTACCACAGTAGAAGGCTATGCCCAAGGTCCTTTGTTGAAGGAGACCTGGTGTTGCGACTAAAGCAACAAGGGCACCTCAAGCTCGAGTCCCCTTGGGAGGGACCTTATGTGATTACCAAAATAATCCTAGGTGGCGCCTACCGTCCTAAACACGTGGAAAGCGGAGTCGCATACTCCAATCCCTAGAACGTCGCGCAACTGCGTCGCTTCTACCCTTAGATGTTTTACTTTACAAATAAGGCTATACAGCCAGGCTACTTAGAAACACATTGTATCTCCTGATATTCTACGAATAAATAAAGCTAAGTGCCTGATGTCTACGCAATTCTATTCTTGTAGACAGTTGTTGGGCCTCCAAGTGCAGAGGTTTGTAGAACAACAGCAAGTTTTCTCGTAAGTGGATCACCCAAGGTTTATCGAACTCAGGGAGGAAGTGGTCAATGGTATTCCCTCTCAAGCAACCCTGCAATCAAGATACAAGAAGTCTCTTGTGTCCCCAACACACCCAATACACTTGTCAGGTGTATAGGTGCACTAGTTCGGCGAAGAGATAGTGAAATACAAGTGGTATAGATAATTATAAGTTGTAACGGTGATAGAAAATAGCTTGAAGGCGTGGAAAAGACTAAAGGAAAATGGAAATAAAGATATAAGCAAACAAACATGTAATAGATCTAATAGCAAACGGTGTTTCAGTGCTTAGAAACAAGGCCTAGGGATCATACTTTCACTAGTGAACACTCTCATATAAATATATTCTTCTTTATGATACTACGCTGAACTACTCTCCGGTTGGACACTCTAATCGATGGTAGGGCTATAACAGCACACCTCAAAGTTCATCTTTCCCATCTAGAAAACCCCACACTGTCACCTTGAGTACTAGATGAGTCCAACAAACACCACAATTTCATAGAGACATCCAACTCCAAATATAACTCATAACAAGTATTCGTAATCTCTAGCCTAAGTGTCACCATGGTGCGCACGCTGTCACTTTCACACACATGGGGAGAGCAAAGATCTATTAAAGCACTTGAGTAGCAAGGTAGATCTATAGATTACAAGCTCATGATCTGAATAAGATCATGCATAGAGAGAGAGATGAACACATAGCTACCGGTAGAAGCCTTAGCCTCGAGAGAGAACTACTCCCTCCTCATCATGGGAATCAACAATGGTGATGGAGATGGCGGTGGAGATCGATGGAGATGGCTCCGGGGGCACTTCCCCGTCCCGGCAGGGTGCCGGAACAGAGACTTTCTGTCCCCCGAATCTCCCCTTCGGTGGCGGCGGCGTTGTGGAACTTTTCGTGGCTGGAGGCTTGACTTTCTAGGGTTTTGGTATCGGGAGGCTCTTATAGGCGAAGGAGGCAAGGTCGATGGCCGGCCAGAGGGCCCACACCATGCCCTGGCGCGACCTAGGGCTGCCCGCGCCTGGGGGGGTGTGGCCAGGCCCTGGCCCCTCTCCGACTCTCCTTCTGGCTCCGTTAGTCTTACGGGAAAATAGGAACTTTGCCTTTTCTCCCGTCCAATTCCGAGAATATTCATTTTCTGACTTTCCTGGAACCAAAAATAGCAAAAAAACAGGCAACTGGCACTGTGGCATCTTGTTAATAGGTTAGTCCAAGAAAGTCTATGAAAAGTACTCCAAAGTTGGAACAAAACACAAGAAAGTAGATAAAACCAAGCATGGAACATCAAAAATTATAGATACATTTGCAATGTATCAACATCCCCAAGCTTAACTCCTGCTCGACCTCGAGTAGGTAAGTGATAAAAAAGAAAGAATAATTTTTGAGGTGACATGCACCATCATAAACTTGATCAAAGTATTTGTAAAACATTCAAAGCTAGGATCATAGTACTTCAATCATAACATGAAAGACAAAGTTCTAGCAATAAGACAAAGAAACTATGATGCAACATGAAAAGGCACAAACAAAAGATTCATGAATAACAATGCTTTGCAAGACATTTCTTTGTTTCACATAAAGAAAACATAGCATAGTGGCATTCATCTTGTCCCTCATAGAGTAGCAAACATAAATGCATAGGACACCTTCAAAGTTCATAAGAGTGACTAGATACAAATAGTTAAAACAAGCAATATGAAGTTATGCATCAATCAACTAGTCTTGGGACAATGCACATAGAACTAAGAATGGACACTATGCTCTCAAAGTAGGTGCATAAAGGTAGAAGGTGGAGACTCAATATAATGGTGGAAGAAAGGCCTTCATAAAAGGAAGTAGGGATTCAAGTCTCATAAAGAGCTTCCAAATATTATGGTACTTATAACTTTCAGCTCTCATTGCCCCTATCATAAGCATCTTGAAGTGATTAAGGTTAAAGTGAACAAACTATGGTGTACATGCTTGACAAAGTATAAGTTAGAAATCTCATGTCCCTTGAATACGAGGGCCGCTCCTCATGCTACTCAAGTTTAGTCACCGGTAAGTTCTTGTCATCGTAAGTACATGTGTATCATAGAGAACAGCCAACGGGGTACCCCTTGCCCGATGATACGGAAGAATCCCCATATAAAAATGACAAGGCAAGCAGAAAACGAGCATCTCAACAATCTTCTTATTTACCATGGGAATATGGTGCTTTTTTCTCTCTTTCCCCTTTTCATAATCGTTTTTTTCTTTTTCTCTTTTTTTTCTCAATATAGGACTCTTTTTTTATAAGAAGAATGCTTCATAGACAAATCATTATGGTTACGCTGCAGGTTACTACCATGTCAGCATGGATTAGACCAGCGGCCCAGGCGTTTCTCTAACACACAGACATAACTCCATGGACTTACAAGCTCCCCTTTCATTTCACACCGGCGACATCCATATACAAAAGAGCATGATATCAACTAGGTACAAGTACCAAGTGCAATGTTGAAAGCGTTCCCCATGAAAGCATGGTTCTGCAATTCCCAACAAATATTGCAAGCATATACAACATAGACGACACAATGGTTCAAGTTTATTAAGGGAAAGAAAAGTAAAGTGTGCCATCAAGTTCGTGAGAGTTTTAATCACTAGTTTTCTCATAAAAAGTTTAATTTGGAAGGTAAACAAAAGCATGAATATACTTGGAATAGCATATGCTAGTAGGTAGGTATGGTGGACTCTTTGGAATAACTTGGTTTAGGGAGTTGGATGCATGAGTGGAACTCATACTTGCTTGTGGAGGCTAGCAAAAGACTGGGAGCGATAAACTAAGAGAGCAATAATGTCCATAATCATGCAGAGCGACAAAACATCATTGAACAAAGCATAAATTGATACTACAAGTTGAAAACTAAAGGATCATAAAGGCTATGGTGACTTGAGATAGTCATAACATGCTGTGAGCATGTGCCAAGTCAACCCAAATAAAGCATCAAAGGAGAATACCACATATTATGCTTTAATATGCCAAAACAACGCATGATTCTTCCTAGGCACATTAGGCAATATCAATTGTTTATAACAAGTCATGCTACAGCAAAGAATACTAAGCATAAAGCCAAAACAATATCAAGCATGGCATGACAAAGCATAGGCCACAGTCAAAAACAAGCTCCTTTTACCACTTAAGCATGAGCTTTCCTACTCTTTTCCAATCCAAACCAAACTATTTGAAATCCAATGCATGAAAGAGGGGGTCCAACCAATTTATTCAAGCAAACTAAGAAAACCAAGCAAACGAAAAATCAAAACAAAAACGAAAAAGAAGACGCTCCAAGAACAACACAACTGTGCATGAAACAATAAAAATGAAGCGTTTGGAAGAAACCTGGGATTTTTATTGATGAAGAGGGTGATGTCTTGGGCATCCCCAAGCTTTGACGCTTGTACTTATTGGATATTTCTTGGGGTCACACGCGTGGCATCCCCAAGCTTGAGCTTTAGTCTATTCTTCATCTCATTACTCATTCCTTCCATACACCTAAAATTTTTCCTTCATACAAAACTTCACACAATCTTTATTAGCAACATTAGTGCACTCAAGATAATAGGTCTTTAGGTTCAGTTACAACACCAATAAAACTTCCATTAAAACACAAGCTACTGTAGCACTTCCCTCAAAAATCTGAATGCCCCAAAAGAACTCAAAAAGGAACAAACAAGAAGCAAATGCAAATAATGGCGGAAATCTGTCAAAACAGACCAGCAGATAAAGACGAATTTTTTCGAAGACCTTATATTCCTCGAATAAAAAAGTGTTGAACTAACGAAAGTTAGATAACAACCTGGGGTAGAAGCACAAAAATTCACTCCTCAAGAGGACGTACAGAGATTTTACACGAATTTTTACGGTGAAGCACAGAAATCTGTTTCGGGACAGCAACTTTCCCAATTATTATTTCTCTGTCATTAGAGATTACTCTTGGCACAAAAAGCAAATAAAAAGGATAAGGAGCGGTTATTACTGAAGTAATAACTTCCAAGACTCAACTAAAACTTTTGGGTTATCTCCCAATAAGTACTTTTCTTTAACGCCTTTAAGTTAGGCATGATAGTTTGAAAAGATGCTCACATAAGAAATATGAATTGAAGTAAAAGAGAGCATCAAGAAGCAAATTCAATGCACATTTAAGTCTTACCCACTTCCTATGCATAGGAATCTTGTAAAGAAACAAGTCATGAAAGCACAAAGCAACAAGCATAGGAAAGCAAAACAAGTGCAACTTCAAAACTTTCAACATAAAGAGAGGAAACTTAATATTGTTGAGACACATAAAACCATGTTTCCCTCTCTCATAATAACTTTCAGTAGCATCATGAATAAAATTAACAATATAACAATCACATGAAACATTCTTATCATGAGCCACATGCATAAAAGAATTAATACTCACCACATAAACATAGTCATTCTTATTAATCATAGTAGGAGCAAATTCAACAAAATAGCTATCATTGTCATTCTCATCACCATAATCATCAAATATAGGAGGTATATTGTAATCATTAATTTTCTCCTCAATAGTAGGTGGACTAAAAATATCATATTCATCATTGAAATCATCATATATTGGAGGTTTGGTATCATCATAAGCAATAGAATAGCTATCTTCCAAAGCTGGGGAACTAAAAAGACCATTTTCATAAAAACTAGCTTCCCCAAACTTAGACTTTTCCATAGCATTAGCAATAATTGCGTCCAAAGAATTCATACTAACAACATTGCTATTAGCATGCAAATAAAGTTCCATAGGTTTTTTAATTTTCTCTTCAAACACTTCATGTCCTAACTCAAGATAAATACTATAAAGCTCTCTATTTTTGTTGTTGTTTTCCATTAAGCCTAACTAGTGAAAACAAGAAACAAAAAGACAAAATTGCAGAATCTAAAGAAAATAACTTCGAGCACTCACACTGGAGGATGTGATTACCTTTTACCTTACCTCCCCGGCAACGGCGCCAGAAAATAGGCGTTTGCCGTGGGAGGTTCTTCTTCTTTAATCCTCCGGTGTGAATACCTTTTACCTCACCTCCCCGGCAACTGCGCCAGAAAATAGCTTGATGTCTATGCACTTCTATTCTTGTAGACAATTGTTGGGCATCCAAGTGCAGAGGTTTGTAGAACACCAGCAAGTTTTCCCTTAAGTGGATCACCCAAGATTTATCAAACTCAGGGAGCAAGTGGTCAAAGGTATTTCCTCTCAAGCAACCCTGTAATCAAGATACAAGAAGTGTCTTGTGTCCCCAACACACCCAATACACTTGTCAGTTGTATAGGTGCACTAGTTCGGCGAAGAGATAGTGCAATATAAGTGGTAACGGTGATAGAAAATAGCTTGAAGGCGTGAAAAAGACTAAAGGAAAACTGAAATAAAGATAGAAGCAAACAAACATGTAATAGATCTAATAGCAAAGGGTTTTTCAGTTCATAGAAACAAGGCCTAGGGATCATACTTTCACTAGTGAACACTCTCATATAAATATATTCTTCTTTATGATACTACGCTGCACTACTCTCCGGTTGGACACTCTAATCGATGGTAGTGCTATAACAACACACCTCAAAGTTCATCTTTCCCATCTAGAAAACCCCATACTATCACCTTGAGTACTAGATGAGTCCAACAAACACCACAATTTCATAGAGACATCCAACTCCAAATATAACTCATAACAAGTATTTGTAATCTCTAGCCTAAGTGCCACCATGGTGTGCACGCTGTCACTTTCACACACATGGGGAGAGCAGAGATCTATTAAAGCACTTGAGTAGGAAGGTAGATCTATAGATTACAAGATCATGATCTAAATAAGATCATGCATGGAGAGAGAGATGAACACATAGCTACCGGTAGAACCCTTAGCCTTGAGAGAGAACTACTCCCTCCTCATCATGGGAATCAGCAATGGTGATGGAGATGGCGGTGGAGATCGATGGAGATGGCTCCGGGGGCACTTCCCCGTCCCAGTAGGGTGCCAGAACAGAGACTTTCTGTCCCCCGAATATCCCTTCAGTGGCAGCGGCGCTGCGGAACTTTTCGTGGCTAGAGGCTTGACTTTCTAGGGTTTTGGTATCGGGAGGCTCTTATAGGCGAAGGAGGCAAGGTCGGTGGCCGGCCAGGGGGCCCACACCATGCCCTGGCGCGGCCTAGGGTTGCCCGCGCCTGGGGGTGTGTGGCCAGGCCCTGACCCCTCTCCGACTCTCCTTCTGGCTCCGTGAGTCTTCCGGGAAAATAGGAACTTTGGCTTTTGTCCCGTCCAATTTCGAGAATATTCATTTTCTGACTTTCCTGGAACCAAAAACAGCAAAAAAAAGGCAACTGGCACTGTGGCATCTTGTTAATAGGTTAGTCCAAGAAAGTCTATGAAAAGTACTCCAAAGTTGGAACAAAACATAAGAAAGTAGATAAAACAAAGCATGGAACATCAAAAATTATAGATACATTTGCAATGTATCAGTGCCCCCAACTTTGTGTTTCTATTTTTATTTACAATTGTATCACTCGGGGGCTGCGCTCCCCTTTACACCTTGTTACACGAATAACGCAGTAGACTGAGTAGTTGACGTACTATCAATCGAACCCTTGGTAAAACCAACCCAGCTGCAACGCACGTGACAGGTTGACAAGGTGCTGAGATAAATATGCGTTAGGCTAACGAAAAGGAACTACAGAGTAAAAGCTACTCGAATAATACATAAGCTAGCAAGATCTTGCATATAAACGGGTAACAAAAGTTACCCGATGTATTTATACAAACTTTACAACACCTACGCATCTATGTGCAGGTTCAAAAATACCCTACTGCCATAAAAGGAGAACATTGGTACGTTCTTCAAAGAACTCGACGATATCTTCGGCTGGTTGATCAACCGCCCGGTAATGAGGCACCATGTTCCATGCCATTCCTTCTGGTGGGGCGGCGGTCTAGCAGCAATAGCTGTGAAATCCAGATCAGGACGATGTAGGCGAACACGTGCCAATGCAGCCTTGGCACCCGCAACTAACTGCTGGCACACACACTCACGGACTTGGCATCCTGAAATTTCTTCAGTAAAGCTAACAAGCTAGAGGGCATGGCATCCAATGGGAACATCGCCTGGAAAATATGCTTAAGCCATGAACGCGACTTCTTCAAATAAAGCAGCACTTGTGACGCATGGTCCTGCAGCATCGCCAATGTGACTTCGCGATCACGATCAACCCAAAAGTACCCACTAGCTTCCAGATCCTCCTTGGTCAAGCAATTCAGTCGAATGGCGATTCGATCCCTCTCATCATGCGGGTGACGAGCATTAACAACTGCAAAAGGCAGTACAAAGCGTAAAGACAAAGTGTCGCCACGAGTGGTTGGGAAAGGATGAGAAGCTAGAGAACTATCACTTAAATTGCTCGTTCAACTGAGCCACCTCGCCCATAAGGTACTTCTCATGCGCACTGGGTTTTTCAGCCTTTGACTTCCATAAGTCCGCGCTAACACGGATCATGGGCGTCTCGCTCCAAATGTTTTATGCGGTCACGCAATCGTGACAGCAGCAACAACTCCTCCACCTTTGAACGTGGTTGCACCACAGGTTCATCGGTGGGAGGTGAGTCGGACGGACCACTCGAAGGACCCTATTACAAGTAGAGTAAGAATCAAATAAGACCAACCATTCATAAATAAATGTCAACAGAAGAAACATCAAGGTTAAGCAAGTCTCAAAAGGGGTACCCCCATAAGGTACAATTCAAAAGGGAAAAGCTATACTATTACAAAAAGGCGATTAAGTAGCAGACTACAGCTACGCATTGGCACTCAGGGGCTTCCTTGAGTCTGTGTAATTCTCCGATGTCACAGCCTTTTCGGCTACAGCCTCTGATGCCGTGACTTTTGCCGTCTTAAACCGCCTCAGCTCTGCCGAATACTTGGTGATTGTTTCAATGAGACGAGACCCATGTTTATTACAACTAGTGGCAAAGGGAGGAAACACTATCTGCTGGCCAATTGTAGTGACCGTCATCACCAAGGAGATCCTACTGGGGTTCAGATCAACGCTATGAGCTTGCACCATGCCGAGTCCCATGGTCGCTCTAACCCTCCTTTGAGCATTCTTGAAGTCCATAGGCACGCCTCCAGCAAAGGAATCCACCAAGCCATTGAGATCCTCGATCAGCTTGGCCTTGGGGACCATCTCCTCTTCAAGATGCCCAAGCACGCCCTTGGCCTTCACGAGTGAGTCTTTGACGGAGACGCTGTAGTCTTCGACTGCAGCCACAACACTAGCCAAAGCATCTGAGCGGGCCAAAGCCTGGGCGTCGAAGTGGACACCAGCAACATCGGTGGAAGATACACATGAGCACAACAACATACAGGCAAAGTACACATCAAATAAAATAATGCAGTATCATACCCGAGAGTGCCTTAGCAATAGAGAAAAGATGTTCTACGAACACCTTTTCCCTGCCAGCCGCAGCTGCCAGCAGGTCCTCCTCGCGAGTTTTCGACTCCTAGGCGGAGTGTTCCATGGCTTGGAGTGCTTCGTCGCGCTTTTTCTCTGCGGCGACAAGACCCTTATGGAGGGAATCGACGCGGCATAGAAGCTCATTATGCTCACCTGCAGGTGGAAACAGCAAAACTCAAAATCACCAAATTTCGTGCATAACAGCATGAATAAGAGAGTGTGAACTCACCTTCAAAGGTGCGATGGCAGGCTTCTAGCGAAGCATGCTGACGGCCCAGAGAAATCATTTGTTCGGCGAGGCGAGTGGATTCCTTCATGACATGCTGCAAAAAGGGAAGTATGAACATTGACCAGATTTCGACTGTCAATGACAAGAAAACTTACATGTTCCTCTAGGGACTCCAAAGTTTCCTTCTGAGTAGACGTCCGGGCAACAATCTGGTGCCCCCGGTGTGGGGGGAACTCGAAGAATGAGCACCGGAGTTGGCCGCTACCGGAGGAGAAGGAGACCACGCCGCCACCTCCTTGTCTTTGGAGTCTGCGACTCCAGACTCCGTCTGAACATACAATCATCGGATGATGACGATGCGGTTTGGCTACAAAACAAACAGTGCAACTTCAAAAGATAAGATTTTGGGACACGAGGACTAACTCGCAAGAATATAAAACATACCCATCAAAATTGTCGAGGTCGAGGGAGTCCTCGGATGCCTCCTTCGGGGTCCTCAGTTTCTTTCGTGGAGGAGGAGCCACGATGCACACAACCACGTCAGGAATCGGCTCCTCTACCATAGTCGGAGGACCCTCCGGCATCATCGGCGAGGAGGCGTCCGTGTTGTCGCTTCGAGAATGCTTGCGAGTGCCGTTCCCGCTGGACTACTCCCTCGGGCTGAGGAGGCAACATAGTGGTCACCTTCTAGTCCTAAAACAAGGAACAAACATTAGTATAAAGGACACCCGGCAGGAAATCGAAAAACAAGAAGAACTTTAAAGAAATCCACCTCAGGCGGAGGATGACTCACATAGAAGGGAGGAACGGCTGAGTCACCATGGAGTTTCTCCTTGGCAGTGTGCTTCGTCAGCAGACGAAACCTCCTGTCTACTTTGCCCGAAGAGATGCTCTCTCGCCAGATGCGAGTCACATCGTCAATGCTAGTATAGCAGCACATCGGATGCCCCATAGCCTGCAGCAGCTGCACTCGATGGTGCATCCAATTGCGAATAAGGTCTATGTCGCCTACTTCCTTGCCTATGCGGAGCTCAAGGTCGCAGACATGTTGGTACAGAGCCTTAGTTTCCTTGCCTTCACTGGGCATCATTGTGTTCCACGACCTCCTTCTCTTGCATACTACCGTCGGATCATAAGGCGTGAGTCCATAGTGTTTTTCGTCAACCTTCTGGTCGCAAATATAGAACCACTTCTCCCTCAACCCTTGGACAGATGCATTGAAGTTGATGGCGAAATATGTGACATTGGAGTGGACATGGATCCTACAGCCTCCTATATCATAGACTACCGACCTAGAGCCTGACTGGCGTTTGAGTTTGAAAAGTTTTTTGAATAGACCAAAGTGTGGCTCGATTCCCAGCCACCACTCACAAAGGGTGATGTAGCATGCAATGTGAAGGATGGAGTTTGGGGTCAGCTGATGCAGCTGCAGCCCGTAGAATCAGAGAAACACCCTCACAAACTTGTGAAGGGGGAGAGAAAGACCGTGAATGATAAACACGAGGAACATCACCCGAAATCTGGTGGGGGGACTGGGGATTACCTCATCGCCGGGAATTCGGCAGTCATCTTCCGCAGCAGGGAGAGAACCATCTTGGCGTTGGTTGAAGAGCTCTATGCCCTTGATGGTGGTTGGCCGCCACGACCCATTCATGATGCGCGTGGCTGGGCCTTTCTTCTTTCCAGCCATGGCGGCAGTGCTCGTGCCCGTGGTGGCGGCGCCCTTCTTCTTGGCCACAATAGTGGCGGCCGTAGATTCAACGGCAGAAGCACATTTCGTCTTCCCCACCTAGCGCTTAGGATGGGAGCATAGAAAGTAGCTGGGAAAAGAGCGAAGACCGTCCAACGCATCAAGAGGGTGCGGGCAATGGAACGGCAAGGAGCAGCAATGGAGGCAGCGCACGAGGAAGAAGATGATTTGTGGGGAAATTTCCGCACAACAAATCCATACTTAACCTCCCCGCAGATGGCATCCAACGGCTAGCAAAACACCAGCTAGACGTGTGGTGCAAATCGATATAGATGTGTGGTAGAGCAAACAACAAACCATCGCTCCACTCCTCCCATTATGCACGAGAATCGAGGAGACGCAATTAAAAACAAATATTACGCACTCCTGGTCAAATCCAAGTCAGAAATGGGGCCTTTCATCACATCCCGTTAAAACCGCTCACGTGGGCAAGTGAGATCATCTCCTTGTCAGCACTAACGTCATTTACTCTAGCAGGTGGATTTTCTGACTATTCTAGTCCTAACTCAAGTCTTCGAGTCGACCAAGCACTTGTGGCTAGTCAACAGGAGTGCTGGCTATGCACCCGATAAACTTTATAGATTTCCAAAGAATTATGATAATGTATTTCCTCTGGAAAACCCTTTACTCTAATCAACGATTTGACTGAGGATTCAGGGCTACTCCCATAGGGAGCGCTAAATGCATATTCAACTGAACAAACAACATACAATAGTAGTCGAAAATACTTATAGTTCCCACTCGAGTCTACGACTCGAATAGGCACTCGGGGGCTACTCCCATAGGGAGCGCTGGTCGCGCACCCTATAATTTTTTCCTTATACATAACTATGTTTTGACTGCGTCCACACTCGAAAGCATCAGCGACTCCGCCTCATATTTTCCCTCCAAAGTGCCTACGTCTCCTGGGCCACCCGAATCATTTCCGTGATGACAACATTCGGATGCCACGCTTGCAGCGTGAAGATAAGACCTAAAGAAAGCCTCGCAACGCACCTTCTGTGCTCTACCAGAAATGGTTTGTGCCTGCAGGTACGATGAAATAAGCCTCGACGAACGCATCGATTGCTCACACTTATACACTGGGATTCGACTCTACAAGACCTCCACGACATGAGTTGAATTACGCTAGCACTTTTCGAATTCGAGTCTGGGGACTCGAGTTTGAGTAGATTGCGTTGTTTTGCCCTAAGGAAGTTAACTAATCCCGATCCAATCGGATGAATCAGGCACGTATATCAACAATCCCTATGACATAGATAGAAGCATTCAAAAACATGCTTAATTCTCCACTCAAGAGCTTCATAATTCCCCACTCGAAACTATGATTCAACCGGATACTCGGGGGCTACTACATGGGCATACTTCATAGGTACTCGAGCTTGGTATATACAATCCAGATTAGAAGAAGCCCACAACATTGATGAGGCCTAGTCAAGACCAGGATGGCCCAGGAGACTTCGTCTGCTTGTAGCACATGGCAAACTTAAGGTAGAAGTTTAAAGGGAAAACCCTAATCTCTAACCGACTCAGCCTCCTATCCTGAGACCTAGCCCATCAATATAAAGGCTAGGAGGGTCGGCGAGGAGAAGAAGACACACAACCCTAGTTTCCACACCATCACCAGATTGCATATGCACACTCCCTATAAATTTCCACTGCTCGATAATTCCAAGAGGGGACAAGCAGGAGTAGGGTCCTATATGAGGGGTGGACCTGGGTAAACCTTGCCTCCCTTTGTGGTTGTTTGCTAGCCGATCGATGCCTCCAGCGCTCCCCACTTCCTTGAACCTATGTCCATCTTCGATGGGCATTGATGAGTTAACCCCTCGTCACACACTATTCCAACCATCTTTGGGAAGGCTGATAACTGCCACAGGCTCACCTTCAGTTTGTTGCATGTTGTAGCGTTTAATCTGAGGGAATTGTATTCTGCAAAAGCTCATGTATGTTGTGTACACACTGTTTTTCCTATTGAATGGGAACAATGTGCCATCAAGAGCCTTGCATCCATGTTTCTTCATCATCTTTTCAATGATTGGGTAATTCAGACCAAGAAATAGAGAGTTCTCGCCCAGGTTGTTAACTTACCTCCAAACGATGACACCTAGAGGTCCAGCAGAGCTAGGATCCTCTTAAAAATGTAGACATGAGAGCCAGGATATAGGCGTAGGTTAGTCCCATTTTGAGCATGGGGAATTATTTGACCATCTTCACCATGGGCAACCCCCATGCCATATGTTCTAATTATGATCATCAAGCATTCACCATTAGCCGATCGAGTGAGGAACCACATGTCTGGCCGATCATTCAGAATAGGTGCTGGGACTACAAACGGAAGCTCCTTGTTTCCTGCAATATCCGAATTCGAGACAAAAAGTGCATTAATGGCATACATATTCTAACACCAGCATTCTTCATTGTTCATGCTAACAGTGTTAATAGGCAAATCTTGACAATAATATTACTCAATAAATTAACAACATTTGAAATTGTATTTCTTATTCTGTTATTCTGAATACTTGGATTTCTTGCTTATCTTAGTTTCCTAGTTGTTGTAAGTTTCAAAATAGGAAGTGCCACTGTTTATTGATATAGAGGCATGCCCACTTGAATCCTATAGGATTAGATGCCTACTGTATTTTGGATCAAGTGGTGTCTGATTACACATGAAAACCAAACGAATTGTAGAAAGATGTTGGAGTGGATGGAAATTTTACTCCAAAATGGAGTGCAAAGGAATCCTTTGAAGGAATTCCTAAGGATTATACTCTTTCGAATCAAACAAACGGATAATGAAACTCGGCTTCATTGTGTTGCCCTCAAATTTGAGATGCTGGTTAATAATACTTTTCATATTCTGACAATGAAACGAACTTACTAGTGCGGGGACGCCAGCATACACTATATTTTTGGAAAACATATTACTAGTACTAATTCATTACTGACAATGGTTCATTCATTTTTAAGGACATAAATGGTGTGCTCATTCAGTCATATGAAAGGTAAAACATAAACAATGTAGTAGGTGCAGCCCTTACTTGCGACATAAAGAACAACTTCACTAAATCACTCACAATGTATCATCATGGAACTAGAATTACCTTTCAATGTGGGATCCTAGCAGTAGGTGTAGCCTTTACTTGCGACCGCAAAAATGAGGCCACCGTGTTCAATGGCATCATAGTATTGTCGTCTTCCATGACCTGAATGCTCTAGACATCTCCAAACTTGGCTATCGCCTTTTAGGTATGCGATTTCACCATCGAACAATGCGAGGAGCTTATAGTATGTGTAACCCCCGGCTTATGTGGGCACTGTGCATATTACGATCTTCAACATGTCAAGACATCCATCCCATGACTTATTGAACTTTTCTCCATACCTGCGGATTTGCCAAAAAAACTTTTGAAATATGCATGAGTTCAGAAATGAGTACAGGTAACTGGGGGAATCCTGACTGGCTAGTAGCATTACATGTTATATACTGGATGTGAGGTGGCCTAAATGCCACAAGTATCCGTCGATGGAAGGTCGATTAGTCGATAGCTGTAGATGTTTGCTAGGAACCAGGCCCTGCGCTGGTCCATGGTGGCGAGCCAGTCGCCGTTCATGCCAACCCAGAATTTTTCATCCATGAAGGGTAGGATGGCGGTGCATCGAGGATGGTCGAGGGGCACCACGTCATATACCGTGTTATGCAGATGATGTACCCTCTTACTATCATAGTGCTCAACAAACCAATAAGCAGGCTGAGGCATCAGTAGGCAGGGTTCATTCCAATGGTGAAAAGTCCATTTCGTACCTTCGTTGTTGGCGATACAATCGTAAAACAGCTTGCAGCATGCGGCTAGCCTGACGGTGCTGGAAATGTCCAGACGCTGAACGATGAGGTCGACATCATCCGTGCTAAGTTGACCCCACTTGCATCGCGCGATGAGCTTCGAATCGGCCATCACAACCGGATGGATTTAGGCGGATGCCAAGTGTGGCTGGGTTTTTCTGCAGGAGATGGGAGCGTTAGGCATGGGTGAGAAGAGAGAGCATGGGGGAGATTGTGGGTGGAGTGGGGACTGGGGAAGAAGATGGAGAGGCAAAGAAAAACAAGGGAGGAGATTTTACTTGCTTGCTCTGTCTAGTCCACAGCAGCATCGAGGACACCACCACCTAGACTTCACTCTATCTTAAACTAGCACGCTAGCAGCTAGTAATTTGATAATACTCCTACTTACTATGTATTAGAGGTATAATATTATCTAGTCACATCAGTTTGACCAGAGGGTTTTCTTTTTACAGCTTTCATTTCAACTTATTGTAGTATTTTCAACGGAAAATAGGTGGATGAACTACTACTAGTAGTAGTAGCCGCGATATGGACACATGTACTTTCATCTTGTTCCCCTACATGCAGAAGTCGTAGCACAAAACCAAAAATATATACACCAGATATAATGCACAGTACGGGTGTGTGTCCGTGGTATTTTTCGCATGTTCCATGTGTTCATATATGTTGTAGTACAAGGTACATAGAATTACATGTGTACAACATGCAACCGCGTAGCAAAATGAGAGACGTGCATTGACACCAGATTTCGCTCAAGTGAGGCAACGTGCATAACTTTGTGTGGCTCTGAATCACTAACATGTGGGCCCTATTTAGGTCGGCCCCACCTTCCAGTGAGAATCTGCATGCATCATGCACTTGGAGCCACTAGGTACGTCCATGACAGAAATTACAATTTGCAAATAGTTGCATCGGCAACTAGCTGTTGCACGTGGCACTTTCAAGTTTTCAGAAATGTGAAATAAATCATGAACATAGATCATATTTATATAGTTCATATATAATTTTCCATCCCAAAAATATTACTAGTACATGGTTTGGCCACCACAAAATGAACAAATGAACACAAGATATTGTTCACTTAGGTTTTTTCCTTTTCATTCAAACAGGTCACATAATGTCTTATTGTGGGACCGAATATTGTAGAAGCACAATATACGAAATAGCCAATGTTGCGGATTTATTTCACACTTTTTGATAACTCGAAAGTGCAACAAATAATAAAGGGGTGCGGGAGCAATGAGTTGTAGAATATTCGACCCACACTGACTAAAAATATAGCTTGCATAGAAAAGGAGTTTGATCAAATTGATATATATGCGTGGTAGAGCAAACAACAAACCGTCGCTCCACTTCTCACATTACGCGCGAGAATCGAGGAGACGCAATTAAAATCAAAGATTACACAGTCCTGGTCAAATCTAGGTCAGAAATGGGGCCTTTCATCACATCCCGTTAAAACCGGTCACGTGGGCAAGTGAGATCATCTCCTTGTTAGCACTGACGTCATTTACTCCAGTAGGAGCATTTTCTGACTAGTCTAGTCCTTACTCGAGTCTTTGACTCGACCAAGCACTCGTGGCTAGTCAACAGGAGCGCTGGCTGTGCACCCGATAAACTTTATAGATTTCCAAAGCATTATGATAATGTATTTCCTCTCAAAAACCCTTTACTCTAATCAACGATTCGACAGAGGATTCAGGGTTACTCCCATAGGGAGCGCTGAATGCATATTCAACTGAACAAACAAAATACGACAGTAGTCGAAAACACTTATAGTTCCCACTCGAGTCTACGACTCGAATAGGCACTCGGGGGCTACTCCCATAGGGAGCACTGGTCGCGCATCCTATAATTTTTTCCTTATACATAACTATGTGTTGACTGCATCCACACTCGAATGCATCGGCGACTCCACCTCATATTTTCCCTCCAAAGAGACTACATCTCCTAGGCCACCCAAATCATCTCCGTGATGACAACATTCGGATGCCACGCTTGTGGCGTGAAGATAAGACCTGAAGAAGGCCTCACAACGCAACTTCTTCACTCTACCAGAAATGATCCGTGCCTATAGGTACAATGAAATAAGCCTCGATGGACGCATCAAGTTCTCACACTTATACACTGGGATTCGACTCTACAAGACCTCCGCGACATGAGTTGAATTACGCCATCACTTTTCCGAATTCGAGTTTGGGGACTCGAGTTTGAGTAGATTGCGTTGTTTTCCCCTAAGAAAGTTAACCGGTCTCTATCCAATCTGATGAATCAGACACGTATATCAACAATCCCTATGACATAGAAAGAAGCATTAAAAAACATGTTTAATTATCCACTCGAGAGCTTCATAAGTCCCCACTCAAAACTGCGATCCAACCGGATACTCGTGGGCTACTAACATGGGCATACTTCATAGGTACTCGAGCTTGGTATATACGATCCAGCTTAGAAGAATCCCACAACATTGCTGAGTCCTAGTCAAGACCCGGATGGCCTAGGAGACTTCGACTGCTTGTAGCACACGACAAACTTAAGATAGAAGTTTAAAGGGAAAACCATAATCTGTAACCGACTCAGCCTGCCATCCCGAGACCTAGGCCATCAATATAAAGGCTAGGAGGGTTGGTGAGGAGAAGAACACACATAAACCTAGTTTCCGCACCATCGCCAGATTGCATCTGCGCAGCCCCTATAAATTTCTACTCCTCGATAATTCCAAAAGCAGACAAGCAGGAGTAGGGTCCTCTATGAGGCCTGAACCTGGGTAAACCTTGCCTCCCTTTGTGCTTCTTTGCTAGTCGATCGATGCCTCCACCGCTCCCAACTTCCTCGAACCTAAGTTCATCTGCAATGGGAATTGATGAGTTAACCCCTCGTCACACACTATTCCAACCATCTTTGGGAAGGCTGATAACTGCCACAGGATCACCTTCAGTTGGCTGCATGTTGTAGCATTTAATCTGAGGGAATTGTATTCTGCAAAAGCTCATGTATGTTGTGTACACACAGTTTTTCCTCATGAATGCGAACAATGTGCCATCAGGAGCCTTGCATCCATGTTTTTTCATCATCTTGTCAATGATTGGATAATTGAGACCGAGAAAAAGATAGTTGTCGCCCAGGTTGTTAACCTGCCTCCAAACGATAACAACTAGAGGTCCAGCAGAGCTAGGATCGTCTTCAAAAATGTAGACATGAGAGACAGGATATAGGCGTAGGTTAGTCCCATTTTGAGCATGGGGAATCATTTCACCATCTTCACCATGGGCAACCCCCATGCCATACGTTCTAATTATGATCATCAAGCGTTCACCATTAGCTAATCGAGTGAGGAACCACATGTCTGGCCAATCATTCAGAATAGGTGCTGGCACTACAAATGGAAGCTCCTTTTTTCCTGCAATATCCGAATTCGAAACCAAAGGAATTAAGTGGTGTCTGATTACACATGAAAACCAAAGGAATTGTAGAAAGATGTTGGAGTGGATGGAAATTTTCCTCCAACATGGAGTGCAAAGGAATCCTTTGAAGGAATTCCTAAGGATTATACTCTTTCGAATCAAACAAACAGATAATGAAACTCGGCTTCATTGTGTTGCTCTCAAATTTGAGATGCTGGTTAATAATACTTTTCATATTCTGACAATGAAACAAACTTACTAGTGTGGGGACGCCGGCATACACTATATTTTTGGAAGACATATTACTGGTACTAATTCATTACTGACAATGGTTCATTCATTTTTAAGGACATAAAGGGTGTGCTCATTCATTCATATGAAAGGTAAAACATAAACAAGGTAGTAGGTGCAGCCTTTACTTGCGACATAAAGAACAACTTCACTAAATCACTCACAATGTATCATCATGGAACTAGAATTACCTTTCAATGTGGGATCCTAGCAGTAGGTGCAGCCTTTACTTGCGACCGCAAACATGAGGCCACCGTGTTCAATGGCATCATAGTATTGTCGTCTTCCATGACCTGAATGCTCTAGACATCTCCAAACTTGGCTATCGCCTTTTAGGTATGCGATTTCACCATCGAACAATGCGAGGAGCTTATAGTATGTGTAACCCCCGGCTTATGTGGGCACTCTGCATATTACGATCTTCAACAGGTCAAGACATCCATCCCACGACTTATTGAACGTTTCTCCATACCTGCGGATTTGCCAAAAAAAACTTTTGAAATATGCATGAGTTCAGAAATGAGTACAGGCAACTTGGGGAACCCTGACTGGCTAGTAGCATTACATGTTATATACTGGATGTGAGGTGGCCTAAATGCCACAAGTATCCATCGATGGAAGGTCGATTACTCGATAGCTATAGATGTTCGCTAGGAACCAGGCCCTGCGCTGGTCCACAGTGCCAAGCCAGTCGCTGTTCATGCCAACCCAGAATTTTTCATCCATGAAGGGCAGGATGGCGGTGCATCGAGGATGGTCGAGGGGCACCACATCATATACTGTGTCATGCAGATGATGTACCCTCATACCATCATAGTGCTCGACAAACCAATAAGCAAGCTAAGGCATCGGTAGGCAGGGTTCATTCCAATGGTGAAAAGTCCATTTCGTACCTTTGTTGTTGGCGATACGATCATATAGCAGCTTGCAGCATGCGGCTAGCCTGACGGTGCTGGAAATGTCCAGACGCTGAATGATGAGGTCGACATCATCCGTGCTGAGTTGATCCCACTTGCATCGCGCGCTAAGCTTCGAATCAGCCATCACACCCGGATGGATTTAGGCGGATGCCAAGTGTGGCTAGGTTTTTCTGCAGGAAGAGGGGAGCGTTAGGAATGGGTGAGAAGAGAGAGCATGGGGGAGATCATGGGCGGAGTGGGGACTGGGGAAGAAGATGGAGAGTCAAAGAAAAAACAAGGGAGGAGATTTTACTTGCTTGCTCTGTCTAGTCCACAACAGCATCGAGGACACCACTGCCTAGACTTCACTGTATCTTAGACTAGCACGCCAACAGCTAGTAATTTGATAATACTCCTACTTACTATGTATTAGAGGTATAGTATTATCTAGTCACATCAGTTTGACCATAGGGTTTTCGTTTTACAGCTTTCATTTCAACATATTGTAGTATTTTCAACGGAAAATAGGTGGACGAACTACTACTAGTAGTAGTAGTAGCCGCGATATGGACACATGTACTTTCATCTTGTTCCCCTATGTGGGCTCCCCAGATTATTCATCCGTGAAATCCCTGTTATGCATACATCCACGTTCCCATGATCAGTGAGCCGTGGAACATAACCGACAGGTACCATTACAACATCCAAAACATAACGAAATACAAGACTTACATAATTGCCATTATGGCTACATCATCATTAGCAACAGAACATCACCAAGCATAGAGCCCAATCGTGCCTCAACCTACAGACAACTAACTGGGAAGACGGCCTAGCTCGATGGACGTCACTTTAAACTCCTGAAAGTCTGGCCAAGTAAATAGCCTGGGACACAGCCGTGAGTACTTTTGAATGTACTCGCAAACCACCAAGATAAGTGAACAAAGGAAACGAAATTTTTGGCAGTGGCGAGATAGCTCTATCTGGGTTGCTTTTGGAAAACCCTAGACTAAATTTTGAAGTTATGGCATCTCCATATCTTTGTTGAAAAAGAGTTTTGAAAACATGCTTCTGTTTTGTAAATCAAGACCTCTCCATATCTTTGTTGAAAAAGAGTTTTGAAAACAGTTTTGTGGTTAAAACCCTTTTTAAACATCTTTGACCCCTCGGGTCAAAACAAAGCCTTCGAACTCGGGTTCCCCTGGAACCTTCGTCCTCAGAGTACTTGTTTTCCCAAACAAGCACAGTTTGGGTACTCCTAGCCAACACCTTTACAACCGTACTTGACCGTGGACACGGCTATTCGAATAGATTATACTCTGCAGAGTTTGCACACTTTACCCACAAGAATCAATACATCCGTCGGGATACAACCACGGCCCACTACTACTGTAGATGGGGGTCCGGATAATCAAACCTAACCTTTCGCTTGTCTACACTAGCAAAGGCATGCTTTTCCTCTTGGGTTTGTTCTCCCCGGCAACGAGTATGTGGCTCCCAGCCATAGTCCTTCCATCCGTACACGCGCATACACAAGCCACAACTTGGCGTATACCTTAAATCTGGAGACTCCACTTCCTTCCGTACTACCTAGGTCATACCGTCCGCGGGAGACCCAATTGTTGCACCAGCCTCCTGCCAGGTCAGGCTCACTCTTGCTGAAGCACGCGACAAGCTTCATATCCTTGATCTGGTGGGGCCTGCCTGAAATTCCAGAGATTTCTCCCTATAAGCATGGTAGAATTGCCTCGGCTAAAGCGGACAAACTATGAGTTAAGCCCCAGCAACCTAGGGTAATGTGGTTGCGCGGATAAAATTGTTCCAATAAAGGCGTAGAACATCCCATCACATTTCCACTTCTTCTCATCACCATTTCTTTTGTTAAAACTTCCAATGGGAACGATGCCTCTTCCTAGGGTTTTACAAAAGCCGTTTTGAAACATTTGTAGTATGGAAGAATCCCAAAACAGTTTATTTCCTCAAAACCGGGGTTTCCAAGGAGGTAGGATGCTAACCATCGTACTCTCAGTCTAAAGGGAGTAAAAGATAGGTTCATCGGGGTGGTGCCTCGAAGGACACAAAGTCATAACTTGGAGGAGCCAAGTTACTATCGCAGTATTTGTAAAACAAAATATGCAGGTAGACTATGCAATTTGTAAAGAAGGTATAAAACAGGTAAAAGAGACTAGGACATATAACGGAGTTCGGGAAGTGGTGGCTTGCCTATGATCAGCAATAAGTCCCTGGACTTCTTCAGATGACCAAGAATACCTAATAAAATAATAATAAGAAATCTCGTTCTTCTTGTCGTCAGACACTCACACTATCGTTGTCATCGGGTACACATGCAAGCAGACAAAACCACAATCAATCCAAGGCATACAAGCATCAAACCACACAACAAAAAAATATGAGAAGTACTACTGGACTTGGGAGGTTTTGGGGAAGTGGGATTCAAAGGGTGGAATTTACAAGATTGCCACTAGGGTGTTTTCTCTTGGAAGATAGTTGTCAAGGCTAGATACAAAGATCTTGGATTAGGGATCTGTGGTCAGTAGGATATCAATGTGCAAAGGTGATATCCTCATATGGGTGTGGTCAAGACAAAACCATCACAAGTGGTTTCACTTGATTATCACTTTTCTAGATTTAAATATGCTTTTGATAGTGAATTAAACTCTAGTTTGAGGAAATAATTCACCTGAAAAGTTCTGGAGCTCCAAAAACTATTTCCTTGGATGGTTTGGTAATACTTGCTGTACTGAACCACCTAGAGTTGGAATCATGTCCAAAGAATTACCAGAATGCCCTCAGGAAATTCCTAAAGACAGTTTTGTACAGTTTTTCTCCTTTCCACCAGATTAATTCTACAGGTGATATTGAGTTGGTTCCAAGGGAAGGTGATATGTATTTAAAATACATTTCTGTAAAAATTGGATTCACTCATTTTGGAGTTTCCAAACTCCTGGAGTGATTTAATTAGTGAAAATACCCATCCCAGAAGTATTTAAATCACTAAAATTCATCCTCAGCTCAATAAATTATGTGCTGCTGGGATTTGGTAGGTATTGGTACTGGGGTGTACTAGGATATTGAATCAGGTCAAAACCACATTTGGTTAGACCTAGGGAATTTATCTAAGACAAAACGTTCCTAGTTTTGTTATTTTTACTAAAGGCAGAATACAGTTCACCTTGGTATGAGACCTGTGCTGGATGATAGGTACTTCAAATATCTTCCAGTAGGCCTTTGGTTCATCACCGATGCAAATGTAAAACTCACAGAGGAAATTAATTAAGGTTCCAGATACATGTTAGCAGATTAATTACCAGTAACTAGAGGAAATTATTTTGGACATGGGGTTGCCTCTGCATGTTTGAGAAAACATCAGAGAACCACCAGAAAATTTGATCTAGGCATCTGGACATGATTTACCATTTTATTTGGATTTAAAACAACTAGAGCTTCTCTGGAAAGATAGGTTAGCTAAAAAGAAAAAGAAAAAAGGGTACAGCGGGCCGGATCTGGGGAGACTTTGGGCTGCAGGGGACGATTTAGCCCACGGCAGGGCAGCACGACGCGCGGGAGGTCTCGGTTCGAACCTGATGAGCAGGTCCCGCTATCAGTGAGCACGGGGTGCCGAGGAGGTGTCGATGGATCTAGGTCGTACGTTTAAGGCGTGATGGACGGCTCGTGCTCGTCGTCATCGCAGCGATAGAGCGCCGGGGACAGAACCCTAGCTCGCCGGAGAGAGAGGAGGGGAGCTCACCAGAGGGCTCGGGAGGCGGCGCGGAGGGTACAGGGCCATGTGGTCAACGACGCTGAGCAGATCGGTGGGTGGCACGAGGCAGTTTGACACCGGGAAGAAGCTCGTGCGACAGCGGCCGAGAGTAGACTCGTCGGAGCTCGACGGCGATGATAGAGGAGAGGGTCCTGGGCAAAAAGAAGGGCACCGTTAGATGTAGGAGAGCAAGGGGATCACATGGGCTGACACGCAGAAGCAATAGAGCAGAGGGGATGAGCCTTGCTCGATTTTGTGAGGAGGCCAAGGCCCTCATCTTCTTCTTCCTCGGACAGCGTGCTCGGGGGAGGTAAGTGGGAGTGAGAGGAAGGAAATGAGGGCAGGGGAGAGCTGGGGGAAGGGCTACTAGACTTTATACCAAGAGGGAGGGCTAGGTGGGGTGAATTACCATTTAGGACAAGGGGGAGGGCAATGCTGGCCAGGGATTGGTCCAGAGGGAGGTGGAGAGGGGTAGGATGGTAATTCGGTCGTGTTGGACCAGAGAGGGAGGGGTGGCATCAGTGGTACTTAATGGGGGACAAATGTTGTAAGATCTTTGTTGTCTCTCTCTCTTAGTACTAGTTCAAGGGCAAAATGTTTAATTGTTGGGTGGGCTATAGTGGTGGTCGACCAGTGGTGTGTCCTGGTGCTAAGGGGAAGCTTTGTTCAAGTTTTGATGGAGTTTGGAAGTGGTTAGAATAACAGATTTGCTAAAATGGCAAATTTGATCCAATTGATAGATGGATTGGTAGACCAGGTCATATAGATGATCATGGCTGAGAGAGTTTGAATTACTTTTATTTGAGGTGATCTAGAAATGATGGCAAAGTTTGTTGAAAATAAGGTTGCCATGAAATATGAGTCATGAAGCCTTCTAAACCATGTGGGTTTAATCAACACAGAGATCCGTTTGGAGCAAGAGAAAAAGGTTTTGATAGACATTAATGAGTAGAACACAACCATGCAGAGAGTTGGTCCGTAGGAGGTTGTATGGTGGTGTGAGCTTCTAGCCAAGTTGGCAGTATGACTAGTTTTGCGGGAAATGTTATTTTCTTGTCTGCAAAACCATCATGGACAAGTGGGTTGGAGAAGGATCTAACCAGCGTCCATTGTTGGCCTTAGTAGTCCTTAGTATGGTTAACAATATGGTTCAAGTGTATTTCCAAAAATGCACAAGGTTTGAGGAAAGGAGGCATTCAAAAAGGTGATGTTGAAACTGTTGAGGAATTTGACTAGAGTATGAGAGGAATGTTCTTGGAGGAGTTGCAAGGTATCAGAGCTTTACTAAGGGGGTGATATTGAGGTGTAGAGTGAGTAGAGGAGATCCTTGCTTGATATTGGTCTTCATGAACTTGGAAACATCTAGAATGGAGATCCTAGAATTGATCTGGTTAAGGGGTTTGGATGATCACCTAGTGGCTAGGGATCAGATCTAGGTTGGCATCCTTGCTTAGGGATGGATGATTTGGAAACATCCTGAGCCTAGTGATGAGCTCCTAGGGTGGCTCATACTACTTCCTAAGCAAACAAGCCAAATAGCAGAGCAAAGCACTCATCAGACAGCAGATCAAGGCAACTCATCTTATACTAAGCATAACCACTA
This sequence comes from Avena sativa, assembly GCA_916181665.1. NCBI lineage: Eukaryota > Viridiplantae > Streptophyta > Magnoliopsida > Poales > Poaceae > Avena > Avena sativa. Next base: position 535,077,589 of record OV702289.1, on the reverse strand, counting down.
ATGAGGTTACCATCAAGCCTAGCTTGGGGTAAGGTTGGGGAATTTTGAAGAGGTTGAGTTTTGAATAAGATGAGGGTTCTTGGTACCTCTACCAAGAGTAGAATTTAAATGTTTGGAACAAGAGTTTTGGGAAAACTAAGGGTAAGATTAGTTGAGTGTTCTATCTTGAAAACATAAGGAGATTGTAGTATATAACTCTATAGTTTTGTTAATAGAAGCTACCAAAAGAGTTTTGGTTACATAGGCATCTTGGCTCCTATTTTGAAATGCCAGAACGTTTGAGAATATGTAAAGTAAGACAAGATAGTTTTGGATAAAAGCTTTTGTCAACTGAGGGTGAGCTAAGGAGTATCCTAAGATCCACATCATAAGCACAAGTGCAAACACACAAGCATTGCACCAAAGAACAAGAAAAAGTTTTTGTTCCCCCTGATTTTTGCATTCTGGACAGCTAATCAGGGTTGCTGAAATTGGGATGTTACACCCTATATGCAGAAGTTGTAGCACAAAACCGAAAATATATACACCAGATATAATGCATGGTACGGGTGTATCCGTGTATTTTTGGCATGTTGCATGTGTTCATATATGTTCGAGTACAAGGTACATGGAATTACACGTGTACAACATGCAACCGCGTAGCAAAATGAGAGACGTGCATGGATACCAGATTTCGCTCAAGTCAGGCAACGTGCATGGCTTTGTGTGGCTCCGAATCACTGACATGTGGGACATATTTAGGTCGGCCCCACCTGCCAGTGAGAATCTACATGCATCATGCGCTTGGAGCCACTAGGTACGTCCACAACAGAAATTATAATTTGCAAATAGTTGCATTGGCAACAAGCTATTGCACGTGGCACATTCAGCTTTTCAGAAAATGTGAAATAAATCATGAACATAGATCATATTTATATAGTTCATCTATAAATTTCCATCCCAAAAATATTACTAGTACATGGTTTGGCCACCACAAAATGAACAAATGAACAGAAGATATTGTTCGATTAGGTTTTTCCTTTTCATTCACACAGGTAACATAATATCTTATTGTGCGACCGAATATTGTAGATGCACAATATACGATATAGCCAATGTTGCGGATTTATTTCACACTTTTTGAGAACTCGAAAGTGCAACAAATAATAAAGGGTTACGGGAGCAACAAGTTGCAGAATATTCAACCCACACAGACTAAAAATATGGCTTGTATACAAAAGGAGTCTGATCAAATTGGAGGCCTTGCACTTATGTTGCAGCGAAATGAGTGTTAGAGTACATCAATTTAACGACTAAGGCCATACGATACAAATCAGGCCAAGGAAATAATTCAAGATACGCAAATCCTTATTCCATATGATCACTAAGTTTAACCCCTCTCCCTTGAAGCGTTAATTATGCCGGTTCCAATCCTTCGTGTTGGCCAAGCTTGGGACAAACCACAACGGAGTCTGCCACTAATTCCAGCCAATGTTGGTTGAGAAACCAAGAACGGCGTCTTGAGCATTCATATTGAAGCGGCATATTTTAGGACAAATATTGTATCCACTAAGACTAACTGCATGTGGCGAGGTGTATACATAATTGCTCCTCGTTAGATATCCAGGGCCAAGAAGTTCTACCATGCCAACTGGAATAGTAATCGGATAGTTCAATCCAAGGAAGGTAGAAAATGCTCCAAGGTCTAAAACCCTCCGCCATTCCCTCAGTGGAAGCAACCTACTAGTGTCAATTGAGAACACATGGAAGCAAAACCCAGTAGAATATTGCGGCCATAATGATAACCAACATTTTCAGCAACAGGATAACCACGATAAGTAGTGTCATACTGCATATCACTAACGCCCACAGTATTGATCAAAATAAGGCTACCACCATCATGAGATATTGCTAACCACCACGGATTAGGACCGTACTCACAATTCTCGTCAAAATCAGGTGGCCCCAGAAGACGCACAGGACCATGCAACGGAAGCACATTCAGAGGTCAGTTGAGAAAAATTTGAATGATCAAGCTTGAAAATTTAAGGGTGTAAATTTTACCCCATGCTCGAGGATCCCATGCATAAACATTGCGAATTTGAGTTACAACATAGACAACTCCCTTGTGGATAATTGCATCGTGGTAGCTAAACATGCTGAACTAGTTCTCAAGAACCATCCACATACCATGAGAACCATCAAAGAAGGCAATTACCTTGTCGAAGATGGCCAGGACAGAGAAATCCTTATAGTTCCTAGCACCTATGGGAACTCGGTAAATGGCTATCTTCAATAGATTAGTAGGCTGACTAGCCGCCATAAACTTAAGTACCTCGAGTGTGGCCCCAAAATCGAAGATCACTGGTAGAGGAATCCGGCGACGAGTGAACACATTCACAAGCTCCCAGTTCCAGGCGAGGCCAATAGTGGCGATCCAATCTCCATGGGAGCCTGCCAACTTCTTACAATATAGCATCACAGCACCGGAGGAGGACTTGTCCAGCGGTGTCATCTTGCACAAGGTCCACCTGAACTTCTTCTGTGGCTTCTACTTGCCCCTACCGTAATAGTAGCTGCCCCTCTAGAATTGCTTCATGCAATTGTCACGGTAGAAGACATTGTACTCACGTGGTAGCTCAATTGGGTGATAGTGAAGAACACAGGGGAGACCAAACTGATGAGATTTCACCAGGGATGCACTATGTGTTGCTGAGTAAAGATAATGTTTGCAGCAGGCGACGAGGCTCGCAGCGGTGATGACGTCGCATCTGGCTGATATTTCTTCAAGGGGGGCATCGAAAAACACCCTAGAAGTGTCACTGTCATTGATCAATTGGGAAATCATGAGGAAGAGCTCGAGCAGGTGGGGGCGATAGAGTTTGGTTTTGATTGGGGTTTTGGAGGAGAGAGCAAGTGGCTGCTAGCAGGACGAGACAGAAAACAGTCTATCAAACTGGGCGCTGGAGCTGATCCCAAAGCGGCATGGCAGCGTTGGTGCATGCCTGTATTGGTGTGTGAGTGGGAATGGCTGTCGCCGGGACAATAGAGGTGAAGTGAGGATGGCGATCGAGGCAAAGAGAAATACAGAATGAAATAAAACCAAGTGTGCCTTCTTTATCTCTGCTAAATCTACTATGCCTCTCGAATTGGGCTACAAAGATGCTCCGAAAGAGGCATGGCAGCATTAGTGTGTGCTAAGGTGGGCGAGTGGGGATCATCGAGAATATGGAGAGGAAGAGGACAGAGAGCAAAGGAAAATAGAATAAATCAATTGAAATCGTACCGCCTACCGAGCATGGTTTTTCTCTCTTCTCTATGTTTCTTGGTGCCTATCGAGTAAATAGGTCAGGCCTTTCTAGTAGTATGACATAGCTAGCCTAGCATGGGATGGAGTTGTATTGTCCTGTCAAATAAATGGTCATGGTAGAGAGACAGTTTGGAGTATACTCGGAGCTCCTCTTGCCAGACATAATAATCCTTGGATCTTCTACATTCATCATCTTGTGTAGGCACATTTGGAACAAGTAATGTACTATGATACATTGCAAATGTATCTATAATTTTTGATGTTCCATGCTTGGTTTTATCTACTTTCTTATGTTTTGTCCACACTTTGGAGTACTTTTCATATGATTTCTTGGACTAACCTATTAACAAGAGCCACAGTGCCAGCTGCCTATTTTCTGCTGTTTTTGGTTCCAGGAAAGTCAGAAAATGAATATTTTACCGGAAGACTCACGGAGCCAGAATACGAGACGGAGAGGGGCCACAGGGTGGCCACACCACCCCTAGGCGCGGGTCCCCCTTGGCCGCGCCAGGGCATGGTGTGGGCCCCCTGGCCGCCCACCGACCTTGCCTATAAGAAGCCTCCTGATGCACAAACCCTAAATAGTAAAGCCTCCAGCCACAAAAAGTTCCGCAGCGCCACCGGCACCGAAGGGGAGATTCTAGGGACAGAAAGTATCTATTCCGGCACCCTGTCGGGACAAGGAAGTGCCCCCGGAGCCATCTCTATCGATCTCCACCACCATCTCCATCACCATTGCTGATTCCCATGATGAGGAGGGAGTAGTTCTCTCTCAAGGCTAAGGGTTCTACCAGTAGCTATGTGTTCATCTCTCTCTATTTATGCATGATCTTATAGAGATCATGAGCTTGTAATCTATAAATCTACCTTGCTACTCAAGTGCTTTAATAGATCTCTGCTCTCCCCATGTGTGTGAAAGTGACAGCATGCACACCATGGTGGCACTTAGGCTAGAGATTACAAATACTTGTTATGAGTTATATTTGCAGTTGGATGTCTTTATGAAATTGTGGTGTTTGTTTGAACCATCTGGTGCTCAAAGTGACAGTGTGGGCTAATCTAGATGGGAAAGGCTTACTTTGAGGTGTGCTGTTATAGCCCTACCATGGATTAGAGTGTCCAACCGGAGAGTAGATCAGAGTAGTATCATGAAGATAATATATTTATATGAGAGTGTTCACTAGTGAAACTATGATCCCTAGGCCTTATTTCTAAGCATTGAAACACCGTTTGCAACTAGATCTGTTAAATGTTTGCTTGCTTCCATCTTTATTTCAGTTTGCCTTTAGTCTTTTCCACGCCATCAAGATATTTTCTATCACCGTTACCACTTATAATTATCTATACCACTTGTATTTCACTATCTCTTCGCCGAACTAGTGCACCTATACACCTGACAAGTGTATTGGGTGTGTTGGGGACACAAGAGACTTCTTGTATCTTGATTGAAGGATTGCTTCAGAGGGGATACCTTTGACCACTTGCTCCCTGAGTTTGATAAACCTTGGGTGATCCACTTAAGGGAAAACTTGCTGATGTTCTACAAACCTCTGCACTTGGAGGCCCAACAATTGTCTACAAGAATAGAAGTGCGTAGACATCATACTACTATAACTAATAAACACATAAAGGTTCCACCGGTACTTAAGGAACCAAAACTGGAATATTACTCTCGAACTCTTGTAGTACAACAACAAAATTCTCACAAAATGGGTACCAGTACCATTTGTACACCCACACGATGCCACCTCAAATAAGCTTGCCGGCCACACCACCAATTTCCTCTCCCCTGTCAGCCTCTACGCCCCCGTTACCAGACCCCAAATCGACCATCTCTCTGTTCAATAAAGAAAAAAAGTCGACAATGTCTCAAAAAATCAACCATCCACCAAAAGAAAATCCATTGTCTAATGCTTCCCGTTCATTATGAATGGACGGTTGCAATTGCTCGAGTGTCGCGAGAGTAGTCATATGAGCTACTGGTTGTAGCTCCGCGAAAGCACGCGCCTAGAAGCGGCAGAAGAATTTATTCTCTGTCAGTGACGGAAGAAGATCGACGATATATAGTACCAAATCAACAAGTCGGTGCCTTTATCCCGATGACCAGTGAGAGCTGACACGAGTGGTGAACAGCTTGAAGCGCAGCAAAACAGAACAGGTTCCTTTATCCGTCTAACCAGTAAGGCATACAATACATACACCTCCGGTCTGATTTAGGATGGTCACATAGTGCTAACTTAGACTAGTAACTTGCACATGTACCTTCATAGTGGGTAATAACATGTGTGTACTATCATGCAAGGCCTAAATAATTAGGTTGTAGAATCATATACTAGTCTTGGTATGTGTGATGTTATGGTAAGTAGCTAAGTTATTACGTCCCTTTTTTTCATTAATTATCTCTAAAAATACATTTAATTCGAGAAAAGTATATATGATTACTTGTAATTCAAGTTTGTCAAGATGCAAAATCTTAGGAAGAAGTTGAACCTCTTGTCAAAACTCTCTATGGTTTTTGATATATTAATTAACCATCCGATGGGTACCTCCAAAAGCTTTTTCTTAAAACTTTCAAAGAAACCTACAATTTACTTGTAGTTCAAATTTGAACTAATTTTGATGAATCTACATAGAGTCATTCAAGTGGCAAAGTTAGCTAGGAAGTTTGAAAACTCACAAAACATAGGAATCGTTAGTACAACATGTTGGTCTACTATATATACTAGTAAGTTGCACGTGCTCTGCACGTGAGGCTCAGATAATAGACGACTGACATATCATCCCTAATTAAAATTATAATAGGTAAAGCAGAAAAAATATAAATTTGATCAACATCTATAAAGTATGGTTGTATATTGGGTTCTTCTACTTTTTATCATTTGTAGAAGTCAAAGATTATTAGCTACTTAAGACTTGAATTTTTTGGTAACATGGTCTAGAGAAATGAGGGAGGAGATTCTAGTATGATGGAGAAGTGTGTTTTGAGAGGTTTGTGCATAGCATTCATTGTGTTGAATACTATCAATAGAATCTTCTAGATGGTACGATGGAAAAGAAGATCCAAAGGCCGAAAATGTTCAAATTCATGAGTCTCGATCCAACGGTCAATATTCAAACTTATTCGTACACTATATAGTGGTAAGATGTCTAAAAACATGGCTTGTGGCATTCAGATCCATACTCTTTAGATTGTCTTTACAGAAAGGAACAATCTCTTCATCACTCGGAAAATTAAGAATGATCTTTCCTGATATTTGGAAACTCACATGGATGACATTGTTTACTAATAGAAGATTCACCCATCTGCGTCCGAAAATACAATTAATTCAAGACCAATCTATTGCATTTACTTGAAGCTCAGTTTGATCTAATTTCGTTAAATTGTCAAGATGGAAAATCTTAGTAAGAAGTTGAACCTGTTGTCAAGACTCTCGGTGCTGGTTTGTGATATTTAAATTAGCCCCCAATGGTTACCTCCAAAAAAACATAAAACTTTCAATGCAACCTAAAATTTACTTGTAGTTCAAAATTGACCTAATTTCAGTAAATCGACATAAAGTCACTTTCAAGTGGGCAAAGTTAGCTATAGGAATAAGTTTGAACACTCATAAAACACAAGAATCATAAGTACAACATGACGGTCCACTATATATGTCTGAAAGCTTGGCTTGTGGCATTCAGATCCATTTCCTTTAGACTTTCTTTACGAAAATGAATAATAATCTCATCATTACTCGAAAAATTGAGAATGTTCTTTCCTGATAGTTGGAAACTCACACTAACGGTACTGATTACTACAAGAAGATGCATCCATCTACCTCCAAAGAGACATTTAAGTCAAGAAAAATCTACCGCGCTTACTTTAGCTCAAGTTTGAGCTAATTTTTCATTAAATTATCAAGATGCAAAATCTTAATTAGAGAGAAGTTAAAAACCTATTATCAAAACTCTCTGTTGGTTTATGATATATTAATTGACCCCCCAATGGGTACACCTCCAAAAGTTTTTTTAAATTCTTTAGAAGCATACTACAATTTAGTTGTTGCAGTTCAAGTTTGACCAATGTTTGATAAATATAGGCATGAAGTCATTCAAGTGGGGCAAAGTTAATTAGCTATAGGGAGTTTGAAAACTCATAAAACATGGGAATCATAAGTAAAACACGTTGGTCCAATTAATATGTCTAGAAGCTTGGCTTATGGCATTGAGATCCATATTCTTTAGACTTTCTTTATAGAAAAGAACCATCTCGTCATCACTCGGAAAACTCAGAATTTTCTTTCCTCATCGTTGGAAACTCAAACCGACAACATTGTTTACTACAAGAAGATGCACCCATCTACATCCAAAAATACATTTAATTCAAGAGCAATCTATCGCTCTTATTTGTATATCAAGTTTGACCTGATTTTGTTAAATCGACAAGTCACTAAAGTTTGACCTAATTTTGAAAAATCCTAGTACTAACTTGGGTTTTACGTATAAGAAACCATTGGTCCATTTTGTGTGATAATTGGGGCGGTTGCATTTTCTTTTAACTATGGTAGTTCTCGTAGGAGCGAGGTGCTTGAGAGTTAACACGGTGGGTGGAAGTACAAGTTACATCAAGGACCTCATAAAAAATGAAAATTGCATCTAAGTCCATGCATTTACGACAAGGACCTTGAAACTGAGTAATGAAATGTGTGCTTTGAGGTTTGCACATACTAGCATTCATCGTGCTAAATACTATAATATAAGTAGAATCTTTCTAGATGCTAAGAATGGAACAGAAGATCCAACGGTTAGTAATGTTTGGATTTTCTAGTCTTGAACAAATGGTCAATGTTCCGTACACTATATAGTGGTATGGTATTGTAAGAGATATAAGACAAGATAAAGATATGATAAGAATTACTACTGTGAATGGCCGATCTAATGGTAGGTCTTGTAGGAGTGAGGTGCTTGAGAGTTAACACGGTCGGTGTAAGTACAAGTTACATCAAGGACCTCATAGAAATGAAAATTACATCCAATAAGACCATGCATTTAACACAAGGACCCTAAAACTGAGTAATGAAGTGTGTGTTTTTAGGTTTGCGCACACTAGCTTTCATCGGGCTAAAGTCTATCAGTATAATCTTTCTAGATGCTAAGAATGGAAAATAAGATCCAATGGTTAGCAATGTTTGGATTTTCTAGTCTTGATCAAACTGTCAATGTTCTGTACACTATAAAGTGGTATGGTATTGTAAGAGATAAGACAAGATAAAGATAAGATAAGAAGTACTGTGAATGGACAATCTAACTGTAAGTCTCGTAGGAGCAAGGTGCTTGAGAGTTAACACGGTCGACGAAAGTACTAGTTACATCAAGGACCTCATAAAAAATGAAAATTGCATTCAAGTCCATGCATCATTTAGCACAATGACACAATGAAACTGAGCAATGAAGTGTGTGTTTTGTGGTTTGCACATATACTAGTGTTCATCATGCTAAAGACTATCAATAGAATCTTTCTAGATGCTAAGAATGGAAAACAAGATCCAACGGTTAGCAATTTTTAGATTTGTCAGTCTTGATCCAATGGTCAATGTTGAAAGTTAATCCGTACACTATGAAGTGGTATGGTATTGTAAGAGTTAAGACAAGATAAAGATAAGATAAGAAGTACTGCGAATGGTCGATTTAATGGTAGGTCTCATAGAGCGAGGTGCTTGAGAGTTAACACGGTCGGTGGAAGTACAAGTTACATCAAGAACCTCGTAAAAAATGAAAATTGCATCCAAGTCCATGCATTTATTACAAGAACCCCAAAACCGAGCAATGAAGTATTGTGTGTTTTGAGGTTTGCGCATACTAGCGTTCATCATGCTAAAGACTATCAGTATAATCTTTCTAGATGCTAAGAATGGAAAGTAAGATCCATCGGTTATTAGTAATGCTTGGATTTGCCAGTCTTGATCAAACGGTCAATGTTTCATACACTATACAGTGGTATATATGGTATTGTACATAAGAGATAAGACAAGATAAAGATAAGAAGTATTGTAAATGGCCGATCTAATGGTAGGTCTCGTAGGAGTGAGGTGCTTGAGAGGTAACATAGTCGATGGAAGTACAAGTTAGATCAAGGACATAATAAAAAATGAAAATTGCATCCAAGTCCATGCATTTAGCACAAGGACCCTGAAACTGAGCAATGAATTAAGTGTGTGTTTTGAGGTTTGCGCATACTAGCGTTCATCATGCTCAAGACTATTAGTAGAATCTTTCTTGATGCTCAGAATGGAAAAGAAGATGCGACGGTTAGCAATGTTTGGATTTGCTAGTCTTCATCCAACGGTCAATGTTCAAAGTTAATCCGTAAACTATATGAAGTGGTATGGTATTGTAAGAGATAAGACAAGATAAAGATAAGTTAAGAAGTATAGTACTGCGAATGGACGATCTTTTAAATAACCTTCCCTCCCGATGTTTGGGAAGCAAGTGAAAATTTTGAAAACCGGAAAAGTTTGAATTTTTGTGCGCCAAGGAACAAAGTGGTTTCCTTCCTATGTACTCCTTGTCCCTACTCCACACAAACGCGCACCTACCGAACATGCCAGAGACACATAGCCGCCGTACCAAGGCACATGTGCGCAGCGCCACGCTGTGGACGAGGGAGAGATCAGCCGGTCCGGTGCGCGAGGGGAAAGGGGAGGAGAGATGGTGTCATGGTAATGACCACGGTAGTCGCTACCAGGCGTAGAGATTGGAAGGATTTGGGGTAAGAGCGGGAAGCCATCTGCGAAGCGAGATGAGGGAAAATATGCAGGGGTTTACCCAGGTTCTGCCCCTATAGGGTAAAGACCTACTCCTTCTAGATTGTATTATCGAGGGAGTTACAATGGTGGCGAGCTCGGTGGCTAGGCAGCGAGACGATGGGGAGTATGATGGAACGTGAGTATAGAGAGTACCCTAGGGAGGCTTATATAGGGGGTGCCTCACTAGGGTTTACAGATATACAACCGAATGAGTTAAGGACTCAGAGGATTTGACCTAATCCTACTGGGCCTAGCTACGCATCTAGGCCTCTAGCTTCTAGTCGCCAGGCTTCCTTTCCAGTCGTATTCTAGTCGCCATCCTGCAGGCCCACTATTAGAGGTCCTAGTCCAATCGAAACGTCCTACTGGACATACCCCGTTCGGCATATCCCCGTCAGATGGAGGATAGCAAAGGAGAGAGAAAACACACGGTTTGTTTTGCGTGCATAGGACCTGCAATTTACTACTAGTAGAGTGTACACTGTAAGGCCATAGGAGTACCTCTTGTCAAGAACCCATCATAATTTTGCTCTGACATAGAATCGCCTTCAACTCCTCTTCGATGCTGCCCTCTTCCCCTACCAATGTTTTATTATCTCAGCATGTACAGCGCATGGAAAGAGGTGAGGATATGTCTAAGCAAAGAAATATACTACTCCTGCATTGTATAAAAAACAAACCTTAATAAGGCCTACTATGTGGCATCCACTAAGGTTCACCTTATACATAGTGGAAAAAATAAAGTTATCTTTAAGCCTAAGGTGCACCTCAAGCTTGTGGGTTAACCATAGAGAATAGAAAAATCATCGCCCCTCTCTCCTTATTTCATGTGATCGTTTTCAAAAGGGGTTCAAAATTTTCAAGATGCAAAATCTTAGTAGCTAGAAGTCGAACTAGTCGTCAAAACTCTCTGTTCTTTCTAATATGTTAATTGACCGCTCGATGGGTACCCCCAAAAGCCTTTTTCATAAAACTTTCAAACCAACCTACAATTTATTACTTGTAGTTCAAATTTGACCTTATTTCGATACATTGACATAAAGTCATTCAACAAGCGGGCGGGGTCTACTAGGAACTTTGAATACTCATAAAACATGGGAATCATAAGTAAAACACATTGGTCCACCTAGCTAATATGTCTAGAAGATTGGCTTATGGCATTGAGATCCATATTCTTTGGACTTTCTTTAGGGAAAAGAATCATCTCGTCATCACTCAAAAAACTAAGAAATTTCTTTCATGATAGTTGGAAACTCACAGTGACGACATTGTTTACTACAAGAAGATTCACCCATCTACCTCCGAAAAGACATTTAATTCAAGAGCAATCTATCTCACTTACCTGTAGCTAAAGTTTTACTTAATTTCTTTAAATTGACAAGAAGTCACCAAAGTGCGCGAAGTTAGCTAGGAAGCTTGAAAAATCCTAGTACTAAAAACTTGGGTATTACGTATAAGAAACCGTGGTCCAGTTTGTGTGATAATTGGGGCGGTTGCATTTTCTTTTAATGTTGGTAGGTCTCATAGGAGCGAGTTGATTGAGAGTTAATATGGGTGGTGGAAGTACAAGTTACATCAAGGACCTCATAAAGAATGAAAATTGCATCCAAGTCCATGCATTTATTAGCACAAGGACCCTGAAGTTGAGCAATGAAGTGTGTGTGTTTGAGGTTTGTGCATACTAGCGTCCATTGTGCTAAAGAATATCAATAGAATCTTTCTAGACGCTAAGAATGGAAAAGAAGATCCAACAGTTAGCAATGTTTGGATTTGCCAGTCTTGATCCAACGGTCAATGTTCAAAGTTAAGTCATACAGTATATGAAGTGGTATGGTATTGTAAGAGATAAGACATGATAAAGATAAGATAAGAAGTACTACGCATGGCCAATCTAATGGTAGGTATCGTAGGAGTGAGGTGCTTGAGAGTTAACACGGTTAGTGGAAGTACAAGTTACATCAAGGACCTCGCAAAAAATGAAAATTGCATCCAAGTCCGTGCATTTAGCACAAGGACCCTGAAACTGAGCAATGAAGTACTGTGTGTTTTGATGTTTGTGCATACTAGCGTTCATCATGCTAAATACTATCAGTTGAATCTTCCTAGATGCTGAGAATGGAAAAGAAGGTCCAACAGTTGGCAATGTTGGAATTTCCTAGTCTTGATCCAACGGTCAATGTTCAAAGTTAATCCGTACACTATATAGTGGTATGGTATTGTAAGAGAGAAGACAAGATAAAGATAAGATAAGAAGTACTGCGAATGGTCATTCTAACGGTAGGTCTCAGAAGAGCAAGGTGCTTGAGAGTTAACACGGTCGGTGGAAGTACAAGTTAGATTAAGGACCTCATAAAAATGAAATTTGCATCCAAGTCTGTGCATTTAGCACAAGGACCCTGAAACTGAGTAATGAAGTACTGTGTGATTTGAGGTTTGCTCATACTAGTGTGTTCATCATGCTACTACCAGTAGAATCTTTTTAGATGCTAAGAATGGAAAAGAAGATCCAACTGTTACCAATGTTTGCATTTGCTAGTTTTGATGGAACGGTCAATGTTCAAAGTTAATCCCTACACTATGTAGCGGTGGTATGGTATTGTAAGAGATAAGAGACAGGATAAAGATAAGATAAGAAATACTACGAATGGCCAATCTAATGGTAGGTCTCGTAAGAGTGAGGTGCTTGAGAGTTAACATGGTCGATGGAAGTACAAGTTACATCAAGGACCTCATAAAAAATGAAAATTGCATCCAACTCCATACATTTAGCACAAGGACCCTGAAACTGAGTAATGAAGTACTGTGTGTTTTGAGGTTTGCGCATACTAGCGTTCATCATGCTCAAGACTCTCAGCTGAATCTTTTTAGATGCTATGAATGGAAAAAAAGATCCAACGGTTAGCAATGTTTGGATTTGCCAGCCTTGATCCAGTGGTCAATGTTTCAAAGGTTACCCATACACTATGTAGTGTGTGTTTTGTGCTTTGCGCGTACCGGCGTTCATCATGCTAAAGACTATCATTATAATCTTTCTAGATGCTAAGAATGGAAAAGAAGATCCAACGGTTTGTAATGTTTGGTTTTGCCATTCTTGATCCAACGGTCAATGTTCCAAGTTAATCCATACACTATATGAAGTGGTATGGTATTATACGTAAGAGATAACAAAAAATAAAGAGAAGATAAGAAGTACTGTGACTAATGATCGAGCTAATGGTAGGTCTTGTAGGAGCGAGGTTCTTGAAAGTAAACACGCTGGGTATAATTACAAGTTACATCAAGGACCTCATAAAAAATGAATATTGCATCCAAGTCCATGCATTTAGCACAAGTACCCTAAAACTGAGAAATGAAGTGTGTGCTTTGAGCTAGGTTTGCGCATACTAGCTTTCATCGTGATAAAGACTATTAGTAGAATCTTTCTAGATGCTAAGAATGGAAAAGAAGATCCAACGGTTAGCAATGTTCAAAGTTAATCCGTACACTATATGTAGTGGCATGGTATTGTACGAGATAAGACAAGATAAATATAAGATAAGAAGTAATACGAATGGCCGATCTAATGGTAGATCTCGTAGGAGTGGGCGGCAGGGTGGTGGCGAGGCGCCGGTCACCGGTGCGCCAGGTGGCGGGTAGTTGCTTCCACCGGGTGGCGCGTTCTCGTAGACCTCGTGCTCAGCCGCGTGGGAGGGGTCATGCTCGTCATCAAAGTTTAGGACACGGCCCTAGAGTTCGGAGTTCAGGCGGGTCCTGATGCGGCACTGGTGGTAGAGCGACAGCTCCCGTGTCATTTCTCACTCAAGGCGGTACTTCTCGCGCTTGGCTTGCTACGCGCGTGTTGCTGCCTCCAGTTATTGGCAGTACTCCTCGACCTCCATTGTCGTTGCGGTCAACAGGATCGGCATGGAGAAGGGACATGGCGGGGTAGTCATGCTACCCGCCATGTAAATCCTGTTGAAGCGATTGGATCTGGTGCGGAAGTGTCACATCCCAAGATTTTCCAAATCTTGTAATGTGAAAAATAAATAAACAAAATAAATTTTTGTTGAAAATCAGGGTGAAAAGAAACTTTTGTTTCTAAAAGGAAACTTAAAATCCCATCCTGAACAAACTTTGATTAAAGTTTGAATTCAACAAATCCAAATCAAGGGAAATGCATTCTTCAATGAATGTATCTGGAAATTTGAACACTTGGAAAATAAATCCAAATCCCTAAACCCTAATGGAAGGAAATCATTTCCAAAGTTATCTCCAAATCTATGGATTTGATCCATACCAAATTTGACAAACAAATAATCACAAAGGATCAAGAAAGACCTTAGAGATTGGTTTCACTTAGTTTGGAACCATAGACAAAATCTAATGACTATAATAAGATAAGGAAATTGAATTTCCAAAGCCTTTAAAGCTCTCATCTAAACCCCATACCAAATGGTGAACAAATAATCCTAAAGGGATTTATAAGGATAAACATTTATCAAAGGAAAATAAATTGTTTTGGAAACACTAATTTAGATCTTTTAATAAAAGACTTTGTTTTCAAATGAAAAGGTGAGCCAAATTAATTTTGGCCAAGCTTTTGTAATAAAATATTTTTGTTTTGATAAAATGAGTAAAGGTTTATTTAAATAAAATAATAAGGATTTAAATATCCAATTTTATTTAAGTAAAGGCTTTTCCCATTTTAAATGAACACCAAGTATTTTATTACTACTTTGAAATCTTTTATTAAAAAGGTTTTGATTAAAATGAGTAAAGAATTATTTAAATAAAATAATAAGGATTTAAATATCCAATTTTATTTAAGTAAAGGCTTTCCCATTTTAATTAAACACCAAAACTTATTTATTTATTTAAATAAGTTTCCAAGTATTCTTTTATTTTTCAAATAAAACCTTCTGGTTTGGTTTTGAAAATAATTGTATTTCAAATGGAAATTTTATTAAATAAATCAAACACTATTAATAAACTAAAGATCCATTTTATTTAATTAATAAATGGATCCTAAAATAAATAAAAATATTATTTCATTTTGGATTTGGATTATGTTGATAAACAGAACCAAATTCAAATGAAAAGTTTGTTGATTGTTTGAATTGATTGAGTGTTGTTTGATTGTTTGATTAATTGTTTTTTATTGCAAAACAGAAAAAGAATTAGAAAAAGAAAAAGATTTAGACAGAAAAAAATAGAGCAACCCAATAAGGCCCAGCAGCAGCCCACCTAGCCCACCTCTCTTTTCCCTCAGAAAACTTTTGGCACCAAATAGTTAACCCACACAGAGAGTGACAGACTGGACCCACTTCTCCCTCTCACTCACTCGCTGACGAGACGACCCCACCTCCTCTTACTCCTCCCTCGAACCGTTTTTCCTCACTCAGAAACCTACCCACGCAGAGGCTGACCCGTGGACCCCGTTCCCTTCCCCTTTCCCACTGACCAGAGGACCCTACCGCCACGCAGGCTTCTTCCTCCCCGCGACTCCTTCTCCCCTCACCGCGCGGCCGTTTCTGCCTTGATTTCTCGCGCTTGAATTCGCTTTAACGTTGCGATAATTTCTCGCCGTGACCTCGCTCTTTTAAACGCCTGTGACTCCTCTCTCGTTCCCCTCTGTCTCCTCCCCAAAGCACGCCACCAGGCCGCCCCAATTCCTCCTCGAGCTCCTCTGCTCCGACCACAACCTCCAGCCAATTCCGGCAGCCCCTCGCCGCCCCTTGCCTCCTCAACCGTGCTCTCGTGATCCCCACCTCCTGGCGATCATCCCCGTAGCACCAGCTCGTCCCCGAGCGCCCCTGAGCATCGGCAACGATAACCTCCAGCACCGCTGCCGTCTGCTTCTTCTCCGGCGACGTCTTCCAGGTGAACCAGACCGTCCCGCGCCTTCTAGTTCACGCACACGACTCTGTCTTGATCCTACGCATCTAACCGTGTCGTCATTTCGCTTTGAGGTGATCCACAGCTCCATCCTCGACGAGCACCAGGACCACCCGACGTCGCCACGAACTCCGGCGAGCAATCGCAGTCGTACCAGAGCGCCCCTCGTTGAACCGTCAGCATGTTGAGCATCGCCGTGACCCCCTAAGCCCGGTGAGCAACCCCTCTTTCTCCCGCCCCTCCTGTAGCATCGCCTCCGTCGTGGACCGACAGTTTCGCCGCCGTAGCCACCGCTCCGCCGCCAGTTTTTGGCCAGGGCAATAGGAACCGTTAGATCTGCATCTGATGGCTTGGATAGAATGACTAACCGAAGGGGTACACGTTGATCTGAGCCACACCTGCCCCTTTAAATCCAGCGGTCTGTATCACTCGATCCAGACGAACCGGTACCGACCAATCCCGAAGCGACGCGTGGCCAGGTCTGATTTAAAAACAGATTTGAAAACAGATTTTGATGCCATTTTCAAACCCTTGTATCTTTGGATCCACACGTCCAAAAATTACAAATTTTATGTCGTTGGATTCAGGAGAACAAGCCCTAACCAACCCTGCCCTTAGTTTACCAAATAGTATTTGTTAGATTGTTTAACTTTGCAGATTCTTTTGTGAGCTTGTTTAGATTAGAAAAATTGTTTGAAAATGTTTTTAAGGTTAAAACCTTTGCAAATTGGTTTGTTGTGACCTTACTGACCCTAGGAACCAACCCATAGTTTGGAAAATGGATTTGGTAAAGTTTAGGATGGAAACCTTGATTTAGCCCATTTCTAGCCAAATGAAAATGAAGATTTTGGCTATGAAAATGTTTTTGTAAAAGAAAACTTTGGAGGAAATGCTTTAGACCAAACCTACTGACCCAAACACCAAGTTTTGCAATAGCAACTCATTTGGTGAACCCTATAGGTTAATGCCCTAGTAAAATGACACTTTGTTTTGAAAATGGTTTTGAAGTAAAACCTCTTTGCAAATGACTTTGCCATTTTGGTAAATGACCAATTTGGAACCTACAAAGTTTAGAAGCCTAGTGAAGAACATCCTTACAATAGAACCAACCTTTGCATGCTTATGCATGACTTAGATCCCATTACTTTGTGTGTGAAAAAAATTGTTTGTTTGACTTTGGTTGGAATGTGAATTGAATTTGTGTTTGCTTGATTGGTGGATTGAGTTTGTGCCTTGCTTGATTGAATTGTAGTGACTTGAAGAGTGTGATTGTTGCAAGGACAAGGAGTGAACTTATACCCTCTACCAAAAAGGCAAGTGATGCTTCATATCTTTTGTCCCATTATTTTCACTATGCATTAGTGTTTTTGCTAAGTAAAACTTGCATGGTTTTTGTTTTGCTAGTTATAGACTTTGCTATAGGAAAACCTAGTAGATGAAACCTTAGTGGAAATCTTCCTAAGTTAAGAATCCTATTACTATCAAGCTTAGCCTAGCTAATAGAAAACAAGGATGGAATATATATTCATACTATGGAAAATTTCTAAGTCTGAGGACTTATGTTTTTGTTTAATAAAACAACTAAGTTAATGAATCTCCTGGGTGGATTGGGACTTGCAAGGTGGTTTTTGGTTGAGTGGTTCACAAGGCCCATGTTTATGGTTTACCTTAGTGTATCTCACTTGTGGATGGCCACCCAAGAAACAAAGAGATTTGAGATGTCAAATGTTGAGAAGCTTCAAGTGCAACCACTTGGCAATATGGGCTCTGCCATGATCATATAGGTTGCAAGAACTTAGCCATATGGACAGTTGGTGGTAGTGTTTGATAGGTTGGAGCGCGTCCATGATGGTTTAAGGGAAAGCTTCTGAAAGATCTTGTCTTGGGAAACCAAGTCTTGTGGGGAAAGTGCACCACCTCTGCAGAGTGAAAAATCTAAGTACTTAGCCATGTCCCTGGTAAAGGACAATTTGAGCATCAAGACATGGAAGCAATCAAGAATCTCATCATTCCAATTTCTAAATTAAAACTTGTGGGGGAACAAGGGTTGTGTGAATTCTTCAATCTTTGATGGAGAGATGGCTTGGTACAAGGATCTTGAAATCTTAGATTGGGAAAAATGATTTTGCCAAGCACTTCAGTCATTGATTGGTAGATGCCTCGAGAAGGATCTTCAGTCTTTGATTGGTAGATGCCTTGGGAAAGTTTTTGCCAAACAAAAACTTAGTATTTTCAAAATGATAGGGAAAAATCTATTTTGAGCAATGCAAGCCTCAACTCCACTTAGCCAAATGCATATAGATGTTAGACTCCACTATACTACCAAAGTATCACTTGCCAATACAATTCAAATGTATTGACCCTTGTGGCTGTAACTTGTAATGTTGCAGGTTTGATTGATTTTAGTGAAGATTGATGATTAGGAGTCATGAGTCTACACTCAACATGCTTGCCTGTGGCACACGAAGATGAAGACTTATGTTATTTACTTATTCCATAAACTCTTGTATTAGGCCTTTGGCCCTGAGTTGTAAAAGACTATGTTTTATCTCTGGAATGACTGTAATAAACGACCTTTGTTTCTGTGTACTTCATCTTAAACTGTGGATGCTAGCATTGATCCAGGGACTAGCATTGCAATCACAGGGATCCTTTCCTTTACAAAGGAGGGATCTTACAGATGGTATCAGAGCATTGTGTTGCCTGTAGGATTTGTAACCCTAGGATTGGACAAAAACCCTTAGAAAAATAGGAGTTGTTTTTGTTCCAAAACTTATTTACAAAACAATCTTGTAAACTCTTTCCTCAACCATTTTGGTTTCAACTCTACTTCTCTTCTATTTCAACTTGATGGAAAAACCTACCCTTTGACCAAAGACTACACCATGTGCAAAGGACTTCTTCAACACCTTCAACTCTAATGACTTCAACTTCTTCAACTTTAAATGACTTCAACATCTTCAACATATTCACCAAGGACTTCCAACTTGGATATCACTAAGGACTACAAGTGAGACAAGAAATATTTCTCAAGACTTGAAGACTAAGGAAACACAACTTAGAAGGAACCATCATCATCTTTGAAGTATATGTGACCAAGACACAAGAATTCTCCAAGGATACAAAGATCTTTTCAAGAAGAATCAACCAAGGATGGAAAGATCACAAGTGAACCATATAGATGGACCACCATATTATAGTTAAGTCTAACACACCAACTTATGTGGTGTAACAAAAATTATTTTTGGTTGCCTAAAAATGTGCTTGAAAACTTGTTGATTGAGTGGAGTGTTTGTTTGTGATTGCTTATACATTGCTTGTGTGAATTGTGTTGTGTGTGATTAGAATTATTTCCTTAGAAAAACCTTTTGCCTATTCTAATCCCAACCCAACCCAAACAGATGACTTCTCCGAAGGACTCCAACATCAAGGTTGATGACATCAACAACAACCAAGAGGACAACATGAAAGAGCTCATAGCAACCCAACACCAGTTGAGCCAAGAGACAACTCAGCTTTTAGCCAACAACAATGGATTAGACCCAGCCATACAAAGGATTTTGAAGCTTCAATCCCAATTGATGCAAGGATTGGTTACTCAAATGATCAACATGAGAGAAAACTTTTCCCAAGGAGCTAATGACAACAAGGATGACAAAGATGCTAATTTAGAAGGAACCCAAGTTAGCAATACTTGTGGAATCAAGGATCATGCAACCAAGGAGCATGAAGATCAATGCCCCAAGAAGAGAGAAATATCTCCCACTCATGAAGAATATGAACTAGAAGAACTCCTAGCTTTGGAGAGACCTAAAAAGAAGAAGAAATACATAAGCTAGTTGCAATGTTACAATTGCAAAGAACCAAGACACTATGCAAGCAACTGTCCAGAAAAGATGAAGAACAAGTTGAACAAGCCTATGAAGAAGCTCAACCTTGGCCCATGAGTCAAGTGTGAAATAAAGGACACTATGCAGAAGTTTTCCAAGATTCCAAGCAAGCCAAGATGTAGTTTAGTTGGAAATTTTTTAAGGGTGGTAGTACCCTAGTTGTTTGAGCCTGCTTGTAACCCAAACCTTCCCAAATCTCGGGGACGAGATTTATTTTAAGGGTGGTAGCCTGTCACATCCCAAGATTTTCCAAATCTTGTAATGTGAAAAATAAATAAACACAATAAATTTTTGTTGAAAATCAGGGTGAAAAGAAACTTTTGTTTCTAAAAGGAAACTTAAAATCCCATCCTGAACAAACTTTGATGAAAGTTTGAATTCAACAAATCCAAATCAAGGGAAATGCATTCCTCAATGAATGTATCTGGAAATTTGAACACTTGGAAAATAAATCCAAATCCCTAAACCCTAATGGAAGGAAATCATTTCCAAAGTTATCTCCAAATCTATGGATTTGATCCATACCAAATTTGACCAACAAATAATCACAAAGGATCAAGAAAGACCTTAGAGATTGGTTTCACTTAGTTTGGAACCATAGACAAAATCTTATGACTATAATAAGGTAAGGAAATTGAATTTCCAAAGCCTTTAAAGCTCTCATCTAAACCCCATACCAAATGGTGAACAAATAATCCTAAAGGGATTTATAAGGATAAACATTTATCAAAGGAAAATAAATTGTTTTGGAAACACTAATTTAGATCTTTTAATAAAAGACTTTGTTTTCAAATGAAAAGGTGAGCCAAATTAATTTTGGCCAAGCTTTTGTAATAAAATATTTTTGTTTTGATAAAATTAGTAAAGGTTTATTTAAATAAAATAATAAGGATTTAAATATCCAATTTTATTTAAGTAAAGGCTTTTCCCATTTTAAATGAACACCAAGTATTTTATTACTACTTTGAAATCTTTTATTAAAAAGGTTTTGATTAAAATGAGTAAAGAATTATTTAAATAAAATAATAAGGATTTAAATATCCAATTTTATTTAAGTAAAGGCTTTCCCATTTTAATTAAACACCAAAACTTATTTATTTATTTAAATAATTTTCCAAGTATTCTTTTATTTTTCAAATAAAACCTTCTGGTTTGGTTTTGAAAATAATTGGATTTCAAATGGAAATTTTATTAAATAAATCAAACACTATTAATAAACTAAAGATCCATTTTATTTAATTAATAAATGGATCCTAAAATAAATAAAAATATTATTTCATTTTGGATTTGGATTATGTTGATAAACAGAACCAAATTCAAATGAAAAGTTTGTTGATTGTTTGAATTGCAAAACAGAAAAAGAATTAGAAAAAGAAAAAGATTTAGACAGAAAAAAATAGAGCAACCCACTAAGGCCCAGTAGCACCCCACCTAGCCCACCTCTCTTTTCCCTCAGAAAACTTTTGGCACCAAATAGTTAACCCACACAGAGAGTGACAGACTGGACCCACTTCTCCCTCTCACTCACTCGCTGACAAGACGACCCCACCTCCTCTTACTCCTCCCCCGAACCGTTTTTCCTCACTCAGAAACCTACCCACGCAGAGGCTGACCCGTGGACCCCGTTCCCTTCCCCTTTCCCACTGACCAGAGGACCCCACCGCCACGCAGGCTTCTTCCTCCCCGCGACTCCTTCTCCCCTCACCGCGCGGCCGTTTCTGCCTTGATTTCTCGCGCTTGAATTCGCTTTAACGCCGCGATAATTTCTCGTCATGACCTCGCTCTTTTAAACGCCTATGACTCCTCTCTCGTTCCCCTCTGTCTCCTCCCCAAAGCACGCCACCAGGCCGCCCCAATTCCTCCTCGAGCTCCTCTGCTCCGACCACAACCTCCGGCCAATTCCGGCAACCCCTCGCCGCCCCTTGCCTCCTCAACCGTGCTCTCGTGATCCCCACCTCCTGGCGATCATCCCCGTAGCACCAGCTCGTCCCCGAGCGCCCCTGATCATCGGCAACGATAACCTCCAGCACCGCTGCCGTCTGCTTCTTCTCCGGCGACGTCTTCCAGGTGAACCAGACCGTCCCGCGCCTTCTAGTTCACGCACACGACTCTGTCTTGATCCTACGCATCTAACCGTGTCGTCATTTCGCTTTGAGGTGATCCACAGCTCCATCCTCGACGAGCACCAGGACCACCCGACGTCGCCACGAACTCCGGCGAGCAATCGCAGTCGTACCAGAGCGCCCCTCGTTGAACCGTCAGCATGTTGAGCATCGCCGTGACCCCCTAAGCCCGGTGAGCAACCCCTCTTTCTCCCTCCCCTCCTGTAGCATCGCCTCCGTCGTGGACCGACAGTTTCGCCGCCGGTAGCCACCGCTCCGCCGCCAGTTTTTGGCCAGGGCAATAGGAACCGTTAGATCTGCATCTGATGGCTTGGATAGAATGACTAACCGAAGGGGTACACGTTGATCTGAGCCACACCTGCCCATTTAAATCCAGCGGTCTGTATCACTCGATCCAGACGAACCGGTACCGACCAATCCCGAAGCGACGCGTGGCCAGGTCTGATTTAAAAACAGATTTGAAAACAGATTTTGATGCCATTTTCAAACCCTTGTATCTTTGGATCCACACGTCCAAAAATTACAAATTTTATGTCGTTGGATTCAGGAGAACAATCCCTAACCAACCCTGCCCTTAGTTTACCAAATAGTAATTGTTAGCTTGTTTAACTTTGCAGATTCTTTTGTGAGCTTGTTTAGATTAGAAAAATTGTTTGAAAATGTTTTTAAGGTTAAAACCTTTGCAAATTGGTTTGTTGTGACCTTACTGACCCTAGGAACCAACCCATAGTTTGGAAAATGGATTTGGTAAAGTTTAGGATGGAAAACTTGATTTAGCCCATTTCTAGCCAAATGAAAATGAAGATTTTGGCTATGAAAATGTTTTTGTAAAAGAAAACTTTGGAGGAAATGCTTTAGACCAAACCTACTGACCCAAACACCAAGTTTTGCAATAGCAACTCATTTGGTGAACCCTATAGGTTAATGCCCTAGTAAAATGACACTTTGTTTTGAAAATGGTTTTGAAGTAAAACCTCTTTGCAAATGACTTTGCCATTTTGGTAAATGACCAATTTGGAACCTACAAAGTTTAGAAGCCTAGTGAAGAACATCCTTACAATAGAACCAACCTTTGCATGCTTATGCATGACTTAGATCCCATTACTTTGTGTGTGAAAAAAATTGTTTGTTTGACTTTGGTTGGAATGTGAATTGAATTTGTGTTTGCTTGATTGGTAGATTGAGTTTGTGCCTTGCTTGATTGAATTGTAGTGACTTGAAGAGTGTGATTGTTGCAAGGACAAGGAGTGAACTTATACCCTCTACCAAAAAGGCAAGTGATGCTTCATATCTTTTGTCCCATTATTTTCACTATGCATTAGTGTTTTTGCTAAGTAAAACTTGCATGGTTTTTGTTTTGCTAGTTATAGACTTTGCTATAGGAAAACCTAGTAGATGAAACCTTAGTGGAAATCTTCCTAAGTTAAGAATCCTATTACTATCAAGCTTAGCCTAGCTAATAGAAAACAAGGATGGAATATATATTCATACTATGGAAAATTTCTAAGTCTGAGGACTTATGTTTTTGTTTAATAAAACAACTAAGTTAATGAATCTCCTGGGTGGATTGGGACTTGCAAGGTGGTTTTTGGTTGAGTGGTTCACAAGGCCCATGTTTATGGTTTACCTTAGTGTATCTCACTTGTGGATGGCCACCCAGGAAACAAAGAGATTTGAGATGTCAAATGTTGAGAAGCTTCAAGTGCAACCACTTGGCAATATGGGCTCTGCCATGATCATATAGGTTGCAAGAACTTAGCCATATGGACAGTTGGTGGTAGTGTTTGATAGGTTGGAGCGCGTCCATGATGGTTTAAGGGAAAGCTTCTGAAAGATCTTGTCTTGGGAAACCAAGTCTTGTGGGGAAAGTGCACCACCTCTGCAGAGTGAAAAATCTAAGTACTTAGCCATGTCCCTGGTAAAGGACAATTTGAGCATCAAGACATGGAAGCAATCAAGAATCTCATCATTCCAATTTCTAAATTAAAACTTGTGGGTGAACAAGGGTTGTGTGAATTCTTCAATCTTTGATGGAGAGATGGCTTGGTACAAGGATCTTGAAATCTTAGATTGGGAAAAATGATTTTGCCAAGCACTTTAGTCATTGATTGGTAGATGCCTCGAGAAGGATCTTCAGTCTTTGATTGGTAGATGCCTTGGGAAAGTTTTTGCCAAACAAAAACTTAGTATTTTCAAAATGATAGGGAAAAATCTATTTTGAGCAATGCAAGACTCAACTCCACTCAGCCTAATGCATATAGATGTTAGACTCCACTATACTACCAAAGTATCACTTGCCAATACAATTCAAATGTCTTGACCCTTGTGGCTGTAACTTGTAATGTTGCAGGTTTGATTGATTTTAGTGAAGATTGATTGATTAGGATTACAAAGTCTACAACCAACATCTGCCTGTGGCACTTTGAAGATGAAGGACCCATGACTATAGTTATTCCGCTGCAATGTAATGTAAATAGCCAATGAGCTATGTTTGATGTAATAAATTATTTTATTCCTGGTTATAAAGTTGTATTATGACCTTTGTTTCTTGATATTACATCTAAACTATGGATGCTAGCTATTTATCTAGGGACTAGCATTGTAAACACAGGGGGCTCAATCTTATTAAAGGTTGGGGACCTTACAGGAAGTCTTCAAGTGACTCCGACCTGGAGTCGAAGTCGAAGATCCCGAGGATGGAGGGGTCCTCGAAGTCCTTGGCATTGGAGACCCATGTGATGGAGTATTCATGTGATGCAGCGATGATGGATCTGGCGACCGAGACAGGAGTCAAATAATCGGCATCGTCATGGAGGGTCGCTTCATCCGCAGCTACATCAGTCCTGACCGTGTTGCTGGTGGTCGAGTCGTACTCGAAGGCAAGGCTGCTGATGGAGCGGATCTGGCCCTCCGAGAGTAGATCGCAGCATGGTGGTGACCCGCCGATGATCGCCGTCCCTGACGAGTCAGTGGCGTTCGTGAAGCCGATGAACAGGTTGATGGTGTCGACCAGCATCACCATGCTGTGCGTGATCGGGAGCGACGCCGGGATGTAGCTGCTAGGCAGGATCTGAAAGATCCTGCCGCTTGCGATCATGCGGTCGGGGGTGATTGGCCGATAGATTGGCGAGTAGGGTCTCGCCGCAGAACTCAGGCCAGACCGGCCATGCCCCACGGTGGGCGCCACTGTTGTGGGAATGACCACGGCAGTCACTACTAGGGGTAGTGATTGGAAAGATTTGGGGCAAGAGCGGGAAGCAATCTGCAGAGCGAGATGAGGGCAAAGATGTAGGGGTTTACCTAGGTCTGGCCCCCATAGGGTAAAAACCTACTCCTACTAGATTGTATTGTCGAGTGAGTTACAATGGTGGCGAGCTCGGCGGCTTGGAGGCGAGTCGATGGCGTGTATGATGGAACGTGAGTATGAAGAGTGCCCTAGGGAGGCTTATATAGGGGGTCCCTCGCTAGGGTTTATATATATATAGCCGAATCAATTAAGGACTCGGAGGATTTGACCTAATCCGACTGGGACTAGCTACGCTTCTGGGCATCCAGCTTCCAGTCGCCAGGCTTCTTTTCTAGTCGTATTCCAGTCGTTGTCTTGCAGGCCCACTTGTAGAGGTCATGGTCGAGTGACGTCCTGCTAGGCATACCGCGTTCGACATATCCCCATCGGTAGTCCCCAAGGCCAATGTTGGTTCGGCGCAGGAGTTCATTTGGCAGTTGGAGTAAGCGAGTCCAATCGGATGCCCAGTTGAATCGACGATTAACTGCCTCAATGAAGGAAGGAGTATCTCCAACATGTCTTCAGTCGCAACATCGGCAAATGGAAATGTGCCCAAGTCGCCATGCCTGGCCGACCAGAAGGGCGAGTAAGTGGCTAGCCGAGTGAGTGAAGTTGGACCGTCATCTTGGTCAAACTAGTCGTTGGGTAATCCAACGGTAACTTCGGCGAAATTACTGCGGGGTAATGGCTACCCTGAAATTGGCGGGTAGCGCCTCTTTATAAAGGGAGTGACAGGGGGAATCATGCACCTTCTTTGCATTTCTCTGTCCCCGCGCACCCTCGGTCTTCCCGTCTTCTCCCGATCCAAAATCTTCGGACCGAGCGACCTCGTTCTTCTCTGATGGCGCCTCCCAATGACCTATTGGGCAAGTCCAAATGCACCACAGCCTCCCCGAAATCTTTTCAAGATGTGGGCATCCTCTGCAAAGGTCATTGGCGAATCCCCGCGTCTAGCGAGACGGAACCCAGGCCTTGCCCTAGGGAGTTCATCTGTTTCCAGAGCCATCTGGAGAGGGGGTTGGGGTTCCCGACCTCGATTTTCTTCCGACGGTTCTACGCGTATTACGTGATCAAGCCGTCGGATGTAGGGCTGCACAGCATGGAGAAGCTCGCAATCTTCATCACCTTTTGTGGTAGTTATCTTGGATGCCTTCATTACTTCCTCTTATGGCTGGATCTTTTCCATGGTCATGTTAGTCACGAGGGGGTGGGCGGCCCGCCCCTGGTGGAAGGTGGAGTCACCTTCTAGCTGAAGCCCAAGGCCAAGTTCCTGAAGCTACTGCTGCCAAAGAAGGCCACAAGCGAGTGGAAGAAGTACTGGTTCTATGTGATGGAGTCCACTCTCGATGGTGAAGTGTCACTCCCGACATACACCGCCGAGAGGAGAGAGCCATGCCGGCTATCAGTGATCAACCTCCTTGATGAACATAGGATGGCCATGGACGATATGCTGGCGCGAATCCGGGAGCTAAAGAAGGAGGGCCTTGAGACCATCAATTTGTACAATTGCTGGCTCAGGCGGCGGTTGGTTCCATTAGCCACCCGATCCCACTAGATGTACCAATACACCGGTAAAGATGAAGCCACGAAGGCGAGCAAGGCGGATTGTGACACCAAGGACTACATCCCGCCCTGAACAAGATCACGGATGCGGAGTATCCTGACCCAAAGGCCGGGCTCGCTCCGTATACCGCCGGGAAGTATCAAGACCCTACGATGAGTTTTTCTGCCTTGTAATTGCAGTGTGCAATCGCAGCTTTGCAGTCGCAGTTGTCGATTGACCATCATTCTTTCTGTATTTTGCTAGTTGTTCCAAGTCCTTGAAAATTGGCTTCCTCCGCTCGACAAAGAGGTTCCCAAGGAGCTTGAAGAGGAGGAAGAAGGCTCCTCTGATAGTGAGGAGGAGATAATGGAGGTCGTCGCACCTGTACCCGCAGCTCTAAAGACTCGCGGGCAAAAGCACCGCGAAATCGAGGTGAGTCGTAGCCTTGATGAGCGTGACAGCAATGACGATATCGTGGAGGAACAGAGCTCACGGCGCGTGGCTACCCTGGCAAAGCCTGTGCTGAAGCTGAAGTCACCCGCGAGGAAGCCAGTGATGAAGCAGCCATCGCCACATAGGTCAATGGCAGCCTTTGAATCGGACTTAGAGACCGGCGACAGGGAGGCCAAGGTTATGGCGAAGATTCCGGAGGATCCAAATCCAATGATGGAAACGGGGGCCGCAGACGTGGTGGTGGAGTCAGCGGTTCTGCTTGCCACGATTGCACCGACATTCTCGGTGGCCCCAGAACTAGGGACTACTACAACCACGGGGTCGAGGACCCTACCACCGAAGGAGGCGCCTGTATCGCCTAGGCCGGCAGTTCTCGCAGCTGCAACGTCGATGTCAAAGAAGCCCGTGGTGTCATGGGCCACGAGTGTGTTCGAGAATGGGCTGACGCGTCGGTTGGGCCCGGAGATGGAGATGAATTCCCACATTAGCACCGGCTTGCACATTCTCCCCGTGGCCAAGTAAGTTTGTGGTGCTTTGTTTTTCATGTTTTGGTAATTTTTTGGTATCATCAGGTCGTTGATCATGGAGAGTTCATAGGACTGGTGCCAAGAATATCGTTCGTCCTTCGGTGGCCAAGGTTCCGCCAGTTGACACCAAAGGGGGCGTCAAACCTTCCAAGAAGAGGAAGGTTGTCACAGTCGGGGCGCCAGGTGAAGGCACAAAGAGGCAGAAGGAGGGCGACTCCGATGCTGTGGTGGAAGGAGACATGGGGAAAGGCGGTGCCGCCATCCCTTCTGAAGATGAAGTGGTTGCCAGCTCGGAACCGAGCAAACCGACCACGTCGGCAGAGGCGCCAGTGCCTGTAGGAAGCGCCCCAGCGGTGACGACCGTGACGTTCCCTCGCTTCATGGCGAGAGCCTTTGCTGCGGCTACTGGGATGCAGTTTCCGCAAGTTCCTGAGGTCATCGACGACGACACCGAGCAG
Source organism: Avena sativa (assembly GCA_916181665.1). NCBI lineage: Eukaryota > Viridiplantae > Streptophyta > Magnoliopsida > Poales > Poaceae > Avena > Avena sativa. The sequence continues at coordinate 535,049,361 of OV702289.1, read as the reverse complement.
CAATGCAGGCGCACGTCGTTCGTGGTTCCTTCGGCGGATGCCAGCGAGCTCCACAGCATACTGGGCGCTGCTATCCAGATATGTCCAGTCCCCGAGGATCTACTCGATGAAACTCAGTGGCTAGATGCTTAAAACTTTGGTCGTCTAGTCCCTGAGGGTCTAGTCGCTGAATTCAGCGTCTAGACACTCAGAACTTTGGTCGTCCAGTCCCCAAGGGTCTAGTTGCTGAATTTCAGCGTCTAGACACTCAGAACTTTGGTCGTCCTGGATCTTATTGATTTTCTGTCTTTAGGGCCTACAAAGGGAATCGTATGATCGGCAGGCTTCGAAGGAACGCCTGGAACACGACTTGCGGGTAGTGCAGGAGGCCAATCTTCGACTCCAAGCGATTGCTGGTGAGTTGTTTTTACCTTGATGAATTTAGAGTTTTGTTATTGTGCAAAGGTTGAATTGTGGTCCTCTTTCCTTTAGATGATCATTCCGCTGCAATCGCCAAGGCTAGCAAGGACTATGTTCTGGTCGCCGAGCTGGATGCTGCGAAGGCGACGTTGCCTGTGGCGGAGGAGCGAGTCAGCTTGCTAGCAAAGGAGCTAGGAGCAGCGAAAGCTGTGATGGCTTCCTCTGAGGAAAGGGAAAAGGATGCGGTTGTTGCTGCGGAGGAGGGGTGGAAGGCCTCTGACATGATCATCCTTGGGTTGCAGGGTAAACTGGCCTCACTCGAGAAGTTCGTGACCGAGAACTGCCGCACACTCCTTGGTGAGAATCGCTTTCTTCTGCTCCTTCTTTTTTCTGGCATCTAGTGATTCCTCAGGCGGGCGAGACCCCGAGCGGTGAGTCCGCTAATTTTCTTTCTCGTGATCTTGATTGTCTAACGTTGCAGCTGTGATAGGTCAAAGAAATCCGGTGGTGGAGACGTTTGATGCCGTGTAGTGTGTGATGATGGTGGTGAACGCGGCCACCTCCTCAGCACTATGCATCTAGGCTATTCTCTAGGGAATATCCCCCGCCGAGGTTATTCCTGGGGGCTGACTGAGGTTTGGCGCTATTTTGAGGAGGCGCCTGTTGTCATCGAGTGGATGGCACGATCGGCCTTCCAGCGCAGGGCCACCACTGCGCTTAGTCATGGACTCACGCACTTCCCCGACGACTTCGACATTGACGATGTCACCAGCGGATATCCCTCGACGACTGGCTCGGTGGAGATCGCGGAAGTGCTCAGGTTAACTGCCAAGGCTGCTCTGTTCATGGAGCAGGTATTGGCGATGGGTGATCAGCTGCCATACTAGGAGACTGTGGTGGCACCAGGTGACTCCGAACCAGATCATCACGACCTGATGTCGGAGCAGCCCTTCCGTTCGTCTCTTGTGAAGGAGTTGACATGTACCGGCAAATCCCTGGGAGCTTTTTGTCTGGGTGAAGGGTGATGTCGGCGCTTCTTTGTCAAAGCCCGCGGAGTGAAAAGATTGCCCTGGGGCATTTTGTTAGTCGTGGCGATTGGCTACTTTTGTAATATGCATGGATGATGAACAGAATATATTATGACTGAGTGAAAAAATGCCAGTCGACTCGTATTTGCTTTGTGATTTTTTTCTGTTTGTATTTTTGGTTGTGCAAGTCCCCGAGCACGTCCGCCCTTTAGTGGGGTTGACCTTGCATATATGTATGTTGGTTTGTGTTAGGTTGTTAGGTTAATCGGAGTTGACTCGCCATGGTTCGTGGAACCAGTCGCTTGGCGACCCCAAGGGGTGCTCTGTACTTGGTTATTTTCCCAGACGTGACCGGGGTTGGTTAGGTGAGTCCCCGAGTGTGGTAGTTAGTCGTTCTAGTCGCATGCCCAAGGCAGGTGAGGACGTCTGTACATTGTTGTAACCTGTCACCCCTGCCTTGGAAAGGCAGTCACGTGGCGCCGTGCGCGGTGATTGGGAGGATGGATTTGCTGTGAGAATCGTGTTCAGTTTTCTTGGCCCGGCAGGCCAGTGGAGCGAGGCGACTCCGGTGGTGGCTCCGGGGTGGCATTTTCGTGGACGGTGCAAGACCCAAATATTTTCGGTGACCTTGGGCTGCACTACTTAGCCGTGCCGGTTTCTCGACCAAGGGTTGACTTCCATGTGCAGTGTATTGCTAAGTGTATGAGTGCAATTGGCACAAGGAGATGGAGAGTAGACACAATTTGTGTGATATGACTTTATTTCATCATATAGCAGCTGAGTACAAGTTTTAGTTCTGTGTATAGACCTTGCGGAGGATTTACATTCCACAGCCATCCACCGTCGATTTGGCTGTCACCTCGTATGTCGATGAGGTAATAGGCGTCGTTTCCAAGGACTCTCCCTATGGCGAATGGCCCCTCCCATGGGGGAGAAATCTTGTGCATGCCCTTCTTCTCTTGGATCAGTCGCAGTACTTAAAGAGTACTCATGACTTTTGTCCCTGGCTATTCTCATGGCCAGACTATGAAGGAGACTACCAAGATGATGGCCAGCAGGACGGCTATGATAACTAGCACTATCTGCCTTCGTCAGCATTGCCTGTGCCCCTGAAGATGGACCCTACTGCTATGCTTTATATTTATTCCGCTGCTTGTTGTATTAAGACTGGATCATGAGATCCTTATTTGTGTAAGACCTTATGTATGGTTTGTAATGGATGATGTACTGTGATATCCAATATGTTATGTCTCGCAAAAATGGTAATCTTGGGATTGCGATGGATGACATAACAGGCATCTGGGATTAAAAATCCGGGTGTTGACACTTGGAGTCCGCTCGACTAGGACCTGTAGTCGTGGCTTGAGACCGTGGAGGACGCTTTGGTTGGCGCACTCTGCTTGGCCATTCGACTCCAGGTGGGCGATTGAGTCAATGCCGAGTCGTATGTCGTGCTCCTCGCAGAAGTAAGCCATGGAGACCTTGGCAAAGTTGGTGCCGTTATCCGTGATGATGCTGTGCGGGTAGCCATACCGGTAGATTAACTCACGGAGGAACTTGGTGGCGGTCTTGCCATCACACTTCTTGATTGGCTTCGATCTCGGCCCACTTTATGAATTTGTCGATGTTGACTAGGAGTTGGGTGTAGCCCGATGGAGCTTTCATGAACCGACCCAGCATGTCGATGCCCCATACGTCGAATGGCCAGGGAATGGGGATAGTCTTGAGGGAAGAACCGGGGATATGTGTCTGGTTGGCATACTTCTAGGACCCGACACATCATTGGACGATGTCTATGGCATCGGTGTGTGTGGTGAGCCAGTAGAATCTATGGTGCATGGCTTTGGCGACTAGCGACCGAGCACAGGTGTGGTGGCTGCAGTCGCCGGCATGGATGTCCTGGAGGATCTTGCGCCCTTCATCTGGCTGTACTAGCACTGGAACACGCCAGTCATGATGCATTTGTGGAGCTAGCTATTAATTATGATGAAGGATTTGTAGTGGTGCATGATCGTTCGCGCCTCTATCTCGTCGATGGGACGGATCTTGTGCTCGAGGTAGGCGACGTATGGAGTGGTCCAGTCGCTAGGCTCCGTGATCATGGCGACCAGAGCGGGATCGGGCTATAGCACTATTCCGATGTCGATCTCCTTTGGTAGGGAGACAGAGGGATTGTCGATGATGTCGAGGAAGACGCCTGGAGGTGGTGTCTGGCAAGCCGACCCGATACGCGAGAGTGCGTCGGCCTTTTCGTTTTTGCGGTGATCAATCCACTCGACGGAGTAGCCAGCGAAATAGCCTCCCAGTTGGTCCAACGCCTGGTGGTAGGCTATCATGTTGGGGGCGACTGCATCGCAAGTGTCGGCGACTTGCACGGCGATGAGGTCGGAGTCGCTGTAGCACTTGAGGCGATTGACGTTCATCTCCTTGGCAGCCCGCACGCCGTGGTGCAGGGCGTGAAGTTGAGTTGCAGCACGTATCGGAGCTTGTCGCCCTTGGGGGAGGTGAGCACGGTTCCTTCTCCATCCCCATCGGTGTTTTTGGAGCCGTCGAAGTGGAGGTGCCAGTAGTGGAGGTAGGGCAGCATCTCCTGTTGTTGCGCTTCTTCCCAATCGGCGAGTAAATCGGCAAGGGCATGCGACTTGATCGTCTTGCGCGGCTCGTACTTGATGTTGTGGATGCCGATTTCGACGGCCCACTTGGCGACTCGCCCAATCACCTCGAGATTGAGGATAATGTCCTGTAGCGGTGCAGAGGAGACGACCGTGATGGGGTGCTCCTAGAAGTAGTGGGGGGGCTGCCGCTGGGCTCTACAGACCGCATACACCAGCTTCTGGTATTGCGGGTAGAGCTGCCTTGAGTCCGTTAGGACCTCGCTGATGTAGTAGACCGGGCACTATACAGGGCACTCCTTGCCCTCCTCTGGTTGCTCGACGACCATCACGGCGCTGATGACTCGAGTGGAGGCCGTGACGTAGACGAGCATTGGCTCTTTGTTGACTGGGGCAGCGAGCAGTTGTGCTGTGAGCAACACTTCCTTGAGCGCTTTGAGTGTGTTGTCTGCTTCTTCGTCCCATTGGAATGTGGGGTTCTTGCGCATCAAGCAGTAGAGGGGCCTTGCCTTCTCACTGAGCCGAGGGATGAAGCGACTGAGAGTCTCGACTCTCTCGGCCAGCTTCTGGGCGTCGCCTAGGCACTCGGGTTTTCCGAGTCGCACGATGGTATCGATCTTGGTGGGGTTTGCTTCGATGCCTCGCTTGGATACTGCATACCCCAGGAGCTATCCGGTGGGTACGCCGAAGGTGTTCCCCGGGTTGAGCTTGATCTTCTACTTCCACAGATTTGTGAAAGTTTCGGCCAGGTCGCCGAGCAGGTCACTCTAGCGAGTTGACTTCACCACAACATCATCGATGTAGACAAGGATGTTGCGGCCAATTTGTCTTGCAAGGCACTCCTTCATGTACCATTGGTAGGTTGCACCGGCATTCTTAAGGCCGAACGTCATAGCAGTGTAGCAGAAGGCGTCGAATGGCATGATGAACGTTGTTTTCTCATCGTCCTCGACCACCACCTTGATCTGGTTGTAACCAGAGTACGCGTCGAGGAAGCACAGCGACTCTGACCCTGCGGTCAAGTTGATGATCTGGTCGAGGAAGCACAGTGACTCCTTCGGGCAGGCGCTGTTGAGGTTGGTGTAGTCAATGCACATTCTCCAAGTGTTGTTCTTCTTCAGCACTAGGACTGGGTTTTCCAGCCACTTGGAGTACTTGATTGGCCAGATAAAGCCTGTAGTGAGTAGATGCTGCACCTCTTCGGTGATTGCTCAGCGGTGCTCTTTATTGAAGGGACGCAACGACTGCTTTACCGGTCGCACTTTGGGGTCAGTGTTGAGTTTGTGCTCAACGAGTTCCCTCGGGACACCAGGCATGTCAGATGGTTTCCATGTGAAGATGTCGCAATTCTCATGCAGGAACTCGATGGGCATGCTTTCTTATGCGAGTCTCATGTTGGTCCCGATGGTGACCTTCTAGCTCGAGTCGCCCGGGACAAGATCGACGGTGCGGGTGTGTGTGGAGGCCTCGAATGCTGTCGACCCGGCATTTTCTGTGTTCGGCTTCTTCAGGATCTTGGGGTCGTCCTTGTCGATGCCACTCGTTTATTTGGCGAGCTCGTCGGTGTGGTTGGTTTCCTCGGCGATGATAGCGTCGGCAAGCTTGGAGCCGTTTTCTTCGCATTCAACGGCCATGTCGGGGTTGCCGTGGACGGTGATGATGCCGCTTGGCCCGGGGGGCTTCATCATGTGGTAGGTGTAATGTGGGGCCACCATGAACTTGGCGAACGCCTGGCGCCCCAGGATGCAGTGGTAGGGGCTGCGGAAGTTCACCAGCTCGAAGACAATCCACTCGGTGCAGAACTTCGTTGGTGTGCCAAAGGTGACTGACAGCGTCACCTTGCCGATCGGGTATTCCTTCCAACTGGGGACAATGCCGTGGAAGGTGGTGAGGGTTGACTCGATCATCGACTCCGGGAGGTGTAGCCTCTTAAACATGTCCAAGTATAGGATATTGATGGAGCTTACGCCATCCATTAGCGACTTTGGTAGACAGTAGCCAACCACTTTGGGATGGATATTCGATCCTGGGTGCATGATCTTGGCGACTTCACGTGATGCTTTGCTCGGACCAGTTGAGGAAGCGGGAGATGTCGACCTGGGTCACTGCGTTGACAGCGAATGCCGAGCCGAGCCCGGTGAATGTGTGCAGCGACCCATCGGTGTTGCCATTGTCCCTTGGTGGGTCGTTGTTGTCTCCTTCTCTTTCTCGCCTTGCCTTCTCAATCTCCTTCATAGAGTGGCAATCGACGGTGGTGTGAGTGGCGGGCTTCCCTTCCCTGCTATGGTAGACACAGGGATGGTTAAGTAGGGCGGCAGGGTCGAATTTCGGCCTTGCCGCATTGTTGGCGCGGTAGTTTCCACTGTCGCGATAGTTTCCTCCATCACATCAAAAGTTCTTTGGGTCGTGCTACTCGTAGCCGGTGTTGGGGACGAAGTAGACTCTCCCATCACTGCGGCGCTTGCCATGTGAGACGAGTGTTGTTGTAGTGCATGTCGCCCTGTTGCACGTTGTCATTGCCGCCAGTATGTTGTCTTCCCCCTGACTCGTCGTTAGAGTCTTGGTTGGGGTCCTCCTCCGTGTAGCTCTTGGCGATCTGAAGGAGTTAGGGGATGTTGTCGAGCGTCCGATATACCCTCTCGATCTTGGCGACTAGAGGCTCATACACGCACGCTTTCTTAAAGCAGTGGATCGCCATGTCCGGGTGGATGCCGGAGGTGTTGATCCACAAGTCCTGCCACCATTGCACCTAGTGGCGAGTCGACTCGCGCTGTCCCTGGATGCAGTGCTCCAGGTTCTCAATGGTGGTGGCGTGGGTGTAGGATCCCTCGAAGTTCTTGATGAAGGCCTCATGCAAGTCCTCCCAGGAATCGATGATGTCGGTGGGGAGGGTGTTGATCCATTGTCGAGTGGCTCCCTCCATCGTCAGGGGGAGGTAGCGAGCGGCGAGTAGGTTGGTGTGGCCAGCGATCCCCATCGCCGTGAGGTATGTATCAAGCCACACCACTGGGTCGTATGTCGGGTCATACTTCTCAATCTCCTTAAGTGCTTTGAAGTTGGCGGGGTAATTCTCGCCTTGGATCATTGGTCCAAAGAATTGTGGGCCGACCCGGCCGAGGGATCCTCTTAGCTCCGGCTCACCACAGTTGGTGTGGGTGTGCCTCAGGTCATTTGACTGGCGCGCTCGCCAAGCTTGGTTGTTGACAATGTGGGTCCACGCGTCGATCGGCTGACCGTTGGCGGCGACCGTGTTATTCACGGGTCGCAGATCATTGGTGGAGAGCGCGGAATTCGTGGCCCGCGATTGGAGATGAAGGGGCTCGGGCGGTGGACAGTTGAGGGTGTTGTCGATTGTTGTACGACCGCTCAAGGATGCTCTACTCCCCGACGAGCGGGAGTACATCCGTCCCCGTGGGTCGACTCTCACGGTTTGTTGCTTGACGACCCTGGTGAATAGGGCCTGGGCATACTTGATCTGCAGCATGCCCTCCCTCGTGATGTTGAGGTTGGTGACTGCGCTTGCCCTGCGATGACATTGTCCATCGGGGTGGAGTAGAGAAGGAGTCCATTGGGGTCCCGGGCTTGGGGTGAGATGATGATCCTGGGCTACTCCGGAGGAGGCGGGCGACAGGGTGGTGGCGGGTCGCCGGTCGCCGGTGCGCCAGGTGGCGGGCAGTTGCTACCGCCGGGTGGCGCGTTCTCGCAGACCTCGCGCTTAGCCACGCGGGTGTGGTTGTGCTCGTCGTCAAAGTTCAGGACATGGCCCTGGACTTCGGAGTTCAGGCAGGTCCTGATGCAACGCTGGTGGTAGAGCGATAGCTCCCACTCCGTTTCTTGCTCGAGGCGGTACTTCTCGCGCTCGGCTTGCTCCGCACATGTTGCCGCCTCCAGTTGTTGGCGGTACTCCTCAACCTCCATTGCCGTCGTGGTCGGCGGGATCGGCGTGGAGAGAAATTTGACTGGGTAGTCATGCTACCCGCCATGTAAATTACGTTGAAGCGATTGGATCCGGCATGGAGAAGATCCAACAGTTAGCAAAATGTTTGGATTTGCCAGTCTTGATCCAACTTGTCGTCAAAACTCTCGTTGGATGGTTTCTCATATATTAATTGTGACCCCCTGATAGGTACCTCTAAAAGCTTTTTCGTAAAACTTTCATAGTAACCTACAATTTACCTGTACTAGTTCAATTTTGACCTATTTTCGATAAATCGACATAAAGTCATTCAAGTGGGCGGAGTTAGGTAGGGAGTTTGAGAACTCATGAAACACGGGAATCATAAATACAATATGATGGTCCATGATATATGTATATATATATATGTGTGTGTGTGTGTGTGCGTGTGAAAACTTTGGCTTGTGGCATTTAGATCAATATTCTACGGACTTCCTTTATGGGAGAGAATCATCATGACATCACTCGGAAAATTGAGAATGTTCTTTCCTAATAGTTGGAAACTCACACCGACGACATTGTTTACTACAAGAAGATGCACCCATCTACCTCTGAAAATACATTTAATTCAAGAGTAGTCTATCGCGCTTACTTGTAGCTCAAATCTAACTTAATTTCATTAAATTGAAGCAAAATCTTAGCAAGAAGTTGAACTGTACCTATCGTCAAAACTCTCGGTGGTTTCTAATATATTAATTGACCCCCTCCCCTCAATGGGTACCTCTAAGTGAGATATTTTGTCAAAGTTTCAAAGCAACCTACAATTTACTTGTGGTAGTTCAATTTTTACCTAGTAATTTCGATTAATCGGCATAAAATCAATCAACTGGGCAAAGTTGGATAGGACGTTTGAGAACTCATAAAACTGGGCAAAGGTGTCTGTAATATATGTCTGAAAACTTGCTGCGTGTGTCATTCAGATAAATATTCTTTGGACATGCTTTACATGAAAGAACAATCTCATCATAACACTCAGAAAATTGAGAATGTTATTTCTTGAGGTAGTTGGAAACTCATACCGATGAATTTTTTTACTATAACAAGATGCACCTATAGACCTCCGAAAAGACATTTAATTCAAGAGCAATCTATATCTCGCTTACTTGTAGCTCAAGTTTGATCTAATTTCTTTAAATTGTCAAGATGCAAAATCTATCTTAGCAAGAAGTTGAACCTATCGTCAAAACTCTTGGTGGTTTGTGATATATTAATTGACCCCCCGATGGATACCTCTAAATGCTTTTTCATAAAACTTTGAAAGTAACCTACAATTTACCTGTAGTTCAAATTTGACCTAATATAACTTTGAAAAGACATTTAATTTTGTTAAATTTTTTGCTCATGACATCACTCGAGAAATTGAGAATGTTCTTTCTTGATAGTTTGAAACTCACACTGACGATTTTTTTACTACAATTGCATGCACCCATCTACCTCTAAAAATACATTTAATTCAAGAGCAATCTATCGTGCTTACTTGTAGCTCAAGTTTCATCGACCTAAATTCGTTAAATCAGCAAGAAGTCTATGAAGTGTGTGAAATTAGCTAGGAATCCTGAAAATTCCTAGCTAGTACTAAAAACATGGGTATTACGTATAAGAAACCAAGGTCCACTTTGTGTGATATATCATTGGGGCGGTTGCATTTTCTTTTAACTATGATTAGTCCCGTAGGAGCGAGGTGCTTGAGTTAACACGGTCGATGGAAGTACAAGTTACATTAAGGACCTCATAATAAATGAAAATTGCATCCAAGCCCATGTATTTAGCACAAGGACCCTAAACCCTAAACCTTAAAACGCTAAAACCGCAAACTCTAAACTCTAAAGACATGTCTACTCATTTGTCTAAAAATGGGCAGTGGCAAGCTCTTGCGTGGCAAGTTTAATGATCTGTAGCTCGTCTAGTTGACTCGTTTGATCTTGGTTTGCTTTCTTAACAAACTTATGTGAGCCGCATTTTTTGCTTGTTAATGTTAACGTACTAAACAATATAGTTTTAAAGAGTTTCTCGAGCTACTCGTTAAGATCTCGGTCACAATAAAGAGCTTAGAAAGTGTCTTCGACTAATTTCTTGTATGCTAGTTATTTAATTGTGTACCGTGTACTATATACAAGAGAGAGAGAGAGATCTAATAACCCGTGGTTGGATGGCTTTGAGTGAAGTGGTGCCCCCTTGGCCACCAGAGTTCAAACCCCATCAGGTTTGGCACTTTGGTGTCCATTAAAAGGCGTAATATTATTCTTAAGTGGGAAACAATATGCCCATCTATAGCTCGGTGTGTATGGTGACTTCTTCAAGCTCAAGCGGCCCGCCGCGGATTAGCTTCAAGACACGGTCTTTCGTAGATGGTCATATATAGAGGTAGGGTGTGCGTGCGTTCTTATGGGTGAGTGTGTATGCATTTGTGACTGTTTGTGTTTTGTATTGGTTTTTCACAAAAAAATGTGTGAGGGGCCTTTGGTTTGTATTGAGATTTGCTCGGTTATCCAAAAGTACCTATGATGCAAGTCAAACTAGGTCACTAAGAGCATGGTGCATCGTTGGAATTTTGGGGTGTACTCTAAGAGAATCTTTTTCTTAACTAGTAAGTTGCACGTGCCCTAGACGGGAGGCTTAGATAATAGACATCTGACATATCATCACTATATAAAATTATAATACATAAAGAAGAAAAATATAAATCTGATCAACATATGTAAGTATGGGTGTATATTTGGTTCTTCTACTTGGTATCATCATGTGTAGAAGTCAAAGATTATTAGCTACCTAACACTTGAAATTTTTGGTAACATGGTCTAGAGAAACGAGTGAGAAGAATCTAGTATGATGGAGAAGTGTGTTTTAAGGTTTGTGCATAGCATTAATTATGCTGAAGACTATCAATATAATCTTCTAGATGCTAGAATGGAAAAGAAGATCCAACGGCTAGAAATGTTCAGATTCGCGAGTCTTGATCCAATGGTCAATATTCAAAGTTATTTGTACACTATAGTGGTAAGATTACTAGACGTAGGTCTAAACAATGGATAGGTGAGTCTAGCTACCTAAGTTTTTTGGACCCTGGGTCTATACAAGACACATGTCTAAGGGAATCAAATGGCAGTCGGACCCACTCGTTTGTGTCTAGAAGGTTTTCTTTACTGTATATTTCTAATCAGATGAGTGGGTCCCCTATATCATCTAAACGATGGAGCAGATTTTTATTTTCTTAGACACGAGGCTAGTAAATTTCTAAGCTACGTCTAGTAAGGGTGTGTGCAGTATCTAGAAGTAGCTATGAAAACTACTTTTTCTCCAATGTTTAGAACTGAAGTGGGTCCACACAGCCATGCTAAAAAGAAAAAGAAAAACAGACTATTATCCACTGACTAGTGGGCCCTCTTGCCAATTTATTGTCTTAGACATAAGTGTAGCACTAGAATCACCTTGAAGAATATTTTCGTTACCACTATCCACTCCACCATTTAGACATATGTTTAAGACTTGACGCCGTGCTTGCTCTGATGTCTAGGGCCTATGGGCTCACTACCATGGGGGGCTGTTGTTAATTATTAGTATTCTAGTTATATCATATAGCAACCAACAAATGTTAGCTCTGACTCCTCTAGATCTTCCTTATCAATGAAGCCTCGACACTCGGCTTTGTAGGATGGTTACAAGGGAAGCAGGAGGCGATGTTCCCGTCGACAGTGAGGTGCCTATGGTGACTTCGTCAAGCCCAAGACTCCCACCAGACAGTCTGAAGACACAATCTTTGGGAGGTTCTCATAGGGCTAGGATGTGCGTTCATGTGTTCATAGGGGTGAGTTTGTATGCATTTGTGAGCGTGAGTGTTTTGTAGTGGGTTTTCATAAAAAAGAGAGAGATGGGCCTTTGATGGCCCCAAATATATCGAGCTCGTTGGGGAACCCCAAGAGGAAGGTATGATGATCACAATAGCAAGTTTTCACTCAGTTATGAAACCAAGGTTATCGAACCAGTAGGAGCAAGAAAACACCTCCAAGGTGTTGTTTCCAACTTGGAATCCTGCACAACACAACCACAAAACTTTTCCCCCAACTTATAGTGAGGTTGTCAATCTCACTGGTTTTGCTGAAAACAAAGGATTAAACATATTGTGTGGCAGAAAGTAAACAGAGAACAGTAAACAGTTGTAGATTGATGGTAAAAGAAAGGACCGGGGTCCATAGGTCACTAGTGGTGGTTCTCCTTAAGAGAGATGACATGTCGGGTGAACAAATTACACGGGGTAATTGCCAAACATCGAGAAAGCATACATGCATATACTAATCATCTTGACTCCTATGAGATTTGATTGGGCATTACAACATTATACATAGACCGTAATCCAATTGCATCTATGACTAATAATCCACCTTAAGGTTATCAATCCGAACCCCCTCCAGTATTAAGTTGCAAGCAACAGATAATTGCATTACGCATTGTGTGTAAAGTAAACAATACGATTGTTCTATGAACAAAGGGTTGTTGTTTTGTCCCTAGTAGCAATAGCACATCTAGTACCTTAGAGATTTCTATCACTTCCCCAGATTACTAGAGGCATGAACCCACTATCGAGCATAAATACTCCCTCTTTGAGTTGCTAGCATCTACTTGGCAAAGATATTTAGTAACAACGGAGAGCATGCAAGATCACAAATAACAAAGACATGATAAAATCAAATAATCAATCTGAAATAGCATCTCAATATCCATCAGATCCCCGGAAACACAACATGTATGATTACAAATAGATGATCTTGATCTTGAACGGAGCTCACAAGATCTAGCATGGTAGCACAAAGGAGAAGAACCAACCATCTAGTTACTACATGGAACCATAGTCCAAGGATGAACTACTCACGCATCACACCGGAGGCTTGCATGGTGATGAAGAAGGGTGTCGGGAAAAGCTTCAGATCCCTCCCGATCTAGGGATGGAGATGACAGCGGCTACAGACTCTTTCATGGAATTTCTATCGGGTGCTTAGGGTTTCTATATCGGAGGCATCTTATAGGAGAAAAGGGAAGCCAAGGGGGTGCCCTAGGCGGCCACACCACCCCCTGGCGCGGGCCAGGCCTGGCTTCATGGCCAGGTGGTGTGGGCGGCCCTGTCCCCTCTCCGTCTCGTATTCTGGATCCGTGTCCTCCTTAGTGAAATATTAACTTTGGCTTTTGTCCCGTCCAATTTCGAAAATATTCATTTTCTGACTTTCTTGGAACAAAAACAGCAGAAAACAGGCAGCTAGCACTATGGCATCTTATTAATAGGTTAGTCCAACAAAGTGTATAAAGAGTACTCCAAAGTGTGGACAAAACATAAGAAAGTAGATAAAAACCAAGCATGGAACATCAAAAATTATAGATACGTTTGCAACGTATCAACATCCCCAAGCTTAACTCCTGCTCGTCCTCGAGTAGGTAAGTGATAAAAAGAAAGAATAATTTTTGAGGTGACATGCACCATCATAAACTTGATCAAAGTATTTGTAAAACATTGATAGCTGGGATCATAGTACTTCAACATAGAATGAAAGATAAAGTTCTAACAATAAGACATAGCAACTATGTTGTAACATGAAAAGGCACAAACAAAAGATTCATGAATAACAATGCTTTGCAAGACGTTTGTTTGTTTCACATAAACAAAACATATCATAGTGGCATTCAGCTTCTCCCTCATAATGTAGCAAATCATAATTGCATAGGACACCTTCAAAGTTTATAAGGGTGACTAGATACAAATAGTTTAAGAACAAGCAATATCAAAGTTATGCATCAATCAACAAGTCTTGGGACACTGTACATTAAACTAAGAATGGCCACTATGCTCTCTCAATAGGTGCATAAATATAGAAGGTGGAGACTCAATATAAAAATGGAAGAAAGGTCTTCGTAGAAGGAAGCAGGGATTCAAGTTTCATAAAGAGCTTCCAAAAATTATGGTACTTATTAGCTTTCAGCCCTGATTGCCCCTATCATAAGCATATTGAAGTGATTAAGGTTAAAGTGAACAAACTATGGAGTATATGCTTGACAAAGTATAAGTTGGAAATCTCATGTCCCTTGAATACGAGGGCCGCTCCTCATGCTACTCAAGTTTAGTTACCGGTAAGTTCTTGTCATAGTAAGTACATGTGTATCATAGAGAACCGCCAACGGGGTACCCCTTGCCCGATGATACGGAAGAATCCCCATATCAAAATGACAAGGCAAGCAGACAACGAGCATCTCAGCAATCTTCTTATTTACCATGGGAAAATAGTGCTTTTTTCTCTCTTTCCTCTTTTCTCATATCTTTTTTTTCTTTTTCTCTTTTTCTCAATCTCTATCTCTTTTTGATAAGAAGAATGCTTCATAGATTTCTCATTATGGTTACGCTATAGGTTTCTAGCATGATTAGGCATGGATTAGACCGGCGGCCCAGGCGTTTCTCTAACACACATATATAACTCTATGGACTTACAAGCTCCCCTTTCATTTCACACGGACGACATCCATAGACAAAAGAGCATGATATCAACTAGGTACAAAGTACAAGTGCAATGTTGAAAGCGTTCCCCATGACAGCATGGTTCTGCTAATCCCCAACATATAAGTGCAAGCATATACAACATAGACGACACAATGGTTCAAGTTTATTAGGGAAAGAAAAGTAAAGTGTGCCATCAAGTTTGGGAGAGCTTTAATCACTAGTTTTCTCATAACAAGTTTAATTCGGAAGGTAGATGAAAACATGAATATACTTGGAATAGCAAATGCTAATAGGTAGGTATGGTGGACTCTTTGGAATAACTTGGTTTTATTTGGAGTTGGATGCATGAGTGGAACTCATACTTGGTTATGGAGGCTAGCAAAAGACTGGGTGCGCCAACTAAGAGAGCAATAATGGTCATAATCATGCAAAGCGATAAAACATCATTAATTAAAGCATAAAGTGATATTACAAGTCGAAAACTAAAGGATCATAGAGGCTATGGTGACTTGGTATAGTCTTAACATGGTTTGAGCATGCGCCAAGTCAACCCAAATAAAGCATCAAAGGAGAATACCACAATACTATGCTTTAATATGCTAAAACAACACATGATTCTTTCAAGGAACATTTAGCAATCTCAATTGTTTATAACATGTCATGCTACAACAAAGATCGCTAAGAATAAAGCCAAAAAAATATCAAGCATGACATGACAAAGCATATGCCACATTCAAAAACAAGCTCTCTTTACCACTTAAGCATGAACTTTCCTACCCTTTTCCAATCCAAACCAAACTATTTGAAAACTAATATATGAAAGAAGGGGGTCCAACTACTTTATTCAAGCAAACTAAGAAAACCAAGCAAACAAAAACCAAAAACAAAAACGAAGACGCTCCAAGAACAACACAACTATGCATGAAAAAAAAAATGAAGTGTTTGGAAGAACTTGAGATTTTTTTATTGATGAAGAAGGGGATGCCTTGGGCATCCCCAGGCTTTGACACTTGTACTTCTTGGATATTTCTTGGGGTGACATGGATGGCATCCCCAAGCTTGAGCTTTAGTCCATCCTTCATCTCATTACATCATTCTCTCCATACACCTGAAATTCTTCCTTCATACAAAACTTCACACGATCTTTATTAG
Organism: Avena sativa; assembly: GCA_916181665.1. NCBI lineage: Eukaryota > Viridiplantae > Streptophyta > Magnoliopsida > Poales > Poaceae > Avena > Avena sativa. Next base: position 535,033,737 of record OV702289.1, on the reverse strand, counting down.
CAACATTAGTGTACTCAAGATAATAAGTCTTTGGGTTCAGTTTCAACACCAATAAAACTTCCATTAAAAAACAAGCTACTATAGCACTTCCCTTGAAAAGCTCAATTTCCCAAAGAGAACCCAAAAAGGAACCAACAAGAAGCAAATGCAAATAATGGCAGAAATCTGTCAAAACAGACCAGTAGGTAATAACCAATTTTTTTGAAGACCTTATGTTGCTCAAATCGAAAAGTGTTGAACTAAAGAAAGTCTTATAACAACCTGCGGCATAAGCACAAAACTTCACGCCTCAAAACGACGTACAGAGATTTTGCACGAATTTTTACAGTGAAGCACAAAAATCTGTTTCGGGACAGCAACTTTCCCAAGCATTACTTCTCTCTTATTAAAGGTTACTCTTGGCACAAAAATCAAATAAAAAGGATAAGGAGTGGTTATTACAGAGGTAATAACTTCCAAGACTTATCTAAAACTATTGGGTTATCTCCCAATAAGTACTTTTCTTTAACGCCTTTAAGTTAGGCATGAGAAGCAAGAAAAAGAATCAACTGTTCTCAAATGAAGAAGCATTAAGAGCAAATTTTGTTTTCATAGGAGAGGAAAAATGAATCTTCTCTCTCTTCTTAGGGAAGTGTTCTATACCTTTCTTGAGTGGGAGTTGATATTTAATGGTGCCTTGTTTCATATTAATAATGGCACCAACAGTTCTAAGAAAAGGTCTTCCCAAAGTAATAGGACAAGAAGCATTGCATTCAACATCCAAAACATAGAAATCAATGGGGATATAGGCATTCTTAACCATAATAAGAACATCATTAATACTCCCCATTAGTTTCTTTTTAGAAACTTAATTACTTCAGAGATACTGCAACCATCAAGATCAAAATCATAATTATCATCTAAAGTAGTAGAGCTATTACTAGCTTCAACACTAGTGGCAGTGATAGTAGAAACACTAATATTTCCAGCAATTTCATCTTCTCTTTCCCACTTAGCATGCAATTCAGCTAATAGTCTAACATTCTCATCAATTCTAACTTGTATGGCATTAGTAGCAGCAAAGGGATTTTCAATAGTTTCAAGTTTAGCAGCCATTTTATTAAAAGAAGATTGTGCTTTAGCCAATGATGCTATATTTCTTTCAGCATTAGAGAGTTTTTCCTCAATAGTTTTATTGAAAGCAGTTTGTTTACTAAAAATTGTTTAAGCATAACTTCAAATTCAGGGGGAGCACTCCTATTATTGTTGTAGGAATTTCCATAAGAATTACCATTATTGGGAGGATATGGCCTATAGTTATTATTACCAAAATTATTGCTATAGGCATTGTTGCTAAAATTATTATTTCTTATAAAGTTCGCATCAACTTGCTCTTCTTGAGCAACCAAAGAGCTAAGGGAACATGATTTGGATCAATATGAGCTTTCCCATTAACAAGCATAGACATAGTAACATCAATTTTATCACTCAAGGAGGAGGTTTCTTCAACAAAATTTACCTTTTTACCTTGTGGAGCTCTCTCGGTATGCCATTCAGAATAGTTAACCATCATATTATCCAGAAGCTTTGTTGCAGCACCCAAAGTAATGGTCATAAAGGTACCTCCAGTAGTAGAATCTAGTAGATTTCTTGAAGAATAGTTCAATCCTGCATAAAAGGTTTGGATAATCATCCAAGCAGATAGTCCATGAGTGGGACAATTCTTTACCAAAGATTTCATTCTTTCCCAAGCTTGAGCAACATGTTCATTATCAGATTGTTTAAACTTCATTATTTCACTTCGCATAGATATAATCTTAGCAGGAGGATAGTATTTTCCAATGGAAGCATCTTTGCATTTAGTCCAAGAATCAATACTATTTCTAGTTAGGGATTGCAACCATTCTTTAGCTTTTCCTCTCAAAGAGAAAGGAAACAATTTAAGCTTAATAATATCCCCATCTATATCCCTATGCTTTTGCATTTCACAAAGTTCAACAAATTTATTTAGATGAGCAGCAACATCTTTAGTACCAATACCAGAAAATTGTTCTCTCATAACAAGATTGAGTAAAGAAGGTTTAATTTGAAAGAAGGTAGCTTCAAGAATAGGTGGAGCAATAGGTGTGCACATGAAATCATTGTTGTTGGTGCTAGTGAAGTCACGCATCTTGGTGTTTTCAAGAGTAGTCATTTTTTGTGTTTTTAATAAAGAAAGCAAACTTAGTACAACTAATTTTTTTGTGTTTTTGATAAAGAAACAAGCAAACAAAGGAAAAATAAACTAAGCAAAACAAAAATAACAAAGTAAAGAGATTGGTTATGAGGGACTCCCCTTGTGAAGATGTCCTTGACTCCCCGGCAACGGTGCCAGAAAAAGTGCTTGATGGCCCAAAATATATCAAGCTCGTTGGGGAACCCCAAGAGGAAGGTATGATGAGCACAGCATCAAGTTTTCCCTTAGTTATGAAACCAAGGTTATCGAACCAGTAGGAGCAAGAAAAAACCTCCAAGGTGTTGTTTCCAACTTGGAATCCTGCACAACACAACCACAGAACTTTGCCCCCAACTTACAGTGAGGTTGTCAATCTCACCGGTTTTGCTAAAAACAAAGGATTAAATGTATTGTGTGGAAGAAAGTAAAAGCTTGCAGAAAGTAAACAGAAAACAGTAAACAATTGTAGATTGATGGTAAAAGAAAGGACCAGGGTCATAGTTCACTAGTGGTGGTTCTCCTTAAGATAGATGACATGTTGGGTGAACAAATTACAGCGGGGCAATTTACAAACATCGAGAAAGCATACATGCATATACTAATCATCTTGACTCCTATGAGATTTGATTGGGCATTACAACATTATACATAGACCGTAATCCAACTGCATCTATGACTAATAATCTACCTTTAGGTTATCAATCCAAACCCCGTCTAGTATTAAGTTGCAAGCAACAGATAATTGCATTACGCATTGCATGTAAAGTAAACAATATGATTATTCTATGAACAAAGGATTGTTGTTTTCTCCCTAGTAGCAACAACACATCTAGTACCTTAGAGATTTCTGTCACTTGCCCAGATTACTAGAGGCATGAACCAAATATCGAGCATAAATACTCCCTCTTGGAGTTGCTAGCATCTACTCGGCGAAGATATCTACTAACAACTGAGAGCATGAAAGATCAGAAATAACAAAGACATGATAGAATCAATAATCAATCTGAAATAGCATCTCAATATCCATCGGATCCCCGCAAACACAACATTCAGAATTACAAATAGATGATCGTGATCATGAACGGAGCTCACAAGATCTAAACATGATAGCACAAAGGAGGAGAACCAGCCATCTAGCTACAACATGGACCCATAGTCTAAGGATGAACTACTCACGCATCAGACCAGAGGCTTGCATGGTGATGAAGAAGACCTCCAGGGTGAATTCTCCCTTCCGGCAGGGTGCCGGGAACAGAAGAGCTTCAGATCCCTCCCGATCTAAGGATGGAGATGATGGCGGCTACAGACTCTTTCGTGGAATTTTGATTGGGTGCTTAGGGTTTCTGTATTGGAGGCATATTTTAGGCGAAAGGAGAGGTCGAGGTGGTGCCCTAGGTGGCTACACCACCTCCTGGCACGGGCTAGGCCTGGCCGCGTGGCCAGGTGGTGTGGGCGGCCCCTGTCCCCTCTCCGTCTTGTATTCTGGCTCCGTGTCCCCTCGGTGAAATATTGACTTTGTCTTTTGTCCCGTCCAATTCCGAAAATATTCATTTTCCGACTTTCTTGGAACCAAAAACAGCAGAAAATAGGCAGCTGGCACTGTGGCATCTTATTAATAGGTTAGTCCAAGAAAGTGTATAAAAGGTACTCCAAAGTGTGGACAAAACATAAGAAAGTAGATAAAAATCAAGCATGGAAAATCAAAAATTATCGATACGTTTGCAATGTATCAGCCTTCCGTTTATATTAAGTTTTTCTCGGTTTTCCCAAAGTAATTGTAACGGTCACTGGTGTCTAGGGTCTATGGGCTCACTACCGGGGGCACATTATTAGTGGTTCAATTACATCCTATAGAAGCCAACGAATGTGAACTCCGACCCCCCTAGCACTTCCTTCGCCACGAAGGATCGACGCTCGACTTTGAAGGATGGTTATGAGGGTAGTGAGAGGCGACGTTCCCGTCAATATATAGCAAGGTGCCTATGGTGACTTTGTCAAGCTCAAGCCCCACCGGATCAGTCTCAAGATCTATTCTTTCTAAAGTGCTCATATGTGTAGCGTATGCGTACCTGCATTCATAGGGGTGAGTGTCTGTATGCATTTGTGACCGTCTCTATTTTGTAGTGGGTTTTCACAAAAAGAGAGGGGTCCTTTGGTTTATTTATTTATTGAGTTTTGATCTCTTTTTCAAAAATACATGTAATGCAAGTCAAACTAGGTGAGTGATGTTTGGGAGCCCACGGGCTCTCTAGCGTGGGCCGCAATTATCAGTGGTCGAGTTAAATCCAATAGTATGTGAGGACCGGCTCCCCTACCTCTTCCTTCTCCATGAATCCTCCGTGCTAGGATTTGAAGGTGTGCTATTTTTTCGAGCAATGTCGACGGATTCAGTCATGCTGGTCCGGCGAACAACAGGGGATCTTGATGCGCAAGGCGGTCGGGTTAGGGTAAGTACACTAGAGTTCATGGTATCAGTTTATTTTCTCGAATTCATCTTATGGGTTCTCTTCTTTTGGGGTTTTTCTCATTCTGCCCGTCTTGATCGACGATGTTTCCTGGGTTCATATGCCGGCACGGATGGTAGACGCAGAGTGGTACGGCATCGTTACCGATTCGGATCTCCGGCTCTGGTGCGACTACGCCCTGGCACCCTGTCGCCGCGTCTCATTCGAGGGAATGAAATTCGGCCGCAGTTCTTGGGTTGCAACTACGAATGTGAGTGTTGCACGTTCGTCCACTTGGTAGATCTACCGCACTCACTTTCGTTGCAACGCGCGATGATGTCGCTGTGGTTACAGCTCAAGATCCACGATGACCTCGAAGAGGAGGATCAGCAACACCATCAGATGCATGCGTAGGAGATGGCTGCAGAGTTAGCGGATGTCTCCAACTCATTGCACTCAGTCGTAAATATAGGATAGATGCTCTTAGATTTGGGTAATTAGAGCTGGACATTAGGTGCTTAACCATGTATGGTCTACAATCTAGATATTTTGTATGCTCATAATGCTTTTGGTGGCTGACTGTAGATTTCACTAATAACTAAGTAATCCCTTTTGTTTACTAGTACTCACCATCTTATAGTACTGCCATGTTAAATTACACTAGGTTAATTAATATGGGAGTAGTTGACATCCTGCTTATAGCCTGTCTGGTTTGTGGTTTCTACTAATTGATCTGTTTTTTGTGTTACTGCCATCTCTATCTATATAAGAGTATCGCTACATTTTTTGCCAATTTGTGCACCTCCCCCGTCGTGCACCTTCTTTACCTAGCAGCGTCCACCTTTCCATCGCATCAGCGCAATCTTCAGTGAGTCTGGAACCATATGGATAGTTTTTTAGGTGATTGTTATTTGAAATAGTAGATCTATATGCCACATTAGGAAGATGGGATCACCATAGATGTAGCCATGGAATTAGTTATAAGGTCCACTAAAAAACGGTAAGTATATATTGCCAAGAAGAGTCTTATGAGGATAGGAAGCTTGCTCCCAGGCTTTATTTCACGGAACGGTCCTCTGCTGAAGAATGTAGATGTAATTTACTGCATATCGTTCATAAACAGATTGTTGTTTGCTGGTGTCATGCATTACTGAGTTCTTTAAGTTATATTTTTGGGTAAAGGGGAACACGCCCAATCCTTGGCATCATATTAATGCACGTATCCTTCTTTGCATTGCGAAGTTGATGTGTTCTTTCATAAAATTTACTGGTTTTGCTGCATTTCATTTAGCATATTGCGCATGTCCCACCCGTGGAGGAGGCATTATCGAGTGACAAGTGTTTTTATGTATCCAGCAGCTTTGCTGGAATTTCAGTAACCTACTAGATCATGATGACGCGTGTTGTCGCGCCCATCATTAAAGCTATAAATTGTTAGGTATTGATGAAAATATTTGGATTTGAGCTAATAAATTCAAACCATAAGTTTACATGTCCTTTTTTGGGAAATAAATAAGTATCCATGGATGTACAAAGAAACACTATCAAAACCTCATTTTAGATATTTTTTAAATCAATAGAAGGCTTACATTTTAGTAGTACACACAGTAGACACGTTGTTATATGTAACTTTCGTCCCGACATGCATGTTAGAAGAAGAATCAAGTAAAAAAGCACCGGTAACTAAATAAAACAGGGCTATGTTGCAGCTGCATACATGTAAAACAACGCTAGTATAGTCAATCATAAATAAACGTGTGAAGTGAAACTATTTAGAAATCGAGACAATATAACTGGAGAAAATATGTATTACCTCGATATTGCAGTGCCATGAAAACCGAAGAACCAATATAATACCATAATCGCCATACCCGGACAATGCTGAAACAGACTCTTGGTGTGAGGTAGTCCCTAGTAAGAATGTTCTGATGGCAGGGATTTGGCTAAGTAAACTGGAAAAGCACTCGAGGATAACCATGCAAAAACATATTATTCTAGGCTAGCCGCAACAGTTAGTTTCCAGTCTAATATTCAGATAAACATGGAAGTAGTATGTAGTGCTGAATTTCACAAATATATAATAGCTTACATGGGAGCTCTTTAACTAATTTCTCTATATGTATTTTGTTTACAAATCAGAATTAGCAAGACATTTTCTCAATAAAAAATTGTATACAGGATTTTAATGTCTAAATTCAAGCGTTTCATCAAATAGTTCTCTATAGTTAAGTTTATACTTAGTACAAAAATTGCTATGAAACAAAAAGTTCAGAGTTGGAAAAAAAGTTTTTACTCAGTTTGCAGGTTCTGAGTTGAAATAGGGCTCAACTAAATTGCTATGAAACAATTATGCAGATGATAAATCAAGGCATGAAATGTCGCTAGCTTTTTAGAGCAATTCTCAATATTAAATATGTGCTCACGTCAACATAGATTGGGCATCCAATGGTTTATTTACCATGGATAGGAGTAGGACGATGCTCCAGCTCCAAACTTGTATCGACTCTCCCTTCCTCCCTCCCAGCTCCAAACTTGTATCGACTCTCCCTCCATCCCTCCCTCCCTCCCTCCCTCTCGGTGCCTTTTAGATACGGGCATCAAAAGCTCTCTAAACTGTATAGACATTCAGCCGTTACTTCTCTTCAGTTTTACAATGTCTGAACCTGAAAAACAAAAAGACATGTTCATGTAGCTAAAGATGGACAGAGGATGAGTTAGTCTTACCATGTGGCAGTCAGTGATGTGGAGGGCGCGAGGCCACCGCCAAAGTTGTTATTGGGCCAGAAACTGTATCCTGGCCTCTCGTCAAGGAGAATCTTCAACCGACCTTCCGCGAGCAGCGGCGACCTGACCTGCAGGTGGCCGGCGTCATGCCGGTGCAGGGTGTTGAGGTTGCGAAGGTAAAAGCAGCGGAGGCAGGAGGCTTAACTCGAGGAGGGCGTGGTTGAGCCACGGGCGGCGTCGGTGACGAAAGTCTGTCGATCGCCGAGAGAGGATCGGTCACGAAGGGGAGTGGCTCCACTGTATGATGCCTTTCTCTAGTTCTTTTTTCCCTCAGACACGGCAGCCGAATCATATTTCTTGATGGGTCGTAGGATATCGAGGCCCGATTCACCACAAAATACCGATTTTACCTCCAGAGGAGCTGCCCCAAGACATCCAGCCCATCTCGCGAAACGAAGCAGAAATCAATGGTCAGGACTAAACCAAAGGAATGATCGGACGACTGAAAACGGCCAGATCGTGAGAGAGCTTCCTATTATCCCAGTTTTAATGTCCCTAATGCTTTGTCCCAAAAAACATTTTTCGATAAAGAGCGCTTTATTACTTAAAATATCCCCTAAAATATACTGATCATTTTTGTTACATCATGATCTGTAGAAACAAAGTCATTTTGACCTGTTGCCACCTACTAAGGCCAGGACTGCTCATGTGCCATCTAAGAAGGCAAACCCTGAAGTACGACCCTTTTCATGTCAATTTTGTTTCCCATGTTTGGAAAATATGCCTCTATGGTTCTTTGCCATTTGCGGTACCACTATGGAGCTTGCATAATTTGCGCAGCTGAATTAAGATTTTTTTTTTAAACGAGAATTTGGTTTATATTTTTTTGAAATTAGAATGTAGTTTAATTTTGGATTTGTTATCTACAGTTTCCACCTTACTCATATTACGTATGGCGTAATGGTGCTAGTAACTACAAGGATTTGACAATTGCCCGTCTCCGAGAGAAATACAAAGCTCATAGACAGATGATTTCGTGCCTTCAAGAGAAAGAGAAACACCAGGATGAACAGATTAGGCGCCTCAAGGAAGAAGTGGCCACATCCACTAAGTGGGTAGCTGATTTGACTGCAGGATGGAATACATCAATTTTAGTTGCTCATGATGCTCCTGTTGATATTCAAAAGTTTGTGGCTAACAACTTAGTTCCTGAGTCGCCTGATGTGTGGAAGGCGACAAGCTGAATGGCCGGGCGTACGATCGGATCTTGGAATAGGTGGGAATGCGAGCTGACAATCTTTTCAATTCGGCTCTAGAAGCAGATGAGACCCTGACAGAAATTCGAGATTCTCCACGCCCATACAGTCCCGATCCTACAAAAGATGAGGAAATTTGTAAACCATATTGACCGTTCTACTTTCATATTTGAAGGGTTTGGGTCTCTTATGAGGATGATTGTTTGTTAAGTCAGGTACTATAACTGTTTTTTTCCTTTGCTGGTGTATGGTGTCCACGAATCTATATATTTGATGTACTGTTATGACATATATATTGGACCTGGCTTTAAGTGACCATATTTGGCAACAACAGTCATCTTATTCGAACTTGCGATGGGTTTTTATCTTTCAATTTTTTCCTTCTCAGATCTGTTAATGACGATGTTAATGCCAGCGAGTGATTTATTAGCATGTTTCTGGTAGTAAACCAAAACTTGTAGTTGTAGATTGTGGAATTTCAGGTCAATGTTTGAACTCTAGATCTTGATGTCATAGAAATGGCAGGCTTCTACCACCTGGTATATTTTATACGCAGCAATTCATTTTATCACATGAATAAGTGCACAAACTGGATGTCTATATGCGGGAGATTGAGCAACGCAAGTGCACAAACTTTTACCAGTCATGTGGTTGCTACTATTAATACATCGGAGGTTTTCTCCTTAAAAAAGCGGGGTTCACAAAAAAATAGTGGGGAGAAAGTTAATTTCGAGTTTGAGGAAGCTCAGTCGTGTGCCCCTCGACCCCATCGTCATCTTCTCCGCCTGGCCACCCTCCCTCGACTGGACCGTCCCCGCTGCTCCACCATTGAATACCACTGCACCGCCGTTCGCTGGTATGTACGTCCCTAACCTCCAGCCATTACGGGCTTTCTAACGGATAGAATGCATTTATTTTTGGGCATTGCGAGCTAAATAAGCTGGTGGCGTTCTAGGAAATGGAATCGGCGTTGGCGGATGCATTTGTTGCGTCGGCGGATGCTTGTAAAGCAGAGGTGGATGCTGAAGCACCACCAACGGATACATGTGAAGCGGATGTAGAGGCCAATGCTTGTACCACATCGGAGTCTTGGGCAGTGTTGAGTGATGCTTGGAAAGTGGTGGAGGCGCAGTTGAAATACTCGTCGGCTTCTACTGGAACAAATTCAGCTATGTTGACTACCGCTGCTAAAGCGACGGCTGTGTGGGATGCTAGGAATGTGTCAGCTGGTGGTTGTGCTTCTTCAACGTCAACGGCTGTGGCTCGTCATTCGTCGGCGGCGCCTACTTCATCTTCTCTGAACTCATCAACCCCATTGTAAGTTCTGCGTTGGATTTTGTCTCCCTGACTTCCTCCCTCTCTTGTGTATTCTACTCCAGGGTTTTTTCTAGACATAGTGGATATTAGTTTAAACTAGTAGTAGTGGGAACATTAAAAGCTATTTAATCACAAACTAGTGATCCGAATGGGACGTAACATTCACAAGATTCAATTGTTTCGAATAGTTTTACTTTTTAGTTCAAAATGTGAGCTACTATCATACCTTGGATCAAAGATGGAAGGTGGATCTTTGGTTCAAGTCACCATGACACTTGGGTTCACCAAGTCACTGAAGTTGCATCCGTTTTTTCTCCTCTTCTTTATGATACAACCAGAAAATTCAGGTGGGGGCCTTTCTATCCTCCCCGGTGACCTCAAAAAAAGTTCTTCATTCCCTTTGCCCAGTTTCGACATGCTGAAGCATTTTGCGGTGCTTTCATACTAATCTAGTTGATTCCTTCTGCTGTTTAGGTTATTTTGTTGACAGACTCTGCTTTTTAGGTAGTTTTTCAGATGCATGCAGTTTAGGAAATTTCGATGATAAATATTCCTATCAAATTGTATGATGCATTGTGGTGTTTACTTAATTATCTATTGAGGGTTGTGCATTGTGCATTATGGTGTTTACTTAATTTTAATGACGCACTTACGCTATTTGCATCATCCTACCAGCTTCGTTGGAAGAACATATGCAAGAATCAACGACTTGCCAGGCGATGTATTTTGTCAGATTCTTGCCAGGCTTCCTCCGCACCCATCTTGCATACAGAGGGCATCACTCGCCCAAAAGCGTTGGATAGACTTCATGGGAAGCAACGATTTCAAAAGGCTAACCCTGTCACACAATAGAGGAATGCCGTTACTTGGGTTTTTCACCCAATAGCTCTGAGGACGCTCGATTCTGAACAAATCATAATCTTGACCAATCCATCTTCTAGAAGCTAAACAGGCTGGTGGAAGTACATAAAGCATACAAACCATATGTACTTGGATGTCACAATGGTAGGGTGTTACTTCATTATTCGCAAGGGTCTAACATGATAAAGGCCTGGATTCCAATCAGTGGAAGTGAAACAATGATACCAGAACCACCAATTTGGCGGAGACATGAGCATGATAGCGGCACAATTCTCTGTTCGAGAAACCATGGCCAATTGTCTTCACACCGTTGCAGCAATTTCTGGAGTGTTTGGAAAGTAACCAATGGTAACCAAGCACTGGTGCAGAGGTACTCATCAAAGATAGGAAAATGGGAGGACTGGATTGAACCTGCTGAGATGCTGGCTAAGATTGATCGCATGCCATCAACTCTCATAGGGGACATTTTGTACTGGCCAACACTGAACTCTAGATATATAATTTTCTTCAACAATGTCACAACAAAACTGTGTTATATTGAGTGCCCCCATGCGACACATGATAGTTCCAGATGCAATTTTATCATCGCTAAGGGGCATAATGGAGATGTTGCCCTTGTGGTTATAAGAGACTTCACTCTAAACACGTGGTCCAGTACAAGATCATCAACAAGAAAATGGGAAGCTTGGGTGCCTCATATAAAGGTTGAGTTGGATACTCTACTTGGCCTTGAGAAATCATGGGCATATGGTGAGAAAGATGCAGTAAGGTTACTCTGCGCATTTGAGGTTACTCTACGATTTTGTGGTTATATGGGCAAAGGAGGGAGTATTCCAATTAGATCTCAGTAGCATGAAGTCTAAGAAGTTCAGATCTCGTAAATGTTGGTGTACTTTACATCCCTACATAATGACACCTGGTTAGTGCTGTCACTCATGTGCAACCCTTGCATTTTTGTGCACCTATGATTTTGCTGATCATTTTGTTCATTTCCTTCAGCAACCGACGTGATTCAGAGTGCTAAATCAAAGAAACGAAAAGGAAGTCCTGACTGCAACATCAAGGAGATGAAAATAACACTCGGATGAACAAGCAAGGCTTATTTGGGCAAGCATGTGTTGGCCCAGGTTGTGTTATTTGGAGCTATAGTCTAAGGTTTGTTTGTTTTGGTAGCTGATGGAACTACTGTGGCGGCACCTTTATTTGTGTTGCAGTCATAGTGGCAAGGGCTAGAATATTAGAGATGTCTGTTTGTTTTGGAGGCCTATGTGTGTCTAATAAAACATTGTTTTATATGATGAAATGGTGTTCTCTATATAGTAGTGTATGCGTGATGAAATATTGTTTTATGTGTTCTACATATACTTCTAGCTGGTGTTTTTGTTTTGATAGTATGTAGTAGTATGTTGGGGATGTAACCCTAGGTACCCCAGAGTTGATGAGTCATATGACTAGAAAAAGCATGAATATCAAAGGAATTAAGAAAAACCTAAAAAGAAAAAGGAAAAAGCTGCCTAGGCCGAATTATGCCTAATTCAGCCTTAAGACGCGTCCCCTGGGCCAATTCCGTCCTGCCAGTTCCGAATCTTCCAGACAGACCCCAGGTGGGTCGGGACTCCCCCGATTCGGCCCACCACTGGCCATCACCTGCAGCTCCTGCCAACCTCGCCAGGATTCCCGGCAACGCGCCTCGCCAGCTCCCTCCGCGTCGCCCGGATGGGCCGACAAGGACGCAGCGCGGGACTTCCACCACACCGCCCAAAGCAGCCAGGGCAACCCAGGTGGGCCGACACCGCAGCCCACCCCTGGAAACCCTCACACTCCGGAGCTCCCTCTAGCGGGCCGGGGCAGCAGGAACCCCGGCTGGGCCGTGCCACCTCCGGTCGGGCCAGTTCGGTCCCAGGCCAAACCAAGGAAGCCTCGGCTAGGCCACCCAGGCCGGATCTACTTCAACCTCGGCTGGGCCAGTTTCAGCTCACCCGCCTAGGCCGAATAACAGGTTAATCCGGCTGGGTCAAGTATAATTCGGCTGGGGCACTGTTCACCGCCCAGGTGGGCCCCATTTCTCCCCCAAGCCGAGTTATCCTCCCCATGGCTGAATTTCACTTCCCCGGGCCGAATTACTTCGTCCCGGATGTCACTTTGCTCATATACAGACCCACCATCAACCTCTACATCGATACGCTACCACGTCAAGTCAAGCCTACGCAGGTGCCAGTCTTGAGACGCCCCTGGCTCAGATTGGCCCCTTTGGTCCAAGATGCTAAGGAATATGCTGGGCATCTTGGGAGATGCTAGGTAATAAGCCCGGCATCTCCTAAAGATGCTAAGGAATATGCCGAAGGGATAAGACCGGTGACTCAATAAAGGACAAGGTGACTGGACAAGCCCCCACAAGACAGCTCATAGGAGTACTTTAGATGACATACCTTGTCCCCTGGGCTCCTCTTTATAAGGAGCACCAGGGGTAACGTTACATGCAAGGCTCTCAGGAGGTCTCCTCTCCCTCTGCTCACTAGGAGCATGGCTTCTTCTTCCTCTGCTCTCTCCATGAGAGGCATAAGAGTACATCTCAAGGAGCACCATTGTAGCCACAAGAATGGAAGGATATATGAGATTAGATGCAGGAGTAGAGGTGTTATCTCACTAGGAGAGCCTCGAACCTGGGTATATCGTGTCTCTCTGAGTTCTTTCGTGTGAGGTCTTCACTTCATCATCCCTCCCTGGATTCCTCCATCGTCCATCGGCCCCAACTTTAGCCTATACCAGGCATCTGCCATGACACCACCACGACAGTTGGCGCACACCGTGGGGCTGATAAGAGGCGCTGGTTGGGTTACCATCCGGACGGGAACGTCTTCATCAAGCTCTGCTTCATCATCGATCAAAGATCTCTGCATCCTCTTCCTCAACCTCTTCACCAACATGTACTGTAAGTGTTAGCTGACCCATTGGGTGTGACTCAACTAGATAACTCAACCTCGTCACCAAAGAGGCATTGAGTAGCCAGTAACTCAACCAACATGCACGTGAGATACCCAGGAAAGTCACTCGGGGACTATCACCCTCAATCACCTAGCTGTTCACCCCGGGGATGAGATAACTCAACCCGGGGACTAGCATGCATGCCATTTGAGTCACCTTAGGGTAGAAAAAGTATCTCAGGGACTCGGCGTCTCCGTGCATAGAACAATAACTCAGAAAATACTTAAGATATGCCATGATCTCGTATGTATCCATTGCTTTGTGTCTTTAAGCTGCCTTGGATAAAAAAGTAGCTCACCAAGTCATTTATAACTCAGATTTAACTCAACTCACCATGTTACATAGTAACTAGAGTTATACTTCAGCTTGCCTAGTTGCCTTGTAACTCGGATTTGACTCAGTCAGCCGGATTACCTGGTAACTCAGATTTAACACGGATTGCTATTTTCAGCTTACCAGGTCATCCATAACCCGGATTGGTGTGTGCGTCACCATGCCAGGTTACCTGATAACCCGTATTTTACTTCAGTTTGCCTAATTACAGGTTTCCAGGTTACATGGTAACTCGGATTTTACCTCGATTTTCCTAGTTACATGGTAACTCAAATTTTACTTCAGTTTGCCTAATTACAGGTTCCCAGGTTACATGGTAACTTGGATTTTACCTCGATTTTCCTAGTTACATGGTAACTCGGATTTTACTTCAATTTGCCTAATTACAGGTTTCCAGGTTACATGGTAACTCGGATTTTACTTCGGTTTTCCTAGTTACATGGTAACTCGGATTTTACTTCAGTTTGCCTAACTACAGGTTTCCTCATTACATGGTAACTCGGATTTTACTTCTGTTTGCCTAATTACAGGGATAATTCGGATTTGCTTCAGTTTCCTAGTTACAGGGTAACTCGGATTCTAACTCAGCTTACCAGGTTATCTTATACCTCAAATCAATTTGTTTCATATCTTGGATGGCGATGGGCGAGCATATCAATAACTCATCATATTCAATCTCGGATCAGTATCTCAGATTTATATCTATGGAAGTATGTTATCATATCATAAAGTCATGTCATAACTCAAAATCATATCTCGGATCAATGTCTCGAGGAAAAATCTAGGGCAGTTTGCCAACATATCATAAGACCATATCATATCTCAACCAAATGACTCGGATCTAAGACTTATGTCAGATTCGAGTTAAGCAACTCAAACTCCCATCAGATAACTCGGATTTGAGTCATGAAACTCAGATTTGAGTCAAGTAACTCGGATTTTGAGTCAAGTAACTCAAAACAGAGACTCATGTCAATTTTGAGTCATATAACTCAGCAATTATATCTCGGATGGGATAACTCGGATTACAATTCATAAGGCCAGAGCCGAATCAGGCTAGAAGCCAAAAGACTTACCCGAATGGGTTAAGGCCAGAGCCAAATAAGGCCATAAGCCAAAAGACTTACCCAATTGGGTTAAGGCTAGAGCCGAATCGGGCCAGAAGCCAAAAGAGTTAACCAAATGGGTTAAGGCCAGAGCCGAATCAGGCCAGAAGCCAATAAACTTACCCAAATGGTTTAAGGCCAGAGCCGAATCAGGCCAGAAGCCAAAAGACATACCTAGAAGGGTTAAGGCCAGAGCCGAATTAGGCCAGAAGCCAAAAGAGTTACCCAAAAGGGGTTAAGGCCGGAGCCGAATCAGGCCAGAAGCCAAAAAAGTTACCCAAATGGATTAAGGCCAGAGCCGAATTAGGCCAGAAGCCAAAAGACTTACCCAGAAGGGTTAAGGCTAGAGCCGAATTAGGCCAGAAGCCAAAAGACTTACCCAGAAGGGTTAAGGCCAGAGCCGAATTAGGCCAGAAGCCAAAAGAGTTACCAAAATGGGTTAAGGCCGGAGCCGAATCAGGCCAGAAGCCAAAAAAGTTACCCAAATAGGTTAAGGCCAGAGCCGAATCAGGCCAGAAGCCAGAAGACTTACCCAAATGGGTTAAGGCCAGAGCCGAATTAGGCCAGAAGCCAAAAGAGTTACCCAAATGGGTTAAGGACGGAGCCGAATCAGGCAAGAAGCCGAAAGACTTACCCAAATGGGTTAAGGCCGGAGCCGAATTAGGCCAGAAGCCAAAAGAGTTACCCAAACGGGTTAAGGCCAGAGCCGAATCAGGCCAGAAGCCAAAAGACATACCCAGAAAGGTTAAGACCAGAGCCAAAGCGGGCCAGAAGTCAAAAAACCTACCCAAAGAGGGTCAGATGACGAATGCCCATGAGGCTATATGACGATCTGAGTCAATTCTAGCTCACAAACAACTCTGAAGAAACTTTTTTAAAGCCTGTGCACGATTCTACGAATCCCACATAGACTCAGGGACTAATGTTGGGGATGTAACCCTAGGTAGCCCAGAGTTGACGAGTCATATGACTAGAAAAAGCATGAATATCAAAGGAATTAAGAAAAACCTAAAAAGAAAAAGGAAAGAAGATGTCCAGGCCAAATTATGCCTAATTCGGCCTTAAGACGCGTCTCCTGGGACAATTCCGGCCTGCCAGTTCCGAATCATCTGGACAGACCCCGGGTGGGCCGAGACTCCCCCGATTCGGCCCACCATCGGCCACCACCTGCAGCTCCCGCCAACATCGCCAGGATTCCCGCCAATGCGCCTCGCCAGCTCCCTCCTCGTCGCCCGGGTGGGCCGGCAAGGACGCAGTGCAGCCCACCTCGGGACCTCCACCACGCCGCCCAAAGAAGCCAGGGAAACCCGGGTGGGCCGACGCCACAGCCCACCCTAGGAAACCCTCACACTCCAGAGCTCCCTCCAGCGGGCCGGGGCAGTAGGAACCCCGACTGGGCCACACCACCTCCGGTCGGCCAGTTCGGTCCCAGGCCGAACCAAGGAAGCCTCGGCTGGGCCACCCAGGCCGGATCTACTTCAACCTCGGCTGGGCCAGTTTCAGCTCACCCGCCTGGGCTGAATTACAGGTTAATCCGGCTGGGTCAAGTATAATTCGGCTAGGGCACTGTTCAGCGCCCAGGTGGGCCCCATTTCTCCCCCAGGCCGAGTTATCCTCCCCCATGGCCAAATTTCACTTCCCCGTGCCGAATTACTTCGTCCCGGATGTCACTTTGCTCATATCCGGACCCACCATCAACCTCTACATCGATACGCTACCATGTCAAGTCAAGCCTACGTCAGGTGCCAGTCTTGGGACGCCCCTGGCTCAGACTAGCCCCTTTGGTCCAAGATGCTAAGGAATATGCTAGGCATCTTGGGAGATGCTAGGGAATATGCCCAGCATCTCCTAAAGATGCTAAGGAATATGCCGAAGGGATAAGACCGATGACTCAATAAAGGATAAGGTGACTGGACAAGCCCTCACAAGACAGCTCATAGGAGTACTTTAGATGACATACCTTGTCCCCTGGGCTCCTCTTTATAAGGAGCACCAGGGGTAACGTTACATGCGAGGCTCCCAGGAAGGCTCCTATCCCTCTGCTCACTAGGAGGATGGCTTCTTCTTCCTCTGCTCTCTCCATGAGAGGCATAAGAGTACAGCTCAAGGAGCACCATTGTAGCCACAAGCATGGCAAGATATATGAGATTAGATGCAGGAGTAGAGGTGTTATCTCTCTAGGAGAGCCTCGAACCTGGGTATATCGTGTCTCTCTGAGTTCTTCCATGTGAGGTCTTCACTTCATCACCCCTCCCCAGATTCCTCCATCGTCCATCGGCCCCAACTTTAGCCTATACCAGGCATCTGCCGTGACACCACCACTACATAGTAGGACTATTTGTTTCACAGCAGGCTTTTTATTTGATCTGAATTAGTACTACCATTTAGTTAGTGCTTCCTATAGAAGAGTCTGTGCCGAAACCTAAATAATTAGTAGACCTTGGTTGCACACCATTTTCACATGCTTGAATCAGAGCTACTTCAGACATTTTTTTGTTGTTATGTTAAAAATCATTCTTGAATCAAAGATCTGCATTTTCATACGCGTGGTAGATAATCACTCTCGCTGACTTGGATCCCTGAAATAGAGGGAGAACGGCCTATTGTTTTAATTATTTTTTGGACAATCGCTAAATTCAAAATCACAGTCGACCGCCAAAACCTACCGCCTACCCCGTTTAAATCGGAGGCACCAGTTGATGTGACTCTCGCCTTAAATTCCTGACCAGATGGCGTTTGATCTACACGGCCTTTTTTCTAGTAATAAAACTTGGCCGACAGCTAAATTCAAAATCGTAATCGATCGGCAAAATAACCCACAGACCCCGAAGCATTTTGCCCCCCTCTGTTTCAAACATTTTGAGGCAAAATCTCCCACCGAGGTAGTACCATTTTTATATTATTACATGGATGCTAGCCAAACTTAAAATCTGAGTCAAGCGGAAAAATTTATCACCTATGTTGTGTGAATCAAATCCTCCATTTGAAGGATCACATCCAGATTAATAGTCCTATCACGCACCCATCTAGTAATAGTAGATGAATCGTCCCTCTCCTACATTATCAATCTGCAGGGCTCATCGCGGGGGCTCGACAGAGTGGCCAAGGCAACACCGCCATCCTACGAATGGATGAGGTGAACAATGTGAGGAATAGCAGAAGGCCTCTCCATCTTAACCAGAGCTAGATTTGAGTATCCAGATCAAACTGTATTTCATTCCTGCCCCAGTATGCAACCAATAAAGGGTGTTACCAACAAGTGTATTGTGAAGACGAGAATTTCTAGTAAGAGATGGATCAACTATTGTTGACAGATCATTCCAACTGGTGATCTTAGTGGAGTACATACATTCAATGATTACACCCTGATGTTGATACTCATAGGTAGCCACCTGGTCAACATTGAAATTGCTCCAGTCGTAGCTGTCGTGTACCCGATCGTTGTCGGTACAGAGCATGGCCCACTGGCGGTAGATAATATTTTGTGGAACTCTAGGGTACGTCCAAGGTGCAATAGTCTTCAGTGATGGGTCCCACATGATTCACTGATGCTGCTCCCAGTGCTTAAAGAGTGCTTTCCCATGGTGGCATTCGACGAAGTCCTAGCCCTGAAAGCAGTCGTCGTCTTACAACGAGAAACACACAGGACAGACCTTGTATGGCGATTCTAGAATAGTTCTCAAAGAGAACTTATGGGGCGTATTCCTATAGCCGCAGAGAAGGCCAGGGAGGGGAGGCTTACGGTGGTTGATGTGGAAGCTTTTAGGAAACTTTTTGTCGATGGTGATGCTTTGCCAGCTCGTGGAGACGAAGGAGGCGCCCAGGAGACATGGCGGTTGCAGGGGCAGACATAGAAGGATCTCGCGGAGGAGCTCATCGTCTCCGAGTAGATGCGCAAACTCGGGTCACGGCAAGGAGTGCCGGCGGCAGCTGGTCATGGCACCCAAATTGTGGAGTTGAACCGGCCATCGGAGTGGATCTCTTGAATAGGAACTGGCATGGGAGTAGGGAGTTGAAGTGGTTTTTTTTTGTCTTCCAGAACTTCTCGAGGCCGGTTGATTTTACTTTGATATCAGCGGTCCTCTTAATTGATTGATAGCGCGGTGGAAAACCAAAAAGGAAGTGTAGCCGATTGACTACCTACTAACAAAATCCAGTGATGCACTAAATTGTTCGTCACCGATATATCTTCCCAGCTAACAAAATCGAAAATTCGACCGATCATTAGTAACCTTGAGAACCAAAATGACGAATCTATGTATCGGGTCGTCAGTGTTAACCTGTAACCAGTGGCAAGCGTGTACGCCACTAGTTTTCAGGACGAACCACTGGCAGCCTACTTTTCGCCATCGTCACCAGTACATGGTATAGGCGCAAAAGGAGGAGTGTCGCGGCTTTTTTCCGGTCCCCAGATCCGCCCACAAAACACGTTGCAACGACAGGTCTTTTCTTGTGCCCGTCAGCGGTAAGCCCTGCGGGGATCAGTTCGTGACCTACATGTGATGGTCTTTTTCTCGCTCGCCGGGAGTACACGTTAACATTGGCGGACTTTCGCGCTTCCGCCAGTAAGGCTGTTGTGGCACTAAGATTTTTCCGGTAGTGTACATTAAGTATTACTAAAGAGCGATTACCGAGGCTGAATTGCATGATCAAAAGAAACTGATAGGAAATCAAGAAATCGACATTCAGACTGAAGAAACAAAAGGCCAGTAATCGAGAGATTGAAGAACTGATAAACTTAAGTAATGTAACCTAGAGAGAACAAAACAACATTCAAAATAAAAAAGAAATGCCGAAAAATGAAAACAATGAAGAATTCTCTACTATAATTAGCAACATAGTCTGATGAACCAAAAGCTCTTGAATTCTCTACTGACAAGTTACCACCGAAACTTATCATGGTTTCAATACTACAGAAACAAAACTCACTAGTGGGTTGTAAAAGGCTACACAAGTAAGATAAATAAAATAGGTGTCCATGCAAAAGCTTCAAACAATCAGAACTATCATTTCCGCGGAGAACTAAAAAAGTCATGCAAAAAATCAAAAGCCAGCAGAGCTCAGAATCACAACCAATGTGAGTGATTTTTAATTAGCACACAAATGCACATTGTGTACGAGGTCGGTGACAAATTTTGTATTTGACCGAGAAAGATGCAAATTCTGACAAATAAGAGCAAAGTACAATAGCACTGAACGAACAAAATGTGGTGAAAAAAGACAAGTAGTTCACATCCTGTAAATACGTAAAGTATATATCCAGCCAATACATTGAGCGAATGAAAAAGGAGCTCATGAAATTGCAATGCAGTGAAAATAAAATTAGGAAGCTTGCTTGGGTACCCCCCTAGGGCAAAGTTTGATTGGAAAACCGGTTTTCGCGTGATTTCTGGGTGAGTACCGGTTAAGGTTTGGGCCCGTACTACCCCGGTATGTTGTATCTATATACGATTGGAGGCGGTTTGTACAGGACGACCCGAGGAAAAAATTGATGCCGGTAAATCTCCTTGTTTAACATCGTGATCGTTCCATTCAAAATGATGAGCTGATCTCTCGTACACATCATCTCTGTACTATTGTCGAGGCATGTATGCGTATGGCCTCATGCATAAGGATCAAAACGACCAGACCGGGTCTAGATCAAACCTGAAACCAACTCGGAAAAAGGTTTTTCCCCTCAACGTTTCCCTGGGAGGGGGGGGTACCGAAGCAAAAGTGTAAAATTAGATCTTACTCCATCCGTTTTAAAATATAAATGTTTTAGCTTTATAAAAAGAGTGTATCTACACCAATTTTAGTGTCTAGGTTCACTCCAAACCTAAATGAGCCTACACACTAAAAGAGTCTAGATACACTCATTTCATAAAGCTAAAATATCTTATATTTTGAAACGGAGGGAGTACCTAGTTGTGCATCTCCATTCTTTGAAACTACGAAAAAGGAAATTCAGTGATATGGTGTTTACTGCAATAAAGTTTCAGTGCTGCAGTTCATTCATGGAAAATGTCAAAATATACAAGCATAAATCATTGGTATCAATTTCATTTCATAAAATCCAGAAAAGAAGAAAAAAATAGGGAATGAACAGACTACGACATTGACAAATGAAAGCCATAAAATAGATCGCTGGACATCCAGTTTCGTAACTGAAACTTGAATATAATCAACACGCTTGGGCACCAAAACTGAACTAAACTAAGGGAGCTCAAAAACAAACATCAAGGATACTTACCTGATTGAACATCTCCCTCAGGGGCGGGTTTGGTACGCGTACTGTATTGTACGTCATCCTCTCCCTCACGTTTGCACATCAGCTGATTGGAATTAATCTTTCGACTTGGTTTGTTTTAGCACGTACCCTCACATGCACGTGGGTCCCATCTCCTATGCAGGCATGATTTTTTTACAATCACTACCATGATACATTTATAGTGTGGAATAGTACATGGTAAAGATCCTAAGTTATCTTCATCAATTACAAAATAAAGTCTAAAAAAGGTTCTTCTTCTGTGACACTATATCCTACTTTACCCAAGGCAGCCTAAAAAATGACATAGTTATCAAACCATAAACCTGTATATATCAACAAGAGTTCTTCCATAATTTTAATTTCAGCCGCAACGCATGCAGCCATTAAAATAACCAACCAACATCGGCAAGAGTATCAACACGAGTATTACTGAAAAATCAACCGAACAGCCTGATCGACAATACTCCTCACAGTAACCATTAGAACAATCCAAAATCGATCTCGCGAATAAATATGTGAAAACTCGTACCTAGAGATGTTCCAATACCACCATTGATGCCGGGAAGGAGATCTCATCATTGAAGGAACGGCTGAAGATCAAGTATTGCAGACAATACCATCTCTTTTGATGTGGAGGGCCAAGAGGAAAACAACTAGCAAAACTATAACCTAATCTATTGAAATCACAACCTTTACGGCAAACTATGTTTCTTAGGCGGCGACAGTTGTTCCCATGTCATTGGTGACAATCACGTTTTGTTAGTTTGGTTTGCGATTTGACAATGTCCGAGAGCCGACAGCTAGTTAGTTTCTTACGTGTGTGGCATGCTCTGGTGTTGTTGCTAGCGGTGTACAAGCAGAGCAGCAACAAACACTTCGGGCCAACCCACCCATTTATAGGAGAATATCATTTTGTGGCCCGAAAGTTCAGACGCCAGTGCATCGTGGTACCCGATTTTATTTTAATCACCTCGATTAGAAAAGTTGGGGCGCCAATTGTTAAGAGGGGTGTTTCGAGTGAATGATGGCCAAATCCAACATTTTCAAATCACGCCCGTTAAGTCAGGATATTCCGTTACACTAGTTTCTGATATGCTCCTTCTTCGCTGATCTCTCTTCTTAGCCACCATGCACGTGTCGTAGGGGTAAATCCATTACTGTACTTTCTTAACTCCCGACACTGAATCTGGCTACGGTGGCGGTCCTTTTTCTTCCCTTCTCCGACCCTGAATCTGCCGGCGGTGGAGGTCCTTTTTTCTCCCTCCCCCGACACTGAATCCGGTGACGGCGGCCCAGCATGTCTTGCAAGGCGAAGGTTGTAGCTACGTCGCCGACTGATTTGGATCCGTCGGGGCCAGAGTCTAGGGCTCAACACGAAGCAGCGGCGACATCTTCAACCCTGGTTAGCGAGGAGGTCAGCAAGAATTCTGCTCCCAAGGTACCTACTAGCAGCGGGTTGAAGAGAAAAGCAAGGCCAGCGGCGGATTGTTCGGCTCTGGTGGGCGGATGCGGCACCGAGATCTCGAAGAAAAATACCCGGGAGAAGAGCGAGAGGTGAATTTTTCTTATCTATGCCTTATCTTACAAGTAGATTAGTTACGGCATAATAGAATCGAATGAACTGAAAAGTTCCTTTTTTTAATCAAATTAGGCACACCTTTGATACAAGGTACCTATATGAGTTCATAGTTCATGTTCGTCAGTACACTTCAAAACTAGATTTTGGTTGTGAGAGGGTTGTATTCGGGCAAGATGTGTATCTGCTTGTGAATTGCAAAGAGGTTGTGTTTGTTTTACAGCTGATAGATATGCTTCATTCTAGGATTCCCTGGGGTTCTAGACAGAGGACAAAATTGGGGTGGCGCGACATGAGCTTCAGATGGTTTGGGAGTGTTGTGCAGCTGATCGTAAGGTGAAAGTTGAAGCGATGATTGATGATATGTATGAAGATGCTGGAGATCTTGCTGACAGAGCTACGGCTCCTAGAGGCTACGGACTAATAGATGCTAATCTAGATAAGTTTAGTATACACTTAGAGGTGGATTTATACATGGCAAAACTTGATAAGGGAGTTAATAAGCCAGTTTCGTCATTTACTGTGGAGATCACTGTCGATTCCAAAAACATAACTCTTGATGAAATGAGAGAGATGATCGGTAAGGAAATCAGTATTGGCCCTAAGCAGATGGCACAAATCTGGTGGTGGCATTGCTGACTCGTGTACTAACGAGCTCATTGGGGAACCCCAAGTGGAAGGTATGATGAGCACAGCAGTAAGTTTTCCTCAGTTATGAAACCAAGGTTATCAATCTAGTAAGAGCAAGGAAATACCCCAAAGGTGTAGCTAGCTGAACTTTGGCAGGGCGGACTACCGGTGCCAACAGCAACGTGAAGACCTGCACAACACAACCACAGAACTCAGTCCCCAACTTGCGACGAGGTTGTCAATCTCACCGGTTTTACTGAAAACAAAGGATTAAACGTATCGAGTGGAAGAAAGTAATAGTTTGCAGAAAGTAAACACAAAACAGTAAACAATTGAAGATTGATGGTAAAAGAAAGGACCGGGGTCCATAGTTCACTAGAGGTGGCTCTCCTTAAGATAGATAACATGTTGGGTG
This sequence comes from Avena sativa, assembly GCA_916181665.1. Taxonomy (NCBI): domain Eukaryota; kingdom Viridiplantae; phylum Streptophyta; class Magnoliopsida; order Poales; family Poaceae; genus Avena; species Avena sativa. Next base: position 535,009,646 of record OV702289.1, on the reverse strand, counting down.
AACAAATTACAGTGGGGCAATTGACAAACATCGAGGAAGCATACAAGCATATACTAATCATCTTGACTCCCTTTAGATTTGATTCGGCATTACAGCATTATACATAGACCGCCATCCAACTACATCTATGACTAATAATCCACCTTCAGGTTATCATCTGAACCCCCTCTAGTATTAAGTTGCAAGCAACGGATAATTGCATTACGAATTGCGTGTAAAGTAAACAATACGATTGTTCTATGAACAAAGGATTGTTGTTTTCTCCCTAGTAGCAACAACACATCTAGTACCTTAGAGATTTCTGTCACTTCCCCAGATTATCGGAGGCATGAACCCACTATTGAGCATAAATACTAACTCTTGGAGTTGCTAGCATCTACTTGGCCAAGATAGATACTAACAATGGAAAGAATGCAAGATCACAAATAACAAAGACATGATAGAATCAATAATCAATCTGAAATAGCATCTCAATATCCATCGGATCCCCGCAAACACAACATGCAGAATTACAAATAGATGATCTTGATCATGAACGGAGCTCACAAGATCTAAACATGATAGCACAAAGGAGGAGAACCAGCCATGTAGCTACTACATGGACCCATAGTCTAGAGAAGAACTACTCACGCATCACACCGGAGGCTTGCATGATGATGAAGAAGGCCTCCAGGGTGAATTCCCCTCTCCGGTAGGGTGCCGGGAAGAGCTTCAGATCCCTCCCGATCTAGGGATGGATATGACGGCGGCTACAGACTCTTTCGAGGATTTTTGATCGGGCCCTTAGGGTTTCCGTATCAGAGGCAACTTATAGGCGGAAGGAGAGGTCGAGGGGGTGCCTAGGGAGGCCAGACCACACCCTGGCGTGAGTCAGGACTGGCCTCGCGGCCAGGTGGTGTGGCCGGACCCCAGCGCCTCTCCGTCTTGTATTCTGGCTCCAGGTGTCCCTCGGTGAAAAACTGACTTTGGCTTTTGTCCCGTCCAATTCCGAGAATATTCATTTTCTGACTTTTCGAGAACCAAAAACAGCAGAAAACAGGCAGCTGGCACTGTGGCTCTTGTTAATAGGTTAGTCCAAGAAATGATATGAAAATCACTCCAAAGTGTGGACAAAACATAAGAAAGTAGATAAAACCAAGCATGGAACATCAAAAATTATGGATATGTTTGCAATGTATCAGGCATCATAAGAAGCAGGAATTCATAGAGGTTTTGGATACTGAAGATCTTAGGCAGATTATTCGACGAAAGAAGCGAACCATGAAGGTGTTCTTCCTTGGTACCATTTCTGATGTTGTTGAACAGGTTATAGTGGATGTAGAGGCACATGTAGTGGCTGAACAGAATGAGGTGACCAACATTGATGAGAGCTGCTACCCTAGGCTTGTCATATGGACCGCGGGGTTCCCTTGTCTATATTTGTAACATTGACTGATGTTGCATTTAGACCGTATTTTTGTGATTATGTTTGTTGAGAGATTGCGATATAATGTTGTGCGAGCTGTTGAGATTTTCTGACATGTCACTCACGGAAACCATCGTTGTTGTAATAAGACATAAGTACATTGTAGTTGACATGATTATGTTTATTGAGATGACGTACTGTACTTGTTTCTGTTATTATGTTTGTTGGGAGATTGTAATGTAATGTTTTGTGAAACCATGACTGGACAAGTGATGCATAAATACATTGTAGTTGACATGATTATGTTTCTTGAGATGATGTACTGTACTTGTTTCTGTCATTTTGTTTGTTGAGAGATTGTAATATAATGTTTTATGAAACCATGACTGGACAAGTGTTGCGTAAGTACCTTGTAGTTGACATGATTTTTTTCTTGAGTTGGTGTAATATACTTGTTTCTATGATTATGTTTGTTGAGAGATTGTAATGTAATGTTTTGTGAAACCATGACTAAACAAGTGATGCATAAGTACCTTATAGTTAACATGATTTTGTTTCTTTAGATGATGTAATATACTGGTATGTTTTCCTTAGGCAATGAAATTGGGATGGAGGGAGTACAAGTTTAATATTTGAAATAAGAATGTATGAAGAGAAACCCTATTAGGTAGGAGATAGTAATCCAGGGAAAGGGCATGGTATCCATTAAACTATTGTAACATGCCAATTTAGTCATTGTTGCAGCGGTGATGCCCTTCACTTTCGCCACTCTTTCGCTCAGTCTCAATCTCTCTCTCTCTCTCTCTCCTCACCGTCGCTGACGTTGATGCCATTGCTGACGCCAACACATTCACCATGCTGTCCTGGAATAACGAGGACGACCAATCGAGCCAAGATAGCCTTCTCTCTGACATCGAGTATTCCTTCCACGATGTAAGTTACTCTGTTTTCTCGAGCTAGGGTTAGGCATTGGTAAATCCCTCGATCTGAGCTCCATATGTGCATGCAATCGTGTTCAATTCCAGCTTTGCGTTTACTTATAGGTACCACGGACGATCTATGACTCCGAATGGGAGGGCCTAGATCTCGATGGACAAGTACCATGTGACCATGGGCTAAAACTGAGGAGATATGTTGCATTCGAAGGCAGTAACACTGGGAGAAGGTTTTTGGGCTGTACAAATCAGGTTTGTTTACATTATGTGCAATGGTGACATGAAGAAAAATGTATCGTGTATGTTCATAACACGATAGTGTGTGTTTTTTAGGTTGGCCTGGTGTGTAAAGCAGTAGAGTGGATGGATCTTGAGTGGCCAGATGCACTTAAGAAATGTTTGGCCCAATTATGGGAGTTTTATGAGTTGGAAAGGTCAGGGAGATTTATTGATGCTTGTGATGTAGCTGAAAAAATTTACAAGCTGTCGGTATGAAATAAGGAGCTGGAATAAGAAATCAAGAATTTGCAGTCAGAACTAAGTGACAGAATCAATGGGAGCTTGGTTGTTGGAACTGCAAAGAAGCTTCTGGATACTCACATGTTGCTGATTCATAATGCAGAAAATGAGAGGGATTATCTTAGGGAAGACAAGAAGAAGCTAGAGTACTGCATTGCAGATCTGTTGAAGGAACTGAAGAAGGCGACGAGGGTGAACAAGAAAAGACTACAGAGGATAAAGGAAATTCGAGATGAATAATTTATGTTGTGACAATGCCTGAAACTAGTTAACCGTAAGACTTGTAGTTGCACTTTCTTAACTAAGCCAAACTCAATCCTCGAGCAAATTAATTTCAGACGAACACACATATCGTGCATAGAGTTAAGATCATGTTTACAAGATCACCACTATAGAGGATAAAACAAGCAGTTCAGTACTAAATAGACATATATTGGGTTCAAGCGAGCTTGGCCTGGAGCTGCTTGTTTTCCTCCCTAAGATCAGCCAGCTCCTTTAGTACTTTGTCATGCGCCTACCGCAGGTTCCAGCGCTCCGTCAGGGATTCGAGAAGTTGGTCCGTAACCATATGATTTTCCTTCATGATCCCTTTTATGATCTCCATCTTCTTACTAGCCGAGGTGCGACCTTCCCTGTGAAGTTTCTCCCAGACGGCGTTTGCCTCCTTCAGTTTCTGGCACTTGTCAAAAAGGACCACGACTTCAGCGTGCAGGTGGTCAAAGGCCAGCTTCTAGGAATTATGCTTCTCCCTTTGTATGGCTATCCTATCATTTAGCCAGGTCGCCAGGTCCTAGTTGAGCTTTTGCCTCTTTCCCTACAACAAAAATATATAGTATGGTTTGTTTAGTTCACGAGGACATGGTGGTTAGTTTCCATAATTAACTGAATTTACTAGTGGCACTCACATAATTTCAAGGAAGAAGCAATTTAGGACTAATCAACATTTTATGAATCGACTAGTGGCACTGTCATAATTTCAATTTCAAAGACAAATAAGGTTTATCTGCAGTTTAGTGTGTTGTGGGTTTTTTCGCATGTCACCACATAGTAGTGGCAAACTCATAATGCAGAAACCCATGTCCATATATAGAATGGAAAAGAACTCATGGTGTCCATTCATGAACATGAACACCTACACATGTCTAGATAGATAAGGAGTTTCCATAGGATTCTCTCTTCTTGCACCCTATAACGGGAATTAGACTTGGCCATTGCTCCCTGAACCCTAATTATTACAAAAAGAGTGGAGCATGAACTAATATTCGTGCCCCCTCTAACGAGAATCAGACTTGGGCATTGCTCCGATACGCCTCCAGACAAGGCCTTATCTCCTTGTTCTCTTTCCGACACCCTCGAGTACGGTGATGCCTCTGCTCATGTTCTCCTTCATCTCTTTCACTACATCCAGGCAATGGTCCCTGTCATGGTAGGCTCGGAGGGCAGCCTTGGTTTCCTCGATGCGTGCTTTGAGTGCCTCGGTGACTTCGTCATGTAGGAGGGTGAACCTTTTCTTAAGATTCTTCTTCTCCTCCATGAGCTTGTTGATTATCTTGATGGCCTGTTCTTTCATGTTCAAGTTACGGTCGAGCACTTTCTGTAGCCTAACAATGTCACCTGCAAAATCTAGCGAGATCTCCTTCTGTACAGATAATCGCTTGAGTAGGCTCTCATTAGCTTGGGTGAGGGAGGGTGCAAGCTCTTGTTGGTTGTCAATCTTGGCACTGATCACGACCACCTTGTCATGGTACTTGGCCTTCGATCATTGCATCATTCCTATTAATTGAAATAGAAATTCTATAATTACATTCTAGGTTCCAGGTGAATACTAATACAAATCAAAAAATCCCCATTGAATCTATGGACAACAGTATTAAAAAGAGACCTAGAGACCCAGTCATAATCACGATAAACTAATCCTAATCACAAAATCCCCATTGAATCTATGAACAATGGTATTAAGAAAATACCAATAGATCCTGTCATAATCATGAAAACTAATACAACTCGCAAAAAAACCAATGCGAGGCGAACACGATCTATGAAATCCACATTACAACTCAGACAAATAACAGTGTGGAGATTTGCTACCTTGCTGACACGTAAAACGGGACCAAACGGGTCCTGCAACGCCTCCGTCGTGGTGGATTCTAGCTCCACGGTCGGCCTGTAGTACGTAGAAGATGAAGAACAAGAAGAATAACAATAACAAGAAGTAGAATAAGGTCATGATGGAGAAGGAGATGGAGAAGTAGTAGAATAAGAAGACCGTATCGGGAGGAGCCCTCACCTGCTAGAACATTCGGTGCCATTGTCGGGGGAGATTGGGCCTCAGTGAGAGGGGGCTTGAGGGGCTGGTAGAGAAAGAACTGCCTGGTGGCGAGCTCTCTCCTTTTTGTCTACGAGGATGGTTGCTAAGCCCAAAGTATATCGAGCCTGTTGGGGAACCCCAAGAGGAAGGTATGATGAGTACAGTAGCAAGTTTTCCCTCAGTTATAAAACGAAGGTTTAATCGAACCAGTAGGAGCAAGGAAACACCTCAAAGGTGTTGCTAGCTGGACTTTGATAGCTACTAACAACGGAAAGCATGCAAGATCACAAATAAAAAAGACATGATAGAATCAATAATCAATCTGAAATAGCATCTCAGTATCCATCGGATCCCCGCAAACACAACATGCGGAATTACAAATAGATGATCTTGATCATGAATGGAGCTCACAAGATCTAAATATGATAGCGCAAAGGAGGATAACCAGCCATCTAGCTACTACATGGACCCGTAGTCCAGAGATGAACTACTCATGCATCACACCGGAGGCTTGCATGGTGATGAAGAAGGCCTCCAGGGTGAATTCCCCCCTCCAGCAGGGTGACGGGAAGAGCTTCAGATCCCTCCCGGTCTAGGGATGGAGATGACGGCGGCTACACTCTTTCGTGGAATTTTGATCGGGTGCTTAGGGTTTTTGTATTGGAGGCATCTTATAGGCAAAAGGGGAGGCCGAGGGGGTGCCTAGGGCGGCCAGACCACCCCCTGGCGCAGGCCAGCTGGGCCGCGCGGCCAGGTGGTGTGGTGGCCCCCTGGCCCCTCTACGTCTCGTATTCTGGCTCCGGGTGTCCCTTAGTGAAAAACTGACTTTGGATTTTGTCCCGTCCAATTCCGAGAATATTCATTTTCTGACTTTCCTGGAACCAAAAATAGCAGAAAACAGGCAGCTGGCCTGTGGCTCTTGTTAATAGGTTAGTCCAAGAAAGTGTATAGAAAGTACTCCAAAGTGTGGACAAAACACAAGAAAGTAGATAAAACCAAGCATGGAACATCAATTTTTTTAGATACGTTAGCAACGTATCAATGGTCGACCGGCCTATCCTCAGGGGATCCATGGCTTGCAGGGGGAGGGAGGTGGTGGAAGGAGGAAGAAGATAATGATTAGTGTGGGAGAAGAGTCAAAGAGTACAGGCTGTGGTCCAGTAGTACTACAATTATTATATAATACCACTGTGTACGGTCTACCTTCTCAAAGAAGCCAGGGATAGGGAATCGATGGGACTTGTCTTTATTGCGATGGACAATTCAATGGTCTTCGGCGCTGCCTAAAATCCAGTATATAATAAAAGGAGTGTGATCTTACCCTTAAAAATGAGTAGGGCCGAGTGGTAATCACCGGCATCAGCGTGCACATCCCGCGAACGTGTGTCACGTGTTGATGGGGCAATGACGCACGTAACTACTGCATGGTCACGTCAACATGTTGAACTGCATGTCCATTGAATGCACGTTGAACTCCATGTCGACACGCACACACGGGATATTTACGAGTCTAGAATACGCTGTGCCACTTTTGTTGTGATCAAATTATGTTCAGTATGCGAGATATTACATTTTTTTCATAATCGACAAATGCATGCGTGTACATGACGCACGAAACCGCTACTCGCCCCATAATCAGATCGGCACCCAACTCTATGCGTGTACATGACGCACGAAACCGCCATTGCTCATTCCGAACAACTTCCTCGTGCACGATGGCCCCATGCCGTGGCAATGGCAGATCCACCACTAGTGTCATTGCATGTGTGTTCTTTTCCTACACCACCACTAGTGTCATTGCATGTGTGCTATTTTACTAAACCACATGGATCCACCAGTTTCATTGCATGTGTGTTCTTTTCCTAAACCACCACTAGAGTCATAACATGTGTGTTCTTTTCATAAACCACTAGAATCATTTGCATGTTTGTTCTTTTCATAAATCACTTGGATCCACCAGTGTTATTGTATGTGTGTACTTTTCATAAACCACAACTAGAGTCACTACATGTTTGTTCTTTCCATAAACCACTTGGATCCACTAGAGTCATTACATGTGTGTTCTTTTCATCAACCACAACTAGAAACATTGCATGTTTGTTCTTTTCATAATCCACATGGATCCACCAGTGTCAATACACGTGTGTTATTTTCATAAACCACCACTAGATTCATTGCATGTGTGTTCTTTCCATAAACCACATGGATCCACCAAAGTCATTTGCATGTGAATTATTTTCATAAACCACCACCAGTGTCATTGCATGTGTGTTCCTTTCCTAAACCACATGGATCCACCAGTGTCATTGCATGTGTGTTCTCTTCCTAAACCACCACTAGTGTCATTTCATGTGTGTTATTTTACTAAACCACATGGATCCACTAGTTTCATTGCATGTGGGTCCTTATCATAAACTACCACTAGAGTCATTGCATGTTTGTTCTTTTCCTAAACCACCACTAGAGTCATTGCATGTGTGTTCTTTTCATAAACCACTTGGATCGACCAGTGTCATTCCATGTGTGTTCTTTTCAGAAACCACAACTGGTGTCATTTATTGTGTCTTATTTTGCTAAACCACCACTAGTGTCAATGCATGTGTGTTATTTTACTAAACCACATGGATCCACCAGTGTCATTTGCATGTGTGTTATTTTCATAAACCACCACCAGTGTCATTGCATGTGCGTTCCTTTCCTAAACCACATGGATCCACCAGTGTCATTGCATGTGTGTTCTTTTCCTAAACCACCACTAGAGTCATTGTATGGGTGCTATTTTCATAAACCACAACTAGAGTCATTGCATGTTTGTTCTTTTCATAAACCACATGGATCCACCAATGTCATTGCATGTGTGTTCTTTTCGTAAACCACCACTAGTGTCATTGCATGTGTGCTCTTTTCATAAACCACAACTAGAGTCATTGCATGTTTGTTCTTTTCATAAACCACATGGATCCACCAGTGTCATTGCATGTCTTTGCATGTGTGTTCTTTTCCTAAACCACCACTAGTGTCATTGCATGTTTGTTATTTTACTAACCACAACTAGAGTCATTGCATGTGTGTTCTTTTCATAAACCACTTGGATCCACCAGTGTCATTGCATGTGTGTCCTTTTCATAAATGACAACTAGAGTCACTTCATGTTTGTTCTTTTCATAAACCACTTAGATCCACCATAGTCATTACATGTGTTTTCTTTTCATAAACCACAACTAGATTTATTACATGTTTGTTTTATTCATAATCCACATGGATCCACCAGTGTCATTACATGTGTGTTCTTTTCATAAACCACCACTAGATTCATTGCATGTGTGTTCTTGTCACAAAGCACATGGATCCACCAAAGTCATTTGCATGTGTGTTCTTTTCATAAACCACCACTTGTGTCATTGCATGTGTGTTCCTTTCCCAAACCACATGCATCCACTAGTGTCATTGCTTGTGCGTTCTTTTCCTAAACCACAACTAGTGCCATTGCATGTGTGTTATTTTACTAAACCACATGGATCCACTGTGAGATCCAGGCACATGCTTAATAGGATTGATAGGATACCCTTATCAACAAGTTGCAACTTCTTTTCTGGAAGCTCATTCGAAAAGAACTCTAAGGTTAAGCGTGCTTGTCCTAGAGCAATTCTAGGATTGGTGACCGACCGGGAAGTGGGTAACCGGGTGCGCACGAGTGAGGACAAAGTGCGCAGAAAAGACTAGTGTTGGTCTATGGGGCTAGTCTAGATATCCTATTAAGCTGCCAGGAGTGACACCCCCCGGGCCCAGGAGTGGACGGGGTGTTACAAGTGGTATCAGAGCCGACCCTTGCGATTACACGGGTGTGTGCAGGTCAGTGGCGGGACATGTGGAGCATGGCGTGTGTGGCCTGGAGTGGACACGGCATGGAACATGTACCGGCACTGGATGCACAGATGCGTGCCAAGAGGGAACGTTCCTAGGGTGTGCTTGATCGATGAGGGCATCGATCTTCTAAAGGGTGGGTGTATGTGAGATCCAGGCACATGGCTTAATAGGACTGATAGGATACTCATATCAACAAGTTGCAACTTCTTTTCCGGAAGCTCATTCGAGAAGAACTCTAAGGTTAAGCGTGCTTGGCCTAGAGCAATTCTAGGATGGGTGACCGACCGGGAAGTGGGTAACCGGGTGCGCACGAGTGAGGACAAAGTGCGTAGAAAAGACTAGTGTTGGTCTGTGGGGCCAGTCTAGATATCCTATTAAGCTGCCAGGAGTGACACCCCCCGGGCCCAGGAGTGGACGGGGTGTTACATCCACCTATGTCATTGCATGTGAGTCCTTTTCATAAACCACCACTAGAGTCATTGCATGTGTGTTCTTTTCATGAACCACTTGGATCCACTAGTGTCATTGCCTGTGTGTTCTTTTCAAAAACCACAACTAGAGTCATTGCATGTGTGTTCTTTTTTCCTAAACTACCACTAGTATTATTGCATGTGTGTTCTTTTCCTAAACCAGCACTAGAGTCATTGCATGTGTGTTATTGTCATGAACCACATGGATCCGCTAGAGTGATTTGCATGTTTGATGTTTTCAAAAACCACTTGGATCCACCGGTGTTATTCCATGTGTGTCCTTTTCATAAACCTCAACTAGAGCCACTTCATGATTGTTCTATTCATAAACCACTTGGATCCAGCAGAGACATTGCATGTGTGTTATTTTCATATACCACAACTAGAGTCATTGCATGTTTGTTCTTTTCATAATCCACATGGATCCACAAGTGTCATTACATGTGTGTTCTTATCATAAACCACCACAAGATTCATTGCATGTGTGTTCTTTCCATAAACCACATGGATCCACTAGAGTTATTAGCATGTGTGTTCTTTTCATAAACCACCATCAGTGTCATTAGATGTGTTCCTTTCCTAAACCACATGGATCCACCAGTGTCATTGCATGTCATTGCATGTGTGTTCCTTTCCTAAACCACCACTAGAGTCATTGCATGTGTGATATTTTGATAAACCACATGGATCCACCAGTGTCATTGCATGTGTATCCTTTTCATAAACCATAACTAGAGTCATTCCATGAGTGTTATTTTCCTAAACCACCACAAGTGTCATTGCATGTGTGTTATTTTACTAAACCACATGGATCCACTAGTGTCATTTGCATGTGTGTTCTTTTCATAAACCACCACCATTGTCATTGCATGTGTGTTCCTTTGCTAAACCACATGAATCCACCATTGTCATTGCATGTGTGCTCTTTTCCTAAACCACCACTAGAGTCATTGCATGTGTGCTCTTTTCATAAACCACCACTAGAGCTAGACTAGTGCAAATTTGCATGTGTGCTCTTTTCCCAAACCACCACTACTGTCATTGCATGTGTTTTATTTTACTAAACCACATGGATCCACCAGTGTCATTGCATGTGTGTCCTTTTCATAAACCACCACTAGAGTCATTACATGTGTGTTCTTTTCATAAACCACAACTAGAGTCATTGCATGTGTGTTCTTTTTTCCTAAACTACCACTAGTATCATTGCATGTGTGTTATTTTACTAAATCACATGGATCCACCAGTGTCATTGCATGTTTGTTATTTTCCTAAACCACCACTAGAGTCATTGCATGTGTGTTATTGTCATGAACCCATGGATCCACTAGAGTCATTTGCATGTTTGTTCTTTTCATAAACCACGTGGATCCACCAGTGTTATTGCATGTGTGTCCTTTTCATAAACCACAACTAGAGTCACTGCATGTTTGTTCTTTTCATAAACCACTTGGATCCACCACAGTCTTTGCATGTGTGTTCTTTTCATATACCACAACTAGAGTCATTTCATGTTTGTTCTTTTCATAATCCACATGGATCCACAAGTGTCATTACATGTGTGTTCTTTTCATAAACCACCACAAGATTCATTGCATGTGTGCTCTTTCCAGTTCTTTCCATAAACCACATGGATCCACTAGAGTTATTTGCATGTGTGTTATTTTCATAAACCACCATCAGTGTGATTACATGTGTTCCTTTCCTAAACCACACGGATCCACAGTGTCATTGCTTGTGTGTTCTTTTCCTAAACCACCACTAGTGTTATTGCATGTGTGTTATTTTACTAAACCACATGGATCCACCAGTGTCATTGCATGTGTGTCCTTTTCATAAACCACCAGAGTCATTGCATATTTTTATTTTCTTATACCATCACTAGAGTCATTGCATATGTGTTATTTTCATAAACCACTTGGATCGACCAGTGTCATTACATGTGCGTTCTTTTCATAAACCACAACTAGAGTCATTGCATGTGTGTTATTTTCCTAAACCACCACTAGTGTCAATTGCATGTGTGTTATTTTACTAAAACACATGGATCCACCAACGTATTTTCCATGTTTGTTCTTTTCGTAAACCACCATCAGTGTCATTGCATGTGTGTTCCTTTCCTAAACCACCACTAGTGTCATTGCATGTGTGCTCTTTTCATAAACCACAACTAAAGTCATTGCATGTTTGTTCTTTTCATAAACCACATGGATCCACCAGTGTCATTGCATGTGTTTGCATGTGTGTTCTTTTCCTAAACCACCACTAGTGTCAGTGCATGTTTGTTAATTTACTAAACCATAACTAGAGTCACTGCATGTGTGTTATTTTCATAAAACACTTGGATCCACCAGTGTCATTGCATGTGTGTCCTTTTCATAAACCACAACTAGAGTCACTTCATGTTTGTTCTTTTCATAAACCACTTAGATCCACCAGAGTCATTGCATGTGTGTTATTTTCATAAACAAGAACTAGAGTCATTGCATGTTTGTTCTTTTCATAATCCACATGAATCCACCAGTGTCATTAATTATGAGTTCTTTCCATAAACAACCACTAGATTCATTGCATGTGTGTTCTTTCCATAAAGCACATGGATCCACCAGAGTCATTTCCATAACTGTTCTTTTCATAAACCACCACCAGTTTCATTGCATGTGTGTTCCTTTCCTAAACCACCACTAGAGTCATTGCATGTGTGATATTTTCATAAACCACATTGATCGACCAGTGTCATTGCATGTGTGTTCTTTTCATAAACCATAAATAGAGTCATTGCATGTGTGTTATTTTCCTAAACCACCACAAGTGTCATTGCATGTGTGTTATTTTACTAAACAACATAGATCCACCAGTGTCTTTTGCATGCGTGTTCTTTTCATAAACCACAACCATTGTTCATTGCATGTGTGTTCATTTCCTAAACCACATGAATCCACCATTGTCATTACATGTGTGTTCTTTTCCTAAACTACCACTAGAGTCATTGCATTTGTGCTCCTTTAATAAACCACTACTAGAGCTAGACTAGTGCAAATTTGCATTTGTGCTCTTTTCCTAAACCACCACTAGGGTCATTGCATATGTGTTGTTTTACTAAATCACATGGATCCACCAATGTCATTGCATGTGTGTTCTTTTCATAAACCACCACTACAGTCATTGCATGTTTATTCTTATCATAAACCACAACTACAGTCATTGCATGTTTGTTCTTTTCATAAACCACATCGATAGACCAGTCTCATTGCATGTGTGTTCTTTTCATAAACCACCAATAGATTCATTGCATGTGTGCTATTTCCATAAACCACATGGATCCACAAGAGTCATTTGCATGTGTGTTACTTTCCTAAATCACATGGATCCACCAGTGTCATTGTATGTGTGTTCTTTTCCTAAACCACAACTAGTCTCATTGCATGTGTGTTATTTTACTAAACCACATGGATCCACCCGTGTCCATTGCATGTGTGTTCTTTTCCTAAACCACCACCGGTGTCATTGCATGTTTGTTATTTTACTAAACCATAACTAGAGTCATTGCATGAGTGTTATTTAACTAAACCACATGGATCCACCAGTGTCATTTGCTGGTGTGTTCTTTTCATAAACCACCACTAGTGTCATTGCATGTGTGTTATTTTACTAAACCACATGGATCCACCAGTGTTATTGCATGTGTATCCTTTTCATTAACCACCACTAGAGTCATTGAATGTTTGTTCTTTTCCTAAACCACCACTAGAGTCATTGCATGTGTGTTCTTTTCATAAACCACTTGGATCCACCAGTGTCATTGCATGTATGTTCTTTTCATAAACCACTACTAGTCATTGCATGTGTGTTATTTTCCTAAGACACCACTAATGTCATTGCATGTGTGTTATTTTACTAAACCACATGGATCCACTAGTGTCATTTGCATGTGTGTTCTTTTCATAAACCACCACCAGTGTCATTACATGTGTGTTCCTTTCCTAAACCACATGCATCCACCAGTGTCATTGCATGTCATTACGTGTGTGTTCTTTCCTAAACCACCACTATAGTCATTGGGATGTGTGCTCTTTTCATAAACCACAACTAGACTCATTGCATGTTTGTTCTTTTTGTAAACCACATGGATCCATACGTGTCATTGCATGTGTGTTCTTTTCCTAAACCACCACTAGTGTCATTGCATTTTTGTTATTTTAATAAACCACATGGATCCACTAGAGTAATTTGCATGTATGTTCTTTTCATAAACCACCACCAGTGTCATTGCATGTGTGTGCCTTTCCTAAACCACATGGATACACCTGTGTCATTACATGTGTGTTCTTTTCATAAACCACCACTAGATTCATTGCATGGGTGTTCTTTCCATAAAGCACATGGACCCACTTGTTGGGGGGATACCCCTGGGTAGGGTCACTCTGGGGTATAAAGGCCGAGTTAGCCGAGGTTCGGCAAGCTCAAAGCGGATGCTGACCGGGTCACCTCAAGGCGGGCCGGATCACGGAGTAACCCGGACCAGGGGGGTCGCCTAACATTGTCTCAGCCGACTTAAGAAGTAAGTCGAAAGTGCTTGTCTAACTTATATGCAGGAACAGGTATAGCCGGATCTACTATGATCCGGGTCCCGTTTAGCTTCTGGGAGAAGGAAGGAATCTCTCTGGTCAAAAAGAAGGCCTGGTACGCATTGCATGAGTGAAGCAAGCAAGGGCAGGACCACCGGGTCTTGGCCGACAAGCGTGACGACGCCTGTGTCGGCTGACGCGGGCGCCGCAGAGGCTCACGTAGCTAAAGCATGTGTGACGTGAGGGAAAAGCACCCCGGTCGGGTTAGCACTTTGAGAAGAGGCATATTCTTAGGAATATGCCTCCACGTATGCCCTAGGCTGTGACCAGGCCGCCTCTATATAAGGGGGGCTAGGGTTTCAGTAGAGGGGGTTGGGTTTTCTTCTATACCGATTTGGCAAGGGTTCTATGAGTGAACTGTAGGTGAGAGTAAGAGAGCTTCTTCTTCCTCCTCTCTCCAATATAGCTCTAGGAGCACTTGTAAACTTGAAAGGAATACAATCTTCTGTGTGGAGAATCACTCCACTATCCCTCCCTGGATTCCCCTAGCGCATATTAGTCCCCACCTTTAGCCTATCCATGGCATCTGCCGTGACACCACCATGACAGTTGGCGCCCACCGTGGGGCTAGCGGCGCTAGCAGGGGTGAAGATCCGGACGGGAAACCTCATCGGCACCGGCGAACGCATTGTCTCCAGGATCATTCAGCGCTTTGGAGCACTGGACTTCATCAGCGACAACGCTGGCTGCTTCGGCAGGCGCCCACTTCCGCACAATGGCCTCTTCGTCAAGTTGGGTGCACACAAGGTCTACGTTGTTGTGGACGTATCATGCGTTCATTCGCACCGCATCGTCGAGGCAGGGGAACCACCCCTTACCGTGGTTCACGGGGCGTGTATCACTCGCTCCCCGGACCATGCTAAAGTGATGATGACTGCGCCGGGGGCAGGCGCAATCAAGGATCCAGCACTGGACTCGGAGGTAACACCTAAGGCACCGAGGAAAGGTAGAGGGCCTCCACTAGAGAGGCCTGAGAACATACTGAGAGGAGCTATGGATAGCTTGGCAAACCCGGTAGCATCAGTGGTAGATCCGGCTCAGGCACAAGCCGAGCTAGAGGAAACTAGGCAAAAGATACTAGAAGGCGCAAAGAAAATAGCCGCGGCTCAGCAGTCGCTGAACATGATGCTGCGTGAGTATGCAAAGGCAAACAAAGTTGATACGGTAAAAGTAAAAGGGAGAATCTCATGAGCGAGATGAACAGAGAAGGTGATGATGGAGCCGAGGGATCAGAAAACTATTTATCTCTGGGGTTGCCAAAGTATAGTACCCCGGCGAAGAACCTCAGAGCAGTGGATGCGGCTGCATACGAGTTAGAGGGTCTGACGGGTGAGGCCCGTCAAAGACAGCAAGATAGGGTTAACGAGTTAGTTCGGATCGCGAATAGACAGAACGAAGAGCTACTCAGAGCTAACCCGGAGAGAGCTGGAGCTTCCAAAATCGTCCATTCGGCGATGGGTAACCCGGAGAAATCCGCTGGAGCCGCATTGTCACCTCATGGTGGTCCAAGGATTGAAGAGGTAGTAACCTTGGCCAGACGGAACAAACAGATCGTCCCGTATGACCCGACGCGTGCAGGAAAAGAAAAGGAAACGCGGAAAAATGATGATCAACGAAGTGTGAGCCGAGGTGAAGCTGGCCGAAGTAAACACGACCAAGGCAATGCCGGTCAAGGGAACATTGTCAATGGCAATGCCGGACAGCGAAACTCGGCAGGAGCAGGATAACCGCAGCAGCGGAATATACCAAGGCAAGAGCAAAGCGCCGGCCGAGGTATGCAACAGAAAGGTGCGCCCCAAGTGCAAAACCGATACAATGACGGTGATTCGGAGATGGTGAACGCGGGGTACCTGAGACTGGACTATCATGCGATAGGGTCAAGATTGGGAAGCAGGGATTTAATGCCGAATGATGCCAGGTTGAAACTGGATCGCCTGTATAGGTCAGAACAGATCGAATGTCAAGGTCCCCCGGGTCCAGCGTGCTTTGGACCCCGGATCATGAAGGAGCCACCAGTACCCAACTTCCAGCTGCCCAGAGGCACGAAGACGTATGATGGCAGTACCAAGCCGGAGGATTGGCTGATAAACTATGCTACGACTGTGAAAATTGCCACTGGCAACTTGAGATGGGATGTACGATACGTACCCCAGATGTTGGAAGGTCCGGCCAGAGTATGCCTGAATAATTTACCACCCGGAAGCATTAACTGCTGGATAGATTTTGAAGAAATGTTTATCAACAACTTCTCAAGTACATATCAGAGGCCGAATAGGCCGCAGACCCAAGCCATGTGCAAGCAAAGACCTAATGAGACGGACCGTGAATTCTTGACCCGGTGGTGTACCGTGAGAAACTCGTGTGAGGGTGTCATAGAGTCACAGGCCATAGCATGGTTTGCGCAAGGGTGCAGATATGGCAGCGAGCTGTGGATGAAGTTGCAAAGGAAAATGCCAATTACATTGGTAGAGATGATCCGGATTGCCGATTCGTATGCTTTGGGTGATCCGACTCAACCTAGGCTCGCGTCAAACGAGTCAAACGAGGAATACTATCAGAGGGATGGAGCCGGGTCATCTCGAAGGAACGATTACAGAGGAAAAAGAAGAGATGATAAACCGGATCATCGCTACGGTTCGCAACAAGTTGCAGCTGTGAATCAAGATCAACCCGGAGCAGGAAGCAACCAACGCCAGAAAACGGGAGGGCAATGGACTCCGAGAAACGATGGCAAGAAAACGTGGACCCCGAAGCAAAAGAAATAGTGGCAAGAAAAGAAAGACCATCCGAGGTATACCTATGAGTTGATGTTGGACCAGCCGTGTAAGTTTCACACGCCAAATCCGAATAGCCCGGCGGGTCACACAACGAGGCAATGTGAGTGGATGCGTAAGATAGAACAAGGTGGTTCGTGGAATGCTCAGGCACCCCGGAATGATCAACCTCGGCAGGAGTTACCTCGGCAGCAATTGCTCTCCGGAGCGAACAAGCAACAGCTAATGTTGCCTCCCCCTCCGCCGAGGTATGGCAACAATGAGAGAAGGGATGCAGTGCATCAGGTGGAAAATCAGCACCAGCCGGATCAGAGGTACCCCGGAAACGAGGGGAGGAATGAGTACAAAGAACATCACCAGAGTTATTGTGTGTTCACAACTGAGGAAATAGATAGAAAGAGCTTGCAGCACCGATATATGGAGGTCAATGCGGTAATGCCAGGAGTGACGAGGTACATGCCTTGGTCGGACCAGGAAATCACCTGGAACATCAAAGATCATCCTAAGCTTATGCCGAGTCCAGGTTCATATGCGCTAGTGCTGGATCCGACATTCATTGGACCGAACATCAATGTGAGGTTCTCCAAGGTACTGATTGACAATGGCAGTAGCATTAACATCATGTATGCGGATACAATGCGCAAGTTGGGTATCTCGGAGAACATGCTCCAGGCTACAAGGACAACTTTCCATGGCATTGTACCATGCATTTCTTGTGAGCCCATAGGCAAAGTCTGGGTCGACGTGCTATTCGGCACAAGGCATAACTGTCGAACTGAGAATCTGGAGTTTGAGGTGGTGAACTTGGAAATTGCGTATCATGCGTTACTCGGAAGACCAACATTGAACAAGTTCATGGCAAGCTGCCACATCAGTTATCTGAAGATGAAGTTGCCCGGGCCAAATGGAGTGATTACCATTGCTAGAGATTTCCGACGTTCCATTGAGTGTGCCTCAGCCGGGTCTAACCTAGCCGAGTCACTCATGATTGCGCAAGAGAAAAGAAAAATCCAAGGGGTGGCGGCATTAGCTCAGTCCGCGCAGCAGTATATGCCGGTGTTGAGTAACCCGCATGGTAGCGTTTCATTCCAAGCCGCAAAGGACACCAAGAAGGTTCCAGTTGATGACATGTTCCCGGAGCGCACCGTAACAATTGGTGTCGGGTTATCTTATAAATAGGAAAGCGAGCTCGTCAACTTCCTCCGTGAGAATCGGGATATTTTTGCTTGGTCCACACAGGATTTGCAAGGTGTTCCGAGGGAGTTGGCCGAGCACTCTTTGAACGTAAGACCCGGAGCAAGGCCGGTGAAGCAACCTCTCCGCCGCTTCACCGAGGATAGGAGAAAGGTCATTGGAGACGAGATAGCACGATTGTTAGCAGTAGGATTTATCATGGAAGTACTGTATCCGGATTGGCTCTCTAATCCGGTGCTGGTAGAAAAGAAGAAGGATGATCCGAACGTGGCAGTGGTTTGGCGTATGTGTATCGATTACACGAACCTGAATAAGGCGTGTCCAAAAGATCCATTTCCACTGCCGAGGATAGATCAGGTCATAGACTCAACCGCGGGATGTGAACTGTTGTCATTCATTGATGCATATTCTGGTTTCCACGAGATACCTCTGAATCCGGATGATCAAATAAAGACCATGTTTATCACCCCGTACGGGGCTTATTGCTATCGCACTATGCCGTTTGGTTTGCGTAATGCAAGTGCAACGTACCAAAGATGTATGCAAAAATGTTTGCACGACCAAATAGGTCAAAACGTACAGGTGTACGTGGATGATGTGGTTATCAAGACCAAGGAAAGCAAAACGCTCCTTGACGACATCAGGAAGACATTCGCGAACTTGAGAAGGTTCCGGATGAAGCTTAACCCAGAAAAATGTACCTTCGGTGTCTCGGCTGGAAAATTACTTGGATTTCTTGTCTCCAGCCGAGGTATCGAAGTTAATCCAACTAAGATTCGGGCCATTAAACGAATGGAGCTGCCGAAGTGTCTTAACGATGTCCAGAAGTTCACTGGGTGCCTAGCATCGTTGAGTCGGTTTGTATGTCGGTTGGGAGAAAAGGCATTGCCTCTCTACCAACTCATGAAAAAGTCGGATAAGTTCGTTTGGACACCACAGGCTGATGAAGCCTTTGCCCACTTAAAAAAGATGTTGGCCACTGCACCAGTGTTAGCCTCTCCACTATCAAAGGAGACAATGTTGCTCTACATAGCCGCAACCAACCGAGTTGTAAGTGCAGTGATTGTAGTAGAGCGCAATGAAGAGGGTAAGTCGGTGCAGAGGCCAGTGTATTACTTGAGCGAGGTATTGTCTGCCTCAAAACAGAACTACCCGCACTTTCAAAAGGTGGAATATGGTGTCTGTATGGCGGCAAAGAAGTTAAAGCATTACTTTGAGGAGCACCCCATCAAAGTGATATGCGAAGATCCCATATCCGAGATAATGGGTAACAAGGACACGAGTGGCAGAATTGCAAAATGGGAAATTGAGCTAGCCCCTTATGGGCCCCAATACGACAGAAGAGAAGCAATCAAGTCTCAGGTTGTGGCGGACTTTCTTGTAGATTAGGCCGAGGTACAATACGAACCACCGCCACCAGATCCGAACTACTAGAGGATGCACTTTGATGGGTCGAAAACCAAAGCCGGATTAGGCGCCGGGGTTGTGCTTACCTCGCCAAAGAAGGACCAGCTAAAATACGTATTGCAGATCCATTTCGCGGCATCGAACAATGTCGCTGAGTACGAGGCTCTTGTGCACGGGCTCAAAGTGGCAAAAGAGATTGGCATACGTCGGATAATTTTCTTTGGCGACTCGGATTTGGTGGTGCAGCAAGTGTCCGGAATGTGGGACGCCCTGGATCCAAACATGGCACTGTACAAGTTTCATGTGCAGAAGATATCTGGTTACTTTGAGGGGTGTGAATTTCACCATGTACCCCGAGTGGAAAACGAGGCTGCCGACATGCTATCGAAGCTCGGATCAACACGACAGGCAATTCCACCGGGTGTAGCATTGGAACACCTCAGAAAATCATCTATCAGGCCGTCCCCAGGAACAGACTCGATCTATGTCCCGGAAGATACGGAATCCGGAGCTGAGCCCATGGACATTGACACGAGAGGTAGTACGCGAGACCCGGGGACTACCTCACTTGACCCGGGGACTGCTCAGCGTGATCCGGCTGAAGTTATGCCGGTAAATCAGATGGAAATTGATGAGGACGTGTTCCCTACACGAGCGATACCAGCTTGGGCACTGCCTATATTCCAATTCCTGAAAGACGGAACGTTACCAACTGAGGAGGTGTTAGCCAGGCAAACTCAGAGGAGAGCAAAAGCATACACAATTATCAATTGCGAGCTGTACAAATGGAGTGTAACCAATGTCCTCCAGTGATGCGTTGACCCGAAAGAAGGGCTTGACATCCTCCGAGATATACACCAAGGAGAATGCGGGCATCATGCTTCATCCAGAGCCTTGGTGGCAAAAGCATTTCGGCATGGGTTCTACTGGCCAAGTGCCTTAGAACAAGCAGAAGATCTGGTGAGAAAATGCGATGGTTGTCAAAGATATGCTACTAAGACACATATGCCAGTGTCGGAACTCAAGACCATACCAATTACATGGCCATTTGCCGTATGGTGCTTGGATATGGTTGGCCCGTTCAAACCAGCGAGGGGAAACATGACACACATTTTGGTCATGGTGGATAAGTTTACAAAATGGATTGAAGTGAAGCCTATAAGAAAATGTGATGGAGCTACGGCCGTAACATTTCTCAAAGACATCATCTTGAGATACGGTTATCCTCACAGTATCATAACTGATAATGGCACAAATTTTGCTGAAGGAGCATTTGCATGATTCTGCCGAGATAAGAAGATCCGGCTGGACGTAGCCTCGGTAGCCCAACCCGCATCGAACGGACAAGCGGAAAGATCCAACGGATTAGTATTATCCGGGATAAAACCCCGGCTCATTGAGTCGCTGCAAAGATCAGCGGGGTGCTGGATAGAAGAACTACCAGCGGTACTGTGGAGTTTAAGAACAACTCTGAATCGATCAACAGGCTATACGCCGTTTTTTCTGGTATATGGGCTAGAAGCTGTATTACCAGCCGACATAGAGCATGATTCGCCTAGGGTCACCCAATACACAGAAGCCGAAGTGCAAGAAGCCCGGCAAAATGATGTTGATCTGTTGGAAGAAGCGAGAGAACTAGCACTGTCCAGATCCGCCATATATCAGCAAAATCTCCGACGCTACAATAGCCGGAAAGTGTGCCCCCGAGTCTTTCGGGAAGGCGATCTGGTGCTCCGGTTGGTACAACGTACTACTGGCATGCATAAATTATCCCCCCCATGGGAAGGGCCATTCATTGTGAGCAAAACATTGCACAATGATTCTTACTATCTTATAGATGCAAAGCCACAGGAAAAGAACAAGGCGGACAGGTCCGGAGAGGAATCTTAGCTAAGAAGTGTATGTATCCGAGTCGTCTCATATGTCGGTATGTATGTCGGCAATGAGCTTATCAATGAAATAGTAGCGCCTCGAGCAGTAACTCGGGGACTGCCTTAATAATTATTGTTGTTGTCTCTCGTACGTTAGCTGGAATAAGTTGTTCTACTTAACCCGAATTAGTAATGTGTGAGCACCAAAAACCCAACTCTTCGACTTGCTGCTGTCCAACAAGAATTGGCTTCATGGCAAGCAAGAGAACAAGTTTGGAATTGCGTAGCACATGAAAATCGACTAAGGAAACGAATTTATTCGAGCTAACGTTTGTTTTTCAGACTAACCCTGTATTTATTTTCAAGTTATTATGCAACTTTATTTTTTGAGCTAAGTCTGAAAGTTTCTTAGTATTGTTAAGACGATTTTTGAAGCTCGGATTTGTAAGTCATAAAACCGAATCAGGGTAGACACGATCCAAGCCAAAAGATTGGACGAACAAGAAAAAGAAACTCGGGAACTACGCCCGAGTTATCCCGGCATAAGAACTTAGTAGCAAAATATCACATGCACACAGCATATAGTTGCACCCGACATACCGGGGATCTGATAAATTTTCAAGTTTTTTGACCTAAGGAGCAGCAGGAGGAGGAAGTTCGGCGTCGTCTTTGCTATCTTCAATATCTGAGGCATCACCTTCTTCATCCTCATCTGACCCGTCTTCAGCGTTCTCAGCATTCTCGTCTCCAGCGGATTCCAGGAAGCTCGGTCCTTCAACCCAGTCATGGATAGGAGAATATTCGACGAGGCTGTAGGCGCAAGCCTGGCGCCGAGCTACCCACTCCGGGTCATCAGTCCATCTAGATCCGGTGCGCCGGCGTGTAAGGAGGCTGAGGTAGATCTTCTCATACCATGTGAGTATGTGGTGAAGGATAGTATCGGCGGCGGCACACCCAGCGGACTCCCTCCAGAGGTCGAGCTGGGTCTCAATATTTAATAGCTTTTCAGCAAGAAGTATGATTCTCTTCAGATCACTCTCACCGGGCCAGAACGTGTTGAAAACTCGGACGGAATCGTCGAGGAGATCCTTGCCGTAATTCTTGATGATTTCCACGCGAGATGACAGGCTGACCAATAGGTCCTCCATGTCTAAGGGAATGCTCTCACCGTCAAGAGCGACGGGAGTACCCCTCTCTCGGCGGAAATTGGCAACAGCAGCGCTCGCAATAGGGGTACCCTCTGGAAAGTGGCCTGGAAACAAGGCAAAGGAAGAAGCTGAAGAAAAGACATATGAAGTAACCCGGAGAATTAGGTAGGATAAGGGAAAGGAATTTACGTGAAATGTGGCTGTGAATCCGGGTCAACTCCTTGATGTAGTCATCGCGTCTCTTGCGAAGTTGCTCAAGCTCAGCGTTTGCCGACCCAAGCTGGAGGTCGGATTCTTTGAGTAGGTCCTGGTCCTTGGAGATCTGGAGAGTAAGGAGCTCGCGTTCTTCTGTGAAGTTCTGGCCAACCTTTTGGAGCTCAGTTTGGTGCTGGGCCATCATCTTCTCCATCTCAGCCTTGAGCCTCGCAATCTCGTTGTCCTTAGTCCGGGGGAGAGGGCGAGCTCATCATCTTTTTTCTTCAGCTCGGCTTGATGCTGCCCTGCTTGTTCGAGAAAATGCAGCATCATATCAGGCACGGGCAGACTATCCTCAAGCGATGCTGAAATAGTATGTTGACCCGGCAGAGCCGAGGAGTGAATGTTTGCCGAGCCAAGGAGAAAAAGAAGATGGAAAGCAAAGCAGGGTCGAACAAAAAGGACTTACCCTTGATCTCCTCCAGGTTCTTTCGCATGATCTTGTTCTCAGCCTCCACCCCAGCTGCACAAACCAAATGAGGTGGTTAGTTCGGTAGAAGAAGATGAAGAGAAACGGAAAAACACCAAGGGAGAAACTTACTCCTTTTTTCATGTCCTGCAATAAGTGCAACGTGCTTTGTGCGTAGCATCTTGTGGGTATCCTGCAGGCGTTGGAATTTAGCACTCCGGCGATTGGTGGCTACCTGAAAGAAGTACAGAAGCGTAAAGTTAGCTTGGTGCATATTCGAAGTGTACAAGATCCGGGCCAAGTGGAATTTAACCCAGCTCTAGGTGTGTGCATATTCGAAGTGTACAAGATCCGGGCCAAGTGGAATTTAACCCGGCTCTAGGTGTGTGCATATTCGAAGTGTACAAGATCCGGGCCAAGTGGAATTTAACCCAGCTCTAGGTGTGTGCATATTCGAAGCGTACAAGATCCGGGCCAAGTGGAATTTAACCCGGCTCTAGGTGTGTGCATATTAGAAGTGTACAAGATCCGAGCCAAGTGGAATTTAACCCGGCTCTAGGTGTGTGCATATTCGAAATGTACAAGATCCGAGCCAAGTGGAATTTAACCCGGCTCTAGGTGTGTGCATATTCGAAGTGTACAAGATCCGAGCCAAGTGGAATTTAACCCGGCTCTAGGTGTGTGCATATTCGAAGTGTACAAGATCCGGGCCAAGTGGAATTTAACCCGCCTCTAGGTCTGTGCATATTCGAAGTGTACAAAATCCAGGCCAAGTGGAACTTAACCCGGCTCTAGCTGTGTGCATATTCGAAGTGTACAGAATCTAGGCCAAGTGGAACTCAACCCGGCTCTAGGTGTGTGCATATTCGAGGTTCACATGGAGCTACGTTAGTTTTCTAATGAGCATCCGGCCGAGTAACAAGTTACTCCACCGGAGGCTCGGGGACTAATGGTTACTATCTACAGCATGTAAAGGCGAAGCGACATACCTCCATCATCCGCTCCGCGAGGTTAATTGCCTTAGCGGCTGTATTCATTTGGGCGGAAAATTCTGCGGGGCCGAACTTTTCTAGGAGATCGTCGTTGTGGACGAACTCCGCCTTGTTCCAGTTCATGACGAACTCAATCAGGCTCAGAGGGTACCGCTCACCGGTGGGCATATGGGGTGCCACCAAGCCCTTCGCGTGCGCTTCTTTCCTCTCAACCAAGGCAAGGGCTGGGCTGGTATGCAGAACCATTTGCTGTGCATCAGTTGGCTCGGCAGGAACATCCTTTGCTGCTAGAGCTTTCTTGGAAAGCATCGACTATAGGGTTCGCTGCCCAGCCTCGACGAATGGTGACTTGGTAGTATCCGGAGCCTTTTTTCCCTTGGCTTGCTGGGAAGAAGTAACTGCAGCGGATTTCCCCTTAGGAGCTGCTAGAGTAGTTCCTCGCCGAGGTTGAGATAACTCGGACGAGGCGGAAGAACTTGGCACTGGAGCTCTTGTAGCTGGACTTGGAGCGGTTGTTGATTTTCTTGGTGCCGGAACAGGTGCTGGTGCTGGTTCGGTCACTTGTACTGGAACTGCTACTGGTGCTGGGGCCGGTGCTGGTGTCGAGGTAGTCTCGGTGGCTACTGGTTGCGGCGATGCTAAAGTTGTGGACGCCATCACCTCGGCTGGGCTGGCCTCTCCCGCTCTGAGGTTGCATTCCTCTCGACGAGGTAGTGCAGAACCTGGAGCAGCCGTAGAACCCTCTGGAATAGGGCTCAGCGGACGTGACTCATCGTCACGAGGAGGAGAAGGGCCAGATCGAAGTGGTGAAGAGATGCTGGATCCGCTCTGAGGGACCTCCACCGGATCCCTGAAGAAGAGAATAATGTCAGAAGAGAAATTACCACGATGCAAGGAAAAGTGAGTTACGCAACGAAAAATGACTTACGCATCCGAGGTTTGGGCCTCCTTGGGTTTCCGGGCTCTTCGTGCCGGGGCTTTGCCTGCCGGCTTGGAGGAAGTCTTGTCTCCAGCCTTCTTTCGCCTTTTTGTGGGTTGAGAAGGTTCGGAGGAGGAACTTGGTGCGGCTCCGCGCCTCTTCTTCGACGCCACCGGAACCGGCTCGCCCAAGCAAGCGGAGGATCCTCGTGGATATGCCCACCGGGCTTAGCTGACGTCGGAAAGGCAAAAGAAAGAGGGACAGCCTCAACAGGTTCAATCATGTCGACATCCGAGTCATCCTCATCATCGGGCCAGTCTCTAAGAGAAGAGAATTTACCGTTGGGTCGTTTTGTAGCGTCGGTCATAGGGAGAAACATCTCCTGGCCCGGCTCCTCCTCATCCAGGATTTCTCGGTCCGGCGCCCACTTAAGGGTCGGATCCGTACCATCCTCAAGAGTTTGCTGAAGGAATAGCTGAGAGAAAGCATGAAGAACAGAGTAAAAAATACAACAAAAACCGACACATATTTGATCCGAAGTAAGTTTGCCCCGCGAAGCTTACTGCAGGAGGGAGCCTGTCACGATAGAAGTTCTCAATTCCCCACGTCCATTCAGTGGAGAAATCCTTGTGGGTGGTGAAGAGAGTCTTAACCCGGCGAAAAATCTCCGTGTTGCTCAGCTCGAAGGAGAAGGTCCGGTTGGGGTCGCGGCCGAAACTCATGTGGCACACCTTGTGGGTGCGCTTCTAGAGGGGAGAAATTCGGTTGCGCACGAACGTGATCATAGCATCCTCGTTGCGCAATCCGAGTTTCTTCAGTTCCGCGAACCTCTTGTGAACCTGGTTGGCCAGAGCCGTGGGCTTCTTGGAGACCTCCTCCCAGAATTCCGGATCAGGTGGACCCGAAGTATAGGGGAGCGACCGAATCAAATCTTCAGTGCCCGTGTTTCAGACATAGAAGAAGGTCCGGGCCCATCCTTTGCAGGAGTCAAGCCCGGTGACCCGGGGGAAAATGGAAGTCCTCCGGGGAGAGATGGACGCAGCTCCGAATTGGGTGAGATGCTTATCCTCCAACTCAACTTGGATATTGGGGATGACGTTACGAAGAAGGCCGAAAAACCAGATCCACAGCTCCTTCGTAGGCCACAGTCCGGTTTAGCCCTCGATCGTAGAGGCAAAGGTAGACAGAGAGGTGATAGCGTTGGCTGGAAGATGGTGCGGCTGCAGGTGGTAGGTGCTAAGCCAGTCCCGGAAGAAGTCGCTCACCGGCAAGCCGAACCCCCGTTGGAAGTGGGACAAGAACACGACGAACTCAGCCGGATTGGGTGAGGGGGCCAGTTCGGCAGAGGGGAGACGAGCGACGACGCCGACAGGGATGCGTCTGGTCCGGTAGAGCCAGTCAAGGTCATCTTGACAGACCCATGACCCGGCCCATGCGCCACGGTCCACTGCAGCGGTGTCCTCCTCTATTTCTTGCTCGACGACAACGAGCTCCTCCTCCGTCATATCGTACTCGCTACCCTCGCTGGCGCTAGCAGCGGCGGGGATCTGAGGCCTGGATTGGCGAGGACCCGTGGCGAGGAAGTTGCGCAGCGGTGGCTGCGATGCAGAGGCACGGGGAAAAGTGCGGCGGCGGCGCTGCTGCTAGGAGCACTGGCAGCAGCGCAGTCGCGAGGAAGACGAGGAAGAAGAGCAACGGGCAGAGGGGCGCAGAAGAGGAAAAAATTCTAAGGGGTGCGCCCCTCCGCTACTTAACCACCCCCTAAGAGGGTGAGTGGGATCGCGCTATGCCAATGAGCCACATGGTGTGGCCGTGTATCACCTGCATCAGCCAATCGGAGAGGAGCCACATAGAGGGCCACAGAGCAGAGGTAATCCCGTGACGTGACGTGCTGATGCGGTAAATGAGGAGGCAGGCGTGACGTGACCCTCGCACAATGATAACTAACAATTACTGTGGCGGTTACTGTGCAGGCCCTTAAAATAATACGACGTAATGATTAGCCTCCACATGGGTTGGCGTATGAAAGAAGGAAACAAGGCCCGGATCGAACCGTGGTAACCATGAGATCCGAGTCAAAGTGGTAACCCGGTCAGCAAGTGAAAACTTGGAACGTGCGAAGGGAACGTAAATCCACATAATCCGAGATAAAGGGCTAAATCGGAAATAATGTCCAAGGCTCGAACATAAATTAACCTGATGTGGCCTTAGCGGCCAAGGCATCTAAGACCGCACCAGCTTCTGGGACTAATGTTGGGGGATACCCCCGGGCAGGGTCACTCCGGGATATAAAGGCTGAGTTAGCCGAGGTTCGGCAAGCTCAAAGCGGATGCTGACCGGGTCACCTCAAGGCGGGCCGGATCACGGAGTAACCCGGGCCAGGGGGGGGGTCGCCTAACATTGTCTCAGCCGACTTAAGAAGTAAGTGGGAAGTGCTTGTCTAACTTATATGCAGGAACAGGTATAGCCGGATCTACTATGATCCGGGTCCCGTTTAGCTTCTGGGAGAAGGAAGGAATCTCTCTGGTAAAAAAGAAGGCCTGGTATGCACTGCATGAGCGAAGCAACCAAGGGCAGGACCACCGGGTCTTGGCCGACAAGGGTGACGCGCCCGTGTCGGCTGACGCGGGCACCGCAGAGGCTCACGTAGCTAAAGCATGTGTGACGCGAGGAAAAAGCACCCCGGTCGGGTTGCCACTTTGAGAGGAGGCATATTCTTAGGAATATTCCTCCACGTATGCCCTAGGCTGAGACCAGGTCGCCTCTATATAAGGGGGGCTAGGGTTTCAGTAGAGGGGGTTGGGTTTTCTTCTATACCGATTTTGCAAGGGTTCTAGGAGTGAACTGTAGGTGAGAGTAAGAGAGCTTCTTCTTCCTCCTCTCGCCAATACAGCTCTAGGAGCACTTGTAAACTTGAAAGGAATACAATCTTCTGTGTGGATAATCACTCCACTATCCCTCCCTGGATTCCCCTAGAGCGTATTAGTCCCTACCTTTATCCTATCCATGGCATCTGCCGTGACACCACCACGACACCACCAGAGTCATTTGCATGTGTGTTCTTTTCATAAACCACCACCAGTGTCAGGTAATGTGTGTTCCTTTCCTAAACAACATGGATCCACAAGTATCATTCCATGTCATTACACGTGTGTTCTTTTCCTAAACCACCACTACTGTCATTGCATGTGTTTTATTTTACTAAACCACATGGATCCAACAGTGTCATTGCATGTGTGTCGTTTTCATAAACCACCACATGACTCATTGCATGTGTGTTCTTTTAGTAAACCCCCACTAGCGTCATTGTTGTGTGTTCTATTCATACACCACTTGGATTCGCCATTGTCATTGCATGTGGGTTCTTTTCCTACACCACCACTAGAGTCATTGCATGTGTGTTATTTTACTAAACCACATGGATCCACCAGTGTCATTGCATGTGTGTTCTTTTCCTAAACCACCACTACAGTCATTGCATGTGTGTTCTTTTCATAAACCACATGGATCCACTAGAATCATTTGCATGTTTGTTCTTTTCATAAACCACTTGGATCCACCAGTGTTACTGTATGTGTGTCCTTTTCATAAACCAAAACTTGAGTCGCTGCATGTTTGTTCTTTTCATAAACCACTTGGATCCACCAGAGTAATTGCATGTGTGTTATTTTCATAAACCATAACTAGAGTCATTGCATGTTTGTTCTTTTCATAATCCACATGGATCCACCAGGGTCAATACATGTGTGTTCTTTTCATAAACCACCACTAGATTCATTGCATGTGTGTTCTTTCCATAAACCACATGGATCCACCAAAGACATTTGCATGTGTGTTCTTTTCATAAACTATAGCTAGTGTCATTGCATGTGTTCCTTTCCTAAACCACATGGATCCACCAGTGTCAATGCATGCCATTGCATGTGTGTTATCTTCCTAAACCACCTCTAGTGTCATTGCATGTGTGTTATTTTACTAAACCACATGGATCCACCTGTTTCATCGCATGTGTGTCCTTATCATAAACTACCACAAGAGTCATTGCATGTTTGTTCTTTTCCTAAACCACCACTACAGTCACTGCATGTGTGTTATTTTCATAAACCACATGGATCGACCAGTGTCATTGCATGTGTGTTCTTTTCATAAACCACAACTAGAGTCATTTAATGTGTCTTATTTTGCTAAACTACCACTAGTGTCATTGCATGTGTGTTATTTTACTAAACCACCACTAGTGTCATTTGCATGTGTGTTATTTTCATAAACCACCACCAGTGTCATTATTGCATGTGCGTTCCTTTTCTAAACCACATGGATCCACCAGTGTCATTGCATGTGTGTTCTTTTCCTAAACCACCACTAGTGTCATTGCATGTGTGTTAGTTAACTAAACCACATGGATCCACCAGTGTCCATTGCATGTTTGTTCTTTTTCTAAACTACCACCGTTGTCATTGCATGTTTGTTATTTTACTAAACCACAACTAGAGTCATTGCATTCGTGTTATTTTACTAAACCACATGGATCCACCAGTGTCATTGACAGGTGTGTTCTTTTCCTAAACCACCACCAGTGTCATTTGCATGTGTGTTATTTTGATAAACCACGACCAATGTCATTGCATGTGTGTTCCTTTCCTAAACCACATGGATCCACCAGTGTCATTGCATGTGTGTTCTTTTCCTAAACCACCACTAGAGTCATTGTATGTGTGCTATTTTCATAAACCACAACTAGAGTCATTGCATGTTTGTTCTTTTCATAAACCACATGGATCGACCAGTGTCATTGCATGTGTGTTCTTTTTGTAAACCACCACCAATGTCATTGCACGTGTGCTCTTTTCATAAACCACAACTAGTGTCATTGCATGTTTGTTCTTTTCATAAACCACATGGATCCACCAGTGTCATTGCATGTATTTGCATGTGTGTTCTTTTCCTTAACCACCACAAGTGTCATTGCATGTTTGTTATTTTACTAACCACAACTAGAGTCATTGCATGTGTGTTCTTTTCATAAACCACTTGGATCCACCAGTGTCATTGCATCTGTGTCCTTTTCATTACCGACAACTAGAGTCACCGCAGATTTTTTATTTTCATAAACCACTTCGATCCACCATAGTCACATGTTTGTTCTTTTCATAATCCACATGGATCCACCAGTGTCATTACATGTGTGATCTTTTCATAAACCACCACTAGATTCATTGCATGTGTGTTCTTTCCGGAAAGCACATGGATCCACCAAAGTCATTTGCATGTGTGTTCTTTTCACAAACCAACACTAGTGTCATTGCATGTGTGTTCGTTTCCTAAACCACATGGATCCACTAGTGTCATTGCTTGTGTGTTCTTTTCCTAAACCACCACTAGTGTCATTGCACGTGTGTTATTTTACTAAACCACATGGATCCACCGTGTCATTTCATGTGTTTCCTTTTCATAAACCACCACTAGAGTCATTGCATGTGTGTTCTTTTCATAAACCACTTGGATCCACCAGTGTCATTGCATGTGTGTTCTTTTCATAAACCACAACTAGAGTCATTGCATGTGTGTTCTTTTTTCCTAAACTACCACTAGTATCATTGCATGTGTGTTCTTTTCTTAAACCACCACTAGAGTCATTGCATGTTTGTTCTTTTCATAAACCACAACTAGAGTCATTGCATGTTTGTTCTTTTCATAAACCACATCGATACACCAGTGTCATTGCATGTGTGTTCTTTTCATAAACCACCACTAGATTCATAGCATGTGTGCTCTTTCCATAAACCACAAGGATCCACCAGAGTCATTTGCATGTGTGTTCCTTTCCTAAATCACATGGATCCACCAGTGTCATTGCATGTGTGTTCTTTTCGTAAACCACCACTAGAGTCATTGCACGTGTGCTCTTTTCATAAACCACAACTAGTGTCATTGCATGTTTGTTCTTTTCATAAACCACATGGATCCACCAGTGTCATTGCATGTGTGTTCTTTTCCTTAACCACCACAAGTGTCATTGCATGTTTTTTATTTTACTAACCACAACTAGAGTCATTACATGTGTGTTCTTTTCATAAACCACTTGGATCCACCAGTGTCATTGCATCTGTGTCCTTTTCATAACTGACAACTAGAGTCACTGCATGTTTTTTATTTTCATAAACCACTTAGATCCACCATAGTCACATGTTTGTTCTTTTCATAATCCACATGGATCCACCTGTGTCATTACATGTGTGTTCTTTTCATAAATCACCACTAGATTCATTGCATGTGTGTTCTTTCCGTAAAGCACATGGATCCACCAAAGTCATTTGCATGTGTGTTCTTTTCATAAACCAACACCAGTGTCATTGCATGTTTGTTCGTTTCCTAAACCACATGGATCCACTAGTGTCATTGCTTGTGTGTTCTTTTCCTAAACCACCACTAGTGTCATTGCACGTGTGTTATTTTACTAAACCACATGGACCCACCCGTGTCATTTCATGTGTGTCCTTTTCATAAACCACCACTAGAGTCATTTTATGTGTGTTCTTTTCATAAACCACTTGGATCCACCAGTGTCATTGCATGTGTGTTCTTTTCATAAACCACAACTAGAGTCATTGCATGTGTGTTCTTTTTTCCTAAACTACCACTAGTATCATTGCATGTGTGTTCTTTTCTTAAACCACCACTAGAGTCATTGCATGTTTGTTCTTTTCATAAACCACAACTAGAGTCATTGTATGTTTGTTCTTTTCATAAACCACATCGATACACCAGTGTCATTGCATGTGTGTTCTTTTCATAAACCACCACTAGATTCATTGCATGTGTGCTCTTTCCATAAACCACATCGATCCACCAGAGTCATTTGCATGTGTGTTCCTTTCCTAAATCACATGGATCCACCAGTGTCATCGTATGTGTGTTCTTTTCCTAAACCACCACTAGTCTTATTGCATGTGTGTTATTTTACTAAACCACATGGATCCACCAGTGTCCATTTCATGTTTGTTCTTTTCCTAAACCACCACCATTGTCATTGCATGTTTGTTATTTTACTAAACCACGACTAGAGTCATTGCATGAGTGTTATTTTACTAAACCACATGGATCCACCAGTGTCATTTGCAGGTGTGTTCTTTTCCTAAACCACCACCAGTGTCATTTGCATGTGTGTTATTTTCATAAACCACCACCAATATCATTGCATTTGCATTCCTTTCCTAAACCACATGGATCCATCAGTGTCATTGCATGTGTGTTCTTTTCCTAAACCACCACTAGAGTCATTGTATGTGTGCTATTTTCATAAACCACAACTAGAGTCATTGAATGTTTGTTCTTTTCATAAACCACATGGATCCACCAGTGTCATTGCATGTGTGTTCTTTTTGTAAACCACCACTAGTGTCATTGCACGTGTGCTCTTTTCATAAACCACAACTAGAGTCATTGCATGTTTGTTCTTTTCATAAACCACATGGATCCACTATTGTCATTGCATGTATTGGCATGCGTGTTCTTTTCCTAAACCACCACTAGTGTCATTGCATTTTTATCATTTTACTAACCACAGCTAGAGTCATTGCATGTGTGTTCCTTTCATAAACCACTTGGATCCACCAGTGTCATTGCATCTGTGTCCTTTTCATAAACGACAACTAGAGTCACTACATGTTTTTTATTTTCATAAACCACTTACATCCACCATAGTCGCATGTTTGTTCTTTTCATAATCCACATGGATCCACTAGTGTCATTACATGTGTGTTCTTTTCATAAACCACCACTAGATTCATTGCATGTGTGTTCTTTCCATAAAGCACATGGATCCACCAAAGTCATTTGCATGTGTGTTCTTTTCATAATCCACCACTAGTGTCATTGCATGTGTGTTCCTTTCCTAAAGCACATGGATCCACTAGTGTCATTGCTTGTGTGTTCTTTTCCTAAACCACCACTAGTGTCATTGAATGTGTGTTATTTTACTAAACCACATGGATCCACCCATGTCATTTCATGTGTGTCCTTTTCATAAACCACCACTAGAGTCATTGCATGTGTGTTCTTTTCATAAACCACTTGGATCCACTAGTGTCACTGCATGTGTGTTCTTTTCATAAACCACAACTAGAGTCATTGCATGTGTGTTCTTTTTTCCTAAACTACCACTAGTGTCATGAACCACATGGATCCGCTAGAGTCAATTGCATGTTTGTTCATTTCATAAACCACTTGGATCCACCAGTGTTATTGCATGTGTGTCCTTTTCATAAACCTCAACTAGAGTCACTTCATGTTTGTTCTTTTCATAAACCACTTGGACCCACCAGAGTCATTGCATGTGCGTTCTTTTCATATACCACAACTGAATTCATTGCATGTTTGTTCTTTTCATAATCCACATGGATCCACAAGTCTCATTACATGTGTGTTATTTTAATAAACCAACACAAGATTCATTGCATGTGTGTTATTTCCATAAACCACATGGATCCACTAGAGTCACTTCATGTTTGTTCTTTTCATAAACCACCACCAGTGTCATTACATGTGTGTTCCTTTCCTAAACCACATGGATCCACCAGTGTCATTGCATGCCATTGTGTGTGTGTTCTTTTCCTAAACCACCACTACAGTCATTGGGATGTGTGTTATTTTACTAAACCACATGGATCCACCAGTGTCATTGCATGTGTGTCCTTTTCATAAACCACAACTAGAGTCACCTCATGTTTGTTTTTTAATAAACCACCTAGATCCACGAGAGTCACTACATGTGCGTTATTTTCATAAACCAGACCTGAGTCATTGCATGTTTGTTCTTTTCATAATCCACATGGATCCACCAGTGTCATTTCATGTATTTGCATGTGCGTTCTTTTCCTAAACCACCACTAGTGTCATTGCATGTTTGTTATTTTACTAAACCACAACTAGAGTCATTGCATGTGTGTTATTTTCATAAAACACTTGGATCCACCAGTGTCATTGCATGTGTGTCCTTTTCATAAACCACAACTAGAGTCACTTCATGTTTGTTCTTTTAATAGACCACCTAGATCCACTAGAGTCACTGCATGTGTGTTATCTTCATAAACCAGAACTAGAGTCATTGCATGTTTGTTCTTTTCATAAACCACATGGATCCACCAGTGTCATTGCATGTATTTGCATGTGCGTTCTTTTCCTAAACCACCACTAGTGTCATTGCATGTTTGTTATTTTACTAAACCACAACTAGAGTCATTGCATGTGTGTTATTTTCATAAAACACTTGGATCCACCAGTGTCATTGCATGTGTGTCCTTTTCATAAACCACAACTAGATTCACTTCATGTTTGTTCTTTTAATAAACCACCTAGATCCACCAGTGTCATTACTTGTGTGTTCTTTTCATAAACCACCACTAGATTCATTGCATGTGTGTTCTTTCCATAAAGCGCATGGATGCACCAGAGTCATTTGCATAAGTGTTCTTTTCATAAACCACCACCAGTTTCATTGCATGTTTGTTCCTTTCCTAAACCACCACTAGAGTCATTGCATGTGTGATATTTTGATAAACCACTTGGATCGACCAGTGTCATTGCGTGTGTGTTCTTTTCATAAACCATAACTAGAGTCATTGCATGTGTGTTATTTTCCTAAGCCACCACAAGTGTCATTGCATGTTTGTTATTTTACTAAACCACATGGATCCACCAGTGTCATTTGTATGTGTGTTCTTTTCATAAACCACCACCATTGTCATTGCATGTGTGTTCCTTTCCTAAACCACATGAATCCACCATTGTCATTGCATGTGTGTTCTTTTCCTAAACCACCACCAGAGTCATTGCATGTGCGCTCTTTTCATAAACGACCACTAGAGCTAGACTAGTGCAAATTTGCATGTGTGCCCTTTTCCTAAACCACCACTAGTGTCATTGCATGTGTGTTATTTTACTAAACCACATGGATCCACCAGTGTCATTGCATGTGTGTCCTTTTCATAAACCACCACTAGAGTCATTGCATGTTTGTTCTTTTCCTAAACCACCACTAGAGTCATTGCATGTGTGTTCTTTACATAAACCACAACTAGAGTCATTGCATGTGTGTCCTTTTCATAAACCACCACTAGAGTCATTGCATGTGTGTTCTTTTCATAAACCACTTGGATTCATCAGTGTCATTGCATGTGTGTTCTTTTCATAAACCACAACTAGAGTTATTGCATGTGTGTTCTTTTTTCCTAAACCACCACTAGTATCATTGCATGTGTGTTATTTTACTAAATCACATGGATACACCAGTGTCATTGCATGTGTGTTGTTTTACTAAATCACATGGATCCACCAGTGTCATTGCAAGGTTGTTATTTTCCTAAACCACCACTAGAGTCATTGCATGTGTGTTCTTGTCATGTACCCATGGATCCACTAGAGTCATTTGCATGTTTGTTCTTTTCATAAACCACTTGGATCCACCAGTGTTATTGCATGTGTGTCCTTTTCATAAACCTCAACTAGAGTCACTGCATGTTTGTTCTTTTCATAAACCACTTGGATCCACCAGAGTCATTGCATGTGTGTTCTTTTCATATACCACAACTAGAGTAATTGCATGTTTGTTCTTTTCATAATCCACATGGATCCACAAGTGTCATTACATGTGTGTTCTTTTCGTAAACCACCACAAGATTCATTGCATGTGTGTTCTTTCCATAAACCACATGGATCCACTAGATTTATTTGCATGTGTGTTGTTTTCATAAACCACCACCAGTGTCATTACATGTGTTCCTTTCCTAAACCACATGGATCCACCAGTGTCATTGCATGTGTGTTCTTTTCCTAAACCACCACTAGTGTTATTGCATGTGTGTTATTTTACTAAACCACATGGATCTACCAGTGTCACTGCATGTGTGTCCTTTTCATAAACCCCCAGAGTCATAACATATTTTTATTTTCTTATACCACCACTAGAGTCATTGCATGTGCGTTATTTTCATAAACCACTTGGATCGACCAGTGTCATTGCATGTGCATTCTTTTCACAAGCCACAACTAGAGTCAGTGCATGTGTGTTATTTTCCTAAACCACCACTAGTGTCAATTGCATGTGTGTTATTTTACTAAACCACATGGATCCACCAGCGTTATTTGCATGTGTGTTCTTTTTGTAAACCACCACCAGTGTCATTGTATGTGTGTTCCTTTCATAAACCACATGGATCCACCACTGACATTGCATGTGTGTTCTTTTCCTAAACCACCACTAGTGTCATTGCATGTGTGCTCTTTTCATAAACCACAACTAGAGTCATTGCATGTTTGTTCTTTTCATAAACCACATGGATCCACTAGTGTCATTGCATGTATGTGCGTGTGTGGTCTTTTCCTAAACCACCACTAGTGTCATTGCATGTTTGTTATTTTACTAAAACACCACTAGAGTCATTGCATGTGTGTCATTTACATAAAACACTTGGATCCACCAGTGTCATTGCATGTGTGTCCGTTTCATAAACCACAACTAGAGTCACTTCATGTTTGTTCTTTTAATAAACCACCTAGATCCACAGAGTCATTGCATGTGTGTTATTTTCATAAACCAGAACAAGAGTCATTGCATGTTTTTCTTTTCATAATCCACATGAATCCACTAGTGTCATTAATTCTATGTTCTTTTCATAAACCACCACTAGATTCATTGCATGTGTGTTCTTTCCATAAAGCACATGGATTCACCAGAGTCATTTGCATAAGTGTTCTTTTCATAAACCACCACAGGTTTCCTTGCATGTGTGTTCCTTTCCTAAACCACCACTAGAGTCATTGCATGTGTGATATTTTCATAAACCACTTGGGTCGACCAGTGTCATTGCATGTGTGTTATTTTCCTAAACCACCACAAGTGTCATTGCATGTGTGTTATTTTACTAAACAACATAGATCCACCAGTGTCACTCGCATGTGTGTTATTTTCATAAACCACAACCATTGTCATTGCATGTATGTTCATTTCCTAAACCACATGAATCCACCATTGTCATTACATGTGTTTTTTCCTAAACTACCACTAGAGTCATTGCATTTGTGCTCTTTTAATAAACCACTACTAGAGATAGACTAGTGCAAATTTGCATGTATGCTCTTTTCCTAAACCACCACTAGTCTCATTGCATGTGTGTTATCTTACTAAACCACATGGATCCACCGGTGTCCATTGCATGTTTGTTCTTTTCCTAAACCACCACCGGTGTCATTGCATGTTTGTAATTTTACTAAACCACAACTAGAGTCATTGCATGAGTGTTATTTTACTAAACCACATGGATCCACCAGTGTCATTTGCAGGTGTGTTCTTTTCCTAAACCACCACTAGTGTCATTGCATGTGTATTATTTTACTAAACCACATGGATCCACCAGTGTTATTGCATGTGTATCCTTTTCGTAAACCACCAATAGAGTCATTGGATGTCTGTTCTTTTCCTAAACCACCACTAGATTCATTGCATGTGTGTTCTTTTCATAAAACACCACTAGAGTCATTGCATGTTTGTTCTTTTCCTAAACCACCACTAGAGTCATTGCATGTGTGTTCTTTACATAAACCACAACTAGAGTCATTGCATGTGTGTCCTTTTCATAAACCACCACTAGAGTCATTGCATGTGTGTTCTTTTCATAAACCACTTGGATCCATCAGTGTCATTGCATGTGTGTTCTTTTCATAAACCACAACTAGAGTTATTGCATGTGTGTTGTTTTTTCCTAAACCACCACTAGTATCATTGCATGTGTGTTATTTTACTAAATCACATGGATACACCAGTGTCATTGCATGTGTGTTGTTTTACTAAATCACATGGATCCACCAGTGTCATTGCAAGGTTGTTATTTTCCTAAACCACCACTAGAGTCATTGCATGTGTGTTCTTGTCATGTACCCATGGATCCACTAGAGTCATTTGCATGTTTGTTCTTTTCATAAACCACTTGGATCCACCAGTGTTATTGCATGTGTGTCCTTTTCATAAACCTCAACTAGAGTCACTGCATGTTTGTTCTTTTCATAAACCACTTGGATCCACCAGAGTCATTGCATGTGTGTTCTTTTCATATACCACAACTAGAGTAATTGCATGTTTGTTCTTTTCATAATCCACATGAATCCACAAGTGTCGTTACATGTGTGTTCTTTTCATAAACCACCACAAGATTCATTGCATGTGTGCTCTTTCCATAAACCACATGGATCCACTAGATTTATTTGCATGTGTGTTGTTTTCATAAACCACCACCAGTGTCATTACATGTGTTCCTTTCCTAAACCACACGGATCCACCAGTGTCATTGCATGTGTGTTCTTTTCCTAAACCACCACTAGTGTTATTGCATGTGTGTTATTTTACTAAACCACATGGATCTACCAGTGTCATTGCATGTGTGTCCTTTTCATAAACCCCCAGAGTCATAGCATATTTTTATTTTCTTATACCACCACTAGAGTCATTGCATGTGTGTTATTTTCATAGACCACTTGGATCGACCAGTGTCATTGCATGTGCATTCTTTTCACAAGCCACAACTAGAGTCAGTGCATGTGTGTTATTTTCCTAAACCACCACTAGAGTCATTGCATTTGTGCTCTTTTAATAAACCACTACTAGAGATAGACTAGTGCAAATTTGCATGTATGCTCTTTTCCTAAACCACCACTAGTCTCATTGCATGTGTGTTATCTTACTAAACCACATGGATCCACCGGTGTCCATTGCATGTTTGTTCTTTTCCTAAACCACCACCGGTGTCAATGCATGTTTGTTATTTTACTAAACCACAACTAGAGTCATTGCATGAGTGTTATTTTACTAAACCACATGGATCCACCAGTGTCATTTGCAGGTGTGTTCTTTTCCTAAACCACCACTAGTGTCATTTCATGTGTGTTATTTTACTAAACCACATGGATCCACCAGTGTTATTGCATGTGTATCCTTTTCGTAAACCACCAATAGAGTCATTGCATGTCTGTTCTTTTCCTAAACCACCACTAGATTCATTGCATGTGTGTTCTTTTCATAAACCACCACTAGAGTCATTGCATGTTTGTTCTTTTCCTAAACCACCACTAGAGTCATTGCATGTGTGTTCTTTACATAAACCACAACTAGAGTCATTGCATGTGTGTCCTTTTCATAAACCACCACTAGAGTCATTGCATGTGTGATCTTTTCATAAACCACTTGGATCCATCAGTGTCATTGCATGTGTGTTCTTTTCATAAACCACAACTAGAGTTATTGCATGTGTGTTGTTTTTTCCTAAACCACCACTAGTATCATTGCATGTGTGTTATTTTACTAAATCACATGGATACACCAGTGTCATTGCATGTGTGTTGTTTTACTAAATCACATGGATCCACCAGTGTCATTGCAAGGTTGTTATTTTCCTAAACCACCACTAGAGTCATTGCATGTGTGTTCTTGTCATGTACCCATGGATCCACTAGAGTCATTTGCATGTTTGTTCTTTTCATAAACCACTTGGATCCACCAGTGTTATTGCATGTGTGTCCTTTTCATAAACCTCAACTAGAGTCACTGCATGTTTGTTCTTTTCATAAACCACTTGGATCCACCAGAGTCATTGCATGTGTGTTCTTTTCATATACCACAACTAGAGTAATTGCATGTTTGTTCTTTTCATAATCCACATGGATCCACAAGTGTCATTACATGTGTGTTCTTTTCATAAACCACCACAAGATTCATTGCATGTGTGTTCTTTCCATAAACCACATGGATCCACTAGATTTATTTGCATGTGTGTTGTTTTCATAAACCACCACCAGTGTCATTACATGTGTTCCTTTCATAAACCTCACGGATCTACCAATGTCATTGCATGTGTGTTCTTTTCCTAAACCACCACTAGTGTTATTGCATGTGTGTTATTTTACTAAACCACATGGATCTACCAATGTCATTGCATGTGTGTCCTTTTCATAAACCCCCAGAGTCATAACATATTTTTATTTTCTTATACCACCACTAGAGTCATTGCATGTGTGTTATTTTCATAAATCACTTGGATCGACCAGTGTCATTGCATGTGCATTCTTTTCACAAGGCACAACTAGAGTCAGTGCA
This sequence comes from Avena sativa, assembly GCA_916181665.1. Taxonomy (NCBI): domain Eukaryota; kingdom Viridiplantae; phylum Streptophyta; class Magnoliopsida; order Poales; family Poaceae; genus Avena; species Avena sativa. The sequence continues at coordinate 534,969,403 of OV702289.1, read as the reverse complement.
TGTGTGTTATTTTCCTAAACCACCACTAGTGTCAATTGCATGTGTGTTATTTTACTAAACCACATGGATCCACCAGCGTTATTTGCATGTGTGTTCTTTTCGTAAACCACCACCAGTGTCATTGTATGTGTGTTCCTTTCATAAACCACATGGATCCACCACTGACATTGCATGTGTGTTCTTTTCCTAAACCACCACTAGTGTCATTGCATGTGTGCTCTTTTCATAAACCACAACTAGAGTCATTGCATGTTTGTTCTTTTCATAAACCACATGGATCCACTAGTGTCATTGCATGTATGTGCGTGTGTGGTCTTTTCCTAAACCACCACTAGTGTCATTGCATGTTTGTTATTTTACTAAAACACCACTAGAGTCATTGCATGTGTGTCATTTTCATAAAACACTTGGATCCACCAGTGTCATTGCATGTGTGTCCGTTTCATAAACCACAACTAGAGTCACTTCATGTTTGTTCTTTTAATAAACCACCTAGATCCATAGAGTCATTGCATGTGTGTTATTTTCATAAACCAGAACAAGAGTCATTGCATGTTTTTCTTTTCATAATCCACATGAATCCACTAGTGTCATTAATTCTATGTTCTTTTCATAAACCACCACTAGATTCATTGCATGTGTGTTCTTTCCATAAAGCACATGGATTCACCAGAGTCATTTGCATAAGTGTTCTTTTCATAAACCACCACAGGTTTCCTTGCATGTGTGTTCCTTTCCTAAACCACCACTAGAGTCATTGCATGTGTGATATTTTCATAAACCACTTGGATCGACCAATGTCATTGCATGTGTGTTATTTTCCTAAACCACCACAAGTGTCATTGCATGTGTGTTATTTTACTAAACAACATAGATCCACCAGTGTCACTCGCATGTGTGTTATTTTCATAAACCACAACCATTGTCATTGCATGTATGTTCATTTCCTAAACCACATGAATCCACCATTGTCATTATATGTGTTTTTTCCTAAACTACCACTAGAGTCATTGCATTTGTGCTCTTTTAATAAACCACTACTAGAGATAGACTAGTGCAAATTTGCATGTATGCTCTTTTCCTAAACCACCACTAGTCTCATTGCATGTGTGTTATCTTACTAAACCACATGGATCCACCGGTGTCCATTGCATGTTTGTTCTTTTCCTAAACCACCACCGGTGTCATTGCATGTTTGTTATTTTACTAAACCACAACTAGAGTCATTGCATGAGTGTTATTTTACTAAACCACATGGATCCAGCAGTGTCATTTGCAGGTCTGTTCTTTTCCTAAACCACCACTAGTGTCATTGCATGTGTGTTATTTTACTAAACCACATGGATCCACCAGTGTTATTGCATGTGTATCCTTTTCGTAAACCACCAATAGAGTCATTGCATGTCTGTTCTTTTCCTAAACCACCACTAGATTCATTGCATGTGTGTTCTTTTCAAAAACCACCACTAGAGTCATTGCATGTTTGTTCTTTTCCTAAACCACCACTAGAGTCATTGCATGTGTGTTCTTTACATAAACCTCAACTAGAGTCATTGCATGTGTGTCCTTTTCATAAACCACCACTAGAGTCATTGCATGTGTGATCTTTTCATAAACCACTTGGATCCATCAGTGTCATTGCATGTGTGTTCTTTTCATAAACCACAACTAGAGTTATTGCATGTGTGTTGTTTTTTCCTAAACCACCACTAGTATCATTGCATGTGTGTTATTTTACTAAATCACATGGATACACCAATGTCATTGCATGTGTGTTGTTTTACTAAATCACATGGATCCACCAGTGTCATTGCAAGGTTGTTATTTTCCTAAACCACCACTAGAGTCATTGCATGTGTGTTCTTGTCATGTACCCATGGATCCACTAGAGTCATTTGCATGTTTGTTCTTTTCATAAACCACTTGGATCCACCAGTGTTATTGCATGTGTGTCCTTTTCATAAACCTCAACTAGAGTCACTTCATGTTTGTTCTTTTCAGAAACCACATGGATCCACCAGAGTCATTGCATGTGTGTTCTTTTCATATACCACAACTAGAGTAATTGCATGTTTGTTCTTTTCATAATCCACATGGATCCACAAGTGTCATTACATGTGTGTTCTTTTCATAAACCACCACAAGATTCATTGCATGTGTGTTCTTTCCATAAACCACATGGATCCACTAGATTTATTTGCATGTGTGTTGTTTTCATAAACCACCACCAGTGTCATTACATGTGTTCCTTTCCTAAACCACACGGATCCACCAGTGTCATTGCATGTGTGTTCTTTTCCTAAACCACCACTAGTGTTATTGCATGGGTGTTATTTTACTAAACCACATGGATCTACCAGTGTCATTGCATCTGTGTCCTTTTCATAAACCCCCAGAGTCATAGCATATTTTTATTTTCTTATACCACCACTAGAGTCATTGCATGTGTGTTATTTTCATAAACCACTTGGATCGACCAGTGTCATTGCATGTGCATTCTTTTCACAAGCCACAACTAGAGTCAGTGCATGAGTGTTATTTTCCTAAACCACCACTAGTGTCAATTGCATGTGTGTTATTTTACTAAACCACATGGATCCACCAGCGTTATTTGCATGTGTGTTCTTTTCGTAAAGCACCACCAGTGTCATTGCATGTGTGTTCCTTTCATAAACCACATGGATCCACCACTGACATTGCATGTGTGTTCTTTTCCTAAACCACCACTAGTGTCATTGCACGTGTGCTCTTTTCATAAACCACAAGTAGAGTCATTGCATGTTTGTTCTTTTCATAAACCACATGGATCCACTAGTGTCATTGCATGTATGTGCGTGTGTGGTCTTTTCCTAAACCACCACTAGTGTCATTGCATGTTTGTTATTTTACTAAAACACCACTAGAGTCATTGCATGTGTGTCATTTTCATAAAACACTTGGATCCACCAGTGTCATTGCATGTGTGTCCGTTTCATAAACCACAACTAGAGTCACTTCATGTTTGTTCTTTTAATAAACCACTTAGATCCATAGAGTCATTGCATGTGTGTTATGTTCATAAACCAGAACAAGAGTCATTGCATGTTTTTCTTTTCATAATCCACATGATTCCACTAGTGTCATTAATTCTATGTTCTTTTCATAAACCACCACTAGATTCATTGCATGTGTGTTCTTTCCATAAAGCACATGGATTAACCAGAGTCATTTGCATAAGTGTTCTTTTCATAAACCACCACAGGTTTCCTTGCATGTGTGTTCCTTTCCTAAACCACCACTAGAGTCATTGCATGTGAGATATTTTCATAAACCACTTGGATCGACCAGTGTCATTGCATGTGTGTTATTTTCCTAAACCACCACAAGTGTCATTGCATGTGTGTTATTTTACTAAACAACATAGATCCACCAGTGTCACTCGCATGTGTGTTATTTTCATAAACCACAACCATTGTCATTGCATGTATGTTCATTTACTAAACCACATGAATCCACCACTGTCATTACATGTGTTTTTTCCTAAACTACCACTAGAGTCATTGCATTTGTGCTCTTTTAATAAACCACTACTAGAGATAGACTAGTGCAAATTTGCATGTATGCTCTTTTCCTAAACCACCACTAGTCTCATTGCATGTGTGTTATCTTACTAAACCACATGGATCCACCGGTGTCCATTGCATGTTTGTTCTTTTCCTAAACCACCATCGGTGCCATTGCATGATTGTTATTTTACTAAACCGCAACTAGAGTCATTGCATGAGTGTTATTTTACTAAACCACATGGATCCACCAGTGTCATTTGCAGGTGTGTTCTTTTCCTAAACCACCACTAGTGTCATTGCATGTGTGTTATTTTACTAAACCACATGGATCCACCAGTGTTATTGCATGTGTATCCTTTTCGTAAACCACCAATAGAGTCATTGCATGTCTGTTCTTTTCCTAAACCACCACTAGATTCATTGCATGTGTGTTCTTTTCATAAACCAATTGGATCCACCAGTGTCATTGCATGTATGTTCTTTTCATAGACCACAACTAGTCATTGCATGTGTGTTATTTTCCTAAGCCACCACTAGTGTCATTGCATGTGTGTTATTTTACTAAACCACTTGGATCTACCAGTGTCATTTGCATGTGTGTTCTTTTCATAGACCACCACCAGTGTCATTACATGTGTGTTCCTCTCCTAAACCACATGGATCAACCAGTGTCATTGCATATCATTGTGTGTGTGTTCTTTTCCTAAACCACCACTAGAGTCATTGCATGTGTGCTCTTTTCATAAACCACAACTAGAGTCATTGCATGTTTATTCTTTTCGTAAACCACATGGATCCATCAGTGTCATTGCATGTGTGTTCTTTTCCTAAACCACCACTTGTGTCATTGCATGTGTGTTATTTTACTAAACCACATGGATGCACCAGAGTAATTTGCACGTATGTTCTTTCCATAAACCACCACCAGTGTCATTGCATGTGTGTTCCTTTCCTAAACCACATGGATCCACCAGTGTCATTACATGTGTCTTCTTTTCATAAACCACCACTAGATTCATTGCATGTGTGTTCTTTCCATAAAGCACATGGACCCACCAGAGTCATCTGCATGTGTGTTCTTTTAATAAACCACCACCAGTGTCAGGTCATGTGTGTTCCTTTTCTAAACCACATGGATCCACCAGTATCATTCGATGTCATTGTACGTGTGTTCTTTTCCTAAACCACCAATAGTGTCATTGCATGTGTGTTATTTTACTAAACCACATGGATCCAACACTGTCATTGCATGTGTGTCCTTTTCATAAACCACCACTAGAGTCATTGCATGTGTGTTCTTTCCCTAAACCCCCACTAGAGTCATTATTGTGTGTTCTTTTCATAAATCACTTGGATCCACTAGTGTCATTGCATGTGTGGTCTTTTCATAAACCACAACTAGAGTCATTGCATGTGTGTTCTTTTCCTACACCACCACTAGTGTCATTGCATGTGTGTTATTTTACTAAACCACATGGATCCACCAGTGTCATTGGAAGTGTGTTTGTTTCCTAAACCACCACTAGAGTCATTGCATGTGTGTTCTTTTCATAAACCACATGGATCCACTAGAATCATTTGCATGTGTGTTCTTTTCATAAACCACTTGGATCCACCAGTGTTATTGTATGTGTGTCCTTTTCATAAACCAAAACTTGAGTCACTGCATGTTTGCTCTTTTCATAAACCACTTGGATCCACTAGAGTCATTGCATGTGTGTTATATTCATAAATCACAACTAGAGTCATTGCATGTTTGTTCTTTTCATAATCAACATGGATCCACCAGTGTCAATACATGTGTGTTCTTTTCACAAGCCACAACTAGAGTCAGTGCATGTGTGTTATTTTCCTAAACCACCACTAGTGTCAATTGCATGTGTGTTATTTTACTAAACCACATGGATCCACCAGCGTTATTTGCATGTGTGTTCTTTTCGTAAAGCACCACCAGTGTCATTGCATGTGTGTTCCTTTCATAAACCACATGGATCCACCACTGACATTGCATGTGTGTTCTTTTCCTAAACCACCACTAGTGTCATTGCACGTGTGCTCTTTTCATAAACCACAAGTAGAGTCATTGCATGTTTGTTCTTTTCATAAACCACATGGATCCACTAGTGTCATTGCATGTATGTGCGTGTGTGGTCTTTTCCTAAACCACCACTAGTGTCATTGCATGTTTGTTATTTTACTAAAACACCACTAGAGTCATTGCATGTGTGTCATTTTCATAAAACACTTGGATCCACCAGTGTCATTGCATGTGTGTCCGTTTCATAAACCACAACTAGAGTCACTTCATGTTTGTTCTTTTAATAAACCACTTAGATCCATAGAGTCATTGCATGTGTGTTATGTTCATAAACCAGAACAAGAGTCATTGCATGTTTTTCTTTTCATAATCCACATGATTCCACTAGTGTCATTAATTCTATGTTCTTTTCATAAACCACCACTAGATTCATTGCATGTGTGTTCTTTCCATAAAGCACATGGATTAACCAGAGTCATTTGCATAAGTGTTCTTTTCATAAACCACCACAGGTTTCCTTGCATGTGTGTTCCTTTCCTAAACCACCACTAGAGTCATTGCATGTGAGATATTTTCATAAACCACTTGGATCGACCAGTGTCATTGCATGTGTGTTATTTTCCTAAACCACCACAAGTGTCATTGCATGTGTGTTATTTTACTAAACAACATAGATCCACCAGTGTCACTCGCATGTGTGTTATTTTCATAAACCACAACCATTGTCATTGCATGTATGTTCATTTACTAAACCACATGAATCCACCACTGTCATTACATGTGTTTTTTCCTAAACTACCACTAGAGTCATTGCATTTGTGCTCTTTTAATAAACCACTACTAGAGATAGACTAGTGCAAATTTGCATGTATGCTCTTTTCCTAAACCACCACTAGTCTCATTGCATGTGTGTTATCTTACTAAACCACATGGATCCACCGGTGTCCATTGCATGTTTGTTCTTTTCCTAAACCACCATCGGTGCCATTGCATGATTGTTATTTTACTAAACCGCAACTAGAGTCATTGCATGAGTGTTATTTTACTAAACCACATGGATCCACCAGTGTCATTTGCAGGTGTGTTCTTTTCCTAAACCACCACTAGTGTCATTGCATGTGTGTTATTTTACTAAACCACATGGATCCACCAGTGTTATTGCATGTGTATCCTTTTCGTAAACCACCAATAGAGTCATTGCATGTCTGTTCTTTTCCTAAACCACCACTAGATTCATTGCATGTGTGTTCTTTTCATAAACCAATTGGATCCACCAGTGTCATTGCATGTATGTTCTTTTCATAGACCACAACTAGTCATTGCATGTGTGTTATTTTCCTAAGCCACCACTAGTGTCATTGCATGTGTGTTATTTTACTAAACCACTTGGATCTACCAGTGTCATTTGCATGTGTGTTCTTTTCATAGACCACCACCAGTGTCATTACATGTGTGTTCCTCTCCTAAACCACATGGATCAACCAGTGTCATTGCATATCATTGTGTGTGTGTTCTTTTCCTAAACCACCACTAGAGTCATTGCATGTGTGCTCTTTTCATAAACCACAACTAGAGTCATTGCATGTTTATTCTTTTCGTAAACCACATGGATCCATCAGTGTCATTGCATGTGTGTTCTTTTCCTAAACCACCACTTGTGTCATTGCATGTGTGTTATTTTACTAAACCACATGGATGCACCAGAGTAATTTGCACGTATGTTCTTTCCATAAACCACCACCAGTGTCATTGCATGTGTGTTCCTTTCCTAAACCACATGGATCCACCAGTGTCATTACATGTGTCTTCTTTTCATAAACCACCACTAGATTCATTGCATGTGTGTTCTTTCCATAAAGCACATGGACCCACCAGAGTCATCTGCATGTGTGTTCTTTTAATAAACCACCACCAGTGTCAGGTCATGTGTGTTCCTTTTCTAAACCACATGGATCCACCAGTATCATTCGATGTCATTGTACGTGTGTTCTTTTCCTAAACCACCAATAGTGTCATTGCATGTGTGTTATTTTACTAAACCACATGGATCCAACACTGTCATTGCATGTGTGTCCTTTTCATAAACCACCACTAGAGTCATTGCATGTGTGTTCTTTCCCTAAACCCCCACTAGAGTCATTATTGTGTGTTCTTTTCATAAATCACTTGGATCCACTAGTGTCATTGCATGTGTGGTCTTTTCATAAACCACAACTAGAGTCATTGCATGTGTGTTCTTTTCCTACACCACCACTAGTGTCATTGCATGTGTGTTATTTTACTAAACCACATGGATCCACCAGTGTCATTGGAAGTGTGTTTGTTTCCTAAACCACCACTAGAGTCATTGCATGTGTGTTCTTTTCATAAACCACATGGATCCACTAGAATCATTTGCATGTGTGTTCTTTTCATAAACCACTTGGATCCACCAGTGTTATTGTATGTGTGTCCTTTTCATAAACCAAAACTTGAGTCACTGCATGTTTGCTCTTTTCATAAACCACTTGGATCCACTAGAGTCATTGCATGTGTGTTATATTCATAAATCACAACTAGAGTCATTGCATGTTTGTTCTTTTCATAATCAACATGGATCCACCAGTGTCAATACATGTGTGTTGTTTTCATAAACCACCACTAGATTCATTGCATGTGTGTTCTTTCCATAAACCACATGGATCCACCAGTGTCCATTTCATGTTTGTTCTTTTCCTAAACCACCACCATTGTCATTGCATGTTTGTTATTTTACTAAACCACGACTAGAGTCATTGCATGAGTGTTATTTTACTAAACCACATGGATCCACCAGTGTCATTTGCAGGTGTGTTCTTTTCCTAAACCACCACCAGTGTCATTTGCATGTGTGTTATTTTCATAAACCACCACCAATATCATTGCATTTGCATTCCTTTCCTAAACCACATGGATCCATCAGTGTCATTGCATGTGTGTTCTTTTCCTAAACCACCACTAGAGTCATTGTATGTGTGCTATTTTCATAAACCACAACTAGAGTCATTGAATGTTTGTTCTTTTCATAAACCACATGGATCCACCAGTGTCATTGCATGTGTGTTCTTTTTGTAAACCACCACTAGTGTCATTGCACGTGTGCTCTTTTCATAAACCACAACTAGAGTCATTGCATGTTTGTTCTTTTCATAAACCACATGGATCCACTATTGTCATTGCATGTATTGGCATGCGTGTTCTTTTCCTAAACCACCACTAGTGTCATTGCATTTTTATCATTTTACTAACCACAGCTAGAGTCATTGCATGTGTGTTCCTTTCATAAACCACTTGGATCCACCAGTGTCATTGCATCTGTGTCCTTTTCATAAACGACAACTAGAGTCACTACATGTTTTTTATTTTCATAAACCACTTACATCCACCATAGTCGCATGTTTGTTCTTTTCATAATCCACATGGATCCACTAGTGTCATTACATGTGTGTTCTTTTCATAAACCACCACTAGATTCATTGCATGTGTGTTCTTTCCATAAAGCACATGGATCCACCAAAGTCATTTGCATGTGTGTTCTTTTCATAATCCACCACTAGTGTCATTGCATGTGTGTTCCTTTCCTAAAGCACATGGATCCACTAGTGTCATTGCTTGTGTGTTCTTTTCCTAAACCACCACTAGTGTCATTGAATGTGTGTTATTTTACTAAACCACATGGATCCACCCATGTCATTTCATGTGTGTCCTTTTCATAAACCACCACTAGAGTCATTGCATGTGTGTTCTTTTCATAAACCACTTGGATCCACTAGTGTCACTGCATGTGTGTTCTTTTCATAAACCACAACTAGAGTCATTGCATGTGTGTTCTTTTTTCCTAAACTACCACTAGTGTCATGAACCACATGGATCCGCTAGAGTCAATTGCATGTTTGTTCATTTCATAAACCACTTGGATCCACCAGTGTTATTGCATGTGTGTCCTTTTCATAAACCTCAACTAGAGTCACTTCATGTTTGTTCTTTTCATAAACCACTTGGACCCACCAGAGTCATTGCATGTGCGTTCTTTTCATATACCACAACTGAATTCATTGCATGTTTGTTCTTTTCATAATCCACATGGATCCACAAGTCTCATTACATGTGTGTTATTTTAATAAACCAACACAAGATTCATTGCATGTGTGTTATTTCCATAAACCACATGGATCCACTAGAGTCACTTCATGTTTGTTCTTTTCATAAACCACCACCAGTGTCATTACATGTGTGTTCCTTTCCTAAACCACATGGATCCACCAGTGTCATTGCATGCCATTGTGTGTGTGTTCTTTTCCTAAACCACCACTACAGTCATTGGGATGTGTGTTATTTTACTAAACCACATGGATCCACCAGTGTCATTGCATGTGTGTCCTTTTCATAAACCACAACTAGAGTCACCTCATGTTTGTTTTTTAATAAACCACCTAGATCCACGAGAGTCACTACATGTGCGTTATTTTCATAAACCAGACCTGAGTCATTGCATGTTTGTTCTTTTCATAATCCACATGGATCCACCAGTGTCATTTCATGAATTTGCATGTGCGTTCTTTTCCTAAACCACCACTAGTGTCATTGCATGTTTGTTATTTTACTAAACCACAACTAGAGTCATTGCATGTGTGTTATTTTCATAAAACACTTGGATCCACCAGTGTCATTGCATGTGTGTCCTTTTCATAAACCACAACTAGAGTCACTTCATGTTTGTTCTTTTAATAGACCACCTAGATCCACTAGAGTCACTGCATGTGTGTTATCTTCATAAACCAGAACTAGAGTCATTGCATGTTTGTTCTTTTCATAAACCACATGGATCCACCAGTGTCATTGCATGTATTTGCATGTGCGTTCTTTTCCTAAACCACCACTAGTGTCATTGCATGTTTGTTATTTTACTAAACCACAACTAGAGTCATTGCATGTGTGTTATTTTCATAAAACACTTGGATCCACCAGTGTCATTGCATGTGTGTCCTTTTCATAAACCACAACTAGATTCACTTCATGTTTGTTCTTTTAATAAACCACCTAGATCCACCAGTGTCATTACTTGTGTGTTCTTTTCATAAACCACCACTAGATTCATTGCATGTGTGTTCTTTCCATAAAGCGCATGGATGCACCAGAGTCATTTGCATAAGTGTTCTTTTCATAAACCACCACCAGTTTCATTGCATGTTTGTTCCTTTCCTAAACCACCACTAGAGTCATTGCATGTGTGATATTTTGATAAACCACTTGGATCGACCAGTGTCATTGCGTGTGTGTTCTTTTCATAAACCATAACTAGAGTCATTGCATGTGTGTTATTTTCCTAAGCCACCACAAGTGTCATTGCATGTTTGTTATTTTACTAAACCACATGGATCCACCAGTGTCATTTGTATGTGTGTTCTTTTCATAAACCACCACCATTGTCATTGCATGTGTGTTCCTTTCCTAAACCACATGAATCCACCATTGTCATTGCATGTGTGTTCTTTTCCTAAACCACCACCAGAGTCATTGCATGTGCGCTCTTTTCATAAACGACCACTAGAGCTAGACTAGTGCAAATTTGCATGTGTGCCCTTTTCCTAAACCACCACTAGTGTCATTGCATGTGTGTTATTTTACTAAACCACATGGATCCACCAGTGTCATTGCATGTGTGTCCTTTTCATAAACCACCACTAGAGTCATTGCATGTTTGTTCTTTTCCTAAACCACCACTAGAGTCATTGCATGTGTGTTCTTTACATAAACCACAACTAGAGTCATTGCATGTGTGTCCTTTTCATAAACCACCACTAGAGTCATTGCATGTGTGTTCTTTTCATAAACCACTTGGATTCATCAGTGTCATTGCATGTGTGTTCTTTTCATAAACCACAACTAGAGTTATTGCATGTGTGTTCTTTTTTCCTAAACCACCACTAGTATCATTGCATGTGTGTTATTTTACTAAATCACATGGATACACCAGTGTCATTGCATGTGTGTTGTTTTACTAAATCACATGGATCCACCAGTGTCATTGCAAGGTTGTTATTTTCCTAAACCACCACTAGAGTCATTGCATGTGTGTTCTTGTCATGTACCCATGGATCCACTAGAGTCATTTGCATGTTTGTTCTTTTCATAAACCACTTGGATCCACCAGTGTTATTGCATGTGTGTCCTTTTCATAAACCTCAACTAGAGTCACTGCATGTTTGTTCTTTTCATAAACCACTTGGATCCACCAGAGTCATTGCATGTGTGTTCTTTTCATATACCACAACTAGAGTAATTGCATGTTTGTTCTTTTCATAATCCACATGGATCCACAAGTGTCATTACATGTGTGTTCTTTTCGTAAACCACCACAAGATTCATTGCATGTGTGTTCTTTCCATAAACCACATGGATCCACTAGATTTATTTGCATGTGTGTTGTTTTCATAAACCACCACCAGTGTCATTACATGTGTTCCTTTCCTAAACCACATGGATCCACCAGTGTCATTGCATGTGTGTTCTTTTCCTAAACCACCACTAGTGTTATTGCATGTGTGTTATTTTACTAAACCACATGGATCTACCAGTGTCACTGCATGTGTGTCCTTTTCATAAACCCCCAGAGTCATAACATATTTTTATTTTCTTATACCACCACTAGAGTCATTGCATGTGCGTTATTTTCATAAACCACTTGGATCGACCAGTGTCATTGCATGTGCATTCTTTTCACAAGCCACAACTAGAGTCAGTGCATGTGTGTTATTTTCCTAAACCACCACTAGTGTCAATTGCATGTGTGTTATTTTACTAAACCACATGGATCCACCAGCGTTATTTGCATGTGTGTTCTTTTTGTAAACCACCACCAGTGTCATTGTATGTGTGTTCCTTTCATAAACCACATGGATCCACCACTGACATTGCATGTGTGTTCTTTTCCTAAACCACCACTAGTGTCATTGCATGTGTGCTCTTTTCATAAACCACAACTAGAGTCATTGCATGTTTGTTCTTTTCATAAACCACATGGATCCACTAGTGTCATTGCATGTATGTGCGTGTGTGGTCTTTTCCTAAACCACCACTAGTGTCATTGCATGTTTGTTATTTTACTAAAACACCACTAGAGTCATTGCATGTGTGTCATTTACATAAAACACTTGGATCCACCAGTGTCATTGCATGTGTGTCCGTTTCATAAACCACAACTAGAGTCACTTCATGTTTGTTCTTTTAATAAACCACCTAGATCCACAGAGTCATTGCATGTGTGTTATTTTCATAAACCAGAACAAGAGTCATTGCATGTTTTTCTTTTCATAATCCACATGAATCCACTAGTGTCATTAATTCTATGTTCTTTTCATAAACCACCACTAGATTCATTGCATGTGTGTTCTTTCCATAAAGCACATGGATTCACCAGAGTCATTTGCATAAGTGTTCTTTTCATAAACCACCACAGGTTTCCTTGCATGTGTGTTCCTTTCCTAAACCACCACTAGAGTCATTGCATGTGTGATATTTTCATAAACCACTTGGGTCGACCAGTGTCATTGCATGTGTGTTATTTTCCTAAACCACCACAAGTGTCATTGCATGTGTGTTATTTTACTAAACAACATAGATCCACCAGTGTCACTCGCATGTGTGTTATTTTCATAAACCACAACCATTGTCATTGCATGTATGTTCATTTCCTAAACCACATGAATCCACCATTGTCATTACATGTGTTTTTTCCTAAACTACCACTAGAGTCATTGCATTTGTGCTCTTTTAATAAACCACTACTAGAGATAGACTAGTGCAAATTTGCATGTATGCTCTTTTCCTAAACCACCACTAGTCTCATTGCATGTGTGTTATCTTACTAAACCACATGGATCCACCGGTGTCCATTGCATGTTTGTTCTTTTCCTAAACCACCACCGGTGTCATTGCATGTTTGTAATTTTACTAAACCACAACTAGAGTCATTGCATGAGTGTTATTTTACTAAACCACATGGATCCACCAGTGTCATTTGCAGGTGTGTTCTTTTCCTAAACCACCACTAGTGTCATTGCATGTGTATTATTTTACTAAACCACATGGATCCACCAGTGTTATTGCATGTGTATCCTTTTCGTAAACCACCAATAGAGTCATTGGATGTCTGTTCTTTTCCTAAACCACCACTAGATTCATTGCATGTGTGTTCTTTTCATAAAACACCACTAGAGTCATTGCATGTTTGTTCTTTTCCTAAACCACCACTAGAGTCATTGCATGTGTGTTCTTTACATAAACCACAACTAGAGTCATTGCATGTGTGTCCTTTTCATAAACCACCACTAGAGTCATTGCATGTGTGTTCTTTTCATAAACCACTTGGATCCATCAGTGTCATTGCATGTGTGTTCTTTTCATAAACCACAACTAGAGTTATTGCATGTGTGTTGTTTTTTCCTAAACCACCACTAGTATCATTGCATGTGTGTTATTTTACTAAATCACATGGATACACCAGTGTCATTGCATGTGTGTTGTTTTACTAAATCACATGGATCCACCAGTGTCATTGCAAGGTTGTTATTTTCCTAAACCACCACTAGAGTCATTGCATGTGTGTTCTTGTCATGTACCCATGGATCCACTAGAGTCATTTGCATGTTTGTTCTTTTCATAAACCACTTGGATCCACCAGTGTTATTGCATGTGTGTCCTTTTCATAAACCTCAACTAGAGTCACTGCATGTTTGTTCTTTTCATAAACCACTTGGATCCACCAGAGTCATTGCATGTGTGTTCTTTTCATATACCACAACTAGAGTAATTGCATGTTTGTTCTTTTCATAATCCACATGAATCCACAAGTGTCGTTACATGTGTGTTCTTTTCATAAACCACCACAAGATTCATTGCATGTGTGCTCTTTCCATAAACCACATGGATCCACTAGATTTATTTGCATGTGTGTTGTTTTCATAAACCACCACCAGTGTCATTACATGTGTTCCTTTCCTAAACCACACGGATCCACCAGTGTCATTGCATGTGTGTTCTTTTCCTAAACCACCACTAGTGTTATTGCATGTGTGTTATTTTACTAAACCACATGGATCTACCAGTGTCATTGCATGTGTGTCCTTTTCATAAACCCCCAGAGTCATAGCATATTTTTATTTTCTTATACCACCACTAGAGTCATTGCATGTGTGTTATTTTCATAGACCACTTGGATCGACCAGTGTCATTGCATGTGCATTCTTTTCACAAGCCACAACTAGAGTCAGTGCATGTGTGTTATTTTCCTAAACCACCACTAGAGTCATTGCATTTGTGCTCTTTTAATAAACCACTACTAGAGATAGACTAGTGCAAATTTGCATGTATGCTCTTTTCCTAAACCACCACTAGTCTCATTGCATGTGTGTTATCTTACTAAACCACATGGATCCACCGGTGTCCATTGCATGTTTGTTCTTTTCCTAAACCACCACCGGTGTCAATGCATGTTTGTTATTTTACTAAACCACAACTAGAGTCATTGCATGAGTGTTATTTTACTAAACCACATGGATCCACCAGTGTCATTTGCAGGTGTGTTCTTTTCCTAAACCACCACTAGTGTCATTTCATGTGTGTTATTTTACTAAACCACATGGATCCACCAGTGTTATTGCATGTGTATCCTTTTCGTAAACCACCAATAGAGTCATTGCATGTCTGTTCTTTTCCTAAACCACCACTAGATTCATTGCATGTGTGTTCTTTTCATAAACCACCACTAGAGTCATTGCATGTTTGTTCTTTTCCTAAACCACCACTAGAGTCATTGCATGTGTGTTCTTTACATAAACCACAACTAGAGTCATTGCATGTGTGTCCTTTTCATAAACCACCACTAGAGTCATTGCATGTGTGATCTTTTCATAAACCACTTGGATCCATCAGTGTCATTGCATGTGTGTTCTTTTCATAAACCACAACTAGAGTTATTGCATGTGTGTTGTTTTTTCCTAAACCACCACTAGTATCATTGCATGTGTGTTATTTTACTAAATCACATGGATACACCAGTGTCATTGCATGTGTGTTGTTTTACTAAATCACATGGATCCACCAGTGTCATTGCAAGGTTGTTATTTTCCTAAACCACCACTAGAGTCATTGCATGTGTGTTCTTGTCATGTACCCATGGATCCACTAGAGTCATTTGCATGTTTGTTCTTTTCATAAACCACTTGGATCCACCAGTGTTATTGCATGTGTGTCCTTTTCATAAACCTCAACTAGAGTCACTGCATGTTTGTTCTTTTCATAAACCACTTGGATCCACCAGAGTCATTGCATGTGTGTTCTTTTCATATACCACAACTAGAGTAATTGCATGTTTGTTCTTTTCATAATCCACATGGATCCACAAGTGTCATTACATGTGTGTTCTTTTCATAAACCACCACAAGATTCATTGCATGTGTGTTCTTTCCATAAACCACATGGATCCACTAGATTTATTTGCATGTGTGTTGTTTTCATAAACCACCACCAGTGTCATTACATGTGTTCCTTTCATAAACCTCACGGATCTACCAATGTCATTGCATGTGTGTTCTTTTCCTAAACCACCACTAGTGTTATTGCATGTGTGTTATTTTACTAAACCACATGGATCTACCAATGTCATTGCATGTGTGTCCTTTTCATAAACCCCCAGAGTCATAACATATTTTTATTTTCTTATACCACCACTAGAGTCATTGCATGTGTGTTATTTTCATAAATCACTTGGATCGACCAGTGTCATTGCATGTGCATTCTTTTCACAAGGCACAACTAGAGTCAGTGCATGTGTGTTATTTTCCTAAACCACCACTAGTGTCAATTGCATGTGTGTTATTTTACTAAACCACATGGATCCACCAGCGTTATTTGCATGTGTGTTCTTTTCGTAAACCACCACCAGTGTCATTGTATGTGTGTTCCTTTCATAAACCACATGGATCCACCACTGACATTGCATGTGTGTTCTTTTCCTAAACCACCACTAGTGTCATTGCATGTGTGCTCTTTTCATAAACCACAACTAGAGTCATTGCATGTTTGTTCTTTTCATAAACCACATGGATCCACTAGTGTCATTGCATGTATGTGCGTGTGTGGTCTTTTCCTAAACCACCACTAGTGTCATTGCATGTTTGTTATTTTACTAAAACACCACTAGAGTCATTGCATGTGTGTCATTTTCATAAAACACTTGGATCCACCAGTGTCATTGCATGTGTGTCCGTTTCATAAACCACAACTAGAGTCACTTCATGTTTGTTCTTTTAATAAACCACCTAGATCCATAGAGTCATTGCATGTGTGTTATTTTCATAAACCAGAACAAGAGTCATTGCATGTTTTTCTTTTCATAATCCACATGAATCCACTAGTGTCATTAATTCTATGTTCTTTTCATAAACCACCACTAGATTCATTGCATGTGTGTTCTTTCCATAAAGCACATGGATTCACCAGAGTCATTTGCATAAGTGTTCTTTTCATAAACCACCACAGGTTTCCTTGCATGTGTGTTCCTTTCCTAAACCACCACTAGAGTCATTGCATGTGTGATATTTTCATAAACCACTTGGATCGACCAATGTCATTGCATGTGTGTTATTTTCCTAAACCACCACAAGTGTCATTGCATGTGTGTTATTTTACTAAACAACATAGATCCACCAGTGTCACTCGCATGTGTGTTATTTTCATAAACCACAACCATTGTCATTGCATGTATGTTCATTTCCTAAACCACATGAATCCACCATTGTCATTATATGTGTTTTTTCCTAAACTACCACTAGAGTCATTGCATTTGTGCTCTTTTAATAAACCACTACTAGAGATAGACTAGTGCAAATTTGCATGTATGCTCTTTTCCTAAACCACCACTAGTCTCATTGCATGTGTGTTATCTTACTAAACCACATGGATCCACCGGTGTCCATTGCATGTTTGTTCTTTTCCTAAACCACCACCGGTGTCATTGCATGTTTGTTATTTTACTAAACCACAACTAGAGTCATTGCATGAGTGTTATTTTACTAAACCACATGGATCCAGCAGTGTCATTTGCAGGTCTGTTCTTTTCCTAAACCACCACTAGTGTCATTGCATGTGTGTTATTTTACTAAACCACATGGATCCACCAGTGTTATTGCATGTGTATCCTTTTCGTAAACCACCAATAGAGTCATTGCATGTCTGTTCTTTTCCTAAACCACCACTAGATTCATTGCATGTGTGTTCTTTTCAAAAACCACCACTAGAGTCATTGCATGTTTGTTCTTTTCCTAAACCACCACTAGAGTCATTGCATGTGTGTTCTTTACATAAACCTCAACTAGAGTCATTGCATGTGTGTCCTTTTCATAAACCACCACTAGAGTCATTGCATGTGTGATCTTTTCATAAACCACTTGGATCCATCAGTGTCATTGCATGTGTGTTCTTTTCATAAACCACAACTAGAGTTATTGCATGTGTGTTGTTTTTTCCTAAACCACCACTAGTATCATTGCATGTGTGTTATTTTACTAAATCACATGGATACACCAATGTCATTGCATGTGTGTTGTTTTACTAAATCACATGGATCCACCAGTGTCATTGCAAGGTTGTTATTTTCCTAAACCACCACTAGAGTCATTGCATGTGTGTTCTTGTCATGTACCCATGGATCCACTAGAGTCATTTGCATGTTTGTTCTTTTCATAAACCACTTGGATCCACCAGTGTTATTGCATGTGTGTCCTTTTCATAAACCTCAACTAGAGTCACTTCATGTTTGTTCTTTTCAGAAACCACATGGATCCACCAGAGTCATTGCATGTGTGTTCTTTTCATATACCACAACTAGAGTAATTGCATGTTTGTTCTTTTCATAATCCACATGGATCCACAAGTGTCATTACATGTGTGTTCTTTTCATAAACCACCACAAGATTCATTGCATGTGTGTTCTTTCCATAAACCACATGGATCCACTAGATTTATTTGCATGTGTGTTGTTTTCATAAACCACCACCAGTGTCATTACATGTGTTCCTTTCCTAAACCACACGGATCCACCAGTGTCATTGCATGTGTGTTCTTTTCCTAAACCACCACTAGTGTTATTGCATGGGTGTTATTTTACTAAACCACATGGATCTACCAGTGTCATTGCATCTGTGTCCTTTTCATAAACCCCCAGAGTCATAGCATATTTTTATTTTCTTATACCACCACTAGAGTCATTGCATGTGTGTTATTTTCATAAACCACTTGGATCGACCAGTGTCATTGCATGTGCATTCTTTTCACAAGCCACAACTAGAGTCAGTGCATGTGTGTTATTTTCCTAAACCACCACTAGTGTCAATTGCATGTGTGTTATTTTACTAAACCACATGGATCCACCAGCGTTATTTGCATGTGTGTTCTTTTCGTAAAGCACCACCAGTGTCATTGCATGTGTGTTCCTTTCATAAACCACATGGATCCACCACTGACATTGCATGTGTGTTCTTTTCCTAAACCACCACTAGTGTCATTGCACGTGTGCTCTTTTCATAAACCACAAGTAGAGTCATTGCATGTTTGTTCTTTTCATAAACCACATGGATCCACTAGTGTCATTGCATGTATGTGCGTGTGTGGTCTTTTCCTAAACCACCACTAGTGTCATTGCATGTTTGTTATTTTACTAAAACACCACTAGAGTCATTGCATGTGTGTCATTTTCATAAAACACTTGGATCCACCAGTGTCATTGCATGTGTGTCCGTTTCATAAACCACAACTAGAGTCACTTCATGTTTGTTCTTTTAATAAACCACTTAGATCCATAGAGTCATTGCATGTGTGTTATGTTCATAAACCAGAACAAGAGTCATTGCATGTTTTTCTTTTCATAATCCACATGATTCCACTAGTGTCATTAATTCTATGTTCTTTTCATAAACCACCACTAGATTCATTGCATGTGTGTTCTTTCCATAAAGCACATGGATTAACCAGAGTCATTTGCATAAGTGTTCTTTTCATAAACCACCACAGGTTTCCTTGCATGTGTGTTCCTTTCCTAAACCACCACTAGAGTCATTGCATGTGAGATATTTTCATAAACCACTTGGATCGACCAGTGTCATTGCATGTGTGTTATTTTCCTAAACCACCACAAGTGTCATTGCATGTGTGTTATTTTACTAAACAACATAGATCCACCAGTGTCACTCGCATGTGTGTTATTTTCATAAACCACAACCATTGTCATTGCATGTATGTTCATTTACTAAACCACATGAATCCACCACTGTCATTACATGTGTTTTTTCCTAAACTACCACTAGAGTCATTGCATTTGTGCTCTTTTAATAAACCACTACTAGAGATAGACTAGTGCAAATTTGCATGTATGCTCTTTTCCTAAACCACCACTAGTCTCATTGCATGTGTGTTATCTTACTAAACCACATGGATCCACCGGTGTCCATTGCATGTTTGTTCTTTTCCTAAACCACCATCGGTGCCATTGCATGATTGTTATTTTACTAAACCGCAACTAGAGTCATTGCATGAGTGTTATTTTACTAAACCACATGGATCCACCAGTGTCATTTGCAGGTGTGTTCTTTTCCTAAACCACCACTAGTGTCATTGCATGTGTGTTATTTTACTAAACCACATGGATCCACCAGTGTTATTGCATGTGTATCCTTTTCGTAAACCACCAATAGAGTCATTGCATGTCTGTTCTTTTCCTAAACCACCACTAGATTCATTGCATGTGTGTTCTTTTCATAAACCAATTGGATCCACCAGTGTCATTGCATGTATGTTCTTTTCATAGACCACAACTAGTCATTGCATGTGTGTTATTTTCCTAAGCCACCACTAGTGTCATTGCATGTGTGTTATTTTACTAAACCACTTGGATCTACCAGTGTCATTTGCATGTGTGTTCTTTTCATAGACCACCACCAGTGTCATTACATGTGTGTTCCTCTCCTAAACCACATGGATCAACCAGTGTCATTGCATATCATTGTGTGTGTGTTCTTTTCCTAAACCACCACTAGAGTCATTGCATGTGTGCTCTTTTCATAAACCACAACTAGAGTCATTGCATGTTTATTCTTTTCGTAAACCACATGGATCCATCAGTGTCATTGCATGTGTGTTCTTTTCCTAAACCACCACTTGTGTCATTGCATGTGTGTTATTTTACTAAACCACATGGATGCACCAGAGTAATTTGCACGTATGTTCTTTCCATAAACCACCACCAGTGTCATTGCATGTGTGTTCCTTTCCTAAACCACATGGATCCACCAGTGTCATTACATGTGTCTTCTTTTCATAAACCACCACTAGATTCATTGCATGTGTGTTCTTTCCATAAAGCACATGGACCCACCAGAGTCATCTGCATGTGTGTTCTTTTAATAAACCACCACCAGTGTCAGGTCATGTGTGTTCCTTTTCTAAACCACATGGATCCACCAGTATCATTCGATGTCATTGTACGTGTGTTCTTTTCCTAAACCACCAATAGTGTCATTGCATGTGTGTTATTTTACTAAACCACATGGATCCAACACTGTCATTGCATGTGTGTCCTTTTCATAAACCACCACTAGAGTCATTGCATGTGTGTTCTTTCCCTAAACCCCCACTAGAGTCATTATTGTGTGTTCTTTTCATAAATCACTTGGATCCACTAGTGTCATTGCATGTGTGGTCTTTTCATAAACCACAACTAGAGTCATTGCATGTGTGTTCTTTTCCTACACCACCACTAGTGTCATTGCATGTGTGTTATTTTACTAAACCACATGGATCCACCAGTGTCATTGGAAGTGTGTTTGTTTCCTAAACCACCACTAGAGTCATTGCATGTGTGTTCTTTTCATAAACCACATGGATCCACTAGAATCATTTGCATGTGTGTTCTTTTCATAAACCACTTGGATCCACCAGTGTTATTGTATGTGTGTCCTTTTCATAAACCAAAACTTGAGTCACTGCATGTTTGCTCTTTTCATAAACCACTTGGATCCACTAGAGTCATTGCATGTGTGTTATATTCATAAATCACAACTAGAGTCATTGCATGTTTGTTCTTTTCATAATCAACATGGATCCACCAGTGTCAATACATGTGTGTTCTTTTCACAAGCCACAACTAGAGTCAGTGCATGTGTGTTATTTTCCTAAACCACCACTAGTGTCAATTGCATGTGTGTTATTTTACTAAACCACATGGATCCACCAGCGTTATTTGCATGTGTGTTCTTTTCGTAAAGCACCACCAGTGTCATTGCATGTGTGTTCCTTTCATAAACCACATGGATCCACCACTGACATTGCATGTGTGTTCTTTTCCTAAACCACCACTAGTGTCATTGCACGTGTGCTCTTTTCATAAACCACAAGTAGAGTCATTGCATGTTTGTTCTTTTCATAAACCACATGGATCCACTAGTGTCATTGCATGTATGTGCGTGTGTGGTCTTTTCCTAAACCACCACTAGTGTCATTGCATGTTTGTTATTTTACTAAAACACCACTAGAGTCATTGCATGTGTGTCATTTTCATAAAACACTTGGATCCACCAGTGTCATTGCATGTGTGTCCGTTTCATAAACCACAACTAGAGTCACTTCATGTTTGTTCTTTTAATAAACCACTTAGATCCATAGAGTCATTGCATGTGTGTTATGTTCATAAACCAGAACAAGAGTCATTGCATGTTTTTCTTTTCATAATCCACATGATTCCACTAGTGTCATTAATTCTATGTTCTTTTCATAAACCACCACTAGATTCATTGCATGTGTGTTCTTTCCATAAAGCACATGGATTAACCAGAGTCATTTGCATAAGTGTTCTTTTCATAAACCACCACAGGTTTCCTTGCATGTGTGTTCCTTTCCTAAACCACCACTAGAGTCATTGCATGTGAGATATTTTCATAAACCACTTGGATCGACCAGTGTCATTGCATGTGTGTTATTTTCCTAAACCACCACAAGTGTCATTGCATGTGTGTTATTTTACTAAACAACATAGATCCACCAGTGTCACTCGCATGTGTGTTATTTTCATAAACCACAACCATTGTCATTGCATGTATGTTCATTTACTAAACCACATGAATCCACCACTGTCATTACATGTGTTTTTTCCTAAACTACCACTAGAGTCATTGCATTTGTGCTCTTTTAATAAACCACTACTAGAGATAGACTAGTGCAAATTTGCATGTATGCTCTTTTCCTAAACCACCACTAGTCTCATTGCATGTGTGTTATCTTACTAAACCACATGGATCCACCGGTGTCCATTGCATGTTTGTTCTTTTCCTAAACCACCATCGGTGCCATTGCATGATTGTTATTTTACTAAACCGCAACTAGAGTCATTGCATGAGTGTTATTTTACTAAACCACATGGATCCACCAGTGTCATTTGCAGGTGTGTTCTTTTCCTAAACCACCACTAGTGTCATTGCATGTGTGTTATTTTACTAAACCACATGGATCCACCAGTGTTATTGCATGTGTATCCTTTTCGTAAACCACCAATAGAGTCATTGCATGTCTGTTCTTTTCCTAAACCACCACTAGATTCATTGCATGTGTGTTCTTTTCATAAACCAATTGGATCCACCAGTGTCATTGCATGTATGTTCTTTTCATAGACCACAACTAGTCATTGCATGTGTGTTATTTTCCTAAGCCACCACTAGTGTCATTGCATGTGTGTTATTTTACTAAACCACTTGGATCTACCAGTGTCATTTGCATGTGTGTTCTTTTCATAGACCACCACCAGTGTCATTACATGTGTGTTCCTCTCCTAAACCACATGGATCAACCAGTGTCATTGCATATCATTGTGTGTGTGTTCTTTTCCTAAACCACCACTAGAGTCATTGCATGTGTGCTCTTTTCATAAACCACAACTAGAGTCATTGCATGTTTATTCTTTTCGTAAACCACATGGATCCATCAGTGTCATTGCATGTGTGTTCTTTTCCTAAACCACCACTTGTGTCATTGCATGTGTGTTATTTTACTAAACCACATGGATGCACCAGAGTAATTTGCACGTATGTTCTTTCCATAAACCACCACCAGTGTCATTGCATGTGTGTTCCTTTCCTAAACCACATGGATCCACCAGTGTCATTACATGTGTCTTCTTTTCATAAACCACCACTAGATTCATTGCATGTGTGTTCTTTCCATAAAGCACATGGACCCACCAGAGTCATCTGCATGTGTGTTCTTTTAATAAACCACCACCAGTGTCAGGTCATGTGTGTTCCTTTTCTAAACCACATGGATCCACCAGTATCATTCGATGTCATTGTACGTGTGTTCTTTTCCTAAACCACCAATAGTTTCATTGCATGTGTGTTATTTTACTAAACCACATGGATCCAACACTGTCATTGCATGTGTGTCCTTTTCATAAACCACCACTAGAGTCATTGCATGTGTGTTCTTTCCCTAAACCCCCACTAGAGTCATTATTGTGTGTTCTTTTCATAAATCACTTGGATCCACTAGTGTCATTGCATGTGTGGTCTTTTCATAAACCACAACTAGAGTCATTGCATGTGTGTTCTTTTCCTACACCACCACTAGTGTCATTGCATGTGTGTTATTTTACTAAACCACATGGATCCACCAGTGTCATTGGAAGTGTGTTTGTTTCCTAAACCACCACTAGAGTCATTGCATGTGTGTTCTTTTCATAAACCACATGGATCCACTAGAATCATTTGCATGTGTGTTCTTTTCATAAACCACTTGGATCCACCAGTGTTATTGTATGTGTGTCCTTTTCATAAACCAAAACTTGAGTCACTGCATGTTTGCTCTTTTCATAAACCACTTGGATCCACTAGAGTCATTGCATGTGTGTTATATTCATAAATCACAACTAGAGTCATTGCATGTTTGTTCTTTTCATAATCAACATGGATCCACCAGTGTCAATACATGTGTGTTCTTTTCATAAACCACCACTAGATTCATTGCATGTGTGTTCTTTCCATAAACCACATGGATCCACCAAAGTCATTTGCATGTGTGTTCTATTCATAAACTACCGCCAGTGTCATTGCATGTGTGTTCCTTTCCTCAACCACATGGATCCACCGGTGTCATTGCATCTCATTGCATATGTGTCATCTTCCTAAACCACCACTAGTGTCATTGCATGTGTGTTATTTTACTAAACCACATGGATCCACCAGATTCATTGCATGTGTGTCCTTATCATAAACTACCACTAGAGTAATTGCATGTTTGTTCTTTTCCTAAACCACCATCAGAGTCATTGCATGTGTGTTATTTTCATAAACCACTTCGATCGACCAGTGTCATTGCATGTGTGTTCTTTTCATAAACCACAACTAGAGTCATTTAATGTGTCTTATTTTGCTAAACCACCACTAGTGTCATTGCATGTGTGTTATTTTACTAAACCACATGGATGCACCAGTGTCATTTGCATGTGTGTTATTTTCATAAACCACCAGTGTCATTGCATGTGCGTACCTTTCCTAAACCACATGGATCCACCAGTGTCATTGCATGTGTGTTCTTTTCCTAAACCACCACTAGAGTCATTGTATGTGTGCTATTTTCATAAACCACAACTAGAGTCATTGCATGTTTGTTATTGTCATAAATCACATGGATCCACCAGTGTCATTGCATGTGTGTTCTTTTCGTAAACCACCACTAGTGTCATTGCATGTGTGCTCTTTTCATAATCCACAACTAGAGTCATTGCGTGTTTATTCTTTTCATAAACCACATGGATCCTCCAGTGTCATTGCATGTATTTGCATGTGTGTTCTTTTCCTAAACCACCACTAGTGTCATTGCATGTTTGTTATTTTCTAACCACAACTAGAGTCATTGCATGTGTGTTCTTTTCATAAACCACTTGGATCCACCAATGTCATTGCATGTGTGTCCTTTTCATAAACGACAACTAGAGTCACTGCATGTTTCTTCTTTTCATAAACCACTTAGATCCACCATAGTCATTACATGTGTTTTCTTTTCATAAACCACAACTATATTTATTGCATGTTTGTTCTTTTCATAATCCACATAGATCCACCAGTGTCATTACATGTGTGTTATTTTCATAAACCACCACTACATTCATTGCATGTGTGTTCTTTCCATAAAGCACATGGATCCACCAAAGTCATTTGCATGTGTGTTCTTTTCATAAACCACCACTAGTGTCATTGCATGTGTGTTCCTTTCCTAAAACACATGGATCCACTAGTGTCATTGCTTGCGTGTTCTTTTCCTAAACCACCACTAGTGTCATTGCATGTGTCGTATTTTACTAAACCACATGGATCCACCTGTGTCATTGCATGTGTGTCCTTTTCATAAACCACCACTAGAGTCATTGCATGTGTGTTATTTTCATAAACCACTTGGATCCACCAGTGTCATTGCATGTGTGTTCTTTTCATAAACCACAACTAGAGTCATTGCATGTGTGTTCTTTTTTTTCCTAAACTACCACTAGTATCATTGCATGTGTGTTCTTTTCCTAAACCACCACTAGAGTCATTGCATGTGTGTTATTGTCATGAACCACATGGATCCGCTAGAGTCATTTGCATGTTTGTCCTTTTCATAAACCACTTGGATCCACCAGTGTTATTGCATGTGTGTCCTTTTCATAAACCTCAACTAGAGTCAATACATGTTTGTTCTTTTCATAAACCACTAGGATCCACCAGAGTCACTGCATGTGTGTTCTTTTAATATACCAGAACTAAAGTCATTACTTGTTTGTTCTTTTCATAATCCACATGGATCCACAAGTGTCATTACATGTGTGTTATTTTCATAAACTACCACGAGATTCATTGCATGTGTGTTCTTTCCATAAACCACATGGATCCACTAGAGTTATTTGCATGTGTGTTCTTTTCATAAACCACCATCAATGTCATTACATGTGTTCCTTTCCTAAACCACACGGATCCACTAGTGTCATGCATGTGTGTTATTTTTACTTTTTCATAAATCACAACTAGAGTCATTGTGTGTGTGTTATTTTCTTAAACCACCACTAGTGTCATTGCATGCGTGTTATTTTACTAAACCACATGGATCCACCAGCGTCATTTGCATGTGTGTTCTTTTCGTAAACCACCACCAGTGTCATTGCATGTGTGTTCCTTTCATAAACCACATGGATCCACCAGTGAGATTGCATGTGCGTTCTTTTCCTAAACCACCACTAGTGTCATTGCATGTGTGCTCTTTTCATAAACCACAACTAGAGTCATTGCATGTTTGTTCTTTTCATAAACCACATGGATCATCCAGTGTCATTGCATGTATTTGCATGTGCGTTCTTTTCCTAAACCACCAGTAGTGTCATTGCATGTTTGTTATTTTACTAAACCACAACTAGAGTAATTGCATGTGTGTTATTTTCATAAAACATTTGGATCCACCAATGTCATTGCATGTGTGTCCTTTTCATAAACCACAACTAGAGTCACTTCATGTTTGTTCTTTTCATAAACACTTAGATCCACATTGCATGTGTGTTACTTTCATAAACCAGAACTAGAGTCATTGCATGTTTGTTATTTTCATAATCCACATGGATCCACCAGTGTCATTACTTGTGTGTTCTTTTCATAAACCACCACTAGATTCATTGCATGTGTGTTCTTTCCATAAAGCACATGGATGCACCAGAGTCATTTGCATAAGTCTTCTTTTCATAAACCACCACCAATTTCATTGCATGTGTGTTCCTTTCCTAAACCAGGACTAGAGTCATTGCATGTGTGATATTTTGATAAACCACTTAGATCGACCAGTGTCATTGCATGTGTGTTATTTTCATAAACCATAACTAGAGTCATTGCATGTGTGTTATTTTCCTAAACCACCACAAGTGTCATTGCATGTGTGTTCTTTTCATAAACCACCACCATTGTCATTGCATGTGTGTTCCTTTCCTAAACCACATGAATCCACCATTGTCATTGCATGTGTGTTCTTTTCCTAAACCACCACTAGAGTCATTGCATGTGTGCTCTTTTCATAAACCACCACTTGAGCTAGACTAGTGCAAATTTGGATGTGTGCTATTTTCCTAAACCACCACTAGTG
Organism: Avena sativa; assembly: GCA_916181665.1. Classification (NCBI taxonomy): domain Eukaryota; kingdom Viridiplantae; phylum Streptophyta; class Magnoliopsida; order Poales; family Poaceae; genus Avena; species Avena sativa. Next base: position 534,941,602 of record OV702289.1, on the reverse strand, counting down.
TCATTGCATGTGTGTTATTTTACTAAACTACATGGATCCACTAGTGTCATTGCATGTCTGTCCTTTTCATAAACCATCACTAGAGTCATTGCATGTTTGTCCTTTTCCTAAACCACCACTAGAGTCATTGCATGTGTGTTCTTTACGTAAAACACAACTAGAGTCATTGCGTGTTTGTTCTTTTCATAAACCACATGGATACACCAGTGTCATTGCATGTGTGTTCTTTTCATAAACCACCACTAAATTCATTGCATGTGTGCTCTTTCCATAAACCACATGGACCCACAAGTGTAATTTGCATGTGTGTTCCTTTCCTAAACCACATGGATCCACCAGTGTCATTGCATGCGTGTTCTTTTACTAAACCAGCACTAATCTCATTGCATGTGTGTTTTTTTACTAAACCACATGGATCCACCAGTGTCATTTCATGTGTATCCTTTTCATAAACCACCACTAGAGTCATTGCATGTTTGTTCTTTTCCTAAACCACCAGTAGAGTCATTGCATGTCTGTTATTTTCATAAACCACTTGGATCGACTAGTGTCATTGCATGTGTTTTATTATCATAAACCACAACTAGAGTCATTGAATGTATGTTATTTTCCTAAACCACCACAAGTGTCTTTGCATGTGTGTTATTTTACTAAACCACATGGATCCACCAGTGTCATTTGCATCTGTGTTCTTTTCATAAACCACCACCATTGTCATTGCATGTGTGTTCCTTTCCTAAACCACATGAATCCACCATTGTCATTGCATGTGTGTTATTTTCCTAAACCACCACTAGAGTCACTGCATGTGTCCTCTTTTCATAAACCACAACTAGAGTCATTGCATGTTTGTTCTTTTCATAAACCACATGGATCCACCGATGTCATTGCATGTGTGTTCTTTTCCTAAATTACCACTAGTGTCATTACATGTCTGCTCTTTTCATAAACCACAATTAGAGTCATTGCATGTTTGTTCTTTTCATAAACCTCATAGATCCACCAGTGTCATTGCATGTCTTTGCATTTGTGTTATTTTCCTAAACCACCACTAGTGTCATTGCATGTTTGTTATTTTACTAAACCACAACTAGAGTCATTGCATGTGTGTTCTTTTCATAAACCACTTGGATCCACCAGTGTCATTGCATGCGTGTCCTTTTCATAAACCACAACTAGAGCAACTACATGTTTGTTCTTTTCATAAACCACTTGGATCCACCAGAGTCATTGCATGTATGTTTTTTCATAAACCACAACTAGAGTCATTGCATGTTTGTTCTTTTCATAATCCACATGGATACACCAGTGTCATTACATGTGTGTTATTTTCATCAACCACCACTAGATTCATTGCATGTGTGTTCTTTCCATAAACCACATGGATCCACCAGTGTCATTTGCATGTTTGTTCTTTTCATAAACCACCAGTGTCATTGCATGTGTGCTCCTTTCCTAAACCACATGGATCCACCAGTGTCATTGCATGTGTGTTCTTTTCCTAAACCACCACTAGTGCCATTGCATGTGTGTTATTTTACTAAACCACATGGATCCACCAGTGTCATTGCATGTGTGTCCTTTTCATAAACAACCACTAGAGTTATTGCATGTGTGTTCTTTTCCTAAACCACCACTAGAGTCATTGGATGTGTGTTCTTTTCATAAACCACTTGGATCCACCAATGTCATTGCAAGTGTGCTCTTTTCATAAACCACAACTAGAGTCATTGCGTGTGTGTTCTTTTCCTAACCCACCACTAGTGTCACTACTAGAGAAAAGCCTACCTAAGGCGCACCTCGAACCCCATCCGAGGCGCATATGGTATGTGCCTCTAGCGCCACGCCTCTAGTATTTGCTACGCTAGGTGCATATCATATGCACCTCTAGTATCTGTTATGCGAGGCGTAAGGCGCATATCATATGCGCCTCTCGTATATGAAGTATAGGAGGCGCATGTGATATGCGCCTCGCATATGTGGTGGTATGCACCTCGGGTAGTACCCAATATGCGCCTCCTATACTTCCCATATGCGCCTCGAGTATATTTTCGAAATTCAAGGTTTACAGCAATTTTCAAATTACAGTTTATAGGTATTCAAATATACAATACAGTCCAGAATACAATATAAACAGCACAGAATTTTCTAGAAACTTGCAATTTTGAAAAGCATAATAGAACCAGCATGAATACAAGTACATTACACATCAATCGTGACATACGCGTTCATACATCAACAAGTGCCAAGTTTTCATAGAGCTCTGTCTAGATCAAGTAGACCACATAACCTACCATGAAGGGCAACAAGGTTGTGATCACGAGGAAGTTCCTCCACTTCTTCCTCACGTGCCTCCTCCACTTCTCTTCCGCCACCTCTCTAGTCTTGTAGCCTTTGTAGCTGTTGCCCGAGAATCCGTTCACTTGCTTCTGGCAGTTTTCCCACTCCTCGTTCACACCTGGAACCTTGCCGGCGTACATGACATAGCACTTCTTCGCCATCTCCTATACACAAGATAAATGATATTATCTATGTTAGTGCAAAGCAATAGCAATTCACAAGATAAGATCATGCATATATATGTGGGTGCAACAAGATGTAAGAAATCACGTTCTAATCATCGGCATTTTGAAGAAAGACAAAAAAAGCAAACCAAGAATGACTTGCTTTAGTGCCTCATACTTAGGTTGGGCATGGAAATAACAATGCTCACTGTTTGATCTCGTGCGGCAAGTAGAGTATATGCCCAAGTTACTAGTCTACTTGGCACACGAGATCAAACAGCGGCATAGTCATATACATGACGCCACAACACGTTCTAATCATCAGCATTTCAAAGAAAGACCTAAAAAAGCAAACCAAGAACGACTTGCATTAGTGCCTCATACTTAGGTTGGGCATGGAAATAACAATGCTTGCTGTTTGATCTTGTGCGGCAAGTAGAGTATATGCCCAAATTACTAGTCTACTTGGCACACGAGATCAAACAGCGGTATAGTCATACACATGACGCCAAAACATGTTTTAATCATCGGCATTTCGAAGAAAGACCAAAAAAACCCAAACCAAGAATGACTTGGATTCGTGCCTCATACTATTGGTATCGCCAAAGACAAAAGAAGAGAAATATTTCCATGATTCATATAGCATGGGCATGATATCTCTAGCGTCAAACCAAGGAAAGGATTCGGTCTCCACGACAACGACTCATTTCGAGTTTGGTGTGTCTAAAGGAGTCATTGTCGTGGACCCATAATCCTTTCCTTGGCTTGCAGCTAAACATATTATGTCTTATGTATACGAATCTCGAAAATATTTGTCCTCTTTCGACTTTGGGGCTACGAGATGAAATAGTTTATCATTTCATTATATCGCCAAAGACGAAAGGAAAAAAATCATTCCACGATTCATATAACAATGTCGCCAATGCTATACGAATAGTGAAGCAATGTCTTTCCTTTCGACTTTGGGGCTACAATGAGATATTTGAAACTAAATACTTCACCATTTCATTTAATACATGCTATCTAATCTATTCGTATCACCAAAGACAAAAGAAGAGAAATACTTCCACGATTCATATGGCATGGGCATGTTATGTTGAGTGGCAAAGCAAGGAAAGGACCCGCTCTCCATGGCAACGTCTCATTTCGAGTTTGGTGTGTCTAAAGGAGTCGTTGCCGTGGACCCAGAACCCTTTCCTTGGCTTCCCAATCGACATATTATGTCTTATGTATATGAATCTCGAAAATATCTGTCCTCTTTCGACTTTGGGGCTACGATATGAAATATTTGCCTCATACTTAGGTTGGGGACGGAAAATGACAATGCTGCTGATGGATCTGGTGCGGCAAGTAGAGTATATGCACAAACCTCTAGTCTACTTGGCACACCAGATCCAGCAACCGCATGGTCACACACATGATGCCACAACACGTTTTAATCATCGGCATTTCAAAGAAAGACAAAGAAAGCAAACCACAAGAAGTAGGGCGGAAATAACAAATTAAAAGCAACAAGCACTTAAAATAGTTCATAACACAAATAACTAGCTAGTGTCACTCACAATCAAGTTCAACGGTTGACGAAACATACTCTAGAGGTTTTTCTAGGCAAGTTTAACATAGTGATAAGAAGTTACAACACAAGTTCGGAACTAATAGCTAGCTATCCAGGCAATGCAATCATCAAGACGTATTCGGCTGTTGAGTTGGCTTTAGGGGGGCATTGATGAAGCCCGACAGAGTTTTCTCCATCTGCATGAACGTCCTGCGGTCACCCTGTTGCGCTAAGCGTTCGTCTATCTCCCTGTTGGGCGGTGTATGGCCGCCGTAGAAGGTGCCCCGGATTTCATGACTCCCTGGTGCACGATTGTCACGATCTCCTCCTGGATGTTGAAGATGTGATGCCTGAGGTTGCGATCATGTATTGTTGCAAGCCTTTCAGCCCACTCCGTGAGGTCATATGGCAGCGTTTTGCTCTCCATGTCATTGAAGAACGCCTTCATGTGGTAAATGGTGTAGAAGGCATCCTTCCTGCTGCCAGACGGCTGCTTGACGCAGGCGAACTTGGTGTTGTGGCGGAACACGTGCGCGCCGAACTTCACAGATGGCGTTGGCGGTTTGACGCCTCCCGCTCGGACGTATCCAGTGAGAGCACCATCAAGAATGTTCTTGATATTGGTGTAGTTTTTCGGGATCGCACTATTTGAGTCGAGGTACACGTCTGTTGAGTGTTTCAAATTCAAGCATATGAGCACGCAGCCTGTCTGATCATCCTCCGTGATGGGATGGTAGGAAAGGAGAATCACATCCTTGTACGAGTATGTTTGCAGGAAGGTTGAGAGGTAGTCGGTCGCCAGCGCTCTGTCCTCGACATCTTTTAGGACGACGTCCCGCATGAAGTAGGGATCCACTATCTGGATGCCCGAGATCTTGTCTCTAGTGATCTGCATGGCCATATTGTGGGAGAATAGCCGGACCATGGTATTGTGCAGCCGGAACCCGTTCAACATGTCGAAGATGTTGGAATGCCGCAGGTAGAAGATATCCCCGGGGGGTACACTGACGAAGCATGGCACATAAGGCACCTTAGCCTTGAAAACGAGGTACGACTGATTGTTCTTGCGAATGCGGCGCTCCTCAATTGCGAGACATCTATAATGAACATTGCGCATTTGAGAACCTCCGACCTCGAGCAACAAGTTACACATCATCGGTGCATATGCCACGTGCTACTGATTGCTGGCTTTCCCCGTAGGGCCGTCCTGAGCCCGGAGAACAAGATTTGGAACCTTGCTCCAGTCACCCTTAGGCTTCCTTTTGCGACCATGCTTCCTGCCCTTTGGGGCGTCAGCCACCGCGTTCACCTCACTGATCACCTTATGAAGGGTGCTGGGGCTGATCAAAGGAACTACTAGCCTTGGAGGCTCGGTGAAGGGGGCGGGTGGCGGCATCTCCTGACTAGTTGGGAAGAGACACACCTGGCAAGGGGGTTTCACCGGTGCTAGTTGGGCATCAGCAACTTGATGTGTTCCTGATGGTCCTGGATCATACCAATCATAAAACCTTGTGTTAATGAACTGGTCGCTGAAGTTCGTATCAATTTCTCCATCATCATCACAGGGATCCTGTGCGATGTTGTCCAAGTCTGTCATCTTGAAGTCTTCATCATGTGCTGGCTGTGCTGCCTCTAGGGTGATGTTGAGCTAGTCCTCCATCCCCAAATGGATCGGGCTCTTCGGCCATAGGTACAAGTAGCCGAAGCCGGTATTGAGGACCATCGCCATCTCCTCATCATCCCATCCTTGAGGTTGAGAGGGAGGTTCCACTTGCTCGTAGCCCAGAAGCACCATATTGTATCTGACCCTCATCATGTCGGGTGGCATTGTGACATTGTGCATTTTGCGGTTCTCCGGTTGAACGATAGTACCCTTGGCAACATCCTTCAACTGGCCACCCACCCAGTGCATTAGAGTGCAAGGAGTGTCTCCCTGCGAAAGACATGTAGGCCGAGCGTTAGTAAAATGAAGATCAAGTCATCGGTGTGGTTAAGCCTCCCAACTCTTGCTTTAATTAGTTAGTTACCTTGAGGGCATCGAACTCGTCCAAGGTCGAGGCACCGCCGCCGGCAGGCTTAAGCATGCAAGTGGTGGAGTGGCTGCCTGATGGCACGGTGGTGCGGGCCGGTGCCTTCGCCGCAGCGGGCAAGTTAAGCTCCGGAGCTGGAGGAGTCTCCACCACCACCGGCCCCGCTGGAGGAGTCACGAGCGCCTCCAGCCGCGCCATGTTGTCCGATTGGGTGCTATCGAGGTTGGGAATCGGTGGTAGCCCTCGTTTACTACCCTTCTGCCACTTGATGTACTTTTCCATGTAGGCAGGAAAGATGGTGTTGAGCTTATCGTTCATTTGTGTCTGGACTTGTGCCTGGACTTGTGTATGAACTTGTTCTTGGAACTTTTTCTCGACAACCAACACAGCCTGGTTCACGGCATCTTGGACTATATTGGGAAAGGCCTCCACCTATTCCCTTAGGTGTCTTACCTCGGCGCTTTCGGCCTGCTTCCTGCCCTTCCGCTCCATGGTGCCATAGTACTCGGACCATGTTATGCCGCCAAAGCCATCCAGACGACCAGCCAACGACGGGGCCGCCAGGGGATCGACATTCTTGGTTCTGTTCAGCGCCCTGTTAAAAGTGGTGTCCCACTTGGTGACAGGCGCCGACCCCTGGGATGAGGAGCTCCTACACTCCTCATCCCGCGCAAAAGGAACACGAAGCATTTGATTAGAAAACTAGACTTCATTGATTAATCATGAACACAATTAATCGACTTGCATGCAAGCTACTTACATATTTTCTCATGAAGTCTGTCACCTTCGTAGAGAAGGGGCCGACGGGCTTCGAGGAATAATCAGAACTCCCTTTCGTCTTGGAAAACCAGGCCCTGACAAAGTGCTTTTCCTGCAGATCTTTTATGTCGTCAAAGGGAGGTGTCAACCCCTTTGCACGAGCGTCGGCGTCCTCCTTCTCCCATTTGGGAATCATAGCTCTATAACCGCCGGAGCCGAGATGGTGGGTACCAATGTTCTTCTCGTACAACTCCTTGAAGTACTAACTCTTGGCCTTGCCCATGGTGGATTCACATCTGGCCTTGAACACCTTGAAGTGTTCTTCCTTGACCAGAGGCTCCCTCTTGACGACCTCCGAATAACTTAGCTCGTCCTGGAAAATCAGCTACTTCACCCAGACCTTCCAATTCGACAAGGCCTTGGTCATCTTCTTGAGGGCGTACTTGTTCACCGGATTCCCTTTGATATTGTTTTTATTGTACTTGTGTTCCTCATCACCTGAGAACACGTATCTTGCGTGCAGCTTCCGGAAGAGATGGATGCGGAAACCCCTGTTCTCTTCGGCCTTCATGTTCTACGTGTTGATCGTGAGGGTGTTCTGGAGGATTGCCGCGAGATGGTTTGAGTAACCCGCGACAAGATCGGCCAGCTCCAAAGGCGCACCTTCATCGTTGACGCTTGTGATGATGGACCTTTTGATGTCGACCACGATCTGGGCATGCTCCTTCCGGGCCTTCTTTGATGTGTTACCACCATCCGTAGTAGCTTCACCGCCGCCATTAGTGGTAGTGACGTCGCCATCTGTGTCCCCCATCTCCTCATCGCCCGATGACATATCCTCGCCCGCCTCCATCTCGTCGTCCGTGGAACGAATTCCGGGTCCTCTTCGGATTCCATCTCCGCCTGCTGCTCCCAAAAGGACTTCTTTGTAGAAGGGCCCTACTCCGCCGACATTTCTAAACACACAAATAAATGAACTAATTAGCACAAAAATCCATAGAAAATTTCGGCATAACCTTTGCTAATTTTCTATTTGTAGGGATGCCAGAAATTCGCCTGAATGGAAATTAATCAACATTCTGGCGAAATATTGGCAACTCAAAAAGAAAAACCTGCACAAAAAAGTATAAAAAGGCACAAACATAGCCATTTTGCTGCCAGCATACACAAACACAGCCATACACAACTTGCTTCCACAACATACAAGAAATCTAGACAGCATACACCACATATATGATTCGCTATACAAAGGTAAGCTTTTATGATCTTCTCTGCACATGCACAAACTAAAAAAATAAAGAAACGGAATTTACACTGTACTAGTAGGTCTGAAGCTTATAGGATTTGCAATAGAAGCTCATTCACAAAAAACAAACAGAATCTCAATAATAAAAAGGAACAGAAGATCAATATTTATTTTATTTGCATGTGCACTATTTTATTTTAACATCATGGAGAATTTGGTGGCCACACTCTAGCATATGTTCTTATACAGTGTTTGCCCTTAGTCTTAGCATCCTTGATAGACAATTAGAAGTTCCCTAGAAAGTGTATCCCAATGGCCAACTACCAAAGAATAGATACCACTATGTACACTCCAGATGGAGGCATCACAGTGGAAGATATGCTACCAGCAGCCATAAAAAGGGTGAATTGTTTGCTTGAAAAAGCCATGGATTAACTACTAAGAAAAGCATATATTCCCTGCATCCTACAAACAGTGAACCATGACAAGTCAAAGACATGAATTGGGAAGAGGAGTCCAGGCATGAATCAGTTGCTGATCGAGATCAGTAAGAGTAGATCAAATCAAACCATGCAAGCTAACATCACCAATAAATCAATCTGTGTCTCCGCCTCTTGCATCATAGACATGGACTGGGAGGAGTTTCTCTCAGTATTGCATACATGTGGTATGCAGGGCTCATAATAGAGCTTGAGGCCACCTAAGCATCTATTCTTATTATCATCTTTAGATAAAGGTCTTATTCAAATCATTTCCCTAAGTATACATACTAGGAATCATCTTTATATTCAAATCCACTAATCACTGAAGCAAGCTTCAATATCCTATTATCCAAGCATCACTTTATCAAAGTTACACATTATTACACTAGGTCTCAGCCTAGTATCATTGACCTTTTGCATCATTGACCTAATCTAGAGCAAGAAGAAGGAATAGCCAAGAAACAGTGCACTCAAACATGTTGGCTGGCTACTATATACTGGGCACATTCCCAAATATTGGAAGCACCTCAGTAACAACCTAGCAACACAAGTCCCACTTGGGCTAGGGTTTACTGAAGCAAGATTCAGTATCTTATTATCCCAGCATCATTTAAACCATGAAACACAAGTGGCCCTATTGGCTACTACTGGGCACATTCCCAAATATTGGAAGCACCTCATTAGTAACAACCTAGCAACACAAGTGCCACTAGGGCCAGGGTTTACTGAAGCAAGCTATAGTCATTTAAGCCATGATGTAGTTATAGTAGATCCAAGGAACTAATCACTGAAGCAAGTTTCAGTAACTAATTCAAACACTAGGAGCTTTTGATACTACAACTACGAACTACAAGAAGCAGGCAAGCACTAAACCGATAGTAGTACTTGATCTAATCGTCTCGCGTCGATCTCAGACAGTCAAATCACAAACGGCGGTGAGGGTAGACGACGGCGGTGGCATCACAAACTCAGACTGGAGGGAAGAGGGGTATGGGAAGGGGAGGGAGAGGGAAAGGGGGTCACGCACGTCGACGACGGTGGATGGTGGGCGTCGAGGGCGGCAGGAAGGGGCGATGACGGCACGACAAAGGAATGGGCGGTGTGGGCAGGCTCCTCCTCCTGGGCGCGGGCGGGCTCCTCCTCCTCCTCCTCCTGGGCACGACATCGCGAGCGAGCTTCTCCTCCTTCTCCTCCTCCTGGGCATGGTGGCGCGAGCGGCAGAGTGAAGGCGACGATGAGCGGGAGAGCGAAGGCGATGGTTGCAGAGTACACAGGCTCAGTCGTTGATCTAGAGAAAAAGTGAGCGAGAAAAAAAGACGCAGTCGATCACAGACAGGTACCAGCTTATGTGAGGCGCATATTTGAAAATGCGCCTCGCATAAGTTTACGCGAGGCGCATTCTGGCTATATGCGCCTTAGCTATTTTTCACTACGAGTCAACTAGCGCGCTGCACTAGTATCTGTCAACTAACACACACTAGCCCACTAGTATCGACACTTGTCATGTTCTAAACCCTAGCCACCCAGGTTCGAACCTGGGGGCAACATATTTTTGTAAATTTTTTTAAAGGCCATTTTTCATGTAAAAACATTGTCCAAACACAATATAAACTATAAAATATACTGCAAATATTTTAAAAATTAAAATATTGCCAAAAAAGAAAAGTGAGTATTATGAATGTGTCTCGTCGATACATAATATTCTCAATGCAATATTATAACATACAAAAAATGATAATTATGAATGTTTCGATACATATAGTATGCCACACACACATGACGGTTCTTGACAATGGTCGTAGCGTGCTAGCGTTTCTTGGTAATGGTTGTCTTCTTGCCCTTCTTTGTCGCGGTTGCATAGGTTAGGTCCGGGACGTCTTGACTACTTCTTTTGAATGGGAGTCCTTTGTCTGGTAGGGTTGTGGTGTACGGTGCTTGGTTGCCGTATCCGTCTTCCATCTTCGGGTCACCGTTCTGGTCAAAGTCTTGCTCGTTGGCGACTCCGTCCATTCCGATGATGTTCCTTTTGCATCTCCTGACGACAACCCGGCTAGGCTTTGATGGGTCTGTGATGTACCAACATTGGTCAACCTTTCTAGCTAGAACCCAAGGCTCATTTCTCGCGGGTGCGTTCGCGCTGGTGGTCTTTGACGGTATAACCATGGTGGTGAAATATCGGCCTTCTTTCTCGACGCTCTTGGCCCACCTGACACATAACATCGGCACCTTCTCCGTAACATAGTCGAGATCCCAAATCTCCTCGATCCTTCCATAGTATCTTTCCGGGATGTCGCTAGTGTAGAATATCCCCATAAGCCCTGAGTTCTAGTAATCGCAGTTATTGTCCTTTTCCTCTGTATAGAATGTGTATCCATTGATATCGTATGCCTGATAGGTCATCAGGTTGTGCGAGGCGCCCCGTGACAAGGAGAATATGAGTATATATTCCTCTGAGTACTCGCCCTGTGGTGGATTAGAAATGACCTTCTCCTTGAACCACCGCGTGAAACTGGAGTTGTGCTCCTTGATAACATCTTCCTTTCGAGTACTGGCGCCCCTAGTCAGCGTAATTCTTCTTGATAAACTCTTTGTGCTTATATATGTATGGATCGACCACCTGTAGGTGCTGTAGCACGACCAGGTTTGCTCTTTCAAAGTCCTTGGTTCGGCCCTCGATGTCGACATGCTTTCGGCACTGACCCTCGTGGTGACTTCATCCAGCGAGCCTCCCGAGGTGCTTGTTGAATGGTAGACCAAGAGGGGTCTTGGCTTGTAGAAAGTTCGAGCAGAAAGAGATGCACTCTTCAGCCGGGAAGCCGTTTGCTATGCTTCCATCTGGACGAGACCTGTTCTTAATGTATCCTTTGATGTGTCCATTGATCCTTTCGAACGGCATAATGCTTCGCAGAAACGGAGGACCGAGCTGGACGATATCTTCCATGACATGGAGAAGTAGATGAAGCATGATGTCGAAGAATGGGGGGGAAATAGATATCGAGATCGCATACTATCACCACGATCTCGTCCTGTAGCCTCGTGAGCTGCTTAATGCCTATCTACTTCCGAGAGATGATGTCGAAAAAGTTGCAGAGGCCAAACATCGTTTCACGGACGTGCTTGTCCATTATACCTCGGATCACGACCGGGAGTACCTATGTCATCAGCACTGCGACGTCATGAGACTTCATCCCGCTGAAGCGCTGCTTCGCCTCGTCTAGCCATCTGCTTATCTTCCTCGCATAGCCGTTGGGAAATTTGACTCTGAGGAGGCACTTCATAAACTGTATGGCCTCCTTCTTACTCATAGTGAAGTACGAGGACTTCAGCTTGACCTCACCCTTCTTGACCTGCTTTTTGCCCTTGCGACGATGGCTATTCTGCGTTTCCGTCTCCTCCTCCTCATCTCGCTAGGTGGTGGTTGAATTTCATCCCTGATGCCCATATGCTTCAAGTCGTTCCTTGCCTTCGACCCATCTTTGGTGTTGTCGGTGTTAAGGAGGGTGGCAAGCAGACTCTCGCCCACGTTCTTCGTGATATGCATGATATCGAGGCTATGAGGCACGCGGAGGATCTTCTAGTATGGCAAGTCCGAGAAAATAGACCTCGCCTTCCATACCTTCAACAGCGGATCTGGCTTCTTCTGGGTCTTTCCCAGTGCAGGGCATTCCTTCCAGTTATTCAACAGCTCGTAGATTTGCGCGCCGCTCCTCTGGTCTAGGATTCCTCGGATCTTGACCACCCCATCGAACAGATGTCCTAGCTTTCTCCAAGCGTGATTCTTGGGAAGCCACCTCCGAGTCCCAAGTAACACGGTTTTCCCGAACCCGGGATATTCCTGTAGCTGGCGGTACGTTGTATTATCTTTGGACCTAACGCACCCATAGAATCCTTGGACCACCTGCCCCAAGAAGTATCTGTAACCGGGATAGTCTTGCACCGTCGTGATCATCGCTGCTCTCATGTCGAAGTATTCTTGTCTCGAGTCGTCCCACGTACGGGCTCCTTCTTCCCATAATGTGGCCAGCTCCTCTTTCAACAATGTGAGATACATATTGATGTCTGTACCGGGTTGTTTTGGCCCTTGAACCAGCGTACTCATGGTTACATACTTCTTCTTCATGCACAACCAGGGGGGAGGTTGTAGATCCATACAAACACGGGCCAGGTGCTGTGTGTGCTGCTCTGGCGTCCGAACAGATTGAGTCCATTGGTACTCACGCCCAGCCTGAGGTTCCTTGACTCTTTCATGAAATGTTGGTAATATTGGAGGTCCAACGCCTTCCACTGGCAAGCATCCGAGGGGTGCCTCAACATTTCCTCCTTCTTCGGATCATCGTCTTCTGGCCTCTTTCTTTCCAGGTGCCAGCGCATGAGCTCTGCTTCCTTAGGGTCCACGAAATACCGCTACAGACGAGGAGTTAACGGAAAGTACCACACCACCTTTCTAGGAGATTTCTTGGTCCCTCTCGTGTATCGAGAGGTCTTGCACACCGGACACGTGGTCTTCTCTGCATCCTCGCCCGGTAGATGATGCAATCATTTATGCAGACGTGGTATTTCACGTGCGGTAGATTGAGAGGGCACGTGACTTTCTTGGCCTCAATGATATTAGTCAGACATGTGTTCCCCTTTTTGGGAAGAATAGCGTGCAAGAATGCAATGTTGTCGTCGAAGCATTCGTCGGTCATTTTCTGTTTCTCCTTCATCTCTAGATCCTTGAGCGTTACATTCAGACGGGTATCCCCATCATTGCATCCATCAACAAATGGAGTGACCGTGTCTTTCTTCATTTGCTCAAGCTTAGATTTCTCTCTAGCGACGACTCCGGCGTTACTCGTCTCCTTGAAAAGCAGATCTTTGACATGAGGGTCTCACAGCCAGCTCGCATCATGGTCGACACCATGATCTTCGTGTTCATGCCCGACGCCACCTTGATCATCTTCGTGTTCAAGCCTGGCGCCACCCTGATCTTCATGATCATCACCTACCCTGCCGTCAGTGCCTAGATCTTCGTGATCATGACTAGCATCTTGATCTTCACCATTATTGAAATCCTCATCATCGTCTTCGTCATCACGTATCCACCGAGTGTACCCATCCATGAAACTACGTCGGAGCAGGTGCGACTCCAGCATTCGTGACACAGACATCTTATCAGATACATCAGCTTGCAGTCGCGACATGAACATCTTATCTCCGTCTTGTTTGCGCGTGCCATATCGGTCCTCGAACATCTCATCCAGCTATCCACGAGGGCTTTGCGAATCAGTGGTCGGACCATGGTCTCCTACGCGTGGTACAAAGAGCAAGAGAATAATTAGAGCATATATAGACATCTGGATCTCCCAAAAAATTCGGCATGACCTCCCCTAAAAAGAGGACATCCGTGAGTGGCAGAAATTCACCGGAAAAGAAATTAATCGACATTCCGGCGAAACATTGGCATCTCAAATGAAATCCATGCACAAAAATAAGCATGCACCACAACACAATCATATAGTCGCGGTGTCGCCGACAACGCGCATAAGCATACAAGCAACACCTTCACGCTTCCTCCAACGACAACTTGCGCAAGAGAGACGGAGGATAAGTAAAGGGACATGTTGTAGATCTAGAGGAGCAAGAGACTTCACTTACATATGAGTGTCAACCAATGGAGATTGAGCAAGCTTCTATGGTGAATCAATGTGGGAAATGAGGTGGGGAGAAGGAGGGGGGTGACCAAATCTGTCTTTTGGTGGAGAGGAAGAAGTGAGGCAAGTGAGTAGGGTGCATGTGCAAAAAGGTGCAAAAAAAGTCAGCCAGGTTATGCGAGGCGCATATTGCAGTAAATGCGCCTCCTACAGTCTAAACTATCTGAGGCGCACATGCCAACATGCGCCTCGCCTATACTGATGGCTCAATGCACGGCGCCCAGAAAAGTGTTGGTGCGTGGATGACGTAGAGCTTGTTGGGAACCCCAAGAGGAAGGTATGATGAGCACAGCATCAAGTTTCCCTCAGTTATGAAACCAAGGTTTAATCGAACCAGTAGGTGCAAGAAAACACCCCAAAGGTGTTACTAGCTGAGCTTTGGCAGGGCGCACTACCGGTGCTAGTAGCAACGTGGAGACCTGCACAACACAACCACAGAACTTTGTCCCCAACTTGCGATGAGGTTGTCAATCTCACCGTGTTTTGCGGAAAACAAAGGATTAAACGTATCAAATGGAAAGAAGTAATAGTTTGCAGAAAGTAAACACAAAACAGTAAAAGATTGTAGATTGAATGTAAAAGACAAGGACCGGGATCCATAGTTCACTAGAGGTGGCTCTCCTTAGATAGATAACATGCTGGGTGAACAAATTACAGCGGGGCAATTGACAAACATCGAGAAAGCAATACATGCATATACTAATCATGTTGACTCCTTTGAGACTTGATTGGGCATTACAACATTATACATAGACCGCCATCCAACTGTATCTATGACTAATAATCCACCTTCAGGTTATCATCCGAACCCCCTCTAGTATTAAGTTGCAAGCAACAGATTATTAATTTATGAACTTCGTGTAAAGTAAACAATACGATTATTCTATGAACAAAGGATTGTTGTTTTCTCCCTATTAGCAACAGCACATCTAGTACCTTAGAGATTTCTGTCACTTCCCCAGATTACCAGAGACATGAACCCACTATCGAGCACAAATACTAACTCTTGGAGTTGGTAGCATCTACTTGGCCAAGATAGCTACTAACAACGAAAAGCATGCAAGATCACAAATAACAAAGACATGATAGAATCAATAATCAATCTGAAATAGCATCTCAATATCCATCGGATCCCTGCAAACACAACATGCAGAATTACAAATAGATGATCTTGATCATGAATGGAGGTCACAAGATCTAGACATGAGAGCACAAAGGAGGAGAACCAGCCATCTAGCTACTACATGGATCCGTAGTCCAAGGATGATCTACTCACGCATCACACCGGAGGATTGCATGGTGATGAAGAAGGCCTCTAGGGTGAATTCCCCTCTCCGGTATAGTGCCGGGAAGAGCTTCAGATCCCTCCCGATCTAGGGATGGAGATGACGGCGGCTACAGACTCTTTCGTGGATTTTTGATCGGGTCCTTAGGGTTTACGTCCCGAGGGAATCTTATAGTCGGAAGGGGAGGCCGAGGGGGTGCCAGGGGCCACCACACCACCCCCTGGCATGGGCCTAGCCTGGCCGCGTGGCCAGGTGGTGTGGGTAGCCTCTGGCCCCTCTCCATCTCGTATTCTGGCACTGGATGACTTCCGGAAAAATAGGCACTTTGGCTTTTGTCCCGTCCAATTTCGAGAATATTCATTTTCTGACTTTCCTTGAACCAAAAACAGTAGAAAACAGGCAGCTGGCACTTTGGCTCTTGTTAATAGGTTAGTCCAAGAAATCATATGAAAAGTACTCCAAAGTGTGGACAAAACACAAGAAAGTGGATAAAACCAAGCATGGAACATCAAAAATTATAGATACATTTGCAATGTATCAACATCCCCAAGCTTAACTCCTGCTCGTCCTCGAGTAGGTAAGTGATAAAAAGAAAGAATAATTTTTGAGGTGACATGCACCATCAAAGACTGGATAAAGGTATTTGTAAAACATTCAAAGATGGTATCATAGTACTTCAATCATAACATGAAAGACAAAGTTCTAGCAATAAGGAAAGAAACTAAGATGCAACATGAAAAGGCACAAACAAAAGATTCATGAATAACAATGCTTTGCAAGACGTTTGTTTGTTTCACATAAAGAAAACATAGCATACTAGTATTCAGCTTGTCCCTCAAAAGAGTAGAAAATATAAATGCATAAGACACCTTCAAAGTTCATAAGAGTGACTAGATATAAATAGTTTAAAACAAGCAATATCAAGTTATTCATCAATCAACTAGTCTTGGGACAATGCACATAGAACTAAGAATGGCCACTATGCTCTCAAAGTAGGTGCATAAAGATAGAAGGTGGAGACTCAATATAATGGAAGGCCTTTGTAAAAGGAAGTAGGGATTCAAGTCTCATAAAGAGCTTCCAAAAATTATGGTACTTATAGCTTTCATCTCTCATTGCCCCTATCATAAGCATCTTGAAGTGATTAAGGTTAAAGTGAACAAACTATGGTGTACATGCTTGATGAAGTATAAGTTAGAAATCTCATGTCACTTGTATACGAGGGCCGCTCCTCATGCTACTCAAGTTTAGTCACCGGTAAGTTCTTGTCATTGTAAGTACATGTGTATCATAGAGAACCGCCAACGGGTACCCCTTGCTAGATGATACGGAAGAATCCCCATATCAAAATGACAAGGCAAGCAGACAACGAGCATCTCATCAATCTTCTTATTTACCATGGGGATATGGTGCTTTTTTCTCTCTTTCCTCTTTTCATAATCTCCTTTTTTTCTTTTTCTCTTTTTTGTTCAATATAGGACTCTCTTTTTTATAAGAAGAATGCTTCATAGACAGCTCATTATGGTTACACTGCAGGTTTCCACCATGTCAGCATGGATTAGACCAGCGGCCCAGGCATTTCTCTAACACATATACATAACTCCATGGACTTACAAGCTCCCCTTTCATTTCACACCGACAACATCCATATACAAAAGAGCATGATATCAACTAGGTACAAGTACCAAGTGCAATGTTGAAAGCGTTCCCCATGAAAGCATGGTTCTGCTAATTCCCGACAAATAAGTGCAAGCATATACAACATAGACGACACAATGGTTCAAGTTTATTAAGGGCAAGTAAATTAAAGTGTGCCATCAAGTTCGTGAGAGCTTTAATCACTAGTTTTCTCATAACAAGTTTAACTTGGAAGGTAAACAAAAGCATGAATATACTTAGAATAGCATAAGCTAGCAGGTAGGTATGGTGAACTCTTTGGAATAACTTGGTTTAGGGAGTTGGATGCATGAGTGGAACTCATACTTTGTTGTGGAGGCTAGCAAAAGACTGGGAGCGACAAACTAAGAGAGCAATAATGGCCATAATCATGAAGAGCCACAAAACATCATTGATCAAAGCATAAAGTGATACTACAAGTTGAAAACTAAAGGATCATAATGTCTATTGTGACTTGAGATAGTTATAACATGTTGTGATCATGTGCCAAGTCAACCCAAATAAAGCATCAAAGGAGAATATCACTATACTATGCTTTAATATCCTAAAACAACGCATGATTCATCCAAGGCACATTAAGCAATCTCAATTGTTTATAACAAGTCATGCTACAGAAAAGAATACTAAGCATAAAGCCAAAACAATATCAAGCATGGCATGACAAAGCATAGGCCACAATCAAAACCGAGCTCGTTTTACCACATAAGCATGAACTTTCCTACTCTTTTCCAAACCAAACTATTTGAAAACCAATGTATGAAAGAGGGGGTACAACCAATTTATTCAGAAAAATAAGAAAACCAAGCAAACGAAAAACCAAAATGAAAACGAAAAAGAAGACGCTCCAAGAACAACACAACTGTGCATGAGACAATAAAAATGAAGTGTTTGGAAGAAACCTGGGATTTTTATTGATGAAGAGGGGGATGCCTTGGGAATCCCCAAGCTTTGACGCTTGTACTTCTTGGAGATTTCTTGGGGTGACACGCGTGGCATCCCCAATCTTGAGCTTTAGTCCATCCTTCATCTCATTACTCATTCTTTCCATAGACCTGAAATTTTTCCTCATACAAAACTTCACACAATCTTTATTAGCAACATTAGTGCACTCAAGATAAATAATTCTTAAGGTTCAGTTATAACACCAAATAAACTTCCATTAGAACACTAGCTACTTTAGCACTTCCCTCAGAAAGCTCAATTCCCCAAAAGAACTCAAAAAGGAACCAACAAGAAGGAAATGCAGAAAATGGCAGAAATCTGTCAAAACAGACCAGCAGGTAAAGACAATTTTTTTCTAAGACCTTATGTTCCTCAGATAAAAAAGTGTTGAACTAACGGAAGTTAGATAACAACCTGGGGAAGAAGCACAAAAATTCACGCCTCAAAAACACGTTCAGAGATTTTACACGAATTTTTACGTTGAAGCACAGAAATCTGTTTCGGGACAGCAACTTTCCCAATCATTACTTCTCTCTCATTAGAGGTTACTCTTGGCACAAAAGCAAATAAAAATGATAAGGAGAGGTTATTACTGAAGTAATAACTTCCAATACTCATCTAAAACTTTTGGGTTATCTCCCAATAAGTACTTTTCTTTAACGCCTTTAAGTTAGGCATAAGAAGCAAAGAAAGAATCAAGTGTTCGCAAATGAAGAAGCATTAAGACCAAATTTTGTTTTCATAGGAGAAGCAAAAGAAATCTTTTCTCTCTTTTTAGGGAAGTTTTCTATACCTTTCTTGAGTGGGAGTTGATATTTAATGGTGCCTTCTTTCATATCAATGACGGCACCAATAGTTATAAGAAAAGGTCTTCCCAAAGTAATAGGACAAGAAGCATTGTATTCAACATCCAAAACATAGAAATCAACGGGGACATAGGCATTGTTAAGCATAATAAGAACATCATTAAGACTCCCCGTGAGTTTCTTTTTAGAATTATCATCTAGTGGGATATTCAAAAAACAATCTTCAAGAGGAGGAAAATCAAGCATATCATAAATCCTTCTAGGCATAATAGAAACACTACTATCAAGATCACATAAATCTTTGAAATCAAAGTCATTCAATTTCATATTAATGATGGGTTCCCAACCATCTTCTTGTTTAATAGGAATAGAAGCTTTATGTTTCAACTTTTCTTCTTTAATCATTATGAGAGCATCAGTAATGTGTTTTGTAAAAGCCATGTTCATAGCACTAGCATTAGGACTTTTAGCAAGCTTTTGTAGGAACTTAATAACTTCAAAGATATTACAACAATCAAGATCAAAATCAAATTTATCATCTAAAGTAGTAGAACTATTACTATCCTTAACACTAGTGGTGGTGATAGTAGAAACACTAATGTTTCTAGCAATTTCATCTTCTCTTTCCCACTTAGCATGTAATTCAGCTAATAGTCTAACGTTTTCATCAATTCTTACTTGTATAGCATTAGTAGCTGCAAAGGGATTATCATTAGTTTCAGGTTTAGCAGCTATTTTATTCAAAGAAGATTGAGCTTCAACCAAAGATGCTATATTTCTTTCAGCATTAGAGAGTTTTTCCTCAATAGTTTTATTGAAAGCAGTTTGTTTACTAATAAACTCTTTAAGCATAACTTCAAGTTCAGAGGGAGCACTCCTATTATTGTTGTCAGAATTTCCATAAGTATTACCATTGTTGGGAGGATATGGCATATAATTGTTGTTACCAAAATTACTCCTATAAGCATTATTGCCAAAGTTGTTATTTCTTATGAAGTTCACATCAACTTGCTCTTCTTGAGCAACCAAAGAAGCTAAAGGAACATTATTTGGATCAATATGGGATTTCCCATTAACAAGCATAGACATAATAATATCAATCTTATCACTCAAGGAGGAGGTTTCCTCAACAGAATTTACCTTCTTACCTTGTGGAGCTCTCTCGGTATGCCATTTAGAATAATTAACCATCATATTGTCCAGAAGTTTTGTTGCAGCACCCAAAGTGATGGTCATAAAGGTTCCTCCAGCAGCAGAATCCAATAGGTTCCTTGAAGAATAGTTCAATCCTGCATAAAAAGTTTGGATGATCATCCAAGCAGTTAGTCCATGAGTGGGACAATTCTTTACCAAAGATTCCATTCTTTACCAAGCTTAAGTAACATGTTCATTATCAAGTTGTTTAAACTTCATTATTTCACTTCTCATAGATATAATCTTAGCAGGAGGATAGTACTTTCCAATGAAAGCATCTTTGCACTTAGTCCAAGAATCAATACTATTCCTAGTTAAGGAATTCAACCATTCTTTAGCATTTCCTCTCAAAGAGAAAGGAAACAATTTATGTTTAATAATATCACCATCTACATCTCTATGCTTTTCAAGAGTATAAAATCATTGTTGTTGGTGCTAGTGAAGTCACACAACTTAGTGTTTTCAAGAGTAATCATTTTTTTGTGTTTTCAAATAAGAAAGCAAACTTGTAAACTAGTTTTTTTGTGTTTTTGAATAACAAAACAAGCAAACAAAGCAAAAAGAAACTAAGCAAAACAAAAATAACAAAGTAAAGAGATTGGTTATGAGGGACTCCGCTTATGAAGATGTCCTTGACTCCCCAGCAACGGCGCCAGAAAAATGCTTGATGGCTCAATGCACGGCGCCCAGAAAAGTGTTGGTGCGTGGTTGATGTAGAGCTCGTTGGGAACCCCAAGAGGAAGGTATGATGATCACAATAGCAAGTTTCCCTTAGTTATGAAACCAAGGTTTAATTGAACCAGTAGGAGCAAGGAAACACCCCAAAGGTGTTACTAGCTGAGCTTTGGCAGGGTGCACTACCGGTGCTAGTAGCAACGTGGAGACCTGCACAACACAACCATAGAACTTTGTCCCCAACTTGTGATGAGGTTGTCAATCTCACCGTGTTTTGCGGAAAACAAAGGATTAAACGTATCAAATGGAAAGAAGTAATAGTTTGCAGAAAGTAAACACGAAATAGTAAAAGATTGTAGATTGAATGTAAAAGACAAGGACCGGGATCCATAGTTCACTAGAGGTGGCTCTCCTTAGATAGATAA
Source organism: Avena sativa (assembly GCA_916181665.1). Taxonomy (NCBI): domain Eukaryota; kingdom Viridiplantae; phylum Streptophyta; class Magnoliopsida; order Poales; family Poaceae; genus Avena; species Avena sativa. The sequence goes on along the minus strand of OV702289.1, from coordinate 534,920,328 downwards.
CATGCTGGGTGAACAAATTACAGCAAGGCAATTGACAAACATCGAGAATGCAATACATGCATATACTAATCATCTTGACTCCTTTGAGACTTGATTGGGCATTACAACATTATACATAGACCGCCATCCAACTGCATCTATGACTAATAATCAACCTTAAGGTTATCATCCGAACCCCCTCCAGTATTAAGTTGCAAGCAACAGATTATTGCTTTACAAACTGCGTGTAAAGTAAACAATATGATTGTTCTATGAACAAAGGATTGTTGTTTTCTCCCTAGTAGCAACAGCACATCTAGTACCTTAGAGATTTCTATCACTTCCCCGGATTACCAGAGGCATGAACCCACTATCGAGCATAAATACTAACTCTTGGAGTTGCTAGCATCTACTTGTCCAAGATAGCTACTAACAACGGAAAGCATGCAAGATCACAAATAACAAAGACATGATAGAATCAATAATCAATCTGAAATAGCAACTCAATATCCATCGAATCCCCGAAACACAACATGCAGAATTACAAATAGATGATCTTGATCATGAACGGAGCTCACAAGATCTAGACATGAAATCACAAAGGAGGAGAACCAGCCATCTAGCTACTACATGGGTCCATAGTCCAAGGATGAACTAGTCACGCATCACACCAGAGGCTTGCATGGTGATGAAGAAGGCCTCCAGGGTGAATTCCCCTCTCCGGCAGAGTGCCGGGAAGAGCTTCAGATCCCTCCTGGTCTAGGGATGGAGATGATGGCGGCTATAGACTCTTTCATGGATTTTTGATCGGGTCCTTAGGGTTTACGTCCCGAGGGCATCTTATAGTCGGAAGGGGAGGCTGAGGGGGTGCCAGGGGCCACCACACCACCCCCTGCCGTGCGGCCAGGTGGTGTGGCCGGCCTCTGGCCCCTCTCCGTCTCGTATTCTGGCACTTGATGATTTCTGAAAAAATAGGCACTTTGGCTTTTGTCCCGTCCAATTCCGAGAATATTGATTTTCTGACTTTCCTGGAACCAAAAATAGCAGAAAATAGGCAGCTGGCACTGTGGCTCTTGTTAATAGGTTAGTCCAAGAAATCATACGAAAAGTACTCCAAAGTGTGGACAAAACACAAGAAAGTGGATAAAACCAAGCATGGAACATCAAAAATTATAGATACATTTGCAATGTATAAGTAGCCACCCGGGCTCGCAGGGGTTACTTGACGCGCACGTACCCTAATGCATCTCGCCTATTGTAAGTATCGGAGGCACATGTTACTATATGCGCCTCGCATACTGAACCACCGATCTCCACCCGGGCCCACCCAAGATATGCGAGGCGCATTTGTCACATATGCGCCTCGTCTGTTTAAGTACTAGAGGCGCATGTCTGGCTGGTGCGCCTCGCATAAGATGGGGGTGCCAAATTTCGTTCGTACAGATGCTAGAGGAGGAGCATCCTATAGATATGCGCCTCGCCTATTTAATTAATAGAGGCGCATGATTGGCTGGTGCGCCTCGCCTATCTTATCAGAGGCGCATATAGTATTAATGTGCCTCTAATGTGCATGTATCCTATAGGCTTTTCTCTAGTAGTGTGTCATTGCATGTGTGTTATTTTACTAAACCGCATGGATCCAACAGCGTCATTTGCATGTGTGTTCTTTTCGTAAACCACAACCAGTGTCATTGCATGTGTGTTCCTTTCATAAACCACATGGCTCCACCAGTGACATTGCATATGTGTTCTTTTCCTAAAACACCACTAGTGTCATTGCATGTGTGCTCTTTTCATAAACCAGAACTAGAGTCATTGTATGTTTGTTCTTTTCATAAACCAAATGGATCCACCAGTGTCATTGCATGTATTTGCATGTGTGTTCTTTTCCTAAACCACAACTAGTGTCATTGCATGTTTGTTATTTTACTAAACCACAACTAGAGTCATTGCATGTGTGTTCTTTTCATAAAACACTTGGATCCAGTAGTGTCATTGCATGTGTGTTCTTTTCAAAAAGCACAACTAGAGTCATTGCATGTGTGTTATTTTCCTAAACCACCACAAGTGTCATTGCATGTGTGTTATCTACTAAACCACATGGATCCACCAGTGTCATTTGCATGTGTGTTATTTTCATAAAGCACCACCATTGTCATTGCATGTGTATTACTTTCCTAAACCACATGAATCCAGTAGTGTCATTGCATGTGTGTTCTTTTCCTAAACCACCATTAGAGTCATTGCATGTGTGCTCTTTTCATAAACCACCAGTAGAGCTAGACTAGTGCAAATTTGCATGTGTGCTCTTTTCCTAAACCACCACTAGTGCCATTGCATGTGTGTTATTTTACTAAACCACATGGATCCACTAGTGTCATTGCATGTGTGTACTTTTCATAAACCACCATAGAGTCATTGCATGTTTGTTCTTTTCCTAAACCACCACTAGAGTCATTGCATGTGTGTTCTTTTCATAAAGCACTTGGATCCACCAGTGTCATTGCATGTGTGCCCTTTTCATAAACTACAACTAGAGTCACTCCATGTTTGTTCTTTTCATAAACCACTTAGATCCACCAGAGTCATTGCATGTGTGTTCTTTGCATGTTCGTTCTTTTCATAATCCACATGGATCCACCAGTGTCATTACTTGTGTGTTCTTTTCATAAACCACCACTAGATTCATTGCATGTGTGTTCTTTCCATAAAGCACATGGATCCACTAGAGTCATTTTCATGTGTGTTCTTTTCATAAACCACCACCAGTTCCATTGCATGTGTGTTCCTTTCCTAAACCACCACTAGAGTCATTTCATGTGTGATATTTTCATAAACCACTTGGATCGACCAGTGTCATTGCATGTGTGTTCTTTTCATAAAACATAACTAGAGTCATTGCATGTGTGTTATTTTCTGAAACCACCACAAGTGTCATTGCATGTGTGTTATTTTACTAAACCACATGGATCCACCAGTGTCATTTGCATGTTTGTTCTTTTCATAAACCACCACCACTGTCATTGCATGGGTGTTCCTTTCCTAAACCACATGAATCCACCAGTGTCATTGCATGTGTGTTCTTTTCCTAAACCACCACTAGAGTCATTGCATGTGTGCTCTTTTCCTAAACCACCACTAGAGCTAGACTAGTGCAAATTTGCATGTGTGCTCTTTTCCTAAACCACCACTAGAGTCATTGCATGTTTGTTATTTTCCTAAACCACCACAAGAGTCATTGCATATGTGTTCTTTTCATAAACCACAACTAGGGTCATTGCATTTTTGTTCTCACTACAAGAAAAGTTGGCTTTTACAACGGATGATTTTCGTGGTTGAATGCCTGATTTTCATGGCTAAAAAGTCTTCTATGACGGATGCCCATCATCGTAAAAGACCCGTCACAAAAGAATCTAACACGGTTTTTTCCTGACCATGGCAGATTGCACCCTTGAGCCACGAAAACTTGTTCCATTGTAGATCTATTCACTAGCCACGATGACTGCTGACGTCATGCAAAATGCCACGTGGAAAACATCGTTAACGACTAGTTACAGCCGTTAACGGCCACGGAAACCATGGTAGAAGCCAGGCCCAGCCAAGGCCTGCTCACAATTAAGTGGGCCGACCCATCAAGAGAGCCCAATAAGATTATGGCCCTTTACTGTTTCGACCGACACTGTTTGAAATGGGCCCAAAGATGTGGCTAGCAGCGGCCTGCGAATGTCAGGCCCGTTACTGTTTCGGCCTACAAAATCCCATAGTATTTTAATACTGTGTAGCCCGTTAACAGGCTGCATCAAGTAGGCTCGATACTGTTAAAGCCCACGGTCAGCCCGTCACTATTCTCATAGCTCGTCATGGCCCGCCTACGAACGGCCCACTTTTGAGAAGGTCCAATACTGTTCTGGCCTTTTACTATTCTGGCTTGTTACTGTTCTGGCCGTCTACTATTCATGTCCATCATTGTTGTGGCCCTTTACTATTCAGGCCCGTTACTGTTCTTACTGCCGCTGTTCTGGCCTGCTACTATTCATGCCTGCTACTGTTCTGGCCTATTTGCTTTTTCTAGTGTGTTACTGTTCTGGCCTGTTACTGTCCTGGGTTTGCTACTATTCTGGTCTGCTGGTGTTTTGGCCTGCTACTGTTTTGGCCTGTTATTGTCCTGGCCTGTTACTGTTCCGTCCTACTATTGTTCTGGCCTACTACTGTTTTGGACTGCTATTGTTTAGGCCTGTTACTGTTTAGGCCTGTTACTGTTTTGGACTCTTAATGTTTTGGTCTGTTACTATTTTGTCCTATTACTGTTCTACCCAGTTGTCGTTACTGTTTCAGTAATTCTGAAGGCCATGCAAATATCATAAAAGGTGTATAATTAGTGATCATCTTTTACTTTTCATGGAAGGCGCAATAAAAGAACGACAAATAACAAAACTCTATACAGTTACCTGATTGACCTGGCTGGCGCAGTTATGGTACCGCCATTCGAGGACGACATCAACTAAATGCCTACATGGCCTATGTGAGTTATCTAGATATTACATCAGCTGTAAACTTCTTAAAAATATTACATAATATGAACAAAAGGGAAAGAAAATTATGCATTTCAGTTACCAATCAAGTTGATAGCAGAGTCCTCAATTTGCTTTCTCAATCCATCAACTACATCTCCCTTTGAGTGTGACAACTACATTGGAAAACCACCTTGAGACGTGATCTTGCAGTCCCCTCTTTGGTGGCGATATCAATAATTGTAGTCTGAAACTAACTAATAACAAGTTAATACAGCAAAGAAGACAAACTACTTATAGCTAAGAATGAACTAGATAGGAATTATAACTGCATAATACGAACATGTAGAGCAAGAATGCAAACCATGAATTAACTATATAGTAGAGGATAGTTATGTTGTTGCCTAGGACAAACCAGAACCAGATACAAGATATAATGGTGTGCCTTGTGAACCTGTAGAACATGACAAACAAACATTAGACAAGTATGACAACAATGAAATGAGCAATCAAACAGTGTTTCTTACAATTTCAGTATAAACTAGCCATGTCATTTCAGCAAATATATATGGCAGCAGTGGTATCTCCCGGAATGCAAGATTCGTTGGGTGACTCAGAATTTGCGATGAGCTACACAATGGCATGCAGTTACTATCGTAGCTAAGGATGAACCACATAGAAATTATAACCACAGCATACCAGAACTTGTGAGCAGGAATGGAAAACACGAATGAACTATATAGTAAAGAATAATTATGCTGTTGATTAGGAGGAACCAACACTAGATACATAAAATATATAATGGCATCGCTGGTGGACCTGTAGGCTGTGCAAACCAACATGTTCAGTGATGCCATTTTGAGCTATACGCAAAGAAAAATAAAATAGTCAGTGTTGCAGCTTTTTAAGAACCAGGTGGGAACAACAAAATTATAATCGAACTAGTACGAAGAGTTTTAACGGGTACTACATGATAGCAGAACGATGCCAGGGAGGAAATAATAGCAGGAACTTAGCTCAGGAATAACCAGATAGAGTCAGTAACTATGGAGTAGGGAATCCAGACTAATATTTTCCACTGACATTACATTTTGCAAGAACTACACAATAGCAGGCAATTACTGGTGTACGGAGCAGCTAAGATAATAACATGTGCATGACAATATAACATACATGTGCATGACTTGAAATTCGTAGAGCAGCGAATGCAAACCAACATGTCTAATGACATTGTATGTACTAGCACGAAGAACAGGCGTGCCCAGTGACTTGCATGTACTAGCACGATTACAAAAATGCAGTTCACTCTGACAGGCTTGAACATGCTATACCGCTGACAAAACAAAAACGTGTTGGAGATTTGGTTACCTTGGTCGGAGAGGCGTCTAAGCATCGTCGGTACCGTGCGAGTGACGTCCAGGTCACCGAGGGTGCTGCAGTTGCAGTGGCTGTTGGCGTCGGGGAAGTAGATCTTGGGCGGTTGATGCCAGTGCAGTCAACGGTGACAACCGTGTAGCTAGTCTGGAGCAGTGGACATGGAACTTGTTGAACTAGATCCCTTCTGGTGGACAATGGTGAAGCTGCTCCAGTATGGTTGGGTAGCTTTCGGCGGTGGGGAAGCAAAGCGTGGGCGGTCCACGATGCCATAGGCGCGGTCAGCGAGACCATAGCTCTGGTGGAGTGGCAGAGAGACCTGGTGAACTAGATCCAATGGGGCGGGCATCGATGAAGCGGCTCCGGCAGCCGTGGAATTGCCGCCGGGCGGTGTGTGCGGTGGTCATGGAGGTGAGGGCGTGGGAGAGAAGCCTGGGATTTTCGGAGGGCCAGCTGGAAAAACTTGAGGAATCGGGACAATGGAGGTGAACATAAAAATAATTACGATCGTGCCCCCAAGCTAATGACTTTAGCGTGCCCATAGGGGATCTGAACAATGGGTAGAATGGGAATTTTAAAGTCAAAAGTTTTTTAAATGGAGGAGCGTGAAATGCTTCAAAGTTGGTGTGTTATTTTGCCGCTCGACAGAGATTTTGAATATGGCTACCAGCCAAATAATAATAATAGAAATGTGGTACTCCCCGGTGGGAGATTTTGGCTCGAAGTTTTTGAAATAGTGGGGCGGGAAATGCTTCAAAGTCGGTCTTTGATTTTGCTGCTCGGCAGAGATTTTCAATTTGGCTACCGGCCAAATAATAATTAATAGTAAAGTGGTACTCCTGGTGGGAGATTTGGCCTCAAAGTTTTTGAAATAGTGGGGCGGGAAATGCTTCAAAGTCGGTTTTAGATTTTGCCACTCGACAGAGAGTTTGAATTTGGTTACTGGCCAAATAATAATTAATAGAAAAGTGGTACTCCACGGTGGGAGATTTCGGCTCAAAGTTTTCGAAACGGTGGGGCAGGAAATGCTTCAAAGTCAGTGTTTGATTTTGCCGCTTGATAGAGATTTTGAATTTGGCTACAAGCCAAATAATAATTAATAGTAAAGTGTTACTCCCTAGCGGGAGATTTGGCCTCAAAGTTTTTGAAACACTAGGGCGGGAAATGCTTCAAAGTCGGTCTTTGATTTTGCCGCTCGACAGAGATTTTGAATTTGGCTACCGGCCAATTAATAATTAATAGAAAATTGGTACTCCCTAGTGAGAGATTTGGCCTCAAAGTTTTTGAAACGGTGGGGTGGGAAATGCTTCAAAGTCGGTTTTTGACTTTGCCGCTCGACAGAAATTCTGAATTTGACTACCGACCAAATAATAATTAATAGAAAAGTGGTACTCCCCGGTGGGAGATTTGGCCTCAAAGTTTTTGAAACGATGGGGCGGGAAATGCTTCAAAGTCAGTGTTTGATTTTGCCACTCAACAGAGATTTTGAATTTGGCTACCGGCCAAATAATAATAATAGAAAAATGGTACTCCCTGGTGGGAGATTTGCCCTCAAAGTTTTTGAAACGGTAGGGAGAGAAATGCTTCAAAGTCGGTTTTTTGACTTTGCCGCTCCATAGAGATTTTGAATTTGACTACCGGCAAAATAATAATTAATAGAAAAGTGGTTCTCCCCGGTGGGAGATTTGGCCTCAAAGTTTTTGAAACGGTGGGGCGGGAAATGCTTCAAAGTCATTGTTTGATTTTGCCACTCGATAGAGATTTTGAATTTGGCTACCGGCCAAATCATAATAACCTAAAAAAATGATACTCCCCGGTGGGAGATTTTTCCACAAAGTTTTTGAAACGGTGGGGCGGGAAATGCTTCAAGCTTAGTGTGTGATTTTGCCGCTAGATTGAGATTTTGAATTTTGCTACCGGCCAAATAATAATAGAAAAAATCTAGTAGCCGTACGCTATCTGTCCAGGAATTCAAGTCCTAGAGTCACATCAACTAATCATCCATGAGCATAATAATTGTGCAGACTGATATTTTGAATTTGGCTAGCGTCCAGGCAACATTTGGATAAAAGGTGTACTCCCTATTCAGGAATTTAAGGCTGGGAGTGACATTAACATATCATCCATAATGAAAATTGGATAACTCCGATTCAAACAGGGTTGGCTGTAGGTTTTGCCGCTCGACTGAGATTTTTTAATTTCGTTAATGGTACTTCCTCGGTACGAATTTAAGGCTGATTCACATCAACTGATCATCAAAATACTTACCATATTGGCAAAGAAATTGGATACATTATCTCCTATTCAAACGGGGTAGGCGGTAGAATTTGTCGATGGACTGAGATTTTGAATTTGGCGGTTGTCTAAAGAAAAAAACCTTTGTGAGGTTCATGAATCCAAGGATAAGAGAGTGAGGTTGGGGCACATGATTTTTGTGCATCAAGCATACGGTAAACAGATAAAAGCATGATGCGAAATAAATACTCCCTCCATTTTTGTTACATGGCCCCAAACACAACCTGGGCTCTCTAGCAGGAACCATTTCACAGGATCATTGTACTCACCTTTCATTGTTAGGGTTCATCTTCCATTTAGACAAGTCTCTTCATCTATGGGCTCTGGAGAATTCTGCTGATCTCGTAACATCTTCAACTCCGCATCACATGCTAATGCTTTCTGTCTCATATCATCAATTGCTCGTCTATGCACTTCCTATTCAGCCCATAGTGCCACAAATTCTTCCTGACTAGACAAATACGGCGACTTGGACTTGGACTTGGACTTGGACTTATACTGCCACAACCCAGCATTACGCAGAAACATGCTTTTACGATGACCTTCACCTTTTAGTACCATTTTAAATGTTTCCAGACATTTTTCTTGGGTTTGTTCTAGACCATCTTTCCTAGGTTTTGCCATCTCATTCAATTTAATCTGTAAGGTTATCAGTTGGTAGACATAGGTGAGAGAAGAAAAGCTAATACAGAGAAACATGTAGGCAACACATTTAACCTGTTTATGAACAAATCTTACAAGTTGGTGTGGCTGATTACGCATCATATATATTGTTGTAAAAGTATAGCTATCTGATCATACTGATAAGAATTTTATCACTAGAACGCAATAACAGGACTATGCCAACATGGCATCTGTCTGCTTCTTGATCGCCGGGTGTATGATATACACAAGACAACTCTTTGTACAGCTGAAAACTAAAAATCACACTAGTTGGAAATCATCTAGTACTTATATTAAAAAGAAAACTAGTTAGAAGTTCAGGCAGTGTTGCACATCTAACTATACATATAAATCACTGCAGGTGTGTCATCACAAAATATCAATCGAACAGAAGACTTACAATAACACTCTCAGCGGAGGGATTGAGCCCTTCTTACCTGGAATGCCTAGAATTTTTGCTGCAGACTTACCGCACCTTTCTACAAAGTGGGTGGAACACATTATCAAAATATAAGAAGCACAAAGTTTGTAGAAGATTAAAAAGTAATTATTCTTACTATTGCGCTTAGGTGGCCAACCAATGCACGAGATCCAGTACGGTTTGTTAAGCGTTGTGCGGCACGGTTTCTCTTGTTTTTCTCAGTGTTCATCTGAAATGGAGACTAGTGATACAGATGTGCAAATAGGAATTTTGATTTTGATATGGTATCAGTCTTCAGAAACCATACTGTAATCTTTGGATCAAACCAGTGGTCGAGAAGATCTATCCAGTGTTGGTCAGTCATAGTGTGTTCCATAGGAGTCGTTCTTTGAATATCCTTGCTTGCCTTACCATCAAAGTATTTACTCTTTAGCCTATGGCGCTACTGGCGCAAAGAATAGGAGAACATGTCCATGAGAACATACTCTACATCCTCATTGTCCTGATCAAAGTTGAATTTTGTCTATCGGCAAGAATGGAACATTTGATGTGTTATGTGACTTAGAATAGAACCAAGAGCAAGCTTGAATGCATGGGATAGAGCACCATGACTTACATGTAACTTCTGCAGTAATGAATTGTAATGGTCAGGGGTCTATTGGTGGAGCTTGAACGATGCAAAGATGGGAATATCATTCCTGATAAAAATGCCTATTTCACATGCTAGAAAAGCAGATTCTTGTGGATCTTCCGGCCTTCGCTTGCCAGGCACAATAGAATCGATGCAGTATCTAGATTGCGTTCCAGAAATTTTAGCTTCAAGCTTTTTTCCTACCGTTGGCCCCCTTTTCTTAAATCTTCGTGTAGCTGCCAATTTAACCATTACATCAAGCTTGCACGGTATATACGGAAGCATGCATCGATAATCCTTGGAACACATACCTTGTTTGGCGACAGGATGATCAACAGGTTGGTGATCATCGCTAGCTTGTTGGTGTTGTGCCAGCAGTGTTAGGAAAGTAGAGGTCAAAACTGGTTCGGCTGTCAATTGTTGCTGGGTATCTTGATTGGCAATTGGTGATTGTGGAATGTGTGGGATGGTATTTGATGCGTCTACTACTGTTGGAACCTGTGGTGTGCCGCCAATACGACACTTTTTATCCATATGTGAGTTTCCTGATTTTCGTTTATTGTATTCCACGGCGTGTGTTTGTGTTCCACTGGTAGCATTAGTAGGACTTCTTGTCGACGCTTCATGTTTGGTACCTGAAGGTGTCTTACATGAACCATCTGATTCCTGACACACATAAACAATACTTCAATCTGTTATAGTTCTATATGTAATGAGATGCACATGGAACAGAAGAATAGTAAGGCAAAATGTGCTCTATATATATGATGCATGAACTAGGCAGAGGGCATTGCAAAATATTTGGTGGGATTGAAATACAAAACATGGAATATGCAACAGATATCACAATTAAAAAATAGAGCAAGCACCTTGGGGGATGGACAAGCTGGCGGACTAGCAGGGAGGTCCTCGACGGTTCCAACTTCCTGAGTTAGGTCTCCCTCGAAATATTGTTCATCAACAGAAACTAATGCTGAATTAGACACTTGCCAATCATAGTTTTTCTCCCTACTGGAACCTGGAAGGGTCTTAGGTGAACCAGCTGATTCCTGACACACATAAGCGATACATTAATCTATCAAAGTCCTATGTAAAATGAGACGAGAATAGAACAGAAGAACACTAAGGCAAGATAAGATAAACATATATGATGCATGAACTAAGAAGATGGCATTGCACAACATTTGGGAGGAATTGAGGTACGAAACATGGAAGATGAAACAAATATCGCAATGACAAGGCAGAGCAAGCACCTTGGGCAGTGGACAAGCAGGCGGATTAGGGAGGGGGTTCTCGACCGGTCCATCTTCCTGAGTTAGGTCTCCCTCTGGGTTTTGTTGATCTTGAGGATAAAATTCTGCATCAGAATCCTGGACTTCATAATTGGTGGTAGTATCTACGAGAGATCTAACTCTCTGCGGGCTGAGCGACCTTGCATCTTTGGAATTCTTTAATAATCTATCTTCCCTAATCTTCCGTTCTTCCTCATAAGGTGGCCGCAAATCACCTTACATGCATGAAGAAAAAATATATCTTATGAGATTTAAGAGCGAGGTGTGTGTAGAAGAGGAAGTTAGTACAGTGCTAGCAAGCAGTTTAAAGCTCTGAAGGAACAATGATAGACATATGCTTAATTGCTTATACGATGCCTCGACAAGAAATGTCGGAGTACAAGATAAATAACTCAGTGCGAGAATGCAGTGAAACAAGCGATGAACTGCTTTCAGACATCAAATGTGTAAAGAGCATATGAAGTGTATGGCGGCAACCTTTGTGAACGCGATTACACAATTTCCTTCCCGTGCCTTTGCCGAACTTATGGTGAGATACAAACTCGCCATTCGCCCTTGAGCGGGTTTGCCTCACCATCTCTCCGGCATAGTCGACAAGGTCGAGGAAGAAGATCCGGTGCCATGGAGTCGGGGAAGTGGATCCAACGAAGCTGCGACGATGTTGCTGAGACATCTCCGGCGCCATGGACCTCGTGTACAGAGGAGCTGATCTGGTATGGGCCAGCGTCGGGAGCTGGTAAAACGTCTTCTCGGTCTCTATGGTGGCATGCCGGTGGAGAGACTGTGAAGGGGAGATGGGACGGAAGGAGCACGGCCGTGGTCATGCAAGGTGATCTCAAAGGATTCGGCCCGAAGGACGCGGGTGGTACTAGTATGTTTGAAACTTTGAATAGTGTGGTGCGTGGGAATTTACAAGGTAAGCCATTTTGAGGAATGGCCTTTTGTAACTACCTCGGTGAATTACGCTCCTAGTTACAAGCCTGGATGAGCGGAAATGGTTGAAATAGTACGGTGGGGCCCAAATGCCACTCACAGGTAGACCTTTCGGCCGTCCCAACCATTTCCAAACATCGAGACAAGAACGGGCGGCGTAATCGGCAGGCGAAGGGATCAACTACATACACAAATGAGTATGTATGCAAGCCACCATACAACAGTACATCAGAGCCATTCCATCTAAAAAGAAAGGAAATATAGCAACGCCATACGGCAAGATCCAAATATCCTAGATAGATATAATAGTTTAGGATATCTCCTCATACATCAAACATCAGAGTATCAAGCGGAAGCGGAAAACAAGGTCCGAGTACGGAGAAGAAGCAAATCGGCATAAGATGCCCCATAAATAAGCAGATCCCGCCCACAGATCTCACGGATCCCCGTTCCCGGAATCTCTACACCGAATGATCGTTCCCCACATCGTCCGTCTCCTCCACCCAGTATCCATCTTGTGAGTGTACCTGTTCATCTGAACCAATAATTTATCGTGTGAGACCCTAGGGGTACCCAGCAAGTCTTTATGCCTCTAAAGGGGACACAACCTGGGGTGACGCAATTGCAGCTAAAGATAAACCCTAGCAATTCTATTGAAACTCGCTAACCATCCGCCTAACCAGAGATAGACGGATGTCCGTGAATGAATAACAACAGTTATAGCAGTTATACCGGTAATCTTAACAGGTCCATCCTCCTCCTCGCTTACCGACGAGGAAGCGGACGAACAACCCCCCCCCCCCACATCCGTTGGCAGTTTTATTATCCATTCCGTGAGTGTTGCACTATTTACTAGTCAGGTACCTAGTCTAGTCAGATTAAAAGCGGTACTTTAGTTATGCTTGTCTATGATCGAGAAACTGTGCTCCAAGTCGTCCATAACCGCGGACACGGCTTTCAGAAAGTTTTACCCTGCAGGGGTGCACAAATAGCAACACACACTCGATATGCCTCGGAAAAACCAAATCAAAACCCAACGAGGCAGTCACGACAAAGCGATCACAGGATTCAGAAATATTTCAGGGGGCCACCCCATTAAGCTCCCCGCGACGAAGTTGGCCGACTCCGAGACGGACTCAAGGTTTGCGCCAATGGCTGTGAACGACTGGGAACCCGAAAATGTGAGTGGGCTTGTCGACACCGCGAAAACACTCCGCTTCCCTAAACAGTACAGTGTGCAGTACCTCGCACAATTTAAATAAAGCAGCAAAGCATGGCATAAGTACATGATAGTAAATAAAACCTCAAACTAGTTTGTGGCCCCAAGAAATAAGAATGAATCAAGCTCTGGCTCAGGGGGGTTCATAAGCCTCCCGGATGTGGATAGCGCGAATATTCAAGGAACAGGAATCAAGTACTCGGGGTCCTACGGGACACAAGTGAGCCTGAAAAACCAAATAGCGAATATGGCTCACCGGTGCCACTTTCATTAGTTATCCCATTACTACTCAGGTTAAGTTGTTTAGGTACCTCGTTTTCCATCAGACACTCACATACCCTACACATGCTGTTCTACGACTTGCATGGCTCAAACAACTCCTGTAGTAATGGCTCATGGGATGGAGGAACAAGCTTCGGTGGGGTTTAAAAGTAAAGGCTATGCAATACTTGGGATTCAATTTAATGCAATCGCGACTCAATGATGCAAGAATAAGAAAGAGGCAATAAGTACTATATGTATGCAAGCATGTGGTAGTGCTTGCCTGGCAGCTCAGTTGAAGCAAGGGATGGATCTGGGTGGTGCTCCTGGTTCTCTTGATATATCCCCTGCTCAGCGTCTATTTGAAGAAGAACCAAACAAACAAGGGCCAACATAAATAAGGTGCACAAGCATATGTATAAATGCATCAAGCAAACAATCATGCCATGATGAATGATGCACAATTTGCATGGCATTAAAGTAGCATGGCATGGGTGAGGTGTGGAAACAATAATCAAGCATTTTTATTGAGCTTTGGCTCCTTTTTATCCCCATATTAGTTGCTGTTCACATTATATTTATATGATGCATGCTTCAAATAACCCAAGGAATGCATAAACAGAAAGGCCTCGTCGAGATAATCATTTTAGACACATCATTTGTTAAATTTGGATTTATAAAACAAAAGTTATTAATTAATTAAGTCAAAAGGGCAATTTAATGTAATTTTAATTAACTTGGAAAATAAAGTGTACAAAATATATTTTAGATGGCATATTTGAATTCCTCATATTTTTCTCATTTGAAAACATATATTATTTGCATTATTTGGATTTATATTTTAGAAGATATTTAAAAACAGAATTAAATTTGAATTTAAAATAATTTGGAAAAGATTTGAATTAAAACAGATCACAGAAAAACTTTTTATACCCAGACAGACCCAGCCACAGTCACTGACGGGTGGGTCCGTTGCTGATTGGACAACACAGCGCCGAAAAGGTTTTTCTCACTATGAGCTGTGCTAGCCTATGCGGCAGACAGGTGGGACCAGCGACCACAGGCCCACGTGCCAGCGAACGAGCGCGCAGGGACTGACAGGTGGGGCTTCCGCTGGAGCGCGGGTTGAGGTTGGAAAAGGCTAGGGGGTGCTCTATAAAATGTACAGAGAGGCTGACGGATGGGACCAGGCTGGACCGCGGGTTACGCACGCAAAACAGCAGGGGGTTATCAGCAAAATATGCAGCCGTACTGTTGATCTTCCTCTGACGATCGATCGGTCCGTGCACGACAGAGGACAACGCGCCGCGGTGGGGCTCGAACGCGCGACCTGGGAGCGCGCGCAGGCAGCGGTGACCGCTGGGCTAGGGCGGGGTAGATGTTAGAGGGTCTGGCGCGGCCTAGGTAGGGTTTGCGCGACGCTACGGTGAGGAGAAGCGAACGCGTCACCGGCGCACAGAGGGCGCTCGGAGTAAGGAACGACGAGGCTAGGGCGGCGCGGCGAAGGGGACCATGTCAGGGAGGTCAGGACGCTCACCGTGGGGAGGTTGGTGGTGTTTGATCGGGCCGGGGAGCAGTTGATCGTCGACGAGGCAGAGGCCGAGCGGATTAGGGTTTCGGGGTCGGCGTCGTGATGTCCTCCGGCTCTGGTGCTTCTCCTCCTCGACGGCGGGTACAGGCGTCCTCCTAGGCGTCTCCTCGTTCTTCCTCGACACCTAGAGCTCCTCGCCACCGGCTGCAGGTAAGGGGAACGGAGGGGACCGACGGTGGCCGGCGTTGGGGGGGGGTAGACGGTGGTGGAGAGGAAGGGGAGGAGAGGGCAGGTTCTGGGGTAGATCTGGGGGACAGAGGAGAGCCAGGGGATGGTGGTAGATAGTAGAGAGGGAGAGGGGTGCCGTGGGGGAGCGGGTAGATGGAAAAGGTGGCTCGGTGCCACCTTTCTCTTCTCCCTCCTTCACGTGCTCGGTCGGCAGGGGCAGGGCAGGGGCAGGTGAGGCTTCCAGGTGGGACAAGGAGGAGGGGGTAGATCAGGGTCGGGCTGGTGGGGCCTGCAGGCAGAGAGAGCTAGAGGGAGAAAGAGGAGAGGCTCGGGTAGGGTTAGAGCTAGGCTCGGGTAGGGTTAGAGCTAGGCTCGGGTTAGGGTTTGTGTGGGGGTAGCTAGGTGGGTCCAGGGTGACAGGTGGGGCCAGCTAGGTAGAGAGAAGAGAGAGGCCGAGAGAGAGAGGTGGTGGTAGCTAGGTTAGGTCATGGTTTAGGGTTTTTGGAGAGAGGGGTATGGTGATTAGGGTAGAGAGGGACTAGGGTTTGATTTTAGATTAGGTGGGGTGTCCTCTTATGACAAAGCCAAGCAAGCACATGCCAAGCTCCATCTAGATCTAGACAAGGTAAGGAGGGGTGAGATGGTTTAAGCATGATCAAATAAGATCAAGCTAAAAGGAGGGAGAGAGAGAGAGAGAGAGATGATCCACTCCAAATGCAAATAAAAACCAAAGCTAGTAAAAGATGGTTCTTGCATGGCCCATGCAAAACAATTAATGCCTTGCTTATTTTGTGAAAACAAGATTATCACATGGCATTAAACTAAGGCATTTCCACAAGTGGAATAAAGCCAAGCCAAGAATTTAAAAGAAAGTCCCAAGTGGATTAAATGGAGATGATCATATTTGAATACAAATGGGACATGCTAGTGTGTATGGGCCACTAGATGATTAATAGTCCCAAAAATATTCCAACACGAGCTTGATTCCATAATAATCCATATGGAAGCTAGGGAAAAGGGGTCCACTCACAAGGCATGCAAAGGTGGCCATGTGGCTCTCATATATCAATAATGTGAAAACAACATGATGCCAAGATGAGAGCATGTGGAAAAGAATTGGATCCATCCCAACCCACATGAGCTAGAGGTAAACTCAAATAAAGTGCAAAGCTCATATTTAGTTGGATGGTGGAATTATAAGGTGGTGAAAGAAAAGGTGGTGGAGTTAATAAAAGATATGCCCCCAACTCAACTTGGGCATTTAAACAATATATCAAGAACACAATACAATATCAAGAGGCAAATACAATTAATAATGCATATGAGATAAGAACCAAATGGAAAAGGGTTTTATATGATGCTCAAATGCAAGGTGGCATGATGACATGAGCATGATATAATGATGAGGCAACAATTATATATTTGAAGTAGCCATTATATTACTAGATCAAGTAGCATTACAATTGTTAGACAATTGGGATGCTACAACTCTCCCCCACTAAACAGGAATCTCGCCCCGAGATTCTAGGATGAAGAAGAAGACACAAAGAGGGTAGGATACTTGACATGGAGTTCATCTTCACGTTCCCAAGTGGCTTCATCAACAGAATGGTGCGACCACTGCACCTTGCAGAACTTGATGGACTTGTTGCGAGTCCTTCTTTCTGCGACTTCAAGGATTTTTGTGGGGTGTTCTTGATAAGACAGGTCTTCTTGGAGATTGATAAGCTCATGGTCCACGGTCCTGCCGGGATCCTTGAAGCACTTCTTGAGCTGAGAGATGTGGAAAACATCATGGACTTTGAGTTTTTCCGGGAGCTCAAGAGCATAAGCAACTTCTCCTCTTCTTCCACGAACTTTGAAAGGACCGATGTATCTAGGAGCCAGCTTTCCTTTGATACCAAAACGGTGCGTGCCTCTCATGGGAGTGACACGAAGGTAAACGAGATCACCAGGGACATACTCCATGTCTGTGTGCTTTCTGTCATAATTGCTCTTCTAGCGACTTTGAGCAATCCTCAGATTTTCAAGAATGATGTGAACCTTCTCCTCCGCTTGAGTTACAATGTCAGGGCCAAACAAGATCCTTTCACCTGCACCCGACCAACCAATCGGAGTTCTGCATTTGCGACCATAAAGAGCCTCAAATGGTGCCATCTTTAGACTTTTCTGGAAGCTATTGTTGTACGAGAATTCAGCATAAGGAAGGCATTCTTCCCATTTCATGCCAAAAGAGATGACGCAAGCACGAAGCATATCCTCCAGAATCTCATTGATCCTTTCAACTTGCCCTTGCGACTGAGGGTGGTAAGCTGTGCTGAAGTTCAACTTTGTTCCCAAAGCATTTTGGAAACTCTCCCAGAACTTGGAAGTGAAGATGCTTCCACGGTCTGAACTGATCTCAAGCGGAACCCCATACAGAGAGACAATTCTGTTGATATAGAGCTCAGCCAATTGAATTGCAGAAATGGTTTCCTTGACGGGGAAGAAGTGAGCCACTTTAGAAAGCCTGTCAATGACAACAAAGATTGCATTGTTGCCCTTCTGCGACCTTGGAAAACCAGTGATGAAGTCCATCTCTACTTTCTCCCATTTCCATTCCGGGGGTTTCAATGGCTGTAGAAGACCGGAAGGTTTCTGATGGACAGCTTTCACTCTGCGGCAGACATCACACTCCGAGACATACTTGGCACAATACCGTTTCAAACCAGGCCACCAATATTGTGTTTTCAAGTCCATGTACATCTTTGTGCTGCCAGGGTGGATAGAAAGAACAGAATCATGCGCCTCCTTGAGAACTTGCTCTCTCAAACCCGGGTAGTTCGGAACAAACATCCGGTGTTCAAAGAAAAGCGTGCCTTGATCATCGACGTGGAAGGACTCATACTTCGGAAGCTGAAGCCTAGAGATGATCTTTCTTGTGTACGGATCACCAAGCTGATAGGAGCGAACCTTTTCTTCCAAGAGAGGAGTAGCCAGAAGGTTCAGGAGATACCCTTGTTCCACAATTTCAAGGTTGAGCTGACGGAATTCCTCGCACAAGAGAGGCTGTTGTTCTTCCATCATGAGGTTGTTGACATAAGCTTTACGGCTGAGAGCATCTGCCATGACATTAGCTTTGCCCGGAGTGTAGTTGATGGTCAAATCAAAATCATTGATTGCCTCAATCCATCTCCTCTGCCGAAGGTTGAGATCAGGCTGTGTAAAGATATACTTCAGACTCTTGTGATCAGAAAAGATCTCACAACGGTTGCCAAGCAAGTAGTGCCTCCATACTTTCAAAGCAAAGACAACTGCTGCGAGCTCGAGGTCATGTGTAGGATAGTTGATCTCATGCGTCTTCAACTGTCGAGAGGCATAAGCAACAACTTGTTTTTCTTGCATAAGGAACGCACCCAATCCATGCAAAGAGGCATCACAGAAAATCTGGAACGGCTTGGATGTATCTGGAGGAACCAAGACTGGTGTGGAAGTGAGCTTCTCTTTGAGTGTCTCAAAGCTTGCTTGACAAGCAGGAGTCCAAAGGTATTTCTTGCCTTTCTTGAGGAGATCGGTAAGAGGCTTCGCTATCTTCGAAAATTTCTGAACGAAGCGACGGCAATAACTAGCCAAACCAAGGAAACTTCGCACTTCTTTGACATTAACAGGAGGAAGCCATTCAACAATCGTCTTCACAGTTTCCGGATTGACTACAATGCCCTGGGCAGCGATGACGTGACCAAGATAGGTTACTTGAGGCAGCCAAAACTCACACTTGGAGAACTTTGCATACAAGCGGTTCTCACGAAGCTTGCTTAGGACACACCGAAGGTGTTCTTCATGCTCTTCCTTTGACTTAGAATAGACTAGGATGTCATCCAGGTAGACCACAACGAACTTATCAAGGTACTCCATGAAAACCGAGTTCATGAGCCTCGAGAAGGTGGCAGGTGCGTTGGTGAGACCGAAAGACATGACCGTGTACTCATACAGGCCATAGCGGGTGGTGAAAGCTGTTTTAGGAACATCTTCCTTGCGAATCTTGATTTGGTGATAACCACATCTCAAGTCAAGCTTAGAGAATACCACAGCTCCAGCTAACTGATCGAAGAGATCATTAATCCGCGGAAGGGGATATTTATTCTTGATGGTTTTAGCATTGAGATCCCGATAGTCAACACAAAGTCTATCAGTCTGGTCTCGCTTCTTCACAAAGAGGGTTGTGCTACCCCCAAGAAGAAGTACTATGCTGAATGAAACCCAACTTCTCTTGTTCATCAAGCTGTCGTTTGAGTTCAGCCAACTCAGCAGGACCCATTTTATAAGGCCGCTTGGAGATAGGAGCGGTACCAGGTTCAAGCTCAATTACAAACTCAACCTGACGTTCCGGAGGCATACCTGGCAACTCTTCAGGAAAGACATCTGGGAACTCATAGACCACCTGAACACTCTGAATAGCTTCCATAGCATCAACATTCAGAGCCGCCAAAGAGAAAAGCTGGATAGCAGGAGTCAGACTTGGAGAATAGACTATATGGCCTTCAGGAATCTTCAGAGAAACCGAGCGTTCAGCACAATCAATCACAGCTGCATTTGCTGTCAACCAATCCATGCCCAAGATGACATCAATGTCAGAATTGCCCAGAATGATTAAGGAAGCCGAGAACGAAGAGCCACCAATCTCAATTTGATTGCCATGGCTGATTTTAGAAGCTGCCATTGTTGCTCCAGGAGAAAGGACCATTAACCGCTTAAGGAGAGGATCCATAGCTAACCCATTGTCATCCGCAAACTTGTGAGAAACAAAAGAATGCGATGCACCAGAATCAAACAAAACTCATGCAGGGACTGAGTTAACAGATAGCATACCCATCACAACTCCAGGTGCGTGCTCAGCTTGAGCGGCGTTGATGCAGTTGGCACGAGCAATAGTAGACCCGGGCTTGGTGTTGATGTTGAGAGCCCGAGGTGGTGGTGCACGAACCAAAGGAGAGCTTGCCGCAGATCTTGGAGGTGGTGGAGGAAGAGCCTTGTTCTTCAACGGATAGTTCCAGTATTTATGCCCAGTGTTTCCACACGTGTAACAAGCACCAGCTGGACGTGGAGCAACGTAGCCAGGGACTCCGCCAGGCGCTCCAGGGTAGTGGTGGTTGTAGCCCCTGGGAGCAGCAGTGAGGAAGTTTGGTGGCCTTGCCGCGAAGCTTGAAGGTCTTGGTGGAGCCGGGAGCGACGGTGGGGTGTTAGGAACCCAGACACGACGCTTAGAAGGAGTTGACATAGCTGAAGAGCTTGCTGCATCACGGTTGTGTTTCTTTGACTCCTCAAACACTTGCCTACTTGCCTCTTCCTGCAGAGCTGTATGCTGAAGTTCCAGAAAAGACGCCGGCCTTGCATGTGTGATTGCATACTTAATCGATGCATTGAGCCCTTGCCTGAACCTCTTTTGCTTCTTCTTGTCATCAGAGATCTCATCGCCACCATAACGAGAAAGGTTCATGAAGTTCCTGATGTAGGTATTGACATTATCATTGCCCTGCTTGAGGTTGAGAAACACTTCCTTCATCCTCTCCATGACAATTTCTGACAGATACTGCTCTTTGAAAGCTCCAGTGAACTGTCCCCAAGTAGGCTGAAAACCAGTGCAGTTTGCCTTCAGGTAATTATCCCACCAGAGAGCTGCATCTCCCTTCAGAAGGTGAGTAGCACACTTTACCCATTCTTGCTCAGGAACATCAGCAGTTGCCAGTAACCTTGACATTTCACGCAACCAATCATCAGCATCAAGTGGTTGATCAGAAACATCAAACTGCCGTGGGTTGAACTTCAGGAAGCTCTTGATGTCTCCTCGCTTGGGAGGTGGAGGTAGCGGAACAAACTCATTCCTTCTGACACTTTCCTCGAAATGCTGCTGGTTCTCCTGCATTGCTGCCAAGGCATTGGCGATGCTTGACAACGCTGCCCCCAGTTCAGGTTGTATGTCCTCCTCAGAACGGCGTGGTGGTGCCATCCTGTTATTGATATAAAACACAAGTCAGTACTATGATGGAGAATAATAATAATCCAAAATAGTACCAAGATGGAATTACTCAAGATTAAAGGATACAATTTACTAAGATGATATTAAAATATCAACAAAGTTCAAAGCACCTAGAAGATATTAAGCATATCGCACATGACTGAAAAGGAGTGTGGTACACAAATATATCAAAGAAAATTTTTCCACAAATTTCGGCATTAAAATACCAATAGATGCGCAAAACCACTTAACGAATCAAGATTAGTGACTCTACCAATTCAATATACAAGAGCGAATGATAAGAGTAGTGGTATGGTCGCGACTCCATCCCGCACTCAAATCATTACTCCGCACATGAACAAGTAAAACACATATCCCAACCCCTTCTCCTCACGATGAACCTAAAGATTAGTAACTACGGAAACGAACACCCCAAACAAGATGACGTCGGATAACAAAGAGTAAGACAGATCGCGTCGGTTTACAACGAATCAGATAGATCGCGTCGGTTTGCAAAAGCCTGTCGGTATGGAATGTACCAACAGCTGATAACCAAGAGGCCGATAGAGATAACAACTTGGATGCAACAGATAGACAAGGGATTACACACACACACACAACCTATGGTACTACGGAATCCCAGAACACGTGAATCCTAGTTTGAATTTTAAGGAGAGGATTGAAAACGTTACACTTCCTTACCAGAAAAGGGTGGGTGGGTGGGTAAGAAGAAAAGTGGAAGCAGTCCTCCTCTCATGTTTTGTTTTTCCCTAGTATACATAACCACCAAAAATATTTGCTAGACAGACAACGACCATTTGGCTGAGACCCTGAAGGGCGGGATGGCTCTGATACCAATTGTAACTACCTCGGTGAATTACGCTCCTAGTTACAAGCCTGGATGAGCGGAAATGGTTGAAATAGTACGGTGGGGCCCAAATGCCACTCACAGGTAGACCTTTCGGCCGTCCCAACCATTTCCAAACATCGAGACAAGAACGGGCGGCGTAATCGGCAGGCGAAGGGATCAACTACATACACAAATGAGTATGTATGCAAGCCACCATACAACAGTACATCAGAGCCATTCCATCTAAAAAGAAAGGAAATATAGCAACGCCATACGGCAAGATCCAAATATCCTAGATAGATATAATAGTTTAGGATATCTCCTCATACATCAAACATCAGAGTATCAAGCGGAAGCGGAAAACAAGGTCCGAGTACGGAGAAGAAGCAAATCGGCATAAGATGCCCCATAAATAAGCAGATCCCGCCCATAGATCTCACGGATCTCTGTTCCCGGAATCTCTACACCGAATGATCGTTGCCCACATCGTCCGTCTCCTCCACCTAGTATCCATCTTGTGAGTGTACCTGTTCATCTGAACCAATAATTTATCGTGTGAGACCCTAGGGGTACTCAGCAAGTCTTTATGCCTCTAAAGGGGACACAACCTGGGGTGACGCAATTGCAGCTAAAGATAAACCCTAGCAATTCTATAGAAACTCTCTAACCATCCGCCTAACCAGAGATAGACGGATGTCCGTGAATGAATAACAACAGTTATAGCAGTTATAACGGTAATCTTAACAGGTCCATCCTCCTCCTCGCTTACCGACGAGGAAGCGGACGAACAACCCCCCCATCCGTTGGCAGTTTTATTATCCATTCCGTGAGTGTTGCACTATTTACTAGTCAGGTACCTAGTCTAGTCAGATTAAAAGCGGTACTTTAGTTATGCTTGTCTATGATCGAGAAACTGTGCTCCAAGTCGTCCATAACCGCGGACACGGCTTTCAGAAAGTTTTACCCTGCAGGGGTGCACAAATAGCAACACACACTCGATATGCCTCAGAAAAACCAAATCAAAACCCAACGAGGCAGTCACGACAAAGCGATCACAGGATTCAGAAATATTTCAGGGGGCCACCCCATTAAGCTACCCGCGACGAAGTTGGCCGACTCCGAGACGGACTCAAGGTTTGCGCCAATGGCTGTGAACGACTGGGAACCCGAAAGTGTGACTGGGCTTGTCGATACAGCGAAAACAGGTCACGGCCCTAAACAGTACAGGTGCAGTACCTCGCACAATTTAAATAAAGCAGTAAAGCATGGCATAAGTACAGGATAGTAAATAAAACCTCAAACTAGTTTGTGGCCCCAAGAAATAAGAATGAATCAAGCTCTCGCTCAGGGGGGTTCATAAGCCTCCCGGATGTGGATAGCGCGAATATTCAAGGAACAGGAATCAAGTACTCGGGGTCCTACGGGACACAAGTGAGCCTGAAAAACCAAATAGCGAATATGGCTCACCGGTGCCACTTTCATTAGTTATCCCATTACTACTCAGGTTAAGTTGTTTAGGTACCTCGTTTTCCATCAGACACTCACATACCCTACACATGCTGTTCTACGACTCGCATGGCTCAAACAACTCCTGTAGTAATGGCTCATGGGATGGAGGAACAAGCTTCGGTGGGGTTTAAAAGTAAAGGCTATGCAATACTTGGGATTCAATTTAATGCAATCGCGACTAAATGATGCAAGAATAATAAAGAGGCAATCGATACTATATGTATGCAAGCATGTGGTAGTGCTTGCCTGGCAGCTCAGTTGAAGCAAGGGATGGATCTGGGTGGTGCTCCTGGTTCTCTTGATATATCCCCTGCTCAGCGTCTATTCGAAGAAGAACCAAACAAACAAGGGGCAACATAAATAAGGTGCACAAGCATATGTATAAATGCATCAAGCAAACAATCATGCCATGATGAATGATGCACAATTTGCATGGCATTAAATTAGCATGGCATGGGTGAGGTGTGGAAACAATAATCAAGCATTTTTATTGAGCTTTGGCTCCTTTTTATCCCCATATTAGTTGCTGTTCACATTATATTTATATGATGCATGCTTCAAAACAACCCAAGGAATGCATAAACAGAAAGGTCTCGTCGAGCTAATCATTTTAGACACATCATTTGTTAAATTTGGATTTATAAAACAAAAGTTATTAATTAATTAAGTCAAAAGGGCAATTTAATGTAATTTTAATTAACTTGGAAAATAAAGTGTACAAAATATATTTTGGATGGCATATTTGAATTCCTCATATTTTTCTGATTTGAAAACATATATTATTTGCATTATTTGGATTTATATTTTAGAAGATATTTAAAAACAGAATTAAATTTGAATTTAAAATAATTTGGAAAAGATTTGAATTAAAACAGATCACAGAAAAACTTTTTATACCCAGACAGACCCAGCCACAGTCACTGACGGGTGGGTCCGTTGCTGACTGGGCAACACAGCGCCGAAAAGGTTTTTCTCACCGCGAGCTGTGCTAGCCTATGCGGCAGACAGGTGGGACCAGCGACCACAGGCCCACGTGCCAGCGAACGAGCGCGCAGGGACTGACAGGTGGGGCTTCCGCTGGAGCGCGGGTTGAGGTTGGAAAAGGCTAGGGGGTGCTCTGTAAAATGTACAGAGAGGCTGACGGATGGGACCAGGCTCGACCGCGGGTTACGCACGCAAAACAGCAGGGGGTTATCAGCAAAATATGCAGCCGTACTGTTGATCTTCCTCTGACGATCGATCGGTCCGTGCGCGACAGAGGACAACGCGCCGCGGTGGGGCTCGAACGCACGACCTGGGCGCGCGTGCAGGCAGCGGTGACCGCTGGGCTAGGGCGGGGTAGATGTTAGAGGGTCCGGCGCGACCTAGGTAGGGTTTGCGCGACGCTACGGTGAGGAGAAGCGAACGCGTCACCGGCGCACAGAGGGCGCTCGGAGTAAGGAACGGCGAGGCTAGGGCGGCGCGGCGAAGGGGACCATGTCAGGGAGGTCAGGACGCTCACCGTGGGGAGGTTGGTGGTGTTTGATCGGGCCGGGGAGCAGTTGATCGTCGACGAGGCAGAGGCCGAGCAGATTAGGGTTTCGGGGTCGGCGTCGCGATGTCCTCCGGCTCTGGTGCTTCTCCTCCTCGACGGCGGGTACAGGCGTCCTCCTAGGCGTCTCCTCGTTCTTCCTCGACACCTAGAGCTCCTCGCCACCGGCTGCAGGTAAGGGGAACGAAGGGGACCGACGGTGGCCGGCATTGGGGGGGGGTTAGACGGTGGTGGAGAGGAAGGGGAGGAGAGGGCAGGTTCCGGGGTAGATCTGGGGGACAGAGGAGAGCGAGGGGATGGTGGTAGATAGCAGAGAGGGAGAGGGGTGCCGTGGGGGAGCGGGTAGATGGAAAAGGTGGCTCGGTGCCACCTTTCTCTTCTCCCTCCTTCACGTGCTCGGTCGGCAGGGGCAGGGCAGGGGCAGGTGAGGCTTCCAGGTGGGACAAGGAGGAGCGGGTAGATCAGGGTCGGGCTGGTGGGGCCTGCAGGCAGAGAGAGCTAGAGGGAGAAAGAGGAGAGGCTCGGGTAGGGTTAGAGCTAGGCTCGGGTAGGGTTAGAGCTAGGCTCGGGTTAGGGTTTGTGTGGGGGTAGCTATGTGGGTCCAGGGTGACAGGTGGGGCCAGCTAGGTAGAGAGAATTGAGAGGCCGAGAGAGAGAGGTGGTGGTAGCTAGGTTAGGTCATGGTTTAGGGTTTTTAGAGAGAGGGGTATGGTGATTAGGGTAGAGAGGGACTAGGGTTTGATTTTAGATTAGGTGGGGTGTCCTCTTATGACAAAGCCAAGCAAGCACATGCCAAGCTCCATCTAGATCTAGACAAGGTAAGGAGGGGTGAGATGGTTTAAGCATGATCAAATAAGATCAAGCTAAAAGGAGGGAGAGAGAGAGAGATGATCCACTCCAAATGCAAATAAAAACCAAAGCTAGTAAAAGATGGTTCTTGCATGGCCCATGCAAAACAATTAATGCCTTGCTTATTTTGTGAAAACAAGATTATCACATGGCATTAAATTTAGGCATTCCCACAAGTGGAATAAAGCCAAGCCAAGAATTTAAAAGAAAGTCCCAAGTGGATTAAATGGAGATGATCATATTTGAATACAAATGGGACATGCTAGTGTGTATGGGCCACTAGATGATTAATAGTCCCAAAAATATTCCAACATGAGCTTCATTCCATAATAATCCATATGGAAGCTAGGGAAAAGGGGTCCACTCACAAGGCATGCAAAGGTGGCCATGTGGCTCTCATATATCAATAATGTGAAAACAACATGATGCCAAGATGAGAGCATGTGGAAAAGAATTGGATCCATCCCAACCCACATGAGCTAGAGGTAAACTCAAATAAAGTGCAAAGCTCATATTTAGTTGGATGGTGGAATTATAAGGTGGCGAAAGAAAAGGTGGTGGAGTTAATAAAAGATATGCCCCCAACTCAACTTGGGCATTTAAACAATATATCAAGAACACAATACAATATCAAGAGGCAAATACAATTAATAATGCATGTGAGATAAGAACCAAATGGAAAAGGGTTTTATATGATGCTCAAATGCAAGGTGGCATGATGACATGAGCATGATATAATGATGAGGCAACAATTATATATTTGAAGTAGCCATTATATTACTAGATCAAGTAGCATTACAATTGTTAGACAATTGGGATGCTACACCTTTGGTGCGTTGTTTCTGGACCGAAGGGCGAGATGAAAATTTAGAACCGTTTGAATTTTGGACGTAGGATCCCATTGCGGCCGGTGTTTCTCGTGCACTGCTTGGTGGAAGAGGTGATTTTGGCTTGTGGTTTGTCGCCCAGTTGATTTTTTTTGTACTCGATCTACTACTGTAGTCTAAAAGTTTGACTTTACGGTTCACACAAGTATATAGTGCATGAATTTATTCATGGTAATGGGCACGAACTACCTTTCATGGTAATGTGTTAATTTTCGGCAAAACGTGTTTCTACAGATCTAAACGAAAGTGCAAAATAAGGCTTTTCCATTTTCCGAATGGCTAGAATGAGACTGGGATACATTGTCTAGATGAAGCAATTAGGTACAGTACGGTTTCATACAGCGTGCCAAAGAAAATATCAGGCTAACAACACAATGAAAGTCATCCTCATTATTCGAAATAACAATCTGTTCGCATGGCGGCTCTTTCATCACCCTTCGAAAATCATCTGCCTGTAATGATGCGTGGAGAATCTCTGCTCCTGCTTTGACCTGTTCCAAAACCGTCACGTTGATCTCATTGACATCGGCATCAGCCGAATTGGGAACACGATTTTCAGCCACTAACTTCTGAATATCAGCGGCAACATCAAGGCCATCTTCAATAGTAGAAATCCATCCTCGGTTCAATTCTCTGATCCGCCGAGTGGATGTGTCCAAATCCTTTTGGAGAAGCCTAATCTTAGCTTTGGCCATGCACCATACTTCGGTTTGGTTCATAGAAACGGCTGTATCACTGGCACGGTGAATATTTGTGCTGCGAACCTCCTTGGCAGGGACATGATCATGCACTTGCTTTTGCAAATTGCAATGCAGCAAATCAATCAGTAAATAACACGCAAGATGCAACAAATATCCATGTTTAGGGTACTCGACCAGGCCATGTTTCTGTACTAGTTGTGTTGTGCCGAGCGGGGCTAGATCCACATGTCCAAAACTCTTTAGGATTCCTTGGCAAGACAGGGCATGTTTCAGCAGTACATCATCTTCCATGCCTTAAAAAATATATATACTAGTATGACAAGACAGGGCAAGCAAAGGCTGAACTACTCTCAAAAATAGAATGCATAACCACAGCGCGCGTATATGCAAAATGGAGGCAAACCATTATCTGGGGAAGTTTGTTGGGGGTTATCATTGGGCTGGCGAGGCTTTGTACTAGTGCGAGATAACCAATTTTACTTGAAGACTAGCAGTTGCCTTCTTTTCTCTTTGAACCGATCTCGCAGTACTGCAACTAGCATGCATTAGAAATAATTGGTAATGAGAAGGCACATCAAGAAAGCGATGAACTACATTCGGTAGTAGTAGTAAAGTGCAAGGAAAGCAGGCATAGTAAGGGCTTGTTTGATTCATAGGATAGGAAAAGTATAGGAATAGGAAAAACATAGGATTGATATGTCATGCCAACTTGAATCCTATGGGAAGAGAAATTTTGTTTGATGTTGCAAAGGAATTTTTCCATGATGTATGATCTAATGTTTCTTTCCTATAAGAATTGCCATATAAGATTCCTATAGGATTAATTCCTATAGGATGTGTTCCTATGAATCAAACAATAACATAGGAAAAATTCCCATAGGATTCAAATCCTACACAATTCCTATGAAATTCCTATGAATCAAATAAGCCCTAAGTATGTAGCAACCTTCGTCTCGGTTGTACGGACTTCTAACCATCGCCCTAGTGAGGGGTCCGCATGGCGTACGCATCTCTCGGTTGGGGTTGTGGGGAAGCTGACACTCTGAGTGGGGGAAGCTGATGCGATGAAGCAACGATGGTAGCGTGGATGACGGTGTCGCTGAGTAGACTCCGGTGACCTAGAAGTCGGCTAAGGAGGGATGGGATAGAGGATGATGTGAGTATGGATTGTGGAGTCGGCGGGTGAGCGAGCGACAAGCCCCATCAGTATTGAGGTAGCTAGCGTTTGCCGAGAACTAAGAAGTGAAGGAAGGGTTAAATTTTGGGAAAGGTAGAAGGGAGGGTCCGACCAATAATCCTCTAGAATTTTGAACTAGAAGATCTCGCCAATATCACACGAAAATTTAGTGCTGAATCGCGCTTGGCTCACCTCCCGAGTAGTATTAAAAGGAAGCCTTGAAAAGCAGCACGCATCGAATGCGATGGGACGGTGGCGTGTGCAGCTTGTGAAGAGAAGTCGGAGTCTAGTACGGTGGAGGATACTAGATGAAAAAGAAAATTGGGGTGGTGTTGGCTGCCAGCCGTGGCCCTCATAAAAAATAAATAAATATTTCAAATTCGTGTAAATACATCAAATAATTGATCCAACGGTCAGCATTAAAAGTTATTTGTACGAATGGGGCCCATATATTGTAGTGAGCAAAATGGTTGAGTGAACTTGGGTTTCTTAGATAAACAGTACGCATATGCATATGCCAACTCATTTGAACTAATTTAGGCAGACAAACCTAGAATTCACAAGGAAAACATGCATGCTCCGCAATGTCCGGAAACATGGCGCGCTTGTCGCATTCCGAACCAAATTCTTTTGAATTTCTTTACTAGTACGAAACATCCTCGTAATCACTTGGAAAAGTGATAAATGTTCTTTCATAATTGTCTGAAACTCCCACGGTCAACATTGTTTACTACGCCAAGACGCACCCATCTACCCGATGTGAGAACCTTATCATAAAGTGTAGTTACGGTATCGATATATATGGCCATGACCTTATTGGTCCTTCGAACTGAAACCTAAGAATATTCATACATTGTAGGCTACTAGTAAATTGCACGTGCCATGCACATGAGACTTAGATAATAGACATATGGCATATCATCATTATATAAAATTATAATAGGTAAAGAACAAAGAATTATAAACATGATCAACATATATAAAGTATGGGTGTATATTTGGTTCTTGTACTCTGTATCATCATGTAGAAGTCAAAGATTATTAGCTACCGAACACATGAAATTTTTGGTGACATGGTCTAGAGAACCGAGGGAGAGGATTCTAGGAGTATGATGGAGAAGTGTGATTTGAGGTTTGTGCATAGCATTCATTCTGCTGAAGACTATCTATAGAATCTTCTAAATGCTCGAATGGAAAAGAAGATCCAACGGTTGGAAATATTGGGATTCATGAGTATTGATCCAATGGTCATCATTCAAAGTTATTCGTATCTTACCACTATTAGTAAATTGCACATGCCCTTCACGTGAGACTCAGATAATAGACGCCTGACATATCATCACTATATAAAATTATCTCTACTATTATAATTGAGCGGTTTTGAATTGGATCCATAGCACCAATCCTGACCGTTGGGATGTTAGATCCAATGGTTCAAAGAGCTAGATTTGTGTTAAATAGTACCTAGAGCAAACTCCACCATGTTCTAGAACCATCATTTCACCACTCCCAAAATTTCATAGCACGGTAGGTTGTATTTTCAATATGTGTAGATAGTTATTATTAATAGACATAATTTATGCATTTTCAGGGTGGTGACATGATGGTTCTAGAATATGGTGGAGTTTGCTCTAGGTCTATACTATATATTCAACACGAAACCAGTTGCTCTGAACCATTGGATCTAACAGCCCAACTGTCAAGATTGGTGTTATGGATCCAATTCAAAACTGCTCCACTACATTAGTAGAGAGAATACAGCCTACCGTGCTATGAAATTTTGGGGGTGGTGGCATGATGGTTCTAGAACATGCATGGTGGAGTTCGCTCTAGGTACTGTTCAACACGAATCTAGCTTCTCCGAACCATTATTGGATCTAACGGCCAAACGGTTAGGATTGGTGCTATGGATCCAATTCAAAACTTCTCCATTATAGTAGTAGATATAGAGATATCTTACCACTATAGAGTGTACGAATAACTTTGAATATTAACCGTTGGATCAAGACTCATGAATCCCAACATTTCCAGCTGTTGGATCTTCTTTTCCATTCTAGCATCTAGAAGATTCTATTGATAGTCTTCTGCATAATGAATGTATTGCACAAACCTCAAAATACACTTCTCCATCATACTAGAATCTTCTCCCTCGTAGCTAATAATCGTTGACTTCTACATGATCTTATCTTATCTTATATTACCACTATATAGTGTACGAATAACTTTGAATGTTGACCGTTGGATCAAGATTCGCGAATCCCAGCATTTCTAGCTATTGGATATCATGTAGAGGTCAACGATTATTAGCTATATAAAAATTTAAAATTTTGGTAACATGATGGTCTAGAGAAATGGGGTAGAATATTCTAGAATGGTAAGTGTTATTTGATTTTTGTGAATAGCATTCATTGTGATGTAGACTATCAATAGAATGTTCTAGATGCTTGAATTGAAAAGAAGATCCAACAGCACAAAATGATGGGACTCACGAGTCTTGATCCAATGGTCAATATTCAAAGTTATTCATACACTATATAGTGCTAAGATAAGATCATGTATAAGTTAACAATTATTAGCTATCTAAAACATGATTTTTTTTGGTAACATCGTCTAGAGAAACGAGGGAGAAGATTCTAGAATGATGAGGAAAGTGCGTTTTGAGTTTTGTGCATAGCATTCATTGTGATGAAGAATATCAATAGAATCTTCTAGATCATTGAAAATAGAATCTTCTAGATGCTAGAATGGAAAAGAAGATCCAACGGCTAGAAATGTTGGGATTTACGAGTCTTGATCGAACGATCAATATTCAAAGTTATTTGTACACTATATAGTGCTGAGATTATAACATGTAAAGCAAAAAATATATAAATTTGTTCCACATCTATAAAATATGGGTGTATATATATATTTGGTTCTTATACTTTGTATATCATGTAGAAGTACGTCAACGATTATTAGCTATCTAAAACTTTAAAATTTTGGTAACATGGTCTAGTGAAACGAGGTAGAAGATTCTAGAATGATGGAGAAGTGAGTTTTATGCATAGCATTCATTGTAATGAAGATTATCAATAGAATCTTCAAGATGCTAGAATGGAAAAGAAGATACAACGGCTTGAATGTTGGGATTCGCGAGACTTGGTCCAATAGTCAATATTCAAAGTTGTTCATACACTATATAGTGCTAAGATCATGTAGAAGTCAACGATTATTAGCAACTAGTAAGTTGCACGTGCCTTGCACATGAGACTCAGATAGTAGACGTATATCTATATACAATTATAATTGGTAAAGAACAAAAAAATATAAATTTGATCAACATCTATAAAGTATGGGTGTATATATTTGGTCCTTGTACTTTGTATCATCATGTAGAATTCAAAGATTATTAGCTACCTAACACATGAAATTTTTGATAACATGGTCTAGAGAAACAAGGGGGAAGATTCTAGTATGATGGAGAAGTGTGTTTGAGGTTGTGCATAGCATTCATTATGCCGAACACTATCAATAGAATCTTCTAGATGCTAGAATGGAAAAGAAGATCCAACGGTTCGAAATATTAGGATTCACGAGTCTTGATCCAACGGTCAACATTCAAAGTTATTCATACACTATATAGTGGTTATATCTCTACTACTATAATGAAGCAGTTTTGAATTAGATCCATAGCACCAATCCCGACCATTGTGCCGTTAGATCCAATGGTTCAGAGAAGCTGGATTCATGTTGAATAGCACCTAGAGCAAACTCCACCATAAATGTTGTAGAACCATCATGTCACCACCCCAAAATTTCATAGCACAGTAGGATGTATTCTCTCTACTACTATAATGGAGCAGTTTTGAATTGGATCCATAGCACCAATCCTGATCGTTGGGCTCATAGATCCAATGGTTCAGAGCAGCTAGATTCGTGTTGAATAGTAGGTACCTAGAGCAAACTCCACCATGTTCTAGAACCATCATGTCACCAGCCCCAAAATTTTATAGCACATTATTAGGTTGTATTCTCAACATGTGTAGATATAGTTATTATTAATACACTTAATATATATGCATTTTTTCTCTAACAAGACTATTGGTTAATATCAACTCAATTTTTGTTAAATCACATTTCATACATTAGAGAAAAAATGCATAAATTAAGTTTATTAGACATAATTATATACACATATTTAGAATACATCCTATTGTGCTATGAAATTTTGGGGGTGGTGACATGATGGTTCTAGAACAAGGTGGAGTTTGCTCTAGGTACTATTTAACATGAATCCAGCTGCTTTGAACCATTGGATCTAACAGCCCAACGGTCAGGATTGGTGCTATGGATCCAATTCAAAACTTCTCCATTATAGTAGTGGAGATCTAAAACATGAAATTTTTGTTAACATGGTCTAGAGAAATGAGGGAGAAGATTCTAAAATGATGGAGAAGTGTGTTTTGAGTTTTGTGCATAGCATTCAGTTTGATGAAGACTATCAATAGAATCTTCTAGACCGTTCAAACAAATAGACTCTTCTAGATGCTATAATGGAAAAGAATATCCAACGGCTGGAAATGTTAGGATTCAAGAGTCTTGATCCAACGGTCAATATTCAGAGTTATTTGTACACTATATAATGGTAAGATAAGATTATAATAGGAAAAGAAAAGAAAATAAAAAATTTATCAACATCTATAAAGTATGGGTGTATATATTTGGTTCTTGTAATTTGTATGTCATGTAGAAGTCAGCGATTATTATCTATCTAAAACTTTAAACTTTTGGTAACATGGTCTACAAAAACGAGGCAGAAGATTCTAGAATGATGGAGAAGTGTGTTTTGAGTTTTGTTCATAGCATTCATTGTGATCAAGATTATCAATAGAATCTTCTAGATGCTAGAATAATGGAAAAGAGTATCCAACGGCTCGAAATATTGGGATTCGCGAGTCTTGATCCAACGGTCAATATTCAAAGTTGTTCGTATATTGTTTACCAATTGCAAGATATGCACATCTACTTGCTTGTAGTACTACCAAATATGGGAAATTTACCATAAACTATGATGTGGATATGTCCACGACATTGCGAGGTTGCTCGGCCTGAAACTTGTTCATAAAAAAACAAGATGATTATTAATCTAGTAGATGGCTTGAATTTCAGAAAAAAACTGTTGCTAGAAGTAGATCAGTGTGCCGTACCAAGTCACATGTGCGCAGCACCACACTCTAGACGAGGAAGAGACAAGCCGGACTGTGCACCCGCGGCTGCAGAGAAGAGATCTATGGAGGATGGATGGTGAGAGCCAGCGAAGGAGAGAGAAAACACAACTTGTTTTGCATGCATATTACTACTAGTAGGTCCATATATTTACTACTAGTGGAGTGTACCTCATGTCAGAAGCCCATCATATCTTTGCTCTGACATCGCACCGCCTTCCGATTCCTCCTCCCGCTGCTCTTGTGTTGCCTCCTTTTTCTTTTTTTGGAGAAGGAGGCGCCTCCCTTTTCGAGTAGTACTAGTATGGAAGTGGAGTAGTACTTTTCTTTATACAGAGAAAAATACTTCCATCGCTTAGAATATTGGAGTTATTACATTAGCAAAGTTGTTTACCAATGCCAAGATGCGCACATCTAGTTTCTTGTAGTACTACTACAAATTTTCCATAGACATGGATATGTCCATGACCTTGCTTGGTCGCTCGTCCCGAAACCTGTTCATACTTATACTACATGGTAGGCCATTTCTGTGAAGCGGCTTTTTTCAAAAGTTGTGAAAAACTCATGTTTATTATTTTTCATGGCAGGTAGTACAAGCAAAAGGATGCCTAGCATGAGTCCCCCTATTTTTTGGCATATATCTCTCTCTTTTTTCAAAGTAGGGTCAACTTTGCCAGCATGCAAAGTCTAGAAAGAAGTTGAATCTTTGAAAATTCTCGGTCGTGTTATCCATATATTGGCTGTCTGGTGGGCAACTTCAAAAGATTTTTGTGGAATTTAAAGAGCAATTGGCATCTCACATGTGGTTCGAAATAATTTGACATAATTTCGACAGACTCCCTCCGATCCTTATTTAATGTTCATTTTCATCTAGATTCAAATGTATCTAGTCATGTTTCTGTGCTAGATGCATATACCCAAATCTAGACAAATCTGAGACAATTAATTTGAATCGGAGACAAATCAGATAAGAGACGTGTGACATATCATCACTATATAAAATTATAATAGGTAAAGCAGAAAAATATAAATTTGATCAACATATATAAAGTATGGGTGTATATTTGGTTCTTCTACTTTCTATCGTCATGTGTAGAAGTCAAATATTATTAGCTACCTAACACTTGGAATTTTTGGTAGTAACATTGTTCTAGAGAAACGAGTGATAAGATTCTAGTATGATGGATAAGTGTGTTTTGAGGTTTGAGCATAACATTAATTATGCTGAAGACTATCAATAGAATCTTCTAGATGCTATAATGGAAGAGAAGATCCAACGGCTAGAAATGTCGTTCGGATTCGCGAGTCTTGATCCAACAGTCAATATTCAAAGTTATTTGTATTCGTACACTATATAGTACTTGGTAAGATAAGATTGTATGAATAACTTTGAATGCGGACCGTTAGATATCAATACTCGTGAATACCAATATTTCCAACTGTTGGATCTTCTTTTCCATTATAGCATCTAGAAGATTGTATAGATAGTCTTCATCATAATGAATGCTATGCATAAACCTCAAAACACACTTCTCCATCATACTAGAATCTTCTCCCTTGTCTCTCTAGACCATATTACCAAAAAATCAAGTGTTTTGGGTAGCTAGTAATCTTTGACTTCTACATGATGATACAAAGTACAAGAACCAAATATAAACCCATACTTTATGTATGTTGATCAAATTTATAAGTTTTTGTGCTTTACCAATTATAATTTTATATAATGATGATATGTCATATGTATATTATCCGAGTCTCACATGCAGGGAACTCCTCTCGCTGCTCTGGCGCTGCCTACCTTTTGGAGTAGCAGTACATAATGGGGTGGAGTACTTTGCTTTATACAGAAAATATTTCCATCGCTTAGTAGAGTTGTTACTTTTCCTAGTATTTGGAAACTCGCATTAGCAAAGTTGTTTAGCAATGCCAAGATGCACACATCTACTTTCTTGTAGTACTAGCAAATAATCATAAACTATGATGTGGATATGTCCATGACCTTGCTTGGTCGCTCGTCCTAAAACCTGTTCATACTTATACATGGTAGGCCATTTTTGTGAAGCGGGTTTCTCCAAAAGTTGTGAAAACTCATGTTTATTATTTTTCATGGCAGGCAATACAAGAAAAAGGATGCCATGCATGAGTCCCCCTATTTTTGTTGCCTATTTCTCTCTCTTTTTCCAAAGCAAGGTTAACTTTGCCCGTATGCAAAGTCTAGAAAGAAGTTGAATCTTTGAAAACTCCCGGTCGTGTTCTCGATATATTGGCTATCTGGTGGGCAACTACAAAAGATTTTTGTGAAATTTAAAGAGCAATTGGCAGCTCACATGTGGTTCGATATAATTCGACCTAATTTTGACAAACTCCCTACGATCCATATTAATGTTCGTAGATTCATCTAGATTCAAATGTATCTAGTCATGTTTCTATGCTAGATACATATATCTGAATCTAGACAAATCTGAGTATATTAATTTGAATCAGATACAATAGTGTAATTTAATTGGGTTAATTTATCTACGAACCTTGAAAACTCAAAGAACCTATGAATCGCAAGTAAAACATGGATGGTTCGCTATGTCCGGAAACATGGCGCGCTTCTCGCATTCAGTGCCACATTCTTCTGATTTTCTTCACTGCTACTACAAAACATCCCCATAACCATTTGGAAAAGTGAAAAATGTTTTTCCTAATTGTTCAAAACTCCCACGGGCAACATTGTTTACTAGGCCAAGATGCACCCATCTACCTGATGTCAGAATCCTATGTAAAAGTGTAGTTAGGGTATACATCGATATAGAAGGCCATGACCGTATTGGTCGTTCCTGCTGAAAACCAAGAATTAATAATGTTACATCATGGTGGGCTATCATGTGAATCCGTTTTTCCTAAGGTTGTCGAATCTCATGTTTATCATTTTTCTTGGCAATTAATACTACTACTAGCAAAAGTACCCCAATCGTAATGAAGTCTCATGTTTTTGTTTTACGCTTTATTTTGTTTGAATGTTTTCCATACGATGTCAAAATTTGTCGGTATGCAAATACTAATCAGTAATGGCATTTTTCAAAACTATTGTTGGCCCATGATATATTGGCTTCCTGGGTACCTTCAAAAGAATTTTGGATATTTTCAATAGTAATAGTCTATCACGCTCACATGCATTCATGTTTGACCTGATTTCGTTTAATCGACTTAGAGTCATGCATTTAAGTGCACGTGGAGCTTTAGCTTGGTATTTTGAAAAATACTTAAACTTGGGAACTGTAAGAAAGAATTATCCATTTTGTACGAAAATTTGGTGGGGCCATTCTTTCTTATTTTTCTACTAGTAAAAGTACTTGAAAAACTCACACTTCTGGTATTGCCTATTATATCATGTACTACTATGTATGAACTTTCTTGGGTTTCAAGCCAAATTACCAAGGTCATGGACATACCCTGTCTTCATCAAGATAATGACCGTGTGCCCATATTTTGGTATAGCTAGGTCGGTGCATGTTAGCATGCATGGTAAAGAAGTAAAAGTATTTTTTGGAAGGAAGTGCGGTCAATACGGCTTAGAGTTCATAGCATGTGCCATTTATTTACTATAGTACATAAAGTGGTTGGATAAATTACATGTTATATTTTTCAAGCTTAATTTTCTAGCTAATTTCACCCACTCAGATCACTTTCCGTCGATTTGTCGAATTAGGTTTAAATTAATATTCTACAAGTGCGTGACAGCTAGTTCAATAGTATAACCGAGTGTTAGGTATAACAAAATGACATGCCATCTATTGTCGGCTTTATACCAACATGTACAATACCTAACATTTGAACTATAGAACAACTAGCATTACATGCAGCAACCTCATCAAAAAGCAAGAAGAATAAACAGGAGTAAAATGAAAAAAAAATTATGCCCACTTGAAAAATCCTAAAACTTGGGAATTGTAAGAAAGCATGGTACACTTAGTCTGAAAATTGGGGCAGTGGCATTCTTTTTTTCTTTTTTGGAACCTGGGTACCGTAGATCCTGAAGGAGCGAGACACTCCAATTAGCGCACTAGGGTTTGTAGTCATCGCAATGTGGTCTGAGGACCTTTTTGTAATTATTATTATTACTTTTGACACTTTTTTTATTGGTGTAGATGATTATTAATCTAGTAAATGGCTTGAATTTCAGAAAAAAACGGTTGCTGGAAGTAGATCGGTGTGCCATACCAAGTCACACGTGCATAGCGCCACGCTGTGGACGAGGAAGAGACAAGTCGGACCATGGACTCGTGGCTACAGAGAAGAGATCGATGGATGGTGAGAGCCAGCGAAGGAGAGAGAAAACACAACATGTTTTGCATGCATATTACTACTAGTAGGTCTATATATTTACGACTAGTGGAGTGTACCTCATGTCAGCAGCCTATCATAGCTTTGCTCCGACATCCCACCGCCTTCTGATTCCTCCTCCTGCTGCTCTCGCGCTGCCTCCTTTTTTTGGAGAAGGAGCCGCCTCCCTTTTCGAGTAGTACTAGTATGGAAGTGGAGTAGTACTTTGTTTTATATAGAGAATAATATTTTCATCGCTTAGAAAATTAGAGTTGTTACTTTTCCTAGTATTTGTGAACTCCCATTGGCAAAGCTGTTTACCAACGCCAAGATTCGCACATCTACTTTCTTGTAGTACTACTACAAAATTCCCATAAACATGGATATGTCCGTGACCTTCCTTGGTCGCTCGTCCTGAAACCTGTTCATACTTATACTACATGGTAGGCCATTTCTGTGAAGCGGCTTTTTTCAAAAGTTGTGAAAAACTCATGTTTATTATTTTTCATGGCAGGTGGTACAAGCAAAACGACACCATGCATGAGTCCCCCTGTTTTTTTTGCCTATCTCTCTCTTTTTCAAAGCAGGGTCAAATTTGTCGGCATGCAAAGTCAAGAAAGAAGTTGAATCTTTGAAAACTCTCGGTCGTGTTCTCATATATTGGCTGTCTGGTGGGAAACTTCATAAGATTTTTGTGGAATTTAAAGAGCAATCGGCAGCTCACATGTGGTTTGAAATAATTTGACATAATTTCGATAGACTCCCTCCGATCCATATTTAATGTTCATAGATTCATCTAGATTTAAATGTATCTAGTCATGTTTCTGTGCTAGATGCATATACCCGAATCTAGAAAAATCTGAGAAAATTAATTTGCATCGGAGAAAGTAGTGTAATATAAGTGGGTTAATTTATCTATGAACCTTGAAAACTCAAAGAAACTAGGAATCACAAGTAAAATATGGGTGGTTCGATATGTTCGGAAACATGGGAACCTCAAAACACTTCTCCATCATTCTAGAATCTCCTCCCTTGTTTCTCCAGACCATGTTACCAAATTTTGAAGTTTTAGATTATCTAATAATCGT
Organism: Avena sativa; assembly: GCA_916181665.1. Taxonomy (NCBI): domain Eukaryota; kingdom Viridiplantae; phylum Streptophyta; class Magnoliopsida; order Poales; family Poaceae; genus Avena; species Avena sativa. The sequence continues at coordinate 534,880,885 of OV702289.1, read as the reverse complement.
TCACTCTACATGATATACAAAGTACGAGAACCAAATATACACCCATATATTATAGATGTTGATCAAATTTATATTTTTTCTGCTTTACCTATTATAATTTTATATAGTGATGATATGTCAGACGTCTATTATCTGAGTCTCACGTGCAGGGCATGTGCAACTTACTAGTTTACTACTAGCACTACATGAATTTGTTGGATAAATTACATGTTATATTTTTCAAGCTTAATTATATACTCCCTCTGACCCAAATTAGTTGACTTAGTTTTATCTAGATTCGGATGTATCTAACACTAAAACAAGTCTAGATACATGAATCTAGACAAATCTAAGTCAACTAATTTGGGTCGGAGGGAGTAGATAATTTCACCCGAAAGTGCATCATGCTTCAATCAATATGTTCGGTGGAATTAAAAGGTTACATCAAAAAATAGAAAATTACATCCAAGTCCATACAATTGGCACAAAGGCCCCTAAAAATTAGCTTGGAAAGGCAGTTGGGTCTGGCTCAATTTCAACCGAGCAGCTGAGCCATACTCTTGCTACTACTGTTTGCTTCACACACGAAACATAGCGCCCACCTGCGTGTTGATCATGGTCGAAGGGACGAGATTTATCGGAATGAGTAGAGGAGCACATTGCCCCCATACCGAGTCGATTCCCTCAGCCTGAACTTCGCTAGCCGTAGGTTCCTCGTGCTCGAGCTCTAACTTGAGCATGTCTTGATGGTAAGCAAGGGCCAGCATGTGATTGATAAGCTCGAGGGGACCCAGGATGGCGTCGTCTTCCATAGACACGATGACCTGGCGCCCACCCGAGTTGTCTGCCCCGGTCGCATGGTCGCTTGCCGCAGGTTCCTCGCGCGCAAGCTCGAACTCGAACATGTCCTGATCGTAAGCAAGGGCCAGCATAGGATCAATAGGCTCGAGGGGACCCAAGACGGTGTCGTCCATGGCCACGAAAACCTGGCGCCCACCCGAGTTGCCTGCCCTGGTCGCATTATCGCTAGCTGCAGGTTCTCGGCGGAAGGATTGGCCGCTGTCTTGCATAGGCTTAACTTGGCCACGGTTGATGTCCAACCAGAGCGCCTGCCTGGACGCAGCTCCTTCACAGTTGAAAGGGAGGCCCACCGGGACCGGCGCTTTATTGTAGAGGTCCACTTTTGTTCGCCTGCCGTGTTGACGCCTCCGTGACGCGTCCAACGCAGGATCGATAGCCTCGAGGGGGCCCAACATCGCGTCATCGGCGAGCAGGGCCAATGCACGTTTACCGCGGGCGACCAGGCGCTCTACAGAGGCGGCTCCAACGGTGGCATGTTCCCGCTGGATGACAAGGTTTTGGGGCATGGCCTCGAGCCGAGGTAGACCTCCGAGGACGACGCCGCCAGTCGACCGGGATTCCTTCAAGTATTTGTGAGGGTAACATGCCTTTGGTGGAAGAAAGAAATTTCCCCGGAGAGTAGAATGAAGGAGAAAGTATAGTACTAGTAGTACTACTAGCGGTGCTACTCAGTTTTAACCCAGCATTTCTCCAAGGAGTACTTTTTTTAGATGCAGAGCGACCGCTTGACGACGTGTGAGTTTTTTCATAGTTGGTTGTTATCCGGGGCATTAACTAACAAGATAAATGTCATAATGGTACTTGTAGCGGCCGTACTTTCAGCTGGTCGCAGTCTAATCGGATAGTAGGAGTGGTAGTACTATACACTCTCGAAACAGAGGTGGCGAGCAGCTGGCAGCTTGAGCAACGAGTCTGGTAAATTCTTGGAGTATGTATGTACTCCAGTATACAGTAGTAATAAGTTGCACATGCCTGACCATACAGTGACACAAGGTACAAGAACCAATTATACACCCTATACATTATGGATGTGGCTCAAAATTATAATTATTTTTCAGTGATACCAACACAATCTCTTTCATCATTATAGTAGGTTGATTTCCACATGACACAAGGTACAAGAACCAATTATACACCCTATACTTTATGGACGTGGCTCAAAATTATAATTATTTTTCAGTGATACCAACACCTCATCATTAATTGCCATCACACATAAGTATTTTCCATGCATGTAATAAGGTCTTTGACAATGGGGGAGTCCCTTAGCGCGGCATACTAGGCAAAATGCTTTTGTGGCATGTCAATTACTAGTAGTAGTAGCTAAGATACACCCCTTGCACGTAATCATAGGCAAAAAAAGTTGACTGCCCAATAAAATGCATGCATGAGAGAAAAAACATTAAATTAAGATACAACCTCTAAAATACAATACATTGGAGAGGTTTTCTAGTAGGTATTTATAACTCCTATGGTAAGCTACACCCCATTGTGAAAGGCCTAATGCATGATACAGTATGTACCACCTGATATCCCCATTGGGGCTAGTCTCATACTCTCATCCTAAACAGAGGTATAGTAGTACTAGTACCTCCATCCCGGAGTAGTACCGGAGTACAGTATTTAGTCTTCCACGTAGCCCTAGGTCATCAAAGGGACATGTACACCGGGTCAGAGGGAGATAATTAATCGGGAAATACAGCGCTTTCCCAGTTTTCTCCATGCAGGTCTCTTGCCAAAGAGATAAGGTATCGGTTCATGTCCATTGAATTTGGATGGACGGACGATATTGCCTAGAGTGAGATGAGGAGTGTAGTACTCCTAGTATTTAACTATTGTACCAGTCTCTCTCGCTCGCTCTCATCAACCCTCTCAGATCTGCGCTCCTCCCTTTGCTCTCTCGCTCGGTCTCAAAATCCCTCTCAGATCTGCCACAGTTGAAGAAGACGGCTCTATGGCGGACGAGTGGTTTGAAGCTATGATTGACATGAGTGCAATGAGGAAGGCCTTCAGCTGTAGGATGTGTTCTCAAATTGTTCGTCGTCCCGCGTACATGGTTATTACTACTTCTTTCTCCATGATGTTTTCCACGCTGGTTCGATACAACTCTTGTTTTGGGGCTAAATCTCTTTTCCTTGCATGCGCACAATGTGTTGGAAAATTTTCCGATGGCCAGTTCCCGGGATGTGAATACGGAGGCGTCTTCTAACCAACCACTACCGTGGATATGAAGTCCTCGGGAATGAAGCTCAAGTGCAGCAACAAAGGTTGTGACATGGCTGGCAGCTTCCTCGAGTTCATCGAACACCAGAGGGCGTGCCCGCACGGGCAGAGGGCGACATAGGTTCTTGACAAAAAAGAACCGTATGATATTCGGGTGTCTATGTGTGTGCTGATTTCGTCTAGAGTATGGTTTAGTTTCTGCCGTGGTTGTGTTGTACCTATACTACTTATGTTATATAAATAAATTGAATCATCATCGCATCCACATAGTTTCTCTCTTTTACCAACAACAAGGGGAAGTACCACCAGCCTGTGCATGTACATAGTTGCTCTCTTTTAGCTAAAAAGCTTGGAAATCCGAAGAACTTGGGTGGCCCTCCACAGCATATGCAAATATCAGTGCCCAAACCACTTCTCATCCATCCGGCACCGGTGCCTACGCTGCACATATGATGCCACACAAAAAAACCAAGGATATGTTAAAATATTTGTCTTCCCTGTCCAGCTCAACAACCCTTCCTCTATTTAAGGCAGAGACAACAGCCATCCCTCTCGTCACGTGGGAGTAGTAACTTGCATGTATTGGTGACATGACATGATAATTAATGATGAAAAAGAGGGAGGTATTACCATAACATCACACATTTATATGAGTCTAGAACCTAATTAATTAGGTCTTGCATGACACCACACACGTGTTATCACCCACTATGTAGACAATAACATATGAAAGTTACTAGTATATTTAGGCTGGTCATGGTGGGGAGTAACTTAACATGCATATGTTACTAGTCTAAGTTCCTACCTCCATTTTTGCAAAATAAAATAAAATATGTTACTACCTCCATAGTGGAAAGTAACATAGGTGTGGTATCATGCAAAGTCTCATTTATTGCAATGTAGACTCATTTTGTCTTGAAAATCTGCGCAAGCGCACTGTGTAATGAGGAGAGAGAAACAATGATTTTCTATTTCTTATGGCCAGGTCATACTGGTATGGTCGACCTCAAGGTTTCTTAAGACCGAGTGCTACAATGTTTAAATTCCACTAAGGTTGACCACATATGTCTTATATCTGACCTTATTTTCACATTGGAGACGCCCTTATGGTAACATAGCTAGTTACCCCAAGACTCTCCCTCATCATTTAATTGCATGCCATGTCATCTAGATGCTTAGTTGGCAATACATGTAGTACTATGTAGTACTACCCAAATTACTCCCACTAGCACTATGACGAACCTAAATAGAACCATGAAGAGTGGACGAGCCAGGGATGATGTTGGGGGGTGATGAGGTAGCACGGCCCCGTCTTTTGTTCGAGTAGTCCACTATCAGGGTCCATTTGATTCCAAGGATTTTCCTAGGAATTTTGTAGTATTAAATCCTATAGGAAATTTTCCTATGACGACTGTTTGATTTGTAGGATTGATTCCCATAGGATTTTTTCCTAAGGATTCCTTTGTACGGTACTAGTTTTCATAGGAAATCAAACCTTCACCCATACCTCTTTTTTAGCTATGGTGGAATCAACCACACTTTGGTGCATATGAATTCCTATAGGATTGGAGTGAACATGACAATGCAATCCTACATTTTTCCTATTCCTACGATTTTCATATCCTACAAATCAAACAAGCCCTCACCATTTTCCCCTGGCCTCTTCCCCCTCATCCAGGCTAGCACCATGGACTAGCCCCCGCCCCCTCCCCTCCCCCCACTCCCCAAAAAAAATCCCCAAATGGCGGCGCCACCGAAACTGGAGCACTCCTCACATGAGTGCATCATCGAGTCTGGCCCCCATGTCTTCCGTGTCTGCCACATCTTCGAGCCGCAGTTAGTTAACGCGGCGATGCCGTACACAATGACACTTAAGATCTTCTTGTCGAGGACATACGAGCTGAGGAGGATGCCTGGCTCCATCCCAGCCCCTCTGGAGGAGGACGATGTCGAGACCACACCCTCCGAAGAGGAAGTGTTGAATCTCAGCCTGCCTCCCAGCAAGCTACGAAGAGCGAGCAAGGTCGTGGGAACTATGCGCAAGGTTCTTGGTCGTGTATGGCTGCTGAAGAACCTGCAACTCATGGTGGAGGAGTGGGACATCATCATGTTGTACAATATTCTACAACGGCTCTGGCTTGAGGCATGTATGTGGGTCGACGGGTTCCACTTCGACCTAACCCTCAGCCTGAATCTCCGGCTCATCGTCAACTTGCCGGCGCTTCCAGACAGTTGGTACCTAGTTGAGAAGGAGGATGGCCACTGCAGCATATGCATGCAGGCGCTATCAAAGCGCACAACGGTGCGTCTCCGGGGATGCAACCATCTGTACCACCGCAAGTGCATCTTCACTTGGTTTGAGACCAATTCCAGCTTCCCTATCTGTCGAGACAATGTGCTCTCCCATCTCTACTGACACGAGGTGCATATGCCCCCTTCTGTATGAAACTTTTCCTCTGGTTGATAATTAATTAATGTACTGAACCAATGTTTCTAATGCACGCCAAGTGAACTTGTTCTATATATGTTTGCACTTGTTGAATTAAGCTTAATCCAATTTAGACAGGGAAAACAATTAGTCTAGGATTAAAATCCAACAGGAATTTGTCATCATGTCTCATACATTTTACAAAGATAGAACCAATATGAGTCAATGTTCATCATATCACTGAATAATATGAAATAAAATTATAATCATCATCACCATCATCGCTTTCGGCATCACCGCATTCTAGATCCACATATTCCCACTGGGTTGGATCTTCTTCCCCTTGCCATTCATCATACATGTCCTGAGATTCATCAGGTAGAACCAGTTTATTCCTGTCTTTGTCGACTACACTAACCTCGATAGTGTAATCCACTTGTCCATCATGTGCAGAGCCGCCTCTGGCAATCAAATTTTCATCGACGTCAGCCAGTTCAATTACCATACAACCGCTGGGATCATCTTGGTGGGCAACATCTGTGGTGATTGGCTCGTCATACTCATTCACATCATAGGTGCTCCTTGCCTCAAACTTTTGCACATATTGCCAGTCCTTATTATCTCTCTCATCCAAGAAAATTAGCTTGGAAGCTTGAATTACCAAAATATAAGGTTCCTCCTTGTACCACTCGACATTATTATTGATCGATATGAAATTCCCATCATTTCCGGGGCCTCTTTTCTTGTTCGGATCTTGGTCATACCAATAACACTTGAATAGAACCACAGGTCAACCACCAGTCTTGTCGTTATAATTCAACTCAATAACCTCTTTTATGCGACCATAATGATCATAGTCATTTGACTTCTTCATTTTGGCTGTCAATTGCTCTCCACTGGTCGTGATGCCACTGTTTGTGTCCTTAGATGTTTCTCATGCTCATAAGTGTTGTAGTGGATACCATCGTCATTGCAAGTTGAAGCTGTCTGCACCCTCTTTACCGGACCAGATGATAGGGCATAGAGACCATCACTAACATCGCCCGGATTTTCTTCACACAGCTTCGTGATCTGCAGTTATACAAAATAATCAAGAGGTCATTTCATGTGCACAATTCGTATGCAATTCAAAGTTCAATTGACCATCTTACATGATTCCTAAACCATTCCTGAAACCCACCTGCACATACTGGTGCAGCATAATCTTTTCCTTTGGTTGCTTCAAATAACCTACAAAAACGATACTCAAGTAAGACATCTGAACATATCTTGATACAAATTTCATTTCATATATGTGAGGATATGTATGAATAGTGCTTACGCAACAAAGTTTTCAGCCTCATCAGCGTTATTCAGCACATACCAAGTAAGTTGGTCATATTCGTGTTGCATTAATGTTCTATGTTCCTTCTTTCCAACTAGGCGAACACTATGGTTAAAAACAGATTTTTCAACTTCTTCAATTCTGCCACCCATACTGGATCTCGTTTTACGATCAGGAATGTATCTTGAGCAAAATTCAAATGCTTCAGCATCAATGTATGCCTCTGCAATGCAAGCCTCTGCTCTAGCCTTGTTCCTGACAGTACCCTTGAAAGTGCAAAGTCGACGTTCTATAGGGTACATCCATCCGTACTGTACGGGACCTCTATAAAGTCCATCTTCAGTCAGATGAACAGTCAAATGCACCATCACATCAAAGAAGGCTGGTGGATATATCAGCTCAAGCTTGCACAGGATTTCTGCTATGTCCATTTGAGGATGTGCTATAACTCTTCTATCCAGAGTTTTGCTATAGATTTCCTAAAGAACTTTCCCAACTCTACAAGCACGTTGTACAAATCCTTCTTCACTAAACCTTTAATGCCAAGAGCTAAAAGCCTTTGTAGTAGGATGTGGTAATCGTGAGTTTTCAACCCTTGGATCTTGTTCCCCTCTACATTGATACAATTTGCAATGTTGGAAGCAAATCCAGATGGGAACTTCACACCTCGGAGGAAGTCACAAAATAGTACCCTTTTATTTATCGGCAAGGTAAATTCTGCACCTCAAAATTTGTAATGTTTTTCACCGCCCTTATCAACCGTATCTTCAGGATGCAGCTTCAAGTTGTTGTTAACGTTGAGTTTTTTGCAGTCAAGCCTAGCATTATAGCTATCTTTTTTCTTAGATGGAATGTTGAGTAATGTGCCTATAATGCTGTCACATATATTTTTCTCCATGTGCATGGCATCTATATTATGTCGAAGTGTCTTACTAGCCCAATATGGCAAGTCCCATAGAGTGGATCTGTGCTTATAAAATATTCACGGTTCCTTTTCCTTCCCTTGGGAATCTGCTGCAACTTCTTCTGCTCTCTTCCTTTTGGATGCTGCTCCTACTATCATTGCATCTTCTGTATTCTTTCTTTTACCTCGTCTGGTAGCTGGTTGTTTTCCTGGTTTGACATTTCTAACATTTTGTAAATGCGCCTGCAACTCAGCTATAGTGAACTTTTGTGGTGCAGTGCCATATTCAATCCTCTTTCCATAGAACTGCAAATTTTTCAAGTTTTTTTGGAATTTGTGGCCTTGACGAAGAAAAACCCGGTGGCCAAGGAAACCAGTCTTATTTTGTAGCCTCACTATGACCTGTTTTGTCTCACAACGAACACATGCCTTATAACCTGCTGTCACTCTGCCTGACATAGTGCCAAGAGCTGGAAAATCATGGGTGCAGAATAACACAGCAGCACGCATAGGGAACTTGGCATCTTCATGGTTGCTGGCAAGGATATCAGGAGTCATGACACCCTTCCATAGTTCCTGCAAGTCTCATATAAGAGGCTACATGAACAGATCAAAATCCTTCCTATGTGATTTGGGACCTGGGATGGATAAAGCCAGCAAGCAGTTCGACTGATCAGTGCATGCCCAGGGAGGCAGGTTGTAAATTGTAACAAGTACTGGCCACATGCTGTACGAGTTACTCATGTTGCCAAATGGGTTAAATCCATCTGTATCTAGGCCAAGTCTCAGGTTCCTTGGATCCGCTGCAAATCCTGGATGGGCCTTGTCAAAGTTCTTCCATTCATCGCCATCAGATGGATGTCTGAGTAAGTAATCGTCTGGCTTGAGAATCTCTTTGTACCATCTTGTTTCCTAAGATGTTTGTTCTAACTGAAACAACCTCTTCAATCTATCTATAATTGAAAAATATCTCAGAACCTTACAAGGATCTTTCTTCTTTTTATCACCATTTTCCATCTTGATTCGTTACATACTGGGCATTCATGGAGGTTTTCATAATCCTCCCAGAACAGTACACAGTTATTTGGACAAAAATGGATCTTCTCATATGATAGTCCAAGTACCTTAATGTACTGTTTCATCTCATAAAAGGATTTTGGCAGTCCTTCCCTAGGGATTGACTCGCTGTACACCTTAATCACTGAATCGAAAGCTTTGTTGGTAATCTTGATGAACGACTTCTCCTTTAGTAATTTCATTACCAGTTCGAATCTTGAGATACCAGAATCAGGATCCACTGAACACTTGGCATCTTCTATCAGGTCAGAGAAAAGTGATATTTTAAGAGAAGGAGCGCCTTTTTTGCTTGCAGTGGGGTACATGTCCCTTAACAAACCAGAAACGTCCTCATCCTCGATCTGATGAGCTTCAGGCGGATCAACATCAGCTAGAGGATCAAGAACAGGCTGATCATATGGTTCACCATGTTTAGTCCACCTAATATATGTGCGTTGCATCCCATTAACAAAAGTATGGTCTGCGACTCTGCTCTGACTCATCTTTTTATAATTAAGGCATTGTCGGCATGGGCAAAACACATCCGAGTCACTGTTATGCTTTCTAACAAACTTCATGAATTCATTAACAACTTCCCAATATGAAGGTGTTGCTTTTTTCCATTCAGTATCCAATATCTGTCCATCTGTTGAGGATAGAGATGTGATACATTGCAAATGTATCTATAATTTTTGATGTTCCATGCTTGGTTTTATCCACTTTCTTGTGTTTTGTTCCAACTTTGGAGTATTTTTCCTATGATTTCTTGGACTAACCTATTAACAAGAGCCACAGTGCCAGCTGCCTGTTTTCTACTGTTTTTGGTTCCAGGAAAGTCAGAAAATGAATATTCTCGGAATTGGACGGGACAAAAGCCAAAGTGCCTATTTTTCTGGATGTCATCAAGTGCCAGAGTACGAGACGGAGAGGGGCCAGGGGGCCACCACACCACCTGGCCGCGCGGCCCAGCCTGGCCCGCGCGAGGGGGTGGTGCGGCCACCCAGGGCACCCCCTCGGCCTCCACTTCCGACTATAAGATGCCCTCAGGACGTTAACCCTAAGTGCCCGATCAAAAATCCACGAAAGAGTCTGTAGCCGTCGTCATCTCCATCCCTAGATCTGGAGGGATATGAAGCTCTTCACGGCACCCTGCCGGAGAGGGGAATTCAGTGTGGAGGCCTTCTTCATTACCATGCAAGCCTCTGGTGTGATGCGTGAGTAGTTCATCGTTGGACTACGGATCCATGTAGTAGCTAGATGGCTGGTTCTCCTCCTTTGTGCTTTCATGTTTAGATCTTGTGAGCTCCATTCATGATCAAGATCATCTATTTGTAATCATACATGCTATTTCACTTTGTTATTTGTGATCTTGCATGCTTTCCGTTGTTAGTAGCTATCTTGGCCAAGTAGATGCTAGCAACTCCAAGAGTTAGTATTTATGCTCGATAGCGGGTTCATGCCTCTGGTAATCTAGGGAAGTGACAGAAATCTCTAAGGTACTAGATGTGTTGTTGCTACAAGGGATAAAACAACAATCCCTTGTTCATAGAACAATCGTATTGTTTACTTTACACACAGTTAGTAAAGAAATAATCGGTTGCTTGCAACTTAATACTGGAGGGGGTTCGGATGATAACCTGAAGGTGGATTATTAGTCATAGATGCAGTTGGATGGCGGTGTATGTATAATGTTGTAATGCCCAATCAAGTCTCAAAGGAGTCAAGATGATTAGTATATGCATGTATTGCTTTCTCTGTGTTTGTCAATTGCCCCGCTGTAATTTGTTCACCCAACATGTTATCTATCTAAGGAGAGCCACCTCTAGTGAACTATGGATCCTGGTCCTTTTCTTTACATACAATCTACAAACTTTTACTTCTTTCCATTCAATACGTTTAATCCTTTGTTTTTAGCAAAACACAGTGAGATTGACAACCTCATCGCAAGTTGGGGACAAAGTTATGTGGTTGTGTTGTGCAGGTCTCCATATTGCTACTAGCACCGGTAGTGCGCCCTGCCAAGGCTCCGCTAGTAACACCTTTGGGGTGTTTCCTTGCTCCTACTTGTTTGATTAAACCTTGGTTTCATAACTGACGGAAACTTGTTGCTGTGCTCATCATACCTTCCTCTTGGGGTTCCCAACGAGCTCTACATCAACACCGCCATCAAGCATTTTTCTGGGCACCGTGCATTGAGCCATCAAGCATTTTTCTGGTGCCGTTGCCGGGGAGTCAAGGACACCTTCACAAGGGGAGTCCCTCATAACCAATCTCTTTGCTATGTTATTTTTGTTTTGCTTAGTTTCTTTTTGCTTTGTTTCCTTGTTTTCTTATTCAAAAACACACAAAAAAAGTTGTTTTACTAGTTTGCTTTCTTATTTGAATACCCAAAAAAATGGCTACTCTTGAAAACGCTAAGTTGTGTGACTTCACTAGCACCAACAACAATGATTTTATGAGCACACCTATTGCTCCACCTGTGGATGAAAATACTTTCTTTGAGATAAAACCTGCTTTGCTCAATCTTGTTATCAGAGAACAATTTTCTGGTATTGGTAATGAAGATGTTGCTTCCCATCTAAATAACTTTGTTGAACTTTGTGAGATGCAAAAGCATAGGGATATAGATGTTGACATTATTAAGCTGAAATTGTTTCCTTTCTCTTTGAGAGGAAAAGCTAAAGAATGGTTGAATTCCTTAACTAGGAATAGTATTGATTCTTGGACTAAATGCAAAGATGCTTTTATTGGAAAATACTATCCTCCTGCTAAGATTATATCCATGAGAATTGAAATAATGAAGTTTAAACAACTTGATAATGAGCATGTTACTCAAGCTTGGGAAAGAATGAAATCTTTGGTAAAGAATTGTCCCACTCGTGGACTGAATGCTTGGATGATCATCCAAACTTTTTATGCAGGATTGAACTATTCTTCAAGGAACCTATTGGATTATGCTGCTAGAGGTACCTTTATGACCATCACTCCGGGTGCTGCAACAAAACTTCTGGACAATATGATGGTTAATTATTCTGAATGGCATACTGAGAGAGATCCACAAGGTAGGAAGGTAAATTCTGTTGAGGAAACCTCCTCCTTGAGTGATAAGATTGATATTATTATGTCTATGCTTGTTAATTGGAAAGCCCATATTGATCCAAATAATGTTCCTTCAGCCTCTTTGGTTGCTCAAGAAGAGCAAGTTGATGTGAACTTCATAAGAAATAACAATTTTGACAACAATGCTTATGGTAACAAGCTTATAGGAACAATTTTGGTAACAACAATTATAAGCCATATCCTCCCAACAATGGTAATGCTTATGGAAATTCTTACAACAATAATAAGAGTGCTCCCTCTGAACTTGAAGTTATGCTTAAAGAGTTTATTAGTAAACAAACTGCCTTCAATAAAACTATTGAGGAAAAACTCTCTAATGCTGAAAGAAATATAGCATCTTTAGCTGAAGCTCAATCTTCTTTAAATAAAATGGCTGCTAAACCTGAAACTAATGAGAATCCCTTTGCAGCTACTAATGCCATACAAGTAAGAATTGATGAAAATGTTAGACTATTAGCTGAATTACATGCTAAGTGGGAAAGAGAAGATGAAATTGCTAGGAACATTAGTGTTTCTACTATTACCACCACTAGTGTTGAGGCTAGTAATAGTTCTACTACTTTAGATGATAAATTTGATTTTGATCTTGATGGTTGTAATATCTCTGAAGTTATTAAGTTCCTACAAAAGCTTGCTAAAAGTCCTAATGCTAGTGCTATGAACATGGCCTTTACGAAACACATTACTGATGCTCTCATAAGGATTAAAGAAGAAAAGATGAAACATAAAGCTTCTATTCCTATTAAACAAGAAGATGGTTGGGAACCCATCATTAATACGAAAGTCAATGACTTTGATTTCAAAGCTTTATGTGATCTTGATAGTATTGTTTCTATTATGCCTAGAAGGATTTATGATATGCTTGATTTGCCTCCACTTGAAGATTGTTATTTGAATGTCCCACTTGATGATAATGCTAAAAAGAAACTCATGGGAAGTCTTAATGATGTTCTTATTATGGTTAACAATGCCTATGTCCCCGTTGTTATCTATGTTTTGGATGTTGAATTCAATGCGTCTTGTGCTATTACTTTGGGAAGACCTTTTCTTAGAACTGTTGGTGCCATCATTGATATGAAAGAAGGCACCATTAAATATCAAATCCCACTCAAGAAAGGTATTAAAACACTTCCCTAAAAAGAGAGAAAAGGTTTCTTTTGCTTCTCCTATGAGAACAAAATTTGGTCTTAATGCTTCTTCATTTGAGAACACTTAATTCTTTCTTTGCTTCTTATGCCTAACTTAAAGGCGTTAAAGAAAAGTACTTATTGGAAGATAACCTAAAAGTTTTAGATGAGTCTTGGAAGTTATTACTTCAGTAATAACCGCTCCTTATCATTTTTATTTTCTTTTTGTGCCAAGAGTAACCTTTAATGAGAGAGAAGTAATGATTGGGAAAGTTGCTGTCCCGAAACAGATTTCTGTGCTTCACCGTAAAAGTTTGTGTAAAATCTCTGAACGTCTTTTTGAGGCGTGAATTTGTGTGCTTCTGCCCCAGGTTGTTATATAACTTTCCTTAGTTCAACACTTTTTGATTTGAGCAACATAAGGTCTTCGAAAAAATTCGTCTTTACCTGCTGGTCTGTTTTGATAGATTTCTACCATTTTCTGCATTTGCTTCTTGTTGGTTCCTTTTTGAGTTCTTTTGGGGACTTGAGCTTTTTGAGGGAAGTGCTACAGTAGATAGTGTTCTAATGGAATTTTATTTGGTGTTAGAACTGAACCTTAAGACTTATTTATCTTGAGTGCACTAATGTTGCTAATAAAGATTGTGTGAAGTTTTGTATGAAGGAAAATTTCAGGTGTATGGAAGGAATGAGTAATGAGATGAAGGATGGACTAAAGCTCAAGCTTCGGGATGCCACGCGTGTCACCCCAAGAAATATCCAAGAAGTACAAGCGTCAAAGCTTGGGGATTCCCAAGGCATCCCCTTCTTCATCAATAAAAATTCCAGGTTCCTTCCAAACGCTTCATTTTTATTGTTTCATGCACAATTGTGTTGTTCTTGGAGCGTCTTCTTTTTTGTTTTTGTTTTGGTTTTTTTTTGCTTGGTTTTCTTAGTTTTTTGAATAAAGTGGTTGGACCCCCTCTTTCATACATTGGTTTGCAAATAGTTTGGTTTGGTTTGGAAAAGAGTAGGAAAGTTCATTCTTATGTGGTAAAAAGAGCTTGTTTTTGACTGTGGCATATGCTTTGTCATGCCATGCTTGATATTGTTTTGGCTTTATGCTTAGTATTCTTTGCTGTAGCATGACTTGTTATAGACAATTGAGATTGCTTAATGTGCCTTGGATGAATCATGCGTTGTTTTAGCATATTAAAGCATAGTATAGTGGTATTCTCCTTTGATGCTTTACTTGGGTTGACTTGGCACATGCTCACACCATGTTATGACTATCTCAAGTCACATAGCCTTTATGATCCTTTAGTTTTAAACTTGTAGTATCACTTTATGCTTTGATCAATGATATTTTCTTGCTCTGCATGATTATGGCCATTATTGCTCTCTTAGTTTGACACTCCCAGTCTTTTGCTAGGCTCCACAACAAAGTATGAGTTCCACTCATGCATCCAACTCCCTAAACCAAGTTATTCCAAAGAGTCCACAATACCTCCCTACTAGCTTATGCTATTCCAAGTATATTCATGCTTTTGTTTACCTTCCAAATTAAACTTGTTATGAGAAAACTAGCGATTAAAGCTCTCACGAACTTGATGGCACACTTTACTTTATTGCCTCTAATAAACTTGAACCATTGGGTCCTTCTTTGTTGCGTATATGCTTGTGCTTTATAAGTTGAAATTACCAGAACCATGTTTCATGGGGAACGCTTTCAACATTGCACTTGTACTTTGTACCCCGTTGATATCATGGTCTTTTGCTTAAGGATGCCGGCGGTGTGAAATAAAAGTGGAACTTGTAAGATCATGGAGTTTGTATGTGTGTTAGAGAAACGCCTGGGCCGCTAGCCTAAGCCATGCCTAATCATGGTGGAAACTTTCAGCATCACCATAATGAGCATTCTATGAAGCATCCTCAATAAAAACATATGCAAATAGCAAATAAAAAGATCACTGAGATGCTCATTGTCTACGTGCCTTGTCATTTTGATGATGGGAAAGCTGCCGTATCATGTATGACAAGAGCTTGCTCATGACTGAATTTCAATAGCATGAGGATCGGTCTTCGTAAGTAAGGGGCATGAGATTTCGGTTTATAACTTGTCAAGCATATGCTCTTAGTTGTGTCACTTTAACCTTAATCACCTTCAAGATGCTTATGATAAGGGCAATGAGAGCTGAAAGCTATAAGTACCATAATTTTTGGAAGCTCTTTATGAGACTTGAATCCCTACTTCCTTTTTACAAAGGCCTTTCTTCCACCATTATATTTGAGTCTCCACCTTCTATCTTTATGCACCTACTTTGAGAGCATAGTGGCCATTCTTAGTTCTATGTGCATTGTCCCAAGACTAGTTGATTGTTGCATACTTTGATATTTCTTGTTTTAAACTATTGTATCTAGTCACTCTTATGAACTTTGAAGGTGTCCTATGCATTTATATTTGCTACTCTATTGAGGGACAAGCTGAATACTAGTATGCTATGTTTTCTTTATGTGAAACAAACAAACGTCTTGCAAAGCATTGTTATTCATGAATCTTTTGTTTGTGCCTTTTCATGTTGCATCATAGTTTCTTTACGTATTGCTAGAACTTTGTCTTTCATGTTATGATTGAAATACTATGATCCCAGCTTTGAATGTTTTACAAATACTTTGATCAAGTCTTTGATGGTGCATGTCACCTCAAAAACTATTCTTTCTTTTTATCACTTACCTACTCGAGGACGAGAAGGAGTTAAGCTTGGGTATGTTGATACATTGCAAATGTATCTATAATTTTGATGTTCCATGCTTGGTTTTGTCCACTTTCTTGTGTTTTGTTCCAAGTTTGGAGAACTTTTCAAATGATTTCTTGGACTAACCTATTAACAAGAGCCACAGTGCCAGCTGCCTATTTTCTGCTGTTTTTGGTTCCAGGAAAGTCAAAAAATGAATATTCTCGGAATTGGACGGGACAAAAGCCAAAGTGCCTATTTTTCCGGAAGTCATCAAGTGCCAGAGTACGAGACGGAGAGGGGCCAGGGGGCCACCACACCACCTGGCCGCGCGGCCCAGACTGGCCCGCGCCAGGGGGTGGTGAGGTTAGCCCTGACACCCCCCCGGCCTCCCCTTCCGACTATAAGATGCCCTCGGGACGTAAACCCTAAGTGCCTGATCAAAAATCCACGAAAAAGTCTGTAGCCGCCGTCATCTCCATCCCTAGATCGGGAGGGATCTGAAGCTCTTCCCGGCACCCTACCGGAGAGGGGAATTCACCCTGTAGGCCTTCTTCATCACCATGCAAGCCTCCGGTGTGATGCGTGAGTAGTTCATCCTTGGACTACGGATCCATGTAGTAGCTAGATGGCTGGTTCTCCTCCTTTGTGCTTTCATTTTTAGATCTTGTGAGCTCCATTCATGATCAAGATCATCTATTTGTAATCATACATGTTGTGTTTGCGGGGATCTGATGGATATTGAGATGCTATTTCAGATTGATTATTGATTCTATCATGTCTTTGTTATTTGTGTCTTGCATGCTTTCCATTGTTAGTAGCTATCTTGGCCAAGTAGATGCTATTAACTCCAAGAGTTAGTATTTATGCTCGATAGTGGGGTCATGCCTCTGGTAATCTGGGGAAGTGACAGAAATCTCTAAGGTACTAGATGTGCTGTTGCTACTAGGGAGAAAACAACAATCCTTTGTTCATAGAACAATCGTATTGTTTACTTTACACGCAGTTCGTAAAGCAATAATCTATTGCTTGCAACTTAATACTGGAGGGGGTTCGGATGATAACCTGAAGGTGGATTATTAGTCATAGATGTAGTTGGATGGCGGTCTATGTATAATGTTGTAATGCACAATCAAGTCTCAAAGGAGTCAAGATGATTAGTATATGCATGTATTTCTTTCTCGGTGTTTGTCAATTGCCCCGCTGTAATTTGTTCACCCAGCATATTATCTATCTAAGGAGAGCCACCTCTAGTGAACTATGGATCCCGGTCCTTTTCTTTACATACAATCTACAATCTTTTACTGCTTTGTGTTTACTTTCTGCAAACTTTTACTTCTTTCCATTCGATACGTTTAATCCTTTGTTTTCAGCAAAACACGGTGATATTGATAACCTCATCGCAAGTTGGGGACAAAGTTCTGTGGTTGTGTTGTGCAGGTCTCCACGTTGCTACTAGCACCGGTAGAGCGCCCTGCCAAAGCTCAGCTAGTAACACCTGTGGGGTGTTTCCTTGCTCCTACTGGTTCGATTAAACCTTGGTTTCATAACTGAGGGAAACTTGCTGCTCTGCTCATCATACCTTCCTCTTGGGGTTCCCAACAAGCTCTACATCAACACCGCCATCAAGCATTTTTCTGGGCGCCGTGCATTGAGCCATCAAGATGGTCAGAATCTTTCAAGATATTTCACCGAACAGGTTGATTACAGATCTAATTAAGCCAAGATATCTAAGAAACCTGATTGAATATAGAACTATAAATGCCACTTAATTTTAGCTTATTTCATAAATTGAGTGCAGAACTATGTTACATGTTTGAGAGAACAGATCAACCGAGCACAAAATGACAACCAATTCGAACAAACAGACCAAATGCAGAACAATGTCAAACGATCAGATCGAGTACAAAACTAATTCTAGGGAATGATTGAGCGAACTAAGGATCTTATAAGCATACCATGGGGATCGACCAACTGACCGCCGGCCTGTGTGCGTCTCAAAAAGAACGGCGCCACCAACAATGGTGTCAGGCCGCCCCGGCTGATAGACGGAGTGTGAATGTTTTGGTCCGTGGCTTGTGGTTTTGACCGCCTGCGTGTCTCCAGAAGAATGGCACAAAGAGACAGTAGCTGGCTGCTAGAGTGAAGACACGAGTTGGAAGGCACGAGTAGGAAAGTTTTGGCACGCGCGGGGTATGTGTCCTGGTTGTCAACAATTTTCACGCGAAAATATCGGGAAAAAATTTCTCCCTCGTTTTGTTCTTCCTTGTTGAGGTCTAGAATTTTTATTACTGAGCCCATGAAATTAGCCTATTAGACCCAATCATAGCCCAAAACCTTCAATTCGGCCTTTTCATTGTCTTGTGGCCGCCGACCATACCACATTTAGTTTCGGAGTGAGCCCATGAAGAATAGGGCATCCGCCCCCAATTATCCCAGAATCTTTTTAATTCGGCCTTTATGGTCATCCCCTTCCCCAGCCCTTCCCAGAAAAAGCTCTGCCTACCTATGTTGTTTTGTTGAAACTACTGCATTACTAGTAAGTTCCACGTACCCTGCACGTGAGAACCAGATAATAGAAATATGACATATCATCACTATATAAAATTATAATAGATAATTTTCAAAAAAAAATTGATCGACATATATATAGTATGTGTGTATATTTGGTCCTTAACTTTGTACCATGTATATTTAGACCTAGCAATGGACCGATGTCAAAACAGTGGACGGGGCCGAAAAAAGTCCATCATGCGCACGTTTTATTTTCAGAGAGGCTGACACATGGGACCTAGCAGCGCGGCCTTATAGAGATGCTGCATCGAGCAACATTGCCAAGTTCAAAATAGGGAGGCGTGCGCGAGAAAAAAGTCCAGCATGGTGAGAGGCTAACATGGAGGACCCAACAACATTATCAAGTTCGACCCAAAAAAATAGTCCAACATACACACACGCCTTTTCAAGGCCAGGGAGTTGTTTTTTTAGCACAGGGTCAGGGAACTACTGAGCACAGGCCGGTGAAATTTGAGAAAGGATCCCGTGGAGCATAGACAAGAACATTTTGATTCGGCCTTATCAGGGTCAAGGGGCTGCTTAGCACAACCCAGTGAAATTTAAGAAAGGAGCCCATGGAGTACAGCGTATGTAGACGGACCATGTAGAATAGCGCAAAATATTTTTAATTCGGCCTTTTGAGCATTGCCCCCCACTTCTTAAAAAAACTTCGCTATATTTTTAAGAAACTAGTCCATTATATATGTGGCATTTTATAAATTGAAATGCCAGGAGGCTGCGCTTTTATTTTTAAAAATATAAACACGGACACACGACATCTTTTCAAAAACATTAAAACATAATTTGAAGGTACTAAGGAATGTTTAATAATATATTTTCTATAAATATCTTTGGCGTAGTGGCGACACACATAGTTTAAATCTATTGAATGTCCAAAACAGTAGACGCGGCCGAAGAAAGGTCTATCATACATACACACATTTCATTTAAAGATAGACCGACATATGGGTCCCACTAGCGTGGCCTTATACAGGTGCTTTATGGAGCAACGTTGACAAGTTCGAAACAGGGAGGCGCGAGCGAGAAGAAAGTCCATTATGCACACGTTTGTTCTAATGAGAGGCTGACATGGGGGGACCCAGCTGCCTGAAAAAACGGCTGATACAGCGAGTAACGTTATCAAGTTCGAAACACAGAGCGCGAGCAGAGAAAAAATTCAATCATACAACCGATCCTTCTAATGAGAGGTTGTCATGTGGGACCCAGCTGCGTGACCAAACAGCAGATTTGTCAAGCAACGTTATCTAGTTAGGAACAGGATGACGCTAGAGTAGGAGAAAAAGTTCGTCATACCCACGATTCTTCTAATGTAAGACTAACATAAGGAACTAACCAACACGGCTGATGTAGCGAGCAACGCTATCTAGTTTGGAACACGGAGGCGTGACCGAGGAAAAAAATTCTATCATACACATGTTTCTTCTAATGAGAGGATGACATTTAGGGTCTAGGAGTTTGATTAAACGGCCGATGCAGCGAGCAACGCTATCAAGTTCGGAACACGAAGGCATGATAGAGGGTAAAAAATCCATCATACACACGTTTCTTCTAATGAGAGGATGACATATGGGGCCTAGCATCGTGATTAAATGGTAGATCCATCGAACATTTCTATCAAGTAAGGAACAGGGTAGCGCGAGCGAAGGAAAAAAATCCATCATACACACGTTTCTTCTAATGAGAGGATGACATGTGGGGCTCAGGAGGTTGGTTAAATGGTAGATGCGTCGAGCAGCTATATCAACACGGAATGGGGTAGCGCCAGCGAAGGAAAAAATTCCATCATATACACGTTTCTTCTAATGAGAGGATGACATGTGGGTCCCAGGAGGTTGATTAGATGGTAGATGCATCGAGCAGCGCTATCAACTTCGGAATAGGGTAGCGCGAGCAAAGGAAAAAAATTCCATCATACACACGATCCTTCTAATGATAGGCTGACATGTGGGACCTAGCAGCCTGTCTAAATAGCAGACGCGTCGAGCTACATTACCGAGTTCAAATCAGGGAGACGCAACCAAAAAGTAAGGTCCGCTAGAGACACTGACATCCGGGACCCACATGCCTCAAAAGATTTTGGCGAGTCAACATCGCGCGAGGAGACAAAAATCTTGCTTATGCCACACGCTGACCGAGCTTCTTCCATGTTTTTAGCAGATCCGTCGTAGTAGAGGGCCGGAAAACCGGAAAAAAAAGTTTTCCATCGTCCACGACCGAGCCGAGAATTTCGTCGCAGAAGACGCGCCTTCTACGACGACCGTTAGACCAATTCGTTGTGGAAGGAAACTTTTCTTGTAGTGTTTTTTCATAAACCACATGGATCCACCAGTGTCATTGTATGTGTGTTATTTTCATAAACCACCAGTAGATTCATTGCATGTGTGCTCTTTCAATAAACCACATGAATCCACAAGAGTCATTTGCATGTGTGTTCCTTTCCGAAACCACATTGATCCACTAGTGTCATTGCATATGTGTTCTTTTCCTAAACCACCACTAGTCTCATTGCATGTGTGTTATTTTACTAAACCACATGGATCCACAAGTGTCATTTGCATGTGTGTTCTTTTCATAAACCACCATCATTGTCACTGCATGTGTGTTCCTTTCCTAAACCACATGAATCCACCAGTGTTATTGCATGTGTGTTCTTTTCCTAAACCACCACTAGAGTCATTGCACGTGTGCTCTCTTCATAAACTACCACTAGAGACAGACTAGTGCAAATTTGCATGTGTGCTCTTTTCCTAAACCACCAATAGAGTCATTGCATGTTTGTTCTTTTCCTAAACTACCACTAGAGTCATTGCATGTGTGTTCTTTTCATAAACCACAACTAGAGTCATTGCATGTTTGTTCTTTTCATAAACCACATGGATCCACCAGTGTTATTGCATGTGTGTTCTTTTCATAAACCATAACTAGATTCATTGCATGGGTGCTCTTTCCATAAACCACATGGATCCACAAGAGTCATTTGCATGTGTGTTCCTTTCCTATACCACATGGATCCAACAATGCCATTGAATGTGTGTTCTTTTCCTAAACCACCATTAGTCTCATTTCATGTGTGTTATTTTACTAAATCACATGGATCTACCAGTGTCATTGCATGTGTGTCATTTTCATGAACCACCACTAGAGTCATTTCATGTTTGTCCTTTTCCTAAACCACCACTAGAGTCATTGTATGTGTGTTATTTTCATAAACAACTTGGATCAACCATTGTCATTGCATGTGTTTTCTTTTAATAAACCATAGCTAGAGTCATTGCATGTGTGTTATTTTCCTAAACCACCACAAGTGTCTTTGCATGTGTGTTATTTTACTAAACCACATGGATCCACCAGTGTCATTTGCATGTGTGTTCTTTTCATAAACGACCACCAATGGCATTGCATGTGTGTTATTTTACTAAACCACTTAGATCCACCAGAGCCATTGCATGTGTGTTCTTTTCATAAACCAGAACTAGAGTAATTGCATATTTGTTCTTTTCATAATCCACATGGATCCACCAGTGTCATTACTTGTATGTTCATTTGATAAACCACCACTAGATTCATTGCATGTGTGTTCTTTCCACCAAAGTCATTTTCATGTGTGTTCTTTTCATAAACCACTGCCAGATTCATTGCATGTGTGTTCCTTTCCTAATCCACCACTAGAGTCATTGCATGTGTGATATTTTCATAAACCACTTGGATCGACTAGTGTCATTGCATGTGTGTTCTTTTCATAAACCATAACTAGAGTCATTGCATGTGCGTTATTTTCCTAAACCACCACAAGTGTCATTGCATGTGTGTTATTTTACTAAACCACATGGATCCACCAGTGTCATTTGCATGTTTGTTCTTTTCATAAACCACCACCATTGTCATTGCATGTCTGTTCCTTTCCTAAACCACATGAATCCACCATTGTCATTGCATGTGTGTTGTTTTCCTAAACTTCCACTAGAGTCATTGCATGTGTTCTCTTTTCATAAACCATAACTAGAGTAATTGCATGTTTGTTCTTTTCATAAACCACATGGATCCACCAGTGTCATTGCATGTGTGTTCTTTTCCTAAATCACCACTACTGTCATTGGATGTGTGCTACTTTCCTCAACCACATGGATCCACCAATGGCATTGCATGTCTTTGCATGTGTGTTATTTTCCTAAACCACCACTAGTGTCATTGCATGTTTCCTATTTTTATAAACCACAAATAGAGTCATTGCATGTCTGTTCTTTTCATAAACCACATGTATCCACCAGTGTCATTGCATGTGTGTCCTTTTCATAATCCACAACTAGAGTCACTGCATGTTTGTTCTTTTCATAAACCACTTGGATCCACCAGAGTCATTGCATGTGTGTTCTTTTCATAAACCACAACTAGAGTCATTGCATGTTTATTCTTTTCATAATCCACATGGATCCGCCAGTGTCATTACATGTGTGTTCTTTTCATAAACCACCACTAGATTCATTGCATGTGTGTTCTTTCCATAAACCACATGGATCTACCAGTGTCATTTGCATGTGTGTTCTTTTCATAAACCTCCACAAGTGTCATTGCATGTGTGCTCCTTTCCTAAACCACATGGATCCACCAGTGTCATTGCATGTGTGTTCTTTTCATAAACCACCACTAGTGTCATTGCATGTGTGTTACTTTACTAAACCGCATGGATCCACTAGTCACTACAAGAAAAGTTTCCTTCCACAACGAATTGGCCTCATGGTCGTTGTAAAAGGAGCGTCTTCCGCGACGAAATTCTCGGCTCGACCGTGGCTGATGGAGAACTATTTTTTTCCGGTTTCACGTTCCTCTACTACGATGCATCTGCTAAAAACATGGAGGAAGCTCGCTGGCGCGTGACAGAAGCATGATTTTTGTTTCCTCGCACGATATTGACTTGCCGAAGTCTTTTGAGGTGTGTGGGTCCCGGATGTCAGTGTCTCTAGCGAACCATACTTTTCGGTCACACCTCCCTGATTTGAACTCGATAACGTAGCTCGAGGCGTCTGCTGTTTCGTCAAGCTGCTAGGTCCCACATGTTAGCCTCTCATTAGAAGGATTGTGTGTATGATCGAATTGTTTTCCTTCGCTCGCGCTACCCTGTTTCGAAGTTGATAGCGTTGCTAGATGCATCTTCGATCTAATCAAACTCCTGGGACCCACATGTCATCCTCTCATTAGAAGAAACGTGCGTATGATGGAATTTTTTTGTTCGCTGGCGCTACCCCGTTACGAGTTGATAGCACTGCTCGACGCATCTACCGTTTAACCAACCTCCTGAGCCCCGCATGTTATCCTCTCATTAGAAGAAACGTGTGTATGATGGATTTTTTCCTTCGCTCGCGCTACCCTGTTCCGGGACATGATAGTGTTGTTCGATGCATCTACCGTTTAATCATGATGATGGGCCCCACATGTCATCCTCTCATTAGTAGAAACGTGTGTATGATGGAATTTTTTCCTTTGATGGTGCTACCTTATTCCAAGTTGATAGCGTTGCTCGACGCACTACCGTTTAACCAACCTCCTGAGCCCCACATGTCATCCTCTCATTAGAAGAAACGTGTGTATGATGGATTTTTTCCTTCGCTCGCGCTACCCTATTCCGAACTTAATAGCGGTGTTCGATGCATCTACCATTTAATCATGCTGCTGGGCCCCACATGTAATCCTCTCATTAAAAGAAACGTGTGTATGATGGATTTGTTACCCTCTGTCGCGCCTTCGTGTTCCGAACTTGATAGCTTTGCTTGCTGCATCAGTCGTTTATTCAGGCTGGTGGGTCCCTTTTGTCTGCCTCACATTAGAAGAATCGTGGGTATGATGGAATTTTTTTCCTCTCTAGCGCTACCTGTTGGAGATATGCCCTAGAGGCAATAATAAATATAGTTATTATTATATCTTTGTGTTTATGATAAATGTTTACATTCATGCTATAGTAGTATTAACAAGGAAACATTAATACTTGTGTGATTTGTAAACGTAATTTGAAGTCCCTAGTAAAGCCTCTATATAATACTAGCTTGTTGGTTAATAGGTGATTGTGGTTTCCCTATCATGAACATTGAGATGTTATTAACAACAAGATCATATCGTTAGGAGAATGATATGGTGGACATACTCCTATAGATAAGCGTAGCATAAAGATCAAGTCATTTTAATAGTTCAATTGCTATATGGTTTCTGATACATAGTTATCTGATTCCTTCGACCATGAGATCATGCATATCACCTTTGCCGGATGGATGCTTTGATGACATCAAACACCACACCGTAACTGGGTGGCTATAAAGGTGTCATTGAGTGTTCAGAAAGTATTGGTTGAAACACATGGATCAAGAGTGGGATTTGTCCATCCATATGACGGATAGATATACTCTGGGCCCTCTCGGTGAAATGTCATCCAATTAGCTTGCAAGCATGTGACTGTCTCACAAGGGATCACATATCACGGGAACGAGAAAAGAGTACTTATCAGTAACGAGGTTGAACTAGGTATGCAGAGATACCGACGATCATAACCTCGGATAAGTAAACTATCATGAGACAAAGGAAATTGATATCGTATGTAAGTGGTTCATTCGATCGCAAAGTAATCGTAGAAATATATGGGAGCCATATGAATTTCCAGATTCCTCTATTGTTTATTGATCGGAGAAGTGTCTCGATCATGTCCGCATAATTCACGAACCGTAGGGAGACACACTTAAGGATTCGACGTTGTTTGAGTAGTTATGGAATGATGAGAAAGAGACCGAATGTTGTTCAGAGTCTCGAATGGGATTCGGGATATCACGAGGAGATCCGGAATGGTCCGAAGAATAAGATTCATATAAGGAAAGTCCCGTTTCAGAATTGGGGAATGGTTCCGGTGTTTTCGTCGGGAACATTCTAGAAGGTTCCGGAATGTCCGGCACTCCGGGGGGGTGGAAGGGTACATGAATGTGTCATTGTAAGTTGGAATGATTGCATCATGTACTAGGTGTCTTTGCTGTCCAAAATAAAGGGTTTATTTAAATCCTAAATTGAAAAGTCAAACGGCTAGTTTGAAAGTCAAACGGCAATTTTTTGGAAAGAGGAGGAGAAGTGGAAACCGAGTTGGGGAGGGATTCCCTCCTCCCCAAGCCGGTGCCCCACCCAAGCCGAGTTGGGGAGGGACTCCACTCCCTCCCCTTGGCCGGCCAGCCCCTCCACCTATATAAGGAGGGGCAGGGCTCCCTCCTAGTATACAAGTCCCTCTCCTCTAATCCTAAACCCTAGCCACAGCCTAGGGATTTCTCCCAAGCCGTCAAGTTAGAGCTTCTAATTGCCCTAGCCTCCGGTTTAGAGCTTTCTAATTGGTGTGTCTAAACCCTAGATCACCAAAGCTCTCTCATACTCCACCATACTCGCTCCGGCTTAAGGCGAAGCCCTGCGAGATCTCCCCTCTACTTCCGGTACCACGCCGTTGTGCTGCCGGAATCATGAGGAGAGTGCTACAACCTCCGCTGCCTGCTGGAACAAGGGAGAGGAAGGTATTCGTCGAGTACCGAACGTGTGACCGACTGCGGGAGCGCTGCCGGAACACGGCGCCGGAAGGATCGTCTACGCGATCTTGAGATCGGAAAGAGTACGACTACATCACCCACGAGAATCTGCTCTCGTTAAACACTTTGGAATCTTCGAGGGTGAGTTATTCCATCGACTCGTTGCTACAATCTAGTAGATAGATCTTGGCTTGTTTGTTTGTATGCGGTAGAAAATTTTTGTTTTCCATGCTACGAAACCCTACAGTGGTATCAGAGCTGTGTCTATATGTAGATTTGTTGCACGAGTAGAACACAATGGTCATTGTGGGCATTGATGCTTTTATTGTCGATTGCTTCTTGTGTAATTTGCATCTTGCGGGATGTTGGGATGAAGTGGCCCGGGCTAACCTTACATGACATCGTTCATGAGACTTGCTCCACGCTTGACATGCAACTCGTATTGCATAAGTGGTTTTGCGGGTGCCTGTTTCTCCCAGCATAGTGGAGATCCAATTTACAACGGGTGATTAACAATACTAGTATCAATGTTGTGGTTCTTGTTCGTAAGTTAGAACGACACTTATTGAAAGCCCCAAACCACGTAAAATATGCAAAGAAAGTAGAGGCGTCTAACTTTGTTTTGCAGGGGTGTGCAGTGATGTGATATGGCCATGATTGTGATTATATTTGATGTATGCAATGTTCCTTATTGTAAGTTGGCAACCGGCAGGAGCCATATGGTTGTCTTTAATTTATGTTAAGACCCGCGTGTCTATTCAAAGTAGTTGTAATAGTTGAAGCCGGTGGACGACAACCATGGAGAAGCGTCATTGACCTTGATGCAATGCCGGTGATGATGGAGATCATGTTCGTGCTTGAAGATGGAGATTGGAAGCACAAAGAAGAAAGGCCATATCATATCACATATTATGAATTGCATGTGATGTTAATCCTTTATGCATCTTGTATTGCTTAGTAGACGACGGTAGCATTATAAGATGATCCCTCATGCACATAAATTTCAAGTTCTAAAGTGTTCACCCTTAGTATGCACCGTTGCTAAAGCTTGTTGTTTCGAAGCACCACGTGATGATCGGGTGTGTTAGATTCCGCGAGTGAATACAACGTAAGCAAGCCAGATTTGCTTATGCGGTAGCTAAGGTTTGATCTTGACGAGCCTAGCATGTACAGACATGGTCTCAGGAACACGAATCATCGAAAGGTAAAACATGAATCATATAGTAGATATGATGAACATGTCGATTGTTCGCCATTGAAACTATATCAACTCTCGTGATGATCGGTTTTGATATGGTGGATTTGGTTCGTGTGATCACTAAAACAATGTGAGGGATGTTTTTTTGAGTGGGAGTTCACCTAGATTAAACTTTATTATTAATTTGAACTCAATTTGTCATAAACTTAGTCTAAACTATTGCAAATATGTTGTAGATCAATGGCAGCCCCTACCATCAATTTTAATGCGTTCCTAGAGAAAGAAAAGTTGAAAAACAATGGAAGCAACTTCGCGGATTGGTTCCGCAATTTGAGGATTGTCCTCATAGCTGGTAATTTGACCTATGTGCTGGATGCACCGCTGGGTGACCCACCTGCAGCTGATGCTACCGATGAAGTAAAGAATGTTTACCTTGCTCGGAAGAATCAGTACTCCATAGTTCAGTGTGCTATCTTGTATGGTTTAGAATCAGAGCTTCAGAAAAGGTTTGAGAATTCAGACCCACATGATATTGTCCGTGATCTCAAATTGATCTTTGAGACTCACGCGGCGATTGAGAGTTATGAGGCTTCTGAAAAGTTCTTTAACTACAAGATGGAAGAGGGCAGCTCCGTCAGTGAGCATGTGCTTAAGATGTCTGGGCACGCAAACAAACTTCAAAGCTTGGGTATAGTGATTCCTAATGCTTTGGGGATTTACCGTGTCCTCCAATCACTACCACCAAGTTACAAGAACTTTGTGATGAACTACAACATGCAGAACATGAACAAGCAGTTGCCAGAACTGTTTGCTATGTTAAAGTCTCCAGAAGTGGAGATCAAGAAAGAGCACCAAGTGTTGTTGGTCAATAAGACCACCAAATTCAAGAAAGGCAAGTCTAAGCAGAAGGGACACTTCAAGAAGGGTGGCAAGAAAGTTGCCACACCGACGAAGAAGACCAAGGCTGGACCCAAGCCTGATACTGAGTGCTTTTACTTCAAAGGAGAAGGTCACTGGAAGCGGAATTGCCCAAAGTACTTGGCAGATTTGAAGAACGGCAACATCAAGAAGAAAGGTATATCTGATATACATGTTATTGATGTGTATCTCACTAGTATTCGTAGTAGTGCCTGGGTATTTGATACTGGTTCGGTTGCTCTTATTTGTAACTCGAAACAGGAGCTGCAGAATAAACGGAAGCTAGTGAAGAACGAGGTGACGATGCGCGTGGGAAACGGATCAAAGGTTGATGTGATCGCGGTCGGCACGCTACCCCTTCATCTACCATCGGGATTAGTTTTATACTTAAATAATTGTTATTTGGTGCATGCGTTGAGCATGAACATTATATCGGGATCTTGTTTATTGCGAGACGGTTACTTTTTTAAATCCGAGAATAATGGTTGTTCGATTTATATGAGTAATATGTTTTATGCACATGCACCTTTGATAGATGGTCTATTCTTGTTGAATCTCGATGGTGGAAATACACATATTAATAACATTGAAGCTAAACGTTTGAAATCAAGCGATAACTCGACCTATATGTGGCACTGTCGTCTTGGTCACATTGGAGTGAAGCGTATGAAGAAACTCCATTCCGATGGACTTCTTGAATCACTTGATTTTGAATCACTTGAAAGATGCGAAGCATGTCTGATGGGTAAAATGACTAAGACTCCATTTTCTGGTATGATGGAGCGAGCTACGGACTTATTGGAAATCATACATACCGATGTGTGTGGTCCAATGAGTGTAGCATCGCGCGGTGGTTATCGTTATGTTCTTACCTTCACGGATGACTTGAGTAGATATGGGTATATCTATTTCATGAAACATAAGTCCGAAACTTTCGAGAAGTTTAAGGAGTTTCAAAGTGAGGTAGAGAATCAACGTAACAAGAAGATTAAATTTCTACGTTCTGATCGTGGAGGTGAATATCTAAGTTACGAGTTTGGCGAGCATTTGAAGAAATGCGGAATACTTTCACAATCGACACCGCCAGGAACACCACAGCGTAATGGTGTGTCTGAACGTCGTAATCGAACTCTCTTAGATATGGTTCGTTCTATGATGTCACTTAAAGATTTGCCGCTATCATTTTGGGGTTATGCATTAGAAACAGCCGCATTCACTTTAAATAGGGCACCGTCTAAATCCGTTAAAACAACACCTTATGAATTATGGTTTGGGAAGAAACCTAAATTGTCGTTCCTTAAAGTTTGGGGATGCGAAGCCTATGTAAAGAAGTTACAGCCGGACAAGCTTGAACCCAAAGCGGAAAAATGCGTCTTCATAGGATACCCGAAGGAAACTATTGGGTATACTTTCTATAATAGATCCGAAGGCAAAATCTTCGTTGCCAAGAATGGATCCTTTCTAGAGAAGGAATTTCTCTCGAAAGAATTGACTGGAAGGAAAGTAGAACTCGACGAGGTTGTCGAACCTTCTCTCGAAATTGCGAGTAGCGCAGCGCCGTAAGAAGTTCCTATGGTGCCTGCACCAATTAGAGAGGAAGCTAATGATGATGATCATGAAACTTCGGTCGAAGTTGCTATAGAGCCTCGCAGGTCAACGAGAACTCGTACCACTCCAGATTGGTATGATCCCGTTATGAGTGTCATGTTGGTGGACAACACCGATGACCCTGAGACATATGAGGAAGCGATGATGAGCCCAGATTCCAATAAATGGCAGGAAGCCATGAAATCCGAGATTGGATCCATGTACGAAAACCAAGTATGGACTTTGGTGGACTTACCGGATGGCCGGAAGGCTGTCGAGAACAAATGGATCTTCAAGAAGAAAACAGATGCTGATGGTAATGTAACTGTCTATAAAGCTCGACTTATCGCAAAAGGGTTTCGACAAATTCAAGGAGTTGACTACGATGAGACTTTCTCACCAGTAGCGAAGCTAAAGCCTGTAAGGATTATGTTAGCAATCGCTGCATATTACGATTATGAGATATGGCAGATGGATGTCAAAACAGCATTCCTCAATGGTGACATTGATGAAGAGTTGTATATGATGCAACCCAAAGGTTTTGTCGATCCTAAAGATGCTAACAAGGTATGCAAACTTCAACGGTCCATCTATGGATTGAAGCAAGCATCCCGAAGTTGGAATCAATATTTTGATAAGGTAATCAAAAGTTTTGGTTTTATACAAACTTATGGAGAAGCTTGTATTTACAAGAAAGTGAGTGGGAGCTCTGTAGCATTCTTAATACTATATGTGGATGACATATTGTTGATTGGGAATGATGTAGACCTTCTTAATAGTGTCAAAGAATATTTGAATAATAGTTTTTCAATGAAGGATCTTGGCGAAGCAGCTTACATATTAGGCATAAAGATTTATAGATATAGATCAAAACGCCAAATATCATTGTCACAAAGTACATATTTGGACAAAGTTCTAAAGTGGTTTGGAATGGAAGATAGCAAGAAAGGGTTCTTGCCCATGTTGCCCAATACGACCTTGAGTAAAACTCAAAGTCCGACATCGGCAGAAGATAGAGAAAGGATGAGTAAGACTCCCTATGCCTCAGCCATAGGATCTCTAATGTATGCCATGCTATGTACTAGACCCGACATTGCATATGCTGTTAGTTTGACTAGCAGATATCAAAGTGATCCAGGAGTGGATCATTGGACAACGGTCAAAAACATCCTTAAGTACTTGAGAAGAACTAAGGATATGGTTCTTTCTTATGGAGGTGATGAACAACTCGTTGTTAATGGTTACACCGACGCTAGTTGGAACACCGATCCGGATGATTCTAAATCACAATCTGGATACGTATTTATTTTGAATGGTGCAGCAGTTAGCTGGAGGAGTGCAAAGCAAAGCGTTGTGGCGAGATCTTCAACTGAATCGGAATACATGGCTGCTTCGGAGGCTTCACAAGAAGCGATATGGATGAAAGAGTTCATTACAGAGCTGGGTGTGGTTCCTAGTGCGCTGGACCCAGTATCTATCTACTGTGATAACATGGGCGCCATAGCCAATGCGCAAGAACCAAGGTCACACAAGAAGCTGAAGCACATCAAGCTACATTTTCACGCTATTCGAGAACATATCCAAGATGGGGATATAAAGATTTGCAAAGTACACACAGATCTGAATGTGGCGGATCCGTTGACTAAACCTCTCCCGAGGGCAAAACATGACCAGCACCAAACTGCCATGGGTGTTCGGTATATTACCATGTAATCTAGATTAGATGACTCTAGTGCAAGTGGGAGACTATTGGAGATATGCCCTAGAGGCAATAAAAAATATAGTTATTATTATATCTTTGTGTTTATGATAAATGTTTACATTCATGCTATAATAGTATTAACAAGGAAACATTAATACTTGTGTGATTTGTAAACCTAATTTGAAGTCCCTAGTAAAGCCTTTGTATAATACTAGCTTGTTGGTTAATAGATGATTGTGGTTTCCCTATCATGAACATTGAGATGTTATTAACAACAAGATCATATCGTTAGGAGAATGATATGGTGGACATACTCCTATAGATAAGCGTAGCATAAAGATCAAGTCATTTTAATAGTTCAATTGCTATATGCTTTCTGATACATAGTTATCTGATTCCTTCGACCATGAGATCATGCATATCACCTTTTCCGGATGGATGCTTTGATGACATCAAACACCACACCGTAACTGGGTGGCTATAAAGGTGTCATTGAGTGTTCAGAAAGTATTGGTTGAAACACATGGATCAAGAGTGGGATTTGTCCATCCATATGACGGATAGATATACTCTGGGCCCTCTCGGTGAAATGTCATCCAATTAGCTTGCAAGCATGTGACTGGCTCACAAGGGATCACATATCACGGGAACGAGAAAAGAGTACTTATCAGTAACGAGGTTGAACTAGGTATGCAGAGATACCGACGATCATAACCTCAGATAAGTAAACTATCGTGAGACAAAGGGAAATTGATATCGTATGTAAGTGGTTCATTCGATCGCAAAGTAATCGTAGAAATATGTGGGAGCCATATGAATTTCTAGATTCCTCTATTGGTTATTGATCGGAGAAGTGTCTCGATCATGTCCGCATAATTCACGAACCGTAGGGAGACACACTTAAGGATTCGACGTTGTTTGAGTAGTTATGGAATGATGAGAAAGAGACCGAATGTTGTTCGGAGTCTCGAATGGGATTCGGGATATCACGAGGAGATCCGGAATGGTCCGGAGAATAAGATTCATATAAGGAAAGTCACGTTTCGGAATTGGGGAATGGTTCTGGTGTTTTCGTCGGGAACATTCTAGAAGGTTCCGAAATGTCCGGCACTCCGGGGGGGGGGGGGAAGGGTACATGAATGTGTCATTATAAGTTGGAATGATTGCATCATGTACTAGGTGTCTTTGCTGTCCAAAATAAAGGGTTTATGTAAATCCTAAATTGAAAAGTCAAACGGCTAGTTTGAAAGTCAAACGGCAATTTTTTGGAAAGAGGAGGAGAAGTGGAAACCGAGTTGGGGAGGGATTCCCTCCTCCCCTAGCCGGTGCCCCACCCAAGCCGAGTTGGGGAGGGACTCCACTCCCTCCCCTTGGCCGGCCAGCCCCTCCACCTATATAAGGAGGGGCAGGGCTCCCTCCTAGTATACAAGTCCCTCTCCTCTAAACCTAAACCCTAGCCATAGCCTAGGGATTTCTCCCAAGCCGTCAAGTTAGAGCTTCTAAATGCCCTAGCCTCCGGTTTAGAGCTTTCTAATTGGTGTGTCTAAACCCTAGATCACCAAAGCTCTCTCATACTCCACCATACTCGCTCCGGCTTAAGGCGAAGCCCTGCGAGATCTCCCCTCTACTTCCGGTACCACGCCGTTGTGCTGCCGGAATCACGAGGAGAGTGCTACAACCTCCGCTTCCTGCTGGAACAAGGGAGAGGAAGGTCTTCGTCGAGTACCGAACGTGTGACCGACTGCGGGAGCGCTGCCGGAACACGGCGCCGGAAGGATCGTCTACGCGATCTTGAGATCGGAAAGAGTACGACTACATCATCCACGAGAATCTGCTCTTGTTAAACACTTTGGAATCTTCGAGGGTGAGTTATTCCATCGACTCGTTGCTACAATATAGTAGATAGATCTTGCTTTTTTTTTTGTATGCGGTAGAATTTTTTTGTTTTCCATGCTACGAAACCCTACACTACCATGTTCCGAACTAGATAGCGTTGCTCGACGAATGTGCCATTTGATCATACTGCTGGGTCCCCCATTTCAGCCTCTCATTAAAAGAAAAGTGTACATGCTGAACTTTTTTCTCGCTCGCGCCTCCCTATTTCGAACTGGCTACATTGCTCGATGCAGCATTTGTATAAGTTAGCGCTGCTGGGTCCCACATATCAGCCTCTCTATAAATTAAACGTGCGTATGATGTACTTTTTTGTGGCCATGTCCGCTGTTTTGACCTTGGCAATTTGCTGGGTCCCAGATGTCAACCACCTCTATGCAGGAAATGTGTCTATGTTGGATCCCAGCTGACAACCTCTATTTGAAAGAAACGTGTATATGTTGGACTATTTTTTCGGGTCCTAGATGTCAGCCTCAGAGTACAAAAAAATGCTCAGAAAGCCCGAATTAAAAAGATTCTAGGCTAACTCGGGGCGGATGCCCTATTCGTCATGGCTTATATTCCATGGGCTCACTATTAAATTGAATGGGCTACGGTCGGTGGCCAAAAGACCACGAAAAGGCCGAATTAGAAGGTATTGGGCTATGCTTGGGGCTGATAGGCTAATTTAATGGGCTATACTTGGGCCTGCTAGGTCCGACATGTCAGCTTCTCGGTAAGTGCAACGTGTGTATCATGGACTTTTTTTCGGCCGCGTCCGCTGTTTTCACTGTGACATCCGTGTATGGTCTTACTGCTAGGGCCCTTACGTCAGCCTCTCTAGCATGTCCTGGCTTGTGGGTACCCGATGCAGCCTTGTATGTTTTGTCTAGTGGGTCCTCGATGCGAGCCTCTCTGTACAAGTATTTAAACTTTTTTTGAACCCACCCTCAAAACAAACTCCAGGGACGCTGCATGCTGGTGGGTCCGTGATGTCAGCCTCTGCTTAATGCGATATTGCTAGAAAAAAAATGTAAACCCAAGATACAAACACACACAATGGCGATTTGAACAAAAGACCTTCAAATCAAATAAACGTAAACTGAGTGCCCAATAAAACAAAGATATTTATAGAAAAATATCATTAAACTTTTATTAGTACTACAACTTCTGTATTAGTCTTCTTAAAATATTTTGTGTGTCTATGTTTATCTCTTTTAAAATATAACAGGGTAGCGCTCCTGGCATCTCAATTTATAAAATGCCACATAATGGGGTATTTTCTTAAAAACATGGGTAGGCAGAGTTATTTTTATTATGAGAGGGGGGGGGGGCAATGCAAAAAAGGCCGAATGAAAAAGAGTTTGGCTATTGATCTACGTGGGTTATATTCCATAGGCTATACTCCATGGGCTTGATTCTCAAATTTCATTGGCTATGTTCTCGGCTATGCTCCATGGGCTCCTTTAAAAGACTGAATTAAATGTTCTGGGCTAAAGAGGGGCTGAATGAGCTACTCCAAGGATCCAAATTAATGTTCTCGGATTTGGCTAGATTCGGACGTGTCTAGCACTAAACCATGACTAGATATGTCAGAATCTAGACAAATGTGAGAACATTATTTTGGATCAGATGGAGTACTATATTTCTTCTCCTAGTTAATAAAAATTGCATTGTGATGTGCTCTGCCGGATTTGAAACAAACACCTCAGCGAGGGCGGGGGAAAAGCGATAATTCTTTTTGGCAGATGTAATTGTCAAAATTTAGCAGTACAGAATAAGGTAGAAAAATTATCAACAGATTCAAAGATAATATTCGGGAGCACTTGACCAATTCAGCAGCATTTCAAAAGTGACCAATGCAGCAATACAAACAATTAAATACAATACCAGTACATTAGTATTAGTTGCACAAATGCTTTAGTAATAGCAATGACAGAACATTTGAGAGATTCAGTAGCTTTCCTGCTTGAAATTTAATAGCAGTACAGAGAGAATCCGTTCTTGTTCCAGCTAAAAAAAACTTGGCCCACGATTAGTTTGGCCTGTTCTCTGAATAGACTCAATTATTGGAGCAAGCAAAAACTGACGATCAAGTCTGCTTCTGTGTGAGTACCTCCTCCTTACGTCAATGCGTCTGTGACCGCCCATAGCAACCCAAAATTCCCAAGACAATTGTAACAATGCTATGTTTCAAAAGAAAAGCAAGACAATATGATGCACTTCATCGAACCAAGTACCAGTACATCACAGTTCGTTCTACAAAATAATGTACTAATAGTAACGACATAATATTTGACAGATTTAGTAGCATTTGGAAGATTCAGTAGTATACAATAGACCACAAAATATCACATAGATTCCCGGTTCAGATTCAGCAGCACTTGACAGAGTCAGTACAACATTTCAAAGTGACCGGTTGTGGGAGTACACAGACAGTGACCAAAAGAATTGACAGATTCAGCAATGCGGACATTGAAATTCAATAGATGTAGTAAGGACTGATTCAAAAGGAAAGAGAGACCATATTCTGCACTCAACTGGTCGATCTGAACAAGTACCGAAAAAAACTTTTGATAGGTTCAGTAGCATTTGAAAGATGTAACAGTACATAATAAGAATGAAAAATATCGACAGATTCACAGTTCACATTCAGCGTCACTTGGACATATACACAGTCATTTCAAAGTGACACATTCAGTTTGCCCTTTTCTCCGAACACTCATCATTGGAAGAAACAAAACTAACGATCAAGTCTAGTTTTGTGTGCATGCCTCCTTCTCGCATTAATATATGTGTGTGACCTCCATAGGCAACTCAAAATGCCCAAATCCTCGTAGGGGTAAACGAGTCCACAACCACAAAAGATAATGGGGAATACTGACAGGGCAGGCCAAGAAGAGTTGACCTAATGGTGGTATTTGAGTTCAACCGTTTTTCATCTGGTTCAAATGACCATTTGGCTGTTAGATTTGTATTCACCCCCATTTGGCCCCTCTGGACAATTAGTGATTATACTACGGCCCGTCCGTGAGATTTCAGCCAACTTGGGTACCGGGATGCAGTCGCCCGGGAACTTTCGGGCTGCAAACCAACAAGCCCCATTTATAGGACTCCGGTCTGAGTGGCCCATCGGATTGGTGGAACATGGTGCCGAAGCTAGTGGAGAAAATGACTCGTTAACACCCAGCGTTTGGCATCCCCGTTTCACAGAAGAGATGATTTTGTGAGATCATCCTATTTATCAAGTGTGCCTTCAGTGTCCTCCCTCCTCCCAAACTTGGGAAATCAAAAAACAAGAGGGACATGATTGGCCAATACCTCTTTGGTTTGGAGGGTATGAAGGGGTATCATCCAATCCTGGATGTCCTTATGTTTTCAGTTTTCTAAGTTTGGGAGGAGGGGAGGACACTAGAGCAAAACTTGTTTGGCAGCGCAAAAGTCCGCCAACTGGATGACTGCCCGTCTTCAACATTGTGGCCCGCACGCTGAAACGACACAGATGTATCCTAGACATGGGTGAATAGGAAATCTAAACCAATCTCAAGCTATACAATCTGATTGCACAACTGTTAGTGGACCTAAGAAATGTTTGCTTTTGTGCATAGAATCGGTAATCACAGTAGTATCCGATTTTTTTGTGAAATGCACACTACATCTAACACGCTCACATACACGCGGGTACACTCACACTATGAACGCTCACATGCAAATCCTACCCTATGAACACCTCCGAGAGACTGGACGCCATACCTTGAGGTTGACAAAGTCACCATGGGCGCCTTTGCTGTTGACGGGCATGTCACCTACCGCTAAAACAACATTGTTTGTTAAATCCTGAAATAAATCCAGATCACGCGAACAACCGTGCCAAGTCTAGGATTTGAACCTATGTGGGTTAGTTCCACCATACAGAACCCAACCACCGGATCTCAGCTCATTTTGCTCGTTCTATGCGAGTTAATCTCTAGGTGTAAACATCCTTGATGCATAGCTAGTTCCATTCTAGGTATTAAAGCTATAGCTTCAACTGTCTTCACATTTGGAACATGCATGCATCAGAATTTGATTGATTGCTCATATGAATAAGCCATTAGAATCCCTAAGGATCGCTCTTTTTGCCTCGGTGTGCATTGTATCATCAAAGGTCACTTTTACATTGAGTTTCACAAGACCAGCTGCTAGTTTATGCCATCCATGCCTCTTGATGCTAGTTTGTTTCCTCATCTTTGCCGCAACTGAGTAATTTGCTACATGTATAGTAATTTCCACTGTAGTTCGATGGGGCGATTGCAGTGTCTAGCCATTGATATGTTCCTATGCTCCCACCAAATGTATAAGTACTAGTCATAAAAATGGTATGTAGATTCGAATGGCCCAAGACTGGTGCCTTCTTCTTCTCGAGGCATATATGTGTTCAAGAGTCACTTGTCATGCCCTACCTTCTTGTAACTTCTCCTTGATGATCATATCTAGCCCTGAGGTTTTCCACACTTCTAATGCATGGTCACAAGTAAATAGAGCATGCCTAATATCTTCGTCTCTAAACACAAGTTCTCTAAACTTCCCCAAACAACCTAGAGCCTGATGAGCACATCTTAAAGCATTCTCATGCACCTTGCAGGTGATATAGTTCAAATTCAACTCGAAGTGCAGGACATTGTTGGCAGGAAACAACCTCACTATGTGACAAGTCGGGTCTCAAATTAAGTTGGGAAGTTCTCAATCCATGACATGGCCCTATCCGGTTAGATATCAATGCACAATGTAACCTCTTCACTTTGGAGGAAGGTTATTCTTAACTACATCAATCAAAGCGACATGTTTAGGCCAGGAGAGATATCCTTTGGTAGATCGCCGCACATAGAGTAACATCTTTAGGTTGAAAGGTAACACATAAGCAATTATCCCCCAAACTAACCCTTTTAGATCAAAGATATCATCAAGCCTATCATGTAGATTCATTATCGCCATCTTGGAGCAAATGACTTCATCAATATATCCAAGAGGTTGGCCATGTCATTATGGTTCTAATCAGGGGTTGGTCGCAGATAAGTGGGCTCGACCCTTGAACTTCTAGTGCACATTTCAAAACACCATCCTTCCCACGATGTCAAGGAGAGAAGACCCACATCAAGAGCTCCACCGACCTAACCCGTCGTACTACACAAAGACATCTACCACGACTCCATGATCTAGGCGGCTATTGGTGGATGGTTACAAGATCTACATAACATGCAAGACATCCAAGATCTAATGTATGCTATAGAGAATCCAAGATCCAAGGTCATCTCGCTAAGTCATGTTACATGCAGATACGCCCAAGTTGAAGCCCTAGAGAATTCATAGCAACATCTAAATCTCGTTGTTTTTCTCTATAAATTCGATGAGGTTCATGATGGCTCAAAATTTAGAGCTCGTTGGGAACCCCGAGAGGAAGGTATGATGAGCACAAAAGCAAGTTTTCCGTCAGTTATGAAACCAAGGTTATCGAACCAGTAGGATTAAGGAAACAACTCTAAGGTGTTGCTAGCAACTTGGAATCCTGCACAACACAACCACAGAACTTTGCCCCAACTTACAATGAGGTTGTCAACCTCACTGGTTTTGCTGAAAACAAAGGATTAAATGTATAGTGTGGAAGATAGTAATTGCTTGCAGAAAGTAAACAGTAAACAGTAACAGTAGATGGTATATCAATGGTAAAAGAATGGATTGGGGTCCATAGTTCACTAGAGGTGATTCTCCTTAAGATAAATAGCATGTTGGGTGAACAAATTACATCGGGGCAATTGATAGATTTGAGGAAGCATACAATGCATATACTAGTCATCTTGACTACTACGAGATTTGATTGGGCTTTAAAACATATATAATACATAGACCGTCATCCAACAACATCTATGACTAATAATCCACCTTCAGGTCATCGTCCGAACCCCTTCCAGTATTAAGTTGCAAGCAACAAATAATTGTATCAATCAAAGTGTGTAAAGTAAACAATAAGATTGCCCCATGGACAAAGGATTGTTGTTTTGTCCCTAGTAGCAACAACACATCTACAACCTTAGAGATTTCTATCACTTCCCCAGATTACTAGAGGCATGAACCCACTATCGAGCATAAATACTCCCTCTTGGAGTTGCAAGCATCTACTTGGCCAAGATAGTTACTAACAACGGAAAGCATGCAAGATCACAAATAACATAGACATGATAGAATCAATAATGAATCTGAAATAGCATCTCAATATCCATCGGATCCCCGCAAACACAACATGTAAGATTACAAATAGATGATTTTGATCATGAACGGAACTCACAAGATCTAAACATGATAGCACCAAGGAGGAGAACCAACCATCTAGCTACTACATGGAACCATAGTCCAAAGATGAACTACTCACGCATCACACTAGAGGCAGGCATGGTGATGAAGAAGGTCGCCAGGATTATCTCTCTCTCCCCTCTGGCAGGGTGCCAGGAAGAGCTTCAGATCCCTCCCGATCTAGAGATGGAGATGGTGGCGGCTACAGACTCTTTCGTGGAATTTTGATCGGGTACTTAGGATTTTCGTCTCGGAGGCTTTTATAGGTGAAGGGGCAAGGTCGGTGGAGCACCAGGGGGCCCACACCCCCTGGTGGCATGCCCCCTGGCCGCGCCGCCACTAGGTGTGGCCGCCCTGGTGCGCCACTTCGTCTCCCCTCCGGACTCCATGTTGCTTCGGGTAAAATATTGACTTTTGCTTTTCTCCCGTCCAATTCCGAAAATATTTCTTTACTAGCTTTTTTCTGAAACCAAAAATAGCAGAAAACAGGCAACTGGCACTATGGCATCTTGTTAATAGGTTAGTTCCAGAAAATGTATAAAAATACCTCAAAGTGTGAACAAAACATAAGAAAGTAGATATAAAACAAGCATGGAACATCAAAAATTATAGATACATTTACGACATATCAGTTCATATTGTAAAGTCATGTACGATCGTTTGATCACACCACAGATAAACTCAATATGAGGAAACTTCATCATTGTCTTGATCCTTACATGTTGGTTGTAGCGCCTACCGAACAATTCAACACCATTCTAATTATCATAAGTGAGATTGTCGAGGGATTGGAACTCTCCTCTCCCCCTCTGAGTTTGAGGGCGACAAAAATGTTCCATGCACCGCTCCGCTCTCCTCTCCCCCTCTCGCCACATGTCCCGGGTCGAGGTCCGGTTCATGGCGGTTCCCCCATGGCGGGTATGGAGGGTTGCGAGCGGTGCTCCGCGCAGCCGTTTCCCACCTCCTACTTCATGCGCCTCTAGAGACTCCACGGCAAGATGCTTTGTCTTTGATGGCATTCCCACGACGAATCAGACTGGAGGTGGTGGCGGTGGTGAGGACGCTCATGCTGGCAGTAGTGGAAGATGGAGGAGAGGATGATCCGGGCTGCGGCTCAGCTATCGCGGGCTCATCGGCAAGGTCAGGAGTTGGGGAAGGAGCGAGATCTCATGTAGTGGACTTCGGTGGCGAGGGTTTTGGGGAACAGAGCACTACGATCGATTCGGAGTTACCTAGACCGCCAAACTCTTGTCGGCTCTCCATCGGCTCCCTCGATATCGTCCTACGGCACCCAGGTAGTATCTCACCATATGCAACCTCCGCTCGGTGTCCTAGTGCTGCCAACACAATCCTGCCGAGCTCAGATGCAGGGCACGACTTCCGCAGCCTGAGAGAGGTCCTGATGCGGGCGTCCAAGGTTCAGATAGAGTTCTGGGATTTTTTGATAGAGGAGGACAGGGCAGATCTGGAGGAGGTCTCGAGCCCTACGGCAACTCCATCTAGCTCTTCCATGGATGCAGCAATCTAGATCCTTTCGGGAAGGGAGTTGACAGCCTTAGAAGCCTTATTGCTTCTGAAACAACACTAAAACCTGGGGGTAGAGTTGGCAGCACTGTCGAACTGAATGTGAGATTCATGAAGAAGGGTGTCATCAAAAACCAAGGAAGGTTTAGTGGACAGTGTGAGCGGGAGCTGGTATTTCAGAAGCAAGGTGGAGTAGGTAGAAGATGTTGGCTGTGGAGGGGTCAAGGTTCTAGTAGTGCAGGTGGGGAGGGTGAGCTGGTCTATGGTGACAAGGAGGTTGAGGCTTTTTTCTACCAACTTTGGCATATTCCTAGGCATCCCCACCCCCCACCACCCATCCCTATGTATAAAAGGAAACCTAAACACCCCATAGGGTTTACTCCCTCCTTCCCAAGCTGGTGGCGGTAGAACTTGGAGGTTTGGAGGTGTTGGGTGTGGAGAAGAACAACTCTGATATCTCTACTGGGGAGAAGTTTTCCATGGCTGTAGGAGGTGGTATGAAGCAAGGAAGAGGGAGAGGAGCTGAGGCTTGGCAGTAACAGCAGCAGATGCAATAGAACCAGATGTAGCAGCAGCAGATGCACGGGTTTGATTTTGGGTAGATGCACCCTCCTCCTTATGGGTCTCATCCTCGTCCACCATATGGTTTTGTCCCTGGAAACATTCTTCCCTGGGATTTTGCAGGTCCTTTTTCTAATTACCCTCCGAATCAGCATTTTGGGATGAAGTCCAATTAGTGGGTTTCTCCTCAATAGGGGAGTTCCCAGCAACAGCAATCTCAGAGCAGTGGATATGTGCAAAAAAAAGGAAAAACCAAGGAAAGCTGAAGAAGAAGAAGAAGAGCAATGTTGCTAAAGAAGGTGGATCTTTTGGACCTAATCTTGCTACATAAATGAACTATACTAGTTCAATCTGCTTATGTTGTTAGGAACCAGGCCATCACCAGACTGTTCATGAGAAACAACAGATTTTCTTCATTTGTAAGGCTGCTAGTCACAGGGTGGGTGACTGCCAGTTAGGAAGCGACCTCACCAAATTGCTATGTATGTAGGAAGTGCGGCCACTGACCTGGGATGAAACTCCTGAGGTGGTTATTAATCCAGTTTCCTCTACAAAAAACTATGACTTGGTTGTTGTTGAAGGAGGAGAGATTTACAGTTCAGAACTAGCAGAGGAATTCTCTAAGTTATATAAAACTAATTGTCCTTGACAGATTAGAGAATTGGGATAGCCAGACATTTACTTGGTGAAATTCCCACCCGACATCCAAGTAGAGCAGGTAATTGGGCACCCTAGGTTTGGTCTATCAAGAGAAGGTCTTTGGGTTAAGTTAGAAGCTTGGAGAGATGAGCCAGAGCCTGTGGAGTATCTCCAGGATACATGGTTGAGAGTTACTAGCTGCAAGCAAAGTGGTGTGAATGGAATGTGCTAGACCAAGTTATGTCTGCCTGTGCTATCCTAGAAGAAAGAGACTAGTTGAGTATCTTCAAGAATAATGCCAAGGTGGTCAGGGTTAAGATTAAGTGCAGGGACCCACTGAAGGTTCCTGGCAGTAGGTTGTTTCATTTTCATGGGGGTTGTTTCAATTAGGATTTACAGCAAAGATTGCTGAAGAGGGTGAAGAAAATGATGATCTCCTAGGGTATGAACTTGATCAAGGTAGAATGCAGAGTGATAATGTGAACTAGGGGTATGGAGGCTGATAAAGCTACTGGAAATACTGATAAGT
Source organism: Avena sativa (assembly GCA_916181665.1). Classification (NCBI taxonomy): domain Eukaryota; kingdom Viridiplantae; phylum Streptophyta; class Magnoliopsida; order Poales; family Poaceae; genus Avena; species Avena sativa. The sequence continues at coordinate 534,838,177 of OV702289.1, read as the reverse complement.
CTAGCAACTCTAATTTGAATACTGGTACTCAATGGCAGAATGCTGGGTTCAAAGCTAGGATGGTTGCTGATGGTGAGAGGGTCAACATGATTCAGGCATTGGTACTAAAAACTGCTACAGATGTTAGAAGACAGTGGGTTGGTGGATGGGTCTAGTAACTTTGTGCTTGACAAATCCCCACTTCCCCTTAAAGATGCTGGCCAAGCTTCCAATTTCTGGTTTGGGGAACAGACTTCTTTCCAAGCTTCAAAAGCTGCTAAGCATGGCATTGGAATCTGTCTCCCTGAAAATATTATGCCAACTATTCAGGAGCTAGCTGCTCAAGAGAAACATCTGGAGGTGGATAAAAAGAGAAGCATGATAAATGGGGTCCCATTCAGCCCACAAGACAGAGATACATAATTGATAAATCTCAGAATGTTCTAGAAAAATCTATAGAAAGGAAGAAAAGGGTGAACTTGGAAAACCCTAAGATGAAAGGTATAATGAATTCTAATCCTTTTAATGTTTTACCTGTAGAAGAATTAACTCATATGGCTTTATATGTAGGGATTGAGTTACAGGAAGATGTATTAGAGGGTCAGATTCCTAGTAATAGGAGTATAGTTTCAGATTCTAGTCCTTCTTTTAATTCTGATACTGTTGATGATTTAGCTGATAGCTGGATAGAGGTAGTTAATAGTTCTCGGGGCAAGCACCCTAGCAAAAAATCCAATGATTTATGCTTTTTGGAGTAGTAGGAGCATTACAGCTCCTGGTAGGAAAAAATATATAGAGGATAACATTATTCCTTTAAATGTTGATTATATAGGCTTTCAGGAAACTAACAAGGAGCACTTCAGTAATTCTTTTCTGAAGAATTTGTTAGGAAATAGGAATTTTATTTGGAATTACCTACCTGCTCTAGGTACTACAGGGGGTATTCTAGTAGGACTAAATGGTGATATTTTTGATATTTGCACTTGGGATATTAGGAGGTTTTCTGTGACTATTGTGATCAAGAACAAAATCTCAGGTGTTGTTTCTAGGATTACTACTATTTATGGTCCAGTTTATGAAGATAGGAAGCAAGATTTTATTTCTGAGCTTCATGAGCTTTTTCTTAATTGGTATGGTCCTGCTATGATTGGTGGGGATTTTAATTTGATTAGAGATCCTAGTGATAAGAGTAATATTAATGTAGATTTTAGATGGATGGATAAATTTAATGAGTGGATAGAGATTTGCGCCTTGATGGAGATTGTCCTAGTGGTAGATCCTACACCTGGGAGAATAACTAGGAAAATATTATCACGAGTAAAATAGATAGAATTTTGTGTTCTACTAACTTTGAAAGCCTTTTTCCTTTATCCAGTGCTAGGGATTTATCTAGAATTGGTATGACCATACCCCTATTGTTTAGGAGTCTGGGGAGGCTCTTCCACCTAGGAAGAAAAAATTTAAATTTGAAAAATGGTGGCTATCTAGACCAGATTTCCAAGATATATTTACTAAATCCTGGAGTATTCAAGTAGAGAGTGCAGATGTAGTTGATATGTGGTAAGAAAAAATAAGGTGCTTTATAAAATTAGCAAAATGTTGGAGCACCAACCTAGAGGCAGCCCTTAGAAAAGAGAAGAGAGCTTTAATGAATGAGTATGATATCCTTGATGTCAATGCTAAGACTTCCATCCTCACTGTAGAGGAAAGGGATATGCTAGATTTTATTCTTAATGATTTGAATGACTTTTGGGCTAGGGAAGAGATTAAAGGTAAACAAAGATCCAGAGAGAGATATTTGGAATGAGATAGAAATACTGCTAATTTCCATGTTGTAGCTAACCAAAGGAGGAAGCAGAAGATTTTAGTCCTAGATTATCGTCGGATTGATGACAAGTACGCCATGAGGGGGTCCTCGAGGCATGCTGAAGAGAGGGGTGTGAGACGTACGGTGTTCCGGGACGGTGAGCACACAAGTTTACCCAGGTTCAAATCCACCGGCTTTGGACGGATCCTACTCCTGCTAGCAATCTAGTAATACGGCAGAGCCGGAATATGGGTTACAAGGGTTTCTCCTGTGCGAGTTGAGGGTCTAAAGTATTGGTGGTAGGTGCCCTAAAGGCTCTCCCTAGGATGGCTTATATAGATATCCGGCCTAGGGTTTACAGGAGAGATCTATCCGGCTATGAGTAAGAGTCAGTTACAGAGTATATCTTGAACTACAAGTAACATTATGGGCCTAAGTCGGTAAGTCTTCTGGGCCTTCCCGTAGCCAGATTGGACTCCGTCTTTCTCCCTGACTGGGCCGCCCGTGAAGCAATGCTCTAACCCAAAGTGGGCCACCCTGGTCAGTGAGGAACTGTGAAGATACCCGGAAAGTATATCTCCTACAGCAGCCCCCGGAGGCCTCCAAGATCCAAAGTTGGATTTATCATCATCTAGCTTAATCTTCGGCTTGCAGAATCTTGAAGGGTTCCTGAAACTTCAAAACAAAAAATACGATCCGGGTCTTAAAAAATAAGTCGGAGCTATCAACAGGTTAATTGGATTTTCCAGCTTGATTTCAAACTAAGCCAGAACTTGATCTCTAATGCCACCTGACACAAGTCATGGTCAAGTCACATCATCTGATAGGCATTCCGTCAGCACGACCGTTGGTGGGTCCACGGTTCACGGAACCGAGACGCCGTTTCAATGCGTGCACAGAGATCGAGGCGACATAATCATCACGTGGGACCTTCCCAGTTCCTTCCACGACGCATGGCGGTTATACTATAGCATTTGCACGAATATTGGCGCAGTTAGGTAAATATAAGGGGTTAGGATTTTCTCCTTCTCCTTTCACCAGTCCTTTGCCTTTTCCTCTCTTTCCAATCTCCCTGCGTGCACAGAGCTCCCCCGTTCCTCCCCCAAAAAACTCCCAGCGTCGCCCCTTTTAGGTCAACCACTCACCGAAGAAATGGCATCATCTTCCTCTTCCGTCTTAGCAGCAGCGGCGGCGACGACGGAAGCGGTGGCGGAGAAAGAGAGCTTCTGTGGGCTCTGGATCCCCTGTGCACTCAACGACGAGGGCCTCAAGAACGTGGAGAAAGAAGGGCTCCTTCGTGCCGACGACTGGCGGAGCGGCTTCGGGGAAACCATCCCCAACCCGCGCGACAGCGAGCGGGTCCATTTCGGCACACACCTCGACAGAGGTTTGTCGTTTCCTCCCTCGGAGTTCTTCTCCGAGGTGATTGACCATTACGGAGTTCAACTCCATCATCTTCCTCCCAACTCTCTCTTAGAGATGAGCGCGGATGCTTCGTTGTGTGAGGGCTTTCTCGGTATTAGGCCGAGTTTGACTCTATTCCGGTACTATTTTCATGTACGGAGAAACTCCATTACCGCCGGTGTTCCTTACATCACCGGTACTATTATCTTTTCGCTTAGACGTGAGCGCGCGTGTCCCAAAATTCTAGCTAGTGACTCGGTCAAACAATGGCCAACCACGTTTTTCTATCATAGGGATATTCCTGCTCCCGGCAAAGCCACTGCTTTGCCCGCTTTCATCAATGGAGCCGCCACGGCCCAACCATCCTAGGACGAGGCCGCTCCGGCTCTCACCGACGATCTGATCCTCGCTAAGAGGCGGATCGAATATTTGATCAAACACAAGGATCTGAAGGGATCCGACTTGGTGCAGTGCTGGGTCTCATGTCGGATCCAGCCCCTCCCGTACCACGGAACCCGACTGATGCATTCCATCACGTCATCCCCGAAAGACTCCCTCCGCATCAGCTCCAAAGCCTACACCACACAGGGCTACATAAGCCAGATCAAGTGGCTGATTAGGGAGCGGATCGAGAGGAGAATCCCGGAGGTTTCTCTGGACATGCACACGGTGCATAACCCCGTAGTGCCGGTAAGATTCTATCAGTACATCTTTTTTATGTGTTTCAATCTTTGAGTTATAGTGCAATGCTGATATGTTTTCTTATTTTCAGCTTGCTGAGCTCCCCGAGTCGGAACTTGCTCCGCTCGAAGGATATCCTCCAGACTTCTCTCAGGAGGTAGAAGTGGTCCCATTGCCAGATCTTGCGCTCAAGAAGCGCAAAGCTCCGACAGTGGCTGTTGGCACAAAGGAGGTGCCTGTTGGGAAGAGGTAACTTTCAATCACAATTTCTGCCTTTGTACCTTACTCGAATTTCTTTCCGAGATGTAATGTTTCCGACTTTACTACATTCTCAGAGCAAAACCACTCCTCGAGGCCAAAGGGAAAGGGATTCCTTCAAAGCCGCTGTGGCAGACGAAGCTTACCATAGCTTATCCTGCCCTAGCTCCTCCGACTCCTGCCCCTCAACCTTCTGCAACACCGGTGATCTTTCTAGATGCCATAGAAGATCCGGCTCCTTCAACGGATCCTGCAAACCTTGGGTCGCAAACTGACGTCACCATGGGTGAGTCAGATTTAGATAAGGGTGAACCCTCTTTGGGTAATGATCCCTCGGCAGAAACCTTCACCGAAAACCTTATCAGCAATCCGAGACTTGCGAAGTTTGGCCTGTCCCGGAAATCTGCTGAAGAAATCCAGCGGCTCGCCAGGCAATGCCAGGAGAAAAGAACCTTATCTGCCTAGGAAGAAGCGCAAGAAGCAGAGGACGTCAAGTTCTCCGATCTTCTCGCCCAGGTGCGCCTTCGCGATGAGAGGATTAGGACTGGTGAGCTTCCAACAGCCCTAGTGATTCCTCTGACTCTCGCCGAGAAGGTCGCCGTTGAAGTGAACGCGAGTTTGGATAAACTCACTCGTGAACAATATGTAAGTCGGAATTCCAACTCCTGTTTTCCCTTTATTTGTATTTTATATCATATCCTCTAGCCCCCAAGCATGAAGTAGGATAAACAATTCAGGTTTATGCTTCATGAGGATGCCAAAGAATGAACTAGTGTAGCCCCCAAGGCTCGTGCTAATATTTAGCAAAAATATTAGCCCGAGTCTTAAGTAGCTTTCTAACTTTGGATATTCTGACTTACAGAAAGTTTGTTCCTATAATCAGGATTTATTGAAGAATGTCTGTGATAAGCGGAGAGAGATCAAGGCTCTCGGGCTTAAGAATGCTGAACTTAAAGTTGCCAAGAATTTTTTCTGAACTGTTGTTCTTTTTGACTTACAACACTAGTGAAACAATCCGTCGCCATGATTGAGGAGGCCGAGAACCTCAAGACCTTGGTGGTGGAGAACAAGGTCAAGAGCTGGATAAGCTCAAGGCGGATCATGAAAAGAGCATTGCTCAAATCCTTGATTCCTCCTCCATGGCTACCGATGAGCGTGATCGCAAGATCGCCGCTCAAGATAAAACAATCTCGGACCTCAAAAATGAGCTTAGCAGAGAGAAGGATATGTCCCAGGCGCTCCGGGCTGAACTCCAGAGTCTCTGGGAGGAGAAGACCAAAAATGACGACGTCATTTTCGGTACGTTCCATCTATCTGACTTGTCTCTTTCTTTGACTTCTATCAATGTCGGATTTTTCTTAACTTGTTTTGTGTATAGTTCCTCTGAACTTGACGGACTCTTCCTCCTCCGAGCCCCGCACCCATCGGCTTACCCAAGTAGGTGACCTGCTTCATGACTTCCGCCAGTCCCTTCAGGACATCGGCAAAGCTCTCAAGATTATGGACATGCCTAGCATGTCGGATTTCCAGGTGCGAGACAAGGCAAAGGAGATGCCGCAACTTGTTCAGGATTGGAACATGTCCTATGCGCGGACTGCTGCGCAGAACGCTCTCACCATGGTCATGAGCCACCATGGAAACATGGAAATATGGCAAGTGACCAGAGGGTACTGCAAAGTAGATGAAGACGGCTAGGAGCAGGACCTTCAAGCCATCATGCACTCCTGCGTCGGATATGGGTGTCACGTGGCTGACCTGACCAGCTACGAGATCCCCTTCTTCACCCGCGTGGCTACTCCGCCTCCTCCTCCAGAAGAATCAGCAGAAGTTTCCGATGATGAATGCACCACCTCGGATGCGGACATCTCGGAACGATATCAAGGCAGAATCTCCAGCGAGCCAGCAGCTCCTTCATCTCCTCCTACATCATAAATTGCCAGAAATATTTGTATTATCCTGAAAAAACATGATGCGTCTGTAAATGTAAAGTACTATGATTGTGCTAGTGCTATGCTTTTGATCTATTCAGCACTTTTGGCTTTAATTTTGTGTGTGCCTGAAATGTTTACATAAGCACTTGTATTTTTTCGTCTATACTTATCGTTTATCTGGCTTTCCGCCTCGTCCCTTTCGTGAGCCGGCTAAACCTTCTGCCGGAAACTTTGCCGAGCAACAGAGCTCAATTGCTAAACCAGTTTAAACTCGGAAACAAAGTTGGCTTCCAGTACCAACAATTCACTACTCGGAAAATGCCCGCATCCAGCAATTAGACAAATAACCAAAGTAAAGACTAGAAACTTTAGAGTTATACCCGAGGGTAGCAGTTTTAGAATCGGAAATCTAAACCAGAACGAGCATGAGCATAAAGTACTTTCAAGCATTCTGGGATTTTCGACTATGACATGATCATTCGGAAATAAGATGGTAAAAACTTCTCAACAAAAACTTGAGGCAACCAAAACTTTTATTTCTCACAGAACATGTACATATATATGTTTACAAAGAAGGATAAACTAAGAATAAAAGGGACGTAGCTGAGCAATATTCCACGGTCTGTCTAACTCATCCGGATTTGTACTGCCTCCAGCTCTCTTTCTCTTCTTAGTAGCAGGTATTTCTTTGACTGGCCTCATATCAGTTTAGCAGTACGATCCATTGTGCAATACTCGACTAACTAAAAAGGTCCCTTCCCATACTAGGGAAAGTTTGTGCTTTATTTGTTGCACAAGCCGGAGAACTAAATCACCATTATTGAAAGAACTATTTCGGACTCTCTCGCTATGATACTTGCGTAACTTCTGTTGATAGGCTGTAGATCTCATTTCAGGAACGATGCGAACTTCTTCGACTAAGTCGAGATCATTTTGTCGAGAAATCTCGGCATCCTCTTCAATATACGCGGCCACTCTAGGAGAAGTGTGAATCAAATCACTAGGAAGAACTGCTTCTGCACCATAGACCAAGAAGAAAGGTGTGTATCTGGTTGACCTATTTGGAGTCGTTCGTAAACTCCATATTACAGAGGGTAATTCCTCTGCCCAAGCCCCCGCAGCACGTCGTAGTGGTGCTTCGAGTCTCGGTTTCAGGCCCTGTAGGATTAAACCATTTGCTCTTTTGACTTGTCCGTTAGCTTGTGGATGTGCAACTGACGCAATGTCAAGCCAGATATTTTGCTCGTCGCAGAATTCAGCCAATTCTCCCATAGAGAAGTTACTCCTGTTGTCCGTGATAATGCTATGTGGATAACCATACCGGATTATAACATCCTCGATAAACCTTTTGGGTGTTTCTCCATCATAACTAGTGACAGGTTTAGCCTCAATCCATTTGGTGAATTTATCCACCATCACTAAGAGGTGAGTAAATCCACTTGGAGCTCGTTTAAAAGGTCCTACCATATCAAGCCCCCAGACCGCAAAGGGCCATGTTATAGGTATTGTTCGCAACTGATCATCCGGAACATGAGCTTGTTTGGCGTACTTTTGGTAGACTTTGCACGTCTTGACTAATCGTTCGGCATCTGCCTGAGCTGTAAGCCAGAAAAATCCGTGTCTGAAAGCTTTTGCCACTAAAGATTTGGCTGCAGCGTGGTGACCACACTCGCCTTCGTGGATTTCCCTTAAGATTTCCACTCCTTCTTCCGGAGATACACAGCGCTGAAAACCCCTAGAAACACTCCGCTTATAGAGCTCACCTTTAACAATAGTATAGGCTTTTGCTCGTCGGATAATCTACCGGCTCAGCACCTCGTCTTCGGGTAATTTTCCATCTACCAAGTAATCGAGGTAGGGTTGAGTCCAGCTGGGAGTCACAGCCAGAACTGCTATTAGAGGTGAGTCGGATTTGGTCGGATATTCCTCATCTACTCCCTTTATTGAGGGAACTTTGAGGTGCTCTCAAAAAGCACCATCCGGGACCTCTTTCCGCGCAGAACCTATCCGAGATAGTGCATCTGCTTCCTCATTTTCTGCTCGAGGAATATGTTGAACTTCAAATCCTTCGAACGATTTAGATAGATCATCCACGACAGCTTTATATGCTACCATGTGTTTATTTGCATTACAAATATCCGACACTTGTTGAGCAACAAGATCCGAATCTCTGTAACACATCAAACGTCGGATGCCAATATCATTAGCAATCCGGATTCCATGCAGCAGTGCTTCATACTCAGGAATATTGTTTGTCGCTATGAAGTGGATCTGCAACACGTATAAAAGTTTATTTCCTTGGGGTGACTTGAGCACCACGTCAGCCCCCAAGCCCCAGCGAGCCTTAGACCCATCGAAGAAGAGGGTCCAATATTCCGACACAGGGAGGATCATGTTTTCCTTCGTCTCTATCCAATCAGCAACAAAGTCAGCAAGGATCTGGGATTTGATTGTGTCCGAGGTTTATACTCAATGTCAAAAGCTGAAAGCTCTATGCCCCATTTGGCGACGCGTCCTGTGGCATCACTGTTGTTGATTATATCTCTCATGGGAGCTGTGCTCACCATGCTAATTGGATGCTCCTGAAAGTAGTGTCATAGCTTACGAGATGCTAGAAAAACACCGTAAGCCAACTTTTGATAATGCGGATACCCCTGTTTTGACTCTGTTAGGACTTCACTGACAAAGTAAGTCGGACGCTGCACCAGGTGCTCCTGATTTTCCTCCGGTCTCTCCACTACGATGACGATACTAACGACCTTATTTGTCGCAGCAAGATAAAGCAACATCGGTTTTGAGGTTCCAGCGCTGCAAGGATAGGAGCAGATGAGAGTACTTTCTTCAGGTCTTGTAGTGCAGCTTCAGCTTCATCAGTCCAAACAAAAGCCTTGGTCTTTTTCAGGAGTTTGTATAATGGTGCGGCTCTTTCTCCAAGCTAGCTTACAAATCGACTGACTGCGGTAATGCAATCAGTTAGTCTTTGTACGTCCTTCAGGCGAGTTGGCCTGGAAATATTGAGTATAGCCTTGATTTTGTCTCGGTTCACCTCTATGCCTCTCTGAGACACGATGAAACCTAACAATTTTCCGGCTGGTATTCCAAAGAAGCACTTCTTCGGGTTAAGAATGATGTTGTATTTTCGTAAGTTGGAAAATGTTTCCTCCAAGTCGGAAATCAGCGTTTCCTTCTTTTTGGACATTACTGCGATATCATCCAGGTATGCATGTACATTGCGTCCAAGTTGGTCATGGAGGCAATGGTGCATCGTGCGCTGGTACGTAGCTCCTGCGTTCTTCAGCCCAAAGGGCATCATAACAAAACAGAAGGTTCTGAAGGGGGTTATGAATGAAGTTTTGACTTTGTCAGATTCCTTCATCCGGATTTGGTGATAACCGAAATATGCGTCGAGAAAACAAAGGAGTTCCGAGCCTGCCGTAGAATCGATAACTTGATCAATTCTAGGCAGAGCTAACGGATCTTTTGAACAAGCCTTGTTCAAGGCAGTATAAGCAACACACATCCTTAAATCAGTGGTGTCCTTTTTAGGGACCATTACAGGATTGGCCGACCACTCAGTGTGGATGACCTCTTCTATGAATCCGGGTAACTCGAGCCGTGCTAGTTCCTTAGCTATTGCCTTACGCTTTTCATCGCCAAACCGTCGTAGGGACTGTTTGACGGGTTTAGCGTTCGGGTTTACATTTAGAGAGTGCTCGGCAAGTTCCCTAGGTACTCCGGTCATGTCAGATGGCTGCCATGCGAAGATATCCTTATTTTCTTGGAGGAACTTGACGAGCACGCTTTCCTATGCGCTACCTAGGCCTACGCCTATCTGGGTCACCTTGGAGGGGTCATCATCCTTCATAGGCGTCTTCTTCGTCTCTTCTGATGCCTTGAACTCCAGATTTGGCTTTGTCACCTCCTTCTTTGTTGCGGGCATCTCGGACGGATATATGCTCTTCTTGATCTCCTGGTACTCCTGGTCGTGCAACACGGCTTCAGCAAAGGCGGCATTTCCATCCTCGCACTCTCGCGCTTTCTTTGGGTCTCCCCTGATGGTGATCACGCAGTTGGGACCTAGAATTTTCATCATATTGTAAATGTAACACGGACGAGCCATAAAAGCCCAGTAAGCCGGACGTCCGAATATAGCGTGGTACGCGCTCTTGAACGGAACCACTTTGAAGGAAAGTGGCTCCGTCCGATAGTTCTTTGGAGTTCCAAAGGTAACATCTAGAGTGATCTCTCCCAGGGAATTAGCTTGTCTTCCTGGGACAATTCCGTGAAAGATCACAGAGCTATGGTTCAACTGTGTTTCCGAGATCTTCATCCGGCATAGCGTTTCGACATACAGAATATTGATGCTGCTACCACCGTCCATGAGGGTCTTGGAGAAACCATAACCATCAATCAGTGGATTGACGATTAAAGTGTATTTTCCTTGCCTGTGTAACTTAGGCGGATGATCATTGCGGTCAAATGTGATTGCCACTTCCGACCAGTCCAGATACTATGGGACAGCCGGAACTATTGCATTGAGCTCGTGTAGAACTGCTTTCTTGACCTTTGCTGGTTGAGATCCAAGGAAAGGCGCATAAGTGTCTTTCTTGGTGGGAAAAGTTTTCTTCCCTTCTGACTTGGGATTTGAAGCACCAGCTTCCTCCATGTCGGAATCTTCCTTGGTCTCTTTTTATTTTTCGGGATTCTTCTTTCCCTTCTTCCACTTATCTTTGTAGCCCGCAGTGTCATCTCTTTTGATGTCCTCATTGAAACGATATTCGGCGTTGGTGTGGGACGAGCCCCCATTGGCGTCTAGGTGATGCACACATGGGTTATTGGCAATGTCGGCCCAAGAGTAGGTTTTGCCTGGTTGCTGGTCTCCTCTACCCTAGACTCTTGAAGTTCCACGACCCCGCCCACGGCCTCCGCCGCGTCCTCCTCGTCCTCTAGACCCGAAAGTAGCAGTGACTACTGCCATTTCCACATTGGGTTTTTCGTCCGAGGTATTTTTGTGCTTCTGGGCTGGTTGCTTTGGTTGTTTTGCTGACTGAGGCACTTCTAGGGCATTGAGCAATCCCTCTGCATCATCGTTAGCATCTGCATACTTGCTCGCTGTTTCTATCATCTCTCCCAAATCAGTGACCTTGTCACACTTCAAGCGATGAAGCAGTAGACCAATTGGGAGACCTGCAATGAAAGCTTCAATCGCAATTTGATCATTTACTCCTTCACGGGAGTTCTTGGTGTTGATCCATCATCCGAGGTAATCCCAGCAAGTTTCTCTGGCTTTCGACCGTACAGGGCCTCCGATATGTGCCTTCGAAATTCCGAAAGAACGCACTTTGCATGTCATACCAGTTATGGATGGTGTTCTCCGGAAGTTCATTGAGCCATGATCGTGCCGTCTTCCGAAACATAAGTGGGAGATATCGGGTTGCGACCAGGCTATTTCCGCCTTTGGCGATGCAGCAAGCTTGGAAGAAATCGTGTAGCCAGGTATCTGGCCGAGCAATGTCGTCATAGGCTTGGATATGTCTTGAGATAGCAAATCCTTCCAGGAATTTTGTAGCTCTGATGCATGGTCCAAAGCACTTTGGGCCCACGTAGATATCATCGTTTTCATAGCGCCGAGCCTCTATGTTGGAGTTGATCATGTGCCTTGCATCTATCGGGGATAAAGATCGTCCTGAATGTCGGTTGTGGCTGTGGTGCCTTGGAGCCAGACTTCGGGTTCTGCCACCACCTCCTCCGCCACATCGTCCTCCTTGCCCTCCTTGGGAGCCGTTGTGATGACTGTGTGGTGGAGAGGGTGGGGCAGCTGGATAGTTTTCGGCTGATCGCCGGCCTCCGTCTGGAATGTCATTATTCCGATTCCGGGGAGGGTTTTGACTATGATGAGCCCCCTGCCTACTTGTCCCAGAATGGTTTCCGTCGTTCCTTCGTCCGTTGTTCCCACCATGGTGGGGCTCAGCCGGACGGCTTGCATGTCTAGGAGGTGGCATTTTTTGCCGATCCTCTTCGTGACGTTTCTCTTTACCTTCTCCCCTTCGATCATTAGATTCTCCTCGGGGAGGATTCCTCGGATTCAGAGCAGCGATGGCCTCTTTCTCGGACGCTGGTGCGACGTTGCTCCAGTCGCGTGCAGTCCTGCGATGCTGTCGTGACGATCCGGTTCTCGAATAATTGTCCTCCCGTTGTTCGGGGCGATAATGCTGCTCTGGAACGTGGTAGGGTCTCACGTCAGCCCATGCCGGATCTGTTCGACATTGGTCGGAATCCGAGACCAGTTTTTGACTTCCGGACAGGGTGACCTTTTGCTGCTCCAGTCCCTTGTTGAGTAGTTTGATACCCAAACGGATCTCCTCTTGTCCTATATTAGTCGATAGAATTTCTTGGGCCGCCACGGTATTCTGTACTGGGGTTGGATATACCCAATCTCCTTTGCTATCTTTCTGTGGCTTCCCCATCTCATCTCCGAAAAGGACGACACGGATATGTGGGAATTGGTCGTCATTGGTGTGACGCTTCTGTGTCTTCTGATGCAACCGAGACATGTAATCCTTAGTTTCCATGCGTTTCTTCTCCTCCTCAATGTTTTTGGCTTCATCCAGGAGTTGTTGATGACACGCTTCTAGGGATTGGGCCCTTTCGTCCAGCTCTTCAGCAGTAAGTTCTGTAGCTGTAGGGATAGGTGTGGTTAATGCAGCATCGATGAGTTTACGCGCACCTTCGGTGATCGCGTGTCCATCCACCGATTCTTCTTTTTTCGGCTCTTCTCGGATAAGTTCTTGATTCGAGTCTTCTTTGTATTCCTCGGCAATCACCTCCTCAGCCAGAGGGTCTTTTGCCGGGGTCTTGTTCTTCTTCTTTGCCTTCTTGGCAAGGCCGGTAGCAAAGAAGGCTTTGGGTCCGTTTCCCGGAGTCAATCTCTGATCGGTACTTTCGGACATCTGGATCTTGGGATTATCTCCGACGTCCATGTCATCCTGCGCTTTAGGAGAGTGTTCCCTGGATCCTTCATCCATGGCCTCTCCTTCTTCTGCAGCCTTGGAGTTGTACTCCTCTTCATATTCCGCGGAGAACTTTCGAAAATCTGCTGACGTCATCGATTCATCCGAGGATGCGGGTACGTCGGCGTTTGTTCCAATTGCCTCTAGCACCGAGTCGGTGTTTTCTCCAGCATCGGCAGAGCCGGATCCGGATCCCACGTACCCGACGAAGTGCGACGCGTGCTTCCTGAGGTACCTGCGGCTTTCGCGATCATCCATGTAGAAACTTTTGATGGTCTCGAGAATTGTATTTGCGCTTGCATCTTGCATTATCATACGTCGTAATGTGTACCTTAGGAAAGGTCTGTCTGTCCCGGCATCATCAGAGCCGGAATTAGTGTCATTGATATGCTCCTCCTGGATTTCGACTTCCGCGGGTGGGTCGATCTGGGATCCGGCTCCTCCAGGGAGATCCACTCCAGATTCGACTTGGGCCGCTAGGTCTTCTTCAGGCTCAGATTTCTCCACTATCTCCACAACTGGTGCGGGTTGGGTGGGTTTAGAGTTTTCTGAGATCCAGAACTCTGCCGCCTCCACGGACAAAGGGGACCCAGAAGATTCTTCTGCCTCTATCATCACCGCTGGGGTGGGTGGGGCAGGTTCAGCGAAACCGATGTAAACATCGATCTCGCCAAAAGACATGATTGTGTAGGCAGTCATAGCCTCCCTAGCCGGAATCCAAGTCCCGTCGAGAACGATGAGAGGGACGTCACTGGCGTAGAGGATGCGACCGACGGTGATAGTCTTGCCGATTCTGATTCTTGCAGATTCTACTCGGAACGCAGATCCGAAGCTCACTTGCCCCACGTTGGGCGCCAACTGTCGTCGGATTGATGACAAGTACGCCATGAGGGGTTCCTCGAGGCGTGCGGAAGAGAGGGGTGTGAGACATACGGTGTTCCAAGACGGTGAGCACACAAGTTTACCCAGGTTCGAATCCGCCGGCTTTGAACGGATCCTACTCCTGCTAGCAATCCAGTAATACGGCAGAGCCGGAATATGGGTTACAATGGTTTCTCCTGTGGGAGTTGAGTGTCTAAAGTATTGGTGGTAGGTGCCCTAAAGGCTCTCCCTAGGACGGCTTATATAGATATCCGGCCTAGGATTTACAGGAGAGATCTATCCGGCTGCGACTAAGAGTCGGTTACAGAGTACATCTTGAAATACAAGTAACATTATGGGCCTAAGTCGGTAAGTTTTCTGGGCCTTCCCATAGCCGGATTGGACTCTGTCTTTCTCCCTGACTGGGCCGCCCGTGAAGCAATGCTCTAACCCGAAGTGGGCCACCCTAGTCAGCGAGGAACTGTGAAGATACCCGGAAAGTATATCCCCAACATAGATCGTCCTGAGGGCCTGTCATTGAGACTTCTGACATGCTTAAAGTAGCTGTATATTTTTATAGAACCCTCTTTGGTTTTGAGGATAGACCTGAAATTAAGCTTAGGGATGATTTTTTCACTGAAGATGAAAAAGTGAAGGATGAGGAAAATTTCATCTTAATGGTGACTTTTTTAAAGAAGAAATTAAGACTAATGTCTTTGGCTCTTATTCAGATGGTGCCCCAGGTCCAGATGGTATCTCTTTTATGTTTTATAAAAAGCTTTGGGATGTTGTCAAACATGATCTATTTGCAATGTTTGAGGCTTGGTCTTTAGGTAAACTAGATATTTATAGGTTAAATTTTGCTATGATCACTCTGATTCCAAAAGAGAATGATGCTAGATCCATGAAAAAATTTAGACCAATTAGTTAGCTTAATTGTTCCTTTAAATTTTTTACTAAGCTTCTGAAAAATAGATATGCTAGTGTTATTAACAGGTTGATTTCTCCCTGTCAATCTGCTTTTATTAAAGGGAGGTTTATTCTAGAGAGTGTGGTTACTGCTCATGAAATTATTCATCAGGTGCATAGGAAGAAGGATAAAGGTCTAGTTCTTAAAATTGACTATGAGAAGGCTTATGATAAAGTAAATTTAGATTTTTTTTATGAGATGCTAGAGTGTAGAGGTTTTAATTTTTAACTTTGATAGAATGGTCAAACAAATCACCAATGGTGGTTCTGTTGGGGTTAAGATTAATGATGATGAGAGTAATTTTTTCCTTACTGGTACAGGTTTGAGGCAAGGAGACCCTATTGCCCGCCTCCTTTTTAATTCAGTAGTAGATGTCTTCTCTAAGATGCTACTTAAGGGCTCCTATCTAAACTTGATAAAATGTTTATGGCCAAATTTTATACTTGGAGAGGTAATTATCCTTCAGTACGCTAATGATACCTTACTTTTACTAAAGAATGATACCAGGGTTGCTAGAAATTTAAAATGGATCCTCACCTGTTTTGAACAGATTTCTTGTATGAGGATTAATTTCCATAAAAGTGAATTACTTCCCATAAACATTAGCGAGGAAGAATTAGACCCCTTTTTATACATTTTTCAATGTGTGGCTGGTTTTTTTTCTGTTAAATATTTGGGGATACATCTCCATTTTGATAGGCTTAGTTGCGAAGATTTACAACCCATGTTTGATAGTTTGCTACTTAGGATCTCTAGTTGGAGAGGCAGACTCCTCTCCTCTGCTGGTAAGAGAACTCTTATTCAATCTATTCTAGCTAGTATTCCTATGCATCTTTTGTCTTTCTTTCAATTCCCTAAATGGGATTTGCATTTATTAAACTCTCATATGGCTAATTTTATGTGGAATTATGATGAGGGAAATCATAAGTTGCATTTAGCTAACTGGCCCTCTATTTGTATGAAAAGGGATTCTGGTGGTCTAGGAATTCCCAACATTCAAGACATTAACATATGTCTGATTGGTTCTTGGATTATGACATATATCCAGGGGAGGGGGCCCTCTAGATAAAAGTGATAGATGGTAAATATGAGACAAAGAATCCTAATATTCTATCCTTCCATGATATTCATCCTTCTACTTTTTGGAAAGGGCATATAAGGTAGTTAAGTTGGGATATAGATGGGTAGTGGGGAATTGTAGGGAAGTTAAATTCTAGGAGGATATCTTGTTTGGTAATTCTCCTTTAGCTATTCAATTTTGGGATATCTATTTTATTTCTAACCAGCAAACCCAAACCATTGCTGATATGTGGGACGGGGAGCAACTTAGAGGGACTTTTAGGAGGACCTTCACTGATAGCTTGATGGTCCAATGGCAAGAATTGCTTGTCATTGCTAGGAGCATTACCTTTAGTGAGCAAGAAGACCAACTTGTTTGGCAGTATGAAACTAAAGGTTTGTATTCTTCCAGTTCTATGTATTCGGTGATTAACTTTAGAGGGGTGAAAAAAAATCGCCTGTAGTTTGGTAAGTGAAGATTCCACCTAGAGTTCAGGCCTTTCTGTGGCTTTTATCTCAGAATAAGATTATGACTAGGGACAATCTTAGGGCTAGAGGCATTCCAAAAACCATGGAATGTAAATTTTGTAAAGATTTTGAATCTGTTCATCATTTGATGTTTGAATGTATTATTGCTAAACTACTCTAGGCAGATCTTTAAAAAAATTAACATACAGATATCTGACTTTGAATCTTTAGCTAGTAAATGGTTGTCCAACAAGATATTCTTGCATTTAAATGTTGTCACTGCGGTTGTTCTCTGGGGTATTTGGAATACTAGAAATAGATTAGTTTTTAATAAAGCCACCTGGATTAATATGAAACAGGTATGGCCGCTGGTGCTATCCTCTCTAAAGGATTGGAAAGTTCCCTTCAAAGATCTAGAAGAAGGAAAAGTTGGTCAGTTCATGGATCGCCTGCTACAAAAACTAAGAAGACCTCTGAGGCTGGAGGCAAGCTGAGATGTGCTGACTTCGGTTGGATCTCATCTTGGAAGACCACGGCGGGGAGTGCGACTCATGGAGGGAGGGTGTCTCTGGAGTACCTACAGAACCACGGAAGTGAAGACGATTCCATCCATGTGGTGGCCTGATGCGCTGGTTCCTAGTCGCTCATGTTTGATGTAAAACCTCCCTTATTTGAAGATCCTCATGTTTAGTCTATGCTTCCCCCTGTTTGCGGGTCTTTCACTATAGGCTTTTAGGTCTGTAATAGTTCTAGTTATTTTTTATGTTGAACTCTAGTTTCCTGAATTGAGACTCATGGTCTGGTTGTTTCTTTTCTATGAAAGGGAATGGGGGAGTGAAATCTCTTTTGATAAAAAAATTGTAGAGGGATTATGCAAACAATCATTTGTCAGTTAGCTCGAGCGCTTCCCTCGTGATCCTCACACTTACCAAGAACTGCTCTATATGATTACCTCGTTCCTTCGCTCCAAAGATGGTGAGACCCACAACCGCTTAACACACATCAGGCCTCCTCACAACCTTCCTTCAGGAAACCACACCAACCTCGCAACTGCTAAGCCATCTAGGAGGCGGTGGCCTCCAAGCATAAAAGATTAAAACTTCTGGACTTCCACTTAAACACGGTCAATGCGTAGGGCTCAAACCCATGAACCCAATTCAATCACCACGTGCAACCAATGCACAAAGTCCTCTTAACACTTCATTAACGTGTGTTCCGAAGCCCTCCATCTTTCGGCTTACCAAAATTTCAGCGTCCAACAGACTAGATCCTGACCCGGAGATTCACGGACTCATTCCGTGCGGAATAACAATCCCGGCCGTCCACGTTAGTTGAGATTAGAGTCGACGGGTCTCATGTATGTTCCACCTAAAAAGGAATCTTTACCACGATTTATCACAAAACTGTATATATAAGTTGTTGGTACTTTATAGATATAACACAGAACTACATGTGTAATATGTTGGAACTTTATAGATCCAGAAAATATTTAACGAAGAACTTTATATATTTAGGACATGGAAATGTTTAAAATAAATTTACATATATTTAATATTAGACTCTATTTGAAGAGTTCGTCGCGAAGAAGTCAAATATACAAATTAAATTAAATTTGCATTTTTTGTGTGAAAGTTAAGCTAGATTTCACTTTACTAGCTAGTGTATTTGAAGAAATGAATCTAATAAAATAGGTGGTAGGTTATTGGGCCATCCAGATCCGGATCCCATGGCATGCAACGGCCCGGATTAGTATTCCGCGTTGAAGGCTTTCGTCCGACGCATTTTCGACTAGATCCGTGGAGTTAGATCCCAGAAGCTAGAAAAAAATTGTGTACAAAATGCAGAGCGTGGCTTTGGCCCATCCCCTGATACAAAAAAGCGTGCAACAGTATCAATTGATGCAAAAATGTCACCGCCAAGTGAGTATATGTTTTGTTTTCCTATTCGGTAAGACCATCTGTAGTAGATACCGCATATCGGCAGGCTCGCAAAATTTTGGGCCGATATGCGATATTGGGGCAAAAACTGTCCTTTCCTGATACCGTAAACGGGTAGATACCGCAAAAAAATGTGGTTTCCTGCATCGAGGCCCATCCATCTCGCATATATTCAGTGTGAGGGTCCTGGATGCGGGAAACTGAATTCATTTTCCTCCACCTAAGAATGCACAGAAACCCCGCCGCCGCCACAGATTCCGGCCACCTCCTCCCACCCACCCCTCCTAACCATGGTCGGTCAATCGTGTTGGAATATGGTCGAATGAGGCGGCGGTTTGCCGTGGCACGGAGGGAGCTCTGGCGGCTAAGCTCCCACGTCGTCACCTAGCGAGGAGGAGGTGCGCCTGCGCCGGTCCGAGTAGGCATGAGCACCCGCATGACCTCCCCGGCGTGGGCTGGGTTCAGGTTCGGACCCGCCACGCATGATGCGGAGGCGGGAAGATCCTGCGCGGCCGCGAGTGCTGGGCCACGCCTCCGCACGCCGCCTCCCGCTCCTGCGCCCGTTCCCACGCTCGCACCCGCCCCCGCTCGATGGGGCCACATCTTCGACGACGAAAGCCCGTACGAGGAGGAGCACTCCAGCTCGGAGGAGGATGACGCGTTCCGCGAGGTGAAGTTTAACTTGCTTGAGACCCTCGTCTCCAACGTGTGGGAGCGCATGAAGCGCCGCCGCGACGAGCGCGCCTGCGAGCAGCACGAGTTCCGCCACGTCTGGCGTCGCTCCGCACGCGAGCACCAGGCACGGATGGGCTGCTTCGTTGTTGACTACTCTGAGGACACCACTGACACTGATGAGGAGTAGGCAAGCAACGACATAGACGTACAAGCTTCGGTGAGTACGTACCACCGGTGGTAGCTAGGGTTAGACTGCTGTAGGACATGACATCCACTTTATGTTATAAATATATGCCGATCTATGATGATCAAAACTTCCCCCTATGTATGAATCTGGCGCCAACGTGATGATTTTTAAATATGCAATTCCGGTTAGTGTAACTGTTCCGCGCTAGCAAATTTCGTACTGCAAACTTGCAGTACGCTGGTTTTGTAGTATGCGCCAGAGATGCTCTGAGAACATCTCCAGAATATACCGCACATCGGTCGGCCTGCAAAATTTTTGCGCCAATATGCGGTACCAAGCCCCAAAAATTCCCTTTCCAGATACCGCAAACGGCAGTTACCACAATTTTTTTGCGGTTTCCCGCATCGAGGCCCATCTGTCCCTCATATATGCGGTGAAGGGGGCCCTGGATGCAGGAAAGCGCATCCATTTTCCCCTTCCTCCTCCGCCTACATACCCTCACCGTCGCTTCCCCCCGTCTTCGATTCCAGCCACATCCACCGTAGTAAAACGCATCTCTGCCGCCAACCTGCCTGTCCACTCCACATCTTGCCATGGCCGGCCAATCGAGCCCCTATTTGGGCGCACGCGGCTTTGGTTCTCCTGGACGCGGTGGGAGCTCCAGCGTGCGAGCTTGCCCTATGCTACCGTCGGAGGAGGAGGGACATGAGCGCCTCCCCATGCAGGGAAACAGCCGCGGCGCCCGTGGGCACACCCGCACGACCCAACGCTATCGGCTGACTCTATCGCGGACGATGCAGAGGAGCTCTTCTTGGCCGAAATTTGCATGTTCCAGCCGGTGGTTCGCGAGCCTGCTACCAACAACAAGCAGGAGGAGCTCTTGCTCGCAGAGGCCAAGTTCAACTCCCCGTGCACCGCGCTCATGGACATCATGCAGCGCCGGAAGCTCCGCCACGACGCGCGCAGGGCGGAGAGCACGATCTTCTCTGTGCCAGTCGCATCTCCCTCCGCCAGCACCTAGGGCGGTTCGAGGCCCTCGAAGCCGACTTACCTGACGAGTACTTCATGAACAACGACTACGACCACGACAATGATGCCAACAACGCCGAGAAGTAAGAGCGTGATGTCGCGCTGTAGATGATCTGGTGAGTAGGTACCGCTGGTGGAGCTACGTAGATGCTAAGTGAAGTGTGGATGCAGGGCACAACATCAATTTCTGCTAAACTTATATAGATCTAGATGATCAAAACCTCCTCTATGTATTATTCTGACGCTAATGTGTGATGTTTTTTAAATATGCAGATTAGATTAGTGTATCTGGTCTGCCCTAGCATTTTTCATATTGTTAACCAGGTTTCCGATTTACCGCGTTCAGTACTAGCCCCATCCCCTATATTATTATCTTCAAGCTACAGTTTGGATCATCTCAGCCCTGCTCTCATGCTCGAGCATCAGCGATAGATCTGCCTAGCCTCTTCCCTAACACCAGATCGCGTCTGGCTGCCTCTTCTCTAGAGCATTCACCTGCAGCAGCTCCCCGCTCCTCATACGTTGCAGCCCTACCCGGATTTACAAATTAGAGCCTTGTATTGCTAAATCGAAAGGGAAACGGGATTTATAGCAACCATTTGGAGTGGTGATTCGATTTTTGATGACTGCTATTGAGATTAATCAACAAAAGGGGGTGAGCTTGGATGGATCAGAGGGTTTGCTCGAGAGTAGGTGAGAAGAGGGCGAAGATAGAAGAGGCATTGCATGAAATCTGGTGGGGCCGACTATGCCAGGAATAGGAGGATCTCTCCCCAAATGTTTCTAAGAGCATTTCCACTCGTGCCCCAATACAGCGTCCGGCTCGCTTGGCCTTACGGGAGCATCTGGTGCAACTAACTCCTATCGGGCAGCACCGGTTCCCAGCCGCAGCCTCCAAACATCCTCCAAGTGGATGACAAATTCAAATATGATAAATATCACTAATCACATAGTTTTAGCACCTACAAACCGAACATAGTCTAGATGATCACGTCGTCGCAAATTGTTGCAAAGCAAGTCCAGCAAACAAAAAGGGGGCACATGCCAGCCTCACATGGCTACGGAAATCAAACGTTGAGAGCATTCGTCATGGTAGAAGGCGCCTACGGGGTTGCCTACTCCGATGTAGTGGTGCTAGCATGGGTGGCGATCAGGGCTGGGGTCGGTGTCGCAGTGAACGGTGGAGTCAGGGTGCTGTCCTTGGTGGTGATCGAGGTCGGGGTCTACGGCCACCGCCGCCTTTCTCCTTCTTCTTATACAGGTCCATCACCGCCTGTCTTGTCCTTCTCCATGGTGGCCGCCACCTTCTTCCCTTTTGGGTCGGACATGACGGGCGGTAACGGCACCTCCTCCTCTACCTCAGTTTAGGCCTCGTCTTCCCAAGGCTCTCCCTCGATGCCCTCTTCTTTACCGTAGGTCTCAGCTTCTTATTGTGTGTATGCATGGATGGAGCCATCGGTGATGATGTTGGCCATGATAGAGTCTCCATTGCACGTATTGCCGAGCAGTCCTTGGGCATCCTAGCAAGTGTTGGCTCCTGCGGCGAACAGCTAGGAGCCAAACTATAGTGGAGTGATAGCTGGGTTCCTGCATCCAACAACAGGGTTATTGCAGTACTCGTAGCGGCAACTATTTATTATAAAGATCGATCCCAAAGGAGCTTTTCAAGATGGAAACCACACAACCCTGCAACTGTGTTGTCAATGCAGCCATGTTCGCACTAAAAATGGTGTTTGAAAATAGTCTACACTACAAGTTTCTAGAGTAATAGTAAACAAGAGAGATTTAAAATAACTAGTGACAAGGAGATAAATAAGAACAAAGTAAACTAAAATTGAAAGTAAATGAGAGGGGTTGTACTTGTAGGATTGAATGGAATGAGATAGGGTTTCTAGGCTTTGGTCTCACTAGTACTAGATGGGCAAATATATGTGAGATCCATTATATACAAGAGATTCCTTGGACAAATAAACATTCCCCACTTGATTACCGGGCTATCACACTATGTGTACTATGCAGAATTCTCGCGTGTCACTCGCATGGCAAACGTACACTTTCGGACCAAGGGATCCCATGAACTCATCTTCAACTCATGTCATTAAATACTTGGAGCACAAACACATTCTAACTTGGCGCACTAGATCAAACCTCAACCTAGAACCTAATCAATCGCTCACACATGGATGAGCAACAAAACATAGATGAATATATTAATGAAGTCACAACCATGTTTAATCTCACAAATACAAGATGTAAAACAAGGGGAGAGAGGTGGATACGCCGTTGGAGATGATGACGATGAACGGTGTGCGCGGTGTAGATAGGGATGTCTCCTTCTCCTTCCCTTGCTTGGATATTGTGGAGGTGTTGGAGGATAGATTGATCTTGGAGGTGTGTGTCGGCTATGGAGAGGGAGGAGTAGTAGTGCTCCGCCACAAGGGCGTGTATGGATTATGTCCCCCGTTCTAGGGTTTTCCCCTCTTTAAATAGGCATATAGATGTTAGTTTTGCGAACCGATGGAGCTGGGGGCCGAATATGCCCATTGGGCCTTCACAAATCTTGTTCCATTTGACGAAATGAAGCCGTCGGAGAGCGGTATGGCCGTATGGTACGGGCAGGCTCCCCCTATACTAGTGGTCATTATCCCTGCGGTACTCCGTAGTATTTTGGCCGCCATTTCTTCATACGGACTCCGATTGAGGTGTTCTTTGGCTCGTTGATTTCTTATGGACGAGTGCTAAAACACCATGGCCTTGGATCATCATTGGAGTTGATGGATAAATCAACTTTTTCGTCCCCTCAAATGGCTAAATCTAGTGCCTATAACTCCTCCATATTGAATCCTCTTGGCTCCATTTATCCATGATTCTCCATAGCACCTACACATAAATCAAAGACAATAAAAAGGTAATAAAATCCTAATAAAACTACCAATGTGCAAAGTCCATGTGGAAATGAATGAAAACTAGAAATCAATGCATAATAGGCATAGTTGTAGATAGATGTATCAAGTAATGAGTGACAATATAAATACTTTATATACTTATATATGCATCAATTTTGAACTCATCAACTTCCCCAATCTAGACTCTTGCTCGTCCCGAGCAGTAAAGAGGCTTATGGACAAGGTCATCATGTTCATGAGGCACGAGTCGATAACATAAATGAGGCAAAAATTGAAACAAAAGTATAATACCGGATGTAGAAGATCAACGCCTTATATCCTTATTTTCCCTGCAAGCTCAAAGTAGGAAAGATCATATTCATACAAGCCAACACAAGCTTAGTTATGTCAATCCATAAAAGATCAATTAAAACTTCAATGCTTCATGTCAAAAAGTGAATCTAGCTTGAAAGCAAACTTGTGATCCTTTTATTGAGCCTTTTAATAAGTTTTGTATCTCCTTACTTTTGTAAAGTAAGGGCTTCAACAAGAATATGAATTTACTTACGGTTGGCAGTCATATGTGTTCAGCACTTCATACATTTGTAAAGCTCATCAAAGTTAGAGAGATGTCAAGAATATTATACAAGCTTAGGTAAATCAGGACAATCAAAGTAGAGTTTAATATAAGTATAAATGACTAGAAATGCAACAATCAATCCAATTCTTCTAGTTTACTCTCAGCTTGCCAAGGAACACTGGGATGTTTTAATAGCAAAATTGAGTAAGAGAGTTTCATGTCCCAAGTAGTATAACAATAAAGTGTCTTATTTACACCCACATTAATAAATCAAGTCAATCTAAAACACTTCTAATCCAATCATTGTCTTTCAAGAAAAATTCGTAGAGTAGTAATGAGACCATGCCAAGGACTTGTTATGTGGATCCTCATAAATATATATTTTCTTTCTTTTTCATTTTTTCTAGGATCGATGTTTGTTTCTTTTTTCTAGTGTTTGTACAAACTTTAAGAGTACCAATACTTTTGCCCATACAATGACACGGATGCCACTCATGACATCAACTCATAGCTGAAATCCGGGGTTATACCATAGATCGTTCAAAGGCTAGCGGAGTTGTTGGCATCCCAAAGGTGTGCATTAGAGACATAGAACAAAGTTGTCTCGCTTCTTTATCTCTTTTTTTGAGCTAGTACCGTGGTTTGATCCATAAGGTTAGCTTTGGCATGCATTACAATTACCACTAGACTTTATTTCAATCGAACAACTCCTTTCATGAGTGTAATCGAGACTGTCAAAATATCTATGGGGTTAAGTATAATCAAGGGTATACTCTCAAGACAATCATTCGTCAAACAAGTCGTAAATTTCAGACTTTTTCTTATTGTACTTGTTTGACAATATTATTTCCAAGGGAAGCCTCGGTTAACTAAAAGAACTAGAGCAAGAGCTTCAACAACTAATCATCATACTAATAAAAATCTTTACTCTAAGTATTTTGAATTACCCCCACTAGCATGGCATCTTCACAAATCAACCAACTAAGATAAACAATTCAAACTTCAAAAGTGGGAGACATATGTTTTAAGTGTAGAAATCATGGTAATATATTTTTAGAGGATCACAATGTTCTTCTCAAGTTGGATAAAGATATTAACAACGTGCATCAAGCTCTAAATCAACTACTATGAAACCCAACAAAAGCAAGTGCATTCATTATATAAACATGAAACATAAACTTACCCAAGCAAGCATTCAAAAACAACAGGATACATTATTGCAAAAGAATTTTTCATCGAACAAGAACATTGCACAAGACTCTACACATGCAGAAGTAACTTCCCCAAGCTAGAACTTTTGCAAGAACCAAACTTGAATAGATTACCATAAGAAAAGAGAAAATGCAGTTATCAAAAGAGAGTGTGAGAAGTGGTTACCTCCCCAAGCTTGAACAAATCAAGGGTGACACACTTTGTAGCATCCCAATTGTCTAACAATTGTAATGCTACTTGGTCTAGTAATATAATGGCTACTTCAAATATATAATTGTTGCATCATCATTATATCATGCTCATGTCATCATGCCACCTTGCATTTGAGCATCATATAAAACCCTTTTCCATTTGGTTCTTATCTCATATGCATTATTAATTGTATTTGCCTCTTGATATTGTATTTGGTTGTTGATATATTGTTTAAATGCCCAAGTTGAGTTGGGGGCATATCTTTTATTTAACTCCACCACCTTTCTTGTCATCACCCCATCTTTCCACCATTCCATATCCATGAGCTTGCAATTGTTTTTCTTTTGGGTTTTACCTCTAGCTCATATGGGTTGGGATGGATCCAATTCTATTTCCACATGCTCTCATCTTAGCATCATGTTGTTTTCACATTATTGATATATGAGAGCCACATGGCCACCTTTGCATGCTCTCATCCTAGCTTCCATATGGATTATTATGGATTTATGCTCATGTGGGAACATTTTTGGGAATAGTAAGCATCTAGTGGAATATACACACTAGCAAGTCCCAATTATAATCAAATGTGATCATCTCCATCTACTCCACTTGGAACTTTCTTTTAAATTCTTTTGCTTAGGCCTTACTCCACATTTTGGAATGCATAAGAATAATGCCATGTAAATAATCTTGTTTTCACAAAAATAAGCATGGTATTAATTATTATGCATGGGCCATGCAAAGCATCACCATTCCTTCTCTTTTGGGTTTATTTGAATCTTTGAGTGGATCTTACCCATATCTCTCTCTACCCCTTATGCTTGATCTTGCTTGATGCATGCAAGCATCTAAAACCCCATTATCATCTCCATCCACCCCATCACCACCTTTTATCTCTTCCTCCCTTTGGTCTAGCTCTTGTTTGATCTTGCTTTGTTCTTGCTTGAGCTTGCCAAAAGAAACACATCACCCAAACCTCTATCTAAAACCCAACACTAATCACCTACACCTCTACCACCATCTACCATACCACCCTCCATCTAGCCTCTCTCTCCCTAGCTAACCCTAGCTCCACCCTCTCTCTCGGCCTCTCTCACCTAGCTGGCCCCACCTGGCCACCCTGGACCCACCTAGCTACCACCACCTCAAGCCCTAACCCGAGGCTACCAGCCCTAACCCGAGCCCCCTCTAGCTCCCAACCCTAGCTACACCCGAGCCCACCCCCTCTCTCTCTCTAGCTCTCTCTCTGCCAGGAGGGCCCTAGCCCGAGCCTCCCCACCAACCAGCCGTCCCCACCTGCAGCCCCATGCACCTGCCCCTGCCCTAGTCCTGCCCGACCCAAGCACGTGAGAAGGAGGAGGAGAGAAAGGTGGCACCGAGGCCACCTTTTCCATCTACCCCGCTCCCCACACGGCACCTCCCTCTCCCTCTCTTCTTTACCCACTCCCCCTCTCTGCAGACGACCCCAGATCTACCCCAGGGCGCCTGCCGCTCCTCCCCTCCCTCTCCACCGACGCCAACCTCTCTCGCCGGCCACCGCCAGCACCACGTCGCCCCCGTCGCTCCAGCAGGCGAGCGTGGCGTGGAGGTTGTAGAGGAAGCCGAGGAGGTTCCCCTGCATCGTCCTGTACACGCCGTCGAGGAGGAGGAGGACCAGAGCCACCAGGCCGACGCCGCTCCGACGCGAAACCCTAGCTCCGCTGGCCTCTGCTTCGCCGACGATCCGCTGCTCCTCTGGCAGATCCGATGCCACCGACAGCCCCGCGGTGAGCCTCTCTCCCTCCCCGACATGGTCCGCCTCGTCAACACCGTTTAGTGCCGCCGGACCGACCGTCGAGCTCCCTCTGCGCGCCGCCGCTAGTTTCTGTCCGCTCGCTCCCGCACCGCATAGCACCATAACTAGGCCGCGCCTGACCCCCTAACAACTACCCCGCCCTAGCCCAGCGGTGGCCGCCTCCGCGCGCACGCCCAGGTCACGTGTTCGAGCACCGCGCGTCGCGCTCTGCCGCTGTCGAGCACCGTTTTGTCGTCAGAGTTTCAGAGAAGAAGCACAGTACGCGTCGCCTTTTTGCAGAAACCCCCCTAGCTTTTATTCCTAAACCCGCGGTACAACCGAGCCCACCGTCAGCCTCTCCGACCATCTTGGAGAAAACACCCCGCAGACCTGAGCGCTTAACCCACACTCCCTGGGATCTGCCGCGTGTCACGCCCCTGCTGGCGCGCCCGCGTGTGGGTCCGAGAGCACTCCGACCCCACCTGTCAGCCACTGGGTCTAGCTCGGGCCGCGGTGAGAAAGGATTCCCTGAGTCGTTTTTGCCAGGTCAGCACGGGCCCAGTTGTCTGTGTCTGTGGCTAGCACTGGGCTGAGTAACAAAAGATTTTCTGTTTCTCTGTTTAATTCAAACTTTTCAAATTTATAATAAATTCAAATTCAAATCTGTTTTAAACTAACTTTTAATTCTCAAATCCAAATAATACAAATAATATATGTTTTGAAATCAGAAAAATATGAGGAATTCAAATATGCCCTTCAAAATATATTTTGAACACTTAAAATTCCAAGTTGATTAAAATTACAATAAAATGCCCTTTTTCTTAATTATTTAATAACTTTTGTTTTATAACTCCAAATTTGACAAATGATATGTCTAAAATGATTACCTCGACGAGACCTTTCTGTTTATGCATTCCGTGTTCTGTTTTGCAGCATGCATCATATAAATATAATGTGTACAAAAACTAATATGAGGCTAAAATGTGATTAAAACTCCACAAAATGATTATTTCTGGTACTCCACACCTCACCCCTGCCATGCTACATTATTACCATGCAAATTGTGCATCATTCATCATGGCATGACTGTTTGCTTGTCGCATTTTATTCATATGATTGTGCACTTTATTTATGTTGGCCCTTGTTTGTTTGGTTCTTCTTCGAATAGACGCTGAGCAGGGGATATATCAAGAGAACCAGGAGCACTACCCAGATCCATCCCTTGCTTCAACTGAGCTGCCAGGCAAGCACTACCACATGCTTGCATACATATAGTACCTATTGCCTCTATCTTATTCTTGCATCATTGAGTCGCGATTGCATTAACTTGAATCCCAAGTATTGCATAGCCTTTATTTTTTAAACCCCACCGAAGCTTGTTCCTCCATCCCATGAGCCATTACTACAGGAGTTGTTTGAGCCATGCGAGTTGTAGAACAGCATGTGTAGGGTATGTGAGTGTCTGATGGATAACGAGGTACCTAAACAACTTAACCTGAGTAGTAATGGGATAACTAATGAAAGTGGCATCGGTGAGCCATATTTGCTATTTGGTTTTTCAGGCTCACTTGTGTCCCATAGGACCCCGAGTACTTGATTCCTGTTCCTTGAATATTCGCGCTATCCACATCCGGGAGGCTTATGAACCCCCCTGAGCCAGAGCTTGATTCATTCTTATTTCTTGGGGCCACAAACTAGTTTGAGGTTTTATTTACTATCCTGTACTTATGCCATGCTTTACTGCTTTATTTAAATTGTGCGAGGTACTGCACCTGTACTGTTTAGGGTCGTGACCCGTTTTCGCTGTATCGACAAGCCTAGTCACACTTTCAGGTTCCCAGTCGTTTACAGCCGGCCACACAAACCTTGAGTCCGTCTCGTAGCCGGCCAGCTTCGTTGTGGGTAGCTTAATGGGGTGGCCCCCTGAAATATTTCTGAATCCTGTGATCGCTTTGTCGTGACTGCCTCATTGGTTTTGATTTGGTTTTTCCGAGGTTGATCAAGTGTGTGTTGCTATTTGTGCACCCCTGCAGGGTAAAACTTTCTGAAAGCCGTGTCCGCGGTTATGGACGACTTGTAGCACAGTTTCTCGATCATAGACAAGTATAACTAAAGTACCGTCTTTAATTTGACTAAGTACCTGACTAGTAAGTAGTGCAACACTCATGGAATGGATAATAAAACTGCCAACGGATGGGGGGGGGGTTGTTCGTCCGCTTCCTCGTCGGTAAGCGAGGAGGAGGATGGATCTGTTAATATTACCGTTATAGCTGTTGTTATTAATTCACGGACATCCGTCTATCTCTGGTTAGGCGGATGGTTAGCGAGTATCTATAGAATTGTTAGGGCTTATCTTTTGCTGCAATTGCGTCACCCCAGGTTGTGTCCCCTTTAGAGGCATAAAGACTTGCTGAGTACCCCTAGGGTCTCACATGATAAATTGTTTGATTCAGATGAACAGGTAAGCTCGCAAGATGGATACTTGGTGGAGGAGACGGACGATGCGGGCAACGATCATTCGGTGTAGAGATTCCGGGAACGGGCATCCGTGAGATCTGTGGGCGGGATGTGTTTATTTATGGGGCATCTTATGCCGATTTGCTTCTTATCCGTACTCGGATCTTGTTTTCCGCTTCCGCTTGATACTCTGATGTTTGATGTATGAGGAGATATCCTAAACTATTATATCTATCTAGGATATTTGGATCTTGCCGTATGGCGTTGCTATATTTCCTTTCTTTTTAGATGGAATGACTCTGAGAACCATTGTATGGTGGCTTGCATACATACTCATTTGTGTATGTAGTTGATCCCTTCGCCTGCCGATTACGCCACCCGTTCTTGTCCCGATGTTTGGAAATGGTTAGGACGGCCGAAAGGTCTACCTGTGAGTGGCATTTGGGCCCCACCGTACTATTTTAACCATTTCCGCTCATCCAGGCTTGTAACTAGGAGCGTAATTCACCGAGGTAGTTACAATTGGTATCAGAGCCATCCCGCCCTTCAGGGTCTCAGCCAAATGGCCGTTGTCAGTTTAGCAAATATTTTGGTAGTTATGTATACTAGGGAAAAACAAAACGCGAGAGTAGGACTGCTTCCACTTTTCTTCTTACCCACCCACCCACCCTTTTCTGGTAAGGAAGTGTAATGTTTTCAATCCTCTTCTTAAATTCAAACTAGGACTCACGTGTTCTGGGTTTCCGTAGTACCATAGGTTGTGTGTGTGTGTGTGTAATTCCTTGTCTATCTGTTGCATCCAAGTTGTATCTTTATCGGCCTTTTGGTTATCAACTATTGGTACATTCCATAC
Organism: Avena sativa; assembly: GCA_916181665.1. Taxonomy (NCBI): domain Eukaryota; kingdom Viridiplantae; phylum Streptophyta; class Magnoliopsida; order Poales; family Poaceae; genus Avena; species Avena sativa. The sequence goes on along the minus strand of OV702289.1, from coordinate 534,807,968 downwards.
CGACAGGCTTTTGCAAACCGACGCGATCTTTCTTACTCCTTGTTATCCGACGTTATCTTGTTAGGGGTGTTCGTTTCCGTAGTTACTAATCTTTAGGTTCATCGTGAGAAGAAGGTGTTGGGATATGTGTTTTACTTATTCATGTGCGGAGTAATGATTTGAGTGCGGGATGGAGTCGCGACCATACCACTACTCTTATCATTCGCTCTTGTATATTGAATTGGTAGAGTCACTAATCTTGATTCGTTAAGTGATTTTGCGCATCTATTGGTATTTTAATGCCGAAATTTGTGGAAATTTTTTTTTCTTGATATATCTGTGTACCACACTCCTTTTTAGTCGTGTGCGATATGCTTAATATCTTCTAGGTGCTTTGAACTTGGTTGATATTTTAATATCATCTTAGTAAATTGTATCCTTTAATCTTGATTAATTCCATCTTGGTACTATTTTGGATTATTATTATTCTCCATCATAGTACTGACTTGTGTTTTATATCAATAACAGGATGGCACCACCACGCCGTTCTGAGGAGGACATACAACCTGAACTGGTGGCAGCGTTGTTAAGCATCGCCAATGCCTTGGCAGCAATGCAGTTGAACCAGCAGCGTTTTGAAGAAAGTGTCAGGAGGAATGAGTTTGTTCCGCTACCTCCACCTCCCAAGCGAGGAGACATCAAAAGCTTCCTGAAGTTCAACCCACGCTAATTTGATGTTTCTGATCAACCACTTGATGCTGATGATTGGTTGCGTGAGATGTCAAGGTTACTGGCAACTGCTGATGTTCCTGAGCAAGAATGGGTAAAGTGTGCAACTCACCTTCTGAAGGGAGATGCGGCTCTCTGGTGGGAGAATTACCTGAAGGCAAACTGCACTGGTTTTCAGCCTACTTGGGGACAGTTCACTGGAGCTTTCAAAGAGAAGTATCTGTCAGAAATTGTCATGGAGAGGATGAAGGAAGTGTTTCTCAACCTCAAGCAGGGCAATGATAATGTCAATACCTACATCAGAAACTTCATGAACCTTTCTCGTTATGGTGGCGATGAGATCTCTGATGACAAGAAGAAGCAAAAGAGGTTCCGGCAAGGGCTCAATGCATCGATTAAATATGCAATCACACATGCAAGGCCGGCGTCTTTTCTGGAACTTCAGCATACAGCTCTGCAGGAAGAGGCAAGTAGGCAAGTGTTTGAGGAGTCAAAGAAACACAACCGTGATGCAGCAAGCTCTTCAGCTATGTCAACTCCTTCTATGCGTCGTGTCTGGGTTCCTAACACCCCACCGTCGCTCCCGGCTACACCAAGACCTTCAAGCTACGCGGCAAGGCCACCAAACTTCCTCACTGCTGCTCCCAGGGGCTACAACCACCACTACCCTGGAGCGCCTGGCGGAGTCCCTGGCTACGTTGCTCCACGTCCACCTGGTGCTTGTTACACTTGTGGAGACACTGGGCATCAGTACTGGAACTGTCCGATGAAAAACAAAGCTCTTCCTCCACCACCTCCAAGATCTGCGGCAAGCTCTCCTATGGTTCGTGCACCACCACCTCGGGCTCTCAACATCAACACCAAGCCCGGGTCTACTGTTGCTCGTGCCAACTGTGTCAACGCCGCTCAAGCTGAGACAGCAAATGCAGCTGTGATCGATTGTGCTGAACGCTCGATTTCTTTGAAGATTCCTGAAGGCCATATAGTCTATTCTCCAAGTCTGACTCCTGCTATCTAGCTTTTCTCTTTGGCGGCTCTGAATGATGATGCTATGGAGGCTATTCAGAGTGTTCCGGTGGTCTGTGAGTTCCCAGATGTTTTTCCTGAAGAGTTGCCAGGTATGCCTCCGGATCATGAGGTTGGGTTTGTAATTGAGCTTGAACCTGGTACCGCTCCTATCTCCAAGCGGCCTTATAAAATGGGTCCTGCTGAGTTGGCTGAACTCAAACGTCAACTTGATGAACAAGAGAAGTTGGGTTTCATTCAACATAGTACTTCTTCTTGGGGTAGCCCAACAATCTTTGTGAAGAAGCGAGACAAGACTGATAGACTTTGTGTTGACTATCGGGCTCTCAATGCTAAAACCATCAAGAATAAATATCCCCTTCCGCGGATTAATGATCTCTTTGATCAGCTAGCTGGAGCTGTGGTATTCTCTAAGCTTGACTTGAGAAGTGGTTATCACCAAATCAAGATTCGCAAGGAAGATGTTCCTAAAACAGCTTTCACCACCCGCTATGGCCTGTATGAGTACACGGTCATGTCTTTCGGTCTCACCAACGCACCTGCCACCTTCTCGAGGCTCATGAACTCGGTTTTCATGGAGTATCTTGATAAGTTCGTTGTGGTCTACCTGGATGACATCCTAGTCTATTCTAAGTCACAGGAAGAGCATGAAGAACACCTTCGGTGTGTCCTAAACAAGCTTCATGAGAACCGCCTGTATGCAAAGTTCTCCAAGTGTGAGTTTTGGCTGCCTCAAGTAACCTATCTTGGTCACGTCATCTCTGCCAAGGGCATTGCAGTCAACTCGGAAACTGTAAGGACAATTGTTGAATGGCTTCCTCCTGTAAATGTCAAAGAAGTGCGGAGTTTCCTTGGTTTGGCTAGTTATTGCCGTCGCTTCGTTCAGAACTTTTCGAAGATAGCGAAGCCTCTTACCGATCTTCTAAAGAAAGGCAAGAAATACCTTTGGACTCCTGCATGTCAAGCAAGCTTTGAGACACTCAAAGAGAAGCTCACTTCCACACCAGTCTTGGTTCCTCCAGATACATCCAAGCCTTTCCAGATCTTCTGTGACGCCTCTTTGCAAGGATTGGGTGCGGTCCTTATGCAAGAAAAACAAGTTGTTGCTTATGCCTCTCGACAGTTGAAGACGCAGGAGATCAACTATCCTACACATGACCTCGAGCTCGCAGCAGTTGTCTTTGCTTTGAAAGTATGGAGGCACTACTTGCTTGGCAACCGTTGTGAAATCTTTTCTGATCACAAGAGTTTGAAGTATATCTTCACTCAGCCTGATCTCAACCTTCGGCAGAGGAGATGGATTGAAGCAATCAATGATTTTGATTTGACCATCAACTACACTCCGGGCAAAGCTAATGTCATGGCAGATGCTCTCAGCCGCAAAGCTTATGTCAACAACCTCATGATGGAAGAACAACAGCCTCTCTTGTGCGAGGAATTCCGTCAGCTCAACCTTGAAATTGTGGAACAAGGGTATCTCCTGAACCTTCTAGCAACCCCTCTCTTGGAAGAAAAGGTTCGCTCCTTTCAGCTTGGTGATCCATACACCAGAAAGGTCATCTCCAAAATCCAGCTTCCGAAGTATGAGTCCTTCCACGTCGATGATCAAGGCACGCTTTTCTTTGAACACCGGATGTTTGTTCCGAACTACCCGGGTTTGAGAGAGCAAGTTCTCAAGGAGGCGCATGATTCCGTTCTTTCTATCCACCCTGGCAGCACAAAGATGTACATGGACTTGAAAACACAATATTGGTGGCCTGGTTTGAAACGATATTGTGCCAAGTATGTCTCGGAGTGTGATTCTGCCGCAGAGTGAAAGCTATCCATCAGAAACCTTCCGGTCTTCTACAGCCGTTGAAACCCCCGGAATGGAAATGGGAGAAAGTAGAGATGGACTTCATCACTGGTTTTCCGAGGTCGCAGAAGGGCAACAATGCAATCTTTGTTGTCATTGACAGGCTTTCTAAAGTGGCTCACTTCTTCCCCGTCAAGGAAACCATTTCTGCAATTCAGTTGGCGGAGCTCTATATCAACAGAATTTTCTCTCTGTATGGGGTTCCTCTCAAGATCAGTTCGGACCGTGGAAGCATCTTCACTTCCAAGTTCTGGGAGAGTTTCCAAAATTCTTTGGGAACAAAGTTGAACTTCAGCACAGCTTACCACCCTCAGTCGCAAGGACAAGTTGAAAGGATCAATCAGATTCTGGAGGATATGCTTCGTGCTTGCGTCATCTCTTTTGGCATGAAGTGGGAAGAATGTCTTCCTTATGCTGAGTTCTCTTACAACAATAGCTTCCAGAAAAGTCTAAAGATGGCACCATTTGAGGCTCTTTATGGTCGCAAATGCAGAACTCCGATTGGTTGGTCGGGTGCAGGAGAAAGAATTTTGTTTGGCCCTGACATTGTGACTCAAGCGGAGGAGAAGGTTCACATCATTCTTGAAAATCTGAGGATTGCTCAAAGTCGCCAGAAGAGCAAATATGACAGAAAGCACACGGACATGGAGTATGTCCCTGGTGATCTCGTTTACCTTCGTGTCACTCCCATGAGAGGCACGCACCGCTTTGGTATCAAAGGAAAGCTGGCTCCTCGATACATCGGTCCATTCAAAATTCGTGGAAGAAGAGGAGAAGTTGCTTATGCTCTTGAGCTCCCGGAAAAACTCAAGGTCCATGATGTTTTCCACATCTCTCAGCTCAAGAAGTGCTTCAAGGATCCCGGCAGGACCGTGGATCATGAGCTTATCAATCTCCAAGAAGACCTGTCTTATCAAGAACACCCCACAAAAATCCTTGAAGTCGCAGAAAGAAGGACTCGCAACAAGTCCATCAAGTTCTGCAAGGTGCAGTGGTCGCACCATTCTGTTGATGAAGCCACTTGGGAACGTGAAGATGAGCTCCGTGCCAAGTATCCTACCCTCTTTGTGTCTTCTTCTTCTTCCTAGAATCTCGGGGCGAGATTCCTGTTTAGTGGGGGAGAGTTGTAGCATCCCAATTGTCTAACAATTGTAATGCTACTTGGTCTAGTAATATAATGGCTACTTCAAATATATAATTGTTGCATCATCATTATATCATGCTCATGTCATCATGCCACCTTGCATTTGATCATCATATAAAACCCTTTTCCATTTGGTTCTTATCTCATATGCATTATTAATTGTATTTGCCTCTTGATATTGTATTTGGTTGTTGATATATTGTTTAAATGCCCAAGTTGAGTTGGGGGCATATCTTTTATTTAACTCCACCACCTTTCTTGTCATCACCCCATCTTTCCACCATTCCATATCCATGAGCTTGCAATTGTTTTTCTTTTGGGTTTTACCTCTAGCTCATATGGGTTGGGATGGATCCAATTCTATTTCCACATGCTCTCATCTTAGCATCATGTTGTTTTCACATTATTGATATATGAGAGCCACATGGCCACCTTTGCATGCCTTGTGAGTGGAACCCTTTTTCCTAGCTTCCATATGGATTATTATGGATTTATGCTCATGTGGGAACATTTTTGGGAATAGTAAGCATCTAGTGGAATATACACACTAGCAAGTCCCAATTATAATCAAATGTGATCATCTCCATCTACTCCACTTGGAACTTTCTTTTAAATTCTTTTGCTTAGGCCTTACTCCACATTTTGGAATGCATAAGAATAATGCCATGTAAATAATCTTGTTTTCACAAAAATAAGCATGGTATTAATTATTATACATGGGCCATGCAAAGCATCACCATTCCTTCTCTTTTGGGTTTATTTGAATCTTTGAGTGGATCTTACCCATATCTCTCTCTACCCCTTATGCTTGATCTTGCTTGATGCATGCAAGCATCTAAAACCCCATTATCATCTCCATCCACCCCATCACCACCTTTTATCTGTTCCTCCCTTTGGTCTAGCTCTTGTTTGATCTTGCTTTGTTCTTGCTTGAGCTTGCCAAAAGAAACACATCACCCAAACCTCTATCTAAAACCCAACACTAATCACCTACACCTCTACCACCATCTACCATACCACCCTCCATCTAGCCTCTCTCTCCCTAGCTAACCCTAGCTCCACCCTCTCTCTCGGCCTCTCTCACCTAGCTGGCCCCACCTGGCCACCCTGGACCCACCTAGCTACCACCACCTCAAGCCCTAACCCGAGGCTACCAGCCCTAACCCGAGCCCCCTCTAGATCCCAACCCTAGCTACACCCGAGCCTACCCCCTCTCTCTCTCTAGCTCTCTCTTTGCCAGGAGGGCCCTAGGCCGAGCCTCCCCACCAACCAGCCGTCCCCACCTGCAGCCCCATGCACCTGCCCCTGCCCTAGTCCTGCCCGACCCAAGCACGTGAGAAGGAGGAGGAGAGAAAGGTGGCACCGAGGCCACCTTTTCCATCTACCCCGCTCCCCACACGGCACCTCCCTCTCCCTCTCTGCTTTACCCACTCCCCCTCTCTGCAGACGACCCCAGATCTACCCCAGGGCGCCTGCCGCTCCTCCCCTCCCTCTCCACCGACGCCAACCTCTCTCGCCGGCCACCGCCAGCACCACGTCGCCCTCGTCGCTCCAGCAGGCGAGCATGGCGTGGAGGTTGTCGAGGAAGCCGAGTAGGTTCCCCTGCATCGTCCTGTACACGCCGTCGAGGAGGAGGAGGACCAGAGCCACCAGGCCAACGCCGCTCCGACACGAAACCCTAGCTCCGCCGGCCTCTGCTTCGCCGACGATCCGCTCCTCCTCTGGCAGATCCGACGCCACCGACAGCCCTGCGGTGAGCCTCTCTCCCTCCCCGACATGGTCCGCCTCGTCATCACCGTTTAGTGCCGCCGGACCGACCGTCGAGCGCCCTCTGCGCGCCGCCGCTAGTTTCTGTCCGCTCGCTCCCGCACCGCATAGCACCATAACTAGGCCGCGCCTGACCCCCTAACAACTACCCCGCCCTAGCCCAGCGGTGGCCGCCTCCGCGCGCACGCCCAGGTCGCGTGTTCGAGCACCGCGTGCCGTGCTCTGCCGCTGTCGAGCATCGTTTTGTCGTCAGAGTTTCAGAGAAGAAGCACAGTACGCGTCGCCTTTTTGCAGAAACCCCCCCTAGCTTTTATTCCTAAACCCGCGGTACAACCGAGCCCACTGTCAGCCTCTCCGACCATCTTGCAGAAAACACCCCGCAGACCTGAGCGCTTAACCCACACTCCCTGGGATCTGCCGCGTGTCACGCCTCGGCTGGCGCGCCCGCGTGTGGGTCCGAGAGCACTCCGACCCCACCTGTCAGCCACTGGGTCTAGCTCGGGCCGTGGTGAGAAAGGATTCCCTGAGTTGTTTTCGCCAGGTCAGCAGGGGCCCAGTTGTCTGTGTCTGTGGCTAGCACTGGGCTGAGTAACAAAAGTTTTTCTGTTTCTCTGTTTAATTCAAACTTTTCAAATTTATAATAAATTCAAATTCAAATCTGTTTTAAACTAACTTTTAATTCTCAAATCCAAATAATACAAATAATATATGTTTTGAAATCAAAAAAATATGAGGAATTCAAATATGCCCTTCAAAATATATTTTGAACACTTAAAATTCCAAGTTGATTAAAATTACAATAAAATGCCCTTTTTCTTAATTATTTAATAACTTTTGTTTTATAACTCCAAATTTGACAAATGATATGTCTAAAATGATTAGCTCGACGAGACCTTTCTGTTTATGCATTCCGTGTTCTGTTTTGCAGCATGCATCATATAAATATAATGTGTACAAAAACTAATATGAGGCTAAAATGTGATTAAAACTCCACAAAATGATTATTTCTGGTACTCCACACCTCACCTCTGCCATGCTACATTATTACCATGCAAATTGTGCATCATTCATCATGGCATGACTGTTTGCTTGTCGCATTTTATTCATATGATTGTGCACTTTATTTATGTTGGCCCTTGTTTGTTTGGTTCTTCTTCGAATAGACGCTGAGCAGGGGATATATCAAGAGAACCAGGAGCACTACCCAGATCCATCCCTTGCTTCAACTGAGCTGCCAGGCAAGCACTACCACATGCTTGCATACATATAGTACCTATTGCCTCTATCTTATTCTTGCATCATTGAGTCGCGATTGCATTAACTTGAATCCCAAGTATTGCATAGCCTTTATTTTTTAAACCCCACCGAAGCTTGTTCCTCCATCCCATGAGCCATTACTACAGGAGTTGTTTGAGCCATGCGAGTCGTAGAACAGCATGTGTAGGGTATGTGAGTGTCTGATGGATAACGAGGTACCAAAACAACTTAACCTGAGTAGTAATGGGATAACTAATGAAAGTGGCATCGGTGAGCCATATTTGCTATTTGGTTTTTCAGGCTCACTTGTGTCCCGTAGGACCTCGAGTACTTGATTCCTGTTCCTTGAATATTCGCGCTATCCACATCCGAGAGGCTTATGAACCCCCCTGAGCCAGAGCTTGATTCATTCTTATTTCTTGGGGCCACAAACTAGTTTGAGGTTTTATTTACTATCCTGTACTTATTCCATGCTTTACTACTTTATTTAAATTGTGCGAGGTACTGCACCTGTACTGTTTAGGGCCGTGACCCGTTTTCGCTGTATCGACAAGCCCAGTCACACTTTCGGGTTCCCAGTCGTTTACAGCCGGCCACACAAACCTTGAGTCCGTCTCGTAGCCGGCCAGCTTCGTTGCGGGTAGCTTAATGGGGTGGCCCCCTGAAATATTTCTGAATCCTGTGATCGCTTTGTCGTGACTGCCTCGTTGGTTTTGATTTGGTTTTTCCGAGGTTGATCGAGTGTGTGTTGCTATTTGTGCACCCCTGCAGGGTAAAACTTTCTGAAAGCCGTGTCCGCGGTTATGGACGACTTGGAGCACAGTTTCTCGATCATAGACAAGTATAACTAAAGTACCGTCTTTAATTTGACTAAGTACCTGACTAGTAAGTAGTGCAACACTCATGGAATGGATAATAAAACTGCCAACGGATGGGGGGGTTGTTCGTCCGCTTCCTCGTCGGTAAGCGAGGAGGAGGATGGATCTGTTAATATTACCGTTATAGCTGTTGTTATTAATTCACGGACATCCGTCTATCTCTGGTTAGGCGGATGGTTAGCGAGTATCTATAGAATTGTTAGGGTTTAGCTTTTGCTGCAATTGCGTCACCCCAGGTTGTGTACCCTTTAGAGGCATAAAGACTTGCTGAGTACCCCTAAGGTCTCACACGATAAATTGTTTGATTCAGATGAACAGGTAAGCTCGCAAGATGGATACTGGGTGGAGGAGACGGACGATGCGGGCAACGATCATTCGGTGTAGAGATTCCGGGAACGGGGATCCGTGAGATCTGTGGGCGGGATGTGTTTATTTAAGGGGCATCTTATGCCCATTTGCTTCTTATCCGTAGTCGGATCTTGTTTTCCGCTTCCGCTTGATACTCTGATGTTTGATGTATGAGGAGATATCCTAAACTATTATATCTATCTAGGATATTTGGATCTTGCCGTATGGCGTTGCTATATTTCCTTTCTTTTTAGATGGAATGACTGAGAACCATTGTATGGTGGCTTGCATACATACTCATTTGTGTATGTAGTTGATCCCTTCGCCTGCCGATTACGCTGCCCGTTCTTGTCCCGATGTTTGGAAATGGTTAGGACGGCCGAAAGGTCTACCTGTGAGTGGCATTTGGACCCCACCGTACTATTTTAACCATTTCCGCTCATCCAGGCTTGTAACTAGGAGCGTAATTCACCGAGGTAGTTACACACTTTATCGTTGAGGTACGAATAAACTCACTTTTAATGTACATGGACCGTTGGTTCAACGAATACTTCCTTGTTGAAGTGTTGAATTGAAACAACCAAGTGGCTTGTGCAAGTATTTACATGGATGGCACAAACCATGCACGTCATCACACAAGGTTCAAGTCCCTGCAAAAATAACAAACAAAGTAAAAGCAAACTATTCGGTGTACGAACGGAGTTTGTTCAGCCAACCGCGAGAAGAAAAATAAAAGAAACATGAAACACTACAGAGAATTATAGGCTAGGGCGTTTCAAAGGTAGGTAAAGGAAAATGAAGTTGTTTATATGGGGATTCTTCCGTATCATCGGGCAAGGGGTACCCCGTTGGCGGTTCTCTATGATACACATGTACTTACTATGACAAGAACTTACCGGTAACTAAACTTGAGTAGCATGACGAGCGGCCCTCGTATTCAAGGGACATGAGATTTCCAACTTATACTTTGTCAATCATTTACTCCATAGTTTGTTCACTTTAACCTTAATCACTTCAAGATTATTATGATAGGGGAAATGAGAGCTGAAAGCTAATAAATACCTTAATTTTTGGAAGCTCTTTATGAAACTTGAATCCCTACTTCCTTCTAGGAAGGCCTTTCTTTTACTTTTATGTTGAGTCTCCAGCTTCTATCTTTATGCACCTATTTTGAGAGCATAGTGTCCATTCTTAGTTCTATATGCATTGTCCCAAGACTTGTTGATTGATGCATAATTTTGATATTGTTTGTTCTTAAACTACTTGTATCTAGTCACACTTATGACCTTTGAAGGTGTCCTATGCATTTGTGTTTGCTACCCTATGAGGGACAAGCTCAATGCTACTATGCTATGTTTTCTTTATGTGAAACAAACAAACGTCTTGCAAAGTATTGTTATTCATGAATCTTTGTTTGTGCCTTTTCATGTTACAACATAGTTGCTATGTCTTATTGTTAGAACTTTGTCTTTCATGCTATGTTGAAGTACTATGATCCCAGCTATCAATGTTTTACAAGTACTTTGATCAAGTTTGTGATGGTGCATGTCACCTCAAAAATTATTCTTTCTTTTTATCACTTACCTACTCGATAACGAGCAGGAGTTAAGCTTGGGGATGTTGATACGTTGCTAACGTATCCATAATTTTTGATGTTCCATGCTTGGTTTTATCTACTTTGTTATGTTTTGTCCACACTTTGGAGTACTATTTATACACTTTCTTGGACTAACCTATTACCAAGATGCCACAGTGCCAGCTTCCTGTTTTCTGCTATTTTTGGTTCCAGGCAAGTCAGAAAATGAATATTCTCGGGATTGGACGCGACAAAAGCCAAAGTCAGTTTTTCACCGATGGGGACACGGAGCCAGAATACGAGACGGAGAGGGGCCAGGGGACGGCCACACCACCTGGCCACACGACCAGGCCTGGCCCGCGCGAGGGGGTGGTGCGGCCACCCAGGGCACTCCCTCGGCCTCCCCTTTCTCCTATAAGATGCCTCCGATACAGAAACCCTAAGGACCCGATCAAAATTCCACGAAAGAATCTGTAGCCGCCGTCATCTCCATCCCTAGATCAGGAGGGATCTGAAGCTCTTCCCGGCACCCTGCCAGAGGGGAGAATTCACCCTGGAGGCCTTCTTCATCATCATGCAAGCCTCCGGTGTGATGCGTGAGTAGTTCATCCCTAGACTACGGGTCCATGTAGTAGCTAGATGGCTGGTTCTTCTCCTTTGTGCTATCATGTTTAGATCTTGTGAGCTCCGTTCATGATCAAGATCATCTATTTGTAATCCTACATGTTGTGTTTGCGGGGTTCTGATGGATATTGAGATGTTATTTCAGATTGATTATTGATTCTATCATGTCTTTGTTATTTGTGATCTTGCATGCTTTCCGTTGTTAGTAGCTATCTTGGCCAGGTAGATGCTAGCAACTCCAACAGTTAGTATTTATGCTCGATAGTGGGTTCATGCCTCTAGTAAACTGGGGAAGTGACAGAAATCTCTAAGGTACTAGATGTGTTGTTGCTAGTAGGGAGAAAACAACAATCGTTTGTTCATAGAACAATCGTATTGTTTACTTTACACGCAATGCATAATGCAATTATCTGTTGCTTGCAACTTAATAGTGGAGGGGGTTCGGATGATAACCTAAAGGTGGATTATTAGTCATAGATGCAGTTGGATTACGGTCTATGTATAATGTTGTAATGCCCAATCAAATCTCAAAGGAGTCAAGATGATTAGTATATGCATGTATGCTTTCTCGATGTTTGTTAATTGCACTACTGTAATTTGTTCACCCGACATGTCATCTATCTTAAGGAGAGCCACCACTAGTGAACTATGGACCCTGGTCCTTTCTTTTACCATCAATCTACAACTGTTTTCTGTTTTCTGTTTACTTTCTGCAAACTATTACTTTCTTCCACACAATACGTTTAATCCTTTGTTTTCAGCAAAACCGGTGAGATTGACAACCTCACTGTAAGTTGGGGGCAAAGTTCTGTGGTTGTGTTGTGTAGGTTTCCATGTTGCTGCTAGCACCGGTAGTGTGCCCTACCAAAGGCCAGCTAGCAACACCTTGGAGGTGTTTCCTTGCTCATACTGGTTCGATAAACCTTGGTTTGATAACTGAGGGAAACTTACTTCTGTGCTCATCATACCTTCCTCTTGGGGTTCCCCAACGAGCTCGTTATTACACGAGTCAGCAAGTACTTCTCTGGCGCCGTTGCCGGGGAGTCAAGGACATCTTCACAAGGGGAGTCCCTCATAACCAATCTCTTTACTTTGTTGTTTTTGTTTTTCTTAGTTTATTTTTTGCTTTGTTTGCTTGTTTCTTTATCAAAAACACACAAAAAATTAGTTTTACTAGTTTGCTTTCTTTATTAAAAACACAAAAAAAAATTAGTTTTTCTATAGTTGTTACCTCCTAGCTCACCATGTTGATCCCTAAATTCACCCTGAAAGACCTTTCAATAGGTAGTGGCTCTATAATTGGAAAAGATAATATTGAAGAATTCTTTAATCATGTTAGTAAGAATGAGGATATTGAGGATAGATCCCTTGCAGAACTTGCTCCAAACTATGAAATTGCTGCAGCTTCTTTAGTTCACATGTTGAAAGATAGGTTTGTTAACCTTAACACCTTAATGCAAGTAATGTTTCTTAAACTTAAAGAAATTGAGGACCCTAAAAAGCGAGATTTTATTCTGGAAACTTTGCTTAAGGAATTCTATGATGTTGCCAAGGAAGCTAGAAAAGTCTTTGAACGTTTTAATATGCTATGCTCATGTGTAGATGTTGTTGGTACACGAGAAAATATGAACAAAACCAAACCTAATGTGGAGGAAATTAAGATACCAATACCTTTCAAACTTGTAGCAATGCATGAAGCCATAGAAAAGAACCTTGATTGGATTGTTCCTGAAAGCCCATTTGATGAAAATAGTGAACCCAAGAGCGTTGAGAGAGGATCCTCTAGAACTTATTTGGATGAGATACCTTTCCTTGTTGAAGATATTTCTGGTATTTATCTTAATGCTTCTTCATTTGAGAACACTTGATTTTTTTCTTGCTTCTTATGCCTAACTTAAAGGCGTTAAATAAAAGTACTTATTGGGAGATAACCCAAAAGTTTTAGATGAGTCTTGGAAGTTATTACTTCTAATAACCTCTTCTTATCATTTTTATTTGATTTTTGTGCAAAGAGTAACCTCTAATGAGAGTGAAGTAATGATTGGGAAAGTTGTTGTCCCGAAACAGATTTGTGTGCTTCACCATAAAATTTGTGTAAAATCTCTGTACATTGTTTTGAGGCGTGAAGTTTTGTGCTTATGTCCTAGGTTGTTATCTAACTTTCGTTAGTTCAACATGTTTTGATTTGAGAAACAGAAGGTCTTCTAAAAAATTGGTTTTTACCTACTGGTCTGTTTTGATAGATTTCTGCCATTATTTGCATTTGCTTCTTGTTGGTTCCTTTTTGAGTTCTTTTGGGGAATTGAGCTTTTTAAGGGAAGTGCTACAGTAGCTTGTGTTTTAATGGAAGTTTTACTCGTGTTGAAACTGAACCTAAAGACTTATTATCTTGAGTGCACTAATGTTGCTAATAAACATTGTGTGAAGTTTTGTATGAAGGAAAAATTTTAGGTGTATGGAGAGAATGATGTAATGAGATGAAGAATGGACTAAATCTCAAGCTTGGGGATGCCACCCCGTGTCACCCCAAGAATTATCCAAGAAGTACAAGCGTCAAAGCTTGGGGATACCCAAGGCATCCCCTTCTTCATCAATAAAAATCCCAGGTTTCTTCCAAGCACTTCATTTTTATTGTTGCATGCACAATTGTGTTGTTCTTGGAGCATCTTCCTTTTCTTTTTTGTTTTTGGTTTTTGTTTGCTTGGTTTTCTTAGTTTGCTTGAATAAATTCGTTGGACCCCCTCTTTCATGCATTGGTTTTTAAATAGTTTGGTTTGGATTGGAAAAGAGTAGGAAAGTCCATGATTAAGTGGTAAAGAGAGCTTGTTTTTTACTGTGGCCTATGCTTTGTCATGCCATGCTTGATATTGTTTTGTCTTTATGCTTAGTAATCTTTATTGTGGCCTGACATGTTATAAACAATTTAGATTGCTTAATGTGCCTTGGAAGAATCATGCGTTGTTTTAGCATATTAAAGCATAATATTGTGGTATTCTCCTTTGATGCTTTATTTGGGTTGACTTGGTGCATGCTCACACCATGTTATGACTATCCCAAGTCACCATAGCCTTTATGATCCTTTAGTTTTCGACTTGTAATATCACTTTATGCTTTGATTAATGATGTTTTATCGCTCTGCATGATTATGGCCATTATTGCTCTCTTAGTTGGTCGCTCCCAGTCTTTTGCTAGCCTCCATAACCAAGTATGAGTTCCACTCATGCATCCAACTCCTAAAACCAAGTTATTCCAAAGAGTCCACCATACCTACCTATTAGCATTTGCTATTCCAGTCTACCTTCCGAATTAAACTTGTTATGAGAAAACTAGTGATTAAAGCTCTCACGAACTTGATGGCACACTTCACTTTTCTTGCCCTTAATAAACGTGAACCATTGTGTCTTCTATGTTGTATATGCTTGCACTTATATGTTCGGGATTAGCAGAACCATGTTGTCATGGGGAACGCTTTCAGAATTGCACTTGTACTTTGTACCTAGTTGATATCATGCTCTTTTGTCTATGGATGTCGTCGGTGTGAAATTAAAGGGGAGCTTGTAAGTCCATGGAGTTATGTATGTGTGTTAGAGAAACACCTGGGCGGCCGGTCTAATCCATACTGTCATGGTGGAAACCTGTAGCATAACTATAATGAGCTGTCTATGAAGCATTCTTCTTATAAAAAAAGAGTCAGATATTGAAAAAAGAGAAAAAGAAAAAAAAAGAGATATGAGAAAAGAGGAAAGATAGAAAAAGCACCATTTTCCCATGGTAACTAAGAAGATTGCTGAGATGCTCGTTGTCTACTTGCCTTGTCATTTTGATATGGGGATTCTTCCATATCATCGGGAAAGGGGTACGCCGTTGGCGGTTCTCTATGATACACATGTACTTACTATGACAAGAACTTACCAGTAACTAAACTTGAGTAGCATGAGAAGCGGCCCTCGTATTCAAGGGACATGAGATTTCCAACTTATACTTTGTCCAGCATTTACTCCATAGTTTGTTCACTTTAACCTTAATCACTTCAAGATGCTTATGATAGGGGAAATGAGAGCTAAAAGCTAATAAGTACCATAATTTTTGGAAGCTCTTTATGAAACTTGAATCCCTACTTCCTTCTAGGAAGGCCTTTCTTTTACTTTTATGTTGAGTCTCCACCTTCTATCTTTATGCACCTATTTTGAGAGTATAGTGGCCATTCTTAGTTCTATGTGCATTGTCCCAAGACTTGTTGATTGATGCATAATTTTGATATTGCTTGTTCTTAAACTACTTGTATCTAGTCACTCTTATGAACTTTGAAGGTGTCCTTTGCATTTGTGTTTGCTACCCTATGAGGGAAAAGTTGAATGCTACTATGCTATTTTTTCTTTATGTGAAACAAACAAACGTCTTGCAAAGTATTGTTATTCATGAATCTTTTGTTTGTGCCTTTTCATGTTACAACATAGTTGCTATGTCTTATTGTTAGAACTTTGTCTTCCATGTTATGTTGAAGTACTATGATCCCAGGTATCAATGTTTTACAAATACTTTGATCAAGTTTATGATGGTGCATGTCACCTCAAAAATTATTCTTTCTTTTTATCACTTACCTACTCGAGGACGAGCAGGAGTTTAGCTTGGGGATGTTGATATGTTGCTAACGTATCCATAATTTTTGATGTTCCATGCTTGGTTTTATCTACTTTCTTATGTTTTATCCACACTTTGGAGTACTTTTTATACACTTTCTTGGACTAACCTATTAACAAGATGCCATAGTGCCAGCTGCCTGTTTTCTGCTGTTTTTGGTTCCACGAAAGCCAGAAAATGAATATTCTCGAAATTAGACGGGACAAAAGCCAAAGTCAGTTTTTCACCGAGAGGGACACAGAGCCAGAATACAATACGGAGAGGGGCCAAGGGGCGGCCACACCACCTGGCCGCGCGGCTAGGCCTGGCCTGCGCCAGGGGGTGGTGCGGCCACCTAGGGCAACCCCTCGACCTCCCCTTTCGCCTATAAGATGCCTCCGATACAGAAACCCTAAGGACCCGATCAAAATTCCACGAAAGAGTCTGTAGCCGCCGTCATCTCCATCCCTAGATCGGGAGGAATCTGAAGCTCTTCCCGGCACCCTGCCGGAGGGGAGAATTCATCATGCAAGCCTCCAGTGTGATGCGTGAGTAGTTCATCCCTGGACTACGGGTCCATGTAGTAGCTAGATAGCTGGTTCTTCTCCTTTTTGCTATCATGTTTAGATCTTGTGAGCTCCGTTCATGATCAAGATCATCTATTTGTAATACTACATGTTGTGTCTGTGGGGATCCGATGGATATTGAGATGCTATTTCAGATTGATTATTGATTCTATCATGTCTTTGTTATTTGTGATCTTGCATGCTTTCCGTTGTTAGTAGCTATCTTGGCCAAGTAGATGCTAGCAACTCCAAGAGTTAGTATTTATGCTCGATAGTGGGTTCATGCCTCTAGTAATATGGGGAAGTGACATAAATCTCTAAGGTACTAGATGTGCTTTTGCTACTAGGGAGAAAACAGCAATCCTTTGTTCATAGAACAATCATATTGTTTACTTTACACGCAATGCATAATGCGATTATCTGTTGCTTGCAACTTAATACTGGAGGGGGTCGGATGATAACCTAAAGGTGGATTATTAGTCATAGATGAAGTAGGATTACGGTCTATGTATAATGTTGTAATGCCCAATCAAATCTCAAAGGATTCAAGATGATTAGTATATGCATGTATGCTTTCTCGATGTTTGTCAATTGCCCCGCTCTAATTTGTTCACCCAACATGTCATCTATCTTAAGGAGAGCCACCACTAGTGAACTATGGACCCCGGTCCTTTCTTTTACCATCAATCTACAATTGTTTACTTTCTGCAAACCATTACTTTCTTCCACACAATATGTTTAATCCTTTGTTTTCAGCAAAACCGGTGAGATTGACAACCTCACTATAAGTTGGTGGCAACTTTTTTGGTTGTGCTGTGCAGGTTTCCACGTTGCTGCTAGCACCGGTAGTGCGCCCTGCCAAAGGCCAGCTAGCAACACCTTGGAGGTGTTTCCTGGCTCCTGCTGGTTCGATAAACCTTTGTTTCATAACTGAGGGAAACTTACTATTGTGCTCATCATACCTTCCTCTTGGGGTTCCCCAACAAGCTCGTTATTACACGAGTCAGCAGTTGGTACAACCGGGTGGTATGATGTCTACGAACGCTTCTATTCTTCTAGATAGTGTTGGGCCTCCAAGTGTAGAGGTTTGTAGAACAGCAGCAAGTTTCCCTTAAGTGGATCAACCAAGGTTTATCGAACTCAGTGAGGAAGTGGTCAAAGGTATCCCTCTCAAGAAACCCTGCAATCAAGATACAAGAAGTCTCTTGTGTCCCCAACACACCCAATACACTTGTTAGGTGTATAGGTGCACTAGTTCGACGAATAGATAGTGAAATACAAGTAATATGGATGATTATAAGTGGTAATTGCAATCTGAAATAAGAGTGGCAGCAAGCAAAAATGTAACATGACTGATTGTAAACGGTGTTTTAATGCTTAGAAACAAGGCCTAGGGATCATACTTTCACTAGTGGACACTCTCATATAAATATCTTCTCTTCATTATGCTAACCTGAACTACTCTCTGTTTGGACGACGTTGGGCTATAACAGCACACCTTAAAGTTCGCATTCCCCATCTAGATAAAACCCCTCACTGTCACCTTGAGCGCTAGATGGTTCCAACAACAACACAATCTCATAGAGATATCCAACTCAAATTATACCCATGATAAGTATTTCTGTAACCTTAGCCAAAGTGCCACACGGTGTGCACACTGTAAAATTCACACACGTGGGGATAAGCAGAGATTAATTAAATCACTTGAGTAGCAGAATAGATATATAGATTACAAAGCTCATGATCTCATAAGATCATGCATAGAAAAGAGAGATGAACACATAGCTACTGGTAGAGCCCTTAGCCTCGAGAGAGAACTACTCCCTCCTCATCATGGGAGTCAGCAATGACGATGGAGATGGCCGTGGAGTCGATGGAGATGGCTCTGGGGGCACTTCCCCATCCCAGCAGGGTGCCGAGACAGAAACTTCTGTCCCTCGAATATCCTCTTCTATGGAGGCGGCACTGTGGAACTTTTCATGGAATTCTGATCTGGTGTTTAGGGTTTTCGTCTCGGGGTACTTTTATAGGCGAAGAGGTAAGGTCGGTGGTGGCCCGAGGTGCCCACACCAGGTGGCGGCGCGCCCAATGGGTCGCACCACCCTAGGGGGGAATGTTCGTTTGCGGTACCAAACTTCTCAGGCGAGTGCACCGCGGTACCCGAGTTATCATCAATCGCGCGGAGGGGTTGTAGTAGAATCGCCAATTGTCTAGAAGGGCCAAATGGGGGTGAATACAAATCTAATGGCCAAACAGTCGTTTGAACTAGACAAAAAACGGTTGAACTCAAATACCGTCGTTAGGTCAACTCTTCTTGGCCCGCCCTGTTAGTATTCCCTGTTAGCTTTTGCGGTCGTGGACTAGCTTACCCCTGCGTGGACCAGATCCCTGAGTGGACCAGATCTATTTCTTTGCTCTGCTCTGGTCTTCTCCCCTGCTCCCCTCCCCATAACATTTGCTCAGCTCCGGCTGCTCGTCTCAGATCAGAGCTCACACTTGCTCTAATTTGCATCCCCGCCATGTCCGGTCAACCTCCCATGCCTCTAATCAAAGCTCGCAGCCGTCGCCATCGCATCGTCCACCGTATCGGAGATTTGCATCCCCGAAATAATATCTCGCCTCTGGCTAGTCCTTCTTGCACGGCGGAGCGTGTCCCGTCGGGCGATCCAGGCCGGCGACCGGCCTCGGGAAGTTGCATGCTGTGGCGCACACCAGGCATGGTAGACCTGGCACAGCAGTTCGACGACCATGCTCTCATGGCCACTGTGCTGGGCATCCATCCCACCGTGTCACTGGCAGAGTTGCTGTCAGCTTTCAGGTCACGTTTTTGGATCAGACGAAATGAGGTCAAGATTGAGGTATGCGCGCTGCCATTCGATTTTTTTGTCCGGTTCGAGCACAACTCAAACACTGAGCACGTTCTGCATTCTTCCCATTCTTTCGAGTGCTGCGGGGAGAAAATGAGCTTCATGCGCCTATGGGTGGGACGATCGCTTGGGGCAGCTTCGTTTCTTCTCCAAACTCGGCTTTGACGGCCTCCCATTGGATGCTTGGGAGCCGGAGGCCCTCAAGGAGGTCGTTAGTAGCCTTGGCGGTGAGCTAGTGGAAATCGTGCCACCGAGCGACAGATGGGTCATCGAGGTAAAGGCGTGGCTGAAAGATCCTGACGTTGTTCCTAAGATGTACGAGGTGCAGATTCCAAGCAGGGCAGGGCGACAGCTTTGCTGGAAGCACCCGGTCATCATCCACCTGGAGGAGGTTCTAGAATCGGTACATGGCATTCAGGGCCCCGAAGAGGCTGCCAGAAAGCGTCCTTGTCGCCTGAAGTGTTGGCCTGGAAGGATCGATGGCACAGGACCACCACCGTTTCACGACGATGCACATAGTTTCGGTGGGGAACCGGGCTTGGACGAGCTGGTGGTTCTGATTTCCCTCGAGTGAAGACAGAGCTCTAGTGAATTTCTTTGGTATGTGTGGCTAATGAATTTATAGTATGGAGAGCGTAGCAGGAAGTTAGCATCGACTAAAAATGTGTAATAGTTTGAATCGATGTAGTATGTGTGTGTAATAGTTTGAAGTAGTATGTGTGTGTAATAGTTTGAAGTAGTATGTGTGTGTAATAGTTTGAATCTATGTAGTATGTGTGGTAATGAATTTGATGTAGTGTGTGTGTGTAATAGTTTGAATCGATGTATTTGAACACCGTGCTTTATAATTTCTGTGAATAACCAAGGACTACCTCATGAAAAGGAGAATATCATTTTGCGGCCCGAAAGTTGGGGTGTCCAGGCAACGCGGTACCGAAGTTCCCTGAAATCATCCGCGATGACTACAGTTGGTGTGCCAAATACTCAGAGGGTCTTTTTCGGCACGAATTCAACTGTACGTTTCAATACAAAAAATCAAGCTAACGGCCGTCAAGTTGGGCCCCCCTGTCAGTTCTCGGCGTTATGTCGCTCCTGTCGCTCCCGTCGCTTAGGTGTCAATTAGGCTTGCAGCGTTGGCGTCTGCATCCATTACACGTCTTCTTCTTCCCCGGAGCGGCAATCTGTGGGGCGTCGCAGCCATGGCACGGAGCTGGGACATGGACGAACCTGCTCGGCCTAGCTCTCCTCCATGTAGGCTTGCAGCGTTGGCGCCTGCATCCATTACGCATCTTCTTCCCTGGAGCGGCAATCTGTGGTCGCGGCCATGGCGCAGAGCTGGGACGTGATGAAGCTACTCGGCCCCGCTCTCCTCCCCATCACGAGTCGGAGCTCACCCACACCATGGACGCACCCATGGCACGGTGCGGGGACGAGAATTGGTTCCCGGTGAGATCTATCACCTTGTCGACCATGCTCGGTTCTGTTTTCCTCCTCTAGAATCCGAGCTCGCCGTCACCGTGGTTGCACCCGCACCAATTCTGCCACCTCTGCCGAGGTCTCTGTGGTAGCTCAAGTTCTGGGGCTCTCCAAGTTCTGTCATGTTGGGCCTGTAAGTGTTGTTGTATGTTAAACTAGCAAATATCTTTTGTTCAAATTTCTTGGGTTGTACCAACTTCATTGTGTTTAATTATGAAAGACAAAATATAAATGATTTCTCTCAATTTCTCGCATAGAAAAATGCACAGCTAATTTCATATTCTCGCAGGAACTGGCCCCACTTGTTGAACCGGCGGCACTGCCACGATCTCCACGTAACCACGGTGAGTTCTCGAACCGAAAGTTGTCGTTACCACGTTTCTTCTGTAGTCATTCCTCTTCCTCAGTCATTCCTCTGCAGTTTTTCCTAGGTGCTTCTTCTTCCTCTGTTCTGGAACCGTCGATTCATCTTCTTCTTCCTCTCGCAGGCAGTTCCTTGCAGGCATTTCCTTTCACCCATTTCCTTGTAGGCATGGACGATGGGAAACGCACAACAGAGACCCACTTGGTCCCTGCCTATGGCACCACGACTTTGACAGTGGTGTACACAAATGATGAAGCGACTGTGGAGACAACTCTTGCCAGGTTTGAGCAATTGCTTGAGAAAGAGAAGCACAAGTTTGTGGGGCTAGACTTGGAGTACACCCATGCAAATAAGCGAAAAAATGCTCCACAAGAGATCGCTGTCGTGCAAATCGCCATACATGAGGAGGTCCTCGTTTACCACTTCTGCAGGTATGTGAAATTTAAATTTGAGATCACCACTTCTGCATCCCTTGTTCCCTTACATCCCTAGAACCATCTAAGTGCAGGAGTAAACCAACTGAGATGCATTGTCCGGCTCTGGTCGAGTTCTTGTGTAGGAAAGGGACAAATTTCACTAGCGTGGATATCACAAATGACACAATTATGCTTTCTCGTGCATTGATAAAAATCACAGAGGGGCACCACATCGACATCCAAAATATGCACAAGATCAAATCATACCCAGCGAAGGATGGCATGGGTGATCTGGCAGCGGAAATCATCGATAAATCCTATGAAAAACTAAAGAAATTGAAGCGACTCGAACACGACTACTGGGAGTGGAAGCCGATGAGCCAGGTGTGCCTCGAGTATGCAACCAGAGACGCCTACATGGCATACGAGTTGTACAGTAAGCTCATTACCATGAAAGATGGGATGGTTAAGGCGGGGGTTTTCACGAGAGAGCTATGCCCTGGTTGCAAGCTAGCCCAGGAGAAGAAGCGCGAGGAGGACAGAAAGCGGTTTCAGCACGAGCAAGGATCTTGGGACGGTGGCGACATCAAGCGGTTGAAGGGGAAGCAAGTGAAGGACGACAACAAGTGGTGGTGATACATTATGTGTTTGAACTAGATTTCAGTTTCTAGTTTATTATGTGTGTGATACATTTAGTTACTTCAATACAAAATTTCGACCAATTTAACTTGTTGATGTATTTCTTGACAATTATAATATAATCGAGCACTAGAAATATTTTGTAGTGTGCATGAGCATGATCAGTAAATATAATTGAACACTAGAAACTTTAAGGCACTCCATATAAAGGAGTAGATTAATATAGAAGGTTCACCAGAGACACCACGGATATATTGTCTTACATGCCACACACAGGTAATAATTAACTAGAACAAAATAAAATCAGGGGCTGTAGAAGGAGGCCGGGACACGGAGACGCCTAGCAGGGCAGGGGTTTATCAGCAGGAGGCAGCGACAGCCTAGTTGATGGGATATAGGCCAGTCCTGACATACTCCCGGAGGAATTTGCTGTAGGCTGCGTTCCGCACGAAGGTAATCGGCCTATGGCTTCTGCCTCCGCCTCTGCCAACGCCCTCCGTGTGCTGGATCATGCTGTTGAGGTCCATGTTGATTGCTCTGCCACAGAATGGGCAAAACAGTCTCCCCTACGGTGGAAACGGATTAGCCCACACCGTAACCGCCTCGGCACGTAGCGGCTCTTGTTGTCCCTGGATACCTTGCTATCGTCCACTTCATCATCATCATCCTATTGATTTTTAAGAACATAACTTAGAACTCATACATATGATTGAATTGTATTACAACTCAAGAATTGACAACATGTATATGTAAGACAATATATCCGTGGATATCAAAGATAAAGCATCTCAGCAATAGTTTGATCGGTTCATATATCATTTCATCTCAACACAATGACAAATAATTGCATAAGAGTGCATGTAGGATAAATCTAGGGGCCTCATAAGTTTCTTCAGGGATGGAGTAGGTGAAGCAAGTAACAATTGCACAACCTGTAATGTTGTTGTACATCGCCCCAGGTTCACTAACTCATCCCTGAAAGAATCTGACACCAATGTGTTTGCCTCTCTTTTAGGACAAATTTGAATCATTGGCCACAATAAGAAATTCAAATGTAATCGTACAAAACATTATTCAGGATATACATAGTCAGGTAGAAAAACAAGCCTAAATATTGTAATTATAAATAAAAGACCAAACAATTAATCTTCAGGTGCATGTTAAAAAATACTTATGATCAAAACCATTCATATACATATGCATCATACCAATCATTAAAATATCAAAAACAATTCAAGGATCAAATATGTAGTTCCATATGAGAATAAATCTAGGGCCTCATAATTTGTTTCAGAGATGGAGTTGGCAAACCAAAGTACCAACAGCACAACCTATATTGTTTATGTGCATTGCTGCCTCAGGTTCACCAACCCATCCCTAAAACACGACACTGTCATATGTGTCTCCCCTTGAACTCTTTTGGGGCAAATTTCAATCATCGGCCTCGGTGACAAACTAAACTATAATTCTTATACACTGAATGCATGGAATAGGTAATTCAAATATCATAGTTCCATGAATGTAGAATAAAGATTAAGGCCTCATAAGTTTTTACAGGGATGACATAAGTGAACCAAGTAACAATTGCACAGCCTATATTGTTCTTGTACATCGCCCTAGGTTCACTAACTCGTCCCTGAAAAAATCCGACACCAATGTATCTGCCTCTCTTTTGGGGCAAATTTGAATCATTGGCCACAATAAGAAATTGAAATGTAATCGTACAAAACATTATTCAGGGATATACATAGTCAGTTACAAAAACAAGCCTAAATATTGTAATTATAAATAAAAAACAAACAATTAATCTTCAGGTACATGTTAAAAATACTTATGATCAAGACCATTCATATACATATGCATCATACCAATCATTAAAAGATCAGAAACAATTCATGGATCATATATGTAGTTCCATATGAGAATAAATCAAGGGCATCATAATTTGTTTCAGAGGTGGAGTTGGAGAACCAAAGTACCAACAGCACAACCTATATTGTTTGTGTGCATTGATGCGTCAGGTTCGCCAACCCATCCCTAAAACACGACACCATCATACGTGTCTCCCCTTTAACTCTTTTGGGGCAAATTTCAATCATCGGCCTCGGTGAAAAACTAAAATGTAATTCTTATACACTATGAATGCATGGAATAAATAATTCGAATATCATAGTTCTATGGATGTAGAATAAAGATTGCGGCCTCATAAGTTTCTTCAGGGATGGAGTCAGCGAACCAAGTAACAATTGCACAACCTGTAATGTTGTTGTACATCGCTCCAGGTTCACTAACTCATCCCTGAAAAAATCTGACACTAATGTGTCTGCCTCTCTTTTGGGACAAATTTGAATCATTGGCCACAATAAGAAATTGAAATGTAATTGTACAAAACAATATTCAGGGATATACATAGTCAGGTACAAAAAACAAGCCTAAATATTGTAATTAGAAATAAAAAACCAAACAATTAATCTTTAGGTACATGTTAAAAATACTTATGATCAAAACCATTCATATACATATGCATCATACCAATCATTAAAAGATCAGAATCAATTCAAGGATTATATATGTAGTTCCATATGAGAATAAACCTAGGGCCTCATAATTTGTTTCAGAGATGGAGTTGGAGAACCAAAGTACCAACATCACAACCTATATTGTTTGTGTGCATTGCTGCCTCAAGTTCACCAACCCATCCCTAAAACATGACACCATCATACGTGTCTCACCTTGAACTTTTTTGGGGCAAATTTCAATCATCGGCCTCGGTGACAAAATAAAATGTAATTCTTATACACTATGAATGCATGGAATAGATAATTCAAATATCATAGTTCTATCCATGTAGAATAAAGATTCCAGCTTCATAAGTTTCTACAGAGATGGCGTAAGCGAACCAAGTAACAATTGCACAGCTTATATTGATCTTGTACATGGCCCTAGGTTCGCTCACCCATCCCCGAAAAAAACTGACACCAATGTGTCTGCCTCTCTTTGGAGCAAATTTGAATCATTGGCCACAATAAGAAATTGAAATATAATCGTACAAAACAATATTCAGGGATATATAAATGCATCATACAACGCATTCATAGTTCAGAAACAATACAAAGATTATATATTTAGGTTCCATATGAGAGAAAAATTAGGGCCTCATTTTTTTCAACGATGGAGTGGGAGAACCAAAATACCAACAGCACAACCTATATTGTTTATGTGCATTGCTGCCTCAGGTTCACTAACCATCCCTAAGAAAACGACACCATCAGATGCCCTTGCACTATTTTGGGGCAAAATTGAATCATTGGGATCAGTAAGGAATAGAAATGTAATGTTATAGGCCTGCTGTGTATCGAAATCAACACTCAACTAGCAAACTCAACTAGATGGCAGATGAGTAGATTGGGGTTTTGTGACTAGACGGATTGGGGTTTTGTGACTAGATGGCAGATCCATCAATCAACCGATCGAATCATATATATACTACCCTACATCAAGAGCAAAATAATATGTACACGATTGAGCAAATCCTATGTATGAACAGTGAAAACTGCGGCTGCAACTAGAGAAGCTAGCAATGCAGTACCTCGGACTCCTCATCAGGGACCTCCTCCTCGAACTCATCATTCTCCGTGATTGCGCCGAAGATTTCTTGTATAGCGATGGGGTCGTTGATGTAGATCACCGGATTGCCTCTGCCTGCCGCCTGCCCCCCATCTAGATCTGTCGCTAGCACCATGAAGTTGTCGGCCACCTGCTACTCGGCGGCACGGCTACTACCTGCTGCTCGGCGGCGATGGCTACCACCTACTGCTCGGTGGCGACGGCTACCACCTGCTACTCGGCGGCGACGGCTACCACCTGCAGCTCGACGGCGACGGCTACTGGCTAGACGGATGAGCTCGCACCCTCGACGGCGCGGCGACGAGCGGCATTAGTGCCTGGAGAAGACGCCTCTGCCTGCTTGGCGACGACTGAGCCATCTGCTGCTGCGCCTTCAACTGGCTTCACCTCCGGCTCATCTCCACGCGTAGGCTTCATGGCGCAGCAAGGGAAGGAGGTAGTGCAAGCGAGGGAGCTTCGGCGCGTGTGGCAGGTGTAGATTGGGGTCTTGGGACTACATACTAGGGGGAAATGACACGAGCTCATGGAAGAAGAAGGTCGAGGGGGGTTATAAACACCGGACTGTTCGTAGTTCTTGAGTGGACACGTGTGGTGGGCAGGGGCTACCACGATCTCCACCCTTTTTTTGGTTCCTTTTTTTTTTGAAACAGCCACGATCTCCACTTTAGAGCTGCATTGAGAACACGCTCATGGCAGACCTTGATTCCACTGCATGCAAGTGGCGTGGAACTAATTTCTAGCAACGTTAGATCTACTCGAGGGGGGCCCTTGACTCATGGAAGTTACTAGCGGTAGGGCCCAGTTGGAAGTGAGATTGAGTGCGCTGCGTAAAAATGGGATATGTCTTATTAAAATCAAGTGGCAATAAATTGCAGCGTACCGTTGATAATCGTGCACTCGATGACCCCGTTTCCCTGTGCATGTGTTGTAGTAGCAGTAGTAGGCTTTTCAGACTTGATTAAACTTGACATGACCGCTCGACGACTTTTTCCATGGACGACATCGTGTTCCTTCCTATAGAAGTCTCGCGGAGGGAGACGTCCGTGCTGTCTCATGCTGTACTGTGAAGGGCATGATGTGTGCAATGATCATCGTTGGATCGCATAGAATCAACAGCACTGGTGCGCACGATCCGCTGTGACAACCAATTAGGGAGTAGCAGACAAGGTGAGCACAGGTTTGGGCTTCTACGAAAGATAGAGAGAGGGGGGCAAAACTAAGTAGTACCACATAAAACCAAGGGCAAAACTGAGTAGTATAAAAATGGAAAGTTCCTTGTACAATGAAATACATCATGGAATACATCAAATTATGCCAAGATAGATCCACTAGAGTTCATTGGATGTGTGTTCTTATCATGAACCACACATGGATCCACCGGTGTCATTGCATGTCTGTTCTTTTCATGAACCACACCCAGTGTCATTGCACGTGTGTTCTTCTAAACAAACCACATAAGTAATTGTATGTCTGTTCTTTTCATGAACCACACCCGATGTCATTGCATGTGTGTTCCTCTAGACAGACCACATAAGGATCCACCGGTGTCACTGCATGTTTATTATTTTCATGAACCACATAAGGATCCACCAGTGTCATTGGATGTGTGTTCTTCTCATGAACCACACATGGATCCACCGTTGTCATTGCATGTATGTTCCTCTAAACAAACAACATAAGGATCCACCAGTGTCATTGCATGTCTGTTCTTTCATGAACCACACCCAGTGTCATTGCATGTGTGTTCTTCTAAACAAACCACATAAGGATCCACCAGTGTCATTGCATGTATGTTCTTTTCATGAACGACACCTGGTGTCATTGCATGTCTGTTCTCTTCATGAACCACAACTAGAGTCATTGCATGTATGTTACTTCCATAAACCACACATGGATCCACCAGTGTCATTGCATGTCTGTTCTTTTCATAAACCACACCCAGTGTCATTGCACGTCAGTTCTTTTCATGAACCACACCTAGTGTCATTGCATGTCAGTTCTTTTCATGAACCACATAATGATCCACCGGTGTCATTGCATGTATGTTCTTCTCACAAACCACATAAGGATCCACCAGTGTCATTGCATGTCTGCTATTTTCATGAACCACACCCAGTGTCATTGCATGTGTGTTCCTCTAGACAAACCACATAAGGATCCACCGATGTCACTAGATGTATGTTCTTTTCATGAACCACACATGGATCCACCGGTGTCATTGCATGTCTGTTCTTTTCATGAACAACACCTAGTGTCATTGCATGTCATTTTTTTTCATGAACCACATATGGATCCACCTAGTGTGATTGCATGTCTGTTCTTTTCATGAACCACACCTAGTGTCATTCCATGTGTGTTCCTCTAGACAAACCACATAAGGATCCACCAGTGTGACTGCATGTCTGTTCTTTTCATGAACCACATAAGGATCCACCGGTGTCATTGGATGTGTGTTCTTCTCATGAACCACACATGGATCGACCGGTGTCATTGCATGTCTGTTCCTCTAGACAAACCACATAAGGATCCACCAGTGTCATTGCATGTCTGTTCTTTTCATGAACCACACCTAGTGTCATTGCATGTATGTTCTTCTAAACAAACCACATAAGTCATTGCATGTCTGTTCTTTTCATGAACCACACCCGGTGTCATTGCATGTGTGTTCCTCTAGACAGTCCACATAAGGATGCACCGGTGTCACTGCATGTCTGTTCTTTTCATGAACCACACCCAGTGTTATTGCATGTGTGTTCTTCTAAACAAACCACATAAGTCATTGCATGTCTATTCTTTTAATGAACCACACCCGGTGTCATTGCATGTGTGTTCCTCTAGACAGACCACATAAGGATCCACCGGTGTCACTGCATGTCTGTTCTTTTCATGAACCACATAAGGATCCACTAGTGTCATTGGATGTGTGTTCTTCTCATGAACCACACATGGATCCACCAGTGTCATTGCATGTTTGTTCCTCTAAACAAACCATATAAGGATCCACCAGTATCATTGCATGGCTGTTCTTTTCATGAACCACACCTAGTGTCATTGCATGTGTGTTCTTAAAAAGAAACCACATAAGAATCCACCAATGTCATTGCATGTATGTTCTTTTCATGAACGACACCCGGTGTGATTGCATGTCTGTTCTTTTCATGAACCATAGCTAGAGTCATTGCATGTCTGTTACTTCCATAAACCACACATGGATCCACCGGTGTCATTCCATGTCTATTCTTTTCATGAACCACACCTAGTGTCATTGCATGTCAGTTCTTTTCATGAACCACACCCAGTTTCATTGCATGGCAGTGCTTTTCATGAACCACATAAGGATCCACCAGTGTCATTGCATGTCTGTTCTTCTCACAAACCACATAAGGATCCACCACTGTCATTGCATGTCTGTTCTTTTCATGAACCACACCCAGTGTCATTGCATGTGTGTTCCTCTAGACAAACCACATAAGGATCCACCGGTGTCACTGCATGTCTATTCTTTTCATGAACCACACATGGATCCACCGGTGTCATTGCATGTCTATTCTTTTCATGAACCACACCCAGTGTCATTGCATGTGTTTTCCTCTAGGCAAACCACATAAGGATCCACCGGTGTCACTGCATGTCTGTTCTTTTCATGAACCACACATGGATCCACCGGTGTCATTGCATGTCTGTTCTTTTCATGAACCACACCCAGTGTCATTGCATGTCAGTTCTTTCTATGAACCACATAAGGATCCACCAGTGTCATTGCATGTCTGTTCTTCTCACAAACAACATATGGATCCACCTAGTGTGATTGCATGTCTGTTCTTTTCATGAACCACACCTAGTATCATTGCATGTGTGTTTCTCTAGACAAACCACATAAGGATCCACCAGTGTCACTACATGTCTGTTCTTTTCATGAACCACATTAGGATCCACCTGTGTCATTGGATGTGTGTTCTTCTCATGAACCACACATGGATCCACCGGTGTCATTGCATGTCTGTTCCTCTAAACAAACCACATAAGGATCCACCAGTGTCATTGCATGTCTGTTCTTTTCATGAACCACACCTAGTGTCATTGCATGTGTGTTCTTCTAAACAAACCACATAAGTCATTGCATGTATGTTCTTTTCATGAACCACACCTGGTGTCATTGCATGTGTGTTCCTCTAGACAGTCAACATAAGGATGCACCGGTGTCACTGCTTGTCTGTTCTTTTCATGAACCACACCCAGTGTCATTACATGTGTGTTCCTCTAAACAAACCACATAAGTCATTGCATGACTGTTCTTTTCACGAACCACACCTGGTGTCATTGCATGTCTGTTCCTCTAGACAGACCACATAAGGATCCACCGGTGTCACTGCATGTCTGTTCTTTTCATGAACCACATAAGGATCCACCAGTGTCATTGGATGTGTGTTCTTCTCATGAACCACACATGGATCCACTAGTGTCATTGCATGTTTGTTCCTCTAAACAAACCACACAAGGATCCACCAGTATCATTGCATGTCTGTTTCTTTTCATGAACCACACCCAGTGTCATTGCATGTGTGTTCTTCTAAACAAACCACATAAGTCATTGCATGTCTGTTCTTTTCATAAACCACACCCGTTGTCATTGCATGTGTGTTCCTCTAGACATACCACATAAGGATCCACCGGTGCTACTGCATGTCTGTTCTTTTCATGAACCACACCCAGTGTCATTACATGTGTGTTCCTCTAAACAAACCACATAAGTCATTGCATGCCTGTTCTTTTCACGAACCACACCTGGTGTCATTGCATGTCTGTTCCTCTAGACAGACCACATAAGGATCCACCGGTGTCACTGCATGTCTGTTCTTTTCATGAACCACATAAGGATCCACCAGTGTCACTGGATGTGTGTTCTTCTCATGAACCACACATGGATCCACTAGTGTCATTGCATGTTTGTTCCTCTAAACAAACCACACAAGGATCCACCAGTATCATTGCATGTCTGTTTCTTTTCATGAACCACACCCAGTGTCATTGCATGTGTGTTCTTCTAAACAAACCACATAAGTCATTGCATGTTTGTTCTTTTCATGAACCACACCCGTTGTCATTGCATGTGTGTTCCTCTAGACATACCACATAAGGATCCACCGGTGTTACTGCATGTCTGTTCTTTTCATGAACCACACCCAGTGTCATTACATGTGTGTTCCTCTAAACAAACCACATAAGTTATTGCATGCCTGTTCTTTTCACGAACCACACCTGGTGTCATTGCAGTTCTGTTCCTCTAGACAGACCACATAAGGATCCACCGGTGTCACTGCATGTCTGTTCTTTTCATGAACCACATAAGGATCCACCAGTGTCATTGGATGTGTGTTCTTCTCATGAACCACACATGGATCCACTAGTGTCATTGCATGTTTGTTCCTCTAAACAAACCACACAAGGATCCACCAGTATCATTGCATGTCTGTTTCTTTTCATGAACCACACCCAGTGTCATTGCATGTGTGTTCTTCTAAACAAACCACATAAGTCGTTGCATGTCTGTTCTTTTCATGAACCACACCCGTTGTCATTGCATGTGTGTTCCTCTAGACATACCACATAAGGATCCACCGGTGTTACTGCATGTCTGTTCTTTTCATGAACCACATAATCCACCAGTGTCATTGGATGTGTGTTCTTCTCATGAACCACACATGGATCCACCGGTGTCATTGCATGTCTGCTCCTCTAAACAAACCACATAAGGATCCACCAGTGTCATTGCATGTCTGTTCTTTTCATGAACCACACCAAGTGTCATTGCATGTGTGTTCTTAAAAAGAAACCACATAAGGATCCAACAGTGTCATTGCATGTATGTTCTTTTCATGAACCACATCCGGTGTCATTGCATGTGTGTTCCTCTAGACAAACCACATAAGGATCCACCGGTGTCACTGCATGTCTGTTATTTTCATGAACCACACATGGATCCACCGGTGTCATTGCATGTGTGTTCTTTTCATTAACCACACCTAGTGTCATTGCAATGTCAGTTCTTTATATGAACCACACCCAGTTTCATTGCATGTCAGTTCTTTTCATGAACCACATAAGGATCCACCAGTGTCATTGCATGTCTGTTCTTCTCACAAACCACATAAGGATCCACCAGTGTCATTGCATGTCTATTATTTTCATGAACCACACCCAGTGTCATTCCATGTGTGTTCCTCTAGACAAACCACATAAGGATCCACCGGTGTCACTGCATGTCTGTTCTTTTCATGAACCACACATGGATCAACCGGTGTCATTGCAAGTTTGTTCTTTTCATGAACCACACCCAGTGTCATTGCATGTGTGTTCCTCTAGACAAACCACATAAGGATCCACCGGTGTCCCTGCATGTCTGTTCTTTTCATGAACCACACATGGATCCACCAGTGTCATTAACTGTCTATTCTTTGCATGAACCACACCTAGTGTCATTGCATGTCAGTTCTTTTCATAAACCACATAAGTATCCACCAGTGTCATTGCATGTCTGTTCTTCTCACAAACCACATATGGATCCACATAGTGTGATTGCATGTATGTTCTTTTCATGAACCACACCTAGTGTCATTGCATGTGTGTTCCTCTAGACAGACCACATAAGGATCCACCAGTGTCACTGCATGTGTGTTCTTTTCATGAACCACATAAGGATCCACCAGTGTCATTGGATGTGTGTTCTTCTCATGAACCACACATGGATCCACTAGTGTCATTGCATGTTTGTTCATCTAAACAAACCACACAAGGATCCACCAGTATCATTGCATGTCTGTTTCTTTTCATGAACCACACCCAGTGTCATTGCATGTGTGTTCTTCTAAACAAACCACATAAGTCATTGCATGTCTGTTCTTTTCATGAACCACACCCGTTGTCATTGCATGTGTGTTCCTCTAGACATGCCACATAAGGATCCACCGGTGTTACTGCATGTCTGTTCTTTTCATGAACCACATAATCCACCAGTGTCATTGGATGTGTGTTCTTCTCATGAACCACACATGGATCCACCGGTGTCATTGCATGTCTGCTCCTCTAAACAAACCACATAAGGATCCACTAGTGTCATTGCATGCCTGTTCTTTTCATGAACCACACCAAGTGTCATTGCATGTGTGTTCTTAAAAAGAAACCACATAAGGATCCACCAGTGTCATTGCATGTATGTTCTTTTCATGAACCACACCCGGTGTCATTGCATGTCTGTTCTTTTCATGAACCATAGCTAGAAGCATTGCATGTCTGTTACTTCCATAAACCACACATGGATCCAGCGGTGTCATTGCATGTGTGTTCTTTTCATTAACCACACCTAGTGTCATTGCAATGTTAGTTCTTTATATGAACCACACCCAGTTTCATTGCATGTCAGTTCTTTTCATGAACCACATAAGGATCCACCAGTGTCATTGCATGTCTGTTCTTCGCACAAACCACATAAGGATCCACCAGTGTCATTGCATGTCTATTATTTTCATGAACCACACCCAGTGTCATTCCATGTGTGTTCCTCTAGACAAACCACATAAGGATCCACCGGTGTCACTGCATGTCTGTTCTTTTCATGAACCACACATGGATCCACCGGTGTCATTGCAAGTTTGTTCTTTTCATGAACCACACCTAGTGTCATTGCATGTGTGTTCCTCTAGACAAACCACATAAGGATCCACCGGTGTCACTGCATGTCTGTTCTTTTCATGAACCACACATGGATCCACCGGTGTCATTGACTGTCTGTTCTTTGCATGAACCACACCTAGTGTCATTCCATGTCAGTTCTTTTCATAAACCACATAAGTATCCACCAGTGTCATTGCATGTCTGTTCTTCTCACAAACCACATATGGATCCACCTAGTGTGATTGCATGTCTGTTCTTTTCATGAACCACACCTAGTGTCATTGCATGTGTGTTCCTCTAGACAAACCACATAAGGATCCACCAGTGTCACTGCATGTGTGTTCTTTTCATGAACCACATAAGGATCCACCAGTGTCATTGGATGTGTGTTCTTCTCATGAACCACACATGGATCCACTAGTGTCATTGCATGTTTGTTCCTCTAAACAAACCACATAAGGATCCACCAGTATCATTGCATGTCTGTTTGTTTTCATGAACCACACCAGTGCCATTGCATGTGTGTTCTTCTAAACAAACCACATAAGTCATTGCATGTCTGTTCTTTTCATGAACCACACCCGTTGTCATTGCATGTGTGTTCCTCTAGACATGCCACATAAGGATCCACCGGTGTTACTGCATGTCTATTCTTTTCATGAACCACATAATCCACCAGTGTCATTGGATGTGTGTTCTTCTCATGAACCACACATGGATCCACCGGTGTCATTGCATGTCTGCTCCTCTAAACAAACCACATAAGGATCCACCAGTGTCATTGCATGTCTGTTCTTTTCATGAACCACACCAAGTGTCATTGCATGTGTGTTCTTAAAAAGAAACCACATAAGGATCCACCAGTGTCATTGCATGGATGTTCTTTTCATGAACCACACCCGGTGTCATTGCATGTCTGTTCTTTTCATGAACCATAGCTAGAGTCATTGCATGTCTGTTACTTCCATAAACCACACATGGATCCACCGGTGTCATTGCATGTGTGTTCTTTCATTAACCACACCTAGTGTCATTGCAATGTCAGTTCTTTTTATGAAGCACACCCAGTTTCATTGCATGTTAGTTCTTTTCATGAACCACATAAGGATCCACCAGTGTCATTGCATGTCTGTTCTTCTCACAAATCACATACGGATCCACCAATGTCATTGCATGTCTATTATTTTCATAAACCACACCCAGTGTCATTCCATGTGTGTTCCTCTAGACAAACCACATAAGGATCCACCGGTGTCACTGCATGTCTGTTCTTTTCATGAACCACACATGGATCCACCGGTGTCATTGCAAGTTTGTTCTTTTCATGTACCACACCCAGTGTCATTGCATGTGTGTTCCTCTAGACAAACCACATAAGGATCCACCGGTGTCACTGCATGTCTGTTCTTTTCATGAACCACACATGGATCCACCGGTGTCATTGCATGTGTGTTCTTTTCATTAACCACACCTAGTGTCATTGCAATGTCAGTTCTTTATATGAACCACACCCAGTTTCATTGCATGTCAGTTCTTTTCATGAACCACATAAGGATCCACCAGTGTCATTGCATGTCTGTTCTTCTCACAAACCACATAAGGATCCACCAGTGTCATTGCATGTCTATTATTTTCATGAACCACACCCAGTGTCATTCCATGTGTG
The DNA here is from genome assembly GCA_916181665.1 of Avena sativa. Taxonomy (NCBI): domain Eukaryota; kingdom Viridiplantae; phylum Streptophyta; class Magnoliopsida; order Poales; family Poaceae; genus Avena; species Avena sativa. The sequence continues at coordinate 534,772,873 of OV702289.1, read as the reverse complement.
TTCCTCTAGACAAACCACATAAGGATCCACCGGTGTCACTGCATGTCTGTTCTTTTCATGAACCACACATGGATCCACCGGTGTCATTGCAAGTTTGTTCTTTTCATGAACCACACCCAGTGTCATTGCATGTGTGTTCCTCTAGACAAACCACATAAGGATCCACCGGTGTCCCTGCATGTCTGTTCTTTTCATGAACCACACATGGATCCACCAGTGTCATTAACTGTCTATTCTTTGCATGAACCACACCTAGTGTCATTGCATGTCAGTTCTTTTCATAAACCACATAAGTATCCACCAGTGTCATTGCATGTCTGTTCTTCTCACAAACCACATATGGATCCACATAGTGTGATTGCATGTATGTTCTTTTCATGAACCACACCTAGTGTCATTGCATGTGTGTTCCTCTAGACAGACCACATAAGGATCCACCAGTGTCACTGCATGTGTGTTCTTTTCATGAACCACATAAGGATCCACCAGTGTCATTGGATGTGTGTTCTTCTCATGAACCACACATGGATCCACTAGTGTCATTGCATGTTTGTTCATCTAAACAAACCACACAAGGATCCACCAGTATCATTGCATGTCTGTTTCTTTTCATGAACCACACCCAGTGTCATTGCATGTGTGTTCTTCTAAACAAACCACATAAGTCATTGCATGTCTGTTCTTTTCATGAACCACACCCGTTGTCATTGCATGTGTGTTCCTCTAGACATGCCACATAAGGATCCACCGGTGTTACTGCATGTCTGTTCTTTTCATGAACCACATAATCCACCAGTGTCATTGGATGTGTGTTCTTCTCATGAACCACACATGGATCCACCGGTGTCATTGCATGTCTGCTCCTCTAAACAAACCACATAAGGATCCACTAGTGTCATTGCATGCCTGTTCTTTTCATGAACCACACCAAGTGTCATTGCATGTGTGTTCTTAAAAAGAAACCACATAAGGATCCACCAGTGTCATTGCATGTATGTTCTTTTCATGAACCACACCCGGTGTCATTGCATGTCTATTCTTTTCATGAACCATAGCTAGAAGCATTGCATGTCTGTTACTTCCATAAACCACACATGGATCCAGCGGTGTCATTGCATGTGTGTTCTTTTCATTAACCACACCTAGTGTCATTGCAATGTTAGTTCTTTATATGAACCACACCCAGTTTCATTGCATGTCAGTTCTTTTCATGAACCACATAAGGATCCACCAGTGTCATTGCATGTCTGTTCTTCGCACAAACCACATAAGGATCCACCAGTGTCATTGCATGTCTATTATTTTCATGAACCACACCCAGTGTCATTCCATGTGTGTTCCTCTAGACAAACCACATAAGGATCCACCGGTGTCACTGCATGTCTGTTCTTTTCATGAACCACACATGGATCCACCGGTGTCATTGCAAGTTTGTTCTTTTCATGAACCACACCTAGTGTCATTGCATGTGTGTTCCTCTAGACAAACCACATAAGGATCCACCGGTGTCACTGCATGTCTGTTCTTTTCATGAACCACACATGGATCCACCGGTGTCATTGACTGTCTGTTCTTTGCATGAACCACACCTAGTGTCATTCCATGTCAGTTCTTTTCATAAACCACATAAGTATCCACCAGTGTCATTGCATGTCTGTTCTTCTCACAAACCACATATGGATCCACCTAGTGTGATTGCATGTCTGTTCTTTTCATGAACCACACCTAGTGTCATTGCATGTGTGTTCCTCTAGACAAACCACATAAGGATCCACCAGTGTCACTGCATGTGTGTTCTTTTCATGAACCACATAAGGATCCACCAGTGTCATTGGATGTGTGTTCTTCTCATGAACCACACATGGATCCACTAGTGTCATTGCATGTTTGTTCCTCTAAACAAACCACATAAGGATCCACCAGTATCATTGCATGTCTGTTTGTTTTCAGGAACCACACCAGTGCCATTGCATGTGTGTTCTTCTAAACAAACCACATAAGTCATTGCATGTCTGTTCTTTTCATGAACCACACCCGTTGTCATTGCATGTGTGTTCCTCTAGACATGCCACATAAGGATCCACCGGTGTTACTGCATGTCTATTCTTTTCATGAACCACATAATCCACCAGTGTCATTGGATGTGTGTTCTTCTCATGAACCACACATGGATCCACCGGTGTCATTGCATGTCTGCTCCTCTAAACAAACCACATAAGGATCCACCAGTGTCATTGCATGTCTGTTCTTTTCATGAACCACACCAAGTGTCATTGCATGTGTGTTCTTAAAAAGAAACCACATAAGGATCCACCAGTGTCATTGCATGGATGTTCTTTTCATGAACCACACCCGGTGTCATTGCATGTCTGTTCTTTTCATGAACCATAGCTAGAGTCATTGCATGTCTGTTACTTCCATAAACCACACATGGATCCACCGGTGTCATTGCATGTGTGTTCTTTCATTAACCACACCTAGTGTCATTGCAATGTCACTTCTTTTTATGAAGCACACCCAGTTTCATTGCATGTTAGTTCTTTTCATGAACCACATAAGGATCCACCAGTGTCATTGCATGTCTGTTCTTCTCACAAATCACATACGGATCCACCAATGTCATTGCATGTCTATTATTTTCATAAACCACACCCAGTGTCATTCCATGTGTGTTCCTCTAGACAAACCACATAAGGATCCACCGGTGTCACTGCATGTCTGTTCTTTTCATGAACCACACATGGATCCACCGGTGTCATTGCAAGTTTGTTCTTTTCATGTACCACACCCAGTGTCATTGCATGTGTGTTCCTCTAGACAAGCCACATAAGGATCCACCGGTGTCACTGCATGTATGTTCTTTTCATGAACCACACATGGATCCACCGGTGTCATTGACTGTCTATTCTTTGCATGAACCACACCTAGTGTCATTGCATGTCAGTTCTTTTAATAAACCACATAATTATCCACCAGTGTCATTGCATGTCTGTTCTTCTCACAAACCACATATGGATCCACCTAGTGTGATTGCATGTCTGTTCTTTTCATGAACCACACCTAGTGTCATTGCATGTGTGTTCCTCTAGACAAACCACATAAGGATCCACCTGTGTCACTGCATGTCTGTTCTTTTCATGAACCACATAAGGATCCACCGGTGTCATTGGATGTGTGTTCTTCTCATGAACCACACATGGATCCACCGGTGTCATTGCATGTTTGTTCCTCTAGAGAAACCACATAATGATCCACCAGTGTCATTGCATGTCTGTTCTTTTCATGAACCACACCCAGTGTCATTGCATGTGTGTTCTTCTAAACAAACCACATAAGTCATTGCATGTCTATTCTTTTCATGAACCACACCCGGTGTCATTGCATGTGTGTTCCTCTAGACAGTCCACATAAGGATGCAACGGTGTCACTGCATGTCTGTTCTTTTCATGAACCACACCCAGTGTCATTGCATGCATGTTCTTCTAAACATACCACATAAGTCATTGCATGTCTGCTCTTTTCATGAACCACACCCGGTGTCATTGCATGTGTGTTCCTCTAGACATACCACATAAGGATCCACCGGTGTCACTGCATGTCTGTTCTTTTCATGAACCACATAAGGATCCACCAGTGTCATTGGATGTGTGTTCTCCTGATGAACCACACATGGATCCACCAGTGTCATTGCATGTATTTTCTTTTCATGAACCACACCCAGTGTCATTGCATGTATGTTCTTCTAAACAAACCACATAAGTCATTGCATATCTGTTCTTTTCATGAACCACAGCCGGTGTCATTGCATGTGTGTTCCTCTAGATAGTCCACATAAGGATGCACCGGTGTCACTGCATGTCTGTTCTTTTCATGAACCACACCCAGTGTCATTGCGTGTATGTTCTTCTAAACAAACCACATAAGTCATTGCATGTCTGCTCTTTTCATGAACCACACCCGGTGTCATTGCATGTGTGTTCCTCTAGACATACCACATAAGGATCCACCGGTGTCACTGCATGTCTGTTCTTTTCATTAACCACATAAGGATCAACCAGTGTCATTGGATGTGTGTTCTTCTCATTACCACACATGGATCCACCGGTGTCATTGCACGTCTGTTCCTCCAAACAAACCACATAAGGATACACCAGTGTCATTGCATGTCTATTCTTTTCATGAACCACACCTAGTGTCATTGCATGTGTGTTCTTAAAAACAAACCACATAAGGATCCACCAGTGTCATTACATGTCTGTTCTTTTCATGAACCACACCCGGTGTCATTGCATGTCTATTCTTTGCATGAACCACAGCTAGAGTCATTGCATGTCTGTTACTTCCATAAACCACACATGGATCCATCGGTGTCATTGCATGTCTGTTCTTTACATGAACCACACCTAGTGTCATTGCATGTCAGTTCTTTTCATGAACCACACCCAGTGTCATTGCATGTCTGTTCTTTTCATGAACCACATAAGGATCCACCAGTGTCATTGCATGTCTGTTCTTCTCACAAACCACATAAGGATCCAGCAGTGTCATTGCATGTCTGTTATTTTCATGAACCACACCCAATGTCATTGCATGTGTGTTCCTCTAGAAAACCACATAAGGATCCACCAGTGTCACTGCATGTCTGTTCTTTTCATGAACCACAAATGGGTCCACCGGTGTCATTGCATGTCTATTATTTTCTTGAACCACACCTAGTGTCATTGCATGTCAGTACTTTTCATGAACCACATAAGGATCCACCACTGTCATTGCATGTCTATTCTTTTCACAAATCACATATGGATCCACCTAGTGTGATTGCATGTCTATTCTTTTCATGAACCACACCCGGTGTCATTGCATGTGTGTTCATCTAGACAGACCAAATAAGGATCCACAAGTGTCACTTCATGTTTGTTCTTTTCATGAACCACATAAGGATCCACCGATGTCATTGGATGTGTGTTCTTCTCATGAACCACACATGGATCCACCGGTGTCATAGCATGTTTGTTCCTCTAAACAAACCACATAAGGATCCACCAGTGTCCTTGCATGTCTGTTCTTTTCATGAACCACACCTAGTTTCGTTGCATGTGTGTTCTTAAAAACAAACCACATAAGGATCCACTAGTGTCATTGCATGTCTGTTCTTTTCATGAACCACACCCAGTGTCATTGCATGTCTGTTCTTTTCATGAACCACAGCTAGAGTCGTTGCATGTCTGTTACTTCCATAAACCACACATGGATCCACCGGTGTCATTGCATGTCTGTTCTTTTCATGAAGCACACCTAGTGTCATTGAATGTTAGTTCTTTTCATGAACGACACCCAGTGTCATTGCATGTTACTTCTTTCCATGAACCACATAAGGATCCAGAAGTGGCATTGCATGTTTGTTCTTCTCACAAACCACTTAAGGATCCACCAGTGTCATTGAATGTCTGTTCTTTTCATGAACCACACCCAATGTCATTGCTTGTGTGTTCCTCTAGACAAACCACATAAGGATCCACCGGTGTCACTGCTTGTCTGTTCTTTTCATGAACCACACATGGATCCACCGGTGTCATTGCAAGTTTGTTCTTTCCATGAACCACACCCAATGTCATTGCATGTGTGTTCCTCTAGACAAACCACATAAGGATCCACCGGTGTCACTGCATGTCTGTTCTTTTCATGAACCACGCCTAGTGTCATTGCATGTCAGTTCTTTTCATGAACCACATAAGGATCCACCAGTGTCATTGCATGTCGGTTCTTCTCACAAACCACATATGGATCCACCTAGTGTGATTGCATGTCTGTTACTTTCATGAACCACACCTAGTGTCATTGCATGTGTGTTCCTCTAGATAAACCACATAAGGATCCAACAGTGTCACTACATGTCTGTTCTTTTCATGAACCACATAAGGATCCACCGGTGTCATTGGATGTGTGTTCTTCTCATGAAACACAGATGGATCCACCGGTGTCATTGCATGTTTATTCCTCTAAAGAAACCACATAAGGATCCACCAGTGTCATTGAATGTCTGTTCTTTTCATGAACCACACCCAGTGTCATTGCATGTGTGTTCTTCTAAACAAACCACATAAGTCATTGCATGTCTGTTCTTTTCATGAATCACACCCGGCGTTATTGCATGTGTGTTCCTCTAGACAGTCCACATAAGGATGTGCCGGTGTCACTGCATGCCTGTTCTTTTCATGAACCACACCCAGTGTCATTGCATGTATGTTCTTCTAAACAAACCACATAAGTCATTGCATGTCTGTTCTTTTCATGAACCACACCCGGTGTCATTGCATGTGTGTTCCTCTAGACAGACCACATAAGGATCCACCGGTGTCACTGCATGTCTGTTCTTTTCATGAACCACATAAGGATCCACCAGTGTCATTGGATGTGTGTTATCGTGATGAACCACACATGGATCCACCAGTGTCATTGCATGTTTGTTCCTCTAAACAAACCACACAAGGATCCACCAGTATCATTGCATGTCTGTTCTTTTCATGAACCACACACAGTGTCATTGCATGTGTGTTCTTCTAAACAAACCACGTAAGTCATTGCATGTCTGTTCTTTTCATGAACCACACCCGGTGTCATTGAATGTGTGTTCCTCTAGACATACCACATAAGGATCCACCGGTGTTACTGCATGTCTGTTCTTTTCATGAACCACATAAGGATCCACCAGTGTCATTGGATGTGTGTTCTTCTCATGAACCACACATGGATCCACCGGTGTCATTGCATGTCTGTTCCTCCAAACAAACCACATTAAGGATCCACCAGTGTCATTGGATGTCTGTTCTTTTCATGAACCACACCCAGTGTCATTTCATGTGTGTTCTTAAAAACAAAGCACATAAGGATCCACCAGTGTCATTACATGTCTGTTCTTTTCATGAACCACACCTGGTGTCATTGCATGTCTGTTCTTTTCATGAACCACAGCTAGAGTCATTGCATGTCTGTTATTTCCATAAACCACACATGGATCCACCGGTGTCATTGCATGTCTGTTCTTTTCATGAACCACACCTAGTGTCATTGCATGTCAGTTCTTTTCATGAACCACACGCAGTGTCATTGCATGTTAGTTATTTTCATGAACCACATAAGGATCCACCGGTGTCATTGCATGTTTGTTCTTGTCACAAACCACATAAGATCCACCAGTGTCATTGCATGTCTGTTCTTTTCATGAACCACACCCAATGTCATTGCATGTGTCTTCCTCTAGAAAACCACATAAGGATCCACCGGTGTCACTGCATGTTTGTTCTTTTCATGAACTACACATGGATCCACCGGTGTCATTGCATGTCTGTTCTTTTCATGAACCACGCCTAGTGTCATTGCATGTCAGTTCTTTTCATGAACCACATAAGGATCCACCAGTGTCATTGCATGTCTGTTCTTCTCACAAACCACATATGGATCCACCTAGTGTGATTGCATGTCTGTTCCTTTCATGAACCACACCCAGTGTCATTGCATGTGTGTTCCTCTAAACAAACCACATAAGGATCCACCAGTGTCACTGCATGTCTGTTCTTTTCATGAACCACATAAGGATCCACCGGTGTCATTGGATGTGTGTTCTTCTCATGAACCACAGATGGATCCACCGGTGTCATTGCATGTTTATTCCTCTAAAGAAACCACATAAGGATCCACTAGTGTCATTGCATGTCTATTCTTTTCATGAAGCACACCTAGTGTCATTGCATGTGTGTTCTTCTAAACAAACCACATAAGTCATTGCATGTCTGTTCTTTTCATGAATCACACCCGGCGTTCTTGCATGTGTGTTCCTCTAGACAGTCCACATAAGGATGCACCGATGTCACTGCATTCCTGTTCTTTTCATGAAACACACCCAGTGTCATTGCATGTATGTTCTTCTAAACAAACCACATAAGTCATTGCATGTCTGTTCTTTTCATGAACCACACCCTGTGTCATTACATGTGTGTTCCTCTAGACATACCACATAAGGATCCATCGCTGTCACTGCATGTCTGTTCTTTTCATGAACCACATAAGGATCCACCAGTGTCATTGGATGTGTGTTCTCCTGATGAACCACACATGGATCCACTAGTGTCATTGCATGTTTGTTCCTCTAAACAAACCACATAAGGATCCACCAGTATCATTGCATGTTTGTTCTTTTCATGAACCACACACAGTGTCATTGCATGTGTGTTCTTCTAAACAAACCACATAAGTCATTGCATGTCTGTTCTTTTCATGAACCACACCCGGTGTCATTGAATGTGTGTTCCTCTAGACATACCACATAAGGATCCACCGGTGTTACTGCATGTCTGTTCTTTTCATGAACCACATAAGGATCCACCAGTGTCATTGGATGTGTGTTCTTCTCATGAACCACACATGGATCCACCGGTGTCATTGCATGTCTGTTCCTCCAAACAAACCACATAAGGATCCACAAGTGTCATTGGATGTCTGTTCTTTTCATGAACCACACCTAGTGTCATTGCATGTGTGTTCTTAAAAACAAAGCACATAAGGATCCACCAGTGTCATTACATGTCTGTTCTTTTCATGAACCACACCTGGTGTCATTGCATGTCTGTTCTTTTCATGAACCACAGCTAGAGTCATTGCATGTCTGTTACTTCCATAAACCACACATGGATCCACCGGTGTCATTGCATGTCTGTTCTTTTCATGAACCACACCTAGTGTCATTGCATGTCAGTTCTTTTCATGAACCACACGCAGTGTCATTGCATGTTAGTTCTTTTCAGGAACCACATAAGGATCCACCAGTGTCATTGCATGTTTGTTCTTCTCACAAACCACATAAGGATCCACCAGTGTCATTGCATGTCTGTTCTTTTCATGAACCACACCCAATGTCATTGCATGTGTGTTCCTCTAGACAAACCACATAAGGATCCACCGGTGTCACTGCATGTCTGTTCTTTTCATGAACCACACATGGATCCACCGGTGTCATTGCAAGTTTGTTCTTTTCATGAACCACACCCAATGTCATTGCATGTGTGTTCCTCTAGACAAACCACATAAGGATCCACCGGTGTCACTGCATGTCTGTTCTTTTCATGAACCACACATGGATCCACCTGTGTCATTGCATGTCTGTTCTTTTCATGAACCACGCCTAGTGTCATTGCATGTTAGTTCTTTTCATGAACCACATAAGGATCCACCAGTGTCATTGCATGTATGTTCTTCTCACAAACCACATATGGATCCACCTAGTGTGATTGCATGTCTGTTCCTTTCATGAACCACACCCAGTGTCATTGCATGTGTGTTCCTCTAGACAAACCACATAAGGATCCACCAGTGTCACCGCATGTCCGTTCTTTTCATGAACCACATAAGGATCCACCGGTGTCATTGGATGTGTGTTCTTCTCATGAACCACAGATAGATCCACCGGTGTCATTGCATGTTTATTCCTCTAAAGAAACCACACATGGATCCACTGGTGTCATTGCATGTCAGTTCTTTTCATGAACCACACCTAGTGTCATTGCATGTCAGTTCTTTTCATGAACCACACCCAGTGTCATTGCATGTCAGTTCTTTTCATGAGCCACATAAGGATCCACCAATGTCATTGCATGTCTGCTCTTCTCACAGACCACATAAGGATCCACCAGTGTCATTGCATGTCTGTTCTTTTCATGAACCACACCCAATGTCATTGCATGTGTGTTCCTCTAGAAAACCACATAAGGATCCACCGGTGTTACTGCATGTATGTTCTTTTCATGAACCACACCCAGTGTCATTGCATGTCAGTTCTTTTCATGAACCACATAAGGATCCACCAGTGTCATTGCATGTCTGTTCTTCTCACAAATCACATGTGGATCCACCTAGTGTGATTGCATGTCTGTTCTTTTCATGAACCACACCCGGTGTCATTGCATGTGTGTTCCTCTAGACAGACCACATAAGGATCCACTAGTGTCACTGCATGTCTGTTCTTTTCATGAACCACATAAGGATCCACCGGTGTCGTTGGATGTGTGTTCTTCTCATGAACCACACATGGATCCACCGGTGTCATTGCATGTTTGTTCCTCTAAAAAAACCACATAAGGATCCACCAGTGTCATTCCATGTCTGTTCTTTTCATGAACCACACCCAGTGTCATTGCATGTGTGTTCCTCTAGACAATCCACACAAGGATCCACCGGTGCCACTGCATGTCTGTTCTTTTCATGAACCACACATGGATCCACCGGTGTCATTGCATGTCTGTTCTTTTCATGAACCACACCCAGTTTCATTGCATGACAGATCTTTTCATGAACCACATAAGGATCCACCAGTGTCATTGCATGTCTGTTCTTCTCACAAAACACATATGGATCCACCTAGTGTGATTGCATGTCTGTTCTTTTCATGAACCACACCCGGTGTCATTGTATGTGTGTTCCTCTAGACAGACCACATAAGGATCCACCAGTGTCACTGCATGTCTGTTCTTTTCATGAACCACATAAGGATCCACCGGTGTCATTGGATGTGTTTTCTTCTCATGAACCACACATGGATCCACCGGTGTCATTGCATGTCTGTTCCTCTAAACAGACCACATAAGGATCCACTAGTGTCATTGCATGTCTCTTCTTTTCATGAACCACACCCAGTGTCATTGCATGTGTGTTCTTCTAAACAAACCACATAAGTCATTGCATGTCTATTCCTTTCATGAACCACACCCGATGTCATTGGATGTGTGTTCTTCTAGATAAACCACATAAGGATCCACCGGTGTCACTGCATGTTTGTCCTTTTCATGAACCACATAAGGATCCACCAGTGTCAATTGATGTGTGTTCTTCTCATGAACCACACATGGATCCACCGATTTTATTGCATGTCTGTTCCTCTAAACAAACCACACAAGGATCCACTAGTGTCATTGCATGTCTGTTCTTTTCATGAACCACACCCGGTGTCATTGCATGTCTGTTCTTTTCATGAATCACAGCAAGAGTCATTGCATGTCTGTTACTTCCATAAACCACACATAGATCCACCGGTGTCATTGCATGTCTGTTCATTTCGTGAACCACACCCAGTGTCAATGCATGTCAATTATTTTCATGAACCACATAAGGATCCACCAGTGTCATTGCATGTATGTTCTTCTCACAAACCACATAAGGATCCATCAGTGTCATTGCTTGTCTGTTCTTTTCATGAACCACACACCCAGTGTCATTGCATGTGTGTTCCTCTAGACAAACCACATAAGGATCCACCGGTGTCACTGCATGTCTGTTCTTTTCATGAACCACACATGGATCCACCGGTGTCATTGCATGTCTGCTCTTTTCATGAACCACACCCAGTGTCATTGCATGCCAGTTCTTTTCATGAACCACATAAGGATCCACAAGTGTCATTGGATGTGTGTTCGTCTCATGAACCACACATGGATCCACCAGTGTCATTGCATGTTTGTTCCTATAAAGAAACCACATAAGGATCCACTAGTGTCATTGCATGTATGTTCTTTTCATGAACCACACCCAGTGTCATTGCATGTGTGTTCTTCTAAACAAACCACATAAGTCATTGCATGTCTATTCCTTTCATGAACCACACCCGGTGTCATTGCATGTGTGTTCCTCTAGATAGACCACATAAGGATCCACCGATGTCACTGCATGTCTTTTCTTTTCATGAACCACATAAGGATCGACCAGTGTCATTGGATGTGTGTTCTTCACATGAACCACACATGGATCCACCGGTCTTATTGCATGTCTGTTACTCTAAAAACCACATAAGGATCCACCAGTGTCATTGCATGTCTGTTATTTTCATGAACCACACCCAATGCCATTGCATGTGTGTTCTTCTAAAAAAACCACTTAAGTCATTGTATGTCTGTTCTTTTCATGAACCACACCCGGTGTCATTGCATGTGTGTTCCTCTAGACAGACCACATAAGTATCCACTGGTATCACTGCATGTCTATTCTTTTCATGAACCACATAAGGATCCACCAGTGTCATTGGATGTGTATTCTTCTCATGAACCACACATGGATCCACCGATGTCATTACATGTTTGTTCCTCTAAACAAACCACATAAGGATCCACCAGTGTTACTGCATGTCTATTCTTTTCATGAACCACACCCGGTGTCATTGCATGTCTATTCTTTTTATGAACCACAGCTAGAGTCATTGCATGTCTATTACTTCCATAAACCACACATGGATCCAGCGGTGTCATTGCATGTCTGTTCTTTCATGGACCACAGGCAATGTCATTGCATGTCAGTTATTTTCAAGAACCACACCCAGTGTCATTGCATGTCAGTTCTTTTCATGAACCACTTAAGGATCCACCAGTGTCATTGCATGTCTGTTCTTTTGATGAACCACACCCAGTGTCATTGCATGTCAGTTCTTTTCATGAACCACACGTAGTGTCATTGCATGCCAGTTCTTTTCATGAACCACATAAGCATCCACAAGTGTCATTGGATGTGTGTTCGTCTCATGAACCACACATGGATCCACCAGTGTCATTGCATGTTTGTTCCTCTAAACAAACCACATAAGGATCCACCAGTGTCATTGCATGTCTGTTCTTTTCATGAACCACACCCAGTGTCATTGCATGTGTCTTCTTCTAAACAAACCACATAAGTCATTACATGTTTGTTCTTTTCATGAACCACACCCGGTGTCATTGCATGTGTGTTCCTCTAGATAGACCACATAAGGATCCACCGGTGTCACTGCATGTCTGTTCTTTTCATGAACCACATAAGGATCCACCAGTGTCATTGGATGTGTGTTCTTCTCATCAACCACACATGGATCCACCGGTGTCATTGCATGTCTGTTACTCTAAACAAACCACATAAGGATCCACCAGTGTCATTGCATGTCTGTTATTTTCATGAACCACACCCAGTGCCATTGCATGTTTGTTCTTCTAAACAAACCACATAAGTCATTGTATGTCTGTTCTTTTCATGAACCACACCCGGTGTCATTGCATGTGTGTTCCTCTAGACAGACCACACAAGGATCCACTGGTATCACTGCATGTCTATTCTTTTCATGAACCACATAAGGATCCACCAGTGCCATTGGATGTGTGTTCTTCTCATGAACCACACATGGATCCACCGATGTCATTGCATGTCTGTTCCTCTAAACAAACCACATAAGGATCCACCAGTGTCATTGCATGTCTGTTCTTTTCATGAACCACACCCAGTGTCATTGCATGTCTATTCTTTTCATGAACCACAGCTAGAGTCATTGCATGTCTGTTACTTCCATAAACCACACATGGATCCACCGGTGTCATTGCATGTCTGTTCTTTCATGAACCACAGCAAATGTCATTGCATGTGAGTTCTTTTCATGAACCACACCCAGTGTCATTGCATGTCAGTTCTTTTCATGAACCACATAAGGATCCACCAGTGTCATTGCATGTCTGTTCTTTTCATGAACCACACCCAGTGTCATTGCATGTCAGATCTTTTCATGAACCACACCCAGTGTCATTGCATGTCAGTTCTTTCATGAACCACATAAGGATCCACCAATGTCATTGCATGTCTGTTCTTCTCACAAACCACATAAGGTTCTATCAGTGTCATTGCATGTCTGTTCTTTTCATGAACCACACACCCAGTGTCATTGCATGTGTGTTCCTCTAGACAAACCACATAAGGATCCACTGGTGTCACTGCATGTCTGTTCTTTTCATGAACCACACATGGATCCACCGGTGTCATTGCATGTCTGTTATTTTGATTAACCACACCCACTGTCATTGCATGCCAGTTCTTTTCATGAACCACATAAGGATCCACAAGTGTCATTGGATGTGTGTTCGTCTCATGAGCCACACATGGATCCACCAGTGTCATTGCATGTTTGTTCCTCTAAACAAACCACATAAGGATCCACTAGTGTCATTGCATGTTTGTTCTTTTCATGAACCACACCCAGTGTCATTGCATGTGTGTTCTTCTAAACAAACCACATAAGTCATTACATGTCTGTTCTTTTCATGCACCACACCCGGTGTCATTGCATGTGTGTTACTCTAGATAGACCACATAAGGATCCACCCGTGTCACTACATCTCTGTTCTTTTCATGAACCACATAAGGATCCACCAGTGTCATTGGATGTGTGTTCTTCTCATGAACCACACATGGATCCACCGGTGTTATTGCATGTCTGTTACTCTAAACAAACCACATAAGGATCCACCAGTGTCATTGCATGTCTGTTATTTTCATGAACCACACCTAGTGCCATTGCATGTGTGTTCTTCTAAACAAACCACTTAAGTCATTGTATGTCTGTTCTTTTCATGAACCACACCCGGTGTCATTGCATGTGTGTTCCTCTAGACAAACCACATAAGGATCCACTGGTATCACTGCATGTCTATTATTTTCATGAACCACATAAGGATCCACCAGTGTCATTGGATGTGTGTTCTTCTCATGAACCACACATGGATCCACCGATGTCATTACATGTCTGTTCCTCTAAACAAACCACATAAGGATCCACCAGTGTTACTGCATGTCTGTTCTTTATATGAACCACACCCGGTGTCATTGCATGTCTATTCTTTTCATGAACCACAGCTAGAGTCATTGCATGTCTGTTACTTCCATAAACCACACATGGATCCACCGGTGTCATTGCATGTCTGTTCTTTCATGGACCACAGCCAATGTCATTGCATGTCAGTTCTTTTCAAGAACCACACCCAGTGTCATTGCATGTCAGTTCTTTTCATGAACCACTTAAGGATCCACCAGTGTCATTGCATGTATGTTCTTTCCATGAACCACACCCAGTGTCATTGCATGTCAGCTCTTTTCATGAACCACACCCAGTGTCATTGCATGCCAGTTCTTTTCATGAACCACATAAGGATCCACAAGTGTCATTGGATGTGTGTTCGTCTCATGAAACACACATGGATCCACCAGTGTCATTGCATGTTTGTTCCTCTAAACAAACCACATAAGTATCCACCAGTGTCATTGCATGTCTGTTCTTTTCATGAACCACACCCAGTGTCATTGCATGTGTGTTCTTCTAAACAAACCACATAAGTCATTACATGTTTGCTCTTTTCATGAACCACACCCGGTTTTATTGCATGTGTGTTCCTCTAGATAGACCACATAAGGATCCACCGGCGTCACTGCATGTCTGTTCTTTTCATGAACCACATAAGGATCCACCAGTGTCATTGGATGTGTGTTCTTCTCATGAACCACACATGGATCCACCGGTGACATTGCATGTCTGTTACTCTAAACAAACCACATAAGGATCCACCAGTGTCATTGCATGTCTGTTATTTTCATGAACCACACCCAGTGCCATTGCATGTGTGTTCTTCTAAACAAACCACATAAGTCATTGCATGTCTGTTCTTTTCATGAACCACACCCGGTGTCATTTCATGTGTGTTCCTCTAGACAGACCACACAAGAATCCACTGGTATCACTGCATGTCTATTCTTTTCATGAACCACATAAGGATCCACCAGTGTCATTGGATGTGTGTTCTTCTCATGAACCACACATGGATCCACCGATGTCATTGCATGTCTGTTCCTCTAAACAAACCACATAAGGATCCACCAGTGTCCTTGCATGTCTGTTCTTTTCATGAACCACACCAAGTGTCATTGCATGTCTATTCTTTTCATGAACCACAGCTAGAGTCATTGCATGTCTGTTACTTCCATAAACCACACATGGATCCACCGGTGTCATTGCATGTCTGTTCTTTCATGAACCACAGCCAATGTCATTGCATGTCAGTTCTTTTCATGAACCACACCCAGTGTCATTGCATGCCAGTTCTTTTCATGAACCACATAAGGATCCACCAGTGTCATTGCATGTCTGTTCTTTTCATGAACCACACCCAGTGTCATTGCATGTCAGTTCTTTTCATGAACCACACCCAGTGTCATTGCATGTCAGTTCTTTCATGAACCACATAAGGATCCACCAGTGTCATTGCATGTCTGTTCTTCTCACAAACCACATAAGGATCCATTAGTGTCATTGCATGTTTGTTCTTTTAATGAACCACAGACCCAGTGTCATTGCATGTGTGTTCCTCTAGACAAACCACATAAGGATCCACCGGTGTCACTGCATGTCTGTTCTTTTCATGAACCACACATGGATCCACCGGTGTCATTGCATGTCTGTTCTTTTCATGAACCACACCCAGTGTATTTGCATGCCAGTTCTTTTCATGAACCACAAAAGGATCCACAAGTTTCATTGGATGTGTGTTCGTCTCATGAACCACACATGGATCCACCAGTGTCATTGCATGTTTGTTCCTCTAAACAAACCACATAAGGATCCACTAGTGTCATTGGATGTCTGTTCTTTTCATGAACCACACCCAGTGTCATTGCATGTGTGTTCTTCTAAACAAACCACATAAGTCATTACATGTCTATTCTTTTCATGAACCACACCCGGTGTCATTGCATGTGTGTTCCTCTAGATAGACCACATAAGGATCCACCGGTGTCACTGCATGTCTGTTCTTTTCATGAACCACATAAGGATCCACCAGTGTCATTGGATGTGTGTTCTTCTCATGAACCACACATGGATCCACCGGTGTTATTGCATGTCTGTTACTCTAAACAAATCACATAAGGATCCACCAGTGTCATTGCATGTCTGTTATTTTCATGAACCGCACCCAGTGCCATTGCATGTGTGTTCTTCTAAACGAACCACTTAAGTCATTGTATGTCTATTATTTTCATGAACCACACCCGGTGTCATTGCATGTGTGTTCCTCTAGACAGACCACATAAGGATCCACTGGTATCACTGCATGTCTATTCTTTTCATGAACCACACCCAGTGTCATTGCATGTCAGTTCTTTTCATGAACCACATAAGGATCCACCAGTGTCATTGCATGTCTGTTCTTTTCATGAACCACACCCAGTGTCATTGCATGTCAGTTCTTTTCATGAACCACACCCAATGTCATTGCATGTCAGTTCTTTCATGAACCACAAAAGGATCCACCAGAGTCATTGCATGTCTGTTCTTCTCACAAACCACATAAGGATCCACCAGTGTCATTGCATGTCTTTTATTTTCATGAACCACACCCAGTGTCATTGCATGTGTGTTCCTCTAGACAAACCACATAAGGATCCACCGGTGTCACTTCATGTCTGTTCTTTTCATGAACCACACATGGATCCACTGGTGTCATTGCATGTCTTTTCTTTTCATGAACCACACCCAGTGTCATTGCATGTCAGTTCTTTTCATGAACCACATAAGGATCCACAAGTGTCATTGGATGTGTGTTCTTCTCATGAATCACACATGGATCCACCAGTGTCATTTCATGCATGTTCCTCTAAACAAACCACATCAGGATCCACCAATGTCATTACATGTCTGTTCTTTTCATGAACCACACCTGGTGTCATTGCATGTCTGTTCTTTTCATGAACCACATCTAGAGTCATTGCATGTCTGTTACTTCCATAAACCACACATGGATCCACCGGTGTGATTTCATGTCTGTTCTTTTCATGAACCACACCCAGTGTCATTGCATGTGTGTTCCTCTACACAAACCTCATAAGGATCCACCAGTGTCACTGCATGTCTGTTCTTTTCATGAACCACATAAGGATCCACCGGTGTCATTGGATCTGTGTTCTTCTCATGAACCACACATGGATCCACCCTGTCATTGCATGTTTGTTCCTCTAAACAAACCACATAAGGAACCACCAGTGTCATTGCATGTCTGTTCTTTTCATGAACCACACCCAGTGTCATCGCATGTGTGTTCTTCTAAACAAACCACATAAGTCATTACATGTCTGTTCTTTTCATGAACCACACCCGGTGTCTTTGCATGTGTGTTCCTCTAGATAGACCACATAAGGATCCACCGGTGTCATTGCATGTCTGTTCTTTTCATGAACCACATAAGGATCCACCAGTGTCATTGGATGTGTGTTCTTCTCATGAACCACACATGGATCCACCGGTGTCATTGCATGTGTGTTACTCTAAACAAACCACATACGGATCCACCATTGTCTTTGCATGTCTGTTATTTTCATGAACCACACCTCAGTGCCATTGCGTGTGTGTTCTTCTAAACAAACCACATAAGTCATTGTATGTCTCTTCTTTTCATGAACCACACCCGGTGTCATTGCATGTGTGTTCCTCTAGACAGACCACATAAGGATCCACTGGTATCACTGCATGTCTATTCTTTGCATGACCCACATAAGGATCCACCAGTGTCATTGGATGTGTGTTCTTCTCATGAACCACACATGGATCCACCGATGTCATTGTATGTCTGTTCCTCTATACAAACCACATAAGGATCGACCAGTGTCATTGCATGTCTGTTCTTTTCATGAACCACACCAGGTATCATTGCATGTCTATTCTTTTCATGAACCACAGCTAGAGTCATTGCATGTCTGTTACTTCCAAAAACCACACATGGATCCACCGGTGTCATTGCATGTCTGTTCTTTCATGAACCACAGCCAATGTCATTGCATGTCAGTTCTTTTCATGAACCACACCTAGTGTCATTGCGTGTCAGTTCTTTTCATGAACCACATAAGGATCCACCAGTGTCATTGCATGTCAGTTCTTTTCATGAACCACACCCAGTGTCATTGCATGTCAGTTCTTTTCATGAACCACATAAGGATCCACCAGTGTCATTGCATGTCAGTTCTTCTCACAAACCACATAAGGATCCACCAGTGTCATTGCATGTCTTTTATTTTCATGAACCACACCTAGTGTCATTGCATGTGTGTTCCTCTAGACAAACCACATAAGGATCCACCGGTGTCACTTCATGTCTGTTCTTTTCATGAACCACACATGGATCCACCGGTGTCATTGCATGTCTGTTCTTTTCATGAACCACACCCAGTGTCATTGCATGCCGGTTCTTTTCATGAACCACATCAGGATCCACCGGTGTCATTGCATGTCTGTTCCTCTAAACAAACCACATCAGGATCCACCAGTGTCATTACATGTCTATTCTTTTCATGAACCACACCTGGTGTCATTGCATCTCTGTTCTTTTCATGAACCACATCTAGAGTCATTGCATGTCTGTTATTTCCATAAACCACACATGGATCCACCGGTGTCATTGCATGTCTGTTCTTTTCATGAACCACACCCACTGTCATTGCATGTCAGTTCTTTTCATGAACCACACCCAGTGTCATTGCATATCTGTTCTTTTCATGAACCACATAAGGATCCACCAGTGTCATTGCATGTCTGTTCTTCTCACAAATCACATATGGATCCACCTAGTGTGATTGCATGTCTGTTCTTTTCATGAACCACACCCGGTGTCATTGCATGTGTGTTCCTCTAGACAGACCACATAAGGATCCACAAGTGTCACTGCATGTCTGTTCTTTTCATGAACCACATAAGGATCCACCGGTGTCATTGGATGTGTGTTCTTCTCATGAACCACACATGGATCCACCGGTGTCATTGCATGTCTGTTCCTCTAAACAGACCACATAAGGATCCACTAGTGTCATTGCATGTCTGTTCTTTTCATGAACCACACCCAGTGTCATTGCATGTGTGTTCTTCTAAACAAACCACACAAGTCATTGCATGTCTATTCTTTTCATGAACCACACCCGATGTCATTGCATGTGTGTTCCTCTAGACAGACCACATAAGGATCCACCGGTGTCACTGCATCTTTGTTCTTTTCATGAACCACGTAAGGATCCACCAGTGTCATTGGATGTGTGTTCTTCTCATGAACCACACATGGATCCACCGATGTCATTGCATGTCTGTTCCTCTCAACAAACCACATAAGGATCTACCAGTGTCATTGCATGTCTGTTCTTTTCATGAACCACACCCGGTGTCATTGCATGTTTGTTATTTTCATGAACCACAACTAGAGTCTTTGCATGTCTGTTACTTCCATAAACCACACATGGATCCACGGGTGTCAATGCATGTATGTTCTTTTCATGAACCACACCCAGTGTACTTGCATGTCAGTTCTTTTCATGAACCATAACCAGTGTCATTGCATGTCAGTTCTTTTCATGAACCACATAAGGATCCACCAGTGTCATTGCATGTCTGTTCTTCTCACAAACCACATAAGGATCCACCAGTGTCATTCCATGTCAGTTATTTTCATGAACCACACCAGTGTCATTGCATGTGTGTTCCTCTAGACAATCCACACAAGGATCCACGGGTGCCACTGCATGTCTATTCTTTTCATGAACCACACATGGATCCACCGGTGTCATTGCATCTCTGTTCTTTTCATGAACCACACCTAGTTTCATTGCATCCCAGTTCTTTTCATGAACCACATAAGGATCCACCAGTGACATTGCATGTCTTTTCTTCTCACAAACCACATGTGGATCCACCTAGTGTGATTGCATGTCTGTTCTTTTCATGAACCACATCAGGTTTCATTGTATGTGTGTTCCTCTAGACAAACCACATAAGGATCCACCAGTGTCACTGCATGTCTGTTCTTTTCATGAACCACATAAGGATCCACCGGTGTCATTGGATGTGTGTTCTTCTCATGAACCACACATGGATCCGCCGGTGTCATTGCATGTATGTTCCTCTCAACAGACCACATAAGGATCCACTAGTGTCATTGCATGTCTGTTCTTTTCATGAACCACACCCAGTGTCATTGCATGTGTGTTCTTCTAAACAAACCACATAAGTCATTGCATGTCTATTCTTTTCATGAACCACACACGATGTCATTGCATGTGTGTTCCTCCAGACAGACCACATAAGGATCCACCGGTGTCACTGCATGTTTGTTCTTTTCATGAACAATATAAGGATCCACCAGTGTCATTGGATGTGTGTTCTTCTCATGAACCACACATGGATCCACCGATGTCATTGCATGTCTGTTCCTCTAGACAGACCACATAAGGATCCACCAGTGTCACTGCATGTCTGTTCTTTTCATGAACCACATAAGGATCCACCGGTGTCATTGGATGTGTGTTCTTCTCATGAAGCACACATGGATCCACCGGTGTCATTGCATGTTTGTTCCTCAAAACAGACCACATAAGGATCCACTAGTGTCATTGCATGTTTGTTCTTTTCATGAACCACACCCAGTGTCATTGCATGTATGTTCTTCTAAACAAACCACATAAGTCATTGCATGTCTATTCTTTTCATGAACCACACCCGATGTCATTGCATGTGTGTTCCTCTAGACAGACCACATAAGGATCCACCGGTGTCACTGCATGTTTGTTCTTTTCATGAACCACATAAGGATCCACCAGTGTCATTGGATGTGTGTCCTTCTCATGAACCACACATGGATCCACCGATGTCATTGCATGTCTGTTCCTCTAAACAAACCACATAAGGATCTACCAGTGTCATTGCATGTCTGTTCTTCTCATGAACCACACCCGGTGTCATTGCATGTCTGTTCTTTTCATGAACCATAGCTAGAGTCTTTGGATGTCTGTTACTTCCATAAACCACACATGGATCCAAGGGTGTCAATGCATGTCTGTTATTTTCATGAACCACACCCAGTGTCATTGCATGTCAGTTCTTTTCATGAACCACACCCAGTGTCATTGCATGTCAGTTCTTTCTATGAACCACATAAGGATCCACCAGTGTCATTGCATGTCTGTTCTTTTCATGAACCACATAAGGATCCACCGGTGTCATTGGATGTGTGTTCTTCTCATGATACACACATGGATCCACCGGTGTCATTGCATGTCTGTTCCTCTAAACAGACCATATAAGGATCCACTAGTGTCATTGCATGTCTGTTCTTTTCATGAACCACACCCAGTGTCATTGCACGTGTGTTCTTCTAAACAAACCACACAAGTCATTGCATGTCTATTCTTCTCATGAACCACACCCGATGTCATTGCATGTGTGTTCCTCTAGACAGACCACATAAGGATCCACCGGTGTCACTCCATGTTTGTTCTTTTCATGAACCACATAAGGATCCACCGGTGTCATTGGATGTGTGTTCTTCTCATGAACCACACATGGATCCACCGATGTCATTGCATGTCTGTTCCTCTAGACAGACCACATAAGGATCCACCAGTGTCACTGCATGTCTGTTCTTTTCATGAACCACATAAGGATCCACCGGTGTCATTGGATGTGTGTTCTTCTCATGAACCACACATGGATCCACGGTGTCATTGCATGTCTGTTCCTCTAAACAAACCACATAAGGATCCACCAGTGTCATTGCATGTCTATTCTTTTCATGAACCACACCCGGTGTCATTGCATGTCTGTTGTTTTCATGAACCACATAAGGATCCACCAGTGTCATTGCATGTATGTTCTTCTCACAAACCACATAAGGATCCACCAGTGTCATTTCATGTCTATTCTTTTCATGAACCACACCAAGTGTCATTGCATGTGTGTTCCTCTAGACAAACCACATAAGGATCCACCGGTGTCACTGCATGTCTGTTCTTTTCATGAACCACACATGGATCCACCGGTGTCATTGCATGTCTGTTCTTTTCATGAACCACACCCAGTGTCATTGCATGCCAGTTCTTTTCATGAACCACATAAGGATCCACAAGTGTCATTGGATGTGTGTTCGTCTCATGAACCACACCTGGATCCACCAATGTCATTCAATGTTTGTTCCTCTAAACAAACCACATAAGGATCCACCAGTGTCATTGCATGTCTGTTCTTTTCATGAACCACACCCAGTGTCATTGCATGTGTGTTCTTCTAAACAAACCACATAAGTCATTACACGTCTGTTCTTTTCATGAACCACACCCGGTGTCATTGCATGTGTGTTCCTCTAGATAGACCACATAAGGATCCACCGGTGTCACTGCATGTCTGTTCTTTTCACGAACCACATAAGGATCCACTAGTGTCATTGGATGTGTGTTCTTCTCATGAACCACACATGGATCCACCGGTGTCATTGCATGTTTGTTACTCTAGACAAACCACATAAGGATCCACCAGTGTCATTACATGTCTGTTCTTTTCATGAACCACACCTAGTGTCATTGCATGTGTGTTTTCTAAACAAACCACATAAGTCATTGCATGTCTGTTCTTTTCATGAACCACACCCGGTGTCATTGCATGTGTGTTCCTCTAGGCAGACCACATAAGGATCCACCAGTGTCGTTGCATGTCTGTTCTTTTCATGAACCACACCTGGTGTCATTGCATGTCTGTTCTTTTCATGAACCACAACTAGAGTCATTGCATGTCTGTTACTTCCATAAACCACACATGGATCCACCGGTGTCATTGCATGTCTGTTCTTTTCATGAACCACACCCAGTGTCATTGCATGTCTGTTCTTTTCATGAACCACACCAGTGTCATTGCATATCTGTTCTTTTCATGAACCACATAAGGATCCACCAGTGTCATTGCATGTCTGTTCTTCTCACAAACCACATAAGGATCCACCAGTGTCATTGCATGTCTGTTCTTTTCATGAACCACACCTAGTGTCATTGCATGTGTGTTCTCTAGACAAAACACATAAGGATCCACCGGTGTCACTGCATGTCTGTTCTTTTCATGAACCACACATGGATCCACCGGTGTCATTGCATGTATGTTCTTTTCATGAACCACACCTAGTGTCATTGCATGTCAGTTCTTTTCATGAACCACATAAGGATCCACCAGTGTCATTGCATGTCTAATCTTCTCACAAACCACATATGGATCCACCTAGTGTGATTGCATGTGTGTTCTTTTCATGAACCACACCCTGTGTCATTGCATGTGTGTTCCTCTAGACAAACCACATAAGGATCCATCAGTGTCATTCCATGTATGTTCTTTTCATGAACCACACCAGTGTCATTGCATGTGTGTTCCTTTAGACAATCCACACAAGGATCCACCGGTGCCACTGCATGTCTGTTCTTTTCATGAACCACACATGGATCCACCGGTGTCATTGCATGTCTGTTCTTTTCATGAACCACACCCAGTTTCATTGCATGCCAGTTCTTTTCATGAACCACATAAGGATCCACCAGTGTCATTGCATGTCTGTTCTTCACACAAACCACATATGTATCCACCTAGTGTGATTGCATGTCTGTTCTTTTCATGAACCACATCCGGTTTCATTGTATGTGTGTTCCTCTAGACAAACCACATAAGGATCCACCAGTGTCACTGCATGTCTGTTCTTTTCATGAACCACATAAGGATCCACCGGTGTCATTGGATGTGTGTTCTTCTCATGAAACACACATGGATCCACCGGTGTCATTGCATGTCTGTTCCTCTAAACAGACCACATAAGGATCCACTAGTGTCATTGCATGTCTGTTCTTTTCATGAACCACACCTACTGTCATTGCATGTGTTTTCTTCTAAACGAACCACATAAGTCATTGCATGTCTATTCTTTTCATGAACCACACCTGATGTCATTGCATGTGTGTTCCTCTAGACAGACCACATAAGGATCCACCGGTGTCACTGCATGTTTGTTCTTTTCATGAACCACATAAGGATCCACCAGTGTCATTGGATGTGTGTTCTTCTCATGAACCACACATGGATCCACCGATGTCATTGCATGTCTGTTCCTCTAGACAGACCACATAAGGATCCACCAGTGTCACTGCATGTCTGTTCTTCTCATGAACCACATAAGGATCCACCGGTGTCATTGGATGTGTGTTCTTCTCATGAACCACACATGGATCCACCGGTGTCATTGCATGTCTGTTCCTCTAAACAGACCACATAAGGATCCACTAGTGTCATTGCATGTTTGTTCTTTTCATGAACCACACCTATTGTCATTGCATGTATGTTCTTCTAAACAAACCACATAAGTCATTGCATGTCTGTTCTTTTCATGAACCACACCCAGTGTCATTGCATGTATGTTCGTCTAAACAAACCACATAAGGATACACAAATGTCATTGCATGTATATTCTTTTCATGAACCACACCCGATGTCATTGCATGTGTGTTCCTCTAGGCAGACCACATAAGGATCCACGGGTGTCACTGCATGTTTGTTCTTTTCATGAACCACATAAGGATCCACCAGTGTCATTGGATGTGTGTTCTTCTCATGAACCACACATGGATCCACCGAAGTCATTGCATGTTTGTTCCTCTAAACAAACCACATAAGGATCCACCAGTGTCATTGCATGTCTATTCTTTTCATGAACCACACCCGGTGTCATTGCATGTCTGTTGTTTTCATGAACCACATCAAGAGTCATTGCATGTCTGTTACTTCCATAAACCACACATGGATCCACCAGTGTCAGTGCATGTCTGTTCTTTTCATGAACCATACCTAGTGTCATTGCATGTCAGTTCTTTTCATGAACCACATAAGGATCCACCAATGTCATTGCATGTATGTTCTTCTCACAAACCACATAAGGATCCACCAGTGTCATTGCATGTCTGTTCTTTTCATGAACCACACACAGTGTCATTGCATGTGTGTTCCTCTAGACAAACCACATAAGGATCCACCAGTGTCACTGCATGTCTGTTCTTTTCATGAACCACACATGGATCCACCGGTGTCATTGTATGTCTGTTCTTTTCATGAACCACACCCAGTGTCATTGCATGCCAGTTCTTTTCATGAACCACATAAGGATCCACAAGTGTCATTGGATGTGTGTTCGTTTCATGAACCACACATGGATCCACCAGTGTCATTGCATGTTTGTTCCTCTAAACAAACCACATAAGGATCCACCAGTGTCATTGCATGTCTGTTCTTTTCATGAACCACATCCAGTGTCATTGCATGTGTGTTCTTCTAAACAAACCACATAAGTCATTACATGTCTGTTCTTTTCATGAACCACACCCGGTGTCATTGCATGTGTGTTCTTCTAGATAGACCACATAAGGATCCACCGGTGTCACTGCATGTCTGCTCTTTTCACGAACCACTTAAGGATCCACCAGTGTCATTGGATGTGTGTTCTTCTCATGAACCACACATGGATCCACCGGTGTCATTGCATGTTTGTTACTCTAAACAAACCACATAAGGATCCACCAGTGTCATTGCATGTTTGTTATTTTCATGAACCACACCAAGTGCCATTGCATGTGTGTTCTTCTAAACAAACCAAATAAGTCATTGTATGTCTGCTCTTTTCATGAACGACACCCGGTGTCATTGCATGTGTGTTCCTCTAGACAGACCACATAAGGATCCACTAGTATAAATGCATGTCTATTCTTTTCATGAACCACATAAGGATCCACCAGTGTCATTGGATGTGTGTTGTTCTCATGAACCACACATGGATCCACCGATGTCATTGCATGTCTGATCCACCAGTGTCATTGCTTGTCTATTCTTTTCATGAACCACACCCGGTGTCTTTGCATGTCTATTCTTTTCATGAACCACAGCTAGAGTCATTGGATGTCTGTTACTTCCATAAACCACACATGGATCCACCGGTGTCATTGCATGTCTGTTCTTTCATGAACCACAGCCAATGTCATTGCATTTCAGTTCTTTTCATGAACCACACCCAGTGTCATTGCATGTCAGTTCTTTTCATGAACCACATAAGGATCCACCAGTGTCATTGCATGTCTGTTCTTCTCATGAACCACACCCAGTGTCATTGCATGTCAGTTCTTTTCATGAACCACACCTAGTGTCATTGCATGTCAGTTCTTTTCATGAACCACATAAGGATCCACCAGTGTCATTGCATGTCTCTTCTTCTCATAAACCACATAAGGATCCACCAGTGTCATTGCATGTCTTTTATTTTCATGAACCACACCCAGTGTCATTGCATGTGTGTTCCTCTAGACAAACCACATAAGGATCCACCGGTGTCACTGCATGTCATTGGATGTGTGTTCGTCTCATGAAACACACATGGATCCACCAGTGTCATTGCATGTTTGTTCCTCTAAACAAACCACATAAGTATCCACCAGTGTCATTGCATGTCTGTTCTTTTCATGAACCACACCCAGTGTCATTGCATGTGTGTTCTTCTAAACAAACCACATAAGTCATTACATGTTTGCTCTTTTCATGAACCACACCCGGTTTTATTGCATGTGTGTTCCTCTAGATAGACCACATAAGGATCCACCGGTGTCACTGCATGTCTGTTCTTTTCATGAACCACATAAGGATCCACCAGTGTCATTGGATGTGTGTTCTTCTCATGAACCACACATGGATCCACCGGTGACATTGCATGTCTGTTACTCTAAACAAACCACATAAGGATCCACCAGTGTCATTGCATGTCTGTTATTTTCATGAACCACACCCAGTGCCATTGCATGTTTGTTCTTCTAAACAAACCACATAAGTCATTGTATGTCTGTTCTTTTCATGAACCACACCCAGTGTCATTGCATGTGTGTTCCTCTAGACAAACCACAGAAGGATCCACCGGTGTCACTGCATGTCTGTTCTTTTCATGAACCACACATGGATCCACCGGTGTCATTGCATGTCTGTTCTTTTCATAAACCACACCCAGTGTCATTGCATGTCAGTTCTTTTCATGAACCACATAAGGATCCACAAGTGTCATTGGATGTGTGTTCTTCTCATGAACCACACATGGATCCACCAGTGCCATTGCATGTTGGTTCCTCTAAACAAACCACATAAGGATCCACCAGTGTCATTGCATGTCTATTCTTTTCATGAACCACACCCAGTGTCATTGCATGTGTGTTCTTCTAAACAAACCACATAAGTCATTGCATGTCTGTTCTTTTCATGAACCACACCCGGTGTCATTGCATGTGTGTTCCTCTAGACAGACCACATAAGGATCCACCGGTGTCACTGCATGTTTGTTCTTTTCATGAACCACATAAGGATCCACCAGTGTCATTGGATGTGTGTCCTTCTCATGAACCACACATGGATCCACCGATGTCATTGCATGTCTGTTCCTCTAAACAAACCACATAAGGATCTACCAGTGTCATTGCATGTCTGTTCTTCTCATGAACCACACCCGGTGTCATTGCATGTCTGTTCTTTTCATGAACCATAGCTAGAGTCTTTGCATGTCTGTTACTTCCATAAACCACACATGGATCCAAGGGTGTCAATGCATGTCTGTTATTTTCATGAACCACACCCAGTGTCATTGCATGTCAGTTCTTTTCATGAACCACACCCAGTGTCATTGCATGTCAGTTCTTTCTATGAACCACATAAGGATCCACCAGTGTCATTGCATGTCTGTTCTTTTCATGAACCACATAAGGATCCACCGGTGTCATTGGATGTGTGTTCTTCTCATGATACACACATGGATCCACCGGTGTCATTGCATGTCTGTTCCTCTAAACAGACCATATAAGGATCCACTAGTGTCATTGCATGTCTGTTCTTTTCATGAACCACACCCAGTGTCATTGCATGTGTGTTCTTCTAAACAAACCACACAAGTCATTGCATGTCTATTCTTCTCATGAACCACACCCGATGTCATTGCATGTGTGTTCCTCTAGACAGACCACATAAGGATCCACCGGTGTCACTCCATGTTTGTTCTTTTCATGAACCACATAAGGATCCACCGGTGTCATTGGATGTGTGTTCTTCTCATGAACCACACATGGATCCACCGATGTCATTGCATGTCTGTTCCTCTAGACAGACCACATAAGGATCCACCAGTGTCACTGCATGTCTGTTCTTTTCATGAACCACATAAGGATCCACCGGTGTCATTGGATGTGTGTTCTTCTCATGAACCACACATGGATCCACGGTGTCATTGCATGTCTGTTCCTCTAAACAAACCACATAAGGATCCACCAGTGTCATTGCATGTCTATTCTTTTCATGAACCACACCCGGTGTCATTGCATGTCTGTTGTTTTCATGAACCACATAAGGATCCACCAGTGTCATTGCATGTATGTTCTTCTCACAAACCACATAAGGATCCACCAGTGTCATTTCATGTCTATTCTTTTCATGAACCACACCAAGTGTCATTGCATGTGTGTTCCTCTAGACAAACCACATAAGGATCCACCAGTGTCACTGCATGTCTGTTCTTTTCATGAACCACACATGGATCCACCGGTGTCATTGCATGTCTGTTCTTTTCATGAACCACACCCAGTGTCATTGCATGCCAGTTCTTTTCATGAACCACATAAGGATCCACAAGTGTCATTGGATGTGTGTTCGTCTCATGAACCACACCTGGATCCACCAATGTCATTCAATGTTTGTTCCTCTAAACAAACCACATAAGGATCCACCAGTGTCATTGCATGTCTGTTCTTTTCATGAACCACACCCAGTGTCATTGCATGTGTGTTCTTCTAAACAAACCACATAAGTCATTACACGTATGTTCTTTTCATGAACCACACCCGGTGTCATTGCATGTGTGTTCCTCTAGATAGACCACATAAGGATCCACCGGTGTCACTGCATGTCTGTTCTTTTCACGAACCACATAAGGATCCACTAGTGTCATTGGATGTGTGTTCTTCTCATGAACCACACATGGATCCACCGGTGTCATTGCATGTTTGTTACTCTAGACAAACCACATAAGGATCCACCAGTGTCATTGCATGTCTGTTCTTTTCATGAACCACACCTAGTGTCATTGCATGTGTGTTTTCTAAACAAACCACATAAGTCATTGCATGTCTGTTCTTTTCATGAACCACACCCGGTGTCATTGCATGTGTGTTCCTCTAGGCAGACCACATAAGGATCCACCAGTGTCGTTGCATGTCTGTTCTTTTCATGAACCACACCTGGTGTCATTGCATGTCTGTTCTTTTCATGAACCACAACTAGAGTCATTGCATGTCTGTTACTTCCATAAACCACACATGGATCCACCGGTGTCATTGCATGTCTGTTCTTTTCATGAACCACACCCAGTGTCATTGCATGTCTGTTCTTTTCATGAACCACACCAGTGTCATTGCATATCTGTTCTTTTCATGAACCACATAAGGATCCACCAGTGTCATTGCATGTCTGTTCTTCTCACAAACCACATAAGGATCCACCAGTGTCATTGCATGTCTGTTCT
Organism: Avena sativa; assembly: GCA_916181665.1. Classification (NCBI taxonomy): domain Eukaryota; kingdom Viridiplantae; phylum Streptophyta; class Magnoliopsida; order Poales; family Poaceae; genus Avena; species Avena sativa. The sequence continues at coordinate 534,742,631 of OV702289.1, read as the reverse complement.
TTTCATGAACCACACCTAGTGTCATTGCATGTGTGTTCTCTAGACAAAACACATAAGGATCCACCGGTGTCACTGCATGTCTGTTCTTTTCATGAACCACACATGGATCCACCGGTGTCATTGCATGTATGTTCTTTTCATGAACCACACCTAGTGTCATTGCATGTCAGTTCTTTTCATGAACCACATAAGGATCCACCAGTGTCATTGCATGTCTAATCTTCTCACAAACCACATATGGATCCACCTAGTGTGATTGCATGTGTGTTCTTTTCATGAACCACACCCTGTGTCATTGCATGTGTGTTCCTCTAGACAAACCACATAAGGATCCATCAGTGTCATTCCATGTATGTTCTTTTCATGAACCACACCAGTGTCATTGCATGTGTGTTCCTTTAGACAATCCACACAAGGATCCACCGGTGCCACTGCATGTCTGTTCTTTTCATGAACCACACATGGATCCACCGGTGTCATTGCATGTCTGTTCTTTTCATGAACCACACCCAGTTTCATTGCATGCCAGTTCTTTTCATGAACCACATAAGGATCCACCAGTGTCATTGCATGTCTGTTCTTCACACAAACCACATATGTATCCACCTAGTGTGATTGCATGTCTGTTCTTTTCATGAACCACATCCGGTTTCATTGTATGTGTGTTCCTCTAGACAAACCACATAAGGATCCACCAGTGTCACTGCATGTCTGTTCTTTTCATGAACCACATAAGGATCCACCGGTGTCATTGGATGTGTGTTCTTCTCATGAAACACACATGGATCCACCGGTGTCATTGCATGTCTGTTCCTCTAAACAGACCACATAAGGATCCACTAGTGTCATTGCATGTCTGTTCTTTTCATGAACCACACCTACTGTCATTGCATGTGTTTTCTTCTAAACAAACCACATAAGTCATTGCATGTCTATTCTTTTCATGAACCACACCTGATGTCATTGCATGTGTGTTCCTCTAGACAGACCACATAAGGATCCACCGGTGTCACTGCATGTTTGTTCTTTTCATGAACCACATAAGGATCCACCAGTGTCATTGGATGTGTGTTCTTCTCATGAACCACACATGGATCCACCGATGTCATTGCATGTCTGTTCCTCTAGACAGACCACATAAGGATCCACCAGTGTCACTGCATGTCTGTTCTTCTCATGAACCACATAAGGATCCACCGGTGTCATTGGATGTGTGTTCTTCTCATGAACCACACATGGATCCACCGGTGTCATTGCATGTCTGTTCCTCTAAACAGACCACATAAGGATCCACTAGTGTCATTGCATGTTTGTTCTTTTCATGAACCACACCTATTGTCATTGCATGTATGTTCTTCTAAACAAACCACATAAGTCATTGCATGTCTGTTCTTTTCATGAACCACACCCAGTGTCATTGCATGTATGTTCGTCTAAACAAACCACATAAGGATACACAAGTGTCATTGCATGTATATTCTTTTCATGAACCACACCCGATGTCATTGCATGTGTGTTCCTCTAGGCAGACCACATAAGGATCCACGGGTGTCACTGCATGTTTGTTCTTTTCATGAACCACATAAGGATCCACCAGTGTCATTGGATGTGTGTTCTTCTCATGAACCACACATGGATCCACCGAAATCATTGCATGTTTGTTCCTCTAAACAAACCACATAAGGATCCACCAGTGTCATTGCATGTCTATTCTTTTCATGAACCACACCCGGTGTCATTGCATGTCTGTTGTTTTCATGAACCACATCAAGAGTCATTGCATGTCTGTTACTTCCATAAACCACACATGGATCCACCAGTGTCAGTGCATGTCTGTTCTTTTCATGAACCACACCTAGTGTCATTGCATGTCAGTTCTTTTCATGAACCACATAAGGATCCACCAATGTCATTGCATGTATGTTCTTCTCACAAACCACATAAGGATCCACCAGTGTCATTGCATGTCTGTTCTTTTCATGAACCACACACAGTGTCATTGCATGTGTGTTCCTCTAGACAAACCACATAAGGATCCACCAGTGTCACTGCATGTCTGTTCTTTTCATGAACCACACATGGATCCACCGGTGTCATTGTATGTCTGTTCTTTTCAAGAACCACACCCAGTGTCATTGCATGCCAGTTCTTTTCATGAACCACATAAGGATCCACAAGTGTCATTGGATGTGTGTTCGTTTCATGAACCACACATGGATCCACCAGTGTCATTGCATGTTTGTTCCTCTAAACAAACCACATAAGGATCCACCAGTGTCATTGCATGTCTGTTCTTTTCATGAACCACATCCAGTGTCATTGCATGTGTGTTCTTCTAAACAAACCACATAAGTCATTACATGTCTGTTCTTTTCATGAACCACACCCGGTGTCGTTGCATGTGTGTTCTTCTAGATAGACCACATAAGGATCCACCGGTGTCACTGCATGTCTGCTCTTTTCACGAACCACTTAAGGATCCACCAGTGTCATTGGATGTGTGTTCTTCTCATGAACCACACATGGATCCACCGGTGTCATTGCATGTTTGTTACTCTAAACAAACCACATAAGGATCCACCAGTGTCATTGCATGTTTGTTATTTTCATGAACCACACCAAGTGCCATTGCATGTGTGTTCTTCTAAACAAACCAAATAAGTCATTGTATGTCTGCTCTTTTCATGAACGACACCCGGTGTCATTGCATGTGTGTTCCTCTAGACAGACCACATAAGGATCCACTAGTATAAATGCATGTCTATTCTTTTCATGAACCACATAAGGATCCACCAGTGTCATTGGATGTGTGTTGTTCTCATGAACCACACATGGATCCACCGATGTCATTGCATGTCTGATCCACCAGTGTCATTGCTTGTCTATTCTTTTCATGAACCACACCCGGTGTCTTTGCATGTCTATTCTTTTCATGAACCACAGCTAGAGTCATTGGATGTCTGTTACTTCCATAAACCACACATGGATCCACCGGTGTCATTGCATGTCTGTTCTTTCATGAACCACAGCCAATGTCATTGCATTTCAGTTCTTTTCATGAACCACACCCAGTGTCATTGCATGTCAGTTCTTTTCATGAACCACATAAGGATCCACCAGTGTCATTGCATGTCTGTTCTTCTCATGAACCACACCCAGTGTCATTGCATGTCAGTTCTTTTCATGAACCACACCTAGTGTCATTGCATGTCAGTTCTTTTCATGAACCACATAAGGATCCACCAGTGTCATTGCATGTCTTTTATTTTCATGAACCACACCCAGTGTCATTGCATGTGTGTTCCTCTAGACAAACCACATAAGGATCCACCGGTGTCACTGCATGTCATTGGATGTGTGTTCGTCTCATGAAACACACATGGATCCACCAGTGTCATTGCATGTTTGTTCCTCTAAACAAACCACATAAGTATCCACCAGTGTCATTGCATGTCTGTTCTTTTCATGAACCACACCCAGTGTCATTGCATGTGTGTTCTTCTAAACAAACCACATAAGTCATTACATGTTTGCTCTTTTCATGAACCACACCCGGTTTTATTGCATGTGTGTTCCTCTAGATAGACCACATAAGGATCCACCGGTGTCACTGCATGTCTGTTCTTTTCATGAACCACATAAGGATCCACCAGTGTCATTGGATGTGTGTTCTTCTCATGAACCACACATGGATCCACCGGTGACATTGCATGTCTGTTACTCTAAACAAACCACATAAGGATCCACCAGTGTCATTGCATGTCTGTTATTTTCATGAACCACACCCAGTGCCATTGCATGTTTGTTCTTCTAAACAAACCACATAAGTCATTGTATGTCTGTTCTTTTCATGAACCACACCCAGTGTCATTGCATGTGTGTTCCTCTAGACAAACCACATAAGGATCCACCGGTGTCACTGCATGTCTGTTCTTTTCATGAACCACACATGGATCCACCGGTGTCATTGCATGTCTGTTCTTTTCATAAACCACACCCAGTGTCATTGCATGTCAGTTCTTTTCATGAACCACATAAGGATCCACAAGTGTCATTGGATGTGTGTTCTTCTCATGAACCACACATGGATCCACCAGTGCCATTGCATGTTGGTTCCTCTAAACAAACCACATAAGGATCCACCAGTGTCATTGCATGTCTATTCTTTTCATGAACCACACCCAGTGTCATTGCATGTGTGTTCTTCTAAACAAACCACATAAGTCATTGCATGTCTGTTCTTTTCATGAACCACACCCGGTGTCATTGCATGTGTGTTCCTCTAGACAGACCACATAAGGATCCACCGGTGTCACTGCATGTCTGTACTTTTCATGAACCACATAAGGATCCACCAGTGTCATTGGATGTGTGTTCTTCTCAAAAACCACATAAGGATCCAACAGTGTCATTGCATGTCTGTTCTTTTCATGAACCACGCCCAGTGTCATTGCATGTGTGTTCCTCTAGACAAACCACATAAGGATCCACCGGTGTCACTGCATGTCTGTTATTTTCATGAACCACACATGGATCCACCAGTGTCATTGCATGTCTGTTCTTTTCATGAACCACACCCAGTGTCATTGCATGTCAGTTCTGTTCATGAACCACATAAGGATCCACCAGTGTCATTGGATGTGTGTTCTTCTCATTAACCACACATGGATCCACCAGTGTCATTGCATGTCTATTCTTTTCATGAACCACACCAAGTGTCATTGCATGTGTGTTCTTCTAAACAAACCACATAAGTCATTGCATGTCTGTTCTTTTCATGAACCACACCCGGTGTCATTGCATGTGTGTTCCTCTAGACAGACCACATAAGGATCCATCGGTGTCACTGCATGTCTGTTCTTTTCATGAACCACATAAGGATCCACCAGTGTCATTGGATGTGTGTTCTTCTCATGAACCACACATGGATCCACCGGTGTCATTGCATGTCTGTTACTCTAAACAAACCATATAAGGATCAACCAGTGTCATTGCATGTCTGTTCTTTTCATGAACCACACCTAGTTCCATTGCATGTGTGTTCTTCTAAACAAACCACATAAGTCATTGTATGTCTGTTCTTTTCATGAACCACACCCGGTGTCATTGCATGTGTGTTCCTCTAGACAGACCACATAAGGATCCACCGGTGTCACTGCATGTCTGTTCTTTTCATGAACCACATAAGGATCCACCAGTGTCATTGGATGTGTGTTCTTCTCATGAACCACACATGGATCCACCGATGTCATTGCATGTTTGTTCCTCTAAACAAGCCACATAAAGATCCACTAGTGTCATTGCATGTCTGTTCTTTTCATGAACCACACCCGATGTCATTGCATGTCTGTTCTTTTCATGAACCACATCTAGAGTCATTGCATGTCTGTTACTTCCATAAACCACACATGGATCCACTGGTTTCATTGCATGTCTGTTCTTTCATGAACCACACCCAGTGTCATTGCATGTCAGTTCTTTTCATGAATCACACCTAGTGTCATTACATGTCAGTTCTTTTCATGAACCACATAAGGATCCAACAGTGTCATTGCATGTCTGTTCTTTTCACGAGCCACACCCAGTGTCATTGCATGTGTGTTCCTCTAGACAAACCACATAAGGATCCACCGGTGTCACTGCATGTCTGTTCTTTTCATGAACCACACATGGATCCACCGGTGTCATTGCATGTCTGTTCTTTTCATGAACCACACCCAGTGTCATTGCATGTCAGTTCTTTTCATGAACCACATAAGGATCCACCAGTGTCATTGGATGTGTGTTCTTCTCATGAACCACACATGGATCCACCAGTGTCATTGCATGTCTATTCTTTTCATGAACCACACCCAGTGTCATTGCATGTGTGTTCTTCTGAACAAACCACATAAGTCATTGCATGTCTGTTCTTTTCATGAACCACACCCGGTGGCATTGCATGTGTGTTCCTCTAGACATACCACATAAGGATTCACCGGTGTCACTGCATGTCTGTTCTTTTCATGATCCACACAAGGATCCACCAGTGCCATTGGATGTGTGTTCTTCTCATGAACCACACATGGATCAACCGGTGTCATTGCATGTCTGTTCCTCTAAACAAACCACATGAGGATCCACCAGTGTCATTGCATGTCTGTTCTTTTCATGAACCACACCCAGTGTCATTGCATGTGTGTTCTTCTACACAAACCACATAAGGATCCACCAGTGTTGTTGCATGTCTGTTCTTTTCATGAACCACATCTGGTGTCATTGCATGTCTGTTCTTTTCATGAACCACAACTAGAGTCATTGCATGTCTGTTTCTTCCATAAACCACACATGGATCCACCGGTGTCATTGGATGTGTGTTCTTCTCATGAACCACACATGGATCAACCGGTGTCATTGCATGTCTGTTCCTCTAAACAAACCACATAAGGATCCACCAGTGTCATTGCATGTCTGTTCTTTTCATGAACCACACCCAGTGTCATTGCATGTGTGTTCTTCTACACAAACCACATAAGGATCCACCAGTGTTGTTGCATGTCTGTTCTTTTCATGAACCACACCTGGTGTCATTGCATGATTGTTCTTTTCATGAACCACAACTAGAGTCATTGCATGTCTGTTTCTTCCATAAACCACACATGGATCCACCGGTCTCATTGCATGTCTGTTCTTTTCATGAACCACACCCAGTGTTATTGCATGTCTGTTCTTTTCATGAACCACACCCAGTGTCATTGCATCTCTGTTCTTTTCATGAACCACATAAGGATCCACAGTGTCAATGCATGTCTGTTCTTCTCACAAACCACATAAGGATCCACCAGTGTCATTGCATGTCTGTTCTTTTCATGAACCACACCTAGTGTCATTGCATGTGTGTTCTCTAGACAAACCACATAAGGATCAACCGGTGTCACTGCATGTTTGTTCTTTTCATGAACCACACATGGATCCACCAGTGTCATTGCATGTGTGTTCTTTTCGTGAACCACACCTAGTGTCATTGCATGTCAGTTCTTTTCATGAACCACATAAGGATCCACCAGTGTCATTGCATGTCTAATCTTCTCACAAACCACATATGGATCCACCTAGTGTGATTGCATGTGTGTTCTTTTCATGAACCACACCCAGTGTCATTGCATGTGTGTTCCTCTAGACAAACCACATAAGGATCCACCAGTGTCACTGCATGTCTGTTCTTTTCATGAACCACTTAAGGATCCACCGGTGTCATTGGATGTGTGTTCTTCTCATGGACCACACATGGATTCACCGGTGTCATTGCATGTCTGTTCCTCTAAACAAAACACATAAGGATCCACCAGTGTCATTGCATGTCTGTTCTTTTCATGAACCAAACCCAGTTTCATTGCATGTGTGTTCTTCTAAACAAACCACATAAGTAAATGCATGTCTGTTCTTTTCATGAACCACACCCGGTGTCATTGCATGTGTGTTCCTCTAGACAGACCACATAAGGATCCACCGGTGTCACTGCATGTCTGTTCTTTTCATGAACCACATAAGGATCCACCAGTGTCATTGGATATGTGTTCTTCTCATGAACTACACATGGATCCACCGGTGTCATTGCATGTCTGTTACTCTAAACAAACCACATAAGGATCCACCGGTGTCATTGCATGTCTGTTCTTTTCATGAACCACACCCAGTGTCATTGCATGTGTGTTCTTCTAAACGAACCACATAAGGATCCACCGGTGTCATTGCATGTCTGTTCTTTTCATGAACCACAACCGGTGTCATTGCATGTCTGTTCTTTTCATGAACCACAACTAGAGTCATTGCATGTCTGTTACTTCCATAAACCACGCATGAATCCACCGGTGTCATTGCATGTCTGTTCTTTTCATGAACCACACCCAGTTTCATTGCATGTCAGTTCTTTTTATGAACCACACCCAGTGTCATTGCATGTCAGTTCTTTTCATGAACCACAGAAGGATCCACCAGTGTCATTGCATGTTTGTTCTTCTCACAAACCACATAAGGATCCACCAGTGTCATTGCATGTCTGTTCTTTTTATGAACCACACCCAGTGTCCTTGCATGTGTGTTCCTATAGACAAACCACATAAGGATCCACCGGTGTCACTACATGTCTGTTCTTTTCATGAACCGCACATGTCTGAGTTTTTAGTCATGGAAGAAAGATGCCAGGATTTCAGACATGCTACTCATGAGGACACCCATGATAATTGGAACTATATTTGGGGATCAGATAAATTTGAAGTTAAAAAGGCATACTCAGCCATGGTTGGATACTCACCATCACCACCACACTTCTCTTGGGTTTGGGCAACCTCCTGTCAAAATAAACACAAGTTCTTTTTCTGGCTTCTGCTACTAGATAGATTGAATACAAGAAATCTCCTGAAGAGAAACAATTTCAACCTTCCTGATTACAATTGTGTTACTTCCAATTGCTTCTCAGAAGAATCAGCAAATCATCTATTCTGGGATTGTCCATTTGCAAAAAAATGCTGGGACCATATTTCCAGAAATAGAACTGCAAATCTAACAGGATTGGAAGCTATTTCAGACATCAAAGAAAAGTTACATCTACCATTTGCAATGGAGATCATGATCATGACTTCCTGGGGTATCTGGATATGCAGAAATGAGAAGATCTTTAATGACAAAAGACCCACATTTGATAGATGGAAAGCAATTTTCCACCAAGAAATGAGATGGATACAATTCAGAATCAAAGGAAAATACAAGGAGAAATTCAAAGCCTGGCTCAATCAGCTTTTAGATCAGGGATAGAATAGAATATCTCAGTTTTTTTTATAGAACGAGTTAGATGTAACTGTAATGATCTACCTTAGATCATTTTATCATTGTAACATACTCATATATAATAAAAATTGTAGTGGGGATTATTCCCTACTGTTTCACCTCAAAAAAAATGTCATTGCATGTCTGTTCTTTTCATGAACAACACCCAGTGTCAATGCATGTCAGTTCTTTTCATGAACCACATAAGGATCCACCAGTGTCATTGCATGTCTGTTCTGCTCACAAACCACATATGGATCCACCTAGTGTGATTGCATGTCTGTTCTTTTCATGAACCACACCCAGTGTCATTGCATGTGTGTTCCTCTAGACAAACCACATAAGGATCCACCAGTTTCATTGCATGTCTGTTCTTTTCATGAACCACATAAGGATCCACTGGTGTCATTGCATGTCTGTTCCTCTAAACAAACCACATAAGGATCCACCAGTGTCATTGCATGTCTGTTCTTTTCATGAACCACACCCAGTGTCATTGCACGTTTGTTCTTCTAAACAAACCACATAAGTCATTGCATGTATGTTCTTTTCATGAACCACATCCGGTGTCATTTCATGTGTGTTCCTCTCGACAGACCACATAAGGATCCACCGGTGTCACTGCATGTCTGTTCTTTTCATGAACCATTGATGACCCACAAGTATCGGGGGTGTATCGCAGTATTTTCGATAAGTAAGAGTGTCGAACCCAACGAGGAGCAGAAGGTGTTGGCTAGTGGTATGGATCAGGAATTCTCTGCAAATACTTAGCAAACGGATTTTTAGGTGTTTTCGATAAAGCAAGTAAACAAAGTACGAGTAAAAAAAAGACAGTAGGAATAAATGCAGCAAGTGGCCCAATCCTTTATGCAGCAAAGGACAAGCCGGTTGTATTACTTAAGATGACCAAACGTTCTCGAGGACACATGGGAAGACTGTCAAGTCGTTCGTCAGCGTGAAAATTTCCGTCTGCCGTAAAAGACGGTTTTTCCCTTGATAGTTCAGACATATTACATCTCTGCCACCGCAAAGTCAAAAACTGAACGATTCCTTCACCTGTAACTCAGCTTGCTCCAGCCACAAGCTGCCGTACCCGCTCCTCCGCCTCCCATCTGGCTTCCGTGACTGTGCCCCCGATGCCCTTGCTCCCTGCCCTGACTCCGGCCGCCGCCAGCGCCTACCACGCGGAGCTTCACCGCCGCCCCGCTCGCCTCCCGTCTCGCTCCCGTGTCCTCCAGCATTCCGCCTTGAATCCTGATCTACAGTTCCCTGACCCTCGCTACTCGGAGCTCCACCAGGTCCCGTGTCCTCCAGCATTCCCCCTTGAATCCCGATCTACGGTTCCCTGACCCCCGCTACTCGGAGCTCTACCAGGTCGCGCACCTCCACTACATGGAGCTCGACGGAGGGGAGGCAGAGTGGAGAGGTGGATCCCTGCTCTTCCCAACCTAGCCTGCCGCCACCACCTACTCGAGCACACACGATCTGCCATGGAACAAGGTACCCATCCGGCCAGACCAGCAAGTCCCGTCGATCTTGATTTGATTCGACTCTTCTCACACTGCTTTTGTTTGCAATTTCAGGTTGTCTTACTGGGCTGGGCAGCACCGTTCCACCAGGAATTAAACAGGATTCCACAATTTTCGGGTTAACTTGTTGGGCTAGGAAAAACCGTTTCACCAGGAATTAAATGAGATTGCTGAGAGAGTGCAGGCTTCTAGCAAGTGTTCGTGTAAACTCATGTTGACTGGTAATACGATTTCCAAGTTCTTGGGGCTATACTTTGATGTATACTTTATATTGTTCCTCTCTAATTTAACTTCCATCCCTCATTGTGTAGTAGCTTCAGAAGTACTGCATTGTGCAACTTCAGTAGACGATAAATATGACACACCGTTGTCTTGGTCAAATGTTAAATGGTATCCTTTATGTATTCTATTCAAACTAATTTTGATTCTGCCGTCAAGTTCACCCTCTCATTCAAAACCAATGTTCAATCTTTTTTTAACATATACAAAAGAAATGAGAAAATTAGCTTGGACAACATATAATTATCTCAAGTGTATAAAGTGAAGTGGCAATTCTTGAACTGAATGTGGTTTCTGTGAAAACATATGCATGACTTGAAGCCATTTACAGTAGTACCTAGACCATATGTTTAGCCAAGTTGACAAATGTATAACAGCATGCATATTTACGTATGTTTGGATATGAGTGATTATCACATATTAGCATGAACATAAACTAGCCTTCTTATTCCGCATGACCCAATGTGACTAATATGGTTGATATCAAATACTTTTTAGCTTGAATACATCTTATTAGCATGTAAAGAAACTAGAATGCTTTTCATACTATATAATGTGTCTGTAATAGTCAAAGGCGCATTACCTTGTCAAATACATAATGGTTATGTGCACACTATTGGTTATTTAAGCCATGTATATCATATACTTTTACTTCAGTACATCTTATTAGCATGTATAGACACTAGCCTGCTTATTCGCAGGACCCAATGTTACTGCTATTGTATTCAGCGGCATACTGGGAGTGATGTATGAATTGATATTAGCATACAGGGCACATAGTATCCTTGTGTGTGCCTCGACTGATATGTGAAGAATGATGCTTAGCCACAAAATATGTTGAGCATAGATTTGTTTTCTGTAGATCCACTATTTGCTTTAAGAATACACACTAGGATATGTATATGTGAGCTGCTAGTGATTTTTGCAATCTAGCGATAATTCTTAAGTCTGTCTCATGATTGTGGTACTTTAGTATATTCTACAGGGGCTAAAGTAGTCGGAATTAACCAACTATAGAGCAGTCAATCGAGGACTGCTTGCATGACTTTAATTTTAAATTGCCTGTGATGTGACAAATTTAGTGGTGCAAAAGTCAAGATGAGCAACAGGGAACACTAAATCAAATGTTCGTTCGGTTGAAATACATGAGGTCAGTTGCTCTACTTCTTACTATTATGAGAAGTTTTAGAAGATACTCATGGAACATGAGTAATTTAGAGTATCCATCTATTAGCTATGTGTTCCCTTATTTTGCATAATATTAACTGACCTGAATGGATTTCTGAATATGCTTTGCCATATGAACTAACAAGATACACATATCTTATATATATGGTAGATGTGTATTCTATCGAAGGAGATGATGCACGATGCCGCAGTTTGGTGTGGGATATTCATTTACCAAATTCGGCATGGGCATTGATGTTCCTAAATTCTAACCCTGACTCTACCATCCTGCCATATATTCTTAAGATATTGATTTTATGTCTCTGTTTATTCCAGGTGCTGGTAACCCTTCCATTTGCCAGACTCATAAGCAAAATTGTGTGCACAAGCTGCTTTCTTAGTTAGTATGTACTCAGCTGCACTAGCACGGTTCTAAGCTGTCAAGTATTTCATAGTTGATAGGTTCTATGTGAGGGTTCGCAGGTCATAGTTCATAATTCATAGGTTCTATTTCATAGTTCATAGTACACAAGCTGCTTACGCGTTGTTGTGTCACATAGATGTATGTGTTTTGTTAACCTTGCCGATGAATTGCTTTGAATACATGAACATGCCTTTCAAACAATTGTACTTGACTGCAGCGACGACAACCGCTCACAACTGTCAGCCAATCAAACAATTAGAGCCACGGCATGCCTTGCAGCATAAATATCATATCTTCTTCAGCTTAGGCAGACCAGAACTTACCCCTAGACCTTGCCAGAGCGGCAGCTGCTAGGAGACCATCTGACACATAGGTTCTATGGAAAATTAGACATCACATTGCAGATTATATACATGTCACAAGTATGCTCTAGCCAAGTGTGCTTGACACATTGGTAAGAGATCTCAAGGACGTAGCGCACGCAATCAGAGAAGGATCACAACTGTCACGCATCCTTGTCTGAACCTACAAGAAATTCTTTTGTTAACTTAACTCTGTAAACAGCTTTGTCATGTCTCTCTGGTTTATAGGAATTCAGATCTTCATAATATGCTCTTGATCTGAATGAAACCTCTCATTAAAAAAAGGAAAAATAACTATTGTTCCTCAAAAAAGGAAAAAGAATTAATAAAGGCTATATGCATCAGTCGATGCAGAGGCCGGGTCTCCCCCATTTCAAAAAAAAGGAAAAAGAACTTCATAAAAAGAGGAAAAAGAACTATTCTATATGTCTGATCTCTGCTCCAAGAAATAACTACATTTGCTACATGCCTTGGATCACTTTTCTTTCATCGTTAATCTAAGGCGATGCTTTCAATCTGCCGCGGGAACTACAAAAAATGTTCAGGGCAGGTGGAGAATACAAAGATACACAACAAAATTAAGTTCCATGGTTAGATAATATAACAACAATTTCACTATTTTCTTAATATTTTCCTCTCTCCCGTTGCAACGCACGGGCATTTCGCTAGTAGTTGATTAATTTTCTTCAGCTTACTAAGTGTTGTGTAGGTGAACCTGTGCTAATGTACCGCCCCATCCAAGACTAATACATACTTGTGATTATACCCCTTGCAAACATCCGTAAGTACAAGAAAGTAATCTATCTACTAATTTACGTTGCGGTACGTTTGTCATACCCAAATTTTTCCGTCTGCCGCTTTTTGGATGCTTTTGCCCCTGACAGTTCGGAAAAATTACCCTCCCTGCCACCGCTCAGTCAAAAAAAAGTTTGTCGTTCTCTCTCCTCCGTCTGTCCCGCTGCCTCCCCCACCGGAATCCCGCCCGTGCGCCACCGAGGGATGTGCCTCCCCAACCTCCGCCGGCTACCCGCACTGCACCAGAACCCGCCATCAAAGGAATCGCACCGCTGCCGCCGCCGCGGAGTCCCTCCCACCGTTGCCGCCGCCAGATGCCATAGCCCCACTCCACTTCTCCTCCATGATTTGTCCAGTCCCCAGATCTCGATTCCCTTCCCATCGTGGCTGCCAAGGTTGTGTCTCCGTCGGCAATCAGCACCACCATCCTGTCGCTCGACTGCGAGACCTTCGTCTTCAAGAAGGAGAGGGTTGTGAGGATTTTGCTTGCAGTTTATTGTGAGGGGTGGGAGGAATCGTTTCCCGCTACTGCCAAAGGCGTTCAAGAGGATCAAGTAGATTTGAACGCTTGGATGGAGCTCGCAGGTAAAAAAGGATTCAATCCTTCTTTTCAATTTGCCTCATTGACCATGTACTGTGTGCGGCGACAAGCATCTCGATGGATTGGACGCTCAAGTTGTAGGACGATTGCCGTCTAAGAATCAGACCGTAGTGGACCCGGTCGTGGTCTCGCAGCCGGGATCTTTGTCGCTGCGAGCGGGTCACTAATGAGCTGTGCTAGAAACAAAACATGAGACGGCGACCATATGTGGCACAGAGCAGCCGCGGGGAAAGCGACAGATGCGGTGTTGAGAGACTGGGCAACAACCAGATATGGTGCATGGATGAAGAAACTCGGGCGACGGATATGTTCAGTGTTTCACAGACGGGTTGCGGGCGAGATGTTGTGCCGTGGGGCGGCGCCGAACTCCAGCGTAGGCAACGTGGCACTAGGGGCCGGCGGGGATTGCAGCGAGGTCGTGTGGGTGTGCTCGGGCTGGGGAGACAGAGAACTTGCAGGCACACTAGGTCTGGAACAACAATACATCCTGACGACATGCTCTGCCGCGTGGGAGGCTCGACGCTGGAGGTTGTGCCGTCGTACCAACTGTTCTACTCCAGGTCGTTGGCCGTGAACTTGCTATTGTCTCGGCCTATACAAATATGGAGGTACTATTTACCTATTGAGTTTGACACTGAAACAATCCCACTTATCTGTATAAACTAAATATGTTATTTTAATACATCATTTGAGTCAGCTACAACATTGTTCAGGGAACTATAGTATCAGGCATCAATATCTGAATGTAATACTCTCTTGTCTCATGCATGAGGAAGTATGTTGTTTAAGTCAGAAATAAGTCGTATCATTTATTGCTAGATTGTAGGAGCATTGAAGCATGATTCTATTGTCCTTTTAATCTGTCCATTTCCTCCAACTTAGTCCGTTGGAAGCTCTATTTTGCAGCTCAAGGAGCACATCAATTTGAGTGAGCCACTGGATAGTGCATACATTTTCTCAACACTACAACTCTCCATCAGGATCTTTGAAGGAAATTTAATGGATATAGTTAAGACCAAGTCACTCCACGCATTGCTATCTTAGCATTTAAACATTGTTGGTGCTATTTACACATGGTATTGCTAATACTTTTACGACGGGGCAGAGAGGAGGGCACACCGCATGGCCTTGGCACTCGAGGTCCATGTGCTACGTTCGGTGGCCGGCAGCCTTCCAGGAGACTTACTTCTGCAGCTTTGGGGAAGATCGCATGGAGCTCGGTTTGCAGGTTAGCTTCTCTCTCCGAGGGACACCTTTTGGGTTTATGGTGTTGATGATTAGTCCCTTAATTTGTTCTACTGAGGTTAGTTTATGATTTTTTGATGATTCAAACATGTAGCAGATGCAAATATTTATACATTTCCTGGTTAGCATATTCGGTAGCTTCATCCCTGGGAAAAAGGATTGGCACCCCCTGCTGTTAGTTCTCATATGTCCTATGGCTCTCCAAGGAGGCCAGGATCATATCAGGTAGCAGATGCAAATATGACAACACATGATTCAGTAAGGTACAATCCAGTCAGAATTGGTATGTCCATTTGTCACCAACTAATCCCATCATGGAAAAAACAAATCATGTGCATGCCAAGAGTGTTGCATATGTTGTCGACAGTTTACCAGGATATCCACATGCACTTGTGTTCTCAGTATATCGTTTCTCATATGTACATACATCTCTGTGAGCTCCTCTGTAACCTCTTAAAACTACCCTTCTGTTATCAAAGTTGCGTTGCTTTGCTAAATATTGCAGATTAATTCTAATGTAAGTAATCTTATGTGGTAGGCGAGGACTGTGAGCATGGACCTAGATGGGAGCGAGGCGATGGCCAACATCCCCAGGGTGCTGTTGTCAGGAGGGTCGGGGAGACAATACAGTCATTGGGTGCTGTTTTGGTTACCCATAACTTTGTATGATCCCTGGACCTTTTTGGGTAAAATCATATGTTTAATTCCGTTCTGGCTGGTAGAATGGACATGGTGGAGGAATGGATCAGTTTGGTAGAAGAATAGGACATCTAATTAAAGGCACATGGAATTTTGAAAGAATAGGGCCGTGTTGATGAATTGGTGCCTCCAGTATACCATGGTTCACATCTGCCTCTGCTCGCTACTTCTACTACTAACTACTAGAGCGCCATGATATGTAACGGTTTTTTTATGTACTCCCTACGTCCCAAAAAGCATGTCTCAAGTTTGTTTGAATTTGGATGTATCTATATACTAAATAGTGTCTGGATACATTCAAATTTAGACAAATTTGAGACATCCTTTTCAGAACGGAGGGAGTAGCTAATTTAGGTAAAATATCTGTCATATAGAAATATAACTGTTTTGCAATGTATATGTAGATTTAAAAAAATTCTTTCCATGGGGACTTTGGTTAGTTTATTCCGGAGATGTTTAGTCAGATGAAAATAGGCATATGCGAAATATGTCGTGGAACAACATTGAACTTATAGGAATTATATATGAAAAATAATGTTCATAATCAGTACAATATCACTTCATAACTACAATCCTTAAATGATTTGGTATGTTCTGATGATAGTTGGAGTAAATTTGCGTGAGCAAGTACTTAGAAAACAATTTGGTACCTGGGAAGGACCTTAGTTCATTTGTTGGGAGTTGGGACAGAGTAACCAACACATGATGAGTTGGAGTAAGAGCCGGATTTACGGTTGTGTTCAAAACAAACTCCTCTTTTTTATTTCGACTTGTGTCCCTCTCTATTCCACATTTCCACTCCATCTAGGGCTCTATGCATCTACTAAATTCCTGGTGATCAGCACCAACGAACCGCACTAACATGAGAGATCATACTAGGTGCATGGGAGACATGCGACTACCAAAAACACGCCTTGCCAGTTTACTACATGATGATGATGGGACGCAGGGTGCACACCATGCCCACCATCAATCGGCATGTCTTAGTCAAAGTCAATTGGCAAAGGCGATGTATGGGAAACACAGATAGAGTAGCACATTTAATTGGGAGCTCGACTGGATTTATTTTGCATTTTATGCTTACACCTTTGACATTATGATAATAATTTTCGTGGCAACGCACGGGCATTTAGCTAGTTAAGGTAGAAACCTAACCATAGCTTTAAACTCTAAGACCCTTACGTCCCTTGTGCAATGGTTTCCTAACGGGGGCTCAGGTTTCTGTCACTCCGGTAAACCCTACGATTAGTAGCCAAATACACAATGCATTCCCCTAGGCCCATATAGGTGAAGTGTAATGTAGTCGACGTTCACATGAAACCACTAGAAGAAGTACACCACAACTTAAATAACAATCTATTGAATCTTTCTCAATACAACTCCACTACTAACAACAAGACTTCTCCCATGTCCTCAAGAACAAAACGAACTACTCATAAGATATCATATGGATCATGATCAGAGATGAAATAATGATGTATAACAATATGAACATAAACAATAATTCAATGGTTCACTCAATAGCATAAACTACAAAGAGTAATCAACACCGGGAAAGTTTCCCCTATGAACTAATGCAAGATTCAACGTAATTGTTACAGCAATATGGAGATGGTGATGAGGGTGCTGATGGTGATGATGGTGGTGATGATGATGATGATGATCCCGATGAAGTCTAGCTTGATGGTGGTGTTGATGGCGATGATCTCCCCTCTCCGGGAAGGAATTCCCCCGGCAGAAATCTGTCTACCGGAGAGATCTTTCTCTCTCGGTGTTTTCCACCCCGCAGAGGCGGCGAAATCTTTCTATGGTCGCTCTCCGAGTCTTAGGGTTTCGGGAGGATG
Source organism: Avena sativa (assembly GCA_916181665.1). Taxonomy (NCBI): domain Eukaryota; kingdom Viridiplantae; phylum Streptophyta; class Magnoliopsida; order Poales; family Poaceae; genus Avena; species Avena sativa. The sequence goes on along the minus strand of OV702289.1, from coordinate 534,724,881 downwards.
ATATACGCCAGAGGGGAGAGGCTGGAGTGGGCCAGGGTGGCCACACCACCCCCTGGCGCGGCCTAGGGTTGCCCGCACCATGGGGTGGTGTGGGCCCCCTGTGGCCCATCTCCACTCCGTCTTCTGGCATCCTTAGTCTTCTGGAAAAATAGGATTTTCCGTATATTTTCCCGGATTTTCTGATCTTCGTGAATTTTGCCGCCAAACAGCACCTTTTCCATCAGAATCCTGACTACAGCGGTCCATGCTCCAAAAGTCATCAACCATGCAAAAACAGATGAAATAACATAAGTATCAGCTCTCAATACGAAATATATCAATGAATAATAGTGAATTAAGACATAGAATAGTGATGCAAAATGGACGTATCAACTCCCCCCAAGCTTAGACTTCGCTTGTCCCCAAGCGAAACTGAGCTCAATAAACATGGCCTCAGGTTTATGGAGTGAAGAGTCGATAAAAGAATACGGACAAGAAGCATCACATTCATCAAATACATAGATCATAATAGAAGACAACTCACTATTATATAACTCAACTTGTAATAAGTAAAGGAAACACAATAAAGATACATAAAGTGAATCAGAATTGGTAATGGCAAACTTAGCTCTTGGTCGAAGAATAGTTGATAATTTGCTGGAGTTCACAAATAGCTGGTTTTTCAATGATAGCTTTCAAAGTAGTAAACATCAGGATAAGAGCAATGTGCAAAACAAGGAACATAAGAAACATGATTGAATAAATCAACATATGAATGACTGAAACACAACAACTCAAAATACTTGCTGAGATAGAAGGGAGTAGGTTCACTGACTCAACTACAAAGTAAAAGAAAGGCCCTTCAAAGAGGGAAGCAGGGATTGCAAGGTTCATAAAGAGATCCCAAAAATTATGATACTTACTAGCTTTCAGCTCTCATTGCCCCTATCATAGGCATCTTTAGGTGATTAAGGTTAAAGTGACACAACTAAGAGGATATGCTTGACAAGTTATAAGTTGAAATCTCATGCCCCTTACTTATGAGTACCGATCCTCATGCTACTCAACTTCATTCATGAGCAAGCTCTTGTCATTGTAAATACATGTGTATCATTGAGAACCGCCAACGGGGTACCCCTTGCACATGACACATGAGCTATCCCATAATCAAAATGATAAGGCAAGCAAACAGTGAGCATCTCAGCGATCTTTTTATTTGCTATTTGCATAGGTTTTTATTGTTGATGCTTCATAGAATGCTCACTATAGTTATGCTGTAAGTTTCCACCATGATTAGGCATGGCTTAGGCTAGCGGCCCAGGCGTTTCTCTAACACACATATAAACTCCATGATCTTACAAGTTCCACTTTTATTTCACACCGCCGGGATCCATAAGAAAAAAAACATGATATCAACTAGGTACAAAGTACCAAATGAACTGTTGAAAGCGGTCCCCATGATACATGGTTCGGCTAACTTCAACTCATAAAGCGCAAGCATATACGCAACAAAGAAGGACCCAATGGTTCAAGTTTATTAAGTGCAAGAAAGTAAAGTGTGCCATCAAGTTCGTGAGAGCTTTAATCACTAATTTTCACATAACAAGTTTAATTTGGGAGGTAGATAAAACAAGAATTTACTTGGAATAGCAATAATACTAATAGGTAGGTATGGTGGACACAAATTACAAAGGTTTTGGTTTAAAGGAGGTGGATGCACGAGAAGAATACCCTCTCATTAGAGGTTTTTGGCTAGCAAGGCTGGGTAGCAAGTATAAGAGTTGAAGGAAACAAACAAACATACAAGTGATATAGACAAACATGCAATCTTCCTTGGAAGCACAAAAGATCTTAACTAGAGAATACTAAACTTATTAGCAAATCAACAAAGAAAGATGATGAAATATTTTTTCTTTAGAGTACCTTTATCTTTTCTTTCAACTCTCAAAAAAAAGTGTTGCTACTGACCGAGCCAGGTTTGCCAAAACCATCTAAATTAACTCAATGATCCCAGAGTGCTACCAATACTAACAACAAGATCAATCATATAACCACGAATTGAAAACTAATATAAGCTATGCAAAAGAGTAAATGATAGAACTTCTCATTAATATTCCATAACGGCAACTCACACCAAGGGATATATATCTAACGAGAGAGGGGACACTTCCATAATGCAAACCATACTACATAATAACTCCTCTATTCATGAAATGACTCTACTAATAAGGTAAAAAGATAGAAGATAGTGATGTGATACCGCGGCACTCCCCCAAGCTTGGAACAAACCAAGGGGATGCCAAACCTGATGACGAATTACTCCTTCGGTGGTGGTGGTAATATTTTCTTAGTTGACGTGAGGAACTCTTCCAGCATCTTGCGAAGCCTATTATTCTCCCATTGAAGCATGTCCACCTTCCTCTGCAAGCCTCAGTACTTATCACATAACTCCTTAGTGACTCGTAGGGCTTCCGTTGATGCAGGGAAAGAGACTAAAGGAACCAACCCCTGCTTGGGGTCTTGGAGATCCTCCTCCATAGGCTTCTTCCCTTTATCATTGGCAGACACCATTGTGCTCCTAAACTTTCAAAGAGAGTTCCTGGCAAAAACAGATTGAAACGAAAACACGACGAAAACACGATATACGAACCCCGGGGGCTCCGGGGGGTTATATAATACGAAGTTTCATATCAAAGGGAAGGTACTGGGAGAAAACGAGTCGGAGGCGGAGTCCGGGCGGACTCACCACCAGGTGGCGCGTCCAGGGGAGGGCCCGCGCCACAGGGTGGTGTGAGCCACCCTGGCTCCGTTTCCGTCCCTTTTTCGCTTCAGAACCTCCCTTATTGTCTTAAAACTGCAAAAATATAGTTGGATTGTATTTTCGCGGAACTTTTCTTACCAGAACTGTTACCTAGTTGGAAACAGACTCTGCAGGTCTCTGAATTTGGTATTTAGTGGATCCTTCCGGAGTCACCACTTGAATCATCAATATCTTCATCTTCATACACTTATTACTTGAGTCATAAAACCCTTCTTTTCCTTATTACAACATTATCTCCACTTCCTGGAAATTTCTTTCACACAAAACTTCACACAGTTCTCATTAGCAACATTAGTATATATATGAAGTGATAAAACCTGTTGAGTCCAACTTCAACTGAAAACCATCAAAACATAAACCACTTAAGCAACTCCTTCTGAAAACCCAAAAAGAATTCAAAAAGGAAATCGAATAAAGAAGCAAATGCAAGAGTGGCAAAATCTGTCAAAACAGACCAGCAGGTAAATATTAATTTTTTCGGAAATCTTCTGTTGCTCAAATCAAAAAGTTCAAAAGTAACGAAAGTTAAATAACAACTTGGGGCAGAAGCACAAAAAATTACAGATCAATCCGACATACAGAGATCTCTCACGAATGTTTACGGTGAAGCACAAAAATCTGTTTCGGGACAGCAACTTCCCCAAATCTTACTTCTCTGTGATTAGAGGTTGATCTTGACACAAAAACCAAACAAAACGGATAAGGAGCGGTTATTACCAAAGTAATAACTTCCAAGACTCAAAGAAACAAAAACAAACTGAAAGCAAAAACAAATTGGGTTGTCTCCCAAAAAGCTCTTTCTTTATAGCCATTAAGATGGGCATGATAATTGTGAAGATGCTCACTCAGGAATATGAATTGAGGTGAAAGAGAGCATTAAGAAGCAAAAAATACACACGTTTAAGTCTACCCACTTCCTATGCAAGGGAATTTTGTAAACAAACAAGTTTTTAAAACCAGAAGCAACTTGCGTAAGAGGGGAAAAGAAGTGCAACATAAAAACTTTCAGCATAAAACGAGGAAACTTGATATTATTGAGATGCATAAGAACACTTTCCCCTCTCTCATAGTAACTTTCAGTATCATGCATAAACTTAAAAATATAACTATCACAAGGACCATCATAGCAATGATCGCTTATTCTAACAGAAAACACAGGAATACTAGCTCTCATAACACTACTTTGTGAAACAATATTAGAGGTATCCTTACAAAGGATAGGGTGTCCCCCTTTTTCATATTTAGTAACAAAGTCTTTCACATTTGCTATTATAGGTTCATCAACCATTTGTTTATCAGGTTCAACAACTTTATTTGTACTTTCATTAACCATACTAGCTATCACAGAATGTTCCTTAATCCTAACTGGGAAAGGCATTTTCTCAATATAAGGTTCAGGTAAAACATGATTAGCAGTATAAACTTCAGTATTTCTTGAAGGAACACTCTTAGCAACATCTTTATAAGGTTCATGATACTTATTCCACTTTTTTTAGGCACTTCAATGTAGGAAACAAAAGCCTTAAAATAAGAAGCAATAGCTTGAGAGTCTAGACCATAAGCATTTTTAATATTTTGAAAGTCATCAGTTCCCATAAAAGATTCAATGCATTCATAATCATAATTGATACCTGACTTTCTACCTTTGTCATTCTCCCAAGCTTCAGCATTGTCTTGAATACGGTCTAGAAGATCCCATTTAGCTTCTTCTTCCATGCGAGTGAATGATCCAGCACAAGAAGCATCCAATAACTCTTTATCATGTAGAGGGAGCCTTGCATAAAAGTTATTGATAATAATATTGTTGGGGAGCTCATGAATGGGACATTTGAGCATTAGTAACTTCAATCTCCCCCAAGCTTGAGCTGTACTCTCTCCATCAAGAGGCCAAAAGTTGTATATTTGATTCCGATCTTTATGAATATCACTAGGAGGATAAAACTTTGAATAAAAGAGAGGCACTATTTCCTCCCATTCTAGAGCTTGACCATTCTTCAGTAGCTTATACCATTCCTCAGCTCTTCCTTTTAGTGATAATGAGAATAACTTCTTCTTCACTTGATCTGTAGTAATACCTGCACACTTGAACAACCCGCATAATTCATGTATAAAGAGTAAATGATCACCGGGATGGACAGTTCCATCCCCAACATAGTAGTTATCCATAACACGATCAATAATTCTTGTAGGTATTTTGAAAACATCATTCTCAGCAGGTGGTGGTTTATCTACTACCTTAGTAGTGGTAGTAGCATTACCAAATAAGAAACTCAGCGAATTATCCATAACGAAAATAAAGCAACTAACAGAAGTAAACAATACTCACAGTAGAAGTTTCCTTTACCAGTTCCACTCTCCAATAGCGCTTTACTCCCCGACAACGGCACCAGAACATAGTCTTGATGACCCACAAGTATAGGGGGTGTATCGCAGTATTTTCGATAAGTAAGAGTGTCGAACCCAACGAGGAGTAGAAGGTGCTGGCTAGTGGTATGGATCAGGAATTCTCTGCAAATACTTAGCAAACGGATTTTTAGGGGTTTTCGATAAAGCAAGTAAAAAAAGTACGAGTAAATAAAAGACAGTAGGAATAAATGCACCAAGTGGCCCAATCCTTTATGCAGCAAAGGACAAGCTGGTTGTATTACTTAAGATGACCAAACGTTCTCGAGGACACATGGGAAGACTGTCAAGTGCTTTCGCTTCATATAGTTGATTAATCTTCTTTAGCTTGCTAAGTGTTGTGTGGGTGAACCTGTGCTAATGTACTGCCCCATCCAAGACTAATACATACTTGTGATTATACCCCTTTCAAACATCTGTAAGTACAAGAAAGGAATTAAGGTAGAAACCTAACCACATCTTTAAACTATAAGACCCTTATGTCCCTTGTGTAATGGTTTCCTAATGGGGGTTCAGGTTTCTGTCACTCCGGCAACCCCTATGATTAGTAGCCAAATACACAATGCATTCCCCTAGGCCCATATAGGTGAAGTGTCATGTAGTCGACGTTCACATGACACCACTATAAGAAGTACACCACAACTTAAATAACAATCTATTGAATCTTTCTCAACACAACTCCACTACTAACAACAAGACTTCTCCCATGTCCTCAAGAACAAAACGAACTACTCACAAGACACCATATGGATCATGATCAGAGATGGAATAATGATGTATAACAATCTGAACATAAACAATAATTCAATGGTTCACTCAATAGCATCAACTACAAAGAGTAATCAACACCGGGAAAGTTTCCCCTATGAACTAATGCAAGATTCAACACAATTGTTACAGCAATATGGATATGGTGATGAGGGTGCTGATGGTGATCATGGTGGTGGTGATGATGATGATGATCACGATGAAGTCCAGCTTGATGGTGGTGTTGATGGCGACGATCTCCCCTCTCCGGGAAGGAATTCCCTCGGCAGAAATCTGTCTGCCGGAGAGATCTTTCTCTCTCGGTGTTTTCCGCCCCGCAGAGGTGGCGGAATCTTTCTGTGGTCGCTCTCCGAGTCTTAGTGTTTCAGGAGGATGATATACGCAAGAGGGGAGAGGCTGGAGTGGGTCAGGGTGGCCACACCACCCCCTGGTGCGGCCTAGGGCTACCCGCGCCATGGGGTGGTGTGGGCCCCTTGTGGCCCATCTCCACTCCGTCTTCTGGCATCCTTAGTCTTCTGGAAAAATACGATTTTCCGTATTTTTCCTGGATTTTGTGATCTTCGCGAATTTTGCCTCCAAACAGCACCTTTCCCATCAGAATCTTGACTACAGAGGTCCATGCTCCAAAAGTCATCAACCATGCAAAAACAGATGAAATAACATAAGTATCACCTCTCAATACGAAATATATCAATGAATAATAGTGAATTAAGACATAGAATAGTGATGCAAAATGGACGTATCAACCACACCCAGTGTCATTGCATGTGTGTTCTTCGAAACAAACCACATAAGTCATTGCATGTCTGTTCTTTTCATGAACCACACCCGGTGTCATTGCATGTGTGTTCCTCTAGACAGACCACATAAGGATCCACCGGTGTCACTGCATGTCTGTTCTTTTCATGAACCACATAAGGATCCACCAGTGTCATTGGATGTGTGTTCTTCTCACGAACCACACATGGATCCACCAGTGTCATTGCATATCTGTTCTTTTCATGAATCATAGCTAGAGTCATTGCATGTCTGTTACTTCCATAAACCACATATGGATCCACCTAGTGTGATTGCATGTCTGTTCTTTTCACAAACCACACATGAATACACCAGTTTCATTGCATGGGTAGCCGTTAGACCGAGTCTTCTAGAAGGAACGCCCTAACATAGTTGTTCTTCTTGATGATTGTTACATACCATTTGATTGGGGCGCTTGGACGATTGGGATGGTTTTCATGAGAGCGATCCGCGAGTAGGCTGTTCTGCGGCATGACTGGCCACGCTTGCTCTGGACAAACTGGCAACACCGGGCGATCCGCGAGTGTCACGTCTCACGAGTTCAGTGGGCCACATCCCAGTGTCACGTCCCCATTACTTCTCTTCCTCCCCGTACTTATCTTCCTTACCCTCGAAGCCACTTTCCCCACTTCACTCCCATCCTGCCGTAGCCGTAAGCCGACGGCTCCTCCATCCCAATCCCCTCTCCGGCAGCCACCCCCTCCCCTCTCGCCATGGGTTCAAGGGGAGACAGCGAGGAAACGCGTCGTGACGACAGGGACGGTGATTTCGATCTGAGTTGTCTCATCTCTATTTCTATCATCTGTGGCCAGTTATCTATTTTTTGATCTAGATCTAATCTGTTTACTCATGCGTGTATGATGTGTTAGGACAACCAGATAATGTATGACTCCGACTATCACGGTTTAGCGGATGAAGACAGTCCTTTGGTATGTAAACACGGATATGTGCCCGCTAAATTTGTAGCGTTCGAAGGACGAAACGCAGGGAGGAGGTTTCTATGGTGTCAAGGACATCGTGCAATGATGCAAGGCGGAAGTTGTAGTGTTGTCAAATGGGTAGATCCAGAGTGGCCCAAATCGATGCAGAAAACGTTGGCCAAACTGTGGGAAATCACTGTCGAGTTGAAAGAATCCGTATTCAGCTCACTTCTTGACAGTGTTGAGATGAAGCTATGGGAACCAGTTGACACGACCAAGCATAAGCGAGATCTCAGGTGGGTGCAAGACAAGGTTAGCAAAGTCGAGAAGGAGAGGGACGTGGCGTTCACCCTGAAGGCTAAAGCAGAGCAAGAACTGACTCAAGCAAGGAATGATCTCCACCAGGCCAAAGTCCTGCAGTTCACAACTACGAGTATTGATAAGTGCATGAGGAAAAATACAGAGAAACAATTGAAGCTATGCAAGGAAGATGCTAAAAGGAAGGAGCAGACGATTTGATCCTTGCTCTCGCAGGAAGATGCGCATCGGGCTAAGATTAGGAAGATCAAGGAGATGTGTGATAACTAGTTCTATTTAGCTTAAGCTCCGTGCCTTTTTAAGTTGTAATAGTTGTACTTGTTGACCTAGCGGTCTAAACTATTGGTCCTGGATTCCAGGGAGGAAAAAAATTGCTCTGACCCTGCATTACTTATTTTGTCTAACCCCGCATTACTTCTTTTGTCTGACCAATGCCCCTTGGATATTCCGCCCGTCGCTTCGTCATCCTCGTGTACAAATAGGAGGCGCCACAGCGCGTCGCTTCGTCGTCCATCCCATCGTCCTCTCCAATCTCCACCGCGCCGTCACTTTGTCGTCCATCCCCTCGCTCCCTCTCCAACCTCCACCACGCCGCCATTGAGATGCCCGATCTGAACTTCTACGAGGCGGTGATGTTCGCGAACTTCGACAGCCTCGCGCCGCCAGCCGCGACAGTGCCCCACGGATGGCGCATCAGCTCTGCGGGGGTGCCGGTGGCTCTGCACCCTGGCCGAGCCGAGATGGAGAGCAAAATCGCAGCGTGCTGCCCCCAGATGCCCGCGTGGAAGAGAGCACTGCCCCAGTACGCGGCGGCAGCCCGTACTGGCCGGCGCTGTTCAAGAAGGAGCGGAAGGCCAAGATTGGCAACCGCATCGTTGACGGGCGCGTGGTGCACCGGAATCTCTGCAAGCGAGAAGGGCGGGAGAGGTTCTGGTCCGTCCCTGGACAGACCAAGTACACCGTCGTCGCCACCGCTCGACGCGAAGAGGTGCTCCGTCTCACGAACAATGCGGACATCGCGGAGGTTCCGTCCGACAGCGACGAGGAAGCCATCGGCTCGGAGGACAGTGGCAGCGGAAGTGAAATTGTTGACTAGTGGTTGAATTAATGTAGGATGTGAAATCGCACCTTTCTTTAGAAGAATTTGTGGTTGAAGTAATGAAATGACTCGATTTAGATCTCTGTCTCGATTAATTTGTGGAAGAATTTTTGATTTAGATCAATTTCTGCCTCGATTTAGATCTCTATCCCGGATTGGGAACGTGACCGTGGACTAACGACACCTTTTCTACTAGTGTATTCTGACATTGGTGGTTTGTTTAAATGTAATCTACGTGGATTGTGCCGCATGCAAATGGAACAACCACAATTTATAAAGTGGAAGCACATACACCCGGTTACGGAAGATCCGGGAGCTTCGCCAGATGCATGGGATGCAGGAGCAGAGAGGTGGTGAGATAGACGGGCTCAATATTAGGCCGGAAAGTGGTACCGATTTCCTCCTCATCTGGGCATTATCGGTGAGAACATTGCTGTTTATGTTGGCACGTCGTTGTGCAACATCTGAAATAAGTTGCTACTTCGTGGAGTGTGGAAGCTTAAATAATTTATTTCTGCGCCACTTACATTCCGTCGTATTTGGAGACCTCCTGCCCCGCAGCAATTGTGGAACCGGTGGATCCTTATTTTCAGATAGCAGTGGCACAATCATAATTTCGGATTCAACTACTAACTCGGGCGTTTCCAAACCCTAAGTCGCGGTACATTTTACTCAAAGAACATGGGTAGATTGTTTCGCCCAGCAACGTGCCACACACAGAGCGATCAGAATTTAACAGAATTACATATATAGGTTCAAGTTCAACACAGTACTATGCATCTTCATTGCCAGCAGCCTTCTTCCGCAGCCTGGGTGCCAAGCCTTCACGTCCACTGGCTTCTTCATTTCCTGCCTTCTTCCTCTTCCTTGGTGCCAATTTTCTTAGCTTCATGTACTCTGCATCGCCGGGACAATGGGCACCAGAATCGTGTCCAGCATCATCTTTCCACTCTTTTTTAATTTCTTCAGGCAGCAAAATGACATCTTTCCACTCATTTTTAATTTCTTCGGGCAGCAAAATGACTGACCCGGCAGTCATGTTTCTATCCTTGCGGCGCTTCCTGTCAAAGAAACAAGACTATTGCATAACTGCCTAATATCTACAAAGTAAATAAAACAAAAATTACAATTTAGCACAAACATGCGAACCCCAAGAGACCTTTGCCTACCAGGAGCTAATTGGGTTCGAGCAACCACCTTGTCCAAGAATAGAAGGGCGACCCCCAGTTGCAGCAGCTTCCACATCCAGGACATCATATTTCAGATCAAACATGGCAGCCGAAGCATACCTTTTAATCAACCCAATTAGCTGACTATCACACGTTATAGGAACCATGATGTCACGTTCATCCATGAAGCTGAACTTTGCAGTCTGCTTCGGCCATAATTCAACATGATTATGCAGAGCAGCAACCATACCAGATATAGTGTAGATCTGCGCAGGCACTTCTTCCATCGTGAAACAATGGTGTACATACCTCTTGCCCTTAGAGTCGTACCTGTAGAGGACTACCGTAACCAGGTAAGGGGGTCCGTGCAGATCCCACTTGACAGAAAACTGTGGACAAAATATGTTTGTCAGCATTGGGCTAACAAACAATTTGAGGTTCAGTAGCCAGCTAGCAGTTGTAATTAGTGCGAATAGCAAAGAGAAGGGTAACTCACCCGCTCGTAGACAGAACTTCTTCTTTCTTGATAGTAGGATCTACCATCCTCCGAGCTGCTCGGCTCGTTGGCGACGGAGGCGGGCTAGAGCCTCGCAATGGCGGCTACGGCATGCGCCATTGGAGCTCAGGATCAGCGACTGTGCGCAGCAACTGGGCGCCGGAAGTCAAATGTCCGAAGGGATCGTCCTGCCTGGAGGGTGGATTCCGACGCTGCCGGTGCTAGGGGAAAGCTGGAATGGATTTGTGAAATTGGTTAACACATCCAATCCACTTAGCTGCTCGATTTTCCTAAGAGGTTGTCGCGTTGGTGCTCGCGTCATGGACAGATGACCGACATGAGGGTCCCGACCGTCTATTTCACGGGGCAGTTTAACGGAATATTTGAATTTGGCAAGAGTGAGATAAGTTTGCCTCGAAATGGCCCCTCTCAGTAGTTGGCGGCCCAACTTTTCGAAACGTGGTAATTTCAGGCAACTTAGGTACCTCCATGCGCTGGCCTGCGAACTTTGGTACCTCAGACGAACAGGCCCCATGAAAAGAGAGTGGTCTGGCAATGAGCAATGTCAATTCTGTGGATGCCAAGAAAATGTAGTCCATCTCCTCTTCATGTACAAGGTAGCTACATTTGTAACACGTTGAACTGTAGGACCATTTTGCAGGCAACACAAGACAAAGGAAAAATGGTTTACAACACAGACAACAGACGCAAAATCTGTAGTCTGGGATAAAAAAATGCCAGTTAACTGGTTTTAACCACGACTAGTAATTCAAGGAAATAGATACTTGATAGTATTTTCTTACAACAGTAGTACTTTCATACAAAAGGGTTTAATGCCTGCACAAAAGTGGGCTAAACTTCCTACTAGTTTATAGAACAATTCGTCTCCATTTTATCTACAAAAGCCATTCTTCAGTCTGAACTTAACTATTCTACACTTAATAAACTACAGATCTCCACCAGAAAAGTTGGCTGGCCAATTGCCTTGAGAGGACATAAGTTCTTTGATCATTTAACCCAAACTAATCTATTGCCCTCCCGCCAAACTATAAGAAATCTGCATCATTCATGCATGAGCGATTTGCGTGCGCTAGTCCCGGTTTAGTTGGACCATCCACCCCACCGCAACGATTTCTTCGAAACTGAAATTCAGCATCTCCTTCTTGGGATCGTAGGTCCGTGTGAACTTGAACCTGAATTCCGGGGCTGAGCTGATGCCCGCCGCCAGCTCCGGCTGTTGAACAATCCAGCATGCTGAGTGTGGACGCTTGGTCACCGCCACGGTAAGGCCTCCGACGGTGCGTAGGATGGAGCGTCTTTGCCGCAGACAGAGTGTTCCCATACTCCCCCACTGCGGTAAGGTAGTCCGCGCCGAAGCGTGGAGGCGAGAGTTCCTAGACCTTGGCGCTGCCCTGTTCGAGCGTGTATACCCTCGGGGGCATGCTCTCGTGAACGATTTGATACATACCTTGTTCCCACTACCTAGGGAATGCCGTAATGCTGCCGCGCGATTTCTCCACATCACTCTCTTGGCCCTGCTTGCCTCATCTGGCGCCGATGATGCCGCCGTCGCTGCCGCGGCCGATTCGGCACATTCGGGGAAATCAGCCGCCTGGTAGGGCAATGGGAGACCGACCTTGAAGTAGAGCTTCATGCCTGCCTTAGAGGGGCTAAATACCCCAGTTTTGGCGGCTGTCGTGGCGGTGGCGGCTGCTTAGGCGGGGCCATGTTACCCTAGTTGGTGCGGCGCGGAGGAGCTGCACGAGGTGAACTATGGTTTGTCGGAGAAGGGGAGTGAAAGACTGATAGTAGGTTTGGACTATGGGCACGCATGAAAATTACCATCTCCCATTTCCCTAGAGGGTAATAATTCAACACTCATTGCATTAACCGCTTAATCTTTATTTCCCTTCTCAACATAAGAGTGTGAACATATTAAAAAGATCGGTCGTGGCTATCCACCTCATCGGGCAATGTACCAGGACATGTAGGAGACCAGGTTTCATTTTAGAAATGTTGATGATTGTGCCCTTATGTTTATACGATATTATTTCTATGCCACCATGTACCGTCGATTGTAGCAACACCATCAAAAACAGGGGATGACAACGTGGCATGTTTTCTTTTTTTAAAGGGCATCAGAAATAGGGGATGCAGACGTGGCATGTATTCTACCTGGCGGGCCCTCCTCCTCCACCTTCGACGGCGCGCATCCCAGGTTCGAGGGCTGGTGCCGCCCACCAACACATTATTGTACAATTTTCCATGTGGAACCCAAATTCCGGCGCTGAGCTGATGCCCATGTCAAACACAGAGAATTCTGAAAGAAGCTACTAAAAATAAATACTTTGAATTCTGGAAGTACTAAAATTAAATACATTACAATTTTGTTTGAAAGGTAATACACATACTGCTAATCGAAATAATATAAATATAGTACAAATTTCTACTTTGAAAAATAGACCTAAAAATGCTAGCAAATAACCTATGATGAATATAGGATTCATTCTCCCCTATATATTTTGTCGGCGGCGGCTCCCGCGTGCGGCAACACATATTCAGAGAACTCTCTCTGTCTGCAATGTGCTACCAGTATCTCGTCTAGAGTGTAAGGCCTCGGTGTATGTTCCAGACTTAAGCTATGCATTACCATTGTCGGTTCCTCTTCCCAGGCTTGAACCTCATGATCGTACAGTCTGATATAATTCCTGTAGTATATGCAACCGGGTTTGACTGTGGGGTGTAACCTGGTGTCAATGGAGATAGACCGATTGTAATCAACAAAGAGGGCACGACTTCCAATGTCACCGATGGCCTCGAGAGAGCGGTTCTCCGTGTCCACCCGGTACAACACCGGTTGTCCTTTGGCGAAATCCCCATTCAACACAAGAAGCAGATCACCATCTGACTCCACAAGGTAAAATTTGTAAGTTCCGCATACCTGTTCAAAGACTGGGGCTAAAATTATTCTGGCCATCATGACAGTGCTCGCGTGCTGCTCTAATTAGATGTTGGTCGACAAGATGTCTCGATTCTCAAGTAATGCATATACTTCCCCTCGGAATGTCGTCATGCAGTCCAGAAGCGTATCAAGAGGTGGCGAATACAATCCTTCTCCAAATGATTCATTGATTTGCCCCGTTGGAGTGCTCTTATCTTCCCATGCAATATGATCTGGATAATCAGTGCAAACAAACACCATCATCGGGGACTTCATCACGACGACAGATTTCAGAAGATCATATGGTATATGTTCTTGAAACTCAGTGTTAGAATTATGAGGGATTGGGTTCAGAATCCGAATCTGGTATGGCTCCACCCTCTGAGCAAGCACGATGACGCCATGAGAAACACCGACGAAGTAGAATCTTTTGGAAGTAGAGGGCATCAGTTAGCACTAAGATGTTTACAATGGAAAATACCAATAAATATCGGATGTGAATGTCAACCTGCGATGGACGTCCATTAGATTTGTCCTGAAGCAACGACCAGTGGCAAGGTTGAGGAAGGTGAAGTCTCCAACATCTGGAAGTGTGTGACCTATCATGATCTAGTTGTTGAGATGGAATTCGGGCACCTTTAAAGTGCAGCGCCAATCGGTGCAGACTTCCCGACAAGTAGCATAGGTGTCGACATACTCCTCTTTCTCCAGCAAGTAGTCGGCGATCTTGCGAAGTGGGTCGGCCGGGAGATCGGACCAGTTCCTCTTCATCCGGCTATTGGCCATGGCTTACATGTGGGAATGTTTTGATCGAGGAAGAAAGAAGAACTACCACGACGAGCAGAAGAAGAAGAGGAGAATAGACGAGGGATACGAAGCGGAACTGCCACTTCTAGGAGACGAGGAGATGAGAGAGAAGAAGTGGAACTGCCACTTCAAGTTTGGATCAACGGGCTTTTTTTCGGAACTAGCGCGTGAACCAGCCATGCACTGCATGCAAGTTTTGATCAAACAAACTGACATGTGGGACCTGCTAAAAAATTCCGTGAAGTGCTACCATGCATAGTGCGCTGACAGGTGGCATGTTTTCTGACTGGCGGGCCCGCCTCCTCCACCTTCGATGGCGCGTGTCCTAGGTTCGAGGGCTGGTGCCATCCACCAACACATTATTGTGCAATTTCCATGCTTTGTTGCAACCAGCTCCGCTCCTCTACTCCTTCCGCCGCCACTCCGCTCAGTCGTGCACCGCTCTTGTTGTCCCCTTGGGCCATCGTCCTCTCGCCCTCCCCTCCCTGCTATCCCCTCACGTCCCCTCCCCTCCCCTCCCTGACCTGTCTCCTTACCGCTGTCCATCGCCTATGCGCGTCTAGAAACAAAAACCGAGAGTTGGCCGTTGGGTTAGGGGCCCAACAACGCTGGTGATCCGGATCCCGCTCGGAGATGGATCCTGTTAGGCTTGAGAACACGGAGATGGGTCCTGCGCGGCTAGAGAGCACGGAATCACCTTCAAGTCTGGAGAGCATAGAGGACAACGAAACAAGGGAAGAGGAAGCGTGGTGCAGAGCTTTGGAGGTATGGAGCCTCGAGAAGGTTCCGTGCGTCCGCATTGAAGGTTAAGAACTGTGATTCCCTTTCTGCATACCCCAATTAGCGTTTCTAGTCCCGTGGTAATGGCAAGGATATGTCTTGGTAACCGCAGGATGTCTATATAGCTTGTCCTTGAGCATGATGCTTTCTCAAGCGAGCATGAAGGCAATGAAATGTGTGGCGGTGCGGATGATGATGAGAATGGATATCCAGACGTGGTTGCTGACCCTGATAGGATGGAGGAGGGAATATTTGGTTGATTCGAACTTTGAGCCTGACTATGGGACTGATGAGGAAGAGGAATCTGAAGATGTGGAAATGGGATGTAGATACGACAACGAAGACGAGGACATGCCAGTGATACACTTTGATAGGGACAATCCTACAATTGACGAGGGGACTATCTTTGATAATGTGGAGGACTGCTATATTCAGTTGCAACCTATGCAATCAGAGTTGGGTTCGAATTTATTATTGAAAAGAGCAACCAAAAGAGATTTAGGGTGCACTGTAGGGAAATTAATGTGTGTAAATCGAGATTACATGCATCTCCAATGCGGGGTGGACACCCATTTCAGGTTGCAATAGCTACATTTAGTTTCAGTCTTTCTCATATTTATTCTGCTAATAACTAGCTCTGAATTATTTGGATTCATATCGAATGCAGATCAAAGTAAACACAAAGAAACACAACTGCCCTAATACTTCTTTAAGTGATAAAATTAGACTGACGACTACCAAGTGGATTGCTGCTACTATACTTGACTGGGTGAGGCAGGATCATAACATTGGACCTGATGAACTCAGAGCAAAGATTAGCAAAAAGATTAACATTCTGATTCCTTACCACAGAGTCTTTGATGGGAAGGAGATGGCTCTAGACTTCATTCAAGGCAAGTGGAATGACAGTTTTCATATGTTGTATAGTTTCAAAGCTCAGGTAGATAAAACATCACCTGGTAATGTTGTTGACATCGATTACGAGGTTGTGAAAGGAAGAGAAAAGGTCTCGAGGGGGGTCAGGTATAAGCAGGCAGATAAGATATGCTTCAGGAGATGTTTTGTCTACCTAAAGGCATGTTGGAAGGGGTTCCTAGACGGCTGCAGGCCATACTTGGCAATAGGCGCAACTTCTTTAACAGGGAAGTTCATGGGACATGTTGCTTCTGCTTGTGCTTTGGACGCGCATAATTGGCTTCTACCCGTAGCTTATGCTGTTCTTGAGGGTGAATCAAATGAAAGATGGACATGGTTCATGGAGAGACTACGGGAAGTAATTGGTCACCCTGAAGGCTTGGTGATACACACCAGTGCATGCGAGGGTCTTGAGAATGCTGTTGATGCTGTGTTTCCTAGGGTTGAGCATAGGGAATGCATGCGACACCTCGCTACTAACTTCACGAAGAAGTTCAAAGGAAAGATCTTTGAAAGGAAAGATCTTTGGTGATACATACACCCCAAGCACACAGGCTACTTACTTGCAGAACATGTATGTAGTGCCAAAGGTGAAAAAATACCTTGAAGAACATCACACCAAGCTATGGGCCAAAAGCAAGTTTGGTGAGTTAAGCAAGGTGGATTTTGTTTGCAATAATTTGGCAGAGAGTTTCAATGATAAGATTTTGGGCATGAAGACACTTGGAATTGTTATTTTGTTGGATGCAATAAGACAATGCATAATGGTGAAGATAGATTTAAGGCAAAAAATGTGTGCAAGAAACTTTTTAGGCCATAAAATATTTCCAAAGGTGGTTATGTTACTGAATGCAAGAACCAGGGCAATGAGAATGATAAAGATGAGGATGGTCAGAAGTTCTAGAACATTGGCTAAGGTTTATACAGAATACAAGCATGGAAGTGAACAAAGGTACACTATAGACATTGGAAACAAGACTTGTTCATGCAGGCAGTGGTAGATTAATGGTCTGCCATGTCACCATGCAATTTACTTCATCTTAAAGCTTAGAGGTAGCGGAGCTGAAATAGAGAACTATGTCGACAACTATTTCTCCGTGGACAAGTTTGCTGCAACTTATGCAGAAAACATACCACCTATGGCTGATGAAAATGATTGGGAGATTGTCGATCCAGGGTTCAAACTTCATCCACCAGTTCTTAGGAGGCCACCTGGGAGGCCTAGAAAGCTAAGGATCGAAGCCTCCATCGATAAAGGTTCAAGGCTGGGAGCTAGGAAAAGGAAATGCAAACGTTGTGGCAGATTCGGCCATATCAAGAGGTTGTGCAAAAACCCAGTTACACATGATATTCTCCCTATTCACACCCTAGTGCCAGAAAATGAGGCTTCTCAGCCAGAACTAGAGGAAGAGCATCGCGAAGATGGTGATGAGCACTCAGAGGAAAACGTACGTAAGCAGCCAATTTATAAAGAAGTGGAGGTGCCGGCGAGAAAAGGGTGTGAAAAGAAACAAAAGGGTAAGCGGAACAGGGAGGAAAGGGCACATAATGCAGGTGTATTAGAATATGAAGAAGTTAACTGCAGGAGAAATAATAAATCCTTGCCAATTTCATCTTTATACGATTTTCCGGATGAAAGGTAAGCTTAAATTTTTTTTATTTGCCATTTTATCATTTTTTTATCCTCATCAACTGATGCTTAATGCAGCGTGGGCTAGCAAACTAATAAGAGGAGTAGAAAGATGCTGGTATAGTAACATCGTATGTTGAATTATATCATTGAAACTCAACTAGTCATGTCATCTTTATTTATATTTGGCGCATGCAACGTGTCTGTGATAGGGTCATGTGTACCAGATTACAATTTTTGAAATATTATTATATTAATTTTTTATCTGCGTTTGGACGCGGCTACTAGTTCCCATCTGCCTTGCATTCCCATCTCCTCTGGCGTACTCCAGAATTATGGCTGTGCCATCAACTAGCAGAGTCATCGTATTGTCCCATCAGATGTGAACGCAATGACTTTGTTTGTTCAGAATTTGACGACTTTTGATTAGTTTGAAAGACAGAGAAACCTAAAACATGTATCTAGACATGTTTTGAGTATAGACACATTTATTAAATATCTAAAAAAACTAAGTCAGTTATATCTGGACAGGAGTAGTACACTATTACAACATGCTCGATCCCTTCTCCTCTAGCGCACTCCAAATTATGGCTGTGCCATCAAGTGCTGGGAGCAGATTCAGCGTATTGTCCCATCAGATATGTCAGGAACGAGCGAACTTTATTTTTAGGATCGAACAAGTTTCGATCGACTAGTTTCAAAGACAAAGACAACTAAAACATGGCCAACATATATAGATTATGACGACAATCGACCATGACTCAAGTGACCCAGATCCAAAGAGCGCATTAAGATACCGTACATAGATTTAATTTATGCTTAAGTGTCTCTAATCGACAATGATGCTCCCGCAGTCTCCATCATTGACGATGTTGTCCGCGTCGCCGCCAGCCTCCTTCGCGTCAGAATCGATGTCGATGTTCCCGGCAGCGTTCCTCCTCCTCATGGATTCTTCACGACGCGCTACATCGATAACGGTGGAGGTCGTATGCCCAGGCACTACCCAGAAGCGCTGCCTCCCTTCGAGGTTGCGCAGATCCGGATGGATCTCCCGCCGATGGGTTCCTCACACCTTAATCAACGCAGCCCGCTCCTTCTTGAACATCTTTCGCCACTACGTGCTCGTGCCCTTGCCCTCTTCCGCTCCAACAACTAGCGGTGGCGCTCCTCGATCTGCCTCGCCAACGCGTTGTCGCGCAAGAGCGGCGTGATAGGAACCCCGACGTAGCTGAGCGCAAAGCCGGCCGGAAGCCTCACGAACAGCGGCGCGAGTATGTCGTAGTGGGTGAACATCTGAGCCCTGTGCAAGCTGAGTTTGGGCCTCTCCCTCTCCATGGCGATGAAGGAACAGGTTCTGAGCTTCGGCCCTGAGGTTATGGGGATAAGGGCAAGGACGTAGGCCCAGAGTCGTTGCCACTGCCAATCAGTTCACAGAACAGACTTCTCGCGGATCGCCCTCGCGAAGGACATCCTTATCGTCCACGCACCCCAATCCAACGGCACCTAACAATCGGGGATCGGGTCTTCTAGAATCCCAGAGCGGTTGATGGTTAGCTCTGCGTCCCGATTGTTTGTGGCCAACGACTATAGTTGAAAATAATACACATTTCAGTGACACTGGTGGATCCATATGTGGTCTCTGAAGAGAACACACATGCAATGACTCTAGCTGTGGTTAATGAGAAGAACACAAATGCAATGACACTTGTGGATCCATATGTGGTATGTGAAAAGAACACACATGCAATGACTCTGGTTGTTGTTAGTAAAAAGAGCACGCATGCAATGACACTGGTGGATCCATGTGTGGTCTCTGAAGAGAACACACATGCAATGACACTGATAGTTCCATATGTGGTATGTGAAAAGAATAGTCATGAAATGACTCGAGTTGTTGTTAGTAAAAAGAACACACATGCAATGACACTGGTGGATCCCTGTGTGGTTTCGGAAGAGAACACACATGCAATGACTTTGGCTGTTCTTAGTAAAAAGAGCAAACATGCAATGACACTGGTTGGTCCATAGGTGGATTGTGAAAAGAACACACATGCAATGACTCTGGTTGTTGTTAGTAAAAAGAACACACATGCAATCACACTGGTGGATCCATGTGTGGTCTCTGAAGAGAACACACATGCAATGACTCTAGCTGTGGTTAATGAGAATGACACACATTTCAATGACACTAGTGGATCCATATGTGGTATGTGAAAAGAATAGTCATGAAATGACTCCAGTTGTTGTTAGTAAAAATAACACACATGCAATGACACTAGTGGATCCATGTGTGGTCTCTAAAGAAAACACACATTTCAATGACACTGGTGGATCCATATGTGGTATGTGAAAAGAACACACATGTAATGACTCTAGTTGTTGTTAGTAAAAAGAGCAGACATGCAATGACACTGGTGGATCCATGTGTGGTCTCTGAACAGAACACACATATGCAATGACACTGGTGGATCCATATGTGGTATGTGAAAAGAATACATATGCAATGACTCTAGTTGTTGTTAGTAAAAAGAGCACACATGCAATGACACTGGTGGATCCACGTGAGGTCTATGAAGAGAACACACATTTCAATGACACTGGTGGATCCATATGTGGTATGTGAAAAGAACACACATGCAATGACTCCAGTTGTTGTTAGTAAAAAAGAACACACATGCAATGACACTGGTGGATCCATGTGTGGTCTCTGAAGAGAACGCACATACAATGACTCTGGTTATTATAAGTAAAAAGAACACACATGCAATGACTCTGGTTGTTGTTAGTAAAAAGAGCACACATGCAATGACACTGGTGGATCCATGTGTGGTCTCTAAAGAGAACACACATTTCAATGACACTGGTGGATCCATATGTTGTATGTGAAAAGAACACACATGCAATGACTCCAGTTGTTGTTAGTAAAAAGAACACACATGCAATGACACTGGTGGATCTATGTGTGATCTCTGAAGAGAACACACATGCAATGACTCTAGCTGTGGTTAATGAGAATGACACACATTTCAATGACACTGGTGGATCCATATGTGGTATGTGAAAAGAATAGTCATGAAATGACTCCAGTTGTTGTTAGTAAAAAGAACACACATGCAATGACACTAGTGGATCCATGTGTGGTCTCTAAAGAAAACACACATTTCCATGACACTGGTGGATCCATATGTGGTATGTGAAAAGAACGCACATGCAATGACTCTGGTTGTTGTTAGTAAAAAGAGCACACATGCAATGACACTGGTGGATCCATGTGTGGTCTCTAAAGAGAACACACATTTCAATGACACACATGGATCCATATGTGGTATGTGAAAAGAACACACATGCAATGACACTGGTGGATCCATGTGTGGTCTTGCTCACTCGTCTACTAACGAGCTTGTCAACACCCGGATTTTTAATCCCAAATGCCTGTTATGTCATTCATCGCAATCCCAGGATTACCATTTTTGCGAGACATAATAGATCGGATATCACAGTACATCATCCATTACAAACCATACATAAGGTCTTACACAAATAAGGATCTCATGATCCAGTCTTAATACAACAAGCAGCGGAATAAAAGATAAGCGTAGCGGTGGGGTCCATCTTCAGGGGCACAGGCAATGCTGACGAAGGCAGATAGTCCTAGTTATCATAGTCGTCCTGCTGGCCATCATCTTGGTAGTCTCCTTCATAGTCTGGCCATGAGAATAGCCAGGGACAAAAGCCATGAGTACTCTTTAAGTACTTGCAAACTACCACTAACAGGTAGTATAAATCTAAGTTAAAGTGCTAACTCTATGTTTAAACTATAAAGTTAAGTTTGAAACCTAAGTTGAGTTCAGAAGCAAAGAAAGATAAAATAAAGTTCTAGAATCACTTAAGTTGGGAAGCTAGTGTCATAAACACAACCCTGTTGTGGTTAAGTCAAGATTCATCCTTCATTTCATAAGTTATTTGAAAACATCTGACAACGAAACAGTATGGGCATTACAACTATCCATAACCGTGGACGTGGCTATTTGAATAGTTTGACACTCTACAGAGGTGGTACACTTTCACCACAAGATTCGATACATCTGTCAGGGATAACCCTGAATCATCATACTTAGTATGCAGATAATCAAACATAACCTTTCCTTTACACACCCTAGTATAAGCACCTCTCCTATGAGCATGGCCTACCAACCATGACCATCTGTTATCTTGGGCACTGGATAGGTGGACAACATTGAGAGGCAGCCTCAGCTCAAACCTCTCCCACGAGGGAACTAATACTAATGCATATAAACTTCCGGCTAAGCCTTACCCAATTCAGGTATTGTGGTTGTACGGTAAATTTGTAATGGTATCGCATCTGAATCCAACCATCAGTTGTAGAAAAGGGCTAAGGCTCATGCCTCAACATTTTCACCATCTTAAACCATTTGTGTTTCTCAACACATGTCAAAACATCTCAATAGAATGACTCATAATTCCAAGGTTTTCATAATTCATTTTCACCAAGTGTTCCCATCTAGAGTGACTCAAGTTTTCATCTACTCTAAACTACTAAGTTAAGAGTGTTCACTAAGGTGGGAAACATGGGATCAATCTCATGCCATAGAATGACATCTAAAGTTATCTAAATAGGTCAAGTTTTATACTCTTTATGCTACCTTCAAAACAAGTAAGGGACTTTGGTAAAGTAAAGGAAGTAAAGCTTGAACTTAATACTTGGGGTAAATACTAGTCAAAGTGGTATAACCAAAGCATGCCTAAAGCATCTTTGCTAAATCATCTAGTTTAATTCTAGCTTGCTAAGCATTATACTTGCAAGTGTTAGCTTGCTTTGTTAATGGTGGCTTGCCTTGGTTGGTGTAGTGGTTGAAGTTTTCTTCCTCCTCTTGGTAGAACTCCTCCTCCTCGAAAGCTTGGTCGGTACTATCTTCTATAAATACATACGGAGTATAGAATCACCAAACAATACTTAACTAGTCTAATTAGCACTCTAGGGCACACACTTGATGATCTATTATCATCACAAGCATCACAAGTTTTATTAAATAGTTTCATTGCTTTTATTTAAGAAACCCTTAACTAAGATTTAATATTCACCACATAAAATATGGGATCATGTGGACACATGTCATCACCACATATTCTAACATGTGGGAATGTGATTTAAGGGTTGGTTGACAATTACTTTGATTTAAGTTCATTATTTAATGATTTAAAGTGACTAGAAATGCCTATATAGCCTTATTTTGGTATTACTCCAAAGTCACTTCATGTAAACCTTAATATTATTACATATTCAGATAGGTACGGTTAAATGTGATTTTTGAGAGTTGGAATCAACTCAAAAGCTAACTTGGATGATTTTATAAAAATGTTGCAAGGTGCAAATGCTTTTGTCTTATTATTTTTACTAGGAGAGATCTCTAACTCTAATTGAATTAAATCCAACGGGCTTGGATAGACCTTTCAGTAGCTTTTTAACAAAATTGAAATCACTCCATTTGGATTTGTAAATCTTTCTAAAATGAATTTCAAACTAGGGGACAGAACTAGGTTTAACTAAAAAGAAAAATCCTAATTCAAACTAAATGGGTTGTGCGGGAACACTAACAGGCTGGCCTAGTGACACTACGCGGCATGGGGTTCAGCTGACAGGGGGTCCACCGGTCAGTGGCTTATAACACGTGAAGCGGTACGGGGCGATATGGGTCGTTGGATTTGAACGGGGATCAACGGCTGGGGATCGTCATCGACGACGGACCTGTCGCTGGCGAACTCTAACCCTAGCGGCTCAGTGGGGGTGCTCAGGGGGCGTACCAGGGCTCCAGCGACGACGGCAAGGCGGGCAAACAGACTGGTAGACGAGGGTGAGCTCAGGGACGGTCGAGGCATCTCCGGGGGTGGTCGGAATCAGCGGCGCCCTTCTCCTCTAGAGGCGGCCAGCTCCGGTGCAATTCTAGTCAACGTCTGCTCACCTTGCTCCGGGGTGAAGTAGGGAAGGTCCAGTGAGGTGAGGGGAGTGCAGAGAATGGCTGGGGTGTCTCTATTTATAGGACGACGACACGACCGGGAGGCATGGGCAGGCGACTCCGGCGAGGGCTGCACAACGTGCTAGCGGTGTGGCTCGAGGTAAGGGGTTGTGGCTGGTCTCCTGGTGGTGCTCTACTAAGTGAATGCGGGACTAGGGCGGTGGCATGCGGTCGGGCGGTGCTGGCGCTCTGAGCGGCAGAGACGGCGGTGTCAACGGCGAGCGGTGGCTATGGTGCGTTGGGCGGCGAATGGGCATGTCTGGCGTGCTCCTGGGTCGTGGCGGAGCGGTGGGCGCGGTCTGCGTTCGAGGGACGGCGTGTGCACGCATGTCGGGCACGGCGCTCTGGCGCGTGCTCGGCATGGTGTAGACGCTTGGTGTGCGGAGCATTGGCGGTGGTCCACGGTCTGGCTCGGCTCGGGGAGGGGACAGAGGGTGGCGGTGAGGTGTGAGCTAGCTACTAGACATGGTGAGAGGGGGAGAGGTGGTCTGCTGCGGTGGTGGCATGGTCGGCCGGCCAGCATGTACAAAACAGGGGTGGGGATGGGGTGTAAAGGGCCTGGTTAGATCATTTGGAGACAGAGGGAGTGTTTTGAGGAAAATTGGGTGCAAAACCCTGTACAAAACAGTAAGCTAGATATTAGGTGTAAAACTTGCATGCCATGTGTTTGTAGAAATGGCCGCAAAAACTTATTTTGGAATTTTGAAAAGATTTTTGGTGGGTGTGCTAGGTATAAGCTTGAGACTCTGTGGGTGCTTGGGTTTTGAAAATTGAGCTTGTTTGAGTGGTTTTTGAAATAGTGGGATCTTCCCATATGATATAGATTCAATTTTCAAATGTTAATTAAAATTAGTATTTGAATGTTTTTGGCAGATCACAAAGTGGGCCTTGGTACAACATTATGTGTACTCGCAAGGGGTCTAAAGATCCATAATTGTTTCTATTAGGTTTTGAGTTCTAGGAATAGCCAAAGTAGGCATGGTAGTTAATTTGGCACAAATGACCATTTGCTTCTTTTATTCAATTTGACTTGTTTCTCTTTGGGATTTGTTTGGGAATGATCTAGATGATGTTTATTTCACCTAAGAATCATTTTACAAGCAATGGATCACTTAATCATGGCAATTCAAATCAACTCCTATTTAAATGCACACACATATGAATGCTTTAATATTTTTAATTGGAAAAGTTTTTTGCTAACCCTAATTTTGATGATTTGGATCTTAATAACCTTGGATTAAAGTTTTGGGATGTTACAGAGCTCATTTGGGAACCCCAAGAGGAAGGTATGATGAGCACAGTAGTAAGTTTCCCTCAGTTATGAAACCAAGGTTATCAATCCAGTAGGAGCAAGGAAATACCCCAAAGGTGTAGCTAGCTGAACTTTGGCAGGGCGCACTACCGGTGCTAGCAGCAGCATGGAGACCTGCACAACACAACCACAGAACTCTGTCCCCAACTTGCGATGAGGTTTAAATCTCACCGGTTTTGCTGAAAAAAAGGATTAAACGTATCGAGTGGAAGAAAGTAATAGTTTGTAGAAAGTAAACACAAAACAGTAAATAGTTGATTGTAGATTGATAGTAAGAGAAAGGATAGGGGTCCACAGTTCACTAGAGGTGGCTCTCCTTAAGATAGATAACATGTTGGGTGAACAAATTACAGCAGGGCAATTGACAAACATCGAGAAAGCATACAAGCATATACTAATCATCTTGACTCCTTTGAGATTCGATTGGGCATTACAACATTATACATAGACCGCCATCCAACTGCATCTATGACTAATAATCCACCTTCAGGTTATCATCCGAACCCCCTCCAATATTAAGTTGCAAGCAACGGATAATTGCATTACGAATTGCGTGTAAAGTAAATAATACGATTGTTCTATGAACAAAGGATTGTTGTTTTCTCCCTAGTAGCAACAACACATCTAGTACCTTAGAGATTTCTGTCACTTCCCCAGATTACTAGAGGCATGAACCCACTATCGAGCATAAATACTAACTCTTGGAGTTGCTAGCATCTACTTGGCCAAGATACCTACTAACAATGGAAAGCATGCAAGATCACAAATAACAAAGACATGATAGAATCAATAATCAATCTGAAATAGTATCTCAATATCCATCGGATCCTCGCAAACACAACATGTAGAATTACAAACAGATGACCTTGATCATGAGCGGAGCTCACAAGATCTAAACATGATAGCACAAAGGAGGAGAACCAGCCATCTAGCTACTACATGGACCCATAGTCCAGAGATGAACTACTCACGCATCACACTAGAGGCTTGCATGATGATGAAGAAGGCCTCCAGGGTGAATTCCCCTCTCCGGTAGGGTGCCAGGAAGATCTTCAGATCCCTCCGGATCTAGGGATGGAGATGACGGCGGCTACAGACTCTTTCGTGGATTTCTGATCAGGCCCTCTTCCGTATCAGAGGCAAATTATAGGTGGAAGGAGGGGCCGAGGGGTGCCTGGGGCGGCCAGACCACCCCCTGGTGCGGGCCAGGCCTGGCCGCGCGGCCAGGTGGTGTGGCCGGGCCCTAGCCCCCCTCCGTCTCGTATTCTCGCTCCAGGTGTCCCTCGGTGAAAACTGACTTTGGCTTTTGTCCCGTCCAATTCTGAGAATATTCATTCTCTGACTTTCCTGGAACCAAAAACAGAAGAAAACAGGCAGCTGTCACTGTGGCTCTTGTTAATAGGTTAGTCCAAGAAATCATATGAAAAGTACTCCAAAGTGTGGACAAAACATAACAAAGTAGATAAAACCAAGCATGGAACATCAAAAATTATGGATACGTTTGCAACGTATCAGCATCCCCAAGCTTAACTCCTGCTCGTCCTTGAGTAGGTAAGTGATAAAAAGAAAGAATAATTTTTGAGGTGACATGCACCATCATAAACTTGATCAAAGTATTTGTAAAACATTCAAAGTTGGGATCATAGTACTTCAATCATAACATGAAAGACAAAGCTCTAGCAATAAGACAAAGCAACTACGTTGCAACATGAAAAGGGCATAAACAAAAGATTCATGAATAACAATGCTTTGCAAGGCATTTGTTTGCTTCACATAAAGAAAACATAGCATAGTGGCATTCATCTTGTCCCTCATAGAGTAGCAAACATAAATGCATAGGACACCTTCAAAGTTTATAAGAGTGACTAGATACAAATAGTTTAAAACAAGCAATATCAAGGCATGCATTAATCAACAAGTCTTGGGACAATTCACATAGAATTAAGAATGGCCACTATGCTCTCAAAGTAGGTGCATAAAGGTAGAAGGTGGAGACTCAACATAAAAGTAAAAGAAAGGCATTCATAGAAGGAAGTAGGGATTCAAGTCTCATAAAGAGCTTCCAAAAATTATGGTACTTATTAGCTTTCAGCTCTCATTGCCCCTATCATAAGCATCTTGAAGGTGATTAAGGTTAAAGTGACACAACTAAGAGGATATGCTTGACAAGTTATAAACCGAAATCTCATGCCCCTTACTTACGAAGATCGAAACTCATGCTACTCAACTTTAGTCACAAGTAAGCTCTTGTCATTGTAAGTACATATGTATCATAGAGAACCACTAATGGGGTACCCCTTGCACATGATACAGGAGCTATCCCATAATCAAAATGACAAGGCAAGGAGACAATGAACATCTCAGCGATCTTTTTATTTGCTATTTGCATATGTTTTTATTGAGGATGCTTCATAGAGTGCTCATTATGGTTATGCTGCAAGTTTCCACCATGATTAGGCATGGCTTCGGTTAGCGGCCTAGGAGTTTCTCTAACACAAATACAAACTCCATGATCTTACAAGTTCCCCTTTTATTTCACACCGCCGGGATCCATAAGAAAAAGAACATGATATCAACGGGGTACAAAGTACATGTGCAATGTTGAAAGCATTCCCCATGATACATGGTTCTGCTAATTTCAACTTATAAAGCGCAAGCATATACGAAAAAAAGAAGGACGCAATGGTTTAAGTTTATTAAATGCAATAAAGTAAAGTGTGCCATCAAGTTCGTGAGAGCTTTAATCACTAGTTTTCTCATCACAAGTTTAATTTGGAAGGTAGACAAAAACATGAATGTACTTGTAATAGCATCTGCTAGTAGGTAGGTATGGTGGACTCTTTGGAATAACTTGGTTTTAGGAGTTGGATGCATGAGTGGAACTCATACTTGGTTGTGGAGGCTAGCAAAAGACAAGGGGCGACAAACTAAGAGAGCAATAATGGCCATAATCATGCAGAGCGACAAAACATCATTGATAAAAGCATAAAGTGGTACTAAAAGTTGAAAACTAAAGGATCATCAAGGCTATGGTGACTTGGGATAGTCATAAGATGGTGTGAGCCTGTGCCAAGTCAACCCAAATAAAGCATCAAAGGAGAATACCACAATACTATGCTTTAATATGCTAAAACAACGCATGATTCTTCCAAGGCACATTAAGCAATCTCAATTCTTTATAACAATTCATGCCACAACAAAGAATACTAAGCATAAATCCAAAACAATATCAAGCATGGCATGACAAAGCATAGGCCACAGTCAAAAAAAAGCGCTCTTTACCACTTAAGCATGAACTTTTCCTACTCTTTTCCAATCCAAACCAAACTATTTGAAAACCAATGTATGAAAGAGGGGGTCCAAACAATTTATTCAGAAAACCAAGCAAACGAAAAACCAAAACGAAAATGAAAAAGAAGACGCTCCAAGAATAGCACAACTGTGCATGAAACAATAAAAATGAAGCGTTTGGAAGAAACCTGGGATTTTTATTGATGAAGAGGGGGGTTCCTTGGGCATCCCCAAGATTTGATTCTTGTACTTCTTGGATATTTCTTGGGGTGACACGTGTGGTATCCCCAAGGTTAAGCTTTAGTCCATTCTTCATCTCATTACTCATTCCTTCCATACACCTGAAATTTTTCCTTCATACAAAACTTCACACAATCTTTATTAGCAACATTAGTGCACTCAAGATAATAGGTATTTAGGTTCAGTTCTAACACCCATAAAACTTCCATTATAACACTAGCTACTGTAGCACTTCCCTCAAAAATCTCAATTCCCCAAAAGAACTCAAAAAGGAACCAACAAGAAGCAAATGCAGAAAATGGCAGAAATCTGCCAAAAGTAGACCAACAGGTGAAGACGAATTTTTTTGAAGACATTCTGTTGCTCAAATCAAAAAGTGTTGAACTAACGAAAGTTAGATAACAACCTTGGGCAGAAGAAAATAATTCATGCCTCAAAAGGGCGTACAGAGATTTTACACGAATTTTTACGGTGAAGCACAGAAATCTGTTTCGGGAAAGCAACTTTCCCAATCATTACTCCTCTCTCATTAGAGGTTACTCTTGGCACAAAAAGCAAATAAAAAGGATAAGGAGCTGTTATTACTGAAGTAATAACTTCCAAGACTCATCTAAAACTTTTGGGTTATCTTTCAATAAGTACTTTTCTTTAACGCCTTTAAGTTAGGCATAAGAAGCAAGAAAAAGGATCAAGTGTTCTCAAATGAAGAAGCATTAAGAGCAAATTTTGTTTTCATAGGAGAGGCAAAAGAAATATCTCTCTTCTTAGGGTAGTGTTCTATACCTTTCTTGAGTGGGAGTTGATATTTAATGGTGCCTTCTTTCATATCAATAATGCCACCAACAGTTCTAAGAAAAGGTCTTCCCAAAGTAATAGGACAAGAAGCATTGCATTCAACATCCAAAACATAGAAATCAACGAGGACATAAGCATTGTTAACCATAATAAGAACATCATTAATACTCCCCATGAGTTTCTTTTTAGCATTATCATCAAGTGGGACATTCAAATAACAATCTTCATGTGGTGGCAAATCAAGCATATCATAAATCCTGCTAGGCATAATAGAAACACTACTATCAATATCACATAAAGCTTTAAAATCAAAATCATTCACTTTCATATTAATGATGGGTTCCCAACCATCTTCTTGTTTTATAGGAATAGAAGCTTTATTTTCACCTTTTCTTCTTTAATATTTATGAGAGCATCAGTAATGTGTTTTGTAAAGGCCATGTTCAGAGCACTAGCATTAGGACTTTTAGAAAGCTATTGTAGGAAATTAATCACTTCAGAGATATTGCAACCATCAAGATCAAAATCATAATTATCATCTAAAGTAGTAGAGTTATTACTAGCCTCAATACTAGTGGTAGTGATAGTAGAAACACTAATGTTTCTAGCAATTTCATCTTCTCTTTCCCACTTAGCATGCAATTCAGCTAATAGTCTAACATTTTCATCAATTCTTACTTGTATGGCATTAGAAGCTGCAAAGGGATTATCATTAGTTTTAGTTTTAGCAGCCATTTTATTAATCAAAGAGGATTGAGCTTCAAACAAAGATGATATATTTCTTTCAGCATTAGAGAGTTTTTCCTCAATAGTTTTATTGAAAGCAGTTTGTTTACTAATAAAGTCCTTAATAATAACTTCAAGTTCAGAGGGAGCACTCCTATTGTTGTTGTAGGAATTTCCATAAGCATTACCATTGTTGGGAGGATATGGCTTATAATTTTTGTTACCAAAATTATTCCTGTAGGCATTGTTGCTAAAATTGTTATTTCGTATAAAATTCACATCAACTTGCCCTTCTTGAGAAACCAAAGAGGCCAAGGGAACATTATTTGGATCAATATGGGCTTTCCTATTAACAAGCATAGACAAAATAACATCAATCTTATCACTCAAGGAGGAGGTTTCCTCAACAGAATTTACCTTATTACCTTGTGGAGCTCTCTCAGTATGCCATTCAGAATAGTTAACCATCATATTATCCAGAAGCTTTGTTGCAACACCCAAAGTAATGGTCATAAAGGTACCTCCAGCAGCAGAATCCAATAGATTTCTTGAAGAATAGTTCAATCCTGCATAAAAGGTTTGGATAATCATCCAAGCAGTCGGTCCATGAGTGGGACAATTCTTTAGCAAAGATTTCATTCTTTCCCAAGCTTGAGCAATATGTTCATTATCCGATTGTTTAAACTTCATTATTTCACTTCTCATAGATATAATCTTAGCAGGAGGATAGTATTTTCCAATGAAAGCATCTTTGCATTTAGTCCAAGAATCAATATTATTCCTAGTTAAGGAATTCAACCATTCTTTAGCTTTTCCTCTCAAAGAGAAAGGAAACAATTTAAGCTTAATAATATCTCCATCTATATCTCTATGCTTTTGCATCTCACAAAGTTCAACAAAGTTATTTAGATGGGTAGCAGCATCTTCATTACCAATACCAGAAAATTGTTCTCTCATTACAAGATTGAGTAAAGCAGGTTTTATCTCAAAGAAAGTAGCTCCAGGAACAGGTGGAGCAATAGGTGTGCTCATAAAATCATTGTTGTTGGTGCTAGTGAAGTCACACAACTTAGTGTTTTCAAGAGTAGTCATTTTTTTGTGTTTTTAATAAAGAAAGCAAACTTGTAAAACTAATTTTTTTTGTGTTTTTGATAAAGAAACAAGCAAACAAAGCAAAAGTAAACTAAGCAAAACAAAAATAACAAAGTAAAGAGATTGGTTATGAGGGACTCCCCTTGTGAAGATGTCCTTGACTCCACGGCAACATCGCCAGAAAAATACTTGCTGACTCGTGTTCTAACGAGCTCGTTGGGGAACCCCAAGAGGAAGGTATGATGAGCACAGTAGTAAGTTTCCCTCAGTTATGAAACCAAGGTTATCAATCCAGTAGGAGCAAGGAAACGCCCCAAAGGTGTAGCTAGCTGAACTTTGGCAGGGTGCACTACCGGTGCCAGCAGCAACGTGGAGACCTGCACAACACAACCACAGAACTCTGTCTCCAACTTGCGACCAGGTTGTCAATCTCACAAGTTTTGCTGAAAACATAGGATTAAACGTATCGAGTGGAAGAAAGTAATAGTTTACAGAAAGTAAACACAAAGCAGTAAACAGTTGATTGTAGATTGATAGTAAGAGAAAGGATCGGGGTCCGTAGTTCACTAGAGGTGGCTGTCCTTACAGCGGGGCAATTGACAAACATCGAGAAAGCATACAAGCATATACTAATGATCTTGACTCCTTTGAGATTCGATTGGGCATTACAACATTATACATTGACCGCCATCCAATTGCATCTATGACTAATAATCCACCTTCTGGTTATCATCCGAACCCTCTCTAGTATTAAGTTGCAAGCAACGGATAATTGCATTACGAATTGCGTGTAAAGTAAACAATACGATTGTTCTATGAAGAAAGGATTGTTGTTT
Organism: Avena sativa; assembly: GCA_916181665.1. Lineage (NCBI taxonomy): Eukaryota > Viridiplantae > Streptophyta > Magnoliopsida > Poales > Poaceae > Avena > Avena sativa. Next base: position 534,692,710 of record OV702289.1, on the reverse strand, counting down.
TCTCCCTAGTAGCAACAACACATCTAGTACCTTAGAGATTTCTGTCACTTCCCTAAATTACCACAGGCATGAACCCACTATCGAGCATAAATACTAACTCTTGGAGTTGCTAGCATCTACCTGGCCAAGATAGCTACTAACAATGGAAAGCATGCAAGATCACAAATAACAAAGACATGATAGAATCAATAATCAATCTGAAATAGCATCTCAATATCCATCAGATCTCCGCAAACACAACATGCAGAATTACAAATAGATGACCTTGATCATGAACGGAGCTCACAAGATCTAAACATGATAGCACAAAGGAGGAGAACTAGCCATCTAGCTACTACATGGACCCGTAGTCCAGAGATGAACTACTCACGCATCACACTGGAGGCTTGCATGATGATGAAGAAGGCCTCCAGGGTGAATTCCCCTCTCCGGCAGGGTGCCGGGAAGAGCTTCAGATCCCTCGCGATCGAGGGATGGAGATGACGGCGGCTACAGCCTCTTTCGTGGATTTTTGACCGGGCCCTTAGGGTTTCTGTATCAGAGGCAACTTATAGGCAGAAGGAGAGGCCGAGAGGGTGCCTGGGGCGGCCAGACCACCCCCTGGTGCGGGCCAGGTGGTGTGACCGGGCCCTAGCCCCTCTCCGTCTCGTATTCTGGCTCTAGGTGTCCCTCGGTGAAAAACTGACTGGCTTTTGTCCCGTCCAATTCCAAGAATATTCATTTTCCTAGAACCAAAAACAGCAGAAAATAGGCAGCTGGCATTGTGGCTCTTGTTAATAGGTTAGTCCAAGAAATCATATGAAAAGCACTCCAAAGTGTGGACAAAATATAAGAAAGTAGATAAAACCAAGCATGAAACATAAAAAATTATGGATACGTTTGCAACGTATCAGGTCTCTAAAGAGAACACACATGCAATGACTCTAGCTGTGGTTAATGAGAAGAACACACATTTCAATGACACTGGTGGATCCATATGTGGTATGTGAAAAGAACACACATGAAATGACTCTAGGTGTTGTTATTAAAAAGAACACACATGCAATGACACTGGTGGATCCATGTGTGGTCTCTAAAGAGAACACACATGCAATGACACTGGTGGATCCATATGTGGTATGTGAAAAGAACACACATGCAGTGACTCCAGTTGTTGTTAGTAAAAAGAACACACATGCAATGACACTGGTGGATCCATCTGTGGCCCCTGAAGAGAACACACATTTCAATGACACTGGTGGATCCATATGTGGTATGTGAAAAGAACACACATGCAATGACTCCAATTGTTGTTAGTAAAAAAACACACATGCAATGACACTGGTGGATCCATGTGTGGTCTCTGATGAGAACACACATCCAATGATTCTAGCTGTGGTTAATGAGAAGAACACACTTCAATGACACTGGTGGATCCATATGTGGTATGTGAAAAGAATAGTCATTAAATGACTCCAGTTGATGTTAGTAAAAAGAAAACACATGCAATGACACTAGTGGATCCATGTGTGGTCTCTGAAGAGAACACACATGCAATGACACTGGTGGATCCATATGTGGTATGTGAAAAGAACACACATGCAATGACTCTAGTTGTTGTTAGTAAAAAGAACACACATGCAATGACGCCAGTTGTTGTTAGTAAAAAGAACACACATGCAATGACACTGGTGGATCCATGTGTGGTCTCTAAAGAGAATACACATTTCAATGACACTAGTGGATCCATATGTGGTATGTGAAAAGAACACACATGCAATTACTCAAGTTGTTGTTAGTAAAAAGAACACACATGCAATAACACTGGTGGATTCATGTGTGGTCTCTCAAGAGAACACACATGCAATGACTCTAGCTATGGTTAATGAAAAGAACACACATTTCAATGACACTGGTGGATCCATATGTGGTATGTGAAAAGAATAGTCATGAAATGACTCCAATTGTTATTAGTAAAAAGAACACACATGCAATGACACTGGTGGATCCATGTGTGGTCTCTGAAGAGAACACACATGCAATGACACTAGTGGATCCATATGTGGTATGTGAAAAGAACACACATGCAATGACTCCGGTTGTTGTTAGCAAAAAGAACACACATGCAATGACACTGGTGGATCCATGTGTGGTCTCTAAAGAGAACACACATTTCAATGAAACTAGTGGATCCATCTGTGGTATGTGAAAAGAACACACATGCAATGACTCCAGTGGTTGTTGTAAAAAGAACACACATGAAATGACACTAGTGGATCCATGTGTGGTCTCCGAAGAGAACACACATGTAATGACTCTAGCTGTGGTTAATGAGAAGAACACACATTTCAATGACACTGGTGGATCCATATGTGGTATGTGAAAAGAACAGTCATGAAATTACTCCAGTTGTAGTTAGTAAAAAGAGCACACATGCAATGACACTGGTGGATCCATGTGTGGTCTCTGAAGAGAACAGACATACAATGACACTAGTGGATCCATATGTGGTATGTCAAAAGAACACACATGCAATGACTCTAGTTGTTGTTAGTAAAAAGAACACGCATGTAATGACACTGGTGGATCCATGTGTGGTCTCTGAAGAGAACACACATGCAATGACTCTATCTGTGTTTAATGAGAAGAGCACACATTTCAATGACACTGGTGGAGCCATATGTGGTATGTGAAAAGAACACACATGCAATGACTCTAGGTGTTGTTAGTAAAAAGAACACACATGCAATGACACTGGTGGATCCATGTGTGGTCTCTAAAGAGAACACATATTTCAATGACACTGGTGGATCTATATGTGGTATGTGAAAAGAACACATGCAATGACTCAAGTTGTTGTTCGTAAAAAGAACACACAAGCAATGACACTGGTGGATCCATGTGTGGTCTCTGAAGAGAACACACATGCAATGACTCTAGCTGTGGTTAATGAGAAGAACACACATTTCAATGACACTGGCGGATCCATGTGTGGTATGTGAAAAGAATAGTCATGAAATGACTCAAGTTGTTGTTAGTAAAAAGAACACACATGCAATGACACTGGTGGATCCATGTGTGGTCTCTGAAGAGAACACACATGCAATGACACTGGTGGATCGAAATGTGGTATGTGAAAACAACACACATGCAATGACTCCAGTTGTTGTTAGTAAAAAGAACACACATGCAATGACACTGGTGGATCCATCTGTGGCCCCTGAAGAGAACACACATTTCAATGACACTGGTGGATCCATATGTGGTATGTGAAAAGAACACACATGCAATGACTCCAATTGTTGTTAGTAAAAAATCACACATGCAATGACACTGGTGGATCCATGTGTCGTCTCTGAAGAGAACACACATCCAGTGATTCTAGCTGTGGTTAATGAGAAGAACACACTTCAATGACACTGGTGGATCCATATGTGGTATGTGAAAAGAATAGTCATGAAATGACTCCAGTTGATGTTAGTAAAAAGAAAACACATGCAATGACACTAGTGGATCCATGTGTGGTCTCTGAAGAGAACACACATGCAATGACACTGGTGGATCGATATGTGGTATGTGAAAAGAACACACATGCAATGACTCTAGTTGTTGTTAGTAAAAAAGAACACACATGCAATGACGCCAGTTGTTGTTAGTAAAAAGAACACACATGCAATGACACTGGTGGATCCATGTGTGGTCTCTAAAGAGAATACACATTTCAATGACACTGGTGGATCCATATGTGGTATGTGAAAAGAACACACATGCAATGACTCAAGTTGTTGTTAGTAAAAAGAACACACATGCAATAACACTGGTGGATTCATGTGTGGTCTCTCAAGAGAACACACATGCAATGACTCTAGCTATGGTTAATGAGAAGAACACACATTTCAATGACACTGGTGGATCCATATGTGGTATGTGAAAAGAATAGTCATGAAATGACTCCAATTGTTATTAGTAAAAAGAACACACATGCAATGACACTGGTGGATCCATGTGTGGTCCCTGAAGAGAACACACATGCAATGACACTAGTGGATCCATATGTGGTATGTGAAAATAACACACATGCAATGACTCCGGTTGTTGTTAGTAAAAAGAACACACATGCAATGACACTGGTCGATCCATGTGTGGTCTCTGAAGAGAACACACATTTCAATGACACTAGTGGATCCATATGTGGTATGTGAAAAGAACACACATGCAATGACTCCGGTGGTTGTTAGTAAAAAGAACACACATGAAATGACACTAGTGGATCCATGTGTGGTCTCCGAAGAGAACACACATGTAATGACTCTAGCTGTGGTTAATGAGAAGAACACACATTTCAATGACACTGGTGGATCCATATGTGGTATGTGAAAAGAACAGTCATGAAATTACTCCAGTTGTAGTTAGTAAAAAGAGCACACATGCAATGACACTGGTGGATCCATGTGTGGTCTCTGAAGAGAACACACATACAATGACACTAGTGGATCCATATGTGGTATGTCAAAAGAACACATGCAATGACTCCAGTTGTTGTTAGTAAAAAGAACACGCATGTAATGACACTGGTGGATCCATGAGTGGTCTCTGAAGAGAACACACATGCAATGACTCTATCTGTGTTTAATGAGAAGATCACACATTTCAATGACACTGGTGGATCCATATGTGGTATGTGAAAAGAACACACATGCAATGACTCTAGGTGTTGTTAGTAAAAAGAACACACATGCAATGACACTGGTGGATCCATGTGTGGTCTCTAAAGAGAACACATATTTCAATGACATTGGTGGATCTATATGTGGTATGTGCAAAGAACACATGCAATGACTCAAGTTGTTGTTAGTGAAAAGAACACACATGCAATGACACTGGTGGATCCATGTGTGGTCTCTGAAGAGAACACACATGCAATAACTCTAGCTGTGGTTAATGAGAAGAACACACATTTCAATGACACTGGTGGATCCATATGTGGTATGTGAAAAGAAAAGTCATGAAATGACTCCAGTTGTTGTTAGTAAAAAGAACACACATGCAATGACACTGGTGGATCCATGTGTGGTCTCTGAAGAGAACACACATGCAATGACACTGGTGGATCCATATGTGGTATGTGAAAAGAACACACATGCAATGACTTCAATTGTTGTTAGTAAAAAGAACACACATGCAATGACACTGGTGGATCCATGTGTGGTCTCTAAAGAGAACACACATTTCAATGATACTGGTGGATCCATATGTGGTATGTGAAAAGAACACACATGCAATGACTCCAGTTGTTGTTAGTAAAAAGAACACACATGCAATGACAGTGGTATGTCAAAAGAACACACATGCAATGACTCCAGTTGTTGTTAGTAAAAAGAACATGCATGTAATGACACTGGTGGATCCATGTGTGGTCTCTGCAGAGAACACACATGCAATGACTCTAGCTGTGGTTAATGAGAAGAACACACATTTCAATGACACTGGTGGATCCATATGTGGTATGTGAAAAGAATAGTCATGAAATGACTCCAGTTGTTGTTAGTAAAAAAACACACATGCAATGACACTGGTGGATCCATGTGTGGTATCTGAAGATAACACACATGCAATGACACTGGTGGATCCATATGTGGTATGTGAAAACAACACACATGCAATGACTCCAGTTGTTGTTAGTAAAAAGAACACACATGCAATGACACTGGTGGATCCATGTGTGGCCTCTGAAGAGAATACACATTTTCAGTGACACTGGTGGATCCATATGTGGTATTAGAAAAGAACACACATGCAATGACTCCAATTGTTGTTAGTAAAAAGAACACACATGCAATGACACTGGTGGATCCATGTGTGGTCTCTAAAGAGAACACACATGTAATGACTCTAGCTGTGGTTAATGAGAAGAACACACATTTCACTGACACTGGTGGATCCATATGTGGTATGTGAAAAGAACACAAATGCAATGACGCCAGTTGTTGTTAGTAAAAAGAGCACACATGCAATTACACTGGTGGATCCATGTGTGGTCTCTAAAGAGAACACACATAAAATGACACTGGTGGATCCATATATGGTATTTCAAAAGAACACACATGCAATGACTCCAGTCGTTGTTAGTAAAAAGAACACACATGAAATGACACTGTTGGATCCATGTGAGGTCTCTCAAGAGAACACACATGCAATGACTCTAGCTATGGTTAATGAGAAGAACACACATTTCAATGACACTGGTGGATCTATATGTGGTATGTGAAAAGAATAGTCATGAAATGACTCCAAATTGTTATTACTAAAAAGAACACACATGCAATGACACTGGTGGATCCATGTGCGGTCTCTGAAGAGAACAAACATGCAATGACACTAGTGGATCCATATGTGGTATGTGAAACGAACACACATGCAATGACTCTGGTTGTTGTTAGTAAAAAGAACACACATGCAATGACACTGGTGGATCCATGAGTGGTCTCTGAAGAGAACACACATTTCAATGACACTAGGGGATCCATATGTGGTATGTGAAAAGAACAGACATGCAATGACTCCAGTGGTTGTTAGTAAAAATAACACACATGAAATGACACTAGTGGATCCATGTGTGGTCTCTGAAGAGAACACACATGTAATGACTCTAGCTGTGGTTAATCAGAAGAACACACATTTCAATGACACTGGTGGATCCATATGTGGTATGTGAAAAGAACAGTCATGAAATTACTCCAGTTGTAGTTAGTAAAAAGAGCACACATCCAATGACACTGGTGGATCCATGTGTGGTCTCTGAAGAGAACACACATACAATGACACTGGTGGATCCATATGTGGTATGTCAAAAGAACACACATGCAATGCCTCCAGTTGTTGTTAGTAAAAAGAACACGCATGTAATGACACTGGTGGATCCATGTGTGGTCTCTGAAGAGAACACACATGCAGTGACTCTATCTATGTTTAATGAGAAGAGCACACATTTCAATGACACTGGTGGATCCATATGTGGTATGTGAAAAGAACACACATGTAATGACTCTAGGTGTTGTTAGTAAAAAGAACACACATGCAATGACACTGGTGGATCCATGTGTGGTCTCTAAAGAGAACACACATTTCAATGACACTGGTGGATCTATATGTGGTATGTGAAAAGAACACATGCAATGACTCAAGTTATTGTTAGTAAAAAGAACACACATGCAATGACACTGGTGGATCCATGTGTGGTCTCTGAAGAGAACACACATGCAATGACTCTAGCTGTGGTTAATGAGAAGATCACACATTTCAGTGACACTGGTGGATCCATATGTGGTATGTGAAAAGAACAGTCATGAAATTACTCCAGTTGTAGTTAGTAAAAAGAGCACACATGCAATGACACTGGTGGATCCATGTGTGGTCTCTGAAGAGAACACACATACAATGACACTGGTGGATCCATATGTGGTATGTCAAAAGAACACACATGCAATGCCTCCAGTTGTTGTTAGTAAAAAGAACACGCATGTAATGACACTGGTGGATCCATGTGTGGTCTCTAAAGAGAACACACATGCAGTGACTCTATCTGTGTTTAATGAGAAGAGCACACATTTCAATGACACTGGTGGATCCATATGTGGTATGTGAAAAGAACACACATGCAATGACTCTAGGTGTTGTTAGTAAAAAGAACACACATGCAATGACACTGGTGGATCCATGTGTGGTCTCTAAAGAGAACACACATTTCAATGACACTGGTGGATCTATATGTGGTATGTGAAAAGAACACATGCAATGACTCAAGTTGTTGTTAGTAAAAAGAACACACATGCAATGACACTGGTGGATCCATGTGTGGTCTCTGCAGAGAACACACATGCAATGACTCTAGCTGTGGTTAATGAGAAGAACACACATTTCAATGACACTGGTGGATCCATATGTGGTATGTGAAAAGAATAGTCATGAAATGACTCCAGTTGTTGTTAGTAAAAAAACACACATGCAATGACACTGGTGGATCCATGTGTGGTATCTGAAGATAACACACATGCAATGACACTGGTGGATCCATATGTGGTATGTGAAAACAACACACATGCATTGACTCCAGTTGTTGTTAGTAAAAAGAACACACATGCAATGACACTGGTGGATCCATGTGTGGCCTCTGAAGAGAATACACATTTTCAGTGACACTGGTGGATCCATATGTGGTATTAGAAAAGAACACACATGCAATGACTCCAATTGTTGTTAGTAAAAAGAACACACATTCAATGACACTGGTGGATCCATGTGTGGTCTCTAAAGAGAACACACATGTAATGACTCTAGCTGTGGTTAATGAGAAGAACACACATTTCACTGACACTGGTGGATCCATATGTGGTATGTGAAAAGAACACAAATGCAATGACGCCAGTTGTTGTTAGTAAAAAGAGCACACATGCAATTACACTGGTGGATCCATGTGTGGTCTCTAAAGAGAACACACATAAAATGACACTGGTGGATCCATATATGGTATTTCAAAAGAACACACATGCAATGACTCCAGTTGTTGTTAGTAAAAAGAACACACATGAAATGACACTGTTGGATCCATGTGAGGTCTCTCATGAGAACACACATGCAATGACTCTAGCTATGGTTAATGAGAAGAACACACATTTCAATGACACTGGTGGATCTATATGTGGTATGTGAAAAGAATAGTCATGAAATGACTCCAAATTGTTATTACTAAAAAGAACACACATGCAATGACACTGGTGGATCCATGTGCGGTCTCTGAAGAGAACAAACATGCAATGACACTAGTGGATCCATATGTGGTATGTGAAAAGAACACACATGCAATGACTCTGGTTGTTGTTAGTAAAAAGAACACACATGCAATGACACTGGTGGATCCATGAGTGGTCTCTGAAGAGAACACACATTTCAATGACACTAGGGGATCCATATGTGGTATGTGAAAAGAACAGACATGCAATGACTCTAGTGGTTGTTAGTAAAAAGAACACAGATGAAATGACACTAGTGGATCCATGTGTGGTCTCTGAAGAGAACACACATGTAATGACTCTAGCTGTGGTTAATCAGAAGAACACACATTTCAATGACACTGGTGGATCCATATGTGGTATGTGAAAAGAACACACATGCAATGACTCTAGGTGTTGTTAGTAAAAAGAACACACATGCAATGACACTGGTGGATCCATGTGTGGTCTCTAAAGAGAACACACATTTCAATGACACTGGTGGATCTATATGTGGTATGTGAAAAGAACACATGCAATGACTCAAGTTGTTGTTAGTAAAAAGAACACACATGCAATGACACTGGTGGATCCATGTGTGGTCTCTGAAGAGAACACACATGCAATGACTCTAGCTGTGGTTAATGAGAAGAACACACATTTCAGTGACACTGGTGGATCCATATGTGGTATGTGAAAAGAACAGTCATGAAATTACTCCAGTTGTAGTGAGTAAAAAGAGCACACATGCAATGACACTGGTGGATCCATGTGTGGTCTCTGAAGAGAACACACATACAATGACACTAGTGGATCCATATGTGGTATGTCAAAAGAACACACATGCAATGCCTCCAGTTGTTGTTAGTAAAAAGAACACGCATGTAATGACACTGGTGGATCCATGTGTGGTCTCTGAAGAGAACACACATGCAGTGACTCTATCTGTGTTTAATGAGAAGAGCACACATTTCAATGACACTAGTGGATCCATATGTGGTATGTGAAAAGAACACACATGCAATGACTCTAGGTGTTGTTAGTAAAAAGAACACACATGCAATGACACTGGTGGATCCATGTGTGGTCTCTAAAGAGAACACACATTTCAATGACACTGGTGGATCTATATGTGGTATGTGAAAAGAACACATGCAATGACTCAAGTTGTTGTTAGTAAAAAGAACACACATGCAATGACACTGGTGGATCCATGTGTGGTCTCTGAAGAGAACACACATGCAATGACTCTAGCTGTGGTTAATGAGAGGAACACACATTTCAGTGACACTGGTGGATCCATATGTGGTATGTGAAAAGAATAGTCATGAAATGACTCCAGTTGTTGTTAGTAAAAAGAACACACATGCAATGACACTGGTGGATCCATGTGTGGTCTCTGAAGAGAACACACATGCAATGACACTGGTGGATCCATATGTGGTATGTGAAAAGAACACATATGCAATGACTCTAGTTGTTCTTAGTAAAAAGAACAGACATGCAATGACACTGGTGGAGCCATGTGTGGTCTCTAAAGAGAACACACATTTCAATGACACTGGTGGATCCATATGTGGTATGTGAAAAGAACACACATGCAATGACTCTAGTTGTTGTTACTAAAAAGAACACACATGCAATGGCACTGGTGGATCCATGTGTGGTCTCTAAAGAGAACACACATTTCAATGATACTGGTGGATCCATATGTGGTATGTGAAAAGAACACACATGCAATGACTCCAGTTGTTGTTAGTAAAAAGAACACACATGCAATGACACTGGTGGATCCATGTGTGGTCTTTGAAGAGAACACACATTTCAATGACACTAGTGGATCCATATGTGGTATGTGAAAAGAACACACATGCAATGACTCCAGCGGTTGTTAGTAAAAAGAACACACATGAAATGACACTAGTGGATCCATGTGTGGTCTCCGAAGAGAACACACATGTAATGACTCTAGCTGTGGTTAATGAGAAGAACACACATTTCAATGACACTAATGGATCCATATGTGGTATGTGAAAAGAACAGTCATGAAATTACTCCAGTTGTAGTTAGTAAAAAGAGCACACATGCAATGACACTGGTGGATCCATGTGTGGTCTCTGAAGAGAACACACATACAATGACACTAGTGGATCCATATGTGGTATGTCAAAAGAACACACATGCAATGACTCCAGTTGTTGTTAGTAAAAAGAACACGCATGTAATGACACTGGTGGATCCATGTGTGGTCTCTGAAGAGAACACACATGCAATGACTCTATCTGTTTTTAATGAGAAGAGCACACATTTCAATGACACTGGTGGAGCCATATGTGGTATGTGAAAAGAACACACATGCAATGACTCTAGGTGTTGTTAGTAAAAAGAACACACATGCAATGACACTGGTGGATCCATGTGTGGTCTCTAAAGAGAACACATATTTCAATGACACTGGTGGATCTATATGTGGTATGTGAAAAGAACACATGCAATGACTCAAGTTGTTGTTAGTAAAAAGAACACACATGCAATGACACTGGTGGATCCATGTGTGGACTCTGAAGAGAACACACATGCAATGACTCTAGCTGTGGTTAATGAGAAGAACACACATTTCAATGACACTAGTGGATCCATATGTGGTATGTGAAAAGAATAGTCATGAAATGACTCTAGTTGTTGTTAGTAAAAAGAACACACATGCAATGACACTGGTGGATCCATGTGTGGTCTCTGAAGAGAACACACATGCAATGACACTGGTGGATCCATATGTGGTATGTGAAAAGAACACATATGCAATGACTCCAGTTGTTGTTAGTAAAAAGATCACACATGCAATGACACTGGTGGGTCCATGTGTGGTCTCTAAAGAGAACACACATTTCAATGACACTGGTGGATCCATATGTGGTATGTGAAAAGAACACACATGAAATGACACTAGTGGATCCATGTGTGGTCTCCGAAGAGAACACACATGTAATGACTCTAGCTGTGGTTAATGAGAAGAACACACATTTCAATGACACTAATGGATCCATATGTGGTATGTGAAAAGAACAGTCATGAAATTACTCCAGTTGTAGTTAGTAAAAAGAGCACACATGCAATGACACTGGTGGATCCATGTGTGGTCTCTGAAGAGAACACACATACAATGACACTAGTGGATCCATATGTGGTATGTCAAAAGAACACACATGCAATGACTCCAGTTGTTGTTAGTAAAAAGAACACGCATGTAATGACACTGGTGGATCCATGTGTGGTCTCTGAAGAGAACACAGATGCAATGACTCTATCTGTTTTTAATGAGAAGAGCACACATTTCAATGACACTGGTGGAGCCATATGTGGTATGTGAAAAGAACACACATGCAATGACTCTAGGTGTTGTTAGTAAAAAGAACACACATGCAATGACACTGGTGGATCCATGTGTGGTCTCTAAAGAGAACACATATTTCAATGACACTGGTGGATCTATATGTGGTATGTGAAAAGAACACATGCAATGACTCAAGTTGTTGTTAGTAAAAAGAACACACATGCAATGACACTGGTGGATCCATGTGTGGACTCTGAAGAGAACACACATGCAATGACTCTAGCTGTGGTTAATGAGAAGAACACACATTTCAATGACACTAGTGGATCCATATGTGGTATGTGAAAAGAATAGTCATGAAATGACTCTAGTTGTTGTTAGTAAAAAGAACACACATGCAATGACACTGGTGGATCCATGTGTGGTCTCTGAAGAGAACACACATGCAATGACACTGGTGGATCCATATGTGGTATGTGAAAAGAACACATATGCAATGACTCCAGTTGTTGTTAGTAAAAAGATCACACATGCAATGACACTGGTGGGTCCATGTGTGGTCTCTAAAGAGAACACACATTTCAATGACACTGGTGGATCCATATGTGGTATGTGAAAAGAACACACATGCAATGACTCCAATTGTTGTTAGTAAAAAGAACACACATGCAATGACACTGGTGGATCCATGTGTGGTCTCTAAAGAGAACACACATTTCAATGATACTTGTGGATACATATGTGGTATGTGAAAAGAACACACATGCAATGACTCCAGTTGTTGTTAGTAAAAAGAACACACATGAAATGACACTGGTGGATCCATGTATGGTCTCTGAATAGAACACACATGCAATGACTCTAGCTGTGGTTAATGAGAAGAACACACATTTCAATGATACTGGTGGACCCATATGTGGTATGTGAAAAGAACACACATGCAATGACTCCAGTGGTTGTTAGTAAAAAGAACACACATGAAATGACACTAGTGGATCCATGTGTGGTCTCCGAAGAGAACACACATGTAATGACTCTAGCTATGGTTAATGAGAAGAACACACATTTCAATGACACTGGTGGATCCATATGTGGTATGTGAAAAGAACAGTCATGAAATTACTCCAGTTGTAGTTAGTAAAAAGAGCACACATGCAATGACACTGGTGGATCCATGTGTGGTCTGTGAAGAGAACACACATACAATGACACTAGTGGATCCATATGTGGTATGTCAAAAGAACACACATGCAATGACTCCAGCTGTTGTTAGTAAAAAGAACACGCATGTAATGACAATGGTGGATCCATGTGTGGTCTCTAAAGAGAACACACATTTCAATGATACTGGTGGATCCATATGTGGTATGTTAAAAGAACACACATGCAATGACTCCAGTTGTTGTTAGTAAAAAGAACACACATGAAATGACACTGGTGGATCCATGTGTGGTCTCTGAAGAGAACACACATGCAATGACTCTAGCTGTGGTTAATGAGAAGAACACACATTTCAATGACACTGGTGGATCCATATGTGGTATGTGAAAAGAATAGTCATGAAATGACTCCAGTTGTTGTTAGTAAAAAAACACACATGCAATGACACTGGTGGATCCATGTGTGGTATCTGAAGATAACACACATGCAATGACACTGGTGGATCCATATGTGGTATGTGAAAACAACCCACATGCAATGACTCCAGTTGTTGTTAGTAAAAAGAACACACATGCAATGACACTGGTGGATCCATGTGTGGCCTCTGAAGAGAATACACATTTTCAGTGACACTGGTGGATCCATATGTGGTATTAGAAAAGAACACACATGCAATGACTCCAGTTGTCGTTAGTAAAAAGAACACACATGCAATGACACTGGTGGATCCATGTGTGGTCTCTAAAGAGAACACACATGTAATGACTCTAGCTGTGGTTAATGAGAAGAACACACATTTCACTGACACTGGTGGATCCATATGTGGTATGTGAAAAGAACACACATGCAATGACGCCAGTTGTTGTTAGTAAAAAGAGCACACATGCAATTACACTGGTGGATCCATGTGTGGTCTCTAAAGAGAACACACATAAAATGACACCGGTGGATCCATATATGGTATTTCAAAAGAACAAGCATGCAATGACTCCAGTTGTTGTTAGTAAAAAGAACACACATGCAATGACACTGTTGGATCCATGTGAGGTCTCTCAAGAGAACACACATGCAATGACTCTAGCTATGGTTAATGAGAAGAACACACATTTCAATGACACTGGTGGATCCATATGTGGTATGTGAAAAGAATAGTCATGAAATGACTCCAATTGTTATTAGTAAAAAGAACACACATGCAATGACACTGGTGGATCCATGTGTGGTCTCTGAAGAGAACACACATGCAATGACACTAGTGGATCCATATGTGGTATGTGAAAAGAACACACATGCAGTGACTCTGGTTGTTGTTAGTAAAAAGAACACACATGCAATGACACTGGTGGATCCATGAGTGGTCTCTGAAGAGAACACACATTTCAATGACACTAGTGGATCCATATGTGGTATGTGAAAAGAACAGACATGCAATGACTCCAGTGGTTGTTAGTAAAAAGAACACACATGAAATGACACTAGTGGATCCATGTGTGGTGTTTGAAGAGAACACACATGTAATGACTCTAGCTGTGGTTAATGAGAAGAACACACATTTCAATGACACTGGTGGATCCATATGTGGTATGTGAAAAGAACAGTCATGAAATTACTCCAGTTGTATTTAGTAAAAAGAGCACACATGTAATGACACTGGTGGATCCATGTGTGGTCTCTGAAAAGAACACACATACAATGACACTGGTGGATCCATATGTGGTATGTCAAAAGAACACACATGCAATGACTCCAGTTGTTGTTAGTAAAAAGAACACGCATGTAATGACACTAGTGGATCCATGTGTGGTCTCTGAAGAGAACACACATGCAATGACTCTATCTGTGTTTAATGAGAAGAGCACACATTTCAATGACACTGGTGGATCCATATGTGGTATGTGAAAAGAACACACATGCAATGACTCCAGTTGTAGTTAGTAAAAAGAACACACATGCAATGACACTGGTGGATCCATGTGTGGTCTCTAAAGAGAACACACATTTCAATGACACTGGTGGATCTATATGTGGTATGTGAAAAGAACACATGCAATGACTCAAGTTGTTGTTAGTAAAAAGAACACACATGCAATGACACTGGTGGATCCATGTGTGGTCTCTGAAGAGAACACACATGCAATGACTCTAGCTGTGGTTAATGAGAAGAACACACATTTCAATGACACTGGTGGATCCATATGTGGTATGTGAAAAGAACACACATGCAATGACTCCAATTGTTGTTAGTAAAAAGAACACACATGCAATGACACTGGTGGATCCATGTGTGGTCTCTAAAGAGAACACACATTTCAATGATACTGGTGGATACATATGTGGTATGTGAAAAGAACACACATGCAATGACTCCAGTTGTTGTTAGTAAAAAGAACACACATGAAATGACACTGGTGGATCCATGTATGGTCTCTGAATAGAACACACATGCAATGACTCTAGCTGTGGTTAATGAGAAGAACACACATTTCAATGATACTGGTGGATCCATATGTGGTATGTGAAAAGAACACACATGCAATGACTCCAGTGGTTGTTAGTAAAAAGAACACACATGAAATGACACTAGTGGATCCATGTGTGGTATCCGAAGAGAACACACATGTAATGACTCTAGCTGTGGTTAATGAGAAGAACACACATTTCAATGACACTGGTGGATCCATATGTGGTATGTGAAAAGAACAGTCATGAAATTACTCCAGTTGTAGTTAGTAAAAAGAGCACACATGCAATGACACTGGTGGATCCATGTGTGGTCTCTGAAGAGAACACACATACAATGACACTAGTGGATCCATATGTGGTATGTCAAAAGAACACACATGCAATGACTCCAGTTGTTGTTAGTAAAAAGAACACGCATGTAATGACAATGGTGGATCCATGTGTGGTCTCTAAAGAGAACACACATTTCAATGATACTGGTGGATCCATATGTGGTATGTTAAAAGAACACACATGCAATGACTCCAGTTGTTGTTAGTAAAAAGAACACACATGAAATGACACTGGTGGATCCATGTGTGGTCTCTGAAGAGAACACACATGCAATGACTCTAGCTGTGGTTAATGAGAAGAATACACATTTCAATGACACTGGTGGATCCATATGTGGTATGTGAAAAGAATAGTCATGAAATGACTCCAGTTGTTGTTAGTAAAAAAACACACATGCAATGACACTGGTGGATCCATGTGTGGTATCTGAAGATAACACACATGCAATGACACTGGTGGATCCATATGTGGTATGTGAAAACAACCCACATGCAATGACTCCAGTTGTTGTTAGTAAAAAGAACACACATGCAATGACACTGGTGGATCCATGTGTGGCCTCTGAAGAGAATACACATTTTCAGTGACACTGGTGGATCCATATGTGGTATTAGAAAAGAACACACATGCAATGACTCCAGTTGTCGTTAGTAAAAAGAACACACATGCAATGACACTGGTGGATCCATGTGTGGTCTCTAAAGAGAACACACATGTAATGACTCTAGCTGTGGTTAATGAGAAGAACACACATTTCACTGACACTGGTGGATCCATATGTGGTATGTGAAAAGAACACACATGCAATGACGCCAGTTGTTGTTAGTAAAAAGAGCACACATGCAATTACACTGGTGGATCCATGTGTGGTCTCTAAAGAGAACACACATAAAATGACACTAGTGGATCCATATATGGTATTTCAAAAGAACAAGCATGCAATGACTCCAGTTGTTGTTAGTAAAAAGAACACACATGCAATGACACTGTTGGATCCATGTGAGGTCTCTCAAGAGAACACACATGCAATGACTCTAGCTATGGTTAATGAGAAGAACACACATTTCAATGACACTGGTGGATCCATATGTGGTATGTGAAAAGAATAGTCATGAAATGACTCCAATTGTTATTAGTAAAAAGAACACACATGCAATGACACTGGTGGATCCATGTGTGGTCTCTGAAGAGAACACACATTTCAATGATACTAGTGGATCCATATGTGGTATGTGAAAAGAACACACATGCAGTGACTCCGGTTGTTGTTAGTAAAAAGAACACACATGCAATGACACTGGTGGATCCATGAGTGGTCTCTGAAGAGAACACACATTTCAATGACACTAGTGGATCCATATGTGGTATGTGAAAAGAACAGACATGCAATGACTCCAGTGGTTGTTAGTAAAAAGAACACACATGAAATGACACTAGTGGATCCATGTGTGGTCTCTGAAGAGAACACACATGTAATGACTCTAGCTGTGGTTAATGAGAAGAACACACATTTCAATGACACTGGTGGATCCATATGTGGTATGTGAAAAGAACAGTCATGAAATTACTCCAGTTGTAGTTAGTAAAAAGAGCACACATGCAATGACACTGGTGGATCCATGTGTGGTCTCTGAAAAGAACACACATACAATGACACTGGTGGATCCATATGTGGTATGTCAAAAGAACACACATGCAATGACTCCAGTTGTTGTTAGTAAAAAGAACACGCATGTAATGACACTAGTGGATCCATGTGTGGTCTCTGAAGAGAACACACATGCAATGACTCTATCTGTGTTTAATGAGAAGAGCACACATTTCAATGACACTGGTGGATCCATATGTGGTATGTGAAAAGAACACACATGCAATGACTCTAGGTGTTGTTAGTAAAAAGAACACACATGCAATGACACTGGTGGATCCATGTGTGGTCTCTAAAGAGAACACACATTTCAATGACACTGGTGGATCTATATGTGGTATGTGAAAAGAACACATGCAATGACTCAAGTTGTTGTTAGTAAAAAGAACACACATGCAATGACACTGGTGGATCCATGTCTGGTCTCTGAAGAGAACACACATGCAATGACTCTAGCTGTGGTTAATGAGAAGAACACACATTTCAATGACACTGGTGGATCCATATGTGGTATGTGAAAAGAATAGTCATGAAATGACTCCAGTTGTTGTTAGTAAAAAGAACACACATGCAATGACACTGGTGGATCCATGTGTGGTCTCTGAAGAGAACACACATTTCAATGACACTGGTGGATCCATATGTGGTATGTGAAAAGAACACACATGCAATGACTCTAGTTGTTGTTAGTAAAAAGAACACACATGCAATGACACTGGTGGATCCATGTGTGGTCTCTAAAGAGAACACACATTTCAATGATACTGGTGGATCCATATGTGGTATGTGAAAAGAACACACATGCAATGACTCCAGTTGTTGTTAGTAAAAAGAACACACATGAAATGACACTGGTGGATCCATGTGTGGTCTCTGAAGAGAACACACATGCAATGACTCTAGCTGTGGTTAATGAGAAGAACACACATTTCAATGACACTGGTGGATCCATATGTGGTATGCGAAAAGAATAGTCATGAAATGACTCTAGTTGTTGTTAGTAAAAAAACACACATGCAATAAAACTGGTGGATCCATGTGTGATATCTGAAGAGAACACACATGCAATGACACTGGTGGATCCATATGTGGTATGTGAAAACAACCCACATGCAATGACTCTAGTTGTTGTTAGTAAAAAGAACACACATGCAATGACACTGGTGGATCCATGTGTGGCCTCTGAAGAGAATACACATTTTCAGTGACACTGGTGGATCCATATGTGGTATTAGAAAAGAACACACATGCAATGACTCCAGTTGTTGTTAGTAAAAAGAACACACATGCAATGACACTGGTGGATCCATGTCTGGTCTCTAAACAAAACACACATGTAATGACTCTAGCTGTGGTTAATGAGAAGAACACACATTTCACTGACACTGGTGGATCCATATGTGGTATGTGAAAAGAATAGTCATGAAATGACTCCATTTGTAGTTAGTAAAAAGAGCACACATGCAATTACACTGGTGGATCCATGTGTGGTCTCTAAAGAGAACACACATAAAATGACACTGGTGGATCCATATATGGTATTTCAAAAGAACACACATGCAATGACTCCAGTTGTTGTTAGTAAAAAGAACACACATGCAATGACACTGTTGGATCCATGTGAGGTCTCTCAAGAGAACACACATGCAATGACTCTAGCTATGGTTAATGAGAAGAACACACATTTCAATGACACTGGTGGATCCATATGTGGTATGTGAAAAGAATAGTCATGAAATGACTCCAATTGTTATTAGTAAAAAGAACACACATGCAATGACACTGGTGGATCCATGTGTGGTCTCTGAAGAGAACACACATGCAATGACACTAGTGGATCCATATGTGGTATGTGAAAAGAACACACATGCAATGACTCCAGTTGTTGTTAGTAAAAAGAACACACATGCAATGACACTGGTGGATCCATGTGTGGTCTCTAAAGAGAACACACATGTAATGACTCTAGTTGTGGTTAAGGAGAAGAACACACATGCAATGACACTGTTGGATCCATATGTGGTATGTGAAAAGAACACACATGCAATGACGCCAGTTGTTGTTAGTAAAAAGAGCACACATGAAATTACACTGGTGGATCCATGTGTGGTCTCTAAAGAGAACACACATAAAATGACACTGGTGGATCCATATATGGTATTTCAAAAGAACACACATGCAATGACTCCAGTTGTTGTTAGTAAAAAGAACACACATGCAATGACACTGTTGGATCCATGTGAGGTCTCTAAAGAGAACACACATGCAATGACTCTAGCTATGGTTAATGAGAAGAACACACATTTCAATGACACTGGTGGATCCATATGTGGTATGTGAAAAGAATAGTCATGAAATGACTCCAATTGTTATTAGTAAAAAGAACACACATGCAATGACACTGGTGGATCCATGTGTGGTCTCTTAAGAGAACACACATGCAATGACACTAGTGGATCCATATGTGGTATGTGAAAAGAACACACATGCAATGACTTCGGTTGTTGTTAGTAAAAAGAACACACATGCAATGACACTGGTGGATCCATGTGTGGTCTCTGAAGAGAACACACATTTCAATGACACTAGTGGATCCATATGTGGTATGTGAAAAGAACAGACATGCAATGAATCTAGTGGTTGTTAGTAAAAAGAACACACATGAAATGACACTGGTGGATCCATGTGTGGTCTCTGAAGAGAATACACATTTTCAGTGACACTGGTGGATCCATATGTGGTATTAGAAAAGAACACACATGTAATGACTCCAGTTGTTGTTAGTAAAAAGAACACACATGCAATGACACTAGTGGATCCATGTGTGGTCTCTAAAGAGAACACACATTTCAATGATACTGGTGGATCCATATGTGGTATGTGAAAAGAACACACATGCAATGACTCCAGTTGTTGTTAGTAAAAAGAACACACATGCAATGACACTGGTGGATCCATGTGTGGTCTCTAAAGAGAACACACATTTCAATGATACTGGTGGATCCATATGTGGTATGTGAAAAGAACACACATGCAATGACTCCAGTTGTTGTTAGTAAAAAGAACACACATGAAATGACACTGGTGGATCCATGTGTGGTATCTTAAGAGAACACACATGCAATGACTCTAGCAGTGGTTAATGAGAAGAACACACATTTCAATCACACTGGTGGATCCATATGTGGTATGTGAAAAGAATAGTCTTGAAATGACTCCAGTTGTTGTTAGTAAAAAAACACACATGCAATGACACTGGTGGATCCATGTGTGGTATCTGAAGAGAACACACATGCAATGACACAGGTGGATCCATATGTGGTATGTGAAAACAACCCACATGCAATGACTCCAGTTGTTGTTAGTAAAAAGAACACACATGAAATGACACTGGTGGATCCATGTGTGGTCTCTGAAGAGAACACACATGGAATGACTCTAGCTGTGGATAATTAGAAGAACACACATTTCAATGACACTGGTGGATCCATATGTGGTATGTGAAAAGAATAGTCATGAAATGACTCCAATTGTTATTAGTAAAAAGAACACACATGCAATGACACTGGTGGATCCATGTGTGGTCTCTGAAGAGAACACACATTTCAATGATACTAGTGGATCCATATGTGGTATGTGAAAAGAACACACATGCAGTGACTCCGGTTGTTGTTAGTAAAAAGAACACACATGCAATGACACTGGTGGATCCATGAGTGGTCTCTGAAGAGAACACACATTTCAATGACACTAGTGGATCCATATGTGGTATGTGAAAAGAACAGACATGCAATGACTCCAGTGGTTGTTAGTAAAAAGAACACACATGAAATGACACTAGTGGATCCATGTGTGGTCTCTGAAGAGAACACACATGTAATGACTCTAGCTGTGGTTAATGAGAAGAACACACATTTCAATGACATTGGTGGATCCATATGTGGTATGTGAAAAGAACAGTCATGAAATTACTCCAGTTGTAGTTAGTAAAAAGAGCACACATGCAATGACACTGGTGGATCCATGTGTGGTCTCTGAAAAGAACACACATACAATGACACTGGTGGATCCATATGTGGTATGTCAAAAGAACACACATGCAATGACTCCAGTTGTTGTTAGTAAAAAGAACACGCATGTAATGACACTGGTGGATCCATGTGTGGTCTCTGAAGAGAACACACATGCAATGACTCTATCTGTGTTTAATGAGAAGAGCACACATTTCAATGACACTGGTGGATCCATATGTGGTATGTGAAAAGAACACACATGCTATGACTCTAGGTGTTGTTAGTAAAAAGAACACACATGCAATGACACTGGTGGATCCATGTGTGGTCTCTAAAGAGAACACACATTTCAATGACACTGGTGGATCTATATGTGGTATGTGAAAAGAACACATGCAATGACTCAAGTTGTTGTTAGTAAAAAGAACACACATGCAATGACACTGGTGGATCCATGTCTGGTCTCTGAAGAGAACACACATGCAATGACTCTAGCTGTGGTTAATGAGAAGAACACACATTTCAATGACACTGGTGGATCCATATGTGGTATGTGAAAAGAATACTCATGAAATGACTCCAGTTGTTGTTAGTAAAAAGAACACACATGCAATGACACTGGTGGATCCATGTGTGGTCTCTGAAGAGAACACACATTTCAATGACACTGGTGGATCCATATGTGGTATGTGAAAAGAACACACATGCAATGACTCTAGTTGTTGTTAGTAAAAAGAACACACAATCAATGACACTGGTGGATCCATGTGTGGTCTCTAAAGAGAACACACATTTCAATGATACTGGTGGATCCATATGTGGTATGTGAAAAGAACACACATGCAATGACTCCAGTTGTTGTTAGTAAAAAGAACACACATGAAATGACACTGGTGGATCCATGTGTGGTCTCTGAAGAGAACACACATGCAATGACTCTAGCTGTGGTTAATGAGAAGAACACACATTTCAATGACACTGGTGGATCCATATGTGGTATGCGAAAAGAATATTCATGAAATGACTCTAGTTGTTGTTAGTAAAAAAACACACATGCAATAAAACTGGTGGATCCATGTGTGATATCTGAAGAGAACACACATGCAATGACACTGGTGGATCCATATGTGGTATGTGAAAACAACCCACATGCAATGACTCTAGCTGTTGTTAGTAAAAAGAACACACATGCAATGACACTGGTGGATCCATGTGTGGCCTCTGAAGAGAATACACATTTTCAGTGACACTGGTGGATCCATATGTGGTATTAGAAAAGAACACACATGCAATGACTCCAGTTGTTGTTAGTAAAAAGAACACACATGCAATGACACTGGTGGATCCATGTCTGGTCTCTAAACAAAACACACATGTAATGACTCTAGCTGTGGTTAATGAGAAGAACACACATTTCACTGACACTGGTGGATCCATATGTGGTATGTGAAAAGAATAGTCATGAAATGACTCCATTTGTAGTTAGTAAAAAGAGCACACATGCAATTACACTGGTGGATCCATGTGTGGTCTCTAAAGAGAACACACATAAAATGACACTGGTGGATCCATATATGGTATTTCAAAAGAACACACATGCAATGACTCCAGTTGTTGTTAGTAAAAAGAACACACATGCAATGACACTGTTGGATCCATGTGAGGTCTCTCAAGAGAACACACATGCAATGACTCTAGCTATGGTTAATGAGAAGAACACACATTTCAATGACACTGGTGGATCCATATGTGGTATGTGAAAAGAATAGTCATGAAATGACTCCAATTGTTATTAGTAAAAAGAACACACATGCAATGACACTGGTGGATCCATGTGTGGTCTCTGAAGAGAACACACATGCAATGACACTAGTGGATCCATATGTGGTATGTGAAAAGAACACACATGCAATGACTCCAGTTGTTGTTAGTAAAAAGAACACACATGCAATGACACTGGTGGATCCATGTGTGGTCTCTAAAGAGAACACACATGTAATGACTCTAGTTGTGGTTAAGGAGAAGAACACACATGCAATGACACTGTTGGATCCATATGTGGTATGTGAAAAGAACACACATGCAATGACGCCAGTTGTTGTTAGTAAAAAGAGCACACATGAAATTACACTGGTGGATCCATGTGTGGTCTCTAAAGAGAACACACATATAATGACACTGGTGGATCCATATATGGTATTTCAAAAGAACACACATGCAATGACTCCAGTTGTTGTTAGTAAAAAGAACACACATGCAATGACACTGTTGGATCCATGTGAGGTCTCTGAAGAGAACACACATGCAATGACTCTAGCTATGGTTAATGAGAAGAACACACATTTCAATGACACTGGTGGATCCATATGTGGTATGTGAAAAGAATAGTCATGAAATGACTCCAATTGTTATTAGTAAAAAGAACACACATGCAATGACACTGGTGGATCCATGTGTGGTCTCTTAAGAGAACACACATGCAATGACACTAGTGGATCCATATGTGGTATGTGAAAAGAACACACATGCAATGACTTCGGTTGTTGTTAGTAAAAAGAACACACATGCAATGACACTGGTGGATCCATGTGTGGTCTCTGAAGAGAACACACATTTCAATGACACTAGTGGATCCATATGTGGTATGTGAAAAGAACAGACATGCAATGACTCTAGTGGTTGTTAGTAAAAAGAACACACATGAAATGACACTAGTGGATCCATGTGTGGTCTCTGAAGAGAATACACATTTTCAGTGACACTGGTGGATCCATATGTGGTATTAGAAAAGAACACACATGTAATGACTCTAGTTGTTGTTAGTAAAAAGAACACACATGCAATGACACTAGTGGATCCATGTGTGGTCTCTAAAGAGAACACACATTTCAATGATACTGGTGGATCCATATGTGGTATGTGAAAAGAACACACATGCAATGACTCCAGTTGTTGTTAGTAAAAAGAACACACATGCAATGACACTGGTGGATCCATGTGTGGTCTCTAAAGAGAACACACATTTCAATGATACTGGTGGATCCATATGTGGTATGTGAAAAGAACACACATGCAATGACTCCAGTTGTTGTTACTAAAAGGAAACACACATGAAATGACACTGGTGGATCCATGTGTGGTATCTTAAGAGAACACACATGCAATGACTCTAGCTGTGGTTAATGAGAAGAACACACATTTCAATCACACTGGTGGATCCATATGTGGTATGTGAAAAGAATAGTCATGAAATGACTCCAGTTGTTGTTAGTAAAAAAACACACATGCAATGACACTGGTGGATCCATGTGTGGTATCTGAAGAGAACACACATGCAATGACACTGGTGGATCCATATGTGGTATGTGAAAACAACCCACATGCAATGACTCCAGTTGTTGTTAGTAAAAAGAACACACATGAAATGACACTGGTGGATCCATGTGTGGTCTCTGAAGAGAACACACATGGAATGACTCTAGCTGTGGATAATTAGAAGAACACACATTTCAATGACACTGGTGGATCCATATGTGGTATGTGAAAAGAACAGTCATGAAATTACTCTAGTTGTAGTTAGTAAAAAGAGCACACATGCAATGACACTGGTGGATCCATGTGTGGTCTCTGAAGAGAACACACATACAATGACACTGGTGGATCCATATGTGGTATGTCAAAAGAACACACATGCAATGACTCCAGTTGTTGATAGTAAAAAGAACACGCATGTAATGACACTGGTGGATCCATGTGTGGTCTCTAAAGAGAACACACATGCAATGACTCTATCTATGTTTAATGAGAAGAGCACACATTTCAATGACACTGGTGGATCCATATGTGGTATGTGAAAAGAACACACATGCAATGACTCTAGGTGTTGTTAGTAAAAAGAACACACATGCAATGACACTGGTGGATCCATGTGTGGTCTCTAAAGAGAACACATATTTCAATGACACTGGTGGATCTATATGTGGTATGTGAAAAGAACACATGCAATGACTCAAGTTGTTGTTAGTAAAAAGAACACACATTCAATGACACTGGTGGATCCATGTGTGGTCTCTGAAGAGAACACACATGCAATGACTCTAGCTATGGTTAATGAGAAGAACACACATTTCAATGACACTAGTGGATCCATATGTGGTATGTGAAAAGAATAGTCATGAAATGACTCTAGTTGTTGTTAGTAAAAAGAACACACATGCGATGACACTGGTGGATCCATGTGTGGTCTCTGAAGAGAACACACATGCAATGACACTGGTGGATCCATATGTGGTATGTGAAAAGAACACATATGCAATGACTCTAGTTGTTGTTAGTAAAAAGAACACACATGCAATGACACTGGTGGATCCATGTGTGGTCTCTAAAGAGAACACACATTTCAATGACACTGGTGGATCCATATGTGGTATGTGAAAAGAACACACATGCAATGACTCCAGTTGTTGTTAGTAAAAAGAACACACATGCAATGACACTGGTGGATCCATGTGTGGTCTCTAAAGAGAACACACATTTCAATGATACTGGTGGATACATATGTGGTATGTGAAAAGAACACACATGCAATGACTCCAGTTGTTGTTAGTAAAAAGAACAAACATGAAATGACACTGGTGGATCCATGTATGGTCTCTGAATAGAACACACATGCAATGACTCTAGCTGTGGTTAATGAGAGGAACACACATTTCAATGATACTGGTGGATCCATATGTGGTATGTGAAAAGAACACACATGCAATGACTCCAGTGGTTGTTAGTAAAAAGAACACACATGAAATGACACTACTGGATCCATGTGTGGTCTCCGAAGAGAACACACATGTAATGACTCTAGCTGTGGTTAATGAGAAGAACACACATTTCAATGACACTGGTGGATCCATATGTGGTATATGAAAAGAACAGTCATGAAATTACTCCAGTTGTAGTTAGTAAAAAGAGCACACATGCAATGACACTGGTGGATCCATGTGTGGTCTCTGAAGAGAACACACATACAATGACACTAGTGGATCCATATGTGGTATGTCAAAAGAACACACATGCAATGACTCCAGTTGTTGTTAGTAAAAAGAACACGCATGTAATGACAATGGTGGATCCATGTGTGGTCTCTAAAGAGAACACACATTTCAATGATACTGGTGGATCCATATGTGGTATGTTAAAAGAACACACATGCAATGACTCCAGTTGTTGTTAGTAAAAAGAACACACATGAAATGACACTGGTGGATCCATGTGTGGTCTCTGAAGAGAACACACATGCAATGACTCTAGCTGTGGTTAATGAGAAGAACACACATTTCAATGACACTGGTGGATCCATATGTGGTATGTGAAAAGAATAGTCATGAAATGACTCCAGTTGTTGTTAGTAAAAAACACCCATGCAATGACACTGGTGGATCCATGTGTGGTATCTGAAGATAACACACATGCAATGACACTGGTGGATCCATATGTGGTATGTGAAAACAACCCACATGCAATGACTCCAGTTGTTGTTAGTAAAAAGAACACACATGCAATGACACTGGTGGATCCATGTGTGGCCTCTGAAGAGAATACACATTTTCAATGACACTGGTGGATCCATATGTGGTATTAGAAAAGAACACACATGCAATGACTCCAGTTGTTGTTAGTAAAAAGAACACACATGCAATGACACTGGTGGATCCATGTGTGGACTCTAAAGAGAACACACATGTAATGACTCTAGCTGTGGTTAATGAGAAGAACACACATTTCACTGACACTGGTGGATCCATATGTGGTATGTGAAAAGAACACACATGCAATGACGCCAGTTGTTGTTAGTAAAAAGAGCACACATGCAATTACACTGGTGGATCCATGTGTGGTCTCTAAAGAGAACACACATAAAATGACACTGGTGGATCCATATATGGTATTTCAAAAGAACAAGCATGCAATGACTCCAGTTGTTGTTAGTAAAAAGAACACACATGCAATGACACTGTTGGATCCATGTGAGGTCTCTCAAGAGAACACACATGCAATGACTCTAGCTATGGTTAATGAGAAGAACACACATTTCAATGACACTGGTGGATCCATATGTGGTATGTGAAAAGAATAGTCATGAAATGACTCCAATTGTTATTAGTAAAAAGAACACACATGCAATGACACTGGTGGATCCATGTGTGGTCTCTGAAGAGAACACACATGCAATGACACTAGTGGATCCATATGTGGTATGTGAAAAGAACACACATGCAGTGACTCCGGTTGTTGTTAGTAAAAAGAACACACATGCAATGACACTGGTGGATCCATGAGTGGTCTCTGAAGAGAACACACATTTCAATGACACTAGTGGATCCATATGTGGTACGTGAAAAGAACAGACATGCAATGACTCCAGTGGTTGTTAGTAAAAAGAACACACATGAAATGACACTAGTGGATCCATGTGTGGTCTCTAAAGAGAACACACATGTAATGACTCTAGCTGTGGTTAATGAGAAGAACACACATTTCAATGACACTGGTGGATCCATATGTGGTATGTGAAAAGAACAGTCATGAAATTACTCCAGTTGTAGTTAGTAAAAAGAGCACACATGCAATGACACTGGTGGATCCATGTGTGGTCTCTGAAAAGAACACACATACAATGACACTGGTGGATCCATATGTGGTATGTCAAAAGAACACACATGCAATGACTCCAGTTGTTGTTAGTAAAAAGAACACGCATGTAATGACACTAGTGGATCCATGTGTGGTCTCTGAAGAGAACACACATGCAATGACTCTATCTGTGTTTAATGAGAAGAGCACACATTTCAATGACACTGGTGGATCCATATGTGGTATGTGAAACGAACACACATGCAATGACTCTAGGTGTTGTTAGTAAAAAGAACACACATGCAATGACACTGGTGGATCCATGTGTGGTCTCTAAAGAGAACACACATTTCAATGACACTGGTGGATCTATATGTGGTATGTGAAAAGAACACATGCAATGACTCAAGTTGTTGTTAGTAAAAAGAACACACATGCAATGACACTGGTGGATCCATGTGTGGTCTCTGAAGAGAACACACATGCAATGACTCTAGCTGTGGTTAATGAGAAGAACACACATTTCAATGACACTGGTAGATCCATATGTGGTATCTGAAAAGAATACTCATGAAATGACTCCAGTTGTTGTTAGTAAAAAGAACACACATGCAATGACACTGGTGGATCCATGTGTGGTCTCTGAAGAGAACACACATTTCAATGACACTGGTGGATCCATATGTGGTATGTGAAAAGAACACACATGCAATTACTCTAGTTGTTGTTAGTAAAAAGAACACACATGCAATGACACTGGTGGATCCATGTGTGGTCTCTAAAGAGAACACACATTTCAATGATACTGGTGGATCCATATGTGGTATGTGAAAAGAACACACATGCAATGACTCCAGTTGTTGTTAGTAAAAAGAACACACATGAAATGACACTGGTGGATCCATGTGTGGTCTCTGAAGAGAACACACATGCAATGACTCTAGCTGTGGTTAATGAGAAGAACACACATTTCAATGACACTGGTGGATCCATATGTGGTATGCGAAAAGAATAGTCATGAAATGACTCTAGTTGTTGTTAGTAAAAAAACACACATGCAATGACACTGGTGGATCCATGTGTGGTATCTGAAGAGAACACACATGCAATGACACTGGTGGATCCATATGTGGTATGTGAAAACAACCCACATGCAATGACTCCAGTTGTTGTGAGTAAAAAGAACACACATGCAATGACACTGGTGGATCCATGTGTGGCCTCTGAAGAGAATACACATTTTTAGTGACACTGGTGGATCCATATGTGGTATTAGAAAAGAACACACATGCAATGACTCCAGTTGTTGTTAGTAAAAAGAACACACATGCAATGACACTGGTGGATCCATGTCTGGTCTCTAAACAAAACACACATGTAATGACTCTAGCTGTGGTTAATGAGAAGAACACACATTTCACTGACACTGGTGGATCCATATGTGGTATGTGAAAAGAATAGTCATGAAATGACTCCATTTGTAGTTAGTAAAAAGAGCACACATGCAATTACACTGGTGGATCCATGTGTGGTCTCTAAAGAGAACACACATAAAATGACACTGGTGGATCCATATATGGTATTTCAAAAGAACACACATGCAATGACTCCAGTTGTTGTTAGTAAAAAGAACACACATGCAATGACACTGTTGGATCCATGTGAGGTCTCTCAAGAGAACACACATGCAATGACTCTAGCTATGGTTAATGAGAAGAACACACATTTCAATGACACTGGTGGATCCATATGTGGTATGTGAAAAGAATAGTCATGAAATGACTCCAATTGTTATTAGTAAAAAGAACACGCATGCAATGACACTGGTGGATCCATGTGTGGTCTCTGAAGAGAACACACATGCAATGACACTAGTGGATCCATATGTGGTATGTGAAAAGAACACACATGCAATGACTCCAGTTGTTGTTAGTAAAAAGAACACACATGCAATGACACTGGTGGATCCATGTGTGGTCTCTAAAGAGAACACACATGTAATGACTCTAGCTGTGGTTAAGGAGAAGAACAAACATGCAATGACACTGTTGGATCCACATGTGGTATGTGAAAAGAACACACATGCAATGACGCCAGTTGTTGTTAGTAAAAAGAGCACACATGAAATTACACCGGTGGATCCATGTGTGGTCTCTAAAGAGAACACACATAAAATGACACTGGTGGATCCATATATGGTATTTCAAAAGAACACACATGCAATGACTCCAGTTGTTGTTAGTAAAAAGAACACACATGCAATGACACTGTTGGATCCATGTGAGGTCTCTAAAGAGAACACACATGTAATGACTCTAGCTGTGGTTAATGAGAAGAACACACATTTCACTGACACTGGTGGATCCATATGTGGTATGTGAAAAGAACACACATGCAATGACGCCAGTTGTTGTTAGTAAAAAGAGCACACATGCAATTACACTGGTGGATCCATGTGTGGTCTCTAAAGAGAACACACATAAAATGACACTGGTGGATCCATATATGGTATTTCAAAAGAACACACATGCAATGACTCCAGTTGTTGTTAGTAAAAAGAACACACATGCAATGACACTGTTGGATCCATGTGAGGTCTCTCAAGAGAACACACATGCAATGACTCTAGCTATGGTTAATGAGAAGAACACACATTTCAATGACACTGGTGGATCCATATGTGGTATGTGAAAAGAATAGTCATGAAATGACTCCAATTGTTATTAGTAAAAAGAACACGCATGCAATGACACTGGTGGATCCATGTGTGGTCTCTGAAGAGAACACACATGCAATGACACTAGTGGATCCATATGTGGTATGTGAAAAGAACACACATGCAATGACTCCAGTTGTTGTTAGTAAAAAGAACACACATGCAATGACACTGGTGGATCCATGTGTGGTCTCTAAAGAGAACACACATGTAATGACTCTAGCTGTGGTTAAGGAGAAGAACAAACATGCAATGACACTGTTGGATCCACATGTGGTATGTGAAAAGAACACACATGCAATGACGCCAGTTGTTGTTAGTAAAAAGAGCACACATGAAATTACACCGGTGGATCCATGTGTGGTCTCTAAAGAGAACACACATAAAATGACACTGGTGGATCCATATATGGTATTTCAAAAGAACACACATGCAATGACTCCAGTTGTTGTTAGTAAAAAGAACACACATGCAATGACACTGTTGGAT
This sequence comes from Avena sativa, assembly GCA_916181665.1. Lineage (NCBI taxonomy): Eukaryota > Viridiplantae > Streptophyta > Magnoliopsida > Poales > Poaceae > Avena > Avena sativa. The sequence continues at coordinate 534,661,179 of OV702289.1, read as the reverse complement.
CCATGTGAGGTCTCTAAAGAGAACACACATGTAATGACTCTAGCTGTGGTTAATGAGAAGAACACACATTTCACTGACACTGGTGGATCCATATGTGGTATGTGAAAAGAACACACATGCAATGACGCCAGTTGTTGTTAGTAAAAAGAGCACACATGCAATTACACTGGTGGATCCATGTGTGGTCTCTAAAGAGAACACACATAAAATGACACTGGTGGATCCATATATGGTATTTCAAAAGAACAAGCATGCAATGACTCCAGTTGTTGTTAGTAAAAAGAACACACATGCAATGACACTGGTGGATCCATGTGAGGTCTCTCAAGAGAACAAACATGCAATGACTCTAGCTATGGTTAATGAGAAGAACACACATTTCAATGACACTGGTGGATCCATATGTGGTATGTGAAAAGAATAGTCATGAAATGACTCCAATTGTTATTAGTAAAAAGAACACACATGCAATGACACTGGTGGATCCATGTGTGGTCTCTGAAGAGAACACACATGCAATGATACTAGTGGATCCATATGTGGTATGTGAAAAGAACACACATGCAGTGACTCCGGTTGTTGTTAGTAAAAAGAACACACATGCAATGACACTGGTGGATCCATGAGTGGTCTCTGAAGAGAACACACATTTCAATGACACTAGTGGATCCATATGTGGTATGTGAAAAGAACAGACATGCAATGACTCCAGTGGTTGTTAGTAAAAAGAACACACATGAAATGACACTAGTGGATCCATGTGTGGTCTCTGAAGAGAACACACATGTAATGACTCTAGCTGTGGTTAATGAGAAGAACACACATTTCAATGACACTAGTGGATCCATATGTGGTATGTGAAAAGAACAGTCATGAAATGACTCTAGTTGTAGTTAGTAAAAAGAGCACACATGCAATGACACTGGTGGATCCATGTGTGGTCTCTGAAAAGAACACACATACAATGACACTGGTGGATCCATATGTGGTATGTCAAAAGAACACACATGCAATGACTCCAGTTGTTGTTAGTAAAAAGAACACGCATGTAATGACACTAGTGGATCCATGTGTGGTCTCTGAAGAGAACACACATGCAATGACTCTATCTGTGTTTAATGAGAAGAGCACACATTTCAATGACACTGGTGGATCCATATGTGGTATGTGAAACGAACACACATGCAATGACTCTAGGTGTTGTTAGTAAAAAGAACACACATGCAATGACACTGGTGGATCCATGTGTGGTCTCTAAAGAGAACACACATTTCAATGACACTGGTGGATCTATATGTGGTATGTGAAAAGAACACATGCAATGACTCAAGTTGTTGTTAGTAAAAAGAACACACATGCAATGACACTGGTGGATCCATGTGTGGTCTCTGAAGAGAACACACATGCAATGACTCTAGCTGTGGTTAATGAGAAGAACACACATTTCAATGACACTGGTAGATCCATATGTGGTATGTGAAAAGAATACTCATGAAATGACTCCAGTTGTTGTTAGTAAAAAGAACACACATGCAATGACACTGGTGGATCCATGTGTGGTCTCTGAAGAGAACACACATTTCAATGACACTGGTGGATCCATATGTGGTATGTGAAAAGAACACACATGCAATTACTCTAGTTGTTGTTAGTAAAAAGAACACACATGCAATGACACTGGTGGATCCATGTGTGGTCTCTAAAGAGAACACACATTTCAATGATACTGGTGGATCCATATGTGGTATGTGAAAAGAACACACATGCAATGACTCCAGTTGTTGTTAGTAAAAAGAACACACATGAAATGACACTGGTGGATCCATGTGTGGTCTCTGAAGAGAACACACATGCAATGACTCTAGCTGTGGTTAATGAGAAGAACACACATTTCAATGACACTGGTGGATCCATATGTGGTATGCGAAAAGAATAGTCATGAAATGACTCTAGTTGTTGTTAGTAAAAAACACACATGCAATGACACTGGTGGATCCATGTGTGATATCTGAAGAGAACACACATGCAATGACACTGGTGGATCCATATGTGGTATGTGAAAACAACCCACATGCAATGACTCCAGTTGTTGTGAGTAAAAAGAACACACATGCAATGACACTGGTGGATCCATGTGTGGCCTCTGAAGAGAATACACATTTTCAGTGACACTGGTGGATCCATATGTGGTATTAGAAAAGAACACACATGCAATGACTCCAGTTGTTGTTAGTAAAAAGAACACACATGCAATGACACTGGTGGATCCATGTCTGGTCTCTAAACAAAACACACATGTAATGACTCTAGCTGTGGTTAATGAGAAGAACACACATTTCACTGACACTGGTGGATCCATATGTGGTATGTGAAAAGAATAGTCATGAAATGACTCCATTTGTAGTTAGTAAAAAGAGCACACATGCAATTACACTGGTGGATCCATGTGTGGTCTCCAAAGAGAACACACATAAAATGACACTGGTGGATCCATATATGGTATTTCAAAAGAACACACATGCAATGACTCCAGTTGTTGTTAGTAAAAAGAACACACATGCAATGACACTGTTGGATCCATGTGAGGTCTCTCAAGAGAACACACATGCAATGACTCTAGCTATGGTTAATGAGAAGAACACACATTTCAATGACACTGGTGGATCCATATGTGGTATGTGAAAAGAATAGTCATGAAATGACTCCAATTGTTATTAGTAAAAAGAACACGCATGCAATGACACTGGTGGATCCATGTGTGGTCTCTGAAGAGAACACACATGCAATGACACTAGTGGATCCATATGTGGTATGTGAAAAGAACACACATGCAATGACTCCAGTTGTTGTTAGTAAAAAGAACACACATGCAATGACACTGGTGGATCCATGTGTGGTCTCTAAAGAGAACACACATGTAATGACTCTAGCTGTGGTTAAGGAGAAGAACACACATGCAATGACACTCTTGGATCCATATGTGGTATGTGAAAAGAACACACATGCAATGACGCCAGTTGTTGTTAGTAAAAAGAGCACACATGAAATTACACCGGTGGATCCATGTGTGGTCTCTAAAGAGAACACACATAAAATGACACTGCTGGATCCATATATGGTATTTCAAAAGAACACACATGCAATGACTCCAGTTGTTGTTAGTAAAAAGAACACACATGCAATGACACTGTTGGATCCATGTGAGGTCTCTAAAGAGAACACACATGTAATGACTCTAGCTGTGGTTAATGAGAAGAACACACATTTCACTGACACTGGTGGATCCATATGTGGTATGTGAAAAGAACACACATGCAATGACGCCAGTTGTTGTTAGTAAAAAGAGCACACATGCAATTACACTGGTGGATCCATGTGTGGTCTCTAAAGAGAACACACATAAAATGACACTGGTGGATCCATATATGGTATTTCAAAAGAACAAGCATGCAATGACTCCAGTTGTTGTTAGTAAAAAGAACACACATGCAATGACACTGTTGGATCCATGTGAGGTCTCTCAAGAGAACACACATGCAATGACTCTAGCTATGATTAATGAGAAGAACACACATTTCAATGACACTGGTGGATCCATATGTGGTATGTGAAAAGAATAGTCATGAAATGACTCCAATTGTTATTAGTAAAAAGAACACACATGCAATGACACTGGTGGATCCATGTGTGGTCTCTGAAGAGAACACACATGCAATGACACTAGTGGATCCATATGTGGTATGTGAAAAGAACACACATCCAGTGACTCCGGTTGTTGTTAGTAAAAAGAACACACATGCAATGACACTGGTGGATCCATGAGTGGTCTCTGAAGAGAACACACATTTCAATGACACTAGTGGATCCATATGTGGTATGTGAAAAGAACAGACATGCAATGACTCCAGTGGTTGTTAGTAAAAAGAACACACATGAAATGAAACTAGTGGATCCATGTGTGGTCTCTGAAGAGAACACACATGTAATGACTCTAGCTGTGGTTAATGAGAAGAACACACATTTCAATGACACTGGTGGATCCATATGTGGTATGTGAAAAGAACAGTCATGAAATTACTCCAGTTGTAGTTAGTAAAAAGAGCACACATGCAATGACACTGGTGGATCCATGTGTGGTCTCTGAAAAGAACACACATACAATGACACTGGTGGATCCATATGTGGTATGTCAAAAGAACACACATGCAATGACTCCAGTTGTTGTTAGTAAAAAGAACACACATGCAATGACACTGTTGGATCCATGTGAGGTCTCTCAAGAGAACCCACATGCAATGACTCTAGCTATGGTTAATGAGAAGAACACACATTTCAATGACACTGGTGGATCCATATGTGGTATGTGAAAAGAATAGTCATGAAATGACTCCAATTGTTATTAGTAAAAAGAACACGCATGCAATGACACTGGTGGATCCATGTGTGGTCTCTGAAGAGAACACACATGCAATGACACTAGTGGATCCATATGTGGTATGTGAAAAGAACACACATGCAATGACTCCAGTTGTTGTTAGTAAAAAGAACACACATGCAATGACACTGGTGGATCCATGTGTGGTCTCTAAAGAGAACACACATGTAATGACTCTAGCTGTGGTTAAGGAGAAGAACACACATGCAATGACACTGTTGGATCCATATGTGGTATGTGAAAAGAACACACATGCAATGACGCCAGTTGTTGTTAGTAAAAAGAGCACACATGAAATTACACCGGTGGATCCATGTGTGGTCTCTAATGAGAACACACATAAAATGACACTGGTGGATCCATATATGGTATTTCAAAAGAACACACATGCAATGACTCCAGTTGTTGTTAGTAAAAAGAACACACATGCAATGACACTGTTGGATCCATGTGAGGTCTCTAAAGAGAACACACATGTAATGACTCTAGCTGTGGTTAATGAGAAGAACACACATTTCACTGACACTGGTGGATCCATATGTGGTATGTGAAAAGAACACACATGCAATGACGCCAGTTGTTGTTAGTAAAAAGAGCACACATGCAATTACACTGGTGGATCCATGTGTGGTCTCTAAAGAGAACACACATAAAATGACACTGGTGGATCCATATATGGTATTTCAAAAGAACAAGCATGCAATGACTCCAGTTGTTGTTAGTAAAAAGAACACACATGCAATGACACTGTTGGATCCATGTGAGGTCTCTCAAGAGAACACACATGCAATGACTCTAGCTATGATTAATGAGAAGAACACACATTTCAATGACACTGGTGGATCCATATGTGGTATGTGAAAAGAATAGTCATGAAATGACTCCAATTGTTATTAGTAAAAAGAACACACATGCAATGACACTGGTGGATCCATGTGTGGTCTCTGAAGAGAACACACATGCAATGACACTAGTGGATCCATATGTGGTATGTGAAAAGAACACACATCCAGTGACTCCGGTTGTTGTTAGTAAAAAGAACACACATGCAATGACACTGGTGGATCCATGAGTGGTCTCTGAAGAGAACACACATTTCAATGACACTAGTGGATCCATATGTGGTATGTGAAAAGAACAGACATGCATTGACTCCAGTGGTTGTTAGTAAAAAGAACACACATGAAATGAAACTAGTGGATCCATGTGTGGTCTCTGAAGAGAACACACATGTAATGACTCTAGCTGTGGTTAATGAGAAGAACACACATTTCAATGACACTGGTGGATCCATATGTGGTATGTGAAAAGAACAGTCATGAAATTACTCCAGTTGTAGTTAGTAAAAAGAGCACACATGCAATGACACTGGTGGATCCATGTGTGGTCTCTGAAGAGAACACACATACAATGACACTAGTGGATCCATATGTGGTATGTCAAAAGAACACACATGCAATGCCTCCAGTTGTTGTTAGTAAAAAGAACACACATGCAATGACACTGGTGGATCCATGTGTGGTCTCTGAAGAGAACACACATGTAATGACTCTAGCTGTGGTTAAGGAGAATAACACACATGCAATGACACTGTTGGATCCATATGTGGTATGTGAAAAGAATAATCATGAAATGACTCTAGTTGTTGTTAGTAAAAAAACACACATGCAATGACACTGGTGGATCCATGTGTGGTATCTGAAGAGAACACACATGCAATGACACTGGTGGATCCATATGTGGTATGTGAAAACAACCCACATGCAATGACTCCAGTTGTTGTTAGTAAAAAGAACACACATGAAATGACACTGGTGGATCCATATGTGGTCTCTGAAGAGAACACACATGGAATGACTCTAGATGTGGATAATTAGAAGAACACACATTTCAATGACACTAGTGGATCCATATGTGGTATGTGAAAAGAACAGTCATGAAATTACTCTAGTTGTAGTTAGTAAAAAGAGCACACATGCAATGACACTGGTGGATCCATGTGTGGTCTCTGAAGAGAACACACATACAATGACACTGGTGGATCCATATGTGGTATGTCAAAAGAACACACATGCAATGACTCCAGTTGTTGTTAGTAAAAAGAACACGCATGTAATGACACTGGTGGATCCATGTGTGGTCTCTAAAGAGAACACACATGCAATGACTCTATCTATGTTTAATGAGAAGAGCACACATTTCAATGACACTGGTGGATCCATATGTGGTATGTGAAAAGAACACACATGCAATGACTCTAGGTGTTGTTAGTAAAAAGAACACACATGCAATGACACTGGTGGATCCATGTGTAGTCTCTAAAGAGAACACATATTTCAATGACACTGGTGGATCTATATGTGGTGTGTGAAAAGAACACATGCAATGACTCCAGTGGTTGTTAGTAAAAAGAACACACATGAAATGAAACTAGTGGATCCATGTGTGGTCTCTGAAGAGAACACACATGTAATGACTCTAGCTGTGGTTAATGAGAAGAACACACATTTCAATGACACTGGTGGATCCATATGTGGTATGTGAAAAGAACAGTCATGAAATTACTCCAGTTGTAGTTAGTAAAAAGAGCACACATGCAATGACACTGGTGGATCCATGTGTGGTCTCTGAAGAGAACACACATACAATGACACTAGTGGATCCATATGTGGTATGTCAAAAGAACACACATGCAATGCCTCCAGTTGTTGTTAGTAAAAAGAACACACATGCAATGACACTGGTGGATCCATGTGTGGTCTCTGAAGAGAACACACATGTAATGACTCTAGCTGTGGTTAAGGAGAATAACACACATGCAATGACACTGTTGGATCCATATGTGGTATGTGAAAATAATAATCATGAAATGACTCTAGTTGTTGTTAGTAAAAAAACACACATGCAATGACACTGGTGGATCCATGTGTGGTATCTGAAGAGAACACACATGCAATGACACTGGTGGATCCATATGTGGTATGTGAAAACAACCCACATGCAATGACTCCAGTTGTTGTTAGTAAAAAGAACACACATGAAATGACACTGGTGGATCCATATGTGGTCTCTGAAGAGAACACACATGGAATGACTCTAGATGTGGATAATTAGAAGAACACACATTTCAATGACACTAGTGGATCCATATGTGGTATGTGAAAAGAACAGTCATGAAATTACTCTAGTTGTAGTTAGTAAAAAGAGCACACATGCAATGACACTGGTGGATCCATGTGTGGTCTCTGAAGAGAACACACATACAATGACACTGGTGGATCCATATGTGGTATGTCAAAAGAACACACATGCAATGACTCCAGTTGTTGTTAGTAAAAAGAACACGCATGTAATGACACTGGTGGATCCATGTGTGGTCTCTAAAGAGAACACACATGCAATGACTCTATCTATGTTTAATGAGAAGAGCACACATTTCAATGACACTGGTGGATCCATATGTGGTATGTGAAAAGAACACACATGCAATGACTCTAGGTGTTGTTAGTAAAAAGAACACACATGCAATGACACTGGTGGATCCATGTGTGGTCTCTAAAGAGAACACATATTTCAATGACACTGGTGGATCTATATGTGGTGTGTGAAAAGAACACATGCAATGACTCAAGTTGTTGTTAGTAAAAAGAACACACATGCAATGACACTAGTGGATCCATGTGTGGTCTCGGAAGAGAACACACATGCAACGACTCTAGCTGTGGTTAATGAGAAGAACACACATTTCAATGACACTGGTGGATCCATATGTGGTATGTGAAAAGAATAGTCATGAAATGACTCCAGTTGTTGTTAGTAAAAAGAACACACATGCAATGACATTGGTGGATCCATGTGTGGTCTCTGAAGAGAACACACATGCAATGACACTGGTGGATCCATATGTGGTATGTGAAAAGAACACATATGCAATGACTCCAGTTGTTGTTAGTAAAAAGAACACACATGCAATGACACTGGTGGATCCATGTGTGGCCTCTGAAGAGAATACACATTTTCAGTGACACTAGTGGATCCATATGTGGTATTAGAAAAGAACACACATGCAATGACTCCAGTTGTTGTTAGTAAAAAGAACACACATGCAATGACACTAGTGGATCCATGTGTGGTCTCTAAAGAGAACACACATTTCAATGATACTGGTGGATCCATATGTGGTATGTGAAAAGAACACACATGCAATGACTCCAGTTGTTGTTAGTAAAAAGAACACACATGAAATGACACTGGTGGATCCATGTGTGGTCTCTGAAGAGAACACACATGCAATGACTCTATCTGTGGTTAATGAGAAGAACACACATTTCAATGACACTGGTGGATCCATATGTGGTATGTGAAAAGAATAGTCATGAAATGACTCTAGTTGTTGTTAGTAAAAAAACACACATGGAATGACACTGGTGGATCCATGTGTGGTATCTGAAGAGAACACACATGCAATGACACTGGTGGATCCATATGTGGTATGTGAAAACAACCCACATGCAATGACTCCAGTTGTTGTTAGTAAAAAGAACACACATGCAATGACACTGGTGGATCCATGTGTGGCCTCTGAAGAGAATACACATTTTCAGTGACACTGGTGGATCCATATGTGGTATTAGAAAAGAACACACATGCAATGACTCCAGTTGTTGTTAGTAAAAAGAACACACATGCAATGACACTGGTGGATCCATGTGTGGTCTCTAAAGAGAACACACATGTAATGACTCTAGCTGTGGTTAAGGAGAAGAACACACATGCAATGACACTGTTGGATCCATATGTGGTATGTGAAAAGAACACACATGCAATGACGCCAGTTGTTGTTAGTAAAAAGAGCACACATGCAATTACACTAGTGGATCCATGTGTGGTCTCTAAAGAGAACACACATAAAATGACACTGGTGGATCCATATATGGTATTTCAAAAGAACACACATGCAATGACTCCAGTTGTTGTTAGTAAAAAGAACACACATGCAATGACACTGTTGGATCCATGTGAGGTCTCTCAAGAGAACACACATGCAATGACTCTAGCTATGGTTAATGAGAAGAACACACATTTCAATGACACTGGTGGATCCATATGTGGTATGTGAAAAGAATAGTCATGAAATGACTCCAATTGTTATTAGTAAAAAGAACACACATGCAATGACACTGGTGGATCCATGTGTGGTCTCTGAAGAGAACACACATGCAATGACACTAGTGGATCCATATGTGGTATGTGAAAAGAACACACATGCAATGACTTCGGTTGTTGTTAGTAAAAAGAACACACATGCAATGACACTGGTGGATCCATGTGTGGTCTCTTAAGAGAACACGCATTTCAATGACACTAGTGGATCCATATGTGATATGTGAAAAGAACAGACATGCAATGACTCCAGTGGTTGTTAGTAAAAAGAACACACATGAAATGACACTAGTGGATCCATGTGTGGTCTCTGAAGAGAATACACATTTTCAGTGACACTGGTGGATCCATATGTGGTATTAGAAAAGAACACACATGCAATGACTCCAGTTGTTGTTATTAAAAAGAACACACATGCAATGACACTGGTGGATCCATGTGTGGCCTCTGAAGAGAATACACATTTTCAGTGACACTGGTGGATCCATATGTGGTATTAGAAAAGAACACACATGCAATGACTCCAGTTGTTATTAGTAAAAAGAACACACATGCAATGACACTGGTGGATCCATGTGTGGTCTCTAAAGAGAACACACATGTAATGACTCTAGCTGTGGTTAAGGAGAAGAACACACATGCAATGACACTATTGGATCCATATGTGGTATGTGAAAAGAACACACATGCAATGACGCCAGTTGTTGTTAGTAAAAAGAGCACACATGCAATTACACTGGTGGATCCATGTGTGGTCTCTAAAGAGAACACACATAAAATGACACTGGTGGACCCATATATGGTATTTCAAAAGAACACACATGCAATGACTCCAGTTGTTGTTAGTAAAAAGAACACACATGCAATGACACTGTTGGATCCATGTGAGGTCTCTCAAGAGAACACACATGCAATGAATCTAGCTATGGTTAATGAGAAGAACACACATTTCAATGACACTGGTGGATCCATATGTGGTATGTGAAAAGAATAGTCATGAAATGACTCCAATTGTTATTAGTTAAAAGAACACACATGCAATGACACTGGTGGATCCATCTGTGGTCTCTGAAGAGAACACACATGCAATGACACTAGTGGATCCATATGTGGTATGTGAAAAGAACACACATGCAATGACTCCGGTTGTTGTTAGTAAAAAGAACACACATGCAATGACACTGGTGGATCCATGTGTGGTCTCTAAAGAGAACACACATTTCAATGACACTAGTGGATCCATATGTGGTATGTGAATAGAACAGACATGCAATGACTCCAGTGGTTGTTAGTAAAAAGAACACACATGAAATGACACTAGTGGATACATGTGTGGTCTCTGAAGAGAACACTCATGTAATGACTCTAGCTGTGGTTAATGAGAAGAACACACATTTCAATGACACTCGTGGATCCATATGTGGTATGTGAAAAGAACAGTCATGAAATTACTCCAGTTGTAGTTAGTAAAAAGAGCACACATGCAATGACACTGGTGGATCCATGTGTGGTCTCTGAAGAGAACACACATACAAAGACACTGGTGGATCCATATGTGGTATGTCAAAAGAACACACATGCAATGACTCCAGTTGTTGTTAGTAAAAAGAACACGCATGTAATGACACTGGTGGATCCATGTGTGGTCTCTGAAGAGAACACACATGCAATGACTCTATCTGTGTTTAATGAGAAGACCACACATTTCAATGACACTGGTGGATCCATATGTGGTATGTGAAAAGAACACACATGCAATGACTCTAGGTGTTGTTAGTAAAAAGAACACACATGCAATGACACTGGTGGATCCATGTGTGGTCTCTAAAGAGAACACACATTTCAATGACACTGGTGGATCTATATGTGGTATGTGAAAAGAACACATGCAATGACTCAAGTTGTTGTTAGTAAAAAGAACACACATGCAATGACACTGGTGGATCCATGTGTGGTCTCTGAAGAGAACACACATGCAATGACTCTAGATTTGGTTAATGAGAAGAACACACATTTCAATGACACTGGTGGATCCATATGTGGTATGTGAAAAGAATAGTCATGAAATGACTCCAGTTGTTGTTAGTAAAACGAACACACATGCAATGACACTGGTGGATCCATGTCTAGTCTCTGAAGAGAACACACATGCAATGACACTGGTGGATCCATATGTGGTATGTGAAAAGAACACATATGCAATGACTCCAGTTGTTGTTAGTAAAAAGAACACACATGCAATGACACTGGTGGATCCATGTGTGGTCTCTAAAGAGAACACACATTTCAATGACACTGGTGGATCCATATGTGGTATGTAAAAATAACACACATGCATTGACTCCAGTTGTTGTTAGTAAAAATAACACACATGCAATGACACTGGTGGATCCATGTGTGGTCTCTAAAGAGAACACACATTTCAATGATACTGGTGGATCCATATGTGGTATGTGAAAAGAACACACATGCAATGACTCCAGTTGTTGTTAGTAAAAAGAACACACATGAAATGACACTGGTGGATCCATGTGTGGTCTCTGAAGAGAACACACATGCAATGACTCTAGCTGTGGTTAATGAGAAGAACACACATTTCAATGACACTGGTGGATCCATATGTGGTATGTGAAAAGAATAGTCATGAAATGACTCCAGTTGTTGTTAGTAAAAAACACACATGCAATGGCACTGGTGGATCCATGTGTGGTATCTGAAGAGAACACACATGCAATGACACTGGTGGATCCATATGTGGTATGTGAAAACAACCCACATGCAATGACTCCAGTTGTTGTTAGTAAAAAGAACACACATGCAATGACACTGGTGGATCCATGTGTGGTCTCTGAAAAGAACACACATGCAATGACTCTAGCTGTGGTTAATGAGAAGAACACACATTTCAATGACACTGGTGGTTCCATATGTGGTATGTGAAAAGAATAGTCATGAAATGACTCCAGTTGTTGTTAGTAAAAAGAACACACATGCAATGACACTGGTGGATTCATGTGTGGTCTCTGAAGAGAACACACATGCAATGACACTGGTGGATCCATGTGTGGTATCTGAAGAGAACACACATGCAATGACACTGGTGGATCCATATGTGGTATGTGAAAACAACCCACATGCAATGACTCCAGTTGTTGTTAGTAAAAAGAGCACACATGCAATGACTCTAGCTGTGGTTAATGAGAAGAACACACATTTCAATGACACTGGTGGATCCATATGTGGTATGTGAAAAGAATAGTCATGAAATGACTCCAGTTGTTGTTAGAAAAAAGAACACACATGCAATGGCACTGGTGGATCCATGTGTGGTCTCTGAAGAGAACACACATGCAATGACACTGTTGGATCCATATGTGGTATGTGAAAATAACACACATGCAATGACACCAGTGGTTGTTAGTAAAAAGAGCACACATGCAATTACACTGGTGGATCCATGTGTGGTCTCTAAAGAGAACACACATAAAATGACACTGGTGGATCCATATATGGTATTTCAAAAGAACACACATGCAATGACTCATGTTTTTGTTAGTCAAAATAACACACATGCAATGACACTGTTGGATCCATGTGAGGTCTCTCAAGAGAACACACATGCAATGACTCTAGATATGGTTAATGAGAAGAACACACATTTCAATGACACTGGTGGATCCATATGTGGTATGTGAAAAGAATAGTCATGAAATGACTCCAATTGTTATTAGTAAAAGGACACACCTGCAATGACACTGGTGGATCCATGTGTGGTCTCTGAAGAGAACACACATGCAATGACACTAGTGGATCCATATGTGGTATGTGAAAAGAACACACATGCAATGACTCCGGTTGTTGTTAGTAAAAAGAACACACATGCAATGACACTGGTGGATCCATGTGTGGTCTCTGAAGAGAACACACATTTCAATGACACTAGTGGATCCATATGTGGTATGTGAAAAGAACAGACATGCAATGACTCTAGTGGTTGTTAGTAAAAAGAACACACATGAAATGACACTAGTGGATCCATGTGTGGTCTCTGAAGAGAACACACATGTAATGACTCTAGCTGTGGTTAATAAGAAGAACACACATTTCAATGACACTGGTGGATCCATATGTGGTATGTGAAAAGAACAGTCATGAAATTACTCCAGTTGTAGTTAGTAAAAAGAGCACACATGCAATGACACTGGTGGATCCATGTGTGGTCTCTGAAGAGAACACACATACAATGACACTGGTGGATCCATATGTGGTATGTCAAAAGAACACACATGCAATGACTCCAGTTGTTGTTAGTAAAAAGAAAACGCATGTAATGACACTGGTGGATCCATGTGTGGTCTCTGAAGAGAACACACATGCAATGACTCTATCTGTGTTTAATGAGAAGAGCACACATTTCAATGACACTGGTGGATCCATATGTGGTATGTGAAAAGAACACACATGCAATGACTCTAGGTGTTGTTAGTAAAAAGAACACACATGCAATGACACTGGTGGATCCATGTGTGGTCTCTAAAGAGAACAAACATTTCAATGACACTGGTGGATCTATATGTGGTATGTGAAAAGAACACATGCAATGACTCAAGTTGTTGTTAGTAAAAAGAACACACATGCAATGACACTGGTGGATCCATGTGTGGTCTCTGAAGAGAACACACATGCAATGACTCTAGCTTTGGTTAATGAGAAGAACACACATTTCAATGACACTGGTGGATCCATATGTGGTATGTGAAAAGAATAGTCATGAAATGACTCTAGTTGTTGTTAGTAAAAAGAACACACATGCAATGACACTGGTGGATCCATGTGTGGTCTCTGAAGAGAACACGCATGCAATGACACTGGTGGATCCATATGTGGTATGTGAAAAGAACACATATGCAATGACTCCAGTTGTTGTTAGTAAAAAGAACACACATGCAATGACACTGGTGGATCCATGTGTGGTCTCTAAAGAGAACACACATTTCAATGACACTGGTGGGTCCATATGTGGTATGTGAAAAGAACACAATGCAATGACTCAAGTTGTTGTTAGTAAAAAGAACACACATGCAATGACACTGGTGGATCCATGTGTGGTCTCTAAAGAGAACACACATTTCAATGATACTGGTGGATCCATATGTGGTATGTGAAAAGAACACACATGCAATGACTCTAGTTGTTGTTAGTAAAATGAACACACATGAAATGACACTGGTGGATCCATGTGTGGTCTCTGAAGAGAACACAGATGCAATGACTCTAGCTGTGGTTAATGAGAAGAACACACATTTCAATGACACTGGTGGATCCATATGTGGTATGTGAAAAGAATAATCAAGAAATGACTCCAGTTGTTGTTAGTAAAAAAACACATGCAATGGCACTGGTGGATCCATGTGTGGTATCTGAAGAGAACACACATGCAATGACACTGGTGGATCCATATGTGGTATGTGAAAACAACCCACATGCAATGACTCCAGTTGTTGTTAGTAAAAAGAACACACATGCAATGACACTGGTGGATCCATGTGTGGTGTCTGAAGAGAACACACATGCAATGACTCTAGCTGTGGTTAATGAGAAGAACACACATTTCAATGACACTGGTGGATCCATATGTGGTATGTGAAAAGAATAGGCATGAAATGACTCCAGTTGTTGTTAGTAAAAAGAACACACATGCAATGACACTGGTGGATTCATGTGTGTTCTCTGAAGAGAACACACATGCAATGACACTGGTGGATCCATGTGTGGTATCTGAAGAGAACACACATGCAATGACACTGGTGGATCCATATGTGGTATGTGAAAACCACCCACATGCAATGACTCCAGTTATTGTTAGTAAAAATAACACACATGCAATGACACTGGTGGATCAGTGTGTGGTCTCTGAAGAGAACACACATGCAATGACTCTAGCTGTGGTTAATGAGAAGAACACACATTTCAATGACACTGGTGGATCCATATGTGGTATGTGAAAAGAATAGTCATGAAATGACTCCAGTTGTTGTTAGAAAAAAGAACACACATGCAATGACACTGGTGGATTCATGTGTGGTCTCTGAAGAGAACATACATGCAATGACACTGGTGGATCCATATGTGGTATGTGAAAAGAACACATATGTAATGACTCAAGTTGTTGTTAGTAAAAAGAACACACATACAATGACACTGGTGGATCCATGTGTGGTCTCTAAAGAGACCACACATTTCAATGACACTGGTGGATCTATAGGTGGTATGTGAAAAGAACACACATGCAATGACTCCAATTGTTGTTAGTAAAAAGAACACACATGCAATGACACTGGTGGATCCATGTGTGGTCTCTGAAAAGAACACACATGCAATGACTCTAGCTGTGGTTAATGAGAAGAACACACATTTCAATGACACTGGTGGTTCCATATGTGGTATGTGAAAAGAATAGTCATGAAATGACTCTAGTTGTTGTTAGTAAAAAGAACACACATGCAATGACACTGGTGGATTCATGTGTGGTCTCTGAAGAGAACACACATGCAATGACACTGGTGGATCCATGTGTGGTATCTGAAGAGAACACACATGCAATGACACTGGTGGATCCATATGTGGTATGTGAAAACAACCCACATGCAATGACTCCAGTTGTTGTTAGTAAAAAGAACACACATGCAATGACACTGGTGGATCCATGTGTGGTGTCTGAAGAGAACACACATGCAATGACTCTAGCTGTGGTTAATGAGAAGAACACACATTTCAATGACACTGGTGGATCCATATGTGGTATGTGAAAAGAATAGGCATGAAATGACTCCAGTTGTTGTTAGTAAAAAGAACACACATGCAATGACACTGGTGGATTCATGTGTGGTCTCTGAAGAGAACACACATGCAATGACACTGGTGGATCCATGTGTGGTATCTGAAGAGAACACACATGCAATGACACTGGTGGATCCATATGTGGTATGTGAAAACCACCCACATGCAATGACTCCAGTTATTGTTAGTAAAAATAACACACATGCAATGACACTGGTGGATCAGTGTGTGGTCTCTGAAGAGAACACACATGCAATGACTCTAGCTGTGGTTAATGAGAAGAACACACATTTCAATGACACTGGTGGATCCATATGTGGTATGTGAAAAGAATAGTCATGAAATGACTCCAGTTGTTGTTAGAAAAAAGAACACACATGCAATGACACTGGTGGATTCATGTGTGGTCTCTGAAGAGAACATACATGCAATGACACTGGTGGATCCATATGTGGTATGTGAAAAGAACACATATGTAATGACTCAAGTTGTTGTTAGTAAAAAGAACACACATACAATGACACTGGTGGATCCATGTGTGGTCTCTAAAGAGACCACACATTTCAATGACACTGGTGGATCTATAGGTGGTATGTGAAAAGAACACACATGCAATGACTCCAATTGTTGTTAGTAAAAAGAACACACATGCAATGACACTGGTGGATCCATGTGTGGTCTCTGAAAAGAACACACATGCAATGACTCTAGCTGTGGTTAATGAGAAGAACACACATTTCAATGACACTGGTGGTTCCATATGTGGTATGTGAAAAGAATAGTCATGAAATGACTCCAGTTGTTGTTAGTAAAAAGAACACACATGCAATGACACTGGTGGATTCATGTGTGGTCTCTGAAGAAAACACACATGCAATGACACTGGTGGATCCATGTGTGGTATCTGAAGAGAACACACATGCAATGACACTGGTGGATCCATATGTGGTATGTGAAAACAACCCACATGCAATGACTCCAGTTGTTGTTAGTAAAAAGAGCACACATGCAATGACTCTAGCTGTGGTTAATGAGAAGAACACACATTTCAATGACACTGGTGGATCCATATGTGGTATGTGAAAAGAATAGTCATGAAATGACTCCAGTTGTTGTTAGAAAAAAGAACACACATGCAATGGCACTGGTGGATCCATGTGTGGTCTCTGAAGAGAACACACATGCAATGACACTGGTGGATCCATATGTGGTATGTGAAAACAACCCACATGCAATGACTCCAGTTGTTGTTAGTAAAAAGAACACACATGCAATGACACTGGTGGATCCATGTGTGGTGTCTGAAGAGAACACACATGCAATGACTCTAGCTGTGGTTAATGAGAAGAACACACATTTCAATGACACTGGTGGATCCATATGTGGTATGTGAAAAGAATAGGCATGAAATGACTCCAGTTGTTGTTAGTAAAAAGAACACACATGCAATGACACTGGTGGATTCATGTGTGGTCTCTGAAGAGAACACACATGCAATGACACTGGTGGATCCATGTGTGGTATCTGAAGAGAACACACATGCAATGACACTGGTGGATCCATATGTGGTATGTGAAAACCACCCACATGCAATGACTCCAGTTATTGTTAGTAAAAATAACACACATGCAATCACACTGGTGGATCAGTGTGTGGTCTCTGAAGAGAACACACATGCAATGACTCTAGCTGTGGTTAATGAGAAGAACACACATTTCAATGACACTGGTGGATCCATATGTGGTATGTGAAAAGAATAGTCATGAAATGACTCCAGTTGTTGTTAGAAAAAAGAACACACATGCAATGACACTGGTGGATTCATGTGTGGTCTCTGAAGAGAACATACATGCAATGACACTGGTGGATCCATATGTGGTATGTGAAAAGAACACATATGTAATGACTCAAGTTGTTGTTAGTAAAAAGAACACACATACAATGACACTGGTGGATCCATGTGTGGTCTCTAAAGAGACCACACATTTCAATGACACTGGTGGATCTATAGGTGGTATGTGAAAAGAACACACATGCAATGACTCCAATTGTTGTTAGTAAAAAGAACACACATGCAATGACACTGGTGGATCCATGTGTGGTCTCTAAAGAGAACACACATTTCAATGATACTGGTGGATCCATATGTGGTATGTGAAAAGAACACACATGCAATGACTCCAGTTGTTGTTAGTAAAAAGAACACACATGAAATGACACTGGTGGATCCATGTGTGGTCTCTTAAGAGAACACACATGCAATGACTCTAGCTGTGGTTAATGAGAAGAACACACATTTCAATGACACTGGTGGATCCATATGTGGTATGTGAAAAGAATAGTCATGAAATGACTCCAGTTGTTGTTAGTAAAAAAACACACATGCAATAACACTGGTGGATCCATGTGTGGTATCTAAAGAGAACACACATGCAATGACACTGGTGGGTCCATATGTGGTATGTGAAAACAACCCACATGAAATGACTCCAGTTGTTGTTAGTAAAAAGAACACACATGCAATGACACTGGTGGATCCATGTGTGGTCTCTGAAAAAACACACATGCAATGACTCTAGCTGTGGTTAATGAGAAGAACACACATTTCAATGACACTGGTGGATCCATATGTTGTATGTGAAAAGAATAGTCATGAAATGACTCCAATAGTTATTAGTAAAAAGAACACACATGCAATGACACTGGTGGATTCATGTGTGGTCTCTGAAGAGAACACACATGCAATGACACTGGTGGATCCATGTGTGGTATCTGAAGAGAACACACATGCAATGACACTGGTGGATCCATATGTGGTATGTGAAAACAACCCACATGCAATGACTCCAGTTGTTGTTAGTAAAAAGAACATACATGCAATGACACTGGTGGATCCATGTGTGGTCTTTGAAGAGAACACACATGCAATGACTCTAGCTGTGGTTAATGAGAAGAACACACATTTCAATGACACTGGTGGATCCATATGTGGTATGTGAAAAGAATAGTCATGAAATGACTCCAATTGTTATTAGTAAAAATTACACACATGCAATGACACTGGTGGATTCATGTGTGGTCTCTGAAAAGAACACACATGCAATGACACTAGTGGATCCATATGTGGTATGTGAAAAGAACACATATGCAATGACTCCAGTTGTTGTTAGTAAAAAGAACACACATGCAATGACACTGGTGGATCCATGTGTGGTCTCTAAAGAGAACACACATTTCAATGACACTAGTGGATCCATAGGTGGTATGTGAAAAGAACACACATGCAATGACTCCAATTGTTGTTAGTAAAAATAACACACATGCAATGACACTGGTGGATCCATGTGTGGTCTCTAAAGAGAACACACATTTCAATGATACTGGTGGATCCATATGTGGTATGTGAAAAGAACACACATGCAATGACTCTAGTTGTTGTTAGTAAAAAGAACACACATGAAATGACACTGGTGGATCCATGTGTGGTCTCTGAAGAGAACACACATGCAATGACTCTAGTTGTGGTTAATGAGAAGAACACACATTTCAATGACACTGGTGGATCCATATGTGGTATGTGCAAAGAATAGTCATGAAATGACTCCAGTTGTTGTTAGTAAAAAAATACACATGCAATGACACTGGTGGATCCATGTGTGGTATCTAAAGAGAACACACATGCAACGACACTGGTGGATCCATATGTGGTATGTGAAAACAACCCACATGCAATAACTCCAGTTGTTGTTAGTAAAAAGAACACACATGCAATGACACTGTTGGATCCATGTGTGGCCTCTGAAGAGAATACACATTTTCAGTGACACTGGTGGATCCATATGTGGTATTAGAAAAGAACACACATGCAATGACTCCAGTTGTTATTACTAAAAAGAACACACATGCAATGACTCCAGTTGTTATTACTAAAAAGAACACACATGCAATGACACTGGTGGATCCATATGTGGTATTAGAAAAGAACACACATGCAATGACTCCAGTTGTTGTTACTAAAAAGAACACACATGCAATGACACTGGTGGATCCATGTGTGGTCTCTAAAGAGAACACACATGTAATGACTCTAGCTGTGGTTAATGAGAAGAACACACATTTCACTGACACTGGTGGATCCATATGTGGTATGTGAAAAGAACACACATGCAATGACTCCAGTTGTTGTTAGTAAAAAGAACACACATGCAATGACACTGCTGGATCCATGTGTGGTCTCTAAAGAGAACACACATTTCAATGATACTGGTGGATCCATATGTGGTATGTGAAAAGAACACACATGCAATAACTCCAGTTGTTGTTAGTAAAAAGAACACACATGAAATGACACTGGTGGATCCATGTGTGGTCTCTGAAGAGAACACACATGCAATGACTCTAGCTGTGGTTAACTAGAAGAACACACATTTCAATGACACTGGTGGAGCCATATGTGGTATGTGAAAAGAATAGTCATGAAATGACTCCAGTTGTTGTTAGTAAAAAAACACACATGCAATGATACTTGTGGATCCATGTGTGGTATCTGAAGAGAACACACATGCAATGACACTGGTGGATCCATATGTGGCATGTGAAAACAACCCACATGCAATGACTCCAGTTGTTGTTAGTAAAAAGAACACACCTGTAATGACACTGGTGGATCCATGTGTGGTCTCTAAAGAGAACACACATGTAATGACTCTAGCTGTGGTTAATGAGAAGAACACACATTTCACTAACACTGGTGGATCCATATGTGGTATGTGAAAAGAACACATGCAATGACTCCAGTTGTTGTTAGTAAAAAGAACACACATGCAATGACACTGGTGGATCCATGTGTGGTCTCGTAAAGCTATGGTTAATGAGAAGAACACACATTTCAATGACACTGGTGGATCCATATGTGGTATGTGAAAATAATACTCATGAAATGACTCCAGTTGTAGTTAGTAAAAAGAGCACACATGCAATTACACTGGTGGATCCATGTGTTGTCTCTGAAGAGAACACACATACAATGACACTGGTGGATCCATATGTGGTATGTCAAAATAACACACATGCAATAGCACTGGTGGATCCATGTGTGGTCTCTGAAGAGAACACACATGCAATGACTCTATCTATGGCTAATGGGAAGAGCACACATTTCAATGACACTGGTGGATCCATATGTGGTATGTGAAAAGAACACACATGCAATGTCTCTAGGTGTTGTTAGTAAAAAGAACACACTTGCAATGACACTGGTGGATCTATATGTGGTATGTGAAAAGAACACATGCAATGAGTCAAGTTGTTGTTAGTAAAAAGAACACACATGCAATGACACTGGTGGATCCATGTGTGGTCTCTGAAGAGAACACACATGCAATGACTCTAGCTGTGGTTAATGAGAAGAACACACATTTCAATGACACTGGTGGATCCATAGGTGGTATATGAAAAGAATAGTCATGAAATGACTCCAGTTATTGTTAGTCAAAAGAACACACATGCAATGACATTGGTGGATCCATGTGCGGTCTCTGAAGAGAACACACATGCAATGACACTGTTGGACCCATATGTGGTATGTGAAAAGAACACACATGCACTGACTCCAGCTATTGTTAGTAAAAAGAACACACATGCAATGACACTGGTGGATCCATGTGTGGTCTCTGAAGAGAATACACATTTCAGTGACACTGGTGGATCCATATGTGGTATTAGAAAAGAACACACATGCAATGACTCAAGTTGTTGTTAGTAAAAGGAACACACATGCAGTGACACTGGTGGATCCATGTGTGGTCTCTGAAGAGGACACACATGTAATGACTCTAGCTGTGGTTAATGAGAAGAACACACATTTCAATGACACTGGTGGATCCATAGGTGGTATATGAAAAGAATAGTCATGAAATGACTCCAGTTGTTGTTAGTCAAAAGAACACACATGCAATGACATTGGTGGATCCATGTGCGGTCTCTAAAGAGAACACACATGCAATGACACTGTTGGACCCATATGTGGTATGTGAAAATAACACACATGCAATGACTCCAGTTGTTGTTAGTAAAAAGAACACACATGCAATGACACTGGTGGGTCCATGTGTGGTCTCTAAAGAGAACACACATTTCAATGACACTGGTGGATCCATATGTGGTATGTGAAAAGAACACACATGCAATGACTCCAGTTTTTGTTAGTAAAAAGAACACACATGAAATGACACTGGTGGATCCATGTGTTGTCTCTGAAGAGAACACACATGCAATGACTCTAGCTGTGGTTAATGAGAAGAACGCACATTTAAATGACACTTGTGGATCCATATGTGGTATGTGAAAAGAATAGTCATGAAATGACTCTAGTTATTGTTAGTAAAAACAACACACATGTAATGACACTGGTGGATCCATGTATGGTCTCTGAAGAGAACACACATGCAATGACACTGGTGGATCCACATGTGGTATGTGAAAAGAACACACATGCACTGACTCCAGCTATTGTTAGTAAAAAGAACACACATGCAATGACACTGGTGGATCCATGTGTGGTCTCTGAAGAGAATACACATTTCAGTGACACTGGTGGATCCATATGTCGTATTAGAAAAGAACACACATGCAATGACTCAAGTTGTTGTTAGTAAAAGGAACACACATGCAGTGACACTGGTGGATCCATGTGTGGTCTCTGAAGAGGACACACATGTAATGACTCTAGCTGTGGTTAATGAGAAGAACACACATTTCAATGACACTGGTGGATCCATATGTGGTATGTGAATAGAATAGTCATGAAATGACTCCAGTTGTAGTTGGTAAAAAGAGCACACATGCAATTACACTGGTGGATCCATTTGTGGTCTCTGAAGAGAACACACATAAAATGACACTGGTGGATCCATATGTGGTATGTCAAAAGAACACACATGCAATGACTCCAGTTGTTGTTAGTAAAAAAACACACATGCAATGACACTGGTGGATCCATGTGTTGTCTTTGAAGAGAACGCACATGCAATGACACTGGTGGATCCATATGTGGCATGTGAAAAGAACACACATGCAATGACTCTAGTTGTTGTATGTAAAAAGAACACACATGCAATGACACTGGAGGATCCATGTGTGGTATCTGAAGAGAACACACATTTCAATGACACTGGTGGATCCATATGTGGTATGTCAAAAGAACACACATGCAATGACTCCAGGCATTGTTAGCAAAAAGAACACACATGCAATGACACTGGTGGATCCATGTGTGGTCTCTGAAGAGAACACACATGCAATGACGCTAGTTGTGGTTAATGAGAAGAAAACACATTTAAATGACACTGGTGGATCCATATGTGGTATGTGAAAAGAATAGTCATGAAATGACTCTAGTTGGAGTTAGTAAAAAGAGCACACATGCAATTACACTGGTGGATCCATGTGTGGTCTCTAAAGAGAACACACATAAAATGACACTGGTGGATCCATATATGGTATTTCAAAAGAACACACATGCAATGAATCCAGTTGTTGTTAGTAAAAAGAACACACATGGAATGACACTGTTGGATCCATGTGAGGTCTCTAAAGAGAACACACATGTAGTGACTCTATTTGTGGTTAATGAGAAGAGCACACATTTCAATGACACTGGTGGATCTATATGTGGTATGTGAAAAGAACACATGCAATGACTCCAGTTGTTGTTAGTAAAAAGAACACACATGCAATGACACTGGTGGATCCATGTGTGGTCTCGTAAAGCTGTGGTTAATGAGAAGAACACACATTTCAATGACACTGGTGGATCCATATGTGGTATGTGAAAAGAATAGTCATGAAATGACTCCAGTTGTAGTTAGTAAAAAGAGCGCACATGCAATTACACTGGTGGATCCATGTGTGGTCTCTGAAGAGAACACACATACAATGACACTGGTGGATCCATATGTGGTATGTCAAAATAACACACATGCAATGACTCTAGTTGTTGTTAGTAAAAAGAACACACATGCAATGACACTGGTGGATCCATGTGTGGTCTGTGAAGAGAACACGCATGCAATGACTCTATCTGTGGTTAATGAGAAGAGCACACATTTCAATGACACTGGTGGATCCATATGTGGTATGTGAAAAGAACACACATGCAATGCCTCTAGGTGTTGTTAGTAAAAAAACACACATGCAATGAAACTGGTGGATCCATGTGTGGTCTCTGAAGAGAATACACATTTCAATGACACTGGTGGATCTATATGTGGTATGTGAAAAGAACACACGCAATGACTCAAGTTGTTGTTAGTAAAAAGAACACACATGCAATGACACTTGTGGATCCATGTGTGGTCTCTGAAGAGAACACACATGCAATGACTCTAGCTGTGGTTAACGAGAATAACACACATTTCAATGACACTGGTGTGTAGCATCCCAATTGTCTAACAATTGTAATGATACTTGGTCTAGTAATATAATGGCTACTTGAAATATATAATTGTTGCATCATCATTATATCATGCCCATGTCATCATGCCACCTTGCATTTGAGCATCATATAAAACCCTTTGATTTGGTTCTTATCTCATATGCATTATTAATTGTATTTGCCTCTTGATATTGTATTTGGATCTTGATATATTGTTTAATGCCCAAGTTGAGTTGGGGGCATATCTCTTATGAACTCCACCACCTTTCATTTCACCACCTTATAATTCCACCATCCAACTAAATATGAGCTTGGCACTTATTGGGTTTTACCTCTAGCTCATGTGGGTTAGGATGGATCCAATTCTTTTCCACATGCTCTCATCTTGGCATCATGTCGTTTTCACCTTATTGATATATGAGAGCCACATGGCCATCTTTGCATGCCTTGTGAGTGGAACCCTTTTTCCTAGCTTCCATATGGATTATTATTGGATTTATGCTCATGTGGGAATATTTTTGGGACTATTGAGCATCTAGTGGCACATACACACTAGCAAGTCCCATTTCTATTCAAACATGGTCATCTCCATCTATTTCACATGGGGCATCCTTTTTAATTCTTTTTGCTTGGCCTTTATTCCAATTTTGGGAATGCAAACTAGTAATGCCATGCAACAATATTGTTTTCACAAGAATCATCATGGCAATAAATATTTTTGCATGGGCCATGCAAGTGCCACCTTTGCTAGCTTTTGGTTTTTATTTGAATCCTGAGTGGATCATCATCTCTCTCTCTACCACCCCTTTTGGCTTGGTTCTAGTGATCTTGCTTAAACCCTATCATCACCTCCCTCTCCTTTCCTTGCTTAGATCTTGCTAGAGCTATCCTTGTTCATGCTTGATCTTATCAAAGGACCACTCCATCTAATCTCTCCTCTCTCTCTAAACCTCTCTCCTAGTCTATATCTTAGCTAAAACCAAACCCTACCCCTAATCCACATGTTGTTGCTAGATCTAGTTGGGAGCATGCTAGCTTCTAAACAAACCTAAGCCCCCACCCCTTCTCTCTTACCCTCTATCTAGGCCTCCCTATGACCTACCCTAGCTACCACCATCTCCTCTAATCTAAACCATACCCTCCCTAGAACAAAAACCCTAAGCTACCACCACATCTCCCCCTCTCGGCCTCTCTCTTCTCTCCACCTCCCTGGACCCACCTAGCACCTGACCACCACAACCCTAGCTACCCCAAACCAAACCCTACCCGAGCCTAGCTCACCCGAGGCTCCCCCAAACCCTAACCCGAGCCTACCCTCTCTCCCTCTCTTCTCTCCCTGCCTTGTGCCCCCTAGCCCGAGCCTTCCCCTGCCTCCCTGGTCTCGCCCTCTGGTCCCACCTGTAAGCCACCCCCTGCCGGCCCTGCCCCTCCCTCGACCGAGCACGTGATCGGAGAGGAGGAGAGAAAGGTGGCACCAAGGCCACCTTTAACCCTACCTGCTCCCACGGCATCTCCCCCTCTCTCTGCTACCTACCACCATCCCCTGGCTCTCCTCTGCCCCCAGATCCGCTAGCACCTCGCCCTCTTCTCCCCTTCCGCTTCCCCATCGTCTACCCCCTCATCGCCGGCCAAACCCTCGGTCTCCACCGATCCCCCTCTTACAGCCGGTGGCGTGGTGATCGTTGGTGTCGGGGAAGGCCGTGGAGCTTCCCAGCGTCGACCTGTACCCGGAGCCGAGCAAGAGGAGCCCCAGAACCCCTGAACGCCGATGACGCCGAATAGAAACCCTAGCTCGCTGGGCCTCTGCATCATCGTCGCCCTGCTGCTCGCAGTCCCGATCCAACGCCACCGACACACCCTCGGTGAGCCACGCAACCTCCCTGACATGGCCCCCTTCACCGTGAAGCCCTAGAACCGCCGGCCCTTACGTCGAACGCCCTCCGCGCGCCGCCGCTCGTTTCTGTGTGCTCGCTTCCGCCCGCTTAGCAGCCCTATCTAGTCCTCGCCCACCTCCCAGACAGCAACCCCCGCCTACCGCACTGGCAGCCGCCTCCGCGCGGAGCCCCAGGTCCAGGGATCGATCCCCGCTCCGCCTGCGCCGTGCACCGAACTGTCATTCGAGGCAGAGGAAGAGAAACAGTACCGCGGGCGCTGTTTTGCTGATACCCCCCTACACTTTTTGTTGCATCAACCCGCACTCCTTTTGGCCCACCAGTCAACCCCGTGGCGTTTTTGCAAAAAGGATCCCGAAGTTTTTGTATGCTTAACCCGTGATCCCCAGCTGGGCCACGTGGCTGGGCACGGTTCAACCACTGTCACGTGGACCCGCGTGTGCTCTGGCCCCACATGTCACTCTCAGAGGCTAGGTTAGCTCGCGGTGGGAAAATCTTTTCCTGCGCGTGTGATGCCCAGTCAGCAGAGGGCCCACCTGTCACGGACTGTGGCTAGAGCTGAGCTGAGTAACAAAAGTTTTTCTGCTATTCTGTTTTAATTCAAATCTTTTTCAAATTATTTCAAATTCAATTTAAATTCTGTTTTTAAATAACTTTTGAAATATAAATCCAAATAATACAAATAATATATGTTTTCAAATCAGAAAAATGTGAGGAATTCAAATATGCCATTCAAAATATATTTTGAACATTTAAAATTCCAAGTTTATTTAAATTACAATAAATTGCCCTTCCACCTTAATTAATTAATAACTTTTGTTTTATAACTCCAAATTTAACAAATAATATGTCTAAAATGATTAGCTCGACGAGACCTTTCTGTTTATGCATTCCATGTGGTGTTTTGAAGCATGCATCATATGAATATAAAGAGGACAGCAGCTAAATTGAGAATAAAATGGGGCCAAAGCTCAATAAAAATGCTTTATTATTGTTTCCACACCTCACCCATGCCATGCTACTTTAATGCCATGCAAATTGTGCATCATTCATCATGGCATGATTGTTTGCTTGATGCATTTATACATATGCTTGTGCACTTTATTTATGTTGGCCCTTGTTTGTTTGGTTCTTCTTCGAATAGACGCTGAGCAGGGGATATATCAAGAGAACCAGGAGCACTACCCAGATCCATCCCTTGCTTCAACTGAGCTGCCAGGCAAGCACTACCACATGCTTGCATACATATAGTACCTATTGCCTCTATCTCATTCTTGCATCATCGAGTCGCGATTGCATTAAATTGAATCCCAAGTATTGCATAGCCTTTACTTTTAAACCCCACCAAAGCTTGTTCCTCCATCCCATGAGCCATTACTACAGGAGTTGTTTGAGCCATGCGAGTCGTAGAACAGCATGTGTAGGGTATGTGAGTGTCGGATGGATAACGAGGTACCTAAAGAACTTAACCTGAGTAGTAATGGGATAACTAATGAAAGTGGCATCGGTGAGCCATATTTGCTATTTGGTTTTTCAGGCTCACTTGTGTCCCGTAGGACCCCGAGTACTTGATTCCTGTTCCTTGATTATTCGTGCTATCCACATCCGGGAGGCTTATGAACCCCCCTGAGCCAGAGCTTGATTCATTCTTATTTCTTGGGGCCACAAACTAGTTTGAGGATTTATTTACTATCCTGTACTTATGCCATGCTTTACTGCTTTATTTAAATTGTGCGAGGTACTGCACACTGTACTGTTTAGGTCCGTGACCCGTTTTAGCTGTATCGACAAGCCTAGTCACACTTTCGGGTTCCCAGTCGTTTATAGCCGGCCACACTAACCTTGAGTCCGTCTCGTAGCCAGCCAGCTTCGTTGCGGGTAGCTTAATGGGGTGGCCCCCTGAAATATTTCTAAATCCTATGATCGCTTTGTCGTGACTGCCTCGTTGGTTTTGATTTGGTTTTTCCGAGGTTGATCGAGTGTGTGTTGCTATTTGTGCACCCCTGCAGGGTAAAACTTTCTGAAAGCTGTGTCCGCGGTTATGGACGACTTGGAGCACAGTTTCTCGATCATAGACAAGAATAACTAAAGTACCGCTTTTAATTTGACTAAACAACTGACTAGTAAATAGTGCAACACTCATGGAATGGTTAATAAAACTATCAATGGATGGGGGGTTGTTCGTCCGCTTCCTCGTCGGTAAGCGAGGAGGAGGATGGATCTGTGGATATTACCCTTATTACTGTTATAACTGTTGTTATTAATTCACGGACATCCGTCTATCTCTGGTTAGGCGGATGGTTAGCGAGTATCTATAGAATTGCTAGGGTTTATCTTTTGCTGCAATTGCATCACCCCAGGTTGTGTCCCCTTTAGAGGCATAAAGTCTTGCTGAGTACCCCTAGGGTCTCACACGATAAATTGTTTGATTCAGATGAACAGGTAAACTCACAAGATGGATACTGGGTGGAAGAGACGGACAATGGTGGCAACGATCATTCGGTGTAGAGATTCCGGGAACGGGAATCCGTGAGATCTGTGGGCGGGATCTGCTTATTTATGGGGCATCTTATGCCGATTTGCTTCTTATCCGTACTCGGATTTTGTCTTTCGCTTCCGCTTGATACTTTGTTGATTGATGTATGAGGAGATGTCCTAAACTATTATATCTATCTAGGATATTTGGATCTTGCCGTATGGCGTTGCTAGATTTCCTTTCTTTTTAGATGGAATGGCTCTGATGTACTGTTGTATGGTGGCTTGCATACAAACTCATTTGTGTATGTAGTTGATCCCTTCGCCTGCCGATTACGCCGCCCGTTCTTGTCCTGATGTTTGGAAATGGTTGGGACGGCCGAAAGGTCTACCTGTGAGTGGCATTTGGGCCCCACCGTACTATTTCAACCATTTCTGTTCATCCAGGCTTGAACTAGGAGCGTAATTCACCGAGGTAGTTACAATTGGTATCAGAGCCATCCCGCCCTTCAGGGTCTCAGCCAAATGGTCGTTGTCTGTCTAGCAAATATTTTTGGTAGTTATATATACTAGAAAAAAAACAAAACGCGAGAGTAGGACTGCTTTCACTTTTCTTCTTACCCACCCACCCACCCTTTTCTGGTAAGGAAGTGTAACGTTTTCAATCCTCTTCTTAAATTCAAACTAGGATTCACGTGTTCTGGGTTCCGTAGTACCATAGGTTGTGTGTCTGTGTGTGTGTGTGTGTAATTCTTTGTCTATCTGTTGCATCCAAGTTGTTATCTTATCGGCCTTTTGGTTATCAACTGTTGGTACATTCCATACCGACAGGCTTTTGCAAACCGACGCGATCTGTCTTACTCTTTGTTAACCGACGCTATCTTCTTTGGGGTGTTCGTTTCCGTAGTTGCTAATCCTTAGGTTTATCTTGAGAAGAAGGTGTCGAGATATGTGTTTTACTTGTTCATGTGCGGAGTAATGATTTGAGTGCGGGATGGAGTCGCGATCATACCACTACTCTTATCATTCGCTCTTGTATATTGAATTAGTAGAGTCGCTAATCTTGATTCGTTAAGTGATTTTGCGCATCTATTGGTATTTTAATGCCGAAATTTGTGGAAAATTTTTCTTTGATATATTTGTGTACCACACTCCTTTTCAGTCGTGTGCGATATGCTTAATATCTTCTAGGTGCTTTGAACTTTGTTGATATTTTAATATCATCTTAGTAAATTGTATCCTTTAATTTTGATTAATTCCATCTTGGTACTATTTTGGATTATTATTATTCTCCATCATAGTACTGACTTGTGTTTTATATCAATCACAGGATGGCACCACCACGCCGTTCTGAGGAGGACATACAACCTGAACTGGGGGCAGCGTTGTCAAGCATCGCCAATGCCTTGGCAGCAATGCAGCAGAACCAGCAGCGGTTTGAGGAAAGTGTCAGGAGGAATGAGTTTATTCCGCTATCTCCACCTCCCAAGCGAGGAGACATCAAAAGCTTCCTGAAGTTCAACCCACGCCAATTTGATGTGTCTGATCAACCACTTGATGCTGATGATTGGTTGCGTGAGATGTCAAGGTTACTGGCAACTGCTGATGTTCCTGAGCAAGAATGGGTAAAGTGTGCTACTCACCTTCTGAAGGGAGATGCAGCTCTCTGGTGGGAGAATTACCTGAAGGCAAACTGCACTGGTTTTTAGCCTACTTGGGGACAGTTCACTGGAGCTTTCAAGGAGCAGTATCTGTCAGAAATTGTCATGGAGAGGATGAAGGAAGTGTTTCTCAACCTCAAGCAGGGCAATGACAATGTCAACACCTACATCAGGAACTTCATGAACCTTTCTCGTTATGGTGGCGATGAGATCTCGGATGACAAGAAGAAGCAAAAGAGGTTCAGGCAAGGGCTCAATGCATCGATTAAATATGCAATCACACATGCAAGGCCGGCGTCTTTTCTGGAACTTCAGCATACAGCTCTACAGGATGAGGCAAGTAGGCAAGTGTTTGAGGAGTCAAAGCAACACAGCCGTGATGCAGCAAGCTCTTCAGCTATGTCAGCTCCTTCTAAGCGTCGTGTCTGGGTTCCTAACACCCCACCGTCGCTCCCGGCTTCACCAAGACCTTCAAGCTTCGCGGCAAGGCCACCAAACTTCATCACTGCTGCTCCCAGGGGCTACAACCACCACTACCCTAGAGCGCCTGGCGGAGTCCCTGGCTACGTTGCTCCACGTCCACCTGGTGCTTGTTACACGTGTGGAAACACTGGGCATCAATACTGGAACTGTCCGATGAAGAACAAGGCTCTTCCTCCACCACCTCCAAGATCTGCGGCAAGCTCTCCTTTGGTTCGTGCACCACCACCTCGGGCTCTCAACATCAACACCAAGCCCGGGTCTACTGTTGCTCGTGCCAACTGTGTCAACGCCGCTCAAGCTGAGCATGCACCTGGAGTTGTGATGGGTATGCTTCCCGTTAACTCAGTCCCTGCAAGAGTTTTGTTTGATTCTGGTGCCTCGCATTCTTTTGTTTCGCATAAGTTTGCGCATGAGCAGGATCTGGACATGGTTCCTTTATCACATCGTCTGGTGGTACAATCTCCTGGTTCAAACATGAGGGCTGCTCATATCAGCCATGGCAATCAAATTGAGATTGGTGGCTCTTCGTTCTCGGCGTCCTTAATCATTCTGGGCAATTCTGACATTGATGTCATCTTGGGCATGGATTGGTTGACAGCAAATGCAGCTGCGATTGATTGTGCTGAACGCTCGGTTTCTCTGAAGATTCCTGAAGGCCATATAGTCTATTCTCCAAGTCTGACTCCTCCTATCCAGCTTTTCTTTTTGGCGGCTCTGAATGATGATGCTATGGAAGCTATTCAGAGTGTTCCGGTGGTCTGCGAGTTCCCAGATGTCTTTCCTGAAGAGTTGCCAGGTATGCCTCCGGATCGTGAGGTTGAGTTTGTTATTGAGCTTGAACCTGGTACCGCTCC
Organism: Avena sativa; assembly: GCA_916181665.1. Taxonomy (NCBI): domain Eukaryota; kingdom Viridiplantae; phylum Streptophyta; class Magnoliopsida; order Poales; family Poaceae; genus Avena; species Avena sativa. The sequence continues at coordinate 534,628,942 of OV702289.1, read as the reverse complement.
TATCTCCAAGCGGCCTTATAAGATGGGTCCTGCTGAGTTGGCTGAACTCAAACGTCAGCTTGATGAACAAGAGAAGTTGGGTTTCATTCAGCATAGTACTTCTTCTTGGGGTAGCCCAACAATCTTTGTGAAGAAGCGAGACAAGACTGATAGGCTTTGTGTTGACTATCGGGCTCTCAATGCTAAAACCATCAAGAATAAATATCCCCTTCCACGGATTAATGATCTCTTTGATCAGCTAGCTGGAGCTGTGGTATTCTCTAAGCTTGACTTGAGAAGTGGTTATCACCAAATCAAGATTCGCAAGGAAGATGTTCCTAAAACAGCTTTCACCACCTGCTATGGCCTGTATGAGTACACGGTCATGTCTTTCGGTCTCACCAACGCACCTGCCACATTCTCGAGGCTCATGAACTCGGTTTTCATGGAGTATCTTGATAAGTTCGTTGTGGTCTATCTGGATGACATCCTAGTCTATTCTAAGTCAAAGGAAGAGCATGAAGAACACCTTCGGTGTGTCCTAAGCAAGCTTCGTGAGAACCGCTTGTATGCAAAGTTCTCCAAGTGTGAGTTTTGGCTGCCTCAAGTTACCTATCTTGGTCACGTCATCTCTGCCAAGGGCATTGCAGTCAATCCGGAAACTGTGAAGACAATTGTTGAATGGCTTCCTCCTGTAAATGTCAAAGAAGTGCGGAGTTTCCTTGGTTTGGCTAGTTATTGTCGTCGCTTCGTTCAGAACTTTTTGAAGATAGCGAAGCCTCTTACCGATCTCCTTAAGAAAGGCAAGAAATACCTTTGGACTTCTGCATGTCAAGCAAGCTTTGAGACACTCAAAGAGAATCTCACTTCCACACCAGTCTTGGTTCCTCCGGATACATCCAAGCCGTTCCAGATCTTCTGTGACGCCTCTTTGCATGGATTGGGTGCGGTACTTATGCAAGAAAAACAAGTTGTTGCTTATGCCTCTCATCAGTTGAAGACGCATGAGATCAACTATCCTACACATGACCTCGAGCTCGCAGCAGTTGTCTTTGCTTTGAAAGTATGGAGACACTACTTGCTTGGCAACCGTTGTGAGATCTTTTCTGATCACAAGAGTCTGAAGTATATCTTTACTCAGCCTGATCTCAACCTTCGGCAAAGGAGATGGATTGAAGCAATCAATGACTTCGATTTGACCATCAACTACACTCCGGGCAAAGCTAATGTCATGGCAGATGCTCTCAGCCGCAAAGCTTATGTCAACAACATCATGATGGAAGAACAACAGCCTCTCTTGTGCGAGGAATTCCATCAGCTCAACCTGGAAATTGTGGAACAAGGGTATCTCCTGAACCTTCTAGCAACACCTCTCTTGGAAGAAAAGGTTCGCTCTTCTCAGCTTGGTGATCCGTACACTAGAAAGATCATCTCCAGGATTCAGCTTCCGAAGTATGAGTCCTTCCACGTCGATGATCAAGGCACGCTTTTCTTTGAACACCGGATGTTTGTTCCGAACTACCCGGGTTTGAGAGAGCAAGTTCTCAAGGAGGCGCATGATTCTGTTCTTTCTATCCACCCTGGCAGCACAAAGATGTACATGGACTTGAAAACACAATATTGGTGGCCTGGTTTGAAAAGGTATTGTGCCAAGTATGTCTTGGAGTGTGATGTCTGCCGCAGAGTGAAAGCTGTCCATCAGAAACCTTCCGGTCTTCTACAGCCATTGAAACCCCCGGAGTGGAAATGGGAGAAAGTAGAGATGGACTTCATCACTGGTTTTCCTAGGTCGCAGAAGGGCAACAATGCAATCTTTGTTGTCATTGACAGGCTTTCTAAAGTGGCTCACTTCTTCCCCGTCAAGGAAACCATTTCTGCAATTCAGCTGGCGGAGCTCTATATCAATAGAATTGTCTCTCTGTATGGGGTTCCTCTCGAGATCAGTTCAGACCATGGAAGCATCTTCACTTCCAAGTTCTGGGAGAGTTTCCAAAATGCTTTGGGAACAAAGTTGAACTTCAGCACAACTTACCACCCTCAGTCGCAAGGACAAGTTGAAAGGATCAATCAGATTCTGGAGGATATGCTTCGTGCTTGCGTCATCTCTTTTGGCATGAAATGGGAAGAATGTCTTCCTTATGTTGAGTTCTCTTACAACAACAGCTTCCAGAAAAGTCTGAAGATGGCACCATTTGAGGCTCTCTATGGTCGCAAATGCAGAACTCCGATTGGTTAGTCGGGTGCAGGTGAAAGGATCTTGTTTGGCCCTGACATTGTGACTCAAGCGGAGGAGAAGGTTCATATCATTCTGGAAAATCTGAGGATTGCTCAAAGTCGCCAGAAGAGCAATTATGACAGGAAGCACACAGACATGGAGTATGTCCCTGGTGATCTCGTTTACCTTCGTGTCACTCCCATGAGAGGCACGCACCGTTTTGGTATCAAAGGGAAGCTGGCTCCTAGATACATCGGTCCTTTCAAAGTTCGTGGAAGAAGAGGAGAAGTTGCTTATGCTCTTGAGCTCCCGGAAAAACTCAAGGTCCATGATGTTTTCCACATCTCTCAGCTCAAGAAGTGCTTCAAGGATCCCGGCAGGACCGTGGATCATGAGCTTATCAATCTCCAAGAAGACCTGTCTTATCAAGAACACCCCACAAAAATCCTTGAAGTCGCAGAAAGAAGGACTCGCAACAAGTCCATAAAGTTCTGCAAGGTGCAGTGGTCGCACCATTCCGTTGATGAAGCCACTTGGGAACGTGAAGATGAGCTCCGTGCCAAGTATCCTACCCTCTTCGAGTCTTCTTCTTCTTCCTATAATCTCGGGGCGAGATTCCTGTTTAGTGGGGGAGAGTTGTAGCATCCCAATTGTCTAACAATTGTAATGCTACTTGGTCTAGTAATATAATGGCTACTTCAAATATATAATTGTTGCATCATCATTATATCATGCTCATGTCATCATGCCACCTTGCATTTGAGCATCATATAAAACCCTTTGATTTGGTTCTTATCTCATATGCATTATTAATTGTATTTGCCTCTTGATATTGTATTTGGTTCTTGATATATTGTTTAATGCCCAAGTTGAGTTGGGGGCATATCTCTTATGAACTCCACCACCTTTCATTTCACCACCTTATAATTCCACCATCCAACTAAATATGAGCTTGGCACTTATTGGGTTTTACCTCTAGCTCATGTGGGTTAGGATGGATCCAATTCTTTTCCACATGCTCTCATCTTGGCATCATGTCATTTTCACCTTATTGATATATGAGAGCCACATGGCCATCTTTGCATGCCTTGTGAGTGGAACCCTTTTTCCTAGCTTCCATATGGATTATTATTGGATTTATGCTCATGTGGGAATATTTTTGGGACTATTGAGCATCTAGTGGCACATACACACTAGCAAGTCCCATTTCTATTCAAACATGGTCATCTCCATCTATTTCACATGGGGCATCCTTTTTAATTCTTTTTGCTTGGGCTTTATTCCAATTTTGGGAATGCAAACTAGTAATGCCATGCAACAATATTGTTTTCACAAGAATCATCATGGCAATAAATATTTTTGCATGGGCCATGCAAGTGCCACCTTTGCTAGCTTTTGGTTTTTATTTGAATCCTGAGTGGATCATCATCTCTCTCTCTACCACCCCTTTTGGCTTGGTTCTAGTGATCTTGCTTAAACCCTATCATCACCTCCCTCTCCTTTCCTTGCTTAGATCTTGCTGGAGCTAGCCTTGTTCATGCTTGATCTTATCAAAGGACCACTCCATATAATCTCTCCTCTCTCTCTAAACCTCTCTCCTAGTCTATATCTTAGCTAAAACCAAACCCTACCCCTAATCCACATGTTGTTGCTAGATCTAGTTGGGAGCATGCTAGCTTCTAAACAAACCTAAGCCCCCACCCCTTCTCTCTTACCCTCTATCTAGGCCTCCCTATGACCTACCCTAGCTACCACCATCTCCTCTAATCTAAACCATACCCTCCCTAGAACAAAAACCCTAAGCTACCACCACATCTCCCCCTCTCGGCCTCTCTCTTCTCTCCACCTCCCTGGACCCACCTAGCACCTGACCACCCCAACCCTAGCTACCCCAAACCAAACCCTACCCGAGCCTAGCTCACCCGAGGCTCCCCCCAAACCCTAACCCGAGCCTACCCTCTCTCCCTCTCTTCTCTCCCTGCCTTGTGGCCCCTAGCCCGAGCCTGCCCCTGCCTCCCTGGTCTCACCCTCTGGTCCCACCTGTAAGCCACCCCCTGCCTGCCCTGCCCCTGCCTCGACCGAGCACGTGATCGGAGAGGAGGAGAGAAAGGTGGCACCGAGGCCACCTTTAACCCTACCTGCTCCCACGGCATCTCCCCCTCTCTCTGCTACCTACCACCATCCCCTGGCTCTCCTCTGCCCCCAGATCCGCTAGCACCTCGCCCTCTTCTCCCCTTCCGCTTCCCCACCGTCTACCCCCCTCATCGCCGGCCAAACCCTCGGTCTCCACCGATCCCCCTCTTCCAGCCGGTGGCGTGGTGATCGTTGGTGTCGGGGAAGGCCGTGGAGCTTCCCAGCGTCGACCTGTACCCGGAGCCGAGCAAGAGGAGCCCCAGAACCCTGCACGCCGATGACGCCGAACAGAAACCCTAGCTCGCTGGGCCTCTGCATCATCGTCGCCCTGCTGCTCGCCGTCCCGATCCAACGCCACCGACACACCCTCGGTGAGCCACGCAACCTCCCTGACATGGCCCCCTTCGCCGTGAAGCCCTAGAACCGCCGGCCCTTACGTCGAACGCCCTCCGCGCGCCGCCGCTCGTTTCTGTGTGCTCGCTTCCGCCCGCTTAGCAGCCCTATCTAGTCCTCGCCCACCTCCCAGACAGCAACCCCCGCCTACCGCACTGGCAGCCGCCTCCGCGCGCGAGCCCCAGGTCCAGGGATGGATCCCCGCTCCTCCCGTGGCGCGCACCGAACTGTCGTTCGAGGCAGAGGAAGAGAAACAGTACCGCGGGCGCTGTTTTGCTGATACCCCCTGCACTTTTTGTTGCATCAACCCGCACTCCTTTTGGCCCACCAGTCAGCCCCGTGGCGTTTTTGCAAAAAGGATCCTGAAGTTTTTGTATGCTTAACCCGCGATCCCCAGCTGGGCCACGTGGCTGGGCACGGTTCAACCACTGTCACGTGGACCCGCGTGTGCTCTGGCCCCACATGTCACTCTCAGAGGCTAGGTTAGCTCGCGGTGGGAAAATCTTTTCCTGCGCGTGTGATGCCCAGTCAGCAGAGGGCCCACCTGTCACGGACTGTGGCTAGAGCTGAGCTGAGTAACAAAAGTTTTTCTGCTATTCTGTTTTAATTCAAATCTTTTTCAAATTATTTCAAATTCAATTTAAATTCTGTTTTTAAATAACTTTTGAAATATAAATCCAAATAATACAAATAATATATGTTTTCAAATCAGAAAAATGTGAGGAATTCAAATATGCCATTCAAAATATATTTTGAACATTTAAAATTCCAAGTTTATTTAAATTACAATAAATTGCCCTTCCACCTTAATTAATTAATAACTTTTGTTTTATAACTCCAAATTTAACAAATAATATGTCTAAAATGATTAGCTCGACGAGACCTTTCTGTTTATGCATTCCATGTGGTGTTTTGAAGCATGCATCATATGAATATAAAGAGGACAGCAGCTAAATTGAGAATAAAATGGGGCCAAAGCTCAATAAAAATGCTTTATTATTGTTTCCACACCTCACCCATGCCATGCTACTTTAATGCCATGCAAATTGTGCATCATTCATCATGGCATGATTGTTTGCTTGATGCATTTATACATATGCTTGTGCACTTTATTTATGTTGGCCCTTGTTTGTTTGGTTCTTCTTCGAATAGACGCTGAGCAGGGGATATATCAAGAGAACCAGGAGCACTACCCAGATCCATCCCTTGCTTCAACTGAGCTGCCAGGCAAGCATTACCACATGCTTGCATACATATAGTACCTATTGCCTCTATCTCATTCTTGCATCATCGAGTCGCTATTGCATTAAATTGAATCCCAAGTATTGCATAGCCTTTACTTTTAAACCCCACCGAAGCTTGTTCCTCCATCCCATGAGCCATTACTACAGGAGTTGTTTGAGCCATGTGAGTCGTAGAACAGCATGTGTAGGGTATGTGAGTGTCGGATGGATAACGAGGTACCTAAACAACTTAACCTGAGTAGTAATGGGATAACTAATGAAAGTGGCATCGGTGAGCCATATTTGCTATTTGGTTTTTCAGGCTCACTTGTGTCCCGTAGGACCCCGAGTACTTGATTCCTGTTCCTTGATTATTCGCGCTATCCACATCCGGGAGGCTTATGAACCCCCCTGAGCCAGAGCTTGATTCATTCTTATTTCTTGGGGCCACAAACTAGTTTGAGGATTTATTTACTATCCTGTACTTATGCCATGCTTTACTGCTTTATTTAAATTGTGCGAGGTACTGCACACTGTACTGTTTAGGTCCGTGACCCGTTTTCGCTGTATCGACAAGCCCAGTCACACTTTCGGGTTCCCAGTCGTTTACAGCCGGCCACACAAACCTTGAGTCCGTCTCGTAGCCGGCCAGCTTCGTTGCGGGTAGCTTAATGGGGTGGCCCCCTGAAATATTTCTGAATCCTGTGATCGCTTTGTCGTGACTACCTCGTTGGTTTTGATTTGGTTTTTCCGAGGTTGATCGAGTGTGTGTTGCTATTTGTGTACCCCTGTAGGGTAAAACTTTCTGAAAGCCGTGTCCGCGGTTATGGACGACTTGGAGCACAGTTTCTCGATCATAGACAAGAATAACTAAAGTACCGCTTTTAATTTGACTAAACAACTGACTAGTAAATAGTGCAACACTCATGGAATGGTTAATAAAACTGTCAACGGATGGGGGGTTGTTCGTCCGCTTCCTCGTCGGTAAGCGAGGAGGAGGATGGATCTGTGGATATTACCCTTATTACTGTTATAACTGTTGTTATTAATTCACGGACATCCGTCTATCTCTGGTTAGGCGGATGGTTAGCGAGTATCCATAGAATTGCTAGGGTTTATCTTTTGCTGCAATTGCGTCACCCCAGGTTGTGTCCCCTTTAGAGGCATAAAGTCTTGCTGAGTACCCCTAGGGTCTCACACGATAAATTGTTTGATTCAGATGAACAGGTAAACTCACAAGATGGATACTGGGTGGAAGAGACGGACGATGGTGGCAACGATCATTCGGTGTAGAGATTCCGGGAACGGGAATCCGTGATATCTGTGGGCGGGATCTGCTTATTTATGGGGCATCTTATGCCGATTTGCTTCTTATCCGTACTCGGATTTTGTCTTCCGCTTCCGCTTGATACTTTGTTGATTGATGTATGAGGAGATGTCCTAAACTATTATATCTATCTAGGATATTTGGATCTTGCCGTATGGCGTTGCTATATTTCCTTTCTTTTTAGATGGAATGGCTCTGATGTACTGTTGTATGGTGGCTTGCATACATACTCATTTGTGTATGTAGTTGATCCCTTCGCCTGCCGATTACGCCGCCCGTTCTTGTCCCGATGTTTGGAAATGGTTGGGACGGCCGAAAGGTCTACCTGTGAGTGGCATTTGGGCCCCACCGTACTATTTCAACCATTTCTGTTCATCCATGCTTGAACTAGGAGCGTAATTCACCGAGGTAGTTACATGGTGGATCCATAGGTGGTATGTGAAAAGAATAGTCATGAAATGACTCTAGTTGATGTTAGTCAAAAGAACACACATGCAATGACACTGGTGGATCCATGTGTGGTCTCTGAAGAGAACACACATGGAATGACACTGTTGGATCCATATGTGGTATGTGAAAAGAGTAGTCATGAAATGACTCCAGTTGTAGTTAGTAAAAAGAGCGCACATGCAATTACACTGGTGGATCCATGTGTGGTCTCTGAAGAGAACACACATACAATGACACTGGTGGATCCATATGTGGTATGTCAAAATAACACACATGCAATGACTCTAGTTGTTGTTAGTAAAAAGAACACACATGCAATAACACTGGTGGATCCATGTCTGGTCTGTGAAGAGAACACGCATGCAATGACACTGGTGGATCCATGTGTGGTATCTGAAGAGAAAACACATGCAATGACACTGGTGGATCCATATGTGGTATGTGAAAACAACCCACATGCAATGACTCCAGTTGTTGTTAGTAAAAATAACACACATGCAATGACACTGGTGGATCCATGTGTGGTCTCTGAAGAGAACACACATGCAATGACTCTAGCTGTGGTTAATGAGAAGAACACACATTTCAATGACACTGGTGGATCCATATGTGGTATGTGAAAAGAATAGTCATGAAATGACTCCAATTGTTATTAGTAAAAAGAACACACATGCAATGACGCTGATGGATTCATGTGTGGTCTCTGAAGAGAACACACATGCAATGACACTAGTGGATCCATATGTGGTATGTGAAAAGAACACATATGCAATGACTCCAGTTGTTGTTAGTAAAAAGAACACACATGCAATGACACTGGTCGATCCATCTGTGGTCTCTAAAGAGAACACACATTTCAATGACACTAGTGGATCCATAGGTGGTATGTGAAAAGAACACACATGCAATGACTCCAATTGTTGTTAGTAAAAAGAACACACATGCAATGACACTGGTGGATCCATGTGTGGTCTCTAAAGAGAACACACATTTCAATGATACTGGTGGATCCATATGTGGTATGTGAAAAGAACACACATGCAATGACTCCAGTTGTTGTTAGTAAAAAGAACACACATGAAATGACACTGGTGGATCCATGTGTGGTCTCTGAAGAGAACACACATGCAATGACTCTAGTTGTGGTTAATGAGAAGAACACACATTTCAATGACACTGGTGGATCCATATGTGGTATGTGAAAAGAATAGTCATGAAATGTCTCCAGTTGTTGTTAGTAAAAAAATACACATGCAATGACACTGGTGGATCCATGTGTGGTATCTGAAGAGAACACACATGCAATGACACTGGTGGATCCATATGTGGTATGTGAAAACAACCCATATGCAATGACTCCAGTTGTTGTTAGTAAAAAGAACACACATGCAATGACACTGGTGGATCCATGTGTGGCCACTGAAGAGAATACACATTTTCAGTGACACTCGTGGATCCATATGTGGTATTAGAAAAGAACACACATGCAATGACTCCAGTTGTTGTTACTAAAAAGAACACACATGCAATGACACTGGTGGATCCATATGTGGTATTAGAAAAGAACACACATGCAATGACTCCAGTTGTTGTTACTAAAAAGAACACACATGCAATGACACTGGTGGATCCATGTGTGGTCTCTAAAGAGAACACACATCTAATGACTCTAGCTGTGGTTAATGAGAAGAACACACATTTCACTGACACTGGTGGATCCATATGTGGTATGTGAAAAGAACACACATGCAATGACGCCAGTTGTTGTTAGAAAAAAGAGCACACATGCAATTACACTGGTGGATCCATGTGGGGTCTCTAAAGAGAACACACATAAAATGACACTGCTGGATCCATATATGGTATTTCAAAAGAACACACATGCAATGACTCCAGTTGTTGTTAGTAAAAAGAACACACATGCAATGACACTGTTGGATCCATGTGAGGTCTCTCAAGAGAACACACATGCAATGACTCTAGCTATGGTTAATGAGAAGAACACACATTTCAATGACACTGGTGGATCCATATGTGGTATGTGAAAAGAATAGTCATGAAATGACTCCAATTGTTATTAGTAAAAAGAACAAACATGCAATGACACTGGTGGATCCATGTGTGGTCTCTGAAGAGAACACACATGCAATGACACTAGTGGATCCATATGTGGTATGTGAAAAGAACACACATGCAATGACTCCGGTTGTTGTTAGTAAAAAGAACACACATGCAATGACACTGGTGGATCCATGTGTGGTCTCTGAATAGAACACACATTTCTATGACACTAGTGGATCCATATGTGGTATGTGAAAAGAACAGACATGCAATGACTCCAGTGGTTGTTAGTAAAAAGAACACACATGAAATGACACTAGTGTATCCACGTGTGGTCTCTGAAGAGAACACACATGTAATGACTCTAGCTGTGGTTAATGAGAAGAACACACATTTCAATGACACTGGTGGATCCATATGTGGTATGTGAAAAGAACAGTCATGAAATTACTCCAGTTGTAGTTAGTAAAAAGAGCACACATGCAATGACACTGGTGGATCCATGTGTGGTCTCTGAAGAGAACACACATACAATGACACTGGTGGATCCATATGTGGTATGTCAAAAGAACACACATGCAATGACTGCAGTTGTTGTTAGTAAAAAGAACACGCATGTAATGACACTGGTGGATCCATGTGTGGTCTCTGAAGAGAACACAAATGCAATGACACTGGTGGATCCATATGTGGTATGTGAAAAGAACACACATGCAATGACTCCAGTTGTTGTTAGTAAAAAGAACACACATGCAATGACACTGGTGGATCCATGTGTGGTCTCTAAAGAGAACACACATTTCAATGATACTGGTGGATCCATATGTGGTATGTGAAAAGAACACACATGCAATGACTCCAGTTGTTGTTAGTAAAAAGAACACACATGAAATGACACTGGTGGATCCATGTGTGGTCTCTGAAGAGAACACACATGCAATGACTCTAGCTGTGGTTAATTAGAAGAACACACATTTCAATGACACTGGTGGAGCCATATGTGGTATGTGAAAAGAATAGTCATGAAATGACTCCAGTTGTTGTTAGTAAAAAACACACATGCACTGACACTTGTGGATCCATGTGTGGTATCTGAAGAGAACACACATGCAATGACACTGGTGGATCCATATGTGGTATGTGAAAACAACCCACATGCAATGACTCCAGTTGTTGTTAGTAAAAAGAACACACATGCAATGACACTGGTGGATCCATGTGTGGCCTCTGAAGAGAATACACATTTTCAGTGACACTGGTGGATCTATATGTGGTATTAGAAAATAACACACATGCAATGACTAAAGTTGTTGTTAGTAAAAAGAACACACATGCAATGACACTGGTGGATCCATGTGTGGTCTCTAAAGAGAACACACATGTAATGACTCTAGCTGTGGTTAATGAGAAGAACACACATTTCACTGACACTGGTGGATCCATATGTGGTATGTGAAAAGAATAGTCATGAAATGACCCCATTGTAGTTAGTAAAAAGAGCACACATGCAATTACACACGTGGATCCATGTGTTGTCTCTAAAGAGAACACACATAAAATGACACTGGTGGATCCATATATGGTATTTCAAAAGAACACACATGCAATGACTCCAGTTGTTGTTAGTAAAAAGAACACACATGCAATGACACTGTTGGATCCATGTGAGGTCTCTAAAGAGAACACACATGCAATGACTCTATCTGTGGTTAATGTGAAGAGCACACATTTCAATGGCACTGGTGGATCCATATGTGGTATGTGAAAAAAAACACATGCAATGTCTCTAGGTGTTGTTAGTAAAAATAACACACATGCAATGACACTATTGGATCCATGTCTGGACTCTAAAAAGAACACACATTTCAATGACACTGGTGGATCCATATGTGGTATGTGAAAAGAACACACATGAAACGACTCAAGTTGTTGTTAGTAAAAAGAACACACATGCAGTGACATTGGTGGATCCATATGTTGTATGTGAACAGAACACACATGCAATGACTCTAGTTGTTGTTAGTAAAAAGAACACACATGCAAAAGCACTGGTGGATCCATGTGTGGTCTCTGAAGAGAACACACATGCAATGACTCTATCTGTGGTTAATGGGAAGAACACACATTTCAATGACACTGGTGGATCCATATGTGGTATGTGAAAAGAACACACATGCAATGTCTCTAGGTGTTGTTAGTAAAAAGAACACACTTGCAATGACACTGGTGGATCTGTATGTGGTATGTGAAAAGAACACATGCAATGAGTCAAGTTGTTGTTAGTAAAAAGAACACACATGCAATGACACTGGTGGATCCATGTGTGGTCTCTGAAGAGAACACACATGCAATGACTCTAGCTATGGTTAATGAGAAGAACACACATTTCAATGACACTGGTGGATCCATAGGTGGTATGTGAAAAGAATAGTCATGAAATGACTCCAGTTGTTGCTAGTCAAAAGAACACACATGAAATGACATTGGTGGATCCATGTGCGGTCTCTGAAGAGAGCACACATGCAATGACACTGTTGGACCCATATGTGGTATGTGAAAAGAACACACATGGAATTACTCCAGTTGTTGTTAGTAAAAAGAACACACATGCAATAACACTGGTGGGTCCATGTGTGGTCTCTAAAGAGAACACACATTTCAATGACACTGGTGGATCCATATGTGGTATGTGAAAAGAACACACATGCAATGACTCCAGTTTTTGTTAGTAAAAAGAACACACATGAAATGACACTGGTGGATCCATGTGTTTTCTCTGAAGAGAACACACATGCAATGACTCTAGCTATGGTTAATGAGAAGAACGCACATTTAAATGACACTAGTGGATCCATATGTGGTATGTGAAAAGAATAGTCATGAAATGACTCTAGTTGTTGTTAGTAAAAAGAACACACATGTAATGACACTGGTGGATCCATGTATGGTCTCTGAAGAGAACACACATGCAAGGACACTGGTGGATCCACATGTGGTATGTGAAAAGAACACACATGCACTGACTCCAGCTATTGTTAGTAAAAAGAACACACATGCAATGACACTGGTGGATCCATGTGTGGTCTCTGAAGAGAATACACATTTCAGTGACACTGGTGGATCCATATGTGGTATTAGAAAAGAACACACATGCAATGACTCAAGTTGTTGTTAGTAAAAGGAACACACATGCAATGACACTGGTGGATCCATGTGTGGTCTCTGAAGAGGACACACATGTAATGACTCTAGCTGTGGTCAATGAGAAAAACACACATTTCAATGATACTGGTGGATCCATATGTGGTATGTGAATAGAATAGTCATGAAATGACTCCAGTTGTAGTTGGTAAAAAGAGCACACATGCAATTACACTGGTGGATCCATGTGTGGTCTCTGAAGAGAACACACATAAAATGACACTGGTGGATCCATACGTGGTATTTCAAAAGAACACACATGCAATGACTCCAGTTGTTGTTAGTAAAAAACACACATGCAATGACACTGGTGGATCCATGTGTTGTCTTTGAAGAGAACACATATGCAATGACACTGGTGGATCCATATGTGGTATGTGAAAAGAACACACATGCAATGACTCCAGTTGTTGTATGTAAAAAGAACACACATGCAATTACACTGGTGGATCCATGTGTGGTATCTGAAGAGAACACACATTTCAATGACACTGGTGGATCCATATGTGGTATGTCAAAAGAACACACATGCAATGACTCCAGGCATTGTTAGCAAAAAGAACACACATGCAATGACACTGGTGGATCCATGTGTGGCCTCTGAAGAGAACACACATGCAATGACTCTAGTTGTGGTTAATGAGAAGAACACACATTTAAATGACACTGGTGGATCCATATGTGGTATGTGAAAATAATAGTCATGAAATGACTCCAGTTGGAGTTAGTAAAAAGAGCACACATGCAATTACACTGGTGGATCCATGTGTGGTCTCTAAAGAGAACACACATAAAATGACACTGGTGGATCCATATATGGTATTTCAAAAGAACACACATGCAATGACTCCAGTTGTTGTTAGTAAAAAGAACACACATGGAATGACACTGTTGGATCCATGTGAGGTCTCTAAAGAGAACACACATGCCATGACTCTATTTGTTGTTAATGAGAAGAGCACACATTTCAATGGCACTGGTGGATCCATATGTGGTATGTGAAAAAAAAACACATGCAATGTGTCTAGGTGTTGTTAGTAAAAAGAACACACATGCAATGACACTGGTGGATCCATGTGTGGTCTCTGAAGAGAACACACATTTCAATGACACTGGTGGATCTATATGTGGTATGTGAAAAGAACACATGCAATGACTCCAGTTGTTGTTAGTAAAAAGAACACACATGCAATGACACTGGTGGATCCATGTGTGGTCTCGTAAAGCTGTGGTTAATGAGAAGAACACACATTTCAATGACACTGGTGGATCCATAAGTGGTATGTGAAAAGAATAGTCATGAAATGACTCCAGTTGTAGTTAGTAAAAAGAGCGCACATGCAATTACACTGGTGGATCCATGTGTGGTATCTGAAGAGAACACACATACAATGACACTGGTGGATCCATATGTGGTATGTCAAAATAACACACATGCAATGACTCTAGTTGTTGTTAGTAAAAAGAACACCCATGCAATGACACTGGTGGATCCATGTGTGGTCTGTGAAGAGAACACGCATGCAATGACTCTATCTGTTGTTAATGAGAAGAGCACACATTTCAATGACATTGGTTGATCCATATGTGGTATGTGAAAAGAACACACATGCAATGTCTCTAGGTGTTGTTAGTAAAAAAACACACATGCAATGAAACTGGTGGATCCATGTGTGGTCTCTGAAGAGAATACACATTTCAATGACACTGGTGGATCTATATGTGGTATGTGAAAAGAACACACGCAATGACTCAAGCTGTTGTTAGTAAAAAGAACACACATGCAATGACACTGGTGGATCCATGTGTGGTCTCTGAAGAGAACACACATGCAATGACTCTAGCTGTGGTTAACGAGAATAACACACATTTCAATGACACTGGTGGATCCATAGGTGGTATGTGAAAAGAATAGTCATGAAATGACTCTAGTTGTTGTTAGTCAAAAGAACACACATGCAATGACACTGGTGGATCCATGTGTGGTCTCTGAAGAGAACAGACATGCAATGACACTGTTGGATCCATATGTAGTATGTGAAAAGAATAGTCATGAAATGACTCCAGTTGTAGTTAGTAAAAAGAGCGCACATGCAATTACACTGGTGGATCCATGTGTGGTCTCTAAAGAGAACACACATACAATGACACTGGTGGATCCATATGTGGTATGTCAAAATAACACACATGCAATGACTCTAGTTGTTGTTAGTAAAAAGAACACACATGCAATGACACTGGTGGATCCATGTCTGGTCTGTGAAGAGAACACGCATGCAATGACTCTATCTGTGGTTAATGAGAAGAGCACACATTTCAATGACACTGGTGTATCCATATGTGGTATGTGAAAAGAACACACATGCAATGTCTCTAGGTGTTGTTAGTAAAAAACACACATGCAATGAAACTGGTGGATCCATGTGTGGTCTATGAAGAGAATACACATTTCAATGACACTGGTGGATCTATATGTGGTATGTGAAAAGAACACACGCAATGACTCAAGTTGTTGTTAGTAAAAAGAACACACATGCAATGACACTGGTGGATCCATGTGTGGTCTCTGAAGAGAACACACATGCAATGACACTGGTGGATCCATATGTGGCATGTGAAAAGAACACACATGCAATGACTCCAGTTTTTGTTAGTAAAAAGAACACACATGAAATGACACTGGTGGATCCATGTGTGGTCTCTGAAGAGAACACACATGCAATGACTCTAGCTGTGGTTAATGAGAAGAACACACATTTCAATGACACTGGTGGATACATATGTGGTATGTGAAAAGAATAGTCATGAAATGACTCTAGTTGTTGTTAGTAAAAAGAACACACATGTAATGACACTGGTGGATCCATGTGTGGTGTCTGAAGACAACACACATGGAATGACACTGGTGGATCCACATGTGGTATGTGAAAAGAACACACATGCAGTGACTCCAGTTGTTGTTAGTAAAAAGAACACACATGCAATGACACTGGTGGATCCATGTGTGGTATCTGAAGAGAATACACATTTCAGTGACACTGGTGGATCCATATGTGGTATTAGAAAAGAACACAAATGCAATGAATCCAGTTGTTGTTAGTAAAAAGAACACACATGCAGTGACACAGGTGGATCCATGTGTGGTCTCTGAAGAGAACACACATGCAATGACTCTAGCTGTGGTTAATGAGAAGAACACACATTTAAATGACACTGGTGTATCCATATGTGGTAGGTGAAAAGAATAGTCATGAAATGACTCCAGTTGTAGTTAGTAAAAAGAGCACACATGCAATTACACTGGTGGATCCATGTGTGGTCTCTGAAGAGAACACACATGCAATGACACTGGTGGATCCATATGTGGTATGTGAAAAGAACACACATGCAATGACTCTAGTTGTTGTTAGTAAAAAGAACACACATGCAATGACACTGGTGGATCCATGTGTGGTCTCTAAAGAGAACATACATTTCAATGACACTGGTGGATCCATATGTGGTATGTGAAAAGAACACACATTCAATGACTCTAGTTTTTGTTAGTAAAAAGAACACACATGCAATGCCAATGGTGGATCCATGTGTGGTCTCTGAAGAGAACACACATGCAATGACACTGGTGGATCCATATGTGGCGTGTGAAAAGAACACACATGCAATGACTCCAGTTGTTGTTAGTAAAAAGAACACACATGCAATGACACTGGTGGATCCATGTGTGGTGTCTGAAGAGAACACACATGCAATGACAATGGTGGATCCATATGTGGTATGTGAAAAGAACACACATGAAATGACTCTAGTTGTTGTTAGTAAAAAGAACACACATGCAATCACACTAGTGGATCCATGTGTGGTCTCTGAAGAGAATACACATTTCAATGACACTGGTGGATCTATATGTGGTATGTGAAAAGAACACACGCAATGACTCAAGTTGTTGTTAGTAAAAAGAACACACATGCAATGACACTAGTGGATCCATGTGTGGTATCTGAAGAGAATACACATGCAATGACACTGGTGGATCCATATGTGGTATGTCAAAATAACACACATGCAATGACTCTAGTTGTTGTTAGTAAAAAGAACACACATGCAATGACACTGGTGGATCCATGTGTGGTCTGTGAAGAGAACACGCATGCAATGACTCTAATCTGTGGTTAATGAGAAGAGCACACATTTCAATGACACAGGTGGATCCATATGTGGCATGTGAAAAGAACACACATGCAATGTCTCTAGGTGTTGTTAGTAAAAAACACATGCAATGAAACTGGTGGATCCATGTGTGGTCTCTGAAGAGAATACACATTTCTAGGACACTGGTGGATCTATATGTGGTATGTGAAAAGAACACACGCAATGACTCAAGTTGTTGTTAGTAAAAAGAACACACATGCAATGACACTGGTGGGTCCATGTGTGGTCTCTGAAGAGAACATACATTTCAATGACACTGGTGGATCCATATGTGGTATGTGAAAAGAACACACATTCAATGACTCTAGTTTTTGTTAGTAAAAAGAACACACATGCAATGCCAATGGTGGATCCATGTGTGGTCTCTGAAGAGAACACACATGCAATGACTCTAGCTGTGGTTAATGAGAAGAACACACATTTCAATGACACTTGTGGATCCACATGTGGTATGTGAAAAGAATAGTCATGAAATGACTCCAGTTATTGTTAGTAAAAAGAACACACATGCAATGACACTGGTGGATCCATGTGTGGTCTCTGAAGAGAACACACATGTAATGACACTGGTGGATCCATATGTGGTATGTGAAAAGAACACACATGCAATGACTCCAGTTGTTGTTAGTAAAAAGAACACACATGCAATGACACTGGTCGATCCATGTGTGGTCTCTGAAGAGAACACACATTTCAATGACACTGGTGGATCCATTTGTGGTATGTGGAAAGAACACACATGCAATGACTCCAGTTTTTGTTAGTAAAAAGAACACACATCCAATGACACTTGTGGATCCATGTGTGGTCTCTGAAGAGAACACACATGCAATAATTCTAGCTGTTGTTAATGAGAAGAATACACATTTCAATGACACTGGTGGATCCATATGTGGTATGTGAAAAGAATAGTCATGAAATGACTCCAGTTGTTGTTAGTAAAAAGAACACACATGCAATGACACTGGTGGATCCATGTGTGGTCTCTAAAGAGAACACACATGCAATGACACTGGTGGATCCATATGTGGTATGTGAAAAGAACACACATGCAATGACTCTAGTTGTTGATAGTAAAAAGAACACACATGCAATGACACTGGTGGATCCATGTGTGGTCTTTGAAGAGAACACACATTTCAATGACACTTGTGGATCCATATGCGGTATGTGAAAAGAACACACATGCAATGACTCCAGTTGTTGTTATTAAAAAGAACACACATGCAATGACACTGCTGGATCCATGTGTGGTATCTGAAGAGAACACACATGCAATGAACTGGTGGATCCATATGTGGTATGTGAAAAGAACACACAGGCAATGACTCAAGGTGTTGTTAGTAAAAAGAACACACATGCAATGACACTGGTGGATCCATGTCTGGTCTCTGAAAACAACACACATTTCAATGACACTGGTGGATCCATATGTGGTATGTGAAAAGAACACACATGCAATGACTCAAGTTGTTGTTAGTAAAAAGACCACACATGCAATGACACTGGTGGATCCATGTGTGGTCTTTGAAGAGAACACACATGCAATGACACTGGTGGATCCATATGTGGTATGTGAAAAGAACACACATGCAATGACTCTAGTTGTTGTTAGTAAAAAGAACACACATGCTATGACACTGGTGGATCCATGTGTGGTCTCTGAAGGGAACACAGATTTCAATGACACTTGTGGATCCATATGTGGTATGTGAAAAGAACACACATGCAATGACTCAAGTTGTTGTTAGTAAAAAGAACACACATGCAATGACACTGGTGGATCCATGTGTGGTCTCTGAAGAGAACACACATGCAATGACACTGGTGGATCCATATGTGGTATGTGAAAAGAACACACATGCAATGACTCTAGTTGTTGTTAGTAAAAAGAACACACATGCAATGACACTGGTGGATCCATGTGTGGTCTCTGAAGGGAACACAGATTTCAATGACACTTGTGGATCCATATGTGGTATGTGAAAAGAACACACATGCAATGACTCCAGTTGTTGTTAGTAAAAAGAACACACATCCAATGACACTGGTGGATCCATGTGTGGTATCTGAAGAGAATACACATGCAATGACACTGGTGGATCCATATGTGGTATGTGAAAAGAACGCACATGCAATCACTCAAGTTGTTGTTAGTAAAAAGAACACACATGCAATGACACTGGTGGATCCATGTCTGGTCTCTGAAAACAACACACATTTCAATGACACTGGTGGATCCATATGTGGTATGTGAAAAGAACACACATGCAATGACTCAAGTTGTTGTTAGTAAAAATAACATATATGCAATGACACTGGTGGATCCATGTGTGGTCTATGAAGAGAACACACATGCAATGACTCTAGCTGTGGTTAATGAGAAAAACACACATTTCAATGACACTGGTGGATCCATATGTCGTGTGTGAAAAGAACACACATGCAATGACTCCAGTTGTTGTTAGTAAAATACACATGCAATGACACTGGTGGATCCATGTGTGGTCTCTGAAGAGAACACACATGCAATGACACTGGTGGATCCAAATGTGGTATGTGAAAAGAACACACATGCAATGACTCAAGTTGTTGTTAGTAAAAAGAACACAGATGCAATGACACTAGTGGATCCATGTGTGGTCTCTAAAGAGAACACACATGCAATGACTCTAGTTGTGGTTAATGAGAAGAACACACATTTCAATGACACTGGTGGATCCATATGTGGTAGGTGAAAAGAATAGTCATGAAATGACTCAAGTTGTTGTTAGTAAAAAGAACACACATGCAATGACACTGGTGGATCCATTTGTGGTCTTTGAAGAGAACACACATGCAATGACACTGGTGGATCCATATGTGGTATGTGAAAAGAACACACATGCAATGACTCCAGTTGTTGTTAGTAAAAAGAACACACATGCCATGACACTGGTGGATCCATGTGTGGTCTTTGAAGAGAACAAACATTTCAATGACACTGGTGGATCCATATGTGGTATGTAAAAAGAACACACATGCAATGACTCTAGTTGTTGTTAGTAAAAAGAACACACATGCAATCACACTGGTGGATCCATGTGTGGCCTCTGAAGAGAACACACATTTCAATGACACTTGTGGATCCATATGTGGTATGTGAAAAGAACACACATGCAATGACTCCAGTTGTTGTTACTAAAAGGAACACACATGCAATGACACTGGTGGATCCATGTGTGGTATCTGAAGAGAATACACATGCAATGACACTAGTGGATCCATATGTGGTATGTCAAAATAACACACATGCAATGAATCTAGTTGTTGTTAGTAAAAAGAACACACATGCAATGACACTGGTGGATCCATGTGTGGTCTGTGAAGAGAACACGCATTCAATGACTCTAATCTGTGGTTAATGAGAAGAGCACACATTTCAATGACACTGGTGGATCCATATGTGGTATGTGAAAAGAACACACATGCAATGTCTCTAGGTGTCGTTAGTAAAAAAAACACATGCAATGAAACTGGTGGATCCATGTGTGGTCTCTGAAGAGAATACACATTTCTAGGACACTGGTGGATCTATATGTGGTATGTGAAAAGAACACACGCAATGACTCAAGTTGTTGTTAGTAAAAAGAACACACATGCAATGACACTGGTGGATCCATGTGTGGTCTCTGAAGAGAACATACATTTCAATGACACTGGTGGATCCATATGTG
The DNA here is from genome assembly GCA_916181665.1 of Avena sativa. NCBI lineage: Eukaryota > Viridiplantae > Streptophyta > Magnoliopsida > Poales > Poaceae > Avena > Avena sativa. The sequence continues at coordinate 534,608,035 of OV702289.1, read as the reverse complement.
GTATGTGAAAAGAACACACATTCAATGACTCTAGTTTTTGTTAGTAAAAAGAACACACATGCAATGCCAATGGTGGATCCATGTGTGGTCTCTGAAGAGAACACACATGCAATGACTCTAGCTGTGGTTAATGAGAAGAACACACATTTCAATGACACTTGTGGATCCACATGTGGTATGTGAAAAGAATAGTCATGAAATGACTCCAGTTATTGTTAGTAAAAAGAACACACATGCAATGACACTGGTGGATCCATGTGTGGTCTCTGAAGAGAACACACATGTAATGACACTGGTGGATCCATATGTGGTATGTGAAAAGAACACACATGCAATGACTCCAGTTGTTGTTAGTAAAAAGAACACACATGCAATGACACTGGTCGATCCATGTGTGGTCTCTGAAGAGAACACACATTTCAATGACACTGGTGGATCCATTTGTGGTATGTGAAAAGAACACACATGCAATGACTCCAGTTTTTGTTAGTAAAAAGAGCACACATCCAATGACACTGGTGGATCCATGTGTGGTCTCTGAAGAGAACACACATGCAATAATTCTAGCTGTGGTTAATGAGAAGAACACACATTTCAATGACACTGGTGGATCCATATGTGGTATGTGAAAAGAGTAGTCATGAAATGACTCCAGTTGTTGTTAGTAAAAAGAACACACATGCAATGACACTGGTGGATCCATGTGTGGTCTCTAAAGAGAACACACATGCAATGACACTGGTGGATCCATATGTGGTATGTGAAAAGAACACACATGCAATGACTCTAGTTGTTGATAGTAAAAAGAACACACATGCAATGACACTGGTGGATCCATGTGTGGTCTTTGAAGAGAACACACATTCCAATGACACTTGTGGATCCATATGCGGTATGTGAAAAGAACACACATGCAATGACTCCAGTTGTTGTTAGTAAAAAGAACACACATGCAATGACACTGCTGAATCCATGTGTGGTATCTGAACAGAACACACATGCAATGAACTGGTGGATCCATATGTGGTATGTGAAAAGAACACACAGGCAATGACTCAAGGTGTTGTTAGTAAAAAGAACACACATGCAATGACACTGGTGGATCCATGTCTGGTCTCTGAAAACAACACACATTTCAATGACACTGGTGGATCCATATGTGGTATGTGAAAAGAACACACATCCAATGACTCAAGTTGTTGTTAGTAAAAAGATCACACATGAAATGACACTGGTGGATCCATGTGTGGTCTTTGAAGAGAACACACATGCAATGACACTGGTGGATCCATATGTGGTATGTGAAAAGAACACACATGCAATGACTCTAGTTGTTGTTAGTAAAAAGAACACACATGCAATGACACTGGTGGATCCATGTGTGGTCTCTGAAGGGAACACAGATTTCAATGACACTTGTGGATCCATATGTGGTATGTGAAAAGAACACACATGCAATGACTCAAGTTGTTGTTAGTAAAAAGAACACACATGCAATGACACTGGTGGATCCATGTGTGGTCTCTGAAGAGAACACACATGCAATGACACTGGTGGATCCATATGTGGTATGTGAAAAGAACACACATGCAATGACTCTAGTTGTTGTTAGTAAAAAGAACACACATGCAATGACACTGGTGGATCCATGTGTGGTCTCTGAAGGGAACACACATTTCAATGACACTTGTGGATCCATATGTGGTATGTGAAAAGAACACACCTGCAATGACTCCAGTTGTTGTTAGTAAAAAGAACACACATCCAATGACACTGGTGGATCCATGTCTGGTATCTGAAGAGAATACACATGCAATGACACTGCTGGATCCATATGTGGTATGTGAAAAGAACACACATGCAATCACTCAAGTTGTTGTTAGTAAAAAGAACACACATGCAATGACACTGGTGGATCCATGTCTGGTCTCTGAAAACAACACACATTTCAATGACACTGTTGGATCCATATGTGGTATGTGAAAAGAACACACATGCAATGACTCAAGTTGTTGTTAGTAAAAACAACATATATGCAATGACACTGGTGGATCCATGTGTGGTCTCTGAAGAGAACACACATGCAATGACTCTAGCTGTGGTTAATGAGAAAAACACACATTTCAATGACACTGGTGGATCCAGATGTCGTGTGTGAAAATAACACACATGCAATGACTCCAGTTGTTGTTAGTAAAATACACATGCAATGACACTGGTGGATCCATGTGTGGTCTCTGAAGAGAACACACATGCAATGACACTGGTGGATCCATATGTGGTATGTGAAAAGAACACACATGCAATGACTCAAGTTGTTGTTAGTAAAAAGAACACAGATGCAATGACACTAGTGGATCCATGTGTGGTCTCTGAAGAGAACACACATGCAATGACTCTTGTTGTGGTTAATGAGAAGAACACACATTTCAATGACACTGGTGGATCCATATGTGGTATGTGAAAAGAATAGTCATGAAATGACTCAAGTTGTTGTTAGTAAAAAGAACACACATGCAATGACACTGGTGGATCCATTTGTGGTCTTTGAAGAGAACACACATGCAATGACACTGGTGGATCCATATGTGGTATGTCAAAAGAACACACATGCAATGACTCCAGTTGTTGTTAGTAAAAAGAACACACATGCCATGACACTGGTGGATCCATGTGTGGTCTTTGAAGAGAACACACATTTCAATGACACTGGTGGATCCATATGTGGTATGTAAAAAAACACACATGCAATGACTCCAGTTGTTGTTAGTAAAAAGAACACACATGCAATGACAATGGTGGATCCATGTGTGGTCTCTGAAGAGAACACACATGCAATGACTCTAGCTGTGGTTAATGAGAAGAACACACATTTCAATGACACGTGTGGATACACATGTGGTATGTGCAAAGAATAGTCATGAAATGACTCCAGTTGTTGTTAGTAAAAAGAACACACATGCAATGACACTAGTAGATCCATGTGTGGTCTCCAAAGAGAACACACATGTAATGACACTGGTGGATCCATATATGGTATGTGAAAAGAACACACATGCAATGATTCCAGTTGTTGTTAGTAAAAAGAACACACATGCAATTAAACTGGTGGATCCATGTGTGGTCTCTGAAGAGAACACATATTTCAATGACACTGGTGGATCCATATGTGGTATGTGAAAAGAACACACATGCAATGACTCCAGTTGTTGTTATAAAAAGAACACACATGCAATGGCACTAGTGGATCCATGTGTGGTCTCTGAAGAGAACACACATGCAATGATTCTAGCTGTGGTTAATGAGAAGAACACACATTTCAATGACACTGGTGGATCCATATGTGGTATGTGAAAAGAATAGTCCTGAAATGACTCCAGTTGTTATTAGTAAAAACAACACACATGCAATGACACTGGTGGATCCATGTGTGGTCTCTGAAGAGAACACACATGCAATGACACTGGTGGATCCATATGTGGTATGTGAAAGAACACACATGCAATGACTCTAGTTTTTGATAGTAAAAAGAACACACATGCAATGACACTGGTGGATCCATGTGTGGTCTTTGAAGAAAACACACATTTCAATGACACTTGTGGATCCATATGAGGTATGTGAAAAGAACACACATGCAATGACTCCAGTTGTTGTTACTAAAAGGAACACACATACAATGACACTGGTGGATCCATGTGTGGTATCTGAAGAGAATACACATGCAATGACACTGGTGGATCCATATGTGGTATGTCAAAATAACACACATGCAATGACTCTAGTTGTTGGTAGTAAAAAGAACACACATGCAATGACACTGGTGGATCCATGTGTGGTCTGTGAAGAGAACACGCATGCAATGACTCTAATCTGTGGTTAATGAGAAGAGCACACATTTCAATGACACTGGTGGATCCATATGTGGTATGTGAAAAGAACACACATGCAATGTCTCTAGGTGTTGTTAGTAAAAAAACACACATGCAATGAAACTGGTGGATCCATGTGTGGTCTCTGAAGAGAATACACATTTCTAGGACACTGGTGGATCTATATGTGGTATGTGAAAAGAACACATGCAATGACTCAAGTTGTTGTTAGTAAAAAGAACACACATGCAATGACACTGGTGGATCCATGTGTGGTCTCTGAAGAGAACATACATTTCAATGACACTGGTGGGTCCATATGTGGTATGTGAAAAGAACACACATTCAATGACTCTAGTTTTTGTTAGTAAAAAGAACACACATGCAATGCCAATGGTGGATCCATGTGTGGTCTCTGAAGAGAACACACATGCAATGACTCTAGCTATGGTTAATGAGAAGAACACACATTTCAATGACACTTGTGTATCCACATGTGGTATGTGAAAAGAATAGTCATGAAATGACTCCAGTTATTGTTAGTAAAAAGAACACACATGCAATGACACTAGTGGATCCATGTGTGGTCTCTGAAGAGAACACACATGTAATGACACTGGTGGATCCATATGTGGTATGTGAAAAGAACACACATGCAATGACTCTAGTTGTTGTTAGTAAAAAGAACACACATGCAATGACACTGGTCGATCCATGTGTGGTATCTGAAGAGAACACACATTTCAATGACACTGGTGGATCCATTTGTGGTATGTGAAAAGAACACACATGCAATGACTCTAGTTTTTGTTAGTAAAAAGAACACACATCCAATGACACTGGTCGATCCATGTGTGGTCTCTGAAGAGAACAGACATGCAATAATTCTAGCTGTGGTTAATGAGAAGAACACACATTTCAATGACACTGTGGATCCATATGTGGTATGTGAAAAGAATAGTCAAGAAATGACTCCAGTTGTCGTTAGTAAAAAGAACACACATGCAATGACACTGGTGGATCCATGTGTGGTCTCTAAAGAGAACACACATGCAATGACACTGGTGGATCCATATGTGGTATGTGAAAAGAAGAGACATGCAATGACTCTAGTTGTTGATAGTAAAAAGAACACACATGCAATGACACTGGTGGATCCATGTGTGGTCTTTGAAGAGAACACACATTTCAATGACACTTGTGGATCCATATGTGGTATGTGAAAAGAACACACATGCAATGACTCCAGTTGTTGTTAGTAAAAAGAACACACATGCAATGACACTGGTGGATCCATGTGTGGTATCTGAAGAGAACACACATGCAATGAACTGGTGGATCCATATGTGGTATGTGAAAAGAACACACATGCAATGACTCAAGGTGTTGTTAGTAAAAAGAACACACATGCAATGACATTGGTGGATCCATGTCTGGTCTCTGAAAACAACACACATTTCAATGACACTGGTGGATCCATATGTGGTATGTGAAAAGAACACACATGCAATGACTCAAGTTGTTGTTAGTAAAAAGAACACACATGCAATGACACTGGTGGATCCATGTGTGGTCTCTGAAGAGAACACACATGCAATGACATTGGTGGATCCATATGTGGTATGTGAAAAGAACACACATGCAATGACTCTAGTTGTTGTTAGTAAAAATAACACATGCAATGACACTGGTGGATCCATGTGTGGTCTCTGAAGGGAACACAGATTTCAATGACACTTGTGGATCCATATGTGGTATGTGAAAAGAACACACATGCAATGACTCCAGTTGTTGTTAGTAAAAAGAACACACATGCAGTGACACTGGTGGATCCATGTGTGGTATCTGAAGAGAATACACATGCAATGACACTGGTGGATCCATATGTGGTATGTGAAAAGAACACACATGCAGTCACTCAAGTTATTGTTAGTAAAAAGAACACACATGCAATGACAATGGTGGATCCATGTCTGGTCTCTGAAAACAACACACATTTCAATGACACTGGTGGATCCATATGTGGTATGTGAAAAGAACACACATGCAATGACTCAAGTTGTTGCTAGTAAAAAGAACACATATGCAATGACACTGGTGGATCCATGTGTGGTATCTGAAGAGAACACACATGCAATGACTCTAGCTGTGGTTAATGAGAAAAACACACATTTCAATGACACTGGTGGATCCATATGTCGTGTGTGAAAAGAACACACATGCAATGACTCCAGTTGTTGTTAGTAAAATACACATGCAATGACACTGGTGGATCCATGTGTGGTCTCTGAAGAGAACACACATGCAATGACACTGGTGGATCCATATGTGGTATGTGAAAAGAACACACATGCAATGACTCAAGTTGTTGTTAGTAAAAAGAACACAGATGCAATGACACTAGTGGATCCATGTGTGGTCTCTGAAGAGAACACACATCCAATGACTCTAGTTGTGGTTAATGAGAAGAACACACATTTCAATGACACTGGTGGATCCATATGTGGTATGTGAAAAGAATAGTCATGAAATAACTCAAGTTGTTGTTAGTAAAAAGAACACACATGCAATGACACTGGTGGATCCATTTGTGGTCTTTGAAGAGAACACACATGCAATGACACTGGTGGATCCATATGTGGTATGTGAAAAGAACAAACATGCAATGACTCCAGTTGTTGTTAGTAAAAAGAACACACATGCAATGACACTGGTGTATCCATGTGTGGTCTTTGAAGAGAACACACATTTCAATGACACTGGTGGATCCATATGTGGTATGTAAAAAAAAACACATGCAATGACTCCAGTTGTTGTTAGTAAAAAGAACACACATGCAATGACAATGGTGGATCCATGTGTGGTCTCTGAAGAGAACACACATGCAATGACTCTAGCTGTGGTTAATGAGAAGAACACACATTTCAATGACACGTGTGGATACACATGTGGTATGTGCAAAGAATAGTCATGAAATGACTCCAGTTGTTGTTAGTAAAAAGAACACACATGCAATGACACTAGTGGATCCATGTGTGGTCTCCGAAGAGAACACACATGTAATGACACTGGTGGATCCATATATGGTATGTGAAAAGAACACACATGCAATGACTCCAGTTGTTGTTAGTAAAAAGAACACACATGCAATTAAACTGGTGGATCCATGTGTGGTCTCTAAAGAGAACACACATTTCAATGACACTGGTGGATCCATATGTGGTATGTGAAAAGAACACACATGCAATGACTCCAGTTGTTGTTATAAAAAGAACACACATGCAATGACACTAGTGGATCCATGTGTGGTCTCTGAAGAGAACACACATGCAATGATTCTAGCTGTGGTTAATGAGAAGAACACACATTTCAATGACACTGGTGGATCCACACGTGGTATGTGAAAAGAATAGTCATGAAATGACTCCAGTTGTTATTAGTAAAAACAACACACATGCAATGACACTGGTGGATCCATGTGTGGTCTCTTAAGAGAACACACATGCAATGACACTGGTGGATCCATATGTGGTATGTGAAAGAACACACATGCAATGACTCTAGTTGTTGATAGTAAAAAGAACACACATGCAATAACACTGGTGGATCCATGTGTGGTCTTTGAAGAAAACACACATTTCAATGACACTTGTGGATCCATATGTGGTATGTGAAAAGAACACACATGCAATGACTCCAGTTGTTGTTAGTAAAAAGAACACACATGCAATGACACTGGTGGATCCATGTGTGGTGTCTGAAGAGAACACACATGCAATGACACTGGTTGATCCATATGTGGTACGTGAAAAGCACACATGCAATGACTCAAGTTGTTGTTAGTAAAAAGAACACACATGCAATGACACTGGTGGATCCATGTCTGTTCTCTGAAAACAACACACATTTCAATGACACTGGTGGATCCATATGTGGTATGTGAAAAGAACACACATGCAATGACTCAAGTTGTTGTTAGTAAAAAGAACACACATGCAATGACACTGGTGGATCCATGTGTGGTCTCTGAAGAGAACACACATGGAATGATTCTAACTGTGGTTAATGAGAAGAACACACATTTCAAAGACACTGGTGGATCCATATGTGGTATGTGAAAAGAGTAGTCATGAAATGACTCCAGTTGTTGTTAGTAAAAAGAACACACATGCAATGACACTGATGGATCCATGTGTGGTCTTTGAAGAGAACATACATGCAATGACACTGGTCGATTCATATGTGGTATGTGAAAAGAACACACATGCAATGACTCCAGTTGTTGTTAGTAAAAAGAACACACATGCAATGACACTGGTGGATCCATGTGTGGTCTCTGAAGAGAACATACATTTCAATGACACTGGTGGATCCATATGTGGTATGTGAAAAGAACACACATGCAAGGACTCTAGTTGTTGTTAGTAAAAAGAACACACATGGAATGACACTAGTGGATCCATGTGTGGTCTCTGAAGAGAACACACATTTCAATGACACTTGTGGATCCATATGTGGTATGTGAAAAGAATACACACATGCAATGACTCCAGTTGTTGTTAGCAAAAAGAACACACATGAAATGACACTGGTGGATCCATGTGTGGTCTCTGAAGAGAACACACATTTCAATGACACTAGTGGATCCATATGTGGTATGTCAAAAGAACACACATGCAATGACTCCAGTGGTTGTTAGTAAAAAGAACACACATGAAATGACACTAGTGGATCCATGTGTGGTCTCTGAAGAGAACACACATGCAATGACTCTAGTTGTGGTTAATGAGAAGAACACACATTTAAATGACACGTGTGGATCCACATGTGGTATGTGAAAAGAATAGTCATGAAATAACTCCAGTTGTTGTTAGTAAAAAGAACACACATGCAATGACACTGGTGGATCCATGTATGGTCTCTGAAGAGAACACACATGTAATGACACTAGTGGATCCATATGTGGTATGTGAAAAGAACACACATGCAATGACTCCAGTTGTTGTTAGTAAAAAGAACACACATGCAATGACACTGGTGGATCCATGTGTGGTCTCTAAAGAGAACACACATTTCAATGACACTGGTGGATCGATTTGTGGTATGTGAAAAGAACACACACGCAATGACTCTAGATGGTGTTAGTAAAAAGAACACACATGCAATGACACTGGTGGATCCATGTGTGGTCTCTGAAGAGAACACACATGCAATAATTCTAGCTGTGGTTAATGAGAAGAACACACATTTCAATGACACTGGTGGATCCATATGTGGTATGTGAAAAGAATAGTCACGAAATGACTCCAGTTATTGTTAGTAAAAAGAACACACATGCAATGACACTGGTGGATCCATGTGTGGTCTCTGAAGAGAACACACATGCAATGACACTGGTGGATCCATATGTGGTATGTGAAAAGAACACACATGCAATGACTCTAGTTGTTGTTAGTAAAAAGAACACACATGCAATGACACTGGTGGATCCATGTGTGGTCTCTGAAGGGAACACACATTTCAATGACACTGGTGGATCCATATGTGGTATGTGAAAAGAATAGTCATGAAATGACTCCAATTGTTGTTAGTAAAAAGAACACACATGCAATGACACTGGTGGATCCATGTGTGGTATCTGAAGGGAACACACATGCAATGACACTTGTGGATCCATATGTGGTATGTGAAAAGAACACACATGCAATGACTCAAGTTGTTGTTAGTAAAAAAGAACACACATGCAATGACACTGGTGGATCCATGTGTGGTATCTGAAGAGAATACACATGCAATGACACTGGTGGATCCATATGTGGTATGTGAAAAGAACAGACATGCAATCACTCAAGTTGTTGTTAGTAAAAAGAACACACATGCAATGACACTGGTGGATCCATGTCTGGTCTCTGAAAACAACACACATTTCAATGACACTGGTGGATCCATATGTGGTATGTGAAAAGAACACACATGCAATGACTCAAGTTGTTGTTAGTAAAGAGAACACAGATGCAATGACACTAGTGGATCCATGTGTGGTCTCTGAAGAGAACACACATGCAATGACTCTAGCTGTGGTTAATGAGAAGAACACACATTTCAATGACGCTGGTGGATCCATATGTGGTATGTGAAAAGAATAGTCATGAAATGACTTTAGTTGTTGTTAGTAAAAAGAACACACATGCAATGACACTAGTGGATACATGTGTGGTCTTTGATGAGAACACACATGCAATGACACTGGTGGATCCATGTGTGGTCTCTGAAGAGAACATACATTTCAATGACACTGGTGGATCCATATGTGGTATGTGAAAAGAACACACATTCAATGACTCTAGTATTTGTTTGTAAAAAGAACACACATGCAATGCCAATGGTGCATCCATGTGTGGTCTCTGAAGAGAACACACATGAAATGACTCTAGCTGTGGTTAATGAGAAGAACACACATTTCAATGACGCTTGTGGATCCACATGTTGTATCTGAAAAGAATAGTCATGAAATGACTTCACTTATTGTTAGTAAAAAGAACACACATGCAATGGCACTGGTGGATCCATGTGTGGTCTATGAAGAGAACACACATGCAATGGCACTGCTGGATCCATATGTGGTATGTGAAAAGAACACACATGCAATGACTCGAGTTGTTGTTAGTAAAAGAACACACATGCAATGAAACTGGTGGATCCATGTGTGGTCTCTGGAGAGAACACACATTTCAATGACACTGGTGGATCCATATGTGGTATGTGAAAAGAACACACATGCAATGACTCTAGTTGTTGTTAGTAAAAAGAACACACATGCAATGACACTGGTGGATCCATGTCTGGTCTCTGAAAACAACACACATTTCAATGACACTAGTGGATCCATAAGTGGTATGTGAAAAGAATAGTCATGAAATGACTCCAGTTGTTGTTAGTAAAAAGAACACACATGCAATGACACTGGTGGATCCATGTGTGGTCTCTGAAGAGAACACACATGCAATGACACTGGTGGATCCATATGTGGTATGTGAAAAGAACACACATGCAATGACTCTAGTTGTTGATAGTAAAAATAACACACATGCAATGACACTGGTGGATCCATGTGTGGTCTTTGAAGAGAACACACATTTCAATGACACTTGTGGATCCATATGTGGTATGTGAAAAGAACACACATGCAATGACTTCAGTTGTTGTTAGTAAAAAGAACACACATGCAATGACACTGATGGATCCATGTGTAGTATCTGAAGAGAACACACATGCAATGAACTGGTGGATCCATATGTGGTATGTGAAAAGAACACACATGCAATGACTCAAGTTGTTGTTAGTAAAAAGAACACACATTCAATGACACTGGTGGATCCATGTCTGGTCTCTGAAAACAACACACTTTTCAATGATACTGGTGGATCCATATGTGGTATGTGAAAAGAACACACATGCAATGACTCAAGTTGTTGCTAGTAAAAAGAACACACATGCAATGACACTGGTGGATCCATGTGTGGTCTCTAAAGAAAACACACATGCAATGACACTGGTGGATCCATATGTGGTATGTGAAAAGAACACACATGCAATGACTCTAGTTGTTGTTAGTAAAAAGAACACACAGGCAATGACACTGGTGGGTCCATGTGTGGTCTCTGAAATGAACACAGATTTCAATGACACATGTGGATCCATATGTGGTATGTGAAAAGAACACACATGCAATGACTCAAGTTGTTGTTAGTAAAAAAGAACACACATGCAATGACACTGGTGGATCCATGTGTGGTATCTGAAGAGAATACACATGCAATGACACTGGTGGATCCATATGTGGTATGTGAAAAGAACACACATGCAATCACTCAAGTTGTTGTTAGTAAAAATAACACACATGCAATGACACTGGTGGATCCATGTCTGGTCTTTGAAAACAACACACATTTCAATGACACTGGTGGATCCATATGTGGTATGTGAAAAGAACACACATGCAATGACTCAAGTTGTTGTTAGTAAAGAGAACACAGATGCAATGACACTAGTGGATCCATGTGTGGTCTCTGAAGAGAACACACATGCAATGACTCTAGCTGTGGTTAATGAGAAGAACACACATTTCAATGACGCTGGTGGATCCATATGTGGCATGTGAAAAGAATAGTCATGAAATGACTCCAGTTGTTGTTAGTAAAAAGAACACACATGAAATGACACTAGTGGATACATGTGTGGTCTTTGATGAGAACACACATGCAATGACACTGGTGGATCCATGTGTGGTGTCTGAAGAGAACATACATTTCAATGACACTGGTGGATCCATATGTGGTATGTGAAAACAACACACATTCAATGACTCTAGTTTTTGTTAGTAAAAAGAACACACATGCAATGCCAATGGTGGATCCATGTGTGGTCTCTGAAGAGAACACACATGCAATGACTCTAGTTGTGGTTAATGAGAAGAACACACATTTCAATGACACTTGTGGATCCACATGTGGTATGTGAAAAGAATAGTCATGAAATGACTCCAGTTATTGTTAGTAAAAAGAACACACATGCAATGATACTGGTGGATCCATGTGTGGTCTCTACAGAGAACACACATGCAATGGCACTGTTGGATCCATATGTGGTATGTGAAAAGAACACACATGCAATGATTCGAGTTGTTGTTAGTAAAAGAACACACATGCAATGACACTGGTGGATCCATGTGTGGTCTCTGGAGAGAACACACATTTCAATGACACTGGTGGATCCATATGTGGTATGTGAAAATAACACACATGCAATGACTCTAGTTGTTGTTAGTAAAAAGAACACACATGCAATGACACTGGTGGATCCATGTGTGGTCTCTGAAGAGAACACACATGCAATGATTCTAGCTGCGGTTAATGAGAAGAACACACATTTCAATGACACTGGTGGATCCATACGTGGTATGTGAAAAGAATAGTCATGAAATGACTCCAGTTGTTGTTAGTAAAAAGAACACACATGAAATGACACTGGTGGATCCATGTGTGGTCTCTGAAGAGAACAGACATGCAATGACACTGGTGGATCCATATGTGGTATGTGAAAAGAACACACATGCAATGACTCTAGTTGTTGATAGTAAAAACAACACACATGCAATGACACTGGTGGATCCATGTGTGGTCTTTGAAGAGAACACACATTTCAATGACACTTGTGGATCCATATGTGGTATGTGAAAAGAACACACATGCAATGACTCCAGTTGTTGTTAGTAAAAAGAACACACATGCAATGACACTGATGGATCCATGTGTGGTATCTGAAGAGAACACACATGCAATGAACTGGTGGATCCATATGTGGTATGTGAAAAGAACACACATGCAATGACTCAAGTTGTTGTTAGTAAAAAGAACACACATGCAATGACACTGGTGGATCCATGTCTGGTCTCTGAAAACAACACATATTTCAATGATACTGGTGGATCCATATGTGGTATGGGAAAAGAACACACATGCAATGACTCAAGTTGTTGTTAGTAAAAAGAACACACATGCAATGGCACAGGTGGATCCATGTGTGGTCTCTGAAGAGAACACACATGCAATGACACTGGTGGATCCATATGTTGTATGTGAAAAGAACACAGATGCAATGACTCTAGTTGTTGTTAGTAAGAAGAACACACATGCAATGACACTGGTGGATCCATGTGTGGTCTCTGAAGGGAACACACATTTCAATGACACTGGTGGATCCATATGTGGTATGTGAAAAGAATAGTCATGAAATGACTCCAGTTGTTGTAAGTAAAAAGAACACACATGCAATGACACTGGTGGATCCATGTGTGGTCTTTGAAGAGAACACACATGCAATGACACTGGTGGATCCATATGTGGTATGTGAAAAGAACACACATGCAATGACTCTAGTTGTTGTTAGTAAAAAGAACACACATGCAATGACACTGGTGGATCCATGTCTGGTCTCTGAAAACAACACACATTTCAATGACACTGGTGGATCCATATGTGGTATGTGAAAAGAACACACATGCAATGACTCAAGTTGTTGTTAGTAAAGAGAACACAGATGCAATGACACTAGTGGATCCATGTGTGGTCTCTGAAGAGAACACACATGCAATGACTCTAGCTGTGGTTAATGAGAAGAACACACATTTCAATGATGCTGGTGGATCCATATGTGGTATGTGAAAAGAATAGTCATGAAATGACTCTGGTTGTTATTAGTAAAAGAACACACATGCAATGACACTAGTGGATCCATGTGTGGTCTTTGATGAGAACACACATGCAATGACACTGGTGGATCCATGTGTGGTCTCTGAAGAGAACATACATTTCAATGACACTAGTGGATCCATATGTGGTATGTGAAAAGAACACACATTCAATGACTCTAGTTTTTGTTAGAAAAAAGAACACACATGCAATGCCAATGGTGGATCCATGTGTGGTCTGTGAAGAGAACACACATGCAATGACTCTAGCTGTGGTTAATGAGAAGAACACACATTTCAATGACACTTGTGGATCCACATGTGGTATGTGAAAAGAATAGTCATGAAATGACTCCAGTTGTTGTTAGTAAAAAGAACACACATGCAATGACACTGGTGGATCCATGTGTGGTCTCTGAAGAGAACACACATGCAATGGCACTGGTGGATCCATATGTGGTATGTGAAAAGAACACACATGCAATGACTCGAGTTGTTGTTAGTAAAAGAACACACATGCAATGACACTGGTGGATCCATGTGTGGTCTCTGGAGAGAACACACATTTCAATGACACTGGTGGATCCATACGTGGTATGTGAAAAGAACACACATGCAATGACTCTAGTTGTTGTTAGTAAAAAGAACACACATGCAATGACACTGGTGGATCCATGTGTGGTCTCTGAAGAGAACACACATGCAATGATTCTAGCTGCGGTTAATGAGAAGAACACACATTTCAATGACACTGGTGGATCCATACGTGGTATGTGAAAAGAATAGTCATGAAATGACTCCAGTTGTTGTTAGTAAAAAGAACACACATGCAATGACACTGGTGGATCCATGTCTGGTCTCTGAAAACAACACATATTTCAATGATACTGGTGGATCCATATGTGGTATGGGAAAAGAACACACATGCAATGACTCAAGTTGTTGTTAGTAAAAAGAACACACATGCAATGGCACAGGTGGATCCATGTGTGGTCTCTGAAGAGAACACACATGCAATGACACTGGTGGATCCATATGTTGTATGTGAAAAGAACACACATGCAATGACTCTAGTTGTTGTTAGTAAGAAGAACACACATGCAATGACACTGGTGGATCCATGTGTGGTCTCTGAAGGGAACACACATTTCAATGACACTGGTGGATCCATATGTGGTATGTGAAAAGAATAGTCATGAAATGACTCCAGTTGTTGTAAGTAAAAAGAACACACATGCAATGACACTGGTGGATCCATGTGTGGTCTTTGAAGAGAACACACATGCAATGACACTGGTGGATCCATATGTGGTATGTGAAAAGAACACACATGCAATGACTCTAGTTGTTGTTAGTAAAAAGAACACACATGCAATGACACTGGTGGATCCATGTCTGGTCTCTGAAAACAACACACATTTCAATGACACTGGTGGATCCATATGTGGTATGTGAAAAGAACACACATGCAATGACTCAAGTTGTTGTTAGTAAAGAGAACACAGATGCAATGACACTAGTGGATCCATGTGTGGTCTCTGAAGAGAACACACATGCAATGACTCTAGCTGTGGTTAATGAGAAGAACACACATTTCAATGATGCTGGTGGATCCATATGTGGTATGTGAAAAGAATAGTCATGAAATGACTCTGGTTGTTATTAGTAAAAGAACACACATGCAATGACACTAGTGGATCCATGTGTGGTCTTTGATGAGAACACACATGCAATGACACTGGTGGATCCATGTGTGGTCTCTGAAGAGAACATACATTTCAATGACACTAGTGGATCCATATGTGGTATGTGAAAAGAACACACATTCAATGACTCTAGTTTTTGTTAGAAAAAAGAACACACATGCAATGCCAATGGTGGATCCATGTGTGGTCTGTGAAGAGAACACACATGCAATGACTCTAGCTGTGGTTAATGAGAAGAACACACATTTCAATGACACTTGTGGATCCACATGTGGTATGTGAAAAGAATAGTCATGAAATGACTCCAGTTGTTGTTAGTAAAAAGAACACACATGCAATGACACTGGTGGATCCATGTGTGGTCTCTGAAGAGAACACACATGCAATGGCACTGGTGGATCCATATGTGGTATGTGAAAAGAACACACATGCAATGACTCGAGTTGTTGTTAGTAAAAGAACACACATGCAATGACACTGGTGGATCCATGTGTGGTCTCTGGAGAGAACACACATTTCAATGACACTGGTGGATCCATACGTGGTATGTGAAAAGAACACACATGCAATGACTCTAGTTGTTGTTAGTAAAAAGAACACACATGCAATGACACTGGTGGATCCATGTGTGGTCTCTGAAGAGAACACACATGCAATGATTCTAGCTGCGGTTAATGAGAAGAACACACATTTCAATGACACTGGTGGATCCATACGTGGTATGTGAAAAGAATAGTCATGAAATGACTCCAGTTGTTGTTAGTAAAAAGAACACACATGCAATGACACTGGTGGATCCATGTGTGGTCTCTGAAGAGAACACACATGTAATGACACTGGTGGATCCATATGTGGTATGTGAAAAGAACACACATGCAATGACTCTAGTTGTTGTTAGTAAAAAGAACACACATGCAATGACACTAGTGGGTCCATGTGTGGTCTCTGAAGAGAACACACATTTCAATGACACTTGTGGATCCATATGTGGTATGTGAAAAGAACACACATGCAATGACTCCAGTTGTTCTTAGTAAAAAGAAAACACATGAAATAACACTAGTGGATCCATGTGTGGTATCTAAAGAGAACACACATGCGATGACACCGGTGGATCCATATGTGGTATGTGAAAAGAACACAGATGTAATGACTCTAGTTGTTGTTAGTAAAAAGAACACACATGCAATGACACTGGTGGATCCATGTTTGATCTCTGAAAAGAACACACATTTCAATGACATTGGTGGCTCCATATGTGGTATGTGAAAAGAACACACATGCAATGACTCAAGTTGTTGTTAGTAAAAACAACACACATGCAAGACACTAGTGGATCCATGTGTGGTCTCTGAAGAGAACACACATGCAATGACTCTAGCTGTGGTTAATGAGAAGAACACACAATTCAATGACACTGGTGGATCCATATGTGGTATGTGAAAAGAATAGTCATGAAATGACTCCAGTTGTTGTTAGTAAAAAGAACACACATGCAATGACACTGGTGGATCGATGTGTGGTGTTTGAAGAGAACACACATGCAATGACACTGGTGGATCCATATGTGGTATGTGAAAAGAACACACATGCAATGACTCCAGTTGTTGTTAGTAAAAAGAACACACATGCAATGACACTGGTGGATCCATTTGTGGTCTCTTAAGAGAACACACATGCAATGACTCTAGCTATGGTTAATGAGAAGAACACTCATTTCAATGACACATGTGGATCCACATGTGGTATGTCCAAAGAATAGTCATGAAATGACTCAAGTTGTTGTTAGTAAAAAGAACACACATGCAATGACACTGGTGGATCCATGTCTGGTCTCTGAAAACAACACACATTTCAATGATACTGGTGGATCCATATGTGGTATGGGAAAAGAACACACATGCAATGACTCAAGTTGTTGTTAGTAAAAAGAACACACATGCAATGGCACTGGTGGATCCATGTGTGGTCTCTGAAGAGAACACACATGCGATGACATTGGTGGATCCATATGTGGTATGTGAAAAGAACACACATGCAATGACTCTAGTTGTTGTTAGTAAAAAGAACACACATGCAATGACACTGGTGGATCCATGTATGGTCTCTGAAGGGAACACACATTTCAATGACACTGGTGGATCCATATGTGGTATGTGAAAAGAATAGTCATGAAATGACTCCAGTTGTTGTTAGTAAAAAGAACACACATGCAATGACACTGGTGGATCCATGTGTTTTCTTTGAAGAGAACACACATGCAATGACACTGGTGGATCCATATGTGGTATGTGAAAAGAACACACATGCAATGACTCTAGTTGTTGTTAGTAAAAAGAACACACATGCAATGACACTAGTGGATCCATGTCTGGTCTCTGAAGGGAACACAGATTTCAATGACACTTGTGGATACATATGTGGTATGTGAAAAGAACACACATGCAATGACTCAAGTTGTTGTTAGTAAAAAAGAACACACATGCAATGACAATGGTGGATCCATGTCTGGTATCTGAAGAGAATACACATGCAATGACACTGGTGGATCCATATGTGGTATGTGAAAAGAACACACATGCAATCACTCAAGTTGTTGTTTGTAAAAAGAACACACATGCAATGACACTGGTGGATGCATGTCTGGTCTCTGAAAACAACACACATTTCAATGACACTGGTGGATCCATATGTGGTATGTGAAAAGAACACACATGCAATGACTCAAGTTGTTGTTAGTAAAGAGAACACAGATGCAATGACAATAGTGGATCCATGTGTGGTCTCTGAAGAGAACACACATGCAATGAATCTAGCTGTGGTTAATGAGAAGAACACACATTTCAATGACGCTGGTGGATCCATATGTGGTATGTGAAAAGAATAGTCATGAAATGACTCCGGTTGTTGTTAGTAAAAGAACACACATGCAATGACACTAGTGGATACATGTGTGGTCTTTGATGAGAACACACATGCAATGACACTGGTGGATCCATGTGTGGTCTCTGAAGAGAACATACATTTCAATGACACTGGTGGATCCATATGTGGTATGTGAAAAGAACACACATTCAATGACTCTAGTTTTTGTTAGAAAAAAGAACACACATGCAATGCCAATGGTGGATCCATGTGTGGTCTGTGAAGAGAACACACATGCAATGACTCTAGCTGTGGTTAATGAGAAGAACACACATTTCAATGACACTTGTGGATCCACATGTGGTATGTGAAAAGAATAGTCATGGAATGACTCCGGTTGTTGTTAGTAAAAAGAACACACATGCAATGACACCGGTGGATCCATGTGTGGTCTCTGAAGAGAACACACATGCAATGGCACTGGTGGATCCATATGTGGTATGTGAAAAGAACACACATGCAATGACTCGAGTTGTTGTTAGTAAAAGAACACACATGCAATGACACTGGTGGATCCATGTGTGGTCTCTGGAGAGAACACACATTTCAATGACACTGGTGGATCCATACGTGGTATGTGAAAAGAACACACATGCAATGACTCTAGTTGTTGTTAGTAAAAAGAACACACATGCAATGACACTGGTGGATCCATGTGTGGTCTCTGAAGAGAACACACATGCAATGATTCTAGCTGCGGTTAATGAGAAGAACACACATTTCAATGACACTGGTGGATCCATACGTGGTATGTGAAAAGAATAGTCATGAAATGACTCCAGTTGTTGTTAGTAAAAAGAACACACATGCAATGACACTGGTGGATCCATGTGTGGTCTGTGAAGAGAACACACATGTAATGACACTGGTGGATCCATATGTGGTATGTGAAAAGAACACACATGCAATGACTCTAGTTGTTGTTAGTAAAAAGAACACACATGCAATGACACTAGTGGGTCCATCTGTGGTCTATGAAGAGAACACACATTTCAATGACACTTGTGGATCCATATGTGGTATGTGAACAGAACACACATGCAATGACTCAAGTTGTTGTTAGTAAAGAGAACACAGATGCAATGACACTAGTGGATCCATGTGTGGTCTCTGAAGAGAACACACATGCAATGACTCTAGCTGTGGTTAATGAGAAGAACACACATTTCAATGACGCTGGTGGATCCATATGTGGTATGTGAAAAGAATAGTCAAGAAATGACTCCAGTTGTTGTTAGTAAAAGAACACACATGCAATGACACTAGTGGATACATGTGTGGTCTTTGATGAGAACACACATGCAATGACACTGGTGGATCCATGTGTGGTCTCTGAAGAGAACATACATTTCAATGACACTGGTGGATCCATATGTGGTATGTGAAAAGAACACACATTCAATGACTCTAGTTTTTGTTAGAAAAAAGAACACACATGCAATGCCAATGGTGGATCCATGTGTGGTCTGTGAAGAGAACACACATGCAATGACTCTAGCTGTGGTTAATGAGAAGAACACACATTTCAATGACACTAGTGGATCCACATGTGGTATGTGAAAAGAATAGTCATGAAATGACTCCAGTTGTTGTTAGTAAAAAGAACACACATGCAATGACACCGGTGGATCCATGTGTGGTCTCTGAAGAGAACACACATGCAATGGCACTGGTGGATCCATATGTGGTATGTGAAAAGAACACACATGCAATGACTCGAGTTATTGTTAGTAAAAGAACACACATGCAATGACACTGGTGGATCCATGTGTGGTCTCTGGGGAGAACACACATTTCAATGACACTGGTGGATCCATACGTGGTATGTGAAAAGAACACACATGCAATGACTCTAGTTGTTGTTAGTAAAAAGAACACACATGCAATGACACTGGTGGATCCATGTGTGGTCTCTGAAGAGAACACACATGCAATGATTCTAGCTGCGGTTAATGAGAAGAACACACATTTCAATGACACTGGTAGATCCATACGTGGTATGTGAAAAGAATAGTCATGAAATGACTCCAGTTGTTGTTAGTAAAAAGAACACACATGCAATGACACTGGTGGATCCATGTGTGGTCTCTGAAGAGAACACACATGTAATGACACTGGTGGATCCATATGTGGTATGTGAAAAGAACACACATGCAATGACTCTAGTTGTTGTTAGTAAAAAGAACACACATGCAATGACACTAGTGGGTCCATGTGTGGTCTCTGAAGAGAACACACATTTCAATGACACTTGTGGATCCATATGTGGTATGTGAAAAGAACACACATGCAATGACTCCAGTTGTTCTTAGTAAAAAGAACACACATGAAATGACACTAGTGGATCCATGTGTGGTATCTGAAGAGAACACACATGCGATGACACCGGTGGATCCATATGTGGTATGTGAAAAGAACACAGATGCAATGACTCTAGTTGTTGTTAGTAAAAAGAACACACATGCAATGACACTGGTGGATCCATGTTTGATCTCTGAAAAGAACACACATTTCAATGACACTGGTGGATCCATATGTGGTATGTGAAAAGAACACACATGCAATGACTCAAGTTGTTGTTAGTAAAAACAACACACATGCAAGACACTAGTGGATCCATGTGTGGTCTCTGAAGATAACACACATGCAATGACTCTAGCTGTGGTTAATGAGAGGAACACACAATTCAATGACACTGGTGGATCCATATGTGGTATGTGAAAAGAATAGTCATGAAATGACTCCAGTTGTTGTTAGTAAAAAGAACACACATGCAATGACACTGGTGGATCCATGTGTGGTCTTTGAAGAGAACACACATGCAATGACACTGGTGGATCCATATATGGTATGTGAAAAGAACACACATGCAATGACTCTAGTTGTTGTTAGCAAAATAACACACATGCAATCACACTGGTGGATCCATGTGTGGTCTCTGAAGAGAACACACATTTCAATGACACTGGTGGATCCATATGTGGTATGTGAAAAGAACACACATGCAATGACTCCAGTTGTTAGTAAAAAGAACACACATGCAATGACACTGGTGGATCCATGTGTGGTCTCTTAAAAGAACACACATGCAATGACTCTAGCTATGGTTAATGAGAAGAACACTCATTTCAATGACACGTGTGGATCCACATGTGGTATGTGCAAAGAATAGTCATGAAATGACTCAAGTTGTTGTTAGTAAAAAGAACACACATGCAATGACACTGGTGGATCCATGTCTGGTCTCTAAAAACAACACACATTTCAATGATACTGGTGGATCCATATGTGGTATGGGAAAAGAACACACATGCAATGACTCAAGTTGTTGTTAGTAAAAAGAACACACATGCAATGGCACTGGTGGATCCATGTGTGCTCTCTGAAGAGAACACACATGCAATGACACTGGTGGATCCATATGTGGTATGTGAAAAGAACACACATGCAATGACTCTAGTTGTTGTTAGTAAAAAGAACACACATGCAATGACACTGGTGGATCCATGTGTGGTCTCTGAAGGGAACACACATTTCAATGACACTAGTGTATCCATATGTGGTATGTGAAAAGAATAGTCATGAAATGACTCCAGTTGTTGTTAGTAAAAAGAACACACATGCAATGACACTGGTGGATCCATGTGTGGTCTTTGAAGAGAACACACATGCAATGACACTGGTGGATCCATATGTGGTATGTGAAAAGAACACACATGCAATGACTCTAGTTGTTGTTAGTAAAAAGAACACACATGCAATGACACTGGTGAATCCATGTCTGGTCTCTGAAGGGAACACAGATTTCAATGACACTTGTGGATCCATATGTGGTATGTGAAAAGAACACACAGGCAATGACTCAAGTTGTTGTTAGTAAAAAAGAACACACATGCAATGACACTGGTGGATCCATGTCTGGTATCTGAAGAGAATACACATGCAATGACACTGGTGAATCCATATGTGGTATGTGAAAAGAACACACATGCAATCACTCAAGTTGTTGTTAGTAAAAAGAACACACATGCAATGACACTGGTGAATCCATGTCTGGTCTCTGAAGGGAACACAGATTTCAATGACACTTGTGGATCCATATGTGGTATGTGAAAAGAACACACATGCAATGACTCAAGTTGTTGTTAGTAAAAAATAACACACATGCAATGACACTGGTGGATCCATGTCTGGTATCTGAAGAGAATACACATGCAATGACACTGGTGGATCCATATGTGGTATGTGAAAAGAACACACATGCAATCACTCAAGTTGTTGTTAGTAAAAAGAACACACATGCAATGACACTGGTGGATGCATGTCTGGTCTCTGAAAACAACACACATTTCAATGACACTGGTGGATCCATATGTGGTATGTGAAAAGAACACACATGCAATGACTCAAGTTGTTGTTAGTAAAGAGAACACAGATGCAATGACACTAGTGGATCCATGTGTGGTCTCTGAAGAGAACACACATGCAATGACTCTAGCTGTGGTTAATGAGAAGAACACACATTTCAATGACGCTAGTGGATCCATATGTGGTATGTGAAAAGAATAGTCATGAAATGACTCCAGTTGTTGTTAGTAAAAGAACACACATGCAATGACACTAGTGGATACATGTGTGGTCTTTGATGAGAACACACATGCAATGACACTGGTGGATCCATGTGTGGTCTCTGAAGAGAACATACATTTCAATGACACTGGTGGATCCATATGTGGTATGTGAAAAGAAAACACATTCAATGACTAGTTTTTGTTAGAAAAAAGAACACACATGCAATGCCAATGGTGGATCCATGTGTGGTCTGTGAAGAGAACACACATGCAATGACTCTAGTTGTTGTTAGTAAAAAGAACACACATGCAATGACTCCAGTTGTTGTAAGTAAAAAGAACACACATGCAATGAGACTGGTGGATCCATGTGTGGTCTTTAAAGAGAACACACATGCAATGACACTGGTGGATCCATATGTGGTATGTGAAAAGAACACACATGCAATGACTCTAGTTGTTGTTAGTAAAAAGAACACACATGCAATGACACTGGTGAATCCATGTCTGGTCTCTGAAGGGAACACAGATTTCAATGACACTTGTGGATCCATATGTGGTATGTGAAAAGAACACACAGGCAATGACTCAAGTTGTTGTTAGTAAAAAAGAACACACATGCAATGACACTGGTGGATCCATGTCTGGTATCTGAAGAGAATACACATGCAATGACACTGGTGGATCCATATGTGGTATGTGAAAAGAACACACATGCAATCACTCAAGTTGTTGTTAGTAAAAAGAACACACATGCAATGACACTGGTGAATCCATGTCTGGTCTCTGAAGGGAACACAGATTTCAATGACACTTGTGGATCCATATGTGGTATGTGAAAAGAACACACATGCAATGACTCAAGTTGTTGTTAGTAAAAAAGAACACACATGCAATGACACTGGTGGATCCATGTCTGGTATCTGAAGAGAATACACATGCAATGACACTGGTGGATCCATATGTGGTATGTGAAAAGAACACACATGCAATCACTCAAGTTGTTGTTAGTAAAAAGAACACACATGCAATGACACTGGTGGATGCATGTATGGTCTCTGAAAACAACACACATTTCAATGACACTGGTGGATCCATATGTGGTATGTGAAAAGAACACACATGCAATGACTCAAGTTGTTGTTAGTAAAGAGAACGCAGATGCAATGACACTAGTGGATCCATGTGTGGTCTCTAAAGAGAACACACATGCAATGACTCTAGCTGTGGTTAATGAGAAGAACACACATTTCAATGACGCTGGTGGATCCATATGTGGTATGTGAAAAGAATAGTCATGAAATGACTCCAGTTGTTGTTAGTAAAAGAACACACATGCAATGACACTAGTGGATACATGTGTGGTCTTTGATGAGAACACACATGCAATGACACTGGTGGATCCATGTGTGGTCTCTGAAGAGAACATACATTTCAATGACACTGGTGGATCCATATGTGGTATGTGAAAAGAAAACACATTCAATGACTAGTTTTTGTTAGAAAAAAGAACACACATGCAATGCCAATGGTGGATCCATGTGTGGTCTGTGAAGAGAACACACATGCAATGACTCTAGCTGTGGTTAATGAGAAGAACACACATTTCAATGACACTTGTGGATCCACATGTGGTATGTGAAAAGAATAGTCATGAAATGACTCCAGTTGTTGTTAGTAAAAAGAACACACATGCAATGACACCGGTGGATCCATGTGTGGTCTCTGAAGAGAACACACATGCAATGGCACTGGTGGATCCATATGTGGTATGTGAAAAGAACACACATGCAATGACTCGAGTTGTTGTTAGTAAAAGAACACACATGCAATGACACTGGTGGATCCATGTGTGGTCTCTGGAGAGAACACACATTTCAGTGACACTGGTGGATCCATACGTGGTATGTGAAAAGAACACACATGCAATGACTCTAGTTGTTGTTAGTAAAAAGAACACACATGCAATGACACTGGTGGATCCATGTGTGGTCTCTGAAGAGAACACACATGCAATGATTCTAGCTGCGGTTAATGAGAAGAACACACATTTCAATGACACTGGTGGATCCATACGTGGTATGTGAAAAGAATAGTCATGAAATGACTCCAGTTGTTGTTAGTAAAAAGAACACACATGCAATGACACTGGTGGATCCATGTGTGGTCTCTGAAGAGAACACACATGTAATGACACTGGTGGATCCATATGTGGTATGTGAAAAGAACACACATGCAATGACTCTAGTTGTTGTTAGTAAAAAGAACACACATGCAATGACACTAGTGGGTCCATGTGTGGTCTCTAAAGAGAACACACATTTCAATGACACTTGTGGATCCCTATGTGGTATGTGAAAAGAACACACATGCAATGACTCCCGTTGTTCTTAGTAAAAAGAACACACATGAAATGACACTAGTGGATCCATGTGTGGTATCTGAAGAGAACACACATGCGATGACACCGGTGGATCCATATGTGGTATGTGAAAAGAACACAGATGCAATGACTCTAGTTGTTGTTAGTAAAAAGAACACGCATGCAATGACACTGGTGGATCCATGTTTGATCTCTGAAAAGAACACACATTTCAATGACACTGGTGGATCCATATGTGGTATGTGAAAAGAACACACATGCAATGACTCAAGTTGTTGTTAGTAAAAACAACACACATGCAAGACACTAGTGGATCCATGTGTGGTCTCTGAAGAGAACACACATGCAATGACTCTAGCTGTGGTTAATGAGAAGAACACACAATTCAATGACACTGGTGGATCCATATGTGGTATGTGAAAAGAATAGTCATGAAATGACTCCAGTTGTTGTTAGTAAAAAGAACACACATGCAATGACACTGGTGGATCCATGTGTGGTCTTTGAAGAGAACACACATGCAATGACACTGGTGGATCCATATGTGGTATGTGAAAAGAACACACATGCAATGACTCCAGTTGTTGTTAGCAAAAATAACACACATGCAATCACACTGGTGGATCCATGTGTGGTCTCTGAAGAGAACACACATTTCAATGACACTGGTGGATCCATATGTGGTATGTGAAAAGAACACACATGCAATGACTCCAGTTGTTGTTAGTAAAAAGAACACACATGCAATGACACTGGTGGATCCATGTGTGGTCTCTTAAGAGAACACACATGCAATGACTCTAGCTATGGTTAATGAGAAGTTCACTCATTTCAATGACACGTGTGGATCCACATGTGGTATGTGCAAAGAATAGTCATGAAATGACTCAAGTTGTTGTTAGTAAAAAGAACACACATGCAATGACACTGGTGGATCCATGTGTGGTCTCTGAAGAGATCACACATGTAATGACACTAGTGGATCCATATGTGGTATGTGAAAAGAACACACATGCAATGACTCTAGTTGTTGACAGTAAAAAGAACACACATGCAATGACACTGGTGGATCCATGTGTGGTCTCTAAAGAGAACACACATTTTGATGACACTTGTGGATCCGTATGTGGTATGTGAAAAGAACACACATTCAATGACTCCAGTTGTTGTTAGTAAAAAGAACACACATGAAATGACACTGGTGGATCCATGTGTGGTATTTGAAGAGAACACACATGCAATGACACTGGTGGATCCATATGTGGTATGTGAAAAGAACACACATGCAATGACTCTAGTTGTTGTTAGTAAAAAGAACACACATGCAATGACACTAGTGGATCCATGTGTGGTCTCTAAAAACAACACACATTTGAATGACACTGGTGGATCCATATGTGGTATGTGAAAAGAACACACATGCAATGACTCAAGTTGTTGTTAGTAAAAACAACACACATGCAATGACACTGGTGGATCCATGTGTGGTCTCTGAAGAGAACACACATGCAATGACTCTAGCTGTGGTTAATGATAAGAACACACATTTCAATGACACTGGTGGATCCATATGTGGTATGTTAAAAGAATAGTCATGAAATGACTCTAGTTGTTGTTAGTAAAAACAACACACATGCAATGACACTGGTGGATCCATATGTGGTATGTGAAAAGAACACACATGCAATGACTCCAGTTGTTGTTAGTAAAAAGAACACACATGCAATGACACTGGTGGATCCATGTGTGGTCTCTGAAGAGAACACACATTTCAATGACACTGGTGGATCCATATGTGGTATGTGAAAAGAACACACATGCAATGACTCTAGTTGTTGTTAGTAAAAAGAACACACATGCAATGACACTAGTGGATCCATGTGTGGTCTCTGAAGAGAACACACATTCAATGACTCTAGCTATGGTTAATGAGAAGAATACATATTTCATTGACACTGGTGGATCCATATGTGGTATGTGAAAAGAATAGTCATGAAATGACTCTAGTTGTTGTTAGTAAAAAGAACACACATGCAATGACAGTGGTGGATCCATGTGTGGTCTCTGAAGAGAACACACAAGCAATGACACTACTGGATCCATATGTGGTATGTGAAAAGAACACGCATGTAATGACTCTAGTTGTTGTTAGTAAAAAGAACACACATGCAGTGACACTGGTGGATCCATGTTTGATCTCTGAAAAGAACACACATTTCAATGACACTGGTGGATCCATATGTGGTATGTGAAAAGAACACACATGCAATGACTCAAGTTGTTGTTAGTAAAAACAACACACATGCAAGACACTAGTGGATCCATGTGTGGGCTCTGAAGAGAACACACATGCAATGACTCTAGCTGTGGTTAATGAGAAGAACACACAATTCAATGACACTGGTGGATCCATATGTGGTATGTGAAAAGAATAGTCATGAAATGACTCCAGTTGTTGTTAGTAAAAAGAACACACATGCAATGACACTGGTGGATCCATGTGTGGTATTTGAAGAGAACACACATGCAATGACACTGGTGGATCCATATGTGGTATGTGAAAAGAACACACATGCAATGACTCCAGTTGTTGTTAGCAAAAAGAACACACATGCAATGACACTGGTGGATCCATGTGTGGTCTCTGAAGAGAACACACATTTCAATGACACTGGTGGATCCATATGTGGTATGTGAAAAGAACACACATGCAATGACTCCAGTTGTTGTTTGTAAAAAGAACACACATGCAATGACACTGGTGGATCCATGTGTGGTCTCTTAAGAGAACACACATGCAATGACTCTAGCTATGGTTAATGAGAAGAACACACATTTCAATGACACGTGTGGATCCACATGTGGTATGTGCAAAGAATAGTCATGAAATGACTCAAGTTGTTGTTAGTAAAAAGAACACACATGCAATGACACTGGTGGATCCATGTGTGGTCTCTGAAGAGATCACACATGTAATGACACTGGTGGATCCATATGTGGTATGTGAAAAGAACACACATGCAATGACTCTAGTTGTTGACAGTAAAAAGAACACACATGCAATGACTCCAGTTGTTGTTAGTAAAAAGAACACACATGAAATGACACTGGTGGATCCATGTGTGGTATTTGAAGAGAACACACATGCAATGACACTGGTTGATCCATATGTCGTATGTGAAAAGAACACACATGCAATGACTCAAGTTGTTGTTAGTAAAAAGAACACACATGCAATGACACTGGTGGATCCATGTTTGGTCTCTGAAAAGAACACACATTTCAATGACACTGGTGGATCCATATGTGGTATGTGAAAAGAACACACATGCAATGACTCAAGTTGTTGTTAGTAAAAACAACACACATGCAATGACACTGGTGGATCCATGTGTGGTCTCTGATGAGAACACACATTTCAATGACACTGGTGGATCCATATGAGGTGTGTGAAAAATAACACACATACAATGACTCCAGTTGTTGTTAGTAAAAAGAACACACATGCAATGACTCTAGCTGTGGTTACTGAAGAGAATACACATTTCGATGACACAGGTGGATCCATATGTGGTATGTGAAAAGAACACACATGCAAAAACTCTAGTTGTTGTTAGTAAAAAGAACACACATGCAATGACACTGGTGGATCCATGTGTGGTCTCTGAAGAGAACACACATTTCAATGATACTGGTGGATCCATATGGGGTATGTGAAAAGAATAGTCATGAAATGACTCCAGTTGTTGTTAGTAAAAAGAGCACACATGCAATTACACTGGTGGATCCATATGTGGTCTCTTAAGATAACACACATGCAGTGACTCTAGCCGTGGTTAACGAGAAGAACACACATGCAATGACACTGGTGGATCCATAGGTGGATTGTGAAAAGAACACACATGCAAATACTCGAGTTGTTATTAGTAAAAGGAACACACATGCAATGACACTGGTGGATCCATGTGTGGTCTCTGAAGAGAACACACATTTCAATGACACTGGTGGATCCATATGTGGTATGTGAAAAGAACACATGCAATGACTCTAGTTGTTGTTTGTAAAAAGAACACACATGCAATGATAATGGTGGATCCATGTTTGGTCTCTGAAAAGAACACACATTTCAATGACACTGGTGGATCCATATGTGGTATGTGAAAAGAACACACATGCAATGACTCAAGTTGTTGTTAGTAAAAACAACACACATGCAATGACACTAGTGGATCCATGTGTGGTCTCTGAAGAGAACACACATGCATTGACTCTAGCTATGGTTAATGAGAAGAAAACACATTTCAATGACACTGGTGGATCCATATGTGGTATGTTAAAAGAATAGTCATGAAATGACTCTAGTTGTTGTTAGTAAAAACAACACACATGCAATGACAATGGTGGATCCATATGTGGTATGTGAAAAGAACACACATGCAATGACTCCAGTTGTTGTTAGTAAAAAGAACACACATGCAATGACACTGGTGGATCCATGTGTGGTCTCTGAAGAGAACACACATTTCAATGACACTGGTGGATCCATATGTGGTATGTGAAAAGAACACACATGCAATGACTCTAGTTGTTGTTAGTAAAAAGAACACACATGCAATGACACTGGTGGATCCATGTGTGGTCTCTGCAGAGAACACACATTCAATGACACTGGTGGATCCATATGTGGTATGTGAAAAGAACACATATTCAATGACTCTCGTTGTTGTTAGTAAAAAGAACACACATGCAATGACACTGGTGGATCCATGTGTGGTCTCTGAAGAGAACACACATGCAATGACTCTAGCTGTGGTTAATGAGAAGAACACACATTTCAATGACACTGGTGGATCCATATGTGGTATGTTAAAAGAATAGTCATGAAATGACTCTAGTTGTTGTTAGTAAAAACAACAGTCATGCAATGACACTGGTGGATCCATATGTGGTATGTGAAAAGAACACACATCCAATGACTCAAGTTGTTGTTAGTAAAAAGAACACACATGCAATGACACTGGTGGATCCATGTGTGGTCTCTGAAGAGAACACACATTTCAACGACACTGATGGATCCATATGTGGTATGTGAAAAGAACACACATGCAATGACTCCGGTTGTTGTTAGTAAAAAGAACACACATGCAATGACACTGGTGGATCCATGTGTGGTCTCTGAAGAGAACACACATTTCAATGACACTGGTGGATCCATATGTGGTATGTGAATAGAACACACATGCAATGACTCTAGTTGTTGTTAGTAAAAAGAACACACATGCAATGACACTGGTGGATCCATGTTTGGTCTCTGAAAACAACACACATTTCAATGACACTGGTGGATCCATATGTGGTATGTGAAAAGAACACACATGCAATGACTCAAGTTGTTGTTAGTAAAAACAACACACATGCAATGACACTAGTGGATCCATGTGTGGTCACTGAAGAGAACACACATGCAATGACTCAAGTTGTGGTTAATGAGAAGAACACACATTTCAATGACACTGGTAGATCCATATGTGGTATGTTAAAAGAATAGTCATGAAATGACTCTAGTTGTTGTTAGCAAAAACAACAGGCATGCAATGACACTGGTGGATCCATATGTGGTATGTGAAAAGAACACACATGCAATGACTCTAGTTGTTGTTAGTAAAAAGAACACACATGCAATGACACTGGTGGATCCATGTGTGGTCTCTGAAGAGAACACACATTTCAATGACACTGGTGGATCCATATGTGGTATGTGAAAAGAACACACATGCAATGACTCCGGTTGTTGTTAGTAAAAAGAACACACATGCAATGACACTGGTGGATCCATGTGTGGTCTCTAAAGAGAACACACATTCAATGACACTGGTGGATCCATATGTGGTATGTGAAAAGAACACATATTCAATTACTCTAGTTGTTGTTAGTAAAAAGAACACACATGCAATGACACTGGTGGATCCATGTGTGGTCTCTGAAGAGAACACACATGCAATGACTCTAGCTGTGGTTAATGAGAAGAACACACATTTCAATGACATTGGTGGATCCATATGTGGTATGTTAAGAGAATAGTCATGAAATGACTCTAGTTCTTGTTAGTAAAAACAACAGTCATGCAATGACACTGGTGGATCCATATGTGGTATGTGAAAAGAACACACATGCAATGACTCCAGTTGTTGTTAGTAAAAAGAACACACATGCAATGACACTGGTGGATCCATGTGTGGTCTCTCAAGAGAACACACATTTCAATGACACTGGTGGATCCATATGTGCCATGTGAAAAGAACACACATGCAATGACTCCAGTTGTTGTTAGTAAAAAGAACACACATGCAATGACACTGGTGGATCCATGTGTGGTCTCTGAAGAGAACACACATTTCAATGACACTAGTGGATCCATACGTGCTATGTGAAAAGAACACACATGCAATGACTCTAGTTGTTGTTAGTAAAAAGAACACACATGCAATGACACTTGTGGATCCATGTTTGGTCTCTGAAAAGAACACACATTTCAATGACACCGGTGGATCCATATGTGGTATGTGAAAAGAACACACATGCAATGACTCAAGTTGTTGTTAGTAAAAACAACACACATGCAATGACACTAGTGGATCCATGTGTGGTCTCTGAAGAGAACACACATGCAATGACTCTAGCTGTGGTTAATGAGAAGAACACACATTTCAATGACAGTGGTGGATCCATATGTGGTATGTTAAAAGAATAGTCATGAAATGACTCTAGTTGTTGTTAGTAAAAACAACACACATGCAATGACACTGGTGGATCCATATGTGGTATGTGAAAAGAACACACATGCAATGACTCCAGTTGTTGTTAGTAAAAACTACACACATGCAATGACACTGGTGGATCCATGTGTGGTCTCTGAAGAGAACACACATTTCAATGACACTGTTGGATCCATATGTGGTATGTGAAAAGAACACACATGCAATGACTCTAGTTGTTGTTAGTAAAAAGAACACACATGCAATGACACTTGTGGATCCATGTTTGGTCTCTGAAAAGAACACACATTTCAATGACACTGGTGGATCCATAGGTGGTTTGTGAAAAGAATACACATGCAATGACTCCAGTTGTTGTTAGTAAAAAGAACACACATGCAATGACACTAGTGGATCCATGTGTGGTCTCTGAAGAGAACACACATGCAATGACACTGGTGGATCCATATCTGGTATGTGAAAAGAACACACATGCAATGACTCTAGTTGTTGTTAGTAGAAAGAAAAACATGCAATGACACTGGTGGATCCATGTGTGGTCTCTGAAGAGAACACACATTTCAATGACACTTGTGGATCCATATGTGGTATGTGAAAAAACAAACATGCAATGACTCTAGTTGTTGTTAGTAAAAAGAACACACATGCAATGACACTGGTGGATCCATGTGTGGTCTCTGAAGAGAACACACATTTCAATGACACTGGTGGATCCATATGTGGTATGTGAAAAGAACACACATGCAATGACTCCGGTTGTTGTTAGTAAAAAGAACACACATGCAATGACACTGGTGGATCCATGTGTGGTCTCTAAAGAGAACACACATTCAATGACACTGGTGGATCCATATGTGGTATGTGAAAAGAACACATATTCAATTACTCTAGTTGTTGTTAGTAAAAAGAACACACATGCAATGACACTGGTGGATCCATGTGTGGTCTCTGAAGAGAACACACATGCAATGACTCTAGCTGTGGTTAATGAGAAGAACACACATTTCAATGACATTGGTGGATCCATATGTGGTATGTTAAGAGAATAGTCATGAAATGACTCTAGTTCTTGTTAGTAAAAACAACAGTCATGCAATGACACTGGTGGATCCATATGTGGTATGTGAAAAGAACACACATGCAATGACTCCAGTTGTTGTTAGTAAAAAGAACACACATGCAATGACACTGGTGGATCCATGTGTGGTCTCTCAAGAGAACACACATTTCAATGACACTGGTGGATCCATATGTGCCATGTGAAAAGAACACACATGCAATGACTCCAGTTGTTGTTAGTAAAAAGAACACACATGCAATGACACTGGTGGATCCATGTGTGGTCTCTGAAGAGAACACACATTTCAATGACACTAGTGGATCCATACGTGCTATGTGAAAAGAACACACATGCAATGACTCTAGTTGTTGTTAGTAAAAAGAACACACATGCAATGACACTTGTGGATCCATGTTTGGTCTCTGAAAAGAACACACATTTCAATGACACCGGTGGATCCATATGTGGTATGTGAAAAGAACACACATGCAATGACTCAAGTTGTTGTTAGTAAAAACAACACACATGCAATGACACTAGTGGATCCATGTGTGGTCTCTGAAGAGAACACACATGCAATGACTCTAGCTGTGGTTAATGAGAAGAACACACATTTCAATGACAGTGGTGGATCCATATGTGGTATGTTAAAAGAATAGTCATGAAATGACTCTAGTTGTTGTTAGTAAAAACAACACACATGCAATGACACTGGTGGATCCATATGTGGTATGTGAAAAGAACACACATGCAATGACTCCAGTTGTTGTTAGTAAAAACTACACACATGCAATGACACTGGTGGATCCATGTGTGGTCTCTGAAGAGAACACACATTTCAATGACACTGTTGGATCCATATGTGGTATGTGAAAAGAACACACATGCAATGACTCTAGTTGTTGTTAGTAAAAAGAACACACATGCAATGACACTTGTGGATCCATGTTTGGTCTCTGAAAAGAACACACATTTCAATGACACCGGTGGATCCATATGTGGTATGTGAAAAGAACACACATGCAATGACTCAAGTTGTTGTTAGTAAAAACAACACACATGCAATGACACTAGTGGATCCATGTGTGGTCTCTGAAGAGAACACACATGCAATGACTCTAGCTGTGGTTAATGAGAAGAACACACATTTCAATGACAGTGGTGGATCCATATGTGGTATGTTAAAAGAATAGTCATGAAATGACTCTAGTTGTTGTTAGTAAAAACAACACACATGCAATGACACTGGTGGATCCATATGTGGTATGTGAAAAGAACACACATGCAATGACTCCAGTTGTTGTTAGTAAAAACAACACACATGCAATGACACTGGTGGATCCATGTGTGGTCTCTGAAGAGAACACACATTTCAATGACACTGTTGGATCCATATGTGGTATGTGAAAAGAACACACATGCAATGACTCTAGTTGTTGTTAGTAAAAAGAACACACATGCAATGACACTGGTGGATCCATGTGTGGTCTCTGAAGAGAACACACATTTCAATGACACTAGTGGATCCATACGTGCTATGTGAAAAGAACACACATGCAATGACTCTAGTTGTTGTTAGTAAAAAGAACACACATGCAATGACACTTGTGGATCCATGTTTGGTCTCTGAAAAGAACACACATTTCAATGACACCGGTGGATCCATATGTGGTATGTGAAAAGAACACACATGCAATGACTCAAGTTGTTGTTAGTAAAAACAACACACATGCAATGACACTAGTGGATCCATGTGTGGTCTCTAAAGAGAACACACATGCAATGACTCTAGCTGTGGTTAATGAGAAGAACACACATTTCAATGACAGTGGTGGATCCATATGTGGTATGTTAAAAGAATAGTCATGAAATGACTCTAGTTGTTGTTAGTAAAAACAACACACATGCAATGACACTGGTGGATCCATATGTGGTATGTGAAAAGAACACACATGCAATGACTCCAGTTGTTGTTAGTAAAAACAACACACATGCAATGACACTGGTGGATCCATGTGTGGTCTCTGAAGAGAACACACATTTCAATGACACTGTTGGATCCATATGTGGTATGTGAAAAGAACACACATGCAATGACTCTAGTTGTTGTTAGTAAAAACAACACACATGCAATGACACTAGTGGATCCATGTGTGGTCTCTGAAGAGAACACACATTCAATGACACTGGTGGATCCATATGTGGTATGTTAAAAGAACACATATTCAATGACTCTAGTTGTTGTTAGTAAAAAGAACACACATGCAATGACACTGGTGGATCAATGTGTGGTCTCTAAAGAGAACACACATGCAATGACTCTAGCTGTGGTTAATGAGAAGTACACACATTTCAATGACACTGGTGGATCCATATGTGGTATGTTAAAAGAATAGTCATGAAATGACTCTAGTTGTTGTTAGTAAAAACAACAGTCATGCAATGACACTGGTGGATCCATATGTGGTATGTGAAAAGAACACACATGCAATGACTCCAGTTGTTGTTAGTAAAAAGAACACACATGCAATGACACTGGTGGATCCATGTGTGGTCTCTGAAGAGAACACACATTTCAACGACACTGGTGGATCCATATGTGGTATGTGAAAAGAACACACATGCAATGACTTCGGTTGTTGTTAGTAAAAAGAACACACATACAATGACACTGGTGGATCCATGTGTGGTCTCTAAAGAGAACACACATTTCAATGACACTGGTGGATCCATATGTGGTATGTGAAAAGAACACACATGCAATGACTCTAGTTGTTGTTAGTAAAAAGAACACACATGCAATGACACTGGTGGATCCATGTTTGGTCTCTGAAAAGAACACACATTTCAATGACACTGGTGGATCCATATGTGGTATGTGAAAAGAACACACATGCAATGACTCAAGTTGTTGTTAGTAAAAACAACACACATGCAATGACACTAGTGGATCCATGTGTGGTCTCTAAAGAGAACACACATGCAATGACTCAAGCTGTGGTTAATGAGAAGAACACACATTTCAATGACACTGGTGGATCCATATGTGGTATGTTAAAAGAATAGTCATGAAATGACTCTAGTTGTTGTTAGTAAAAACAACAGACATGCAATGACACTGGTGGATCCAGATGTGGTATGTGAAAAGAACTCACATGCAATGACTCTAGTTGTTGTTAGTAAAAAGAACACACATGCAATGACACTGGTGAATCCATGTGTGGTCTCTGAAGAGAACACACATTTCAATGACACTGGTGGATCCATATGTGGTATGTGAAAAGAACACACATGCAATGACTCTAGTTGTTGTTAGTAAAAAGAACACACATGCAATGACACTGGTGGATCCATGTGTGGTCTCTGAAGAGAACACACATTCAATGACACTGGTGGATCCATATGTGGTATGTGAAAAGAACACATATTCAATGACTCTAGTTGTTGTTAGTAAAAAGAACACACATGCAATGACACTGGTGGATCCATGTGTGGTCTCTGAAGAGAACACACATGCAATGACTCTAGCTGTGGTTAATGAGAAGAACACACATTTCAATGACATTGGTGGATCCATATGTGGTATGTTAAGAGAATAGTCATGAAATGACACTGGTGGATCCATATGTGGTATGTGAAAAGAACACACATACAATGACTCCAGTTGTTGTTAGTAAAAAGAACACACATGCAATGACACTGGTGGATCCATGTGTGGTCTCTGAAGAGAACACACATTTCAATGACACTGGTGGATCCATATGTGGTATGT
Source organism: Avena sativa (assembly GCA_916181665.1). NCBI lineage: Eukaryota > Viridiplantae > Streptophyta > Magnoliopsida > Poales > Poaceae > Avena > Avena sativa. The sequence continues at coordinate 534,570,721 of OV702289.1, read as the reverse complement.
CAAAAGAACACACATGCAATGACTTCAGTTGTTGTTAGTAAGAAGAACACACATGCAGTGACACTGGTGGATCCATGTGTGGTCTTTGAAGAGAACACACATTTCAATGACACTGGTGGATCCATATGTGGTATGTGAAAAGAACACACATGCAATGACTCTAGTTGTTGTTAGTAAAAAGAACACACATGCAATGACACTGGTGGATCCATGTTTGGTCTCTGAAAAGAACACACATTTCAATGACACTACTGGATCCATATGTGGTATGTGAAAAGAACACACATGCAATGACTCAAGTTGTTGTTAGTAAAAACAACACACATGCAATGACACTAGTGGATCCATGTGTGGTCTCTGAAGAGAACACACATGCAATGACTCTAGCTGTGGTTAATGAGAAGAACACACATTTCAATGACATTGGTGGATCCATATGTGGTATGTTAAGAGAATAGTCATGAAATGACTCTAGTTCTTGTTAGTAAAAACAACAGTCATGCAATGACACTGGTGGATCCATATGTGGTATGTGAAAAGAACACACATGCAATGACTCCAGTTGTTGTTAGTAAAAACAACACACATGCAATGACACTGGTGGATCCATGTGTGGTCTCTGAAGAGAACACACATTTCAATGACACTGTTGGATCCATATGTGGTATGTGAAAAGAACACACATGCAATGACTCTAGTTGTTGTTAGTAAAAAGAACACACATGCAATGACACTGGTGGATCCATGTGTGGTCTCTGAAGAGAACACACATTTCAATGACACTAGTGGATCCATACGTGCTATGTGAAAAGAACACACATGCAATGACTCTAGTTGTTGTTAGTAAAAAGAACACACATGCAATGACACTTGTGGATCCATGTTTGGTCTCTGAAAAGAACACACATTTCAATGACACCGGTGGATCCATATGTGGTATGTGAAAAGAACACACATGCAATGACTCAAGTTGTTGTTAGTAAAAACAACACACATGCAATGACACTAGTGGATCCATGTGTGGTCTCTGAAGAGAACACACATGCAATGACTCTAGCTGTGGTTAATGAGAAGAACACACATTTCAATGACAGTGGTGGATCCATATGTGGTATGTTAAAAGAATAGTCATGAAATGACTCTAGTTGTTGTTAGTAAAAACAACACACATGCAATGACACTGGTGGATCCATATGTGGTATGTGAAAAGAACACACATGCAATGACTCCAGTTGTTGTTAGTAAAAACAACACACATGCAATGACACTGGTGGATCCATGTGTGGTCTCTGAAGAGAACACACATTTCAATGACACTGTTGGATCCATATGTGGTATGTGAAAAGAACACACATGCAATGACTCTAGTTGTTGTTAGTAAAAACAACACACATGCAATGACACTAGTGGATCCATGTGTGGTCTCTGAAGAGAACACACATTCAATGACACTGGTGGATCCATATGTGGTATGTTAAAAGAACACATATTCAATGACTCTAGTTGTTGTTAGTAAAAAGAACACACATGCAATGACACTGGTGGATCAATGTGTGGTCTCTATTGAGAACACACATGCAATGACTCTAGCTGTGGTTAATGAGAAGAACACACATTTCAATGACACTGGTGGATCCATATGTGGTATGTTAAAAGAATAGTCATGAAATGACTCTAGTTGTTGTTAGTAAAAACAACAGTCATGCAATGACACTGGTGGATCCATATGTGGTATGTGAAAAGAACACACATGCAATGACTCCAGTTGTTGTTAGTAAAAAGAACACACATGCAATGACACTGGTGGATCCATGTGTGGTCTCTGAAGAGAACACACATTTCAACGACACTGGTGGATCCATATGTGGTATGTGAAAAGAACACACATGCAATGACTTCGGTTGTTGTTAGTAAAAAGAACACACATACAATGACACTGGTGGATCCATGTGTGGTCTCTAAAGAGAACACACATTTCAATGACACTGGTGGATCCATATGTGGTATGTGAAAAGAACACACATGCAATGACTCTAGTTGTTGTTAGTAAAAAGAACACACATGCAATGACACTGGTGGATCCATGTTTGGTCTCTGAAAAGAACACACATTTCAATGACACTGGTGGATCCATATGTGGTATGTGAAAAGAACACACATGCAATGACTCAAGTTGTTGTTAGTAAAAACAACACACATGCAATGACACTAGTGGATCCATGTGTGGTCTCTAAAGAGAACACACATGCAATGACTCAAGCTGTGGTTAATGAGAAGAACACACATTTCAATGACACTGGTGGATCCATATGTGGTATGTTAAAAGAATAGTCATGAAATGACTCTAGTTGTTGTTAGTAAAAACAACAGACATGCAATGACACTGGTGGATCCAGATGTGGTATGTGAAAAGAACTCACATGCAATGACTCTAGTTGTTGTTAGTAAAAAGAACACACATGCAATGACACTGGTGAATCCATGTGTGGTCTCTGAAGAGAACGCACATTTCAATGACACTGGTGGATCCATATGTGGTATGTGAAAAGAACACACATGCAATGACTCTAGTTGTTGTTAGTAAAAAGAACACACATGCAATGACACTGGTGGATCCATGTGTGGTCTCTGAAGAGAACACACATTCAATGACACTGGTGGATCCATATGTGGTATGTGAAAAGAACACATATTCAATGACTCTAGTTGTTGTTAGTAAAAAGAACACACATGCAATGACACTGGTGGATCCATGTGTGGTCTCTGAAGAGAACACACATGCAATGACTCTAGCTGTGGTTAATGAGAAGAACACACATTTCAATGACATTGGTGGATCCATATGTGGTATGTTAAGAGAATAGTCATGAAATGACACTGGTGGATCCATATGTGGTATGTGAAAAGAACACACATACAATGACTCCAGTTGTTGTTAGTAAAAAGAACACACATGCAATGACACTGGTGGATCCATGTGTGGTCTCTGAAGAGAACACACATTTCAATGACACTGGTGGATCCATATGTGGTATGTCAAAAGAACACACATGCAATGACTTCAGTTGTTGTTAGTAAGAAGAACACACATGCAGTGACACTGGTGGATCCATGTGTGGTCTTTGAAGAGAACACACATTTCAATGACACTGGTGGATCCATATGTGGTATGTGAAAAGAACACACATGCAATGACTCTAGTTGTTGTTAGTAAAAAGAACACACATGCAATGACACTGGTGGATCCATGTTTGGTCTCTGAAAAGAACACACATTTCAATGACACTACTGGATCCATATGTGGTATGTGAAAAGAACACACATGCAATGACTCAAGTTGTTGTTAGTAAAAACAACACACATGCAATGACACTAGTGGATCCATGTGTGGTCTCTGAAGAGAACACACATGCAATGACTCTAGCTGTGGTTAATGAGAAGAACACACATTTCAATGACATTGGTGGATCCATATGTGGTATGTTAAGAGAATAGTCATGAAATGACTCTAGTTCTTGTTAGTAAAAACAACAGTCATGCAATGACACTGGTGGATCCATATGTGGTATGTGAAAAGAACACACATGCAATGACTCCAGTTGTTGTTAGTAAAAAGAACACACATGCAATGACACTGGTGGATCCATGTGTGGTCTCTGAAGAGAACACACATTTCAATGACACTGGTGGATCCATATGTGCCGTGTGAAAAGAACACACATGCAATGACTCCAGTTGTTGTTAGTAAAAAGAACACACATGCAATGACACTGGTGGATCCATGTGTGGTCTCTGAAGAGAACACACATTTCAATGACACTAGTGGATCCATACGTGCTATGTGAAAAGAACACACATGCAATGACTCTAGTTGTTGTTAGTAAAAAGAACACACATGCAATGACACTTGTGGATCCATGTTTGGTCTCTGAAAAGAACACACATTTCAATGACACCGGTGGATCCATATGTGGTATGTGAAAAGAACACACATGCAATGACTCAAGTTGTTGTTAGTAAAAACAACACACATGCAATGACACTAGTGGATCCATGTGTGGTCTCTGAAGAGAACACACATGCAATGACTCTAGCTGTGGTTAATGAGAAGAACACACATTTCAATGACAGTGGTGGATCCATATGTGGTATGTTAAAAGAATAGTCATGAAATGACTCTAGTTGTTGTTAGTAAAAACAACACACATGCAATGACACTGGTGGATCCATATGTGGTATGTGAAAAGAACACACATGCAATGACTCCAGTTGTTGTTAGTAAAAACAACACACATGCAATGACACTGGTGGATCCATGTGTGGTCTCTGAAGAGAACACACATTTCAATGACACTGTTGGATCCATATGTGGTATGTGAAAAGAACACACATGCAATGACTCTAGTTGTTGTTAGTAAAAACAACACACATGCAATGACACTGGTGTATCCATGTGTGGTCTCTGAAGAGAACACACATTCAATGACACTGGTGGATCCATATGTGGTATGTTAAAAGAACACATATTCAATGACTCTAGTTGTTGTTAGTAAAAAGAACACACATGCAATGACACTGGTGGATCAATGTGTGGTCTCTAAAGAGAACACACATGCAATGACTCTAGCTGTGGTTAATGAGAAGAACACACATTTCAATGACACTGGTGGATCCATATGTGGTATGTTAAAAGAATAGTCATGAAATGACTCTAGTTGTTGTTAGTAAAAACAACAGTCATGCAATGACACTGGTGGATCCATATGTGGTATGTGAAAAGAACTCACATGCAATGACTCTAGTTGTTGTTAGTAAAAAGAACACACATGCAATGACACTGGTGAATCCATGTGTGGTCTCTGAAGAGAACACACATTTCAATGACACTGGTGGATCCATATGTGGTATGTGAAAAGAACACACATGCAATGACTCTAGTTGTTGTTAGTAAAAAGAACACACATGCAATGACACTGGTGGATCCATGTGTGGTCTCTGAAGAGAACACACATTCAATGACACTGGTGGATCCATATGTGGTATGTGAAAAGAACACATATTCAATGACTCTAGTTGTTGTTAGTAAAAAGAACACACATGCAATGACACTGGTGGATCCATGTGTGGTCTCTGAAGAGAACACACATGCAATGACTCTAGCTGTGGTTAATGAGAAGAACACACATTTCAATGACATTGGTGGATCCATATGTGGTATGTTAAGAGAATAGTCATGAAATGACACTGGTGGATCCATATGTGGTATGTGAAAAGAACACACATACAATGACTCCAGTTGTTGTTAGTAAAAAGAACACACATGCAATGACACTGGTGGATCCATGTGTGGTCTCTGAAGAGAACACACATTTCAATGACACTGGTGGATCCATATGTGGTATGTGAAAAGAACACACATGCAATGACTTCAGTTGTTGTTAGTAAGAAGAACACACATGCAGTGACACTGGTGGATCCATGTGTGGCTTTGAAGAGAACACACATTTCAATGACACTGGTGGATCCATATGTGGTATGTGAAAAGAACACACATGCAATGACTCTAGTTGTTGTTAGTAAAAAGAACACACATGCAATGACACTGGTGGATCCATGTTTGGTCTCTGAAAAGAACACACATTTCAATGACACTACTGGATCCATATGTGGTATGTGAAAAGAACACACATGCAATGACTCAAGTTGTTGTTAGTAAAAACAACACACATGCAATGACACTAGTGGATCCATGTGTGGTCTCTGAAGAGAACACACATGCAATGACTCTAGCTGTGGTTAATGAGAAGAACACACATTTCAATGACATTGGTGGATCCATATGTGGTATGTTAAGAGAATAGTCATGAAATGACTCTAGTTCTTGTTAGTAAAAACAACAGTCATGCAATGACACTGGTGGATCCATATGTGGTATGTGAAAAGAACACACATGCAATGACTCCAGTTGTTGTTAGTAAAAAGAACACACATGCAATGACACTGGTGGATCCATGTGTGGTCTCTGAAGAGAACACACATTTCAATGACACTGGTGGATCCATATGTGCCGTGTGAAAAGAACACACATGCAATGACTCCAGTTGTTGTTAGTAAAAAGAACACACATGCAATGACACTGGTGGATCCATGTGTGGTCTCTGAAGAGAACACACATTTCAATGACACTAGTGGATCCATACGTGCTATGTGAAAAGAACACACATGCAATGACTCTAGTTGTTGTTAGTAAAAAGAACACACATGCAATGACACTTGTGGATCCATGTTTGGTCTCTGAAAAGAACACACATTTCAATGACACCGGTGGATCCATATGTGGTATGTGAAAAGAACACACATGCAATGACTCAAGTTGTTGTTAGTAAAAACAACACACATGCAATGACACTAGTGGATCCATGTGTGGTCTCTGAAGAGAACACACATGCAATGACTCTAGCTGTGGTTAATGAGAAGAACACACATTTCAATGACAGTGGTGGATCCATATGTGGTATGTTAAAAGAATAGTCATGAAATGACTCTAGTTGTTGTTAGTAAAAACAACACACATGCAATGACACTGGTGGATCCATATGTGGTATGTGAAAAGAACACACATGCAATGACTCCAGTTGTTGTTAGTAAAAACAACACACATGCAATGACACTGGTGGATCCATGTGTGGTCTCTGAAGAGAACACACATTTCAATGACACTGTTGGATCCATATGTGGTATGTGAAAAGAACACACATGCAATGACTCTAGTTGTTGTTAGTAAAAAGAACACACATGCAATGACACTGGTGTATCCATGTGTGGTCTCTGAAGAGAACACACATTCAATGACACTGGTGGATCCATATGTGGTATGTTAAAAGAACACATATTCAATGACTCTAGTTGTTGTTAGTAAAAAGAACACACATGCAATGACACTGGTGGATCAATGTGTGGTCTCTAAAGAGAACACACATGCAATGACTCTAGCTGTGGTTAATGAGAAGAACACACATTTCAATGACACTGGTGGATCCATATGTGGTATGTTAAAAGAATAGTCATGAAATGACTCTAGTTGTTGTTAGTAAAAACAACAGTCATGCAATGACACTGGTGGATCCATATGTGGTATGTGAAAAGAACACACATGCAATGACTCCAGTTGTTGTTAGTAAAAAGAACACACATGCAATGACACTGGTGGATCCATGTGTGGTCTCTGAAGAGAACACACATTTCAACGACACTGGTGGATCCATATGTGGTATGTGAAAAGAACACACATGCAATGACTTCGGTTGTTGTTAGTAAAAAGAACACACATACAATGACACTGGTGGATCCATGTGTGGTCTCTAAAGAGAACACACATTTCAATGACACTGGTGGATCCATATGTGGTATGTGAAAAGAACACACATGCAATGACTCTAGTTGTTGTTAGTAAAAAGAACACACATGCAATGACACTGGTGGATCCATGTTTGGTCTCTGAAAAGAACACACATTTCAATGACACTGGTGGATCCATATGTGGTATGTGAAAAGAACACACATGCAATGACTCAAGTTGTTGTTAGTAAAAACAACACACATGCAATGACACTAGTGGATCCATGTGTGGTCTCTAAAGAGAACACACATGCAATGACTCAAGCTGTGGTTAATGAGAAGAACACACATTTCAATGACACTGGTGGATCCATATGTGGTATGTTAAAAGAATAGTCATGAAATGACTCTAGTTGTTGTTAGTAAAAACAACAGACATGCAATGACACTGGTGGATCCATATGTGGTATGTGAAAAGAACTCACATGCAATGACTCTAGTTGTTGTTAGTAAAAAGAACACACATGCAATGACACTGGTGAATCCATGTGTGGTCTCTGAAGAGAACACACATTTCAATGACACTGGTGGATCCATATGTGGTATGTGAAAAGAACACACATGCAATGACTCTAGTTGTTGTTAGTAAAAAGAACACACGTGCAATGACACTGGTGGTTCCATGTGTGGTCTCTGAAGAGAACACACATTCAATGACACTGGTGGATCCATATGTGGTATGTGAAAAGAACACATATTCAATGACTCTAGTTGTTGTTAGTAAAAAGAACACACATGCAATGACACTGGTGGATCCATGTGTGGTCTCTGAAGAGAACACACATGCAATGACTCTAGCTGTGGTTAATGAGAAGAACACACATTTCAATGACATTGGTGGATCCATATGTGGTATGTTAAGAGAATAGTCATGAAATGACACTGGTGGATCCATATGTGGTATGTGAAAAGAACACACATACAATGACTCCAGTTGTTGTTAGTAAAAAGAACACACATGCAATGACACTGGTGGATCCATGTGTGGTCTCTGAAGAGAACACACATTTCAATGACACTGGTGGATCCATATGTGGTATGTGAAAAGAACACACATGCAATGACTTCAGTTGTTGTTAGTAAGAAGAACACACATGCAGTGACACTGGTGGATCCATGTGTGGTCTTTGAAGAGAACACACATTTCAATGACACTGGTGGATCCATATGTGGTATGTGAAAAGAACACACATGCAATGACTCTAGTTGTTGTTAGTAAAAAGAACACACATGCAATGACACTGGTGGATCCATGTTTGGTCTCTGAAAAGAACACACATTTCAATGACACTACTGGATCCATATGTGGTATGTGAAAAGAACACACATGCAATGACTCAAGTTGTTGTTAGTAAAAACAACACACATGCAATGACACTAGTGGATCCATGTGTGGTCTCTGAAGAGAACACACATGCAATGACTCTAGCTGTGGTTAATGAGAAGAACACACATTTCAATGACACTGGTGGTCCATATGTGGTATGTTAAAAGAATAGTCATGAAATGACTCTAGTTGTTGTTAGTAAAAACAACACACATGCAATGACACTGGTGGATCCATATGTGGTATGTGAAAAGAACACACATGCAATGACTCCTGTTGTTGTTAGTAAAAACAACACACATGCAATGACACTGGTGGATCCATGTGTGGTCTCTGAAGAGAACACACATTTCAATGACACTGGTGGATCCATATGTGGTATGTGAAAAGAACACACATGCAATGACTCTAGATGTTGTTAGTAAAAAGAACACACATGCAATGAGACTGGTGGATCCATGTGTGGTCTCTGAAGAGAACACACATTCAATGACACTGGTGGATCCATATGTGGTATGTGAAAAGAACACATATTCAATGACTCTAGTTGTTGTTAGTAAAAAGAACACACATGCAATGACACTGGTGGATCCATGTGTGGTCTCTGAAGAGAACACACATGCAATGACTCTAGCTGTGGTTAATGAGAAGAACACACATTTCAATGACATTGGTGGATCCATATGTGGTATGTTAAAAGAATAGTCATGAAATGACTCTAGTTGTTGTTAGTAAAAACAACAGTCATGCAATGACACTGGTGGATCCATATGTGGTATGTGAAAAGAACACACATGCAATGACTCCAGTTGTTGTTAGTAAAAAGAACACACATGCAATGACACTGGTGGATCCATGTGTGGTCTCTGAAGAGAACACACATTTCAATGACACTGGTGGATCCATATGTGGCATGTGAAAAGAACACACATGCAATGACTCCAGTTGTTGTTAGTAATTAAACACACATGCAATGACACTGGTGGATCCATGTGTGGTCTCTGAAGAGAACACACATTTCAATGACACTGGTGGATCCATACGTGGTATGTGAAAAGAACACACATGCAATAACTCTAGTTGTTGTTAGTAAAAAGAACACACATGCAATGACACTGGTGGATCCATGTTTGGTCTCTGAAAAGAACACACATTTCAATGACACTGGTGGATCCATATGTGGTATCTGAAAAGAACACACATGCAATGACTCAAGTTGTTGTTAGTAAAAACAACACACATTCAATGACACTAGTGGATCCATGTGTGGTCTCTGAAGAGAACACACATGCAATGACTCTAGCTATGGTTAATGAGAAGAACACACATTTCAATGACACTGGTGGATCCATATGTGTTATGTTAAAAGAATAGTCATGAAATGACTCTAGTTGTTGTTAGTAAAAACAACACACATGCAATGACACTGGTGGATCCATGTGTGGTCTCTGAAGAGAACACACATGAAATGACACTGGTGGATCCATCTGTGGTATGTGAAAAGAACACAAATGCAATGACTCCAGTTGTTGTTAGTAAAAAGAACACACATGCAATGACACTGGTGGATCCATGTTTGGTCTCTGAAAAGAACACACATTTCAATGACACTGGTGGATCCATACGTGGTATGTGAAAAGAACACACATGCAATAACTCTAGTTGTTGTTAGTAAAAAGAACACACATGCAATGACACTGGTGGATCCATGTTTGGTCTCTGAAAAGAACACACATTTCAATGACACTGGTGGATCCATATGTGGTATGTGAAAAGAACACACATGCAATGACTCAAGTTGTTGTTAGTAAAAACAACACACATGCAATGACACTAGTGGATCCATGTGTGGTCTCTGAAGAGAACACACATGCAATGACTCTAGCTATGGTTAATGAGAAGAACACACATTTCAATGACACTGGTGGATCCATATATGGTATGTTAAAAGAATAGTCATGAAATGACTCTAGTTGTTGTTAGTAAAAACAACACACATGCAATGACACTGGTTGATCCATATGTGGTATGTGAAAAGAACACACATGCAATGACTCAAGTTGTTGTTAGTAAAAAGAACACACATGCAATGACACTGGTGGATCCATGTGTGGTCTCTTAAGAGAACACACATTTCAATGACACTGGTGGATCCATATGTGGTATGTGAAAAGAACACACATGCAATGACTCTAGTTGTTGTTAGTAAAAAGAACACACATGCAATGACACTGGTGGATCCATGCGTGGTCTATGAAGAGAACACACATTTCACTGACACTGGTGGATCCATATGTGCTGTTTGAAAAGAACACACATCCAATGACTCCAGTTGTTGTTAGTAAAAAGCACACACATGCAATGACTCTAGCTGTGGTTACTGAAGAGAATACACATTTCAATGACACTGGTGGATCCATATGTGGTATGTGAAAAGAACACACATGCAACGACTCTAGTTGTTGTTAGTAAAAAGAACACACATGCAATGACACTGGTGGATCCATGTGTGGTCTCTGAATAGAACACACATTTCAATGATATTGGTGGATCCATATGTGGTATCTGAAAAGAATAGTCATGAAATGACTCCAGTTGTTGTTAGTAAAAAGAGCACACATGCAATTACACTGGTGGATCCATATGTGGTCTCTTAAGAGAACACACATGCAATGACTCTAGCTATGGTTAATGAGAAGAACACCCATTTCAATGACACTGGTGGAACCATATGTGGAATGTGAAAATAATAGTCATAAAATGACTCCAATTGTTGTTAGTAAAAAGAGCACACATGCAATTACACTGGTGGATCCATGTGTGGTATCTGAAGAGAACACACATTTCAATGATACTGGTGGATCCTTATGTGGTATGCGAAAAGAACACACATGCAGTGACTCCAATTGTTGTTAGTAAAAAGAACACACAGGCAATTACACTGTTGGATCCATGTGTAGTCTTTGAAGAGAACACACATTTCAATGACACTGGTGGATCCATATGTGGTACGTGAAAAGAATAGTCATGAAATGACTCTAGTTGTTGTTAGTAAAAAGAACACACATGCAATGACACTAGTGGATCCATGTGTGGTCTCTGAAGAGAACACACATTTCAATAACACTGGTGGATCCATATGTGGTATGTGAAAAGAACACACATGCAATGAGTCAAGTTGTTGTTAGTAAAAAGAACACACATGCAATGACACTGGTGGATCCATGTGTGGTCTCTGAAGAGAACACACATTTCAACGACACTGGTGGATCCATATGTGGTATGTGAAAAGAACACACATGCAATGACTTCGGTTGTTGTTAGTAAAAAGAACACACATACAATGACACTGGTGGATCCATGTGTGGTCTCTAAAGAGAACACACATTTCAATGACACTGGTGGATCCATATGTGGTATGTGAAAAGAACACACATGCAATGACTCTAGTTGTTGTTAGTAAAAAGAACACACATGCAATGACACTGGTGGATCCATGTTTGGTCTCTGAAAAGAACACACATTTCAATGACACTGGTGGATCCATATGTGGTATGTGAAAAGAACACACATGCAATGACTCAAGTTGTTGTTAGTAAAAACAACACACATGCAATGACACTAGTGGATCCATGTGTGGTCTCTAAAGAGAACACACATGCAATGACTCAAGCTGTGGTTAATGAGAAGAACACACATTTCAATGACACTGGTGGATCCATATGTGGTATGTTAAAAGAATAGTCATGAAATGACTCTAGTTGTTGTTAGTAAAAACAACAGACATGCAATGACACTGGTGGATCCATATGTGGTATGTGAAAAGAACTCACATGCAATGACTCTAGTTGTTGTTAGTAAAAAGAACACACATGCAATGACACTGGTGAATCCATGTGTGGTCTCTGAAGAGAACACACATTTCAATGACACTGGTGGATCCATATGTGGTATGTGAAAAGAACACACATGCAATGACTCTAGTTGTTGTTAGTAAAAAGAACACACATGCAATGACACTGGTGGATCCATGTGTGGTCTCTGAAGAGAACACACATTCAATGACACTGGTGGATCCATATGTGGTATGTGAAAAGAACACATATTCAATGACTCTAGTTGTTGTTAGTAAAAAGAACACACATGCAATGACACTGGTGGATCCATGTGTGGTCTCTGAAGAGAACACACATGCAATGACTCTAGCTGTGGTTAATGAGAAGAACACACATTTCAATGACATTGGTGGATCCATATGTGGTATGTTAAGAGAATAGTCATGAAATGACTCTAGTTCTTGTTAGTAAAAACAACAGTCATGCAATGACACTGGTGGATCCATATGTGGTATGTGAAAAGAACACACATACAATGACTCCAGTTGTTGTTAGTAAAAAGAACACACATGCAATGACACTGGTGGATCCATGTGTGGTCTCTGAAGAGAACACACATTTCAATGACACTGGTGGATCCATATGTGGTATGTGAAAAGAACACACATGCAATGACTTCAGTTGTTGTTAGTAAGAAGAACACACATGCAGTGACACTGGTGGATCCATGTGTGGTCTCTGAAGAGAACACACATTTCAATGACACTGGTGGATCCATATGTGGTATGTGAAAAGAACACACATGCAATGACTCTAGTTGTTGTTAGTAAAAAGAACACACATGCAATGACACTGGTGGATCCATGTATGGTCTCTGAAAAGAACACACATTTCAATGACACTACTGGATCCATATGTGGTATGTGAAAAGAACACACATGCAATGACTCAAGTTGTTGTTAGTAAAAACAACACACATGCAATGACACTAGTGGATCCATGTGTGGTCTCTGAAGAGAACACACATGCAATGACTCTAGCTGTGGTTAATGAGAAGAACACACATTTCAATGACACTGGTGGTCCATATGTGGTATGTTAAAAGAATAGTCATGAAATGACTCTAGTTGTTGTTAGTAAAAACAACACACATGCAATGACACTGGTGGATCCATATGTGGTATGTGAAAAGAACACACATGCAATGACTCCAGTTGTTGTTAGTAAAAACAACACACATGCAATGACACTGGTGGATCCATGTGTGGTCTCTGAAGAGAACACACATTTCAATGACACTGGTGGATCCATATGTGGTATGTGAAAAGAACACACATGCAATGACTCTAGTTGTTGTTAGTAAAAAGAACACACATGCAATGAGACTGGTGGATCCATGTGTGGTCTCTGAAGAGAACACACATTCAATGACACTGGTGGATCCATATGTGGTATGTGAAAAGAACACATATTCAATGACTCTAGTTGTTGTTAGTAAAAAGAACACACATGCAATGACACTGGTGGATCCATGTGTGGTCTCTGAAGAGAACACACATGCAATGACTCTAGCTGTGGTTAATGAGAAGAACACACATTTCAATGACATTGGTGGATCCATATGTGGTATGTTAAAAGAATAGTCATGAAATGACTCTAGTTGTTGTTAGTAAAAACAACAGTCATGCAATGACACTGGTGGATCCATATGTGGTATGTGAAAAGAACACACATGCAATGACTCCAGTTGTTGTTAGTAAAAAGAACACACATGCAATGACACTGGTGGATCCATGTGTGGTCTCTGAAGAGAACACACATTTCAATGACACTGGTGGATCCATATGTGGCGTGTGAAAAGAACACACATGCAATGACTCCAGTTGTTCTTAGTAATTAAACACACATGCAATGACACTGGTGGATCCATGTGTGGTCTCTGAAGAGAACACACATTTCAATGACACTGGTGGATCCATACGTGGTATGTGAAAAGAACACACATGCAATAACTCTAGTTGTTGTTAGTAAAAAGAACACACATGCAATGACACTGGTGGATCCATGTTTGGTCTCTGAAAAGAACACACATTTCAATGACACTGGTGGATCCATATGTGGTATCTGAAAAGAACACACATGCAATGACTCAAGTTGTTGTTAGTAAAAACAACACACATTCAATGACACTAGTGGATCCATGTGTGGTCTCTGAAGAGAACACACATGCAATGACTCTAGCTATGGTTAATGAGAAGAACACACATTTCAATGACACTGGTGGATCCATATGTGTTATGTTAAAAGAATAGTCATGAAATGACTCTAGTTGTTGTTAGTAAAAACAACACACATGCAATGACACTGGTGGATCCATGTGTGGTCTCTGAAGAGAACACACATGAAATGACACTGGTGGATCCATCTGTGGTATGTGAAAAGAACACAAATGCAATGACTCCAGTTGTTGTTAGTAAAAAGAACACACATGCAATGACACTGGTGGATCCATGTTTGGTCTCTGAAAAGAACACACATTTCAATGACACTGGTGGATCCATACGTGGTATGTGAAAAGAACACACATGCAATAACTCTAGTTGTTGTTAGTAAAAAGAACACACATGCAATGACACTGGTGGATCCATGTTTGGTCTCTGAAAAGAACACACATTTCAATGACACTGGTGGATCCATATGTGGTATGTGAAAAGAACACACATGCAATGACTCAAGTTGTTGTTAGTAAAAACAACACACATGCAATGACACTAGTGGATCCATGTGTGGTCTCTGAAGAGAACACACATGCAATGACTCTAGCTATGGTTAATGAGAAGAACACACATTTCAATGACACTGGTGGATCCATATATGGTATGTTAAAAGAATAGTCATGAAATGACTCTAGTTGTTGTTAGTAAAAACAACACACATGCAATGACACTGGTTGATCCATATGTGGTATGTGAAAAGAACACACATGCAATGACTCCAGTTGTTGTTAGTAAAAAGAACACACATGCAATGACACTGGTGGATCCATGTGTGGTCTCTTAAGAGAACACACATTTCAATGACACTGGTGGATCCATATGTGGTATGTGAAAAGAACACACATGCAATGACTCTAGTTGTTGTTAGTAAAAAGAACACACATGCAATGACACTGGTGGATCCATGCGTGGTCTATGAAGAGAACACACATTTCACTGACACTGGTGGATCCATATGTGCTGTTTGAAAAGAACACACATCCAATGACTCCAGTTGTTGTTAGTAAAAAGCACACACATGCAATGACTCTAGCTGTGGTTACTGAAGAGAATACACATTTCAATGACACTGGTGGATCCATATGTGGTATGTGAAAAGAACACACATGCAACGACTCTAGTTGTTGTTAGTAAAAAGAACACACATGCAATGACACTGGTGGATCCATGTGTGGTCTCTGAATAGAACACACATTTCAATGATATTGGTGGATCCATATGTGGTATCTGAAAAGAATAGTCATGAAATGACTCCAGTTGTTGTTAGTAAAAAGAGCACACATGCAATTACACTGGTGGATCCATATGTGGTCTCTTAAGAGAACACACATGCAATGACTCTAGCTGTGGTTAATGAGAAGAACACCCATTTCAATGACACTGGTGGAACCATATGTGGAATGTGAAAATAATAGTCATAAAATGACTCCAATTGTTGTTAGTAAAAAGAGCACACATGCAATTACACTGGTGGATCCATGTGTGGTATCTGAAGAGAACACACATTTCAATGATACTGGTGGATCCTTATGTGGTATGCGAAAAGAACACACATGCAATGACTCCAATTGTTGTTAGTAAAAAGAACACACAGGCAATTACACTGTTGGATCCATGTGTAGTCTTTGAAGAGAACACACATTTCAATGACACTGGTGGATCCATATGTGGTACGTGAAAAGAATAGTCATGAAATGACTCTAGTTGTTGTTAGTAAAAAGAACACACATGCAATGACACTAGTGGATCCATGTGTGGTCTCTGAAGAGAACACACATTTCAATAACACTGGTGGATCCATATGTGGTATGTGAAAAGAACACACATGCAATGAGTCAAGTTGTTGTTAGTAAAAAGAACACACATGCAATGACACTGGTGGATCCTTGTTTGGTCTCTTAAAAGAACACACATTTCAATGACACTGGTTGATCCATATGTGGTATGTGAAAACAACACACATGCAATGACTCAAGTTGTTGTTAGTAAAAACAACACACATGCAATGACACTAGTGGATCCATGTGTGGTCTCTGAAGAGAACACACATGCAATGACTCTAGCTGTGGTTAATGAGAAGAACACACATTTCAATGACACTGGTGGATCCATATGTGGTATGTTAAAAGAATAGTCATGTAATGACTCTAGTTGTTGTTAGTAAAAACAACACACATGCAATGACACTGGTGGATCCATATGTGGTATGTGAAAAGAACACACATGCAATGACTCCAGTTGTTGTTAGTAAAAAGAACACACATGCAATGACACTGGTGGATCCATGTGTGGTCTCTGAAGAGAACACACATTTCAATGACACTGGTGGATCTATATGTGGTATGTGAAAAGAACACACATGCAATGACTCTAGTTGTTATTAGTAAAAAGAACACACATGCAATGACACTGGTGGATCCATGTGTGGTCTCTGAATAGAACACACATTTCAATGATATTGGTGGATCCATATGTGGTATCTGAAAAGAATAGTCATGAAATGACTCCAGTTGTTGTTAGTAAAAAGAGCACACATGCAATTACACTGGTGGATCCATATGTGGTCTCTTAAGAGAACACACATGCAATGACTCTAGCTGTGGTTAATGAGAAGAACACCCATTTCAATGACACTGGTGGAACCATATGTGGAATGTGAAAATAATAGTCATAAAATGACTCCAATTGTTGTTAGTAAAAAGAGCACACATGCAATTACACTGGTGGATCCATGTGTGGTATCTGAAGAGAACACACATTTCAATGATACTGGTGGATCCTTATGTGGTATGCGAAAAGAACACACATGCAATGACTCCAATTGTTGTTAGTAAAAAGAACACACAGGCAATTACACTGTTGGATCCATGTGTAGTCTTTGAAGAGAACACACATTTCAATGACACTGGTGGATCCATATGTGGTACGTGAAAAGAATAGTCATGAAATGACTCTAGTTGTTGTTAGTAAAAAGAACACACATGCAATGACACTAGTGGATCCATGTGTGGTCTCTGAAGAGAACACACATTTCAATAACACTGGTGGATCCATATGTGGTATGTGAAAAGAACACACATGCAATGAGTCAAGTTGTTGTTAGTAAAAAGAACACACATGCAATGACACTGGTGGATCCATGTTTGGTCTCTTAAAAGAACACACATTTCAATGACACTGGTTGATCCATATGTGGTATGTGAAAACAACACACATGCAATGACTCAAGTTGTTGTTAGTAAAAACAACACACATGCAATGACACTAGTGGATCCATGTGTGGTCTCTGAAGAGAACACACATGCAATGACTCTAGCTATGGTTAATGAGAAGAACACACATTTCAATGACACTGGTGGATCCATATGTGGTATGTTAAAAGAATAGTCATGTAATGACTCTAGTTGTTGTTAGTAAAAACAACACACATGCAATGACACTGGTGGATCCATATGTGGTATGTGAAAAGAACACACATGCAATGACTCCAGTTGTTGTTAGTAAAAAGAACACACATGCAATGACACTGGTGGATCCATGTGTGGTCTCTGAAGAGAACACACATTTCAATGACACTGGTGGATCTATATGTGGTATGTGAAAAGAACACACATGCAATGAATCTAGTTGTTATTAGTAAAAAGAACACACATGCAATGACACTGGTGGATCCATGTGTGGTCTCTGAAGAGAACACACATTCAATGACACTGGTGGATCCATATGTGGTATGTTAAAAGAACACACATGCAATGACTCTAGTTGTTGTTAGTAAAAAGAACACACATGCGATGACACTGGTGGATCCATGTGTGGTCTCTGAAGAGAACACACATGCAATGACTCTAGCTGTGGTTAATGAGAAGAACACACATTTCAATGACACTGGTGGATCCATATGTGGTATGTTAAAAGAATAGTCATGAAATGACTCTAGTTGTTGTTAGTAAAAATAACACACATGCAATGACACTGGTGGATCCATATGTGGTATGTGAAAAGAACACACATGCAATGACTCCAGTTGTTGTTAGTAAAAAGAACACACATGCAATGACACTGGTGGATCCATGTGTGGTCTCTGAAGAGAACACACATTTCAATGACACTGGTGGATCCATATGTGGTATGTGAAAAGAACACACATGCAATGACTCCAGTTGTTGTTAGTAAAAAGAACACACATGCAATGACACTGGTGGATCCATGTTTGGTCTCTGAAAAGAACACACATATCAATGACACTGGTGGATCCATATGTGGTATGTGAAAATAACACACATGCAATGACTCAAGTTGTTGTTACTAAAAACAACACACATGCAATGACACTAGTGGATCCATGTGTGGTCTCTGAAGAGAACACACATGCAATGACTCTAGCTGTGGTTAATGAGAAGAACACACATTTCAATGACACTGGTGGATCCATATGTGGTATGTTAAAAGAATAGTCATCAAATTACTCTAGTTGTTGTTAGTAAAAACAACACACATGCAATGACACTGGTGGATCCATATGCGGTATGTGAAAAGAACACACATGCAATGACTCCAGTTGTTGTTAGTAAAAAGAACACACATGCAATGACACTGGTGGATCCATTTGTGGTCTCTGAAGAGAACACACATTTCAATGACACCGGTGGATACATATGTGGTATGTGAAAAGAACACACATGCAATGACTCTAGTTGTTGTTAGTAAAAAGAACACACATGCAATGACACTGGTGGATCCATGTGTTGTCTCTGAAGAGAACACACATTTCAATGACACTGGTGGATCCATATGTGGTGTGTGAAAAGAACACACATCCAATGACTCCAGTTGTTGTTAGTAAAAGAACACACATGCAATGACTCTCGCTGTGGTTACTGAAGAGAATACACATTTCAATGACACTGGTGGATCCATATGTGGTATGTGAAAAGAACACACATGCAACGACTCTAGTTGTTGTTAGTTAAAAGAACACACATGCAATGACACTGGTGGATCCATGTGTGGTCTCTGAAGAGAACACACATTTCAATGATACTGGTGGATCCATATGTGGTATGTGAAAAGAATAGTCATGAAATGACTCCAGTTGTTGTTAGTAAAAAGAGCACACATGCAATTACACTAGTGGATCCATATGTGGTCTCTTAAGAGAACACACATTTCAATGACACTGGTGGATCCATATGTGGTATGTGAAAAGAACACACATGCAATGACTCCAATTGTTGTTAGTAAAAGAACACACATGCAATGACACTGGTGGATCCATGTGTGGTCTCTGAAGAGAACACACATTTCAATGACACTTGTGGATCCATATGTTGTATGTGAAAAGAACACACATGCAATGACTCTAGTTGTTGATAGTAAAAAGAACACACATGCAATGACACTGGTGGATCCATGTGTGGTTTTTGAAGAGAACACACATTTCAATGACACTTGTGGATCCATATGTGGTATCTGAAAATAACACACATGCAATGACTCCAGTTGTTGTTAGTAAAAAGAACACATATGCAATGACACTGGTGGATCCATGTGTGGTATCTGAAGAGAACACACATGCAATGACACTGGTGGATCCATATGTGGTATGTGAAAAGAACACACATGCAATGACTCCAGTTGTTGTTAGTAAAAACAAAACACATGCAATGACACTATTGGATCCATGTCTGGACTCTAAAAAGAACACACATTTCAATGACACTGGTGGATCCATATGTGGTATGTGAAAAGAACACACATGAAACGACTCAAGTTATTGTTAGTAAAAAGAACACACATGCAGTGACACTGGTGGATCCATATGTTGTATGTGAACAGAACACACATGCAATGACTCTAGTTGTTGTTTGTAAAAAGAACACACATGCAATGACACTGGTGGATCCATGTGTGGTCTCTGAAGAGAACACACATTTCAATGACACTTGTGGATCCATATGTGGTATGTGAAAAGAACACACATGCAATGACTCCATTTGTTGTTAGTAAAAAGAGCACACATGCAATGACACTGATGGATCCATGTGTGGTCTCTGAAGAGAACACAAATGCAATGACTTTGGTTGTTGTTAGTAAAAAGAACACACATGCAATGACTCTGGTTGTTGTTAGTAAAAAGAGCACACATGTAATGACTCTGGTTGTTGTTAGTAAAAAGAGCACACATGCAATGACACTGGTGGATCCATGTGTGGTCTCTGAAGAGAACACACATTTCAATGACACTGGTGGATCCATATGTGGTGAAAAGAACACACATGCAATGACTCCAGTTGTTGTTAGTAAAATAACACACATGCAATGACACTGGTGGATCCATGTGTGATCTCTGAAGATAACACACATGCAATGACTCTAGCTGTGGTTAATGAGAAGAACACACATTTCAATGACACTGGTGGATCCATATGCGGTATGTGAAAAGAACAGTCATGAAATGACTCCAGTTGTTGTTAGTAAAAAGAACACACATGCAATGACACTGGTGGATCCATGTGTGGTATCTGAAGAGAACACACATGCAATGAAACTGGTGGATCCATATGTGGTATGAGAAAAGAACACACATGCAATGACTCCAGGTTTTGTTAGTAAAAAGAACACACATGCAATGACACTGGTGGATCCATGTCTGGTCTATGAAGAGAACACACAAGAAATGACACTGGTGGATCCATATGTGTAGAGGGAGTGGCCCAGCCTTTAAATAACATAAGGTGGTGTCCCCTGTGTTTGCAATGCTAGTCCCTGGATCAATAGCTAGCATCCACAGTTTAGATGTAATATCAAGAAACAAGGGTCATAATATAACTTTATAACCAGGTATAACATAACTTTATTACATCAATACATAGCTCATTTGGCTATTACATTACGTTGCAGCGGAATAACTATAAGCATGGGGTCCTTCTTCTTCAAGGTGCCACAGGCAAATGTTGGTTGTAGACTTTGTAATCCTAATCAATCAATCTTCACTAAAAACAATCAAACCTGCAACATTACAAGTTACAGCCACAAGGTCAATACATTTGAATTGTATTGGCAAGTTTCACTACTTTGTTGAATATGAGTGGATCCTAACATTACATGCATATTTGGCTAAGTAGAGTTTTAGGCTCATTTGCATAAAGCAGTATTTTATCCTATCTTTTAAAAATGGTTTTGGTCCTTTGTCAAAATCTCCTTTTTCCAAGTTCCTTGAACTCCTTGGTAGAAACTCAGGTGTTCACGTCTTTTTCAAAATCCCTTGAGCTCCTTGGTAACCCCAAGTGCATCAAGTTTTATAAAATCTCATGAGTTCCTTGGTAACCCCAAGTGTTCATGTTTTCAACAAAATCTCTTGAGTTCCTTGGTACCCCCAAGTACTTCAAGTTTTGTCAAAGTCTCTTGAGCTCCTTGGTAACCCCAAGTGCATCGAGTCCTTAAAAGTTTTCTTTTAGAAATTAGAATGTCGAGATCTCCCATAGTTCAAACTTTAGTTGCTCAGTATTGTCCATAACCGGGGACAGGGCTAAGTACTTAGATTTATTATCTTCTGCAGAAGGAGTACACTTTACCCACATGTCACAATCCCATCCTTTTGCCACCAGTGGCCACTGGATTAGCACTCACCAAGATGGAGTACTGGCAGATTGAGAATGTGACGAAGTCTTTCCAAAGGGTCCTCCCATACACCATTGCTAGCTTGTCTTCAGCACCCATGAAGCATTCCAGATCCCCATGTCCAGTAAACTGAAGACAATGCATGGGTCTTCCCAATGTAGTTGACTAAGCCAGAGACATAATAGCATGTGGTTGCACACGAAAGCCTCAATTGGAGAAACATGTTCAATCTCTAAGTTTCCTAGGTGGGTTTTCTTTTGGAGAACAACACAAAGATATTACCATAGACATGGTTCCTTTTGTTGCCACCTTCTCCAAAACTTAAAGTATCCTCCACCCAGGTGGTTCATTGAGTCCTTGTTTGATTATATAAAACACAAGTCCTTTTCTCAACTTTGTAAAATCTCAACATGTATCTCTTTTCCCAATAAAGCATGTCTAAGCATGTACAAATACAATGTTTTCTCTAAGGAATGTATAAGGTATCCTAATAGGATTTAGCATAGCATAAGTATAAAATTATTTTCATGCATGTTTTCAAAATCCACTAAGTATAATGAAAATAGTAGGACTTTTGTATGATAGTGTAACTTGCCTTTTTGGTAGGAAATGGTGGTTCACTCCTTGATCTTTCTAGTCTCACACTTCTCTAATTTCACTACAAGTCAATCAAGCAAACACAAATCAACTAACATTCCAATCCAAGGTCAACAAACAATTTCACACACACAAAGCAATGGAATCTATGTTATGCATAAGTATGCAAATGATGGTTCTATTGCAAGGATGGTCTCCACTAGGCTCCTAAACTTTGTAAGGTCCAAATTGGTCATTTACCAAAATGGCAAAGTCATTTGCAAATTGGGTTTTATCCATAACCATTTTCAAAAACTTTCATCATTTTATGTGGTGAAAAGCATTTTTCTCAATGCCACAACCTTAAGTGGTTTCACCAAATAAGTTGTTGTTTATCAAAACTTGGTGTTTATGGTGAGTAGGTTTGGTCTAAAACATTTTCTCCAAAGTTTTTACTCAAAACCATTTTCATAAACAAAACAATAGTTTTATTTAGCTAGAAGTGGACTAAACCAGTTAATCCTTTCTAAACTTTTCCAAATCCATTTTCCAACCCAAGGGTTGGTTCCTAGGGTCAGTAGGTTCTTCACAATCCATTTTGTAAAGGTTTTAACCCTAAAATTATTTTTAAACAATTTTTCTAGTCTAAATAAGCACACAAATGAATCTGCAAAAATAAGTAAATTAACAGATACTATTTACTAAACCAAGGGCTTGGTTGGCTAGGACTTGCTCCACTGATTCCAATGATACCAAATTTGCAATTTTTTGACGTGTGGATCGAAAGTTACAAAGGTTTGAAATTCACATTCTATTCTGATTTCAAATCTGTTTTTAAACTGAACTCGTGACACGCGGCACTGTCTAATTGGACGGTACCAGTTCGGGTGGATCACGCATTGCAGACCGTAGGATCTAATTTAGATCGAGCGGCACAGAGGCATACGATACCTGTTCGCTTATGTTCTATCACAGCCATACGATCTAGATCTAACAGACGCAATCATCAGACCACTAACTGGCGGCGCTGCGCGGCGGTGGACGGCAACGACGGTCAGGCAGCGGGCTAGCGGCTGTTCTAGGAAGCAAGGAAGACAGAGGGGGTGCTCACCGAGATCGTAGGAGGCTGGGGAAGCTCAACGTGTGGTCGACGAGGCAGGGGGCGCACGGGAACGATGGAGATTGCTCGTCGGAGACGTCGTCGGCGTCGGGTGGTTCTGTCCGCGGTCGAAGGCAACGTTGCAGATCGCCCTAAGGCAAGACAGGGGCATGGTTAGGTGCGTATGACCAGGGCGAAGATGCTCGCATGATCGAGAAGCAGAGGGGCGGTCGGATTTCACCTGGGGAACTCGCCGGAGTAGGAGACAGACGCGGTGGCGCTCGGAGCTTGTCGAGGACGGTGTTCTGGGGCGCCCGCGGTTGAACGAAGAGCACAGGGAGATGTGTCTGGGAGTGGGGAGTCTGGGTGCGTGGTAAACGAGACAAGGGGCGGCGTTGAGTCGCCGAAATTGGCACTGGAGTGTCGTCGGAACAGAGGGAGTGCTAAGCCAAATTGTGGCAGCCTCGGGGCAGAGAGGGAGTGGCGACAGAGGGGAAGGGAGGAGAAGACGCTGGCGATTTATCATGCATGGTCGCAGCAAGGTTTAAGGCGCGGCATTAAGGTGAATTGATCGCGGCTTTCAATGGCAGCAACGGCAGGGCGTCGTCAGCGCGAGGAGGAAGAAGGGCTGGAAAAAGTGGGGTCGGTTGGTCAGTGGGAAATGGAGTGAGGGAAGGGTCCACTGGTCATTGGTTCTGCGGGTCAGATATTGGGTGCGAATCGTTTTTCTTCGGGGAGGAATAGCTGGGCTGGTTCTGGGCCTTAGTGGGCTGCTGGGTTGGGTCAGGTCCAATTCCATTTTTTTTTCTGTCTGCTGGCTTTTCTTTTTCTATAACTATTTCCTGTTTTGAAATTCAAACAACCAAACATCATTCAAATTGGTTCAAACAATTTCCAAGCTTTGTGACTTTGAATTTGGTTCTGTTCAGTAGTATAAACCAAATTCCATAGCCAAAATTAATAATTTTATTTTAGGTCCATTATTAATTAAATAAACAGACCATTGCTATTCAATCAAAATAGAATTTGATGTTTATTTTAAAACTCCATTTTGAAATCTAATTATTTCCAAAACCAATCAGTAGGTTTTATTTGGGAATAAAATACGTAGAAAACTTATCTTTAAATAAATAAGTTTTGTTATTTTGGAAATAGTAAAACCTTTATTAATAAAACTTGGATTATTAAATCCATATTGATTTTATTAAATAAACTTTTACTATTTTATCAAAACAAAATGTTTTATTTCCAAAGCTTGGTTAAGTCTTAATTTGGCTTTGTGAAATAATTTCTTATTTTAAAATCCTTCCTTTTCTTTTGGAAGTTAAATCCTTTTATCTAGATGATTCAAAATAGTAATTCCAAATATTTTATTTTCCTTTTATAAATGTTTAACCTTCCAAATCCCTTTAGGATTTTATTTAATCCAAATAGGTTTGAAGTTCCATTTAAATTCAAAAGTTTCTTCTGGCCCTGAAAATCAAACAAAGTTTTATTTTATTCATTTATTATCACATTACAAGATTTGGAAAATTTTGGGATGTGACAATATGTGGTATGTGAAAAGCACACACATGCAATGACTCTAGTTGTTATTACTAAAAAGAACACACATGCAATGACACTGGTGGATCCATGTGTGGTATGTGAAAAGAACACACATGCAATGACTCCAGTTGTTGTTAGTAAAAAGAGCACACATGCAATAACACTGATGGATCCATGTGTGGTCTCTGAAGAGAACACACATGCAATGACTCTGGTTGTTGTTAGTAAAAAGAACACACATCCAATGAATCTGGTTGATGTTAGTAAAAAGAGCACACATGCAATGACTCTGGTTGTTGTTAGTAAAAAGAGCACACATGCAATGACACTGCTTGATCCATCTGTGGTCTCTGAAGAGAACACACATTTCAATGACACTGGTGGATCCATATGTGGTATGTGAAAACAACACACATGCAATGACTCTAGTTGTTGTTAGTAAAAAGAACACACATGCAATGACACTGGTGGATCCATGTGTGATCTCTGAAGATAACACACATGCAATGACTCTAGCTGTGGTTAATGAGAAGAACACACATTTCAATGACACTGGTGGATCCATATGCGGTATATGAAAAGAACAGTCATGAAATGACTCCATTTGTTGTTAGTAAAAAGAAGGCACATGCAATGACACTGGTGGATCCATGTTTGGTGTTTGAAGAGAACACACATTTCAATGACACTGGTAGATCCATAGGTTGTTTGTGAAAAGAACACACATGCAATGACTCTAGTTGTTGTTAGTAAAAAGAACACACATGCAATGACACTGGTGGATCCATGTGTGGTCTTTGAAGAGAACACACATTTCAATGACAAGGTGGAGCAATATGTGGTATGTGAAAAGAACACACATGCAATGACTCCAGTTCTTGTTAGTAAAAAGAGCACACATGCAATGACAATGGTGGATCCATGTGTGGTCTCTAAAGAGAACACACATTTCAATGACACTGGTGGATCCATACGTGGTGTGTGAAAAGAACACACATGCAATGACTCCAGTTGTTGTTAGTAAAAACAAAACACATGCAATGACACTATTGGATCCATGTGTGATCTCTGAAGAGAACACACATGCAATGACTCTAGATGTGGTTACTGAAGAGAACACACATTTCAATGACACTGGTGGATCCATATCTGGTATGTGAAAAGAACACACATGCAACGACTCTAGTTGTTGTTAGTAAAAATAACACACATGCAATGACACTGGTGGATCCATGTGTGGTCTCTAAAGAGAACACACATTACAATGACACTGGTGGATCCATGTGTGGTATGTGAAAAGAATAGTCATGAAATGACTCCAGTTGTTGTTACTAAAAAGAGCACACATGCAATGACACTGGTGGATCCATATGTGGTGTCTTCGGAGAAGACACATGCAGTGACTCTAGCTGTTTTAATGAGAAGAACACACATGCAATGACACTGGTGGATCCATATGTGGATTGTGAAAAGAACACACATGCATGACTCGAGTTGTTGTTAGTAAAAAGAACACACATGCAATGACACTGGTGGATCCATGTGGGGTCTTTGAAGAGAACACACATTTCAATGATACTGGTGGATCCATATGTGGTATGCGAAAAGAACACACATGCAATGACTCCAGTTGTTGTTAGAAAAAAGAACACACATGCAATTACACTGGTGGATCCATGTGTGGTTTTTGAAGAGAACACACATTTGAATGACACTGGTGGATCCATATGTGGTATGTGAAAAGAATAGTCATGAAATGACTCTAGTTGTTGTTAGTAAAAAGAACACACATGCAATGACACTGGTGGATCCATGTGTGGTCTCTGAAGAGAACACACATGAAATGACTTTGGTTGTTGTTAGTAAAAAGAACACACATGCAATGAATCTGGTTGTTGTTAGTAAAAAGAGCATACATGCAATGACTCTGGTTGTTGTTAGTAAAAAGAGCACACATGCAATGACACTGGTGGATCCATCTGTGGTCTCTGAAGAGAACACACATTTCAATGACACTGGTGGATTCATATGTGGTATGTGAAAACAACACACATGCAATGACTCTAGTTGTTGTTAGTAAAAAGAACACACATGCAATGACACTGGTGGATCCATGTGTTATCTCTGAAGATAACACACATGCAATGACTCTAGCTGTGGTTAATGAGAAGAACACACATTTCAATGACACTGGTGGATCCATATGCGGTATGTGAAAAGAACAGTCATGAAATGACTCTAGTTGTTATTAGTAAAAAGAACACACATGCAATGACACTGGTGGATCCATGTCTGGTGTCTGAAGAGAACACACATTTCAGTGACACTGGTGGATCCATAGGTGGTTTGTGAAAAGAACACACATGCAATGACTCCAGTTGTTGTTAGTAAAAAGAACACACGTGCAATGACACTGGTGGATCCGTGTGTGGTCTTTGTAGAGAACACACATTTCAATGACACTGGTGGAGCCATATGTGGTATGTGAAAAGAACACACATGCAATGACTCCAGTTCTTGTTAGTAAAATGAACACACATGCAATGACACTGGTGGATCCATGTATGGTCTCTAAAGAGAACACACATTTCAATGACACTGGTGGATCCATATGTGGTATGTGAAAAGAACACACATGCAATGACTTTAGTTGTTGTTAGTAAAAAGAACACACATGCAATGACACTGGTGGATCCATGTGTGGTCTCTGAAGAGAACACACATTTCAATGACTCTAGCTGTGGTTAATGAGAAGAACACACATTTCAATGACATTGGTGGATCCATATGTGGTATGTGAAAATAATAGTCATAAAATGACTCCAATTGTTGTTAGTAAAAAGAGCACACATGCAATTACACTGGTGGAACCATGTGTGGTCTCTGAAGAGAACACACATGCAATGAATCTAGCTGTAGTTAATAAGAAGAACACACATGCAATGACACTTGTTGTTGTTAGTAAAAAGAGCACACATGCAATGTGTGGTCTCTAAAGAGAACACACATTTCAATGACACTGGTGGATCCATACGTGGTGTGTGAAAAGAACACACATGCAATGACTCTAGTTGTTGTTAGTAAAAAGAACACACATGCAATGACACTGGTGGATCCATGTGTGATCTCTGAAGAGAACACACATGCAATGAATCTAGATGTGGTTACTGAAGAGAATACACATTTCAATGACACTGGTGGATCCATATGTGGTATGTGAAAAGAACACACATGCAACGACTCTAGTTGTTGTTAGTAAAAATAACACATATGCAATGACACTGGTGGATCCATGTGTGGTCTCTAAAGAGAACACACATTTCAATGACACTGGTGGATCCATATGTGGTATGTGAAAAGAATAGTCATGAAATGACTCTAGTTGTTGTTAGTAAAAAGAGCACACATGCAATGACACTGGTGGATCCATATGTGGTGTCTTCAGAGAACACACATGCAGTGACTCTAGCTGTGGTTAATGAGAAGAACACACATGCAATGACACTGGTGGATCCATAGGTGGATTGTGAAAAGAACACACATGCAATGACTCGAGTTGTTGTTAGTAAAAAGAACACACATGCAATGACACTGGTGGATCCATGCGGGGTCTCTGAAGAAACACACATTTCAATGATACTGGTGGATCCATATGTGGTATGCGAAAAGAACACACATGCAATGACTCCAGTTGTTGTTAGTAAAAAGAACACACATGCAATTACACTGGTGGATCCATGTGTGGTGTTTGAAGAGAACACACATTTCAATGACACTGGTGGATCCATATGTGGTATGTGAAAAGAATAGTCATGAAATGACTCTAGTTGTTGTTAGTAAAAAGAACACACATGCAATGACACTGGTGGATCCATGTGTGGTCTCTGAAGAGAACACACATGCAATGACTCTGGTTGTTGTTAGTAAAAAGAACACACATGCAATGAATCTGGTTGTTGTTAGTAAAAAGAGCATACATGCAATAACTCTGGTTGTTGTGAGTAAAAAGAGCACACATGCAATGACACTGGTGGATCCATCCGTGGTCTCTGAAGAGAACACACATTTCAATGACACTGGTGGATTCATATGTGGTATGTGATAACAACACACTTTCAATGACTCTAGTTGTTGTTAGTAAAAAGAACACACATGCAATGACACTGGTGGATCCATGTGTGATCTCTGAAGATAACACACATGCAATGACTCTAGTTGTGGTTAATGAGAAGAACACACATTTCAATGACACTGGTGGATCCATATGCGGTATGTGAAAAGAACAGTCATGAAATGACTACAGTTGTTGTTAGTAAAAAGAACACACATGCAATGACACATGTGGATCCATGTCTGGTGTCTGAAGAGAACACACATTTCAATGACACTGGTGGATGCATAGGTGGTTTGTGAAAAGAACACACATGCAATGACTCCAGTTGTTGTTAGTAAAAAGAACACACATGCAATGACACTGGTGGATCCATGTGTGGTCTTTGAAGAGAACACACATTTCAATGACACTGGTGGAGCCATATGTGGTATGTGAAAAGAACACACATGCAATGACTCCAGTTCTTGTTAGTAAAATGAACACACATGCAATGACACTGGTGGATCCATGTGTGGTCTCTTAAGAGAACAGACATTTCAATGACACTAGTGGATCCATATGTGGTATGTCAAAAGAACACACATGCAATGACTTCTGTTGTTGTTAGTAAAAAGAACACACATGCAATGACACTAGTGGATCCATGTGTGGTCTCTGAAGAGAACACACATTTCAATGACTCTAGGTGTGGTTAATGAGAAGAACACACATTTCAATGACTCTAGGTGTGGTTAATGAGAAGAACACACATTTCAATGACACTGGTGGATCCATATGTGGTATGTGAAAATAATAGTCATAAAATGACTCCAATTGTTGTTAATAAAAATAGCACACATGCAATTACACTGGTGGATCCATGTGTGGACTCTGAAGAGAACACACATGCATGGAATCTAGCTGTAGCTAATAAGAAGAACACACATGCAATGACACTTGTTGTTGTTAGTAAAAAGAGCACACATGCAATGACAATGGTGGATCCATGTGTGGTCTCTGAAGAGAACACACATTTCAATGACACTGGTGGATCCGTACGTGGTGTGTGAAAAGAACACACATGCAATGACTCCAGTTGTTGTTAGTAAAAAGAACACACATGCAATTACACTGGTGGATCCATGTGTGGTCTTTGAAGAGAACACACATTTCAATGACACTGGTGGATCCATATGTGGTATGTGAAAAGAATAGTCATGAAATGACTCTAGTTGTTGTTAGTAAAAAGAGCACACATGCAATGACACTGGTGGATCCATATGTGGTGTCTTCAGAGAACACACATGCAGTGACTCTAGCTGTGGTTAATGAGAAGAACACACATGCAATGACACTGGTGGATCCATAGGTGGATTGTGAAAAGAACACACATGCAATGACTCGAGTTGTTGTTAGTAAAAAGAACACACATGCAATGACACTGGTGGATCCATGTGTGGTCTCTAAAGAGAACACACATTTCAATGACACTGGTGGATCCATATGTGGTATGTGAAAAGAACACACATGCAATGACTCCAGTTGTTGTTAGTAAAAAGAACACACCTGCAATGACACTGGTGGATCCATGTGTGGTCTCTGAAGAGAACTCACATGCAATGATTCTAGCTATGGTTAATGAGAAGAACAAACATTTCAATGACACTGGTGGATCCATATGTGGTATGTGAAAAGAATAGTCATGAAATGACTCCAGTTGTTGTAAGTAAAAAGAACACACATGCAATGACACTGGTGGAACCATGTGTGGTCTCTGAAGAGAACACACATGCAATGAATCTAGCTATAGTTAATAAGAAGAACACACATGCAATGACACTTGTTGTTGTTAGTAAAAAGAGCACACATGCAATGTGTGGTCTCTAAAGAGAACACACATTTCAATGACACTGGTGGATCCATACGTGGTGTGTGAAAAGAACACACATGCAATGACTCTAGTTGTTGTTAGTAAAAAGAACACACATGCAATGACACTGGTGGATCCATGTGTGATCTCTGAAGACAACACACATGCAATGACTCTAGATGTGGTTACTGAAGAGAATACACATTTCAATGACACTGGTGGATCCATATGTGGTATGTGAAAAGAACACACATGCAACGACTCTAGTTGTTGTTAGTAAAAATAACACACATGCAATGACACTGGTGGATCCATGTGTGGTCTCTAAAGAGAACACACATTTCAATGACACTGGTGGATCCATATGTGGTATGTGAAAAGAATAGTCATGAAATGACTCTAGTTGTTGTTAGTAAAAAGAGCACACATGCAATGACACTGGTGGATCCATATGTGGTGTCTTCAGAGAACACACATGCAGTGACTCTAGCTGTGGTTAATGAGAAGAACACACATGCAATGACACTGGTGGATCCATAGGTGGATTGTGAGAAGAACACACATGCAATGACTCGAGTTGTTGTTAGTAAAAAGAACACACATGCAATGACACTGGTGGATCCATGTGGGGTCTCTGAAGAAACACACATTTCAATGATACTGGTGGATCCATATGTGGTATGCGAAAAGAACACACATGCAATGACTCCAGTTGTTGTTAGTAAAAAGAACACACATGCAATTACACTGGTGGATCCATGTGTGGTGTTTGAAGAGAACACACATTTCAATGACACTGGTGGATCCATATGTGGTATGTGAAAAGAATAGTCATGAAATGACTCTAGTTGTTGTTAGTAAAAAGAACACACATGCAATGACACTTGTTGTTGTTAGTAAAAAGAGCACACATGCAATGACAATGGTGGATCCATGTGTGGTCTCTGAAGAGAACACACATTTCAATGACACTGGTGGATCCGTACGTGGTGTGTGAAAAGAACACACATGCAATGACTCCAGTTGTTGTTAGTAAAAAGAACACACATGCAATTACACTGGTGGATCCATGTGTGGTCTTTGAAGAGAACACAGATTTCAATGACACTGGTGGATCCATATGTGGTATGTGAAAAGAATAGTCATGAAATGACTCTAGTTGTTGTTAGTAAAAAGAGCACACATGCAATGACACTGGTGGATCCATATGTGGTGTCTTCAGAGAACACACATGCAGTGACTCTAGCTGTGGTTAATGAGAAGAACACACATGCAATGACACTGGTGGATCCATAGGTGGATTGTGAAAAGAACACACATGCAATGACTCGAGTTGTTGTTAGTAAAAAGAACACACATGCAATGACACTGGTGGATCCATGTGTGGTCTCTGAAGAGAACACACATTTCAATGACACTGGTGGATCCATATGTGGTATGTGAAAAGAACACACATGCAATGACTCCAGTTGTTGTTAGTAAAAAGAACACACCTGCAATGACACTGGTGGATCCATGTGTGGTCTCTGAAGAGAACTCACATGCAATGATTCTAGCTATGGTTAATGAGAAGAACAAACATTTCAATGACACTGGTGGATCCATATGTGGTATGTGAAAAGAATAGTCATGAAATGACTCCAGTTGTTGTAAGTAAAAAGAACACACATGCAATGACACTGGTGGAACCATGTGTTGTCTCTGAAGAGAACACACATGCAATGAATCTAGCTGTAGTTAATAAGAAGAACACACATGCAATGACACTTGTTGTTGTTATTAAAAAGAGCACACATGCAATGTGTGGTCTCTA
This sequence comes from Avena sativa, assembly GCA_916181665.1. Classification (NCBI taxonomy): domain Eukaryota; kingdom Viridiplantae; phylum Streptophyta; class Magnoliopsida; order Poales; family Poaceae; genus Avena; species Avena sativa. Next base: position 534,537,265 of record OV702289.1, on the reverse strand, counting down.
AAGAGAACACACATTTCAATGACACTGGTGGATCCATACGTGGTGTGTGAAAAGAACACACATGCAATGACTCTAGTTGTTGTTAGTAAAAAGAACACACATGCAATGACACTGGTGGATCCATGTGTGATCTCTGAAGAGAACACACATGCAATGACTCTAGATGTGGTTACTGAAGAGAATACACATTTCAATGACACTGGTGGATCCATATGTGGTATGTGAAAAGAACACACATGCAACGACTCTAGTTGTTGTTAGTAAAAATAACACACATGCAATGACACTGGTGGATCCATGTGTGGTCTCTAAAGAGAACACACATTTCAATGACACTGGTGGATCCATATGTGGTATGTGAAAAGAATAGTCATGAAATGACTCTAGTTGTTGTTAGTAAAAAGAGCACACATGCAATGACACTGGTGGATCCATATGTGGTGTCTTCAGAGAACACACATGCAGTGACTCTAGCTGTGGTTAATGAGAAGAACACACATGCAATGACACTGGTGGATCCATAGGTGGATTGTGAAAAGAACACACATGCAATGACTCGAGTTGTTGTTAGTAAAAAGAACACACATGCAATGACACTGGTGGATCCATGTGGGGTCTCTGAAGAAACACACATTTCAATGATACTGGTGGATCCATATGTGGTATGCGAAAAGAACACACATGCAATGACTCCAGTTGTTGTTAGTAAAAAGAACACACATGCAATTACACTGGTGGATCCATGTGTGGTGTTTGAAGAGAACACACATTTCAATGACACTGGTGGATCCATATGTGGTATGTGAAAAGAATAGTCATGAAATGACTCTAGTTGTTGTTAGTAAAAAGAACACACATGCAATGACACTGGTGGATCCATGTGTGGTCTCTGAAGAGAACACACATGCAATGACTCTGGTTGTTGTTAGTAAAAAGAACACACATGCAATGAATCTGGTTGTTGTTAGTAAAAAGAGCATACATGCAATAACTCTGGTTGTTGTGAGTAAAAAGAGCACACATGCAATGACACTGGTGGATCCATCCGTGGTCTCTGAAGAGAACACACATTTCAATGACACTGGTGGATTCATATGTGGTATGTGAAAACAACACACTTTCAATGACTCTAGTTGTTGTTAGTAAAAAGAACACACATGCAATGACACTGGTGGATCCATGTGTGATCTCTGAAGATAACACACATGCAATGACTCTAGTTGTGGTTAATGAGAAGAACACACATTTCAATGACACTGGTGGATCCATATGCGGTATGTGAAAAGAACAGTCATGAAATGACTCCAGTTGTTGTTAGTAAAAAGAACACACATGCAATGACACTGGTGGATCCATGTCTGGTGTCTGAAGAGAACACACATTTCAATGACACTGGTGGATGCATAGGTGGTTTGTGAAAAGAAGACACATGCAATGACTCCAGTTGTTGTTAGTAAAAAGAACACACATGCAATGACACTGGTGGATCCATGTGTGGTCTTTGAAGAGAACACACATTTCAATGACACTGGTGGAGCCATATGTGGTATGTGAAAAGAACACACATGCAATGACTCCAGTTCTTGTTAGTAAAATGAACACACATGCAATGACACTGGTGGATCCATGTGTGGTCTCTTAAGAGAACAGACATTTCAATGACACTGGTGGATCCATATGTGGTATGTGAAAAGAACACACATGCAATGACTTCTGTTGTTGTTAGTAAAAAGAACACACATGCAATGACACTAGTGGATCCATGTGTGGTCTCTGAAGAGAACACACATTTCAATGACTCTAGGTGTGGTTAATGAGAAGAACACACATTTCAATGACACTGGTGGATCCATATGTGGTATGTGAAAATAATAGTCATAAAATGACTCCAATTGTTGTTAATAAAAATAGCACACATGCAATTACACTGGTGGATCCATGTGTGGACTCTGAAGAGAACACACATGCATGGAATCTAGCTGTAGCTAATAAGAAGAACACACATGCAATGACACTTGTTGTTGTTAGTAAAAAGAGCACACATGCAATGACAATGGTGGATCCATGTGTGGTCTCTGAAGAGAACACACATTTCAATGACACTGGTGGATCCGTACGTGGTGTGTGAAAAGAACACACATGCAATGACTCCAGTTGTTGTTAGTAAAAAGAACACACATGCAATTACACTGGTGGATCCATGTGTGGTCTTTGAAGAGAACACACATTTCAATGACACTGGTGGATCCATATGTGGTATGTGAAAAGAATAGTCATGAAATGACTCTAGCTGTTGTTAGTAAAAAGAGCACACATGCAATGACACTGGTGGATCCATATGTGGTGTCTTCAGAGAACACACATGCAGTGACTCTAGCTGTGGTTAATGAGAAGAACACACATGCAATGACACTGGTGGATCCATAGGTGGATTGTGAAAAGAACACACATGCAATGACTCGAGTTGTTGTTAGTAAAAAGAACACACATGCAATGACACTGGTGGATCCATGTGTGGTCTCTGAAGAGAACACACATTTCAATGACACTGGTGGATCCATATGTGGTATGTGAAAAGAACACACATGCAATGACTCCAGTTGTTGTTAGCAAAAAGAACACACCTGCAATGACACTGGTGGATCCATGTGTGGTCTCTGAAGAGAACTCACATGCAATGATTCTAGCTATGGTTAATGAGAAGAACAAACATTTCAATGACACTGGTGGATCCATATGTGGTATGTGAAAAGAATAGTCATGAAATGACTCCAGTTGTTGTAAGTAAAAAGAACACACATGCAATGACACTGGTGGATCCATGTGTGGTCTCTGAAGAGAACACACATGCAATGAAACTGGTGGATCCATATGTGGTATGTGAAAAGAACACACATGCAATGACTCTAGTTGTTGTTAGTAAAAAGAAAAACATGCAATGACACTGGTGGATCCATGTGTGGTCTCTGAAGAGAACACACATTTCCATGACACTTGTGGATCCATATGTGGTATGTGAAAAAACACACATGCAATGACTCCAGTTGTTGTTAGAAAAAAGAACACACATGCAATGACACTGGTGGATCCATGTGTGGTATCTGAAGAGAACACACATGCAATGACACTGGTGGATCCATATGTGGTACGTGAAATGAACACACATGCAACGACTCAAGTTGTTGTTAGTAAAAAGAACACACATGCAATGACACTGGTGGACCCATGTGTGGTCTCTGAAGAGAACACACATGCAATGACTCTAGCTGTGGTTAATGAGAAGAACATACATTTCAATAACACTGGTGGATCCATATGTGGTATGTGAAAAGAATAGTCATGAAATGACTCTAGTTGTTGTTAGTAAAAACAACACACATGCAATGACACTGGTGGATCCATGTGTGGTCTCTGAAGAGAACACACATGAAATGACACTGGTGGATCCATCTGTGGTATGTGAAAAGAACACAAATGCAATGACTCCAGTTGTTGTTAGTAAAAAGAACACACATTTCAATTACACTGGTGGATCCATATGTGGTACGTGAAATGAACACAAATGCAACGACTCAAGTTGTTGTTAGTAAAAAGAACACACATGCAATGACACTGGTGGACCCATGTGTGGTCTCTGAAGAGAACACACATGCAATGACTCTAGCTGTGGTTAATGGGAAGAACATACATTTCAATGACACTGGTGGATCCATATGTGGTATGTGAAAAGAACACACATGCAATGACTCTAGTTGTTGTTAGTAAAAAGAACACACATGCAATGACACTAGTGGATCCATGTGTGGTCTCTGAAGAGAACACACATGGAATGACTCTAGCTGTGGTTAATGAGAAGAACACACATTTCAATGACACTGGTGGATCCATATGCGGTATGTGAAAAGAACAGTCATGAAATGACTCCAGTTGTTGTTAGTAAAAAGAACACACATGCAATGACACTGGTGGATCCATATCTGGTGTCTGAAGAGAACACACATTTCAATGACACTGGTGGATCCATAGGTGGTTTGTGAAAAGAATACACATGCAATGACTCCAGTTGTTGTTAGTAAAAAGAACACACATGCAATGACACTAGTGGATCCATGTGTGGTCTCTGAAGAGAACACACATGCAATGACACTGGTGGATCCATATCTGGTATGTGAAAAGAACACACATGCAATGACTCTAGTTGTTGTTAGTAGAAAGAAAAACATGCAATGACACTGGTGGATCCATGTGTGGTCTCTGAAGAGAACACACATTTCAATGACACTTGTGGATCCATATGTGGTATGTGAAAAAACAAACATGCAATGACTCCAGTTGTTGTTAGAAAAAAGAACACACATGCAATGACACTGGTGGATCCATGTGTGGTATCTGAAGAGAACACACATTTCAATGACACTGGTGGATCCATATGTGGTATGTGAAAAGAACACACATGCAATGACTCCAGTTGTTGTTAGTAAAAAGAACACACCTGCAATGACACTGGTGGATCCATGTGTGGTCTCTGAAGAGAACTCACATGCAATGATTCTAGCTATGGTTAATGAGAAGAACAAACATTTCAATGACACTGGTGGATCCATATGTGGTATGTGAAAAGAATAGTCATGAAATGACTCCAGTTGTTGTAAGTAAAAAGAACACACATGCAATGACACTGGTGGATCCATGTGTGGTCTCTGAAGAGAACACACATGCAATGAAACTGGTGGATCCATATGTGGTATGTGAAAAGAACACACATGCAATGACTCTAGTTGTTGTTAGTAAAAAGAAAAACATGCAATGACACTGGTGGATCCATGTGTGGTCTCTGAAGAGAACACACATTTCCATGACACTTGTGGATCCATATGTGGTATGTGAAAAAACACACATGCAATGACTCCAGTTGTTGTTAGAAAAAAGAACACACATGCAATGACACTGGTGGATCCATGTGTGGTATCTGAAGAGAACACACATGCAATGACACTGGTGGATCCATATGTGGTACGTGAAATGAACACACATGCAACGACTCAAGTTGTTGTTAGTAAAAAGAACACACATGCAATGACACTGGTGGACCCATGTGTGGTCTCTGAAGAGAACACACATGCAATGACTCTAGCTGTGGTTAATGAGAAGAACATACATTTCAATAACACTGGTGGATCCATATGTGGTATGTGAAAAGAATAGTCATGAAATGACTCTAGTTGTTGTTAGTAAAAACAACACACATGCAATGACACTGGTGGATCCATGTGTGGTCTCTGAAGAGAACACACATGAAATGACACTGGTGGATCCATCTGTGGTATGTGAAAAGAACACAAATGCAATGACTCCAGTTGTTGTTAGTAAAAAGAACACACATTTCAATGACACTGGTGGATCCATATGTGGTACGTGAAATGAACACAAATGCAACGACTCAAGTTGTTGTTAGTAAAAAGAACACACATGCAATGACACTGGTGGACCCATGTGTGGTCTCTGAAGAGAACACACATGGAATGACTCTAGCTGTGGTTAATGAGAAGAACACACATTTCAATGACACTGGTGGATCCATATGCGGTATGTGAAAAGAACAGTCATGAAATGACTCCAGTTGTTGTTAGTAAAAAGAACACACATGCAATGACACTGGTGGATCCATGTCTGGTGTCTGAAGAGAACACACATTTCAATGACACTGGTGGATCCATAGGTGGTTTGTGAAAAGAATACACATGCAATGACTCCAGTTGTTGTTAGTAAAAAGAACACACATGCAATGACACTAGTGGATCCATGTGTGGTCTCTGAAGAGAACACACATGCAATGACACTGGTGGATCCATATCTGGTATGTGAAAAGAACACACATGCAATGACTCTAGTTGTTGTTAGTAGAAAGAAAAACATGCAATGACACTGGTGGATCCATGTGTGGTCTCTGAAGAGAACACACATTTCAATGACACTTGTGGATCCATATGTGGTATGTGAAAAAACAAACATGCAATGACTCCAGTTGTTGTTAGAAAAAAGAACACACATGCAATGACACTGGTGGATCCATGTGTGGTATCTGAAGAGAACACACATGCAATGATACTGGTGGATCCATACGTGGTATGTGAAAAGAACACACATGCAATGACTCTAGTTGTTGTTAGTAAAAAGAACAAACATGCAATGACACTGGTAGATCCATGTCTGGTCTCTCAAAAGAACACACATTTCAATGACACTGGTGGATCCATATGTGGTACGTGAAATGAACACACATGCAACGACTCAAGTTGTTGTTAGTAAAAAGACCACACATGCAATGGCACTGGTGGACACATGTGTGGTCTCTGAAGAGAACATACATGCAATGACTCTAGCTATGGTTAATGAGAAGAACATACATTTCAATGACACTGGTGGATCCATATGTGGTATGTGAAAAGAATAGTCATGAAATGACTCCAGTTGTTGTTAGTAAAAACAACACACATGCAATGACACTGGTGGATCCATGTGTGGTCTCTGAAGAGAACACACATGCAATGACACTGGTGGATACATATGTGGTATGTGAAAAGAACACAAATGCAATGACTCCAGTTGTTGTTAGTAAAAAGAACACACATTTCAATGACACTGGTGGATCCATATGTGGTACGTGAAATGAACACAAATGCAACGACTCAAGTTGTTGTTAGTAAAAGGAACACACATGCAATGACACTGGTGGACCAATGTGTGGTCTCTGAAGAGAACACACATGCAATGACTCTAGCTGTGGTTAATGAGAAGAACATACATTTCAATGACACTGGTGGATCCATATGTGGTATGTGAAAAGAACACACATGCAATGACTCTAGTTGTTGTTAGTAAAAAGAACACACATGCAATGACACTGGTGGATCCATGTGTGGTCTCTGAAGAGAACACACATGGAATGACTCTAGCTGTGGTTAATGAGAAGAACACACATTTCAATGACACTGGTGCATCCATATGTGGTATGTGAAAAGAATAGTCAAGAAAAGACTCCAGTTGTTGTTAGTAAAAAGAGCACACATGCAATGAGACTTGTGGATCCATGTGTGGTCTCTAAAGAGAACACACAAGCAATGACACGGGTGGATCCATATGTGGTATGTGAAAAGAACACACATGCAATGACTCTAGTTGTTGTTAGTAAAAAGAACACACATGCAAAGACACGGTTGGATCCATGTGTGGTCTCTGAAGAGAACACACATTTCAAAGACACTTGTGGATCCATATGTGGTATGTGAAAAGAAAACACATGCAATGACTCCAGTTGTTGTTAGTAAAAAGAGCACACATGCAATGACAATGATGGATCCATGTCTGGTCTCTGAAGAGAACACACATGCAATGACTCTGGTTGTTGTTAGTAAAAAGAATACACATGCAATGACTCTAGTTGTTGTTAGTAAAAAGAGCACACAAGCAATGACTCTGGTTGTTGTTAGTAGAAAGAGCACACATGCAATGACACTGGTGGATCCATGTGTGGTCTCTGAAGAGAACACACATTTCAATGACACTGGTGGATCCATATGTGGTATGTGAAAAGAACACACATGCAATGACTCGAGTTGTTGTTAGTAAAAAGAACACACATGCAATGACACTGGTGCATCCATGTGGGGTCTGTGAAGAGAACACACATTTCAATGATACTGGTGGATCCATATGTGCTATGCGAAAAGAACACACATGCAATGACTCCAATTGTTGTTAGTAAAAAGAACACACATGCAATTACACTGGTGGATCCATGTGTGGTCTTTGAAGAGAACACACATTTCAATGACACTGGTGGATCCATATGTGGTATGTGAAAAGAATAGTCATGAAATGACTCTAGTTGTTGTTAGTAAAAAGAACACACATGCAATGACACTGGTGGATCCATGTGTGGTCTCTGAAGAGAACACACATTTCAATGACACTGGTGGATCCATATGTGGTATGTGAAAAGAACACACATGCAATGACTCCAGTTGTTGTTAGTAAAAAGAACACACCTGCAATGACACTGGTGGATCCATGTGTGGTCTCTGAAGAGAACTCACATGCAATGATTCTAGCTATGGTTAATGAGAAGAACAAACATTTCAATGACACTGGTGGATCCATATGTGGTATGTGAAAAGAATAGTCATGAAATGACTCCAGTTGTTGTAAGTAAAAAGAACACACATGCAATGACACTGGTGGATCCATGTGTGGTCTCTGAGGAGAACACACATTTCAATGACTCTAGCTGTGGTTAATGAGAAGAACACACATTTCAATGACACTGGTGGATCCGTATGTGGTATGTGAAAATAATAGTCATAAAATTACTCCAATTGTTGTTAGTAAAAAGAGCACACATGCAATTACACTGGTGGATCCACGTGTGGTCTTTGAAGAGAACACACATGCAATGAATCTAGCTGTGGTTAATAAGAAGAACACACATGCAATGACACTTGTTGTTGTTAGTAAAAAGAGCACACATGCAATGACAATGGTGGATCCATGTGTGGTCTCTGAACAGAACACACATTTCAATGACACCGGTGGATCCATACGTGGTGTGTGAAAAGAACACACATGCAATGACTCCAGTTGTTGTTAGTAAAAAGAACACACATGCAATGACACTGGTGGATCCATGTGTGATCTGTGAAGAGAACTCATATGCAATGACTCTGGCTGTGGTTTCTGAAGAGAATACACACTTCAATGACACTGGTAGATCCATATGTTGTATGTGAAAAGAACACACATGCAACGACTCTAGTTGTTGTTAGTAAAAATAACACACATGCAATGACACTGGTGGATCCATGTGTGGTGTCTGAAGAGAACACACATTTCAATCACACTGGTGGATCCATAAGTGGTTTGTGAAAAGAACACATATGCAATGACGCTGGTGGATCCATGTGTGGTCTTTGAAGAGAACACACATTTCCATGACACTGGTGGAGCCATATGTGGTATGTGAAAAGAACACACATTCAATGACTCGAGTTCTTGTTAGTAAAAAGAACACACATGTAATGACACTGGTGGATCCATGTGTGGTCTCTAAAGAGAACACACATTTCAATGGCACTGGTGGATCCATATGTGGTATGTGAAAAGAACACACATGCAATGACTCCGGTTGTTGTTAGTAAAAAGAACACACATGCAATGACACTGGTGGATCCATGTGTGGTCTCTGAAGAGAACACACATTTCAATGACTCTAGCTGTGGTTAATGAGAAGAACACCCATTTCAATGACACTGGTGGAACCATATGTGGAATGTGAAAATAATAGTCATAAAATGACTCCAATTGTTGTTAGTAAAAAGAGCACACATGCAATTACACTGGTGGATCCATGTGTGGTATCTGAAGAGAACACACATGCAATGAATCTAGCTGTGGTTAATAAGAATAACACACATGCAATGACACTTGTTGTTGTTAGTAAAAAGAGCACACATGCAATCAAAATGGTGGATCCATGTGTGGTCTCTCAAGAGAACACACATTTCAATGACACTGGTGGATCCATACGTGGTGTGTGAAAAGAACACACATGCAATGACTCCAGTTGTTGTTAGTAAAAAGAACACACATGCAATGACACTGGTGGATCCATGTGTGGTCTTTGAAGAGAACACACATTTCAATGACACTGGTGGAGCCATATGTGGTATGTGAAAAGAACACACATGCAATGACTCCAGTTCTTGTTAGTAAAAAGAACACACATGCAATGACACTGGTGGATCCATGTCTGGACTCTAAAGAGAACACAAATTTCAATGACACTGGTGGATCCATATGTGGTATGTGAAAAGAACACACATGCAATGACTCCAGTTGTTGTTAGTAAAAATAACACATATGCAATGACACTGGTGGATCCATGTGTGGTCTCTGAAGAGAACAAACATTTCAATGACTCTAGCTGTGGTTAATGAGAAGAACACACATTTCAATGACACTGGTGGATCCATATGTGGTATGTGAAAATAATAGTCATAAAATGACTCCAATAGTTGTTAGTAAAAAGAGCACACATGCAATTACACTGGTGGATCCATGTGTGATCTCTGAAGATAACACACATGCAATGACTCTAGCTGTGGTTAATGAGAAGAAGACACATTTCAATGACACTGGTGGATCCATATGCGGTATGTGCAAAGAACAGTCATGAAATGACTCTGATTGTTGTTAGTAAAAAGAACACACATGCAATAACACTAGTGGATCCATGTGTGGTGTCTGAAGAGAACAAACATTTCCATGACACTGGTGGATCCATAGGTGGTTTGTGAAAAGAACACACATGCAATGATTCCAGTTGTTGTTAGTAAAAAGAACACACATGCAATGACACTGGTGGATCCATGTGTGGTCTTTGAAGAGAACACACATTTCAATGACACTGGTGGAGCCATATGTGGTATGTGAAAAGAACACACATGCAATGACTCCAGTTCTTGTTAGTAAAAAGAATACACATGCAATGACACTGGTGGATCCATGTGTGGTCTCTAAAGAGAACACACATTTCAATGATACTGGTGGATCCATATGTGGTATATGAAAACAACACACATGCAATGACTCTAGTTGTTGTTAGTAAAAAGAACACACATGCAATGACACTGGTGGATCCTTGTGTGGTCTCTGAAGAGAACACACATTTCAATGACTCTAGATGTGGTTAATGTGAAGAACACACATTTCAATGACACTGGTGGATCCATATGTGGTATGTGAAAATAATAGTCATAAAATTACTCCAATTGTTGTTAGTAAAAAGAGCACACATGCAATTACACTGGTGGATCCATGTGTGGTCTCTGAAGAGAACACACATGCAATGAATCTAGATGTGGTTAATAAGAAGAACACACATGCAATGACACTTGTTGTTGTTAGTAAAAAGAGCACACATGCAATGACAATGGTGGATCCATGTGTGGTCTCTGAAGAGAACACACATTTCAATGACACTGGTGGATCCATACGTGGTGTGTGAAAAGAAAACACATGCAATGACTCCAGTTGTTGTTAGTAAAAAGAACACACATGCAATGACACTGGTGGATCCATGTGTGATCTGTGAAGAGAACTCACATGCAATGACTCTAGCTGTGGTTACTGAAGAGAATACACATTTCAATGACACTGGTGGATCCATATGTGGTATGTGAAAAGAACACACATGCAACGACTCTAGTTGTTGTTAGTAAAAATAACACCATGCAATGACACTGGTAGATCCATGTGTGGTGTCTGAAGAGAACACGCATTTCAATCACACTGGTGGATCCATAGGTGGTTTGTGAAAAGAACACACATGCAATGACACTGGTGGATCCATGTGTGGTCTTTGAAGAGAACACACATTTCAATGACACTGGTGGAGCCATATGTGGTATGTTAAAAGAACACACATGCAATGACTCCAGTTCTTGTTAGTAAAAAGAACACACATGCAATGAAACTGGTGGATCCATGTGTGGTCTCTAAAGAGAACACACATTTCAATGACACCGGTGGATCCATATGTGGTATGTGAAAAGAACACACATGCAATGACTCCAGTTGTTGTTAGTAAAAAGAACACACATGCAATGACACTGGTGGATCCATGTGTGGTCTCTAAAGAGAACACACATTTCAATGACACTGGTGGATCCATATGTGGTATGTGAAAAGAACACACATGCAATGACTCCAGTTGTTGTTAGTAAAAAGAACACACATGCAATGACACTGGTGGATCCATGTGTGGTCTCTGAAGAGAACACACATTTCAATGACTCTAGCTGTGGTTAATGAGAAGAACACACATTTCAATGACACTGGTGGATCCATATGTGGTATGTGAAAATAATAGTCAGAAAATGACTCCAATAGTTGTTAGTAAAAAGAGCACACATGCAATTACAGTGGTGGATCCATGTGTGATCTCTGAAGATAACACACATGCAATGACTCTAGCTGTGGTTAATGAGAAGAACACACATTTCAATGACACTGGTGGATCCATAGGTGGTTTGTGAAAAGAACACACATGCAATGACTCCAGTTGTTGTTAGTAAAAAGAACACACATGCAATGACTCCAGTTCTTGTTAGTAAAAGGAACACACATGCAATGACACTGGTGGATCCATGTGTGGTCTCTAAAGAGAACACACATTTCAATGACACTGGTGGATCCATATGTGGTATGTGAAAAGAACACACATGCAATGACTCTAGTTGTTGTTAGTAAAAAGAACACACATGCAATGACACTGGTGGATCCATGTGTGGTCTCTGAAGAGAACACACATTTCAATGACTCTAGTTGTGGTTAATGAGAAGAACACACATTTCAATGACACTGGTGGATCCATATGTGGTATGTGAAAATAATAGTCATAAAATTACTCCAATTGTTGTTAGTAAAAAGAGCACACATGCAATTACACTGGTGGATCCATGTGTGGTCTCTGAAGAGAACACACATGCAATGAATCTAGCTGTGGTTAATAAGAATAACACACATGCAATGACACTTGTTGGTGTTAGTAAAAACAGCACGCATGCAATGACAATGGTGGATCCATGTGTGGTCTCTCAAGAGAACACACATTTCAATGACACTGGTGGATCCATACGTGGTGTGTGAAAAGAACACACATGCAATGACTCCAGTTGTTGTTAGTAAAAACAACACACATGCAATGACACTGGTGGATCCATGTGTGGTCTTTGAAGAGAACACACATTTCAATGACACTGGTGGAGCCATATGTGGTATGTGAAAAGAACACACATGCAATGACTCCAGTTCTTGTTAGTAAAAAGAACACACGTGCAATGACACTGGTGGATCCATGTGTGGACTCTAAAGAGAACACAAATTTCAATGACACTGGTGGATCCATATGTGGTATGTGAAAAGAACACACATGCAATGACTCCAGTTGTTGTTAGTAAAAAGAACACATATGCAATGACACTGGTGGATCCATGTGTGGTCTCTAAAGAGAACACACATTTCAATGACTCTAGCTGTGGTTAATGAGAAGAACACACATTTCAATGACACTGGTGGATCCATATGTGGTATGTGAAAATAATAGTCATAAAATGACTCCAATAGTTGTTACTAAAAAGAGCACACATGCAATTACACTGGTGGATCCATGTGTGATCTCTGAAGATAACACACATGCAATGACTCTAGCTGTGGTTAATGAGAAGAAGACACATTTCAATGACACTGGTGGATCCATATGCGGTATGTGCAAAGAACAGTCATGAAATGACTCCGATTGTTGTTAGTAAAAAGAACACACATGCAATGACACTGGTGGATCCATGTGTGGTGTCTGAAGAGAACAAACATTTCCATGACACCGGTGGATCCATAGGTGGTTTGTGAAAAGAACACACATGCAATGACTCTAGTTGTTGTTACTAAAAATAACACACATGCAATGACACTGGTGGATCCATGTGTGGTTTTTTGAAGAGAACACACATTTCAATGACACTGGTGGAGCCATATGTGGTATGTGAAAAGAACACACATGCAATGACTCCAGTTCTTGTTAGTAGAAAGAACACACATGCAATGACACTGGTGGATCCATGTGTGGTCTCTAAAGAGAACACACATTTCAATGATACTGGTGGATCCATATGTGGTATATGAAAACAACACACATGCAATGACTCTAGTTGTTGTTAGTAAAAAGAACACACATGCAATGACACTAGTGGATCCTTGTGTGGTCTCTGAAGAGAACACACGTTTCAATGACTCTAGATGTGGTTAATGTGAAGAACACACATTTCAATGACACTGGTGGATCCATATGTGGTATGTGAAAATAATAGTCATAAAATTACTCCAATTGTTGTTAGTAAAAAGAGCACACATGCAATTACACTGGTGGATCCATGTGTGGTCTCTGAAGAGAACACACATGCAATGAATCTAGCTGTGGTTAATAAGAAGAACACACATGCAATGACACTTGTTGTTGTTACTAAAAAAAGAACACACATGCAATGACAATGGTTGATCCATGTGTGGTCTCTGAAGAGAACACACATTTGAATGACACTGGTGGATCCATACGTGGTGTGTGAAAAGAACACACATGCAATGACTCCAGTTGTTGTTAGTAAAAAGAACACACATGCAATGACACTGGTGGATCCATGTGTGATCTGTGAAGAGAACTCACATGCAATGACTCTAGTTGTGGTTACTGAAGAGAATACACATTTCAATGACACTGGTGGATCCATATGTGGTATGTGAAAAGAACACACATGCAACGACTCTAGTTGTTGTTAGTAAAAATAACACACATGCAATGACACTGGTAGATCCATGTGTGGTGTCTGAAGAGAACACACATTTCAATCACACTGGTGGATCCATAGGTGGTTTGTGAAAAGAACACACATGCAATGACACTGGTGGATCCATGTGTGGTCTTTGAAGAGAACACACATTTCAATGACACTGGTGGAGCCATATGTGGTATGTTAAAAGAACACACATGCAATGACTCCAATTCTTGTTAGTAAAAAGAACACACATGCAATGACACTGGTGGATCCATGTGTGGTCTCTAAAGAGAACACACAATTCAATGACACTAGTGGATCCATATGTGGTATGTGAAAAGAACACACATGCAATGACTCCAGTTGTTGTTAGTAAAAAGAACACACATGCAATGACACTGGTGGATCCATGTGTGGTCTCTAAAGAGAACACACATTTCAATGACACTGGTGGATCCATATGTGGTATGTTAAAAGAACACACATGCAATGACTCCAGTTGTTGTTAGTAAAAAGAACACACATGCAATGACACTGGTGGATCCATGTGTGGTCTCTGAAGAGAACACACATTTCAATGACTCTAGCTGTGGTTAATGAGAAGAACACATTTCAATGACACTGGTGGATCCATATGTGGTATGTGAAAATAATAGTCATAAAATGACTCCAATTGTTGTTAGTAAAAAGAGCACACATGCAATTACAGTGGTGGATCCATGTGTGATCTCTGAAGATAACACACATGCAATGACTCTAGCTGTGGTTAATGAGAAGAACACACATTTCAATGACACTGGTGGATCCATATGAGGTATGTGAAAAGAACAGTCATGAAATGACTCCAATTGTTGTTAGTAAAAAGAACACACATGCAATGACACTGGTGGATCCATGTGTGGTGTCTGAAGAGAACACACATTTCAATGACACTGGTGGATCCATAGGTGGTATGTGAAAAGAACACACATGCAATGACTCTAGTTGTTGTTAGTAAAAAGAACACACATTAAATGACACCGGTGGATCCATGTGTGGTCTTTGAAGAGAACACACATTTCAATGACACTGGTGGATCCATATGCGGTATGTGAAAAGAACAGTCATGAATTGACTCCAATTGTTGTTAGTGAAAAGAACACACATGCAATGACACTGGTGGATCCATGTGTGGTCTCTAAAGAGAACACACATTTCAATGACACTGGTGGATCCATATGTGGTATGTGAAAAGAACACACATGCAATGACTCTAGTTGTTGTTAGTAAAAAGAACACACATTCAATGACACTGGTGGATCCATGTGTGGTCTCTGAAGAGAACACACATTTCAATTAGTCTAACTGTGGTTAATGAGAAGAACACACATTTCAATGACACTGGTGGATCCATATGTGGTATGTGAAAATAATAGTCATAAAATTACTCCAATTGTTGGTAGTAAAAGGAGCACACATGCAATTACACTGGTGGATCCATGTGTGGTCTCTGAAGAGAACACACATGCAATGAATCTAGCTGTGGTTAATAAGAAGAACACACATGCAATGACACTTGTTGTTGTTAGCAAAAAGAGCACACATTCAATGACAATGGTGGATCCATGTGTGGTCTCTGAAGAGAACACACATTTAAATGACATTGGTGGATCCATACGTGGTGTGTGAAAAGAACACACATGCAATGACTCCATTGTTGCTAGTAAAAAGAACACACATGCAATGACACTGGTGGATCCATGTGTGATCTGTGAAGAGAACTCACATGCAATGACTCTAGCTGTGGTTACTGAAGAGAATACACATTTCAATGACACTAGTGGATCCATATGTGGTATGTGAAAAGAACACACATGCAACGACTCTAGTTGTTGTTAGTAAAAATAACATACATGCAATGACACGGGTGGATCCATGTGTGGTGTCTGAAGATAACACACATTTCAATCACACTGGTGGATCCATAGGTGGTTTGTGAAAAGAACACACATGCAATGACACTGGTGGATCCATGCGTGGTCTTTGAAGAGAATACACATTTCAATGACACTGGTGGAGCCATATGTGGTATGTTAAAAGAACACACATGCAATGACTCCAGTTCTTCTTAGTAAAAAGAACACACATGCAATGACACTGGTGGATCCATATGTGGTATGAAAAGAACACACATGCAATGACTCCAGTTGTTGTTAGTAAAAAGAGCAGACATGCAATGATACTGGTGGATCCATGTGTGGTCTCAGAAGAGAATACACATTTCAATGACACCGGTGGATCCATATGTGGTATGTGAAAAGAACACACATGCAATGACTCCAGTTGTTGTTAGTAAAAATAACACACATGCAATGACACTGGTGGATCCATGTGTGGTCTCTAAAGAGAACACACATTTCAATGACACTGGTGGATCCATATGTGGTATGTCAAAAGAACACACATGCAATGACTCCAGTTGTTGTTAGTAAAAAGAAAACACATGCAATGACACTGGTGGATCCATGTGTGGTCTCTGAAGAGAACACACATTTCAATGACTCTAGTTGTGGTTAATGAGAAGAACACACATTTCAATGACACTGGTGGATCCATATGTGGTATGTGAAAATAATAGTCATAAAATTACTCCAATTGTTGTTAGTAAAAAGAGCACACATGCAATTACACTGGTGCATCCATGTGTGGTCTCTGAAGAGAACACACATGCAATGAATCTAGCTGTGGTTAATAAGAAGAACACACATGCAATGACACTTGTTGTTGTTAGTAAAAAGAGAACGCATGCAATGACAATGGTCGATACATGTGTGGTCTCTCAAGAGAACACACATTTCAATGACACTGGTGGATCCATACGTGGTGTGTGAAAAGAACACACATGCAATGACTCCAGTTGTTGTTAGTAAAAAGAACACACATGCAATGACACTGGTGGATCCATGTGTGGTCTCTGAAGAGAACACACATGTAATGACACTGGTGGATCCATATGTGGTATGTGAAAAGAACACACATGCAATGACTCCAGTTGTTGTTAGTAAAAAGAACACACATGCAATGACACTGGTGGATCCATGTCTGGACTCTAAAGAGAACACAAATTTCAATGACACTGGTGGATCCATATGTGGTATGTGAAAAGAACACACATGCAATGACTCCAGTTGTTGTTAGTAAAAATAACACATATGCAATGACACTGGTGGATCCATGTGTGGTCTCTGAAGAGAACAAACATTTCAATGACTCTAGCTGTGGTTAATGAGAAGAACACACATTTCAATGACACTGGTGGATCCATATGTGGTATGTGAAAATAATAGTCATAAAATGACTCCAATAGTTGTTAGTAAAAAGAGCACACATGCAATTACACTGGTGGATCCATGTGTGATCTCTGAAGATAACACACATGCAATGACTCTAGCTGTGGTTAATGAGAAGAAGACACATTTCAATGACACTGGTGGATCCATATGCGGTATGTGCAAAGAACAGTCATGAAATGACTCTGATTGTTGTTAGTAAAAAGAACACACATGCAATAACACTAGTGGATCCATGTGTGGTGTCTGAAGAGAACAAACATTTCCATGACACTGGTGGATCCATAGGTGGTTTGTGAAAAGAACACACATGCAATGATTCCAGTTGTTGTTAGTAAAAAGAACACACATGCAATGACACTGGTGGATCCATGTGTGGTCTTTGAAGAGAACACACATTTCAATGACACTGGTGGAGCCATATGTGGTATGTGAAAAGAACACACATGCAATGACTCCAGTTCTTGTTAGTAAAAAGAATACACATGCAATGACACTGGTGGATCCATGTGTGGTCTCTAAAGAGAACACACATTTCAATGATACTGGTGGATCCATATGTGGTATATGAAAACAACACACATGCAATGACTCTAGTTGTTGTTAGTAAAAAGAACACACATGCAATGACACTGGTGGATCCTTGTGTGGTCTCTGAAGAGAACACACATTTCAATGACTCTAGATGTGGTTAATGTGAAGAACACACATTTCAATGACACTGGTGGATCCATATGTGGTATGTGAAAATAATAGTCATAAAATTACTCCAATTGTTGTTAGTAAAAAGAGCACACATGCAATTACACTGGTGGATCCATGTGTGGTCTCTGAAGAGAACACACATGCAATGAATCTAGATGTGGTTAATAAGAAGAACACACATGCAATGACACTTGTTGTTGTTAGTAAAAAGAGCACACATGCAATGACAATGGTGGATCCATGTGTGGTCTCTGAAGAGAACACACATTTCAATGACACTGGTGGATCCATACGTGGTGTGTGAAAAGAAAACACATGCAATGACTCCAGTTGTTGTTAGTAAAAAGAACACACATGCAATGACACTGGTGGATCCATGTGTGATCTGTGAAGAGAACTCACATGCAATGACTCTAGCTGTGGTTACTGAAGAGAATACACATTTCAATGACACTGGTGGATCCATATGTGGTATGTGAAAAGAACACACATGCAACGACTCTAGTTGTTGTTAGTAAAAATAACACCATGCAATGACACTGGTAGATCCATGTGTGGTGTCTGAAGAGAACACGCATTTCAATCACACTGGTGGATCCATAGGTGGTTTGTGAAAAGAACACACATGCAATGACACTGGTGGATCCATGTGTGGTCTTTGAAGAGAACACACATTTCAATGACACTGGTGGAGCCATATGTGGTATGTTAAAAGAACACACATGCAATGACTCCAGTTCTTGTTAGTAAAAAGAACACACATGCAATGAAACTGGTGGATCCATGTGTGGTCTCTAAAGAGAACACACATTTCAATGACACCGGTGGATCCATATGTGGTATGTGAAAAGAACACACATGCAATGACTCCAGTTGTTGTTAGTAAAAAGAACACACATGCAATGACACTGGTGGATCCATGTGTGGTCTCTAAAGAGAACACACATTTCAATGACACTGGTGGATCCATATGTGGTATGTGAAAAGAACACACATGCAATGACTCCAGTTGTTGTTAGTAAAAAGAACACACATGCAATGACACTGGTGGATCCATGTGTGGTCTCTGAAGAGAACACACATTTCAATGACTCTAGCTGTGGTTAATGAGAAGAACACACATTTCAATGACACTGGTGGATCCATATGTGGTATGTGAAAATAATAGTCAGAAAATGACTCCAATAGTTGTTAGTAAAAAGAGCACACATGCAATTACAGTGGTGGATCCATGTGTGATCTCTGAAGATAACACACATGCAATGACTCTAGCTGTGGTTAATGAGAAGAACACACATTTCAATGACACTGGTGGATCCATAGGTGGTTTGTGAAAAGAACACACATGCAATGACTCCAGTTGTTGTTAGTAAAAAGAACACACATGCAATGACTCCAGTTCTTGTTAGTAAAAGGAACACACATGCAATGACACTGGTGGATCCATGTGTGGTCTCTAAAGAGAACACACATTTCAATGACACTGGTGGATCCATATGTGGTATGTGAAAAGAACACACATGCAATGACTCTAGTTGTTGTTAGTAAAAAGAACACACATGCAATGACACTGGTGGATCCATGTGTGGTCTCTGAAGAGAACACACATTTCAATGACTCTAGTTGTGGTTAATGAGAAGAACACACATTTCAATGACACTGGTGGATCCATATGTGGTATGTGAAAATAATAGTCATAAAATTACTCCAATTGTTGTTAGTAAAAAGAGCACACATGCAATTACACTGGTGGATCCATGTGTGGTCTCTGAAGAGAACACACATGCAATGAATCTAGCTGTGGTTAATAAGAATAACACACATGCAATGACACTTGTTGTTGTTAGTAAAAACAGCACGCATGCAATGACAATGGTGGATCCATGTGTGGTCTCTCAAGAGAACACACATTTCAATGACACTGGTGGATCCATACGTGGTGTGTGAAAAGAACACACATGCAATGACTCCAGTTGTTGTTAGTAAAAACAACACACATGCAATGACACTGGTGGATCCATGTGTGGTCTTTGAAGAGAACACACATTTCAATGACACTGGTGGAGCCATATGTGGTATGTGAAAAGAACACACATGCAATGACTCCAGTTCTTGTTAGTAAAAAGAACACACGTGCAATGACACTGGTGGATCCATGTGTGGACTCTAAAGAGAACACAAATTTCAATGACACTGGTGGATCCATATGTGGTATGTGAAAAGAACACACATGCAATGACTCCAGTTGTTGTTAGTAAAAAGAACACATATGCAATGACACTGGTGGATCCATGTGTGGTCTCTAAAGAGAACACACATTTCAATGACACCGGTGGATCCATATGTGGTATGTGAAAAGAACACACATGCAATGACTCCAGTTGTTGTTAGTAAAAAGAACACACATGCAATGACACTGGTGGATCCATGTGTGGTCTCTAAAGAGAACACACATTTCAATGACACTGGTGGATCCATATGTGGTATGTGAAAAGAACACACATGCAATGACTCCAGTTGTTGTTAGTAAAAAGAACACACATGCAATGACACTGGTGGATCCATGTGTGGTCTCTGAAGAGAACACACATTTCAATGACTCTAGCTGTGGTTAATGAGAAGAACACACATTTCAATGACACTGGTGGATCCATATGTGGTATGTGAAAATAATAGTCAGAAAATGACTCCAATAGTTGTTAGTAAAAAGAGCACACATGCAATTACAGTGGTGGATCCATGTGTGATCTCTGAAGATAACACACATGCAATGACTCTAGCTGTGGTTAATGAGAAGAACACACATTTCAATGACACTGGTGGATCCATAGGTGGTTTGTGAAAAGAACACACATGCAATGACTCCAGTTGTTGTTAGTAAAAAGAACACACATGCAATGACTCCAGTTCTTGTTAGTAAAAGGAACACACATGCAATGACACTGGTGGATCCATGTGTGGTCTCTAAAGAGAACACACATTTCAATGACACTGGTGGATCCATATGTGGTATGTGAAAAGAACACACATGCAATGACTCTAGTTGTTGTTAGTAAAAAGAACACACATGCAATGACACTGGTGGATCCATGTGTGGTCTCTGAAGAGAACACACATTTCAATGACTCTAGTTGTGGTTAATGAGAAGAACACACATTTCAATGACACTGGTGGATCCATATGTGGTATGTGAAAATAATAGTCATAAAATTACTCCAATTGTTGTTAGTAAAAAGAGCACACATGCAATTACACTGGTGGATCCATGTGTGGTCTCTGAAGAGAACACACATGCAATGAATCTAGCTGTGGTTAATAAGAATAACACACATGCAATGACACTTGTTGTTGTTAGTAAAAACAGCACGCATGCAATGACAATGGTGGATCCATGTGTGGTCTCTCAAGAGAACACACATTTCAATGACACTGGTGGATCCATACGTGGTGTGTGAAAAGAACACACATGCAATGACTCCAGTTGTTGTTAGTAAAAACAACACACATGCAATGACACTGGTGGATCCATGTGTGGTCTTTGAAGAGAACACACATTTCAATGACACTGGTGGAGCCATATGTGGTATGTGAAAAGAACACACATGCAATGACTCCAGTTCTTGTTAGTAAAAAGAACACACGTGCAATGACACTGGTGGATCCATGTGTGGACTCTAAAGAGAACACAAATTTCAATGACACTGGTGGATCCATATGTGGTATGTGAAAAGAACACACATGCAATGACTCCAGTTGTTGTTAGTAAAAAGAACACATATGCAATGACACTGGTGGATCCATGTGTGGTCTCTAAAGAGAACACACATTTCAATGACTCTAGCTGTGGTTAATGAGAAGAACACACATTTCAATGACACTGGTGGATCCATATGTGGTATGTGAAAATAATAGTCATAAAATGACTCCAATAGTTGTTACTAAAAAGAGCACACATGCAATTACACTGGTGGATCCATGTGTGATCTCTGAAGATAACACACATGCAATGACTCTAGCTGTGGTTAATGAGAAGAAGACACATTTCAATGACACTGGTGGATCCATATGCGGTATGTGCAAAGAACAGTCATGAAATGACTCCGATTGTTGTTAGTAAAAAGAACACACATGCAATGACACTGGTGGATCCATGTGTGGTGTCTGAAGAGAACAAACATTTCCATGACACCGGTGGATCCATAGGTGGTTTGTGAAAAGAACACACATGCAATGACTCTAGTTGTTGTTACTAAAAATAACACACATGCAATGACACTGGTGGATCCATGTGTGGTTTTTTGAAGAGAACACACATTTCAATGACACTGGTGGAGCCATATGTGGTATGTGAAAAGAACACACATGCAATGACTCCAGTTCTTGTTAGTAGAAAGAACACACATGCAATGACACTGGTGGATCCATGTGTGGTCTCTAAAGAGAACACACATTTCAATGATACTGGTGGATCCATATGTGGTATATGAAAACAACACACATGCAATGACTCTAGTTGTTGTTAGTAAAAAGAACACACATGCAATGACACTAGTGGATCCTTGTGTGGTCTCTGAAGAGAACACACATTTCAATGACTCTAGATGTGGTTAATGTGAAGAACACACATTTCAATGACACTGGTGGATCCATATGTGGTATGTGAAAATAATAGTCATAAAATTACTCCAATTGTTGTTAGTAAAAAGAGCACACATGCAATTACACTGGTGGATCCATGTGTGGTCTCTGAAGAGAACACACATGCAATGAATCTAGCTGTGGTTAATAAGAAGAACACACATGCAATGACACTTGTTGTTGTTACTAAAAAAAGAACACACATGCAATGACAATGGTTGATCCATGTGTGGTCTCTGAAGAGAACACACATTTGAATGACACTGGTGGATCCATACGTGGTGTGTGAAAAGAACACACATGCAATGACTCCAGTTGTTGTTAGTAAAAAGAACACACATGCAATGACACTGGTGGATCCATGTGTGATCTGTGAAGAGAACTCACATGCAATGACTCTAGTTGTGGTTACTGAAGAGAATACACATTTCAATGACACTGGTGGATCCATATGTGGTATGTGAAAAGAACACACATGCAACGACTCTAGTTGTTGTTAGTAAAAATAACACACATGCAATGACACTGGTAGATCCATGTGTGGTGTCTGAAGAGAACACACATTTCAATCACACTGGTGGATCCATAGGTGGTTTGTGAAAAGAACACACATGCAATGACACTGGTGGATCCATGTGTGGTCTTTGAAGAGAACACACATTTCAATGACACTGGTGGAGCCATATGTGGTATGTTAAAAGAACACACATGCAATGACTCCAATTCTTGTTAGTAAAAAGAACACACATGCAATGACACTGGTGGATCCATGTGTGGTCTCTAAAGAGAACACACAATTCAATGACACTAGTGGATCCATATGTGGTATGTGAAAAGAACACACATGCAATGACTCCAGTTGTTGTTAGTAAAAAGAACACACATGCAATGACACTGGTGGATCCATGTGTGGTCTCTAAAGAGAACACACATTTCAATGACACTGGTGGATCCATATGTGGTATGTTAAAAGAACACACATGCAATGACTCCAGTTGTTGTTAGTAAAAAGAACACACATGCAATGACACTGGTGGATCCATGTGTGGTCTCTGAAGAGAACACACATTTCAATGACTCTAGCTGTGGTTAATGAGAAGAACACATTTCAATGACACTGGTGGATCCATATGTGGTATGTGAAAATAATAGTCATAAAATGACTCCAATTGTTGTTAGTAAAAAGAGCACACATGCAATTACAGTGGTGGATCCATGTGTGATCTCTGAAGATAACACACATGCAATGACTCTAGCTGTGGTTAATGAGAAGAACACACATTTCAATGACACTGGTGGATCCATATGAGGTATGTGAAAAGAACAGTCATGAAATGACTCCAATTGTTGTTAGTAAAAAGAACACACATGCAATGACACTGGTGGATCCATGTGTGGTGTCTGAAGAGAACACACATTTCAATGACACTGGTGGATCCATAGGTGGTATGTGAAAAGAACACACATGCAATGACTCTAGTTGTTGTTAGTAAAAAGAACACACATTAAATGACACCGGTGGATCCATGTGTGGTCTTTGAAGAGAACACACATTTCAATGACACTGGTGGATCCATATGCGGTATGTGAAAAGAACAGTCATGAATTGACTCCAATTGTTGTTAGTGAAAAGAACACACATGCAATGACACTGGTGGATCCATGTGTGGTCTCTAAAGAGAACACACATTTCAATGACACTGGTGGATCCATATGTGGTATGTGAAAAGAACACACATGCAATGACTCTAGTTGTTGTTAGTAAAAAGAACACACATTCAATGACACTGGTGGATCCATGTGTGGTCTCTGAAGAGAACACACATTTCAATTAGTCTAACTGTGGTTAATGAGAAGAACACACATTTCAATGACACTGGTGGATCCATATGTGGTATGTGAAAATAATAGTCATAAAATTACTCCAATTGTTGGTAGTAAAAGGAGCACACATGCAATTACACTGGTGGATCCATGTGTGGTCTCTGAAGAGAACACACATGCAATGAATCTAGCTGTGGTTAATAAGAAGAACACACATGCAATGACACTTGTTGTTGTTAGCAAAAAGAGCACACATTCAATGACAATGGTGGATCCATGTGTGGTCTCTGAAGAGAACACACATTTAAATGACATTGGTGGATCCATACGTGGTGTGTGAAAAGAACACACATGCAATGACTCCATTGTTGCTAGTAAAAAGAACACACATGCAATGACACTGGTGGATCCATGTGTGATCTGTGAAGAGAACTCACATGCAATGACTCTAGCTGTGGTTACTGAAGAGAATACACATTTCAATGACACTAGTGGATCCATATGTGGTATGTGAAAAGAACACACATGCAACGACTCTAGTTGTTGTTAGTAAAAATAACATACATGCAATGACACGGGTGGATCCATGTGTGGTGTCTGAAGATAACACACATTTCAATCACACTGGTGGATCCATAGGTGGTTTCTGAAAAGAACACACATGCAATGACACTGGTGGATCCATGCGTGGTCTTCGAAGAGAATACACATTTCAATGACACTGGTGGAGCCATATGTGGTATGTTAAAAGAACACACATGCAATGACTCCAGTTCTTCTTAGTAAAAAGAACACACATGCAATGACACTGGTGGATCCATATGTGGTATGAAAAGAACACACATGCAATGACTCCAGTTGTTGTTAGTAAAAAGAGCAGACATGCAATGATACTGGTGGATCCATGTGTGGTCTCTGAAGAGAATACACATTTCAATGACACCGGTGGATCCATATGTGGTATGTGAAAAGAACACACATGCAATGACTCCAGTTGTTGTTAGTAAAAATAACACACATGCAATGACACTGGTGGATCCATGTGTGGTCTCTAAAGAGAACACACATTTCAATGACACTGGTGGATCCATATGTGGTATGTCAAAAGAACACACATGCAATGACTCCAGTTGTTGTTAGTAAAAAGAAAACACATGCAATGACACTGGTGGATCCATGTGTGGTCTCTGAAGAGAACACACATTTCAATGACTCTAGTTGTGGTTAATGAGAAGAACACACATTTCAATGACACTGGTGGATCCATATGTGGTATGTGAAAATAATAGTCATAAAATTACTCCAATTGTTGTTAGTAAAAAGAGCACACATGCAATTACACTGGTGCATCCATGTGTGGTCTCTGAAGAGAACACACATGCAATGAATCTAGTTGTGGTTAATAAGAAGAACACACATGCAATGACACTTGTTGTTGTTAGTAAAAAGAGAACGCATGCAATGACAATGGTCGATACATGTGTGGTCTCTCAAGAGAACACACATTTCAATGACACTGGTGGATCCATACGTGGTGTGTGAAAAGAACACACATGCAATGACTCCAGTTGTTGTTAGTAAAAAGAACACACATGCAATGACACTGGTGGATCCATGTGTGGTCTTTGAAGAGAACACACATTTCAATGACACTGGTGGATCCATATGTGGTATGGGAAAAGAACACACATGCAATGACTCTAGTTGTTGTTAGTAAAAAGAACACACATGCAATGACACTGGTGGACCCATGTGTGGTCTCTGAAGAGAACACACATGCAATGACTCTAGCTGTGGTTAATGAGAAGAACATACATTTCAATGACACTGGTGGATCCATATGTGGTATGTGAAAAGAATAGTCATGAAATGACTCCAGTTGTTGTTAGTAAAAACAACACACATGCAATGACACTGGTGGATCCATGTGTGGTCTCTGAAGAGAACACAGATGCAATGACACTGGTGGATCCATATGTGGTATGTGAAAAGAACACACATGCAATGACTCCAGTTGTTGTTAGTAAAAAGAACAGACATGCAATGATACTGGTGGATCCATGTGTGGTCTCTGAGGAGAATACACATTTCAATGACACTAGTGGTTCCATATGTGGTATGTGAAAAGAACACACATGCAATGACTCCAATTGTTGTTAGTAAAAATAACACACATGCAATGACACTGGTGGATCCATGTGTGGTCTCTAAAGAGAACACACATGGAATGACTCTAGCTGTGGTTAATGAGAAGAACACACATTTCAATGACACTGGTGGATCCATATGTGGTATGTGAAAAGAATAGTCATGAAATGACTCCAGTTGTTGTTAGTAAAAAGAACACACATGCAATGACACTGGTGGATCCATGTGTGGTCTCTGAAGAGAACACACAAGCAATGACACTAGTGGATCCATATATGGTATGTGCAAAGAACACACATGCAATGATTCTAGTTGTTGTTAGTAAAAAGAACACACATGCAATGACACTGGTGGATCCATGTGTGGTCTCTGAAGAGAACACACATTTCAATGACACTTGTGGATCCATATGTGGTATGTGAAAAGAACACACATGCACTGATTCCAGTTGCTGTTAGTAAAAAGAGGACACATGCAATGACACTGATGGATCCATGTGTGGTCTCTTAAGAGAACACACATCTAATGACTTTGGTTGTTGTTAGTAAAAAGAACACACATGCAATGACTCTGGTTGTTGTTAGTAAAAAGAGCACACATGCAATGACTCTGGTTGTTGTTAGTAAAAATAGCACACATGCAATGACTCTGGTTGTTGTTAGTAAAAAGAGCACACATGCAATGACACTGGTGGATCCATGTGTGGTCTCTGAAGAGAACACACATTTCAATGATACTGGTGGATCCATATGTGGTATGTGAAAGTAACACACATGGAATGACTATAGTTGTTGTTAGTAAAAAGAACCCACATGCAATGACACTGGTGGATCCATGTGTGATCTCTGAAGATAACAGACATGCAATGACTCTAGCTGTGGTTAATGAGGAGAACACACATTTCAATGAAAAAGGTGGATCCATATGCGGTATGTGAAAAGAACAGTCATGAAATGACTCTAGTTGTTGTTAGTAAAAAGAACACACATGCTATGAAACTGGTGGATCCATGTGTGGAGTCTGAAGAGAACACACATTTCAATGACACTGGTGGATCCATAGGTGGTTTGTGAAAAGAACACACATGCAATGACTCCAGTTGTTGTTAGTAAAAAGAACACACATGCAATGAAACTGGTGGATCCATGTGTGGTCTCTAAAGAGAACACATATTTCAATGACACTGGTGGATCCATATGTGGTATGTGAAAAGAACACACATGCAATGACTCCAGTTGTTGTTAGTAAAAAGAACACACATGTAATGACACTGGTGGATCCATGTGTGGTCTCTAAAGAGAACACACATTTCAATGACTCTAGCTGTGGTTAATGAGAAGAACACACATTTCAATGACACTGGTGGATCCATATGTGGTATGTGAAAATAATAGTCATAAAATGACTCCAATTGGTGTTAGTAAAATGAGCACACATGCAATTACACTGGTGGATCCATGCATGGTCTCTAAAGAGAACACACATGCAATGAATCTAGCTATGGTTAATAAGAAGAGCACACATGCAATGACATTTGTTGTTGTGAGTAAAAAGAGCACACATCAATGACAATGGTGGATCCACGTGTGGTCTATGAAGAGAACGCACATTTCAATGACACTGGTGGATCCATATGTGGTGTCTGAAAAGAACACACATGCAATCAATCTAGTTGTTGTTAGTAAAAAGAACACACATTGCAATGACACTGGTGGATCCATGTGTGATCTCTGAAGAGAACACACATGCAATGACTCTAGCTATGGTTACTGAAGAGAATACACATTTCAATGACACTGGTGGATCCATATGTGGTATGTGAAAAGAACACGCATGCAACGACTCTAGTTATTGTTAGTAAAAATAACACACATGCAATGACACTGGTGGATCCTTGTGTGGTCTCTGAAGAGAACACACATTTCAATGACCCTGGTGGATCCATATGTGGTATGTGAAAAGAATAGTCACGAAATGACTCCAGTTGTTGTTAGTAAAAAGAGCACACATGCAATGACACTGGTGGATCCATACGTGGTGTCTTCAGAGAACACACAATGCAGTGACTCTAGCTGTGGTTAATGAGAAGAACACACATGCAATGACACTGGTGGATCCATAGGTGGATTGTGAAAAGAACACACATGCAATGACTCGAGTTGTTGTTAGTAAAAAGAACACACATGCAATGACACTAGTGGATCCATGTGTGGTCTCTAAAGAGAACACACATTTCAATGATACTGGTGGATCCATATGTGATATGCGAAAAGAACACACATGCAATGACTCTAGTTGTTGTTAGTAAAAAGAACACACATGCAATGACACTGGTGGATCCATGTGTGGTCTCTGAAGAGAACACACATTTCAATGACACTGGTGGATCCATATGTGGTATGTGAAAAGAACACAAATGCAATGACTCCAGTTGTTGTTAGTAAAAAGAACACACATGCAATGACACTGGTGGATCCATGTGTGGTCTCTGAAGAGAACACACATGCAATGATTCTAGCTGTGGTTAATGAGAAGAACACACATTGCAATGACACTGGTGGATCCATATGTGGTATGTGAAAAGAATAGTAATGAAATGACTCCAGTTGTTGTTAGTAAAAAGAACACACATGCAATCACACTGGTGGATCCATGTGTGGTCTCTGAAGAGAACACACATGCAATGACACTGGTGGATCCATATGTGGTATGTGAAAAGAACACACATGCAATGACTCTAGTTGTTGTTAGTAAAAAGAACACACATGCAATGACACTGGTGGATCCATGTGTGGTCTCTGAAGAGAACACACATTTCAATGACACTTGTGGATCCATATGTGGTATGTGAAAAGAACACACATGCAATGACTCCAGTTGTTGTTAGAAAAAAGAACACACATGCAATGACACTAGTGGATCCATGTGTGTTATCTGAAGAGAACACACATGCAATGACACTGGTGGATCCATATGTGGTATGTGAAAAGAATAGTCATGAAATGACTCTAGTTGTTGTTAGTAAAAACAAAAAACATGCAATGACACTGGTGGATGCACATGTGGTCTCTGAAGAGAACACACATGCAATGACACTGGTGGATCCATATGTGGTATGTGAAAAGAACACACATGCAATGACTTTAGTTGTTGTTAGTAAAAAGAACACACATGCAATGATACTAGTGGATCCATGTGTGGTCTCTGAATAGAACACACATTTCAATGACACTGGTGGATCCATATGTGGTATGTGAAAAGAACACACATGCAATGACTCCAGTTGTTGTTAGTAAAAAGAACACACATGCAATGACACTGGTGGATCCATGTGTGGTCTCTGAAGAGAACACACAAGCAATGACACTGGTGGATCCATATGTGGTATGTGAAAAGAACACACATGCAATGACTCTAGTTGTTGTTACTAAAAAGAACACACATGCAATGACACTGGTGGATCCATGTGTGGTCTTTGAAGAGAACACACATTTCAATGACACTGGTGGAGCCATATGTGGTATGTGAAAAGAACACACATGCAATGACTCTAGTTCTTGTTAGTAAAAAGCAAACACATGCAATGACACTGGTGGATCCATGTGTGGTCTCTAAAGAGAACACATATTTCAATAACACTGGTGGATCCATATGTGGTATGTGAAAAGAACACACATGCAATGACTCCTGTTGTTGTTAGTAAAAAGAACACACATGCAGTGACAGCGGTGGATACATGTGTGGTCTCTAAAGAGAACACACATTTCAATGACTCTAGGTGTGGTTAATGAGAAGAACACGCATTTCAATGACATTGGTGGATCCATAGGTGGTATGTGAAAAGAAAAGTCATGAAATGACTCCAGTTGTTGTTAGTCAAAAGAACACACATGCAATGACACTGGTGGATCCATGTGTGGTCTCTGAAGAGAACACACATGCAATGACACTGTTGGATCCATATGTGGTATGTGAAAAGAACACACATGCAACGACTCTAGTTGTTGTTTGTAAAAAGAACACACATGCAATGACACTGGTGGATCCATGTGTGGTCTTCGAAGAGAACACACATTTCAATGACACTGGTGGATCCATATGTGGTATGTGAAAAGAATAGTCATCAAATGACTCAAGTTGTTGTTAGTAAAAAGAGCACACATGCAATGACACTGGTGGATCCATATGTGGTCTCTTGAGAGAACACACATGTAGTGACTCTAGCTACGATTAATGAGAAGAACACACATGTAATGACACCGGTGGATCCATAGGTGGATTGTGAAAAGAACACACATGCAATGACACTGGTGGATCCATATGTGGTATGCGAAAAGAACACACATGCAATGACTCCAGTTGTTGTTAGTAAAAAGAAGACACATCCAGTTACACTGGTGGATTCATTTGTGGTCTTTGAAGAGAACACACATGTAATGACTCTAGCTGTGGTTAGTGAGAAGAACACACATGCAATGACACTGGTGGATCCATAGGTGGATTGTGAAAAGAACACACATGCAATGACTCTAGTTGTTGTTAGTAAAAAGAACACACATGCAATTACACTGGTGGATCCATGTCTGGTCTCTGAAAAGAACACACATTTCAATGACACTGGTGGATCCATATGTGGTATGTGAAAAGAACACACATGCAATGACGCTAGTTGTTGTTAGTAAAAAGAACACACATTTCAATGACACTGGTGGAGCCATATGTGGTAAGTGAAAAGAACACACATGCAATGACTGCAGTTCTTGTTAGTAAAAAGAACACACATGCAATGACACTGGTGGATCCATGTGTGGTCTCCAAAGAGAACACACATTTCAATGACACTGGTGGATCCATATGTGGTATGTGAAAAGAACACACATGCAATGACTCTAGTTGTTGTTAGTACAAAGAGCACACATGCAATTACACTAGTGGATCCATGTCTGGTCTCTGAAAAGAACACACATTTCAATGACTCTAGCTGTGGTTAATGAGAAGAACACACATTTCAATGACACTGGTGGATCCATATGTGGTATGTGAAAATAATAGTCATAAAATGACTCCAATTGTTGTTAGTAAAAAGAGCACACATGCAATTACACTGGTGGATCCATGTGTGGTCTCTGAAGAGAACGCACATGCAATGAATCTAGCTGTGGTTAATAAGAAGAACACACATGCAATGACACTTGTTGTTGTTAGTAAAAAGAGAACACATGCAATGACAATGGTGGATCCATGTGTGGTCTCTGAACAGAACACACATTTCAATGACACTGGTGGATCCATATGTGGTGTGTGAAAAGAACACACATCCAATGACTCTTGTTGTTGTTAGTAAAAAGAATACACATGCCATGACACTGGTGGATCCATGTGTGATATCTGAAGAGAACACACATGCAATGACTCTAGCTGTGGTTACTGAAGAGAATACACATTTCAATGACACTGGTGGATCCATATGTGGTATGTGAAAAGAACACAAATGCAACGACTCTAGTTGTTGTTAGTACAAAGAGCACACATGCAATTACACTAGTGGATCCATGTCTGGTCTCTGAAAAGAACACACATGCAATGAATCTAGATGTGGTTAATAAGAAGAACACACATGCAATGACACTTGTTGTTGTTAGTAAAAAGAGCACACATGCAATGACAATGGTGGATCCATGTGTGGTCTCTGAAGAGAACAGACATTTCAACAATGACACTGGTTGATCCATATGTGGTGTGTGAAAAGAACACACATGCAATGACTCCAGTTGTTGTTAGTAAAAAGAACACACATGCAATGACACTGGTGGATCCATGTGTGTTCTCTGAAGAAAAAACACATGCAATGACTCTAGCTGTGGTTACTGAAGAGAATACACATTTCAATGATACCGGTGGATCCATATGTGGTATGTGAAAACAACACACATGCAACGACTCTAGTTGTTGTTAGTAAAAATAACACACATGCAATGACACTGGTGGATCCATGTGTGGTGTCTGAAGAGAACACACATTTCAATCACACTGGTGGATCCATAGGTGGTTTGTGAAAAGAACACACATGCAATGACTCCAGTTGTTGTTAGTAAAAAGAACACACATCCAGTTACACTAGTGGATTCATTTGTGGTATTTGAAGAGAACACACATGCAATGACTCTAGCTGTGGTTAGTGAGAAGAACACACATGCAATGACACTGGTGGATCCATAGGTGGATTGTGAAAAGAACACACATGCAATGACTCCAGTTGTTGTTAGTAAAAAGAACACACATGCAATTCCACTGGTGGATCCATGTCTGGTCTCTGAAAAGAACACACATTTCAATGACACTGGTGGATCCATATGTGGTATGTGAAAAGAACACACATGCAATGACTCTAGTTATTGTTAGTAAAAAGAACACACATGCAATGACACTGGTGGATCCATGTGTGGTCTCTAAAGAGAACACACATTTCAATGACTCTAGCTGTGGTTAATGAGAAGAACACACATTTCAATGACACTGGTGGATCCATATGTGGTATGTGAAAATAATAGTCATAAAATGACTCCAATTGTTGTTAGTAAAAAGAGCACACATGCAATTACACTGGTGGATCCATGTGTGGTCTCTGAAGAGAACACACATGCAATGAATCTAGCTGTGGTTAATAAGAAGAACACACATGCAATGACACTTGTTGTTGTTAGTAAAAAGAGAACACATGCAATGACAATGGTGGATCCATGTGTGGTCTCTGAACAGAACACACATTTCAATGACACTGGTGGATCCATATGTGGTGTGTGAAAAGAACACACATCCAATGACTCTTGTTGTTGTTAGTAAAAAGAATACACATGCCATGACACTGGTGGATCCATGTGTGATATCTGAAGAGAACACACATGCAATGACTCTAGCTGTGGTTACTGAAGAGAATACACATTTCAATGACACTGGTGGATCCATATGTGGTATGTGAAAAGAACACAAATGCAACGACTCTAGTTGTTGTTAGTACAAAGAGCACACATGCAATTACACTAGTGGATCCATGTCTGGTCTCTGAAAAGAACACACATGCAATGAATCTAGATGTGGTTAATAAGAAGAACACACATCCAATGACACATTTTGTTGTTAGTAAAAAGAGCACACATGCAATGACAATGGTGGATCCATGTGTGGTCTCTGAAGAGAACACACATTTCAACAATGACACTGGTGGATCCATATGTGGTGTGTGAAAAGAACACACATGCAATGACTCCAGTTGTTGTTAGTAAAAAGAACACACATGCAATGACACTGGTGGATCCATGTGTGTTCTCTGAAGAAAAAACACATGCAATGACTCTAGCTGTGGTTACTGAAGAGAATACACATTTCAAT
Source organism: Avena sativa (assembly GCA_916181665.1). Lineage (NCBI taxonomy): Eukaryota > Viridiplantae > Streptophyta > Magnoliopsida > Poales > Poaceae > Avena > Avena sativa. The sequence continues at coordinate 534,502,848 of OV702289.1, read as the reverse complement.
GACACTGGTGGATCCATATGTGGTATGTGAAAAGAACACACATGCAACGACTCTAGTTGTTGTTAGTAAAAATAACACACATGCAATGACACTGGTGGATCCATGTGTGGTGTCTGAAGAGAACACACATTTGAATCACACTGGTGGATCCATAGGTGGTATGTGAAAGAATAGTCATGAAATGACTCTAGTTGTTGTTAGGAAAAAGAGCACACATGCAATGACACTGGTGGCTCCATATGTGGTCTCTTAAGAGAACACACATGCAGTGACTCTAGCCGTGGTTAATGAGAAGAACACACATGCAATGACACTAGTGGATCCATAGGTGGATTGTGAAAAGAACACACATGCAATGACTCGAATTGTTGTTAGTAAAAAGAACACACATGCAATGACACTGGTGGATCCATGTGTGGTCTCTAAAGAGAACACACATTTCAATGACACTGGTGGATCCATATGTTGTATGCGAAAAGAACACACATGCAATGACTCCAGTTGTTGTTAGTAAAAAGAACACACATGCAATTACACTGGTGGATCCATGTGTGGTCTTTGAAGGGAACACACATGCAATGGCTCTAGCTGTGGTTAATGAGAAGAACACACATGCAATGACACTGGTGGATCCATATGTGGATTGTGAAAAGAACACACATGCAATGACTCTGGTTGTTGTTAGTAAAAAGAACACACATGCAATGACACTGGTGGATCCATGTGTGGTCACTGAAGAGAACACACATTTTAATGACACTGGTGGATCCATATGCGGCATGTTAAAAGAATAGTCATTTAATGACTCTAGTTGTTGTTAGTAAAAATAGCACACATGCAATGACACTTGTGGATCCATATGTGGTCTCTTAGGAGAACACACATGCAATGACTCTAGCTGTGGTTAATGAGAAGAACACACATGCAATGACACTGGTGGATCCAAAGGTGGATTGTGAAAAGAACACACATGCAATGACTCGAGTTGTTGTTCGTAAAAAGAACACACATGCAATGACACTTGTGGATCCATGTGTGGTCCCTGAAAAGAACACAGATGCAACGACTCTAGTTATTGTTTGTAAAAAGAACACACACGCAATGACACTGGTGGATCCATGTGTGGTCTTCGAAGAGAACACACATTTCAATGACACTGGTGGATCCATATGTGGTATGTGAAAAGAATAGTCATCAAATGACTCAAGTTGTTGTTAGTAAAAAGAGCACACATGCAATGACACTGGTGGATCCATATGTGGTCTCTTAAGAGAACACACATGTAGTGACTCTAGCTGCGATTAATGAGAAGAACACACATGTAATGACACTGGTGGATCCATAGGTGGATTGTGAAAAGAACACACATGCAATGACTCGAGATGTTGTTAGTAAAAAGAACACACATGCAATGACAATGGTGGATCCATGTGTGGTCTCTGAAGGGACCACACACATTTCAATGACACTGGTGGATCCATATGTGGTATGCGAAAAGAACACACATGCAATGACTCCAGTTGTTGTTAGTAAAAAGAACACACATCCAGTTACACTAGTGGATTCATTTGTGGTCTTTGAAGAGAACACACATGCAATGACTCTAGCTGTGGTTAGTGAGAAGAACACACATGCAATGACACTGGTGGATCCATAGGTGGATTGTGAAAAGAACACACATGCAATGACTCCAGTTGTTGTTAGTAAAAAGAACACACATGCAATTACACTGGTGGATCCATGTCTGGTCTCCGAAAAGAACACACATTTCAATGACACTGGTGGATCCATATGTGGTATGTGAAAAGAACACACATGCAATGACTCTAGTTGTTGTTAGTAAAAAGAACACACATTTCAATGACACTGGTGGAGCCATATGTGGTAAGTGAAAATAACACACATGCAATGACTGCAGTTCTTGTTAGTAAAAAGAACACACATGCAATGACACTGGTGGATCCACGTGTGGTCTCCAAAGAGAACACACATTTCAATGACACTGGTGGATCCATATGTGGTATGTGAAAAGAACACACATGCAATGACTCTAGTTGTTGTTAGTACAAAGAGCACACATGCAATGACACTGGTGGATCCATGTGTGGTCTCTGAAAAGAACACACATGCAATGAATCTAGATGTGGTTAATAAGAAGAACACACATGCAATGACACATGTTGTTGTTAGTAAAAAGAGCACACATGCAATGACAATGGTGGATCCATGTGTGGTCTCTGAAGAGAACACACATTTCAACAATGACACTGGTGGATCCATATGTGGTGTGTGAAAAGAACACACATGCAATGACTCCAGTTGTTGTTAGTAAAAAGAACACACATGCAATGACACTGGTGGATCCATGTGTGTTCTCTGAAGAAAAAACACATGCAATGACTCTAGCTGTGGTTACTGAAGAGAATACACATTTCAATGACACTGGTGGATCCATATGTGGTATGTGAAAAGAACACACATGCAACGACTCTAGTTGTTGTTAGTAAAAATAACACACATGCAATGACACTGGTGGATCCATGTGTGGTGTCTGAAGAGAACACACATTTCAATCACACTGGTAGATCCATAGGTGGTATGTGAAAGAATAGTCATGAAATGACTCTACTTGTTGTTAGGAAAAAGAGCACACATGCAATGACACTGGTGGCTCCATATGTGGTCTCTTAAGAGAACACACATGCAGTGACTCTAGCCGTGGTTAATGAGAAGAACACACATGCAATGACACTAGTGGATCCATAGGTGGATTGTGAAAAGAACACACATGCAATGACTCGAATTGTTGTTAGTAAAAAGAACACACATGCAATGACACTGGTGGATCCATGTGTGGTCTCTAAAGAGAACACACATTTCAATGACACTGGTGGATCCATATGTGGTATGCGAAAAGAAAACACATGCAATGACTCCAGTTGTTGTTAGTAAAAAGAACACACATGCAATTACACTGGTGGATCCATGTGTGGTCTTTGAAGGGAACACACATGCAATGGCTCTAGCTGTGGTTAATGAGAAGAACACACATGCAATGACACTGGTGGATCCAAAGGTGGATTGTGAAAAGAACACACATGCAATGACTCGAGTTGTTGTTCGTAAAAAGAACACACATGCAATGACACTGGTGGATCCATGTGTGGTCTCTGAACAAAACACACATTTCAATGACACAGGTGGATCCATATGTGGTATGCGAAAACAACACACATGCAATGACTCCAGTTGTTGTTAGTAATAAGAACACACATGCAATTACACTGGTGGATCCATGTCTGGTCTCTGAAAAGAACACACATTTCAATGACACTGGTGGATCCATATGTGGTATGTGAAAAGAACACACATGCAATGACTCCAGTTGTTGTTAGTAAAAAGAACACACATGCAATGACACTGGTGGATCCATGTGTGGTCTTTGAAGAGAACACACATTTCAATGACACTGGTGGATCCATGTCTGGTCTCCGAAAAGAACACACATTTCAATGACACTGGTGGATCCATATGTGGTATGTGAAAAGAACACACATGCAATGACTCTAGTTGTTGTTAGTAAAAAGAACACACATTTCAATGACACTGGTGGAGCCATATGTGGTAAGTGAAAATAACACACATGCAATGACTGCAGTTCTTGTTAGTAAAAAGAACACACATGCAATGACACTGGTGGATCCATGTGTGGTCTCCAAAGAGAACACACATTTCAATGACACTGGTGGATCCATATGTGGTATGTGAAAAGAACACACATGCAATGACTCTAGTTGTTGTTAGTACAAAGAGCACACATGCAATTACACTAGTGGATCCATGTCTGGTCTCTGAAAAGAACACACATGCAATGAATCTAGATGTGGTTAATAAGAAGAACACACATGCAATGACACATGTTGTTGTTAGTAAAAAGAGCACACATGCAATGACAATGGTGGATCCATGTGTGGTCTCTGAAGAGAACACACATTTCAACAATGACACTGGTGGATCCATATGTGGTGTGTGAAAAGAACACACAGGCAATGACTCCAGTTGTTGTTAGTAAAAAGAACACACATGCAATGACACTGGTGGATCCATGTGTGTTCTCTGAAGAAAAAACCCATGCAATGACTCTAGCTATGGTTACTGAAGAGAATACACATTTCAATGACACTGGTGGATCCATATGTGGTATGTGAAAAGAACACACATGCAACGACTCTAGTTGTTGTTAGTAAAAATAACACACATGCAATGACACTGGTGGATCCATGTGTGGTGTCTGAAGAGAACACACATTTAAATCACACTGGTGGATCCATAGGTGGTATGTGAAAGAATAGTCATGAAATGACTCTAGTTGTTGTTAGGAAAAAGAGCACACATGCAATGACACTGGTGGCTCCATATGTGGTCTCTTAAGAGAACACACATGCAGTGACTCTAGCCGTGGTTAATGAGAAGAACACACATGCAATGACACTAGTGGATCCATAGGTGGATTGTGAAAAGAACACACATGCAATGACTCGAATTGTTGTTAGTAAAAAGAACACACATGCAATGACACTGGTGGATCCATGTGTGGTCTCTAAAGAGAACACACATTTCAATGACACTGGTGGATCCATATGTGGTATGCGAAAAGAAAACACATGCAATGACTCCAGTTGTTGTTAGTAAAAAGAACACACATGCGATTACACTGGTGGATCCATGTGTGGTCTTTGAAGGGAACACACATGCAATGGCTCTAGCTGTGGTTAATGAGAAGAACACACATGCAATGACACTGGTGGATCCAAAGGTGGATTGTGAAAAGAACACACATGCAATGACTCGAGTTGTTGTTCGTAAAAAGAACACACATGCAATGACACTGGTGGATCCATGTGTGGTCTCTGAACAAAACACACATTTCAATGACACAGGTGGATCCATATGTGGTATGCCAAAAGAACACACATGCAATGACTCCAGTTGTTGTTAGTAATAAGAACACACATGCAATTACACTAGTGGATCCATGTCTGGTCTCTGAAAAGAACACACATTTCAATGACACTGGTGGATCCATATGTGGTATGTGAAAAGAACACACATGCAATGACTCCAGTTGTTGTTAGTAAAAAGAACACACATGCAATGACACTGGTGGATCCATGTGTGGTCTTTGAAGAGAACACACATTTCAATGACACTGGTGGAGCCATATGTGGTATGTGAAAAGAACACACATGCAATGACTGCAGTTCTTGTTAGTCAAAGAACACACATGCAATGACACTGGTGGATCCATGTGTGGTCTCTAAAGAGAACACACATTTCAATGACACTGGTGGATCCATATGTGGTATGTGAAAAGAACACACATGCAATGACTCCAATTGTTCTTAGTAAAAAGAACAGACATGCAATGACAATGGTGGATCCATGTGTGGTCTCTAAAGAGAACACACATTTCAATGACTCTAGCTGTGGTTAATGAGAAGAACACACATTTCAATGACACTGGTGGATCCATATGTGGTATGTGAAAATAATAGTCATAAAATGACTCCAATTGTTGTTAGTGAAAAGAGCACACATGTAATTACACTGGTGGATCCATGTGTTGTCTCTGAAGAGAACACACATGCAATGAATCTAGTTGTGGTTAATAAGAAGAACACACATGCAATGACACTTGTTGTTGTTAGTAAAAAGTGAACACATGCAATGACAATGGTGGATCCATGTGTGGACTCTGAAGAGAACACACATTTCAATGACACTGGTGGATCCATATGTGGTGTGTGAAAAGAACACACATCCAATGACTCTTGCTGTTGTTAGTAAAAAGAATACACATGCCATGACACTGGTGGATCCATGTGTGATATCTGAAGAGAACACACATGCAATGACTCTAGATGTGGTTACTGAAGAGAATACACATTTCAATGACACTGGTGAATCCATATGTGGTATGTGAATAGAACACAAATGCAACGACTCTAGTTGTTGTTAGTACAAAGAGCACACATGCAATTACACTGGTGCATCCATGTCTGGTCTCTGAAAAGAAAACACATTTCAATGACACTGGTGGATCCATATGTGGTATGTGAAAAGAACACACATGCAATGACTCCAGTTGTTGTTAGTAAAAAGAACACACATGCAATGACACTGGTGGATCCATGTGTGGTCTTTGAAGAGAACCCACATTTCAATGACACTGGTGGAGCCATATGTGGTAAGTGAAAAGAACACACATGCAATGACTACAGTTCTTGTTAGTAAAAAGAACACACATGCAATGACACTGGTGGATCCATGTGTGGTCTCTAAAGAGAACACACATTGCAATGACACTGGTGGATCCATATATGGTATGTGAAAAGAACACACATGCAATGACTCTAGTTGTTGTTAGTAAAAAGAACACGCATGCAATGACACTAGTGGATCCATGTGTGGTCTCTAAAGAGAACACACATTTCAATGACTCTAGCTGTGGTTAATGAGAACAACACACATTTCAATGACACTGCTGGATACATATGTGGTATGTGAAAGTAATAGTCATAAAATGACTCCAATTGTTGTTAGTAAAAAGAGCACACATGCAATTACACTGGTGGATCCATCTGTGGTGTCTAAAGAGAACACACATGCAATGAATCTAGCTATGGTTAATAAGAAGAACACACATGCAATGACACTTGTTGTTGTTAGTAAAAAGAGCACACATGCAATGACAATGGTGGATCCATGTGTGGTCTCTGAAGAGAGCACACATTTCAATGACACCGGTGGATCCATATGTGGTGTGTGAAAAGAACACACATGCAATGACTCCAATTCTTGTTAGTAAAAAGAACACACATCCAATGACACTGGTGGATCCATGTGTGATCTCTGAAGAGAACACACATGCAATGACTCTAGCTGTGGTTACTGAAGAGAATACACATTTCAATGACACTGGTGGATCCATATGTGGTATGTGAAAAGAACACACATGCAACGACTCTAGTTGTTGTTAGTAAAAATAGCACACATGCAATTACACTGGTGGATCCATGTGTGGTACCTGAAGAGAACACACATGCAATGAATCTAGCTGTGGTTAATAAGAAGAACACACATGCAATGACACTTGTTGTTGTTAGTAAAAAGAGCACACATGCAATGACAATGGTGGATCCATGTGTGGTCTCTGAAGAGAACACACATTTCAACAATGACACTGGTGGATCCATATGTGGTGTGTGAAAAGAACACACATGCAATGACTCCAGTTGTTGTTAGTAAAAAGAACACACATGCAATGACACTGGTGGATCCATGTGTGATCTCTGTAGAAAAAACACATGCAATGACTCTAGCTGTGGTTACTGAAGAGATTACACATTTCAATGACACTGGTGGATCCATATGTGGTATGTGAAAAGAACACACATGCAACAACTCTAGTTGTTGTTAGTAAAAAGAACACACATGCAATGACACTGGTGGATCCATGTGTGGTCTCTGAAGAGAACACACATTTCAATGACACTGGTGGATCCATATGTGGTATGTGAAAAGAATAGTCATGAAATGACTCCAGTTGTTGTTAGTAAAAAGAGCACACATGCAATGACACTGGTGGATCCATATGTGGTCTTTTAAGAGAACACACATGCAGTGACTCTAGCCGTGGTTAATGAGAAGAACACACATGCAATGACACTAGTGGATCCATAGGTGGATTGTGAAAAGAACACACATGCAATGACTCGAGTTGTTGTTAGTAAAAAGAACACACATGCAATGACAATGGTGGATCCATGTGTGGTCTCTAAAGAGAACACACATTTCAATGACATTGGTGGATCCATATGTGGTATGCGAAAAGAACACACATGCAATGACTCCAGTTGTTGTTAGTAAAAAGAACACACATGCAATTACACTGGTGGATCCACCAGTGCCATTACATGTGTGTTCTTTTCATGAACCACACCCAGTGTCATTGCATGTCTGTTCTTTCCACAAACCACACATGGATCCACCAGTGTCATTGGATGTGTGTTCTTTTCATGAACCACACCCAGTGTGATTGCATGTCTGTTTCTTCCACAAACCACATATGGATCCACTAGTGTCATTGCATGTGTGTTCTTTATATGAACCACAACTGGATTCATTGCATGTGTGTTCTTCTCACAAACCACATAAGGATACACCAGTGTCATTGCATGTGTGTTATTTTCATGAACCACACCTAGAGTCATTGCATGTATGTTCTTTCCACAAACCACACGTGGATCCACCTAGTGTGATTACATGCCTGTTCTTTTCACAAACCACACATGGATCCACTATTGTCATTGCATGTGTGTTCTTTTCATGAACCACATCTAGAGTCATTGAATGTGTGTTCTTCTAAACAAACCGCATAAGTATCCACCAGTGTCATTGCATGTCTGTTCTTATTATGAACCACACCTAGTGTCATTGCATGTTTGTTCCTCTAAACAAACCACACATGGATCCACCTACTGTGATTTCATGTCTGTTCTTTTCACAAACCACACATGGATCCACTAGTGTCATTGCATGTGTGTTCTTTTCGTGAACCATAGCTAGAGTCATTGCATGTGTGTTCTTCTCAAAAATCACATAAGGATCCACCAGTGTAATTGCATGTGCGTTCATTTCATGAACCACACCCAGTGTCATTGCATGTGTGTTCTTCTCATGAACCACACATGGATCCACCAGTGTCATTGGATGTGTGTTCTTTTCGTGAACCACAACTAGAGTCATTGCATGTGTGTTCTTCTCACAAACCACACATGGATCCACCAGTGTTATTGCATGTGTGTTCTTCTCATGAACCACAGATACGTCCATTTTGCATCACTATTCTATGTCATAATTCGCTGTTATTCATTGCTATATTTCATATTGAGAGGTGATACTTATATTATTTCATATGTTTTTGCATGGTTGATGAGTTTTGGAGCATGGACCGCTGCAGTCAGGATTCTGATGGAAAAGGTGCTGTTTGGAGGAAAAATTCGCGAACATCAGAAAATCCGGGAAAATATACGGAAAATCCTATTTTTCTAGAAGACGAAAGAAGCTAGAAGGGGGGCTGGAGATGGGCCACAGGGGGCCCACACCACCCCCTGGCGCGGGCCAGCCTAGGCCATGACACCAGGTGGTGTGGCCGCCCTGGTCCACCCCTGGCACTACCCTCTGGCGTATATTATCCTCCCAAAACCCTAAGACTCGGGGAGTGACCACAGAAAGATTCCGCCGCCTCTGCGGGGCGGAAAACACCGAGAGAGAAAGATCTCTCTGGCAGACAGATTTCTGCCTGGAAATTCCTTCCCAGAGAGGGGAGATCGTCGCCATCAACACCACCATCAAGCTGGACTTCATCGGGATCATAATCATCATCACCACCATCATCACCATCAGCACCCTCATCACCATCTCCAGATTGCTGTAACAATTGCGTTGAATCTTGCATAGTTCATAGGGGAAACTTTCCCGGTGTTGAATACTCTTTGTAGTTGATGCTATTGAGTGAACCATTGAATTATTGTTTATGTTCAGATTGTTATACATCATTATTCCATATCTGATCATGATCCATATGATGTCTTGTGAGTAGTTCGTTTTGTTCTTGAGGACATGGGGGAAGTCATGTTGTTAGTAGTGGAGTTGTGTTGAGAAAGATTCAATAGTTTGATATTTAAGTTGTGGTGTACTTCTTCTAGTGGTGTCATGTGAACGTCGACTACATGACACTTCACCTATATGGGCCTAGGGGAATGCATTGTGTATTTGGCTACAAATCGTAGGTGTTGCCGGAGTGACAGAAACTTGAACCCCCATTAGGAAACCATTGCACAAGGGACGTAAGGGTCTTAGAGTTTAAAGTTGTAGTTAGGTTTCTACCTTAATTACTTTCTTGTACTTACGGATGTTTGCAAGGGGTATAATCACAAGTATGTATTAGTCCTAGGAAGGTCGGTACATTAGCACAGGTTCACCCAAACAACACTTAGCAAGCTAAAGAAGATTAACTAACTATATGAAGCAAAAGCACTTGACAGTCTTCCCATGTGTCCTCGAGAACGTTTGGTCATCTTAAGTAATACAACCGGCTTGTCCTTTGCTGCATAAAGGATTGGGCCACTTGCTGCATTTATTATTATTGTCTTTTATTTACTCGTACTTTGTTTACTTGCTTTATCGAAAACCCCTAAAAATTCGTTTGCTAAGTATTTGGAGAGAATTCCTGATCCATACCACTAGCCAGTACCTTCTGCTCCTTGTTGGGTTCGACACTCTTACTTATCGAAAATACTGCGATACACCCCCTATACTTGTGGGTCATCAAGACTATTTTCTGGCGCCGTTGCCGGGGAGTGAAGTGTTATTGGAGAGTGGAACTGGTAAAGGAAACTTCTACTATGAGTATTGTTTACTTCTATCAGTTGCTTTATTTTCGTTATGGATAATTTGCTGAGTTTCTTATTTGGTAATGCTACTACCACTGCTAAAGTAGTAGATAAGCCACCACCTGCTGAGAATGATGTTTTTAAAATACCTACAAGAATTATTGATCGTGTTATGGATAACTACTATGTTGGAGATGGAACTGTCCATCCCGGTGATCATTTACTCTTTATACACGAATTATGCGGGTTGTTCAAGTGTACAGGTATCACTACAAATCAAGTTAAGAAGAATTTATTCTCATTATTGCTGAAAGGAAGAGCTGAGGAATGGTATAAGCTGCTGAAGAATGGTCAAGCTCTGGAATGGGAGGAAATAGTACCTCTATTTTATTCAAAGTTTTATCCTCCTAGTGAGATTCATTAAGATCAGAATCAAATATACAACTTTTGGCCTCTTGATGGAGAGAGTACAACTCAAGCTTGGGGGAGATTGAAGTTACTAATGCTCAAATGTCCCATTCATGAGCTCCCCAATAATATTATTATCAATAACTTTTATGCAAGGCTTTCTCTTCATGATATGGATTTATTGGATGCTTCTTGTGCTGGATCATTCACTCGCATGGAAGAAGAAGCTAAATGGGATCTTCTGGACCGTATTCAAGACAATGCTGAAGCTTGGGAGAATGACAAAGGTAGAAATTTAGGTATAAATTATGATTATGAATGCATTGAATCTTTTATGGGAACTGATGACTTTCAAAATATTAAAAATTCTTATGGTCTAGACTCTCAAGCTATTGCTTCTTATTTTAAGGATTTTGCTTCCTGCATTGAAGTGCCTAAAAAGAAGTGCAATAAGTATCATGAACCTTATAAAGATGTTGCTAAGAGTGTTCCTGCTAGAAATACTGAAGTTTATACTGCTAATCATGTTTTACCTGAACCTTATATTGAGAAAATGCCTTTCCCAGTTAAGATAAAGGAACATTCTATGATAGCTAGTATGGTTAATGAAAGTACAAGTAAAGCTATTGAACCTGATAAACAAATGGATTATGAACCTATAATAGCAAATGTGAAAGACTTTGTTACTAAATATGAAGAAGAGGGACACACTATCCTTTGTAAGGATACCTCTAATATTGTTTCACAAAGTAGTGTTATGAGAGCTAGTATTCATGTGTTTTCTGTTAGAATAAGCGATCATTGCTATGATGGCCCTTGTGATAGTTATATTGTTAAGTTTATGCATGATACTGGAAGTTATTATGAGAGAGGTAAAAGTGTTCTTATGTATCTCAATAATATCAAGTTTCCTCATTTTATGCTGAAAGTTTTTATGTTGCACTTCTTTTGCCTTCCTATGCTTGTAACCTCTGGTTTCAACAACTTGTTTGTTTACAAAATTACCTTGCATAGGAAGTGGGTTAGACTTAAATGCATGTATTTTTGCTTCTTAATGCTCTGTTTCACTTCAATTCATATTCCTATGTGAGTATCTTCAAAATTATCATGCCCATCTTAATGGCTATAAAGAAAGAGCTTTTTGGGAGACAACCCATTTTATTTTTGCTTTCTGTTTGTTTTTGTTTCTTTGTGTCTTGGAAGTTATTACTTTGGTAATAACCGCTCCTTATCCATTTTGTTTGGTTTTTGTGTCAAGATCAACCTCTAATGAGAGAGAAGTAAGATTTGGGGAACTTGCTGTCCCGAAATAGATTTTTGTGCTTCACCGTAAATATTCGTGAGAGATCTCTGTATGTCAGATTGAGCTGTAATTGTTTGTGCTTCTGCCCCAGGTTGTTATTTAACTTTCATTAGTTTTGCACTTTTTGATTTGAGCAACATAAGATTTTCGAAAAAAATTATCTTTACCTGCTGGTCTGTTTTGACAAATTTTGCCACTCTTGCATTTGCTTCTTTATTCGATTTCCTTTTTGAATTCTTTTTGGGTTTTCAGAAGGAGTTGCTTCAGTAGCTTATGTTTTGATGGTTTTCAGTTGAAGTTGAACTCAAAAGGTTTTATCACTTCATATATACTAATGTTGCTAATGAGAACTGTGTGGAGTTTTGTGTGAAAGAAAATTGCAGGAAGTGGAGATAATGGTGTAATAAGGAAGAGAAGGGTTTTATGACTCAAGTAATAAGTGTATGAAGATGAAGATATCGATGATATTCAAGTGGTGACTCCGAAAGAATCTACTAGATACCAAATTCAGAGACCTATAGAGTCTGTTTTCAAATAGGTAACAATTCTAGTAAGAAAAGTTCCACGAAAATACTACCCAACTATATTTTTGCAGTTTTTAGCCAATAAGGAAAGTTATGAAGCGAAAGAGGGACGGAAATGGAGCCAGTGTGGCTCACACCACCCTGTGGCGCGTGCCCACCCCTGGTCGCGCCACCAGTGGTGAGTCCACCCCAGACTCTGCCTTCGACTCGTTTTCTCCCAGTACCTTCCTTATGTTATGAAACTTTGTAATATATAATCCCCTGGATCTCCCGAGGTTCGTATATCGTGTTTTTGTTTCGATCTGTTTCTGCCAGGAACTATCTTTGAAAGCTTAGGAGCACAATGGTGTCCACCAAGGATAAGGGAAAGGAGCCTATGGAGGAAGATCTCCAAGACCCCGAGCAGGAGAAGGAGATCAAGAGTGAAGATGAAGAGGAAAAAGGCCAACATCCACACACCGGCACTACCATTGCAAGCATTGGAGTGGTGACAAAACCTGCCAGGGTTAGAAGGACTGCACGGATGCAGACTGGGGGAAAGCTCCTCATCACTGCTTGGCTCCACGTTCACTTCCTCCATGCACAAAGAATCCTTTCCATACCCTTATCCATGAGAATCAATACCAGAATATGTCTAAGGGGAAATTACCCTCCAATTGGGATTTGCCTCGTTCTAGCCATGCAAGAAAAGAAGACTTCACGGAGGAAGAGTGGGGAAAGAATAGCAAGAGCTGGAATTCTCAACCTGACATGATCATGAGCCACATTGAGCAAAACTCACAGTTGATTCGTAATCTCGCCTTCAAGATTGAGGACTTGGGGAAACTTATCAGAGAGCTCATCGAGAGGATACCACCACCACCAAAGGAGTAATTCGTCATCAGGTTTGGCATCCCCTTGGTTTGTTCCAAGCTCGGGGGAGTGCCGCGGTATCACATCACTATCTTCTATCTTTTTGCCTTTTTAGTAGAGTCATATCATGAATAGAGAAGTTATTATGTAGTATGGTTTGCATTATGGAAGTGTCCCCTCTCTCGTTAGATATGTATCCCTTGGTGTGAGTTGCCGTTATGGATTATTAATGAGAAGTTCTATCATTTACTATTTTGCATAGCTTATATTAGTTTTCAATTCATGTTTATATGATTGATCTTGTTATTAGTATTGGTATCACTTTGGGATCATTGTGTTAATTTAGTTGGTTTTGGAAAACCTGGCTTGGTCAGTAGCAACACTATTTTTGAGAGTTGAAAGAAAAGATGAAAGTACTCTAAAGAAATATAATTTCATCATCTTTCTTTCTTGATTTGCTCATAAGTCTAGTATTCTCTAGTTAAGATCTTTTGTGCTTCCAAGGAAGATTGCATGTTTATCTTTATCACTTGTATGTTTGTTTGTTTCCTTCAACTCTTGTACTTGCTACCTAGCCTTGCTAGCCAAAAACCTGTACTGAGAGGGTATTCTTCTCGTGCATCCAGTCCTTTAAACCAAAACCTTTGCCATTTGTGTCCACCATACCTACCTATTAGCATTATTGCTATTCCAAGTAAATTCTTGTTTTATCTACCTCCCAAATTAAACTTGTTATGTGAAAATTAGTGATTAATGCTCTCACGAACTTGATGGCACAATTTACTTTCTTACACTTAATAAACTTGAACCATTGTGCCCATCTATGTTGCGTATATGCTTGCGCTTTGTGAGTTGTGAATTAGCAGAACCATGCTATCATGGGGAACGCTTTCAACATTGCACTGGTACTTTGTACCTAGTTGATATCCTGTTCTTTTCTCTATGGATGTCGTCGGTGTGAAATGAAAGGGGAGCTTGTAAGTCCATGGAGTTATGCATGTGTGTTAGAGGAACGCCTGGGCCGCTGGTCTAATCCATGCTGACATGGTGGAAACCTGCAGCGTAACCATAACGAGCATATATGAAGCATTCTTATTATAAAAAAAGCATTCGATATTGAGAAAAAGAGAAAAAGAAAAAAAAGTATGAAAAGAGGAAGAGAGAAAAAAAAGCATCATATTCCCATGGTAAATAAGAAGATTGCTGAGATGTTTATTGTCTGCTTGCCTTGTCATTTTGATATGGGGATTCTTCCGTATCATCAGGCAAGGGGTACCCCGTTGGCGGTTCTCTATGATACACATATGCTTACGATGACAAAAACTTACTGGTGACTAAACTTGAGTAGCATGAGGAGCGACCCTCTTATACAAGGGACATGAGATTCTCAATTTACAACTTGTCAATGCATATCCTCATTTTTTATCACTTTAACCTTAATCACCTAAAGATGCCTATGATAGGGGCAATGAGAGCTGAAAGCTAATAAGTATCATAATTTTTGGGAGCTCTTTATGAAACTTGCAATCCCTGCTTCCCTCTGTGAAGGGCCTTTCTTTTACTTTTTAGCTGAGTTAGTAAACCTACTCCCTTCTATCTCAGCAAGTATTTTGAGTTGTTGTGTTTCATTCATTCATATGAAGATTTATTCAATCATGTTTCTTATGTTCCTTGTTTTGCACATTGCTCTTATCTTGGTGTTTACTACTTTGAAATCTATCATTGAAAACCAGTTATTTGTGAACTCCAGCAAATTATCAACTATTCTTTGACCAAGAGCTAAGTTTGCCATTACTAATTATGATTTACTTTATGTATCTTTATTGTGTTTCCTTTACTCATTGCATGTTAAGTTATATAATAGTGAGTAGTCTTCTATTATGATCTATGTATTGATGAATGTGATGCTTCTTATCCGTATTCTTTTATCGACTCTTCACTCCATAAACCTGAGGCCATGTTTATTGAGCTCAGTTTCGCTTGGGGACAAGCGAAGTCTAAGCTTGGGGGGAGTTGATACGTCCATTTTGCATCACTATTCTATGTCATAATTCACTGTTATTCATTGATATATTTCATATTGAGAGGTGATACTTATGTTATTTCATCTGTTTTTGCATGGTTGATGAGTTTTGGAGCATGGACCACCGCAATCAGGATTCTGATGGAAAAGGTGCTGTTTGGAGGCAAAATTCGCGAAGATCAGAAAATCTGGGAAAATATACGGAAAATCCTATTTTTCCAGAAGACGAAAGAAGCTAGAAGGGGGGTGGAGATGGGCCACAGGGGGCCCACACCACCGCCTAGCGCGGACCATCCTAGGCCGCGCCACCAGGTGGTGTGGCCGCCCTGGTCCACCCCTGGCACTCCCCTTTGGCGTATATTATCCTCCCAAAACCCTAAGACTCGGGGAGCGACCACAGAAAGATTCTGCCGCCTCTGCGGGGCGGAAAACACCAAGAGAGAAAGATCTCTCTGGCAAACAGATTTCTGCTGGGGGAATTCCTTCCCGGAGAGGGGAGATCGTAGCCATCAACACTACCATCAAGCTGTACTTCATCGGGATCATCATCATCATCACCACCATCAGCACCCTCATCACCATCTCCATATTGCTGTAACAATTGTGTTGAATCTTGCATAGTTCATAGGGGAATCTTTCCCGGTGTTGATTACTCATTGTAGTTGATGCTATTCAGTGAACCATTGAATTATTGTTTATGTTCAGATTGTTATACATCATTATTCCATCTCTCATCATGATCCAGATGATGTCTTGTGAGTAGTTCGTTTTGTTCTTGAGGACATGGGAGAAGTCATGTTGTTAGTAGTGGAGTTGTGTTGAGAAAGATTCAATAGTTTGATATTTAAGTTGTGGTGAACTTCTTCTAGTGGTGTCATGTGAACGTCGACTACATGAGACTTCACCTATATGGGCCTAGGTGAATGCATTGTGTATTTGGCTACTAATCGTAGGGGTTGCCAGAGTGACAGAAACCTGAACCCCCGTTAGGAAACCATAGCACAAGGAACGTAAGGGTCTTAGAGTTTGAAGCAAAAGCACTTGACAGTCTTCCCATGTGTCCTCGAGAATGTTTGGTCATCTTAAGTAATACAACCGGCTTGTCCTTTGCTGCATAAAGGATTGGGCCACTTGTTCCATTTATTCTTATTGTCTTTTATTTACTCGTACTTTGTTTACTTGCTTTATCGAAAACCCCTAAAATTATGTTTGCTAAGTATTTGCAGAGAATTCATGATCCATACCACTAGCCAGCACCTTCTGCTCCTCGTTGGGTTTGACACTCTTACTTATCGAAAATACTGTGATACACCCCCTATACTTGTGGGTCATCGACCACAGCCAGTGTCATTGCATGTCTATTCCTCTAAACAAACGATACATGGATCCACCAGTGTCATTAGATGTGTGTTTTTCTCATGAACCACACATGGATCCACCAGTGTCATTGCATGTCTGTTCTTTTCATGAACCACATCTAGAGTTATTGCATGTCTGTTCTTTCCATAAACCACATATGGATCCACCAGTGTCATTGCATGTCAGTTCTTTTCATGAACCACACCCAGTGTCATTGCATGTCTGTTCCTTCCACAAACCACATATGGATGCACCAGTGTTGTTGTATGTGTGTTCCTTTCATAAACCACAACTAGAGTCATTGCATGTGTGTTCTTCTCACAAACTACATAAGGATACACCAGTGTCATTACATGTGTATTCTTTTCATGAACCACACCCAGTGTCATTGCATGTCTTCTCTTTCCACAAACCACACATGGATCCAGCAGTGTCATTGGATGTGTGTTCTTTTCATGAACCACACCCAATGTGATTGCATGTCTGTTCTTTTCAGAAACCACACATGGATCCACCAGTGTCGTTGCATGTGTGTTCTTTTCATGAACCACAGGTAGAGTCATTGCATGTGTGTTCTTTTCATGAACCACAGGTAGAGTCATTGCATGTGTGTTCTTATAAAAAAACAACATAAGGATCCAGCAGTGTCATTGCATGTTTGTTCTTTTCATGAACCACACCCAGTGTCATTGCATGTCTGTTCCTCTAAACAAACCACACATGGATCCATCTAGTGTGATTGCATGTGTTTTCTTTTCACAAACCACACATGGATCCACTAGTGTCATTGCATGTGTGTTCTTTTCATGAACCATAGCTAGAGTCATTGCATGTCTGTTCTTCTCAGAAACCACATAATGATCCACCAGTGTCATTGCATGTGTGTTCTTTTCATGAACCACACCTAGTGTCATTGCATGTGTGTTCTTCTCATGAACCAAACATGGATCCACCAGTGTCATTGCATGTGTGTTCTTTTCATGAACCACAACTAGAGTCATTGCATGTGTGTTCTTCTCACAAACCACACATGGATCCACCAGTGTCATTGCATGTGTGTTCTTCTCATGAACCACAGCCAGTGTCATTGCATGTCTGTTCCTCTAAAAAACCACACATGGATCCACCAGTGTCATTGGATGTGTGTTCTTCTCATGAACCTCACATGGATCCACTAGTGTCATTGCATGTCTGTTCTTTTCCGGAACCACAGCCAGAGTCATTGCATTTCTGCTCTTTCCACAAACCACTCATGGATCCACCAGTGTCATTACATGTGTATTATTTTCATGAACCACAAATAGAGTCATTGCATGTGTGTTCTTCTCACAAACCACATAAGGACACACCAGTGTCATTGCATGTGTGTTCTTCTCATGAACCACACCCAGTGTCATTGCATGTCTGTTCTTTCCACAAACCACACATGGATCCACCAATGTCATTGGATGTGTGTTCTTTTCATGAACCACACCCAGTGTGATTGCATGTCTGTTCTTCTCATGGACCACACATGGATCCACCAGTGTCATTGCATGTCTGTTCTTTTCATGAACCACAACTAGAGTCATTACATGTCTGTTCTTTGCACAAACCACACATAGATCCACCTAGTGTGATTGCATGTCTGTTCTTTCCACAAACCACATATGGATCCGCTAGTGTCATTGCATGTCTATTCTTTTCATGAACCACACCCAGTGTCATTACATGTATGTTCCTTCCACAAACCACACATGGATCCACCAGTGTCATTGCATGTGTGTTCTTTTCATGGACCATAGCTAGAGTCATTGCATGTGTTTTCTTCTCACAAACCGCATAAGGATACACCAGTGTCATTTCATGTGTCTTCTTTTCATGAACCACACCCAGTGTCATTGCATGTCTGTTCTTACCACAAACCACACATGGATCCACCATTTTCATTGGATGTGTGTTCTTTTGATGAACCACACCCAATGTGATTGCATGTATGTTCTTTTCACAAATCACACATGGATCCACCAGTGTCATTGCATGTGTGTTCTTTTCATGAACCACAACTAGAGTCATTGCAAGTGTGTTCGTCTAAACAAACCATATAAGGATCCACTAGTGTTATTGCATGTCTGTTCTTTTCATGAACCACACCTAGTGTCATTGCATGTCTGTTCCTCTAAACAAACCACACATGGATCCACCTAGTGTGGTTGCATGTCTGTTCCTTTCACAAACCACTAGTGTCATTGCATGTGTGTTCTTTTCATGAACGACACATGGATCCACTAGTGTCATTGCATGTGTGTCCTTTTCATGAAGCGCAGCTAGAGTCATTGCATGTGTGTTCTTCTCACAAACCACACATGGATCCACCATTGTCATTGGATGTGTGTTCTTCTCATGAACCACACATGGATCCACCAGTGTCATTGCATGTCTGTTCTTTTCATGAACTACAGCTAGAGTCATTGCATGTATGTTCTTTCCAAAAACCACACATGGATCCACCAGTGTCATTGGATGTGTGTTCTTTTCATGAATCACACCCAGTGTGATTGGATGTGTGTTCTTCTCATGAACCACACATGGATCCACCAGTGTCATTGCATGCCTGTTCTTTTCATGAACCATATCTAGAGTCATTGCATGTCTGTTCTTTCCACAAACCACATATGGATCCACCAGTGTCATTGCATGTCTGTTCTTTCCACAAACCACATATGGATCCGCTAGTGTCATTGCATGTCTGTTCTTTTCATGAACCACACCCAGTGTCATTGCATGTCTGTTCCTTCCATAAACCACATATGGATCCACCAGTGTCATTGCATGTGTGTTCTTTTCATGAACCACAGCTAGAGTCATTGCATGTGTGTTCTTCTCACAAACCACATAAGGATACACTAGTGCCATTGCATGTGTCTTCTTTTCATGAACCACACCCAGTGTCATTGCATGTCTGTTGTTTCCACAAACCACACATGGATCCACCAGTGTTGTAACACCCTCGAATCGGCCCTATGAAGATTTCAGCCCTTTCCGCCAAAACCGCATAGAAACGATTCAAGGACACCCACCAGGAAGTTTCGTGTGGGTGGAAAACGAAGTAATACCATTACACAACAGTCCTCGATAGGACCCATAGAACAGATCTATATACAACAGCGACTCCACGAGTCAAGAATACAGAGATACAATACAAAGATCCAAATCACCTTAAAATCGATACAATGTCCGAGTACGTACAAGAAGCAAATGGGGCTAAGAGCCCTGAAGAATAACCAATGGCGTCCATAACCCTTCCTAGGCCAAGCCGGAAGGGTAACCCTGCTAACGACGTCGATCTCAAACCTGCTAAAACAAAAGGGGTGCCGACAAAGGGCAAAGGAAAAAGAGGAGCGTCAGTACTGAGGCCAGTACACGGCGAGGCTAGAATTCGGCGGCTCTCGCCTACATAGGTATGGTGGACTGAAGCGGCAGCACAGCGGCACTAAACAACCTATAGAGACTCGGTTTCACTGGCAGCTATTAGAGAGGGGTAAGAAAGACCTATTCGGATCCTACCTGATACTAACACCAAACATACCCATCCTGGTATTTCCCCCTCGAGACCAAACGAGGAAGTCGGACCAAGGAACTCGCACAGTTGACAGTTTTACTCATTCCATTATAGTTGCAGCATTTACTAGTCAGATATATAGCATGAGTTATCCTGATAGCATAAGTAGTCGGCAGTTTTAGTTAACATTCCGTTGGAGTTGGAACATTTACTAGTCAGATATAATTGTCCTGAGGAATCCCAAAACCCAGCAGTTGTTGGCACTTTTATCACATTCCACTGGAGTTGCAATACTTACTAGGCAGATATAACAAGACACAAGGAACCCTAACTCCACCAGTTGTTGGCATTTTTAATATCCATTCCGTTGTATTTGAATCTGATATTAAGTCAAATTTATAGCACTACTTTAGTTATGCTTGTCCATGATCGAGATACTGTGCTCCAAGTCGTCCATAACCTGGACACGGCTTTCAGAAAGTTTTACCCTGCAGGGGTGCACAAATAGCAACACACACTCGATCAACCTCGGAAAAACCAACTCAAAACCCAACGAGGCTTTCACGACAAAGCAATCACAGGATTCATAAATATTTCAGGGGGCCACCCCACTAAGCTACCCGCAACAAAGTTGGCCGGCTCCGGAACGGACCTAGGGTTTGCGTCAATGGCTGTAAACGACTGGGAACCCAAAAGTGTGACTGGGCTTGTCGATACCGCGAAAACACTCCGCATCCAAAACAGTACAGGTGCTCCACGCACAATCTTAAATAAAATAGTAAAGCATGGCATAAGTACAGGATAGTAATAAAGCCCCAAACTACTTTGTGGCCCCAAGAAATAGAAATGAATCAAGCTCTGGCTCAGGGGGGTTCACGGCCTCCCGGATGTGGATAGTGCGAAAAATCAAGGAACGGGTATCAAGTACTCGGGATCCTACGGGACACAAGTGAGCGTGGAAGAGCCAAATAACATCTATTGCCCACCGATGCCTCTACATTAGTTATATCTAGCATTTTAATAGTTGTATTTAAAGTCATGATCATCTCCACCATTAAGCATCTCCACCATAAACATCTGCCAACATACCAACAACTGTGGTACTCGACAACACGAGATCGCACCTGAGCAAGCAACTATGACTCGAAAGGCCAGCTATCTACCAAACACAGGTAATAGGAGGTGTCCAACAAAATATAGAGGCTGCACGGGATATAACTGGTGCACGGCAAACTAAAGCATCACGACACGGATAACAATAGATCATCAGGAGGAAATAAAGACTATAAATGCAAAATAGGTAGAAGGGGGAGAGATGCTCGCCCGGGAAACACTGACAAAGGTTCATATCCGGAGAACTTGTCGATACTCGCATCAACTCATCGGCCTAATCTGCGAAGAAGCAAACACTAGAAGAAACACCGGATGCGATATTTAATACTACGGCAGAAGATCCGGCATGCTTATGATATGATGCATGGCATGGCACAGATGCGTTGCAACTAGTCAGAATTAAGCGGAACCGGGGTCCCGACAATTAATTATATGGTTCAAGTTATTTAACTACCCCGCAATTTAAATGTTGTATTAACAGGGCGAAACATGGCATCGGTTCGCTTCACCAATTTAAATGGAGTCCTCAATAAGACAAAGGTATTCCGCAGATGGACTCCATATTTAATTATGAGGTGAATCAGCATAATGCCCCCCAAACGACATGATTTGCATGCGAGATGAACAATTAATAGGCAACAAGTTTTATATATAGCATTTATAAAATAGGGGCTCGGGAAAAGGTTCACACATCTGGGTTTGGAAGATGTTGGTTCCGGGTGTTCGGGGTTCGGCAGGAATCGGTCTCAGCGGCCACGAGGTTTGGACTCTGGGGTTCAGGGTATTCGGATCTGTGAAGGAGATCATGGCGTTCCGAGGAGAAGATCTTGGCATGCCGAGGGTTCGGTCTTCGGATCTCGGGAAGGAGGTATTGCGGTTTTTCCATGAAGGTGATCTTGACGTTCGGTGCCCGTGAAGTAGATCTTGTCGGTCCCATGTCGATGTACTCGGCGTCTTCGGGTTCATGAGGTCGATCTTGCCGGTTTCCCCTCAAAGGTCTTGGGGTCTTCTGGGATGGAGAACTTGACGTCCGTATAGAAGATCTTCGGGTCCTGTGAAGTAGGCTTCGAGTATGGCGACGCATGTCAAAGATCGTGTCGGTGGCCTTGGAGTGGTACTCTGGGGCTGCTTTGGGTTCCTGGCGATGGTCTTGTCGTCCATGAGGGTGAACTCAAAGTCCCGAGATGAAGCGCTTGTTGTTTCCGTGAGGCGATCTTGGCAGTCATCGGGTCCGAGACGAAGAACTCGTAGATATTGGGAAGGAGAGCTTCGTGCTATCGTATCCATGAGAAGGTACTTGTCGGTGACGTTTTCGAGCATCTCTGGGTCAGTACGATCTTGTCCGCCGAGGTGGTTCGAAGACGCAGGTCGAGGCTGATCTTGGAGTGAACGCGTAACATCTTGTCGGGAAGAACTCGTGTATCACTTGAGGTTATGGCGGGAGGACTGACTATACTCAAACACGACATCGCAAACAGCAGGACACACTTGTGCTGGGCATCCACACTGAATGGGAGTAGCAGCAACGCTTGCAGCAAGGTAGGAGGCAGGCACGGGTCCTTGCGGCTCTTGAGGAGGGCACCATGACGCCATGGGAAGAAAAGAGGCGACTGCAGCGGGACGAGCGCAGGAGGAAGGCGACGATGGAGACAAGGTCGAGGACAGCCTTGTCGGCTCGAAGGGCTCGCGCGGTGCGGAGCAGAGAGGCAGCCGGCAGCGCTCGGTTAGGTGGGGCTCGCAGCAGAGGGAAGAAGGCGTCGTGGCGAGGGGTAGCCCCAGGGCGGCGCATGGCGCACTGCTTGTAGGCGAGCAGAGGGTCACCAGAGGGCGAAGAGGCGGCGCCACGGTGGAAAGGAGATGCGTCGGCCGCGGGGCGAGGACGACGCGGCCGAGCTCCAGGTGGAGACGCTGTCGAGCGGCAGGGAGGTGGGAGGACGACGGCCATGGAGACGCTGTAGAGGGAGGTCGGGTGGCGTCCAGTGATGCGGAGGCCGGGGCGAACGGGGGTCGCGGGGATCCGGTGAGGCGGGAGATGGAGGCGCGCGGCGACCCGAGGTAGAGGAGGCCGACGGCGGATAATGGCGAGGAGGACGCGAAAGGCGGCGGGGCGATACGGGGTTGAGGAGGGCGACCCTGGGCACGGAGAGGGGAGCGAGCGCGGGGGCGGCGAGTTGAGCGGCGGCGGGCCCCCTACGACGGCGAGGATGGAGGCAGGATGGCAAGCGGAGGGTTGGGGAACGAGGGCAGCGACATCTCTTCCTGGGGGAGGAGCTCGCGAGCGAGGTGGGGATTGGCGATGGGGATCACGTGTAGGCGACGCACGGTTTGGGTTGGGGCTAGGTGGGAGCGGGGCGTGGCTCGCGTCTGGGTGGTGGGTGCAGCATGGCCTGCGGTGTGCGGGAGGTGGAGCATGGCTAGGAGTTGGTCGGGAGGCGAGCGAGCGTGCACGCTGGGGGGTGCGGTACACGGCGTATTGTGGGGCCAGGTGGAAGGGTGGGGGTAGGTGGCATAGGAGAAAGTGCCCAGGTGGCGGCGGGGTGTGAGGCGGCGACGAGGGGTTGGTCGGGGTGAGGTGGTGGGGTGGTGGCTGGCGACCAGGTGGAGTGGGCTACACGGAAAGAGAGGCAGGGAGTGGGCGGGAAAAGGCAGGTGTGGGCGGCGGCTGAAAAAGGAGAGAGGGAGGGAGGAAAAAGGGGTAGGTGGATGAGGTTTTGGTCTAGATATTAGGGTTTAGATTTTTATCTGGGGTAGTAGGCTGCTGCCAGCTGGGCCTTTGGGCCTGGCCGGTGGCGGCCTTCCCCAGGAAAATAGTTTTTATTTATATTTTGACTTGTTTTATTTAAACAACCTTTTCTAAATTATTTTTAGGCAAAACAAAATATCCGGAAGAGGCCCCGGTTTTGGTTTGAAATTAAGACGGGGAATATTTAGAAAAAACAAAATAGGCTTTTAGAAAATAGTTTTAGACGAAACATCTGCATGATGATGACGATGCTCAAATGCAATGTGGCATGATGACATGAGCATGCGGTCACGATGATGCAATGCAGAAAAACACCGCGATTTTCTAGTAGTGGTTTTAGCGGGGCGCCACAAGTGTCATTCCATATGTGTTCTTTTCATGAACCACACCCAGTGTCATTGCATGTGTGTTCTTCTCATGAACCACACATGGATCCACCAGTGTCATTGCATGTGTGTTCTTTTCATGAACCACATGTAGAGTAATTGCATGTGTGTTCTTCTAAACAAACCACATAAGGATCCACTAGGATCATTGCATGTCTGTTCTTTTCATGAACCACACCCAGTGTCATTGCATGTCTGTTCCTCTAAACAAACCACACATGGTCCCACCAGTGTCATTGGATGTGTGTTCTTCTCATGAACCACACATGGATCCACCTACTGTGATTGCATGTCTATTCATTTCACAAACCACACATGGATCCACGAGTGCCATTGAATGTGTGTTCTTTTCATAAACCACAGCTAGAGACATTGCATGTGTGTTCTTCTAAACAAACCACATAAGGATCCACCGGTGTCATTGCATGTCTTTTATTTTCATGAACCACACCCAGTGTCATTGCATGTTTGTTCCTCTAAACAAACCACACATGGATCCACCTAGTGTCATTGCATGTGCGTTCTTTTCACAAACCACAAATGGATCCACCAGTGTCATTGCATGTGTGTTCTTTTCATGAACCACAGCTAGAGTCATTGCATGTATCTTCTTCTCACAAACCGCATAAGGATCCACCAGTGTCATTGCATGTGTGTTCTGTTGGGGGATAAATGTTGGGGGGATAACCCCGGGTAGGGTCACTCCGGGGTATAAGGGCCAAGTTAGCCGAGGTTCGGCAAGGTCAAAGCGGATGCTGGCCGAGTCACCTCAAGGCAGGCCGGATCACGGAGTAACCCGGACCAGGTGTCGCCTAACATTGTCTCGTCCGACTCAAGGAGTAAGTTGGAGACACTTGTCTAGCTTATATGCAGGAACAAGTGTGGCCGGATCAACTATGATCCGGATCCTCGTTTGGCTTCTAGGAGAAGGAAGGAATCTCTCTGGTCAAAAAGAAGGCCCGGTGCATACTGGATGAGCGAATAAAGCAAGGGCAGGACCACCGGATCGTGACCGACAAGGGTGAAGACACTCACGTCGGCTGACGCAGGCGCCGCAGAGGCAACGTCACTAAAGCAAGAGTGACGCGGGGGAAAAGCACCCCTGTCGGGTTACTACTTTGGGAGGAGGCATATTCTTAGGAATATGCCTCCACGTATGCCCTAAGCCAGGACCGAACCACCTCTATATAAGGGGGGTTGGGGTTCTGGTAAGGGGGTTGGGTCTTTTCAGAGACATAGCAAGGAAAACACTAGTGGATCTAGGGTTCTGGGGCTAGTTAGCAGGCAAGAGTAAGAGAGTTTCTTCTTTCTCTTGTCAATACAGCTCGAGGAGCCCTTGTAATCTTGGAGACTGAACATCAATACAAAGCTTCTGTGTAGAGAATCACTCTACTATCCCTCCCTGGATTCCCCTAGCGCGTATTAGTCCCCACCTTTAGCCTATCCATGGCATCTGCCGTGACACCACCACGACAGTTGGTGCCCACCGTGGGGCTAGCGGCGCTAGCAGGGGTGAAGATCCGGACGGGAAATTTCATCGGCACCGGCGAACGCATCGTCTCCGGGCTCGTTCAGCGCTTCGGAGCGCTGGACTACGTCAGCAACAACGTTGTCTGCTTCGGCACGCGCCCCCTTCCGCGCAACGGCGTCTTCGTCAAGCTCGGCGCGCACAAGGTCTATGTTGCTGTGGACGTGTCTTGCGTTCATCCGCATCGCGCCATCGATGCGGGGGAACCACCCCTCACTGTGGCTCGCGGGGCGCGTATCGCTCGCTCCCTGGACCATGCAGAGGTGATGATGACTGCGCCAGGCGCGGGTGCGAGCAAGGATCCAGCGCCAGACCCGGAGGTAACACCCAAGGCACCGAGGAAAGCTAGGGGTCCTCCGCTAGAGAGGCCTGAGAACGTGATGAGGGAAGCTATGGATAGCTTGGCTAACCCGGTGGCAGCAGTGGTAGATCCGGCTCAGGCACAGGCCGAGCTAGAGGAGACCCGGCGAAAGATACTGGAGGGCGCAAAGAAAATAGCAGCGGCTCAGCAGTCGTTGAACATGATGCTGCGTGAGTACGCGAAAGCGAACAAGGTTGATGCAGTGAGGGTAAAAGGGAAAAATCTCATAAGCGAGATGAACAGAGAAGGTGATGATGGACCAGAAGGGTCGGAAAACTATCTGTCTGTGGGGTTGCCGAAGTATAGTACCCCGGCGAAGAACCTCAGAGCAGCAGATGCCGCAGCGTCCGAGCTAGATGGTCTGACGGGTGAAGCCCGCCAAAGACAGCAAGACCGGGTTAACGAGCTGGTTCGGATCGCGAACAGGCAGAACAAGGAGCTACTGAGAGGTAACTCGGAGAGAGTTGGAGCTTCTAAGATCGTCCATTCGGTGATGGGTAACCCGGAGAAATCCGCTGGAGCCGCATCATCGCCTCATGGTGGCCCTAGAAGAGAAGAGGTAGTAACCTCGGCCAGACGGAACAAGCAGATCGTTCCGTACTACCCAACGCGTGCGGGAAAAGAAAAAGAGATGCGGAAAAACGATGATCGACGAAGTGTGGGCCGAGGTGAAGCTGGCCGAGGTAACCACGACCAAGGCAATGCCGGTCAAGGGAATGCTGCCAACGGCAATGCCGGGCAGCGAAACTCGGCAGGAGCGGGTCAACCGCAGCAGCGGAATGCACCAAGGCAAGAGCAAAATGCCGGCCGTGGTATGCAACAGAGAGGAGCACAACGAGAGCAAGACCGATACAATGATGGAGACTCGGAGATGATGAATGCGGGATACGCAAGACCAGACTATCATGTGATAGGGTCGAGATTGGGAAGCAGAGATTTGATGCCGGATGACGCCAGGCTAAAACTGGATCGCCTGTATAGGTCGGAACAGATCGAATGTCAAGGTCCTCCGGGTCCAGCGTGCTTTGGACCCCAGATCATGAAGGAACCGCCAGTACCCAATTTCCAATTACCAAGGGGCACGAAGACGTATGACGGCAGTACAAAGCCGGAGGATTGGCTAATAAACTACATAACAGCTGTGAAAATTGCGACTGGCAACTTGAGGTGGGGTGTACGATATGTACCCCAAATGTTGGAAGGTCCAGCTAGGGTTTGGCTGAATAATTTACCACCCGGAAGCATCAATTGCTGGATAGATTTTGAAGAAATGTTCATCAGCATCTTCTCAAGTACGTATCAGAGACCGAATAGACCGCAGACCCTGGCAATGTGCAGGCAGAGATCTAACGAAACGGACCATGAATTCTTGACCCGGTGGTGTACCGTGAGAAACTCGTGTGAGGGAGTCATAGAGTCACAGGCTATAGCATGGTTCGCACAAGGATGTAGATATGGCAGTGAGTTGTGGATGAAATTGCAAAGGAAAATGCCAGTCACCTTGGCAGAGATGATCCAGATCGCGGATTCTTATGCTTTGGGTGATCCGACTCAACCTAGGATCGCGTCGAACGAGTCAAATGAGGAGTACTATCCGAGGGACGGATCCGGGTCATCCCGGAAGAACGATTACAGGGGAAAAAGGAGAGACGATAGACCGGACCATCGATATGGTTCGCAACAAGTTGCGGCCGTGAATCAAGATCAGCCCGGGGCAGGGAGCAACCAACACTAGAGAACGGGAGGGCAATGGACTCCTCGAAACGATGGCAAGAAAACGTGGACTTCGGAGCAGAAGAAGCAATGGCAAGAAAAGAAAGATCGTCCGAGGTATACCTACGAGGCAATGTTGGACCAGCCGTGCAAGTTTCACACGCGAAATCCGAACAGCTCGGCGGGTCAGACGACGAGGCAATGTGAGTGGATGCGCAAGATAGAACAAGGTGGTTCGGGGAATGCTCAGGCACCCCAGAATGATCAACCTCGGCAGGAGTTACCCCGGCAACAATTGCTTTCCGGAGCAAACACGCAGCAACTGATGTTGCCTGCCCCTCCGCCGAGGTATGACAACAGTGAGAGAAGGGATGCAGCGCATCTGGTGGAAAACCAGCAACAACCGAATCAGAGGTACTCCGGAAATGAGGGAAGAAATGAGTACAGGGAACATCACCAGAGCTATTGTGTGTTCACAACAGAGGAAACACATAGGAAAATCTTACAGCGCCGACATATGGAGGTTAACGCGGTTATGCCTGCAGTGACGAGGTACATGTCTTGGTCGGCCAGGAAATTACCTGGAGCATCAAAGATCATCCCAAGCTTATGCCAAGTCCGGGCTCGTATGCACTAGTGTTAGATCCGACGTTCATTGGACCAAACATTAATATGAGGTTCTCCAAGGTACTGATCGACAATGGCAGTAGCATTAACATCATGTATGCGGATACGATGTGCAAGTTGGGCATCTCGGAGAACATGCTCCAGGCTACAAGAACAACTTTTCACGGTATCGTGCCAGGCATATCCTGCGAACCCATAGGCAAAGTCCGGGTCGACGTGCTATTCGGTACGAGGGATAACTGCCGAACCGAAAATCTAGAGTTTGAGGTGGTAAACTTGGAGAGCGCGTATCATGCATTACTTGGGAGACCAACACTGAGCAAATTCATGGCAAGTTACCACGTTAGTTATCTGAAGATGAAGTTGCCCGGGCCAAATGGGGCAATTACTATCGCTGGGGATTTCTGACGTTCTATTGAGTGCGCCTCGGCCGAGTCTAACCTAGCCGAGTCACTCATAATTGCCCAAGAGAAAAGAAAAATCCAAGAGGTGGCGACATTAGCTCAGTCCGCGCAGCAGTATATGCCAGCGTTAAGTAACCCGCATGGAAGCGTTTCATTTCAAGCCGCGAAGGACACCAAGAAGATCCCGGTGGATAACATGTTTCCGGAGCGAACCGTGACAATTAGGGCCGGGTTAACTGACAAATAGGAAAGCGAGCTCGTCAACTTCCTCCGTGAGAATCGGGATATTTTTGCTTTGTCCACACAAGACTTGCAAGGTGTTCCAAGGGAGTTGGCCGAGCACTCTTTGAATGTAAGACCCGGAGCAAGGCCGGTGAAGCAGCCTCTCCGACGCTTCGCCGAGGATAGGAGAAAGGTCATTGGTGACGAGATAGCTCGGTTGCTAGCAGCAGGATTTATCATGGAAGTGCTATATCCGGATTGGCTCTCTAATCCGGTGCTGGTAGAAAAGAAGAAGGATGATCCGAACGTGGCAGTGGTTTGGCGTATGTGTATCGATTACACGAACCTGAACAAGGCGTGTCCAAAAGATACATTTCCACTGCCGAGGATAGATCAGGTCATCGACTCTACCGCGGGATGTGAACTGTTGTCATTTATTGACGCTTATTCTGGTTTCCACCAGATACCTCTGAACCCGGATGATCAAATAAAAACTGCCTTTATTACCCCGTACGGGGCTTATTGCTATCGCACTATGCCGTTTGGTTTACGAATCGCAGGAGCAACATACCAAAGATGTATGCAAAAATGTTTGCACGATCAAATAGGTCGAAATGTACAAGTCTACGTGGATGATGTGGTTATCAAGACCAAGGAAAGCGCAACGCTCCTTGACGACATAAGGCAAACATTCACGAACTTGAGGAGATTCCGGATGAAGCTTAACTCGGAGAAATGTACCTTCGGTGTCCCGGCTGGGAAATTACTCGGATTTCTCATCTCCAGACGAGGTATCGAGGTTAATCCAACTAAGATCCGAGCCATCGAACGAATGGAGCTGCCGAAGTGTCTCAACGACGTCCAGAAGTTCACTGGATGCCTGGCGTCGTTGAGTCAGTTTGTATGTCGGTTAGGGGAAAAGGCACTGCCTCTCTACCAACTCATGAAAAAATCAGATAAATTCGTTTGGACGCTGCAGGCCGATGAAGCTTTTGCCCACTTGAAAAAGATGTTGGCCACTACACCAGTGTTAGCTTCTCCACTGTCGAAGGAGCCAATGTTGCTCTACATAGCCGCAACCAACCGAGTTGTAAGTGCAGTGATTGTAGTAGAACGAGATGAAGAGGGTAAGTCGGTCCAGAGACCAGTGTACTACTTGAGCGAGGTATTGTCTGCCTCAAAACAGAACTACCCGCATTTTCAAAAGGTGGCATACAGAGTTTATATGGCGCCAAAGAAGTTAAAGCACTACTTTGAGGAGCATCCCATCAAAGTGATATGCGAAGCCCCCATATCCGAGATAATGGGTAACAAAGATGCGAATGGCAGAATTGCGAAATGGGCAATTGAGCTAGCACCATACGCGCCCCAGTATGATAGAAGAGAAGCGATCAAGTCCCAGGCTATAGCGGACTTTTTCGTGGATTGGGCCGAGGTACAATACGAACCACCGCCACCGGATCCGAACTACTGGAGGATGCACTTTGATGGATCAAAGACCAAAACCGGATTAGGTGCCGGGGTTGTGCTTACCTCGCCAAAGAAGGATCAGCTCAAGTACGTATTGCAGATCCATTTCGCGGCATCGAACAATGTCGCTGAGTACGAGGCTCTTGTGCATGGTCTCAAAGTGGCAAAGGAAATTGGCATACGTCGGATAATCTGCTTTGGCGACTCGGATCTAGTAATACAGCAAGTGTCCGGAGTGTGGGACACCCTGGATCCAAACATGGCACTATACAGATTTCATGTGCAGAAAATCTCGGGTTACTTTGAGGGATGCGAATTTCATCATGTACCTCACGTGGAAAACGAAGCTGCCGACATGCTGTCGAAGCTCGGCTCGACCCGACAGGCAATTCCACCGGGTGTTGCATTGGAGCACCTCAGAAAGCCATCTATCAGGCCGTCCCCAGGAACCGATTCAATCTATGTCCCGGAAAACGCGGAATCCGGAGCTGAGCCCATGGACATCGACTTGGGAGGTAGTACGCCAAACCAGCGGACTACCTCGGCAAACCCGAGGACTACCTCGCTAGACCCGGGGACTGTTCAGCGTGATCCGGTTGAAGTTATGCCGGTGGATCGGATGGAAATTGATGAGGAGATGTTCCCTGCGCGAGCAGTACCAGCTTGGGCACTGCCTATATACCAATTCTTGAAAGATGGAACGTTACCCACTGAGGAAGTGCTAGCCAGGCAAACTCAGAGGAGAGCCAAAGCTTACACAATCATCAATTCCGAACTGTACAAACGGAGTGTAACCAATGTCCTCCAGCGGTGTGTTGATCCGGAAGAAGGACTTGACATCCTCCGAGATATACACCAAGGAGAATGCGGGCATCACGCCTCATCCCGGGCCTTAGTGGCAAAGGCATTCCGACATGGATTTTACTGGCCAAGCGCCTTGGAGCAAGCAGAAGATCTGGTGAGAAAATGCAATGGTTGCCAAAGATACGCCACCAAGACACATATGCCTATGTCGGAACTCAAAACCATACCAATTACATGGCCATTTGCTGTGTGGTGCTTGGATATGGTTGGCCCGTTCAAACCAGCAAGAGGAAACATGACGCATATTCTGGTCATGGTGGACAAGTTTACAAAATGGATCGAAGTGAAGTCTATAAGAAGATGTGACGGAGCTACGGCTGTGGCATTTCTTAAACACATCATCTTGAGATACGGTTATCCTCATAGTATCATAACTGATAACGGCACTAATTTTGCTGAAGGAGCATTTGCACGATTCTGCCGAGAAAAGAAAATCCGACTCGACATAGCCTCGGTAGCCCACCCCGCATCGAACGGGCAAGTGGAAAGATCCAACGGATTAGTGCTATCCGGGATAAAACCCCGGCTCATTGAGCCGCTGCAAAGATCAGCGGGGTGCTGGATAGAAGAACTACTAGCGGTATGTGGAGTTTAAGAACCACTCCGAATCGATCAACAGGCTACACGCCGTTCTTTCTGGTATATGGGGCAGAAGCTGTGTTACCAGCCGACATAGAACATGATTCGCCTAGGGTCACCCAATACACAGAACCCGAAGTGCAAGAAGCCCGGCAAAATGATGTTGATCTGCTAGAAGAAGCGAGAGAACTGGCACTGTCCAGATCCGCCATATATCAGCAAAACCTCCGACGCTATCATAGCCGGAAAGTGAGCCCTCGAGTCTTCCGGGAAGGCGATCTGGTGCTCCGGTTGGTACAACGTACCACTGGCATGCATAAATTATCCCTCCCATGGGAAGCACCATTTATCGTGAGCAAAGCATTGCACAATGACTCTTACTATCTCATAGATGCAAAGCCATAGGAAAATAACAAGGCGGACAGGTCCGGAGAGGAATCCAAGCGACCGTGGAATGTAGCACTACTTCATCCCTTCTATACTTAGCTGAGTGTATGTACCCGAGTCATCCTCATATGTCGGTATGTATGTCGGCAATGAGCTTATCAATGAAATAGCGGAGCCTCGAGCAGTAACTCGAGGACTGCCTTAATAAATGATTGTTGTTACTTTTTATGCGTTAGCTGGAATGACTCGTTTCGCTTAACCCAGATTAGTAATGTGTGAGCACCAAAAACCCAACCCTTCGACTTGCTGCTGTCCAACAAGAATTGGCTTCATGGCGAGCAAGGGAACAAGTTTGGAATTGCGTAGCACATGAAAAACTACTAAGGAAACGATCCTATTCAAGCTAACGTTTGTTTTTTCGGACTAACCCCGTATTCAAGCTAACGATCCTATTATTTTGAGCCAATCCTCCAAGTTTCTTAGTATTGTTAAAACGACTCTTGAGGCTCAGATTCGTAAGTCGTAAACCGAATCAAGGTAGACACAGATCGAGCCGAAGAATTGGACGAACAAGAAAATGAAACTCGGGGACTACGCCCAAGTTAATCCGGCATACAAGCATAGTAGCAAAATATTATGTATTCAGCATACAATTGCACCCGGCATACCGGGGATCTGATAAATTTTCAAGTTTTTTCAACTAAGGAGCGGCAGGAGGAGGGAGTTTGGCGCCATCATCACTGTCTTCAATATCTGAAGCAGCATCTTCTCCATCATCGCCCGACCCATCCTCCACGTTCTCCATATGCTCCTCCTCACCGGATTCCAGAAAGCTCGGTCCCTCCACCCAGTCATGGACTGGAGAAGACTCAACGAGGCTGTAGGCACAAGCCTGGCGCCGAGCTACCCACTCCGGATCATCGGTCCATTTGGATCCGGTGCACCGACGGGTGAGGAGGCTCAGATCGATTTTCTCGTACCATGAAAGGATATGATGGAGAAGGGTATCTGCTGTGGCACGCCAGGCGGATTCCCTCCAGAGGTCAAGTTGAGTCTCAATCTCCATCAGTTTTTCCGCAAGGAGCGTGATCCTTTCTGGAGCGTCCTCGCTTGGCCAGAATGTGTTGAAGATACGGACCACAACGTCGAGGAGATCTTTTCCATAGTTCTTAATAGTTTCCATCCGAGCTGACACGCTAACCAACAGGTCCTCCATGTCTAAGGGGATGCTCTCACCATCAGGAGCGATGGGAGTACCCCTCTCTTGGCGGAATTTGGCAACGGCAGCACTGGCGATGGTAGTACCCTTCGGAAAGTTATCTGAAAATAAGGAAAGGGAGGATGCTGAAGCAAAGGCATATGAGCTAACCCAGAAAACTATGTCGGACAAGGGGAAGAAACTTACTGAGATATGGCGATGTATCCGGGTCAACTCCTTGATACAACTGTCGCGTCTCTGGCGAAGTTGTTCAAGCTCAGCGAGCGCCGACCCAAGCCGGACTTCGGATTCCTTGAGCCGATCCTGGTCCTTGGAGATCTGGAGGGTAAAGCGCTCACGCTCTTCGGTGAAGTTCTGGCCAACTTTCTGGAGCTCGGTTTTGTGTTGGGCCTTCATCTTCTCCATCTCGGCCTTGAGTTTGGCTATCTCGCCGTCCTTGGTCCGGAGGAGGGCAAGCTCATCGTTCTTCTTCTTCAGCTCGGCTTGATGCTGTCCTGCTTGTTCGAGAAAATGCAGGATCATATTAGGCACGGGCACACTATCCTCAAGCGATGCTGAAATAGTGTGTTGACCCGGCAAAGCCGAGGAGTGAATGTTTGCCGAGCCAAAAAAAAGAGAGAATAGAAAACACAGCAACGTTGGCCGAAAGGGGACATACCTTGGATTTCCTCCAAGTTTTTCCGCATAATCTTGTTTTCAGCCTCCACCCCAGCTGCAAAAAACCGAATAAGGAGGTTAGTCCGACAGAAACAAACGAAACGGTGAGGTGTTAAGAGAGGAAATTACCCCTCTTTTCATGCTCCGCGCCAAGTGCAACGTGTTTTGCGCGCAAGATCTTGTGGGTATCAAGCAGGCACTGAAACTCGGTGCTCCGACGGTTGGTGGTTACCTGACAAAGGCACAGGCATGTAAAGTTAGTTCGGTGCATATTCAAAGTGTACAAGATCCGGGCCAAGCGGAACTTAACCCGGCTCTAGGTGTGTGTATATTTGAAGTGTACAAGATCCGGGCCAAGCGGAACTTAACCCGGCTCTAGGTGTGTGCATATTCGAAGTGTACAAAATCCGGGCCAAGCGGAACTTAGCCCGGTTCTAGGTGTGCGCATATTCGAAGTGTACAAGATCCGGACCAAGCGGAACATAACCCGGCTCTAGGTGTGTGCATATTCGAAGTTTACATGCAGCTACGTTGGTCTTCTAAGGAGCATCCGGCCGGGTAACAAGTTACCCCGCCGGAGGCTCGGGGACTAATGGTTATTACCTACAGCATGTAAAAAAGAAACGACATACCTCCATCATACGCCCAGCAAGGTTAATGGCCTTGGTGGCGGTATTCATCTGAGCGGAAAATTCAGCTGGGCCGAACTTTTCCAGGAGATCGTCGTTGTAGACGAACTCCGCCTTATTCCAGTTCATGACAAACTCGATGAGGCTCGAAGGGTACCGTTCGCCAGTGGGCATGTGAGGTGACACCAAGCCCTTTGCGTGAGCTTCTTTCCTTTCAATCAGGGCAAGAGCTGGGCTAGTGTGAAGAACCATCTGCTGCGAATCAGCTGGCTCGGCAGGAGGATCCGTCACTGCTAGTGATTTCTTTGGAAGCATCGACGACAAGGTTCGCTGCCCAGCCTCGACGAAGGTGGACTTGACTTTGGCCTGCTGGGAGGAAGTGACCATAGTGGATTTGCCCTCGGAAGCCGCTGGAGTGGGTCCTCGCCGAGCTTGAGATGACTCGGACGAGGCAGATGAACTTGGCACGGGAGCTTTGGTGGCTGGCGCTAGAGCTGCTGTTGGTTTCTTCGGAGCCGGGACAGGCGCTGGTTCGGTGGCTGGTGCTGGAGCTGCTGCTGGTGCTGGAGTTGCGGTAGACTTGGTAGTTGCTGGTTGCGGCAATGCCGAAGTGCCGGACGCCGTTGCCTCGGCCGATCCGACCCCTCCTGATCTGAAGTCGCGTCCCTCTGAAGGAGGTACTACGGAACCCGGAGCGGCCGCAGAGCCCTCCGGAATAGGGCTCAGCGGGCGTGACTCGTCGTCACGGGGAGGGGAAGGACTAGACCGAAGAGGAGAGGAGATGCTCGATCCGCTCTGAGGGACCTCCACAGGAGCCCTACAAGAGAAAATAATGTCAGGAGTGAAATTACCCCGAAGCAGGGAGAAGTGTGTTGCGCAGTTAAAAAAGAACTTACGCATCCGAGGTTTCCGGGCCCTCCGTGCCAGGGCTTTGCCTGCCTGTTTGGAGGCAGTCTTGTCTCCGGCCTTCTTTTGCCTTTTGGAAGGCTGAGAAGGTTCGGAAGAAGAAATCGACGCGGATCCGTGCTTCTTCTTTGACGCCACCGGAACAGGCTCGCCCGTGGCAAGTGGAGAATCCTCGTGGATGTGCCCACCGGGGTTAGCTAATGCCGGGAAGGCAAAAGAAAGAGGGACAGCCTCAACGGGTTCAATCACATCGATATCCAAGTCATCCTCATCGTCGGGCCAATCTCTAAGAGAAGATAATTTACCGCTGGGTCCTTTGGTGGCATCGGGTGTGGGGAGGAACATCTCCTGGTTCGGCTCCTCCTCATCCGGAATTTCTCAGTCCGGGGCCCACTTAAGGGTCGGATCCGGGCCATCCTCGAGGGTTTGCTGGAGAAACAGCTGAGAAAAAAGCACAAGGAGCAAGGTCAAAAATATGATAAGAACCGACATGAAATTGATCCGAAATAAGTTTACCCCGCGAAGCTTACCGCGGGAGGGAGCCTATCACGGCAGTAATGCTCGATTCCCCATGTCCATTCGGCGGAGAAGTCCTTATGGGTGGTGAAAAGAGCCTTGACCCGGCGAAAGATCTCCGTATTGCTCAACTCGAACGAGGAGGTTCGGTTGGGGTCGCGACTGAAGCTCATATGACACAACTTGTGAGTGCGCCGCTGAAGGGAAGAGATTCGGTTGCACACAAATGTGATCATGGCATCCTCGTTGCACAATCCGAGCTTCTTCATCTCCGCAAACCTTTTGTTCACTTGGTTGGCCAAAGCCGTAGGTTTCTTGGCAACCTCCTCCCAGAAATCCGTGTCAGGGGGACCCGGAGCGTAGGGCAGCAACCGGATCAAATCTTCCGTGCCTTCACTCCGGACGTAGAAGAAGGTCCAGGCCCATCCTTTGCAGGAGTCAAGCCCGGTGACCCGGGGAAAGATTGAATACCTCCGAGGCGAGATCGAGGCAGCTCCGAACTGAGTTAGCTGCTTGTCCTCCGACTCGACATGGATGTTGGGGACGATGTTGCGGCGGACGCCAAAGAACCGGATCCACAGCTCCTTCGTAGGCCATATCCCGGTGTAGCCGTCGATCGAAGAAACGAAAGCGGACAGAGAGGTGATGGCGTTCGCCGGGAGATGATGCGGTTGTAGGTGATAGGTCCGGATCCAGTCCCGGAAGAAATCACTCACTGGAAGCCGAAATCCCCATTGGAAATGGGATAGGAAAACAACGAACTCACCCGGATTGGGTGAGAGGGCCAACTCCGAGGAGGGAAGACGAGCAGCGACGCCGGCGGGAATGCGCCGGGTCCGGTAGAGCCAGTCGATGTCGTCCTCGCAGACCCAGGAGCCGGCCCACGTGCCGCGGTCCGCCGCGCCGGCATCCTCCTCCATCTCCTGCTCAACGACGACGAGTTCCTCCTCCGTCATCTCGATTCTGCTGTCCTCGCTGGAGCTGGCGGCGGCGGGGCTCTGCGGTCTAGACTGACGAGGACCCGTGGCTAAACAGAGGTGCAGCGGTGACTGCGGTGCGGAGGAACAGAGAAGGTGTAGCGGCGGCGCTGCTGCAATGGGCACTGGCGGCAACGCGGTTGCGAGGAAGAAGAAGAGGAACGGGCGAGGGGGCGCGGAGATGGAAAAGTTCCAAGGAGTGTGCCCCTCCCCTATTTAACCGCCCCCAGTCATCAACGAGTGGGATCGTGCTGCGCTGGAAAACCACACGGTGTGGCCGTGTATCACCAGGGTCGACCAATCAGAGAGAAGCCACACCGGGGGCCGCAGAGTAAATGTGATCCCATGACACGACGTGCAGTTGCGGTAATCGAGGAGACAGACGTGACGTAACCCCCGCATAGTAATCACTGACATTTACTGTAGTGGTTACTGCGTAGGCCCTTAAAATAAGGCAACATAATGATTAACCGTTACGTGGGTTGGCGTACGAGAGAAGGAAGCAAGGCCCGGATCCGAGCCACGATGGTAACCCGGCCGGCAAGTGAAAACTTGAACTCTACAGAGGGAAAGTAAAACCATAGGATCTGGGCCAAAGTGGTGACCCGGCCGGCAAGTGAAAACTTGGAGCGTGCGAAGGGAACGTAAATCCATATAATCCGAGACAAAAAGTTAACCCGGAACTAAACGTCCGAAGCTTAGATACGAATGAACCTGATGTGGCCTTAGCGACCAAGGCCGCTAAGTCCGCACCAGCTTCGGGGACTAATGTTGGGGGGATAACCCCGGGTAGGGTCACTACGGGGTATAAGGGCCGAGTTAGCCGAGGTTCGGCAAGTTCAAAGCGGATGCTGGCCGAGTCACCTCAAGGCAGGCCGGATCACGCAGTAACCGGACCAGGGGGTCGCCTAACATTGTCTCGTCCGACTCAAGGAGTAAGTCGGAGACACTTGTCTAGCTTATATGCAGGAACAGGTGTGGCCGGATCAACTATGATCCGGATCCTCGTTTGGCTTCTAAGAGAAGGAAGGAATCTCTCTGGTCAAAAAGAAGGCCCGGTGCGTACTAGATGAGCGAATAAAGCAAGGGCAGGACCACCAGATCGTGGCCGACAAGGGTGACGACGCTCACGTCTGCTGACGCAGGCGCCGCAGAGGCAACGTCGCTAAAGCAAGAGTGACGCGGGGGAAAAGCACCCCTGTCGGGTTACTACTTTGGGAGGAGGCATATTCCTAAGCCAGGACCGAACCACCTATATATAAGGGGGTTGGGGTTCTGGTATGGGGGGTGGGTATTTTCAGAGACATAGCAAGGAAAACACTAGTGGATCTAGGGTTCTGGGGCTAGTTAGCAGGCAAGAGTAAGAGAGTTTCTTCTTCCTCCTCTTGTCAATACAGCTCAAGGAGCCCTTGTAATCTTGGAGACTAAACATCAATACAAAGCTTTTGTGTAGAGAATCACTCTACTATCCCTCCCTGGATTCCCCTAGCGCGTATTAGTCTCCACCTTTAGCCTATCCATGGCATCTGCCGTGACACCACCACGACATGTTCTTTTCATGAACCACACCCAGTGTAATTGCATGTGTGTTCTTCTCATGAACCACACATGCATCCACCAGTATCATTGCATGTCTGTTCTTTTCATGAACCACAACTAGAGGCATTGCATGTGTGTTCTTCTCACAAACCACACATGGACCCACCAGTGTCATTGCATGTGTATTCTTCTCATGAACCACAGCCAGTGTCATTGCACGTCTGTTCCTCTAAACAAACCACACATGGATCCACCAATGTCATTGGATGTGTGTTCTTCTCATGAACGACACATGGATCCACCAGTGTCATTGCATGTCTATTCCTTTCATGAACCACAGCTAGAGTCATTGCATGTCTATTCTTTCCACAAACCTAATATGGATCCACCAGTGTCATTGCATGTCTGTTCTTTTGATGAACCACACCTAGTGTCATTGCATGTATGTTCCTTCCACAAACCACATATGTATCCACTAGTGTCATTGCATGTGTGTCATTTTCATGAACCATAGCTAGAGTCATTGCATGTGTGTTCTTCTCACAAACCACATAAGGATACACTAGTGTCATTGCATGTGTGTTCTTTTCATCAACCACACCCAGTGTCATTGCATGTCTGTTCTTTCCACAAACCACACATGGATCCACCAGTGTCATTGGATGTGTGTTCTTTTCATGAACCACACCCAGTGTGATTGCAGGTCTATTCTTTTCACAAACCACACATGGATCCACCGGTGTCATTGAATGTGTGTTGTTTTCATGAACCATAGCTAGAGTCATTGCATGTGTGTTCTTCTAAACAAACCACATAAGGATCCACCAGTGTCATTGCATGTCTGTTCTTTTCATGAACCACAACCAGTGTCATTGCATGTCTGTTCCTCTAAACAAACCACACATGGATCCACCTAGTTTGATTGCATGTCTGTTCTTTTCATGAACCACACATGGATCTACTAGTGGCATTGCATGTGTGTTCTTTTCATGAACCATAGCTAGAGTCATTGCATGTATGTTCTTCTCACAAACCACATAAGGATCCACCAGTGTCATTACATGTGTGTTCTTTTCATGAACCACACCCAGTGTCATTGCATGTGTGTTCTTCTCATGAAGCGCACATGGATCCACCAGTGTAATTTCATGTGTGCTCTTTTCATGAACCACATATAGAGTCATTGCATGTGTGTTCTTCTAAACAAACCACATAAGGATCCACCAGTGTCATTCCATGTCTGTTCTTTTCATTAACCACACCCAGTGTTAGTGCATGTCTGTTCCTCTAAACAACCCACACATGGACCCACCAGTGTCATTATATGTGTGTTCTTCTCATGAACCACACATGGATCCACCAGTGTCATTGCATGTCTGTTCATTTCACAAACCACACATGCATCCACCATTGTCATTGAATGTGTGTTCTTTTCATGAACCACAACTAGAGACATTGCATGTGTGTTCTTCTAAACAAACCATATAAGGATCCACCAGTGTCATTGCATGTATATTATTTTCATGAACCACACCAAG
Source organism: Avena sativa (assembly GCA_916181665.1). Taxonomy (NCBI): domain Eukaryota; kingdom Viridiplantae; phylum Streptophyta; class Magnoliopsida; order Poales; family Poaceae; genus Avena; species Avena sativa. The sequence continues at coordinate 534,462,003 of OV702289.1, read as the reverse complement.
TGTCATTGCATGTCTGTTCCTCGAAACAAACCAGACATCGATCCACCTAGTGTCATTGCATATGTGTTCTTTTCACAAACCACACATGGATCCACCAGTGTCATTGCATGTGTGTTATTTTCATGAACCATAGCTAGAGTCATTGCATGTATGTTCTTCTCACAAACCGCATAAGGATCCACCAGTGTCATTGCATGTGTGTTCTTTTCAGGAACCACACCCAGTTTCATTGCATGTGTGTTCTTCTCATGAACCACACATGCATCCACCAGTGTCATTGCATGTGTGTTCTTTTCATGAACCACAACTAGAGGCATTGCATGTGTGTTCTTCTCAAAAACAACGCATGGATCGACCAGTTTCATTGCATGTGTGTTCTTCTCATGAACCACAGCCAGTGTCATTGCATGTCTGTTCCTCTAAACAAACCACACATGGATCCACCAGTGTCATTGCATGTGTGTTCTTCTCATGAACCACACATGGATCCACCAGTGTCATTGCATGTGTGTTCTTTTCATGAACCACAACGAGAGTCATTGCATGTCTGTTCTTTCCACAAACCACATATGGATCCACCACTGTCATTGTATGTCTGTTCTATTGATGAACCACACCTAGTCTCATTGCATGTCTATTCCTTCCACAAACCACGTATGGATCCACTAGTGTCATTGCATGTGTGTTCCTTTTCATGAACCACAGCTAGAGTCATTGCATGTGCGTTCTTCTCACAAACCACATAAAGATACACCAGTGTCATTGCATGTGTGTTCTTTTCATGAACCACACCCAGTGTCATTGCATGTCTGTTCTTTCCACAAACCACACATGGATCCACCAGTGTCATTGGACGTGTGTTCATTTCATGAAACACACCCAGTGTGATTGCATGCCTATTCTTTTCACAAACCACACATGGATCCACCGGTGTTATTGCATGTGTGTTCTTTTCATGAACCACAGCTAGAGTCATTGCATGTGTGTTCTTCTAAATAAACCACATAAGGATCCACCAGTGTCATTGCATGTCTGTTCTTTTCATGAACCACACCCAGTGTCATTGCATGTCTATTCCTCTAAACAAACCACATATGGATCCACCTAGTTTGATTGCATGTCTGTTCTTTTCATGAACCACACATGGATCTACCAGTGGCATTGCATGTGTGTTCTTTTCATGAACCATAGCTAGAGTCATTGCATGTGTGTTCTTTTCACAAACCACAGATGGATCCACCAGTGTCATTGCATGTGTGTTCTTTTCATGAACCACACCCAGTGTCATTGCATGTGTGTTCTTCTCATGAACCACACATGGATCCACCAGTGTCATTGCATGTGTGTTCTTTTCATAAACCACATCTAGAGTAATTGCATGTGTGTTCTTCTAAACAAACCACATAACGATCCACTAGTGTCATTGCATGTCTGTTCTTTTCATGAACCACAACGAGTGTCATTGCATGTATGTTCCTATATACAAACCACACATGGACCCACCAGTGTCATTGGATGTGCGTTCTTCTCACAAACCACATAAGGATCCACCAGTGTCATTGTATGTGTGTTCTTTTCATGAACCACACCCAGTGTCATTGCATGTGTGTTCTTCTCTTGAACCACACATGCATCCACCAGTGTCATTGCATGTGTGTTCTTTTCATGAACCACAACTAGAGGCATTGCATGTGTGTTCTTCTCACAAACCACACATGGATCCACCAATGTCATTGCATGTGTGTTCTTCTCATGAACCACAGCTAGTGTCATTGCATGTCTATTCCTCTAAACAAACCACACATGGATCCACCAGTGTCATTGCATGTGTGTTCTTCTCATGAACCACACATGGATCCACTAATGTCATTGCAGGTCTATTATTTTCATGAACCACAGGTAGAGTCATTGCATGTCTGTTCTTTCCACAAACCACATATGGATCCACTAGTGTCATTGCATGTCTGTTCTTTTCACGAACCACACCTAGTGTCATTGCATGTTTGTTCCTTCCACAAACCACATATGGATCCACCAGTGTCATTGCATGTGTGTTCTTTTCATGAACCATAGTTAGAGTCATTGCATGTGTGTTCTTCTCACGAACCACATAAGGATACACCAGTGTCATTGCATGTGTGTTTTTTTCATGAACCAGACCCAGTGTCATTGCATGTTTGTTCTTTCCACAAATTACACATGGATCCACTAGTGTCATTGGATGTGTGTTATTTTCATGAACCACACCCAGTGTGATTGCATGTCTATTCTTTTCACAAACCACACATGGATCCACCGGTGTCATTGCATGTGTGTTCTTTTCATGAACCACAGCTAGAGTCATTGAATGTGTGTTCTTGTAAACAAACCACATAAGGATCCACCAGTGTCATTGCATGTCTATTCTTCTCATGAACCACACCCAGTGTCATTGCATGTCTGTTCCTCTAAACAAACCACACATGGATCCACCAAGTTTGATTGTATGTCTGTTCTTTTCATGAACCACACATGGATTTACCAGTGGCATTGCATGTGTATTCTATTCGTGAACCATAGCTAGAGTCATTGCATGTATGTTCTTCTCACAAACCACATAAGGATCCACCAGTGTCATTGCATGTGTGTTCTTTTCATGAACCACACCCAGTGTCATTGCATGTGTGTTCTTCTCATGAACCACGCATGGATCCACTAGTGTCATTGCATATGTGTTCTTTTCATGAACCACATCTAGAGTCATTGCATGTGTGTTCTTCTAAACAAACCACATAAGGATCCACCAGTGTCATTGCATGTTTGTTCTTTTCATGAACCACACACAGTGTCATTGCATGTCTGTTCTTTTCATGAACCACACCTAGTGTCATTGCATGTCTATTCCTCCAAACAAACCACACATGGACCCACCAGTGTCATTGGATGTGTGTTCTTCTCATGAACCACACATGGATCCACCAGTGTCATTGCATGTCCGTTCATTTCATAAACCACACATGGATCCACCAGTGTCATTGCATGTGTGTTCTTTTCATGAACCACAGTTAGAGACATTGCATGTGTGTTCTTCTAAACAAACCACATAAGGATGCACCAGTGTCATTGCATGTCTGTTCTTTTCATGAACCACACCCAGTGTCATTGCATGTTTGTTCCTCTAAACAAACCACACATCGATCCACCTAGTGTCATTGCATGTGTGTTCTTTTCACAAACCACACATGGATATACCAGTGTCATTGCATGTGTGTTCTTTTTATGAACCATAGATAGAGTCATTGCATGTGAGTTCTTCTCACGAACCACATAAGGATACACCAGTGTCATTGCATGTGTGTTCTTTTCATGAACCAGACCCAATGTCATTGCATGTTTGTTCTTTCCACAAACCACACATGGATCCACTAGTGTCATTGGAAGTGTGTTATTTTCATGAACCACACCCAGTGTGCTTGCATGTCTATTCTTTTCACAAACCACACATGGATCCACCGGTGTCATTGCATATGTGTTCTTTTCATGAACCAGAGCTAGAGTCATTGCATGTGTGTTCTTGTTAACAAACCACATAAGGATCCACCAGTGTCATTGCATGTCTGTTCTTTTCATGAACCACGCCCAGTGTCATTGCATGTCTGTTCCTCTAAACAAACCACACATGGATCCACCTAGTTTGATTGTATGTCTGTTCTTTTCATGAACCAAACATGGATTTACCAGTGGCATTGCATGTGTGTTCCATTCGTGAACCATAGCTAGAGTCATTGCATGTATGTTCTTCTCACAAACCACATAAGGATCCACCAGTGTCATTGCATGTGTGTTCTTTTCATGAACCACACCCAGTGTCATTGCATGTGTGTTCTTCTCATGAACCACACATGGATCCACCAGTGTCATTGCATGTGTGTTCTTTTCATGAACCACATCTAGAGTCATTGCATGTGTGTTCTTCGAAATAAACCACATAAGTATCCACTAGTGTCTTTGCATGTCTGCTCTTTTCATGAACCACACACAGTGTCATTGCATGTCTGTTCTTTTCATGAACCGCACCTAGTGTCATTGCATGTCTATTCCTCTAAACAAACCACACATGGACCCACTAGTGTCATTGGATGTGTGTTCTTCTCATGAACCACACATGGATCCACCAGTGTCATTGCATGTCTCTTCATTTTGCAAACCACACATGGATCCACCAGTGTCATTGCATGTGTGTTCTTTTCATGAACCACAGCTAGAGACATTGCATGTGTGTTCTTCTAAACAAACTACATAAGGATCCACCAGTGTCATTGCATGTCTATTCCTCTAAACAAACCACACATGGACCCACCAATGTCATTGGATGTGTGTTCTTCTCATGAACCACACATGGATCCACCAGTGTCATTGCATGTCTCTTCATTTCGCAAACCACACATGGATCCACCAGTGTCATTGCATGTGTGTTCTTTTCATGAACCACAGCTAGAGACATTGCATGTGTGTTCTTCTAAACAAACTACATAAGGATCCACCAGTGTCATTGCATGTCTGTTCTTTTCATGAACCACACCCAGTGTCATTGCATGTTTGTTCCTCTAAACAAACCACACATCGATCCACCTAGTGTCATTGCATGTGTGTTCTTTTCACAAACCACACATGGATCCACCAGTGTCATTGCATGTGTGTTCTTTTTATGAACCATAGCTAGAGTCATTGCATGTATGTTCTTCTCACAAACCGCATAAGGATCTACCAGTGTCATTGCATGTGTGTTCTTTTCAGGAACCACACCCAGTTTCATTGCATGTGTGTTCTTCTCATGAACCAGACATGCATCCACCAGTGTCATTGCATGTGTGTTCTTTTCATGAACAACAGCTAGAGGCATTGCATGTGTGTTCTTCTCATGAACCACATATGGATCCACCAGTGTCATTGCATGTCTATTCTATTCATGAACCACACCCAGTGTTATTGCATGTCTGTTCTTTCCACAAACCACATATGGATCCACCAATGTCATTGCATGTGTGTTCTTTTTCATGAACCATAGCTAGAGTCATTGCATGTGTGTTCTTCTCACAAACAACATAAGGATACACCAGTGTCATTGCATGTGTGTTCTTTTCATGAACCACACCCAGTGTCATTGCATGTCTGTTCTTTGCACAAACCACACATGGATCCACCAGTGTCATTGGATGTGTGCTATTTTCATGAACCACACCCAATGTGATTGCATGTCTATTCTTTTCACAAACCACACATGGATCCACCGGTGTCATTGCATGTGTGTTCTTGTCATGAACCACAGCTAGAGTCATTGCATGTGTGTTCTTCTGAACAAACCACATAAGGATCCACTAGTGTCATTCAATGTCTGTTCTTTTCATGAACCACACCCAATGTCATTGCATGTCTGTTCCTCTAAACAAACCACACATGGACCCACCTAGTTTGATTGCATGTCTGTTCATTTCATGAACCACACATGGATCTACTAGTGGCATTGCATGTGTGTTCTTTTCATGAACCATAGCTGGCGTCATTGCATATATGTTCTCCTCACAAACCACATAAGGATCCACTAGTGTCATTGCATGTGTGTTCTTTTCATGAACCACACCCAGTGTCATTGCATGTGTGTTCTTCTCATGAACCACACATGGATCCACCAGTGTCATTGCATGTGTGTTCTTTTCATGAACCACATCTAGAGTCATTGCATGCGTGTTCTTCTAAACAAACCACATAAGGATCCACCAGTGTCATTGCATGTCTGTTCTTTTCATGAACCACACCCAGTGTCATTGCATGTATGTTCCTCTAAATAAACCACACATGGACCCACCAGTGTCATTGGTTGTGTGTTTTTCTCATGAACCACACATGGATCCACTAGTGTCATTGCATCTCTGTTCTTTTTTGAAACCACACCCAGTGTCATTGCATGTGTGTTCTCCTCATCAACCACACATGCATCCACCAGTGTCATTGCATGTGTGTTCTTTTCATGAACCACAGCTAGGGGAATTGCATGTCTGTTCTTTCCACAAACCACATATGGATCCACCAGTGTCAGTGCATGTGTGTTCTTTTCATGAACCACATCTAGAGTCATTGCATGTGTGTTCTTCTCACAAACCACATAAGGATACACCAGTGTCATTGCATGTCTGTTCTTTCCACAAACCACACATGGATCCACCAGTGTCATTGGATGTGTGTTCTTTTCATGAACCACACCCAGTGTGATTGCATGTCTGTTCTTTTCACAAGCCACACATGGATCCACCAGTGTCATTGCATGTCTGTTGTTTTCATGAACCACAACTAGAGTCATTGCATGTCTGTTCTTCTAAACAAACCACATAAGGATCCAGCAGTGTCATTGCATGTCTGATCTTTTCATGAACCACACCCAATGTCATTGCATGTTTGTTCTTTTCATGAACCACACCCAGTGTCATTGCATGTCTGTTCCTTCCACAAACCACATATGGATCCACAAGTGTCATTGCATGTGTGTTCTTTTCATGAACCATAGCTGGAGTCATTGCATATATGTTCTCCTCACAAACCACATAAGGATCCACTAGTGTCATTGCATGTGTGTTCTTTTCATGAACCACACCCAGTGTCATTGCATGTGTGTTCTTCTCATGAACCACACATGGATCCACCAGTGTCATTGCATGTGTGTTCTTTTCATGAACCACATCTAGAGTCATTGCATGCGTGTTCTTCTAAACAAACCACATAAGGATCCACCAGTGTCATTGCATGTCTGTTCTTTTCATGAACCACACCCAGTGTCATTGCATGTCTGTTCCTCTAAATAAACCACACATGGACCCACCAGTGTCATTGGTTGTGTGTTTTTCTCATGAACCACACATGGATCCACTAGTGTCATTGCATCTTTTGTTCTTTTTTGAAACCACACCCAGTGTCATTGCATGTGTGTTCTCCTCATGAACCACACATGCATCCACCAGTGTCATTGCATGTGTGTTCTTTTCATGAACCACAGCTAGGGGAATTGCATGTCTGTTCTTTCCACAAACCACATATGGATCCACCAGTGTCAGTGCATGTGTGTTCGTTTCATGAACCACATCTAGAGTCATTGCATGTGTGTTCTTCTCACAAACCACATAAGGATACACCAGTGTCATTTCATGTCTGTTCTTTCCACAAACCACACATGGATCCACCAGTGTCATTGGATGTGTGTTCTTTTCATGAACCACACCCAGTGTGATTGCATGTCTGTTCTTTTCACAAGCCACACATGGATCCACCAGTGTCATTGCATGTCTGTTGTTTTCATGAACCACAACTAGAGTCATTGCATGTCTGTTCTTCTAAACAAACCACATAAGGATCCACCAGTGTCATTGCATGTCTGATCTTTTCATGAACCACACACAGTGTCATTGCATGTTTGTTCTTTTCATGAACCACACCTAGTGTCATTGCATGTCTGTTCCTTCCACAAACCACATATGGATCCACAAGTGTCATTGCATGTGTGTTCTTTTCATGAACCATAGCTAGAGTCATTGCATGTGTGTTCTTCTCACAAACCACATAAGGATACACTGGTGTCATTGCATGTGTGTTCTTTTCATGAACCTCACCCAATGTCATTGCATGTCTGTTCTTTCCACAAACCACACATGGATCCACCAGTGTCATTGAATGTGTGTTCTTTTCATGAACCACACCTAGTGTGATTGCATGTCTATTCTTTTGACAAACCACACATGGATCCACCAGTGTCATTGCATGTGTGTTCTTTTCATGAACCACAACTAGAGTCATTGCACGTGTGTTCTTCTAAACAAACCACATAAGGATCCACCAGTGTCATTGCATGTCTATTCTTTTCATGAACCACACCCAGTGTCATTGCATGTGTGTTCTTCTCATGAACCACACATGGATACACTAGTGTCATTTCATGTGTGATCTTCTCATGAACCACACCCAGTGTCATTGCATGTATGTTCCTCTAAACAAACCACATAAGCATCCACTAGTGTCATTGTATGTGTGTTCTTCTCATGAACCACACATGGATCCACCAGTGTCATTGCATGTCTGTTCTTTTCACGAACCACAGCTAGAGTCATTGCATGTCTGTTCTTTCCATAAACCACATATGGATCCAGCAGTGTCATTGCATGTCTATTCTTTTCATGAACCACATCTAGAATCATTGCATGTCTGTTCCTTCCACAAAGCACATATGGATACACGAATGTCATTGCATGTCTGTTGTTTTCATGAACCACACCCAGTGTCATTGCATGTGTGTTCTTCTCATGAACCACACATGGATCCACCAGTGTCATTGCATGTGTGTTCTTTTCATGTACCATAGCTAGAGTCATTGCATGTGTGTTCTTCTAAACAAACCAAATAAGGATCCACGAGTGTCATTGCATGTGTGTTCTTTTCATGAACCACACCCAGTGTCATTGCATGTCTGTTCTTTTCACAAACCACATATGGATCCACCGGTGTCATTGCATGTGTGTTCTTTTCATGAACCACACATGGATCCACCCAGTGTGATTGCATGTCTGTTCTTTTCACAAACCACATATGGATCCACCAGTGGCATTGCATGTCTATTCTTTTCATGAAGCACACCCAGTGTAATTGCATGTCTATTCCTCTCATAAACCACATATGGATCCTAACCTTAGGAGAGCCCTAATCTTACCTTAGCCCCCCAATGGGTGGCCGTTAGACCGAGTCTTCTAGAAGGCACGCCCTAACATAGTTGTTCTACTTGACGATTATTACATAACGTTTGATCGGTGCGCTTGGACGATTGGGATGGTCTTCGTGAGAGCAATCCACGAGTAGGATGTTCTGCGGCATGATTAGCCACGCTTGCTCTGGACAAACTGGCAACACCGGGCACTCCCCTGTTGTGAGTGTCATGACTCACAAGTTGAGTAGGCCATATCCCAGTGTCACGTCCCCATTACTTCTCTTCTTCCCCGTACTTCTCTTCCTTCCCCTTGTAGCCACTTTCCCCACTTCACTCACATCCTACCGTAGCCGCAAGCCGACGGCGCCTCCATCCCAATCCCCTCTCCGGCAGCCACCTCCTCCCCTCTCGCCATGGGTTCAAGGAGAGACAGAGAGGAAACGTGCCGTGACGACAGGGACGGTGATTTCAATGTGAGTCCTCTCATCTCTATCTCTATCATTTGTGGCTAGTTATCTATTTTTTGAGCTAGATCTGCTCTATTTACTCATGCGCGTATGATGTGTTAGGCCAACCAGACGATGTATGACTCCGACTATCACGGTTTAGTGGATGAAGACACTCCTCTGCTATGTAAACATGGACATGTGCCCGCTAAATTTGTAGCGTTTGAAGGACGAAACACAGGCAGGACATTTCTACGATGTCAAGGACATCGTGCAATGATGCAAGGCAGAAGTTGCAGTGTTGTCAAATGGGTAGATCCAGAGTGGCCCAAATCGATGCAGAAAACAGTGGACAAACTATGGGATATGACTGTTGAGTTGAAAGAATCCGTAGTTAGCTCACTTCTTGAAAGTGTTGAGATGAAGCTATGGGACCCAGTTGACACGACCAAGCTTAACCGAGATCTCCAGCAAGGAAAGACAAGGTTAGCAAAGTGGAGAAGGAGAGGGACATGGCGTTGGCCCTGAAGGCTAAAGCAGAGCAAGAACTGACTCCAGCAAGGAATGATCTTCACCAGGCCAAAGTCCTGCAGTTCACAACTACGAGTATTGGCAAGTGCATGAGGAAAAATACAGAGAAACAATTGAAGCTGTGCAAGGAATATGCTAAAAGGAAGGAGAAGACGAATATATCCTTGCTCTCGCAGGAAGATGCGCATCGGGCTAAGATTAGGAAGATCAAGGAGATGTGTGATAACTAGTTCTATATAGCTTGAGCTCCTGCCTTTTTAAGTTGTAATAGTAGTACTTGTTGACCTAGCGGTCTGAACTAGTGGTCCCGGAGTCCTAGGAGGAAAAAATTGCTCTCCCGTTAGTCTGTCTTAACCCTGCATCATTTCCTTTTGTCTGATCATGGTGGTATTCTGACATTGGTGGTTTGTTTAAACGTAATCTACGTGGATTGTGCCGCATGAAAATGGCACAGCCACAATTTATAAAGTGGAAGCACGTACACCCAGTTAAAGGAGATCTGGGAGCTTCGCTAGACGCAGGGGATGCAGGAGCAGGGAGGTGGTGAGATAGACGGGCTCAAGCATCTGGGAATTATCGGTTGCCATTGCTATTTATGTTGCCATGTCGTTGTGCAACATCTGAAATAAGTTGCTGCTTCGTGGAGTGGGGCAGCTTAAATAATTTATTTTTGTGCCACTTACATTCCGTCGTATTTGGAGACCTCCTTCCCCTCAGCAATTGTGGAACCGGTGCTGCGTGTTTTTAGATAGCAGTGGCACAATCAAAATTTTGGATTCAAACAACTGAATCGGGCATTTCCAAACCCTAAGTCGCGGTACATTTTACTCAGAGAACGTGGTAGATTGTTTCGACCAACAAAGTTCCACACACAGAGCTCCAGAATTTAACCGAATTACATATATAGGTTCAAGTTCAACACATTACTATGCATCTTCATTGCCAGCGGCCTTCTTCCGCAGCTTGTGTGCCAAGCCTTCACGTCCACTGGCTTCTTCATTTCCTGCCTTCTTCCTCTTCCTCGATGCCAATTTTCTTAGCATCATGTACTCTGCATCGCCGGGAAAATGGGCACCAGAATCGTGTCCAGCATCATCTTTCCACTCGTTTTTAATTTCTTCACACAGCAAAATGACTGACCCGACAGTCATGTTTCTAACCTTGCGGCACTTCCTGTCAAAGAAACAGGACTGTTGCATAACTGCCCAATATCTACAGAGTAAATGAAACAAAAATTACAACTCAGCACAAACATGCGAACCCCAAGAGTCTTTTTCTTACCAGGAGCTAATTGGGTTCGAGCAACCACCCTGTCCAAGAATAGAAGGGCGACTCCCAGTTGCAGCAGCTTCCACATCCAATACATCACAATTCATCTCAAACATGCAATCCGAAGCATACTTTTTCATCAACCCAATTAGCTGACTATCACACGTTAGAGGAACCATGATGCCACATTCATCCATGAAGCTGAACTTTGTAGTCTGCTTCGGCCATAATTCATCAAGATTACGTAGAGCAGCAACCATACCAGATATAGTGCAGATCTGCGCAGGCGCTTCTTCCATCGTGATACAATGGTGTCCATACCACTTGCCCTTAGAGTGGTACCTGAAGAGGACTAACGTAACCAGGTAAGGGTGGTCCGCGGAGATCCCACTTGACAGAAAATTATGGACAAAATATGTTCATCAGCGTTGGGCTAACAAACAATTTTAGGTTCAGTAGCCAGCTAGCAGTTATAATTAGTGCGAATAGCAAAGAGAAGGGTAGCTCACCCTCTTGTAGCCAGAACTTCTTCTTCCTTGGTAGTAGGATCTGCCATCCTCCGAACTGCTCGGCTCGTCAGCGGCGGAGGCAGGCTAGAGCCTCGCAACAGCGGCTACGGCATGCGCCATTGGAGCTCGGGATCAGCGACTGGGTGCAGCAACTGGGTGCAGCAACTGGGCGCAGCAACTTGGCGCCGGAAGTCAAATGTCCAAAGGGATCGTCCTGCCTGGAGGGTTGATTCCGACGCCGCCGGTGCTAGGGGAAAGGTGGGAATGGATTTGTGAAATTGGTCAACGCATCCAATCCACTTAGTTACTCGATTTGCGTAAGAGGTTGCCGCGTTGGCGCACCCGTCACGGGACAGATGACCGACATGAGGGTCCCGACCGTCTACTTCACGGGGCAGTTTAACGGAATGTTTGAATTTGGCAGGGGTGAGATGAGTTTGCCTCGAAATAGCCCCTCTCAGTAGTTGGCAGCCCAACATTTCAAAACGCGGCAATTTCAGGCAACTTAGGTACCGCGGTGCGCTGGCCTGCAAACTTAGGTACCGTAGACGAACATGCCCCACACATGCAATGACACTGGTGGATCTATGTGTGGTATCTGAAGAGAACAGACATTTCAATGACGCTGGTGGATCCATATGTGGTATGTGAAAAGAATAGTCATGAAATGACTCAAGTTGTTGTTAGTAAAAAGAGCACACATGCAATTACACTGGTGGATCCATGTGTGGTCTCTAAAGAGAACACACATGCAATGAATCTAGCTATGGTTAATGAGAAGAACACACATGCAATGACACTGGTGGATCCATAGGTGGATTGTGAAAAGAACACACATGCAATGACTCTAGTTGTTGTTTGTAAAAAGAACACACATGCAATGACACTGGTGGATCCATGTGTGATCTCTGAAGATAACTCACATGCAATGACACTGGTGGATCCATATGTGGTATGTGAAAAGAACACACATGAAATGACTCTAGTTGTTGTTAGTAAAAAGCACACACATGCAATGACACTGGTGGATCCATATGTGGTATGTGAAAAGAACACACATGCAATGACTTTGGTTGTTGTTAGTAAAAAGAACACACATGCAATGACACTGGTGGATCCATGTGTGGTCTCTGAAGAGAACATACATTTCAATGACACTGGTGGATCCATATGTGGTATGTGAAAAGAACAGTCATGAAATGACTCCAGTTGTGGTTAATGAAAGAATACACATTTCAATGACAATGGTGGTTCCATATGTGGTATGTGAAAAGAACACATATGCAATGACTCTAGATGTGGTTAATGAGAAGAACACACATGCAATGAGATTGGTGGATCCATAGGCGGATTATGAAAAGAGATTTTCCCTCTCTCTCGGTCAGAAATCTCACAAAAGCCCAAACGTGTGGAGATCCGAAACGTGTGCTCACTCTAGGTGCTACGCCCTGATTGGCTGACACAGATGTCACGCGAATCGTCTCCACCAACCGTTGCTCCTATGTGATCCAACGGGCAGGATAACCACTCCCTTCTCCACTTTTTTTATGCATGGTCAATCCGTGCCACCTCTCTATCCGCGCCACCGATACTTTACCTCCATAAACAAGTGAAAATCCATCTATCTAACTAAAATAAATAAAATAAATGATCATATTTCGAAGAAGCCATCGTCTTTGTCTTCCGGTTCGTCCTCGTCTTCATCAACGCCATGGTCCATGCCATCGCCGCCATTGGTGTCCTCCTCTAACGACTTGACACCGCCCCCTTCCTCGAATAAGCGTGCTATCTCCTCGTCGGAGTCCGCCTCCTCCTCTTCGTAGTCCCACGGGTCCACGTCACTGTCCTCCGCTTTTGCCTCCAACTGATCGATGAACGCCTCCTCGTTGGCCGAGTCGGACTCGTCCAAATAGCTATCTCCTCTCTTCTTCCTGGTCTTCTTCTCGTTCCTCTTCTTGTCCGTACTCGCCGGTGCAACACGCGCCCACGTCCTGGCTACTGCTTTGCGCTCGTCCGACGCTGCAGGTACCCCACGCTCCACCTGCGCGGACTGTACGAGCTTCGACATCGTGGTGTCCTCGAGTGCCGATATCAATGGATCCTAGCACGGTCGGACACGATGTGCTGCCTCAGCAGGCGACTTGCGAGCGTGAACGATGCAGCGAAGAGCCGGGGACGCAGGAAGGTCAGTGGACGGCTTGGACCTGCCATTGCCACGACGAGGGGGCATCGTGCTCGAGGTAGTTGCTCCGAATGGGCAGCGGTTTCGTGCATCGTGTCCACGTATGCATTTGTCGATTATCAAAAAAAAAGAAAGAAGTAATATCTCGCGTACTGAACATAATTTGATCACAACAAAAGTGGCACAGCGTATTCTAGACTCGTAAATATCCCATGTGTGCCTGTCGACGTGGAGTTCGACGGAGTTTGACGTGCCGACGTGATCGTGCAGCAGTTGCACGCGTCATTGCCCCATCAACACGTGACACACCCACACGGGATGTGCGCGCCGATTCCTGTGATGACCACCCAGCTCGCACTCCCCTTATTATATACTGGATTTTGGGCGGCGCCGAAGACCATTGAAGTGTCCATCGCAATAAAGAGAAGTCCCATCGATTCCCTACACCTGCCTCTCTGTCTTGTTTGAGAAGGTACACCGTACACGGTGGTCTTGTATAATAGTACTAGTACTACTGGACCACGACTTGTACTCTTTGACTCTTCTCCCACACTAATCACTATCTCCTTCCTCCTACCGCCGCTACCCTCACCCTGCAAGCCATGGCTCCACTGAGGAGGGGGAGAGACCGGTCGATGATCCTCACGGAGAAAAGGGAGAGAAATCGCCGCGAGGCACTTCTTGCTCTACCAACCGCTGAAGCCCACCCTCTCATCAAGGCCCAATCTCCCCCGACAATGGCGCCGAATGTTCTAGGAGGCGAGGGCTCCTCCCGGTAGGGTCTTCTTGTTCTACTTCTTCTCCATCTCCCTCTCCATCATGATCTTATTCATCTTCTTCTTGTTTTTCTTCTTCTTCGTACTCTTCCTCTTCTACGTATTACAAGACGGCCGTGGAGCCCGAATCCACCATGATGGAGGCCTTGCAGGACCCGTTCAGCCCTGTTCCATGTCTCAGCGAGGTAGCAAATCTCCACATTGTTATTTCTCCGAGTTGTGATGTGGATTTCTTAGATCCTATCCGCCCCACATTGGTTTTTCTTCTTCTTTTGCGAGTTGTATTAGTTTTCATGATTATGAGTGGATCTCTTGGCCGTTCCTTAATACCGCTGTTCATAGATTCACTATGGGTATTTTGTGATTAGGATTAGTTTATCGTGGTCATGAATAGATCTCTAGGTCCATTTTTTAACACTACGGTCAACAGATTCAACGGGGATTTTTTTGATCTGTATTAGTAATCACGTGGAACCTGGAGTGTAATTATAGAATATCTATTTCAATTAACATAAACGATGCACCGATTGAAGGCCGAGTACCATGACAAGGTGGCCGAGATCAGTTCCAAGATTGTCAACCAACATGAGCTTGCACGTTCCCTCACCCAAGCAAATGAGAGCCTACGCAAGCAATTATCTGTGTAGAAGGATATCTCGCTAGATTTTGCACGTGACATCATGAGGCTGCAGAAAGTGCTCGACCGTAACTTGAACAGGCAAGAACATGCGATCAAGATAATCAACGAGCTCATGGAGGAGAATAAGAATCTCGTGGAAAGGTGCATTCTCCTACAGGACGAAGTCACCGAGGCACTCAGAGGGCACGTCGAGGAAACCAAGGCTACCATCCGAGCCTACCATGATAGGAACCATTGCCTAGATGCAGTGATGGAGATGAAGGAGGACATGAGCAGAGGGATCAACGTACTCGAGGGTGTTCAGAAAGAGAACGAGGAGCTAAGGGCTTGTCTAGAGGGGTATCGGAGCAATGCCCAAGTCTGATTCCTATTAGCGGGGACACGAATATCAGTTTGTCCTCCACTCCTTTTGTAATGTTTAGGGTTCAGGGAGCAATGCCCAAGTCTGCTTCCCATTATAGGGTGCAATAAGAATCCTAGGGAAACTCCTTATCTATCTGGACATGTGTTGGTGTTCTTGTTTATGAATGGACACCATGTTCTCTTTCCATTATGTATTTCGACATGGGTTTCTGCATTATGAGTTTGCCACTCTCCCACTACTATTTGGTGATATTGGGAAAAACCCACATCACACTAAACTGCAGATAAATGTTATTTGTCTTTGAAATTGAAATTATGACAGTGCCACTAGTCGATTCATAAAATGTTGATTAGTCCTAGATTGCTTCTTCCTTGAAATTATGACAGTGCCACTAGTCGATTCAATTAATTATGGCAACTAACCAGCTTGTCCTGGTGAACTGAACAAACCATACTATGTATTTTTATTGCAGGGAAAGAGGTGAAAGATCGACCAGGACCTGGCGACCTGGCTAAATGACAAGATAGCAATCCAAAGGGAGAAGCAGAATTCCCAGAAACTAGCCTTTGACCACCTGCACGCTGAACTCGTGGTCCTTTCTGACAAGTGCCAGGAACTGAAGGAGTTAAACGCCGGCTGGGCAAAGCTACATAGTGAAGGTCGCACCTCGGCTAGGAAGCAGACGGAGATCATGAAAGGGATCTTGAAGGAAAATCGTATGGCTATGGACCAACTTATCCAGTCCATGATGGACCGCTGGAACCTACAGCTGAAGCACGACATAGTACTGAAGGAGCTGGCCGATCTTAGGGAGGAAAACAGGTAGCTCCGGGCCAAGCTCGTTTGAACACAACATATGTCTATTTAGTACTGAATTGCCTGGTTTATCCTCTGCAGTGGTGATTTTGTAAGCGTGAACATAACTCTATGCATGATATGTGTGTTCGTCTGACATTAGTTTACTCGAGGATTGAGTTTGGCTTAGTTAAGAAAGCGCAACTGCAAGTCTTATAGTTAACTAGTTTCAGGCATTGGCACAACATAAATTATTCATCTCAAATTTCCTTTATCCTCTATAGTCTGTCCTTGTTCACCCTCGCGCGCCTTCTTCAGTTCCTTCGACAGATCCGCAATGCAGTACTCTAGCTTCTTCTTGTCTTTCCTGAGATGATCCCTCTCCTTTTCTGCATTATGAATCAGCAACCTATGACTATCCTGAAGCTTCTTTGCAGTTCCAACAACCAAGCTCCCATCAATTCTGTCAGTTAGCTCTAACTGCAAATTCTCGATTTCTTGTTCTAGCTCCTTATTTCGTACCGACAGATTGTAATTTTTTCCAGCTGCATCACTTACATCATTAAATCTCCCCGACCTTTCCAACTTATACATCTCCCATAATTGTGCCAAACATTTCTTAAGTGCATCTGGCCACTCAAGATCCACCCACTCTACTGCTTTACACACCGGGTCAACCTAAAAACACACACACTATAGTGTTATGAACATGCACGATACATTTTACTTCATGTCCCAGTTGCACATAATGTAAACAAACCTGATTTGTATAGCCCAAAAACCTTCTCCTAGTGTTACTGCCTTCGAATGCAACATATCTCCTCAGTTTTAGCCCATGGTCACATCGCACTTATCCATCGAGATCTAGGCCCTCCCATTCAGAGTCGTAGATCGTCCGTGGTACCTATAGGACGAAAAGCTGAAATCGAACACGATTGCATGCACATATGGAGCTCAGATCGAGAGATTTACCATTGCCTAACCCTAGCCCGAGAAAACAGAGGAACTCACATCGTGGAAGGAATACTCAATGTTAGAGAGAAGGTTGTCACTGCTCGACTGGTCGTCCTCGCCGTTCAAGGACAGCATGGCGAATGCGTCGTCGCAGGCGATAGCGTCGACGTCAGCGTTGGTGTCGGTGAGAGAGAGAGAGAGAGAGAGAGAGCAGCCCTTCTACCGCTGCAACAATGACTAAATTGGCATGTTACAATAGTTTAATGGATACTATGCCCTTTCCCTGGATTACTGTCTCCTGCCTAATATGGATTCTCTTCATACATTCTCATTTCAAATATTAAACCTGTACTCCCTCCACCCCAATTTCATTGCCTAACGAAAACATACTAGTATATTACATCATGTAAAGAAACAAAATCATGTCAACTACAAGGTACTTATGCATCACTTCTTCAGTCATGGTTTCACAAAACATTACATTACATTCTCTCAACAAACATAATCACATCATGGTTTCACAAAACATCACATTACAATCTCTCAACAAACATAATCACGGAAACAAGTATATTACATCAACTCAAGAAACAAAATCATGTCGACTACAAGGTACTTACGCATCACTTGTCCTGTCATGGTTTGGCAAAACATTACATTACAATCTCTCAACAAACATAATAACAAAAACAAGTAGAGTACATCATCTCAAGAAACATAATCATGTCAAGTACAATGTATTTATGTATCACTTGTCTAGTCATGGTTTCACAAAACATTACATTACATGTCCCAACAAACATAATAACAGAAACAAGTACGGTACATCATCTTAAGAAACATAATCATGTCAACTACAATGTACTTATGTCTTATTACAACAACGATGGTTTCAGTGAGTGACATGTCCGAAAATCTCAACAGCTCGCACATCATTATATCGCAATCTCTCAACAAACATAATCACAGAAACATGCTCGCACATCAATATTACAAATACAGGCAGGGGAACCCCGCGGTCCATATCACAAGCCTAGGGTAGCAGCTCTCATCAGATCTCATCAATGTCGACCACCTCATTTCGTTCAGCCACTACAGGGGCATCTACATCCACTATAACCTGTTCAACAACATCAGAAATGGTACCAAGGAAGAACACCTTCCTGGTTCGCTTCTTTCGTCGCATAATCTGCATATGATCTTCAGTATCCAAAACATCTATAAATTGATGCTTCTTATGATGCCACCATCGAATTTTTGCGGCCATGCACTTCCCACACTGGCCAGCTTCGGTCTAGGGTAGTAGGGTGTAACGCGTCTACCCGTCGAGATAGCGGCATGACTATTGATGAATGGCCTAAAACTTGGCAGAATGGCTCACAATGACACACCAAACAGTTATATCAATTCAATGAGCAGTGATGGCATGCTTGGGCATGCCTTCGGCACGGTAGACGACTAAAATCTAGGGTTTTAGGGGTGTTTCGCACAAGTACGGACGTATCGTCAGGCCAATTGTTCAAGGAATGTGCTCTACTTTTGCACATTTCTCCACCATGCCCTCACAAGCACTCACATCCCTTGTTTTACAAACAACATGTTTCTTGGCCATCCACTTCCCACACTGGACAGCTTCGGTCTAGGGTAGTAGGGTGTAACGCGTCTACCCGTCGGGATAGCGGCATGACTATTGATGAATGGCCTAAAACTTGGAAAAATGGCTCACAATGACACACCACACACTTATATCACTTCAATGAGCAGTGATGGCATGCTTGGGCATGCCTTTGGCACGGTAGACGACTAAAATCTAGGGTTTTAGGGGTGTTTCACACAAGTACGGACGAATCGTCAGGCCAAGTGTTCAAGGAATGTGCTCCCCTTTTGCACATTGCTCCACGATGCCCTCACAAGCACTAACATCCCTTGTTTTACAAACAACATGTTGCTTGGCCATGCACTTCCCACACTGGCCAGCTTCGGTCTAGGGTAGTAGGTTGTAATGCGTCTACCCGTCGGGATAGCGGCATGACTAATGTTGAATAGCCTCAAACTTGGCACAATGGCTCACAATGACACACCACACACTTATATCACTTCAATGAGCAGTGATGGCATGCTTGGGCATGCCTTCGACACGGTAGACGGCTAAAATCTAGGGTTTTAGGGGTGTTCCGCACAAGTACGGATGAATCGTCAGGCCAAGTGTTCAAGGAATGTGCTCTCCTTTTTCACATTGCTCCACCATGCCCTCACAAGCACTCACATCCCTTATTTTACAAACAACATGTTGCTTCACCATGCACTTCCCACACTGGCCAGCTTTAGTCTAGGGTAGTAGGGTGTAACGCGTCTACTCGTCGGGATAGCGGCATGACTATTGATGAATGGCCTAAAACTTGGCACAATGGCTCACAATGACACACCACACACTTAGATCACTTCAATGAGCAGCGATGGAATGCTTGGGCATGCCTTCGGCATGGTAGACGACTAAAATCTAGGGTTTTATGGGTGTTTCGCACAAGTACGGACAAATCGTCAGGCCAAGTGTTCAAGGAATATGCTCTCCTTTTTCACATTGCTCCACCATGCCCTCACAAGCACTCACATCCCTTGTTTTACAAACCACATGTTGCTTGTCCATGCACTTCCCACACTAGCCAGCTTCGGTCTAGGATAGTAGGGTGTAACGCGTCTACCCGTTGGGATAGCGGCATGACTATTGATGAATGGCCTCAAACCTGGCGCAATGGATCACAATGACAGACCACACACTTATATCACTTAAATGAGCAGTGATGGCATGCTTGGGTATGCCTTCGGCACGGTAGACGGCTAAAATCTAGGGTTTTACGGGTGTTTCGCTCAAGTACGGACGAATCGTCAGGCCAAGTATTCAAGGAATATGCTCCCCTTCTGCACATTGCTCCACGATGCGCTCACAAGCACTCACATCCCTTCTTTTACAAAGAACATGTTGCTTGGCCATGCACTTCCGACACTGGCCAGCTTCGGTCTAGGGTAGTAGGGTGTAACGCGTCTACCCGTCGGGATAGCGGCATGACCATTGATGAATGGACTCAAACTTGGCAGAATGGCTCACAATGACACACCACACAGTTATATCACTTCAATGAGCAGTGATGGCATGCTTGGGCATGCCTTCAGCACGGTAGACGGCTAAAATCTAGGGCTTTAGGGGTGTTTCGCACTAGTACGGGCGTATCGTCAGGCCAAGTTTTCAAGGAATGTGCTCTACTTTTGCACATTGCTCCACCATGCCCTCACAAACACTCACATCCCTTGTTTTACAAACAACATGTTTCTTGGCAATGCACTTCCCACACTGGCCAGCTTTGGTCTAGGGTAGTAGGGTGTTTCGCACAAGTACGGACGAATCGCCAGGCCAAGTGTTCAAGGAATGTTCTCCCCTTTTGCACATTGCTCCATGATGCCCTCACAAGCACTCACATCCCTTGTTTTACAAACAACATGTTGCTTGGCCATGCACTTCCCACACTAGCCATCTTCGGTCTAGGGTAGTAGGGTGTAACGCGTCTACCCGTCGGGATAGCAGCATGACTATTTATGAATGGCCTAAAACTTGGCACAATGCCTCACAATGACACGCCACACACTTATATCACTTCAATGAGCAGTGACGACATGCTTGGGCATGCCTTCGGCACGGTAGACGGCTAAAATCTAGGGTTTTAGGGGTGTTTCGCACAAGTACGGACGAATCGTCAGGCCAAGTGTTCAAGGAATGTTCTCTCCTTTTGCACATTGCTCCACCATGCCATCACAAGCACTCACATCCCTTATTTTAAAGACAACATGTTGCTTGGCCATGCACTTCCGACACTGGCCAGCTTCGGTCTAGGGTAGTAGGGTGTAACGCGTCTACCCGTCGGGATAGCGGCATGAATATTGATGAATGGACTCAAACTTGGCACAATGGATCATAATGACACACCACACACTTATATCACTTCAATGAGCAGTGATGTCATGCTTGGGCA
The DNA here is from genome assembly GCA_916181665.1 of Avena sativa. NCBI lineage: Eukaryota > Viridiplantae > Streptophyta > Magnoliopsida > Poales > Poaceae > Avena > Avena sativa. The sequence goes on along the minus strand of OV702289.1, from coordinate 534,440,790 downwards.
TGCCTTCGGCACGGTAGACGGCTAAAATCTAGGGTTTTAGGGGTGTTTCGCACAAGTACGGACGAATCGTCAGGCAAAGTGTTCAAGGAATATGCTCCCCTTCTGCATATTGCTCCATCATGCCCTCACAAGCACTCACATCCCTTATTTTACAAACAACATGTTGCTTGGCCATGCACTTCCCACACTGGCCAGCTTCGGTCTAGGGTAGTAGGGTGTAACGCGTCTACCCGTCGGGATAGCGGCATGACCATTGATGAATGGACTCAAACTTGGCATAATGGCTCACAATGACACACCACACAGTTATATCACTTCAATGAGCAGTGATGGCATGCTTCGGCATGCCTTCGGCACGGTAGACGGCTAAAATCTAGGGTTTTAGGGGTGTTTCGCACCAGTACGGGCGTATCGTCAGGCCAAGTGTTCAAGGAATGTGCTCTACTTTTGCACATTGCTCCACCATGCCCTCACAAACACTCACATCCCTTGTTTTACAAACAACATGTTTCTTGGCAATGCACTTCCCACACTGGCCAGCTTTGGTCTAGGGTAGTAGGGTGTAACGCGTCTACCCGTCAGGATAGCGGCATGACTATTGATGAATGGCCTCAAACTTGGCAGAATGGCTCACAATGACACACCACATAGTTATATCACTTCAATGAGCAGTGATGGCATGCTTGGGCATGCCTTCGGCACGGTAGACGGCTAAAATCTAGGGTTTTAGGGGTGTTTCGCACCAGTACGGGCGTATCGTCAGGTCAAGTGTTCAAGGAATGTGCTCTACTTTTGCACATTGCTCCACCATGCCCTCACAAACACTCACATCCCTTGTTTTACAAACAACATGTTTCTTGGCCATGCACTTCCCACACTGGCCAGCTTCGGTCTAGGGTAGTAGGGTGTAACGCGTCTACCCATCGGGATAGCGGCATGACTATTTATGAATGGCCTAAAACTTGGCACAATGCCTCACAATGACACGCCACACACTTATATCACTTCAATGAGCAGTGATGGCATGCCTTCGGCACGGTAGACGGCTAAAATCTAGGGTTTTAGGGGTGTTTCGCACAAGTACGGACGAATCGTCAGGCCAAGTGTTCAAGGAATGTTCTCCCCTTTTTCACATTGCTCCATGATGCCCTCACAAGCACTCACATCCCTTGTTTTACAAACAAAATGTTGCTTGGCCATGCACTTCCCACACTAGCCATCTTCGGTCTAGGGTAGTAGGGTGTAATGCGTCTACCCGTCGGGATAGCGGCATGACTATTGATGAATAGCCTCAAACTTGACACAATGGCTCCCAATGACACATCACACACTTATATCACTTCAATGAGCAGTGATGGCATGCTTGGGCATGCCTCCGGCACGGTAGACGGCTAAAATCTAGGGTTTTAGGGGTGTTTCGCACAAGTACGGACGAATCGTCAGGCAAAGTGTTCAAGGAATATGCTCCCCTTCTGCATATTGCTCCATCATGCCCTCACAAGCACTCACATCCCTTATTTTACAAACAACATGTTGCTTGGCCATGCACTTCCCACACTGGCCAGCTTCGGTCTAGGGTAGTAGGGTGTAACGCGTCTACCCGTCGGGATAGCGGCATGACCATTGATGAATGGCCTCAAACTTGGCAGAATGGCTCACAATGACACACCACACAGTTATATCACTTCAATGAGCAGTGATGGCATGCTTGGGCATGCCTTCGGCACGGTAGACGGCTAAAATCTAGGGTTTTAGGGGTGTTTCGCACCAGTACGGGCGTATCGTCAGGCCAAGTGTTCAAGGAATGTGCTCAACTTTTGCACATTGCTCCACCATGCCCTCACAAACACTCACATCCCTTGTTTTACAAACAACATGTTTCTTGGCAATGCACTTCCCACACTGGCCAGCTTTGGTCTAGGCTAGTAGGGTGTAACGCGTCTACCCGTCAGGATAGCGGCATGACTATTGATGAATGGCCTCAAACTTGGCAGAATGGCTCACAATGACACACCACATAGTTATATCACTTCAATGAGCAGTGATGGCATGCTTGGGCATGCCTTCGGCACGGTAGACGGCTAAAATCTAGGGTTTTAGGGGTGTTTCGCACCAGTACGGGCGTATCGTCAGGACAAGTGTTCAAGGAATGTGCTCTACTTTTGCACATTGCTCCACCATGCCCTCACAAACACTCACATCCCTTGTTTTACAAACAACATGTTTCTTGGCCATGCACTTCCCACACTGGCCAGCTTCGGTCTAGGGTAGTAGGGTGTAACGCGTCTACCCGTCGGGATAGCGGCATGACTATTTATGAATGGCCTAAAACTTGGCACAATGCCTCACAATGACACGCCACACACTTATATCACTTCAATGAGCAGTGATGGCATGCCTTCGGCACGGTAGACGGCTAAAATCTAGGGTTTTTGGGGTGTTTCGCACAAGTACGGACGAATCGTCAGGCCAAGTGTTCAAGGAATGTTCTCCCCTTTTTCACATTGCTCCATGATGCCCTCACAAGCACTCACATCCCTTGTTTTACAAACAACATGTTGCTTGGCCATGCACTTCCCACACTAGCCATCTTCGGTCTAGGGTAGTAGGGTGTAATGCGTCTACCCGTCGGGATAGCGGCATGACTATTGATGAATAGCCTCAAACTTGGCACAATGGCTCCCAATGACACATCACACACTTATATCACTTCAATGAGCAGTGATGGCATGCTTGGGCATGCCTTCGGCACGGTAGAAGGCTAAAATCTAGGGTTTTAGGGGTGTTTCGCACAAGTACGGACGAATCGTCAGGCCAAGTGTTCAAGAAATGTTCTCTCCTTTTGCACATTGCTCCACCATGCCCTCACAAGCACTCACATCCCTTATTTTAAAGACAACATGTTGCTTGGCCATGCACTTCCGACACTGGCCAGCTTCGGTCTAGGGTAGTAGGGTGTAACGCGTCTACCCGTCGGGATAGCGGCATGAATATTGATGAATGGACTCAAACTTGGCACAATGGATCATAATGACACACCACACACTTATATCACTTCAATGAGCAGTGATGTCATGCTTGGGCATGCCTTCGGCACGGTAGACGGCTAAAATCTAGGGTTTTAGGGGTGTTTCGCACAAGTACGGACGAATCGTCAAGCCAAGTGTTCAAGGAATATGCTCCCCTTCTGCATATTGCTCCACCATGCCCTCACAAGCACTCACATCCCTTATTTTACAAACAACATGTTGCTTGGCCATGCACTTCCCACACTGGCCAGCTTCGGTCTAGGGTAGTAGGGTGTAACGCGTCTACCCGTCGGGATAGCGGCATGACCATTGATGAATGGCCTCAAACTTGGCAGAATGGCTCACAATGACACACCACATAGTTATATCACTTCAATGAGAAGTGATGGCATGCTTGGGCATGCCTTCGGCACGGTAGACGGCTAAAATCTAGGGTTTTAGGGGTGTTTCGCACCAGTACGGGCGTATCGTCAGGACAAGTGTTCAAGGAATGTGCTCTACTTTTGCACATTGCTCCACCATGCCCTCACAAACACTCACATCCCTTGTATTACAAACAACATGTTTCTTGGCCATGCACTTCCCACACTGGCCAGCTTCGGTCTAGGGTAGTAGGGTGTAACGCGTCTACCCGTCGGGATAGCGGCATGACTATTTATGAATGGCCTAAAACTTGGCACAATGCCTCACAATGACACGCCACACACTTATATCACTTCAATGAGCAGTGATGGCATGCCTTCGGCACGGTAGACGGCTAAAATCTAGGGTTTTAGGGGTGTTTCGCACCAGTACGGGCGTATCGTCAGGACAAGTGTTCAAGGAATGTGCTCTACTTTTGCACATTGCTCCACCATGCCCTCACAAACACTCACATCCCTTGTATTACAAACAACATGTTTCTTGGCCATGCACTTCCCACACTGGCCAGCTTCGGTCTAGGGTAGTAGGGTGTAACGCGTCTACCCGTCGGGATAGCGGCATGACTATTTATGAATGGCCTACAATGCCTCACAATGACACGCCACACACTTATATCACTTCAATGAGCAGTGATGGCATGCCTTCGGCACGGTAGACGGCTAAAATCTAGGGTTTTTGGGGTGTTTCGCACAAGTACGGGCGTATCGTCAGGACAAGTGTTCAAGGAATGTGCTCTACTTTTGCACATTGCTCCACCATGCCCTCACAAACACTCACATCCCTTGTTTTACAAACAACATGTTTCTTGGCCATGCACTTCCCACACTGGCCAGCTTCGGTCTAGGGTAGTAGGGTGTAACGCGTCTACCCGTCGGGATAGCGGCATGACTATTTATGAATGGCCTAAAACTTGGCACAATGCCTCACAATGACACGCCACACACTTATATCACTTCAATGAGCAGTGATGGCATGCCTTCGGCACGGTAGACGGCTAAAATCTAGGGTTTTTGGGGTGTTTCGCACAAGTACGGACGAATCGTCAGGCCAAGTGTTCAAGGAATGTTCTCCCCTTTTTCACATTGCTCCATAATGCCCTCACAAGCACTCACATCCCTTGTTTTACAAACAACATGTTGCTTGGCCATGCACTTCCCACACTAGCCATCTTCGGTCTAGGGTAGTAGGGTGTAATGCGTCTACCCGTCGGGATAGCGGCATGACTATTGATGAATAGCCTCAAACTTGGCACAATGGCTCCCAATGACACATCACACACTTATATCACTTCAATGAGCAGTGATGGCATGCTTGGGCATGCCTTCGGCACGGTAGACGGCTAAAATCTAGGGTTTTAGGGGTGTTTCACACAAGTACGGACGAATCGTCAGGCCAAGTGTTCAAGGAATGTTCTCTCCTTTTGCACATTGCTCCACCATGCCCTCACAAGCACTCACATCCCTTATTTTAAAGACAACATGTTGCTTGGCCATGCACTTCCGACACTTGCCAGCTTCGGTCTAGGGTAGTAGGGTGTAACGCGTCTACCCGTCGGGATAGCGGCATGAATATTGATGAATGGACTCAAACTTGGCACAATGGATCATAATGACACACCACACACTTATATCACTTCAATGAGCAGTGATGTCATGCTTGGGCATGCCTTCGGCACGGTAGACGGCTAAAATCTAGGGTTTTAGGGGTGTTTCGCACAAGTACGGACGAATCGTCAAGCCAAGTGTTCAAGGAATATGCTCCCCTTCTGCATATTGCTCCACCATGCCCTCACAAGCACTCACATCCCTTATTTTACAAACAACATGTTGCTTGGCCATGCACTTCCCACACTGGCCAGCTTCGGTCTAGGGTAGTAGGGTGTAACGCGTCTACCCGTCGGGATAGCGGCATGAATATTGATGAATGGACTCAAACTTGGCACAATGGATCATAATGACACACCACACACTTATATCACTTCAATGAGCAGTGATGTCATGCTTGGGCATGCCTTCGGCACGGTAGACGGCTAAAATCTAGGGTTTTAGGGGTGTTTCGCACAAGTACGGACGAATCGTCAAGCCAAGTGTTCAAGGAATATGCTCCCCTTCTGCATATTGCTCCACCATGCCCTCACAAGCACTCACATCCCTTATTTTACAAACAACATGTTGCTTGGCCATGCACTTCCCACACTGGCCAGCTTCGGTCTAGGGTAGTAGGGTGTAACGCGTCTACCCGTCGGGATAGCGGCATGAATATTGATGAATGGACTCAAACTTGGCACAATGGATCATAATGACACACCACACACTTATATCACTTCAATGAGCAGTGATGTCATGCTTGGGCATGCCTTCGGCACGGTAGACGGCTAAAATCTAGGGTTTTAGGGGTGTTTCGCACCAGTACGGGCGTATCGTCAGGCCAATTGTTCAAGGAATGTGCTCTACTTTTGCACATTGCTCCACCATGCCCTCACAAACACTCACATCCCTTGTATTACAAACAACATGTTTCTTGGCCATGCACTTCCCACACTGGCCAGCTTCGGTCTAGGGTAGTAGGGTGTAACGCGTCTACCCGTCGGGATAGCGGCATGACTATTTATGAATGGCCTAAAACTTGGCACAATGCCTCACAATGACACGCCACACACTTATATCACTGCAATGAGCAGTGATGGCATGCCTTCGGCACGGTAGACGGCTAAAATCTAGGGTTTTAGGGGTGTTTCGCACAAGTACGGACGAATCGTCAGGCCAAGTGTTCAAGGAATGTTCTCCCCTTTTGCACATTGCTCCATGATGCCCTCACAAGCACTCACATCCCTTGTTTTACAAACAACATGTTGCTTGGCCATGCACTTCCCGCACTAGCCATCTTCGGTCTAGGGTAGTAGGGTGTAATGCGTCTACCCGTCGGGATAGCGGCATGACTATTGATGAATAGCCTAAAACTTGGCACAATGGCTCCCAATGACACATCACACACTTATATCACTTCAATGAGCAGTGATGGCATGCTTGGGCATGCCTTCGGCACGGTAGACGGCTAAAATCTGGGGTTTTAGGGGTGTTTCGCACAAGTACGGACGAATCGTCAGGACAAGTGTTCAAGGAATGTTCTCTCCTTTTGCACATTGCTCCACCATGCCCTCACAAGCACTCACATCCCTTATTTTACAAACAACATGTTGCTTGGCCATGCACTTCCCACACTGGCCAGCTTCGGTGTAGGGTAGTAGGGTGTAACGGGTCTACCCGTCGGGATAGCGGCATGACCATTGATGAATGGCCTCAAACTTGGCAGAATGGCTCACAATGACACACCACACAGTTATATCACTTCAATGAGCAGTGATGGCATGCTTGGGCATGCCTTCGGCACGGTAGACGGCTAAAATCTAGGGTTTTAGGGGTGTTTCGCACCAGTACGGGCGTATCGTCAGGCCAAGTGTTCAAGGAATGTGCTCTACTTTTGCACATTGCTCCACCATGCCCTCACAAACACTCACATCCCTTGTTTTACAAACAACATGTTTCTTGGCCATGCACTTCCCACACTGGCCAGCTTCGGTCTAGGGTAGTAGGGTGTAACGCGTCTACCCGTCGGGATAGCGGCATGACTATTGATGAATGGCCTAAAACTTGGCACAATGGCTCACAATGACACGCCACACACTTATATCACTTCAATGAGCAGTGATGGCATGCTTGGGCATGCCTTCGGCACGGTAGACGGCTAAAATCTAGGGTTTTAGGGGTGTTTCTCACAAGTACGGACGAATCGTCAGGCCAAGTGTTCAAGGAATGTGCTCCCCTTTTGCACATTGCTCCATGATGCCCTCACAAGCACTCACATCCCTTGTTTTACAAACAACAAGTTGCTTGGCCATGCACTTCCCACACTGGCCAGCTTCGGTCTAGGGTAGTAGAGTGTAATGCGTCTACCCGTCGGGATAGCGGCATGACTATTGATGAATAGCCTAAAACATGGCACAATGGCTCCCAATGACACATCACACACTTATATCACTTCAATGAGCAGTGATGGAATGCTTGGGCATGCCTTCGGCACGGTAGACGGTTAAAATCTAGGGTTTTAGGGGTGTTTCGCACAAGTACGGACGAATCGTCAGGCCAAGTGTTCAAGGAATATGCTCCCCTTCTGCATATTGCTCCACCATGCCCTCACAAGCACTCACATCCCTTATTTTACAAACAACATGTTGCTTGGCCATGCACTTCCCAAACTGGCCAGCTTCGGTCTAGGGTGGTAGGGTGTAACGCGTCTACCCGTCGGGATAGCGGCATGACCATTGATGAATGGCCTCAAACTTGGCAGAATGGCTCACAATGACACACCACACAGTTATATCACTTCAATGAGCAGTGATGGCATGCTTGGTCATGCCTTCGGCACGGTAGACGGCTAAAATCTAGGGTTTTAGGGGTGTTTCGCACCAGTACGGGCGTATCGTCAGGCCAAGTGTTCAAGGAATGTGCTCTACTTTTGCACATTGCTCCACCATGCCCTCACAAACACTCACATCCCTTGTTTTACAAACAACATGTTTCTTGGCCATGCACTTCCCACACTGGCCAGCTTCGGTCTAGGGTAGTAGGGTGTAACGCGTCTACCCGTCCGGATAGCGGCATGACTATTGATGAATGGCCTAATACTTGGCACAATGGCTCACAATGACACGCCACACACTTATATCACTTCAATGAGCAGTGATGGCATGCTTGGGCATGCCTTCGGCACGGTAGACGGCTAAAATCTAGGGTTTTAGGGGTGTTTCGCACAAGTACGGACGAATCGTCAGGCCAAGTGTTCAAGGAATGTGCTCCCCTTTTGCACATTGCTCCACGATGCCCTCACAAGCACTCACATCCCTTGTTTTACAAATAACATGTTGCTTGGCCATGCACTTCCCACACTGGCCAGCTTCGGTCTAGGGTAGTAGGGTGTAATGCGTCTACCCGTCGGGATAGCAGCATGACTATTGATGAATAGCCTAAAACTTGGCACAATGGCTCACAATGACACATCACACACTTATATCACTTCAATGAGCAGTGATGGCATGCTTGGGCATGCCTTCGGCACGGTAGACGGTTAAAAACTAGGGTTTTAGGGGTGTTTCACTCAAGTACGGACGAATCGTCAAGCCAAGTATTCAAGGAATATGCTCCCCTTCTGCACATTGCTCCATGATGCCCTCACAAGCACTCACATCCCTTATTTTACAAACAACATGTTGCTTGGCCATGCACTTCCCACACTGGCCAGCTTCGGTCTAGGGTAGTAGGGTGTAACGCGTCTACCCGTCGGGATAGCGGCATGACCATTGATGAATGGCCTCAAACTTGGAAGAATGGCTCACAATGACACACCACACAGTTATATCACTTCAATGAGCAGTGATGGCATGCTTGGGCATGCCTTCGGCACGGTAGACGGCTAAAATCTAGGGTTTTAGGGGTGTTTCGCACCAGTACGGGCGTATCGTCAGGCCAAGTGTTCAAGGAATGGGCTCTACTTTTGCACATTGCTCCACCATGCCCTCACAAACACTCACATCCCTTGTTTTACAAATAACATGTTTCTTGGCCATGCACTTCCCACACTGGCCAGCTTCGGTCTAGAGTAGTAGGGTGTAATGCGTCTACCCGTCGGGATAGCGGCATGACTATTGATGAATAGCCTCAAACTTGGCACAATGGCTCCCAATGACACATCACACACTTATATCACTTCAATGAGCAGTGATGGCATGCTTGGGCATGCCTTCGGCACGGTAGACGGCAAAAATCTAGGGTTTTAGGGGTGTTTCGCACAAGTACGGACGAATCGTCAGGCCAAGTGTTCAAGGAATGTACTCTCCTTTTGCACATTGCTCCACCATGCCCTCACAAGCACTCACATCCCTTGTTTTACAAACAACATGTTTCTTGGCCATGCACTTCCCACACTGGCCAGCTTCGGTCTAGGGTAGTAGGGTGTAACGCGTCTACCCGTCGGGATAGCGGTATGACTATTTATGAATGGCCTAAAACTTGGCACAATTGCTCACAATGACACATCACACACTTATATCACTTCAATGATCAGTGATGGCATGCTTGGGCATGCCTTCAGCACGGTAGAGGGCAAAAATCTAGGGTTTTAGGGGTGTTTCGCACAAGTACGGACGAATCGTCAGGCCAAGTGTTCAAGGAATGTGCTCTCCTTTTGCACATTGCTCCACCATGCCCTCACAAGCACTCACATCCCTTATTTTACATACAACATGTTGCTTGGCCATGCACTTCCCACATTAGCCAGCTTCGGTCTAGGGTAGTAGGGTGTAACGCGTCTACCCGTCGGGATAGCGGAATGAATATTGATGAATGGCCTCAAACTTGGCACAATGGTTCATAATGACACACCACACACTTATATCACTTCAATGAGCAGTGATGTCATGCTTGGGCATGCCTTTGGCACGGTAGACGGCTAAAATCTAGGGTTTTAGGGGTGTTTCGCACAAGTACGGATGAATCGTCAGGCCAAGTGTTCAAGGAATATGCTCCCCTTCTGCATATTGCTCCACCATGCCCTCACAAGCACTCACATCCCTTATTTTACAAACAACATGTTGCTTGGCCATGCACTTCCCACACTGGCCAGCTTCGGTCTAGGGTAGTAGGGTGTAACGCGTCTACCCGTCGGGATAGCGGCATGACCATTGATGAATGGCGTCAAACTTGGCAGAATGGCTCACAATGACACACCACACAGTTATATCACTACAATGAGAAGTGGTGGCATGCTTGGGCATGCCTTCGGCACGGTAGACGGCTAAAATCTAGGGTTTTAGGGGTGTTTCGCACCAGTACGGGCGTATCGTCAGGCCAAGTGTTCAAGAAATGTGCTCTACTTTTGCACATTGCTCCACCATGCCCTCAAAAACACTCACATCCCTTATTTTACATACAACATGTTTCTTGGCCATGCACTTCCCACACTCGCCAGCTTCGGTGTATGGTAGTAGGGTGTAACGCGTCTACCCGTCAGGATAGCGGCATGACTATTGATGAATGGCATAAAACTTGGCACAATGGCTCACAATGACACGCCACACACTTATATCACTTCAATGAGCAGTGATGGCATGCTTGGGCATGCCTTCGGCACGGTAGACGGCTAGAATCTAGGGTTTTAGGGGTGTTTCGCACAAGTACGGACGAATCGTCAGGCCAAGTGTTCAAGGAATGTGCTCCCCTTTTGCACATTGCTCCATGATGCCCTCACAAGCAATCACATCCCTTGTTTTACAAACAACATGTTGCTTGGCCATGCACTTCCCACACTGGCCAGCTTCGGTCTAGGGTAGTAGGGTGTAATGCGTCTACCCGTCGGGATAGCGGCATGACTATTGATGAATAGCCTAAAACTTGGCACAATGGCTCACAATGACACATCACACACTTATATCACTTCAATGAGCAGTGATGGCATGCTTGGGCATGCCTTCGGCACGGTAGACGGCTAAAATCTAGGGTTTTAGGGGTGTTTCGCACAAGTACGGACGAATCGTCAGGCCAAGTGTTCAAGGAATGTTCTCTCCTTTTGCACATTGATCCACCATGCCCTCACAAGCACTCACATCCCTTATTTTAAAGACAACATGTTGCTTGGCCATGCACTTCCGACACTGGCCAGCTTCGGTCTAGGGTAGTAGGGTGTAACGCGTCTACCCGTCGGGATAGCGGCATGAATATTGATGAATGGACTCAAACTTGGCACAATGGATCATAATGACACACCACACACTTATATCACTTCAATGAGCAGTGATGTCATGCTTGGGCATGCCTTCGGCACGGTAGACGGCTAAAATCTAGGGTTTTAGGGGTGTTTCGCACAAGTACGGACGAATCGTCAGGCCAAGTGTTCAAGGAATATGCTCCCCTTCTGCATATTGCTCCACCATGCCCTCACAAGCACTCACATCCCTTATTTTACAAACAACATGTTGCTTGGCCATGCACTTCCCACACTGGCCAGCTTCGGTCTAGGGTAGTAGGGTGTAACGCGTCTACCCGTCGGGATAGCGGCATGACCATTGATGAATGGCCTCAAACTTGGCAGAATGGCTCACAATGACACACCACACAGTTATATCACTTCAATGAGCAGTGATGGCATGCTTGGGCATGCCTTCGGCACGGTAGACGGCTAAAATCTAGGGTTTTAGGGGTGTTTCGCACCAGTACGGGCGTATCGTCAGGCCAAGTGTTCAAGGAATGTGCTCTACTTTTGCACATTGCTCCACCATGCCCTCACAAACACTCACATCCCTTGTTTTACAAACAACATGTTTCTTGGCCATGCACTTCCCACACTGGCCAGCTTTGGTCTAGGGTAGTAGGGTGTAACGCGTCTACCCGTCGGGATAGCGGCATGACTATTGATGAATGGCCTCAAACTTGGCAGAATGGCTCACAATGACACACCACACAGTTATATCACTTCAATGAGCAGTGATGGCATGCTTGGGCATGCCTTCGGCACGGTAGACGGCTAAAATCTAGGGTTTTAGGGGTGTTTCGCACCACTACGGGCGTATCGTCAGGACAAGTGTTCAAGGAATGTGCTCTACTTTTGCACATTGCTCCACCATGCCCTCACAAACACTCACATCCCTTGTTTTACAAACAACATGTTTCTTGGCCATGCACTTCCCACACTGGCCAGCTTCGGTCTAGGGTAGTAGGGTGTAACGCGTCTACCCGTCGGGATAGCGGCATGACTATTTATGAATGGCCTAAAACTTGGCACAATGCCTCACAATGACACGCCACACACTTATATCACTTCAATGAGCAGTGATGGCATGCTTGGGCATGCCTTCGGCACGGTAGACGGCTAAAATCTAGGGTTTTAGGGGTGTTTCGCACAAGTACGGACGAATCGTCAGGCCAAGTGTTCAAGGAATGTTCTCCCCTTTTGCACATTGCTCCATGATGCCCTCACAAGCACTCACATCCCTTGTTTTACAAACAACATGTTGCTTGGCCATGCACTTCCCACACTAGCCATCTTCGGTCTAGGGTAGTAGGGTGTAATGCGTCTACCCGTCGGGATAGCGGCATGACTATTGATGAATAGCCTCAAACTTGTCACAATGGCTCCCAATGACACATCACACACTTATATCACTTCAATGAGCAGTGATGGCATGCTTGGGCATGCCTTCGGCACGGTAGACGGCTAAAATCTAGGGTTTTAGGGGTGTTTCGCACAAGTACGGACGAATCGTCAGGCCAAGTGTTCAAGGAATGTTCTCTCCTTTTGCACATTTCTCCACCATTCCCTCACAAGCACTCACATCCCTTATTTTACAAACAACATGTTGCTTGGCCATGCACTTCCCACACTGGCCAGCTTCGGTCTAGGGTAGTAGGGTGTAACGCGTCTACCCGTCGGGATAGCGGCATGAATATTGATGAATGGACTCAAACTTGGCACAATGGATCATAATGACACACCACACACTTATATCACTTCAATGAGCAGTGATGTCATGCTTGGGCATGCCTTCGGCACGGTAGACGGCTAAAATCTAGGGTTTTAGGGGTGTTTCGCACAAGTATGGACGAATCGTCAGGCCAAGTGTTCAAGGAATGTGCGTCCCTTTTGCACATTGCTCCACGATGCCCTTACAAGCACTCACATCCCTTGTTTTACAAACAACATGTTGCTTGGCCATGCACTTCCCACACTAGCCAGCTTCGGTCTAGGGTAGTAGGGTGTAATGCGTCTACCCGTCGGGATAGCGGCATGACTATTGATGAATAGCCTCAAACTTGGAACAATGGCTCATAATGACACACCACACACTTATATCACTTCAATGAGCAGTGATGGCATTCTTGGGCATGCCTTCGGCATGGTAGACAGCTAAAATCTAGGGTTTTAGGGGTGTTTCGCACAAGTACGGACGAATCGTCAGGCCAAGTTTTCAAGGAATGTGCTCTCCTTTTGCACATTGCTCCACCATGCCCTCACAAGCACTCACATCCCTTGTTTCACAAACAACATGTTGCTTGGCTATGCACTTCCCATACTAGCCAGCTTCGATCTAGGATAGTAGGGTGTAACGCGTCTACCCGTCGGGATAGCGGCATGACTATTGATGAATGGCCTCAAACCTGGCACAATGGATCACAATGACACACCACACACTTATATCACTTCAATGAGCAGTGATGGCATGCTTGCGCATACCTTCGGCACGGTAGACGGCTAAAATCTAGGGTTTTAGGGGTGTTTCGCACAAGTACGGACGAATCGTCAGGCCAAGTGTTCAAGGAATATGCTCCCCTTCTGCAAATTGCTCCACCATGCCCTCAAAAGCACTCACATCCCCTTCTTTTACAAACAACATGTTGCTTGGCCATGCACTTCCCACACTGGCCAGCTTCGGTCTAGGGTAGTAGGGTGTAACGCGTCTACCTGTCGGGATAGCGGCATGACTATTGCTGAATGGCCTAAAACTTGGCACAATGGCTCACAATGACACACCACACACTTATATCACTTCAATGAGCAGTGATGGCATGCTTGGGCATGCCTTCGGCACGGTAGACGGCTAAAATCTAGGGTTTTAGGGGTGTTTCGCACAAGTACGGACGAATCGTCAGGCCAAGTGTTCAAGGAATGTTCTCCCCTTTTGCACATTGCTCCACGATTCCCTCACAAGCACTCACATCCCTTCTTCTACAAACAACATGTTGCTTGGCCAAGCACTTCCCACACTGGCCAGCTTCGGTCTAGGGTAGTAGGGTGTAATGCGTCTACCCGTCGGGATAGCGGCATGACTATTGATGAATAGCCTCCAACTTGGCACAATGGCTCACAATGACACACCACACACTTATATCACTTCAATGAGCAGTGATGGCATGCTTGGGCATGCCTTCGGCACGGTAGACGGCTAAAATCTAGGGTTTTAGGGGTGTTTCGCACAAGTACGGACGAATCGTCAGGCCAAGTGTTCAAGGAATGTGCTCTCCTTTTGCACATTGCTCCACCATGCCCTCACAAGCACTCACATCCCTTATTTTACAAACAACATGTTGCTTCAGCATGCACTTCCCACACTTGCCAGCTTCAGTCTAGGGTAGTAGGGTGTAACGCGTCTACCCGTCAGGATAGCGGCATGACTATTGATGAATGGCCTCAAACTTGGCACAATGGCTCACAATGACACACCACACACTTATATCACTTCAATGAGCAGTGATGGAATGCTTGGGCATGCCTTCGGCATGGTAGACGGCTAAAATCTAGGGTTTTAGGGGTGTTTCGCACAAGTACGGACGAATCGTCAGGCCAAGTGTTCAAGGAATATGCTATCCTTTTGCACATTTCTCCAACATGCCCTCACAATCACTCACATCCCTTGTTTTACAAACAACATGTTGCTTGGCCATGCACTTCCCACACTGGCCAGCTTCGGTCTAGGATAGTAGGGTGTAACGTGTATACCCGTCGGGATAGCGGCATGACTATTGATGAATGGCCTCAAACCTGGCACAATGGATCACAATGACACACCACACACTTATATCACTTCAATGAGCATTGATGGCATGCTTGGGCATGCCATCGGCACGGTAGACGACTAAAATCTAGGGTTTTAGGGGTGTTTCGCACAAGTACGGACGAATCGTCAGGCCAAGTGTTCAAGGAATATGCTCCCCTTCTGCACATTGCTCCACCATGCCCTAACAAGCACTAACATCCCTTCTTTTACAAACAACATGTTGCTTGGCCATGCACTTCCCACACTGGCCAGCTTCGGTCTAGGGTAGTAGGGTGTAACGCGTCTACCCGTCGGGATAGCGGCATGACTATTGATGAATGGCCTCAAACTTGGCAGAATGGCTCACAATGACACACCACACACTTATATCACTTCAATGAGCAGTGATGGCATGCTTGGGCATGCCTTCGGCACGGTAGACGGCTAAAATCTAGGGTTTTAAGGGTGTTTCGCAAAAGTACGGACGTATCGTCAGGCCAAGTGTTCAAGGAATGTGCTCTACTTTTGCACATTGCTCCACCATGCCCTCACAAGCAATCACATCCCTTGTTTTACAAACAACATGTTTCTTGGCCATGCATTTCCCACACTGGCCAGCTTCGGTCTAGGGTAGTAGGGTGTAACGCGTCTACCCGTCGGGATAGAGGCATGACTATTGATAAATGGCCTAAAACTTGGCACAATGGCTCACAATGACACACCACACACTTATATAACTTCAATGAGCAGTGATGGCATGATTGGGCATGCCTTCGGCACTGTAGACGGCTAAAATCTAGGGTTTTAGGGGTGTTTCGCACAAGTACGGACGAATCGTCAGGCCAAGTGTTCAAGGAATGTGCTCCCCTTTTGCACATTGCTCCACGATGCCCTCACAAGCAGTCACATCCCTTGTTTTACAAACAACATGTTGCTTGGCCATGCACTTCCCACACTGGCCAGCTTCGGTCTAGGGTAGCAGGGTGTAATGCGTCTACCCGTCGGGATAGCGGCATGACTATTGATGAATAGCCTCAAACTTGGCACAATGGCTCACAATGACACACCACACACTTATATCACTTCAATGAGCAGTGATGGCATGCTTGGGCATGCCTTCGGCACTGTAGACGGCTAAAATCTAGGGTTTTAGGGGTGTTTCGCACAAGTACGGACGAATCATCAGGCCAAGTGTTCAAGGAATGTGCTCTCCTTTTACACATTGCTCCACCATGCCCTCACAAGCACTCACATCCCTTATTTTACAAACAACACGTTGCCTCACCATGCACTTTACACACTGGCCAGCTTCAGTCTAGGGTAGCAGGGTGTAACGCGTCTACCCGTCGGGATAGCGACATGACTATTGATGAATGGCCTCAAACTTGGCACAATGGCTCACAATGACACACCACACACTTATATCACTTCAATGAGCAGTGATGGATTGCTGGGGCATGCCTTCGGCACGGTAGACGGCTAAAATCTAGGGTTTTAGGGGTGTTTCGCACAAGTACGGACGAATCGTCAGGCCAAGTGTTCAAGGAATATGCTCTCCTTTTGCAGATTGCTCCACCATGACCTCAAAAGCACTCGCATCCCTTGTTTTACAAACAACATGTTGCTTGGCCATGCAGTTCCCACACTGGCCAGCTTCGGTCTAGGGTAGTAGGGTGTAACGCGTCTACCCGTCGGGATAGTGGCATGAGTATTGATGAATGGCCTCAAACTTGGCATAATGGCTCACAATGACACACCACACACTTATATCACTTCAATGAGCAGTGATGGCATGCTTGGGCATGCCTTCGGCATGGTAGACGGCTAAAATCTCGAGTTTTAGGGGTGTTTCGCACAAGTATAGATGAATCGTTAGGCCAAGTGTTCAAGGAATGTGCTCTCCTTTTGCACATTTCTCCACCATGCCCTCACAAGCACTCACATCCATTGTTTTACAAACAACATGTTGCTTGTCCATGCACTTCCCACACTGGCCAGCTTCGGTCTAGGGTAGTAGGGTGTAACGCGTCTACCCGTCGGGATAGAGGCATGACTATTGATGAATGGCCTAAAACTTGGCACAATGGCTCACAATGACACACCACACACTTATATAACTTCAATGAGAAGTGATGGCATGATTGGGCATGCCTTCGGCACTGTAGACGGCTAAAATCTAGGGTTTTAGGGGTGTTTCGCACAAGTACGGACGAATTGTCAGGCCAAGTGTTCAAGGAATGTGCTCCCCTTTTGCACATTGCTCCACGATGCCCTCACAAGCACTCACATCCCTTGTTTTACAAACGACATGTTGCTTGGCCATGCACTTCCCACACTAGCCAGCTTCGGTCTAGGGTAGCAGGGTGTAATGCGTCTACCCGTCGGGATAGCGGCATGACTATTGATGAATAGCCTCAAACTTGGCACAATGACACACCACACACTTATATCACTTCAATGAGAAGTGATGGCATGCTTGGGCATACCTTCAGAACGGTAGACGGTTAAAATCTAGGGTTTTAGGGGTGTTTCGCACAAGTACGAACGAATCGTCAGGCCAAGTGTTCAAGGAATGTGCTCTCCTTTTGAACATTGCTCCACCATACCCTCACAAGCACTCACATCGCTTATTTTACAAACAACATGTTGCTTCACCATGCACTTCCCATACTGGCCAGCTTCAGTCTAGGGTAGTAGGGTGTAACGCGTCTACCCGTCGGGATAGCGGCATGACTATTAATCAATGGCCTCAAACTTGGCACAATGGCTCACAATGACACACCACACACTTATATCACTTCAATGAGCAGTGATAGAATGCTTGGGCATGCCTTCGACACGGTAGACGGCTAAAATCTAGGGTTTTAGGGGTGTTTCGCACAAGTACGGACGAATTGTCAGGACAAGTGTTCAAGGAATATGATCTCCTTTTGCACATTGCTCCACTGTGCCTTCGCAAGCACTCACATCCCTTGTTTTACAAACAACATGTTGCTTGGCCATGCACTTCCCACACTGGCCAGCTTCGGTCTAGGGTAGTAGGGTGTAACGCGTCTACCCGTCGGGATAGCGGCATGACTATTGATGAATAGCCTCAAACTTGGCACAATGGCTCACAATTACACACTACAAACTTATATCACTTCAATGAGCAGTGATGGAATGCTTGGGCATGCCTTCGGCACGGTAGACGGCTAAAATCTAGGGTTTTAGGGGTGTGTCGCACAAGTACGGACGAATCGTCAGGCCAAGTGTTCAAGGAATATGCTCTCCTTTTGCACTTTCCTCCACCATGAACTCACAAGCATGTACTATAAAATGGAGGCAATTTTAAGATTGTTGAAAAATTCACATGTCTACAAAATAGACCGTTTATTCCCACCTGAGAGGGCCATTACTAATAAGTCCAGGTTTTCAATTATTTTTTAAATATTTTAAAAAAAATAATCTAAGATGTCCGTATTATTAGAAACACAACCGTATTTTTTTTTGTCATTTTCGAACATATGGTTATTCGATTTATATTAAAATTCAAAATTAAATATATTAGGTTGGGCCGGCCCACTAGAAGGATCCAAAGGAAAATTCGGCCATTAGGATAACTGCCTTATTAAACCAGGACTATTTACCTACCGCACGTACACATTCCGTTAGATCTAGCCGTCACCTTATCTCATCACCTCGTCTTATCTGAAACTGGACGGGAGAGAGCTTCGTCAACGACGGTCCCTAGGAGGTAGTTTTGGAGATCCTCGGTCGCCATGGCGCAGGTACGTAAATTCGAAGCCCTGTCAACAATCTATATTTAGGTTAACTTACTGTCCACAGACAACACGGACATACGATAGATCTATGAGGATGTAGATCTAATCCTCGCAATTTTTTGTTTCGTCGTGAAAAATTCGGATTTATAATTACCCGAATTGTTCGAAAATATAGATCTAAATGTGTTCGTCATAGATCTAGTCTAAGCTGATCACGCAAGTGCATTTTAGCATCGACGCAATTTTAGCCGCCGGCCGTTCCATCTTCTTTTCCACGTAGGCTAATGGCCGGTGTTATCCCATGCGGACTGTGTCCTAGGGAGCAAAAATCAATTGGGTGATGGGATGCTCGGCTACTTTTAATTTTCAACTCATACTGTTTGTATCTCTTAGCGTGAATGTAAAAGTTTAGAATTATTCATGCCGTAATATGACATGAGACTTAATTATTCTTCTATATTCCGCCAAGTTCCATTACGTGTTACCGCAGCTGAGATCCATGCTATCATCAAAAGGAAGAAAAAGGTTGTTTTTGTCAGGGTAAGCATTTTGTGCCAATTTTATTTTGTAAGCAATTGATATATTGGATGTCGCTGATGTGTGCAAAAATAAATTAAGGTCGTAGAATAAAAAGCGAGCATGATTTTGAAGGTTTCCTTGAGTTTGGCAATCGCGTGAAGATGACTGAGAAAGAATTTGATGAACTTAAGTGACTAGTCGAGACTGACATGCCAAAAGACCCGTTTTATGTATGCACCATCAAAAAATCCAACATAGTGAAAAATAAAGCTAAAATGTTAACTCTTCCGTACATACGAACTTTTTCACATTTATTTCTTTGCATAAATGTGAAATAATTTGTATAACTGGTTTGTCAAATCTATGTGCAGTACTTTTTAAGGAGCTTCACCATGATGCATATTGTTACAAACATTCAATTGCCAGCAGATATAAAAACCCATTCTAGAAATAGAAAAGTTGCACACGTTAAGTTGGTGATGAACAAGTCTCAAGTAAATGGAGTACCTAAAGGAGGTACCATGATTACAACAAACTAGATGGACCTTGTTAGGCAGAATGGTATGAGAGTTAACCAGAAATTCGTGTTCTAGTTCCGTCGTGGGGATAATGGTAGTACGAAGCTACTGGTTGATCAAGTGTGAAATCAACCTCAAATTCGTGTTCTAGTTCTATATTATGCTTATGTACTCTCATGTTTGTGAAACACTTATGTAACTATTATGGCTTACTAAGTTCGGTCTATATGAAATTATTAAGTAATCATCATTTCATGTTATGTTCACAATTGTTGATGCTTCATTTGGGTTCCTCGCCATTAACCCATGTTATAGTTTTGCATCTGGTTTTATCTAAACCTTTTCTTATATTGCTGATTTTTCATTTGGGGTTTCTCGCCATGAACACGTGTCGGTGATCCTTTGGTAGGACTCGTATGTGCCTTACACATCCTTTGCGATGTAGGTATTAAAAGTACTTTAAAGATAGGAGCAACACTCCCATCGTATGAAGTTGATTCGATCTGTTTATTAATTAAAGTTCGTATTGTGCATATAAAATTCAGAAAAACCATATAAATAAGAACAAACGCATAAAAATATAAAAAACAAGCCACTCAAAATTATTAACCCTATAGGCCCAATTAACTACCTACAACTGGCTTAACGTCTCTGTAATCATACAGGGCGTAGTTATCGGCACGTCGATCGTCCATCAACCCACGACTCAACCTAGGTAGGCCGCCTCTCACCGCTGCCTCCATTACGAGCCGCCCTCGTCGTCCCACATTGCCACCTCCCTTCTCCACCCCTCTCGTCTGTCTTCTAGGGATCGACGCCGCCTGTCACCACTTCATCCTCGCAGGACTCCCTTTCGCCGTCTGTCATTCATGCCACCCTTTGCTGCCTCTTCTCATATGTCGTCCAGGTAATGATTCCATGTCTCATCGATTGTTTGTCGTGTATACAAGATGCTCATATAGGTTTGTGGGAATCTGTTGTAGATTTAGATGGAGAAACATTAACACATTCTCTAAATGATTCGTGCAGAATGGAAGATTTAGATGAGGAGATATTTTGTAACTACATAAGATGGTCAGATTTGGTAGCCGGCTTTACAAGCGTGCAACATGTGAGATTTACCAGCACTTCTTTGCGGCCGATGTTGAACGTGCCACGAATCACGATGTGGAAAAACTTAATCTAATTCATCATTGAGTTGTTCAATCCATCGTCTAGCACTTTCGTCATAAAAGAAGGATCAGGAGAAATAGTAGAAACTTGTGAGGACGTAGAACATATTTATGGTTTACGTAACCAAGGTTATTCTGCATTTCAAATTATAAAGGATGATGGTCAAAATAATATGCATAACATATCCCCATATTTTCTCAGCAAGTCAAGCGGTTATATAGTGAAAATAGATTTGATTAATGACATAAAGAGTGAGAAGGCATCCGATGACAACTTTGTCCGCAAAGTAGTGCATGTGCTAATTGGTCTTGTCATAGCCCCATCGAGTAACGTAACTGTACTTAAGACCTTCTACTGTTTAGTGGAAGATGTTCCTCGTATTTTTCAGATTAACTGGAATTACTTCACACTGAATTTTCTCATATATAGTTTGAAGGATAGCTTTGTAGGATCTACTATGAGAGAATGGCCCAAAGAAAATCTAGGTCTAACACAGGTATATATGTTAAGTCAAACAATCATCATTTTTTATGTTCAGCTCTCGATGTAAAACTAAATTTATTTGTCTGTACAATTTGTTTGTAGTTTCTTTACTGGGAGAAGTAGGTGATCGTTGATGATCCTACTTATATTCCCCCTGTGTCCATTCGGCCACTAATGAAAAACTGGACAGAAGACGAATCAGAAAGGAGATGTTGATGTGATTATAAGAATGGCCGATGCCTCGGAAACAACGCTAAAGTGATGGTAGTCAGTTTAATCATTCTTTTGATATGCCACCATACATAGCTCGTGTTTGTATTTTTAATTTGTATAATTTGTTCATTTTTGTAACATGCAGATCCGTAATAATATTAGGGAGCAATATAAGAAAAAGAGTGTGCAAAAACCATCAATAAATGGTGAACAATCAGGTTCAAACAAACGGGGCAGTAACATGGACTTGCTATTCGAACGTATGACGACGGATTTGAAAAATCACATGGACATGAAGATAGCACTTGTACCGCAGATATGTGCAGAGGTGATACGATCTATATTTTATGTGTTGTTTCATGTTGATGATAACGATACTACACTATGAATGAAAACATAGTACTTAATATTTTTTGTTATGCAGGAGTTTCTAAAATTATTAAATACAAATGGTGTCATGTACAAACCAACTGAAGCATTAAAGTCGGACAAAGGAGAAGATGATGAAGATGTAAAATCTGTTCCTAGTAAATCACAATCAGGCAAAGAATTTGTCTATAAACATGGTAATAAAGAAGCCAAGCTTGATGACATTCTGAGAAAAACATCGGCTAATTCTGAAGCAGCCATTGTGGATGATCTATTTGGTGGTGACAGTTACGTCACACCGTTGAAGGAAAAACGTATGCCGACGACTGCTGTTGACATGCCAATGAACAGACCATACCACCTTCAGAAGATGGATGGTACAGAGGAGAATCCGTGGGATGTAAATAAAAATACCAAGTTTGCATCGTCACCGGAGGTACCGTCATGTATTCTTGGTACTCAGAAGGATACACCAAATGGTGCACAGAGCGGTGTCGTGCAGAACGATGCACGCAATGATATGACTTGTACCGCGGAGAAGGAAGATGCAACAAAGTGTGGTAATTCTATTGATAGCGGAAAAAAGGAAATTGACAATGGTCTAGACAAAAGGAAACGTGTACCCAAGGGTAATAGTAAGTATGGCTCCCCATTATATGAGCGACAGAAACAACCGAAACTTAAATCAAAAAATACGAAAGGTATAAAGCTTTATAGATTTCATTAATTATTTTTATGCAGCAAACAAAATGGTTCATCGCGGTAACTTGTTTGTTTTCATAAATCTTATGCAGCGATGTTATTTGAACAGCATGATATTGGGGAATGTTACACTATGTTAACACCTGCTGAAATAGAAGGTGCTATGAAATATGTTTCAACTTTGGCGAGGATCCCCAAAGAAGCTGTAAAAAGGGTGTACCAGAACGCAGATGAGGCTATCTTGTCTTCGAAAAATCTTAATGATGTCCTTATAAAAGAATGGCTTAGTACTGCTGTAAGTTATTCGCTAACCTATTATACTGTTATTTTATAACAAAGCAGTATGAACATGCAATCATTGTACAACTATTATTTGCAGATACTTGATGCCTACATTCTAGAGCTGGCTCCCCGTCTTGACTATGATCGGCACATATGTGGACCGTTGAGGTCAACCTATCTTATCAATGAAGCCATTAAAATGTACAAAACGAAAAAAAACTTGAAAAAGTTTGACGTAGAAGAAGTGCCAAGACCAGGAGCTGTAGGAAGGGTTATTAATGAATATTTTCCGTGTGACAAGGTAAACAATGTTGTTTTATAAAGTTAATATTATTGTTAACTATTTGGAATCCTACATAGTACATGCTAGTGATCTTATTTTGTAGGCATATTTTCCTCTGAATATACGCGGAGAACATTATATGACAGTTGTAATGCATAACAACAAGAAGGAGTTCCAGGTCCTTGACCCTAAGTATAATTTAACCTATTCGCATGCGGTTGTGGATGACTTGGTATTATCTACTTTTCTCATCAAAACCGTGTTTTCTTTTGGCGTTTCACTAACTCTTAATTTTTTGCAGAAAGGACAAATTGCACTAGACATATGGTGGACAAACAAAACTACACACAAACAATTTCCTAACATTGATACTTGGCCTATTAAAAAATATGAAATTGGAAAGCAAGATGATTCGTAAGTACTTTTGAATCATATCACTTTAGCACTACTGATGTCGTAAATGAATTTTATTTCATCATATATGGCAGCAACTCATGCGGATTATGGGTATTGCAATGTCTAGAGCACTGGGACGGAGATCGTATGACTAAGAACATTTCTCAGGTCTGTACACTATTCCTTTGTATAGTCACAAAAATCAATATGATTACAATTCAATTTATAAACTCTTCTATATGGTACTGTAGACAACAATCGAGGAATCAAGAGGACCTACCATTGCAACGATTCTTCTATCTAGAAGAAACAAACTAGAGGCTGTGAAAAGGAAAGTCAGATCAGTGATTAATAACAGTGTACCTCGAGAATTTACTAGTCCATGGAGGTTTCCATACCTGGTAAATTCATATTAATTTGTAAAACAGTTTATTATTTGTATTTTACGACAACAGTCCATATCCTGTTGTGTCGGATCAACTCAAAACTAAGAAATGGTTTGGTTGTTTAACTTGTTTGTTTCGACCCAAATTAGTTGTTCACGTTGAAAAACTAGTTCATTTCTTTCAACCAAGCGCCTTTTAATATACATAGCGTGCTCTACATATTTTAATATATTTAGCTTGATCTGCATATTTTGGTGAAATCAAACTAAATGGGCACGAACAAAGTATAAAAACAACGAGATAGATATAATATAGGAGGGGGCATCCCTTACAACATAGAAAACATACATAGAGGGGCATATATGCCCAAGCAAAATACATGAAAATAAACACTATAGATGGTACTGAACCCTAGCATAACAGTGGTTCACTACTTGGACTCTCTCCTCCCTCTTGCTCTTGCTCCCCTCCTCGATCCCATCTCCTCGGCGCTGCCCCAGCCCTCACTCTTCCTCGGGGTTTTACGGAAGAGTGTGCATCCCGTTGACGGTGGGGAAGGTATTGTCGAAGTTCGTGAAGATGTTGAAGGTGGTGAAGAAGATCTACTTTCACCCACACCAGTAGACCTCGCCGAGGAGAAGATATGCATCATACTGGTTGGTGAAGTGCACCGTGAGGCCTACCGCAAGGCCTCCGAGGGCATAGTGATCTTCGAGGCGGAACATGGCCAGAGAGCCAGGTCGGAGGTGGCGATAGCCGAAGCTAAGGAAGGCGTAGGCCAACTCCCTCGGGGACCTCAACCTTGAGTTCGCCCATACTCGGAGGGACCCCACAACAACGACCCCGGTGGGGTAGGTCCTCTCCGTCACGGTGCGAGGCGGACGGAAGGTAGCACCGTTGAACTGCATGGTGCCAGCGGACGACGGATCTTGCTAGGAGGCGGACGGTGGACCTTAGTGAAGAAGAAGGGCTTGGCAGATGGATGGGGTGGAGTGTGGGAGAGGATGCTGTGGAGATATGGAATTTTAAATAGCCTCGAGCACTGCTTGAACAAGATTAGTGAGTAACTGCACGACGCGTCGGATGCTCTGCGTGTGTATTGGTGCGAAACGAGGCGTGGCCGTATCCATCACGCGTGTTGTCTCGGTTTCCATGCTCTCTGAATCGCTGCGTCGCTAATTGATGCACTGATTCAACAAGTCTGAAACAAGCGCAGTCCCTGTGTCGTAAAGTATGAAACGAGCGATGCATGCTACGTCGATCGACGTGTCCGCTCAGCTGCGCGCCCATGCATGCATGCATCCATGGTGGGGACAGGGCCTAATCCGGAATCCCACGGCCCAACGGTCCAACGACCGCTACATTAGAACGTGTATTAATGAGGTGGGCGTTTTCCATGCATGCGCCATGCAGCATCGTAGCGTGTCTAGTGCACATCGCTGCAGCCTCGTAGCCTAGCTACTTGCACGTCTTTTTTCGCTGCGAATTCACACGGGCGTGTCGCTCGGTCGGTCACATGCCAAACAATTTCGCACAAGGCACAGCTTTCCATCACACGCCCGGAGAAAAGAGTCAATGCTCCTCGATACCGTGTGCCCACGG
Source organism: Avena sativa (assembly GCA_916181665.1). Lineage (NCBI taxonomy): Eukaryota > Viridiplantae > Streptophyta > Magnoliopsida > Poales > Poaceae > Avena > Avena sativa. The sequence continues at coordinate 534,415,067 of OV702289.1, read as the reverse complement.
CTCCTCGATACCGTGCGCCCGCGCCTCCTCGAAACAGTGCGCCTTAAACACAAGGGGAGAACGAACCAACCACGACGCGCCTATATATCTTCCCCTCGACATCTCCCTCTCCCACTCGCTTGTTCCAATCCATCTAACCGCTAGCCACCGAGCCCCGCCACCACTCAGGCAACCGCTAGCCGCCACGTACCGCCACCACTCAAAGAAAGCGCTCGCCGCCCCCGCCACTCCCCCGCCAAGATGCAGTTCAACGGTCCGACGTACCACCGCCCCGCCACCGTGCGGGAGCGAGAGAGTGGCCGCACGGCCGGGTCATGGAGAACCGCCTCTGCATCTGGGCCATCTCGAGGTGGAGGGGACCGCTGGAGCTGGCTCGCTTCTTCCTTGCCGCCAGCTACCGCCACCTCCCTCCCGGCACTCCACCCATGTTCCAGATTGAGCAACACTTCGACGGCGCCAACGGCAACAACAACTTCTGCATCGGCCTCTACGCCACCTTCGTCAACCACTACGATGCCTACCACCTCCTCGGCCAAGTGTTCTGGCGTGGATGCGAGTTCATCGCGTTCACGACGTACAATATCTTCACCGACTTCCACGGCATCTTCTCCATCAACAACGCGACCCACTCTATCCCGGACATCATGGCGGAGGATTATGAGGGGTATGACGCATAAGGAGCGGCCAAGGGGGAGCCAGGGAGCGGTCGGGCCAGAGGAAGAAGAAGACTGTTGTGTCCGTGTCATGTCGTGTCATGTCTGTTCGTGTCTGTTGTGGCTGTTGGACTTCCTTTTCTACTATGTAATGGTTGCTAATTGTGTTTTATTAATATATGTGCTTATAGTTCGTGCAAAAACACACTTGTGTATAATACCAAAACGGGTACACAAGTGCATAAAACAAAAGGCTCAAAATATGATAACAGCTCGTGCATCAAAAGGTTGGAAACAAAACAGAGCATAAAACAAAACTGCCAGTGGGGTTTTTCTTAACACTGACGAACTGAAGAAGCAAAACAGAGCATCTCATAATAATTTGCCAGATTTGGAGTTGATTTTGTTCAAGCCAAAGCCATAGACCATAACATCCATGTCAGTGGGTTATAGGATAAAAAAGCATCATGATTTTTACTCAAACACTGATTGTGTTGTCTAACAACCAATGATCAGGAGATAAACAAAACAGAGAGAAATTACAAGGACATCGCTCTCATTCCAAGTCCATGAAAAAATGTCAAACAGGAGCTATTTGTCTGAACAAATATCAGCAGACTATAAATGTACATCACAAATACATATTTTCACACGAACTGTCTAAAAAATAAATTCCATGTATGATACTTGAAAAATGACTACCCTTACTGCTGTAGGACATTCCTGCACGAGATGAGACACAATATTAGATAATAAAGTCTAATAAAAATATAGGAAATATATCAAGCTAATTTTCAAAACCGTACTTGGGATGATATATGCATTTTGGGTTCTTCCTGTTATGTCCCTCCTATTGGCAAGCGCTGCACACCCGCTTCTTCCGCTCTTTGTATCCTAGCCGTCGACCGTTTTTGGTCATGGGAGAATGTTTCTCAACTGAAATTTTCTTGTTTTGCTTAGGCGCGCTCTTGGTGGACACTTTTTAAGGATCACCAACATCAAACTTGCTTGCTTGACTTGCATATGCATTTTCATTAACTGAACTATGAGGACCATATGCTCTGCATTTATCATACCCTTGTCTTCTAGAAATAATTCCATCGCTGGTACTCTTCAGAAGATCGTACTCCGCTGTGTCATTGCATGCAATATGCATAGCTTGTGAGGCCAACACATTTATACTGCTGTATTTTTTCCGCTCCTCTGGCCCAGACCAACCCTGACCAAATATATCGCTCGTGCGTCTAGCAGGCAACCCAATCCTGGCATTTTTAGTGAAATGCCGCAGAGCACGGCAGTATGGTATTGAAGTTAATTTTAAGTGATTGAGCACACGCAGTATGTGCTTGCAAGGGATCCCTTTGCGAATCATCCTTCGGCAGCTGCACCTTATAATTTCTGACGAGTTGGGAGTGTGTTCCACATAAAACTTGCTGTCAAGATTATTTTTCCATGCGACGACAAAGGTGTACGAGTCAGATCCTAGCTTTCTTTCTAAAATCTGCATGCCGCCAATCTTCGAAATGTCACCTTGCAAAATATAGAACATAGGTGGAGTGAAGACTGTCGCAGCAGCAACCTCTAGTTCTTTGAAATCAGTAACTGGCACCAGAAATGTCTGTGAAGCCGTTCAATCATCTTTGGCATCCTTCTCACGGAGACGTGCGATGGCATTCTCGTAGTGACTAACCATGTCCACCAAGTTCATTTCCCCATCAAGGTGGAGGTGAAGACCACGAGTTTAAACTTTCACTCCTCTGGTTGCTTTTTATACCCAGCCAGAACCCTTCTGAAAGATACGCGGTGGCCTATAATCTCTTCTTCGTGTACATTCTCTTAAGCCAAATTGTAGTTTTGGGTGACGTCCACTTCCTAACAAAAGCGTGCCATTGCTGCTCGAATACTTGCTCCGACATGGTGTAATATAGAAGAGTCCTAAACTCATTCAGTGACTTGTTAGGTATGTCCATCTCCATATTTTTTTCAACGTGAAAGGTGCAAATACGATGGTATACACCAGTAAGTACTTCATCCACATCGGAGATCATCGCGGCATCTGCATCCGTGATTACTGCCTTTGGCTTCTGCTGGCACATTGCTTTCAAGAAAGTCCGGAGCAGCCAGGAATATGTTTCTTCGGTCTCGTTTGATAGGATGGCACATCCAAATACCGTTGTTTTACGGTGATTGTTCAAGCCGACAAAGGGAACAAATGTCATTCTATACTTATTCATCTTGTATGTGATGTTAAACACAACGACGTCACCGTAGTCCTGGTAGTCCCGACATGATTGAGAACCGCACCAGAACAAGTGCTGTAGACGGCCTTCATGTAGCGTGTAATCATAAAGAAATTCTAGGTCCCTCTTTTTTCTCTCCGCCATGATGCCCAAGGTTGTGTTAGCATCACCTTTATAAAGCAACTTCCTCTTCTCCCTTGAGCACATGTTGTACAAATCCTTCCTTGTAAATCCCACACCGACAAATGAACCACCAGAGTTACAAATCATTGATCGCATGATGATATGCTTCCTAACCCCCATGTCACACTGCGATAATATCTCAGCTCTTTGGGAGTCGTTGATCTTCCTATGGGACCAAAGAAAAGGGACTTCATCCGGTCTCGCTAACACATGATTGTGAGTGTCATCAAAACTCTGAACGATCCAAAGACCAGTTTTCCATCAAACTTCACCACCATATGTGCCTTACAGTTGCACCTAGACTCACCTCTGAGCCTATATTTGCGGCTTTCCGTTGTCAGTAACTTCTTGTCACGTTTCCCTTGCTTGCAACACACAAAGCGCCTTAGACGAACAAGTCCATCATCAAACCGCCTCACTTGGTGCTTCCTAATGCCGAACCCTGATCTTTGGCATATCTGTTGTAGAAAGAATAGGATGCGGCTTCACTATGAAATGTCATTTCTATTATCTTGCAGTATAGTTTCCTCTTATCATCAGGATACCCAGTGTCATTGCTACATTTATTTGAACTCTCAGTCTGATTACATGGTGCCTGCTACAAATTCAAAACCTAGCCATTAGAACTATAGTAGTATGCATGTTGGTTCGTTGATTGCTAAAAATAGCCTATAAATAATACCTCCCCCGTGTCAACGAAGATATCAAAATTTGGTGCATCTTCACAATCATCATAATTACCCATCTCCAAGTCCGATTCACCCAAATAGTCATACTCCATACTAGAGTCATTTGTTACCTGAACAATTTAGCAATATTTAGTATACAATTGCATCATACGGTGCATGACATATAAAATTATACACCACTACACATACCTCAGTATCATCAAACATGTCCGTTTCTTCATGATTGTTAAGGCTATTGTGGAAATCGTCGGCATAGACAATCTAAATAAATCAAGCCATGAGATATCATATATTATTTAATTTAACATTTAAATATCAAAGAAGAAGCCAATGTGTCCTCACATCAAACTCATCTTCGCTCCAGCCGTCTTCGGGATGCGTATTGGCGGATATGGAATCATCACCGACATGCTCGATTTGATCATCTTTCATACTAGATCTAGAGTCCTCCATCTCCTCTATCAGTGATTGCGCCACATTGTTAGAATCACCAATGCTATGTGTATCTAACAATTGCTAGAGATGAAGCATGATCATGGAGACTTACAAGATCGGAAGATAAAGCCGATGATTTGGATTAGAAACCCTAGTGACGCGAGGATCTGCAGCGGTGGACGCGAGGATCTGCAGCGGCGGACGCGAGGATCTGCAGCGGTGGACGCGAGGATCTGCGGCGGCGGACGTGGGGTAGATCGGCGATGCCGAGGGGAAGCAGATCCGCGGGTACGAGCGACCGAGTTTTACCAGGCGGCACAGAAAAGAAAGCTTTAGTTACGCCGAACAATGGTGCATGCATGGACGTGAGAGCTAATCGCGACGATTAGGTCTAGCTGGACCCCACGTGGGGTCGTGCCGTACGGCGTCATCAGTCCCTGTATACAGATACGAGACTATACTGGGCTTGAATATGGGTTCTGCCTGGGACAAAAAAAAAAGCCAACAAATCGCGCCGGACTAAAATGCCCCTAGCAGTTCGGACTTTCTCCTAAACGACGGTGCGCACTGAAGCACTCCTCTTATTATATATACTAGGAAATATTCCTGTGCGTTATACCGGAAGAGAAAATCCACATATATACCTTGTTCCTCAGGCACAGTTGAACCGATAAATGTGTGAGTGCCGACATTATGCTTCATGGTGATATCATACTCCACGTAGATATTCCTCAAGCTACTATTGAGTTCCTCCTCGTGACCTCTATATTGCCATGGTCATCACCTCGTGATCGGACATGTTCCTTTTCTCGCTACCGTTCCCTGGAGCGGGGGGAGAAATATGACTAATGAAATTATCAGTACAATTAACACACTTCATGTTCCATCCTTTCTGTTGGATGTGAAGAATTTTAGAAATCAGCATGGGTCTGTGAGACTTTGGAATTAATTAAAACAATATATGAATCTGAACCTTCAAGATTCGAAAAACAAGTACTCCCTCTGATCCATATTAGTTGACTCAGATTGTCTACATACGGATGTATCTAGACACGTTTTAGTATTAGATACATCCGTATCTAGATAAATTCAAGTCAACTAATATGGGTCGGAGGGAGTATTTAAAGTTGATTGTGTTCACTTTCGATAAAGACTAAAACACAAAAGGTAACATGAAACTTGATGATCCATGGTTCACCAAATCAGCATAAGTAATATGGATAAATCATCCAGAATATATTTCCACAACAACAACGGTTCGGCAGTTCATCTCCATGAATTTTTAAAGCTTTTCTCAAATCATTAGAACTTGTAATAAATTCCCACTACAAATTTTTCAAGGCTGTACAAATAAAGGATATATGGAACACTGCCAGAACATTTGCACTCAAAAATCGAAAAAGAAATTGGCCAAATCCAGCCATCCGCAAATGCGTATGTGAATAGGGATGCATAGACAATCACTTAGTCTGCATGCAGCTGACTTGTCATATAATATACCTCCACCGCGTAGGTTGTCGGCCACGGGTATGTTGTCACTAGTGTACACAGCTCCCTCTAACACCGGTTTGGAGGGCCCTCTAACAGCGGTTTTAGAACCGCTGTTGAGGGTTCGGTGTTAGAGGGCCCCCCTTTAACACCGGTTCTTATGTTAAAGGTTCTGTGCCGCGGCAGGAAAAGGAGATAAATCTCTGCCGCGGCAGGAAAACGGCCTAAATCTCTGTCGTGGCAGAGTTCTGCCCCTGCCCCGTTCTGGGCGTATTTCTGCGACGCGGCGGGGACGGGGAGGGGGAATCGATCGGGAGCGGTATACACATACATCGTCATCGGTACATACGAGTACATGAATAATTAAGCAACTATTATTATACACAACATCGTCATTGTGTTGTATTCTCCGTAAACGTTGAAGCATCAAGTACAAGACAAACACATTCAATCATATATACAGCGTTCATTTTGGTGGATATCTAAAGAGTTCTCCGCCAGGCGTGACGACCTCATCAAGTATGAACCCCGTCAATTCCTCTTGAATGGCTCGTATGCGATCAAATGGTAGGAGTTGGTCCCGCGTCCGTTCGATCTGAATATATATAAAGAATAGGGTCAATATAAGAATAAAACTCAACACAATTGATGGTAATAAAATAATGTTGTGTATTTTGTTTACTTACTCTAAGTTGTTCTAGTGCGGCTTGACCCGTCACACATATCGTGTTGCGAATGAACTCGCAAACATAGTACCCACATAAGTTATTGTCGTGTCCCTGATGCGCGCACTTTACGAGAATAGAGAGTTCAATCAAAATAATAATCAATAAAGCATGATATAATGGAATTGGAAGCAGAATCAAAGAGATACGCAGACCTAGCTAGCTAGTATTACTTACATTTTGGTCTACAAATTTTAGTTCTTCTGACCATTCACCCACGGCCCTGCCCGTGAACCTTTTCCAAACCCTGTCCGGCAAAGAAAATGGATAAAGGAGTAATTAATTACTTGTTGTCACGAAAGTTGCCGATCTAGTGCGATAATATGATTAAAATTACCTCTGGAGCATCTCTCTAAAGTCTGCCCATCGCTCTTTTTCTTTTCGTAAGGAGTCCATGACAAGGACTTTTCTTGAGTCAGGTTGAATGACTAGCAGAATAAAGTGGAACCTACACACGCATAACTCATCATCAGTTACACTTAACATCGAGTAAGCTGAAACAGAATGTGTACAAGAGAGGGTAACAGTACTCACGAGAAGTTGTAAGACAATAGTATTTCCCTTTTGGTTTGTTGTTTCAGTAAAGACCTTAGCAATAAATCTTCTGTTTGCCCAGGTTTGGTTCTTACCACTTCTTCATGAACTCTATTTGGGTCAACGAACCCAACGTCAAAAGGTCCTCCTTTCATGCATTCCATAACCTTTTTCCTGCATAATAGTATATACATATATGGTGAGCATATATATATATACATGCAATTAATGAAGTGAATGAGATGAGATAGAAAATACAGAAATAGTACTTACACACAATAAAGGCTGATGGCAGCTTTGTCGAGTTCCTTCTGATTGAATAGAAAATGCAAGTCTTCAATTTTGAAGTCGATCTCGTCGTCTCCGCACAAGAAAATCTCATCTCTTATATGCGCCGTGATCCATTCTTCCTTTCTCGTCTTGCAGAAATCAAGGTACCACTTGTGCAATCTTCGCATCTTTGTTGGTAGATTCTTGAGCTCCTCTTTCTTGACGAGATTCTTCCCATACTTCCATGGCTGTATGGGGTTGGCATCGCATTTGGGCAAGTTGTCTCCCATGATGTTCAAGTATGCAATGTAAGTCATCCCCATCTCATTGGCCTTTCTTTGTAGCTCTGCCTCGTAATCATTTACGGGAGGAGCGTCCCGTGTGTCGAACACTTGGAGCGGGGCGCATGATTGGTTTTCCTGCTCTCCGAGCATGGGAACTGTTTTCTAGGGTGCCGCACAGCTGCTACTTTCAGTCTCCCTACGGCGCCTTGCATCCGCCTTCAAAATCTGGCGCTCGTAGTCCGGCACAAGTGGGGTTTCAGGTTTCGAAAGATTTTTGTAAAACTTCTCCACCACCGCCGGATCTATTTTCTCCTTTGGCTCGGCCCGTCTAGGTGCAAAGAATTTGTTGACCTCTTCTTCCGAGATCCTATTGGTCTCCTCGTCGCTGCGGTTCCACGGTAAAACCGGCAATGGCTTGGCAGAAGGCTGCGGGGCGTAGTTTTTTGAACTCTTTCTGGCAGTGCTAGTGATGCTCTTCGTGGTAGTGCTCTTCCGCTTACGCTGAGGAGATGGCTGAAGCGCCAGAGATGGCTGACGGGCAGGAGATGGCTGGCGCCCGGAGATGGCTGCCGTGCAGGAGATGGCTGACGGGCAGGAGATGGCTGGCGTGCCGGAGATGGCTGGCGTGCCGGAGAAGGCTGCCGCGCAGGAGATGGCTGAAGTGCCGGAGATGGCTGCCGCGCAGGAGATGGCTGAAGCGGCTCAGACTGCTGACGCTGCGGAGACGGCGGGGGTGCCAGTGGCCTCCAATTTGGAAGCACGATGTGTTCCTTCTTCCAAAGAATGGTTGTTTTCACTGCAAATTTGAGTTGAGTTTCCCCTTCACCTGTAGCATGGTCAAGCTGTGCTTCCTCATATTCCTTCACAACCTCATCCACCCCGACAATAGCATAGCCATCTGGAATCGGTCGGCAGTGGTAAGTTCCACCAGCTACAGGAGGTAAGGCATAGCCGACAGCCACCTTAATGGATAAGCCCATTAATCTCACATGCAGCTCAGCGTGTTCGCTCTCCGTGATCTCATCCACAGGGTATCGAGGACCCGCCATTTCAAGCGTGGGCTGCACGTTCTCCGTGGAAGCCACGCTGCTTTTCCACGCAGAGTCTGGGCCGCCGGCAGCTTCCAATGCAGGCTCTTCATGCCGCTGAGATGGGCCGGTAGCTTGATGGCTCTGTTGTGCATTCACTTGCGCCTTCAGCACCACAAGTGCATGTTCTATCTGTGTCATCCGCTCTGTATGCTCTTTTTCTTTTCTGCCGCGCCATCTGTAAGAGTCGCTCCACTCGGTAAACCCATCCTTCCACGTCATACCCCCTGTGCCTCGTTCATGTCCAGGGTGTTCTTTTTTACCGATGGCGCGTGTGAGCTGGTCATTCTCTCTGTCGGGATGGAAGGTCCTGGCGGCTGTTTCCTCGTATGCCGTGATGAGTTCAGTGACGGGTTTGGAAAGGAGGCGGGTTGGGAAGATACACAATCCTGTTTCTGGGTCCAACCTTGCCCCGATTCCGTAGAACCAAGTCTTTGCACGTAGGTCCCACCCATGTGTCTGGGGTGTGATCCCTCTGTCGCGCAGGGCCTTCTCAGCTTCCTCCCACTTAGGCCTCTGAGATATGTAGCCACCTGACCCTGTCCTCTGGTGATATTCCTTCTTCTGGGTATTTAGCGTATTGGTTTCTGACCTCTTTTTAGCTATAGCACCTTCCTTGTATGCCACAAATTCGCGCCAGTGAGGTCTTATCTTCGCATAATATGCGTCTTTGAAATCTGGAGTCTTGCGAGCTTTGACAAATTTGTTCAATTTTGTCTTCTAGTTGCGGAAAGCGTCAGCCATCTTCTTTAGAGTCCACACTTTAACCTTTTCCTTTATAACCGGTTTGTTTTCATCCTCCTCTGGCGGAAGGGTGAAATTTACCAACAGCAAATTCCAAAGCGTTTCTTTGGATCTTTCATCGACAAAGGTACCGTCGCCATTCTTTGGCTTATTCCAATATTCAATTGTGATTGGGATTTGGTCCCTAACAACTACTCCAGCCTGACATACAAATTTGTCTGCGGCATTCTTGGGCTCCATCGGCCTGCCATCAACACGGACTACTTCGATCGTGAACTTTGCACGATCTTTCAACCGATGGCTCGTGCCTCGCTTGCTCTTTTTCGTAGAAGAAGATGGTTGCTGGCTGGTCGATCCAGAGGGCTAAAAGAAGAAAGAAGCGTTAATTAATACATGTAGAAGAAGATTGTTGGTGGAAGTCAGCAGAGGCTTAATCAATGCATATACCTCGCCGGACTTTGTAAGCACTAAATTGCGTTCACCGGAGTCTTCATCTTCTCCATGACTACTTGAGTTGTCATCATGTCCCCCAAGTCTAGATATTGTGAGGTGTCCTCATCGATAATGTTCTCCATTATTTCTTCTTCTTCAAGGTTTCTACTATGTGGATCCATAGTCTCTAAAACAATAATATTATCTAGAGTAAGAGAGTAAACATTCAAGTGGACTTGGATTCATACACAAATATACATATTATTCATACAAAAATACACAAATAGGATAAAGTACATAAGATAAAGTACATTATTAATACATCACCGGAGAATAGCTCGGGTGCATTATAGGATAAAGTATAAGATAAAGTACATTATTAATACATCACCGAAGAGTAGCTCGGGTGCATTATAGGATAAAGTATAATATAAAGTACATTATTAATACATCACCAGAGAATAGCTCGGGTGCATTATAGGATAAAGTATAAGATAAAGTACATTATTAAGATAAACTAGCGAACGCGGCTGCCGCGTTCTGTGCTGTAGGAGCTCTGCAGCCACAGAAGAGGAACCATCACCGGAGAATAGCTCGGCTGAGATCCGTGAACCTGCCAGATATTGGAGAACCTAGTCTCCAAAAGATACATGTATCGCCGTACATGCTCGTCCTCCTCCCTGATACGACGACGTACCACCTCCTCGGGGGCTGGCTCCCTCTGCACCGCTCCTGGACCTCGTGGACGCCACCAAAGAAGCTCCGGGTCGACGATGATACTCGGATTCCTCACCAAGGTACGAGTCCCGACGGGGGTTAGAGTCGGCGGCAGTGTCATAGGCCATGACGCTCTGGAGAGTCCGACTGCGCCACCATAGCCGACGGCCGGCCTCGTTGAAGTTCGGAGGAGGTGGGCCGTCCTCCTCGTGCCTGGCGAGCGCCCTCTCACGCCGATCCACGAAGAAGGCTTCCCAAGTAGGAAAATAGTCGGGATGCCATCTGGGATTCCTCCGCTGCTCCGGCGTGAGCTCGAAGTAGTAGTGGTTCGTGATGGCCATCTGGTGCGCCACACCTAGAGGGACAGGAGGAACCGGCATGCCTCCGGCGCTCAGCATCCAGTCGACGGGGACACAGTAGCCCGGCGGGCAGGGGTAGTTCGAGGCGCAAAGCGCCTCCGCCTCCCTGGGGGTTAGTGCTACAGTGGAAGCCATGGGAAAGAGTGATGAGGTTGCAGATATGAGTCTAGAGATGTGAAATGACTGGAGGCCAACCCTACATATATATATAGTGAAGAACTGGCGGGAAGAACTGGAGGGAAGAACTGGCGGGAAGAACTGGCGGGAAAAAATGGCGGGAAGAAAAATGGCGGGAAAAATGGTCTTCCTCCGGTGGTCTTCCTCCGGTGAAACCCTAGACCGGGGGCCTCGGATCGTCTACCCTTGTAGCTTTCTCCGTACGAGGGTAGCCCCTTTAGGGTTTAGGTTTAGGGTTTAGGCTTGGTCGTTGCCATAGCACATCTAGACTTATATCTGCCGCCTCTCTCCACTCTATCCCATGGCTTTCACCATACCTCTAACCCCAGGGAGGCGGAGATGGAGTCTTTCATGGGCTAGCAGGAAAATATTTTCCGAGGCGGAAGTTCCGAAGATGCCATAGGGCGTGTGCACCAAGGGCATCTTCGAGAAATTCCGCCACGGGAGATTTCCAAACCCTTTCCTCCATCCATGGGGATGAAACTCTCCATCCATGTTGGCTTGGTCGTTGCCATAGAACATCTACACTCATATCTGCCGCCTCTCTCCACTCTATCCCATGGCTTCCACCATACCTCTAACCCCAGGGAGGTGGAGATGTAGTCTTTCACGGGCTAGCAGGAAAATATTTTCCGAGGCGGAACTTCCGAAGATGCCATAGGGCGTGTGCACCAAGGGCATCTTCGAGAAGTTCCGCCACGGGAGATTTCCCAACCCTTTCCTCCATCCATGGGGATGAAACTCTCCATCCATGTTGGCTTGTTGAGTTTCTTGCCATGGCGTATCGATGCTCGTTTTATAGGCACGGCGCCGCTTCTACTTTGTCTTCTTCCTCCGACAGGGTGTCGTGCGCTACATTGAGCAGTGTAGTCCACCCACGCATCCTTATCCTACCGACAGCTTTAGTCCCGGTTTGAGCCCCCACCCGGTACTAAAGGTTACCCACGCGTCCTTATCCCACCGACAGTTTTGTTAGATGACACAAAAACCACCTTTAGTCCTGGTTGCACCCACCAACCGGTACTAAAGGTTAGCCACCCCCCAGATAAGGCCCTCCTAGATAAGCCTCCCCAGATAAGGCCCCCCCATCACCTTGGTAGGAACCCTCTTCCTGAGTCTTAAAGAAAAATGGTGGGAAGAAAAATGGCGGGAAGAAAAATGGCGGGAAAAAATGGCGGGAAGAAAAATGGAGGGAAGAAATAGAAGGAAGAAAAATGGCTCATTTAATACATATACTGTTAACAGAAGAAATATGACATTGATTTCCATGTTGAGATACATATGTGTGCCAAAAATGGCTCAATTAATACATATAGTCAATCTTATGATCGCGTCGGCCGTAACCATGGAGTATCAACACCGTTTAACAGGATGGTTGGGTCAGTCTTCACTCTGAAGGGCGGAATTTCATCAAACTTATTATAATCTTCTGACATGTCTGTCTTGTCCTCCACTCCCACGATGTTTCTTTTCCCTGAAAGAACTATGTGACACTTTGGCTCATCGTGTGATGTATCTGTTTGCTTACTTTTTCTTTTTTTCGGTTTGGTAGACATGTCCTTCACATAGAAAACCTGAGCCACATCATTAGCTAAGACGAATGGTTCGTCTAAGTTCTTGTCTACCTTCATAAGATTGTTGAGATCCACCGTTGTCATTCCGTACTTCTTGTCTACCTCAACCCCCCCTCCTGTTAGCTTGACCCATTTGCATCGAAACAAGAGGACCTTAAAATTAGGTCCATAGTCAAGTTCCCATATCTCCTCTATGAACCCATAATACGTGGTCTTTTGCCCATTGTCTTCTGCTGCATCGAAGCGGACACCACTATTTTGGTTGGTGCTCTTTTTATCTTGGCCTATCGTGTAAAATGTATTCCCATTTATCTCGTACCCTTGGAAAGTACATACAATCGAAGATGGTGTCCTGGCCAACAAGTACAGCTGATCCCCAACAGTGGTGTTATTCGTGAGAAGTCTTTGCAGCCAGCCGCCAAAACTCGCCATGTGTTCACTTATAATCCATTCATCAGACTGCCCCGGGTGTTTGAGGCGTATTAAATTCTTGTGTTCATTGATATACGGGGCAACCAAGATAGATCTTTGTAAAACCGTGTAGTGTGCTTGATTGAGAGAACGCCCGTCCCTACATATCATTGCTTTACATCCTAGGGTGCCTTTTCCACGCAGTCTCCCCTCATGTCGTGATTCTGGAACACCAATCGCCTTAAGGTCAGGAATAAAATCAACACAGAACTCAATGACCTCCTCTGTTACATAGCCCTTGGAGATGCTTCCTTCTAGCCTAGCACGGTTATGAACATATTTCTCTAAGACTCCCATGTACCTCTCAAAGGGGAACATATTGTGTAGAAATACAGGACCGAGAATGGCAATCTCTTCTACTAGGTGAACCAGGAGATGCGTCATAATATTGAAGAAGGATGGTGGGAACACCAACTCAAAGCTGACAAGACATTGGGCCACATTTGTCTGTAACCCTGGTAGGCTTTCTGGATCGATTACCTTCTGAGATATTGCATTGAGGAATGCACATAGCTTCACAATGGGTACTCGAACATTTTCAGGTAGAAGCCCCCTCAATGCAATCGGAAGCAATTGTGTCATAATCACGTGGCAGTCATGAGACTTCAGGTTTTGGAATTTTTTCTCTGCCATATTTATTATTCCCTTTATATTCGACGAGAAGCCAGACGGGACCTTGATATTGCTCAAGCATTCAAAAAAGTTTTCCTTCTCTGCTTTAGTAAGAGCGTAGCTGGCAGGAGTTAAGTGGCATCGTTTACCCTTCTCGTTCTCAGGATGCATAGGCTCTTCAGGGTCTTTCAGACGTTGCTGGTCCTGTCGTGCTTCCGGTGTATCTTTTGTCTTCCCATACACTCCTAGGAAGCCTAGCAGGTTCACGCAAACATTCTTTGTCACGTGCATCACGTCGATTGAAGAGCGGACCTCTAAGACTTTCCAATAGGGTCGGTCCCAAAATATAGATTGCTTCTTTCACATGGGCGCGTGTCCAGCATCGTCATTCGGAACAGATAGACTGCCAGGACCTTTTCCAAAGATTACTTCTAGGTCCTTGACCATACCAAATACCTCCTCACCGGTACGGAGGACAGGCTTCCTCCAGGGTTCTGCCAGACGTTTGAAATGCTTGCCTTTCTTTCTTACTGGATGCAGGTTCGGAAGAAATCGACGATACCCTAGGTACACAACCTTCTTACATTTATCCAAATATACACTTTCAGTCTCATCTAAACAGTGTGTGCATGCATTGTATCCCTTGTTTGTCTGCCCTGAAATGTTACTAAGAGCAGGCCAATCATTGATGGTTACGAAAAGCAATGCTCGTAGGTCAAATGGCTCCCCTTTGTGCTCATCCCACATACGTACACCTGGTTTGGCCCACAGCTGTAAAGGTTCTTCAACTAATGGCCTTAGGTACACATCAATGTCGTTGCCGGGTTGCCTCGGGCCTTGGATGAGCACTGGCATCATAATGAACTTCCTCTTCATACACAACCAAGGAGGAAGGTTATAGATACATAGAGTCATAGGCCAGGTGCTGTGACTGCAGCTCTGCTCACCAAAAGGATTCATGCCATCTGTACTTAGACCAAACCTTAAGTTCCTTGCATCACGTGCGAAGTCCGGGTACTCTCGCTCGACTTTTCTCCACTTTGACCCATCAGCGGGGTGTCTCAACATCGCGTCTTTCTTACGGTCTTCCATGTGCCATCGCAACAACTTGGCATGCTCTTTATTTCTGAAGAGACGTTTTAACCGTGGTATTATAGGAGCATACCACATAACCTTGGCAGGAACCTTCTTCCTAGGGGCCTCGCCCTCAACATCGCCAGGATCGTCTCGTCTGATCTTATACCGCAGTGTAGTGCATACCGGGCATGCATCCAAATTCTCGTACTTCTCACCGCGGTAGAGGATGCAGTCATTAATGCAGGCATGTATCTTCTGCACGTCTAATCCTAGAGGGCAGACATCCTTCTTTGCTTGGTATGTACTGTCGGGTAACTCATTATTTCTTGGAAGAAGATTCTTCATTTTTACCAACAACTTTGAAAATGCGCTGTCAGTCACACCGTTCTCTGCCTTCCATTGCAGCAAATCCAGTGTGGTACCTAGCTTTTTGTGGCCATCTTCGCAAGTTGGGTACAAAAATGTTTTGTGATCCTTTAACATCTGCTCCAGCTTCTCCTTCTCCTTTTCAGTTTCACATTCTTCCTTTGCATCAGTAATGGCCCGACCAAGATCGTCATCAGCAGGCCCATCTGCTGCCTCTTGATCTTCATTATCTACCCCCGTTGCAGTATCATCATATTCAGGATACATATTATGATAGTTGTCATCATCCTCTTCTTCTTCGTTGTCTTCCATCACAACCCCTTTTTCTCCGTGCTTGGTCCAACAATTATAGCCGGGCATGAAACCGGATCGAAGCAGGTGGGCGTGAACGGTTCTGGTATTTGAGTAGTCTTTCTTGTTCTGACAGTGAACACACGGACAGCACATAAAACCATTGTGACCATGGTTTGCATTAGCCACAACGATGAAATTTTGGAGGCCCGTAATGTACTCGGAAGTGCGGCGGTCACCGTACATCCATTGCTGGTTCATCTGCATTAATATATAGTATATATCAAAAAATAATAGGGAGATGACCATTTATATATATATAGTACATCAATGACACATGAAAGGATAGTTGTCGACCTCGACCGAGAAGGAAAGAGCAACGAGAAAACTTATTTTGAGCTCTCGGGCATTTCACCGAACACCTCTTGTGCATACGAAAAAAACACAAACTAGCACACTTCACACCCTCTTGCTAGGCTCCAAAATGAGATAGTGAAAAAATGGAAGAGTGGGGTGTGGGCTGCGGTGTCTTATATAGCCCCCTCCTTTAACACCGGTTCGAACCGGTGTTAAAGGGGGGGCTGCGCGGGCCACTGGTGCCACGAACCGGTGTTAAAGGGGGGCTCCTTTTTGCTGCACGGGCCACGCTGGTACAGGCCCCCCCTTTAACACCGGTGTTAAAGCCCATTTCCAAGATCAACCAAATGCCTCGTTTCCACTAGTGTGTCCGATAACCCTAGCCTGGACCTCCCGTAACTCATCAGCTTCACCACAGACATCACTTAGGTACTAAAACAAACACAGCGGGACACTGAATTAACAAAACACGAACTCATGTGCTATGTCAGCATCAATAAAAGGGTTGAATCAGGTTGCTTTAGTTTTACATGTCAAAGAGAAGCTTTACAATATGATGGAACAATCAATATCGCTCTAAGGTTCCCATTGTTTCTTGTTTAATTATACCATACTATGTACACAAGTATTAAAAAAAGAATTAGAAACATGTAGTTAGCTTGAAAAACAAAGCTGGTATTAGTCTATCTTATACACTAAGCGATGAGACATAGATTTCACTACCGAATGAGACATAGATTTCACTACCGAATGAGGAGGACGACATCAAACCTGATATTGGAGAAACTAGGAAACATGTTCGTGCGTTGCAGCGGGCTGCTGGAGAGAAAAAACAATGTCATCAAAACACACAAAGTATATTTTCTTGGCACAGCCGTGACATGTCACCAAAATGAGCCAGCTTCGGCGCCTACATGACTCACTTCACTATTAGACGTGCTGGATCACTACGGATTTAATTTAGTATATCTGATATTGATTAAAATTCATGTAGCTAGATTATCAAAAGTAAACAGCCTAGCTACATTGTATTTATTTAAACTCTGCAAGGAGCGTGTGCTCATGCTATTGCTAATCAAGTGATCAGTATGCATACTAACCTTCTGTTTTTTTTTTTTTTGCCGATTCCTATTTTCTCACATGTGAAACACGGTCAATAAATCACTATCATCTTTTAAAACCACCATGCCATTACAATAATATGAGATTAATAAAAGTTAATAAAAGTTATCTGAAACTTGCATCAGCAATGTAGACACCAAAGTTCGTACAGCCAAAGAAAAGGAGCCTTTTTTATATAGTAGATGAAACCTCACAAGAGTTTTTTTACCATATTGTACAGAACATTTGTACTGTTAGCACCTCCAATAATTTTTCGAATGAGCACGTCTCAGAAACAATGTTAATTCAGCTAAACAAATCATTAAAGGAGAAAGAAAATACGCATGTTGATCATGTGCTTTCTCAAACATCTCACAATGATGCAAGTACAGCTAAGCAACTATGCTAGACCAGTCAACTAATAATATCAAAAAGAACGAATAAGAGCTGACCTTTTCTAGGATTAGGTACATGCGGAGCAGTTGAGGCGTCTCATCTGCAAACTCATCGAGGATTTCGTGGTTGCCAGTCGCCTCCTCATCCACTACGTGAACTACCTGCAGCAATTTCAAGTGCATTGAGCTACATGGGGTTGATCATGTTGAGTAGTCCACTGTTCCTATACGGCGAGAGGCTCTGCTTAATCCCGAGCATCTCGATGAATTCTACCAGCACAATTGCCACGTCCTAGCGCGAGCGCACCAGAAACACTGACCATGAGCATCACTGCAAGGCCCTTGGTGAGTTGTTGGGCGCCTCCGCCTCCGGCGCAGCGCCGCCCAGACCCGGGGAGACGTGGATTGTCTCGGTCTTGAGCGCAGGGTCCATGGCCGGGAGCCTGGTGAGATGATGCTTGTAGCGGGTGTGATCGTCCATACATCGATACATGCCTAGCTTCTGCTCCGAATCCAAGCATACTGGATGCTCAGCGAGCGCCGCCATGTCCCAGCGCTGCCTCGCCTCCTCGGTAGTACTCCGCCATCAAGTCGTCCACGCCGCCGCCAGACCTCTTGCCAAAATCGTGACACTCGTTCCCCATTGCCTGATGGCCTCGCCACGTCGTTTCGCATGTTGTTTGTCACCTCACATCTTGGCCAGGCGCGGGCGATCGCGGTCGAGGCCAGCATTCGGGCCATGTGGACAACGTCGGCGCGAAGAGGATAAAGTCCGTGATGACGACCATCGCAATCGGCATAGGTGGACGCTGCAGCAGATGCACACGGCCCCTTTTTTTGTTTCCTTTTCTCTCGCATCGGGGAGACAAACCCTACCCTAGCCTAGCTATATGTTTACATACGTGATTCCTACTCGGATGAGTCCTTGTACACAGCTATCTGAACGGGCCAGAATTTGGAAGCCCTTGACGGATTTGATGTACAACTTTCGGCTCCCGGTGTGACCTAGGAAAAGAAAAGAATCGTGCAGGACGAAGCATTTTTTCAACTTAGGGATTAGGGACGGCACGGTGGGTATTTTGTGATTTAGATAGAGGGCAAAACCGTCTAAAAAAAGGAACCTGTAAGAAACACTCCGTACTTTATTATTAGGTATAGATGGGAGAAGGCATACCGTGCTAACTCACTAAATCGTTTCCGAAAGATGAATATGACACAAAGAAAAATAGGGCTCCATCAGTGAATAGAGACAAACATGTGCTATACAACACTACCAGGATTCACACGGAACAATGGTGAAAAAATGGCCTCTAGTCCCGTTTCATAAGGGCCATTGGTCCCGGTTCCAGAACCACGACCAATCACTCGGTACTAATGCTAGTCCCGGTTCGTGCACGAACCGGGACCTTTCGGTCTCCACGTGGGTGGGCGAGCGACGAGGGGGGGAGGGGTGGATCATTGGTCCCGGTTCGTGGGAAAAACCGGGACCAATGGGTCCCCACGTGGCAGCGCCAGAGACAGGCGGGGGTGGATCATTAGTCCCGGTTCTTGGCACGAACCAGGATCGTTGGTCTCTGTGCTGCGGCAGGATTTTTGGGCTATTTTTCTGCCACGGCAGGGTTTTCTGCCGCGACAGGATTTCGGGCTATTTTTCTACCGTGGCAAGATTTTTTTTATAAATTTAATGGTACTACATATATACAGCAATAATGAAACCACGGTATATATATTACACATCATGCATGATCACAAATATATACACCGTCTCATCCGTCTTCTTGGTCGAAACATATTATAATTACAAACGATACTCTCACACGAATTTGATCTAATTTACATCTTCTTTTATACACTTCACCCTTCCAAATGAAGTGGTTAATAGTATTCTCCTTTTGGATCTATGACTTGTTCTAGCAAGAATCCGGAAATTTTCTCTTGAATTGCTTGCACGCGTTCTTGTGCTAGAAGACCGTCCCGCATCCGTTCGATCTAATATAAAGAAGGGGATCAATATATATGAATGAAACTAAACACAATTGGTGGTAATAAAATAAAGTTGTGATTATTGTTTATCATGCTTCAATTTTTTTGATGTTCCAGTCTGCCCCCTTCTCTTTGGTCGTCTAGCGAATGAACTCGCAGACATAGTATCCATATAAGTTATTCTCGGCTTCCTGCCTCAAGCACTTTACGAGAACAGAGTTCAATCAAAATAATAATCAAGCATGATAATAGTGGTATTGAAACTAGAATCAAAGAGATGCGTGGATCTAGCAAGTAGTACTTACAGTCAATGGTTGAAATGTAAGCTCTGGCTTCCAAATACCCCTAGTTTTGGCGGTGAACTGTTTCCAAGCCTCCTAGAGGCATTCCTGCATGTCCGCCCACTTTTCTAATGGTGTGCGTTTCGAGTCTTGGACTTTTACTACTCCGGTGTCAACAGAAATGATTAAGAGAATATAGTGGAAGCTTGACACACTAACAAAATATAACACGAGTCAATTATACGCTTAACATCGAGTAATCTAAAATAGAATGTGTACAAGACACTAACACTCACACAACGTTGTAAGGAAATAGTATTTCCCTTCTGTTACTGAAATACTTCAACGCTTGGAACAAGTTATCCTTTGTCTCTTTGGGATTTGTTTTTAGAGTAACTTCATGAACGAAATTACAGTCAACAAACCCAAGGTCATAGATTTGTCCTTTGTTGCATTCTTGAATCTTTATTCTGCATATATAATTACTATAGTGATTAGTAAGATTATACAAGCAACAAATGAGCTGAGCTAGAAATACTTAATTACAAAAATTAATAATACTTACAAACAATAGGTACTGATAATAGTTTTGTCGAGGGCGTATTGTTCGTAAAACTGAAATAATTCTGGAAATTCAATCGGTAGGAAGCCATCTTCATCTGTAGGTAGACATAGTGTGGCACTGCCATGAACCTTGTGAACGCGACACGTCCGAGGATGAAGTGGTATTATGAAGTCCCCTCAACAACTTCAAAGTTGATGCGCTCTCGCCGAAAGTTTTGTGGCGTGCCAAATATGGCGTCGAGGCTGATCTTGCCCAAGGGGTACACACCCTTCCCTGGGATGATGCCGTGGAACATTGTGTCTGAAACTTCAAGACATGTCAGAGGGATCCTCATTGCACGCAAGGTACATGCGAACATGAGGTCAATACCGCTTCTGCCGTCCATGAAGACGCGACTCATCTCGAAACCCACGATCTGTGCCTCGAGTACGAGGGAACAGTGGCCTGGGCGAGGTACTTGGCGCGGATGATCGTGCTTGTCGAAGGTGATGCAGGACTCGCTTCCACTGAGCTACTCAGTGGTGGAGGGCGGAGAGTTCATCGCCAAATTGACTTGGCGAGTGATTGCTTTTTGTACTCGATTTGAGGGGTGTCCTTTTTGGATCATCCCCATGTTCCCCAGTGCTCGAGGGTATGGCTCACCTCCATGGTTCTGGACTGGCACATCCGCAGGTGGTGGTGTCCCGGGTGGTGGTGCAGGTGCTCCATGAGCCACAGCGCCCGGGGCAGCTCCGTAGCCCTGGTTGATCGCGTCACGATTCATCTGGGCCAGGACTTCATGGAGCTTGAGGAACTTGCGGCAATCCTTGAGAAGGTGGCTGGACCTTTTCTTGCCATCGTGCTTGTCGATGTAGAAGTGTACGTTGCACGGTCCGGACAGTTTCTCTTGGATGGATTTTCCAGGTGCCTCATCGCGAGTGCGGCGCTACCACACCTTCGTGGTTTTTCTGCTGTCGCGGTATCCACCACTGCGGTATCCGCTGTTGCGATTTGTCGTCGCATTTGTCGGCATAGCCAGCCGTGACCATGTCGACCTCTTCACAGTACTCGTAGACGCGCATTCGACATTTCCCTTGGCGATCGTGTCTGCGCCCGAGTTTGTCGTCATCATTAGAGTAGGCACGGTTTTCACCGAGTACTTTCCATTGGCCGACCTACTCACGATCTCTATCAGGTGGTCAATTATCTTGGGCTTCGAGCGGCCCAACTCCTCCCTAAGCTCTCTACGGTGCACGTTGCCATTAAACACGTCGATTGCGTGATCCTCGAAAATGTCTTCTGTAGAGTTTTTGATGATGGACCATCTCTGGATGTATGAGCGCAACGACTCGCCAGACCTCTGGTGGCAGCCTCTTAATTCCTCGATTGATGCGAGCCTTTTGTAAGTTCCCTTGAAGTTTCGCACAAATCTATAGACTAGCTCTTCCTAGCTGCGAATTGATCCACGCGGGAGGTTGTTGAGCCATGCGCGGGCGGCGCCTTGCAGTTGTAGCTAGAGGCATTGCATTGTTGTCCTCGATCTTTCGCCATGTAGCCTGACGGAGGAGATGTGATCTTCCAGCAAGATTTTCGGGTCCTGCAAGCCATCGAATTTCGGGTTCTCCGATGGGAGTTTAAACCCCTTAGGCATTCGCTTCTGCCTGATGGCTCTGCTGAAGTATCTGGTGCCACAGAGCTCTATTTCGTCATCCTCCGAGTCAGTCGAACGGGCATGCCTCGCATGCATATTGTCGATCTTGTGCTGCGTAATGTCATCACGTGCGTCATAGCTGCGGACGTGCCGCCGTTAGCGACGCCGCCGAGGCAAGTCATGGCTATCATCGCTAAAGGAGGGCGATGAATAGCGCCTGTCCGGAGCTTTAATTTTCTTTGGCTCCAGTGTTGGCTCCTTGATGAGGGAGACTTCGACTAGCCCCAAGCCCACAATCAAAGATCGGTGCATAGCAGCTCGCGGATCCCCAGTCGGTGGCTGGTTGTTGAGGAGGTACATGGTGGCCGCTATCACCGCTGCTCGCGGTGTCTTCGGGAGCACATTTCCCCGTGTATCCACCATCATGGATGAGAAGTTGAGGAGTCATGCGGCCTATTCTCGCTCCTTGTCGTTAAGGTGGGCTAGTCGAGAGCGCCGTTTGGCCGCCACATGATCGTTTCCCTTGGAGGAGGATCCTCCTATGGAAGAAAGTTGAGCTCGTCGAAGACTCGACTCATCCGCCGCCTTTCTACGTGCATCGAGCTGCACGATTACTTGTTGTTGGCGCTTGTATTCTTCCTTGAGCAGCCAATGGTAACCCATCAGCATGTCTTGCGATGAGGTTGGAGGCAGAGGATTGCCTCGCAGAGCTTCTCGATAGTAGGCCCACTCATTTGTCATTGAGCTTGATCATCACACGCTCTTCAGTGCGCTCATTCGCCGTGAGATGCGGGTCTCCTCCCGTCCCATTGTTGGTGGGCGCGCCATTGGCAGGGCCACCATTCTAGACTGGGATGCCGCCGTTGGACGGACCAATACCGGTGTTGTCGTGATTGACACCAGTGTCTCATGCATTAATGACGGTGCAAATGAAGTGATTGGGGAAGTTGTTGCTTCTGCAGCTTTCAGATCCAGAGTCGTAGGCTCCATCTTCTATGGCCAGATCACCGAGATCAGATCCACGACTGTTGTCGCTGTCCGTGCTCCCAACTGTTGTCGGGGTGTTGAGCTCGCTTAGGGTGTCGATCGATGGTGGAAACCACGATGCTGGAGCAATCACGGGGACGTTCGGCTGGTTAGGGAGGCGAAGTGTGCCTAGCTGACCAACTTGGAAGCGTAAGCTCCCAATCGCCAGGCCGATCCCATCGCCCACGGACTCGAAAGCCGGGCGAGTGGCTGGCGCGTGGACAGTGAAGTCGAAAGCGCAGAACAGGAGACGAATATCCGCTATTGCAGAGTTGTAGATCACAGTTGATGGGGCCGAAGAAGCCGTGGCATCAGCACTCTAGTTCCCACAGACGGCGCCAATTGATGAGGGTCAAACTCATCAATGCCCATTGTTATGGATTTGGGTTTTGAAGAAGGAGGGAGCGCTGGAGGCATCAATCGGCTAGCAAACAAGAACACAGGGACGCAAGGTTTACCCAGGTTCAGGCCTCGTAGAGGATCCTACTCCTTCTTGTCTGCTCTTGGAATTATCGAGGGAGTCGAAAGTTACAGGGGGTGCGCAGATGCAATCTGGCCAGGTTGTGATTGTCCTCCTCACCGCCCCCTCCTAGCCTTTATATAGATAGGCTAGGTCCCGGGTAGCAGGTCGAGTCGGTTACAGGTTAGGGTTTGTCACTTTAAACTTTGTATCTTAAGCTTCGCTTTACGCTGCAAGCAATCGGAGTCTCCGTGAGTCACCTGAATCCTGTATTGAGCCCTGATACGTTGTGGGCTTCTGCCAGACCTGGACCGTATAAGCCAAGGTCGAGTACCTGTAAGGTATGCCCATGTCACTATCCATGTCATATATAATCATTTCACCTCCTCAAGAATTTAAATAAAGTTGTGCACTCGTGTTAGGTGAGTAGATTAATAACATGACATGCAAAATTAGCTAAAATTAATAATTGCAGCACATTATTTAAATAAAATGCACCAGCGCATTAAACACACAACCCTGTTAAGGGCAAGTAGCAGACAACTCTATCAGTTATGACTCATACTTAATTCAGAGAAACCTAAAAATCCAAGTTTGTTAACTTTACCATTTTTATATCTTCACGGGTCTCTTTAGAAAATCAGAACTTACTGATCCCTGAGTAGGCCTCATGTCATTCTCCCATTTCCTAGTCGAGCATTGTTAAGGGAAAGGTGTAGGGTTCGCTTGATCTGTGTACACCCTGACTCTTCAACTCTAACACATATGCATTCCAATTCTCCCAAAACGAAATGTTGGAAGATACTTGCATCCTATCAATCGTGGGTTTGATCAATCAAACAATTTCTAATCTCGTTGGAATTGGTAGTGGTAGCAACGCAATAAAACACACTATGCAAGTAGTGGGAGGGAGGCAAATGTGAGAACCAGCAGGACACCACAATAAGTGGGTGAAGGGACGGTGTTGAACGAACACTCTCACATCCTATCTCTTTTGTTAAAAAACTATTGGTGAGACAGTAGTAGATCCAAATAATAGTAGATCCAAATATAATTATAATTAAGAAAAGAATAAGTAGACAGAATGGGTATGACTATGTGAAATAGAGTTCAAAAAACTGTAAGGTGGGATAATCTAAAGTTTGAAGAGACTGACATTCACCATTTTAGAAAGAGAATATCATTTTGCGGCCCGAAAGTTGGGGTGGCCAGGCAACACGGCACCCAAGTTGATTACAATCAGCTGCATTGCCCAAAGTTGGCGTGCCAAACCCTCATAGGGTCTTTTTCGGCACGAATTCAACTTTATGTTTCAATACAAATATCAGGCTAACGACCGTCAAGTTGGGCCCCCCTGTCAGTTCTCGCCGTTATGTCGCTCCTGTCGCTTAGGCGGGGTGGATGTCACGTAGGCTTGCAGCGTTGGTACAGTGGATAGGACAACACTCCCTGCACAGTGTATTGACGTGACAAAACTGGGCACATGTATCGGCGTTATAATTATTATTTTTACTTAGAAGATGGAACGGTCACCACCACGCGTCTCTCCTTGGACTTCTATCCCCGTCGTTAACCACAACCTTAAAAGCGCATTGACGGTTCCACCGTTCCCCTGCCTCGCAGAAACCACTCTTCTTCTTCCCGTATTCTCCTTGCCGCCATGGAAGGTCGTCGCACTCTAGAGACAAGCTTCACTACCCATGACAATAAGGAGATAGACGTTGTCTACACCAACGAGGAGGAGACAGTGGTGCGTGTCCTGAGGATGTACGATTGTTGGCTTGAGAAATACGGGGACAAGTTTGTGGGATTGGACCTCGAGTACACCCCGGAGCACCCATATGAAGGGAGTGAAGTCGCCGTCGTTCAACTGGCCATGAGGAAACACGTCCTCGTCTACCACCTCTCCCGGTTTGTAGATCTGCTCTCTATACCTCACCGCTTTTAGGGTTTTCTCCTCTTGTTCTTTATCCATTTGCTCATCTTGCAACTACTAGATTTTATTTAGGAGCAAATAAATTATGACAAGACAATGTTGAGAGTCTTGATCTTGCATTTACTAAACTTTTCAAAATTATATTCATATGATGATCTTGCATTGACAAAATATTTGTAGTTATAAATTTTGGTGATGACAAACTACATACTTTCAGGACTGACAGGAAATGTCCGATGCTGTGCCAGTTCCTTGTAGAAAAGGGAATTGTTTTATGCATTGTCGATAATACAACTGATTTTTCGAAATTTTATCAAGAGGGAATTATAATTCCCGCGCACAACTGGATCGATATTCACCGTCTTGTCAAGATCCTAGGGGGCTCGAGGAAGGATGGAATGGCATCACTCGCAACTAGAATCCTCGATGAGTCGTACGACAGGATGAAGGAAGTTTTCCTCACGGATAGGCATGATTTCTGGGACGAGTGGCTGTTCTCTGATATAAACCTGAAGTATGCAGCCATAGATGCTTACGTGACTTACCAGCTATACAAGAAGATCCATTTTTTTCTATGTTACCTCGTGTTTTGCCCTATTTCCAAGAGGGAAGACGAACTTAGGGGATCCCTTTGTAGAAAATGTAGAATAGCTGAGTTTGAAGCTGCATATGCAAAGGAAATGGCGGCATCGGAAGCAGCTGACAGAGAGGCTGCAGAAATAGTGATACGTTGCAAACATTTCCATAATTTTTTATGTTCCATGCTTGGTTTTATCTACTTTCTTATGTTTTGTCAACACTTTGGAGTGCTTTTCATATGATTTCTTGGACTAACCTATTAACAAGAGCCATAGTGCTAGCTGCCTGTTTTCTGCTGTTTTTCGTTCCAGGAAAGTCAGAAAACAAATATTCTCGGAATTGGACGGGACAAAATCCAAAGTCAGTTTTTCACCGAGGGACACCTAGAGCCAGAATACGAGATGGAGAAGGGCTACGGCCCGGCCACACCACCTGGACGCACGACCAGGCCTGGCCCGCGCCAGGAGGTGGTCTGGCCGCCCCAGGCACCCCCTCGGCCTCTTCTTCCGCCTATAAGTTGCCTCTGATACGGAAACCCTAAGGACCCGATCAAAATTCCACGAAAGAGTTTGTAGCCGTCGTCATCTCCATCCCTATATCGGGAGGGATCTGAAGCTCTGCCCGGCACCCTGCCGGAGAGGGGAATTCACCCTAGAGGCCTTCTTCATCATCATGCAAGCCTCCAGTGTGATGCGTGAGTAGTTCATCTCTGGACTACGGGTCCATGTAGTAGCTAGATGGCTGGTTCTCCTCCTTTGTGCTATCATGTTTAGATCTTGTGAGCTTCGTTCATGATCAAGATCATGTATTTGTAAATCTGCATGTTGTGTTTGAGGGGATCCGATGGATATTGAGATGCTATTTGAGATTGATTATTGATTCTCATGTCTTTGTTATTTGTGATCTTGCATGCTTTCCGTTGTTAGTAGCTATCTTGGCCAAGTAGATGCTAGCAACTCCAAGAGTTAGTATTTATGCTCGATAGTGGGTTCATGCCTCTGGTAATCTGGGGAAGTGACAGAAATCTCTAAGATACTAGATGTGTTGTTGTTACTAGGGAGAAAACAATAATCCTTTGTTCATAAAACAATCATATTGTTTACTTTACACGCAATTTGTAATGTAATTATCCCTTGCTTGCAACTTAATACTAGAGGGTGGATTATTAGTGATAGATGTAGTTGGATGGCGGTCTATGTATAATGTTGTAATGCCTAATCGAATCTCAAAGGAGTCAAGATGATTAGTATATGCTTGTATGCTTTCTCGATGTTTGTCAATTGCCCCGCTGTAATTTGTTCACCCAGCATGTTATCTATCTTAAGGAGAGCCACCTCTAGTGAACTATGGACCCCGGTCCTTTCTTTTACCATCAATCTACAACTGTTTACTATTTTGTGTTTACTTTCTGCAAACTATTACTTTCTTCCACTCGATACATTTAATCCTTTGTTTTCAGCAAAACCAATGAGATTGACAACCTCATCGCAATTTGGGGACATAGTTCTGTGGTTGTGTTGTGCAGGTCTCCACGTTGCTGCTGGCACCGGTAGTGCGCCCTGCCAAAGTCCAGCTAGCTACACCTTTGGGGTGTTTCCTTGCTCCTACTGGATTGATAACCTTGGTTTCATAACTGAGGGAAACTTACTGCTGTGCTCATCATACCTTCCTCTTGGGGTTCCCCAACAAGCTCGTTAGTACACGAGTCAGCAAGTATTTTTCTGGCGCCGTTGCCGGGGAGTCAAGGACATCTTCACAAGGGGAGTCCCTCATAACCAATCTCTTTACTTTGTTGTTTTTGTTTTGCTTAGTTTCTTTTTGCTTTGTTTGCTTGTTTCTTTTTCAAAAACACAAAAAAATTAGTTTTAAAAGTTTGCTTTCTTTATTAAAAATACAAAAAAATTAAGTCTTTCTATAGTTGTTACCCCTTCCTTAGCACACCATGTTGATCCCTAAATTCATCCTGAAAGACCTTTCAATAGGTAGTGGTTCTTTAATTGGAAAAGATAATATCGAAGAAGTCTTTAATCATGTTAGTAAGCATGAGGATACTGAGGATAGATCCCTTGCAGAACGTGCTCCAAACTATGAGATTGCTGCAGCTTCTTTAGTTCACATGTTGGAAGCTAGGTTTGTTAACCTTAATCCCTCAATACAAGTAATGTTTCTTAAACTTAAAGAAATTGAGGACCCTGAAAAGAGGGATTTTATTCTAGAAACTTTGCTCAAGGAATTCTATGATGTTGCCAAGGAAGCTAGAAAAGTGTTTGAACATTTTAATATGATAGGATCATGTGTAGATGTTGTTGGTACACGAGAAAAGATGAACAAAACCGAACCTAATGGGGAGGAAACTAAGATACCAATACCCTTTAAACTTGTAGCAATGCATGAAGCCATTGAAAAGAATCATATTAGATTGTTCCCGAGAACCTGTTTGATGAAAATAGTGAACCAAAGAGCATTGAGAGAGGATCTTCTAAACTTATTTGGATGAGATACCTTGCCTTGTTGAAGATATTTCTGGTATTAATCTTAATGCTTCTTCATTTGAGAACACTTGATCCTTTTTTTTTGCTTCTTATGCCTAACTTAAAGGCGTTAAAGAAAAATACTTATTGGGAGATAACCCAAAAGTTTTAGATGAGTCTTGGAAGTTATTACTTCAGTAATAACCGCTCCTTATCCTTTTTATTTGATTTTTGTTCTAAGACTAACCTCCAATCAGAGAGAAGTAATGATTGGGAAAGTTGCTGTCCCAAAACAGATTTCTGTGCTTCACCGTAAAAATTCGTGTAAAATATTTGTACGTCCTTTTGAGGCGTGAAGTTTTTTTCTTCTGCCCTAGGTTGTTATATAACTTTCCTTAGTTCAACACTTTTTGATTTGAGAAAGATAAGGTCTTCGAAAAAATTCGTCTTTACCTGCTGGTCTGTTTTGGCAGATTTCTGCCATTTTCTGCATTTGCTTCTTGTTGGTTCCATTTTGAGTTCTTTTGGGGCATTCAGCTTTTTGAGGGAAGTGCTAAAGTAGCTACTGTTATAATCAAAGTTTTATTGGTGTTAGAACTGAACCTAAAGACCTATTATCTTGAGTGCACTAATGTTGATAATAAAGATTGTGTGAAGTTTTGTATGAAGGAAAAAATTCAGGTGTATGGAAGGAATGAGTAATGAGATGAAGAATGGACTAAACCTCAAGCTTGGGGATGCCACTCGTGTCACCCCAAGAAATATCCAAGAAGTACAAGCGTTAAAGCTTGGGGATGCCCATGGCATCCCCCTCTTCATCAATAAAAATCCCAGGTTTCTTCCAAACGCTTCATTTTTATTGTTTCATGCACAGTTGTGTTGTTCTTGGAGCGTCTTCTTTTTCGTTTTTGTTTTGGTTTTTCGTTTGCTTGATTTGGTTAGTTTTCTGAATAAATTGGTTGGACCCCCTCTTTCATACATTGGTTTTCAAATAGTTTTGTTTGGATTGGAAAAGAGTAGGAAAGTTCATGGTTAAGTGGTAAAGAGAGCTTGTTTTTGACTATGGCCTATGCTTTGTCATGCCATGCTCGATATTGTTTTGGCTTTATGCTTAGTATTCTTTTCTGTAGCATGACTTGTTATAAACAATTGAGATTTCTTAATGTGCCTTTGAAGAATCATGCGTTGTTTTAGCATATTAAAGCATAGTATTATGGTATTCTCCTTTGATGCTTTATTTGGGTTAACTTGGCACATGCTCACACCATGTTATGACTATCCCAAGTCACCATAGCCTTTATGATCCTTTAGTTTTCAACTTGTAGTATCACTTTATGCTTTGATCAATGATGTTTGTCGCTCTGCATGATTATGGCCATTATTGGTCTCTTAGTTTGTCGCTCCCAGCCTTTTGCTAGCCTCCACAACCAAGTATGAGTTCCACTCATGCATCCAACTCCTAAAACCAAGTTATTCCAAAGAGTCCACCATACCTACCTACTAGCATATGCTATTCCAAGTACATTCATGTTTTTGTCTACCTTCTAAATTAAACTTGTGATGATAAAACTAGTGATTAAAGCTCTCACGAACTTGATGGCACACTTTACTTTCTTGCATTTAATAAACTTGAACCATTGTGTCTATCTTTGTTGCGTATATGCTTGTTCTTTATAAGTTGAAATTAGCAGAACCATGTATCATGTGGAACGCTTTCAACATTGCACCTGTACTTTGTACCCCATTGATATCATGTTCTTTTTCTTATGGATCCCGGCAGTGTGAAATAAAAGGGGAACTTGTAAGATCATGGAGTTTGTATTTGTGTTAGAGAAACGCCTGGGCCGCTAGCCTAAGCCATGCCTAATCATGGTGGAAACTTGTAGCATAACCATAATGAGCACTCTATGAATCATCCTCAATAAAAACCTATGCACATAGCAAATAAAAAGATCGCTGAGATGCTCATTGTCTGCTTGCCTTGTCATTTTGATTATGGGATAACTCATGTATCATGTGCAAGGGGTACCCTGTTGGCGGTTCTCTATGATACATATGTACCTACAATGACAAGAGATTACTTGTGACTAAAGTTGAGTAGCATGAGGTTCGCTCTTCATAAGTAAGGGGCATGAGATTTTGGTTTATAACTTGTCAAGCATATCCTCTTAGTTGTGTCACTTTAACCTTAATCACCTTCAAGATGCTTATGATAGGGGCAATGAGAGCTGAAAGCTAATAAGTACCATAATTTTTGTAAGCTCTTTATGAGACTTGAATCCCTACTTCCTTCTATGAAGGCCTTTCTTTTAGTTTTATGTTGAGTCTCCACCTTCTACCTTTATGCATCTACTTTGAGAGCATAGTGGCCATTCTTAGTTCTATGTGCATTGTCCCGAGACTTGTTGATTGATGCATACCTTGATATTGCTTGTTTTAAACTATTTGTATCTAGTCACTCTTATGAACTTTGAAGGTGTCCTATGCATTTATGTTTGCTAATCTATGAGGGACAAGCTGAATGCCACTATGCTATGTTTTCTTCATGTCAAACAAACAAACGTCTTGTAAAGCATTGTTATTCATGAATCTTTTGTTTGTGCCTTTTCATGTTGCAACCTAGTTTCTTTGTCTTATTGCTAGAACTTTGTATTTCATGTTATGATTGAAGTACTATGATCCCAACTTTGAATGTTTTACAAATACTTTGATCAAGTTTATGATGGTGCATGTCACCTCAAAAATTATTCTTTCTTTTTATCACTTACCTGCTCGAGGATGAGCAGGAGTTAAGCTTGGGGATGTTGATACGTTGCAAACGTATCCATAATTTTTGATGTTCCATGCTTGGTTTTATCTACTTTCTTATGTTGACACTTTAGAGTGCTTTTCATATGATTTCTTGGACTAACCTATTAACAAGAGCCACAGTGCCAGCTGCCTGTTTTCTGCTATTTTTGGTTCTAGGAAAGTCAGAAAACGAATATTCTGGGAATTGGACTGGAAAAAAGCCAAAGTCGGTTTTTCACCTGGAGCCAGAATACGAGACGGAGAAGGGATGGGGCCCGGCCACACGACATGGCTGCATGGCCAGGCCTGGCCTATGCCAGGGGGTGGTCTGGCTGCCCCAGGCACCCCCTCGGCCTCTCCTTCCGCCTATAAGTTGTCTCTGATACGGAAACCCTAAGGACCCGAGCAAAATTCCACGAAAAAGTCTATAGCAGCTGTCATCTCCATCCCCAGATCGGGAGGGATCTAAAGCTCTTCCCGGCACCCTGCCGCAGAGGGGAATTCACCCAGGAGGCTGTAACATCCCAAAACATTAATCCAAGCTTATCAAGATCAAATCATCCAAAAATAGGGTTAACAAAAACATTTCCAAATTAAATATGGAAGCATTCATATGTGTGCATTTAAAATAGGAGTTGATTTGAAGTGCCTTGGTTAAGTGATCCTATGCTTGTAAAATGTTTCTTAGGTGATTTAAACATCATCTACATCATTCCCAAACTTTTCCTAAAGAAAATCAAATCAAAAAGAATTAAAAAGGAGGAATGGTCATTTTGGCCATTTTAATCCACTACACTACTTTGAGTGTTCCTAGCACTCATTTCTTAACAGAAACAATTCTTGATCTTTGTACCCCTTGCTATTATACATAATGAGGTACCAAGCCCCACCTTTGGATCTGCTAAAAACATTCTGTTAACTATTTTAATTGGCAATTGAAAATTGAATCTAATCCATATGCATAGATCACCCCTATTTCAAAAACCATCTTTTTGAGCTCGACTTTCAAAACCCTTGCAACCAGAGACTACCTAGAACTAGTGGAGATCACTCAAAAATTTGGAAACCAAAATTCAGAACTTTTTCTCTTTCGGCCATTTTGTCAAACACCTTGCTGGCAAGATCATTATGGCCTAAATATTACTGTTTTGGGCTGATATTGTCTAGCAATTTTGAAGTGCTTTGATCATCTTTGTCCCTCCCAAGCCTAACCAGACCCACATCAGCACACCCCCTACATCCTAGATGCACTGTATTGCCATCGCGAGCCACTCCTCACCGGCCGACCGTGCACTTGTAGCAGCAGCCCTCTCCAGCCCCTCTCACCATGTCTAGCAAGTTGCCAGTGGTCCACCTCCACCGTCCAACCAGCCCCAGGCCAGAGACAGAGAGCAGAGCGGCCAGGAACCGCCGTGCTCGGAGCTGGTCGAACATGTCGACGCCGCCCGCAGAGCATGCTCTGTCCCCGCGTGCACAAGCCACCGCTCGACCGCAGCCCACGCCCACCGCTCCACCATGACCCAGGGAATACCCTAGACACCCCCGTTCGCCGCCCAACGCACCACAGCCACCGCTCGCCATGGACACCGCCGCCTTTGCCGCTAAGAGCGCCACCTCGCCCAGACCACATACCACTGTCCCTACGGCCGCATTCACTTCCTAGAGCACCGCCAGGAGACCGCCCGTCGATCGCCACCCTCAGCCATGCCGCTAGCCGGCCGTAGCCTTGTCACCACCGTCGCCTTCCCATCCCGCTCGGTCTCACCGTCGGGCCTATAAAAGGAGGCCTCCCCAGCCTCTTCTCTCCACACCACTCCACTCCCCTCACCTCACTGAACCTCACCCACATCTAGCTAGAGCAAGGGGAGAAGCAGCTCGTCGGAATTGGAGTCGGAGCCGCCGCCTCTGGAGGAGAAGGGCGCCGCTGATTGCGACCATCCCAAGCTCCGCCGCAACCGTGCCTCGCCTCGCCGTCGTCTTCCAGTTCGTTTTCCCGCCTCGCCGACCTTGCTGGAGCCCTGGTACGTCCCCAGCAGACCCCCACCGAGCCGCTAGGGTTCGAGCTCGCCGGCGACCTGTTCGTCGTCGACGACGACCCTCAGCCATAGATTCCCCTTCTAATCCTACAACACACAGCGTGCGTACCGTTTCGCGTGTTATGACCCACTGACTAGCGGGACCCCCTGTTAGCTAAGCCCCGTGCCGTGGAGCGCCACTGGGCCGGCCCAAGTTCTTTCCCGCGCTAGCCCACCCGTTCAAATCTGGATTTTTCTTTTTAGTTAAATCTAGTTTCTGTCCACTAGTTTAAAATTCAATTCAGAGAGTTTTATAAATCCAAATTGCATGAAACTAATTTTGTCTTAAAGGTATGGAGATGATCTATCCAAGCCCGTTGGATTTAATTCAATTAGAGTTATAGATCTCTCCTAATAAAAATAACAAAACAGAAGCATTTGCACCTTGCAACATTTGTATAAAATCAACCAAGTTAGCTTTTGAGTTGATTCCAACTCTCAAAAATCACATTTCATCATATCTACCTAAATATGTAATAATATTAAGGTTTACATGCAGTGACTTTGGACTAGTACCAAAATAATGCTATATA
Source organism: Avena sativa (assembly GCA_916181665.1). NCBI lineage: Eukaryota > Viridiplantae > Streptophyta > Magnoliopsida > Poales > Poaceae > Avena > Avena sativa. The sequence goes on along the minus strand of OV702289.1, from coordinate 534,381,476 downwards.
GGCATTTCTAGTCACTTTAAATCATTAAATATTGAACTTAAACCAAAGTAATTTTGATCCAACCTTTAAATCTCATTCCCACATATTAGAGTATGTGGTGATGACATGTGTCAACATGATCCCATATTTTAAGTGGTGAATATTAAATCTTAGTGAATTTTTCAATGAGTAGAAATTACTTTTCTAAATTAAAAAGAAGGAAACTAGTGAATTAAACTTGTGATGCTTGTGATGATAATAGATCATCAATTGTGTGTCTTAGAATGCTATCTATCCTAGTTAAGTATTGTTTGGTGATTGTGTACTCCGTATGTATTTTTATAGACGATAGTACCGACCAAGTCTACGAAGAGGAGTGCTATCAAGACGAAGAAGAAGAAAACTTCAACCACTGCACCAACCAAGGCAAGCCACCATTAACAGTGCAAGCTAATGTAGTAAACTAGATTTAAGCTAGTTAACTTGATCCAAGATGCCTCAAGCATGCTTTGATCACACCCCCTTTAGCTGTTAGTTACCCTAAGTCTTTGTTTACAAGATTTACCTCCCTTAGTTTACACAAAGTTCTTTACTTGTTTTGAAGGTAGCATAAAAAGTATAAAACTTTACCTATTTAGATAACTTTAGATGTCATTCTATGGCATGAGATTGATCCCACCATTTCCCACCTTAGTGAACACTCTTAAATTAGTAGCTTAGAGTAGATCAAAAACTTAAGTCACTTTAGATGGGAACACTTGGTGAAAATGAATTATGAAAACCTTGGAATGATGAGTCATTCTATTGAGATGTTTTGACATGTGTTGAGAAACACCAATGGTTGATGATGATGAAAATGTTGAGGCATGAGCCTTAACCCTTTTATAAAACTGATGGTTGGATTCGTATGCGATACCATTACAAATTTACCGTACAACCACATTACCTGAATTGGGTAAGGCTTAGCTGGAAATTTATATGCATTAGTATTAGTTCCCTCGCGGGAGAGGTTTGAGCTGAGGCTACCTCTCATGATTTCCACCTATGTAGTGCCCAAGATGACTGATGGTCATAGATGGGAGGCCATGCTCATAGGAGAGGTGCTTATACTAGGGTGTGTAAAGAGATGGTTATGTTTGATTATCTGCATACTAAGTATGATGATTCAGGGTTATCCCTGACAGATGTATCGAATCTTATGGTGAAAGTGTACCACCTCTGCAGAGTGTCAAACTATTCGAATAGCCACATCCGCGGTTATGGACAGTTGGAATGGCCATATTGTTTCGTTGTCAGATGTTTTCCAAATAACTTGAAATGAATGATGAACTTTGACTTGACCACAACAGCGTTGTGTTTATGACAATATCTTCCCAACTTAAGTGATTATAGAGTTTTACCTTATCTTTCTTTGCTTCAGAACTCAGCTTAGGTTTCAAACTTAACTTTATAGTTAAACTTAGATTCAACACTTTAACTTAGAACTATAGTACCTGTTAATAGTATGTTGCGAGTACTTAAAGAGTACTCATGGTATTTGTCCCTGGCTATTCTCATGGCCAGACTATGAAGGAGACTATCAAGAGGATGGTCAACAGGACGGCTATGATAACTAGGACTATCTGCCTTCGTCAGCATTCCCTGTGCCCCTGAAGATGGACCCCACTGCTACGCTTACCTTTTATTTCCGCTGCTTGTTGTATTAAAGACTGGATCATGAGATCCTTATTTGTGTAAGACCTTATGTATGGTTTGTAATGGATGTACTGTGATATCCAATCCGTTATGTCTCACAAAAATGGTAATCCTGGGATTGCGAGGTATGGCATAACGGGCATCTGGGATTAAAAATCCGGGTGTTGACAAGTTGGTATCAGAGCCATCCTGAGCATAGGAGACCCTAGTTAGAATGGGCGTCCAAACCAAAAACTTAGCTTCAAAAACAAAGTGAGTATTTATGAAAAACTATTTCCTCTCTTACCCTTGTGAACTCATTCTTTCTCAAAAATTCATGTTCCTCAAAATTCTTACATTACTACTTAAAACTTGACACACTCGATCACCTCACTAATTTCCTCATCCTTAATTCTTGTAGATGGAGACTCAGTTTAGCAAGTTTTACCAGTTGGGAAACGGAGGTCAGCTGATCTTCGAGAGGGATCTGGAGCTCAACTCTAGAAACGGAGGTCAGCTGATCTTCAAGGATCCCTCCAGAGTTTCTTGGAGCTCAACTTCCAGGACCCCCAGGAAGAGATTTACAGTGGCTAGTCACATCTGATCTTAGAGGAAGCATCGAAGCACCAACATCCAGGAGAATCTAGTTCTCCGTGAGAGAGAACAACTGGCTAGATGGATTAGCCTGGGCAATGCATGAAGCTCTTGCATGTCTATGTGCCCTTAGTGTCAACCAACTCCAGGGAACCTGTTTTGCTCACTATGCAAGACGTGACTTCATGGGAATGCCAATGGAGATGCCAAGTCACCTAGAGTTGAGGCGTCAAGTGGAGAATCTTGACTTCTTGCTGCATGACAGACAGCAGGAACTGGACAATGCTAGGGAGTTAGCCAACCAGAACCGTGCCATTGCCGACCAGAAGGCCCAAACTTTCGCACTGCTCGTCCAAGATCGCCAGTCTCTTCGTCGCCAGCGTGCAAAGAAGGATCGCACCATCGCCCGTCTTCGCAAGAAGGTGGCCGACCTCGAGAAGACCGTCAAGGAGCAGGAAGCTTAGCTTGCCGCCAAGGAAGAAGAAGATGAGGGTGAAGACATCCAGGGAGACATGGATTCTTACCTCAGCAATGATGATGACTTTCTGGAGGAGGATTTTGTAGACTTCTACGCTGATGATGAGGACTCCGACTTCATCGACGATGAGTAGATGCACTAGAGCACTGTCGTAGCATGAGTTGTATCAGTCCCACTATATCGTAGCTTGCAGAATGGTTCTTCAAACCATCTGTTTTCCCTTTGTTTGTTGTGGTGTGTGTTGTATCGTGTGCTTGCTTGCATGAATGAAAAAGAAGTTAGTTGAAAAACCTGAGTCTAACTCAAAGTTTTAGCTTTGAAAACCCAAAACCATGAACCTTAGAATTTCCCTCTTACCCCTATATCTATCTCAATCTTCAGATGACTCATGGAAACCAAGGAGAGAGCAGCTCGTCGCAGGACCCAATGCTACAGATCTTGCAGAATCTCATCGCAGACCATGAAGCAAGCAGGGCCGAGCGCCAAGCCAACTTAGCAACATTGCAGCAGATCACCCAAATGGCTCTCAATAACCAAGGACATGGAAATCAGGATCACCATGGATCCAAACTCAAAAAAATTCAGAATACCAATCCCCCAATCTTCAACCAATCTGAGAACCCATTAGATGCTGACGACTGGTTACAAACCATGGAAAACAACCTCGAAGTTGTAGGAGTTGATGAAAATGAGAAAGTTCTCTTCGCCACCCACTATCTGGCAAGAGATGCCAGAGCTTGGTGGAATAGCATCCGCAATATGAACCATGGCCCGGTTGTGACATGGGAAGCATTCAAAGTCAAGTTTAGCCGCACCCACGTGCCGCAAGGTCTCGTCAACAGGATGAGAGATGAATTCCGCGAATTGAAGCAAGGAAGAATGACTGTGGTGGAGTACCGTGACATATTCTTGTCACTGTCCAGATATGCACCTGATGAAATCAACACAGAGGCCAAGAAGAAGGAGAGATTCTTGAACGGACTGCATGATGAGATGTAGACTGTCCTCGTCAATATCCGTTTTCAGGATCTCGAAGAGCTAGTCGACTCTGCCATTCAGATGGAAGGGAAGATTAACCAGCCAAACGACAACCGCAAGCATCGTATGATGCAGCAGTCAGGATCCAATAGTCACCAGAAGTACCGTCCCAACCCCTCACCAGGATATGCACCAAGGAACAACCGACCCCCAATGTCTCGCCCAAGCTACCCCAACCGTAGCGGAGGCAATGTGAAGTCTGGAGGAAACAATCACAACTCCGGTCATGCCAACAATTTCAACCGTTCCCCTCCCAAGAGCAACAACAACAACAACAACACTGCACCCAGAACTGGCAGCAATGCTGTGCCTGTCGCAGCCAAGGACAAGTCCTAGATCACTTGTTTCGAGTGTGGAGTGAAGGGTCACTACTCCAATGAGTGTCCCAGGAAGACTGCCGCCAATGCCCCTGTGAATGCCCTAGCTCAGCAGAAGCGTCGTGTTCAACCAGGAAGGAGGTTTACCCCAGGGAACCCTCACAATCGCAACGGTAGTCTCTTCCACATGAACGCAGAAGCCCAGGAAGCGCCAGATGTAGTGTTGGGTATGTTTTCTGTCAACTCAGTTTTAGCAAGAGTATTGTTTGATTCTGGAGCATCGCATTCATTTGTCACCGAAGAATTTGCATGCACTAGTAAGATTCACCCAACCAACCTGAAGCATGTCATGATAGTTCAAATCACCGGTTCAACTACAAAAGCTAGAAAAAATTGCAAAGCTATGCCTATCAGAATACATGGAATAGATTTTTATGCCAACCTAATTGTACTTGGAACCAAAGGATTGGAAGTAGTACTAGGTATGGATTGGATGTCAAGGCATAACGGATTGATAGACTGTGCTAAGAAAGCCATCACCATGACCAGTAGTTCTGGAGTAGCAGTAGAGCATATCTCTAAAACCTTACCCCGTCAATTCATGTGCAACAAGAGTGTAGCCCTGCCCACCATAGACCAAGTCAGAGTAGTCTGTGAATACCCTGACGTATTCCCAGATGAATTGCCAGGTATGCCCCGGGATAGGGATATTGAGTTCATTATCAAACTAATCCCCGGAACCGGACCCATAGCCCAGAGACCCTATAGCATGAACCCCTTAGAGTTAGTGGAACTGAAGAAGCAGTTGGATGCCATGTTAGCAACCGGCTTGATTCAGCCAAGCGCATCGCCATGGGGATCACCGGTGTTATTCGTTGACAAGAAAGATGGAGGCAATCGTCTGTGTACAGATTACAGAAAGTTGAATGACGTCACCATCAAGAACAAGTACCCCTTGCCAAAGATAGAGGATCTATTTGATCAGTTGACTGGAGCCCAGGTATTCTCAAAGATTGATTTAGGACTGGTTATCACCAACTTAAGATTCGTGCAACGGATATTCCGAAGACCGCCTTTACTAGTCGCTATGGTTTATACGAGTATATGGTTATGTCTTTTGGATTAACCAATGCCCCTGCTTATTTCATGAATCTCATGAATAAGATCTTTATGAATTTCCTAGATAAGTTTGTAGTTGTGTTCATCGACGGCATCCTTATCTACTCCAAGTCAGAAGAAGAGCATGGGCAACATCTGAGAATCATCCTAGAAACCCTGAGAGAGCATCAGTTATATGCCAAGTTCAGCAAGTGTGAGTTTTGGCTGAATGAAGTAGGATTCCTAGGACATACTGTGTCTGCCGGAGGAGTCTCTGTTGATCCTGCCAAGATCAAAGATGTCGAGGAATGGGAAGCCCCAACCACTCAAACCCAAGTCCGTGCATTTCTCGGATTAGCGGGATACTACCGCAAGTTCGTAGAAGGATTCTCGAGCATCGCCCGACCCATGACCCAATTTTTGAAGAAGGACAAGAAGTTTGAATGGACAGACAAGTGTGAAGCCAGTTTCCAAGAGCTGAAGAAGAGATTGATATCAGCTCCAATATTGATCATGCCAGACATCAAGAAGCCGTTTGGTGTGTATTGTGACGCATCCAAGATTGGTCTAGGATGTGTATTGATGCAAGAAGGCAAAGTTATCGCGTATCTGTCTCGACAACTGAAGCAGCATAAGCAGAACTATCCGACCCATGATCTTGAGCTAGCAGCTGTGGTTCTAGCATTGAAGACATGGCGTCATTATTTGATGGGTAATCGCTATGAGATTTACTCAGATCATAAGATCTTGAAATATATCTTCACCCAGAAGGAGCTGAATATGAGGCAAAGGAGATGGATAGAGTTAATCAAGGATTATGACCTTGACATTCACTATCACCCCGGCAAAGCCAACGTGGTAGTGGATGCTCTTAGCAGATTGCCGTGTAGGCTTAACACCATGATCAAGGAGAAGCAACCAAGTTTGTATGAGGAATTGGAGCAGTTCAGGACTGAATTAGTTAGCAAAGGATTCCTAGCTAGCATTGAACTTCAACCCACATTGATTAGCCAAATCAAGGAAGCCCAGAAGGGAAATGAAAGTATCGACGGAATCAAACGTCGTATTGGCACAGGAAAGGTACCTGGATTCACCGAAGACGAAGAAGGAGTACTGTGGTACAAAGGACGTATCTGTGTGCCAAGCAGATTCGGAGCTGAAGGAAGTTATCCTGAAGGAAGCTCATGATACTCTTTATTCTATCCACCTCGGAGGAACAAAGATGTATCCGGATTTGAAAGATCAATTTTGGTGGTACAAGATGAAGAGAGAAATCGGAAGCTACATCCCCAAATGTGACATCTGTCAAAGAGTCAAAGCAGAGCATTAGAGACCTGCAGGACTGTTGCAACCATTGTTGATTCTGGAATGGAAATGGGATTCCGTCAGAATGGACTTTATCACTGGTTTGCCTACTTCTAGTAGGGGAAATGACTCAATCTAGGTCATCGTTGATAAACTGTCCAAGGTAGCCCATTTTATACATGTCAAGACTACCTACCAGAGTGCAAAGCTAGCAGAGCTGTATATTGCTAGGATTGTTAGTCTGCATGGAACCCCCAAGACCATAGTATCAGATCGAGGAACCCAGTTTACCTCGAGATTTTGGCAGAAAGTTCAGGAAGGTTTAGGAACCAAGTTGAACTTCAGTACCGCTTATCACCCACAAACAGATGGACGACTGAGAGAGTCAACCAGATCCTAGAAGATATGCTTAGAGCTTGTATGTTGGAATACGTATCAAAATGGGAAGACTGCCCGCCTTTCACAGAATTCTCATATAACAACAGTTATCAAGCTAGTTTGCAGATGGCACCATTTCAATTCCTATACGGAAGAAAGTGCCGTACCCCTTTAAATTGGTCGCAAGTAGGAGAGAGTCAGATCTTTGGACCCGACATTCTCTGAGAAGTAGAAGAAAAAGTTCACAAAGTCTGTGAGCACCTCAAGACCGCCCAATCCAGACAGAAGAGTTATGCTGACAAGCGAAAGAGAGAGCTGACTTTCAATGTTGGAGATTTTGTATACCTCAAAGTTTCACCATTGAAGGGAACTCAACGCTTTAGTCTGAAGGGAAAGTTAGCCCCCAGATATATCTGACCTTTCAAGATTCTGAACCGCCGAGGAGAAGTATCGTATCAGCTGGAACTGCCTGAAGAGATGTCAGCCATCCACAATGTGTTCCATATCTCGTTACTTCGCAAATGTTTGGAAGTGTCCGAGAAGACGGAAGTTTTCAAGAACATCGATCACAGAGCTGTGGAAATCAACAATGACCTGGCCTATCAGGAAGTACCCATCCGTATCTTAGAAGAATCCTACAGAACCACCAGGACCAGGAGCATCAAGTTTCTCAAGATTCAGTGGAGCAACCATACCGAGGAGGAAGCCACTTAGGAGCGCGAAGATTATATTAGGACAGAGTTCCCAGATCTCTTTAGTTCCTAGTTTTCTTTGTAAATCTCGGGACGATATTTTGTTTAAGGGAGGAAGGTTTGTAACATCCCAGAACTTTAATCCAAGCTTATCAAGATTAAATCATCCAAAAATAGGGTTAACAAAAAATTTCCAAATAAAATATGGAAGCATTCATATGTGTGTGCATTTAAAATAGGAGTTGATTTGAAGTGCCTTCGTTAAGTGATCCAATGCTTGTAAAATGTTTCTTAGGTGATTTAAACATCATCTACATCATTCCCAAACTTTTCCTAAAGAAAATCAAATAAAAAAGAATTAAAAAGGAGGAATGGTCATTTTGGCCATTTTAATCCAGTACACTACTTTGAGTGTTCCTAGCACTCATTTCTTAACAGAAACAATTCTTGATCTTTGTACCCCTTGCTATTACACATAATGAGGTACCAAGGCCAACCTTTGGATCTACTAAAAACATTCTGTTAACTATTTTAATTGGCAATTGAAAATTGAATCTAATGCATATGCATAGATCACCCCTATTTCAAAAACCATCTTTTTGAGCTCCACTTTCAAATCCCTTGCAACCAGAGACTACCTAGCACTAGTGGAGATCACTCAAAAATTTTGAAACCAAAATTCAAAACGTTTTCACTTTCGACCATTTTGTCAAACACCTTGCTGGCAAGATCATTATGGCCTAACTATTACTGTTTTGGGCTGATATTGTCTAGCAATTTTGAAGTGCTTTGATCATCTTTGTCCCCCTCAAGACTAACCAGGCCCACACTAGCACACCCCCTACCTCCTAGCTCCACTGCATTGCCATGCCGAGCCACTCCTCGCCGGCCAACCGTGCACTCATAGCAGCAGCCCTCTCTAGCCCCTCTCACCATGTCTAGCAAGTTACCAGTGGTCCACCTCCCCCGTCCAACCAGCCCCAGGCCAGAGACAGAGAGCAGAGCGGCCAGAAACCGCCGCGCCCAGAACTGGTCGACCATGCCGACACCGCCCGTAGAGCATGCTCTGTCCCCACGTGCACAAGCCCCCGCTCGACCGCTGCCCACGCCCACCGCTTCGCCACGACCCAGGGAACACCCTAGACACCCCCATTCACCGCCCAACGCACCACAGCCACCGCTCGCCGTGGACACCGCCGCCTCTGCCGCTCAGAGCGCCACCTCGCCCAGACCGCATACCACTGCCCTACGGCCGCATTCACTTCCTAGAGCACTGCCAGGAGACCGCCCGTCGATCGCCACCCTTAGTCGTGCCGCTAGCCGGGCGTAGCCTTGTCGCCACCGTCGCCTGCCCATCCCGCTCGGTCTCACCGTCGGGCCTATAAAAGGAGGCATCCCAACCTCTTCTCTCCACACCACTCCACTCCCCTCACCTCACTGAACCTCACCGACCTCCAGCCGGAGCAAGGGGAGCAGCAGCTTGCCAGAATTGGAGCCGGAGCCGCCGCCTCTGGAGGAGAAGGGCGCCGCTGATTGCGACCACCCCAAGCTCCGCCGCAACCACGCCTCGCCTCGCCGTCATCTTCCAGTTCGTTTGCCCGCCTCGCCGGCCTTGCTGGAGCCCTGGTATGTCCCCAGCAGACCCCCACCGAGCCGCTAGGGTTCGAGCTCGCCGACGACCTGTTCGTCGTTGACGACGACCCTCAACCGTAGATTCCCCTTCTAATCCTACGGCCCACAGCGCGCGTACCGTTTCGCATGTTACGATCCACTAACTAGCAGCACCCCCTTTCAGCTGAGCCCCGCACCGCGGAGCGCCACTGGGCCGGCCCAAGTTCTTTCCCGCGCTAGCCCACCCGTTCAAATCTGGATTTTTCTTTTTAGTTAAATCTAGTTTCTATCCACTAGTTTAAAATTCAATTCAGAGAGTTTTATAAATCCAAATTGCATGAAACCAATTTTCTCTGAAAGGTATGGAGATGATATATCCAAGCCCGTTGGATTTAATTCCATTAGAGTTCTAGATCTCTCCTAATAAAAATAACAAAACAGAAGCATTTGCACCTTGCAACATTTTTATAAAATCAACCAAGTTAGCTTTTGATTTGATTCCAACTCTAAAAAATCACATTTCATCATATCTACCTAAATATGTAATAATATTAAGGTTTACATGTAGTGACTTTGGAGTAGTACCAAAATAATGCTATATAGGCATTTCTAGTCACTTTAAATCATTAAATATTGAACTTAAATCAAAGTAATTTTGATCCAACCTTTAAATCCCATTCCCACATATTAGAGTATGTGGTGATGACATGTGTCAACATGATCCCATATTTTAAGTGGTGAATATTAAATCTTAGTGAATTTTTCAATGAGTAGAAATTACTTTTCTAAATTAAAAAGAAGGAAACTAGTGAATTAAACTTGTGATGCTTGTGATGATAATATATCATCAATTGTGTGTCTTAGAATGCTATCTAGCCTAGTTAAGTATTGTTTGGTGATTGTGTACTCCGTATGTATTTTGATAGATGATAGTACCGACCAAGTCTACGAAGAGGAGGAGTGTTATCAAGACGAAGAAGAAGAAAACTTCAACCACTTCACCAACCAAGGCAAGCCACCATTAACAGTGCAAGCTAATGTAGTAAACTGGATTTAAGCTAGTTAACTTGATCCAAGATGCCTCAAGCATGCTTTGATCACACCCCCTTTAGCTATTAGTTACCCCAAGTCTTTGTTGACAAGATTTACCTCCCTTAGTTTACACAAAGTTCTTTACTTGTTTTGGAGGTAGCATAAAAAGTATAAAACTTGACCTATTTAGATAACTTTAGATGTCATTCTATGGCATGAGATTGATCCCACCATTTCCCACCTTAGTGAACACTCTTAACTTAGTAGCTTAGAGTAGATCAAAAACTTAAGTCACTTTAGATGGGAACACTTGGTGAAAATGAATTATGAAAATCTTGGAATGATGAGTTATTCTATTGAGATGTTTTGACATGTGTTGAGAAACACCAATGGTTGATGATGATGAAAATGTTGAGGCATGAGCCTTAACCCTTTTATAAAACTGATGGTTGGATTCAGATGCGATACCATTCCAAATTTACCGTACAACCACATTACCTGAATTGGGTAAGTCTTAGCTGGAAATTTATATGCATTAGTATTAGTTACCTCGCGGGAGATGTTTGAGCTGAGGCTACCTCTCATGATGTCCACCTATGCAGTGCCCAAGATGACTGATGGTCATGGTTGGGAGGCCATGCTCATAGGAGAGGTGCTTATACTAGGGTGTGTAAAGGGATGGTTATGTTTGATTATCTATATACTAAGTATGATGATTCAGGGTTATCCCTGACAGATGTATCGAATCTTGTGGTGAAAGTGTACCACCTCTGCAGAGTGTCAAGCTATTCGAATAGCCACGTCCACGGTTATGGACAGTTGGAATGGCCATACTATTTCGTTGTCAGATGTTTTCCAAATAACTTGAAATGAATGATGAACTTTGACTTGACCACAACAGGGTTGTGTTTATGACAATATCTTCCCAACTTAAGTGATTCTAGGGTTTTACCTTATCTTTCTTTGCTTCAGAACTCAGCTTAGGTTTCAACCTTAACTTTATAGTTAAACTTAGATTCAGCACTTTAACTTAGAACTATAGTACCTGTTAATAGTAGTTAGCGAGTACTTAAAGAGTACTCATGGCTTTTGTCCCTAGCTATTCTCATGGCCAGACTATGAAGGAGACTATCAAGAGGATGGTCAACAGGACAACTATGATAACTAGGACTATCTGCCTTCGTCAGCATTGCATGTGCCCCTGAAGATGGACCCCACTGCTACGCTTACCTTTTATTTCCGCTGCTTGTTGTATTAAAGACTGGATCATGAGATCCTTATTTGTGTAAGACCTTATGTATGGTTTGTAATGGATGATGTACTGTGATATCCAATCCGTTATGTCTCGCAAAAATGGTAATCCTGGGATTGCGAGGTATGTCATAACGGGCATCTGGGATTAAAAATCCGGGTGTTGACAGAGGCCTTCTTCATCATCATGCAGGCCTCAACATCATCTATTTGTAATTCTGCATGTTGTGTTTGCGGGGATCCGATGGATATTGAGATGCTATTTCAGATTGATTATTCATTCTATCATGTCTTTGTTATTTGTGATCTTGCATGCTTTACGTTGTTAGTAGCTATCTTGTCCAAGTAGATGCTAGCAACTCAAAGAGGGAGTATTTATGCTCGATAGTGGGTTCATGCCTCTAGTAATCTGGGGAAGTGACAGAAATCTCTAAGATACTAGATGTGTTGTTGCTACTAGGGAGAAAACAACAATCCTTTGTTTATAGAACAATTATATTATTAACTTTACACGCAATTCGTAGTGCAATTATCTGTTGCTTGCAACTTAATACTAGAGGGGGTTCGGATGATAACCTGAAGGTGGATAATTAGTCATAGATGTAGTTGGATGGCGGCTATGTATAATGTTGTAATGCCCAATCGAATCTCAAAGGAGTCAAGATGATTAGTATATGCTTGTATGCTTTCTCGATGTTTGTCAATTGCCCCACTGTAATTTGTTCACCCAACATGTTATTTATCTTAAGGAGAGCCACCTCTAGTGAACTATGGACCCTGGTCCTTTCTTTTACCATCAATCTACAACTATTTACTGTTTTGTGTTTACTTTCTGCAAACTATTACTTTCTTCCACCTGATACATTTAATCCTTTGTTTTCAGAAAAACCGGTGAGATTGACAACCTCATCGCAAGTTGGGGACAGAGTTCTATGGTTGTGGTGTGCAGGTCTCCACGCTACTGCTGGCACCGGTAGTGCACCCGGCCAAAGTTCAGCTAGCTACATCTTTGGGGTGTTTCCTTGCTCCTACTGGATTGATAACCTTGGTTTCATAACAGAGGAAACTTACTATTGTGCTCATCATACCTTCCTCTTGGGGTTCCCCAACGAGCTCGTTAGTACACGAGTCAGCAAGCAGCTGAAGCAGAAGCAGATGATAGAGAGGCTGCAGCTGAAGCAGCAAACAGAGAGGCAGCATCTTCTAGCGGCAACAATCAGGTCTGTGATGCACTACTAATTGTGTCGCAAGAAGCTGAAGATAGGGAAGGCAAGTCAGATCCTAGGTGGGACGAAGCATTTCGTGGGTTGTGGAGTGCCAATAATGTAAGATCCACCTGGAATGATCGCAGTTGGTCGCCTAGGAACGATGGCAAGCGCCTCAAGTGGGCTGATGAGAAGTGAATTAAATTTTACTTCTCAGTGTTATGTTTCTATTTTGTGGAACTCAGATATCTTATCAAGATGTCTAGCGCCTCAAGTGAGAGTAGTAAAATAAATTTAACCCTCTTTGTGTTATGTTTATGTATGTGTCTTGTAGCTTGTCAAGATGGTAGCTCGTTAACTGGCAGTTTGAAAGAGTACCATTTTCCTCTCTTGCTAAACAGATATGTTTCATTTTGCCCAAATTGGTAGCAAATCTAGAGAAGATTCTCTCTTCGATAATTCGTTCCCTTTTGGACCACTTTTTGCCTCCGATTAGGTAGCAAATCTAGAGCAGCAAATCACACCAAGCAGAATACATTCATTCAGAAAACAAAACAAATGTAGATATAGGTGTGCGCAGCTAAATAGGATATAGCGATAAAAAGTAGGTTTCTTAACGAGGTTTGATGCATTCAGCCAGAAATAGGATGCAAGCAAAATATAGAAAATCAAAAGAAGCTACTTAGCAGCAGCAACCACCGCAGCTGCAGGAACAGCCAAGGCCTTCAAGCACCCGCGCCTCCGCCTCCTCCCTCCAGTGCTTCCTCCACTTATTTCTCCTAGTCCCTTGATCTTGCGGGCCTTGGGCCTAATTGGAGGCATGTGACCCTCTTTGATGGCCACCTGCTAGAGGTTTCGGAGGTGAATGCCGAGAGCCCGGTGTTCTGTGATGTAGGCGTTGATGTTCACAGTCTCGCGCTCGCCACCTTTGTGGATGCCGGAGCCCGTGGCCTCTGCATGCTTCAGTAAGGAGTTGAAGTCGGTGCCGCCGGCGAGACTCACCCAACAGAAGGTGATCCCCTTGCAGAAGGGGCAGCTGTAGTCGCCGCGCCTGAAGAAGGCGTCGTACTGGCCAGCCCGCAGCCTCCTCAGCACCTGACGAGTCTTGGTGTGCATGGACTCGTCATCACTGCAGACGTCGCTGCCGGAAACCTATTGGAAGAAAATGAAAATGGGGGAGTAGATGATGTAAGAATACCGAGCAATCGACATGCAAACAAGAGAATCCTAATAAACCAAGATCTAGCATCCAACGATGGGAACGGTAGAAGAACCAGGGGAGGAGAGGAAACCCTAGTTACCTCCGACCATGGGTCGTCGATGCCGGTGTCGTAGAGGTTCAGCGGAGCGATGTACTTATATCGATCATAGGTGCCCAAGAAGTGCTTGATCAGCTTGTGACCGGAGGGGGCCTCCTCGCCGGTGGGGGGCTCCTCTTTGGCGGCTCTCTCAGTAGCGGGGATGGGGGCCTGGACGGGAACGGTGGCTGCCATTGATGCCTCGACTGGGGCCTGGACAGGGACGGCGGCTTCTTTCAACACGTCGAGGGGGACCAGCGAGGAGACGGGGGCCTCCTCGCCGGTGGCCTCGGAGGCGACGATGGCCACCTTATCCTCCTCCGCCATCACCGGCACGAATGGGGTATTCTCGGGAGTTTGCGGATGTTGGTGGGTATTCTCGGGAGTTTTCGGATGCTGGTGGGACAATGGAGAGGGTTGCGTGGGGAGAGTGAGCGAGAGTGAGAGTGGGTGTGTGGAGAGGGGCTCTATAGTTAAGGTGGATGGAAGCAAGGCACCTTTCGTTGCACCACCGTCCAACGCGCTGTGCAGTCTACGGCACCGTGCACCAAGACACGTGCACGGTACGTCACGTTTTTTTCCTGGGCCATGCATGGCAGTTCTGTATTGAGCCGCATGCAAAGGGCGCATACACAATTTCTCTGTACGAAGTTTGACACAGCCCTAAAATTGTTGATAGTTAAAAGTGGAAATGCAGAGGGGAAGGTAGGTGGCTGTACGGCGAGATTTGTGGGGTTGTGCTAGATCAGGTAGAGGGATGTGTTGATGACTGCGAGTGACTCGATGAAGGCGGAGACGTTAGGTCTCGTCGAGATCAGCTCTTTGGCCTCCGGCTAGCGCGTGCAAGTTTCTTACGACGAGGCCCAGTTGGAAGTGAGATTGAGAGCCACTGCATAAAATGGGATATGTCTTACTAAAATCAAGTGGCAATAAATTGCAGTTGTCCATCGACGACCATGCACTCGATGACGCATGTGTTGTGGCATAGTAGTAGTAGTAGTAGTAGGATTTTCAGACTTGATTAAACATGACATGACCACTCGACGACTTTTTCCATGGACGACATCGTGTTCCTTCTTATAGAGGTCTCGCTGAGGGAGACGTCTGTGCTGTCTCACGATGTACTGTGAAGGGCACGACATGTGCAACAATCATCCTTGGATCGCACAGAATCAACGGTTGGTGCGCATGATCCACGTGACAACTATGACAACCAATCAGAGAGTAGGAGACCGAGTGAGCACAGGTTTGGGCTTCTACGAAAGATAGAGAGAGGGGGGCAAAACTGAGTAGTATCAAAAAACCAAGGGCAAAACTGAGTAGTATAAAAATGGAAAGTGAGTGTCTTGTACAATGAAATACATGGATCAACCAATGGCATTGCATGTCTGTTCTTTATACAAACCACATATGGATCCACCAGTGTTATTGCATGTCTATTCTTTTCATGGACCACAGCTAGAGTCATTGCATGTGTGTTCTTCTCACAAACCACATAAGGAAGAACCAGTGTCATTACATGTGTGTTCTTCTCACAAACCACACATGGATCCACCAATGTCATTGCATGTGTGTTCTTCTCATGAACCACAACCAGTGTCATTGCATGTCTGTTCTTCTCACAAACCAAATATGGATCCAATAGTGTCACTGGATGTGTGTTCTTCTCATGAACCACACATGGATCCACCAGTGTCATTGCATGTCTATTCTTTTCATGAACCGCAGCTAGAGTCATTGCATGTCTGTTCTTTCCACAAACCACATACGGATCCATCAGTGTCAATGCATGTATGTTCTTTTCATGAACCACAACTAGAGTCATTGGATGTGTGTTCCTTCCACAAACCAAATATGGATCCACCAGTGTCATTGCATGTGTGTTCTTTTCATGAATCACAGCTAGAGTCATTGCATGTGTGTTCTTCTCACAAACCACATAAGGATACACCAGTGTCATTGCATGTGTGTTCTTTTCATGAACCACACCCAGTGCCATTGCATGTTTGTTCTTTCCAAAAACCACAGATTGATCCACTAGTGTCACTGGATGTGTGTTCTTTACATGAACCACACCCAGTGTGATTGCATGTCTATTCTTCTCATAAACCACACATGGATCCACCAATGTCATTGCATGTGTGTTCTTTTCATGAACCACAGCTAGATTCATTGCATGTCTGTTCTTCTAAACAAACCACATAAGGATCCACCAGTGTCATTGCATGTCTGTTCTTTTCATGAACCACACCCAGTGTCATTGCATGTCTGTTCCTCTAAACAAACCACACATGGATCCACCTAGTGTGATTGCATGTCTGTTCTTTTCACAAACCACACATGGATCCACCAGTTTCATTCCATGCGTGTTCTTCTCAGAAACCACATAAGGGTACACCAGTGTCATTGCATGTGTGTTCTTTTCATGAACCATAGCTAGAGTCATTGCATGTCTGTTCTTTCCACAAACCACACATGGATCCACCAGTGGCATTGCATGTTTGTCCTTCCACGAACCACATATGGATCCACCAGTGTCATTGCATGTGTGTTCTTTTCATGAACCACAACTAGTCATTGCATGTGTGTTCTTCTCACAAACCACAAAAGGATGCACCACTGTCATTGCATGTGTGTTCTTTTCATGAACCACAACTAGAGTCATTGCATTTCTGTTCTTTCCACAAACCACACATGGATCCACCAGTGTGATTGCATGTCTGTTCTTCTAGCAAACCACACATGGATCCACTAGTGTCATTGCATGTGTGTTCTTTTCATGAACCACAGCTAGAGTCATTGCATGTGTGTTCTTGTAAACAAACCACATAAGGATCCACCAGTGTCATTGCATGTATGTTCATTTCATGAACCACATATGGATCCACTAGTGTCATTGCATGTCTGTTCCTCTAAACAAACCACACATGGATCCACCTATGTCATTGCATGTATGTTCTTCTCACAAACAACACATGGATCCACCAGTATCATTGCATGTGTGTTCTTTTCATGAACCATACCTAGAGTCATTGCATGTGTGTTCTTCTAAACAAACAACATAAGGATCCACCAGTGTCATTGCATGTCTGTTCTTTTCATGAACCACACCCAGTGTCATTGCATGTCTGTTCCTCTAAACAAACCACACAAGGATCCACCAGTGTGAATGCATGTCTGTTCTTCTCACAAACCACACATGGATCCACCAGTGGCATTGCATGTGTGTTCTTTTCATGAACCACAGCTAGAGTCATTGCATGTGTGTTCTTCTAAACAAACAACATAAGGATCCACCAGTGTCATTGCATGTCTGTTCTTTTCATGAACCACACCCAGTGTCATTGCATGTCTGTTCCTCTAAACATACCACACATGGATCCACCAGTGTCATTGCATGTCTGTTCTTCTCACAAACCACACATGGATCCACCAGTGTCATTGTATGTGTGTTCTTTTCATGAACCACAGCCAGAGTCATTGCATATCTGTTCTTTCCACAAACCACACATGGATCCACCTAGTGTGATTGCATGTCTGTTCTTCTCATGAACCACACGTGGATCCACCAGTGTCATTGCATGTGTGTTCTTTTCATGAACCACCGCTAGAGTCATTGCATGTCTGTTCTTCTCACAAACCACACATGGATCCACCAGTGTCATTGCATGTGTGTTATTTTCATGAACCACACCTAGAGTCATTGCATCTGTTCCTTCCACAAACCACATATGGATCCACCAGTGTCATTGCATGTGTGTTCTTTTCATGAACCATAGCTAGAGTCATTGCATGTGTGTTCTTCTCACAAACCACATAAGGATACAATAGTGTCATTGCATGTGTGTTCTTTTCATGAACCACACCCAGTGTCATTGCATGTCTGTTCCTTCCACAAACCACATATGGATCCACCAGTGTCATTGCATGTGTGTTCTTTTCATGAACCACAGCTAGAGTCATTGCATGTGAGTTCTTCTCACAAACCAAATAAGGATACACAAGTGTCATTGTGTGTGTGTTCTTTTCATAAACCACACATGGATCCAACAGTGTCATTGCCTGTCTGTTCTTCTCACAAACCACACATGGATCCACTAGTGTCATTGCATGTGTGTTCTTTTCATGAACCACAACTAGAGCCATTTCATGTGTGTTCTTTCCACAAACCACACATGGATCCACTGGTGTCATTGCATGTATGTTCTTTTCATGAACCACAGCCAGTGTGATTGCATGTTTGTTCTTCTCATGAACCACACATGGATCCACCAGTGTCATTGCATGTGTGTTCTTTTCATGAACCACAGCCAGAGTCATTGCATGTCTGTTCCTCTAAACAAACCACACATGGATCCACCTAGTGTGATTGCATGTCTGTTCTTCTCATGAACCACACATGGATCCACCAGTGTCATTGCATGTTTGTTCTTTTCATGAACCACAACTAGAGTCATTGCATGTCTGTTCGTTTAAACAAACCACACATGGATACACCTAGTGTGATTGCATGTCTGTTCTTCTCATGAACCACACATGGATCCACCAGTGTCATTGCATGTGTGTTCTTTTCATGAACCACACATGGATCCACCAGTGTCATTGCATGTGTGTTCTTTTCATGAACCACAGCCAGAGTCATTGCATGTCTGTTCTTTCCACAAACCACACATGGATCCACCTAGTGTGATTGCATGTATGTTCTTCTCATGAACCACAGCTAGTGTCATTGCGTGTCTGTTCTTCTCACAAACCACACGTGGATCCACCAGTGTCATTGCATGTGTGTTCTTTTCATGAACCACAGCTAGAGTCATTGCATGTCTGTTCTTTCCACAAACCACACATGGATCCACCAGTGTGATTTCATGTATGTTCTTCTCACAAACCACAAATGGATCCACCAGTGTCATCGCATGTGTGTTCTTTTCATGGACCATATCTAGAGTCATTGCATGTGTGTTCTTCTAAACAAACCACATAAGGATCCACCAGTGTCATTGCATGTCTGTTTTTTTCATGAACCACACCTAGTGTCATTGCATGTTTGTTCCTCTAAACAAACCACACAAGGATCCACCAGTTTGAATGCATGTCTGTTCTTCTCATGAACCACACATGGATCCACCAGTGTGATTGCATGTTTGTTCTTCATAAACCACACATGGATCCACCAGTGTCATTACATGTGTGTTCTTTTCGTGAACCACAGCTAGAGTCATTGCATGTGTGTTCTTCTAAACAAAGCACATAAGGATCCACCAGTGTCATTGCATGTCTATTCTTTTCATGAAATACACCAGTGTCATTGCATGTCTGTTCCTCTAAACAAACCACACATGGATCCACTAGTGTCATTGCATGTCTGTTCTTCTCACAAACAACACATGGATCTGCCAGTGTCATTGCATGTGTGTTCTTTTCATGAACCACTGCCAGAGTCATTGCATGTATGTTCTTTCCACAAACCAACCATGGATCCACCTAGTGTGATTGCATGTATATTCTTCTCATGAACCATAGCCAGTGTCATTGCATGTTTTTTCTTCTCACAAACCACAAATGGATCCACCAGTGTCATTGCATGTGTGTTCTTTTCATGAACCACAGCTAGAGTCATTGCATGTGTATTCTTTCCACAAACCACACATGGATCCACCAGTGTGATTGCATGTCTGTTCTTCTCACAAACCACAAATGGATCCACCAGTGTCATTGCATGTGTGTTCTTTTCATGAACCACAGCTAGAGTCATTGCATGTGTGTTCTTCTAAACAAACTACATAAGGATCCACCAGTGTCATTGCATGTCTGTTCTTTTCATAAACCACACCCAGTGTCATTGCTTGTTTGTTCCTCTAAACAAACCACACATGGATCCACCAGTGTCATTCCATGTCTGTTCTTCTCACAAACAACACATGGATCCACCAGTGTTATTGCATGTGTGTTCTTTTCATGAACCACAGCCAGAGTCATTGCATATCTGTTCTTTCCACAAACCACACATGGATCCAACTAGTGTGATTGCATGTCTGTTCTTCTCATGAACCACACGTGGATCCACCAGTGTCATTGCATGTGTGTTCTTTTCATGAACTACCGCTAGAGGCATTGCATGTCTGTTCTGCTCACAAACCACACATGGATCCACCAGTGTCATTGCATGTGTGTTATTTTCATGAACCATAGCTAGAGTCATTGCATGTCTGTTCTTTCCACAAACCACACAAGGATCCACCAGTGTCCTTGTATGTTTGTTCTTTTCATGAACCACAGCTAGAGTCATTGCATATGTTCCTTCCACAAACCACATATGGATCCACCAGGTTCATTGCATGTGTGTTCTTTTCATGAACCATAGCTAGAGTCATTGCATGTGTGTTCTTCTCACAAACCACATAAGCATACAACAGTGTCATTGCATGTGTGTTCTTTTCATGAACCACACCCAGTGTCATTGCATGTCTGTTCCTTCCACAAACCACATATGGATCAACCAGTGTCATTGCATGTGTGTTCTTTTCATGAACCACAGCTAGAGTCATTGCATGGGTGTTCTTCTCACAAACCACATAAGGATACACCAGTTTCATTGCATGTGTGTTCTTTTCATAAACCACACATGGATCCACCAGTGTCATTGCATGTTTGTTCTT
The DNA here is from genome assembly GCA_916181665.1 of Avena sativa. Taxonomy (NCBI): domain Eukaryota; kingdom Viridiplantae; phylum Streptophyta; class Magnoliopsida; order Poales; family Poaceae; genus Avena; species Avena sativa. The sequence continues at coordinate 534,360,867 of OV702289.1, read as the reverse complement.
CTCACAAACCACACATGGATCCACTGGTGTCATTGCATGTGTGTTCTTTCCACAAACCACACATGGATCCACCGGTGTCATTGCATGTATGTTCTTTTTATGAACCACAGCCAGTGTGATTCCATGTCTATTCTTCTCATGAACCACACATGGATCCACCAGTGTCATTGCATGTGTGTTCTTTTCATGAGCCATAGCCAGAGTCATTGCATGTCTGTTCGTCTAAACAAACCACACATGGATCCACCTAGTGTGATTGCATGTTTGTTCTTCTCATGAACCACACATGGATCCACCAGTGTCATTGCATGTTTGTTCTTTTCATGAACCACAACTAGAGTCATTGCATGTCTGTTCGTCTAAACAAACCACACATGGATCCACCTAGTGTGATTGCATGTCTGTTCTTCTCATGAACCACACATGGATCCACTAGTGTCATTGTATGTGTGTTCTTTTCATGAACCACACATGGATCCACCAGTGTCATTGCATGTGTGTTATTTTCATGAACCACAGCTAGAGTCATTGCGTGTGTGTTCTGCTAAATAAACCACATAAGGATCCAGTAGTGTCATTGCATGTCTGTTCTTTTCATGAACCACACCCAGTGTCATTGCATAACTGTTATTTTCATGAACCATACCCAGTTTCATTGCATGTCTATTCCTCTAAACAAACCACACATGGATCCACCTATGTCATTTCATGTCTGTTCTTCTCACAAACCACACATGGATCCAATAGTGTCATTGCATGTGTGTTCTTTTCATGAACCACCTCTAGAGTCATTGCATGTGTGTTCTTCTAAACAAACCACATAAGGATCCACTAGTGTGATTGCATGTCTGTTCTTCTCACAAATGACACCTGCATCCACCAGTGTCATTACATGTGTGTCCTTTTCACGAACCAAAGCTAGAGTCATTGCATGTGTGTTCTTCTAAGAAAACCACTTAAGGATCCACAAGTGTCATTGCATGTCTGTTCTTTTCATGAACCACAACTAGTGTCATTGCATGTCTGTTCCTCTAAAAACCACACATGGATCCACCAGTGTCATTACATGTCTGTTCTTCTCACAAACCACACATGGATCCACTAGTGTCACTGCATGTGTGTTCTTTTCATGAACCACAGCCAGAGTCATTGCATGTCTGTTCTTTCAACAAACCACACATGGATCCACCTAGTGTGATTGCATGTCTGTTCTTCTCATGAACCATAGCTACTGTCATTGCATGTCTGTTCTTCTCACAAACCACACATGGATCCACCAGTGTCATTGCATATGTGTTCTTTTCATGAACCACAGCGAGAGTCATTGCATGTCTGTTCTTTCCACAAACCACACATGGATCCACCAGTGTGATTGCATGTATGTTCTTCTCACAAAGCACAAATGGATCCACCTGTGTCATTGCATGTGTGTTCTTTTCATGGACCACATCTAGAGTCATTGCATGTGTGTTCTTCTAAACAAACCACATAAGGATCCACCAGTGTCATTGCATGTCTGTTCTTTTCATGAACCACACCCAGTGTCATTGCATGTTTGTTCCTCTAAACAAACCACACATGGATCCACCAGTGTCGTTGCATATCTGTTCTTCTCACAAACCACACATGGATCCACCATTGTCATTGCATATGTGTTCTTTTCATGAACCACAGCCAGAGTCATTGGATGTTTGTTCTTTCCACAAACCACACATGGATCCACCTAGTGTGATTGCATGTCTGTTCTTCTCATGAACCACAGCCGGTGTGATTGCATGTTTGTTCTTCTCATGAACCACACATGGATCCACCAGTGTGATTGCATGTTTGTTCTTCTCACAAACCACACATGGATCCACCAGTGTCATTGCATGTGTGTTCTTTTCGTGAACCACAGCTAGAGTCATTGCATGTGTGTTCTTCTAAACAAACCACATAAGGATCCACCAGTGTCATTGCATGTCTATTCTTTTCATGAAATAGACCCAGTGTCATTGCATGTCTGTTCCTCTAAACAAACCACACATGGATCCACTAGTGTCATTGCTTGTCTGTTCTTCTCACAAGCAACACATGGATCCACCAGTGTCATTGCATGTGTGTTCTTTTCATGAACCACTGCCAGAGTCATTGCATGTATGTTCTTTCCACAAACCACCCATGGATCCACCTAGTGTGATTGCATGTCTATTCTTCTCATGAACCACAGCCAGTGTCATTGCCTGTTTGTTCTTCTCACAAACCACAAATGGATCCACAAGTGTCATTGCACGTGTGTTCTTTTCATGAACCACAGCTAGAGTCATTGCATGTCTATTCTTTCTACAAACCACACATGGATCCACCAGTGTGATTGCATGTCTGTTCTTCTCACAAACCACAAATGGATCCACCAGTGTCATTGCATGTGTGTTCTTTTCATGAACCACAGCTTGAGTCATTGCATGTGTGTTCTTCTAAACAAACTACATAAGGATCCACCAGTGTCATTTCATGTCTGTTCTTTTCATAAACAACACCCAGTGTCATTGCTTGTTTGTTCCTCTAAACAAACCACACATGGATCCACCAGTGTCATTACATGTCTGTTCTTCTCATAAACAACACATGGATCCACTAGTGTTATTGCATGTGTGTTCTTTTCATGAACCACAGCCAGAGTCATTGCATATCTGTTCTTTCCACAAACCACACATGGATCCACCTAGTGTGATTGCATGTCTGTTCTTCTCATGAACCACACGTGGATCCACCAGTGTCATTGCATGTGTGTTCTTTTCATGAACTACCGCTAGAGGCATTGCATGTCTGTTCTGCTCACAAACCACACATGGATCCACCAGTGTCATTGCATGTGTGTTATTTTCATGAACCATAGCTAGAGTCATTGCATGTCTGTTCTTTCCACAAACCACACAAGGCTCCACCAGTGTCCTTGTATGTTTATTCTTTTCATGAACCACAGCTAGAGTCATTGCATATGTTCCTTCCACAAACCACATATGGATCCACCAGGTTCATTGCATGTGTGTTCTTTTCATGAACCATAGCTAGAGTCATTGCATGTGTGTTCTTCTCACAAACCGCATAAGCATACAACAGTGTCATTGCATGTGTGTTCTTTTCATGAACCACACCCAGTGTCATTGCATGTCTGTTCCTTCCACAAACCACATATGGATCAACCAGTGTCATTGCATGTGTGTTCTTTTCATGAACCACAACTAGAGTCATTGCATGGGTGTTCTTCTCACAAACCACATAAGGATACACCAGTTTCATTGCATGTGTGTTCTTTTCATAAACCACACATGGATCCACCAGTGTCATTGCATGTTTGTTCTTCTCACAAACCACACATGGATCCACTGGTGTCATTGCATGTGTGTTCTTTCCACAAACCACACATGGATCCACCGGTGTCATTGCATGTATGTTCTTTTCATGAACCACAGCCAGTGTGATTCCATGTCTATTCTTCTCATGAACCACACATGGATCCACCAGTGTCATTACATGTGTGTTCTTTTCATGAACCATAGCCAGAGTCATTGCATGTCTGTTCGTCTAAACAAACCACACATGGATCCACCTAGTGTGATTGCATGTTTGTTCTTCTCATGAACCACACATGGATCCACCAGTGTCATTGCATGTTTGTTCTTTTCATGAACCACAACTAGAGTCATTGCATGTTTGTTCGTCTAAACAAACCACACATGGATCCACCTAGTGTGATTGCATGTCTGTTCTTCTCATGAACCACACATGGATCCACTAGTGTCATTGTATGTGTGTTCTTTTCATGAACCACACATGGATCCACCAGTGTCATTGCATGTGTGTTCTTTTCATGAACCACAGCTAGAGTCATTGCGTGTGTGTTCTTCTAAATAAACCACATAAGGATCCAGTAGTGTCATTGCATGTCTGTTCTTTTCATGAACCACACCCAGTGTCATTGCATATCTGTTATTTTCATGAACCATACCCAGTTTCATTGCATGTCTATTCCTCTAAACAAACCACACATGGATCCACCTATGTCATTGCATGTCTGTTCTTCTCACAAACCACACATGGATCCAACAGTGTCATTGCATGTGTGTTCTTTTCATGAACCACCTCTAGAGTCATTGCATGTGTGTTCTTCTAAACAAACCACATAAGGATCCACTAGTGTGATTGCATGTCTGTTCTTCTCACAAATGACACCTGCATCCACCAGTGTCATTACATGTGTGTCCTTTTCACGAACCAAAGCTAGAGTCATTGCATGTGTGTTCTTCTAAGAAAACCACTTAAGGATCCACAAGTGTCATTGCATGTCTGTTCTTTTCATGAACCAGAACTAGTGTCATTACATGTCTGTTCCTCTAAAAACCACACATGGATCCACCAGTGTCATTACATGTCTGTTCTTCTCACAAACCACACATGGATCCACCAGTGTCACTGCATGTGTGTTCTTTTCATGAACCACAGCCAGAGTCATTGCATGTCTGTTCTTTCCACAAACCACACATGGATCCACCTAGTGTGATTGCATGTCTGTTCTTCTCATGAACCATAGCTAGTGTCATTGCATGTCTGTTCTTCTCACAAACCACACATGGATCCACCAGTGTCATTGCATGTGTGTTCTTTTCATGAACCACAGCGAGAGTCATTGCATGTCTGTTCTTTCCACAAACCACACATGGATCCACCAGTGTGATTGCATGTATGTTCTTCTCACAAACCACAAATGGATCCACCAGTGTCATTGCATGTGTGTTCTTTTCATGGACCACATCTAGAGTCATTGCATGTGTGTTCTTCTAAACAAACCACATAAGGATCCACCAGTGTCATTGCATGTCTGTTCTTTTCATGAACCACACCCAGTGTCATTGCATGTTTGTTCCTCTAAACAAACCACACATGGATCCACCAGTGTCGTTGCATATCTGTTCTTCTCACAAACCACACATGGATCCACCATTGTCATTGCATGTGTGTTCTTTTCATGAACCACAGCCAGAGTCATTGGATGTTTGTTCTTTCCACAAACCACACATGGATCCACCTAGTGTGATTGCATGTCTGTTCTTCTCATGAACCACAGCCGGTGTGATTGCATGTATGTTCTTCTCATGAACCACACATGGATCCACCAGTGTGATTGCATGTCTGTTCTTCTCACAAACCACACATGGATCCACCAGTGTCATTGCATGTGTGTTCTTTTCGTGAACCACAGCTAGAGTCATTGAATGTGTGTTCTTCTAAACAAACCACATAAGGATCCACCAGTGTCATTGCATGTCTATTCTTTTCATGAAATAGACCCAGTGTCATTACATGTCTGTTCCTCTAAACAAACCACACATGGATCCACTAGTGTCATTGCATGTCTGTTCTTCTCACAAGCAACACATGGATCCACCAGTGTCATTGCATGTGTGTTCTTTTCATGAACCACTGCCAGAGTCATTGCATGTATGTTCTTTCCACAAACCACCCATGGATCCACCTAGTGTGATTGCATGTCTATTCTTCTCATGAACCACAGCCAGTGTCATTGCCTGTTTGTTCTTCTCACAAACCACAAATGGATCCACCAGTGTCATTGCACGTGTGTTCTTTTCATGAACCACAGCTAGAGTCATTGCATGTCTATTCTTTCCACAAACCACACATGGATCCACCAGTGTGATTGCATGTTTGTTCTTCTCACAAACCACAAATGGATCCACCAGTGTCATTGCATGTGTGTTCTTTTCATGAACCACAGCTAGAGTCATTGCATGTGTGTTCTTCTAAACAAACTACATAAGGATCCACCAGTGTCATTGCATGTCTGTTCTTTTCATAAACCACACCCAGTGTCATTGCTTGTTTGTTCCTCTAAACAAACCACACATGGATCCACCAGTGTCATTACATGTCTGTTCTTCTCATAAACAACACATGGATCCACCAGTGTTATTGCATGTGTGTTCTTTTCATGAACCACAGCCAGAGTCATTGCATATCTGTTCTTTCCACAAACCACACATGGATCCAAATAGTGTGATTGCATGTATGTTCTTCTCATGAACCACACGTGGATCCACCAGTGTCATTGCATGTGTGTTCTTTTCATGAACCACCGCTAGAGGCATTGCATGTCTGTTCTTCTCACAAACCACACATGGATCCACCAGTGTCATTGCATGTGTGTTATTTTCATGAACCATAGCTAGAGTCATTGCATGTCTGTTCTTTCCACAAACCACACAAGGATCCACCAGTGTCCTTGCATGTTTGTTGTTTTCATGAACCACAGCTAGAGTCATTGCATATGTTCCTTCCACAAACCACATATGGATCCACCAGGTTCATTGCATGTGTGTTCTTTTCATGAACCATAGCTAGAGTCATTGCATGTGTGTTCTTCTCACAAACCACATAAGGATACACCAGTGTCATTGCATGTGTGTTCTTTTCATAAACCACACATGGATCCACCAGTGTCATTGCATGTCTGTTCTTCTCAAAACCACACATGGATCCACTTGTTTCATTGCATGTGTGTTCTTTCCACAAACCACACATGGATCCACCGGTGTCATTGCATGTATGTTCTTTTCATGAACCACAGCCAGTGTGATTGCATGTCTATTCTTCTCATGAACCACACATGGATCCACCAGTGTCATTGCTTGTGTGTTCTTTTCATGAACCATAGCCAGAGTCATTGCATGTTTGTTCGTCTAAACAAACCACACATGGATCCACCTAGTGTGATTGCATGTATGTTCTTCTCATGAACCACACATGGATCCACCAGTGTCATTGCATGTTTGTTCTTTTCATGAACCACAACTAGAGTCATTGCATGGTTGTTCGTCTAAACAAACCACACATGGATCCACCTAGTGTGATTGCATGTCTGTTCTTCTCATGAACCACACATGGATCCACCAGTGTCATTGCATGTGTGTTATTTTCATGAACCACACATGGATCCACCAGTGTCATTGCATGTGTGTTCTTTTCATGAACCACAGCTAGAGTCATTGCGTGTGTGTTCTTCTAAATAAGCCACATAAGGATCCACCAGTGTCATTGCATGTCTGTTCTTTTCATGAACCACACCTAGTGTCATTGCATATCTGTTATTTTCATGAACCATACCCAGTTTCATTGCATGTCTATTCCTCTAAACAAATCACACATGGATCCACCTATTTCATTGCATGTCTGTTCTTCTCACAAACCACACATGGATCCAACAGTGTCATTGCATGTGTGTTCTTTTCATGAACCACCTCTAGAGTCATTGCATGTGTGTTCATCTAAACAAACCACATAAGGATCCACTACTGTGATTGCATGTCTGTTCTTCTCACAAACAACACCTGCATCCACCAGGGTCATTCCATGTGTGTTCTTTTCATGAACCACAGCTAGAGTCATTGCATGTGTGTTCTTCTAAACAAACCACTTAAGGATCCACAAGTGTCATTGCATGTCTGTTCTTTTCATGAAATACAACTAGTGTCATTGCATGTCTGTTCCTCTAAAAAACCACACATGGATCCACCAGTGTCATTACATGTCTGTTCTTCTCACAAACCACACATGGATCCACCAGTGTCATTGCATGTGTGTTCTTTTCATGAACCATAGCCAGAGTCATTGCATGTCTGTTCTTTCCACAAAACACACATGGATCCACCTAGTGTGATTGCATGTCTGTTCTTCTCATGAACCATAGCTAGTGTCATTGCATGTCTGTTTTTCTCACAAACCACACATGGATCCACCAGTGTCATTGCATGTGTGTTCTTTTCATGAACCACAGCGAGAGTCATTGCATGTCTGTTCTTTCCACAAACCACACATAGATCCACCAGTGTGATTGCATGTATGTTCTTCTCACAAACCACAAATGGATCCACCAGTGTCATTGCATGTGTGTTCTTTTCATGAACCACATCTAGAGTCATTGCATGTGTGTTCTTCTAAACAAACCACATAAGGATCCACCAGTGTCATTACATGTCTGTTATTTTCATGAACCACACCCAGTGTTATTGCATGTTTGTTCCTCTAAACAAACCACACATGGATCCACAAGTGTCATTGCATATCTGTTCTTCTCACAAACCACACATGGATCCACCAGTGTCATTGCATGTGTGTTCTTTTCATGAACCACAGCCAGAGTCATTGCATGTCTGTTCTTTCCACAAACCACACAAGGATCCACCTAGTGTGATTGCATGTATGTTCTTTTCATGAACCACATCCATTGTGATTGCATGTCTGTTCTTCTCATGAACCACACATGGATCCACCAGTGTCATTGCATGTGTGTTCTTTTCATGAACCATAGCAAGAGTTATTGCATGTCTGTTCCTCTAAACAAACCACACATGGATCCACCTAGTGTGATTGCATGTCTGTTCTTCTCATGAACCACACATGGATCCACCAGTGTCGTTGCATGTTTGTTCTTTTCATGAACCACAACTAGAGTCATTGCATGTTTGTTCGGCTAAACAAACCACACATGGATCCACCTAGTGTGATTGCATGTTTGTTCTTCTCATGAACCACACATGTATCCACCAGTGGCATTGCATGTGTGTTCTTTTCATGAACCACACATGGATCCACTAGTGTCATTGCATGGGTGTTCTTTTCATGAACCACAGCTAGAGTCATTGCATGTGTGTTCTTCTAATCAAACCACATAAGGATCCACCAGTGTCATTGCATGTTTGTTCTTTTCATGAACCACACCCAGTGTCATTGCATGTCTGTTATTTTCTTGAACCACACCCAGCGTCATTGCATGTCTATTCCTCTAAACAAACCACACATGGATCCACCTATGTCATTTCATGTCTGTTCTTCTCACAAACCACACATGGATCCAACAGGGTCATTGCATGTGTGTTCTTTTCATGAACCACATCTAGAGTCATTGCATGTGTGTTCTTTTCTTGAACCACATCTAGAGTCATTGCATGTGTGTTCTTCTAAACAAACCACATCAAGATCCACCAGTGTGATTGCATGTCTGTTCTTCTCACAAAGGACACCTGGATCCACCAGTGTCATTGCATGTGTGTTCTTTTCATGAACCACAGCTAGAGTCATTGCATGTGTGTTCTTCTAAACAAACCACATAAGGATCCACCAGTGTCATTGCATGTCTGTTCTTTTCATGAAACACACCCAGTGTCATTGCATGTCTGTTCCTCTAAAAAACCACTCATGGATCCACCAGTCTCATTACATGTATGTTCTTCTCACAAACCACAAATGGATCCACCAGTGTCATTGCATGTGTGTTCTTTTCAGGAACCACATCTAGAGTCATTGCATGTGTGTTCTTCTAAACAAACCACATAAGGATCCACCAGTGTCATTACATGTCTGTTCTTTTCATGAACCACACCCAGTGTTATTGCATGTTTGTTCCTCTAAACAAACCACACATGGATCCACCAGTGTCATTGCATGTCTGTTCTTCTCACAAACCACACATGGATCCACCAGTGTCATTGCATGTGTGTTCTTTTCAAGAACCACAGCCAGAGTTATTGCATGTCTGTTCTTTCCACAAACCACACAAGGATCCACCTAGTGTGATTGCATGTATGTTCTTTTCATGAACCACAGCCAGTGTGATTGCATGTCTGTTCTTCTCATGAACCACACATGGATCCACCAGTGTCATTGCATGTGTGTTCTTTTCATGAACCACAGCCAGAGTCATTGCATGTCTGTTCCTCTAAACAAACCACACATGGATCCACCTAGTGTGATTGCATGTCTGTTCTTCTCATGAACCACACATGGATCCACTAGTGTCATTGCATGTTTGTTCTTTTCATGAACCACAACTAGAGTCATTGCATGTCTGTTCGGCTAAACAAACCACACATGGATCCACCTAGTGTGATTGCATGTCTGTTCTTCTCATGAACCACACATGGATCCACCAGTGTCATTGCATGTGTGTTCTTTTCATGATCCACACATGGATCCACAAGTGTCATTGCATGTGTGTTCTTTTCATGAACCACACCTAGAGTCATTGCATGTGTGTTCTTGTAAACAAACCACATAAGGATCCACCAGTGTCATTGCATGTCTGTTCTTTTCATGAACCACACACAGTGTCATTGCATGTTTGTTATTTTCTAGAACCACACCCAGCGTCATTGCATGTCTATTCCACTAAACAAACCACACATGGATCCACCTATGTCATTGCATGTTTGTTCTTCTCACAAACCACACATGGATCCAATAGTGTCATTGCATGTGTGTTCTTTTCATGAACCACATCTAGAGTCAATGCATGTGTGTTCTTTTCATGAACCACATCTAGATTCATTGCATGTGTGTTCTTCTAAACAAAACACATAAGGATACACCAGTGTTATTGCATGTCTGTTCTTCTCACAAACGACACCTGGATCCACCAGTGTCATTGCATGTGTGTTCTTTTCATGAACCATAGCTAGAGTCATTGCATGTGTGTTCTTCTAAACAAACCACATAAGGATCCACCAGTGTCATTGCATGTCTGTTCTGTTCATGAAACACACCCAGTGTCATTGCATGTCTGTTCCTCTAAAAAACCACACATGGATCCACAAGTGTCATTACATGTCTGTTCTTCTCATAAACCACACATGGATCCATCAGTGTCATTGCATGTGTGTTCTTTTCATGAACCACAGCCAGAGTCATTGCATGTCTGTTCTTTCCACAAACCACACATGGATCCACCTAGTGTGATGGCACGTCCTTCTTCTCGTGAACCACAACTAGTGTCATTGCGTGTCTGTTCTTCTCACAAACCACATGTGGATCCACCGGTGTCATTGCATGTGTGTTCTTTTCATGAACGACAGCTAGAGTCATTGCATGTCTGTTCTTTCCACAAACCACACATGGATCCACCAGTGTGATTTCATGTATGTTCTTCTCAGAAACTACAAATGGATCCACCAGTGTCATTGCATGTGTGTTCTTTTCATGGACCACATCTAGAGTCATTGCATGTGTGTTCTTCTAAACAAACCACATAAGGATCCACCAGTGTTATTGCATGTCTGTTCTTTTCATGAACCACACCCAGTGTCATTGCATGTTTGTTCCTCTAAACAAACCACACATGGATCCACCAGTGTTATTGCATATCTGTTTTTCTCACAAACCACACATGGATCCACCACTGTCATTGCATGTGTGTTCTTTTCATGAACCACAGCCAGAGTCATTGCATGTCTGTTCTTTCCACAAACCACACATGGATCCACCTAGTGTGATTGCATGTCTGTTCTTCTCATGAACCACAGCCAGTGTGATTGCATGTCTGTTCTTCTCATGAACCACACATGGATCCACCAGTGTGATTGCATGTCTGTTCTTCTCACAAATAACACATGGATCCACCAGTGTCATTGCATGTGTGTTCTTTTTGTGAACCACAGCTAGAGTCATTGCATGTGTGTTCTTCTAAACAAACCACATAAGGATCCACTAGTGTCATTGCATGTCTATTCTTTTCATGAAACACACCCAGTGTCATTGCTTGTCATGGATCCACTAGTGTCATTGCATGTCTATTCTTCTCACAAACCACACATGGATCCACCAGTGTCATTGCATGTGTGTTCTTTTCATGAACCACATCCAGAGTCATTGCACGTATGTTCTTTCCACAAACCACACATGGACCCACCTATTGTGATTGCATGTCTGTTCTTCTCATAAACCACAGCCAGTGTCATTGCATGTCTGTTCTTTTCACAAACCACAAATGGATCCACCAGTGTCATTGCATGTGTGTTCTTTTCATGAACCACAGCTAGAGTCATTGCATGTCTGTTCTTTCCACAAACCAAACATGGATCCACCAGTGTGATTGCATGTCTGTTCTTCTCACAAACCACAAATGGATCCACCAGTGTCATTGCATGTGTGTTCTTTTCATGAACCACAGCTAGAGTCATTGCACGTGTGTTCTTCTAAACAAACTACATAAGGATCCACCAGTGTCATTGCATGTCTGTTCTTTTTATAAACCACACCCAGTGTCATTGCATGTTTGTTCCTCTAAACAAACCACACATGGATCCACCAGTGGCATTACATGTCTGTTCTTCTCAGAAACAACACATGGATCCACCAGTGTCATTGCATGTGTGTTATTTTCATAAACCACAGCCAGAGTCATTGCATATCTGTTCTTTCCACAAACCACACATAGATCCACCTAGTGTGATTGCATGTCTATTCCTCTCATGAACCACACGTGGATCCACCAGTGTCATTGCATGTGTGTTCTTTTCATGAACCACCGCTAGAGGCATTGCATGTTTGTTCTTCTCACAAACCATACATGGATCCACCAGTGTCATTGCATGTGTGTTATTTTCATGAACCACAGCTAGAGTCATTACATGTCTGTTCTTTCCACAAACCACACAAGGATCCACCAGTGTCCTTGCATGTTTGTTCTTTTCATGAACCACAGCTAGATTCATTGCATTTGTTCCTTCCACAAACCACATATGGATCCACCAGGTTCATTGCATGTGTTTTCTTTTCATGAACCATAGCTAGAGTCATTGCATGTGTGTTATTCTCACAAACCACATAAGGATACAGCAGTATCATTGCATGTGTGTTCTTTTCATGAACCACACACAGTGTCATTGCAGGTCTGTTCCTTCCAGAAACCACATATGGATCCAGCAGTGTCATTCCATGTGTGTTCTTTTCATGAACCACAGCTAGAGTCATTGCATGTGTGTTCTTCTCACAAACCACATAAGGATACACCAGTGTCATTGCATGTGTGTTCTTTTCATAAACCACAACTGGATCCACCAGTGTCATTGCATGTCTATTCTTCTCACAAACCACACATGGATCCACTAGTGTGATTGCATGTGTGTTCTTTCCACAAACCACACATGGATCCACCGGTGTCATTGCATGTATCTTCTTTTCATGAACCACAGCCAGTGTGATTGCATGTCTATTCTTCTCATGAACCACACACGGATCCACCAGTGTCATTACATGTATGTTCTTTTCATGAATCATAGCCAGAGTCATTGCATGTCTGTTCCTCTAAACAAACCACACATGGATACACCTAGTGTGATTATATGTCTATTCTTCTCATGAACCACACATGGATCCACCAGTGTCACTGCATGTTTGTTCTTTTCATGAACCACGACTAGAGTCATTGCATGTCTGTTCGTCTAAACAAACCACACATGGAACCATCTAGTGTGATTGCATGTCTGTTCTTCTCATGAACCACACATGGATCCACCAGTGTCATTGCATGTGTGTTCTTTTCATGAACCACACATGGATCCACCAGTGTCATTGCATGTCTGTTCTTTTCATGAACCACACCCAGTGTCATTGCATGTCTGTTATTTTCATGAACCACACCCAGTTTCATTGCATGTCTATTCCTCTAAACAAACCACACATGGATCCACCTATGTCATTGCATGTCTGTTCTTCCCACAAACCACACATGGATCCACCAATGTCATTGCATGTGTGTTCTTTTCATGAACCACAACTAGAGTCATTGCATCTGTGTTCTTCTAAAAAAACCACATAAGGATCCACCAATGTCATTGCACGTATGTTCTTTTCATGAACCACACCTAGTGTCATTGCATGTATGATCCTCTAAAAAACCACACATGGATCCACCAGTGTCATTACATGTCTGTTCTTCTCACAAACCACACATGGATCCACCAGTGTCATTGCATGTGTGTTCTTTTCATGAACCACAGCCAGAGTCATTGCATGTCTGTTCTTTCCACAAACCACGCATGGATCCCCCTAGTGTGATTGCATGTCTGTTCTTCTCATGAACCACAGCCAGAGTCATTGCATGTTTGTTCTTCTCACAAACCACACATGGATCCACCAGTGTCATTGCATGTGTGTTCTTTTCATGAACCACAGCTAGAGTCATTGCATGTCTGTTCTTTCCACAAACCACACATGCATCCACCACTGTGATTGCATGTCTGTTCTTCTCACAAACCACAAATGGATCCACCAGTGTCATTGCATGTGTGTTCTTTTCATGAACCACATCTAGAGTCATTGCATGTGTGTTCTTCTAAACAAACTACATAAGGATCCACCAGTGTCATTGAATGTCTGTTCTTTTCATGAACCACACCCAGTGTCATTGCATGTTTGTTCCTCTAAACAAACCACACATGGATCCACCAGTGTCATTACATGTTTGTTCTTCTTACAAACAACACATGGATCCACCAGTGTCATTGCATGTGTGTTCTTTTCATGAACCATAACCAGAGTCATTGCATGTCTGTTCTTTCCACAAACCACACATGGATCCACCTAGTGTGATTGCATGTTTGTTCTTCTCATGAACCACAGCCAGTGTGATTGCATGTCTGTTCTTCTCATGAACCACACATGGATCCACCAGTGTGATTGCATGTCTGTTCTTCTCACAAACCACACATGGATCCACCAGTGTCATTGCATCTGTGTTCTTTTCATGAACTACAGCTAGATTCATTGCGTGTGTGTTCTTCTAAACAAACCACATAAGGATCCACTAGTGTCATCGCATGTCTGTTCTTTTCATGAACCACACCCAGTGTCATTGCATGTCTGTTTCTCTAAACAAACCACACATGGATCCACCTATGTCATGGCATGTCTGTTCTTCTCACAAACCACACATGGATCCACCAGTGTCATTGCATGTGTGTTCTTTTCATGAACCACAGCTAGAGTCATTGCATGTGTGTTCTTCTAAACAAACCACATAAGGATCCACTAGTGTGATTGCATGTCTGTTCTTATCACAAACCACACATGGATCCACCAGTGTCATTGCATGTGTGTTCTTTTCATGAACCACAGCTAGAGTCATTGCATGTGTGTTCTTCTAAACAAACCACATAAGGATCCACCAATGTCATTGCATGTTTGTTCTTTTCATGAACCACACCCAGTGTCATTGCATGTCTGTTCCTCTAAACAAACAACACATGGATCCACCAGTGTCATTGCATGTCTGTTCTTCTCACAAACCACACATGGATCCACCATTGTCATTGCATGTCTGTTCTTTTCGTGAACCACAGCCAGAGTCATTGCATCTCTGTTCTTTCCTCAAACCACACATGGATCCACCAGTGTCAGTGCATGTGTGTTCTTTTCATGAACCACAGCCAGATTCATTGCATGTCTGTTCTTTCCACAAACCACACATGGATCCACCTAGTGTGATTGCATGTCTGTTCTTCTCATGAACCACAGCCAGTGTCATTGCATGTCTATTCTTCTCACAAACCACACATGGATCCACCAGTGTCATTGCATGTGTGTTCTTTTCATGAACCACAGCTAGAGTCATTGCATGTTTGTTCTTTCCACAAACCACACATGGATCCACCAATGTGATTGCATGTCTGTTCTTCTCACAAACCACAAATGGATCCACCAGTGTCATTGCATGTGTGTTCTTTTCATGAACCACATCTAGAGTCATTGCATGTGTGTTATTCTAAACAAACTACATAAGGATCCACCAGTGTCATTACATGTCTGTTCTTTTCGTAAACCACACCCAGTGTCATTGCATGTTTGTTCCTCTAAACAAACCACATATGGATCCACCAGTGTCATTACATGTCTGTTCTTCTCACAAACAACACATGGATCCACCAGTGTCATTGCATGTGTGTTCTTTTCATGAACCACAACCAGAGTCATTGCATGTCTGTTCTTCTCACAAACCACACATGGATCCACCAATGTCATTGCATGTGTGTTCTTTTCATGAACCACGGCTAGAGTCATTGCATGTGTGTTCTTCTAAACAAACCACATAAGGATCCACCAGTGTGATTGCATGTCTGTTCTTCTCACAAACCACACATGGATCCACAAGTGTCATTGCATGTGTGTTCTTTTCATGAACCACGGCTAGAGTCATTGCATGTGTGTTCTTCTAAACAAGCCACATAAGGATCCACCAGTGTCATTGCATGTTTGTTCTTTTCATGAACCACACCCAGTGTCATTGCATGTCTATTCCTCTAAACAAACAACACATGGATCCACCAGTGTTATTGCATGTCTGTTCTTCTGATAAACTACACATGGATCCACTAGTGTCATTGCATGTGTGTTCTTTTCATGAACCACAGCCAGAGTCATTGCATGTCTGTTCTTTCCACAAACCACACATGGATCCACCTAGTATGATTGCATGTCTATTCTTCTCATGAACCACAGCTAGTGTCATTGCATGTGTGTTCTTCTCACAAACCACACATGGATCCACCAGTGTCATTGCATGTGTGTTCTTTCATTGAACCACAACTAGAGTCATTGCATGTCTGTTCTTTCCACAAACCACACATGGATCCACTAGTGTGATTGCATGTCTATTCTTCTCACAACCCACAAATGGATCCACCAGTGTCATTGCATGTGTGTTCTTTTCATAAACCATAGCTAGAGTCATTGCATGTGTGTTATTCTCACAAACCACATAAGGATCCACCAGTGTCATTGCATGTCTGTTCTTCTCATGAACCACACCCAGTGCCATTGCATGTGTGATCTTCTCATGAACCACACATGGATCTACTAGTGTCATTGCATGTGTGTTCTGTTCATGAACCACAACTAGAGTCATTGCATGTGTGTTCTTCTCACAAACCACACATGGATCCACCAGTGTCATTGCACGTGTGTTCTTCTCATGAACCACAGCCAGTGTTATTGCATGCCTGTTCTTCTCACAAACCACATACGGATCCACCAGTGTCATTGGATGTGTGTTGTTCTCATAAACCACACATGTATCCACCAGTGTCATTGCATGTCTGTTCTTTTCATGAACCACAGCTAGAGTCATTGCATGTCTATTCTTTCCATAAACCACATATGGATCCACCAGTGTCATTGCATGTCTATTCTTTTCATGAACCACAGCTAGAGTCACTGCATGTCTGTTCCTTTCACAAACCACATATGGATTCACCAGTGTCATTGCATGTGTGTTCTTTTCATGAACCACAGCTAGAGTCATTGCATATGTGTTCTTCTCACAAACCACATAAGGATACACCAGTGTCATTGCATGTGTGTTCTTTTCATGAACCACACCCAGTGTCATTGCATGTCTGTTCCTTCCACAAACCACATATGGATCCACCAGTGTCATTGCATGTGTGTTCTTTTCATGAACCACAACTAGTCATTGCATGTGTGTTCTTCTCACAAACCACATAAGGATACACCAGTGTCATTGCATGTGTGTTCTTTTCATGAACCACACCTCGAGTCATTGCATGTCTGTTCTTTCCACAAACCACACATGGATCTAGCTAGTGTGATTGCATGTATGTTCTTTTCACAAACCACATATGGATCCACCAGTGTCATTGCATGTCTGTTCTTTTCATGAACCACACCTAGTGTCATTGCATGTCTGTTCCTCTCATAAACCACATATGGATCCTAACCTTAGGAGATCCCTAACCTTAGCCCCCCAATGGGTGGCCGTTAGACCGAGTCTTCTAGAAGGCATGCCCTAACACAGTTGTTCTGCTTGACAATTGTTACATACCGTTCGATCGGTGCGCTTGGACGATTGGGATGGTGTTCGTGAGAGCGATCCACGAGTAGACTGTTCTGCGGCATGATTGGCCACGCTTGCTCTGGACAAACTGGAAGCACCGGGCGCTCCCCTGTTGCGAGTGTCACGACTCACGAGTTCAGTGGGCCATATCCCAGTGTCACATCCCCATTACTTCTCTTCCTCCCCGTACTTCTCTTCGTTACCCTCGAAGCCACTTTCCCCACTTCACTCCCATCCTACTATAACCGCAAGCCGACGGCGCCTCCATCCCAATCCCCTCTCCGGCAGCCACCCCCCTCCCCTCTCTCCATGGGTTCAAGGGAAGACGGCGAGGAAACACGTCGTGACGACAGGTACGGTGATTTCGATGTGAGTTGTCTCATCTCTATCTCTATCATCTGTGGCCAGTTATCTATTTTTTGAGTTAGATCTACTCTGTTTACTCATGCGCGTATGATGTGTTAGGCCAACTAGACGATGTATGACTTCGACTATCACGGTTTAGTGGATGAAGACACTCCTCTGCTATGTAAACATGGACATGTGCCCGCTAAATTTGTAGCATTCGAAGGACGAAACGTAGGCAGGAGGTTTCTACGATGTCAAGGACATCGTGCAATGATGCAAGGTGGAAGTTGCGGTGTTGTCAAATGGTAGATCCAGAGTGGCCCAAATCGATGCAGAAAACGCTGGAAAAACTATAGGATATGACTGTTGAGTTGAAAGAATCCATAGTCAGCTCACTTCTTGACAGTGTTGAGATGAAGCTATGGGACCCAGTTGACACGACCAAGCTTAACCGGGATCTCAGGAGGGTACAAGACAAGGTTAGAAAAGTTGAGAAGGAGAGGGACGTGGCGTTGGCCCTGAAGGCTAAAGCAGAGCAAGAACTGACTCAAGCAAGGAATGATCTTCACCAGGCCAAAGTCCTGTAGTTCACAACTACGAGTATTGACAAGTGCATGAGGAAAAATACAGAGAAACAATTGAAGCTGTGCAAGGAAGATGCTAAAAGGAAGGAGCAGACGAATCAATCCCTGCTCTCCCAGGAAGATGCGCATCGGGCTAAGATTAGGAAGATCAAGGAGATTTGTGATAACTAGTTCTATTTAGCTTGAGCTCCGTGCCTTTTTAAGTTGTAATAGTAGTAGTACTTGTTGACCTAGCGGTCTGAACAAGTGGTCCCGGAGTCCTGCGAGGAAAAAAATGCTCTCCCGTTAGTCTATCTTAACCCTGCATCACTTCCTTTTGTCTGATCATGGTGGTATTCTGACATTGGTGGTTTGTTTAAACGTAATATACGTGGATTGTGCCGCATGAAAATGGCACAACCACAATTTATAAAGTGGAAGCATGCACACCGGATTAATGGAGATCCAGGAGCTTCGCCAGACGCAGGGGATGCAGGAGCAGGGAGGCGGTGAGATAGACAGGCTCAAGTGTCTGGGCATTGTCGGTTGCCATTGATGTTTATGTTGCCATGTCGTTATGCATCATCTGAAATAAGTTGCTGCTTTGTGGAGCGCGGCAGATTAAATAATTTATTTCTGTGCCACTTACATTCCGTCGTATTTAGAGACCTCCTTCCCCTCAGCAGTCGTGGAACCGGTGCTGCGTGTTTTCAGATAGCAGTGGCACAATCACAATTTCGGATTCAACTACTGACTCCGGAGTTTCCAAACCCTAAGTTGTGGTACATTTTACTCAGAGAACATGGGTAGATTGTTTCGCCCAGCAACGTGCCACACACAGAGCTCCAGAATTTAACAGAATTACATATATAGGTTCAAGTTCAACAAATTACTATGCATCTTCATTGCCAGCAGCCTTCTTCCGCAGCCTGGTTGCCAAGCCTTCACGTCCACTGGCTTCTTCATTTTCTGCCTTCTTCCTCTTCCTCTGTGCCAATTTTCTTAGCTTCACGTACTCTGCATCGTCGGGACAATGGGCACCAGAATCGTGTCCAGCATCATCTTTTCACTCGTTTTTAATTTCTTCGGGCAGCAAAATGACTGACCCGGCAGTCATGTTTCTAACCTTGTGGCGCTTTCTGTCATAAAACAGGACTGTTGCATAACTGCCCAATATCTACAGAGTAAATGAAACAAAAATTACAATTCAGCACAAACATGCGAACGCCAAGAGACTTTTGCTTACCAGGAGCTAATTGGGTTCGAGCGACCACCCTGTCCAAGAATAGAAGTGCGACTCCCAGTTGCAGCAGCTTCCACATCCAGTACATCATAATTCATCTCAAACATTTAATCCAAAGCATACATTTTCATCAACCCAATTAGCTAACTGTCACACGTTAGAGGAACCATGATGCCACGTTCATCCATGAAGCTGAACTTTGCAGTCTGCTTCGGCCATAATTTATCATGATTATGCAGAGCAGCAACCATACCAGATATAGTGTAGATCTGCGCAGGCGCTTCTTCCGTCGTGATACAATGGTGTCCATACCACTTGCCCTTAGAGTCGTACCTGAAGAGGACTATTGTAACCATGTAAGTGTGGTCCGTGGAGATCCCACTTGACAGAAAACTGTGGACAAAATATATTTGTCAGCGTTGGGCTAACAAACAATTTTAGGTTCAATAGCCAGCTAGCAGTTATAATTAGTGCGAATAGCAAAGAGAAGGGTAGCTCACCCGCTTGTAGCCAGAACTTCTTCTTCCTTGGTAGTAGGATCTGCCATCCTCCGAGCTGCTCAGCTCGTCGGCGGCGGAGGCGGGCTAGAGCCTCGCAATGGCGGCTACGGCATGCGCTATTGGAGCTCGGGATCAACGACTGGGCGCAACAACTTGGCGCCGAAAGTCAAATGTCCAAAGGGATCGTCCTGCCTGGAGGGTGGATTCCAACGCCGCCGGTGCTAGGGGAAAGGTGGGATTGGATTTGTAAAATTGGTCAACGCATCCAATCCACTTAGTTAGTCGATTTGCTTAAGAGGTTGCCGCGTTGGCGCTCGCGTCACAGACATATGCCCGACATAAGGGTCCCGACCGTCTACTTCACGGGGCAGTTTAACAGAATGTTTGAATTTGGCAGGGGTGAGATGTGTTTGCCTCGAAATGGCCCCTCTCAGCAGTTGGCGGCCCAATATTTCGAAACACGACAATTTCAGGCAACTTAGGTACCACGGTGCGCTGGCCTGCGAACTTTGGTACCGCAGACGAACAGGCCCTTTTAGAAACTACATGCTAAATTGAGTTCATTTCGAATTTCCGATATACATAGATCACCAAGTTAAAAGAACTAACATAAAATGCTATGCTCTAACAGAGATAAACTTAACAGAGGAGTTGATCCATGGTCGTGTGCTTCTGAAGAACCGTTTAGATCATGTACTGTCACTAAATAACACAAACAACACAAAAGACTACAAATCAGAACGTGTAAGCCCACCATGATGGGCGGACCTGGAGAGGGAATGGATAAGTAAGCCCACCATGTTGAGTCCTTTTTTAGCTATCTTTGACTTACTATCCTGTTTCTTTTTTGCCGAGTCTTCTGCAGAAACGGCTTAATCTTAACTGCTCGAGAGAAACTGTAGTCCAGTTCTTTTTAGCTTATGTCGTTTGAGCTTATTTTTTCAGTTGTTTGACAAAAATTCTATAATTCTCCTATACTCTGATAGTGTGATATAAAACTTATACTATGTAGTTACCTGATGTGTTTACCGTTTATGCAAGCAGAAAATTGATTTATGGACGTCATAAAATATGAAAAATCAAAAAAAAATAAAGCACCGTTTTTTAGAACAAAATAGGTTGTTCAACATTTTTTTGGGGAACAAACATCACACATGCTCAACTATTTTTGTTACGTACATTTGGCATGACAACTTTTTTTTGGAACAATTAAGTTGTTTTAGCGCCAAGAACAGCAAAAAGAAACAAGATGCTGAACCCAGCTTACAAGAGCGGACAACACATCCACACACTAGATAGAACTACCAAAAGGAATACAGCCGGCATCGTGTGCAGCCTGCACTGTCATTATGAAGACTACACAGACTCGGAGTAGAAGCTAAAAGCAACGGTGTCAGGACGGAGCTCCCCCAAAGAGCGAGCTAACGAACATGTAGGCCGTCGAAGCAACACCACCGTCACATACCACGCCACCGAAGACTGACCACCCCAACAATTGGCCCACGCTGCCCACATCCAAGAAGTATCCATGAGGTAGCATTCAACAAAGAACTAGGGTGTAGCACCCGAAGCAAATTTTGCCAAAGATCGCCAAACAAAGAGGCAACACCAACTGAGGAAACACCGCATCTCTGCCACACCACCAACAGAGGGCCACATGGTGTGACCTCCAAGGCGATGTCTTCAAGCAGAGTACGACACAAGAGCGCCGCCACTGCCTGATCCGAGGATCTAGGTTTTTCACCTGGAGCATGAATGTGGAAGCGAGGAACCGCAACGACGCATTCAAGAAGGGGACGATGTCCACGGATGCCGATGCTGTGGCCGAGGAAGACCTGGGCGAGGGTTTCCCCTCGGTATAACCTCACCAGTACCCAATCATGGCAAGGTGCGCCGCCAAGACGACAACCCCACCGCCGCCACAAAACTCAACCCGCCAGGCACCATGCCATCCTCATGGCCATAACCCTATCCAACACCAGAACCACAGGCTCGCCCGCCAACCCACATGGTTCCATCTTCCAGGGCCGCCGCCCCGGCGTCCCAACTCGACACTCAACAACACATGTGAAGAGACGGGGAGGCACCAGCAGCGAACCTGGCATCGGCTTGGAGGCATCGAACTTGTAGAGGGAGAGAACACAACACGCAGAACGGTGCCCTGTAGCCCCCATGGCTACAACGTCGACATATCTGGGGGGGGGCGAAGGGCTCGTTAGGGCTAGGGGCCGATGGCCCAGCTCTAGAGCTCGGAGCAACCAGACGAACGGCCCCCATGGCTAGGCTCTGATCCCGAGCCCTATCTACCCGGATCCCTCTACTCCACTCCGGCAAACGTCGCCGGCCAGGCTTGCCGCCGCAGCGGCGCTCCCGTCCTCCTCAAGGTTGCCGAGTGCCAAAGCTCACGCCGCACGTCACCACATCTACGCCAGGACGCCCGAACAATTAAGCTATCACAATCTCAACCTTTTCAGTCATCAAAATCAATAGCTACAATATCCATCAACAATAATCATCATCTAATACGAACTAGCAGGACATAGAAAACTAGTACAGCGGCCACCTTCTTGCAATCAGGATGGCCGTACACAGCAGCGGCCTACAAGGTTTCAGGTTGGGTATGTCAATCATGGTAAGAGGTCAGGCGGCGCTCCTGGTTGCTAGGTCAACGAAGACGGTGCTGCTAGTTTCGAGGTCGGGGGAGGTGGCGCTGGAGCTGGGTCGTGGGAGACGTCTCCGGAGGCGGCGCTGGGCGAACATAAAGATACGATTCCTTTTTTTTAAAGAAGAGGAGAAGATCCGAGATAGAGGAGATATGGTGGAGTGGCATTTGCTCTGTAAAACAAGGTTGGTTTCAAGGCTATTTTCGGAAAGGCAAAGTCTACACAAGAAGAGAAGCTCCCGCGGGTTCTGTGGATTCCACGTGTCCTCCATATTTCGTTAAAATCCCCTTTTTTCTACAAAACGTCTAAAACGTGCTATAAAAATGTTTCGCTTGTGCTATATGTACCAGGAAATGTTCACCATAAAAAAATAGATTGTCTTGGCGGAAGTCTCGCCAGAGACTTTGTAGCAAAACCTTGAGCTAATGTAACAAATCCGACTTCGCCGACGACTCACCAATTTTTTTCGATATTATAGCAAAACCACAAAACAGGGGTAAAAACATATATGCTACTGTAGCAACCCCGACTTCGTCAAAGACCTCGCCAGAGACTTTCGCCAGGAGAACTTGCCGGTGACCTCGTAGCAAAATTACAATACGATTGTAGCAAAATAAAACGTCCTAATGTAGCAAATTCGACTTTGTTGGGACTCGCCGGAGACCTCGTAGCAAAAACGTTACATTACTATAGCAAAAACCACAAATCGGTTGTAGCAAAAATTATTGTGCTAATGTAGCAAAATCACCGACTCGCCAGAGACATTCTTGAAAATCTTATTGCAAAAACCTTTATACTGTTGTAGAAAACCCGCAAATAGGTTGTAGCAAAAAATTATGGGAAAGTAAAAAAAAATATATCAGCAGGTAGCAAAAACTATACTCCGGAAACTCTAGTAGCAGCTCTGGAACCATCGGGTGGCAACTAATACCAAGGGTCAGAGCATATCACAGTAGAACCATCTACATCATCTCTGAACCATCTCCGGCGATGACGGGGGTGTTGGGAGCTAGAGTTTCGGGCCTCCACCGCAATTGCCTTGTGCTCCCCACACCATTGGACATGAACGAGGAAGGCGAGGACGCGGAGAGGACGATGTTGTGGTCGCGGAGCCGGTTCCAGCGGGAGGACGGACCGACGGTGGTGCTCCCCAGGGGGACACACGGTGGCAGTAGCCATGAGGTGTGCGGCGGTGGGATCTATGGGGACGAAGGCAACACCCTGCTGGGGACACGACGGCGGGAGCCATGGGATGTGCAGTGGAAGCATCCCACCGGGCAAGGCGGTGGGAGGAGCATGTACACAACTACTGCCAGAGATAGGAGCCATTCACAAGTCAGCGCTCATGTTCTCTTTGCTGGAGATGAATTGGAGGAAGAGGATGGCGTTTGGTCAGATAAAGTGGGACCTAGGAAGTAAAAGTGGTTCGGTCGCTTGTTGAAGATGCGAACGATAGGAAACATTACCCCCCTGGGGGAGGTGGATCATTTCCCTTCTCCCAAACCTACCGAAGACATTAATCCTACACAACATTCAACACCAATCTTCAAGGAGATATGCCCTAGAGGCCAATAAATAAAGTTATTTTATTGATATATCTCTAATGTTCATAATATTTTGTATCATGCTATAACCGTATTAAGAGAAAACATTAATACATGTGTGGTATATAAACAAACGGGTGTCTAGTATCCTCTAGTACTAGTTCGTTAGGCAGATGATGATCGAGATTTCCCGATCATGATTTGACTAAAATGTTAATTGGCAATGAGGTCACTTAACAAAGTGATGGACACACCCGACCATCAAGTTGCAATGTGATATAGTCATAATATTCAACGTTACGATATCTAGAAAAATGTAGTAACTTAAACCTTTGACCATGAGATCATGTTTAATCACTATCTTCCGTGGCTGTTTTGATCACATCAACCGCAATAACCGTAACTAGATAGCTATAAAGGTGTGCATTGGGTATTTCAGAAGATTAATTGAGGCATATGTAACGAGATCAGGATTTGCCTATCCCAATGACAGATAGATACTCTAGGCCCACTCGGTGAGATTACAACAATGATCTTGCAAGCATGTGACTAGGTCAGGAGTATGTAATATCATGGAAATGAGTAACCGTGTTTGTCGGTAACAAGATCGAACTGTATATGGATACATGAGATCAGGTCTTGGACAAACCAGGTATCATTGTGCAAAAGGAATAAGACTCGACATTTATAAGGTTCAAGCGAACAACCAAATTCATGGAATATGAAGGGACCATCATTTGTTTATAGATACCGCTGTTGGTCATTGATCGGAGAGATGTCTCGATCATGTATAAATATTCCCGAACGATAAAGGTGTCACGCTTAAGAGTAAACACGCTGCAGGTTGATCCGATAGCCATATAGAAATAGGAAGAGAGAGAACCAGAGGTGTTCCGGAGAGATACTGAAATGTTTGGAAACCATTCAAAAGGAGTTTTAAATAAGGAGGAATTAAATAAATTATGTTTAATATTTAATTGATGAATTAATATTAAATTGAATTATTTAAATAAAATAAAAAGGACCCCTCCTTCACATGGGCCCTCCCTTGGAGGATCGAGGCCCAAGAGGGGTAAGCGGATTGCCTAGGTGGGCTTGGGCATGGGGTGGGGGCTTCCACTGCTCCCGACCACCAGGTGGGCTTGGCATGCCCGTGAGGCCCACTCTCACCACCGGCCAGCCCCTCCCACCTCTCCAATGTTCTGTCCCACCCCGAGACTTGCACCGTGGGAGTGCCTAGATTTTTCCTATATATAGGGGTGCCATTCCTCCTCAATTCTCATCCCATAATTGGCCTTTGCCTTTATCTCTTCCCCTCTCGTGCGTGTTCTCAAGTTTGGAACATGCTCTATGAGGCAGAGTTTTCTCCACCCAGTGCACACCGTTGTGCTACTGGAATCAGTCCGGATCTTCTTCTCCCACTGTCTTGCTAGACCAGGGCCTAGGAGTTGTCCTTTACACCGTACGCGTGTAAAACTCGATGGGGCACTGCCGTTAGTGATGTTGGACGCTTGGAGCCTTCTAGTCCTTAAGGTCTGCTTTGCTCGGCTTCATCAACAATGTTTGTGCGGGAATGTAATCCTGTGCTCGGTCTTCAAAGATATGAACGCCGTATCTGCTCGCTGTTGTACTTTTTCATAGATAGATATTGGGTTGGTGCGTTCTTGTAGTAGGATTTTTTTGTTTTCTTCCACGAAACCCCTTCGGTGGTATCAGAGCGATCTATGCGTAGATGTGCCAGTACGAGTAGAACACATCTGGATTGTGTGGATGTTGATTTTCTAATTGCTACCCTTCTACGTCTACTTACTAATATAGTGGCAATGCCGGATGAAGCGGCCCATACCGACCTTACGCGAGACGGCGGTCCGTGACTAACACATGGCTTGTACCATATAAGTGGTTGGCGGGTATCTGTCTCTCCGACATTAGTTGATATGGCATTTACAAAGGATGACCTTGAAAATGGATTAAAAGTGGCAACTAGTTAATCCATGTGTGGTTGGATTCGTAGGTAAGAAATGGTCCTTGTGCGAATGCCCAAGCAACCATGTAAAACTTGCAAAGATAAAGTAGAAGTGTTTGACTTTGTTTTGCATGAAGGCGAGTGATATGTGTGGTCTTATGTAAATTTTTATGGGATGCACGGCCGAAGGCAAGGTGGCACCATGAACCTGGTGCAAATGCCGGCGTCCTCGATGGAGATCAAGACACGACAAAAACCACTACATATCACACATATAGAATTGTTTACATTAGATGTTTACTATTGTGTGAATCTTGTTGTGGTAGTATTAAAATTACTACGGTAGCATAATAAGATAATCCCTCATACTATAATTCCAATATTTGTGTTCTGCCACAAATGTGCACCACCAAGAATGTTCGTAGTTACGAAGCAGGCCGTGATGATCGGGTGCTAGACATCTCTGCATTCGCATATGGTAGGTGTAAGCCATTTATGCATGGCAATACACGGTGGTTAAAGTTGGCGAGCTTAGCATGTACGGACATGGCCTCAAGACATAGATGACCGAAAGGTTAAGCATGAGTCACATACGATGTGATCAATATGTTGATGTCTACCCTGGCAGCTGCATCAAAGGTCATGATGATTAGGGATGATGCGGTGTAAAAGGATCGTGTAGTCACCAAACGAATGTTGAGGGATGTTCGTTTGAGTGGGAGTTCTGGTATTTTAGTTTGACAAAATAAGAACCCATATTATGAACATTAAGATTGATTACTTTGTAAATACTATTGTAGATGTCTTTCCCTACCTTCAACCTTGGCACATTCTTTGAGAAACAAAAGCTCAAAACTGATGGAACGAACTTCGCCTCCTGGTCCCACAATTTGAATATTCTCCTTGTTCTTCAGAAACTCTCCTACATACTTGATGTTACGATAGGTGACCAACCCGCTGCCAATGCCTCTCAGGGTGATAAAAATGTTTATCAGCAGAATGCCATAATGCATGTGTCTAGAGTGGCATGCTCTACGCCATGGATGTTGGTTTGTAGAAGCGCTTTGAGAACAAGAACGCCTTTGAGATCATCACCTATCTGAGGGCCATCTTTGTGCCTCGGAACGGGTCTAAGAGGTATGAGGTTTCGAACCTCTTATTGTTTACCATGATGGAAGAGCATAACATCTTGAGAGAGCACATGGTCAGAATATCTGGCTACATTCAATGCCTAAACGATCTTGATTGCAAAATCAATGATGAGTTGGCGGTTGATAGGGTACCGCATTCTCTGCCCCTAGCTACGAGAGTCTCGTGCTGAACTACAACATGCAGGGTATGGACAAAACCTTGTCTGACTTGTTCGCCTTGCTCAAACGCATTGACTTCAAGAAATCTGCCAAGAAGGGCAAGGGAAGGAGGGGAAAACCCAAGAAATACAGCAAGCATGTTGCCGCTTCCTCTAGGGAACCCAAGGTCAAGCCCGACTCCACTACTTCTACTACAAGGGTAAGGGTCACTAGAAGCACAACTGCTCCAAGTTTCTAGATGATATGAAGGCTAGCAAGATCGTTGCAGAAAAGGAAGGTATATATGATATACACATTGTTGATGTTTCCCTTACTAGTGCCTGGAGCAACACCTGGATATTTGAGACTGGTTTTGTTGCTCATATATGTAACTCTCAACAGGAGTTGCAGAATAAGTGGTGCCTAGTGAAGGACGAGGTGACAACGCGTGTCGACAATGGCAATAGAGTTGAAGTCCTTGATGTCGGCACTCTCCCTCTATGTCTCCCTTCAGGATTAGTTTTGAATTTGAATAATTTTTACTATGTACCGGTCTTGAGAATGAATATTGTTAGTGGGTCTTGCTTGTTGTAAGACCGTTATTCGTTGAAATCAGAGACAAATGGTTGTTCTATTTATATGGATAATGTGTTTTATGCTCATGCGCGACAAAGTAAAGGTTCATTCTTATTGAATCCTGATTGTTATGATACAAACATCCATAGCATAGATGCCAAGCGATGCAAGCATGGTGATGATAACTCCATGCATATGTGGCATTATCGTCTAGGTCATATAGGTGTAAAATGCATGAAGAAGCTCCATTCTGCTGGACTTCTGGACTCGTTAGATTTTGAATCTCTTGACACATGCGAACCATGCCTCATGGGTAAAATGGCCAAGACACCATTCAACGGTATGATGGAACGGGCTACGGACCTATTGGGAGTCATACTTTCACATGTATGTGGACCAATGAGCGTCTCCACGTGCAATGGTTATCGTTACTTTGTCACCTTCACTAGTGATTTGAGTAGATACAGATGTATCTACTTAATGAAGACAAGTCTAAAACCTTTGAAAAGTTCAAAGAATTTTAGAGTGAAGTTGAGAATCAACTCGACAAGAAATCAAGCACCTTCGTACTGATCGATGGGGCGAGTATTTGAGTCACGAATTTGGCACACATTTGAAGGCTTGTGGCATTGTACCACAACTTACGCCAGCTGGAACACCGCAACGTAATGGTGTGTCAGAGCGACATAATCACACCCTATTGGACATCGTACGATCTATGATGTCTCTTACTGACTTATTTATATCATTCTAGGGATATGCACTTGAGACTGTTGCATTCATTTTAAATTGGGCACCATCCAAAGTAGTGAAGAAAACCCCTTATGAGGTATGGCATGGAACAAAGCCAAAGTTGTATTTTTTGAAGATTTGGGGGTGTGAGGCTGATGTTAAGAAACTACAGTCTGACAAAATCGAACTGAAAGCGAAAAAATCCATCTTTGTAGGATATCCAAAGGAAACTATTGGATATATCTTCTACAACTAAATAGAGGGCGAAATGTTTGTCACAAAGAATGGTACCTTCCTCGAGAAAGAGTTTCTTGTGAAAGGTGTAAGTGGAAGGAAGATAGAACTCGATGAGATTGTCGCACCCGATCTTCAAATACCGAGTGTCACAATGGAAGCTATTCCAAAGCCACCCTTATTCATTGAAGTGGGAGAAAATGATGATGATCATGAACATCATTAGGAGATAGCTATCAAACCCCGCATGTTGACAAGAAAATGGGCCACCCTTGATTGGTACAATTATCTTGTGAACATGGTCATGTTAGTTGAACATGATGAACATGCAACCTACACGGAAGAAATGGAAGGCCCTGAACCCGAGAAATGGTGGGAAGCCATGGAATCTGAAATGAAGTCCATGTATGACAACCAGGTATGGACCTTGGTAGATATTCCTGAAGGTTGAAAGATTGTATATAATAAATGGATCTTTTAGAAAAAGACTGACGTTGACGGAAACATCATAGTCTATAAAGCTCGACTTGTCGCAAAAGCTCTCCGACAAATTCAAGAAATTGACTACAAAGAGACATTCTCTTCTGTAACGAAGCTGAAGTCTATTTGGATTATACTAGCAGTTGCTACACATTTCGATTACGAAATATGATAGATGGATGTGAAAACCTCCTTCCTTTATGGCAACATTGAGGAAGAGTTGTATATGATGCAACTAGAGGGTTTTGTTAATCCATATGATGCTGGTAAAGTATGCAAGCTTCAGAGGTCCATTTATGGGCTGAAGAAAGCATCTCGGAGCTGGAATCTTCAATTTGATGAAGTCATCAAGGGTTTTGGATTTGTCCAAAATGAATAATAAGCCTGCATATATAAGGAAGTGAATGAGTAGTTAGTGGCATTCCTGGTACTATATGTGGACGACATATTGTTAATAGGGAATGGCGTGAATCTTCTAAAAAGCCTGAAAGATTATTTAAACAGTAAATTCTCTATGAAGGACATGGGTGATGCTGCCTACATACTAGGCATTAAGATCTATAGAGATAGATCAAAATGTCAGCTGGCACTTGGTCAAAGCACTTACCTAGAAAATATTCTGATACGTTTCAGAATGGATCAGGCAAACAAGGGTTCAATGCCGGTCGTAAAAGGTCATAAGCTGAGTGTGACTCAATGCTTGGTAACAGATCGTGATAGATAAGCAATGCAAGTCATTCCTTACACCTCGGCCAGTGGCTCCATCATGAATGCCATGTTGAGCACTAGACCTGATGTAGCCTTGGCTCTTAGTTTGACGAGCCGTTTCCAAAGCAACCATGGGTTAGTTCATTGGAATGTAGTTAAGAATATCCTCAAGTATATGGAAAAAACTAAGAATATGCTTTTAGTCTATGGAGGACATGAAGAAGATCTTTCCATAACAAGTTACGTGGATGCAAGCTTAGATACTGATCTGTATGACTCAAAGTCTCAAACAGAGTACGTGTTCCTGGTGAATGCTGGTGTGAGATGGAGGAGCGGGAAACAAAGCTCGGTGACTCAATCAGTAATGGAGTCGGAGTACATGGCTGCCACAGAAGCAAGTAATGAAGCTGTTTGGATGAGGAAGTTCATTACTAAAATGTGCAGTGTTCCAGAGCGCACAAGACCCTATGTGGATCTACTGCGACAACATGGGGGCCATTGCGAAAGCAAAGGACCAGAGGTTCCACTCCATGGCCAAGCAGATATAGCGATGTTACCATGTAATAAGAGATTGCGTATAAAATGGTAACATTAGGGTTTGCAAAGTACATACAGATTTGAATGTATCTGATCCACTCACAAAGCCTCTTGCACAGGAAAAGCATGATCAACACCAGAATGCTATTGGTGTTAGATTGTTGCCTAATGTAAACTAGTGTAATTGTACTCTAGTGCAAGTGGGAGGCTGAAGGAGATATGCCTTAGAGGCCAATGAAGGAAGTTGTTTTATTGATATATATCTAATGTTCATAATAGTTTTGTATCATGGTATAACTATATTAAGAGGAAACATTAATACAGATGTGGTATATAAAAAAGGTCCCTAGTATCCTTTAATACTAGTTCGCTGGGAAGATGATGATCGAGGTTTCCTGATAATTATTTGACTAAAATGTCAACTGGCAACGAGGTCACTTAACGAGGTGGTGGACACACCTGACCATAGAATTGCAATGTGATATAGTCACAATGTTTAAAGTTGTGATATCTAGCAAAACATAGTAACCTAATCCTTCAACCATGAGATCATGTTTAATTACTATCTCCCGCGGCTGCTTTGATCACATCAACCACCATGATCGTAACTAGGTGGCTATAAAGGTTTGCATTGGGTATTCTAGAGGAATAGTTGAGGTGTATGTATCGAGATCAGGATTCGCCTATTTGAGTGACTGATAGATACCCTATTCCCACTCGGTGAGATTACATCAATGAGCTTGGAAGCATGTGACTAGGTCACGCGGATGTAATATCACGGAAACGTGTAAACGTGTTTATCGGTAACAAGATCGAACTGATATGGATACATGAGATAAGGTCTTGGGAAAACCAAGTTTCGTTGTGCAAAAGGAACAAGACTCGACATTTCAAAGGTTCAAGTGAACAACCAAATTAGTGGATCATGAAGGGACTATCATGTGTTTCCAGATACCGCTATTGGTCAATGATTGGAGAGATGTCTCGATCATGTTTAAATATTCCCAAACCGTAAGGGTGTCACTCTTAAGGGTAAAAATGCTGCAGGTTGATCTTATACCGATAGAGAAATAGGAAGAGAGAGAATTAGAAGTGTTGTGGAGAGATACCGAAGTGTTCGAAAACTATTCAGAAGGAGTTTTGAATAAGGAGGAATTAAATAAAGTATATTAAATATATAATTAATGAATTAATATTGAATATAATTATTTAAATAAAAGAAAAAGGAAATCCCCACCTCATGGGCCCTCCCTAGGAGGGAGGAGGCCCAAGAAGGGGAGGCGGCTGCCCTAGGTGGGCTTGGGCGCGCGGGTTGGGGGCTCCCACCGCCGCCGGACACCTGGTGGACCTGGCGCATGCGTGGGTCCCACTCCTACCGCCGACCAACCCCTCCTCCCACCTCTCAAATGTTTATTCCCACCCTGGGACTTGGAGGGTGGGAGTGCCTAGATTCTTCCTATACATAGGGGTGCCATTCCTCCTCAATTCTCATCCCTCAATTGGCCTTTGCCATTATCTCTCTCCCTCCCTCTCCCTCTCTCGTGCATGTTCCCAAGTTTGGAACATGCTCCATGAGGCAGAGTTTTCTCAACCCAGTGCACACCGTCGAGTTGTTGAAATCAGTCTAGATCTTCTTCTTCCTCTGCCTTGCCAGACCATGGCCCGGGAGACGTCCTTTACACCGTATGCATGTAAAAATCGACGAGGCACTATCGTTAGTGGTGTTGGACACATGGATCCTTTTAAACCTTGAGGTATGCACGCTCGGCTTCATCATCAACACTTGTGCGGGAATGTAATCCTGCGTTTGGCCTTCAAAGGTATGAACACTGTATCCCTCTTGTTAATGTACTTATCCATAGATAGATCTTCGGTTGGTGCATTCTGGTTGTAGATTTTTTTGTTTTCTGCCACAGAATCCCTTCAAATCTAGGAGATCATACAATCATCCTCTCTCATACGAGACAAGAGGCGGTGACTCCACCTCCTCCGGATCTCTACCAACACTGGCATTGGTCCCCTCTTCCTCCACTTGCGACTTTGATGGAAGGAGGGAGGGGGAGCTCATTCCTTCGTTCTGGTCTATTTGTTAGGGTTGGGTTTTGTCTTACGTGGTTCATTGTTGGGATGGTGGGAGCGATGGTCGGGCAAATAAATCTGCCTCAACTCTACTGCCATGCCACTGACATCCTTCATGGCACAGCCTCAGAGTTGATGGCAACATATTCAGCTCGGTCTTCTCGCTGTTCTTTAGATCTGGCGAGATCAGTTTCTCGTTGTGTCGTTGGTGGTTGACATTATCCATGACAGTGCTAGGGATCGAGGCGAGGTGGTTTCTCGGATCAATGATGTCGGTACGAAGGAGGTGGATCTACCATTTTTCTTTGACTTCGCCGATGGGAGGCGCTAGATCTTGTTCCAAGACAAGCACGGGGATGTCCACGGTCTATGTTCCACAACGACATATGCCTTGCTGCATGAAGCAGACCTGTTCACTGACTCACAAAGCCTCATTGGCGATGGCGATTCCTTGAATCTATCAATGGTGGAGGTGTTGGGTTCACAACATAGAAAACAAAAAAATTCCTATGATCTATCTACCTAGATACAATCAACGGGTGGATATACATCCATAGAGGACATACCCTTGAAGAGCGACAAAGCGTAATGAGGATGGACTGGTGGATGATCGTGAGGAAGTACATCACTGCAACTCAGCGGCACATCCGTGATCGCACACATGTTCGGTCCTCCAATAACTTCTATTTCCTCGCTCTAGCGATGTAGTGGAAGCAACAACTCCTTTCAGACAAAGCCACCGGGAACATTTATCTTGGTAAACCAAGACCATGGAGGAATAATTCTAGAGGGGGAGAGAGATCCTTCATGAGGAGGTGTAATATGAGAGGAGGGAGAGGGGGGCAAACCCCTCCCATGGCCGGCGGCCATGGAGGTGCCCCCACCTCTTCCATTATTCATGTGGGTGGAGCTCCCACTCACATAAATATGCCTCCACTCAAAATTCCACTCACCTCCATTAAATTTCCACATAAAGCTCTTTTATTTATTTTATTCAGAATTTTGTTAATTACTTTAATTAACAAACATTAACCCCTGCAACCTTTCAATATCACATACAGGACCAGTTTCTACAATTTCACCCGAAACAATTCCGGTTTCCATCGAAATGATTCCAGCGTTTTCTTAATCTTTATCTAAAACTTATTTGCTCCAAATGGTGTTGATATCCCTTAAGTGTATCACCCTATGGTTCGCGAATAATGCAGACATGATCGAGACCCCTCTTCAATCAATAATCAGCAGCGGGACCTGGAGATCCGTACTAACTCCCACACATTCAACGATGACTCCTGTGATCGTGTGAACCTTTAACGTTTGTAACTAAATCCCTTTGTCTCGCGATACATTACATGCCCGAGATTTGATCGTTGGTATCCCCATAC
Source organism: Avena sativa (assembly GCA_916181665.1). NCBI lineage: Eukaryota > Viridiplantae > Streptophyta > Magnoliopsida > Poales > Poaceae > Avena > Avena sativa. The sequence goes on along the minus strand of OV702289.1, from coordinate 534,326,340 downwards.
CTAGTTTGATCTCGTTACCAACAAGTACTCTTTTCTCATTCCCGTGATATAACATTTGAGTGATCTTATCACTTGCTTGTAAGCTACATCAATGTGATATCACCGAGAGGGCCTAGAGTATATCTCTTCGCCATATGGTTGAAAAAATCCCACTCTTCATCCATGAGCCTCTACATAAGACTTTCGAAGTATCCGAACCCACCTTTATTGTCACCCTGTTACAGTGTGACGTTTGATGTTATCAAGTTACTCTTCTGGTGTTAGTGATTGACATGACCTCATGGTCTAAGGACTAAAGTTACTTTGTATGATGTCCTAGCAATTTTAACACAATGACTTTGATCGGATTGCTATTCTTTGGATGAATGTTCATCACAACATTCCACCAATGCTGTGACCTTGTTATTAACAACATCCAATGTCCATGATCAGGAAACCTTGATCATCTTGTTAATCAACGCGCTAGTTTATAAGAGAGGCATAACTAGGAACTCTTTATTTGTTTATTAAACACACATGTATTAACCTTTCCAATTAATATAATTATAGATGCAAAATAAACATTGATCATAAACATGGAATACGATAATAACCACTTTATTATTGCCTCTCGGGCATATTCCCTTCAGTCTCCCACTTGCACTAGAGTCAATAATCTAGTTTAAAAAACTTCTGCATTCAACACCTATGTATTTTGGGTGTTGTATATACATGTTTGCTAGTGGTAAACATAATCCCCAGATATGCGTCTCTACGCATCACTCATTCTCAAATGAGATGGCATTGTATAAATTCAGTCCTTTGGTGAGACCTTAGTTCCTTGGGTTTAAAATATGTCGATACTATTGTCGTACAATATATCTTCATAGTACTAGCCCACTATGAACCACACCTAATTTGATAACAAACTACTTAACACAAATGCCCTCCTTTGCTGCTACTATAGCGGTCATATACTTAGCGTTTTGTTGTGGTATCCGTCACAATGTCTTAACTTTGGAACTCATCCAAATCCACATGGAACCTTCTTTCCATTACATTGTGCCACACATTGTCTAAATTGAGATATATTTAATTTGTATCTTGTGATAAACTAGTATTAATGTAACACTTTACAATGAAGTATTTGTAACTATTTTTCACCTCTACATAAATATATTCTTAGTTCTTCTAAAGATCATAAGAATATCCTTACTATTGTCCAATGATCATCTTATGAATCATTCTAGTATATGCATATAACATTTAGAGCATATGACGTATTTGGATTTGTACATATCATGGTATATATGATTTGTCAAAATATTCATGTGATTTCACTCACCAAGTGTCGATACACTTGAATCTTGATACAACCTTTTCGATGCGGCAAGAACCTTTCTTGTCGTTTCCATATTGAACTCATTCAATATCTCATATATGTATGTCTGGCACAACCATATTAGCGTTTCAATTTATCCATAGAGACATTGATGCCTAATATTCTGGTTTTGCCCAAGTCCTTAATTGAAATCATATTTTAATGATATTCTTAACCCATGTCAATAAAAGACACATCATTTCAAATCAACACCATGTCATCTACATAATGTATTAGAAATAGGTCTCAGCACTCCCACTTAATTTCTTGCAAATGCAAGCATCTTCATCGTCTTCGAGGAAATTAAACCTTTTAATAGTTTCATCATGGTGAAGATTCCAACTCCGCTATGCTTACTTCAACCATTGAAGTTTGCATGCCCTTTTAGCATCTTTTGAATTAACAAAACCCTTCGGACTGTGTCAAGTACACATCCTAGGTAACCATTCTATTAGAAGAACTTTGTTTTATTTGTTCAACTACCATATACCAAATTATATGTAGTGGTTGCTACTTTAATCCGTCATGACTAAATATTGCTCTGTAAGATCAAATATTGTCGTAGTCAACTCTTTGAACATTGTCGTAAATTCTTCTCCGACATGTCGACTATTTCATAGATGTCAAGCATGCATGTCTATTTATTTATAGATCCAAATACGACCGATAGTCTTCATGCCTTTCTGGAGGGTCTTTCAAGTTCAAAATATTGATTTCTTGTGTATGGAAACTATCACAGATTTTATGAATTCTAGTCACTTTTGGAGTCAGGGTCCATCATCGCTTCTTTGCATGCAGTCGGTTCATCATTGTCAAAAGAATAATGACTTGTTTATGAAATATCACCATTTGATTGTTACCCGACCCATACGGTTTAAATAGAAACTCTAATCTCCAAGATCACAACCTTTGTAATAACGCGAGCCATGAGCATTATGGCCTCCTTCGGGAAACTTTCCAACACTTCTCTACTTAGCACATGTTGCTTAGGTTCATCAACCTAATCAAAGTTCTATTATCCTCCCACTTAACTTTTGCGAAAAATTACTTCTCAAGAAATTTGACGTCCTAAGCAACAAACGCTTTTGTCTTTGGTGTAATGTAGAAATACCAAAGTATTGCTTTGGGATAACCTAAAAATACATGTTTATCCAAGTTTGGTTGTAAACATTTTACTTATGCCTAGCATACCAAAATTTAAGAAAAGACAATTTGGGTTTTATCCCAAACCATAACCCATATGGTGTCATTTCAACGGATTACAATGGTGCTCTTTTCAGTGTAAATGTGATAGTCTCTAAAGCTTTAATCCTTAAAATATAATGGCAGTTTTATAAATGACACCTTTGATCTTACCATGTCAAACAAGATTTGATTCCATCTCTCGAACATTCCATACTCCTATGGTTTATCGGGAAATGCAAATCCATGAAACAATTCCTCAAATCTTAGGTGTTTTACTAAAGATGTAACTCAAATATCTTCCTTTATGATCCAATCATATATTCTTTATTTTCTCGTTAGCATGATTTTCCACTTCATCTTGAAAACCTTTAAACATTTTTCAAATGTTTCATACTTCTTAGTTATTAAGTAAATATACACATATATGCACTCAAATTTTAGGAGAAAGCATATGAAATTGAAAGATCCACCGCACATGGCTACACATAATCGACTATATACATCAACATTCACAATTTCCAATAAGTTAGTCATCCATTTATCTTTGGCCTATGAACGGAGTTTCGATTATCTCGAAGAAAGTCTCAAAAGCGTCAATTGATCAAAATCAAAGACTCCAAAAATCCATCAACATGGAGTTTCTTCATGTTTCCTTTCCAATATAATTTAAAATGATGATGTAACTTCATAAGTGATCTTTCAATCATTTGTCTTGCGACATTTTAGCATTAGTTTTTATGGACGTGATTTCGCCAACTAGACTTGTAAAAGTTCATCCATCTTCTATGGAATACGGTAATTATTTGAACAACTATTTGTGCTCATAAAGCTGGAACAGAATAACAATTATTAAAACAAATCTTGAAGGCAAGCTTTGATCTCAACGAGAAACACAATAACACTTTATTTGTTTTTGCTGAACATCATCACATATTCCTTTGCTAGTTACTTCGGCCATTCTGGTTCGTGAATTTTGTTGTTTCGTATGACATCTCACAAAAACCAATTTGGTAGCCAATACCTAAGAACAACATTGTTTAACAAGCAAAGAATACAACCATAACATGTATATCATCTATATACTTAAGCTGGACATTTCTAGTCTTTTTCTTTTCTGCCAAATATTTTATAGATTCTCTTTCAGCATTTCCTTTTCCTTTTAAAAGAATCTATCAACATCAATAGTGGTGCCATACATATGACACATAGTCCAAAGCGTGTATAATCAAATACTAATACCTTTGGACTTGCACTTTGAAGTGGATCACCATCATCAAATGTTTGGCGTTCTTTCAACATCCATTCTTTAGTAATGTTTTACTGTAGTAAACATTTTACCTACATATTCTATTCACCTTAATCATGAAAACATTCATGATCAAGCTACTATAGCCTAGAAGGGCGAATCGCAAGTATAATGTCATTTCGCAAAACCTTTTTTGGAGATTAGGACACTTAGCATCTCCAACCTTCACAAATTATCATACAATATGAGAACATGTATTTAACAAATTATACTCTATCATATTGCAACCATAAACATTGTTTTAGATAACACTATATCTTCCACACATGATGGTTTCTTAAAATTTTTATTTCAACTCCTAGATAACCTCGATATTAAAACAACTTTTGAATATCAAGGATCATTGTCGTGGTGGTGGCACGATAGATGCCATGTATATGCTAAAGATGGGGCCAATGAGCACTAGAAGAATACAGGGAGGGATAGTATGGTGATTCCACACACAAGTGTTTGTATTTCTCTCTTGTAGATGATGGATTACAGAGGCTCCTCGAGCTATTCGTGGGAAGGAGACTAGCTCTCTTACTACCCCCCACTAATCTCTAGGGCTCTCCCTTAGTAAAAAATGGCCGACCCTCTCTATGGAGTCCCTACCGCTCCTTATATAGGATGGGATAGGTTACAATCTAGGGCATACGTGGAGGTATATTCCCCGAATATGCTCCTTGGTAAAGCAAGATGCCTCTTTTACACTTTAACTGACTGGTACGGACTCAGGGCATAACCCTCCTTGAGCCCCTCTGCGGCGCAACATCATCCGACCCTGGTGGCGTCAGCCGACATTGGCTACGTCACCCTTGTCGACCATGCCCCATTGGTCCTTTCCTCTGTTCGCTTCGCTCACGCTACAATGGACTGAGACCACCTTTTGACCAGCAAGATTCCTTCCATCTCTTGTAAGCCAAGTGATAACCCGGCTAGTGCCTTGCGAACTCAGCCAGTTGGGCACCTACAAACAAGATATATCGAACATAGCCAACATAAGTTCTATGCTGGCCGAGTTAGCCTTAGGTGCACATCCACCGGGCCAGGTCATTCTATAAGTCGGCCTGCCTTGAGGTGACTCGGCCAGCATACGCTTTGACCTTTCCATAACTCCGCTAATCGGCCTTTATAACCCGGCGTGAGCCTACCCGGGGTATCCCCCCAACATTAGTCCCCGAAGCTGGTGCGGTCTTAGCAACTTCAGCGGACAAGGCCACAACAGGTTCAACCTATTGATGACCCACAAGTATAGGGGGTGTATCACAATATTTTCGAGGGAAGTGAAACCCAATTTATTGGTTCGACACAAGGGGAGCCAAAGAATATTTATAAGCCTTAACAACTGAGTTGTCAATTCACCTGCACCTGGAAACAATCTTGCTCACAATAGTTGATCAGTAGCAACAGTTTTGTAGTAGGAATAGTAAAGTAACAGCAGTAGCAAAGCAAAGACAGTAGTAACAAAAGCAGTAAACAGTGGGATTCGAGTGCGGTAGGCATAGGGATGGATGGACGGGCATTGCATGGACAAGACAATTCACATAGCAATCAGAACATAGGGCAATTGCAGATAAATAAGATAAAGCATCCAAGTACTAGACAATCCTAGGCATGTGTTCCATATATAGTCATCCGTGCTCGCAATGAGAACTTGCACAACATCTTTTGTCCTGCCAGCCCGTTTGCAGCGGGGCCTCTAGGGAACTATTGGCAATTAAGGTGCTCCTTTTAATAAAGCACCGGAGCAAAGCATTAACACTCCATGAACACATGTGATCCTCACATCAAAGCCTTTCCCTTCCGGTTATCCCTATTTCTGTCACTTTAGGGCCATAGGTTCCGGACAACAACGTGTGTATACAACTTGTAGATAAGACCAAGAACAATACTATCATAATGAATCAATAATACGTTCAGATCTGAAATCATGGCACTCGGGCCCTAGTGGCAAGCATTAAGCACAACAAGTCGCAACAAAGTCATAAAGCACTAATAAAAGATAGTAGGCACCATGCCCTAACAATCTGATGCCATTACATGAACGATCTCATCCAATCCCTACCATCCCCATAGCCTACAGCGGGGGATTACTCACTCATAGATGGGGGAAACATGGATGGTCGATGGAGAAGCAATGGTGATGATGATGGCGATGATCTCCTCCAATTCCCCATCCCGGGAGGGTGCCAGAACGGAGTTTCTGGTGCTGTTTCGTGGAATCTGGTGGTGGCGGCGGAGTGGAACTCCTTCTGGAAAAACGTCGAACCCCCTGAAGTTTTTAGGTCAGAAGACTCCTTATAGGCGAAGAGAGAGGCCGAGGGGGTGCCTGGGGGGCCCACACCACCCCCTGGCGCGGCCTGGTATGGCCCGCACCACCAGGTGGTGTGGCCACCCCAGGGCTCTTCTCCGTCTCGTATTCTGGCTCCTGAAGTCTTCGGGTGAAATAGGATTTTTGGCATATTTTCCGGGATTTTTCCTCATAGTTGATTTTCTACACAAAAAGTAGACACCAAGGCAATTCTGCTAAAAACAGCGTCAGTTTGCATTAGTTGCATCCAAATCACACAAGTATAGAGGAGAAACAATAGCAAAAGTGTTCGGGAAAGTAGATACGTTTTGGATGTATCACCTATCAAGTTTTGTGCTCTCTTCATCGAGTCATCATGTAACTCGGCTCTTATTACTTGACATTGCCTTGGCTCATTCCGAGATATTACTCGCTGGACGGGTTATTTTCCACCTATCCGGGTCATTCTTCCTTCTCTCGTATGCTTCCCCACATCCTACGTGGAGGGAATCATTATTTTTCCTGATTTTAAGGGCCTGCACCAGTTACTGTGCCAATTACTGTATTCACTGTAAGGAATAACTACTGTAAACGACACATCATGGCAGCCCCCTTGTTAACTGTATCAGCACGTCGCGTCGTGGGATCCTCTGCTCCCTCTGGCCGCTCCTATGGCCTGCCTCTGATTGTTGATCCCGTACTAACACGGCCACACGATGTGGCTTCGCTGCACATCTAGATCCCACTACCCCTCTTAGGGGCGTGGTTAAATATAGGACAGGGGCAACCCTTGGGGATTTTCCCCCACTTCGCACGCGCACCTTCCCTTCTTCTTCCTTTTTCCCTCGACAGCGGCGCCGCTGCCACTGCTTCTGCTCCGCCTAGTACCGCCATTGCCGTGCTTTGCTACCTTGTTTTTCTGCCATGCCCGTGCTATCACTCCTGCGATGCCTTGCCGCTATGGGGCCTCGCTAGTCCAGGCCCTTGTCCCCCATTCCCGACTATTTTGGTGAGGATAGTGATTTGGATATGACTGAGGAGGAAGTCGCCATTGTCGAGGAGGAGTAGGAGGAGGAGGAAGGCGAGGCGCACGAGCGCAGCGGCTAGGCTGGCTCGTGGGTCTACGAGGATGATATTAACTGGTTGTACGAGACACACCGCATCCCCGCCGGAGTCACCTGCCGCCTCACCGCTGATGAGATCGCTCCCTCCCCCAATCCGGGTAAGTTTGTGGTCTTCTTATCTCACTTACAGTGTGGTTTTGGCCTCACAGTGAGTGATTTCTTCCATGATCTCATCAGCACCTACAAGCTTCAGTCGCACCATCTTCCGGCAAATGCCATCACTTCCCTTTCTTCCTTCTCCTCTAGCATAGAAGGATATGTCAGCCTTTGGCCCACCAAGGAACTATGGATCAAGTTCTTTCGCCTTCACAAAGACATCATTCTAGATCCTCATCTAGCCCCCTCCGACAAATCCTTGACCCAATGTGGTGGAGCTTCCATCTCTCCCTGCAAAAACTCTGCGTTTCCCTAGGTCACAGACCTTGAGTCTTGTAAAGGATGGGCCTGAACATTCTTTTACGTGAGGAATAACATGGATGAAGACTTGATCCGGCTGCTCCCCTTCAAGTTGGGTGTTCCAGATACATCCTTGTGGGATCGGACCCCAAAGCGGGCAACTTCTTTGGCGAATTAGGTGGACAAGTGACTCAAGGAGCTGAAGATTTTGGGGCTACATAGTGAGGACGTGATGATCACCTTTGTCCGCAGCCAAATCTCCCCTCTCCAGATGCGCACGCACAAGCTCTGCCACATGAGTGGGCACCTGGACCCCAACCGAACCTCTCCTTCGAGCTTAAGAATACTGAGATCTTCTGCTGGGTCAAGGCTATCTTTAGGATATAGAAGGAGTTCACCAAGGAGTGGGAATGGGGTCTAGAACATTTCTGTCGAGATAAGCTGCCTCCTCCGGTATGTTTCTTTCTTAATCCATTTTTCGAGTCTTGTGGTATGTCGGACTATATCCTTATTTGATCCTTTAGTATTTTTGCTCTCAGTTGTTTCTTCAGCAGACTATGGAAGATGGCAAGGAGTCGTCCCTTAAATGGGGGAAGGACCGCCTAGTCTCGGACGCGGTGGAGCCGGACACGGAAATGTTCCTGCCCACTCTGGATGGCTCCAGATGAACCTCTGGTAAGGCCTCTTCTTTAAGGGATTGGCCTGATGATGATGACGACTCCGATATTGAGATTATGGAGGTATTTGATCCGGTGCCCATTTCTTATGTGTTTCCGGTTGACTCGGCTTCAGCTAACCCACCGGGCAGGTCCACGAGGATCCTCCTCTTGCCGTGGGTGATCCAACTCTTGCTCCGTCCAAGAAGCGTGCCGCTACCTTGGTCGCTTCTTCCGAGCCGCCCAAGGCCACAGTCCGGAGAGAGCCCAAGCCCAGGGAACCTCCAACCTCATCCGAGTAAGTTCCTATTCCTTCCTTGTCCCTTTTTGGATTACACGTCACTATCTTCACATATCTCTTGTTTCTATTTTTCCGCTATAATTTGTCGTTCTTTGTCTGATTCGGCATGGTCCCCAGGGAGATCCCCTAGAGTGGTTCCAACATCGCTTATCCTATCCGGAGTGCTCCATCTCCCCCCGCAATGATGACGTTTGCCCGCTGAGCCCTATTCAAGAGAGCTCAGCGGCCGCTCCGAATCTGAGCCCACCTCGTCATGAAGAGGGCAACATCAGCGCGAGGGGAAGTAGGGCTGCCGAAGATACGACTATGCCGGATCTTCCCAGATATTCTTCAGGTTAGCGGCAACGAGCTACTTCCGAGGTGCCGATAACCTCAGCACCGCCCCAAGTCTCATCAGTACTAGCACCAGCAACAACACCAACACAAACATCACTACCAGTACTAGTACCAGCAATAGAGAAAGCATCAGCACTAGTACCAGTTCCAGCACCAGATCAAGCTCAACCCAACCCTAGGGCCAAAACTCCAACGCCTATAGCTTCTGTGAAGGATATGTTCCAGTAGAAGCCTCAGGCCAAGACCAGAGCGCAATCCTCTCCTTCACTACAGCAACCCACAACAGGCGCCAAGCTCAAGAAGCATTCTGATGCCTCCAAAAGTCAATCAGTTGCCGGATCCGCCAAAACCACCAAGGGAGCAACATCCGAATCTGGACAGCGTACTATTGCATCCATGCTAAAGAAGGGGAGTACTACCTCCGACCTTGCTACTTCCGGGTCTTTTGGCGACAAACAGCTCACTCTTCATTCCAGTCCAGCTGCTGTCCAGATCGCCAGGAAAGAGGCCCATGCTAAAGGCTTGGTGGCGACCCAAGCACTCAGCAGGGAGAGTTATAGTCCGGCCCTCATTGAATGTGTTAATAATTGGAATGACACCGAGTTCATCAATCCCAAAGATGATCTCCCGAAGAAATTTGGTCCGGCTGAGTTCAGCGCCCAAATGAACACTGCCACCAAGGCCATTTCTTTCGTTGGCCGAATGATGGAGGTAAACCCCTTTCTACCATGCCTTTAATATGCGCAAGTACTTAGATATATATCCACTAGTCCCCGAGCCTCTGGGGGAGTAACTTGTTACTCTGCCGGATGCTCCTATAAAACTACCGTTGATCCTTAATAGCTTCAGATATTCACACACCTAGAGCCGGGTTAAGTTCCACTTGGCCTAGATCTTGAAAACTTCAAATATTCACACACCTAGAGCCGGGTTAAGTTCCACTTGGCCTGGATCTTGCAAACTTTGGATATTCACACACCTAGAGCCAGGTTAAGTTCCACTTGGCCCAGATCTTGCAAACTCCGAATATTCACACACCTAGAGCCGGGTTAAGTTCCACTTGGCCCGGATCTTGTAATCTTCGAATATTCACACATCTAGAGCCGTGTTAAGTTCCACTTTGCCCGGATCTTGTAAACTTCGAATATTCACAAACCTAGAGCCGGGTTAAGTTTCACTCGGCCCGGATCTTGCAAACTTCGAAAATTCACACACCTAGAGCCGGGTTAAGTTCCACTTGGCTCGGATCTTGCGAACTTAGAAAATTCCTTCTTATTTCCGAACTAACATCTACCTCTTTGTAGATTTCTACAAACCACTGAACTACTGAGTTCCAGCGTCTCCTGGACACACACAAGGATCTTCACTCCAAGGCCAGCAAATGAGTCGCTGAGCTAAAGAAGAAATGTAGGTTATCTTACTCCGTATTTTGTGCTCTTCCTTCCTCTACCTCAAGTGTTCTCCGAACTAACTTTCTATCCAATTTGCGCAGCCAAAGTTGAAGTTGAGAATATCCTTATGAGGAAAAATTTGGCTGAGGTCAAAGGTAATTTGTCTCATTTACCCTTCCCTTATCCTTTTCCATCCTGACTCGGCAGATGATTATACCTCGGCTCTGCCGGGTCAACAAATCATTTGCAGTGTTTCTGAAGATAGTGTGCCATTGCCTGATATGATGCTTCACTTTCTCGAACAAGCAAGGAAGCATAAGGCCAAACTCAAGAAAAAGGACGATGAGATCGCCGAACTCTGGCTAAAAAATGATGAGATTACTCGGCTGAAAACCGAAATTAAGAAGTTAAAGGACTCTCACAAGGTTGAGCTAGAGAAGGCCGATCAAGAATTCTCCAAGGAAAAAGATTGCTTGAAGACTCAACTAGAGAAGGATCGAGACATGTTGAAGGAAGCCAACATCAAATTTGAGTCGGTGACCAGAGAATATGATAAGCTCAAGACGAGGACAACTGATGGTCTCAAGGAGCTGACCCGGATCATCAGCTCCCGCCAGTTTCCTTCCTCCCACCGACACTTGTTTCTTAGAGTCGGGCGCCCTTACTTACTGATATTACTTGTTTTGTTCACAGATAAGTTCCTAGAGAGCGATGCCCTTGCTTCTGCCGCTGTCACTAAGTTCCACCTATAGTGAGGTACCCTAGTTGGTCCTGGCTCCGTGTCTATTCCTTATGACAAGGTGGACATGCTGGTGAGCCTCGGTGCTCGAGTTGAAGTCATGAAGAATTATGGCGCGGACATTATGCCTGCAGCTGTCCGGATATTCAATGCTCTTTTGGCCCACTGAACCCACTCCCAAACGCAGTACAACCTTTAGTGCAAAATTGATGGTGTGTGAGACCCATCTAAACCTTTGGAGGGAATCTTCTGCGTGCGCTGGGGCTGATACGACACTGGGCTTCGTACTTTCGTGGTATGACACCTTGGATTTGAGGGTGTTCGACCGCATGCACACCGGATCAAAGTGGACTAATGATCTGTAGTGCATCGCTCGACGCAAGTCTTGCACCTACAACCTCATCCAGTATGCCTTCTGCCATAGCTGGAACAAAGGTTCGAGCTTCCTTGATGCCGTCGATGATGCTTACATCTCGGATGGAGCAGACGACGAAGAAGAAGAAGAAGCCTCTGAGCTCGGCGAGGATACAGAAGATCCGGAGGATGCGGGTACTAACCTGGAAGATGAGGCAGAGACCAGTGCTCTGCCTAAAGACGCCGAATTACGCCCTCCTTCGACCGATGATCTTGCTCCTCCTGCTACTCCATGAACCAAAAAACACTTTGACATTCATCAGATCCCCGGTATGCGGTGCAAATGTATCGAGTACATTGGTTATGTTTTGCTACAAAGTTTTTAACGTCGGATTAATTTGGGCGAAGTCCCCGAGTTTCCTTTTCTTGTTCCCCCAATTTTATGGTTCAGCTCGCGTGTACCTTGATTCGGTTTTTGACTTACGAGTCCGAGTTTCAAAAAATTGATTTAACACTACTTGAAACTTTCGGATGAGCTTAAAATAATTCAACATAACATAGGTAAGATAAATACAAGGTTAGTCCGAATAACAAATGTGAGCTCGATTACGTTCCTTTCCTTAGTTGTTTTTCATGTACCTTGCAATTCCAAACTTGTTCTCTTGCTTTCCATGCATCCAATTCTTGTTGGACAACAGCAAGTCGAAGAGTTAGGTTTTTGGTGCCCACACACTACTAATTCGGCTAAGGTGTAGGTAATTTAAGCCAGCCGACATATAAAAAGTAAATTCAGAAAAGACAATTATTAAGGTAGTCCCCGATTTTCTACTTGGGGTGCCGAGGTTTCATTAATAAAGTCATTACCGACATACATACTGACATATGAAAGACTCAGATACATACACTTCTGCCAAGTGTAAAACGGACGAAGTAGAGATACATTCCAGCGACGCTTAGATTCCTCGCCGGACCTGTCCGCCTTGTTCTTCTCCTGTGGCTGTGCATCAATGAGGTAATAGGAATCATTGTGCAACGCTCTGCTTACAATGAATGGTCCTTCCCATGCAGGGGATAACTTATGCATGCCAGCATTGTGTTGTACCAGCCGAAGTATGAGATCACCTTCCCGGAAGACCCGGGGGTTTACTTTTTGTCTATGCTAGTGTCAGAGATTTTGCTGATATATGGCAGATCTAGACAAGGCCAGTTCTCTCGCTTCTTCCAGCAGATCAACATCATTTGGCTTCTCGCACTTTGGCTTCTGTGTATTGGGCGACCCTGGGCCAATCATGCTTTACATCGGCTGGTAGTACAACTTTTGCCCCATATACCCAAAAATGGCATATAACCTGTTGATCAATTCGGAGTTGTTCTTAAACTCCACGGTGCTGCTGGTAGTTCTTCTATCCAGCACCCCGCTAATACATTGCTAATGTATCTATAATTTTTGGTGTTCCATGCTTGGTTTTATCTACTTTTTTGTGTTTTGTCCACACTATGGAGTAATTTTCATATGATTTCTTGGACTAACCTATTAACAAGAGCCACAGTGCCAACTGCCTATTTTCTGCTGTTTTTGGTTTCAGGAAGTCAGAAAATGAATATTCTTGGAATTGGACAGGACAAAAGCCAAAGTTATTATTTTACTGGGGGACACTTGGAGCCAGAATATGAGACGGAGAGGGGCTGGGGCCTGGCCACACCACCTGGCCACGCGGCCAGGCCTTGCTCGCGCCAGGGGGTGGTCTGGCCGCCCCAGGCACCCCCTCGGCCTCTCCTTCCGCCTATATATTTCCTCTGATACGGAAACCCTAAGGACCCAATCAAAAATCCACGAAAGAGTCTGTAGACACCGTCATCTCCATCCATAGATTGGGAGGGATCTAAAGCTCTTCCCGGCACCCTGCCGGAGAGGGGAATTCACCCTGGAGGCCTTCTTCATCATCATGCAAGCCTCCGGTGTGATGCGTGAGTAGTTCATCTCTAGACTACGGGTCCATGTAGTAGCTAGATGGCTGGTTCTCCTCCTTTGTGCTTTCATGTCTAGATTTTGTGAGCTCCGTTCATGATCAACATCATCTATTTGTAATTCTGCATGTTGTGTTTGCGGGGATCTGATGAATATTGAGATGCTAGTTCAGATTGATTATTGATTCTATCATGTCTTTTTTATTTGTGATCTTGCATGCTTTGCGTTGTTAGTAGCTATCTTGGCCAAGTAGATGCTAGCAACTCCAAGATTTAGTATTTATGCTCGATAGTGGGTTCATGCCTCTGGTAATCTGGGGAAGTGACAAAAATCTCTAATATACTAGATGTGTTGTTGCTACTAGGGAGAAAACAACAATCCTTTGTTCATAGAACAATCGTATTGTTTACTTTACACGCAATTCATAATGCAATTATTTGTTGCTTGTAACTTAATACTGGAGGGGGTTCAGATGATAACCTGAAGGTGGATTATTAGTCATACATCCAGTTGGATGATGGTCTATGTATAATGTTGTAATGCCCAATCAAGTCATAAAGGAGTCAAGATGATTAGTATATGCTTGTATGCTTTCTCGATGTTTGTCAATTGCCCTGCTGTAATTTGTTCACCCAGCAAGTTATCTATCTTAAGGAGAGCCACCTCTAGTGAACTATGGACCCCGGTCCTTTCTTTTACATTCAATCAATCAAACTGTTTACTGCTTTGTGTTTACTTTCTGCAAACTATTACTTCCTTCCATTCGATACGTTTAATCCTTTGTTTTCAGCAAAACCGGTGAGATTGACAACCTCATCGCAAGTTGGTGACAGAGTTATGTGGTTGTGTTGTGCAGGTCTCCACGTTGCTGCTGGAACCGGTAGTGCGCCCTGCCAACGTTCAGCTAGCTACACCTTTGGGGTGTTTCCTTGCTCCTACTGGATTAATAACCTTGGTTTCATAACTGAGGGAAACTTATGGCTGTGCTCATCATACCTTCCTCTTGGGGTTCCCCATCGAGCTCGTTAATACACGAATCAGCACCCGCTGATCTTTGTAGCGGCTCAATGAGCCAGGGTTTTATCCCGGACAAAACTAGTCCGTTGGATCTTTCCACTTGCCCGTTCGATGCGGGGTGCGCTACTGATGCAATATCTAGCCAGATCTTCTTTTCTTGGCAGAACCTCACAAAATCTCCATTAGCAAAATCCATGCCATTATTAGTTATGATACTGTGGGGATAGCCATATCTCAAGATTATGTCTTTGAGGAATGTCATAGCTGTCGCCCCATCACATTTCCAGATTGGCTTTACCTTAATCCACTTGGTAAATTTGTCTACCATAACCATGATATCGGTCATGTTTCGTTTTGTCGGCTTATATGGTCCGACCATATCCAAACACCATAACGCAAATGGCCAAGTGATAGGTATAGTTTTCATTTCCGACATAGGCATGTGTGTCTTGGTGGTGTACCTCTGAAAACTATTGCATTTTCTTACAAGATCCTCGTCCTGCTCCAAGACACTTGGCCACTAAAATCCATGCCGAAAAGCTTTTTCCACTAATGCTCTGGATGATGCATGATGCCCACATTCCCCCTGATGGATATCTCGGAGTATGTTAAGCCCTTCTTTGGGGTCAACACATCGTTGCAAGACACTTGTGACACTTCTCTTGTATAGTTTGCCGTTGATAATAGTATATGCCTTTGCTCTTCTTTGGATTTGCCTTGAAAGTATCTCGTCATTCAACAAAGTTCCTTCTTTCAAGAACTCAAATATCGGCTTCGCCCATGCAGGTATAACTCGAATAGGAAAGAGGTCCTCATCAATTTCCATCACTTCCACCGACATAACTCCAGCTGGATCCAGCTGAATAGTCCCTGGGTTCTGCGAGGCAGTACCCGGGTATGTCGAAGAAGTCCCCGGGTTTGCTGATGTGCTACCCCCATCTATATCCATAGGGATAGCCTCTGATCCGGAGTGACCTCGGGACATAAATTGAGTCAGATTCCAGTGAAGGTGTGATATATGGTTTTCTCAAGTGCTCCAAAGCAACGCCTGGCGGGATTGGTGATACGTCCAAAACGTATCTGCTTTCCCGAACACTTTTGCTATTGTTTCTTCTCTAATTTGTGTGATTTGGATACAACCAATGCGGACTAACGCTGTTTTCAACAGAATTGCTTTGGTGTCTCGTTTTGTGTAGGAAATCAACTTTCAGGAAAAATCCCGAAAAATATCGCAAAACTCCTATTTTACTAGAAGACTCACGAAGCCAAAAGACGAGACGAAGAGGGGCCACGAGGGGCCCACACCACCTGGCCGCGCGGGCCAGGCCAGGCCACGCTAGGAGGTGGTGTGGCCGCCTCGGAGTCTGCCTCGACCTCTCCTTTCACCTATATAAGCCCTCTGACCTAAAAATAGAGGGGGGTTCGATGTTTCTGTAGATAGAGTTCCGCTGCGCCGCCACCACCAGAAATCCGAAACCAGAAACTCTGTTCTAGCACCGTGTCGGGACGGGGTTTTGGAGGAGATCACCGCCATCATCATCACCAACGCTTCTCCATCAACCATCCATGATTCCCCTATCCATGAGTGAGTAATCCCCCACAGTAGGCTATGGGATGGTAGGGATTTGTAACTCCCCAAAAACATTAATCAAGATTATCAAGTTCTAATTACCCATGTTTAGGGTTAACAAAAACTTTTATTTTTATCTCATATGAGTGTATGTGTGAATTGCATTAGTGTATGAATGAGTGTAATTGCCATGTTTGATTGCTACAAAGGATTAGGAATGGTTTAAAGATGAATACTACATCATCTAGGCCAATTAAAAACAAAATCAAAAGAAAGGAAATTCAAATATAAATCATATGATCAAATGGTCATTTTGACCAAAATTAACCACTAGACCACTTTGAGTGTTCCTAGTAAAAGATTTCTAATAGATACTTTCTCAATTCTTTTCACCCCTGGCTAGACCAAGTAAAAGTGAACCCAAGCCCACTTTACAAACCTACAGAAACAATTTCTAAATCTATTTAAAGGACAATTCAAAATTGAATCAAGTTCATATGCATGGATCACCATTTTGCAAAAACCACTCAAACCAATTCCACTTGACTTTTCCAATCAACCATAGACACTCGAGCATGTGACAAGAACACTCACCAAAATTTAGCCAAAAATTCAAATCTTGTGTTCATGCGGCCATTTGGTAGAGCACCTGGCAGACACAGACAAACCTTGGCCTAACTTCTACTATTCTATGCAGTGATCACTTGCCACTAACCCCCCATTTCACTCCCTTGGTCTCCCTTAGTGCCTAGCAGAGCAGCAGACTAGCTTCCCCCTTTTGCCGTTCCGCCAGTACAGCGCTGCCCAACGATGCCACGTCGGTCGACCATGGAAAGCTCGCAGCAGCTAGCGCTGCCCTCTGCCACCCCTCGATCGTAGGCAAGCCACCCTCTGCCACCCCTCGATCGTAGGCAAGCCATGGACCAGCCGCATTAGCCGCACCCACCTTTCTGTCCGCCATGTCGATAGCGCGCCAGAGCGCCGCAGCCGACACGCTCCCACACACCGCGCCTCGCCCTCTCCGCTTGTGCTCGCACTCGCCTTGACCCTAGCTACCTCCCAGACATGCCCGTTCACCGCCGCGCGACCCGTAGCCCCTGTACACCGTCTCGAACACCGCCGTTTCCGTGCAGAGCACCGACCTTTCCCGACCATTCTCGACCGCCCCTTGCCGCGCCATCACTCGCACTACGACCGCCCTGAAGCTCCGCGTGGAACCCTACCTGTAGCCACGCTGATAGCCCCCTGTATCGCCGTCACCGACGAGCCCGAGCCATCCCACTCTGTCCCATCGCCGGTGTATAAATAGAGGCCACCCCAGCCTCAATTCGACACACCATTCCACTCCCCACTCCTCACAGAACCTCCCACACCTCTCCCCGAAGCAAGGCGAGCACCAGCCTGCCATAATTTAGCTGGAGTCAGTAGCTGTATTGAAGAAGGGTGACGTCGATTGGAGCCATCCCAGGAGCTACCGTGACCGCGCCTCGAACCACCATCGATGACAACCCCATTTCCCCCATCACCAACCCTAGCTGGAGCCCAGGTGAGCCGCACATGACCCCCACCGCCGTGTTAGGGTTAGAATCTCGCCGGAGATGTTCGTCATAGACGATGAACCTCAGCCGTTAGATCCTAGTCTAATCATAGCGCTGAGATTGAACGATACCGTTTCGGTTTAAATGAGCCACTGACTAGTGGGACCTCCATGTTAGCAGCCCGCTGCGCTAGCGTAGTGCAGCTGGGCCGGCCAATTTGGTTTCCCGCGCAGAGCCCACCCATTCAAATAGAATTTTTCCATTTTAGTTAAATGTAGATTCTATTAGTATATTCAAAAATCAAGTCAAAGAGATTCACTAAACCAAATTGCATGATTTCAATTTTTTTAGAAAGGTATTCAAAATATCTATCCAAGCCCCTTGGATTAAAAACATTTGAAATTATAGATCACCTATAGTAAAAATAACAAGACAGAGACTTTTCCACATTCAAACATTTTTCAAAAATTAACCATAAATGCTTTTGAGTTGATTCCAACTCTCAAAAATCACATTTGACAAGGTCTATCTGAATATGTCAAAATATTGATGTTTACATGCAATGACATTGGACTAGTAATAAAAGAATGTTATATAGGCATTTCTAGTCACTTTAATTGTATTAAATAGTAATATTAACCTTTATAAAATATGACCAACACTTTACATGAAATTCCAAAGTATTAGAATATGTGGTGATGACATGTGTCAACATGATCCCATATTTTAATTGGAGAATATTAAATCTTAAGTATTTTCAATGAGTAGAAATTACTTTTCTAAAATAAGAAAAAATAAAACTAGGTCATTATTTCATGTGATGATTGTGATGATGCTAGATCATCTAGTGTGAACCTTGGTGTGCTAAATAGAAGTAGTTAAGTATTGTTTGGTGATTGTGTACATCGTATTCATTTATAGACGATAGTACCGACCTGGGATATGAGGAGGAGGAGTACTACCAAGAAGAATAAGAAGAGAACTTCAACCACTGCACTACTCAAGGAAAGGTAACACTTGCAAGTTTCTTAACTATGCAAGATAACACTTGCAAACTTGATAACCTATGCCAGATGCATGAGGCATGCTTTAGTTATACAACTTTGACTACACCAATCCCAAGTTTTACTTGCAAGCTTTATTCTTTTTCTTTTACCAAAGTTCTTTAACTTTAGTTAGTGAATTGTGAGTATAGGAAAATAGTATAGATACCATAAAGAGTATAAAACTAGGCCCAAGTAGTTAAACTTATATGCCATCCAAAAACATGAAAACTAGAGTTGGATAGTCACACTTGATTAGCACCCCTCATTAGTGAATACCCTCAACTTTAGTGGCTAGTGCTAAGCATAAAAGTTGATAGATTTAGATGGGAATACTTGGTGGAAATGATTATGAAAACCTTGGAATGAGGATTCATTCTATTGAAATGTTTTGATATGTGTTATGGACACAAAATGACTTGATGATGAAAATGTTGAGGCATGAGCCTTAGCCCTTTATAAAAACTGATGGTTGGGTTTAGATGCCATACCATTCCAATTTTACCGTACAACCACAATACCTGAATTGGGTAGGGCTTAACTAGAAGTTTCTATGCCTTAGTATGGGTTCCCTCGCGGAAAGAGGTTGAGCTGAGGCTACCTCGTGAATGTGAATGTCCACCTATGCAGTGCCCAGGATGGTTCTTGGCCATGGCTAGGAGGCCAAGCTCATATGGGAGGTGCCTATACTAGAGTGTGTAATTGAAAGGTTATGATTGATTATCTACATACTAATTATGATGATTCAGGGTTATCCCTGAAGGATGTATCGAATTTTGTGGTGAAAGTGTACCACCTCTGCAGAGTGTCAAAATATTCAAAGAGCCGCATCCGCGATCATGGACAGTTAGAGTGCCCATACTGTTCCGTTGTCAGATGTTTTCAAAATGACTTGTGAATTGAACTATGACTTCGACTTGACCACAACGGGGTTGTGGACATGAAAACTAAGATCCCACTTATGTGATGTAGAACATTATACTAGTTTTCTTTACTTCTTAACTCAGTATGAAATAAACCTGGTTTTTTACAAATAAACCTAGAGCTTAAGATTCCTACTAGAACTACCTTACTTGTTAGTGATAGTTTGCGAGTACTTAAAGAGTACTCATGGCTCTGTCCCTGGATATTCCCGTGGCTAGACTGTGAGGAGAACTATCAGGAAGATGGACAATAGGAGGTCTATGAAAACTAGGATCATCTCCCATCATCAGCATTGCCTGTGACCCTGAAGATGGAGCCCCTACAATGGTTACTTTCCGCTACTTTGATTGTATTAAGACTGGATGATGAGATCCTTTATTTGTAAGACCTTTATTATGGTTTGTAATGGATGATGTATTGTGGTACCAATTCTGTTATGTCTCACAATAATGGTAATCTTGGGATTGTGATGTACGGCATAATAGGCATCTGGGATTAAAAATCCGGGTGTTGATAGGATTGGATGAGATCATTCATGTAATTGCATCAGATTGTTTGGGCATGGTGCACAGTATCTATTGTTAGTGCTTTTTGACATTGTTGCAACTTTTTATGCTTAATGCTTGTCACTAGGGCCTGAGTGCCATGATTTAAGATCTGAACATGTTATTGATTCATGATGATATTATTGTTTATGATCTTACCTGCAAGTGTATACACATATTGTTGTCCGGAACCCGAGGCCCCGAAGTGACAGAAATCGAGATAGCTGTAGGGGATGGCTATGATATGAGGATCACGTGTGTTCACGGAGTATTAATTCTTTGCTCTGGTGCTCTATTAAAAGTAGCACCTTAATTGCCAGTCGATTCCCTTGAGGCCCCGCTGCAACGGGCTGGCAGGACAAAAGATGTTGTGCAAGTTCTCACTGCGAGCATGTATGACTATATATGGAACACATGCCTATGATTATTTAGTACTTGGATACTTTATCTTATTTATCTGCGAACACCCTAGTATTACATGAATTGTCTTGTCCATGCAACACATGTCCATCCATCCCTATGCCTACCGCGCTTTAATCCTACTATTTATTGCAATTGTTACTAATGTTATTGCTTTTCTATTGCTACTACAAAATTATTGCTACTGATAAACTGCTGTGAGCAAGATTGTTTCCAGGTGCAGCTGAATTGACAACTCAGTTGTTAAGGCTTATAAATATTCTTTGGCTCCCCTTGTGTCGAATCAATAAATTGGGTTTTACTTCCCTCAAAGACTATTGCGATCCCCTATACTTGTGGGTCATCAAGACTATTTTCTAGCGCCATTGTCGAGGAGCATAGATCTATTTATCAAGTTCACTTGGAATCATTATTGTTCGTTGTTATCCATTCATCATGGGTAAAACTCGTGATGGAAAAGTTACTATATTACCATCCACTACAATGACAGGTACAGTTCTGAACACCTCTGTTGCTCTTGATTCACCATCTTTGATGAGTAAGGTCCTTACACCACCACCACATACACATGCTACACATACTACTACATCTGCTGAATCTGAAATTGCTTCTAATATCTATGATGCTGCTTCTACTATGCTTGATAAGAGTGGTTCATTAGGTCCTTCCTAGATTCTACAATTGCTAGAACTATAGTTGGAAACACTGAAACTCCTAATAAAGAAACTACTACACCTGTTAGTTCACCTGAGTCTAGAGAGAGCTATGATATTGATGACGGCTATATTGAATTGACTGATGAATTTATTGATGAATGTCAAAACACTCATGGTACAAGTGCTATTAAGAGCCTTCATGAGAGATGTACTATTAAACCTAAATTATCATCTAATGCTAAGTTTGCTACATCTCCCATAAACATTAAAGATAAGGATTATGATTTCTCCCTTGATTTATCTTACATAACCATTGTTGAGAAAGAACCTTTTTGTGGGACTAAAAATGATATGATTGAGCTTTCTACCATGAGTGGCCTATTTTCTGATGATATTAAGATGCGCACCTACTTTGTTGCTAAATTTTTCCCTTTTTCACTGAAAGGAGAAGCTAAACCTTGGTTTAACAATTTACCTCCTGGATCTATTGATAGCCCTGATTAATTGATTGATACTTTCTTTCAGAAATATTTCCCTCCTAGTGCTCGACATGCCATTTTGCAGGAACTTTTTGATTTTAAACAGGGAGAAAAAGAGATATTGCCTGAATCATGGGCATGGTTTTGTGCTTTGATTCACACGCAGCCCGGATGTCCACTACCTAAAAATGAGCTTCTTGATATATATTATAATGGACTAACTGATGAATCTAGGACATACCTGGATAGTTTTGCTGATTGTGTTTTCAGGAAGAGAACTCCTAAAGAAGCTGAGGAATTAATGGCTAAAATAAGCAAGAACTATGATGATTGGACTCCACCTGAGTCAACTACACCTGAGTTAACTATGCCTAAGCCAACACCAACACCAAAGAAGTGGGGAGTTATTGAACTAAATGATGAAGTGATGAAGGAAGCTAAGAAATGTCTTAAGGAGAAGGGTATTAAATCTGAAGATGTGAAGAATTTACCTCCTATAGAAGAGTTATGTAAGCCAATCTCCCACTCATCCACTATTGAGGTATATTCTCTCCAACATTTTGATGAAGGTGATATTCCTTATTCTAAACCTCCTGATCAATGCTTAGAAGAATTTGATATCTTTGTTGTTAAGCAAGATAATTTTAATAAAAGAGTGCAGAATCATTTAATGGAAAACTCTAGAGCTATTAATGAGTTGAGAGATATCGTGGAAAGAACCTCCAATGATGTTAAAATGCTTGTTAAACATTTCCAAATGGTTCAAACTCAAATTGATCAGCTTATCAAAGTACAAAAAGATTTGCTAGTTAATTCTTCTAAAGAAAAAACATGCTTATAAATTAGAACTAGAAGTGGTGCTGTCACTCAGGATCCTCTATATCCTGAGGGACAACCTAAAAGAATTGAGCAGGATTCTCAACAAATTGAAAATAGTGGTACTCCTTCTAAGAGAAAGAAAAAGAAACATAAAATAGTTGTAGAGTCTTCTGAACCTGCTAAAGATCCTAATAGTATATATGTCTCTGATGCTCAAACTGAGAGTGGTAATGAGAAAAATGAAGCTCCTGATAAAGAAGAAGTTGAAGAAGAACCTGAAAGGCACACTAAGTGACGAGGGTTTAACACATCAATGCCCATTGTTATGGACTTGGGTTTTGGAGAAGGAGGGAGCGCTGGAGACATCTATCGGCTAGCAAACAAGCATACATGGGACTCAAAGATTTACCCAGGTTCAGGCCTCGCAGAGGTCCCTACTCCTGCTTGTTTGCTCGTGGAATTATCAAAGGAATCGAGGATTACAATGGTGCGTAGATGCAATCTGGCGAGGGTTGTGGAAACTAGGGTTGCATGTGTCCTCCTCGCCGCCCCCTCCTAGCCTTTATATAGATAGGCTAGGTCTCGGGTAGCAGGTCGAGTCGGTTAAAGGTTAGGGTTTTCCCCTTTGAACTTTCTATCTTTGCTTCTTCTTGTTCTTCAAGGAATCGAGAGTCCGTAGGTTACTCGAATTCTTCCTTTGGGCCTTGGCGACACCATGGGCTTCCATTGTATTCATGCCGTATATACCAAGCTCGAGTACCTGTAGGGTATATCCATGTCAGTAGCCCCCGAGTGTCCAGTGGAATCGCATATTCGACTGGGGACTTTATGAATCCTTTCGAGTGCCTGACTGAGTATGTTTTCGACTGCTCTATTTGTGTCATAGGGATTGTTGATGTGCGTGCCTGATTTAACCGATGTATCGGTATCAGTTAACTACCTTAGGGTAAAACAACGCCATCTACTCGAACTCGAGTCCTCGGACTCGAATTTGGAAAAGTTCTAGTGTAATTGGACTCAAGCCGCGGAGGTCTTACAGGAGTCGAATTCCAGTATATGGGTGTGAGCACTCGACGCGTCCGTCAAGGCATGTTCGTCGCACCTGTTGACACGAATATATTTCTAGTAGTGCGCAGAAAATGCGTTGTCAGGCATTATTTAGGTCTTATCTTCACACTGCAAGCGCGGCATCCGAATTTTGTCATCGCGGAGATGATTCGGGTGACCCAGGAGAGGCAGTCTCTTTGTAGGGAAATGTGATGAGGCGGTGTCACCATAAGCTTTGAGTGTGGATGTCATCAACACATATTATAATGTACAAATAATCATAGGGTGCGCGACCAGCGCTCCCTATGGGAGTAGCCCCTGAGTGCCTGGTTGAGTCAAAGACTCAGGCAGGGACTAAAGAACTTTTGCGACCGCTATCGTCTTTTGTTTGCTTGTTTCAGTCGAATTTATTTCTAGCGCTCCCTATGGGAGTAACCCGTGTCCATAGTCGAATGGCGGTTCGAGTGGTTGGGTTTGCATTAAATTGTCCATGTTCCTGTAAAAGAAAAGAAAAAAACATCGGGTGTGCGACCAGCGCTCCCTATGGGAGTAGCCCCCGAGTGTTGTGTGGAGTCGAAGACTCGAGCAAGGACTAAAATAGTCGAAGTCTTCTGCTGCGTAATTTTGGATGACGTCAGTGCTGATGATCCCATCACCTCAGTTGCCCGCGTGAGCAAGTTTGAAGAGACGTGACGAGCGGTGGGTCCCATTTTCTGACTCTGATTTGACCGGGCATGCGTAATCTTTGTTTTAACTGTGCCTCCTCGATTTCCGCACGTAATGGGTGTAGTGGGGGATGGTTCGCGCTTCAGGTATTCCACGTGTTGAGCATGATGAACGCCACACGTCTGATAGGGTTTTTCTTAGCCATTGGATTGCATCTTCCAGGGGGTTAAGTAGTGATGTGGCGACGGTAATTTTCAAATCTGCTTCTTTTCTGTCTTTGCCTCCGTCGCCATTGCCGCAGCTCCTTTGCTTCTTTGCACTCCTTTCCTTCATGGTGCTGGACCAGCTCCGCGTATTTCCAGCTACTTCCTCCGGTCACACCGCCGTCACGGAATGGGGAAGAAGAAAGGAGGTGTCGCGGCCGATGTCGCCATTGCCGTGGCTTCTGCGAAGAAGAAGGGTGGCTCCGCCGCTGCGAGCACCAGCACTGCCGCCGCCGGGAAAAAGAAGGGCACGGGCACTCGCGTCACCAATGGTGCGTGGCGCGCATCCCTGATAAAGTCTTCAGATCTTCGTCTTCTGCGCCAGGACGGAGTATTGTCTTCCGCAGTCGCAGACACGCGCGTCCCTGGCAGTGAGCTAACCCCCTCTCCTCCTGCCGGCTTTCAGGTGATGTTCCTAGCGTTCATTGTTCATGGTCTTTCGTTGCCCCTGCATCCTTTCTTCAGGGGCCTTCTCTATTTTTACGGGCTCCATCTCCATCAGCTGTCCCCAAACTCCATTCTCGATGTAGGTTGCTACATTACTCTTTGCGAGTGCTAGCTCAGAATCGAGCCGCATTTCGGTCTCTTCAAGCGCCTCTTCATGTTGAAGCGCTTATCGGCGTCTGGCTCCGTAGTCTACGATGTAGGCGGCTACGGTATCCATGTCGATTCCTCCGCCACATATTTCGACATCAAACTCATGGAGTTTGTCCAAGGGTGGAGGGACAAGTGGTTCTATGTCCGTCCACATATTTGTTTGTTTCATAACTAAGCATAATGCACTCCTCCGCGACGCCGCTTCCCTTGAAAAGGCGCTTGCCGCAGCGGTAAAGTGTCTCGATGAGGCGATCGTAGCTCATGACAAGTCGCGGAAACGCGAAGAGGATCTGTGCACCTCCGTCGTGGCTAGAGAGAAGTTGTTTGAGGAACAACTTTTCTCGATTGCCAAGGCTCTCTCAGGTATTCCCCTGTCTAGATTTTCATGGTTTTCCTTCTTTCGATTTTGTTGTTGGTGCTGACCTTCGTGCCCATGCTTGGGTTCTATATAGATGCCAGCAACTTGAGCTTCGACCCTCAGGCCCTCCGTCGTGATGATGCCTTGGTGGGTGCTCTTTCAGCAGTCGAGGATCGCAGCGCTACCGCTAAAGGGACGCTCTCCAAGGCCAAGGGCATGCTCAGTCGCCTCCGGGAAGAGCTGGTGCCCAAGGCTGAGCTGATCGAGAATATCGACGACCTGGTGGAGTCTCTTGCCGGGGGCATTCTTGCAAGATTCAAGAACTCGCTCCGTGCGGCCGGCGCTTCAATGTCACTCGCCATGGTTCAAGCCCATGGAGTCGAAGTTGATCCTGTGGCGGTCTCCAAGGCGATGCCTGTCAATGCTGATGGCCAGCAGGTAGTCTTTGCTCCCTTCGCAACTGCTTCTGGCATGTATGGCCCGCAGCTGATCAACACAGTTGCAAAGTACTCTAAGGAGCTTCAGCGCACCAAGAAAGCTGTGAAGGCTGCGACGTCAGGAGCCAGCAAGAGGTCTGTGGCATCTGATACTGCCACAGACTCGATGAGGCCCCCAAAGCCGAAGTCGAAGTCAAAGAAGCCAATCGCTCCTGAGTAGTCACATCTTGTAATAGTTAAATAACTTATGTCAAGAACGTGCCTGTTGGCGAGTGTATTTGCTGATACTTTTATTAATCTTGAATGCACTCGAATCTTTTGTCTATGCCTCGCCTTAGTCCTCTTATTGTCCCTTGCTTGACTTGTGATAGGGAACATCGAGTGACCCCTTGAGGGAGCCCCAGGATTCGCCGCCCCTTGATGACACTTTGGCACCTCCACGCTCAAGGGTGGATGAGCTTTCTTTGCTCTCGCGACTGCGTGATCGCGTGAAGCAGTTGGAGCATGAACTGCCCATGCTCCGCGGAAATGCGGACGTATGGAAGTCGAAGGCAGAGAAGGCCACTGCCCGAGAACAGTTTCTTCTAGGGGAGGTGATGCAGCTGGGTGACCAATTCAAATGTTAGTCTTCATCCCTCTTGTCGTTTCCTTGTAGTCACTCATAGTAGTTCATTGTTCTCATATTTTGTCTTTGCTTGGTATAGTTGTCAGCGCGCGCCATCCGTAGGATGAGAATGATCGGATTGCCATTCGCATGAATGACCTGACCCAAGAGCAGCTTCAGGCGAGTGGGTAATTCTGGGAAGATCATGATTGCGCAATTGCGTTGGCGACCCTGCAGGATCATGCGTTGCAAGTGCTTCACTTCTTGAAGAAGTCGCAGTCATGCTTGAAGAATATTTACTAGACGATGTTGCCGATGGACGTTGTTCCATCGAGCCTGCTGGCCCTTCTCTCTAGATTCCAGGACTTGAGTGCGGTCCGCGTGTGTGTACAACAACAGTTAACGGCTGGTGCCAAAGCTGCTCTGTCACTGGTGCGACTGCATAGGCCTGATGTGGACGTTGCAGCAATTGCGGCTGGACCACTTGCGCCGCCAACGGGTTCAACTTGGAACATGGTGCCGCACTACCAGGCAATGGATCGCCTAGCAGAGGAGATCGTCGATTTCTTCAAGGAGCAGACCAATGTTCTTTTGCTGCAACAGTAGTTTAGTTTGTATCCTGCACATAGTTGTACCAATGTTGTAAAGTTGTATATATGCTGTGTAAAATTGATTGACAATGATGTGTAAAAGAGCTAGTTAGCGTGTATGTTTTGTGAGTGCATTGCACTATGCGATTCCTTTTCGTTAGCCTGGCTTTGTGTTTATCTCAGTCCCTTGTCAACCTGTCAGGTGCGTTGGAACTGGGTTGATGTTTATCAAGAGTTTCAATTGGTGTGCCAGCTACTCAGGATATCGTGGTTAGTTCGTAGAATAGATGTGTACAGGGTGGCGCAGCCCCCGAGTGGATAATTTGCGAAAAATTAAAGGAAAACACAGAGTTTTGGGGCACTTAGCTTTATTTATTCGCGGGATAGTACGAAGTACAATGTGTGGCTAAGTAGCCTTGGCTGAGTAGCCTTATTTGTAATGTAAAAGTAAAAGGCGACTAAGGGTAGAAGCGTCGCAGCCGCGCGACGTTCCAGGGGTTGGAGTATGCGACTCCTGTCTCTAAATCTTGAAGGCGATAGGCGCCACCTGGGATTACTTCTATAATCACGTATGGTCCCTCCCAGGGGGACTCGAGCTTGAGATGCACTTGCTGCTTCAGTCGCAGGACCAGGTCGCCTTCGACGGAGGACCTGGGGCGTAGCGTCCTGTTGTGGTAGTTGCGCAGGTTCTGCTGGTAGATCGTTGATCTTTCCGCGGCGATTTCCCTTGCTTCACCAAGGAGGTCGATGGAGTCTTCGAGTGCCAGAGTTGACTCCTGCTCGCTATAAGCGACCACGCGCGGTGCTTTGTATCGTACTTCGGAGGGTAGCACCGCTTCAGCCCCGTGCACCATGAAGAACGGGGTGTACCCTATAGCACTGTTTGGAGTTGTGCGTAGGCTCTAGAGTACTAATTGCAGTTCGTCTGGCCAGCAACCCGCAGCCTGTTCGAGTGGCCGGAGGATTCGTTTCTTGATGCTGCCGCAAACGAGCCTGTTAGCCTTTTCGACCTGACCGTTGGTCTATGGATGCGCCACCGAGGCATAGATGACGTTGATTCCCAGATTCACGCAGAATTCTTGGAACTCCTTGGATGTGAAGTTCGTCCCATTGTCCGTGATGATGCTGTGTGGCACGCCGAAGCGGTAGACGATGGACTCAAAGAACTTGACTGTGCTGTGTCCTGATTAATTGGTCACTGACATGGCTTCTATCCACTTGGTGAATTTGTCGACTGCGACCAGGAGGTAGACGTAGCCTCCCCGTGAGGACTTTGGGAGCTTGCCGACCATGTCGAGTCCCCATTGCGCGAAGGGTCAGGCCAACGGAATTGGCCGGAGCTCTGTGCCAGGTGCGTGCGGCTTGTCCACGAATCACTAGCACGCGTTGCATTTCTGGACGATGTCCTTGGCGTTGCGCATGGCCGTAGGCCAGTAGAATCCAGCTCGTAGAGCTATGGCTACGAGGGCGCGACTGCCGGCGTGGTGCCCGCAGGTCCCCTCATGGATGTCAAGGGGAACAGCTCTTCCATCGGCCATGGAGACGCATCGTTGGAGCATTCATGTGATGCTGCGCTTGTATAGTTCGCCGTTGATAACAACGAATGCCTTGGATCGCCGCGCGATGAGCTGTGCGTCAGTCGGATCGTATGGTAGCCTCTTGCTGAGAAGGTACGTGATGTACGGTTGAGTCCAGGATGGCTTGATCATCATGACGTTCATTGGCCCTTCGAGTCCTGTGTCCAGCTCCAGGTCGTCGAGTGTCATTGGCTCATTGGGCGGCACAGCCCCCGAGTCCGTTGCTGCGCTTGTTATCTTCTCTGCAGCCTTTGGCTTGATGGAGCGTTCACAAATGCGCTCGAGAAATACCCCAGGTGGTATGGGGGCGCAGGTAGAGCCTATGTTGGCGAGTGTGTCCGCCTCTTCATTGCTTTCGCGACCTATGTGCCGCAGCTCACAGCCGTCGAAGTCCCCCTCGAGTGTGTCGTAGAGGTCGCGGTAGGCAATCATGTTGTCGTTCAGTGCGTCGCACTCGTGCATTGTCTGATTGACGACCAACTTGGAGTCTCCATATATTTTGAGCCTTTTGGCGCTGCAGGCTTTCGCCATCCTTATCCCGTGTAGCAGGGACTCGTATTCGGCTTCGTTGTTGGAGGCGGTGAACTGCATTCGCAGAATATATTTCAGCTTGTCTCCGTCGAAGTGCATTATCCATAGGTAGGACATATCTGGTTTTTCAGGGAGCTAGTTCTCCATCCAATGCATGAGGAAGTCAGGGAGAACTTGCGACTTGATTACGTCGCGTTTTTCATATGTGATGTCTCGTGGAGACAGTTCGATTCCCCAGAATGCGACTCGTCCGATGGCGTCGGGATATTTGAGGATATGCCCAAGCGGGGCGTCGTTGACTACCACTATTGGGTGTTCTTGGAAGTAGTGGCGCAGTCGCCGGGCCGTCATGAAGACACCGTATGCCAGTTTCTGGTAGTGCGGGTACCGCTGTTTTGTTGGCGTAAGTACCTCGTTGAGGTAGTAGACTGGGCGTTGTACCCCGTGGACATTGTTTTCTTCGGCTCGTTCGACTACGAGCACTATGCTGACCACCTGGTTGGTGGCGGAGATGTATAGGAACAATGGTTCCGTTTCGTGTGGGGTTACCAGTACTAGCTAGGTGGATAGTAGGCGCTTGAGGTCTTCGAATGCTTCCTATGCCTCACTGGTCCACTCAAACTTGTCAGCTTTACGGAGGAGTTGGTAGAAGGGCAGTGCCTTTTCACCCATCCGACTGATGAATCGACTGAGAGCCGAGATTCGCCCAGCCAGCTGCTGGACGCCTCTTATGTTTTTTGGCTTCTCTATGGCCAGTATGGCTTTTAGTTTCTTCAGGTTTGCTTCCATCCCTCTCACGGAGATAAGGTACCCGAGTAGTTGCCCAGATGGTACGCTGAAGGCGCACTTGTCCGGATTGAGCTTGATCCGGTAGCGGTTAAGATTGGCGAAAGTTTCGTGCAAATCGTCGATTCGTGAGGCTTCCTTTTTGGTCTTGATTACTAAGTCATCGACATAGACTTGAATGTTGCGACCGAGTTGGTTCTTGAGGCAAGCCTGCATGCACCGCTGGTAGGTGGCTCCTGTGTTCTTTAGCCTGAAGGGCATTGTGTTGTAGCAGAACACACCAAAAGGCGTTGTAAACGCTGTTTTTTCTTGATGTTCCTCCTTCATTCTAATCTGTTTATAGCCTGAGTAGGCGTCGAGGAAGCAGATGCGCTCGCATCCCGTAGTGGAGTCGATGATCTGGTCGATTCACGGTAGCGGGAAGTGATCCTTTGGACAGTGCTTATTCAAAGAGGTGAAGTCCACGCACATCCGCAGGATATCCGTGTCCTTTTTTGGTACTAGCACCGTGTTGGCGAGCCAAGTGCTTTC
The DNA here is from genome assembly GCA_916181665.1 of Avena sativa. Classification (NCBI taxonomy): domain Eukaryota; kingdom Viridiplantae; phylum Streptophyta; class Magnoliopsida; order Poales; family Poaceae; genus Avena; species Avena sativa. The sequence goes on along the minus strand of OV702289.1, from coordinate 534,295,953 downwards.
CTTGATCTCGCGTATGAATTTGGCGTTGAGGAGTCTGTTGATCTCCATTCCGACTGCCTTTTGCTCTTGGTTCAGATAATCGCCGAATTGTTTGTTTGACTGGCCTTGCATCTGTGTTGACCTTGAGTATGTGCTCGGCGAATTCCCAGGGAACTCCTAGCATGTCCGCTGGACACCAGGTGAAGATTTCCCAGTTCTCACGGAGGAATTCGATGAGCGCGAGTTCCTATGCGGGACTCAAGTTGTTGGCGATGAGGGCCATCTTGGCAGGATCCGATGGGTGGACCTGGACTTTCTTCGTGTGTACTGATGAGTCGAAGGATAAGTCGGGTGAGCTTGGCTAGCTTAGAGGAGGCAGACTATTGTATGTCGATTCCTTCAATCTTGCGAGTTCTTTCTGCATGCCGAAGGACTGGGAGATTCTGTTGAATTCCCTATCGCAGCTGTCGGACCTCTCGAAGCTCCCGTTGATTGTGATGACGCCGTTAGATCCTGGCATTTTCATCTGCAGGTAGGCGTAGTGCGGCACAGCCATGAACCTAGTGAACACAACACGTCCAAGGATGCAGTGGTACTTTGAGGGCCAGTCGACGACTTTGAAGTCGATGCGCTCATGCCGAAAGTTTTTGGTGTGCCGAAGATGACGTCGAGGTTTATTTTACCAAGGGGATATACGCCCTTGCCCGGGATGATGCCGTGGAATGTTGTGTCTGAGGCCTCTAGGCAGGTCAGAGGGATCCTCATTGCTGGCAAGGTGCTCGTGAACATAAGGTTGATGTCGCTTCCGCCATCCATAAAGACGCGACTCATGTCGAAGCCTCCAATTTGTGCTTGTCGAAGGGGACAATGGCCTGTGCGAGGTACTGGGCGCGGGTGGTCACGCTTGTCGAAGGTGATGCAGGACTCGCTTCTGCTAAGGTACTCAGTGGTTGATGGTGGCGAGTTTGTGGCCAAGTTGACTTGGCAAGTGATGGCCTTCTGTACCCTATTCGAGGGGCGTCCCTTTTGGATCATCATGGTACCCATGGCCCGTGGGTATGATTCGCCTCCCTGGTGCTGGTCCGGCGCAGCTGCATTTGGGGCTAGTCCAGGTGGTGGTGGCGGAGCTCCATGTGCCATGGCACCTGGGGCGGCTCCGTAACCCCTTTCGACTGCGCTGCGATTCATCCGATCCAGTCCCTCATGTAGTTTGAGGAACTCGTGGTAGTCCTTAGGGAGGTGGCTGGACTTCTTCTTTCCATCATGCTTGTCAATGTAGAAGTGCATAGTGCATGGCCCAAACAGCTTGTTTTCAATGGATGTTGCGGGTGCCTCATCGCGATTGCGGTGCTGCCACACTTGCGTGGTTTTTCTGGAGTCGCGGTATCCACCGCTACGGTAGCCGCTGTTGCGGTTGTCGTCGCGTCTGTCGGCGTAGCTGGCCGCGACCATGTTTACATCTACGTGGTCATCGTAGATGCGCATGCGACGTTTGCTTTGGCGATCGCGTCTGCGCTCGAGTTCTGCCTCATCGTCGGAGTGAACGCGGTTTTTCACCAAATCTTCTCCATCTGCCCAGCGATTCGTGATTTCCATCAGGTGGTCGATGGTTTTGGGCTTCGAGCGGCCCAGCTCCTCCCTAAGCTCTATGCGGCGTACGCCGCCGATGAATGCGTCAATCGCGCGATCCTCCGAGATGTTCTCTGCGGAGTTCTTGATGATGGACCACCTCTGGATGTAGGAGCATAGCGATTCGCCCGTTCTTTGCTGGCAGCATCTCAGCTCTTCGATTGATGTGGGTCGTTTGTATGTGCCCTTGAAGTTGCGCATGAAGCTTTATACTAGCTCTTCCCAACCGCGAATAGATCCGCGTGGGAGGTTGTTGAGCCAGGCTCGGGCGGCGCCCTACAACTATAGCTGTAGGCATTGCCTGTCCGTGCTTCGACTTCCTCCGTGAAGCCTGTAGGCTGTCAAACTTCAGGTTCTCCGACGGGAGCTTAAACCCCTTGGGCATTCGCTTTTGCCTGATGGCTCTTCTGAAGCATCTAGGGCCACAGAGATCCACATCTTCGTCTTTTGAGTCAGTCGACCGAGCACATCGCGCCCTTGATTTGTCGATCTTGCACTGCGTGAGATCATCGCGCACATCATAGTCGTGGTCGTGTCGCCGTGAGCGGCGACGTCGAGACAGATCATGACTGTTGTCGCTGGATGAGGGCGAGGAATAGCATTTTGCCAGACACTACTAGGAAAATGGCCTTTAGTGGCGCACCTGGAAACATCATCCGTGGCGCACTGTGCGCCACGGGCCTTGCTCTACGGCTATCTCTCAGCCGTGGCGCACTACCTAGTGCGCCACGGTTGTGTAGAGACAGGCGTAGCGCACCTGCTAGTGCGCCACAGAAGTTTGGGAAGGTGCGCTACCCCTGGGATCTTCTGTGGCGCACTACCTAGTGCGCCACTAAGCTTCCATAGTGCGCTTTAGATGTAGTGTGCCACAGAAGGTAGACCATGTGCGCCACAGATGTATTTTTTGTTTTTTTAGTTTCCGAGCCAGATTATATACAATACAGATTATATATAATATTACAGCAGATATACAGACACAGATACAATATATACAATTATATATATAAATACACAATATGAAAAACAAGATTGAAACAAATACATATAGATAAGTCTCATACATGAACATAGTTTAAGTTACATTGTTTCGATCAAGTTACAAAGTAGTAGTTGGTGACATGCAAATACATGTGTCGATCGAACAAGTTAGAGCTCGGAAGCTCGCCTAGACATCTAAACTAGCTAGACACAAACGCGGGATAAACAACCAAAGAAGATAAGCATGATCACCGCCGCGACGAAGGTGTAGGTCTTCATCCGGTTCCTTGTCGTCCTAACTCCCGCTAGATAGCGCGTGTATCTAGCTTCCGCCTCCGCCATAGTGTTGTACCCTTTGTAGCTATTGCCGCTGAAACGGTGCACCTGTCTCCGGCAGTCTTCCCAATTATTGTAGACTCCGGGAACCCGTCCCTTGTACACGACGTACCACGTCATCTACAAGTTGACAATAATAACTAACCGGTGATTGAAAAAACATGTATAATTAAAGTCGCATATGAAGATACACTTATAGAAAGTACTCTTAAATCAAAAAGAGCAAACTCAAAAAGCATGCCTCATATATAACTAGGTTGTTGGACACAGGAATATGCTACGATGGAACGTACGCCAAGTAGGATGCACAACACCTGGACTTGTGCATAGCACAAGGCGTACAATCCCATCGTAGTACATTCACATACATAGTGTGCCACGACATTTCAATCATCGGCATTATTCTCGAAAAAGACCAAAGTAACTCAAAAAGCATGCCTCATATATAACTAGGTTGTTGGACACAGGAATATGCTACGATGGAACATACGCCAAGTAGGATGCACAACACCTGGACTTGTGCATAGCACAAGGCGTACAATCCCATCGTAGTACATTCACATACATAGTGTGCCACGACATTTCAATCATCGGCATTATTCTCGAAAAAGACCAAAGTAACTCAAAAAGCATGCCTCATATATATACATAGGTCGTTGGACACAGGAATATGCTACGATGGAACCGTACGCCAAGTAGGATGCACAACACCTGGACTTGTGCATAGCACAAGGCGTACAATCCCATCGTAGCACATTCACATATATAGTGTGCCACGACATTTCAATCATCGGCATTATTCTCGAAAAAGTCCAAAGTAGCTCGAAAAGAATGCCTCATATATAACTAGCTAGGTCGTTGGACACAGGAATATGCTATGACGGAACGGTTAGCCAAGTAGGATGCACAATTCCTGGACTTGTGCATATCACAAGGCTAACTATCCCGTCATAGCACATTCACATATATATTGTGCCACGACATTTCAATCATCGGCATATTCTCGAAAAAGACAAAAATAACTCGAAAAGAATGCCTCATATATATACATAGGTCATTGGACACAGGAATATGCTACGATGGAACGATGAGCCAAGTAGGATGCACAAGACCTGGACTTGTGCATATCACAAGGCTCATAGTCCCATCATAGCACATTCACATATATAGTATGTCACAACATTTCAATCATCGACATTATTCTCGAAAAAAGAGTAAGGAAAAAAAGAAGGACCAAATTGAGCAAATGACCAAAGAGTAAGCAAAAAAACCAAGCATTGATTGATATATAATAATAAGAAAAATAAGTTCACTTGTCGTCCACACACACACACAAAGGTCATCTCTAGTTTGTAACTACAACTAGGCCAACATCAAGCCTTCTGGGTCGGCTTAGGGAACGGGAGGACGCCCTGTCTCGTCATGAACTTCCTATAGTCACCCTGCATCTCTAGGCGATCTTCTATGTCACGGTTATTCGGGATATTTCCTCCGTAGAAGATCCCCCCCCCGAAGTCATGACATCACGAAAGATGATTGCCCCAAACTGTTGCTGGATGCGATACATCTCTTGTCTAATATCCGAATCATTGATCTCGGCCTTTGCTTCGGCCCACTGTTTGAGATGATCTGGCAGCGTAGAATTCTACTGGTCAAGTAGGAACGCCCTCATGTGATGGAGTGCGTAGTAGGCTTCCTTGTTACTGTTTTCCGGCTGCTTCACGCAGGGGAACTCCGTTACGTGGTTGAAGACATGCCTGCCGAACTTGACCTTCTTACGCACGAAGCTGGTGCCTTCCGTCGAGGCAAAGCCAGTGAGAGCATCATCCAGAACTTCCTTGATCTTGTCGTAGTTTTTCTTCTTTTCTAGACTCCCCGAGTCGAAATACGTGGCGTGGGAATGCTTCGGCGATAAGGAGATGAGCGTGCAGTGTTCATCTCTGTGCAAAAAATTCAAATGGAATGTGTTGGAAAAAGAATGATGATGATCTAATAAAGCCAATCGACGGTGGCAAGTGAATAACGACTTACTCGGGAAAGTAAGGCACGAGAATGTATTCCTTTGTCTTGTTCGCCATGAGGATTCTTTTTAGGTACGAGGCCACGATACGTCGTTCGGCGGGGGAACCCAAGCAGCCGTCACGCATGTAGTAGGGGTCCACTATAGCGATGCCCGGTGTGTTCTCTCTAATGATCTGCGTGGCCAGGCTGAGAGAAATGAGACGGACCATGGTATAGTGCAGCGGGTATAGGTGGAACATATTGAAGATGTCCTCGAACCGCAGGAAGAACAGATCCGCGGGGGCAGTGTCGACGAAGCCCAAGCCTGGTGGCACCTTAACCACGAATATCGGGTGCGAGGGATCTTTCTCCGATAGAAGGCGTCTCTCTATTGTCAGCATGCCGTCATGCACACTCTGCAGTTCCGAACTGGCGAGCTTCCGCAAATTCTTAGGTAGCATGGGCTCACCCGCCACATGAATCCTCCACATAATACCCTCGGGTCTTGGTGGCCCGTCCCGAAACCTGATCGGATTCGCAGTTGTTGACGCCACCGGCTGGCTCGAGCTGCTAGATTTTCTTTTCCTTCCCTTTTTTCCTTTTGGAGAGCGGGCAGGCACCGCAATCTGAGCACTGGCCGCCCTATGTAGTGTGTCAGGGCTTAGAATAAAGGGCCGGTTGGTTGTATCAGCTGGCTCTATAAAGGCGCAAGCTGGAGGCGTCTCCTAAGAACCAAACAGACGCTTGGTGATAGTGGCTTTCTCTGTGGGGCCACCAGCTAGGTCTTCTTCGTTGCCAAACTGAGTGCTGAAGAAGTGATCATTCCAGTCTTCGTCGTCCTCAGCCGGATCCTGCGCCATGTGCATATCATCAACATGATCATCCGACCCACCGCGTGGAGGTGACGGCGAGGGCGGTAAGGGGGCCTTGCCACCGCTTGTCGCTGGCACGACAGGCGGTGCTGTTGTCTGTGGCGTGATGGCCCCCGCCGTCCCCAAACAGATCATGCTCTTTGGCCATAGCAAGAATAAGCCTAAGCAACTTCTGAGGACAGACGACTCTTCTTCATCCGCTCCTGGGGGTTGAATGGGAGGTTCCAGGTCGTCGCAGCCCCTTAGCACCCGACTAATTTTAACCCTGTGCACGCTATCTGGCATCGGCTTTGAGTGGAACGTGCACTGCAAGGGTTGAACGATGGTACCATTGGCAACATCCCTCAGCTCGTTGTTCACGTAGCATAAGAGAGTGCAAGGAACATCCGTCTGCGGAAAACATGTACGGCGTCGTCAGAGCGAGATGCCATAAGAGTAATAGATGGCATGAAAGGCGGTAATTAAAGCAATTTGTTTACCGTGATGGCGTCGAGATTGGCTAATGTCGACGCACCGCATACGGCGACGGGCGTGCAAGATACGGAAGGGCTGCTTGATGGCGCGGTGCTGGCCGCCGGTGTATTCTCCCTACCGACGGGTGCTTGGAGCTCCGGTGCCGCCGCGACAATGGCAGGGGGGCACCAACATGTACTCCGGCGCCACGGTGATGGCAGGGGGAGTCACCAACACTTGCAGCGTCGCGGTGCTAGCTGGCGGAGTCACGAACACGTAGTTCGCCTGATTCGTCGGCGCTGCGTTGTTCGAGTGGCTGCGGACCATGCTTGGAATCGGGCACGGCCCTACTCGACCACCCGCACTCCAGTTCGCTATTGACTCCACCAAGGTAGGCAGGAAGGACGTGAGGGTGATTGCCAGGTTGTCTTGGACGATCTGCGGGATCCGCCCCACTTGTGCCTTAAGTACTTGAACCTCTCGGTTTTCCTCCTCGCTCCTTCCCGACGGCGCCACATGCGTCCTCGGCGGTGGACCAAAATGATCCACCCAATTCTTACCCCCGAGGCCGGCCAGACGGCCAGCCGACGACGGCTTCTTCGTAACCGACTCTATTTTCTTGGCCCGGTTCATCGCCCTGTTAAAAGGGTTATCCCACCGGGTGGCCGCCGTCGACCCCTGGGATGAGGAACCCTGGGATCCATGACTAGCAACAATTTCCTCCTCCTGTAGAAGAAGTAACAGTGAATCATTTAGATCATCGATTAGATTGCAATCGTGTTGATCCGCGGTAATTAGATTATACTTACCACAATTTCCTCGAATTCCTTCACCGCAGGATCTGCGGTGAGTTGTTTGGTTTTTGGGTCCACATGGTAACGGGCCCTGATGAAGTTTCGAACCTGCCCGGGTTCGAATTTGGCAAAGGGGTTTTCTATCCCCTTGGATCTATACTCTTCGTCCTCCTTATTCCATTTGGCCTCCGCGGTTCTGTATCCACCAGATCCGAGATGGTGATGACCTATATTCATCGCCTGCAGCACCTTTCCCCGATTACTATTGGCTAGGGCTCTTTCAGATTCACACCTCTCCTTGAACTCCCGGAACTGATCTTCGGTGATCTGCGGGTCAATCTTCTCGATCTCCTCGAGACTTTTGCCTTCTTTATAGATCTTCTTCTTTATCCGGGTTCTCCAGCTGGCCAGGGCGGTGCTCATCTTTGTGAGGGCGGATTTGTTTACTTCGTTCCCATGATAATTTGTGTTCTGATACTTAGCGGGGAACTTGTATCTTGCGTGCAGCTTCTCGAAGAGGAGTGTGCGCAAGTGGCCATTATCTTTATGCCGGAGATTCTCGGTGTTGATCGAGATGGTTGTCCGGGTGATCGCCGCCACTTGCCCACCGTACCCTTTGACGACAAGGGCGGGCTCCAAAGGAACCCCTGATGGGCTCACTTCGGTAATTTCCTCCCTGACCGTGCCGACCGTGTTCGGGCGCCGGTCCTTCGGCTTCTTCTTCTTCTTCTTAGGAGGGTTGCTACCACTCCCTGTGCCCTCGCCGCCATCAGTGGTTTCATCGTCCGCCGTTCCTTCGGCTTCTTCCTCCGCGTCTTCCATCTCATCATCCTCGCTCTCCGAAGGATGGTATTCTTCATCGTCTTCTAGCCGCTGGGCCGCCTCCCAGAATGTCAATTGTTTATTCGGAGGTCTGAGTTCTCCTTCAGCGCTTATGCGCTTAGAACATCCAGCCTCGTCGTTGTCACACATCTTTGCACTAATAAAAAACAAATAATGGGTTAAATGCACGGAAAAATCCGGCATGACCTTTGCTAATTTTCTTAAACTAGGAGTGCCCGATTTCTGCCGAAACGGAAGTTAATCAACATTCCGGCAAAAATCGTTACTCGTTTCATACAAGAACCTGCATATATATGGCCAGCATAGCTAGCACACAATAAATGGCCATCATAGCCAGCACAACCAGCATAAATGGCCCAGTATAGCCAGCACAACTGCACAACCAGCACACAATAAATCTGTTTCAGCAAAAATTACTGGACTTGATGCATGAGTGATGTTTTATTTCATGCTTGGGTTAAAGAATATATGACCATCTAGTGCTATATTAATCTACAAGCTAAAAAAATATGACATAGTAACAGATTAGTTGCACGGATGCCTCATATGGAGTCCATGCATTGAGTGGACAAGTACAGTACACTATCACATATTTTGTAGTTCATCCACAAAATATTCTTAGGACCAGATGACAACAGGTGCTATCATGTACCAGATGACAACAAGTTTTGCAAGGGACACCAACACTAGAACAGCTACCACATCTATGGGCATAATGGAACAAAGAAAATGGAGGAACCAGAACACCAGAACAGCTACCATATTCAGTCAGGGGCACAAACATGATCATATAACCTCCTACACTACTCTGAACCCTAATGTGTCAACAACCTCCTCACTACTTTGAACCCTAATGTGTCAATACTGTCAACAGAGATAGATCGGAACCTTATGTGTCAACAGAGTTTTTAAAAAAAATTAAGTGTCGACCCAGGAGTGCAAAACCAGATGTTGGACAACCCTGAAGCATCAACTTTCGCACTCTCTTATTTAAATTAATACCTAGAACTATAAGTACTTGAGCATTTAAACCTTGGTGTACTGAATAATCCAAGGTCAATCTAAATTAAGCTTGCATCATTAGTGATATATATATATATATCTATCGACAGCATAATCCAAGGACAATTAAAAATGTTCATCAATAGCATACAATTGTATCTCTGTCAACTACCTATATCTCTGAAACCACTCTGAAACCACTCTAATCATGGGCTAACCTCAACTGCTAATCATGGGATAACAACAACCATGATGTAGACTATTTCTTATTACAATCAACAACAACAACAGCAAAAAAAATTTACTGCTATATTGTCAGTAGTGTCAACAACAACAGCAAAGGATGATGCACTCCATGAATAACACAGAGACCATGAACAACACAGAAACTCCATTGGAACAACACAAATATTGTATTCAGTTCTTGCTGTAACTTGTCTCTGATAAGACCTACCTAACCAGATGCAACAGAATCATGAAGGAAAAAATAACTATAACAGAGCATTTAATTGAGAATTTGAACGTCAGACATATAGATTGCTAACAGTTGAACACACCTAGGAAGAACCACTAGATAAACAACAAGGCAAAGCCAAGTCCTCGGTCCAGGAAAATAGATACAGAACATAATTTGATCTAGAACATAATTTGATGGACATCTAGTACATCTAGAACACAATTTGATCACTGTCAGAGGCATCAATTAAATCATCAGGTGCTAACCCTAACCATTGCTCGAGGAGAGAGGGGGAGAAGGATAGAGGGGAGGGGCAGAGCTCACCTCTGAGATTGCTCGAGGAGAGAGGTCGAGATGACGACAACGAGGGCTGGCGGACGAGGTAACGAGGGGGAGGGAGCGGCAGAGCGCCTTGCCGTCGGAGGAGCGGAGCCGACTCTGCAGGAACCTCGCCGCCACCGACCTCCTCCTCCACGGAACGAGCGCGCGGGCAAGGCGGCCTCCTCCTCCTCCTAGCGTGGAGGCCTCCTCCTCCTGGCGTGGCGGCCTCCTCCTCTTGGGATGCGGCGGCGGCGGCGCCTCGATGGGGATGGGGACGATGCGGGGATGGGGATGGGGATGGGGACGATGTGTCTGAAGACGACGATGGGGATCGAGGACCTGGCTCACGGTGACTAGTGCTACCCACTTAGGCGTAGCGCACCCTGGCCAAGTGCGCTACGGATAACCGTAGCGCACTTGGCCAGGGTGCGCTACGCCTAAGTGAGTAGGACTAGTCAGATAAGAGGGATGCCACCCCCTTTGCTAACACTAGCACTGCCTTACCCCACTAGTTCCTCCCACTGCTCTATTCTAAACCTGTTAGCACCCAGGTTCGAATCCTGGTGCCACATTTTTTAATTTTATTTTAAAAATACTTTTAAATGTTCCAAAAAATGCCCAAAAGTGGTGATATATGATACAAATGTTTTGTTTTGTTTTTAAAATACTTTTAAATATTCCAAAAATTCCCAAAAGTGATAATATATGTCATAAAAGTGGTACAAATTAAATATGCTTCAAATATGTCATAATAATTTGTCCATAAATATTACAATCTTTTTCGACCACGCGTTTTACAATATTTTTTGAGCTAGCGTTTTACAATCTTTTTTCCCTTCTTTGTCGCGGTTGAATAATTTAGCCCTGGCACTTTAATGTTTCTTCTTTCAAACGGGCTACCTTTTTTGGGTAGGGTTGTCCTTTTTCTTCTTGTGATGTATGTTGCTGCATCGTAGTCGTCGTCATCTTCAATCTTTGGGTCGCCGTACTGGTCGAAGTCTTGCTCGTTGGCGACTCCATCCATTCTGATGATGTTTCTTTTTCCTCTCCTCACGACAACACGGCTAGGCTTTGTCGGGTCGGTAATGAAAAAACATTGGTCCACTTTGGTAGCCAGTACCCATGGTTCATTTTTCGCGGCCACGTTTGCACCGGCGGCCTTGGATTTGGCTGCTTCGGGTATAACCATGGTTGTGAAATACCGGTCTTCTCTTTCGACGCTCTTTGCCCATCTTACACGGAACATCGGCACCTTTTCTCCACAGTAGTCGAGCTCCCAGATCTCCTCGATTCTTCCGTAGAATCTTTCCTTCACGTTGTCATCGGTGTAGAATTCCGACGTTACGCCTGAGTTCTGATAATCACACTTGTTGTCCTTTTCCTCCGTGTAGAATGTGTAGCCGTTGATATCATACGCCTGATAGGTCACCAGGTTTTGCATCGGTCCCTGCGACAAGGTAAATATGATCTTTTCCGTGTCAGAAGAATGCGAGCGCGGGGGATTATCAAGGAGCGTCTGCCTAAACCAACGCGTGAAATCTGAGTTGTGCTCTTTGATTATTTCTCCCTGCGTCCTCTGTATGCCCCGGTCACTGTACTTCTTCTCGATTAACCTTTTGTGCTTCTGTACCCAAGGATCGACCAGTTCTAAATGTTGTAGCGCGACGAGGTTTGCTCGATCAAAGTCTGCGCGTCGAAAATCGAAGTCTGCATGCAGTATGCGACGACCCTCTCGGTGACCAGATCCGTCGAGCTTGCCAAGGTGTCTGTTGACGGGAAGACCGACAGGGTTCTCGATGTCTAGATAATTCGTGTAGAAAGAGATGCACTCTTCGGCCAGAAAGCCCTTGGCTATGCTTCCATCTGGACGGGACCTATTGCGAACGTATCCTTTGATGTGTCCGTTCATCCTTTCGAACGCCATCATGCTGCGGAGGAACATCGGCCCGAGTTGTACGATGTCCTCCACGACATGGACCAGCAGATGCACCATAATGTCGAAGAATGCGGGTGGGAAGTAGACCTCAAGCTCACATAGTATCACCACGATCTCCTCCTGTAGCCTTTCGAGCTGATGCAAGCCAATCGACTTCCTAGAGATGACGTAGAAAAACTTGCATAGGCCAAATAACGTTTCACAGACGTGCTCGTCCATTATCCGTCTTAGTGCGACTGGAAGTACCTGCGTCATTAGCACGACACAGTCGTGAGACTTCATGCCACTGAACCTCTGCTTCGCCTCGTCTAGGTATCTGCTTATCTTGCCCGCGTAGCCGTAAGGAAATTTGACTCCTAGAAGGCACTTGAAAAACTGTTTGATCTCATCCTGGCTTAGAGTGAAGCAAGAAGGAGGGCAGTAATATTCGTTCTTCTTGAAATTTTTACCCTTCCGACGACCTTGTGTCGTCTCCGACTCATGATCATCGTCATCTTCCTGATCATCAGGAGTAGTGCGTCCTCCGTGAAGCTCCTTCCGGATACCCAAGCATATCAGGTCGTGCCTTGCTTTCGGACCATCTTTCGTCCTATCTGGCATGTTGATTATGGTGGCGACCAGACTCTCGCACACGTTTTTCGTGATATGCATGATGTCGAGGCTATGAGGCGTGCGGAGAAACTTCCAGTATGGCAACTCCCAGAAAACAGACCTTGTTTTCCATACCTTCATCAGCGGCTTGTCTTGTTGCTGCCTCTTTCGCTTCTTTCCAGGCTTAAGACAATCTTTCCAGTTTTTCAGCAACTCTTCCACTTCTTCGCTGCTCCTACGCTCTGGGATTCCTCGGGTCTCTGATTTGCCATCGAACAGGTCTCCACGTTTTCTCCATGGATCATTCTTGCCGAGCCACCTCCGGTGTGCCATGAACACGGTTTTCGATGACCCTGGATATTTCTCTAGTTGGAGATAGCTTGTGTTATCCATGCACCTAACGCATGCGCAGAATCCTTGGATAAACTGCCCCGAGATATACCCGCAACCTGGATAGTCTTGCACCGTAGTGATCAACGCGGCTCTCATAGTGAAATAATCTTGTGCGACGGCGTCGTAAGTATTGGCTCCAGATTCCCATAACGTGGCTAGCTCCTCTTTCAACAGCCCGAGATACAGATTGATGTCGGTACCAGGTTGTTTCGGCCCTTGAATTAGCATACTCATTTGTATGTACTTCTTCTTCATGCACAACCATGGAGGGAGGTTGTACATCTATACAAACACGGGCCAAGTGATGTGCGTGCTGCTCTGGCTACCGAACGGATTGAGTCCATCGGTGCTCGCACCAAGCCTGATGTTCCTCGAATCTCCATCGAATTCTGGGAATTCGAGGTCCAATGCTTTCCACTGGCTAGCATCTGAAGGGTGCGTCAGCAGCTCATCCTTTTCAGGGTCATCATCATCTCCTGGCTTCTTCCTTTCCGCATGCCATCGCATGAGCTTCCCTTCCTTAGGGTCCGCGAAATAGCGCTGGAGACGAGGAGTGATAGGAAAGTACCATACCACTTTTCGAGGTGCTTTCTTCCCTTTCTTGTATCGACTCACGCCGCACACCGGACATGTGGTTTTCTCCGCGTCCTCGCCCCGATAAATGATGCAATCGTTGATGCATACGTGCGGTAGATCGAGAGGACAGACGATTTTCTTGGCATCCTCAATACTAGTTGGACATGTGTTCCCCTCCGGGAGACGGTCGTGCCAGAATGCCATCATATCGTCGAAGCTTGCGTCGCTCAATTTGTGCTTTGCCTTCATCTCCATAGCCTTGAGCGTTACATTCAACCGGGTATCATCGGGCCTGCATCCTTCATACAATGGAGTAACCGCGTCTTTCTCAAGTTGCGCAAGCTTGGCTTTCTCTCTAGCGGCAGCCCTGGCGTTACTCGTCTGCTTGAGAAGCAGCTCTTGCACATAAGGGTCCCGCACCCAGCCTGACGTTGTTCCATCATCGTCTGCTCCTCCGGCATCTAGATCATCATCATCCCGGTCTGCTTCCGCACCTTCACCATCTCCAGGAGACTCTTCATCATCTCGCCCGTTCTCGCCGTGATGATGATCATCGTCATGTTGGCCACCTTCTTCACCGTCTCCATCATCTACGTCATCGCTTATCCAACGAGTGTATCCATCCATGAAACCATGGCGGAGCAGGTGCGCCTGCAGATTCCCGGAATCTGGGTCGATCACCTAGTTGAGTTTGCATCTTCTGCACGGACATCTTATATCTGTCTTGTTATTTCGTATCATGTCGGCCGTCGCACATTTCAAAAATCTAGCCACAATGCCTTCGCTCATTATGTGGACCATTTTTGCCTGCACGATGTACACGGTACAATTTTGAAGTCTATTAGAACCACATAATGAATGCATGCATGCAATGGTCGATAGAAAATTTTGGCATGACCTATCCTAAAATTAGGACCTTTGCGAAATGCCAAAGTCTTGCCAAAATGGAAATGAATAAACATTTTGGCAAAACAAATGGCAACTTGTTCACATACAAACACAAGAGAGAGAGAGAGACCGATCCATACACACATGAACATATCATTATCCTCTCCATACACACATGCATGAGCATCATCGATACTCTCCATATACACACACATATGACCATCGATCCTCTCCACATACACACATCATGAGCATCGATCATCTACATACATATGAGCACATCATCCATTTACATCCTTACATGGACAACTTACCGAGATGAGAGACCGATCGCGAGAAAGATGGAAAGGAGAGGTGCGCGCGTCGACTGGAGAAGGATAGATGAGAGACTGGAGACCTCCTCTATTACTTATGTAACATCCAAAGCAAGTTTTACATGCTAAAAATGGTGAAGATCCCGACTAGATCTAAGGAGGAAGAAGAAGGGGAAAGTGAAGTGTGGGGTGGTGGATGTGGTCACACATGTGCACATAAAGTGCTGTCCTAAAGAAATCGACACATCCATGGCGCACACGGCCCTAGTGCGCCACAGGGAGTACAAACATCTGTGGCGCACTATGCCATGTGCGCCACATATGCTCCTACTCCCTATGGCGCACTAGGCCGAGTGCGCCACAGAATTTTGTGGCCGTTTCAGAGCAGAGGGGGGCATGCGCTTAGGCGTAGCGCACCAGACCCATGTGCGCCATAGATGACCCTAACAACCGTGGCGCACATGACTATAGTGCGCCACAGGGAGTACAAACATCTGTGGCGCACTATGCCATGTGTGCCACAGATGCTCCTACTCCCTGTGGCGCACTAGGCCGAGTGCGCCACAGAAGTTTGTGGCCGTTTCAGAGCAGAGGGGGGCATGCGCTTAGGCGTAGCGCACCAGACCCATGTGCGCCACAGATGACCCTAACAACCGTGGCGCACATGACTATAGTGCGCTACAGATGTTTCGCGTGCGGCCAACAGGGCCCTGGCCCACACACATCTGTGGCGCACTATAGTCATGTGCGCCACGGTTGTTCTAGTTATTAGTAGGACACTGCCCACAGGTGAGCCACGCCTGTTTTAGCCGTGGGGCACTTCAACCATGTGAGCCACGGATGTGCTGATTACCTATAGCCGTTTTCCTAGTAGTGAGAGCCTTACCTTTCTTTGGTTCTGATGCCGGCTCTTTGTCGAGGGCGGCCTTGATTAACCCCAAGCCTGCAATCGTAGATCGGTGCATGGCAGCTCGAGGGTCTCCAGCTGGCGGCTGGTTGTTGAGGAGGTACATGGTGGCCACTATTACCGCGGCTTGCGGTGTTTTCGGGAGCATGTTGCCGCGCTTATCCACCGTCATGGAGCGAAGTCGAGGACTTTAGCGGCTTCCACACGTTCTTGCTCGGTGAGGTGGGCAAGTCGAGATCGTCTCTTGTTGGTGATGTACTCGTTGCACGTAGAGGAGGATCCTCCGTGTGAGGAGAGCCTAGCCCGTCGGAGGCTTGACTCGTTAGCTGCCTTCTTACACGCCTCTAGTTGCGCGATTGTTTGCAGTTGGCGCTTGTATTCCTCTTTCAAGAGCCAATGGTAACCCATCAGTAGCTCCTGCGGGGAGCCGAAGGGTAGAGGATGGCCTCGTAGGGCTTCGCGGCAACGAGCCCACTCGAGATCGTTGAGCCTGATCACGACGTGTTTGCCAATTTGCTCGTTGATCATGGTGGGGGGTTCGGCTTCCCCTCCCCCCCCCCGCTATTGACAGGAGCGCCGTTGGTAGGGCCGCCATTGGGTGGTCCGCCATTGGTTGGTCTGCCATTGGTTTGTCCACCGTTTGGCGGGTCGGCTCCATGGCCACCGTTGCCCGTGTTGTCGCAATTGGTGGAGGTGTCGCCTGTGTTGATGACGGCGCACATGAAGTGGTTGGGGAAGCTTCTGCTCCCACAACTTTCAGATCCGGAACCGTACGCTGCATCTTTAGTTGCCAGATCACCCAGATCGGATTCGCGACTGCTGTCTCTGACCGTATTCTCGACTGTTGTCGAGGTGTAGATCTCACTAAGGGTGCCGATCAGCGGAAGGAACCATGATGCTGGAGCAATCGATGGTACCGTCGGCTAGTCAGGCCTGTGAAGCGTGCCCATCTGACCAACTTGGAAGCAGAAGCTCCCGATCGTCAGGCTGATTCTGTCGCCCACGGATTGGCAGGCGGGGCGAGTGGCTGGCGTGTGGATGGTGAAGTCGAACGCGTCGAAGAGCTGGTGAATCTCCGCTGTTGCGGAGTTGCAGATCGCGGTTGATGGGGCCGAAGAAGCCGCAACATCAGCACTCCAATTCCCACAGACGACGCCAATTGACGAGGGTTTAACTCATTAGTGCGCATTGTTATGGACTTGGGTTTTGGATAAGGAGGGAGCACTAGATACATCGATCGGCTAGCAAACAAGCACACAGGGGACTTGAAGATTTACCCAGGTTCAGGCCTCGTAGAGGTCCCTACTCCTGCTTGTCTGCTCGTGGAATTATCAAAGGAATCGAGGAATACAATGCTGCGCAGATGCAATCTGGCGAGGGTTGTGGAAACTAGGGTTGCGTGTGTCCTCCTCGTTTCCCCTCCTAGCCTTTATATAGATAGGCTAGGTCTCGGGTAGCAGGTCGAGTCGGTTATAGGTTAGGGTTTTCCCCTTTGAACTTTCTTCCTTTGGGCCTTGGCGACACCGTGGGCTTCCATTGTATTCAGGCCGTATATACCAAGAGCGAGTACCTGTAGGGTATACCCATGTCACTAAGAATACTAAGTACACTAAGGAAGATTTTGTTGCTAAGAAACATGGTAGTGAAAGAGAGCCTTGGGTTCAAAAACCAATGCCTTTTCCTGATAAGAAACACAAGTCAAAGGAGGAAGAACACTATAACAAGTTTTGTGAGTGGATGAAACCTTTATTTTTGCAAATTCCTTTGACTGATGCTATTAAATTGCCTCCTTATTCAAAGTATATGAAGGATATTGTCTCTAATAAAATGAAGATTACTAATGAGGAAATTTCCACTTTACTTGCTAGTTATTCCTTCAATGGTAAGGTTCCAAAGAAACTTAGAGACCTAGGGATTCGAACTATTCCTTGTCCTATTAAAAATAATTATGTTAGAACTGCTTTGTGTGATTTGGGAGCAGGAGTAAGTGTTATGCCTTTTTCTCTTTACAAGAGGCTTCAATTAGAAAAATTGATACCAACTGATATATCTTTGCAATTGGCTGATAATCTACTACTATTCTTGTTGGTATATGTGAGGATGTTCCTGTTCAAGTGGCTCATAATTGTTTGATATTAACTAACTTTGTTGTGCTTGAAATGCATGAAGATAATAATATGTTTATTATTCTCGGGAGACCTTTTCTTAATACTGCAGGAGCTGTCATTAATTGTAATCAAGGAAAGGTAACTTTTAATGTTAATGACAAAGAGCATACTGTCTATTTCCCCAAGAAGATTGATAGGACTTATGGCCTAATAGTAATTGAAAATATTGATAGCATCCAAGTTGGAGAAATATATTGTCCCATATCACGAGAAAAATATGAAACTATTATGATTGGGACTATTGCTATCAGGGTTGAGGTAACATAATCATTTAGTGGAATGCAACGTTTTGTTTCATATAAAATTGTTTTGGTAACAAGACCTGATCAACCTTGTTAACAAAGGGATTTTAATGAACAAAACAATGTTTTCACTATGATTACCCTTGCTTACTTTTATTTGATCCATTTTAATTTTTGCTTTCACCTTGTTTACTTTTCTATTTGCTAGCTGCTTGCATATTAGAGTGTCTTAGAACTTCTGAAGTTTTAGTTTTGTTTTGTTTTAGCATCATTCCAAAATCATCTTTCTGCCAGAAAATCATTCATCAATACCTGAAAATTGCTCATAAATAAAATTTCTCGAAAATTTCTAGAAAATTCATAATAATTTTTTACGCCAAAAATCGGCAGAGAGGTACCTGGAGTTACCTAGGGGGGCCTACCAAATAGGCACACCACCTGGTGGCGTGGCCACACCAGGGGCGCGCCTGGCCATGGTGTGGGCCACCCTAGCCCTCCACTTATTCTCCCACCTGCCACTCATCTCTCTCTCCCGAGAAAACACCATTCCATTTGCTCAAACCCGTGTTCTTGCTGTTCTTGTTCGCGATTTTCGATCTCCTTGCTCCGCCCACCTTTGCTGCTGAGATTTGTAGCATTTGTTCTCCGGTATGTGACTCCTACGCTTGTCCAAGTAGATTTGTGAGTAGTGGTTTATATCTTGAGTATTTTGCTACTGTAGGTGACATGTTATGTGAGTTTGCATGCTTGTTCTTTGCTTAGAGAAATTGTTTTGATTCATGTTTAACCCTCTTACAAGTCCCTATAAGTAGCTCTTTTCACTATGTAATCACTTTGCAATCACTTGTGTGATGGTTGTCTAAAATTTCAGAAAAAGGAGAGATGGACAAACATACTTTTGGAGAAGTATTTGAGAGAGACACACCCAGGAGGGCAAGGCCTTCGAGATCAGCTGCTCAATTTATGCCATCATATAATGAATATCTTATTGCATCGCGCTTTGGCGATGAAGGAGATGAGGGAGATGCTCACCCATCTACCTTGCCTTGTTTTGCCTTTTTGGAACCTACAGGGATCCTTGATGATTTCTTACTTCTTGTTCAGAGGGTTGGTCTAACCACCTACATGCAAGATGAGAGTGAGCAATATGCCGTGCTCACCAAAACTTTTGTTGAAAGTTTCACTTTCACTAACACCCCTTATAGGTCAACTGTTTCATTCAAAATCTATAATATGCCTATTACCATGCCATTGGAAAGATTTTGTAGCATTATAGGCATTGGCATGACTGGGACAGTAAAGAATATCCAAGGTCGACCCGCTGATTTGCTGGAGCTCTACCGAAGCATAACAAATGGTGATGACCACACAGCTCAGCGCGGGAAGATAAGAATCATTCAACTCCTAGCTCTTAGATATTTTGCTTATTATCTTGCCACTAGCATTCTTGGTAGGGAGAACACTAGTAATATTTCTAATTATCATTTAGCTTTTCTTGCTGCTACACTTAATAATGAAACCAAGTATAATCTTGGTTCTCTCATTGCTCGTCGCCTAGCTGCTAGAGGACCCATTTATGGGGGCATTATTGCTGCACGCATGGTTGTTGCCTTGGAACTTTCTGTTGATTCTAATGATACTGTGCTAACCCCAAAGGCTTGATCTTGCCACTATGAAACACACATCATTTTGTTACTGCTAACTCTAGTATAGAGAGTTTAGTTTATAGGATGTTGTTTACTCATGGAGATGAGAGGTAAATTCCCTTGCCACAATCTACTTTGTTCAGTATTTGTAGGATGCCATGGTCGTGCTCCAAGGACGAGGTGGACAAGCAGCTCGGCTTGCTTGGTTTCCACGGGCAGCACCAGGGGGATGCTCCCTCTTACGACTACTCTACGCACTACACCGGGGCATCCTCAAGTTTGTATCAGGACGAAGGCACTTCTTCGTCATATTATGGAGGCGCTCCTTCTTGGACATCTTGGGATTGATCCCCACTTAAGCCAAAAGCCTAAACTTGAGGGGAGGTATACCGCATCACACTCATCCACATATCTTGTTTTGTCGGTACTTTGCATATCCATGTTTTGCTTTCTTTTTAGTTTTTATTCTTGCTTTATTTCTGCTTTCCAAAACACAAAACGACCAAAAATATTTTCGTTATTTCTCTTTGTTTGCTTCTTTATCTTTTAGCCATGGTTTGCTTCATCCTTTTTAGTTTTGATTTGATTATTTGAAAAACCCGAAAAGATTTTGCTTTGTTTGCTCTTTCCTTCAGTTCTTGTCTTTAAAAATCGAAAACCCAAAAATATTTGTAGTTCTTCTCTGGTTTTGTAAAGTTCGTTGCAGGGTTCAGGGTCCTCAGTGACTCCTTGGAGTTTGGTTTTATCTTATTATTCAAGTCACACAAGTGAAAGTCAATAATGATTTATGGAAACTCAAGGTGTGGTAAGAGGATGGTATGAACTCTATTTGTTTTCATTTTTGTACATATACTCATCATTGTGGGCATGCTTAGTCTGTTCATGTAAGGTGTACGTTGTTTAATGGATGCTTAGTAGATCTTGCTCTCTTATGATCAGATCCAATCCACTACTAGTTTGTAACATGCCATATAAATGTTTGCTTGCATTGTTCTATTCATAACTTGGTATGACATTGTGGTATCCTCCTTTGAATGTTTTATTTGAACCGACTTGGCACATGCTCATGCATGCATACGACTAAACAAAAAGTCAGTTAAGCCTCGACGATTTATTCTTCCTCAGAGTTCTTGTGTCACTTTTATGCCAGTATTAATTTTGTTTTATCGCAAGCATGATTATGACAGTTACTGCTCTCTCGAGTGTCTCTCCCTTTATATTGCTAGCCTTCACATTCGCTGAGTATAAGCTTTACTCGTGCATCCAACTCCCCAGAACCAAATTGTCAAAAAGAGTCCACCATATCTACCTATTAGCTTCATTGCTATTCTTTGCATATTTATTATGCTGTGTTTTCTTCCACATAAGAATGTTTGCTTGTTATGTGAAAAATAGTGATTAAAGCTCTCACGAACTTGATGGCACACTTTAATTTCTTGCACTTAATAAACTTGAACCATTGTGTCCATCTATGTTGCTTATATGCTTGCGCTTTATAAGTTGTGAATTAGCAGAACCATGTTAGCATGGGGAACGCTTTCAACATTGCACTTATTATTCAGTTGATATCATGTTCTTTTGCTTATGGATCCCGGCGGTGTGAAATAAAAGGGGATCTTGTAAGCTCATGGAGTTTGTATGTGTGTTAGAGAAACGCCTTGGCAGCTAGCCTAAGCCATGCCTAATCATGGTGGAAACTTGCAGCATAACCATAGTGAGCAATCTATGAAGCATCCTCAATAAAAACCTATGCAAATAGCAAATAAAAAGATCACTGAGATGCTCATTGTCTGTTGCCTTGTCATTTTGATATGGGATATCTCCTGTATCATGGGGCAAGGGGTACCCTGTTGGCAGTTCTCTATGATCCACATGTATTTACAATGACAGGAACTTACTTGTGACTAAATTTGAGTAGCATGAGGTTCGGTACTCATAAGAAAGGGGCTTGAGATTTTCAACTTATAACTTGTCAAGCATATCCTCATATTCATGTCACTTTAACCTTAATCACCTCCAGATGCTTATGATAGGGGCAATGAGAGCTCAAAGCTAATGAGTACCATACTTTCAACATTTGGAAGCCTTTCAAACTTTTCAAATCTTTTCTTTCACTTTTATGTTGAGTCGCCATTTATTCTTCGAGGATCTTCCCGAGAGCATAGCTGTCATTCATAGTGTAATGTGCTTGTCCCAAAACACGGTTAATTTTGACATAACTTTGACGCTCGTATCTTTGATATTTTTACCTCTAGTCTTCACTTAAACTTTAGAGGTGCCTTGTGTCAACACCCGGATTTTTAATCGTAGATGCATGTTATGCCATACATCGCAATCCCAGGATTACCATTTTTGCGAGACATAACAGATTGGATATCACAGTACATCATCCATTACAAACCATAATAGGCTCTTACACAAATAAAGGAGCTCATGATCCAGTCTTAATACAAACAAGTAGCAAAATAAATAGGGTAGCGGTGGGCTCGATCTTCAGTGTCACAAGCAATGCTGACGATGGGAGATGATCCTAGTTGTCGTAGCCATCCTAATGTCCTCCTTTCGGATAGTCCTCCTCATAGTCTGGCCACGGGAATAGCCAGGGACAAAGCCATGAGTACTCTTTAAGTACTCGCAAACTATCACTAACAAGTAAGGTAGTTCTAGTAGGAATGCTAAGTTGTAAGTTTATTTGTAAAGTTAAGTTTGAAACCTAAGCTGAGTTCAGAAACAAAGAAAGATAAAAGAAAGTTTGAAATCACCTAAGTGGGAACTTAGTTGTCATAGTCATAACCCTATTGTGGTCAAGTCAAGTCACAATTCATTTCATAAGTCATTTTGAAAACATCTAACAATGGAATAGTATGGCCACTCCAACTGTCCATAACCGCGGACGCGGCTATTCAAATAGTTTGACACTCTGAAGAGGTGGTACACTTTCACCACAAAATTCGATACATCTGTCAGGGATAACCTTGAATCATCATGCTTAGTATGCAGATAATCAAACATAACCTTTCCTTTACACACTCTAGTATAAGAACCTCTCCTATGAGCTTGGCCTCCCAGCCATGGCCATCAGCCATCCTAGGCACTGCATAGGTGCACAACATTGAGAGGTAGCCTCGGCTCAAACCTCTCCCGCGAGGGAACCAATACTAATGCATATAAACTTCCGGCTAAGCCGTACCCAATTCAAGTATTGTGGTTGTACGGTAAAATTGGAATGGTATTGCATCCAAACCCAACCATCAGTTTTTATAAATGGCTAAGGCTCATGCCTCAACATTTTCATCATCATAAACCATTTGTGCTTCTCAACACATGTCAAAACATCTCAATAGAATGACTCATCATTCCAAGGTTTCCATAACCATTTTCACCAAGTATTCCCATCTAGAGTGGTCGATTTTTTGGTTTAGCTCTAATCACTAAGTTAAGAGTGTTCACTAATGTGGGATGCTAATCTCAATCTCATGCCATCGAATTACATCTAAGTCTAACTAGATAGGCCAAGTTTTATACTCTTTATGCTATCTATAAATAAAGTAAAGAACTATGGTAAAGTAAAAGAAAGTAAAACTTGTAAGTAAAACTTAGGATAGGTATAAATCAAAAGGTATAACCAAAGCATGCCTAATGCATCTTGCTTAGGTTAACTTGCATCTAGTGATGGCTTGCAAGTTTTAGCTTGCCAATAATAGCGTGCCTTGATTGGTGCAGTGGTTGAAATTGTCCTCGTCTTCTTTGGGGTAGAACTCCTCCTCCTTGTAGACTTGGTCGGTACTATCGTCTATAAATATATACGGAATACACAATCACCAAAAAATACTTAACTAGTCTATTTAGCACACTAAGGCACACACTTGATGATCTAGCATCATCACATTCATCACAAGATTTAATGAACTAATTTCATTTATTTTATTTGAGAAAAGTAATTTCTACTCATTGAAATTAATTAAGATTTAATATCCTCCAATTAAAATATGGGATCATGTGGACACATGTCATCACCACATATTCTAATACATGGGAATGTGATTTAAATGTTGGGTCATATTTCAATAAGTTTAAATTTATTAGTTAAATGATTTAAAGTGACTAGAAATGCCTATATAGCATTATTTTGGTACTAGTCCAAAGTCACTGCATGCAAACCTAAATATTATTACATATTCAGATAGGTATTGTCAAATGTGATTTTTGAGAGTTGGAATCAACTCAAAAGCTATTATGGTTGGTTTTTGAAAAATGTTTGAATGTAGAAAAGTCTCTGTCTTGTTATTTTTTCTATAGGTGATCTACAACTCTAATTGATTTAAATACAAAGTTCTTGGATAGATATTTAAATTATCTTTCCAAAAAAATTGGAATCATTTCATTTGGTTAAGTATATCTTTTTGAATTGATTTGTAAACAAGGGGACAGAATCTAGATTAAGTCTAAATAGAAAAATCTACATTTGAATTCTAGGGCCAGCACGGGAAAGAAAATGGGCCGGCCCAGTGGCACTCTGTGGCGAAGCTGGCAACTGACAAGGGGGTCCCGCATGTCAGCGGCACAACTCAACACGAAGCGGTATGGGGCGATGTGGACCGTGCGATTAGAACATAGATCGACGGTGGTGGTTCATCGTCGACGACGAACTGGTCGCCGGCGAGACGGAACCCTAGCGGCTCAGTGGGGGTCTACTGGGGGCTTACTAGGGCTCCAGCTAACGTGGTGATGGGGGCGATCGAACGAGGAGATGACGGCGGACTCAGGTGAGGTCGCGGCAGCTCCTAGGGTGGTGTAACTACCTCGGTGAATTACACTCTAAGTTGCATGCCTGGATGAGCGAAAATGGTTAAAATAGTACGGTAGGGCCAGGCGCCACTCACAGGTAGACCTTTCGGCCGTCCTAACCACTTCCAGAACATCGGGACAAGAACGAGCGGCGTAATCGGCAGGCGAATGGATCAACTACATACACAAGTGAGTATGTATGTAAGCCACCATACAACAGTTTTCAGAGCCATTCCATCTAAATGAAATAGAAATATTGCAACGCCATACGGCAAGATCTAAATATCCTAGATAGAGATAATAATTTAGGATAGCTCCTCATACATCAAACATCAGAGTATCAGGCGGAAGCGGAAAACAAGATCCGAGTACGGATAAGAAGCAAATCGGCATAAGATGCCACATAAATAAACACATCCCGCCCACAGATCTCACGGATCCCCATCCCCGGAATCTCTACACCGCGTGATCGAAGCCAACATCATCCGTCTCCTCCACCCAGTATCCATCTTGCGAATACACCTGTTCATCTGAATCAAACAATTTATCGTGTGAGACCCTAGGGGTACTCAGCAAGTCTTTATGCCTCTAAAGGGGACATATACCTGGGGTGACGTAATTGCAGCAAGAGATAATAACTAACATGTCTATAGATACTCGCTAACCATCCGCCTAACCAAAGATAGACGGATGTCCGTCAATTAGTAACGACAGTTATAACAATATAATTAACAGATCCATCCTCCTTCTCGCTTACCAATGAGAAAGCGGACGAACAACCCATCCGTTGGCAGTTTTATTAACCATTCCATGAGTGTTGCACTAGTTACTAGTCAGTTACTTAGTAAAATTAAAAGCGGTACTTTAGTTATACTTGTCTATGATCGAGAAACTTTGCTCCAAGTCGTCCATAACCGCGGACACGGCTTTCAGAAAGATTTACCCTACAGGGGTGCACAAATAGCAACACACACTCGATCAACCTCGAAAAAACCAACTCAAAACCCAACGAGGCATTCACGACAAAGCGATCACAGGATTCAGAAATATTTCAGGGGGCCACCCCATTAAGCTACCCGCAACGAAGTTGGCGGCTCCGAGACGGACCCAAGGTTTGCGTCAATGGCTGTAAACAACTGGGAACCCGAAAGTGTGACTGGGCTTGTCGATACCGCGAAAACACTCCGCATCCAAAACAGTACAGGTGCTCCTCGCACAATCTTAAATAAAGCAGTAAAGCATGGCATAAGTACAAGATAGTAATAAAGCCCCAAACTACTTTGTGGCCCCAAGAAATAAGAATGAATCAAGCTCTAGCTCAGGGGGGTCCATAAGGCCTCCCGGATGTGGATAGTGCGAATCGGCAAGGAATAGGAATCAAGTACTCGGGGTCCTACGGGACACAAGTGAGCATGAAAAACCAAATAGCAGATATTGATCACCGGTGCCACTTTTCTTAGTTATCCCATTACTACTCAGGTTAAGTTGTTTAGGTACCTCGTTATCCATCAGACACACACATACCCTACACATGCTGTTCCACAACTTGCATGGCTCAAACAACTCCTGTAGTAATGGCTCATGGGATGGAGGAACAAGCTTCGGTGGAGTTTAACAGTAAAGGCTATGCAGTACTTGGGATTCAATTTAATGCAATCGCGACTCAATGATGCGAGAATAAGATAGAGGCAATAGGTACTATATGTATGCAAGCATGTGGTAGTGCTTGCCTGGCAGCTCAGTTGAGACGAGAGAAGGATCTGGGTAGTGCTCCTGGGATTCCTGATATATCCCCTGCTCGGCGTCGCACTTACGGCCGTGGAGCGGAGCTTGTCAGAGTGGACAAGGACGACGGCACCACAACATGGATGGTGACGGAGAGCTTACGGGTGCTCGGCGACATGTTCTGTAGCTTATCCACCATGCGCACAACAACTCCACGCCACGCTCCTGGACTTGGTGGTTCTCCTTCCAACGGCTAAGATCCTGGGCACACCATAGTGTCCAGCAACGACATGGACATGGCCAGGTTAGGGTGTTGCTTGAGGAGGAAGATGGTGGGGAGAACTGGATCGAGATCTGAGATGGAAAGCGAGCAAATGAGGAGAGCGCTCTGCCCTGCTTTCTTTACGTGGCCAGGAGGAAAAAGCTAGCACGGCTTGGTTGGAGGGTCACGTGATCGTATGTTAAGGAGAGAAACAGGGGCGCATATGCTGGCCAGATAAAAAAATTACTTAGGTGTGTGTATATGTGTAAAAAGAAGAAGGGGATTAGAGTTTTTATATAGTCTAAACTAGACTAGATGGGACTAGTTTTAGGCCAAAACTTTCGACGGACTTAGAGTCAAAAATTTAGGCAGAGATCAAGAGACAAAATAAATAAATAAATATTAGAGATGGAGTCTTTATTTAGATAGCTAGATTAGCTCGGAAAACTTGGTATATGGAGTGTAGATATAGAATTTGATCAAAATTTGAACAAGCAAACAAGTGCAAAAGAATTTGAATAGAAGAAAGGTCACTAGTGGTATTGATATCACATGTGATTAGAGACTAATATTGCATGTAGTATGACATGATGTAGAGATAGGGTAGGTGTATTCCTCTTTTATTTATTTTATTAGTTTGAAATCAAACTACTCAAAACTCTTCCAAAGCCAAAGCAAAAAATCAAACAGGTAGAAAAAGGAGAGAGAGGAAGCTTGCATGGGCCATGCACATGTGATATAGGACCAAAACTTCTAGTTGTGAAAGCAACTATTGCACACATGGACATATATTCAGACATGCATTCAAGATTTTGTATTGTGGCTCCCCAAAAGAAGGAAGCTTGCTAAACATAGGAGAATATTCGACATATGCACACATATGAAGCCAAAAGACCAAGATAGTGTGTATTTTCCCACTTATTCCACTTGTAGCCAAAATATCCTCATACATGAGCATATATTAGATAAAACCATATGAGCTAAATAAAGGGAGTTCTACTCACATGGCATGCAAAGGTGGCCATGAGGCTCCACATATCAATATTGTGAAAACAACATGATGCATATATGGGAGAATGTGGAAGTAGAGTGGATCCGTCTTAAATATATGTGAGCTAGACAAGAGCCAAAAGAAGTGCAAATGCCCACATATAGTTTGGATGGTGGAATTATAGGGTGGTGACAAAGAAAGGTGGTGGAGTTAATAAAAGATATGCCCCTAACTCAACTTGGGCATCAAGCATTTATCAAGAACCGAATACAATGTATCAAGAGGCAACTACAATTAATAATGCATATGAGGTAAGAACCAAATGAAAAGGTTTTATATGATGCTCAAATGCAATGTGGCATGATGACATGAGCATGATATAATTATGATGCAACAAATATATGTAGGAAGTAGCATTATATAGACTAGGCTAGTAGCATTGCAATTGTTAGACAATTGGGATGCTACAGGTGGTCGCAATCGACTACCCCCTTTTTCTTCTGTTGCGGCAGCTCTGGTGGAAATTTTGGCGAACGGCTGCTCGAGCGGCTCCGGCGATGCTGTGAGGTGGTTCTGAGAGAGAGGTGAGTGAATTAGTGTGGAGAAATGGTGCTGGGGAGGGCTCCATATATAGGCTCGACAAGGAGAACGTGAGGGCGACGGTGAGCTCGTCGGTGACGGTGGTACAGGGTGCTAGAGGCATGGGCGGTGTAGGCGGACGGTGGCTTGCCTCCTGGCAGTCAGCTACGACGTGATGGCGACGCTAGGGACGGTGGCGTTTGGTTCGAAAAAGGGCGACGCTCTGCGCGGCAGAGGCGGTGCTCGACGTGGCGTGCGGTGGCTGTTGGTCGCGCGGCAGGAAAAATGTGTGTCTCTGGGTGAGCTGAGGTTATGGCGGAGCGGCACATGCAAGCTGGGGTCGGGGCGCGGCTTGTGCTGGTCTGCCGGGACGGTGCTCTGGCGTGCTTCGTGCATGGTGTAGAGGCTTGGTGCGCGGGTGATTTGTGGTGGTCCAGGGGCTGGCACGGCTCAGGGAAGGGACCAAGGGCGGCGGTGTGATCATGCCTACCTCCCTGGTGCGGCGGAAGAGGGCGGGGCTGTGTACTGTGACGTGGGCATGGTCGGCCGACGATCATGGCGTCGGGGTGGCGTGGCACTGCTGCTGGAGGCTAAATGGTAGCTTGTTTATGGTCTTGTTAGAGCTAGGGGAGACAAGGGAACAAGATTGAGCCCAATTGGCTCGACAAAGCATTGGTCCAAATAGTGTTAGTTAGGCAGATTTATTTTTGCCTGCCAAGTGTTCGACAAAATGGCCGCAAGAAGATTTTATTTGAATTTGGAAATGGTTTTTGGTAGATGTGTTAGTCATAGGCTTAAGCATCTGTGGTTGCTCGGGGTTGTCAAGGGGAACTCATTTGAGTGGTTTTTGAAAAAGTGTGATCCTATGCATATGAAATGGATTCAATTTTCAAATGCCATTTAAAATTAGAGTTTAAAAGTTTTTGTAAGATTTCAAAGTGGGCCTTGGTAGATCTTTACTTATACTAGCAAGGGGTGCAAAGAGTTAGAAATGTTTCTGTTTGAATTTGACTTCTCGGAACACCTAAAGTGACCTAGTGGATTAAAATGGAAAAAGTGACCATTTGCATTTATTAATCTTATTTGATTTCTTTTTCTTTGGATTTTGTTTTTGAATGATCTAGATGATGTGGCATTCATCTTTGAATCATTTTACAACCATTAGAACAAACAAACATGGCAATTCTATATTAATGCAACACACATACATTCATATCCATTTTCTTAATAGAAGTTTTTGTTAACCCTAAATTGGGTGATTAGGAACTTGATAACCTTGATTAAAGATTTGGGGTGTTACACCTTGACATTTATGTTTTGCTCCAAAAAGAAAGGCAAGTGAGATACCACTTTATCATATCTTCTTATGAGCATTATAATCCTGCATATGCTTATGTTTCATGCTGCTTATTATTAATGGGTTGGAATCTCTTCATAGCTTGCATGACTCCTGGGTAAACTTATTTGCATACTCCTTATGATGAACTGCCTAAGTATTTCATCATATGCTGAGAATATATACATCTTATGAAGCAAATGTGGTCATGAAAGTTTCTTTTATCGCACTCAGTTTTCAACTGAATTGCTTGACGACAAGCAATAATCTAAGCTTGGGGGAGTTGATACGTCCAAAACGTATCCGGTTTCTTCTCTAATTTGTGTGATTTGGATACAACTAATGCGAACTAACGTTGTTTTTAGCAGAATTGCTTTGGTGTCTCATTTTTGTGCAGGAAATCAACTTTCAGGAAAAATCCCAGAAAATGGAAAACTCCTATTTTACCAGAAGACTCATGAAGCCAAAAGACGAGATGAAGAGGGGCCACGAGGGGCCCACACCACCTGGCCGTGCGGGCCAGGACAGGCGGCACCAGGAGGTGGTGTGGCTTCCCCGGACTCCGCCTCGACCTCTCCTTTCGCCTATATAAGCCCTCTGACCTAAAAATAGAGGGGGTCCGATGTTTTTCCAGATAGAGTTCCGCTGCGCCACCACTAGAAACCGCGATTCGGAACCAGAAACTATGTTCTGGCACCCTACCGGGATGGGGTTTTGGAGGAGATCATCGCCATCATCATCACCAACGCTTCCCCATCAACCATCTATGATTTCCCCATCCATGAGTGAGTAATCCCCCGCAGTAGGCTATGGGGATGGTAGGGATTGGATGAGATCGTTCATGTAATTGCATCAGATTGTTAGGGCATGGTGCCTAGTATCTATTGTTAGTGCTTTTTGACATTGTTGCAACATAATATGCTTAATGCTTGTCACTAGGTCCCGAGTGCCATGATTTCAGATCTGAACATATTATTGATTCATGATGATATTATTGTTTATGACCTTACCTGCAAGTTGTATACACATATGGTTGTTTGGATCCCGAGGCCCTAAAGTGACAAAAATCGGGATAACTAGAGGGGATGGCTATGATATGAGGATCACGTGTGTTCATGGAGTGTTAATTCTTTGCTCTGGTGCTCTATTAAAAGGAGCACCTTAATTGCCAATAGATTCCCTTGAGGCCCCGCTACAACGGGCTGGCAGGACAAAAGATGTTGTGCAAGTTCTCATTGCGAGCACGTATGACTATATATGGAACACATGCCTATGATTATTTAGTTCTTGGATACTTTATCTTATTTATCTGCGAACGCCCTATGCCATGATTATTATATGAATTGTCTTGTCCATGCAACACCCGTCCATCCATCCCTATGCCTACCACGCTTTAATCCTACTATTTATTGCAATTGTTACTACTGTGTTTATTTTACTACTGTTATTACTTTGCTATTGCTACTACAAAACTGTTGCTACTGATAAACTACTGCGAGCAAGATTGTTTCCAGGTGCAGCTGAATTGACAACTCAGTTGTTAAGGCTTATAAATATTCTTTGGCTCCCCTTGTGTCGAATCAATAAATTGGATTTTACTTCCCTCGAAGACTGTTGCGATCCCCTATACTTGTCGGTCATCAATTGGCTGCCAAGATGACCCCAATTTGGATAATACATCGGCTGCCTCATTTTCAAGCCGAGGTACATGGTGGAACTCACATCCTTGAAAGAACCCACTTATCTTTTGGATATGGAATCTATAAAGTGCCATGTTTGCATCCAGAGCATCCCAATTGCCAGACACATACTGTACCACCAAATCTGAATCTCCAAAGCATTGTATCCGACATATCCCCACTTCCTTTGCTACCTTAAGCCCATGCACGAGCACCTCATACTCGGCAACATTATTCGATGCACTAAAATGGATCTGGAGGACATAGTTTAGTTGATCTTTCTTGGGCGAGGTAAGCACTACCCCGACCCCTAGTCCTTCCTTCAGCTTTGACCCATCAAAGTGCATCCTCCAATAGTTTGAGTCTAGCAAAGGTGGTTCGTATTGCATTTTAGCCCAATCCACGAAGAAATCCACCACTGCTTGAGAGTTAATTGCATCTCTCCTATCAAACTATGGTGCATATCGGGCTAACTCAATTGCCCATTTTGCAATTCAGCCACTAGCATCTTTGTTGCTCATATCTCCGATATGGGCGCTTCGGATATCACTTTGATGGGGTGTTCCTCAAAGTAGTGCTTTAGCTTCTTTGCCGCCATATACATGCCATATGCCATCTTCTAGTAGTGAGGGTTATTCTTCTTCGAAGATGACAACACCTCGCTTAGGTAGTACACTGGCCTCTGCACTGACTTACCTTCCTCATCATGCTCAACTACTATCACTGCACTTATGACTCGGTTGGTCGCTGCTATATAGAGCAACATCGGCTCTTTAGATAGTGCTGAGGCTAAGACCGGTGCAGAAGATAACATATTTTTTAACTCATGAAATGCACTATCAGCTTGCGGCATCCATGTAAATTTATCTTCCTTTTTCATTAACTGGTAGACGGGCAGCGCCTTCTCTCCTAGCCAACTTATAAACCGACTTAATGATGCCAGACAACCTGTGAACTTCTACACATCGTTAAGACACTTCAACAGTTCCATTCTTTCTATAGCTTGGATTTTTGTGGGGTTGGCCCTGATACCTCGGCTAGATACAAGAAAACCGAGTAACTTCCCTGTTGGCACACCAAAGGTACACTTCTCCTGGTTAAGCTTCATCCAGAACCTCCTTAGGTTCACAAATGTTTGCCGAATATAATCAAGGAGCGTTTTGCTTTCCTTAGTTTTTATCACAATATCATCCACATAAACTTGCACATTTTGACCAATTTGGTCATGTAAACATTTCTGCATGCATCGTTGATACATTGCTCCTGCATTACGTAAACCGAACGGCATAGTGAGATAGTAATAAGCCCCATACGGGGTGATAAGCGCAATCTTTATTTGATCATCCGGGTTAAAGGGTATCCAGTGAAAGCTAGAATAAGCATCTATGAATGATAACAACTCACACCCAGCAGTTGAATCTATGAACTGGTCTATCCTTTGCAGTGGAAACAGATCTTTATGACATGCCTTATTCAGGTTCGTGCAATCGATACACATACGCCACACCACGGTCACATTCGAATCACCTTTCTTCTTCTCCACGAGCACCGGATTAGAGAGCCAATCTGGGTAAAGTACTTCCATGATAAATCCGGTTGTAAGGAGCCGAGCTATCTCATCTCTAATGACTTTTCTCCTATCTTCGGTGAAGCGGCGAAGAGGTTGCTTCACCGGCTTTGGTTCGGGTCTCACATTCGAAGAGTGCTCGGCCAACTCCCTCGGCACAACTTGCAGGTCCTGTGTAGACCAAGCAAAGTTATCCCGATTCTCACGGAGAAAGTTGACGAGCTCGCTTTCCTATTTGTCACTTAACCCGCCACCAATAGTTACGGTGCACTCTTGGAACTGGTCATCAACAGGCACCTTCTTTGTATCTTTTCTTGCTTGAAATGAAACACTCCCACGCGAGTTAGTCAGAGCCGGCATATGCTGCTGCGCGGACTGAGCTAATGCAGCCACCTCCTGAATTTTCCTCTTCTCTTGCATAATCACAAGTGACTCGGCCAGGTTAGACCCGGCAAAGGCACACTCAATGGAACGCCTGAAGTCCTCGGCTATGGTGATCACTCCCCTTGGTCCTAGAAATTTCATCTTCACATAACTGATGTGAGTACTTGCCATAAACTTGTTCAAAGCTGGCCTACGGAGTAACGCATGATACCCGCTTTCCAAGTTCACAACCTCAAACTCCAAGTTCTCAGACCGGCAGTTGTCCCTTGTGCCGAATAACACATCAACTCAGACCTTACCAATGGGCTCGCATGAGATACCTGACACAATGCAATGGAAACACTACAAGAAATGTGGTAATTTTTGACCCTCCATATTGGTCACTAGATGGTCATTGTTCTCCATTTGTGACCT
Organism: Avena sativa; assembly: GCA_916181665.1. NCBI lineage: Eukaryota > Viridiplantae > Streptophyta > Magnoliopsida > Poales > Poaceae > Avena > Avena sativa. The sequence goes on along the minus strand of OV702289.1, from coordinate 534,262,902 downwards.
TCTTGTGACCAAAAATAGATGGTTAAAAGCTGAGAGTCACTGACGGACAATAAAGACCTTTCATGTGCATTGGTCATAGACTATTTTGACCAATATAAATGGTTTGGTCACCGGCTATCTAGCATGTCCACGTAAGCCTCCACATAAGCCAATCCTACGTGGCAATGCTTGTAGTTCGAATTCAGCCCAATCCAACTAGGTGCTCTACATGGGCCAAGCCCAACAATTCCAGCCTTTTTATTTTCTAAATTGGCATTTAGGGTGCAATTATTTAGTAGGCCAAGCCGAGACTTCAGCCCAGATATTTTTGGTTCGTGGCATTTTCATTGGCCCAATATTTTTGTTTTCCCATTTTAATTATAGTAGGCCCACATGTCAGATGGGTCCTACCCGTCAGGTCCCACACATCAGTATACGTTCTAAATATAGGTCCCACTAGTCAACATTCCATAAATGCCCACTTGTTAGATTTCATTCTCACATACCGTGTCAGTAAACAACAAATATTTCCAAGATACAATGAAATATTTCCAAGAACATTTCAAATGACAGAAAAACTATCACTATTACAATCATCCAGCAGCAGCAACATGCACCTCGCCAGCGGCCAACCCCAACAACATTGCATAGCTGCCCGGCGGCGGGCGGGCATCCCTAGCAGTAGCGCGCACCTCGCTGTCAGCCGGACCAGCAGCGGTGGACACCTTGCTGGCGGTTGGCCCTAGCAGGGGCGCATACCTCCCCAGCATCCTCGACACTAGCAGTAGTGGAACCTCATCGGCTTCTCATCGTTGGCTCCTTCTCCTCGTCTCCCCCAGCAAGCGGATCAACAACAACCATGGTTCTTCCCGGCCTCATTTCCAGTTCACCTGAAGAAGGCAACATGTTCGAATAAGATGTCATATGAGGGTTACATCTACATGGGGCTAGCATGAATCAATTAAGATACCACCTTCCACAAGCTCCTTCATATCAGCAAACCAAAAAAAATACTCAAATCAAGGAGTGGTGAAAATAGCCACTGCATCTTAGATTATGTATTGCCTTGCTAACCACTGTAGTCATCATGCATTTAGAAAGCGTTATCAAACCATGCTAGCATCAAGTGCATAGCTGATAAGAGACCATTTGGCTAGAGTTTGATTACAACATAGGTAACACAGAATAGAGGAAATCTAACTAACAGGGTACTTGTTTTGGCCAGACAAACAACTTTTATGTTACAGTTGGGTCTCAATATATGAAACCAGGTGGTGCATCATGTCAGTTCATAATAGTCACCGCATGCTACACTAATGCAGGTTACACATCTAGAAAGCTTTATCCAATCATTCTAGCATCATAAGTTCATAGTAGATACAAAACCATTTAGCTAGAGTTCAATTCTCTAGATCACTGCGGCATTTTTTATATTGAGAGTGTGAAACAAGTAAGATCCGATGATTCTTTACCTTCACATGTATACATTCTGTTCTTGTCCTAGAATGAGCAAAAGCAAAAACCAAATATACATAAGAACTTCAGAAGGTTTCAGCCATCTTTCCCTAGAATGAGCACAAGCAGAATCCAAATTAGTTTCAACAAAGAGGAGTATTGGATGTTCTTATTACAGGAGACACTAAAAATAAAAAGTGTAACCTTATGGAAACAAAATGGATGCACAAAGAAAAGACTAAAAAAGCTCTAAATGATTGAAGAGAGCAGTATTGATCATTGTACATGGTTCCAAAAGCCACATGATATCCCTTTTATACACACAAACCAGCAGGGAGTAAGTATTGATGCAAACAGATTAGAGATGTAGAAAACAACCACAACTCGTATCTTAAACAACAATGCAGGTTTAGAAGTGCTACAATTATTAGTCAATTATTATTGCTAAAGCCATATAGAATATAGAGATTTAACCCTGTAAGAAATCATGATCACCATTGCGCATTGATCTCGAATGACCAAAACCTAACACACTATATGAGCATGTTTATACAAGTGAAGAGTTGCAGCATTTGTTCCTTGAAAAAACCAGCAAGTCACAAATTGCCGCTGTTTGACACAATCTACTAATTTGATAACCACAGAGTAGCTATTCAAGAATAATACTAGCATGCAGGATTAATAAACAAAGATCAATTGAGAAGTAATATTTTGTTCTTATTATCCATGTTACCATGAGTCATGAGAATCAAACCACAACAAATAAAGGAGATAGTCTCTAGTTGCCTATTAAAATTTTCGTACATATGAAACTGCTTGCACCACATATCTTAGTGAGTTCATATTATCCCAAGAGTTGAGCAGATAATAACCAAGAAATATTTGTCCTGCGTTACCATAAACTCAACCAAACACAGTCCTGTTATATTGAAGAATTTCAGCAGATATCTCAATAAGATCCACAATTCTCTGAAGGGGTTCAACATGAATCATTTCACATGGTAACTACCATCATTTTGGTAATCCTAATTAGGCCAGTTTTCAAGTTAATGTGTAACTAACCATGTAATGCAAGCAACCACGCAAACGGACAGATAAACACATCTAAGATTGCTCAAAGTTGACCTCAAGATTACCCATCTTGTCACCCAGCAGTGTCTTATTGTATCTAGGGACCGGTCAACAAGAAGGAAACAAGCAAATCATTCGATGTTTCCCCACAGCGAGCGAGAGCGAGACGAGAGGAGGCATGGGAGAGCTAGAGAGAGAGATCCAGAGAAGGGCTAGGGCGAGGAGCAGAGGAACTCACAGGGTGAGGCGGGTGTTGAAGGTGTACCAGACGAGGATGTAGAATCCCGTATTGAGCAGGATCGTCGGTGCCAGCACAGCGCGCTTCGCCCGCTCCAGCGACTCCATCTTGGCAACAGACTCGCTGGGTTGGTGCCCGCCCCCAGCAACTCCCGCACCCCTACTAGAGGCTCCCGACGGGTTCTTCACGTCTAAGGACTTGTGGTCTGGATCCGGGGTCTGCGATAGCCAGAGCAGCGTCCGCGTTCACCTCAGGAATAAGGGTTAGGGTTTGGGTGGTTTATGAGTCTCGAAGGAGGAAGAAGTGGCGGCGGGGGGTCGGGCGCCTGAGGGGACTAGGGTCGGGTTGGGTGGATGTGTATGGGAGGATTTTACCAAAATGCCCTCGATTATTTCTGTGGTGTAATATTCGGAATACTGGGGCGTTTGGGTCCATTCACGCCTAGAGTGTGGGAGGCGGGAGAAACTGGTGCTGCTACTTTGAAGCGTTGGATGGAGGCCCTATCAAAGACTGAGATCTAATTTGGTGGGTGATCCATGGGTAGAGTGATTTTCCCTTCTGATTGGTTGACTATTTTTTATTTGAAACGGGCATAAAAAATCAAAAAAAGATGCGAAAAATGTAAAACTTTCATGTGCTATCATATTATGTGACATATCATGGGATAGCGAACCATATTGCAACATGAATTTTCCTTTTAGTCGCAAAAAAAGTCATTTTCCGAATGCCAAAAACGGGGTGTTTTGTGAAGCAACCACCAAATGAAAGTTTCAAAATGGTACCATCCCATTTTTCACAAATACTAGGCCATGTTACATGGACAATGTCCCAAGTGGGGTATCTAAAACCTTTTCTGTCCACCTCGTGAAAAAGACAAATGTCTGCTGAATCGGTAGGAAGTGGGTCCAATTTGAACTATAGGTACATGATCTAATGCTCATGAATTTTTGCAAAAATCATTTTTAGACTCACAATATTATGTTTCATCATAGATCCGATACAAGTTTAGCGAGAATCATCCCCTAGCTAATAATCTTCATGCCCGCCGTTTTAACCGTAGTTTGAAACGGGCATAAGAAATTCAAAAACGGTCCAAACAATGTAAAATATTCGCGTGGTGTCATACTATGTGACATATTTGCAAGGAAAAATACCAAACTTGGTATAATGACCTATCATGTTCGAGGTTTCATGGCTTTCAAGCCAAATGACCAATGTTATGGCTAGAATCACGGTATAGTTTGTGGTAATGTGCTCATATTGTGCACCCATGCGCATCTAATGATGGCGAACGATATTTTTGGAGGAAGTTTTCCTTTTTGCCGAACGGAAATGACATTTTCTATTTTCCGAGTGCCAAAAAAGGGGTATCAAAAACCTTTATTTGAAAGTTTTAAAATGCTGGCACCCTATTTAAAAAAAACCTTTCCATGTTACATTGCCAATGTCCCATCTAGGATATCTAAAACCTTTCCATCCACCCCTCATGAAAAAGACAAATATATACCAAATCGGTAGGAAGTGGGTCCGATTTGAACTGCAGGTACATGATCTAATGATCATGATTTTTTGAAAAAATCATTTTTAGACTCACAATATGCTATTATATCATAGATCCCTGAAGGTTTTGCGAAAAAACCTTCACAGAAATGACCTATCATGTTCGAGGTTTGATTGCTTTTAGGTCAAATGACCAATATTATGACAAGAATCACGGCATAGTTTGTGATAATATGCCCATTTTGTGCACGCATGTGCATCTTGGGATGACGAACAATGTTGCAGGAGCAAGTTTTTATTTTCATCGCTCAAAAAATGCATTTTCCATTTTTCTAGTGCGAAAACAGGGCATTTTATGAAGCAACCACCAAATGAGAGTTTCAAAATAGTTCCACCCCATTTTTCCCAAATACTAGATCACCTTACATAGACAATTGCCCAATTGGAGCATCAAAAACCTTTCCGTTCACCTCTCGCGAAAAAGACAAATATCTGCCAAATCGGTAGGAAGTGGGTCCAATTTGAACTATAGGTACATTATCTAATGCTTATGAGTTTTTGATAAAATCATTTTTTAGCTTCACAATATGCTATTTTATCAGAGAACCACTGAAAGTTTAGCGAGGCTCATCCCCTAGCTAAGAACCTTCAAGCCAGCCGTTTTGACCATAGTTTCAAACGGGCATAAGAAATTCAAAAACGGTCCAAACAAGGTGAATCCTTCGCGTGGAATAATATTATGTGACATAGTTGCAAGGAAAAATAGCAAACTTGGTATATTATAGATATCTCGAAAAAACCTTCACAGAAATGACCTATCATGTTCGAGGTTTCATTGCTTTTAGGTCAAAAGACCAATATTATGACAAGAATCACGGCATAGTTTGTGATAATATGCCCATTTTGTGCACGCATGTGCATCTTGGGATGACGAACAATGTTGCAGGAGGAAGTTTTTATTTTCATCGCTCAAAAAATGCTTTTTCCATTTTTCTAGTGCGAAAAACGGGGCGTTTTTTGAAGCAACCACCAAATGAGTGTTTCAAAATGGTTCCACCCCATTTTTCCAAAATACTAGATCACCTTACATGGATAATTGCCCAATTGGAGTATCAAAAACCTTTCCGTTCACCCCTCGCGAAAAAGACAAATATGCGCCAAATCGGTAGGAAGTGGGTCCAATTTGAACTGCAAGTACATTATCTAATGCTTATGATTTTTTGAAAAAATCATTTTTAGCTTCACAATATGCTATTTTATCAGAGATCCACTGAAAGTTTAGCGAGGCTCATCCCTTAGCTAAGAATCTTCATGCCCACCGTTTTGACCATAGTTTCAAACGGGTATAAGAAATTCAAAAACGGTCCAAACAAGGTGAATCCTTCGTGTGACATAATATTATGTGACATAGTTGCAAGAAAAAATACCAAACTTGGTATATTATAGATACCTCGAAAAAACCTTCACAGAAATGACCTATCATGTTCGAGGTTTCATTGCTTTTAGGTCAAATGACCAATATTATGACAAGAATCACGCATAGTTTGTGATAATATGCCCATTTTGTGCGCGCATCTGCATCTTGGGATAACGAACAATGTTGTAGGAGGAAGTTTTTATTTTCATCGCTCAAAAAATGCATTTTCCATTTTTCTAGTGCGAAAAACAGGGCGTTTTATGAAGCAACCACCAAATGAGAGTTTCAAAATGGTTCCACCCCATTTTTCCAAAATACTAGATCACCTTACATGGACAATTGCCCAATTGGAGTATCAAAAACCTTTCCGTTCACCCCTCGAGAAAAAGACAAATATCCGCTAAATTGGTAGGAAGTGGGTCCAATTTGAACTATAGGTACATTATCTAATGCTTATGAATTTTTGAGAAAATCATTTTTTAGCTTCACAATATGCTATTTTATTAGAGAACCACTAAAAGTTTAGCGAGGCTCATCCCCTAGCTAAGAACCTTCATACCCGCCGTTTGGACCACAGTTTCAAACGGGCATAAGAAATTCAAAAACGGTCCAAACAAGGTGAATCCTTCGCGTGGCGTAATACTATGTGACATAGTTGCAAGGAAAAATAGAAAACTTGGAATATTATAGATATCTCGAAAAAACCATCACAGAAATGACCTATCATGTTCGAGGTTTCATTGCTTTTAGGTCAAATGACCAATATTATGACAAGAATCACGGCATAGTTTGTGATAATATGCCCATTTTTTGCATGCATGTCCATCTTGGGATGACGAAAAATGTTGCAGGAGGAAGTTTTTATTTTCATCGCTCAAAAAATGCATTTTCCATTTTTCTAGTGCGAAAAACGGGGCATTTTGTGAAGCAACCACCAAATGAGAGTTTCAAAACAGTCCACCCCATTTTTCCAAAATACTAGATCACCTTACATGGATAATTGCCCAACTGGAGTATCAAAAACCTTTCCGTTCACCCCTCGCGAAAAAGACAAATATCCGCCGAATCGGTAGGAAGTGGGTCCAATTTGAACTACAAGTACATTATCTAATGCTTATGATTTTTTGAAAAAAATCATTTTTAGCTTCGCAATATGCTATTTTATTAGAGATCCACTGAAAGTTTAGCGAGGCTCATCCCTTAGCTAAGAACCTTCATGCCCGCCATTTTGACCATAGTTTCAAACGGGCATAAGAAATTCAAAAACGGTCCAAACAAGGTGAATCCTTCGCGTGGCATAATATTATGTGACATAGTTGCAAGAAAAAATACCAAACTTGGTATATTATAGATACCTAAAAAAAACCTTCACAGAAATGACCTATCATGTTCGAGGTTTCATTGCTTTTAGGTCAAATGACCAATATTATGACAAGAATCATGGCATAGTTTGTGATAATATGCCCATTTTGTGCAAGCATGTGGATCTTGGGATGACGAACAATGTTGCAGGAGGAAGTTTTTATTTTCATCGCCAAAAAATGCATTTTCCATTTTTCTAGTGCGAAAAACGGGGAGTTTTGTGAAGCAACCACCAAATGAGAGTTTCAAAATGGTTCCACCCCATTTTTCCAAAATACTAGATCACCTTACATGGACAATTGCCCAACTGGAATATCAAAAACCTTTCTGTTCACCCCTCGCGAAAAAGACAAATATCCGCCGAATTGGTATGAAGTGGGTCCAATTTGAACTACAAGTACATTATCTAATGCTTATGATTTTTGAAAAAATCATTTTTAGCTTCACAATATGCTATTTTATCAGAGATCCATTGAAAGTTTAGCGAGGCTCATCCCTTAGCTAAGAACCTTCATGTCCGCCGTTTTGACCATAGTTTCAAATGGGCATAAGAAATTCAAAAATGGTCCAAACAAGGTGAATCCTTCGTGTGGCATAATATTATGTGACATATTTGCAAGGAAAAATACCAAACTTGGTATATTATAGATACCTCGAAAAAACCTTCATAGAAATGACCTATCATGTTCGAGGTTTCATTGCTTTTAGGTCAAATGACCAATATTACGACAAGAATCACGGCATAGTTTCTGATAATATGCCCATTTTGTGCATGCATGTGCATCTTGGGATGACGAACAATGTTGCAGGAGGAAGTTTTTATTTTCATCGCTCAAAAAATGCATTTTCCATTTTTCTAGTGCGAAAAATGGGTCGTTTTATGAAGCAACAACCAAATGAGAGTTTCAAAATGGTTCCACCCCATTGTTCCAAAATACTAGATCACCTTACATGGACAATTGCATAATTGGAGTATCAAAAACCTTTTCGTTCACCCCTCGCGAAAAAGACAAATATCAGCCAAATCGATAGGAAGTGGGTCCAATTTGAACTACAGGTACATTATCTAATGCTTATGAGTTATTGAAAAAATCATTTTTATCTTCACAATATGCTATTTTATCAGAGATCCACTGAAAGTTTAGCGAGACTCATCCGCTAGCTAAGAACCTTTATGCCTGCCGTTTTGACCATAGTTTCAAATGGGCATAAGAAATTCAAAAACGGTCCAAACAAGGTGAATCGTTCGCGTGGCGTAATATTATGTGATATAGTTGCAAGGAAAAATAGCAAACTTGGTATATTATAGATATCTCGAAAAAACCATCACAGAAATGACCTATCATGTTTGAGGTTTCATTGCTTTTAGGTCAAATGACCAATGTTATGACAAGAATCACGGCATAGTTTGTGATAATATGCCCATTTTGTGCACGCATGTGCATCTTGGGATGACGGACAATGTTGCAGGAGGAAGTTTTTATTTTCATCACTCAAAAAATGATTTTTCCATTTTTCTAGTGTGAAAAACGGGGAGTTTTGTGAAGCAAACACCAAACGAGAGTTTCAAAATGGTTCCACCCCATTTTTCCAAAATACTAGATCACCTTACATGGACAATGGTCCAATTGGAGTATCAAAAACCTTTCCGTTCACCCCTCGCGAAAAAGACAAATATCCGCCTAATCGGTAGGAAGTGGGTCCAATTTGAACTACAAGTACATTATCTAATGCTTATGTTTTTTGAAAAAATCATTTTTAGCTTCACAATATGCTATTTTATCAGACATCTACTGAAAATTTAGCGAGGCTCGTCCCTTAGCTAAGAACCTTCATGCCCGTCGTTTTGACCATAGTTTCAAACGGGCATAAGAAATTCAAAAACAGGCCAAACAAGGTGAATCCTTCGCGTGGCATAATATTATGTGACATAGTTTCAAGGAAAAATACAAAACTTGGTATATTATAGATATCTTGAAAAAACCTTCAAACAAATGACCTATCATGTTCGAGGTTTCATTGCTTTTAGGTCAAATGACCAATAGTATGACAAGAATCACGACATAGTTTGTGATAATATGCCCATTTTATGCACGCATGTGCCTCTTGGGATGACGAACAATGTTGCAGGAGGAAGTTTTTATTTTCATCGCTCAAAAAATGCATTTTCCATTTTTCTAGTGCGAAAAACGAGGCGTTTTATGAAGCAACCACCAAATGAGGGTTTCAAAATGGTTCCACGCCATTTTTCCAAAATACTAGATCACCTTACATGGAAAATTGCCCAATTGGAGTATCAAAAACCTTTTCGTTCACCCCTCGCGAAAAAGAAAAATATCCGCCAAATCGGTAGGAAGTGGGTCCAATTTGAACTACAGGTACATTATCTAATGCTTATGAGTTTTTGAAAAAATCATTTTTAGCTTCACAATATGCTATTTTATCAGAGATCCACTGAAAGTTTAGCGAGGCTCATCCCCTAGCTAAGAACCTTCATGCCCGCCGTTTTAACCATAGTTTCAAACGCGCATAAGAACTTCAAAAACAGTCCAAACAAGGTGAATCCTTCGTGTGGCATAATATTATGTGACATAGTTGCAAGGAAAAATAGCAAACTTGGTATATTATAGATATATCGAAAAAACCTTCACAGAAATGACCTATCATGTTCAAGGTTTCATTGCTTTTAGAATAAATGACCAATGTTATTACAAGAATCACGGCATAGTGTGTGATAATATGCCCATTTTGTGCACGCATGTGCATCTTGGGATGACGAACAATGTTGCAGGAGCAAGTTTTTAGTTTCAACGCTCAAAAATGCATTTTCCATTTTTCTAGTGCGAAAAACGGGGCGTTTTGTGAAGCAACCACCAAATGAGAGTTTCAAAATGGTTCCACCCGATTTTTCCAAAATACTAGATCAGCTTACATGGACAATTACCCAACTGGAGTATCAAAAACCTTTCCGTTCACCCCTTGCAAAAAAGACAAATATCCGCCGAATCGGTATGAAGTGGGTGCAATTTGAACTACAAGTACATTATCTAATGCTTATGATTTTTTGAAAAAATCATTTTTAGCTTCAAAATATGCTATTTTATTAGAGATCCACTGAAAGTTTAGCGAGGCTCATCCCTTAGCTAAGAACCTTCATGCCCGCCGTTTTGACCATAGTTTCAAACGGGCATAAGAACTATAAAAACGGTCCAAACAAGGTGAATCCTTCGCGTGGCATAATATTATGTGACATAGTTGCAAGGAAAAATTCCAAACTTGGTATATTATAAATATCTCGAAAAAACCTTCACAGAAATGACCTATCATGATCGAGGTTTCATTGCTTTTAGGTCAAATGACAAATATTATGACAAGAATCACGACATAGTTTGTGATAATATGCCCATTTTGTGCACGCATGTGCATCTTCGGATGACGAACAATGTTGCAGGAGGAAGTTTTTATTTTCATCTCTCAAAAAATGCATTTTCTATTTTTCTAGTGCGAAAAACGGGGTGTTTTGTGAAGCAACCACCAAATGAGAGTTTCAAAATGGTTCCTCCCCATTTTTCCAAAATACTAGATCACCTTACATGGACAATTGCCCAACTAGAGTATCCAAAACCTTTCCGTTTACCCCTCGCGAAAAAGAGAAATATCCGCCAAATCGGTAGGAAGTGGGTCCAATTTGAACTACACGAACATTATCTAATTCTTAAGAGTTTTTGAAAAAATCATTTTTAGCTTCACAATATGCTATTTTATCAGAGATCCACTGAAAGTTTAGCGAGGCTCATCCCCTAGCTAAGAACCTTCATGCCCGCCGTTTTGACCATAGTTTCAAACGGGCATAAGAAATTCAAAAACGGTCCAAACAAGGTGAATCCTTCGCGTGGCGTAATATTATGTGACATATTTGCAAGGAAAAATAGCAAACTTGGTATATTATAGATATATCGAAAAAATCTTCACAGAAATGACCTATCATGTTCGAGGTTTCATTGCTTTTAGGTCAAATGACCAATGTTATGACAAGAATCACGGCATAGTTTGTGATAATATGCCCATTTTGTGCACGCATGTGCATCTTGGGATGACGAACAATGTTGCAGGAGGAAGTTTTTATTTTCATCGCTCAAAAAATGCATTTTCCATTTTCCTAGTGGGAAAAACGGGGCGTTTTATGAAGGAACCACCAAATGAGAGTTTCAAAATGGTTCCACACCATTTTACCAAAATTCTAGATCACCTTACATGGACAATTGCCCAATTGGAGTATCAAAAACCTTTTTGTTCACCCCTCGCGAAAAAGATAAATATCCGCCAAAACGGTAGGAAGTGGATCCAATTTGAACTACAGGTACATTATCTAATGCTTATGAGTTTTCAAAAAATCATTTTTAGCTTCACAATATGCTATTTTATCAGAGATCCACTGAAAGTTTAGCGAGGCTCATCTCCTAGCTAAGAACCTTCATGCCCGCCGTTTTGACCATAGTTTCAAACGGGCATAAGAAATTCAAAAATGTTCCAAACAAGGTGAATCCTTTGCGTGGCGTAATATTATGTGACAGAGTTGCAAGGAGAAATAGCAAACTTGGTATATTATAGATATCTCGAAAAAACCTTCACAGAAATGACCTATCATGTTCGAGGTTTCATTGCTTTTAGTTAAAATGACTAATGTTATGACATGAATCACGACATAGTTTGTGATCATATGCCCATTTTGTGCACGCATGTGCATCTTGGGATGATGAACAATGTTGCAGGAGGAAGTTTTTATTTTCATCGCTCAAAAAATGCATTTTCCATTTTCCTAGTGCGAAAAACAGGGCGTTTTATGAAGCAACCAGCAAATGAGTGTGTCAAAATGGTTTCACGCCATTTTTCCAAAATTCTAGATCACCTTACATGGACAATTGCCCAACTGGAGTATCAAAAACCTTTCCGTTCACCCCTCGCAAAAAAGACAAATATCCGCCAAATCGGTAGGAAGTGGGTCCAATTTGAACTACATGTACATTATCTAATGCTTATGAGTTATTGAAAAAATCATTTTTAGCTTCGCAATATGCTATTTTATCAGAGATCCACTGTAAGTTTAGCGAGGCTCGTCCCCTAGCTAAGAACCTTCATGCCCGCCGTTTTGACCATAGTTTCAAATGGGCATAAGAAATTAAAAAACGGTCCAAACAAGGTGAATCCTTCGTGTGGCGTAATGTTATGTGACATAGTTGCAAGGAAAAATAGCAAGCTTGGTATATTATAGATATCTCGAAAAAAACTTCACAGAAATGACCTATCATGTTCGAGGTTTCATTGCTTTTAGGTCAAATGACCAATGTTATGACAAGAATCACGACATAGTTTGTGATAATTTGCGCATTTTGTGCATGCATGTGCATCTTGGGATGCCGAACAATGTTGCAGGAGGAAGTTTTTATTTTCGTTGCTGAAAAAATGTATTTTCCATTTTTCTAGTGCGAAAAACAGGGCGTTTTGTGAAGCAACCACCAAATGAGAGTTTCAAAATGGTTCCACCCCATTTTTCCAAAATACTAGATCACCTTACATGGACAATTGCCCAACTAGAGTATCAAAAACCTTTCCGTTCACCCCTCGCAAAAAAGACAAATATCCGCCGAAATGGTGGGAAGTGGGTCTAATTTGAACTACAATTTCATTATCTAATGCTTATGAGTTTTTGAAAAAAATCATTTTTAGCTTCACAATATGCTATTTTATCAGAGATCCACTGAAATTTTAGCGAGGTTCATCCCTTAGCTAAGATCCTTAATGCCCGCCGTTTTGACCATAGTTTTAAACGGGCATAAGAAATTAAAAAACGGTCCAAACAAGGTGAATCCTTCGCATGGCGTAATATTATGTGACATAGTTGCAAGGAAAAATAGCAAGCTTGGTATATTATAGATATCTCGAAAAAACCTTCACAGAAATGACCTATCATGTTCAAGGTTTCATTGTTTTAGGTCAAATGACCAATGTTATGACATGAATCACGGCATAGTTTGTGATCATATGCCCATTTTGTGCATGCATGTGCATCTTGGAATGACGAAAAATGTTGCAGGAGGAAGTTTTTGTTTTCATCTCTCAAAAAATGCATTTTCCATTTTTCTAGTGCGAAAAACGGGGCGTTTTGTGAAGCAACCACCAAATGAGAGTTTCAAAATGGTTCCACCCCATTTTTCCAAAATACTAGATCACCTTACATGGACAATTGCCCAACTTGAGTATCAAAAACCTTTCCGTTCACCCCTCGCAAAAAAGACAAATACCCGCTGAATCGGTAGGAAGTGGGTCCAATTTGAACTACATAGAGTATATAATGGCGTGTTGGTTAGGTGGTTATGTTTAGAATAGAGTATATCAATAATTTCCTATTGTGTACTCATTTTCTATCTTTCTAGTAATCATCTAATCACCGGATCTAATATCTGTGCCTAATGTCTGTAGGAAAATAGTTCAGAAGCAGCTCGTTGTCTTCCTACTACTGTCTCTGTTGCGCTCCCTCTCTCCCGTCCGAATTATCAGGAGGATGCTGGAATCGCTTGAAGCTACCATCCACGAGCTTTCAGAGGCGCGAAATGGCTGCGGCTCCTCATCCACGATCCCCGGCGATCAGAATCGGGAGCTACTCCGTCCCATTGCACTAAATCTTCCTCATCCCTCAACCAACTCTATCCCTCCACAGGTGTAGCGCTGGCCCCTTTGCCCCTTCCCTGGTGTAGCGCCCTCCCCTCTGTCCATTCCCATCCATCTGCGGCGCCCAACCCTTCTGCCCCTTCCCATATCCTAGGAGCGACGCCGATGTTGTCATGGCGTATTCAGCAAGAAGTAGAACTCCACTGTACCGTTCCACCGTCGAAGGGACCTCCGGATCTAGCGACCTGGAGTGGATGGGCGGAGCTGCTCGTGAGAACGAAAGGCATCGGGGCACCAGAGAAGCTCTGCTCATTTCCTCCCTTTATTTGGAACCTTCTTTTACATAAGACCTGAAATTCGTGGTGTCGCTGGTTGATTCATGAAGTTCGGCGCCAGATTAAGACGAATTCCATGTCGGCCAAGCCAAGGGAGGTCGAGGACGATGGGGAATAGTCCCGGCGGCGAGGCGCTTCGGCGAAAAACAACGAAAGCATACCAAGCCCTCCACCTGTTTCCCCTCGACACCCATCGAGCGCCGCCAGCCCTCCGTGACCTTGCTCGCCTCCATGGTGCCGCCCTGGACCCTCCTGCTATCCCCCGTCTCCTCCGCCACCCTAGGAGAGGTCCGCCACAACCCCCAACAGGACCCCGACCCTCTTGCTAGTCCCTGCCTCCTCTGTCACCCTAGGCGAGCTCTGTCATGACCCCCAACAGGACCCCATCACCCGACGTTGTCGCATCCTCGACGTCTTCGATGGGTGGGCGTTGAGCATGATCGCCACCCAGATCTGCTTGCAATGGCCGCTCGGTCACTAACACAGGTCGGCGTTTGGTTTTTTTCCTTCTCGAACGGGTATTTTTATTTGGTGGTGGCAAGTGGTGTTATTTATTTAAACTGCGAGGGGCAAACTCATCAATTGAGGGCAGACGGAAATTTTTTGGCCGACGACGAACGCCCTCAATCTTTTTAATAGTATAGATTATTTCTACACCATGGTGGTCCCAGATGCCACGTAGACATGACAAGTAAGCAAATATGACAGATGGACATGACATGAAGTGATATTGTTGAGTTGGCAATCCTGTAACTTTTTTGTCTTGGAATTTAACCATAACAACCATTTAAATTGGTCGTAGTCTACCAAATAAAAGGCTCCAAACTAGTTCTATCTATTTATGACCTTTCTGTGTTAGGATATCATGACCTTCTTGACTAGATTGGTCATTATTTTTCAAGATTTAGACCCTCCTAAATTCCCTACGACCATTTGCTTCAGAATGGTCATAGATCTCTGACCAAAAAACCATGGTCGTTAAAATAAGGTCACTAGTGAGCAGATTTCTTGTAGTGAAAGTGGTCATTCTCTCTTGGAGCATATTTTTCGATATTCCCAACTTGTGCATGGTATCCTTGTACATGATGTTAATGCTACTGTTGTTGTCTATCAGCACCATGGAAAACCTGACGTTGATATTCGGCCCAATGAACGTCGGATCCAACACTAGCACATACGTTCTAGGACTCTGCATGAGCCTAGGGTGGTCCTTGATGCTCCAGGTAATTTCTTGTTCCGCCCAAGGAATATACCTCGTCACAGCCGACATTACTACGTTCACCTCCATATGTCGGTGCTACAAACTCTTTCTATCAGTTTCCTCTGTGGTTAACGCGTAGTAACTTTGGTGATGTTCTCTATACTCATTTCTGACGTCATGGCCATGATATCCTTGGTGTTGTTGTTGCTGATTATTCACCTAATGCACTGCATCCCTTCTCTCATGGTTCTCATGCCTCGATGGAGGTGGAGGCAACATTAGTTGATGTCCATTCCCCCAGTGAGTTGTTGCTGCCGAGGTTCATCATTCCGAGGTGCTTCGTGACGAGGTCCATCATGTAGAGGTGCATCGTGCTGAGGTTCCTGAGCATTCCCCGAGCCACTTTGCTCTAGCTTCCTCATCCACTCACATTGCCGGGTTATTCAGACTTGGCGTGTGGAACTTGCACGGCTGATCCAACATAGACTCAAACATGTATCTCGGCCTATCCTTTGTTTCCTTCCACTGTTTCTTCTGCTCTAGCGTCCAAGGTTTCTTGCCTTCTCCCTTTTGTTGCCATTGTTAGCCTCCAGTTTTCTGACACTGGTTGGTGCCGGCATTGGGCTGATCCTGATCCACAGCAGCCACTTGCTGCGAGCTGTACCGATAATATGGCCGGTCGTCTCTTCTCTTACCCTAGAAGTCATTGCGCCGTGATAATCCGGCACCCTCTCGAGGGTAATATTCATCATTGGACTCACTGGACATCATCCGAGGCTGCGTTGGATCACCCAAGGTGTACGAATCAGCAATCCGAATCATCTCAGCCAACATGGTTGGCATATCTCTCTGTAATCTTTGCGACAACATACTTGCATATCTGCACCCTTGGGTGAACCACGCAATAGCGTGTGATTCAATTACCCCTTCGCAGGAATTTCTAACATTGCACCAGCGAGTCAAGAATTCCTAGTCTGTCTCATTCAGTCTTTTCTTGCATAACAACAGAGTTTGTGGCCTATTCAGCCTCTTGTAGGTGCTCCAGAAGTTGTTGATGAATAGCTCCTCAAAGTCCAACCAACATTTAATGCTTCCTGGTGGCAAATTGTTCAACCAGACCCTTGCTAGTCCTTCCAACATCTGGGGCACATGTCTCACAGCCCATCTCAAGTTACCCGTGGCAATATTCACCAACTTTGCATAATCAATGAGCCAATCATCTGGCTTAGTGCTACCGTCATACGTCTTTGTTCCCTGGGCCAACTAGAAGTTCAGCACTGGCGGCTCCCTCATGATCCGAGGTACAAAGCATGCTGGACCCGGAGGATCCTACACTTCAATCATCTCCGACCTATAAATTCGGTCCAACTTCAGCCTTGCGTCGTCCAGCAGCAAGTTCTTGCTTCCCAATCTTGATCCAATCACATGATGCTCCGGCCTAGGAAATCCAGCGTCAGCCATCACCGAATAACCATCATTGTATCTATCTTGACCCAGACGAGCATTTTGCTTCTGCATTGCTGGGATAGCACTTCTCTCCTATCAAGGTGCATATTACTGCTGCTATTGCCGAGGTACATTTTGTCCTGCTCCCGCCGGATTATGCTATCCGGCATTGCTGTTGGCAGCATTTCCTTGACCGGCATTGCCTTGGTCACGGTTACCACGGCCAGCTTCACCCTGGCTAGCACTATGATGATCCTCATCAAGTTGCACTGCTTTTCCTTTCCATGCCCTTACCGGGTCATACGGAACCATCTGTTTGTCTTTTCTCCCTGAGGTTACCACCTCCCCTCTTCTAGGGCCATCATGAGGTGATGATGCAGCACCGGCGGACTTTGCCGGTTTATTCCTTACCGAATAAACTACATGTGACGCTCCGGGTTGCGCCGAATTTGCCTTGTTCATTTCCTCATTCTGCTGACATGCTACCCTTAGCAAATGGTAAACTCTCTCCTGTTGCCTTTCTCGGGCTTCTCCGGTCAAACCCTCTAACTCGGATGCGGCTGCATTGGCAGCCCTGAGGTTTTTCTCCGGGGTGCTATACCTCTCCAGCCCTGCTATCACTATAGTAGTTGTCTGTCCTGGCTAAGGCACATACTCCTTGTCTATCTCAGTGATCAGGTTCCTACCTCGGATTATTACCCCATCTATACGGTTTACCTTTGCATACTCCCGCCGAGTAATGTTCAGTGACTGTTGTAACTCAGCTACCTTTTTCGCCCTAGCTAACATTTTCTGCCTAGTCTCTTCTAGCTCGGCCTGTGCCTGAGTCGGATCTACCACTGGTGCTATAGGTGTTGCTAAGGTATCTATTGCCTGCTGTAGTACATTTTCTGGCCTCTCTAGTAGAAGGAATCTGGATCTTTCCTGCTTTGGCGTAGCCTCTAGCTCTGGCGCCAGGTCCTTGCTTGCTCCTATATCAGGTGCCGTTATCATGACCTCAACGCAGCTAGTAGGGCGAGTGATAAGCGAGCCGCGAGCAGCGCTAAGGGGTGGTTCGCCTCCCTCGACAACGTTCTACGGGTGAACATAGGACTTGTCGATGCTGACGTAGATCTTGTGAGTGCCAGGATTGATAAAGAGGCCGTTGCACGGAGGAGGACGTCCGTCGAAGATCCCAACATTGTCACTGACGTAGTCCAGTGCTCCAAAGCACAGAACGAGCCGGAGACGATGCGTTCGCCGGTGCCGATGATGTTTCCCATCCGTATTTTTACTCCTGCTAGCCCCGCTAGCCCCACGGTGGGTGCCAACTATCATGGTGGTGGCACGGCAGATGCTATGTATAGGTTAAAGATGGGGCCAATGAGCACTAGAGGAATCCAAGGAGGGATAGTGTGGTGATTCCACACAAGTGTTTGTATTTCTCTCTTGTATATGATGGATTACAGAGGCTCCTCGAGCTGTTCATGGGAAGGAAACTAGATATCTTACTACCCACCACTAATCTCTAGGGCTCTCCGTTATTAAAAAAGGTCGACCCTCTCTATGGAGGCCCTGCCCTTCCTTTTATAGGAGGGGCCTAGGTTACAATCTAGGGCATAGGTGGAAGTATATTCCCCGAATATGCTCTACGGTAAAGCAAGATGCCTATTTTACACTTTAACTAGCTGGTCCGGACTCTGGGCGTAAGCCTCCCTGAGCCCCTCTGTGGCGCAACGTCATTCGACACTGGTGGCGTCAGCCGATATTGGCTACGACCCCTATGAGCCACGCCCCGCTGGTCCTCTCCTCTGTCCGCTTCGCTCACACTACAGTGGACAAAGACCACCTTTTGACCAGTAAGATTCCTTCCTTCTCTTGTAAGCCAAGTGATAAACCGACTAGCGCCTGGCTAACTCGACCACTTGGGCACCTGCAAACAAGATATATCTAACATAGCCAACATAAGTTCTGGCCGGGTTAGCCCTAGTTGAACATCCACCAGGTCAGGTCATTCCGTAAGTCGGCCTGCCTTGAGGTGACTCGGCCAGCATACGCTTTGACCTTGCCATACCTCGGCTCACTTGGCCTTTATACCCCGGCGTGACCCTACCCGGGGGTATCCCCCAGTAACATCCCAAAACTCTAATCCAAGTGATCAAGATCCAAATCATCAAATTAGAGTTAACAAAAACTTTTCCATTTAAAAATATTAAAGCATTCATATGTGTGTGCATTTAAATGGGAGTTGATTTGAATTGCCATGATTAAGTGATCCATTGCTTGTAAAATGATTCTTAGGAGAAATAAACATCATCTAGATCTTTCCCAAACAAATCCCAAAGAAAAACAAATCAAAATGAATAAAAGAAAGAAATGGTCATTTGTGCCATTTTAACTACCATGCCTACTTTGGCTATTCCTATAACTCACTTCTTAATAGAAACAAATGTAGATCGTTGCACCCCTTGCTAGTACATGTAATGATGTACCAAGGCCCACTTTGTGATGTGCCAAAAACTTTCAAACACTAATTTTAAATGACAATTGAAAATTGAATGTAGTTCATGTGAGAAGATCCCATTTATTCAAAAACCACTCAAATGAGCTCCATTTTCAAAACCCAAGCAACCACAGAGGCTTAAGCATGTGTCTAGCAACCTCACCAAAAATCATCCAAAAATTCAAAACTTGAGTTCTTGCGGCCCTTTCTATAAACACCTGGTGGGCAGAATTCAAACAAAACCAAAAACACTATTTGTAGCAGTGTTTGGACCAAATTGGTCTCCCATTTTGCAACCACAGCCACCCAGTGCACTCCCCTACCCCTCTCTAGCCCGGCCACCCACTGTGCCACGACCAAATGGTCATGGCCATTAAGGCCGAGCACCATTGGGCACCCCCACCGGCGACAGCACGCCACAGTCGCCGCCAGCATCGTCCACCATGTCCAGGAGGTAGCCTATGGTCCACCTCCACCGCCCAACTAACCCCAACCCAAGGACAGTGACCAGGGAAGTCAGGAACTGCCGCGCCCAGAGACTGTCGGTCATGCCGACACCACCCACAGAGCGCGCATGGTCCCCACTCAGCCAGACCTCGCCTCGCTCTAGCCGCCCGCCTACACGATCACCACCAGCCTAGGAAGCTAACAGACACGCCCATTCCCCCGACCACGCCCCGTAGTCGCGGGTCGCTGCGAAACTCGCTGTCGGTAGAGACTTAGTGTGTGCAGCCCTACTCACCTCCCTCGACCACAAACCACTGCACACGCACCGCCATGACACTCGCCAGGGCACCGCCCACCGTCCTAGCGCACCGCCCACACCTCTAGCTCGCTGTGCCGTCGTCACCGGCGAGCACCACTCATACTCCTTTGCCGCTTCGCCGCGCCTATAAAAGGAGGACACCCCAGCACCAATTCGTCCCACCACTCTTATCCCCTCCCTCTCACAGCACTCGCAGAGCCCTACCGGATCAAGCCGCCGTCCGCAGCGCCAGAATTTCGCCGGAGTCTACCGTAGAGGAAGGAGAAGGGCGCTGTTGATCAAGGCCACCTCTCGGGATGCCACCGGTACCAGGAGAACCGCCGTCCTCGACTTGTTTGTTTGCCCGCCTCGCTGACCCTCACTAGAGCCCCGGTAAACCGCCACAGACCCCCACCGAGCCGCTAGGGTTCCACCTCGCCGACGACCTATCTGTCATCGATAATGATCCTCAGCTGTAGATCTTCCTTTTAATCTCACGACCCACATCGCCTCGTACCGCTTCACGTGTAAAGTGACAATGGCATGTGGACCCCCCCTTTTAGCTGTTCCCCGCGCCGCGGAGCGCCACTGGGCCGGCCCATTTTAGTTCACGCGCTAGCTCAGCAATTCAAACTTAGATTTTTCTAATTTAGTTTGAACTTAGTTATGTCCCCTAGTTTGAAAATCATTTTAGAGAGATTTACAAATCCAAATGGAGTGAATCAAATTGTTTTAGAAAGCTAATGAAAAGATCTATCCAAGCCCGTTGGATTTAATTCAATTAGAGTTAGATATCTCTCCTAGTAAAATTAACAAGACAGAAGCTTTTGCATGTTCAAACATTTTTATAAAATCAACCATGATAGCTTTTAAGTTGATTCCTACTCTCAAAAATTCCATTTAACCATACCTATCTGAATATATAATAATATTAAGGTTTACATGCAGTGACTTTGGACTAGTACTAAAATAATGCTATATAGGCATTTCTAGTCACTTTAAATCATTAAATATTAAACTTAAACCAAAGTAAATGTGATCCAACCCTTTAATCACATCCCACATGTTAGAATATGTGGTGAGGACATGTGTTCACATGATCCCATATTTTAAGTGGTGAATATTAAATCTTAGTTATTTTCAATGAGTAGAAATTATGTTTCTTAAATAAAAGGAAAGAAACTAGTTAATAAAATATTGTGATGCTTGTGATGATAATAGATCATCAAATGTGTGCCTTAGAATGCTAAGTAGCCTAGTTAAGTATTGTTTGGTGATTGTGTACTCCGTATGTATTTATAGACGATAGTACCGACCAAGCTTTCGAGGAGGAGGAGTTCTATCAAGAGGAGGAAGAGGAAAACTTCAACCACTGCACCAACTGTAACACCCCGTCCACTCCTGGGCCCGGGGGGTGTCACTCCTGGCAGCTTAAGAGGATATCTAAACTAACCCCACATACCAACACTAGTCTTTTATGCGCACTTTGTCCTCACTCATGCGCACCCGGTTACCCAATTCCCGGTCGATCACCCATCCTAGAATTGCTCTAGGCCAAGCACGCTTAATCTTAGAGTTCTTTTCGAATGAGCTTCCGGAAAAGAAGTTGCAACTTGTTGATATGAGTATCCTATCAATCCTATTAAGCCATGTGCCGGATCTGACGTACACCCACCCGTTAGAAGATCGATGCCCTCATCGATCAAGCACACCCCAGGAACGTTCCCTCTTGGCATGCGTATGTGCGTCTAGTGTCGGCACATGTGCCATGCTGTGTCCACTCCGGGCCACACGCGCCATGCTCCACCTATCCCGCCACTAACCCGCACACACCCGTGTAATCGCAAGGGTCGGCTCTGATACCACTTGTAACACCCCGTCCACTCCTGGGCCCGGGGGTGTCACTCCTGGCAGCTTAATAGGATATCTAGACTGACCCCACAGACCAACACTAGTCTTTTCTGCGCACTTTGTCCTCACTCATGCGCACCCGGTTACCCACTTCCCGGTCGGTCACCCATCCTAGAAATACTCTAGGCCAAGCACGCTTAATCTTAGAGTTCTTTTTGAATGAGTTTCCGAAAAAGAAGTTGCAACTTGTTGATATGAGTATCCTATCAATCGTATTAAGCCATGTGTCGGATCTCACACCAACAAAGGCAAGCTATTGTTAGCAAGCTAGAATTAAGCTAGAGGAATTAAGCAAGATGCATTAGGCATGCTTTGGTTATACCACTTTGACTATTACTTACCCCAAGTATTATTTCCTAGCTTTACTGCCATTAATTTACCAAAGTGCATTACTTATTTTGAAGGTAGCATAAATAGTATAAAACTTGACATATCTAGAGAACTTTAGATGTCATTCTATGGCATGAGATTGATCCCATCTTTCCACCTTAGTGAACACTCTTAACTTAGTAGATTAGAGTAGGTAAAAACTTGAGTCACTTTAGATGGGAGCACTTGGTGAAAAATGAATTATGCAAACCTTGGAATGATGAGTCATTCTATTGAGATTTTTTGACATGTGTTGAGAAACACAAATGGTTTATGATGATGAAAATGTTGAGGCATGAGCCTTAACCCTTTTACAAAACTGATGGTTGGATTCGGATGCGATACCATTCCAAATTACCATACAACCACAATACCTAAATTGGGTAAGGCTTAGCCGGAAGTTTATATGCATTAGAATTAGTTCCCTCGCGGGAGAGGTTTGAGCTGAGGCTACCTCTCAATGTTGTCCACCTATGCAGTGCCCAAGATGACAGATGGTCATGGTTGGGAGGCCATGCTCATAGGAGAGGTGCTTATACTAGAGTGTGGAAAGGTTATGTTTGATTATATGCATACTAAGTATGATGATTCAGGGTTATCCCTGTCAGATGTATCGAATCTTGTGGTGAAAGTGTACCACCTCTACAGAGTGTCAAACTATTCCAATAGCTGTGTCCGCGGTTATGGACAGTTGGAGTGGCCATACTGTTTTCTTGTCAGATGTTTTCAAAATAACTTATGAAAGGAATGATGAATCTTGACTTGACCACAACAGAGTTGTGACAATGACATTAGCTTCCCACCTTAAGTTATTCTAGAACTTTATTTTATCTTTCTTTGTTTCTGAACTCAGCTTAGGTTTCAAACTTAACTTGATAAATAAACTTAGAGTTAGCTTGTACACTAGAACTATCTTACTTGTTAGTGGTAGTTTGCGAGTACTTAAAGAGTACTCATGGCTTTTGTCCCTGGCTATTCCTATGGCCAGACTATGAAGGACACTACCAAGATGATGGGCAACAGGACGGCTATGATAACTAGGGCTATCTGCCTTCGTCAGCATTGCCTGTGCCCCTGAAGATGGAGCCCACCGCTACGCTTATTATTTATTCCGCTGCTTGTTGTATTAAGACTGGATCTTGAGATCCTTATTTGTGTAAGACCTTATCGATGGTTTGTAAGGGATGATGTACTGTGACATCCAATCCGTTATGTCTCGCAAAAATGGTAATCCTGGGATTGCGATGTATGACATAACATGCATCTGGGATTAAAAATCCGGGTGTTGACAAGTTGGTATTAGAGCCATCCTGACCATAGGAGACCCTAGTTAGAATGGACGTCCGAACAAAAACTTAATTTCAAAACCAAAGTGAGTATTTATGAAAAACTATTTCCTCTCTTACCCTTGGGAATTCATTCTTTCTCAAAAATTCATGTTCCTAAAATTCTTACATTACTACTTAAAATTTGACACACTTGATCACTTCACTAATTTCCTCATCCTTAATTCTTGTAGATGGAGACTCAGTTTAGCAAGTTCTACCAGTTGGGAAACGGAGGTCAGCTGATCTTCGAGAGGGAGCTAGATTCACTATCGGAGTTACTAGGACGCCCGCATCCGGAGTTTCTTGGAGCTCAACTTCCAGGACCCCCAGGAGGAGATTTACAGTGGCTAGTCCCCGCTGATCTTCGAGGAAGCATAGAAGCACCAATGTATGGGAGAATACAGTTCTCCGTGAGAGAGAACAACTGGCTAGATGGATTAGCCAGGGCAATGCATGAAGCTCTCGCACGTCTGTGTGCCCTCAGTGTCAACCAAATCGAAGGAACCCGTTTTGCTCACTATGCAAGACCTGACTTCATGGGAATGCCTATGGAGATGCCCAGTCACCCGGAGCTGAAGCGTCAAGTGGAGAACCTTGACTTCCTGCTATACGATTGCTAGAAAGAATTGGACAGTGCTAGGGGGTTCGCCAACCACAACCGTGCCATTGCCGCCCAGAAGGCCCAGACTTTCTCACTGCTTGTCAAGGACCGTCAGTCTCTTCGCCTCCAGCGCGAGAAGAAGGATCGCACCATCGCCCGTCTTCGCAAGAAGGTGGCCGACTTCGAGAAGACCGTCAAGGAGCAAGAAGCTCAGCTTGCAGCAAAGGAGGAAGAAGAGGAGGGTTTAGACATCCAGGGAGACATGGATTCTTACCTCAGCAATGATGACGACTTTCTAGAGGAGGATGCTGTGGACTTCTTCACTGACGATGAGGACGCCGACTTCATCGACAATGAGTAGATGCACTAGAGCACTGTCGTAGCATGAGATGTATCGGTCCCACTTTATCGTAGCTTGTAGAATGGTTCTTCAAACCATCTGTTTTCCTTTGTTGTTGTTGTTGTTGTGTGTGTTTGTATCGTGTGCTTGTTTGAATGAATGAAATGAAGTTAGTTGCAAAACCTGAGTCAAACTCAAAAGTTTTAGCTTTGAAACCAAAACCATGAACCTTAGAACTTTCCCTCTTACCCCTTTATCTACCTCAATCTTCAGATGACTCGTGGAAACCAAGGAGGGAGCAGCTCGTCGCAAGACCCAATGCTGCAGATCTTGTAGAATCTCATCGCAGACAGAGAAGCAAGCATGGCAGAGCGCAAAGCTAATCTAGCAACACTGCAACGGATCACCCAGATGGCTCTCAACAAGCAAGGGCATGGAAATCAGGATCATCATGGATCCAAACTCAAAAACTTTTAGAATACCAATCCCCCAATCTTTAACCAGGCTGAAAACCCACTAGATGCTGACAACTGGTTACAGACAATGGAAAACAACTTAGAAGTAGCAGGAGTTGATGACAACGAGAAAGTTCTCTTCGCCACCCACTACCTAGCAGGAGATGCAAGAGCTTGGTGGACTAGCATCCGTAACATGAACCATGGTCAAGTGATGACATGGGAAGCCTTCAAAATCAAGTTCAGCCGCACCCACGTGCCGCAAGGTCTAGTCACCAGAATGAGGGATGAGTTCTGCGGCTTGAAGCAAGGCAAAATGACTATGCTAGAGTACCGTGATAGATTCTTGTCGCTTGCCAGATATGCACCTGATGAGATCAACACGGAGTCCAAGAAGAAGGAGAGGTTCCTGAACAGACTGCATGATGAGATGCAGACTGTCCTCGTCAACATCCGCTTCGAGGATCTCGAAGAGCTAGTCGACTCTGCCATTCAGATGGAAGGGAAGATTAACCAGGCAAATGATAACCAAAAATGTCGTATGATGCAGCAATATGGATCCAGCAGTCACCAGAAGTACCGTCCCAACCCCTCACCAGGATATGCACCAAGGAACAACCGAACCCCAATGTCTCGCCCCAACTACCCCAACCGTAGCGGAGGAAATGTGAAGCCCAGAAGAAACAACCATCACTCCGGCAACACCAACAATTTCAACCGTGCCCCCCCAAGAGCAACAACAACAACACTGCACCCAGGCCTGGAAGCAATACGGTGCCCGTCGTAGCTAAAGACAAGTCTTAGGTCACCTGTTTCGAGTGTGGAGTGAAGGGCCACTATTCCAATGAGTGCCCGAAGAAGGCTGCCGCCACTGCCAATGTGAATGCCCCAACTCAACAGCAGCGTCGTGTTTAACCAGGGAGAAGATTTGCCCTAGGGAACCCTCACAATCGCAACAGTCATCACTTCCACATGAACGCCGAGGAAGCTCAAGAAGCGCTAGACGTAGTGCTGGGTATGTTTTCTGTCAACTCAGTTTTAGCAAGAGTATCGTTTGATTCGGGAGCATCGCATTCATTTGTCACCGAAGATTTTGCATGCACTAGTAAGATCCACCCAACCAACTTGAAGCATGTCATGATAGTTCAAATCCCTGGATCAACTACAAAAGCTAGAAAAATTTGCAAAGTTGTGCCTATCAGAATACATGGGATAGATTTTATGCCAACCTAATCGTACTCGGAACCAAAGGATTGGAAGTAGTACTAGGTATGGACTGGATGTCAATACATAAAGGACTGATAGACTGTGCTAAGAAAGCCATCACCATGACTAGTAGCTCTGGAGTAACAGTAGAGCATATATCTGAAACCTTACCCCGTCAATTCAAGTGCAACAAGGGTCTAGCCCTGCCCACCATTGACCAAGTCAGAGTAGTCTGTGAATACCCCGACGTATTCCCAGATGAATTGCCAGGTATGCCCCCGGATAGGGATATTGAGTTCATTATCGAACTAATCCCTGGAACCGGACCTATACCCCAGAGACCCTATAGCATGAACCAATCGGAGTTAGTGGAACTGAAGAAGCAGTTGGATGCTATGTTGGCAATAGGCTTGATTCAACCAAGCGCATCGCCATGGAGATCACCAGTATTATTCGTCGACAAGAAAGATGGAGGCAACCATCTGTGCACAGATTACAGAAAGTTGAATGACGTCACCATCAAGAACAAGTACCCCTTGCCAAAGATAGAGGATCTATTTGATCAGTTGACTGGAGCCTAGGTATTCTCAAAGATTGATCTTAGGACTGGTTATCACCAACTTAAGATTCGTGCAACGGATATTCCAAAGACCACCTTCACTACTCGCTATGGTTTATACGAGTATACGGTTATGTCTTTTGGATTAACCAATGCCCCTGCTTATTTCATGAACCTCATGAATAAGATCTTTACGAATTTCCTAGATAAGTTTGTAGTCGTGTTTATCGACGACATCCTTATCTACTCAAAGTCAGAAGAAGAGCATGAGCAACATCTGAGAATCATCCTAGAAACCTTGAGAGAGCATCGGTGTATGCCAAGTTCAGCAAGTGTGAGTTTTGGCTGAAAGAAGTAGGATTCCTAGGACATATTGTGTCTGCCGGAGGAGTCTCTCTTGATCCCGCCAAGATCAAAGATGTCGAAGAATGGGAAACCCCAACCACTCAAACCCAAGTCCGTGCATTTCTCGGATTAGCGGGATACTACCTCAAGTTCGTAGAAGGATTCTCGAGCATCGCTAGACCCATCACCCAATTGTTGAAGAAGGACAAGAAGTTTGAATGGACTGACAAATGTGAAGCCAGTTTCCATGAGCCGAAGAAGAGATCGATATCGGCCCCAATATTGATCATGCTAGATATCAAGAAGCAATTTGATGTGTATTGTGATGCATCCAAGATTGGTCTCGGATGTGTATTGATGCAAGAAGGCAAGGTTATCGCCTATTTGTCTCAACAACTGAAGCAGCATGAGCAGAACTATCTGACCCATGATCTTGAGCTAGCAGCCGTAGTTTTGGCATTAAAGACATGGCGTCACTATTTGATGGGTAATCATTGTGACATTTACTCATATCACAAAAGCTTGAAGTATATTTTCACTCAGAAAGAGTTGAATATGAGGCAAAGGAGATGGATAGAGTTAATCAAGGATTACGACCTTGACATTCACTATCACCCCGGCAAAGCCAATGTGCTAGAGGATGCTCTTAGCAGGTTGCCGTGTAGGCTGAACACCATGATCAAGGAGAAGCAGCCAAGTTTGTATGAGGAGTTGGAGCAGTTTAGAACTAAGCTAGTTAGCAAAGGATTCTTAGCTAGCATTGAACTTCAACCCACTTTGATTATCCAAATCAAGGAAGCCCAGAAGGGAAATGAAAGTATCGACAGAGTCAAACATCGTATTGGTACAGGAAAGGTACCTGGATTCACCGAAGACGAAGAAGGAGTTCTGTGGTACAAAGGACGTATCTGTGTGCCAGCAGATTCGGAGATGAAGCAAGTTATCATGAAGGAAGCTCATGATACTCTTTATTCTATCCACCTCGGAGGAACGAAGATGTATCAAGATTTGAAAGAGCAATTTTGGTGGCACAAGATGAAGAGAGAAATCGGAAGCTACATCGCCAAGTGTGACATCTGTCAAAGAGTCAAAGCAGAGCACCAGAGACCTGCAAGACTGTTGCAACCATTGCAGATTCTGGAATGGAAATGGGATTCCATCGGAATGGACTTTATCACCGGTTTGCCTACTTCCAGTAGGGGAAATGACTCAATCTGGGTCATAGTTGATAGACTGTCCAAGGTAGCCCACTTCATACCTGTCAAGACATCCTACCAGAGTTCGAAGCTAGTCGAACTGTATATTGCTAGGATTGTTAGTCTGCATGGAACCCCCAAAACCATAGTATCAGATCGAGGAACCTAGTTTACCTCGAGATTTTGGCAGAAAGTGGAGGAAGGATTGGGAACCAACTTGAATTTCAGCACCGCGTATCACCCGCAAACTGATGGATAGACTGAGAGAGTCAACCAAATCTTAGAGGATATGTTGAGAGCTTGTGTGTTGGAGTACGGATCAAAATGGGAAGACTGCCTGCCTTTCGCAGAATTCTCATATAACAATAGTTATCAAGCCAGTTTGCAGATGGCACCATTTGAGTTCCTATACGGAAGAAAGTGTCGCACCCCTTTGAATTGGTCGCAAGTAGGAGAGAGTCAGATCTTTGGACCCGACATTCTCCGAGAAGCTGAAGAGAAGGTGCACAAAGTCTGTGAGCACCTCAAGACCGCCCAATCCAGACAGAAGAGTTATGCTGACAAGAGAAGGAGAGACCTGACTTTCAATGTCGGAGATTTTGTATATCTCAAGGTTTTGCCATTGAAGGGAACACAACGCTTTCGTCTGAAAGGAAAGTTAGCCCCCAGGTATATCGGGCCCTTCAAGATTCTGAACCGTCAAGGAGAAGTATCATATCAACTGGAACTGCCAGGGGAGATGTCAGCTATCCACAATGTGTTCCATATCTCGTTACTTCGCAAATGCCTAGAAGTGCCAGAAAAGACTGAAGTTTTCAGGAACATCGATCATCAAGCTGTTGAGATCAACAATGACCTGACATATCATGAAGTGCCCATCCGTATCTTGGAGGAAGCTTACAGAACCACCAGAACCCAGAGTATCAAGTTTCTCAAGATTCAATGGAGCAACCATACTGAAGAGGAAGCCACTTGGGAGCGAAAAGATTACATTAGGATAGAGTTCCCAGATCTCTTTAGTTCCTAGTTTTCTTTCGGAAATCTCGGGATGAGATTTTGTTTAAGGGGGGAAGATTTGTAACATCCCAAAACTCTAATCCAAGTGATCAAGATCCAAATCATCAAATTTAGAGTTAACAAAAACGTTTCCATTTAAAAATATTAAAGCATTCATATGTGTGTGCATTTAAATCGGAGTTGATTTTAATTGCCATGATTAAGTGATCCATTGCTTGTAAAATGATACTTAGGAGAAATAAACATCATCTATATCTTTCCCAAACAAATCCCAAAGAAAAACAAATCAAAATGAATAAAAGAAAGAAATGGTCATTTGTGCCATTTTAACTACCATGCCTACTTTGGCAATTCCTAGAACTCACTTCTTCACAGAAACAAATGTAGATCTTTGCACCCCTTGCTAGTACATGTAATGATGTACCAAGGCCCACTTTGTGATGTGCCAAAAACTTTCAAACACTAATTTTAAATGACAATTGAAAATTCAATGTAGTTCATGTGAGAAGATCCCATTTATTCAAAAACCACTCAAATGAGCTCCATTTTCAAAACCTCACCAAAAATCATCCAAAAATTCAAAACATGAGTTCTTGCAGCCCTTTCTACAAATACCTGGTGGGCAAAATTCAAACAAAACCAAAAACACTATTTGGAGTAGTGTTTGGACCAAATTGGTCTCCCATTTTGCAACCACAGCCACCCAGTGCACTCCCCTACCCCTCTCTAGCCCGTTCACCCACTGTGCCATGACCAAATGGTCATGGCTATTAAGGCCGAGCACCATTATGCACCCCCACCGGCGACAACACGCCACAGCCACCGCCAACGTCGTCCACCATGTCCAGGAGGTAGCCTGTGGTCCACCTCCACCGCCCAACCAGCCCCAGCCCGAGGACAGCGACCAGAGCAGCCAGGAACCGCCGCGCCCAGAGACTGTCGGTCATGCCGACGCTACCCGCAGGGCGCGCATGGTCCCGCTCAGCCAGACCTCGCCTCGCTCCAGCCGCCTGCTTACACGATCACCACCGGGCTAGGAAGCTAACGGACACGCCCATTCCCCCGACCATGCCCCGTAGTCACCGGCCGCCGTGAAACTCACCGTCGACAGAGACTTAGTGCGTGCAGCCCCACTCACCTCCCCCGACCACAAACCACTGCACATGCACCGCCGTGACACTCGCCAGGGCACCGCCCACCATCCTAGCGCACCGCCCACACCTCTAACTCGTTGTGCCGTCGTCACCGGCGAGCACCGCCCAAACTCCTCTACCGCTTCGTCGTGACTATAAAAGGAGGCCAACCTAGCACCAATTCGTCACACCACTCTCATCCCCTACCTCTCACAGCACTCCCAGAGCCCTACCGGAGCAAGCCGCCGTCCAAAGCGTCGGAATTTCGCCGGAGACTGCCGCGGAGGAAGGAGAAGGGCGCCGTTGATCAAGGCCACCTCTCGGGATGCTGCCGGTACCAAGAGAACCGCCGTCCTCGACTTGTTCGTTTTCCCGCCTCGCCAGAGCCCCTGTAAGCCGCCACAGACCCCCACCGAGCCACTAGGGTTCCACCTCGCCGGCGACCTATCTGTCGTCAACGACGATCCTCAGCCGTAGATCTTCCTTTTAATCTCACGGCCCACATCGCCCCGTACAGCTTCGCCTGTAAAGAGCCAATGACATGTGGACCCCGTGTCAGTTGTTCGCCGCGCCGCCGAGCTCCACTGGGCCGGCCCATTTTTGTTCCCGCGCTAGCCCAGAAATTCAAACTTAGATTTTTCTAATTTAGTTTGAACTTAGTTCTATCCCCTAGTTTGAAAATCATTTCAGAGATATTTACAAATCCAAATGGAGTGATTCAAATTGTGTTAGAAAGATACTGAAAAGATCTATCCAAGACCATTGGATTTAATTCAATTAGAGTTAGAGATCGCACCTAGTAAAATTAACAAGACAGAAGCTTTTGCACCTTCAAATATTTTTTATAAAATCAACCATGATAGCTTTTGAGTTGATTCCAACTGTCAAAAATCACATTTAACCACACCTATCTGAATATGTAATAATATTAAGGTTTACATGCAGTGACTTTGGACTAGTACCAAAATAATGCTATATAGGAATTTGTAGTCACTTTAAATCATTAAATATTAAACTTAAACCAAAGTAAATGTGATCCAACCCTTAAATCACATTCCCACATGTTATAATATGTGGTGAGGACATGTGTTCACATGATCCCATATTTTAAGTGGTGAATATTAAATCTTAGATATTTTCAATGAGTAGAAATTACTTTTCTTAAATAAAAGGAAGGAAACTAGTTAATAAAATCTTGTGATGCTTGTGATGATAATAGATCATCAAATGTGTGCCTTAGAATGCTAAATAGCCTAGTTAAGTATTGTTTGGTGATTGTGTACTCCGTATGTATTTATAGACGATAGTACCGACCAAGCTTTCGAGGAGGAGGAGTTTTATCAAGAGGAGGAAGAGGAAAACTTCAACCACTGCACCAACCAAGGCAAGCTATTGTTAGCAAGCTAGAATTAAGCTAGAGGAATTAAGCAAGATGCATTATGCATGCTTTGGTTATACCACTTTGACTATTACTTACAACAAGTATTATTTCCCAGCTTTACTTCCTTTAATTTACCAAAGTCCTTTACTTATTTTGAAGGTAGCATAAAGAGTATAAAACTTGACCTATCTAGATAACTTTAGATGTCATTATATGGCATGAGATTGATCCCATCTTTCCACCTTAGTGAACACTCTTAACTTAGTAGTTTAGAGTAGGTAAAAACTTGAGTCACTTTAGATGGGAGCACTTGGTGAAAAATGAATTATGCAAACCTTGAAATGATGAGTCATTCTATTGAGATGTTTTGACATGTGTTGAGAAAGACAAATGGTTTATGATGATGAAAATGTTGAGGCATGAGCCTTAACCCTTTTACAAAACTAATGGTTGGATTCGGATGCGATACCATTCCAAATTACCATACAACCACAATACCTGAATTGGGTAAGGCTTAGCCGGAAGTTTATATGCAATAATATTAGTTCCCTCGTGAGAGTGGTTTGAGCTGAGGCTACCTCTAAATGTTGTCCACCTATGGAGTGCCCAAGATGACAGATGGTCATGGTTTGGAGGCCATGCTCATAGGAGAGGTGCTTATACTAGAGTGTGTAAAGGAAAGGTTATGTTTGATTATCTGCATACTAAGTATGATGATTTAGGGTTATCCCTGACAGATGTATCGAATCTTGTGGTGAAAGTGTACCACCTCTGAGAGTGTCAAACTATTCGAATAGCCATGCCCGCGGTTATGGACAGTTGGAGTGGCCATACTGTTTCGTTGTCAGATGTTTTCAAAATAACTTATGAAAGGAATGATGAATATTGACTTGACCACAACAAATTTGTGACAATGACATTAGCTTCCCACCTTAAGTGATTCTAGAACTTTATTTTATCTTTCTTTGTTTCTGAACTCAGCTTAGGTTTCAAACTTAACTTGATAAATAAACTTAGAGTTAGCTTGTACACTAGAACTATCTTACTTGTTAGTGGTAGTTTGCGAGTACTTAAAGAGTACTCATGGCTTTTGTCCCTGGCTATTCCTATGGCTAGACTATGAAGGAGACTACCAAGATGATGGCCAGCAGGACCGCTATGATAACTAGGACTATCTGCCTTCGGTACATTGCCTGTGCCCTTGAAGATGGACCCCACCGCTACGCTTATTATTTATTCCGCTGCTTGTTGTATTAAGACTGGATCATGAGATCCTTATTTGTGTAAGACCTTATCGATGGTTTGTAAGGGATGATGTACTGTGATATCCAATCTGTTATGTCTCGCAAAAATGGTAATCCTGGGATTGCGATGTATGACATAACAGGCATCTGGGATTAAAAATCTGCGTGTTGACACCCCCCCAACAATCATGGAGGAAAACATGATACTTTAGATACTAACACTGGAATTGTTACTCTTGGTTTAATACTATTTATTAAACTTCATGGAATAGACAAAGTTTGCTAAAAGTTTGCAATAGGACTTCTAAATTTTAAATTTACACAAAAAACAATATGATACAAGTTCGCAAAGTATATATCCAGAAATCTATAGTTCTATTATATCGATTATAACTAATCATAAGGTAGTAAACGGATGCCAATGTCTACAACAAAATATGCAAATTCACTTCGATTTAATTTATGTTAAATTAAGTTCAACTCTAATCATATTACTGCATGAAATCCCACTCAAAAACAACAACCATCGTGTCTTTTTGGTGATTACATGAACCAAATTCACTACATTAAGACTGATCATCACGTGAGTTAGTGTAGCTTCAATGGCGAACATCAAGATGGTCATCATATCAACCATATGACTCATGCTTTTCCTTTTGGTTCGTGTTCCGAGGCCATGTATGTACATGCTAGGCTCGCCAAGTAAGAACCTTAGTACTCGCGTGTGTAAACTGTCTTACACCCGTTGTATGCGAACAAAGAGTCTATCACATCCGATCATCACGTGGTGTCTCGAACCGATGAACTTTCTTAACGCTGCATACTACGGAAGAACACATTTTTATCTTGATATTTAAATGAGGGATCATCTTATAATGCTACTAAAGCGCCAAACAAACAATATAAGATACAAACAAACATCATATGCAAAAAGTGATATGATATGGTTCTTGCACTTGATCACTATCATGTGCATTGTGGTCTATGGAACTTACACTTTGGTATGTTATAATTTCCAAGAGCAATCCATACTATAAATTATAACATCACCATATCATGACACTTGCCCAGCAAAACCCAAAACTAGATGCTTATAATTTATCTTTTGCATGTTTTTACGTGGTTTAGGGCTTTCAGAGATAGAACCATTCTTACCTACGAACATGGAACCACAGCAATGATATTCAAATTATTAGCAACTCGTTGTAAATTAGATATTTACTATAGTAGGAGAGACAGACACCCACTAGCCACTTATGTAAAACTAGTTTCATGTAAAGTGTGGAACAAGTCTCATGTGCGAGGACAAGTAAAGTTAGTATGGGCCACTTCATCCCATTATGCCACCAATATACAAAACTACATAGATGCAATACCATGATCATCAACACCCACATACTCATATGTGTTCTACCCATGCAAATAATCTACACATAGATCAGGCTCTGATACCACTGATGGATTCGCAGCATAGAAAACAATTTTTTTCCTACGATGTGAAGTGCTAAGCACCAAGATCTATCTACCTAGATAGAATCAATGGGTGGATATACATCCATAGATAACATACCCTTGAAGAGTGACACAGCGTAACGAGGCTGGAGTCGTGGATGATGTAGTCGATCTCTTGGTGATCTCAAGATCGTCGGGAAGTCCAACACCGCAACTCAGTGGTGCATCCGTGATCGCACACACGTCCGGTCCTCCGACAACCTCCGCGTCCTCACTCCAGCGATGCAGCAGAAGCAACAACTACTTTCAGAGAAAGCCACCGAGAACATGTATCTCTCTAATCCGTGACCATGGGGGAATAATTCTAGAGGGAGAGAGAGAACCTTAACGAGGAGGTGTAAGATAAGAGGAGGGAGAGGAGGGCAGCCCCCTCCCATGGCTGACGTCCATGGAGGTTCCCCCACCTCTTCCATCATTCATGTGGGTGGAGCTCCCACTCACATAAATATGCCTCCACTTAAAATTCCACTCACCTCCATTAAATTTCTACCAAATTAATGCAAGCTCTAATTTAATAAAACTCTTTTATTTATTTTATTCAAATGTTTGTTAATTACTTGAATTAACAAACATTCACATAAAACCCCTTGAAACATTTCAATATCACATGTAGAACCAATTTCTGCAATTTCACCCGAAACAATTCCGGTTTCCATCGAAATGATTCCAGCTCTTTCTTAATCTTTATCTGAAACATATTTGCTCTAAATGATGTCGGTATGCCTTAAGTGTGTCACCATACGGTTCACGAATAATGCAGACATGATCGATACCCCTCTTCGATCAATATCAGCAGCGGGACCTGGAGATCCGTACTGACTCCCACACATTCAACAATGACCTATGAACGTGTGAACATTTAATGTTTGTAACTAAATCCCTTTGTCTCGCGATACATTACATGTCCGAGATTCAATCATCGGTATCCCCATACCTAGATTGATCTCGTTATCGACAAGTACCCTTTTCTTGTTCCCGTGATAAAATATTCTAGTGATCTTATCACATGCTTGCAAGCTACATCAATGTGATATCACTGAGAGGGCCTAGAGTATATCTCTCCGTCATATGGATGGACAAATCCCACTCTTGATCCATGAGCCTCTAAATAACACTTTCGTAGTATCCAAACCCACCTTTATTATAACCCTATTATGGTGTGACGTTTGATGTTATCAAGTTACTCTTCTAGTGTTAGTGATTAACATGATATCATGGTCTAAGGACTAAAGTTACTTCGTATGATGTCATAACAATTTTAACACAATTACTTTTATCGTATTGCTATTCTTCAGATGCATGTTCATCACAATATTCCACCAATATTGCGACCTCCTTATTAACATCATCCAATGTCCATGATCAGGAAACCTTGATCATCTTGTTAATCAACGAGATAATTTATAAGAGAGACATAACTAGGAACTTTTTATTTGTTTATTAAACACACATGTATTAACGCTTCCAATTAATACAATTATAGCATGAAAATTAAACATTTATCACAAACATGGAATAAGATAATAACCACTTTATTATTGCCTCTCGGGCATATTCCCTTCAGGAGGTTCGACTTCTCTTCCGATGTGTTCCTCGGTGGCGTTGGAGTTGGGTGGTGGCCACTGACATCGTTGGTTATAGGAAACCCTATTGATCGTTTTGTATTTCTTGGTCTCCTAGGTTTTTATCTACAAGTTTTCAGGGTAATCATTTTATTCTAGTTAGTTTTTAGTTTCCACACGTGTCCATTCATGTAAGTCGATTTTCCACTAATGAAATATATGTGGTTGCTCTAAAAAAAACACAAGAGACAATGGTGGCTTGGAAATTACATGGAGCTGAAAAATCCAGTTTTTTGGGCTTCAACTTAAATTCCCAGCTAGCCTAGTTGATAAACTGAAAAGAACTCATACTTATAGTGTGTTCAGTGGCTCAACTTCTCCCAATCCTTCGATCCAACTTCTCACTACTGACTCTAGCGTCTTGGTGGAATTAGAGTATCTCCACTCGCCCTTGTAAAGGCTTTCTGACATGGGGTTAACACGACAATACCTATTGTTATGGACTTGGGTTGTAGGGAAGAACGACACACTGGAGACTTCGTTGGCTAAGACAAACAACACGGGGACACGAGGTTTACCCACGTTCAGGCCCTCGGATGAAAAACCCTACTCCTGCTTGTCTGCTCTTGATTGATGGAGATCCGAAAGATTACAAGGGTGCCTTGATGGCTATGATGCACAGATTGAATCTGGCGGTGTATGAGCAAGAGATCGATGTCTAGATCTATTGTCTACTGTGGAAGATGTCCTCCTCGTTGGACCCTCCTAGCCTTTATATATGGGGAGGCTAGGTCTCAGGTACTAATACGAGTTGGTTACAAGTTGAATTCAAACTCTAGTCTTGAGATTTTCCTGTCTTACGCGCTTGTAGTCCGTGTCCATATGGGCTTCATTTCAGCCGAATCGTCATGGACGTCATGGACCTTGGCAGGTCGTTGACTGGGCCTCCCGTTGAGCAGCACCAGGTAGACTGTAGTTGGGTGCCTGTTGGGCATACCTATATTAGTAGCCCCCGAGTCTCCATCTTAATCGTAGATTTGGGTGAAGACTTAGTTGTCTTGACCTTGCATTTGGAGGTCGGAGTCGACAGTTGTGTTGAGTGCGAAGCACTCACCCGGAAGTTCACTCGGTCAGCCGGATTCATAGTAGTTCATAGGGATGCTGGTAAACGTGCCTAGTACGCTCAAAGGATCGGGACTTGTTAACTTCTTTAGGGCAAAAACAACGTCACCTACTCAAATTCGAGTCCCTGGAGTCGAATTCGAAAATTGTTGGCGTAGTTCGACTCATGCCATGAAGGCCTTACTGAGCCAAACTCCAGTTTTAATGCATATGTACCCAACGCATCCATTGGAATTTTCATCATGCCTACAGGCGTGGTATTTATCTGGTAGAGCACAGCGGATGCAGTTGCCAGGTCATCAGAATGTATATGTAGGTCTTATCTTTTCGTCGTAGACGCATCATCCGAAGGTTTATCACCGTGGAGGTGTTTCGGGTGGCCAAGGAGATGTTGTCTCTGAACTTGACATTGGAATGTAAGTGGCGGAGTCGCCAATGAGTTCGTTTGTTGTAAGTGAGTCAACATTGTGGACGCAGTCGACACAATGGAGGGTGCACGACCAGCACTCCCTATGAGAGTAGCCCCCGACTATTTGTTCAAGTCGTAGACTCAAGGAGAGACTTATAGTTGTTAGTTGAATGCGCGACCAACGCTCCCTATGGGAGTAGCCATTGAGTCCTCATTCGAGTCGTAAATTCGAATGAGGAATCAGAGCGTGCCACTCAAATATCTTGTACGTGCACGACCAGTACTCCAGTTTGGAGTAGCCCCCGAGTGTCTAGCGAAGACCATAGCGGGTCAACAGAGTCAAAGAAGACCCCGAGCGTAGAGTCGATGCGACACACAAAGTCGACGTAGAAGCGGGTAGGTGTATCCCCCGAGTGTAGATTCAATGCGGTTGACAAAGTCGTCGAGGTGAACGTGTGGTCGAGGTCGACGGAATCGTGCGGCGGATGTAGTCGCGGCGGACGTGGACTCGCATAGCAGTCGGAGTCGATGCGACAACAGGTTGCCGAAGCCGATGGCATATCGGGTTGTTGGAGCCGATGGGGGTAGCAAGTTATTGAGGTTGGAGTCGATCCGACGGTGGGTCACTGGAGCCGATGGCTACACTAGGTCACTGAAGCCGATGACCGTAGTCGGTCGCCGCAGCCGATGGCGGTAGCGGGTCGCCTGAGCCGAAGGAGTCCCCGAGTCGCCGAAGCCGAAGGACGTTGCGGGTCGCACGGCGGAGTCGAAGGAGTCCCCGGGTCGCCGGAGCCGAAGACCACTGCGGGTTGCATGACGGAATCAAAGGAGTTCCCGGGTGTAGAGTCGACGCAGTCGGACGGAATCGCACGAACGGCGTTGACGTGACGGAGTCGGCGCGTGGACGAAATCGATGTGACGGACTCGTCGGACAGAGTCGTCCCCATATCTTATGTGTTGATTTTGTACAAATTATTGAGATGTCTTGATTAATAAATCTGCACTTGTCTGTTTGCCGGTGTGGCCGTACTGAATTCCTTTTTTTCCTAAACTTAATCCGTCACAGATCTGTCGTTTGAACTTGGCAAACCGATCCGCTGAATCTTGTTTCCTCACGGAGTACAATATCTAATTAGTTTGCCTTTGTTTATTTTTCGTTTGCCTGAACTGCGTAATCCAAAAGGATTGGGCGTGGCTGATTAATGTTGGTATATGTCTCTACTACTGCGGTACTTGAGCCTCCTTGAAACGGCTATCGTTCCGGACCAATATCTTGCCGAAATTGCTTCATCTACGACAAATAACGTCTGATTTTTTAACAATGCTACTTCCTCCACAGCGCCGTTCTTCTAGACCACATACGCTAATTAAGCCTTTCCTTGTGCAGTGCCGCATTCCCTATGCCCTGCTATCTCAAACCCGAAACACAGCTCTTGGAGCTTGTCGGTGGCAAGCATCTCCACTCGTTTGTGCTCCAGGGGTTGTTTTTTATGTAAGGGAGAAAAATTTAGGTCTGAGGTGCGCCGTTCTAGTCATTATCCTAAGGGCACAACATCGAAATAATTTCAACATGTCAAAATACACATGAACTTTCACGAAATTTAGTCGAAATTTACATATATTAGAGGGAAATTTGACATACATAGATAAGTCCGGTGATATTTAACTAAAAAAAGATAGAAACAGTAGAAACCGCCTAGATCATGCCTAGGCGGCGGTAGAACTCCTAGTAGTTGTCGTCGTCGTCTTCGTCGCTCGACGGCTTCGAGGCGTGGCTACTAAAGTCCTGCCCGGCGTAGTCGTGGCGCCCCTTCTGCGACTGGCTCTGCCCAGCCTCGTCCTCAACGCCGCGTGCATGACATCGGCGCACGGCGCGCTCCAAAGATGGCGCTGGCCCTTGGACTCCTCCAACTCGAACTCTGCCCGCGACCAAGTGAGCTCGTCGGGGAGGGACATCATGGGACGTCATCGAGCGACTCCGCAATCGCCATCTTGAGGCTGTAGTCGTCAGGGTCACCCGACGCTTGCAGCTTGAGGGACGTCTCTCGATGTAGTCGCATGGTGGCGACCACTTCGACGCGGGCTCCTTCTTCGGTCAGACCATGCGGAGGTGGCCGTGCGGTGGTGACTGTTGGGCCAGGCAGAGAAAACAAAACTTTTTCCTACGCGGTGAACCCAAGATCTAGCTGAGGTTATAGGCCACGAAATTTACCACTAGACGCGCGGT
The DNA here is from genome assembly GCA_916181665.1 of Avena sativa. NCBI lineage: Eukaryota > Viridiplantae > Streptophyta > Magnoliopsida > Poales > Poaceae > Avena > Avena sativa. The sequence continues at coordinate 534,223,085 of OV702289.1, read as the reverse complement.
TGCGGAATCCATGAAGCATGTCGCTTGATGCAGTGCAGTCCTCACGATCCGTTCCGATCCACGATCGTCGAAGTGCTGAACATACAACACCTCCGTCAGTATCCACACGTACGAGGAGGAGCGCCGGCGATGGACTGCTAGGTCCGGTACGGCGGCGACAGGACTGGACTGGAGCTAGGTTTTCCAACACATGGAGTGACCTAACCGTGTGCTCTAAGCACCTGCGCCCCAGCTTATATAGGGAGTGAAAGTTGGCTCCACTCACTTGTGGCCCATTCACTAAAAGGCCTATATCAGTCACTACGAGTCTAACTCACTGACTCTGTCCATTTCCTTTTTGGGTCCAACCCAAATATGCTCCCGCTCTTAAGTGTGTGACCCGACAGGCTCATGGTGACCCGGACACGATCCGAGTCTCACTCGTGACCGATCAGTTGGTAGCCTCCTAGCAGAACGTGCCAACTCCTAAGTACCAACGAGTCATGACGACATACCTTCCAATGCGACTTTCGTCTGAGTCCCATTTGCCTGACGATATACCTTGTCGAACTATAAGCGAATAATCGTCATCCCTTAAATAGTTCGACTCTCTTTCTCGATCCGAGATAAGTGATTCATCCGACTAACTCTTAGTCGGTCGCCTCGGTTAACACTTAACCGAGTCACGCATGGCCATGCTCTCCGAATCATATCTTCCGAGAGGGCCCAGAGAATATCTCTCCAGATGAAGGGGCAAAATCCTATCTCGGTTATTCACATCACGCAGCTTGATTCTCAGTCGACCCGAACTCCGCCTTTATAACTGACCAGTGACGGAATATCGTTTGACAGAACCTAAGTCGGTGATCCTCAACTCGGATTGTGCAATAACCTCATGTCTAAGGATTACATTGATTGAGATATAGAAATGACGACTTATTCGTTGTATCTCAATATGGGTCAGTCTGACTCGCTAAACTCTTTAGCCGAATCCGTGTAAGTCGGAATAGCATCTCTATGCCCATGACAAGTGGAACCGAGTCATAAGTCGACTTTCACATTAGTCTAAGTTGTGTGTCCAGCACAACCTCAACAACCAAGGACAATCAGTATAAACAACATAAATATATAGTTCCATAATCGAATCACATATTCAATGATATATATCAGTACTTCATAGATGGACAATAACTTTATGAATACATTAGAAATAACATCATACATGATTGCCTCTAGGGCATATTCCCAACAGTCTCCCACTTGCACTAGATTCAATCATCCAACATCACATGTCTAGGCATCTAATGCCCATAGCTCTCAGGTGCACCTCATGCTTCGGCTGTGGAAGTGGCTTTGTCAACGGATCCACAATGTTTGCATCCGTGTGTACCTTGCATAACTTGATATCACCTTGATCCACGAATTGGCGAATATGGTGGTACCGCATGAGTATATGTTTGTTCTTCTGGTGTTGTCTAGGTTCCTTGGATTGTGCTATAGCACCATTGTTGTCACAATACATGTCTAACGGATTGGACGAGCCCTGAACCACACCGAGATCCATGAGGAAATTCCTCATCCAAACGGCTTCCTTTGCTGCCTCAGAGGCAGCAATATACTCATCCTCTGTCGTAGACGCAAACACCGTCTCTTGCTTGGAACTCTTCCAGCTCACAGCCCCTCCGTTTACCACAAACACATATCTGGATTGCGAACGAGAATCATACAAGTCAGTGAGATAACTTGCATCCGTGTAACCCCTTACACTGAGTTCATCCTCAGCTCCATAAACCAGGAACATATCCTTAGGCCTTCTCAAGTATTTAAGGATATTTTTAGCCGCTGCCCAGTGGATTTCTCCAGGGTCAGCCTGGTACCTGCTCACAACACTTAGAGCATAGGACACATCCGGCCTAGTACAAACCATAGTGTACATGATGGATCCGACTACAGAAGCATACAGAATCGTACTCATACGACTTCGCTCATCAGTTGTCGAAGGACACTGAGTCTTGCTAAGTTTCACGCCATGGGACATCGGTATGAACCCCTTCTTAGACGATTCCATGTTGAACTTCTTCAATACTTTGTACAAATATGTACTTTGCCTCAATCCAATGAGCCGCTTTGATCTATCTCTATAGACCCGGATTCCTAGTATGTAAGTCGCCTCACCCAAGTCTTTCATCGAAAAACTCCTTTCCAATGATACCTTGGTATCTTGCAACATCTGGACATCATTTCCAATCAGTAATATGTCATCCACATATAAGATCAGAAAGTTTACTTTGCTCCCACTAAACTTCTTATATAAACAAGAGTCATGATCACTCTTGATGAAGCCAAACGATTTGACTACCTCATCAAAGCGAATGTTCCAACTCCGAGATGCTTGCTTCAACCCATAAATGGATTTCTGAAGTTTGCATACCTTGTCAGCATTAGCCGGATCGACAAAACCCTCGGGCTGTATCATATACACGTCCTCGGTTAAATTTCCATTAAGGAAAGCCGTCTTGACATCCATTTGCCATATCTCATAGTCGAAATAGGCTTCTATAGCTAATATGATCCGAACTGATTTAAGCATCACCACGGGAGAGAAAGTCTCATCGTAGTTAACTCCTTGAACTTGTCGGAACCCCTTCGCGACAAGCCGTGCCTTATAGATAGAAACATTTCCATCCATATCAGTTATCTTCTTAAAGACCCATTTGCACTCGATGGATCTTGCACCGTCTGGCAGATCAACCAAGTTCCAAACTTGATTTTCATCCGTGGACTTTAACTCGGATCTCATGGCTCCAAGCCATGACTCAGAATCAGAACCCACCATCGCTTCCGAATAATTTGCCGGCTCATCACTGTCTAACAATAACACATCACGAACCCTTCGCAATCTTGCCGATCTTTGAAGTGTCGGTGCTGTTTCCGGCTAAGGTACCATGACCAGATCAACCTCCAAGGATTTTGCCGACTCGCTACTGGCCGGTACCTCTCGAATTTCTTCGAGTTGCACTGTGCTCCAACTGACTCCCCGACTGAGAAACTCTTTCTCAAGGAAGACACCGTTCCGAGCGACAAACACTTTGCCCTCTTCTTCGTTGTAGAAGTAGTAACCCAAGGTTTCCCTCGGATACCCCATGAAAATACACTTATTCGATTTATCTGTACACTTGTCCGACTAAAGTCGCTTGACAAAAGCTTCACAACCCCAAATCTTAAGAAAAGACAAACTCGACTTCTTGCCAGACCACATCTCATGCGGTGTCTTCTCTACCAACTTTGATGGTACTTTGTTTAGTGTGAATGTTGCAGTTTCTAGACAATAACCCCAAAATGATAAAGGCAGATCTGTCCGACTCATCATTGATCGTACCATGTCCAACAAGGTCCGATTTCTCCTTTTCGACACACCGTTTCTCTGTGGTGTTCCTGGAGGAGTGAGTTGGGGAACTATTCCACAACTCTTCATATGGTCATCACACTCATGGCTCATGTACTCACCTCCTCGGTCCGATCGAAGAAACTTTATTTTCTTGCCGATTTGATTCTATACCTTATTTTGGAATTCCTTGAACTTTTCAAAGGCTTCCCACTTATGTTTCATCAAGTAGATATATCCATACCTACTCAAATCATCAGTGAAGGTAATGAAGTACTCATAACCACCTCTAGCTGTCGTGCTCATTGGGCCACATACTTCACTATGTACTAGTCCCAATAAGTTGGATGCCCTTTCACAACTCTTTGCAAAAGGTGTCTGGGTCATCTTGCCGAGTAGGCAGGATTCGCATGTCTCGAACGACTCCATGTCGAATGAAGTTAGGAGTCCATCATCATGGAGCTTCTTCATGCGTTTCCAACTTATGTGACCAAGCCGACAATGCCAAAAGTAAGTCATATTCAGATCATTTGGTTTCAACCTTTTCACATTTATATTATAGACAGATTCACTATCAAGATTCAAAATAAATAACCCGTCCTGGACGGGTGCAAAGCCGTGAAACATATCATTCAAATATAAAGAACAACCATTATTCTTAATATTCGACTCAAAGCCTTGTCTCATCAAACATGAGGCAGAAATAGTATTTCGACTAAGCACTGGATCATAATAACAATTATTCAGCTCCATTAAGAATCCGGAAGGTAAATGAAGTTGCATCGTGCCGACTTCCAACACAGCGAATCTCGCTTTGTTGCCGACTCGAATGTCAACCTCGCCTCTCACCATGCTCCTAGTTCTTAACAGTCCCTGCAACGAGTTGCAGATGTGAATAACTGATCCGGTATCATATACCCAAGAACTACCAGGTGCATCAGCAAGATAAATGTCTACAACATTTCAAATGAGCGTACCTGAGCCGGAAGTCCCATCTCCACTCTTGGCTTTATTAGCCAGATATTTGCTGCAATTCCTCTTCTAGTGGCCATCCGCCTTGCAGTAGAAGCAAGTGGATCCGGCTGCAGGTGATGGCTTAGTCCCTGAGGAAGCGCTTTGGACCGGGTCCTCAGCCTTACCTCCAAACCTAGCCTTCTTCTTAGTCCAAGAACTCTTCTTGAACTTAGCCTTATTCTGTACCATCAACACTTGACTAGCACCTTTCTTGAGATCCGCCTCAGCCTTCTTGAGCATCCTATGTAATTCAGTGAGCTTCTTATCCATACCATGCATGTGGTAGTTCGATATGAACTAACCATACGCACTAGGAAGAGAGTTCAGAATTATGTCCGTAGCGAACTCTTCGCTAATGGGGTAGCCCAGCCTTTCCAGAGACTGCACGTAACCAACCATCTTGATCACATGCGGACTCAGTGGATCACCATCCTTAAGCTTGCATCTCAACAAGGCCTGAGAGACTTGATACCTCTTAGTCTTTGCCTGAGCCTAGAACATACTTTTGAGGCTTTCAATCATATTGTAGGCCTCAACATTCTCGAACTACTGCTGCAAGTCCGGTTCCATGTGAGCAAGCATAAGATAGCTAATATCCATGGATTCATCACAAATCCGACGGTAGGCATTGGTGGCTGCGACAGTCGCATTCTCATTCGGCTCATCTAGATGTGGGTTGTCTAGGACATGGTCCCTTTTTTCTTGCTTGAGAACAATTCTCAAATTACGATACCAGTTGGTGAAGTTAGTTCCATTTAGCTTATCTTTCTCTAAGATGGTTCTCAAAGCAAAACTTGAAATCTGAGGGAGACTGCTAGGCGCCATTGATCTACAATAGAAAAATTTGCAAAACACTTAAGACATGTATTCATAAAAGAGCAAGCATATTAAACACTTTATTACTTATGCTCTCACTAGAACCAACACCCCTCCAATGGTTACTTAGTGATTCAGGACCCTAAATAAGCAAGCCGACTAGTGAGCTTTTGCATCACCGCTAGCCGTTAAGTGATCTAGGTAGACAACTCCTTGTCAACTGTATCTCATACGACTCCTGTTGGATGGGTGGCATCACATGCCCCGGCTCCCATCCGACTTATACATCGACTTGCATGCCATCCGGGTTCTCCAAACAGCTACACTAGCTTGTAAAGTAAATTATATAGAGAATCCGACACGCAGGTCATTATACAATAAAATGACAGCACCTAGGCTCCAGCGGGCTGACAAAAACCGTGATACGTAGATCACGTATGGATTACACACATCACATGCACATAAGCCATATCATTCACAACATCATCCTGCAAAACACAAGTTATGCATAGATACGATATCTACCGGCGTTGTGAAAACTCGCAACGACATCTAAGGCGCTACGACAGGGTGAAGCCGGCGGTCCTGCATCCGGGTTTACGTGTCACAGTCTACCCCGATGACGGAAGCCGACCAGTAGGGGTATGTCGTTCCACGACCTTAGCAGTTAGATCACGGAAACCAGGTCATCCATTCCCCCGAGTACAGTTGATCCAATCAACTTCGTACAAAACTGATCTATCTCATAGATCGACCACCAAATCTGCAATTAGATCCAATCTAACACCAACCGCATATCACATATGCACGATCTCGAGCCTAAAACCAGAAGCTAATGCTTTGATACCACTGTTGGGCCACGCATAGAAAACAAAACTTTTTCCTACGCGGTGAACCCAAGATCTAGCTGAGGTTATATGCCACGAGATTTACCACTAGGCGCGCGATTGCGGAATCGATGAAGCACGTCGCTTGATGCAGTGTAGTCCTCACGATCCGTTTCGATCCATGATCGTCGAAGTGCGGAATGTACAACACCTCTGTCAGTATCCACACGTACGAGGAGGAGCGTCGGTGATGGACTCCTAGGTCCGGTACGGCGGCGACAGGAATGGACTGGAGCTAGGGTTTCCAACACATGGAGTGACCTAACCGTGTGCTCTAAGCACCTGCGCCCCAGCTTATATAGGGAGTGAAAGTGGGCTCCACTCACTTGTGGCCCATTCACTAAAAGGCCTATATTAGTCACTTTGTCCATTTCCTTTTTGGGTCCAACCCAAATATGCTCCTGCTCTTAAGTGTGTGACCCGACAGGCTCATCGTGACCCGGACACGATCAGTTGGTAGCGTCTCCTAGTAGAACGTGCCAACTCCTAAGTATCAAAGAGTCATGACGACATACCTTCCAATGCAACTTTTGTCTGAGTCCCTTTTGCCTCACGATATACCTTGTCGAACTATAGGCGAATAATCGTCATCCCTTAAATAGTTTGACTCTCTTTCTCGATCCGAGATAAGTGATTCATCCGAATAACTCTTCGTCGGTCGCCTCGGTTAACACTTAACCGAGTCACGCATGGCCATGCTTTCCGAATCATATCTTCTGAGAGGGCCCAGAGAATATCTCTCTAGACGAAGGGGCAAAATCCCATCTCGGTTATTCACATCACGCAGCTTGATTCTCATTCGACCCGAACTCCGCCTTTATAACTGCCTAGTGACGGAACATCGTTTGACAGAACCTAAGTCAGTAATCCTCAACTCGGATTGTGCAATAACCTCAGGTCTAAGGATTACATTGATTTAGACATAGAAATGACGACTTATTCGTTGTATCTCAATATGGGTCAGTCCGACTCGCTAAACTCTTTAGCCGAATCCGTGTAAGTCGGAATAGCATATCTATGCCCATGACAAGTGGAACCGAGTCATCAGCCGAATTTCACATTAGTCTAAGTTGTTTGTCCAGCACAACCTTAACGGCCAAGGACAATCAGTATAAACAACATAAATATATAGTTCCACAATCAAATCACATATTCAATGATATATATCAGTAGATCATACATGGACAATAACTTTATGAATACATTGAAAATAACATCATACATGATTGCCTCTATGGCATATTCCCAACAGTGAAAACGTGCGGATGGTAACGCTGCCGCGTGAACGGTGCGTGGACGCGACGGTTCGGGCTTCACCTGGTGGGAGGGTTGTTTCCGCGGTTTTTCTTTGATCCGATGCTCCCAGGCGCCCTGCCACACTAGATTCCACCGGATCAACCAAGCGCGGCGCTACCAACGGCTACTGCTCTCTGGCCGACGGGTGGTTTCCGTTAATTGTTTAGGCTATTTTTCGGTGTCTTCTTCGGAACATTGAGGTGGAGGCTAGGTCTCGAAGTTAGAATAAGATTATCCCGGCTCTATCCTCGATCCAGTGGTGCATCTAGCGCTGGCGGAGGGCGTGTGGAGTCATGTGTCCGGCGGATCTCTTGGGATCCAGTCGGTTTTCAAGTACGTTGGTGTGATTTTAGGTCCGTCCCGGCTTTGGTGCGTTGGTCCTTCACGGCCTTAGCTCGACGACTTTCCGTATGTCTGTTACAACAAGCTCTGCTACGACAAGGTTTGCCCGGCTCCGGTGATGGAGGAACAAGGACAGCGGCGCGTCTTCGGCTCGCACTAATATTTGTAGTCGTTGCTAAGTGGTCCAACCACTATTTGTATTTTTTTTTACTTTTGAGCATCTATGTACTGTTGTTGATAATTTTTAATAAATCGGTGGAATTTTGTAAAAAAAGCTACTAGCCTCATTGACCGATCTTTACGGTCATGAAAGCAGGTTCAATTCGATCCAAAGTCAGTTTTCGTTGACAGGATTGAGGAACGCTCACAACCACGTGGGATCGTACGGGTGCTGGACATACTTTGTCGTACGTATAGCAGGGCCGATTTCTTGCTTCCATGTATTGATTTCTCTGGCGCTCGACTGCCCGATGTTCCAGACCGATTCTTTCGTTGTTGTTGCATGCAGACGGCTCACATCTTGGATCGACGAGAGGACCCGCTAGACTTTTTGTGACGCATGTTTAGCGTCTATACAGGTTGAGTCACTATCCTGCTGTGCTGGTCGGTTTTCACTTTTTATTCAGTTTGGTAGTCTCCTCAGCTAATTTGAGATAGAATCGGATCTCGACCGCATGTTGAAGTTGCGTGGACAAGCCAACCTCCGTTCAGCTGCGCATTGTTTCCACAGATTGCCGGATGGTGACACGTTCTGCCGTCGGATGACGGGCGCCGATCTGGCCACACGCCCGAGTGTAGAACACGGTGATGAAGCCTTCGCAAACTCACGGAGAGCTGACCGTGACGAAATTGAAAACGCCAGCATGGACAAGTCGGTCGATGGTGTCAAAGTAGATTTGTTCCCTAGAAACGCGAATCGCTAGCGATGGAACCGCCAAAGTCGTAACATCAGCACATGGGTTTCTCATAGACAACACCAATTGACGTGGGGTTAACATGTCAATGTCTATTGTTATGGACTTGGGTTTTAGGAAAGATCAGTGCATTAGAGACTTCATCGGCTAACAGACAAACCATACTCCTGCTTTCCTACTCTTGATTGATGGAGATCCGAAAGATTACAAGGGTGCCTTGATGGCGATGATGCGCAGATTGAATCTGGCGGTGTATGAGCGAGATATCGACGTCTAGATATATTGTCTACCATGGAAGATGTCCTCCTTGTTGCACCCTCATAACCTTTATATATGGGGAGGCTAGGTCTCAGGCACCAATACGAGTTGGTTACAAGTTGGATTCAAACTCTAGTCTTGAGCTTTTCTTGTCTTGCGCGCTTGCAGTCGGTGTCCATATGGGCTTCATATCAGCCGAATCGTCATGGGCGTCATGGACCTTGGCATGTCATCGAGTGGGCCTTCCGTTGAGCTGTACTAGGTAGGTTGTAGTTGGGTGCCCGTTGGGCATACCTATGTCATCTCTTAAGTAGTTTATGGGGGCGTCAACGGAAAAAAAACTCCTAATCGCCTCCCCCAAAATGGATTTGGCACCGGCACGTCCCAACAAATCATCTTGCGCCCCTAGGCTGATCCCAACCCAAGGGGGGCTAGCGGGAGCACCGAATGGCGCTGAAAAAGCGGACAGTCCACCCTTGCAAGTGGCACATCAACCTTTTCCCTCGAAAAAATTAGCTTCCCACCTTTTTTCCTCCACATCAACCCTTTCCCCTCCTCGCCGTCCACTATAGCCATTTCCCCTACTAGACGAGATCCGCCGCCGCCATGCCACTGAAGAGGTACCAAGCTCCCCGTCTGTTGGTGGCATGCTGCCATCAGCGAGGAAGGGAAATGGCAAGAAAGGCAAGAAGGAGTGGCCAGAGGGGATGTCCAATGTCGAGTGGGATTTCGACCTCCAACCCTAGAGGGTGGAGAATGTCCACCGCCGAGGAAGAGAGGGAGCACAACACAAAGCTGCAAAAGGCGGCGGAGGTGTAGCTGACGGAGGATCAGACGCCTGCTCTGATGGCGCAGAGGGCCGCCTCCATGTCGGGGTTGGTGGTGCCGTCTCCTAGCGCTGGCCAGTACATGGACGACGCATGGGGAGCCAAAGTAGCATCTCGTCGCCATCGTTGTCAAGCATGATGCCGTCCTCCCCATCGGTGTTCCACGAAAGCCAGGGGAACATGACGCCACAACTCTCGTGTTTCTCACCGGGCTGCAATGGTTTCGATCCACTCGTCGGTTTCAACCCCAAGACCTTCAACACCGATGCCTCCAACTCACCTACCCACCACCACCCTCTCTTCAACGGTGCCTGGCTCCATGATGAGTCCAAAATTGATGCATATATAAGTATATAAATTATTTATATTGTCACTCATTACTTGATACATCTATGTACAACTATGCCTATTATGCATTGATTTCTAGTTTTCATTCATTTTTACATGGACTTTACACATTAGTAGTTTTATTAGGATTTTATTACCTTTATCTTGTATTTGATTTGTGTGTAGGTGCCATGGAGAATTATGGATAAATGGGGCCATAAAGCCCTCCGATGTCTTTGTTTCGTCAAACGAAACAACATTTGTGAAGGTCCAATAGGCATATTCGGCCCCTAGCTCCGTCGGTTGGTAAAACCAACCTCCAGATGCCTATTTATAGAGGGGAAAACCCTAGAACAGGGGACATAATCCATCCACGCCCTTGGGGCGGAGCCTTGTTGCTCCTCCCTATCCATAGCCGCCACACACCTCCAAGCACAAGATCTCCTCCAACACCTCCACAAGCTCCTGTTAGCTTTGCAACAATCCAATAACGAAGAACAAAAATAAAATCGTAGCAAAGGGGACACAGATTTAAGGTGAAAACCCTCTCAAACAAAAAGAGAGAAAAAACATGGGCGCCAGCCAATGAAACTTCACTATAACGGGGAGTGTTTACACAACGCCGGGGATTTCATAGATACAACTTATCCCAGCCGGCAGCTTACAAGAGGTATACCTAGGTGCACTTCATCCCAAGCCTCCCGGTGATGGGCCTCGCTCTGCTCCGTTAGAAGTTAGCCTCCTTAAAAGAATTTGGATCATACTTCAAAAGATCCAAGCAAGGGAAGGAGAAGGAGACATCCCTATCTTCACCGCGTGCACCGTTCATCGTCATCATCTCCAACGGTGTCTCCACCTCTCTCCCCCTTGTTTTAGATCTTGTATTTGTGAGATTAAACATGGTTGTGACTTCATTAATATATTCATCTATGTTTTGTTGCTCATCCATGTGTGAGTGATTGATTGATTAGGTTCTAGGTTGAGGTTTGATCTAGTGCGCTAAATTAGAATGTGTTTGTGATCCAAGTATTTAATTACATGAGTCGAAGATGAGTTCATGGGATCCCTTGGTCCGGAAGTGTAAGTTTGCCTCGCGAGTGACATGCGAGAATTATGCATAGTACACACAACATGACAACCCGATAATCAAGTGGGGAATGTTTATTTGTCCAAGGAATCTCTTGTATATAATGGATCTCACATATATGTGTCCATCTAGTACTAGTGTGACCAAAGCCTAGAAACCCTCTCTCATTCCATTCAATCCTACAAGTATAACCCCTCTTGTTTACTTTGAGTTTTAGTTTACTTTGTTCTTATTTATCTCCTTGTTACTAGTTAATTTAAATCTCTCTTGTTTACTATTACTCTAGCAACTCATAGTGTAGACTATTTTCAAACCACATTTTCGGTGCAAACGTGGCTGCATTGACAACGCAGTTGTGGGGTTGTGTGGTTTCCATCTTGCAAAGCTCCTTTGGGATCGATCTTTATAATAAATAGTTCCCGCTATGAATACTGCAATAACTCTGTTGTTGGATGCAAGAACCCAACTATCAACTTGGCGTCGTTGTCGGGGAGCAAAGCGTTTGGTTATTACCTACCCACTCGCACATAGTTAATTTCCATTTGTTGCTATTTACTATTTTCACTTATTTGAAAAGAACAAAAAATTATAAAACCAAAAACCCATAAAAGTTTATAAAACAAAAACTATAAAACATTTTCTACTAATCATGTCTTCTGAGATTTCTATTTTAGAACATATTCAACTTGCAAAGGAGGAGAAGAGACGAAAAGAATCCTTATACATGGTTGCCAAAGAAGAAGTTGGTGCGTAAAACAAATAACTCATAACTGCTAATGCTATGCATGTATACGATATGTATTATCAGGTAATCCGATGTACTCACACATTATGTTCTTCATATCAAATAATATGTCTTCACTATATGTGTGCTGGGCATTTTTGCTTTCAATGTTCTCATACCTATGATGAAGCTTTGGCGTCTTACAATAGTAGTGATGCTAATAGGGAAGTTATAGAGTATGTTCTTTATGAAGGTGCCCATGAACTACTCCAAAAAATAATGATATTTATGATGAGTAGTGATAATGAATTTTTACAAATGGCATAGGAAACCTTGCAATATATTGTTGAGTATTGTCAAGGACATCTTAGTGAGAATGCACTTGTGTTGGAGAGTAAGGCATGGTGTAAAGCCGTAGTGCCCAAAGATAATCATTTCAGGAATCACAAGATGAAAATGAGGAGCACAAAGGTAAGCTTGACAAAGATTGGCACACTACAAATACTACATTTGTTATGATGCCTCTCTCTCTAGTAATAATTCTTATAATGCTAAAACTGATTGTGATTTATCTACGGAGGCCTTGTGCCTAGACACTCATGAGGAGAGAATTACTAATGATGAACTAGAGATAGAGCCTTGCTATGAATCTTTCGATGCTAATATGTAGGGACATGATTTACTCCTTGTTGCAAAGAAAGAATACTATGAAGTGTTCCCCTACAATGGTAACCAAGATAAAAATTTAAATATTACATTCGAATATATAATCCTCTCATTGCAGCTACATAAGGAGGCATGCTCACAAATCTTGTTGCATCGACACTCGCTTGGAAGCGAGAACTTATTTATCTATATGATGCCGATGCACCGCAAGAGAGTACGACTTCAACCGTACTCTACTATGAGATGCTCCAACTCCTTGCTAGAGGTAAGTACCATTACACGTCGAATTGATATCCCTTGGGATCCAGGTGGATAATTTAATGGAGCATCTAAGTCTGGCTATATGGCTTTAGGTGTCTTTCTTAATTTTGTGTCTTGAGTTTAGTTGCATTCATGTTGCATTGGCACTTTTGTCTTTGCATGATTTCCTATTAGAGTTGGTTTGGGACTATCTTCAAAAGGTAGAATTATTTGTTTCTCTAATCATGTGTTGCATATCTTAGTTAAATCTTCTCAACAAAAATAAATGTTTGCTTTGTTGGGATGTTGGACTAAAGTTTCAGGTCCTTACTAAATTTTTCAAAGAAGATTACTTGTTCTGGAGTTTACAGTGAGCTTAACGAGCTTAAAGAAAATAACTTGTTCTGGAGTTCACAGCGAACCTATCCGTACCACGCGCCCGTACCGCTCATGTGACGCATCGGAAGAAGTAGAAATTTTTCCAAAAAAGTGACTATAGGCTGAACGAGCACCGGTACGGTGGGACGTGTCTATACCGTCTGCCCGTACCAACCTCGTTACGAAGCAAAGGAAACATGAAAATGACATAGAGGTTGTAACGATCACCCGTACAGGCGCATCCCGCCCGTACCATGATACGTCGTAAACGTATCTATAATTTTTGATGCTCCATGCTTGTTTTATATCAACATTCTTATGTTTTGTTCACACTTTGAGGTATTTTTATACATTTTCTGGAACTAACCTATTAACAAGATACCACAGTGCCAGTTGCATGTTTTCTGCTGTTTTTGGTTTCAGAAAAGCTAGTAAGGAAATATTCTCGAAATTAGACGGGACAAAAGCCAAAGTCAATATTTTACTAGAAGGAACACGGAGTCTGGAGGGCAGCGGAAGAGGGGCCACGAGGCGGCCACACCCTAGGGTGGCGCGACCCCCTGGGCGCGCTGCCATCGACCTTGCCTCTTCGCCTATAAAAGTACCCCGAGACGAAAACCCTAAACACCAGATCAGAATTCCACGAAAAGTTCCATAGCACCGCCGACACCGAAGAGGAGATTCGGGGGACAGAAGTCTCTGTCCCGGCACCCTGCCGGGATGGGGAAGTGCCCCCAGATCCATCTCCATCGACTCCACTGCCATCTCCATCGCCGTTGCTAACTCCCATGATGAGGAGGGAGTAATTATGTCTTGATGCTAAGGGCTCTACCGGTAGCTATGTGTTCATCTCCCTTTTCTATGCATGATCTTATGAGATCATGAGCTTTGTAATCTATAGATCTATTCTGCTACTCAAGTCCTTTAATTAATCTTTTCTTATCCCCACGTGTGTGAAGTTGACAGTGTGCACACCGTGTGGCACTTTGGCTAAGGTTATAGAAATACTTATCATGAGTATAATTTGAGTTGGATGTCTCTATGAGATTGTGGTGTTTGTAGGAACCATCTAGCGTGCAAGGTGATAGTGAAGGGTTATCTAGATGGGGAATGTTAACTTTAAGGTGTGTTGTTATAGCTCTACATTGTACAACCGGAGACTAGTTCAAGGTAGCATAATGAAGAGAAGATATTTATATGAGAGTGTCCACTAGTGAAGTATGATCCCTAGGCCTTGTTTCTAAGCATTGAAATACCGTTTACAATCAGTCCTATTATATGTTTGCTTGCTTCCATTCTTATTTCAGATTGCAATTACCACTTATAATCATCCATATTACTTGTATTTCACTATCTCTTCGCCGAACTAGTGCACCTATACACCTGACAAGTGTATTGGGTGTGTTGGGGACACAAGAGACTTCTTGTATATTGATTGCAGGGTTGCTTGAGAGGGACACCTTTGACCACTTCCTCCCTGAGTTTGATAAACCTTGGGTGATCCACTTAAGGGAAACTTGCTGCTGTTCTACAAACCTCTGCACTTGGAGGCCCAATACTGTCTACAAGAATAGAAGCGTGCGTAGACATCAAGCTATTTTCTGGGGCCGTTGCTGGGGACAAAAAGAAGAAGAAGCGCCCACGTCAACAAGCGCCATTAAAGCTATTTTCTGGCGCCGTTGCCGGGGAGGTAAGGTAAAAGGTACTCACATCCTCTGGCTACTAAGATATCTTCTAGTACTATTACCGGTGTGTGAGTGCTCGAAGTTATTTCCTTTAGATCCTGCAATTATATTTTTTGTTTCTAGTTTCTATTTTCACTAGTTAGGCTTAATGGAAAACAACAACAAAATTAGAGAGCTTTATAGTATTTATCTTGAGTTAGGACATGAAGTGTTTGAAGAGAAAATTAAAAAACCTATGGAACTTTATTTGCATGCTAATAGCAATGTTATTAGTATGAATTCTTTGAACACCATTATTGCTAATGCTATGGAAAAGTCTAAGCTTGGGGAAGCTGGTTTTGATGAGCATGATATTTTTACTCCCCTAAGCATGGAGGAGAAAATTTACTTTGATGATACTATGCCTCCAATATATGATGATTACAATGATGAATATGATATGTTCAGTCCACCTACTATTCAGGAGAAAATTAATTATGATTACAATATGTCTCCTATATTTGATGATTTTGGTGATGAGAATAATAATGATAGCTATTTTGTTCAATTTTCTCCCACTATGATTAATAAGAATGACTATGCTTATAGGGAGAGTAATAATTATTTTATGCATGTGGGTCATGATAAGAATGTTTTATGTGATATTTATATTGTTAATTTTATTCATGATGCTACTGAAAGTTATTACGAGAGACGGAGACATGTTTTTATGTATCTCAACAATATTAAGTTTCCCCTCTTTATGTTGAAAATTTTGAAGTTGCACTTGTTTTCCTTTCCTAGGCTTGTTGCTTTGTGCTTTCATGAATTTTTTTTACAAGATTATTTTCATAGGAAGTTGGCTAGACTTAAATTTTTTCCATATTTGCTTCTTCATGCTCTCTTTTACTTCAATTAATATTTCTTATGTGTGCATCATCGAAATTATCATGCCTATCTTAATGGCTATAAAGAAAGAGCTTTTGGGAGACAACCCATTATATTTTTACTTTCAGTTTATTTTTGTTTTGTTGAGTATTGGAAGTTATTGTTTCTGCAATAACCTCTCCTTATCCTTTTTGTTTGATTTTTGTGCTAAGAATAACCTCTAATGAGAGGGAAGTAAGATATAGGGAAGTTCTTGTCTCAAAACAGATTTCTATGCGTCACCGTAAATAATCGTCAAACATCTTAGTACGTCGGATTGTGCTGTAATTGTTTGTGCTTAAGTCCCAGGTTATTACCCAACTTTCTTTAGTTTTGCACTTTTCGATTTGAGCAACATAAGATTTTCGAAAAAATCGGTATTTACCTGCTGGTCTGTTTTGACAGATTTCTGCCATTATTTGCAGTTGCCTCTTAATCGGTTTCTTTTTGAGTTCTCTTGATAACTTGAGCTTTTAAAAGAAATTTCTACAGTAGTTTATGTTTTAATGGATGATTTACTTGAGTTGAAATTGAACCCAAAGGATTATTATTTTGAATACACTAATGTTGCTAATGAACATTGTGCGAACTTTTGTATGAAGGAAGTTTTCAAGTGTAGGGAGAGAATGATGTGATGAGATGAAGTATGGACAAAAGCTCAAGCTTGGGTATGCCACCCGTGTCACCCCAAGAAATATTCAAGAAGTACAAGCGTCAAAGCTTGGGGATGCCCAAGGCATCCCCTTCTTCATCAATAATCTCAGGTCTTCTTTGAAGACACTTTATTTTTATTACCTTATGCACTATGTGTTGTCTTGGAGCGTCTTTGTTTTTAGTTTTCTTTTTCTTTCTTCGCCGCAATAAGTTGGTTGGGTCCCAACACACTTCTTTTGGAGAAAGACACACCCCGTTATTCATTACCTAGAACACTCAAGTTTTCACTCTTATTGTTCTGTGAGTGTTGTCCTTTGCTAGCATTGCGTTTAGCTTTAGTTTTCTTATTCTTTTGGCTTAGAACTTTTTAGTTCTTGTTTGTAGATGGGTGAGACATTCTCTCTGGTCTTTATTGATTATTATCTTTGAGAGTTGTTTCAAATAAGTCGATTGGTGTTGGAAAAGAGTAGGAAGTTTTATGCTTATAATGGTACAAAAGGAAGATTGTTTTGCCTACGACTTAGAATTTATCATGTCATGCTAGATGTTTCTTTGACCATATGCTTAGTGATTATTGTTTGTAGCATGACTTGTTTCAAACAATTGAGATTGCTTAATGTGCCTTGAAAGAATCATGCGTTGTTTTAGCATACAAAAGCATAATATTGTGGTATTCTCCTTTGATGCTTTATTTGGGTTGACTTGGCACATGCTTACACCATGTTAAGACTATGAACCAATCACCTTAGCCTCTACGGTCATTTAGTTTTTGACTTGTAATATCACTTTATGCTTTAATTAATAATGTTTTGTCTCTTTGCATGATTATGGCCATTATTGCTCTCTTAGTTGGTCGCTCCCAGTCTTTTGCTAGCCTCCACTTGTACCAAGTGTGAGTTCCACTCATGCATCCAACCCAAAAGAAAACCAAGTTATTCCAAAGAGTCCACTATAAATTCCTATTCATGGTGTATTACACCATTCCAAGTATATTCATTTTTTTATCTATCTTCCAAATTAAACTTGTTGTGTGAAAATTAGTGATTAAAGCTCTCATAAACTTGATGGCACACTTTACTTTCTTGCACATAAAAAACTTGAACCATTATGTCCATCTATGTTGCTTATATGCTTGCTCTTTATAAGTTGTAAATTAGCCGAACCATGTATCATGGGGAATGCTTTCAACATTGCACTTATTATTCAGTTGATATCATGTTCTTTTGTTTATGGATCCCGACAGTGTGAAATAAAAGGGGATTTTGTAAGCTGATGGAGTTTGTATGTGTGTTAGAGAAACACCTGGGCGGCTAGCCTGAGCCATGCCTAATCATGGCGGAGACTTGCAGCGTAACCATAGTGAGCATTCTGTGAAGCATCCTCAATAAAAACCTATGCAAATAGAAAATAAAAAGATCGCTGAGATGCTCATTGTCTGTTGCCTTGTCATTTTGATATGGGATAGCTCCTGTATCGTGGGGCTCCTGTATAGAAAATAAAAAGCCCTGTTGGAGGTTCTCTATGATACACATGTACTTACAATGACAAGAACTTACTTGTGACTAAAGTTAGGTAGCGTGAGGTTCGTTACTTGTAAGCAAGGGGCATGAGATTTTCAACTTATAACTTGTCAAGCATATCCTCATATTTGTGTCACTTTAACCTTAATCACCTCAAGATGCTTATGATAGAGCAATGAGAGATGAAAGCTAATAAGTACAATAATTTTTGGAAGCTCTTTATGAAACTTGAAATCCCTGCTTCCCTCTCATGAAGGGCCTTTCTTTTTACTTTTATGTTGAGTCTACATCTTCTATCTTTATGCACCAATTGAGAGAGCATAGTGATCATTCTTAGTTTAATGTGCATTGTCCCAAAACTTGTTGATTAATTCATAACTTTGATATTGCTTGTTGTTAAATTATTTTTATCTAGTCACCCTTATGAACTTTGAAGGTGTCCTATGCATTTATGTTTTGCTATACCATGAGGGACAAGCTGAATACCATTCTTATTATGTTTTCTATATGTGAAACAAACAAACGTCTTTTAATGCATTTTTATTCATGAATCTTTTGTTTGTACCTTTTCATGTTACAACATAGTTGCTATGTCTTATTGTTAGGACTCTATCTTTCATGTTCATGTTAGAGTACTTTGAGCCCAGCTATCAATGTTTTACAAATACCTTGATCAAGATTATGATGGTGCATGTCACCTCAAGAATTATTCTTTTTATCACTTACCTACTCGAGGACGAGCAGGAGTTAAGCTTGGGGATGCTTGATATGTCGTAAATGTATCTATAATTTTTGATGCTCCATGCTTGTTTTATATCAAGTTTCTTATGTTTTGTTCACACTTTGAGGTATTTTTATACATTTTCTGGAACTACCCTATTAATAAGATGCCACAGTGCCAGTTGTCTATTTTCTGCTGGTTTTTGTTTCAGAAAAGCTAGTAAGGCAATATGCTCGGAATTGGACGAGACAAAATCCAAAGTCAATATTTTACCAGAAGTAACACGGAGTCCGGAGGGCAGCCAAAGAGGGCCACGAGGCGGCCACACCCTAGGGTGAGAATATCATTTTGCGGCCCGAAAGTTGGGGCGCCCAGGCAACACAGTACCCAAGTTGATTTTAATCACCGCGATTCGAAAAGTTGGGGAGCCAATTGCTGAGAGGGGTGTTTCGAGTGAATGATGGCCAAACCCAATATTTTTAAATCGTGCCCATTAAGTCAGGATATTCCGTTACACTAGTTCCTGCTATGCCCCTTCTTCACCGGTCACTCTTCTTAGCTACCCTTCACGTGTCATAGGGGCAAATGCATCACTGTACTTTCCTAAATCTCGACACTGAATTTTCCTGCGGCGGCGGTCCCTTTTCTTCCCTTCCCCGACCCTAAATCTGCCGGCGGCGGAGGACCTTTTTTCTCCCTCCCCCGACAATAAATCCGACGGCGGCGGCCCAACATGTCTTGCAAGGCAAAGGTTGTAGCTACGTTGCCAAGTGATTCGGGTCTGTCGGGGCCCAAGTCTGGGGCTCAACGCGAAGCAGCGGCAAGGTCTTCAACCCCGGTTAGCGAGGAAGCTATCAAGGATTCTGCTCCCAAGGTACCTACGAGCAGCGGGTTGAAGAGAAAACCAAGGCCGGCGGCGGATTGTTCAGCTCCGGTGGGTGGATGCGGCACCTAGATCTCGAAGAAAAAAACCCGGCAGAAGAGCGAGAGGTGGATTTTTCTTATCCGTGCCTTATCTTACAAGTAGATTAGTTACGGCATAATAGAATCGAATGAACTGAAAAGTTCCCCTTTTTAATCAAATCAGGCACAACTTTGATATAAGGGACCTCTATGAGTTCATGATACATTGCAAATGTATCCATAATTTTTGATGTTCCATGCTTTGTTTTATCCACTGTCTTGTGTTTTGTCCACACTTTGGAGTACTTTTCATATGATTTCTTGGACTAACCTATTAATAAGAGCCATAGTGTCAGCTGCCTGTTTTCTGCTGTTTTTGGTTCTAGGAAGGTCAGAAAATGGATATTCTCAGAATTGGACGGGACAAAAGCCAAAGTGCCTATTTTTCCGGAAGTCATCAGATGCTAAAATATGAGACGGAGAAGGGCTGGGGGCCGGCCACACCACCTGGCCGCGCGGCCAGGCCTGGCCCACGCCAGGGGCTGGTCTGGCCGACCCCAGCACCCCCTCGGCCTCTCCTTCCGCCTATAAGATGCCCTCAGGACGAAAACCCTAAGTACCCGATCAAAAATCCAGGAAAGAGTCTGTAGCCGCCGTCATTTCTATACCTAGAACGGGAGGGATTTGAAGCTCTTCCCGGCACCCTGTCGGAGAGGGGAATTCACCCTGGAGGCCTTCTTCATCACCATGCAAGCCTCCGGTGTGATGCGTGAGTAGCTCATCCTTGGACTACGGATCCATGTAGTAGCTAGCTAGCTGGTTCTCCTCCTTTGTGCTTTCAAGTTTAGATCTTGTGAGCTCCGTTCATGATCAAGATCATCTATTTGTAATTCTGCATGTTGTGTTTGCGGGGATCCGATGGATATTGAGATGCTATTTTAGGTCGATTATTGATTCTATCATGTCTTTGTTATTTGTGATCTTGCATGCTTTCCATTGTTAGTAGCTATCTTGGCCAAGTAGATGCTAGCAACTCCAAGAGTTAGTATTTATGCTCGATAGTGGGTTCATGCCTCTGGTAATCTAGGGAAGTGAAAGAAATCTCTAAGGTACTAGATGTGATGTTGCTACTAGGGAGAAAACAACAATCCTTTGTTCATAGAACAATCGTATTGTTTACATTACACGCAATTCGTAAAGCAATAATGTGTTGCTTGCAACTTAATACTGGAGGGGGTTCGGATGATAACCTGAAGGTGGATTATTAGTCATAGATGCAGTTGGATGGCGGTCTATGTATAATGTTGTAATGCCCAATCAAGTCACAAAGGAGTCAAGATGATTAGTATATGCATGTATTGCTTTCTCAATGTTTGTCAATTGCCCCGTTATAATTTGTTCATCCAACATGTTATATATCTTAAGGAGAGCCACTTCTAGTGAACTATGGATCCCGGTCCTTTTATGTTATATATAAACTGTTTACATTCTACAAACTATTACTTCCTTCCATTCGATACGTTTAATCCTTTGTTTTCATCAAAACACGTGAGATTGACAACCTCATCGCAAGTTGGTGAAGGGAATATGCCCGAGAGGCAATAATAAAGTGGTTATTATGTTATTCCATGTTTATGATAAATGTTTATTTTGCATGCTATAATTGTATTGATCGGAAACATCAATACATGTGTGTTTAATAAACAAAAAGGGTTCCTAGTTATGCCTCTCTTATAGAATAGCTTGTTGATTAACAAGATGATCAAGGTTTCCTGATCATAGACATTGGATGTTGTTAATAACAAGGTCACACCATTGGTGGAATGATGTGATGAACATTCATCCGAAGTATAGCATTACAATCAAGTCATTATGTTTATATTGCTATAACATCATACGAAGTAATCTTAGTCCTTAGACCATGAGATCATGTTAATTGCTAACACCGGAAGAGTATCTTGATAACATCAAACGTCACACCGTAACAGGGTGACTATAAAGGTGGGTTCAGTGCTACGAAGGTGTTATGTTGAGGCTCATGGATCAAGAGTGGGATTTGTCCATCCCGATGACGGATAGATATACTCTGGGCCCTCTCGGTGATATCACATTGAAATAGCTTGCAAGCAAGTGATGTGATCACTAGATTGTTATATCACGGGAACAAGAAAAGAGTGCATGTCGGTAACGAGATCAAACTAGGTATGGAGATAACGATGATCGAATCTCGAACATGTAATATATCGCGAGACAAAAGGATTTAGTTACTAGCGTTAAAGGTTCTCAGAATCACAGAAGTCATCGTTGAATGTGTAGGAGTCAGTATGGATCTCCAGGTCCCGCTTCTGATTATTAATCTGAGAGGGGTCTCGATCATGTCTGCATTATTCGCGAACCGTAGGGTGACACACTTAAGGGATACCGACACCATTTGGAGCAAATATGTTTCAGATAAAGATTTAAGAAAGCGCTGGAATTATTTCAATAGACACCGAAACTGTTTCGGGTGAAATTGCTGAAATTGGTTCTGCATGTAATATTGAAATGTTGCAGGGGGTTTTATGTGAATGTTTGTTAATTAAAGTAATTAACAAAATTCTGAATAAAAAATAATAAAATAGTTTTATTAAATGAGAGAGCATTAAATTTGGAGAAATTTAATGCATTTAAAGTGGAGACTTTAAAAGGGAATGTGAAGAGGCATTTTAATGTGGAGGGGTTACCACCACATGAATGGAGGAGGTGAAGAGACACCTCCTCCATGCGCCGGCCATGGAGGGGCACCCCCCTCCTCCTATAAAAGGCCACCCTCTCCTCACTTCTCAAATACACCTCCTTGTGAAGGATCTCTCTCCCCCTCTAGTATTATTCCCCCATGGTATCGGATTAGCGAGATACATGTTCCCGGTGGCTTTATCTGAAAAGGACTTGCTGCTTCCGCTGCTTTGCTGGAGCGAGGGACGGAAGTTGTCGGGGTACTGGACGTGTGTGCGATCACGGATGCACCGCTGCTTTGCGGTGCTGGACTTGGTGGTGCTGGAGTTGGATCTGATGGACGTGCTGGAGCCGGACCTGCTGGACTTCATCGCGATCTTGAGATCGGCAAGTGTACGACTACATCAACCACGAGTTCCTACTCGTTAACAAAGCTCGTTGTCTTCGAGGGTAAGTTCTCCATGGATGTATGTCCACCGTTGCTTTGTACCTAGTAGATAGATCTTGGCGTGTAGTTCACACTATAGTAAATTTTTTGTTTTCTATGCTACGCACCCAACAGTGGTATCAGAGCCTGATCTATGCGTAGGTGCTTTGCACGGGAAGTACACATATGTTTATATGTGGGCGATGATGATCATGTTATTGCTTCTTTCATGTATTTTGGATATTGGTGGCATAGTGGGATGAAGTGGCCCGGACCAACCTTACATGTCATCGTACATGAGACCGGTTCCACGACTGACATGCAACTAGTTTTGCATAAGTGGCTAGCGGGTGTCTGTCTCTCCTACTATAGTCAATATCTGATTTACAACGAGTTGCTAATAACTTGGTTATCCTCGTTGTGGTTCCATGTTCGTAGGTAAGAACGATTCTATCTCCGAAAGCCCTAAGCCACGTAAAACTTGCAATTGATAAATTAGAGGCGTCTACTTTAGATCGTTGCTAGGCTAGTGTCATGATATGGTAATGTTGTAAGTTGATGTATAGTTGATACTCTTACAACACACCTAACGTGTAAGTTCCATAGACCTTGGCCTTACACACAAAGGAATGATAGAGATCATACCATGATGCATATGATAGAGATCAAATGCATGGACCATATCATCTCACTTTACACATTAGATGTTTGCATCTTATATTGCTAGTTTGGCGTTTTAGTAGCATTTTAAGATGATCCGTTCTATGGATCGTGTTTTGAGACATCACGTGATGATCGGGTGTACTCGACTCTACGCTTTCATACAACGGGTGTAAGATAGTTTTACACATGCGAGTACTAAGGTTCTTACTTGGCGAGCCTAGCATGTACAGACATGGCCTTGGAACACGGACCGAAAGGTTAAGCATGAGTCATATAGTTGATGTGATGACCATATTGATGCTCGCCTTTGAAGCTACACCGACTCACATGATGATCGGACTTGGTGTAGTGGATTTGGTTCATGTAATCACCAAAAAGGCACGAGGGATGTCGTTTTTGAGTGGGAGTTCATTTCTAATTTGGATTAGTCGAACTCAATTTGTCATAAACTAAATCGAAGTGAATTTGCATAATTTGTTGTAGTCATTCGCATCTGTTCACTACCTTATGCTTAGTTTTAATTGAGATAATAGAACTATAGAATTCTGGATATTTACTTTACGAACTGGTATCGTATTGTTTTGAATGTCAATTTAAAGATTAATAAGTCCTATTGCAAACTTTCAGCAAACTCTATTTACTCCATGAAGTTTAATAAGTAGTATTAAATAGAGAGTAAGAATTCCAATGTTCGTATCTAAAGTATCATGTTTGCCTCCATGATTATTGATATTCAAAAATTTGTTTTAATATCAAGATTATATTGGAGCTGAAAATTGTTTCAGAAACCATCATGTGTGAAAGATATTTTGATATCTGAAATAATGTTTTTTGGTTGCATTATGATAGAGTATAATTTAGCAAAATATATGTCCTCATATTGTATGAGAATTTGTGAAGGATGGAGATGCTAGGCATCTGAATCTACCAAAAAGGTTTTGGGAACTGATATTATACTCGTGATTCTTCCTTATAGGCTATAGTAGCTTGATCATGAAAGTTGTCATGATAAGGATGAATAGAAGATGTAAGTAAAATATTTACTACACTAATAGATTACTAAAGAATGGATTTTTGAAAGAACACCAAACATTTGATGATGGTGATCCACTTCAAAGTGCAAGTCCAAAGGTAATAGTATTTGACTATATACGCTTTGTACCATGTGTCATGTTGATGACACCACTGTTGATGTTGATAGATTCTTTTAAAAGAAAAGGAATTGCTGAAAGAGAATCTATAAAATATTTGGCAGAAAATAAAAGGTTGGAGATGTCCAACTAAGGTATATAGAAGATATACATGTTATGGCTATATTCCTTGCTTGTTAAACAATGTGGTTCTTAGGTATTGGATACCGGTATTGGATACCGAATTGGTTGGTATGAAGTGTCATACAGGAAAACGCAATTCATGAACTACAATGGCCTAAGTAACCAGCAAGAGAATGAGTGATGATGTTCATCGAAAACAAATAAAGTGGTATTGTGTTTTTTGTGGTCATCAAACCAAGCCTTCAAGATTTGTTTAAATAATTGTTATTTTGTTCCGATATTATGAGAACAATGGTTGTTCAAATAATTACCGTATTCCATAAAGGATGGATGAACTTTTACAAGTCTAGTTGGAGAAATCACATCCATAAACACTATTGCTAAAATGTCGCAAGACAAATGATTGAAAGATCACTTATGAAGTGACATCGCTGTTTAAATTATATTTGAAAGCAAACATGAAGAAACTCCATGTTGATGGATTTTTGGAGCCTTTGATTTTGATCAATTGACGCATTTGAGACTTTCCTCGAGATAATTGAAACTCCGTCCATAGGCCAAAGAGGAACGGATGACTAGCTTATTGGAAATTATGCATGCTGATGTGCATAGTCCATTATGTGTAGCCATAAGTGATGGACCTTTTTGCTTCATATGATTTCTCCGAAAATTTGAGTGAATATATCTGTATATTTACTTAATAAGGAAGAAGTATGAAACATCTGAAAATTGTTCAAAGACTTTCAAGATGAAGTGGAAAATCATTGTAACAAGAAAATAAAGAGTTTATGATTCGATCATAAAGGAATATATTTGAGTTACATGTTTAGAAAAAACACCTAAGACTTGAGGAATTGTTCCATGATTTGTGTTTCCCAATAAACCATAGGAGTATGGCATATTCAAGAGATAAAATCAAACCATGTTTGACATGGTAAGATCAAGGGTGTCATTTATAAAATTGCCATTATGTTTTAAAGGTTGAAGCTTTAGAGACTACCGCTTTTACACTGAAAAGAGCACCATTGTGATCCATTGAAATGACACCATATGAGTTATGGTTTGGGATAAAACCCGAATTGTCTTTTCTTAAATTTTGGTATGCTATGCATAAGTAAAATGTTTACAACCAAAGTCGGATAAGCACGTCTTTGTAGGTTATCCCAAAGAATTTGTTGGGAATTTCTCCATAACACCAAGGACAAAAGAGTTTGTCGCTTGGAACGTCAAGTTTCTTGAGAAGGAATTTTTCGTGAAAAGTTAAGTGGGAGGACAATAGAACTTTGATAAGGTTGTTGAACCTTAGTTGTATGTGCTAAGTAGCGCAGCACCGGAAAGTGTCCCGGTGGCGGCCACAATGCTCATGGCTCTCGTGATTACAAAAGGTGTGATCTCGGAGATTAGAGTTCCTATAGAACCATGTGGGTCGGTAAGAATCAAATAGTAAGATTTGATAATCAAGTCGTTATTGTTTTGACAATGATGAACCGACTACATGCAAAGAAGCGATGATGGGCCCTGACTCCATAAAATGACTATAAGTCATAGAATCCGTGATAGTATCCATACACGAGAAATCAAGTTTCTGAACTTGGAAGACCCTCCGGAAAGGCGTGAAGCCTATCGGTCGTGTTTGGATCTATAAAGAAATAAGACATGGATGTTTAACATCTATGAAATAGTCGACATGTCGGAAAGAAGTTTACGACAATGTTCAAGGAGTTGACTATGACAAGATTTTATCTTTCATAGAGATATATAGTCTTGACGGATTAATGTAGCAACCACTACATATAATTTGGTATATGGTAGTTGAATAAACAAAACAAGGTTCTTCTAATAGAAGGGTAACCTAGGACATGCACATGACATGGTCTGAAGGGTTTTGTTAATTCAAAGGGTGCTAAAAGGGCATGTAAACTTCAATAGTTGAAGTAAGCATAGCGGAGTTGGAATCTTCACCATGATGAAACTGTTAAAATAGTTTAAATTCATCGGAGATGATGAAGATGCTTGCATTTGCAAGAAATTAAGTGGGAGCGCTGAGACATATTTCTAATACATTATGTAGAGGACATATTGTTGATTGGAAATGATGTATCTTGTATTGACACAAGTTAAGAATTTCATTAAAAGAAGATTTCGATGAAAGACTTGGGCAAACCAGGAATATTTGGCATCAATATCTATATGGATAGATTAAGGCGCAAATATGGTTGTGCCAGACATACATATATGAGATATTGAAAGGGTTCAATATGGAAACAACAAGAAAGGTTCTTGCTGCATGGAAAGAATTGTATCAAGATTCAAGTGTTTCAACACTTGGTGAGTAAAATCACATGAAGAATTTGATCGATTATACCATGATATGTATATATCCAGAATGTCCTATGCTCTAAATGTTATGAGCATATTCCAGAATGATTCATAAGATGATCATTGGACAATAGTAAAGATATTCTTATGAGCTTTGGAAGAACTAAGAATATATAATGTATAAGTGACAAATAGTTAAAGGTAGTTCATTGTAAAGTGTTACATTGATACTAGTTTTGTCACAAGATACAAATTAAATTTATCTCAATTTAGACTATGGGTAGCACAATGTAATGGAAAGGATGTTCCATGATGGATTTGGATGAGTTCCAAAGTTGAGACATTGTGACGGATACTACAACAAAAGGCTAAGTATATGACTGCTATAGTAGCAGCAAAGGAGGGCATTTGTGTTAAGTAGTTTGTTATCAAACTAGGTGTGGTTCAAAGTGGGCTAATACTATGAAGATATATTGTGTGACAATAATATCAACATATTTTGAGCCAAACGAACTAAAGGTCTCACCAAAGGACCAAATCTATACAATGCCATATCATTTGAGAATGAGTGATGCGTAGAGACGCAGAGACATGCAAATACACATGGACCTGAAACTGTCAGATCCAGAGATTATGTTAACCACTAGCAATAGCGTATATGCAACACCAGAAAGCCATAGGTGTTCAATATGCAAAGTTTTTCAAACTAGATTATTGACTCTAGTGCAAGTGGGAGACTGAAGGGAATATGCCCGAGAGGCAATAATAAAGTGGTTATTATCTTATTCCATGTTTATGATAAACGTTTATTATGCATGCTATAATTGTATTGATCGGAAACATCAATACATGTGTGTTTAATAAACAAAAAGGGTTCCTAGTTATGCCTCTCTTATAGACTAGCTTGTTGATTAATAAGATGATCAAGGTTTCCTGATCATAGACATTGGATGTTGTTCATAACAAGGTCACACCATTGGTGGAATGATGTGATGAACATTTATCCGAAGTATAGCATTACGATCAAGTTATTATGTTTATATTTCTATAACATCATACGAAGTAATCTTAGTCCTTAGACCATGAGATCATGTTAATTGCTAACACTAGAAGAGTATCTTGATAACATCAACCGTCACACCGTAACAGGGTGACTATAAAGGTGGGTTCAGTGCTACGAAGGTGTTATGTTGAGGCTCATGGATCAAGAGTGGGATTTGTCCATCCCGATGACGGATAGATATACTGTGGGCCCTCTCGGTGATATCACATTGAAATAGCTTGCAAGCAAGTGATGTGATCACTAGAATGTTATATCATAGGAACGAGAAAAGAGTGCATGTCGGTAACGAGATCAAACTAGGTATGGAGATACCGATGATAGAATCTCGGACATGTAATATATCGCGAGACAAAAGGATTTAGTTACTAGCGTTAAAGGTTCTCACGATCACAGAAGTCATCGTTGAATGTGTAGGAGTCAGTATGGATCTCTAGGTCCCGCTTCTGATTATTGATCTGAGAGGGGTCTCGATCATGTCTGCATTATTCGCGAACCGTAGGGTGACACACTTAAGGGATACCGACACCATTTGTAGCAAATATGTTTCAGATAAAGATTTGAGAAAGCGCTGGAATTATTTCAATAGACACCGAAACTGTTTCGGGTGAAATTGCTGAAATTGGTTCTGCATGTAATATTGAAATGTTGCAGGGGGTTTTATGTGAATGTTTGTTAATTAAAGTAATTAACAAAATTCTAAATAAAAAATAATAAAAGAGTTTTATTAAATGAGAGAGCATTAAATTTGGAGAAATTTAATGCATTTAAAGTGGAGACTTTAAAAGGGAATGTGAAGAGGAATTTTAATGTGGAGGGGTTACCACCACATGAATGGAGGAGGTGAAGAGACACCTCCTCCATGCGCCGGCCATGAAGGAGGGGCACTCCCCCTCCTCCTATAAAAGGCCACCCTCTCCTCACTTCTCAAATACACCTCCTTGTGAAGGATCTCTCTCCCCCTCTAGTATTATTCCCCCATGGTCTCGGATTAGCGAGATACATGTTCCCGGTGGCTTTATCTGGAAAGGAGTTGCTGCTTCTGCTACTTTGATGTAGCGAGGGACGGAGGTTGTCGGGGTACTGGACGTGTGTGCGATCACGGATGCACCGCTGCTTTGCGGTGCTGGACTTGGTGGTGCTGGAGCTGGATCTGATGGACGTGCTAGAGCCGGACCTGCTGGACTTCATCGCGATCTTGAGATCGGCAAGTGTACGACTACATCAACCACGAGTTCCTACTCGTTAACAAAGCTCGTTGTCTTCGAGGGTAAGTTCTCCATGGATGTATGTCCACCCGTTGCTTTGTACCTAGTAGATAGATCGTGGCGTGTAGTTCACACTGTAGGAAATTTTTTGTTTTCTATGCTGCGGACCCAACAGTTGGGGACAGAGTTCTGTGGTTGTGTTCTGCAGGTCTCCACGTTGCTACTAGCACCGGTAGTGCGCCCTGCCAAGGCTGAGCTAGCAACACCTTTGGGGTGTTTGCTTGCTCCTACTGGTTCGATTAAACCTTGGTTTCATAACTGAGGGACACTTGCTGCTGTGCTCATCATACCTTCCTCTTGGGGTTCCCAACAAGCTCTACATCAACACTGAGCCATCAAGCATTTTTCTGGCCCCGTTGCCGGAGATTCAAGGACATCTTCACAAGGGGAGTCCCTCATAACCAATCTCTTTACTTTGTAATTTTTGTTTTGCTCAGTTTCTTTTTGCTTTGTTTGCTTGTTTCTTTATCAAAAACACAAAAAAAATTAGTTTTACTAGTTTGCTTTCTTTATCAAAAACAAAAAAAAATTAAGTCTCCTTTAGTTGTCACCTCTTCCTTAGCTCACCATGTTTATCCCTAAATTCACCCTGAAAGACCTTTCAATTGGTAGTGGTTCTATAATTGGAAAAGATAATATTGAAGAATTCTTTAATCATGTTAGTAAGCATGAAGATACTGAGGATAGATCCCTTGCAGAACTTGCTCCAAACTATGAGATTGCTGCAGCTTCTTTAATTCACATGTTAGAAGCTAGGTTTGTTAACCTCAACCCCTTAATGCAAGTAATGTTTCTTAAGCTTAAAGAAATTGAGGACCCTGAAAAGAGGGATTTTATTCTAGAAACTTTGTTTAAGGAGTTCTATGATGTTGCCAAGGAAGCTAGGAAAGTCTTTGAATGTTTCAATATGCTAGGCTCATGTATAGATGTTGTTTGTACACGAGAAAAGATGAACAAAACCGAACCTAATGGGGAGGAAACTAAGATACCAATATCCTTTAAACTAGTAGCAATACATGAAGCCATAGAAAAGAATCTTGATTGGATTGTTCTTGAAAACCCTTTTGATGAAAATAGTGAACCTAAGAGCATTGAGAGAGGATCCTCTAGAACTTATTTGGATGATATACCTTGCCTTGTTGAAAATATTTCTGGTATTGGTCTTAATGCTTCTTCATGCGAGAACACTTGATTCTTTCTTGCTTCTTATGCCTAACTTAAAGGCGTTAAAGGAAAGTACTTATTGGGAGATAAACCAAAAGTTTTAGATGAGTCTTGGAAGTTATTACTTCAATAATAACTACTCCTTATCCTTTTTATTTGCTTTTTGTGCCAAGAGTAACCTCTAATGAGAGAGAAGTAATGATTGGGAAAGTTGCTGTCCCGAAACAGATTTCTGTGCTTAACCATAAAAATTCGTGTAAAATCGCTGAACGTCTTTTTGAGGCGTGAATTTTTGTGATTCTGCCCAAAGTTGTTATCTAACTTTCGTTAGTTCAACACTTTTTAATTTGAGCAACAGAAGGTCTTTAAAAAAAATCGTCTTTACCTGCTGGTCTGTTTTGACAGATTTGTGCCATTTTCTGCATTTGCTTCTTGTTGATTCCTTTTTGAGTTCTTTTAGGGAATTGAGATTTTTAAGGGAAGTGCTACAGTAGCTAGTGTTATAATGGAAGTTTATTTGGTGTTAGAACTGAACCTTAAGACCTATTATCTTGAGTGCCCTAATGTTGTTAATAAAGATGGTGTGAAGTTTTGTATGAAGAAAAATTTTAGGTGTATGGAAGGAATGAGAAATGAGATGAAGGATGGACTAAACCTCAAGCTTGGGGATGACACGCGTGTCACCCCAAGAAATATCCAAGAAGTACAAGCATCAAAGCTTGGGGATGCCCAAGTCATCCCCTTCTTCATCAATAAAAATCTAAGGTTTCTTCCAAATGCTTCATTTTTATTGTTTCATGCACAATTGTGTTGTTCTTGGAGCGTCTTCTTTTTCGTTTTCATTTTGGTTTTTCATTTGCTTGGTTTGCTTAGTTTTCTTAACAAATTTGTCGGACCCCCTCTTTCGTACATTGGTTTGCAAATAGTTTGGTTTGGTTTGGAAAAGAGTAGGAAAGTTCATACTTATGTGGTAAAAAGAGCTCGTTTTTGACTGTGGCCTATGCTCTGTCATGCCATGCTTGATATTGTTTTGGCTTTATGCTTAGTATTCTTTGATGTAGCATGACTTATTATAAACAATTGAGATTTCTTAATGTGCCTTGGATAAATCATGCGTTGTTTTAGCATATTAAAGCATAGTATAGTGGTATTCTCCTTTGATGCTTTATTTGGGTTGACTTGGCACATGCTCACACCATGTTATGACTATCTCAAGTCACCATAGCCATTATGATCCTTTAGTTTTCAACTTGTAGTATCACTTTATGCTTTGATCAATGATGTTTTGTCGCTCTGCATGATTATGGCCATTATTGCTCTCTTAGTTTGTTGCTCCCAGTCTTTTGCTAGCCTCCACAACCAAGTATGAGTTCCACTCATGCATCCAACTCCCTAAACCAAGTTATTCCAAAGAGTCCACCATACATACCTAAAATCTTATGCTATTCTAAGTATATTCATGCTTTTGTTTACCTTCCAAATTAAACTTGTTATGAGAAAACTAGTAATTAAAGCTCTCACGAACTTGATGGCACACTTTACTTTTCTTGCCCTTAATAAACTTGAACCATTGTGTCGTCTATGTTGTGTATGCTTGCACTTATTTGTTGGGAATTAGCAGAACCATGCTTTCATGGGGAACACTTTCAACATTGCACTTGGTACTTGTACCTAGTTGAAATCATGCTCTTTTGTATATGGATGTCGTCGGTGTGAAATGAAAGGGGAGCTTGTAAGTCCATGGAGTTATGTATATGTGTTAGAGAAATGCCTGGGCCGCTGGTATAATCCATTCTGACATGGTGGAAACCTGCAGCGTAACCATAATGAGCTGTCTATGAAGCATTCTTCTTATAAAAAAGAGTCCTATATTGAGAAAAAAAGAGAAACAAAGGGAGATTATGAAAAGAGGAAAGAGAGAAAAAAGCACCATATTCCCATGGTAAATAAGAAGATTGCTGAGATGCTCGTTGTTTGCTTGCCTTTTCATTTTGATATGGGGATTCTTCCATATCATCGGGCAAGGGGTACCCCGTTGGCGGTTCTCTATGATACACATTTACTTACGAAGACAAGAACTTACTAGTGACTAAACTTGAGTAGCATGAGGAGCGGCCCTCATATAAAAGGGACATGAGATTCCTAACCTATACTTCCTCAAGCATGTACACCATAGTTTGTTCACTTTAACCTTAATCACTTCAAGATGCTTATGATAGGGGCAATGAGAGATGAAAGCTATAAGTACCATAATAATTGGAAGCTCTTTATGAGACTTGAATCCCTACTTCCTTCTATGAAGGCCTTTCTTCCACCATTATATTGAGTCTCCACCTTCTACCTTTATGCACCTAGTTTGAGAGCATAGTGGCCATTCTTAGTTCTATGTGCATTGTCCCAAGACTAGTTGATTGATGCATAACTTGATATTGCTTGTTTTAAACTATTTGTATCTAGTCACTCTGATGAACTTTGAAGGTGTCCTATGCATTTATATTTGCTACTCTATGAGGGACAAGCTGGATGCTATTATGCTATGTTTTCTTTATGTGAAACAAACAAACAAACGTCTTGCAAAGCATTGTTATTCATGAATCTTTTGTTTGTGCCTTTTCATGTTGCATCATAGTTTCTTTGTCTTATTTCTAGAACTTTGTCTTTCATGATATGATTGAAGTACTATGATCCCAGCTTTGAATGTTTTGCAAATACGTTGATCAAGTCTTTGATGGTGCATGTCACCTCAAAAATTATTCTTTCTTTTTATCACTTACCTACTCGAGGACGAGCAGGAGTTAAGCTTGGGGATGTTGATACATTGCAAATGTATCCATAATTTTTGATGTTCCATGCTTGGTTTTATCCACTTTCTTGTGTTTTGTCCACACTTTGGAGTACTTTTCATATGATTTCTTGGACTAACCTATTAACAAGAGCCACAGTGCCAGCTGTCTGTTTTCTCCTGTTTTTGGTTCCAGGAAGGTCAAAAAATGAATATTCTCGGTATTGGACGGGACAAAAGCCAAAGTGTCTATTTTTCCGGAAGTCATCAGATGCCAGAATACGAGACGGAGAAGGGCTGGGGGCCGGCCACACCACCTGGCCGTGCGGCCAGGCCTGGCCCACGCCAGGGGGTGGTCTGGCCGACCCCAGCACCCCCTCGGCCTCTCCTTCTGCCTATAAGATGCCCTCGGGACGAAAACCCTAAGTACCTGATAAAAAATCGATGAAAGAGTCTGTAGCCGCCGTCATCTCCATCCCTAGATTGGGAGGGATCTGAAGCTCTTCCCGGCACCCTGTCGGAGAGGGGAATTCACCCTGGAGGCCATCTTCATAACCATGCAAGCCTCCGGTGTGATGCGTGAGTAGTTCATCCTTGGACTACGGATCCATGTAGTAGCTAGATGGCTGGTTCTCCTCCTTTGTGCTTTCATGTTTAGATCTTGTGAGCTCCGTTCATGATCAAGATCATCTATTTGTAATTCTGCATGTTGTGTTTGCGGGGATCCGATTGATATTGAGATGCTATTTCAGATTGATTATTGATTCTATCATGTCTTTGTTATTTGTGATCTTGCATGCTTTCCGTTGTTAGTAGCTATCTTGGCCAAGTAGATGCTAGCAACTCCAAGAGTTAGTATTTATGCTCGATAGTGGGTTCATGCCTCTAAGGTACTAGATGTGTTGTTGCTACTAGGGAGAAAACAACAATCCTTTGTTCATAAAACAATCGTATTGTTTACATTACACGCAAGTCGTAAAGAAATAATCTGTTGCTTGCAACTTAATACTGGAGGGGGTTCGGATGTTAACCTGAAGGTGGATTATTAGTCATAGATGCAGTTGGATGGCGGTCTATGTATAATGTTGTAATGCCCAATCAATTCTCAAAGGAGTCAAGATGATTAGTATATGCATGTATTGCTTTCTCAATGTTTGTCAATTGCCCCGCTGTAATTTGTTCACCCAGCATGTTATCTATCTTAAGGAGCGACACCTCTAGTGAACTATGGATCCTGCTCCTTTTCTTTTACATACAATCTATAAACTATTTACTGATTTGTGTTTACTTTCTACAAACTATTACTTCCTTCCATTCGATACGTTTAATCCTTTGTTTTCAGCAAAACATGGTGAGATTGACAACCTCATCGCAAGTTGGGGACAGAGTTCTATGGTTGTGTTGTGCAGGTCTCCACATTGCTACTAGCACCGGTAGTGCGCCCTGCCAAGGCCCAGCTAGCAGCACCTTTGGGGTGTTTCCTTGCTCCTACTGGTTCGATTAAACCTTGGTTTCATAACCGAGGGAAACTTGCTGCTGTGCTCATCATACCTTCCTCTTGGGGTTCCCAACGAGCTCTACATCAACACTGAGCCATCAGTTCACATTTCATGTTCGGCAGTACACTGCAAAACTTGATTTTGGTTGCGAGAGGGTTGTTTTCGGGCAAGATGTGCATCTGCTTGTGAATTGCAAAGAGGTTGTGTCTGTTTCGGAGCTGGTAGATATGCTTGCCGCTAGAATTCCCTGGGGTTCTAGACAGAGGACAAAATTGGTGTGGCGCAACATGAATGATACCTATCAGTAAATTGAGCACTCCCATGAGCTTCAGATGGTTTGGTAGTGTTGTGAAGCTGATCGTAAGGTGAAAGTTGAAGCAATGATTGATGATATGTATGCAGATGCTGGAGATCTTGCTGCCAGAGCTTCTGCACCTAGAGAATACAGACCAATAGATGATGATCTAGATAAGTTCAGTATACGCATAGAGGTGGATTCATACATGGCAAAACTTGATGAGGGAGTTAATAAGCCAGTTTTGTCATGTACTGTGGAGATCACTGTTGATTCCAAAAACATAACTCTTGATGAAATGAGAAAGATGATCGGTAAGGAAATCAGTATTGGCCCTAAGCAGATAACAAGGGATGTGAGTGCTTGTGAGGGCATGGTGGAGAAATGTGCAAAAGTAGAGCACATTCCTTGAAAAATTGGCCTGACGATACGTTCGTACTTGTGCGAAACACCCCTAAAACCCTAGATTTTAGTCGTCTACCATGCCGAAGGCATCCCCAAGCATGCCATCACTGCTCATTGAATTGATATAACTGTTTGGTGTGTCATTGTGAGCCATTCTGCCAAGTTTGAGGCCATTCATCAATAGTCATGCCGCTATCCCGACGGGTAGACGCGTTACACCCTACTACCCTAGACCGAAGCTGGCCAGTGTGGCAAGTGCATGGCCAAGAAACATGTTGTTTGTAAAACAAGGGATGTGAGTGCTTGTGAGGGCATGGTGGAGCAATGTGCAAAAGTAGAGCACATTCCTTGAACACTTGGCCTGACGATACGTCCGTACTTGTGCGAAACACCCCTAAAACCCTAGATTTTAGCCGTCTACCGTGCCGAAAGCATGCCCAAGCATGCCATCACTGCTCATTGAAGTGATATAAGTGTGTGGTGTGTCATTGTGAGCCATTTTTCCAAGTTTTAGGCCATTCATCAATAGTCATGCCGCTATCCCGACGGGTAGACGCGTTACACCCTACTACCCTAGACCGAAGCTGTCCAGTGTGGGAAGTGCATGGCCAAGAAACATGTTGTTTGTAAAACAAGGGATGTGAGTGCTTGTGAGGGCATGGTGGAGAAATGTGCAAAAGTAGAGCACATTCCTTGAACAATTGGCCTGACGATACGTCCGTACTTGTGCGAAACACCCCTAAAACCCTAGATTTTAGTCGTCTACCGTGCCAAAGGCATGCCCAAGCATGCCATCACTGATCATTGAATTGATATAACTGTTTGGTGTGTCATTGTGAGCCATTCTGCCAAGTTTGAGGCCATTCATCAATAGTCATGCCGCTATCCCGACGGGTAGACGCGTTACACCCTACTACCCTAGACCGAAGCTGGCCAGTGTGGGAAGTGCATGGCCAAGAAACATGTTGTTTGTAAAACATGGGATGTGAGTGCTTGTGAGGGCATGGTGGAGCAATGTGCAAAAGTAGAGCACATTCCTTGAACACTTGGCCTGATGATACGTCCGTACTTGTGCGAAACACCCTTAAAACCCTAGATTTTAGCCGTCTACCGTGCCGAAGGCATGCCCAAGCATGCCATCACTCCTCATTGAAGTGATATAAGTGTGTGGTGTGTCATTGTGAGCCATTCTGCCAATTTTGAGGCCATTCATCAATAGTCATGCCGCTATCCCGACGGGTAGACGCGTTACACCCTACTACCCTAGACCGAAGTTGTCCAGTGTGGAAAGTGCATGGCCAAGAAACATGTTGTTTGTAAAACAAGGGATTTGAGTGCTTGTGAGGGCATGGTGGAGAAATGTGCAAAAGTAGAGCACATTCCTTGAATAATTGGCCTGACGATACGTCCGTACTTGTGCGAAACACCCCTAAAACCCTAGATTTTAGTCGTCTACCGTGCCGAAGGCATGCTGAAGCATGCCATCACTGCTCATTGAATTGATATAACTGTTTGGTGTGTCATTGTGAGCCATTCTGCCAAGTTTGAGGCTATTCATCAATAGTCATGCCGCTATCCCGACGGGTAGACGCGTTACACCCTACTACCCTAGACCGAAGCTGGCTAGTGTGGGAAGTGCATGGCCAAGCAACATGTTGTTTGTAAAAGAAGGGATGTGAGCGCTTGTGAGGGCATGGTGGAGCAATGTGCAGAAGATGAGCATATTCCTTGAACACTTGGCCTGACGATTCATCCGTACTTGTGCGAAACACCCCTAAAACCCTAGACTTTAGCCGTCTACCGTGCCGAAGGCATGCCCAAGCATGCCATCACTTCTCATTAAAAGTGATATAAGTGTGTGGTGAGTCATTGTGATCCATTGTGCCAGGTTTGAGGCCATTCATCAATAGTCATGCCGTTATCCCGACAGGTAGACGCGTTACACCCTACTACCCTAGACCGAAGCTGTCCAGTGTGGGAAGTGCATGGCCAAGAAACATGTTGTTTGTAAAACAAGGGATTTGAGTTCTTGTGAGGGCATGGTGGAGAAATGTGCAAAAGTAGAGCACATTCCTTGAACAATTGGCCTGACGATACGTCCGTACTTGTGCGAAACACCCCTAAAACCCTAGATTTTAGTCGTGTACCGTGCCGAAGGCATGCCCAAGCATGCCATCACTGCTCATTGAATTGATATAACTGTTTGGTGTGTCATTGTGATCCATTCTGCCAAGTTTGAGGCCATTCATCAATAGTCATGCCGCTATCCTGACGGGTAGACGCGTTACACCCTACTACCCTAGACCGAAGCTGGCCAGTGTGGGATGTGCATGGCCAAGCAACATGTTGTTTGTAAAAGAAGGGATGTGAGTGCTTGTGAGGGCATGGTGGAGCAATGTGCAGAAGGGGAGCATATTCCTTGAACACTTGGCCTGACGATTCGTCCGTACTTGTGCGAAACACCCCTAAAACCCTAGATTTTAGCCGTCTACCGTGTCGAAGGCATTCCCAAGCATGCCATCACTGCTCATTGAAGTGATATAAGTGTGTGGTGTGTCATTATGATCCATTGTGCCAAGTTTGAGGCCATTCATCAATATTCGTGCCGCTATCTCGACGGGTAGACGCGTTACACCCTAATACCCTAGACCGAAGCTGGCGAGTGTGGGAAGTGCATGGCCAAGCAACATGTTGTTTGTAAAAGAAGGGATGTGAGTGCTTGTGAGGGCATGGTGGAGCAATGTGCAGAAGGGGAGCATATTCCTTGAACACTTGGCCTGACGATTCGTCCGTACTTGTGCGAAACACCCCTAAAACCCTAGATTTTAGTCGTCTACCGTGCCGAAGGCATGCCCAGGCATGCCATCACTGATCATTGAATTGATATAACTGTTTGGTGTGTCATTGTGAGCCATTCTGCCAAGTTTGAGGCCATTCATCAATAGTCATGCCGCTATCCGACGGGTAGACGCGTTACACCCTACTACCCTAGACCGAAGCTGGCTAGTGTGGGAAGTGCATGGCCAAGCAACATGTTATTTGTAAAAGAAGGGATGTGAGTGCTTGTGAGGGCATGGTGGAACAATGTGCAGAAGATGAGCATATTCCTTGAACACTTGGCCTGACGATTCATCCGTACTTGTGCGAAACACCCCTAAAACCCTAGACTTTAGCCGTCTACCATGCCGAAGGCATGCCCAAGCATGCCATCACTTCTCATTGAAGTGATATAAGTGTGTGGTGAGTCATTGTGATCCATTGTGCCAGGTTTGAGGCCATTCATCAATAGTCATGCCGTTATCCCGACAGGTAGACGCGTTACACCCTACTACCCTAGACCGAAGCTGTCCAGTGTGGGAAGTGCATGGCCAAGAAACATGTTGTTTGTAAAACAAGGGATTTGAGTTCTTGTGAGGGCATGGTGGAGAAATGTGCAAAAGTAGAGCACATTCCTTGAACAATTCGCCTGACGATACGTCCGTACTTGTGCGAAACACCCCTAAAACCCTAGATTTTAGTCGTGTACCGTGCCGAAGGCATGCCCAAGCATGCCATCACTGCTCATTGAATTGATATAACTGTTTGGTGTGTCATTGTGATCCATTCTGCCAAGTTTGAGGCCATTCATCAATAGTCATGCCGCTATCCCGACGGGTAGACGCGTTACACCCTACTACCCTAGACCGAAGCTGGCCAGTGTGGGAAGTGCATGGCCAAGCAACATGTTGTTTGTAAAAGAAGGGATGTGAGTGCTTATGAGGGCATGGTGGAGCAATGTGCAGAAGGGGAGCATATTCCTTGAACACTTGGCCTGACGATTCGTCCGTACTTGTGCGAAACACCCCTAAAACCCTAGATTTTAGCCGTCTACCGTGTTGAAGGCATTCCCAAGCATGCCATCACTGCTCATTGAAGTGATATAAGTGTGTGGTGTGTCATTGTGAGCCATTCTGCCAATTTTGAGGCCATTCATCAATAGTCATGCCGCTATCCCGACGGGTAGACGCGTTACACCCTACTACCCTAGACCGAAGTTGTCCAGTGTGGAAAGTGCATGGCCAAGAAACATGTTGTTTGTAAAACAAGGGATTTGAGTGCTTGTGAGGGCATGGTGGAGAAATGTGCAAAAGTAGAGCACATTCCTTGAATAATTGGCCTGACGATACGTCCGTACTTGTGCGAAACACCCCTAAAACCCTAGATTTTAGTCGTCTACCGTGCCGAAGGCATGCTCAAGCATGCCATCACTGCTCATTGAATTGATATAACTGTTTGGTGTGTCATTGTGAGCCATTCTGCCAAGTTTGAGGCCATTCATCAATAGTCATGCCGCTATCCCGACGGGTAGACGCGTTACACCCTACTACCCTAGACCGAAGCTGGCTAGTGTGGGAAGTGCATGGCAAAGCAACATGTTGTTTGTAAAAGAAGGGATGTGAGCGCTTGTGAGGGCATGGTGGAGCAATGTGCAGAAGATGAGCATATTCCTTGAACACTTGGCCTGACGATTCATCCGTACTTGTGCGAAACACCCCTAAAACCCTAGACTTTAGCCGTCTACCGTGCCGAAGGCATGCCCAAGCATGCCATCACTTCTCATTGAAGTGATATAAGTGTGTGGTGAGTCATTGTGATCCATTGTGCCAGGTTTGAGGCCATTCATCAATAGTCATGCCGTTATCCCGACAGGTAGACGCGTTACACCCTACTACCCTAGACCGAAGCTGTCCAGTGTGGGAAGTGCATGGCCAAGAAACATGTTGTTTGTAAAACAAGGGATTTGAGTTCTTGTGAGGGCATGGTGGAGAAATGTGCAAAAGTAGAGCACATTCCTTGAACAATTGGCCTGACGATACGTCCGTACTTGTGCGAAACACCCCTAAAACCCTAGATTTTAGTCGTGTACCGTGCCGAAGGCATGCCCAAGCATGCCATCACTGCTCATTGAATTGATATAACTGTTTGGTGTGTCATTGTGATCCATTCTGCCAAGTTTGAGGCCATTCATCAATAGTCATGCCGCTATCCTGACGGGTAGACGCGTTACACCCTACTACCCTAGACCGAAGCTGGCCAGTGTGGGAAGTGCATGGCCAAGCAACATGTTGTTTGTAAAAGAAGGGATGTGAGTGCTTGTGAGGGCATGGTGGAGCAATGTGCAGAAGGGGAGCATATTCCTTGAACACTTGGCCTGACGATTCGTCCGTACTTGTGCGAAACACCCCTAAAACCCTAGATTTTAGCCGTCTACCGTGTCGAAGGCATTCCCAAGCATGCCATCACTGCTCATTGAAGTGATATAAGTGTGTGGTGTGTCATTATGATCCATTGTGCCAAGTTTGAGGCCATTCATCAATATTCGTGCCGCTATCTCGACGGGTAGACGCGTTACACCCTAATACCCTAGACCGAAGCTGGCGAGTGTGGGAAGTGCATGGCCAAGCAACATGTTGTTTGTAAAAGAAGGGATGTGAGTGCTTGTGAGGGCATGGTGGAGCAATGTGCAGAAGGGGAGCATATTCCTTGAACACTTGGCCTGACGATTCGTCCGTACTTGTGCGAAACACCCCTAAAACCCTAGATTTTAGTCGTCTACCGTGCCGAAGGCATGCCCAGGCATGCCATCACTGATCATTGAATTGATATAACTGTTTGGTGTGTCATTGTGAGCCATTCTGCCAAGTTTGAGGCCATTCATCAATAGTCATGCCGCTATCCGACGGGTAGACGCGTTACACCCTACTACCCTAGACCGAAGCTGGCTAGTGTGGGAAGTGCATGGCCAAGCAACATGTTGTTTGTAAAAGAAGGGATGTGAGTGCTTGTGAGGGCATGGTGGAACAATGTGCAGAAGATGAGCATATTCCTTGAACACTTGGCCTGACGATTCATCCGTACTTGTGCGAAACACCCCTAAAACCCTAGACTTTAGCCGTCTACCATGCCGAAGGCATGCCCAAGCATGCCATCACTTCTCAATGAAGTGATATAAGTGTGTGGTGAGTCATTGTGATCCATTGTGCCAGGTTTGAGGCCATTCATCAATAGTCATGCCGTTATCCCGACAGGTAGACGCGTTACACCCTACTACCCTAGACCGAAGCTGTCCAGTGTGGGAAGTGCATGGCCAAGAAACATGTTGTTTGTAAAACAAGGGATTTGAGTTCTTGTGAGGGCATGGTGGAGAAATGTGCAAAAGTAGAGCACATTCCTTGAACAATTCGCCTGACGATACGTCCGTACTTGTGCGAAACACCCCTAAAACCCTAGATTTTAGTCGTGTACCGTGCCGAAGGCATGCCCAAGCATGCCATCACTGCTCATTGAATTGATATAACTGTTTGGTGTGTCATTGTGATCCATTCTGCCAAGTTTGAGGCCATTCATCAATAGTCATGCCGCTATCCCGACGGGTAGACGCGTTACACCCTACTACCCTAGACCGAAGCTGGCCAGTGTGGGAAGTGCATGGCCAAGCAACATGTTGTTTGTAAAAGAAGGGATGTGAGTGCTTATGAGGGCATGGTGGAGCAATGTGCAGAAGGGGAGCATATTCCTTGAACACTTGGCCTGACGATTCGTCCGTACTTGTGCGAAACACCCCTAAAACCCTAGATTTTAGCCGTCTACCGTGTTGAAGGCATTCCCAAGCATGCCATCACTGCTCATTGAAGTGATATAAGTGTGTGG
Source organism: Avena sativa (assembly GCA_916181665.1). Lineage (NCBI taxonomy): Eukaryota > Viridiplantae > Streptophyta > Magnoliopsida > Poales > Poaceae > Avena > Avena sativa. Next base: position 534,180,995 of record OV702289.1, on the reverse strand, counting down.
TGTGTCATTATGATCCATTGTGCCAAGTTTGAGGCCATTCATCAATATTCGTGCCGCTATCTCGACGGGTAGACGCGTTACACCCTAATTCCCTAGACCGAAGCTGGCGAGTGTGGGAAGTGCATGGCCAAGCAACATGTTGTTTGTAAAATAAGGGATGTGAGTGCTTGTGAGGGCATGGTGGAGCAATGTGCAGAAGGGGAGCATATTCCTTGAACACTTGGCCTGACGATTCGTCCGTACTTGTGCGAAACACCCCTAAAACCCTAGATTTTAGTCGTCTACCGTGCCGAAGGCATGCCCAGGCATGCCATCACTGATCATTGAATTGATATAACTGTTTGGTGTGTCATTGTGAGCCATTCTGCCAAGTTTGAGGCCATTCATCAATAGTCATGCCGCTATCCTGACGGGTAGACGCGTTACACCCTACTACCCTAGACCGAAGCTGGCTAGTGTGGGAAGTGCATGGCCAAGCAACATGTTGTTTGTAAAAGAAGGGATGTGAGTGCTTGTGAGGGCATGGTGGAGCAATGTGCATAAGATGAGCATATTCCTTGAACACTTGGCCTGACGATTCATCCGTACTTGTGCGAAACACCCCTAAAACCCTAGACTTTAGCCATCTACCGTGCCGAAGGCATGCCCAAGCATGCCATCACTTCTCATTGAAGTGATATAAGTGTGTGGTGAGTCATTGTGATCCATTGTGCCAGGTTTGAGGCCATTCATCAATAGTCATGCCGTTATCCCGACAGGTAGACGCGTTACACCCTACTACCCTAGACCGAAGCTGTCCAGTGTGGGAAGTGCATGGCCAAGAAACATGTTGTTTGTAAAACAAGGGATTTGAGTTCTTGTGAGGGCATGGTGGAGAAATGTGCAAAAGTAGAGCACATTCCTTGAACAATTCGCCTGACGATACGTCCGTACTTGTGCGAAACACCCCTAAAACCCTAGATTTTAGTCGTGTACCGTGCCGAAGGCATGCCCAAGCATGCCATCACTGCTCATTGAATTGATATAACTGTTTGGTGTGTCATTGTGATCCATTCTGCCAAGTTTGAGGCCATTCATCAATAGTCATGCCGCTATCCCGACGGGTAGACGCGTTACACCCTACTACCCTAGACCGAAGCTGGCCAGTGTGGGAAGTGCATGGCCAAGCAACATGTTGTTTGTAAAAGAAGGGATGTGAGTGCTTATGAGGGCATGGTGGAGCAATGTGCAGAAGGGGAGCATATTCCTTGAACACTTGGCCTGACGATTCGTCCGTACTTGTGCGAAACACCCCTAAAACCCTAGATTTTAGCCGTCTACCGTGTCGAAGGCATTCCCAAGCATGCCATCACTGCTCATTGAAGTGATATAAGTGTGTGGTGTGTCATTATGATCCATTGTGCCAAGTTTGAGGCCATTCATCAATATTCGTGCCGCTATCTCGACGGGTAGACGTGTTACACCCTACTACCCTAGACCGAAGCTGGCGAGTGTGGGAAGTGCATGGCCAAGCAACATGTTGTTTGTAAAAGAAGGGATGTGAGTGCTTGTGAGGGCATGGTGGAGCAATGTGCAGAAGGGGAGCATATTCCTTGAACACTTGGCCTGACGATTCGTCCGTACTTGTGCGAAACACCCCTAAAACCCTAGATTTTAGTCGTCTACCGTGCCGAAGGCATGCCCAAGCATGCCATCACTGATCATTGAATTGATATAACTGTTTGGTGTGTCATTGTGAGCCATTCTGCCAAGTTTGAGGCCATTCATCAATAGTCATGCCGCTATCCTGACGGGTAGACGCGTTACACCCTACTACCCTAGACCGAAGCTGGCTAGTGTGGGAAGTGCATGGCCAAGCAACATGTTGTTTGTAAAAGAAGGGATGTGAGTGCTTGTGAGGGCATGGTGGAGCAATGTGCATAAGATGAGCATATTCCTTGAACACTTGGCCTGACGATTCATCCGTACTTGTGCGAAACACCCCTAAAACCCTAGACTTTAGCCATCTACCGTGCCGAAGGCATGCCCAAGCATGCCATCACTTCTCATTGAAGTGATATAAGTGTGTGGTGAGTCATTGTGATCCATTGTGCCAGGTTTGAGGCCATTCATCAATAGTCATGCCGTTATCCCGACAGGTAGACGCGTTACACCCTACTACCCTAGACCGAAGCTGTCCAGTGTGGGAAGTGCATGGCCAAGAAACATGTTGTTTGTAAAACAAGGGATTTGAGTTCTTGTGAGGGCATGGTGGAGAAATGTGCAAAAGTAGAGCACATTCCTTGAACAATTCGCCTGACGATACGTCCGTACTTGTGCGAAACACCCCTAAAACCCTAGATTTTAGTCGTGTACCGTGCCGAAGGCATGCCCAAGCATGCCATCACTGCTCATTGAATTGATATAACTGTTTGGTGTGTCATTGTGATCCATTCTGCCAAGTTTGAGGCCATTCATCAATAGTCATGCCGCTATCCCGACGGGTAGACGCGTTACACCCTACTACCCTAGACCGAAGCTGGCCAGTGTGGGAAGTGCATGGCCAAGCAACATGTTGTTTGTAAAAGAAGGGATGTGAGTGCTTATGAGGGCATGGTGGAGCAATGTGCAGAAGGGGAGCATATTCCTTGAACACTTGGCCTGACGATTCGTCCGTACTTGTGCGAAACACCCCTAAAACCCTAGATTTTAGCCGTCTACCGTGTCGAAGGCATTCCCAAGCATGCCATCACTGCTCATTGAAGTGATATAAGTGTGTGGTGTGTCATTATGATCCATTGTGCCAAGTTTGAGGCCATTCATCAATATTCGTGCCGCTATCTCGACGGGTAGACGTGTTACACCCTACTACCCTAGACCGAAGCTGGCGAGTGTGGGAAGTGCATGGCCAAGCAACATGTTGTTTGTAAAAGAAGGGATGTGAGTGCTTGTGAGGGCATGGTGGAGCAATGTGCAGAAGGGGAGCATATTCCTTGAACACTTGGCCTGACGATTCGTCCGTACTTGTGCGAAACACCCCTAAAACCCTAGATTTTAGTCGTCTACCGTGCCGAAGGCATGCCCAAGCATGCCATCACTGATCATTGAATTGATATATCTGTTTGGTGTGTCATTGTGAGCCATTCTGCCAAGTTTGAGGCCATTCATCCATAGTCATGCCGCTATCCCGACGGGTAGACGCGTTACACCCTACTACCCTAGACCGAAGCTGGCCAGTGTGGGAAGTGCATGGCCAAGCAACATGTTGTTTGTAAAAGAAGGGATGTGAGTGCTTGTGAGGGCATGGTGGAGCAATGTGCAGAAGGGGAGCATATTCCTTGAACACTTGGCCTGACGATTCGTCCGTACTTGTGCGAAACACCCCTAAAACCCTAGATTTTAGCCGTCTACCGTATCGAAGGCATTCCCAAGCATGCCATCACTGCTCATTGAAGTGATATAAGTGTGTGGTGTGTCATTATGATCCATTGTGCCAAGTTTGAGGCCATTCATCAATATTCGTGCCGCTATCTCGACGGGTAGACGCGTTACACCCTACTACCCTAGACCGAAGCTGGCGAGTGTGGGAAGTGCATGGCCAAGCAACATGTTGTTTGTAAAAGAAGGGATGTGAGTGCTTGTGAGGGCATGGTGGAGCAATGTGCAGAAGGGGAGCATATTCCTTGAACACTTGGCCTGACGATTCGTCCGTACTTGTGCGAAACACCCCTAAAACCCTAGATTTTAGTCATTTACCGTGCCGAAGGCATGCCCAAGCATGCCATCACTGATCATTGAATTGATATAACTGTTTGGTGTGTCATTGTGAGCCATTCTGCCAAGTTTGAGGCCATTCATCAATAGTCATGCCGCTATCCCGACGGGTAGACGCGTTACACCCTACTACCCTCGACCGAAGCTGGCCAGTGTGGGAAGTGCATGGCCAAGAAACATGTTGTTTGTAAAACAAGGGATGTGAGTGCTTGTGAGGGCATGGTGGAGCAATGTGCAAAAGTAGAGCACATTCCTTGAACACTTGGCCTGATGATACGTCCGTACTTGTGCGAAACACCCTTAAAACCCTAGATTTTAGCCGTCTACCGTGCCGAAGGCATGCCCAAGCATGCCATCACTCCTCATTGAAGTGATATAAGTGTGTGGGGTGTCATTGTGAGCCATTCTGCCAATTTTGAGGCCATTCAGCAATAGTCATGCCGCTATCCCGACGGGTAGACGCGTTACACCCTACTACCCTAGACCGAAGTTGTCCAGTGTGGAAAGTGCATGGCCAAGAAACATGTTGTTTGTAAAACAAGGGATTTGAGTGCTTGTGAGGGCATGGTGGAGAAATGTGCAAAAGTAGAGCACATTCCTTGAACAATTGGCCTGACGATACGTCCGTACTTTTGCGAAACACCCCTAAAACCCTAGATTTTAGTCGTCTACCATGCCGAAGGCATGCTCAAGCATGCCATCACTTCTCATTGAATTGATATAACTGTTTGGTGTGTCATTGTGAGCCATTCTGCCAAGTTTGAGGCCATTCATCAATAGTCATGCCGCTATCCCGACGGGTAGACGCGTTACACCCTACTACCCTAGACCGAAGCTGGCTAGTGTGGGAAGTGCATGGCCAAGCAACATGTTGTTTGTAAAAGAAGGGATGTGAGTGCTTGTGAGGGCATGGTGGAGCAATGTGCAGAAGATGAGCATATTCCTTGAACACTTGGCCTGACGATTCATCCGTACTTGTGCGAAACACCCCTAAAACCCTAGATTTTAGCTGTCTACCGTGTCGAAGGCATGCCCAAGCATGCCATCACTGCTCATTGAAGTGATATAAGTGTGTGGTGTGTCATTATGATCCATTGTGCCAAGTTTGAGGCCATTCATCAATATTCGTGCCGCTATCTCGACGGGTAGACACGTTACACCCTACTACCCTAGACCGAAGCTGGCGAGTGCGGGAAGTGCATGGCCAAGCAACATGTTGTTTGTAAAAGAAGGGATGTGAGTGCTTGTGAGGGCATCATGGAGCAATGTGCAGAAGGGGAGCATATTCCTTGAATACTTGGCCTGACGATTCGTCCGTACTTGAGCGAAACACCCCTAAAACCCTAGACTTTAGCCGTCTACCGTGCCGAAGGCATGCCCAAGCATGCCATCACTTCTCATTGAAGTGATATAAGTGTGTGGTGAGTCATTGTGATCCATTGTGCCAGGTTTGAGGCCATTCATCAATAGTCATGCCGCTATCCCGACAGGTAGACGCGTTACACCCTACTACCCTAGACCGAAGCTGTCCAGTGTGGGAAGTGCATGGCCAAGAAACATGTTGTTTGTAAAACAAGGGATTTGAGTTCTTGTGAGGGCATGGTGGAGAAATGTGCAAAAGTAGAGCACATTCCTTGAACAATTGGCCTGACGATACGTCCGTACTTGTGCGAAACACCCCTAAAACCCTAGATTTTAGTCGTCTACCGTGCCGAAGGCATGCCCAAGCATGCCATCACTGCTCATTGAATTGATATAACTGTTTGGTGTGTCATTGTGATCCATTATGCCAAGTTTAAGGCCATTCATCAATAGTCATGCCGCTATCCCGACGGGTAGACGCGTTACACCCTACTACCCTAGACCGAAGCTGGCCAGTGTGGGAAGTACATGGCCAAGCAACATGTTGTTTGTAAAAGAAGGGATGTGAGTGCTTGTGAGGGCATGGTGGAGCAATGTGCAGAAGGGGAGCATATTCCTTGAACACTTGGCCTGACGATTCGTCCGTACTTGTGCGAAACACCCCTAAAACCCTAGATTTTAGCCGTCTACCGTGTCGAAGGCATGCCCAAGCATGCCATCACTGCTCATTGAAGTGATATAAGTGTGTGGTGTGTCATTATGATCAATTGTGCCAAGTTTGAGGCCATTCATCAATATTCGTGCCGCTATCTCGACGGGTAGACGCGTTACACCCTACTACCCTAGACCGAAGCTGGCGAGTGTGGGAAGTGCATGGCCAAGCAACATGTTGTTTGTAAAATAAGGGATGTGAGTGATTGTTAGGGCATGGTGGAGCAATGTGCAGAAGGGGAGCATATTCCTTGAACACTTGGCCTGACGATTCGTCCGTACTTGTGAGAAACACCCCTAAAACCCTAGATTTTAGCCGTCTACCGTGCCGAAGGCATGCCCAAGCATGCCATCACTGCTCATTTAAGTGATATAAGTGAGTGGTGTGTCATTGTGAGCCATTGTGCCAAGTTTGAGGCTATTCAACATTAGTCATGCCGCTATCCCGACGGGTAGACGCATTACAACCTACTACCCTAGACCAAAGCTGGCCAGTGTGGGAAGTGCATGGCCAAGCAAAATGTTATTTGTAAAACAAGGGATGTTAGTGCTTGTGAGGGAATCGTGGAGCAATGTGCAAAAGGGGAGCACATTCCTTGAACACTTGGCCTGACGATTCGTCCGTACTTGTGCGAAACACCCCTAAAACCCTAGATTTTAGCCGTCTACTATGCCGAAGGCATGCCCAAGCATGCCATCACTGCTCATTGAAGTGATATAAGTGTGTGGTGTGTCATTGTGAGCCATTTTTCCAAGTTTTAGGCCATTCATCAATAGTCATGCCGCGATCCCGACGGGTAGACGCGTTACACCCTACTACCCTAGACCGAAGCTGTCCAGTGTGGGAAGTGCATGGCCAAGAAACATGTTGTTTGTAAAACAAGGGATGTGAGTGCTTGTGAGGGCATGGTGGAGATATTTGCAGAAGTAGAGCACATTCCTTGAACAATTGGCCTAACGATACGTCCGTACTTGCACGAAACACCCCTAAAACCCTAGATTTTAGCCGTCTACCGTGCCAAAGGCATGCCCAAGCATGCCATCACTGCTCATTGAATTGATATAACTGTTTGGTGTGTCATTGTGAGCCATTCTGCCAAGTTTGAGGCCATTCATCAATAGTCATGCCGCTATCCCGACGGGTAGACGCGTTACACCCTACTACCCTAGACCGAAGCTGGCCAGTGTGGGAAGTGCATGGCCAAGCAACATGTTGTTTGTAAAAGAAGGGATGTGAGTGCTTGTGAGGGCATGGTGGAGCAATGTGCAGAAGGGGAGCATATTCCTTGAACACTTGGCCTGACGATTCGTCCATACTTGTGCGAAACACCCCTAAAACCCTAGATTTTAGCCGTCTACCGTGTCAAAGGCATGCCGAAGCATGCCATCACTGCTCATTGAAGTGATATAAGTGTGTGGTGTGTCATTATGATCCATTGTGCCAAGTTTGAGGCCATTCATCAATATTCATGCAGCTATCCCGACGGGTAGACGCGTTACACCCTACTATCCTAGACCGAAGCTGGCCAATGTGGGAAGTGCATGGACAAGCAACATGTTGTTAGTAAAACAAGGGATTTGAGTGCTTGTGAGGGCATGGTGGAGCAATGTGCAAAAGGAGAGCATATTCCTTGAACACTTGGCCTGACGATTCGTCCGTACTTGTGCGAAACACCCCTAAAACCCTAGATTTTAGTCGTCTACCGTGCCGAAGGCATGCCATCACTGCTCATTGAAGTGATATAACTGTGTGGTGTGTCATTGTGAGCCATTCTGCCAGGTTTGAGGCCATTCATCAATAGTCATGCCACTATCCCGACGGGTAGACGCGTTACACCCTACTACCCTAGACCGAAGTTGGCCAGTGTGGGAAGAGCATGGCCAAGCAACATGTTGTTTGTAAAAGAAGGGATGTGAGTGCTTGTGAGGGCATGGTGGATCAATGTGCAGAAGGGGAGCATATTCCTTGAACACTTGGCCTGACGATTCGTCCGTACTTGTGCGAAACACCCCTAAAACCCTAGATTTTAGCCGTCTACCGTGCCGAAGGCATGCCCAAGCATGCCATCACTACTCATTGAAGTGATACAAGTGTGTGGTGTGTCATTATGATCCATTGTGCCAAGTTTGAGGCCATTCATCAATATTCATGCCGCTATCTCGACGGGTAGACGCGTTACACCCTACTACCCTAGACCGAAGCTGGCCAGTGTGGGAAGTGCATGGCCAAGCAACATGTTGTTTGTAAAAGAAGGGATGTGAGTGCTTGTGAGGGCATGGTGGAGCAATGTGCAGAAGGGGAGCATATTCCTTGAATACTTGGCCTGACGATTCATCCGTACTTGTGTGAAACACCCCTAAGACCCTAGATTTTAGTCGTCTACCATGCCGAAGGCATGCCCAAGCATGCCATCACTGCTCATTGAAGTGATATAAGTGTGTGGTGTGTCATTGTGATCCATTGTGCCAGGTTTGAGGCCATTCATCAATAGTCATGCCGCTATCCCGACAGGTAGACGCGTTACACCCTACTATCCTAGACCGAAGCTGGCCAGTGGGGGAAGTGCATGGCCAAGCAACATGTTGTTTGTAAAACAAGGGAAGTGAGTCCTTGTGAGGGCATGGTGGAGCAATGTGAAAAAGGAGATCATATTCCTTGAACACTTGGCCTGACGATTCGTCCGTACTTGTGCGAAACACCCCTAAAACCCTAGATTTTAGCCGTATACCATGTCGAGGGCATGCCCAAGCATTCCATCACTGCTCATTGAAGTGAGATAAGTGGGTGGGGTGTCATTGTGAGCCATTGTGCCAAGTTTGAGGCCATTCATCAATATTCGTGCCGCTATCTCGACGGGTAGACGAGTTACACCCTACTACCCTAGACCGAAGCTGGCGAGTGTGGGAAGTGCATGGCCAAGCAACATGTTGTTTGTAAAAGAAGGGATGTGAGTGCTTCTGAGGGCATCGTGGAGCAATGTGCAGAAGGGGAGCATATTCCTTGAATACTTGGCCTGAAGATTCGTCCGTACTTGAGCGAAACGCCCCTAAAACCCTAGATTTTAGCTATCTACCGTGCCGAAGGCATGCCCAAGCATGCCATCACTTCTCATTGAAGTGATATAAGTGTGTGGTGAGTCATTGTGATCCATTGTGCCAGGTTTGAGGCCATTCATCAATAGTCATGCCGTTATCCCGACAGGTAGACGCGTTACACCCTACTATCCTAGACCGAAGCTGGCTAGTGTGGGAAGTGCATGGCCAAGCAACATGTTGTTTGTAAAACAAGGGATGTGAGTGATTGTGAGGGCATGGTGGAGCAATGTGCAAAAGGAGAGCATATTCCTTGAACACTTGGCCTGACGATTCGTCCGTACTTGTGCGAAACACCCCTAAAACCCTAGATTTTAGCCGTCTACCTTGCAGAAGGCATGCCCAAGCATTCCATCGCTGCTCATTGAAGTGATATAAGTGTGTGGTGTGTCATTGTGAGCCATTGTGCCAAGTTTGAGGCCATTCATCAATAGTCATGTCGCTATCCCGACGAGTAGACGCGTTACACCCTACTACCCTAGACTGAAGCTGGCCAGTGTGGGAAGTGCATGGTGAAGCAACATGTTGTTTGTAAAATAAGGGATGTGAGTGCTTGTGAGGGCATGGTGGAGCAATGTGCAAAAGGAGAGCACATTCCTTGAACACTTGGCCTGACGATTCGTCCGTACTTGTGGGAAACACCCTTAAAACCATAGATTTTTGCCGTCTATCGTGCCGAAGGCATGCCCAAGCATGCCATCACTGCTCATTGAAGTGATATAAGTGTGTGGTGTGTCATTGTGAGCCATTTTGCCAAGTTTGAGGCTATTCAACATTAGTCATGCCGCTATCCCGACGGGTAGACGCATTACAACCTACTACCCTAGACCGAAGGTGGCCAGTGTGGGAAGTGCATGGCCAAGCAACATGTTGTTTGTAAAACAAGGGATGTTAGTGCTTGTGAGGGCATCGTGGAGCAATGTGCAAAAGGGGAGCACATTCCTTGAACACTTGGCCTGACGATTCGTCCGTACTTGTGCGAAACACCCCTAAAACCCTAGATTTTAGCCGTCTACCGTGCCGAAGTCATGCCCAAGCATGCCATCACTGCTCATTGAAGTGATATAAGTGTGTGGTGTGTCATTATGATCCATTGTGCCAAGTTTGAGGCCATTCATCAATATTCATGCCGCTATCCCGACGGGTAGACGCGTTACACCCTACTACCCTAGACCGAAGATGGCCAGTGTGGGAAGTGCATCGCCAAGCAACATCTTGTTTGTAAAACAAGGGATGTGAGTGCTTGTGAGGGCATGGTGGAGCAATGTGCAAAAGTAGAGCACATTCCTTGAACACTTGGCCTGACGATACGCCCGTACTTGTGTGAAACACCCCTAAAACCCTAGATTTTAGCCGTCTACCGTGCCGAAGGCATGCCCAAGCATGCCATCACTGCTCATTGAAGTTATATAACTGTGTGGTGTGTCATTGTCAGCCATTCTGCCAGGTTTGAGGCCATTCATCAATAGTCATGCCGCTATCCCGACGGGGAGACGCGTTACACCCTACTACGCTAGACCGAAGCTGGCTAGTGTGGGAAGTGCATGGCCAATCAACATGTTGTTTGTAAAAGAAGGGATGTGAGTTATTGTGAGGGAATGGTGGAGCAATGTGCAGAAGGGGAGCATATTCCTTGAACACTTGGCCTGACGATTCATCCGTACTTGTGCGAAACACCCCTAAAACCCTAGATTTTAGCCGTCTATCGTGCCGAAGGCATGCCCAAGCATGCCATCACTGCTCATTGAAGTGATATAAGTGTGTGGTGTGTCATTATGATGCATTGTGCCAAGTTTGAGGCCATTCATCAATATTCATGCCGCTATCTCGACGGGTAGACGTGTTACACCCTACTACCGTAGACCGAAGCTGGCCAGTGTGGGAAGTGCATGGCCAAGCAACATGTTGTTTGTAAAAGAAGGGATGTGAGTGCTTGTGACGGCATGGTGGAGCAATGTGCAGAAGGGGAGCATATTCCTTGAACACTTGGCCTGACGATTCGTCCGTACTTGTGCGAAACACCCCTAAAACCCTAGATTTTAGCCGTCTATCGTGCCGAAGGCATGCCCAAGCATGCCATCACTGCTCATTGAAGTGATATAAGTGTGTGGTGTGTCATTATGATCCATTGTGCCAAGTTTGAGGCCATTCATCAATAGTCATGCCGCTATCTCGACGGGTAAATGCGTTACACCCTACTACCGTAGACCGAAGCTGGCTAGTGTGGGAAGTGCATGGCCAAGCAACATGTTGTTTGTAAAATAAGGGATGTGAGTGCTTGTGACGGCATGGTGGAGCAATGTGCAAAAGGGGACCATATTCCTTGAACACTTGGCCTGACGATTCGTCCGTACTTGTGCGAAACACCCCTAAAACCCTAGATTTTAGCCGTCTACCGTGCCGAAGGCATGCCCAAGCATGCCATCACTGCTCATTGAAGTGATATAAGTGTGTGGTGTGTCATTGTGATCCATTGTTCCAGGTTTGAGGCCATTCATCAATAGTCATGCCGCTATCCCAACGGGTAGACGCGTTACACCCTACTATCCTAGACCGAAGCTGGCCAGTGTGGGAAGTGCATGGCCAAGCAACATGTTGTTAGTAAAACAAGGGATGTGAGTGATTGTGAGGGTATGGTGGAGCAATGTGCAAAAGGGGAGCACATTCCTTGAATACTTGGCCCTGCGATTCGTCCGTACTTGTGCGAAACACCCCTAAAACACTAGATTTTAGCCGTCTACCGTGCCGAAGGCATGCCCAAGCATGCCATCACTGCTCATTGAAGTGATATATGTGTGTGGTGTGTCATTGTGAGCCATTGTGCCAAGTTTGAGGCTATTCAACATTAGTCATGCCGCTATCCCGACGGGTAGACGCATTACAACTTACTACCCTAGACCGAAGGTGGCCAGTGTGGGAAGTGCATGGCCAAGCAACATGTTGTTTGTAAAACAAGGGATGTTAGTGCTTGTGAGGGCATCGTGGAGCAATGTGCAAAAGGGGAGCACATTCCTTGAACACTTGGCCTGACGATTCGTCCGTACTTGTGCGAAACACCCCTAAAACCCTAGATTTTAGTCGTCTACCGTGCCGAAGGCATGCCCAAGCATGCCATCACTGCTCATTGAAGTGATATAAGTGTGTGGTGTGTCATTTTGAGCCATTGTTCCAAGTTTTAGGCCATTCATCAATAGTCATGCCGCTATCCCGACGGGTAGACGCGTTACACCCTACTACCCTAGACCGAAGCTGTCCAGTGTGGGAAGTGCATGGCCAAGCAACATGTTGTTTGTAAAACAAGGGATGTTAGTGCTTGTGAGGGCATCGTGGAGCAATGTGCAAAAGGGGAGCATATTCCTTGAATACTTTGCCTGACGATTCGTCCGTACTTGTGCGAAACACCGCTAAAACCGTAGATTTTAGCCGTCTAACATGCCGAAGGCATGCCCAAGCATGCCATCACTGCTCATTGAAGTGATATAAGTGTGTGGTGTGTCATTGTGATCCATTATTCCAGGTTTGAGGCCATTCATCAATATTCATGCCGCTATCCCGACGGGGAGACGCGTTACACCCTACTACGCTAGACCGAAGCTGGCCAGTGTGGGAAGTGCATGGCCAAGCAACATGTTGTTTGTAAAAGAAGGGATGTGAGTTCTTGTGAGGGCATGGTGGAGCAATGTGCAGAAGGGGAGCATATTCCTTGAACACTTGGCCTGACGATTCGTCCGTACTTGTGCGAAACACCCCTAAAACCCTAGATTTTAGCCGTCTATCGTGCCGAAGGCATGTCCAAGCATGCCATCACTACTCATTGAAGTGATATATGTGTGTGGTGTGTCATTATGATCCATTGTGCCAAGTTTGAGGCCATTCATCAATATTCATGCCGCTATCTCGACAGGTAGACGTGTTACACCCTACTACCGTAGACCGAAGCTGGCTAGTGTGGGAAGTGCATGGCCAAGCAACATGTTGTTTGTAAAAGAAGGGATGTGAGTGCTTGTGACGGCATGGTGGAGCAATGTGCAAAAGGGGAGCATATTCCTTGAACACTTGGCCTGACGATTCGTCCGTACTTGTGCGAAACACCCCTAAAACCCTAGATTTTAGTCGTCTACCGTGCCGAAGGCATGCCCAAGCATGCCATCACTTCTCATTGAAGTGATATAAGTGTGTGGTGTGTCATTGTGATCCATTGTTCCAGGTTTGAGGCCATTCATCAATAGTCATGCCGCTATCCCAACGGGTAGACGCGTTACACCCTACTATCCTAGACCGAAGCTGGCCAGTGTGGGAAGTGCATGGCCAAGCAACATGTTGTTAGTAAAACAAGGGATGTGAGTGCTTGTGAGGGCATGGTGGAGCAATGTTCAAAAGGAGAGCATATTCCTTGAACACTTGGCCTGACGATTCGTCCGTACTTGTGCGAAACACCACTAAAACCCTAGATTTTAGGCGTCTACCATGCCGAAGGCATGCCCAAGCATTCCATCACTGCTCATTGAAGTGATATAAGTGTGTTGTGTGTCATTGTGAGACATTGTGCCAAGTCTGAGGCTATTCATCATTAGTCATGCCGCTATCCCGACGGGTAGAGGCATTACAACCTACTACCCTAGACCGAAGCTGGCCAGTGTGGGAAGTGCATGGCCAAGCAACATGTTGTTTGTAAAACAAGGGATGTGAGTGCTTGTGAGGGCACCATGGAGCAATGTGCAAAAGGGGAGCACATTCCTTGAACACTTGGCCTGATGATTCGTCCGTACTTGTGCGAAACACCCCTAAAACCCTAGATTTTAGCCGTCTACCGTGCCGAAGGCATGCCCAAGCATGCCATCACTGCTCATTGAAGTGATATAAATGTGTGGTCTGTCATTGTGAGCCATTGTTCCAAGTTTTAGGCCATTCATCAATAGTCATGCCGCTATCCCGACGGGTAGACGCGTTACACCCTACTACCCTAGACCGAGTTGTCTAGTGTGGGAAGTGCATGGCCAAGAAACATGTTGTTTGTAAAACAAGGGATGTGACTGCTTGTGAGGGGCATGGTGGAGAAATGTGCAAAAGTAGAGCACATTCCTTGAACACTTGGCCTGACGATATGTCCGTACTTGTGCGAAACACCCTAAAACCCTAGATTTTAGTCGTCTACCGTTCCGAAGGGATGCCCAAGCATGCCATCACTGCTCATTGAAGTGATATAAGTGTGTGGTCTGTCATTGTGAGCCATTGTTCCAAGTTTTAGGCCATTCATCAATAGTCATGCCGCTATCCCGACGGGTAGACGCGTTACACCCTACTACCGTAGACCGAAGCTGGCTAGTGTGGGAAGTGCATGGCCAAGCAACATGTTGTTTGTAAAAGAAGGGATGTGAGTGCTTGTGAGGGCACCATGGAGCAATGTGCAGAAGGGGAGCATATTCCTTGAATACTTGGCCTGACGATTCGTCCGTACTTGTGCGAAACACCCCTAAAACCCAAGATTTTAGCCGTCTACCGTGCCGAAGGCATGCCCAAGCATGCCATCACTACTCATTGAAGTGATATAAGTGTGTGGTGTGTCATTGTGATCCATTGTTCCAGGTTTGAGGCCATTCATCAATAGTCATGCCGCTATCCCGACGGGTAGACGCGTTACACCCTACTATCCTACACCGAAGGCTGCCGGTGTGGGAAGTGCATGGCCAAGCAACATGTTGTTAGTAAAACAAGGGATGTGAGTGCTTGCGAGGGCATGGTGGAGCAATGTGCAAAAGGAGAGCATATTCCTTGAACACTTGGCCTGACGATTCGTCCGTACTTGTGCGAAACACCCCTAAAACCCTAGATTTTAGCCGTCTACCATGCCGAAGGCATGCCCAAGCATTCCATCACTGCTCATTGAAGTGATATTAGTGTGTGGTGTGTCATTGTGAGCCATAGTGCCAAGTTTGAGGCTATTCATCATTAGTCATGCCGCTATCCCGACGGGTAGACGCATTACAACCTACTACCCTAGATCGAAGCTGGCCAGTGTGGGAAGTGCATGGCCAAGCAACATGTTGTTTGTAAAACAAGGGATGTGAGTGCTTGTGAGGGTACCATGGAGCAATGTGCAAAAGGGGAGCATATTCCTTGAATACTTGGCCTGACGATTCGTCCGTACTTGTGCGAAACACCCCTAAAACCCTAGATTTTAGCCGTCTACCGTGCCGAAGGCATGCCCAAGCATGCCATAACTGCTCATTGAAGTGATATAAGTGTGTGGTCTGTCATTGTGAGCCATTGTTCCAAGTTTTAGTCCATTCATCAATTGTCATGCCGCTATCCCGACGGGTAGACGCGTTACACCCTACTACCCTAGACCGAAGTTGTCCAGTGTGGGAAGTGCATGGCCAAGCAACATGTTGTTTGTAAAACAAGGGATGTGAGTGCTTGTGAGGGCATGGTGGAGAAATGTGCAAAAGTAGAGCACATTCCTTGAACACTTGGCCTGACGATTCGTCCGTACTTGTGCGAAACACCCCTAAAACCCTAGATTTTAGCCGTCTACCATGCCGAAGGCATGCCCAAGCATTCCATCACTGCTCATTGAAGTGATATAAGTGTGTGGTGTGTCATTGTGCCAAGTTTGAGGCTATTCATTATTAGTCATGCCGCTATCCCGACGGGTAGACGCATTACAACCTACTACCCTAGATCGAAGCTGGCCAGTGTGGGAAGTGCATGGCCAAGCAACATGTTGTTTGTAAAACAAGGGATGTGAGTGCTTGTGAGGGTACCATGGAGCAATGTGCAAAAGGGGAGCACATTCCTTGAACACTTGGCCTCACGATTCGTCCGTACTTGTGCGAAACACCCCTAAAACCATAGATTTTAGCCGTCTACCGTGCCGAAGGCATGCCCAAGCATGCCATCACTTCTCATTGAAGTGATATAAGTGTGTGGTCTGTCATTGTGAGCCATTGTTCCAAGTTTTAGGCCATTCATCAATAGTCATGCCGCGATCCCGACGGGTAGACGCGTTACACCCTACTACCCTAGACCGAAGTTGTCCAGTGTGGGAAGTGCATGGCCAAGAAACCTGTTGTTTGTAAAACAAGGGAAGTGAGTGCTTGTGAGGGCATGGTGGAGAAATGTGCAAAAGTAGAGCACATTCCTTGAACACTGGGCCTGACGATATGTCCGTACTTGTGCGAAACAACCCTAAAACCCTAGATTTTAGTCGTCTACCGTGCCGAAGGCATGTCCAAGCATGCCATCACTGCTCATTGAATTGATATAACTATTTGGTGTGTCATTGTGAGCCATTCTACCAAGTTTGAGGCCATTCATCAATAGTCATGCCGCTATCCCGACGGGTAGACGCGTTACACCCTACTACCCTAGACCGAAGCTGGCCAGTGTGGGAAGTGCATGGCCAAGCAACATGTTTTTTGTAAAATAAGGGATGTGAGTGCTTGTGAGGGCATGGTAGAGTAATGTGCAGAAGGGGAGCATATTCGTTGAACACTTGGCCTGACGATTCGTCGGTACTTGTGCGAAACACCCCTAAAACCCTAGATTTTAGCCGTCTACCATGTCGAAGGCATGCCCAAGCATGCCATCACTGCTCATTGAAGTGATATAAGTGTGTGGTGTGTCATTATGATCCATTGTTCCAAGTTTTAGGCCATTCATCAATAGTCATGCCGCTATCCCGACGGGTAGACGCGTTACACCCTACTACCCTAGACCGAAGCTGGCCAGTGTGGGAAGTGCATGGCCAAGCAACATGTTGTTTGTAAAACAAGGGATGTGAGTGCTTGTGAGGGCACCATGGAGCAATGTGCAAAAGGGGAGCACATTCCTTGAACACTTGGCCTGACGATTCGTCCGTACTTGTGCGAAACACCCCTAAAACCCTAGATTTTAGCCGTCTACCGTGCCGAAGGCATGCCCAAGCATGCCATCACTGCTCATTGAAGTGATATAAGTGTGTCGTCTGTCATTGTGAGCCATTGTTCCAAGTTTTAGGCCATTCATCAATAGTCATGCCGCTATCCCGACGGGTAGACGCGTTACACCCTACTACCCTAGACCGAAGTTGTCCAGTGTGGGAAGTGCATGGCCAAGAAACATGTTATTTGTAAAACGAGGGATGTTATTGCTTGTGAGCGCATGGTGGAGAAATGTCCAAAAGTAGAGCACATTCCTTGAACACTTGGCCTGACGATATGTCCGTACTTGTGCGAAACACCCCTAAAACCCTAGATTTTAGTCGTCTACCGTGCCGAAGGCATGTCCAAGCATGCCATCACTGCTCATTGAATTGATATAACTGTTTGGTGTGTCATTGTGAGCCATTGTGCCAAGTTTGAGGCCATTCATCAATAGTCATGCCGCTATCCCGACGGGTAGACGCGTTACACCCTACTACCCTAGACCGAAGCTGGCCAGTGTGGGAAGTGCATGGCCAAGCAACATGTTTTTTGTAAAAGAAGGGATGTGAGTGCTTGTGAGGGCATGGTAGTGTAATGTGCAGAAGGAGAGCATATTCCTTGAACACTTGGCCTGACGATTCGTCCGTACTTGTGCGAAACACCCCTAAAACCCTAGATTTTAGCCGTCTACCGTGTCGAAGGCATGCCCAAGCATGCCATCACTGCTCATTGAAGTGATATAAGTGTGTGGTGTGTCATTATGATCCATTGTGCCAAGTTTGAGGCCATTCATCAATATTCATGCCGCTATCCCGACGGGTAGACGCGTTACACCCTACTACCCTAGACCGAAGCTGGCCAGTGTGGGAAGTGCATGGCCAAGCAACATGTTGTTTGTAAAAGAAGGGATGTGAGTGCTTGTGAGGGAATGGTGGAGCAATGTGCAGAGGGGGAGCATATTCCTTGAACACTTGGCCTGACGATTCGTCCGTACTTGTGCGAAACACCCCTAAAACCCTAGATTTTAGCCGTCTATCGTGCCAAAGGCATGCCCAAGCATGCCATCACTGCTCCTTGAAGTGATATAATTGTGTGGTGTGTCATTATGATCCATTGTGCCAAGTTTGAGGCCATTCATCAATATTCATGCCGCTATCTCGACGGGTAGACGTGTTACACCCTACTACCCTAGACCGAAGCTGGCTAGTGTGGGAAGTGCATGGCCAAGCAACATGTTGTTTGTAAAAGAAGGTATGTGAGTGCTTGTGAGGGCATGGTGGATCAATTTGCAAAAGGGGAGCATATTCCTTGAATACTTGGCCTGACGATTCGTCCGTACTTGCGCGAAACACCCCTAAAACCCTAGATTTTAGCCGTCTACCGTGCCGAAGGCATGCCCAAGCATGCCATCACTGCTCATTGAAGTGATATAAGTGTGTGGTGTGTCATTGTGATCCATTGTTCCAGGTTTGAGGCCATTCATCAATAGTCATGCCGCTATCCCAACGGGTAGACGCGTTACACCCTACTATCCTAGACCGAAGCTGGCCAGTGTGGGAAGTGCATGGCCAAGCAACATGTTGTTAGTAAAACAAGGGATGTGAGTGCTTGTGAGGGCATGGTGGAGCAATGTGACAAAGGAGAGCATATTCCTTGAACACTTGGCCTGACGATTCATCCGTACCTGTGCGAAACACCCCTAAAACCCTAGATTTTAGCCGTCTACCATGCCGAAGGCATGCCCAAGCATTCCATCACTGCTCATTGAGGTGATATAAGTGTGTGGTGTGTCATTGTGAGCCATCGTGCCAAGTTTGAGGCTATTCATCATTAGTCATGCCGCTATCCCGATGGGTAGACGCATTACAACCTACTACCCTAGACCGAAGCTGGCCAGTGTGGGAAGTGCATGGCCAAGCAACATGTTGTTTGTAAAACAAGGGATGTGAGTGCTTGTGAGGGCACCATGGAGCAATGTTCAAAAGGGGAGCACATTCCTTGAATACTTGGCCTGACGATTCGTCCGTACTTGTGCGAAACACCCCTAAAACCCTAGATTTTAGCCGTCTATCGTGCCGAAGGCATGCCCAAGCATGCCATCACTGCTCATTGAAGTGATATAAGTGTGTGGTGTGTCATTATGATCCACTGTGCCAAGTTTGAGGCCATTCATCAATATTCATGCCGCTATCTCGACGGGTAGACGTGTTACACCCTACTACCCTAGACCGAAGCTGGCTAGTGTGGGAAGTGCATGGCCAAGCAACATGTTGTTTGTAAAAGAAGGGATGTGAGTGCTTGTGAGGGAATGGTGGAGCAATGTGCAAAATGGGAGCATATTCCTTGAATACTTGGCATGACGATTCGTCCGTACTTGTGCGAAACACCCCTAAAACCCTAGATTTTAGCCGTCTACCGTGCCGAAGGCATGCCCAAGCATGCCATCACTGCTCATTGAAGTGATATAAGTGTGTGGTGTGTCATTGTGATCCATTGTTCCTGGTTTGAGGCCATTCATCAATAGTCATGCCGCTATCCCAACGGGTAGACGCGTTACACCCTACTATCCTAGACCGAAGCTGGCCAGTGTGGGAAGTGCAGGGCCAAGCAACATGTTGTTAGTAAAACAAGGGATGTGAGTTCTTGTGAGGGCATGGTGGAGAAATGTGCAAAAGGAGAGCATATTCCTTGAACACTTGGCCTGACGATTCGTCCGTACTTGTGCGAAACACCGTTAAAACCCTAGATTTTAGCCGTCTACCATGCCGAAGGCATGCCCAAGCATTCCATCACTGCTCATTGAAGTGATATAAGTGTGTGGTGTGTCATTGTGAGCGATTGTACCAAGTTTGAGGCCATTCATCAATAGTCATGCCGTTATCCCGACGGGTAGACGCGTTACACCCTACTACCCTAGACCGAAGTTGTCCAGTGTGGGAAGTGCATGGCCAAGAAACATGTTGTTTGTAAAACAAGGGATGTGAGTGCTTGTGAGGGCATGGTGGAGAAATGTGCAAAAGTAGAGCACATTCCTTGAACACTTGGCCTGACGATATGTCCGTACTTGTGCGAAACACCCCTAAAACCCTAGATTTTAGTCGTCTACCATGCCGAAGGCATGTCCAAGCATGCCATCACTGCTCATTGAATTGATATAACTGTTTGGTGTGTCATTGTGAGCCATTCTGCCAAGTTTGAGGCCATTCATCAATAGTCATGCCGCTATCCCGACGGGTAGATGCGTTACACCCTACTACCCTAGACCGAAGTTGTCCAGTGTGGGAAGTGCATGGCCAAGCAACATGTTTTTTGTAAGAGAAGGGATGTGAGTGCTTGTGAGGGCATGGTAGAGTAATGTGCAGAAGGGGAGCATATTCCTTGAACACTTGGCCTGACGATTCGTCCGTACTTGTGCGAAACACCCCTAAAACCCTAGATTTTAGCCGTCTACCGTATCGAAGGCATGCCCAAGCATGCCATCACTGCTCATTGAAGTGATATAAGTGTGTGGTGTGTCATTATGATCCATTGTGCCAAGTTTGAGGCCATTCATCAATATTCATGCCGCTATCCCGACGGGTAGGCGCGTTACACCCTACTACCCTAGACCGAAGTTGGCCAGGGTGGGAAGTGCAAGGCCAAGCAACATCTTGTTTGTAAAGCAAGGGATGTGAGTGCTTGTGAGGGCATGGTGGAGAAATGTGCAAAAGTAGAGCACATGCCTTGAACACTTGGCCTGACGATACGCCCGTACTTGTGCGAAACACCCCTAAAACCCTAGATTTTAGCCGTCTACCGTGCCGAAGGCATGCCCAAGCATGCCATCACTGCTCATTGAAGTGATATAACTGTGTGGTGTGTCATTGAGAGCCATTCCGCCAGGTTTGAGGCCATTCATCAATAGTCATGCCGCTATCCCAATGGGTAGACGCGTTACACCCTACTATCCTAGACCGAAGCTGGCCAGTGTGGGAAGTGCATGGCCAAGCAACATGTTGTTAGTAAAACAAGGGATGTGAGTGCTTGTGAGGGCATGGTGGAGCAATGTGCAAAAGGAGAGCATATTCCTTGAACACTTGGCCTAACGATTCGTCCGTACTTGTGCGAAACACCCCTAAAACCCTAGATTTTAGCCGTCTACCGTGTCGAAGGCATGCCCAAGCATGCCATCACTGCTCATTGAAGTGATATAAGTGTGTGGTGTGTCATTATGATCCATTGTGCCAAGTTTGAGGCCATTCATCAATATTCATGCCGCTATCCCGACGGGTAGACGCGTTACACCCTACTACCCTAGACCGAAGCTGGCTAGTGTGGGAAGTGCATGGCCAAGCAACATGTTGTTTGTAAAAGAAGGGATGTGAGTGCTTGTGAGGGAATGGTGGAGCAATGTGCAGAAGGGGAGCATATTCCTTGAACACTTGGCCTGACGATTCGTCCGTACTTGTGCGAAACACCCCTAAAACCCTAGATTTTAGCCGTCTATCGTGCCAAAGGCATGCCCAAGCATGCCATCACTGCTCATTGAAGTGATACAATTGTGTGGTGTGTCATTATGATCCATTGTGCCAAGTTTGAGGCCATTCATCAATATTCATGCCGCTATCTCGACGGGTAGACGTGTTACACCCTACTACCCTAGACCGAAGCTGGCTAGTGTGGGAAGTGCATGGCCAAGCAACATGTTGTTTGTAAAAGAAGGTATGTGAGTGCTTGTGAGGGCATGGTGGAGCAATTTGCAAAAGGGGAGCATATTCCTTGAATACTTGGCCTGACGATTCGTCCGTACTTGTGCGAAACACCCCTAAAACCCTAGATTTTAGCCGTCTACCGTGCCGAAGGCATGCCCAAGCATGCCATCACTGCTCATTGAAGTGATATAAGTGTGTGGTGTGTCATTGTGATCCATTGTTCCAGGTTTGAGGCCATTCATCAATATTCATGCCGCTATCCCAACGGGTAGACGCGTTACACCCTACTATCCTAGACCGAAGCTGGCCAGTGTGGGAAGTGCATGGCCAAGCAACATGTTGTTAGTAAAACAAGGGATGTGAGTGCTTGTGAGGGCATGGTGGAGCAATGTGACAAAGGAGAGCATATTCCTTGAACACTTGGCCTGACGATTCGTCCGTACTTGTGCGAAACACCCCTAAAACCCTAGATTTTAGCCGTCTACCATGCCGAAGGCATGCCCAAGCATTCCATCACTGCTCATTGAGGTGATATAAGTGTGTGGTGTGTCATTGTGAGCCATCGTGCCAAGTTTGAGGCTATTCATCATTAGTCATGCCGCTATCCCGATGGGTAGACGCATTACAACCTACTACCCTAGACCGAAGCTGGCCAGTGTGGGAAGTGCATGGCCAAGCAACATGTTGTTTGTAAAACAAGGGATGTGAGTGCTTGTGAGGGCACCATGGAGCAATGTTCAAAAGGGGAGCACATTCCTTGAACACTTGGCCTGACGATTCGTCCGTACTTGTGCGAAACACCCCTAAAACCCTAGATTTTAGCCGTCTATCGTGCCGAAGGCATGCCCAAGCATGCCATCACTGCTCATTGAAGTGATATAAGTGTGTGGTGTGTCATTATGATCCATTGTGCCAAGTTTGAGGCCATTCATCAATATTCATGCCGCTATCTCGACGGGTAGACGTGTTACACCCTACTACCCTAGACCGAAGCTGGCTAGTGTGGGAAGTGCATGGCCAAGCAACATGTTGTTTGTAAAAGAAGGGATGTGAGTCCTTGTGAGGGAATGGTGGAGCAATGTGCAAAATGGGAGCATATTCCTTGAATACTTGGCATGACGATTCGTCCGTACTTGTGCGAAACACCCCTAAAACCCTAGATTTTAGCCGTCTACCGTGCCGAAGGCATGCCCAAGCATGCCATCACTGCTCATTGAAGTGATATAAGTGTGTGGTGTGTCATTGTGATCCATTGTTCCTGGTTTGAGGCCATTCATCAATAGTCATGCCGCTATCCCAACGGGTAGACGCGTTACACCCTACTATCCTAGACCGAAGCTGGCCAGTGTGGGAAGTGCATGGCCAAGCAACATGTTGTTAGTAAAACAAGGGATGTGAGTTCTTGTGAGGGCATGGTGGAGAAATGTGCAAAAGGAGAGCATATTCCTTGAACACTTGGCCTGACGATTCGTCCGTACTTGTGCGAAACACCGTTAAAACCCTAGATTTTAGCCGTCTACCATGCCGAAGGCATGCCCAAGCATTCCATCACTGCTCATTGAAGTGATATAAGTGTGTGGTGTGTCATTGTGAGCCATTGTACCAAGTTTGAGGCCATTCATCAATAGTCATGCCGTTATCCCGACGGGTAGACGCGTTACACCCTACTACCCTAGACCGAAGTTGTCCAGTGTGGGAAGTGCATGGCCAAGAAACATGTTGTTTGTAAAACAAGGGATGTGAGTGCTTGTGAGGGCATGGTGGAGAAATGTGCAAAAGTAGAGCACATTCCTTGAACACTTGGCCTGACGATATGTCCGTACTTGTGCGAAACACCCCTAAAACCCTAGATTTTAGTCGTCTACCATGCCGAAGGCATGTCCAAGCATGCCATCACTGCTCATTGAATTGATATAACTGTTTGGTGTGTCATTGTGAGCCATTCTGCCAAGTTTGAGGCCATTCATCAATAGTCATGCCGCTATCCCGACGGGTAGATGCGTTACACCCTACTACCCTAGACCGAAGCTGTCCAGTGTGGGAAGTGCATGGCCAAGCAACATGTTTTTTGTAAGAGAAGGGATGTGAGTGCTTGTGAGGGCATGGTAGAGTAATGTGCAGAAGGGGAGCATATTCCTTGAACACTTGGCCTGACGATTCGTCCGTACTTGTGCGAAACACCCCTAAAACCCTAGATTTTAGCCGTCTACCGTATCGAAGGCATGCCCAAGCATGCCATCACTGCTCATTGAAGTGATATAAGTGTGTGGTGTGTCATTATGATCCATTGTGCCAAGTTTGAGGCCATTCATCAATATTCATGCCGCTATCCCGACGGGTAGACGCGTTACACCCTACTACCCTAGACCGAAGTTGGCCAGGGTGGGAAGTGCAAGGCCAAGCAACATCTTGTTTGTAAAACAAGGGATGTGAGTGCTTGTGAGGGCATGGTGGAGAAATGTGCAAAAGTAGAGCACATGCCTTGAACACTTGGCCTGACGATACGCCCGTACTTGTGCGAAACACCCCTAAAACCCTAGATTTTAGCCGTCTACCGTGCCGAAGGCATGCCCAAGCATGCCATCACTGCTCATTGAAGTGATATAACTGTGTGGTGTGTCATTGAGAGCCATTCCGCCAGGTTTGAGGCCATTCATCAATAGTCATGCCGCTATCCCAATGGGTAGACGCGTTACACCCTACTATCCTAGACCGAAGCTGGCCAGTGTGGGAAGTGCATGGCCAAGAAACATGTTGTTTGTAAAACAAGGGATGTGAGTGCTTGTGAGGGCATGGTGGAGCAATGTGCAAAAGGAGAGCATATTCCTTGAACACTTGGCCTGACGATTCGTCCGTACTTGTGCGAAACACCCCTAAAACCCTAGATTTTAGCCGTCTACCGTGCCGAAGGCGTGCCCAAGCATGCCATCACTGCTCATTGAAGTGATATAAGTGTGTGGTGTGTCATTGTGAGCCATTGTGCCAAGTTTGAGGCTATTCATCATTAGTCATGCCGCTATCCCGACGGGTAGACGCATTACAACCTACTACCCTAGACCGAAGCTGGCCAGTGTGGGAAGTGCATGGCCAAGTAACATGTTGTTTGTAAAACAAGGGATGTGAGTACTTGTGAGGTCATGGTGGAGCAATGTGCAAAAGGGGAGCACATTCCTTGAACACTTGGCCTAACGATTCGTCCGTACTTGTGCGAAACACCCCTAAAACCCTAGATTTTAGCCGTCTACCGTGCCGAAGGCATGCCCAAGCATGCCATCGCTGCTCATTGAAGTGATATAAGTGTGTGGTCTGTCATTGTGAGCCATTGTTCCAAGTTTTAGGCCATTCATCAATAGTCATGCCGCTATCCCGACGGGTAGACGCGTTACACCCTACTACCCTAGACCGAAGCTGGCCAGTGTGGGAAGTGCATGGCCAAGAAACATGTTGTTTGTAAAACAAGGGATGTGAGTGCTTGTGAGGGCATGGTGGAGAAATGTGCAAAAGTAGAGCATATTCCTTGAACACTTGGCCTGACGATATGTCCGTACTTGTGCGAAACACCCCTAAAACCCTAGATTTTAGTCGTCTACCGTGCCGAAGGCATGTCCAAGCATGCCATCACTGCTCATTGAATTGATATAACTGTTTGGTGTGTCATTGTGAGCCATTCTGCCAAGTTTGAGGCCATTCATCAATAGTCATGCCGCTATCCCGATGGGTAGATGCGTTACACCCTACTACCCTAGACCGAAGCTGTCCAGTGTGGGAAGTGCATGGCCAAGCAACATGTTTTTTGTAAGAGAAGGGATGTGAGTGCTTGTGAGGGCATGGTAGAGTAATGTGCAGAAGGGGAGCATATTCCTTGAACACTTGGCCTGACGATTCGTCCGTACTTGTGCGAAACACCCCTAAAACCCTAGATTTTAGCCGTCTACTGTGTCGAAGGCATGCCCAAGCATGCCATCACTGCTCATTGAAGTGATATAAGTGTGTGGTGTGTCATTATGATCCACTGTGCCAAGTTTGAGGCCATTCATCAATATTCATGCCGCTATCCTGACGGGTAGACGCGTTACACCCTACTACCCTAGACCGAAGCTGGCCAGTGTGGGAAGTGCATGGCCAAGCAACATCTTGTTTGTAAAACAAGGGATGTGAGTGCTTGTGAGGGCATGGTGGAGCAATGTGCAAAAGTAGAGCACATTCCGTGAACACTTGGCCTGACGATACGCCCGTACTTGTGCGAAACACCCCTAAAACCCTAGATTTTAGCCGTCTACCGTGCCGAAGGCATGCCCAAGCATGCCATCACTGCTCATTGAAGTGATATAACTGTGTGGTGTGTCATTGAGAGCCATTCCGCCAGGTTTGAGGCCATTCATCAATAGTCATGCCGCTATCCCAACGGGTAGACGCGTTACACCCTACTATCCTAGACCGAAGCTGGCCAGTGTGGGAAGTGCATGGCCAAGCAACATGTTGTTAGTAAAACAAGGGATGTGAGTGCTTGTGAGGGCATGGTGGAGCAATGTGCAAAAGGAGAGCATATTCCTTGAACACTTGGCCTGACGATTCGTCCGTACTTGTGCGAAACACCCCTAAAACCCTATATTTTAGCCATCTACCGTGCCGAAGGCATGCCCAAGCATGCCATCACTGCTCATTGAAGTGATATAAGTGTGTGGTGTGTCATTGTGAGCCATTGTGCCAAGTTTGAGGCTATTCATCATTAGTCATGCCGCTATCCCGACGGGTAGACGCATTACAACCTACTACCCTAGACCGAAGCTGGCCAGTGTGGGAAGTGCATGGCCAAGTAACATGTTTGTAAAACAAGGGATGTGAGTACTTGTGAGGTCATGGTGGAGCAATGTGCAAAAGGGGAGCACATTCCTTGAACACTTGGCCTGACGATTCGTCCGTACTTGTGCGAAACACCCCTAAAACCATAGATTTTAGCCGTCTACCGTGCCGAAGGCATGCCCAAGCATGCCATCGCTGCTCATTGAAGTGATATAAGTGTGTGGTCTGTCATTGTGAGCCATTGTTCCAAGTTTTAGGCCATTCATCAATAGTCATGCCGCTATCCCGACGGGTAGACGCGTTACACCCTACTACCCTAGACCGAAGCTGGCCAGTGTGGGAAGTGCATGGCCAAGAAACATGTTGTTTGTAAAACAAGGGATGTGAGTGCTTGTGAGGGCATGGTGGAGAAATGTGCAAAAGTAGAGCATATTCCTTGAACACTTGGCCTGACGATATGTCCGTACTTGTGCGAAACACCCCTAAAACCCTAGATTTTAGTCGTCTACCGTGCCGAAGGCATGTCTAAGCATGCCATCACTGCTCATTGAATTGATATAACTGTTTGGTGTGTCATTGTGAGCCATTCTGCCAAGTTTGAGGCCATTCATCAATAGTCATGCCGCTATCCCGACGGGTAGACGCGTTACACCCTACTACCCTAGACCGAAGGTGGCCAGTGTGGGAAGTGCATGGTGAAGCAACATGTTTTTTGTAAAAGAAGGGATGTGAGTGCTTGTGAGGGCATGGTAGAGTAATGTGCAGAAGGAGAGCATATTCCTTGAACACTTGGCCTGACGATTCGTCCGTACTTGTGCGAAATACCCCTAAAACCCTAAATTTTAGCCGTCTACCGTGCCGAAGGCATGCCCAAGCATGCCATCACTGCTCATTGAAGTGATATAAGTGTGTCGTGTGTCATTGTGTGCCATTGTGCCAAGTTTGAGGCTATTCATCAATAGTCATGCCGCTATCCCGACGGGTAGACGCATTACACCCTACTACCCTAGACCGAAGCTGGCCAGTGTGGGAAGTGCATGGCCAAGCAACATGTTGTTTGCAAAACAAGGGATGTGAGTGCTTGTGAGGGCATCGTGGACTAATGTGCAAAAGGGGAGCACATTCCTTGAACACTTGGCCTGATGATTTGTCCGTACTTGTGCGAAACACCCTTAAAACCCTAGATTTTAGCCGTCTACCGTGCCAACGGCATGCCCAAGCATGCCATCACTGCTCATTGAAGTGATATAAGTGTGTGGTGTGTCATTATGAGCCATTGTGCCAAGGTTTAGGCCATTCATCAATAGTCATGCCGCTATCCTGACGGGTAGACGCGTTACACCCTACTACCCTAGACCGAAGCTGTCCAGTGTGGGAAGTGCATGGCCAAGAAACATGTTGTTTGTAAAACAAGGGACGTGAGTGCTTGTGAGGGCATGGTGGAGAAATGTGCAAAAGTAGAGCACATTCCTTGAACACTTGGCCTGACGATACGTCCGTACTTGTGCGAAACACCCCTAAAACCCTAGATTTTAGCCGTCTACCGTGCCGAAGGCATGCCCAAGCATGCCATCACTGCTCATTGAATTGATATAACTGTTTGGTGTGTCATTGTGAGCCATTCTGCCAAGTTTGAGGCCATTCATCAATAGTCATGCCGCTATCCTGACGGGTAGACGCGTTACACCCTACTACCCTAGACCGAAGCTGGCCAGTGTGGGAAGTGCATGGCCAAGCAACATGTCGTTTGTAAAAGAAGGGATGTGAGTGCTTGTGAGGGCATGGTGGAGCAATGTGCAGAAGGGGAGCATATTCCTTGAACACTTGGCCTGACGATTCGTCCGTACTTGTGCGAAACACCCCTAAAACCCTAGATTTTAGCCGTCTACCGTGCCGAAGGCATGCCCAAGCTTGACATCACTACTCATTGAAGTGATATAAGTGTGTGGTGTGTCATTATGATCCATAGTGCCAAGTTTGAGGCCATTCATCAATAGTCATGCCGCTATCCCGACGGGTAGACGCGTTACACCCTACTACCCTAGACTGAAGCTGGCCAGTGTGGGAAGTGCATGGTGAAGCAACATGTTGTTTGTAAAATAAGGGATGTGAGTGCTTGTGAGGGCATGGTGGAGCAATGTGCAGAAGGGGAGCCTATTCCTTGAACACTTGGCCTGACGATTCGTCCGTACTTGTGCGAAACACCCCTAAAACCCTAGATTTTAGCCGTCTACCGTGCCGAAGGCATGCCCAAGCATGCCATCACTGCTCATTTAAGTGATATAGGTGTGTGGTGTGTCATTGTGATCCATTGTTCCAAGTTTGAGGCTATTCATCAATAGTCATGCCGCTATCCCGACGGGTAGACGCATTACACCCTACTACCCTAGACCGAAGCTGGCCAGTGTGGGAAGTGCATGGCCAAGTGATGAGGTTTAATCTCGTCAATGCCCATTGTTATGGACTTGGGTTTCGGAGAAGATGGGGATGCTGGAGATCGTGGCACGGTTAACAGACAAGCAACCAGGGGACACGAGATTTACCCAGGTTCAGGCCCCCGGAGGGAAAACCCTACTCCTGCTTGTCTGCTCTTTGATTACGGCGGAACCGAAGGTTACATGGTGCGCAGATTCGATCTGGCGTGGATGCGTGTGCGAAAGTATGAGTCTGGTCTAGATATGTAGATCTGTTGTGGTCTAGTCTATCAGGGGGGTTATGGCGTCTGTAAGTCGTGTGTGTAGTCGTCGAGTAGTCGTCGAGTAGTCGTGCCCCCCTCGTTGGACCCTCCTAGCCTTTATATATGGGGAGGCTAGGTCTCGGGTGCCAATACGAGTAGGTTACAAGTTGTATTCAAACTCTAGTCTTGAGGTATCCTTGTCTTGTGCGCTTTGGAGTCCGTGTCCATATGTGCTTCATGCAGCCGAAACGTCTTGGGCGTCCTGGACCCTGGCAGGTCGTCGACTGGGCCTTCCGTCGGGCTGGACCAAGTATGCTAACATCGAGTACCCATAGGGCATATCCATGTCACCAAGCAACATGTTTGCAAAACAAGGGATGTGAGTGCTTGTGAGGGCACCGTGGACTAATGTGCAAAAGGGGAGCACATTCCTTGAACACTTGGCCTGATGATTTGTCCGTACTTGTGCGAAACACCCCTAAAAACCTAGATTTTAGCCGTCTACCGTGCCAAAGGCATGCCCAATCATGCCATCACTGCTCATTGAAGTGATATAAGTGTGTGGTGTGTCATTGTGAGACATTGTGCCAAGGTTTAGGCCATTCATCAATAGTGATGCCGCTATCCCGACGGGTAGACGCGTTACACCCTACTACCCTAGACCGAAGCTGACCAGTGTGGGAAGTGCATGGCCAAGCAACATTTTGTTTGTAAAAGAAGGGATGTGAGTGCTTGTGAGGGCATGGTGGAGCAATGTGCAGAAGGGGAGCATATTCCTTGAACACTTGGCCTGACGATTCGTCCGTACTTGTGCGAAACACCCCTAAAACCCTAGATTTTAGCCGTCTACCGTGCCGAAGGCATACCCAAGCATGCCATCACTGCTCATTGAAGTGATATAAGTGTGTGGTGTGTCATTATGATCCATTGTGCCAAGTTTGAGGCCATTCATGAATATTCATGCCGCTATCTCGACGGGTAGACGCGTTACACCCTACTACCCTAGACCGAAGCTGGCTAGTGTGGGAAGTGCATGGCCAAGCAACATCTTGTTTGTAAAACAAGGGATGTGAGTGCTTGTGAGGGCATGGTGGAGCAATGTGCAAAAGGAGAGCATATTCCTTGAACACTTGGCCTGATGATTCGTCCGTACTTGTGCGAAACACCCCTAAAACCCTAGATTTTAGCCGTCTACCGTGCCGAAGGCAATTCCCAAGCATGCCATCACTGTCCATTGAAGTGATATAAGTGTGTGGTGTGTCATTGTGATCCATTGTTCCAGGTTTGAGGCCATTCATCAATAGTCATGCCGCTATCCCGACGGGTAGACGCGTTACACCCGACTATCCTAGACCAAAGCTGGCCAGTGTGGGAAGTGCATGGCCAAGCAACATGTTGTTTGTAAAACAAGGGATGTGAGTGCTCGTGAGGGCATGGTGGAGCAATGTGCAAAAGGAGAGCATATTCCTTGAACACTTGGCCTGACGATTCGTCCGTACTTGTGCGAAACACCCCTAAAACCCTAGATTTTAGTCGTCTACCATGCCGAAGGAATGCCCAAGCATTCCATCACTGCTCATTGAAGTGATATAAGTGTGTGGTGTGTCATTGTGAGCCATTGTGCCAAGTTTGAGGCCATTCATCAATAGTCATGCCGCTATCCCGACGGGTAGACGCGTTACACCCTACTACCCTAGACTGAAGCTGGCCATTGTGGGAAGTGCATGGTGAAGCAACATGTTGTTTGCAAAATAAGGGATGTGAGTGCTTGTGAGGGCATGGTGGAGCAATGTGCAAAAGGAGAGCACATTCCTTGAACACTTGGCCTGACGATTCGTCCGTACTTGTGCGAAACACCCCTAAAACCCTAGATTTTAGCCGTCTACCGTGCCGAAGGCATGCCCAAGCATGCCATCACTGCTCATTGAAGTGATATAAGTGTGTGGTGTGTCATTGTGAGCCATTGTGCCAAGTTTGAGGCTATTCATCAATAGTCATGCCGCTATCCCGACGGGTAGACGCATTACACCCTACTACCCTAGACCGAAGCTGGCCAGTGTGGGAAGTGCATGGCCAAGCAACATGCTGTTTGCAAAACAAGGGATGTGAGTGCTTGTGAGGGCATCGTGGAGCAATGTGCAAAAGGGGAGCACATTCCTTGAACACTTGGCCTGATGATTCGTCCGTACTTGTGCGAAACACCCCTAAAACCCTATATTTTAGCCGTCTACCGTGCCGAAGGCATGCCCAAGCATGACATCACTGCTCATTGAAGTGATATAAGTGTGTGGTGTGTCATTATGATCCATTGTTCCACGTTTGAGGCCATTCATCAATAGTCATGCCGCTATCCCGACGGGTAGACGCGTTACACCCTACTACCCTAGACCGAAGCTGGCCAGTGTGGGAAGTGCATGGCCAAGCAACATCTTGTTTGTAAAACAAGGGATGTGAGTGCTTGTGATGGCATGGTGGAGCAATGTGCAAAAGTAGAGCATATTCCTTGAACACGTGGCCTGACGATACGTCCGTACTTGTGCGAAACACCCCTAAAACCCTAGATTTTAGCCGTCTACCATGCCGAAGGCATGCCCAAGCATGCCATCACTACTCATTGAAGTGATATAAGTGTGTGGTGTGTCATTGTGAGCCATTGTGCCAAGTTTGAGGCTATTCATCAATAGTCATGCCGCTATCCCGACGGGTAGACGCATTACACCCTACTACCCTAGACCGAAGCTGGCCAGTGTGGGAAGTGCATGGCCAAGCAACATGTTGTTTGTAAAACAAGGGATGTGAGTGCTTGTGAGGGCATCGTGGAGCAATGTGCAAAAGGGGAGCACATTCCTTGAATACTTGGCCTGGCGATTCGTCCGTACTTGTGTGAAACACCCCTAAAACCCTAGATTTTAGCCGTCTACCGTGCCGAAGGCATGCCCAAGCATGCCATCACTGCTCATTGAAGTTATATAAGTGTGTGGTGTGTCATTGTGAGCCATTATGCCAAGTTTGAGGCCATTCATCAATAGTCATGCCGCTATCCCGATGGGTAGACGCGTTACACCCTACTACCCTAGACCGAAGCTGGCCAGTGTGGGAAGTGCATGGCCAAGCAACATGCTGTTTGTAAAAGAAGGGATGTGAGTGCTTGTGAGGGCATGATGGAACAATGTGCAGAAGGGGAGCATATTCCTTGATCACATGGCCTGACGATTCGTCCGTACATGTGCGAAACACCCCTAAAACCCGAGATTTTAGCCGTCTATTGTGCCGAAGTCATGCCCAAGCATGCCATCACTGCTCATTGAAGTGATATAAGTGTGTGGTGTGTCATTATGATCCATTGTTCCAAGATTGAGGCCATTCATCAATAGTCATGCCGCTATCCCGACGGGTAGACGCGTTACACCCTACTACCCTAGACCGAAGCTGGCCAGTGTGGGAAGTGCATGGCCAAGCAACAAATTGTTTGTAAAACAAGGGATGTGAGTGCTTGTGAGGGCATGGTGGAGAAATGTGCAAAAGGAGAGCATATTCCTTGAACACTTGGCCTGATGATTCGTCCGTACTTGTGCGAAACACCACTAAAACCATAGATTTTAGCCGTCTACCATGCCGAAGGCATGCCCAAGCATGCCATCACTACTCATTGAAGTGATATAACTGTGTGGTGTGTCATTGTGAGCCATTGTGCCAGGTTTGAGGACATTCATCAGTAGTCATGCCGCTATCCCGACGGGTAGACGTGTTACACCCTACTATCCTAGACCGAAGCTGGCCAGTGTGGGAAGTGCATGGCCAAGAAACATGTTGTTTGTAAAACAACGGATGTGAGTGCTTGTGAGGGCATGGTGGAGCAATGTGCAAAAGCAGAGCATATTCCTTGAACACCTGGCCTGACGATTCGTCCGTACTTGTGCGAAACACCCCTAAAACCCTAGATTTTAGCCGTCTACCGTGCCGAAGGAATGCCAAAGCATGCCATCACTGCTCATTAAAGTGAAATAAGTGTGTGGTGTGTCATTGTGAGCCATTGTGCCAAGGTTGAGGCCATTCATCAATAGTCATGCTGCTATCCCGACGGGTAGACGCGTTACACCCTACTACCCTAGACCGAAGCTGGCCAGTGTGGGAAGTGCGTGGCCAAGCAACATGTTGTTTGTAAAACAAGGGATGTGAGTGCTTGTGAGGGCATGGTGGAGCAATGTGCAAAAGGAGAGCACATTCCTTGAACACTTGGCATGACGATTAATCCATACTTGTGCGAAACACCCCTAAAACCCTAGATTTTAGCCGTCTACCGTGTCGAAGGCATGCCCAAGCATGCCATCACTGCTCATTGAAGTTATATAAGTGTGTGGTGTGTCATTGTGATCCATTGTGCCAAGTTTGAGGCCATTCATCAATAGTCATGCCGCTATCCCGACGGGTAGACGCGTTACACCCTACTACCCAAGACCGAAGCTGGCTAGTGTGGGAAGTGCATGGCCAACCAACATGTTGTTTGTAAAACAAGGGATGTGAGTGCTTGTGAGGGCATGGTGGAGCAATGTGCAAAAGGAGAGCACATTCCTTGACCACTTGGACTGACGATTCGTCCATGCCGAAGGCATGGGCTTGTTCGTTTGCGGTACCAAAGTTGGCAGGCCAGCGCATGGCGATACCTAAGTTGCCTGAAATCACCGCATTTCGAAAAGTTGGGCCGCCAACTACCGAGAGGGGCCATTTCGATGCAAACTCATCTCACCCCTACTCATCTCGAAGTAGACGGTCGGTACCCTCATGTTAGTAATATTTCCGTGACGCTAGCGCCAACGCGGCAACCACGTAGGCGAAACGAGATACCAGAGGAGCATTGTGCATTGACCAAATTCACAAATCCACCCCTCCCTCCTTTCGCATGAACCCTAGCACCGGCAGCGTCGAAATCTCCTCTCCAACCAGAATGATTTCTTCGGGCATTTGACTTCTGGTGCCAAGTTGCTGCGCCTACTCGCTGCTACCGAGCTCTAATGCCGAATGTCATGCCAGCCGTTGCGACGATCTAGCCCGCCTCTACCGCCGAAGAGCTGAGTAGCGCGGAGGATGGCAGATCCATTTGCCGAGGAAGAAGTACTTCTGGCTAATTTCGGGTGACCTACTCTTCTCTTTTCTATTCGCACTACCTATAACTGCTAGCTGGCTATTGGCATTACAGAGATATATCGAACATAGAATTGTTTGCTAGCACGACGCTGACAAACAATTCTTATCTTTTGTCTCCAATTTTCTGTCAACGAGGATCTCCGCTGAACCCAACTACACGGTAATGGTCACCATCTGCGGCTACCTCATTAAATTAGCACATGGTAAGAGCACGTGGAAAGAAGCTCAGAATCTGAAGATGGAAGTAGCACCTGTACAGTTATGCACTATCCCTGGTTTGGTTGCTGCTGTGCGTGAACTTGCTGAAATGAGGCCGGAGCAGACTGCATGGTTCAGCCTCCTTGATGAACGAGGCTTTAAGGTTCCTATAGCGTGTGACAGTCAGCTAATTGGATTGATGAAACAGCATGTTAGGCTTCGCGTGGTTATGCTGGTGTGTAACATAGTGGATGAGGAAGCTCCTGCTACTGGGAGTCGCCCAGCTATTATTGGACAGGGAGGTCTAACTCGAACCCCTGCTGTTGTTGAGCAAAATGTGGTTCTTCGTCCGCGACATGCTTCTGTCAGGCAACCTCCTCGTAGGAGTCCCCGTATTGCCATTGTGGAAAACTCTGCTCTGGAATCTGCTGGTACTGGTCGTCCCCTTCCCCGTGCCCATGTTGCTGCGGCTGCTGC
Organism: Avena sativa; assembly: GCA_916181665.1. NCBI lineage: Eukaryota > Viridiplantae > Streptophyta > Magnoliopsida > Poales > Poaceae > Avena > Avena sativa. The sequence continues at coordinate 534,146,181 of OV702289.1, read as the reverse complement.
TCACCCAATCCATGCCGCTGTTGAGCAAATTAAGGTGTCCGGAGGCTGCCCCGTTGTTGTTGCCAAGATTGCCGCCTTGTGTGCTGCTCATCCTGGAAACCGTCCTCAAGTTGTGCGAACCCATGCTCTAGAATCTGTTGGTACTGGTCGCCCTCTTGTTGTTGTTAATCTGGACGCTGTTGACCCAATCCCTGCCGTTGTTGAGCAAACTAAGGCTTCTAGAGGCTGCCCCATTGTTGTTGCAAAGACTGATGCCTTCTCTCCTCCTCGAACCCGTGCTCGGTTTCAGCGAGCTGCTGGTGTGAAGCCAGCTCATGGTCTGGACTCTGCTAGCACTCGAAACACTTCTGTTGTGGGAGCTTCTCCTTATCGTCGAGGTGGCATGGCAGCAGCTGATCCTATTATGGCTGCCGTTAGAAGGGGCCCTGCCTGTCCACCATGTAATGTAGCTCCCGCTGCAAAGGGCCCTCGCCTTGCTCCTGGTCCTGGTACTTCCACCGAGGTTGATCAGCCTAACGATGACGCTGGTGATGGCGGCGGTGGCATTGGGGCTGGGTCTGATGGTGCCGCTCCATCTCTCGAACCTCTCAGAGGTTTCTATCCTGAAGAACCTGATGATGGCAAAGTAATCGTTCGTATCGGTGTCGCGGATTATACTTCAAAATTAGATGATGGCACAGAAAAATTCTATGACGAGTTTGATGTAATCCTTGGCAGATACGACCCTGAAGTGGTAGAGTTATCTGACCTGATGGCATCGTTAGGTGTGAAGGTGCTGTGGGGGTCCTCCTAGGAAGCACGTTTGTTATATTATGGTTACAGGAGCAAAAAGGCTATCGAAGTGAAAGATACCAGTGATTTAGTCGTAGCGTTTACAAGGAAACATTATAGAGGTGAAGTTTACTTCCACTTGGTAGCGCTCATGGTTGGAGAGGCGTTGGAACTCGATAATAGAGATGATGGACTTTTAGAAGGCATGCATGACCTGATCCATGGCATCACTGGGGCTGTTGCGACTGAGGGTGGCTTCGAACAGAGGAGAGTCTTACAGAGGAGCATCATAAAGAGGAGCAGGAAGAGCATACCCAAAAAGGGCACCCCGAAGAAGAACGTCACCAAGGAGACCACGCTAGAGAAGAGGATGCCCAAGAGTCGCATGACAAAAGGCACCATGCTGCAGAGTACACCCCTGAGATCCAGTCAAAATGCCACACCGAACGGTAGCAGCAAAAACACTAAGGGAGCTAGCACGATGGTGAACACTCCTAGGAGTGGTAGCAAAGAGGCGAAGATGGCCAGCACGGAGGCTACCACACCCAGTGGGAGCATAAAAACACTAATTTGGAGCGAAACACGCCGCTGTCAGGGAATTATGCCAGCACGAAGGAGAACATGCCCAATAGTAGCAGCAAAAGGGCTAATTTGGAGCAGAACACGCCGCTGAGGTCAGGAAATAATGCCAGCATGAAGGAGAAGACGCCCAATAGTAGCAGCAAAAGGGCTAATTTGGAGCAGAACACGCCGCTGGGGTCAGGCAATAATGCCAGCACGAAGGAGAACATGCCCAATAGTAGCAGCAAAAGGGCTAATTCGAAGAAGAACACGGTGCAGAGGTCAGGCAATAATGCCAGCACCCTGGAGCCAACATCCGTGAGGGGAGGCAGTAAGGAGATCACACCCAAGAGCAACAGCAAAAGGCCTAGTTTGATGGGGAATGGAACGCGGATGTCAAGCCCTACTGATACCATCAGGAAAGTTTACATCAGGAAGGAGGATGTACACAGGAAGAGCAAGAGGGTTCTGTACACTCAAGATGAACTTGATTTTTACTGCTGTTTGTCCACTGAAGTACCTGGGATGCGTGCAAACGTAAGACCACCCCATGTGGTTGCAGCAGAACCAACCGAGTGTCTTGGAGAAAACAAAGTTGCCGGTGAGGTGGACTGGGGCAATGTTCCTGTCCATCCGGGTGGAGACGATGGTGCAGCCCCACCCATGGGAGTGAATATGATGTGTGCAGTACTAGGCATTAGAGACGATGGTGAAGATTCTGAATCATTTGAAGAAGCAGGCACTTTAGAGGATCAAGAATCTGGTGATGATGAAATAGACGAGGAACTTAACGATGAGGCTGGTATTCCAGTCGATGATTTGGGTGTTGAAGTAGAAGAAATGAAACATGACCACGAGTATCCTATAATTTTGGTGGGCACCGAGTTCAGGAGCATGCATGAGTTCAGGATGTCGTTCCGGCATTTCTGTATCAAGGGGGAGTTCGACGTTTATCGACTGAAGAACTCTGCCGAGAGGTATGCGGCCGTTTGCAAGTTAACGTGGATGAATGGACGGGCCGAGGTACATTGTCCATGGAGGATCACATCAAGATCCTTACCTGAATCGACTGCAATTAGGGTATTGGGGCAATGAATGCAGCAAACCATTAGAACTCTCTCTCTCTCTCTCTTTTCACTCTATAACTACAATTGATGTGCGATATCTTTCTGGCAACTAGTCGAATTTGCTTATCTTTTAAATGAATATGTGTTGCAGGTGAACAGAATGGGCCCTCCACACATGTGTCCGACAGGCAGCAAACTGAAATCCTCAATGGCTGATACGGAGTGGGTGGCTATGCAATCTATGTCCATACTAAAGGATAACCCTAAGGAGACTGCGAAGAATATTTAGACTAGCCTCGGTTCTAAATACAACATTGTCCTTCCGTATTACACGGTTTGGAAAGGTAAAGAGAAAGCTCTGGGGGTCTTGCACGGGGATTGGACCAATAGCTTCAGGATACTGTACAACTTCAAGGCGGAGGTACAAGCTAGGTGTCTGGGGAGTGTTGTGGAGATTGACACCGAATCAGAAGGTGGTAAAATATATTTCAAAAGATTTTTCATGGTGCTTAAACCTTGCATCGATGGATTCAAGGGCGGCTGTAGGCCGTATCTGAGTGTAGACAACACTGTCCTAACTGGCAAATGGAAAGGCTGCCTGCCATCTGCCACAGCACTTGATGGTCACAACTGGATGTTCCCAGTGGCATTCGGGCTGTTTGAAACAGAAACGGAGGAAAACTCGGTCTGGTTTATGAGGCAGTTCAGGAGATCAATAGGCCACATGGATCCATTGGCTATATCCACGGATGCATGCAAAGGGCTGACGAATGCAGTGAAGGAGGTGTTCCCGCGAATTAAAGGTAGAGAATTCCATGCCCATATGATGCTCAACTTGTACTCACACTATGCAGGCAGCGTATTTCGTTACATGTTTCCTGCTGCTAGAGTTTACAAACCTAGTAGCAGCGATTATTTCATGAGCAAGATTTTTGCCGAAGCCCCTGAACTTCCAAAGTACTTAGCCATCCATCATTCGCATCTATGGAAGAGGAGTCAATTCAAACCTGACATCAAAGTTGATTACATAAACAACAACCTTGCAGAATGCCTGAATAACTGGGTGAAGGACAAAAAAGTCCGTCCTGTTCATATCTTGATGGACAGCATACGTGGTATGATCATGAAGCTGTTAAATATAAGGAGAGAGATCGGTAGGAGACTTAGAGGACATATGCTACCGCCAGTTGTACAATAACTGCACAAGAGAAGCCGAGGACTTGCTCATCTTAAGGTTCTCCCGTTAACCAACAGAAGCTGTGAGGTGGTCGATATGTCCAAGAGTGGCAAAAGGGATGTTGTGAACATCCAGCTAGGAGAATGCACCTGCTTAGAGTGGCATTATACCGGGAAACCTTGCGACCATGCCTTAGCCTTCTTGGTGAAGAAAAGAACTCTACCACTTTTGGATTAGTATTTGTCAGACTACTACTCTATGGAAAAGTTCAGAGCTGCGTACACTGGATCTGTCGATCCATGTACAGACCCATCTCAGTGGCCTCAAGTCCAACTGACTTTCGAGCTTTGCCAGCCAGTTACAAAAAGGGGTAGAGGAAGACCCCAGGTGAATAGGTTTAAGAATTTCTCGAGAAGAAGGGTTCGGCTTCCAGTGCTACAAAGAAGGGCAAAAACAGATGCAAGACCTGCCATCTTATAGGCCATAGAGCAACTGGATGTCCCCTTAATGCTCCCAAACCTAGGTATGAGATGGTACATTCACACAAAACAATTGTTTATAGTCTGTAGATATAAGGTAGTAATCCATGTACTGTTTTTTTATAGGAAGCACAAGGTAAGAAACAAGACAGCCGACTCAGTGATTTTGCTGCGGGAAGAAAACCAAAATGAGTGGAGTGACGATGCCAGGCAAGATTCTGGTGCTGATTGGCCTGACTTCCCTCAGCCCGGAGATGCAGGGTACGTGAAGGTAAGAAAATTGGCACCCAGGAAGAGGAAGAAGCCAGTGGACGTGAAGGAAAGAGGAAGAAAGTTGGCACCCAAGCAGAGAAAGAGGGCTAGCAGTGTAGCAGCCTAATGATGTATTAAACTTGAACCTATATATGTAGTTCGGTTAAACTCTGGAGCTGTGTGCGTAGAACTTGTCGGGTGAAACAATCTGCCTCTCGTACTCGGAGTAAAATGTATCGCGACTTTAGGATTTGATACGGCTGAGGCCACTAGTTGAATCCAAAACTGTGACTGTGCCACTACTATCTGAACAATCGCGATAGCTGAGCGGTTAAATCCTCTCCAAAATCGATGGGTGTTAGTGGCACAGACATGATTTATTTATAGGCGCTTAATAAATCCCTATTGTTGGCATTACACTTATGATAAGTTTCTGGGCTGGAAAACAATTTCTTAAGCTGGCCGCTACACTCCACGAAGCAGCAACTTATTTCAGCTGCTGGAGAACGACATGGCAACATAAACTGTAAATGCAACAGATAATGTCCAGATCATGAGGAAATTGTGTCCACTATCTGGCCTAATCTTGAGCCCGTCTGTCTCACCACCTCCCTTCCCCTGCCTCCCCTGCACCTAGCGAAGCTCCCAGATCTCTCGCTCCATCGCATGAATCTCCTCTTTCTTGTCCCACACAGCATCACGCAGATCCTGAACAAGCTCTCTATGAAAACCTGTCAGTGGCTTTTCGATCCACACAAACTTGTCACAGCCAGTCCCCCTCCCTTCCTGCGTAGTAGATCGAAGGAAACAAAAAACAGAATTACATTACGCTTTCCGGATCCTGGTTACCATTGTACCTACAGTAGGAACTTACCGCTCTAATGTTGTAGTTGCTGAATTTTCCTGCAGTATTTTCGTCGGTCCACGAAATCCATCTCGACATCTTCTCACCACACAAACACAGCATATCGGGGTAGTAATCGTAGGGTGCCCTCCGGTACCTGATGGGGGCACCCTCCTGATGGTGTTGAGCCGACCCTGATTCCGCCCGAGACGAACTGCACGAGCTGCGAGCCATGAGCGAGGGGAGCGAGGGCAGAGGAAAGTGGAGCCTTTGGATGTCAGGGTAGTGATGAAGCGTGATTTGTCCCTACTTAATAACTCGGGCAGAATCCTACCGTCCACATTCGGCTGACAGGTGGGGGACCTAGCGTGTGGACTTGTCAAAAAAACTCGTGCCTTCGTGGTTCAAAGGCCCTGTCACGCGCATTGGACGAAATTTTTTGGTACCTTACCCGCGTACATATCACTCGGAGGTCTTGCTCAGGAACCAGACACGCCTAGCCCACAATCTTACTCCCTCCTAGGAACTTGTCATGGCCCGCGCCGGCAGATCCATCCGCTCCACCGCTTTCGGTAGGGCTCACCGCGGAGGATCCACCCCAAGATCCTACCGTCGTCGTATCAAATGGCCATGGTTTCTTGAGAGGAGTGACGATGCTACGTATGCAAGCTCGGCCCCTCCTGCCTATAGAAGGTCTGATGCGTCGTTGAGCTCGGGCAGGAGCCGCTAGGCGCGACGGCGCTCGGTCCACGCCAACCCCCTCACCTTCGTCATTGTCGATTCCGATGTGGAGGGCGACGGGGACGAAGCTATGCAGAACGCCATTGTTGCCTCCTTGGAGAAGGGCAAGCCATGGGCTGGAGTGGATGTCGCCGGGAAGGGCACGGCAGTGTCACCAATCGAGGTGGACTCCAACGACAGCTGTGTGATGTGGGTTTAGATGTTGTTTAGGATGGTTGCAATTTCGGTTGTGTTTAATGCGAGTACAATTATTCTAATGTGTTTATCGAGCTATATTAAGAAATATGTGCAATAGCAGCGTGTGAGTGCTTCCACTTTAGAAATTGTGTCTGTGCCATTTGCATGTTGCATTATCAACGTAGATTACTTGTAAACAATCCAACGAAAATCATGAGATTACAACCATCGGACGGGAGTGGCAGGATGGAAGAGAAGTTGGGACAGTGGCTTCGAGGGGAAGGACACTAGCAGGTGGGCCCTCGAACACGTGACACTGACATGCGGGAGCGGGAGCACACGGTATTGCCGGTCTGTCCAGAGCAAGCGGACTTTGCAATGTGACAACAGCAAGCTGATTGGACCAATATAATAACTCGTCGAAGTATTAAGGAGTACTGAAAACTACAACTGGGGTACATTCGCACAACACGTATGCTCTAAGCACGTGAGAAGCATCGCTTAAGTCTAACAGTAACGACAGCACAGGTACTACATTTGTTTGTCGGTCTTCTCGATACAAATGTAGAAATGCATCTGCATGTTCGGTCCAGCACCGACAAGGTACTGAGATGGCACGCATAGGATCGACCTTAGGTCCACATACTCCACCTCCCGCGGCGTCGGGCAGCTCGGCGCCTTGGCTAGCACAAGAATGCTATCCGACGACGACGGCTAGGCGTTCTCCCACATGCGCACCGTGTATACGGGCCAGGCGCATGAGACCGACCTGATGCATACGGCATCCACGACGGTGGGCCCGGCTCTGGTTCCCGGAACACCGACGGTGATGGTCAGGACGAAAATAGAGCCATCCCCCTGGAGAATTAGCAGGCGGCGTGCCGAGTCAGTGAACGGCACCTGATCTTGGAGAAGTTGGGCTTGCCCGTACGAGATCCTAATCACTTCGATCAAGTGCCCATCTACAAGGTGGACGACGAGCTCTACCGGCGGGCTGGTGTAGTTGCAGCCCGGCTCCGTGCGGGCACGCGAGCTCGTGGAGCGGGAGCTCGCGGTAGGAGTAACGGCGAAAGCATCCTGGGTGGGAGCACACGAGCAGGAACGCCGCTGCGAAGTTGCGTGCGAGGATCTCCGGATTCTTGGGCTCCCACATCTGCCACAACTGAAGTTTGTCGAGAAATCGGAAAAAAGATCAGCAGTTAGATTGGCGAATAGCAGGAATGTGTAGGATAAGTTCAAAAGCTTGTAAAATGATTTCTTACCATGAAGGTAGCGACTGGAGAATTGGCGAATGTCGTCGGTTTGCGGCTACGGCAGGATGGAAGTGAAGTGGGGAAAGTGGCTTCAAGGGGAAGGAAGAGAAGTACGGGGAGGAAGAGAAGTAACGGGGACGTAACACTGGGATATGGCCCACTGAAGTCTTGAGTCGTAACACTCGCAACATGCCAGTTTGTCTAGAGCAAGCGTGGCAAATCATGCCGCAGAACAGCCTACTCGAGGATCGCTCTCGCGAAGACCATCCCAATCGTCCAAGAGCCCCAATCGAACGGTATGTAACAATCGTCAAGCATGAAATGACTCAAATGGATCCATGTATGGTTTGTAGAAATAACACACATGCAATGACGCTAGTGGTTGATCCATGTGTAGTTTGTGGAAATAACACACATTCAATGACTTTGTGGAAATAACACACATTCAATGACGAGGTTTAATCTCGTCAATGCCCATTGTTATGGACTTGGGTTTTGGAGAAGATGGGGATGCTGGAGATCGTGGCACGGTTAACAGACAAGCAACCAGGGGACACGAGATTTACCCAGGTTCAGGCCCCCGGAGGGAAAATCCTTCTCCTGCTTGTCTGCTCTTTGATTACGGCGGAACCGAAGGTTACAAGGTGCGCAGATTCAATCTGGCGTGGGTGCGTGTGCGAAAGTATGAGTCGAGTTGCCCTAGGACGTGCCCTCCTGGCCTTTATATAGACTTAGGCAGGTCTCGGGCGTAGTCCTAGTCGGTTACAAGTTCTAGGGTTTTACCCCTTTGAATTTCCTATCTCCGCTAGTCTTGCTCTCCAAGGATCCGAAGGCGTCATGGGCCTTGGCCACCCGAAAATCTTCATGGGCCAGTGTATATCTGCTGTGGTCCTTCCTTGGGCTGGACCAGGTATGCTGAAGTCACGTACCCGTAGGGTATAACCATGTCAGTAGCCCCCGAGTGATCAGTCGAATCGTAGATTCGGCTGAGGACTCTTCGACCCTTCGGGTGCAGCTACCTTTGTTTGTCTAGAGAGTGATTTGAGTGTCTAGGGATTGTTGATGCGTGTGCCTGACTCTCCCGACAGATCAGGGTCAGTTAATTGTCTTAGGACAAAACAACACGATCTTCGTCAGATTCGAGTCCCTCGACTCGAACCCGGAACATATGCTGGCGTAATTCGACTCAGGCCACGGAGGACTTACAGGAGTGGAATTCCAGTGATTTTAATTGGTGTACCCAACGCATCCGTCGGGATTTTTCATCATACCTGCTGGTACGGATTCATACTAGCAGAGCGCAGTCAGGTGCGTTGCCAGGCCATCAGATGATATCTGTAGGTCTTATCTTTGCGTCGCAGACGCAGCATCCGAATGTTTATCACCGCGGAGGTGTTTCGGGTGGCCAAGGAGGATGTTACTCACTTAGCATTAATTGGGGCAGAGTTGCCGAAAAGTTTTGCGTGCTGATCCGAAAGATCGCAGTTGAAGATTTCATAGGGTGCGCGACCAGCGCTCCCTATGGGAGTAGCCCCCAAATGTCTGTTCGAGTCGTAGACTCGAACGGAGACTTTTAGTTCAAGCATTGCTTCAATCATTAGGTCCGCAGGACTCGAAAATTTTCGGATGCTGAAATCCATCCTCCCTATGGGAGTAGCCCCCGAGTCCATAGTGGAGTCGTAAACTCGACGTAGGACTCAGAGAAATAATTTTGTCCTCATTTGTCTGTCGGGTGCGCGGCCAGCGCTCCTGATAGGAGTAGCCCCCAAGTATTTAGTCGAATCGTAGATTCGAGTGAGTACTTTTAGCTGTGGAGCCGAAGTGATGCTAGTATAGCTTTTGATGACGTCAGTGCTTACGATCGATGACCTCAATCGTCTGCTACGCCAGAGATGACTTGACTGGACGAAGCGTGGGTCCCACTTGCTGACTTTGAATTGACCGGTCACGCGCGGCGTGGAGATGATTACGGCGTCTCCTTGATTTCCGCACGTAGTGGACGGCGTGGTAACGACGGTTCATTTTGGTGCTGACACGTGTACGGCCAGATCTACCGTTGGCATTAGGTCTTCTCGAAGGACGGCCAGCGTGCGTCGTCTTCGCTGTTATAATCCCTAGTGAAATCGTGGTTTGTTTTTCACGGCAGCAATTCATCTATTCATTGCCCCCTCGTTCTTGAGCTATTCTTGCTGCGCGCTGAGAGTTTCCTCCACATTTCCTTTGTCTTTCTTCGTTGGCAACGCCACCACCGCCGTAGCGCCATGGGGAAACCAAAGAAGTCCTCATCTGCAGTTGGGACCAGCGCCGCCGGAGGCAAGAAGGGCACCGCCACTGCTCGCGTCACTGATGGTGGCTGGCGGCGATCAGAAGAGCGGGAGAGCGATCACCCCAAACTGCGTGAGCGGAGCCTGATTCCGCAAGATACAACGGCCGTGAGACTCCCCGGCAATGAGGTAATCCCCCGTCCCCCATCTGGGTATCGGGTTATGTTTGTTGCCTTCATGATTCGCGGGTTCTCTTTTCCGGTCCATGACTTCCTTCATGGACTGCTCTTTTTCTATGGGGTTCAACTCCATCATCTGTCTCCCAACTCCCTTCTTCACATTGCGTGTTTTATTACGCTTTGCGAGTGTTGGCTTGGCATTGAGCCGCACTTTGGCCTCTTCCGAAAGCTTTATTCCGTGAAGAGGCAGTCTGGTTCGGATGGTGTGTATCCCATTGGGGGTTTCATCATCTCCCTCAGTCCCAATGTGCAGTTCTTTTCCTTTTCCATGTCCGAATCTGTCCAGTACTGGCGGAGGAAATGGTTTTACATCTGTGACTCCGTACTGCCTGGGCAAGATTTTGGTCTCGTTCTTTTGACCCCTCCCAATTGATTGAGAAGAAAAGATCCTGGAAAAACCAAATCTTAGACCGTGAGGTGGTGGAGATAGAGGCCCTGTATCGTCGGGTGGAGGATCTCCAGTTGATTCCTGAGAAGGAGGTGAACGGTGTCGACATCATCCGAACATTTCTTGAGCGTCGGGTGCAGCCCCTTCAAGCGAGGGCGCACCCAATGTTTCTTTACTCTGGGCGCCGTGATCCGACGAGGGTTTCGAGTGAGAAAATCTCCGAGGTAGAACTTGACAAGGCTCTTCGCGTGCTGTTGAAGTTCAAGACCGACGAGGGACTCCCGGAGAAGTCGCTGACTCCTCCCTTTTCTTCGACGTTGGCCGTGCCAAAGGTGTAGATTTGCGCACGTAGTGCTTCCCTTTTGTTGGGTGTTTATTTGTGTCCTTTGTTTGCTAACAAAGTTTCTTCTCATCTTGTAGAGCTTCAAAGTGCCGGGCATGGCACCACCATTGCCTGAAAGGTATCCGAATGCCCCGGATAATGAAGTGCTGGATTCCTTGTCCGAGCTACCATCAGCGCGATCCCCAGCGGAGGATGCCGACGAATCGAGTGAGGACCATTCGCGCAAGCGGTCACGGAGCTCGAGCGAGTCTTCGGATGCTTCAACTCCTCCGACTCCCAGAAATCCTCTGGGCCTTGAGCGTCATGATGATGTTCATGGGGGTTCTTCCTCTCCCCTTCCTGCCATTCCTGTGCGAGCTGTTGCTCCGCACCCGCCAGCAAAGCGGAAGAAGGAAGAGAAGAAGGAAGAAAAGAAGGAGGAGAAGAGGGCCCGAAGGGCTTCTCCTATCTTTGACCTGAGCGCGTTGGGCTCGTAAGTTTTCTTGTTGCCACTGTTGTCCTTTTCTTTTTATGATGTTTGCACCTGTGCTGATTGACATCATATGCAGGCAATCCTCCGACGGCTCCAGTGGTGGTGCGGGGGAGATGATGGGGGAGTCGAATATTGCGTCGCCTCCTCCTCAGACGGTGGCGACTTCGGGTGACGCTGCGCCAGTTCCTCCTGTGCAGGAGAGGCTGGTGGTTGCACCTCAGAATTTCGCAGGCGGGCCTGCAGGTTCGCCTTCGGAGCACGTAAGTTTTTCTGCTTGATGTTACGGGGGGAGCCCCCGAGTGTCTTCGTATGCTGATGTGGTTGATGCTTCTTTGTGTTGGGCGTAGCCCCCAAGTCCTGCTCTTACTACTATTGCCTGTTGCTGCAGCCTTTTGTCCAAGAGGCCAAGCGGCTGGTGGAGGAACGCCTGACGCTGGAGGCGAAACTGCGGCAGCTTCAAGGTATTCGTCTGCCTTGTAGTACTTCTCTTGCTTATCCTGGTCCTGTTCTTTGATACTTGCTTATTGTAAATGCAGAGGAGCATAACGACTCTCTCCGTGAGGTTCATGCTCTGAAGAAGAGCCTTGGCCAATCGGAGCAGAGGGCCGAAGCTGCCGCTGGAGCGAGAGAGCGCCATGAGCTGGAGCTGACGAAGGCAGCCGAAGCGAAAGAGCGTCTGCAGTAGGAGGCCGCAGATCGTGAGGAGTAGCTGGCCACCGTTGCGGCTGCTCGTGAAAAAGGGGTGGTGGAGAAGCTCATGGCTGCTGCCAAGGCTATTTCGGGTGAGCGTTTAGCTTTTGTACTTGCTCCTTTTTCTTCGGATCTTCTTCTATGTTGCCTTTCTTCATGTTTTCTTCTTTTTTGTCTCAGATTCCGCAGGCATCGAGTTTGACCGCGGTGCTCTGGAGCACGGGAGTGCTCTAGATGATGCCACTGCAGCGGTCGAAGATCGCTGCAGCACCGTCGTCAACTCCCTTGCCAAGGCGAAAGAGGTCCTTGGTCACTTCTACTAGGAGCTCTTCCCGAAGGGCGCATCCCTTGAAGACGTGGGTGCTCTGGCAGAGGCTCTGTCAGCCGAAGCGCCTGCAGCGTACAAGCGCAAACAGAAGGGCATCGGCGCGTCCGTCGGGCTGGCGATGGCCATGGCGGCTGGGGTGGAGCTGGACCTGCCCCAGATTACTTCTCGGATGCCTACAGCTGCGGATGGATCCGAGGTAGCCTTCGCCGCCTACTCCGCTCGATGCAGATGATATGGGCCCAAGCTCATTGACTTGCTGTCTGAGTATGCATTGCGGCAGCAGGGCGAGGCAAAAGCTAGGCAGTCTGGTTCTGAGGCGACTCAGTGTCCGCCGCCTTAGGCATAGTAGACGTAGGGTAGTTTGTAGTCTATTTTTGTTGTAAATATCTTTTGTAGTATCATCCTTGTGCCACGTAGTGGCCTTATATGCTTTAATGAATTCCTCTGAGTTGCGCTCTATCCTTGGCTGAATGTCTGTGTGCCTTCTTTTTCTGCTGCTATAGGTTCCTTCGGGTGCTGACCCAGTTGATACTTCATCCGAAAGGCCCTTGCGAGCATCATTGGATGATTCCTCGCAACTCGCGTTTCTTCGAGATCGCGTGCGCAGCTTAGAGAGAGATTTGCTTGGGTTACGCGGTCGCGCTGACGTTTGGAAATCCAAAGCAGACCGTGGTGTAGCCAGAGAGGAGTATTTGATGGCAGAGCTGGGTCGTCTGTCCGAGCAGCTGCAATGTAAGTTGATCCTTCTTTCGGGCTGTAGCTCAGTTCTTCGGGTGGGCTTGCTGGCCTTACTCTTGTTTTGTGCGGTTGTCGCAGGTGCCAATCTTGATCCGAGGGAAGAAAAGGAGCGTATTGCTGTTCGAGTCAATTGCTTGACTCAACAGGACATGGAGGCCGGCGGCTTCTTCTGGATGGATCGTGATCGTGCCATAGTTCTGGCGACGGTGCAGGATCGTGTCTACCAGGTTTCGCGGGTGCTCCGCCAGGTGCAGACATCGCTTTCCTCGGTGCTCCATGTCATGTTTCCATTGGATGCCGTGCCAACGACCCTTGCAGGTCTTCTGACGAAGTTTCGGAGTGTCAGCAATGTCAAGGAGCTAGTGCGGCAGCAGCTCGTCGCAGGGGTGAAGGCTGCCTTGTCTCTTGTGAGGGTGCACCGCCCTGATGTAGATTTGGCTGGTGTGGCGACTGGGCCACCTCCTCGACCAGATGGTGGCGAGTGGAATATGCGTCCACATTACGCGGCTGTAAGGCAGTATGTCGAACAGATTGTAGATTTGTTTGAGCAGCGTGCTCAGGTTATTCTTCAGAATAGGTAGGACCTGAAAATAAACAGATAGATGTAAAATTTGTATATTGCAGTTGGGCGTGTATGTGCCCTTTGTTGTAAAGGTTTGCCTGTTGGCGAGCACGCAGTGCTTTGATTTAGTACGTGCCCTTTTCGTTTGCCTGACGTGGTCAGCTACTCAGGTGTACACGTTTTGTCCTCAGTCGATGAAATCGTGAGGTGGGGGGAGCCCCCGAGTGCGTTTGTAGCATGTAATAAAGTTGCAGAGAAATAGTCAACTGAAGGTTGGGGGCGAGACACTTAGCTTTATTTGTATGGTAATGGAGGAGGTACATGGTTCGGCTGAGTAGCCTTGGCTGTAAGCCTTGTCGAAAGTAAAAAGGGGGTACATTGCTATGGGTAGAATCGTCGCAGGTGCGAGATGTTCCATGGGTTGGAGTATGCGACTCCAGACTCCACGTGCTTGAGGCGATAGGCGCCACCTGGGATGACCTCGGTGATGGCATAGGGTCCTTCCCATGGTGACTCGAGTTTATTCGGTCGCTTTTGCTTAAGTCGCAAGACAAGGTCTCCTTCGACGAAGGACCTTGGGCGCAGCCGGCGGCTGTGGTAGTTGCGGAGACTTTGCTGGTACACCGCTGATCTAGATGCTGCTATATCACGTGCTTCGTCGAGTGTGTCGACGGCATCTTCGAGTGCAGTCGTGGATTCGGCTTCGCTGTAAGCGACGACTCATGGAGCCTGGTGGCGTACTTCGGCTGGTAGCACGGCCTCAGCTCCGTGTACCATGAAGAACGGTGTGTAGCCGGTGGAGCTGTTTGGCGTAGTCCGTAAGCTCCACAGGACAGACGGTAGCTCTTTCGTCCAGTTTCCGGCTTTGTGCTCGAGTGAGCTCATGAGGCGCTTCTTGATGCCGGCGCCGATTAGGCCGTTGGCCTTTTCCACTTGCCCGTTTGTTTGCGGGTGTGCCACTGAGGCATACGTGATATTGATCCCGAGGCCTTCGCAGAAGTCCTGGAATTCTTCGGAGATGAAGTTCGATCCGTTGTCGGTGATGATGCTGTGCGGTACGCCAAATCTGTAGACAATGGATTCGAAGAATTTGACGGCGGTTTTACCCTTCTGGTTGGTGACTGGAATTGCCTCGATCCACTTGGTGAATTTGTCGACTGCGACTAGGAGGAAGACGTGTCCTCCCTTCGAGGATTTTGGCAGTTTGCCGATCATGTCGAGGCCCCATTGGGCAAAAGGCCAGGCTATGGGTATGGGTCGAAGTTCGGACCCAGGTGCGTGTGGTTTGTCGGCGAACCATTGGCACCCGTTGCATCTTCGGATGATGTCTTTCGCGTCGCTCATGGCTGTTGGCCAGTAGAATCCTGCCCGCAGAGCTTTGGCGACGAGGGAGCGGCAACCTGCATGGTGGCCGCAGATGCCCTCGTGGATATCTTGGAGTATGGCTTTGCCGTCACTGATTGTGACGCACCGTTGTAGTACGCCCGTAATGCTGCGTTTGTACAGCTCGCCATTGATGATGGTGAAGGCTTTTGACCGACGAGATATGCGTCGGGCATCTGTCGGGCTGTCTGGCAATTCTCCGTTTATCAGGAACTAGAGGTATGGACGTGTCCAAGTTTCGTCGACTGCCATGACCTGCATCAGGTTGACCATGGCAACTTCGGTATCCAACTTTTCGGGTCCTTCATGGCCTTCGGGTAGCGTAGCCCCCGAGTGTTCTGCTTCTTTGGGTGATCCCTTGGGGAATTTCCGCTTGATGGATGGCACGTAGATCTGTTCGAGGAACACACCTGGTGGTACCTTTGCACAAGTGGAGCCGATGTTGGCGAGTCTATCGGCCTCCTCGTTGCTCTCTCTTCCAACGTGCCGAAGTTCGCAACCGTCGAATTCTCCTTCGAGTGCATTGTATAGCGCGCGGTACGCGATCATGTTTTCGGCGCGTGCGTCGCACTCATTCATCGTCTGCTGTACGACAAGGTTGGAGTCACCGTAGATGACCAGGCGCGTTGCGCCGCATAATTTTGCCATCTTCATGCCATGGATGAGGGCTTCGTATTCGGCCTCGTTGTTGGAGGCTCTGAATTTCATCCGAAGGACGTACTTCATCTTGTCACCTTGTGGGGAGGTCAGTATGACTCCTGCCCCTGCTCCGGCTTCGCGTTTGGAGCCGTCAAAATGCATTGTCCAGGACTGCGACATGTCTAGGGTGTCAGGCAGCTGCAGCTCCATCCAGTGCACCAGGAAGTCCGGAAGGACTTGAGATTTGATTGCATGTCGCTTCTCGTAGATGATGTCCAGGGGTGATAGTTCAATGCCCCACAGGGCCACGCGCCCTGTGGCCTCTGGGTTATTCAGGATGCTGTTTAGGGGTGCCTCGTTGACGACCATCACCTGATGCTCCTCGAAGTAGTGGCTCAGTCGTCGAGCCGTCATGAACACGCCGTAGGCCAGCTTCTGGTAGTGCGGGTACCGCTGTTTTGTTGGAGCGAGAACCTCGTTGAGGTAGTAAATTGGGCGTTGTACCCCGTGGGTCTTGCCTTCTTCGGGTCGTTCGACCACGAGTACTGTGCTGACCACCTGGTGTGTGGCTGCTATGTACAGCAACAGGGGCTCGCGCTCTTTTGGCGTGACCAAAACTGGCGAGGTGGAGAGGAGCCGCTTGAGGCTTTCGAATGCATCGTTGGCTTCTGGTGTCCACTCGAACTTGTCTGCCTTGCGCAGCAGCTGGTAAAATGGTAGGGCCTTCTCGCCCATGCGGCTGATGAACCTGCTTAGTGCCGCTATTCGCCCTGCGAGCTGCTGAACGCCCTTGAGGTTTTTCGGCTTCTCCATTGTCATGATGGCTTTGATTTTCTTCGGGTTCGCTTCGATCCCTCGTTGAGAGATGAAGTACCCGAGCAGCTGATCCGAGGGGACGCCGAAGGCGCACTTTTCTGGATTGAGCTTGATCCTGTAGCGATCAAGGTTGTCAAACGTCTCGCGGAGATCGTCGATAAGTGTTCTTGCCTCCTTGGTTTTTATGACTATGTCGTCGACATAGACTTGGACGTTGCGACCGATCTGGTCCTTGAGGCAGGCCTGCATGCATCGCTGGTACGTGGCACCCGCGTTCTTTAGCCCGAAGGGCATTGTGTTGTAGCAGTATACTCCGAACGGTGTGATGAACGCCGTTTTCTCTTGATCTTCGACCTTGAGTCGAATCTGGTTATAGCCTGAGTAGGCGTCGAGGAAGGAGAGTTTCTCACAACCTGCAGTCGAATCGATGATCTGGTCGATCCGAGGAAGAGGGAAGTGGTCCTTAGGGCAGTGTTTATTTAGTGACGTGAAGTCCACGCACATCCGCAGGATGTCCGTGTCCTTCTTCGGGACCATCACCGTGTTTGCCAGCCACTCGCTTTCCTTGATTTCCCGGATGAAGTCTGCTGCGAGTAATCTGTTGATCTCCTTGCCGATAGCTTCGGCTCGTGGCTCCGACAGTCTTCGGATGGACTGCTTGACTGGCTTGGTGTCTGGGAAGACATTGAGTGCGTGCTCGGCGAATTCCCTGGGAACTCCTGGCATGTCCGCAGGACACCAGGCAAAGATTTCCCAGCGCTCACGGAGGAATTCGACGAGCGCACCTTCCTATGCAGTGCTGAGGTCGTTGGCGATCAACGCCGTCTTGGAGGCATCCGTTGGATGGACCCGCACTTTCTTGGTGTTGATGATGGAGTCAAAAGACATGTCAGGTGCGTTCTGTTTTGTGACTGGGGGTAGCTCATTGTCTGTCACCTCGCGGAGCCTTACAAGCTCGTCTTGCATGCCGAAAGACTGGGAGATTTTGTTGAAATCCCTGTCGCATTGGTCCGATCGGGTGAAGCTCCCGTGGACTGTGATGACGCCCCTCGGTCCTGGCATCTTGAGTAGTAGGTATGCGTAGTGTGGGACGGCCAGGAACCTTGCGAATGCTACACGTCCCAGGATGGCATGGTATTGCGACGGCCAGTCCACCACTTCGAATTCTTGGCGCTCCTGCCGAAAGTTGTCCGGCTTCCCGAAGATGACGTCGAGCCCTATTTTGCCCAGGGGGAAGATGCCCTTCCCTGGGACAATGCCGTGGAACGTTGTGTCTGATTGTTCCAGGCTGCATGGCGGGATTCGCATAGCTGCTAGAGTGCATGCGAACATTAGGTTGATGCCGCTGCCGCTGCCACCGTCCATGAAGACGCGACTCATCTCGAAGCCTTCGATCTGCGCCTCCAGCACCAGGGCAGCATGACCTGGGCGAGGGATCTGGCAAGGGTGATCCGCGCGAGTGAATGTGATGCAGGACTCCGATCCGCCGAGGTACTCAGGGATTGCAGGCGGAGTTGCCACGGCCAAGTTGATTTGTCGGGTGATTTTCTTCTGCACCCTGTTGGTGGGGCGTCCCTTCTGGATCATATTTAGCGCTCCCTTTGGTGGGGGGTATGCGACTCCGACGTTGTTTTGCGCTGGTGCGACTGGTTGATTTGGGCCTCCAATAGGCGGCGGTGGAGGAGCTCCGTGTGCTATTTCACCTGGGGCAGGTGCGTTTCAGAACGCAGGAATTGGAACTTGTTGCCTCATCTGCATCATGCCTTTGCTGAGTTTCTGGAACTCGCGGCAGTCCTTGAGCATGTGGCTAGCTTTCTTTTTGCCATCTTGTTTGTCGATGTAGAAGTGGATGGTGCATGGACCCGAAAGTTTGTCGAATGCTGAGGGTTCGTTGTCGCGGTCGCGGCGTTGCCACGACTGCGTTGGTCGTCCGTTGTCGCGGAAGTTTCCGCTGCGGTATCCTCCGCTGTTGCGGCTGTTGTCGTTACGGCGGTCGGCGTAGCCGGCTGCGACCATGTCGGGTCCGTCGCGGTCCTCGTAGACGCGTGATCTCCTCTTGCTGCGGCGTTCACGTCTTCGGCCATAGTCGTCCTTTTCATCTGATTGCGCCCGCTGGATGCAATCTTCGCCGTCTGCCCAACTGTTGGCGATTTCCATGAGGTGGTCGAGTGTCTTGGGCTTTACACGCCCAAGTTCCTCCTTGAAGTCTGGGCGCTTGACGCCGTCCCTGAAGGCGTCGATGGCCCTTTCTTCGGAGATGTGTGCTGCGGAGTTCTTGGTTGTAGACCAGCGTAGTATGTACGAGCGAATAGATTCACCCGTTCTCTGAGTGCAGGCTCGCAACTCTTCGATTGAGGCGGGACTCTTGCTGGTGCCTTTGAAATTTCGGATGAAGCTATAAGCGAGCTCCTCCCAGCTTCGGATGGATCCTGATGATAGGCTGCTAAGCCAGACCCGCGCCGCGCCTGTCAGCTGCAGCTAAAGGCATTGCATGGCGGTTTCTTTGTTGCCTCCGTGAAGCTTGATGGATGACAGATGGTCACTGAGCCAGGACTTTGGATCTTGCGTGCCGTTGAACTTCGGAGTATCTGAAGGAAGCTTGAAGTTGCGTGGCATCTGTGTTCGCCGGACAGATCTGCTGAAGCATCGAGCCCCGCAGAGTCCTCCTTCGTCTTCATCCATCTCAGATTCAGACGAGCATGCGCGTTTGGCGCGTGCTTTGTCGATCTTGCGCTATGTAAGCTTGTCTCTGGCATCGTAGTCGCGTTTATGACGGTGCGAGCTCTTCTTCCTTCAAGGAAGATCGTGTTCCTCTTCATCTTCGGATGAGGGAGTGGGGCTCCGGTCGCGACTGGCCGGAGCTTTCTTCTTCGGCTCCGTAGGAGCGTCTTCGTGGAGCGCAGCTCCGATTAGTCCTAGTCTGGTGAGTGCGGACCTATGCATGGCTCTTTTCGGGTCCCCCTCCGGAGGTGGGTGAGCCGCGAGATACGTAGTGGCTACCATGATCGCGGCTTGTGGCGTCTTCGGGATGATGTTGCCGTCGGCGTCCATATCCATGAACGATGTATGGAGAGTTCGGGTCACGTCACGCCGCTCCTTCGGGTCCATGTTTTCCACCCGAGAGTGGTGCTTGTTTCCCTGGTTTCCGTTTGTGCTAGAGCCGGGTCCTTTGGCGGAGAGCGCAGCTCGTCGCGCACTGGACTCAGAGGTTGCTTGCTTGCGTTTGTCGAGCGTCTCCTGCATCTTGACTTGCTTCTTGTGCTCCTCGATGAGGAGGTAGTGGTATGCCATCAGTAGGTCACGTGAGGAGTCCAGAGGTAGGACTATTTCTCCTGCGACGACGCGGCGTGCTTCGACCCATCCTTCTTTGCTAAGTTGGATGTGGTGACCCCTGTTTTCCCTGTTGTCGTCGTTTCCACCGTTTTCGCCGTTTCCGTCCTGCGGGTTGGGGTTGGGCGGCGGGTTAGGCGTTTCCTCGTCCATTTGGATGACTGCGGCGCACAGATAGCGCCTGCAGATTGGTTGGCTGCTGCCGCAGCTTTCGGATCCGGAACCGTAGGTCCCTTCATCCGAAGGTGGATCGCCCAGATCGGAGTTGCAGCTGCTGCTGCTGTAGAACTCATCTGTTGATGGTGACGTGCGTAGCACGGGGTGTGGAGCCCACGAAGCGGGCCTGATTGACGGCACGGGCACCCGCTCAGGGAGGCGGAGGGTGCCAGTTTGTCCCACCTGGAAGCAGAAGCTCCCGAACAGAATTTCGAGTCCGTCGCCTACGGGCTCGAAATCCTTCATGGTATCCGGCGAGTGGGCGGTGAAGTCGAAAGCGCCGAAGAGGAGGTGATTCTCCGTCGCTGCGGAGTTGTAGATCGATCAGGTCAGAACCGTCACGACCGCACAATCAGCAGCCCCAATTCCCACAGACGGCGCCAATTGACGAGGTTTAATCTCGTCAATGCCCATTGTTATGGACTTGGGTTTTGGAGAAGATGGGGATGCTGGAGATCGTGGCACGGTTAACAGACAAGAAACCAGGGGACACGAGATTTACCGAGGTTCAGGCCCCCGGAGGGAAAACCCTACTCCTGCTTGTCTGCTCTTTGATTACGGCGGAACCGAAGGTTACAAGGTGCGCAGATTCGATCTGGCGTGGGTGCGTGTGCGAAAGTATGAGTCGAGTTTCCCTAGGACGTGCCCTCCTGGACTTTATATAGACTTAGGCAGGTCTCGGGCGTAGTCCTAGTCGGTTACAAGTTCTAGGGTTTTACCCCTTTGAATTTCCTATCTCCGCTAGTCTTGCTCTCCAAGGATCCGAAGGCGTCATGGGCCTTGGCCAACCGAAAATCTTCATGGTCCAGGGTATATCTGTTGTGGGCCTTCCTTGGGCTGGACCAGGTATGCTGAAGTCACGTACCCGTAGGGTATAACCATGTCATGATCCATGTGTGGTTTGTGGAAAGAACACACATCCAATGACTCTGGTTGATCCATATGTGGTTTGTGGAAAGAACACACATGCAATGACCACTGGTGGATCCATGTGTGGTTTGTGGAAAAGAACACACATGCAATGATCACTGGTTGATCCATGTGTGGTTTGTGGAAAGAACACACATGCAATGACTCTAGTGTTGGTTTTAGTATAAGAACACACATGCAATGACTCTAGTGGTGGATCCATGTGTGGTTTGTGGAAAGAACACACATGAAATGACCACTGGTTGATCCATGTGTGGTTTGTGGAAATAACACACATGCCATGACTAGTGGTTGATCCATGTGTGGTTTGTGGAAATAACACACATGCAATGACTCTAGTGTTGGTTCTACTATAAGAACACACATGCAATGACTCTAGTGGTTGATACATGTGTGGTTTGTGGAAATAACACACATGCAATGACTCTAGTGGTTGATCCATATCTGGTTTGTGGAAAAGAACACACATGCAATGACCACTGGTTGATCCATATGTGGTTTGTGTAAAGAACACACATGGAATGACTAGTGGTGGATCCATAAGTTGTTTCTGGAAAAGAACAAACATGCAATGACAGTGGTGGATCCATGTGTGGTTTGTGGATAGAACACACATGTAATGACTCTAGTTTTGGTTTGTGGTTTTAGTATAAGAACAAACATGCAATTACTCCAATGGATCCATATGTGGTTTGTGGAAAGGACACACATGCAATGACTCTGGTTGATCCATATGTGGTTTGTGGAAAGAACACACATGCAATGACCACTGGTGGATCCATGTGTGGTTTGTGGAAAATAACACACATGCAATGACCACTAGTTGATCCATGTGTGGTTTGTGGAAAGAACACACATGCAATGACAGTGGTGGATCCATGTGTGGTTTGTGAAAAGAACACACATGCAATGACTCTAGTATTGGTTTTAGTATAAGAACACACATGCAATGACTAGTGGTTGATCCATGTGTGGTTTGTGAAAATAACACACATACAATGACTCTAGTGGTTGATCCATGTGTGGTTTGTGGAAATAACACACATGCAATGACTCTAGTGGTTCATCCATAAGTGGTTTATGGAAAGAACACACATGCAATGACCACTGGTGGATCCATATGTGGTTTGTGGAAAGAACACACATGCAATGACCACTTGTGGTTTATCCATGTGTGGTTTGTGGAAAGAACACACATGCAATGACTCTAGTGCTGGTTTGTGGTTTTAGTATAAGAACAAACATGACATGACTCTAGTGGTTGATCCATGTGTGGTTTGTGGAAAGAACACACATGCAATGACTCTGGTTGATCCATCTGTGGTTTGTGGAAAAGAACACACATGCAATAACCACTGGTTGATCCATGTGTGGTTTGTGGAAATAACACACATGCAATGACTCTGGTGGTTGATCCATGTGTGGTTTGTGGAAATCACACACATGCAATGACTCTAGTGGCTGATCATGTGTGGTTTGTGGAAATAACACACATGCAATGACTAGAATGGATCCATAAGTGGTTTATGTAAAAGAACACACATGCAATAACCACTGGTTGATCCATATGTGGTTTGTGGAAAGAACACACATGCAATGACTCTAGTGGTTGATCCATGTGTGGTTTGTGGAAATAACACACATGCAATGACTCTAGTGGTTGATTCATGTGTGGTTTGTGGAAATAACACACATGCAATGATTGTAATGGATCCATAAGTGGTTTATGGAAAAGAACATACATGCAATGACCACTGGTTGATCCATATGTGGTTTGTGGAAAGAACACACATGCAATAACTCTATTGGTTGATCCATGTGTGGTTTGTGGAAAGAACACACATGCAATTACAGTGGTGGATCCATGTGTGGTTTGTGGATAGAACACACATGCAATGACTCTAGTGCTAGTTTTATTATAAGAACACACATGCAATGACTGTAGTGGGTCGACATGTGGTTTGTGAAAAGAAGACACATGCAATGACCACTGGTTGATCCATAAGTTGTTTGTGGAAAAGAGCACACATGCAATGAGTCTAGTGGATCCATGTGTGGTTTGTGGAAAAGAACACACATGCAATGACTCTAGTGCTTGTTTGTGGTTTTAGTATAAGAACAAACATGTAATTACTCAAATTGATCCATATGTGGTTTGTGGGAAAGAACACACAACCAATGACTCTGGTTGATCCATATGTGGTTTGTGGAAAGAACACACATGCAATAACTCTAGTGGTGGATCCATGTGTGGTTTATGGAAAAGAACACACATGCAATGACCACTGGTTGATCCATGTGTGGTTTGTGGAAATAACACACATGCAATGACTCTAGTGGTTGATCCATGTGTGGTTTGTGAAAAGAACACACATGCAATGACTCTAGTGTTGCTTTTAGTATAATAACACACATGCAATGAGTCTAGTTCACTGATCCATGTTTGGTTTGTGGAAATAACACATATGCAATGACTCTAGTGGTTGATCCATGTGTGGTTTGTGGAAATAACACACATGCAATGACTCTAGTGGTTGATCCATGTGTGGTTTGTGGAAATGACACACATGCAATGATTGTAATGGATCCATAAGTGGTTTATGGAAAAGAACACACACGCAATGACCACTGGTTGATCCATATGTGGTTTGTGGAAAGAACACACATGCAATGACTCTAGTGGTTGATCCATGTGTGGTTTGTGGAAAAGAACACACATGCAATGACTCTAGTGCTGGTTTGTGGTTTTAGTATAAGAACAAGCATGCAATGACTCTAGTGGTTGATCCATGTGTGGTTTGTGGAAATAACACACATGCAATGACTCTGGTTGATCCATATGTGGTTTGTGGAAAGAACACACATGCAATGACCACTGGTGGATCCATGTGTGGTTTGTGGAAAAGAACACACATGCAATGACCACTGGTTGATCCATGTGAGGTTTGTGGAAAGAACACACACGCAATGACTCTAGTGTTGGTTTTAGTATAAGAACACACATGCAATGACTCTAGTGGTGGATCCATGTGTGGTTTGTGGAAAAGAACACACGTGCAATAACCACTTGTTGATCCATGTGTGGTTTGTGGAAATAACACACATGCAATGACTCTAGTGGTTGATCCATGTGTGGTTTGTGGAAATAACACACATGCAATGACTCGAGTGTTGGTTTGTGGTTTTAGTATCAGAACAAGCATGCAATGACTCTAGTGGTTGATCCATGTGTGGTTTGTGGAAAGAACACACATGCAATGACTCTGGTTGATCCATATGTGGTTTGTGGAAAGAACACACATGCAATGACCATTGGTGGATCCATGTGTGGTTTGTGGAAAAGAACACACATGCAATGACCACTGGTTGATCCATGTGTGGTTTGTTGAAAGAAGACACATGCAATGACTCTTGTGTTGGTTTTAGTATAATAACACACATGCAATGACTCTAGTGGTTGATCCATGTGTGGTTTGTGGAAATAACACACATGCAATGACTCTAGTGATTGATCCATGTGTGGTTTGTGGAAATAACACACATGCAATGACTGTAATGGATCCATAAGTGGTTTATGGATAAGAACACACATGCAATGACCACTGGTTGATCCATATGTTGTTTTTGGAAAGAACACACATGCAATGACTCTAGGGGTTGATCCATGTGTGGTTTGTGGAAAGAACACACATGCAATGACAGTGGTGGATCCATGTGTGGATTTTGTATAGAACACACATGCAATGACTCTAGTGCTAGTTTTAGTATAAGAACACACATGCAATGACTCTAGTCGGTCCACATGTGGTTTGTGAAAAGAACACAAATGCAATGACCACTGATTGATCCATAGGTTGTTTGTGGAAAAGAACACACATGCAATGAGTGTAGTGGATCCATGTGTGGTTTGTGGAAAAGAACACACATGCAATGACTCTAGTGCTGGTTTGTGGTTTTAGTATAAGAACAAAAATACAATGACTCTAGTGGTTGATCCATGTGTGGTTTGTGGAAATAACACACATGCAATGACTCTAGTGGTTGATCCATGTTTGGTTTGTGGAAATAACACACATGCAATGACTGTAATGGATCCATAAGTGGTCTATGGAAAAGAACACACATGCAATAACCACTGGTTGATCCATATGTGGTTTGTGGAAAGAACACACATGCAATGACTCTAGTGGTTGATCCATGTGTGGTTTGTGGAAAGAACACACATGCAATGACAGTGGTGGATCCATGTGTGGTTTGTGGATAGAACACACATGCAATGACTCTAGTGCTAGTTTTAGTATAAGAACACACATGCCATGACTCTAGTGGGTCCACATGTGGTTTGTGAAAAGAACACACATGCATTGACCACTGGTTGATCCATAACTTGTTTTTTGGAAAAGAACACACATGCAATGAGTCTAGTGGATCCATTTGTGGTTTGTGGAAAAGAACATACATGCAATGACTCTAGTGCTGGTTTGTGGTTTTAGTATAAGAATAAACATGCAATGACTCTAGTGGTTGATCCATGTGTGGTTTGTGGAAAGAACACACATGCAATGACTCTGGTTGATCCATATGTGGTTTTTGGAAAGAACACACATGCAATGACCACTGGTGGATCCATGTGTGCTTTGTGGAAAAGAACACACATGGAATGACCACTAGTTGATGCATGTGTAGTTTGCGGAAAGAATACACATGAAATGATAGTGGTGGATCCATGTGTGGCTTGTGAAAAGAACACACATGCAATGACTCTAGTGTTGGTTTTAGTATAAGAACACACATGCAATGACTCTAGTGGTTGATCCATGTGTGGTTTGTGTAAATAACACAGATGCAATCACTCTAGTGGTTGATCCATGTGTGGTTTGTGGAAATAACACACATGCAATGACTCTAGTGGTTGATCCATGTGTGGTTTGTGGCAATAACACACATGCAATGATTGTAAAGGATCCATAAGTGGTTTATGGAAAAGAACACACATGCAATTACCACTCGTGTATCCATATGTGGTTTGTGGAAAGAACACACATGCAATGACTCTAGTGTTGGTTTCTGGTTTTAGTATAAGAACAAACATGCAATGACTCTAGTGGTTGATCCATGTGTGGTTTGTGGAAAGAACACACATGCAATGACTCTGGTTGATCCATATGTGGTTTGTGGAAAGAACACACATGCAATGACCACTGGTGGATCCATATGTGGTTTGTGGAAAGAACACACATGCAATGACCACTTGTGGTTGATCCATGTGTGGTTTGTGGAAAGAACACACATGCAATGACAGTGGTGGATCCATGTGTGGTTTGTGAAAAGAACACACATGCAATGACTCTAGTGTTGGTTTTAGTATAAGAACACACATGCAATGACTCTAGTGGTTGATCCATGTGTGGTTTGTGGAAATAACACACATCCAATGACTGTAATGGATCCATAAGTGGTTTGTCAAAAGAACACACATGTAATGACCACTGGTGGATCCATGTGTGGTTTGTGGAAATAACACACATGCAATGACTCTAGTGGTTGATCCATGTGTGGTTTGTGGAAATAACACATATGAAATGACT
Source organism: Avena sativa (assembly GCA_916181665.1). Classification (NCBI taxonomy): domain Eukaryota; kingdom Viridiplantae; phylum Streptophyta; class Magnoliopsida; order Poales; family Poaceae; genus Avena; species Avena sativa. Next base: position 534,119,933 of record OV702289.1, on the reverse strand, counting down.
CTAGTGGTTGATCCATGTGTGGTTTGTGGAAATAACACACATGCAATGACTCTAGTGGTTGATACATGTGTGGTTTGTGGAAATAACACACATACAATGATTGTAATGGATCCATAAGTGGTTTATGGAAAAGAACACACATGCAATGGCCACTGGTTGATCCATATGTGGTTTGTGGAAAGAACACACATGCAATGACTCTAGTGGTTGATCCATGTGTGGTTTGTGGAAAGAACACACATGCAATGACAGTGGTGGATCCATGTGTGGTTTGTGGATAGGACACACATGCAATGACTCTAGTGCCAGTTTTAGTATAAGAACACACATGCAATGACTCTAGTGGGTCCACATGTGGTTTGTGAAAAGAACACACATGCAATGACCACTGGTTGATCCATAAGTTGTTTGTGGAAAAGAACACACATGCAATGAGTCTAGTGGATCCATGTGTGGTTTGCCGAAAAGAACATACATGCAATGACTCTAGTGCTGGTTTGTGGTTTTAGTATAAGAATAAACATGCAATGACTCTAGTGGTTGATCCATGTGTGGTTTCTGGAAAGAACACAGATGCAATGACTCTGGTTGATCCATATGTGGTTTTTGGAAAGAACATACATGCAATGACCACTGGTGGATCCATCTGTGGTTTGTGGAAAAGAACACACATGGAATGAGCACTAGTTGATCCATGTGTGGTTTGTGGAAAGAACACACATGCAATGATAGCGGTGGATCCATGTGTGGCTTGTGAAAAGAACACACATGCAATGACTCTAGTGTTGGTTTTAGTATAAGAACACACATGCAATGACTCTAGTGGTTGATCCATGTGTGGTTTGTGTAAATAACACATATGCAATGACTCTAGTGGTTGATCCATGTGTGGTTTGTGGAAATAACACACATGCAATGACTCTAGTGGTTGATCCATGTGTGGTTTGTGGCAATAACACACATGCAATGATTGTAAAGGATCCATAAGTGGTTTATGGAAAAGAACACACATGCAATGACCGCTAGTTGATCCATATGTGGTTTGTGGAAAGAACACACATGCAATGACTCTAGTGGTTGATCCATGTGTGGTTTGTGCAAAGAACACACATGCAATGACTCTAGTGCTGGTTTCTGGTTTTAGTATAAGAACAAACATGCAATGACTCTAGTGGTTGATCCATGTGTGGTTTGTGGAAAGAACACACATGCAATGACTCTGGTTGATCCATATGTGGTTTCTGGAAAGAACACATGCAATGACTCTAGTGGTTGATCCATGTGTGGTTTGTGGAAAGAACACACATGCAATGACTCTGGTTGATCCATATGTGGTTTGTGGAAAGAACACACATGCAATGACCACTGGTGGATCCATATGTGGTTTGTGGAAAGAACACACATGCAATGACCACTTGTGGTTGATCCATGTGTGGTTTGTGGAAAGAACACACATGCAATGACAGTGGTGGATCCATGTGTGGTTTGTGAAAAGAACACACATGCAATGACTCTAGTGTTGGTTTTAGTATAAGAACACACATGCAATGACTCTAGTGGTTGATCCATGTGTGGTTTGTGGAAATAACACACATGCAATGACTGTAATGGATCCATAAGTGGTTTGTCGAAAGAACACACATGTAATGATCACTGGTGGATCCATATGTGGTTTGTGGAAATAACACACATGCAATGACTCTAGTGGTTGATCCATGTGTGGTTTGTGGAAATAACACATATGCAATGACTCTAGTGGTTGATCCATGTGTGGTTTGTGGAAATAACACACATGCAATGACTCTAATGGTTGATCCATGTGTGGTTTGTGGAAATAACACACATGCAATGATTTTAATGGATCCATAAGTGGTTTATGGAAAAGAACACACACGCATTGACCATTGGTTGATCCATATGTGGTTTGTGGAAAGAACACACATGCAATGACTCTAGTGGTTGATCCATGTGTGGTTTGTGGAAAAGAACACACATGCAATGACTCTAGTGCTGTTTTGTGGTTTTAGTATAAGAACAAACATGCAATGACTCTAGTGGTTGATCCACGTGTGGTTTGTGGAAAGAACACACATGCAATGACTCTGGTTGATCTATATGTGGTTTGTGGAAAGAACACACATGCAATGACCACTGGTGGATCCATGTGTGGTTTGTGGAAAAGAACACACATGCAATGACCACTGGTTGATCCATGTGTGGTCTGTGGAAAGAACACGCATGTAATGACTCTAGTGTTGGTTTTAGTATAAGAACACACATGCAATGACTCTAGTGGTTGATCCATGTGTGGTTTGTGGAAATAGCACACATGCAATGACTCTAGTGGTTGATCCATGTGTGGTTTGTGGAAATAACACACATGCAATGACTCTAGTGGTTGATCCATGTTTGGTTTGTGGAAATAACACACATGCAATGACTGTAATGGATCCATAAGTGGTCTATGGAAAAGAACACACATGCAATAACCACTGGTTGATCCATATGTGGTTTGTGGAAAGAACACACATGCAATGACTCTAGTGGTTGATCCATGTGTGGTTTGTGGAAAGAACACACATGCAATGACAGTGGTGGATCCATGTGTGGTTTGTGGATAGAACACACATGCAATGACTCTAGTGCTAGTTTTAGTATAAGAACACACATGCCATGACTCTAGTGGGTCCACATGTGGTTTGTGAAAAGAACACACATGCATTGACCACTGGTTGATCCATAACTTGTTTTTTGGAAAAGAACACACATGCAATGAGTCTAGTGGATCCATTTGTGGTTTGTGGAAAAGAACATACATGCAATGACTCTAGTGCTGGTTTGTGGTTTTAGTATAAGAACAAACATGCAATGACTCTAGTGGTTGATCCATGTGTGGTTTGTGGAAATAACACACATGCAATGACTCTAGTGGTTGATCCATGTGGGGTTTGTGGAAATAACACACATGCAATGACTGTAATGGATCCATAAGTAGTTTATGGAAAAGAACACACATGCAATGACCACTGGTTGATCCATATGTGGTTTGTGGAAAGAAAACACATGCAATGACTCTAGTGGTTGATCCATGTGTGGTTTGTGGAAATAACACACATGCAATGACAGTGGTGGATCCATGTGTGGTTTGACGATGGAACAGACATGCAATGACTCTAGTGCTAGTTTTAGTATAAGAACACACATGCAATGTCTCTAGTGGGTCCACATGTGGTTTGTGAAAAGAACACACATGCAATGACAACTGGTTGATCCATAAGTTGTTTGTGGAAAAGAATACACATGCAATGAGTCTAGTGGATCCATGTGTGGTTTGTGGAAAGAACACACATGCAATGACTCTAGGGCTAGTTTTAGTATAAGAACACACATGCAATGTCTCTAGTGGGTCCACATGTGGATTGTGAAAAGAACACACATGCAATGACAACTGGTTGATCCATAAGTTGTTTGTGGAAAAGAACACACATGCAATGAGTCTAGTGGATCCATGTATGGTTTGTGGAAAAGAACACACATGCAATGACTCTAGTGCTGGTTTGTGGTTTTAGTATAAGAAGAAACATGTAATGACTCTACTGGTTGATCCATGTGTGGTTTGTGGAAAGAACACACATGCAATGACTCTGGTTGATCCATATGTGGTTTTTGGAAAGAACACACATGCAATGACCACTGGTGGATCCATGTGTGGTTTGTGGAAAAGAACACACAGGCAATGACCACAGGTTGATCCATGTGTGGTTTGTGGAAAGAACACACATGCAATGACAGTGGTGGATCCATGTGTGGTTTGTGAAAAGAACGCACATGCAATGACTCTAGTGTTGGTTTTAGTATAAGAACACACATGCAATGACTTTAGTGGTTGATCCATGTGTGGTTTGTATAAATAACACATATGGAATGACTCTAGTGGTTTATCCATGTGTGGATTGTGGAAATAACACACAGGCAATGACAGTGGTGGATCCATGTGTGGTTTGTGGATAGAACACACATGCAATGACTCTAGTGCTAGTTTTAGTATAAGAACACACATGCAGTGACTCTAGTGGGTCCACATGTGGTTTGTGAAAAGAACACACATGCAATGACCACTGGTTGATCCATAAGTTGTTTGTGGAAAAGAACACACATGCAATGAACCTAGTGGATCCGTGTGTGGTTTGTGGAAAAGAACATACATGCAATAACTCTAGTGCTGGTTTGTGGTTTTAGTATAAGAATAAACATGCAATGACTCTAGTGGTTGATCCATGTGTGGTTTGTGGAAAGAACACACATGCAATGACTCTAGTTGATCCATATGTGGTTTTTGGAAAGAACACACATGCAATGACCACTGGTGGATCCATGTGTGGTTTGTGGAAAAGAACAGACATGGAATGACCACTAGTTGATCCATGTGTGGTTTGTGGAAAGAACACACATGCAATGATAGTGGTGGATCCATGTGTGGCTTGTGAAAAGAACACACATGCAATGACTCTAGTGTTGGTTTTAGTATAAGAACACACATGCAATGACTCTAGTGGTTGATCCTTGTGTGGTTTGTGTAAATAACACATATGCAATGACTCTAGTGGTTGATCCATGTGTGGTTTGTGGAAATAACACACATGCAATGGCTCTAGTGGTTGATCCATGTGTGGTTTCTGGCAATAACACACATGCAATGATTGTAAAGGATCCATAAGTGGTTTATGGAAAAGAACACACATCCAATGACCACTGGTTGATCCATATGTGGTTTGTGGAAAGAACACACATGTAATGACTCTAGTGGTTGATCCATGTGTGGTTTGTGGAAAGAACACACATGCAATGACTCTAGTGCTGGTTTCTGGTTTTAGTATAAGAACAAACATGCAATGATTCTAGTGGTTGATCCATGTGTGGTTTGTGAAAAGAACACACATGTAATGACTCTGGTTGATCCATGTGTGGCTTGTGGAAAGAACACACATGCAATGACTCTGGTTGATCCATATGTGGTTTCTAGAAAGAACACACATGCAATGACAACTGGTGGATCCATATGTGGTTTGTGGAAAGAACACACATGCAATGACCACTTGTGGTTGATCCATGTGTGGTTTGTGGAAAGAACACACATGCAATGACAATGGTGGATCCATGTGTGGTTTGTGAAAAGAACACACATGCAATGAATCTAGTGCTAGTTTCTGGTTTTAGTATAAGAACAAACAGGCAACGACTCTAGTGGTTGATCCATGTGTGGTTTGTGGAAAGAACACACATGCAATGACTCTGGTTGATCCATATGTGGTTTCTGGAAAGAACACACATGCAATGACCACTGGTGGATCCATATGTGGTTTGTTGAAAGAACACACATGCAATGACCACTTGTGGTTGATCCGTGTGTGGTTTGTGGAAAGAACACACATGCAATGACAGTGGTGGATCCATGTGTGGTTTGTGAAAAGAACACACATGCAATGACTCTAGTGTTGGTTTTAGTATAAGAACACACATGCAATGACTCTAGTGGTTGATCCATGTGTGGTTTGTGGAAATAACACACATGCAATGACTGTAATGGATCCATCAGTGGTTTGTCGAAAGAACACACATGTAATGACCACTGGTTGATCCATATGTGGTTTGTGGAAATAACACACATGCAATGACTCTAGTGGTTGATCCATGTGTGGTTTGTGGAAATAACACATATGTAATGACTCTAGTGGTTGATCCATGTGTGGTTTGTGGAAATAACACACATGCAATGACTCTAATGGTTGATCCATGTGTGGTTTGTGGAAATAACACACATGCAATGATTGTAATGGATCCATTAGTGGTTTATGGAAAAGAACACACATGCAATGACCACTGGGTCATCCATATGTGGTTTGTGGAAAGAACACACATGCAATGACTCTAGTGGTTGATCCATGTGTGGCTTGTGGAAAGAACACACATGCAATGACAGTGGTGGATCCATGTGTGGTTTGTGGATAGAACACACATGCAATGACTCTAGTGCTAGTTTTAGTATAAGAACACACATGCAATGACTCTAGTGGGTCCACATGTGGTTTGCGAAAAGAACACACCTGCAATGACCACTGGTTGATCCATAAGTTGTTTGTGGAAAAGAACACACATGCAACGAGTCTAGTGGATCCATGTGTGGTTTGTGGAAAAGAACACACATGCAATGACTCTAGTGCTGGTTTGTGGTTTTAGTATAAGAACAAACATGCAATGACTCTAGTGGTTAATCCATGTGTGGTTTGTGGAAATAACACACATGCAATGACTCTAGTGGTTGATCCATGTGTGGTTTGTGGAAATAACACACACGCAATGACTGTAATGGATCCATAAGTGGTTTATGGAAAAGAACACACATGCAATGACCACTGGTTGATCCATATGTGGTTTGTGGAAAGAAAACACATGGAATGACTCTAGTGGTTGATCCATGTGTGGTTTGTGGAAAGAACACACATGCAATGACAGTGGTGGATCCATGTGTGGTTTCTGGATAGAATAGACATGCAATGACTCTAGTGCTAGTTTTAGTATAAGAACACACATGCAATGTCTCTAGTGGGTCCACATGTGGTTTGTGAAAAGAACACACATGCAATGACAACTGGTTGATCCATCAGTTGTTTGTGGAAAAGAATACACATGCAATGAGTCTAGTGGATCCATGTGTGGTTTGTGGAAAGAACACACATGCAATGACTCTAGTGCTAGTTTTAGTATAAGAACACACATGCAATGTCTCTAGTGGGTCCACATGTGGTTTGTGAAAAGAACACACATGCAATGACAACTGGTTGATCCATAAGTTGTTTGTGGAAAAGAACACACATGCAATGAGTCTAGTGCATCCATGTGTGGTTTGTGGAAAAGAACACACATGCAATGACTCTAGTGCTAGTTTGTGGTTTTAGTATAAGAACACACATGCAATGGCTCTAGTGGTTGATCCATGTGTGGTTTCTGGCAATAACACACATGCAATGATTGTAAAGGATCCATAAGTGGTTTATGGAAAATAACACACATCCAATGACCACTGGTTGATCCATATGTGGTTTGTGGAAAGAACACACATGTAATGACTCTAGTGGTTGATCCATGTGTGGATTGTGGAAAGAACACACATGCAATGACTCTAGTGCTGGTTTCTGGTTTTAGTATAAGAACAAACATGCAATGATTCTAGTGGTTGATCCATGTGTGGTTTGTGAAAAGAACACACATGTAATGACTCTGGTTGATCCATGTGTGGTTTGTGGAAAGAACACACATGCAATGACTCTGGTTGATCCATATGTGGTTTCTAGAAAGAACACACATGCAATGACAACTGGTGGATCCATATGTGGTTTGTGGAAAGAACACACATGCAATGACCACTTGTGGTTGATCCATGTGTGGTTTGTGGAAAGAACACACATGCAATGACAATGGTGGATCCATGTGTGGTTTGTGAAAAGAACACACATGCAATGAATCTAGTGCTAGTTTCTGGTTTTAGTATAAGAACAAACAGGCAACGACTCTAGTGGTTGATCCATGTGTGGTTTGTGGAAAGAACACACATGCAATGACTCTGGTTGATCCATATGTGGTTTCTGGAAAGAACACACATGCAATGACCACTGGTGGATCCATATGTGGTTTGTGGAAAGAACACACATGCAATGACCACTTGTGGTTGGTCCGTGTGTGGTTTGTGGAAAGAACACACATGCAATGACAGTGGTGGATCCATGTGTGGTTTGTGAAAAGAACACACATGCAATGACTCTAGTGTTGGTTTTAGTATAAGAACACACATGCAATGACTCTAGTGGTTGATCCATGTGTGGTTTGTGGAAATAACACACATGCAATGACTGTAATGGATCCATAAGTGGTTTGTCGAAAGAACACACATGTAATGACCACTGGTGGATCCATATGTGGTTTGTGGAAATAACACACATGCAATGACTCTAGTGGTTGATCCATGTGTGGTTTGTGGAAATAACACATATGTAATGACTCTAGTGGTTGATCCATGTGTGGTTTGTGGAAATAACACACATGCAATGACTCTAGTGGTTGATCCATGTGTGGTTTGTGGAAATAACACACATGCAATGATTGTAATGGATCCATAAGTGGTTTATGGAAAAGAACACACATGCAATGACCACTAGGTCATCCATATGTGGTTTGTGGAAAGAACACACATGCAATGACTCTAGTGGTTGATCCATGTGTGGCTTGTGGAAAGAACACACATGCAATGACAGTGGTGGATCCATGTGTGGTTTGTGGATAGAACACACATGCAATGACTCTAGTGCTAGTTTTAGTATAAGAACAAACATGCAATGACTCTAGTGGGTCCACATGTGGTTTGCGAAAAGAACACACCTGCAATGACCACTGGTTGATCCATAAGTTGTTTGTGGAAAAGAACACACATGCAACGAGTCTAGTGGATCCATGTGTGGTTTGTGGAAAAGAACACACATGCAATGACTCTAGTGCTGGTTTGTGGTTTTAGTATAAGAACAAACATGCAATGACTCTAGTGGTTAATCCATGTGTGGTTTGTGGAAATAACACACATGCAATGACTCTAGTGGTTGATCCATGTGTGGTTTGTGGAAATAACACACACGCAATGATTGTAATGGATCCATAAGTGGTTTATGGAAAAGAACACACATGCAATGACCACTGGTTGATCCATATGTGGTTTGTGGAAAGAAAACACATGCAATGACTCTAGTGGTTGATCCATGTGTGGTTTGTGGAAAGAACACACATGCAATGACAGTGGTGGATCCATGTGTGGTTTCTGGATAGAATAGACATGCAATGACTCTAGTGCTAGTTTTAGTATAAGAACACACATGCAATGTCTCTAGTGGGTCCACATGTGGTTTGTGAAAAGAACACACATGCAATGACAACTGGTTGATCCATCAGTTGTTTGTGGAAAAGAATACACATGCAATGAGTCTAGTGGATCCATGTGTGGTTTGTGGAAAGAACACACATGCAATGACTCTAGTGCTAGTTTTAGAATAAGAACACACATGCAATGTCTCTAGTGGGTCCACATGTGGTTTGTCAAAAGAACACACATGCAATGACAACTGGTTGATCCATAACTTGTTTGTGGAAAAGAACACACATGCAATGAGTCTAGTGCATCCATGTGTGGTTTGTGGAAAAGAACACACATGCAATGACTCTAGTGCTGGTTTGTGGTTTTAGTATAAGAACAAACATGCAATGACTCTAGTGGTTAATCCATGTGTGGTTTGAGGAAATAACACACATGCAATGACTCTAGTGGTTGATCCATGTGTGGTTTGTGGAAATAACACACACGCAATGACTGTAATGGATCCATAAGTGGTTTACGGAAAAGAACACACATGCAATGACCACTGGTTGATCCATATGTGGTTTGTGGAAAGAAAACACATGCAATGACTCTAGTGGTTGATCCATGTGTGGTCTGTGGAAAGAACACACATGCAATGACAGTGGTGGATCCATGTGTGGTTTCTGGATAGAACAGACATGCAATGACTCTAGTGCTAGTTTTAGTATAAGAACACACATGCAATGTCTCTAGTGGGTCCACATGTGGTTTGTGAAAAGAACACACATGCAATGACAACTGGTTGATCCATCAGTTGTTTGTGGAAAAGAATACACATGCAATGAGTCTAGTGGATCCATGTGTGGTTTGTGGAAAGAACACACATGCAATGACTCTAGTGCTAGTTATAGTTTAAGAACACACATGCAATGTCTCTAGTGGGTCCACATGTGGTTTGTGAAAAGAACACACATGCAATGACAACTGGTTGATCCATAAGTTGTTTGTGGAAAAGAACACACATGCAATGAGTCTAGTGCATCCATGTGTGGTTTGTGGAAAAGAACACACATGCAATGACTCTAGTGCTGGTTTGTGGTTTTAGTATAAGAACACACATGCAATGGCTCTAGTGGTTGATCCATGTGTGGTTTCTGGCAATAACACACATGCAATGATTGTAAAGGATCCATAAGTGTTTTATGGAAAATAACAAACATCCAATGACCACTGGTTGATCCATATGTGGTTTGTGGAAAGAACACACATGTAATGACTCTAGTGGTTGATCCATGTGTGGATTGTGGAAAGAACACACATGCAATGACTCTAGTGCTAGTTTCTGGTTTTAGTATAAGAACAAACATGCAATGATTCTACTGGTTGATCCATGTGTGGTTTGTGAAAAGAACACACATGTAATGACTCTGGTTGATCCATGTGTGGTTTGTGGAAAGAACACACATGCAATGACTCTGGTTGATCCATATGTGGTTTCTAGAAAGAACACACATGCAATGACAACTGGTGGATCCATATGTGGTTTGTGGAAAGAACACACATGCAATGACCACTTGTGGTTGATCCATGTGTGGTTTGTGGAAAGAACACACATGCAATGACAATGGTGGATCCATGTGTGGTTTGTGAAAAGAACACACATGCAATGAATCTAGTGCTAGTTTCTGGTTTTAGTATAAGAACAAACAGGCAACGACTCTAGTGGTTGATCCATGTGTGGTTTGTGGAAAGAACACACATGCAATGACTCTGGTTGATCCATATGTGGTTTCTGGAAAGAACACACATGCAATGACCACTGGTGGATCCATATGTGGTTTGTGGAAAGAACACACATGCAATGACCACTTGTGGTTGGTCCGTGTGTGGTTTGTGGAAAGAACACACATGCAATGACAGTGGTGGATCCATGTGTGGTTTGTGAAAAGAACACACATGCAATGACTCTAGTGTTGGTTTTAGTATAAGAACACACATGCAATGACTCTAGTGGTTGATCCATGTGTGGTTTGTGGAAATAACACACATGCAATGACTGTAATGGATCCATAAGTGGTTTGTCGAAAGAACACACATGTAATGACCACTGGTGGATCCATATGTGGTTTGTGGAAATAACACACATGCAATGACTCTAGTGGTTGATCCATGTGTGGTTTGTGGAAATAACACATATGTAATGACTCTAGTGGTTGATCCATGTGTGGTTTGTGGAAATAACACACATGCAATGACTCTAGTGGTTGATCCATGTGTGGTTTGTGGAAATAACACACATGCAATGATTGTAATGGATCCATAAGTGGTTTATGGAAAAGAACACACATGCAATGACCACTGGGTCATCCATATGTGGTTTGTGGAAAGAACACACATGCAATGACTCTAGTGGTTGATCCATGTGTGGCTTGTGGAAAGAACACACATGCAATGACAGTGGTGGATCCATGTGTGGTTTGTGGATAGAACACACATGCAATGACTCTAGTGCTAGTTTTAGTATAAGAACACACATGCAATGACTCTAGTGGGTCCACATGTGGTTTGCGAAAAGAACACACCTGCAATGACCACTGGTTGATCCATAAGTTGTTTGTGGAAAAGAACACACATGCAACGAGTCTAGTGGATCCATGTGTAGTTTGTGGAAAAGAACACACATGCAATGACTCTAGTGCTGGTTTGTGGTTTTAGTATAAGAACAAACATGCAATGACTCTAGTGGTTAATCCATGTGTGGTTTGTGGAAATAACACACATGCAATGACTCTAGTGGTTGATCCATGTGTGGTTTGTGGAAATAACACACACGCAATGACTGTAATGGATCCATAAGTGGTTTATGGAAAAGAACACACATGCAATGACCACTGGTTGATCCATATGTGGTTTGTGGAAAGAAAACACATGCAATGACTCTAGTGGTTGATCCATGTGTGGTTTGTGGAAAGAACACACATGCAATGACAGTGGTGGATCCATGTGTGGTTTCTGGATAGAACAGACATGCAATGACTCTAGTGCTAGTTTTAGTATAACAACACACATGCAATTTCTCTAGTGGATCCACATGTGGTTTGTGAAAAGAACACACATGCAATGACAACTGGTTGATCCATCAGTTGTTTGTGGAAAAGAATACACATGCAATGAGTCTAGTGGATCCATGTGTGGTTTTTGGAAAGAACACACATGCAATGACTCTAGTGCTAGTTTTAGTATAAGAACACACATGCAATGTCTCTAGTGGGTCCACATGTGGTTTGTCAAAAGAACACACATGCAATGACAACTGGTTGATCCATAAGTTGTTTGTGGAAAAGAACACACATGCAATGAGTCTAGTGCATCCATGTGTGGTTTGTGGAAAAGAACACACATGCAATGACTCTAGTGCTGGTTTGTGGTTTTAGTATAAGAACAAACATGCAATGACTCTAGTGGTTAATCCATGTGTGGTTTGTGGAAATAACACACATGCAATGACTCTAGTGGTTGATCCATGTGTGGTTTGTGGAAATAACACACACGCAATGACTGTAATGGATCCATAAGTGGTTTATGGAAAAGAACACACATGCAATGACCACTGGTTGATCCATATGTGGTTTGTGGAAAGAAAACACATGCAATGACTCTAGTGGTTGATCCATGTGTGGTTTGTGGAAAGAACACACATGCAATGACAGTGGTGGATCCATGTGTGGTTTCTGGATAGAAAAGACATGCAATGACTCTAGTGCTAGTTTTAGTATAAGAACACACATGCAATGTCTCTAGTGGGTCCACATGTGGTTTGTGAAAAGAACACACATGCAATGACAACTGGTTGATCCATCAGTTGTTTGTGGAAAAGAATACACATGCAATGAGTCTAGTGGATCCATGTGTGGTTTGTGGAAAGAACACACATGCAATGACTCTAGTGCTAGTTTTAGTATAAGAAGACACATGCAATGTCTCTAGTGGGTCCACATGTGGTTTGTGAAAAGAACACACATGCAATGACAACTGGTTGATCCATAAGTTGTTTGTGGAAAAGAACACACATGCAATGAGTCTAGTGCATCCATGTGTGGTTTGTGGAAAAGAACACACATGCAATGACTCTACTGCTGGTTTGTGGTTTTAGTATAAGAACAAACATGCAATGACTCTAGTGGTTGATCCATGTGTGGTTTGTGGAAAGAACACACATGCAATGACTCTGGTTGATCCATATGTGGTTTTTGGAAAGAACACACATGCAATGACCACTGGTGGATCCATGTGTGGTTTGTGGAAAAGAACACACATGCAATGACCACTGGTTGATCCATGTGTCGTTTGCGGAAAGAACACACATGCAATGACAGTGGTGGATCCATGTGTGGTTTGTGAAAAGAACACACATGCAATGACTCAAGTGTTGGTTTTAGTATAAGAACACACATGCAATGACTCTAGTGGTTGATCCATGTGTGGTTTGTGTAAATAACACATATGCAATGACTCTAGTGGTTGATCCATGTGTGGTTTGTGGAAATAACACACATGCAATGACTCTAGTGGTTGATCCATGTGTGGTTTGTGGAAATAACACACATGCAATGACTCTAGTGGTTGATCCATGTGTGGTTTGTGGCAATAACACACATGCAATGATTGTAAAGGATACATAAGTGGTTTATGGAAAAGAACACACATGCAATGACCACTAGTTGATCCATATGTGGTTTGTGGAAAGAACACACATGCAATGACTCTAGCTGTTGATCCATGTGTGGTTTGTGCAAAGGACACACATGCAATGACTCTAGTGTTGGTTTCTGGTTTTAGTATAAGAACAAACATGCAATGACTCTAGTGGTTGATCCATGTGTGGTTTGTGGAAAGAACACACATGCAATGACTCTGGTTGATCCATATGTGGTTTCTGGAAAGAACACACATGCAATGACCACTGGTGGATCCATATGTGGTTTGTGGAAAGAACACACATGCAATGACCACTTGTGGTTGATCCATGTGTGGTTTGTGGAAAGAACACACATGCAATGACAGTGGGGGATCCAAGTGTGGTTTTGAAAAGAACACACATGCAATGACTATAGTGTTGGTTTTAGTATAAGAACACACATGCAATGACTCTAGTGGTTGATCCATGTGTGGTTTGTGGAAATAACACACATGCAATGACTGTAATGGATCCATAAGTGGTTTGGCGAAAGAACACACATGTAATGACCACTGGTGGATCCATATGTGGTTTGTGGAAATAACACACATGCAATGACTCTAGTGGTTGATCCATGTGTGGTTTGTGGAAATAACACACATGCAATGACTCTAGTGGTTGATCCATGTGTGGTTTGTGGAAATAACACACATGCAATGATTGTAGTGGATCCATAAGTGGTTTTTGGAAAAGAACACACATGCAATGACCACTGGTTGATCCATATGTGGTTTGTGGAAAGAACACACATGCAATGACTCTAGTGGTTGATCCATGTGTGGTTTGTGGAAAAGAACACACATGCAATGACTCTAGTGCTGGTTTGTGGTTTTAGTATAAGAACAAACATGCAATGACTCTAGTGGTTGATCCACGTGTGGTTTGTGGAAAGAACACACATGCAATGACTCTGGTTGATCTATATGTGGTTTGTGGAAAGAACACACATGCAATGACCACTGGTGGATCCATGTGTAGTTTGTGAAAAAGAACACACATGCAATGACCACTGGTTGATCCATGTGTGGTTTGTAGAAAGAACACGCATGCAATAACTCTAGTGTTGGTTTTAGTATAAGAACACACATGCAATGACTCTAGTGGTTGATCCATGTGTGGTTTGTGGAAATAACACACATGCAATGACTCTAGTGGTTGATCCATGTGTGGTTTGTGGAAATAACACACATGCAATGACTCTAGTGGTTGATCCACGTGTGGTTTGTGGAAAGAACACACATGCAATGACTCTGGTTGATCTATATGTGGTTTGTGGAAAGAACACACATGCAATGACCACTGGTGGATCCATGTGTGGTTTGTGAAAAAGAACACACATGCAATGACCACTGGTTGATCCATGTGTGGTTTGTGGAAAGAACACGCATGCAATAACTCTAGTGTTGGTTTTAGTATAAGAACACATATGCAATGAATCTAGTGGTTGATCCATGTGTGGTTTGTGGAAATAACACACATGCAATGACTCTAGTGGTTGATCCATGTGTGGTTTGTGGAAATAACACACATGCAATGCCTGTAATGGATCCATAAGTGGTTTATGGAAAAGAACACACATGCAATGACCACTGGGTCATCCATATGTGGTTTGTGGAAAGAGCACACATGCAATGACTCTAGTGGTTGATCCATGTGTGGCTTGTGGAAAGAACACACATGCAATGACAGTGGTGGATCCATGTGTGGTTTGTGGATAAAACACACATGCAATGACTCTAGTGCTAGTTTTAGTATAATAACACACATGCAATGACTCTAGTGGGTCCACATGTGGTTTGTGAAAAGAACACACATGCAATGACCACTGGTTGATCCATAAGTTGTTTGTGGAAAAGAACACGCATGCAACGAGTCTAGTGGATCCATGTGTGGTTTGTGGAAAAGAACACACATGCAATGACTCTAGTGCTGGTTTGTGGTTTTAATATAAGAACAAACATGCAATGACTCTAGTGGTTGATCCATGTGTGGTTTGTGGAAATAACACACATGCAATGACTCTAATGGTTGATCCATGTGTGGTTTGTGGAAATAACACACATGCAATGACTGTAATGGATCCATAAGTGGTTTATGGAAAAGTACACACATGCAATGACCACTGGTAGATCCATATGTGGTTTGTGGAAAGAAAACACATGCAATGACTCTAGTGGTTGATCCATGTGTGGTTTGTGGAAAGAACACACATGCAATGACAGTGGTGGATCCATGTGTGGTTTGTGGATAGAACAGACATGCAATGACTCTAGTGCTAGTTTTAGTATAAGAACACACATGCAATGTCTCTAGTGGGTCCACATGTGGTTTGTGAAAAGAACACGAATGCAATGACAAGTGGTTGATCCATCAGTTGTTTGTGGAAAAGAATACACATGCAATGAGTCTAGTGGATCCATGTGTGGTTTGTGGAAATAACACACATGCAATGACTCTAGTGCTAGTTTTAGTATAAGAACACACATGCAATGTCTCTAGTGGGTCCACATGTGGTTTGTCAAAAGAACACACATGCAATGACAACTGGTTGATCCATAAGTTGTTTGTGGAAAAGAACACACATGCAATGAGTCTAGTGCATCCATGTGTGGTTTGTGGAAAAGAACACACATGCAATGACTCTAGTGCTGGTTTGTGGTTTTAGTATAAGAACAAACATGCAATGACTCTAGTGGTTAATCCATGTGTGGTTTGTGGAAATAACACACATGCAATGACTCTAGTGGTTGATCCATGTGTGGTTTGTGGAAATAACACACACGCAATGACTGTAATGGATCCATAAGTGGTTTATGGAAAAGAACACACATGCAATGACCACTGGTTGATCCATATGTGGTTTGTGGAAAGAAAACACATGCAATGACTCTAGTGGTTGATCCATGTGTGGTTTGTGGAAAGAACACACATGCAATGACAGTGGTGGATCCATGTGTGGTTTCTGGATAGAAAAGACATGCAATGACTCTAGTGCTAGTTTTAGTATAAGAACACACATGCAATGTCTCTAGTGGGTCCACATGTGGTTTGTGAAAAGAACACACATGCAATGACAACTGGTTGATCCATCAGTTGTTTGTGGAAAAGAATACACATGCAATGAGTCTAGTGGATCCATGTGTGGTTTGTGGAAAGAACACACATGCAATGACTCTAGTGCTAGTTTTAGTATAAGAAGACACATGCAATGTCTCTAGTGGGTCCACATGTGGTTTGTGAAAAGAACACACATGCAATGACAACTGGTTGATCCATAAGTTGTTTGTGGAAAAGAACACACATGCAATGAGTCTAGTGCATCCATGTGTGGTTTGTGGAAAAGAACACACATGCAATGACTCTACTGCTGGTTTGTGGTTTTAGTATAAGAACAAACATGCAATGACTCTAGTGGTTGATCCATGTGTGGTTTGTGGAAAGAACACACATGCAATGACTCTGGTTGATCCATATGTGGTTTTTGGAAAGAACACACATGCAATGACCACTGGTGGATCCATGTGTGGTTTGTGGAAAAGAACACACATGCAATGACCACTGGTTGATCCATGTGTCGTTTGCGGAAAGAACACACATGCAATGACAGTGGTGGATCCATGTGTGGTTTGTGAAAAGAACACACATGCAATGACTCAAGTGTTGGTTTTAGTATAAGAACACACATGCAATGACTCTAGTGGTTGATCCATGTGTGGTTTGTGTAAATAACACATATGCAATGACTCTAGTGGTTGATCCATGTGTGGTTTGTGGAAATAACACACATGCAATGACTCTAGTGGTTGATCCATGTGTGGTTTGTGGAAATAACACACATGCAATGACTCTAGTGGTTGATCCATGTGTGGTTTGTGGCAATAACACACATGCAATGATTGTAAAGGATACATAAGTGGTTTATGGAAAAGAACACACATGCAATGACCACTAGTTGATCCATATGTGGTTTGTGGAAAGAACACACATGCAATGACTCTAGCTGTTGATCCATGTGTGGTTTGTGCAAAGGACACACATGCAATGACTCTAGTGTTGGTTTCTGGTTTTAGTATAAGAACAAACATGCAATGACTCTAGTGGTTGATCCATGTGTGGTTTGTGGAAAGAACACACATGCAATGACTCTGGTTGATCCATATGTGGTTTCTGGAAAGAACACACATGCAATGACCACTGGTGGATCCATATGTGGTTTGTGGAAAGAACACACATGCAATGACCACTTGTGGTTGATCCATGTGTGGTTTGTGGAAAGAACACACATGCAATGACAGTGGGGGATCCAAGTGTGGTTTTGAAAAGAACACACATGCAATGACTATAGTGTTGGTTTTAGTATAAGAACACACATGCAATGACTCTAGTGGTTGATCCATGTGTGGTTTGTGGAAATAACACACATGCAATGACTGTAATGGATCCATAAGTGGTTTGGCGAAAGAACACACATGTAATGACCACTGGTGGATCCATATGTGGTTTGTGGAAATAACACACATGCAATGACTCTAGTGGTTGATCCATGTGTGGTTTGTGGAAATAACACACATGCAATGACTCTAGTGGTTGATCCATGTGTGGTTTGTGGAAATAACACACATGCAATGATTGTAGTGGATCCATAAGTGGTTTTTGGAAAAGAACACACATGCAATGACCACTGGTTGATCCATATGTGGTTTGTGGAAAGAACACACATGCAATGACTCTAGTGGTTGATCCATGTGTGGTTTGTGGAAAAGAACACACATGCAATGACTCTAGTGCTGGTTTGTGGTTTTAGTATAAGAACAAACATGCAATGACTCTAGTGGTTGATCCACGTGTGGTTTGTGGAAAGAACACACATGCAATGACTCTGGTTGATCTATATGTGGTTTGTGGAAAGAACACACATGCAATGACCACTGGTGGATCCATGTGTAGTTTGTGAAAAAGAACACACATGCAATGACCACTGGTTGATCCATGTGTGGTTTGTGGAAAGAACACGCATGCAATAACTCTAGTGTTGGTTTTAGTATAAGAACACACATGCAATGACTCTAGTGGTTGATCCATGTGTGGTTTGTGGAAATAACACACATGCAATGACTCTAGTGGTTGATCCATGTGTGGTTTGTGGAAATAACACACATGCAATGACTCTAGTGGTTGATCCACGTGTGGTTTGTGGAAAGAACACACATGCAATGACTCTGGTTGATCTATATGTGGTTTGTGGAAAGAACACACATGCAATGACCACTGGTGGATCCATGTGTGGTTTGTGAAAAAGAACACACATGCAATGACCACTGGTTGATCCATGTGTGGTTTGTGGAAAGAACATGCATGCAATAACTCTAGTGTTGGTTTTAGTATAAGAACACATATGCAATGAATCTAGTGGTTGATCCATGTGTGGTTTGTGGAAATAACACACATGCAATGACTCTAGTGGTTGATCCATGTGTGGTTTGTGGAAATAACACACATGCAATGCCTGTAATGGATCCATAAGTGGTTTATGGAAAAGAACACACATGCAATGACCACTGGGTCATCCATATGTGGTTTGTGGAAAGAGCACACATGCAATGACTCTAGTGGTTGATCCATGTGTGGCTTGTGGAAAGAACACACATGCAATGACAGTGGTGGATCCATGTGTGGTTTGTGGATAAAACACACATGCAATGACTCTAGTGCTAGTTTTAGTATAATAACACACATGCAATGACTCTAGTGGGTCCACATGTGGTTTGTGAAAAGAACACACATGCAATGACCACTGGTTGATCCATAAGTTGTTTGTGGAAAAGAACACGCATGCAACGAGTCTAGTGGATCCATGTGTGGTTTGTGGAAAAGAACACACATGCAATGACTCTAGTGCTGGTTTGTGGTTTTAATATAAGAACAAACATGCAATGACTCTAGTGGTTGATCCATGTGTGGTTTGTGGAAATAACACACATGCAATGACTCTAATGGTTGATCCATGTGTGGTTTGTGGAAATAACACACATGCAATGACTGTAATGGATCCATAAGTGGTTTATGGAAAAGTACACACATGCAATGACCACTGGTAGATCCATATGTGGTTTGTGGAAAGAAAACACATGCAATGACTCTAGTGGTTGATCCATGTGTGGTTTGTGGAAAGAACACACATGCAATGACAGTGGTGGATCCATGTGTGGTTTGTGGATAGAACAGACATGCAATGACTCTAGTGCTAGTTTTAGTATAAGAACACACATGCAATGTCTCTAGTGGGTCCACATGTGGTTTGTGAAAAGAACACGAATGCAATGACAAGTGGTTGATCCATCAGTTGTTTGTGGAAAAGAATACACATGCAATGAGTCTAGTGGATCCATGTGTGGTTTGTGGAAATAACACACATGCAATGACTCTAATGGTTGATCCATGTGTGGTTTGTGGAAATAACACACATGCAATGACTGTAATGGATCCATAAGTGGTTTATGGAAAAGAACACACATGCAATGACCACTGGTAGATCCATATGTGGTTTGTGGAAAGAAAACACATGCAATGACTCTAGTGGTTGATCCATGTGTGGTTTGTGGAAAGAACACACATGCAATGACAGTGGTGGATCCATGTGTGGTTTGTGGATAGAACAGACATGCAATGACTCTAGTGCTAGTTTTAGTATAAGAACACACATGCAATGTCTCTAGTGGGTCCACATGTGGTTTGTGAAAAGAACACGAATGCAATGACAACTGGTTGATCCATCAGTTGTTTGTGGAAAAGAATACACATGCAATGAGTCTAGTGGATCCATGTGTGGTTTGTGGAAAGAACACACATGCAATGACTCTAGTGCTAGTTTTAGTATAAGAACACACATGCAATGTCTCTAGTGGGTCCACATGTGGTTTGTGAAAAGAACACACATGCAATGACAACTGGTTGATCCATAAGTTGTTTGTGGAAAAGAACACACATGCAATGAGTCTAGTGCATCCATGTGTGGTTTGTGGAAAAGAACACACATGCAATGACTCTAGTGCTGGTTTGTGGTTTTAGTATAAGAACAAACATGCAATGACTCTAGTGGTTGATCCATGTGTGTTTTGTGGAAAGAACACACATGCAATGACTCTGGTTGATCCATATGTGGTTTTTGGAAAGAACACACATGCAATGACCACTGGTGGATCCATGTGTGGTTTGTGGAAAAGAACACACATGCAATGACCACTGGTTGATCCATGTGTGGTTTGTGGAAAGAACACACATGCAATGATAGTGGTGGATCCATGTGTGGCTTGTGAAAAGAACACACATGCAATGACTCTAGTGTTGGTTTTAGTATAAGAACACACATGCAATGACTCTAGTGGTTGATCCATGTGTGGTTTGTGTAAATAACACATATGCAATGACTCTAGTGGTTGATCCATGTGTGGTTTGTGGAAATAACAAACATGCAATGACTCTAGTGGTTGATCCATGTGTGGTTTCTAGCAATAACACACATGCAATGATTGTAAAGGATCCATAAGTGGTTTATGGAAAAGAACACACATCCAATGACCACCGGTTGATCCATATGTGGTTTGTGGAAAGAACACACATGCAATGACTCTAGTGGTTGATCCATGTGTGGTTTGTGCAAAGAACACACATGCAATGACTCTAGTGCTAGTTTCTGGTTTTAGTATAAGAACAAACAGGCAACGACTCTAGTGGTTGATCCATGTGTGGTTTGTGGAAAGAACACACATGCAATGACTCTGGTTGATCCATATGTGGTTTCTGGAAAGAACACACATGCAATGACCACTGGTGGATGCATATGTGGTTTGTGGAAAGAACACACATGCAATGACCACTTGTGGTTGATCCGTGTGTGGTTTGTGGAAAGAACACACATGCAATGACAGTGGTGGATCCATGTGTGGTTTGTGAAAATAACACACATGCAATGACTCTAGTGTTGGTTTTAGTATAAGAACACACATGCAATGACTCTAGTGGTTGATCCATGTGTGGTTTGTGGAAATAACACACATGCAATGACTATAATGGATCCATAAGTGGTTTGTCGAAAGAACACACATGTAATGACCACTGGTGGATCCATATGTGGTTTGTGGAAATAACACACATGCAATGACTCTAGTGGTTGATCCATGTGTGGTTTGTGGAAATAACACATATGTAATGACTCTAGTGGTTGATCCATGTGTGGTTTGTGGAAATAACACACATTCAATGACTCTAGTGGTTGATCCATGTGTGGTTTGTGGAAATAACACACATGCAATGATTGTAATGGATCCACAAGTGGTTTATGGAAAAGAACACACATGCAATGACCACTGGGTCATCCATATGTGGTTTGTGGAAAGAACACACATGCAATGACTCTAGTGGTTGATCCATGTGTGGCTTGTGGAAAGAACACACATGCAATGACAGTGGTGGATCCATGTGTGGTTTGTGGATAGAACACACATGCAATGACTCTAGTGCTAGTTTTAGTATAAGAACACACATGCAATGACTCTAGTGGGTCCACATGTGGTTTGCGGAAAGAACACACCTGCAATGACCACTGGTTGATCCATAAGTTGTTTGTGGAAAAGAACACACATGCAACGAGTCTAGTGGATCCATGTGTGGTTTGTGGAAAAGAACACACATGCAATGACTCTAGTGCTGGTTTGCGGTTTTAGTATAAGAACAAACATGCAATGACTCTAGTGGTTGATCCATATGTGGTTTGTGGAAAGAAAACACATGCAATGACTCTAGTGGTTGATCCATGTGTGGTTTGTGGAAAGAACACACATGCAATGACAGTGGTGGATCCATGTGTGGTTTCTGGATAGAACAGACATGCAATGACTCTAGTGCTAGTTTTAGTATAAGAACACACATGCAATATCTCTAGTGGGTCCACATGTGGTTTGTGAAAAGAACACACATGCAATGACAACTGGTTGATCCATCAGTTGTTTGTGGAAAAGAATACACATGCAATGAGTCTAGTGGATCCATGTGTGGTTTGTGGAAAGAACACACATGCAATGACTCTAGTGCTAGTTTTAGTATAAGAACACACATGCAATGTCTCAAGTGGGTCCACATGTGGTTTGTGAAAAGAACACACATGCAATGACAACTGGTTGATCCATAAGTTGTTTGTGGAAAAGAACACACATGCAATGAGTCTAGTGCATCCATGTGTGGTTTGTGGAAAAGAACACACATGCAATGACTCTAGTGCTGGTTTATGGTTTTAGTATAAGAACAAACATGCAATGACTCTAGTGGTTGATCCATGTGTGGTTTGTGGAAAGAACACACATGCAATGACTCTGGTTGATCCATATGTGGTTTTTGGAAAGAACACACATGCAATGACCACTGGTGGATCCATGTGTGGTTTGTGGAAAAGAACACACATGCAATGACCACTGGTTGATCCATGTGTGGTTTGTGGAAAGAACACACATGCAATGACAGTGGTGGATCCATGTGTGGTTTGTGAAAAGAACGCACATGCAATGACTCTAGTGTTGGTTTTAGTATAAGAACACACATGCAATGACTTTAGTGGTTGATCCATGTGTGGTTTGTATCAATAACACATATACAATGACTCTAGTGGTTTATCCATGTGTGGTTTGTGGAAATAACACACAGGCAATGACAGTGGTGGATCCATGTGTGGTTTGTGGATAGAACACACATGCAATGACTCTAGTGCTAGTTTTAGTATAAGAACACACATGCAATGACTCTAGTAGGTCCACATGTGGTTTGTGAAAAGAACACACATGCAATGACCACTGGTTGATCCATAAGTTGTTTGTGCAAAAGAACACACATGCAATGAGTCTAGTGGATCCATGTGTGGTTTGTGGAAAAGAACATACATGCAATGACTCTAGTGCTGGTTTGTGGTTTTAGTATAAGAATAAACATGCAATGACTCTAGTGGTTGATCCATGTGTGGTTTGTGGAAAGAACACACATGCAATGACTCTGGTTGATCCATATGTGGTTTTTGGAAAGAACACACATGCAATGACCACTGGTGGATCAATGTGTGGTTTGTGGAAAAGAACACACATGGAATGACCACTAGTTGATCCATGTGTGGTTTGTGGAAAGAACACACATGCAATGATAGTGGTGGATCCATGTGTGGCTAGTGAAAAGAACACAGATGCAATGACTCTAGTGTTGGTTTTAGTATAAGAACACACATGCAATGACTCTATTGGTTGATCCATGTGTGGTTTGTGTAAATAACACATATGCAATGACTCTAGTGGTTGATCCATGTGTGGTTTGTGGAAATAACACACATGCAATGACTCTAGTGGTTGATCCACGTGTGGTTTCTGGCAATAACACACATGCAATGATTGTAAAGGATCCATAAGTGGTTTATGGAAAAGAACACACATCCAATGACCACTGGTTGATCCATATGTGGTTTGTGGAAAGAACACACATGCAATGACTCTAGTGGTTGATCCATGTGTGGTTTGTGGAAAGAACACACATGCAATGACTCTAGTGCTGGTTTCTGGTTTTAGTATAAGAACAAACATGCAATGATTCTAGTGGTTGATCCATGTGTGGTTTGTGGAAAGAACACACATGCAATGACTATGGTTGATCCATATGTGGTTTGTGGAAAGAACACACATGCAATGACCACTAGTGGATCCATATGTGGTTTGTGGAAAGAACACACATGCAATGACCACTTGTGGTTGATCCATATGTGGTTTGTGGAAAGAACACACATGCAATGACAGTGGTGGATCCATGTGTGGTTTGTGAAAAGAACACACATGCAATGACTCAAGTGTTGGTTTTAGTATAAGAACACACATGCAATGACTCTAGTGGTTGATCCATGTGTGGTTTGTGGAAATAACACACATGCAATGACTGTAATGGATCCATAAGTGGTTTGTCGAAAGAACACACATGTAATGACCACTAGTGGATCCATATGTGGTTTGTGGAAATAACACACATGCAATGACTCTAGTGTTGGTTTTAGTATAAGAACACACATGCAATGACTCTAGTGGTTGATCCATGTGTGGTTTGTGGAAATAAAACACATGCAATGACTGTAATGGATCCATAAGTGGTTTGTCGAAAGAACACACATGTAATGACCACTGGTGGATCCATATGTGGTTTGTGGAAAAAACACACATGCAATGACTCTAGTGTTGGTTTTAGTATAAGAACACACATGTAATGACTCTAGTGGTTGATCCATGTGTGGTTTGTGGAAATAACACACATGCAATGACTGTAATGGATCCATAAGTGGTTTGTCGAAAGAACACACATGTAATGACCACTGGTGGATCCATATGTGGTTTGTGGAAATAACACACATGCAATGACTCTAGTGGTTGATCCATGTGTGGTTTGTGGAAATAACACATATTGAATGACTCCAGTGGTTGATCCATGTGTGGTTTGTGGAAATAACACACATGCAATGACTCTAGTGGTTGATCCATGTGTGGTTTGTGGAAATAACACACATGCAATGATTGTAATGGATCCATAAGTGGTTTATGGAAAAGAACACACATGCAATGACCACTGGTTGATCCATATGTGGTTTGTGGAAAGAACACACATGCAATGACTCTAGTGGTTGATCCATGTGTGGTTTGTGGAAAGAACACACATGCAATGACAGTGGTGGATCCATGTGTGGTTTGTGGATAGAACACACATGCAATGACTCTAGTGCTAGTTTTAGTATAAGAACACACATGCAATGACTCTAGTGGGTCCACATGTGGTTTGTGAAAAGAACACACATGCAATAACCACTGGTTGATCCATAAGTTGTTTGTGGAAAAGAACACACATGCAATGAGTCTAGTGGATCCATGTGTGGTTTGTGGAAAAGAACATACATGCAATGACTCTAGTGCTGGTTTATGGTTTTAGTATAAGAAAAAACATGCAATGACTCTAGTGGTTGATCCATGTGTGGTTTGTGGAAAGAACACACATGCAATGACTCTGGTTGATCCATATGTGGTTTTTGGAAAGAACACACACGCAATGACCACTGGTGGATCAATGTGTGGTTTGTGGAAAAGAACACACATGGAATGACCACTAGTTGATCCATGTGTGGTTTGTGGAAAGAACACACATGCAATGATAGTGGTGGATCCATGTGTGGCTTGTGAAAAGAACACACATGCAATGACTCTAGTGTTGGTTTTAGTATAAGAACACACATGCAATGACTCTAGTGGTTGGTCCATGTGTGGTTTGTGTAAATAACACATATGCAATGACTCTAGTGGTTGATCCATGTGTGGTTTGTGGAAATAACACACATGCAATGACTCTAGTGGTTGATCCATGTGTGGTTTTTGGCAATAACACACATCCAATGATTGTAAAGGATCCATAAGTGGTTTACGGAAAAGAACACACATGCAATGACAACTGGTTGATCCATATGTGGTTTGTGGAAAGAACACACATGCAATGACTCTAGTGGTTGATCCATGTGTGGTTTGTGGAAAGAACACACATGCAATGACTCTAGTGCTGGTTTCTGGTTTTAGTATAAGAACAAACATGCAATGACTCTACTGGTTGATCCATGTGTGGTTTGTGGAAAGAACACACATGCAATGACTCTGGTTGGTCCATATGTGGTTTGTGGAAAGAACACACATGCAATGACCACTGGTGGATCCATATGTGGTTTGTGGAAAGAACACGCATGCAATGACCACTTGTGGTTGATCCATGTGTGGTTTATGGAAAGAACACACATGCAATGACAGTGGTGGATCCATGTGTGGTTTGTGAAAAGAACACACATGCAATGACTCTAGTGTTGGTTTTAGTATAAGAACACACATGCAATGACTCTAGTGGTTGATCCATGTGTGGTTTGTGGAAATAACACACATGCAATGACTGTAATGGATCCATAAGTGGTTTGTCGAAAGAACACACATGTAATGACCACTGGTGGATCCATATGTGGTTTGTGGAAATAACACACATGCAATGACTCTAGTGGTTGATCCATGTGTGGTTTGTGGAAATAACACAGATGCAATGACTCTAGTGGTTGATCCATGTGTGGTTTGTGGAAATAACACACATGCAATGACTCTAGTGGTTGATCCATGTGTGGTTTGTGGAAATAACACACATGCAATGATTGTAATGGAACCATAAGTGGTTTATGGAAAAGAACACACATGCAATGACCACTGGTTGATCCATATGTGGTTTGTGGAAAGAACACACATGCAATGACTCCAGTGGTTGATCCATGTGTGGTTTGTGGAAAAGAACACACATGCAATGACTCTAGTGTTGGTTTGTGGTTTTAGTATAAGAACAAACATGCAATGACTCTGGTTGATCTATATGTGGTTTGTGGAAAGAACACACATGCAATGACCACTGGTGGATCCATGTGTGGTTTGTGGAAAAGAACACACATGCAATGACCACTGGTTGATCCATGTGTAGTTTGTGGAAAGAACACGCATGCAATGACTCTAGTGTTGGTTTTAGTATAAGCACACACATGCAATGACTCTAGTGGTTGATACATGTGTGGTTTGTGGAAATAACACACATGCAATGACTCTAGTGGTTGATCCATGTGTGGTTTGTGGAAATAACACATATGTAATGACTTTAGTGGTTGATCCATGTGTGGTTTGTGGAAATAACACACATGGAATGCATGTAATGGATCCATAAGTGGTTTATGGAAAAGAACACACATGCAATGACCACTGGGTCTTCCATATGTGGTTTGTGGAAAGAACACACATGCAATGACTCTAGTGGTTGATCCATGTGTGGCTTGTGGAAAGAACACACATGGAATGACAGTGGTGGATCCATGTGTGGTTTGTGGATAGAACACACATGCAATGACTCTAGTGCTAGTTTTAGTATAAGAACACACATGCAATGACTCTAGTGGGTCCACATGTGGTTTGTGAAAAGAACACACATGCAATAACCACTGGTTGATCCATAAGTTGTTTGTGGAAAAGAACACACATGCAACGAGTCTAGTGGATCCATGTGTGGTTTGTAGAAAAGAACACACATGCAATGACTCTAGTGCTGGTTTGTGGTTTTAGTAGAAGAACAAACATGCAATGACTCTAGTGGTTGATCCATGTGTGGTTTGTGGAAATAACACACATGCAATGACTCTAGTGGTTGATCCATGTGTGGTTTGTGGAAATAACACACATGCAATGACTGTAATGGATCCATAAGTGGTTTATGGAAAAGAACACACATGCAATGACCACTGGTTGATCCATATGTGGTTTGTGGAAAGAAAACACATGCAATGGCTCTAGTGGTTGATCCATGTGTGGTTTGTGGAAAGAACACACATGCAATGACAGTGGTGGATCCATGTGTGGTTTGTGGATAGAACAGACATGCAATGACTCTAGTGCTAGTTTTAGTATAAGAACACACATGCAATGTCTCTAGTGGGTCCACATGTGGTTTGTCAAAAGAACACACATGCAATGACAACTGGTTGATCCATAAGTTGTTTGTGGAAAATAATACACATGCAATGAGTCTAGTGGATCCATGTGTGGTTTGTGGAAAGAACACACATGCAATGACTCTAGTGCTAGTTTTAGTATAAGAACACACATGCAATGTCTCTAGTGGGTCCACATGTGGTTTGTGAAAAGAACACACATGCAATGACAACTGGTTGATCCATAAGTTGTTTGTGGAAAAGAACACACATGCAATAAGTCTAGTGGATCCATGTGTGGTTTGTGGAAAAGAACACACATGCAATGACTCTAGTGCTGGTTTGTGGTTTTAGTATAAGAACTAACATGCAATGACTCTAGTGGTTGATCCATGTGTGGTTTGTGGAAATAACACACACGCAATGACTGTAATGGATCCATAAGTGGTTTATGGAAAAGAACACACATGCAATGACCACTGGTTGATCCATATGTGGTTTGTGGAAAGAAAACACATGCAATGACTCTAGTGGTTGATCCATGTGTGGTCTGTGGAAAGAACACACATGCAATGACAGTGGTGGATCCATGTGTGGTTTCTGGATAGAACAGACATGCAATGACTCTAGTGCTAGTTTTAGTATAAGAACACACATGCAATGTCTCTAGTGGGTCCACATGTGGTTTGTGAAAAGAACACACATGCAATGACAACTTGTTGATCCATATGTTGTTTGTGGAAAAGAACACAGATGCAATGAGTCTAGTGGATCCATGTGTGGTTTGTGGAAAAGAACACACATGCAATGACTCTAGTCCTGGTTTGTGGTTTTAGTATAAGAACAAACATGCAATGACTCTAGTGGTTGATCCATGTGTGGTTTGTGGAAATAACACACATGCAATGACTCTAGTGGTTGATCCATGTGTGGTTTGTGGAAATAACACACATGCAATGACTGTAATGGATCCATAAGTGGTTTTTGGAAAGAACACACATTGAATGACCACTGGTGGGTCCATGTGTGGTTTGTGGAAAAGAACACACATGCAATGACCACTGGTTGATCCATGTGTGGTTTGTGGAAAGAACACACATGCAATGACAGTGGTGGATCCATGTGTGGTTTGTGGAAATAACACACATGCAATCACTCTAGTGGTTTATCCATGTGTGGTTTGTGGAAATAACACACATGCAATGACTGTAATGGATCCATAAGTGGTTTATGGAAAAGAACACACATGCAATGACCACTAGTTGATCCATATGTGGTTTTTGGAAAGAACACACATGCAATGAATCTAGTGGTTGATCCATGTGTGGTTTGTGGAAAGAACACACATGCAATGACAGTGGTGGATCCATGTGTGGTTTGTGGATAGAACAGACATGCAATGACTCTAGTGCTAGTTTTAGTATAAGAACACACATGTAATGTCTCTAGTGGGTCCACATGTGGTTTGTGACAAGAACACACATGCAATGACAACTGGTTGATCCATAAGTTGTTTGTGGAAACGAACACACATGCAATGAGTCTAGTGGATCCATGTGTGGTTTGTGGAAATAACACACATGAAATGACTCTAGTGCTAGTTTTAGTATAAGAACACACATGCAATGTCTCTAGTGGGTCCACATGTGGTTTGTGAAAAGAACACACATGCAATGACAACTGGTTGATCCATAAGTTGTTTGTGGAAAAGAACACACATGCAATGAGTCTAGTGGATCCATGTGTGGTTTATGGAAAAGAACACACATGCAATGACTCTAGTGCTGGTTTGTGGTTTTAGTATAAGAACGAACATGCAATGACTCTAGTGGTTTATCCATGTGTGGTTTGTGGAAAGAACACACATGCAATGACTCTGGTTGATCCATATGTGGTTTTTGGAAAGAACACACCTGCAATGACCACTGGTGGATCCATGTGTGGTTTGTGGAAAAGAACACACATGCAATGACTGTAATGGATCCATAAGTGGTTTGTTGAAAGAACACAGATGTAATGACCACTGGTGGATCCATATGTGGTTTGTGGAAATAACACACATGCAATGACTCTAGTGGTTGATCCATGTGTGGTTTGTGGAAAGAACACACATGCAATGACTCTGGTTGATCTATATGTGGTTTGTGGAAAGAACACACATGCAATGACCACTGGTGGATCCATCTGTGGTTTGTGAAAAAGAACACACATGCAATGACCACTGGTTGATCCATGTGTGGTTTGTGGAAAGAACACGCATGCAATAACTCTAGTGTTGGTTTTAGTATAAGAACACATATGCAATGACTCTAGTGGTTGATCCATGTGTGGTTTGTGGAAATAACACACATGCAATGGCTCTAGTGGTTGATCCATGTGTGGTTTGTGGAAATAACACACATGCAATGATTGTAATGGAACCATAAGTGGTTTATGGAAAAGAACACACATGCAATGACCACTGGTTGATCCATATGTAGTTTGTGGAAAGAACACACATGCAATGACTCTAGTGGTTGATCCATGTGTGGTTTGTGGAAAAGAACACACAAGCAATGACTCTAGTGCTGGTTTGTGGTTTTAGTATAAGAACAAACATGCAATGACTCTAGTGGTTGATCCACGTGTGGTTTATGGAAAGAACACACATGCAATGACTCTGGTTGATCTATATGTGGTTTGTGGAAAGAACACACATGCAATGACCACTGGTGGATCCATGTGTGGTTTGTGGAAAAGAACACACATGCAATGACCACTGGTTGATCCATGTGTGGTTTGTGGAAAGAACACGCATGCAATGACTCTAGTGTTGGTTTTAGTATAAGAACACACATGCAATGACTCTAGTGGTTGATCCATGTGTGGTTTGTGGAAATAACACACATGCAATGACTCTAGTGGTTGATCCATGTGTGGTTTGTGGAAATAACACACATGCAATGACTCTAGTGGTTGATCCATGTGTGGTTTGTGGAAATAACACACATGCAATGCATGTAATGGATCCATAAGTGGTTTATGGAAAAGAACACACATGCAATGACCACTGGGTCATCCATATGTGGTTTGTGGAAAGAACACACCTGCAATGACTCTAGTGGTTGATCCATGTGTGGCTTGTGGAAAGAACACACATGCAATGACAGTGGTGGATCCATGTGTGGTTTGTGGATAGAACACACATGCAATGACTCTAGTACTAGTTTTAGTATAAGAACACACATGCAATGACTCTAGTGGGTCCACATGTGGTTTGTGAAAAGAACACACATGCAATGACCACTGGTTGATCCATAAGTTGTTTGTGGAAAAGAACACACATGCAACGAGTCTAGTGGATCCATGTGTGGTTTGTGGAAAAGAACACACATGCAATGACTCTAGTGCTGGTTTGTGGTTTTAGTATAAGAACAAACATGCAATGACTCTAGTGGTTGATCCATGTGTGGTTTGTGGAAATAACACACATGCAATGACTCTAGTGGTTGATCCATGTGTGGTTTGTGGAAATAACACACATGCAATGACTGTAATGGATCCATAAGTGGTTTATGGAAAAGAACACACATGCAATGACCACTGGTTGATCCATATGTGGTTTGTGGAAAGAACACACATGCAATGACTCTAGTGGTTGATCCATGTGTGGTTTGTGGAAAGAACACACATGCAATGACAGTGGTGGATCCATGTGTGGTTTGTGGATAGAACAGACATGCAATGACTCTAGTGCTAGTTTTAGTATAAGAACACACATGCAATGTCTCTAGTGGGTCCACATGTGGTTTGTGAAAAGAACACACATGCAATGACAACTGGTTGATCCATAAGTTGTTTGTGGAAAAGAACACACATGCAATGAGTCTAGTGGATCCATGTGTGGTTTGTGGAAAGAACACACATGCAATGACTCTAGTGCTAGTTTTAGTATAAGAACACACATGCAATGTCTCTAGTGGGTCCACATGTGGTTTGTGAAAAGAACACACATGCAATGACAACTGGTTTATCCATAAGTTGTTTGTGTAAAAGAACACACGTGCAATGAGTCTAGTGGATCCATGTGTGGTTTGTGGAAAAGAACACACATGCAATGACTCCAGTGCTGGTTTGTGGTTTTAGTATAAGAACGAACATGCAATGACTCTAGTGGTTGATCCATGTGTGGTTTGTGGAAAGAACACACATGCAATGACTCTGGTTGATCCATATGTGGTTTTTGGAAAGAACACACCTACAATGACCACTGGTGGATCCATGTGTGGTTTGTGGAAAAGAACACACATGCAATCACCACTGGTTGATCCATGTGTGGTTTGTGGAAAGAACACACATGCAATGACAGTGGTGGATCCATGTGTGGTTTGTGAAAAGAACGCACATGCAATGACTCTAGTGTAGGTTTTAGTATAAGAACACACATGCAATGACTTTACTGGTTGATCCATGTGTGGTTTGTATAAAGAACACATATGCAATGACTCTAGTGGTTTATCCATGTGTGGTTTGTGGAAAGAACACGCATGCAATGACTCTAGTGGTTGATCCATGTGTGGTTTGTGGAAATAACACACATGCAATGATTGTAATGGATCCATAAGTGGTTCATGGATAACAACACACATGCAATGACCACTGGTTGATCCATATGTGGTTTGTGGAAAGAACACACATGCAATGACTCTGGTGGTTGATCCATGTGTGGTTTGTGGAAAAGAACACACATGCAATGACTCTAGTGCTGGTTTGTGGTTTTAGTATAAGAACAAACATGCAATGACTCTAGTGGTTGATCCATGTGTGGTTTGTGGAAAGAACACACATGCAATGACTTTGGTTGATCCATATGTGGTTTGTGGAAAGAACACACATGCAATGACCACTGGTGGATCCATATGTGGTTTGTGGAAAAGAACACACATGCAATGACCACTGGTTGATCCATGTGTGGTTTGTGGAAAGAACACACATGCAATGACTCTTGTGTTGGTTTTAGTATAAGAACACACATGCAATGACTCTAGTGGTTGATCCATGTGTGGTTTGTGGAAATAACACACATGCAATGACTCTAGTGGTTGATCCATGTGTGGTTTGTGGAAAGAACACACATGCAATGACAGTGGTGGATCCATGTGTGGTTTGTGGATAGAACAGACATGCAATGACTCTAGTGCTAGTTTTAGTATAAGAACACACATGCAATGACTCTAGTCGGTCCACATGTGGTTTGTGAAAAGAACACAAATGCAATGACCACTGATTGATCCATAAGTTGTTTGTGGAAAAGAACACACATGCAATGAGTCTAGTGGATCCATGTGTGGTTTGTGGAAAAGAACACACATGCAATGACTCTAGTGCTGGTTTGTGGTTTTAGTATAAGAACACACATGCAATGACTCTAGTGGTTGATCCATGTGTGGTTTGTGGAAATAACACACATGCAATGACTGTAATGGATCCATAAGTGGTTTATGGAAAAGAACACACATGCAATGACCACTGGTTGATCCATATGTGGTTTCTGGAAAGAACACACATGCAATGACTCTAGTGGTTGATCCATGTGTGGTTTGTGGAAAGAACACAAATGCAATGACAGTGGAGGATCCATGTGTGGTTTGTGGATAGAACACACGTGCAATGACTCTAGTGCTAGTTTTAGTATAAGAACACACATGCAATGACTCTAGTGGGTCCACATGTGGTTTGTGAAAAGAACACACATGCAATGACCACTGGTTGATCCATAAGTTGTTTGTGGGAAAGAACACACATGCAATGACTCTAGTGGATCCATGTGTGGTTTGTGGAAAAGAACATACATGCAATGACTCTAGTGCTGGTTTGTGGTTTTAGTATAAGAATAAACATGCAATCACTCTAGTGGTTGATCCATGTGTGGTTTGTGGAAAGAACACACATGCAATGACTCTGGTTGATCCATATGTGGTTTTTGGAAAGAACACACATGCAATGACTCTGGTTGATCCATATGTGGTTTTTGGAAAGAACACACATGCAATGACCACTGGTGGATCCATGTGTGGTTTGTGGAAAAGAACACACATGGAATGACCACTAGTTGATCCATGTGTGGTTTGTGGAAAGAAAACACATGCAATGATAGTGGTGGATCCATGTGTGGCTTGTGAAAAGAACAGACATGCAATGACTCTAGTGTTGGTTTTAGTATAAGAACACACATGCAATGACTCTAGTGGTTGATCCATGTGTGGTTTGTGTAAATAACACATATGCAATGACTCTAGTGGTTGATCCATGTGTGGTTTGTGGAAATAACACACATGCAATGACTCTAGTGGTTGATCCATGTGTGGTTTGTGGAAATAACACACATGCAATGATTGTAAAGGATCCATCAGTGGTTTATGGAAAAGAACACACATGCAATGACCACTGGTTGATCCATATGTCGTTTGTGGAAAGAACACACATGCAATGACTCTAGTGGTTGATCCATGTGTGGTTTGTGGAATGAACACACATGCAATGACTCTAGTGCTGGTTTCTGGTTTTAGTATAAGAACAAACATGCGATGACTCTAGTGGTTGATCCATGTGTGGTTTGTGGAAAGAACACACATGCAATGACTCTGGTTGATCCATATGTGGTTTGTGGAAAGAACACACATGCAATGACCACTGGTGGATCCATATGTGGTTTGTGGAAAGAACACACATGCAATGACCACTTGTGTTTGATCCATGTGTGGTTTGTGGAAAGAACACACATGCAATGACAGTGGTGGATCCATGTGTGGTTTGTGAAAAGAACACACATGCAATGACTCTAGTATTGGTTTTAGTATAAGAACACACATGCAATGACTCTAGTGGTTGATCCATGTGTGGTTTGTCGAAATAACACACACGAATGACTCTAGTGGTTGATCCATGTGTGGTTTGTGGAAATAACACACATGCAATGAATGTAATGGATCCATAAGTGGTTTGTTGAAAGAACACACATGCAATGACCACTGGTGGATCCATATGTGGGTTGTAGAAATAACACACATGCGATGACTCTAGTGGTTGATCCATGAGTGGTTTGTGGAAAGAACACACATGCAATGACTGTAATGGATCCATAAGTGGTTTGTGGAAATAACACACATGCAATGACTCTGGTTGATCCATATGTGGTTTGTGGAAAGAACACACATGCAATGACCACTGGTGGATCCATGTGTGGTTTGTGGAAAAGAACACACATGCAATGACCACTGGTTGATCCATGTGTGGTTTGTGGAAAGAACACACATGCAATGAATCTTGTGTTGGTTTTAGTATAAGAACACACATGCAATGACTCTAGTGGGTCCACATGTGGTTTGTGAAAAGAATAGAAATGCAATGACCACTGGTTGATCCATAAGTTGTTTGTGGAAAAGAACACACATGCAATGAGTCTAGTGGATCCATGTGTGGTTTGTGGAAAAGAACACACATGCAATGACTCTAGTGCTGGTTTGTGGTTTTAGTATAAGAACAAACATGCAATGACTCTAGTGGTTGATCCATGTGTGGTTTGTGGAAATAACACACATGCAATGACTCTAGTGGTTGATCCATGTGTGGTTTGTGGAAATAACACACATGCAATGACTCTAGTGGTTGATCCATGTGTGGTTTGTGGAAATAACACACATGCAATGATTGTAAAGGATCCATAAGTGGTTTATGGAAAAGAACACACATGAAATGACCACTGGTTGATCCATATGCGGTTTGTGGAAAGAACACACATGCAATGACTCTAGTGGTTGATCCATGTGTGGTTTGTGGAAAAACACACATGCAATGACTCTAGTGCTGGTTTCTGGTTTTAGTATAAGAACAAAAATTCAATGACTCTAGTGGTTGATCCATGTGTGGTTTGTGGAAAGAACACACATGCAATGACTCTGGTTGATCCATATGTGGTTTGTGGAAAGAACACACATGCAATGACCACTGGTGGATCCATATGTGGTTTGTGGAAAGTACACACATGCAATGACCACTTGTGGTTGATCCATGTGTGGTTTGTGGAAAGAACACACATGCAATGACAGTGGTGGATCCATATGTGGTTTGTGAAAAGAACACACATGCAATGACTCTAGTGTTGGTTTTAGTATAAGCACACACATGCAATGACTCTAGTGGTTGATCCATGTGTGGTTTGTGGAAATAACACACATGCAATGACTCTAGTGGTTGATCCATGTGTGGTTTGTTGAAATAACACACATGCAATGACTATAATGGATCCATAAGTGGTTTGCTGAAAGAACACACATGCAATGACCACTGGTGGATCCATATGTGGTTTGTGGAAATAACACACATGCAATGACTCTAGTGGTTGATCCATGTGTGGTTTGTGGAAAGAACACACATGCAATGACTATAATGGATCCATAAGTGGTTTGTGGAAAGAACACACATGCAATGACTCTGGTTGATCCATATGTGGTTTGTGGAAAGAACACACATGCAATGAACACTGGTGGATCCCTGTGTGGTTTGTGGAAAAGAACACACATGCAATGACCACTGGTTGATCCATGTGTGGTTTGTGGAAAAAAACACACATGTAATGAGTCTAGTGGATCCATATGTGGTCTGTGGAAAAGAACACACATGCAATGACTCTAGTGTTTGTTTGTAGTTTTAGTATAAGAACAAACATCCTCTCTCTCTCTCTCTCTCTCTCTTTCGTAGAAGCCCAAACCTATGCCCACTTTGTCTGCTACGCCCTGATTGGTTGGCACAGCTGTCACGCGGATCGTGCGCACCAACCGTTGATCCTGTGTGATCCAATGAGGCTCGTTGCACACGTCGTGCCCTTCACAGGACAGCGTGAGACAGCACAGACGTCTCCCTCAACAAGACTTCTACAAGAAGGAACACAATGCCGTCCATGGAAAAAGTGGTCGAGTGGTCATGTCATGTTTAATCTAGTCTACTACACGACAACTGGTCATCCACAGACCATCGGCTATACCATTTTTACTATGCAGCGTGTCTGGACTCTCACTTCCGTCAGGCCCTCACCACACGAACCTTCCACGCGGCAGCCGCAGCCGGAAGAGCTGTCAACCGGGGCCCTCGAGGAGGCCTAAACGTCCCTGCATTAAAAATCCAGCCTATCGGGTCCACCATTCGCACTCATCCACTACTCTCTCTTTCCTATCCAGAAAAACACCACAATCTTGAACGTACTTGCACGAACCTTCTCCATGAAACCAGTGCATGGCGGTGAGTGTCCGGGCATCACCGCCGGGGTGGTGCTTCACGCGGCAGATCTGGAGGAGCATCACGCAGCATAGGCCGAGGAGGACATGCAGTTCAACCCCTTGGGCGACCATGTTCATGCCGGTGCTGACGACTTGAGAGGCGCCGATGAGGGCGTGGAGTTCGACGAACACGCTCCGCTCGTGTACCCGGATGTACATCTATTTCTACATGTTTCATATTTTCTGCTCGAGATTAATCTATCCAGGCGTCATAAAAAAATCTAGTCCTAATGATTAGATGCAACGTACGAACCGGTACATGGAGAGATCTAGTCTGTTCTAAATGAATCCATATTATTTATTTATTAATAAGTTACCAAGAACACAAACCACATTAATTTAGGAGCAAGCTGGGGAGACGGCCGTAATGAACTGTTGAACCTGTATAGACATGTTATTGCATCGAAAGTAACTTGGAATGGTGGAAGGAATATATATTTATTATTTTTCTCATTTCGGTTTGTATTCCATACATTACAGGTGTATTCAAGTGAGATGGACTCTAACAAGGAGACCAGGGACAACAAGAGCTGCCATGTCATGAAGAAGCTCAAGAGCGGGATAATCCCTTTTCGCACTCGACTAGGGGAGCTCAGGTGCCCTTTTTGTAAGAAAGGAGTCAACCCGAGGATTGCTAGCTTGATTCCGCATGCGGTTCGCATCGGTAAAAGCCCGGCTAGTAAACACAAGTCGGCGACCAAGGCTAAGCACGCTGCTTATGGCAAGTTCCTGAGGGAGTATGTCAAGGACGGCCTAGTGTCCCCTTAATTAGGAATCAGCAACTCCTAGCCGACCAACCCCGTCACTGTGTTGGCCCGGCCACTAATAATATTTAGTTCTCTTACCGTATTTAGACCCTTAAACTATGTGGATTTCTATTTTCGTACCCTTCAAAATATATTCAAGTTCATCTGTTTAGGTTGTTAAAGTTCCGGTGGCATACTCGTTATTTTGCATGGATAGAGGGGTGCCACCGATAGATATAAGGGTTATCCTGTCCGCTAGATCACAGAGGATCAACGGTTGGTGGGCAAAACTGAGTACAACTGAATCGCCATGGTTAGACACGAGGGAAAAAACGTTACTCACGGTACGCGTGTGCGGTGCACGGGGCGGTAGCAGACACGTGTGGCCGTGCATGGTGCATTAGCCTACATGGTGCACGCTAGTGCAACGAAACGCCGCTTCCCTTCTCCTTTAATAGAGGCCTTCCCACTCCCACTCATCACGCACTCGCTCACTCAACCATCTCCACTGTCCCATCATCTTCTGCAAACGCCCAACAAAACCCCAACCACGCCAGCGATGGAGAAGATCGGTGCGGTGGCCATCGGCGCCTCCAAGGCAGCCAGCGAGGAGCCCCTCGTCCCCGTCCCCGCATCCGCCGTAGCCTCCCGCGAGGAGGCCCCCACCAGTCTCGGACAAATCCCGCTCGGCTGGGACCCCTACGAGGAGGTTGTCTACATAAGGCCGGAGAACCCCTACGACACCAGCATCGTCGATCCGTGGTCTAAGATAACCAGGGTTTTCTCCTTTCCCTTCTTCTTCCCCCGTTCCCATCGTTGGATGCTAGATCGTATGTTATTAGGGCTCGGCTATTCGTATTTTTTAAGTAGCTAATCCTATTGTTTTAGATCTCGATTTTTGATGAATCCCCCTGTTCGTAGTTGGGATCAGTATTCGATTTAGTTTGAGATTTGAGGAATAATCGGGAGATCTCATTCGGTTAATTTATGCAAAAAATCAATCCTGATAATCAAAGTATCTCAATCATGTCCTTATTTCACTCTTCTATTTTTTCCAACAGGAGGATAGCAGCGACCTCCGCAGCGACGACGAGTCGCAGGACACCAAGACTCGTCATGTGCTGAGGAGGCTAAAGTCCGGTCATTACAACAACTTCTTCGCCAGCGACGTGTACATGTGCCCCTTCTGCCCCACCAGGAGGCTCCACGGCATGGACTTCAACTCCCTCGTGAAGCATGCCGAGGACGTGAGGACCTGCGGCGAGTCCGTGCATGTCCACGGCTTCAGGGCCAAGCACCAGGCGCTCGGTCTTCACCTCCGCAACCTCCAGAAGGTGGCTATCGAGGAGGGTCGCATGCCCCCGATCATACCCAAGGTGCCCAAGGTCAAGGGGCTGGGCAGCAAGAAGTGGAGGAGGCGCCAGAGGGAGGAGGCGGATGCCCTCCTGGTAGAGGCCAGGAGGGGCCACTGATCAGCTGCTGCTGCTGTAAAGCAGCTTCTTTTGTCTTATCTGTGTTGAAGCAGTCCGCTGCTGCTGCTGAGCAGCCTAATTGTCGAACCTCGTTAAGTACCGTATTATATAACCTATATTAGCTGCTTTATCTAGATCTGCTCTGTTTACTGAATTTATTTATGGTGCTTGTTTGTTTTGCTGCTCTAGATTTGCTACTAGATTGGGGAAAAACGATCTTAAAAGGAACAATGAATGAAGAGAGAAGCTGCTCTAGATTCCCTACCTTTTTGGGCAAAAAAACACAACTGTTAGAGAGAGAGGGGAAAAGGCGCTCTTTAAAAAGGCCACTTTAGGCATCATGGCGCACGTAACGGCCAAGCATTTGACCATACGGCACCCCCCTCCGAGCGCATGTGAGGGCTTTGGAATATCGGGAGGGCAAAAGTGAGGACAAACGAGACACAATGTTGCTATAGCTAAATCTGACAAAAAGCTGAATTTGGCTTTACCATGCAATTTGGCTAGAGCTCCATAATGTAGCTATTCTAAATCCCTAAACTATGTGGTGCATTGAAACCTAATGCTTTTCCACCGACACGTGTGTTGCAAAGTTGCTTGATTGTGCATGCTTACACAAGTGGCCTACAGAGAAACTTATAGAAGCATGGGTAAACGAGCTTCATTTTGGCAAATTCGGGACAAGCTTTGCGCAATCGGCAGCCTGATCGGCTGGGCGGCTGCCCCGGGGGTGCAGGGATGCTAGGTCCATGTCTATGCTTACACTTCTTAAACTTGTTAGGAATTAATAATAACTGTACACTTCCTTCTGTCCTGTCACGTTACGTCGTGTCAGCACCGTGCACCCGCTGCGGATCGGCAACAGGACGGTGG
Source organism: Avena sativa (assembly GCA_916181665.1). Taxonomy (NCBI): domain Eukaryota; kingdom Viridiplantae; phylum Streptophyta; class Magnoliopsida; order Poales; family Poaceae; genus Avena; species Avena sativa. Next base: position 534,079,340 of record OV702289.1, on the reverse strand, counting down.
TCTACGTGACCGGTCTCTGCCACGCCAAAGCCACGTCGCACACCCGTCCCATCGCCTACCGGGACGAACGCCGAATTTAATCGCTAGGATTGGAAACCATCGGTGCTCGCCCGGTCAAACTTGCTTCCGCATGGGTATGACTAGAATATTGGTAAATGGAATTTAAGCATCGCCTTCTGTCTCCTCAGCACATCACTATGCAAAAATCCCCAACTCATTCCTTCCGCCGGCGCCGCCACCGCAAGAACCATCGACGCTACCGCAGACACCGCCTCCACCTGGCCATACCACCGCAACAGATCACTCCACCTCCACGCCCAGTCCCAGCCACCGCTACCAACCCTAGGCCACCGCGGCTGCATTAGCTGCTGCCATGGACGCAGAGTACGGCGTATTCGGCAACGGGAGCGACTACATCGATGAGTACACCGTCATCGCCCATGGCACCACCAAGCTGACGGTCGTCCACACAAATGCGTCAGCGGAGGTGGCCAAGGTCATCGCAATGTACGAGCGGTGGCTACAAGATCCGATGGACAGGTACAAGATCGTCGGCCTTGACCTCGAGTATACCAGAGATAGGAAGAGGATGGCGCTTTTGCAGCTGTCCATGCACAACCACTGCCTACTATATCACGTATGTAGGGCCAAATCTGTATGCTCGGAGCTTCGCGAGTTCCTACACAGGAGGTAGATCTACTTCTCCAGCGTCGACATCAAGAACGACACTCCGAAGCTAGAATGGGATCTCCTCGTTCATGTCGTCAATCACGTCGATCTCCAACATTTGTGGAGGTACCCGGATGGCGGTATGGGGAAAGCCAGCATGGCTAGACTCGCTTCCGACATCATCGACCGCGAGTATGCCGGCATGAAAATCGAGTTCCCGAAGCACCTGCACGAGCGATGGGAGTGGAGGCACCTAGATTACGATGCGATCAAGTACGCAGCCAGGGACGTGTATGTCTGCTACGAGATGCTCAACAGGATCTGGCGGGTGGGTGAGTGTGTTGTTTACCACTACTAGTTTCGCATTTCGTTCCTAGTTTTATCTTGCCTGTATTTTATCTCGCATGTATTTTCTAAGCATTCTGTGTGTAAGAACCAAGCTCGTATGATACCTGTGATATTAGCTACTTAACCTGTATGAATTACATTCCCCCTTTTGTATGCTCAACATTCATTCTTACAAATTCTGTCTGTGCCATTTTCATGTGGCAGAATCCAAGACTGACATGCGTAAGGTGTGATACAGTCATAAGACATAACCAAACCCAGATTATAGAGAAGGATACAGTCATAAACCAAATTATAGTTTTACAAAGGTAATACACAGCAATTCGTAATTGCTCACATAGTGTACTTATGAAATAACATGTTTTCATAAACACAACAATCATGCACTAATAGTTTACATCCCAACCTGTTGGAGAAGGCAACCGATCCCAGGATGCCTTCGGTCGCTTGCCCCGGTTTGTAGATTCATCTACGATCCGGCATCTGGGACAAACAACCTGCCTTGGTGGTGGTTCAATGATGCGATGCCTGGAACGAGATTTTACAATCTGGCGGTACAGCTCGTGGCTAACATACCCGTCAATTGCAGCGTACTTCAGATTAGCTTCAGAAAGTAGCTTATCCTCCCAGTAATCGTGCCCTAAATGCCTCCACGAACATCTCGGCAATCTGTCCTTCATGTCAGCGTACCACGGGTCTATGAGTTCAGAGCCAAGAGCAGCCATCCCGGTCTTGCCGCCCTTTGTCCCTGGGATCCAGTAAATTTCCTGGATGTCCACTCTGCACTCCTTTGGGATTCTAATGTTGATAGTCGGGCTTTCAAGCAGTTTACTATCATTCATGATGTCAACACTGGTAAATGTTATGTGTTGGTTCACGAGAAAGTCATGAAACAGATCCCTAATGCTTTCTCCCCACCTGCATGAAAATGAATTCAGACAAATAATATAGCAATCACTTTTGCAAACAGACGGTTCAGGAACAAAAAAGACAGCAAAGTCTACCAGATCCTGTCAGCCCCCTTCTCGCAAAAAGGCTGGTATACGAGGACGTGCCCCTTCATGGAGAGTTGCACCACGGCGATCCTATGGCAATCGCGGCTGTACTCGAGGTCGAGACCTACGAACCTATTTTCTTCGAACTACAGCCAACTCGTGAAATTATTCAGAGTGTTCCTCACCATCCGAGGGTCGGTGGTGTAGACGACATCGATCTTCTTCCCGCCATGTACTTCGATGTCAAAGTGCGCAGTTTCTTGCTTGCCGTCGTTTCAGACGTCTGGAGCGTCCATGACTACAGGCAAGAGGGAAAGGATACGGAGGAAGAGGGTGATGCGGTGGTGGAGGAAATGGATGAGGCCGTGGAGGAGAAAGACGATGAGGCCGTGGAGGAGGAAATGAGACGGAGAAGTGAAAGATTGGAACCGCCCTTACCAATATCTGGAATGGCACGACCGTTCGTAGTAGGGTGAAGGTGGCAAAAAAACGGCGGTTTTACACGTCGACGCTAGCACTTCCTAAAATTTTGTTCTGCACCACTTGCATGCGGTGGAATCAATTCAAGTGTAGGCACATTTACGCGTGCCGACTTTCACTCACTGACAGGAGGGCCACACATTTCCCTTTTACGATTTATTTTTTCACTTCCTCTAGACGGTTCCGGTGCCCGCCCTCAATAATTACGCCCCCCCTTCTTTTCTTCCACGCGGACGAGAACCGGCGGCGGCGGTTCCTTGTAGATTCGCTCCCCACTCGAAAAATTGCCCCCATCCCTGATTCCACCCCCTCTTGAATCCATCCGCATCCTTATCACAATGCCTCCATTAATCTACCGGATTCCAGACTCCATTTGCCGCTATGGGTAGAGCTTGGGGTAGCAGTAGGCTGAAGCGAAAGGCATGCGACAACGACGCGGATGGGCAGGGCGACCGCTACCGCGAGGATTGGGGATGGCCGAACATCAGCGCCGCGAACGTGCACAGGATCGCCTCGGAGTTGGACATCATCTCAGCCGGCCGCCTCGCTCGCTACATCCCTGGCTACCGCGTGACGATGTGGAACATGGACGAACAACCGTTTGGCACGCCAGGCCTTCTTTACCCTGATAACAGCAAATGACTAGACGACCGTGATGGCCATGTAAGTTCCAGTATCTAGCTTATTCATTTAGTCATATCATTGATTCATATGTGCTGAACTCTCATCGGAATCCTATGTTCCTTTTGTCGAACGTGTTGTGTGCACGCGCGGTTTGAACAAATCGAACCATTTAAGCCTATTATGTATAACGGAAGCTCTGTTTGTACCTGATATTCTGGTATTTTCGTAGTGACATAGTCTTACTTTAGGTGATAGACGAGCTGTCAATTTCGATTTTGCAATGGAATGCCTGCTAGGTGATATTCTGTTTCCTAAAATAAAAACAAACAAATTAGACAATTTAAGGCTGTTATGCCTCGAGCTGTTTAATTATGATCATCATCAGGAGTTTGTTCTGGGGGGGCTCTGCTCCTACTCCATATATTGAGTATCTTCGTAGTGATACAGGCAAAATTTAGGCGATATCTGAGGAGACACTCATATTTAGGCGATATTTTGTGTACTTTAATCTAAAGGTCCAGTTGTCAAATTGTATTTGCAATGGAATCCATGCTAGGTGATTGTACGAACTGACAACAAACTCTGCAGAATATTCATGCAAAACGGATGCTGCTGGTTAAGTGGTCGGAATCAGTAGTGGTGAATATCAAGGAAGAAGAAGAGACGGAAATGAGAGATGACCAGAACTGGGTGGGTGGCAACGGCGAGTGGCTGGTCCTTTTATCCCAAGATGGGAGTACTTGGACTCTAAAAAATTGCTACAGATCGAAGAGACTTGCAGTGCCATCTTTGAAGGGTGTCGGCATTATTGCATTCAACAGCGGGTGGCCGCCGCACATTTCCAAATTCGCTTACAGGTTCAACATGGCAGAACTTGAGCTCGTGAAGGTACAACTCCCACATAGACCGCGGGAGGGGGCGTGGAAGAACTGGGAGTACGACCTCTTAGCGGTGTTCGACAAGGCAATCGCATTCATTAGATGCCAGAAGACAAGGAATGGACAGTCTTCCGCGACGACTTCCTGCGGCCAGAGAAGTATGTCGACACCGTCTTCACCTACAGCTACTCTTCGTACAGACCGCAACGCATTTATGCGGTCACTGAACCTAGCGGCGACGTGCGTGTTTGGGAGCCGTCCATTTGGGGTGACTCATGGTGTCATATAGCATGTAAAATCCCATTCAAAATTCTGCTTACTGACTGTTAGTAACACGCATGTACCCACGCAGCATCGCGCATAATTTCAGCTCCGGTCGTCGAAGATGCAGTAGCAGATGCTGAACTTGGGACATGGCGCTGGTTCCTAGCACCTCTCGGAGACAACACGGAACAACATGATGAACTCTTGTGGATTCATATCAGGGGAGCACTAAACAGCATTGGTGATACAATAGAACATATGGGGACACAACTTTCTTCATACCCATCGCTGCGGTGTCACGTTTTCTCAAGGTCCGCATGCCCATCCGAAGACCCATTAGAGCAAGTCTGGAGAGGAGTCAACAATCTGAAGGGACAATCTGTGTTTCTTGGGATCAACTACCCTTTCTCTGTTGGAGCCCCTGGAGTTGTTGAACCTGTAATTGCTCAGGCAGCCCTGACCCCTGATGCTGCTGCTACTACTGGTGGTGGTGTTGTTGGTGGTGGTGGAGCTGACGAAGAACTAGCTGCTGCTGCTCCTGGTGAAGTTGACGAAATACTTGGTGATGTTGCTGCTGGTGAAGCTGACGAAATACTTGCTAATTCTGCTGCTGGTGAGCCATTGTGCCAAGTTTGAGGCCATTCATCAATAGTCATGCCGCTATCCCGACGGGTAGACGCGTTACACCCTACTACCCTAGACCAAAGCCGGCCACCGTGGGAAGTGCATGGCCAAGTAACATGTTGTTTGTAAAACAAGGTATGTGAGTGCTTGTGAGGGCATGGTGAAGCAATGTGAAAAAGGAGAGCACATTCCTTGAACACTTGGCCTGACGATTCATCCGTACTTGTGCGAAACACCCCTAAAACCCTAGATTTTAGCCGTTTACCGTGCCGAAGGCATGTCCAAGCATGCCATCACTGCTCATTGAAGTGATATAAGTGTGTGGTGTGTCATTATGAGCCATTGTGCCAAGTTTGAGGCCATTCATCCATAGTCATGCTGCTATCCCGACGGATAGACGCGTTACACCCTACTACCCTAGACCGAAGCTGGCCAGTGTGGGAAGTGCATGGCCAAGGAACATGTTTTTTGTAAAACAAGGGATGTGAGTGCTTGTTAGGTCATGGTGGAGAAATATGCAAAAGGAGAGCACATTCTTTGAACACTTGGCCAGACGATTCGTCCGTACTTGTGCGAAACACCACTAAAACCCTAGATTTTAGCCGTCTACCATGCCAAAGGCATGCCCAAGCATGCCATCACTGCTCATTGAAGTGATATAAGTGTGTGGTGTGTCACTGTGAGCCATTGTGCCAAGTTTGAGGCCATTCATCAATAGTCCTGCCGCTATCCCGACGGGTAGACGAGTTACACCCTACTACCCTAGACCGAAGCTCGCCAGTGTGGGAAGTGCATGGCCAAGCAACATGTTGTTTGTAAAACAAGGGATGTGAGTGCTTGTGAGGGCATGGTGGAGAAATGTGCAAAAGGAGAGAACATTCCTTGAACACTTGGCCTGACGATTCGTCCGTACTTGTGCGAAACACCCCTAAAACCCTAGATTTTAGTCGTCTACCGTGCCGAAGGCATGCCCAAGCATCCCATCACTATTCATTGAAGTGATATAAGTGTGTGGTGTGTCATTGTGAGCCATTGTGCCAAGTTTGAGGCCATTCATCAATAGTCATGCCGCTATCCCGACGAGTAGACGCGTTACACCCTACTACCCTAGACCGAAGCTGGCCAGTGTGGGAAGTGCATGGCCAAGCAACATGTTGTTTGTAAAACAAGGGATGCGAGTGCTTGTGAGGGCATGGTGGAGCAATGTGCAAAAGGAGAGCACATTACTTCAACACTTGGCCTGACGATTCGTCCGTAATTGTGTGAAACACCCCTAAAACCTAGATTTTAGTCGTCTACCGTGCCGAAGGCATGCCCAAGCATGCCATCACTACTCATTGAAGTGATATAAGTGTGTGGTGTGTCATTGTGAGCCATTGTGCCAAGTTTGAGGCCATTCATCAATAGTCATGCCGCTATCCCAACGGGTAGACGCATTACACCCTACTACCCTAGACCAAAGCAGGCCACTGTGGGAAGTGCATGGCCAAGTAACATGTTGTTTGTAAAATAAGGGATGTGAGTGCTTGTGAGGGAATGGTGGAGCAATGTGAAAAAGGAGAGCACATTCCTTGAACACTTGGCCTGACGATTCGTCCGTACTTGTGCGAAACACCCCAAAAACCCTAGATTTTAGCCGTCTACCATGCCGGCATGCCATCACTGCTCATTGAAGTGATATAAGTGTGTTGTGTGCCATTGTGAGCCATTGTGCCAAGTTTGAGGCCATTCATAAATAGTCATGCCGCTATCCCGACGAGTAGACGCGTTACACCCTACTACCCTAGACCGAAGCTGGCCAGTGTGGGAAGTGCATGGCCAAGTAACATGTTGTTTGTAAAACAAGAGATGTGAGTGCTTGTGTAGGCATGGTGGAGCGGTGTGCAAAAGGAGAGCACATTCCTTGAACACTTGGCCTGACGATTCGTCCGTACTTGTGTGAAACACCCCTAAAACCCTAGATTTTAGCCGTCTACCGTGTCGAAGGCTTGCCCAAGCATGCCATCATTGCTCATTGAAGTGATATAAGTGTGTGGTGTGTCATTGTGAGCCATTGTGCCAAGTTTGAGGCCATTCATAAATAGTCATGCCGCTATCCCGACGAGTAGACGCGTTACACCCTACTACCCTAGACCGAAGCTGGCCAGTGTGGGAAGTGCATGGCCGAGCAACATGTTGTTTGTAAAACAAGGGATGTGAGTGCTTGTGAGGTCATGGTGGATCAATGTGCAAAAGGAGAGCACATTCCTTGAACACTTGGCCTAACGATTCGTCCGTACTTGTGCGAAACACCCCTAAAACCCTAGATTTTAGCCGTCTACCGGGCCGAAGGCATGCCCAAGCATGCCATCACTGCTCATTGAAGTGATATAAGTGTGTGGTGTGTCACTGTGAGCCATTGTGCCAAGTTTGAGGCCATTCATCAATAGTCATGTCGCTATCCCGACGGGTAGACGCGTTACACCCTACTACCCTAGACCGAAGCTGGCCAGTGTGGGAAGTGCATGGCCAAGAAACATGTTGTTTGTAAAACAAGGGATGTGAGTGCTTGTGAGGGCATGGTGGAGAAATGTGCAAAAGGAGAGCACATTCCTTGAAAACTTGGCCTGATGATTCGTCCGTACTTGTGCGAAACACCCCTAAAACCCTAGATTTTAGTCATCTACCGTGCCGAAGGCATGCCCAAGCATCCCATCACTGCTCATTGAAGTGATATAAGTGTGTGGTGTGTCATTGTGAGCCATTGTGCCAAGTTTGAGGCCATTCATCAATAGTCATGCCGCTACCCTGACGAGTCGACGTGTTACACCCTACTACCCTAGACCGAAGCTGGCCAGTGTGGGAAGTGCATGGCCAAGCAACATGTTTTTTGTAAAACAAGGGATTCCAGTGCTTGTGAGGGCCTGGTGGAGCAATGTGCAAAAGGAGAGCACATTCCTTGAACACTTGGCCTGACGATTCGTCCGTACTTGTGCGAAACACCCCTAAAACTCTAGATTTTATTCGTCTACCGTGCCGAAGGCATGCCCAAGGATGCCATCACTACTCATTGAAGTGATATAAGTGTGTGGTGTGTCATTTTGAGCCATTTTGCCAAGTTTGAGGCCATTCATCAATAGTCATGCCGCTATCCCGACGAGTAGACGCGTTACACCCTACTACCCTAGACCGAAGCTGGCCAGTGTGGGAAGTGAATGGCCAAGCAACATGTTGTTTGTAAAACAAGGGATGCGAGTGCTTGTGAGGGCATGGTGGAGCAGTGTGCAAAAGGAGAGCACATTCCTTGAACACTTGGCCAGACGATTCGTCCGTACTTGTGCGAAACACCCCTAAAACAGTAGATTTTAGCCGTCTACCGTGTCGAAGGCATGCCCAAGCATGCCATCACTGCCCATTGAAGTGATATAAGTGTGTGGTGTGTCATTGTGATCCATTGTGCCAAGTTTGAGGCCATTCATCGATAGTCATGCCGCTATCCCGACGGGAAGACGCGTTACACCCTACTACCCTAGACCGAAGCTGGCCATTGTGGGAAGTCCATGGCCAAGCAACATGTTGTTTGTAAAACAAGGGATATGAGTGCTTATGAGGTCATGTTGGAGAAATGTGCAAAAAGAGAGAACATTCCTTGAACACTTGGCCTGACGATTCGTCCGTACTTGTGCGAAACACCCCTAAAACCCTAGATTTTAGCCGTCTACCATGCCGAAGGCATGCCCAAGCATTCCATCACTGCTCATTTAAGTGATATAAGTGTGTGGTGTGTCATTGTGAGCCATTTTTCCAAGTTTGAGGCCATTCATCAATAGTCATGCCGCTATCCCGACGGGTGGACGCGTTACACCATACTACCCTAGACCAAAGCTGCCCAGTGTGGGAAGTGCATGGCCAAGCAACATGTTGTTTCTAAAACAAGGGATGTGAGTTCTTGTGAGGTAATGGTGGAGCAATCTGCAAAAGGAGAGCACATTCCTTGAACACTTGACCTAACGATTCGTCCGTACTTGTGCGAAACAACCCTAAAACCCTAGATTTTAGTCGTTTACCATGCCGAGGGCATGCCCAAGCATTCCATCACTGCTCATTGAAGTGATATAAGTGTGTGGTGTGTCATTGTGAGCCATTGTGCCAAGTTTGAGGCCATTCATCAATAGTCATGCCGCTATCCTGACGGGTAGACCCGTTACACCCTACTACCCTAGACCGAAGCTGGCCAGTGTGGGAAGTGCATGGCCAAGCAACATGTTGTTTGTAAAACAAGGGATGTGAGTGCTTGTGAGGGCATGGTGGAGCAAGGTGAAAAAGTAGAGCACATTCCTTCAACACTTGGCCTGACGATTCATTCGTACTTGTGTGAAACACCCCTAAAACCCAAGATTTTAGTTGTCTACCGTGCCGAAGGCATGCCCAAGCATGCCATCACTACTCATTGAAGTGATATAAGTGTGTGGTGTGTCATTGTGAGCCATTGTGCCAAGTTTGAGGCCATTCATCAATAGTCATGCCGCTATCCCGACGGGTAGACGCGTTACACCCTACTACCCTAGACCAAAGCTAGCCACCGTGGGAAGTGCATGGCCAAGTAACATGTTGTTAGTAAAACAAGGTATGTGAGTGCTTGTGAGGGCATGGTGAAGCAATGTGAAAAAGGAGAGCACATTCCTTGAACACTTGGCCTGACGATACATCCGTACTTGTGCGAAACACCCCTAAAACCCTAGATTTTAGCCGTTTACCGTGCCGAAGGCATGTCCAAGCATGCCATCACTGCTCATTGAAGTGATATAAGTGTGTGGTGTGTCACTGTGAGCCATTGTTCCAAGTTTGAGGCCATTAATCAATAGTCCTGTCGCTATCCCGACGGGTAGACGCGTTACACCCTACTACCCTAGACCGAAGCTGGCCTGTGTGGGAAGTGCATGGCCAAGAAACATGTTGTTTGTAAAACAAGGGATGTGAGTGCTTGTGAGGGCATGGTGGAGAAATGTGCAAAAGGAGAGCACATTCCTTGAACACTTGGCCTGATGATTCGTCCGTACTTGTGCGAAACACCCCTAAAACCCTAGATTTTAGTCGTCTACCGTGCCGAAGGCATGCCCAAGCATCCCATCACTGCTCATTGAAGTAATATAAGTGTGTGGTGTGTCATTGTGAGCCATTGTGCCAAGTTTGAGGCCATTCATCAATAGTCATGCCGCTATCCCGACGGGTAGACGCGTTACACCCTACTACCCTAGACCAAAGCTGGCCACCGTGGGAAGTGCATGGCCAAGTAACATGTTGTTTGTAAAACAAGGTATGTGAGTGCTTGTGAGGGCATGGTGAAGCAATGTGAAAAAGGAGAGCACATTCCTTGAACACTTGGCCTGACGATTCATCCGTACTTGTGCGAAACACCCCTAAAACCCTAGATTTTAGCCGTTTACCGTGCCGAAGGCATGTCCAAGCATGCCATCACTGCTCATTGAAGTGATATAAGTGTGTGGTGTGTCATTATGAGCCATTGTGCCAAGTTTGAGGCCATTCATCAATAGTCATGCCGCTATCCCGACGGGTAGACGCGTTACACCCTACTACCCTAGACCGAAGCTGGCCAGTGTGGGAAGTGCATGGCCAAGGAACATGTTTTTTGTAAAACAAGGGATGTGAGTGCTTGTGAGGGCATGGTGGAGAAATGTGCAAAAGGAGAGCACATTCCTTGAACACTTGGCCAGACGATTCGTCCGTACTTGTGCGAAACACCACTAAAACCATAGATTTTAGCCGTCTACCATGCCAAAGGCATGCCCAAGCATGCCATCACTACTCATTGAAGTGATATAAGTGTCGGGTGTGTCACTGTGAGCCATTGTGCCAAGTTTGAGGCCATTCATCAATAGTCCTACCGCTATCCCGACGGGTAGACGCGTTACACCCTACTACCCTAGACCGAAGCTCGCCTGTGTGGGAAGTGCATGGCCAAGCAACATGTTGTTTGTAAAACAAGGGATGTGAGTGCTTGTGAGGGCATGGTGGAGCAATGTGCAAAAGGAGAGCACATTCCTTGAACACTTGGCCTGACGATTCGTCCGTACTTGTGCGAAACACCCCTAAAACCCTAGATTTTAGTCGTCTACCGTGCCGAAGGCATGCCCAAGCATGCCATCACTATTCATTGAAGTGATATAAGTGTGTGGTGTGTCATTGTGAGCCATTTGTGCCAAGTTTGATGCCATTCATCAATAGTCATGCCGCTAACCCGACGAGTAGACGCGTTACACCCTACTACCCTAGACCGAAGCTGGCCAGTGTGGGAAGTGCATGGCCAAGCAACATGTTGTTTGTAAAACAAGGGATGCGAGTGCTTGTGAGGGCATGGTGGAGCAATGTTCAAAAGGAGAGCACATTCCTTGAACACTTGGCCTGACGATTCGTCCGTACTTGTGCGAAACACCCCTAAACCCCTAGATTTTAGTCGTCTACCGTGCTGAAGGCATGCCCAAGCATGCCATCACTGCTCATGGAAGTGATATAAGTGTGTGGTGTGTCATTGTGAGCCATTGTGCAAAGTTTGAGGCCATTCATAAATAGTCATGCCGCTATCCCGACGAGTAGACGCGTTACACCCTACTACCCTAGACCGAAGCTGGCCAGTGTGGGAAGTGCATGGCCAAGCAACATGTTCTTTGTAAAACAAGGGATGTGAGTGCTTGTGAGGGCATGGTGGATCAATGTGCAAAAGGAGATCACATTCCTTGAACACTTGGCCTAACGATTCGTCCGTACTTGTGCGAAACACCCCTAAAACACTAGATTTTAGCCGTCTACCGTGTCGAAGGCATGCCCAAACATGCCATCACTGCCCATTGAAGTGATATAAGTGTATGGTGTGTCATTGTGATCCATTGTGCCAAGTTTGAGGCCATTCATCAATAGTCATGCCGCTATCCCGACGGGAAGACGCGTTACACCCTACTACCCTAGACCGAAGCTGGCCATTGTGGGAAGTGCATGGCCAAGCAACATGTTGTTTGTAAAACAAGGTATATGAGTCCTTGTGAGGTCATGTTGGAGAAATGTGCAAAAAGAGAGAACATTCCTTGAACACTTGGCCTGACGATTCGTCCGTACTTGTGCGAAACACCCCTAAAACCCTAGATTTTAGCCGTCTACCATGCCAAAGGCATGCTCAAGCATTGCATCACTGCTCATTTAAGTGATATAAGTGTGTGGTGTGTCATTGTGAGCCATTTTCCCAAGTTTGAGGCCATTCATCAATAGTCATGCCGCTATCCCGACGGGTAGACGCGTTACACCATACTACCCTAGACCAAAGCTGGCCAGTGTGGGAAGTGCATGGCCAAGCAACATGTTGTTTCTAAAACAAGGGATGTGAGTTATTGTGAGGTAATGGTGGAGCAATGTGAAAAAGGAGAGCACATTCCTTGAACACTTGGTCTGACGATTCGTCCGTACTTGTGCAAAACACCCCTAAAACCCTAGATTTTAGTCGTTTACCATGCCGAGGGCATGCCCAAGCATTCCATCACTGCTCATTGAAGTGATATAAGTGTGTGGTGTGTCATTGTGAGCCATTGTGCCAAGTTTTAGGCCATTCATCAATAGTCATGCCGCTATCCTGACGGGTAGACGCGTTACACCCTACTACCCTAGACCGAAGCTGGCCAGTGTGGGAAGTGCATGGCCAAGCAACATGTGGTTTGTAAAACAAGGGATGTGAGTGCTTGTGAGGGCATGGTGGAGCAAGGTGAAAAAGTAGAGCACATTCCTTCAACACTTGGCCTAACGATTCATTCGTACTTGTGTGAAACACCCCTAAAACCCAAGATTTTAGTCGTCTACCGTGCCGAAGGCATGCCCAAGCATGCCATCACAACTCATTGAAGTGATATAAGTGTGTGGTGTGTCATTGTGAGCCATTGTGCCAAGTTTGAGGCCATTCATCAATAGTCATGCCGCTATCCCGACGGGTAGACGCGTTACACCCTACTACCCTAGACCAAAGCTGGCCACCGTGGGAAGTGCATGGCCAAGTAACATGTTGTTTGTAAAACAAGGTATGTGAGTGCTTGTGAGGGCATGGTGAAGCAATGTGAAAAAGGAGAGCACATTCCTTGAACACTTGGCCTGACGATTCATCCGTACTTGTGTGAAACACCCCTAAAACCCTAGATTTTAGCCGTTTACCGTGCCAAGGCATGTCCAAGCATGCCATCACTGCTCATTGAAGTGATATAAGTGTGTGGTGTGTCATTATGAGCCATTGTGCCAAGTTTGAGGCCATTCATCCATAGTCATGCCGCTATCCCGACGGGTAGACGCGTTACACCCTACTACCCTAGACCGAAGCTGGCCAGTGTGGGAAGTGCATGGCCAAGGAACATGTTTTTTGTAAAACAAGGGATGTGAGTGCTTGTGAGAGCATGGTGGAGAAATGTGCAAAAGGAGAGAACATTCCTTGAACACTTGGCCAGATGATTCGTCCGTACTTGTGCGAAACACCACTAAAACCCTAGATTTTAGTCGTCTACCATGCCAAAGGCATGCCCAAGCATGCCATCACTGCTCATTGAAGTGATATAAGTGTCGGGTGTGTCACTGTGAGCCATTTTGCCAAGTTTGAGGCCATTCATCAATAGTCCTGCCGCTATCCCGACGGGTAGATGCGTTACACCCTACTACCCTAGACCGAAGCTCGCCTGTGTGGGAAGTGCATGGCCAAGCAACATGTTGTTTGTAAAACAAGGTATGTGAGTGCTTGTGAGGCCATGGTGGAGCAATGTGCAAAAGGAGAGCACATTCCTTGAACACTTGGCCTGACGATTCGTCCGTACTTGTGCGAAACACCCCTAAAACCCTAGATTTTAGTCGTCTACCGTGCCGAAGGCATGCCCAAGCTTGCCATCACTATTCATTGAAGTGATATAAGTGTGTGGTGTGTCATTGTGAGCCATTGTGCCAAGTTTGAGGACATTCATCAATAGTCATGCCGCTATCCCGACAAGTAGACGCGTTACACCCTACTACCCTAGACCGAAGCTGGCCAGTGTGGGAAGTGCATGGCCAAGCAACATGTTGTTTGTAAAACAAGGGATGCGAGTGCTTGTGAGGGCATGGTGGAGCAATGTTCAAAAGGAGAGCACATTCCTTGAACACTTGGCCTGACGATTCTTCCGTACTTGTGTGAAACACCCCTAAACCCCTAGATTTTAGTCGTCTACCGTGCTGAAGGCATGCCCAAGCATGCCATCACTGCTCATGGAAGTGATATAAGTCTGTGGTGTGTCATTGTGAGCCATTGTGCAAAGTTTTAGGCCATTCATCAATAGTCATGCCGCAATCCCGACGAGTAGACGCGTTACACCCTACTACCCTAGACCGAAGCTGGCCAGTGTGGGAACTGCATGGCCAAGCAACATGTTCTTTGTAAAACAAGGGATGTGAGTGCTTGTGAGGGCATGGTGGATCAATGTGCAAAAGGATATCACATTCCTTGAACACTTGGCCCAACGATTCGTCCGTAGTTGTGCGAAACACCCCTAAAACCCTAGATTTTAGCCGTCTATCATGCCGAAGGCATGCCCAAGCATGCCATCACTACTCATTGAAGTGATATAAGTGTGTGGTGTGTCACTGTGATCCATTGTGCCAAGTTTGAGGCCATTCATCAATAGTCCTGCCGCTATCCCGACGGGCAGACGCGTTACACCCTACTACCCTAGACCGAAGCTGGCCAGTGTGGGAAATGCATGGCCAAGCAACATGTTGTTTGTAAAACAAGGGATGTGAGTGCTTGTGAGGGCATTGTGGAGCAATGTGCAAAAGGAGAGCACATTCTTTGAACACTTGGCCTGACGATTCGTCCGTACTTGTGCGACACACCCCTAAAACCCTAGATTTTAGTCATCTACCATGCCCAAGGCATGCCCAAGCATGCCATCACTGCTCATTGAAGTGATATAAGTGTGTGGTGTGTCATTATGAGCCATTGTGCCAAGTTTGAGGCCATTCATCCATAGTCATGCCGCTATCCCGACGGGTAGACGCGTTACACCCTACTACCCTAGACCGAAGCTGGCCAGTGTAGGAAGTGCATGGCCAAGGAACATGTTTTTTGTAAAACAAGGGATGTGAGTGCTTGTGAGGGAATGGTGGAGAAATGTGCAAAAGGAGAGCACATTCCTTGAACACTTGGCCAGACGATTCGTCCGTACTTGTGCGAAACACCACTAAAACCCTAGATTTTAGCCGTCTACCATGCCAAAGGCATGCCCAAGCATGCCATCACTGCTCATTGAAGTGATATAAGTGTGTGGTGTATCACTGTGAGCCATTGTGCCAAGTTTGAGGCCATTCATCAATAGTCCTGCCGCTATCCCGACGGGTAGACGCGTTACACCCTACTACCCTAGACCGAAGCTCGCCTGTGTGGGAAGTGCATGGCCAAGCAACATGTTGTTTGTAAAACAAGGGATGTGAGTGCTTGTGAGGACATGGTGGAGCAATGTTCAAAAGGAGAGCACATTCCTTGAACACTTGGCCTGACGATTCGTCCGTACTTGTGCGAAACACCCCTAAAACTCTAGATTTTATTCGTCTACCGTGCCGAAGGAATGCCCAAGCATGCCATCACTACTCATTGAAGTGATATAAGTGTGTGGTGTGTCATTGTGAGCCATTTTGCCAAGTTTGAGGCCATTCATCAATAGTCATGCCGCTATCCCGACGAGTAGACGCGTTACACCCTACTACCCTAGACCGAAGCTGGCCAGTGTGGGAAGTGCATGGCCAAGCAACATGTTGTTTGTAAAACAAGGGATGCGAGTGCTTGTGAGGGCATGGTGGATCAGTGTGCAAAAGGAGAGCACATTCCTTGAACACTTGGCCTGACGATTCGTCCGTACTTGTGCGAAACACCCCTAAAACACTAGATTTTAGCCGTCTACCGTGTCGAAGGCATGCCCAAGCATGCCATCACTGCCCATTGAAGTGATATAAGTGTGTGGTGTGTCATTGTGATCCATTGTGCCAAGTTTGAGGCCATTCATCAATAGTCATGCCGCTATCCCGACGGGAAGACGCGTTACACCCAACTACCCTAGACCGAAGCTGGCCATTGTGGGAAGTGAATGGCCAAGCAACATGTTGTTTGTAAAACAAGGGATATGAGTTCTTGTGAGGTCATGTTGGAGAAATGTGCAAAAAGAGAGAACATTCCTTGAACACTTGGCCTGACGATTCGTCCGTACTTTTGCGAAACACCCCTAAAACCCTAAATTTTAGTCGTCTACCATGCCGAAGGCATGCCCAAGCATTCCATCACTGCTCATTTAAGTGATATAAGTGTGTGGTGTGTCATTGTGAGCCATTTTGCCAACTTTGAGGCCATTCATCAATAGTCATGCCGCTATCCCGACGGGTAGACGCGTTACACCATACTACCCTAGACCAAAGCTGGCCAGTGTGGGAAGTGCATGGCCAAGCAACATGTTGTTTCTAAAAGAAGGGATGTGAGTTCTTGTGAGGGAATGGTGGAGCAATGTGCAAAAGGATAGCACATTCCTTGAACACTTGGCCTGACGATTCGTCCGTACTTGTGCGAAACACCCCTAAAACCCTAGATTTTAGTCGTTTACCATGCCGAGGGCATGCCCAAGCATTCCATCACTTCTCATTGATGTGATATAAGTGTGTGGTGTGTCATTGTGATCCATTGTGCCAAGTTTGAGGCTATTCATCAATAGTCATGCCGCTATCCTGACGAGTAGACGCGTTACACCCTACTACCCTAGACCGAAGCTGGCCAGTGTGGGAAGTGCATGGCAAAGCAACATGTTGTTTGTAAAACAAGGGATGTGAGTGCTTGTGAGGGCATGGTGGAGCAAGGTGAAAAAGTAGAGCACATTCCTTCAACACTTGGCCTGACGATTCATTCGTACTTGTGTGAAACACCCCTAAAACCCAAGATTTTAGTCGTCTACCGTGCCGAAGGCATGCCCAAGCATGCCATCACTACTCATTGAAGTGATATAAGTGTGTGGTGTGTCATTGTGAGACATTGTGCCAATTTTGAGGCCATTCATCAATAGTCATGCCGCTATCCCGACGGGTAGACGCGTTACACCCTACTACCCTAGACCAAAGCTGGCCACCGTGGGAAGTGCATGGCCAAGTAACATGTTGTTTGTAAAACAAGGTATGTGAGTGCTTGTGAGGGCATGGTGAAGCAATGTGAAAAAGGAGAGCACATTCCTTGAACACTTGGCCTGACGATTCATCCGTACTTTTGCGAAACACCCCTAAAACCCTAGATTTTAGCCGTTTACCGTGCCGAAGGCATGTCCAAGCATGCCATCACTGCTCATTGAAGTGATATAAGTGTGTGGTGTGTCATTATGAGCCATTTTGCCAAGTTTGAGGCCATTCATCAATAGTCATGCCGCTATCCCGAAGAGTAGACGCGTTACACCCTACTACCCTAGACCGAAGCTGGCCAGTGTGGGAAGTGCATGGCCAAGCAACATGTTGTTTGTAAAACAAGGGATGCGAGTGCTTGTGAGGGCATGGTGGATCAGTGTGCAAAAGGAGAGCACATTCCTTGAACACTTGGCCAGACGATTCGTCCGTACTTGTGCGAAACACCCCTAAAACACTAGATTTTAGCCGTCTACCGTGTCGAAGGCATGCCCAAGCATGCCATCACTGCCCATTGAAGTGATATAAGTGTGTGGTGTGTCATTGTGATCCATTGTGCCAAGTTTGAGGCCATTCATCAATAGTCATGCCGCTATCCCGACGCGAAGACGCGTTACACCCAACTACCCTAGACCGAAGCTGGCCATTGTGGGAAGTGAATGGCCAAGCAACATGTTGTTTGTAAAACAAGGTATATGAGTGCTTGTGAGGTCATGTTGGAGAAATGTGCAAAAAGAGAGAACATTCCTTGAACACTTGGCCTGACGATTCATCCGTACTTTTGCGAAACACCCCTAAAACCCTAAATTTTAGTCGTCTACCATGCCGAAGGCATGCCCAAGCATTCCATCACTGCTCATTTAAGTGATATAAGTGTGTGGTGTGTCATTGTGAGCCATTTTGCCAACTTTGAGGCCATTCATCAATAGTCATGCCGCTATCCCGACGGGTAGACGCGTTACACCATACTACCCTAGACCAAAGCTGGCCAGTGTGGGAAGTGCATGGCCAAGCAACATGTTGTTTCTAAAAGAAGGGATGTGAGTTCTTGTGAGGGAATGGTGGAGCAATGTGCAAAAGGATAGCACATTCCTTGAACACTTGGCCTGACGATTCGTCCGTACTTGTGCGAAACACCCCTAAAACCCTAGATTTTAGTCGTTTACCATGCCGAGGGCATGCCCAAGCATTCCATCACTTCTCATTGATGTGATATAAGTGTGTGGTGTGTCATTGTGATCCATTGTGCCAAGTTTGAGGCTATTCATCAATAGTCATGCCGCTATCCTGACGGGTAGACGCGTTACACCCTACTACCCTAGACCGAAGCTGGCCAGTGTGGGAAGTGCATGGCAAAGCAACATGTTGTTTGTAAAACAAGGGATGTGAGTGCTTGTGAGGGCATGGTGGAGCAAGGTGAAAAAGTAGAGCACATTCCTTCAACACTTGGCCTGACGATTCATTCGTACTTGTGTGAAACACCCCTAAAACCCAAGATTTTAGTCGTCTACCTTGCCGAAGGCATGCCCAAGCATGCCATCACTACTCATTGAAGTGATATAAGTGTGTGGTGTGTCATTGTGAGACATTGTGCCAATTTTGAGGCCATTCATCAATATTCATGCCGCTATCCCGACGGGTAGACGCGTTACACCCTACTACCCTAGACCAAAGCTGGCCACCGTGGGAAGTGCATGGCCAAGTAACATGTTGTTTGTAAAACAAGGTATGTGAGTGCTTGTGAGGGCATGGTGAAGCAATGTGAAAAAGGAGAGCACATTCCTTGAACACTTGGCCTGACGATTCATCCGTACTTTTGCGAAACACCCCTAAAACCCTAGATTTTAGCCGTTTACCGTGCCGAAGGCATGTCCAAGCATGCCATCACTGCTCATTGAAGTGATATAAGTGTGTGGTGTGTCATTATGAGCCATTGTGCCAAGTTTGAGGCCATTCATCCATAGTCATGCCGCTATCCCGACGGGTAGACGCGTTACACCCTACTACCCTAGACCGAAGCTGGCCAGTGTAGGAAGTGCATGGCCAAGGAACATGTTTTTTGTAAAACAAGGGATGTGAGTGCTTGTGAGGGCATGGTGGAGAAATGTGCAAAAGGAGAGCACATTCCTTGAACACTTGGCCAGACGATTCGTCCGTACTTGTGCGAAACACCACTAAAACCCTAGATTTTAGCCGTCTACCATGCCAAAGGCATGCCCAAGCATGCCATCACTGATCATTGAAGTGATATAAGTGTGTGGTGTATCACTGTGAGCCATTGTGCCAAGTTTGAGGCCATGCATCAATAGTCCTGCCGCTATCCCGACGGGTAGACGCGTTACACCCTACTACCCTAGACCGAAGCTCGCCTGTGTGGGAAGTGCATGGCCAAGCAACATGTTGTTTGTAAAACAAGGGATGTGAGTGCTTGTGAGGACATGGTGGAGCAATGTGCAAAAGGAGAGCACATTCCTTGAACACTTGGCCTGACGATTCGTCCGTACTTGTGCGAAACACCCCTAAAACTCTAGATTTTATTCGTCTACCGTGCCGAAGGAATGCCCAAGCATGCCATCACTACTCATTGAAGTGATATAAGTGTGTGGTGTGTCATTGTGAGCCATTTTGCCAAGTTTGAGGCCATTCATCAATAGTCATGCCGCTATCCCGACGAGTAGACGCGTTACACCCTACTACCCTAGACCGAAGCTGGCCAGTGTGGGAAGTGCATGGCCAAGCAACATGTTGTTTGTAAAACAAGGGATGCGAGTGCTTGTGAGGGCATGGTGGATCAGTGTGCAAAAGGAGAGCACATTCCTTGAACACTTGGCCTGACGATTCGTCCGTACTTGTGCGAAACACCCCTAAAACACTAGATTTTAGCCGTCTACCGTGTCGAAGGCATGCCCAAGCATGCCATCACTGCCCATTGAAGTGATATAAGTGTGTGGTGTGTCATTGTGATCCATTGTGCCAATTTTGAGTCCATTCATCAATAGTCATGCCGCTATCCCGACGGGAAGACGCGTTACACCCAACTACCCTAGACCGAAGCTGGCCATTGTGGGAAGTGAATGGCCAAGCAACATGTTGTTTGTAAAACAAGGGATATGAGTTCTTGTGAGGTCATGTTGGAGAAATGTGCAAAAAGAGAGAACATTCCTTGAACACTTGGCCTGACGATTCGTCCGTACTTTTGCGAAACACCCCTAAAACCCTAAATTTTAGTCGTCTACCATGCCGAAGGCATGCCCAAGCATTCCATCACTGCTCATTTAAGTGATATAAGTGTGTGGTGTGTCATTGTGAGCCATTTTGCCAACTTTGAGGCCATTCATCAATAGTCATGCCGCTATCCCGACGGGTAGACGCGTTACACCATACTACCCTAGACCAAAGCTGGCCAGTGTGGGAAGTGCATGGCCAAGCAACATGTTGTTTCTAAAAGAAGGGATGTGAGTTCTTGTGAGGGAATGGTGGAGCAATGTGCAAAAGGATAGCACATTCCTTGAACACTTGGCCTGACGATTCGTCCGTACTTGTGCGAAACACCCCTAAAACCCTAGATTTTAGTCGTTTACCATGCCGAGGGCATGCCCAAGCATTCCATCACTTCTCATTGATGTGATATAAGTGTGTGGTGTGTCATTGTGATCCATTGTTCCAAGTTTGAGGCTATTCATCAATAGTCATGCCGCTATCCTGACGGGTAGACGCGTTACACCCTACTACCCTAGACCGAAGCTGGCCAGTGTGGGAAGTGCATGGCAAAGCAACATGTTGTTTGTAAAACAAGGGATGTGAGTGCTTGTGAGGGCATGGTGGAGCAAGGTGAAAAAGTAGAGCACATTCCTTCAACACTTGGCCTGACGATTCATTCGTACTTGTGTGAAACACCCCTAAAACCCAAGATTTTAGTCGTCTACCGTGCCGAAGGCATGCCCAAGCATGCCATCACTACTCATTGAAGTGATATAAGTGTGTGGTGTGTCATTGTGAGACATTGTGCCAATTTTGAGGCCATTCATCAATAGTCATGCCGCTATCCCGACGGGTAGACGCGTTACACCCTACTACCCTAGACCAAAGCTGGCCACCGTGGGAAGTGCATGGCCAAGTAACATGTTGTTTGTAAAACAAGGTATGTGAGTGCTTGTGAGGGCATGGTGAAGCAATGTGAAAAAGGAGAGCACATTCCTTGAACACTTGGCCTGACGATTCATCCGTACTTTTGCGAAACACCCCTAAAACCCTAGATTTTAGCCGTTTACCGTGCCGAAGGCATGTCCAAGCATGCCATCACTGCTCATTGAAGTGATATAAGTGTGTGGTGTGTCATTATGAGCCATTGTGCCAAGTTTGAGGCCATTCATCCATAGTCATGCCGCTATCCCGACGGGTAGACGCGTTACACCCTACTACCCTAGACCGAAGCTGGCCAGTGTAGGAAGTGCATGGCCAAGGAACATGTTTTTTGTAAAACAAGGGATGTGAGTGCTTGTGAGGGCATGGTGGAGAAATGTGCAAAAGGAGAGCACATTCCTTGAACACTTGGCCAGACGATTCGTCCGTACTTGTGCGAAACACCACTAAAACCCTAGATTTTAGCCGTCTACCATGCCAAAGGCATGCCCAAGCATGCCATCACTGATCATTGAAGTGATATAAGTGTGTGGTGTATCACTGTGAGCCATTGTGCCAAGTTTGAGGCCATGCATCAATAGTCCTGCCGCTATCCCGACGGGTAGACGCGTTACACCCTACTACCCTAGACCGAAGCTCGCCTGTGTGGGAAGTGCATGGCCAAGCAACATGTTGTTTGTAAAACAAGGGATGTGAGTGCTTGTGAGGACATGGTGGAGCAATGTGCAAAAGGAGAGCACATTCCTTGAACACTTGGCCTGACGATTCGTCCGTACTTGTGCGAAACACCCCTAAACCCCTAGATTTTAGTCGTCTACCGTGCTGAAGGCATGCCCAAGCATGCCATCACCGCTCATGGAAGTGATATAAGTGTGTGGTGTGTCATTGTGAGCCATTGTGCCAAGTTTGAGGCCATTCATCAATAGTCATGCCGCTATCCCGACGAGTAGACGCGTTACACCCTACTACCCTAGACCGAAGCTGGCCAGTGTGGGAAGTGCATGGCCAAGCAACATGTTCTTTGTAAAACAAGGGATGTGAGTGCTTGTGAGGGCATGGTGGATCAATGTGCAAAAGGAGATCACATTCCTTGAACACTTGGCCTAACGATTCGTCCGTACTTGTGCGAAACACCCCTAAAACCCTAGATTTTAGCCGTCTATCGTGCCGAACGCATGCCCAAGCATGCCATCACTGCTCATTGAAGTGATATAAGTGTGTGGTGTGTCACTGTGAGCCATTGTGCCAAGTTTGAGGCCATTCATCAATAGTCATGCCGCTATCCCAACGGGTAGACGCGTTACACCCTACTACCCTAGACCGAAGCTGGCCAGTGTGGGAAGTGCATGGCCAATCAACATGTTGTTTGTAAAACAAGGGATGCGAGTGCTTGTGAGGGCATGGTGGAGCAATGTGAAAAAGGAGAGAATATTCCTTGAACACTTGGCCTGACGATTCGTCCGTACTTGTGCGAAACACCCCTAAAACCCTAGATTTTAGCCGTCTACCGTGCCGAAGGCATGCCCAAGCATGCCGTCACTGCTCATTGAAGTGATATAAGTGTGTGGTGTGTCACTATGAGATATTGTGCCAAGTTTGAGGCCATTCATCAATAGTCCTGCCGCTATCCCGACGGGTAGACGTGTTACACCCTACTACCCTAGACCGAAGCTGGCCAGTGTGGGAAGTGCATGGCCAAGCAACGTGTTTTTTGTAAAACAAGGGATGTGAGTGCTTGTGAGGGCATGGTGGAGAAATGTACAAAAGGAGAGCACATTCCTTGAACACTTGGCCTGACGATTCGTCTGTACTTGTGCGAAACACCAATAAAACCCTAGATTTTAGTCGTCTACCGTGCCGAAGGCATGCCCAAGCATGCCATCACTGCTCATTGAAGTGATATAAGTGTGTGGTGTGTCATTGTGAGCCATTTTGCCAAGTTTGAGGCCATTCATCAATAGTCCTGCCGCTATCCCGACGAGTAGACGCGTTACACCCTACTACCCTAGACCGAAGCTGGCCAGTGTGGGAAGTGCATGGCCAAGCAATATTGTTTTTGTAAAACAAGGGATGCGAGTGCTTGTGACGGCATGGTGGAGCAATGTGCAAAAGGAGAGCACATTCCTTGAACACTTGGCCTTACGATTCATCCGTACTTGTGCGAAACACCCCTAAAACCCTAGATTTTAGTCGTCTACCGTGCCGAAGGCTTGCCCAAGCATGCCATCACTGCTCATTGGAGTGATATAAGTGTGTGGTGTGTCATTTTGAGCCATTGTGCCAAGTTTGAGGCCATTCATCAATAGTCATGCCGCTATCCCGACGAGTAGATGCGTTACACCCTACTACCCTAGACCGAAGCTGGCCAGTGTGGGAAGTGGATGGCCAAGCAACATGGTGTTTGTAAAACAAGGGATGTGAATGCTTGTGATGGAATGGTGGAGCAATGTGCAAAAGGAGAGCACATTCCTTGAACACTTGGCCTAATGATTCGTCCGTACTTGTGCGAAACACCCCTAAAACCCTAGATTTTAGCCGTCTACCGTGCCGAAGGCATGCCCAAGCATGCCATCACTGCTCATTTAAGTGATATAAGTGTGTTGTGTGTCATTCTGAGCCATTGTGCCAAGTTTGAGGCCATTCATCAATAGTCATGACGCTATCCCTACGGGTAGACGCGTTACACCCTACTACCCTAGACCAAGCTGGACAGTGTGGGAAGTGCATGGCCAAGCAACATGTTGTTTGTAAAACAAGGTATGTGAGTGCTTGTGAGGGCATGGTGGAGCAATGTGCAAAAGGAGAGCACATTCCTTGAACACTTGGCCTGACGATTCGTCCGTACTTGTGCGAAACACCCCTAAAACCCTAGATTTTAGTCGTCTACCGTGCCGAAGGCATGCCCAAGCATGGCATCACTTCTCATTGAAGTGATATCAGTGTGTGGTCTGTCATTGTGAGCCATTTTGCCAAGTTTGAGGCTATTCATCAATAGTCATGTCGCTATCCCGACGAGTAGACGCGTTACACCCTACTACCCTAGACCGAAGCTGGCCAGTGTGGGAAGTGCATGGCCAAGCAACATGTTGTTTATAAAACAAGGGATGTGAGTGCTTGTGAGGGCATGGTGGAGCAATTTGCAAAAGGAGAGCACATTCCTTGAACACTTTTCCTGACGATTCATTCGTACTTGTGCGAAACACCCCTAAAACCCTAGATTTTAGTCGTCTACCGTGTCGAAGGCATGCCCAAGCATGCCATCACTGCTCATTGAAGTGATATAAGTGTGTGGTGTGTCATTGTGAGCCATTGTGCCAAGTTTGAGGCCATTCATCAATAGTCATGCCGCTATCCCGATGAGTAGCCGCGTTACACCCTACTACCCTAGACCGAAGCTGGCCAGTGTGGGAAGTGCATGGCCAAGAAACATGTTGTTTGTAAGACAAGGGATGTGAGTGCTTGTGAGGGCATGGTGGAGCAATGTGAAAAAGGAGAGAATATTCCTTGAACACTTGGCCTAACGATTCGTCCGTACTTGTGCGAAACACCCCTAAAACCCTAGATTTTAGCCGTCTACCGTGCCGAAGGCATGCCCAAGCATGCCATCACTGCTCATTGAAGTGATATAAATGTGTGGTGTGTCACTATGAGCCATTGTGCCAAGTTTGAGGCCATTCATCAATAGTCCTGCCGCTATCCCGACGGGTAGACGCGTTACACCCTACTACCCTAGACCGAAGCTGGCCAGTGTGGGAAGTGCATGGCCAAGCAACATGTTGTTTGTAAAACAAGGGATGTGAGTGCTTGTGAGGGCATGGTGGAGCAATGTGCAAAAGGAGAGCACATTCCTTGAACACTTGGCCTGACGATTCGTCCGTACTTGTGCGAAACACCCCTAAACCCCTAGATTTTAGTCGTCTACCATGCCCAAGGCATGCCCAAGCATGCCATCACTGCTCATTGAAGTGATATAAGTGTGTGGTGTGTCATTGTGAGCCATTGTGCCAAGCGTGAGGCCATTCATCAATAGTCATGCTGCTATCCCGACGGGTAGACGCGTTACACCCTACTACCCTAGACCGAAGATGGCCAGTGTGGGAAGTGCATGGCCAAGCAACATGTTGTTTGTAAAACAAGGGATGTGAGTGCTTGGGAGGGCATTGTTGGGTCCGCAGCATAGAAAACAAAAAATTCCTACGATGAGAACTATACGCCAAGATCTATCTACTAGATAAAGAGCAACGGGTGGACATACATCCATGGAGAACTTACCCTCGAAGACAACGAGTTTTGTTAACGAGTAGGAACTCATGGTTGATGTAGTCGTACGCTTACCGATCTCAAGATCGTGTGGAAGTCCGAGCGCCGCAAATCAGCAGCGCAACCATCCTCGCACACATGTTCAAGCCACCGGGCCACCTCCACCTCCTCGCTCCAGTGATCCAGCGGAAGCAGCAACTCCTTCCAGACGAAATGCCACCGGGAACATGTATCTCGCTAATCCGAGACCATGGGGGAATAATTCTAGAGGGGGAGAGAGATCCTTCACAAGGAGGTGTGAGGATGAAGGAGGGAATGGGTGGCCTTTTATAGGAGGAGGGGGGTGCCCCCTCTCTCCATGGCCGGCGCATGGGGGGTGACCCCTCACCTCCCCCATTCATGTGGTGGTAACCCCTCCACATTAAAATGCCTCTTCACATTCCCTTTTAAAGTCTCCACTTTAAATGTATTAATTTTCTCCAAATTTAATGCTCTCTCATTTAATAAAACTCTTTTTATTAAATTTATTCAGAATTTTGTTAATTACTTTAATTAACAAACATTCACATATAGCCCCTTGCAATATTTCAATATCACATGCAGAACCACCTTCTGCAATTTTACCCGAAACAATTTCCGGTTTCTATTGAAACAATTCCTGTGCTTTGCAATTCTTTCGTCTGAAACATATGTGCTCCAAAATGGTGTCCGGTAACTCTTAAGTGTGCCACCCTACGGTTCGCGAATAATGCAGACATGATCGAGACCCTTCTCCGATCAATAATCAACAGCGCGACCTGGAGATCCGTACTGACTCCTAGACATTCAACGATGACTCCTGTGATCGTGAGAACCTTTAACGCTTGTAACTAAATCCCTTTGTCTCTCGATATATTACATGTCCGAGATTCGATCATCGGTATCTCCATACCTAGTTTGATCTCGTTACCGACATGCACTCTTTTCTCGTTCCCGTGATATAACATTCTAGTGATCACATCACTTGCTTGCAAGCTATCCTAATGTGATATCACCGAGAGGGCCTAGAGTATATCTATCCGTCATCTAGATTGACAAATTCCACTCTTGATCCATGAGCCTCAACATAACACCTTCGTAGTACTGAACCCATCTTTATAGTCACCCTGTTACGGTGTGACATTTGATGTTATCAAGATACTCTTCCGGTGTTAGCAATTAACATGATCTCATGGTCTAAGGATAAAGATTACTTCATATGATGTTATAGCAATATAAACATAATGACTTGATCGTAATGCTATACTTCGGATGAATGTTCATCACATCATTTCACAAATGCTGTGACCTTGTTATTAACAACATCCAATGTCCATGATCAGGAAACCTTGATCATCTTGTTAATCAACAAGCTAGTCTATAAGAGAGGCATAACTAGGAACCCTTTTTGTTTATTAAACACACATGTATTGATGTTTCCTATCAATACAATTATAGCATGAAAAATAAACATCTATCATATACAAGGAATACATAATAACAACTTTATTATTGCCTCTCAGGGCATATTTCCTTCAGTCTCCCACTTGCACTAGAGACAATAATCTAGTTTATATAGTGATAAATCTAACACCCATGGAGTTCTGGTGTTGATCATGTTTTGCCCTAGGGAGTACTTTAGTCAACGGATCTGCTACATTCAGGTCCGTGTGCACTTTACAAATCTTTATATCTCCATCCTTGACATTTTCGCGGATGGAGTGAAACCGGCGCTTAATATGCTTGGAATTCTTGTGAGACCTTGGTTCCTTGGCGTTGGCTATGGCTCCATTATTGTCACAATAGATCTCCATTGGGTCCAATGCACTAGGAACCACACCTAGTTCCATTATGAACTCCTTCATCCAAACCGCTTCCTGCGCTGCTTCTGAAGAAGCAACATATTCCGCCTCCGTCGTTGATCCAGCCACCACAGGTTGTTTGGAGCTCCTCCAACTAACTGATGTTCCGTTCAAGAGAAATACGTATCCGGATTGAGACTTAGAGTCATCCGGATCAGTGTCAAAGCTAGCATCGACATAACACTTAGCGACTAGCTCTTCTTCACCTCCGTATACAAGAAACATATCCTTAGTTCTTCTCAAGTACTTAAGGATATTCTTGACCGCTATCCAGTGTTCTGAACCTTGATCAGATTGGTACCTACTAGTCAAACTAATAGCATGTGCCACATTCGGTCTTGTACATAGCATGGCATACATTATAGAGCCTATGGCTGAGGCATAGGGGATCTTATCCATTATCTCTCTCTCTTCCGCCGTAGCCGGGCTTTGAGTCTTACTCAATGTCTTGCCTTGCAACATAGGTAAGTACCCCTTCTTACTTCCGCCCTTATTAAAGTTCTTTAATATCTTATCAAGGTGTGTACTCTACGATATCCCAATTAGGCGTCTTGATCTATCTCTATAGATTTTAATGCCTAATATATATGAAGCTTCACCAAGGTCCTTCATCGAAAATTTGTTGTTTAGATAACTTTTAACACTGTTTAAAAGATCTATATCATTTCCAATCAATAATATGTCATCCACATATAATATCAGAAATGCCACATTGCTCCCACTCACTTTCTTGTAAATACAAGCCTCTCCATAAGTTTGGACAAATCCAAACTCTTTGATCACCTCATCAAAGCGGAGATTCCAACTCCGGGATGCTTGCTTCAGTCCATAGATGGATCGCTGAAGTTTGCACACCTTATCAGCATCCTTAGGATCGACAAAACCCTTAGGTTGTATCATATACAACTCTTCTTCAATATTACCATTGAGGAACGCAGTTTTTACATCCATCTGCCATATTTCATAATTGAAATATGCAGCAATTGCTAACATAATCCTAACCGACCTAAGCATCACTACGGGAGAGAATGTCTCATCGTAGTCAACTCCTTGAATTTGTCGAAACCCCTTTGCGACAAGTAGAGCCTTATAGATGGTTACATTACCATCAGCATCAGTTTTTCTTTTGAAAATCCATTTATTCTCAATGACCCTTCGATCGTGAGGTAAGTCCACCAAGGTCCAAACCTGGTTTTCGTACATGGATTCCATTTCGGATTTCATGGCTTCTAGCCATTTGTTGGAATCAGGGCTCATCATCGCTTCTTCATTCGTCGCAGGATCATCTATTTCATCAATCATGAAATTCATAACAGGATTGCCGTATAGTGCAGGAGCTGCACGTGTCCTGCTTGACCTGCGAGGTTCGGTAGTGTCCTCTTTCAGAGTTTAATGATCAATATCATTAGCTCTCTCTTCATTAGGTGAAGTCAACTCCGAAACAACTTCTGGAGCTGCGCTACTCGCCATTTCATGAAGAGAAGGTTCAATAACCTCTTCGAGTTCTACCTTCCGACTACTCACACCTTTCGCGAGAAACTCCTTCTCAAGAAAGGATCCATTCTTGGCAACAAAGACCTTGCCCTCGGATCTGTGATAGAAGGTATACCCAATCGTTTCCTTAGGGTATCCTATGAAGACGCATTTTTCCGCTTTGGGTTCGAGTTTATCCGGGTGAAGTTTCTTCACATAAACATCGCATCCCCAAACTTTAAGAAATGATAGCTTAGGTTTGTTTCCAAACCATAATTCATACGGTGTCTTTTCAATGGATTTAGATGGTGCCCTATTTAAAGTGAATGCAGCGGTTTCTAGTGCATAACCCCAAAATGACAGTGGCAAGTCTGTCAGAGACATCATAGATCGAACCATATCCAATAAAGTACGATTACGACGTTCTGACACACCATTACGTTGTGGTGTTCCGGCAGGCGTGAGTTGTGAAACTATTCCACAGTCTTTCATATGTGTGCTAAACTCGTAACTAAGATACTCTCCTCCACGGTCGGACCACAGAAATTTGATCTTTCTGTTACGATGATTTTCCACTTCATTCTGAAATTCTTTGAACCTTTCAAAGGTTTCAGACTTATGTTTCATCAAATAGATATACCCGTATCTACTCAAATCATCTGTGAAAGTAAAAAAATAACGATATCCACCTCGCGCTGACACACTCATTGGTCCACACACATCAGTATGTATGATTTCCAATAAATCTATCGCCCGTTCCATTGAACCGAAAAAAGGCGTTCTAGTCATCTTGCCCACAAGGCATGGCTCACATGTATCAAATGATTCAAAATCAAATGATTCCAAAAGTCCATCAGAATGGAGTTTCTTCATGCGTTTAACGCCAATATGACCTAGACGGCAGTGCCACATATATGTAGATATATCATGATCAAGTTTAATCCTTTTAGCATCAACATTATGAATATGCGTAATACTACTAGTGAGATCCAACAGAAATAAACCATTCAACATAGGTGCATGACCATAAAAGATATTATTCATATAAATCGAACAACCATTGTTTTCAGACTTAAACGAATAACCACTTTGCATCAAACACGATCCGGATACAATGTTCATGCTCAGTGCAGGCACCAAATAACAATTATTCAGGTTTATAACTAATCCCGACGGCATATGAGAGGCAGCGTTCCGACGGCGATCACATCAACTCTTGATCCATTGCCAACCTGCATCGTGACCTCATCCCTTGCTAGTTGTCGCTTGTTCCGCAGCCCTTGAACCGAGTTACATATATTAGCAACCGATCCCATATCAAATACCCAGGTGCTACTGCGAGTACTAGTCAAGTACACATCAATAACATGTATATCACATATACCTTTGTTTGCCTTGCCGGCCTTCTTGTCCGCCAAATACTTGGGGCAGTTGCGCTTCCAATGGCCAGTCCCCTTGCTATAGTAGCACTCGGTGTCAGACTTAGGGCCATCTCGGGGTTTCTTTTCAGGCGCGGCAACAGATTTGCCGCCCTTCTTTCCCTTCTGCTTGCCTTTCTTGTCCTTCTTGAAACCGGTGGTCTTATTGATCATCAACACTTGATGTTCTTTCCTAATATCCACTTCTGCAGTCTTAAGCATTGACAGAAGCTCGGGAAGAGACTTCTTCATGCCCTGCATATTATAGTTCATCACGAAGCTCTTGTAGCTAGGTGGCAGAGATTGGAGAACACGATGTATGCCTAAGTCAATGGGAATCGTTATTCCCAAGGACACAAGCTTATCGGCGTACCCAGACATTTTGAGTACATGCTCACTAACGGAGTTGTTCTCTTCCATCATGCAACTAAAGAACTTTTCAGAAGCATTATAACTCTCTACGGCAGCATGGGTATCGAAAATCATTTTCAATTCTCCCATGGTATCAAAGGCATTGCCATTTTCGAAACGTTTTCGAAGTTCTGGCTCTAGCCCATATAGTATGCCGCAATGAACTAAGTTGTGGTCCTCCTGACGAGTTATATAGACGTTCATTTCCTCCTCGGGGGCATCAGGAGCTGGTGGGGGGCCTAGCGGCGCCTCTAGCACATATTGCTTTTGTGCAGTAGTGAGGAAAATCCTCAAATTCATAGCCTAGTTGGTGAAGTTGCCACCATTCGCAGCAAGCTTCTCTTTCTCCATGAACACATTGAAATTAAAAGCAGGTGGTGCCATCTATAACAGAATTTGTAAAATATATTTAGACTAAGTTTATGATAGATTGAGTTCAACTAATCCAAATTACTAATGAACTCCCACTCAAAAATGACATCCCTCGTGTCCTTTTGGTGATTACATGAACCAAATCCACTACACCAAGTCCGATCATCGCGTGAGTCGGTGTAGCTTCAAAGGCGAGCATCTATATGGGCATCATATCAACTATATGACTCATGCTTAACCTATCGGTCCGTGTTCCGAGGCCATGTCTGTACATGCTAGGCTCGTCAAGTAAGAACCTTAGTATTTGCGTGTGTAAAACTGTCTTACACCCGTTGTATGAAAGCGTAGAGTCGAGAACATCCGATCATCACGTGATGCCTCAAAACACGATCCACAAAACGGTGCATATTTAAGGAAGAACACATTTTATCTTGATATATAAATGAGGGATCATCTTATAATGCTACCAAAAGCGCCAAACTAGCAATATAACATGCTAATGTGTGAAGTGAGGTGATATGGTCCATGCATTTGATCTCTATCATTTGCATCGTGGTATGATCTTTATCATTCCTTTGTGTGCAAGGCCAAGGTCTATGGAACTTACAGGTTAAGTGAGTTGTAAGAGTATCTATCATACATCTACTTACAACAATACCATATCAAGACACTAGCCCAGCAACGATCTAAACTAGACGCCTCTAATTTATCAATTGCAAGTTTTACGTGGCTTAGGGCTTTCGGAGATAGAACCGGTCTTACCTACGAACATGAACCACAACAAGGATAACCAAGTTATTAGCAACTCGTTGTAAATCAGATATTGACTATAGTAGGAGAGACAGACACCCGCTAGCCACTTATGCAAAACTAGTTGCATGTCAGTCGTGGAACCGGTCTCATGTACGATGACATGTAAGGTTGGTCCGGGCCGCTTCATCCCACTATGCCACCAATATCCAAAGTACATAGAAGATGCAATAACATGATCATCATCGCCCACATATAAACATATGTGTACTACCCGTGCAAAGCACCTACGCATAGATCAGGCTCTGATACCATAGTTGGGTCCGCAGCATAGAAAACAAAAAATTTCCTACGATCAGAACTATACGCCAAGATCTATCTACTAGATACAGAGCAACGGGTGGACATACATCCATGGAGAACTTACCCTCGAAGACAACGAGTTTTGTTAACGAGTAGGAACTCGTGGTTGATGTAGTCGTACGCTTGTCGATCTCAAGATCGTGTGGAAGTCCGAGCGCCGCAAATCAGCAGCGCATCCGTCCTCGCACACACGTTCAAGCCACCGGACAACCTCCACCTCCTCGCTCCAGCGATCCAGCGGAAGCAGCAACTCCTTCCAGACTAAATGCCACCGGGAACATGTATCTCGCTAATCCGAGACCATGGGGGAATAATTCTAGAGGGGGAGAGAGATCCTTCACAAGGAGGTGTGAGGATGAAGGAGGGAATGGGTGGCCTTTTATAGGAGGAGGGGGGGTGCCCCCTCTCTCCATGGCCAGCGCATGGGGGGTGACCCCTCACCTCCCCCATTCATGTGGTGGTAACCCCTCCACGTTAAAATGCCTCTTCACATTCCCTTTTGAAGTCTCCACTTTAAATGCATTAAATTTCTCCAAATTTAATGCTCTCTCATTTAATAAAACTCTTTTTATTAAATTTATTCAGAATTTTGTTAATTACTTTAATTAACAAACATTCACATATAGCCCCTTGCAATATTTCAATATCACATGCAGAACCACCTTCTGCAATTTTACCCGAAACAATTTCCGGTTTCTATTGAAACAATTCCTGTGCTTTGCAATTCTTTCGTCTGAAACATATGTGCTCCAAAATGGTGTCCAGTAACTCTTAAGTGTGCCACCCTACGGTTCGCGAATAATGCAGACATGATCGAGACCCTTCTCCGATCAATAATCAGCAGCAGGACCTAGAGATTCGTACTGACTCCTACACATTCAACGATGACTCCTGTGATCGTGAGAACCTTTAACGCTTGTAACGAAATCCCTTTGTCTCTCGATATATTACATATCCGAGATTCGATCATCGGTATCTCCATACCTAGTTTGATCTCGTTACCGACATGCACTCTTTTCTCGTTCCCGTGATATAACATTCTAGTGATCACATCACTTGCTTGCAAGCTATCCTAATGTGATATTGCCGAGAGGGCCCAGAGTATATCTATCCGTCATCTGGATTGACAAATTCCACTCTTGATCCATGAGCCTCAACATAACACCTTCGTAGTACTGAACCCATCTTTATAGTCACCCGGTTACGGTGTGACGTTTGATGTTATCAAGATACTCTTCCGGTGTTAGCAATTACCATGATCTCATGGTCTAAGGATAAAGATTACTTCGTATGATGTTATAGCAATATAAACATAATGACTTGATCATAATTATATACTTCGGATGAACGTTCATCACATCATTTCACAAATGTTGTGACCTTGTTATTAACAACATCCAATGTCCATGATCAGGAAACCTTGATCATCTTGTTAATCAACAAGCTAGTCTATAAGAGAGGCATAACTAGGAACCCTTTTTGTTTATTAAACACACATGTATTGATGTTTCCTATCAATAAAATTATAGCATGCAAAATAAACATCTATCATATACAAGGAATACATAATAACAACTTTATTATTGCCTCTCAGGGCATATTTCCTTCAGGCATGGTGGAGCAATGTGCAAAAGGAGAGCACATTCCTTGAACACTTGGCCTGACGATTCGTCCGTACTTGTGTGAAAAACCCCTAAAACCCTAGATTTTAGCCGTCTACCGTGACGAAGGCATGCCCAAGCATGCCATCACTGCTCATTGAAGTGATATAAGTGTGTGGTGTGTCATTCTGAGCCATTGTTCCAAGTTTGAGGCCATTCATCAATAGTCATGTCGCTATCCCGACGGGTAGACGCGTTACACCCTACTACCCTAGAACGAAGCTGGCCAGTGTGGGAAGTGCATGGCCAAGTAACATGTTGTTTGTAAAAAATGGGATGTGAGTGCTTGTGAGGGCATGGTGGTGCAATGTGCAAAAGGAGAGCACATTCCTTGAACACTTGGCTTGACGATTCGTTCGTACTTGTGCGAAACACCCCTTAAACCCTAGATTTTAGCCGTCTACCGTGCCGAAGGCATGACCAAGCATGCCATCACTGCTCATTGAAGTGATATAAGTGTGTGGTGTGGCATTGTTAGCCATTGTGCCAAGTTTGAGGCCATTCATCAATAGTCATGTCGCTATCCCGATGCGCAAACGCGTTACACCCTACTACCCTAGACCGAAGCTGGCCAGTGTGGGAAGTGCATGGCCAAGCAACATGTTGTCTGTAAAACAAGGGATGTGAGTGCTTGTGAGGGCATGGTGGAGCAATGTGCAAAAGGAGAGCACTTTCCTTGAACACTTGGCCTAACGATTCGTCCGTACTTGTGCGGAACACCCCTAAAACCCTAGATTTTAGCTGTCTACCGTGCCGAAGTCATGCCCAAGCATGCCATCACTGCTCATTG
The DNA here is from genome assembly GCA_916181665.1 of Avena sativa. Classification (NCBI taxonomy): domain Eukaryota; kingdom Viridiplantae; phylum Streptophyta; class Magnoliopsida; order Poales; family Poaceae; genus Avena; species Avena sativa. Next base: position 534,044,742 of record OV702289.1, on the reverse strand, counting down.
AAGTGATATAAATGTGTGGTGTGTAATTGTGAGCCATTGTGCCAAGCTTTAGGCCATTCATCAATATTCATGCCGCTATCCCGACGGGTAGACGCGTTACACCCTACTACCCTAGACCGAAGCTGGCCAGTGTGGGAAGTGCATGGCCAAGCAACATGTTGTTTGTAAAACAAGGGATCTGAGTGCTTGTGAGGGCATGGTCGAGCAATGTGGAAAAGGATAGCACATTCCTTGAACACTTGGCTTGACGATTCGTCCGTACTTATGCGAAACACCCCTAAACCGTAGATTTTAGCCGTCTACCGTGCCGAAGGCATGCCCAAGCATGCCATCAATGCTCATTGAAGTGATATAAGTGTGTGGTGTGTCATTGTGAGCAATTGTGCCAAGTTTGAGGCCATTCATCAATAGTCATGCCACTATCCCGACGGGTGGACCCGTTACACCCTACTACCCTAGACCGAAGCTTGCTAGTGTGGGAAGTGCATGGCCAAGCAACATGTTGTTTGTAAAACAGGGGATGTGAGTCCTTGTGAGGGCATGGTGGAGCAATGTGCAAAAGGAGAGCACATTCCTTGAACACTTGGCCTGACGATTCGTCCATACTTGTGCGAAACACCCCTAAAACCCTAGATTTTAGCCGTCTACCGTGCCGAAGGCATGCCCAAGCATGCCATCACTGCTCATTGAAGTGATATTAGTGTGTGGTGTGTCATTGTGAGCCATTGTGCCAAGTTTGAGACCATTCATCAATAGTCATGCCGCTATCCCGACGGGTAGACGCGTTACACCCTACTACCCTAGACCGAAGCTGGCCAGTGTGGAAGTGCATGGCCAAGCAACATGTTGTTTGTAAAACAAGGGATGTGAGAACTTGTGAGGGCATGGTGGAGCAATGTGCAAAAGGAGAGCACATTCCTTGAACACTTGGCCTGACGATTCGTCCGTACTTGTGCGAAACACCCCTAACACCCCAGATTTTAGCCATCTACCGTGCCGAAGGCATGCCCAAGTACCATTACATCAGCAAACAGATACAACAGAGACAGCACAGTGGTACGTTCACTTGCTTTAAAAATTATTGTAACACACGGATACAGCAGAGACACACAGAGGATATGCCATTACATCAGCTACGCACATGGATTTTCATTTCTGCTAAATAAGCAACAGACAAAGGACAACTAACTATGCTATTATGCATTTTAGAAGAAGCACTACTTCTATTAGAAGATCAACCATAGAGACCAACTTCATCAGTACCAGTTCCTCATTCCCAGGCTTTAATGCTGCTCTTTCTTTTTTCCTTAGCTCCAGAGCTTCCCTCCTCTCCTATGCCCATCCATAAGCATCTATTGCTGCATCACCAGTCAGAATACCGTTCTCACACAAGTACTCCACGTACTTCAGCTCCCACCGCCAAAAATTGTATTTAGTCTGTAAAATTAGGAACATTGAATATCAAACATTTAATTTTGTATGAACACTGCTCATAGTGTAGGTAGATGCGCCATCGACTGCATGAAAATCAAATCAAAATACTTACCCCATGAGTTTTGCACTTGTAAAAGACCCAGCCATCATGGTCATCGGTGCCGGAGACGTGCCTATTGACGACGATGCCGCAGTCGGAGCAGGGAACCAGGGGAATGTAGGGCGGACGGTTCCGATTATGCGATGTGCGGGACGACCTTGAAACAGACATGGCGGCCAGTAAGGATCCAGACCAGGGCGACAACTCCGACGGTAGATGGCTCCGGCGGCAGCGCCACAATTATTTTGGGAAGGCGGTGAGAGGAAGTTAGGGTTTCTGTTTCTCTTATAAATAGCCAGGCCGCATTACCTGGGTGTCTTATTGGGCCGACCTTCATAGTTTTATTCCTCTTATAAAACCCAAACGTTATCCCTACACTGAAATACATTTCTATAAACCAGGGCTACCACCGCCGGCTAATCTTAGAGTCTCACATAAGAGTATTACCACAAATGCACCGTTGATGCCACACTAAAAGTGAAACTTTAATCAATGTAATGCAGCTAATCATTTAATATAACCCATTATCAACTAGCTAAAGAAACCCAAATACATATACATTCCATAGATTTCCTTGTTTTCCCTTGATGCCACCATTTCCCGCAAATACACAACCAGAGTACATATGCACAAGATTAAAAATATCAAGAACAAACCAGGTTAAACATGAAACAACCTTGTTAAGCACGAACATTAGATTGTTCAAACACAAGTTCAACCACATTAATTAACCAACTGCATCAAGTTCAACACATCACAGATAAACATAGTCTAAACATAACAACCATATTAGCAAAGAGATAGACAAGACACAATCTACGCATGGGGGAGGTGCTTCAGCAGGAACACGCCATAAGCGGCATGTTTGGTCTTCAGGTGGGGCTTATGCTTCTGGCTGCCAGTTCCATAGTAGGTAGCATGCTGCAGCATTCCCAGGTGGTCCTTTGGCATCTCCTTTTGAAAGCATCACGGGCACTTGTACTGCCCTGGGCCTAGAAGATAGGGGATGTCCCCAGCCTTGAGCTTCTTCAGCACAGCACGGCTCTTGCGGTCCCTATCCTCCACGTCACTCCTGACATCGTCTGACTCCTATGGAAATTTGTAAAATGAAATAAGGTTTACAATAATTACTCTATGAAATAAGACCATATGTGCCACATATTATACAACGGTAAACTTGAAAAATTGCTTTTTAATTGAACATTTAAAAATCATAACAGAATAGTTAATATGTCACACATATGAAGTTATATCAGAGCAGCATTATGTACAAATCAAATGTGTGGAGCAAAATAAAACATGATGGAAGCATTATTGCAACAAAAAATTATGCCTTACAAGCAGATTGATCGATCACACTTATTAATCTTAAATTGTATCACTACAGCATTAAATGCCAACTTAAGTTTGCAGCAGAACAACCCATGTGGTGAAAGTAGTAGTGTAGTAAATATTATAATCCTATGAAGCAGAATGTTGTATGACACGTAATAGTCTTAAGCTAGATCACATCAGCATTAACTATCAACTTATGTGTGGAGCATAAGAAAACAACTACTGAAAGTAGTAGTGCAACAAAAAGAATAAACCAATGAAGCAAGACAACAACAACTGTTACTAGTAGTACTACAACCAGGAATTTATGCATCTGTAACAAAACACATAAACTTTCAGCTCCAGAACTGCAACTACACAAATTCTTGATATGTTACAAATATTTTACAATTACAAATACAAAACAACTATCATGAATGTACTAGAACCATATGATCTATGTGAGACAAGCATTTCAAAAGACTAGCAAATTACCAAGGCAGACACTCTGACTATGAGTACATAGACAGAGTATATTTAGCTCAGTATAAAGTGATCAGATGATGTAATGAACTAAATTAATAAGAAAAGTAAATGATACCAAATACATTCTACACAATAATACAATAGTATAATGACATGCGCCTGGTACAGATCCCAATGTCTATTTTACTTAACTACTACAAGCAAATTCACAAACTAGCTATCCATGGTCACATTACCTAAATTTACAATCTTGAAGTGGTCGCAAGTAGAATCCATAAATCAATTATATGTGTAGATCAATACGCCGCAGCCCCATTCCATTTTCATTGCAAACAAAATGCCAGGTTCTTACTTGTCAGATCGTTCAAGACCAAAAACTCAAGCACAAAGGCCAAGCATAAGCTACATCATCTAGGCGCATGTAAACCTAGCACAGATTACAGATATCATAACATTCAAAGTAAGAGGAACCACTCGACGACCTAGCCTGCCAAATCAGAAGCCTACTTGATCCTACATCCATCAGAACCAAAGGGATCCTGGGGAAATCAGTAGCTAATCTACAGCGCATCAAACCTGGCACAAACTACCATCGCTAGGCGCATCTAACCCTACTAGCACCACAAACCCTAGCAAGAACAGGACGAGGCAGACCTCAGCGGCAAGAACACTAGGAGAGAGAGATCTGGACTTACCTCATCAGTGTCATTGCTGTCGGACTCACGGAAGGTCTCGACGTCGGCAGGCGAGTAGATCTTCTCCCCCCTCTCCTTCCTCTCCAGACGCAGCCTGTTCTTCAGGTTCTTCTTCTTCTTGCGCCTGATCTACGCCTCCATCTCGAACTTCCGCTTCATTGGATGCACACCGGAGTAGACGGCCAGCCCACCCAAGCCGGACCTCCCATTGCCGCCCTCTGCATCCGCGACCTGCATCCCCTTCTCCGCGTGCTCAGCGCCCGCAGCCACCTGCTTCCCCTTCTCCGTGTTGTCAGCGGGCGCCGCCACCTGCTTCCCCTTCTCCATGGACGGCCGCCGCGCTCGAGGGTTTTTGGAGAGACGGCTAGCCCGGGTTTGCTATCCAATTTGGGGAATTTCTGCAAGTGGTTGGAACGCAGACCAACTGACTATGCTACTTAAGGAAGCGGACGGTTCGGCAACCACGTGCACACGTGTATAATACGCGCCGGTGAACGGGCCGTACGGGCTTCTACGCGGGCTTCTACGGTTCGGTTTTTTCAGAGCAGATCCGAAAATTTCGGAAGGACGATCGTGCCCCCCGTCATTGAACTGTCCGCACGTATCCCAGCCGTCCATGTGTTTTCCCAAACTTTTGGTTTCCAGAAGGGTGCGCACTGAAGCAGAAACTGAAGCAGAAACGATATAATAATGGACGGTGGTAAGTAATAAAATTTCTCAAAACGAAGGAGACATTGACAACACCAGTGAAGCTACGTATCATTTCGGCCTAATCGCACCAAACTAGTCTTCTTATCTTCTAAGATTATTACAGTACTCCCTCCGGCCCAAATTAATTGACTCCGATTTGTCTAGATTCGAATGTATCTAGACATATTTTAGTGCTAGATACATCCAAATATAGGCAAATCCAAGTCAACTAATTTGGATCGGAGGGAGTACTACTAATAGATCTTGAACGACGTACGGAACCATAGCTTCATCCTGTCTTGTTTCTTAATGCTACTGGAGTACATACGGTGATGGCTCTGCAAAACGCACACAAAGACAGGCGTACGGTCAAATTAGAACACATAAATACATACTCTTGTCAACTTTATCTAAATACAGATGCATCTAGTCTAAATACTTAACTAGATATATATAAATCTAGACGGAGTTGAGAATATTAATATGAACAGAAGGCGTAGTTCATGAAGCCATGATATAAGGATTGAATTGATCCCAAAAAAACTAGTTACCTGACTATGGAGCATTCTCATGGGTAGGTGTGGCCCTCACCGGTGGCACCGGTCCTGCTCTCAGATCCATAAAAATATTAAAAATACCCCAAAATTTAAAGACGGCAATGCAATTATTCATATGTACTATAGATTACTAGTTGAATACCGTGCGTTGCTACGCACCAGATAATTTTTTTCATATATAGGGTGCAAATTGATTAGAAGCTTGTCACGTTTCTTTGAAGGATGAAGCTTGTCGCATTTTTGTAAACACACTCATGGCATATGTGTATTTTTCTAGTTATGTTGCGACAAACAAAACATAACCTCTCTTATGATGCCACCATGCATCCCTCATTCCCTTTCTCTCAGTTACACATTTCCTTATTGACCAAAGAATGTTACAAAGGCTTCGTATGCCCTCCTCATGTTACCTATTATTGTGTATGGTATCCATGTTTCCTTTTATCCCACCTGCCCCCAACTTCGTATATTGCTTTTACATAGCCTCATCCTTCGCGTCCTCGGCGGCAAGCTCTCTCCTCACTTTGAGTTCATGTGGGGCAGACGCATTCCTTCCAAGGTCAAGTTCTTTGCAACACCGTATGAAGGGTCGATCGAATCTGCTTTGCAAGAAAATCATTGAAGAGGCTGAGAGTGATTGCTCCTTGTCCGTCACGCCCCTAGAGACTGGCGCACACATCTTATTTGGTTGCCCCTTCGCCCATCACTTCTGGCCTCCCTAGTTTGGCTCGATAGTTGATGCCATAGTCGAGCTCTTGGAGTGGTGCTCCGCCCCTCCCCCTTCGGCCCTTCTACGCACTGCGACTACGCAGTGGCTCTTGTGCCTTTGGCACCTTTGGAAACATAGGAACGAGGTGGTATTTGATCATCTTGCCCCTTCCCTCTCTCCGATCAGGAAGAATTGCCGTGATGACGTTGTTCTGTGGAATCTGCGCCTACTAATTGAGCAACGGGTTGACGTCGATTTGTGGCTCACCTACTTCCTCTCCATGTGAATGGTGTGAGCTCTTCTTTTGTGGTTCGGTGTGTGTTCCAAGGCCCTCCCCTCGAGTTGGAGGTGTCCTTTTTCTCCCCCTTTAACCTTTCACCTTAGGGGTTTCACCCTTTCTTTTTGAAGAAATGATATATTCAGGTGGAGGCTTTGTCCTCCCCCGGTGACCACTCGAAAAAATAGCTTTGTCACCATTTTATCATTGGTCGTTTCCTAATCGCTCGCAATTTTCTTAATGCTAGTATCTTTCACGGGAGGTGCGAAATCTTAGCAAATTAGACCGTTGACCTAATAATCAAACATGACATGCCACGCTTGCAAGTTCTGCCCCTTTGCATTTATTGACAATGGTAAAGATGTGGCTAACTCAATTTTCCCCCACAACATAAAATTGTTCATCCCTCTTGCCATGAATCACCAATTATGCATGATGATATCCTCGAAAAATATGACATTTTTGGTCGAACATAGAGGCCGTATCATGATGCTCATATGCATTGCTATCTGCACAATATGGCACAGTTAATCTTAGCGATGGAATGAAACAATGTAACCAAATTTCATATCTGGAGTCTCAAATAGTAAAACGTTTCTCTTTGAATAAAACATGATCATCAAGCATTTATGCGTGTATGCAACAAACGTTATTTTTCTAGAAGATACCTTTTTTTGGGAACACAACAAACATTTTGGAGGTTCGTAGCTAGCCTAGTACCACAGCAAGACGACACATTCTAAACTATCACATCAGAGTGCATAACACAACACAATATGATCCAAAATATAGTAAAAGAAGTTGATATATAATCTATAATATTTAAAGGTAGATTAAATTCGGAGACACCCTACGATGATATTTGTCATATGCCCTTGCAGTCGTTAACTACGTACACGTTGGACATGGATAATGTAACAAAAAACACATTTTGCAAAAAAAAAACCGAGGTGCTTCAGAAGACAACATACAATGCAACATGGAAGGCAACTCTTTCACAACTATTGCCAGGCCTAATAATTCTTTTACTCCAGATTAAAAAACAAGCATGTTACTCCAACTATGCAAGTGACGTGCGACTGTCACCATGCGGTCATGCCCGCACATGAAAAGCTATCCCAGGAATATTGCACTAAAGACATAGCCAAAGAGGATGGAAATAGAAGAGAGTCTGAATCATCCACGCTCACCTTCCTAGTAGGTTATTGAATAATTCTTCCACTCACAAAATTGCCGCTCTTGAGATTATTGCTACACTGAAAGAGCGCAAATCTAGCAAAGAGAAACCTATTTCGTCTGGGTTACGCCTTGAACTACATATTCTATATAGAGTATTGTGCCTTTCTGTTCGATACAATGAATATTAATCGGGCATATAAGAGGGTAACAAAGTATGCCTTTGTTTTCTCGTTCACTCGTCATGGGATTTGTCTCTTCCTCTGTGACTCATATGTTAAGTAACTCCACATGTGTTGGACTCTTGGCATATATGTGGCACTATGCTTCTACGCCGTACTATATTAATTAACTAACTAAGCAATTACTTAAGCATTACACATTGATCTCCGATTTTATTTTTAACTAATTATTCATATGATAATCGGAACATGACCGTTTAACAATGGGGAAAAAGTTCAAGTATCTCAATTTAAGCTCACAATATCAGATGCTAGTATATTCAACATGTCGGACGCTAAGACACCCCATTTTCCTCCAGGCACAACATGTCGGATGCCCTCAAGAATCTTGGAATCGATCGCCAAGTAGGCTAATCGGCCGGGATTCTGATCTGGCACCCGTAATTAGCTCCTATTTTCTGTCAAAGCAACTGTAATATTTTGCAATCATTCTAGATTCTTCACAAAATCAACAACGTAGAATTTTCACTCCACGCCAAACTCTTCTTTGACGAGCTGTTCGCAAGGTAAAAATAAAAACCATGCGCAGATCAAAATACTCCTATGTCAAAAGCACAAATGGCATGACATCCTTATCTAATCTATCTACTCCCTCCGTCTCAAAATAGTTGTCTCAAGTTTATCAAAATTTGGATGAATCTATATGCTAAATAGTCTCTAGATTCATCCAAATTTTGATAAATCTGACGACTCTATTTTGAGACAGAGGGAGTATTTGATATAAGAAGGGAATAGCCCTGTTATAACGATGGTAATATTTTTCCTCATACCTCCAAACATTAACTGCTGCTAGTAGTGTCATCACCCTTCGAGGTTTGCCTGCAGTTAGAGATGTCTCCCTCCATATCGCATAGGAGATCGACCGTGCAACTATGCGCTGCTTCTCCAGAAGGGATGTCGGGATGGATGGTATAGCCTCACTCGGCACTTTGGCATTGGCAGCAGTAGGGACGGCGTCCACGAGTTGAACTCGCGTGACTTGTGGTGATCTCCATCGGCAGTCTGAGTGAATTATGTCTCACGGATACGAAGTGATCAGGTGAGATAATAACTAATGTCAATAGGAAGGAACTGAAAAATCAAAAAAAGGAGATCAATTCAGCAACAAAAAAACTCACATCCTAGAAAGAAGTGAATGATAAGGAAAAATCATACCGTACCACCGTTGAAGTGTTGGAGAATGGAGATCAAGGAACAAGATGTGACAACAAAAGCCATAGCCTTCTCCTGCCAAGCCACCTCATGTCTTACATATTGTCTTGTCACCCTCGATGCAGGGCTCCCTCATAAATAAAGTGGCACCATCATCCTTCTAGTTGATCATTAACAAATACCTATAGTTGTTACACGTAATTAAATAGTGGAAGGTGGAATCAAAACGTCGAACCTCCACGTTGGTCCTAGACCCTGTTTGTCCCCGTTGATCTTCCAATTGTCAATTTGATTTAGCCGTCGAATCTCGCCCACAAACAGATCCGGCATGGCTCGATTAGACCGAGTCTGATTGACCCGATCGGGTGAAAATTGAATCCTCGTGTAGAGAGGAGAGGCCACGACGGCAATGGGGAAGTGGTGTATTATCTGGTTCTGGTGTGATAAAAATGGAGGAACATATGGTTGGGTGCGTCGTCTTCTAGGGTAGATGGAACCAATTGATCAAGGACGCTGCCCGCTCGCATACCAGTATTGAGAGAAATCAGGGGGAGTTAGTGGATAGGAAGGCGAGTAACAAACTGTAGGTGATTGTTCAAAAAAAAATCTCTATGTGAGGTAACTAACTAACACCAATAAGAAGCCCGGCTGAATAAAGACACTTGCAGTTTCTCAACAATGGTCTGATGGTGGAATGCCTAGCGTAAGTTTGTTAGCCAATTAGTTATGGTCTAAAAAGTAGAGACTTTTTGTTGTTAAGATAGAAAAATTTGTTTTGGTGGTGGAGTTTGACGTGCGGAATATGAAGGAATAGGAGAGTTTGTTTCAGTGGTGGAGAAGATATAGGAGCTAAAAAGTAGGTGTGTTTTGTTTTTGCGGTGGTATTTTCGCACTAATTTTGTCGAAGTGTGACACCACCACTTTGCTTTTAATAGTAAAGAGTGTTATCAGTATACTGACAAGACAAATAACTTACCATCGCAACCTCCAAATGCACCCGGGCCGTCATTTTTACAGATACCCAGGAGACGAAAGAAGTTTTCTCCATCAATGGGTGCGGACAAGAGCTTGTCGAGGTTGCCGTTGTCGAACTGGCACATGCAGACGGGCACGTCTTCGAAGAGTGACTTGAGGCCGTCACAACACTTGCCTGGGAATGGAGGCAGCGGGGTGGTGTTGTTGGTGATGAAGTCCTTTGCATGGCATCAGCCCCATCAGCGATGGTAGACACTCCTTGGGCTGCAGCTTATATGGGGTCGGTGGCACTGGTGCACTAAACGGCCAGAAGAAGCAGAAGGGTAGTGCCCTCGAGTTATGCCACTTGGATGAAGGGGGCTCGGCCCTGGCGGCCGCAGAAGGTGTGAGGACCGAAACTTAACTTCCGGACCCTCCTGTGTTTATTCATCAATTTCAAGATCAATGTTGATGACACAGCGAAATGTATATCATTGCAGACGTACAAAAGTAATTTATTACAAAGTCTGGATAACAACATAGTAAAATGTCTACTGACATTTATTACATCCAGAAAACACAGTGGAAATATAAAACGCGTAGTGACTCCATCTCAGCCACAAGCAGTCGATGTAGTCCACGAGGCCTCACTCATCGGCGTCATCATAGTAGTCGTAGTCCTTCCCTTCATAGTACTCTGAATTTTAACAAAAGTATTGCCATGAGTACATAAAGTACTCAACATACCCCTTATGCAAAACCTGATATAGCTACATATGGCTTTATGTGGAGGTCATATGGTTCTTTTGCATAAAAGCCAATTTCATTTGCAACTGATAGAAGTTTTGATAAAAGCAGGTTTAGACGAAAACATGTTTTATCATCAATGTGGTTTTTCTCATCATTGTGGTTGTCCTCGACAACTCACCTACATCATCAGATTCCAAGAGGAGAATAGGGGCAAAGAGAAAAGTAGCAAGACAGGTTCCCGTATGTCAAGAAAGATTCATGTGTCGTCCATGACCGTGGACACGGCTATTCGAATAGTTTAAACTCTGCAGAGGTTGTACACTTTTTCCACATGACACAATCCCGTCCTGACGCCCACCAGCCGTCGCTGGTTTAATACACACAATTGGTGTACCGGCAGAGAGATTGTGACAAGGTCTTTTAGCTAGATCCCCCAAAAATGTGACATGCCCACCGGGTATGGCACACGGAACTGAGAGTATGTTCCCCAACCGGTCCCCCCATCTATGCCGAAGGCTCCCCCGCAGGCAAACACATCATCGGCGGTACGGCGACATGGACACCTAAGGCTGACTAACTTACTTGACCAAGCCAGTGCCCATTATAGCATGTGGTTGTACGGTGGTCACAATCTTCAAATCTAAGACTTATTAGGCCCTCATGCGCCACAAACGACGGATTGCCCATTCAACTAGTGAAGGGCAGCCAATCGCTCCTTCCTTTGATCCAGCTGTCGCCCACGCTTGTATTTAGATGGTAAGTTTCACCCAGAGTAGAATAGAGTAGAGGAAGAAACAACGACTATTCAGCTTAGCTCAACAAGTTTCAAAAGTATATATGTGATCTGAGGGTCACCCAATTCCTCCGAAAAGAGGAGATCAAGAATCCTAAATATTATTTAGCATGGCTAAGCAATTCTACTCTACAGGATTAATATATAATCTCTACTCAGGGTTGTGTATGGCGACAGGTGTATCAAGGTATGTGGGTAACCAAAATAACAGTAATATTTGTAAAACAATAATAACATGCACTAGTAAAACATGGATTAATTATGAAAGGGGCATGCCTTGGTTGATGAATACTTCTTCTTCAGTAAGCTGATTATGTCCTCATCCAAACTCGTCACTCCCTACTCGTATAACAATAGCAATGACAACCAAATAAATACCAAGGCAATAAATACCAAATGAAATACAAATCAAAATGGATGGATGTGTAGGTGTAGAATAGGGCATAGGACAATTTGGATAGAATTGAGAAAGTGAGTTGTTATAACTCAAATATGAATCAATCGAATGGATATCTCGGATTCTAGGATGCTAGGATAGATTATCTCAATATAATGTTCTGATAAGGTATATGGATAGGATTGCTAGGTTTAGACAGCTTGAGGTATATTGGTTGGTCTACCATTCTAAACTAATAATAACACATGACACTAATACTTAAGAAAGATTGCCACTATAGGTGGCGTAGTTTTATTATGTGATGCACAAACAATCTACCGACTAGTCTATAACTACTCATGGGATAGAAGTTTAATGAAATATCTACCCTATTCTCACACCATATAAACATACAACAAGAACAATCCAATGTATGAATATAACAATATCAACCAAGTATATAACAATGTTAATCATAGATTGTAAGATGAACCACTAGATATGCTAGACATGCATAGCTAACCATAAATATAACTAGAAGGGAACATGAATAAATATAGAGCATGACAAGCGATCATATTAACAAACGACCACAATTCATTGCATGAACATATCAATACCAATATATGGGAAAACAATATATACTAAAAATGGATTGGAACATCGAACACATGTGATAATGACTCGCTCTAAGATTTAAAGACACGAACTAAAATTGGATGATATGGACCACAAACTATATGTTAGCTAGCCACAAGAATTAAGCATACACAAGTATATATGAATCAATCGACATGCTACTGTAACCTCACATGCAATAATAATTAACTAAGATTAGAATACCGCGTACATGAGATAATGCGCAACACCCTAAGTTCAACGACATGAACCAAGCAAGGTAGAATTAACAATAACAGGGCATCAATGTAACAACTAGTGTCACGCTACTAATTTACCGTATACCATAAAATAATAGCTACGATTATTCTAGTATAATAAGCAGAGTAAGCAAATAAACTGTACTACTCTATATTTACCAACGACCTGACCTGACTAGCTACCAGACTAGGCATATATGTGCGATGGATTTACAAAAGCTAATGTGAAATGGACAAGAACCAACGAGCAAAAGGCAACTGATTCAAAGTGATGTACGGAATATATCTAGACAAAGATGAAATACCCAATTACCTAGCAGTAGTACACTACAACAAATAATCATAGCAGCTACATGTTTATTCCATCAACCAGGGAAATATATCTAAACATCGATTGGTATAATTACACTAATCTATGTCTAGCGGAACACATGCAAACAGTGCATCAATGCATATGGAAGCTACATGAAACATATCAACATGCATCCGATTCAAGTGATGCAAATAATTCAAACTAGACACATAAATCCTAAATAGCTAGCAGCGGTACACTTGGCCAAAATTGAAATACTCAGACATTCAGCATACGCCTAAGTAATGTACACGAACTAATGATCCCTAGAGAAAAATAAACCTACTTAAAACTAGAAGAAACAGTGTTGCAAACAGAATTTACAGGAACATGAGCGTATGCCACCAGGTTACGAACTCTTTTCCAAACGGTTTGATAAACATCAAAAGTATTCGGATCTAACGTAGATGGTGGATTTCTAGAATAATCTGGATGTTTTGTAAGTTGGGATCGGGCTCATCGGACAAGTGCTTGGTGGTCTAATCTGTCTATGCCACCGATCAGCGTTCGGTTCATCGGCAGCCGCGAGAACTATAAAACTAAGAGCAGCGACTATGTCTAGGAGTTAGCCATGAACATAGGTAGTAGCTAGGTGCAAGGATTTCAGCTAGAGCTCACCGAATACGACACGGTCGTCCGAGGAAGACGGTGAACTGAGATAAAACGGCGGCGGAGTGTGTCGTCGGTGATCAGCGGTTTGTCCTTCTAGTGCGATGGATCAGCCCTGCTCCTCCTCTTGGTCACGCTGCAACAGCAACTCGTCCTTCTGTTGCTGAAGTCATCGGAAAAGCGAGCGGTGCTCGACGTTGATCTAAGTTGGAGCTCCACGAGAGTAGTTCATGGGGCGAGCTATGGATCGGGTAGCGGCAGGGACGAGAAAGGAGATGTAGGAGCGTCGGTTTGTGGCTATATAGGAGGATGACGGTGTGTTCTTATTGATGTAATTGAAGGGTGGATGAATGGAGGGAAACGGCAGCAGTTTCCGGTGCGAGGCGTTTTGGATGGCTCCTTCTCTGGTTGTTCACGCGTTGTGTGTGGTCGTGCGGGAAGATGAAGAAAAGTGAGGCGTTTCAGCTGGCTATTGATGTGCTTTATCGTGCGTGTGTGTGCATGCGGGACAGAGAAAATAATCTGTGTGTCGCTTGGGCTAGTTGAGATGCTGGACACGAATGCTTCACTCGGTCTAATAATCCAAGTAGTGGCGAACCTACGGGCCATCCAGGTATGTGTATTGTGTTGGGACTCTGTCCCCGTGAGTGGTCGAGCAAGGTGCTGGCCAGCAGCTACGTTGGGTTGACTGGCTGCATGGTTTCGCTTGGAGGGTCTTCAGGTACTAGCTCGATCAGCTTGGTGAGTGAGTGCATCGGTAGAGATAAAATCCCAAAATAAAAATAAAAATAAAAGAGGACACGAGAAAGGTAGTAGCAATGTGATGGGTGGAGCCTGCCATGCATGCATCGGCTTGTATATGCATATATATACTGGGTCTAGAGAGAACTAGAAAGAGAGTCTCACATATACGTATCTGGTACAATGGAGTTTGGCATGGACGACAAAGAAAGAGAGAAGATGAGTTACTAACCTAAACGTATATATATACACTAATTGGACATATAATTGCATGTTTAGGCCAAAAAAGGATCTGTTTGAAAAGAGTCAAATAAGAAGCAAATTGGCAATTTAAAAGCACATCCAATTAACAATACTAAAAGTATTTAGAGAAATTTTATCCTTATATATGTCAAATTAATTCCAGGGAATTAATTTTAGGAACTCCAAATAAAACAAAAAGAAAAGCTCAGAGAAGCATAGTTCAATATGTTGAAGCAAAGAAAAAAAATTGCAATCCAACTTGAAGGACCCATAAAACAAAAATTCTATTCACGGTCGATTAAAATCATATTAGAGTCGATTGTGTATGAAATTTTAAGTTAAGCTTAAATTAATTGAACGAAATTTTTCGGTCCTCATTTTTAGATAAAAGTTTTTTAAAAAACTCTAAAAATCAGTGTGTTACAAATCTACCCCCCTTAACAGAATCTCGTCCCCGAGAGTCGGGCTCACTACAGAATGGGTTCTGGGTGGCTCCTCGGCTTATGGATCATGGGTTGCTCGGCTGATCTCCTGCTTTCTTCTTGGCTTGGCTTTGATCAGTATGAGGTTGTAGCTACTACAAGTGGCATTGCTTTAGATTCTTCAATCATATTCTTGAGACTGACTAGCATGTATTCATTGCATTTCTTGATCTCACATTGCACCATAGAGTTAAATGAGCATGGTATATGATAATGATATGTTGATTCGCAAACAAACCAATCCAACTCTAGATGTAGGCATTCTCCAAGCAGGTACCTTCCATTATCGTTAGGAAAACTTTCGGTGTCCTTAGGAAGTGATTCCAATCTCATCTAGAAGTTTGCATGCATATTTCATCCTCCTTGATTCGTATGGAACATGGGAGCAATAGTCTTCGGTGTACGTAACATGTGATTCTTTTCCTCCTCTACGGCCATGAGAGCTTTAGTACTTAGTACCATCATCAAATTCTACTTTTTTCCAAGGGTTCATACGTAAGAGGGAATAACATAAGATGTGTAATAGAACCTTTTTTTGAGGGGTATACAAGAATAAAACATGAGAAAAGGAAAAATACTACAAAAGAACAATTCAGAAGAACCAATAGTTTCTTTGAA
This sequence comes from Avena sativa, assembly GCA_916181665.1. Lineage (NCBI taxonomy): Eukaryota > Viridiplantae > Streptophyta > Magnoliopsida > Poales > Poaceae > Avena > Avena sativa. The sequence goes on along the minus strand of OV702289.1, from coordinate 534,029,114 downwards.
ATTGCAGAGGTTTTAGCATGACTACATAGGAAAATGTGCCAAAGGCCAAAAATATGCAGACCTTGCTGAAGCAAAAACTTTTTGTTGTCTAACGTTATACTATATAGCTACCAGGGATCTATCTAACCTTATTCTATATGGTTTTCTGGTCTCAACAAGTCTTGGTGTTAATCTTCGACATTGAAGAATGCAGAGTGTGGTTGAAGACTCTTGACTCCTTGAGTTCTTGAAAAGTCTTCTCGTGGATAGGGCATGGTATACTAGAGAAGTGTTTAGGTAAGAAGAATTTGAACACAATGTTAAATAAGAGAAGACAAGGAACTAGAATAGTCAAGAATTAGACTACTAGATTTTCAAAAATAGTTTTTACTTTTTGCAAATAGTGTCTAAGGCTTTCCATTTCTAACTAAGGCCACGTGACTAGGTCGACATCGGCTCTGATACCACTTCTGTGAGGACCGAAACTTAACTTCCAGACCCCCCCTATGTTTATTTATCAATCCCAAGATCAATGTTGACGACACAGCGAAATGTATATCATTGCAAACATACAAAAGTATTTTATTACAAAGTCTGGATAACAACATAGTAAAATGTCTACTGACATTTATTACATCCAGAAAGCACAGTGGAAATATAAAACGCGTAGTGACTCCATCTCAGCCACAAGCAGTCGATGTAGTCCACGAGGCCTCACTCATCAGCGTCATCATAGTAGTCGTAGTCCTCCCCTTCATAGTACTCTGAATTTCAACAAAAGTATTGCCATGAGTACATAAAGTACTCAACATACCCCTTATGAAAAACCTAATATAGCTACATGTGGCTTTATGTGGAGGTCATATGGTTCTTTTGCATAAAAGCCAATTTTATTTACAACTGATAGAAGTTTTGATAAAAGCAGGTTTAGACAAAAACATGTTTTATCATCAATGTGGTGTTTCTCATCATTGTGGTTGTCCTCGACAACTCACCTACATCATCAGATTCCAAGAGGAGAATAAGGGCAAAGAGGGAAGTAGCAAGATAGGTTCCCGTATGTCAAGAAAGATCCATGTGTCGTCCATGACCGTGGAGACAACTATTCGAATAGTTTAAACTCTACAGAGGTTGTACACTTTTCCCACACGACACAATCCCGTCCTGACGCCTACTAGCCGTTGCTGGTTTTATACACACCAATTGGTGTACCGGCAGATAAAAGTTTTTTTGAAAACTCTAAAAATTAGTTTGTTACAAATCTACCCCCTTAACAGAATCTCGTCCCCGAGATTCAGGCTCACTACAGTATGGGTTCTGGGTGGCTCCTCGGATTATGGCTGATGGGTTGCTCGGCTGATCTCCTACTTTCTTCTTGGCTTGGCTTTGATCAGTATGAGGTTGTAGCTACTACAAATGGCTTTGCTTTAGATTATTCAATAATATTCTTGAGGTTGAGTAGCATGTATTCATTGCATTTCTTGATCTCACATTTCACCATAGAGTTGAATGATCATGGTATATGGTAATGATATGTTGATTCGCAAACAAACCAATCCGACTCTAGATGTAGGCATTCTCCAAGCGGGTGCCTTCCATTGTCGTTAGGAAAACTTTCGGTGTCCTTAGGAAGTGATTCCAATCTCATCTAGAAGTTTGCATGCATATTTCATCCTCCTTGATTCATATGGAACATGGGAGCAATAGTCTTCGGCGTAGGTAACATGTGATTCTTTTCCTCCTCTACGACCATGAGAGCTTTAGTACTTAGTACCATCATCAAAGTCTACTTTTTTTCCAAGGGTTCATAGGTAAGAGGGAATAACATAAGATGTGTATAGAAGCTTTCTTTGAGGGGTATCCAAGAATAAAACACGAGAAAAGGAAAAAGACTACAAAAGAACAATTCAGAAGAACCAATAGTTTCTTTGAAATTGCAGAGGTTTTAGCATGACTGCATATGAAAAGGTGCCAAAGGCCAAAAATATGCAAACCTTGCTCAAGCAAAAACTTTTTTTGTCTAACGTTATACTATATAGCTACCAGGGATCTATCCAACCTTATTCTATATGGTTTTCTGGTCTCAACAAGTCTTGGTGTTAATCTTCGACATTGAAGAATGCAGAGTGTGGTTGAAGACTCTTGACTCCTTGAGTTCTTGAAAAGTCTTCTCATGGATAGGGCATGGTATACTAGAGAAGTGTTTAGGTAAGAAGAATTTGAACGCAATGTTAAATAAGAGAAGACAAGGAACTAGAATAGTCAAGAATTAGACTACTAGATTTTCAAAAATAGTTTTTACTTTTTGCAAGTAGTCTCTAAGGCTTTCCATTTCTAACTAAGGCCACGTGACTAGGTCGACATCGGCTCTGATACCACTTCTGTGAGGACCGAAACGTAACTTCTAGCCCCCCCTGTGTTTATTCGTCAATCCCAAGATCAATCTTAACGATACAGCGAAATGTATATCATTGCAGACGTACAAATGTAATTTATTACAAAGTCTGAATAACAACATAGTAAAATGTCTACTGACATTTATTACATCTAGAAAGCACAGTGGAAATATAAAACGCGTAGTGACTCTATCTCAGCCACAAGAAGTCGATGTATGATGACCCACAAGTATAGGGGGTGTATCGCAGTATTTTCGAGGGAAGTGAAACCCAATTTATTGATTCGACACAAAGGGAGCTAAAGAATATTTATAAGCCTTAACAACTGAGTTGTCCATTCAGCTACACCTGGAAACAATCTTCCTCACAGCAGTTTATCAGTAGCAACAGTTTGGTAGTAGGAATAGCAAAGTAACAGTAGTAGTAAAGCAAAGACAGTAGTAACAAAAGCAGTAAACAGTGGGATTCGAGTACGGTAGGCATAGATATGGATGGACGGGAGTTGCATGGACAAGACAATTCACATAGCAATCAGAACATAGGGCAATTGCAGGTAAATAAGATAAAGCATACAAGTACTAGACAATCCTAGGCATGTGTTCCATATATAGTCATACGTGCTCACAATGAGAACTTGCACAACATCTTTTGTCCTACCAGCCCGTTTGCAGCGGGGCCTCTAGGGAACTACTGGCAATTAAGGTGCTCCTTTTAATAGAGCACCGGAGCAAAGCATTAACACTCCGTGAACACATGTGATCCTCACATCAAAGCCTTTCCCTTCCGGTTATCCTGATTTCTGTCACTTTGGGGCCAAAGGTTCCAGACAACGACGTGTGTATACAACTTGCAGATAAGACCCAAAACAATACTATCATAATGAATCAATAACATGTTCGGATCTGAAATCATGGCACTCGGGCCCTAGTGACAAGCATTAAGCACAACAAGTTGCAACAAAGTCATAAAGCACTAATAAAAGATACTAGGCACCATGCCCTAACAATCTGATGCCATTACATGAACGATCTCATCCAATCCCTACCATCCCCAAAGCCTGCGGGGGATTACTCACTCATAGATGGGGGAAACATGGATGGTCGATGGAGAAGCAATGGTGATGATGATGGCGATGATCTCCTCCAATTCCCCGTCCCGGCAGGGTGCCAGAACGGAGTTTCTGGTGCTGTTTCGTGGAATCTGGTGGTGGCGGCGGAGCGGAACTCCTTCTGGAAAAACGTCGAACCTCCCAAAGTTTTTAGGTCAGAAGGCTCCTTATAGGCGAAGAGAGAGGCCGAGGGGGTGCCTGGGGGTCCACACCACCCCCTGGCGCGGCCTGGCCTGGCCCGCGCCACCAGGTGGTGTGGCCACCCCAGGGCTCTTCTCCGTCTCGTATTCTGACTCCTGGAGTCTTCGGGTGAAATAGAATTTTTGACATATTTTCTGGAATTTTTCCTAATAGTTGATTACTGAACAAAAAGTAGACACCAAGGCAATTCTGCTGAAAACAGCGTCAGTTCGCATTAGCTGCATCCAAATCACACAAGTATAGAGGAGAAACAATAGCAAAAGTGTTCGGAAAAGTAGATACGTTTTGGACGTATCAATGTAGTCCACGAGGCCTCACTCATCAGCATCATCATAGTAGTCATAGTCCTCCCCTTCATAGTACTCTGAATTTCAACAAAAGTATTGCCATGAGTACATAAAATACTCAACATACCCCTTATGCAAAACCTGATATAGCTACATGTGGCTTTGTGTGGAGGTCATATGGTTCTTTTGCATAAAAGCCAATTTTATTTGCAACTGATAGAAGTTTTGATAAAAGCAGGTTTAGACGAAAACATGTTTTATCATCAATGTGGTGTTACATCATCAGATTCCAAGAGGAGAATAGGGGCAAAGAGGAAAGTAGCAAGACAGGTTCCCGTATGTCAAGAAAAATTCATGTGTCGTCCATGACCATGGACACGGCTATTCGAATAGTTTAAACTCTGCAGAGGTTGTACACTTTTCCCACACGACACAATCCCGTCCTTACGTCCACCAGCCGTCGCTGGTTTAATACACACCAATTGGTGTACCGGAAGAGGGATTGTGACAAGGTCTTTTAGCTAGATCCCCCAAAGATGTGACATGCCCACCGGGTATGGCGCACGGAACTGAGTGTACGTCCCCAAACAGGTCCCCCCATCTGTGCCGAAGGCTTCCCCGCAAGCAGACACCTCAAGAGCGGTACGGTGACATCGACACCTAAGGCTGACTAACTTACTTGACCAAGCCAGTGCCCATTATAGCATGTGGTTTTACGGTGGTCACAATCTTCAAATTCAAGATTTATTAGGCCCTCATGCGGCATGTACGACGGATTGCCCATTCAACTAGTGAAGGGCAGCCAATCGCTCCTTCCTTTGATCCAGCTATCGCCCACGCCTGTATTTAGATGGTAAGTTTCACCCAGAGTAGAATAGAGTAGAGGAAGCAACAACGGCTATTCATCCTAGCTCAACAAGTTTCAAAAGTATATATGTGACCTGAGGGTCACCCAATTCTTCCGAAGAGGTGAGATCAAGGATCCTAAATATTATTTAGCATTGCTAAGCAATTCTACTCTACAGGATTAATATAATCTCTACTCAGGGTTGTGTATGGCGACAGGTGTATCAAGGTATGTGGGTAACCGAAATAGCAGTAATATTTGTAAAACAATAATAACATGCACTTGTAAAACATGGGATAATTATGAAAGGGGCATGCCTTCGTTGATGAATACTTCTTCTTCAATAAGCTGATTATGTCCTCATCCAAACTCGTCACTCCCTACTCGTATAACGATAGCAATGACAACCAACTAAATACCAAGGCAATAAATACCAAATAAAATACAAATCAAAATGGATGGATGTGTAGGTGTAGAAAAGGACATAGGAAAATTTGCATAGAATTGAGAAAGTGAGTTGTTATAACTCAAATATGAATCAATTGAATGGATATCTCGGATTCTAGGATGCTAGGATAGATTATCTCAATATAATGTTCTGATAAGATATATGGATAGGCTTGCTAGGTTTAGACGGCTTGAGGTATATTGGTTGGTCTACCATTCTAAACTGATAATAACACATGACACTAATACTTAAGAAAGATTGCCATTATAGGTGGCGTAGTTTTATTATGTGATGCACAAACAATCTACCGACTAGTCTATAACTACTCATGAGATAGAAGTGTAATGAAATATCTACCCTATTCTCACACCATATAAACATACAACAAGAACAATCCAAGGTATGAATATAACAATATCAACCAAGTATATAACAATGCTAATCATGGATTGTAAGATGAACCACTAGATATGCTAGGCATACATAGCTAACAATAAATATAACTAGAAGGGAACATGAATAAATATAGAGCATGACAAGCGATCATATTAACAAACAACCACAATTCATTGCATGAACATATCAATACCAATATATGGTAAAACAATATATACTAAAAATGGATTGGAACATCGAACACATGTGATAATGACTCACTCTAAGATTTAAAGACACGAACTAAAATTGGATGATATGGACCACAAACTATATGTTAGCTAGCCACAAGAATTAAGCATACACAAGTATATATGAATCAATCGACATGCTACTATAACCTCACATGCAATAATAATTAACTAAGATTAGAATATCGCGTACATGAGATAATGAGCAACACCCTAAGTTCAACGACATTAACCGAGCAAGGTAGAATTAACAATAACAGGGCATCAATGTAACAACTAGTGTCACACTACTAATTTACCGTATTCCATAAAATAACAGCCACGATCATTCTAGTCTAAGAAGCAGAGTAAGCAAACAAACTGTACTACTCTATATTTACCAACGACCTGACCTGACTAGCTACCAGACTAGGCATACATGTGCGATGGATTTACAACAGATAATGCGAAACGTGTTATATGTTGATCCAAATTCTACAAAGTATAGGCCAACTTCTGACGAGTGGAGCGAGGCCCGTCGCCGGGAGGCTTGGGCGGAGGCCCAACGGGGACGCCTGTGGGGGGTGCGGGGGGCGACAGCCCCCCGCGGTACGGTACGGATCGTCGAAGACCTAGGTTTCCACCGATATATAAACCCCTTGTAAGCCGCCGGTTGGGATAGTTGCATCTGTGAAATCCCCGGCGTTTGTAAACACTCCTCGATATAGTGAAGTTTCGCTGGCTGGCGCCCGTGGTTTTTTCCTCTCTTTGTTGGAGAGGTTTTCCACGTTAAATCTGTGTCTCCTTGCTGTGTTTTTCGTTTTCGTTCTTCGTTATCTTCTTGTCGCGATTGTAACAAGTGGCATCAGAGCCCCAGGTTCTAATCTAGGGTTTGCGACATGTCGTCATTGAAGTTCGATCTACCACAGCTGGACTACACCACAAGATTCTCCTTGTGGCAGGTGAAGATGCGGGCGATTCTCGCCCAAACTTCTGATCTGGATGAAGCGCTGGATGGATTCGGTGAAAAGGATGCTAAGACCTGGTCCGCTGAAGAGAAGCGGAAGGACCGTAAGGCTTTGTCTTTGATTCAACTTCATCTGTCCAATAATATTTTGCAGGAAGTACTGGAGATGAAATCTGCTGCTGCCCTATGGGAAAAACTGGAAACGATCTGCATGTCAAAGGATCTAACCAGTAAGATGCATGTGAAGATGAAGTTGTTCTCGCATAGATTGCAGGAAGGTGGATCGGTAATGAATCACTTATCTCTTTTTAGAGAGATTATTTCTGATTTGCAATCTATGGAAGTAAAATATGATGATGAGGATCTAGCCCTATTACTCTTATGCTCGCTGCCTAGTTCTTATACACACTTTCGTGATACAATGTTGTTGAGCCGTGAGAAGATAACCCTTGATGAAGTGCAAGATGCCCTCAAACAGAGGGAAAAGATGAAATCTATGGTGCAGGCAGATGGGGCGTCCTCCAAGGCTGAAGCTCTGCAGGTTCGTGGTAGGACCGAGCAGAGATTTAACAACCATGGCAACCGAGATAAGAGCAAAGACGGCAGAGGTCGTTCGAAGTCCAAGGGAAAGGACAAGTTCTGCAGGTATTGTAAGAAATCTAATCATGTTATTGATGATTGCTGGAAGCTGCAGAATAAGGAGAAAAGGAACGGTACTTACCAACCGAAAGATAAGGATCAAGGCAATGGTAAGGCTGCTGTTGTTTCTGATAGTTCTGATGGTGAATGCTTAGCTGTTTTTGCTGCTTGTGCTTCTCGTGATGATGAATGGATACTTGATACTGCATGTTCGTTTCATATTTGCTGTAACAAAGATTGGTTCAGTTCATATGAGTCTGTGCAGACTGGAGATTTTGTGCGTGTGGGGAATGACAACCCATGCCATATCGTTGGTGTTGGATCTGTTAAGATTAGGACACATGATGGCGTGACACGCACGTTGAGTGAGGTAAAGCACATACCAAGCATGGCCAGAAATTTGATCTCCCTGAGTACCATGGACGTTGATGGATACAAGTATGCCGGTGGGCATCGAGTTCTGAAGGTATCAAAAGGTTCTCTTATTCACATGATAGGTGATATGAATTCTGCTAAATTATATGTTCTTAGAGGTAGCACTTTGCCTGGTATTGCTGCTGCTGTTACTTCTAATGATTCTGATGATTGTGGTAAAACACATCTATGGCATATGCGTCTTGGGCATATGAGCGAACAAGGCATGGCAGAGTTGGTCAAGAGAGAGCTGATTGATGGTTGCAACTTGAGTAAGTTTGAGTTCTGTGAGCACTGCATCTTTGGTAAGCATAAAAGAGTTAAATTCAATGCTTCCGTTCACACCACCAAAGGCATATTAGATTATGTGCATGCTGATGTATGGGGTCCGTCCCGTAAGACTTCTATTGGTGGTGCTAATTATATGCTTACTATTATTGATGATTACTCAAGAAAGGCGTGGCCTTATTTTCTAAAGCATAAATCTGATGTTTTTGATGCTTTTAAGAAGTGGAAAGTTATGGTTGAAAAACAGACTGAGAAGAAGGTAAAGGTACTACGTACTGACAATGGTATGGAATTCTGTTCTAATGAGTTTGAGGAGTTTTGCAGTAACGATGGCATGATCAGGCATCACACCATCCCATATACTCCTCAGCAGAATGGCGTGGCAGAACGCATGAACAGAACCATCATCTCGAGGGCTCGTTGTATGTTGTCTAATGCAGGTATGCATAGGCGTTTCTGGGCTGAAGCAGCCAACACAGCGTGTTACCTCATCAACAGGTCACCTTCTATTCCACTTGAGAAGAAAACTCCTATTGAGGTATGGTCAGGTTCACCTGCTGATTATTCACAGTTGAGAGTTTTTGGTTGCACTGCTTATGCTCATGTTGATAATGGAAAGTTAGAGCCTAGAGCTGTCAAGTGCATATTCCTTGGTTATGGTTCAGGAGTTAAGGCATATAAACTATGGAACCCTGAAACAAAAAGGATTTTGTTGAGTAGGAACGTTGTTTTCAATGAATCCGTTATGTATCATGACAGCTTGCCATCAGATCCCTCTCCTGTTGCTATTGGAGAGGAGGGAGTTCGTGTGCAGGTGGAGCACCTGCAGAAAACTGTTGATAATAATGCTGTTGTTGATGATACTCATGAGGAAAATATTGATGATGATGTTGTTCAGCACTCACCTACTGTTTTGCAGCAGCCACAGGAATCTATTGCTGCTGATAGACCGAGACGTAACATAGTTCCACCTCGTCGTTTAATTGAAGAGTGTAATCTTGTACATTATGCTTTGAGTTGTGCTGAACAGGTGGAGAACGATTCTGAACCTGCTACATATAATGAAGCCATTGCATCCGTTGACCGCGAGAAGTGGGTATCTGCTATGCAAGAAGAGATGCAATCGCTTGAGAAAAATGGCACATGGGATGTTGTGCGCTTGCCTAAACAAAAGAAGGCGGTCCGCTGCAAGTGGATCTTCAAGAAAAAGGAAGGTCTATCTCCCAAAGAGCCTTCAAGGTACAAGGCAAGGTTAGTAGCAAAAGGGTTCAGCCAGATTCCTGGTATTGATTACAATGATGTGTTCTCTCCAGTTGTGAAGCATAGTTCCATTCGTACTTTCTTTAGTATTGTGGCTATGCGTGATCTTGAGCTTGAGCAGTTAGATGTCAAGACTGCTTTTCTGCATGGAGAGCTTGATGAGGAAATATACATGGACCAACCAGAAGGGTTCATAGTGCCTGGTAAAGAGGATTTTGTGTGCAAATTAAAGAAGTCTCTTTATGGCTTAAAGCAATCTCCAAGACAGTGGTATAAAAGGTTTGATTCATTTATGATCTCACATGGTTTTGAGAGGTCTAAATATGATAGTTGTGTTTATATCAAGTTTGTTGATGGGTCACCTATATACTTGCTGCTATATGTTGATGATATGTTAATTGCTGCCAAGGGCATGAAAGAAATCACTACTTTGAAGGCACACCTAAGTAGTGAGTTTGAGATGAAGGATCTTGGTGCTGCTAAGAAGATCTTAGGTATGGAAATTACCCGAGATAGAAAATCTGGTTTGTTATTTCTTAGTCAGCAAAGTTACATTAAGAAAGTTCTTCATCGTTTTAATATGGATGGTGCCAACTCAGTTAGTACTCCTATTGCTCCTCACTTTAAATTGTCAGTTTCTCAATGTCCTACTACTGATGAAGAGTTTGAGTACATGTCAAAGGTGCCGTATTCTAGTGCTGTTGGTTCTTTGATGTATGCCATGGTTTGTTCTCGTCCTGATTTATCATATGCTATGAGTTTGATAAGTAGATACATGGCTAATCCTGGTAAAGAACATTGGAAGGCTGTTCAGTGGGTTTTCAGGTACCTTCTTGGCACTTCCAATGCTTGTTTGAAGTTTGGCAGGACCGGTGAGGGACTCGTTGGCTATGTGGATTCAGATTTTGCTGCCGATTTGGATAAGAGAAGATCCCTCACAGGTTATGTGTTTAATGTTGGAGGTTGTGCTGTTAGCTGGAAGGCTACATTGCAGGCTGTTGTTGCACAATCTACTACTGAAGCTGAATACATGGCTATTGCTGAAGCTTGCAAAGAATCTGTTTGGTTGAAAGGTTTGTTTGCTGAGCTTTGTGGAGATGATTCTTGCATTAATTTGTTTTGTGACAGTCAAAGTGCCATATACCTTACAAAAGATCAGATGTTCCATGAGAGAACTAAGCACATTGATGTCAAGTACCATTTTGTTAGAGACATTGTTGCTCAAGGTAAATTAAAGGTATGCAAGATCAGCACTCATGATAATCCTGCTGATATGATGACTAAACCTGTTCCTGTTGCTAAGTTTGAGCTTTGCTCGAACTTAGTTGGTTTAACTGATTAGCCCAAGTGGCTATTGGCGCCGAAAGTATTTGCTTTGTTTGTTCAGGGAGATGGTTGCTGTTGATGCTACAAGGAGGAATTTGTCTCAAGGTGGAGTTTGTTATATGTTGATCCAAATTCTACAAAGTATAGGCCAACTTCTGACGAGTGGAGCGAGGCCCGTCGCCGGGAGGCTTGGGCCGAGTGTAAGCCGCCGATATATAAACCCCTAGGTACGGATCGTCGAAGACCTAGGTTTCCACCGATATATAAACCCCTTGTAAGCCGCCGGTTGGGATAGTTGCATCTGTGAAATCCCCGGCGTTTGTAAACACTCCTCGATATAGTGAAGTTTCGCTGGCTGGCGCCCGTGGTTTTTTCCTCTCTTTGTTGGAGAGGTTTTCCACGTTAAATCTGTGTCTCCTTGCTGTGTTTTTCGTTTTCGTTCTTCGTTATCTTCTTGTCGCGATTGTAACAAAACGGACAAGAACCAATGAGCAAAAGGCAACTGATTCAAAGTGATGTACGGAATGTATCTAGACAAAGATGAAATACCCAATTACCTAGCAGTAGTACACTACAACAAATAATCATAGCAGCTACATGTTTATTCCATCAACCAGGAAAATATATCTAAACATCGATTGGTATAATTACACTAATCTATGTCTAGCGGAACACATGCAAACACTGCATAAATGCATATGCAAGCTACAGGAAACATATCAACATGCATCCGATTCAGAGTGATGCAAATAATTCAAACTAGACACATAAATCCTAAATAGCTAGCAGCGGTACACTTGGCCAAAATTGAAATACTCAGACATTCACCATATGCCTAAGTAATGTACACGAACTAACGATCCCTAGAGAAAAATAAACCTACTCAAAACTAGAAGAAACAGTGTTGCAAACAGAATTTACAGGAACATGAGCGTATGCCACCAGGTTACGAACTCTTTTCCAAACAGTTTGATAAACATCAAAAGTATTCGGATCTAACGTAGCTGGTGGATTCCTAGAATAATCTGGGACGTTTTGTAAGTTGGGATCAGGCTCATTGGACAAGTGCTTGGTGGTCTAATCTGCCTATGCCACCGATCGGCGTTCGGTTCATCGGCAGCCGCGAGAACTACGAAACTAAGAGCAGCGACTATGTCTAGGAGGTAGCCATGAACATAGGTAGTAGCTAGGTGCAAGGATTTCAACTGGAGCTCACCGAATACGACACGGTCGTTCGAGGAAGACGGTGAACTGAGATAAAACGGCGGCGGAGTGCGTTGTCGGTGATCAGCGGCTTGTCCTTCTAGTCTGATGGATCAGCGCTGCTCCTCCTCTTGGTCACGCTGCAGCAGCAACTCGTCCTTCTATTGCTGAAGTCGTCGGAAAAGCGAGCGGTGCTCGACGTTGATCTAAGTTGGAGCTCCACGAGAGTAGTTCATGGGGCGAGCTATGGATTGGGTAGCGGCAGGGACGAGAAAGGAGATGTAGGAGCGTCGGTTTGTGGCTATATAGGAGGATGACTGTGTGTTCTTATTGATGTAATTGAAGGGTGGATGAATGGGGGGAAACGACATCAGTTTCTGGTGCGAGGCGTTTTGGATGGCTCCTGCTCTGGTTGTTCACGCGCTGTGTGTGGTCGTGCGGGAAAACGAAGAAAAGTGATGCGTTTCAGCTGGCTATTGATGTGATGTATCGTGCGTGCGTGCATGTAGGACGGAGAAAATAATCTGCGTGTCGCTTGGGCTGGTTGAGATGCTGGACACGAACGCTTCACTCGGTCTAATAATCCAGGCAGTGGCAAACCTACGGGGCATCCAGGTATGCGTATTGTGTTGGGACTCTGTCCCCGTGAGTGGTCGAGCAAGCTGCTGGCCACCAGCTATGTTGGGTTGACTGGCTGCATGGTTTCGCTCGGAGGGTCTTTAGGTACTATCTCGATCAGCTTGGTGAGTGAGTGCATCGATAGAGACAAAATCCCAAAATAAAAATAATAATAAAAGAGGACACGAGAAAGGTAGTAGCAATGTGATGGGTGGAGCCTGCCATGCATGCATCGGCTTGTATATGTATATATATACTGGGTCTAGAGAGAATTAGAGAGAGAGTCTCACATATATGTATCTGGTACAATGGAGTTTGGCATGGACGACAAAGAAAGAGAGAAGATGGGTTACTAACCTAAACGTATATATATACACTAATTGGACATAGAATTGCATGCTTAGGCCAAAAAAGGATCTGTTTAAAAAGATTCAAATAAGAAGCAAATTGGCAATTTAAAAGCACATCTAATTAACAATACTAAAAGTATTTTGAGAAATTTTCTCCTTATATATGTCAAATTAATTTCAGGGAATTAATTTTAGCAACTTCAAATAAAACCAAAAGAAAAACTCAGAGAAACATAGTTCAATATGCTGAAGCAAATAAAAAAAATTGCAATCCAACTTGAAGGACCCATAAAATAAAAATTCTATTCACGGTCGATTAAAATTATATTAGAGTCGATTGTGTATGAAATTTTAAGTTAAGCTTAAATTAATTGAACGAAATTTTTCGGTTCTCATTTTTTGAAGTTTTTCTGAAAACTCTAAAAATCAGTCTGTGACAGAAGGCAGCGGCATGGCGGAGATCAGAGCGATGGCGAGCTGGCACTTGGATGAAGCCATCTTTATTTGTTCGCGTCTGGGTTCTGTGAATGAACTCACGAACATACGGCTGGTGATCCATTTATATAAGATGGATGTGAGATGTGATGTGTTTGAGATAAGGACACGGCCGGAGATGTGTTCAGTTAAGATCGATTTCCTATCCGTCGCGCATGACGCACGTATTTGGTATGTACGTCATACTCTTGCTCAGGTTGCACATCTTTAGGCTTCCGGTTCCAAGCTGTGTGGAATTAATCTCGTCACTATTAAGTGATAAGGATTGAGTTTGTTTTAGCACGTTGATTTTCATGCATGACTTTTTTTTAATAAATATGTACGTACATTACTTTTATTCATAAACATAGCAATACAGGGATAATACAAGAAACAGAAAAACAAGGAGAAACCAAGCGGTTGTACATCTACAAACCGTTCTCGCTGCAACTACCAAGGACCTAAATCTTTCGTCGTTGCCGGAGAAGAAGAAGATCACCAGCAGCCGGTCCACACTTTGGCATCAAAGAAACCCCTAGCCATAAGGCGTTAACAAGCCGCAATAATCACCAGCACCGTAATATTGGATCTAGACCCCTAAGGAACATCGGCCGGTGGAGCCTCCGAGCCTCTTCAACGCCAGATCCGAGGCGGCCCCGCCTATCATGCGGCTGGATCCCCCACCATCCACCAAAAACCAGCATCAGTCAACACCGCCGCACTCCAAGGTCGCCAAGACTAGATCAGCGACGAGACCAACACGACACAAAGCCGGAGCACACGCTCGATGAAGACACATTCCCACAAGCTTCTCGACGCTGTAAACGTCTCCAAGATTTAAACCAACCCTTCTGGACCGATTCAAACTCATCACTTAGCAACTGTTATAAAATGCAGCCCGATTAGCCTTTAGGGTGTTTCTACTAAGCTGAAGGTTTAAAACAACCCTTCTGGACCGATTTAAACTCATCACTTAGCAACGGTTATAAAATGCACATCTCAACTGTCAAAAAATGAATGTTTAACACAAAACAACATGTTTGCTACTTCCATGCCAAAACACCAGAATCTCTGAGCTGAACTGACTCCAACAAATAGAGAACACCCAGTAGTTCCAAATAACCAAAGTGGAACTTGTGAGACTAACATTGACTAGTTTAAACCAGCCTAATACTCCAGACTAAACCTCCCTGACACACTAGTATGAACCAAGAGGTAACAATCACTTAGAGTTTGTGGGCCAAAATCTCAGCATTTTCGAGTAAACACTCAAAAACGAAGAAAGTGCGGAGCCACCAGACATTGATGATCTAGTACTTCCAAGACCAAAAGAACAACTCAATCCAAGTATGGTACTTTTGAAAAAACTTCTTGGAGCGTCAAGATAAGGTTAGGTCACACCATCATCGTATGGTCACTTAGAAAAGACTCGTTGACGATCTATACCACCCATCTATGAACATCACCACGAAGGAAGCAACTTCACAAAATAAGTGGAACGAGTTATGGAGCCCTCAAGCACTCTCACCTCGGGATCACCATACCAACGAAAACCACTTCTTCATAAAGAAGTTAAGTCGTGCTTGGATGTTTTGAGAACTCATATCTTCGAACTCCTGAACCTACTACACGAAAAAATCCACAAATAAGTAGAACAAACTAGAAGCCTTTGAGCACTCATAGTTCGGGAACTCTCGAACCTACTATAATAACAAGTTCTAGCACTCTCGACACAACAAAAACATAGAGAATACAAAGGAAATTCAACTTATGCAATGTTTTGAGCACTCAACACACAATGTGACCAATATACTCACTTGATAGCCCTTCTTGATAGTACGGCAATCTATCTTATAGCCCGATATCATTACAAGACCTTGAGACTGAAAATAATAGGAAAACCTAAACCCTAGACTTCAAATAGCTCCTCATAATTATTATGGGAAGTCTTCTATTAGGATCATCTTCACATAGAATCTTCGGTAGATGTGCTTTTAAGCTTCAAGTATGTGTATTCACATAATACTCGACTTGAACTTGTATGCCTTGTTGTCATTGTATCTTGGTGCTTGTCTCCCTTGATGCAAGCCGCTTTCCCACTTTCCCTTCATACTTGAAGTGTTGACGTGATCTTTTGAGGTTATTGTACACTCATCATCAATTGATGCACCCTTAATCTTAAATCATATGTTCATCCTTTTGGTGCCTATCTTGAGCTTGGTTAAGTTCTTTGATCACCATAATACATATGGGATGCCTGAAGTGACTCGACCCGGTAATGATCCAAAGTATTTGTGTTATTTAGTGCTAGTCCCTAGATTGACTCATTGACACACACAGTTCAGGATATAATATTACGAAACAATGGTCATAATTCTATTACATCAAATGATCCATAATATAACTGTAACACCCCTAGTTCTACTAATAATAATTAGGGTTTGTTTTGTGCATCATGAGCATAGCATACATATCATGGCTTGACAAACATTGCATCAAGAAAAATAAGAAGCCCTAAACCCTAATATTTTCCCCTCTTTCTTTGAAACTTATTTCCTTGAAACTTATTCACAAAGGTGGCTTTTATATTTTGAAAACTACCAAAATGTGGATGGATTAAAAGGGCCTCACAATATTTGAATAGCCTTACAAAATCCTCTGGTACTTTTGTAATGTTCAAAATAGAAAAGAGTTTGAATTTACAAAGAGACAAAAGAAAATAGAAAAGGAAATGGAAAAATATTTTACAAAAAAATAGAATCCTAGATCTACCTGGGCCGAAGACCATCTCTCCTCTTCTCTCTCTGCCGCTCACCCTCAGCCACGAGCTACTCGCAGCCCGCGTACCCCTTTGACAGGTGGAGTCGTCTTCCACCTCTGGATGCCGCAAGCAGCTTGCTGTCGAGCGCTCGCTTCCGGCGTGCGCTGAGATGCGTGTCGGTGCCGCCTATAAGAAACCCGCTGGCGCCGCCAGGGAACCCTCGCACGCCACTCTCTCCCCTCTCCCTTATCCTCTACCGCCCTAGCCGACGAACCCTAACCCTCGGTCGCCACCATCCCTGTCGTCTCCGGTCGCCCCAGGTTCCACCGAGGCCACCGCTGGGACCGCCGTCGTCTCGTCATTCCTCCCTGCCATGATTCGCAAGCCGTCGCGCTCTCAATCGCCCGAATCGAGACCTCCGGCCGCCGCCAGTCGCCGCTGCTCACCGTCGAACCGTGCTCCGCCTCGCCTTGCCACCAGCCTCTACACGCTCCTGGTGAGCTCCTGTGTCGC
This sequence comes from Avena sativa, assembly GCA_916181665.1. NCBI lineage: Eukaryota > Viridiplantae > Streptophyta > Magnoliopsida > Poales > Poaceae > Avena > Avena sativa. The sequence continues at coordinate 534,012,430 of OV702289.1, read as the reverse complement.
CTGGACCCCTCAGATCGGCTGTGCGCTTGCTGTATCGTTGCCGCCGCGAGAAACTGCAAGCTCCACGGCCACTCGCCATCGGAGAGGTCACTCCGGTGACCAATCCGGGGTGGCGCCTCCACCTTTTGGCCCAGCGCACCTGCGCGAGTCATGTGCGGCCCTCGGCACCCTCTCGTGAGCACCCTAGCGCCATTCCCCCACCTCGACCCGCAGCAGATGGCAGCGCTAACACCGGCGTGATGTCATCCCATGTTGATGTCGTGCTGACATCAGCATGACACAATAATTCCTTTTTTATTTAAATGTTTTCTGAAAATCATTCCTGGATATATAAATAACTGTGTGGGCCCTATCTGTCAGGTTTTTAATATTTTAGAAAATAATTTCTGAAATTATTAAATGTATGACATGTGGGTCCAGGTTGTAAGATAATTTAAATATTCCAAAAATGTTCAATTGTTTTAAAATGGATTAAAATTGGGAAAAATCATAAATAATTCATTTTAAATTAGAAAAATATGTATAATATATCAAAATATTCAGAAAAATGAGATCTACACAATAGACTCATAATCATGCATTGTTAAGCAACTTAAATGACAAGTTTAATTAGAAGAACAAAATAACCCCTCTCATATGTATTCGGGGTTTCTCTGAATTAGGGTTTGGACCTTTCGGATCCCCTTTAAATTGCCAAGCATGTTATAGGGTTACATTTTAATACAATTTAACTTGTCATATCATCATCCTTGCTTGAGAATTGCATCGATGCCATGTGTTGATTGTTGTTTACCTTTCTTTCCGGTGTTTGGTTCTTTCCGGTAGAATACAATATCCAGTCCAACATTGAAGACCGAGATCAACACCATCGAAGGCTATCGACGAACAAGTCCATCTGATGAACCCTGAAGGTCCATAGTTGGGTATCAACAGGCAAAGGCAAGCAAAACCCCACACATGATATAATCCTATCTTTCAAAGTATTTCATTCTTGCCATGTGCATACGATTCCAAAGTCTTTTATCGATAGATAGAGTAATCCTATCTAATGCATGTTCCCCTTTGTAGCCTATATTCCCTGATCCACTGCTCCTAGCATAACTAGGGTTTGGCCTTATGATCTTCGCTAGAGCTAGTTATACATGTTGTGCTTAGCCAAGCTTAGTTGTTACCGCTGATCCATCCGGTTGATGAATCAGAGCTGCTAATGAACCTAGTTGACAGGATGACGTGGAATGATCAGAGATGAAATTTAAACATACTAAGGCTTGTATGGGAGGCCACGTCGGGTTGTGGTTTTTGTAGTCCAGTACTTGCCACCACTAGGATCTGAGTTCTTGCCTCTTGAACCAAGACGAGCGTACAACCACACGGGGGCCTGGAAACCCCCTCGACCAACTAACTTGCCTAGTAGATTCCATGAGTCACATAGTTCGGGCGTTCCATTCGACATATGCATTCTAGTTGTTCTCGAAGGCGGTGGAGGAGGTGCATTCATATAGGTAGGTAAGCATAGTCGAGAACAAGAGAGGCACGGCCTCCATAAACTTGAACCTTGCACATATCTCAGGGACCGACTTCGGGACTTGACCCATTACGGCGGCATCTCCTTAGGGCATGACTCATGGTCTCGATGAAAGCAAGGTAAAGGTCGTGGTCAACCACTCTCTGCCGGCCTTCCAAGGAAGAGGGCTAATGTGAACTGGCACTAAGAATCGGTTGGTACGTGTGGGTAAAGTTGTGCAGCCCTGCAGGATTATTAATCTTTTCGAAAAGCCGTGTCCATGGTTATGGATGACTTGGGAACGGATTCAAAGATCATAGAGAACTATAACCTAATCGTAAAACTTGACCAGAGATGTGAGGTGTGCTTAAGGATGCTTCCTCAGGGATCGAGGGGGTGATCCTAGTTGGTAGGTTCAGCTGATAAAGATTCGGTGGATATCAAAAGAAGATCAAAGCTATATATATCGTTTTCTCTTACCCCTTTTTAAAAGGTTCCATTAGTCGATCTTATCTTACCTCTTTTACAAAGAAAGATAGCTTTATGCAAAGTAACCCCACCAGCCATAAGTCTTGCGGAGTACACCCTATACTCAGCCTTGCTTTGTTGATACTTTTGCAGCAGGTAAGTGTTACCATAGAAGATGAGTTCGTTACAGCATCGACATCGACGAGTAGTTTGGGGTTCCCGGTCGGCGGCCTGGAATCTACGGATTGGGACGCCATCGTTATGCTTCAGGCCTCTTAGGCCATTTGTTAAGTTTGCTATACTTAATAGCATTAATTTGCCCTCCGTTGTTTGATGTTTGTGGTCAGTGACCTCTGCTTGTAATATTTTGGTTCTTTGCTCAGTTATGAGCTTGCTGTAATAATTTTTGTGTCGTAGGGTCACTACAATGTTACCGATTCTCTCTCTATACGCTTCTGACATTTAGGTTCGGCTGATATCAGACAGAGGTCTGGGATTTGTCTAGCCTTAATCCCGGGGGTGTCACAGGTTTTGGTATCAGAGCGGTACCGAGTGTAGGAAAACCTTTCTACTGGTCGATGTTGAGTCTCGTTCTTATGAAAACTATTTGAAAGATGAAAATTATTTGTGAAAACTCTAGTATGCTTGTTTTTCTCCTTATCCAGTTTCGCTCTAACTCTGGGTCATCTTACCTTGTGTTGACTTTGAAAAGTTTTTCTATCTCGTCTTGTCTTTCAAAGATTAGGTGCCTTCTTGGCATGTCATTTCTTAACCAGTCGACCTAGTGATGAGTTCTCTAGAGTCAGCTATGTGTGTTCCTTGTTTTCCTTTGCTCTGCTTCAGCTGAGAGATTTCTTTCCATCATGATCTCTCTATCTTACGGGTCCACAATATCATGTTGATGGTTCCACAGTGTTCTGTTCTATGTCTCGAGGTTTCCTTTCACTTCGTGTGCCTCCTTTTTATTTGTTTGGGTACTTCAGAAGTTGTTTCTTCTCTTGGAAGCTACCTCATGATTACCATCTTGTAGTGTACATTGTGTCACTCAAGTAGTAGTAGTTACCTCTTTCTCGGGTTTTAACCTTGGACTTGAACCGAACATCCCTGATTGTTCTAGATTCTGGTGTTGTGCATCTTGTACATGAAGCTGACCTTTAACCCAAGATCCATTTTGTTGATCCCTATTTTTAATGTTCAAACATTACCTCGGGATGGCTCGTACCTTCTAGTATAGCCTTCAAACTTGTGGTATTTGTCGCGATTGAATTGTGACAATTAAGGACTTCCCCTACCACTAGTTATGGCAGATATTCTTTAATGGAACCAAATAGATCACGACAAAAGATCTCCTCGTGAGACCCACTTCTATATTCGTGACTCTGCCACACCTTCCTTTTATGCATCGGTCCTCGGAAGATTGTTGACTTATGCATCCACATCTCGGGATTACATCCTGAGCATGTTCCTTTTTCCTTGTTGTTTCCGACCTTTGTCTACCAGTTGGTAGCCAAGTAGTAAATGTGCATCGAGGTCTTTCGATGCAAGATACTCTTGTGGTCTGTCAGACAAACCATCTCGGGATGTCAGGAGAAACAAACTCCAGTACCTCATCATATCTAGGACCAGGTCAAAGTGTTGTAATCCGCAGATTAAGAGGCAATGATTAACTTCTGATCTGTTCTACCTTAAAGTATCACACCCTTATATACTAAGAGGTCGTGCTGAGTTCATGATTCTCTTAATGAAGTGATACTTCTACACATACTTACCCACCCTTCCTTCGAGCCTTAGTGCTCGTGAATGATGTGTGTGCATAATAACGTGGCCATCCGAGATTCTTAGCGATCATTATTTCTTTGGACCTCAACAAGTACATTTGTGTCATTGTTAGTGTGATGGTTAATATATCACTAAGCAAAGGATGATTGTGCCACCAAGTCCACTATTCTGGTACACTCTCTCTTTAGTCAAAGAGTTAGGCTAATGCCGAAGCTTTGAGGCTATGTCTTCTTGCCTTACCAAGCAAGTTTCCTCTCGAACTAAGTGACATACCGGTGGTTCATAATATTCTAGATGTCTACTAGAAGTATTTCCATGTTGCCACGTGGTCGTGTTGTCAAATTCTTGAGCAAGCAGGTTCCCTAAACTTCCCCCTTCTCAAAGGATCTATACTAGATAACCCTAAACTAGTTGGTTGAACTTAAACAACAACTTGGAGAGTTGTAAGACAAAAGTTATATCCAACATAGTTCCTTCTAATGGGATGTCTAGTTTTGTTCGGGCTCAAGAAAGATAGTGTTTTCTTCGTGGAAATGTTATCATCCCCACCTTTGATTTGATTCGAGCTATCGTCAAATCAAACTCAGTCCCAGGGATTATCCTAATGATGTATTTACTCGTGATGTTTCACCTTGGTATATCTTCATGTCCTTTGGTCTGACCAATGTCTATGTCTTGTTCATACAATATATGAGTCCATATTCTTGGAGTATGTTCATAAGTTTGGTATTGAGCCCGTTGATGACATCCTTATCTTCTCTATGCTATACTAGATTCATATGGAATAGTTGGCACTAATATTTGAAACTTTTGAGAACCATCTTCATGTCATTTTGAAGTATGTGTTCTGGATGTTATAAGTAACCTTATCTAGTTCAAGTGCAATTGTTGAAAGTTGTCGCCATGGATTCGAGTAAAGTTATCTTTGTTTCCCCGGGAATCATTTCAAGTGAGTCAAGCATGTGTGAAGTATTCTTGATATGGTAGGGTGATGCCTTCACATCTCGAGAAGATTCTTTATGCACCCAAAGCTACTAACTGATTTGTCATGGAAGATAAGAAGTTCTACAAACTTCAGTATCCTCCTAAATGTTTCTCAACAATAAGGATGCATTTGTCTTTTGTTGCAATCAATTCATGTAGGAGAAATTATCTTTTGATAACTTGCTGATGCATGGGTTTTGCAACCTAGCTCATCTTTTGGAGCTTGAAAATGTAGTCCATGTCTTGAGAATCTAGTAACTTTACCTCTACGGTAAATATTGCAACCTTTCTATTCAGACATGCTGAGTCTGAAGTATCTATTAACTTAACCAAAGCTGAATCTCAAGCAACAATGATGGTTAGTGTTCATCAAGGTTTTGACATAGGTCTCTTTGAAAATCTGGCAAGATTGGTGTAGTGGTTGACACAATCAGTCAGAAAGCCTATTGTTATACACTCTTGAATTGGCAATAGCAACCACTCCTCATGAGGCATCTTCAATTGTTTGTTATAGGAGTTGCGCTTATGGTTTCCTTTGTATCCGAAGTCTGACCATTACTTGATGTCTGCTCTCTTGAACATCAAGGAGAACTAAAGTAGAGTTGCTAAATATCTCTCGGTCGATCCTCCAGACCCTTTTATGTTGGCAAGCATCTTGTTGTGCTAAGTAACTAAAGTCTGAGAATGAAGTTTCTTTTTCCTCGTGTCATCAGGAATCTTCTTATCTATTCGTCTAGTGGTGTGAAGTGATATCATGGTCTATGGCAACGATTTTGATAAAACTAGATGAATAAAGAGTTTCCTTCGGTTTCTCGATCATGTTAGAAGAGTGACTATGATTTTGGTAAACATCAGTTCCTCTTATTACATGTTCCTTGTGACTCTTATGAGTCCTTTCCACCAAAACAACCTTTCTGTCTTGACCTTCTGTTGAATGAAAAAGTGATCTTTTTGTATCAAAAGTAGTTCAACATCTTGGTTATTCGTATCTATGTATCCCTAGAAGCTCTACTTAAGCCGTTAGTAGAGGTTTATCTCCTGAAGTCTTAGTTGTGTTCTTTCCTTTGTAAACTCTCCTTTTCAGAAGCTTACACCCTCCTGAAGCTCCATGGTCTCAATCCTTATGAAGACCAGTTGTCCAACAACTTGAAACCATCTCTTTTTGTTTCATCTATTACCTTGACGTGTTTCATGCTCGTTGACCCAAGAGATGTTGAGAAACATCTATCCATGAGTTGACCATGAAATACTCTGTTGTGGTTTTGTGTCTTTCCGTCTCCTCTTTAGTGTTTACAACTACCTCAAAGAAATGAAGCGCTTCATTCATTCAATGATAGTGGCATGGATCAACCTCTTCGTGAAGATTGTCAAAGTCTAATATAACCCTGTTCCTTCTATTTTCCTACCTAGGAATCTCGGGATGAGATTCTGTTAAGGGGGATAGAACTGTAACACCCCTAGTTCTACTAATAATAATTCGGGTTTGTTTTGTGCATCATGAGCATAGCATGAATATCATGGCTTGACAAACATTGCATCAAGAGAAATAAGAAACCCTAAACCCTAATATTTTCCCCTCTTTCTTTGAAACTTATTCAAAAGGGTGGCTTTTATATTTTGAAAACTACCAAAATGTGGAGCCCAAATGGATTAAAAGGGCCTCACAATATTTGAATAGTATTACAAAATCCTCTGGTACTTTTGAACTGTTCAAAATAGAAAAAATAGAATCCTACATCTACCTGGGCTGAAGCCTATATCTCCTCTTCTCTCTCTGCTGCCCACCCTCACCCACGAGCAGCAGCAAGCAACCCAGCAGCGCCGACCCACCTAGCCCAACTCGCGGCCCGCGTACCCCTTCGACAGGTGGAGTCGTCTTCTACCTCTGGATAACGCAAACAACTCGCTGTCGAGCGCTCGCTGCCGGCGTGCGCTGAGATGCGTGTCGGCGCCGCATATAAGAACCCCGCCAGCGCCGCTAGGGAACCCTCGTACGTCACTCTCTCCCCTCTCCCTTATCCTCTACCGCCCTGGCCGACGAACCCTAACCCTCGGTCGCCACCATCCCCGCTGTCTTCGGCCACCCTAGGTTCCACCGAGGCCACCGCTAGGGAGAATATCATTTTGTGGCACGAAAGTTGCGGTGTACAGGCAACACGGTACCCAAGTTCCCTGAAATCAGCCGGGATGACTACAGTTGGTGTGCCAAATACTCAGAGGGTCTTTTTCGGCATGAATTCAACTTTACGTTTCAATACAAAAAATCAGGCTAACGGCCGTCAAGTTGGCCCGCCCTGTCAGTTCTCGCTGTTATGTCGCTCCCGTCGCTTAGGCGGGGTGGCTGTCACGTATGCTTGCAGCGTTGGCACAGTGGATAGGACAACACCCCCTGCCCACCCCCTACCAAGTGTACTGACGTGACAAAACAGGGAACATGTATCGGCGTTATAATTATTTTTTGTTTACTCAGAAGCTAGAATGGCCACCGCCACGCGTCTCTCCTTGGACTTCCGTCCCAATTGTTAACCACTACCTTAAAAGCGCATTGACGGTTCCACCGCTCCCCTGCCTCGCAGAAACCACTCTTCTTCTTCCTGTCATCTATCTTCTTCCCATCTTCTCCTTGCCGCCATGGAAGATCTACACACTCTAGAGATAAGCTTCACTACCCATGACAATAAGAAGATAGACGTTGTCTACACTAACGAGGAGGAGACAGTGGTGCATGTACTGAGGATGTACGAGGGTTGGCTTGGGATAGACGAGGACAAGTTTGTGGGATTGGACCTCTAGTACACCCTGGAGAACCCATATGAAGGGAGTGAAGTCGTCGTCGTTCAACTGGCCATGCGGAAACACGTCCTCGTCTACAACCTCTCCCGGTTTGTAGATCTGCTCTCTGTAGCTAACCGCTTTTAGGGTTTTCTCCTCTTGCTCATCTTGCAACTACTGGATTTTATTTAGGACCAAATAAATTAGGGTTTGCCTATGTCTTAATCGACTGAGATTTTCTTTAGTCTCGATCACCTAAGAAAAGTGCAACCGTAGTTAAAAGAAATGTGCAACTATTTCTCAGTCGTTTGAGAAATAGCAAAACCGAATAAATTATGACAATACAATGTTGAGAGTCTTGATCTTGCATTTACTAAACTTTTCAAAATTATATTGAGATGATGATCTTGCATTGACAAAATATTTGTAGTTACAAATTTTGGTGATGACAAACTACATACTTTCAGGACTGACAGGAAATGTCCGGCGTTGCGCCAGTTCCTTGTAGAAAAGGGAATTGTTTTCTGCACTGTCGATAAAACAACTGATTTTTCGAAATTTTATCAAGAGGAAATTATAATTCCTGCACACAACTGGATCGATATTCAGAGTCTTGTCAAGATCCTAAGGGGCTCGAGGAAGGATGGAATGGCATCACTCGCAACTAGAATCCTCGATGAGTCATACGACAAAATGAAGGAAGATTTCCCTACGGATAGGCACGATTTCTGGGACGAGTGGTCGTTGTCTGATATAAACCTAAAGTATGCAGCCATAGATGCTTACATGACCTACCAGATGTACAAGAAGATCCATTTTTTTCTACATTACCTCATGTTTTTCCCTATTGGCAAGAGGGAAGACGAGCTTTGGGGAACACTTTGTAGAAAATGCAGAATAGCTAAGTTTGAAGCTGCATATGCAAAGAAATTGGCTACATCTGAAGCAGCTGACAGAGAGGCTGGAGAAGTAGCTGAAAGAGAGCTTGCAGCTGAAGAAGCTACTGACAGAGAGGCTGCAGCTGAAGCGGCAAACAGAGAGGCGGCATCTTCTAGCGGCAACAATCAGGCCTGTGATGCACCGCTAATTGTGCTGCAGGACGCTAAACATAGGGAAGCCAAGTCATATTCCAGGTGGGACGAAGCAGTTCGTGAGCTGTGGAGTACCTGGAATGGTCACAGTTCGTCGCCTAGGAACGATTGCAAGCGCCTCAAGTGGTATGATGAGGATTGAATTAAATTTTACTTGTCAGTGTTATGTTTCAGTTTTGTGGAACTCAGTTAGCTTGCCAATATGTCTAGTGCCTCAAGTGATACTAGTAAAATAAATTTAACCCTCGTTGTGTTATGTTTATGTATGTGTCTTGTAGCTTGTCAAGATGGTAGCTTGTTAACTGGCAGTTTGAAAGAGTGCCCTTTTCCTCTCTCGCTAAACAAATATGTTTCATTTTGCCCAAATTGGTAGCAAATCTAGAGAAGATTCTCACTTCGATATTTCGTTCCCTTTTGGACCTCTTTTTGCCTCCGATCAGGTAGCAAATCTAGAGCAGCAAATCACACTAGGCAAAATACATTCATTCAGAAAACAAAACAAATGTAGATATAGATGTGTGCGGCTAAATAGGATATAGAGATAGAAAGTAACGAGGTTTGATGCATTCAGCCAGAAATAGGATATAGCTAGAAAGAGGCTGCTTAGCAGCAGCAGCAGCCACCACAGCTGCAGGCACATCCTGCAAGCGCCCGCGCCTCCGCCTCCTCCCTCCGGCGCTTCCTCCATTTCTTGCTGCCTAGTTTCTTGGACTTGGGGGCCTTGGGCCTGATTGGAGGCATGCGACCCTCTTTGATGGCCACCCGCTAGAGGTTTCGGAGGTGAATGCAGAGATCTCGGTGTTCAGCGATGTGGGCGTTGATGTTCACGGTCTCGCGCTTGCCGCCTTTGTGGATGCCGAAGCCCGTGGCCTCTGCATGCTTTAGTAAGGTGTTCAAGTCGGTGCCGCCGGCGCGACTCGTCAAGCAGTAGGTGATCCCCTTGTGGAAGGGGTAGCTGTAGTAGGGGCCCTTGAGGAAGGCGTCGTACTGGCCGGCCCGCAGCCTCCTCAGCACCTGACGAGCCTTGGTGTGAATGGACTCGTCATCGCTGCAGACATCGCTGCCGGAAACCTATTGGAAGAAAAGGAAAATGGGGGAGTAGATGATGTAAGAAGATCGAGCAATCGAAATAAAAACAAGTGAATCCTAATAAACCAAGATCTAGCATCCAACGATGGGAACGGTAGATGAACCAGGGGAGGGGAGCAAACCCTAGTTACCTCCGACCATGGGTCGTCGATGCTGGTGTCGTAGGGGTTCAGCGGAGTGATGTACATATCTGGATCATAGGTGCCCAAGAAGTGCGTGATCTGCTATCCCGCCGGCGGGGGCCTCCTCGCCGGCGGGGGGCTCCTCTTCGGCGGCTCCGTTGGTAGCGGGGACGGGGGCCTGGACGGGAACGGCGGCTGCCATCGATGCCTCGACTGGGGCCTGTACAGGGACGACGGCTACTTTCAACGCGTCGAGGAGGGCCGGCGAGGATACGGGGGCCTCCTCGCTGGCGGCCACGGAGGCGACGATGGCCACCTTATCCTCCTCGGCCATCGCCGGCACGGACGGTGTATTCTCTGGAGTTTGCGGATGCTGGTGGGACAGTGGAGAGGGTTGCGTGGGGATAGTGAGCGAGAGTGGGAGTGGGTGTGCGGAGAGGGGCTCTATAGTTAAGGTGGATAGAAGCAAGGCACGTTTTGTTGCACCACTGTGCAACACGCCGTGCAGTCTACTACACCGCGACACGCGCACGGTACGTCACGTTTTTTTCCTGGGCCATGCATGGCAGTTCTGTATTGAGCCGCATGCAAAGTGCCCACACACAATTTCTATGTACGAAGTTTTACACGGCCCTAAAATTGGCGATTGAGAGCCGATGTGTAAAAAATAGGATATGTCTTATTAAAATCAAGTGGCAATAAATTGCAGCTGTCCATCCACGACCGTGCACTCGATGACGCATGCGTTGTGGCATAGTAGTAGCAGGAGTAGGATTTTCAGACTTGATTAAACATGACATGACCGCTCGACGACTTTTTCCATGGACGGCATCGTGTTCCTTATTGTAGAAGTCTCGTTGAGGGAGACGTCCATGGTGTCTCACTCTGTACTGTGAAGGGCACGACGTGTGCAACGATCATCGTTGGATCGCACAGAATCAATGGTTGGTGCGCACGATCCGCGTGACAACTGTGATAACCAATTAGGGAGTAGCAGATGGGGTTAGCACAGGTTTGTGCTTCTATGAAAGATAGAGAGGGTTTGTGCTCTTTTCATGAACCACAGTTAGAGTCATTGCATGTGTGTTCCTCTCATAGACCACAGCTAAAGTCATTGCATGTGTGTTCTTCTCACAAACCATATCATGAACCACACCCAGTGTCATTGCATGTGTGTTCTTCTCATTAACCACACATGGATCCACCAGTGTCATTGCATGTCTGCTCTTTTCATGAACCACAGTTAACATCATTGCATGTCTATTCCTTTCACAAAACACATATCACCAGTGTCATTCCATGTGTGTTCTTCCCACAGACCACACATGATTCCACCAGTGTCATTGCATGTGTGTCCTTCCCATGAACCACAAATGGATCCACCAGTGTCATTGCATGTGTGTCCTTCCCACAGACCACACATGGATCCACCAGTGTCATTGCATGTGTGTTCTTCTCACAGACCATGTAAGGATCCACCGGTGTCATTGCATGTGTGTTCCTCTCATAGACCACACATGGATCCACCGGTGTCATCACATGTCTGCTCTTTTCATGAACCACAGTTAGAGTCATTGCATGTCTGTTCCTCTCATAAACCACATATCACCAGTGTCATTGCATGTGTGTTCTTCTCACAGACCACACATGGATCCACCAGTTTCATTGCATGTGTGTTCTTCTCACATACCACACATGGATCCACCAGTGTCATTGCATGTGTGTCCTTCTCACAAACCACAGATGGATCCACCAGTGTCATTGCATGTGTGTTCTTCTCAGAGACCACGTATGGATCCACCGGTGTCATTGCATGTGTGTTCTTCTCACAGACCGCGTAAGGATCCAACGGTGTCATTGCATGTGTGTTCCTCTCATAGAGCACACATGGATCCACTGGTGTCATCGCATGTCTGTTGTTTTCATGTACCACAGTTAGAGTCATTGCATGTGTGTTATTCTCATGAACCACAAGTAGAGTCAATGCATGTGTGTTCTTCTCACAAACCATATCATGAACCACACCCAGTGTCATTGCATGTGTGTTCTTCTCATTAACCACACATGGACCCACCAGTGTCATTGCATGTCTGCTCTTGTCATGAACCACAGTTAGAGTCATTGCATGTCTGTTCTTTTCACAAAACACATATCACCAGTGTCATTGCATGTGTGTTCTTCCCACAGACCACAGATGGATCCACCAGTGTCATTGCATGTATGTTCTTCCCATGAACCACAGATGGATCCACCAGTGTCATTGCATGTGTGTTATTTTCACAGACCATGTATGGATCCACCAGTGTCATTGCATGTGTGTTCTTCTCATAGACCACGTAAGGATCCACCGGTGTCATTGCATGTGTGTTCCTCTCGTAGACCACACATGGATCCACCGGTGTCATCGCATGTCTGCTCTTTTCATGAACCACAGTTAGAGTCATTGCATGTGTGTTCTTCTCACAAACCATATCATGAACCACACCTAGTGTCATTGCATGTGTGTTCTTCTCATTTACCACACATGGATCCACTAGTGTCATTGCATGTCTACTCTTTTCATGAACCACACCAGTGTCATTGCATGGGTGTTCTTCTCACAAACCACACATGGATCCACTAGTGTCATTGCATGTTTGTCCTTCTCACAAACCACAGATGGATCCACCAGTGTCATTGCATGTGTTTTCTTTTCACAGACCACGTATGGATCCAGCGGTGTCATTGCATGTGTGTTCTTCTCATAGACCACGTAAGGATCCATCCGTGTCATTGCATGTGTGTTCCTCTCATAGACCACACATGGATCCACCGGTGTCATCGCATGTCTGCTCTTTTCATGAACCATAGTTAGTGTCATTGCATGTGTGTTCCTCTCATAGACCACATCTAGAGTCACTGCATGTGGGTTCTTCTCACAAACCATATCATGAACCACACCCAGTGTCATTGCATGTGTGTTCTTCTCATTAACCACACATGGATCCACCAGTGTCATTGCATGTCTACTCTTGTCATGAACCACAGTTAGAGTCATTGCATGTCTGTTCTTTTCACAAAACACATATCACTAGTGTCATTGCATGTGTGTTCTTCCCACAGACCACACATGGATCCACCAGTGTCATTGCATGTGTGTTCTTCCCATGAACCATAGATGGATCCATCAGTGTCATTGCATGTGTGTTCTTTTCACAGACCACGTATGGATCCAGCTGTGTCATTGCATGTGTGTTCTTCTCACATACCACGTAAGGATCCACCGGTGTCATTGCATGTGTGTTCCTCTCATAGACCACACATGTATCCACATTTAGAGTCATCAAATGTCTGCTCTTTTCATGAACCACAGTTAGAGTCATTTCATGTGTGTTCTTCTCATGGACCACAGTTAGAGTCATTGCATGTGTGTTCTTCTCACAAACCATATCATGAACCACACCCAGTGTCATTGCATGTGTGTTCTCCTCATTAACCACAAATGGATCCACCAGTCTCATTGCATGTGTGTTCTTCCCATGAACCACACCAGTGTCATTACATGTGTGTTCTTCTCACAGACCACACAAGGATCCACCAGTGTCATTGCATGTGTGGCCTTCTCACAAACCATAGATGGATCCACCAGTGTCATTGCATGTGTGTTCTTCTCACAAACCACGTATGGATCCACCGGTGTCATTGCATGTGTGTTCTTCTCACATACCACGTAAGGATCCACCTGTGGCATTGCATGTGTGTGCCTCTCATAGACCACACATGGATCCACCGGAGTCATCGCATGTCTGCTCTTTTCATGAACCACAGTTAGAGTCATTGCATGTGTGTTCTTCTCATGAACCAGAGCTAGAGTCATTGCATGTGTGTTCTTCTCACAAACCATATCATGAACCACACCCAGTATCATTGCATGTGTGTTCTTCTCATTAACCACACATGGATCCACCAGTGTCATTGCATGTCTGCTCTTTTCATGAACCACAGTTAGAGTCATTGCATGTCTGTTCTTTTCACAAAACACATACCACCAGTGTCATTGCATGTGTGTTCTTACCAAAGACCACACATGGATCCGCAAGTGTCATTGCATGTGTGTTTATCCCATGAAAGACAGATGGATCCACCAGTGTCATTGCATGTGTGTTCTTTTCACAGACCACGTATGGATCCACCGGTGTCATTGCATGTGTGTTCTTCTCACAGACCACGTAAGGATCCACCGGTGTCATTGCATGTGTGTTCGTCTCATAGACCACACATGGATCCACCAGTGTCATCGCATGTCACCTCTTTTCATGAACCACAGTTAGAGTCATTGCATGTGTGTTCTTCTCATGAACCATAGCTAGAGTCATTGCATGGGTGTTCTTCTTACAAACCATATCATGAACCACACCTAGTGTCATTGCATGTGTGTTCTTCTCATTAACCACACATGGATCTACTAGTGTCATTCCATGTCTACTCTTTTCATTAACCACACTAGTGTCATTGCAATTGTGTTCTTCCCAAAGACCACACATGGATCCACCAGTGTCATTGGATGTGTGTTCTTCCCATGAACCACAGATGGATCCACCAGTGTCATTGCATGTGTGTTCTTTTCATAGACCATATAAGGATCCATCAGTGTCATTGCATGTGTGTTCCTCTCATAGAACACACATGGATCCACCGGTGTCATCGCATGTCTGCTCTTTTCATGAACCACAGCTAGACTCATTGCATGTGTGTTCCTCTCATAGGCCACAGCTAGAGTTATTGCATGTGTTTTCTTCTCACAAACCATATCATTAACCACACCCACTATCATTGCATGTGTGTTCTTCTCATTAACCACACATGGATCCACCAGTGTCATTGCATGTCTCCTCTTTTCATGAACAACAGTTTACGTCATTGCATGTATGTTCCTTTCACAAAACACATATCACCAGTGTCATTGCATATGTGTTCTTCCCACAGACCACACCTGGATCCACCAGTGTCATTGAATGTGTGTTCTTCCCATGAACCACAGATGGATCCACCAGTGTCATTGCATGTGTGTTCTTTTCACAGACCACGTATGGATCCACCGATGTCATTGCATGTGTGTTCTTCTCACATACCACGTAAGGATCCATTAGTGTCATTGCATGTGTGTTCCTCTTATAGACCACACATGGATCCACCGGTGTCATCCCATGTCTGCTCTTTTCATGAACCACAGTTAGAGTCATTGCGTGTGTGTTCCTCTCATAGGCCACAGCTAGAGTCATTGCATGTGTGTTCTTCTCACAAACCATATCATGAACCACACCCAGTGTCGTTGCATGTGTGTTCTTCTCATTAACCACACATGGATCCACCAGTGTCATTGCATGTCTGCTCTTTTCATGAACCACAGTTAACGTCATTGTATGTCTGTTCCTTTGACGAAACACATATCACCAGTGTCATTGCACGTGTGTTCTTCCCACAGACCACACATGGATCCACCAGTGTTATTGCATGTGTGTCCTTCCCATGAACCACAGATGGATCCACCAGTGTCATTGCATGTGTGTCCTTCTCACAGATCACATATGGATCCACCAGTGTCATTGCATGTGTGTTCTTCTCACAGACCACATAAGGGTCCACCGGTGTCATTGCATGTGTGTTCCTCTCGTAGACCACACATGGATCCACCGGTGTCATCGCATGTGTGCTCTTTTCATGAACCACAGTTAGAGTCATTGCATGTGTATTCTTCTCATGAACCACAACTAGAGTCATTGCATGTCTTCTCTTTTCATGAACCACAGTTAGAGTCATTGCATGTCTATTCTTTTCACAAAACATATATCACCAGTTTCATTGCATGTGTGTTCTTACCACAAACCACACATGGATCCACCAGTGTCATTGCATGTGTGTTCTTCCCATGAACCATAGATGGATCCACCAGTGTCATTGCATGTGTGTTCTTCTCACATACCACGTAAGTATCCAGCGGTGTCATTGCATGTCTGTTCCTCTCATAGACCACACATGGATCCACAGTTAGAGTCATCACATGTCTGCTATTTTCATGAACCACACTTTGAGTCATTGCATGTGTGTTCTTCTCATGAACCACATGTAGAGTCATTGCATGTGTGTTCTTCTCACAAACCATATCGTGAACCACACCCAGTATCATTGCATGTGTGTTCTCCTCACTAACCACACATGGATCCACTAGTGTCATTGCATGTGTGTTCTTCCCATGAACCACACCAGTGTCATTACATGTGTGTTCTTCTCATAGACCACACATGGATCCACCAGTGTCATTGCATGTGTGTCCTTCTCACAAACCACAAATGGATCCACCAGTGTCATTGCATGTGTGTTCTTCTCATAGAGCACGTATGGATCCACCGGTGTCATTGCATGTGTGTTCTTCTCAGAGACCACGTAAGGATCCATCCGTGTCATTGCATGTGTGTTCCTCTCATCGACCACACATGGATCCACCGGTGTCATCGCATGTCTACTCTTTTCATGAACCGTAGTTAGAGTCATTGCATGTGTGTTCTTCTCACAAACCATATCATGAACCACACCCAGTGTCATTGCATGTGTGTTCTTCTCATTAACCACACATGGATCCACCAGTGTCATTGCATGTATGCTCTTTTCATGAACCACAGTTAGAGTCATTGCATGTGTGTTCTTTTCACAAAACACATATCACCAGTGTCATTGCATGTGTGTTCTTCCCATGAACCACACCAGTGTCATTACATGTGTGTTCTTCTCACAGACCACACATGGATCCACCAGTGTCATTGCATGTGTGTCCTTCTCATAAACCATAGATGGATCCACCAGTGTCATTGCATGTGTGTTCTTCTCATAGACCACGTATGGATCCACCGGTGTCATTGCATGTGTGTTCTTCTCACAGACCATGTAAGGATCCACCGGTGTCATTGCATGTGTGTTCCTCTCATAGACCACACATGGATCCACCGGTGTCATCGCATGTCTGCTCTTTTCATGAACCATACTTAGAGTCATTGCATGTGTGTTCTTCTCATGAACCACAGCTAGAGTCATTGCATGTGTGTTCTTCTCACAAAACCATATCATGAACCACACCCAGTGTCATTGCATGTGTATTCTTCTCATTAACCACACATGGATCCACCAGTATCATTGCATGTTTGCTCTTTTCATAAACCACAGTTAGAGTCATTGCATGTTTGTTCTTTTTACACAAACACATATCACCAGTGTCATTGCATGTGTGTTCTTACCACAGACCACACTAGGATCCACCAGTGTCATTGCATGTATGTTCTTCCCATGAACCATAGATGGATCCACCAGTGTCATTGCATGTGTGTTCTTTTCACAGACCACGTATGGATCCACCGGTGTCATTGCAAGTGTGTTCTTCTCATAGACCACGTAAGGATCCACCGGTGTCATTGCATGTGTGTTCGTCTCATAGACCACACATGGATCCACCGGTGTCATCGCATGTCTACTCTTTTCATGAACCACAGTTAGAGTCATTGCATGTGTGTTCTTCTCATGAACCAGAGCTAGAGTCATTGCATGTGTGTTCTTCTCACAAACCATATCATGAACCACACCCAGTGTCATTGCACGTGTGTTCTTCTCATTAACCACACATGGATCCACCAGTGTCATTGCATGTCTGCTCTTTTCATGAACCACACCAGTGTCATTGCATATGTGTTCTTCTCACAGACCACACATGGATCCACCAGTGTCATTGCATGTGTGTTCTTCTCACAAACAACATATGGATCCACCAGTGTCATTGCATGTGTGTTCTTTTGACAGACCACATATGGATCCACCGGTGTCATTGCATGTGTGATCTTCTCATAGACCACGTAAGGATCCATCGGTGTCATTGCATGTGTGTTCCTCTCATAGACCACACATGGATCCACCGGTGTCATCGCATGTCTGTTCTTTTCATGAACCACAGTTAGAGTCATTCCATGTGTGTTCCTCTCATAGACCACATCTAGAGTCATTGCATGTGTGTTCTTCTCACAAACCATATCATGAACCACACCCAGTGTCATTGCATGTGTGTTCTTCTCATTAACCACACATGGATCCACTAGTGTCATTGCATGTCTGCTCTTTTCATGAACCATAGTTAATGTCATTGCATGTCTGTTCCTTTCACAAAACACATATCACCAGTGTCATTGCATGTGTGTTCTTCCCAAAGACCACACATGGATCCACCAGTGTCATTGCATGTGTGTTCTTCCCATGAACCACAGATGGATCCACCAGTGTCATTGCATGTGTGTTCTTTTCATAGACCACGTATGGATCCACCGGTGTCATTGCATGTGTGTTCTTCCCATGAACCACAGATGGATCCACCAGTGTCATTGCATGTGTGTTCCTCTCATAGACCACACATGGATCCACCGGTGTCATCGCATGTCTCCTCTTTTCATGAACCACAGTTAGAGTCATTGCATGTGTGTTCCTCTCATAGACCACAGCTAGAGTCATTGCATGTGTGTTCTTCTCACAAACCATATCATGAACCACACCCAGTGTCGTTGCATGTGTGTTCTTCTCATTAACCACACATGGATCCACCAGTGTCATTGCATGTCTGCTCTTTTCATGAACCACAGTTAACGTGATTGTACGTCTGTTCCTTTGACAAAACACATATCACTAGTGTCATTGCATGTGTGTCCTTCCCATAAACCACACATGGATCCACCAGTGTCATTGCATGTGTGTCCTTCTCACAGACCACATATGGATGCACCAGTGTCATTGCATGTGTGTTCTTCTCACAGACCATATAAGGGTCCACCGGTGTCATTGCATGTGTGTTCCTCTCGTAGACCACACATGGATCCAACGGTGTCATCGCATGTGTGCTCTTTTCATGAACCACAGTTAGAGTCATTGCATGTGTATTCTTCTCATGAACCACAACTAGAGTCATTGCATGTGTGTTCTTCACACAAACCATATCATGAACCACACCTAGTGTCATTGTAGGTGTGTTCTTCTCATTAACCACACATGGATCCACCAGTGTCATTGCATGTCTTCTCTTTTCATGAACCACAGTTAGAGTCATTGCATGTCTATTCTTTTCACAAAACATATATCACCAGTTTCATTGCATGTGTGTTCTTACCACAGACCACACATGGACCCACCAGTGTCATTGCATGTGTGTTCTTCCCATGAACCATAGATGGATCCACCAGTGTCATTGCATGTGTGTTCTTTTCACAGACCACATATGGATCCACCGGTGTCATTGCATGTGTGTTCGTCTCATAGACCACACATGGATCCACCGGTGTCATCGCATGTCTTCTCTTTTCATGAACCACAGGTAGAGTCATTGCATGTGTGTTCTTCTCATGAACCACAGCAAGAGTCATTGCATGTGTGTTCTTCTCACAAACCATATCATGAACCACACCCAGTGTAATTACATGTGTGTTCTTCTCGTTAACCACACATGGATCCACCAGTGTCATTGCATGTGTGTTCTTCTCACAGACCACACATGGATCCACCAGTGTCATTGCATCTGTGTCCTTCTCACAAACCACAGAAGCATCCACGAGTGTCATTGCATGTGTCTTCTTTTCACAGACCACATAGGGATCCACCGGTGTCATTGCATGTGTGTTCTTCTCAGAGACCACATAAGGATCCATCAATAACATTGCATGTGTGTTCCTCTCATAGACCACACATGGATCCACCGGTGTCATCGCATGTCTGCTCTTTTCATCAACCACAATTAGAGTCATTGCATGTGTGTTCCTCTCATAGACCACAGCTAGAGTCATTGCATGTGCGTTCTTCTCACAAACCATATCACGAACCACACCCAGTGCCATTGCATGTGTGTTCTTCGCATTAACCACACATGGATCCACAAGTGTCATTTCATGTCTGCTCTTGTCATGAACCACAGTTAGAGTCATTACATGTCTGTTCTTTTCACAAAACACATATCACCAGTGTCATTGCATGTGTGTTCTTCCCATGAACCACAGATGGATCCACCAGTGTCATTGCATGTGTGTTATTTTCATAGACCACGTATGGATCCACCGGTGTCATTGCATGTGTGTTGTTCACACAGACCACGTAAGTATCCATCGGTGTCATTGCATGTGTGTTCCTCTCATAGACCACACATGGATACACCGGTGTCATCGCATGTCTGCTGTTTTCATGAACCATAGTTAGAGTCATTGCATGTGTGTTCCTCTCATAGACCATAGCTAGAGTCATTGCATGTTTGTTCTTCTCACAAACCATATCATGAACCACACCTAGTGTCATTGCATGTGTGTTCTTCTCATTAACCACACATGGTTCAACCAGTGTCATTGCATCTCTGCTCTTTTCATGAAGCATAGTTAATGTCATTGCATGTCTGTTCCTATCACAAAACACATATCACTAGTGTCATTGCATGTGTGTTCTTCCCACAGACCACGCATGGATCCACCAGTGTCATTGCATGTGTGTTCTTCCCATGAACCATAGATGGATCCACCAGTGTCATTGCATGTGTGTTCTTTTCAAAGACCACGTAAGGATCCACCGGTGTCATTGCATGTGTGTTCTTCTCAGAGACCACGTAAGGATCCATCAGTGTCATTGCATGTGTCTTCCTCTCATAGACCACACATGTATCCACCGGTGTCATCGCATGTCTGCTCTTTTCATGAATCACAGTTAAGAGTCATTGCATGTGTGTTCCTCTCATAGACCACAGCTAGAGTAATTGCATGTGTGTTCTTTTCACAAACAATATCATGAACCACACCCAGTGTCATTGCATGTGTGTTCTTCTCATTAACCACACATGGATCCACCAGTGTCATTGCATGTCTGATCTTTACATGAACCACAGTTAACGTCATTGCATGTCTGTTCCTTTCACAAAACACATATCACCAGTGTCATTGCATGTGTGTTCTTCCCACAGACCACACATGGATCCAACAGTGTCATTGCATGTGTGTCCTTCCCATGAACCACAGATGGATCCACTAGTGTCATTGCATCTGTGTCCTTCTCACAGACCACATATGGATCCACCAGTGTCATTGCAAGTGTGTTCTTCTCACTGACCACGTAAGGATCCACCGGTCTCATTGCATGTGTGTTCCTCTCATAGACCACACATGGATCCAACGGTGTCATCGCATGTCTACTCTTTTCATGGACCACAGTTAGATTCATTGCATGTATGTTCTTCTCATGAACCACAGCTAGAGTCATTGATGTGTGTTCTTCTCGCAAACCATATCGTGAACCACACCGAGTGTCATTGCATGTGTGTTCTTCTTATAGACCACACATGGATCCACCGGTGTCATTGCACGTCTGCTCTTTTCATGAACCACAGTTAGAGTCATTGCGTGTGTGTTCCTCTCATAGACCACATCTAGAGTCATTGCATGTGTGTTCTTCTCACAAACCATATCATGAACCACACACAGTGTCATTGCGTGTCTGTTCTTCTCATTAACCACACATGGATCCACCTGTATCATTGCATGTGTGTTCTTCCCATGAACCACACCTAGTGTCATTGCATGTCTGTTCTTTTCACAAACCACATATGGATCCAGTGTCATTGCATGTGTGTTCCTCTCATAAACCACACATGGATCCACCAGGGTCATTGCATGTGTGTCCTTCTCAGAAACCACAGATGGATGCACCAGTGTCATTGCATGTGTGTTATTCTCACAGACCATGTAAGGATCCACCGGTGTCATTGCATGTGTGTTCTTCTCATTACCCACACATGGTTCCACCAGTGTCTTTGCATGTATGCCCTTTTCATGAAGCATAGTTAATGTCATTGCATGTCTGTTCCTTTCACAAAACAAATATCACCAGTGTCATTGCATATGTGTTCTTCCCATAGACCACGCGTGGATCCACCAGTGTCATTGCATGTGTGTTCTTCCCATGAACCATAGATGTATCCACCAGTGTCATTGCATGTGTGTTCTTTTCACAGACCACGTAAGGATCCACCAGTGTCATTGCATGTGTGTTCTTCTCAGAGACCACGTAAGGATCCATCGGTGTCATTGCATGTGTGTTCCTCTCATAGACCACACATGGATCCACCGGTGTCATCGCATGTCTGCTCTTTTCATGAACCACAGTTAAGAGTCATTGCATGTGTGTTCCTCTCATAGACCACAGCTAGAGTAATTGCATGTGTGTTATTTTCACAAACAATATCATGAACCACACCTAGTGTCATTGCATCTGTGTTCTTCTCATTAACCACACATGGATCCACCAGTGTCATTGCATGTCTGATCTTTTCATGAACCACAGTTAACGTCATTGCATGTCTGTTCCTTTCACAAACCACATATCACCAGTGTCATTGCATGTGTGTTCTTCCCATAGACCACACATGGATCCACCAGTGTCATTGCATGTGTGTCCTTCCCATGAACCACAGATGGATCCACTAGTGTCATTGCAGGTGTGTCCTTCTCACAGACCACATATGGATCCACCACTGTCATTGCAAGTGTGTTCTTCTCACAGACAACGTAACGATCCACCGTCCTCATTGCATGTGTGTTCCTCTCATAGACCACACATGGATCCACCGGTGTCATCGCATGTCTACTCTTTTCATGAACCACAGTTAGAGTCATTGCATGTGTGTTCTTCTCATGAACCACAGCTAGAGTCATTGCATGTGTGTTCTTCTCACAAACCATATCGTGAACCACACCGAGTGTCATTGCATGTGTGTTCTTCTCATAGACCACACATGGATCCACCGGTGTCATTGCATGTCTGCTCTTTTCATGAACCACAGTTAGAGTCATTGCGTGTGTGTTCCTCTCATAGACCACATCTACAGTCATTGCATGTGTGTTCTTCTCACAAACTATATCATGAACCACACCCAGTGTCATTGCATGTCTGTTCTTCTCATTAACCACACATGGATCCACCAGTGTCATTGCATGTGTGTTCCTCTCATAAACCACACACGGATCCACCAGTGTCATTGCATGTGTGTCCTTCTCACAAACCACAGATGGATCCACCAGTGTCATTGCATGTGTGTTCTTCTCACAGACCATGTAAGGATCCACCGGTGTCATTGGATGTGTGTTCTTCTCACATACCACGTAAGGATCCACCGGTGTCATTGCATGTGTATTCCTCTCATAGACCACACATGGATCCACCGGTGTCATCGCATGTCTGCTCTTTTCATGAACCACAGTTAGAGTCATTGCATGTGTGTTCTTCTCATGAACCACAACTAGGGTCATTGCGTGTGTGTTGTTTTCACAGACCACGTATGGATCCACCAGTGTCATTGCATGTGTGTTCTTCTCACATACCACGTAAGTATCCACGGGTGTCATTGCATGTGTGTTCCTCTCATAAACCACACATGGATCCACAGTTAGAGTCATCGCATGTCTGCTATTTTCATGAACCACAATTAGAGTCATTGCATGTGTGTTCTTCTCATGAACCACATGTAGAGTCATTGCATGTGTGTTCTTCTCACAAACCATCTCATGAACCACACCCAGTGTCATTGCATGTGTGTTCTCCTCACTAACCACACATGGATCCACTAGTGTCATTGCATGTGTGTTCTTCCCATGAACCACACCAGTGTCATTACATGTGTGTTCTTCTCATAGACCACACATGGATCCACCAGTGTCATTGCATGTGTGTCCTTCTCACAAACCACAGCTGGATCCACCAGTGTCATTGCATGTGTGTTCTTCTCACAGACCACGTATGGATCCACCGGTGTCATTGCATGTGTGTTCTTCTCATAGACCATGTATGGATCCATCAGTGTCATTGCTTGTGTGTTCCACTCATAGACCACACATCGATCCACCGGTGTCATCGCATGTCTGCTCTTTTCATGAACCATAGTTAGAGTCATTGCATGTGTGTTCCTCTCATAGACCACAACTAGAGTCATTGCATGTGTGTTCTTCTCACAAACCATATCATGAACCACACCCAGTGTCATTGCATGTGTGTTCTTCTCATTAACCACACATGTATCCACCAGTGTCATTGCATGTCTGCTCTTTTCATGAACCACAGTTAGAGTCATTGCATGTGTGTTCTTTTCACAAAACACATATCACCAGTGTCATTGCATGTGTGTTCTTCCCATAGACCACACATGGATCCACCAGTGTCATTGCATGTGTGTTCTTCCCATGAACCACAGATGGTTCCACCAGTGTCATTGCATGTGTGTTCTTTTCACAAACCACATATGGATCAACCGGTGTCATTGCATGTGTGTTCTTCTCACATACCACGTAAGGATCCACCGGTGTGATTGCATGTGTGTTCCTCTCATAGACCACACATGGATCCACAGTTAGAGTCATCGCATGTCTGCTATTTTCATGAACCACAGTTAGAGTCATTGCATGTGTGTTCTTCTCATGAACCACATCTAGAGTCATTGCATGTGTGTTCTTCTCACAAACCATATCATGAACCACACCCAGTATCATTGCATGTGTGTTCTCCTCATTAACCACACATGGATCCACAAGTGTCATTGCATGTGTGTTCTTCCCATGAACCACACCAGTGTCATTACATGTGTGTTCTTCTCATAGACCACACATGGATCCACCAGTGTCATTGCATGTGTGTCCTTCTCACAAACCACAGATGGATCCACCAGTGTCATTGCATGTGTGTTGTTCTCACAGACCACGTATGGATCCACCGGTGTCATGGCATCTGTGTTCTTCTCACAGACCACGTAAGGATCCACCGGTGCCATTGCATGTGTGTTCCTCTCATAGACCACACATGGATCCACCGGTGTCATCGCATGTCTGCTTCTTTCATGAACCATAGTTAGAGTCATTGCATGTGTGTTCTTCTCATGAACCACAGCTAGAGTCATTGCATGTGTGTTCTTCTCACAAACCATATCATGAACCACACCCTGTGTCATTGCATGTCTGTTCTTCTCATTAACCACACATGGATCCACCAGTGTCATTGCATGTGTGTTCCTCTCATAAACCACACATGGATCCACCAGTGTCATTGCATGTGTGTCCTTCTCACAAACCACAGATGGATCCACCAGTGTCATTGCATGTGTGTTCTTCTCATAGACCATGTAAGGATCCACCGGTGTCATTGCATGTGTGTTCTTCTCACATACCACGTAAGGATCCACCGGTGTCATTGCATGTGTATTCCTCTCATAGACCACACATGGATCCACCGGTGTCATCGCATGTCTGCTCTTTTCATGAACCACAGTTAGAGTCATTGCATGTGTGTTCTTCTCATGAACCACAGCTAGGGTCATTGCGTGTGTGTTCTTTTCACAGACCACGTATGGATCCACCAGTGTCATTGCATGTGTGTTCTTCTCACATACCACGTAAGGATCCACCGGTGTCATTGCATGTGTGTTCCTCTCATAAACCACACATGGATCCACAGTTAGAGTCATCGCATGTCTACTCTTTTCATGAACCACAATTAGAGTCATTACATGTGTGTTCTTCTCATGAACCACAGCTAGAGTCATTGCATGTGTGTTCTTCTCACAAACCATATCATGAACCACACCCAGTGTCATTGCATGTTTGTTCTTCTCATTAACCACACATGGATCCACCAGTGTCATTGCATGTGTGTTCTTCCCATGAACCACACCAGTGTCATTGCATGTGTGTTCTTCTCACAGACCACACATGGATCCACCAGTGTCATTGCATGTGTGTCCTTCTCACAAACAACAGATGGATCCACCAGTGTCATTGCATGTGTGTTCTTCTCACAGACCACGTAAGGATCCACCGGTGTCATTGCATGTGTATTCCTCTCATACACCACACATGGATCCACCGGTGTCATCGCATGTCTGCTCTTTTCATGAACCACAGTTAGAGTCATTACATGTGTGTTCTTCTCATGAACCACAGCTAGGGTCATTGCGTGTGTGTTCTTTTCACAGACCACGTATGGATCCACCAGTGTCATTGCATGTGTGTTCTTCTCACATACCACGTAAGGATCCACCGGTGTCATTGCATGTGTGTTCCTCTCATAAACCACACATGGATCCACAGTTAGAGTCATCGCATGTCTACTCTTTTCATGAACCACAATTAGAGTCATTGCATGTGTGTTCTTCTCATGAACCACAATTAGAGTCATTGCATGTGTGTTCTTCTCACAAACCATCTCATGAACCACACCCAGTGTCATTGCATGTGTGTTCTCCTCATTAACCACACATGGATCCACTAGTGTCATTGCATGTGTGTTCTTCCCATGAACCACACCAGTGTCATTACATGTGTGTTATTCTCACAGATAACACATGGATCCACCAGTGTCATTGCATGTGTGTCCTTCTCACAAACCACAGATGGATCCACCAGTGTCATTGCATGTGTGTTCTTCTCACAGACCACGTATGGATCCACCGGTGTCATTGCATGTGTGTTCTTCTCATAGACCACGTAAGGATCCATCAGTGTCATTGCATGTGTTTTCCTCTCATAGACCACACATCGATCCACCGGTGTCATCGCATGTCTGCTCTTTTCATGAACCACAGTTAGAGTCATTGCATGTGTGTTCCTCTCATAGACCACAACTAGAATCATTGCATGTGTGTTCTTCTCACAAACCATATCATGAACCACACCCAGTGTCATTGCATGTGTGTTCTTCTCATTAACCACACATGGATCCACCAGTGTCATTGCATGTCTGCTCTTTTCATGAACCATAGTTAGAGTCATTGCATGTGTGTTCTTTTCACAAAACACATATCACCAGTGTCATTGCATGTGTGTTCTTCCCATAGACCACACATGGATCCACCATGTCATTGCATGTGTGTTCTTCCCATGAACCACAGATGGTTCCACCAGTGTCATTGCATGTGTGTTCTTTTCACAAACCACGTATGGATCCACCGGTGTCATTGCATGTGTGTTCTTCTCACATACCACGTAAGGATCCACCGGTGTCATTGCATGTGTGTTCCTCTCATAGACCACACATGGATCCACAGTTAGAGTCATCGCATGTCTGCTATTTTCATGAACCACTGTTAGAGTCATTGCATGTGTGTTCTTCTCATCAACCACATCTAGAGTCATTGCATGTGTGTTCTTCTCACAAACCATATCATGAACCACACCTAGTATCATTGCATGTGTGTTCTTCTCACAGACCACACATGGATCCACCAGTGTCATTGCATGTGTGTCCTTCTCACAAACAACAGATGGATCCACCAGTGTCATTGCATGTGTGTTCTTCTCACAGACCACGTAAGGATCCACCGGTGTCATTGCATGAGTATTCCTCTCATAGACCACACATGGATCCACCGGTGTCATCGCATGTCTGCTCTTTTCATGAACCACAGTTAGAGTCATTACATGTGTGTTCTTCTCATGAACCACAGCTAGGGTCATTGCGTGTGTGTTCTTTTCACAGACCACGTATGGATCCACCAGTGTCATTGCATGTGTGTTCTTCTCACATACCACGTAAGGATCCACCGGTGTCATTGCATGTGTGTTCCTCTCATAAACCACACATGGATCCACAGTTAGAGTCATCGCATGTCTACTCTTTTCATGAACCACAATTAGAGTCATTGCATGTGTGTTCTTCTCATGAACAACAATTAGAGTCATTGCATGTGTGTTCTTCTCACAAACCATCTCATGAACCACACCCAGTGTCATTGCATGTGTGTTCTCCTCATTAACCACACATGGATCCACTAGTGTCATTGCATGTGTGTTCTTCCCATGAACCACACCAGTGTCATTACATGTGTGTTCTTCTCACAGATAACACATGGATCCACCAGTGTCATTGCATGTGTGTCCTTCTCACAAACCACAGATGGATCCACCAGTGTCATTGCATGTGTGTTCTTCTCACAGACCACGTATGGATCCACCGGTGTCATTGCATGTGTGTTCTTCTCATAGACCACGTAAGGATCCATCAGTGTCATTGCATGTGTGTTCCTCTCATAGACCACACATCTATCCACCGGTGTCATCGCATGTCTGCTCTTTTCATGAACCACAGTTAGAGTCATTGCATGTGTGTTCCTCTCATAGACCACAACTAGAGTCATTGCATGTGTGTTCTTCTCACAAACCATATCATGAACCACACCCAGTGTCATTGCATGTGTGTTCTTCTCATTAACCACACATGGATCCACCAGTGTCATTGCATGTCTGCTCTTTTCATGAACCATAGTTAGAGTCATTGCATGTGTGTTCTTTTCACAAAACACATATCACCAGTGTCATTGCATGTGTGTTCTTCCCATAGACCACACATGGATCCACCATGTCATTGCATGTGTGTTCTTCCCATGAACCACAGATGGTTCCACCAGTGTCATTGCATGTGTGTTCTTTTCACAAACCACGTATGGATCCACCGGTGTCATTGCATGTGTGTTCTTCTCACATACCACGTAAGGATCCACCGGTGTCATTGCATGTGTGTTCCTCTCATAGACCACACATGGATCCACAGTTAGAGTCATCGCATGTCTGCTATTTTCATGAACCACTGTTAGAGTCATTGCATGTGTGTTCTTCTCATCAACCACATCTAGAGTCATTGCATGTGTGTTCTTCTCACAAACCATATCATGAACCACACCTAGTATCATTGCATGTGTGTTCTCCTCATTAACCACACATGGATCCACAAGTGTCATTGCATGTGTGTTCTTCCCATGAACCACACCAGTGTCATTACATGTGTGTTCTTCTCATAGACCACACATGGATCCACCAGTGTCATTGCATGTGCGTCCTTCTCACAAACCACAGATGGATCCACTAGTGTCATTGCATGTGTGTTCTTCTCACAGACCACGTATGCATCCACCGGTGTCATTGCATCTGTGTTCTGCTCACAGACCACTTAAGTATCCACCGGTGCCATTGCATGTGTGTTCCTCTCATAGACCACACATGGATCCACCGGTGTCATCGCATGTCTGCTCTTTTCATGAACCATAGTTAGAGTCATTGCATGTGTGTTCTTCTCATGAACCACAGCTAGATTCATTGCATGTGTGTTCTTCTCACAAAACCATATCATGAACCACACCTAGTGTCATTGTATGTGTATTCTTCTCATTAACCACACATGGATCCACCAGTGTCATTGCATGTCTGCTCTTTTCATGAAACACAGTTAGAGTCATTGCATGTCTGTTCTTTTCACAAAACACATATCACCAGTGTCATTGCATGTGTGTTCTTACCACAGACCACACATGGATCCACCAGTGTCATTGCATGTGTGTTCTTCCCATGAACCGTAGATGTATCCACCGGTTGCATTGCATGTGTGTTCTTTTCACAGACTACGTATGGATCCACCGGTGTCATTGCAAGTGTGTTCTTCTCATAGACCACGTAAGGATCCACCCGTGTCATTGCATGTGTGTTCGTCTCATAGACCACACATGGATCCACCGGTGTCATCGCATGTCTGCTCTTTTCATGAACCACAGTTAGAGTCATTGCATGTGTGTTCTTCTCATGAACCACACCTAGTGTCATTACACGTGTGTTCTTCTCATTAACCACACATAGATCCACCATTGTCATTGCATGTCTGCTCTTTTCATGAACCACACCAGTGTCATTTCATGTGTGTTCTTCTCACAGGCCACACATGGATCCACCAGTGTCATTGCATGTGTGTCCTTCTCACAAAGCACATATGGATCCACCAGTGTCATTGCATGTGTGTTCTTCCCATAGACCACACATGGATCCACCAGTGTCATTGCATGTGTGTTCTTCCCATGAACCACAGATGGATCCACCAGTGTCATTGCATGTGTGTTCTTTTCACAGACCACGTATGGATCCACCGGTGTCATTGGATGTGTGTTCTTCTCACAGACCACGTAAGGGTCCATCGGTGTCATTGCATGTGTGTTCCTCTCATAGACCACACATGAATCCACCGGTGTCATCGCATGTCTGATCTTTTCATGAACCATAGTTAGAGTCATTGCATGTGTGTTCCTCTCATAGACCACAGCTAGAGTCATTGCATGTGTGTTCTTCCCATGAACCACAGATGGATCCACCAGTGTCATTGGATGTTTGTTCTTTTCATAGACCACGTATGGATCCACCGGTGTCATTGCATGTGTGTTCTTCTCACAAACCATGTAAGTATCCATCGGTGTAATTGCATGTGTGTTCCTCTCATAGACCACACATGGATCCACCGGTGTCATCGCATGTCTTCTATTTTCATGAACCACAGTTAGAGTCATTGCATGTGTGTTCCTCTCATAGACCACAGCTAGAGTCATTGCATGTGTGTTCTTCTCACAAACCATATCATGAACCACACCTAGTGTCATTGCATGTGTGTTCTTCTCATTAACCACACATGGATCCACCAGTGTCATTGCATGTCTGCTCTTTTCATGAACCACAGTTAACGTCATTGTATGTCTATTCCTTTCACAAAACACATATCACCAGTGTCATTGCATGTGTGTTCTTCCCACAGACCACACATGGATCCACCAGTGTCATTGCATGTGTGTCCTTCCCATGAACCACAGATGGATCCACCAGTGTCATTGCATGTGTGTCCTTCTCACAGACCACATATGGATCCACCAGTGTCATTGCATGTGTGTTCTTCTCACAGACCACATAAGGATCCACCGGTGTCATTGCATGTGTGTTCCTCTCGTAGACCACACATGGATCCACCGGTGTCATCGCATGTGTGCTCTTTTCATGAACCACAGTTAGAGTCATTGAATGTGTATTCTTCTCACGAACCACAACTAGAGTCATTGCATGTGTGTTATTCTCACAAACCATATCATGAACCACACCTAGTGTCATTGCAGGTGTGTTCTTCTCATTAACCACACATGGATCCAGCAGTGTCATTGCATGTCTTTTCTTTTCTTGAACCACAGTTAGAGTCATTGCATGTCTATTCTTTTCACAAAACATATATCACCAGTGTCATTGCATGTGTGTTCTTACCACAGACCACACATGGATCCAGCAGTGTCATTGCATGTCTTATCTTTTCTTGAACCACAGTTAGAGTCATTGCATGTCTATTCTTTTCACAAAACATATATCACCAGTGTCATTGCATGTCTGTTCTTACCACAGACCACACATGGATCCACTAGTGTCATTGCATGTGTGTTCTTCCCATGAACCATAGATGGATCCACCAGTGTCATTGCATGTGTGTTCTTTTCACAGACCACATATGGATCTACCGGTGTCATTGCATGTGTGTTCTTCTCACAGACCACGTAAGGATCCACCGGTGCATTGCATGTGTGTTCGTCTCATAGACCACACATGCATCCACCGGTGTCATCGCATGTCTGCTCTTTTCATGAACCACAGTTAGAGTCATTGCATGTGTGTTCTTCTCATGAACCACAGCTAGAGTCATTGCATGTGTGTTCTTCTCAAAAACCATATCATTAACCACACCCAGTGTCATTGCATGTGTGTTCTTCTCATTAACCACACATGGATCCACCAGTGTCATTGCATGTCTGCTCTTTTCATGAACCACACCAGTGTCATTGCATGTGTGTTCTTCTCACAGACCACACATGGATCCACCAGTGTCATTGCATGTGTGTCCTTCTCACAAACCACAGATGGATCCACGAGTGTCATTGCATGTGGGTTCTTCTCACAGACCACGTAAGGATCCATCGGTGTCATTGCATGTGTGTTCCTCTCATAGACCACATATGGATCCACCGGTGTCATCACATGTCTACTCTTTTCATGAACCACAATTAGTCATTGCATGTGTGTTCCTATCATAGACCACAGCTAGAGTCATTGCATGTGTGTTCTTCTCACAAACCATATCACGAACCACACCCAGTGCCATTGCATGTGCGTTCTTCTTATTAACCACACATGGATCCACAAGTGTCATTTCGTATCTACTCTTGTCATGAACCACAGTTAGAGTCATTGCATGTCTGTTCTTTTCACAAAACACATATCACCACTGTCATTGCATGTGTGTTCTTCCCATGAACCACAGATGGATCCACCAGTGTCATTGCATGTGTGTTCTTTTCATAGACCACGTATGGATCCACCGGTGTCATTGCATGTGTGTTCTTCTCACAGACCATGTAAGTATCCATCGGTGTCATTGCATGTGTGTTCCTCTCATAGACCACACATGGATCCACCGGTGTCATCGCATGTCTGCTCTTTTCATGAACCACAGTTAGAGTCATTGCATGTCTGTTCCTCTCATAGACCACAGCTAGAGTCATTGCATGTGTGTTCTTCTCACAAACCATATCATGAACCACACCCACTGTCATTGCATGTGTGTTCTTCTCATTAACCACACATGCTTCCACCAGTGTCATTGCATGTCTGCTCTTTTCATGAAGCAGAGTTAATGTCATTGCATGTCTGTTCCTTTCACAAAACACATATCACCAGTGTCATTGCATGTGTGTTCTTCCCACAGACCACGCATGGATCCACCAGTGTCATTGCATGTGTGTTCTTCCCATGAACCATAGATGGATCCACCAGTGTCATTGCATGTGTGTTCTTTTCACAGACCACGTAAGGATCCACCGGTGTCATTGCATGTGTGTTCTTCTCAGAGACCACGTAAGGATCCATCGGTGTCATTGCATGTGTGTTCCTCTCATAGACCACACATGGATCCACCAGTGTCATCGCATGTCTGCTCTTTTCATGAACCACAGTTAAGAGTAATTGCATGTGTGGTCCTCTGATAGACCATAGCTAGAGCCAGTGCATGTGTGTTCTTTTCACAAACAATATCATGAACCACACCCAGTGTCATTCCATGTCTGTTCTTCTCATTAACCACACATGGATCCACCAGTGTCATTGCATGTCTGCTCTTTTCATGAACCATAGTTAACGTCATTGCATGTCTATTCCTTTCACAAAACACATATCACTAGAGTCATTGCATGTGTGTTCTTCCCACAGACCACACATGGATCCACCAGTGTCATTGCATGTGTGTCCTTCCCATGAACCACAGATGGATCCACTAGTGTCATTGCATGTGTGTCCTTCTCACAGACCACATATGGATCCACTAGTTTCATTGCATGTGTGTTCTTCTCACAGACCACGTAAGGATCCACCGGTGTCATTGCATGTGTGTTCCTCTCATAGACCACACATGGATCCACCGGTGTCATCGCATGTCTACCCTTTTCATGAACCACAGTTAGAGTCATTGCATGTGTGTTCTTCTCATGAACCACAGCTAGAGTCATTGCATGTGTGTTCTTCTAACAAACCATATCATTAACCACACATGGATCCACAAGTGTCATTGCATGTCTGCTCTTTTCATGAACCACAGTTAGAGTCATTGCATGTGTGTTCCTCTCATAGACCACAGCTAGAGTCATTGCATGTGTGTTCTTCTCACAAACCATATCTTGAACCACACCCGGTGTCATTGCATGTGTGTTCATCTCATTAACCACACATGGATCCACCTGTGTCATTTCATGTCTGCTCTTATCATGAACCACAGTTAGAGTCATTGCATGTCTGTTCTTTTCACAAAACACATATCACCAGTGTCATTGCATGTGTGTTCTTCCCATAGACCACACATAGATCCACCAGTGTCATTGCACGTGTGTTCTTCCCATGAACCACAGATGGATCCACCAGTGTCATTGCATGTGTGTTCTTTTCACAGACCACGTATGGATCCACCGGTGTTATTGGATGTGTGTTCTTCTCACAGACCATGTAAGGATCCATCGGTGTCATTGCATGTGTGTTCCTCTCATAGACCACACATGGATCCACCGGTGTCATCGCATGTCTGCTCTTTTCATGAACCACAATTAGTCATTGCATGTGTGTTCCTCTCATAGACCACAGCTAGAGTCATTGCATGTGTGTTCTTATCACAAACCATATCATGAACCACACCCAGTGCCATTGCATGTGCGTTCTTCTCATTAACCACACATGGATCCACAAGTGTCATTTCATATCTGCTCTTGTCATGAACCACAGTTAGAGTCATTGCATGTCTGTTCTTTTCACAAAACACATATCACCAGTGTCATTGCATGTGTGTTCTTCCCATGAACCACAGATGGATCCACCAGTGTCATTGCATGTGTGTTCTTTTCATAAACCACGTATGGATCCACCGGTGTCATTGCATGTGTGTTCTTCTCACGGACCATGTAAGTATCCATCGATGTCATTGCATGTGTGTTCCTCTCATAGACCACACATGGATCCACCGGTATCATCGCATGTCTGCTCTTTTCATGAACCACAGTTAGAGTCATTGCATGTTATTCCTCTCATAGACCATAGCTAGAGTCATTGCATGTGTATTCTTCTCACAAACCATATCATGAACCACACCCAGTTTCATTACATGTGTGTTCTTCTCATTAACCACACATGGTTCCACCAGTGTCATTGCATGTGTATTCTTCTCACAAACCATATCATGAACCACACCCAGTGTCATTGCATGTGTGTTCTTCCAATGAACCAATGATGGATCCACCAGTGTCATTGCATGTGTGTTCTTTTCACAGACCACGTAAGGATCCACCGGTGTCATTGCATGTGTGTTCTTCTTAGAGACCACGTAAGGATCCATCGGTGTCATTGCATGTGTGTTCCTCTCATAGACCACACATGGATCCACCGGTGTCATCGCATGTCTGCTCTTTTCATGAACCACAGTTAAGAGTAATTGCATGTGTGGTTCTCTCATAGACCACAGCTAGAGTCATTGCATGTGTGTTCTTTTCACAAACAATATCATGAACCACACCCAGTGTCATTGCATGTGTGTTCTTCTCATTAACCACACATGGATCCACCAGTGTCATTGCATGTCTGCTCTTTTCATGAACCACAGTTAACGTCATTGCATGTCTGTTCCTTTCACAAAACACATATCACCAGTGTCATTGCATGTGTGTTCTTCCCACAGACCACACATGGATCCACCAGTGTCATTGCACGTGTGTCCTTCCCATGAACCACAGATGGATCCACTAGTGTCATTGCATGTGTGTCCTTCTCACAGACCACATATGGATCCACCAGTGTCAATTGCATGTGTGTTCTTCTCACAGACCACGTAAGGATCCACCGGTGTCATTGCATGTGTGTTCCTCTCATAGACCACACATGGATCCACCGGTTTCATCGCATGTCTACCCTTTTCATGAACCACAGTTAGAGTCATTGCATGTGCGTTATTCTCATGAACCACAGCTAGAGTCATTGCATGTGTGTTCTTCTAGCAAACCATATCATGAACCACACCTAGTGTCATTGCATGTGCGTTGTTCTCATTAACCACACATGGATCCACCAGTGTCATTGCATGTCTGCTCTTTTCATGAACCACAGTTGAGTCATTGCATGTCTGTTCTTTTCACAAACCACATATCACCAGTGTCATTGCATGTGTGTTCTTCCCACAGACTACACATGGATCCACCAGTGTCATTGCATGTGTGTCCTTCTCACAAACCACATATGGATCCACCAGTATCATTGCATGTGTGTTCTTCCCATCGACCACACATGGATCCACTAGTGTCATTGCATGTGTGTTCTTTTCATGGACCACGATAGGATCCACCGGTGTCATTGCATCTGTGTTCCTCTCATAAACCACATATGGATCCATCGGTGTCCTCGCATGTATGCTCTTTTCATGAACCACAATTAGCGTCATTGCATGTATGTTCCTCTCATAGGCCACACATGGATCCACCGGTGTCATCGCATGTCTGCTCTTTTCATGAACCACAGTTAGAGTCATTGCATGTGTGTTCTTCTCATGAACCACAGCTAGAGTCATTGCATTGTGTTCTTCTCACAAACCATATCATGAACCACACCTAGTGTCATTGCATGTGTGTTCTTCTCATTAACCACACATGGATCCACCAGTGTCATTGCATGTCTGTTCTTCCCATGAACCACACCTAGTGTCATTGCATGTGTGTTGTTCCCACAAACCACACATGGATCCACTGTCATTGCATGTGTGTTCCTCTCATAAACCGCACATGGATCCACCAGTGTCATTGCATGTGTGTTCTTTTCACATACCACATATGGATCCACCAGTGTCATTGCATGTGTGTTCTTTTCACAGACCATGTAAGGATCCACGGGTGTCATTGCTTGTGTGTTCCTCTCCTAGACCACACATGGATCCACCGGTGTCATTGCATGTCTACTCTTTTCATGAACCACAGTTAGAGTCATTGTGTGTGTGTTCCTCTCATAGACCACATCTAGAGTCATTGCATGTATGTTCTTCTCACAAACCATATCATGAACCACACCCAGTGTCATTGCATGTGTGTTCTTGTCATTAACCACACATGGATCCACCAGTGTCATTTCATGTGTGTTCTTCCCATGAACCACACCTAGTGTCATTCCATGTGTGTTCCTCTCATAAACCACACATGGATCCACCAGTGTCATTGCATGTGTGTCCTTCTCACAAACCACAGATGGATCCACCAGTGTCATTGCATGTGTGTTCTTCTCACAGACCATGTAAGGATCCACCGGTGTCATTGCATGTGTGTTCTTCTCACTGACCACGTAAGGATCCACCGGTGTCATTGCATGTTTGTTCCTCTCATAGACCACACATGGATCCACCAGTGTCATCGCATGTCTGCTCTTTTCGTGAACCACAGTTAGAGTCATTGCATGTGTGTTCTTCTCATGAACCACAGCTAGAGTCATTGCATGTGTGTTCTTCTCAGAAACCATATCATGAACCACACACAGTGTCATTGCATGTGTGTTCTTCTCATTAACCACACATGGATCCACCAGTGTCATTGCATGTCTGATTTTTTCATGAAGCACCAGTGTCATTGCATGTGTGTTCTTCTCACAAACCACACATGGATCCACCAGTGTCATTGCATGTGTGTCCTTCTCACAAACCACAGATTGATCCACCAGTGTCATTGCATGTGTGTTATTTTCATAGACCACGTATGGATCCACCGGTGTCATTGCATGTTTGTTCTTCTCACAGACCATGTAAGGATCCATCGCTGTCATTGCATGTGTGTTCCTCTCATAGACCACACATGGATCCACCGGTGTCATCGCATGTCTGCTCTTTTCATGAACCACAGTTAGAGTCATTGCATGTGTGTTCTTCTCATGAACCACATCTACAGTCATTGCATGTGTGTTCTTCTCACAAACCATATCATGAACCACACCCAATGTCATTGCATGTGTTCTCATTAACCACACATGGATCCACCAATGTCATTGCATGTCTGCTCTTGTCATCAACCACAGTTAGAGTCATTGCATGTCTGTTCTTTTCACAAAACACATATCACCAGTGTCATTGCATGTGTGTTCTTCCCACAGACCACACATGGATCCACCAGTGTCATTGCATGTGTGTTCTTCCCATGAACCATAGATGGATCCACCAGCGTCATTGCATGTGTGTTCTTTTCACAGACCACGTATGGATCCACGGGTGTCATTGCATGTGTGTTCTTCTCACAGACAACGTAAGGATCCACCGGTGTCATTGCATGTGTGTTCCTCTCATAGACCACACATGGATCCACCGGTGTCATCGCATGTCTGCTCTTTTCATGAACCACTGTTAGAGTCATTGCATGTGTGTTCTTCACATGAACCACACCTAGAGTCATTGCATGTGTGTTCTTCTCACAAAGCATATCATGAACCACACCTAGTGTCATTGCATGTTTGTTCTTCTCATTAACCACACATGGATCCACCAGTGTCATTGCATGTCTGCTCTTTTCATGAACCACAGTTAGAGTCATTGCATGTCTGTTCTTTTTACAAACCACATATCACCAGTGTCATTGCATGTGTGTTCGCCCCACAGACCACACATGGATCCACCAGTGTCATTGCATGTGTGTCCTTCTCACAAACCACATATGGATCCACCAGTGTCATTGCATGTGTGTTCTTCCCACAAACCACACATGGGTACACTAGTGTCATTGCATGTGTGTTCTTTTCACAAACCACGTAAGGATCCACCGGTGTCATTGCATGTGTGTTCCTCCCATAGACCACATATGGATCCACCGGTGTCATCGCATGTCTGCTCTTTTCATGAACCACAGTTAGAGTCATTGCATGTGTGTCCTCTCATAGACCACACATGGATCCACCAGTGTCATCGCATGTCTGCTCTTTTCGTGAACCATAGTTAGAGTCATTGCATGTGTGTTCTTCTCATGAACCACAGCTAGAGTCATTGCATGTGTGTTCTTCTCAGAAACCATGTCATGAACCACACACAGTGTCATTGCATGTGTGTTCTTCTCATTAACCACACATGGATCCACCAGTGTCATTGCATGTCTGCTCTTTTCATGAAGCACCAGTGTCGTTGCATGTGTGTTCTTCTCACAAACCACACATGGATCCACTAGTGTCATTGCATGTGTGTCCTTCTCACAGACCACATATGGATCCACCAGTGTCAATTGCATGTGTGTTCTTCTCACAGACCACGTAAGGATCCACCGGTGTCATTGCATGTGTGTTCCTCTCATAGACCACACATGGATCCACCGGTTTCATCGCATGTCTACCCTTTTCATGAACCACAGTTAGAGTCATTGCATGTGCGTTATTCTCATGAACCACAGCTAGAGTCATTGCATGTGTGTTCTTCTAGCAAACCATATCATGAACCACACCTAGTGTCATTGCATGTGCGTTGTTCTCATTAACCACACATGGATCCACCAGTGTCATTGCATGTCTGCTCTTTTCATGAACCACAGTTGAGTCATTGCATGTCTGTTCTTTTCACAAACCACATATCACCAGTGTCATTGCATGTGTGTTCTTCCCACAGACTACACATGGATCCACCAGTGTCATTGCATGTGTGTCCTTCTCACAAACCACATATGGATCCACCAGTGTCATTGCATGTGTGTTCTTCCCATCGACCACACATGGATCCACTAGTGTCATTGCATGTGTGTTCTTTTCATGGACCACGATAGGATCCACCGGTGTCATTGCATCTGTGTTCCTCTCATAAACCACATATGGATCCATCGGTGTCCTCGCATGTATGCTCTTTTCATGAACCACAATTAGCGTCATTGCATGTATGTTCCTCTCATAGGCCACACATGGATCCACCGGTGTCATCGCATGTCTGCTCTTTTCATGAACCACAGTTAGAGTCATTGCATGTGTGTTCTTCTCATGAACCACAGCTAGAGTCATTGCATTGTGTTCTTCTCACAAACCATATCATGAACCAAACCTAGTGTCATTGCATGTGTGTTCTTCTCATTAACCACACATGGATCCACCAGTGTCATTGCATGTCTGTTCTTCCCATGAACCACACCTAGTGTCATTGCATGTGTGTTGTTCCCACAAACCACACATGGATCCACTGTCATTGCATGTGTGTTCCTCTCATAAACCGCACATGGATCCACCAGTGTCATTGCATGTGTGTTCTTTTCACATACCACATATGGATCCACCAGTGTCATTGCATGTGTGTTCTTTTCACAGACCATGTAAGGATCCACGGGTGTCATTGCTTGTGTGTTCCTCTCCTAGACCACACATGGATCCACCGGTGTCATTGCATGTCTACTCTTTTCATGAACCACAGTTAGAGTCATTGTGTGTGTGTTCCTCTCATAGACCACATCTAGAGTCATTGCATGTATGTTCTTCTCACAAACCATATCATGAACCACACCCAGTGTCATTGCATGTGTGTTCTTGTCATTAACCACACATGGATCCACCAGTGTCATTTCATGTGTGTTCTTCCCATGAACCACACCTAGTGTCATTCCATGTGTGTTCCTCTCATAAACCACACATGGATCCACCGGTGTCATTGCATGTGTGTCCTTCTCACAAACCACAGATGGATCCACCAGTGTCATTGCATGTGTGTTCTTCTCACAGACCATGTAAGGATCCACCGGTGTCATTGCATGTGTGTTCTTCTCACTGACCACGTAAGGATCCACCGGTGTCATTGCATGTGTGTTCCTCTCATAGACCACACATGGATCCACCAGTGTCATCGCATGTCTGCTCTTTTCGTGAACCACAGTTAGAGTCATTGCATGTGTGTTCTTCTCATGAACCACAGCTAGAGTCATTGCATGTGTGTTCTTCTCAGAAACCATATCATGAACCACACACAGTGTCATTGCATGTGTGTTCTTCTCATTAACCACACATGGATCCACCAGTGTCATTGCATGTCTGATTTTTTCATGAAGCACCAGTGTCATTGCATGTGTGTTCTTCTCACAAACCACACATGGATCCACCAGTGTCATTGCATGTGTGTCCTTCTCACAAACCACAGATTGATCCACCAGTGTCATTGCATGTGTGTTATTTTCATAGACCACGTATGGATCCACCGGTGTCATTGCATGTTTGTTCTTCTCACAGACCATGTAAGGATCCATCGCTGTCATTGCATGTGTGTTCCTCTCATAGACCACACATGGATCCACCGGTGTCATCGCATGTCTGCTCTTTTCATGAACCACAGTTAGAGTCATTGCATGTGTGTTCTTCTCATGAACCACATCTACAGTCATTGCATGTGTGTTCTTCTCACAAACCATATCATGAACCACACCCAATGTCATTGCATGTGTTCTCATTAACCACACATGGATCCACCAATGTCATTGCATGTCTGCTCTTGTCATGAACCACAGTTAGAGTCATTGCATGTCTGTTCTTTTCAGAAAACACATATCACCAGTGTCATTGCATGTGTGTTCTTCCCACAGACCACACATGGATCCACCAGTGTCATTGCATGTGTGTTCTTCCCATGAACCATAGATGGATCCACCAGTGTCATTGCATGTGTGTTCTTTTCACAGACCACGTATGGATCCATGGGTGTCATTGCATGTGTGTTCTTCTCACAGACCACATAAGGATCCATCGGTGTCATTGCACGTGTGTTCCTCTCATAGACCACAGATGGATCCACCAGTGTGATTGCATGTCTGCTCTTTTCATGAACCACAGTTAGAGTCATTGCATGTGTGTTCCTCTCATAGACCACAGCTAGAGTCATTGCATGTGTGTTCTTTTCACAAACCATATCATGAACCACACCAGTGTCATTGCATGTGTGTTATTCTCATTAACCACACATGGATCTACCAGTGTCATTGCATGTCTGCACTTTTCATGAACCACAGTTAACGTCATTGCATGTCTGTTCCTTTCACAAAACACATATCACAAGTGTCATTGCATGTGTGTTCTTCCCACAGACCACACATGGATCCACTAGTGTCATTGCATGTGCGTCCTTCCCATGAACCACAGATGGATCCACCAGTGTCATTGCACGTGTGTTCTTCTCACAGACCACGTAAGGATCCACCGGTGTCATTGCATGTGTGTTCCTCTCATAGACCACACATGGATCCACCGGTGTCATCGCATGTCTGCTCTTTTCATGAACCATTGTTAGAGTCATTGCATGTGTGTTCTTCTCGTGAACCACACCTAGAGTCATTGCATGTGTGTTCTTCTCACAAAGCATATCATGAACCACACCCAGTGTCATTGCATGTGTGTTCTTCTCATGAACCACACATGGATCCACCAGTGTCGTTGCATGTCTGCTCTTTTCATGAGCCACAGTTAGAGTCATTGCATGCCTGTTCTTTTCACAAACAACATATCACCAGTGTCATTGCATGTGTGTTCTTCCTACAGACCACACATGGATCCACCAGTGTCATTGCATGTGTGTCCTTCTCACAAACCACATATGGATCCAGCAGTGTCATTGCATGTGTGTTCTTCCCATAGACCACACATGGATCCACTAGTGTCATTGCATGTGTGTTCTTTTGACAGACCACGTAAGGATCCACCGGTGTCATTGCATGTCTGTTCCTCTCATAGACCACATATGGATCCACTGGTGTCATCGCATGTCTACTCTTTTCATGAACCACCGTTAGAGTCATTGCATGTCTGTTCCTCTCATAGACCACACATGGATCCACCGGTGTCATCGCTTGTCTGCTCTTTTTATGAACCACAGTTAGAGTCATAGCATGTGTGTTCTTCTCATGAACCACAGCTAGAGTCATTGCATGTGTGTTCTTCTCACAAACTATATCATGAACCACACCCGGTGTGATCACATATGTGTTCTTCTCATTAACCACACATGGATCCACCAGTGTCATTGCATGTCTACTCTTTTCATGAACCACACTAGTGTCATTGGATGTGTGTTCTTCTCATAGACCACACATGGATCCACCAGTGTCATTGCGTGTGTGTCCTTCTCACAAACCACAAATGGATCCACCAGTGTCATTGCATGTGTGTTCTTTTCATAGACCACGTATGGATCCACCGGTGTCATTGCATGTGTGTTCTTCTCAACGACCATGTAAGGATCCACCGGTGTCATTGCATGTGTGTTCCTCTCATAGACCACACATGGATCCACAGGTGTCCTCACATGTCTGCTATTTTCATGAACCACAGTTAGAGTCATTGCATGTGTGTTCCTCTCATAGACCACAGCTAGAGTCATAGCATGTGTGGTCTTCTCACAGACCATATCATGAACCACACCCAGTGTGATTGCATGTGTGTTCTTCTCATTAACCACACATGAATCCACCAGTGTCATTACACGTCTGCTCTTGTCATGAACCACAGTTAGAGTCATTGCATGTCTGTTCTTTTCACAAAACACATATCACCAGTATCATTGCATGTGTGTTCTTCTCACAGACCACACATGGATCCACCAGTGTCATCGCAGGTGTGTTCTTCCCATGAACCACAGATGGATCCACCAGTGTCATTGCATGTGTGTTCTTTTCACAGACTAGGTATGGATCCACCAGTGTCATTGCATGTGTGTTCTTCTCACAGACCACGTAAGGATCCATCGGTGTTATTGCATGTGTGTTCCTCTCATATACCACACATGTATCCACCGGTGTCGTTGCATGTCTGCTCTTTTGATGAACCACAGTTAGAGTCATTGCATGTGTGTTCCTCTCATAGACCACAGCTAGAGTCATTGCATGTGTGTTCTTCTCACAAACCATATCATGAACCACACCCACTATCATTGCATGTGTGTTCTTCTCATTAACCACACATGGATCCACCAGTGTCATTGCATGTCTCCTCTTTTCATGAACCACAGTTTATGTCATTGCATGAAAGTATCCTTTCAGAAAACACATATCACCAGTGTCATTGCATGTGTGTTCTTACCACAGACCACACATGGATCCACCAGTGTCATTGCATGTGTGTTCTTCCCATGAACCACTGATGGATCCACCAGTGTCATTGCATGTGTGTTCTTTTCACAGACCATGTATGGATCCACCGGGGTCATTGCATGTGTTTTCCTCTCACAGACCATGTAAGGATCCATCGGTGTCATTGCATGTGTGTTCCTCTCATAGACCACACATGGATCCACCGGTGTCATCGCATGTCTGCTCTTTTCATGAACCACAGTTAGAGTCATTGCGTGTGTGTTCCTCTCATAGACCATATCTAGAGTCATTGCATGTGTGTTCTTCTCACAAACCATATCATGATACACACCTAGTGTCATTGCATGTGTGTTCTTCTCATTAACCACACATGGATCCACCGGTGTCATTGCATGTATGCTCTTTTCATGAACCACATCTAGTGTCATTGTATGTTTGTTCTTTTCACAAACCACATATGGATCCATTGTCATTGCATGTGTGTTCCTCTCATAAACTACACATGGATCCACCAGTGTCATTGCATGTGTGTTCTTCTCACAAACCACAT
Source organism: Avena sativa (assembly GCA_916181665.1). Taxonomy (NCBI): domain Eukaryota; kingdom Viridiplantae; phylum Streptophyta; class Magnoliopsida; order Poales; family Poaceae; genus Avena; species Avena sativa. The sequence continues at coordinate 533,968,581 of OV702289.1, read as the reverse complement.
ATGGATCCACCAGTGTCATTGGATGCATGTTCTTTTCATAAACCATGTATGGATCCTAATTAACCTTAGGAGAGCCCTAACCTTAGCGTTAGACCGAGTCTTCTAGAAGGCACACCCTAACACAGTTTTTCTGCTTGACGATTGTTACATACCGTTCGATCGGGGCGCTTGGACGATTGGGATGGTTTTCGTGAGATCGATCCGCGGGTAGTCTGTTCTGCGTCATGATTGGCCACGCTTGCTCTGGACAAACTGGCAACACCGGGGGCTCCCCTGTTGCGAGTGTCACGACTCACGAGTTGAGTGGGCCATATCCCAGTGTCACGTCCCCATTACTTCTCTTGCTCCCCGTACTTCTCTTCCTTCCCCTCAAAGCCACTTTCCCCACTTCACTCCCATCCTGCCGTAGCCGCAAGCCGACGGCGCCTCCATCCCAATCCCCTCTTCGGCAGCCACCCCCCTCCCCTCTCGCCATGGGTACAAGGGGAGACGGCGAGGAAACGCGTCGTGACGACAGGGACGGTGATTTCGATGTGAGTCGTCTCATCTCTATCTCTATCATCCGTGGCCAGTTATCTTTTTTTGAGCCAGATCTACTCTATTTACTCATGCGCGTATGATGTGTTAGGCCAACCAGACGATGTATGACGCTGACTATCACGGTTTAGTGGATGAATACATTCCTCTGTTATGTAAACATGGATATGTGCCTGCTAAATTTGTAGCGTTCGAAGGACGAAACGCAGGCAGGAGGTTTCTACGGGTCAAGGACATCGTGCAATGATGCGAGGCGGAAGTTGCGGTGTTGTCAAATGGGTAGATCCAGAGTGGCCCAAATCGATGAAGAAAACGCTGGACAAACTATGGGAAATGACTGTTGAGTTGAAAGAATCCGCATTCAGCTCACTTATTGACAGTGTTGAGATGAAGCTATGGGAACCAGTTGACACGACCAAGCATAAGCGAGATCTCATGGGGTGGAAGACAAGGTTAGAAAAGTCGAGAAGGAGAGGGACGCGACGTTGGCCCTGAAGGCTAAAGCAGAGCAAGAACTGACTCAAGCAAGGAAGGATCTTCACCAGGCCAAAGTCCTGAAGTTCATAACAATGAGTATTGACAAGTGCATGAGGAAAGATGTAGAGAAACAATTGAAGATGTGCAAGGAAGATGCTAAAAGGAAGGTGCAGACGATTCGATCCTTGCTCTCGCAGGAAGATGCGCATTGGGCTAAGATTAGGAAGATCAAGGAGATGTGTGATAACTAGTTCTATTTAGCTTAAGCTCCGTGCCCTTTTTAGTTGTAATAGTTGTACTTGTTGACCTAACGGTCTGAACTATTGGCCCAGAGTCCTAGGAGTAAAAAAATTGGTCGCCCGTTAATCTGTCTTAACCTTGCATTACTTCCTTTTGTCTGACCAATGCCCCTTGGATATTCCACCCGTCGCTTCGTCATCCTCGTGTACAAATAGGAGGCACCACAGCGCGTCGCTTCATCGCCCATCCCCTCGCCCTCTCCAATCTCCACCGCGTCATCGCTTCGCCGTCCACCCCCTCGCTCCCTCTCCAATCTCCATTGCGCCGCCATGGAGATGCCCTCACTGAAGTTCTACGAGGCGGTGATGTTCGCGCACTTCGACATCCTCGCGCCGCTGGCCGCGACGGTGCCCCACGGATGGCGCATCAGCTATGCGGGGGTGCTGGTGGCTCCACTCCTCGTCCCCGGCGGAGCCATGATGGAGAGCGAAATCGCGGCGCGCTGCCGCCAGATGCCCGCGTGGAAGAGGGCGCTGCCCCGGTACGCGGCGGCCAGCCCATACTGGCCGACACTGTTCAAGAAGGAGCGGAAGGCCAATATTGGCAACCGCATCATTTACGGGCGCGTGGTGCACCGGGATCTCCACAACCGAGAAGGGCGGGAGAGGTTCTAGTCCATCCCTGGACGGACCAAGTTCACCGTCATCGCAGCCACTCGCCACGAAGAGGAGCTCCGTCTCGCTAACAACGCGGAAATCGTGGAGGTTCCGTCTGACGATGACGAGGAAGCCGGCGGCTCGGAGGACAGCGGCAACGGAAGTGAAATTGTTGACTAGTGGTTGAATTAATGTAGGATGTGAAATTGCACCTTTGTTTAGAAGAATTTGTGGTTGAATTAATGAAATGCCTCCATTTAGATCTCTGTCTTGATTAATTTATGGAAGAATTTGTGATTTAGATCAATTTCTGCCTCGATTTAGATCTCTATCCCGGATTGGGAACGTGACCGTGGACCAAAGACCCCTTTTCTACTAGTGTATTCTAACATTGGTGGTTTTTTTAAACGTAATCTACGTGGAGTTGGCCGCATGCAAATGACACAACCACAATTTATAAAGTGGAAGCAGGTACACCCGGTTACTGGAGATCCGAGAGCTTCGCCAGATGCAGGGGATGCAGGAGCAGAGAGGCGGTGAGCTAGACGGGCTCAAGATTAGGCTAGAAAGTGGTACCGATTTCCTCCTCATCAGGGAATTATCGGTGAGAACATTGCTGTTTATGTTGCCACGTCGTTGTGCAACATCTGAAATAAGTAGCTGCTTCATGGAGTGTGGCAGCTTAAATAATTTATTTTTGTGCCACTTACATTCCGTCGTATTTGGAGACCTCCTGCCCCTCAGCAATCTCCTCAGCAATCGTGGAACCGGTGGATCCTTGTTTTCAGATAGCAGTGCACAATCATAATTTCGGATTAAACTACTTGCTCGGGCGTTTCCAAACCCTTCACGTCATTGCATGTCTGCTCTTTTCATGAAACACACCAGTGTCATTGCATGTGTGTTCTTCTCACAGACCACACATGGATCCACCAGTGTCATTGCATGTGTGTCCTTCTCACAAACCACATATGGATCCACCAGTGTCATTACATGTGTGTTCTTTTAACATACCACATATGGATCCACCAGTGTCATCGCATGTCTGTTCCTCTCATAGACCACACATGGATCCACCGGTGTCATCGCATGTCTGCTCTTTTCATGAACCATTGTTAGAGTCATTGCATGTGTGTTCTTCTCGTGAACCACACCTAGAGTCATTGCATGTGTGTTCTTCTCACAAAGCATATCATGAACCACACCCAGTGTCATTGCATGTGTGTTCTTCTCATGAACCACACATGGATCCACCAGTGTCGTTGCATGTCTGCTCTTTTCATGAGCCACAGTTAGAGTCATTGCATGCCTGTTCTTTTCACAAACAACATATCACCAGTGTCATTGCATGTGTGTTCTTCCTACAGACCACACATGGATCCACCAGTGTCATTGCATGTGTGTCCTTCTCACAAACCACATATGGATCCAGCAGTGTCATTGCATGTGTGTTCTTCCCATAGACCACACATGGATCCACTAGTGTCATTGCATGTGTGTTCTTTTGACAGACCACGTAAGGATCCACCGGTGTCATTGCATGTCTGTTCCTCTCATAGACCACATATGGATCCACTGGTGTCATCGCATGTCTACTCTTTTCATGAACCACCGTTAGAGTCATTGCATGTCTGTTCCTCTCATAGACCACACATGGATCCACCGGTGTCATCGCTTGTCTGCTCTTTTTATGAACCACAGTTAGAGTCATAGCATGTGTGTTCTTCTCATGAACCACAGCTAGAGTCATTGCATGTGTGTTCTTCTCACAAACTATATCATGAACCACACCCGGTGTGATCACATATGTGTTCTTCTCATTAACCACACATGGATCCACCAGTGTCATTGCATGTCTACTCTTTTCATGAACCACACTAGTGTCATTGGATGTGTGTTCTTCTCATAGACCACACATGGATCCACCAGTGTCATTGCGTGTGTGTCCTTCTCACAAACCACAAATGGATCCACCAGTGTCATTGCATGTGTGTTCTTTTCATAGACCACGTATGGATCCACCGGTGTCATTGCATGTGTGTTCTTCTCAACGACCATGTAAGGATCCACCGGTGTCATTGCATGTGTGTTCCTCTCATAGACCACACATGGATCCACAGGTGTCCTCACATGTCTGCTATTTTCATGAACCACAGTTAGAGTCATTGCATGTGTGTTCCTCTCATAGACCACAGCTAGAGTCATAGCATGTGTGGTCTTCTCACAGACCATATCATGAACCACACCCAGTGTGATTGCATGTGTGTTCTTCTCATTAACCACACATGAATCCACCAGTGTCATTACACGTCTGCTCTTGTCATGAACCACAGTTAGAGTCATTGCATGTCTGTTCTTTTCACAAAACACATATCACCAATATCATTGCATGTGTGTTCTTCTCACAGACCACACATGGATCCACCAGTGTCATCGCAGGTGTGTTCTTCCCATGAACCACAGATGGATCCACCAGTGTCATTGCATGTGTGTTCTTTTCACAGACTAGGTATGGATCCACCAGTGTCATTGCATGTGTGTTCTTCTCACAGACCACGTAAGGATCCATCGGTGTTATTGCATGTGTGTTCCTCTCATATACCACACATGTATCCACCGGTGTCGTTGCATGTCTGCTCTTTTGATGAACCACAGTTAGAGTCATTGCATGTGTGTTCCTCTCATAGACCACAGCTAGAGTCATTGCATGTGTGTTCTTCTCACAAACCATATCATGAACCACACCCACTATCATTGCATGTGTGTTCTTCTCATTAACCACACATGGATCCACCAGTGTCATTGCATGTCTCCTCTTTTCATGAACCACAGTTTATGTCATTGCATGAAAGTATCCTTTCAGAAAACACATATCACCAGTGTCATTGCATGTGTGTTCTTACCACAGACCACACATGGATCCACCAGTGTCATTGCATGTGTGTTCTTCCCATGAACCACTGATGGATCCACCAGTGTCATTGCATGTGTGTTCTTTTCACAGACCATGTATGGATCCACCGGGGTCATTGCATGTGTTTTCCTCTCACAGACCATGTAAGGATCCATCGGTGTCATTGCATGTGTGTTCCTCTCATAGACCACACATGGATCCACCGGTGTCATCGCATGTCTGCTCTTTTCATGAACCACAGTTAGAGTCATTGCGTGTGTGTTCCTCTCATAGACCATATCTAGAGTCATTGCATGTGTGTTCTTCTCACAAACCATATCATGATACACACCTAGTGTCATTGCATGTGTGTTCTTCTCATTAACCACACATGGATCCACCGGTGTCATTGCATGTATGCTCTTTTCATGGACCACATCTAGTGTCATTGTATGTTTGTTCTTTTCACAAACCACATATGGATCCATTGTCATTGCATGTGTGTTCCTCTCATAAACTACACATGGATCCACCAGTGTCATTGCATGTGTGTTCTTCTCACAAACCACATATGGATCCACCAGTGTCATTGGATGCATGTTCTTTTCATAAACCATGTATGGATCCTAATTAACCTTAGGAGAGCCCTAACCTTAGCGTTAGACCGAGTCTTCTAGAAGGCACACCCTAACACAGTTTTTCTGCTTGACGATTGTTACATACCGTTCGATCGGGGCGCTTGGACGATTGGGATGGTTTTCGTGAGATCGATCCGCGGGTAGTCTGTTCTGCGTCATGATTGGCCACGCTTGCTCTGGACAAACTGGCAACACCGGGGGCTCCCCTGTTGCGAGTGTCACGACTCACGAGTTGAGTGGGCCATATCCCAGTGTCACGTCCCCATTACTTCTCTTGCTCCCCGTACTTCTCTTCCTTCCCCTCAAAGCCACTTTCCCCACTTCACTCCCATCCTGCCGTAGCCGCAAGCCGACGGCGCCTCCATCCCAATCCCCTCTTCGGCAGCCACCCCCCTCCCCTCTCGCCATGGGTACAAGGGGAGACGGCGAGGAAACGCGTCGTGACGACAGGGACGGTGATTTCGATGTGAGTCGTCTCATCTCTATCTCTATCATCCGTGGCCAGTTATCTTTTTTTGAGCCAGATCTACTCTATTTACTCATGCGCGTATGATGTGTTAGGCCAACCAGACGATGTATGACGCTGACTATCACGGTTTAGTGGATGAATACATTCCTCTGTTATGTAAACATGGATATGTGCCTGCTAAATTTGTAGCGTTCGAAGGACGAAACGCAGGCAGGAGGTTTCTACGGGTCAAGGACATCGTGCAATGATGCGAGGCGGAAGTTGCGGTGTTGTCAAATGGGTAGATCCAGAGTGGCCCAAATCGATGAAGAAAACGCTGGACAAACTATGGGAAATGACTGTTGAGTTGAAAGAATCCGCATTCAGCTCACTTATTGACAGTGTTGAGATGAAGCTATGGGAACCAGTTGACACGACCAAGCATAAGCGAGATCTCATGGGGTGGAAGACAAGGTTAGAAAAGTCGAGAAGGAGAGGGACGCGACGTTGGCCCTGAAGGCTAAAGCAGAGCAAGAACTGACTCAAGCAAGGAAGGATCTTCACCAGGCCAAAGTCCTGAAGTTCATAACAATGAGTATTGACAAGTGCATGAGGAAAGATGTAGAGAAACAATTGAAGATGTGCAAGGAAGATGCTAAAAGGAAGGTGCAGACGATTCGATCCTTGCTCTCGCAGGAAGATGCGCATTGGGCTAAGATTAGGAAGATCAAGGAGATGTGTGATAACTAGTTCTATTTAGCTTAAGCTCCGTGCCCTTTTTAGTTGTAATAGTTGTACTTGTTGACCTAACGGTCTGAACTATTGGCCCAGAGTCCTAGGAGTAAAAAAATTGGTCGCCCGTTAATCTGTCTTAACCTTGCATTACTTCCTTTTGTCTGACCAATGCCCCTTGGATATTCCACCCGTCGCTTCGTCATCCTCGTGTACAAATAGGAGGCACCACAGCGCGTCGCTTCATCGCCCATCCCCTCGCCCTCTCCAATCTCCACCGCGTCATCGCTTCGCCGTCCACCCCCTCGCTCCCTCTCCAATCTCCATTGCGCCGCCATGGAGATGCCCTCACTGAAGTTCTACGAGGCGGTGATGTTCGCGCACTTCGACATCCTCGCGCCGCTGGCCGCGACGGTGCCCCACGGATGGCGCATCAGCTATGCGGGGGTGCTGGTGGCTCCACTCCTCGTCCCCGGCGGAGCCATGATGGAGAGCGAAATCGCGGCGCGCTGCCGCCAGATGCCCGCGTGGAAGAGGGCGCTGCCCCGGTACGCGGCGGCCAGCCCATACTGGCCGACACTGTTCAAGAAGGAGCGGAAGGCCAATATTGGCAACCGCATCATTTACGGGCGCGTGGTGCACCGGGATCTCCACAACCGAGAAGGGCGGGAGAGGTTCTAGTCCATCCCTGGACGGACCAAGTTCACCGTCATCGCAGCCACTCGCCACGAAGAGGAGCTCCGTCTCGCTAACAACGCGGAAATCGTGGAGGTTCCGTCTGACGATGACGAGGAAGCCGGCGGCTCGGAGGACAGCGGCAACGGAAGTGAAATTGTTGACTAGTGGTTGAATTAATGTAGGATGTGAAATTGCACCTTTGTTTAGAAGAATTTGTGGTTGAATTAATGAAATGCCTCCATTTAGATCTCTGTCTTGATTAATTTATGGAAGAATTTGTGATTTAGATCAATTTCTGCCTCGATTTAGATCTCTATCCCGGATTGGGAACGTGACCGTGGACCAAAGACCCCTTTTCTACTAGTGTATTCTAACATTGGTGGTTTTTTTAAACGTAATCTACGTGGAGTTGGCCGCATGCAAATGACACAACCACAATTTATAAAGTGGAAGCAGGTACACCCGGTTACTGGAGATCCGAGAGCTTCGCCAGATGCAGGGGATGCAGGAGCAGAGAGGCGGTGAGCTAGACGGGCTCAAGATTAGGCTAGAAAGTGGTACCGATTTCCTCCTCATCAGGGAATTATCGGTGAGAACATTGCTGTTTATGTTGCCACGTCGTTGTGCAACATCTGAAATAAGTAGCTGCTTCATGGAGTGTGGCAGCTTAAATAATTTATTTTTGTGCCACTTACATTCCGTCGTATTTGGAGACCTCCTGCCCCTCAGCAATCTCCTCAGCAATCGTGGAACCGGTGGATCCTTGTTTTCAGATAGCAGTGCACAATCATAATTTCGGATTAAACTACTTGCTCGGGCGTTTCCAAACCCTTCACGTCATTGCATGTCTGCTCTTTTCATGAAACACACCAGTGTCATTGCATGTGTGTTCTTCTCACAGACCACACATGGATCCACCAGTGTCATTGCATGTGTGTCCTTCTCACAAACCACATATGGATCCACCAGTGTCATTACATGTGTGTTCTTTTAACATACCACATATGGATCCACCAGTGTCATTGCATGTGTGTTCTTCTCACAGACCATGTAAGCATCCATCAGTGTCATTGCATGTGTTTTCCTCTCATAGACCACACATGGATCCACCGGTGTCATCGCATGTCGTCTCTTTTCATGAACCACAGTTAGAGTCATTGCATGTGTGTTCCTCTTATAGACCAGAGCTAGAGTGATTGCATGTGTGTTCTTCTCACAAACCATATCATGAACCACACCCAGTGTCATTGCATGTGTGTTCTTATCATTAACCACATATGGATCCACCAGTGTCATTTCATTTCTGCTCTTGTCATGAACCATAGTTAGAGTCATTGCATGTCTGTTCTTTTCACAAAACACATATCACCAGTGTCATTGCATGTGTGTTCTTACCACAGACCACACATGGATCCACCAGTGTCATTGCATGTGTGTTCTTCCCATGAACCACAGATGGATCCACCAGTGACATTGCATGTGTGTTCTTTTCACATACCACGTATGGATCCACCGGTGTCATTGCATGTGTGTTCTTCTCACAGACCAGGTAAGGATCCATCGGTGGCATTGCATGTGTGTTCCTCTCATAGACCACACATGGATCCACTGGTGTCATCGCATGTCTGCTCGTTTCATGAACCACAGTTAGAGTCATTGCATGTGTGTTCCTCTCATAGACCACAGCTAGAGTCATTGCATGTGTGTTCTTCTCACAAACCATATCATGAACGACACCCAGTGTCATTGCATGTGTGTTCTTCTCATTAACCACACATGGATCCACCAGTGTCATTGCATGTCTGCTCTTTTCATGAACCACGGTTAATTTCATTGCATGTCTGTTCCTTTCACAAAACACATATCACTAGTGTCATTGCATGTGTGTTCTTCCCACAGACCACACATGGATCCACCAGTGTCATTGCATGTGTGTTCTTCCCATGAACCATAGATGGATCCACTAGTGTCATTGCATGTGTGTTCTTTTCAGAGACCACGTATGGATCCACCGGTGTCATTTCATGTGTGTTCTTCTCACATACCACGTAAGTATCCACCAGTGTCATTGCATGTGTGTTCCTCTCATAGACCACACACGGATCCACAGTTAGAGTCATCGCATGTATGCTCTTTCCATGAACCACAGTTAGAGTCATTGCATGTGTGTTCTTCTCATGAACCACACCTAGGGTCATTGCATGTGTGTTCTTCTCATAAACCATATCATGAACCACACCCAGTGTCATTGCATGTGTGTGCTCCTCATTAACCACACATGGATCCACCAGTGTCACTGCATGTGTGTTCTTCCCATGAACCACACCAGTGTCATTACATGTGTGTTCTTCTCACAGACCACACATGGATCTAGCAGTGTCATTGCATGTGTGTCCTTCTCAAAAACCACAGATGGATCCACCAGTGTCATTGCATGTGTGTTCTTCTCCCAGACCACGTATGGATCCACCGGTGTCATTGCATGTGTGTTATTCTCACAGACCACGTAAGGATCCATCAGTGTCATTGCATGTGTGTTCCTCTCATAGACCACACATGGATCCACCGGTGTCATTGCATGTCTGCTCTTTTCATGAACCACAGTTAGAGTCATTGCATGTGTGTTCGTATCATAGACCACAACTAGAGTCATTGCATGTGTGTTCTTCTCACAAACCATATCATGAACCAAACTCAGTGTCATTGCATGTGTGTTCTTCTCATTAACCACACATGGATCCACCAGTGTCATTGCATGTCTGCTCTTTTCATGAACCACAGTTAGAGTCATTGCATGTGTGTTCTTTTCACAAAACACATATCACCAGTGTTATTGCATGTGTGTTCTTCCCACAGACCACACATGGATCCACCAGTGTCATTGCAGGTGTGTTCTTCCCATGAACCACACATGGATCCACCAGTGTCATTGCATGTGTGTTCTTTTCACAGACCACCTATGGATCCACCAGTGTCATTGCATGTCTGTTCTTCTCACATACCACGTCAGGATCCACTGGTGTCATTTCATGTGTATTCCTCTCATAAACCACAGATGGATCTACAGTTAGAGTCATCGCATGTCTACTCTTTTGATGAACCACAATTAGAGTCATTGCATGTGTGTTCTTCTCATGAACCGCAGTTAGAGTCATTGCATGTGTGTTCTTCTCACAAACCATCTCATGAACCACACCCAGTGTCATTGCATGTGTGTTCTCCTCATTAACCACACATGGATCCACTAGTGTCATTGCATGTGTGTTCTTCCCATGAACCACACCAGTGTCATTACATGTGTGTTCTTCTCATAGACCACAGATGGATCCACCAGTGTCATTGCATGTGTGTCCTTCTCACAAACCACAGATGGATCCACCAGTGTCATTGCATGTGTGTTCTTCTCACAGACCACGTATGGATCCACCGGTGTCATTGCATGTGTGTTCTTCTCACAGACCACGTAGGGATCCACCGGTGTCAATGCATGTGTGTTCCTCTCATAGACCACACATGGATCCACAGTTAGAGTCATCGCATGTATGCTCTTTTCATGAACCACAGTTAGAGTCATTGCATGTGTGTTCTTCTCATGAACCACAGCTAGGGTCATTGCATGTGTGTTCTTCTCACAAACCATATCATGAACCACACCCAGTGTCATTGCATGTGTGTTCTTCTCATTAACCACACATGGACCCACCAGTGTCATTGCATGTCTGCTCTTTTCATGAACCACAGTTAATGTCATTGCATGTCTGTTCCTTTCACAAAACACATATCACCAGTGTCATTGCATGTGTGTTCTTCCCATAGACCACACATGGATCCACCAGTGTCATTGCATGTGTGTTCTTCCCATGAACCACAGATGGATCCACCAGTGTCATTGCATGTGTGTTCTTTTCACAGACCACGTATGGATCCACCGGTGTCATTGCATGTGTGTTCTTCTCACATACCACGTAAGGCTCCATCAGTGTCATTGCATGTGTGTTCCTCTCATAGACCACACATGGATCCACCAGTGTCATCGCATGTCTGCTCTTTTCATGAACCACAATTAGAGTCATTGCATGTGTGTTCCTCTCATAGACCACAGCTAGAGTCATTGCATGTGTGTTCTTCTCACAAACCATATCATGAACGACACCCAGTGTCATTGCATGTGTGTTCTTCTCATTAACCACACATGGATCCACCAGTGTCATTGCATGTCTGCTCTTTACATGAACCACAGTTAACGTCATTGTATGTCTGTTCCTTTGACAAAACACATATCACCAGTGTCATTGCATGTGTGTTCTTCCCACAGACCACACATGGATCCACCAGTGTTATTGCATGTGTGTCCTTCCCATGAACCACAGATGGATCCACCAGTGTCATTGGATGTGTGTCGTTCTCACAGACCACATATGGATCCACCAATGTCATTGCATGTGTGTTCTTCTCACAGACCACATTAGGGTCCACCATTGTCATTGCATGTGTGTTCCTCTCGTAGACCACACATGGATCCACCGGTGTCATCGCATGTGTGCTCTTTTCATGAACCACGGTTAGAGTCATTGCTTGTGTATTCTTCTCACGAACCACAACTAGAGTCATTGCATGTGTGTTCTTCTCACAAACCATATCATGAACCACACCTAGTGTCATTGCAGGTGTGTTCTTCTCATTAACCACACATGGATCCACCAGTGTCATTGCATGTCTTCTCTTTTCATGATCCACAGTTAGAGTCATTGCATGTCTATTCTTTTCACAAAACATATATCACCAGTTTCATTGCATGTGTGTTCTTACCATAAACCACACATGGATCCACCAGTGTCATTGCATGTGTGTTCTTCCCATGAACCATAGATGGATCCACCAGTGTCATTGCATGTGTGTTCTTCTCACATACCACGTAAGGATCCAGCGGTGTCATTGCATGTGTGTTCCTCTCATAGACCACACATGGATCCACAGTTAGAGTCATCACATGTCTGCTATTTTCATGAACCACAGTTCGAGTCATTGCATGTGTGTTCTTCTCATGAACCACATCTAGAGTCATTGCATGTGTGTTCTTCTCACAAACCATATCGTGAACCACACCCAGTATCATTGCATGTGTGTTCTCCTCATTAACCACACATGGATCCACTAGTGTCATTGCATGTGTCTTCTTCCCATGAACCACACCAGTGTCATTACATGTGTGTTCTTCTCATAGACCACACATGGATCCACCAGTGTCATTGCATGTGTGTCCTTCTCACAAACCACAAATGGATCCACCAGTGTCATTGCATGTGTGTTCTTCGCATAGACCACGTATGGATCCACCGGTGTCATTGCATGTGTGTTCTTCTCAGAGACCACGTAAGGATCCATCCGTGTCATTGCATGTGTGTTCCTCTCATAGACGACACATGGATCCACTGGTGTCATCGCATGTCTGCTCTTTTCATGAACCACAGTTAGAGTCATTGCATGTGTGTTCTTCTCATGAACCACAGCTAGAGTCATTGCATGTGTGTTCTTCTCACAAACCATATCATGAACCAAACTCAGTGTCATTGCATGTGTGTTCTTCTCATTAACCACACATGGATCCACCAGTGTCATTGCATGTCTGCTCTTTTCATGAACCACAGTTAGAGTCATTGCATGTGTGTTCTTTTCACAAAACACATATCACCAGTGTTATTGCATGTGTGTTCTTCCCACAGACCACACATGGATCCACCAGTGTCATTGCATGTGTGTTCTTCCCATGAACCACACATGGATCCACCAGTGTCATTGCATGTGTGTTCTTTTCACAGACCACCTATGGATCCACCAGTGTCATTGCATGTCTGTTCTTCTCACATACCACGTAAGGATCCACTGGTGTCATTTCATGTGTATTCCTCTCATAAACCACAGATGGATCTACAGTTAGAGTCATCGCATGTCTACTCTTTTGATGAACCACAATTAGAGTCATTGCATGTGTGTTCTTCTCATGAACCGCAGTTAGAGTCATTGCATGTGTGTTCATCTCACAAACCATCTCATGAACCACACCCAGTGTCATTGCATGTGTGTTCTCCTCATTAACCACACATGGATCCACTAGTGTCATTGCATGTGTGTTCTTCCCATGAACCACACCAGTGTCATTACATGTGTGTTCTTCTCATAGACCACAGATGGATCCACCAGTGTCATTGCATGTGTGTCCTTCTCACAAACCACAGATGGATCCACCAGTCTCATTGCATGTGTGTTCTTCTCACAGACCACGTATGGATCCACCGGTGTCATTGCTTGTGTGTTCTTCTCACAGACCACGTAGGGATCCACCGGTGTCAATGCATGTGTGTTCCTCTCATAGACCACACATGGATCCACAGTTAGAGTCATCGCATGTATGCTCTTTTCATGAACCACAGTTAGAGTCATTGCATGTGTGTTCTTCTCATGAACCACAGCTAGGGTCATTGCATGTGTGTTCTTCTCACAAACCATATCATGAACCACACCCAGTGTCATTGCATGTGTGTTCTTCTCATTAACCACACATGGACCCACCAGTGTCATTGCATGTCTGCTCTTTTCATGAACCACAGTTAATGTCATTGCATGTCTGTTCCTTTCACAAAACACATATCACCAGTGTCATTGCATGTGTGTTCTTCCCATAGACCACACATGGATCCACCAGTGTCATTGCATGTGTGTTCTTCCCATGAACCACAGATGGATCCACCAGTGTCATTGCATGTGTGTTCTTTTCACAGACCACGTATGGATCCACCGGTGTCATTGCATGTGTGTTCTTCTCACATACCACGTAAGGCTCCATCAGTGTCATTGCATGTGTGTTCCTCTCATAGACCACACATGGATCCACCAGTGTCATCGCATGTCTGCTCTTTTCATGAACCACAATTAGAGTCATTGCATGTGTGTTCCTCTCATAGACCACAGCTAGAGTCATTGCATGTGTGTTCTTCTCACAAACCATATCATGAACGACACCCAGTGTCATTGCATGTGTGTTCTTCTCATTAACCACACATGGATCCACCAGTGTCATTGCATGTCTGCTCTTTTCATGAACCACAGTTAACGTCATTGTATGTCTGTTCCTTTGACAAAACACATATCACCAGTGTCATTGCATGTGTGTTCTTCCCACAGACCACACATGGATCCACCAGTGTTATTGCATGTGTGTCCTTCCCATGAACCACAGATGGATCCACCAGTGTCATTGCATGTGTGTCGTTCTCACAGACCACATATGGATCCACCAATGTCATTGCATGTGTGTTCTTCTCACAGACCACATTAGGGTCCACCATTGTCATTGCATGTGTGTTCCTCTCGTAGACCACACATGGATCCACCGGTGTCATCGCATGTGTGCTCTTTTCATGAACCACGGTTAGAGTCATTGCTTGTGTATTCTTCTCACGAACCACAACTAGAGTCATTGCATGTGTGTTCTTCTCACAAACCATATCATGAACCACACCTAGTGTCATTGCAGGTGTGTTCTTCTCATTAACCACACATGGATCCACCAGTGTCATTGCATGTCTTCTCTTTTCATGATCCACAGTTAGAGTCATTGCATGTCTATTCTTTTCACAAAACATATATCACCAGTTTCATTGCATGTGTGTTCTTACCATAAACCACACATGGATCCACTAGTGTCATTGCATGTGTGTTCTTCCCATGAACCATAGATGGATCCACTAGTGTCATTGCATGTGTGTTCTTCTCACATACCACGTAAGGATCCAGTGGTGTCATTGCATGTGTGTTCCTCTCATAGACCACACATGGATCCACAGTTAGAGTCATCACATGTCTGCTATTGTCATGAACCACAGTTCGAGTCATTGCATGTGTGTTCTTCTCATGAACCACATCTAGAGTCATTGCATGTGTGTTCTTCTCACAAACCATATCGTGAACCACACCCAGTATCATTGCATGTGTGTTCTCCTCATTAACCACACATGGATCCACTAGTGTCATTGCATGTGTCTTCTTCCCATGAACCACACCAGTGTCATTACATGTGTGTTCTTCTCATAGACCACACATGGATCCACCAGTGTCATTGCATGTGTGTCCTTCTCACAAACCACAAATGGATCCACCAGTGTCATTGCATGTGTGTTCTTCGCACAGACCACGTATGGATCCACCGGTGTCATTGCATGTGTGTTCTTCTCAGAGACCACGTAAGGATCCATCCGTGTCATTGCATGTGTGTTCCTCTCATAGACGACACATGGATCCACCGGTGTCATCGCATGTCTGCTCTTTTCATGAACCGCAGTTGGAGTCATTGCATGTGTGTTCCACTCATAGACCACAACTAGAGTCATTGCATGTGTGTTCTTCTCACAAACCATATCATGAACCACACCCAGTGTCATTGCATGTATGTTCTTCTCATTAACCACACATGGATCCACCAATGTCATTGCATGTCTGCTCTTTTCATGAACCACAGTTAGAGTCATTGCATGTGTGTTCTTTTCACAAAACACATATCACCAGTGTCATTGCATGTTTGTTCTTCCCACAGACCACACATGGATCCACCAGTGTCATTGCATGTGTGTTCTTCCCATGAACCACAGATGGTTCCACCAGTGTCATTGCATGTGTGTTCTTTTCACAGACCACGTATGGATCCACCGGTGTCATTGCATGTGTGTTCTTCTCACATACCACGTAAGGATCCACAGGTGTCATTGCATGTGTGTTCCTCTCATAAACCACACATGGATCCACAATTAGAGTCATCGCATGTCTGCTATTTTCATGAACCACAGTTAGAGTCATTGCATGTGTGTTCTTCTCACGAACCACATCTAGAGTCATTGCATGTGTGTTCTTCTCACAAACCATATCATGAACCACACCCAGTATCATTGCATGTGTGTTCTCCTCATTAACCACACATGGATCCACCAGTGTCATTGCATGTGTGTTCTTCCCATGAACCACACCATTGTCATTACATGTGTGTTCTTCTCACAGACCACACATGGATCCACCAGTGTCATTGCATGTGTGTCCTTCTCACAAACCACAGATGTATCCACCAGTGTCATTGCATGTGTGTTCTTCTCATAGACCACGTATGGATCCACCGGTGTCATTGCATGTGTGTTCTTCTCACAGACCACGTAAGGATCCACCGGTGTCATTGCATGTGTGTTCCTCTCATAGACCACACATGGATCCACCGGTGTCATCACATGTCTGCTCTTTTCATGAACCATAGTTAGAGTCATTGCATGTGTGTTCTTCTCATGAACCACAGCTAGAGTCATTGCATGTGTGTTCTTCTCACAAAACCATATCATGAACCACACCCAGTGTGATTACATGTGTATTCTTCTCATTCACCACACATGGATCCACCAGTGTCATTGCATGTCTGCTCTTTTCATGAACCACAGTTAGAGTCATTGCATGTCTATTCTTTTCACAAAACACATATCACCAGTGTCATTGCATGTGTGTTCTTACCACAGACCACACATGGATCCACCAGTGTCATTGCATGTATGTTCTTCCCATGAACCATAGATGGATGAACAAGTGTCATTGCATGTGTGTTCTTTTCACAGACCACGTATGGATCCACCGGTGTCATTGCAAGTGTGTTCTTCTAATAGACCACTTAAGGATCCACCGGTGTCATTGCATGTGTGTTCGTCTCATAGACCACACATGGATCCACCGGTATCATCGCATGTCTGCTCTTTTCATGAACCACAGTTAGAGTCATTGCATGTGTGTTCTTCTCATGAACCACAGCTAGAGTCATTGCAGGTGTGTTCTTCTCACAAACCATATCATGAACCACACCCAGTGTCATTGCACATGTGTTCTTCTCATTAACCACACATGGATCCACTAGTGTCATTGCATGTATGCTCTTTTCATGAACCACACCAGTGTCATTGCATGTGTGTTCTTCTCACAGACCACACATGGATCCACCAGTGTCATTGCATGTATGTCCTTCTCACAAACCACATATGGATACACCAGTGTCATTGCATGTGTGTTCTTTTCATAGACCATATATGGATCCACCGGTGTCATTGCATGTGTGATCTTCTCACAGACCACGTAAGGATCCATCGGTGTCATTGCATGTGTGTTCCTCTGATAGACCACACATGGATCCACCGGTGTCATCGCATGTCTGCTCTTTTCATGAACCATAGTTAGAGTCATTTTATGTGTGTTCCTCTCATAGACCACAGCTAGAGTCATTGCATGTGTGTTCTTCTCATGAACCACAGCTAGAGTCATTGCATGTGTGTTCTTCTGACAAAACCATACCATGAACCACACCTAGTGTCATTACATGTGTATTCTTCTAATTAACCACACATCGATCCACCAGTGTCATTGCATGTCTGCTCTTTTCATGAACCACAGTTAGAGTCATTGCATGTATGTTCTTTTCACAAAACACATACCACCAGTGTCATTGCATGTGTGTTCTTCCCATAGACCACACATGGATGCACGAGTGTTATTGCATGTGTGTTCTTCCCATGAACCATAGATGGATCCACCAGTGTCATTGCATGTGTGTTCTTTTCACAGACCACGTATGGATCCACCGGTGTCATTGGATGTGTGTTCTTCTCACAGACCACGTAAGGATCCATCAGTGTCATTGCATGTGTGTTCCTCTCATAGACCACACATGGATCCACCGGTGTCATCGCATGTCTGTTCTTTTCATGAACCACAGTTAGAGTCATTCCATGTGTGTTCCTCTCATAGACCACATCTAGAGTCATTGCATGTGTGTTCTTATCACATACCACAGATGGATCCACCAGTGTCATTGCATGTATGTTCTTCCCATGAACCATAGATGGATGAACAAGTGTCATTGCATGTGTGTTCTTTTCACAGACCACGTATGGATCCACCGGTGTCATTGCAAGTGTGTTCTTCTAATAGACCACTTAAGGATCCACCGGTGTCATAGCATGTGTGTTCGTCTCATAGACCACACATGGATCCACCGGTGTCATCACATGTCTGCTCTTTTCATGAACCACAGTTAGAGTCATTGCATGTGTGTTCTTCTCATGAACCACAGCTAGAGTCATTGCAGGTGTGTTCTTCTCACAAACCATATCATGAACCACACCCAGTGTCATTGCACATGTGTTCTTCTCATTAACCACACATGGATCCACTAGTGTCATTGCATGTATGCTCTTTTCATGAACCACACCAGTGTCATTGCATGTGTGTTCTTCTCACAGACCACACATGGATCCACCAGTGTCATTGCATGTGTGTTCTTTTCATAGACCATATATGGATCCACCGGTGTCATTGCATGTGTGATCTTCTCACAGACCACGTAAGGATCCATCGGTGTCATTGCATGTGTGTTCCTCTGATAGGCCACACATGGATCCACCGGTGTCATCGCATGTCTGCTCTTTTCATGAACCATAGTTAGAGTCATTGCATGTGTGTTCCTCTCATAGACCACAGCTAGAGTCATTGCATGTGTGTTCTTCTCACAAACCATATCATGAACCACACCCAGTGTCATTGCATGTGTGTTCTTCTCATTAACCACACATGGATCCACCTGTGTCATTTCATGTCTGCTCTTGTCATGAACCACAGTTAGAGTCATTTCATGTCTGTTCTTTTCACAAAACACATATCACCAGTGTCATTGCATGTGTGTTCTTCCCATAGACCACACATGGATGCACTAGTGTTATTGCATGTGTGTTCTTCCCATGAACCATAGATGGATCCACCAGTGTCATTGCATGTGTGTTCTTTTCACAGACCACGTATGGATCCACCGGTGTCATTGGATGTGTGTTCTTCTCACAGACCACGTAAGGATCCATCAGTGTCATTGCATGTGTGTTCCTCTCATAGACCACACATGGATCCACCGGTATCATCGCATGTCTGTTCTTTTCATGAACCACAGTTAGAGTCATTCCATGTGTGTTCCTCTCATAGACCACATCTAGAGTCATTGCATGTGTGTTCTTCTCACAAACCATATCATGAACGACACCCAGTGTCATTGCATGTGTGTTCTTCTCATTAACCACACATCGATCCACCAGTGTCATTGCATGTCTGCTCTTTTCATGAACCACACCAGTGTCATTACATGTGTGTTCTTCTCGCAGACCACACATGGATCTACCAGTGTCATTGCATGTGTGTCCTTCTCACAAACCACAGATGGATCCACCAGTGTCATTGCATGTGTGTTCTTCTCACAGACCACGTATGGATCCACCGGTGTAACTGCATGTGTGTTCTTCTCACAGACCACGTAAGGATCCACCGGTGTCATTGCATGTGTGTTCCTCTCATAGACTATACATGGATCCACCGGTGCAATCGCATGTCTGCTCTTTTCATGAACCATAGTTAGAGTCATTGCATGTGTGTTCTTCTCATGAACCACAGCTAGAGTCATTGCATGTGTGTTCTTCTCACAAAACCATACCATGAACCACACCTAGTGTCATTGCATGTGTATTCTTCTAATTAACCACACATCGATCCACCAGTGTCATTGCATGTCTGCTCTTTTCATGAACCACAGTTAGAGTCATTGCATGTATGTTCTTTTCACAAAACACATATCACCAGTGTCATTGCATGTGTGTTCTTACCACAGACCACACATGGATCCACCAGTGTCATTGCATGTGTGTTCTTCCCATGAACCATAGATGTATCCACCGGTGTCATGGCATGTGTGTTCTTTTCACAGACCACGTATGGATCCACCGGTGTCATTGCAAGTGTGTTCTTCTCATAGACCATGTAAGGATCCACTGGTGTCATTGCATGTGTGTTCGTCTCATAGACCACACATGGATCCACCGGTGTCATCGCATGTCTGCTCTTTTCATGAAACACAGTTATAGTCATTGCATGTGTGTTCTTCTCATGAACCACACCTAGTGTCATTGCACGTGTGTTCTTCTCATTAACCACACATGGATCCACCAGTGTCATTGCATGTCTACTCTTTTCATGAACCACACCAGTGTCATTGCATGTGTGTTCTTCTCACAGGCCACACATGGATCCACCAGTGTCATTGCATGTGTGTCCTTCTCACAAACCACATATGGATCCACCAGTGTCATTGCATGTGTGTTCTTTTCACAGACCACATATGGATCCACCGGTGTCATTGCATGTGTGATCTTCTCACAGACCACGTAAGGATTCATCGGTGTCATTGCATGTGTGTTCCTCTCATAGACCACACATGGATCCACCGGTGTCATCGCATGTCTACTCTTTTCATGAACCACAGTTAGAGTCATTGCATGTGTGTTCCTCTCATAGACCACAGCTAGAGTCATTGCATGTGTGTTCTTCTCACAAACCATATCATGAACCACACCCGGTGTCATTGCATGTTTGTTCTTCTCACTAACCACACATGGATCCACCTGTGTCATTTCATGTCTGCTCTTATCATGAACGACAGTTAGAGTAATTGCATGCCTGTTCTTTTCACAAAACACATATCACCAGTGTCATTGCATGTGTGTTCTTCCCATAGACCACACATGGATCCACCAGTGTCATTGCATGTGTGTTCTTCCCATGAACCACAGATGGATCCACCAGTGTCATTGCATGTATGTTCTTTTCACAGACCACGTATGGATCCACCGGTGTCATTGGATGTGTGTTCTTCTCACAGACCACGTAAGGATCCATCGGTGTCATTGCATGTGTGTTCCTCTCATAGACCACACATGGATCCACCGGTGTCATCGCATGTTTGTTCTTTTCATGAACCACAGTTAGAGTCATTCCATGTGTGTTCCTCTCATAGACCACATCTAGAGTCATTGCATGTGTGTTCTTCTCACAAACCATATCATGAACCACACCCAGTGTCATTGCATGTGTGCTCTTCTCATTAACCACACATGGATCCACCAGTGTCATTGCATGTTTGCTCTTTTCATGAACCATAGTTAATGTCATTGCATGTCTGTTCCTTTCACAAAACACATATCACCAGTGTCATTGCATGTGTGTTCTTCCCAAAGACCACACATGGATCAACCACTGTCATTGCATGTGTGTTCTTCCCATGAACCACAGATGGATCCACCAGTGTCATTGCATGTGTGTTCTTTTCACAGACCACGCATGGATCTACCGGTGTCATTGCATGTGTGTTCTTCTCACAGACCACGTAAGGATCCATCAGTGTCATTTCATGTGTGTTCCTCTCATAGACCACACATGGATCCACCGGTGTCATCGCATGTCTGCTCTTTTCATGAACCACAGTTAGAGTCATTGCATGTGTGTTCCTCTCATAGACCACAGCTAGAGTCATTGCATGTGTGTTCTTCTCACAAACCATATCATGAACCACACCCAGTGTCATTGCATGTGTGTTCTTCTCATTAACCACACATGGATCCATCAGTGTCATTGCATGTCTGCTCTTTTCATGAACCACAGTTAACGTCATTGTATGTCTGTTCCTTTCACAAAACACATATCACCAGTGTCATTGCATGTGTGTTCTTCCCACAGACCACACATGGATCCACCAGTGTCATTGCATGTGTGTTCTTTTCACAGACCACGTATGGATCCACCGGTGTCATTGGATGTGTGTTCTTCTCATAGACCACGTATGGATCCACCGGTGTCATTGCATGTGTGTTCTTCTCACAGACCACGTAAGGATCCACCGGTGTCATTGCATGTGTGTTCCTCTCATAGACCACACATGGATCCACCGGTGTCATCGCATGTCTGCTCTTTTCATGAACCATAGTTAGAGTCATTGCATGTGTGTTCTTCTCATGAACCACAGCTAGAGTCATTGCTTGTGTGTTCTTCTCACAAAACCATATCATGAACCACACCCAGTGTCATTGCATGTGTATTCTTCTCATTAACCACACATGGATCCACCAGTGTCATTGCATGTCTGATCTTTTCATGAACCACAGTTAGAGTCATTGCATGTCTATTCTTTTCACAAAACACATATCACCATTGTCATTGCATGTGTGTTCTTATCACATACCACACATGGATCCACCAGTGTCATTGCATGTATGTTCTTCCCATGAACCATAGATGGATGAACAAGTGTCATTGCATGTGTGTTCTTTTCACAGACCACGTATGGATCCACCGGTGTCATTGCAAGTGTGTTCTTCTAATAGACCACTTAAGGATCCACCGGTGTCATTGCATGTGTGTTCGTCTCATAGACCACACATGGATCCACCGGTGTCATCGCATGTCTGCTCTTTTCATGAACCACAGTTAGAGTCATTGCATGTGTGTTCTTCTCATGAACCACAGCTAGAGTCATTGCAGGTGTGTTCTTCTCACAAACCATATCATGAACCACACCCAGTGTCATTGCACATGTGTTCTTCTCATTAACCACACATGGATCCACTAGTGTCATTGCATGTATGCTCTTTTCATGAACCACACCAGTGTCATTGCATGTGTGTTCTTCTCACAGACCACACATGGATCCACCAGTGTCATTGGATGTATGTCCTTGTCACAAACCACATATGGATCCACCAGTGTCATTGCATGTGTGTTCTTTTCATAGACCATATATGGATCCACCGGTGTCATTGCATGTGTGATCTTCTCACAGACCACGTAAGGATCCATCGGTGTCATTGCATGTGTGTTCCTCTGATAGACCACACATGGATCCACCGGTGTCATCGCATGTCTGCTCTTTTCATGAACCATAGTTAGAGTCATTGCATGTGTGTTCCTCTCATAGACCACAGCTAGAGTCATTGCATGTGTGTTCTTCTCACAAACCATATCATGAACCACACCCAGTGTCATTGCATGTGTGTTCTTCTCATTAACCACACATGGATCCACCAGTGTCATTTCATGTCTGCTCTTGTCATGAACCACAGTTAGAGTCATTTCATGTCTGTTCTTTTCACAAAACACATATCACCAGTGTCATTGCATGTGTGTTCTTCCCATAGACCACACATGGATCCACCAGTGTCATTGCATGTGTGTTCTTCCCATGAACCATAGATGGATCCACCAGTGTCATTGCATGTGTGTTCTTTTCACAGACCACGTATGGATCCACCGGTGTCATTGGATGTGTGTTCTTCTCACAGACCACGTAAGGATCCATCAGTGTCATTGCATGTGTGTTCCTCTCATAGACCACACATGGATCCACCGGTGTCATCGCATGTTTGTTCTTTTCATGAACCACAGTTAGAGTCATTCCATGTGTGTTCCTCTCATAGACCACATCTAGAGTCATTGCATGTGTGTTCTTCTCACAAACCATATCATGAACGACACCCAGTGTCATTGCATGTGTGTTCTTCTCATTAACCACACATGGATCCACCAGTGTCATTGCATGTCTGCTCTTTTCATGAACCACACCAGTGTCATTACATGTGTGTTCTTCTCGCAGACCACACATGGATCTACCAGTGTCATTGCATGTGTGTCCTTCTCACAAACCACAGATGGATCCACCAGTGTCATTGCATGTGTGTTCTTCTCACAGACCATGTATGGATCCACCGGTGTCATTGCATGTGTGTTCTTCTCACAGACCACGTAAGGATCCACCGGTGTCATTGCATGTGTGTTCCTCTCATAGACCATACATGGATCCACCGGTGCAATCGCATGTCTGCTCTTTTCATGAACCATAGTTAGAGTCATTGCATGTGTGTTCTTCTCATGAACCACAACTAGAGTCATTGCTTGTGTGTTCTTCTCACAAAACCATATCATGAACCACACCCAGTGTCATTGCATGTGTATTCTTCTCATTAACCACACATGGATCCACAGTTAGAGTCATTGCATGTCTGTTCTTTTCACAAAACACATATCACCAGTGTCATTGCATGTGTGTTCTTACCACAGACCACACATGGATCCACCAGTGTCATTGCATGTGTGTTCTTCCCATGAACCATAGATGGATGAACAAGTGTCATTGCATGTGTGTTCTTTTCACAGACCACGTATGGATCCACCGGTGTCATTGCAAGTGTGTTCTTCTAATAGACCACTTAAGGATCCACCGGTGTCATTGCATGTGTGTTCGTCTCATAGACCACACATGGATCCACCAGTGTCATCGCATGTCTGCTCTTTTCATGAACCACAGTTAGAGTCATTGCATGTGTGTTCTTCTCATGAACCACAGCTAGAGTCATTGCAGGTGTGTTCTTCTCACAAACCATATCATGAACCACACCCAGTGTCATTGCACATGTGTTCTTCTCATTAACCACACATGGATCCACTAGTGTCATTGCATGTATGCTCTTTTCATGAACCACACCAGTGTCATTGCATGTGTGTTCTTCTCACAGACCACACATGGATCCACCAGTGTCATTGCATGTATGTCCTTCTCACAAACCACATATGGATCCACCAGTGTCATTGCATGTGTGTTCTTTTCATAGACCATATATGGATCCACCGGTGTCATTGCATGTGTGATCTTCTCACAGACCACGTAAGGATCCATCGGTGTCATTGCATGTGTGTTCCTCTGATAGACCACACATGGATCCACCGGTGTCATCGCATGTCTGCTCTTTTCATGAACTATAGTTAGAGTCATTGCATGTGTGTTCCTCTCATAGACCACAGCTAGAGTCATTGCATGTGTGTTCTTCTCACAAACCATATCATGAACCACACCCAGTGTCATTGCATGTGTGTTCTTCTCATTAACCACACATGGATCCACCAGTGTCATTTCATGTCTGCTCTTGTCATGAACCACAGTTAGAGTCATTTCATGTCTGTTCTTTTCACAAAACACATATCACCAGTGTCATTGCATGTGTGTTCTTCCCACAGACCACACATGGATCCACTAGTGTTATTGCATGTGTGTTCTTCCCATGAACCATAGATGGATCCACCAATGTCATTGCATGTGTGTTCTTTTCACAGACCACGTATGGATCCACCGGTGTCATTGGATGTGTGTTCTTCTCACAGACCACGTAAGGATCCATCAGTGTCATTGCATGTGTGTTCCTCTCATAGACCACACATGGATCCACCGGTGTCATCGCATGTCTGTTCTTTTCATGAACCACAGTTAGAGTCATTCCATGTGTGTTCCTCTCATAGACCACATCTAGAGTCATTGCATGTGTGTTCTTCTCACAAACCATATCATGAACGACACCCAGTGTCATTGCATGTGTGTTCTTCTCATTAACCACACATGGATCCACCAGTGTCATTGCATGTCTGCTCTTTTCATGAACCACACAAGTGTCATTACATGTGTGTTCTTCTCACAGACCACACATGGATCCACCAGTGTCATTGCATGTGTGTCCTTCTCACAAACCACAGATGGATCCACCAGTGTCATTGCATGTGTGTTCTTCTCACAGACCACGTATGGATCCACCGGTGTCATTGCATGTGTGTTCTTCTCACAGACCACGTAAGGATCCACCGGTGTCATTGCATGTGTGTTCCTCTCATAGACCATACATGGATCCACCGGTGCAATCGCATGTCTGCTCTTTTCATGAACCATAGTTAGAGTCATTGCATGTGTGTTCTTCTCATGAACCACAGCTAGAGTCATTGCATGTGTGTTCTTCTCACAAAACCATATCATGAACCACACCTAGTGTCATTGCATGTGTATTCTTCTCATTAACCACACATCGATCCACCAGTGTCATTGCATGTCTGCTCTTTTCATGAACCACAGTTAGAGTCATTGCATGTATGTTCTTTTCACAAAACACATATCACCAGTGTCATTGCATGTGTGTTCTTACCACAGACCACACATGGATCCACCAGTGTCATTGCATGTGTGTTCTTCCCATGAACCATAGATGTATCCACCGGTGTCATGGCATGTGTGTTCTTTTCACAGACCACGTATGGATCCACCGGTGTCATTGCAAGTCTGTTCTTCTCATAGACCACGTAAGGATCCACTGGTGTCATTGCATGTGTGTTCGTCTCATAGACCACACATGGATCCACCGGTGTCATCGCATGTCTGCTCTTTTCATGAAACACAGTTAGGGTCATTGCATGTGTGTTCTTCTCATGAAACACACCTAGTGTCATTGCACGTGTGTTCTTCTCATTAACCACACATGGATCCACCAGTGTCATTGCATGTCTGCTCTTTTCATGAACCACACCAGTGTCATTGCATGTGTGTTCTTCTCACAGGCCACACATGGATCCACCAGTGTCATTGCATGTGTGTCCTTCTCACAAACCACATATGGATCCACCAGTGTCATTGCATGTGTGTTCTTTTCACAGACCACATATGGATCCACCGGTGTCATGGCATGTGTGATCTTCTCACAGACCACGTAAGGATTCATCGGTGTCATTGCATGTGTGTTCCTCTCATAGACGACACATGGATCCACCGGTGTCATCGCATGTCTGCTCTTTTCATGAACCACAGTTAGAGTCATTGCATGTGTGTTCCTCTCATAGACCACAGCTAGAGTCATTGCATGTGTGTTCTTCTCACAAACCATATCATGAACCAGACCCAGTGTCATTGCATGCGTGTTCTTCCCACAGACCACACATGGATCCACCAATGTCATTGCATGTCTGCTCTTTTCATGAACCACAGTTAACGTCATTGCATGTCTGTTCCTTTCACAAAACACATATCACCAGTGTCATTGCATGTGTGTTCTTCCCATAGACCACACATGGATCCACCAGTGTCATTGCATGTGTGTTCTTCCCATGAACCACAGATGGATCCACCAGTGTCATTGCATGTGTGTTCTTTTCACAGACCACGTATGGATCCACCGGTGTCATTGGATATGTGTTCTTCTCACAGACCACGTAAGGATCCATCGGTGTCATTGCATGTGTGTTCCTCTCATAGACCACACATGGATCCAACGGTGTCATCGCATGTTTGTTCTTTTCATGAACCACAGTTAGAGTCATTCCATGTGTGTTCCTCTCATAGACCACATCTAGAGTCATTGCATGTGTGTTCT
Organism: Avena sativa; assembly: GCA_916181665.1. Taxonomy (NCBI): domain Eukaryota; kingdom Viridiplantae; phylum Streptophyta; class Magnoliopsida; order Poales; family Poaceae; genus Avena; species Avena sativa. Next base: position 533,941,165 of record OV702289.1, on the reverse strand, counting down.
TCTCACAAACCATATCATGCACCACACCCAGTGTCATTGCATGTGTGCTCTTCTCATTAACCACACATGGATCCACCAGTGTCATTGCATGTCTTCTCTTTTCATGAACCACAGTTAATGTCATTGCATGTCTGTTCCTTTCACAAAACACATATAACCAGTGTCATTTCATGTGTGTTCTTCCCAAAGACCACACATGGATCCACCACTGTCATTGCATGTGTGTTCTTCCCATGAACCACAGATGGATCCACCAGTGTCATTGCATGTGTGTTCTTTTCACAGACCACGTATGGATCTACCGGTGTCATTGCATGTGTGTTCTTCTCATAGACCACGTAAGGATCCATCAGTGTCATTGCATGTGTTTTCCTCTCATAGACCACACATGTATCCACCAGTGTCATCGCATGTCTGCTCTTTTCATGAACCACAGTTAGAGTCATTGCATGTGTGTTCCTCTCATAGACCACAGCTAGAGTCATTGCATGTGTGTTCTTCTCACAAACCATATCATGAACCACACCCAGTGTCATTGCATGTGTGTTCTTCTCATTAACCACACATGGATCCACCAGTGTCATTGCATGTCTGCTCTTTTCATGAACCACAGTTAACGTCATTGTATGTCTGTTCCTTTCACAAAACACATATCACCAGTGTCATTGCATGTGTGTTCTTCCCACAGACCACACATGGATCCACCAGTGTTATTGCATGTGTGTTCTTTTCACAGACCACGTATGGATCCACCGGTGTCATTGGATGTGTGTTCTTCTCACAGACCACGTAAGGATCCATCGGTGTCATTGCATGTGTGTTCCTCTCATAGACCACACATGGATCCACCGGTGTCATCCCATGTTTGTTCTTTTCATGAACCATAGTTAGAGTCATTCCATGTGTGTTCCTCTCATAGACCACATCTAGAGTCATTGCATGTGTGTTCTTCTCACAAACCATATCATGAACCACACCCAGTGTCATTTCATGTGTGCTCTTCTCATTAACCACACATGGATCCACAAGTGTCATTGCATGTCTGCTCTTTTCATGAACCACAGTTAATGTCATTGCATGTCTGTTCCTTTCACAAAACACATATCACCAGTGTCATTGCATGTGTGTTCTTCCCAAAGACCACACATGGATCCACCACTGTCATTGCATGTGTGTTCTTCCCATGAACCACAGATGGATCCACCAGTGTCATTGCATGTGTGTTCTTTTCACAGACCACGTATGGATCTACCGGTGTCATTGCATGTGTGTTCTTTTCACAGACCACGTAAGGATCCATCAGTGTCATTGCATGTGCGTTCCTCTCATAGACCACACATGGATCCACCGGTGTCATCGCATGTCTGCTCTTTTCATGAACCACAGTTAGAGTCATTGCATGTGTGTTCCTCTCATAGACCACAGCTAGAGTCATTGCATGTGTGTTCTTCTCACAAACCATATCATGAACCACACCCAGTGTCATTGCATGTGTGTTCTTCTCATTAACCACACATGGCTCCACCAGTGTCATTGCATGTCTGCTCTTTTCATGAACCACAGTTAACGACATTGTATGTCAGTTCCTTTCACAAAGCACATATCACCAGTGTCATTGCATGTGTGTTCTTCCCACAGACCACACATTGATCCACCAGTGTCATTGCATGTGTGTTCTTTTCACAGACCACGTATGGATCCACCGGTGTCATTGGATGTGTGTTCTTCTCACAGACCACGTAAGGATCCATCGGTGTCATTGCATGTGTGTTCCTCTCATAGACCACACATGGATCCACCGGTGTCATCCCATGTTTGTTCTTTCCATGAACCACAGTTAGAGTCATTCCATGTGTGTTCCTCTCATAGACCACATCTAGAGTCATTGCATGTGTGTTCTTCTCACAAACCATATCATGAACCACACCCAGTGTCATTGCACATGTGTTCTTCTCATTAACCACACATGGATCCACTAGTGTCATTGCATGTATGCTCTTTTCATGAACCACACCAGTGTCATTGCATGTGTGTTCTTCTCACAGACCACACATGGATCCACCAGTGTCATTGCATGTATGTCCTTCTCACAAACCACATATGGATCCACCAGTGTCATTGCATGTGTGTTCTTTTCACAGACCATATATGGATCCACCGGTGTCATTGCATGTCTGCTCTTTTCATGAACCACAGTTAATGTCATTGCATGTCTGTTCCTGTCACAAAACACATATCACCAGTGTCATTGCATGTGTGTTCTTCCCAAAGACCACACATGGATCCACCACTGTCATTGCATGTGTGTTCTTCCCATGAACCACAGATGGATCCACCAGTGTCATTGCATGTGTGTTCTTTTCACAGACCACGTATGGATCTACCGGTGTCATTGCATGTGTGTTCTTCTCACAGACCACGTAAGGATCCATCAGTGTCATTGCATATGTGTTCCTCTCATAGACCACACATGGATCCACCGGTGTCATCGCATGTCTACTCATTTCCTGAACCACAGTTAGAGTCATTGCATGTGTGTTCCTCTCATAGACCACAGCTAGAGTCATTGCATGTGTGTTCTTCTCACAAACCATATCATGAACCACACCCAGTGTCATTGCATGTGTGTTCTTCTCATTAACCACACATGGATCCACCAGTGTCATTGCATGTCTGCTCTTTTCATGAACCACAGTTAACGTCATTGTATGTCTGTTCCTTTCACAAAACACATATCACCAGTGTCATTGCATGTGTGTTCTTCCCACAGATCACACATGGATCCACCAGTGTCATTGCATGTGTGTCCTTCCCATGAACCACAGATGGATCCACCAGTGTCATTGCATGTGTGTCCTTCTCACAGAACATATATGGATCCACAAGTGTCATTGCATGTGTGTTCTTCTCATAGACCACATAAGGATCCACCGGTGTCATTGCATGTGTGTTCCTCTCGTAGACCACACATGGATCCACCGGTGTCATCGCATGTGTGCTCTTTTCATGAACCACAGTTAGAGTCATTGCATGTGTATTCTTCTCATGAACCACAACTAGAGTCATTGCATGTGTGTTATTCTCACAAACCATATCATGAACCAAACCTAGTGTCATTGCAGGTGTGTTCTTCTCATTAATCACACATGGATCCAGCAGTGTCATTGCATGTCTTCTCTTTTCTTGAACCACAATTAGAGTCATTGCATGTCTATTCTTTTCACAAAACATATATCACCAGTGTCATTGCATGTGTGTTCTTACCACAGACCACACATGGATCCACCAGTGTTATTGCATGTGTGTTCTTCCCATGAACCATAGATGGATCCACCAGTGTCATTGCATGTGTGTTCTTTTCACAGACCACATATGGATCCACCGGTGTCATTGCATTTGTGTTCTTCTCACAGACCACGTAAGGATCCACCGGTGCATTGCATGTGTGTTCGTCTCATAGACCACACATGGATCCACCGGTGTCATCGCATGTCTGCTCTTTTCATGTACCACAGTTAGAGTCATTGCATGTGTGTTCTTCTCATGAACCACAGCTAGAGTCATTGCATGTGTGTTCTTCTCAAAAACCATATCATGAACCACACCCAGTGTCATTGCATGTGTGTTCTTCTCATTAACCACACATGGATCCACCAGTGTCATTGCATGTCTGCTCTTTTCATGAACCACACCAGTGTCATTACATGTGTGTTCTTCTCACAGACCATACATGGATCCACCAGTGTCATTGCATGTGTGTCCTTCTCACAAACCACAGATGGATCCACTAGTGTCATTGCATGTGTGTTCTTTTCACAGACCACATAAGGATCCACCGGTGTCATTGCATGTGTGTTCTTCTCACAGACCACGTAAGGATCCATCGGTGTCATTGCATGTGTGTTCCTCTCATAGACCACACATGGATCCACCGGTGTCATCGCATGTCTGCTCTTTTCATGAACCACAATTAGTCATTGCATGTGTGTTCCTCTCATAGACCACAGCTAGAGTCATTGCATGTGTGTTCTTCTCACAAACCATATCACGAACCACACCCAGTGCCATTGCATGTGTGTTCTTCTCATTAACCACACATGGATCCACAAGTGTCATTTCATGTCTGCTCTTGTCATGAACCACAGTTAGAGTCATTGCATGTCTGTTCTTTTCACAAAACACATATCACCAGTGTCATTGCATGTGTGTTCTTCCCATGAACCACAGATGGATCCACCAGTGTCATTGCATGTGTGTTCTTTTCATAGACCATGTATGGATCCACCGGTGTCATTACATGTGTGTTCTTCTCACAGACCATGTAAGTATCCATCGGTGTCATTGCATGTGTGTTCCTCTCATAGACCACACATGGATCCACCGGTGTCATCGCATGTCTGCTCTTTTCATGAACCACAGTTAGAGTAATTGCATGTGTGTTCCTCTCATAGACCACAGCTAGAGTCATTGCATGTGTGTTCTTCTCACGAACCATATCATGAACCACACCCGGTGTCATTGCATGTGTGTTCTTCTCATTAACCACACATGGTTCCACCAGTGTCATTGCATGTCTGCTCTCTTCATGAAGCATAGTCAATGTCATTGCATGTCTGTTCCTTTCACAAAACACATATCACCAGTGTCATTGCATGTGTGTTCTTCCCACAGACCACGCATGGATCCACCAATGTCATTGCATGTGTGTTCTTTCCATGAACCATAGATGGATCCACAAGTGTCATTGCATGTGTGTTCTTTTCACAGACCACGTAAGGATCCACCGGTGTCATTGCATGTGTGATCTTCTCAGAGACCACGTAAGGATCCATCGGTGTCATTGCATGTGTGTTCCTCTCATAGACCACACATGGATCCACCGGTGTCATCGCATGTCTGCTCTTTTCATGAACCACAGTTAAGAGTAATTGCATGTGTGTTCCTCTCATAGACCACAGCTAGAGTCATTGCATGTGTGTTCTTTTCACAAACAATATCATGAACCACACCTAGTGTCATTGCATGTGTGTTCTTCTCATTAACCACACATGGATCCACCAGTGTCATTGCATGTCTTCTCTTTTCATGAACCATAGTTAACGTCATTACATGTTTGTTCCTTTCACAAAACACATATCACCAGTGTCATTGCATGTGTGTTCTTCCCACAGACCACACATGGATCCACCAGTGTCATTGCATGTGTGTCCTTCCCATGAACCACAGATGGATCCACTAGTGTCATTGCATGTGTGTCCTTCTCACAGACCACATATGGATCCACCAGTGTCATTGCATGTGTGTTCTTCTCGCAGACCACGTAAGGATCCACCGGTGTCATTGCATGTGTGTTCCTCTCATAGACCACACATGGATCCACCGGTGTCATCGCATGTCTACCCTTTTCATGAACCACAGTTAGAGTCATTGCATGTTTGTTCTTCTCATGAACCACAGCTGGAGTCATTGCATCTGTGTTCTTCTCACAAACCATATCATGAACCACACCTAGTGTTATTGCATGTGTGTTCTTCTCATTACCACACATGGATCCACAAGTGTCATTGCATGTCTGCTCTTTTCGTGAACCACAGTTAGAGTCACTGCATGTCTGTTCTTTTCACAAACCACATATCACCAGTGTCATTGCATGTTTGTTCTTCCCACAGACCACACATGGATCCACCAGTGTCATTGCATGTGTGTTCTTCTCACAAACCACATATGGATCCACCAGTGTCATTGCATGTGTGTTCTTCCCACAGACCACACATGGATCCACTAGTGTCATTGCATGTGTGTTCTTTTCATGGACCACGATAGGATCCACCAGTGTCATTGCATTTGTGTTCCTCTCATAGACCACATATGGATCCACCGGTGTCATCGCATGTCTGCTCTTTTCATGAACCACAATTAGCGTCATTGCATGTGTGTTCCTCTCATAGGCCACACATGGATCCACCAGTGTCATCACATGTCTGCTCTTTTCATGAACCATAGTTAGAGTCATTGCATGTGTGTTCCTCTCATAGACCACAAGTCATTGCATGTGTGTTCTTCTCACAAACCATATCATGAACCACACCCAGTGTCATTGCATGTGTGTTCTTCTCATTAACCAGTGTCATTGCATGTGTGTTCTTCCCACAGACCACACATGGATCCACTAGTGTCATTGCATGTGTGTTCTTTTCATGGACCACGATAGGATCCACCAGTGTCATTGCATTTGTGTTCCTCTCATAGACCACATATGGATCCACCGGTGTCATCGCATGTCTGCTCTTTTCATGAACCACAATTAGCGTCATTGCATGTGTGTTCCTCTCATAGGCCACACATGGATCCACCGGTGTCATCACATGTCTGCTCTTTTCATGAACCATAGTTAGAGTCATTGCATGTGTGTTCCTCTCATAGACCACAAGTCATTGCATGTGTGTTCTTCTCACAAAACATATCATGAACCACACCCAGTGTCATTGCATGTGTGTTCTTCTCACAAACCATATCATGAACCACACCAGTGTCATTGCATGTGTGTTCTTCTCACAGACCACGTAAGGATCCACCGGTGCATTGCATGTGTGTTCGTCTCATAGACCACACATGCATCCACCGGTGTCATCGCATGTCTGCTCTTTTCATGAACCACAGTTAGAGTCATTGCATGTGTGTTCTTCTCATGAACCACAGCTAGAGTCATTGCATGTGTGTTCTTCTCAAAAACCATATCATGAACCACACCCAGTGTCATTGCATGTGTGTTCTTCTCATTAACCACACATGGATCCACCAGTGTCATTGCATGTCTGCTCTTTTCATGAACCACACCAGTGTCATTGCATGTGTGTTCCTCTCACAGACCACACATGGATCCACCAGTGTCATTGCATGTGTGTCCTTCTCACAAACCACAGATGGATCCACGAGTGTCATTGCATGTGTGTTCTTTTCACAGACCACATAAGGATCCACCGGTGTCATTGCATGTGTGTTCTTCTCACAGACCACGTAAGGATCCATCGGTGTCATTGCATGTGTGTTCCTCTCATAGACCACACATGGATCCACCGGTGTCATCGCATGTCTACCCTTTTCATGAACCACAGTTAGAGTCATTGCATGTTTGTTCTTCTCATGAACCACACCTAGAGTCATTGCATCTGTGTTCTTCTCACAAACCATATCATGAACCACACCTAGTGTTATTGCATGTGTGTTCTTCTCATTAACCACACATGGATCCACAAGTGTCATTGCATGTCTGCTCTTTTCGTGAACCACAGTTAGAGTCATTGCATGTCTGTTCTTTTCACAAACCACATATCACCAGTGTCATTGCATGTTTGTTCTTCCCACAGACCACACATGGATCCACCAGTGTCATTGCATGTGTGTTCTTCTCACAAACCACATATGGATCCACCAGTGTCATTGCATGTGTGTTCTTCCCACAGACCACACATGGATCCACTAGTGTCATTGCATGTGTGTTCTTTTCATGGACCACGATAGTATCCACCAGTGTCATTGCATTTGTGTTCCTCTCATAGACCACATATGGATCCACCGGTGTCATCGCATGTCTGCTCTTTTCATGAACCACAATTAGCGTCATTGCATGTGTTTCCTCTCATAGGCCACACATGGATCCACCGGTGTCATCACATGTCTGCTCTTTTCATGAACCATAGTTAGAGTCATTGCATGTGTGTTATTCTCATGAACCACAGCTAGAGTCATTGCATTGTGTTCTTCTCACAAACCATATCATGAACCACACCTAGTGTCATTGCATGTGTGTTCTTCCCACAAACCACACATGGATCCACTGTCATTGCATGTGTGTTCCTCTCATAAACCACACATGGATCCACCAGTGTCATTGCATGTGTGTTCTTTTCACAGACCACATATGGATCCACCATTTTTATTGCATGTGTGTTCTTTTCACAGACCATGTAAGGATCCACGGGTGTCATTGCTTGTGTGTTCCTCTCATATACCACACATGGATCCACCGGTGTCATCGCATGTCTGCTCTTTTCATGAACCACAGTTAGAGTCATTGCGTGTGTGTTCCTCTCATAGACCACATCTAGAGTCATTGCATGTATGTTCTTCTCACAAACCATATCATGAACCACACCCAGTGTCATTGCTTGTGTGTTCTTGTCATTAACCACACATGGATCCACCAGTCTCATTACATGTGTGTTCTTCCCATGAACCACACCTAGTGTCATTCTATGTGTGTTCCTCTCATAAACCACACATGGATCCACCAGTGCCATTGCATGTGTGTCCATCTCACAAACCACAGATGGATCCACCAATGTCATTGCATGTGTGTTCTTCTCACAGACCATGTAAGGATCCACCGGTGTCATTGCATGTGTTTTCTTCTCACTGACCATGTAAGGATCCACCGGTGTCATTGCATGTGTATTCCTCTCATAGACCACACATGGATCCACCGGTGTCATCGCATGTCTGCTCTTTTCATGAACCACAGTTAGAGTCATTGCATGTGTGTTCTTCTCATGAACCACAGCTAGAGTCATTGCATGTGTGTCTTCTCACAAACCATATCATGAACCACACCTAGTGTCATTGCATGTGTGTTCTTCTCATTAACCACACATGGATCCACCAGTGTCATTGCATGTCTGCTCTTTTCAAGAACCACACTAGTGTGATTGCATGTGTGTTCTTCCCACATACCACACATGGATCCACCAGTGTCATTGCATGTGTGTTCTTCACATGAACCACGGGTGGATCCACCAGTGTCATTGCATGTGTGTTCTTTTCATAGACCACGTATGGATCCACCGGTGTCATTGCATGTGTGTTATTCTCACAGACCACGTAAGGATCCATCGGTGTCATTGCATGTGTGTTCCTCTCATAGACCACACATGGATCCACCGGTGTCATTGCATGTGTGTTCTTCTCATTAACCACACATGGATCCACCAGTGTCATTGCATGTCTGCACTTGTCATGAACCATAGTTAGAGTCATTGCATGTCTGTTCTTTTTACAAAACACATATCACCAGTGTCATTGCATGTGTGTTCTTCCCACAGACCACACATGGATCCACCAGTGTCATTGCATGTGTGTTCTTCCCATGAACCATAGATGGATCCACCAGTGTCATTGCATGTGTGTTCTTTTCACAGACCACGTATGGATCCACCGGTGTCATTGCATGTGTCTTCTTCTCATAGACCACGTAAGGATCCATCGGTGTCATTTCATGTGTGTTCCTCTCATAGACCACACATGGATCCACCGGTGTCATCGCATGTCTGCTCTTTTGATGAACCACAGTTAGAGTCATTGCATGTGTGTTCTCTCATAGACCACAGCTAGAGTCATTGCATGTGTGTTCTTCTCAGAAACCATATCATGAACCACACACAGTGTCATTGCATGTGTGTTCTTCTCATTAACCACACATGGATCCACCGGTGTCATTGCATGGCTGCTCTTGTCATGAACCACAGTTAGAGTCATTGCATGTCTGTTGTTTTCACAAAAACATATCACCAGTGTCATTGCATGTGCGTTCTTCCCACAGACCACACATGGATCCACCAGTGTTATTGCATGTGTGTTCTTCCCATGAACCACAAATGGATCCACCAGTGTCATTGCATGTTTGTTCTTTTCACAGACCACGTATGGATCCACCGGTGTCATTGCATGTCTGCTCTTTTCATGAACCACAGTTAACGTCATTGCATGTCTATTCCTTTCACAAAACACATATCACCAGTGTCATTGCATGTGTGTTTTTCCCACAGACCACACATGGATCCACCACTATCATTGCATGTGTATTCTTCCCATGAACCACAGATGGATCCACCAGTGTCATTGCATGTGTGTTCTTTTCACAGACCACGTATGGATCCACCGGTGTCATTGCATGTGTGTTCTTCTCACAGACCACGTAAGTATCCATCAGTGTCATTTCATGTGTGTACCTCTCATAGACCACACATGGATCCACAATTAGAGTTATCGCGTGCCTGCTCTTTTCATGAACCACAGTTAGAGTCATTGCATGTGTGTTCTTCTCATGAACCACAGCTAGAGTCATTGCATGTGTGTTATTCTCACAAACCATATCAGGAACCACACCCAGTGTCATTGCATGTGTGTTCTTCTCATTAACCACACATGGATCCACCAGTGTCATTGCATGTGTGTTCTTCCCATGAACCACACCAGTGTCATTGCATGTGTGTTCTTCTCATTGAACACACATGGATCCACCAGTGTCGTTGCATGTGTGTCCTTCTCACAAACCAAAGATGGATCCACCAGTGTCATTGCATATGTGTTCTTCTCATAGACCATGTATGGATCCACCGGTGTCATTGCATGTGTGTTCTTCTCACAGACCACGTATGGATCCACCGATGTCATTGCATGTGTGTTCTTCTCACAGACCACATAAGGATCCATCGGTGTCATTTCATGTGTGTACCTCTCATAGACCACACATGGATCCACAATTAGAGTTATCGCATGCCTGCTCTTTTCATGAACCACAGTTAGAGTCATTGCATGTGTGTTCTTCTCATGAACCACAACTAGAGTCATTGCATGTGTGTTATTCTCACAAACCATATCATGAACCACACCCAGTGTCATTGCATGTGTTTTATTCTCATTAACCACACATGGATCCACCAGTGTCATTGCATGTGTGTTCTTCCCATGAACCACACCAGTGTCATTGCATGTGTGTTCTTCTCATAGAACACACATGGATCCACCAGTATCGTTGCATGTGTGTCCTTCTCACAAACCAAAGATGGATCCACCAGTGTCATTGCATATGTGTTCTTCTCGCAGACCATGTATGGATCCACCGGTGTCATTGCATGTGTGTTCTTCTCACAGACCACGTAAGGATCCACCGGTGTCATTGCATGTGTGTTCCTCTCATAGACCACACATGGATCCACCGGTGTCATCGCATACCTGCTCTTTTCATGAACCACAGTTAGAGTCATTGCATGTGTGTTCTTCTCATGAACCACAGCTACAGTCATTGCATGTGTGTTATTCTCACAAACCATATCATGAACCAAACCTAGTGTCATTGCAGGTGTGTTCTTCTCATTAATCACACATGGATCCAGCAGTGTCATTGCATGTCTTCTCTTTTCTTGAACCACAATTAGAGTCATTGCATGTCTATTCTTTTCACAAAACATATATCACCAGTGTCATTGCATGTGTGTTCTTACCACAGACCACACATGGATCCACCAGTGTTATTGCATGTGTGTTCTTCCCATGAACCATAGATGGATCCACCAGTGTCATTGCATGTGTGTTCTTTTCACAGACCACATATGGATCCACCGGTGTCATTGCATTTGTGTTCTTCTCACAGACCACGTAAGGATCCACCGGTGCATTGCATGTGTGTTCGTCTCATAGACCACACATGGATCCACCGGTGTCATCGCATGTCTGCTCTTTTCATGTACCACAGTTAGAGTCATTGCATGTGTGTTCTTCTCATGAACCACAGCTAGAGTCATTGCATGTGTGTTCTTCTCAAAAACCATATCATGAACCACACCCAGTGTCATTGCATGTGTGTTCTTCTCATTAACCACACATGGATCCACCAGTGTCATTGCATGTCTGCTCTTTTCATGAACCACACCAGTGTCATTACATGTGTGTTCTTCTCACAGACCATACATGGATCCACCAGTGTCATTGCATGTGTGTCCTTCTCACAAACCACAGATGGATCCACTAGTGTCATTGCATGTGTGTTCTTTTCACAGACCACATAAGGATCCACCGGTGTCATTGCATGTGTGTTCTTCTCACAGACCACGTAAGGATCCATCGGTGTCATTGCATGTGTGTTCCTCTCATAGACCACACATGGATCCACCGGTGTCATCGCATGTCTGCTCTTTTCATGAACCACAATTAGTCATTGCATGTGTGTTCCTCTCATAGACCACAGCTAGAGTCATTGCATGTGTGTTCTTCTCACAAACCATATCACGAACCACACCCAGTGCCATTGCATGTGTGTTCTTCTCATTAACCACACATGGATCCACAAGTGTCATTTCATGTCTGCTCTTGTCATGAACCACAGTTAGAGTCATTGCATGTCTGTTCTTTTCACAAAACACATATCACCAGTGTCATTGCATGTGTGTTCTTCCCATGAACCACAGATGGATCCACCAGTGTCATTGCATGTGTGTTCTTTTCATAGACCATGTATGGATCCACCGGTGTCATTACATGTGTGTTCTTCTCACAGACCATGTAAGTATCCATCGGTGTCATTGCATGTGTGTTCCTCTCATAGACCACACATGGATCCACCGGTGTCATCGCATGTCTGCTCTTTTCATGAACCACAGTTAGAGTAATTGCATGTGTGTTCCTCTCATAGACCACAGCTAGAGTCATTGCATGTGTGTTCTTCTCACGAACCATATCATGAACCACACCCGGTGTCATTGCATGTGTGTTCTTCTCATTAACCACACATGGTTCCACCAGTGTCATTGCATGTCTGCTCTCTTCATGAAGCATAGTCAATGTCATTGCATGTCTGTTCCTTTCACAAAACACATATCACCAGTGTCATTGCATGTGTGTTCTTCCCACAGACCACGCATGGATCCACCAATGTCATTGCATGTGTGTTCTTTCCATGAACCATAGATGGATCCACAAGTGTCATTGCATGTGTGTTCTTTTCACAGACCACGTAAGGATCCACCGGTGTCATTGCATGTGTGATCTTCTCAGAGACCACGTAAGGATCCATCGGTGTCATTGCATGTGTGTTCCTCTCATAGACCACACATGGATCCACCGGTGTCATCGCATGTCTGCTCTTTTCATGAACCACAGTTAAGAGTAATTGCATGTGTGTTCCTCTCATAGACCACAGCTAGAGTCATTGCATGTGTGTTCTTTTCACAAACAATATCATGAACCACACCTAGTGTCATTGCATGTGTGTTCTTCTCATTAACCACACATGGATCCACCAGTGTCATTGCATGTCTTCTCTTTTCATGAACCATAGTTAACGTCATTACATGTTTGTTCCTTTCACAAAACACATATCACCAGTGTCATTGCATGTGTGTTCTTCCCACAGACCACACATGGATCCACCAGTGTCATTGCATGTGTGTCCTTCCCATGAACCACAGATGGATCCACTAGTGTCATTGCATGTGTGTCCTTCTCACAGACCACATATGGATCCACCAGTGTCATTGCATGTGTGTTCTTCTCGCAGACCACGTAAGGATCCACCGGTGTCATTGCATGTGTGTTCCTCTCATAGACCACACATGGATCCACCGGTGTCATCGCATGTCTACCCTTTTCATGAACCACAGTTAGAGTCATTGCATGTTTGTTCTTCTCATGAACCACAGCTGGAGTCATTGCATCTGTGTTCTTCTCACAAACCATATCATGAACCACACCTAGTGTTATTGCATGTGTGTTCTTCTCATTACCACACATGGATCCACAAGTGTCATTGCATGTCTGCTCTTTTCGTGAACCACAGTTAGAGTCACTGCATGTCTGTTCTTTTCACAAACCACATATCACCAGTGTCATTGCATGTTTGTTCTTCCCACAGACCACACATGGATCCACCAGTGTCATTGCATGTGTGTTCTTCTCACAAACCACATATGGATCCACCAGTGTCATTGCATGTGTGTTCTTCCCACAGACCACACATGGATCCACTAGTGTCATTGCATGTGTGTTCTTTTCATGGACCACGATAGGATCCACCAGTGTCATTGCATTTGTGTTCCTCTCATAGACCACATATGGATCCACCGGTGTCATCGCATGTCTGCTCTTTTCATGAACCACAATTAGCGTCATTGCATGTGTGTTCCTCTCATAGGCCACACATGGATCCACTAGTGTCATCACATGTCTGCTCTTTTCATGAACCATAGTTAGAGTCATTGCATGTGTGTTCCTCTCATAGACCACAAGTCATTGCATGTGTGTTCTTCTCATTAACCACACATGGTTCCACCAGTGTCATTGCATGTCTGCTCTCTTCATGAAGCATAGTCAATGTCATTGCATGTCTGTTCCTTTCACAAAACACATATCACCAGTGTCATTGCATGTGTGTTCTTCCCACAGACCACGCATGGATCCACCAATGTCATTGCATGTGTGTTCTTTCCATGAACCATAGATGGATCCACAAGTGTCATTGCATGTGTGTTCTTTTCACAGACCACGTAAGGATCCACCGGTGTCATTGCATGTGTGATCTTCTCAGAGACCACGTAAGGATCCATCGGTGTCATTGCATGTGTGTTCCTCTCATAGACCACACATGGATCCACCGGTGTCATCGCATGTCTGCTCTTTTCATGAACCACAGTTAAGAGTAATTGCATGTGTGTTCCTCTCATAGACCACAGCTAGAGTCATTGCATGTGTGTTCTTTTCACAAACAATATCATGAACCACACCTAGTGTCATTGCATGTGTGTTCTTCTCATTAACCACACATGGATCCACCAGTGTCATTGCATGTCTTCTCTTTTCATGAACCATAGTTAACGTCATTACATGTTTGTTCCTTTCACAAAACACATATCACCAGTGTCATTGCATGTGTGTTCTTCCCACAGACCACACATGGATCCACCAGTGTCATTGCATGTGTGTCCTTCCCATGAACCACAGATGGATCCACTAGTGTCATTGCATGTGTGTCCTTCTCACAGACCACATATGGATCCACCAGTGTCATTGCATGTGTGTTCTTCTCGCAGACCACGTAAGGATCCACCGGTGTCATTGCATGTGTGTTCCTCTCATAGACCACACATGGATCCACCGGTGTCATCGCATGTCTACCCTTTTCATGAACCACAGTTAGAGTCATTGCATGTTTGTTCTTCTCATGAACCACAGCTGGAGTCATTGCATCTGTGTTCTTCTCACAAACCATATCATGAACCACACCTAGTGTTATTGCATGTGTGTTCTTCTCATTACCACACATGGATCCACAAGTGTCATTGCATGTCTGCTCTTTTCGTGAACCACAGTTAGAGTCACTGCATGTCTGTTCTTTTCACAAACCACATATCACCAGTGTCATTGCATGTTTGTTCTTCCCACAGACCACACATGGATCCACCAGTGTCATTGCATGTGTGTTCTTCTCACAAACCACATATGGATCCACCAGTGTCATTGCATGTGTGTTCTTCCCACAGACCACACATGGATCCACTAGTGTCATTGCATGTGTGTTCTTTTCATGGACCACGATAGGATCCACCAGTGTCATTGCATTTGTGTTCCTCTCATAGACCACATATGGATCCACCGGTGTCATCGCATGTCTGCTCTTTTCATGAACCACAATTAGCGTCATTGCATGTGTGTTCCTCTCATAGGCCACACATGGATCCACCGGTGTCATCACATGTCTGCTCTTTTCATGAACCATAGTTAGAGTCATTGCATGTGTGTTCCTCTCATAGACCACAAGTCATTGCATGTGTGTTCTTCTCACAAACCATATCATGAACCACACCCAGTGTCATTGCATGTGTGTTCTTCTCACAAACCATATCATGAACCACACCAGTGTCATTGCATGTGTGTTCTTCTCACAGACCACGTAAGGATCCACCGGTGCATTGCATGTGTGTTCGTCTCATAGACCACACATGCATCCACCGGTGTCATCGCATGTCTGCTCTTTTCATGAACCACAGTTAGAGTCATTGCTGTTCTTCTCATGAACCACAGCTAGAGTCATTGCATGTGTGTTCTTCTCAAAAACCATATCATGAACCACACCCAGTGTCATTGCATGTGTGTTCTTCTCATTAACCACACATGGATCCACCAGTGTCATTGCATGTCTGCTCTTTTCATGAACCACACCAGTGTCATTGCATGTGTGTTCTTCTCACAGACCACACATGGATCCACCAGTGTCATTGCATGTGTGTCCTTCTCACAAACCACAGATGGATCCACGAGTGTCATTGCATGTGTGTTCTTTTCACAGACCACATAAGGATCCACCGGTGTCATTGCATGTGTGTTCTTCTCACAGACCACGTAAGGATCCATCGGTGTCATTGCATGTGTGTTCCTCTCATAGACCACACATGGATCCACCGGTGTCATCGCATGTCTACCCTTTTCATGAACCACAGTTAGAGTCATTGCATGTTTGTTCTTCTCATGAACCACACCTAGAGTCATTGCATCTGTGTTCTTCTCACAAACCATATCATGAACCACACCTAGTGTTATTGCATGTGTGTTCTTCTCATTAACCACACATGGATCCACAAGTGTCATTGCATGTCTGCTCTTTTCGTGAACCACAGTTAGAGTCATTGCATGTCTGTTCTTTTCACAAACCACATATCACCAGTGTCATTGCATGTTTGTTCTTCCCACAGACCACACATGGATCCACCAGTGTCATTGCATGTGTGTTCTTCTCACAAACCACATATGGATCCACCAGTGTCATTGCATGTGTGTTCTTCCCACAGACCACACATGGATCCACTAGTGTCATTGCATGTGTGTTCTTTTCATGGACCACGATAGTATCCACCAGTGTCATTGCATTTGTGTTCCTCTCATAGACCACATATGGATCCACCGGTGTCATCGCATGTCTGCTCTTTTCATGAACCACAATTAGCGTCATTGCATGTGTTTCCTCTCATAGGCCACACATGGATCCACCGGTGTCATCACATGTCTGCTCTTTTCATGAACCATAGTTAGAGTCATTGCATGTGTGTTATTCTCATGAACCACAGCTAGAGTCATTGCATTGTGTTCTTCTCACAAACCATATCATGAACCACACCTAGTGTCATTGCATGTGTGTTCTTCCCACAAACCACACATGGATCCACTGTCATTGCATGTGTGTTCCTCTCATAAACCACACATGGATCCACCAGTGTCATTGCATGTGTGTTCTTTTCACAGACCACATATGGATCCACCATTTTTATTGCATGTGTGTTCTTTTCACAGACCATGTAAGGATCCACGGGTGTCATTGCTTGTGTGTTCCTCTCATATACCACACATGGATCCACCGGTGTCATCGCATGTCTGCTCTTTTCATGAACCACAGTTAGAGTCATTGCGTGTGTGTTCCTCTCATAGACCACATCTAGAGTCATTGCATGTATGTTCTTCTCACAAACCATATCATGAACCACACCCAGTGTCATTGCTTGTGTGTTCTTGTCATTAACCACACATGGATCCACCAGTCTCATTACATGTGTGTTCTTCCCATGAACCACACCTAGTGTCATTCTATGTGTGTTCCTCTCATAAACCACACATGGATCCACCAGTGCCATTGCATGTGTGTCCATCTCACAAACCACAGATGGATCCACCAATGTCATTGCATGTGTGTTCTTCTCACAGACCATGTAAGGATCCACCGGTGTCATTGCATGTGTTTTCTTCTCACTGACCATGTAAGGATCCACCGGTGTCATTGCATGTGTATTCCTCTCATAGACCACACATGGATCCACCGGTGTCATCGCATGTCTGCTCTTTTCATGAACCACAGTTAGAGTCATTGCATGTGTGTTCTTCTCATGAACCACAGCTAGAGTCATTGCATGTGTGTCTTCTCACAAACCATATCATGAACCACACCTAGTGTCATTGCATGTGTGTTCTTCTCATTAACCACACATGGATCCACCAGTGTCATTGCATGTCTGCTCTTTTCAAGAACCACACTAGTGTGATTGCATGTGTGTTCTTCCCACATACCACACATGGATCCACCAGTGTCATTGCATGTGTGTTCTTCACATGAACCACGGGTGGATCCACCAGTTTCATTGCATGTGTGTTCTTTTCATAGACCACGTATGGATCCACCGGTGTCATTGCATGTGTGTTATTCTCACAGACCACGTAAGGATCCATCGGTGTCATTGCATGTGTGTTCCTCTCATAGACCACACATGGATCCACCGGTGTCATTGCATGTGTGTTCTTCTCATTAACCACACATGGATCCACCAGTGTCATTGCATGTCTGCACTTGTCATGAACCATAGTTAGAGTCATTGCATGTCTGTTCTTTTTACAAAACACATATCACCAGTGTCATTGCATGTGTGTTCTTCCCACAGACCACACATGGATCCACCAGTGTCATTGCATGTGTGTTCTTCCCATGAACCATAGATGGATCCACCAGTGTCATTGCATGTGTGTTCTTTTCACAGACCACGTATGGATCCACCGGTGTCATTGCATGTGTCTTCTTCTCATAGACCACGTAAGGATCCATCGGTGTCATTTCATGTGTGTTCCTCTCATAGACCACACATGGATCCACCGGTGTCATCGCATGTCTGCTCTTTTGATGAACCACAGTTAGAGTCATTGCATGTGTGTTCTCTCATAGACCACAGCTAGAGTCATTGCATGTGTGTTCTTCTCAGAAACCATATCATGAACCACACACAGTGTCATTGCATGTGTGTTCTTCTCATTAACCACACATGGATCCACCGGTGTCATTGCATGGCTGCTCTTGTCATGAACCACAGTTAGAGTCATTGCATGTCTGTTGTTTTCACAAAAACATATCACCAGTGTCATTGCATGTGCGTTCTTCCCACAGACCACACATGGATCCACCAGTGTTATTGCATGTGTGTTCTTCCCATGAACCACAAATGGATCCACCAGTGTCATTGCATGTTTGTTCTTTTCACAGACCACGTATGGATCCACCGGTGTCATTGCATGTCTGCTCTTTTCATGAACCACAGTTAACGTCATTGCATGTCTATTCCTTTCACAAAACACATATCACCAGTGTCATTGCATGTGTGTTTTTCCCACAGACCACACATGGATCCACCACTATCATTGCATGTGTATTCTTCCCATGAACCACAGATGGATCCACCAGTGTCATTGCATGTGTGTTCTTTTCACAGACCACGTATGGATCCACCGGTGTCATTGCATGTGTGTTCTTCTCACAGACCACGTAAGTATCCATCAGTGTCATTTCATGTGTGTACCTCTCATAGACCACACATGGATCCACAATTAGAGTTATCGCGTGCCTGCTCTTTTCATGAACCACAGTTAGAGTCATTGCATGTGTGTTCTTCTCATGAACCACAGCTAGAGTCATTGCATGTGTGTTATTCTCACAAACCATATCAGGAACCACACCCAGTGTCATTGCATGTGTGTTCTTCTCATTAACCACACATGGATCCACCAGTGTCATTGCATGTGTGTTCTTCCCATGAACCACACCAGTGTCATTGCATGTGTGTTCTTCTCATTGAACACACATGGATCCACCAGTGTCGTTGCATGTGTGTCCTTCTCACAAACCAAAGATGGATCCACCAGTGTCATTGCATATGTGTTCTTCTCATAGACCATGTATGGATCCACCGGTGTCATTGCATGTGTGTTCTTCTCACAGACCACGTATGGATCCACCGATGTCATTGCATGTGTGTTCTTCTCACAGACCACATAAGGATCCATCGGTGTCATTTCATGTGTGTACCTCTCATAGACCACACATGGATCCACAATTAGAGTTATCGCATGCCTGCTCTTTTCATGAACCACAGTTAGAGTCATTGCATGTGTGTTCTTCTCATGAACCACAACTAGAGTCATTGCATGTGTGTTATTCTCACAAACCATATCATGAACCACACCCAGTGTCATTGCATGTGTTTTCTTCTCATTAACCACACATGGATCCACCAGTGTCATTGCATGTGTGTTCTTCCCATGAACCACACCAGTGTCATTGCATGTGTGTTCTTCTCATAGAACACACATGGATCCACCAGTATCGTTGCATGTGTGTCCTTCTCACAAACCAAAGATGGATCCACCAGTGTCATTGCATATGTGTTCTTCTCGCAGACCATGTATGGATCCACCGGTGTCATTGCATGTGTGTTCTTCTCACAGACCACGTAAGGATCCACCGGTGTCATTGCATGTGTGTTCCTCTCATAGACCACACATGGATCCACCGGTGTCATCGCATACCTGCTCTTTTCATGAACCACAGTTAGAGTCATTGCATGTGTGTTCTTCTCATGAACCACAGCTACAGTCATTGCATGTGTGTTCTTCTCACAAACCATATCAGGAACCACACCCAATGTCATTGCATTTGTGTTCTTCTCATTAAGAACACATGGATCCACCAATGTCATTGCATGTCTGCTCTTGTCATGAACCACAGTTAGAGTCATTGCATGTTTGTTCTTTTCAAAAAACACATATCACCAGTGTCATTGCATGTGTGTTCTTCCCACAGACCACACATGGATCCACCAGTGTCATTGCATGTGTGTTCTTCCCATGAACCATAGATGGATCCACCAGTGTCATTGGATGGGTGTTCTTTTCACAGACCACGTAAGGATCCATGGGTGTGTTCTTCTCACAAACCACGTAAGGATCCATCGGTGTCATTGCATGTGTGTTCCTCTCATAGACCACACATGGATCCACCAGTGTCATTGCATGTCTGTTCTTTTCATGAACCACAGTTAGAGTCATTGCATGTGTGTTCCTCTCATAGACCACAGCTAGAGTCATTGCATGTGTGTTCTTCTCACAAACCATATCATGAACCACACCCAGTGTCATTGCATGCGTGTTCTTCCCACAGACAACACATGGATCCACCAGTGTCATTGCATGTCTGCTCTTTTCATGAACCACAGTTAATGTCATTGCATGTCTGTTCCTTTCACAAAACACATATCACTAGTGTTATTGCATGTGTGTTCTTCCCACAGACCACACATGGATCCACTAGTGTCATTGCATGTGTGTCCTTCCCATGAAGCACAGATGGATCCACCAGTGTCATTGCATGTGTGTCCTTCTCACATACCACATATGGATCCACCAGTGTCATTGCATGTGTGTTCTTCTCACAGACCACGTAAGGATCCACCGGTGTCATTGCATGTGTGTTCCTCTCATAGACCACACATGGATCCACCGGTGTCATCGCATGTCTCCTCTTTTCATGAACCACTGTTAGAGTCATTGCATGTGTGTTCTTCTCATGAACCACACCTAGAGTCATTGCATGTGTGTTCTTCTCACAAAGCATATCATGAACCACACCCAGTGTCATTGCATGTGTGTTCTTCTCATTAACCACACATGGATCCACCAGTGTCATTGCATGTCTGCTCTTTTCATGAACCACAGTTAGAGTCATTGCATGTCTGTTATTTTCACAAACCACATATCACCAGTGTCATTGCATGTGTGTTCTTCCCACAGACCAGACATGGATCCACCAGTGTCATTGCATGTGTGTCCTTCTCACAAACCACATATGGATCCACCAGTGTCATTGCATGTGTGTTCTTCCCACAGACCACACATGGATCCACTAGTGTCATTGCATGTGTGTTCTTTTCACAGACCAAGTAAGGATCCACCGGTGTCATTGCATGTGTGTTCCTCTCATAGACCACATATGGATCCACCGGTGTCATCGCATGTCTGCTCTTTTCATGAACCACAGTTAGAGTCATTGCATGTGTGTTCCTATCATAGACCACACATGGATCCACCGGTGTCATCGCATGTCTGCTTTTTTCATGAACCACAGTTAGAGTCATTGTATGTGTGTTCCTCTCATAGACCACAGCTAGAGTCATTGCATGTGTGTTCTTCTCACAAACCATATCATGAACCACACTGAGTGTCATTGCATGTGTGTTCTTCTCATTAACCACACATGGATCCACTAGTGTCATTACATGTTTTCTCTTGTCATGAACCACAGTTAGAGTCATTGCATGTCTGTTCTTTTCACAAAACACATATCACAAGTGTCATTGCATGCGTGTTCTTCCCACAGACCACTCATGGATCCACCAGTGTCATTGCATGTGTGTTCTTCCCATGAACCACAGATGGATCCACCATTGTCATTGCATGTGTGTTCTTTTCACAGACCACCTATGGATCCACCGGTGTCATTGCATGTGTGTTCTTCTCACAGACCACGTAAGGATCCATCGGTGTCATTGCATGTGTGTCCTCTCATAGACCACACATGGATCCATCGGTGTCATCGCATGTCTGCTCTTTTCATGAACCACAGTTAGAGTTATTGCAAGTGTGTTCCTCTCATAGACCACATCTAGAATCATTGCATGTGTGTTCTTCTCACAAACCATATCATGAACCACACCCAGTGTCATTGCACGTGTGTTCTTCTCATTAACCACACATGGATCCACCGGTGTCATTGCATGTCTGCTCTTGTCATGAACCACAGTTAGAGTCATTGCATGTCTGTTCTTTTCACAAAACACATATCACCAGTGTCATTGCATGTGTGTTCTTCCCACAGACCACACATGGATCCACTAGTGTCATTGCATGTGTGTTCTTCCCATGAACCACTGACGGATCCACCAGTGTCATTGCATGTGTGTTCTTTTCACAGACCACGTATGGATCCACCGGTGTCAGTGCATGTGTTTTCCTCTCACAGACCACGTAAGGATCCATCGGTGTTATTGCATGTGTGTTCCTCTCATAGACCACACATGGATCCACCGGTGTCATCGCATGTCTGCTCTTTTCATGAACTACAGTTAGAGTCATTGCGTGTGTGTTCCTCTCATAGACCATAGCTAGAGTCATTGCATGTGTGTTCTTCTCACAAACCATATCATGAACCACACCTAGTGTCATTGCATGTGTGGTCTTCTCATTAACCACACATGGATCCACCAGTGTCATTGCATGTATGCTCTTTTCATGAACCACACCTAGTGTTATTGCATGTTTGTTCTTTTCATAAACCACATATGGATCCAGTGTCATTGCATGTGTGTTCCTCTCATAAACCACACATGGATCCACCAGTGTCATTGCATGTGTGTTCTTCTCACAAACCACATATGGATCCACCAGTGTCATTGGATGCATGTTCTTTTCATAAACCACGTATGGATCCTAATTAACCTTAGGAGAGCCCTAACCTTAGCGTTAGACCGAGTCTTCTAGAAGGCACGCCCTAACACAGTTTTTCTGCTTCACGATTGTTACATACCGTTCGATCGGGGCGCTTGGACGATTGGGATGGTTTTCGTGAGATCGATCCGCGAGTAGTCTGTTCTGCGTCATGATTGGCCACGCTTCCTCTGGACAAACTGGCAACACCGGGGGCTCCCCTGTTGCGAGTGTCACGGCTCACGAGTTGAGTGGGCCATATCCGAGTGTCACGTCCCCATTACTTCTCTTCCTCCCCGTACTTCTCTTCCTTCCCCTCGAAGCCACTTTCCCCACTTCACTCCCATCCTGCCGTAGCCGCAAGCCGATAGCGCCTCCATCCCAATCCCCTCTTCGACAGCCACCCCCCTCCCCTCTCGCCATGGGTTCAAGGGGAGACGGCGAGGGAACACGTCGTGACGACAGGGACGGTGATTTTGATGTGAGTCATCTCATCTCTATCTCTATCATCCGTGGCCAGTTATCTATTTTTTGAGCCAGATCTACGCCGTTTACTCATGCGCGTATGATGTGTTAGGCCAACCAGACGATGTATGACGCTGACTATCACGGTTTAGCGGATGAAGACATTCCTCTACTATGTAAACATGGATATGTGCCTGCTAAATTTGTAGCGTTCGAAGGACGAAACGCAGGCAGGAGGTTTCTACGGTGTCAAGGACATCGTGCAATGATGCGAGGCGGAAGTTGTGGTGTTGTCAAATGGGTAGATCCAGAGTGGCCCAAATCGATGAAGAAAACGCTGGACAAACTATGGGAAATGACAGTTGAGTTGAAAGAATCCGCATTCAGCTCACTTCTTGACAGTGTTGAGATGAAGCTATGGGAACCAGTTGACACGACCAAGCATAAGCGAGATCTCATGGGGTGGAAGACAAGGTTAGAAAAGTCGAGAAGGAGAGGGACGCGACGTTGGCCCTGAAGGCTAAAGCAGAGCAAGAACTGACTCAAGCAAGGAAGGATCTTCACCAGGCCAAAGTCCTGCAGTTCAGAACTATGAGTATTGACAAGTGCATGAGGAAAGATGCAGAGAAACAATTGAAGATGTGCAAGTAAGATGCAAAAAGGAAGGTGCAGACGATTCGATCCTTGCTCTCGCAGGAAGATGCGCATTGGGCTAAGATTAGGAAGATCAAGGAGATGTGTGATAACTAGTTCTATTTAGCTTAAGGTCCGTGCCTTTTTTAGTTGTAATAGTTGTACTTGTTGACCTAACGGTCTGAACTATTGTCCCCAGAGTCCTAGGAGTAAAAAAATTGGTCGCCCGTTAACCTGTCTTAACCCTGCATTACTTCCTTTTGTCTGACCAATGCCCCTTGGATATTCTGCCCGTTGCTTCGTCATCCTCGTGTACAAATATGAGGCACCACAGCGCGTCACTTCATCGCCCATCCCCTCGCCCTCTCCAATCTCCACCGCGTCGTCGCTTCACCGTCCACCCCCTCGCTCCCTCTCCAATCTCCACTGCTCCGCCATGGAGATGCCCAAACTGAACTTCTACGAGGCGGTGATGTTCGCGCACTTCGACATCCTCGCGCCGCCGGCCGTGACGGTGCCCCACGGATGGTGCATCAGCTATGCGGGGGTGCTGGTGGCTCCACTCCTCGTCCCCGGCGGAGCCGTGATGGAGAGCGAAATCGCGGCGCGCTGCCGCCTGATGCCCGCGTGGAAGAGGGCGCTGCCCCGGTACGCGGCGGCCAGCCCGTACTGGCCGGCGCTGTTCAAGAAGGAGCGGAAGGCCAAGATTGACAACCGCATCATTTACAGGCGCGTGGTGCACCGGGATCTCCGCAACCGAGAAGGGCGAGAGAGGTTCTAGTCCATACCTAGATGGACCAAGTTCACCGTCATTGCAGCCGCTCGCCGCGAAGAGGAGCTCCGTCTCGCTAACAACACGGAAATCGTGGAGGTTCCATCTGACGACGACGAGGAAGCCGGTGGCTCGGAGGACAGCGGCAACGGAAGTAAAATTGTTGACTAGTGGTTGAATTAATGTAGGATGTGAAATTGCACCTTTGTTTAGAAGAATTTGTGGTTGAATTAATGAAATGCCTCGATTTAGATCTCTGTCTCGATTAATTTGTGGAAGAATTTGTGATTTAGATCAATTTCTGCCTCGATTTAGATCTCTGTCCCGGATTGGGAACGTGACCGTGGACCAAAGACCCCTTTTCTACTAGTGTATTCTGACATTGGTGGTTTGTTTAAACGTAATCTACGTGGAGTTGGCCGCATGCAAATGACACAACCACAATTTATAAAGTGGAAGCACGTACACCCGGTTACTGGAGATCCGGGAGCTTCGTCAGATGCAGGGGATGCAGGAGCAGAGAGGCGATGAGATAGACGGGCTCAAGATTAGGCTAGAAAGTGGTACCGATTTCCGTCGTATTTGGAGACCTCCTATCCCTCAGCAATCTCCTCAGCAATCGTGGAACCGGTGGATCCTTGTTTTCAGATAGAAGTGGCACAATCATAATTTCGGATTCAACTATTTGCTCGGGCGTTTCCAAACCCTTTTACTCATAGAACGTGGGTAGATTGTTTCGCCCAGCAACGTGCCACACATAGAGCTCCAGAATTTAACAGAATTACATATATAGGTTCAAGTTCAACACATTACTATGCATCTTCATTGCCAGCAGCATTCTTCCGCAGCCTGGGTGCCAAGCCTTCACGTCCACTGGCTTCTTCATTTCCTGCCTTCTTCCTCTTCCTCGGTGCCAATTTTCTTAGCTTCACGTACTCTGCATCGCCGGGACAATGGGCACCAGAATCGTGTCCAACGTCATCTTTCCACTCATTTTTAATTTCTTCAGGCAGCAAAATGACTGACCCGGCAGTCATGTTTCTAACCTTGCGGCGCTTCCTGTCAAAGAAACAAGACTGTTGCAAAACTGCCCAATATCTATAGAGTAAATAAAACAAAAATTACAATTCAGCACAAACATGCGAACCCCAAGCGACCTTTGCTTACCAGGAGCTAATTGGGTTCGAGCAACCACCCTGTCCAAGAATAGAAGGGCAACTCCTAGTTGCTACAGCTTCCACATCCAGTACATGACATTTCAGGTCAAACATGGCAGCCGAAGCATACCTTTTCATCAACCCAATTAGATGACTGTCACATGTTATAGGAACCATGATGCCACGTTCATCCATGAAGCTGAAGTTTGCTGTCTGCTTCGGCCATAATTCAACATGATTACACAGAGCAGCATCCATACCAGATATAGTGCAGATCTGTGCTGGCGCTTCTTCCATCGTGAAACAATGGCTTCCATACCACTTGACCTTAGAGTCATACCTGTAGAGGACTACCGTAACCGGTAAGAAGGGTCCGTGCAGATCCCACTTGACAGAAAACTATGGACAAAATATGTCTGTCAGCGTTGGGCTAACAAACAATTTGAGGTTCAGTAGCCAGCTAGCAGTTATAATTAGTGCCAATAGCAAAGAGAAGGGTAGCTCACCCGCTTGTAGCCATAACTTCTTCTTCCTTGATAGTAGGATCTGCCATCCTCTGAACTTATCGGCTCGTCGGCGGCGGAGGCGGGCTAGAGCCTCACAACGGCGGCTACAGCATGCGTCATTGGAGCTCGGTATCAGCAACTGGGCGCAGCAACTTGGCCTCAGAAGTCAAATGTCTGAAGGGATCGTCCTGCCTGGACAGTGGATTCCGACGCTGTCGGTGCTAGGGGAAAGCTGGGAATGGATTTGTGAAATTGGTCAACACATCCAATCCACTTAGCTGCTCGATTTGCCTAAGAGGTTGCCACGTTGGCGCCCGCGTCACGGATAGATGACCGACATGTGGGTCCCGACCATCTACTTCACGGGGCGGTTTAACGGAATGTTTGAATTTGGCAGGGGTGAGATGACTTTGCCTCGAAATGGCCCCTCTCAGTAGTTGGCGGCTCAACTTTTCGAAACGCGGTAATTTCAGGCAACTTAGGTACCGCCATGCGCTGGCCTGCGAACTTTGGTACCGCAGACGAACAGGCCCACCGCTGGGACCGCCATCGTCTCCTCGTTCCTCCCTGCCAGGATTCGCAAGCCGTCGCGCTCTCAATCGCCCGAATCGAGACC
Source organism: Avena sativa (assembly GCA_916181665.1). Lineage (NCBI taxonomy): Eukaryota > Viridiplantae > Streptophyta > Magnoliopsida > Poales > Poaceae > Avena > Avena sativa. Next base: position 533,913,904 of record OV702289.1, on the reverse strand, counting down.
TCCGGCCGCCGCCAGTCGCCGCCGCTCACCGTCGAACCGTGCTCTGCCTCGCCTTGCCACCGGCCTCTACACGCTCTTGGTGAGCTCCTGCGTCGCTTGGACCCCTTAGATCGGCTATGCACTTGCTGTATCGTCGCCTCCGTGAGCAATTACAAGCTCCGCCGCCACTCGCCATCGGAGAGGTCACTCCGGTAACCAATCCGGGGCGGCGCCGCCACCTTTTGGCCCAGCGCACCCGCGCGAGTCCAACGCGGCCCTCAGCACCCTCCCATGAGCACCCTAGCGCCGTTACCCCACCTCGACCCGCAGCAGATGGCAGTGCTAACACCGGCGTGATGTCACCCCGTGCTGATGTCATGCTAACATCAGCATGACACAATAATTCCTTTTTTATTTAAATGTTTTCTGAAAATTGTTTCTGGATATATAAATAACTATGTGGGCCCTATCTGTCAGGTTTTTAATATTTTAGAAAATAATTTCTGAAATTATTAAATGTATGACATGTGGGTCCAGGTTGTAAGATAATTTAAATATTCCAAAAATGTTTAATTGTTTTAAAATGATTTAAAATGGATTAAAATTGGTAAAATCATAAATAATTCATTTTAAATCAGAAAAATATGTATAATATATCAAAATGTTCAGAAAAATAAGATCTACACAGTAGACTCATAATCATGCATTGTTAAGAAACTTAAATGACAAGTTTAATTAGAAGAACAAAATAACCCCTCTCATATGCATTCGGGGTTTCTCCGAATTAGGGTTTGGACCCTTCGAATCCCCTTTAAATTGCCAAGCATGCTATAGGGTTACATTTTAATACAATTTAACTTGGCATATCATCATCCTTGCTTGAGCATTGCATCGATGCCATGTGAGGATTGTTGTTTACCTTTCTTTCCGGTGTTTGGTTCTTTTCGGTAGAATACAATATCGATTCCAACATTGAAGACCGAGATCAACACCATCGAAGGCTATCGACGAACAAGTCCATCTGATGAACCCTGAAGGTCCACAGTTGGATATCAACAGGCAAAGGCAAGCAAAACCCCACACATGATATAATCCTATCTTTCAAAGTATTCGATTCTTGCCATGTGCATACGATTCCAAAGTCTTTTATCTATAGATAGAGTAATCCTATCTGATGCATGTTCCCCTTTGTAGCCAATATTCCCTGATCCACTCCTCCTAGCATAACTAAGGTTTGGCCTTATGAGCTTCACTAGAGCTAGTTATACATGTTGTGCTTAGCCAAGCTTAGCTGTTACCACTGATCCATCCTGTTGATGAATCAGAGCTGCGAATGAACCTAGTTGGACAGAATGACGTGGTATGATCAGAGATGAAAGTTAAACATGCTAAGTCTTGTATGGGAGGCCACGTCAGGTTGTGGTTTTTGTAGTCCCATACTTGCCACCACTAGGATCTGAGTTCTTGCCTCTTGAACCAAGATGAGCGTACAACCACACGGGGGCCTAGAAACCCCCTCGACTAACTAACTTGCCTAGTAGATTCCATGAGTCACATAGTTCGGGCGTTCCATTCGACATATGCATTCTGGTTGTTCTCGAAGGCGGTGGAGGAGGTGCATTCATACAGGTAGGTAAGCGTGGTCGGGAACAAGAGAGGCACGGCCTCCGTAATCTTTAACCCTACACACATATCTAGGGACCGGCTTCGGGACTTGACCCGTTACGGCGGCATCTCCTTAGGGCATGACTCATGGTCTCGGCGAAAGCAAGGTAAAGGTCGTGGTCAACCACTCTCTGTCGGCCTTCCAAGGAAGAGGGCTAATGTTAATTGGCACTAAGAATCGGTTGGTACGTGTGGGTAATGTTGTGCACCCCTGCAGGGTTATTAATCTTTTTGAAAAGTCGTGTCCATGGTTATGGAGGACTTGGGAACAGATTCAAAGATCATAGAGAACTATAACCTAATCGTAAAACTTGACCACAGATGTGAGGTGTGCTTAAGGATGCTTCCTCAGGGATCGAGGGGGTGATCCTAGTTGGTAGGTTCAGCTGATAAAGATTCGGTGGATATTAAAAGAAGATCAAAGCTAGATATATCATTTTCTCTTACCTCTTTTTAAAAGGTTCCATTAGTCGAGCTTATCATACCTCTTTTACAAAGAAAGATAGGTTTATGCAAAGTAACCCCACCAGCCATAAGTCTTGTGGAGTACACCCTATACTCAGCCTTGCTTTGTTGATACTTTTGCAGCAGGCAAGTGTTACCATAGAAGATGAGTTCGTTACAGCATCGACATCAACGAGCAGTTTGGGGTTCCCGGTCGGCAGCCTGGAATCTATGGATTGAGACGCCTTCATTATGCTTCAGGCCTCTTAGGCCATTTGTTAAGTTTGCTATACTTAATAGCATTAATTTGCCTTCTATTGTTTGATGTTTATTGCCAGTGACCTCTGCTTGTAATATTTTGGTTCTTTGCTCAGTTATGAGCTTGTTTTAATAATTTTTATGTCGTAGGGTCACTATAATGTTACTAATTCTCTCTCTGTATGCTTCTGAGATTCAGGTTAGGCTGATATCAGACAGAGGCCTGGGATTTGTCTAGCCTTAATCCCGGGGGTGTCACAATAACACAGTATAAAACAAGTTGCATAGCAGAAGGGAGATCCTCTTAACAAAGTTCAGCAGGGGAAGACTAATAGAACATAAGGAGATCCATTCAAATGCCACAAGCGAAGCATGCTGAGTGGAGACTCATGACCCTAACATCGTACTTTAACCATCCTCAAGGAAATCTGCAACTATAAACGTTGCAGCCACGAATGGTAAATACATTGAATGTATTGACAAGTATCACTAAATGGGGATATAATAATCCAGTGAGGCAAAATCAATCAGCTCTTCTTATCTACTGGTCTATGGGTAAATCCAAAGCCTCCTAGCAAATCATCCTTCACTCCACTACTCCTCAAGGGCCAAGCTCAACATGTTACTAGTCAGATTGCATACCCTACCATGCTACTTATCCAACCCCTCCTATTAGCAACATGTCAGTCAGACCGCATCCCCTACCATGCACCCCATCCAGAACTCAGCTCATCATGTCAAAAACTAAGACTCCATGTCCTTACCATGCCATGCAATCCAACCACTCAGGCTCAACACGTCAATAAGTCAAACTACACACCCTTACCATGCCATGGCATCCTATAAATACCACCTCCTCCAATCTTCCAAATCCAATCACTCACTATGACAAACCAATCACATTGTCTTACTAAGTCAAAGTCTACTCTTGGGTTTTTGTCCACATCTCTAAGTTGTCAATAGCCAAAAAATTCCCAACACAAACATTGGTCACACAACCAACAAGGTGAATATCCCTATGGCTAACCTATCCAGGTTTCATAGTGTATCATCATATCAACAAAGTTACTTCTATGCTCACATAGTAAGCATAGTATGGACAAATGGTAAAGTTCGACTTGCAAAGAAAGCATAACAAGGTCAATGATAAAGTTCAACTTGCCTTATTGTTGATGGATGTTCACTAACTTCTTACAATCACAGGGCTTGCACACCTCACAATCTATAAGACAAATAATTTCAAATCAACACCCATTCACACAACAAACTGAAGGAGATATGCCCTAGAGGCCAATAAATAAAGTTGTTTTATTGTTATATCTCTAAATGTTCATAATAGTTTTATATCATGCTATAACTATATTAAGAGGGGACATTAATACAAGTGTGGTATATAAACAACCAGGTCCCTAGTATCCTCTAGTACTAGTTCGTTGGGCATATGATGATCGAGGTTTCCCGATCATGGACTTGACATAAAATAGTAACCTGACAACAAGGTCACTTCATGAAGTCATGGACGCACCCGACCATAGAATTGCGATGTGATCCAGTCATAAAGTTCAACGTTGCAATATGTAGCAAAGTGTAGTGACTTAATCCTTCGACCGTGAGATCATGTTTAATCACTATCTCCCACAGCTGCTTTGATCACATCAACCGTCATGTCAGTAATTGTGTGGCCATAAAGGTGTGTTTCAGGTATTTCAGATGAATGGTTGAGGCATATGATCAAGATCGGGAGTTGCCTATCCGAGTGACGGATAGATACTCTAGGCCCACTCGGTGAGACCACATCAATGAGCTTGCAAGCATGTGACTAGGTCACAAGGATGTGATATCATAGGAATGAGTAAACGTGTTTGTTAGTAACAAGATCGAATTTTATAGGATACATGGTATTAGGTCTTGGCCAAATCAGGTATCATTGTGCAAAGGGAATTAGACACGACATTTAGAAGGTTCAAGCGAACAACCAAATTCATGGGATGTGAAGGGATCATCATGTGTTAGCAAATACCGTTGATGATCACTTGATCGAGGAGATGTCTCCTTCATACCTAAACATTCCCGAACGGTATGGTTGTCACACTTAAGGGTAATCTAAGTTGCGGGTTCATCTACTACTGATAGAGAAATAGGAAGAGAGAACAGGAAGTGTTTCAGAGAGAATACCGAAGTGTTTGGAGTCCATTCAAAAGAAGTTTTGAATAAGGTGGAATTAAATAATGTATTTAATATTTAATCATGAATTAATATTAATATTTATTTAATTAAAAAAGGACCCCCCACACACACATGGGCCTTCCCTAGGAGGGAAGAGGGCCTAAGAGGGGGAGACGGCTAACCCTAGGTGGGCTAGGGCGTGTAGGGGGCTCCGCACCGCTGCGGGCCACCAAGGTGGGCCAGGCGCACATGGGGCCCATCCCCACCGGCTAGCCGGCCCCTCCTCCCACCTCTCCAAAGTTTATTTCCACCCTGGGACTTGGATGGTGGGAGTAGCCTAGTTTTTCCTATATATAGGATGGCATTAGCATTGAACATTCTCTCTCCCGCCCTCTCTCCCTCTCAGCGTCTTACCAAGCAAGGAATGTGCGACATGAGGTAGAGGTTTCTCCACCCAGCACATGCTGTCGTGCTGCTGGAATCGGTCCGGATCTGCTTCTTCCGCTGTCTTGCTAGACCGGGGCCTAGGAGACATCGTTTACACCGTACGCGTGTAAAGATCGACGAGGCACCACCACTAGTGGTGCTAGACGCTTGAAGCCTTCTAGACCCTGAGGTCTGTGATGCTCAGCTTCATTCGCAACATTTGTGCGGGAATATAATCCTGATTTTCGGTCTTCAAAGGTATGACCACCGTATCCCGCTCGTTACTATACTTTCCATAGATAGATTTTGGGTTGGTGCATTCTCGTAGTAGGAAATTTTTTGTTTTCTACTACAGAACCACTTCAGTGGTATCAAAGCGATCTATGCGTAGATATAGTAGTACGAGTAGAACACACGTGGATTGTGTGGGTGTTGATTTTCTAATTGCTAGCCTCCCACGTGTACTTTTTACTATCGTGGTAATGTCGGATGAAGCGGCCTGGGCCAACCTTACGTGTAACCTTATGCGAGACTAGTTCCACGACTAACATACGGCTTGTACTATAGAAGTGGCTGTTGGGTGTCTGTCTCTCCGACATTAGTTGATATGGCACTTACAAAGGATGGTCTTGAAAAGGGATTAAATGAGGCAACTAATTAATCCATATTGTGGTTAGATTCGTAGGTAAGAAACGGTTCTTGTGCGAAAGCCCAATCAACCACGTAAAACTTGCAAACACAAGTAGAAGCGTCTAACTTTGTTTTGCAGGAGGGCAAGTGATATGTCTGGTTTAGATAAGTGTTTATGGGATAGACATCCGAAGGCAAGGTGGCATCATGAACCTGGTGCAAATGCTAGTACTCTCGATGGATATCAAGACACGACAAACCACCACATATCACACATACATAACTGTTTTCATTAGATGTTAGATGTTGTGTGATCTTGTTGTTCTAATATTAGACTTACGACGGTAGCATAATAAGATAATTTCTCATACTATAATTCCAATATTTGTGTTCTCCCACATGTGTGCACCACCAAGAAAGTTCGCAATTATGAAGCAGGCAGTGATGATCAGGTGCTAGACATCTTTGTGTTCGCATACGGTGGGTGCAAGCCATGTATGCACTACAATACACTATGGTTAAAATTGGCGAGCCTAACATGTATAGACATGGCCTCAGAACACAGATGACTGAAAGGTCAAGCATGAGTCGCATGGAGATGCGAATGATATGGTGATTTCTACCCTGGCAGCTGCATCAAAGGTCATGATGATCGGGGATGATGTGGTGTAAAGGGATCATGTAGTCACTAAACGAATGTTGGGGGATGTTCGTTTAAGTGGGAGTTTTGGTGTTTTATAAGAACCCGTATTATGAATATTTAAGATTAACTACTTTACAAATAATATTGTAGATGTCTCGCGCTACCTTCAACCTTATCCCCTTCCTTGAGAAAGAAAATCTCAAAATTGACGCGACAAACTTCGCCGCCTGGTCCCGCAACTTGAGGATTCTCCTCGTTCCCCAGAAGATGTCTTATATACTTGAGGCCGCTATACGTGACCAACCCACTTCTACCGCCTCTCAGCCTCATAAAAATGTTTATCAGCAGAAGGCAGATGACAACGCCTATGTCTAGAGTAGCATGCTCTATGCCATGGAGGCCGACCTACAGAAGTGTTTCAAGAACAAGAGCGCCTTTGAGATCATCACCGATCTCAAGGCCATATTTGCGCCCCAGGCCTGGTCTGAGAGGTATGAGGTTTCGAACTTCTTCTTCTCAGCTAAGATGGAAGAGCACAGGAGCTTGAGCGAGCACGTGGTCAAAATGTATGGCTACATTCAACGCCTGAACGATCTTGATTGCAAAATCAACGACAAGCTGGCAATTGATAGGGTGCTGCAGTCTATGCCCCTAGTTACAAGAGCTTTGTGCTAAACTATAACATGTACGGTATGACCAAAACCCTATCTGAGTTGTTCGCCATGATCAAGCATGCTGAGGTGGAAATCAGGAAGGAGCACATCGTCTTGATGGTCAACAAGATCGTTGACTTCAAGAAATCTGCCAAGACGGGTAAGGACAAGAAGGGTAGACCCAAGAGGTACGGTAAAATTATTGCCTCTTCCTACAAGGGACCAAAGTCCAAACCCGGCGCCACGTGCTTCTACTGCAAGGGTGAGGGTCACTAGAAGCGCAACTGCCCCAAGTACCTAGATGATAAGAAGGCTGGCAAGGTCGTTACCAAAGAGAAAGGTATATATGATATACATGTTATTGATGTTTTCCTCACTAGTGCTCGGAGCAACACCTGGGTATTTGATACTGGTTTTGTTGCTCATATATGTAACTTTCAACGGGAGTTGCGGAATAAGCGACGCCTGGTGAAGGACGAGGTGACGATACGCGTCGGCAATGGCAACCGAGTTAAAGTCATGGTTGTTAGCACCCTCCCTTTGTGTCTCCCTTCAAGATTAGTTTTAAATTTGAATAATTGTTACTATGTACTGGCTTTGAGCACAAATATTGTTAGTGGGTCTTGCTTGTTGCAAGACTATTATTTGTTTAAATCAGAAACAAGTGGTTGTTCTATTTACATGAATAATGTGTTTTATACTCATGCGCGATAAGGTAAGGGTTTATTCTTATTGAATCTTGATTGTGATGATACACACATCCATAGCATAGATGCCAAGCGATGCAAGCATGATAGCGATAATTCCATGTACACGTGGCATTGTCGACTAGGTCACATCGGTGTAAATGCATGAAGAAACTCCATTCTGATGGACTTCTGGAATCGTTGGATTTGGAATCCCTCGATAGATGTGAACCGTGCCTCATGGGAAAAATGACCAAGACTTTGTTCAACGGTATAATGGAACGGGTTGCAGACCTATTAGGAGTCATACATTCTGATGTATGCGGACCAATGAGCGTCTCCACGTGCAATGGTTATCGTTATTTTGTCACCTTCACTGATGATTTGAGTAGATACAGATATATCTACTTGATAAAGCACAAGTCTAAAACCTTTAAAAAGATCAAAGAATTTCAGAGTGAAGTTGAGAATTAACTCGACAAGAAAATCAAGCACCTTTGTACTGATCGAGGGGGCGAGTATTTGAGTTACGAGTTTGGCACACATTTGAAGGCTTGTGGCATTGTACCACAACTTACACCGGCTGGAACACCACAGCATAATGGTGTATCCAAGCAACGTAATCGCACCCTATTGGATAGCGTACGATTTATGATGTCTCTTACCGACTTATCTTTATCTTTCTGGGGATATGCACTTGAGACTACTGCATTCATTTTAAATAGAGCGTCATATAAATCTGTGAAGACAACGATGTATGAGATATGGCATGGCACTAAGCCAAAGTTGTATTTTTTGAAGGTTTGGGGATGTGAGGCTTCTGTTAAGAAACTACAGCCCGACAAACTCGAACCTAAAGTGGAAAAATGCATCTTTGTAGGATATCCAAAATAGACTATTGGATATATCTTCTACAACCAAGTTGAGAGCCAAACGTTTGTCATAAAGAATGGTACCTTCCTTGGGAAAGAGTTACTTGCGAAAGGTGTGAGTTTAAAGAAGATAGAACTCGATGATATTATCGATCCTGGTCTTCAAATACCGAGTGTCGCAATGGAAAATGTTTTGGAGCCACCCATATCAATTGATGTGGGAGCGAATGATGATGATCATTAACCTCATGAGGAGATAACTATGGAACTATGCAGGTCAATAAGAAAACGTACTACCCCTGAATGGTACAATTATCTTGTAAACATGGTCATGATTGTGGAACATGATGAACCTACAACCTACACAGAAGCAATGGAAGGCCCTGAACACAAGAAGTGGCGAATTGACAAGGAATCCGAAAGACAACTAGGTATGGACCTTGATAGATATTGCTGAAGGCCGAAAGGCTGTGGAGAATAAATGGATATTCAAGAAAAAGATGGACGCTGACGGAAAGTAACTATCTACAAAGCTCAACTTGTCGCAAAAGGTTTCTGACGAATTCAAGGAATTGACTACGAAGAGACATTCTCTCCTGTAGCGAAGCTAAAGTCTATTCGGATTCTACTAGCAGTTGCTACATATTTTGATTACCAAATATGACAGATGGATGTAAAAACCTCTTTCCTGAATAGAAACATTGAGAAAGAATTGTATATGATGCAACCGGAAGGTTTTGTTAATCCAGAGGATGATGGTAAAGTATGCAAGCTTCAGAGATCCATTTATGGAATGAAGCAAACATCTCAAAGCTGGAGTCTTCTATTTGATGAAGTCATCAATAGTTTTGGATTTGTCCAAAACACGGAATAAGCCTGCATATATAAGAAAGTGAATGGGAGTTCAGTGGCACTCATAGTACTATATGTGGACGACATATTGTTCATAAGGAATAACTTGAATCTTCTAAATAGCGTGAAGGAGTATTTAAATAGTAAATTATCTATGAAGGACATGTGTGAAGCCTCCTACATATTAGGCATTGAGATCTATAGAGATAGATCAAAGCGTATGTTGGCTCTTGATCAAAGCGTATGTTGGCTCTTGATCAAAGCACTTACCTGGAAAAAAATCTGAAGCGTTTTAGAATGGATCTGTCAAAAAAAGTTCTTTGCCAATCATAAAAGGTGAGAAGTTGAATGTGACTCAATATCCAGTAATAGAATGTGAAAAAGGAAGCAATGAGAGGCGTTCCCTATGCCTCGACTATTGGCTCCATTATGTATGTCATACCGAGCACTAGACCTGTAATACCCCAAATTTAGATTCTAGCTTTTTATGTCTATTTAAGAAAAAAAAGTCATCGAGGATTTTTTAAGTATGATTTGAATATATAAAGTTAGAAACAAAAAGAGTAAAGAAAAAGTGTGTATTAATATTTGAACTCCCCACCTATTATTCGGAAACGTGTAGTAGCACCCGTATTGACTTTGTGTAGCTTTGATAATAGAAGGCCGGACACGCTCTTTTTATTCCTATAACTTAAAGTAGTAGACAGCTCGAGCTGGGCTTCTTTTATTTTGAGTTGGACTTGTTCCTTGGCCGCTGCCCCATTACGAAAGAGAGTTAAACGCCGTCACCACACTCCTGCCCTAAATCTTTTTAGCAGACTGTTCGCCTCCACCGCCGTTGCTGGCTCGTGAGCTGAGACGTCGCTGTCCGCGGTCGTCTCCGCCAAGTCAGACGGTGGACGCCTTGGGGAATCCTCTCACGAAGAAAGGCGAGGCGACCAGGTAGGCGTCCGCTTGCTATTTAGCTAGATGATTACCTATTTACTCTATGCGATTAGTTGCAGCCACGTACGAGAATTCCTATGCTGTTTGATTTTGGCTACATCCCTAGTAAATCAAAAGGTATTTATTGATCTGCTAGTGAACTGGGTGACGATGGGTTCAAATGTATTATTTTTCTAGATCGGTGAATTTTTTTTTGTAGATTTGGGGTTCTAGTCTATTAGGGCACTGTCCCATACAGCCTATTCTAGGTACCTTATTAATTTCCTAGGATTAATTATTGCCTAGGCCAGCTATTGGACTGATTCTAGTGCCCAGATTTTTATAGTGCGGTTAGCATCCGGAAGTGGCATGTAGTTATAATTGTTGAATACGGTGAACAAGTGTACCCTGTTATTTTTGGATGATTGTTTAAAATTTTCCTAATCCAGCTGGGTGCGTACAGTGAGATACTTGCCTAGATTGTACATAGTCATCGTCTATTATTTTTGTTGCATAAAGACAGCTGTGAGTCAGCTGCATAACTATTTCTTTTTCTCATACTTGTTACCAATGGTAAATTACAGATAAAAAAATAAAATTGGCTTTAATCTGGTCTTAACTGGTAGCTAGTTTCTTGGGGTTCAGATTACCTTTGTGCAGTATTTAGGCAATATCCCTTGTTAAGACCTTTGAAAGTCCGGGATAGTCTTGTGCGTAGGCGCAACACGATATTCAACTTGTATGTTTTTGAAGTGATGAATCATATTGAGTGTGATGAATGTCCCCTTAACAGGTGTTGGTACTTCCGGGCCAGAGTCTTACAATTCATAGTTTATGCCCCGCGGTTGAGGCAAGTTCATGACGGATAGAGAATTTTGCATATCTCACTTCAGTCAATTTATTTAATGCTTATGTTATGTTCATGATGTCAATGATAACGATGATGCTGGCATTTCATATTATGCATATTTTTATATCCATGATGACAATGATGATAATGTGACCTACTTCAGTGGGTACAATGCGACCTTCATTAATGGGTTGCGACACACTTTGGAGGCACCCTCCACGTGTTGGAGCGAGTGGATGACGGCGGGTGTCCACTCGAGTGATACCGGTATTCGTGATGAGATCAGATGAGCATATAGGCATGCAGGCCATAATATTATATTCTAATGGATGATTGATGTGTAATGTTGTCATAGTGTTTTGATTTATGTAAAGTCCTATTTGTTTATGAACTTATTGAATTTTTGTACTCATCCTCGTTGCTTTCATGTTTTTAGGTAAACACTGAGGACGTCATGCATGTTGAGTTTTGGGAGTAGAACCTTCACCATTATCACCTCACGTTTTACACAATCCTCACCAATATTTTGGGACTGTTATTGGTCGCTAGGAGTCATTCTTGTCATTAATGGTTTCGGAGTATGCGGAAGTTTATCACTTAGACGTTGTTGGTTTTTCCTGCTAGACATTATTGCCCATATTGTGTCCGGATTGTAGTTTTTTTATAGTTGTGGTATTAGAGACTTATATGGCAGATGAATGTGCGTCTATATTTTATTGAGTTTTATCCTTATACTCTTGTGCAAATATTATTGCCTGTCGTGGATGTCCCAAAAATAAAGGAGACTCTGCCGAATTTTTCCTAAAATATCTTAGTTAGTTTGTATGTGTAATGTATGTGGTAACATCTCAAGTGCTTGGTTGGCTTGGGGTGTTACAGTTGGTATCAGGGCGGGCTTTAGGTCTGTGGTATGAAAATTAATGTAATAATCAACCTTAAAATTTGATACACCGGTGCGCAATAGGTTGGGTTGGGCCATGCATTGCATTTACGCTTATGTGTTATTATTTAGTACTGATGATAATTATGTTCTAAGAATATGAATATTTGGTTGACGATTGATAATGTTGTGTATAGTTATGCCACCGAGGAGAGGTCGAGCTCGTGGTCGTGCCCGTGGTCGCAATCCTCGTGGTCGCGGAGGCCACAATAACCATTCCGGTGAATCACGTACAGATGTTGAACAAAGTCATCATGGAGAAGGTAGTGTAAGCCAAACCGGTAATGATGGTGGACCTGATGGCCAAGGGATGAATCTGAAAAATTGGTTGGAACTGAAGGCTGGCGACTTCCATGGGACTGGGACACCAATGGATGTAGCATCTTGGCTAAGTACCATGGAGAAGTATATGACAGCTATAGAGTTACCGTCGCACAAGCGAGTTCTCTTTGTGGCCTTCAACCTAAAAGGCCTTGCTGATGATTGGTGGTCAGGAGTTCGTGCCGCTTATCAGGGTGAACCCACCTAGGCTTTTTTCGTGCAATAGTTCACCGACAAATATTATCTAGAGACATTCAAGGAGGAAATGTTAGAGAAGCTAAAGGTCATTAAGCAAGGTAAGCTGTCTTTAGATGAGTATGAGGCTGAGTTCAGCAAGATGGTATTGTTTGTTGATCATGTGAAGCATGACGAGGCAGCAAAGGTGAGAGCATTCTTTAGGGGACTCAATTCTAGATATAGAGAGGTGATGAGTGCAAGGCCTACAAACGATTACTTGTCCATGGTTAAGCAGGCTAGAGGAATGGAGTTGGAAGTTCGACTCACTACAGATGAGGAGGGTCGCACGGGAGGTTCTAGTGCCACAGGGGGCGACCAGAAGGGAGGCCACCGTGGGGGTAGTGGGTCTACTACTCAGCGACCTCCTTTCAAGAAGTTCAGGGGAAACCACCATCTGCAACAAAGAACAAGGTTCAAACAATCTGGTTCTCAGTATTCTTCGGTGGCTCGCTCTTCTTCAATCACCCCATCCTTTCATCCTGTCCTAAGGCAGGGCATGATATGTTTCAAGTGTGGTGAGGGACAACGTGCTTCTGAGTGCGTTTGTACTGGAGAGTGTTACCACTGTGGTCGCCCTGGTCATATGGGGCGGGTATGTCGTGAGAACCCCGCTAGCATTCTCAAGTGGGAGATGACACATGCTGGCTCTACTAACACATCATCTCGAGGATCTGTAACATGTTATCAGCTACTCCTTCTACTCCATAGTTTCCTCCAGCTTGGGCACCTCCACCTGGTTATGTCTGGCAGGCTGCTCCAGTTGCTTCAGTGCAGTTTCCTACACCGTCTACTCATCTCCAATTACCTGCACCCCCACAGATAGTGTTGGACACCCCTCTGCTCCACCACAACCTGGGGTCTATTCCATGCCGACTAGTACTTCTTTGGGACGACCAGATGTCGTGACAGGTACACTTCTAGTTGATTCTCGGGATGCACTAATTCTCTTTGATTCTGGAGCTACTTATTCATTTGTCTCGCTAGAGTTTGCAAATAAGGCCAATTTATCCTGACAAGAGATTGGACAGTCAGTGGTCGTTAGTTCTCCTAGTGGTCTAATTTCCTCTACCATAGTTTGTCCTGGTTGTGTGATATCTATAGATGATGAAGATTTTGTAGCTAATGATACGTTACAAACGTGTCTATAATTTTTGATGTTCCATGCTTGTTTTATATCTACTTTCTTATGTTTTATCCATATTTTGGAGTACTTTTTATACACTTTCTTGGACTAACCTATTAACAAGATGCCACAGTGCCAGCGCCTGTTTTCTGCTGTTTTTGGTTCCAGGAAAGTCAGAAAATGAATATTCTCGGAATTGGACGGGACAAAAGCCAAAGTCTATTTCACCGAGGGGGACACGGAGCCAGAATACGAGACGGAGAGGGGCCAGGGGCCGCCCACACCACCTGACCATGTGGCCAGGCTTGGACCGCGCCAGGGGGTGGTGTGGCCGCCTAGGGCACCCCCTCAGCCTCCCCTTTTGCCTATAAGATGCCTCCGATACAGAAACCCTAAGTACCCGATCAAAATTCCACAAAAGATTTTGTAGCCGCCGTCATCTCCATCCCTAGATCGGGAGGGATCTAAAGCTCTTCCCGGCACACTACCGGAGGGGAGAATTCACCCTGGAGGCCTTCTTCATCACCATGCAAGCCTCCGGTGTGATGCGTGAGTAGTTCATCCTTGGACTACGGGTCCATGTAGTAGCTAGATGGTTGGTTCTTCTCCTTTGTGCTACCATGTCTAGATCTTGTGAGCTCCGTTCATGATCAAGATCATCTATTGTAATCATACATGTTGTGTTTGCGGGGATCCGATGGATATTGACATGCTATTTCAGATTGATTATTGATTTTATCTTGTCTTTGTTATTTGTGATCTTGTATGCTCTCCCTTGTTAGTAGATATCTTGGCCGAGTAGATGCTATCAACTCCAAGAGGGAGTATTTATGCTCAATAGTGGATTCATGCCTCTAGTAATCTGGGGAAGTGACAGAAATCTCTAAGGTACTAGATGTGCTATTGCTACTACGGAGAAAACAACAATCCTTTGTTCATAGAACAATCGTATTGTTTACTTTACACACAATGCGTAATGCAATTTCTGTTGCTTGCAACTTAATACTGGAGGGGGTTCAGATTGATAACCTGAAGGTGGATTATTAGTCATAGATGCAGTTGGATTACGGTCTATGTATAATGTTGTAATGCCCAATCAAATCTCATAGGAGTCAAGATGATTAGTATATGCATGTATGCTTTCTCGATGTTTGTCGATTGCCCCGCTGTAATTTGTTCACCCAACATGTCATCTATTTTAAGGAGAACCACCACTAGTGAACTATGGACCCTGGTCCATTCTTTTACCATCAATCTACAACTGTTTACTATTTTGTGTTTACTTTCTGCAATCTTTTACTTTCTTCCACACAATACGTTTAATCCTTTGTTTTCAGCAAAAACGGTGAGATTGACAACCTCACTATAAGTTAGGGGCAAAGTTCTGTGGTTATGTTGTGCAGGATTCCAGGTTGGAAACAACACCTTGGAGGTGTTTCCTCGCTCCTACTGGTTCGATAACCTTGGTTTCATAACTGAGGTAAAACTTGCTAATGTGCTCATCATACCCTCCTCTTGGGGTTCCCCAACGAGCTCGATATATTTTGGGCCATCAAGCACTTTTTCTGGCACCGTTGTCGGGGAGTCAATGACATCTTCACAAGGGGAGTCCCTCATAACCAATCTCTTTACTTTATTTTATTTGTTTTTCTTAGTCTATTTCTTCTTTGTTTGCTTGTTTCTTGTCAAAAACACACAAAAAAATAGTTGTACTAAGTTTGCTTTCTTTATTAAAAACACAAAAATGACTACTCTTGAAAACACTAAGTTGTGTGACTTCACTAGCGCCAACAACAATGATTTCATGTGCACACCTATTGCTCCACCTGTTTCTGAAGCTACTTTCATTGAAATTAAACCTGATTTACTCAATCTTGTTATGAGAGAACAATTTTCTAGTATTGGTACTAAAGATGTTGCTGCTCATCTAAATAACTTTGTTGAACTTTGTGAGATGCAAAAGCATAGGGATATAGATGGAGATATTATTAAGCTTAAATTGTTTCCTTTCTCTTTGAGAGGAAAAGCTAAAGAATGGTTGCAATCCCTTACTATAAATAGTATTGATTCTTGGACTAAATGCAAAGTTACTTTCATTGGAAAATACTATCCTCCTACTAAGATTATATCTATGAGAAGTGAAATAATGAAGTTTAAATAATCTGATAATGAACATGTTGCTCAAGCTTGGGAAAGACTAAAATCTTTGGTAAAGAATTGTCCCACTCATGGACTGACTGCTTGGATGATTATCCAAACCTTTTATGCAGGATTGAACTATTCTTCAAGAAATCTACTGGATTCTGCTGCTGGAGGTACCTTTATGACCATTACTTTGGGTGCTGCAACAAAGCTTCTGGATAATATGATGGTTAACTATTCTGAATGGCATACCGAGAAAGCTCCACAAGGTAAGAAGGTAAATTCTGTTGAAGAAACCTCCTCCTTGAGTGATAAAATTGATGTTATTATGTCTTTGCTTGTTAATGGGAAATCTCATATTGATCAAAATCATGTTCCCTTAGCCTGTTGGGTTGCTCAAGAAGAGCAAGTTGATGTGAACTTTATAAGAAATAATAATTTTAGCAACAATGCCTACAGGAATAATTTTGGTAATAATAACTATATGCCATATCCTCCCAATAATGGTAATGCTTATGGAAATTCCTAAAACAATAATAGGAGTGCTCCCTCTAAACTTGAAGTTATGCTTAAAGATTTTATTAGTAAACAAACTGCTTTCAATAAAACTATTGAGGAAAAACTCTCTAATGCTGAAAGAAATATAGCATCATTGGCTGAAGCACAATCTTCTTTTAATAAAATGGCTGCTAAACCTAAAACTATTGAAAATCCCTTTGCTGCTACTAATGCCATACAAGTTAGAATTGATGAGAATGTTAGACTATTAGCTGAATTGCATGCTAAGTGGGAAAGAGAAGATGAAATTGCTAGAAATATTAGTGTCTCTATTATCACCACCACTAGTATTGAAGCTAGTAATAACTCTACTGCTTTAGACGATAATTATGATTTTGATCTTGATGGTTGCAACATCTCTGAAGTTATTAAGTTCCTACAAAAGCTTGCTAAAAGTCCTAATGCTAGTGCTATGAATTTGGCCTTTACAAAACACATTACTGATGCTCTCATAAAAATTAAAGAAGAAAATATGAAACATAAAGCTTCTATTCCTATGAAACTAGAAGATGGTTGGGAACCCATCATTAATATGAAAGTGAATGATTTTGATTTCAAAGCTTTATGTGATCTTGATAGTAGTGTTTCTATTATGCCTAGAAGGATTTATGATATGCTTGATTTGCCACCATTGGAAGATTGTTATTTAAATGTGCTAGTTGATGATAATGCTAAAATGAAACTCATGGGGAGAATTAATGGTGTTCTTATTATGGTTAACAATGCCTATGTCCCGGTTGATTTCTATGTTTTGGATGTTAAACGCAATGCTTCTTGCCCTATTACTTTGGGAAGACCTTTTCTTAGAACTGTTGGTGCCATTATTGATATGAAAAAAGGAACCATTAAATATCAACTCCCACTCAAGAAAGGTATAGAACACTTCCCTAAGAAGAGAGAGAAGATTCCTTTTGCCTCTCCTATGAAAAAAAATTGCTCTTAATGCTTCTTCATTTGAGAACACTTGATTCTTTTTCTTGCTTCTTATGCCTAACTTAAAGGCGTTAAAGAAAAGTACTTATTGGGAGATAACCCAAAAGGTTTAGATGATTCTTGGAAGTTATTACCTCTGTAATAACCGCTTCTTATCCTCTTTATTTGCTTTTTGTGCCAAGAGTAACCTCTAATGAGAGAGAAGTAATGCTTGGGAAAGTTACTGTCCCGAAACAGATTTTTGTACTTCATTGTAAAAATTCATGTAAAATCTCTGTATGTAGTTTTGAGGCGTGAATTTTTGTACTTCTGCCCCAGGTGGTTATCTAACTTTCGTTAGTTCAACACTTTTCGATTTGAGCAACATAAGGTCTTCGAAAAAATTGGTTTTTACCTGCTAGTCTGTTTTGACAGATTTCTGCCATTATTTGCATTTGCTTCTTGTTGATTCCTTTTTGAGTTCTCTTTGGGGAATTGAGCTTTTTGAGGGAAGTGCTATAGTATCTTGTGTTTGAATGGAGGTTTTATTGGTGTTTAAACTGAACCAAAAGACTTATTATCTTGAGTACACTAATCTTGCTAATAAAGATTGTGTGAAGTTTTGTACGAAGGAAAAATTTCAGGTGTATGGAGAGAATGATGTAATGAGATGAAGAATGGACTAAAGCTCAAGCTTGGGGATGCCACGCGTGTCACCCCAAGAAATATCCAAGAAGTACAAGTGTCAAAGCTTAGGGATGCCCAAGGCATCCCCTTCTTCATCAATAAAAAATCTCAGGTTCTTCCAAACACTTCATTTTTATTGTTTCGTGCACAGTTGTGTTGTTCTTGGAGCGTCTTTGTTTTTGTTTTTGTTTTTTTTTTGCTTGGTTTTATTAGTTTGCTTGAATAAATTGGTTGGACCCCCTCTTTCGTACATTAGTTTTCAAATAGTTTGGTTTGGATTGGAAAAGAGTAGGAGAGTTCATGCTTAAGTGGTAAAGAGAGCTTGTTTTTGACTGTGGCCTATGCTTTGTCATATCATGCTTGATATTGTTTTGGCTTTATGCTTAGTGATCTTTGATGTAGCATGACATGTTATAAACAAATGAGATTGCTTAATGTGCCTTGAAAGAATCACGCGTTGTTTTAGCATATTAAAGCATAGTATGGTATTCTGCTTTGATGCTTTATTTGGGTTGACTTGGCGCATGCTCACACCATGTTAAGACTATCCCAAGTCATCATAGACTTTATGATCCTTTAGTTTTCGACTTGTAATATCACTTTATGCTTTAATTAATGATGTTTTGTCGCTTTGTATGATTATGGCCATTATTGCTCTCTTAGTTGGTCGCTCCCAGTCTTTTGCTAGCCTCCATAACCAAGTATGAGTTCCACTCATGCATCTAACTCCAAATAAAACAAAGTTATTCCAAAGAGTCCACCATACCTACCTATTAGCATTTGCTATTCCAAGTATATTCATGTTTTTATCTACCTTCCGAATTAAACTTGTTATGAGAAAACTAGTGATTAAAGCTCTCATGAACTTGATGGCACACTTTACTTTTCTTGCCCTAATAAACTTGAACCATTGTGTCGTCTATGTTGTATATGCTTGCACTTATATGTTGGGGATTAGCAGAAATATGCTATCATGGGGAACGCTTTCAACATTGCACTTGTACTTTGTACCTAGTTGATATCATGCTCTTTTGTCTATGGATGTCATCAGTGTGAAATGAAAGGGGAGCTTGTAAGTCCATGGAGTTATGTATGTGTGTTAGAGAAACGCTTGGGCCACCGGTCTAATCCATGCCTAATCATGGGGGAAACCTGCAGCGTAACCATAATGAGCAATCTATGAAGCATTCTTCTTATAAAAAAAGAGATAGAGATTGAGAAAAGAAAAAAAGAAAAAAAAGAGATATGAGAAAAGAGAAAGAGAGAAAAAAGAACCATTTTCCCATGGTAAATAAGAAGATTGCTGAGATGCTCGTTGTCTGCTTGCCTTGTCATTTTGATATGGGGATTCTTCCGTATCATCGGGCAAGGGGTACCCCGTTGGCGGTTCTCTATGATACACATGTACTTACTATGACAATAACATACTGGTAACTAAACTTGAGTAGCATGAGGATCGGCCCTCGTATTCAAAGGACATGAGATTTCCAACTTATACTTTGTCAAGCATATACTCCATTGTTCGTTCACTTTAACCTTAATCACTTCAAGATGCTTATGATAGGGGCAATGAGAGCTGAAAGCTAATAAGTACCATAATTTTGGAAGCTCTTTATGAAACTTGAATCCCTGCTTCCTTCTATGAAGGCCTTTCTTCCACTTTTATATTGAGTCTCCACCTTCTATCTTTATGCACCTATTGAGAGAGCACAGTGGCCATTCTTAGTTTAATGTGCATTGTCCCAAGACTTGTTGATTGATGCATAACTTTGATATTGCTTGTACTTAAACTATTTGTATCTCGTCACCCTTATAAACTTGGAAGGTGTCCTATGCAATTATGATTTGCTACATTATGAGGGACAATATGAATGCCACTATGCTATGTTTTCTTTATGTGAAACAAACAAACGTCTTGCAAAGCATTGTTATTCATGAATCTTTTGTTTGTGCCTTTTCATGTTACAACATAGTTGCTATGTCTTATTGTTAGAAATTTATATTTCATGCTATGTTGAAGTACTATGATCCCAGCTATCAGTGTTATACAAATAATTTGATCAAGTTTATGATGGTGCATGTCACCTTAAAAATTATTCTTTCTTTTTATCACTTACCTACTCGAGGACGAGCAAGAGTTAAGCTTGGGGATGTTGATACGTTGCAAACGTATCTATAATTTTTGATGTTCCATGCTTTTTTTATATCTACTTTCTTATGTTTTGTCCACACTTTGGAGTACTTTTTATACACTTTCTTGGACTAACCTATTAACAAGATGCCATAGTGCCAGCTACCTGTTTTCTGCTGTTTTTGGTTCCAGGAAAGTCAGAAAATGAATATTCTCAGAATTGGATAGGACAAAAGCCAATGTCAATATTTCACCGCGGGGGACACGGAGCCGGAATACGAGACGGAGAGGGGCCAGGGGCCGCCCACACCACCTGGTCGCGCGGCCAGGCCTGGCCTGCGCCAAGGGGTGCTGTGGCCGCCTAGAGCACCCCCTCAGCCTCCCCTTTCACCTATAAGATGCCTCTGATACAGAAACCCTAAGTACCCATCAAAATTCCATGAAAGAGTATGTAGCCGCCATCATCTCCATCCCTAGATCAGGAGGGATCTGAAGCTCTTCCCAGCACCCTGCCAGAGGCCTTCTTCATCACCATGCAAGCCTCCGGTGTGATGCGTGAGTAGTTCATCCTTGGACTACGGGTCCATGTAGTAGCTAGATGATTGGTTCTTCTCCTTTGTGCTACCATGTCTAGATCTTGTGAGCTCCGTTCATGATCAAGATCATCTATTTGTAATCATCCATGTTGTGTTTGCGGGGATCCGATGGATATTGAGATGCTATTTCAGATTGATTATTGATTCTATCATGTCTTTGTTATTTGTGATCTTGCATTCTCTATGTTGTTAGTAGATATCTTGGCCGGGTAGATGCTAGCAACTCCAAGAGGGAGTATTTATGCTCGATAGTGGGTTCATGCCTCTAGTAATCTGGGGAAGTGACAGAAATCTCTAAGGTACTAGATGTGTTGTTGCTACTAGGGAGAAAACAGCAATCCTTTGTTCATAGAACAATCGTATTGTTAACTTTACATGCAATGTGTAATGCAATTATCTATTGCTTGCAACTTAATACTAGAGGGGGTTCGGATTGATAACCTGAAGGTGGATTATTAGTCATAGATGCAGTTGGATTACGGTCTATGTATAATGTTGTAATGCCCAATCTAATCTCACAGAAGTCAAGATGATTAGTATATGCATGTAAGCTTTCTCGATGTTTGTCAGTTGCCCCGCTGTAATTTTTCACCCAACATGTCATCTATCTTAAGGAGAACCACCACTAGTGAACTATGGACCCCGGTCCTTTCTTTTACCATCAATCTACAACCGTTTACTATTTTCTGTTTACTTTCTGCAAGCTTTTACTTTCTTCCACACAATACGTTTAATCCTTTGTTTTCAGCAAAACCGGTGAGATTGACAAACTCACTGTAAGTTGGGGGCAAAGTTCTGTGGTTGAGTTGTGTAGGATTCCAAGTTGGAAACAACACCTTGGAGGTGTTTCCTTGCTCCTACTGGTTCGATAACCTTGGTTTCATAACTGAGGGAAAACTTGCTGTTGTGCTCATCATACCTTCCGCTTGGGGTTCCCCAACGAGCTCGATATATTTTAGGCCATCACTAATCTTATGGTTATTCCACTGAAGCCCTTTGACGTTATTCTTGGCATGGATTGGCTACACCGCTACCGCACCATGATATCATGTTTTTGGAAGACCGTCTCACTTCAGGCCCCATCCGGAGAGGAGTTGATATTTCAGGGAACTGCTTCTCCATACTCTCTATTCGTTCTTGCTAGCCTATTTCCTGGGCAACGAACAATCAATATAGGGTTACTATGGGCTCTTACTGAGAGACCGAGTACCGCACAGTTAATTGGTGCTATTCCAGTGGTACGGGACTACCCAGATGTATTCCCTGATGAGTTGCCGGGTATGGCACCAGTGCGGGACGTGGAGTTTCATATTGATCTTAAACCTGGTACTCAACCTATTGCTATGTCTCCTTAACGATTGTCACGACCATTCAAGAAGAATTGAAGAAGAAGTTGGATGATTTATTATCCAAGGATTTGATTCGACAGAGTGTCTCACCTTGGGTGGCGCTTGTAATGTTTACATCCAAGAGGGATGGTAGTTGGCGGAAGTGTGTAGATTACTGTGGCCTTAATGCGGTAACCATCAAGAACAAATATCCATTGCCCCACATTGAGGATTTGTTTGATCATCTAAACGGAGCTAATGTGTTCTCCAAGGTTGATCTTCAGTCTGGCTACAATCAGATTCGTGTGCGAGAACAAGATATTGAGAAGACTGCGTTCGCCACCAAGTATGGGCATTATGAATATAAAGTTATGTCTTTTGGACTAACTAATGCCCCTATCATATTTATGGAGACAGTGAACAGTATGCTACACAAGTTCCTTGGTAACTTCATGGTAGTGTTCATTGATGATATCCTCATATATTCCAAGATAGAAGAAGAGCATGAGCGTCATCTTAGACTTGTGCTTGAGACTTTGAGGAAGAATAAATTCTATCCGAAGTTAAAGAAGTGTGAGTTTTGGCTTTCGGAAGTGGCTTTTCTAGGCATGTTATTAACCAACAAGGCATCTTGGTTGATCCTAGTAAGGTATCTACAATTATGGATTGCCCGAGACCATCCAATGTCAAGGAAGTGAGGAGTTTCTTGGGCGGGTTATTGATACATTGCAAATGAATCTATAATTTTTGATGTTCCATCCTTGGTTTTATCCACTTTCTTGTGTTTTGTCCACACATTGGAGTGCTTTTCATATGATTTCTTAGACTAACCTATTAACAAGAGCCACAGTGCCAGCTGCCTGTTTTCTGTTGTTTTTGGTTCGAAGAAAGTGAGAAAATGAATATTCTCGGAATTGGACGGGAGAAAAGCCAAAGTGCCTATTTTTCTAGAAGTCATCAGATGCCAGAATACGAGACAGAGAAGGGCTGGGGGCCGGCCACACCACCTGGCCGCGCTCCCAGGCCTGGCCCGTGCCAGGGGGTGGTTTGGCCGACCCCAACACCCCCTCGGCCTCTCCTTCCGCCTATAAGATGCCCTTGGGACGAAAACCCTAAGTACCCGATCAAAATCCACGAAAGAGTCTGTAGCCACCGTCATCTCCATCCCTAGATCGGGAGGGATCGGAAGCTCTTCCCGGCACCCTACCGGAGAGGGGAATTCACCTTGGAGGCCTTCTTCATCATCATGCAAGCCTCTGGTGTGATGCGTGAGTATTTCATACTTGGACTACGGATCCATGTAGTAGCTAGATGGCTGGTTCTCCTCCTTTGTGCTTTCATGTTTAGATCTTGTGAGCTCCGTTCATGATCAAGATCATCTATTTGAAATTCTGCATGTTGTGTTTCTGGGGATCCGATGGATATTGAGATGCTATTTCAGATTTATTATTGATTTTATCATGTCTTTGTTATTTGTGATCTTGCATGCTTTCCGTTGTTAGTAGATATCTTGGCCAAGTAGATGCTAACAACTCCAAGAGTTAGTATTTATGCTCGATAGTGGGTTCATGCCTCTGGTAATCTGGGGAAGTGACATAAATCTCTAAGGTACTAGATGTGT
This sequence comes from Avena sativa, assembly GCA_916181665.1. Classification (NCBI taxonomy): domain Eukaryota; kingdom Viridiplantae; phylum Streptophyta; class Magnoliopsida; order Poales; family Poaceae; genus Avena; species Avena sativa. The sequence goes on along the minus strand of OV702289.1, from coordinate 533,890,260 downwards.
TGTTGCTACTAGGGAGAAAACAACAATCCTTTGTTCATAGAACAATCGTATTGTTTACTTTACATGCAATTCGTAAAGCAATAATCTGTTGCTTGCAACTTAATACTGGAGGGGGTTCGGATGATAACCTGAAGGTGGATTATTAGTCATAAATGCAGTTGGATGGCGGTCTATGTATAATGTTGTAATGCCCAATCAAGTTCCAAAGGAGTCAAGATGATTAGTATAGGCATGTATTGCTTTCTCGATGTTTTTCAATTGCCCCGCTGTAATTTGTTCACCCAGCATGTTATGTATCTTAAGGAGAGCCACCTCTAGTGAACTATGGATCCCGGTCCTTTTCTTTTACATACAATCTACAAACTGTTTACTGCTTTGTGTTTATTTTCCTCAAACAATTACTTCCTTCCATTTGATACGTTTAATCCTTTGTTTTCAGCAAAACCGGTGAGATTGACAACCTCATCGCAAGTTGGGGACAAAGTTCTGTGGTTGTGTTGTGCAGGTCTCCATGTTGCTACTAGCACCGGTAGTGCGCCCTGCCAAGGCTCAGCTAGCAACACCTTTGGGGTGGTTCCATGCTCCTACTGGTTCGATTAAACCTTGGTTTCATAACTGAAGGAAACTTGCTGCTGTGCTCATCATACCTTCCTCTTGGGGTTCCCAACGAGCTCTACATCAACACTGAGCCATCAAGCATTTTTCTGGCGTTGTTGCCGGGGAGTCAAGGTCATCTTCACAAGGGGAGTCCCTCATAACCAATCTCTTTACTTTGTTGTTTTTGTTTTGCTTAGTTTCTTTTTTCTTTGTTTTCTCGTTTCTTTATCAAAAACACACAAAAAATAGTTTTACTAGTTTGCTTTCTTATTCAAAAACACACAAAAATGACTAGTCTTGAAAACACTAAGTTGTGTGACTTCACTAGCACCAACGACAATGATTTTATGAGCACACCTATTGCTCCACCTGTGCCTGAAGATACTTTATTTGAGATAAAACCTGATTTACTCAATCTTGTTATGAGAGAACAATTTTCTGGTATTGGTAATGAAGATGCTGCTGCCCATCTAAATAACTTTGTTGAACTTTGTGAGATGCAAAAGCATAGGGATATAGATGGTGATATTATTAAGCTGAAATTGTTTCCTTTGTCTTTGAGAGGAAAAGCTAAATAATGGTTGAATTCCTTAACTAAGAATAGTATTGATTCTTGGACTAAATGCAAAGATGCTTTCATTGGAAAATACTATCCTCCTACTAAGATTATATCTATGAGAAGTGAAATAATGAAGTTTAAACAATCTGATAATGAGCATGTTGCTCAAGCTTGGGAAAGAATGAAATCTTTTGTAAAGAATTGTCCCACTCATGGACTGACTGCTTGGATGATCATCCAAACTTTTTATGCAGGATTGAACTATTCTTCAAGGAACCTATTGGACTCTGCTGCTGGAGGTACCTTTATGACCATTACTTTGGGTGCTGCAACAAAACTTCTAGACAATATGATGGTTAATTATTCTGAATGGCATACTGAGAGAGCTACACAAGGTAGGAAGGTAAATTCTGTTGAGGAAACTTCCTCCTTGAGTGATAAGATTGATATTATTACGTCTATGCTTGTTAATGGGAAAGCCCATATTGATCCAAATAATGTTCCTTTAGCCTCTTTGGTTGCTAAAGAAGAGTAAGTTGATGTGAACTTCATAAGAAATAACAATTTTGGCAACAATACTTATGGTAATAACAATTATAGGCCTTACCCTCCTAGTAATACTTATGGTTATAATGGTAAAACTGGATTACCTAGTGAAGGAAGAATTTTAGAAGTTGAAAGAGCCACTAAAAACTTCATGCAAATGCAATATGAGCAAAATAAACTATTTACTAAACTATGGATGAACAGTCTACCATATTGAAGAACATTAGACATCAACTTGAAAGTCTAAATAGGGAAATTCCTAGTTTACAATTGAAACTCTCTAATGCTGAAAGGAATATATCATCTTTGTCTGAAGCTCAATATTCATTGATTAATAAAATGGCTGCTAAACCTGAAACTAATGAGAATCCCTTTGCATCTATTAATGCTATACAAGTAAGAATTGATGAAAATGTTAGACTATTAGCTGAATTACATGCAAAGTGGGACAGAGAAGATGAAATTGCTAGAAACATTAGTGTTTCTACTATCACCACCACTAGTGTTGAGGCTAGTAATAGTTCTACTACTTTAGATGATAAATTTGATTTTGATCTTGATGGTTGCAATATCTCTGAAGTTATTAAGTTCCTACAAAAGCTTGCTAAAAGTCCTAATGCTAGTGCTATGAACATGGCCTTTACAAAACACATTACTGATGCTCTCATAAAAATTAAAGAAGAAAAGATGAAACATAAATCTTTTATTCCTCTAAAACAAGAAGATGGTTGGGAACCCATCACTAATATGAAAGTGAATGACTTTGATTTCAAAGCTTTATGTGATCTTGATAGTAGTGTTTCTATTATGCCTAGAAGGATTTATGATATGCTTAATTTACCTCCACTTGAAGATTGTTATTTGAATGTCCCACTTGATGATAATGCTAAAAAGAAACTCATGGGGAGTCTTAATGATGTTCTTATTATGGTGAACAATGCCAATGTCCCCGTTGATTTCTATGTTTTGGATGTTGAATACAATGGTTCTTGTCCTATTACTTTGGGAAGACCTTTTCTTAGAACTGTTGGTGCCATTATTGATATGAAAGAAGGCACCATTAAATATCAGCTCCCACTCAAGAAAGGTATAGAACACTTCCCTAATAAGAGTGAGAAGATTTCTTTTGCTTCTCCTATGAAAACAAAATTTGGTCTTAATGCTTCTTCATTTGAGAACACTTGATTCTTTTTCTTGCTTCTTATGCCTAACTTAAAGGCGTTAAATAAAAGTACTTATTGGGAGATAACCCAAAAGTTTTAGATGAGTCTTGGAAGTTATTACTTCAATCCTTTTTATTTGCTTTTTGTGCCAAGAGTAACCTCTAATGAGAGAGAAGTAATGATTGGGAAAGTTGTTGTCCCGAAACAGATTTATGTGCTTCACCGTAAACATTCGTGTAAAATCTCTGAACATCTTTTTGAGGCGTGAATTTTTGTGCTTCTGCCCCAGGTCGTTAGTTAAACACTTTTTGATTTGAGCAACAGAAGGTTTTCGAAAAACTTCGTCTTTACCTGCTGGTCTGTTTTGATAGATTTCTGCCATTTTCTGCATTTGTTTCTTGTTGGTTCCTTTTTGAGTTCTTTTGGGGAATTGAGCTTTTTGAGGGAAGTGATACAGTAGCTAGTGTTCTAATGGAAGTTTATTTGGTGTTATAACTGAACCTTAAGACTTATTTATCTTGAGTGCACTAATGTTGCTAATAAAGATTGTGTGAAGTTTTGTATGAAGGAAAAAATTTCACGTGTATGGAAGGAATGAGTAATGAGATGAAGGATGGACTAAATCTCAAGCTTGGGGATGCCATGCGTGTCACCCCAAGAAATATCCAATAAGTACAAGCGTCAAAGCTTGGGGATGCCCAAGGCATCCCCCCCTTCATCAATAAAAATTCCAGGTTTCTTCCAAACACTTCATTTTTATTGTTTCATGCACAGTTGTGTTGTTCTTGGAGCGTCTTCTTTTTCGTTTTCGTTTTGGTTTTAGTTTTCTTTTGTTTTCTTAGTTTGCTGAATAAATTGGTTGGACCCCCTCTTTCATACATTGGTTTTCAAATAGTTTAGTTTGGTTTGGAAAAGAGTAGGAAAGTTCATGCTTATGTGGTAAAAAGAGCTTGTTTTTGACTATGGCCTATGATTTGTCATGCCATGCTTGATATTGTTTTGGCTTTATGCTTAGTATTCTTTGCTGTAGCATGACTTGTTATAAACAATTGAGATTTCTTAATGTGCCTTGGATGAATCATGCGTTGTTTTAGCATATTAAAGCATAGTATAGTGGTATTCTCCCTTGATGCTTTATTTGGGTTGACTTGGCACATGCTCACACCATGTTATGACTATCTCAAGTAACCATAGACTTTGTGATCTTTTAGTTTTCAACTTGTAGTATCACTTTATGCTTTGATCAATGATGTTTTGTCGCTCTGCATGATTATGGCCATTATTGCTCTCTTAGTTTGTCGCTCCCAGTCTTTTGCTAGCCTCCACAACCAAGTATGAGTTTCACTCATGCATCCAACTCCCTAAACCAAGTTATTCCAAAGAGTCCATGATACCTACCTACTAGCTTATGCTATTCCAAGTATATTCATGCTTTTGTTTACCTTCCGAATTAAACTTGTTATGAGAAAACTAGTGATTAAAGCTCTCACGAACTTGATGGCACACTTTACTTTTATTTCCCTTAATAAACTTGAACCATTGTGTCGTCTATGTTGTATATGCTTGCACTTATTTGTTGGGAATTAGCAGAACCATGCTTTGATGGGGAACGCTTTCAACATTTCACTTGGTACTTGTACCTAGTTGATATCATGCTCTTTTGTATATGGATGTCGTGGGTGTGAAATGAAAGGGGAGCTTGTAAGTCCATGGAGAAACGCCTGGGCCGCTGGTCTGATCCATGCTAACATGGTGGAAACCTGCAGTGTAACCATAATGAGCTATCTATGAAGCATTCTTCTTATAAAAAAGAGTCCTATATTGAGAAAAAAGAGAAAAAGAAAAAAATATATTATGAAAAGAGGAAATAGAGAAAAAAGCACCATATTCCCGTGGTAAATAAGAAGATTGCTGAGATGCTCGTTGTCTGCTTGGCTTGTCATGTTGATATGGGGATTCTTCCGTATCATCAGGCAAGGGGTACCCCGTTGGCGGTTCTCTATGATACACATGTACTTACGATGACAAGAACTTACCGGTGACTAAACTTGAGTAGCTTGAGGAGCGGCCCTCGTATACAAGGGACATGAGATTTCTAACTTATACTTCGTCAAGCATGTACACCATAGTTTGTTCACTTTAACCTTAATCACTTCAAGATGCTTATGATACGGGCAATGAGAGCTGAAAGCTATAAGTACCATAATTTTTGGAAGCTCTTTATGAGACTTGAATCTCTGCTTCCTTCTATGAAGGCCTTTCTTCCACCATTATATTGAGTCTCCACCTTCTATCTTTATGCACTTACTTTGAGAGCATAGTGGCCATTCGTAGTTCTATGCGCATTGTCCCAAGACTAGTTGATTGATGCATATCTTGATATTGCTTGTTTTAAACTATTTGTATCTAGTCACTCTTATGAACTTTGAAGGTGTCCTATGCAATTTTATTTGCTACTCTATGAGGGAGAAGCTGAATACTATTATGCTATGTTTTCTTTATGTGAAGCAAAAAACGTCTTGCAAAGCATTGTTATTCATGAATCTTTTGTTTGTGCCTTTTCTTGTTGCATCATAGTTTCTTTGTCTTATTGCTAGAACTTTGTCTTTCATGTTATGATTGAAGTACTATGATCCTAGCTTTGAATGTTTTACAAGTACTTTGATCAAGTCTTTGATGGTGCATGTCACCTCAAAAATTATTCTTTCTTTTTATCACTTACCTACTCGAGGACGACCAGGAGTTAAGCTTGGGGATGTTAATACATTGCAAATGTATCTATAATTTTTGATGTTCGATGCTTGGTTTTATCCAGTTTCTTGTGTTTTGTCCACACTTTGGAGTGCTTTTCATATGATTTCTTGGACTAACCTATTAACAAGAGCCACAGTGCTAGATGCCTGTTTTCTGCTGTTTTTGGTTCCAGGAAAGTCAGAAAATGAATATTCTCGGAATTGGACGGGACAAAAGCCAAAGTGCCTATTTTCCGGAAGGGATCAAGTTCTAGAATACGAGACGGAGAAGGGCCAGGGAGCCAACACACCACCTGGCCGCGTGGCCAGGCCTGGCCCGCGCCAAGGGGTGGTGTGGTGGCTCCCTGCACCCCCTCGACCTCTCCTTCCGCCTATATATTGCCCTCGGGACGAAAACCCTAGGTACCCGATCAAAAATCCATGAAAGAGTCTGTAGCCGCCGTCATCTCCATCCCTAGATCGGGAGGGATCTGAAGCTCTTCTCGGCACCCTGCCGGAGAGGGGAATTCACCCTGGAGGCCTTCTTCATCACCATGCAAGCCTCCGGTGTGATGCGTGAGTAGTTCATCCTTGGACTACGGATCCATGTAGTAGCTAGATGGCTGGTTGTCCTCCTTTGTGCTTTCATGTTTAGATCTTGTGAGCTCCGTTCATGATCAAGATCATCTATTTGTAATCATACATGTTGTGTTTGCGGGGATCCGATGGATATTGATATGCTATTTCAGATTGATTATTTATTCTATCATGTCTTTGTTATTTGTGATCTTGCATGCTTTCCGTTTTTAGTAGCTATCTTGGCCAAGTAGATGCTAACAACTCCAAGAGTTAGTATTTATGCTCGATAGTGGGTTCATGCCTCTGGTAATTTGGGGATGTGACAGAAATCTCTAAGGTACTAGATGTGCTGTTGCTACTAGGGAGAAAACAACAATCCTTTATTAATAGAACAATCGTATTGTTTACTTTACACGCAATTCATAAAGCAATAATCTGTTGCTTGCAACTTAATACTAGAGGGGGTTCGAATAATAACCTGAAGGTGGATTATTAGTCATAGATGCAGTTGGATGGCGGTCTATGTATAATGTTGTAATGCCCAATCAAGTTCCAAAGGAGTCAAGATGATTAGTATATGCATGTATTGCTTTCTCGATGTTTGTCAATTGCCCCGCTGTAATTTGTTCACCCAGCATGTTATCTATCTTAACGAGAGCCACCTCTAGTGAACTATGGATCCCGGTCCTTTTCTTTTACATACAATCTACAAACTCTTTACTGCTTTGTGTTTACTTTCTGCAAACAATTACTTCCTTCCATTCGATACGTTTAATCCTTTGTTTTCAGACAAACCGGTGAGATTGACAACCTCATCGCAAGTTGGGGACAAAGTTCTATGGTTGTGTTGTGCAGGTCTCCACGTTGCTACTAGCACCGGTAGTGCGCCCTGCCAAGGCTCAGCTAGCAACACCTTTGGGGTGTTTCCTTGCTCCTACTGGTTCGATTAAACCTTGGTTTGATAACTGAGGGAAACTTGCTGCTGTGCTCATCATACTTTCCTCTTGGGGTTCCCAACGAGTTCTACATCAACACTAAGCCATCAGTTATTATAGGAAATTTGTGAAGGATTTTTCTATTATCGCCAAGCTGATGACCAAACTAACCCAAAAGGGTGTGAAATTCCAATGGACTAATGAATGTGAGAATAGCTTCTCTACTCTCAAGAATAGTCTGGTGATTATGCCTGTTCTCAGTCTTCCCGAGCTAGGGAAGCGCTTCATAGTCTACTCTGATGCTTCTCTAGTTGGACTTGGGTGTGTTCTCACGCAAGACAGCAAAGTTATTGCTTATGGTTCGAGGCAATTGAAAAAGCACGAGTAGAATTATCCTACCCATGATCTAGAGCTTGCAGTTGTGGTGTTTGCACTCAAGATTTGGAGGCATTATCTCTATGGAGAGTCTTGTGATATTTTCATCGATCATAAAAGTCTCAAATACCTATTCACACAGAAGGAGTTGAACCTGAGGCAAAGATGGTGGCTAGAATTGATAAAGGACTACGATCTCACTATCAAGTATAATCCAGGAAGGGCAAATGTGGTTGCAGATGCTCTTAGCCGCAAGTCTGTACCTCCCACTATGGATTGTCTTGTTGCTGATTTTGAACGGATGGGCATTTCATATTGTTGTGCGGGTGTAGCACAAGAGGAAACAAAACTTATCCTTCAGTCATCCATTCTAGATAGAGTGATATAGGCACAACAAAGTGATCGTCTGTTATAGCAAGTGCGAGAGCGCATTCTACAAGGCAGAACCGGGGAGTTTACTATAGACGGGTCCAGGGAAATTCCGTTTCATGGTCGTCTGTGTGTGCCACAAAAGTATCAGGTGAAGGAGGACATTCTTCGAGAGGCACATCGTACCCCCTACACCATTCATCCTAGGGAGACAAAGATGTATCAGGACCTAAAACAAACTTTTTGGTGGAAAAGAATGGAAGTTGACGTGGCCAAGTGTCAACACCCAGATTTTTAATCCCAGATGCCTGTTATGCCATACATCGCAATCCTAGGATTACCATTTTTGCGAGACATAACAGATTTGATATCACAGTACATCATCCATTACAAACCATAATAAGATCTTACACAAATAAAGGATCTCATGATCCAGTCTTAGTACAAACAAGTAGCGGAATAAATAGCATAGCGGTGGGCTCCATCTTCAGTGGCACACGCAATGCTGACAATGGGAGATGATCCTAGTTGTTGTAGCCGTCCTGCTGTCCTTCTTCCGGATAGTCCTCCTCATAGTCTGGCCACGGGAATAGCCAGGGACAAATCCATGAGTACACTTTAAGTATTCACAAACTATCACTAACAAGTAAGGTAATTCTAATAGGAATGCTAAGTTCTAGGTTTATTTGTAAAGTTAAGTTTGAAACCTAAGCTGAGTTCAGAAACAAAGAAAGATAAAATATAGTTTAAAATCACCTAAGTGGGAACTTAGTTGTCATAGTCACAACTCTGTTGTGGTCAAGTCATGTCACAATTCATTTCATAAGTCATTTTGAAAACATCTGACAATAGAATAGTATGGCCACTCCAACTGTCCATAACCATAGATGCCGCTATTCGAATAGTTTGACACTCTGCAGAGGTGGTACACTTTCACCACAAAATTCGATATATCTGTCACGGATAACCCTAAATCATCATACTTAGTATGCATATAATCAAACATAACCTTTCATTTACACACTCTAGTATAAGCACCTCTCCTATGAGTTTTGCCTCCCAGCCATGGCCATCTGCCATCCTGGGCACTGCATAGGTGGACAACATTGAGAGGTAGCCTCAGCTCAGACCTCTCCCGCAAGGGAACTAATACTAATGCATATAAAATTCCGGCTAAGCCTTACCCAATTCAGTTATTATGGTTGTACAGTAAAATTGGAATGGTATCGCATCCGAACCCAACCATCAGTTTTTATAAAGGGCTAAGGCTCATGCCTCAACATTTTCATCATCATCATAAACTATTTGTGTTTCTCAACACATGTCAAAACATCTCAATAGAATGACTCGTCATTCCAAGGTTTTCATAAGTCATTTTCACCAAGTATTCCCATCTAGAGTGATCAAGTTTTTGGTTTAGCTCTAATCACTAAGTTAAGAGTGTTCACTAATGTGGGATGCTAATCTTAATCTCATGCCATAGAATGACATCTAAATCTAACTAGATAGGCCAAGTTTTATACTCTTTATGCTATCTATAAACAAAGTAAAGGACTTTGGTAAAGTAAAAGAAAGTAAAGCTTGTAAGTAAAACTTGGAGTAGGTATAAGTGAAAAGGTATAACCAAAGCATGCCTAATGCATCTTGCTTAGGTTATCTTTCTTAATTATAGCTTGCTAACAATAGCTTGCCTTGATTGGTGTAGTGGTTGAAATTCTCCTCTTCTTCCTCGGGGTAGAACTCCTCCTCCTCGTAGACTTGGTCGGTACTATCGTCTATAAATACATACGGAATACACAATCACCAAACAATACTTAACCAGTCTATTTAGCACACTAAGGCACACACTTGATGATCTAGTATCATCACATTCATCACAAGATTTTAATGAACTAGTTTCATTTATTTTATTTGAGAAAAGTAATTTCTACTCATTGAAATTAATTAAGATTTAATATTCTCCAATTAAAATATGGGATCATATGTACACATGTCATCACCACATATTCTAATACATGGGAATGTGATTTAAATGTTGGATCACATTTTATAAAGTCTAAGATTAATATTTAATGATTTAAAGTGACTAGAAATTCCTATATAGCATTATTTTGGTACTAGTCCAAAGTCACTGCATGCAAACCTAAATATTATTACATATTCAGATAGGTATTATCAAATGTGATTTTTGAGAGTTGGAATCAACTCAAAAGCTATTATGATTGAATTTTGAAAATGTTTGAATGTAGAAAAGTCTCTGTTTTGCTATTTTGGCTATAGGTGATCTATAACTCTATTTGATTTAAACCCAACGGGCTTGGATAGATATTTGAATTATCTTTGTAGCAAAATTTGAATCATTCAATTTGGTTAAGTAAATCTTTCTGAATTGATTTTCAAACTAGTGGACAGAAACTAGATTTAGTTTAAATAGAAAAACCTAAATTTGAATTATAGGGCTAGCATGGAAACACTATTGGGCCAGCCCAGTTTCACTCCGCGGCACAGAGGACAGCTGACAGGGGGTTCCGCCTGTCAGTGGCTCTTCTAACGCGAAGTGGTATGGGGCGATGTGGGCCGCACGATTAAAACTACGATCTACGGCTATGGCTCGCCGTCGACGACGGGCAGGTCGCCAGCGAGATGGAACCCTAGCGGCTCGGTGGGGGTGCAGTGGGGGCACACCAGGGCTCCAGCTAGTGCAGCGGTGGGGGCGATCGAACGAGGCGATGACGGCGGACTCAGGCGAGGTTACGGCAGCTCCTGGGGTGGATGAAATCGACGGGGGATTCTCCTCCTCTGCTGCGGCTAACTCCAGCGCAATTTCGGCGACTGGCTGCTCGAGCGGCTCCGGCGAGAGGTGGGGAAGGATCAGTGGTGAGAGGGGAGTGTTGGAGTGTGGCAAATGAGGCTAGGAAAGGGCTCCTTATATAGGCTCGATGAGGGGACCGAGAGGGCCACGACGAGCTCATCGGTGACGAAGATACAGGGTGCTAGAGGCGTGGGAAAGGTAGGAGGATGGTGGCTTGCCTCCTGGCGGTCAGCTATAGCTTAAAGGCGACGCTAGGGGCGGTGGCATTTGGTCGGGAAGGGCTGGCGCTCTGCATGGCAGAGGCGGTGCTCGACGCGGCGGGCGGTGGCTACTGGTCGCGCGGCGGGAGAAGGGCATGTCCGGCGGTGTGCTGGGGTCAAGGCGAAGCGGCACGTGCGGGCCATGGTCGAGGGGCGGTGTGTGCTACCTTGTCGGGAACGGCACACTGGAGCATGCTCGGCAAGGCACAGAGGCGGTGGGCGCGGTTGTGCCTCAGTGGTCCAGTGCCTGGCTGGGCTTGGAGAGCGGACAGGGGGCGGCGGTGTGGTCTGGCATATCTCCTAGACACGGCGAGAAGGAGAGGGGCGTGCTCCTGCGACGTGGGCAAGATCGGGGTGGCGCGACACTGCTGGTCTAGGCCAATTGGTAACTGGGTTAGGGGCTGGTTAGATCTAGGGGAGACAAGGGGACAAGATTGAGCCCAAATACTCGACAAATCATTGATCAACAAATAGTGTTAGTTAGGCAGATTTTGTTTGCATGCCACCTATTCGACACATTGGCCGCATGAAACAAAGTTTTAAATTTTGAAATGATTTTTGGTGGAGTTTTTAGTCTTATGCTTGAGCATCTCTATTTGCTTGGGATTTTTAAATTGAATTCATTTATGTGGTTTTTGAAAAAGTGGGATCTAGGTACATACACTTGATTCCATTTTCAAATGTCATTTTAAATTAGGGTTTAGATGTTTCTGTAAGATCACAAGGTGGGCCTTGTAGATCTTTACTTGTACTAGCAAGGGGTGCAAAGATCCATAATTGTTTCTATTTGAATTTGAGTTCTAGGAACACCTAAAGTGGCCTAGTTGGTTAAAATGGCAAAAGTGACCATTTCCATTTATTAATTCTATTTGATTTCTTTTTCTTTGGATTTTTCTTGGGAATGATCTAGATGATGTGGCATTCACCTTTGAATCATTTTACAACCATTAGAACAAACAATCATGGCAATTCAAAACAATTCCATATTAATGCAACACACATATGCATGCTTAATTATTTAAATGAGGAAAAGTTTTTGTTAACCCTAAATTGGGTGATTTGGATCTTGATTTCTTGGATTAATGTTTTGGGATGTTACAAACCTTCCCCCCTTAAACAAAATCTCGTCCCAAGATTTAAGAAAGAAAACTAGGAACTAAAGAGATCTGGGAACTCAGTCCTAATGTAATCTTCTCGCTCCCAAGTGGCTTCTTCTTTGGTATGGTTTCTCCATTGGATCTTGAGAAATTTGATACTCCAGGTCCTGGTGGTTCTATAAGCTTCCTCCAAGATACGGATGGGCACTTCACGATACGTCATATCCTTGTTGATATCAACGGCTCGGTGATTGATGTTCTTGAAAACTTCGGTCTTCTCCGGCACTTCTAAGCATTTGCGAAGTAACGAGATATGGAACACATTGTGGATAGTAGACATCTCTTCAGGCAGTTCCAGTTGATACGATACTTCTCCTCGATGATTCAGAAACTTTCCTTTCAGACTAAAATGTTGCGTTCCCTTCAATGGCGAAACCTTGAGATACACAAAATCTCCGACATTGAAAGTTAGGTCTCTCCTTCTCTTGTCAGCATAACTCTTCTGTCTGGATTGGGCGGTCTTGAGGTGCTCACGGACTTTGTGAACCTTCTCTTCGGCTTCTAGTAGGATGTCGGGTTCGAAAATCTGACTCTCTCCTACTAGCGACCAATTCAAAGGGGTACGACACTTTCTTCCATATAAGAACTCAAATGGGGCCATTTGCAAACTGGCTTGATAACTGTTGTTGTATGAGAATTCTGCGAAAGGTAGACAATCTTCCCATTTTGATCTGTACTCTAACACACAAGCTCTCAACATATCTTCTAAGATTTGGTTGACTCTCTTAGTCTGTCCATCAGTTTGCGGGTGATAAGCTGTGCTGAAATTCAACTTGGTTCCTAATCCTTCTTGGACTTTCTCGCAAAATCTCGAGGTAAATTGGGTTCCTCGATCCGATACTATGGTCTTGGGGGTTCCATGCAAACTAACAATTCTAGCGATGTACAACTCTGCTAGCTTTGAACTCTGGTAGGTTGTCTTGACAGGTATAAAATGGGCTACCTTGGACAGTCTATCAACGATGACCCAGATAGAGTCATTTCCCCTACTAGTAGTAGGCAAACCGGTGATAAAGTCCATTCTGACGGAATCCCATTTCCATTCCGGAATCTGCAATGGTTGCAACAGTCCTGCGAGTCTCTGATGTTCCGCTTTAACTCTCTGACAAATATCACACTTGGCGATGTAGCTTCCGATTTCTCTCTTCATCTTGTACCACCAAAATTGCTCCTTCAAATCCTGATACATCTTCGTTCCTTCGGGGTGGATAGAAAAAAGAGTATCATTAGGTTCTTGCATGATAACTTGCTTCAGCTCCGAATCTGCTGGCACACAGATACGTCCTTTGTACCACAGAACTCCTTCGTCTTCGGTTAATCCAGGTACCTTTCCTGTACCAATAAGACGCTTGATTCCGTCGATACTTGCATTTCCCTTCTGGGCTTCCTTGATTTGACTAATCAAAGTGGGTTGAAGTTCAATGCTAGCTAAAAATCCTTTGCTAACTAGCTCAGTTCTAAACTGCTCCAACTCCTCATGCAAACTTGGTTGCTTCTCCTTGATCATGGTGTTTAACCTACATGGCAATCTGCTAAGAGCATCTGCTACCACATTGGCTTTGCCGGGGTGATAGTGAATGTCAAGGTCATAATCCTTGATTAACTCTATCCATCTCCTTTGCCTCATATTCAACTCCTTCTGAGTGAAAATATACTTCAAGCTTTTGCGATCTGAATAAATCTCACAACGATTACCCATGAGGTAATGACGCCATGTCTTCAAGGCTAAAACTACGGCTGCTAACTCAAGATCATGGGTAGGATAGTTTTGCTCATGCTGCTTCAGTTGTCGAGACAGATATGCGATGACTTTGCCTTCTTGCATCAATACACATCCGAGACCAATCTTGGATGCATCACAATACACGTCAAACGGCTTCTTGATATCTAGCATGATCAATATTGGGGCTGAAATCAATCTATTTTTGAGCTCTTGGAAACTGGCTTCACATTTGTCGGTCCATTCAAACTTCTTGTCCTTCTTCAACAATTGGGTCATGGGTCTTGTGATGCTCGAAAATCCTTCTATGAACTTGCGGTAGTATCCCGCTAATCTGAGAAATGCACGGACTTGGGTTTGAGTGGTTGGGGCTTCCCATTCTTCGACATCTTTGATCTTGGCGGGATCAACAGCGACTCCTCTGGCAGACACAATATGTTCGAGGAATCCTACTTCTTTCAGCCAAAACTCACATTTGCTGAACTTGGCATACAACTGATGCTCTCTAAGGGTTTCAAGGATGATTCTCAGATGTTGCTCATGGTCTTCCTCTGACTTGGAGTAGATAAGAATATCGTCGATAAACACAACGACAAACTTATCCCGAAAATTTATAAAGATCTTATTCATGAGATTCATGAAATAAGCGGGAGCAGTGGTTAATCCAAAAGACATGACCGTATACTCATATAATCCATATCTGGTGGTAAAGACAGTCTTTGGAATATACGTTGCATGAATCTTAAGTTGGTGATAACCAGTCCTAAGATCAATCTTAGAGAACACACTGGCACCAGACAACTGATCAAATAGATCCCCTATCTTTGGCAATGGGTACTTGTAGTTGATTGTGACATCATTCAGCTTCCTATAATCTGTGAACAAACAGTTACCTCCATCTTTCTTGTTGACGAACAACACGCGCGATCTCGATGGCGATGCGCTTGGTTGAATCAAGCCTTTCTCCAGCATAGCATCCAACTGCTTCTTTAGTTCCACTAACTCTGAGGGGTTCATGCTATAGGGTCTCTGAGCTATGGGGCCGGTTCCAGGAATTAGTTCAATGATGAACTCAATATCCCTATTTGGGGGCATACCGGGCAATTCATCTGGGAATACGTCGGGGTATTCACAGACTACTCTGACTTGGTCTATGGTAGGTAGGGCTAGACTCTTGTTGCAGTTGAATTGACGGGGCAAGGTTTCAGATATATGCTCTACGGATACTCCAGAGCTACTGGTCATGGTGATGGCTTTCTTGGCACAGTCAATCAATCCTTTATGGTTCAACATCCAATCCATTCCTAGTACTACTTCCAAACCTTTGGTTCCCAGTACTATTAGATTTGCATAAAAATCTATCCCATGTATTCTGATAGGCACAGCTTTGCAAAATTTTCTAGCTTTTGTGGTTGAACCGGGTATTTGAACTATCATGACATGCTTCAACTTGGTTGGGTGAATCTTACTAGTGCATGCAAATTCTTCGGTGACAAATGAGTGTGATGCTCCAAAATCAAACAACACTCTTGCTAGAACTGAGTTGACAGAAAACATACCCAACACGACATCTGGCGCTTCTTGGGCTTCTTCGGCGTTCATGTGGAAGAGACGGCCGTTGCGGTTATGAGGGTTCCCTGGGGCGAATCTTCTTTCGGGCTGAACACGACGCTGTGGTTGAGCTGGGGCATTCACATTGGTAGTGGCGGCAATCTTCTTGGGACACTCATTGGAGTAGTGACCTTTCACTCCACACTCGAAACAAGTAATCTAAGACTTGTCTTTTGCTACAATAGGCACAGCATTGCTTCCAGTTCTGGGTGCAGTGTTGTTGTTGTTGTGCTTGGGAGGTGCACGGTTGAAATTGCTGGAGTTGCTGGGATGGTTGTTGTTGTTTCCTTCGGACTTCACATTTCCTCCGTGACGGTTGGGGTAGCTTGGGCGAGAAATTGGGGGTCGATTGTTCCGCGGGGCATATCCGGCAGACGGATTGGGGCGATACTTGTGATGACTGTTGGATCCAGCTTGGTGCATCATCCGGGCTTGTTCGTCTGTGGTACCAAAGTTCGCAGGCCAGTGCGTGGCTGTACCTAAGTTGCCTGAAATTACCGCGTTTCAAAAAGTTGGGCCGCCAACTATTGAGAGGGGCCATTTTGAGGCAAACTCATCTCACCCCTGCCAAATTCAAACATTTCGTTAAACTACCCCATGAAGTAGATGGTCGGGACCCTCATGTCGGTCATCTGTCCATGACGCGGGCGCCAACGTGGCAACCTCTTAGGCAAATCGAGCAGCTAAGTGGATTGGATGCGTTGACCAATTTTACAAATCCATTTCCAGCTTTCCCCTAGCATCGGCAGCGTTAGAATCCACCCTCCAGGCAGGACGATCCCTTCGGACATTTGACTTCCGGCGCCAAGTTGCTGCGCCCAGCCGCTGATCCCGAGCTCCAATGGCGCATGCCATAGCTGCCGTTGCGAGGCTCTAGCCCGCCTCCGCCGCCGACGAGCCGAGCAGCTCGGAGGATGGCAGATCCTACTATCAAGGAAGAAGAAGTTCTGTCTACAAGCAGGTGACCTACCCTTCTCTTTGCTATTCGCACTAGTTACAACTGCTAGCTGGCTACTGAACCTCAAATTGTTTGTTAGCCCAACGCTGACAAACATATTTTGTCCATAGTTTTCTGTCAAGTGGGATCTGCGCGGACCGCCCTTACCTGGTTATGGTAGTCCTCTATAGGTACGACTCTAAGGGCAAGAGGTATGGACACCATTGTTTCACGATGGAAGAAGCGCCTGCGCAGATCTGCACTATATCTGGTATGGTTGCTGCTCTGCGTAATCATGTTGAATTATGGCCGAAGCAGACTGCAAAGTTCAGCTTCATGGATGAATGTGGCATCATGGTTCCTATAACGTATGACAGTCAGCTAATTGGGTTGATGAAAAGGTATGCTTCGGCTGCCATGTTTGAGCTGAAATGTGATGTACTGGATGTGGAAGCTGATGCAACTGGGAGTCACCTTTCTATTCTTGGACAGGGTGGTTGCTCGAACCCAATTAGCTCCTGGTAAGCAAAGGTCTCTTGGGGTTCGCATGTTTGTGTTGAATTGTAATTTTTGTTTTATTTACTCTGTAGATATTGGGCAGTTATGCAACAGTCTTGTTTCTTTGATAGGAAGCGCCGCAAGGTTAGAAACATGACTGCCGGGTCAGTCATTTTGCTGCCCGAAGAAATTAAAAACGAGTGGAAAGATGTCATTTTGTTGCCCGAAGAAATTAAAAACGAGTGGAAAGATGATGTTGGACACGATTCTAGTGCCCATTGTCCCGGCGATGCAGAGTACGTGAAGCTAAGAAAATTGGCACCAAGGAAGAGGAAGAAGGCATGAAATGAAGAAGCCATTGGACGTGAAGGCTTGGCACCCAGGCTGCGGAAGAAGGCTGCTGGCAATGAAGATGCATAGTAATGTGTTGAACTGGAACCTATATATGTAATTCTGTTAAATTCTGATCACTCTGTGTGTGGCACGTTGCTGGGCGAAACAATCTACCCACGTTCTCTGAGTAAAATGTACCGCGACTTAGGGTTTGGAAACGCCCGAGTCAGTAGTTGAATCCAAAATTGTGATTGTGCCACTGCTATCTGAAAACAAGGATCCACCGGTTCCATGATTGCTGAGGGGCAGGAGGTCTCCAAATACGATGGAATGTAAGTGGCACATAAATAAATTATTTAAGCTGGCACACTCCATGAAGCAGCAACTTATTTTAGATGCTGCATAACGATGTGGCAACATAAACAGCAATGTTCTCACCGATAATGCCCAAATGAGGAGGAAATGGGTACCACTTTCTGGCCTAATCTTGAGCCCGTCTATCTCAACGCCTCTTTGCTCCTGCATCTGGCGAAGCTCCTGGATCTCTAGTAACCGGGTGTACGTTCTTCCACTTTATAAATTGTGGTTGTGTCATTTGCATGCGGCATAATCCACGTAGATTACGTTTAAACAAACCACCAATGTCAGAATACACTAGTAGAAAATGTGTCTTTAGTCCACGGGCACGTTCCCAATCCGGGACAGAGATCTAAATCGAGGCAGAAATTGATCTAAATCACAAATTCTTCCACAAATTAATCGAGACAGAGATCTAAATCGAGGCATTTCATTACTTAAACCACAAATTCTTCTAAACAAAGGTGCGATTTCACATCCTACATTAATTCAACCACTAGTAAACAATTTCAGTTCCGCTGCCACTGTCCTCCGAGCCGCCGGCTTCCTCGTCGCTGTCGGACGGAACCTCCACGATGTTCGCATTGTTCGCAAGACGGAGCACCTCTTCGCGTTGAGCGGTGGCGATGACGGTGTACTTGGTCCGTCCAGGGACGGACCAGAACCTCTCCCGCCCTTCTCGGTTGCGGAGATCCCGGTGCACCACGCGCCCGTCAATGATGCGGTTGCCAATCTTAGCCTTCCGCTCCTTCTTGAACAGCGTCGGCCAGTACGGGCTGGCCGCCGTGTACCGGGGCAGCGCCCTCTTCCACGCGGGCATCTGGCGGCGGCGCGCCACGATTTCGCTCTCCATCTCGGCTCGGCCAGGTAGCGGAGCCACCAGCACCCCCGCAGAGCTGATGCGCCATCCGTGGGGCACCTTCGCGGCTGGCGGCGAGGATGTCGAAGTTCGCGAACATCACCTGACATCCCTCTTATGCTTGAGTCAGTTCTTGCTCTGCTTTAGCCTTTAGGTCCAACGCCACGTCCCTCTCCTTGTCTTGCACCCACCTGACATCTCGCTTATGCTTGGTCGTGTCAGCTGGTTCTCATAGCTTCGTCTCAACACTATCAAGAAGTGAGCTGAATACGGATTCTTTCAACTCGACAGTCATTTCCCATAGTTTGTCCAACGTTTTTTGCATCGATTTGGGCCACTCTGGATCTACCCATTTGACAACACTGCAACTTCCGCCTTGCATCATTGCACGATGTCCTTGACACCGTAGAAACCTCCTGCCTGTGTTTCGTCCTTCAAAGGCTAAAAATTTAGCGGGCACATATCCATGTTTACATACCAAGGGACTGTCTTCATCCTCTAAACCGTGATAGTCGGAGTCATACGTCGTTTGGTTGGCCTAACACATCATATGCGCATGAGTAAACATATTAGATCTAGCTCAAAAAATAGATAACTGGCCACAGATGATAGAAATAGAGATGAGATGACTCACATCGAAATCTCCGTCCCTGTCGTCACGACGTGTTTCCCCGCTGTCTCCCCTTGAACCCATGGCGAGAGGGGAGGGGGGGTGGCTGCCAGAGAGGGATTGGGATGGAGGCGCCGTCGGCTTGCGGCTCCGGCAGGATGGGAGTGAAGTGGGGAAAGTGGCTTTGAGGGTAAGGAAGAGAAGTACGGGGAGGAAGAGAAGTAATGGGGACGTGACACTGGGATGTGGCCCACTGAACACGTGAGACGTGACACTCGCAACAGGGGAGCATCCGGTGTTGCCAGTTTGTCCAGAGCAAGCGTGTCCAATCATGCCGCATAACAGCCTACTCGCGGATCGCTCTCACGAAGACCATCCCAATCGTCCAAGCGCCCCAATCGAACGGTATGTAACAATCGTCAAGCAGAACAACTGTGTTAGGGCGTTCCTTCTAGAAGACTCGGTCTAACGGCTACTCATGCAATGACACTGGTGTATCCATGTGTGGTTTGTGAAAAGAACAGACATGCAATCACACTAGGTGGATCCATATGTGGTTTATGGAAGTAACAGACACGCAATGACTCTAGCTGTGATTCATGAAAAGAACAGACATGCAATAACACTGGTGGATCCATGTGTGGTTCATGGGAAGAACACACATCCAATGGCACTTGTGGACTGTAGCTGTGGTTCATGAAAAGAACATACATGCAATGACACTGGTGGATCCATATGCGGTTTGTCAGGAGAACACACATGCAATTACACTGGGTGTGGTTCATGAAAAGAACAGACATGCAATGACGCTGGTGGATCCTTATGTGTGGTTCATGAAAAGAATAGACATGAAATGACACTGGTGGATCCTTATGTGGTTCATGAAAAGAACTGACATGCAATGACACTGGGTGTGGTTCATGAAAAGAACTGACATGCAATGACACTAGGTGTGGTTCATGAAAAGAACAGACATGCAATGACACTAGTGGATCCATGTGTGGTTTATGGAAGTAACAGACATGCAATGACTCTAGCTATGGTTCATGAAAAGAACAGACATGCAATGACACAGGGTGTGATTCATGAAAACAACAGACATGCAATGACACTAGGTGTGGTTCATGAAAAGAACAGACATGCAATGACTCTAGCTGTGGTTCATGAAAAGAACACACATGCAATGACACTGGGTGTGCTTCATGAAAAGAATAGACATGCAATAACACTGGTGGATCCTTATGTGTGGTTCATGAAAAGAACAGACATGCAATGACACTGGTGTATCCTTATGTGGTTTGTTTAGAGGAACAAACATGCAATGACACTAGTGGATCCATGTGTGGTTCATGAGAAGAACTCACATCCAATGACACTGGTGGATCCTTATGTGGTTTGTTTAGAGGAACAAACATGCAATCACACTAGGTGGATCCATATGTGGTTTATGGAAGTAACAGACATGCAATGACTCTAGCTGTGATCCATGAAAAGAATAGACATGCAATGACACTGGTGGATCCTTATGTGGTTAATGAAAAGAACAAACATGCAATTACACTGGTGGATCCTTATGTGGTTCATGAAAAGAACAGACATGCAATGACACTGGTAGATCCTTATGTGGTTTGTCAGGAGAACACACATGCAATGACATTGGGTCTGGTTCATGAAAAGAACAGACATGCAATGACACTAGTGGATTCTTATGTGTGGTTCATGAAAAGAACAGACATGCAATGACACTGGTGGATCCTTATGTGGTTTTCTTAGAAGAACACACATGAATGACACTGGGTGTGGTTCATGAAAAGAATAGACACGCAATGACACTGGTGGATCATTATGTGGTTTGTTTAGAGGAACAGACATGCAATGACATCGGTGGATCCACGTGTGGTTCATGAGAAAAACACACATCCCATGACACTGGGTGGATCCTTATGTGGTTCATGAAAAGAACTGACATGCAGTGACACTGGGTGTGGTTCATGAAAAGAACAAACATGCAATGACATCGGTGGATCGATGTGTCGTTTATGGAAGTAACAGACATGCAATGACTCAAGCTGTGGTTAATGAAAAGAACATGCATACAATGACACTAGGTGTGGTTCATGAAAAGAATAGACATGCAATGACACTGGTGGATCCTTATGTGGTTTGTTTAGAGGAACAGACATGCAATGACACCGGTGGATCCATGTGTGGTTCATGAGAAGAACACCCATCCAATGACACTGGTGGATCCTTATGTGGTTTGTTTAGAGGAACGGACATGCAATGACACCGGTGGATCCTTATGTGGTCTGTCTAGACGAACACACATGCAATGACACCGGGTGTGGTTCATGAAAAGAACAGACATGCAATGACCTATGTGGTTTGTTTAGAAGAACACACATGCAATGACACTAGGTGTGGCTCATGAAAAGAACAGACAGGCAATGACACTGGTGGATCCTTATGTGGTTTGTTTAGAAGAACACACATGCAATGACACTGGGTGTGGTTCATAAAAAGAACAAACACACAATGACACTGGTGGATCCTTATGTGGTTTGTTTAGAGGAACAGACATGCAATGACACCGGTGGATCCTTATGTGGTCTGTCTAGAGGAACACACATGCAATGACACTGGGTGTGGTTCATGAAAAGAACAGACATGCAATGACTTATGTGGTTTGTTTAGAAGAACACACATGCAATGACACTAGGTGTGGCTCATGAAAAGAATAGACACGCAATGACACTGGTGGATCCTTATGTGGTTTGTTTAGAAGAACACACATGCAATGACACTGGGTGTGGTTCATAAAAAGAACAGACACACAATGACACTGGTGGATCCTTATGTGGTTTGTTTAGAGGAACAGATATGCAATGACACCGGTGGATCCACGTGTGGTTCATGAGAAGAACACACATCCAATGACACTGGTAGATCCTTATGTGGTTCATGAAAAGAACAGACATGCAATGACACCAGGTGTGGTTCATGAATAGAACAGACATGCACTGACACTGGGTTTGGTTCATGAAAAGAATAGACATGCAATGACACTGGTGGATCCTTATGTGGTTCATGAAAAGAACAGACATGCAATGACACTGGTGGATCCTTATGTGGTTCATGAAAAGAACAGACATGCAATGACACTGGTGGATCCTTATGTGGTTTGTTTAGAAGAACACACATGCAATGACACTAGGTGTGGTTCATGAAAAGAATAGACATGCAATGACACTAGTGGATCCTTATGTGGTTTGTTTAAAGTACCATACATGCAATGACACTAGTGGATCCACGTGTGGTTCATGAGAAGAACACACATCCAATGACACTGGTAGATCCTTATGTGGTTCATGAAAAGAACTGACATGCAGTGACAATGGGTGTTGTTCATGAAAAGAATAAACATGCAATGACACTGGGTGTGGTTCATGAAAAGAACAGACATTGAATGACACTGGGTGTGGTTCATGAAAAGAACATACATGAAATGACACTGGTGTATCCTTATGTGGTTCATGAAAAGAACATACATGCGATAACACTAGTGGATCCTTATGTGTGGTTCATGAAAAGAACAAACATGCAATGACACTAGTGGTTCCACGTGTGGTTCATGGGAAGAACACACATCCAATGACACTCGTGGATCCTTATGTGGTTCAGGAAAAGAACTTACATGCAGTGACACCGCGTGTGGTTCATGAAATGAACAGACATGCATTGACACTGGTGAATCCTTATGTGGTTTGTTTAGAAGAACACACATGCAATAACACTGGGTGTGGTTCATTAAAAGAACACGCACCCAATGACACTGGTGGATCCTTATGTGGTTTGTTTAGAGGAACAGACATGCAATGACACTGGTGGATCCACGTGTGGTTCATGAGAAGAACACACATCCAATGACACTGGTAGATCCTTATGTGGTTCATGAAAAGAACAGACATGCAGTGACATCGGGTGTGTTTCATGAAAAGAACAGACATGCAATGACACTGGGTGTGGTTCCTGAAAAGATTAGACATGCAATGACACTGGTGGATCCTTATGTGGTTCATGAAAAGAACAAACATGCAATAACACTGGTGGATCCTTATGTGGTTCATGAAAAGAACAGACATACAATGACACTGGTAGATCCTTATGTGGTTCATGAAAAGAACAGACATGTAGTGACACTGGGTGTGGTTCCTAATAAGAACAGACATGCACTGACACTGGTGGATCCTTATGTGTGGTTCATGAAAAGAACAGACATGCAATGACACTGGTGGATCCTTATGTGGTTCATGAAAAGAACAGACATGCAATGACACTGGTGGATCCTTATGTGGTTCATGAAAATAACAGACATGCAATGACACTGGTGGATCCTTATGTGGTTTGTTTCGAAGAACACACATGCAATGACACTAGGTGTGGTTCATGAAAAGAACAGACATGCAATGACAATGGTGGATCCTTATGTGGTTTGCTTAGAGGAACATACATTCAATGACACCGGTGGATCCACATGTGGTTCATGAGAAGAACACACATCCAATGACACTGGTAGATCCTTATGTGGTTCATGAAAAGAACTGACATGCATTGACATTGGGTGTGGTTCATGAAAAGAACAGACATGCAATGACACTTGTGTGATTCATGAAAAGAACATACATGCAATGACACTGGTGGATCCTTATGTGGTTCATGAAAAGAACAGACATGCAATGACACTAGTGGATCCTTATGTGGTTCATGAAAAGAACAGGCATGCAATGACACTAGTGGATCCTTATGTGTGCTCCATGAAATGAACACACATGCAATGACACCGGTGGATCCACATGTGGTTCATGAGAAAAACACACATCCAATGACACTGGTGGATCCTTATGTGGTTTGTTTAGGGGAACAGACATGCAATCACACCGGTGGATCCTTATGTGGTCTGTCTAGAGGAACACACATGCAATGACACCGGGTGTGGTTCATGAAAAGAACAGACATGCAATGACTTATGTGGTTTGTTTAGAAGAACACACATGCAATGACACTGGGTGTGGCTCATGAAAAGAACAGACAGGCAATGACACTGGTGGATCCTTATGTGGTTTGTTTAGAAGAACACACATGCAATGACACTGGGTGTGGTTCATGAAAACAACAGACACACAATGACACTGGTGGATCCTTATGTGGTTTGTTGAGAGGAACAGACATGCAATGACACCGGTGGATCCACGTGTGGTTCATTAGAAGAACACACATCCAATGACACTTGTAGATCCTTATGTGGTTCATGAAAAGAACAGACATGCAATGACACCGGGTGTGGTTCATGAAAAGAACAGACATGCACTGACACTGGGTATGGTTCATGAAAAGAATAGACATGCAATGACACTGGTGGATCCTTATGTGGTTCATGAAAAGAACAAATCTACAATGACGCTGGTGGATCCTTATGTGGTTCATGAAAAGAACAGACATGCAATGACACTGGTGGATCCTTATGTGGTTTGTTTAGAAGAACACACATGCAATGACACTGGGTGTGGTTCATGAAAAGAACAGACATGCAATGACACTGGTGGATCCTTATGTGGTTTGTTTAGAGGAACATACATGCAATGACACCGGTGGATCCACGTGTGGTTCATGAGAAGAACACACATCCAATGACACTAGTAGATCCTTATGTGGTTCATGAAAAGAACTAACATGCAGTGACACTGGGTGTGGTTCATGAAAAGAACAGACATGCAATGACACTGGGTGTGGTTCATGAAAAGAATATACATGCAATGACACCGGTGGATCCTTATGTGGTTCATGAAAAGAATAGACATGCAATGACACTGGTGGATCCTTATGTGTGGTTCATGAAAAGAACAGACATGCAATAACACCGGTGGATCCATATGTGGTTCATGGGAAGAACACACATCCAACGACACTCGTGGATCCTTATGTGGTTCATGAAAAGAACTTACATGCAATGACACCGCGTGTGGTTCGTGAAAAGAACAGACATGCAATGACAGTGGTGGATCCTTATGTGGTTTGTTTAGAACACACATGTAATGACACTGGGTGTGGTTCATGAAAAGAACACACATCCAATGACACTGGTGGATCCTTATGTGGTTTGTGTAGAGGAACAGACATGCAATGACACTGGTGGATCATTATATGATTTGTTGAGAAGAACACACATCCAATGACACTGGTAGATCCTTATGTGGTTCATGAAAAGAACAGACATGCAGTGACACCGGGTGTGTTTCATGAAAAGAACAGACATGCAATGTCACTGGGTGTGGTTCATGAAAAGAACAGACATGCAATGACACTGGTGGATCCTTATGTGGTTCATGAAAAGAACAGACATGCAATGACACAGGTGGATCCTTATGTGGTTCATGAAAAGAACAGACATGCAATGACACTGGTAGATCCTTATGTGGTTCATGAAAAGAATAGACTTGCAGTGACACTGGGTGTGGTTCCTGAAAAGAACAAACATGCACTGACACTGGTGGATCCTTATGTGTGGTTCATGAAAAGAACATACATGCAATGACACTGTTGGATCCTTATGTGGTTCATGAAAAGAACAGACATGCAATGACACTAGTGGATCCTTATGTGCTTCATGAAAATAACAGACATGCCATGACACTGGTGGATCATTATGTGGTTCATGAAAAGAACAGACATGCAATGACACTTGTGTGGTTCATGAAAAGAACAAACATGCAATGACACTGGTGGATCCTTATGTGGTTCATGAAAAGAACAGACATGCAATGACACTAGTGGATCCTTGTGTGGTTAATGAAAAGAACAGACATGCAATGACACTGGTGGATCCTTATGTGTGGTTCATGAAATGAACACACATGCAATGACACCGGTGGATCCACATGTGGTTCATGAGAAAAACATACATCCAATGACACTGGTGGATCCTTATGTGGTTTGTTTAGGGGAACAGACATGCAATGACACCGGTGGATCCTTATGTGGTCTGTCTAGAGGAACACACATGCAATGACACCGGGTGTGGTTCATGAAAAGAACAGTCATGCAATGACTTATGTGGTTTGTTTAGAAGAACACACATGCAATGACACTGGGTGTGGCTCCTGAAAAGAACAGACAGGCAATGACACTGGTGGATCCTTATGTGGTTTGTTTAGAAGAACACACAAGCAATGACACTGGGTGTGGTTCATGAAAAGAACAGACACACAATGACACTGGTGGATCCTTATGTGGTTTGTTGAGAGGAGCAGACATGAAATGACATCGGTGGATCCACGTGTGGTTCATTAGAAGAACACACATCCAATGACACTTGTAGATCCTTATGTGGTTCATGAAAAGAACAGACATGCAATGACACCGGGTGTGGTTCATGAAAAGAACAGACATGCACTAACACTGGGTATGGTTCATGAAAAGAACAGACATGCAATGACACTGGTGGATCCTTATGTGGTTCATGAAAAGAACAAATCTACAATGACACTGGTGGATCCTTATGTGGTTCATGAAAAGAACAGACATGCAATGACACTGGTGGATCCTTATGTGGTTTGTTTAGAAGAACACACATGCAATGATGCTGGGTGTGGTTCATGAAAAGAACAGACATGCAATGACACTGGTGGATCCTTATGTGGTTTGTTTAGAGGAACATACATGCAATGACACCGGTGGATCCACGTGTGGTTCATGAGAAGAACACACATCCAATGACACTAGTAGATCCTTATGTGGTTCATGAAAAGAACTAACATGCAGTGACACTGGGTGTGGTTCATGAAAAGAACAGACATGCAATGACAATGGCTGTGGTTCATGAAAAGAACATACATGCAATGACACCGGTGGATCCTTATGTGGTTCATGAAAAGAACAGACATGCAATGACACTGGTGGATCCTTATGTGTGGTTCATGAAAAGAACAGAAGTGCAATAACACCGGTGGATCCATATGTGGTTCATGGGAAGAACACACATCCAATGACACTCGTGGATCCTTATGTGGTTCATGAAAAGAACTTACATGCAATGACACCGCGTGTGGTTCGTGAAAAGAACAGACATGCAATGACAGTGGTGGATCCTTATGTGGTTTGTTTAGAAGAACACACATGCAATGACACTAGGTGTGGTTCATGAAAAGAACACACATCCAATGACACTGGTGGATCCTTATGTGGTTTGTGTAGAGGAACAGACATGCAATGACACCGGTGGATCATTATATGATTTGTTGAGAAGAACACACATCCAATGACACTGGTAGATCCTTATGTGGTTCATGAAAAGAACAGACATGCAGTGACACCGGGTGTGTTTCATGAAAAGAACAGACATGCAATGTCACTGGGAGTGGTTCATGAAAAGAACAGACATGCAATGACACTGGTGGATCCTTATGTGGTTCATGAAAAGAACAGACATGCAATGACACTGGTGGATCCTTATGTGGTTCATGAAAAGAACAGACATGCAATGACACTGGTAGATCCTTATGTGGTTCATGAAAAGAACAGACATGCAATGACACTGGTAGATCCTTATGTGGTTCATGAAAAGAATAGACTTGCAGTGACACTAGGTGTGGTTCCTGAAAAGAACAGACATGCACTGACACTGGTGGATCCTTATGTGTGGTTCATGAAAAGAACAGACATGCAATGACACTGTTGGATCCTTATGTGGTTCATGAAAAGAACAGACATGCAATGACACTGGTGGATCCTTATGTGGTTCATGAAAATAACAGACATGCCATGACTCTGGTGGATCCTTATGTGGTTTGTTTAGAAGAACACACATGCAATGACACTAGGTGTGGTTCATGAAAAGAATAGACATGCAATCACACTGGTGGATCCTTATGTGGTTTGTTTATAGGAACAAACATTCAATGACACTGGTGGATCCACATGTGGTTCATGAGAAGAACACACATCCAGTGACACTGGTAGATCCTTATGTGGTTCATGAAAAGAACTGACATGCAGTGACACTGGGTGTGGTTCATGAAAAGAACAGACATGCACTGACACTGGGTGTGGTTCATGAAAAGAACAGACATGCAATGACACTGGGTGTGGTTCATGAAAAGAACAGACATGCAATGACACTGGTGGATCCTTATGTGGTTCATGAAAAGAAGAGACATGCAATGACACTAGTGGATCCTTATGTGGTTCATGAAAAGAACAGACATGCAATGACACCGGTGGATCCTTATGTGTGGTTCATGAAAAGAACACACATGCAATGACACCGGTGGATCCACGTGTGGTTCATGAGAAGAACACACATCCAATGACACTGGTGGATCCTTATGTGGTTTGTTTAGAGGAACAGACATGCAATGACACTGGTGGATCCTTATGTGGTCTGTCTAGAGGAACTCACATGCAATGACACCGGGTGTGATTCATGAAAAGAACAGACATGCAATGACTTATGTGGTTTGTTTAGAAGAACACACATGCAATGACACTTGTGTGGCTCATGAAAAGAACAAACAGGCAATGACACTGGTGGATCCTTATGTGGTTTGTTTAGAAGAACACACATGCAATGACACTGGGTGTGGTTCATGGATAGAACAGACACACAATGACACTGGTGGATCCTTATGTGGTTTCTTTAGAGGAACAGACATGCAATGACACCGGTGGATCCACGTGTGGTTCATGAGAAGAACACACATCCAATGACACTGGTAGATCCTTATGTGGTTCATGAAAAGAACAGACATGCAATGACACCGGGTGTGGTTCATGAAAAGAACAGATATGCACTAACACTGGGTGTGGTTCATGAAAAGAACAGACATGCAATGACACTAGTGGATCCTTATGTGGTTCATGAAAAGAACAGACATGCAAAGACACTGGTGGATCCTTATGTGGTTCATGAAAAGAACAGACATGCAATGACACTGGTGGATCCTTATGTGGTTTGTTTAGAAGAACACACATGCAATGACACTGGGTGTGGTTTGTGAAAAGAATAGAGATGCAATGACACTGGTGGATCCTTATGTGGTTTGTTTAGAGGAACATAGATGCAATGACACCGGTGGATCCACGTGTGGTTCGAGAGAAGAACACACATCCAATGACAGTAGTAGATCCTTATGTGGTTCATGAAAAGAACTAACATGCAGTGACACTGGGTGTGGTTCATGAAAAGAACAAACATGCAATGACACTGGGTGTGGTTCATGAAAAGAACAGACATGCAATGACACTGAGTGTGGTTCATGAAAAGAACATACATGCAATGACACTGGTGGATCCTTATGTGGTTCATGACAAGAACAACCATGCACTGACACTAGTGGATCCTTATGTGTGGTTCATGAAAAGAACAGACATGCAATGACACCGGTGGATCCACGTGTGGTTCATGGGAAGAACACACATCCAATGACACTCGTGGATCCTTATGTGGTTCATGAAAAGAACTTACATGCAGTGACACCGCATGTGGTTCGTGAAAAGAACAGACAAGTAATAACACTGGTGGGTCCTTATGTGGTTTTTTTAGAAGAACACACCTGCAATGACACTTGGTGTGGGTCATGAAAAGAACAGACATGCAATGACACTGGTGGATCCTTATGTGGTTTGTTTAGAGGAACAGACATGCAATGACACCGGTGGATACACGTGTGGTTCATGAAAAGAACACACATCCAATGACACTAGTAGATCCTTATGTGGTTCATGAAAAGAACTGACATGCAGTGACACTGGGTGTTGTTCATGAAAAGAACAGACACGCAATGACACTGGGTGTGGTTCATGAAAAAAACAGATATGCAATGACACTGGGTGTGGTTCATGAAAAGAACAGACATGCAATGACACTAGTGGATCCTTATGTGGTTCATAAAAAGAACAAACATGCAATGACACTGGTGGATCCTTATGTGTGGTTCATGAAAAGAACAGACATGCAATGACACCGATTGATCCACGTGTGGGTCATGAGAATAACACACATCCAATGACACTGGTGGATCCTTACGTTGTTCATGAAAAGAACAGACATGCAATAACACTGGGTGTGGTTCATGAAAAGAACAAACATGCAATGACACTGGTGGGTCCTTATGTGGTTCATGAAAAGAACAGACATGTAATAACACTGGTGGATCCTTATGTGGTTCATGAAAAGAACAGACATGCAATGACACTGGTAGATCCTTATGTGGTTCATGAAAAGAATAGACTTGTATTGACACTGGGTGTGGTTCCTGAAAAGAACAGACATGCACTGACACTGGTGGATCCTTATGTGTGGTTCATGAAAAGAACAGGCATGCAATGACATTGGTGGATCCTTATGTGGTTCATGAAAAGAACTTACGTGCAGTGACACCGGGTGTGGTTCATGCAAAGAACAGACATGCAATGACACTGGTGGATCCTTATGTGGTTTGTTTAGAAGGACACACATGCAATGACACTGGGTGTGGTTCATGAAAAGAACACACATCCAATGACACTAGTGGATCCTTATGTGGTTTGTTTAGAGGAACAGAGATGCAATGACACCGGTGGATCATTATGTGATTTGTTGAGAAGAACACACATCCAATGACACTGGTAGATCCTTATGTGGTTTGTTTAGAGGAACATACATGCAATGACACTGGTGGATCCTTATGTGGTTTGTTTAGAGGAACATACATGCAATGACACCGTTGGATCCATGTGTGGTTCATGAGAAGAACACACATCCAATGACACTAGTCGATCCTTATGTGTTTCATGAAAAGAACAGACATGTAGTGACACCGGGTGTGTTTCATGAATAGAACAGACATGCAATGATACTGGGTGTGGTTTATGAAAAGAACAGACATGCAATGACACTGGTGGATCCTTATGTGGTTCATGAAAAGAACAGACATGCAATGACACTGGTGGATCTTTATGTTGTTCATGAAAAGAATAGACATGCAATGACACTGGTAGATCCTTATGTGGTTCATGAAAAGAACAGACATGAGGTGACACTAGGTGTGGTTCATGAAAATAACAGACATGCACTGACACTGGGTGTGGTTCATGAAAAGAACAGACATGCAATGACACTGGTGGATCCTTATGTGGTTCATGAAAAGAACAGACATGCAATGACACTGGTGGATCCTTATGTGGTTTGTTTAGAAAAACACGCATGCAATGACACTGGGTGTGGATCATGAAAAGAACAGACATGCAATGACACTGGTGGATCCTTATGTGGTTTGTTTAGAGGAACAAACATGCAATGACACCGGTGGATCCTTATGTGGTCTATCTAGAGGAACACACATGCAATGACACCAGGTGTGGTTCATGAAAAGAACAGACATGCAATGACTTATGTGGTTTGTTTAGAAGAACACACATGCAATGACACTGGGTGTGGTTCATGAAAAGAACAGACAAGCAATGACACTAGTGTATCCTTATGTGGTTTGTTTAGAAGAACACACATGCAATGACACTGGGTGTGGTTCATGAAAAGAACAGACACGCAATGACACTAGTCGATCCTTATGTGGTTTGTTTAGAGGAACAGACATGCAAATACACCGGTGGATCCACGTGTGCTTCATGAGAATAACACACATCCAATGACACTGGTAGATCCTTATGTGGTTCCTGAAAAGAACAGACATGTAATGACACCGGGTGTGGTTCATGAAAAGAACAGACATGCAATGACACTGGGTGTGGTTCATGAAAAGAACAGACATGCAATGACACTGGTGGATCCTTATGTGGGTCAAGAAAAGAACAGACATGCAATGACACTGGTGGATCCTTATGTGGTTCATGAAATGAACAGACATGCAATGACACAAGTGGATCCTTATGTCTGGTTCATGAAAAGATCAGACATGCAATGACACTGGGTGTGGTTCATGAAAAGAACAAACATGCACTAACACTTGTGTGGTTCATGAAAAGAATAAACATGCAATGACACTGGTGGATCCTTATGTGGTTCATGAAAAGAACAGACATGCAATGACACTGGTGGATCCTTATGTGGTTTGTTTAGAAGAACAGGCATGCAATAACACTAGGTGTGGTTCATGAAAAGAACAGACATGCAATGCCACTGGTGGATCCTTATGTGGTTTGTTTAGAGGAACAGACATGCAATGACACCGGTGGATCCACGTGTGGTTCATGAGAAGAACACACATCCAATGACACTAGTAGATCCTTATGTGTTTCATGAAAAGAACAGACATGCAGTGACACCAGGTGTGTTTCATGAAAAGAACAGACATGCAATGACACTGGGTGTGGTTCATGAAAAGAACAGACATGCAATGACACCGATGGATCCTTATGTGTTTCATGAAAAGAAGAGACATGCAATGACACTGGTGGATCCTTATGTGGTTTGTTTAGAAAAACACGCATGCAATGACACTGGGTGTGGATCATGAAAAGAACAGACATGCAATGACACTGGTGGATCCTTATGTGGTTTGTTTAGAGGAACAAACATGCAATGACACCGGTGGATCCTTATGTGGTCTATCTAGAGGAACACACATGCAATGACACCAGGTGTGGTTCATGAAAAGAACAGACATGCAATGACTTATGTGGTTTGTTTAGAAGAACACACATGCAATGACACTGGGTGTGGTTCATGAAAAGAACAGACAAGCAATGACACTAGTGTATCCTTATGTGGTTTGTTTAGAAGAACACACATGCAATGACACTGGGTGTGGTTCATGAAAAGAACAGACACGCAATGACACTAGTCGATCCTTATGTGGTTTGTTTAGAGGAACAGACATGCAAATGCACTGGTGGATCCACGTGTGCTTCATGAGAAGAACACACATCCAATGACACTGGTAGATCCTTATGTGGTTCCTGAAAAGAACAGACATGTAATGACACCGGGTGTGGTTCATGAAAAGAACAGACATGCAATGACACTGGGTGTGGTTCATGAAAAGAACAGACATGCAATGACACTGGTGGATCCTTATGTGGGTCAAGAAAAGAACAGACATGCAATGACACTGGTGGATCCTTATGTGGTTCATGAAATGAACAGACATGCAATGACACAAGTGGATCCTTATGTGGTTCATGAAAAGAACAGACATGCAATGACACTGGTGGATCCTTATGTGGTTTGTTTAGAAGAACAGGCATGCAATAACACTAGGTGTGGTTCATGAAAAGAACAGACATGCAATGCCACTGGTGGATCCTTATGTGGTTTGTTTAGAGGAACAGACATGCAATGACACCGGTGGATCCACGTGTGGTTCATGAGAAGAACACACATCCAATGACACTAGTAGATCCTTATGTGTTTCATGAAAAGAACAGACATGCAGTGACACCAGGTGTGTTTCATGAAAAGAACAGACATGCAATGACACTGGGTGTGGTTCATGAAAAGAACAGACATGCAATGACACCGATGGATCCTTATGTGGTTCATGAAAAGAAGAGACATGCAATGACACTGGTGGATCCTTATGTGGTTCATGAAAACAACAGACATGCAAGGACACTGGTAGAACCTTATGTGGTTCATGAAAAGAACATACATGCAGTGACACTGGGTGTGGTTCATGAAAAGAATAGACATGCAATGACACTGGTGGATCCTTATGTGGTTCATGAAAAGAACAGACATGCAATGACACTGGTGGATCCTTATGTGGTTTGTTTAGAAAAACACGCATGCAATGACACTGGGTGTGGTTCATGAAAAGAACAGACATGCAATGACATTGGTGGATCCTTATGTGGTTTGTTTAGAGGAACAAACATGCAATGACACCGGTGGATCCTTATGTGGTCTATCTAGAGGAACACACATGCAATGACACCAGGTGTGGTTCATGAAAAGAACAGACATGCAATGACTTATGTGGTTTGTTTAGAAGAACACACATGCAATGACACTGGGTGTGGTTCATGAAAAGAACAGACAAGCAATGACACTAGTGTATCCTTATGTGGTTTGTTTAGAAGAACACACATGCAATGACACTGGGTGTGGTTCATGAAAAGAACAGACACGCAATGACACTAGTCGATCCTTATGTGGTTTGTTTAGAGGAACAGACATGCAAATACACCGGTGGATCCACGTGTGCTTCATGAGAATAACACACATCCAATGACACTGGTAGATCCTTATGTGGTTCCTGAAAAGAACAGACATGTAATGACACCGGGTGTGGTTCATGAAAAGAACAGACATGCAATGACACTGGGTGTGGTTCATGAAAAGAACAGACATGCAATGACAATGGTGGATCCTTATGTGGGTCAAGAAAAGAACAGACATGCAATGACACTGGTGGATCCTTATGTGGTTCATGAAATGAACAGACATGCAATGACACAAGTGGATCCTTATGTCTGGTTCATGAAAAGAACAGACATGCAATGACACTGGGTGTGGTTCATGAAAAGAACAAACATGCACTAACACTTGTGTGGTTCATGAAAAGAATAGACATGCAATGACACTGGTGGATCCTTATGTGGTTCATGAAAAGAACAGACATGCAATGACACTGGTGGATCCTTATGTGGTTTGTTTAGAAGAACACGCATGCAATAACACTGGGTGTGGTTCATTAAAAGAACAGACATGCAATGCCACTGGTGGATCCTTATGTGGTTTGTTTAGAGGAACAGACATGCAACAACACCGGTGGATCCACGTGTGGTTCATGAGAAGAACACACATCCAATGACACTAGTAGATCCTTATGTGTTTCATGAAAAGAACAGACATGCAGTGACACCAGGTGTGTTTCATGAAAAGAATAGACATGCAATGACACTAGTGTATCCTTATGTGGTTTGTTTAGAAGAACACACATGCAATGACACTGGGTGTGGTTCATGAAAAGAACAGACACGCAATGACACTAGTCGATCCTTATGTGGTTTGTTTAGAGGAACAGACATGCAAATACACCGGTGGATCCACGTGTGCTTCATGAGAATAACACACATCCAATGACACTGGTAGATCCTTATGTGGTTCCTGAAAAGAACAGACATGTAATGACACCGGGTGTGGTTCATGAAAAGAACAGACATGCAATGACACTGGGTGTGGTTCATGCAAAGAACAGACATGCAATGACACTGGTGGATCCTTATGTGGGTCAAGAAAAGAACAGACATGCAATGACACTGGTGGATCCTTATGTGGTTCATGAAATGAACAGACATGCAATGACACAAGTGGATCCTTATGTCTGGTTCATGAAAAGAACAGACATGCAATGACACTGGGTGTGGTTCATGAAAAGAACAAACATGCACTAACACTTGTGTGGTTCATGAAAAGAATAGACATGCAATGACACTGGTGGATCCTTATGTGGTTCATGAAAAGAACAGACATGCAATGACACTGGTGGATCCTTATGTGGTTTGTTTAGAAGAACACGCATGCAATAACACTGGGTGTGGTTCATGAAAAGAACAGACATGCAATGCCACTGGTGGATCCTTATGTGGTTTGTTTAGAGGAACAGACATGCAACAACACCGGTGGATCCACGTGTGGTTCATGAGAAGAACACACATCCAATGACACTAGTAGATCCTTATGTGTTTCATGAAAAGAACAGACATGCAGTGACACCAGGTGTGTTTCATGAAAAGAACAGACATGCAATGACACTGGGTGTGGTTCATGAAAAGAACAGACATGCAATGACACTGGTGGATCCTTATGTGGGTCAAGAAAAGAACAGACATGCAATGACACTAGTGGATCCTTATGTGGTTCATGAAATGAACAGACATGCAATGACACAAGTGGATCCTTATGTCTGGTTCATGAAAAGAACAGACATGCAATGACACTGGGTGTGGTTCATGAAAAGAACAAACATGCACTAACACTTGTGTGGTTCATGAAAAGAATATACATGCAATGACACTGGTGGATCCTTATGTGGTTCATGAAAAGAACAGACATGCAATGACACTGGTGGATCCTTATGTGGTTTGTTTAGAAGAACACGCATGCAATAACACTGGGTGTGGTTCATGAAAAGAACAGACATGCAATGCCACTGCTGGATCCTTATGTGGTTTGTTTAGAGGAACAGACATGCAACAACACCGGTGGATCCACGTGTGGTTCATGAGAAGAACACACATCCAATGACACTAGTAGATCCTTATGTGTTTCATGAAAAGAACAGACATGCAGTGACACCAGGTGTGTTTCATGAAAAGAATAGACATGCAATGACACTAGTGTATCCTTATGTGGTTTGTTTAGAAGAACACACATGCAATGACACTGGGTGTGGTTCATGAAAAGAACAGACACGCAATGACACTAGTCGATCCTTATGTGGTTTGTTTAGAGGAACAGACATGCAAATACACCGGTGGATCCACGTGTGCTTCATGAGAATAACACACATCCAATGACACTGGTAGATCCTTATGTGGTTCCTGAAAAGAACAGACATGTAATGACACCGGGTGTGGTTCATGAAAAGAACAGACATGCAATGACACTGGGTGTGGTTAATGCAAAGAACAGACATGCAATGACACTGGTGGATCCTTATGTGGGTCAAGAAAAGAACAGACATGCAATGACACTGGTGGATCCTTATGTGGTTCATGAAATGAACAGACATGCAATGACACAAGTGGATCCTTATGTCTGGTTCATGAAAAGAACAGACATGCAATGACACTGGGTGTGGTTCATGAAAAGAACAAACATGCACTAACACTTGTGTGGTTCATGAAAAGAATAGACATGCAATGACACTGGTGGATCCTTATGTGGTTCATGAAAAGAACAGACATGCAATGACACTGGTGGATCCTTATGTGGTTTGTTTAGAAGAACACGCATGCAATAACACTGGGTGTGGTTCATGAAAAGAACAGACATGCAATGCCACTGGTGGATCCTTATGTGGTTTGTTTAGAGGAACAGACATGCAACAACACCGGTGGATCCACGTGTGGTTCATGAGAAGAACACACATCCAATGACACTAGTAGATCCTTATGTGTTTCATGAAAAGAACAGACATGCAGTGACACCAGGTGTGTTTCATGAAAAGAATAGACATGCAATGACACTAGTGTATCCTTATGTGGTTTGTTTAGAAGAACACACATGCAATGACACTGGGTGTGGTTCATGAAAAGAACAGACACGCAATGACACTAGTCGATCCTTATGTGGTTTGTTTAGAGGAACAGACATGCAAATACACCGGTGGATCCACGTGTGCTTCATGAGAATAACACAC
Source organism: Avena sativa (assembly GCA_916181665.1). NCBI lineage: Eukaryota > Viridiplantae > Streptophyta > Magnoliopsida > Poales > Poaceae > Avena > Avena sativa. The sequence goes on along the minus strand of OV702289.1, from coordinate 533,852,892 downwards.
ATCCAATGACACTGGTAGATCCTTATGTGGTTCCTGAAAAGAACAGACATGTAATGACACCGGGTGTGGTTCATGAAAAGAACAGACATGCAATGACACTGGGTGTGGTTCATGCAAAGAACAGACATGCAATGACACTGGTGGATCCTTATGTGGGTCAAGAAAAGAACAGACATGCAATGACACTGGTGGATCCTTATGTGGTTCATGAAATGAACAGACATGCAATGACACAAGTGGATCCTTATGTCTGGTTCATGAAAAGAACAGACATGCAATGACACTGGGTGTGGTTCATGAAAAGAACAAACATGCACTAACACTTGTGTGGTTCATGAAAAGAATAGACATGCAATGACACTGGTGGATCCTTATGTGGTTCATGAAAAGAACAGACATGCAATGACACTGGTGGATCCTTATGTGGTTTGTTTAGAAGAACACGCATGCAATAACACTGGGTGTGGTTCATGAAAAGAACAGACATGCAATGCCACTGGTGGATCCTTATGTGGTTTGTTTAGAGGAACAGACATGCAACAACACCGGTGGATCCACGTGTGGTTCATGAGAAGAACACACATCCAATGACACTAGTAGATCCTTATGTGTTTCATGAAAAGAACAGACATGCAGTGACACCAGGTGTGTTTCATGAAAAGAACAGACATGCAATGACACTGGGTGTGGTTCATGAAAAGAACAGACATGCAATGACACTGGTGGATCCTTATGTGGGTCAAGAAAAGAACAGACATGCAATGACACTGGTGGATCCTTATGTGGTTCATGAAATGAACAGACATGCAATGACACAAGTGGATCCTTATGTCTGGTTCATGAAAAGAACAGACATGCAATGACACTGGGTGTGGTTCATGAAAAGAACAAACATGCACTAACACTTGTGTGGTTCATGAAAAGAATAGACATGCAATGACACTGGTGGATCCTTATGTGGTTCATGAAAAGAACAGACATGCAATGACACTGGTGGATCCTTATGTGGTTTGTTTAGAAGAACACGCATGCAATAACACTGGGTGTGGTTCATGAAAAGAACAGACATGCAATGCCACTGGTGGATCCTTATGTGGTTTGTTTAGAGGAACAGACATGCAACAACACCGGTGGATCCACGTGTGGTTCATGAGAAGAACACACATCCAATGACACTAGTAGATCCTTATGTGTTTCATGAAAAGAACAGACATGCAGTGACACCAGGTGTGTTTCATGAAAAGAATAGACATGCAATGACACTAGTGTATCCTTATGTGGTTTGTTTAGAAGAACACACATGCAATGACACTGGGTGTGGTTCATGAAAAGAACAGACACGCAATGACACTAGTCGATCCTTATGTGGTTTGTTTAGAGGAACAGACATGCAAATACACCGGTGGATCCACGTGTGCTTCATGAGAATAACACACATCCAATGACACTGGTAGATCCTTATGTGGTTCCTGAAAAGAACAGACATGTAATGACACCGGGTGTGGTTCATGAAAAGAACAGACATGCAATGACACTGGGTGTGGTTCATGCAAAGAACAGACATGCAATGACACTGGTGGATCCTTATGTGGGTCAAGAAAAGAACAGACATGCAATGACACTGGTGGATCCTTATGTGGTTCATGAAATGAACAGACATGCAATGACACAAGTGGATCCTTATGTCTGGTTCATGAAAAGAACAGACATGCAATGACACTGGGTGTGGTTCATGAAAAGAACAAACATGCACTAACACTTGTGTGGTTCATGAAAAGAATAGACATGCAATGACACTAGTGGATCCTTATGTGGTTCATGAAAAGAACAGACATGCAATGACACTGGTGGATCCTTATGTGGTTTGTTTAGAAGAACACGCATGCAATAACACTGGGTGTGGTTCATGAAAAGAACAGACATGCAATGCCACTGGTGGATCCTTATGTGGTTTGTTTAGAGGAACAGACATGCAACAACACCGGTGGATCCACGTGTGGTTCATGAGAAGAACACACATCCAATGACACTAGTAGATCCTTATGTGTTTCATGAAAAGAACAGACATGCAGTGACACCAGGTGTGTTTCATGAAAAGAATAGACATGCAATGACACTAGGTGTGGTTCATGAAAAGAACAGACATGCAATGACACCGATGGATCCTTATGTGGTTCATGAAAAGAAGAGACATGCAATGACACTGGTGGATCCTTATGTGGTTCATGAAAAGAACAGACATGCAAGGACACTGGTAGAACCTTATGTGGTTCATGAAAAGAACATACATGAAGTGACACTGGGTGTGGTTCATGAAAAGAATAGACATGCAGTGACACTGATGGATCCTTATGTGGTTCATGAAAAGAACAGACATGCAATGACACTGCTGGATCCTTATGTGGTTTGTTTAGAAAAACACGCATGCAATGACACTGGGTGTGGTTCATGAAAAGAACAGACATGCAATGACACTGGTGGATCCTTATGTGGTTTGTTTAGAGGAACAAACATGCAATGACACCGGTGGATCCTTATGTGGTCTATCTAGAGGAACACACATGCAATGACACCAGGTGTGGTTCATGAAAAGAACAGACATGCAATGACTTATGTGGTTTGTTTAGAAGAACACACATGCAATGACACTGGGTGTGGTTCATGAAAAGAACAGACAAGCAATGACACTAGTGGATCCTTATATGGTTTGTTTAGAAGAACACACATGCAATGACACTGGGTGTGGTTCATGAAAAGAACAGACACGCAATGACACTAGTCGATCCTTATGTGGTTTGTTTAGAGGAACAGACATGCAAATACACCGGTGGATCCACGTGTGCTTCATGAGAAGAACACACATCCAATTTCCCATTGTAGATCCTTATGTGGTTCCTGAAAAGAACAGACATGTAATGACACCGTGTGTGGTTCATGAAAAGAACAGACATGCAATGACACTAGGTGTGGTTCATGAAAAGAACAGACATGCAATCACACTGGTGGATCCTTATGTGGTTCAAGAAAAGAACAGACATGCAATGACACTGGTGGATCCTTATGTGGTTCATGAAATGAACAGACATGCAATGACACAAGTGGATCCTTATGTCTGGTTCATGAAAAGAACAGACATGCAATGACACTGGGTGTGGTTCATGAAAAGAACAAACATGCACTAACACTTGGAGTGGTTCATGAAAAGAATAGACATGAAATGACACTGGTGGATCCTTATGTGGTTCATGAAAAGAACAGACATGCAATGACACTGGTGGATCCTTATGTGGTTTGTTTAGAAGAACACGCATGCAATAACACTGGGTGTGGTTCATGAAAAGAACATACATGCAATGCCACTGGTGGATCCTTATGTGGTTTGTTTAGAGGAACAGACATGCAATGACACCGGTGGATCCACGTTTGGTTCATGAGAAGAACACACATCCAATAACACTAGTAGATCCTTATGTGTTTCATGAAAAGAACAGACATGCAGTGACACCAGGTGTGTTTCATGAAAAGAACAGACATGCAATGACACTGGGTGTGGTTCATGAAAAGGACAGACATGCAATGACACCGATGGATCCTTATGTGGTTCATGAAAAGAAGAGACATGCAATGACACTGGTGGATCCTTATGTGGTTCATGAAAAGAGAAGAGACATGCAAGGACACTGGTAGAACCTTATGTGGTTCATGAAAAGAACATACATGCAGTGACACTAGGTGTGGTTCATGAAAAGAATAGACATGCACTGACATTGGGTGTGGTTCATGAAAAGAACAGACATGCAATCGCACTGGTGGATCCTTATGTGGTTCATGAAAAGAACAGACATGCAATGATACTGGTGGATCCTTATGTTGTTCATGAAAAGAACACACATGCAATAACACTGGTGGATCCTTATGTGGTTTGTTTAGAAGAACACACATGCAATGACACTCGGTGTGGTTCATGAAAAGAACACACATCCAATGACACTGGTCGATCCTTATGTGGTTTTTTTAGAGGAACAGACATGCAGTGACACTGGTGGATCCTTATGTGGTTTGTTTAGAAGAACACACATGCAATGACACTGGGTGTGGTTCGTGAAAAGACCACACACATCCAATGACACTGGTGGATCCTTATGTGGTTTGTTTAGAGGAACAGAGATGCAATGACACTGGTGGATCATTATGTGATTTGTTGAGAAGAACACACATCCAATGACAATGGTAGATCCTTATGTGGTTCATGAAAAGAACAGACATGCAGTGACACCAGGTGTGTTTCATGAAAAGAACAGACATGCAACGATACTGGGTGTGGCTCATGAAAATAACAGAGATGCAATGACACTGGTGGATCCTTATGTGGTTCATGAAAAGAATAGACATGCAATGATACTGGTGGATCCTTTTGCCGTTCATGAAAAGAACAGACATGCAATGACACTGGTAGATCCTTATGTGGTTCATGAAAAGATCAAACATGAAGTGACACTAGGTGTGGTTCATGAAAAGAACAGACATGCACTGACACTTGGTGTGGTTCATGAAAAGAACAGACATGCAATGACACTGGTGGATCCTTATGTGGTTTGTTTAGAAAAACACGCATGCAATGACAATGGGTGTGGTTCATGAAAGGAACAGACATGCAATGACACTGGTGGATCCTTATGTGCTTTGTTTGGATAAATAGACATGCAATGACACTGGTGGTTCGTTATGTGGTATATCTAGAGGAACACACATGCAATGACACCGGGTGTGGTTCATGAAAAGAACAGACATGCAATGACTTATGCGGTTTGTTTAGAAGAACACACATGCAATGACACTGGGTGTGGTTCATGAAAAGAACAGACAGGCAATGATACTGGTGGATCCTTATGTGGTTTGTTTACAAGAACACACATGCAATGACACTGGGTGTGGTTCATGAAAAGAACAGACACGCAATGACACTAGTCGATCCTTATGTGGTTTGTTTAGAGGAACAGACATGCAAATACACCGGTGGATCCACGTGTGGTTCATGAGAAGAATACACATCCAATGACACTGGTAGATCCTTATGTGGTTCATGAAAAGAACAGACATGCAATGACACCGGGTGTGGTTCATGAAAAGAACAGACATGCAATGACACTAGTTGTGGTTCATGAAAAGAACAGACATGCAATGACACTGGTGGATCCTTATGTGGTTCATGAAAAGAACAGACATGCAATGACACTGGTGGATCCTTATGTGGTTCATGAAAAGAACAGACATGCAATGACACTGGTGGATCCTTATGTGTGGTTCATGAAAAGAACAAACATGCAATGACACTGGGTGTGGTTCATGAAAAGAACATACATGCACTGACACTTGGTGTGGTTCATGAAAAGTACAGACATGCAATGACACTGGTGGATCCTTATGTGGTTCATGAAAAGAACATACATGCAATGACACTGGTGGATCCTTATGTGGTTTGTTTAGAAGAACACGCATGCAATGATAGTAGGTGTGGTTCATGAAAAGAACAGACATGCAATGACACTGGTGGATCCTTATGTGGTTTGTTTAGAGGAACATACATGCAATGACACTGTTGGATCCACGTGTGGTTCATGAGAAGAACACACATCCAATGACACTAGTAGATCCTTATGTGTTTCATGAAAAGAACAGACATGAAGTGACACCGGGTGTGTTTCATGAAAAGAACAGACATGCAATGACACCGGTGGATCCTTATGTTGGTCATGAAAAGAAGAGACATGCAATGACACTGGTGGATCCTTATGTGGTTCCTGAAAAGAACAGACATGCAATGACACTGGTAGATCCTTATGTGGTTCATGAAAAGAACAGACATGCAGTGACACCAGGTGTGGTTCATGAGAAGAACAGACATGCACTGACACTGGGTGTGGTTCATGAAAAGAACAGACATGCAATGACACTGGTGGATCCTTATGTGGTTCATGAAAAGAACAGACATGCAATGACACTGGTGGATCCTTAGGTGGTTCATGAAAAGAACAGACATGCAATGACACTGGTGGATTCTTATGTGGTTTGTTTAGAAGAACACACATGGAAGGACACTGGGTGTGGTTCATAAAAAGAACAGACATGCAATGACACTGGTGGATCCTTATGTGGTTTGTTTAGAGGAACAGACATGCAATTACACCGGTGGATCCACGTGTGGTTCATGAGAAGAACACACATCTAATGACACTGGTAGATCCTTATGTGGTTCATGAAAAGAACTGACATGCAGTGACACTGGGTGTTGTTCATGAAAAGAACAAACACGCAATGACACTGGGTGTGGTTCATGAAAAAAACAGATATGCAATGACACTGGGTGTGGTTCATGAAAAGAACAGACATGCAATGACACTGGTGGATCCTTATGTGGTTCATGAAAAGAACAGACATGCAATGACACTAGTGGATCCTTATGTGGTTCATAAAAAGAACAAACATGCAATGACACTGGTGGATCCTTATGTGTGGTTCATGAAAAGAACAGACATGCAATGACACCGATTGATCCACGTGTGGTTCATGAGAATAACACACATCCAATGACACTGGTGGATCCTTACGTTGTTCATGAAAAGAACTTACATGCAGTGACACCGGGTGTGGTTCATGAAAAGAACAGATAGGCAATGACACTGGTGGATCCTGATGTGGTTTGTTTAGACGAACACACATGCAATGACACCGGTGGATCCACGTGTGGTTCATGACAAGAACACACATCCAATGACACTGGTAGATCCTTATATGATTCATGAAAAGAACTGACATGTAGTGACACTGGGTGTGGTTCATGAAAAGAACAGACAGGCAATGACACTAGTGGATTCTTATGTGGTTTGTTTAGAAGAACACACATGCAATGACACTGGGTGTGGTTCGTGAAAAGAACAGACACGCAATGACACTGGTCGATCTTGATGTGGTTTGTTTAGAGGAACAGACATGCAATGACACAGGTGGATCTACGTGTGGTTCATGAGAAGAACACACATTCAATGACACTGGTAGATCCTTATGTGGTTCATGAAAAGAACAGACATGCAATGACACCGGGTGTGGTTCATGAAAAGAATAGACATGCAATGAATCTGGGTGTGGTTCATGAAAAGAACAGACATGCAATGACACTGGTTGATCCTTATGTGGTTCATGAAAATAACAGAAATGCAATGACATTGGTGGATCCTTATGTGTGGTTCATGAAAAGAACAAACATGGAATGACACTAGTCTGGTTCACAAAAAGAACAAACATACACTGACACTTGGTGTGGTTCATGAAAAGAACAGACATGCAATGACACTGGTGGATCCTTATGTGGTTTGTTTAGAAGAACACGCATGCAATGACACTGGGTGTGGTTCATCAAAAGAACAGACATGCAATGACACTGGTGGATCCTTATGTGGTTTGTTTAGAGGAACAAACATGCAATGACACCGGTGGATCCACGTGTGGTTCATCAGAAGAACACACATCCAATGACACTGGTAGATCCTTATGTGGTTCATGAAAAGAACAGACATGTAGTGACACCGGGTGTGTTTCATGAAAAGAGCAGACATGCAATGACACTGGATGTGGTTCATGAAAAGAACAGACATGCAATGACACCAGTGGATCCTTATGTGGTTCATGAAAAGAAGATACATGCAATGACACTGGTCGATCCTTATGTGGTTCATGAAAAGAGCAGACATGCAATGACACTGGATGTGGTTCATGAAAAGAACAGACATGCAATGACACCAGTGGATCCTTATGTGGTTCATGAAAAGAAGATACATGCAATGACACTGGTCGATCCTTATGTGGTTCATGAAAAGAGCAGACATGCAATGACACTGGTAGATCCTTATGTGGTTCATGAAAAGAACAGACATGCAGTGACACTGGATGTGTTCAAGAAAAGAATAGACATGCACTGACACTGGGTGTGGTTCATGAAAAGAACAGACATGCAATGACACTGGTGGATCCTTGTGTGGTTCATGAAAAGAATAGACATGCAATGACACTGGTGGATCCTTATGTGGTTTGTTTAGAAGAACACGCATGCAATGACACTGGTTGTGGCTCATGAAAAGAACACACATCCAATGACACTGGTGGATCCTTATGTGGTTTGTTTAGAGGAACAGACATGCAATGACACCGTTAGATCCATCTGTGGTTCATGAGAAGAACACACATACAATGACCCTGGTGGAACCTTATGTGGTTTGTTTAGAGGAACAAACATGAAATAACACCGGTGGATACTTATGTGGTCTGTCTAGAGGAACACACATGCAATGACACCGGGTGTGGTTCATGAAAAGAACAGACATGCAATGAATTATGTGGTTTGTTTAGAAGAACACACATGCAATGGCACTGGGTGTGGTTCATGAAAAGAAGAGACAGGCAATGATACTGGTGGATCCTTATGTGGTTCATGAAAAGAACAGACATGCAATGACACTGGTGGATCCTTAGGTGGTTCATGAAAAGAACAGACATGCAATGACACTGGTGGATCCTTAGGTGGTTCATGAAAAGAACAGACATGCAATAACACTGGTGGATCCTTATGTCGTTTGTTTAGAAAAACACACATGCAAGTACACTGGGTGTGGTTCATGAAAATAACAGACATGCAATGACACTGGTGGATCCTTATGTGGTTTGTTTAGAGGAACAGACATGCAATTACACTGGTGGATCCACGTGTGGTTCATGAGAAGAACACACATCTAATGACACTGGTAGATCCTTATGTGGTTCATGAAAAGAACTGACATGCAGTGACACTGGGTGTGGTTCATGAAAAGAACAGACACGCAATGACACTGGGTGTGGTTCATGAAAAGAATAGACATGCAATGACACTAGGTGTGGTTCATGAAAAGAACAGACATGCAATGACACTGGTGGATCCGTATGTGGTTCATGAAAAGAACACACATGCAATGACACTGGTGGATCCTTATGTGGTTCATGAAAAGAACAAACATGCAATGACACTGGTGGATCCTTATGTGTGGTTCATGAAAAGAACAGACATGCAATGACACCGGTGGATCCACGTGTGGTTCATGAGAAGAACACACATCCAATGACACCGGTGGATCCTTATGTGGTTCATGAAAAGAACTTACATGCAGTGACACCGGGTGTGGTTCATGAAAAGAACAGACATGCAATGACACCGGTGGATCCTTATGTGGTTTGTTTAAAAGAACAGACATGCAATGACACCGGTGGATCCACGTGTGGTTCATGATAAGAACACACATCCAATGACACTGGTAGATCCTAATATGTTTCATGAAAAGAACTGACATGTAGTGACACTGGGTGTGGTTCATGAAAAGAACAGACAGGCAATGACACTGGTGGATCCTTATGTGGTTTGTTTAGAAGAACACACATGCAATGACACTGGGTGTGGTTCGTGAAAAGAACAGACATGGAATGACACCGGTGGATCTACGTGTGGTTCATGAGAAGAACACACATTCAATGACACTGGTAGATCCTTATGTGGTTCATGAAAAGAACAGACATGCAATGACACCGGGTGTGGTTCATGAAAAGAACATACATGCAATGACACTAGGTGTGGTTCATGAAAAGAACAGACATGCAATGACACTGGTGGATCCTTATGTTGTTCATGAAAATAACAGACATGAATTGACACTGGTAGATCCTTATGTGGTTCATGAAAAGAACAGACATGCAATGACACCGGGTGTGGTTCATGAAAAGAACAGACATGCAATGACACTAGGTGTGGTTCATGAAAAGAACAGACATGCAATGACATTGGGTGTGGTTCATGAAAAGAACAGACATGCAATGACACTGGTGGATCCTTATGTGGTTCATGAAAATAACAGAAATGCAATGACACTGGTGGATCCTTATGTGTGGTTCATGAATAGAACAGACATGCAATCACACCGGTGGATCCACGTGCGGTTCATGAGAAGAACACACATCCAATGACACTGGTGGATCCTTATGTGGTTCGTGAAAAGAACTTACATGCAGTGACACCAGGTGTGGTTCATGAAAACAACAGACATGCAATGACACCGGTGGATCCTTATGTGGTTTGTTTAGAGGAACAGACATGCAATGACACCGGTGGATCCGCGTGTGGTTCATGAGAACAACACACATCCAATAACACTGGTAGATCCTTATATGGTTCATGAAAAGAACTGACATGTAGTGACACTAGGTGTGGTTCATGAAAAGAACAACCAGCCAATGACACTGGTGGATCCTTATGTGGTTTGTTTAGAAGAACACACATGCGATGACACTGGGTGTGGTTCGTGAAAAGAACAGACACGCAATGACACTGGTCGATCCTTATGTGGTTTGTTTAGAGGAACAGACATGCAATGACACCGGTGGATCTACGTGTGGTTCATGAGAAGAACACACATTCAATGACACTGGTAGATCCTTATGTGGTTCATGAAAAGAACAGACATGCAATGACACCGGGTGTGGTTCATGAAAAGAACAGACATGCAATGACACTAGGTGTGGTTCATGAAAAGAACAAACATGCAATGACACTGGTGGATCCTTATGTGGTTCATGAAAATAACAGACATGCAATGACACTGGTAGATCCTTATGTGGTTCATGAAAAGAACAGACATGCAATGACACCGGGTGTGGTTCATGAAAAGAACAGACATGCAATGACACTGGGTGTGGTTCATGAAAAGAACAGACATGCAATGACACTGGTGGATCCTTATGTGGTTCATGAAAATAACAGAAATGCAATGACACTGGTGGATCGTTATGTGTGGTTCATGAAAAGAACAGACATGCAATGACACTAGTGTGGTGCATAAAAAGAACAAACATACACTGACACTTGGTGTGGTTCATGAAAAGAACAGACATGCAATGACACTAGTGGATCCTTATGTGGTTTGTTTAGAAGAACACGCATGCAATGACACTGGGTGTGGTTCATGAAAAGAACAGACATGCAATGACACTGGTGGATCCTTATGTGGTTTGTTTAGATTAACAGACATGCAATGACACCGGTGGTTCCACGTGTGGTTCATGAGAAGAACACACATCCAATGACACTGGTAGATCCTTATGTGGTTCATGAAAAGAACTGACATGCAGTGACACCGGGTGTGGTTCATGAAAAGAACAGACATGCAATGCCACTGGGTGTGGTTCATGAAAAGAACAGACATGCAATGACACTGGTAGATCCTTATGTGGTTCATGAAAATAACAGACATGCAATGACACTGGTAGATCCTTATGTGGTTCATGAAAAGAACAGACATGCAATGACACCGGGTTTGGTTCATGAAAAGAACATACATGCAATGACACTGGGTGTGGTTCATGAAAAGAACAGACATGCAATGATACTAGTGGATCCTTATGTGGTTCATGAAAATAACAGACATGCAATGACACTGGTAGATCCTTATGTGGTTCATGAAAAGAACAGACATGCAATGACACCGGGTGTGGTTCATGAAAAGAACATACATGCAATGACACTGGGTGTGGTTCATGAAAAGAATAGACATGCCATGACACAGGTGGATCCTTATGTGGTTCATGAAAATAACAGAAATGCAATGACACTGGTGGATCCTTATGTGTGGTTCATGAAAAGAACAGACATGCAATGACACTAGTGTGGTGCATAAAAAGAACAAACATGCACTGACACTTTGTGTGGTTCATGAAAAGAACAGACATGCAATGACACTAGTGGATCCTTATGTGGTTTGTTTAGAAGAACACGCATGCAATGACACTGGGTGTGGTTCATGAAAAGAACAGACATGCAATGACACTGGTGGATCCTTATGTGGTTTGTGTAGAGGAACAGACATGCAATGACACCGGTGGATCCACGTGTGGTTCATGAGAAGAACACACATCCAATGACACTGGTAGATCCTTGTGTGGTTCATGAAATGAACTGACATGCAGTGACACTGGGTGTGGTTCATGAAAAGAACAGACATGCAATGACACTAGGTGTGGTTCATGAAAAGAACAGACATGCAATGACACTGGTGGATCGTTATGTGGTTCATGAAAAGAACAGACATGCAATGACACTGGTGGATCCTTATGTGGTTCATGAAAAGAACAAACATGCAATGACACTGGTAGATCCTTATGTGGTTCATGAAAAGAACAGACATGTAGTGACACCGGGTGTGTTTCATGAAAAGAACAGACATGCAATGACATTGGGTGTGGTTCATGAAAAGAACAGACATGCAATGACACCAGTGTATCCGTATGTGGTTCATGAAAAGAAGAGACATGCAATGACACTGGTGGATCCTTATGTGGTTCATGAATAGTACAGACATGCAATGGCACTGGTAGATCCTTATGTGGTTCATGAAAAGAACAGACATGCAGTGACACCATTGGATCCTTATGTGGTTCATGAAAAGAAGGGACATGCAATGACACTGGTGGATCCTTATGTGGTTTGTTTAGAGGAACAAACATGCAATGACACCGGTGGATCCACGTGTGGTTCATGAGAAGAACACACATCCAATGACACTGGTAGATCATTATGTGGTTCATGAAAAGAACTGACATGCAGTGACACTAGGTGTGGTTCATGAAAAGAACAGACATGCAATGCCACTAGGTGTGGTTCATGAAAAGAACAAACATGCAATGACACTGGTAGATCCTTATGTGGTTCATGAAAAGAACAGACATGCAATGACACCGGGTGTGGTTCATGAAAAGAACATACATGCAATGGCACTGGGTGTGGTTCATGAAAATAACAGACATGCAATGACACTAGTGGATCCTTATGTGGTTCATGAAAATAACAGACATGCAATGACACTGGTAGATCCTTATGTGGTTCATGAAAAGAACAAATATGCAATGACACTGGGTGTGGTTCATGAAAAGAACATACATGCAATGACACTGTGTGTGGTTCATGAAAAGAACAGACATGCCATGACACTGGTGGATCCTTATGTGGTTCATGAAAATAACAGAAATGCAATGACACTGGTGGATCCTTATGTGTGGTTCATGAAAAGAACAGACATGCAATGACACTAGTGTGGTGCATAAAAAGAACAAACATGCACTGACACTTTGTGTGGTTCATGAAAAGAACAGACATGCAATGACACTAGTGGATCCTTATGTGGTTTGTTTAGAAGAACACGCATGCAATGACACTGGGTGTGGTTCATGAAAAGAACAGACATGCAATGACACTGGTGGATCCTTATGTGGTTTGTGTAGAGGAACAGACATGCAATGACACCGGTGGATCCATGTGTGGTTCATGAGAAGAACACACATCCAATGACACTGGTAGATCCTTCTGTGGTTCATGAAATGAACTGACATGCAGTGACACTCGGTGTGGTTCATGAAAAGAACAGACATGCAATGACACTGGGTGTGGTTCATGAAAAGAATAGACATGCAATGACACTGGTGGATCGTTATGTGGTTCATGAAAAGAACAGACATGCAATGACACTGGTGGATCCTTATGTTGTTCATGAAAAGAACAAACATGCAATGACACTGGTAGATCCTTATGTGGTTCATGAAAAGAACAGACATGTAGTGACACCGGGTGTGTTTCATGAAAAGAACAGACATGCAATGACATTGGGTGTGGTTCATGAAAAGAACAGACATGCAATGACACCAGTGGATCCTTATGTGGTTCATGAAAAGAAGAGACATGCAATGACACTGGTGGATCCTTATGTGGCTCATGAATAGTACAGACATGCAATGGCACTGGTAGATCCTTATGTGGTTCATGAAAAGAACAGACATGCAGTGACACCAGTGGATCCTTATGTGGTTCATGAAAAGAAGGGACATGCAATGACACTGGTGGATCCTTATGTGGTTCATGAAAAGAACAGAGATGCAATGACACTGGTAGATCCTTATGTGGTTCATGAAAAGAACAGACATGCAGTGACACTGGATGTGGTTCATGAAAAGAACATACATGCATTGACACTGGGTGTGGTTCATGAAAAGAACAGACATGCAATGACACTGGTGGATCCATATTTGGTTCATGAAAAGAACAGACTTGCAACGACACTGGTGGATCCTTATGTGGTTTGTTTAGAAGAACACGCATGCAATGACACTGGGTGTGGTTCATGAAAAGAACACACATCCAATGACACTCGTGGATCCTTATGTGGTTTGTTTAGAGGAACAAACATGCAATGACACCGGTGGATCCATCTGTGGTTCATGAGAAGAACACACATACAATGACTCTGGTGGATCCTTATGTGGTTTGTTTAGAGGAACACACATGCAATGACACCGGGTGTGGTTCATGAAAAGAACAGACATGCAATGACTTATGCGGTTTGTTTAGAAGAACACACATGAAATGGCACTGGGTTTTGGTTCATGAAAAGAACAAACAAGCAATGATACCGGTGGATCCTTATGTGGTTTGTTTAGAAGAACACACATGCAATGACACTGGGTGTGGTTCATGAAAAGAACAGACACGGAATGACTCTGGTGGATCCTTATGTGGTTTGTTTAGAGGAACAGACATGCAATGATACCGGTGGATCCACGTGTGGTTCATGAGAAGAACACACATCCAATGACACTGGTAGATCCTTATGTGGTTCCTAAAAAGAACAGACATGCAATGACACCGGGTGTGGTTCATGAAAAGAACAGACATGCAATGACACTAGGTGTGGTTCATGAAAAGAACAGATATGCAATGACACTGGTGGATCGTTATGTGGTTCATGAAAAGAACACACATGCAATGACACTGGTGGATCCTTATGTGGTTCATGAAAAGAACAAACATGCAATGACACTAGTGGATCCTTATGTGTGGTTCATGAAAAGAACAGACATGCAATGACACCGGTGGATCCACGTGTGGTTCATGAGAAGAACACACATCCAATGACACTAGTGGATCCTTATGTGGTTCATGAAAAGAACTTACATGCAGTGACACCGGGTGTGGTTCATGAAAAGAACAGACATGCAATGACACCGGTGGATCCTTATGTGGTTTGTTTAAAGGAACAGACATGCAATGACACCGGTGGATCCACGTGTGGTTCATGAGAAGAACACACATCCAATGACACTGGTAGATCCGTATATGGTTCATGAAAAGAACTGACATGTAGCGACACTGGGTGTGGTTCATGAAAAGAACAGACAGGCAATGACACTGGTGGATCCTTATGTGGTTTGTTTAGAAGAACACACATGCAATGACACTGGGTGTGGTTCATGAAAAGAACAGACACGCAATGACACTGGTCGATCCTTATGTGGTTTATTTAGAGGAACAGACATGCAATGACACCGGTGGATCTACGTGTGGTTCATGAGAAGAACACACATTCAATGACACTGGTAGATCCTTATGTGGTTCATGAAAAGAACAGACATGCAATGACACCGGGTGTGGTTCATGAAAAGAACATACATGCAATGACACTGGGTGTGGTTCATGA
Source organism: Avena sativa (assembly GCA_916181665.1). Lineage (NCBI taxonomy): Eukaryota > Viridiplantae > Streptophyta > Magnoliopsida > Poales > Poaceae > Avena > Avena sativa. The sequence continues at coordinate 533,837,299 of OV702289.1, read as the reverse complement.
AAAGAACAGACATGCAATGACCCTGGTGGATCCTTATGTGGTTCATGAAAATAACAGACATGCAATGACACTGGTAGATCCTTATGTGGTTCATGAAAAAGAACAGACATGCAATGACACCGGGTGTGGTTCATGAAAAGAACAGACAAATGACACTGGGTGTGGTTCATGAAAAGAACAGACATGCAATGACACTGGGTGTGGTTCATGAAAAGAACAGACATGCAATGACACAGGTGGATCCTTATGTGGTTCATGAAAATAACAGAAATGCAATGACACTGGTGGATCCTTATGTGTGGTTCATGAAAAGAATAGACATGCAATGACACCGGTGGATCCACGTGTGGTTCATGAGAAGAACACACATCCAATGACACTGGTGGATCCTTATGTGGTTCATGAAAAGAACTTACATGCAGTGACACCGGGTGTGGTTCATGAAAACAACAGACATGCAATGACACCGGTGGATCCTTATGTGGTTTGTTTAGAGGAACAGACATGCAATGACACCGGTGGATCCACGTGTGGTTCATGAGAAGAACACACATCCAATAACACTGGTAGATCCTTATATGGTTCATGAAAAGAACTGACCTGCAGTGACACTAGGTGTGGTTCATGAAAAGAACAGACAGCCAATGACACTGGTGGATCCTTATGTGGTTTGTTTAGAAGAACACACATGCAATGACACTGGGTGTGGTTCGTGAAAAGAACAGACACGCAATGACACTGGTCGATCCTTATGTGGTTTGTTTAGAGGAACATACATGCAATGACACCGATGGATCTACGTGTGGTTCATGAGAAGAACACACATTCAATGACACTGGTAGATCCTTATGTGGTTCATGAAAAGAACAGACATGCAATGACACCGGGTGTGGTTCATGAAAAGAACAGACATGCAATGACACTGGGTGTGGTTCATGAAAAGAACAGACATGCAATGACACTAGTGGATCCTTATATGGTTCATGAAAATAACAGACATGCAATGACACTGGTAGATCCTTATGTGGTTCATGAAAAGAACAGACATGCAATGACACCGGGTGTGGTTCATGAAAAGAACAGAAATGCAATGACACTGGGTGTGGTTCATGAAAAGAACATACATGCAATGACACTGGTGGATCCTTATGTGGTTCATGAAAATACAGAAATGCAATGACACTGGTGGATCCTTATGTGTGGTTCATGAAAAGAACAGACCTGCAATGACACTAGTGTGGTGCATAAAAAGAACAAACATGCACTAACACTTGGTGTGGTTCATGAAAAGAATAGATATGCAATGACACTGGTGGATCCTTATGTGGTTTGTTTAGAAGAACACGTATGCAATGACACTGGGTGTGGTTCATGAAAAGAACAGACATGCAATGACACTGGGTGTGGTTCATGAAAAGAAGAGACATGCAATGACACTGGTGGATCCTTATGTGGTTCATGAAAAGAATAGACATGCAATAACACTGGTAGATCCTTATGTGGTTCATGAAAAGAACAAACATGCAAAGACACTGGTAGATCCTTATGTGGTTTGTTTAGAAGAACACACATGCAATGACACTGGGTGTGGTTCATGAAAAGAACAAACATGGAATGACACTGGTGGATCCTTATGTGGTTTGTTTCGAGGAAGATACATGCAATTACACCGGTGGATCCATGTGTGGTACATGAGAAGAACACACATCCAATGACACTAGTAGATCCTTATGTGTTTCATGAAAAGAACAGACATGAAGTGACACCGGGTGTGTTTCATGAAAAGAACAGACATGCACTGACACTGGGTGTGGTTCATGAAAAGAATAGACATGCAATGACACCGGTGGATCCTTATGTGGTTCATGAAAAGAAGAGACATGCAATGACACTAGTGGATCCTTATTTGGTTCATGAAAAGAACAGACATGCAAGGACACTCGTAGATCCTTATGTGGTTCATGAAAAGAACAGACATGCAGTGACACTAGGTGTGGTTCATGAAAAGAATAGACATGCACTGACACTGGGTGTGGTTCATGAAAAGAACAGACATGCAATGACACTGGTGGATCCTTATGTGGTTCATGAAAAGAACAGACATGCAATGACACTGGTGGATCCTTATGTTGTTCATGAAAAGAACAGGCATGCAATAACACTGGTGGATCCTTAGGTGGTTTGTTTAGAAGAACACGCATGCAATGACACTGGGTGTGGTTCATGAAAAGAACACACATCCAATGACACTGGTCGATCCTTATGTGGTTTGTTTAGAGGAACAGACATGCAGTGACACTGGTAGATCCTTATGTGGTTTGTTTAGAAGAACACACATGCAATAACACTGGGTGTGGTTCGTGAAAAGAACACACATCCAATGACACTGGTGGATCCTTATGTGGTTTGTTTAGAGGAACAGAGATGCAATGACACCGGTGGATCATTATGTGATTTGTTGAGAAGAACACACATCCAATGACACTGTTAGATCCTTATGTGGTTCATGAAAAGAACAGACATGCAGTGACACCGGGTGTGTTTCATGAAAAGAACAGACATGCACTGACACTGGGTGTGGTTCATGAAAACAACAGACATGCAATGACACCGGTGGATCCTTATGTGGTTCATGAAAAGAAGAGACATGCAATGACACTAGTGGATCCTTATGTGGTTCATGAAAAGAACAGACATGCAAGGACACTCGTAGATCCTTATGTGGTTCATGAAAAGAACAGACATGCAGTGACACTAGGTGTGGTTCATGAAAAGAATAGACATGCACTGACACTGGGTGTGGTTCATGAAAAGAACAGACATGCAAAGACACTGGTGGATCCTTATGTGGTTCATGAAAAGAACAGACATGCAATGACACTGGTGGATCCTTATGTTGTTCATGAAAAGAACAGGCATGCAATAACACTGGTGGATCCTTAGGTGGTTTGTTTAGAAGAACACGCATGCAATGACACTGGGTGTGGTTCATGAAAAGAACACACATCCAATGACACTGGTCGATCCTTATGTGGTTTGTTTAGAGGAACAGACATGCAGTGACACTGGTAGATCCTTATGTGGTTTGTTTAGAAGAACACACATGCAATGACACTGGGTGTGGTTCGTGAAAAGAACACACATCCAATGACACTGGTGGATCCTTATGTGGTTTGTTTAGAGGAACAGAGATGCAATGACATCGTTGGATCATTATGTGATTTGTTGAGAAGAACACACATCCAATGACACTGTTAGATCCTTATGTGGTTCATGAAAAGAACAGACATGCAGTGACACCGGGTGTGTTTCATGAAAAGAACAGACATGCAATGATACTGGGTGTGGTTCATGAAAAGAACAGAGATGCATTGACACTGGTGGATCCTTATGTGGTTCATGAAAAGAATAGACAGCAATGACACTGGTGGATCCTTATGTCGTTCATGAAAAGAAAATACATGCAATGACACTGGTAGATCCTTATGTGGTTCATGAAAAGAACAAACATGAAGTGACACTTGGTGTGGTTCATGAAAAGAACAGACATGCAATGACACCGGGTGTGGTTCCTGAAAAGAACAGACATGCAATGACACTGGGTGTGATTCATGAAAAGAACATACATGCAATGACACTGGGTGTGGTTCATGAAAAGAACAGACATGCAATGACACTAGTGGATCCTTATGTGGTTCATGAAAATAACAGACATGCAATGACACTGGTAGATCCTTATGTGGTTCATGAAAAGAACAGACATGCAATAACACCGGGGGTGGTTCATGAAAAGAACATACATGCAATGACACTGGGTGTGGTTCATGAAAAGAACAGACATGCCATGACACTGGTGGATCCTTATGTGGTTCATGAAAATAACAGAAATGCAATGACACTAGTGGATCCTTATGTGTGGTTCATGAAAAGAACAGACATGCAATGACACTATTGTGGTGCATAAAAATAACAAACATGCACTGACACTTGGTGTGGTTCATGAAAAGAACAGACATGCAATGACACTGGTGGATCCTTATGTGGTTTGTTTAGAAGAACACGCATGCAATGACACTGGTTGTGGTTCATGAAAAGAACAGACATGCAATGACACTGGTGGATCCTTATGTGGTTTGTTTAGAGGAACAGACATGCAATGACACCGGTGGATCCACGTGTGGTTCATGAGAAGAACACACATCCAATGACACTGGTAGATCCTTATGTGGTTCATGAAATGAACTGACATGAAGTGACACTGGGTGTGGTTCATGAAAAGAACAGACATGCAATGACACTGGGTGTGGTTCATGAAAAGAATAGACATGCAATGACACTGGTGGATCGTTATCTGGTTCATGAAAAGAACAGACATGCAATGACACTGGTGGATCCTTATGTGGTTCATGAAAAGAACAAACATGCAATGGCACTGGTAGATCCTTATGTGGTTCATGAAAAGAACAGACATGTAGTGACACCGGGTGTGTTTCATGAAAAGAACAGACATGCAATGCCATTGGATGTGGTTCATGAAAAGAACAGACATGCAATGACACCAGTGGATCCTTATGTGGTTCATGAAAAGAAGAGATATGCAATGACACTGGTGGATCCTTATGTGGTTCATGAATAGAACAGACATGCAATGGCACTGGTAAATCCTTATGTGGTTCATGAAAAGAACAGACATGCAGTGACACCAGTTGATCCTTATGTGGTTCATGAAAAGAAGGGACATGCAATGACACTGGTGGATCCTTATGTGGTTCATGAAAAGAACAGAGATGCAATGACACTGGTAGATCCTTATGTGGTTCATGAAAAGAACAGACATGCAGTGACACTGGATGTGGTTCATGAAAAGAACAGACATGCACTGACACTGGGTGTGGTTCATGAAAAGAACAGACATGCAATGACACTGGTGGATCCATATTTGGTTCATGAAAAGAATAGACTTGCAACGACACTGGTGGATCCTTATGTGGTTTGTTTAGAAGAACACGCATGCAATGACACTGGGTGTGGTTCATGAAAAGAACACACATCCAATGACACTCGTGGATCCTTATGTGGTTTGTTTAGAGGAACAAACATGCACTGACACTTGGTGTGGTTCATGAAAAGAACAGACATGCAATGACACTGGTGGATCCTTATGTGGTTTGTTTAGAAGAACATGCATGCAATGACACTGGGTGTGGTTAATGAAAAGAACAGACATGCAATGACACTGGTGGATCCTTATGTGGTTTGTGTAGAGGAACAGACATGCAATGACACCGGTGGATCCACGTGTGGTTCATGAGAAGAACACACATCCAATGACACTGGTAGATCCTTATGTGGTTCATGAAATGAACTGACATGCTGTGACACTGGGTGTGGTTCATGAAAAGAACAGACATGCAATGACACTGGGTGTGGTTCATGAAAAGAACACACATCCAATGACACTCGTGGATCCTTATGTGGTTTGTTTAGAGGAACAAACATGCACTGACACTTGGTGTGGTTCATGAAAAGAACAGACATGCAATGACACTGGTGGATCCTTATGTGGTTTGTTTAGAAGAACATGCATGCAATGACACTAGGTGTGGTTAATGAAAAGAACAGACATGCAATGACACTGGTGGATCCTTATGTGGTTTGTGTAGAGGAACAGACATGCAATGACACCGGTGGATCCACGTGTGGTTCATGAGAAGAACACACATCCAATGACACTGGTAGATCCTTATGTGGTTCATGAAATGAACTGACATGCTGTGACACTGGGTGTGGTTCATGAAAAGAACAGACATGCAATGACACTGGGTGTGGTTCATGAAAAGAACAGACATGCAATGACACTGGTGGATCGTTATGTGGTTCATGAAAAGAACAGACATGCAATGACACTGGTGGATCCTTATGTGGTTCATGAAAAGAACACACATGCAATGACACTGGTAGATCCTTATGTGGTTCATGAAAAGAACAGACATGTAGTGACACCGGGTGTGTTTCATGAAAAGAACAGACATGCAATGACATTGGGTGTGGTTCATGAAAAGAACAGACATGCAATGACACTGGTGGATCCTTATGTGGTTCATGAAAATAACAGAAATGCAATGACACTGGTGGATCCTTATGTGTGGTTCATGAAAAGAACAGACATGCAATGACACTGGTGGATCCTTATGTGGTTTGTTTAGAGGAACAGACATGCAATGACACCGGTGGATCCACGTGTGGTTCATGAGAAGAACACACATCCAATAACACTGGTAGATCCTTATATGGTTCATGAAAAGAACTGACCTGCAGTGACACTAGGTGTGGTTCATGAAAAGAACAGACAGCCAATGACACTGGTGGATCCTTATGTGGTTTGTTTAGAAGAACACACATGCAATGACACTGGGTGTGGTTCGTGAAAAGAACAGACACGCAATGACACTGGTCGATCCTTATGTGGTTTGTTTTAGAGGAACAGACATGCAATGACACCGATGGATCTACGTGTGGTTCATGAGAAGAACACACATTCAATGACACTGGTAGATCCTTATGTGGTTCATGAAAAGAACAGACATGCAATGACACCGGGTGTGGTTCATGAAAAGAACAGACATGCAATGACACTGGGTGTGGTTCATGAAAAGAACAGACATGCAATGACACTGGTGGATCCTTATATGGTTCATGAAAATAACAGACATGCAATGACACTGGTAGATCCTTATGTGGTTCATGAAAAGAACAGACATGCAATGACACCGGGTGTGGTTCATGAAAAGAACAGAAATGCAATGACACTGGGTGTGGTTCATGAAAAGAACAGACATGCCATGAAACTGGTGGATCCTTATGTGGTTCATGAAAATAACAGAAATGCAATGACACTGGTGGATCCTTATGTGTGGTTCATGAAAAGAACAGACATGCAATGACACTAGTGTGGTGCATAAAAAGAACAAACATGCACTGACACTTGGTGTGGTTCATGAAAAGAACAGACATCCAATGACACTGGTGGATCCTTATGTGGTTTGTTTAGAAGAACACGCATGCAATGACACTGGGTGTGGTTCATGAAAAGAACAGACATGCAATGACACTGGTGGATCCTTATGTGGTTTGTGTAGAGGAACAGACATGCAATGACACCGGTGGATCCACGTGTGGTTCATGAGAAGAACACACATCCAATGACACTGGTAGATCCTTATGTGGTTCATGAAATGAACTGACATGCAGTGACACTGGGTGTGGTTCATGAAAAGAACAGACATGCAATGACACTGGGTGTGGTTCATGAAAAGAACAGACATGCAATGACACTGGTGGATCGTTATGTGGTTCATGAAAAGAACAGACATGCAATGACACTGGTGGATCCTTATGTGGTTCATGAAAAGAACACACATGCAATGACACTGGTAGATCCTTATGTGGTTCATGAAAAGAACAGACATGTAGTGACACCGGGTGTGTTTCATGAAAAGAACAGACATGCAATGACATTGGGTGTGGTTCATGAAAAGAACAGACATGCAATGACACCAGTGGATCCTTATGTGGTTCATGAAAGGAAGAGACATGCAATGACACTAGTGGATCCTTATGTGGTTCATGAATAGTACAGACATGCAATGGCACTGGTAGATCCTTATGTGGTTCATGAAAAGAACAGACATGCAGTGACACCAGTGGATCCTTATGTGGTTCATGAAAAGAAGGGACATGCAATGACACTGGTGGATCCTTATGTGGTTCATGAAAAGAACAGAGATGCAATGACACTGGTAGATCCTTATGTGGTTCATGAAAAGAACAGACATGCAGTGACACTGGATGTGGTTCATGAAAAGAACAAACATGCACTGACACTGGGTGTGGTTCATGAAAAGAACAAGCATGCAATGACACTGGTGGATCCATATTTGGTTCATGAAAAGAACAGACTTGCAACGACACTGGTGGATCCTTATGTGGTTTGTTTAGAAGAACACGCATGCAATGACACTAGGTGTGGTTCATGAAAAGAACACACATCCAATGACACTCGTGGATCCTTATGTGGTTTGTTTAGAGGAACAAACATGCAATGACACCAGTGGATCCATCTGTGGTTCATGAGAAGAACACACATACAATGACTCTGGTGGATCCTTATGTGGTTTGTTTAGAGGAACAGACATGCAATGACACCGGTGGATACTTATGTTGTCTGTCTAGAGGAACACACATGCAATGACACCGGGTGTGGTTCATGAAAACAACAGACATGCAATGACTTATGTGGTTTGTTTAGAAGAACACACATGAAATGGCACTGGGTGTGGTTCATGAAAAGAACAAACTAGCAATGATACCGGTGGATCCTTATGTGGTTTGTTTAGAAGAACACACATGCAATGACACTGGGTGTGGTTCATGAAAAGAACAGACACGGAATGACTCTGGTGGATCCTTATGTGGTTTGTTTAGAGGAACAGACATGCAATGACACCGGTGGATCCACGTGTGGTTCATGAGAAAAACACACATCCAATGACACTGGTAGATCCTTATGTGGTTCCTGAACATAACAGACATGCAATGACACCGGGTGTGGTTCATGAAAAGAACAGACATGCAATGACACTAGGTGTGGTTCATGAAAAGAACAGACATGCAATGACACTGGTGGATCCTTATGTGGTTCAAGAAAAGAACAGACATGCAATGACACTGGTGGATCCTTAGGTGGTTCATGAAAAGAACACACATGCAATGACACTGGTGGATCCATGTGTGGTTCATGAAAAGAACAGACACGCAATGACACTGGTGGATCCTTATGTGGTTTGTTTAGAGGAACAGACATGCAATGACACCGGTGGATCCATGTGTGGTTCATGAGAAGAACACACATCCAATGACACTGGTAGATCCTTATGTGGTTCATGAAAAGAACAGACATGCAGTGACACTAGGTGTGGTTCATGAGAAGAACAAACATGCAGTGACACTGGGTGTGGTTCATGAAAAGAACAGACATGCAATGACACTGGTGGATCCTTATGTGGTTCATGAAAAGAACGGACATGCAATGACACTGGTGGATCCTTAGGTGGTTCATGAAAAGAACAGACATGCAATAACACGGTTGGATCCTTATGTGGTTTGTTTAGAAGAACACACATGCAATGACTCTGGGTGTGGTTCATGAAAAGAACAGACACGCAATGACACTGGTAGATCCTTATGTGGTTTGTTTAGAGGAACAGACATGCAATTACACCGGTGGATCCACGTGTGGTTCATGAGAAGAACACACATCTAATGACACTGGGATATGCTTATGTGGTTCATGAAAAGAACTGACATGAAGTGACACTGGGTGTGGTTCATGAAAAGAACAGACACGCAATGACACTGGGTGTGGTTCATGAAAAGAGCAGACATGCAATGACACTGGGTGTGGTTCATGAAAAGAAGAGACATGCAATAACACTGGTGGGTCCTTATGTGGTTCATGAAAAGAATAGACATGCAATGACACTGGTAGATCCTTATGTGGTTCATGAAAAGAACAGACATGCAAAGACACTGGTGGATCCTTATGTGGTTTGTTTAGAAGAACACGCATGCAATGACACTGGGTTTGGTCCATGAAAAGAACAGACATGGAATGACACTGGTGGGTCCTTATGTGGTTTGTTTAGAGGAACATACATGCAATTACACCGGTGGATCCACGTGTGGTTCATGAGAAGAACACACATCCAATGACACTAGTAGATCCTTATGTGTTTCAGGAAATGAACAGACATGCAGTGACACCGGGTGTGTTTCATGAAAAGAACAGACATGCACTGACACAGGGTGTGGTTCATGAAAAGAATAGACATGCAATGACACCGGTGGATCCTTATGTGGTTCATGAAAAGAAGAGACATGCAATGACACTGGTGGATCCTTATGTGGTTCATGAAAAGAACAGACATGCAAGGACACTGGTAGATCCTTATGTGGTTCATGAAAAGAACAGACATGAAGTGACACTGGGTGTGGTTCATGAAAAGAATAGACATGCACTGACACTGGGTGGGGTTCATGAAAAGAACAGACATGCAATGACACTGGTGGATCCTTATGTTGTTCATGAAAAGAACAGACATGCAATAACACTGGTGGATCCTTATGTGGTTTGTTTAGAAGAACACGCATGCAATGACACTGGGTGTGGTTCATGAAAAGAACACACATCCAATGACACTGGTCGATCCTTATGTGGTTTGTTTAGAGGAACAGACATGCAGTGACACTGGTGGATCCTTATGTGGTTTGTTTAGAAGAACACACATGCAATGACACTGGGTGTGGTTTGTGAAAATAACACACATCCAATGACACTGTTGGATCCTTATGTGGTTTGTTTAGAGGAACAGAGATGCAATGACACCGGTGGATCATTATGTGATTTGTTGAGAAGAACTCACATCCAATGACACTGGTAGATCCTTATGTGGTTCATGAAAAGAACAGACATGCAGTGACACCGGGTGTGTTTCATGAAAAGAACAGACATGCAATGATACTGGGTGTAGTTCATGAAAAGAACAGAGATGCAATGACACTGGTGGATCCTTATGTGGTTCATGAAAAGAAGAGACATGCAATGACACTGGTGGATCCTTATGTCGTTCATGAAAAGAACAGACATGCAATGACACTGGTAGATCCTTATGTGGTTCATGAAAAGAACAAACATGAAGTGAAACTTGGTGTGGTTCATGAAAAGGACAGACATGCACTGACACTGGGTGTGGTTTATGAAAAGAACAAACATGCAATGACACTGGTGGATCCTTATGTGGTTTCTTTAGAAAAAACACGCATGCAATGACACTTGGTGTGGTTCATGAAAGGAACAGACATGCAATGACACTGGTGGATCCTTATGTGGTTTCTTCAGAGGAACAGACATGCAATGACACTGGTGGATCCTTATGTGGTCTAACTAGAGGAACACACATGCAATGACATCGGGTGTGGTTCATGAAAACAACAGACATGCAACGACTTATGTGGTTTGTTTAGAAGAACACACATGCAATGACACTAGGTGTGGTTCATGAAAAGAACAGACAGGCAATGAAACTGGTGTATCCTTATGTGGTTTGTTTAGAAGAACAAACATGCAATGACACTGGTGTGGTTCATGAAAAGAACAGACACGCAGTGACACTAGTCGATCCTTATGTGGTTTGTTTAGAGGAACAGACATGTAATACACCGGTGGATCCACGTGTGGTTCATGAGAAGAACACACATCCAATGACACTGGTAGATCCTTATGTGGTTCATGAAAAGAACAGACATGCAATGACACCGGGTGTGGTTCATGAAAAGAACAGACATGCAATGACACTGGGTGTGGTTCATGAAAAGAACATACATGCAATGACACTGGGTGTGGTTCATGAAAAGAACAGACATGCAATGACACTAGTGGATCCTTATGTGGTTCATGAAAATAACAGACATGCAATGACACTGGTAGATCCTTATGTGGTTCATGAAAAGAACAGACATGCAATGACACCGGGTGTGGTTCATGAAAAGAACATACATGCAATGACACTGGGTGTGGTTCATGAAAAGAACAGACATGCCATGACACTGGTGGATCCTTATGTGGTTCATGAAAATAACAGAAATGCAATGACACTGGTGGATCCTTATGTGTGGTTCATGAAAAGAACAGACATGCAATGACACTAGTGTGGTGCATAAAAAGAACAAACATGCACTGACACTTGGTGTGGTTCATGAAAAGAACAGACATGCAATGACACTGGTGGATCCTTATGTGGTTTGTTTAGAAGAACACGCATGCAATGACACTGGTTGTGGTTCATGAAAAGAACAGACATGCAATGACACTGGTGGATCCTTATGTGGTTTGTTTAGAGGAACAGACATGCAATGACACCGGTGGATCCACGTGTGGTTCATGAGAAGAACACACATCCAATGACACTGGTAGATCCTTATGTGGTTCATGAAATGAACTGACATGCAGTGACACTGGGTGTGGTTCATGAAAAGAATAGACATGCAATGACACTGGGTGTGGTTCATGAAAAGAACAGACATGCAATGACACTGGTGGATCGTTATGTGGTTCATGAAAAGAACAGACATGCAATGACACTGGTGGATCCTTATGTGGTTCATGAAAAGAACAGACATGCAATGACACTGGTAGATCCTTATGTGGTTCATGAAAAGAACAGACATGTAGTGACACCGGGTGTGTTTCATGAAAAGAACAGACATGCACTGACACTAGGTGTGGTTCATGAAAAGAACAGACATGCAATGACACTGGTGGATCCATATTTGGTTCATGAAAAGAACAGACTTGCAACGACACTGGTGGATCCTTATGTGGTTTGTTTAGAAGAACACGCATGCAATGACACTGGGTGTGGTTCATGAAAAGAACACACATCCAATGACACTCGTGGATCCTTATGTGGTTTGTTTAGAGGAACAAACATGCAATGACACCGGTGGATCCATCGGTGGTTCATGATAAGAACACACATACAATGACTCTGGTGGATCCTTATGTGGTTTGTTTAGAGGAACAGACATGCAATGACACCGGTGGATACTTATGTTGTCTGTCTAGAGGAACACACATGCAATGACACCGGGTGTGGTTCATGAAAAGAACAGACATGCAATGACTTATGTGGTTTGTTTAGAAGAACACACATGAAATGGCACTGGGTGTGTTTCATGAAAAGAACAAACAAGCAATGATACCGGTGGATCCTTATGTGGTTTGTTTAGAAGAACACACATGCAATGACATTGGGTGTGGTTCATGAAAAGAACAGACACGGAATGACTCTGGTGGATCCTTATGTGGTTTGTTTAGAGGAATAGACATGCAATGACACCGGTGGATCCACGTGTGGTTCATGAGAAGAACACACATCCAATGACACTGGTAGATCCTTATGTGGTTCTTGAAAAGAACAGACATGCAATGACACCGGGTGTGGTTCATGAAAAGAACAGACATGCAATGACACTAGGTGTGGTTCATGAAAAGAACAGACATGCAATGACACTGTCGGATCCTTATGTGGTTCAAGAAAAGAACAGACATGCAATGACACTGGTGGATCCTTAGGTGGTTCATGAAAAGAACACACATGCAATGACACTGGTGGATCCATGTGTGGTTCATGAAAAGAACAGACATGCAATGACACTGGTGGATCCTTATGTGGTTTGTTTAGAGGAACAGACATGCAATGACACCGGTGGATCCACGTGTGGTTCATGAGAAGAACACACATCCAATGACACTGGTAGATCCTTATGTGGTTCATGAAAAGAACAGACATGCAGTGACACTAGGTGTGGTTCATGAGAAGAACAAACATGCAGTGACACTGGGTGTGGCTCATGAAAAGAACAGACATGCAATGACACTGGTGGATCCTTATGTGGTTCATGAAAAGAACGGACATGCAATGACACTGGTGGATCCTTAGGTGGTTCATGAAAAGAACAGACATGCAATAACACTGTTAGATCCTTATGTGGTTTGTTTAGAAGAACACACATGCAAGGACACTGGGTGTGGTTCACGAAAAGAATAGACATGCAATGACACTGGTGGATCCTTATGTGGTTTGTTTAGAGGAACAGACATGCAATGACACCGGTGGATCCACGTGTGGTTCATGAGAAGAACACACATCTAATGACACTGGGATATCCTTATGTGGTTCATGAAAAGAACTGACATGAAGTGACACTGGGTGTGGTTCATGAAAAGAACAGACACGCAATGACACTGGGTGTGGTTCATGAAAAGAACAGACATGCAATGACACTGGGTGTGGTTCATGAAAAGAAGAGACATGCAATGACACTGGTGGATCCTTATGTGGTTCATGAAAAGAATAGACATGCAATGACACTGGTAGATCCTTATGTGGTTCATGAAAAGAACAGACATGCAAAGACACTGGTAGATCCTTATGTGGTTTGTTTAGAAGAACACGCATGCAATGACACTGGGTGTGGTTCATGAAAAGAACAAACATGGAATGACACTGGTGGATCCTTATGTGGTTTGTTTCGAGGAAGATACATGCAATTACACCGGTGGATCCATGTGTGGTTCATGAGAAGAACACACATCCAATGACACTAGTAGATCCTTATGTGTTTCATGAAAAGAACAGACATGAAGTGACACCGGGTGTGTTTCATGAAAAGAACAGACATGCACTGACACTGGGTGTGGTACATGAAAAGAATAGACATGCAATGACACCGGTGGATCCTTATGTGGTTCATGAAAAGAAGAGACATGCAATGACACTAGTGGATCCTTATTTGGTTCATGAAAAGAACAGACATGCAAGGACACTCGTAGATCCTTATGTGGTTCATGAAAAGAACAGACATGCAGTGACACTAGGTGTGGTTCATGAAAAGAATAGACATGCACTGACACTGGGTGTGGTTCATGAAAAGAACAGACATGCAATGACACTGGTGGATCCTTATGTGGTTCATGAAAAGAACAGACATGCAATGACACTGGTGGATCCTTATGTTGTTCATGAAAAGAACAGGCATGCAATAACACTGGTGGATCCTTAGGTGGTTTGTTTAGAAGAACATGCATGCAATGACACTGGGTGTGGTTCATGAAAAGAACACACATCCAATGACACTGGTCGATCCTTATGTGGTTTGTTTAGAGGAACAGACATGCAGTGACACTGGTAGATCCTTATGTGGTTTGTTTAGAAGAACACACATGCAATAACACTGGGTGTGGTTCGTGAAAAGACCACACATCCAATGACACTGGTGGATCCTTATGTGGTTTGTTTAGAGGAACAGAGATGCAATGACACCGGTGGATCATTATGTGATTTGTTGAGAAGAACACACATCCAATGACACTGTTAGATCCTTATGTGGTTCATGAAAAGAACAGACATGCAGTGACACCGGGTGTGTTTCATGAAAAGAACAGACATGCACTGACACTGGGTGTGGTTCATGAAAAGAACAGACATGCAATGACACCGGTGGATCCTTATGTGGTTCATGAAAAGAAGAGACATGCAATGACACTAGTGGATCCTTATGTGGTTCATGAAAAGAACAGACATGCAAGGACACTCGTAGATCCTTATGTGGTTCATGAAAAGAACAGACATGCAGTGACACTAGGTGTGGTTCATGAAAAGAATAGACATGCACTGACACTGGGTGTGGTTCATGAAAAGAACAGACATGCAAAGACACTGGTGGATCCTTATGTGGTTCATGAAAAGAACAGACATGCAATGACACTGGTGGATGCTTATGTTGTTCATGAAAAGAACAGGCATGCAATAACACTGGTGGATCCTTAGGTGGTTTGTTTAGAAGAACACGCATGCAATGACACTGGGTGTGGTTCATGAAAAGAACACACATCCAATGACACTGGTCGATCCTTATGTGGTTTGTTTAGAGGAACAGACATGCAGTGACACTGGTAGATCCTTATGTGGTTTGTTTAGAAGAACACACATGCAATGACACTGGGTGTGGTTCGTGAAAAGAACACACATCCAATGACACTGGTGGATCCTTATGTGGTTTGTTTAGAGGAACAGAGATGCAATGACATCGTTGGATCATTATGTGATTTGTTGAGAAGAACACACATCCAATGACACTGTTAGATCCTTATGTGGTTCATGAAAAGAACAGACATGCAGTGACACCGGGTGTGTTTCATGAAAAGAACAGACATGCAATGATACTGGGTGTGGTTCATGAAAAGAACAGAGATGCATTGACACTGGTGGATCCTTATGTGGTTCATGAAAAGAATAGACAACAATGACACTGGTGGATCCTTATGTCGTTCATGAAAAGAAAAGACATGCAATGACACTGGTAGATCCTTATGTGGTTCATGAAAAGAACAAACATGAAGTGACACTTGGTGTGGTTCATGAAAAGAACAGACATGCAATGACACCGGGTGTGGTTCATGAAAAGAACAGACATGCAATGACACTGGGTGTGATTCATGAAAAGAACATACATGCAATGACACTGGGTGTGGTTCATGAAAAGAACAGACATGCAATGACACTAGTGGATCCTTATGTGGTTCATGAAAATAACAGACATGCAATGACACTGGTAGATCCTTATGTGGTTCATGAAAAGAACAGACATGCAATGACACTGGGTGTGGTTCATGAAAAGAACATACATGCAATGACACTGGGTGTGGTTCATGAAAAGAACAGACATGCCATGACACTGGTGGATCCTTATGTGGTTCATGAAAATAACAGAAATGCAATGACACTAGTGGATCCTTATGTGTGGTTCATGAAAAGAACAGACATGCAATGACACTAGTGTGGTGC
Source organism: Avena sativa (assembly GCA_916181665.1). Lineage (NCBI taxonomy): Eukaryota > Viridiplantae > Streptophyta > Magnoliopsida > Poales > Poaceae > Avena > Avena sativa. Next base: position 533,820,833 of record OV702289.1, on the reverse strand, counting down.
ATAAAAAGAATAAACATGCACTGACACTTGGTGTGGTTCATGAAAAGAACAGACATGCAATGACACTGGTGGATCCTTATGTGGTTTGTTTAGAAGAACACGCATGCAATGACACTGGTTGTGGTTCATGAAAAGAACAGACATGCAATGACACTGGTGGATCCTTATGTGGTTTGTTTAGAGGAACAGACATGCAATGACACCGGTGGATCCACGTGTGGTTCATGAGAAGAACACACATCCAATGACACTGGTAGATCCTTATGTGGTTCATGAAATGAACTGACATGCAGTGACACTGGGTGTGGTTCATGAAAAGAACAGACATGCAATGACACTGGGTGTGGTTCATGAAAAGAATAGACATGCAATGACACTGGTGGATCGTTATGTGGTTCATGAAAAGAACAGACATGCAATGACACTGGTGGATCCTTATGTGGTTCATGAAAAGAACAAACATGCAATGGCACTGGTAGATCCTTATGTGGTTCATGAAAAGAACAGACATGTAGTGACACCGGGTGTGTTTCATGAAAAGAACAGACATGCAATGCCATTGGGTGTGGTTCATGAAAAGAACAGACATGCAATGACACCAGTGGATCCTTATGTGGTTCATGAAAAGAAGAGACATGCAATGACACTGGTGGATCCTTATGTGGTTCATGAATAGAACAGACATGCAATGGCACTGGTAAATCCTTATGTGGTTCATGAAAAGAACAGACATGCAGTGACACCAGTTGATCCTTATGTGGTTCATGAAAAGAAGGGACATGCAATGACACTGGTGGATCCTTATGTGGTTCATGAAAAGAACAGAGATGCAATGACACTGGTAGATCCTTATGTGGTTCATGAAAAGAACAGACATGCAGTGACACTGGATGTGGTTCATGAAAAGAACAGACATGCACTGACACTGGGTGTGGTTCATGAAAAGAACAGACATGCAATGACACTGGTGGATCCATATTTGGTTCATGAAAAGAATAGACTTGCAACGACACTGGTGGATCCTTATGTGGTTTGTTTAGAAGAACACGCATGCAATGACACTGGGTGTGGTTCATGAAAAGAACACACATCCAATGACACTCGTGGATCCTTATGTGGTTTGTTTAGAGGAACAAACATGCAATGACACCGGTGGATCCATCTGTGGTTCATGAGAAGAACACACATACAATGACTCTGGTGGATCCTTATGTGGTTTGTTTAGAGGAACAGACATGCAATGACACCGGTGGATACTTATGTTGTCTGTCTAGAGGAACACACATGCAATGACACCGGGTGTGGTTCATGAAAAGAACAGACATGCAATGAATTATGTGGTTTGTTTAGAAGAACACACATGAAATGGCACTGGGTGTGGTTCATGAAAAGAACAAACAAGCAATGATACCGGTTTATCCTTGTGTGGTTTGTTTAGAAGAACACACATGCAATGACATTGGGTGTGGTTCATGAAAAGAACAGACACGGAATGACTCTGGTGGATCCTTATGTGGTTTGTTTAGAGGAACAGACATGCAATGACACCGGTGGATCCACGTGTGGTTCATGAGAAGAACACACATCCAATGACACTGGTAGATCCTTATGTGGTTCTTGAAAAGAACAGACATGCAATGACACCGGGTGTGGTTCATGAAAAGAACAGACATGCAATGACACTAGGTGTGGTTCATGAAAATTACAGACATGCAATGACACTGGTGGATCCTTATGTGGTTTAAGAAAAGAACAGACATGCAATGACACTGGTGGATCCTTAGGTGGTTCATGAAAATAACACACATGCAATGACACTAGTGGATCCATGTGTGGTTCATGAAAAGAACAGACAGGCAATGACACTGGTGGATCCTTATGTGGTTTGTTTAGAGGAACAGACATGCAATGACACCGGTGGATCCACGTGTGGTTCATGAGAAGAACACACATCCAATGGCACTGGTAGATCCTTATGTGGTTCATGAAAAGAACAGACATGCAGTGACACTAGGTGTGGTTCATGAGAAAAACAAACATGTAGTGACACTGGGTGTGGTTCATGAAAAGAACAGACATGCAATGACACTGGTGGATCCTTATGTGGTTCATGAAAAGAACAGACATGCAATGACACTGGTGGATCCTTAGGTGGTTCATGAAAAGAACAGACATGCAATAACACTGTTGGATCCTTATGTGGTTTGTTTAGAAGAACACACATGCAAGGACACTAGGTGTGGTTCATGAAAAGAATAGACATGCAATGACACTGGTGGATCCTTATGTGGTTTGTTTAGAGGAACAGACATGCAATTACACCGGTGGATCCACGTGTGGTTCATGAGAAGAACACACATCTAATGACACTGGGATATCCTTATGTGGTTCATGAAAAGAACTGACATGAAGTGACACTGGGTGTGGTTCATGAAAAGAACAGACACGCAATGACACTGGGTGTGGTTCATGAAAAGAACAAACATGCAATGACACTGGGTGTGGTTCATGAAAAGAAGAGACATGCAATGACACTGGTGGATCCTTATGTGGTTCATGAAAAGAATAGACATGCAATGACACTGGTAGATCCTTATGTGGTTCATGAAAAGAACAGACATGCAAGGACACTGGTGGATCCTTATGTGGTTTGTTTAGAAGAACACGCATGCAATGACACTGGGTGTGGTTCATGAAAAGAACAGACATGGAATGACACTGGTGGATCCTTATCTGGTTTGTTTCGAGGAACATACATGCAATTACACCGGTGGATCCACGTGTGGTTCATGAGAAGAACACACATCCAATGACACTAGTAGATCCTTATGTGTTTCATGAAAAGAATAGACATGCAGTGACACCGGGTGTGTTTCATGAAAAGAACAGACATGCACTGACACTGGGTGTGGTTCATGAAAAGAACAGACATGCAATGACACCGGTGGATTCTTATGTGGTTTGTTTAGAGGAACAGACATGCAATGACACCGGTGGATCCACGTGTGGTTCATGATAAGAACACACATCCAATGACACTGGTAGATCCTTATGTGGTTCATGAAATGAACTGACATGCAGTGACACTGGGTGTGGTTCATGAAAAGAACAGACATGCAATGACACTGGGTGTGGTTCATGAAAAGAACAGACATGCAATGACACTGGTGGATCGTTATGTGGTTCATGAAAAGAACAGACATGCAATGACACTGGTGGATCCTTATGTGGTTCATGAAAAGAACAAACATGCAATGGCACTGGTAGATCCTTATGTGGTTCATGAAAAGAACAGACATGTAGTGACACCGGGTGTGTTTCATGAAAAGAACAGACATGCAATGCCATTGGGTGTGGTTCATGAAAAGAACAGACATGCAATGACACCAGTGGATCCTTATGTGGTTCATGAAAAGAAGAGACATGCAATGACACTGGTGGATCCTTATGTGGTTCATGAATAAAACAGACATGCAATGGCACTGGTAAATCCTTATGTGGTTCATGAAAAGAACAGACATGCAGTGACACCAGTTGATCCTTATGTGGTTCATGAAAAGAAGGGACATGCAATGACACTGGTGGATCCTTATGTGGTTCATGAAAAGAACATAGATGCAATGACACTGGTAGATCCTTATGTGGTTCATGAAAAGAACAGACATGCAGTGACACTGGATGTGGTTCATGAAAAGAACAGACATGCATTGACACTGGGTGTGGTTCATGAAAAGAACAGACATGCAATGACACTGGTGGATCCATATTTGGTTCATGAAAAGAATAGACTTGCAACGACACTGGTGGATCCTTATGTGGTTTGTTTAGAAGAATACGCATGCAATGACACTGGGTGTGGTTCATGAAAAGAACACACATCCAATGACACTCGTGGATCCTTATGTGGTTTGTTTAGAGGAACAAAAATGCAATGACACCGGTGGATCCATCTGTGGTTCATGAGAAGAACACACATACAATGACTCTGGTGGATCCTTATGTGGTTTGTTTAGAGGAACAGACATGCAATGACACCGGTGGATACTTATGTTGTCTGTCTAGAGGAACACACATGCAATGACACCGGGTGTGGTTCATGAAAAGAACAGACATGCAATGACTTATGTGGTTTGTTTAGAAGAACACACATGAAATGGCACTGGGTGTGGTTCATGAAAAGAACAAACAAGCAATGATACCGGTGGATCCTTATGTGGTTTGTTTAGAAGAACACACATGCAATGACATTGGGTGTGGTTCATGAAAAGAACAGACACGGAATGACTCTGGTGGATCCTTATTAGGTTTGTTTAGAGGAACAGACATGCAATGACACCGGTGGATCCACGTGTGGTTCATGAGAAGAACACACATCCAATGACACTGGTAGATCCTTATGTGGTTCTTGAAAAGAACAGACATGCAATGACACCGGGTGTGGTTCATGAAAAGAACAGACATGCAATGACACTAGGTGTGGTTCACGAAAATTACAGACATGCAATGACACTGGTGGATCCTTATGTGGTTCAAGAAAAGAACAGACATGCAATGACACTGGTGGATCCTTAGGTGGTTCATGAAAAGAACACACATGCAATGACACTGGTGGATCCATGTGTGGTTCATGAAAAGAACAGACACGCAATGACACTGGTGGATCCTTATGTGGTTTGTTTAGAGGAACAGACATGCAATGACACCGGTGGATCCACGTGTGGTTCATGAGAAGAACACACATCCAATGGCACTGGTAGATCCTTATGTGGTTCATGAAAAGAACAGACATGCAGTGACACTAGGTGTGGTTCATGAGAAAAACAAACATGTAGTGACACTGGGTGTGGTTCATGAAAAGAACATACATGCAATGACACTGGTGGATCCTTATGTGGTTCATGAAAAGAACAGACATGCAATGACACTGGTGGATCCTTAGGTGGTTCATGAAAAGAACAGACATGCAATAACACTGTTGGATCCTTATGTGGTTTGTTTAGAAGAACACACATGCAAGGACACTAGGTGTGGTTCATGAAAAGAATAGACATGCAATGACACTGGTGGATCCTTATGTGGTTTGTTTAGAGGAACAGACATGCAATTACACCGGTGGATCCACGTGTGGTTCATGAGAAGAACACACATCTAATGACACTGGGATATCCTTATGTGGTTCATGAAAAGAACTGACATGAAGTGACACTGGGTGTGGTTCATGAAAAGAACAGACACGCAATGACACTGGGTGTGGTTCATGAAAAGAACAAACATGCAATGACACTGGGTGTGGTTCATGAAAAGAAGAGACATGCAATGACACTGGTGGATCCTTATGTGGTTCATGAAAAGAATAGACATGCAATGACACTGGTAGATCCTTATGTGGTTCATGAAAAGAACAGACATGCAAGGACACTGGTGGATCCTTATGTGGTTTGTTTAGAAGAACACGCATGCAATGACACTGGGTGTGGTTCATGAAAAGAACAGACATGGAATGACACTGGTGGATCCTTATCTGGTTTGTTTCGAGGAACATACATGCAATTACACCGGTGGATCCACGTGTGGTTCATGAGAAGAACACACATCCAATGACACTAGTAGATCCTTATGTGTTTCATGAAAAGAACAGACATGCAGTGACACCGGGTGTGTTTCATGAAAAGAACAGACATGCACTGACACTGGTTGTGGTTCATGAAAAGAACAGACATGCAATGACACTGGTGGATCCTTATGTGGTTTGTTTAGAGGAACAGACATGCAATGACACCGGTGGATCCACGTGTGGTTCATGATAAGAACACACAACCAATGACACTGGTAGATCCTTATGTGGTTCATGAAATGAACTGACATGCAGTGACACTGGGTGTGGTTCATGAAAAGAACAGACATGCAATGACACTGGGTGTGGTTCATGAAAAGAATAGACATGCAATGACACTGGTGGATCGTTATGTGGTTCATGAAAAGAACAGACATGCAATGACACTGGTGGATCCTTATGTGGTTCATGAAAAGAACAAACATGCAATGGCACTGGTAGATCCTTATGTGGTTCATGAAAAGAACAGACATGTAGTGACACCGGGTGTGTTTCATGAAAAGAACAGACATGCAATGCCATTGGGTGTGGTTCATGAAAAGAACAGACATGCAATGACACCAGTGGATCCTTATGTGGTTCATGAAAAGAAGAGACATGCAATGACACTGGTGGATCCTTATGTGGTTCATGAATAAAACAGACATGCAATGGCACTGGTAAATCCTTATGTGGTTCATGAAAAGAACAGACATGCAGTGACACCAGTTGATCCTTATGTGGTTCATGAAAAGAAGGGACATGCAATGACACTGGTGGATCCTTATGTGGTTCATGAAAAGAACAGAGATGCAATGACACTGGTAGATCCTTATGTGGTTCAAGAAAAGAACAGACATGCAGTGATACTGGATGTGGTTCATGAAAAGAACAGACATGCACTGACACTGGGTGTGGTTCATGAAAAGAACAGACATGCAATGACACTGGTGGATCCATATTTGGTTCATGAAAAGAATAGACTTGCAACGACACTGGTGGATCCTTATGTGGTTTGTTTAGAAGAATACGCATGCAATGACACTGGGTGTGGTTCATGAAAAGAACACACATCCAATGACACTCGTGGATCCTTATGTGGTTTGTTTAGAGGAACAAAAATGCAATGACACCGGTGGATCCATCTGTGGTTCATGAGAAGAACACACATACAATGACTCTGGTGGATCCTTATGTGGTTTGTTTAGAGGAACAGACATGCAATGACACCGGTGGATACTTATGTTGTCTGTCTAGAGGAACACACATGCAATGACACCGGGTGTGGTTCATGAAAAGAACAGACATGCAATGACTTATGTGGTTTGTTTAGAAGAACACACATGAAATGGCACTGGGTGTGGTTCATGAAAAGAACAAACAAGCAATGATACCGGTGGATCCTTATGTGGTTTGTTTAGAAGAACACACATGCAATGACATTGGGTGTGGTTCATGAAAAGAACAGACACGGAATGACTCTGGTGGATCCTTATTAGGTTTGTTTAGAGGAACAGACATGCAATGACACCGGTGGATCCACGTGTGGTTCATGAGAAGAACACACATCCAATGACACTGGTAGATCCTTATGTGGTTCTTGAAAAGAACAGACATGCAATGACACCGGGTGTGGTTCATGAAAAGAACAGACATGCAATGACACTAGGTGTGGTTTACGAAAATTACAGACATGCAATGACACTGGTGGATCCTTATGTGGTTCAAGAAAAGAACAGACATGCAATGACACTGGTGGATCCTTAGGTGGTTCATGAAAAGAACACACATGCAATGACACTGGTGGATCCATGTGTGGTTCATGAAAAGAACAGACACGCAATGACACTGGTGGATCCTTATGTGGTTTGTTTAGAGGAACAGACATGCAATGACACCGGTGGATCCACGTGTGGTTCATGAGAAGAACACACATCCAATGGCACTGGTAGATCCTTATGTGGTTCATGAAAAGAACAGACATGCAGTGACACTAGGTGTGGTTCATGAGAAAAACAAACATGCAGTGACACTGGGTGTGGTTCATGAAAAGAACAGACATGCAATGACACTCGTGGATCCTTATGTGGTTCATGAAAAGAACAGACATGCAATGACACTGGTGGATCCTTAGGTGGTTCATGAAAAGAACAGACATGCAATAACACTGTTGGATCCTTATGTGGTTTGTTTAGAAGAACACACATGCAAGGACACTAGGTGTGGTTCATGAAAAGAATAGACATGCAATGACACTGGTGGATCCTTATGTGGTTTGTTTAGAGGAACAGACATGCAATTACACCGGTGGATCCACGTGTGGTTCATGAGAAGAACACACATCTAATGACATTGGGATATCCTTATGTGGTTCATGAAAAGAACTGACATGAAGTGACACTGGGTGTGGTTCATGAAAAGAACAGACACGCAATGACACTGGGTGTGGTTCATGAAAAGAACAAACATGCAATGACACTGGGTGTGGTTCATGAAAAGAAGAGACATGCAATGACACTGGTGGATCCTTATGTGGTTCATGAAAAGAATAGACATGCAATGACACTGGTAGATCCTTATGTGGTTCATGAAAAGAAGAGACATGCAAGGACACTGGTGGATCCTTATGTGGTTTGTTTAGAAGAACACGCATGCAATCACACTGGGTGTGGTTCATGAAAAGAACAGACATGGAATGACACTGGTGGATCCTTATCTGGTTTGTTTCGAGGAACATACATGCAATTACACCGGTGGATCCACGTGTGGTTCATGAGAAGAACACACATCCAATGACACTAGTAGATCCTTATGTGTTTCATGAAAAGAACAGACATGCAGTGACACCGGGTGTGTTTCATGAAAAGAACAGACATGCACTGACACTGGGTGTGGTTCATGAAAAGAACAGACATGCAATGACACTGGTGGATCCTTATGTGGTTTGTTTAGAGGAACAGACATGCAATGACACCGGTGGATCCACGTGTGGTTCATGAGAAGAACACACATCCAATGACACTGGTAGATCCTTATGTGGTTCATGAAATGAACTGACATGCAGTGACACTGGGTGTGGTTCATGAAAAGAACAGACATGCAATGACACTGGGTGTGGTTCATGAAAAGAATAGACATGCAATGACACTGGTGGATCGTTATGTGGTTCATGAAAAGAACAGACATGCAATGACACTGGTGGATCCTTATGTGGTTCATGAAAAGAACAAACATGCAATGGCACTGGTAGATCCTTATGTGGTTCATGAAAAGAACAGACATGTAGTGACACCGGGTGTGTTTCATGAAAAGAACAGACATGCAATGCCATTGGGTGTGGTTCATGAAAAGAACAGACATGCAATGACACCAGTGGATCCTTATGTGGTTCATGAAAAGAAGAGACATGCAATGACACTGGTGGATCCTTATGTGGTTCATGAATAAAACAGACATGCAATGGCACTGGTAAATCCTTATGTGGTTCATGAAAAGAACAGACATGCAGTGACACCAGTTGATCCTTATGTGGTTCATGAAAAGAAGGGACATGCAATGACACTGGTGGATCCTTATGTGGTTCATGAAAAGAACAGAGATGCAATGACACTGGTAGATCCTTATGTGGTTCATGAAAAGAACAGACATGCAGTGACACTGGACGTGGTTCATGAAAAGAACAGACATGCACTGACACTGGGTGTGGTTCATGAAAAGAACAGACATGCAATGACACTGGTGGATCCATATTTGGTTCATGAAAAGAATAGACTTGCAACGACACTGGTGGATCCTTATGTGGTTTGTTTAGAAGAATACGCATGCAATGACACTGGGTGTGGTTCATGAAAAGAACACACATCCAATGACACTCGTGGATCCTTATGTGGTTTGTTTAGAGGAATAAAAATGCAATGACACCGGTGGATCCATCTGTGGTTCATGAGAAGAACACACATACAATGACTCTGGTGGATCCTTATGTGGTTTGTTTAGAGGAACAGACATGCAATGACACCGGTGGATACTTATGTTGTCTGTCTAGAGGAACACACATGCAATGACACCGGGTGTGGTTCATGAAAAGAACAGACATGCAATGACTTATGTGGTTTGTTTAGAAGAACACACATGAAATGGCACTGGGTGTGGTTCATGAAAAGAACAAACAAGCAATGATACCGGTGGATCCTTATGTGGTTTGTTTAGAAGAACACACATGCAATGACATTGGGTGTGGTTCATGAAAAGAACAGACACGGAATGACTCTGGTGGATCCTTATTAGGTTTGTTTAGAGGAACAGACATGCAATGACACCGGTGGATCCACGTGTGGTTCATGAGAAGAACACACATCCAATGACACTGGTAGATCCTTATGTGGTTCTTGAAAAGAACAGACATGCAATGACACCGGGTGTGGTTCATGAAAAGAACAGACATGCAATGACACTAGGTGTGGTTCACGAAAATTACAGACATGCAATGACACTGGTGGATCCTTATGTGGTTCAAGAAAAGAACAGACATGCAATGACACTGGTGGATCCTTAGGTGGTTCATGAAAAGAACACACATGCAACGACACTGGTGGATCCATGTGTGGTTCATGAAAAGAACAGACACGCAATGACACTGGTGGATCCTTATGTGGTTTGTTTAGAGGAACAGACATGCAATGACACCGGTGGATCCACGTGTGGTTCATGAGAAGAACACACATCCAATGGCACTGGTAGATCCTTATGTGGTTCATGAAAAGAACAGACATGCAGTGACACTAGGTGTGGTTCATGAGAAAAACAAACATGTAGTGACACTGGGTGTGGTTCATGAAAAGAACAGACATGCAATGACACTGGTGGATCCTTATGTGGTTCATGAAAAGAACAGACATGCAATGACACTGGTGGATCCTTAGGTGGTTCATGAAAAGAACAGACATGCAATAACACTTTTGGATCCTTATGTGGTTTGTTTAGAAGAACACACATGCAAGGACACTAGGTGTGGTTCATGAAAAGAATAGACATGCAATGACACTGGTGGATCCTTATGTGGTTTGTTTAGAGGAACAGACATGCAATTACACCGGTGGATCCACGTGTGGTTCATGAGAAGAACACACATCTAATGACACTGGGATATCCTTATGTGGTTCATGAAAAGAACTGACATGAAGTGACACTGGGTGTGGTTCATGAAAAGAACAGACACGCAATGACACTGGGTGTGGTTCATGAAAAGAACAAACATGCAATGACACTGGGTGTGGTTCATGAAAAGAAGAGACATGCAATGACACTGGTGGATCCTTATGTGGTTCATGAAAATAACAGACATGCAATGACACTGGTAGATACTTATGTGGTTCATGAAAAGAACAGACATGCAATGACACCGGGTGTGGTTCACGAAAAGAACATACATGCAATGACACTGGGTGTGGTTCATGAAAAGAACAGACATGCAATGACACTAGTGGAGCCTTATGTGGTTCATGAAAATAACAGACATGCAATGACACTGGTAGATCCTTATGTGGTTCATGAAAAGAACAGACATGCAATGACACCGGGTGTGGTTCATGAAAAGAACATACATGCAATGACACTGGGTGTGGTTCATGAAAAGAACAGACATGCAATGACACTGGTGGTTCCTTATGTGGTTCATGAAAATAACAGAAATGCAATCACACTGGTGGATCCTTATGTGTGGTTCATGAAAAGAACAAACATGGAATGACACTAGTGTGGTGCATAAAAAGAACAAACATGCACTGACACTTGGTGTGGTTCATGAAAAGAACAGACATGCAATGACACTGGTGGATCCTTATGTGGTTTCTTTTGAAGAACACGCATGCAATGACACTGGGTGTGGTTCATGAAAAGAATAGACATGCAATGACACTGGTGGATCCTTATGTGGTTTGTTTAGAGGAACAGACATGCAATGACACCGGTGGATCCACGTGTGGTTCATGAGAAGAACACACATCCAATGACACTGGTAGATCCTTATGTGGTTCATGAAAAGAACTGACATGCACTGACACTAGGTGTGGTTCATGAAAAGAACAGACATGCAATGCCACTGGGTGTGGTTCATGAAAAGAACAGACATGCAATGACACTGGTAGATCCTTATGTGGTTCATGAAAATAACAGACATGCAATGACACTGGTAGATCCTTATGTGGTTCATGAAAAGAACAGACATGCAATGACACCGGGTGTGGTTCATGAAAAGAACATACATGCAATGACACTGGGTGTGGTTCGTGAAAAGAACAGACATGCAATGACACTAGTGGATCCTTATGTGGTTCATGAAAATAACAGACATACAATGACACTGGTAGATCCTTATGTGGTTCATGAAAAGAACAGACATGCAATGACACCGGGTGTGGTTCGTGAAAAGAACATACATGCAATGACACTGGGTGTGGTTCATGAAAAGAACAGACATGCAATGACACTTGTGGATCCTTATGTGGTTCATGAAAATAACAGAAATGCAATGACACTTGTGGATCCATATGTGTGGTTCATGAAAATAACAGACATGCAATGACACTAGTGTGGTGCATAAAAAGAACAAACATGCACTGACACTTGGTGTGATTCATGAAAAGAACAGACATGCAATGACACTGGTGGATCCTTATGTGGTTTGTTTAGAAGAACACGCATGCAATGACACTGGGTGTGGTTCATGAAAAGAACAGACATGCAATGACACTGGTGGATCCTTATGTGGTTTGTTTAGAAGAACACACATGCAAGGACACTGGGTGTGGTTCATGAAAAGAATAGACATGCAATGACACTGGTGGATCCTTATGTGGTTTGTTTAGAGGAACAGACATGGAATGACACCGGTGGATCCACGTGTGGTTCATGAGAAGAACACACATCCAATGACACTGGTAGATCCTTATGTGGTTCATGAAAAGAACTGACATGCAGTGACACTAGGTGTGGTTCATGAAAAGAACAGACATGCAATGCCACTGGGTGTGGTTCATGAAAAGAACAGACATGCAATGACACTGGTAGATCCTTATGTGGTTCATGAAAATAACAGACATGCAATGACACTGGTAGATCCTTATGTGGTTCATGAAAAGAACAGACATGCAATGACACCGGGTGTGGTTCATGAAAAGAACATACATGCAATGACACTGGGTGTGGTTCGTGAAAAGAACAGACATGCAATGACACTAGTGGATCCTTATGTGGTTCATGAAAATAACAGACATACAATGACACTGGTAGATCCTTATGTGGTTCATGAAAAGAACAGACATGCAATGACACCGGGTGTGGTTCGTGAAAAGAACATACATGCAATGACACTGGGTGTGGTTCATGAAAAGAACAGACATGCAATGACACTTGTGGATCCTTATGTGGTTCATGAAAATAACAGAAATGCAATGACACTTGTGGATCCATATGTGTGGTTCATGAAAAGAACAGACATGCAATGACACTAGTGTGGTGCATAAAAAGAACAAACATGCACTGACACTTGGTGTGATTCATGAAAAGAACAGACATGCAATGACACTGGTGGATCCTTATGTGGTTTGTTTAGAAGAACACGCATGCAATGACACTGGGTGTGGTTCATGAAAAGAACAGACATGCAATGACACTGGTGGATCCTTATGTGGTTTGTTTAGAGGAACAGACATGCAATGACACCGGTGGATCCACGTGTGGTTCATGAGAAGAACACACATCCAATGACACTGGTAGATCCTTGTGTGGTTCATGAAATGAACTGACATGCAGTGACACTGGGTGTGGTTCATGAAAAGAACAGACATGCAATGACACTGGGTGTGGTTCATGAAAAGAACAGACATGCAATGACACTGGGTGTGGTTCATGAAAAGAACAGACATGCAATGACACTGGTGGATCGTTATGTGGTTCATGAAAAGAACAAACATGCAATGACACTGGTAGATCCCTATGTGGTTCATGAAAAGAACAGACATGTAGTGACATCGGGTGTGTTTCATGAAAAGAACAGACATGCAATGACATTGGGTGTGGTTCATGAAAAAACAGACATGCAATGACACCAGTGGATCCTTATGTGGTTCATGAAAAGAAGAGACATGCAATGACACTGGTGGATCCTTATGTGGTTCATGAATAGAACAGACATGCAATGGCACTGGTAGATCCTTATGAGGTTCATGAAAAGAACAGACATGCAGTGACACCAGTGGATCCTTATGTGGTTCATGAAAAGAAGGGACATGCAATGACACTGGTGGATCCTTATGTGGTTCATGAAAAGAACAGAGATGCAATGACGCTGGTAGATCCTTATGTGGTTCATGAAAAGAACAGACATGCAGTGGCACTTGATGTGGTTCATGAAAAGAACAGACATGCACTGACACTGGGTGTGGTTCATGAAAAGAACAGACATGCAATGACACTGGTGGATCCATATTTGGTTCATGAAAAGAACAGACATGCAACGACACTGGTGGATCCTTATGTGGTTTGTTTAGAAGAACACGCATGCAATGACACTGGGTGTGGTTCATGAAAAGAACACACATCCAATGACACTCGTGGATCCTTATGTGGTTTGTTTAGAGGAACAGACATGCAATGACACCGGTGGATACTTATGTGGTCTGTCCAGAGGAACACACATGCAATGACACCGGGTGTGGTTCATGAAAAGAACAGACATGCAATGACTTATGTGGTTAGTTTAGAAGAACACACATGCAATGGCACTGGGTGTGGTTCATGAAAAGAACAAACAAGCAATGATACCGGTGGATCCTTATGTGGTTTGTTTAGAAGAACACACATGCAATGACACTGGGTGTGGTCCATGAAAAGAACAGACACGGAATGACTCTAGTGTATCCTTATGTGGTTTGTTTAGAGGAACAGACATGCAATGACACCGGTGGATCCACGTGTGGTTCATGAGAAGAACACACATCCAATGACACTGGTAGATCCTTATGTGGTTCCTGAAAAGAAGAGACATGCAATGACACCGGGTGTGCTTCATGAAAAGAACAGACATGCAATGACACTAGGTGTGGTTCATGAAAAGAACAGACATGCAATGACACTGGTGGATCCTTATGTGGTTCAAGAAAAGAACAGACATGCAATGACACTGGTGTATCCTTAGGTGGTTCATGAAAAGAACACACATGCAATGACACTGGTGGATCCATGTGTGGTTCATGAAAAGAACAGACACGCAATGACACTGGTGGATCCTTATGTGGTTTGTTTAGAGGAACAGACATGCAATGACACCGGTGGATCCACGTGTGGTTCATGAGAAGAACACACATCCAATGACACTGGTAGATCCTTATGTGGTTCATGAAAAGAACAGACATGCAGTGACACTAGGTGTGGTTCATGAGAAGAACAAACATGAAGTGACACTGGGTGTGGTTCATGAAAAGAACAGATATACAATGACACTGGTGGATCCTTATGTGGTTCTTGAAAAGAACAGACATGCAATGACACTTGTGGATCCTTAGGTGGTTCATGAAAAGAACAGCCATGCAATAACACTGGTGGATCCTTATGTGGTTTGTTTAGAAGAACACACATGCAAGGACACTGGGTGTGGTTCATGAAAAGAATAGACATGCAATGACACTGATGGATCCTTATGTGGTTTGTTTAGAGGAATAGATATGCAATTACACCGGTGGATCCACGTGTGGTTCATGACAAGAACACACAGCTAATGACACTGGGATATCCTTATGTGGTTCATGAAAAGAACTGACATGAAGTGACACTGGGTGTGGTTCATGAAAAGAACAGACACGCAATGACACTGGGTGTGGTTCACGAAAAGAACAGACATGCAATGACACTGGGTGTGGTTCATGAAAAGAACAGACATGCAATGACACTGGTGGATCCTTATGTGGTTCATGAAAAGAATAGACATGCAATGACACTGGTAGATCCTTATGTGGTTCATGAAAAGAACAGACATCCAATGACACTGGTGGATCCTTATGTGGTTTGTTTAAAGAACACGCGTGCAATGACACTGGGTGTGGTTCATGAAAAGAACAGACATGGAATGACACTGATGGATCCTTATGTGGTTTGTTTAGAGGAACATACATGCAATTACACCGGTGGATCCACGTGTGGTTCATGAGAAGAACACACATCCAATGACACTAGTAGATCCTTATGTGTTTCATGAAAAGAACAGACATGCAGTGACACCGGGTGTGTTTCATGAAAAGAACTGACATGCACTGACACTGGGTGTGGTTCATGAAAAGAACAGACATGCAATGATACCGGTGGATCCTTATGTGGTTCATGAAAAGAAGAGACATGCAATGACACTGGTGGATCCTTATGTGGTTCATGAAAAGAACAGACATGCAAGGACACTGGTAGATCCTTATGTGGTTCATGAAAAGAACAGACATGCAGTGACACTGGGTGTGGTTCATGAAACGAATAGACATGCACTGACACTGGGTGTGGTTCATGAAAAGAACAGACATGCAATGACACTGGTGGATCCTTATGTGGTCCATGAAAAGAACAGACATACAATGACACTGGTGGATCCTTATGTTGTTCATGAAAAGAACAGACATGCAATTACACTGGTGGATCCTTATGTGGTTTGTTTAGAAGAACACGCATGCAATGACACTGGGTGTGGTTCATGAAAAGAACACACATCCAATGACACTGGTCGATCCTTCTGTGGTTTGTTTAGAGGAACAGACATGCAGTGACACTGGTGGATCCTTATGTGGTTTGTTTAGAAGAACACACATGCAAGGACACTGGGTGTGGTTCATGAAAAGAATAGACATGCAATGACACTGGTGGATCCTTATGTGGTTTGTTTAGAGGAACAGACATGCAATTACACCGGTGGATCCACGTGTGGTTCATGAGAAGAACACACATCTAATGACACTGGTATATCCTTATGTGGTTCATGAAAAGAACTGACATGAAGTGACACTGGGTGTGGTTCATGAAAAGAACAGACACACAATGACACGGGGTGTGGTTCATGAAAAGAACAGACATGCAATGACACTGGGTGTGGTTCATGAAAAGAAGAGACATGCAATGACACTGGTGGATCCTTATGTGGTTCATGAAAAGAACAGACATGCAATGACACTGGTAGATCCTTATGTGGTTCATGAAAAGAACAAACATGCAATGACACTGGTGCATCCTTATGTGTGGTTCATGAAAAGAACAGACATGCAATGACACCGGTGGATCCACGTGTGGTTCATGAGAAGAACACAGATCCAATGACACTGGTGGATCCTTATGTGGTTCATGAAAAGAACTTACATGCAGTGACACCGGGTGTGGTTCATGAAAAGAACAGACATGCAATTACACTGGTGGATCCTTATGTGGTTTGTTTAGAGGAACAGACATGCAATGACACTGGTGGATCCACGTGTGGTTCATGAGAAGAACACACATCCAATGACACTGGTAGATCCTTATATGGTTCATGAAAAGAACTGACATGTAGTGACACTGGGTGTGGTTCATGAAAAAAACAGACAGGCAATGACACTGGTGGATCCTTATGTGGTTTGTTTAGAAGAACAAACATGCAATGACACTGGGTGTGGTTCGTGAAAATAACAGACACGCAATGACACTGGTCGATCCTTATGTGGTTTGTTTAGAGGAACAGACATGCAATGACAGCGGTGGATCTACGTGTGGTTCATGAGAAGAACACACATTCAATGACACTGGTAGATCCTTATGTGGTTCATGAAAAGAACAGACATGAAGTGACACCGGGTGTGGTTCATGAAAAGAACAGACATGCAATGACACTGGGTGTGGTTCATGAAAAGAACAGGCATGCAATGACACTGGTGGATCCTTATATGGTTCATGAAAATAATAGACATCCAATGACACTGCTAGATCCTTATGTGGTTCATGAAAAGAACAGACATGCAATGACACCGGTGGATCCACGTGTGGTTCATGAAAAGAACAGACATGCAATGACACTAGTGGATCCTTATGTGGTTCATGAAAATAACAGAAATATAATGACACTGGTGGATTCTTATGTGTGGTTCATGAAAAGAACAGACATGCAATAACACTAGTGTGGTTCATAAAAAGAACAAACATGCACTGACACTTGGTGTGGTTCATGAAAATAACAGACATGCAATGACACTGGTGGATCCTTATGTGGTTTGTTTAGAAGAACACGCATGCAATGACACTGGGAGTGGTTCAAGAAAAGAACAGACATGCAATGACACTGGTGGATCCTTATGTGGTTTGTTTAGAGGAATAGACATGCAATGACACCGGTGGATCCACGTGTGGTTCATGAGAAGAACACACATCCAATGACACTTGTAGATCCTTATGTGGTTCATGAAAAGAACAGACATGTAGTGACACCGGGTGTGTTTCATGAAAAGAACAAACATGCAATGACACCGGGTTCGGTTCATGAAAAGAACAGATATGCAATGACACCAGTGGATCCTTATGTGGTTCATGAAAAGAAGAGACATGCAATGACACTGGTGGATCCTTATGTGGTTCATGAAAAGAACAGACATGCAATGACACTGGTAGATCCTTATGTGGTTCATGAAAAGAACAGACATGCAGTGACACTGGATGTGGTTCATGAAAAGAATAGACATGCACTGACACTAGGTGTGGTTCATGAAAAGAACATACATGCAATGACACTGGTGGATCCTTATGTGGTTCATGAAAAGAACAGACATGCAATGACACTCGTGGATCCTTATGTGGTTTGTTTAGAAGAACACGCATGCAATGACACTGGGTGTGGTTCTTGAAAAGAACACACATCCAATGACACTCGTGGATCCTTATGTGGTTTGTTTAGAGGAACAGACATGCAATGACACCGGTGGATCCATTTGTGGTTCATGAAAAGAACACACATACAATGACACTGGTGGATCCTTATGTGGTTTGTTTAGAGGAACATACATGCAATGACACCGGTGGATACTTATGTGGCCTGTCTAGAGGAACACACATGCAATGATACCGGGTGTGGTTCATGAAAAGAATAGACATGCAATGACTTATGTGGTTTGTTTAGAAGAACACACATGCAATGGCACTGGGTGTGGTTCATGAAAAGAACAGACAGGCAATTATACTGGTGGATCCTTATGTGGTTTGTTTAGAAGAACACACATGCAATGACACTGGGTGTGGTTCATGAAAAGAACAGACACGCAATGACACTGGTGGATCCTTATGTGGTTTGTTTAGAGGAACAGACATGCAATGACACCGGTGGATCCACGTGTGGTTCATGAGAAGAACACACATCCAATGACACTGGTAGATCCTTATGTGGTTCATGAAAAGAACAGACATGCAGTAACACTAGGTGTGGTTCATGAGAAGAACAGACATGCACTGACACTGGGTGTGGTTCATGAAAATAGGAGACATGCAATGACACTGGTGGAGCCTTATGTGGTTCATGAAAAGAACAGACATGCAATGACACTGGTGGATCCTTAGGTGGTTCATGAAAAGAACAGACATGTAATAACACTGGTGGATCCTTATGTGGTTTGTTTAGAAGAACACACATGCAAGGACACTGGGTGTGGTTCATGAAAAGAACAGACATGCAATGACACTGGTGGATCCTTATGTGGTTTGTTTAGAGGAACAGACATGCAATTACACCGGTGGATCCACGTGTGGTTCATGAGAAGAACACACATCTAATGACACTGGTAGATCCTTATGTGGTTCATGAAAAGAACCAGCATGCAGTGACACTGGGTGTTGTTCATGAAAAGAACAGACATGCAATGACACTGGGTGTGGTTCATGAAAAGAACAGACATGCAATGACACTGGTGGATCCTTATGTGGTTCATGAAAAGAACAGACATGCAATGACACTGGTGGATCCTTATGTGGTTCATGAAAAGAACAAACAGGCAATGACACTGGTGGATCCTTATGTGTGGTTCATGAAAAGAACAGACATGCAATGACACCGGTGGATCCACGTGTGGTTCATGAGAAGACCACACATCCAATGACACTGGTGGATCCTTATGTGGTTCATGAAAAGAACTTACATGAAGTGACACCGGGTGTGGGTCATGAAAAGAACAAACATGCAATGACACTAGTGGATCCTTATGTGGTTTGTTTAGAAGAACACACATGCAATGACACTGGGTGTGGTTCATGAAAAGAACACACATCCAATGAAACAGGTGGATCCTTATATGGTTTGTTTAGAGGAACATACATGCAATGACACCGGTGGATCATTATGTGGTTTGTTGAGAAGAACACAACACCAATGACATTGGTAGATCCTTATGTGGTACATGAAAAGAACAGACATGCAGTGACACTGGGTGTGTTTCATTAAAAGAACAAACATGCAATGAGACTGGGTGTTGTTCATGAAAAGAACATACATGCAATGACACTGGTGGATCCTTATGTGGTTCATGAAAAGAACAGACATGCAATGACACTGGTGGATCCTTATGTGGTTCATGAAAAGAACAGACATGCATGACACTGGTAGATCCTTATGTGGTTCATGAAAAGAACAGACATGCAGTGACACTGGGTGTGGTTCATGAATAGAACAGACATGCACTGACACTAGGTGTGGCTCATGAAAAAAACAGACATGCAATGACACTGGTGGATCCTTATGTGGTTCATGAAAAGAACAGACATGCAATGACACTAGTGGATCCTTATGTGGTTTGTTTAGAGGAACACGCATGCAATGACACTGGTGTGGTTCATGAAAAGAACAGACATTCAATGACACTGGTGGATCCTTATGTGGTTTGTTTAGAGGAACAGACATGCAATGACACCGGTGGATCCTTATGTGGTCTGTCTAGAGGAACACACATGCCATGACACCGGGTGTGGTTCATGAAAAGAACAGACATGCAATGACTTATGTGGTTTGTTTAGAAGAACACACATGCAATGACACTGGGTGTGGTTCATGAAAAGAACAGACAGGCAATGACACTGATGGTTCCTTATGTGGTTTGTTTAGAAGAACACACATGCAATGACTCTGGGTGTGGTTCATGAAAAGAACAGACACGCAATGACACTGGTGGATCCTTATGTGGTTTGTTTAGAGGAACAGACATGCAATGACACCGGTGGATCCACGTGTGGTTCATGAGAAGAACACACATCCAATGACACTGGGTGGATCCTTATGTGGTTCATGAAAAGAACAAACATGCAATGACACCGGGTTTGGTTCATGAAAAGAACAGACATGCACTGACACTGGGTGTAGTTCATGAAAAGAACAGACATGCAATGACACTAGTGGATCCTTATGTGGTTCATGAAAAGAACAGACATGCAATGACACAGGTGGATCCTTATGTGGTTCATGAAAAGAACATACATGCAATGACACTGGTGGATCCTTATGTGGTTTGTTTAGAAGAACACACATGCAATGACACTAGGTGTGGTTCATGAAAAGAACAGACATGCAATGACACTGGTGGATCCTTATGTGGTTTGTTTAGAGGAACAGACATGCAATGACACTGGTGGATCCACGTGTGGTTCATGAGAAGAACACACATCTAATGACACTGGTAGATCCTTATATGGTTCATGAAAAGAACTGACATGTAGTGACACCGGGTGTTGTTCATGAAAAGAACAGACATGAAATGACACTGGTGGATCCTTATGTGGTTTGTTTAGAAGAACACACATGCAATGACACTTGGTGTGGTTCATGAAAAGAACACACATCCAATGACACTGGTGAATCCTTATGTGGTTTGTTTAGTGGAACAGACATGCAATGACATCGGTGGATCCACGTGTGGTTCATGAGAAGAACACAGATCCAATGACACTGGTAGATCCTTATGTGGTTCATGAAAAGAATAGACATGTAGTGACACCGGGTGTGTTTCATGAAAAGAACAGACATGCAATGACACTAGGTGTGGTTCATGAAAAGAACAGACATGCAATGACACTGGTGGATCCTTATGTGGTTTGTTTAGAAGAACACGCATGCAATGACACTGGGAGTGGTTCAAGAAAAGAACAGACATGCAATGACACTGGTGGATCCTTATGTGGTTTGTTTAGAGGAACAGACATGCAATGACACCGGTGGATCCACGTGTGGTTCATGAGAAGAACACACATCCAATGACACTTGTAGATCCTTATGTGGTTCATGAAAAGAACAGACATGTAGTGACACCGGGTGTGTTTCATGAAAAGAACAAACATGCAATGACACCGGGTTCGGTTCATGAAAAGAACAGATATGCAATGACACCAGTGGATCCTTATGTGGTTCATGAAAAGAAGAGACATGCAATGACACTGGTGGATCCTTATGTGGTTCATGAAAAGAACAGACATGCAATGGCACTGGTAGATCCTTATGTGGTTCATGAAAAGAACAGACATGCAGTGACACTGGATGTGGTTCATGAAAAGAATAGACATGCACTGACACTAGGTGTGGTTCATGAAAAGAACATACATGCAATGACACTGGTGGATCCTTATGTGGTTCATGAAAAGAACAGACATGCAATGACACTCGTGGATCCTTATGTGGTTTGTTTAGAAGAACACGCATGCAATGACACTGGGTGTGGTTCTTGAAAAGAACACACATCCAATGACACTCGTGGATCCTTATGTGGTTTGTTTAGAGGAACAGACATGCAATGACACCGGTGGATCCATCTGTGGTTCATGAAAAGAACACACATACAATGACACTGGTGGATCCTTATGTGGTTTGTTTAGAAGAAACTTCATGCAATGACACCGGTGGATACTTATGTGGCATGTCTAGAGGAACACACATGCAATGATACCGGGTGTGGTTCATGAAAAGAACAGACATGCAATGACTTATGTGGTTTGTTTAGAAGAACACACATGCAATGGCACTGGGTGTGGTTCATGAAAAGAACAGACAGGCAATTATACTGGTGGATCCTTATGTGGTTTGTTTAGAAGAACACACATGCAATGACACTGGGTGTGGTTCATGAAAAGAACAGACACGCAATGACACTGGTGGATCCTTATGTGGTTTGTTTAGAGGAACAGACATGCAATGACACCGGTGGATCCACGTGTGGTTCATGAGAAGAACACACATCCAATGACACTGGTAGATCCTTATGTGGTTCATGAAAAGAACAGACATGCAGTAACACTAGGTGTGGTTCATGAGAAGAACAGACATGCACTGACACTGGGTGTGGTTCATGAAAATAGGAGACATGCAATGACACTGGTGGAGCCTTATGTGGTTCATGAAAAGAACAGACATGCAATGACACTGGTGGATCCTTAGGTGGTTCATGAAAAGAACAGACATGTAATAACACTGGTGGATCCTTATGTGGTTTGTTTAGAAGAACACACATGCAAGGACACTGGGTGTGGTTCATGAAAAGAACAGACATGCAATGACACTGGTGGATCCTTATGTGGTTTGTTTAGAGGAACAGACATGCAATTACACCGGTGGATCCACGTGTGGTTCATGAGAAGAACACACATCTAATGACACTGGTAGATCCTTATGTGGTTCATGAAAAGAACCAGCATGCAGTGACACTGGGTGTTGTTCATGAAAAGAACAGACATGCAATGACACTGGGTGTGGTTCATGAAAAGAACAGACATGCAATGACACTGGTGGATCCTTATGTGGTTCATGAAAAGAACAGACATGCAATGACACTGGTGGATCCTTATGTGGTTCATGAAAAGAACAAACAGGCAATGACACTGGTGGATCCTTATGTGTGGTTCATGAAAAGAACAGACATGCAATGACACCGGTGGATCCACGTGTGGTTCATGAGAAGACCACACATCCAATGACACTGGTGGATCCTTATGTGGTTCATGAAAAGAACTTACATGAAGTGACACCGGGTGTGGGTCATGAAAAGAACAAACATGCAATGACACTAGTGGATCCTTATGTGGTTTGTTTAGAAGAACACACATGCAATGACACTGGGTGTGGTTCATGAAAATAACACACATCCAATGAAACAGGTGGATCCTTATATGGTTTGTTTAGAGGAACATACATGCAATGACACCGGTGGATCATTATGTGGTTTGTTGAGAAGAACACACATCCAATGACATTGGTAGATCCTTATGTGGTACATGAAAAGAACAGACATGCAGTGACACTGGGTGTGTTTCATTAAAAGAACAAACATGCAATGAGACTGGGTGTTGTTCATGAAAAGAACATACATGCAATGACACTGGTGGATCCTTATGTGGTTCATGAAAAGAACAGACATGCAATGACACTGGTGGATCCTTATGTGGTTCATGAAAAGAACAGACATGCATGACACTGGTAGATCCTTATGTGGTTCATGAAAAGAACAGACATGCAGTGACACTGGGTGTGGTTCATGAATAGAACAGACATGCACTGACACTAGGTGTGGCTCATGAAAAAAACAGACATGCAATGACACTGGTGGATCCTTATGTGGTTCATGAAAAGAACAGACATGCAATGACACTAGTGGATCCTTATGTGGTTTGTTTAGAGGAACACGCATGCAATGACACTGGTGTGGTTCATGAAAAGAACAGACATTCAATGACACTGGTGGATCCTTATGTGGTTTGTTTAGAGGAACAGACATGCAATGACACTGGTGGATCCTTATGTGGTCTGTCTAGAGGAACACACATGCCATGACACCGGGTGTGGTTCATGAAAAGAACAGACATGCAATGACTTATGTGGTTTGTTTAGAAGAACACACATGCAATGACACTGGGTGTGGTTCATGAAAAGAACAGACAGGCAATGACACTGATGGTTCCTTATGTGGTTTGTTTAGAAGAACACACATGCAATGACTCTGGGTGTGGTTCATGAAACGAACAGACACGCAATGACACTGGTGGATCCTTATGTGGTTTGTTTAGAGGAACAGACATGCAATGACACCGGTGGATCCACGTGTGGTTCATGAGAAGAACACACATCCAATGACACTGGGTGGATCCTTATGTGGTTCATGAAATGAACAAACATGCAATGACACCGGGTTTGGTTCATGAAAAGAACAGACATGCACTGACACTGGGTGTAGTTCATGAAAAGAACAGACATGCAATGACACTAGTGGATCCTTATGTGGTTCATGAAAAGAACAGACATGCAATGACACAGGTGGATCCTTATGTGGTTCATGAAAAGAACATACATGCAATGACACTGGTGGATCCTTATGTGGTTTGTTTAGAAGAACACACATGCAATGACACTAGGTGTGGTTCATGAAAAGAACAGACATGCAATGACACTGGTGGATCCTTATGTGGTTTGTTTAGAGGAACAGACATGCAATGACACTGGTGGATCCACGTGTGGTTCATGAGAAGAACACAGATCTAATGACACTGGTAGATCCTTATATGGTTCATGAAAAGAACTGACATGTAGTGACACCGGGTGTTGTTCATGAAAAGAACAGACATGAAATGACACTGGTGGATCCTTATGTGGTTTGTTTAGAAGAACACACATGCAATGACACTTGGTGTGGTTCATGAAAAGAACACACATCCAATGACACTGGTGAATCCTTATGTGGTTTGTTTAGAGGAACAGACATGCAATGACATCGGTGGATCCACGTGTGGTTCATGAGAAGAACACACATCCAATGACACTGGTAGATCCTTATGTGGTTCATGAAAAGAATAGACATGTAGTGACACCGGGTGTGTTTCATGAAAAGAACAGACATGCAATGACACTAGGTGTGGTTCATGAAAAGAACAGACATGCAATGACACTGGTGGATCCTTATGTGGTTCATGAAAAGAACAGACATGCAATGACACTGGTGGATCCTTATGTGGTTCATGAAAAGAACAGACATGTAATAACACTGGTGGATCCTTATGTGGTTCATGAAAAGAACAGACATGCAATGACACTGGTAGATCCTTATGTGGTTGATGAAAAGAACAGACATGTGGGGCCCCCGGATTAATCCTGCGAGAATCCCTGTTATGCATACAACCACGAGCCCATGATCAGTTAGTCGTGTCACATAACCGACAAGTATCATTACAACATCCGAGACATACCGAATTTACAAGACTTACATAAATGCCGTTATGGCTACATCAATTATCAACAGCGGAACTTCATCAAGCGTATAGCCCAATCCATGCCTTAACCTACAGGCAACTGACTGGGAGAACGACCTAGCTCGCATAGTCGTCAATGTCACCTTCTTCTTGATATCTGAGCAAGTTAATAGCCAGGGACAATGCTAGTGAGTACTTTGAATGTACTCGCAAACCACCTTAAGATAACAATAATAATAATAACAAGAGGGTATGAAATATGGCTGTGGTAGTAGGTGGGCTCCAAGGGAGGTTCTTTTCTCAAATAGTTTCTCTTGTAGATATAGCATCTACATATCTTTGTTGAAAACTTCTGTAAACCATTTTGGAAAACCGTTTTGAAAAGTTTTGGAAAACATTAGGACTGGTTCACCCATTTGTTGCCGTCTTCAGGTCGTCCCACGAACAAACTCCTTCCATTCCGTTCGGACCATCCCATGGTCAAAACAGGAATCCTTCCCGACCATCCTATGGTCAAAACATTTCAAAGCCATTTCTTTTTCGAAATCCTTTTTGAAAAACAAAACCAGCACCGCTCTACAGAAGTTTGTCCAACCCGTCCTTAACCGCGGACATGGCTATTCGAATAGATTTACACTCTGCAGAGGTTGTACACTTTACCCACACCATCCGGGTACACTACCCTGATCTTCACCGATCGTGGGTCGAGTAACCGATCAAGACTCTCCGGATGCCCACTCCAGTACAAGTGCCTACCCTATGGGTGTTATCCCCCTCAACACCGGGACGCCCTATATAGTTCACAGCCAACCGGAGCGCTTTTTCCACTTCACGAGTGTGCGCTTTAAATGAGGGGCCCATAGTAATGTGTGGAGGTCCGTAAACCCTTTGTTCCTTCTCCCGGTCGATGTTCCCCATGGACCGTTTGTCCAGAGAAGGCCCACCCTCCAGGAACCGCAATCCCCTGTAAAGTTACGAGGCAGCTTATACCAGAATAAACAACCATCAAGTCCAGCCCTGTCCCATACCAGAGTAATGTGGTTGCACAGGGTTAAGTTGTTATAGCTAAACTACAAAGAACCGGGTGCGTTTTTGTAAACCTTTTTCCTCCAGCATTTTATAAAACAAAAACCTTTTTCTTTCTCAACATCTCTTGGGAGGTCCCACCTCACCAAGGTTTTCTCATAAAACATTTGGTAAAACCTTTTTCCGGGGTCTTCCTCTAGTTTTTGCTTCGGCTAAAACAGGATCTCCAAGGGGTATGGTGTATTACACCATCTACCATACTAGGGACAAGTAGGTATCGTCAAGGGGGTTGTACTTAGTAGTACCAAAGTGTAATAGTTCGGAGGAGCCAAACCACTACCATATATACAACAACATATAATAAAACAATGTAGTTTCATAAATAGTAGATAAAACATGCATAAGTAAAATAGTAGGACAAGGTTCATGAGCAAGAAGGTGGCTTGCCTGATGATCAGCAATATGGCATAAATGTCCCTGGACTGCTTCTTTAGATAACCAAGAATACCAATACCAAATATAAATACCACTTCTTCTGCTCTCTGATTTCAGCGCAACTATCGTCGTCCAGACAGCACATGCAAGCAAACCAAGCCACAATTAACACCAGTCACAAAAACACCAATACATATAAGAAACAACTAGATAATACCAGATTACAAATCAGTAGGTCTTAGGAAGAATGGATTAATGAGATTGGCCTTGTCTTGGGAATTAGGGAAGAAAATCCCTTAGGATTTATAGTCTAGCAATTACCTAAGAGATGGATTTTGGACAAAGACATAATCTGTAAGATACCATTGTGTAAAAATGATGCCAATTGATAGGTATTGATAAAATGAAACCAACAAAAGTGGTTTCACTATTTTATCACCTACGAAGGATTTATAGTGATTTTTATAGTGAATAAGATTCTAGATTTAGGAAATAATTCACCAGAATAGTTCTGGAGATCCAAAAATTATTTCCTTGTGTAGTTAGGTAGGGCTTGATGTACTTGTTCACTGAGAGTTGGAATCATGCCAAAATAATTACCAGAATGCCCTCAGGAAATTCCCAAAGACAGTTATGTAGACACTTTGTCTTTTTCACCAGATTAAATCTACAGAAGCTTTAGATTTGATTCCAATGGCAGAGGGTGGCATCTAGAATACCTTTCAGAAGAAAGTGGAATCAATCTTTTTGGAGTGGTAGAACTACTGAGGTGATTTTATTAGTGAAATAACTAAGCCTAGAACAGATTAATTCATGATAAATCCACAGGGGCTTGGGAAATTATGATCCCCTAGGTTTTGATAGGTATTGATATGGAGTTTTACTAGGAGTTGTAATTGGGTCAATACCTCTGTTGGTTTGTCCTATAGAAATTCCTAAAGTCAGATCAGAGTTGTTTTTGTTATTTTTACTAAAGACAAACTACTATTCACCTTGGCATGAGGATTATGCTAATTGATGGGTATAGTAATCACCTTCCATGAGAACTTGGATTCATCCCAAATGGATATGTATAACTCCCTGAGGGATTTATTTAGTGATAAAGATACCTTTTTGTAGAATAATTGCCAGTAAATAAAGAAATTTACTTTTGGCAAAAGAACAGTTCACTATGTGGCAAGAAGAATTAAGCAACCCTAGGAAAAATAGATCTAAACAGAATATGGTCTTTTCCATTTTTATCTTGATTAAATCCTAGCAAGGGAATCTGGTCTATCTACTAAAAAGAAAGGAGGTTAAAATAGTAAAAAGGGGAACGGGTCTGATCTCTGGTGGCGTGGGTCGACCGCACCGGACCGGCCCAACTAAGCAGCACCGGGGCAAGAGCTGAGATTCGAACCTACGAGGGCGGGCCCGGCTGTCGGCGAGGGTGGCTCATGAAGCGGTATGAAGGGCTCGGGGCCGTCCAATTTAGTTAGATCGGAGGGTTTCCCGTTGTCTTCCTCGATAGAGAGCCAGCAACAGCGACCGAAACCCTAGACGGCACGGAGGGGAGCGGGGGGTACATGGGGGCTCCTCGACGGCCAAGGAATGTCGGAGATGACGTGGAACTCGAAGACGAGCACGGAGAGGGGTGGCGAGGTGGCGTTCGTCGTCTGGAGCGGTCTCGTGCCGAGGCGTCCGACACAAGCTCGCCGGAGCTCGGCGGTGTAGCAGAGCCAGAGTTCCCTGGGAACGGAAAAGTGGGAGGTCAGATGCAGAGGGTCATGAGGGTTTCGAAAACGTCACATGGAGACAGAGAGAAGGAAGGAGGAGACCTCAAGGGTAGATTTCGGAAAATAGCCGAAGAAGAAGTTCTTCCTTCTCCGGTGAGCTATGGAGCTTGAGGAGGGGCTGGGGCTCATGGGGAGGCTCTCTGAGGGTCAGGGAGGGAAGTGAGGGAGCTGGGGGTGGTCAGGGTGGTCGGGTACAACCACAGGCATACAAACGTGGTTGAGCCCGATAGGACTTCCTCTTCTTCTCCATGGCGATGGGGAGCTCGGGATCTGGATCTGGGGCTTGAGAGAGGTAAGAGGATAGGGGAGGAGTGGTCTGAGAGTGAATGGAAGGGCTAGGCTAGGTTGTGTTGTTTTTATTTTGAGGGTGAGGGTCTATGGTAGAAGTGGCTCATGGGAGAGCTAGAGCTGGTCCATGGCCACTTCATTGGTTGCTGAGAGCGGTGGAGAGGGGGTGTGGGGTGTGATGTGTCGTGGAAAGGGTCCAGGAGGGAGGGGTGGGGCTGTTGCCCAATCACTTTACAAGATTTGCACTAAATGGCTTCTCTTTCTCTCTCTAGTCTCTCTCTCTAGGAGGTAAGGGCAAAGGTGCTGCAAGGTGGACCACGACTAGGGTGAGGTGGGTGCTGTACAAAGTCAGTCAAAGACTAAGGATGGGTTTTGGTGAGGCTTTTCCTAGATGGTTTGGTTAGTTTGCAACTTTGATCATATAGGTTGTTAGGAAGGAAGTCTAGATACTTGCACTGAACATGATGGACAAATGGTACTGGAAGATGCAGGATGTGGGGAAGTTTATCTATGATTTATTTTGGATTTTTCTAAGGATTTAATGTATACTAAAAAACATTTATTCAAATAGAGCAGAATTGGTTTCTAGAAACTCATTTGGTATTTTTGAATTGGACAAGTGTGGTTTTTGGTTTGATATGGTACTAGATACCAAGACACAACTTGGGGAATTTTCTTGAAATTTAATGGGAAGGAAAAGTATTTTTAAACAATTATTTCATGTTTCTGCCATTTAAGAAAATGGACAAAAAGAAATATTGAAACACTTCAAAAATATTTATTTTGAAGTGGGATGATAGGGTATGATGTATAAGACTCTATTGAGCCAAAAGTGGAGGAAGTGTTTTGGCAAAAACCAAATTTTCCTTTTGGGAAGGAGTTTTGGAGATTTTGTTAATTAAAGAGATTAAGTTGACTTGGAGCCATAATAATTATGGATAATATTTGATAAATCTTGGTGGTCATGGTAGATTATGTAGACAAGGTGTAGCAAGCATTTGCAACCTTGGGATTGGAAAATCCAAGTTGATTTTGGTGGAATACCCTAGATTAAGGATCTTGGGTGAGATTGTTTTCATGCTACCAAAACCTTGCTCGATCTTCGATCTCAGGGATCCCCTTGGAGCATGGGATATATGGATGGATAGACCAAGTGATGTAGATTGCAATGGTGTAGGGGTTTGAGCTTCATCCTGCTTGACCTCACCAAGACATGCTTTCAAACT
The DNA here is from genome assembly GCA_916181665.1 of Avena sativa. NCBI lineage: Eukaryota > Viridiplantae > Streptophyta > Magnoliopsida > Poales > Poaceae > Avena > Avena sativa. Next base: position 533,790,237 of record OV702289.1, on the reverse strand, counting down.
TTGAATAAAATAAGCCTGCCAAAGCAGATTATCAACTAGCCTTCAAAACCATGTGGGTTTAAGGAGCACAAAGATACCCTTGGAACAAGTGAGGTAGATATTGATAGACCTATATTAGTATAACACAACCATGCAAAGAGTTGGTCCATAGAAGGTTGGATGGTGGTGTGAGCTTCTGTCAAAGTAGGCAAGTTGACTAGATTTGCAGGAAAAGTTATTTTCTTGCATGCAAAACAATCAAGAACAAGTGGATAGGAGGATGATCTAACCAAGGGCAATAGTGGGCCTTGGTCGTCCTTAGGAGGTTTAACAATATGGTTCACATGCATTTCCAAAAATGCACAAGGGTTGAGAAAGGGAGGCATTCAAAAAGGTGATGTTGGAAACAGATTTCCAAACTTAGCCAAATTTGGCAGAGTTAGGGTTTTTGACTAGACTGTGGGTGGTGATGATTTTGATGGCTGACAAGGTACCAAAGCATCATAAATTGGTTGATGTTGAAGTGTAGATTGAGTAGAAAGGATCCTTGCTTGATATTGGTCTTCATTGACTTGGAAACTTCTAGAAGGGATATCTTCAGAATTGATCTGGTTAAGGGTTTTAGATGATCACCTAGTATCTAGAGATCATATCCAGCTTTGTATTCTTGCTTAGGGTGTGGTGATTTGGAAATATCTTGATCCTAGTGATGAGCTCCTGGAGTAGCTCATACTATCTCCTAAGCAGACAATTCAAACAGCAGATCAAGGCAACTCATCTTACAAACAAATCAACTACTACTGGGGTTACCACCAAGCTTAGCTTGAGGTAAGGATGGGTATTTTGGAATAGGTTGGAGTTTGAACAAGGTAAGGTCCTGGGTATCTCTACCAGGAGTAGAATTCAAAATCTTACAAAAAGGTTTTGGAGATCCTAGAGGTAAGAGTACTTGAAGGTTCTGTCTTGAAAACATAAGGAGATTATATTATATAACTCTCCATAGTTTTGTCAATAGAAGTTACAAAAAAGTTTTGGTTACATAAGCATCTTGGCTCATGTTTTGAAATGCCAGAACATCTGAGAATATGGAAATTAAGCCAAGACTGTTTTGGGAAGTAGCTTTTGTCAACTGGTGTTAAGGTAAGGAGTATATCATCTAATACACATTTATATGCATAAGCATATCCAAACAACAAGAAAACATTTCAGCATTAAACAAGAAAAAAGTTTTTGTTCCCCCTAATTTTTGCATTCTGGACAACTAATCAGGGTTGCTGAAATTGGGATGTTACAAACCTTTCCCCCTTAAAAGAATCTTGTCCCGAGATTCAAGAGAGTAGGGTTACGGGATTTTTAAGTCGGGTTGATACTAGGTGTCTTACGCGTACTATCTTACGGACTCCTTCTTGGAAAGTGACTACTCTGTCGGTGAAGCTGAGCTTCAGTCTTCGGGGATGCACTGAGAGTTGAGCAGAGCCTAGTACCGATTATGAGGAATGATCTTATATTCCTCGGGGCTCGATGCCTTGAGGGCTTAGGCCAGGCAGGATGTCTCGATGCTGAACTTCACGGAGTACTCGTCGGAGGATAGAATCTACAGCTGGGAATATCTCGCTTTAAGGGTCCACAGTTCTTCCTTAGAGTCATAGCGTATCCTCTGAACGATGTTGGGGTCGAAACTCTTGAGTTTGCTTTTGGCGAAGAGTTACTCTATTTTTGTGGGAAGGACGCAGTCTTTCCCCCTTAGGATTAAACTGGGGTAGATCGGAGAGTTGACATAGTCCTTTTTTCTTAGAGTCGTGGATTGATGTTTTATAGACGGTTGCCCATCTTTCTTCTGGAGTAGAGACCTTTGGAAAACTTCCGGGAATTATGACTTACTGGGATTTATATACTACTATTATTCATACTTAGCATGTTGGAGTCTCAAATCCTCTAAGCGATTGGAACTGAGCGGTTAGCTATCCTGTGGTACTTCCGGTGGGTCTTCAGCTAAAGTAGCAGAGGGCTTCATAGAATCTTCAGTTCGTTTCTACTCTTGGTGAACCGCGAGTTGTTTCTTGGAAAAAGACGTCGAATCGGAGGATCATTTCTGAAGTATCTTCTGGTAGACAGTCTTCTGGCATTTGAGTGGAAAGACGCAGTCTTTCCACATTAGAGCTTCACTAAGGTTCATCAGGAAGGGTTTGGATCTTCTGTCTTGGAAGTGCTACCCTAATGTTTAGTGGAAGGTTGTATCTTCTCGGAGTCTTGAGCTGGGGTCTTCGAGTGACGCCTTATTCTATCAACCTCGGCAGGGGCGGTTTCCTAACAAAGCCTTTAAGGTGGTTAGCTCAAGGTAAATTAGCGGTTTGCGACTCTTCTTGATAGTGCTTCGTCAGGGTAGAGGCATCTAGTTTTAGAGAGGTTGTTTTCCCTTGGACACTTAACGTTGTTTCTACTCGAAGACGGAGTAGACTTGTTGTCTTTACGCTTCCTTATCATCTGGCTTTAGGGGTAGTTCTGACCTCTAGGGAGGATCAGTCCATTTAATTGGGTAGGGTCGACTAGATTAGTTAGTCTACTGAGGCGGTTAGAAGCTCTAATACACTAAGGGTTAGTGTGGTTAGATCTCCACTTGTTGTCCTGGTTGACTCATCGGGGGGGTTTCTTGTGGGTATTTAGGATCCTTCGGGGATTGACTTCCGGCTTCAACGGGATTTGTGTTGTAATAGACTAATGAACAAGGGAGTGTGGTGCTATGGACGAGTCTTGCAAGGTGAGTTGGACGAGGTATGCCGTCTTGCTGAGGTGAAATCTTTGAGTTGATTCTGACTTGACGACATCGAACTCCTGGTTCTTGTGATACTTTTCCTCTCATGTACTCTCGAGGTCAGGCTGGTTCTCATAACCGACAGCTAACACAGGGGTTTTCTGAGTTACTAGGTAGGTTATCGCTCCTCGAGTCACATTTTTAAGGAGGTCATAGCAATTCTAGAGCATACAAACAAGGAGAACAGAGCGAGGGAATCGCAATGTCCTCGGCAAACAACACACATCAAGCAACACAGGATGCACTTAGGCAAGAAAACACGGTCAACTCCAGGGACCAAGGAATTAACTACTCGCGATGTAGGGGAATCCTAATCTTAGGACTATTAACCCTAGATATCGTCTTTCTTCAGGTGGGAGTCACTATCTTGCAGATGAAGCCTTCGTCGTATGTTGGACGCTTCTTTATAGTGCCTCACCTGCTGTCTTCTGATCTTGAGGATTCCGCTGGGAGAGTGATATTGTAGTCTCCTTGTGTTTGCTGGTAGTTGCTTGTCTTCATCTTGTTCTCATTGTCTTCACCGGTTTCTAGATCCTAGTTATTTAAAATACGTAGGTTTGAAGTTTGGACGAGAGTTAGAGGAAACCATTTTCGAAAGCATTTACCTAGAGTAAGAGAAGAAGCAGATCTTTTTGATACTCATTGAGAAACTAGTTTTCGAAAGCCGGGGTTTTCAAAATAAGTTTCCTGTCTAGCGACCATGCTAACTAAGGTTCTCCTACAGTCAGGATGGCTCTGATACCAAGTCTGTGGGGCCCTCGAATTAATCCTCCGAGAATCCCTGTTATGCATACAACCACGATCCCATGATCAGTTAGTCGTGGCACATAACCGACAAGTATCATTACAACATCCGAGACATACCGAATTTATAAGAATTACATAAATGCTGTTATGGCTACATAAATTATCAACAACGAAACTTCATAAAGCGTAGAGCCCAATCCATGCCTTAACCTACAGGCAACTGACTGGGAGAACGGCCTAGCTCGCATAGTCGTCAACGTCACCTTCTTCTTGATATCTGACCAAGTTAATAGCCAGGGACAATGCCAGTGAGTACTTTGAATGTACTCGCAAACCACCTTAAGATAACAACAATAATAATAACAAGAGGGTGTGCAATATGGCTGTGGTAGTAGGTGGGCTCCAAGGGAGGTTCTTTTCTCAAATAGTTTCTCTTGTAGATATAGCATCTACATATCTTTGTTGAAAACTTTTGTAAACCATTTTGGAAAACCGTTTTGAAAAGTTTTGGAAAACATTAGGACTGGGTCACCCATTTGTTCCCGTCTTCAGGTCATCCCACGACCAAACTCCTTCCATTCCGTTCGGACCATCCCATGGTCAAAACAAGAATCCTTGCTGACCATCCCATGGTCAAAACATTTCAAAGCCATTTCTTTTCCGAAATCCTTTTTGAAAAACAAAACCAGCACTGCTCTACAGAAGTTTGTCCAACCCGTCCTTAACTGCGGACACGGCTATTCAAATAGATTTACACTCTGCAGAGGTTGTACACTTTACCCACACCATTCGGGTACACTACCCTGATCTTCACCGATCGTGGGTCGAGTAACCGATCAAGACTCTCCGGATGCCCACTCCAGTACAAGTGCCTACCCTATGGGTGTTATCCCCCTCAACACCGGGACACCCTATATAGTTCATAGCCAACCGAAGCGCTTTTTACACTTCACGAGTGTGCGCTTTCAATGAGGGGCCCATAGTAACGTGTGGAGGTCCGTAAACCCTTTGTTCCTTCTCCCGGTCGATGTTCCCCCATGGACCATTTGTCCAGAGAAGTCCCACCCTCCAGGGATCGCAATCCCCTGCAGTAGTTACGAGGCAGCTTATACCAGAATAAACAACCATCAAATCCAGCCCCGTCCCATACCAGAGTAATGTGGTTGCACAGGGTTAAGTTGTTATAGCTAAACTGCAAAGAACCGGGTGCGTTTTTGTAAACCTTTTTCCTCCGGTTTTCCTCCAGCATTTTATAAAACAAAAACCTTTTTCTTTCTCAACATCTCATGGGAGATCGCACCTCACCAAAGTTTCCTCATAAAACATTTGGTAAAACCTTTTTCCGGGGTCTTCCCATCCTCTAGTTTTTGCTTCGGCTAAAACGGGGTCTCCAAGGGGTATGTTGTATTACACCATCTACCATACTAGGGACAAGTAGGTATCGTCAAGGGGGTTGTCCTTAGTAGTACCAAAGTGTAATAGTTCGGAGGAGCCAAACCACTACCATATATACAATAACATATAATAAAACAATGCAGTTTCATAAATAGTAGATAAAACATGCATAAGTAAAATAGTAGGACAAGGTTCATGAGCAAGAAGGTGGCTTGCCTGATGATCAGCAATATGGCATAAATGTCCCTGGACTGCTTCATTAGATAACCAAGAATACCAATACCAAATATAAATACTACTTCTTCTGCTCTTTGATTTTAGCGCAACTATCGTCGTCCAGACAGCACATGCAAGCAAACCAAGCCACAATCAACACCAGTCACACAAACACCAATACATACAGCAAACAACTGGATAATACCAGATTACAAATCAGTAGGTCTTAGGAAGAATGGATTAATGAGATTGGCCTTGTCTTGGGAATTAGGGAAGAAAATCCCTTAGGATTTATAGTCTAGCAATTACCTAAGAGATGGATTTTGGACCAAGACATAATATGTATGATACCATCGTGTAAAAAATGATCCTAATAGATAGGTATTGATAAAATGAAACCAAAAAAGGTGGTTTCACTATTTTATCACCTACCAAGGATTTATAGTGAATAAGATTCTAGTTTTAGGAAATAATTCACCAGAATAGTTCTGGAGATCCAAAAAATATTTCCTTTGGTAGTTAGGTAGGGCTTGATGTACTTGTTCACTGAGAGTTGGAATCATGCCAAAAAAATTACCAGAATGCCCTCAGGAAATTCCCAAAGGCAGTTTTGTAGACACTTTGTCTTTTTCACCAGATTAAATCTACAGAAGCTTTAGATTTGATTCCAATGGCAGAGGGTAGGCATCTAGAATACATTTCTGAAGAAAGTGGAATCAATCTTTTTGGAGTGGCAGAACTACTGAGGTGATTTTATTAGTGAAAGAACTAAGCCTAGAACAGATTAATTCATGATAAAATCCACAGGGGCTTGGGAAATTATGGTCTCCTGGATTTTGATAGGTATTCATATGGAGTTTTACTGGGAGTTGGAATTGGGTCAATACCTTTGTTGGTTTGTCCTATAGAAATTCCTAAAGTCATATCAGAGCTATTTTTGTTATTTTTACAAAAGACAAACTACTATTCACCTTGGCATGAGGATTATGCTAATTGATGGGTATAGTAATCACCTTCCAGGAGAACTTGGATCCATCCCAAATGGATATGTATAACTCCCTGAGGGATTTATTTAGTGATAAAGATACCTTTTTGTAGAATAATTGCCAGTAAATAATGAAATTTACTTTTGGCAAAAGAACAGTTCTGCATGTGGAAAGAAGCATTAAGAAACCCTAGGAAAAATATATCTAAACAGATTATGGTCTTTTCCATTTTTATCTTGATTAAATCCTAGCAAGGGAATCTGGCCGATCTGCTAAAAAGGAGGTTAAAACAGTAAAAACGGGGAACAGGCGTGATCTCTGGTGGCGTGGGCCGACCGCACCGGACCGGCCCAGCTAAGCAGCACCATGGGCGGGAGCTGAGATTCGAACCTGCGGGGGTGGGGCCCGACTCTCGGCAAGGGTTGCTGATGAAGTGGTATGGAGGGCTTGGGGCCGTCCGATTTAGTTATATCGGAGGGTTTCCCGTTGTCTTCCTCAACAGAGAGCCAGCAGCGGTGGCCGAAACCCTAGACGGCGTGGAGGGGAGCAGGGAGGGTACATGGGGGCTCCTCGGCGGCCAAGGAACATCGGAGGTAATGCGGAACTCGGAGACGAGCACAGAGAGGGGCGGTGAGGTGGGGTTCATCGTTTGGAGCGGTCTCGTGCCGAGGCGTCCGAGGAAAGCTCGCCGGAGCTCGGCGGTGCAGCAGAGCCAGAGTTCCCTGGGCACGAAAAAGTGGGAGGTCAGATGCAGAGGGTCATGAGGGTTTCGAAAACGTCACATGCAGACAGAGAGAAGGAAGGAGGAGACCTCATGGGTAGATTTCTGAAAATAGCCGAAGAATAAGTTCTTCCTTCTCCGGTGAGCTGTGGAGCTTGAGGAGGGGCTAATGCTCGTGGGGAGGCTCTTTGAGGGTCAGGGAGGGAAGTGAGGGAGCTGGGGGTGGTCGGGTACAACCATAGGCCTGCAAACGAGGTTGAGCCCGAGAGGACTTCCTCTTCTTATCCATGGATATGGCGAGCTCGGGATCTGGATCTGGGGCTTGAGAGAGGTAAGAGGATAGGGGAGGAGTGGTCTGAGATTGAATGGAAGGGCTGGGCCAGGTTGTGCTGTTTTTATTTTGACGGTGAGGGTCTATGGTAGATCTGGCTCATGGGAGAGCTAGAGCTAGTCCATGGCCACTTCATTGGTTGCTGAGAGCAGTGGAGAGGGGTGTAGGGTGTGCTGTGTCGTGGAAAGGGTCCAGGAGGGAGGGGTGGGGCTGTTGCCTAATCACTTTACAAGATTTGCACTAAATGGCTTCTCTTTCTCTCTCTAGTCTCTCTCTCCAGGAGGTAAGGGCAAAGGTGCTGCAGGGTGGACCACGACTAGGGTGAGGTGGGTGCTGTACAAAGTCAGCCAAAGACTAAGGATGGGTTTTGGTGAGGCTTTTCCTAGATGGTTTGGTTAGTTTGCAATTTTCATCATATAGGTTGTTAGGAAGGAAGTCTAGATACTTGCACTGAACATGATGGAAAATGGTACTGGAAGATGGAGGATGTGGGGAAGTTTATCTATGATTTATTTTGGATTTTTCTAAGGATTTAATGTTTACTAAAAACCATTTATTCAAATAGAGTAGAACTGGTTTCTAGAAGCTCATTTGGTAATTTTGAATTGGACAAGTGTGGTTTTTGGTTTGAGATGGTACTAGATACCAAGACACAACTTGGGGAATTTTCTTGAAATTTAATGGGACGGAAAAGTATTTTTAAACAATTATTTCCTGTTTCTGCCATTTAAGAAAATGGACAAAAAGAAATATTGAAAATCTTTAAAAATATTTATTTTTGAAGTGGGATGATAGGGTATGATATATAAGTCTCAATTGAGCCAAAAGTGGAGGAAGTGTTTTGGCAAAAACCAAACTTTCCTTTAGGGAAGGAGTTTTGGAGATTTTGTTAATTAAAGAGATTAAGTTGATTTGGAGCCATAATAATTATGGATAATATTTGATAAATCTTGGTGATCAAGTTAGATGATGTAGACAAGGTGTAGCAAGCATTTGCCACCTTGGGATTGGAGAATCCAAGTTGATTTTGGTGGAATACCCTAGATTAAGGATATTGGGTGAGATTGTTTTCATGCTACCAAAACCTTGCTGGATCTTGGAGATCAGGGCTCCCTTGGGGCATGGGATATATGGATGGATAGAACAAGTGATGTAGATTGCAATGGTGTAGGGTTTTGAGCTTCATCCTGCTTGACCTCACCAAGACAGGCTTTCAAACTTTGAATAAAATAAGCCTGCCAAAGCAGATTATCAACTAGCCTTCAAAACCTTGTGGGTTTAAGAAGCACAAAGATATCCTTCGAACAAGTGAGGTAGATATTGATAGAACTATATTAGTAGAACACAAGAGTTGGTCCATATAATGTTGGATGGTGGTGTGAGCTTCTGTCAAAGTAGGCATGTTGACTAGATTTGAAGGAAAAGTTATTTTCTTGCATGCAAAACCATGAAGAACAAGTGGGTAGGAATATGATCTAACCAAGGGAAAGAGTGGGCCTTGGTCATCCTTAGGAGGGTTAACAAGATTGTTCAGATGCATTTCCAAAAATGCACAAGGGTTAAGAAAGAGAGGCATTCAAAAAGGTGATGTTGGAAACAGATTTCCAGACTTAGCAAAATTTGGCAGAGTTAGGGTTTTTGACTAGACTGTGGGTGGTGATGATTTTGATGGATGGCAAGGTACCAAAGCATCATCAAGTGTTTGATGTTGAAGTGTAGATTGAGTAGAAAGGATCCTTGCTTGATATTGGTCTTCATTGACTTGGAAACTTCTAGAAGGGATATCTTCAGAATTGGTCTGGTTAAGGGTTTTAGATGATCACCTAGTATCTAGAGATCAGATCTAGCTTTGTATTCTTGCTTAGGGTGTGGTGATTTGGAAACATCTCGATCCTAGTGATGAGCTCCTAGAGTAGCTCATACTATCTCCTAAGCAAACAATACAAACAGCAGATCAAGGCAACTCATCTTATAAACAAATCAACTACTACTGGGGTTACCACCAAGCTTAGCTTGAGGTAAGGATGGGTATTTTGGAATAGGTTGGAGTTTGAACAAGGTAAGGTCCTGGGTATCTCTACCAGGAGTAGAATTCAAAATCTTACAAAAAGGTTTTGGAGATCCTAGAGGTAAGAGTACTTGAAGGTTCTGTCTAGAAAACATAAGGAGATTATATTATATAACTCTCCATAGTTTTGTCAATAGAAGTTACAAAAGAAGTTTTGGTTACATAAGAATCTTGGCTCATGTTTTGAAATGCCAGAACATTTGAGAATATGGAAATTAAGCCAAGACTGTTTTGGGAAGTAGCTTTTGTCAACTGGTGTTCAGGTAAGGAGTATATCATCTAATACACATTTATATGCATAAGCATATCCAAACAACAAGCAAACACTTTAGCATTAAACAAGATTTTTTTTGTTCCCCCTGATTTTTGCATTCTGGACAACTAATCAGGGTTGCTGAAATTGGGATGTTACAAGACATGCAATGACACTAGGTGTGGTTCATGAAAAGAACAGACATGCACTGAACTGGGTGTGGTTCATGAAAAGAACAGACATGCAATGACACTGGTGGATCCTTATGTGGTTCATGAAAATAACAGACATGCAATGACACAAGTGGATCCTTATGTGGTTTGTTTAGAAGAACACGCATGCAATGACACTGGGTGTGGTTCATGAAAAGAACACACATCCAATGACACTGGTGGATCCTTATGTGGTTTGTTTAGCGGAACAGAGATGCAATGACACCGGTGGATCCATGTGTGGTTCATGAGAAGAACACACATCCAATGACACTGGTGGATCCTTATGTGGTTTGTTTAGAGGAACAGACATGCAATGACACCGGTGGATCCTTATGTCGTCTGTCTAGAGGAACACACATGCAATGACACCGGGTGTGGTTCATGAAAACAACAGACATGCAATGACTTATGTGGTTTGTTCAGAAGAACACACATGCAATGACACTGGGTGTGGTTCATGAAAAGAATAGACAGACAATGACACTGGTGGATCCTTATGTGGTTTGTTTAGAAGAACACACATGCAATGACACTAGGTGTGGTTCATGAAAAGAATAGACACGCAATGACACTGGTGCATCCTTATGTGGTTTGTTTAGAGGAACAGACATGCAATGACACCGGTGGATCATTATGTGGTTTGTTGAGAAGAACACACATCCAATGACACTGGTAGATCCTTATGTGGTTCATGAAAACAACAGACATGAAGTGACACCGGGTGTGTTTCATGAAAAGAACAGACATGCAATGACACTGGGTGTGGTTCATGAAAAGAACAGACATGCAATGACACTGGTGGATCGTTATGTGGTTCATGAAAAGAACAGACATGCAATGACACTGGTGGATCCTTATGTGGTTTATGAAAAGAAAAAACATGCAATGACACTGGTAGATCCTTATGTGGTTCATGAAATGAACAGACATGCAGTGACACTCGGTGTGGTTCATGAAAAGAATAGACATACACTAACACTAGGTGTGGTTCATGAAAAGAACAGACATGCAATGACACTGGTGGATCCTTATCTGGTTCATGACAAGAACAGACATGCAATGACACTGGTGGATCCGTATGTGGTTTGTTTAGAAGAACACGCATGCAATGACACTGGTGTGGTTCATGAAAATAACAGACATGCAATGACACTGGTGGATCCTTATGTGGTTTTTTAGAGGAACATACATGCAATGACACCAGTGGATCCATGTGTGGTTCATGAGAAGAACACACATCCAATGACACTGGTGGATCCTTATGTGGTTTTTTTAGAGGAACAGACATGCAATGACACCGGTGGATCCTTATATGGTCTGTCTAGAGGAACACACATGCAATGACACCGGGTGTGGTTCATGAAAAGAACAGACATGCAATGAATTATGTGGTTTGTTTAGAAGAACACACATGCAATGACACTGGGTGTGGTTCATGAAAAGAACAGACAGGCAATGACCCTCGTGGATCCTTATGTGGTTTGTTTAGAAGAACACACATGCAATGACACTGGGTGTGGTTCATGAAAAGAACAAACACGCAATGACACTGGCGGATCCTTATGTGGTTTGTTTAGAGGAACAGACATGCAATGACACCGGTGGATCCACGTGTGGTTCATGAGAAGAACACACATCCAATGACCCTGGTAGATCCTTATGTGGTTCATGAAAAGAATAGACATGCAGTGACAGTGGGTGTGGTTCATGAGAAGAAAAGACCTGCATTGACACTCGGTGTGGTTCATGAAAAGAACAGACATGCAATGACACTAGTGGATCCTTATGTGGTTCATGAAAAGAACAGACATGCAATGACACTGGTGGATCCTTATGTGGTTCATGAAAAGAACGGACATGCAATGACACTGGTGGATCCTTATGTGTTTGTTTAGAAGAACACACATGCAATGATACTAGGTGTGGTTCATGAAAAGAACAGACATGCAATGACACTGGTGGATCCTTATGTGGTTTGTTTAGAGGAACAGACATGCAATGACACCGGTGGATCCACGTGTGGTTCATGAGAAGAACACACATCCAATGACACTGGTAGATCCTTACATGGTTCATGAAAAGAACTGGCATGCAGTCACACTGGGTGTGGTTCATGAAAAGAACACACATGCAATGACACTGGGTGTGGTTCATGAAAAGAACAGACATGCAATGACACTGGTGCATCCTTATGTGGTTCATGAAAAGAACAGACATGCAATGACACTGGTGGATCCTTATGTGGTTCATGAAAAGAACAGACATGTAATGACACTGGTGGATCCTTATGTGGTTCATGAAAAGAATAGACATGCAATGACACTGGTGGATCCTTATGTGTGGTTCATGAAAAGAACAGACATGCAATGACATTGGGTGTGGTTCATGAAAAGAATAAACATGCAATGACATTGGTGGATCCTTATGTGTGGTTCATGAAAAGAACATACATGCAATGACACTAGTGGATGCTTATGTGGTTTGTCTAGAAGAACACACATGCAATGACACTGGGTGTGGTTCATGAAAAGAATAGACATGCAATGACACTGGTGGATCCTTATGTGTTTTGTTTAGAGGAACAGACATGCAATGACACTGGTGGATCCACGTGTGGTTCATGAGAAGAACACACATCCAATGACACTGGGTGGATCCTTATGTGGTTCATGAAAAGAACTGACATGCAGTGACACTGGGTGTGGTTCATGAAAAGAAAAGACATGCAATGACATCGGTGGATCCATGTGTGGTTTATGGAAGTAACAAACATGCAATGACTCTAGCTGTGGTTAATGAAAAGAACACGCATGCAATGACACTGGGTGTGGTTCATGAAAAGAACAGACATCCAATGACACTGGTGGATCCTTATGTGGTTTGTTTAGAGGAGCAAACATGCAATGACACCGGTGGATCCATGTGTGGTTCATAAGAACACACATCCAATGACACTGGTGGATCCTTATGTGGTTTGTTTAGAGGAACAGACATGCAATGACACCGGTGGATTCTTATGTGGTCTATCTAGAGGAACACACATGCAATGACACCAGGTGTGGTTCATGAAAAGAACAGACATGCAATGTCTTATGTGGTTTGTTTAGAAGAACACACATGCAATGACACTAGGTGTGGTTCATGAAAAGAACATACAGGCAATGACAGTGGTGGATCCTTATGTGGTTTGTTTAGAAGAACACACATGCAATGACACTTGGTGTGGTTCATGAAAAGAACAGACACGCAATAACACTGGTGGATCCTTATGTGGTTTGTTTAGAGGAACAGACATGCAATGACACCGGTGGATCCACGTGTGGTTCATGAGAAGAACACACATCCAATGACACTGGTAGATCCTTATGTGGTTCATGAAAAGAACAGACATGCAGTGACACTAGGTGTGGTTTATGAGAAGAACACGCATCCAATGCACTCTAGTGGATCTATCTTGGCATAATTTGATGTATTCCATGCTGTATTTCATTGTACAAGACGCTTTCCATTTCTATACTACTCAGTTTTTCCCTTGGTTTTATGTGGTACTACTTAGTTTTGCCCCCCCCCCTCTCTATCTTTCGTAGAAGCCCAAACCTGTGCTCACCCTGTCTGCTACTCCCTGATTGGTTGTCGCAGTTGTCACGCGGATCGTGCGCACCAACCGTTGATTCTATGCGATCCAATGATGATCGTTGCACACGTCGTGCCCTTCACAGTACAGCGTGAGACAGCACGGACGTCTCCCTCCGCGAGACTTCTATAGGAAGGAACACGATGCCGTCCATGGAGAAAGTCGTGGAGAGGTCATGTCAAGTTTAATCAAGTCTAAAAAGCCTACTACTGCTACTATAACTCATGCACAGGGCAACGGGGTCATCGAGTGCACGGTTGTCGACGGGACGCTGCAATTTATTGCCACTTGATTTTAATCAGACATATCCCATTTTACGCAGCACTCTCAATCTCACTTCCAACTAGGCCCTACCGCTAGTAAATTCCATGAGTCAAGGGCCCCCCTCGAGTAGATCTAACGTTGCTAGAAATTAGTTCCACGCCACTTGCATGTAGTGGAATCGAGGTCTGCCATGAGCGTGTTTTCAATGCAGCTCTAAAGTGGAGATCATGGTAGCCCCCCACCCCCCGCCCACCACACGTGTCCACTCGAGGACTATGAACGGTCCGGTGTTTATAACCCCCCTCGACCTTCTTCTTCCATGAGCTCGTGTCATTTCCCCCAGTCTGTCTAGTCCCAAGACCCTAATCTACACCTGCCGCGTGCACCAAAGCTCTCTCGTTTGCACTACCTCCTTTCCTTGGTGCGCCATGAAGCGTACGCGTGGAGACGATCCAGAGGTAAAGCCAGTTGAAGGCACAACAACAGATGGCTCTGTCGTCGCCAAGCAGGCGGAGGCGTCTTCTCTGGGCACGAACGCCGCTCGTCGCCACACCGTCGAGGGTGCGAAGTCATCCGTCTAGCTAGTAGCCGTCGCTGTCGAGCAGCAGGTGGTAGCCGTCACCACCGAGAAGTAGTTGGTATCCGTCGCCGCCGACCAACAGGTAGTAGCCGTCGCCTCCGAGCAGCAGGTGGCCGACAACGTCGTGGTGCCAGCGGTAGATCTGGATGAGGGGCAGGCGTCAGGCGGAGGAAATCCGGTGATCTACATCGACGACCCCATCGCTATTCAAGAAATCTTCAACGCAATCATGGAGAATGATGAGTTCGAGGAGGAGGTTCCTGATGAGGAGTTCGAGGTACTACATTGCTAGCTTCTCTAGTCGCAGCCGCAATTTTCACTGTTCATACATAGGATTTTCTCAATCGTGTACAGATTCTTTTGCTCTTGAAGTAGGGTAGTATATATATGATTCGATCGGTTGATTGATGCATCTGCCATCTAGTCACAAAACCCCAATCCGTCTAGTCACCAAACCCCAATCTACTCATCTGCCATCTAGTTGAGTTTGCTAGTTGAGTGTTGATTTCGATACACAGCAGGCCTATAACATTACATTTCTATTCCTTACTGAGCCCAATGATTCAATTTTGCCCCAAAATAGTGCAAGGGCATCTGATGGTCTCGTTTTCTTAGGGATGGTTAGTGGCCCTGAGGCAGCAATGCATATAAACAATATAGGTTGTGCTGTTGGTATTTTGGTTCTTCGACTCCATCGCTGAAAAAAATGAGGCCCTAATTTTTTCTCTCATATGGAACCTAAATATATAATATTTGTATTGTTTCTGATCTATGAATGCGTTGTATGATGCATTTGTATATCCCTGAATATTTGTTTGTATGATTACATTTCAATTTCTTATTGTGGCCAATGATTCAAATTTGCCCCAAAGAGAGGCAGACACATTGGTGTCAAATTTTTACAGGGATGAGTGAGCGAACCTGGAGCCATGTACAAGATCAATATAAGCTGTGCAATTGTTACTTGGTTCGCTTACGCCATCTCTGTAGAAACTTATGAGGCTACAATCTTTATTCTACATTCATAGAACTATGATATTTGAATTATCTATTCCATGCATTCATAGTGTATAAGAATTAAATTTTAGTTTGTCACCGAGGCCGATGATTGAAATTAGCCCCAAAAGAGTTCAAGGGGAGACACGTATGATGGTGTCGTGTTATAGGGATGGGTTGGTGAACCTGAGGCAGCAATGCACACAAACAATATAGGTTGTGTTGTTGGTACTTTGGTTCGCCAACTCCATCTCTGAAACAAATTATGAGGCCCTAGATTTATTCTCATATGGAACTACATATATGATCCTTGAATTGTTTCTGATCTTTTAATGATTGGTATGATGCATATGTATATGAATGGTTTTGATCATAAGTATTTTTAACATGCACCTGAAGATTAATTGTTTGGTTTTTTATTTATAATTACAATATTGAGGCTTGTTTTTGTACCTGACTATGTATATCCCTGAATAATGTTTTGTATGATTACATTTCAATTTCTTATTATGGTCAATGATTCAAATTTGTCCCAAAAGAGAGGCAGACACATTGGTGTCAGATTTTTTCAGGGATGAGTTAGTGAACCTAGGGCGATGTACAACAACATTACAGGTTTGCTGACTCCATCCATGAAGAAACTTATGAGGCTGCAATCTTTATCCTACATTCACTCTGATGCAATTATTTGTCATTGTGTTGAGATGAAATGATATATGAACCAATCAAACTATTGCTAAGATGCTTTATCTTTGATATCCACGGATATATTGTCTTACATATACATGTTGTCAATTCTTGAGTTGTAATACAATTCAATCATATGTATGAGTTCTAAGTTATGTTTTTAAAAATCAACAGGAGGATGATGATGAAGTGGACGATGGCAAGGTATCCAGGGACAACAAGAGCCGCTACGTGCTGAGGCGGTTACGGTGTGGGCTAATCCGTTTCCACCGTAGGGGGTGACTGTTTTGCCCATTCTGTGGCAGAGCAATCAACGTGGACCTCAACAGCATGATCCAGCACGTGGAGGGCGTTGGCAGAGGCGGAGGCAGAAGCCATAGGCCGATTACCTTGGCACGGCACACAGCCTAAGGCAAATTCCTCCGGGAGTATGTCAGGACTGGCCTGTATCCCATCGACTAGGCTGTCGCTGCCTCCTACTGATAAACCCCTGCCCTGCTAGGCGTCTCTGTGTCCGGGCCTCCTGCAGCCCCTACTTTTATTTTGTTCTAGTTAATTATTACCTGTGTGTGGCATGTAAGACAATATATCCGTGGTGTCTCTGGTGAACCTTCTATATTAATCTACTCCTTTATATGGAGTGCCTTAAAGTTTCTAGTGTTCAATTATATTTACTGATCATGCTCATGCACACTACAAAATATTTGTAGTGCTCGATTATATTATAATTGTCAAGAAATACATCAACAAGTTAAATTGGTCGAAATTTTGTATTGAAGTAACTAAATGTATCACACACATAATAAACTAGAAACTAAAATCTAGTTCAAACACATAATGTATCACCACCACTTGTTGTCGTCATTGACTTGCTTCCCCTTCATCCGCTTGATGTCGCCATCGTCCCAAGATCCCTGCTCATCCTGAAACCGCTTTCTGTCCTCCTCGCGCTTCTTCTCCTGGGCTAGCTTGCAACCAGGGCATAGCTCTCTCACGAAAAACCCCGCCTTAACCATCCCATCTTTCATGGTAATGAGCTTACTGTACAACTCGTACGCCATGTAGGCGTCTCTGGCTGCATACTCGAGGCGCACCTGGATCATCGGCTTCCACTCCCAGTAGTCGTGATCGAGTCGCTTCAATTTCTTTAGTTTTTCATAGGATTTATCGATGATTTCCGCTGCCAGATCACCCATGCCATCCTTCGCTGGGTATGATTTGATCTTGTACAGATTTTGGATGTCGGTGTGGTGCCCCTCTAGGATTTTTATCAACGCATGAGAAATCATAATTGTGTCATTTATGATATCCACGCTAGTGAAAGTTATCCCTTTCCTACACAAGAACTTGACCAGAGCCGGAAAACACATCTCAGTTGGTTTACTCCTGCACTTAGATGGTTCTAGGGATGTAAGGGAACAAGGGATGCAGAAGTGGTGATCTCAAATTTAAATTTCACATACCTGCAGAAGTGGTAAACGAGGACCTCCTCATGTATGGACATTTGCACGACAGCGATCTCTTGTGGAGGATTTTTTTCGCTTATTTGCACGGGTGTACTCCAAGTCTAGCCCCACAAACTTGTGCTTCTCTTTCTCAAGAAATTGCTCAAACCTAGCGAGAGTTGTCTCCACAGTCGCTTCATCATTTGTGTACACCACTGTCAAAGTCGTGGTGCCATGGGCAGGGACCAAGTGGGTCTCTGTTTATGTGTTTCCCATCGTCCATGCCTGCAAGGAAATGGGTGAAAGGAAATGCCTACAAGGAACTGCCTGCAAGAGGAAGAAGAAGATGAACCGACTGTTCCAGAACAGAGGAAGAAGAAGCACCCAGGAAAAACTGCAGAGGAATGACTGAGGAAGAGGAATGACTGCAGAACAAACGTGGTAACTACAACTTTCGGTTCGAGAACTCACCGTGGTTACGTGGAGATCGTGGCAGTGCCGCCAGTTCAACAAGTGGGGCCAGTTCCTACGAGAATATGAAATTAGCTGTGCATTTTTCTATGCGAGAAACTGAGAGAAGTCATTTATATTTTGTCTTTCATAATTAAACACAATGAAGTTGATACAGCCCAAGAGGTTTGAACAAAATAGATTTGCTAGTTTAACATACAACAACACTTACAGGCCCAACATGGTAGAACTTGGAGAGCCCTAGAACTTGAGCTACCACAGAGACCTCGGCAGATGTGGCAGAATTGGTGCGGGTGCAACCACCACGACGGCAAGCTCGGATTCTAGAGGAGGAAAATAGAACCGAGCATGGTCGACAAGGTGATAGATCTCATCGGGAACCAATTCTCGTCCCTGAACGTGCCATGGGTGCGTCCACGGTGAGGGCGAGCTCCGACTCGGGATGGGGAGGAGAGCGGGGCCAAGCAGCTTCGTCACTTCCCAGCTCTGTGCCATGGCCGCGACCACAGATTGCCTCTTCGGGGAAGAAGACGCGTAAGGGATGTAGGCGCCAACGCTGCAAGCCTACAGGGAGGAGAGCTGGGTCAAGCAGGTTTGTCCATGTCCCAGCTCCGCGCTATGGCTGCGACGCCCCACAGATTGCCGCTCCGGGGAAGAAGAAGACGCGTAATGGATGCAGGCACGAACGCTGCAAGCCTAATTGACACCTAAGCGATGGGAGCGATAGGAGCAACATAACGGCGAGAACTGACAGGAGGGGCCCAACTTGACGGCCGTTAGCTTGATTTTTTGTATTGAAACATAAAGTTGAATTCGTGCCGAAAAAGACCCTCTGAGTATTTGGCACACCAACTATAGTCATCGCGAATGATTTCAGGGGAACTTGGGTACCGTGTTGCCTGGACACCCCAACTTTCAGGCCGCAAAATGATATTCTTGCATCATCCGGCGTTTGTGGTTGTCGTTCGCTTGATTAATCTTCCCTTCCATCTGAATGGCAGAGTCGACTAGCTCTTCGAGATCCTCGAAACAGATGTTGACGAGTACTGTCTGCATCTCATCATGCAGTCTGTTCAGGAACCTCTCGTTATTCTTGGCCTCCGTGTTGATCTCATCAGGTGCATACCTAGCGAGGGACAAGAATCTGTCATGGTACTCCACTACAGTCATTCTGCCTTGCTTTAGCTCTCTGAATTAATCTCTCATTCTGGTGACTAAACCCTGCGGCACATGGGTGCGGCTGAACTTGACTTTGAAGGCTTCCCACGTCATCACTTGACCGTGGTTCATCGTGCGGGTGATGTTCCACCATGATCTTGCATCTCCTGCCAGATAGTGGGTGGAAAACAGAACTTTCTCGTTTGCATCCACTCCTGCGACTTCTAAGTTATTCTCCATGGTCTGTAACCAATCATCAGCATCCAGCGGGTCTTCAGACTTGCTAAAGATTGGGGGATTGGTATTCTGGATGTTTTTGAGTTTGGATCCATGATGATCCTGATTTCCATGGTTCTGATTGTTGTGAGCCATCTGGGCGATCTGCTGCAGGGTGGCTAGATTTGCTTGGCGCTCTGCCCTACTAGCTTCACGGTCTGCAATGAGCGTCTGCAGAATCTGCAGCATTGGGTCTTGTGATGAGCTGTTCCCTCCTTGGTTTCCACGAGTCATCTGAAGATTGAGATAGATAATGGGGTAAGAGGGAAAGTTCTAAGGTTCGTGGTTTTGGTTTCAAAGCTAAAACTTTGAGTTTGACTCAGGTTTTGCACTAACTTCTTTTCATTCATTCAAGAAAAGCACACGATACAAACACACACACACCACAACATGAAAGGAAAACAGATGGTTTTAAGAACCATTCTGTAAGCTAAGATACAATGGGACCGATACTTCTCACTCCTACGATAGTGCTCTAGTGCATCTACTCATCATTGATGAAGTGGGAGTCATCATCGTCTTTGTAGAAGTCCATGGCATCATCCTCCAGGTAGTCATCATCATTGCTGAGGTACGAGTGAATATCCCGTTGGATGCCTTCACCTTCCTCCTCTTCTTCTTTTTCTGCAAGTTGAGCTTCTTGCTCCTTGATGGTCTTCTCGAGGTCGGCAACCTTCTTGAGAAGATGGTTGATGGTGCGATCCTTCTTTGCGTGTTGATGGCGAAGTGACTAACGATCGTTGACGAGCAGTGAGAACGTCTGAGCCTTCTGGGCGGCAAAGGCAAGGTTGTGGTTGGCAAACTCTCTAGCATTGTCCAATTCCTTCTGTCTGTTGTACAAGAGGAAGTCGAGGTTCTCCACCTGACGCTTCAACTCCGGGTAACTTGGCATCTCCAGAGGCATTCCCGTAGAATCACGCCTTCCATAGTGAGCAAAGCGGGTTCCTTGGATCAAGTTGACATTCTGTGCGCAAAGACGAGCGGGAGCTTCATGCATTGCCCTGGCTAATCCATCTAGCCAGTTGTTCTCTCTCATGGTGAATTGAATCTTCTCGGACATTGGTGCCTCTAACTTGCCTCGAAGATCAGCAACTACTAGCTATTGTAAATCTTCGCCCGGGGACCATTGAGTTGAGATCCAAAGAATTCCGGATGTGGGCGCTCTAAGTACTTAGACAGTGCATCAAGATCCCTCTCGAAGATCAGATGGCCTCCATTGCCCAACTGGTAGAACTTGTAGTACTGAACTTCCATCTATAAGAATTTAGGATGAGAAAGTTAGTGAAGTGATCAAGTGTGTCAAAATTTTATGTAGTAATGTAAGAATTTTTTAGGAACATGTATATTTTAGAGAAAGAATCCCAAGGGTAAGAGAGGAAATGGGTTTTCGTAAATACTCACTTCTTTGTTTTTGAAACTAAGTTTTTGTTCGGACGTCCATTCTAACTAGGGTCTCCTATGGTCAGGATGGCTCTGATACCAACTTGTCCACACCCTAATTTTTAATCCCAGATGCCTGTTATGCCATACATCGCAATCCCAGGATTACCGTTTTTGCGAGACATAACAGATTTGATATCACAGTACATCATCCATTATAAACCATAATAAGGTCTTACACAAATAAAGGATCTCATGATCCAGTCTTAGTACAAACAAGTAGTGGAATAAATAGCGTAGCGGTAGGCTCCATCTTCAGTGGCATAGGCAATGCTGATGATGGGAGATGATCCTAGTTGTCGTAGTCGTCCTGTTGTCCTTCTTCCGGATAGTCCTCCTCATAGTCTGTCCACGGGAATAGCCAGGGACAAAGCAATGAGTACTCTTTAAGTACTCGCAAACTATCACTAACAAGTAAGGTAATTCTAATAGGAATGCTAAGTTCTAGGTTTATTTGTAAAGTTAAGTTTGAAACCTAAGCTGAGTTTAGAAACAAAGAAAGATAAAATAAAGTTTAAAATCACCTAAGTCGGAACTTAGTTGTCATAGTCACAACTCTGTTGTGGTCAAGTCATGTCACAATTCATTTCATAAGTCATTTTGAAAACATCTGACAACAGAACAGTATGGCCACTCAAACTGTCCATAACCACAGACGCGGCTATTCGAATAGTTTGACACACTGCAGAGGTGGTACACTTTCACCACAAATTTCGATACATCTATCAGGGATAACCCGGAATCATCATAGTTAGTATGCAGATAATCAAACATAACCTTTCCTTTACACACTCTAGTATAAGCACCTCTCCTATGAGCTTGGCCTCCCAGCCATGGCCATCTGCCATCCTGGGCACTGCATAGGTGGTCAACATTGAGAGGTAGCCTCAGATCAGACCTCTCCCACGAGGGAACTAATACTAATGCATATAAACTTCTGGCTAAGCCTTACCCAATTCAGGTATTGTGGTTGTACGGTAAAATTGGAATAGTATCGCATCCGAACCCAACCATCGGTTTTTATAAAGGGCTAAGGCTCATGCCTCAACATTTTCATCATCATCATAAACCATTTGTGTTTGTCAACACATGTCAAAACATCTCAATAGAATGACTCATCATTCCAAGGTTTTCCTAAGTCATTTTCACCAAGTATTCCCATCTAGAGTGATCAAGTTTTTGGTTTAGCTCTAATCACTAAGTTAAGAGTGTTCACTAATGTGGGATGCTAATCTCAATCTCATGCCATAGAATGACATCTAAATCTAACTAGATAGGCCAAGTTTTATACTCTTTATGCTATCTATAAACAAAGTAAAGGACTTTGGTAAAGTAAAAGAAAGTAAAACTTGGAGTAGGTATAAGTCAAAAGGTATAACCAAAGCATGCCTAATACATCTTGCTTAGGTTATCTTGATTAATTCTAGCTTGCTAACAATAGCTTTCCTTGATTGGTGTAGTGGTTGAAATTCTCCTCTTCTTCCTCGGGGTAGAACTCCTCCTCCTCTTCCTCGTTGACTTGGTCGGTACTATCGTCTATAAATACATACAGAATACACAATCACCAAACAATACTTAACTAGTCTATTTAGCACACTAAGGCACACACTTGATGATCTAGTATCATCACATTCATCACAAGATTTTAATGAACTAGTTTCATTTATTTTATTTGAGAAAAGTAATTTCTACTCATTGAAATTAATTAAGATTTAATATTCTCCAATTAAAATATGGGATCATGTGGACACATGTCATCACCACATATTCTAATACACGGGAATGTGATTTAAATGTTGGATCACATTTTATAAAGTCTAAGATTAATATTTAATGATTTAAAGTGACTAGAAATGCCTATATAGCATTATTTTGGTACTAGTCCAAATTCACTGCATGCAAACCTAAATATTATTACATATTCAGATAGGTATTATCAAACGTGATTTTTGAGAGTTGGTATCAACTCAAAAGCTATTATGGTTGAATTTTGAAAAATGTTTGAATGTAGAAAAGTCTCTGTTTTGTTATTTTTCTTATGGGTGATCTATAACTCTAATTGATTTAAATCCAACGGGATTGGATAGATATTTGAATTATCTTTCTAGCAAAATTTGAATCATTCAATTTCGTTAAGTAAATCTTTCTGAATTGATTTTCAAACTAGTGGGCAGAAACTAGATTTAGTTTAAATAGAAAAACCTAAATTTGAATTATAGGGCTAGCGCGGGAACCCTAATGGGCCGGCCTAGTTTCACTCCGTGGCGCAGAGGACAGCTGACAGGGGGGTCCTGCCTGTCGGTGGCTCTTCTAACGCGATGTGGGCTGCACGATTAGAACTACGATCTACGGTTGTGGCTTGCCGTCAATGATGGACAGGTCGCCGGCGAGATGGAACCCTAGCGGTTCGGTGGGGGTGTAGTGGGGGCATACCAGGGCTCCAGCTAGTGCGGTGATGGGGGCGATCGAACGAGGCGACGACGGCGGACTCAGGCGAGGTCACGGCAGCTCCTGGGGTAGACGAAATCGACGGGGTCTTCTCCTCCTCTGTTGCGGCTAACTCCGGCGCAATTCCGGCGACTGGCTGCTCAAGCGGCTCTTGCGAGAGGTGGGGAAGGATCAGTGGTGAGAGGGGAGTGTTGGAGTGTGGCAAATGAGGCTGGGAAAGGGCTCCTTATATAGGCTCGACGAGGGGACCGAGAGGGCAACGGCGAGCTCGTCGGTGACGACGATACAAGGTGCTAGAGGCGTGGGCAAGGTAGGCGGATGGTGGCTTGCCTCCTGGCAGTCATCTACGGCTTAAAGGATACGCTAGGGGCGGTGGCATTTGGTCGGGAAGGGCTGGCGCTCTGCGCGGCAGAGGCGGTGCTCGACACGGCGGGTGGTGGCTACTGGTCGCACGGCGGGAGAAGGGCATGTCTGGTGGTGTGCTGGGGTCAAGGCGAAGTGGCGCGCGGGGGTTGTGGTCGAGGGGTGGCGTGTGCTGCCTTGTCGGGCGTGGCGCACTGGCGCGTGCTCGGCATGGCACAGAGGCAGTGGGAGCGGTTGTGCCTCGGTGGTCCAGTGCCTGGCTGGGCTTGGAGAGCGGACAGGGGGCAGCGGTGTGGTCTGGCCTATCTCCTAGACACGGCGAGAGGGAGAGGGGCATGCTCCTATGACGTGGGCATGGTCGGCCGGCGATCATGGAGTCGGGGTGGCATGGCACTGCTGCTCTAGGCCAATTGGTAGCTGGGTTAGGGGCTGGTTAGAGCTAGGGGAGACAAGGGGACAAGATTGAGCCCAAATACTCGACAAAGCATTGATCAACAAATAGTGTTAGTTAGGCAGATTTTGTTTGCATGCCACCTATTCGACACATTGGCCGCATGAAACAAAGTTTTAAATTTTGAAATGATTTTTGGTGGAGTTGTTAGTCTTATGCTTGAGCATCTCTGGTTGCTTGGGATTTTTAAATTGAATTCATTTAAGTGGTTTTTGAAAAAGTGGGATCTAGGTACATACACTTGATTCCATTTTCAAATGTTATTTTAAATTAGGGTTTAAATGTTTCTGTAAGATCACAAGGTGGGCCTTGGTAGATCTTTACTTGTACTAGCAAGGGGTGCAAAGATCCATAATTGTTTCTATTTGAATTTGAGCTCTAGGAACACCCAAAGTGGCCTAGTTGGTTAAAATGGCAAAAGTGACCATTTCCATTTATTAATTCTATTTGATTTCTTTTTCTTTGGATTTTTCTTGGGAATGATCTAGATGATGTGGCATTCACCTTTGAATCATTTTACAATCAGTAGAACAAACAATCATGGGAATTCAAAACAATTCCATATTAATGCAACACACATATGCATGCTTAATTATTTAAATGAGGAAAAGTTTTTGTTAACCCTAAATTGGGTGATTTGGATCTTGATATCTTGGATTAAAGTTTTGGGATGTTACACCAAGTATATGTCCTCTTGTGGGGTTTGTCAGCGAGTAAAGGCCGAGCGTAAACGGCCAGCGGGACTGCTACAATCCTTAGAGGTTCTAGAATGACCATGGGATGACATTTCCATGGATTTTGTGGTTGGGCTACCTCGTACACGAAGGCGGGAAGATGCAGTATGGGTGGTCATGGATCGACTCAGCAGAGTTGCTTATTTTATTCCTATCTGCACCACTGACTCTGCAAGTGACTTGGCACCGATATATATAAGGGAAATATTAAGGTTGCATGGGGCTCCTAAAACCATTACTTCTGATAGAGTTGCAAAGTTTGTATCCAAGTTCTGGAAAATCTTGCAGAGCGCCTTGGGGACACAACTGAGACTTAGTACGGCGTTTCATCCCTAGACAGATGGCCAATCTGAGCGTACAATTCAAACACTAGAAGATATGTTGAGGTGTTGCGTCCTATCTTGGCAAGGGAGCTGGGAGAATCATTTGCCACTTATCGAGTTTGCTTATAATAATAGTTATCAAGCTAGCATACGGATGGCCCCTTATGAGGCTTTATATGGAAGAAGGTGTAGATCTCCACTATGTTGGGATGCCTTGGGCGAGAAGGCAGTGTTAGGACCTGATTGGGTTCAACAAGCTACGGAGAGGGTAGCTGAGATTAGATAGCTTATGTTGGTAGCACAGAGTAAGAAAAAGAGTTATGCTGATTCCAAGAGATCGAATGTGGAATTTCAAGTTGGGGAGGAGGTACTATTAAGGGTGTCACCCACTAAAGTGTTATAATATTTAATATCAAAGGAAAGCTTAGTCCGTGATACATTGGACCTTTCTTGATATTGGCACGAGTGGGAAAACTTGCCTATCGACTTGAGTTGCCTGATTCTATGAAAGGTTTGCATAATGTGTTCCATTTCTCTATGCTGCGGAAGCATTTCCGTGATCTAGAACGTCAGATTACCATGAAACCAATTACGATTGAACAAGATTTCACCTTTGAGGTTTGTCCTGTGAGGATATTGGAAGAGTCCAAGAGAGATATGCGGAATAGGAAGCTAAAATATGTGAAGGTTCTTTGGTCACAACAAACTAAGCGTGAGGCAACTTGGGAACTTGAGTCTCGCATGCGCGAGAAGTATCCAGAGTTATTCACGGCTGGTATGTGACACATGGTAATATTTTACTTTTATGTTTAGTGTTGTGAGTAGTAAAATGAGTAAGAATTCGGGGTTGAATTCTGTTTAAGCTGGTAAGAATATAATACCCCAAATTAAGATTCTAGCTTTTTATGTCTATTTAAGAAGAAGAAAATCATCGAGGATTTTTAAGTATGATTTCAATATATAAAGCTAGAAATAAAAAGAGTAAAGAAAAAGTGTGTATTAATATTTGAACGCCCAACCTATTATTCGAAAACCTGTAGTAGCACCCGTATTGACTTTCTGTAGCTTTGATAATAGAAGGCCGGACACGCTCCTTTTATTCCTATAACTTAAAGTAGTAGACAGGTCGGGCTGGGTTTCTTTTATTTTGAGTTGGACTTGTTCTTAGGCCGCTGCCCACCACACTCCTGCCCTAAATATTTTTAGCAGACTGTTCGCCTCTGCCGCCATTGCTGGCTCGTGAGCTGAGACGTCGTTGGCCGCAGTCGTCTCCGCCAAGTCAGATGTGGACGCCTTGGGGAATCCTCTCATGAAGAAAGGCGAGGCGGACAGGTAGGTGTCTGCTTGCTATTTAGCTAGATGATTACCTATTTACTCTATGCGATTAGTTGCAGCCATGTAAGATAATTCCTATGCTGTTTGGTTTTGGCTACATCCCTAGTAAATCAAAAGGGATTTATTGATCTGCTAGTGAACTGGCCGACCGATGGGTTCAGATGTATTCTTTTTCTAGATCGGTGATTTTTTTTGTAGATTTGGGGTTCTAGTCTGTTAGGGCACTGTCCCATACAGCCTATTCTGGGTACCTTGTTAATTTCCTAGGATTAATTATTGGCCATGCCAGCTATTGGACTGACTCTAGTGCCCAGATTTTTATAGTGCGGTTAGCATCCGAAAGTGGTATGTAGTTATAATTGTTGAATACGGCGAACAAGTGTAACCTGTTAGTTTTTGGATGATTGTTTAAATTCTTCTTAATCCAGCTGGGTGCGTACAGTGAGATACTTGCTGGATTGTACATAGTCATCGTCTACATTTTTCTTGCATAAAGACAACTGTGAGTCAGCTGCATAACTATTTATTTTTGCTCATGCTTGTTACCAATGGTAAATTACAGATAAAGAAAATAAAATTGGCTTTGATCTGGTCTTAACTGGTTGCTAGTTTTTTGGGGTTTAGATTACCTTTTTGTAGTATTTAGGCAATATCCCTTGTTAAGACCTTTGAAAGTCAAGGGTAGTCTTGTGCGTAGGAGCGACACGATATTCAGCTTGTATGTTTTTGAAGTGATGAATCATATTAAGTTTGATGAATGTCCCCTTAACAGATGTTGGTACTTCCGGGCCAGAGTCTTACAATTCACAGTTTATGCCCCGCGGTTGAGGCAAGTTCACGACGGATAGCGAATTCTGCATATCTCTCTTCACTCAATTTATTTAATACTTATGTTATATTCATGATGTCAATGATAACGATGATGTTGGATTTTATATTATGCATATTTTCATATCCATGATGACAATGATGATAATGTGACTTACTTCGGTTGGCACAATGCGACCTTCATTAATAGGTTGCGACCCACTTTGGAGGCACCCTTCATGTGTTGGAGCGAGTGGATGCCGGCGGGTGTCCACTCGAGCGATACAGGTATTCATGAGCATGTAGGCATGTAGTACATAATATTATGTTCTAATGGATGATTGATGTGTAATGTTGTCATAGTGTTTTGATTTATGTAAAGTCCTATTTGTTTATGAACTTGTTGAGTCTTTGTACTCACCCTTGTTGCTTTCATGTTTTTAGGTAAACCCTGAGGACGTCATGCATGGGGAGTTCAGGGAGTAGCACCTTCACCATTCTCATCTCACGTCTTACACAACCCTCACAAATATTTTGGGACTTTGTTATTGGTCGCTAGGAGTCATTCTTTTCATTAATGATTTCGGAGTGTGCGGAAGTTTATCACGTAGACGTTGTTGGTTTTTCCTGCTAGACATTATTACCCATACTGTGTTTGGATTGTAGATTTTTTTTATAGTTGTGGTATTGGAGACTTATATGGTAGATGAATGTGAGTCTATATTTTATTGAGTTTTATCCTTATACTCTTGTGCAAATAGTATTGCCTGCCATGGATGTCCCAAAAACAAAGAAGACTCTGCCGAATTTTTCCTAAAAAGTCTTAGTTAGTTTGGATGTGTAATGTATGTGGTAACATATCAAGTGCTTGGTTGGCTTGGGGTGTTACTAGACCAGATGTAGCCTTGGATCTTAGATTGTCGAGCCGTTTACAAAGCAACCCTGGTTCTGTTCTTTGGAATGCAGTTAAGAATATCCTCAAGTACTTGAGAAGGACTAAGGATATGCTTCTAGTCTTTGGAGGACGTGAAGAAAAACTTGTCGTAACAGAAAATCTTCCGTGGATGCAAGCTTCTGCATTGATCTAGATGACAGAAAATCTCAAGCAGCGTACATATTCATGGTTAATGGCGGCGCAGTGAGCTGGAGGAACAGGAAGCAAATCTCGATGGCTCAATCTACAATGAAATCAGAGTACATGGTTGCCGCAGAAGAAGCTAATTGTAACATCTAGAAAATATTAAAAGGAGCATATCAATTCCAATCAACCAAAATTAGGGTTAACAAAAACTTTTAATTTAAAAACTATATGAATGAAAGTGTGTGTTTATTAATGATGTATGAATGCATGATATGCCATGTTTGTTTGTTATAAATGACGGGAATTGATTTAAAGATCAAAACAATATCATCTAGGTCAAATCCAAACCAGACCAGACGAAAGCAAAAGAAAATCAAATTATAAAGCATATGAGCTAATGGTCATTTTTGCAAATGTTAACACTTGGCTCACTTTGATCATCTCTAATAAATGATTTCAAATAGAAACAATTCCATTTCTTTTCTCACCTTGCTAGACCAAGTGACAATGAACACAAGTGAGCTTTCAAAACTTACCAGAACAAATTCAAATTCATTTGAGGGACATTTCAAAATTGAATCTATCATAGGCATTAAGATAGCAAATTTTCCAAACCCATCCAAACTTTCTACACTTGACTAATCCTTGTCACCAGAGACTCTCAAGCTTATGATCAGCAAACCCACTAAAAAGAATTTGGAAATTCAAATATTTTTCTCTTGTGGCCATTTGATCAAACACTTAACGACCATAGTACAGAGCTATCAACTCCACACCATTTAGATCAATCTTGTGATCATCTTTGTACCTCCCTCAGCCTCCACTACTCGCCCACATTCACCCCAGTACTAGCCTGTGCAGCTGAGCCTCGCTCATTCGCCCTTTGGACTAGTGTCAACCCGTACCCGAGCTCACCATGCCGACCCGACATGGACTCGACGCTACACGCCTCACCGCCCTCACCCAAGACCACTAGGAGATAGATGTGACCTCGTCGCACCCGCGTGTGTATGCCTCGACCAACGCAAGCCCGTGGAGACGCCAGCGCAGCCGCGCCCATTTTCTCGGTCGGCCATGTCGAGCGCATGCCAGAGCGCCGAGCAATCCCGCACGACCACACCGCGCCTCGCTCTCTCCTTGCATCAATGCACTCGCCACGACGCCAGCAAACTCCCAGAGATGCCCGCTTGACCCTACGTGACATGTAACCACCGTACGCCGTGACGAATGCCCGTGGTACCCGAGGATGGCATGGACGTCACCGACCGATGGAGACCATGCCTCGTCGTGCCACTATGCGCATGACGATCGCCAAGGAGCTATGCGTAGACCTACACCCTCAGTCATGCCTGTAGCTCACTATAACGACGTCGCTGACGATCCCGAGCCATGCCCCAATGCTCCCTTCGCTGGTGTATAAATAGACCCCGCCCCTTGCCTCCAAACGCATGCCACTCGACTCACCTCTCATCCAGCAGCCTCTCTGACCCATCCCCGGAGCAAGACGAAGCAGGTAGCATCGGAATTTCACCGGAGCTTGCCGCCGTAGTGGTTGAACAAAGCCAGCGCTAGGAGCCGCCCCAGGAGCCACCGCTACCACCGTTTGAACCGCTGTTGTCGACCAGTTCATTTGCCCGCACCGTCATACCTAGCTGGAGCCCTGGTAAACCCTCGACGACCCCTGCCGTAGAGCTAGGGTTGAATCCCGCATGCACCGTGTGAGGGAGATGATGATTCTGAGCCGTCGATCATGATCTAGTCATGTAGATAGCATTAGCACGTACCGCTTTGCGTTAGACCAGTCGCTGACATGTGGGGTGATGGCTCAATGCACGGCGCCCAAAAAAGTGCTGGTGCGTGGTTGATGTAGAGCTCGTTGGGAACCCCAAGAGGAAGGTATGATAAGCACAGCAGCAAGTTTCCCTCAGTGTGAAACCAAGATTTAATCGAACCAGTAGGAGCAAGGAAACACCCCAAAGGTGTTACTAGCTGAGCTTTGGCAGGGCGCACTACCTGTGCTAGTAGCAACATGGAGACCTGCACAACACAACCACAGAACTTTGTCACCAACTTGCGATGAGGTTGCCAATCTCACCGTGTTTTGTGGAAAATAAAGGATTAAACGTATCGAATGGAAAGAAGTAAAAGTTTGTAGAAAGTAAACACAAAGAAGTAAACAGTTTATAGATTGTATGTAAAAGACAAGGACCGGGATCCATAGTTCACTAGAGGTGGCTCTCCTTAAGATAGATAACATACTGGGTGAACAAATTACAGCAGGGCAATTGACAAACACCGAGAAAGCAATACATGCATATACTAATCATCTTGACTCCTTTGAGACTTGATTGGGCATTACAACATTATACATAGACCGCCATCCAACTGCATCTATGACTAATAATCCACCTTCAGGTTATCATCCGAACCCCCTCCAGGATTAAGTTGCAAGCAACAGATTATTGCTTTACGAACTGCGGGTAAAGTAAACAATATGATTGTTCTATGAACAAAGGATTGTTGTTTTCTCCCTAGTAGCAAAAGCACATCTAGTACCTTAGAGATTTCTGTCACTTCCCCAGATTACCAGAGGCATGAACCCACTATCAAGCATAAATAATAACTCTTGGAGTTGCTAGCATCTACTTGGCCAAGATAGCTACTAACAACGGAAAGCATGCAAGATCAGAAATAACAAAGACATGATAGAATCAATAATCAATCTGAAATAGCATCTCAATATCCATTGGATCCCCGCAAACACAACATGCAGAATTACAAATAGATGATCTTGATCATGAACGGAGCTCACAAGATCTAGACATGAAAGCACAAAGGAGGAGAACCAGCCATCTAGATACTACATGGATCCGTAGTCCAAGGATGAACTACTCACGCATCACACCGGAGGCATGCATGGTGATGAAGAAGGCCTCCAGGGTGAATTCCCCTCTCCGGCAGGGTGCCGAGAAGAGCTTCAGATCCCTCCCGATCTAGGGATGGAGATGACGGCGGCTACAGGCTCTTTCTTGGATTTTTGATTGGGTACTTAGGGTTTACGTCTCGAGGGCATCTTATAGTCGGAAGGAGAGGCCGAGGGGGTGCCAGGGCTGGCCTCACCACCCCCTGGTGCGGGCCAGGCTAGGCCGTGCAGCCAGGTGGTGTGGTGGCCCCCTGGCCCCTCTCCGTCTCGTACTCTGGCATCTGATGACTTCTAGAAAAATAGGCACTTTGGCTTTTGTCCCGTCCAATTCCGAGAATATTCATTTTCTGACTTTCCTGGAACCAAAAACAGCAGAAAACAGGCAGCTGGCACTGTGGCTCTTGTTAATAGGTTAGTCCAAGAAATCGTATGAAAAGTACTCCAAAGTTGGAACAAAACACAAGAAAGTGGATGAAACTAAGCATGGAACATCAAAAATTATAGATACATTTGCAATGTATCAACATCCCCAAGCTTAACTCCTGCTCGTCCTCGAGTAGGTAAGTGATAAAAAGAAAGAATAATTTTTGAGGTGACATGCACCATCATTAACTTGATCAAAGTATTTGTAAAACATTCAAAGCTGGGATCATAGTACTTCAATCATAACATGATAGACAAGGTTCTAGCAATAAGACAAAGAAACTAAGATGCAACATGAAAAGGCACAAACAAAAGATTCATGAATAACAATGCTTTGCAAGACGTTTGTTTGTTTCACATAAAGAAAACATAGCATAATAACATTCAGCTTGTCCCTCATAGAGTAGCAAATATAAATGCATAGGACACCTTCAAAGTTCATAAGAGTGACTAGATACAAATAGTTTAAAACAAGCAATATCAAGTTATGCATCAATCAACTAGTCTTGGGACAATGCACATAGAATTAAGAATGGCCACTATGCTCTCAAAGTAGGTGCATAAAGGTAGAAGGTGGAGACTCAATATTATGGTGGAAGAAAGGCCTTTATAAAAGGAAGTAGGGATTCAAGTCTCATAAAGAGTAGGTGCATAAAGGTAGAAGGTGGAGACTCAATATTATGGTGGAAGAAAGGCCTTTATAAAAGGAAGTAGGGATTCAAGTCTCATAAAGAGCTTCCAAAAATTATGGTACTTATAGCTTTCAGCTCTCATTGCCCCTATCATAAGCATCTTGAAGTGATTAAGGTTAAAGTGAACAAACTATGGTGTACATGCTTGATGAAGTATAAGTTAGAAATCTCATGTCCCTTGTATACGAGGGTCGCTCCTCATGCTACTCAAGTTTAGTTACCGGTAAGTTCTTGTCATTGTAAGTACATGTGTATCATAGAGAACCGCCAACGGGGTAACCCTTGCCCGATAATACGGAAGAATCCCCATATCAAAATGACAAGGCAAGCAGACAACGAGCATCTCAGCAATCTTCTTATTTACCATGGGAATATGGTTCTTTTTTCTCTCTTTCCTCTTTTCATAATCTCTTTTTTTTCTCTTTTCTCTTTTTCTCAATATAGGACTCTTTTTTTATAAGAAGAATGCTTCATAGACAGCTCATTATGGTTACGCTGTAGGTTTCCACCATGTCAGCATGGATTAGACCAGTGGCCCAGGCGTTTCTCTAACATACATACATAATTACATGGACTTACAAGCTGCCCTTTCATTTCACACCAACGACATCCATATACAAAAGAGCATGATATCAACTAGGTACAAGTACCAAGTGCAATGTTGAAAGAATTCCCCATGAAAGCATGGTTCTCCTAATTCCCAACAAATAAGTGCAAGCATGTACAACATAGATGACACAATGGTTCAAGTTTATTAAGGGCAAGAAAAGTAAAGTGTGCCATCAAGTTCGTGAGAGCTTTAATCACTAGTTTTCTCATAACAAGTTTAATTTGGAAGGTAAACAAACGCATGAATATACTTGGAATAGCATAAGCTAGTAGGTAGGTATGGTGGACTCTTTGGAATAACTTGGTTTTGGGAGTTGGATGCATGAGTGGAACTCATACTTGGTTGTGGAGGCTTAGCAAAAGACTGGGAGCGACAAACTAAGAGAGCAATAATGGCCATAATCATGCAGAGCGACAAAACATCATTGATAAAAGCATAAAGTGATACTACAAGTTGAAAACTAAAGGATCATAAAGGCTATGGTGACTTGAGATAGTCATAACATGGTGTGAGCATGCGCCAAGTCAACCCAAATAAAGCATCAAAGGAGAATACCACTATACTATGCTTTAATATGCTAAAACAACGCATGATTCATCCAAGGCACATTAAGCAATCTCAATTGTTTATAACAAGTCATGCTACTACAAATAATACTAAGCATAAAGCCAAAACAATATCAAGCATGGCATGAAAAAGTATAGGCCACAGTCAAAAATGAGCTCTTTTTACCACATAAGCATGAACTTTCCTACTCTTTTTCAAACCAAACCAAACTATTTGCAAACCAATGTATGAAAGAGGGGGTCCAACCAATTTATTCAGAAAACTAAGCAAACCAAGCAAATGAAAAACCAAAACGAAAACAAAAAAGAAGAGGCTCCAAGAACAACAAAACTGTGCATGAAACAATAAAAATGAAGCGTTTGGAAGAAACCTGGAATTTTTATTGATGAAGAAGGGGATGCCTTGGGCATCCCCAAGCTTTGACACTTGTACTTCTTGGATATTTCTTGGGGTGACACGCGTGGAATCCCCAAGCTTGAGCTTTAGTCCATCCTTCATCTCATTACTCATTCCTTCCATACACCTAAAAATTTTCCTTCATACAAAACTTCACACAATCTTTATTAGCAACATTAGTGCACTCAAGATAAATAAGTCTTAAGGTTCAGTTCTAACACCAAATAAACTTACATTAGAACACTATCTACTGAAGCACTTCCCTCAACAAGCTCAATTCCCCAAAAGAACTCAAAAAGGAACCAACAAGAAGCAAATGCAGAAAATGGCAGAAATCTGTCAAAACAGACCAGCAGGTAAAGATGAATTTTTTCGAAGACCTTCTGTTGCTCAAATCAAAAAGTGTTGAACTAACGAAAGTTAGATAACAACCTGGGGCAGAAGAAAAAAATTCACGCCTCAAAAAGACGTTCAGAGATTTTACACGAATTTGTATGGTGAAACACAGAAATCTGTTTCAGGACAGCAACTTTCCCAATCATTACTTCTCTCATTAGAGGTTACTCTTGGCACAAAAAGAAAATAAAAAGGATAAGGAGTGGTTATTACTGAAGTAATAACTTCCATGACTCATCTAAAACTTTTGGGTTATCTCCCAATAAGTACTTTTCTCTAACGCCTTTAAGTTAGGCATAAGAAGCAAAGAAAGAATCAAGTGTTCTCAAATGAAGAAGCATTAAGATCAAATTTTGTTTTCATAGGAGAAGCAAAAAAATCTTTTCTCTCTTTTTAGGGAAGTGTTCTATACCTTTCTTGAGTGGGAGTTGATATTTAATGGTGCCTTCTTTCATATCAATGATGGCACCAACAGTTCTAAGAAAAGGTCTTCCCAAAGTAATAGGACAAGAAGCATTGTATTCAACATCCAAAACATAGAAATCAACAGGTACATAGGCATTGTTAACCATAATAAGAACATCATTAATACTCCCCATGAGTTTCTTTTTAGCATTATCATCAAGTGGGACATTCAAATAACAATCTTCAGGTGGAGGCAAATCAAGCATATCATAAATCCTTCTAGGCATAATAGAAACACTACTATCAAGATCACATAAAGCTTTGAAATCAAAGTCATTCACTTTCATATTAATGATGGGTTCCCAACCATCTTCTTGTTTTATAGGAATAGAAGATTTATGTTTCATCTTTTCTTCTTTAATCTTTATGAGAGCATCAGTAATGTGTTTTGTAAAGGCCATGTTCATAGCACTAGCATTAGGACTTTTATCAAGCTTTTGTAGGAACTTAATAACTTCAGAGATGTTGCAACCATCAAGATCAAAACCATACTTATCATCTAGAGTAGTAGAACTATTACTAGCCTCAATAATAGTGGTGGTGATAGTAGAAACACTAATGTTTCTAGCAATTTCATCTTCTCTTTCCCACTTAGCATGTAGTTCAGCTAATAGTCTAACATTTTCATCAATTCTTACTTGTATAGCATTGGTAGCTGCAAAGGGATTATCATTAGTTTCAGGTTTAGCAGCCATTTTATTCAAAGAAGATTGAGCTTCAGCTAAAGATGCTATATTTCTTTAAGCATTAGAGAGTTTTTCCTCAATAGTTTTATTGAAAGCAGTTTGCTTACTAATAAAGTCTTTAAGCATAACTTCAAGTTCAGAGGGTGCACTCCTATTATTGTTGTAGGAACTTCTATAAGCATTACCATTGTTGGGAGGATATGGCTTATAATTATTGTTACCAAAATTGTTCCTATAAGCATTATTACCATAAGCATTGTTGCCAAAATTGTTATTTCTTATGAAGTTCACATCAACTTGCTCTTCTTCAGCAACTAAAGAAGCCAAAGGAACATTATTTGGATCAATATGGGCTTTCCCATTAACAAGCATAGACATAATAATATCAATCTTATCACTCAAGGAGGAGGTTTCCTCAACAGAATTTACCTTCCTACCTTGTGGAGCTCTCTCAGTATGCCATTCAGAATAATTAACCATCATATTGTCCAGAAGTTTCGTTGCAGCACCCAAAGTGATGGTCATAAAGGTACCTCCAGCAGCAGAGTCCAATAGGTTCCTTGAAGAATAGTTCAATCCTGCATAAAAAGTTTGGATGATCATCCAAGCAGTCAGTCCATGAGTGGGACAATTCTTTACCAAAGATTTCATTCTTTCCCAAACTTGAGCAACATGCTCATTATCAAGTTGTTTAAACTTCATTATTTCACTTCTCATGGATATAATCTTAGCAGGAGGATACTATTTTCCAATAAAAGCATCTTTGCACTTAGTCCAAGAATCAATACTATTCCTAGTTAAGGAATTCAACCATTCTTTAGCTTTTCCTCTCAAAGAGAAAGGAAACAATTTCAGCTTAATAATATCAGCATCTATATCCCTATGCTTTTGCATCTCATAAAGTTCAACAAAGTTATTTAGATGGGAAGTAGCATCATCATTACCAATACCAGAAAATTGTTCTCTCATAACAAGATTGAGCAAAGCAGGTTTTACCTCAAAGAAAGTATCTTCAGGCACAGGTGGAGCAATAGGTGTGCTCATAAAATCATTATTGTTGGTGCTAGTGAAGTCACACAACTTAGTGTTTTCAAGAGTAGTCATTTTTTTGTGTTTTCAAATAAGAAAGCAAACTAGTAAAACTAAATTTTTTGTGTTTTTGAATAACAAAACAAGCAAACTAAGCAAAAAGAAACTAAGCAAAACAAAAATAACAAAGTAAAGAGATTGGTTATGAGGGACTCCCCTTGTGAAGATGTCCTTGACTCCCCGACAACGGCGCCAGAAAAATGCTTGATGGCTCAATGCACGGCGCCTAGAAAAGTGCTGGTGCGTTGTTGATGTAGAGCTCGTTGGGAACCCCGAGAGGAAGGTATGATGATCATAGCAGCAAGTTTCCCTCAGTATGAAACCAAGGTTTAATCGAACCAGTAGGAGCAAGGAAACACCCCAAAGGTGTTACTAGCTGAGCTTTGGTAGGGCGCACTACCGGTGCTAGTAGCAACGTGGAGACCTGCACAACACAACCACATAACTTTCTCCCCAACTTGCGATGAGGTTGTCAATCTCACCGTGTTTTGCGGAAAACAAAAGATTAAACGTATCGAATGGAAAGAAGTAAAAGTTTGAAGAAAGTAAACACAAAGAAGTAAACAGTTTATAGATTGTATGTAAAAGACAAGGACCGGGATCCATAGTTCACTAGAGGTGGCTCTCCTTAAGATAGATAACATGCTGGGTGAACAAATTACAGTGGGGCAATTGACAAACACTGAGAAAGCAATACATGCATATACTAATCATCTTGACTCCTTTGAGACTTGATTGGGCATTACAACATTATACATAGACCGCCATCCAATTGCATCTATGACTAATAATCCACCTTCAGGTTATCATCCGAACCCCCTCCAGTATTAAGTTGCAAGCAACAGATTATTGCTTTACGAACTGCGTGTAAAGTAAACAATACGATTGTTCTGTGAACAAAGGATTGTTGTGTTCTCCCTAGTAGCAACAGCACATCTAGTACCTTAGAGATTTCTGTCACTTCCCCAGATTACCAGAGGCATGAACCCACTATCAAGCATAAATACTAACTCTTGGAGTTGCTAGCATCTACTTGGCCAAGATAGCTACTAACAACGAAAAGCATGCAAGATCACAAATAACAAAGACATGATAGAATCAATAATCAATCTGAAATAGCATCTCAATATCCATCGGATCCTCGAAAACACAACATGCAGAATTACAAATAGATGATCTTGATCATGAACGGAGCTCACAAGATCTAAACATGAAAGCACAAAGGAGGAGAACCAGCCATCTAGCTACTACATGGATCCGTAGTCCAAGGATGAACTATTCATGCATCACACCGGAGGCTTGCATGGTGATGAAGAAGGCCTCCAGGGTGAATTCCCTCTCCGGTTGGGTGCCGGGAAGAGCTTCAGATCCCTCCCGTTCTAGGGATGGAGATGACGGCGGCTACAGACCCTTTCGTGGATTTTTGATTGGGTACTTAGGGTTTACGTCCCGAGGGCATCTTATAGTCAGAAGGGGAGGCCAAGGGGGTGCCAGGGCTGGCCTCACCACCCCCTGGCGCGGGCCAGGCTAGGTCGCGCGGCCAGGTGGTGTGGTGGCCCACTGGCCCCTCTCCGTCTCGTACTCTGGCATCTGATGACTTCCAGAAAAATAGGCACTTTGGCTTTTGTCCCGTCCAATTCCGAGAATATTCATTTTCTGACTTTCCTGGAACCAAAAACAGCAGAAAATAGGCAGCTGGCACTGTGGCTCTTGGTAATAGGTTAGTCCAAGAAATCATATGAAAAGTACTCCAAAGTTGGAACAAAACACAAGAAAGTGGATAAAACCAAGCATGGAACATCAAAAATTATAGATACATTTGCAATGTATCATGGGGCCACCGCAAGTGAAGCCCGCTACGTGTGCGTTGTGTAGTTGGGCCAGCCCAGTATCGTTCCCGCACACGCCCAACAATTCAAATCTAGATTTTTGTTTTATCTCCAAAACCCTATTCTGTAGGTGACTTTGAAATTGAATTCAAGAAGAATCACTAAACCAAATTGCATGATTCCAATTTTATTAAAAAGGAAATGAAAATCTCTAAACACTCCTATTGGATTCAAATAGTTTGAATTTATAGATCACACATAGTAAAAATAACAAGACAATGACTTTTCCAACTTCAAACATTTTTCTAAAATCAACCATAAATGCTTTTTAGTTGATTCCAACTGTCAAAAATCACATTTTCCATGATCTATTTGAATATGTAAAAATATTTAGTTTTACATGCAATAGTCATGGGCTAATATTAAAAGAATGGCTATATAGTCATTTCATGTCATTTTAATTATATTAAATAGCCATATTAAACTTTGTAATATATGTCATCGACTTGAAATCACATTCCCAATTATTGGAATATGTGGTGATGACATGTGTCAACATGATCCCATATTTTATAATTGGAGGATATTAAATCTTAACTATTTTTCCATGAGTAGAAATTGCATTTCTAAAAAAAGATAAATAAGACTATGTCACTAATTCATGTGGTGATTGAGATGATGCTAGATCATCTAGTGTGAACCTTTGTGTGCTAAATAGAAGTAGCTAAGTATTATTTGGTGATTGTGTACCTAGTATTTATTTATAGATGCTAGTACCAACCCGGGCTACGAGGAGGAAGAATTCTACGAAGAAGAAGAGGAGAACTTCGACAACTATACCAACCAAGGCAAGCTCCACTATGCAAGCTAACCTATGCAAGATACACTATGCATGTTATTGTGATGCAACCTTGACTACCAATCCCAATTTTTACCTACAAGCTTTATTTTTTCCCTTTACCAAAGTTTCTTGATAGTTAATATTGGTGATTAGTGGAAAAGAGGGCAGATTCCATCAAGATCATAGAACTAGGCTTAGGTAGTTACACTTAGTTAGCACCCCTCAATAATGACACCCTCATTGATAGTTGCTAGTTCTAAACTAATCGGGGTCACTTTAGCTGGGAACACTTGGAGCAAATGATTATGAAAACCTTAGAATGATGAGTCATTCTATTGAAATGTTTTGACATGGGTTATGAAACACCTGAATTGAAGATGATGTTGAATGAGGCATGTGCCTTGACTTTGAATAAAAAACTGATGGTTGGGTTCGGATGCGATACCATTCCAGCTTTACCGTACAACCACAATACCTGATTTGGCTAGGGCTTAACTGGAAGTTTATGTGTCTTAGTATGGGTTCCCTCGCGGAAAAGAGGTTAAGCTGAGGCTACCTCGTGACTATGAATGTCCACCTATGCAGTTCCTGGGATGGTGGATGGCCATGGCTGGGAGGCCAAGCTCATATGGGAGGTGCCTATACTAGGGTGTGTAATTGAAAGGTTAGGATTGATTACCCGCATACCAAGTATGATGATTTAGGGATATCCCTGACGGATGTATCGAATTTTGTGGTGAAAGTGTACCACCTCTGCAGAGTATCAAACTATTCGAATAGCCGCGTCCGTGGTCATGGACACTTGGATGGCCATACTATTCTATTGTCAGATGTTTTCAAAATGACTTGTGACTTGAAATATGACTTTGACTTGACCACAACAGGGTTGTGGAAATGAAAACTAGGTTCCCACTTGAGTAATCTAGATAACTAAAATAGGTCTTTACTACTAAGTACTTCTAAAATAAAACTAGCTTATTGCAAACAAGCCTAGAGATTAGGATTTCTACTAGAATTGTCTTACTTGCATTAGTGATAGTTTGCGAGTACTTTAAAAGTACTCATGGCTTTGTCCATGGATATTGCCATGGCCAGACTATGAAGAGGACTATCCGGAGGACGGACAACAGGATGTCTACGATAACTAGGATCATCTCCCATCGTTCGCATTGCATGTGACAATGAAGATGGAGTCTCTACTACATTTATTTCTGTTGCTTTGGTGTGTATTAAGACTTGATCATGACATCAACTATTCGTAAGACTATTATGGTTTGTAATGGATGAGGTACTGTGCTATCAATTCTGTTATGTCTCGCAAAAATGGTATTCCTGGGATTGCGATGTACGACATAACAGGCATCTGGACTTAAAAATTCATATGTTCACAAGTTGGTATCAGAGCCATCCTGACCATAGGAGACCCTAGTTAGAATGGACGTCTGAAAAACTTAGTTTCAAAACAAGGAAGTGACTATTTATGAAAACCTATTCTCACTCTTACCCTTGAGATTCTTTCAAAAAAGAGAGTTCACATGTTCCTCAAAATTCTTGCAATCCGACATAAAATTTGGCACACTTGATCACCTCACTAACTTACTCATCCTAATTTCTTATAGATGGAAGTCAAGTACAACATGTTCTATCAGCTTGGCAACGGAGGAGAACTAATCTTCGAGAGGGACTTGAGTCAGCTTGCGGAGTTTCTTGGATGCCCGCATCCCGAGTTCTATGGAGCGCAAATCAATGATCAGCCAGGAGGAGAACTGCAGTGGTTAGTCGCTGAAGATCTGAGAGGAAAGATGGAGCCACCCACCTCGGAGAAGATATAGTTCACTGTGAGGGAGAACAACTGGCTGGATGAACTAGCTAGAGCAATGCAAGAAGCACTTGCCCGTCTGTGTGGGCATAATGTAAACCAGATCAATGGCACTCGCTTCTCTCACTATGCAAGACGCGAATCCATGGGAGAGCCATTGGCCATGCCAGGACATCCGGAGCTGAAGCATCACGTGGATCACCTCGACTTCATGCTGCACGAGACTCTGAAAGAATTGGATAACGCCCGTGCCTACGCCAACCATAAGCACAATGTCGAAGCAGAGAAGAACCACACCCTCACCATCCTAGCTAAAGAGCACAAGACACTTCGCCGCCAGCATGACAAGAAGGACCGCATCATTGCTCGCCTCCACCAGAAGGTGGCAACCCTTGAAGAAACCATACATGACCAAGAAATTCAGCTTGAGGAGAAGGAAGACGAAGGTGAATATCTTCATAGGGATATCACCTCCTTCATAAGTGATGATGAAGACTATCTAGAGGACGCCAACATGGAGTTCCACACCGACGAGGAGGACGAAGATTTCCTAGATGACGAAGAACCCACCAGTTCTGATGATGAGTAGTATCACTAGATCACTGTCGTAGGTGTGAGTTTGTATCCGGTCCCAATGTATCGTAGAATGATAGAATGGTTCTTAAAACCATCTACTTGGTAGATGTGGTGTGTTGTTTGGAATGTGTTGCTTGGAATGAATGAAAAAGAGTTGTGGTTTTCAAACCTTAGCAATACTCAAATTTAAAGCTTTTGAACCATACCCATAATCCATAGAAATTTCCCTCTTATCTTATGATCTATCTCAATCTTCAGATGACTCGTGGCAACCCTAGTGGGAGCAGCTCATCCCAGGATCCAATGCTTTAGATTCTGCAAATGCTAGTAGCAGATCGAGAAGCCGGTAGAGCCGAGCGTCAAGCCAATTTCGCCACTCTTCAGCAGATCACCCAAATGGTGCACAACAACTAAGGCCATGGAAGTCAGGATCACCATGGATCTAAGCTAAAGAACTTTAAAAGCACTAATCCTCCTATGTTTAGCAAATCTGAAGAGCCCTTAGATGTTGATGACTGGCTGTAGTCAATGAAGAACAACTTAGAAGTTGCAGGAGTAGATGATGTGGAGAAAGTGTTGTTTGCCACCCACTATCTGGCAGGTTATGCAAGATCCTGGTGGAACAACACTCGTACGATGAATGGAGGACAAATGATGACTTGGGAGGAATTCAAGATCAAGTTTAGCAGGACTCATGTGCCCCTAGGTTTGATCAAGAGGATGAGGGATGAATTCAGGGAGTTGAAGCAAGGAAGAATGACTGTGGTGGCATACCGTGACAGATTTTTGTCTCTGGCTAGGTATGCTCCCGATGAGATCGACACCGAGGCAAAGAAGAAGGAAAGATTCCTGAATGGCCTGCATGATGAGATGCAGACAGTATTAGTCAACATTCCTTTTGATGATCTAGAAGCTCTAGTGGATTCTGCTATCCAGATGGAAGGAAAAATCAATCAAGCTATTGAGAACCGCAAGCATCATATGATGCACCAGCCTGGACCCCACCATAACCTGAAGTACCGCCCCAGCTCGTCTGCAGGAATTGCACCAAGACCCAACAGGCCACCTATGTCCCGTCTGAACTTTCCCAGTCATGGCGGAGGAAACCCGAGGCCAAGAGGCAACCACAACAACACCGGCAACCCTCATAACTTCAACCATGCACCTCCAAGCTCCACTATACACACCAACAACAACAACAACAATACTGCCCCAAGGACTGGAAGCAATGTTGTGCCTATTTCTGGGAAGGACAGTCAATGGTAACCTGCTTTGAATGTCAAGTTACAGGTCACTACTCCAATGAGTGCCCCAAGAAGCTTGCTGCAGCCCCCAATGTCACTGCACCTGCCCAGCAGCAGCGTCGTGTCCAGCCTAGAAAGAGGTTTGCCCCAGGCAACCCGCACAACCGTACTGGTCGTCTGTTCCACATGAATGCAGAAGAAGCCCAGGAAGCACCAGATGTCGTGCTGGGTATGTTTTCTATTAACTCAGTACTTGCAAGAGTGTTGTTTGATTCTGGAGCATTGCACTCATTTGTTATAGAAGAATTTGCATGCACTAGTAAGATTCAACCAACTAATTTGAAGCACGTTATGATAGTTCAAATACCTGGGTCAACCACCAAAGCTAGAAAATTTTGCAAGGCCATGCCTATCAGAATACATGGAATAGATTTTTATGCCAATTTAATAGTACTTGGAACAAAAGGTTTGGAAGTAGTACTAGGAATGGATTGGATGTCGAAACATCAAGGATTAATAGACTGTGCCAAGAAAGCCATAACCATGACCAGTAGCACCGGAGTATCATTAGAGCATGTGTATGAGACGATGCCCCGTCAATTCAAATACAACAAGAGTTTAGTCCAGTCAACCCTAGACCAAGTCAAAGTAGTCTGTGAATACCCCGATGTGTTCCCAGATGAATTACTCGGTATGCCCCCAGATCGGGATATCGAGTTTATCATTGAACTAGTTCCTGGAAATGGACCCATAGCTCAGAGACCATATAGTATGAACCCTGCCGAATTAGTGGAGCTAAAGAAGTAACTTGATGACATGTTGAGAAAAGGTCTGATACAACCAAGTGCATCGCCGTGAAGGTCACCTGTTTTGTTTGTGGATAAGAAAGATGGTGCCAACCGTTTGTGTACGGATTACCGGAAGCTGAATGACGTCACCATCAAGAACAAGTACCCACTGCCGAAGATAGAAGATCTATTTGACCAACTGACTGGTGTCAGAGTGTTTTCTAAGATTGATCTTAGAACTGGTTATCATCAACTGAAGATCCACGCAATGGATATCCCAAAGACTTCTTTCATTACCATATATGGATTGTATGAGTACAATGTCATGTCATTTGGATTGACAAATGCCCCCGCTTATTTCATGAATCTCATGAATAAGATTTTTATGAACTTCTTGGATAAGTTTGTTGTTGTTTTTATCGATGATATTCTGATCTATTCCAAGTCGGAAGAGGACCATGAGCAGCACCTAAGAACCATCCTTGAAACCCTTAGAGAGCATTAGTTGTATGCCAA
Source organism: Avena sativa (assembly GCA_916181665.1). Taxonomy (NCBI): domain Eukaryota; kingdom Viridiplantae; phylum Streptophyta; class Magnoliopsida; order Poales; family Poaceae; genus Avena; species Avena sativa. The sequence goes on along the minus strand of OV702289.1, from coordinate 533,746,161 downwards.
GTTTAGAAAATGTGAGTTCTGGTTAAAGGAAGTAGGATTCCTAGGACATATCTTGTCGGCAGGAGGAGTTGTCGTCGATCCCGCCAAGATTAAGGATGTTGAAGAATGGAAAGCCCCAACTAATCAAACCAAAGTCCGTGCATTCCTTGGATTAGCGGGATATTACCGCAAGTTTGTTGAAGGATTTTCAAGCATCGCAACACCAATGACCCAGCTGTTGAAGAAAGATAAGAAGTTTGAATGGACGGACAAATGTGAAGCAACTTTTCAAGAGCTCAAGAAGAGATTGGTGTCAGCCCCAATTTTGATCATGCCTGATATCATGAAACCTTTTGATGTATTTTGTGATGCATCCAAGATTGGTCTCGAATGTGTGTTGATGCAGGAAGGCAAAGTAATATCATATATGTCCCAACAACTGAAGCAACATGAGCAGAATTATCCCACCCATGACTTAGAACTGGTAGCCGTAGTTTTAGCCTTGAAGACAGCGTCATTACCTCATGGGTAACCGCTGTGAGATTTATTTGGATCACAAGAGTCTGAAGTATATTTTCACCCAAAATGAACTGAATATGAGGCAACGGAGATGGATAGAGTTAATTAAGGATTATGACCTTGACATTCACTACCACCCCGACAAGGACAATGTGGTAGAAGATGCTCTTAGTAGACTGCCGTGTAGATTAAACACCATGATTAAGGAAGATCATCCAAGTTTGCATGAGGAGTTGGAGAATTTTAGAATGGAGCTAGTTAGCGAAGGATTCCTAGCCAGTATTGAACTTCAACCCACTTTGATCAGTCAGATAAAGGAAGCTCGGAAAGGAAATGCCAGTATCAACAGAATTAAGTGTCATATCGGTACAGGGAATGTACCCAGATTCTCTGAAGATGAAGAAGGCATTATGTGGTATAAAGGACGCATCTGTGTGTGATATGTTGTAAATGTATCTATAATTTTTGATGTTCCATGCTTGTTTTATATCTACTTTCTTATGTTTTGTCCACACTTTGGAGTATTTTTACACATTTTTTGGAACTAACCTATTAACAAGATGCCACAGTGCTAGTTGCATGTTTTTGCTGTTTTGGTTTCAGGAAAGATGGAAAAGAAATATTCTTGGAATTGGACCAGACAAAAGCCAAAGTCGATATTTTACCGGAAGACTCATGGAGCCAGAAGACGAGACGGAGAGGGGCCAGGGGCTGGCCACACCATGTGGTGGCGCGGGTCCCCCTGGCCACGCCACCAGGTGGTGTGGGCCCCTGGTCCACCCTCTGACATCGCCCCTTTGCCTATAAGAAGCCTCTCGATGAGAAAACCGTAAATAATCCAGCCTCGAGCCATGAAAAGTTTCGCAGCGCCGCCACCACCGAAGGGGAGATTCGAGGGATAGAAAGTCTCTGTTCCGGCACCCTGCCGGGACGGGGAAGTGCCCCGGGGCCATCTCCATCAACTCCACCTCCATCTCCATCACCATTGCTAACTCCCATGATGAGGAGGGAGTAGTTCTCTCTCAAGGCTAAGGGATCTACCGGTAGTTATGTGTTCATCTCTCTCTATGCATGATCTTGTGAGATCATGAGCTTTGTAATCTATAGATCTATTCTGCTACTCAAGTGCTTTAATGAATCTCTACTTATCCCCACGTGTGTGAAGTTGACAGTGTGCGCACCGTGTGGCACTTTGGCTAAGGTTACATAAATACTTGTTATGAGTTATATTTGGAGTTGGATGTCTCTATGAAATTGTGGTGTTTATTGGAACCATCTAGCGCTCAAGGTGACAGTGTGGGGTTATCTAGATGGGGAAAGCGAACTTTGGGGTGTGTTGTTATAGCCCTACCATGGATTAGAGTTATCCAACCGGAGAGTAGTTCAGAGTAGTATCATAAAGAGATGATATTTATATGAGAGTGTTCACTAGTGAAAGTATGATCCCTAGGCCTTGTTTCTAAGCATTGAAACACCATTTGCAACTAGATCTGTTACATGTTTGCTTGCTTCCATCTTTATTTCAGATTGCCTTTAGTCTCTTCCTACCCGTCAAGCTCTTTTCTGGCACCGTTACCACTTATAATTATCCATACCACTTGTATTTCACTATCTCTTCGCCGAACTAGTGCACCTATACACCTGAAAAATGTATTGGGTGTGTAGGGGACACAAGAGACTTCTTATATCTTGATTGAAGGGTTGCTTGAGAGGGATACCTTTGACCACTTCCTCCCTGAGTTCGATAAACCTTGGGTAATCCACTTAAGGGAAACTTGCTGCTGTTCTACAAACCTCTGTACTTGGAGGCCCAACAACTATCTCCAAGAATACAAGTGTGTAGACATCAAGCTATTTTTTGGCGTCGTTGCCGGGGAGGTAAGGTAAAAGGTACTCACATCCTATGGCTACTAAGCTATCTTCTAGTACGGTTGCTGGTGTGTGAGTGCTCGAAGTTATTTCCTTTAGACTCTGCAATTATATCTTTTTGTTTCTTGTTTATATTTTCACTAGTTAGGCTTAATGGAAAACAACAACAAAATTAGAGAACTTTATAGTATTTATCTTGAGTTAGGACATGAAGTGTTTGAAGAGAAAATTAAAAAACCTATGGAACTTTATTTGCATGCTAATAGCAATGCTATTAGTATGAATTCTTTGAACACCATTATTGCTAATGCTATGGAAAAGTCCAAGCTTGTGGGAGCTGGTTTTGACGAGCATGATATTTTTAGTCCCCCAAGCACGGAGGAGAAAATTTACTTTGATGATACTATGCCTCCAATATATGATGATTACAATGATGAATATGATATTTTCAGTCCACCTACTATTGAGGAGAAAATTAATTATGATTACAATATGCCTCCTATATTTGATGATTATGGTGATGAGAATAATAATGATAGCTATTTTGTTGAATTTTCCCCCACTACAATTAATAAGAATGACTATGTTTATGTGGGAGTATTAATTCTTTTATGCATGTGGCTCATGATAAGAATGTTTCATGTGATAGTTATATTGTTAATTTTATTCATGATTCTACTAAAAGTTATTATGAGAGGGAAACATGGTTTTATGTATCTCAACAATATTAAGTTTCCCCTCTTTATGTTGAAAATTTTGAAGTTGCACTTGTTTTGCTTTTCTATGCTTGTTGCTTGTGCTTTAATGACTTATTTATTTACAATATTCCTATGCATAGGAAGTGGGTTAGACTTAAATATGCTTTGAATTTTCTTCTTGATGCTCTCTTTTACTTCAATTCATATTTCTTACGTGAGCATCTTCTCAAACTATCATGCCTAACTTAAAGGCATTAAAGAAAAGTACTTCTTGGGAGATAACCCAATAGGTTTCTTGAGTCTTGGAAGTTATTACTTAAGTAATAACATATCCTTATCATTTTTGTGTGGTTTTTGTGCCAAGAGTAACCTCTAATGAGAGAGAAGTAAGACTTGGGAAAGTTGTTGTCCCGAAACAGATTTTTGTGCTTCGCTGTAAAAATTCGTGAAAAAATCTCTGTATGTTGGATTGAGCTGTAATTTTTTGTGCTTCTGCCCCAGGTTGTTATCTAACTTTTGTTAGTTCAATACTTTTCGAGTTGAGCAACAGAAGGTCTTCGAAAAAATTAGTTTTTACCTTCTGGTCTGTTTTGACAGATTTCTGCTATTATTTGCATTTGTCTCTTAATCTATTTCTCTTTGATCATTTGAACTTTTTAAAGGAAGTACTACAGTATCTTGTGTTTTAATGGGAGTTTTACTTGTGCTGAGACTGAACCAAAAGACTTATTATCTTGAGTACACTAATGTTGCTAATGAAGATTGTGTGAAGTTTTGTATGAAGGAAATTTTCAGGTGTAGGGAAAGAATGATGTAATGAGATGAAGAATGGACAAAAGCTCAAGCTTGGGGATGCCACCTCGTGTCACCCCAAGAAATATTCAAGAGGTACAAGCGTCAAAGCTTGGGGATGCCCAAGGCATCCCCCTCTTCATCAATAAAAATCTCAGGTTTCTTCCAAACACTTCATTTTTATTGTTTCATGCACAGTTGTGTTGTTCTTGGAGCATCTTTTTTCGTTTTTAGTTTTTATTTGCTTAGTTTTCTTAAATAAATTGGTTGGACACCCTCATTCATGCATTAGTTTTCAAATAAGTTGGTTTGGATTGGAAAAGAGTAGGAAAAGTTCATGCTTAAGTGGTAAAAAGGAGTTTGTTTTTGACTGTGGCCTATGCTTTGTCATGTCATGCTTGATATTTCTTTGTCTTTATGCTTAGTGAGTTTTGTTGTAGCATGACATGTTATAAACAATTGAGATTGCTTAATGTGCCTTGAAAGAATCATGCGTTGTTTTAGCATATTAAAGCATAATATTTTGGTATTCTCGTTTGATGCTTTATGTGGGTTGACTTGGCGAATGCTCACACCATGTTAAGACTATCCCAGGTCACCATAGCTTCTATGATCCTTTATTTTTCGACTTGTAATATCACTTTATGCTTTAATTAATGATGTTTTGTTGCTTTGCATGATTATGGCCATTATTGCTCTCTTAGTTAGTCGCTCCCAGTCTTTTGCTAGCCTCCATACCAAGTATGAGTTCCACTCATGCATCCAACTCCAAATAAAACCAAGTTATTCCAAAGAGTCCACCATACCTACCTATTAGCATTTGCTATTCCAAGTTTATTCATGTTTTTATCTACCTTCTGAATTAAACTTGTTATGTGAAAATTAATGATTAAAGCTCTCACGAACTTGATGGCACACTTTACTTTTTTTGCCCCTAATAAACTTGAACCATTGTGTCATCTATGTTGTATATGCTTGCACTTATACGTTGGGATTAGCGGAACCATGCTGTCATGGGGAACGCTTTCAACATTGCACTTGTACATTGTACCCAGTTGATATCATGCTCTTTTGTTTATGGATGTCGTCGGTGTGAAATGAAAGGGGATCTTGTAAGTCCATGGAGTTATGTATGTGTGTTAGAGAAACGCCTGGGCCACTAGCCTAATCCATGCCTAATCATGGTGGAAACTTACATCATCACCATAGTGAGCAATCTATGAAGCATTCTTCTTATAAAAAAAGAGATAGAGATTGAGAAAAAGAAGAAAAAAATATGAGAAAAGAGGAAAGAGAGAAAAAAGCACCATTTTCCCATGGTAAATAAGAAGATTGCTGAAATGCTTATTATATGCTTACCTTGTCGTTTTGATTATGGGATAGCTACTGTATCATGTGCAAGGGGTACCCTATTGGCGGTTCTCTATGATACACATGTACTTACTATGACAAGAACTTACCGGTAACTAAACTTGAGTAGCATGATGAGTGGCCCTCGTATTCAAGGGACATGAGATTGCTAACTTATAATTTGTCAAGCATATACTCCAAAGTTTGTTCACTTTAACCTTAATCACTTCAAGATTCTTATGATAGGGGCAATGAGAACTGAAAGCTAATAAGTACCATAATTTTTGGAAGCTCTTTATGAGACTTGAAATCCCTGCTTCCCTTTATGAAGGGCCTTTCTTCCACTTTTATATTGAGTCTCCACCTTCTATCCTTAGGCACCAATTAAGAGAGCATAATTGTCATTCTTAGTTCTATGTGCATTGTCCCAAAACTTATTGATTGATTCATAATGTTGATATTGCTTGTTTTTGAACTATTTGTATCTAGTCACCCTTATGAACTTTGAAGGTGTCCTATGCATTTATGTTTTTCTACACTATGAGGGACAAGCTGAATACCATTCTCATTATGTTTTCTATATGTGAAACAAACAAACGTCTTTCAGTGCATTGTTATTCATGATCTTTGTTTGTATCCTTTCATGTTGCATCATAGTTACTTTGTCTTATTGTTAGAACTTCATCTTTCATGCTCATGTTTAGAGTACTTTAATCCCAGTTTTCAATGTTTTACAAATACTTTGATCAAGATTATGATGGTGCATGTCACCTCAAAAATTATTCTTTTTTATCACTTACCTACTCGAGGACGAGCAGGATTTAAGCTTGGGGATGTTGATACGTTGTAAACGTATCTATAATTTTTGATGTTCCATGCTTGTTTTATATCTACTTGCTTATGTTTTGTCCACACTTTGGAGTATTTTTACACATTTTCTGGAACTAACCTATTAACAAGATGCCACAGTGCTAGTTGCCTGTTTTCTACTGTTTTTGGTTTCAGAAAAGCTAGAAAAGAAATATTCTCGGAATTGGACTGGACAAAAGCCAAAGTCGATATTTTACCGGAAGACTCACAGAGCCAGAAGACGAGATGGAGAGGGGCCAGGGGCTGGCCACACCATGTGGTGGTGCTGGTCCCCCTGGCCGCGACACCAGGTGGTGTGGGCCCCTAGTCCACCCTATGACATCGCCCATTCGCCTATAAGAACCCTCCCGGTGAGAAAACCCTAAATAATCTAGCCTCCAACCACGAAAAGTTCCGCAGCGCCGCCGCCACTGAAGGGGAGATTCGGGGGACGAAAAGTCTCTGTTCTGGCACCCCGCCAGGACGGGGAAGTGCCCCCGGAGCCATCTCCATCGACTCCACCTCCATCTCCATCGTCGTTGCTGACTCCCATGATGAGGAGGGAGTAGTTCTCTCTCGAGGCTAAGGGCTCTACCGGTAGCTATGTGTTCATCTCTCTCTATGCATGATCTTATGAGATCGTGACCTTTGTAATCTATAGATCTATTCTGCTACTCAAGTGCTTTAATGAATCTCTACTTATCCCCACATGTGTGAAGTTGACAGTGTGCACACCGTGTGGCACTTTGGCTAAGGTTACATAAATACTTGTTATGAGTTATATTTGGAGTTGGATGTCTCTATGAAATTGTGGTGTTTGTTGGAACCATCTAGCGCTCAAGGTGACAGTGTGGGGTTATCTAGGTGGGGAAAGCGAACTTTGAGGTGTGCTGTTATGGCCCTACCGTGTATTAGAGTTATCCAACCGGAGAGTATTTCAGAGTAGTATCATAAAGAGATAAGTGTATTGGGTGTGTTGGGGATACAAGAGACTTCTTGTATCTTGATTGCAGGAGAGGGATACCTTTGACCACTTCCTCCCTGATTTCGATAAACCTTGGGTAATCCACTTAAGGGAAACTTGCTGCTGTTCTACAAACCTCTGCACTTGGAGGCCCAACAACTGTCTACAAGAATAGAAGTGCGTAGACATCAGTGTGCCAGCAGATTCAGAGTTGAAGCAAGTCATTTTGCAGGAAGCCCATGATACTCTTTATTCTATTTATTCGGGAGGAACAAAGATGTATCAGGATTTGAAGTAGCAATGTTGGTGCCAAAAAATGAAGAGAGAAGTCAGAAGCTATATCGCCAAGTGTGATATCTGTCAGAGAGTCAAAGCGGAACACCAGCGACCCGCAGGACTCTTGCAGTCGTTGCAAATTCCGGAATGGAAATGGGATTCAGTTGGAATGGATTTCATCACCATTTTTCCTACATCTAGTAGAGGAAATTATTCTATTTTGGTGTTGGGGGGATACCCCCGGGTAGGGTAACGCCGAGGTATAAAGGTCGAGTTAGCCGAGGTACGGCACGATCAAAGAAAGTGCTGGCCGAGTCACCTCAAGGAAGGCCGACTTACGGAGTAACCCGGCCCATTGGGCGTTCGCCTAGCATTAATCCGGCCGGCATAAAATATATGTCGGCCATGTCTATCCACTAAATATGCAGGTACCCTCGTAGCCGGGTTAGCCAAGCGCTAGTCGGGCTACCATTTGGCTTCCAAGAGAAGGAAGGAATCTCATGTTGGTCAAAAGGTGGCCTCTGATTTGCTGTAGCGTGAGCGAAGCAAGCAGAGGGAAGGACCAGTGGGGCGTGGCCGACCAAGATGACGCGGGCAGTGTCGGCTGACGTAGCCCGTGTCTGGTGACGCTTAAAGGCATGGAGTATGCAGAGGGTTACGTCCATAGTCCGGACGAACCGTTAAAGTGAATAAAGAAGCATCTATCTTTAACCAATGGGCATATTCGGGGAATATGCCTCCACATATGCCCTAACTTTGTAACCCGGGCTCCCCTATATAAGGAGCACCAGGACCTCCATAGCAGGGGATCAATCATTCTGTCTTGGTAGAACCCTAGAGCATAGTAGTGGGGGGTAAGAGAACTAGTCTCCTTCTCACAAACAGCTCAAGGAGCACTTGTAAACATCCATTGATAGAGTGAAATACAAGCATCTGTGTGTGGAATCACCACACTATCCCTCCCTAGATTCCTCTAGTGCTCATTGGCCCCATCTTTAGCCTATCCATGGCATCTACCGTGCCACCACCACGATAGTTGGTGCCCACCGTGGGGCTAGCGGCGCTAGCAGGAGTAAAAATCCAGACGGGAAACATCTTCGGCACCGGCGAGCGCATCGTCTCTGGCTTGGTTCAGCGCTTTGGTGCATTGGACTACGTCAGTGACAATGCTGGGAGCTTCGGCGGGTGTCCTCCGCCGTGCAATGGCCTCTTCATCAACCTTGGTGCGTATAAAATCTATGTGGGCATCGACGAGTCCTGCGTACATCCGCAGCACATCGTCGAGGGAGGCGAGCCACCTCTCAGCGCAGTTAGCGGACCGCATATCGCTCGCCCCGCAAGCTACGTTGAGGTCACGATGACTGCGTCAAACGCAGGAGCAAGCAAAGATCCGGCGCCAGATCCGGCGCCAGATCCGGAGGTCACGCAAAGTAGGCAACATCTAGATTCCCACCTCTAGAAAGGCCAGAGAATGTACTCCAGCAAGCGATAGATAGCCTAGCAACACCAATAGCTCCTATAGTTGATCCGGCTCAGGCGCAAGCTGAGTTAGAAGAGACTAGGCAGAAAATGCTAGTTGGGGCGAAAAAGTTAGCCGAGTTGCAGCAGTTGCTAAACATCACTCTAAGAGAATACGCAAAGGAAAACCGCATAGATGGAGTAAAAATCCGAGGTAGAAACCTGATTACAGAAATTGACAAGGAAGGTGAGCCTAGGCCGGGTCAAATAGCGACTATAGTGACAGGAGGGCTGGAGAGGTACAGTACCCCTGCGAAGAACCTCAGGGCGGCAAATCCAGCTGCATCTGAGTTAGAGGGTCTAACCAGAGAGGCCTGGGAAAGGCAACAGGAGAGAGTAAACCATTTGCTGAGAGTGGCTTGCTAGCAAAATGAGGAACTGAATAAGGCAAACCCGGCGCAACCCGGAGCATCTTGTGTGGTTCATTCTTTGGGGAATAACCCAGCAAAATCTGCTGGAGCAGCGTCGTCCCCGAGTCACGCTCTTAGGAGACAAGAGGTGGTAACCTCGGGGATAAGGGATAAGCAAATGCTTCCGTATGACCTGGTAAGGGCAGGAAAAGGAAAAGCAGTACAGGTTGATGAGGATCGCCACAACGATAGTCGAGGTGAAGTTGGCCGAGGTAACCGCGACCAAGGCAATGCTGGTCAAAGGAATGCTGCCAAAGGCAATGCCGAACAGCGTGATCCAGTGGGAACATGGAAAAATGTACCTCGGCAACAGCGGCATCAGTACGCACCCCGGCAGGAGAGAAGCATAGGTCAAGCAGCACAACAGCAAAATGTTCGTCCGGGTCAAGACAGATGCAATGATGGTTACTCAGCAATGATGGATGCCGGGTTTCCTAGACCAGAGCACCATGTGATTGGATCGATGTTGGGAAGCAGGAATCTGCAGCCGGTTGACGCAAGATTAAAACTGGACCGAATCTATAGGTCAGAGCTGATTGAGGTGCAAGGCCCCTCGGGTCCGGCATGTTTTGGGCCCCGGATCATGAGAGAACCGCCTGTGCCGAACTTCCAGTTGGCAAGAGGAACAAAGACGTATGATGGCAGTACAAATCTGGATGATTGGCTCATTGATTATGCAACTGATGTGAACATTGCCACAGGAAATTTGATATGGGCGGTGAGGTATGTGCCCCAAATGCTGGAAGGACCTACAAGGGTCTGGCTAAACAATTTGCCACCAGGGAGTATCAACTGTTGATTGGATTTTGAGGAGCTATTCATAAGCAACTTCTCGAGAACCTACAAGAGACCAAACATGCCATAGACTTTGGCGTTGTGCAAGCAAAGACCAAATGAGCCTGACCGAGAGTTTCTGACCCGGTGGTGTAACGTGCGTAATTCGTGTGAGGGGGTAATTGAATCATAGGCAATAGCATGGTTCACCCAAGGCTGTAGATACAGAAGTATGTTGTGGCAGAGGTTGTAGTGGGGTATGCCAAATACACTGGCTGAAACAATTCAGATCGCAGATTCGTGTGTGTTGGGAGATCCGACGCAACCCCGGTTAACATCGAGCGAGTCCAATGAGGATTATTACAACAGAGATGGTTCCGGATCATCCAGGAGGAATGATTTCCGAGGTAAAAGAAGGGACAATCGTCCGGATTATCGGTACAGCTCGCAGCAAGTGGCCGCTATGGACCGAGATTAGCCTAGTGCCGGCGCGAACCAGCGTCAGAAAACTGGAGGTCAATAGTGGCAACAAAAGAATGAAGGAAGAAAGCCTTGGACCCTAGAGTAGATAAAAACAGTGGAAAGAAATAAAGGACCATCCGAGGTATACATTCGAGTTTATGCTGGATCATCGGGTTTCGGGTTTGTCCTGATACATGCTGCAAGGCATCGTTCAATCAAGATGGGATTTGCCCCTCTCTACTTGAGAGAGATATCTCTGGGCCCCTCGAGTGATCGGATCCAGAAATGCATGGCTGTGCTACATATGGTTAAGAGTTAACCTAGTAAAGGGATTCTGAATCACAGTATCAAGAAAGAGAGGTCAGCTTGGAGCTAGACCAAATATCGTGAGGCAAAGGGAAAGACATGTACTCAACCTTGTGATGGTTCGTACGAATGATCTTTATATGCGTTTAGGAGTTGGCACGTCTTGCTAGAGGCCGCTACCAACTATTGACAGACTAAGTGTACTCGTGTCATGTCTATACGTGTATGAACCTATAGGGTCACACACTTTAGGGGCTAGAAGCCTAATGAGGATTGGATCCGAATTAGACCAGGCTTAGGCTGCTAATGGGCTTCTAATGTAGAAGCCCACCAGGGATGCCTATATAAGAGAGAGTGAGGCGAGCTGAATAGGGTTGTGCATTCCACCCAGCCGCCACTCCTCTTCCGCCTGTGTTGCACGTGCAGACCTAGCAGTCTGGCGTGTGACGGCTTCCACTCCGGACGTGTGGATACCTCGGAGGTGCTGCATCTGTAGCACTTGGACGAGCCGCGCAAAGGGGAGCTGCTCGTGGGACGAGGGCAAGGAGGAGACGTAGAACATCTACACTGCCACAACGTGCTTCATCGAGTTCCGCACCTGCGCGTCTAGCGGTAATCCCGTGATCTATGACCACAGTATTCTTGGTTGGCGCGGTAGAAATTTTTGATTTTACGCTAGTGTAGCCTACCCGTTGCCCTACAATGGTATCAAAGCCGATGATGTTCAGTCATAGGTTCGGGAAGTTTGCATATGGTGATATGTAGATTGATATGGATGATGTGATCGTCTGTATGGCGGTGGTTCTAGATTGATCTATGCTCTTATTTTCCGTGATTGTGATTCTAAGTTCGTCGAACGACTTACCCCTACCGGTCGGTTTCCGCCATCAGGGTAGACAGTGACACATAAATCCTTTTGAATCACGCGAAGATCAATATGATTGATCGAATCGGGAATTAGATCTGAATCGATGTACCATGATCAAAGGAGTTTGGTCGAATCAGAACTATGGTCGGTTTATGGTAAATTTCATTTGCCGATCAAAATCCTTAAAGAAAATTGTATGGTAAATTTGATACCGCGAGGGGTGCTGCCCCTTCGAACCCCGCAGGGGGAGACCCCCTAGACCCCCCTTAGTCATAGCCCCTTTTGTATCACGTTAAGGTTCATAGGTGCTACGATTTCACATGATCCGGTAGAATGCGATTCTATGCACGACTTTTTTTTGCAGGATGTATGTGATCAGTATGGCCCAAAAATGTATGTGATACATGTATGTATTTTTCATGACCTGCGTGTCGTGAGTAGGGCAACACGGCTGGAGCCATATGTGTTGTCAATTATTGTAATGGCTTGCGTGCCAACTTGTGATGATCCCAATACCATGTAATTTCGATTACTAGTTGTTAGGAGTAATAGCTTGTATTAGTTCTTAGAGAACTCATCACTTGGAGGAAGGCTCGCATAGATCATGAAGATGGAGATCATCATGGTGGACATGTTCTATGGCGATGGAGATCACCATGAAAAAAATGGGCCATACTGTATCACATCTATGTGAATGCTATTCTTATACGTTTTACTACTATGCATGCTTAGATGATAGAAGTAGAACGATCCCTCACAAAGTTTAAGTTAAACAATGCCCTCCCAACCAAACCTTGCACCATCCTATGCCCTATACAATCGTTGGTGGGTCTATGACATTAGGGTGCCGCGGTTTTCCTTGGCTGGATGGGTTTGTATCGGATACCTACACGCATAAGGGTTGGTGAGATTAACAAGGTCATCTTAATAGTTAAGGACCTTGGGGCATAAAGGTTGGGCGCCTAGTTTTGACATAGAGATGTTACCCAACAACAAGAGTCATATGTGATATGATTAGCAAAGGTTGCTTACCGATTTACCTTGTCTTCTAGCAGTGATGCTAAAGCTCACTAGTCGACTTGTTAATTGTGGATCTTGAATCACTTAGTATCAATAGAGGGATGTTGATTTAAGTGGGAGTATATGCTATTAAATTGTTTAATATGTTTTACTCTTTCATGGTTACATGGCTTAGTATTTTGCACTTTTTGTTGTAGATCAATGGCACCGAACAATTCATCACCTTTTGCTTTGCATTCGATTCTTGAAAAGGATAAACTAAATGGAACAAACTATTCGGACTGGGTCCGTAACCTGAGAATTGTTCTCAGGGCTGAGAAAAAGGAAACTGTTCTAGATACCCCAATCCCGGATGAACCTGCTGATAATGCAACTGCTGCCCTTAAGAATGCCTACAAGAAAGCATGTGATGAATCTCTTGAGGTTAGTTGTCTTATGCTTGCATGCATGGAACCTGATCTTCAAAAGCAGTTTGAGGATCAGGAAGCGTACGATATGATCGTTGCGCTTAAGGACATGTTCCAGACTCAGGCTAGAACTTAGAGGTAAAATGTCGCTAAGTCCTTTGTGGAATGCAAGCTGGCAGAGGGAGCAGCTGTAGGCCCCCATGTGATCAAAATGGTTGGTTATAGTCAGACTTTGGAAAAGCTTGGTTTTCCATTAGGCCAAGAGTTGGCCACTGATTTCATTTTGGCATCTCTTCCATCTAGCAATGGGCATTTCATTTCGAACTACCATATGCATGGGGTGGAGAGGGGCCTTAATGAATTATGTGGGATGCTGAAAATAGCAGAATGTGACATTAAAAAGTGTGCAGGGCATAGCCATGTGATGGCTGTGCAGAACAAGCCTAGCTTCAAGAAAAAGGGCACTTCTTGGCAGAAGAAGAAGGGCAAGGCTAAGGATACGATCACTAAGCCAAACCCTGCACCCAAGCAAAAGGCTGGACCTGCAGGAGACACTGAGTGTTTCTTTTGTCATGAATATGGCCACTGGAAGAGAAACTGCAGCAAGTACCAGGCTTCTTTGAAGAAGGGTGGAAGTAAGAGTACTTCCCACTCAGGTACGCTTGTTGTAAATGTTGTGGACATTTTTCTCGCAGATTCTGATGTTAACTCTTGGGTATTTGATACCGGACCAGTTGCTCATATTTGCAATTCGATGCAGGGGCTAATAAGAACTAGAGAAGTGCGGAAAGGCGAAGTGGATTTTCGCATCGGAAATAAAGCAAGGGTTGCTGCATTGTTCGTCGGCGTCATGCAGCTTCACCTTTCGTCAGGATTTATCATGGAATTGAATAATTGTTATTACATTCCTAGTATGGGTCGAAACATTTTATCACCTTCATGTTTGATGAGGGATGGTTATTCATTCGCGAGTACAAACAATGGTTGTGTAATCTCTAAGAATGCTATGTTTGTGGTTGATGCTCCCATTGTGAATGGGTTATTTATTTTAAATCTTGATAATGCATGTGTTTACAATGTTAGTGCTAAAAGGCTTCGGCCAAATGATTTGAGTCCTACCTATTTATGGCATTGTCGTTTGGGGCATATAAGTGAAAAGCGCATGAAGAAGCTCCATGGTAATGGTCTTCTAACTTCGTTTGATTTTGAATCATACGAGACATGTCAAGCTTGTTTACTTGGAAAGATGACCAAGACGCCTTTTACGGGGTTTCCCAAGAGAGCGACAGACTTGTTGGAACTCATACATACTGATGTATGTGGACCAATGAGCACGACAGCCAGAGGAGGATATCACTACTTCATTACTTTCACTGATGATTTTAGTAGATATGGCTATGTCTACTTGATGAAGCATAAGTCTGAAACTTTTGAAAAGTTCGAAGAGTTTCAGAATGAGGTAGAGAATCAACGTGGCAAGAAAATAAAGGCCTTGCGATCTGAGCGCGGAGGTGAATATTTGAGTCACGAGTTTAGCAATCATCTTAAGAGTTGCGGAATTGTTCCACAGCTCACGTCGCCCGGAACGCCTCAAAGAAATGGGGTCTCTGAACGGCGTAATCGAACTTTGTTGGACATGGTTCAATGGATGATGAGCCAGTCGGATTTACCATTATCATTTTGGGGTTACGCGCTAGAAACAACAACTTTCACACTAAACAGGGTACCGTCTAAATCCGTAGTTAAGACACCATATGAGATGTGGACTGGAAAGAATCCCAGTTTGTCTTTTCTAAAGATTTGGGGTTGTGATGCATTTGTCAAGCGACTTCAGTCGGACAAGCTAACACCCAAATCGGATAAGTGCATTTTTGTTGGATACCCAAGGGAAACCTTAGGGTATTACTTCTACAACCGAGAAGAGGGCAAAGTGTTTGTCGCTCGTAGTGGTGTTTTCCTAGAGAAAGAGTTTCTCACAAAGGGAACGAGTGGAAGGTCGGTGCAACTTGAAGAAGTTCAAGATGAGCCAGTCGGGGATGCTTCTATGAGTGATGCTATTGTAGCAGAACAAGTTGAGGAACCCGTGGCAATAGAAGCACCATAGCCATGAAGGTCGGCGAGGCTCCACGAAGCGCGAGAGTTATTATTGTTAGACAATGATGAGTCTGCAACCTATGCAGAAGCGATGGTGGACCTAGACTCTGAGAAATGGTTGATTGCCATGAGATCCGAGATAGAGTCCATGGGAGACAATCAAGTTTGGAACTTGGTTGACCTGCCTGATGGTTTTAAAGCCATCGAGTGCAAGTGTATCTATAAGAAGAATATTGATATGGATGGAAATGTTCACATCCATAAAGCTCGACTTGTTGCAAAAGGTTTTTGACAAGTTCAAGGAGTTGACTACGACGAGACTTTCTCGCCCGTAGCGATGCTTAAATCTATATGGATCATTCTAGCCATTGCTGCATATTTCGACTATAAGATATGGCAGATGGACATCAAGACTGCTTTCTTAAATGTAATCCTTCCTGAGGACGTGTATATGATGCAGCCCGAAGGTTTTGTCGATCCAAACAATGCTGGAAAGGTATGCAAACTTCAAAAGTCTATTTATGGGTTGAAGCAAGCATCTCGGAGTTGGAACATTCGATTTGATGAAGTTGTAAAGGAGTTTGGCTTCACCAAAAACGAACAAGAACCTTGTGTGTATAAGAAAGAAAATGGGAAATCACTTGTGTTTCTAATCTTATATGTGGATGACATATTACTGATTGGAAATGACATTCCTATGCTCGAGTCTGTTAAGACCTCATTGAAAAATAGTTTTTCTATGAAGGACTTAGGAGAAGCGGCATATATTCTGGGTATCAAGATCTATAGAGATAGATCAAGGAGGCTAATTGGATTAAGCCAGAGTACGTACATCGACAAAGTGTTGAAATAGTTCAGCATGGAAGAGGCTAAGAAGGGGTTTTTGCCCATGTCTCACGGCATTAAACTTAGCAAGACTCGGTGTCCTTCGACCACCGATGAGCGAGAGCGCATGAGTAGGGTTCATATGCTTCGGCTATTGGATCCATCATGTATGCAATGACATGTACTCGCCTAGATGTTTCCTATGCTCCAAGTGTTACGAGCAGATACCAGGCTGATCCAGGTGAGAGTCACTAGACAGCGGTAAAGAATATCCTTAAGTACTTGAGAAGGACTAAGGATATGTTCCTAGTTTATGGAGGTGAGGTTGAACTCAGTGTAAAGGGTTACACAAATGCGAGTTACCTTAACGACTCAGATGACTCAAAACCGCAATCAGGTTATGTGTTTGTCATGAATGGTGGTGTTGTGAGCTGGAAAAGTTCCAAGCAAGATACAGTGGCCTCCTCTTCAACAGAAGCTGAATATATTGCTGCCTCGGAGGCTACAAAGGAAGATGTCTGGATTAGGAATTTCCTGATCGCTCTTGGTGTGGTTCAAGGCTCGTCCAATCCCTTGGACGTTTATTGTGACAACAATGGTTCTATTGCACAAGCCAAGGAACCTACACAGCACCAGAAGAACAAACATATTCGCATGCGTTACCATCTGATTCGTGAGTTAATTGATGATGGTAGTGTCATGTTATGCAAAATACATACGGACTCAAATGTTGCTGATCCCTTGACTAAGCCACTCCCGCAGCCTGCACATGAAGCGCACACAAGAGCAATAGGTATTAGATACTATCTAGATTGACTCTAGTGCAAGTGGGAGACTGAAGGAAATATGCCCTAGAGGCAATCATAGAGATGATTGTATTTCATGTGTATCCATGAGTTTTTATAATGTTCCTTGAATATCCATATACTAGGCAACTTGTATTGATTGGCAATTATGTGAATTGTTTGTGAAACTCTTTACTTGTATGGTTATCTAATAATTGTCCCTAGTCGGAGTTCATGTGAGCACACGTTAATATTAGACTAGCACATCGATTGGTTGATGACTATGTTTCGCAAGTCATAGACATGGAGATGTCAAACCAATGATGTGGACACATGTTATGAACATGGGGTTGGACTGACCCAACTTGAGACTAGCAATAATACTTGCAGCTCTCTCTACACATCATGTACGTTTTGTCCTTAGACGTGAGATTGTCGCATGTACTTGAGATTTGGATCGACCTACTTTGGGGCTATCAAACACTACTCCGTAACTGGGTAGTTATAAAGGTAGCTTTCGGGTTTGTCCTGATACATGATGCAAGGCATCGGTCAATCAAGATGGGATTTGCCCCTCTCTACTTGAGAGAGATATCTCTAGGCCCCTCGAGTGATCGGATCCAGAAATGCATGGCCGTGCTACATATGGTTAAGAGTTAACCTAGTAAAGGGATTCTGAATCACAGTATCAAGAAAGAGAGGTCAGCTTGGAGCTAGACCAAATATCGTGAGGCAAAGGGAAAGACATGTACTCAACGTTGTGATGGTTCATCCGAATGATCTTTATATGCGTTTAGGAGTTGGCACGTCTTGCTAGAGGCTGCTACCAACTATTGACAGAGTAAGTGTACTCGTGTCATGTCTATACGTGTATGAACCTATAGGGTCACACACTTTAGGGGCTGGAAGCCTAATGAGGATTGGATCCGAATTAGACCAGGCTTAGGCTGCTAATGGGCTGCTAATGTAGAAGCCCACCAGGGATGCCTATATAAGAGAGAGTGAGGCAAGCTGAATAGGGTTGAGCATTCCACCCAGCCGCCACTCCTCTTTCGCCTATGTTGCACGTGCAGTCCTAGTAGTCTGGTGTGTGACGGCTTCCACTCCGGACGTGTGGATACCTCGGAGGTGCTGCATCTGTAGCACTTGGATGAGCCGCGCAAAGGGGAGCTGCTCGTGGGACGAGGGCAAGGAGGAGACGTAGAACATCTACACTGCTGCAACGTGCTTCATCGAGTTCCGCACCTGTGCGTCTAGCGGTAATCCCGTGATCTATGACCACAGTATTCTTGGTTGGCACGGTAGAAATATTTGATTTTACGCTAGTGTAGCCTACCCGTTGCCCTACACAGGCACCTCGGCACGATGCGCCTCGGCATGATGAACCTCGGAATGAAGCACCTCAGTAGCAGTTGCTCACTAGGAGGAACCAACAGCAGCTTATGTTGCCTCCACCTCCACCGAGGTATGAAAATCAAGAAAGGAGGGATGTTGTGCATCAGTGAATAACCAACAGCAGCAAGATCAAGGATACCACGGCCATGAGGGGAGAAATGAGTACAGGGAGCATCATCAAAGTTATTGCGTATTCATCACGGAGGAGAATGATAGAAAGAGCTTGCAGCGCCGGCATATGGAGGTAAATGCGGTAATGCCAGCCGTGCTGAGGTATATGCCTTGGTCGGATCAGGAGATTACGTGAAGTGACAAGGATCACTCAAAGCTTATGCCGAGTCCGGGGACTTACACGCTAGTCCTGGATCCGATGTTCATTGGGCTAAACATCAATGTGATATTCTCCAAGGTATTGATAGATAATGGCAGTAGCATTAACATCATGTACAAGGATACCATGCACAAGTTGGGGATATCAGAGAATATGCTACAAGCTACCAGGACCACTTTTCATGGCATTGTGTCGGGTATATCATGCGAACCAATTGGAAAGGTCCGGGTTGACGTGTTATTCGGCACAAGGGACAATTGCCGGACTGAGAATTTGGAATTTGAGGTGGTAAACTTGGAAAGCACATATCACGCGTTACTCGGCAAGCCCGCTTTGAGCAAGTTCATGGCAAGTACTCATGTCAGTTACTTGAAGATGAAGTTACCTGCACCAAGGGGAGTGATAACCATAGCTGGGGACTTCAGGCATTTTATTGAATGTGCGTCTGCCGGGTCTAATCTGGCCGAGCCACTCATGATCGCTCAGGAGAAGAGGAAGATCATGGAAGTGGTTGTAGTGGCTCAGTCTGCGCAGCAGCATATGCCGGCCCTGACTAATACACATGGTAGTGTGTCATTTCAAGCGACAAAGGACACTAAGAAGGTGCCAATTGATGATCAGTTTCCGGAGCGTACCGTAACTATCAGTGTCGGGTTAAGTGACAAATAGGAAAGCGAGCTCATCAACTTCCTCCGTGAGAATCGGGACATTTTCGATTGGTCTACACAGGACCTGCAAGGTGTGCCGAGGGAGTTGGCCAAGCATCTTTGAATGTGAGACCCGGGGCAAAGCCAGTGAAGCAACCTCTCCGCCGCTTCGCCGAGGACAGGAGAAAAGTCATTGGAGATGAGATAGCTAGGCTCCTTGCAGCCGGATTTATCATGGAAGTACTTTACCCAGATTGGCTCTCTAATTCGGTGGTTGTGGAAAAGAAGAAACATGATCCGAATGTGGCAGTGGTATGGCGCATGTGTATCGATTACACGAACCTGAATAAGGCATGTCCAAAAGACCCATTTCCACTGCCAAGGATAGATCAGGTCATAGATTCAACTGCGGGGTGTGAGTTATTGTCATTCATAGATGCATATTTTGGTTTCCACAAGATACCCCTGAATCCGGATGATCAAATAAAAACTGCATTTATTACCCCATACGGGGCTTATTGCTATCGCATTATGCCGCTCGGATTACGTAATGCAGGAGCAACGTACCAGCGATGCATGCAAAAATGTTTACATGACCAAATAGGTCAAAATGTGCAAGTTTATGTGGATGATGTTGTGATAAAAACTAAGGAAAGCAATACGCTCCTTGATGATATCCGACAGACATTCGCGAACCTAAGATGGTTCCGGATGAAGCTTAACTCAGAAAAATGTACTTTTGGTGTGCCGGCGGGAAAATTACTCGGTTTTCTTGTGTCCAGCCAAGGTATTGAAGCTAACCCGACGAAGATCCGGGATATAGAGAGAATGGAGCTGCCAAACTGCCTCAACGATGTGCAGAAGTTTACTAGTTGTCTGGCATCATTGAGTCAGTTTGTGAGTCGTCTAGGAGAGAAGGCCTTGCCCCTCTACCAGTTAATGAAAAAGGCAGATAAATTTACATGGACACCGCAAGCTGATAGCGCATTCCATGAGTTAAAAAAGATGTTGTCCACGGCACCAATATTAGCCGCGCCACTACCCAAGGAGCCAATGTTGCTCTATATAGCCACGACCAATCGAGTCGTAAGTGCAGTAATCGTAGTGGAGCGTGAAGAGGAAGGAAAGTCGGTGCAAAGGCCAGTGTATTACTTGAGCAAGGTATTATCGGCTTCAAAACAGAACTACCCTCACTATCAAAAGATGGCTTATGGTGTGTATATGTCGGCTAAGAAACTCAAACACTACTTTGAGGAGCATCCCATCAAGGTGGTATGTGAAGCACCCATATCTGAGATTATGGGCAATAAAGACGCTAGTGGCCGAATCGCAAAATGGGAAATTGAGTTAGCTCCGTATGCACCACAATTTGATAGAAGGGATGCAATCAAGTCACAAGAAGTGGCGGATTTCTTTGTGGATTGGGCTGAGATGCAGTATGAACCACCTCTACGGGATTCAAATTACTGGCGAATGAACTTTGACGGATCAAAGCTAAACGAAGGACTGGGGCTAGGGTAGTGCTTACCTCGCCCAAGAAAGACCAACTGAAGTACGTCCTCCAGATCCATTTTAGTGCGTCTAACAATGTGGCTGAGTATGAAGCCCTGGTGCATGGACTCAAAGTAGCAAAGGTGGTAGGCATACGCCGGATACTATGTTTTGGTGATTTGGATTTGGTGGTGCAGCAAGTGTCTGGCAATTGGGATTCCCTGGACGCAAGCATGGCACTTTACAGATTTTATGTCCAGAAGATAAGTGGTTTCTTTGAAGGGTGTGAATTCCATCACGTACCTTGGATCGAAAACAAGGCACCTGACGTATTATCCAAGTTGGGCTCATCCCGGCAGCCAATTCTGCCAGGCATCACATTGGAGCACTTGAGAAAACCGTCTATTACACCATCACCGGAATCCGAGTCAATCTATATCCCGGCTCTCTCTGGGTCCGAAGCTACACCTCTAGAAATATATTAGGGAAGCACCTCAGCAAACCCGGGGACTGCTTCGGCAAACCCGGGGACTGTTCAGCAAAATCCGGCAGGAGTTATGTCGGTGGATGCAATGGAAATTGATGAGGAACCTTTTTCTGTCCGAACTATACCAGCATGGGAGAAACCCATATTCGGGTTCCTAAAGGACAGAACTTTGCCGGATGATGAGGTACTCTCAAGGAAAATCCAAAGAAGGGCAAAGGCATACACCATCATTAATGTCGAATTATACAAAAGAAGTGTAACCACTATGCTACAGCGATGCGTTGATCCGGAGGAAGGGCTTGACATACTCCGGGTTATCCACCAAGGAGAATGTGGCCATCATGCATCTTCAAGAGCATTAGTGGCAAAGGCTTTCCGGCATGGATTTTATTGGCGAAATGCCTTGGAACAAGCAGAGGATCTGGTGAGGAAATGTAATGGATGTCAGAGGTATGCCACCAAAACCCATGTACCAATGTCGGAACTGAAGACCATCCCCATTACTTGGCCATTTGTTGTATGGTACCTAGACATGGTAGGACCATTTAAGCCGGCTAAGGGAGGAATGACCCATCTCTTAGTCATCGTGGACAAGTTCACTAAATGGATTCAAGTGAAGCCAATCCGGAAATGTGATGGGGCAACAACAGTAAAGTTCCTCAAGGATATAATCTTGAGATATGGCTATCCCCACAGCATCATAACTGATAATGGCATGAATTTTGATGAAGGAGGATTTGCGAGGTTCTGTCGAGAGAAGAAGATCCGGCTAGATATTGCCTTTGTAGCCCACCCCGCATCGAATGGGCAAGTGGAAAGATCCAACGGACTAGTTTTGTCCGGGATAAAACCCCGGCTCATAGAGCCACTGCAAAGATCAGCGGGGTGCTGGATAGAAGAACTACCAGCGGTACTATGGAGTTTAAGAACAACTCTGAATCGATCAACAGGCTATACACCATTTTTCTGGTTTATAGGGCAGAAGTTGTATTACCAGCTGACATAGAGCAGGATTCACGAAGAGTCACCCAATACACAGAAGCTGAAGTGCGTGAAGCCCGGCAAAATGATGTTGATCTGCTAGAAGAATCGAGAGAACTGGCCTTGTCCAGATCCGCCATATATCAGCAAAACCTCCGACGCTACCATAGCCAGAAAGTAAACCCCCAAGTCTTCCAGGAAGGTGATCTGGTACTCCGGCTGGTGCAGCGCACTGCTGGCATGCATAAATTATCCCCTCTATGGGAAGGACCTTTCATTGTAAGCAAAGCTTTGTACAATGATTCCTACTATATTATTGATGCACAGCCACAGGAGAAGAACAAGGCGGACAGGTCCGGAGAAGAATCTAAGCATCCATGGAATGTAGCACTACTTCGTCCCTTTTACACCTAACAAACAGGTGAATGTACCTGAGTCACTCATATGTCGGTATGTATGTCGGCAATGAGCTTATCAATAAAACTTCGGCACCCCTAGCAGAAACTCGGGGACTGCCATAATAATTGTCTTTCTTGTTTGTATGTTTTTGCACATCGGCTGGCTTACATTACTTATGCCTTAGCTGGATTAGTAGTGTGTGAGCACCAAAAACCCAACTCTTCGACTTTGCTGTTGTCCAACGAGAATTGGCTTCATGGCAAGCAAGAGAACAAGTTTGGAATGGCAATGCACATGAACAATGACTAAGGAAAGGGAACTAATCAAGCCGACATTTATTATTTGGACTAACCCCTTGTTTAATTCTTTCACTTTTCGCTGGGTTAATTTGAGCTAATCTCAAAGTTTCAAGTATTGTTAAGTCAATTTTTTGAACCTCGGACTCGTAAGTCAAAAAACCGAATCAAGGTAGACACGAGCCGAGTCAAAAATTGGGGGAACAAGAAAAGAAAACTCGGGGACTTCGCCCACATTAATCCGACGTAAAGCACTTAGTAGCAAATGACACCAATTGTAGCAGAATAAAACCAAAGTGCTTAAGTACAACTTCACCCGGCATACCGAGGATCTGACAAATATTGTTAAGTGTTTTTCAAGATCAAGGAGCAGGAGAAGAAGCCGAATCATCGGCCAATGGAGGAGGTACTTCAGCGTCTATGGGCGGGGCACTAGCCTCGGCCTCATCTTCGGCATTGGCCTCCTCATCTTCTGAATCTTCAGCATCATTGGCAAGTTTGGAGGCCTTGTCCTCATCTTCCTCGTCCTCCGCGCCCTCAGAAACATAGGCGTCATCGATTACATCCAGGTAGCTCGGACCCTCATTCCAAGTGTGGCAGAAGGAATATTGGATGAGCTTGTTGGTGCAGGTTTGGCATTGAGCGACACACTCCGGATCATTGGACCACTTTGATCCAGTGCGCATACGTTCAAGCAGCCCCAAGTCTATCCCTTCGTACCATGAGAGAACAAACTGCAATGTTGCATCAGCTCCAGCTCGCGTAGCAGATTCCCGCCAAAGGTGCACCTGAGTTTCACACTCCATCAACTTTGCTATAAAAGCAGTGCTTCCCTTAGGGTGGGCTCGGTGGGCCAGAGAGAATTGAACATCCGCATCGCAACGGGCATGATATCTGCACCATAGTTCTTCACCAGCTCCATGCGAGCAGCAAGGCTAACCAGCAGATCCTCTGTGTCATAAGTGATTGACCTGGCAGTAGGACCTGTTGGAATACCCCACTCCTGGCGAGACCTGGTCACTGCACCGACAGCAATAGAGTCGCCCTCAGGGAACTTGCCTGAGAATAGAACGAGGAATGTCAGTGAGCAACAATACATAACCCGAAGAGGTAAGAATGGAAAAGAGGAAGGGAACTCACGAGAAATAAGGAATAGGATGTGAGTAAGCTCGGCATACACATTTGCGTTGCTGGCCTGGAGTTTCTCATATTCGGAGGTCACCGATGCAAGTTTTACGTCGGCTTCCTGCAGCAAGTCCTTATCCTTGGAGATTTGAGTGGCCAAGCGCTCCTTTTCCTCGGCAAACTCCTAATCAACCTTATCCAGCTCGGATTTATGAAGGTCCTTGAGCCTTTGGATTTCGGCTTTCAGCCAAGTAATCTTCGAGTTCTGGAGGCATGGCTGAGAAATCTCATCATCCTTTTTCTTCAATTCAGGTTGGTGCTTCCCTGATTGTTCGAGAAAATATGTCATCATATCAGGAATGGCCACGCTATCTTCAAGTGCAACTGCAATAGTGGGTTAACCCGGCGGAGCCGAGGTATAAATATCTACCGAGTCAAGGAAAGAGTGCACAATGGGCAAGAGAACAATACAAATTATCTTGGATTTCAGCCAGATTTTTGCGCATGATAATATTTTCAGCCTCAACCTCCACTGCATAATTCAGATAATAAGTTAATACTGATAGAGAATATCCCGAAGGAAGGTGAATGAAAAAGGCTTAAGCGAAGGAACTTACCCTTATTCTGGTGATCCACCAACAACTTGCCATATCTGGCACGGAGATCTTTGTATGAGTCCAGCAAGCGCTGGAACTCAGCAGTTCGGTGGTTGGTGGTGATCTACAAAACGAGCCAGTGTTAGTTCACAAGTAAAAGGAAGTAATTCAAAGTATACAAGATCCGGACCAAGTGGAACTTAACCTAGCTCTAGGTATGTGGATATTCGAAGTGTTCAAGATCCGAGCCAAGTGGAACTTAACCCGGCTCTAGGTGTGTGGATATTCAAAGTCTACAAGATCCAGGCCAAGTGGAACCTAACCCCGGCTCTAGGTGTGTGGATATTTGAAGTCTACAAGATCCAGGCCAAGTGGAACTTAACCCGGCTCTAGGTGTGTGGATATTCGAAGTCTACAAGATCCGGGCCAAGTGGAACTTAACCCGGCTCTAGGTGTGTGGATATTCGAAGTCTACAATATCCGGGCCAAGTGGAACTTAACCCAGCTCTAGGTGTGTGGATATTCGAAATAGAAAAGATTCGGGCCAAGTGGAACTTAACCCGGCTCTAGGTGTGTGGATATTCAAAGTCTACAAGATCCGGGCCAAGTGGAACCTAACCCGGCTCTAGGTGTGTGGATATTCAAAGTCTACAAGATCCAGGCCAAGTGGAACTTAACCCGGCTCTAGGTGTGTGGATATTCGAAGTGTTCAAGATCCCGGTCAAGTGGAACTTAACCCGGCTCTAATTTTATGGCTATTTGAAAATGCTAAGGAATTACATTAAATTCTCTAAGAGCATCCGACCGAGTAATAAATTACTCCCTCGAAGGTCGAGGACTAGTGGGTGTATCTATTGCGTATATAAAAAGCTTAGCAGAGAAAAAAGATTACCTCCATCATTCGGCCAGCCAGAGAGATAGCCTTGGTGGCGGAGTTCATTTGAGCGCTAAACTCTACCGGACCAAACTTCTCCGGCAGATCGTCTTGCGGATCGATGAACTCGGCATTGTTCCAGTTGTCCACATATTCAATAAGCGTCGGGCTGTAGCTCTCGCCGCTAGGAGAATGCCTCATCACCAAGCCCTTGGCATGGGCCTCTCGCCTCGCGGACTGAGCAACAGCGGGACTGGTATGCAGGACCAGTTGCTTACAGCCCTCTGATCCCGGCAGCTGGAGACCTAGAAGCAGAATCCTTAGCATGCTCGGCAGCTTTCTTACTCTTGCCAGATGAGGCAGACCTCTAAAGAAGAGTCGAGGCTGCAGAGCCGGACTGAGCTTGGGAGGCTAGCTGGAAAATGTCCTTAATGGACATAGTGGATCCGAAGACAGTGGATAGAGACTTTTTCTTCGAGGGCTTGGTTGCGGCTATTGTTGTTGCTGCTGCTGGCTTTGGTGCTGGGGTTGGTGTTGCTGTTGGTGCTGATATTGGTGCTGGTGGTGCTGGTGCTGGTACTACTGGTGCTGGTACTGCTGGTAATGGTGTTGCTAGAATTGCTGGTGTTGCTGATACTGAAGAAACTGGAGCTGAAGAAAGAATTGTTTGGGGCGGTGTCGATGAAGCTGGCACCTTAGAGCTAGACGGTTGCAGCGAAGCAGAGGAACTGGGGAGATCCAGCATTAACGTATCCTCAGCCACTCCGCTGCCCCCACATCGATGTTGCCCTCCTCATGACGAGGTGGGCTCTGATCTGGCACAGCCACGGAGTCCTCGTGGATAGGACTCAGCGGGCGAACATCATCGTCGCGGGAGGGAACAAGAACTGCTCCGAATCAGAGAAGAAATGTTGGGGCCTCTCTAGGGAATAACCCTAGGAGCGCTGGAGTAATGAAAAAGCAGTGAGTCAAAAAGAGAAGGAAAAATAGATAAAAGGCAAAGGCAAAAAGACTTGAAAATGGACAAGAAAGGAAAAGTGACTTACTCATCTGAGGTTGGGGGTGCCCGAGGTTTGGATGCCCTCTAGACCGTGCTCTTAGCCGCAGCTTGGCCGAAGCCTTGACACCGGACTTCTTATGCCTCTTATTGGGTGGTGGCGCCTCCGAAGTTGCGGTCGAGGTAGCCGCGCACTTCTGGGAAGGGGCAGGGACCGGATCACTCATGGCGAGAGGGGGAACCTCGAGGACCTGACCGGCCGGGTTAGCTGAAGATTCAGACATAACCGGGAATGCGGAAGAGATAGGTACCGGGTCAAGTACCTCCAGAACCTCAACATCCGAGTCATTGTCATCCAGCCAATCCCTTAGAGAAGAGACCTTACCAGAGGTACGCTTGGTGGTGTCTGGAGTAGGCAAGAACTTCTCCGAGTCAAGCTCCACCTCGTCCGGCTCAGCATGATCCGCCACCCACTTGCTCGCCAGCTCTTTGCCATCGTCAAGTGGTTGCTTGAGGAATCGCTGAGAGCAAAATTATCAATGGTTGAGTTAGAAAAATTGTTCGACATACCGAGAAAACCCGGAAAAAATGGCAAGAGAGGGATTTACCTTAGGAGGCGGATTGGCCCGGGTAAAGGGTGCGAGCCCCCATTTCCAAGCCTCGGAGAACTCCTTCTCCACATTGAAGATGGCCTTGACCCGGCGGAACACCTCGGAGTTGTTAAGCTCGAAGGAGGAGGTCCGGTGGGGGTCAAGGGGCCACTAAGGTAGCAGATCTTGTGGGCGCGCTTCTGGAGGGGAGAGACCCGGCTGCGGATGAAAGTGATCATAATCTCCTCGCCTCGCAATTCCGCCTTGACCAGCTCCTTGATCCGGCGGTCAACTTGATTCGCCAAGGCAGTGGGTCGCTTCAGAATAAAGTCCCACAGAGAGGTGTCCGGGACACCAATCTTGAAAGGGAGGAGCTGGATCAGGTCTTCATCCGTGGTATTCCAAACATAGAAGAAGGTCCGGGCCCAGCCTTTGCAGGATTCGAGGCCAGTGACCCGAGGGAAAGCGGAGTTCTTGCAGGGAGAGATGGAGGCTCCACCTCATTGAGTCAAGTGTTTTTCGGCCGGAGTGAGGTGCTTGTCTGGGACGATGTTCTTCCTCAGACCAAAGAATTTGATCCATATTTCCTTGGAGGGCCAGAGGCTGATGTACCCCTCTATGTCGGAGGCAAATGAAGAAAGAGAGGTAATGGCATTGGCAAGGAGATGATGCGATTGGAGTTGTATGTGGAAATGAAATCGTGGAAGAAGTCAGAAATAGGTAGGCCGAAGCCGCATTGGAAGTGGGAGAGAAAAACAACAAATTCACCAGGATTTGGTGAAGGAGCAACCTCCAGAGCGGTGAGGCGGTAGGTGACGCCCACAGGTATGCGGCGCGTGGCGTAGAGCCAGTCGATGTCGACCTGGAAGACGAAGGCGTCGGCCCAGCCACCACTCTCACGGGCTTCGTCTTCTTCTTCTTCCTAGGCGATGACAGCAGTTTCCTCCTCTATCATGGTGGAGTCAAGCTCCTCGAGAAAGTAGTCAGAAGTAATAGCCAGAGGAGGGGAATCTGGAGGTACAGGGCCGCGTGGTGAAGAACTCGAACGGAGGTGGTGGCGCGATCGCAGAGAGCGGCTGGGCGCAGTCGCGGTAGCGCAGCACTAGCGCAGATGCAGTGGCGGTGGTGGCGTCACTGTGAAGAATAGAGGCAGGGGTGCGCAAAGGGGGGAACTTCCCTAAGGGTTACCCCTGCCCCCTATTTAACCATGCTCTACGGGTGTGTAGTGGGATCCGATTCTGCGGCCCAACCGCATACTATGGCCGTGTACGCACCAAACAGACCAATCAGGCACAAGCCACAGCAAGGGGCACAGGGAACAGGAGATCCATGACGTGATGTAGTGATACAGTTAACGAGGCGCTGCCGCGACGGGACGTGCAGAGCAGTTATTCCTGACATTATAGCAGTAACCGGCACAGTAAAGTGGCGCGGCCCATAAAATGAGGCAAAGTCATCATTACCCTCCACGTAGGACGTGGGGAAGCGTATGAGAGAAGGAAAGGTAACCTGGATACGTGAGCAAAAACCCGACCAACGAGAAATAACTCGGAACAAGCCAAGGGAACATCAAAGGGAAGAGTCCGGATTACAGAATAACTCGGCTGAAGAAGCACAGATTCGGATAGGGGAACCTGTTGTGGCCTTAACAGCTAAAGTTGCTAAGACCGCACCAGCTTCGGGGACTAATGTTGGGGGGATACCCCTGGGTAGGGTCACGCCGGGGTATAAAGGCCGAGTTAGCCGAGGTACGGCACGGTCAAAGCAAGTGCTGGCCAGGTCACCTCAAGGCAGGCCGACTTACAGAGTAACCCGGCCCATTGGTCATTCGCCTAGCATTAATCTAGCCGGCATAAAATATATGCCGGCCATGTCTATCCACTAAATATGCAGGTACCCTCGTAGCCGGGTTAGCCAAGTGCTAGTCCGGCTACCATTTGGATTCCAAGAGAAGGAAGGAATCTCCCGTTGGTCAAAAGGTGGCCTCTGATTCGTTGTAGCGCGAGCGAAGCAAGCAGAGGGAAGGACCAGCGGGGCCTGGCCAACCAAGATGCCGCGGGCAGTGTCGGCTGACGTAGCCCGTATCTGGTGACGCTTAAAGTCATGGAGTACGCAGAGGGTTACGTCCATAGTCCGGACGAACCGTTAAAGTGAATAAAGAAGCATCTAGATTTAACCAATGGGCATATTCAGGGAATATGCCTCCACGTAAGCCCTAACTTTGTAACCTGGGCTCCCCTATATAAGGAGCACCAGGATCTCCATAGCAGGGGATCGATCATTCTGTCTTGGTAGAACCCTAGAGCATAGTAGTGGGGGGGGCTAAGAGAACTAGTCTCCTTCTCACGAACAGCTCAAGGAGCACTTGTAAACATCCATTGATACAATTAAATACAAGCATCTGTGTGTGGAATCACCACACTATCCCTCCCTGGATTCCTCTAGTGCTCATTGGCCCCATCTTTAGCCTCTCCATGGCATCTGCCATGCCACCACCACGACATTGGGTCATAGTAGATAGACTGTCCAAAGTATCTCATTTCATACCCGTCAAGACCACTTACCAAGGCCCAAAGCTGACAGAGTTGTATATTGCTAGAATAGTCAGTTTGCACGGAACCCCCAAGACAATTGTGTCAGGTCGAGGAACCCAGTTTACCTCAAGGTTTTGGAAGAAATTCCAAGAAGGATTAGGAACCAAACTGAACTTCAGCACAGCTTATCACCCGCAGACCGACGGACAAACGGAAAGAGTAAACCAGATACTAGAAGATATTCTGAGAGCTTGTATACTAGAATATGGATCTAAATAGGAAGGCTGTCTGCCTTTCGCAGAATTCTCATACAACAACAGTTATCAGGCCAGTTTGCAAATGGCCCCATTTGAGGTTTTGTATGGAAGGAAGTATCGTACCCCCATAAATTGGTCGCAAGTAGGAGAGAGTCAGATATTCGGACCAGACATCCTATGAGAAGCTGAAGAGAAGGTTCACAAGATCCGTGAACACCTCAAGACTGCTCAATCCAGACAGAACAGTTACGCTGACAAAAGACGTCGAGAACTGACTTTCAATATTGGAGACTTTGTGTATCTCAAAGTAGCACCCTTGAAAGGAATGCAGCGTTTTCAACTCAAAGAGAAGCTTGCACCCAGATATGTCAGACCCTTCAAGATTTTAAGTTGTTGAGGAGAAGTATCTTATCAGCTAGAACTACCTAAACAGATGTCAGTTGTGCATGATGTGTTTCATATCTCGTTACTTCATAAATGCTTAGAAGTTCCGGAGAAGACCGGAGTTTTCAAGAACATCAATCACAGAGCCATGGATATCAACAAGGATTTAACTTATCGTGAAGTACCCATTCATATTTTGGAAGAAGCCTTCAGAACCACCCGGACCAGAAGTATCAAGTTTCTCAAAATTCAGTGGAGCAACCATACTGAAGAAGAAGCCACCTGGGAGTGAGAAGATTATATTAGGACTGAGTTTCCAAATCTCTTTAGTTCCTAGTTTTTCTTGAATCTCGGGACGAGATTCTGATTAAGGGGGGAAGGTTTGTAACATCTCAAAAATATTAAAAGGAGCATATAAATTTCCAATCAACCAAAATTAGGGTTAACGAAAGCTTTTAATTTTAAAAACTATATGAATATAAGTGTGTGTTTATTAATGATGTATGAATGCATGATATGCCATGTTTGTTTTTTATAAAAGATAAGAATTGATTTAAAGATTAAAACAATATCATCTAGGTCAAATCCAAAACAAACCAAAGCAAAAGAAAATCAAATTATAAAGCATATGAGCTAATGGTCATTTTTGCAAATGTTAACACTTAGCTCACTTTGAGCATCTCTAATAAATGATTTCAAACAGAAACAATTCCATTTCTTTTCTCACCTTGCTAGACCAAGTGACAATGAACACAAGTGAGCTTTCAAAACTTACCAGAACAAATTCAAATTCATTTGAGGGACATTTCAAAATTGAATCTATCGTAGGCATTAAGATAGAAACTTTTCCAAACCCATCCAAACTTTCTCCACTTGACCAATCCTTGTCACTAGAGACTCTCAAGCTTATGATCAGCAAACTCACTAAAAAGAATTTGAAAATTCAATATTTTTCTCTTGTGGCCATTTGATCGAACACTTAACAAGCACAGTACAAAGCTACCAACTCCACACTGTTTAGATCAATCTTGTTATCATCTTTGTACCTCACTCAGCCTCCACTACTCGCCCACATTCACCCCAGTACCAGCCCGTGCAGCTGAGCCTCGCTCACTCGCCCTTTGGACTAGTGCCAGCCTATATCCGAGCTTACCATGCCGAACCGACATGGACACAATGCTACACGCCTCACCGCCCTCACCCAAGACCACTAGGAGATAGCCGTGACCTCACCACAGCCGCGCGTGTACGTCTCGACCAACGCCATCCCGTGGAGACGTCAGCGCAGCCGCGCCCATTTTCTCTGTATGCCATGCCGAGCGCACGCTAGAGCGCCGAGCAATCCCGCACGACCACGCCGCGCCTCGCTCTCTCCTTGCATCAATGCACTCGCTGCGACGCCAGCAAACTCCCAGACATGCCCGCTTGACCCTGCACGGCCTGTAACCACTGTACGATGTGACAAACGCCCGCGGTACCCGAGGATGGCATGGACGTCCCTGACCGATGGAGACCGCGCCTCGCCGTGCCACTATGCGCATGACGATCGCCAAGGAGCCCTGCGTCGACCTACACCCTCAGCCATGCTCGTAGCTCACTGTAACAATGTTGCCGACGAGCCCGAGCCATGCCCCAATGCTCCCTTCACCGGGGTATAAATAGACCCCACCCCTTGCCTTAAAACACACCCCACTCGACTCACCTCTCACCCAGCAACCTCTCTGACCCATCCCCGGAGCAAGACGAAGCAAGCTTCACCGGAATTTCACCGGAGCTCGCCACCGCAGTGGTGGAACGGAGCCAGTGCTAGGAGCCACCCCAGGAGCCTCCGCGACCACCATTCGAACCACCATCGTCGACTAGTTCATTTGCCCACACCATCGTACCTAGCTGGAGCCTTGGTAAGCCCCCGACGAGCCCCGCCATAGAGCTAGGGTTGAATCCCGTACGCGCCATGTGAGGAAGATGACGACGCTAAGCCGTCAATCGTGTTCTAATCGTGCGGCTAGGATTAGCGCGTACCGCTTCGCGTTAGACCAGTCGCTGACGCGTGGGGATAGCGCAAGTGAAGCCTGCTACGTGTGTACTGTGTAGTTGGGTTGGCCTAGTATCGTTCCCGCACACGCCCAACAATTCAAATCTAGATTTTTCTTTTATCTCCAAAACCCTATTCTGTAGGTGACTTTGAAATTGAATTCAAGAAGATTCACTGAACCAAATTGCATGATTCCAATTTTGTTAAAAATGAAATGAAAATCTCTAAACACTCCCATTGGATTCAAATAGTTTGAATTTATAGATCACCCATAGTAAAACTAACAAGACAATGACTTTTCCAACTTCAAACATTTTTCTAAAATCAACCATAAATGCTTTTGAGTTGATTCCAACTGTCAAAAATCACATTTTACATGATCTATTTGAATATGTAAAAATATTTAGCTTTACATGCAGTAGTCATGGGCTAAGATTAAAAGAATGGCTATATAGTCATTTCTAGTCATTTTAATTATATTAAACTTTGTAATATATGCCATCTACTTTAAATCACATTCCCAAGTATTGGAATATGTGGTGATGACATGTGTCAACATGATCCCATATTTTATAATTGGAGAATATTAAATCTTAAGTATTTTTCAATGAGTAGAAATTGCATTTATAAAAAAAGAAAATAAGACTATGTCACTAATTCATGTGGTGATTGAGATGATGCTAGATCATCTACTGTGAACCTTTGTGTGCTAAATAGAAGTAGCTAAGTATTGTTTGGTGATTGTGTACCTCGTATTTATTTATAGATGCTAGTACCAACCCAGGCTACAAGGAGGAAGAATTCTACGAAGAAGAAGAGGAGAACTTCGACAACCGTACCAACCAAGGCAAGATCCATTATGTAAGATAACCTATGCAAGATACACTATGCATGTTATTGTGATGTAACCTTGACTATACCAATCCCAAGTTTTACCTACAAGCTTTATTTTTTTCCCTTTACCAAAGTTTCTTGAATAGTTAATTATTGGTGATTAGTGGAAAAGAGGACAGATGCCATCAAGAGCATAGAACTAGGCTTAGGTAGTTACACTTGGTTAGCACCCCTCAATAATGACACCCTCATTGATAGTTGCTAGTGCTAAACTAATCGGGATCACTTTAGCTGGGAACACTTGGAACAAATGATTATGAAAACCTTAGAATGATGAGTCATTCTATTGAAATGTTTTGACATGGGTTATCAAACACCTGAATTGAAGATGATGTTGAATGAGGCATGTTCCTTGACTTTGAATAAAAAAACTGATGGTTAGGTTCGAATGTGATACCATTCTAGCTTTACCGTACAACCATAATACCTGATTTGGGTAGGGCTTAACTGGAAGTTTATGTGTCTTAGTATGGATTCCCTCGCGGATAAGAGGTTAAGATGAGGCAACCTCATGACTATGAATGTCCACCTATGTAGTTCCCAGGATGGCGGATGGCCATGGCTGAGAGGCCAAGCTCATAGGGGAGGTGCCTATACTAGGATGTGTAATTGAAAGGTTAGGATTGATTATCTGCATACCAAGTATGATGATTCTGGGCTATCCATGACAGATGTATCGAATTTTGTGGTGAAAGTGTACCACCTCTGCAGAGTGTCAAACTATTCGAATAGCCGTGTCTGCGGTCATGGACGGTTGGATGTCCATACTGTTCCATTGTCAGATGTTTTCAAAATGACTTGTGACTTGAAATATGACTTTGACTTGACCACGACAGGGTTGTGGAAATGAAAACTAGGTTCCCACTTGAGTAATCTAGATAACTAAAATAGGTCTTTACTACTAAGTACTTCTGAAAATAAAACTAGCTTATTGCAAACAATCCTAGAGATTAGGATTCCTACTAGAATTGTCTTACTTGCATTAATGATAGTTTGTGAGTACTTTAAAAGTACTCATGGCTTTGTCCTTGGCTATTCCCCTGGCTAGACTATGAAGAGGACTATCCGGAGGACGGACAGCCTACGATAACTAGGATCATCTCCCATCGTTAGCATTGCCTGTGACAATAAAGATGGAGTCTCTACTACATTTATTTCCACTGCTTTTGTGTGTATTAAGACTTGATCATGAGATCAACTATTTGTAAGACTATTATGGTTTGTAATAGATGAGATACTATGCTATCAATTCTATTATGTCTCGCAAAAATGGTATTCCTGGGATTGCGATGTATGGCATAACAGGCATCTGGACTTAAAAATCTAGGTGTTCACACTAATGAAGCTGTTTGGATGAGTAAGTTCATTATTGTACCTGGAGTGTTCCCAAGTGCGTAAGACCCTCTGTGCATCTATTGCGACCACACGGGGGCCATTGCAAATGTGAAGGACCAGAGGTTCCACTCCACGGCCAAGCACATTCAGCAACGTTGTCATCTAATAAGAGAGTCTGTTGCTAAAGGCAACATCAGAATTTGTAAAGTACACACATATATGAATGTAGCTAATCCATTCACCAAGCCTCTTCCACAAAAGAAGCATGATCAACACCAAGATGCCATTGGTGTTAGATTATTGCCTATTGTAAACTAGTGTAATTGTACTCTAGTGCAAGTGGGAGACTGAAGGAGATATGCCCTAGAGGCCAATAAATAAAGTTGTTTTATTGTTATATCTCTAAATGTTCACAATAGTTTTATATCATGCTATAATTGTATTAAGCATGAACATTAATATAGGTGTGGTGTATAAACAACCAGGTCCCTAGTATCCTCTAGTACTAGTTCATTGGGCATATGATGATCGAGGTTTCCCGATCATGGACTTGATATAAAACAGTCACCTGACAACAAGGTCACTTAATGAAGTAATGGATGCACCCGACTGTAGAATTGCAATGTGATATAGTCATAAAGTTCAACATTGTGATATCCAGCAAAGCGTATGTTGGGGGGATAACCCCGGGTAGGGTCACTCCGGGGTATAAAGGCCGAGTTAGCCGAGGTTCGGCAAGGCCAAAGCGGATGCTGGCTGGGTTACCTCCAGGCAGGTCGGATCACGGAGTAACCCGGACCAGGGGGGGTCGCCTAACATTATATCAGCCGACTTAAGGAGTAAGTCGGAAATCCTTGTCTAACTTGTATGCAGGAACAGGTATAGCCGGATCTACCATGATCCGGGTCCCGTTTAACTTCTGGGAGAAGGAAGGAATCTCTCTGGTTAAAAAGAAGGCCCGGTACGCACTGCATGAGTGAAGCAAGCAAGGGCAGGACCACCGGGTCATGGCCGACAAGGGTGACGACGCCCGTGTCGGCTGACGCGGGCACCGCAGAGGCTCACGTAGGTAAAGCATGTGTGACGCGGGGGAAAAGCACCTCGGTCGGGTTACCACTTTGAGAGGAGGCATATTCTTAGGAATATGCCTCCACGTATGCCCTAGGCAGAGACCAGGCCGCCTCTATATAAGGGGGGCTAGGGTTTCAGTAGAGGGGTTGGGTTTTTCTTCGATACCGATTTGGCTAAGGTTCTAGGGGTGAACTGTGGGTGAGAGTAAGAGAGCTCCTTCTTCCTCCTCTCGCCAATACAGCTCTAGGAGCACTTGTAATCTTGAAAGGAAAGCAATACAATCTTCTGTGTGGAGAATCACTCCACTATCCCTCCCTGGATTCCCCTAGCGTGTATTAGTCCCCACCTTTAGCCTATCCATGGCATCTGCCGTGACACCACCACGATAGTTGGCGCCCACCGTGGGGCTAGCGGCGCTAGCAGGGGTGAAGATCCGGACGGGAAACCTCATTGGCACCAGCGAACGCATCGTCTCCGGGCTCGTTCAGCGCTTTGGAGCGTTGGACTTCGTCAGCGACAACGCTGGCTGCTTCGGCACGCGCCCACTTCCGCGCAACAGCCTCTTCGTCAAGTTGGGTGCGCACAAGGTCTACGTTGTTGTGAACGTGTCATGCGTTCATCCATGGCGCGTCGTCGAGGCAGGGGAACCACCCCTTAGCGTGGTTCACGGGGCGCGTATCACTCGCTCCCCGGACCGTACTGAAGTGATAATGACTGCGCCAGGTGCAGGCGCAAGCAAGGATCCGGCACCGGACCCAGAGGTAACACCTAAGGCACCGAGGAAAGGTAGAGGACCCCCACTATAGAGGCCTGAGAATGTACTGAGAGAAGCTATGGATAGCTTGGCAAACCCGGTAGCAGCAGTGGTAGATCCGGCTCAGGCACAGGCCGAGCTAGAGGAAACTAGGCAAAAAATACTAGAAGGCGCAAAGAAAATAGCCACGGCTCAGCAGTCGTTGAACACGACGCTGCGCGAGTATGCAAAAGCGAACAAAGTTGATACGGTAAAAGTAAAAGGGAGAAATCTCATAAGCGAGATGAACGGAGAAGGTGATAATGGAGCCGAGGAATCGGAAAACTGTTTGTCCGTGGGGTTGCCGAAGTATAGTACCCCGGCGAAGAACCTCAGAGCAGCGGATGCGGCTGCATCCGAGTTAGAGGGTCTGACGGGTGAGGCCCGTCAAAGACAACAACATAGGGTTAACGAGTTAGTTCGGATCACGAACAGACAGAATGAAGAGCTACTCAGAGCTAACCCAGAGAGAGCTGGAGCTTCCAAAATCGTCCATTCGGCGATGGGTAACCCGGAGAAATCCGCTGGAGCCGTGTCGTCTCCTCATGGTGGTCCAAGGAGAGAAGAGGTAGTAACCTCGGCCAGACGGAACAAACAGATCGTCCCGTACAACCCGACGCGGGCAGGAAAAGCAAAAGAAGCACGGAAAAATGATGATCGACGAAGTGTGAGCCGAGGTGAAGCTGACCGAGGTAACCACGACCAAGGCAATGCCGGTCAAGGGAACATTGTCAATGGCAATGCCGGACAGCGAAACTTGGCAGGAGCAGGACAACCGCAGCAGCGGAATATACCAAGGCAAGAGCAAAGCACCGGCCGAGGTATGCAACAGAGAGTTGTGCCACAGGAGCAAAACCGGTACAACGACGGTGATTCGGAGATGGTGAATGCGGGGTACCCAAGACCAGACTATCATGTGATAGGGTCAAGATTGGGAAGCAGGGATTTGATGCCGGATGACGCCAGATTGAAACTAGATCGCATGTATAGGTCAGAACAGATCGAATGTCAAGGTCCACCGGGTCCAGCGTGCTTTGGACACTGGATCATGAAGGAGCCACCGGTACCTAACTTCCTGCTGCCCAGGGGCACGAAGACGTATGACGGCAGTACCAAGCCAGAGGATTGGCTGATAAACTATGCTACGGCTGTGAAAATTGCCACTGGCAACTTGAGATGGGTTGTACGATACGTACCCCAGATGTTAGAAGGTCCGGCCAGAGTATGGTTGAACAATTTGCCACCCGGAAGCGTCAATTGCTGGATACATTTTGAAGAAATGTTTATCAGCAACTTCTCAAGTACATATCAGAGGCCGAATAGGCCGCAGACCCTAGCAATGTGCAAGCAAAGACCTAATGATACAGACCGTGAATTCTTGATCCGGTGGTGTACCGTGAGAAACTCATGTGAGGGTGTCATACAGTCACAGGTCATAGCGTGGTTTGCCCAAGGGTGCAGATATGGCAGCGAGCTGTGGATGAAGTTGCAAAGGAAAATGCCAATTACGTTGGCAGAGATGATCCGGATTGCCGATTCATATGCTTTGGGTGATCCGACTCAACCTAGGCTCGTGTCAAACGAGTCAAACGAGGAATACTATCAGAGGGATGGAGCCGGGTCATCTCGGAGGAATGACTACAGAGGAAAAAGAAGAGATGATAGACCGGATCATCGCTACGGTTCGCAACAAGTTGCAGCTGTGAATCAAGATCAACCCGGAGCAGGGAGCAACCAGCGCCAGAAAACTGGAGGGCAATGGACTCCAAGAAACAATGGCAAGAAAACGTGGACGCCGGAGCAAAAGAAACAATGGCAAGAAAAGAAAGACCGTCCGAGGTACACCTATGAGTCGATGTTGGACCAGCCGTGTAAGTTTCACACGCCAAATCCGAATAGCCCGGTGGGTCACACAACGAGGCAATGTGAGTGGATGCGTAAGATAGAACAAGGTGGTTCGGGGAATGCTCAGGCACCCCAGAATGATCAACCTCGGCAGGAGTTACTCCGGCAGCAATTTCTCTCCGGAGCGAACACGCAACAGCTAATGTTGCCTCCCCCTCCGCCGAGGTATGACAACAATGAGAGAAGGGATGCAGTGCATCAGGTGGAAAATCAGCACCAACCGGATCAGAGGTACCCCAGAAACGAGGGGAGGAATGAGTACAGAGAACATCACCAGAGTTATTGTGTGTTCACAACTGAGGAAACAGATAGAAAGAGCTTGCAGCACCGACATATGGAGGTCAATGCGGTAATGCCAGCAGTGACGAGGTACATGCCTTGGTCGGACCAGGAAATCACCTGGAACATCAAAGATCATCCCAAGCTTATGCCGAGTCCAGGTTCGTATGCGCTAGTGCTGGACCCGACATTCATTGGGCCAAACATCAATGTGAGGTTCTCCAAGGTACTGATTGACAATGGCAGTAGCATTAACATCATGTATGCGGATACAATGCGCAAGTTGGGCATCTCGGAGAACATGCTCCAGGCTACAAGGACAACTTTCCATGGTATTGTACCAGGCATTTCTTGTGAGCCCATAGGCAAAGTCCGGGTTGACGTGCTATTCGGCACGAGATATGATTGCCGAACTGAGAATCTGGAGTTTGAGGTGGTGAACTTGGAAAGTGTGTATCACGCATTACTCGGAAGACCAGCATTGAACAAGTTCATGGCAAGCTGCCACATCAGTTATCTGAAGATGAAGTTGCCCGGGCCAAATGGAGTGATTACCATTGCTGGAGATTTCCGACGTTCCATTGAGTGTGCCTCAGCTGGGTCTAACCTAGCCGAGTCACTCGTGATTGCGCAAGAAAAAAGAAAAATCCAAGAGGTGGCGGCATTAGCTCAGTCCGTGCAGCAGTATATGTCGGCGCTGAGTAACCCGCATGGTAGCGTTTCATTCCAAGCCACAAAGGATACCAAGAAGGTTCCAGTTGATGACATGTTCCCGGAGCGCAGCGTAACAATTGGTGCCGGGTTAACTGATAAATAGGAAAGCGAGCTCGTCAACTTCCTCCGTGAGAATCGGGACATTTTTGCTTGGTCCACACAGGATTTGCAAGGTGTTCCGAGGGAGTTGGCCGAGCACTCTTTGAACGTAAGACCCGGAGCAAAGCCGGTGAAGCAACCTCTCCGCCTCTTCGCCGAGGATAGGAGAAAAGTCATTGGAGATGAGATAGCTCGGTTGCTAGCAGCAGGATTTATCATGGAAGTACTGTATCCGGATTGGCTCTCTAATCCGGTGCTGGTAGAAAAGAAGAAGGATGATCCGAACGTGGCAGTGGTTTGGCGTATGTGTATCGATTACACGAACCTGAATAAGACGTGTCCAAAAGATCCATTTCCACTGCCGAGGATAGATCAGGTCATAGACTCAACCGCGGGATGTGAACTGTTGTCATTCATTGATGCATATTCTGGTTTCCACCAGATACCTCTGAATCCGGATGATCAAATAAAGACCGTGTTTATCACCCCGTACGGGGCTTATTGCTATCGCACTATGCCGTTTGGTTTACGTAATGTAGGTGCAACGTACCAAAGATGTATGCAAAAATGTTTGCACGACCAAATAGGTCAAAACGTACAAGTATACGTGGATGATGTGGTTATCAAGACCAAGGAAAGCAAAACGCTCCTTGACGACATCAGGCAGACATTCGCGAACTTGAGAAGGTTCCGGATGAAGCTTAACCCGGAAAAATGTACCTTCGGTGTCCCGGCTGGAAAATTACTCGGATTTCTCGTCTCCAGCCGAGGTATCGAAGTTAATCCAACTAAGATTCGGGCCATTGAACGAATGGAGCTGCCGAAGTGTCTTAACGATGTCCATAAGTTCACTGGGTGCCTAGCATCGTTGAGTCGGTTTGTATGTCGGTTGGGAGAAAAGGCATTGCCTCTCTACCAACTCATGAAAAAATCGGATAAGTTCGTTTGGACACCACAGGCCGATGAAGCCTTTGCCCACTTAAAAAAGATGTTGGCCACTGCACCAGTGTTAGCCTCTCCACTATCAAAGGAGCCAATGTTGCTCTACATAGCCGCAACCAACCGAGTTGTAAGTGCAGTGATTGTAGTAGAGCGCAATGAAGAGGGTAAGTCGGTGCAGAGGCCAGTGTATTACTTGAGCGAGGTATTATCTACCTCAAAACAGAACTACCCGCACTTTCAAAAGGTGGCATATGGTGTCTATATGGCGGCAAAGAAGTTAAAGCATTACTTTGAGGAGCACCCCATCAAAGTGATATGTGAAGCTCCCATATCCGAGATAATGGGTAACAAGGATGCGAGTGGCAGAATTGCAAAATGGGCAATTGAGCTAGCTCCTTATGCGCCCCAATACGACAGAAGAGAAGCTGTGGCGGACTTCTTTGTAGATTGGGCCGAGGTACAATACGAACCACCGCCACCAGATCTGAACTACTGGAGGATGCACTTTGATGGGTCGAAAACCAAAACCGGATTAGGCACCGGGGTTGTGCTTACATCTCCAAAGAAGGACCAGCTAAAATACGTATTGTAGATCCATTTCGCGGCATCAAACAATGTTGCTGAGTACGAGGCTCTTGTGCATGGGCTCAAAGTGGCAA
The DNA here is from genome assembly GCA_916181665.1 of Avena sativa. Classification (NCBI taxonomy): domain Eukaryota; kingdom Viridiplantae; phylum Streptophyta; class Magnoliopsida; order Poales; family Poaceae; genus Avena; species Avena sativa. The sequence goes on along the minus strand of OV702289.1, from coordinate 533,705,286 downwards.
AAGAGATTGGCATACGTCGGATAATATGCTTTGGCGACTCGGATTTGGTGGTGCAGCAAGTGTCCGGAGTGTGGGACGCCCTAGATCCAAACATGGCACTGTACAGGTTTCATGTGCAGAAGATATCTGGTTACTTTGAGGGGTGTGAATTTCACCATGTACCCCGAGTGGAAAACAAGGCTGCCGACATGCTATCGAAGCTCGGATCAACCCGACAGGCAATTCCACCAGGTGTAGCATTGGAACACCTCAGAAAACCATCTATCAGGCCGTCCCCAGGAACCGACTCGATCTATGTCCCGGAAGATACAGAATCCGGAGCTGAGCCCATGGACATTGACACGGGAAGTAGTACCCGAGACCCGAGGACTGTATCAGCAAACCCGGGGACTGCCTCAGCAAACCCGGGGACTACCTCGCTGGACCCGGGGACTGCTCAGCGTGATCCGGCTAAAGTTATGCCGGTAGATCAGATGGAAATTGATGAGGACGTGTTCCCTGCACGAGCAATACCAGCTTGGGCACTGCCTATATTCCAATTCCTGAAAGATGGAACGTTACCCACTGAGGAGGTGTTAGCCAGGCAAACTCAGAGGAGAGCAAAAGCATACACAATTATCAATTCTGAGTTGTACAAACAGAGTGTAACCAATGTCCTCCAGCGATGCGTCGACCCGGAAGAAGGGCTTGACATCCTCCGAGATATACACCAAGGAGAATGCGGGCATCATGCTTCATCCAGAGCCTTGGTGGCAAAAGCATTCCGGCATGGGTTCTACTGGCCAAGTGCCTTAGAACAAGCAGAAGATCTGGTGAGAAAATGCAATGGTTGTTAGAGATATGCTACTAAGACACATATGCCAATGTCGGAACTCAAGACCATACCAATTACGTGGCCATTTGCCGTATGGTGCTTGGATATGGTTGGCCCGTTCAAACCAGCAAGGGGAAACATGACACTCATTTTGGTCATGGTGGATAAGTTTACAAAATGGATTGAAGTGAAGCCTATAAGAAAATGTGATGGAGCTATGGCCGTAACATTTCTCAAAGACATTATCTTGAGATACGGTTATCCTCACAGTATCATAACTGACAATGGCACAAATTTTGCGGAAGGAGCATTTGCGCGCTTCTGCGGGACAAGAAGATCCGACTCGACGTAGCCTCGGTAGCTCACCCCGCATCGAACAGACAAGTGGAAAGATCCAACGGATTAGTATTATCCGGGATAAAACCTCGGCTCATTGAGCCGCTGCAAAGATCAGCGGGGTGATGGATAGAAGAACTACCAGCGGTACTGTGGAGTTTAAGAACAACTCCGAATCGATCAACAGGCTATACGCCGTTTTTTCTGGTATACGGGGCAGAAGCTGTATTACCAGCCGACATAGAGCACGATTCGCCTAGGGTCACCCAATACACAGAAGCCGAAGTGCAAGAAGCCCGGCAAAATGATGTTGATCTGCTGGAAGAAGCGAGAGAACTGGCACTGTCTAGATCCGCCATATATCAGCAAAATCTCCAACGCTACCATAGCCAGAAAGTGTGCCCCCGAGTCTTTCGGGAAGGCGATCTGGTACTCCGGTTGGTACAACGTACTACTGGCATGCACAAATTATCCCCCCCATGGGAAGGGCCATTCATTGTGAGCAAAGCATTGCACAATGATTCTTACTATCTTATAGATGCAAAGCCACAGGAAAAGAACAAGGTGGACAGGTCCGGAGAGGAAGCTAAGCGACCGTGGAATGTTGCACTACTTCGTCCTTTCTACACTTAGATAAGAAGTGTATGTATCCGAGTCGTCTCATATGTCGGTATGTATGTCGGCAATGAGCTTATCAATGAAATTGTAGCGCCTCGAGTAGTAACTCGGGGACTGCCTTAATAATTATTGTTGTTGTCTCTTGTGCGTTAGCTGGAATAAGTTGTTCTACTTAACCCGGATTAGTAATGTGTGAGCACCAAAAACCCAACTCTTCGACTTGCTGTTGTCCAACAAGAATTGGCTTCATGGCAAGCAAGAGAACAAGTTTGGAATTGCGTAGCACATGAAAAGCGACTAAGGAAACGAATTTATTCGAGCTAACGTTTGTTTTTCAGACTAACCCTGTATTTATTTTCAAGTTATTATGCAGCTTTATTTTTTGAGCTAAGTCTAAAAGTTTCTTAGTACTGTTAAGACGATTTTTGAAGCTCGGATTCGTAAGTCATAAAACTGAATCAAGGTAGACACGATCCGAGCCAAAAGATTGGACGAACAAGAAAAAGAAACTCGGGGACTACGCCCAAGTTAACCCGGCATAAGAACTTACTAGCAAAATATCACATATACACAACATACAGTTGCACCCGGCATACTGGGAATCTGATAAATTTTCAAGTTTTTTGACCTAAGGAGCAGCAGGAGGAGGAAGTTCGACGTCGTCTTTGCTGTCTTCAATATCTGAGGCATCGCCTTCTTTGTATTCATCTGACCCGTCTCCAACGTTCTTAGCGTTCTCGTCCCCAGCGGATTCCAGGAAGCTCGGTCCTTCAACCCATTCATGGATAGGAGAATATTCGATGAGGCTGTAGGCGCAAGCCTGGCGCCGAGCTACCCACTTCAGGTCATTAGTCCATCTGGATCCGGTGCGCCGGCGTGTAAGAAGGCTGAGGTCGATCTTCTCATACCATGTGAGTATGTGGTGAAGGATAGTATCAGCTGCGGCACGCCCAGCGAACTCCCTCCAGAGGTCGAGCTGGCTCTCGATATCCGACAGCTTTTCAGCAAGAAGTGTGATTCTCTTCGGAGCGCTCTCACCGGACCAGAACGTGTTGAAAACTCGGACCGAAACATCGAGGAGATCCTTGCCGTAGTTCTTGATGATTTCCACGCGAGATGACAGGCTGACCAATAGGTCCTCCATGTCTAAGGGAATGCTCTCACCGTCAAAAGCGACGGGAGTACCCCTCTCTCGGCGGAAATTGGCAACAGTAGTTCTCGCAATAGGAGTACCCTCTAGAAAGTGGCCTGGAAACAAGGCAAAGGAAGAAGCTGAAGAAAAGACATATGAAGTAACCCGGAGAATTATGTCGGATAAGGGAAAGGAACTTACGTGAAATGTGGCTGTGAATCCGGGTCACCTCCTTGATGTAGTCATCGCGTCTCTTGCGAAGTTGCTCAAGCTCAGCGTTTGCCGATCCAAGCTGGATGTCGGATTCTAGAGAGTAAGGCGCTCACGCTCTTCTGTGAAGTTCTGGCCAACCTTTTTGAGCTCGGTTTGGTGCTGGGCCTTCATCTTCTCCATCTCAGCCTTGAGCCTGGCAATCTCATTGTCCTTGGTTCGGAGGAGAGCGAGCTCATCATCTTTTTTCTTCATCTCGGCTTGATGCTACCCTGCTTGTTCGAGAAAATGCAGCATCATATCAGGCACGGGCACACTATCCTCAAGCGATGCTGAAATAGTATGTTGACCCGGCAGAGCCGAGGAATGAATGCTTACCTAGCCAAGGAGAAAAGGAAATGGAAAACACTACAAGGTCGGACAAAAAGGACATACCCTTGATTTTCTCCAAGTTCTTCCGCATGATCTTGTTCTCAGCCTCCACCCCAACTGCAGAAACCGAATGAGGAGATTAGTTCGGCAGAAGAAGATGAAGAGAAACGGAAAAGCGCCAAGGGAGAAACTTACCAATTTTTTCATGTTCCACAATAAGTGCAACATGCTTTGCGCGTAGCATCTTGTGGGTATCCAGCAGGCGTTGGAATTCAGCACTCCGGCAATTGGTGGTCACCTGAAAAATGTACAAAAGCATAAATTAGCTTGGTGTACAAGATCCGGGCCAAGTGGAACTTAACCCGGCTCTAGGTGTGTGCATATTCGAAGTGTACAAGATCCGGGCCAAGTGGAACTTAACCCGGCTCTAGGTGTGTGCATATTCAAAGTGTACAAGATCCAGGCCAAGTGGAACTTAACCCGGCTCTAGGTGTTATTCGAAGTGTACAAGATCCGGGCCAAGTGGAACCTAACCCGGCTCTAGGTGTGTGCATATTCGAAGTGTACAAGATCCGGGCCAAGTGGAACTTAACCCGGCTCATGTTGGATTGTATAGGATACATGAGATCAGAGGGAATGAGACTCGACGTTTAGAAGGTTCAAGTGAACAACCGAATTCGTGGGATATGAAGGGATCATCATGTGTTTCCAAATACCGTTGATGATCACTTGATCGGGGAGATGTCTCCTTCATACCTAAACATTCCCGAACCGTATGGGTGTCACGCTTAAGGATAATCGATGTTGCGGGTTAAGCTACTACCAATAGAGAAATAGGAAGAGAGAACTAGAAGTGTTCTAGAGAGAATACTGAAGTGTTCGGAGTCCGTTCAAAAGGAGTTTTGAATAAATAAAAATTAAATAATGTATTTAATATTTAATTATGAATTAATATTAATATATATTTATTTAAATAAAAAGAAAAAGTAAAAACCCGCACATGAGCCTTCCCTATGAGGGAAGAGGGCCCAAGAGGGGGAGGCGGCTAACCCTAGGTGGGCTCGGGCACGTGGGGGGCTCCCAACCGCCACTGGCCACCAAGGTGGGCCAGGCGCGCGTGGGGACCATCCCCACTGGCCAGCCGACCACTGCTCCCACCTCTCCCAAGTGTAGTCCCACTGGGGGACTTCGATGGTGGGAGTAGCCCAGTTTTTCCTATATGTAGGGGTGACATTTTTCCCAATTCCTCAATCAAGTCAATCCCACAAATTGGCATTGACCATTCTCTCTCCCTCTTAGTGTGTTCCCAAGTTAGGAACATGCTACACGAGGTAGAGGTTTCTTCACCCAGCACACGCTGTCGTGCCGCTGGAATCAGTCTGGATCTGCTTCTTTCGCTACCTTGTTGGATCAGGGCCCGGGAGACATCATTTACATCGTACGCGTGTAAAGCTCGACGAGGAACCACCACTAGTGGTGTTGGACGCTTGAATCCTTCTAGACCCTGAGGTATGCGACGTTCGTCTTCATCGGGAACATTTGTGCGGAAACATAATCCCGTTTTTCGGTCTTCAAAGATATGATCACCGTATCCCGCTCGTTACTATACTTCTCCATAGATCTTGGGTTGGTGTATTCTCGTAGTAGGAAAAAATTTGTTTTCTGTCACGGAACAAGACTTCACAAACATCATGCACAATTAAGACAGACATGATCTTCCTACAGAACATTTAATGTGTATTTGAAAATCATGAATAAGGTTTATAAAAGTTAAAATATGCATGATGCAAAAAAGATTTGTTTAAAAATCATTTTTATTACTAAAGTTATGTTCAAAACAGCTATTAATAGGGTTTAGATTCATATCTAAACAAAAAAATTGTAAACATATTTTAAACTCTTATCCTCTGATCCTATTGGACAAGGGACTAAAATATAAGCATTAGCAAAAGAAACACATTAAAATCATTTTTAGAATTGAAGCTATGCCCCTAATACCTAAATGGCAATCTTGCACTATTGTTCAATATTTAAATTTGAAAAATAACAGTGGGAAAACATTCTACTTGTCACAAGGATTCCAAAAAGATATTATTTGCATTATTTAGGCTTGTGGATGAAAAAATTATGATACATCTAAATTGTAGGGGCTTTTCTGCAAAAATGCCATATACTAACGGGCAGGAGACTTTGTTTTCAAACAGCTAGGACACATGGAGCGCTTCTATTGGGCGGTATAGATTCGATGGGGGAGTGATCATGGACCTCAAGACCCACCATACCTGATTGAGAGAGTTTGCCGAAACTTAGCTTAAGAAGTAGAAGGTGAAATCTAGGCGACTTAGAGACATGTGTGCTCGACCTCTCTGACAAATGCATAGAGTTTTTGTCAACAACTTGAACTTCCTGATATATCTAGTGTCCTTGCGTGTACCTCTTATGTTCTTGCATATCTTGTTTATTGCACCTTGTTGCTACATCTAGTTTGATTTCATGTTGTTTCGGTTCTTTGTTGTTTGAACCAAAAAATAGAGATTTTTATAACTAAAATTAGCATCTTGTTGTAAGATCATGTGCATCTAGCTGTCTACTTCTTGCTCCTATTGCAATTGGTATCAGAACAAGGTCTGACATTGCAATTAAACTTTGTTTAACCAAAGGGAGAAAAGCTAGGAGTCATTCATATAGACTTGTTTTGGATGGAAGAAAAAAATTGAATGCATCTTAAATATATGGATGTGAAGTCTAAATGGTCGTTGAGGAAGGGGTTGTCATTTCTATTGTTGAAACAGTAACCTAACAATACAACAAGATTAGGCAGCTCAACTCACAAGCTTCCGACTCTCTGTTCAGCTCCCTCAACCATGACGAGTATCAACGACCTTGATGATGCAAAGAAGATCTAGGACACTATCACACTATTGAAGAAGTTTATGAAGGCACTTACTATAACAAGGGATTGATAACTGATGCACTGAGAAGCAAACTCCAACGCTTCCATTCTGAGAAAGGTGAAAGTGTTTGAAGCATCTACTTCTACTCCTAGCCATAGTTGGTTATAGAAATCAATCTTTGACTCACCAGCAAATTGCAACATACCACCTGACGCGCTCCCTGAAGCTAAGAGCATGTCCACTCGTTGCAGCCCACAGGGACACAAATGTTCTGCCGGATGAAAAAAAAGAGCCAAATCCGGCGCTATTTTGCCACTGGGAAGAGAAATTTCCCAGCCCCCCCCCCCCCCCCCCACACACACACACACACACCCCAGAGGCCATTGGATAGAGGATAAAGAAGGGAGAGAGAGAATGCCAGGGAGGACGCGTGGGGAATTTCATCTGGCCTCCCCAAGCACCCCTCCCCCTTAGGAATCTGGGTTCGGCATCAGTTTCGCCGGAGCTATTTTGGTGGGGCACGACAAGGGGGCTTCTGGGGGCTGAGTGGAGATGCTCTAAGTCCGGACGCCTCATCGACAAGACGAGGGAGGACATGGGAGAGACCCATCAAGTATGGTAATCCGGAGTGGAAGCAGCTTATGGGCCGCAACTCTGGAACAAAGCTCGGCCTGCATCCAACAAGCCAGTTTTGCCTTCCATTAAAAAAAGCAAGTTTTGCCTCTGTTGAGTTGAAAGGAAAAAAGGTAGGCTGTCTAAAATAAATCCAGTTTCGTCTGAGTTTATTTCCAAAACCCCAGATTACAAAGCATGAGGCATCATCCATCCTTATTCCACACTTGACTGAAGATATTTTCTGCAGATCTGTGGAGCCAGGACGGCCTCCAGAAAAGGAGAAGAGAACAAGATACCTGATGCAAGGAAAAGGGTGACCGACTGATTTGCTCTTTAACCATCCAGATTCCAGGTCAATTCTCGTGTGACTCAGTTCGCCATTTTAAAGCTCGATGTCACCGTCGTGAATCGATCATGACCATTCAACAAGAACGGCAAATGCACCAAATTTCAGATTGCTCTGGCCTCTAGCACATCGTTGCAAGAGACAAGCTTCTGAGAAGCTAAGTAAGTACAGTAGGAAGTAAGATAGGTGATCCTTGGACGGAGCACAACTGCATGCTAAGTTAGTCCGTGCAGAAGCTCTTTTAGCGTGCAGCTTGAGATGGAATGGATGACAGCCGTTCACTGTTATTGACGTTGTATTTCAGGATTTGCCTATATTGGAGGGCATTTACATACATGTTAATTAGAAGAAAAAACATTATTTGGCAGGCATACACACCTTAATTAGTTGTTCATATTTTGGAAGGCATATACACCATAATTAATTCACTTTTTTTGGAAGGCCTCAGTTGGCAAAATTATTAATTGTATATATTTAGCAGGAAATAGTCCTGCAGTCAACCTAAGTTAATTAGCACAGAGTCAACCAAAGTAATTAGGTACTATTTAATTGTTCCTCTGGCATGCATTTTATTGTTTTCAAAATCCATAACCCGAGAGGATTGCTAGGATTTAGTTAAAACGAGAGGTAAGACCCAACCAAATCATGAACTAAATCCCAACCAAACTTCCTCATCCGAACATAAGGTATTGGCCCTTCTATATAAGATCCTCTGAACCTTCCCAGCAACAATTTTATACCGGCAAGAGTTGGCGCATAGCAATCCCAGTCCTACACCATTATTAGCCATGGTGATTTCTTATCGTAGCAAATCATCCTCTCTAGCGTCCAAGATAAGAAGAGAAGCACTCGCCATCCAGTTGTTCTGCCTGCTCGTGTTCGCGCACGGGACGATTGTTGATCAGGCTGCCCGACTCCTGCAGTTCTCCTCGTCAAGAATGGAGATACAGTGCCACCACCAGGACAACAAGGTGCACCGGAGATCACACATCGACCGTGCGACGAACATAAGCCCTCAGGAGGGACTGAAGGAGGCAGACAAGGTCAGTGAACTCCCTGGGCAGCCAGGGCCAGCTGTGTTTGATCAGTACGCAGGCTATGTCACAGTCAATTCGGCATCAGGGAAGGCCCTGTTTTATTACTTTGCAGAGGCTGCTGAAGATCCTTCCACCAAGCCTTTGGTCTTGTGGTTGAATGGAGGTACCCGCACCTAACTAGTATATAACTGATATGATGCTCAAATACCATATGTTTCCACAATCCAGATGGATCGTTTTCTATACTCTGGCTGTCTGCTGCTTTATTATGCTAATTGCATTATATTTAGTGTAGCATCCCAAAAAAGGCATGTATAGTTGTCCTCAACATCCATCTTTGTTTCTTCTCTCTCTCTCTTTTTTTCGCTTCCATCCAATCATTGTTTCAATCTTCAAAAATTGGATTACAGTTGTGGAGGTCGGTACACACATATTGTCCATAACTAGAATGAGAGTGCAAATTCTCTTGTACCATGATAATTTGCAAGTTCGTGTTCATTATTTCTTTCGCCTGTTCTAGTAGTCCGCAGTTCTTTACAAAATATGTTCCATCATGGAGTACAACAACAGGGAATGATATACTTGTAAAATAATTAGATGAAGTGTTTCTTTGATATTTCAGGGCCTGGATGTTCTTCTCTGGGTGGAGCTATGCTTGAAATTGGACCTTTCTTTGTTAATAGCGATAACATGACACTGTCCACAAACAAGTACGCATGGAACAACGGTAAGCAAACTTACACAAGGCTAGTTACATTCATGAAAAAAAAATGAGGAGAGTGCTGAAACACCATTCTTACCTTTGCACAACCACACTAACTGGCCCCTTTTACTGATGGCAGTGGCAAACATGCTCTTCCTTGAGAGTCCTGCTGGTGTAGGCTTCTCATACTCGAACACGACTTCAGATTACAATAACACAGGTGACAGCAGTACTGCAACAGATGCATACGCCTTCCTCGTCAATTGGCTCGAGAGGTTCCCAGAGTACAAAAGCCGCAACTTCTTCATAACCGGTGAAAGTTACGGTGGCCATTACATACCACAGCTCGCCAACACCATTTTGTCGAACAACAAAATAACGAATGCCCCCGTCATCAATCTCAAAGGAGTTGCTGTAAGTTTCAGACAATAACAATTAACAAAGATTCTGATAATATATGAAGGTAAATATATACTGAACTATAGTATTGCTTGGTGGTAACAGATTGGGAATGCATACTTGGATGATAATACAAACACACGAGCAACCATGGATTACTACTGGATGCATGCTATGATCTCAAGAGAAACTCACCAAGCAGTTCAGCAACACTGCAGCTTCAATGGAACATACACTGGGGGCTGCCGAACCGCAATAAATGCAGCTAACAACCAGCTGGGAATCATTGATCCATACAACATATACGCATCCATCTGCTGGAATGCTTCCAATCCCCAAGAGCTGCATGGATCAGTAAAAACTCTCTCACAAAGTTTAATTAATTTGCTTCTCCCCAGCTCATAACATGGTTTCACAGGCAGCCAACACCGACCCCTGTTCCCATTACTACATCCAATCATATCTGAACCGCCCTGAGGTACAGAGAGCACTACATGCTAACACCACAGGATTGAAGCAGCCATAGTCCGATTGCAGGTGCAAAAAAATATCCACAAAGTATTTCCAGCATTTAATATACTTAATATTAGCATTTTAGGCTTCCAGCAGATATTAACCAAGTATTGTATATTTCGTGAGGACCAGTGATATTATTACTCCTGACAATTGGAAAGATGCACCAGTCTCTATGCTACCATCCATCCAGCAATTGATTTCAAGTGAATTAAGCACTTGGTTATACAGGTGAGCCCACAAATTATACTAGAAATCTTTTCTAAGCCCTGTCTGATTAGATGAGCCTAATAAGAAATTATTCCTTTTACCTTTCAGTGGTGATATTGACTCAGTTTGCCCAGTAACCTCAACATTATACTCACTAGACACTCTCGGGCTACCTACCAACTCATCTTGGCGGTCATGGTACTCTGATGATGATCAGGTATGAAGGATGAACTAGACACAGAAGCATAAAAAACATGGTCAAAACAATTGTTTGCATGTAGGTTTCTGAAACTGGTTTTGTTTTCTTGCGAGTTGTCAGGTTGGTGGTTATGTTGTCGGTTACAAGGGTCTGGTATTTGCAACAGTCAGAGGATCTGGTCATATGGTTCCTACATACCAACCTCGAAGAGCACTCATCTTGTTCTCCTCTTTCCTGCAAGGAAAGCTGCCCCCTGAATGACAAGAACATTGCAAGCTTATATTTCTTCTTTGTTTTTAGAGTCAGAGAGAGAGAATGGTGACCATCAGAAGTATATTTTTCTTCTAATGTTAACAGGAGAGTAATTGACATGCGTTAACCAATTGATGATATCACTGTTAAGTTGCTTTCATTGAAGGTAAGCACGGGAAGTCGTGCAACAGGAAATTCGAAACTGAATTTTAGAAAGAATCAAACATGAATTTTGGGATTGTAGTAGCCTATTCATATCAACAGTTCAAATCTAAGCAAGCAAATCTGATGAAGGACAGTCAGTCAAAAAAATTCTGTTCTTGTACAAAATGTGCATCTGATAAGATGCTTAGATTTTTGTGAGTTTCAAATTATTGCAAAAGATTTTACTTTTAGAAATTAAGGAATAACACAAGCATTTCAGTAGCTCTCCACATGTAATTACAGCGCATTTCAGTTGGATGAAATGTAAAGTTTCTTTTATAAAAACAAGGTGAAAATTGAACTCTGCTGCCAGAATGTACAGTTAGCTCCCTAACCAGGGTGGACGTAAATTGACTAGCTTTGACGAGAAAGATAAAGAGTTGACTAGCTTTACATACTTTGTAGTGTAGGAAGGCCCTACCTAGCTGTTGTAGTACTTTTCAATTGACCACAAGACAATTATCAAAGCATCTCTTTCTCTACACATTATCCTAATTATTCGCCCAAGCCATCCAACAGTAGAACAGGCCTTCTTTTACGCAAACAAAACGTAGGAAGGTTCCGGCCCAATTTGCATACTACAGAAGTCAAACACATACATGGACTGCTGAAATACCCCACTGATAATTGGATAATCATTTTTGCATGACCATTAGAGTTTTTCTTTATTCAAAACGCTAAAAAAATGATTATGTAAGGAATCAGAGTACCTGCAGAAAGAAATATTCCTTGCCACCTTTGTAATCCTTGTCGTATGCACATCTTCCTTGCTCTCACTAACTTCGTTTCCAGTATGAGCTGTCTGGGGGGAATTCTGCATATGTACACTAGCAAAAAGGTGGGATTCCCTTCCAAAGATTATGCTTCCTGTTCCAAGAACTCGCCTTTCAACTCTAACCCCAAAGTGGGATCCATTAAGTGCATAACCACCGACTGGAAAAACAAAAACAAGGAAAAAAAGAGATGAACAAATTGGTATCATGATGCCCCAAGAGAATTCCAGTAACCTGATGATAAATTCAAAGAGAGGAATTGGACAAAACTGGAAGAACAATTATAAAGAAAAGGTAACCATGAGCCAGCAGGCTTTTTCTATTGGCGTAAAAGAATGTATTTCCCAAGATTTTTTCTCAGACCAGAGAGGGATGTTGTCAACAGTTCATAGCAGTGTAAGCGTTGGTAAAAATATTGTTCCTTGCTCACCGCTTAAGTTTGGCATATACTTTTCCACAGAGAAGTTCCAGACCAAAAGGGCAGCTTGCTTGAACTTCACACCTCAAGAACAAAATGGAAATATGCTCACATAGTTCCATGGTGGATCCATAAGTCATATGAAACAGTGAATGCTCTAAGCAGTAGTTCTTGAGAAACATGAACGAGAAGGAATCAACAGTCTAATTCATGGTAACAGAATTCATAAGGTGCCAAAGTAGTTCTTGAGAAAGATGCACGAGAAGGAATCAACAGTCTAGTTCATGGGACAGAATTCATAAGGTGCCAATCCATCTGTACAGTGATCACGTCACTATAAGTCAGTCAGATTCTGTGAATTTATCACCTCTTTGAGTAGGAGTAGTGAGTTCAACTGGTTTTCTTGACTTAAGCGAAAATCAATGCTAAAAATGCAGTAACAGCATACATCAATGTTGTGATTTAGGCATATATATCCTTCAATCCAGAGCAAAAGGCGATACTAAATTGATTGCCTTCTCTGATCAGCAAATTTTTATAAACCTGAGCCCTAAAACCTCAATCTATTAATTAACTCAGAGAAAGTTGCCCAGTTAACTAAAGAAAAAACCAGGTAAAAATCAGCTTACAACCGCCTAACCAGGACACCACCGACCAACATGGCCACACACACGCACGCACCCGCACGCACACACACACACGCACGCACGCACGCGCGCGCACACACACACACACACACATACACACACACACACACACACACACACACACACACACACACACACACGCGCGCGCGCACACACGCACATAACCAGGACACCACCGACCAACATGGCCACACACACGCACGCACGCACGCGCACGCGCACACGCACGCACGCACGCAACGCAGCCACTCCGGATGTTATCATCACCTACCACATTGTGATCCGGCGACTCCAACTTCACCACAAACGACCACAAAAGAATTGCTCACCGCAACAATGGCATCAAACCCGCACGAAAAGTCATGACAACCGGCAACAAATCAGCGAGAAGACGACTCTGATATTGACGATGAGCCTCACAGGAGAAATATGCAAGGCCTGCGCTGACCAGGTCCACGGCAATCAGACCACCCTTCACGTGTTCATCACCTTTTGGTGGACCTCATGACATGACAGCTCTGACTTCGAGCAAGGCGAAACAGAACACAGAAAAAGCCAATGCCACGATTCAACATTGCCAAACCAAATGCAGCGCCCCAGCATGCAAGTGAAGAAAAAAAACAGCAAAGCCTTGCCACAGATAAATATGATACAGTGCGATATACTATGATTATGACCAGTTGTACTAAGCCAGAATTGGATGAAGGACACAAGAGTGATGTACTTTATCCAAGTATATCGGGCAATTAAGCAATGAAAACAAACTTCTATTTAAACATGATTTTAGTTCGTACAGCACCCACGTTGAAAGATAATCAGAAGAAGCAATGGATGCAGTTCAAATATGCAATACCTTGGGTCAAAATACATAACACATCAGAAAAGCAAATTAAAGATAAAGGCTCCTGGGAATCTTGGCAGGATATAGTTGAGTGTACAAGAAGCTTATGAAGGTGCATGGTAGTAAAGCTGCCCTCATTGAAAGTTAGATGTACTCTTGTTATTGCTCTAAAATAAAATAAAGAAAGAAAATGAGAAGGTCAAATGCCACAATGATGTGGACAATGCACTTAATTGTGATAGATCAAACACCCCTAATTTGGCCTGAGCTGGAGATAAGTTCCGCGGAAATCATGCTGATTTTGTTATATCACAGTCCACGAAAAGGAACTAACAGTTTAATTGAATAAAAACACCATTGACATATCACAACACAAGCATAGATGCCATGATAAAGATGGAATATTAGGAGCCTTTTAGGCCAACTTGAAGGAAATAAGTCAAAGAATCAACCATTTATGGTTTCCTTAGAGGACTCCCAGTCTCCCACAACGGTGATGCAAACAGAATGTCCCCCTATAAATAAAGATTGGCCAATGGCAACATAGCACAGGATCCAAGCACACACACACACACACGCACCCTATCAAGATGAAAAGAGGCCTACTAGTACTTTGGTCCTTGTTCTGCCTCTGGGTGGCAAACACAGCTACTGGCAACAAGCCCAAGCACCCTCTTGAGTTTGATCAATTGAAAATATCCAGGAAATATGTTCCAGAAAAACAGCATGCATCTGTGAACAGAAGCACTGCTAGTTCTTCAGTGCATGGTGGCTCACAAGATTATCTGCGAGAAAAAGACAAGATCAGAGAAATGCCAGGTCAGATGGAGGAAGCAGAATTCGACCAATATGCAGGTTATGTCACGGTGGATGCAAATGCTGGAAGGGCTTTGTTCTACTATTTTGTTGAGGCTCCTCACGATCATTCAAAGAAACCACTAGTCCTATGGCTGAATGGAGGTATGTTATATGTGTTTCTGTTATCCATATACTTGCAGTACAATTTACTACATGAAAACCAAAAATAAATTATGTGAGTTGGATTAGCAACAACACAGATGTGCATTTGAGATTGAATATACACACCACGATTGTTGGTCGAGCTCTTTATTGAATGCTGTTACAATTTTCTCTGAGAACTGTTGCTAATGAGATTTGCAGGCCCTGGTTGTTCATCCTTCGGAGCTGGAGCCATGCTAGAACTTGGACCCTTCTCTGTCCAGAGTGACAACAAGACACTGTACAAGAAAAGCCATGCATGGAACACAGGTAATTTACTCCGACCCTGCCCCTAAATAATATTAAACGAAGTAGTTGCATTCATCCAAGATAAATTTAGCAGTCTTCGTCGACAAATGCAGTGGCGAATATGCTGTTTGTTGATGTCCCAGCCGGTGTTGGGTACTCATACTCCAACACGACATCAGACTATCACAACACTGGTGACAAAAAAACCACAGATGATGCATACACCTTCCTTGTCAATTGGCTAGAGAGATTTTCTGAGTACCAGGACCGTGATTTCTTCATAACTGGCGAGAGCTATGCTGGCCACTATGTACCAGAGCTAGCTAATTTGATTATTTCTAACAACAGAGCCAGCAATACGACTAATGTCAAGCTTAAAGGTGTTGCCGTAAGTATCCAACATTCAATAATAACTGTTTGGAATCTTCTAATATAAGTAAGATTCTAATCAATGATACCACTCTGAAATTTGATCAGATTGGCAATGCAGACTTACAGTATAATTTGACTCTAAGAGCAACATTTGACTACTTCTGGATGCATGCTATGATTTCCGGAAAAACCTACAGAACTATCCAGGCCAACTGTGGCTTCAACGACACCTATACTAATGATTGTGATAAAGCCATGAACTTAGCTATGAAGGAAAAAGGTAATGTCGACGACTATAACATCTATGCACCACAATGTCAAGATGCCTCCAGTCCTCCCAGATCAAGTGACTCGGTACACACACCTAAACTCATTAGCTGTCATACGCTGTCAATTCTCTTGGTATATCTTGGGATACTGATTTGTGGCTGACCAATGTAAGGTGGTGTTCGGTGATCCTTGCACAAATCACTATGTGTCCTCTTACCTAAATCGTCCTGAGGTCCAAAGAGCCTTACACACAAACACGACAGGGTTGAGCTACCCATGGATGGATTGCAGGTAAAGTATACCCACAAGATTTCTTACATTTGCCACCAATATTAGGCACAATAGTTTTCCAAGAATAATCCCTATCAGTGGTCCATTCTTTTGCTTTCTTAGAGCTATTTAAAAAGGTAATATATACTTTAAGTACATGACATAAATTATTTATATGACTGGTCCTAATAACTTTCTCACCAGCAAAAGTATTTGTATGCCTCCATCACTCACTTATGATTTGCTTTTATGCCAAAAAGATGCCTTCAATCTGTATGAGCCAGCCATCAAAGGTTAAGGATGTGTGAACCACAGACCACAATGAGTATTAGTAAGTAAACATTAAAGAAGGCATAATTGCATATGATTCTGCAGCATATGTATAGACTATATCTCTGATTGTCAAGTGGCCATCAATCTGAAATTGCAGAGAATTTAAACCATTTATGCATAAACATTTTTTACTACTGGGAATCTTCTCAGTCTTAAGTTTCAAGCAACCTCATAACAAAACGAATACCAAGGAAAATTCAACATTAGAATTAGAGTATGTTTCTAACTGATTTTAATTTTCAATGTCTCACTCAAGCAGTCCACTTGTATTCGATAACTGGAAAGATTCACCTGAGACCGTGCTGCCATCAATCAAGAAAATCATCTCAAGTGGCACAAGGGTATGGCTGTACAGGTATTTATATATCCCGCAGATTCTGTTTCTTAAGTACTGAAACAATCATTTGTAATGAACTAATCCCTAACTCCAACTCTACAATTGTGCACCAGTGGTGATATGGATGCAGTATGTTCTGTCACCTCGACCCAATATGCGCTAGACATTCTTGACCTGCCCACAGAAACATCTTGGCGCGCATGGCGCATCGACAATGAGGTAAAGGATCCACTGCTGATCACATGGCTAACACTGAACATCAGAGTCCACATTAGAACCTTCCTAATTCCTATAGCTACACGGCTAGACCTGTGAAACTAAAAACAGTTTTCCTTCATGAAATGTCAGGTTGCTGGCTATGTGGTTGGGTACAAGGGCCTGGTGTTCGCGACAGTCAAAGGAGCTGGGCACATGGTTCCTTACTATCAGCCCCGCAGGGCGCTAGAGCTATTTTCATCCTTCCTTGAAGGAAAACTTCCTCCACAATGATCTAATAAGCTACAAGGATTTGCGGATGCCAAGCGGCTATTTTCTCCTATGTAGTACTAGCTAACATAAATTCAGGTGGTAGTACTAAATCCTGGAAAAGAAATGCGAAATCCTTGATCATCTCTTGAAAATTGTTAACCGTACTCGGTGTACCAAATAATTGACAATTCATCAAGTAAATCGCATGCGCCTGGGCTTGGAAATAATGTAACCAAGGAGCATTTCCCATTGATTTGTGTTTGGTCAGCCAGCATCATGGGCAAACTCACCGAATCGAACAGATGCCGCGTCTATCTAATTATTAGCTCACAGGCGCATCACTTCGTGAATGAAAAAGGAACAGCGAAACATGGAGGAGTAAAATGGGGAAGAGAATCGGAAAGAGGCCAGGGGGTGAGCTGGTAAGGTATGCGGTGGAGAGAGGTGGCCAGGTGGGTTGGGGGCGAACCTCGGAGTCGGAGAAGGGGCGAGGGAGGGGGTCGTGCTCTCGTGGAACGGCGCCGTTGCCGCACAAAATTCGCGACGAGTGGTAGGATTGCTTGGGGGCAATCAGGCGGTGTACGGTCGCGTCGGTCGGTGGGTCGGTCGTTGTGCCCTGGTTTCGCCGATGAGCTAAATACGCGTCTGGTACCACCACTTGCACACCCCGCGTTTTAGTACTACTAGATACATCCATATCTACAACTATAAATTTGAATCAACTAATATGTATAGAAGGGAGTACCATATTTTGCAATTCGAACAAATTAGAGTACACAACTTGCAGGCGGGAGACCTTTTTGGTCAAGAGCCGACAATTGGTGGCCAGGTGTACATATGACATTTGCAAATCAACCCTCCCACTACCTAGATAATCCATAGCAGTCCTCACTCTTAACCCTAGTGTATGTCTCTAGATTCTCCACGCGCCGCTGAACAGAATTCCCCACCTCGACGGCGACCCTGGCGACCAGCTCGACGACGGATGGCGGAGGACGGGGAGGGTTCCCTCGACAGCACGGCCAGGTCCCCTCCCCCACCTCGACGCGGAGGGGCGAGACTGAGGGGCGGCAGATGCTCGCACGCACCTTGATTCAGAGGGGCACCGCCGTCACCTGCACGTCAGCACGAAGGGGCGACGGAGGAGGCGCAGGCAGCGAGGCAAGAAGATTCTCGCGCAGCAGTGACGGAATCAATGGAGGCGGCGAGGCAGGCGAAGCTCCGCAACAAGGTAATGCTCCTCTATTTCCAGCTCGCGCCACCGGAGGAGCAAGAGGCCATGCTGAAGCCCACGGGGTGGAGGCCCGAGCTCCCCATGAACATCAGCTTGGAGGGGCAGATTCACATCCTCCAGGCTCGGCTCAACGCGAGGAATTCGCATCCTCCAGGCTCTGCACCTCCATGAATCATAGCGCTTCCATTGTCTCGGACCCAAGGATCTGGGAGGAGGGAGATGACTGGGGTAGGTTTATAGGGGAGGTGCATTGGAATGAAATTGCATCTGGTAGTACATTTCCTGTGAGTAAGGTGATTTAGTTAACTGAGTTTGTTGTTGTACTGAACTTTGTTTCAGAGTTACATTGTTTCAGAGTTATTGAACTGAATTTGTTTGCTTTGTTTTATTTGCAGGTTACTTCTGTTGTTCCAAGAATAAGCATATGGGAACTGGAGCAGGACAATGCACTGTTGGTGAGGAAGCTTGCTGAAGTGGAGCTGCAACTGATAAAATGAAAGAAGAGAAGAAGAAGATGGTGAAGAAGATGAGAAGCAGAGAAGAAAAACATAAGATGAAGATGGTCCTTGTGCTTGTAGTATTAGGAATTGTATTGTTGTTTGTTGTGGCCACTAGGGCATTTGCATAGACTATTTAATGTAGACTGAAGTACTGTTGTGGCAAGATGAATGGTTGATCTATGACTTTAGCTCCATGATTGTAGCTTTGTGAACTTGTGGTACTGTCAATGTATGATGCTTTTTTGAATGAAATAAATTTTCTTATTCCAATTGTGTCAGTCTCACTATTTGCTTGTGAATGAAAGTTGACATGTCTGTGAGTGTCACATGTGGCTATCTTATGTGCTAACTATTTGACATGTGAGCCTATTTTGGCTTTGTCGACAGACCTCTTATTTATGCATTCCCTGCATGAGCTAATGCAGGCAACAAAAATGGAGATCAAACATGTGTACCATAGGAGGAGCACTAGTTCTAGGACAGAGAGAGAATTTATTGTGTATAGAAGAAGAACTATTCATGCGAGGGAGGAAGCAGCTTGTAGAAGGGAAGAGAAGGGATTGCGTCAGTGGAGGTATTGTAGGAGCTGGGAGATGGACTGGTACACAAGTGCAGCTGAGGTGTACAAGGTATCAAGCAATGTTTAAGGGGCTACCAGTTCTTTATGCAAGATAAAGAAGGGCATTGAGTCTGTATTCAACATTTTCAGGAATGAAAAGAAGAAGAGGAACAAGGGGAAAAGGGATATGCAAGTGTAAGGTTATTTTTATTTTCATGAGTGTTGTAAGGTTTCTGTTGGCCGTAAAAGATTTGTTGCCATTTAAAATAATCTGGAAGCATGAGTGTTCTTGTTTCATGTTTCTTTTTCCATATTGGTTGTAAAAGGGCGATACAAATCACAGGTATGGCTGCAAAATGGCTTTAAAATCACATAAACATGCAAATCACTTGAAATGCATATATATCACACAAATCCATAGAAATGGTTGTAAAATCACAGAAATCCACAGTAATGGCTATGAAGCACACAAATTGTAGAAGTGCTTACATATCCTTAATTTTCCCTAAACATTTATCTAATTTTGTGGTGCATCTTGACTTAGAGGAAATTCCTCTAATTCAGATTCAGGCAGCTGTTGATTCAGGTCTAGTAGAACACTAGCTTGGGCATCATGCTCAGAACATGAACTGAACTTTCCTATAGCTCTCTCTCTTTTGTTATTCCTTCTTGTTGCTGGATTTGCTTGCCTTGTACCTCTACCTTTGCCTCCTCTTCCCAACAATTTTCCCCTGGATGAAGCTGTTGCGACCCTTTCTCTTGGTGTAGGAATAGTATTCCTAGCTTGAACAACAAATGCACTCTCTCGCAATGGACCAAGGTGTTGGGTTCCGTAGCAGAAAACAAAAAAAAATCTAACTATGCGAACACAATAATCAAGATATATACTATATAGACATAAGTAACGGAGAAGGAAACAGTATTCATACCCTTGAACACCGAGGTACGCCTTACGCAGGTAGGTGTATGTTGATGAAGACGAGTAGCTCCAAGCTGGCGCCTCCGAAGTTCCACACATGTCCGGTGTAGGCGACGTCTCCCTGGCTCCGATCTAGTCAAGTAGCGGAAGAAGAAAGATGGCGGACCGAAGAGCGCACGACGGTAGTGCGAAGGTGGAGAACTCAAGTCCCTCAAGGTATTCTCCAATATTACGGAGAAAACCTCAAAGAAAATGAGAGAGATAAGAGAGAATGGGATGCCTTCCAAGGGGAGGGGAACCCCTCTATTTATAGGAGGGGAGGGCCAACCCCTAAGGGGCAAGCGGTGTGGGACTAATCTCCAAAGCTGCCAGCCACCAAGGGGGAGCACCCGACCCTAGGTAGGCCCCAGGCGAGGAGACCACTAGGGCTAGGTCGGTTGGCCCCCTGAACCCATGCGCCTTGCCCCTTTGGGTCTCCCCTCCGGGTGAGGACCTTTAGGCATGGGTTGTCCTTTTAAATAAAATAAAATATATGTTTTATATTTTAATTCAACTAATTAATATAAAACACATATATTATTATATCTTATACTCAGGAACTCCTTTCGGACCCCTCTGATCAACACCGGTGCTACACGTAACATTTCTGGTTTCTCTCTCTCTCATTTCTCCTGCGATGCCGAATCAATCCCTATGTGTCCCCACCCTTAAGTGTGCCACCCTTTGGTTCAGAAACACTCTGGACATGACCGAGACCCCTCTCATATCAATGATCATCGGCAGGTCCTGGATGCCCATAATGGCCCCCGTGTGTTTCACGAATCTCATCGCTTGAACCTTCAACATCGTGTCCCACTCCCTTTGCCATGTGATACCTAGTTCATCTGATATTTGATCTTTGGTGTCTCCACACCTAGTTCGATCTTGTTACCAATGAACCCGTTTACTCATTCCCGTGTCATTGCATTCCATGACCTAGTCATACGCTTGCAAGCTTTGTTAATGCAACGTCACCGAGTTAGCCACGTGTATTATCCATTACTTGGATTGGCAAATCCTGGTCTTGATACATACTCCTCTACTCATCCCTTCGGGAAACTTGAGTGGGACCTTTTTGATCACCATTTCACAGCTTGATACTTGATACCATCAAAGCTCCCTCCATTAATGATGATTTGTATTATCTCACAATCAAAGGATTAGGTTGCGAGCTTTCTTTGTTATCATCAATGATGAACGTTTGTAACTGGATATCATTGTGATACTACTTTGGATGTTTGTATATCGCATCATTCAACCAATGATATGACTATTGGAAATATGCCCTAGAGACAAATAGTAGTGAGGACTATTATCATATTTCATATAGTTTATGATTAAGTTTTATATCATGATATAACTGTATTGAGTGGAAACATCAATACACGTGTGATATACAAACAACCAGGGGTTTCCAGTGAAACTCTAGTCACTGGTTCATTGGTCAACAGATGATCATGTTTCCTGATCATGTGGCATTTATGCCAGTTGGAAATGGAGTCATCTCATTTCGAGAATGAGATGATGAACCAATACCCAACCTAAACATCATGACCCGATCATGTCACGAAGTTCAAGTTACGATGATTAGAAATGGATCCTCGTAGACTATTCCTTAGACTGTGAGGCTATATCAATCACTGTCTCCTGGGAGTGCTTAGATAGCATCAAGCTCCACTTGGTAATACAGTGGTTATAAAGGTGTGTTCAGGTACTCTGAGGAAACCGTAGAGGCAATATATGTCAAGAGCGGGATTTGTCCGTCCATGTGACAGGAAGATACTCAAAGGGCCCACTCGGAGAAGTTATATCCAATAGCTGCACAGCATGTGATTTGATCACGGGGATATCACTTGTCAGAACGAGTCAAGTAGCATTGTTCAGTAACGAGATTGAACAAGACATGGTGATGTCATTGATCAGATCTCGGGCAATGCAAGTATCGAGAGACAAAGGGACTAAGACACGACTGTCCCGGTTCAAACGACGAAAGATCTTCGTGGAACGCACAGGGGTCACATGGCCATCCAGGTCCCTCTGTTGATCATTGGTGCGGGAGTGTCCCGACCATGTCTGGAGTGTTCCTGAACCGTGGGGTATCACGCTTAAGGGCTTGATGATGCTTAGAGAGTGTTTATAGGATCGGTGGAATCACCGAAGAATTATAGAGAGAAAACCGGAAGGGTTTCAGTAAGTCCGGAGGATGTCTGGAGTGGAGGTGGAAGGTGTTCCATAGCCACGGAGGTTGAATAATATGTGAATGAATGTTAAATGTTGATTTAATCATTTATTCATAATTATTTAATAAAGAGAAAATCAATTTAAATGGTCAAAGGCATAATGGGCCAATTTTCGGAGGGAGAGGGCCCATTAGGGGAAAGGAGAGAGGGAGAAGGGGCAAGGGGGCTGGCCGGCTAGGGTCCACTAGGGTGGCCGGCTAGCCCCCCGCGCGGGGTCCACTAGGGTGGCCGGCACCCTTCCCTCCCCCCTCCTCTCCTTTAGTCCCACCCCGGTACTTTGAGGAAGGTAGTACCTCTCCTCCCCCTATATATAGTGGGGGTATTTGGCCAAATAAAATACACCAATAATCAATAAAGGTCTTCTCACTTTTGGGAGGACCTCTAATTGATATTTCTCTCTCCCCCTCTCTCTCTCATGTGACCGTGGTCCCAAGTCTGGACTGCATGAACGAGAGACATCTTCACCGCGGAGCGCCGTTGCACTGCGGGATTCGGATTCGAGAGCTCTACTTCCGCAACTGATGCTGGATCGGGGAAGCGGGAGTCATCGTCAGGCACCGGACATGTGTAACTCCCCACGAGGTGTCGCACTTGAGGCACTCAAGTCGTTGGAGCCAAAGGAGCGCGAGGACTTCATCACGACCTTGAGGTCGGATTCGGCTCGTCTACATCAACCACGCTCTCCTGAGCGTTGACAACACTTTTCGGTCTTCAAGGGTAAGTTCACGAAAAGCCCCTCCTGTTAATATATTACTAATAGATAGGTCCTGGCAGCTTCAGGGGTTCAGGGGCGTAGAGTAAAATTTATTGTTTTCATACGCGGAACCCCAACAGTGGTATCAGAGCTAGATCTATGTGTAGTAGTACTAGTACGGGTAGAACACACGAGATGTAGCATGTGGGCGTTGATCTTTTAGTTGTTACCCTCCCACGTGTACTTGTGTATACCACAGTAATGCTTGATGAAGCGGCCCCCAACCGACTTTACGCGTTCATTCGCGAGACTGGTCCACGCTTGACATACGGCTTGTACCGTATAAAGTGGCTTAGGGGGTGTCTGTCTCTCTCGCATTAGTTGGTATGCCATTTGCAACGGAGGGCCTCGAAAGGGGTGTAGTAGAGACAACTACTTGATCAGCGTTGTGCTGAAAGTTCGTAGGTAAGAACGGTTCTTGTGCGAAAGCCCATTCAGCCACGTAAAACATGCAAAGATAAAGTAGAGGCGTTGATGACCCACAAGTATAGGGGGTGTATCGCAGTATTTTCGAGGGAAGTGAAACCCAATTTATTGATTCGACACAAGGGGAGCCAAAGAATATTTATAAGCCTTAACAACTGAGTTGTTAATTCAGTTGCACCTGGAAACAATCTTGCCCACAGCAGTTTATCAGTAGCAACAGTTTTGTAGTAGGAATAGTAAAGTAACAACAGTAGTAAAGTAAAGACAGCAGTAACAATAGCAGTAAATAGTAGGATTCGAGTGCGGTAGGCATAGGGATGGATAGACGGGTATTGCATGGACAAGACAATTCACATAGCAATCAGAACATAGGGCAATTGCAGATAAATAAGGTAAAGCATCCAAGTACTAGATAATCCTAGGCATGTGTCCCATATATAGTCATACGTGCTCGCAATGAGAACTTGCACAACATCTTTTGTCCTGCCAGCCCGTTTGCAGCGGGGCCTCAAGGGAACTACTGGCAATTAAGGTGGTCCTTTTAATAGAGCACCGGAGCAAAGCATTAACACTCTGTGAACACATGTGATCCTCACATCAAAGCCATTCCCTCCGGTTATCCCGATTTTTGTCACTTCATGGCCTTTGGTTCCAGACAACAACGTGTGTATACAACTTGCAGGTAAGACCAAAAACAATACTATCATAATGAATCAATAACATGTTTAGATCTGAAATCATGGCACTCGGGCCCTAGTGACAAGCATTAAGCATAACAAGTCGCAACAAAGTCAAAAAGCACTAATAGTAGATACTAGGCACCATGCCCTAACAATCTGATGCCATTACATGAACGATCTCATCCAATCCCTACCATTCCCATAGCCTACAGCGGGGGATTACTCACTCATAGATGGGGGAAACATGGATGGTCGATGGAGAAGCGATGTGATGATGATGGCGATGGTCTCCTCCAATTCCCCGTCCTGGCAGGGTGCCAGAACAGAGTTTCTGGTGCTGTTTCGTGGAATCTGGTGGTGGCGGCGGAGCGGAACTCCTTCTGGAAAAATGTCGAACCCCCGTGAGTTTTTAGGTCAGAAGGCATCTTATAGGCGAAGAGGGAGACCGAGGGGGTGTCTAGGGCGGCCAGACCACCCCCTGGCGTGGCCAGGCCTAGCCCGCGCGGCCAGGTGGTGTGGCCTGGGCCTAGCCCCCCTCCGTCTCGTATTCTGGCCCCGGGAGTCTTCTGGTGAAATAGGATTTTTGGCATATTTTTCCTGATAGTTGATTTTCTGCACAAAAACTAGACACCAAGGCAATTCTGCTGAAAACAGCGCCAGTCCGTGTTAGTTGCATCCAAATCACACAAGTTTAAAGGAGAAACAATAGCAAAAGTGTTCGGGAAAGTAGATACGTTTTGGACGTATCAACTCCCCCCAAGCTTAGCTTATTGCTTGTCCTCAAGCAATTCAGTTGAAAACTGAGTGCGATAAAAGAACTTTCACAAACACATTTGCTTCATATGATGTATATATTCTCAGCATGTGATCAACTACTTAGACAATTCATAATAAGGAGTATGCAACTAAGTTTACTTAATAGGCATTGCAAGCTATGAAGAGATTCCAACTCAAAAATAATAAGTAGCATGAAACATAAACATAAGCAACATTACAATGCTCATAACAAGGTATGATAGAGTGGTATCTCGCTTGCCTCTGATTATGAATGCCAAGGCACCTCTAAAGTTCAGGTGGAGACTAGAAGTAAAGATATCAAAGATACAAGCATCAAAGTCATAACACAAATAATCAAGTTTTGAGACAAGCACGTTACACTAAGAATGACAACTATGCTCTCAAGAAGGTGCTCATAGAATATGTGGAGACTCAACAAGGAAATGAAACGGTTTTGAATAGTTTGAAAGGCTTCCAAATGCTGAAAGTATGGTACTCATTAGCTTTGAGCTCTCATTGCCCCAATCATAAGCATCTTTAATATGGTTAAGGTGAAAGTGAGGTCCAATCTGAGTTATATGCTTGACAAACTATAAACTGGAAATCCCATGTCCCTTGAGTACGAGGGCCGCTCCTCATGCTCCTCAACTTTAGTTACCGGTAAGTTCTTGTCATCGTAAATACGTGTGTATCATAGAGAACCGCCAACAGGGTACCCCTTTCCCGATGATATGGAAGAATCCCCATATCAAAATGACAAGGCAAGCAGACAATGAGTATCTCAGCAATCTTCTTATTTACCATGGGAAAATGGTGCTTTTTTTCTCTCTTTCCTCTTTTCTCAAATCTCTTTTTTTTCTTTTTCTCAATAGCTATCTCTCTCTTTTTTTATAAGAAGAATGCTTCATAGATACTTATTATGGTTACGCTGCAGGTTTCCACCATGACAACATGGATTAGACTGGCGGCCCAGGCGTTTCTCTAACACACATACATAACTCCATGGACTTACAAGATCCCCTTTTATTTCATACCGACGACATCCGCAAACAAAAGAGCATGGTATCAACTGGGTATATATTTACAGGTGTTGAGAGCGTTCCCCGTGACAGCACGGTTTTGCTAATCCCCAGCCTATAATTTGCAAGCATATAACTTTCATGGATAGTCACAATGGTTCAGGTTTATTAAGTGCAGGAAATAAAGTGTGCCATCAAGTTCGTGAGAGTTGTACTAACTAACTTTCTCATAACAAGCAAACATTTTATTCGGAAGAAAACAAGAAATATGGAATATGCACGGAAATAGCAAATGATGCTAATAGGTAGGTATGGTGGACACTTTTGGCAATATTTGGTTTTAGGGAGTTGGAAACATGAGTAAAACATACTCAGTGTAAGTGAAGGCTAGCAATAGTAAGGGAGCGACAAACGAGAGAGCAATAGCTGTCATAATCATGCTTGAAACAAAACAGGACTAATCATGGCATGAAAGTGATTCAAGATCCTCAAGGCAAAATAATTCATCGAGGCTTAACTGATTATTTCAGTCATATGCATGCATGAGCATGTGCCAAGTCAATTCAAATGAAAACATTCAGAGGAGGATACCACGGTGTCATACCAAGTTAAGAATAGAGTAATGCAAGCAAACATTCATAAGACTTGCTACAAACTATTAGCAAGCTGGAACTAATCATATGAAAGCAAGAACTACTAAGCATCCATAAATAACATACACCCTACACGAACAGACTAAGCATGCCCACAATGATGAGTATATGTACAAAAATGAAAACAAATAGAGTTCGTTACCTGCCTCTTACCACACCTCAAGTTGTCATTAATCCTCATTATTGCCCTTCACTTGTGTGGCTTGAATAATAATATGAAACCAAATCCCACTAAGAACTGCTGAACCCTGCAACAAACTCACAAAACCAAAGAAGAACAACAAATATTTTTGGTGTTTTCAATTTTTTAAAGCAAGAACCAAAAAGGAAGAACAAGCAAAGCAAAATATTTTTGGGTTTTTCGAATAGTTCAAACAAAGCAAAAAGGGAAAAACAAACCAAGGTAAAAAGAAAAAGAAGCAAACCACAGAGAAACAACATAAATATTTTTGGTCTTTTTGTGTTTTAGAAAGCAAAAGCAAAGAAAGAACGAAAGCTAAAAATAGAACGAAACATGAATATACAAAGTATCGACGCAAAATGATATGGAGATGAGTGCGATGTCGGTGTACCTCCCCCAAGCTTAGGCTTTTGGCCTAAGTGGGTGTCAATCCCAAGCTGGCCAGGATGAAGTGTCTCCGTGGTACGACGAGGAGGTACCCTCGTCCTGGTGAGAACTCGAGTACATCCCTCCATAGTGCGCAGAGTAATCGTAGGAGGGCACATCCTCCTAGTGCTGCCCGTGGAAACCTAGCAAGCGGAGCTGCTCGTCCACCTCCTCCTTGGAGCGCGACCACGGTCTCCTGTGAACACTGCAAAGTAGATTGCGGCAAAGGGATATCCCTCTCATCTCCGTCAGTAAACAACATCCTATATACTAGACTATCCAAATCAGAATCAGAAGTGACAAAGTGATGAGTTTTCATGGCAGCAAGGTCAAGCCTTTGTGGTGCCAATATAGTATCATTGGGGTCCACTGAAAGTCCTAATGCATTGACCATACGTGAGGCAATGATGCCCCCATAGATAGGCCCCCTAGCAGCTAGGCGGCGAGCAATAAGCGAGCCAAGGTTGTACCGAGTATCATTGTTAAGCGCAGCAGCAAGGAAGGCTAAATGATAGTTGGAGATATTACTCGTATTTTCCCTACCAAGAATGATAGTAGCAAGATAATATGCAAAGTATCTAAGAGCAGGGAGTTGGATGTTTCTTATCTTTCCGCGCTGAGCCATGTGGTCATCATCATTGGCCACCCCTCGGTAAAGCTCCAGCAAATCAGCAGGTCGCCCTTGAATCTTCTTCACGGTCCCTGTCATACTCACACCTACAATACTGCAAAATCTTTCCAATGGCATGGTAAAGGGAAGATTATAAATTTTGAAAGAGATAGTTGACTGATAGGGCGTGTTAGTAAACACAAAGCTCTCAACAAAAGTCTTGGTGAGCATAGCGTATTGCTCACTCTCATCTTGCATGTATGAGGTCAAACCAACCCTCTGAATCAGTAGCAAGAAATCATCAAGAATCCCTACAGCTTGTAAGAAAGTAAAACAAGGAAAAGTGGATGGGTGAGCATCCCCATCATCTCCTTCATTACCAATGCGAGGTGCAATGAGTTCTTTGTTGTATGATGGCCTGAACTGAGAGGCTGATCTTGAGGGCCTTGACCTCCTAGGTGCATCCCTCTCAAATATCTCTCCAAAGTATGCTTGTTCATGCTTGATATTCTGAAATTTAAACATCTATTAAACAAGTGATTGCAAAGTGAATATAATGAAGGGCACTACTCATAGGGACTTGTAAGAGGCCTAAACATGCATCAAAACTATATCTCTAAGCATCAAACAAGCTTACAAGCTCTCATAACCTGTCACCTACAGCAGCAAAATACTCAAGATATAAACCACTAAACAGAAATCTACTTGTACAAGCGGAGGAGTCACATACCGGAGAGCAAATGCTCCAAATTTCAGCAGCAAAGATGGGCTGAGCAAGGAGATCGAAAAATCAAGGGCAAGCACAACAAGAACGTGATTTTGAGCAATGAATGGGTGTCTACTCGGGAGAGAGAAGAAAGTGGCAAGTGAGAGAGTGAGTGGAGGGCCAGGGGTGGCCCACACCATAGGCTGGCGCGCCCCAGGGCTGGCCGCACCACCAGGTGGTGTGCCTTCCTGGTGGGCCCCCCTGGTACCTTCCAGGCACTCCTCTGCCGCTTTTTTCACGTAAAAATTTAATATGAATTTTCTGGAATTTTTTGAGACACTTTATTTTTGGGCAATTTTCAGGTATAGATGAATGATTTTCTGACAGAAAGATTTCTTTTGGAATGATGCAAAGACAAAACAAGGCTAGAACTACAGAAGGTCTAAGACACTCTAACATGCAAGCAACTAACAACAGAAAAGAAAACTAAACGAAAGCAAAAACTAAAATGGATAGAATAGAAGTAAGCAGAGATAATTATGGTGAAAACATTGTTTTGTTCAATGAAATCCTTTTGTTAACAAGGTTGATCAGGTCTTGTTACCAAAACAATTTTATATGAAACAAAACTTTGTATTCCACTAATGATTATGTTACCTCAACTTTGATAGCAATGGTCCCAATCATAATAGTTTCAAATTTTTCTCTTGGTATGGGACAATATATTTCTCCAAGTTGAATGCCCTCAACATGTTCAATTGAATTCAAACCATAAGTCCTATCAATCTTCTTGGGGAAATAGACAGTATGTTCCTTGTCATTAACATTGAAGGTCACCTTTCCTTGATTACAATTAATAACAGCTCCTGCAGTATTAAGAAAAGGTCTCCCAAGAATAATATACATATTATCATCTTCAGGCATTTCAAGCACAACAAAATCAGTTAATATCAAGCAATTATGAGCCACTTGAACAGGTACATCCTCACCTATACCAACAGGAATAGTGGTAGATTTATCAGCCATTTGCAAAGATATATCAGTTGGTATTAATTTTTCCAATTGAAGTCTCTTATAGAGAGAGAAAGGCATAACACTAACTGTAGCTCCCAAATCACACAAAGCAGTTCTAACATAACTATTCTTAATAGAGCAAGGGATAGTTGGAATCCCTAGGTCTCCAAGTTTCTTAGGAACCTTACCATTAAAGGAATAATTAGCAAGCAAAGTAGAAATTTCTTCATTGGGGATCTTCCTTTTATTCGAGACAATATCCTTCATATACTTTGAATAAGGAGGCAATTTAATAGCATAAGTCAAAGGAATTTGCAAGAATAAAGGTTTCATACACTCACAAAACTTATTATAGTGTTCATCTTCCTTTGACTTGTGTTTCTTATCAGGGAAAGGCATAGGTTTTTGGAACCAAGGCTCTCTTTCACTACCATGTTTCTTAGCAACAAAATCTTCTTTAGTGTATTTAGTATTCTTAGTGTGCTTTTCAGGTTCTTCTTCAACTTTTTCTTTATTGGGAACATCATTTTCTTCATTACCACTTTCGTTTTCAATATCAGAGACAGATATACTATTAGGATCTATAGCAGGTTCAGAGGGTTCTACAATAGTTTTATGCTTCTTTTTTCTTTTCTTACGAGTAGTACCACTATTTTCAGCTTGTTGAAAATCCTACTCAATTCTTTTGGGATGCCCCTCAGGATATAGAGGATCCTGGGTAGCAGCACCACTTCTAGTTCTAATTTCATAAGCATGTTTTTCTTTAGCAGCGTTAACTAGCAAGTCTTTTTGCACTTTATTAAGTTGGTCTATTTGAGTTTGAACCATTTGAAAGTGTTTAACAATCATTTTGACATCATTAGAGGTTCTTTCCACAATATCTTTTAACTCAACAATAGCTCTAGAGTTTTCCATTAGATGATTTTGCACCCTTTTATTAAAATTATCTTGCTTAATAATAAAAATATCGAATTATTCTAAGCATTGATCAGGAGGTTTAGAGTAAGGGATATCACCTTCATCAAAGTGTTGGAGAGAGTGTACCTAAATAGTGGATGAGTGGGGAATAGGCTTACATAATTCTTCTATAGGAGGTAAATTCTTGACATCTGCAGCTTTAATTCCCTTCTCCTTAAGACATTTCTTAGCTTCCTTCATTACTTCATCATTCAATTCAATAATTCCCCTCTTCTTAGATGATGGTATAGGCGCCGGTATAGCTGGTTCAGGTATAATTGTTTCAGGTATAGCTGGTTCAGGAGGAGTCCAATCTTCATAGTTCTTGCTTATTTTAGCCATTAATTCCTCAACTTCTTTGGGAGTCCTATTCCTGAAAACACAATCAGAACAACTATATAGGTATGTCCTAGATTCTTCAGTTAGTCCATTATAAAATATATCAAGAATCTCATTCTTAGGTAATGGACTTCCAGCCTGTGCATGAATCAAAGCACAAAACCTTGCCCAAGATTCAGGCAATATCTCTTTTTCTCCCTGTTTAAAATCAAAAAGTTCCTGCAAAATAGCATGTCTAGCACTAGGAGGAAAATATTTCTACAGGAAAGTACTAATCAAGCAATCAGGGCTATCAATAGATCCAGGAGGTAAATTACTAAACCAAGTTTTAGCTTCTCCTTTCAGTGAAAAAGGGAAAATCTTAGCAACAAAGTAAGTACGCATCTTAATATCATCAGAAAACAAGCCACTCATGGTAGAAAGTTCATTCATATGTGCTATCGCACTTTCATTCTTAGTCCCACAAAAAGGTTCTTTCTCAACAATAGCTATGTACGATAGATCAAGAGAGAAATCATAATCTTTATCTTTAATGTTTATGGGAGAAGCAACAAATTTAGCAATAGGAGACAATTTGGGTCTAATAGTACGCCTCTCAAGGAGACTCTTAGCAGCGCTCCTATCATGGGTGTTTTTACATTCTTTAATAAATTCATTGGTCATCTCAACATAACCATCTTCAATATCATAGCTCTCACTAGACTCAGGTGAACTACCAGGTGTAGTAGTGTCTTCATTAGGAGTTTCAGTATTTCCAGCTATAGTTCTAGCAATCGTAGCATCTAGGAAAGGACCTAATGAACCACTCTTAGCAAGCACAGTAGAAGCAACATCATCAGTATCAGAAGTTTCAGATTCAGCAGTAGTAGCAGTGTGTGTAGCATGTGTATGTGGTGGTGTAACAAGCTTACTCATAACAGATGGTGAATCAAGAGCAACAGAGGTGTTCAGAATCATACCTCTTCTTGTAGTGGATGGTAAAATAGGAACCTTGCCATCACGAGACTTACCCATGATGGATGGATAGCAGCGAACAATAGAGAATCCAAGTGAACTTGATAAATAAAGCTATGCTCCTCGGCAACGGTGCCAGAAAATAGTCTTGATGACCCACAAGTATAGGGGGTGTATCGCAGTATTTTCGAGGGAAGTGAAACCCAATTTATTGATTCGACACAAGGGGAGCCAAAGAATATTTATAAGCCTTAACAACTGAGTTGTCAATTCAGCTGCACCTGGAAACAATCTTGCTCATAGCAGTTTATCAGTAGCAATAGTTTTGTAGTAGGAATAGTAGAGTAACAGTAGTAGTAAAGTAAAGACATCAGTAACAATAGCAGTAAACAGTAGGATTCGAGTGCGGTAGGCATAGGGATGGATAGATGGGCATTGCATGAACAAGACAATTCACATAGCAATCAGAACATAGGGCAATTGCAGATAAATAAGGTAAAGCATCCAAGTACTAGATAATCCTAGGCATGTGTCCCATATATAGTCATACGTGCTCGCAATGAGAACTTGCACAACATCTTTTGTCCTACCAGCCCATTTACAGCGGGGCCTCAAGGGAACTACTGGAAATTAAGGTGCTCCTTTTAATAGAGCACCGGAGCAAAGAATTAACACTCCATGAACACATGTGATCCTCACATCAAAGCCATTCCCTCCGGTTATCCCGATTTCTGTCACTTCGGGGCCTTTGGTTCCAGACAACAACGTGTGTATACAACTTGCAGGTAAGACCAAAAACAATACTATCATAATGAATCAATAACATGTTCAGATCTGAAATCATGGCACTCGAGCCCTAGTGAAAAGCATTAAGCATAACAAGTCACAACAAAGTCAAAAAGCACTAATAGTAGATATTAGGCACCATGCCCTAACAATCTGATGCCATTACATGAACGATCTCATCCAATCCCTACCATCCCCATAGCCTACAACGGGGGATTACTCACTCATAGATGGGGGAAACATGGATGGTCGATGGAGAAGCGATGGTGATGATGATGGCGATGATCTCCTCAAATTCCCCGTCCCGGCAGGGTGCCAGAATAAAGTTTCTGGTGTTGTTTCGTGGAATCTGGTGGTGGCGGTGGAGCGGAACTCCTTCTGGAAAAACGTCGAACCCCCGTGAGTTTTTAGGTCAGAAGGCATCTTATAGGTGAAGAGGGAGACCGAGGGGGTGTCTGGGGCGGCCAGACCACCCCCTGGCGCGGCCTGGGCCCAGCCCCCCTCCGTCTCGTATTCTGGCTCTGGGAGTCTTCTGATGAAATAGGATTTTTGGCATATTTTCCGGGATTTTTCCTGATAGTTGATTTTCTGCACAAAAACTAGACACCAAGGCAATTCTGCTAAAAATAGCGTCAATTCGTGTTAGTTGCATCCAAATCACACAAGTTTAGAGGAGAAACAATAGCAAAAGTGTTCGGGAAGGTAGATACGTTTTGGACGTATCAGGCGTCTAACTTTGTTTTGTAGGGGGCATTGCTTTGTGATATGGTTGTGGCAAAGGTAAAGTGATTACTGATACATTACAATTGTATCTATAATTTTTGCTGTTCCATGCTTGCTTTTATCTACTTTCTTGTGTTTTATCCACACTTTGGAGTACTTTTCATATGATTTCTTGGACTAACCTATTAACAAGAGCCACAGTGCTAGCTTCCTGTTTTCTGCTGTTTTTGGTTTCAGGAAAGTCAAAAAATGAATATTCTCGGAATTGCATGGGACAAAAGCCAAAGTGCCTATTTTTCCGGAAGACATCTGATGCCAGAATACGAGACGAAGAAGGGTTGGGGGTCGGCCACACCACCTGGCCGCGCAGCCAGGCCTGGCCCGTGCCAGGGGGTGGTCTGGCTGACCCCAGCACCCCCTCGGCCTCTCCTTCTGCCTATATATTGCCCTCAGAACAAAACCCTAAGTACCCGATCAAAAATCCCCGAAAGGGTCTGTAGCCGCCGTCATCTCCATCCCTAGATCGGGAGGGGTTTGAAGCTCTTCCCGGCACCCTGTCGGAGAGAGGAATTCACCCTGGAGGCCTTCTTCATCATCATGCAAGCCTCTAGTGTGATGCATGAGTAGTTCATCTCTGGACTACGGGTCCATGTAGTAGCTAGATGGCTGGTTCTCCTCCTTCGTGCTTTCATGTCTAGATCTTGTGAGCTCCGTTCATGATCAAGATCATCTATTTGCAATTCTGCATGTTGTGTTTGCGGGGATCTAATGGATATTGAGATGCTATTTCAGATTGATTATTGATTCTATCATGTCTTTGTTATTTATGATCTTGCATGCTTTCTGTTGTTAGTAGCTATCTTAGCCAAGTAGATGCTAGCAACTCCAAGAGTTAGTATTTATGCTCGATAGTGGGTTCATGCCTCTAGTAATCTAGGGAAGTGACAGAAATCTCTAAGGTACTAGATGTGTTGTTGCTACTAGGGAGAAAACAACAATCCTTTGTTCATAGAACAATCGTATTGTTTACATTACACGCAATTCGTAAAGCAATAATCTGTTGCTTGCAACTTAATACTGGAGGGGGTTCGGATGATAACCTGAAGGTGGATTATTAGTCATAGATGCAGTTGGATGGCGGTCTATGTATAATGTTGTAATGCCCAGTCAAGTTCCAAAGGAGTAAAGATGATTAGTATATGCATGTATTTCTTTCTCGATGTTTATCAATTGCCCCGCTGTAATTTGTTCACCCAGCATGTTATCTATCTTAAGGAGAGCCACCTCTAGTGAACTATGGATCCCGGTCCTTTCTTTTACATACAATCTACAAACTGTTTACTGCTTTGTGTTTACTTTCTGCAAACTATTACTTCCTTCCATTCGATACGTTTAATCCTTTGTTTTCAGCAAAACCGGTGAGATTGACAACCTCATCGCAAGTTGGGGGCAAAGTTCTATGGTTGTGTTGTGCAGGTCTCCATGTTGCTACTAGCACCGGTAGTGCGCCCTGCCAAGGCTCAGCTAGCAACACCTTTGGGGTGATTCCTTGCTCCTACTGGTTCAATTAAACCTTGGTTTCATAACTGAGGGAAACTTGCTGCTGTGCTCATCATACCTTCCTCTTGGGGTTCCCCAACGAGCTCATCAATCACGAGCCATCAAGCACTTTTCTGGCGCCGTTGCTGGGGAGTCAAGGACATCTTCACAAGGGGAGCCCCTCATAACCAATCTCTTTACTTTGTTATTTTTGTTTTGCTTAGTTTCTTTTTGCTTGGTTTGCTTGTTTCTTTATCAAAAATACAAAAAAATTAGCTCCTACTATAGCTGTTATTTTCGTTGGTCTGTCATTATCTTGCTTTATCATGATTTCTATCAATGGTTGGTTTCTTTGAAACTGAATCTTATTGGCAAGGTGGGTTCACGGAAGAACAAAAATATTATTATAAAGAACACCGCTTGTCACAAAAAGGGAAACACTTATGGGAACAAATTGATAAATTGTATACCATTGCTATAAACATGTGCTCTACTTATAATGTTACTTATTGCTTTGATAAATCTTGTTGCTGTAGGAGGTATAAGCACCTCCCTTTTCAATGTGAGTATAATGATAATGATACCATATCTTCTTATGTTAAAGGGAATTATGACTTTTATGATGTGGAACAAATTGAGGAATTTATTGCTTGGAAGGGTGCATTTAAACTTGCTAGTTTGCTCGAAAATACTGATGATTCACCTTATAAATATGAGGTTTATGATATACTTAAATTTTTCTTTGATAATTACAAGGTAGAAAATGGCTATATTCTTGAATATCTTAATAGATGCTCTCCACCAATGGAAGAGACTAATGCCTTGCAGGAGCCTATGGAAGAAGAAATTGCTGAAACTAGAAGCTCATTGGATGAAAAAGAGGAGGAGAGTGATTATCAAGAAGAGGAAGAATGGATCTACCCATCCCTATCTTCTAATGAGAGTAACTCTTTACCCCTTACATTATTTGATTGTCCCCCATGCTTACCAAAGGAGGACGAATGTCATGTTCCTGAGGATTCTTTTGAAAATGTTTATAACAAAGCTCTAGTGGTTGTAGATCATGAAAAGCATGCTTTATGTGATAGTTATATTGTTGAGTTTATTCATGAGGCTACTGAAAATTATTATGAGAGAGGAAAATATGGTTGTAGAAGTTTTCATGATATTGAAACACCTCTCTATGTGCAGAAAGTTTTGGAGTTATTCTCGTTTTATCTTCCTATGCATGTCACTTTGTTCTTTGTGAATTTATTTGCATATGAGATTCCTATGCATAGGAAGAGAGTTAGACTTAAATGTGTTTTGAATTTGCTTCTTGATGCTCTCTTTTACTTCAATTCATATTTTTTATGTGAGCATCTTCTCAAACTATCATGCCTAACTTAAAGGCGTTAAAGAAAAGTACTTATTGGGAGATAACCCAAAAGTTTTAGATGAGTCTTGGAAGTTATTACTTCAGTAATGACCGCTCCTTATCCTTTTTATTTGCTTTTTGTGCCAAGAGTAACCTCTAATCAAAGAGAAGTAATGATTGGGAAAGTTGCTGTCCCGAAATAGATTTCTGTGCTTCACCGTAAATATTCGTGTAAAATCTATGAATGTCCTTTTGAGGCGTGAATTTTTGTGCTTCTGCCCCAGGTTGTTATCTAACTTTCGTTAGTTCAACACTTTTTGATTTGAGCAACATAAGGTCTTATAAAAAATTCGTATTTACCTGCTGGTCTGTTTTGACAGATTTCTTCTATTTTCTACATTTGCTTCTTGTTGGTTCCCTTTTGAGTTATTTTGGGGAATCGAGCTTTTTGAGGGAAGTGCTTCATTAGCTAGTGTTCTAATGGAAGTTTGTTGGTGTTAGAACTGAACCTTAAGACCTATTATCTTGAGTGCACTAATGTTGCTAATAAAGATTGTGTGAAGTTTTGTATGAAGGAAAAATTTCAGGTGTATGGAAGGAAATGAGTAATGAGATGAAGGATGGACTAAAGCTCAAGCTTGGGGATGCCACGCGTGTCACCCCAAGAAATATCCAAGAAGTACAAGCGTCAAAGCTTGGGGATGCCCAAGGCATCCCCCTCTTCATCAATAAAAATCCCAGGTTTTTTCCAAACGCTTCATTTTTATTGTTTCATGCACAGTTGTGTTGTTCTTGGAGCGTCTTCTTTTTCATTTTAGTTTTTAGTTTGCTTGGTTTATTTAGTTTTCTGAATAAATTGGTTGGACCCCCTCTTTCATACATTGGTTTTCAAATAGTTTGGTTTGGTTTGGAAAAGAGTAGGAAAGTTCATGCTTAAGTGGTAAAGAGAGCTTGTTTTTGACTGTGGCCTATGCTTTGTCATGCCATGCTTGATATTGTTTTGGCTTTATGCTTAGTATTATTTTCTGTAGCATGACTTGTTATAAACAATTGAGATTGCTTAATGTGCCTTGGATGAATCATGCGTTGTTTTAGCATATTAAAGCATACTATAGTGGTATTCTCCTTTGGTGCTTTATTTGGGTTGACTTGGCACATGCTCACACCATGTTATGACTATCTCAAGTAACCATAGCCTTTATGATCCTTTAGTTTTCAACTTGTAGTATCATTTTATGCTTGATCAATGATGTTTTGTCGCTCTGCATGATTATGGCCATTATTGCTCTCTTAGTTTGTCGCTCCCAGTCTTTTGCTAGCCTCCACAACCAAGTATGAGTTCCACTCATGCATCCAACTCCCTAAACCAAGTTATTCCAAAGATTCCACCATACCTACCTATTAGCATATGCTATTCCAAGTATATTCATGCTTTTGTTTATCTTCCAAATTAAAACTTGTTATGAGAAAACTAGTGATTAAAGCTCTCACGAACTTGATGGCACACTTTACTTTTTTGCATCTAATAAACTTGAACCATTGGGTCCTTCTTTGTTGCGTATATGCTTGTGCTTTATAAGTTGAAATTAGCAGAACCATGTATCATGGGGAACGCTTTCAACATTGCACTTGTACTTTGTACCCCGTTGATATCATGTTCTTTTGCTTATGGATCCTGGCGGTGTGAAATAAAAGTGGAACTTGTAAGATCATGGAGTTTGTATGTGTGTTAGAGAAACGCCTGGGCCGCTAGCCTAAGCCATGCCTAATCATGGTGGAAACTTGCAGCATCACCATAATGAGCACTCTATGAAGCATCCTCAATAAAAATCTATGCAAATAGCAAATAAAAAGATCGCTGAGATGCTCATTGTCTGCTTGCCTTGTCATTTTAACTATGGGATAGCTCCTGTATCATGTGCAAGGGGTACCCCGTTGGCGGTTCTTTATGATACATATGTACTTACAATGAAAAGAGCTTACTTGTGACTAAAGTTGAGTAGCATGAGGATCGGTCTTCGTAAGTAAGGGGCATGAGATTTCGGTTTATAACTTGTGAAGCATATCCTCTTAGTTGTGTCACTTTAACCTTAATCACTTCAAGATGCTTATGATAGGGGCAATGAGAGATGAAAGCTATAAGTACCATAATTTTTGGAAGCTCTTTATGAGACTTGAATCCCTGCTTCCTTTTATAAAGGCCTTTCTTCCACCATTATATTGAGTCTCCACCTTCTACCTTTATGCACCTACTTTGAGAGCATAGTGGCCATTCTTAGTTCTATGTGCATTGTCCCAAGACTAGGTGAGTGATGCATATCTTGATATTGCTTGTTTTAAACTATTTGTATCTAGTCACTCTTATGAACTTTGAAGGTGTCCTATGCATTTATATTTGCTACTCTATGAGTGACAAGCTGAATACTATTATGCTATGTTTTCTTTATGTGAAACAAACAAACGTCTTGCAAAGCATTGTTATTCATGAATCTTTTGTTTGTGCCTTTTCATGTTGCATCATAGTTTCTTTGTCTTATTAATAGAACTTTGTCTTTCATGTTATGATTGAAGTACTATGATCCCAGCTTTTAATGTTTTACAAATACTTTGATCAAGTCTTTGATGGTGCATGTCACCTCAAAAATTATTCTATCTTTTTATCACTTACCTACTCGAGGACGAGCAGGGGTTAAGCTTGGGGATGTTGATACATTGCAAATGTATCTAAATTTTTTGATGTTCCATGCTTGGTTTTATCTACTTTCGTGTGTTTTATCCACACTTTGGAGTACTTTTCATATGATTTCTTGGACTAACCTATTAACAAGAGCCACAGTGCCAGCTGCCTGTTTTCTGCTGTTTTTGGTTCCAGGAAAGTCAGAAAATGAATATTCTCAGAATTGGATGGGACAAAAGCCAAAGTGCCTATTTTTCTGGAAGACATCTGATGCCAGAATACGAGACGAAGAAGGGCTAGGGGGCAGCCACACCACCTGGCCACGCGGCCAGGCCCTGGCCCGTGCCAGGGGGTGGTCTGGCCGACCCTAACACCCCCTCGGCCTCTCCTTCCGCCTATATATTACCCTCGGGACGAAAACCCTAAGTACCTGATCAAAAATCAATGAAAGAGTCTATAGCCACCGTCATTTCCATCCCTAGATCGGGAGGGATCTGAAGCTCTTCCCGGCACCCTGCCGAAGAGAGGAATTCACCCTGAAGGCCTTCATCATCATCATGCAAGCCTCCGGTGTGATGCGTGAGTAGTTCATCTCTGGACTATGGGTCCATGTAGTAGCTAGATGGCTGGTTCTCCTCCTTTGTGCTTTCATGTCTAGATCTTGTGAGCTCCGTTCATGATCAAGATCATGTATTTGTAATTCTGCATGTTGTGTTTGCGGGGATCCGATGGATATTGAGATGCTATTTCAGATTGATTATTGATTCTATCATGTCTTTGTTATTTGTGATCTTGCATGCTTTCCGTTGTTAGTAGCTATCTTGGCCAAGTAGATGCTAGTAACTCCAAGAGTTAGTATTTATGCTCGATAGTGGGTTCATGCCTCTGGTAATCTGGGAAGTGACAGAAATCTCTAAGGTACTAGATGTGCTGTTGCTACTAGGGAGAAAACAATAATCCTTTGTTCATAGAACAATCGTATTATTTACATTACACGCAATTCGTAAAGCAATAATCTGTTGCTTCCAACTTAATACTGGAGGGGGTTCGGATGATAACCTGAAGGTGGATTATTAGTCATAGATGCAGTTGGATGGCGGTCTATGTATAATGTTGTAATGCCCAATCAAGTTCCAAAGGAGTCAAGATGATTAGTATATGTATGTATTGCTTTCTCGATGTTTGTCAATTTCCCCGCTGTAATTTGTTCACCCAGCATGTTATCTATCTTAAGGAGAGCCACCTCTAGTGAACTATGGATCCCGGTCCTTTCTTTTACATACAATCTACAAACTGTTTACTCCTTTGTGTTTACTTTCTACAAACTATTACTTCCTTCCATTCGATATATTTAATCCTTTGTTTTCGGCAAAACCGGTGATATTGACAACCTCATCGCAAGTTGGGGGCAAAGTTCTGTGGTTGTGTTGTGCATGTCTCCACGTTGCTACTAGCACTGGTAGTGTGCCCTGCCAAGGCTCAGCTAGCAACACCTTTGGGGTGTTTCCTTGCTCCTACTTGTTCGATTAAACCTTGGTTTCATAACTGAGGGAAACTTGCTGCTGTGCTCATCATACCTTCCTCTTGGGGTTCCCCAACGAGCTCATCAATCTCGAGTCATCAATTACCTTCTGTTACATAGTAGTAGATAGTCACGGAGGTGACAAACTACCACGCTGGAATGACACCGGTACCCTAGTGTCTACGACACCGGAACCCTGGCAGCGGAATCCGGTGACGACGGATGGAGATCACGACGTGAAGGATCATATCACATCGCATTTACATTCAATGTTATTGTTTGTATATCTTATTGTGTGCTAGTGTTAGATACTCGACGGTAGCCTAAT
The DNA here is from genome assembly GCA_916181665.1 of Avena sativa. Lineage (NCBI taxonomy): Eukaryota > Viridiplantae > Streptophyta > Magnoliopsida > Poales > Poaceae > Avena > Avena sativa. The sequence goes on along the minus strand of OV702289.1, from coordinate 533,664,536 downwards.
AAGATGATCCCTATTAAAATTACCAACGATTGTGTCCCCCCTTAGTCTACACCACCAAGAAAGTTCTTCGGTATGAGGCGATCCAGGGTACAGGCCTGGGTGTCAGACATATCTATGTTCGCATACAGTGGGTGTAAGCCATGTTGCACATCGAATACACTAAGGTTGAGTTGGTGAGCCTAGCATGTGCAGACATGGCCTCAGAACGCGGATGGTCGAAAGATCGAGCACGAGTCGCATGAATGATGTGACCGACATTTAGCGTCCACCCTTGAACCCACATCGATGGCCGTGACGATCGGGGGAGATGTGGCTTATAGGGGTCGTGTTATCACTAGGAACCCTTCTGGGGATAGGTGTTTCTGAGTGGAGTTATTATTAACTCATTTAATTATAAACTTAGTCTAAATTCCTTTTGCATTTATAAATGTAGAAAATAGTTATCCCCGAGATTACCTTCCCTATTGACGATTGGTTAAAAGGAGAAAAGCTCAAGTTAGATGGATCCAACTTATCTGCATGGGTCATGCACCTTTTCGATCTTGTTGGTGAGAACAAAGTGGCTGACTACATGATCTACGAGATGTACTTGGAGCCACCCTATTCTCATGAGACCCAGGAGCAGCGGGATCTCCACAACCATCGTCGTGTGATGGCCACATTCATATCAGTGACAATGCGCCTCGGGATGGAGGATGGGCTGTGGCCAATGGTGGGAAGTCTTAATCCCTGAATGGTCATGGCACATCTGAGATCACATTTCGTGGAACAAGTGCGCATGTGGGAGTATGAGCTGATGGGGGATTTCCTCTCCATAAAGATGGAGGAGGGATCCTCACTGGACAAGCACTTATTGAGCATGTACGATGCATACATGAGTCTGGCATACTACCTGGACAACTGGTTCACAAGATCTTTTGCAATGGGAGTTGTGCTGCGGTTGCTACCACCAAGCTTCCAAGCACAAGTCAGGATTTGCATTATGAGAGGCGACACGGAAACACTGGATTTCCACGAGTTCATATCATATTTCAGAGGTGTGGTGGCTGAACCCGGTGTCGCTGGGGTCATCAATGACAAAGGTATATATTTGATATACAATTTTATAAATGTTATAATCTTGCAAACACATTTGCAGTGTTAAGTATATTTGATATTTGATCTGTTTTGCTGAAAACAGGTCCTTCTGCATGAGAGGTGCTTGCTGGAGAGGAGGTGATGTTGCGTGTTGATGGTGAGCATGATGATGATGGCCAACGACACTCTCCCTCGACATTTATCATTTAGTTTATGTTTAGGATAATTATTGTAATCAAAAGATTGTGAACTTCTTTAGTGTGTCTCACACTTTGTGAGACGGTTATTCATATGAGTTTGTAACAAACTATTGTTCCACTTTTATGAATGATTTCTATTCGCGTTCATATCTTGTTTGATTATGTGTGAATTATCCTTGTTGTTTGAAACTGATTAATAATGCATGAACATTTGTAAAATATTGAAATGCTTTAAAATACCCAACTTATTGATATTTCATTAATGAATGAAACCATTGTTTAAATTCAAGGTTATAATGGTAATATGTGAACGTCATTCGATTTCTTATCACATATAAATCATGCCTAAGTTCGGCAAAATAACTTGAACACCATGTATTACTTGAATACAAAGTGTTTAATGAATTGTTAAAAGTTAATACATATTCGATGTATTGTGTTTTAACGAAAATGGTAATTATCATTAAATGATTGTTTAAATGTGTAAAGTAGTTTACCAAAGGAAACATGAATATGAAACTATTTGATTTGATCAAAGTGTTTCATCAACAAAGGGTATAAATATAAAAGAGAGTCTAATTACTATGATTTGATCAATAGTAATGAAATTCAACTTTATAAGGATGGCATAAAAGAAATTGTGAAATGCAAAGCATTTTGAAACTTCAAAATGTAAAGCATCACAATGTGATATTAGATATCAAAGTGGGTGAATAGAAGGCACCAAATAAATCGTTGTAGTGTAGATGTAGAGACCATTAGTTAGAAATAGTTAGCACTCAATTAGAATGTAGTGAACCATTTGAATTCGTGAAAATTTTGGGGTTATTCGATATAACCAAAACAATAGCGAATAAGTCCTTGTAGAGTATTCATTGGAAACTTTGAATACGAAATCCATAGCTGAAACCAAAAGGAAAGCAAAATTCGTATTGCTTGGATTTTGGTGCATTCTTGAGAAAGCTCACTTCTAGTGATATTTCCCAATTATGGAGCAAATGGAAGATAGTGAAAAACACGATGAGGATTCATATCCCTGCATCTGAGTGTTGAGAAGCACAACGGATAACGTTCCTGAACAAATCTCTTCACAAAAGGAAAGAATCAATGATATTGATCATTGTGTTTTCCCCACTAGTGTTTTCACTACATGAAGTAGGATTTAAAATGTGATCCATATCTTGTATGGATAAATTTGTGAATAATTTGTCATGATTCTTGGAATATGACATACCTACGAACTAATAAGGAAATAATGGTATACTAGAATTATGAGAAATCCTATAAGCAAAATTCACTTGAGATTAGAAAGCAATTCGTTGCTGACTCTCACAAGTAAAAGGGGTTACATGAATTTTCCCAAATGACTGCAAAGCCATAGTGGAAAAGGGGGTGAATGACAAAAGCACAATTTGTCAAGTATTGGACAAATTCAAATGAATTTGGTTCAAAAATGTTTAATGTCTAGTGGATTTAAAACTAGTAAAAGTACTAGTATCTCATAGTAAATCTCCAAGTTTGATATTTTATCAAAGGATTTTGAAGTTGTTCAAAATAGTTAGTGGATATGCATTTTGCATAAAATTGAGTGGGAGCTATGAAAGTCTTCCTGAAACAATATGTGATTGACATATTTTTGAGTGGGAGCAATATAAGTCTCAAGTTCAAATATGTAGGAACATATTTTGAGTGGGAGCTTATAGGAGTAATTCTTAAGTATGTTAAGAATAAAAGCGCAAATACTTATAAATAATGATTTATAAGATGTAGAAGTTGATAATAGGCGTATTATGATATTATGTAGTATTCCTTAAGGGATTCTTAAAGGGGTTTCAAAATAGAAGTTAATTAAGGAACTTGTCCTTAATAACTCAAATTAGGAATAGTATTAAGTTGAACATCAATGGTTGAAAGAAAGAAAAGGATGACAGTCATCCACTATGTTGAGACATAGGTTCTATATTAGTAAACCATGATGACAACTTAGCATAATATGTGATCCAAATAAGGAACGTTTAAAAGTGATTAAGTTCGAATCATAGAACATTGAGCTAAGTTTGTCCGCAGTGTCTAATAGAGAACTGCAGACATGTTTTCATAATCCATAAAGGATGACATATCTTAAAACATAAAGAGTTATGTTATAAGGGAATATGTTGGAAACTCCTGTAGATACCGATTAAAGTCAAGCAGGAAGCGAGGTGAGCTAAAACATCGAAAGTTGCACAGAGTGCACTAGTGTTTCGATGAATACATTTATAATATTAGATAAGGGTACCATCTAAAGTGTTGTATAATGTTATGGCGGGGCTAGTTCGCTTTTAACATAGAATGATGTGTCCCAGGGCACAGTGCCCATGAGAAAGCCCTCGAGGTTGATCTAACATCACTGTAGGCTCCGGGAATCAGGCCTCGTTCTGCTGCCATAACGACGATGCATACACACATATGATATCATGTGATACTAAATTATTAATGTCAATCAAGGTGACATTAGGAAGTTGCAAAGGATTTGGGACTATAAAGTACAGACCCAAGGCTCAACCTCTTCCATGAGCAAGCATGTTCAGGGTACCGGATATATGGTGCCAATGATTGAGAACAAATGCAGCTAGTGTATTTGTACTCTAGTGCAAGTGGGAGACTGTTGGAAATATGCCCTAGAGACAAAGAGTAGTGAGGACTATTATCATATTTCATATAGTTTATGATTAAGTTTTATATCATGCTATAACTGTATTGAGTGGAAATATCAATACACGTGTGATATACAAACAACCAGGGGTTCCCAGTGAAACTCTAGTCACTGGTTCATTGGTCAACAGATGATCATGTTTCCTGATCATGTGGCATTTATGCTAGTTGGAAATGGAGTCATATCATTCCTAGAATAAGATGATGAACCAATACCCAACCTAAACATTGTGACCCAATCATGTCACGAAGTTCAAGTTACGATGATTAGAAATGGATCCTCGTAGACTATTCCTTAGACCGTGAGGCTATATCAATCACTGTCTCCCGAGAGTGCTTAGATAACATCAAGCTCCACTTGGTAATATAGTGGTTATAAAGGTGTGTTCAGGTACTCGGAGGAAACCGTAGAGGCCATATATGTCAAGAGCGGGATTTGTCCGTCCATGTGACGGGAAGATACTCAAAGGGCGCACTCGGAGAAGTTATATCCAATAGCTGCGCAGCGTGTGATTTGATCACGGGGATATCACTTGTCAGAACGAGTCAAGTAGCATTGTTCAGTAACGAGATTGAACAAGACATGGTGATGTCATTGATCAGATCTCGGGCAATGCAAGTATCGAGAGACAAAGGGAATAAGACACGACTATCCCGGTTCAAACGACGAAAGATCTTCGTGGAACGCACAGGGGTCACATGGCCATCCAGGTCCCTCTGTTGATCATTGGTGCGGGAGTGTCCCGACCATGTCTGGAGTGTTCCCGAACTGTGGGGTATCACGCTTAAGGGCTTGATGATTCTTAGAGAGTGTTTATAGGATCGGTGGAATCACTGAAGAATTATAGAGAGAAAACCGGAAGGGTTTCAGTAAGTCCGGAGGATGTCTGGAGTGGAGGTGGAAGGTGTTCCATAGCCACGAAGGTTGAATAATATGTGAATGAATGTTAAATGTTGATTTAATCATTTATTCATAATTATTTAATAAATAGAAAATCAATTTAAATGGTCAAAGGCTTAATGGGCCAATTTTCGGAGGGAGAGGGCCCATTAGGGAAAAGGAGAGAGGGAGAAGGGGCAAGGGGCTGGCTGGCTGGGCCTAGCCCCCCGCACGGGGCCCACTAGGGTGGCCGGTAGCCTCCCCTCCCCCTCCTCTCCTTTAGTCCCACCACGGGAATTTGAGGGAGGTAGTACCTCCCCTCCCCCTATATATAGTGGGGTATTTGGCCAAATAAAATACACCAATAATCAATAAAGATCTTCTCACTTTTGGGAGGACCTCTAATTGATATTTCTCTCTCCCCTCTCTCTCACGTGACCGTGGTCCCAAGTCTGGACTGCGCGAACGAGATATATCTTCACCGCGGAGTGCCGTCGTGCTGCGGGATTCGGATCCGGGAGCTCTACTTCCGCAACTGCTGCTGGATCGAGGAAGCGGGAGTCATCACCAAGCACCGGACGTGTGTAACTCCCCGCAAGGTGTCGCACTTGAGGCACTCAAGTCATTGGCGCCAAAGGAGCACGAGGACTTCATCACGACCTTGAGGTCGGCTTCGGCTCGTCTACATCAACCACGCTCTCCTGAGCGTTGACAACGTTTTTCGGTCTTCAAGGGTAAGTTTGCAAAAAGCCCCTCCCGTTACTGTATTACTAATAGATAGGTCCTGGCAGCTTCAGGGGTTCAGGGGCATAGAGTAAAGTTTATTGTTTTCATACGCGGAACCCCAACAATGACCTCATTGTCAATTGGCACAAATGCCCATAATCTCGAAACCCTAGATCATCCATTTGACCAATGAGCTAGTTTGCTAGAGGTAACTAGAGACACAGTTTGTTTACATACCACACATGTATTAACGTTTTGCATTAACACAGTTATAGCACGACATGAAACATATTATGAATATACAAGAGATATATCAAACAAAAGACTTTATTAATTGTCTCTAGGGAATATCTCCTTCACAAGGATTCTAGCAATGGGCACATGTTCTCTTTCTGTCATACAAATGAAAACCATGAGTACACTGCATAAATGTTCATTATATAGAAAGTAGCACTTGTTATTTGTACCTCATCTTGCATCCTGAAAACCATGCTATCTTCTAGGTTTGTAGGGTCTAATGATATATGGGGAACATGTCTGATGACATGCTGGTGAATCAAGATAATGTTGTCAGCATATATTCCAAGTTGTATAACAATTTACATAAAAGAAACATAATACAAAATGTACCTGAACAAGAGATGGAGTGTCTATATCATCATCCTCCCCAACAATATTATTCCTCCTTTGCTCTGCTAAGTTCTCCATATATTTTTGGTGACCCTTTTTTTGTGACCTGCCTTTCCACACAGTGAGCAATGTATAGTGACTTCTGCCTTTATAAATACCTTAAATCCCTTCTTTACTTTCTCCTCGGGAGCCTTTTTTTGTTTTTCTTTGGGCTTCCCATGACCTTGGTGAAGAGATGTGGATGAATGGTAGGTCCATTCATCTTTTCCCGGAATTATCTCCGTCTCATTCGCACCAAATTGAATCCATATGCTCTATAGTATGCACCAACTATGTAACATTCATGGACAAGGTTTTTAGGATTAATATTGTCCTCTCTACAACAAGCTATTGCATGGTGACAGGGAATGCCTGTAGTTGCCATCTTTTAAAATCACAGGTTTTGGCTTGAAAGATTGACACTGTAATCTTTCTTGAACTCATTGCTGCTGACAGAGCATAGGTAGTATCCTTAAGGCGTAACACCACACTCCTTACCCCATTTTGTAAATTTATCCAATTTTTTCTTAAGCTTTGGACAAATTCTGCCTGGGAAATTGTTTCCTCTCTCAGCTTACTTTCTATTCTTTGCAAAATCTTGTAGAATATAGTTTCAAGCATGGATAAGAAAAACATTTCTCTTGCCTCAAGAATGTAGCTATTGAAAACATCTGAATGGTTATTCAACAGCATGTCACACTTTGAACTCACTGAAAAAATCCGTTATCCATGATTTTGGCACAAGTTCTTCAGCCCATGCAAAAGCTTGAGCACTATGACTCTTCAACTTTTCCATGCTTCTCTTCCACTTTGGAACAAATGTCGACCTTGCAACTGCCCATATATCATTCGTTAATGTCTCAACTCTATGCCCTGCTTTTTGGAAATTTTGAATCAAATGCCTCACACAAAATCTATGTTTTGCATCTGGCCATATTTTCTCCACTGCATTTATTAGACCCTTGTCTCTCACTCATTATTGTCCAAGGTGAAGTGTTGGTAATTTTCAGGTCCTCTTTCAGATTTGTTATAAACCACTCCCAGGCACTAGTGCACTCAACCTCAACAAGACCAAAAGCTAATGGAAATATGTAGTCATTAGGGTCTTTCCTACTTCAGTCAAGAGTACACCTTTGTACTTTGTTTTAATATGACAACCATATACACAAATTAAGGGCCTATAACCAGCAAGGAAACCCCTTTTGCAAGCATCATAACTCTATTTAACAGTAGCCAGATGCTCTTTGTGTTCACTCCTGCTAGGATCATTAACTCTGTTTGTTGTTATGTAGAAAGTTGATCCAGGGTTACTTCTCCTCAAATCCTTCCCATAATCAAACAAATGGTTGAACTGGGCAACCTCATCACCATGGATCACTTGCAATGCAGCTCTTCTTGCTAGCTTCCACCTGGGAGGGAACATTTTGAATTCTCTAGTAACTTTTTTGGCAAATGAAGCAAGACCCAATTTCTGGTTCTCTCTGAATTCATGGAAGAATTTGTCTGTAAGGATTTTGGCAGTTATTGCTTTTAGTGGCCAGCTACCCTCACAAGTATGGTTTCCTTCATATGAAGTAACAACAAAGCCACCTGTCCCTTTTTCATCATTGGATGCTTTGATAAACCAAGGGCAATCTGGAGTACAATGAGCTTGAAACCTCCTTCTGTCATTCTTAGTCTTCTTTATCTTCTTCCTATTTCTGATGCTATATGTTGCAACTGCTTTCCTCAACTCATCAACGCCACTAAGCTTCATGTCAATTCTGAATATTGGATTGTCCATGTCAACATCAGCATTGAATGGTCTAATCTTCTTCCTCAAGTGTTCCATACCATCTTCTTCTATTTTAAGATCATAATCTTCAAGGTCATCACCATCTTCTTGGTCAACCACTAGTTCCTTATCATTATGATCATTGATATATTTTTCAACATTGTCAGCATAGAGATCATCATCACCAGACCCAGCATTCAAATCACTATCAATGAAGTCACTGTCATCTTCACTTGAGCTTTCTCTATCACTTTGCCAATCTTCTTCTACCTCATCTGTTTGACTCATGATAACACTACTTGAACACTGATTATTCTGGCTTGGAGTTGGAGCAGGACCTATAGTAGGTGTTGGAGTTGGAGAATGACCCGTAGTAGGTATTGGAGTTGGATTCACAATCACCTCTAGTCTTAACCCCTTAATGAAATTATAGTGATCAACAAAGAGAACTAGTGTCTTCACTGTCATGATGGCATTGATCATTTTCCAAATGCCTGCTTGTTTCTCTACTACAAACAGTCCATCCCATAATGAAAGAGCATGTGGGCCTCCATGTGTGGTTTTGGTAACTAATGATAATCTATATGGACTAATGCTTGTATCAAGTTGCACTTGTAGGAATTGTCCATTGGCATCACTTGGAGCATGTGGGCCCCCATGTGTGGTTTTGGTAACTAATGACAATCTATATGGACTAATGCTTGTATCAAGTTGCACTTGTAGGAATTTTCCATTGGCATCACTTGGAGCATGTGTTGGCTTCAAGGTAGAAGAAATGAAGAAGAAGAATAAAGGAAAGAAGATCAAGGGTGAAAGATCATGTGGGCCCCTATGTGTGGTTTTGGTAATTAATGATAATCTTTATGGACTAATGTGTGTATTAAGTTTCACTTGTAGGAATTGTTCATTGGCACTACTTGGAGTATGTGTTGGCTTCAAGGTAGATGAAATGAAGAAGTTGTGTGGTGAAAGCTCAAAATGCGTCATCCCTAGAAGATCTCATGTTTGATGCTTGCCATCCTTGATGATCATGGATCAATGATGACAAGATTAAAGTTTGCTCAAGGCAAAGGTATTATTGATAGGTTTTCCCTTTTTCCGGTCTCATGTTGGTAGTTGAGAGACCGGGTTTAGGATAGATAGTCGTACTATCAAGACAGGCTCTCGATTGAGTAACTCGATCATAACGTTCGGAGAGAGCTCAAACCTTTGCATTCTTAGCATCATCTTTCTTGGTTGTTTATTGATCTTATCCATGTGAGGATATAGAGCTTGTGGTAATCTTTATAACAAGCTCGTGTTCATCAAAATCGGATCTCCCTTCTATATCTTGTTGCGATTTTGTTCTTGGAGGTTTTCCGAATTCTCACCGAGTGAGGTATCTCACATTATAATACTAGATAAATTCTCACTTGGTGATATCCAATATTTCCACTTTTAGTAGCTCTTATCGTCCTTTTTCCAAAAAAATTGTTTTCGGGTCAATTGGAGTTACCAAACTAAAGTTATTGCAGTTTGAATATTTGCCTTTATTTGATTTAAAAAGAAAAGAGGGGAACCAGTTTTTATTGGGCCAGGTGGCACTACCACGCATAGTACCGGCCGCACCTGAGCCACAACCTTTCTTCTCTACCTGGCCCGATTGCGCCAACCGGTAGCACCGGCTCAGTGCAGTAGTATCGCCCGGGCAGGCCGGTACTACCGGGCTAGCCTAGCTCGGTCGACCTAGCTTCCTATGCTGCCGCTTTTCTCCTGGGCCGGATCCCTCGCTCGCGTGCCGCTTGCTTCGCCCGCGCATTGGCCTCACTCACACGCCGGCTCCCTTCTGTGCACAGCTACTCTGATCCCCTACTTCGATCGCTAGCCTCGCTGCACTTGCTGCGCCTACCGCTCGCGCACGCTACTGCTACTGCCTCGCTCGCTTGGGGCAAGCTCCCCCACATGATGCGCTTGCTGCCCTGGCCTAGCTTCGCTTCCCCTTTCTCTCGATCCGCTCTGCTCCCAGTTCTTTGCTCGCTCTGGCTCGCGTTGACCCTGCCTGGCTCCACTCGTTCGCTGGGTCGAGTAGTACCGGGCCTCATCGGTACTACCGGCCCCGACCGTTTTCTGGCCCCAATAGGCAGAAATTCTGGGGGCCTTTAAATAGCCTCTTTCTCTCTTTTGTTTTAGTGTTTCTTCCTCTATATTTCTCAAGCCCTTTTCCCTAGTTGACTTAATCTCTTGGCTTGATTTCTTCCTCCCCCTCCAATGATTCTTGCCAATATTTAAGGGGAAGGTAGAGGGGATAGATCTACAATTTGACCAAACCAAATCACCTCTTTGTGAGTGAATATTTGGGATCTAGATCTTGGGGGGATTTTGTGTTCTCCCTTTGATTCTTCCTCTATTATTCCCCCAAGTTATTTAGTAGCCTTGTTGGAATTTGAGAGTGATGTTGTGGAGCATCTTTGTGGTGTTCTTTTCTTTTGCATTAGGTGCATCGGTCTGTGTTCTCCCTAGAGGATTTGATTGGTGAAATCAAGAAGCTTGTCCCTCTTGGGTTCTTGGAACCCTAGACGGTTGTGTTGCCTTTGTGGCGTGTTCTTGGAGCCTTCAATTAAGTTGTGAAGCTCTCCCCGAGATTGAGGCCTTGGTGGAGATTATTGGGAGCCTCTAATTAAGTTGTGGATATAGCCCCAATCTTGTATGGGTTTGGTGACCGCCCTCAAGTGTCCCATAGTGGAACGGGTGCTTTCCCACGTGGTGGGTGCTCGGGAGAATAGGGTGAGGCCTTTATTGCGTTGGTGGTCTTAGTACAGCCCACCCCTCCAACAAGATGTACTCCCTTGTTGGGAGGAACTCGGTAAAATCTCATCGTCTCCGCGTGCCTTGATTATCTCTATACTCGAGCTCTTTACTTATGCACTTTACATTGTGATGGCCTTCATGCTTGAAGTATCCTATATTGCTATCACATTGTTGCTTGTCTTGCTTAGCATAAGTTGTTGGTGCACATAGGTGAACCTTAGTATATCTAGGCTTTGTGCTTGGCAAAAGAAAACGCTAGTTTTGTTCCGCCATTGTTAAGCCCATCTCGTAAAAGTTTTAAACCGCCTATTCACCCCCTCTAGGCGACATCCGTGATCTTTCAAAGGGTGTCTTGAAGAAGAAGACAGAGTTCCTCATGTATATCTTTAAGACATCATCCAAATGGAGTTAAAAGAAATGTTGTGCAAGCTAAAGATGCACCATATCTAGAAGATCTCATGCTTGAAGCTTGTCATCCTTGGTGATCATGGATCAATGAATACAAGGTTAAAGAAGAGGTTTCCCCATGGTGTATGGGGGAGCAAGTTGCAAGTCTTCATCAAGCGAGTGCATGGAAGAGAAATCAAGAAAGGTGTTCCATTTTGAGGTGTAGAAGATCGTCATCATCAAGATCAAGTGGAATATTCACAAGGAAAATGTATGATCTTGATAGGGTTTCTTTCTTACCGGTCTCATGGTGTTCGTTGTGGAGACTGGTTTATAGGATAGGTAACCGTACTATCAAGAGGGGCTCTCGAGTGAGTAACTCGATATATCTTTTGGAGAGAGCTCAAACCTTTGCATTATTAGCATCATCTTTATTGGTTTTTATTTGGATCTTATCCATGTGAGGTTCTAGAGCTTGTGGTAATATTCATAACAAGCTCTAGTTCATCGAAAACGGATTTCATATGCATTCTCTATTGTGTTTTCGATATTGGAGGTTTTACCGGTTTGTCTTTTAGAGATAGGTAAAACCTTCCATTATTTGGTTCTTACTCATGTGAGGATTTAGATCTTGTGTTAATCTACATGACAAGCTCAAGTTCGTCAAAAACAAATTTCATATGCATTCTCTATTGTGTTTTCGATGTTGGAGGTTTTACCGGTTCGTCTTTTTGAGAGAGGTCAAACCTTTCATCATTTTGTTCTATCCTACCTTGCCGTACTATGATGTTTTTCTGCATGATCTTGTAGATCTTATTGTCCTCTTTAAAACGATCCCAAGATCATCAAAATCGGAGTCCGGATGCAAAAGTTATGATTGTTTTCGTATTGGTCTTTCTGCCAGTTTTTGTAAGACCGGAGATTCCGGACTAAATCTCTGGTCTATCTCCGGACCGCATACTATCTGGTATCCAGTTTGTCTCTATTTTTCCTAGGTACACCGGAGACTCCAAATCCAGTCCGGAGACTCCGGACCGGGCGATTCCTGGGCCTAACGGTTGGATTTTTAGGAACCTATTTAAGGGGACCTTCTTTCCCAATGGTTCCTTAGCTCTCCTGCAAGTTTTCCCCCATCATTGTTGACCCCTGGAAGCTTGCTATCTCTCAATCCCTCCAATGATTCTTGCACCTTCTTGAGGGAAAAGAGAGAGAGGGGATCTAGATCTATAACTCCACCAATCAATCTCCCCTCTAAGTGAGGGGAATATCTTGGAATCTAGATCTTTGAGTCTTTTATGGATTTCATCCATTGTTCTTCCTCTCTTATTCCCCATAAGCTTTTATAGCTTTGGTGGAATTTGGGAGAGAAGGACTTGAGAACTTCTTGTGTTCTTTCTATTGCATTTAGTGCATCGGTTTGAGTTCTTGGCGAGGATTCTATTGGGTGAAAGTGAGAAGCTTTTTACTCTTGGGTTCTTGGAACCCTAGAAGGTTTAGTTGTTTTGCAGGTTGGTGGATTACTTGGGGCCTCCAATTAAGTTGTGGAGCTTTCCCAAGTTTGTTTGTTGGGAGCCTCCAATTGAGTTGTGGAGAAGTGCCCAAATCTTGTGAGAGGTTTCGGATTGCCACCGACAAGTGCACTGATATTGGAAGTGTGGATCGATCCCGTTGGGGTGAGATTCATAGGAGAACAAGGGAGGCCTTTTGTGGCATTGGTGGTTTTAAACCACCCCCTCTCCAAACAATACGTACTCCATTATTGAGAGGAACTCAGTAAAACATCGTCGTCTCCTCGTGCCTTGGTTATCTCTTTACCCGAGCTCTTACTTATGCACCTTACTTTGTGATAGCCTTCGTGCTTGAAGTCTATATATTGCTATCACATAGTTTCTTGTCTTGCTTAGCATAGGTTGTTGGTGCACATAGGTGAACCCTAGTTGATCTAGGTTTTATGCTTGACAAAGTAAACGCTAGTTTAATTCCACCTTTGTTGAGCCACTCTCGTAAAAGTTTTAAACTGCCTATTCACCCCCCCTCTAGGAGACATTCATGATCTTTCAATTGATATCTGAGCCCGGTCTCTTGATGACTGCAAGTGCATAGACCAATTGTAGCTAGTTTCGAAGTAAAGATATCGAACCCGCAGAGAGCTATTGGTAAAGGCTTTATGCCCCTCGTTACTCTCTACCAAAGAATACTTATAAGTTGTCTTTGATCTCAAGTAAAGGGTATTTGAATGGTTTATGGTTGTTTGCAGAAAAGTAATTAAAACAAGTAAAAGTAAACAAGTAACAAGATTGTGTGAAAGCGTGGTTGAACTCAATAGGGCTAAAACGATCTCAAGGATGTAGGATACACCACTAGTATAGTATTATTGTTATATGTAATCTACATAACATACTTCTTATGTCATGATATGTGTGGAGAGAGCCCCATAATAAGATGTTCACGACAAGGCTCGTAGTAAGCCACTTTGTTAAGCCAAGTGTGAGGTCACCTCTAAATAAACACTGTGATGTCTGAGAGCAATCACCCATACAAAACCACCTTAATTAAGGGTTTCCCCATGGATATCGTAATTAGCTTAGGGATTCCCTCTTTAATCCCCCTTTGACCGTGTAGGTTACGAGCCAACGCCAATCTTTCACGGGGCATTCCAGGTACGCTCCAAGACACATCCAAAGGGTTTCTTCCTCCCTTTAGTCCTGAAGGAAAATGATATGTGGTCGACTTCACATATCATCTAAAGAGAGAAATCAAACATAAATCATAAATATATCATAGACAAGCAAATCATATGGACACAAGAATAGATCATCTTTATTACTAGTTCATAATGGTGCTAGGGTTTCTCCATGTCCCCAAGAACAAAGGAACTACTCACTTATGGAAACAATCATCAACATCATCATAATCAAATGGATGGATAAAAGTACGATGGTAGATCTAATGCAAACCATAATTGGATTTGAAATTACAAAGAGATCTCATAGATGAAAGATGGGAGTGACGGTGGTGATGAAGATGTAGCGGTCGATGATGAAGGGCATGATGCGTTGTTCTCCAATGATCCGTGAAGCAGCCGTGATTTTACTCCAGCCAAGTTCCTCCTTCAGATCCCTCTTGGGTGTGGTGTTTCGTGGTTTCTGGTGGCTATGAATGTCGGATCTCCCTATCATCTTCGCCAGGAGAAACTATTTGACGAGGCGGCCACGATGGCGCCTGGTACGGGAGGGCTCCGCCCGTACTAGTGCTCGTTAATGATACTGGTGCCTCCTCCTTATTTATTATTCTTCCAGGTGCAAAGGTAAATTCATAAAATAACTTTTATCACTTAGAAATATCATATAATTACACAATATGACAACTCTAATTGATATGTTCATATATGACTCCATGATTTCGGATCCTGTTGAAACAAGAACGAAATAGCGCACGTAGGCACAGTGAAATACCAAAATCCCTACTCTATTTATGCAAAAACAAAAGGTAAATATGCTTCAATTTTGGACGCATCAACTCCCCCAAGCTAGGCTCTTGCTCGTCCCCGAGCAAGATGGTGGCTTGTGGACAAGAACATCATGTTATTCATGATCATTTTCTTTTTCTCTCTCTATCTCTTCCCCCTATTTTTCTATGTTTGATTATTTTGATAGCTGCTTTCTTCTTTTCTTTTGATACTTGAATGTCTATATTTTCACTTACTCCCTTTTTTCCTTTTCTTTTTAGCAAGATATTTGATCATGCTCACTACTTCAATGGCTTTCAAAAACTCTAAATTATAATATGCTACCAAAATTCTTCTTCTCATAACTTAATCAATACTTATATTGGTGTGGAAGTCCCTAAAATTATGACAGCGGTACAAGTATCATAACACTCAACCTAGTTCAATCATCCAATATAATAATCATGAATCAAACACAACTTCAATTATCATAAAGTCTCATAACTCAACGGATATAATTCTTCTCTTGAACAAGGGAACTCGAAGTTGATGGAACTAATGCAAATTCGGAAACATAAACCTAACCATGTGTATAGAAAAGTAAATATGCAAAAACTGTAAGATAGATTACAAGGTTCTCATAGATCCCTCCAAGCTTGGAGTCAAGCCGGGTGGATCAAATAATCCCTTGGGATTACTTACTCCTTTTTAGGAGTAAAGAAGTCATCATCTTTCTCTTCTTCATCCGCCTTGAGGCTGCAAGCTTGGGTAATACACACAAATTGCATGGATATCTCTATGATGCCAACACGTAATTATATTAAATAGTAATATATGACTCCATGATTTGGGATCATGTTGAAACAAGAACGAAATAGCACACATAGGCGCAGTGAAATACAAAAATCTCTACTCTATTTATGCAAAATCAAAAGGTAAATATGCTTCAATTTTGGACGCATCAACTCCCCCAAGCTAGGATCTTGCTCGTCTTGAGCAATGTGGTGGCTTATGGACAAGATCATCATGTTCATGAGACATGAGACATTTCAATAAATGAGGCAGAAATTGAAGCAGGAGTACAACATCAGATATAGAGACAGGCCGGGGGTATTATCATAACCTTACACATTACATAACTTAGAGGCTTCCACACCTTTTCTAGTATCAATGAAATTATAAGAAGCTACTACGATTCAACATATCATATAATCACGGAGTTTAGAGATATATAGTACTAAGTTCAGTAGTGAAGATTCATGATCATTTTCTTTTTCTCTCTATCACTTCCCCCCTTTTTTCTATGTTTGATTCTTTTGATAGCTGCTTTCTTCTTTTCTTTTGATACTTGAATGTCTATATTTGCACTTACTCCCTTTTTTCCTTTTTCTTTTTAGCAAGCTATTTGATCATGCTCACTACTTCAATGGCTTTCAAAAACTCTTAATGATAATATGCTACCAGAATTTTCTTCTCATAACTTAATCAATACTTCTATTGGTGTGGAAGTCCGTAAAATTATGACAGCTGTACAAGTATCATAACACTCAACCTAGTTCAATCTTCCAATATAATAATCATGAATCAAACACAACTTCAATTATCATAAAGTCTCATAACTTAACGGATATAATTCTTCTCTTGAACAAGGGAACTCGAAGTTGATGCAACTAATGCAAATTCGGAAACTTAAACCTAACCATGTGTACAAAAATGTAAATATGCAAAAGCTGTAAGATAGATTACAAGGTTCTCATAGATCCCCCCAAGTTTGGAGTCAAGCAGGGTGGATCAAATAATCCCTTGCGATTACTTACTCCTTTTTGGGAGTAAAGAAGTCATCATCTTCCTCTTCTTCATCCGCTTTGAGGTTGCAAGCTTGGGCAATACACGCAAAACGCGTGGACATCTTTATGATGCCAACACGTAATTATATTAAATAGTAATATATGACTCCATGATTTGGGATCTTGTTGAAACAACAACGAAATAGCGCACGTAGGCGCAGTGAAATACAAAAATATCTACTCTATTTATGCAAAAACAAAAGGTAAATATGCTTCAATTTTGGACGCATCAAATCCCCCAAGCTAGGCTCTTGCTTGTCCCAAGCAAGATGGTGGCTTATGGACAAGATCATCATGTTCATGAGATACGAGACATTTCAATAAATGAGGCCGAAATTGAAGCAGGAGTATAACATCGGATATAGAGACACGTCAGGGGTATTACCATACCCTTACACATTACATAACTTAGAGGCTTCCGCACCTTTTCCAGTATCAATGAAATTATAAGAAGCTACTAGTGATTCAACATATCATATAATCACGGAGTTTAGAGATATGTAGCACTAAGTTTAATAGTGAAGATTCATCATCATTTTTGTTTTCTCTCTATCTCTTCCCCCTTTTTTCTATGTTTGATTCTTTTGATAGCTGCTTTCTTGTTTTCTTTTGATACTTAATGTCTATATTTTCACTTACTCCCGTTTTCTCCTTTTCGTTTTAGCAAGCTATTTGATCATGCTCACTACTTCAATGGCTTTCAAAAACTCTTAATTATAATATGCTACCAGAATTCTTGTTCTCATAACTTAATCAATACTTCTATTGGTGTGAAAGTCCCTAAAATTATGACAGCTGTACAAGTATCATAACGCTCAACCTAGTTCAATCATCCAATATAATAATCATGAATCAAACACAACTTTAATTATCATAAAGTCTCATAACTCAATGGATATAATTCTTCTCTTGAACAAGGGAACTCGAAGTTGATGCAACTAATGCAAATTCAGAAACTTAAACCTAACCATGTGTACGGAAAATTAAATATCCAAAACTTGTAAGATAGATTACAAGGTTCTCACAGATCCCCCAAGCTTGAAGTCAAGCCAGGTGGATTAAATAATCCCTTGCGATTACTTACTCCTTTATAGGAGTAAAGAAGTCATCATATTTATCTTCTTCATCCGCCTTGAGGCTGCAAGCTTGGGCAATACATGCAAATTGTGTGGACATATCTATGATGAAAACACGTAATTCTATTAAATAGTAATATATAACTCCATGATTTGGGATCATGTTGAAACAAGAATGAAATAGCGCACGTAGGCGCAGTGAAATACAAAAATCCCTACTCTATTTATGCAAAAACAAAAGGTAAATTTTGATTCAATTTTGGATGCATAAACTCCCCCAAGCTAGGCTCTTGCTCGTCCCCGAGCAAGATGGTGGCTTATGGACAAGATCATCATGTTGATGAGACACGATACGTTTCAATAAATGAGGCAGAAATTGAAGCAGGAGTACAGCATCGGATATAGAGACACGTCGGGGGTATTACCATACCATTACACATTACATAACTTAGAGGCTTTCACACCTTTTCCAGTATCAATGAAATTATAAGAAGCTACAAGTGATCCAACATATCATATAATCATAGAGTTTAGAGATATGTAGCACTAAGTTCAGTAGTGAAGATTCATGATCATTTTAATTTTCTCTCTATCTCTTCCTACTTTTTTTTCTATGTTTGATTCTTTTGATGGATGCTTTCTTCTTTTATTTTTATACTTGAATGTCTATATTTGCACTTACTCATTTTTCTCTTTTTATTTTTAGCAAGCTATTTGATCATGCTCACTACTTCAATGGCTTTCAAAAATTCTTAATTATAATATGCTACCAGAATTCTTCTTCTTATAAATTAATCAATACTTCTATTGGTGTGGAAGTCCCTAAAATTATGACAGTTGTACAAGTATCATAACACTCAACCTAGTTCAATCATCCAATATAATAATCATGAATCAAACACAACTTCAATTATCATAAAGTATCATAACTCAACAGATATAATTCTTCTCTTGAACAAGGGAACTCGAGGTTGATGCAACTAATGCAAATTCGTAAACTTAAACCTAACCATGTGTACGGAAAAGTAAATATGCAAAAACTGTAAGATAGATTACAAGGTTCTCACTGATCCCCGAAGCTTGGATTCAAGCGGGGTGGATCAAATAATCCCTTGCGATTACTTACTCCTTTTTAGGAGTAAAGAAGTCATCATCTTCCTCTTCTTCATCCGCCTTGAGGATGCAAGATTGGGCAATACATGCAAATCGCTTGGACATCTCTATGATTTCAACTTTCCTGCAAAAATCTTAAGCCTAGAGTTGTAAAGCAAAACTTTATCTCCGGTTTTAAATCCCTTGCCCTCTAGCTTTCTGTCATGCCACTTGTTAACCATTTCTTTAAATATTCTATTGTTTTGATGAGCCTCATTCCCGAGTTCATCTAAAGCATGAATGTCCAAGAGTCATTTTCCCCTGCAGTTTTAAAGTCAAAATTCATAGTTTTGATAGCCCATCGGGCCTTATGCTCGAGTTCTAATGGAAGGTGACAATTTTTACCGTAAACCATTTTTTTATGGTGTCATTCCCATGGTGTTCTTGAATGCCGTGTGATACGCCCACAATGCATCATTAAGCTTCAAAGCCTAGTCTTTTCTTGACCTATTCACCGTTTTCTAGAGTATGACCTTAATTTCTCTGTTAGATAATTTCACTTGTCCACTGGTTTGAGGATGGTAAGGCGAGGCTACCCGGTGGTCTACTCCATATTTTTGAAGTATCTTTTCAAAAGTTACCTTCATAAAATGAGTTCCACCGTCAGTAATCAAAAATCAAAGTACTCCAAACCTGGGGAAGATGATGTCCTTGACCATCTTAATGGAAGTGGCTACATCTGCATGAGCTGTGGGTATAGATTCAACCCATTTAGTAACATAATCAACATCAACAAGAATATGAGTATAACCGTTAGAGGGAACAAATGGTCCCATAAAATCTATTCCCCAAACATTGAATGGCTCTATTACTAAGTTAAATTTCATATTCATTTCTTTTCTTTTTCCTATATTACTCATACGTTGACATGCATCACAATTTTTAACATATTCATGAGAGTCTTTGACTAGTGTAGGCCACTAGAAACCTGACTGTAAGACTTTGGCTGCAGTGCGATTACCAGCATGGTGCCCACCGTAGGGACTATCGTGACAAGCTTTAAGGATGTCTTTCACGTCGTGCTCGGGCACACATTTCCATATTATCCCGTCTATGCCATGTCTATATAGGTAAGGGTCATCCCAAAAGTAATGTTTTAGATCATTGAAGAATTTCTTTCTTTGATTGTAATCCATTCTTTTTGGTAAAAACTTGCCTACTAGGAAATTAGCGTAATTTGCAAACCAAGGATCGTGAGATTCTACAACTGCAAGGTATTCACCCGACATAGACTCGTTAATAGGGATAGGATCCTCCATGAATCCTTCCATTTGTGACAAATGGTCGGCCACAGGGTTATCCTTTCCCCTCCTATCTACTACTAGCAAATTCCCGTGCGTTGCTACGGGTTGATATTTATTAAATATCTTTTAGTCCAAGGAGAATTTAATAGCTGGAAATCTTGTTTTGTCGATGAAATGAAGCGTTCTTGTCAGGTCATACTGTAAAAATGCTTGTTGGATAGGGAATTTTATCATGCTAGTCCCATGCAACACCCAAGGAAAAAATTCGGAAGAGAAAAGACAGTAAATTACTGATTTTTTCGATTTTCGATGCTTCTGTGCGTTTCTACAGGTTGACCGTGATTGCTGATTACTATGGATTGATTGTAATTGTTGATGCGCTCTACTAAGAAGAAATTGTGTCCAACATCAAACGTGCGCCCACATGATTGTGTCGAGTTTGCAGAATAGAAAGCCAAAGCAATATCATCGTCTATGCCTCACAGACACACCACCCAAACAAACAAGCTTCCCTTGTAGATAGTGTTGGGCCTCCAAGTGCAGAGGTTTGTAGAACAGTAGCAAGTTTCCCTTAAGTGGATCACCCAAGGTTTATCGAACTCAGGGAGGAAGTGGTCAAAGGTATCCCTCTCAAGCAACCCTGCAATCAAGATACAAGAGGTCTCTTGTGTCCCCAACACACCCAATACACTTGTCAGGTGTATAGGTGCACTAGTTCGGTGAAGAGATAGTGAAATACAAGTAATATGGATGATTATAAGTGGTAATTACAATCTGAAATAAGAGTGGTAGCAAGCAAATATGTAACAAGACTGATTGTAAACGGTGTTTCAATGCTTAGAAACAAGTCCTAGGGATCATACTTTGACTAGTGGACACTCTCATATAAATATCTTCTCTTCATTATGCTACCCGGAACTACTCTTCGGTTGGACGATGTAGGGCTATAACAGCACACCTTAAAGTTCGCATTCCCCATCTAGATAACCCCTCACTGTCACCTTGAGCGCTAGATGGTTCCAACAAACACCACAATCTCATAGAGACATCAAACTCAAATTATACTCATGATAAGTATTTCTGTAACTTTAGCCAAAGTGCCACACGGTGTGCGCACTGTCAACTTCACACACGTGGGGATAAGCAGAGATTAATTAAAGCACTTGAGTAGCAGAATAGATCTATAGACTACAAAGCTCATGATCTCATAAGATCACGCATAGAGAGAGAGATGAACACATAGTTACCAGTAGAGCCCTTAGCCTCGAGAGAGAACTACTCCCTCCTCATCATGGAAGTCAGCAACATCGATGGAGATGGCTGATGTCTACGCACTTCTATTCTTGTAGACAGTTGTTGGGCCTCCAAGTGCAGAGGTTTGTAGGACAGCAACAAGTTTTCCTTTAAGTGGATCACCCAAGGTTTATCAAACTCAGGGAGGAAGTGGTCAAAGGTATCCCTCTCAAGCAACCCTGCAATCAAGATACAAGAAGTCTCTTGTGTCCCCAACACACCCAATACACTTGTCAGGTGTATAGGTGCACTAGTTCGGCAAAGAGATAGTGAAATACAAGTGGTATAGATAATTATAAGTGGTAACGGTGCCATAAAATAGCTTGATGGCGTGAAAGATACTAAAGGCAAACTGAAATAAAGATGGAAGCAAGCAAACATGTAACATATCTAGTTGCAAAAGGTGTTTCAATGCTTAGAAACAAGGCCTAGGGATCATACTTTCGCTAGTGAACACTCTCATAAATATCTTGTCTTCATGATACTACTCTCAACTACTCTCCGGTTGGACACTCTAATCCATGGTAGGGCTATAACAGCACACCTCAAAGTAAGCCTTTCCCATCTAGAAAACCCCACACTGTCACCTTGAGCACTAGATGGTTCCAACAAACACCACAATTTCATAAAGACATCCAACTCCAAATATAACTCATAACAAGTATTTGTAATCTCTAGCCTAAGTGCCACCATGGTGTGCATGCTGTCACTTTCACACACATGGGGAGAGCAGAGATCTATGAAAGCACTTGAGTAGCAAGGTAGATCTACTTGGTTACAAAGCTCATGATCTCAATAAGATCACGCATAGAGAGAGAGATGAACACATAGATACCAGTAGAACCCTTATCCTCGAGGAAGAACTACTCCCTCCTCATCATGGGAATCAGCAACGGCGATGGAGATGGTGGTGCAGATCGATGGAGATGGCTCCGGGGGTAGTTCCCCGTCCCGTCAGGGTGCCGCAATAGAGACTTCTGTCCCCCGAATCTCCCCTTCGGTGGCGGCAGCGCTATGGAACTTTTCGTGGATTTCTGATTGACGACTTAGGGTTTTTGCATTGGGAGGCATCTTATAGGCGAAGAGGCAAGGTCGTTGGGAGGCTAGGGGGCCCACACCATGCCCTGGCGCGGCCAGGGGGACCCACGCCTAGGGGTGGTGTGGCCACCCTGTGGCCCCCTTCGTCTCTCCTTTTGGCTCCGTGAGTCTTCCGAGAAAATAACAACTTTGGCTTTTGTCTGGTCCAATTCCGAGAATATTTATTTTCTGACTTTCCTGGGACCAAAAACAGCAGAAAACAGGCAACTGGCACTATGGCATCTTGTTAATAGGTTAGTCCAAGAAAGTGTATAAAAATACTCCAAAGTGTGGACGAAACATAAGAAAGTAGATAAAAACCAAGAATGGAACATCAAAAAATTATAGATACGTTACTAACGTATCAACATCCCCAAGCTTAACTCTTGCTCTTCCTCGAGTAGGTAAGTGATAAAAAGAAAGAATAATTTTTGAGGTGACATGCACCATCATAAACTTGATCAAAGTATTTATAAAACATTGATAGCTGGGATCATAGTACTTCAACATAGCATGAACGATAAAGTTCTAAAAATACGACATAGCAACTATGTTGCAACATGAAAAGGCACAAACAAAAGATTCATGAATAACAATGATTTGCAAGACGTTTGTTTGTTTCACATAAAGAAAACATAGCATAGTGGCATTCAGCTTGTCCCTCATAGAGTAGCAAACATAAATGCATAGGACACCTTCAAAGTTCATAAGAGTGACTAGATACAAATAGTTTAAAACAAGTAATATCAAAGTTATGCATCAATCAACAAGTCTTGGGACAATGCACACAGAACTAAGAATGTCCACTATGCTCTCAAAGTAGGTGCATAAAGATAGAAGGTGGAGACTCAACATAAAAGTAAAAGGAAGGCCTTCATAGAAGGAAGTAGGGATTCAAGTTTCATAAAGAGCTTCCAAAAATTATGGTACTTATTAGCTTTCAGCTCTCATTGCCCCTATCATAAGCATCTTGAAGTGATTAAGGTTAAAGTGAACAAACTATGGAGTATATGCTTGACGAAGTATAAGTTGGAAATCTCATGTCCCTTGAATACGAGGGCCGCTCCTCATGCTACTCAAGTTTAGTTACCGGTAAGTTCTTGTCATAGTAAGTATATGTGTATCATAGAGAACCGCCAACGGGGTACCCCTTGCCTGATGATACGGAAGAATCCCCATATCAAAATGACAAGGCAAGTAGACAACGAGCATCTCAGCAATCTTCTTATTTACCATGGGAAAATGGTGCTTTTTTTCTCTTTCCTCTTTTCTCATATCTCTTTTTTTTCTTTTTCTCTTTTTTCTCAATATCTGACTCTTTTTTATAAGAAGAATGCTTCATAGACAGCTCATTATGGTTACACTGCAGGTTTCCACCATGACAGCATGGATTAGACCGGCGGCCCAGGCGTTTGTCTAACACACATACATAACTCCATGGACTTACAAGCTCCCCTTTCATTTCACACCGATGACATCCATATACAAAAGAGCATGATATCAACTAGGTACAAAGTACAAGTGCAATGTTGAAAGTGTTCCCCATGACAGCATGGTTCTGCTAATCCCCAACATATAAGTGCAAGCATATACAACATAGACGACACAATGGTTCAAGTTTATTAAGGGCAACAAAAGTAAAGTGTGCCATCAAGTTCGTGAGATCTTTAATCACTAGTTTTCTCATAACAAGTTTAATTCGGATGGTAGAAAAAACATGAATATACTTGGAATACCAAATGGTAATAGGTAGGTATGGTGGACTCTTTGGAATAACTTGGTTTTAGGAGTTTGATGCATGAGTGGAACTCATACTTGGTTATGGAGGCTAGCAAAAGACTGGGAGCGACCAACTAAGAGAGCAATAATGGCCATAATCATGCAGAGCGACAAAACATCATTAATCAAAGCATAAAGTGATATTACAAGTTGAAAACTAAAGGATCATAAAGGCTATGGTGACTTGGGATAGTCATAACATGGTGTGAGCATGCACCAAGTCAACCCAAATAAAGCATCAAAGGAGAATACCACAATATTATACTTTACTATGCTAAAACAATGCATGATTCTTTCAAAGGCACATTAAGAAATATCAATTGTTTATAACATGTCATGCTACAGCAAAGATAACTAAGCATAAATCCAAAACAATATCAAGCATGGCATGACAAAGCATAGGCCACAGTCAAAAACAAGCTCTCTTTACCACTTAAGCATGAACTTTCCTACTCTTTTTCCAATCCAAACCAAACTATTTGAAAACCAATGCATGAAAGAGGGGGTCCAACCAATTTATTCAACAAACTAAGAAAACTAAGCAAAACTAAAAATCAAAACAAAAATGAAAAAGAAGACGCTCCAAGAACAACACAACTATACATGAAACAATAAAAATGAAGTGTTTGGAAGAAACCAAGGATTTTTATGAAGAAGGGGATGCCTTGGGCATCCCCAAGCTTTGACGCTTTTACTTCTTGGATATTTCTTGGGGTGACACGGGTGGCATCCCCAAGCTTGAGCTTTAGTCCATTCTTCATATCATTACATCATTCTCTCCCTACACCTGAAATTTTTCCTTCATACAAAACTTCACACAATCTTTATTAGCAACATTAGTGCACTCAAGATAATAGGTCTTAAGGTTCAGTTCTAACACCAACAAACTTCCATTAGAACACTAGCTAATGAAGCACTTTCCTCAAAAAGCTCAATTCCCCAAAATAACTCAAAAGGGAACCAACAAGAAGCAAATGTAGAAAATGGAAGAAATCTGTCAAAATAGACCAGCAGGTAAAGACGAATTTTTTATAAGACCTTCTGTTGCTCAAATCAAAAAGTGTTGAACTAACAAAAGTTAGATAACAACCTGGGTCAGAAGCACAAAAATTCACGCCTCAAAATGACATACAGAGATTTTACACGAATGTTTACAGCGAAGCACAAAAATCAGTTTCGGGACAACAACTTTCCCAAGCATTACTTCTCTCTCATTAGAGCTTACTCTTGGCACAAAAACCACACAAAAATGATAAGGAGAGGTTATTACTGAGGTAATAACTTCCAAGACTCAACTAAAACTTTTGGTTTATCTCCCAATAAGTACTTTTCTTTAACGCCTTTAAGTTAGGCATAGAAAGCTTGAGGAGATGCTCACATAAGAAATATGAATTGAAGTAAAAGAGAGCATCAAGAAGCAAATTCAAAACACATTTAAGTCTAACCCACTTCCTATGCATAGGAATCTTGTAAAGAGACAAGTCATGAAAGCACAAAGCAACAAGCATAGGAAAGCAAAACAAGTGCAACTTCAGAATTTTCAACATAAAGAGGGGGAACTTAATATTGTTGAGATACATAAAACCATGTTTCCCTCTCTCATAATAACTTTCAGTAGCATCATGAATAAAATTAACAATATAACTATCACATAAAATATTCTTATCATGAGCCACATGCATAAAAGAATTAATACTCCCCACATAAACATGGTCATTCTTATTAATTGTAGTGGGAGAAAATTCAACCAAATAGCTATCATTATTATTCTCATCACCATAATCATCTTATATAGGAGGCATATTGTAATCATAATTATTTTTATCCTCAATAGTAGGTAGACTAAAAATATCATATTCATTATTGCAATCATCATATATTGGAGGTATAGTATCATCATAAGCAATAGAATAGTTATATTCCAAAGTGTGTTCGTTTGTAAACATATCATCATTGGAAGGAACATGGATAACACTAATAGTACAGTAATTATTAATATCATTATTTTCAGAATTGGTACCGAAGAGATTTTCAATATCAAAAGTAGTGTGCTTTTCCCAATCATGATCACTACTATAGGTAATAGGCATAGGAACATCATCGAGTTTAGACTCATCAAAAACTATAATAGGAGCAACATGCTTAGGGGAAAATACCGTTTCCTCTCTCCTTTTACTCCTCTTCTTCTTTTTCTTCTTCTCTTTAGGAGGGAGAGGCTTGAAAGGAAGCTTCTCCATATACCCTGGTTCATTGTTAGAGACAATAGAAGAAACTTTGGAGGATTCCTCCTTTTCATTAATAAGACCAAAACACATATTAGTCATGTCATATTTTGGTAAGATCTCATCTTTTCTAATATTTTGTATGTAACTATTTGTGTGGAAATTATCAACACAATAAAGATGACAACCATGCATGACACTATTTATACCAAAAGCACTCATATCTACCAAAGAAGTTTTTCTTGATAATTCTTCACACCCCAAAAATAATGTAAGTTCATCAAGCTAATTAGGAGTGATCATGTCATCACAATAGAAACTTGCAGTACTCATTGGATTAGATGGGCTATTATTATGGCCTGAGCATTGAAAATTGAAATGACCCACTTCAAAGCAAAGTTCACAAATAAAAGGATAAAGGGCACAAACTTTTTTACCAAGATCATTTAAAGACCTATACCACATTCTAGTTTTTTCATTCCTGTGGGTGATACAATATTCTTCTTCAATTTGATTATTCTCACAAGGTCTATGTATTCCACAAAAATTAACATGCTTATAAGAAATAGTACTTTCAGAGGTTTGAGCATGTTTATTGCTATCATTAATAACAATTTCATTTTCCATGCAAGTGTCTTTAAAAGGCTCATGATACATGTCCCATTTTTCTCTAGGAGCATTAATATGAGAAGCAAAGGCTCTAAAACAATCAACAAGAATTTGAGGATTAAGACCATATTTAGCACTAAGCTCTTGAAAATCAACAGTTTCAGCAAAAGACTTAATGCAGTCATACTCATAGTTTATACCTAGTTCCTTACCTTTGTCGTTATCCCAATCTTCGGTATTGCTTTGAATTGTTTCAAGAAGATCCCACTTAGCTTTGACCTCCTTACTTGTGAAGGATCCCTCTAAACAAGTATCTAGATAGTCCTTGTAATGTCCTGGAAGCCTTGCATAGAAATTATTAATAACAATATTACTGGGGAGCTCATGAATGGGACATTTGAGCATTAGTGACTTCAATCTCCCCCATGCTTGGGTAATACTTTCTCCATCATGTGGATGAAAATTATAAATGTAATTCCTATCTTTATGAGTTTCATGAGGAGGATAAAATTTAGAGTAAAAAAGAGATTCAAGTTCCTTCCACTCCAAATGATGAGGATCATCTAGTAGCTCATACCACTTCCTTGCTTTGCCCTTAAGTGAAAAAGGGAATAGCTTCCTCTTAACTTGGTTCATTGAAATACCTGCACACTTGAATAACTCGCATAATTCGTGTATAAAGAGTAAATGATCACCAGGATGGACAGTTCCATCTCCAAAATAACATTTATTCAAAGCATGTTCAACAATTTTTATAGGTATTTTAAAAGAGATGCTTTCAGTATGTGGATTTAAAATATCACAAGTATCATTAGAATTAGCACATATGGGAGATAAAGTATCATTAGAGCAATTTTTCTTCTTTAAAGTTGGGGAACTAAAAAGATCATTTTCATAAAAACTAACTTCCCCAAGCTTAGACTTTTCCATAGCATTAGCAATAATGGTGTCCAAAGAATTCATACTAACAACATTGCTATTAGCATGCAAATAAAGTTCCATAGGGTTTTAAATTTTCTCTTCAAACACTTCATGTCCTAACTCAATATAAATACTATAAAGCTCTATAATTTTGTTGTTGTTTTCCATTAAGCCTAACTAGTGAAAATAAAAACAAAACAAAAAGACAAAATTGCAGAATCTAAAGGAAATAACTTCGAGCACTCACACCGGAGGATGTGAGTACCTTTTACCTTACCTCCTCGGCAACGGCGCCAGAAAATACTTGCTGGCGTGTGGTTGACATGGGAGCTTCTTCTTCTTCAGTCCCCGGCAACGGCGCTAGAAAATAGCTTCATGTCTACGCACTTCTATACTTGTAGATAGTTGTTGGGCCTCCAAGTGCAGAGGTTTGTAGGACAACAGCAAGTTTTCCTTTAAGTGGATCACCCAAGGTTTATCGAACTTAGGGAGGAAGTGGTCAAAGGTATCCCTCTCAAGCAACCCTGCAATCAAGATACAAGAAGTCTCTTGTGTCCCCAACACACCCAATACACTTGTCAGGTGTATAGGTGCACTAGTTTAGCGAAGAGATAGTGAAATACAAGTGGTATAGATAATTATAAGTGGTAATAGTGCCAGAAAATAGCTTGATGGCATGGAAGATACTAAAGGCAAACTGAAATAAAGATGGAAGCAAGCAAACATGTAACAGATCTAGTTGCAAATGGTGTTTCAATGCTTAGAAACAAGGCCTAGGGATCATACTTTTGCTAGTGAACACTCTCATAAATATCTTCTCTTCATGATACTAGTCTGAACTACTCTCCGGTTGGACACTCTAATCCATGGTAGGCCTATAACATCACACCTCAAAGTAAGCCTTTCCAATCTAGAAAACCCCACACTGTCACCTTGAGCACTAGATGGTTCCAACAAACACCACAATTTCATAAAGACATCCAACTCCAAATATAAATGATGACCCACAAGTATAGGGGGTGTATCGCAGTATTTTCAATAAGTAAGAGTGTCGAACCCAACGAGGAGCAGAAGGTGCTGACTAGTGGTATGGATCAGGAATTCTCTGCAAATACTTAGCAAACGGATTTTTAGGGTTTTTTGATAAAGCAAGTAAACAAAGTACGAGTAAATAAAAGACAGTAGGAATAAATGCAGCAAGTGGCCCAATCCTTTATGCAGCAAAGGACAAGCCGGTTGTATTACTTAAGATGACCAAACATTCTCGAGGACACATGGGAAGACTGTCAAGTGCTTTCGCTTCATATAGTTGATTAATCTTCTTTAGCTTGCTAAGTGTTGTGTGGGTGAACCTGTGCTAATGTACCGACCTTCCTAGGACTAATACATACTTGTGATTATACCCCTTGCAAACATCCGTAAGTAAAAGAAAGTAATTAAGGTAGAAACCTAACCACAACTTTAAACTCTAAGACCCTTACGTCCCTTGTGCAATGGTTTCCTAACGGGGGTTCAGGTTTCTGTCACTCTGGCAGCCCCTACGATTAGTAGCCAAATATACAATGCATTCCCCTAGGACCATATAGGTGAAGTGTCATGTAGTCGACGTTCGCATGACACCACTAAAAGAAGTACAACACAACTTAAATATCAAACTATTGAATCTTTCTCAACACAATTCCACTACTAACAACATGACTTCTCCCATGTCCTCAAGAACAAAATGAAATACTCATAAGACATCATATGGATCATGATCAGAGATGGAATAATGATGTATAACAATCTGAACATAAACAATAATTTAATGGTTCACTCAATAGCATCAACTACAAAGAGTAATCAACACCGGGAAAGTTTCCCCTAAGAACTAATGCAAGATTCAACTCAATTGTTACAGCAATATGGAGATGGTGATGAGGGTGCTAATGGTGATGATGGTGGTGATGATGATGATGATCCCGATGAAGTCCATCTTGATGGTGGTGTTGGTGGCGATGATCTCCCCTCTCCGGGAAGGAATTCCCCCTGCAGAAATCTGTTTGTCGGAGAGATCATTCTCTCTCGGTGTTTTCCGCCCCGCAGAGGCGGCGGACTCTTTCTGTGGTCGCTCCCCGAGTCTTAGGGTTTCGGCAGGATGATGTACGCCAGAGGGGAGTGCCTGGAGTGGGCCAGGGTGGCCACACCACCTGCTGGCGCGGCCTAGGGCTTCCCACGCTAGGGGGTGGTGTGGGCCCCCTGTGGCCCATCTCCAGCCCCCCTTCAGGCTTCCGTCGTCTTCTGGAAAAATAGGATTTTCTATATATTTTCCCGGATTTTCTGATCTTCGTGAATTTTGCCTCCAAACAACACCTTTTCCATCAGAATCCTAACTGCAGCGGTCCATGCTCCAAAAGTCATTAACCATGCAAAACCAGATGAAATAACATAAGTATCACCTCTCAATACGAAATATATCAATGAATAATAGCGAATTATGACATAGAATAGTGATGCAAAATGGACGTATCAACTCCCCCCAAGCTTAGACTTCGCTTGTCCCCAAGCGAAACTGAGCTCAATAAACATGGCCTTAGGTTTATGGAGTGAAGAGTCGATAAAAGAATACGGACAAGAAGCATCACATTCATCAACTACATAGATCATAATAGAAGACAACTCACTATTATATAACTCAACTTGCAATGAGTAAAGGAAACACAATAAAGATACATAAAGTAAATCATAATTGGTAATGGCAAACTTAGCTCTTGGTCGAAGAATAGTTGATAATTTGCTGGAGTTCACAAATAACTGGTTTTTCAATGATAGCTTTCACAGTAGTAAACACCAAGATAAGAGCAATGTGCAAAACAAGGAACATAAGAAACATGATTGAATAAATCATCATATGAATGAATGAAACACAACAACTCAAAATACTTGCTGAGATAGAAGGGAGTAGGTTTACTGACTCAACTACAAAGTAAAAGAAAGGCCCTTCGCAGTGGGAAGCAGGGATGGCAAGTCTCATAAAGAGCTCCCAAAAATTATGATACTTACTAGCTTTCAGCTCTCATTGGCCCTATCATAGGCATCTTTTGGTGATTAAGGTTAAAGTGACACAACTAAGAGGATATGCTTGACAAGTTATAAATTGAAGTCCCATGCCCCTTACTTATGAGTACCGAACCTCATGCTACTCAACTTCAGTCACGAGTAAGCTCTTGTCATTGTAAATACATGTGTATCATTGAGAACCGCCAACGGGTACCCCTTGCACATGACACAGGAGCTATCCCATAATCAAAATGACAAGGCAAGCAGACAGTGAGCATCTCAGCGATCTTTTTATTTGCTATTTGCATAGGTTTTTATTGAGGATGCTTCATAGAATGCTCACTATAGTTATGCTGCAAGTTTCCACCATGATTAGGCAATGCTTAGGCTAGCGGTCTAGGCGTTTCTCTAACACACATATAAACTCCATGATCTTACAAGTTCCACTTTTATTTCACACCGCTGGGATCCATAAGCAAAAGAACATGATATCAACTAGGTACAAGTACCAATGAAGTGTTGAAAGCGGTCCCCATGATACATGGTTCTGGTAACTTTAACTCATAAAGCGCAAGCATATACGCAACAAAGAAGGACCCAATGGTTCAAGTTTATTAAATGCAAGAAAATAAAGTGTGCCATCAAGTTCATGAGAGCTTTAATCACTAATTTTCACATAACAAGTTTTAATTTGGGAGGTAGAGAAAACAAGAATTTACTTGGAATAACAATAATGCTACTAGGTAGGTATGGTGGACACAAATGGCAAAGGTTTTGGTTTAAAGGAGGTGGATGCACGAGAAGAATTCCCTCTCAGTACAGGTTTTTGGCTAGCAAGGCTGGGTAGCAAGTATAAGAGTTGAAGGAAACAACCAAACATACAAGTGATAAAGACAAACATGCAATCTTCCTTGGAAGCACAAAAGATCTTAACTAGAGAATACTAGACTTATGAGCAAATCAAGAAAGAAAGAAGATGAAATTATTTTTCTTTAAAGGTACTTTTATCTTTTCTTTCAAGTCTCAAAAATAGTGTTGCTACTGACCGAGCCAGGTTTGCCAAAACCAACTAAATTAAATCAACGATCCCAAAGTGATACCAATACTAACAACAAGATCAATCATATAACCATGAATTGAAAACTAATATAAGCTAAGCAAAAGAGCAAATGATAGAACTTCTCATTAATATTCCATAACGGAAACTCACACCAAGGGATACATATCTAACGAGAGAGGGGGCACTTCCATAATGCAAACCATCCTACATAATAACTCCTCTATTCATGATATGACTCTACTAACAAGGTAAAAAGATAGAAGATAGTGATATGATACCGCGACACTCCCCCAAGCTTGGAACAAACCAAAGGGATGCCAAACCTGCTGACGAATTACTCCTTCGGTGGTGGTGGTATCCTCTCGATGAGCTCTCTGATGAGTTTCCCCAGGTCCTCAATCTCGAAGGTGAGATTACGAATCAGCTGTGAGTTTTGCTCAATGCGGCTCATGATCATGTCGGGTTGAGAATTCCAGCTCTTGCTATTCTTTCCCCACTCTTCCTCCTTGAAGTCTTCTTTTCCTACATGGCTAGAACGAGGCAAATCCTAATTGGAGGGTAATTTCCCCTTGGGCATATTCTGGTATTGATGCTCATGGATAAGGGTATGGAAAGGATTCTTGGTGTGTGGAGGAAGTGACCGTGGAGCCAAACTGTGACGAGGAGCTTTCCCCCCAGTCTGCATCCGTGCAGTCCTTCTAACCCTAGCAGGTTTTGTCACCACTCTAATGCTTGCAATGGTAGTGCCGGTGTGCGGATGTTGGCCTTGCTCCTCTTCACCTTCATTCTTGATCTCCTTTTCCTTCCCGGGGTCTTGGAGGTCTTCCTCCATAGGCTCCTTCCCTTTATCCTTGGCAGACACCATTGTGCTTCTAAGCTTTCAAAGAATATGTCCTAGCAGAAACAAATCGAAACAAAAACACGACGAAAAATGATATACGAACCTCAGGGGATCCGGGGGATTATATATTACGAAGTTTCATATCAAAAGGAAGGTACTAGGAGAAAACGAGTCGGAGGCGGAGTCCGGGGTGGACTCACCACCTGGTGGCACGGCCAGGGGAGGGACCGCGCCACAGGGTGGTGTGAGCCACCCTGGCTCCGTTTCCGTCCCTTTTTTCGCTTTGTAGCTTTCCTTATTGACTAAAAACTGCAAAAATATAGTTGGATAGTATTTTCGCGGAACTTTTCTAACCAGAACTGTTATCTATTTGAAAACAGACTCTGCAGGTCTCTGAATTTGGTATCTAGTAGATTCTTCCAGAGTCATCACTTGAATAACATCAATATCTTCATGTTCATACACTTATTACTTGAGTCATAAAACCCTTCACTTCCTTATTACACCATTATCTCCATTTCCTGGAAATTTCTTTCACACAAAACTTCACACAGTTCTCATTAGCAACATTAGTATAAGTGAAGTGATAAAACCTTTTGAGTTCAACTTCAAGTGAAAACCATCAAAACATAAGCTACTGAAGCAACTCCTTCTGAAAACCCAAAAAGAATTAAAAAAGGAAATCGAATAAAGAAGCAAATGCAAGAGTGGCAAAATCTGTCAAAACAGACCAGCAGGTAAAGATAATTTTTTTAGAAAATCTTGTGTTGCTCAAATCAAAAAGTGCAAAACTAACGAAAGTTCAATAACAACCTGGGTCAGAAGCAAAAAAATTACAGCTCAATCCGACATACAGAGGTCTCTCATGAATTTTTACGGTGAAGCACAAAAATCTGTTTCGGGACAGCAACTTCCCCAAATATTACTTCTCTCTCATTAGAGGTTGATCTTGACACAAAAACCAAACAAAACAGATAAGGAGTGGTTATTACCGAAGTAATAACTTCCAAGACTCAAAGAAACAAAAACAAACTAAAAGCAAAAACAAATTGGGTTGTGTCCCAAAAAGCTCTTTCTTTATAGCCATTAAGATGGGCATGATAACTTTGAAGACGCTCTCATAAGAATATGAACTGAAGTGAAAAGGAGCATTAAGAAGCAAAAATACACATGTTTAAGTCTAACCCACTTCCTATGCAAGGGAATTTTGTAAACAAACAAGTTGTTGAAACTAGAGGCTACTTGCATAGGAAGGCAAAACAAGTGCAACATATAAACTTTCAGCATAAAACGAGGAAACTTGATATTATTGAGATACATAAGAACACTTTTCCCTCTCTCATAGTAACTTTCAGTATCATGCATAAACTTAACAATATAACTATCACAAGGGCCATCGTAACAATGATCACTTATCCTAACAGAAAACACAGGAATACTAGCTCTCATAACACTACTATGTGAAACAATATTAGAGGTATCCTTACAAAGGATAGTGTGTCCCTCTTCTACATATTTAGTGACAAAGTCTTTCACATTTGCTATTATAGGTTCATCAACCATTTGTTTATCAGGTTCAATAGCTCTAGTCGTACTTTCATTAACCATACTAGCTATCATAGAATGTTCCTTTATCTTAACTAGGAAAGGGATTTTCTCAATGTAAGGTTTAGGTAAGACATGATTAGCAGTATAAACTTCAGTATTTCTTGTAGGAACACTCTTAGAAATATCTTTATAAGGTTCATGATACTTATTCCACTTCTTTTTAGGCACTTCAATGTAGGAAGCAAAACCCTTAAAATAAGAAGCAATAGCTTGAGAGTCTAGACCATAAGCATTTTTAATATTTTAAAAGTCATCAGTTCCCATAAAAGATTCAATGCATTCATAATCATAATTTATACCTGACTTTCTACCTTTATCATTCTCCCATGCTTCAGCATTGTCTTGAATACGGTCCAGAAGATCCCATTTAGCTTCTTCTTCCATGCGAGTGAATGATCTAGCACAAGAAGCATCCAATAAATCCTTGTCATGTAGAGGGAGCCTTGCATAAAAGTTGTTGATAATAATATTGTTGGGGAGCTCATGAATGGGACATTTGAGCATTAGTAACTTCAATCTCCCCCAAGCTTGAGCTGTACTCTCTCCATCAAGAGGCCAAAAGTTGTATATTTGATTCCGATCTTTATGAATCTCACTAGGAGGATAAAACTTTGAATAAAAGAGAGGTACTATTTCCTCCCATTCCAGAGCTTGACTATTCTTTAGTAGCTTATACCATTCCTCAGCTCTTCCTTTCAGTGATAATGAGAATAACTTCTTCTTAACTTGATCTGTAGTAATACCTACACACTTGAACAACCCGCATAATTCGTGTATAAAGAGTAAATGATCACCAGGATGGACAGTTCCATCCCCAACATAATAGTTATCCATAACACGATCAATAATTCTTGTAGGTATTTTGAAAGCATCATTCTCAGCAGGTGGTGGTTTATCTACTACCTTAGCAGTGGTAGTAGCATTACAAAATAAGAAACTCAGCGAATTATCCATAACGAAAATAAAGCAACTAGTAGAAGTAAACAATACTCACAGTAGAAGTTTCCTTTACCAATTCCACTCTGCAATAGCGCTTCACTCCCCGGCAACGGCGCTAGAAAATAGTCTTGATGACCCACAAGTATAGGGGGTGTATCACAGTATTTTCGATAAGTAAGAGTGTCGAACCCAACGAGGAGCAGAAGGTGCTGGCTAGTGGTATGGATCAGGAATTCTCTGCAAATACTTAGCAAAAGGATTTTTAGGGGTTTTTGATAAAGCAAGTAAACAAAGTACGAGTAAATAAAAGACAGTAGGAATAAATGTAGCAAGTGGCCCAATCCTTTATGCAGCAAAGGACAAGCCGGTTGTATTACTTAAGATGACCAAATGTTCTCGAGGACACATGGGAAGACTGTCAAGTGCTTTCGCTTCATATAGTTGATTAATCTTCTTTATCTTGCTAAGTGTTGTGTGGGTGAACCTGTGCTAATGTACCGACCTTCCTAGGACTAATACATACTTGTGATTATACCCCTTGCAAACATCCGTAAGTACAAGAAAGTAATTAAGGTAGAAACCTAACCACAGCTTTAAACTCTAAGACCCTTACGTCCCTTGTGCAATGGTTTCCTAACAGGGGTTCAGGTTTCTGTCACTCCGGCAACCCCTACGATTAGTAGCCAAATACACAATGCATTCCCCTAGGCCCATATAGGTGAAGTGTCATGTAGTCGACGTTCACATGACACCACTAGAAGAAGTACACCACAACTTAAATATCAAACTATTGAATCTTTCTCAACACAATTCCACTACTAACAACATGACTTCTCCCATGTCCTTAAGAACAAAACGAACTACTCACAAGACATCATATGGATCATGATCAGAGATGGAATAATGATCTATAACAATCTTAACATAAACAATAATTCAATGGTTCACTCAATAGCATCAACTACAAAGAGTAATCAACACCGAGAAAGTTTCCCCTAAGAATTAATGCAAGATTCAACTCAATTGTTACAGCAATATGGAGATGGTGATGAGGGTGATGATGGTGATGATGGTGGTGATGATGATGATGATGATCCCGATGAAGTCCAGCTTGATGGTGGTGTTGATGGCGACGATCTCCCCTCTCCGGGAAGGAATTCCCCCTGCAGAAATCTGTCTGTCGGAGAGATCTTTCTCTCTCGATGTTTTCCGCCCCGCAGAGGCGGCGGAATCTTACTGTGGTCACTCCCCGAGTCTTAGGGTTTCGGGAGGATGATATATGCCAGTGGGGAGTGGCTGGAGTGGGCCAGGGTGGCCACACCACCTGCTGGCACGGCCTAGGGCTGCCCGCGCCAGGGGGTGGTGTGGGCCCCCTGTGGCCCATCTCCAGCCCTCCTTCTCGCTTCCTTCGTCTTCTGGAAAAATAGGATTTTCCGTATATTTTCCCGGATTTTCTGATCTCCGCGAATTTTGCCTCCAAACAACACCTTTTCCATCAGAATCCTGACTGCAGTGGTCCATGCTCCAAAAGTCATCAACCATGCAAAAACAGATGAAATAACATAAGTATCACCTCTCAATACGAAATATATCAATGAATAATAGTGAATTATGACATAGAATAGTGATGCAAAATGGACGTATCAATAACTCATAACAAGTATTTGTAATCTCTAGCCTAAGTGCCACCATGGTGTGCACACTGTCACTTTCACACACATGGGGAGAGCAGAGATCTATTAAAGCACTTGAGTAGCAAGGTAGATCTACTTGATTACAAAGATCATGATCACAATATGATCACGCATAGAGAGAGATGAACACATAGCTACCGGTAGAACCCTTAGCCTCAAGAGAGAACTACTCCCTCCTTATCATGGGAATCAGCAATGACGATGGAGATGGTGGTGGATATCGATGGAGATGGCTCCGGGGGCACTTCCCCATCCCGACAGGGTGCCAGAACAAAGACTTCTGTCCCCCAAATCTCCCCTTTAGTGGCAGTGATGCTGCGGAACTTTTCGTGGATTTCTGATTGACGACTTAGGGTTTTTGCATCGGGAGGCATCTTATAGGCGAAGAGGCAAGGTCGGTGGGCGGCCAAGGGGCCCACACCATGCCCTGGCGCGGCCAGGGGGGACCTGCGCCTAGGGGTGGTGTGGCCACCCTGTGGCCCCCCTTCGTCTCTCCTTCTGGCACCGTGAGTCTTCTGGGAAAATAACGACTTTGGCTTTTGTCCAGTCCAATTCCAAGAATATTCATTTTCTGACTTTCCTGGGACCAAAAACAGCAGAAAACAGGCAACTGGCACTATGGCATCTTGTTAATAGGTTAGTCCAAGAAAGTGTATAAAAATACTCCAAAGTGTGGACAAAACATAAGAAAGTAGATAAAAACCAAGCATGGAACATCAAAAATTATAGACAGGTTAGCAATGTATCAATGGCGGTGGAGTCGATGGAGATGGCTCTGGGGGTACTTCCCCGTCACGGCAGGGTGCCGGAACAAAGACTTTTGTCGCCTGAATCTCCTCTTCGGTGGCGGCGGTGCTGCGGAAATTTTTGTGGAATTCTAATCTTGTATCTAGGGTTTTCATCTCGGGGGGAATATATAGGCAAAGAGACGATGCTAGAGGTGGGCCAGGGTGGCCACACCACCTGGTGGCATGGCTAGGGGGACCCGCGCCAAGGGGTGGTGTGGGCCCCGTGTGGCCCATCTCCGCTCCTCCTTCTGGCCCCCTTTGTCTTCTAGAAAAATAGGAATTTCGGCTTTTGTTTCGTCCAATTCTGAGACTATTTCTTTACTAGTTTTTCTGAAAGCAAAACAACAGAAAATTGTCTAGCACTATGGCATCTTGTTAATAGGTTAGTACTAGAAAATGTGTAAAAATGCCTCAAAGTGTAGACAAAACATAAGATAGTTGATACAAAACAAGCATGGAGCATCAAAAATTATAGATACGTTTACGACGTATCAAGCATCCCCAAGCTTAACTCCTGCTCGTCCTCGAGTAGGTAAGTGATAAAAAGAATAATTTTTAAGGTGACATGCACCATCACAATCTTGATCAAGGTATTTGTAAAGCATTGATAGCCAGGATCAAAGTACTCTAAACATGAGCATGAAAGATAGAGTTCTAACAATAAGATATAGCAACTATGTTGAAAAAAATGAAAAGGTACAAACAAAAGATCATGAATAACAATGCATTGAAAGACGTTTGTTTGTTTCACATATAGAAAACATAATAAGAGTGGTAATAAGCTTGTCCTTCATGGATTAGTAGAACATAAATGCATAGGACACCTTCAAAGTTCATAAGGGTG
Organism: Avena sativa; assembly: GCA_916181665.1. Taxonomy (NCBI): domain Eukaryota; kingdom Viridiplantae; phylum Streptophyta; class Magnoliopsida; order Poales; family Poaceae; genus Avena; species Avena sativa. The sequence continues at coordinate 533,625,861 of OV702289.1, read as the reverse complement.
ACTAGATACAAATAATTTAAGAGCAAGCAATATCAAAGTTATGAATCAATCAACGAGTTTTGGGACAATGCAAATTAAACTAAGAATGACAACAATGCTCTCTTAATTGGTGCATAAAGATAGAAGATGGAGACTCAACATAAAAGTAAAAAAGAAAGGCCCTTCACAGAGGGAAGCATGGATTTCAAGTTTCATAAAGAGCTTCCAAAAGTTATGGTACTTATTAGATTTTAGCTCTCATTGCCCCTATCATAAGCATCTTGAGGTGATTAAGGTTAAAGTGACACAAATATGAGGATATCCTTGACAAGTTATAAGTTGAAAATCTCATTCCCCTTGCTTACGAGTACCGAACCTCATGCTACTCAACTTTAGTCACGAGTAAGTTCTTGTTGGGTTCCGTAGCAGAAAACAAAAAACATTCTATCTAGTCGAACACTAATACCAGGATCTATACTATGTAGACATAAGTAACGGAGAAGGGATTCGATATTCATACCTTTTAAGATCGAGGCATGCCTTACGCAGGAAGGCATATATTGATGAAGACGAGCAGCACTCCAAGTGTGGTGCCTCCGAAGTTCGTCACACGTTCGGTGTAGGAGACGTCAACTGGACTCCGATCCAGCCGAGCAACGGACGAAGTAGATAACGGATCACAGATCACACGACAGTAGTGTGAAGGTGGAGAACTCACCCACGAGGTCCTCCCCAATATTACGGAGAAGTCCTCAGTGGATGAGAGAGAGAGAATGAGAGGGAATGGGGTGACTCCAAAGGGGGAGGGGAGACCCCTATATATAGTGGGAGGAGGGGGGCGCACCACCCAGGGGCCAGGCGGTGTGGAACTAAACCCCACACCTTCTGGCCACCTAGGGGCAGCCGTCGGCCCTAGGTGGGCCCCATTGGGGCAGCCCACCAATCCCAGGCCAGCTGGCCTCCACTCCCTAGGCGCCTTGCCCTATTGGGCCTCCCTTCGGGTGAGGCCCATTAGCATAAAGGAGCCTTTAAAAATAAAATAAAATATATATTTAATATTAATTCTCCAATTAACATTCAAATACACATATTATATTATTCCTTCACTCAGGAACACCTTCTGGACCCCTTCCAATCTCCATCGGATGTTACCTGGAACTATTCCGATTTCTCTCTCTCTATTTCTCTTACGATACCTCATCTACCCTAAGCGTCCCTACCCTTAAGCATGACATCCTTCGGTTCGGAAACACTCCAGACATGATTGAGACCACTCTCACATCAATGATCAACAGAGGGACCTAGATGGCCATGTGACCCCCGTGCGTTTCACGAATACAATTGCTCAAACCGTGAGATAGTCGTTCCCCGTTCCCTTTGTCATTTGATACCTAATTCATTCGAGACTTGATCTTTGGTATCTCCATACCTTAGTTCGATCTCGTTACCGATGAACTTGTTTTCTCGTTCTCATGTCGTTGCATTCCGTGACCTAGTCACATGCTTGCAAGCTCCATTAATGCAACGTCACCGAGATGGCCACATGTATCTGTCTGTTACATGGACTAGACAAATCTTGGTCTTGATATGTACTCCTCTACACATTCCTTCGGAAAACCTAAGTGGCACCTTTTTGGTCACCCTGTTACGAGATGATTCTTGATAACCGTCTAAGCTTCTTCTGGAATGGTGATTTGCATTACCTCACAGTCAAAGGATCAGGTTGCGAGGTTCTCTGTGTTTTATCATCAATGGTGAACTTTGTAACTATATATCATTAAGATATAACGGTCGGATGTTTTTCTATCATGTTATTCAACCAATAACATGACCTCATTGTCAGTTGGCATAAATGCCCATGATCTTGAAACACAGACCATCCTCATGACTAATGAACTAGTTCACTAGAGGTAACTAGAGACACGGTTTGTTTACATACCACATGTGTATTAACGTTTCGTATTAACACAGTTATAGGACATTATGAAACGTATTATGAACATATAGGAGATATATCAAATAATACACTTTATTATTTGCCTCTAGGGCATAACTCCTTCAGTCTCCCACTTGCATTAGAGTATAAACAAAACTAGTTTACAATAGGCAGAAACCTAACACCAATGGAATCACGGTGTTGTTCGTTCTTTTCCAGATGGAGAGCTTTAGTCAAAGGATCTGCTACATTCAGTTCCGTATCTACTTTGAAAATCTTGACTTCACCTTCGTCAACATTCTGCCGGATGACGTGAAATCTAAGCTTGATGTGTTTGGCTGTGGAATGAGTTCTTGGTTCCCTTGCGTTTGCAATAGCACCCGTGCTATCACAATAGATCGTCACGGGGTCTTGCGCATTAGGAAAAACTCCCAGTTCGATGACAAAATTCCTTAGCCAAACATCTTCATTTGCTGCATCAGCCGCAACAATATATTCAGACTCCATTGAAGATTGTGCCACCACCGGCTGCTTCTTGCTCTTCCAGCTTATCGCCCCACCATTCACCAAGAAAACAAATCCTGTTTGAGACTTTGAGTCATCATGATCTGAATTCTAGCTCGCATCTACGTAACCCGTTACGTTTAGAGCTTCATCATTTCCTCCATAGATTAGGAACATATCCTTTGTTCTTCTCAAATACTTTAGGATATTCTTCACAGCTGTCCAATGATCCGGTCCTAGAATACTTTGGTATCGGCTCATCAAACTAAGAGGCAATGCCACATCAGGTCAAGTACTCAGCATTGCATACATGATAGATCCTATGGCTGAAGCATAGGGGATGTAAGACATCTTCTCTCTATCTTTGTCCGTTACAGGACATTGAGTCATACTCATTTTGCAATTCTTCATCATAGGTGTAAAACCCCTTTTGGTGTTTTCCATTTTGAACCTCTTCAAAATCTTTTCTATTTAAGTACTCTGACTTAATGCTATTATGTGCCTTGATCTATCTCTATAGATCTTGATCCCTAATATATATGCAGCTTCACCTAGATCCTTCATGGAAAATTGGTTGCTCAAATATGCTTTCACGCTTTTCATAAGATCCACATCGTTTCCCATGAGTAATATGTCATCCACATATACTAGTAAGAAAACAACTGAGCTCCCACTCGCTTTCTTGTAAACACAGAACTCTTGTTGGTTTTGGACAAATCCAAAACTCTTGATCACTTGATCAAAATGTTGGTTCCAGCTCCGAGATGCTTGCTTCAATCCATAAATGGACCGTTGAAGCTTACAAACCTTTCCAGCATCCTTAGGATTAACAAAACCACCCGGTTGCATCATATACAACTCTTCATCAATGTGACCATTGAGGAATGCAGTCTTGACATCCATCTGCCAAATTTCATAGTCGAAATGTGCAGCAATTGCTATTAAAATCCTGACAGCCTTAAGCATCACTATGGGAGAGTAAGTCTCGTCGTAGTCAAATCGTTGAATTTGTCGAAACCTCTTTGCGACAAGTCAAGCTTTGTGAACGGTCACGTTACCATTCGCATCTGTCTTCTTCTTAAAGATCCAATTATTTTCCACGGCCTTGCAGCCTTCTGGAAGATCCACCAAGGTCCAAACTTGGTTTTCATGCATGGATCCTATTTCGGATTTCATGGCTTGTATCCATTTCTCGGAGTCAGCACTATCCATAGCTTCTTTGTAGTTTGTAGGTTCTTCCTGTTCATCTAGGATGACAGACATCACAAGGCTACTGTACCAATCAGGAGTGGCACGAATCCTTGTAGACCTGCGAACCTCAGGAGTCTCGATGTCATTGTTTTGATCATCATCAATGGGCTCTTCCTCCATGTTGGAGAGCAGTTTCGGAACAGCTTCCGTTGCGCTGCTCGGAATTTGGAGAGAAGGGTCAGCAATTTCATCTAACTCATTTTTCCTTCCACTCACTCCTTTTGCAAGAAACTCTTTCTCGAGAAAGGTGCCAGTTTTCGCGACAAACGTTTTGCCTTTGGCTTGGTTGTATAAAGTGTGCCCAATGGTTTCCCTTGGGTATCGCACAAAGATACATTTTTCTGATTTAGGTTTGAGTTTGTCAGGCTGCAGTTTCTTAACGTAAGCCTCACAACCCCAAACTTTTAGAAATGACAACAATGGCTTCTTGCCATGCCATATCTCATATGGGGTTGTCTCCATGGATTTGGATGGTGCTCGGTTTAAAATAAAAGCGGCGGTTTCTAACGCGTATCCCCAAAAAGACACAGACAAATCAGTTAAAGTCATCATGGACCGCACACTATCTAATAGGGTTTGGTTACGATGTTCTGACACACCATTACGCTGTGGTATTCCGGCTGGCGTAAGCTATGGGATAATCCCACAGTCCTTCAAGTGCATGTTAAACTCATAACTCAAATACTCGCCTCCTCGATCCGATCGAAGGTGCTTGATTTTCTTATTAAGTTGATTCTCTACCTCTTTCTGAAATTCCTTGAACTTTTCAAAGGTTTCAGACTTGTGCTTCATCAAGTAGATATATCCATATCTGGTTAAGTCGTCAGTAAAGGTAACAAAGTAACGATAACCATTGCATGTTGAGACACTCATTGGTCCACATACATCTGTATGTATGATTCCTAGTAGGTCTACAGCTCTCTCCACTATCCCAGAGAATGGTATCCTAGTCAACTTGCCCATGAGGCATGGCTCACATGTATCAGGGATTCAAAATCCAACGATCCAAGAAGCCCTTCTGAATGAAGCTTCTTCATGCGCTTTAATCCAATGTGACCAAGATGGCAATGCCACAAGAACATGGAATTATCATCGCTATGCTTACAACGTTTAGCATCAACACTATGGATGTGTGTATCACAATCAAGATCAAGTAAGAATAAACCATCACACACAGGAGCATGAACATAGAAAACGTCATTCATATAAATTGAACAACCATTTGTTCCTGATTTAAATGAATAACGGTCTTGCAACAAGCAAGACCCACTGACAATATTCATACTCAATGCGGGTACATAGTAGCATTTATTCAAAACCAATAATAATCCTGACGGCAGACGGAGATGCAGGGTGCCGACGGCCATTACTTCGACTCTCGAGCCATTGCCGACGCGCATCGTCACCTCGTCCTTCCTCAGGCGCCTCCTACTCTGCAGATCCTACTAAGAGTTACAAATGTGAGCAACAGATCCGGTATCAAATACCCAGGTGTTACTCCTGGCGCTTGTAAGGAATACATCAATAACATGTATATCATATATACCTTTGTCCTGGATGGCTACCTTGCCGGCTCGTTTGTCTTCAAGGTACTTGGGGCAGTTGCGTTTCCAGTGCCCATCCCCTTTGTAGTAGAAGCACGAAGTGCCGGGCTTAGGGCCAGGCTTGGCAGTCTTTGAGGTGCTTGGAACAAACCTGCCATCCCTCTTAGACTTCTTACCATTGCCTTTTCCTTTTTGCCCCGGTTTCTTAAAGTTGGTGGTCTTGTTAACCATCATCACCGTGTGCTCCTTCTTGATTTCAACCTTAGCAGTTTTGAGCATGGCGAACACCTCAGCAAGGGTCTTAGTCATCCCTTGCATGTTGTAGTTCATCACAAAGCTCTTATAGCTAGGGGCAGCGAGTGCAGCACCCTATCAATTGCGAGCTCCTCCGGGATTTTGCAATCCAGGGCGTTTAAGCGCTTAACGTAGCCATGCATTTTTACCACGTGCTCACTAATACTGCTGTGCTCTTCCATTTTAGTAGAGAAGAAGAGCTCGGAAGCATCATACCTCTCTGCACGAGCCTGTGGAGCAAAGACGGACTTGAGATCTTCAATGATCTCAAAGGAATTCATCTTCTCAAAACGCTTTTGAAGCTCCAGCTCCATGGTATAGAGCATTCCACTCTGGATGAGGGAGAAATCGTCCGCCTTGGACTGCCAGACGTTATTTTCGTCCTGGGAGGCGGAATCTGCAGGCTTAGCTAGAAGCTCAGCCTCGATGACATAAGTCAACTTGTAGGGGACTAGGAGGATCCTAAGATTGCGGAACCATGCGGTGAAGTTGGTTCCATCAGTTTTTAGCTTGTCCTTCTCGAGGAAAGTGCTAAGGTTGAAGGTGGGTGGGCGAGACATCTACAAGGGATTTGCAAAGTGTTTAGACTATGTTCATAATAATGAGTTCAAGTTTTAATTAAAATAACTCCCACTTAAACAAACCTCCCTCTACTCGTTTAGTGATCACATGATCCTAATCCCCTGCACCTCCCCCGATCGTCACGGCCATCAGTGCAGTATCAAAGGTGGACATTCCCTAATGTCAATCACATCAACCATGTGATTCATTCTCGACCTTTCGGTCTCTTGTATTCTGAGGCCACGTTTCTCTAACGTGCTAGGCTCGCCAGTCCTAACTTGTGTGTATTCGCAGTGCAACATGGCTTACACCCACTGTATGCGAACGTAGATATGTCTGACCCCTACTGACCGCAGGGCGCCTCATACCGAAGAACTTTCTTGGTGGTGCACACACAAGGGGAATACGATAACTGGAATACTACGAGGGATTATCTTATTATGCTACCATCTAGTAAGTATACTAGCACAATAAGTAATACTTCAAAAGTAAAGTGTTATGCCACGGTTGTAGCTTTATGATCATCATCAATAGCCTTAATGAGAGTTTCACAAACTTGTCATTGCCATGTTACAACACTTGCCCCTATGCAATAATGAAGATAGACGCTTCTATATTAACTATTGCATGTGTTACGCGGCTTTAGGGCTTTCGCAGTAGAACCCCTTCCCACCTACGAATGTCGAGCCACAACATGGATTCAATGATTGCCGTTCTTCTTCCCTTTTTAGGGCCCTCCAGTGTCAATGCCATATCAACTACCGTAGAGATACAGACACCCCCTAAGACACTTTGATTTGTGCACAAGTCTCGTGAATCACCACGTGAGGTCGATTGGGGGCCGCTTCATCAAACAGTGTCGTGATATGAACAATAAAATTAAAGAGGGTAGAAACTAGAGAATCAATGCCCACATATTGCTATGTGTTCTATCTGTACGGCATGTCTACCCATAGACCCGCTCTGATACCATTGTTGGGTTCCGTAGCAGAAAACAAAAAATTTCTATCTACTCGAACACTATTACCAGGATCTATACTATATAGACATAAGTAACGGAGAAGGGATTCGATATTCATACCTTTGAAGATCGAGGCACGCCTTACGCAGGAAGGCGTATATTGATGAAGATGAGCAACACCCCAAGTGTGGTGCCTCCGAAGTTCGTCACACGTCCGGTGTAGGAGACGTCAACCGGACTCCGATCCAGCCCAGCAGCGGAAGAAGTAGATGCCGGATCGCATATCAAATGATGGTAGTGTGAAGGTGGAGAACTCACCGACGAGGTCCTCCCCAATATTACGGAGAAGTCCTCAGTGGATGAGAGAGAGAATGAGAGGGAATGGGGTGATTCCAAAGGGGGAGGGGAGACCCCTATATATAGTGGCAGGAGGGGCGCACCACCCAGGGGCCAGGCGGTGTGGGACTAAACCCCACGCCCGCCGGTCACCTAGGGGCAGCCACCAGCCCTAGGTGGGCCCCATTGGGGCGGCCCAACAAGCCTAGGCCGGCTGGCCCCTACTCCCTAGGAGCCTTGCCCTATTGGGCCTCCCTTCGGGTGAGGCCCATTAGCATAAAGGAGCCTTTAAAAATAAAATAAAATATATATTTAATACTAATTCTCCAATTAACATTCAAATACACATATTATATTATTCCTTCACTCCGGAACACCTTCCGGACCCCTTCCGATCTCCAACGGATGTTACCCGAAACTATTCCAATTTCTCTCTCTATTTCTCTTACGATACCTCATCTACCCTAAGCGTCTCTACCCTTAAGCGTGACATCCTTCGGTTCAGAAACACTCCAGACATGATTGAGACCACTCTCACATCAATGATCAACAGAGGGACCTGGATGGCCATGTGACCCCCGTGCGTTTCACGAATACAATCGCTCGAACCGTGAGATAGTCGTTCCCCGTTCCCTTTGTCATTTGATACCTAATTCACCCGAGACTTGATCTTCGGTATCTCCATACCTTAGTTCGATCTCGTTACCGATGAACTTGTTTTCTCGTTCTCATGTCGTTGCATTCCGTGACCTAGTCACATGCTTGCAAGCTCCATTAATGCAACGTCACCGAGATGGCCACATGTATGTGTCCGTTACATGGACTAGACAAATCCTGGTCTTGATATGTACTCCTCTACGCATTCCTTCGGAAAACCTAAGTGGCACCTTTTTGATCACCCTGTTACGAAATGATTCTTGATAACCATCTAAGCTTCTTCTAGAATGGTGATTTGCATTACCTCACAGTCAAAGGATCAGGTTGCGAGGTTCTCTGTGTTTTATCATCATTGGTGAACTTTGTAACTAGATATCATTAAGATATAACGGTCGGATGTTTTTCTATCATGTTATTCAACCAATAACATGACCTCATTGTCAGTTGGCATAAATGCCCATGATCTTGAAACACAGACCATCCTCATGACCAATGAACTAGTTCACTAGAGGTAACTAGAGACACGGTTTGTTTACATACCACACGTGTATTAACGTTTCGTATTAACACAGTTATAGCACATTATGAAACGTATTATGAACATATAGGAGATATATCAAATAATACACTTTATTATTTGCCTCTAGGGCATAACTCCTTCAGTTCTTGTCATTGTAAGTACATGTGTATCATGGAGAACCGCCAACGGGTACCCCTTGCCCCATGACACAGGAGCTTTCCCAAATCAAAATGACAAGACAACAGACAATGAGCATCTCAGCGATCTTTTTATTTTCTATTTGCATAGGTTTTTATTGAGGATGTTTCATAGAATTCTCACTGTGGTTATGCTGCAAGTTTCCACCATGATTAGGCATGGCTTAGGCTAGCTGCCTAGGCGTTTATCTAACACACATACAAACTCCATGAGCTTACAAGCTCCCCTTTTATTTCACACCGCCGGGATCCATAAACAAAAGAACATGATATCAACTGAATAATAAGTGCAATGTTGAAAGCGTTCCCCATGGTAACATGGTTCTGCTAATTCACAACTTATAAAGTGCAAGCATATAAGAAACATAGATGGACACAATGGTTCAAGTTTATTAAGTGCAAGAAAATAAAGTGTGCCATCAAATTCATGAGATATTTAATCACTAATTCCACATAACAAGTTTAATTTGGAAGATAGATAAAAACATGAATGTACTTGGAATGGTGTAACACACCATGCATAGGAATTTATAGTGGACTCTTTGGAATAACTTTGTTTTCTTGGAGGTTGGATGCATGAGTGGAACTCATACTTGGTACAGGTGGAGGCTAGCAAAAGACTGGGAGCGACCAACTAAGAGAGCAATAATGGCCATAACCATGCAAAGCGACAAAACATTATTAATTAAAGCATAAAGTGATATTACAAGTAAAAAACTAAATCATCATAGAGGCTAAGGTGACTGGTTCATAGTCTTAACATGGTGTAAGCATGTGCCAAGTCAACCCAAATAAAGAATCAAAGGAGAATACCACAATATTATGCTTTTGTATGCTAAAACAACGCATGATTCTTTCAAGGCACATTAAGAAATCTAAATTGTTTGAAACAAGTCATGCTACAACAATGATCACTAAGCATATGGTCAAAGCAACATCTAGCATGACATTATAGAGTCTAAGTCACAGTCAAAACAAGCTTCCTTTTGTACCACTATAAGCATGAAACTTCCTACTCTTTTCCAACACCAATCGACTTATTTGAAACAACTCTCAAAGATAATAATCAATAAAGACCAGAGAGCATGTATCACCCATCTAAAAAGAAGAACTAAAAATTTCTAAGCCAAAAGAATAAGAAAACTAAAGCTAAACGTAGTGCTAGCAAAGGAGAACACTCACAGAACAATAAGAGTGAAAACTAGAGTGTTCTAGGCAATAAATAACAGGGTGTGTATCTCTCCAAAAGAAGTGTGTTGGGATCCAACCAACTTATTTAAGAAAACCAAACAAAAGGAAACTAAAAACAAAAACAAAGATGCTCCAAGAACAACACAGTTGTGCATGAAACAATAAAAATGAAGTGTTTTGGAAGAAAACCTGAGATTTTTATTGATGAAGAAGGGGATGCCTTGGGCATCCCCAAGCTTTGACACTTGTACTTCTTGAATATTTCTTGGGGTGACACGGGTAGCATCCCCAAGCTTGAGCTTTTGTCCATACTTCATCTCATCATATTATTCTTTCCTACACTTGAAAATTTCCTTCATATAAAACTTCACACAATCTTCATTAGCAACGTTAGTGTATTCAAAATAATAAGTCTTTGGGTTTAGTTTCAACACAAGTAAAACTTCCATTAAAACACAAGATACTGTACCAATTCCTTATAAAAGCTCAAGTGATCAAAGAGAACTCAAAAAGAAACCGATTAAGAGGCAAATGCAAATAATGGTAGAAATCTATCAAAACAGACCAGCAGGTAAAGACTAATTTGTTCTAAAATCTTCTATTGCTCAAATAGAAAAGTGCAAAACTAACGAAAGTTGGGTAATAACCTGGGGCATAAGCACAAAAAATTACAGCTCAATCTGACGTACTGAGATTTTTCACGATTTTTTACGGTGACGCACAGAAATCTGTTTTTGGACAGCAACTTCCCCATATCTTACTTCCCTCTCATTAGAGGTTATTCTTAGAACAAAAACCAAACAAAAAGGATAAGGAGAGGTTATTACAGAGGCAATAACTTACAAGACTCAACAAAACAAAAATAAACTAAAAGTAAAAATATAATTGGTTGTCTCCCCAAAAGCTCTTTCCTTATAGCCAATAAGATAGGCATGATAATTTCGATGATGCTCACATAAGAAATATGAAATGAAGTAAAATAGAGCATCAAGAAGCAAATATGGAACAAATTTAAGTCTAACCCACTTCCTATGAAAAATAATCTTGTAAAGAAACAAGTCATGAAAGCACAAAGCAACAAGCATAGGAAAGCAAAACAAGTGCAACTTCAAAAAATTTAACATAAAGAGGGGAAACTTAATATTGTTGAGATACATAAAACCATGTGTCCCTCTCTCATAATAACTTTCAGTAGCATTTTGAATAAAATTAACAATATAAATATCACATAAAATATTCTTATCATGAGCCACATGCATAAAATAATTATTACTCTCCCTATAAGCATAATCATTCTTATTAATCGTAGTGGGAGCAAATTCAACACAATAGCTATCATTATTATTCTCATCACCATAATCATCAAATATAGGAGGCATATTGTAATCATAATTAACTTTCTCCTCAATAGTAGATGGACTGAAAATATTATATTCATCATTGTAATCATCATATATTGGAGGTATAGTATCATCATAAGCAATAGAATAGTTATCTTCCAAAGCGTGTTCATTCGTAAACATATCATCATTGGAAGGAACATGGATAGTACTAATAGTACAACAATTATTAACATCATCATTTTCAGAATTGGTACCGAAGAGATTTTCAATATCAAAAGTAATGTGCTTTTCCCAATCATGATCACTACTATAGGTAACAGGAATAGGAACATCATCGAGTTCAGACTCATCAAAAACTATAATACGAGCAACATGCTCAGGGGAAAATACCGTTTCCTCCCTCCTTTTACTCCTTCTCTTATTCTTTTTCTTCTTCTCTTTAGGAGGGAGAGGTTTGAAAGGAAGCTTCTCCATATACCCTGGTTTATTGTTAGAGACAATAGAAGAAACTTTGGAGGATTCCTCCTTTTCATTAATAAGAACAAAATACATATTAGTCCTGTCATATTTTGGTAAATCTCATATTTTATAATATTTTGTATGTAAGTATTTGTGTGGCAATTATCAACACAATAAAGATGACAACCATGCAGGATGCTATTCGTATCAAAATCACTCATGTCTACCAAAGAAGTTTTTCTTGATAACTCTTCACACCCCAAAAATAATGTAAGTTCATCATGCTGATTAGGAGTGATCATGTTATCACAATACAAACTTGCAGTACTCATTGGATTAGAAGGGCTATTATTATGGTCTGAGCATTGAAAATTGAAATGACCCACTTCAAAGCAAATTTCACAAATAAAAGGATAGAGGGCACAAACTTTTTTACTAAGATCATTTAGAGCCCTATACCACGTTCTAGTTTTTTCATTCCTATGGGTGATACAATATTCTTCTTCAATTTGATTCTTGTCTCAAGGTACATGTACTCCACAAAAATTAACATGCTTATAAGAAATAGTACTTTCAGAGGTTTGAGCATGTTTATTGCTATCATTAATAACAATTTCATTTTTCATGCAAGTGTCTTTAAAAGGCTCATGATACATGTCCAATTTTTCTTTAGGAGCATTAATATGAGAAGCAAAGGCTCTACAACAATCAACAAGAATTTGAGGATCAAGACCATATTTAGCACTAAGCTCTTGAAAATCAGCAGTTTCAGCGAAAGACTTAATGCAATCATACTCATAGTTTATACTTGGTTCTTTACCTTTGTCGTTATCCCAATCTTCGGTATTGCTTTGAATTGTTTCAAGAATATCCCACTTAGCTTTGAGCTCCTTATTTGTGAAGGATCCCTCTAAACATGTATCTAGGCATTGCTTGTAATGTCCTGAAAGCCTTGCATAAAAATTATTAATAACAATATTGCTGGGGAGCTCATGAATGGGACATTTGAGCATTAGTGACTTCAATCCCCCATGCTTGGGCAATAATTTATCCATTATGAGGATGAAAATTGTAAATATAATTACTATCTTTATGAATTGCATGAGGAGGATAAAATATAGAGTAAAAGAGAGATTCAAGTTCCTTCCACTCCGAATGATGAGGATCGTCTAGTAGCTCATACCACTCCCTTGCCTTGCCCTTAAGTGATAAAGAGAATAGCTTCCTCTTAACTTGGTTCATTGAAATACCTGCACACTTGAAGAACTCGCATAATTCATGTATAAAGAGTAATTGATCACCAGGATGGACAGTTCCATCTCCAAAATAATAGTTATTCATAACACGTTCAACAATTTCCATAGGTATTTTAAAAGGGACGCTTTCAGTATGTGGATTTAAAATATCACAAGTATCATTAGAATTACCACATATGGGAGATAAAGTATCATCAGAGCAAATTTTCTCCTCTAAAGCTGGGGAACTAAAAAGATCATTTTCATAAAAACTAACTTCCCCAATCTTAGACGTTTCCATAACATTAGTAACTAAGGTGTTCAAAAAATTTATACTAATAACATTGCTATTAGCATGCAAAGAAAGTTCCATGGGTTTTTTAATTTTCTTTTAAAACCATTCATGTTCTACCTCAGGAAAAATACTAAAAAGCTCTCTAATTTTGTTGTTGTTTTCCATTAAGCCTAACTAGTGAAATTAAAAAGAAGAAACAAAAAGATATAATTGCAGAATCTAAAGGAAATAACTTCAAGCACTCACACACCAACAATAGTATTAGAAGATAGCTTAGTAGCCAGAGGATGTGAGTACCTTTTACCTTACCTCCCCATCAACGACGCCAGAAAATAGCTTGATGTCTACGCACGCTTCTATTTTTGTAGATAATGTTGAGATCCAAGTGTAGAGGTTTGTAGAACAACATCAAGTTTCTCTTAAGTGGATCACCCAAGGTTTATCGAACTCAGGGAGGAAGTGGTCAAAGGTATCCCTCTCAAGCAACCCTGCAATCAAGATACAAGAAGTCTCTTGTGTCCCCAACACACCCAATACACTTGTCAGGTGTATAGGTGCACTAGTTCGATGAAGATATAGTGAAATACAAGTAATATGGATGATTGTAAGTGGTAATTGCAATCTGAAATAAGAGTGGCAGCAAGCAAACATGTAACATGACTGATTATAAATGGCGTTTCAATGCTTAGAAACAAGGCCTAGGGATCATACTTTCACTAGTGGACACTCTCATATAAATATATTCTCTTCATTATGCTACCCTGAACTACTCTCCGGTTGGACGATGTAGGGCTATAACATCACACCTTAAAGATCGCGTTCCCCATCTAGATAACCCCTCACTGTCACCTTGAGCGCTAGATGGTTCCAACAAACACCACAATCTCATAGAGACATCCAACTCAAGTTATACTCATGATAAGTATTTCTGTAACCTTAGCCAAAGTGCCACACGGTGTGCACACTATCAACTTCACACACGTGGGGATAAGCGGAGATTAATTAAAGCACTTGAGTAGAAGAATAGATCTATAGATTACAAAGCTCATGATCTCATAAGATCACGCATAGAGAGAGAGATGAACACATAGCTACCGGTAGAGCCCTTAGTCTCGAGAGACAACTACTCCCTCCTCATCATGCGAGTCAGCAACGGCGATGGAGATGGCGGTGGAGTCGATGGAGATGGCTCCGGGGGCACTTCCCTGTCCTGGCAGGGTGCCAAAACAGAGACTTCTGTCCCTCGAATCTCCTCTTTGGTGGCGGCGGTGCTGTGGAACTTTTCGTGGAATTCTGATCTTGTATCTAGGGTTTTCATGTCGGGGGGAATATATAGATGAAGAGATGATGCCAGAGGTGGGCCAGGGTGGACACACCACCTGGTGGCGCGGCCAGGGGGACCCGTGCCAGGGAGTGGTGTGGGCCCCCTATGGCCCATCTCCACTCCCCTTCTGGCCTCCTTTGTCTTCTAGAAAAATAGGAATTTCGGCTTTTGTTTTGTCCAATACCAAGAATATTTCTTTACTAGATTTTCTGAAACCAAAAACAGCAGAAAATAGGCAACTGGCTCTATGGCATCTTGTTAATAGGTTAGTTTCAGAAAATGCGTAAAAATTCCTCAAAGTGTAGACAAAACATAAGATAGTTTATACAAAACAAGCATGGAGCATCAAAAATTATAGATACTTTTACGACGTATCACATTCCTACTCAATGTTGTTCAAAACATTAGACATTAATCATTGTAGAAGTTTACATTTGAAGCATTTTGTTATAAATACATTCTCTCATCTCAATTAGTTTGGAAGCATTTTTTCATGCATTATAAGGCACATATCTTCCCCATTTAATAGAATGTACGGAATGTGAATCAACCGATTTTTTCAATTCTTTGTACTATTGTAGTACTTGTTGCTTATTTGCTGGGTGAATTCTAGTTAACCTACCCCTGTAAGAATCGAGAACTTTCTCGCTTGGGTCACCATTTTAATCCTTCCAGCTATAAAACCATCTGGCCATCTCGATGAAGAAATGGAGAGCTCTGTCCGTTGAACAACAACAAAAATAACCTTTTCTTCTCTAAAATATATCTCCTTTCAGCCTTTCTTGTATTTAGCTGCTCTATCTATCTATCCAAGGTGACTTGGAGATCTCGTTTTTTCTCTATTCCAGCGAGCTGGCCGTACCAAATCGAGTGGCCATCCCTATATCACCATGCTTGGCATGGTATGCATAGGTGAGATTTGACCAAGGTTGGCAGCATGCCTGCATCTTGCGCTTGGAGCTGAGAGTAGTGCTTGATCTACATTGTTGCAAGATTATTTGCCGTAGTGACCGACACCTCCTCACAACAGGCTGGCTTGGTGAGGATGAGAAGGCATCATTCGGGTGTCGCATCAGCGACCAGAGGTGAGGTTGTCGGCTTCACGCATGTCACTCTTGTGTTCCTCCTGTGCAGCCTCCAGCATAGGTGAGGCTGCTGAATTCTCCGGCGTAGCGGCACAGCAGCAGTGTCTGTCAGGCATCTATCTATAGTCGAGCAGTAGTGTAGGTGCAGGTTTCCTCGACACCATTGACATGCGTGCGGGAGTTCACATGTGCACACGACAGGATTGGAGGAAGGTGCCATGGGAACGCCCATGTCGGATCACCACCAGTGGCGAGGTAGGGAAGGGCAGTGGCGTCATGGTCCTGCCCGCCAGTCATGAGGCAAGGGAAGGAAGGGGCGTCGTGGTCCTGCTGGGGACGAGGAGGGGTGGGGCTCCGCCGGAGAGAGGATGCTGGCGAGCAGCAAGACGTCCGTCATGATCGCTAAAAAAAGTCCGTCTGGTTTCGTAGGCAATAGAGCTTTCGTTCCATGCAGCTGAAACATGCACGTTTATACGTTACAAAACCGAGTTTAATAATTGATCAGGTAATTTTACCTTTTACTTAACGGTGGCATATGCTATAAATATTCATAAAAGACGGGGTAGGTTAGGAGAGACGTACCAACCATCAAGAACACAAGCCTTTTAATAGTATAGATTTGCAAGTCGTATTCCTGAAGTAATAAGACCCATTTGATTAGACGGGGTTTAGCATCCTTCTTGGATAGAAGATGTCTTAAATCTTGATGATTGGTATGAACTATTACTTTTGAGTTAATGATATAGTGTCTAAACTTATCACAAGCAAAAACAACAGCAAGGAATTCTTTCTCAGTTGTTGCATAGTTCCTTTGATCATCATTAAAGATTCGACTAGCATATTGAATAACATTAAGGTTAGGACCGTTTCTTTGTCCGAAAACATCCCCAATAGCATAATCACTAGCATCGCACATAATTTCAAATGGTTCATCCCAATTGGGTGCTTGAATAACAGGTGCAGAAATTAAGGCTTTCTTTAACTGTTCAAAAGAATCATGGCAATCTCTATCAAAAGTAAAAAAGAGTATCTTTACCTAGGAGACGAGTTAGAGGGGCGGCTATTTTAGCGAAAACTTTGATAACGCGTCTATAGAAACTGGCATGCCCAAGGAAATTCTTTACTCCTTTTATATCTTGCGAAATTGGAAGTGTTTCTAAAGTAATCAAATTCAAACTATCAATCTTAATATTTTTTCAGAAACCCTATGCCCAAAAACTATACCTTCCCTTACCATGAAGCGGTAACGCTCCCAATTTTGAACCATCTTGGTTTGTTTACACTGCTGCAAAGCTCTATTAAGATTATTTATACACTGTTCAAAAGTAGTTCCATAGACCACAAAGTTATCCATAAGAACTTCCATGGAACTTTCCACAGAACTATCAAAGATCTTTAAAACACACTCTTGAAAACTAGCAGCTGCGTTACACAATCCAAAAGTCATTAATCGATAAGCATAGGTTCCATACGGGCATGTGAAAGTAGTTTTTTCTTGATCTTCAGGTTGGATAGCTATTTGAGAATAGCCAGAATATCCGTCAAGAAAACAAAAGTAAAAATTAGCAGACATCCTATCCATAATATCATTAATGAGGGGAAGTTGCTTATGCATTTTTATGGTTTCTTTATTCAACTTCCTAAAGTCAATACACATTCTATATCCTGCTATTGTTCTAGCTGGGATTAGTTCATCTTTATCATTATTAATTATTGTTATGCATCCTTCCCTAGGTATGCAATGAGTTGGACTCACCCATTTACTGTCTGAAATTGGGTAGATAATACCACTGTCCAACATACGAATTACTTCCTTCCTCACTACCTCTTTCATTTTGGGATTAACCTTTTTGATTATCAACAAATGGTTTAGCATCTTCAACCATAGGTATCTAGTGAGTTACTTTGGTTGGGTCTATACCTTTTATGTCATTAAGACTATATCCAAAGGTTTCTTGTTGTTTGACAAGTACTTCTAACAATTTTGTTCTTTCATCTAGAGAGAGCTTATCATCAAAAATTACTGGACATTTACCTTCCTGAGTCCTAGAGAGAGAGGTTTTAGAACAATAGGCAGAGGCTCCTTGTCCCCTTTTTTTCAAGTTCTTCATATTCATCCATGAGACCCTGCTTAGCTTCCGGTGTGGTGTTGAGGATTTCATCCAAATCTTCTTTTGCAGAGTCATTGGCAAGGGAATCATCACTTGTCAAACTTCTCTCCAATTCAGATTGTGGTGTGCAAAAGTAGATTGCTGCCAATTCTTCAATAGTCTTCTCTTCCTTAATATCAACTTTCTTCTCATAAGGTAGTATCGTGAATTGGATGTAGTTAATTTCTGCAGTTTCTTCACCAAGCTGCAAAGATAAAGCCCGCTTTTTGTTGTCAATATCAATGTTCATAGAGTTGTAAAAATGATTACCAAAAATAACTGGGCAACTGGAGTTCAAGGGTATGCCAATAATATGAAAATCAACTGGATACACAAACGCCCCAATAGAAATGCAAACATTGTGAAGGATTCTGCGAGTAGGATGCACAGTTCGATTAGAAAACATAAAAGTGGCTTCTGATGGCTCAAGGTAAGATTCATCAAGGTGATCACGCAATTCTTCATAAATAGTATAAGGCATTATGTTTATAGAAGAACTTAAGTCACAGAACCCTACATAAGTAATCCCTCCTAAACAAAAAGGAATTTTTTGTTGACTTTTATTCTTACCATTAAAATTTCCTCCTATCATTTCGGAGGATTCCTTGCTTACTATTATCACCTCTTCCTTGAACAATTAAGGTTCCAAAAGTTCTTTCACTATCCCAATATTTTCTTTAATGGCTTCCAAGTCCCTAGTTAACCTTCCTATTCTTTTATTCCCTTCTCCCCTAATATCCATTACCTTGGTTAGAATAGTTTCCTCTTCGGCTAACATTTTCTTTTGCATTTTTGAATATTTATCATTGTGGCAAGTTTTAGAGGGTTTTTCTTCCATAGGTGGCTTATAGCGTTCCCAATATTTTGGAATCTGTAGGTAGTCAGCATAAGATCTAATAATTTGAATGACCATGCGATGGTCAATATTAAAATTCCCAAGCAATTTTTCTACCTTTCCCGAAGCTAGAAACCTTTTTAAACAATTATACTCTATGGGGTTCTCCTTGTTAAACTCCGCCTCACAATTGGCTTTCTCTATCCTATTCACCGTATCTAGCAAATTCCATGCCCTCTCAACACTAAATTCGGTGAACGACCCATTGGTAAGGGAATCGAGTTCATTTCTATTATTATCATTCAAACCTGCGTAGAAGGTATGTATCGCTAGCCAAGGTGGGAAATTATGATGGGGGCAGCAATCAAGCAAACCCCAAAATCTTGTATACCATTCATGCAAGCTTTCTTCAAGTTTTCCTTTAAAATTCGTAATCATGCGCCTTGCGCTAAGAGTTTTTTTCCTGGGAAAGAAATCAACTAAGAATAGAGAGGCCGGCCTCTCCTGGGAGTTAGCATTTTTTGCAGAACTTCGGATGTACCAAGTACGGTCCTCGTTAGTGAGAGTTTGAGCAAAGAGAGCAAACTTAATCTCATCCTCGGTTTGTAAATTGAGGTGGAAGGTCCCACAAATATCTTTAGAGAACCCTACATGCTCATACGGATCTTGCGTACCATCTCCTGCAAATTTCTTTGCATGAAATAGATCCAAAAGCATGGGGTTAATATCATACCATCTTGGGTTATTGGATTTTAAATAAGCGTCCATGGGTGGACCAGAATTCCTTACAACCTCAAGCTGAATTATATGTTGGTACTCGCCCATAATGTATCACCTGAAACTTAATAAACAACTTTACTAAAACAATGAGTAGAATAAGTAACTAAGAACAAAGACCAAAAGTTCTTAGCTCCCCGGCAACAACGCCAGAAAATAGCTTGATGACTGCAAGTGCACAGACCAATTGTAGCTAGTTTCGAAGTAAAGATATCGAACCCATAAAGAGCTATTGGTAAAGGTATTTATGCCCCTCATTACTCTCTACCAAAAAATACTTATAAGTTGTCTTTGATCTCAAGTAAAGGGTATTTGAATGGTTTATGGTTGTTTGCATAAAAGTAATTAAAATAAGTAAAATAAAACAAGTAACAAGATTGTGCGAAAGCGTGGTTGAACTCAATAGGGCTAAAACATTCTCAGGGATGTAGGATACACCACTAGCATAGTATTATTGTTATATGTAATCTAGATAACATACTTCTTATGTCATGATGTGTGGAGAGGGCCCCATAATAAGATGTTCATGACAAGGCTCGTAGGAAGCCACTTTGTTAAGCCAAGTGTGTGGTCACCTCGAAATAACAACTACGATATCTTAGAGCAAGAACCCATCAAAACACCGAAATTAAGGGTTTCCCCATGGATATTGTAATTATCTTAGGGAGTCCCTCTTTAATCCCCCTTTGACCGTGTAGGTTATGAGTCGGTGCCAATCCGTCACGGGGCATTCCGGGTATGCTTCCAAGACACGTCCAAAGGGTTTCTCCCTCCCTTTAGTCCTGAAGGCAAATGATATGTGGTCGACTTCACATATTATCTAAAGAGAGAAATCAAACATAAATCATAAATATATCATAGACAAGCAAGTCATATGTACACAAGAATAGATCATCTTTACTACAAGTTCATAATGGTGCTAGGGTTTCTCCATCTCCCCAAGAACAAAGGAACTGCTCACTCATGGAAACAATCAACAACATCATCATAATCAAATGGATGGGTAAAAGTACAATGGTAGACCTAATGCAAACCACAATTGGATCTGGAATTACAAAGAGATCTGATAGATGAAAGATGGGTGTGATGGTGGTGATGAAGATGCAGCGGTCGATGATGAAGGGGATGATGAAGGGGATGATGCATTGTCCTCCTTTAGATCCCTCTCGGGTGTGGTGTTTCGTGGTTTCTGGTGGCTGTGAATGTCGGATCTCCCTCTTGTCTTCGCCAGGAGAAACTATTTGACGAGGCGGTCGTGATGGCGCCTGGTACAGGCGGACGGTACAGGCGGGATCCGCCCGTACCAATGGTCCTTAACGATACCGGTGCATCCTCCTTGTTTGTTATTCTTCTAGATGCGAAGGTAAATTCATAAAATGACTTTTATCACATAGAAATATCATATAATTACACAATATGACAATTCTAATTGATATGTTCATATATGACTCCATGATTTGGGATCATGTTGAAACAAGAATGACATAGCGCACGCAGGCACAATGAAATAGAAAAATCCCTACTCTATTTATACAAAAACAAAAGGTAAATATGCTTCAATTTTGGATGCATCATCTCTCATTTTAGGCTTCACCGCCTTGAGAGTAAAGATGTCGACTAGGGGATTAGTGCACAATGAAATGTTCATATTCGATGGCACAAATTATGATATATGGAAAACTCGTATGCTTATTCAGTTTCTAGACATGGACCCAAATTTGGAGCGTATTATAGATATTGGTTTTTCTCCTCCTACGGATTTCAAAAATCTATCTTGTGAGGATGAGAAAAACTTATATCTTAATGCTGAAGCATCTAATGTGCTTGTTAATGCTTTGAGCCATGTAGTTACATCTTCAATCATTCGTTTTTGGAGCGCTCATGAGTTATGGACAAAACTTCAAGATAAATATGTTGTGTCCAATATTCTTGAGGATGATTGTGTTGCTTCCACTTCCGATCGAGATGAGTTCTCATCTCCTAGCACTTCACCAACATGTGAGTTTTCACAAGGTAATGATATGGTGAGTGGTGATATAAATTGAAATGTGGATAGTGAGCTAAATACTCAACTTGCTTTGCCAACTAGAAAGTATGGGATCTTATAAGAAAGTCATGGTTAGCTATCAAGCTCTCATGAGGATCTTCTAGCCTCCCATGATAGGGTAAAATTAGCTCATGAGGCTATTATGTCAAAGGTAACATCTAATGAGGCTCATGTGGACATTAGCACTACTTCTACTCCAAATGTCATATTGCCATGTGCTATTCCTTGTAATTCATCCACTCATGCCATTGCTACATCTTGTGATGAATTACATTTCGTGCCTTGTTGCTCTAACAATGTAGCATCCACTTCCTGTAGTATTGTTGTTCACACTAACCATGTAGAGGAAATTAAAGATCTGAAGGCTCAAGTCACTTCTTTGAAGAATGACTTGAAAAAGGGTCATAAAGGGAAGGCCACACTCAACAACACCTTGAGTGTGCAAAAATCCCCCAATGACAAGAGTGGACTTGGATTCAACTCCAGTATCAAGAACAAGTCCAATCTCAAGTTAAAGCACAAGGGCAACAAGAAAAAGAGCCAAGATTAAATCAAGAATTCGACCAACATTGTTTGCTTCAAGTGCAAGGAAGAAGGGCATCATGTTAAGTCTTTCCCATTAAAGAAGAAGCCCCTTAGCAAGAAGCAACAAGGGAAGCGGCCTCAAGATCTACCTCTTGTTAGAGATGGGCCTCCTCCCAAGAATACTCAAGCTCTTCCTCAAGGTGTTGCTTCACCCAAAAAGAAAGATGGCAAGAGAAGAACTTGCTACATTTGCCGCAAGGAAGGGAACATTTCTTCCTCATACACCATTGGTATCTCCTCATCCAACCCTATCATGATTGATGATGCTTATTATCTTCATAATGATGAGGTTGGCAATATGTTTGCCAAAATTTTTGGTGCTCAATGTGGGTTCAAGAAAAGAACCATTTGGGTTGCCAAGCCTATTATGACTAACTTCTTAGGATCCAACTTGGTTGGGGACAAAAAAGCCAAAACTTGATCAATAGGTGTGTATGGAGAGCATTGGAGACTTGGCTACATCTTGAAGAATTGAGGGATCTTCATCTATTATATTTGTCAAGTTAAGTCATGTGGTTTATATTGTCTCTATCATAGTTCCAATGTTCCCCCATGCGGTAACATGTGCTCAATTCATTATATTGAAAGTTACTCGCCCCCTTGTGCATGTGTTAGTTTTGTACCTTGCATGCTTTTGTACATGTTGTGCCTTCCATGTAATTATCTTGACTTATCAAGTATATTTGTGTATGTTGGGTGGCCCACCATGCATGTGTGTTTCTTGTGTTAGAGCCTTTCTTGATTATATTTGGTATCTTATTTGGCTCTTGTGAGAGATTAATGGACTATCCCATTTTGGGGGAGTGTTATGTTGGGCATTCCACAATCCTAAAAATGTGTGTTCATGAGGAATACCACCTAGTATTGATATTTCAATATTATCTAGTCTCTATGTGGTATGATTCTCATGAGAAATTGAAGTTCTATTATGTCCACTACTTATCTCTATTTGGATCTTTTTGCCTCATGTTGATATTTATAGTTTATC
This sequence comes from Avena sativa, assembly GCA_916181665.1. NCBI lineage: Eukaryota > Viridiplantae > Streptophyta > Magnoliopsida > Poales > Poaceae > Avena > Avena sativa. Next base: position 533,602,807 of record OV702289.1, on the reverse strand, counting down.
ACATTATGGGAGAGTCATATGTTTAATGCATATTACAAGCCTAGAAAATGTGAAAATTCGAGGTTGTGTTGCTTAGAATTGATATTGATAATTATCTAACTCCTATGTAACACATTAGATCAAACAAATTCAAATTTGCTTGAATTCATTTATTGTTCATCTTTTGTATTTTGTTTGTGAGAGTGTTTCTTGATATGTGTTTCCTCATAATTGTGTCTCTATATCCTTAGGGAAACCATTAACTTCAAGTTACTCTAATCACTAGTGATTGTGTGACTATTGGAAGCTACCAAGAATCTCTTCTGGAGAATCAAGCTTAATTCTTATACTTTGTTAGATGCTTCTTTGTGTGAATATGATCTTGGATATCCATGTGAACTACCTTGGGAAGATTATTCCCAATACTTCTTGTCCCTGGACAATTAGTACTAGATTTATGGTAGAAGTTTATTGATCATACTCACTTTTGACTTTGCTTAATTTTGTACTATCTTGCCAAGAAATGTTTTGTGTTGTCTCCCAAGATTTCCTTGCCTCCTAAGAATCTTCTTATTTTATTGGTATCCCTGTGTGTTTTATTTAATGTAGGTACTAGTGATGATCCCATTTGTGTGCATTTTGCATTCAAAAGGAAAATCCTACATAATGCACTATCCATGGGGGAGATCTCCTATATTATTTAGAACACTCATATTTATGCTTCTTGTTTTGTTCCATATCATGTTTTATGTGTTTGGAAGTTCGATCTTTTCATTTTGGTATTATGCCATCATGAAAAGTGTGGAGAGTGTGGTTTAATTGTTGGAACCTTGCTCTTTTTGGGAGTTGGTTTTGTATAATTCCTTGTTTCGTGTTTTGCCTTTTTAGAATGAGATAAATCCTTGAGCATTTGTGTCTTTATCTATCTTTTGCTCTTTGGCTTTAGCTTAGTTCATTTGTTGAACTTGTGTTCGGTCATGTGTTGATTTTATTCCTTGATACAATTTGGACACCTTTTGTCGTGTCACACTCTTGTGTGTACCGTCTTGGTTTACTTTGTGTTTTTGTTCAAATTTTATCTCCTTGTTGGTTCTTTAAAGCCTTGTGCATGCATATTTACTACATGTTTATATTATGGCATGCTTGCTTTCTTTGATCCAATATGTAGGGTAAACTCCACCAAATCCCATCGGCTAAGTTGTGCATGAAATTCAATTTCATATCAATATGCACATATTTATGTGGAGTCTCTCCTATGTATTGTAGTTTCTCTAACTTCATTGGACCCAATATATTTTGGGGACCATTTTGTATTTAAATGTGTTTTAGGTACATTGGAGATATATTGGACGCTTATCTCACAATTTTTAAGAAGTGGTGCATACATGAAATCTAGAGGCAAGCTATAGGATGATCAACGAATTCATATCCTCTACATCCTACCAATTATATCTCGGTAACACGTATCTCTTTCTCATGCTTTTAAATCTTACTTCCAACCGTGTGTGGGTTGCCTTCTAGCATGGATTTTTGTATTTGTATTTGTGGTGGTTCTATGTTTGGTTTTAAGAGAACCGCCTATTGCAAATGTGTGTAAGTTGATATGAGTGCATATAATTGGGACTATACAAAATCATGCATATGATTCACCAATCCCAAATATGTCAATCTAGAAATTTCATTGCCTATATTTTCCTCAACGTCTCTCATGTGCAATAGTGAGATTTTGCTAGTTGAGTTTTCCTTTGTGATACTTGTTGCTTTTCTCCATATATTCCAACTATCTACTCTTCCCTTGGTGATAGTTGTAATGTATGTGGTGTGTTGGTCTTTGAAGCTAATTAATGAACAATAAGATAAAATTGTGCCATTGGCCATGCTTTCAAGCAAAAATCTTATTGGTATATGGTATGACTTGATTTAGCTTTTCGTGTTCTTTCTTATCTATATTCTTTGTGTGTGCTTGTTTCCTTGTGGGCATATGTCTCTGTGATGCTTTCCACTTAGAAACTTATACACATAAGAGAAGATAATTTTAGTTGAGATCTTATTTCTTGGAGAACACCTTTCTATTTGTTCTTGATGCTTCGCTGACTTCCAAATTTATTTTCCAATGAGTGCTTATCTCTTGTATTTGCATCTTCGGGCACTCATATTTGTTCTCTCATGCCTTGTATTGCTAAATGAATTTGGATGAGTGAGACTACATGATTATGCACTTTGTTCCCAAATGTAACTATCATAATTGGTGCATAATCCATGGGGAGCTCCTCTAATTCATTTAATAATGCTTATTTGCCTTCTTGCTCACCTTTTGTGTCTTAAATGTATATGGGGGAGTGACAGTTCCATATTTGTGCATGTTGTATTCAAATACAACTATTCTAATGTATGAACAAATCTTGGGGAGCTTCTCTATATAATTTAAGCATTTATTTGATCTCTCATTCCTTGTATTGTTAAATGAGTTAGAGGAGTGAGGACTCCATGCTTATGCACTTCATTTCCAAATACAATTACTATAATTGGTGCATAACCTTTGAGGAACTCCTCTAATTCATTTAGGAATGCTCATTTGTCTTCTTTCTCATTTTTTGTGTTTTAAATGCTTATGGGGGAGCGAGGATTCCATGTTTGTGCATTGTGTATTCTAAAGCAATTATTCTAATTTGTGCACAAATGTTAGGGAGCTTCTCTATTTTCATTAAAAACCCTCCTTTGCTCGTATAATAATATCTTGTTGTTTCTATTTGGTATCATTTGTTGTTTTCAATTGGTTCTTTTGGATCTTGGATTGCTTGCATCATTTGTTGATGCTTCTTTTATTTCATTTCTTTGGCAATCTTTGGGTCATCAATATATTTCTACTTCCTCCCAAGTATTCATCATTGGATATGTGCGAATGCACACCCTTGGAGGAATTATCACTATATTGGCCTTCTAGAACTTGCCACCCATTTTGGCAATCAATGCCAATGGGGGAGAAGTTTTAGAGGGTTTAAGGGAAGTTGGTTTATGCTTTGGGTTTGTTCTTAAGCATTTGCCTTTCATGCTCTTGCATCTTTGTTTTTTCTTATCATGTGGTATATATAGAGGAAACTCCACCAATGATAATGATTGGCAATATATGTAATGAAATTCAAGTTCATCACACATGCATAGTATTGTGGGAGAGTTTGCTCAATATATGGTGGTGGTATCAATATCACATACTTGTGTAATATTTGATATTGGTGCTACCATTTTATCTGTTAAATTCCTTATATAAACCCTCTCAAAGGGATTGTCATCAATTACCAAAACGGTGGAGATTGAAAGATCATGTGGGCCCCCATGTGTGGTTTTGGTAACTAATGACAATCAATATGGACTAATGCTTGTATCAAGTTGCACTTGTAGGAATTGTCCATTGGCATCACTTGGAGCATCTGGGGCCCCATGTATGGTTTTGGTAACTAATGATAATCTATATGGACTAATGCTTGTATCAAGTTGCACTTGTAGGAATTGTCCATTGGCATCACTTGAGCATGTGTTGGCTTGAAGGTATAATAAATGAAGAAGAATAAAGAAAGTAAGATCAAGGGTGTATTGAAGAAGAAGATAGAGTTTCTCATGTGTATCTTCAAGACATCATCCAAATGGAGTTAGAAGAAATGTTGTGCAAGATAAATATGCGCCATATCTAGAAGATCTCATGCTTGAAGCTTGCCATCCTCGGTGATCATGGATCGATGAAGACAAGGTCAAAGAAGAGGTTTCCCCATGGTGTATGGGGGAGCAAGTTGCAAGTCTTGATCAAGAGAGTGCGTGGAAGGCAATCAAGAAAGGTGTTCCATCTTGAGGTGTAGAAGATTGTCATCATCAAGATCAAGGGGAATATGTGCAAGGCAAAGGTATGATCTTGATAGGGTTTCTTTCTTACCGGTCTTGTGGTGTTTGTTGGGGAGGCCGGTTTATAGGATAGGTAAATGTACTATCAAGAGGGGCTCTCGAGTGAGTAACTCGATCATATCTTTCGGAAAGAGCTCAAATCTTTGCATTCTTAGCATCATCTTTCTTGGTTGTTATTTGGATCTTATCCATGTGAGGTTCTAGAGCTTGTGGTAATATTCATAGCAAGCTCTAGTTCATCAAAAACGGATTTCATATGCATTATCTATTGTGTTTTCGATATTGGAGGTTTTACCGGTTTGTCTTTTAGAGATAGGTAAAACCTTCAATTATTTGTTCTTACTCATGTGAGGATTTAGAGCTTGTGTTAATCTCCATGACAAGCTCAAGTTCGTCGAAAACAAATTTCATATGCATTCTCTATTGTGCTTTTGATGTTGGAGGTTTTACCGGTTTGTCTTCTTGAGAGAGGTCAAACCTTTCGTCATTTGGTTATATCCTACCTTGCTGGACTATTATGTTTTTCTGTATGATCTTGTATAGCTTATTGTCCTCTTTACAACGAGCCCAAGATCATCAAAATTGGAGTCCAGATGCAAAAGTTATGATTGTTTTCATATTGGTCTTTCTGCTAGTTCTTGTAAGACCAGAGATTCTGGACTAAATCTCTGGTCTATCTCCGGACAGCATACTGACTGGCATCCAGTTTGTCTCTATTTGTCTTGGGTACACCAGAGACTCCGGTCCCAGTCCGGAGACTCCAGACCGGGCGATTCCTGAGCCTAACAGTTGGATTTCTAGGGACCTATTTAAGGGAACCTTCTTCCCCAATGGTTCCTTAGCTCTCTTGCAAGTTTCCCCTACCATTGTTGACCCCTTGAAGCTTGCTATCTCTCAATCCCTCCAATGATTCTTGCATCTTCTTGAGGGAAAAGAGAGAGGGTATCTAAATCTACAACTCCACCAATCAATCTCCCCTCTAAGTGAGGGGAACATCTTGGGATCTAGATCTTGGAGTCTTTTGTGGATTTCCTCCATTGTTCTTCCTCTCTTACTCCGCCAAAATCTTTTTGTATCTTTGGTGGAATTTGGGAGAGAAGGAATTGAGAACTTCTTATGTTCTTTCCATTGCATTTGGTGCATCGGTTTGAGTTCTCGGTGAGGATTCGATTGGGTGAAACTGAGAAGCTTTTTACTCTTGGGTTCTTGGAACCCTAGACGGTTTAGTTGTTTTTGTAGGTTGGTGGATTACTTGTGGCCACCAATTAAGTTGCAGAGATTTCCCAAGCTTGTTTGTTGGGAGCCTCCAACTGAGTTGTGGAGAAGTTCCCCAATCTTGTGAGAGGTTTCGGATTGCCACCTACAAGTGCACCGATAATGGAAGTGTGGATCAATCCCATTGGGGTGAGATTAACTGGAGAACAAGGGAGGCATTTTGCGGCGTTGGTTGTTAGAAACCACCCCCTCTCCAAACAAGACATACTCCATTGTTGGGAGGAACTCGATAAAACATCATCGTCTCCGCATGCCTTGGTTATCTCTTTACCCGAGCTCTTACTTATGCACCTTACTTTGTGATAGCCTTCGTGTTTGAAATATATATCTTTCTATCACATGGTTGCTTGTCCTTCTTAGCATAAGTTGTTGGTGCACATAGGTGAACCCTAGTTGATCTAGGTTTTGTGCTTGACAAAGTAAAGGCTAGTTTAATTCCGCCTTTGTTGAGCCACTCTCGTATAAGTTTTAAACTGCCTATTCACCCCCTCTAGGCGACATCCGTGATCTTTCAGAAAGTAACATACCATATGCGGGGGGTCTCCTCCATGCTTTGTCAACCTCATGGCGCACTAGATCTGGGCAAAGACGACGCCACAGATGACCTCGTGGTCACAAACTTTTGGCTCTGGGTCGTGCGCGTCTAGGACGAACAGGTATGGATGGAGTGATCAGGGGAGGGTACTTTCCATATAACATATCCGGAGATCGCGCGGGGGGGGGGGGGGTCCATAAAAGCGTTATCGCTAGCCTCTTTTGCTATTTCTAATACAGTCATGGACTCACGCACAAATGTCAGCTGTACACCTGGCCGCCAATTATCGACTCCTGATTGGTTGGGACCAAAAACGTCTCCCGCCTGCAAGTTTGTGTACCAATTTGTTCGAATTGAAAAATGTGGGACTAAAACATATCGGGTGTACAAGTTGTGGTACCAAATGCATATTTATCTCTTCGCCGTTTCTAGCAACTCTATCAGATGTTCCATACTTCCATAGTCATGGAGTTTTTTTCACCAAAACGCAAATCTTGTGTTTCCATTTATATATCAATACAAAATTTACAAGCTCATGGCAACGAAAACCATCTGCAATTCAACTCAGTAGATTTAAGCATCCGAGATTAGAGCAACTAGCCTCAGATCAAATCGTGTCTAGAAACCCGCCCAAGCTCGATGAGATGTTGTCGAAGAGGACAGCGTTGTGTTGTTTCCAAATCCACCATATCATCAACATTGCCAATGACGAAGAGTCCATGCGTAAGGCGTGGGTAGATTGGCACACTTTCAACCACCTGTCGACGAAGTCCACCTCATCGTTTGGGGGCAGTCGTGGATCGTATATAGGACAAAAACTCGTGCCAGACCGATCTTGAAAATGGGCAGACGATGAGGAGATGCCTCGGTTGGTCACATAGAGGTCAATGAGGCGGTGTTGGAGCCCTCTTTGTGGAAACCTCTCACCTCGTCTAATAGCTGTCTTGGAAAGCCATCGAGACAAAAAAATTGACTCGTGGCGGGGTCCATGTGCACCAATTAAGCCTCCAAGAGTTTGATAGAATGGCTCCCTCAAAGAGAAAGTCATAACAAGACTTGGAGGAGTACTATGCATTTGTTGCCCACATCCAAAGGAGGGTGTTCGCCCCGTTTGACATGTCATAGTCTATCATTCTGGTCCATAGTTGAACGTACTTACAAAGAGCTAGTGAGCTCAACGTGTCCTAGATGTCTGTGATCCACCAGCGCTAAAGAAGCACCTCTCTCACCATGTGGATATTTTGGGCACGCTTGGGGATTAGCGTGAACAGGTCTAGTGTTATCTCCTAAAGTGTCTTTCCATCGAGCCATTTGCCCGTCTAGAAGAGAGTTGTCTCTCCATTCCCCACCACCATCATGGGGAGGCGTCGAACACCTCAAGCTCTATCCTAGAGAAGTGCATGGCAAGGTTGTGCCAAGGACGCAGCAGGTCTATATGCATCCTCTAGATCTAGCGAGTTCAAAGGCTAATGGCCATGCAAGATAGGTTAGGAACTCCCAAAGAACCATGCCTGAGAGGTCTGCACACCCTGTCCCAGTTGACATGGCAGTGTCCTCCGTTAGAAAACACTCTACCGGCCCATTAAAATCCCATGGAAATCCTCTGGATTTGTTTGAGGGACTTTTTGTTAAGAACGAGTATGATGATATGATGTAGATAGATCGCCATCGGTAGTTACTTAATGAGGGCCAAGCACTTAGCCTTGATCACCATGGAAGCTTTAGATAATGGGAGGTGGTCAGCTATGTGGTCCACTAGCGGCTAGAGTGCTGATGCTGAGAGATGCCGAACTAACATGGGGATCCTGAAGTATTTAACAGGGAAGGCTGTCAACTATAACTCCATACCTCATGTCGCCCCAAGGATTCCACCTCCATGCATGCAATCAGTGTGACTGAGAAATTTAGCAAAGTTGGTGTGTAGTCCCGATGATTCACTAAAGAGCGTGAGGATTGCGTAAACCGCGTGCAGCTCTACATCATCTAGATGGAAAAATATGACCACGTAGTCGGCATAAAGAGAAATTGATTTCACCATCTCCTGAGGTGTGATGCGTCTCAGCACCCCAAGCTCCTTCGCCTTAGCCAACATCCCATTGAGCGAATTGATGGAAAACACGACCAACATTGGCGACGAAGGATAGTTTTCGCGATCCCTCCATGGTCTCACTTCTGAGGAACGGAATAGAGTTTATTTGTTTGACGAACAACTCGGGTTAATGGGTTTAGATCTCAAAGATGAAGATATGTGTGTAATGGGAGGAGTCCTTTAGACTTTATTCATAAAGTGATCAAGAGATCGTACAATGTGTCTACAATATGATCTCGGTGGTTTTATAATGATACCCGATGAGAGAGATGAATCTAGAGCTATGACTAAGTCTAATGGCAAAGACTTGGGAAAATATGGAGTGTCCTTCTAGGGTGAATGTCTTCGAGTACTTATAGACGTCGATGGTAGCCGAGTCCTTCTTAGTCACATCAGGTCTCCATCTTGTCTTGCATGTAATCCTGATCCCCGATCTCCCTTGCGCGTACATCTGGTCTTCAGGATCTCTACATAGCCATCTTGTAGTCTCACAGGCTAGGTCGGTTCAGGTTAGGTTGTTTGAGAGCTTTTAGATACAGGCCTCTAGGTCCTTAATTGTTAGAGGCTGCCATGGGCAGGAATCGTGGGTCCAGGCCCATGTATGGTGCATGCCTGAATCCACCCATCACTAACTAGCCCCCGATCAGTACCTTTAATAAGACGACCTTCCTTTTAGCAGGGTTGTCATATCTCATGCCCAACCTCCACCTGGTGAGCTCGATGATTTCTTCTTGATCTTAAGGCGTGAGGTCCTAGTGAATGCTCGAGGTCTTGGTGTAAGGTCTCCTGCATGTGCAAACGTCTTGATCGTGCAGACCTTCCCGTGTGCCCATTCTAAGAGAAGGTATAATGTGCCTTCCCATCTCAGGTGTCCCAGTGTAATGGGCTTACGACGAGGTATTGCAAATGGGTTGATAACAAAAGGGGATAAAACGATCCTTTTGTGTAGAGGTCCGGATACCTTAGTCACGAGAGGAGGTCTAAGGGAGAGGTCCCTTATTTGACGCGGATTACTGAACTGAGAGGTCGAGAAGGTATCCATAATTTCAGCCCTTATCATGTTGGGACCTTGCATGTGGACCGATCTGACACAATGAGGTCGTAGCAGGGTTTAGGTGTAGTCCAGGATGACGTAATTAGTGATGTTGATTATTGCTTTAACTTCTCTTGTGATCTGAGGGGGTCTCCTAAGAGGATCTTTTCAGTGGCCGTGAGGACCTAAATCTGAACCGGTTGGAGAGGTATTCTCAATAACTGTTGCTTCTCAAAGCTCTTCTTCCGCATGGGAATATGTCCCGTCCGGATTGAAGGTGGTGATCATAATGAGATTTCTACCAACAATGTTGTCGGTGGGACATGCCGCTACAATTGTCCCGGTATTTTTCTGTTTGTGGCTAATCCTTTGCTGGTTTTTAGTGCATGACTTATGCGGCGGTTTTCCCACTTCTCCATTGAATCTAACATGAACAAACACGATTTATCCGTGGGGAGGCGGGACGTCGCCGATCCCCTTCCTTATAAAAACTTAGTCATCCCTGAGAAGGGAGATCTGTGTCATCCATCCAGTCTCCCTTCCTCCAGCCAAAAATAGCCCAAAGACGGGCACCATTGTTGCTAGTGGTCATCGTGGTGGACTTCCTGCTCGACCCTCGCGAAGGACATACATCATATTGAGAGTAATCTTTTGTGAATTGTTAAATGCTAATGTGTGGAAGCCTGTTAATATTATTCGGATGGTTCGAGTAAGGTACTATTCATGAACTTATTCCTATGTATCATGTATGATAAAGACATGTTGCAACTGCCTCATTTATTTTATCGACTCAGCTTCATGAATATGAAGATCACATCCATTAAGCTAAAATTGCTCGGGACGAGCAAGAGTCTAAGCTTGGGGAAGTTGATGAGTGCATATTTGCATCATGTTTTATATTATTATTTTGCATTGTAGATGTAAGATCTTGGTATTTTATGGCGTTCGCACGCATGTTTTATGTATGTTTTCACGGGGATCGGGATAGATGATGGATACAATGGACACAATCCTTGGAGCAGTTGTACTGGGGAGAAAAGGAGTCAAAAACAACATAAATCGCTTATTTGGGAAAGATCAATAATACCAGAAGAAAACCCGAAGCGATCAAGGCTTATAGACGGTTCAACGACCAACTATATGACTAGAATATTTTTTCTGGCTGTATAGTTCCGGTCGTATAGTTGGCGCCGCTACCGCCTCCTCAAATAGTTTCACCCCGTGTAACTGGATGAGAGATACGACATATAGAACAACCAAAAACCACCGAAACCTCACCTCCGGAAGGCATCTAGAGGGGGAACTCGTCCACCGGGGATCCATCTTCGTCCTGCGCAGATCCGGGGGGCTAAGGCATCGATCTTCATCATCAACCGCTGCATCACCACCATCTCCATACATCCCATCTACATCTTGTCTAGATCTTGTTGTAATTTCCATACTCGTTGTGGATTTATACAAGTACTATTCATCTATGATAGATTCCATTGTTATTTCCATGATGTTGATTGCCTCCATGTCCGAGTAGATCTTTTAATGCTTGGGGAGATGGAGAAACCCTAGTATGAGATTGAAATAAGATTAAGTTTATTATGATATTTATCGCTGTGACCATATGTTAGATTGTCTTCATCTTGATGTTGGGAGAAGTCGACCTCTCAATATTTGCCTCTTATGGGGACTTGATGGAGGGAACTACTTGTTGGTAGAAGGAGGTGTGTTAGCACTTACAGTGACTATAAAGCTATTGGCACTCTTTACATATCAACTTGGGAACCGAGGAAACTCACGGAACACTATCCATGCCATGGGATACGGCATACGGGATTAAGTCCCTTAATAGCACAATAATTCGATTGATGTCGATTGCTGACTGCTGTGGTTATGAGGATGATGTGAGCAGTGGTTGCTGCCTATTTGTCCAAATACGGAGTTCCTCCCACACATACACAGTTGAGAATGTTCATGATAATAATCTTTACCTTATCTCTTTATAACACTAGTGGTGTATCCGCTACTCCCTGAGAACACTTTTTCCCTATTGCAGTTCCAATCTCTCTTACATACGTGATACTTATTTTCTGTTTTCAGTTGTTTTACTTTACTTATTGATTGCTCTTATACCAAAAACCCCAAAACACCTTTTTACGCAATACTCACATTTTAGCTTGTCACTTAGAACTTTCTTTAGCATTTCTATTGTAGTATTTAATTCAAGAGTTATTAGACTTCTGACTCCTGCTCCCTGTGGGATTGATATATTTATTATGAAACTAGCTACAAACGATCTATGCACTTGCAGTCATCACAAGTCGGCGATGAGATCGTTTGATTTCTTTGACATCACTGCAATGTTGTCCACATAAGCGTGTATGTTGCGACCTATTTGGTCATTTAGGCAACATTGCATCGTCTGCTGGTATATAGCACCAGCATTTTCAAACCAAAGGGCATTGTGACATAGCAGTATGTGCCGTAAGGTGTGATGAACAAAGTGGCCAATTGGTCTGACTTTCACATCTTGATTTGGTGGTATCCTGAGTATGCATCGAGAAAACACAGAAGTTTCGAGCCAGCCGTCGAGTCAATGACTTGGTCAATGCGAGGAAAAGAAAACAGATTTTTCGGGCACAATTTTTTCAAGGCAGTGTAATCAACGCACATTCTTAATTCTTTGGTTCCCTTTTTGCGGACAAGTATAGGATTAGCCACCCACTGGATGTGAATAACTTCTCGGATAAAACTAGCCTTAAGTAACCTAGCTAGCTCCTTGCCTATGGCTCGTCATTTTTCATCACCAAAGCATCGTAAAGGTTGTTTCACCGGTTTTGCTTTAGGATCGATGTTTAAGCCGTGCTCGGCAAGTTCCCTAGGTACACCCTTCATATCGGCAGGTTGCCAGGTGAAGATGTCCCTATTCTCATCGAGGAACTCGACGAGCGCGCTTTCCTATTTGGGATCCAGGTCTGTGCCAATGGAGGTGGTCTTGGAGGAATCTCCTTCCACAAGTTCCACCTTCTTGGTCTTGATGGTGGCCTTGAAAGTGGGTTCGGAATCAGAAATCTATTTCTTTGAAGGCGGCATCTTCGAGACATCGACCTAGTGCTGGATCTCCTTAAACTCTTCACTCTAGAGAATCGCTTTGGTGAAGGCGGCTTCACTCAGCTCATACTACCTTGCCTTGGTGAAGCTTCCGGCAACAGTGATGATGTCGTTTGGTATGGGTATCTTGAGCTTGTTGTAGATGAAACATGGCCTGGCGAGGAAGGAGTGGAAGATGTCGTGTCCAAATATGACGTGGTACACGCTCTTGAAGGACACCACTTCAAAGGTCATGCGCTCTTGGCGGTAATTGTTGACATCACCAAAGGCGACCAGAAGGGTGATGTAGCCAAGGGACCGATCTTGCCAGCCAAGAATGACACCATGGAACATGGTGCTTCTCTGCCTTGGTTGGGTCTCCGTCAAGTTCATCTTGTGCAGTGTATGAAGGTACATAATGTTGATGCTGCTTCCACTATCCACAAGGCACTTGGTGAACTCATTGCCGTTAATCGGGGGGTTGATGACCATGGCATATTGGTTCTCTGTTGGGATGAGCTAGCAAAACTTTACAATACTAGAAGTGTTTACACAAAGCCGGTCATTTTATAGTTGTAACGTATCCCAGCCAACGGCTTACAAGAGGTATATATAACGGTGAAAATCTAGGTCGTCAATGATCCGTACCATGGGGGCCTCGCTCCGCTCATCAGAAGTTAGCATTGACGACATGAGCCTTGAGGAATGTTGGCTATAGTATACTACACTAGATTGCTTGTGCATCTTGTGTCTGTATTGGATGATGCCACTGAATTTTCACACTCTATAATGGAAGAACGCACACCTGAATTTTCTATTTATTTTTCCAAGCGGTAGCATCTTATGGACATTTGTTTGGAGTTTGTAGACACATAATTGTTTGGATAGGACTCTATGTCCCCAAACTATGGGCTGCAGTAACACCAGCAAGAGCACATTGACGACATGAGCTTGTTGCCATGAAGAGGAGAAGGATAAATCATAGTGTTATTTCTAACATGAGAAGAGAGATCTCAATATATACAGTAGTCTAGCAAAATGGGTTAAGATTGCCTGCAAATGTAAGGATAACATCTAAAATTATTGACGTGAGATGATGTATCAAGTTGGCTAAAAGTAATGTGGATTTGTAGTATTCTAAGAAAACTCTTTGACGTATATTCATGTGGTTTTTGGATAGAGCGTGAATGTGAGTGCATAACTACTAGTTTTACACAACAAATAAACCAAATGATGTGGTGTCATTGACTATTCTCTTGCACAACGACTTTGCATTCTCTATTGGGAACTTTGGGACCAAGCGGATCGATGTTGAAGATCATGCAAGGCAGAACGACTCAAACCAACCTCAGCCTCTATGGGCATGTTTGGTTGCTCCTGCCCTTTAGTCGCACCTGGAGATCATGGCTCCACAGAAGCTGCACCCGACAATGCAACCTCTCGTTCCTAAAGGTCCATTCGTTTGGTTTCGTGTATTTTCATTTCCCTAGGGGTTGAGAAGCCAAGCCCTAGTCGTTTGGTTCCATGCATTCTTGGTTTTTAGCAAATTGGTACTTGTTTGGCTAGTTGCATTATCCCTGATAGCCTTTCCTCCTAGCTGGTGAGGTGAGCTTACCCAACATCAACAAGGCAGAAAACAAAGTTCAGACAATTGCAATTAAGAGATCACCTAGCTTAAGACTGAATCCACATAATCAACCATGACGTGTGTGCTTCACCACGAGATCACGAAAAACTGCCCATGATGTAGCACAAGATCGTCACAAATAGAGGGGTTATAATTGAATACCACCTCCTACAGTATACATACCATAGTTCAGGGGTCACCGCAACCAAAGTTCATGGGCCTAGCTACTCCAAAATACACATCACAATCGTCATCATCAACACTGGTATCAACACCTCCTCGAACAGCTTAGTCCGCTACTCATAGGTAGTTCTTGTTCATGAAGGCCGTGAACCAGCTCATCCTGCACTCAGGGGTCATGGCAAGATATCTGGCCGCATGTCCACTATGCTCCATCAGGTGGCTAAGAGCACGATGTATCGTGGTCGGCGAGATGGACACATCGGGAATGCGAGGACCGTAGATCATCTTCATATGAGCATAGTTCTCAATGGGCTTGTTTATCAAATCGGTGTCCTTTGACTGAGCCTAAATGAGAATCATAGTTAGTTTAAAACATGTAGTTCATATGTGAGCTTTTCAAGTAATCAACATACTAATGCAAGTGGAAATATATCGAACCTTGATGTGTTCATAGTAATCGTCGTCGTCCATCATGATAGTAGAGGTATCTTCAACCCAACACACATTCTCAAGCCTCTTGATCCTCAACACCTGAATCCAGTGCCTCATGTGGTTGTACTTCTGGTTCGCAAAGATTGTCCGGACACAGAAGTAGAAGACATCATCTGCAATCAAGCGCATGTCCGCCTCTCTGAATCCCCGAACAACTGAACCCCCTTTCTAGATCAACCGACAGACTTGATTCAGGATGAAGGTGGATAGAGATGCTGGCCATGACATGGCCAAGTTATTCTTGCACACCGCATTAGGCATCAGCACATAACACAGGGTCCGCACAAAGGTTGCCAACAGATCATGGGACACAACAAACTCCTACGGCACTAGAGATACGCAATGTCACTACAAGAAAAGTTTCCTTCCGCAGCGACTTCGCCCGACGGTCGTCGTAGAAGACGTGTCTTTGGCGACAAAATTCCCAAGCCTCATCTAGATTATGACAAAGCCAAGTTAAAAAAGGAAAGCAAGACCATCTACTGCACTTGATCTAAACAAGTACCAGTACATCAATATTAGTTCTAGAAAATACCTTAGTAATAGTAACGGCATGAGACTTGACAGATTGAGTAGCATTTGAAGCTTGAGCAGTACAGAATAAGATAGAAAAATATCTAAAGATTCCCAGTTCATATTCAGCATCACTTGACAGATTCAGCAGCATTTCCAAGTGACCGATTTAGCAGCACAGACAATGGCCAAAATAAATGACAGATTCAGCAATGCAGACATTGAAATTCAATAATTATAGCAAGGCCATGACTGAAAAGGAAAGAGAGTCCATATTCCGCACTCGATCAGTTGTTCTGAACAAGTACCAGTACATATGTATTACTACAAAATAGATTAGGAGTAGATGGTTAATACCTCCATACAAAATACTCGGCATAATGCAGCGGCGTGTTAAGTGCTGGCCGGGTAGCGCTTTCTTTCGTGCCTGTTACTCTTTCCTTGTCACACCGTCGCCTGTGGGCCCACTATGTCAGCAGCGTACATTGTAAATACGTATACATTGCCGCAAAATTGTTCCACCTCTCCCCATACAAATTGAATCTGTCACCAACATAAAGTAGTAATTAATTAGTACAACGTTACATATCTTAACATTGGGATCATCACAAAGAATATTTAGATGTTTTATCTCACTTTTGAAACTTGTTGATGCAATACTCCTAATCCACAGGGAATTCCGACAAATGGTTCAGAAGCTTCCAGGTAACACCACGGCTGCGACAGGTACGACCTGAGCCCTTCCAAGGCGACTTCGACCGATGATGGCATGCTTGTCAGCTCAGACGTCGCCACCATTTCGGCCGCATGGAGCTCATGCCATAGAGACAGCGACCAAAGCTTCACCTTGTACCACGGCGATTCGCACGCCCCTGAACGGACGAACCTGGGGGATATGACGATGTCCGTGGTGTGGCCATCAATTTCGGCAACAAACATGGTGCCCTATTTCCGGATGCTGATGATATCCAGTCTCCGCGAGCCTCCTGTGGGCACCGACTTAGATGGCTCCCAGTGTTTGTGGGTGCAGTCCTCAAGCGGGCAACTCTAAGGTGGCGGTCGAGCTCTACCATAAGTGTTAGCTCTACCGACAAGGTGATGAACTCGCATCCAAGCTCCATGTAGACTTGCTGGCCGTGAAAGCACCAGATTATGTGGTCATAGACGTTGTTGTAGGGGACGAATGTCTCGCACTGGTCATTGGGGCATCTGCTACCTTTTCCGCCTGCGACTTGGCGGTACAGCTCCTTGGAGCATGCAACCAGCCAGGCAGCACTGGTAGTGTCCAGATACATAGCGATTTCGTTGAAAACATCATCGCCGACCTTGCTCCAGACGCCGTGAAGTGGGTTGTGCATTGATTGCGACATCAGGATGGATTGGGGGAAGAGGTCAGACCAAAGTATGACTATCGGGGGACTTTTGGAGAGGGGTGGTGCTACCTGCAAGATCCGATGCAGCGGGTGATATGGCAAGGAAAATGTGCAAAGCGGGCACTAGAGACGATCCCAAATGCGGGGCCAGGCGGCGTTGGCGAGTGGGGATAAAAACAGCCGAGATGGGGAAGATGGGATGGCTCTTTGAATGAGTTTTTTTTGCAATGCCTCTGGAGCTGCATCTAGGACGCCAATTAGCTTAGGTGGCATGCTGTAGTGCACTAAATTAACCATATGAAATCCTGACGCATTTTATAGCTAGGCCGGCATGCTACCGTGCGCTAAATTAACCATGTCACAACCTGGGCCATTATAGCTTGGCCGGCATGCTACCGTGTATACCGACTAGAGTTACTATTGCTATCATGTTTGGCCAGATGATATTTATTTACAGCTTCTATTTTCCTAAAAAATAGTACTCCTACCTACTAGTAATACATTTGTACCAGTACATTATGTATTACTACTAGCAGTAGAGTACAACGAACAATCATCTCGTTAGTTCCGCTGCATACATGAGCTGTACTACACCTACCCACTTGATTGTTAGGTACACCAACACGGCACAACTCTTGTATGCAGCAGAACTAACAATATGATTGTTTAGTTTACTAAAAAGGATTATACTATGGAACAGGAGGTAGTAAAATACTAGCAGTAGTACACTAGATGTTTGTTTTGCAGTTTTGCTACAAACATAATACAGTAAAAATACCTCCACATTGGAGCCTAGCACGATCAAGTACCATAGTGTTTCAATAGGATGCATGATAACGGAAGGTGTTCAAGCACCTCTTTACAGAATAGATATAATTAGAAGCGAACAATCACTACATTAATACACCTATGATATAGTAAATTATCCATCAAATGATGGGTGATAACCTGCACATCTGATCACCATCTCGCAGTTCTCATGATCAAATACTATCACCTTAAAGGAAGTGGTGGCAAGCTTCTTGAATACCAGGAAGTATCCTACCTTCAAGTCATGTGCTTTGACAAAATCTAGCCATCCTTCGTCAAGGATTACCTTGACATCTTGCTTCTTCGGCTCGACGTCCCAGCTGCAGGCTTTGCATATCTTCAGCTTGATGGCCTCTAGATACTCACCGCCAAACGTTGGCAAAAAGGAGCTAGGTATTTTCTGCATGTCTAACCCTCCCAGTATTTACAACATCTTGCAGAACTCGTCACAGATGTTCTCCACGTGGGTGTTCCTGGCTCGCCCCTCCATCCAAACTGCACAGGGCTCTCTTGTATTCTTCCATGATGAGTCTATCCAATCTTGAGCTTCTTGCCCAAACACTGCAAAAAAATCCCGTGGATCGATAATGTCTCTACCAGCTGTCAATAATTGTGAAATAGTATAGTATTAGCTGATAGAGTACAATACAAGATCAGCTAAGAAAGTAAAGTGGAGCAATTTTCTTATCGAAGTACACAAATTAAAGTCTTAACTCTATCTAGCATGAATGCCGGTTATATTAGTACTACTTCCAAGGTATATGCATCAAATTAGTGCAGTTATTTATCGATCAGTACAGATACCGAACACCTAGGAATAGGCGAACAGACGAACATGATGAGCTCTATCTGCTGCCGATGCTAGAGATCCATACATATACTAGAAATTTTGGCAAAAATCAGGGTAGGGCAGCAACCGCCCTAACTTTCCCAAATTAAAGGGACCTTTTCCCGTGAGACCAATCTAAAGCAAAACATACCGAGTGGTCTCCCAAATCATCATCAGCCATGGATCAATCTGTAGCACCCCGGTAAAACCACTACTAGAAAATCACTGTGTTTTTGTTTTGCGCATCACCATGACAGCATGCTAATATCATCATGCCACATTGCATTTGAGTATTGTCATATCATCATGCATGGTTTGCCTAAAACTATTTTTGAAAAGCCTATCTTTGTTTCCTAAATATCCTCCGTCTTTATTTTAAATCTAAACCACGGTCTTTTTCAGATCTTTGGTTTGTCTAAAAACTATTTACAAAAATCTTTTAAAAATAAAATAAAACTATTTTATGTGCACCGGGGAGGCATCCCAGCCATTAGGCCATGCCACCTACAACCTCGGCCCAGCTAACTAAAACTAAACTTTGCCAAACCCTGGACCAGACCCAAACCCTAGCCTGACCGGTCCACCCAGCCGCTACACACCCGTGCCGCACACAGCTGCCGCTGCCACTGACCACAGGAACGCACGCACACGCGGGAGCACAACGTGACACGCGCAGCACACCATGGCACCACCACTAACCCCACCTGCCCCTGGCGTTTTTGCGCTTAGCCCCTTCCACTGCTGGAGAGAAAGTGATCGGGTCCTCCCCCACCTAGCCCGCTCCTTCCTCCCGATCAATCCCCGCGACCCTGTCCGCCTCCATCCTCGATGCCGCCCTTGTCTCCTTCTCGAGCTCCGACATCAGCAGCGCCTCCCCATCCTCGTCGACCCCCGTCCCTGGCCGCTCCTCCCCATCTCGCGCAGGACCCCGCTGCCAGGGAGAGACCCTGCTCAATCCCCATGGACGCCGTCGCGCGAGCCCGATGCTCCCTCGTTCCCGACCCTGAGGCTGCTGCCAAGCCCGCCTCGATCTGCGACCGTGGGACGCCACCACCGGGAGCTCCGCCATCCTCCGGCACCCTGCTGCCTTCCTTGAGCCAACAAGCTCCGACCACCCCTGCCTCACCTCCTCCTCGCGCCGAGCTCGCCTGCCCCGCGTCCGGCCGTTGTCGCCCTAGCGACCTTGACCGCCTCCCCAGCATGCAGGCTCCTCTGCAACCTCGCCAGCAACCACCGCATCGAGACGGGTCGCCTGCGTCAGCCCGCGAGCGAGCCCCGCGGATGCGCCTCTGCTTCCTCTCGGCCGCCGAGCTCCTCCGACCACCCGCGCGGCTCCGTCGCCTCGCCCTCTTCCTTGAGGTTCGCCGCCTTCCCTGCAGGTGCCTCCCCTGTTCCGACCACCGCGCCACCCCACAGAGCCTCGCCGTCGCGTCACCTTGTCGTCCCTGTCAAGCACTGGCCCTGACTGTGACCTCCTGCAATCGCACGCCCATGACATCTCTGTGCTAGAGGGTGCGTTTTGGTCTCCTTCTGTCGCTAGGACGCATCTCGCTGTGTGGGTACATGTGATCCTTGTTGTTCTGCGTTTGGCCCATGCTCTTTGACCGAGGCCACCAACATGTGAAGATGTACCCCAGGGATTTCGAGAAATCCGCCATGGACTCCAAGTACCCCCTCGGATGTGACAAGATCCCCTTCCCGGCCCGAGTTCTCCTTCCCACAACAGCAAGATCGTCTTCTCAGAGTCTGAAGACCGATCCTGGACCCGAAGATGCCCAAACCCCGATCCGAAGACCGGACCCGAACCACATCGAACCCCAAGATCTTCGACCCCTAATGTGATTCTCTTTCCGAGATCCCTATTTTTATAATATATGACATATATCCTATTGCATATTAATGCATATTAAATTGATCATATCGCATACATTTTATTTTGTCTGGGGGTACTTTGTCTATTCACCTAAATTAATTATGGAGACTATATGCGGGCTATTCTAGCCTTATATTGGCTCCATTTAAATTTGTGTAGCGAATCGATGCCATGCTTTGCTTTGTTAAGACAATATTTAAATTGTGGGGTATCTAAACAACAAGAACCTATTAATTAATTATCGGGACCCCGGTTCCGCTTAATATTGTCTAGTTGCACCGCATCTTTGCCATGTCATGCATCATACATGCATCATGCCCGATCTTCTGCCGTAGTATTAAATAGTGCATTCGGTGTTTCTTTTAGTGCTTTGCTTCTTCACGGATTAGGCCATTGAGTTGACGCGAGTATCGACCAGTTCTTCGGATAACGAACCTTCGGCAGTGTTTCCCAGGCGAGCATTCTCCCCCTTTCTACCTATTTTGCTTTTATAGTCTTTATTTCCTCCTATTGATCTATTGCTATCCGTGTTGCGATGCTTTAGTTTCCTGCACCATTTATACTCCTTGTAGCCCCTAAATCACCATGGACACATCCTATTGCCTGTTGTTTGATAGATAGTCGGCCTTGCGAGTCGTAGTTGCTTGCTTATGTGTTGCTTCACGTCGTTGTCGTTCCACCGTTGACGGCAAGTTGGCACATGCTTAATGGTGGAGATGCTTAATGGTGGAGATGATCATGAATTTAAATAAAACTTGATTAATTGTTGGGAATAGATATAACTAATGCAGAGGCATCGGTGGGCAATAGCAAATATTTGGTTTTTAACCGCTCACTTGTGTCCCATAGGCCCCGAGTACTTGATACCTGTTCCTTGACTATCGCACTATCCGCATGTGGGACCATGAATCCCCTTAGCCAGAGCTTGATTCATTTCTTATTTCTTGGGGCCACAAACTAGTTTGGGGCTTTATTACTATCCTGTACTTATGCCATGCTTTACTGCTTTATTTACGATTGTGCGTGGAGCACCTGTACTGTTTTGGATGCGGAGTGTTTTCGCGGTATCGACAAGCCTAGTCACACTTTCAGGTTCCCAGTCGTTTACAACCATTGACGCAAACCTTGGGTCCATCTCAGAGCCGGCCAACTTCGTTGCGGGTAGCTTAATGAGGTGGCCCCCTGAAATATTTTATGAATCCTGTGATTGCTTTGTCGTGAAAGCCTCGTTGGGTTTGATTTGGTTTTTCCGAGGTTGATCGTGTGTGTGTTGCTATTTGTGCACCCCTGCAGGGTAAATCTTTCTGAAAGCCGTGTCCGTGGTTATGGACAACTTGGAGCACAGCATCTCGATCATAGACAAGCATAACTAAAGTAGTGCTATAAATTTGACTTAATATATGACTAGTAATCAGCTTCACTATAATGTAATGGATAATAAAAGTGCCAACAACTGGTGGAACTGGGGTGTATCATGTCATGCTATATCTGCCTAGTAAGTATCTGGTGGAACTCCAATGGAATGAAATAAAAGTGCCCACAACTGCTAGGTTTGGGAGGACTCATGCTATTTATATCTAACTAGTAAGTGTTTCAACTATAATGGAATGAATAAAACTGCCAACTGTGTGAGTTCCTTGGTTTGACTTCCTCGTTTGGTCTCGAGGGGGAAATGCCAGGATGGGTATGTTTGGTGTTAGTGTCAGGTTGGATCCGAATAGGTATTTCTTATCTACCTCTAATAGCTGACAGTTTATCGAGTCTCTATAATTTGTTTAGTGCATGCTGCGCTGCCGCTTCAGTCCACCATACCTATGTAGGCGAGGACCGCCAAATTCTAGACTCGCCGTGTACTGGCCTCAGTACTGACGCTCCTCTTTTTCCTTCGCCCTTTGTCGGCACCCCTTTTGTTTTAGCAGGTTTGAGATCGAAGTCGTTAGCAGGGTTACCCTTCCGGCTTGGCCTGGGCAGGGTTATGGACACCATTGGTTATTCTTCAGGGCTCTTAGCCCTATTTGCATCTTATCCGTACTCGGATGTTGTATCGTTTTCAAGGTGGTTTGGATCTTCGTATTGTATATCTATATTTTTGACTCTTTGAGTCGTTGTTGTATATATATGTTCTGTTGGTTCCATCATAGACTATTGTGTAATGTTATTACTTCGTTTTCCACCCGCACGCAAGTGCCTGGTGGGCGTCCTTGAATCGATTCTATGCGGGTCTGGCGGGAAGCGCTAAAACTTGCATAGGGCCGATTCGAGGGTGTTACACAATCAATACAAAATTTGAACTTATTATTACAGTTCACTGTAGATCTAGCCCCGGAACTAGCTTGCATGTGTAAAATTGAACTATAGTATACAAACGGGTTAAATGCACTAGATGAGAACTATACTCAACACCAACCCAATGTCAACCAAGCGCTAATAAAAGCTTGACTGCATCTCATCATCAAGATCAAGGGTTTCGGGGATTATGTACATACCGCACTGCCACCGCGATGTCTGAGGGATGGGACGACTCTATAGATGAGGTTGCATGGCCCGCCGCCCGCAGCTGACCCTCCTAAGACGAGTAAGTTGCGGCGGTGGTGGTCGTCAATGGAGGGAAGCACAATGGCGATTAAGGAATGATGTGTGAGAGAGAGTTGGGGCTGGGGCTGGTGAGGGAATAAATGCGGCGATGTTAGACGAATGCTGTGGACAAAGCAAACCTTGCCACCAATACAGTACTACTAATTGTCATGCAAAAATTAATAGCCTAGAAAATTGAGCACGGCAGCTTGAGTGCTTGAATAGGAAAACATCAAACACATACTATGAAAGTATATTATTACGTACATGGTGCCTAGTACAAGCAATAGTGGAAATCATGTTGCAAGTACTGATACTACAATACAGTATGAAAGTACTACATACATAGTACTTTACATTATATGGTGACAAGTACTAGCTACAGAAATGATGTTATGAGTGCTCATAATCAGCTTTTTGATATTTTGGTCAAACTTCACATAGTTTTAACGAGGTAGGGTTGGCACGAACCACATTGGCGCCTTGAACATTTGCTCCCTATGTTCCGCTCCAGTGTAGTTAAGTGATGAACCTATGGCATCCCCCTCCCATTGACGTGCATGTGGCTCCAATCTGGAAGTAGTTGTGGGCGATGTTGGCAACGCACGTGTGTAGCAAACACACAATCTCCTCTGAACATTGGCAGAGCTTTGTCAACATCGGCAGCACCAGGTTCAGAGTTTGTAGGGGGCTCGAGGAGGAATGGATGGTTGATTCCCACAAACACCGACCTCCCTTCAAGATTATCCCTTCTGATCAAGTCCGGTGCTATAGGGTCATCCAAATTAAGGGCCCTCTAGAAAATGTGGCAGCGGAGCGATGGATAAGAGAGTAGTTCTCTACCCATGTATGATACAGGATTACCATGGCTGCTGGTTCGTGCAACCCTGGTTTGAATCCATAGGATATCCCAGCCAAGCTCTGCCAAGTACTAGCTGCCTAATGCAATATCTTCAGCCTCGGCATCGTCACCGGCTTGGACGTTTGCCAGCTCTTCAATTACTAGAGGTTGTATGACATGCAGGCCTTCAAGTATACATGTGTGTGCATTTCAGTTAGCAAAAGTATCACGAACAATGCAGTTGTAAGTAATTTATAAATTTTACTTTTAAATAATGGGACTCACTCCACTTGTTTGGTTACTAGACAAGAACATCTCCTTGCGGTTCTGTCACCGCGTATATGCGATCAATAGAACCACTGATTAGACACTTGGCAATGGCATCGACATACGTTGCTGGTGCAAGATAGTCGTTTTGAAGGATAATTCAGTCCCTGTCACAAGGAAAATCTATGGTAGCAATGAATTTGTCAAACACCACCATCACGCTGTAGTGAAATTGGTTGTCAAATCTATACGGTTTCTTTGCTATTTGTATCTTCAGCAACTCGATATTCGCATGCTTGTAGAGGTAAGTACATGGGGGGCCAGGGAAACACTGGTTACCCGATGGATAAATATCAACACGTTGCACACGTGGCAGCTCGATACATGCCATACTGTATATGTTTTGGAGGTACCAGCGTCCCGGGTGCTTTTCAATCGCAATCCTTTCTCTGTTGGCACCAACCCAGCGACCCTTGTTTTCAAATCCTTCATCATCCCATGTTCTGGGTATGTCATCATCAACTGGTACAAATGCTTCTACTGTTGGATTGTCTAGTGGCATCAGCAACGCGTCAATGCCCTGCAACAGATTTTCTTCATATCTAGGGGCATGCAAGGTGTTTGACAAAGGGGGGAGTGCTAGCTATCTTTGCAAAAAAACTACTATCTGAAAGATGCAGAAACGTGAGGAATAAATCATGAATGCATGTAGACAAATACACCAAGGAATAAGGTCTTGTTTGCATTAAAGAAAAAGTGTAGGAATAGTTAAGTTTCCTATGCTGGCACTGTTTACAGGAATGGACCATAGGAAAACATGTAGGCAATTTCCCTATGATTGATTAACAAGATTAGGGGCCTCTTTCGATCAATGGTTTTTAAAAAACGTAGGAATAGGAAAAACACAGGATTGACATGGTAGGTACAATAAATTCATATTAGGAATTAAAACGCAGGAATTTTGTAACATGTGTCTTTGGATGGTGAATAGGAAACAAACACAGGAGTTTTGCAGGAATATAATGTGAGAGCATTGGACTTCTCAAAGAAGAAATAGAATGAGGTTGGAGATCATGTTCAGATTCTTATGGAATGGAGGGCATAGTAACTAAGAAGTGACTCCATAGGAATTTGATATCTTCCAAAATCCTATGGGTTAGAATCCTCCAAAACTCATATGCAATTCTTCATATCCAAATTGGACCTCATTTTTAAATTCCTATGCGCGCAAAGAACAAGAATGAGGCCCCAAGAGACATGATAACATCATAAATATACTCTCCCGTGAGGTTTGACTTTGATTTTACCATGTTTAAAGTAATCCTATGTTCTGTATTCATGTAAACCAAACAGCCAACCTTTTACAGAAATCTTGTGTTTGTAAAACACATGAAACTTAAAATATAACACCATCCTTGATTGACCAATACACCTTCCGTTATGGGTATCAACAATCCTGGTCATTCTTGTGTTTTTCGATTAGTATGTTTGGAGGAGATGGGGGACACTAAAGCAAAAGTATTGGGCCTCTTTCGATCACAGGATTGAGAACATAGGAATTTCACAGGTTTGCCGGTGAAAAACATGCGATTATAAAACATAGGAAAACTACCTACGTGAATGGCACAATGAGAGTTGAGCCTCAAGTAGATGTTCCAATTCCTATGGGATTTAAGCATGGGTGGGGGTTGCAGTTAAAAAGAATTTGCGTACCATGATTCCTTTGATCCAAATTCAATCCATAAGAAAGAATCTAAGGATTCGAGCCTACAAAAATAATGCAAAACTGATTTTTACCCGCTCGTCACGGTCTAGTGGCCATGTCTATGGGTCAGAGTGAAGTAGGCAGGGCAAACCAAACGGGAGACCAGGATCTTCCGCAATCCCTCGACGCATGCCAACCATGCCGCGAGTCAGGCGAGCGGTGCTCAGAAGATCGGTGTGACCGGTGATGTTGCTCAGTGGTCCGTAGTGGAGGTTGCCAAATTCGATTGCCTGGCTATAGCGCTCAGACATTGTAACATCCCAAAAATATTAATCAAGCTTATCAAGCTCTAATCACCCAAGTTTAGGGTTAACAAAAACTTTTATTATTAAACTTAATATGAGTGCATGTGTGATTTGCATTAGTGTATGAATGTATGAAATTACCATGATTGATTGCTACAAATGATAAGGATTAGTTTAAAAAGGTTTACAACATCATCTAGATCATTTCCAAGTAGAATCAAATGAAAAGAAAATCAAATATAGATCATAAGACCAAATGGTCATTTTGGCCAAACTTATCCACTAGACCACTTTGAGTGTTCGTAGTAAAAGATTTCCAACAAAAACAATTCCAATTATTTTCACCCCTTTCTAGACCAAGTAAAAGTGAATACAAGCAAACTTTACAAAATGGCAGAAACAATTTTCAAATCTATTTAAGAGGCATTGCAAAATTGAATCAAGTTCATATGCCAAGATCATCACTTTTCAAAAACTACTCAAATAAATTCCCCTTGACATATCCCAACAACCATAGACTACCAAGCATATGATCAAATCACTCACCAAAAATCATTCAAAAATTCCGAAGATGAATTCATGCGGCCATTAAGTCAAACACTTAGCAGGCAGGTTAAATCTCAACCACTATACACTGTTTTGATCTATCAATTGCTCACAAAATGTACTGCAATCAACTCGATATCTAGCCCATGATCATTCCCAGTCCTTAGCCATCCAATGGAGAGCCTCATTCCCATTGTTGCACCAGTGGCATGATCGTACCGAGCCGGCCATGCCGATCGAGCATGAACCACTCGTTGCACGCCGCGCCGCCCATGCCCACGATGTCCAGCAAGTAGCCGTGACCTCACCGCGACCCCCTATCCACCCCTTGACCAACGATGAGGCGAGAAGGAGCCAGACTGGCCGCACCCATTTAAGCCCTTGCCATGCTGAGCGCACGACGGAGCGCCGCAGATGCCTCACACGCACACGCCACGACTCGCTCTCTCCGCCTGTACTCGCGATCGCCGTAGCACCAGTAACCTTCCAGACATGACCGTTCGCTGCATCGCGCCCCGTGACCACCATACCAAGTGATAAACGCCCGCGTACCCGAACAGAGCGCCGACATCGCTCGACCGATGGAGACCGCCCCTTGCCGTGCCGTCACTCGTGTAACGATCGCCATAGTCCACTGCACTGACCCATGCCCTCTGTCATGATGAACGCGACCTGTAGGAACATCGCCGGAGAAGCTAGACCATGCCGCACTGCCTCCACCCCTGGGGTATAAATAGAGGCCACCCCATCCCTCATTCTCCATAGCATTCCACTCCTCTCTCTCAAAAACCTCCTAGAGCTTGGACCAGAGCAAGGTGAGCACCACGACGCCGGAATTTGCCCGGAGTCCGCCGCAGCAGTCGAGGAAGGAAGACATTGATTGCAGCCACCCCAGGAGCTGCCCTGACCACCAATCGAACCACCGTCAACGATAACCCTATTCACCCACATCACCGACCCTAGCTCGAGCCCCGGTAAGTCCCCAGCGACCCCCACCGCCGTTTTAGGATTCGTATCTCGCCGGAGCAGTTTGATAGAGACGACGAACCTCATCCATAGGATCATGTTCTAATCGTAGGGCTAGGATTGCTAGATACCGTTTCAGCTTAGTTAAGTCACTGACATGTGGGACCGTTTTGTCAGCAGCCCGCTACGCCAGCGCAGTGCAGTTGGGCCGGCCCAAGTTGTTTCCCACGCAGAGCCCGTTGATTCAAATAGGATTTTTCCATTTTAGTTAAAACCAGATTCGTTCAGTAGATTCAAAGAGATTCACTGAACCAAAATGCATGATTCCAATTTTGTTGGAAAGGTATTGAAATTATCTAATCACTCATGTTGGATTCAAACTATTTACAATTATAGATCACCTATACCAAAAATAACAACATAGAGACTTTTGGCACTTCAAACTTTTTTCTAAAATAAACTATAAATGTTTTTGAGATGATTCCACCTCTCAAAAATCACATTTGCCATGCTCTACATGAATATGTAAAAAGATTTGGTTTTACAAATATGAAACATGGCTTAGTATTAAAAGAGTGCTATATAGGCATTTCTAGTCACTTTAATATTATTAAATAGTAATATTAAATCTTTAAATATATGATCATCATTTTAAATCACATTCCCAAGTACTGGAATAGATGGTGATGACATGTGTCAACATGATCCACTATTTTAATTGGAGAATATTAAATCTTAAGGATTTAAAATGAGTAGAAATTACTTTTATAAAATAAGAAGATGAAGAAAATGTTAATATTTCATATGATGATTGAGAAGATGCTAGATCATCTAGTATGAGACTTTGTGTGCTAAATAGAAGTAGTTAAGTGTTGTTTGGTGATTGTGTACATTGAATGTATTTATAGACGCTAGTACCGACCTGAGATACAATGAGGAGGAGTACTTCAAAGAGGAGGAAGAGAAATTCAACGCCTGCAACAACTTCCCTGCTCAAGGCAAGCCATCACTAATGCAAGATATCAGTGCAAGCTAGAGCTATGCATGCTATATATGAAAGCCCTTTATAGCAGATGCACTAGGCATACCTGGTTACGCAACTTTACCAATTCCCAGTTTTACTCCAAGCTTTAATTTCCCTTTTATTACAGTTTCTTACTTAGTTAATGAATTGTGATTAGTGGAAAATAGGATGGATACTATCCAGATCATAGAATTAGCCTTGGATACTTATATTTGATTAGTACCCCCAATAGTGATACCCTCAATGCTAGTGGCTAGTGCTAAGCTAAAACTTGATTACTTTAGATGGGAATAATTGGTGAAAATGATTATGAAAACCATGGAATGAAGATTCATTCTATTGAAATGTTTTGACATGTGTTGTGAAACACAATAGTTTGATGATGAAACTCTTGAGGCATGAGCCTTGACTTTAATACAACTGATGGTTGGGTTTAGATGCGATACCATTCCAATTTTACCGTCAACCACAATACCTGAGTTGGGTAGGGCTTGCCTAAAAGTTTATATGTCTTAGTATGGGTTCCCTTGTGGAAGAGGTTGAGTTGAGGCTACCTCGTGATGAATGTCCACCTATGCAGTACCCAGGATGGCAGATGGCCATGGCTGGGAGGCCAAACTCATAGGGGAGGTGCCTATACTAGGGTGTGTAATTGAAAGGTTAAGATTGATTATCCACATACTAAGTATGATTATTCAGGGTTATTCCTGGCGGATGTATCGAATTTTGTAGTGAAAGTGTACCACCTCTGCAGAGTGTCAAACTATTCGAATAGCCGCGTCCGCGGTTATGGACAGTTGGAGTGGCCATACTGTTCTGTTATCAGATGTTTTCAAAATGAATTATGACTTGAAAGATGACCTTGACTTGACCACAACAGAGTTGTGGACATGAGATCTAAGTTCCCACTTAAGTGATGTAGATAACTAAATTAGGTCTTTACTCTTGAAGCTTTATGAAATAAACCTGCCTTTTTGCAAACAAACCTAGAGCTTATGATTCCTACTAGTTTTACTTTTACTTATACTAGTGGTAGTTTGCGAGTACTTAAAGAGTACTCATGGCTTTGTCCTGGCTATTCCCATGGCCAGACTATGAGGAGGATTACCCGGAAGATGGACAACAGGAGCTCTATGACAACTAGGATCATCTCCCATCGTCAGCATTGCCTGTGACCCCGAAGATGGAGCCTACTACGTTTACTTTCCGCTGCTTTGATTTTATTAAGACTAGATCATGAGATCCTTTATTTGTAAGACCTCGATTATGGTTTGTAATGGATGATGTACTCTGGTACCACTTCTGTTATGTCTCGCAAAAATGTTAATCCTGGGATTGCGATGTACGGCATAACAGGCATCTGGACTTAAAAATCTGGGTGTTAATAAGTTGGTATCAGAGCCATCCTAACCATAGGAGACCCTAGTTAGAATGGATGCCTGAAAAACCTAGCTTCAAAACAAAGAAAGTGAGTGTTTACAAAAACCTATTCTCATTCTTATCCTTGAGATTATTTCAAAAAGAGATCACTTGATACTCAAAACTCTTACAATTCTACATAAAATTTGACACACATGATCACTCCACTAACTTACTCATCTCAAATTCTTATAGATGGAGGTCAAATACACCAAGTTTTACCAGTTGGGCAACGAAGGATAGCTTATCTTTGAGAGGGATCTGCATTCGCTCTCAGAATATCTTGAACGCCCGCACCCGGAGTTCTTCGGAGCACATCTCAAGGACCTAGCTAGAGGGGAGCTATAGTGGCTGATTGTTGCCGACCTGAGAGGCAGAATGGAGCCACCTCTTTCTGACAAGATCCAGTTCAGCATTCGGGAGAACAACTGGCTAGACGGATTATCCAGGGCTATGCAAGAAGCTCTCGCTCGCTTGTGTGCTCAGAACATCAACCAGATCATCGGCACCCATTTTGTTCACTATGCAAGACGTGACTCAATAGGACAACCTCTATCCATGCTAGCCCATCCGGAGTTGAAGCATCACGTGGACCACATGGACTTCATGCTACATGAGACACAAAAGGAGTTGGACAATGCACATGATCACGCCAAACAGAGCAATGCTGAAGCTGTTGAAAGGAAGGAAACCCTTGCCATCCTCACCAAGGAACGCAAGTCACTTCACAGTCAGCTCAACAAAAAGGATCGCATCATCGCCTGTCTTCGTCAGAAGATAGCCACCTTGGAGGAGACCATCCACGACCAGAAGATCCAGCTAGAGGAGCAGCAGGAGGAGGAAGGTGATGAAATCTGTGGGGATATTCACTCTTACCTCAGTGATGACAATGACTACCTGGAGGATGAAGCCATGGAGGACAACACTAATGAAGATGATGCTGCCTTCATTGATGATGATTAGCCGCACCTGAGCACTATCGTAGGTGTGAGTTGTACCCGGTCCCACTATATTGTAGCTTCACTGAATGGTTCTTAAAACCATCTGTTTCCTTATTATGGTGTGTGTTTGTATTGTGTGCTATGAATGAATGAATGAATGAAAAGAAAGTTGTTAGTTTGCAAAACCTGAGTCATACTCAAAGTTTAAGTCTTTTGAAAACAAACCCATGAACCCTAGAAATTTCCCTCTTGTCTCACTATCTATCTCAATCTTCAGATGACTCGCGGAAATCCCAGAGAAAGCAGTTCATCTCAGGACCCAATGCTGTAGATTCTGCAAATGTTAGTTTCTGACCATGAAGCAGTAGAGCTGAACGTCAAGCCAACTTAGCCACTCTTCAACAGATAGCCTAGATGGCCCACAATAATCAAGGCCATGGAAACCAAGATCACCATGGATCTAAACTTAAGAATTTCCAGAATACCAACCCACCCATGTTTAGTAAGTCCGAGGAGCCTCTAGATGCTGATGATTGGCTGCAAACCATGGAGAACAATATAGATGTTGCAGGAGTTGATGCTAATGAGAAGGTGTTGTTTGCCACCCACTATCTGTCTGGCTATGCAAAATCATTGTGGAATAGTACCCGTACGATGAACGGAGGTCAGATGATGACTTGGGAGGAGTTCAAACTCAAGTTCAACAGGACCCATGTGCCCCGGGTCTAATCAATAGGATGAGAGATGAATTCAGAGGCTTGAAGCAAGGAAGGATGACTGTGGTTGAGTACCGTGGCAAATTTCTGTCACTAGCTAGATATTCCCCTGATGAGATTGACAATGAAGGCAAGAAGAAGGAAAGATTGTTGAATGGTCTGCATGATGTGATGCAGACAATGCTAGTCAACATTCTCTTTGATGACCTTGAAGCATTAGTGGATTCTGCAATCCATATGGAAGGAAAGATCAACCAAGCCAGTGAGAACCGCAAGCGTTGAAGGATGCATCAACCAGGACCCCACCATACCCCGAAGTATCGCCCCAACCCATCTGCAGGATATGCACCCAGAAACAACAGACCCCCAATGAACCATCCGAACTATCCCAACCGTGGAGGAGGAAACCCAAGGCTCAGAGGAAACCAAAACAACAACCCCAACAACTCCAAAAATTTCAACCGTGCACCGCCCAAGTCCAACAACAACAACAATAATAATACTGCCCCAAGGACTGGAAGCAATGATGTGCCTGTCGCAAGGAAAGATGATGACCCACAAGTATAGGGGGTGTATTGTAGTATTTTCGATAAGTAAGAGTGTCGAACCCAACGAGGAGCAGAAGGTGTTGACGAGTGGCTTGGAGCAGGAATTCTCTGTAAATACTTAGCAAACAGATTTTTAGGGGTTTTTGATAATGCAGGTAAATAAAGTGCGAGTAAATAAAAGACAATAATAATAAATGAAGCAAGTGTCCCAATCCTTTCTTTAGCAAAGGACAAGCCGGTTGTATTACTTAAGATGACAAAACATTCTCGAGGACACATGGGGATATCGTCAAGTGCTTTCGTTTCATATAGTTGATTAATCTTCTTTAGTTTGATAAGTGTTGTGTGGGTGAACCTGTGCTAATGTACTGACCTTCCTAGGACTAATACATACTTGTGATTATACCCCTTGCAAGCATCCACAAGTACAAGAAAGTAATTAAGATAAAAACCTAACCACAGCTTTAAACTCTGAGATCCTAACCTCCCTTGTGCAAAGGTTTCCTGATGGGCGTTCAGGTTTCTGTCACTCCGGCAACCCCTACGATTAGTAGCCAAATGCACAATGCATTCACCTAGGCCCATAAAGGTGAAGTGTCATGTATTCGATGTTCACATGACACCACTTGAAGAATAACACAACTTAAATAACAAACTATTGCATCTTTCTCAACACAATTCCACTACTAACAACATGACTTCTCCCATGTCCTCAATCACTAAACGAACTACTCACAAGACATCATATGGATCAAGATCAGAGATGGAATAATGATAAGTAACAATCTAAACATAAACGATAATTCAATGGTTCCACTCAATAGCATCAACTACAACAAGTAATCAACACCGGGAAAGTTTCCCTAAGAACTATGAAATATTCAACCCAATTGTTACAGCGGTATGGAGTGGTGATGATGGTGCTAGTGGAGATGATGATGATGATACCGATGAAGTCCAGCTTGATGGTGGTGTTGATGGCGACGATCTCTCCTCTCCGGGAAGGAATTTCCCTGGCAGATTTCTGCCTGTCGGAGAGCTCTTTCTCTCTCTGCAGTTTTCTAACCCGCAGAGGCAGCGGAATCTTTCTGTGGTCGCTCTCCTAGGCTTAGGGTTTCGTGGGGATAATATACGCCAAAGGGGAGAGCCAGGAGTGGGCCAGGGTGGCCACACCACCTGGTGGCGCGGCCAAGGGGGGCCCGTGCCAGGGGGTGGTGTGGGCCCCCTATGGCCCAACTCCGCTCCCCCTTCTGGCATCCTTCGTCTTCTAGAAAAATAGGATTTTCCATGTATTTTCTGGAATTTTCTGATCTTCATGAATTTCGCCTCCAAACAACGCCTTTTCCATCAGAATCCTGACTGCAGCGGTCCATCCTCCAAAAGTCATCAACCATGCAAAAACAGATGATATAACATAAGTATCATCTCTTAATATGAAATATTTCAATGAATAACAGTAAATTATGATATAGAATAGTGATGCAAAATGGACGTATCAAAAGACAAGTGAATGGTAATTTGCTTTGAATGCGGAGTCACGGGTCACTACTCCAACAAGTGCCCCAAGAAGCTTGCCGTAGCAACCAATGTGAATGTACCTGCCCAACAGCAACACCGTGTCCAGCCTAGAAAGAGATTTGCCCTAGGAAACCTGTACAACTGTAATGGCCGTCTGTTCCACATGAATGCTGAAGAAGCCCAAGAAGCACTAGATGTCGTGCTGGGTATGTTTTCGATTAACTTAGTTCTAGCAAGAGTGTTGTTTGATTCTGGAGCATCACACTCATTTGTTATAGAAGAATTTGCATGCACTAGTAAGATCCAACCAACAAATCTGAAGCATGTTATGATAGTTCAAATCCCTGGTTAAACCACCAAAGCTAGAAAAGTTTGCAAAGCTGTACCTATCAGAATACATGGGATAGATTTTTATCCCAATCTAATAGTACTTGGAACCAAAGGTTTGGAAGTAGTGCTAGGGATGGATTGGATGTCGAAACATCAAGGATTAATCGACTGTACTAAGAAAGCCATAACCATGACTAGTAGCACCGGAGTATCAGTAGAACATGTATCTGAGACTTTGCCCCGTCAATTGAAGTGCAACAAGAGTTTAGCCAAGACCACCATTGACCAAGCCAGAGTAGTCTGTGAATATCCCGACAAATTCCTAGATGAATTGACCAGTATGCCCCCAGATCAGGATATCTAGTTTATCATTGAACTAGTCCCAGGAACCGGACCCATAGCTCAGAGACCCTATAGTATGAACCCATCAAAACTAGTGGAGCTGAAGAAGCAACTTGATGATGTGCTGGGAAAAGGACTGATTCAGCCAAGTGCATCGCCATGGAGATCACCCATTTTGTTTGTTGATAAGAAGGATGGTGCCAGCCATCTTTGTACGGATTATCGGAAGTTGAATGACATCACCATCAAGAACAAGTACCCTTTTCCGAAGATAGAAGATTTGTTTGATCAACTGACTAGATCCAGAGTGTTTTCTAAGATTGACCTTAGAACTGGTTATCACCAACTGAAGATTTGTGCAACAGATATCCCAAAGACTGCCTTCACCACCAGATATGGATTGTATGAGTACAATGTCATGTCTTTTGGATTAACCAATGCCCCTGCTTATTTCATGAACCTCATGAATAAGATTTTTATGAACTTTCTAGATAAGTTTGTCGTTGTGTTTATCGATGACATTCTGATCTACTCCAAATCAAAAGAAGACCATGAGCAACATCTGAGAACCATCCTTGAAACCCTTAGAGAGCATCAACTGTATGCCAAGTTCAGCAAATGTGAATTCTGGTTAAAGGAAGTAGGATTCCTAGGACGTATCTTGTCGGTAGGAGGAGTCGCTGTCGATCCCGCCGAGATTAAAGATGTTGAAGGATGGAAAGCCCCAGCCACCCAAATAGAAGTCCGTGCATTTCTTGGATTAGCCGGATATTACCATAAGTTTGTTGAAGGATTTTCGAGCATCGCAAGACTGATGACCTAGTTGTTAAAGAAATATAAGAAGTTTGAATGGACTGACAAATGTGAAGCAAGTTTTCAAGATCTTAAGAAGAGATTGGTTTCAGTCCCAACTTTGATCATGCCGGATATCAAGAAGCCTTTTGATGTGTATTGTGACGCATCCAAGATTGGCCTCGGTTGTGTATTGATGGAAGAAGGTAAAGTTATATCCTATTTGTCCAGACAACTGAAGCAGCATGAGCAGAACTACCCCACCCATGACCTAGAACCAGCAGCTATAGTGTTAGCTTTGAAGACATGACGTCATTACCTGATGGGTAATCGATGTGAGATTTATTCGAATCACAAGAGTCTGAAGTATATTTTCACCAAGAAGGAGATGAATATGAGGCAAAGGAGATGGATATAGTTAATCAAGGATTATGACCTTGATAATCACTATCACCCCGGCAAAGCCAATGTGGTAGAGGATGCTCTTAGCAGATTGCCGTGTAGATTAAATACCATGATAAAGGAAGCCTAGCCAAGTCTGCATGAGGAGATAGAGAATTTCACAGTGGAGCTAGTTAGTGAAGGATTCTTAGCTAGCATAGAACTCCAACCCACTTTGATTAGTCAGATAAAAGAGGCCCCAAAAGGAAATGCAAGAATTGATGGAATCAAGCGTCATATCAGAACAGGGAAGGTACCTGGATTCACCGAAGATGAAGAAGGAGTTTTGTGGTACAAAGGACGTATCTGTGTGCCAGCAGATTCGGAGTTGATACAATTCATTATGAGGGAAGCTCATGATACCCTTTATTCTATCCACCCGGGAGGAACGAAGATGTATCAGGATTTGAAGGAGCAATTTTTGTGGCACAAAATGAAGAGAGTAGTCGGAAGGTACATAGCCAAGTGTGATATCTGTCAGAGAGTCAAAGCAGAACATCAGAGACCCGCAGGACTTTTGCAACCATTGCAGATTCTAGAATGGAAATGGGATTCAGTCGGAACAGATTTCATCACAGGTTTGCCTACATAAAGTAGGGGAAATGACTCTATCTGGGTCATAGTAGACAGACTGTCTAAGGTAGCCCATTTCATACCCGTCAAGACAACCTACCAAAGTTCGAAGCTAGCAGATTTGTATATCGCTAGAATAGTCAGTTTGCATGGAACCCCCAAGACCATAGTGTCGGATCGAGGAACCCAGTTTACCTCAAGGTTTTGGCAGAAAGTCCAAGAAGGATTAGGAACCAAACTGAATTTCAGCACAACTTATCACCCGCAAACCGACGGACAAACTGAAAGAGTCAACCAGATCTTAGAAGATATGTTGAGAGCCTATGTGCTAGAGCATGGATCTAAATGGGAAGATTGTCTGCTTTTCGCGGAATTCTCTTACAACAATAGTTATCAAGCTAGTTTGCAAATGGCCACATTTGAGTTCTTATATGGAAGAAAGTGTCGTACCCCGTTGAATTGGTCGCAAGTAGGAGAGAGTCAGATCTTCGGACCAGACATTCTACAAGAAGCTGAAGAGAATGTTCACAAAGTCCGTGAGCACCCCAAGACCGCTCAATCCAGACAAAAGAGTTATGCAGATAAAAGACGTCGAGACCTGACCTTCAATGTTGGAGATTTTGTGTATCTCAAAGTATCACCCTTGAAGGGAATGCAGCATTTTCGTCTGAAAGGAAAGCTTGCCCCCAGATATATTGGACCCTTCAAGATTTTGAATCACCGAGGAGAAGTATGCTATCAACTGGAACTGCTTGAGGAGATGTCAGCGGTGCATAATGTGTTCCATATCGTGTTACTTCGCAAATGCTTAGAAGTTCCGGAGAAGACCGAAGTTTTCAAGAACATCGATCACAGAGCCATAGATATCGACAAGGATCTAACTTATCGTGAAGTGCCCATCCATATTTTCGAAGAAGCATTTAGAACCACCCGGACCAGAAGTATCAAGTTTCTCAAGATCTAATGGAGTAACCATACTGAAGAAGAAGCCACCTGGGAACAAGAAGATTATATTAGGACTGAGTTTCCAAATCTCTTTAGTTCTATTTTTCCTAAATCTCGGGACGAGATTCTGTTTAAAGAGGGAAAGTTTGTAACATCCCAAAAATATTAATCAAGCTTATCAAGCTCTAATCACCCAAGTTTAGGGTTAACAAATTTTTTTATTATTAAACTTAATATGAGTGCATGTGTGATTTGCATTAGTGTATGAATGTTTGAAATTACCATGATTGATTGCTACAAATGATAAGGATTAGTTTAAAAAGGTTTACAACATCATCTAGATCATTTCCAAGCAGAATCAAATGAAAAGAGAATCAAATATAGATCATAAGACCAAATGGTCATTTTGGCCAAACTTATCCACTAGACCACTTTGAGTGTTCCTAGTAAAAGATTTCCAATAGAAACAATTCCAATTCTTTTCACCCCTTGCTAGACCAAGTAAAAGTGAATACAAGCAAACTTTACAAAATGGCAGAAACAATTTTCAAATCTATTTAAGAGGCATTGAAAAATTGAATCAAGTTCATATGCCTAGATCATCACTTTTTAAAAACTACTCAAATCAATTCCCGTTGACATATCCCAGCAACCATAGAATACCAAGCATATGATCAGATCACTCACCAAAAATCATTCAAAAATTCCGAAGATGAATTCATGCAGCCATTAAGTTGAACACTTAGCAGGCATGTACAATCTCAACCACTATACATTGTTTTGATCTATCAATTGCTCACAAAATGTACTGCAATCAACTCCATATCTAGCCCATGATCATTCCCAGTCCTTAGCCGTCCAATGGAGAGCCTCATTCCCACTGTTGCACCAGCGGCATGATCGTACCGATCCGGCAATGCCGATCGAGCACGAACCACTCGCTGCACGCCGCGCCACCCACGCCCATGATGTCCAGCAAGTAGCCGTGACCTCACCGCCACACCCTATCCACCCCTTGACCAACGATGAGGCAATAAGGAGCCAAACTATCCGCATCCATTTAAGCCCTTGCCATGCCGAGCGCACGACAAAGCGCCGTAGATGCCTCGCACGCACATGCCGCGCCTCGCTCTCTCCGCCTGTACCCGCGATCGCCATAGCACCAGTAACCTCCCAGACATGATTGTTCGCCGCCTCACGCCCCGTGACCACCGTACCAAGTGACAAACGCCCGCGTACCCGAACAGAGCACCGATGGAGACCGCCCCTTGTCGTGCCATCACTCGTGTAATGATCGCCATAGTCCACTTCACCGACCCATGCCCTCCGCTGTGACGAACGTGACCTATAGCAATGTCGTCGGAGAAGTTAGGCCATGCCGCACTGCCTCCACCCCTAGGGTATAAATAGAGGCCACCCTAGCCCTCATTCTCCACACCATTCCACTCCTCTCTCTCTCAGAAACCTCCTAGACCTTTCCCCGGAGCAAGGTGAGCACCACGACGCCGGAATTTGGCCGGAGTCCACCGCAGCAGTCGAGGACGGAAGACGTTGATTGCAGCCACCCCAGGAGCTGCCATGACCACCAATCGAACCACCATCATTGACAACCCCATTCGCCCCCATCGCCGACCCTAGATGGAGCCTCGGTAAGTCCCTAGAGACCCCCACCGCCGTTTTAGTGTTGTTTGGTGATTGTGTACATTGAATGTATTTATAGATGGTAGTACCGACCTAAGCTACAACAAGGAGGAGTACTTCGAAGAGAAGGAAGAGAACTTCAATGACTGCAACAACTGCGCTGCTCCAGGCAAGCCATAACTAATGCAAGCTATTAGTGCAAGCTAGATATATGCATGCTATATATGCAAGCCATTTATACCAGATGCACACGGCATACCTGGTTACGCAACTTTACCAATTCCCAGTTTTACTCCAAGCTTTAATTTCCCTTTTATTACAGTTTCTTACTTAGTTAATGAATTGTGATCAGTGGAAAATAGGATGGATACTATCCAGATCATAGAATTAGCCTTGGATACTTATATTTGATTAGTACCCCCAATATTGATACCCTCAATACTAGTGGCTAGTGCTAAGCTAAAACTTGATTACTTTAGATGGGAATACTTGGTGAAAATGATTATGAAAACCTTGGAGTGAAGATTCATTCTATTGAAATGTTTTGACATGTGTTGTGAAACACAATAGTTTGATGATGAAACTCTTGAGGCATGATCCTTGACTTTAAGAAAACTGATGGTTGGGTTCAGATGCGATACCATTCCAATTTTACCATACAACCACAATACCTGAGTTGGGTAGGGCTTGACTAGAAGTTTATATGTCTTAGTATGGGTTCCCTTGCGGAAGAGGTTGAGCTG
Source organism: Avena sativa (assembly GCA_916181665.1). NCBI lineage: Eukaryota > Viridiplantae > Streptophyta > Magnoliopsida > Poales > Poaceae > Avena > Avena sativa. The sequence goes on along the minus strand of OV702289.1, from coordinate 533,564,044 downwards.
GGGCTACCTCATGATGAATGTCCTCCTATGCAGTACCCAAGATGACAGGTAGGTGGACATTCATCACGAGGTAGCCTCATCTCAACCTCTTCCACAAGGGAACCCATACTAAGACATATAAACTTCCAGTCAAGCCCTACCCAACTCAGGTATTGTGGTTGTATGGTAAAATTGGAATGGTATCGCATCTGTACCCAACCATCAGTTTTTATAAAGGGTCAAGGCTCATGCCTCAACATTTTCATCATCCACCATTGTGTTTCTCAACACATGTCAAAACATTTCAATAGAATGACTCATCATTCCAAGGTTTTCATAATCATTTTCACCAAGTATTCCCATCTAAAGTGATCAAGTTTTATTCTTAGCACTAGCCACTAGAGTTGAGGGTATTCACTATTGGGGTGCTTAGCAAAGAATAAGTATCCAAGACTAGTCCTATGATCTTGATAGGATCCAATCTAAATACCACTAATCACAATTCATTACTAAGTAATAACTATACTAAAAGGGGAAGTAAAGCTTGGAGTAAAAACTAGGAATGGTATAAGTAAAGTGACATAACCCAGTATGCCTAATGCATCTAGTAAAAGGGCTTGAATATATAACATGCCTAGTTCTAACTTGCACTAATAGCTTGCTTAGATATCAAGTATGGTGCTAGCTTGCCTTGTTGGTTACAGTCTTTGAAGTTTTCCTCTTCCTCCTCGAAGTACTCCTCTTTGTTGAATTCCGGGTCGATACTAGCATCTATAAATACATCAAATGTACACAATCACCAAACAACACTTCACTACTCCTATTTAGCACACAAGGCTCATACTAGATGATCTAATATCATCTCAATCATTCCATGTTATAATGGCACATTTTTATTTCTCTTTAATGAGAAAAGTAATTTCTACTCATTGAAATTGTTTAAGATTTAATATTCTCCAACTAGAATATAGGTTCATATGGACCATGTCCTCACCATATATTCTCAAGCTTGGGAACGTGATTTAAAAGGGTGGTCATGCATTACAAGATTTAATATTACTATTTAATAAGATTTAAATGACTAGAAAAGCCTATATAGCCTTATTTTAATACTAGTCCAAGTTTAATATTTGTGAAACCAAATGTTTTTACATATTCAGGTAGATCATGGCACATGGGATTTTTGAGAGGTGGAATCATCTCAAAAGCATTTATAGTTTATTTTAGAAAAATGTTTGAAGTGTCAAAAGTATATGTCTTGTTATTTTTGGTGTAGGTGATATATAATTCCAATTGGTTTGAATCCAACGGTAGAGATTAGATAATTTCAATACCTTTCCAACAAAATTGGAATCATGCATTTTGGTTCAGTGAATCTCTTCGAATTGATTTTTGAATCTACTGACAGAATCTAGTTTTAACTAAAATGGAAAAATCCTATTTGAATGGGTGGGCTCTACGCGGGAAACTAAACGGGCCGGCCCAACTGCACAGCACTGGTGCAGCTGGCTACTGACAGGTGGGTCCTACTCATCAGTGACTTAACGATGCCGAAACGGTAAGTTTCAATCTTAGCCCTATGATTAGAACACGATCTAACGGCTGACGTGCGGCATCTACATCGAACAACTCCGGCGAGAACTGAACCCTAACACAGTGGTGGGGGTCGCGTGAGGCTCACCTGGGCTCTAGCTAAGGTCAGCGATGGGGGCGAATGGGGTTGTCATTGACGGCGGTTCGAGGCGCGGTCACAGCGGCTCCTGGGGCGGTCGCAATCAACGAGCTCCTTCCTCTACGACGGCAGACTGGTGCTCGCCTTGCTCCGGGGAAGGGACGGTGAGGTTCTGTGGTGAGTGGAGAGTGGAATGGTGTGGAGCTAGAGGTCTTGGGTGGCCTCTATTTATACACCCAGTGTGGCGGTTCGGCGGCATGGTAGGGCTACTACGCTGCTACAGGTTGCAATCGTCATGGCGGAGGGCATGGGTCAAGGCGGTGGACTAAGGCAGTCGTCATGGAAGTGATGCCATGGCAAGGGGTGCTCTCCATTGGCCGGGATACATCGGTGCTCTGGGCGGGTACGCAGGCGTTCCTAACTGGGTACGATGGTCACGGGGCGTGAGACGGCGAACGATCATGTCTATCAACTCACTGGTGCCACGACGAACGCGGGTACGGGCGGAGAGAGGTGCTCTCGGCATGGCCAGGGGTTAAATGGGCGCGGCTTGTCTGGCTCCTTATCGTGTTGCCGTTGGTCAAGGGCTAGTCAAGGAGTGGCGGTGAGGTCACGATTAGCTGTAGGACATCGTGGTAGTGGGCGGCGCGGCGCGCAGCGAATGGCTCGTGCTCGACCGGCATGGACGGCTCGACATGGGCATGACACTGGTGCAACGGTGGGAAAAGGGCTCTCCACTGCACGACAAAGGACTGGGATTGATCTAGGACAAGTAGTGGAGAAGATTGCCGTACATTTTGTGAGCAATTGACAATTCCAAATAGTGTTTAGTTGGTTAGAGTGTATTGTGCATGCCAAGTGATCGACACAATGGCCACATGAATTCATATTTCGAATTTTTGAAAGATATTTGGTGAGTGATCTTGTTGTTTTCTTGGTAGACTGTGGTTGCTGGGATTTGTCAAGTGGAATTGATTTGAGTGGTTTTTGAGAAAGTGTGATCTATACATATGATCTTGATTCAATTTTGCACTACCTTTTAAATAGATTTGAATTTAGTTTCTGTCTTTTTGTAAATCTTGCTTGGATTCACCTTTACTTGGTCTAGCAAGGGGTGAAAATATTGGGAAATGTTTCTGTTAGAAATCCTTTACTAGGAACACTCAAAGTGGTCTAGTGGATAAGTTTGGCCAAAATGACCATTTGCTTATATATCTTATTTTTGATTTTTCCTTTGCTTGATTCTGCTTGGATTTGATCTAGATGATGTAGTATTCATCTTTAAACCAAACCTTATCATTTGTAACCATCAAACATGGCAATTGCAACCATTCATACACTAATGCAAATCACACATACACTCTTATTAGTTTAATCCTAAAAGTTTTTGTTAACCCTAAACTTGGGTGATTAGAACTTGATAAGGTTGATTAATATTTTTGGGATGTTACAAACCTTCCCTCCTTAAACAGAATCTCGTCCCGAGATTCAGGAAAAACTAGGAACTAAAGAGATTGGGATACTCAGTTCTAATGTAATCTTCTCGTTCCCATGTGGCTTCTTCTTCGGTATGGTTACTCCATTGGATCTTGAGAAATTTGATACTTCTGGACCGGGTGGTTCTAAATGCTTCTTCCAAAATACGGATGGGCACTTCACGATAAGTTAGATCCTTGTCGATATCTATGGCTCTATGATTGATTTTTTTTGAACATTTCGGTCTTCCCTAGAACTTCTAAGCACTTGCGAAGTAACAAGATATGGAATTTAACACCCCCGGGGTTAGGGTTAAACAAACCTCGGGTTAACCTCCGAGATAAACTTAACTCCAACCTTAGAGACTCAAAGTATATGATTCGGTATCATTACAGAACACAGGGATTCAACAGCATAAGTTTAAACTCTTAATAGAGTACGATATCAGATTATTACAAACCAGGGGTCACAAACCCATCATTACACCACACAGCGAAAGCAAATTATGTTGTTCTACACAACAAACTTAACAAAGGGCCTAAGAGGCCATAAACATAAGCGACGTCCAACCCATAGTCCCCAGGCTGCTACCTAGGACTCCCAACTACTCGTCGATGTCAACGTAGAAGACTCCTTCAGTTGAGACTAGATCATCTGGAGAAAAACAACAATGGCACAAGGCTGAGGCTAGAAAAGCTTTCTCTGGATTTTCTTTGCATAAAGCCAACTTTGTTTGTAAACAAGAGGGAGAGACGGGGCTCGTCTACATAGAATACTTTCAAGACGGGGTAAGAGAGCGACAACTCCATCTTGAACATCTGAACTTGTTAACCAAGTACATCTGAACTCCTCATCTAGGATCACCCCCTCGAACCCCAGAAGAAGCATCCTTAAGCACACGTGGAACAACAAGTTTTATATTCAGTTATCGTTATCTATGATCATCACATCCGTTCCCAAGTCGTTCATAACCGTGAACACGGCTTTTTGAAAAGTTTTAACCCTGTAGGGGTGTACAACTTTACCCACACGTACCAACCGACTCTTAATGCCAAATATTATTAGGCCTCTTACTTGGAGGGCCGACAGAGGGTGGTTGACCACGGCCTTTACCTTGCTTTTGCCGAGACCATGAGTCACACCCTAAGGAGGGTTCTGTCGTAACGGGTCAAATCCCGAAGCCAGTCCCTAGAGATGTGAGGCGAGGTTGGTTTACCAGGGGCTCCATCCATCCCAAGCAACCCCGTCCACGCTTACCTACCTGTTATGATGCACCTCCTTCACCTCCTCTTTCGAAAACATTTTCAATGCATATGCCAAATGGAAAGCCCGAACTATGTGACTGATGGAATCTACTAGGCAAGTTAGTCAGTCGAGGGGTTTTCAAGGCCCCGTATGGTTGTACGCTCGTCTTGGTTCAAGAGGCAAGAACTCAGGTCCTAATGGTGGCCAGCATTGGACTACAAATACCACACCCAACGTGTCCTCCCCTGCAAGCCTTAGCATATATATCGGTCACCTTCGATCATGTCTCCATTTCCTACCATTCTAGATTCTTTGGCATCTCCGATTCATCATCATTGGGATGGATCGAGCGTAAGTACTAAGCATGGCTAAGCTTGACCATTGAAGAAGCTCTAGCAACGCTCACATGCCAGACCTAGGTATGCTAGGAGAAGCGGATCAGGTGTATAAGGCTACAACAGGAAAACTATGCAGCAGATAGGTAACTCTAGCTACTTACAAAACAACACATTGGAACCGTGTGCAAATAGCGAGAAAGTAGATACTTTGTAAAACATAGGTTCAGAATGAGAGACTATGCTTGCCTTGTCCTTTAGTAGACAGATATGGATCTTCGGTGTTGTTGACTTCGGTCTCATGCTCGGATCCTATCGCAAAGAAGCAATACCGGAAAGGAAGGCAACAATCAACATCTCGAACCATGCAATGCGCAAGCACATGAATGATATGGCATATTAAAGTTATCATGGTAACCCTAGGATTAACATCGATTTAAATGGGTTCGGAGTGCCGAGGGTTTGGCATTCCATCGATCCCATATGCAATTAGGGGGGTTTGATGTTCCTCTAACTATCTAGGGTTTAGGATGATCAACAATGCATGATTGTATTTTTAAAGTGTAGATCTCATTTTTCTGAACATTTTGATATATTATTCATATTTTTCCGATGAAATATGAATTAGTTATGAATTTTATAAGATTATAACAATTTCTATCTTATTAAATCATTTCTGATAATAATAATAAAACAAGAAAAGCTTTACTGCATCATTATGACGTCAGCACAGGGGTGGGGACATTTCCCACTGGGCTGGAGCTAGCCACTCTGGCTGACCTGTGGGCCAGGGGCCACGTCAGTCTGCCACTATGGCAAAGGTTGTACAGCACTGATGCAAGCAACATGTCAGCGGCACGCAACGCCACATCGGTGCCACCTAGGCTCGCTGGTGAACACGTCGGCCGACGGTGGTTGGCGGTGCTAGAGGCAATGCGGGCTAGCACAGAGGGGCGGGTTCGAATGAGCTCGGCACGGGGAACCAAAATATGGCGGTGCCGCCTCAGGATGGTCACCGGAGCAAGCTTCCCGGCGATGAACGGTGGTGGGACCTACAGACGCTGGTGGAGGTAGTGCTACGGGGCGCGAGGAAGAAGGAGGGAAGGTGCTTGAGCACCGGGTGCTCACCCTGGTTGCGTCGATGGCGTCGGCGAGGCGCGGGGAGGCCGGGATCGACGGCGAGCGACGGTTGCCAGAGTCAGGAACGAGGGTCCGATTGCGGCGACTAGGACCTCGCCTGATGGCGATGGGTGGGGAAATCGACCGAGTTGACCACGGAGGTCACTCCTGGGGGCTCAGAACGGCCAGGGAAGGTGGAGAACAGCGGCGAACCAAGGCTCCGTCAAGCTAGGGTTCAGTGGAGGGGAGAAATGGAGATGAAGGGGAGGATAAGGTTCGTCCTGGCGGCGGGAAGGGGTCTTATAGGCAGCAGTAGCATCGGTAGCGCGAATCTCCCCGCGGCGGTCATCACGGCGACGCAGGGATGGCCTCGCCGGTGACACCGAGCTGCTTCGCTCGCTGTCGTCCTTCTGGCGACGAAGAAGAAAGGGGAAAAGAGTGAAACGGTACCGGGCCGTGGGGGTTGGGCCAGCTGGGCCGCGGGGAGAAAGGAGAGGCGGCCTGGCTTGCTGGGCTGCGACCTGGAAAGCTCGGGCTGCATTTTTTTAACAAATCTTTTTCTTTTTCTTAAATCCTTTTCTCTTTTGTATTTCAAAATCTTTTATGTTTGGAACTATTTCAAAAATACCAAAAGGTTTGCAGATATCCAAAATAGTGCAGGGACCCCTTTATACTATTTGGGATCCACATGTTTTGGTGATTTTTCGAATACCAAACCATTTGAAATGAGAGAGTTGAGAAGGAAACCATTTAGAGATTAGGGTTTTTATCCCCTCTTGTCTCCAAAACACAACAAGAATGCAAAAGATTCATGCATGCTTATGCTCTTAAGTAATAATTAAATATATTGCAAACTTGGGTTGTTACAGCTCTACCCCCTTACAAGAATCTCGTCCTGAGATTCCTAAGTTTTAGAAAAGAAGGCAGGGTACTCAGATCAAAGACGATCTTCTCGTTCCCAGGTTGCTTCATCCTCAGAATGATGAGACCACTGAACTTTCATAAACTTGATGCTTTGACGACGAGTCTTGCGCTCGACTTCATCAAGGATACGAAAAGGATACTCTCAATAGGTCAGCTCCTCTTGAAGGTCAAGAGTTTGGTGATCAACACCACAGACAGGGTCTTTGAAGCAACGCTTGAGTTGAGACACATGAAAGACATCATGCACCTCAGGAAAGTTTGTAGGAAGCTCCAATTGGTATGCGAGCTTACCACACTTGGAAAGAAATGGAAAGGACCAACATAACGAGGAGCCAGTTTGCCTTTGATACCCAAACGATGGACACCCTTTAACGGAGTGACTCGGAGATAAGCTTGATCACCAACTTCATATTCAACATGTTGATGGTGACGATCATAATAGCTCTTCTGACGAGACTGAGCAGTTTTCAAACGATCTCATATATTACGAACTTGATCTTCTGCTTATATGATCATATTCGGTCCAAAGAACTTTCTTTCACCGGTTTCAGACCAATTCAAAGGAGTATGACATGTTCTTCCGTATAGGAACTGGAAAGGTGCCATGTCTATGTTGGACTGATAACTGCTGTTGTAGGAGAACTCAGCAAAAGGTAGGCATTTCTCCCAGTTCTTACCAAAAGATATGACACATGCTCTAATCATGTCTTCAAGGATTTTGTAACATCCCAAAACTTTAATACAAGTGATCAAGATCAAATCTACCCAATTTAGGGTTAACAAAAACTTTTTCTATTTAAAATCTTTAAGCATTCATATGTGTGTGCATTTAAAATAGGAGTTGTTTGAAAGGCCACTATTGTTTATTCTAATGGTTGTAAAATGGTTCTATGATGAATGTCACCTCATCTAGATCATTCCCAAGCAAAAACCAAAGAAAAAGAAATCAAAAAGAATTTAATAAAGGAAATGGTCACTTTTGCCATTTTAATCACCTAGCGCACTTTGGGTGTTCCTAGCACTCAATTTCCAACAGAGACAATTGTGGATCTTTGCACCCCTTGCTAGTACAAGTTAAGATGTACCAAGGCCCACTTTGTGATCTCCCAAAAACATTTGAACTCTACATTTAAATGACATTGGAAAATTGAATCTAGTTCATATGTATATATCACCCTTTTTCAAAAACCATCCAAATGAACTCCATTTCAAAATCCCAAGCAACCACAGATGCTTAAGCATGTGACAAACCACTCCAACAAAAATCTTTCAAAAATTCAAAAGTTTTCTTCATGCGGCCATTTAATCAAACACTTGGCATGCAGATAGCACACTCTAGTTTAGGTTCACTGTTTCTACAGGGTTTTGCCACCCATTTGACCTCAATTTAGTCCCTGTGTCCCTCCTAGCTCTAACCAAACCATAATCAGCCGACCCCCTTGTCCCTAGCAGCAGTGCACCGACACCCCAAGGACATGCCCGCCGGCCAACCTTGCCCAAGCCACAGCAGACCGCCAGCCCCTCTCCGTCGCTCCAGGGAGTGAGGCGTGACCTCACCGCTGTCCACGGTCCACCCCACGATCACCGCCATCCCCTGGACCACCGCAGCACCACGCCGCACTAAGTCTCTGCGCCTCGCCAGAGCACGCCAGAGCGCCCTCACCGCTAGCACGCCACAGACCGCGCCTCCACCGCAGACCGCGCATGCCGCTCCGCCTTGACCACCTCACCCCGCCAGACACGTCCATGCACCACCGCGTGACCCACGATCACCGGGAACCACGTCGAGCACCACCTCTGTCCCCCAGAGCGCGCGAAGCTCCCGACCGATTGCCACCACCCCTAGCTGCGCCATAAAGCCGTAGAGGACCGCCAGGAGGCACTCCACCGTCCACCTATCTTGCCCACGCCGGTATCCCGTTGTACCGTCGTCACCGGCGAGCACCGCGCATGCCTCACTGCCGCCTCGTCGCACATATATAAGGAGGCCTCCCCTAGCCTCAATCGCCACACCATTCCACTCCCCTCTCTCCACCAGTCCTTCCCCACATCTCGTCGGAGCAGCTCGAGCAGCAGGCTGCCGAAATTTAACCGGAGGCAGCCGCAGCAGAGGAGGAGACGTTGCCATTGATTTCGTCCACCTCAGCCCCTGCCACGACTTCGCCTAAGCTCGTCGTCGTCTACTCGTTCGTTTTCCCACCTTGACGCACTAGCTAGAGCCCCAGTACGTCCCCACTGCACCCCCACCGAGCCGCTAGGGTTCAGTTTCGCCGGCGACGAGTCCGTCATCGACGATAGACCCCAGCCGTAGATCTAAATTCTAATCCTACGGTCCACATCGCCCCGTACTGCTTCGGGTTTTAAGTGCCGCTGACATATGGACCCCCCTTGTTAGTTGCCTGCTGTGCTGCTGAGCGTCACTGGGCCGGCCCATTTAGTTTCCCGCGCGACCCAGTTAAGTCAAATTAGGATTTTTCTATTTAGACTTAAAATCAATTCTGTCCACTAGTTTAAAAATCATTTCAGAGAGTTTTACAAATCCAAATTGAGTGATTACAATTTTGTTGGAAAGATAATTAAAAACTCTATCCAAGCCCGTTGGATTTAAATCATTTAGAGTTATCGATCTCTCCTAGATAAAATAACAAGACAAAAGCTTTTTCACATTCAAACATATTTCTAAAATCAACCAAAATAGCTTTTGAGTTGATTCCAACTCTCAAAAATCAATTTAACCATATCTATCTCAATATGTAATCATATTAAGGTTTTCATGCAGTGACGTTGGACTAGTACCAAAATAATGCTATATAGACATTTCTAGTCACTTTAAATCATTAATTATTATACTTAAACTTATTAAAATATGATCCAACCTTTAAATCACATTCCCATATGTTAGAATATGTGGTGATGACATGTGTCCACATGATCCCGTATTTCAATTGGAGAATATTAAATCTTAGTTAATTTCAATGAGTAGAAATTACTTTTCTCAAATAAAAAGAATGAAATTAGTTCATTAAACATTGTGATGTTTGTGATGATACTAGATCATCAAATGTGTGCCTTAGTGTGCTAAGTAGACTAGTTAAGCATTGTTTGGTGATTGTGTATTTCGTATGTATTTATAGAAGATAGTACCGACCAAGTCTACGAGGAGGAGGAGTTCTACCAAGAAGAGGAGGAAGATAATTTCAACCACTGCACCAGCCAAGGCAAGCTATTGTTAGCAAGTAGACTTAAGCTAGATAACCTAAGAAAATGCATTAGGCATGCTTTGGTTATACGCTTTGACTTATACCTACTCCAAGTTTTATTTACAAGCTTTACTTTCTTTACTTTACCAAAAGTTTCTTACTAGTTCATATATAGCATAAAGAGTATAAAACTTGACCTATCTAGTTAGACTTTGATGTCATTCTATGGCATGAGATTGAGATTAGCATCCCACCTTAGTGAACACTCTTAACTTAGTAGTTAGAACTAAACCAAAACTTGATTCACTTTAGATGGGAATACTTGGTGAAAATGATTTGTGAAAACCTTGGAATGATGAGTCATTCTATTGATATGTTTTGACATGTGTTGAGAAACACCAATTGATTATGATGATGATGAAAATGTTGAGGCATGAGCCTTAGCCCTTTTACAAAACTGATGGTTGGGTTCGGATGTGATACCGTTCCAATTTTACCGTACAACCACAATACCTGAATTGAGTAAGGCTTAGCCGGAAGTTTATATGCATTAGTATTAGTTCCCTCACGGGAGAGGTTTGAGCTGAGGCTACCTCTCAATGTTGTGCACCTATGCAGTGCCCAGGATGACAGATGGGCATGGCTGGGAGGCCATGCTCATAGGAGAGGTGCTTATACTAGAGTGTGTAAAGGAAAGGTTATGTTTGATTATCTGCATACTAAGTATGATGATTCAGGGTTATCCCTGACAGATGTATCGAATCTTGTGGTAAAAGTGTACCACCTCTACAGAGTATCAAACTATTCGAATAGCCGCGTTCGTGGTTATGGACAGTTGGAGTGGCCATACTGTTCCGTTGTCAGATGTTTTCAAAATGACTTATGAAATGAATTGTGACATGACTTGACCACAACAGAGTTATGACTATGACAACTAAGTTCCCACTTAGGTGTTTTCAAACTTTATTTTATCTTTCTTTTTCCGAACTCAGCTTAGGTTTCAAACTTAACTTTACAAATAGACTTAGATTTAGCATTTCCTACTAGAACTATCCTACTTGTTAGTGGTAGTTTGTGAGTACTTAAAGAGTACTCATGGATTTTGTCCTTGGCTATTCCTATGGTTAGACTATGAGGCGGACTACCCTGAAGGAGGACAGCAGGACGGCTACGACAACTAGGATCATCTCCCATCGTCAGCATTGCCTGTGACTCTGAAGATGGACCCCACCGCTATGCTATTTATTCCGCTACTTGATTGTACTAAGACTGGATCATGAGATCCTTTATTTGTGTAAGATCTTATTATGGTTTGTAATGGATGATGTAGTGTGATATCAAATCTGTTATGTCTCGCAAAAATGGTAATCCTGGTATTGCGATGTATGGCATAATAGGCATCTGGGATTAAAAATCCGGGTGATGACAGAATTGATTCACCCTTTTAGTTTGACCACCGCTACTAGGATGATAAGATGTACTGAAGGATATGATAGTTCCCATAGCAGTTTGGAAACTATCCCAGAACCTTGAAGTGAACAAACTTCCGCAATCAGATACTATCTGCTTAGGAACTCCATGAAGAATGATGATCCGGGATATATAAAGATCAGCCAAAGAACTAGCTCGGATGGTTTCTTGAACAGGGAGGAAATGAGCAACCTTGGACAGATAATCGACAATTACCCAGATGGCATCATTTCCCTTCTAAGTCTTGGGAAGACCAGTGATGAAATCCATTACCAAATTCATCTCATTTCCACTTAGGAATACGGTGCGGTTGTAGGAGACCACCAGGTTTCTGGTGTTCAGCCTTGACGCGACGACAAACATCACACTCAGCACCAAATCGGGCTATATCTTTCTTCATACCAGACCACCAGAATCTTTGACGGAGATCCCGATACATCTTGGTACCTCCGGGGTGAATGGAGAGAGGTGATTCATGAGCCTCTTTAAGAATTAAACCCCTCAACTTCGTTCTCTTCGGCACTACCATACGGTTACCAAAGTAAGCAATACCTTGATCATCAGCAGAGAAACATTTTGCAACTCCCTTAGCAATGTTCTCTTTGATCTCAGCAACTTTAGAATCATTCTTTTGGGCAAGCTTGATTTTATCCTCTATAGAAGACTTCACCTCAAGAGTAGAAAGAAATCCACGAGGAACAACTTCAAGATTTAATCGAGAAAATTCCTCATGAAGAGAAGGTTGAGATTGTTTAATCAACAAATAGTTGCAGTAGGATTTCTGACTTAGCGCATTAGCAACGACATTGGCTTTGCCGGGGGTTGATAGTTGAGGCCCAAATCATAATCTTTGATGAGTTCCAACCATCTTCTTTGCCTAAGATTCAGATCAGGTTGTGTAAAAAGATATTTCAGACTCTGATGATCCGAGTATAACTCACAACGACTACCGATGAGGTAATGTCGCCATTGCTTAAGACCATGAACAACAACTGCAAGCTCGAGATCATGAGTTGGATAGTTGTTCTCGTGTGGTTTCAGCTGTCGAGAGGCATAGTCCACCACATGACCATCTTGCATCAACACACACCCGAGACCTTGGTGTGAGGCATCACAGAAGATAACAAAGTCTTTACTGGTGTCTAGAAGAACTAGCACCGGAGCAGTAGTTAGCTTGGTTTTCAAAACCTAGAAGCTTTCTACAGCCTTTTCAGACCATTCAAACTTATTATCCTTCTTAAGAAGATTAGTCATTGGCTTGTCCATCTTGGAAAAGTTCTCAATGAATCGACGGTAGTATCCCGCCAACCCAAGGAAACTTCGAACATCCTTAACGGATTTGGGGGACTCCCAGTCAAGAATGGATTGAATCTTGTCCGGAATATGAGTTCTTGCAACCAAAACTCACATTTGGTGAACTTGTCATAGAGACGATGTTCTCTAAGTTTTGTCAACACCAAACGCAGATGTTTAGTGTGTTCTTCTTTAGTCTTGGAATAGACCAGAATATCATCGATGTAGACCACAACGAACTTGTCAAGATACTCCATGAAGACAGAGTTCATAAGACGCATAAAAGTGGCTGGAGCATTGGTAAGACCAAAGGAGATGATGGTGTACCCATAAAGACCATAAAGAGTGGTGAAAGCAGTCTTTGGAATGTCTTCCTTTCGGATCTTGATTTAGTGATACCTTGACCTCAAATCCATTTTGGAAAAGACGGTGGCACCACTTAACTGATCAAAAAGATCGTTGATCCTAGGGAGAGGACACTTGTTCTTGACAGTCATAGCATTGAGAGGGCGATAATCCACAACCAGTCGCGGTATATTGGTATCCCGCTTCTTAACAAAGATGGTAGGACATCCCCAAGAAGATGTGCTAGGCTGGATGTGTCCTTTTACCTCCAACTCCTCTAATTGCTTCTTCAACTCCACTAGCTCATGAGGGGGCATACGATAGGGTCTCTTGGAAACAGGTGCAGTTCCAGGGACCAACTCTATGACAAACTCCACACTTCGATCAGGTGGCATGCTAGACAACTCTTCAGGAAAGACATCCTGGAATTCACATACCACAGAAACATCTTGAATCTCTAACGGAGGTTGAACTTCAAGAGCATACAACTCTGCTTGAGGAATAGAAACAACTGAAGGAGAAAGTGACCCTACGGTCCAATAAGTGACTGTTATGCTAGCAGGACTAGTCAGAGTCACGGACTTGGTTGCATAGTCAATGACCGCTTGATATTGGGACAACCAGTCCGTGCCCAAAATAATGTCAATATCAGTTGACTGGAGGGCAATAAGAGAAGTGGGGAACAACTAGGATGCAACATTGATTAGGTTCCCATGGCTAACCATGGTGGTATGCCAACTAGAACCAGGAGATTGAACCAGCAAAGGTTTAGCTAACCCCTCAAAACTTATCCCATGCAATTCAGCAAAAGCTTGCGACATGAATGAATGCGATGCTCCAGAATCAAACAAAACTTTAGCTGGAATGTGATTGATACGAAGCGTACCCATAACGGCGCTTGGATCTTCCCGAGCCTCTTCAATAGAGATGTGGGTCAGACGACCACTTCCAGCACCTTGAGACTTGGTATACTTCTTTGGTGGTGCTCCCTCAGTAGAACTCTTTTGTGGGCACTCCCTTGCATAGTGACCAGGCTGGCGATAGTTGATACAGGTAATACCTAATGTCGTACCAGTAGCAGGATAGTTTGTCCTACCAATATTGCTTGAGGTAGCATTCGGGCGAGGAGCATATCCAGAAGACCTTGGAGTGTAAGGAGCACGTGGCCCAGCACTATAAGGCACAAAGACACGACGCTTCTTATTGCTTGAACCAGCCTTGTTGGATCCTTCATAAGAACGCTTACGAGTTTCCTCATACTCCACTTTTCCACGCTCTGCTTTCATTGCCTTATTCACAAGATTTTGTAGATTCCCAAAATCCATCAGATGAAGATCTCGACGAACATCAGGGTCCAGTCCCTTGCGGAACATAGCTTGCTTCTTAGCATTAGTGGAAACTTCTTCAGGAGCACAGCATTCAAGACGATTGAAGCTGCGCTGGTAATCATACACAGAACCAGTGCCTTGTTTCAGCTTAAGGAACTCCTCCCTCTTTTCATCCATTAAACCCTCCGGAATATGATAGGCTCGGAATCCTTTAGTGAATTCTTGCCAAGTAACGACATGCTGAGCAGCTTGTAGTCCCTCTTTTCATCCATGTAGTTCCTCTTTTCATCCAGTGCCTTGTTTCCCACCAAGAGTTAGCTGCTCCCTCAAGATGGTAGGCGGCAAAGGTTACCCAATCAACTTTAGAAACATGACCAACCTGAAGTTTGCGCTCCATGGTGCGAAGCCAGTAGTCTACATCAAGTGGCTCAGTGGAATAACTGTAGACTGGCGGAGTGAGACGTATGAAATCCTTGATACCGACTTGGTTGTTCGGGCACTGGGTATTGCGCTCAATCCTTTCAAGGAGTCTCATGTTGCCAGCACGGTTGGTCTCATACATAGCCATAAGTTGAACCATTGATGGTGGTGGAGGAAGATTAGAAGGATCATCCTCATTCCTAGACCCATGAGCTTGAGCACAGGTGTGAGCTCGAGAAGTGTCACCCATCCTGTAAGAACAGAAGGCGTTAGCCAAGGGTTTTCAAAGACAGAAGATGCTAGATGTAAAACATGTCATCTCTTCAAGCATGGTAATATCAAAGCATACTAACGTATACACTAACCAGCTGACTTACAAACCATAACAATGGAGTGCTAAGATGTTATGCATCAAGCAGAACTAAGACATCTTGATAACTTTGAGAATAGCAACCAGTTACGGAGTACTTAGAAAAACAACCCTGAAGACACGATCCTAAACGTTTGAGATTAGGGGTAAGGAATGAAAACCTTTTCAAACCAAATAGGGCAAGAAAAACTCCAGCAGTAGAATCACACCAGGAAAGGAGTAAAAAGAGTCCTAGTCAGAGTTTTTGCAAATAGTTTTCAACCTTTCAATAGTTTTGTCAACTTCTAGACTCAACATCGACCAATATTAGGGTTTCCTACAGGTAGTCCTGCTCTGATACCAAAACCTGTAACACCCCCGAGGTTAGGGTTAAACAAACCTCGGGTTAACCTCCGAGATAAACTTAACTCCAACCTCAGAGACTCACAGTATATGATTTGGTAGAATTATAGAACACAGGGATTCAACAGCATAAGTTTAAACTCTTAATAGAGTACGATATCAGATTATTACAAACCAGGGGTCACAGACCCATCATTACACCACACAGTGAAAGAAAATTATGTTGTTCTACACAACAAACTTAACAAAGGGCCTAAGAGGCCATAAACATAAGCGACGTCCAACCCATAGTCCTCAGGCTGCTACCTAGGACTCCCAACTACTCGTCGATGTCAACGTAGAAGCCTCCTTCAGTTGAGACTAGATCATCTGGAGAAAAATAACAATGGCACAAGGCTGAGTACGAGAATGTACTCCGCAAGACTTAGATAACCTAGTGTCTACATGCTCTGGCTAGAAAAGCTTTCTCTGGATTTTCTTTGCATAAAGCCAACTTTGTTTGTAAACAAGAGGGAGAAAATAGGCTCGTCTACACATAATACTTTCAAGACAGGGTAAGAGAGCGACAACTCCATCTTGAACATCTGAACTTGTTAACCAAGTACATCTGAACTCCTCATCTAGGACCACCCCCTCGAACCCTCGAGGAAGCATCCTTAAGCACACGTGGAACAACAAGTTTTATATTCAGTTATCGTTATCTATGATCATCACGTCTATTCCCAAGTCGTTCATAACCGTGAACACGACTTTTCAAAAAGATTTAACCCTGCAGGGGTGTACAACTTTACCCACACGTACCAACCGACTCTTAATGCCAAATATTATTAGCCTCTTCCTTGGAGGGCCGGCAGAGGGTGGTTAACCATGACCTTTACCTTGCTTTCACCGAGACCATGAGTCATGCCCTAAGGAGGATTCCGCCGTAACGGGTCAAATCCCAAAGCCATTCCCTAGAGATGTGAGGCGGGGTTGGTTTACCAGGGGCTCCATCCACCCCAAGCAACCCCGTCCATGCTTACCTACCTGTTATGATGCACCTCCTTCACCCCCTCTTTCGAAAACATTTTCAATGCATATGCCAAATGGAAAGCCCGAACTATGTGACTCATGGAATCTACTAGGAAAGTTAGTCAGTCGAGGGGTTTTCCAGGCCCCGTGTGGTTGTACGCTCATCTTGGTTCAAGAGGCAAGAACTCGGGTCCTAATGGTGGTGAGCATAGGACTACAAAAACCACACCCAACGTGGCCTCCCCTGCAAGCCTTAGCATATATGTCGGTCACCTTCGATCATGTCTCCATCTCCTACCTTTCTAGATTCTTTGGCATCTCTGATTCATCATCATCGGGATGGATCAGGCATAAGTACTAAGCATGGCGAAGCTTGACCATCTAAGAAGCCCTAGCAATGCTCAGATGCCAGACCTAGGTATGCTAGGAGCAGTGGATCAGGTGTATAAGGCTACAACAGGAAAACTATGCAGCATATAGGTAACTCTAGCTACTGACAAAACACCACATTGGAACCATGTGCAAATAGCGAGAAAGTAGATACTTTGTAAAACATAGGTTCAGAATGAGAGGCTACGCTTGTCTTGTCCTTCAGTAGACAGATATGGATCTTCGGTGTCATTGACTTCGGTCTCGTGCTCGAATCCTATCGCGAAGAAGCAATACGGGAAAGGAAGGCAACAATCAACATCTTGAACCATGCAATGCTCAAGCACATGAATGATATGGCATATTAAAGTTATCATGGCAACCCTAGGATTAACATCGATTTAAATGGGTTCGGAGTGCCGAGGGTTTGACATTCCATCGATCCCATATGCAATTAGGGGGGTTTCGATGTTCCTCTAACTATCTAGGGTTTATGTTGATCAACAATGCGTGATTGTATTTTTAAAGTGTAGATCTCATTTTTCTAAACATTTTGATATATTATTCATATTTTTCTGATTAAATATGAATTAGTTATGAATTTTATAAGATTATAACAATTTCTGTCTTATTAAATCATTTCTAAAAATAATAATAAAACAATAAAAGCTTTACTGCGTCATTATGACGTCAGCATAGGGGTGGGGACATTTCCCACCGGGCTGGAGCTAGCAACTGTGGCTGACCTGTGGGCCAGAGGCCACGTTAGGCTGCCACTATGGCAAAGGTTGTACAGCATTGACGCAAGCAAAACGTCAGCGCAACACAACGCCACATCGGCACCACCTAGGCTCGCCGGTGAACGCGTCGACTGGCGGTGGTTGGCGGCGCTAGAGGGAACGCGAGCTAGGGAAGAGGGGCAGGTTCGAACGAGCTCGGTGCGGGGAACCTAAATATGGCGGCGCCGCCTCAGGATGGTCATCGGAGCAAGCTTCCCGGCGACAAGCGGCGGCAGGACCTACAGACGCTAGTGGAGGCAGTGCTACGGGGCGCGAGGAATAAGGAGGGAAGGTGCCTGAGCACTGGGTGCTCATCCTGGTTGTGTCGATGGCGTCGGCGAGGCGCGGGGAGGCCGGGATCGACGGCGAGCGGCAGTTTCCGGAGTCTGGAACGAGGGTCCGATTGCGGCGACTAGGACCTCGCCTGATTGCGATGGGTGGAGCAATCGAGCGAGTCGACCACGTAGGTCACTCTTGGGGGCTCAGAATGGCCAGGGAAGGTGGAGAACGGCAGCGACCCGAGGCTCCGGCGATCTAGGGTTCGGCGGAGGGGAGAAATAGAGAGGAAGGGGAGGATAAGGTTCGTCCTGGCGGCAGGAAGGGGTCTTATAGGCAGCAGCAACATCGGTAGCATGAATATCCTCGCAGCGGTCATCGCGGCGATGCAGGGATGGCCTCGCCGGTGACACCGAGCTGCTTCGCTCGATGTCGTCCTTCTGGCGATGAAGAAAAAAGGGGAAAAGAGTGAAACGGTACCGGGCCGTGGGGGTTGGGCCGGCTGGGTCGTGGGGAGAAAGGAGAGGCGGCCTGGCTTGCTGGGCTATGGCCTGGAAAGCTCGGGCTGCACTTTTTTTAACAAATCTTTTTCTTTTTCTTAAATCCTTTTCTCTTTTGTATTTCAAAATCTTTTCTGTTTGGAACTATTTCAAAAATACCAAAAGGTTTGCAGATATCCAAAATAGTGTAGGCCCCTTTATACTATTTAGGATCCACATGTTTTGGTGATTTTTCGAATACCAAACCATTTGAAATGAGATAGAGTTGAGAAGGAAACCATTTAGAGATTATGGTTTTTATCCACTCTTTTCTCCAAAACACAACAAGAATGCAAAAGATTCATACATGCTTATGCTCTTAAGTAATAATTACATATATTGCAAACTTGGGTTGTTACATGGAACACATTGTGAACAGCTAACTTCTCTTCAGGTAGTTCCAATTGATACGATACTTCTCCTCAGCGATTCAAAATCTTGAAGGGTCCAATATATCTGGGGGCTAACTTTCCTTTCAGACGAAAACGCTGCATTCCCTTCACGGGTGATACTTTGAGATACACAAAATCTCTGACATTGAAGGTCAGGTCTCGACGTCTCTTGTCAGCATAACTCTTCTGTCTGGATTGAGCGGTCTTGAGGTGCTCATGGACTTTGTGAACCTTCTCTTCGGCTTCTCTTAGAATGTCAGGTCCGAAGATCTGACTCTCTCCTACTTGCGACCAATTCAACGGGGTATGGCACTTCCTTCCATACAGAAATTCAAAGGGGGCCATTTGCAAACTGGCTTGATAACTATTGTTGTAAGAAAAATCCACGAAAGGCAGACAATCTTCTCATTTAGATCCATACTCTAGCACACAAGCTCTCAACATATCTTCTAAGATCTGGTTGACTCTTTCAGTTTGTCCGTCGGTTTGTGGGTGATAAGATGTGTTGAAATTCAGTTTGGTTCCTAATCCTTCTTAGACTTTCTGCCAAAATCTTGAGGTAAACTGGGTTCCTCAATCAGATACTATGGTCTTGGGGGTTCCATGCAAACTGACTATCCTAGTGTTGTACACCTCCGCTAGCTTTGAACTTTGGTAGGTTGTCTTGACAGGTATGAAATGGGTTACCTTAGATAATCTATCAACTATGATCCAAAAAGAGTCATTTCCCCTACTAGATGTAGGCAAACCGGTGATAAAGTCCATTCCAATGCAATCCCATTTCCATTCCAGAATCTGCAATGGTTGCAAAAGTCCTGCGGGTCTCAGATGTTCTGCTTTGACTCTCTAACAGATATCACACTTGGCTATGTAGCTTCTGACTTCTCTCTTCATTTTGTGCCACCAAAATTTCTCCTTCAAATCTTGATACATCTTCGTTCCTCCCGGGTGGATAGAATAAAGGGTATCATGAGCTTCCTGCATAATGACTTGTTTCAACTCTGAATCTACTGGAACACAGATACGTCCTTTGTACCACAAGGTCCCTTCTTCATCTTCAGTGAATCCAGGTACCTTCCCTGTCTTGATACTGCGCTTGATTCCATCCATACTTACATTTCCTTTCTGGGCCTCTTTTATCTGACTAATCAAAGTGGGTTGGAGTTCTATGCTAGCTAAGAATCCTTCACTAACTAGCTCCATTCTGAAATTCTCCATCTCCTCATGCAGACTTGGTTGGGCTTCCTTTATCATGGTGTTTAGTCTACACGGCAATCTGCTAAGAGCATCCGCTACCACATTGGCTTTGCCAGGGTGTAGTGAATGTTAAGGTCATAATCCTTGATTAACTCAATCCATCTTCTTTGCCTCATATTCAGCTCCTTCTAGGTGAAAATATACTTCAGACTCTTGTGATCCTAATAAATCTTACAGCAATTACCCATGAGGTAATGACGCCATGTCTTCAAAGCTAAAACTACGTCAGCTAGTTCTAGGTCATGGGTTGGATAGTTCTGCTCATGCTGCTTTAATTGTCTGGACAGATAGGATATAACTTTGCCTTCTTGCATCAATACACATCCTAGTCCAATCTTGGATGCGTCACAGTACACATCAAAAGGCTTCTTGATATCCGGCATGATCAAAATTGGGGCTGAAACTAATCTCTTCTTGAGGTCTTGAAAACTTGCTTCACATTTGTCAGTCCATTCAAACTTCTTATCTTTCTTCAGCAACTGGGTCATTGGTCTTGCGATGCTCAAAAATCCTTCAACAAACTTGCAGTAGTATCCGGCTAATCCAAGAAATGCACGGACTTCTATTTGGGTGTTTGGGGCTTTCCATTCTTCAACATCTCTGATCTTGGCGGGATCAACAGCGACTCCTCCAGCTGACAGGATATGGCCTAGGAATCCTACTTCTCTTAACCAAAATTCACACTTGCTTAACTTGGCATATAACTGATGTTCCCGAAGGGTTTCAAGGATAGTTCTAAGATGTTGCACATGGTCTGCTTCTGACTTGGAATAGATCAGAATGTCATCGATAAAAACAACGACAAACTTATCCAGAAAATTCATGAAAATCTTATTCATGAGGTTCATGAAATAAGAGGGGGCATTGGTTAATCCAAAATACATAACATTGTACTCATAAAATCCATATCTGGTGGTGAAGGAAATCTTTGGGATATCAATTGCACGAATCTTCAATTGATGATAACTAGTTCTAAGATCAATCTTAGAAAACACACTGGCACTAGTCAGTTGATCAAACAAATCTTCTATCTTCGGCAAAGGGTATTTGTTCTTGATGGTGACATCATCCAGCTTCCGATAATCCGTACAAAGACGGTTGGCTCCATCCTTCTTATCAACGAGCAAAACAGGTGACCTCCATGGCGATGCACTTGGTTGAATCAGTCCTTTTCCCAGCATATCATCAAGTTGTTTCTTCAGTTCCACTAGTGCAGATAGGTTCATACTATAGGGTCTCTGAGCTATGGGTCCGTTTCCAGGGATTAGTTTAATGATAAACTTGATATCCCGATCTGGGGGCATACCGGGCAATTCATCTGGGAACACATCGAGGTATTCACAGACTACTCAGACTTGGTCAATGGTGGTCTTGGCTAGAATCTCGTTGCACTTGAATTGGCAGGGTAAGGTCTCAGATACATGTTCTACGGATACTCCGGTGCTACTGGTCATTGTTATGGATTTCATAGCACAGTCGATTAATCCTTGATGTTTCAACATCCAATCCATTCCTAGCACTACTTCCAATCGTTTGGTTCCAAGTACTATTAGATTGGCATAAAAGTGTATCCCATGTATTCTGATAGGTACTGCTTTGCAAACTTTTCTAGCTTTGGTGTTCGAACCAGGGATTTGAACTATAATAACATGCTTCAGATTTGTGGGTTGATTATTACTAGTGCATGCAAATTCTTCTATAATAAACGAGTGCGATGCTCCTGAATCAAACAACACTCTTGCTAATACTGAGTTAACAGAAAACATACCCAGCACGACATCTGGCGCTTCCTGGGCTTCCTCAGCTTTCATGTGGAACAGACGGCCATTACGGTTGTGCGGGTTTCCTGGGGCGAATCTCTTTCCAGGCTAGGCATGACGTTGCTGCTGGGCAAGTGCATTCACATTGGTTGCTATGGCAAGCTTCTTGGGACACTCGTTGGAGTAGTGACCCGTGACTCTGGATTCAAAACAAGTGATCATTGACTTGCCTTTCCCTGTGACAGGCACAACATTGCTTCCAGTCCTTGGGGCAGTGTTGTTGTTGTTGTTGGACTTGGGCGATGCACAGTTGAAATTGTTGGAGTTGTCGGGGTTGTTGTTGTGGTTTCTGATAACCCACAAGTATAGGGGATCGTGTGTAGCCTTTTCGATAAGTAAGAGTGTCGAACCCAACAAGCAGCTAAAGGTAGGACAAATATTCTCTCAAGTTCTATCAACCACTGATACAACTCTATGCACACTAAATGTTTGCATTATCTAGGAAATAAAACTAGAGCAACAATACGAGTAATACAGATAGCTTTGCATGATAATAAATAACAAGAAAGTAAAGCTAGTTGCTGCAGCAATAAAATACACTAAACTAACAGAACCATGAGTGTGGAATAGTGGTGGTAATTGTGGTGGATTTGTCCAAGTTTAAATAGCGAATAGATCGGGTTCATTGTCTTCGATGCAGTTTTCTATGTGTGAGAGGCTAAATATACATGCGCTTCACTACTTGGAATTACATGTACTATATGATTGGATTGTTAGCAAACATCCGTAAGTACTAATCAATGCATTAAGGTTTCCCCAACCATAGCCTTAAGTTTAATGGTCCTCTTACTCCCATACGTGCAACGTTCCGGTTCGCGTCCTCAGGTTTCTGTCACTCTAGCAGAACTTCCCCTTCCTCTTACACATACTACAAACCCTATGATGTTTAATCCATGCGCGCACAAATATAATGGACACCAAAGGACTGCACCATATCAATATACAACTCTAATGAACCAAAGACGTTCAACCATTCAATCTAAGAACAAAGAAACTACGCAAACATGACATAGATCATAGGATTATAACTTATAGCATCGAACACCATGTTTACATAGGATGGTACAGAGGTGTGTGGGAGGATGAACCACTGCATACTAGGAGGATTAGGTGATGGAGATGGCGGTGAAGATGGTGAAGAGGGCAGCGGTGGCAATGGCGGTGGCGCGGGGGACTCCTTCCCTGCCGCCGGTATCATGGGGGAGCACCGCCCCTTAGCCACCTTCCTTCATGGCTTCTTGGGAGCCCTCCCCCATGGAGATGGGATTCATGGGGGAGGAAAAAACATGGCTTTGGTGGCTGCAAATTCATGGGTGGAGATGCCCTGGGCAAATTAGGTTTCCTCCCTTTATAAAGCTTCTCGGATTCCCGTCACCCCATCTTGGGCTGCAGTAAATCGGGCCTAAAAGGCCCGTCCGGACTCGGAATCAGCTAAATTTTATGTCCAGAATGTTTGTCGCGACATTTCCAACAACTTTATAGTTGAAGAATTTTCCGTTTGATGTTGTCTTCAACCTGAAACGTGACCATCTTCAAAAGAGTTCTGAGACAGATTTCTGGAAAAATCCCAATTTGACTCCAACAAGGTTTCCACTTGTATTCTTGGTAATTCCTACACATCAAAGTGTAAAACAAGAACATTGTGCACTTTTGCAACTATTAGTAGGTTAGTCCAAATAAATCATAAACTTTATACAAAAAGGAGTGTCAAAAGCATATTATTAGCATAAAACCATCAAAAATTATAGATACGTTATGGACGTATCAGTTTCCTCCGGGCCTTGGGTTTCCTCCTCCACGGTTGGGATAGTTCGGGCGGTTCATTGGGGGTCTGCTGTTTCTGGGTGCATAACTTGTAGATGGTTTGGGGCGATACTTCGGGGTATGGTGGGGTCCTAGTTGATGCATCTTTCGACGCTTGCGGTTCTCACTAGCCTGGTTAATCTTGCCTTCCATCTGAATTGCAGAATCCACTAAGGCTTCAAGGTCATCAAATGGAATGTTGACTAGCACCGTCTGCAACTCATCATGCAGACCATTCAAGAATCTCTCCTTCTTCTTGGCTTTGTTGTCGATCTCAACCGGGGCATATCTAGCTAGTGACAGGAATTTGTCATGGTACTCAACCACAGTCATCCTTCCTTCCTTCAAGTCTCTGAATTCGTCCCTCATCCTCTTGATTAGACCCGGGGGCACATGGGTCCTACTGAACTTGAGTTTGAACTCCACCCAAGTCATCATCTAACCTCCATGCATTGTTCGGGTACTATTCCACCAAGATATGGCATAGCCGGACAAATAGTGGGTAGCAAATAGCACCTTCTCATTTGTATCAACTCCTGCAACTTCTAGATAGTTTTCCATGGTCTGCAGCCAATCATCTGCATCTAAGGGCTCTTCAGACTTGCTAAACATGGGTGGGTTGGTATTCTGGAAGTTCTTAAGTTTGGATCCATGGTGATATTGGTTTCCATGGCATTGATTATTATGGGCCATCTGAGCTATCTGTTGAAGAGTGTGCTAAGTTGGCTTGACGTTTAGCTCTTCCAGCTTCACGATCAGAAACTAGCATTTACAGAATCTACAACATTGGGTCCTGAGCGGAACTGCTTCCTCCTGGATTTCCACGAGTCATCTGAAGATTGAGATAGATAGTGAGATAAGAGGGAAATATCTAAGGTTCATGGTTTTGTTTTCAAAAGCTTTAACTTTGAGTTTGACTCAGGTTTTGCAAACTAGCAACCTGCTTTTCATTCATTCATTCATAGCACCCAATACAAACACACACCACAACACAAATAGAAAACAGATGGTTTTAAGAACCATTCTGTGAAACTATGATACAGTGGGACCAGGTACATCTCACTCCTACGGTAGTGCTCAGGTGCGACTAATCATCATCAATGAAGGCAGCATCATCCTCATCATTGTGGTCCTCCATGGCCTCGTCCTCCTGAAGAGGGTTTAACTCATCAATGCCCATTGTTATGGACTTGGGTTTGGAGAAGGAGGGATACGCTGGAAGTCTCGATCGGCTAGAAAACAAGCACACGGGGATGCAAGGTTTACCCAGGTTCAGGCCTCGTAAAGGACCCTACTCCTGCTTGTCTGCTCTTGATTGACGATGATCCGAAGGATTACAATATCGCCGATGGCGGTGGATGCGTAGAATGGATCTGGCGGGTGTTGTCTAGATCTATTGTCGCGTGGCGATCTATTGTAGGAGTCACGATTTGTCTATTGGGGGAGAGGATACCTTCTCGTTGGACTCTCCTAGCCTTTATATATGGGGAGGCTAGGTCTCAGGTACCAATACGAGTTGGTTACAAGTTGTATTCAAACTCTAGTATATTGAGACTTCCTTGTCTTGTGCGTCTGGGAGTCCGTGTCCATATGGGCTTCATACCACTCGAACCGTCATAGGCGTCATGAACCTTGGCAATTCGTCGAGTGGATCTTCCGTCGAGCCGCACCAGGTAGGATGTAGTCGAGTGCCTATTGGGCATACCCATGTCAGTAGCCCCCGAGTGTCCATGTGAATCGTAGATTCGGATGGAGACTCGGAAGTCTTGATCTTGGCATTAGGATGTCGGAGTCGACAATTGTGTCGAGTGCGAAGCACTTGCCCGGAAATTCCTCGGGTCAGCCGAATTTGTAGTTCATAGGGATGATGGTAAACGTTCCTGGTACGCTCGATGGATCGAGACCAGTTAATTGCTCTAGGGAAAAAACAACGCTACCTACGCAAACTCGAGTCCCCGAACTCGAATTCGGAAATTGCTGGTGTAATTCGACTCATGCCGCGGAGGCCTTACAAGAGTCGACCAGTGTATGGGTGTGAGCACTCGATGCGTCCGTCAAGGCATATTCATCGTACCTGTAGGCACGGATATATCTCTGGTAGTGCGCAGCAGATGCGTTGCCAGGCCTTATTTAGGTCTTATCTTCATGCTGTAAGCGTGGCATCCGTATTTTATCATCGCGGAGACGATTCGGGTGACCCAGGAGAAGCGGTCTCTTTGTAGGGAAAAATTATGAGGCGGTGTCGCCATAAACTTCGAGTGTGGATGTTATCAACACACAGTACTTTGTACAAATAATCATAGGGTGCGCGACCAACTCTCCCTATGGGAGTAGCCCTCGAGTGCCTGGTTGAGTCGAAGACTCAAGCAGGGACTAAATAACTTTTGCGACTGCTGTCGTCTTTTGTTGCTTATTTCAGTCGAATATGCTTTCAGTGCTCCCTATGGGAGTAACCCGAAGCCCACAATCGAATCGTAGATTCGAGTGAAGGGTTTTCATAATGCTTGGATATCTTCACAAATTTCTTCGGGTGCGCGGCCAGCGCTTCCTATGGGAGTAGCCCCTGAGTCCTTAATCAGATCGTGGATTCGAGTGAGGATTCAGAGCGTGTCAGTCGAGGATCTTGTATATGCGCGTCCAACGCTCCAGCTTGGAGTAGCCCCCGAGTGTCTGGCGGAGTCGTAGACTGGTCCAGAGACTCGAGAATTGTATCTTGCAGTCGTAGTCGAAAATCACACGAGGAGAAACCAGTGACCCGGAAGTGCATCGAGTGAATGTCTCATGCATAAGGAGCTTGAATCGACGATGCAGTTGGAGTCAAGACAGTCATTTCTGTCGGGTGCGCGACCAACGTCGCATGTGTGTAGCATCAAGCGATGCAACCATCCGAGGAGGGACTCGACTCGGGTCTTGAGTGTATAGCGTAGCTAGTTGTTTTATCGACTCTTGTTGGAGTACCCGATATAGTAGCTAGACGAAGTCGACATCCTTGTAAGCTTCATAAAACATTAAGAATTTTGAAGTACTTGTATATTGTAAAGAATAGTTGCATGTTGGATTGTAAAGTAAGATTTTGGTGCCGATCGAGTCGACACTTTTGCACTGTATGCTAGGCCTTTTCGTTAGCCTAATTACCCATAGTCTGAGTACCTTGCCGAGGTGCTCGGAGTTCAAGGATTCGACGATCAGGCAGAATCAGCTACTCGGGCTGTCGCGTATGAGGTGCTCGAGTGCGTGTAATCGATGGCACATTAGGTTACTCGAAGAGGGCATAGCCCCCGAATGTTTCGAGTGCGATTAAAGTAAATAGTTAAAAAGGAATCAACTCTAAATATAGGGTAAGTTAGCTTTGTTGGTTGTTGCCGTGACGAACGAGTCGCAAGATCCGATGCGATCGGATGGTCGCGGGATTCGAAGATTGTAGCGGTTTGCGGTCACGGGAGTCGAGGGAGCCTCCGAGTCACCCGATATGAAGACCGTAGCCGGTCATCGAAGTTGAAGAATGCGGTGGGTCACTATAGTAGAAGACCGCAGCGGGTCGATGGAATCGAAGACCACAGTGGGTCACCGGCGCCGAGGGAGCCTCCGAGTCGCTGGATCCGAAGACCATAGAGGGTCGATGGAGCCGAAGGAGCCCCCGAGTGTAGCGTCGAGGTGGTCGATGTAGTCGAAGCGACATCCGAGAGCCGGTGCGACAGACCGGGGTCGACACGGCAGCATGTCACCAAAACCGATGGTGGCAACGGTTTGCCACAACCGAAGATTGTAGCGGGTTACCGCAGTCGAAGACTACAGCAGGTCGCTGGCCGATGGTGGTGATGAGTCGTGGTCGCGGGAGCCAATGCAACCTGTGGGCCACCCGAGTCGAAGACCTCGGCGGGTCACCATAGTAGAAGACCGCAGTGGGTCGATGGAGTCGAAGACCGTAGTGGCTCGTGCGGCGAAGGATCCCCCGAGTCGCTGGAGGCGAAGACCATGGCCGGTCGCCAGAGCCGATACAACCAGCGTGTCATGGTCGCGGATGTTGATGCGACTGTTCAGTCGGACGGAGTTGACGCGGCAGACGTTGTTGATGTGGAGGTCGTAGTCGACGTAGTCCGCGACGATCGCGAGATCATACATGATGTAGATTATGGCCGAAAGATCCATGCACATAGCTAGCTCCTTTGTCTTGTTTCTAATGATCCAATTCACGTTGCGTATGCACTTGTGGATGAAATAATCTACGGATGTGATCGATGCACCATGCCACGTGATCCATGCGCGTGCACGTGCACACGCACGTAGACTAGTTAGGACCTAGCTCTTTTTTCTCATCCTTTTCTTCTCCTGTGATGAAGCTTGATCGATCGGCTTTGCTTTTGGACTTGGTAAACAGATCAATTTTGTTTCCCCATGGAAGCTGAATATCTAATCGACTGGCCTTTTTCTTTCTTTGTCTTTTTGCACTTGAGCTGCCCTGGTCGATCGCCTCTGACAGATTGACATTGGCACAAAGCACAAGTCGGGGTTGATTTCTAAATATTCCTTGGACCGGCCATTGCTATACAACGACCTTTTTATCTTCTCCGTGTGTAATACGAACACTGTTGTGTTAATTGCTTTTTGGTTCCCGATCAGTAGACGATGCATCTACAGCTATGTGCAATGTCTAGCCCCCGAGTTCAGGACTAATTTTTTAAACGTTCTTCAGGGAAAAGTTTGATGTAGATCACGACGCCGCTGACTTCGCTGCCTCAAACCAAATATGCGTGATGCCTTGGAGATTATGAAGAATCCCAGATATCATGTTGGTCGAAGCTGTGTGGCGACGAAAAATGTTGCCGTTGTTGATGAAGACATTGAGCTCTCTGAAGCGCATGATCAGACTAGACATGATCTTGGCCGATGACGGCGATGGTCAAGTGATCCCACCCGTATGAATATGCATGGGAATCGAAGTAGATCTGGCCTCCAATAGACGACGGATCGTAGATCGCTGGTGATGGGACCGTCAAGATCGCAACATCAGCGCTCCCACTTCCCACAGACGGCGCCAATTGACGAGGGTTTAACTTATCAATGCCCATTGATATGGACTTGGGTTTTGGAGAAGGAGGGATACGCTGGAAGTCTCAATCGGCTAGCAAACAAACACACAGGGACGCAAGGTTTACCCAGGTTTAGCCTCGTAGAGGACCCTACTCCTGCTTGTCTGCTCTTGATTGATGATGATCCGAAGGATTACAATATCGTCGATGGCGGTGGATGCGTAGATTGTATCTGGTGGGTGTTGTCTAGATCTATTGTCACGTGGTGATCTATTGTAGGAGTCGCGATTTGTCTATTGGGGGAGAGGATACCTTCTCGTTGGACTCTCCTAGCCTTTATATATGGGGAGGCTAGGTCTCAGGTACCAATACGAGTTGGTTACAAGTTGTATTCAAACTCTAGTATATTGAGACTTCCTTGTATTGTGCGTCTGGGAGTCCGTGTCCATATGGGCTTCATACCACTCGAACCGTCATAGGCGTCATGAACCTTGGCAATTCGTCGAGTGGATCTTCCGTCGAGGCGCACCAGGTAGGATGTAGTCGAGTGCCTATTGGGCATACCCATGTCACCTCCAGGTAGTCATTGTCATCACTAAGGTAAGAGTGAATATCCCCTTGGATGTCTTCACCTTCCTCCTCCTATTGTTCCTCTAGCTAGATCTCCTGGTCGTGGACGGTCTCCTCCAAGGTTGCTATCTTTTGACGAAGACGGGTAATGGTACGATCCTTCTTGTCATGTTGTTGGCGAAGAGACTTGCGATCCTTCGCGAGCATGGCGATGGTTTCCTTCCTTTCAACAGCTGCAGCATTGCTTTGATTGACGTGATCACGGGCATTGTCTAACTCCTTCTATGTCTCATGGAGCATGAAGTCCATGTGATGCATATAGTGCCTCAACTCTGGATGGGTTGGCATGGATAGAGGCTGTCCTGAAAAGTCACGTCTTACATAGTGTGCAAAACAGGTTCCAATGATCTGATTGATGTTCTGAGCACATAAGCGAGCAAGAGCTTCTTACATAGCCCTGGCTAATCTGTCTAGCCAGTTGTTCTCCCGAACGCTGAACTAGATCTTGTCAAAAAGAGGTGGCTCCATCCTGCCTCTCAGGTCAACAATGATCAACCACTAGCTCTCCTCCCACATGATCGTTGAGTTGTGCCCCGAAGAACTCCGGGTGCGGACGCTCAAGATGCTCTACAAGTGCATCTAGATCCCTCTCAAAGATCAGGTGGCCTCCGTTGCCCAGCTGGTAGAACTTAGTCTATTTGACCTCCATCTATAAGAATTTGAGATGAGTAAGTTAGTGGAGTGATCAAGTGTGTCAAGTTTTAAGTACACTTGTAAGAGTTTTGAGTAGCAAGTGATTCCTTTTGGAAAGAATCTCAAGGGTAAGAATGAGAATAGGTTTTTGAAAATACTTACTTTCTTTGTTTTGAGGCTAGGTTTTTCAGGCGTCCCTTCTAACTAGGGTCTCCTATGGTCAGGATGGCTCTGATACCAACTTGTCAACACCCGGATTTTTAAGTCCAAATGCCTGTTATGCCATACATCGCAATCCTAGGATTACAATTTTTGCGAGACATAACAGAAGTGGTACCACAGCACATCATCGATTACAAACCATAATAAGGTTCTTACAAAAAAGGATCTCATGATCCAGTCTTTAATACAATCAAAGCAGCGGAAAGTAAACATAGCGGCGCTTCATCTTCAGGGTCACAGGCAATGCTGATGATGGGAGATGATCCTAGTTGTCATAGACCTCCTACTGTCCATCTTCCGGGTAATCCTCCTCATAGTATAGCCATGGGAATAGCCAAGGACAAAGCCATGAGTACTCTTTATGTACTCGCAAACTACCACTAGTATAAGTAAGGTCAAAGCTAATAGGAAACTTAAGCTCTAGGTTGGTTTTGCAAAAAGCCAAATTTACTTCATGAGGGTTTCAAGAGTAAAAGACCTAATTTAGTTCTCTATATCACTTAAGGGGGAAACTAGTTTTCATGTCCACAACTCTATTGTGGTCAAGTCACAAGTCATTTTGAAAACATCTCAAAACGGATTAGTATGGCCACTCCAACTGACCATAACTACGGACGCGGCTATTCGAATAGTTTGACACTCTGCAGAGATTGTACACTTTCACCACAAAATTCGATACATCCGTCAGGAATAACCCTAAATCATCATACTTGGTATGCGGATAATCAAACTTAACCTTTCAATTACACACCCTAGTATAGGCACCTCCCCTATGAGTTTGGCCTCCCAACCATGACCATCTGTCATCTTGGGTACTGCATAGGTGGACATTCATCACGAGATAGCCTCGGCTCAACCTCTTCCGCAAGGGAACCCATACTAAGACATATAAACTTCCAGTCAAGCCCTACCCAACTTAGGTATTGTGGTTGTACGGTAAAATTGGAATGGTATCGCATCCGAACCCAACCATCAATTTTTATAAAGGGTCAAGGCTCATGCCTCAACATTTCATCATCCACCATTGTGTTTCTCAATACATGTCAAAACATTTCAATAGAATGACTCATCATTCCAAGGTTTTCATAATCATTGTCACCAAGTATTCCATCTAAAGTGATCAAGTTTTATGCTTAGCACTAGCCACTAGAGCCAAGGGTATTCACTATTGGGGTGCTTAGCAAAGTATAAGTATCCAAGACTAGTCCTATGATCTTGATAGGATCCAATCTAAATACCACTAATCACAATTCATTACTAAGTAATAACTATACTAAAAGGGGAAAGTAAAGCTTGGAGTAAAAACTAGGAATGGTATAAGTAAAGTGACATAACCCAGTATGCCTAATGCATCTAGTAAAAGGGCTTGAATATATAGCATGCCTAGTTCTAACTTGCACTAATATCTTGCTTAGATATCAATTATGGTGCTAGCTTGCCTTGTTGGTTACAGTCTTTGAAGTTTTCCTCTTCCTCCTCGAAGTACTCCTCTTCGTTGAATTCTGGGTCGATACTAGTGTCTATAAATACATCAAATGTAAACAATCACCAAACAAAACTTCACTACTCCTATTTAGCACACAAGGCTCATACTAGATGATCTAATATCATCTCAATCATTCTATGTTATAATGGCACATTTTTATTTCTCTAATGAGAAAAGTAATTTCTACTCATTGAAATTGTTTATGATTTAATATTCTCCAACTAGAATATAGGTTCATATGGACCATGTACTCACTATATATTCTCAAGCTTGGGAATGTGATTTAAAAGGGTGGTCATGCATTACAAGATTTAATATTACTATTTAATAAGATTTAAATGACTAGAAAATCCTATATAGCCTTCTTTTAATACTAGTCCAAGTTTAATATCTGTAAATCCAAATGTTTTTACATATTCAGGTAGAGCATGGCACATGGGATTTTTGAGAGGTGGAATCATCTCAAAAGCATTTTTAGTTTATTTTAGAAAAATGTTTGAAATGTCAAAAGTCTATGTCTTGTTATTTTTTGTATAGGTGATCTATAATTCCAATTGGTTTGAATCCAATGGGAGTGATTAGATAATTTCAATACCTTTCCAACAAAATTGGAATCATGCATTTTGGTTTAGTGAATCTCTTTGAATTGATTTTTGAATCTACTGATAGAATCTAGTTTTAACTAAAATGGAAAAATCCTATTTGAATGGGTGGGCTCTGCACGGGAAACTAAATGGCCCGGCCCAACTGCATAGCGCTGGCGCAGCTGGCTACTGACAGGCGGGTCCTACTCGTCAGTGACTTAACTACACCGAAACGGTAAGTTTTAATCTTAGCCCTACGATTAGAACACGATCTAACGGCTGACGTGCGTCATCTACGTCGAACAGCTCCAGCGAGAACTGAACCCTAACGCCGCAGTGGGGGTCACGTGAGGCTCACCTGGGCTCCAGCTAAGGTCGGCGATGGGGGCGAATGGGGTTGTCATCGACGGCGGTTTGAGGCACGGTCACGGCGGCTCCTAGGGTGGTCGCAATCAACGGGCTCCTTCCTCCTCTATAGCGGCGGACTCCGGCTAAATTCCGGCGGACTGGTGCTCTCCTTGCTCCAGGGAAGGGATGGTGAGGTTCTATGGTGAGTGGGGAGTGGAATGGTGTGGAGATAGAGGTCTAGGGTGGCATCTATTTATACACCCAGTGTGGCGGTTCAGCGGCATGGTCGGGCTACTCCGGCAATGCTGCTACATGTTGCAATCGTCACGACGGAGGGCATGGGTCAAGGCGGTGGACTATGGAGGTCTTCATGGAAGTGATGGCACGACAAGGGGTGCTCTCCATTGGCCGGGATACGTCAGTGCTCTGGGTGGGTACGCAGGCGTTCGTCACTGGGTACGGTGGTCACGGGGCGCGAGACGGCGAACGATCATGTCTAGCAGCTCACCGGTGCCACGGCAAACGCGAGTACAGGCGGAGAGAGTGAGGTGCGACGTGTGCGAGCGAGGCAGTTGCGGCGCTCCGCCGTGCTCTCGACATAGCCAGGGGATAAATGGGCGCGGCTAGTCTAGCTCCTTCTCGCCTCGCCGTTGGTCAAGGGCTGGTCAGGGAGTGGTGGTGAGGTCACGGCTAGTTGTAGGACATCGTGGTAGTGGGCCGCGCGGCACGCAGCGACTGGCTCGTGGTCAACCGGCATGGACGGCTCGGCATGGGCATGTCACTGGTGCAACGGTGGGCAAAGGGCTCTCCACTGCACGGCAAAGGACTGGGATTGATCTAGGACAAGTAGTGGAGAAGATTGTAGTACATTTTATGAGCAATTGACAATTCCAAATAGTGTTTAGTTGGTGAGAGTGTACTGTGCATGCCAAGTGTTCGACACAATGCCCGCATGAATTCATATTTCGAATTTTTGAAAGATATTTGGTGAGTAATCTTGTTGTTTGCTTGGTAGACTGTGGTTGCTAGGATTTGTCAAGTGGAATTGATTTGAGTGGTTTTCGAGAAAGTGTGATCTATACATATGATCTTGATTCAATTTTTCACTACCTTTTAAATTGATTTGAATTTAGTTTCTGTCTTTTTGTAAAGCTTGCTTGGATTCACCTTTACTTGGTCTAGCAAGGGGTGAAAAGATTGGGAAATGTTTCTTTTAGAAATCCTTTACTAGGAACACTCAAACTGGTCTAGTGGATAAGTTTGGCCAAAATGACCATTTCTTATATATCTTATTTTTGATTTTTCCTTTGTTTGATTCTGCTTGGATTTGATCTAGATGATGTAGTATTCATCTTTAAACCAAACCTTATCATTTGTAACCATCAAACGTGGCAATTGCAATCATTCATACACTAATGCAAATCACACATACACTCTTATTAGTTTAATCCTCAAAGTTTCTGTTAACCCTAAACTTGGATGAATAGAACTTGATAAGCTTGATTAATATTTTTGGGATGTTACAGTTCCCTTGCGGAAGAGGTTGAGCTACCTCGTGATGAATGTCCACCTATGCAGTATCCAGGATGGCAAATGGCCATGGATGGGAGGCCAAACTCATAGGGGAGGTGCCTATACTAGGGTGTGTAATTGAAAGGTTAAGATTGATTATCCGCATACTAAGTATGATGATTCAGGGTTATTCCGGACGGATTATCGAATTTTTTGGTGAAAGTGTACCACCTCTGTAGAGTGTCAAACTATTCGAATAGCCGCGTCCGCGGTTATGGATAGCTGGAGTGGCCATACTATTCCATTATCAGATGTTTTCAAAATGAATTATGACTTGAAAGATGACCTTGACTTGACGACAACAGAGTTGTGGACATGAGATCTAAGTTCCCACTTAAGTGATGTAGAGAACTAAATTAGGTCTTTACTCTTGAAGATTTATGAAATAAACCTGCCTTTTTGCAAACAAACCTAGAGCTTATGATTCCTACTAGTTTTATGTTTACTTATACTAGTGGTAGTTTGCGAGTACTTAAAAAGTACTCATGGCTTTGTCCCTGGCTATTCCCATGGCTAGACTGTGAGGAGGATTATCCGAAAGATGGACAGCAGGAGCTCTATAACAACTAGGATCATCTCCCATTGTCAGCATTGCCTATGACCCTGAAGATGGAGCCTACTAAGTTTTCTTTCACAGGACGTTAACATAGACACTTATGCAAAAAGGAATAATAATAGAAAATTAGATATATTCCTTAAACGCTCCAGCCTGCAATGCTGGCCCCTAGTTTGAGGCGCTACTG
The DNA here is from genome assembly GCA_916181665.1 of Avena sativa. Classification (NCBI taxonomy): domain Eukaryota; kingdom Viridiplantae; phylum Streptophyta; class Magnoliopsida; order Poales; family Poaceae; genus Avena; species Avena sativa. Next base: position 533,529,032 of record OV702289.1, on the reverse strand, counting down.
TTTTTTTCCGGTAGGTAGCTAGGGATAGCAAATCACACCGTGTCGAAGAAAAAAGTTTGAAATGTCCTAAATTGCTTTGTGTGGGGGGATGGTGATGCCGCACTGAAGGAGAGAGAAAACACAATTTGTTTTGAATGCATATATACTATTCCCTCCGATCCATATAATATTCTCAGATTTATCTAGATTAGAATGTATATAGTCACGTTTTCGTGCTAGATCTATCTAATGGTTGAAAACTCCGAGTGGCAACATTGTTACCATGACATGATTCACCCATTTACTCCCAAATAGGGAACATCACGGATGGTGGGAGTATAGTTTACATCAAGGACCTAAAAATGGAGAAAATTACATAGAGGTCCTTACATTTAGCATGAAGCATCCTAAAATTAAGCAAGGGAAATAGTCGGGTCCGGCTTCTTCTCGAGAGAGCAGAGCCATTCTCTTTACTTTCTCTTTGTTTGTTTTCAAAATATATGGCCAAATTTGGCGGCATGAAAATTCCTGGACATGGGATCATCATCAGCATAAAGTATGATGTAGATATGGCCATGACCTTGGTCGTTCGGCTTGAAATCCAAGAATGTTCATACTCATCAACAACTAATAAAATTGAATACGTTTAAATTTTACCACTTGCTTTTAGGCTCGAATTTTTCACCTAAGGACGGAGGGATTACATTTTAAATCAAGGACCTAAAAAGGTAAAATTTTATCGAGGTCCACACATTTAGCACGAAGCACCCTAAAATTAAGCAAGGAAAACAATCATGTTTTGCTCCTTATCGAGAGAAAAGCTGATCGAGACATACTCTTGATACTACTACCTCTTCATTTGTTTTCAAAATATGGCCAAATTTGGTGGCTTGCAAATTCTTGGATATGGGATCATGAATCATCAGCATAAAGTATGATGTAGATATGGCCATGACATTGGTCGTTCGTCTTGAAATCCAAGAATGTTCATACTTATCGACAACTAATAATCTTAAATACGTTTAAATTTTTACAGTTGATTTTAGGTTCGAATTTTACACGTACAGATAGTGGAAGAACATTTTACATCAAGGACCTAAAAAAGGTAAAATTACATCGAGGTCAATACATTTAGCACGAGGCACCCTAAAATTAAGCAGGGAAAATAGTCATGTTTTGCTCCTTCTCGAGAGAAAAGCTGATCGAGCCATACTCTTCATACTACTTCCTCTTTATTTGTTTTCAAAATATGGCCAAATTTGGCCGCATACAAATTTTTGGATATGGGATCAAGAATCATCAGCATAAAGTATGATGTAGATATGTCCATGACCTTAGTCGTTCGTCTTGAAATCCAAGAATGTTCATACTCATCGATAACTGATAATCTTAAATACGTTTAAATTTTACCACTTGCTTTTAGGTTTGAATTTTACACGTACGGATGGTGGGAGTACATTTTACACCAAGGACCTAAAAAAGGTAAAATTACATCAAGGTTCATACATTTAGCACTAAGCACCCTAAAATTAAGAAGGGAAAATAATCATGTTTTGCTCCTTCTCGTGAGAGAAGCTGATCGAGCCATACTCTTCATACTACTTCCTCTTTGTTTGTTTTCAAAATATGGCCAAATTTGGGGGCATGCAAATTCTTGGATATGGGATCACGAATCATCGGCATAAAGTATTATGTAGATATGGCCATGACCTTGGTCGTTCGTCATGAAATCCAAGAATGTTCATACTCATCGACAAATAATAATCTTAAATATGTTTAAATTTTACAACTTTCTTTTAGGTTTGAATTTTACATGGACGGTCGGAGTACATTTTACATCAAGGACCTAAAAAAGTAAAATTACATCTAGATCCACACATTTAGCACAAAGCACCATAAAATTAAGCAGGGAAAACCGTCATGTTTTGCTCGTTCTAGAGAGAGAAGCTGACCGAGCCATACTCTTCATACTACTTCCTCTTCGTTTATTTTCAAAATATGGCCAAATTTGGCGGCATGCAAATTCTTCGCTACGGGATCAAGAATCATCAGCATAAAGTATGATGTACATATGTATGCCTGATGAGTGCATATTTTCATCATGTTTTACATTATTATTTTGCATTGTAGATGTGGGATCTTGGTATTTTACGGTGCTTGCACGCATATTTTATGTTTGTTTTCACCAGGATCAGGACAGATGATGGATCCAATGGATACAATTCTTGGAGCAGATGTACTATGGAGAAAAGGACTCAAAAACAACGTAAATCGCTTATTTGGAAAATATTAATAATACCAGAACAAAACCAGAAGTGAACAAGGGAGGCAGAGAGTCCAACGACCAACTATACAATCGGAGCAATTTTCTGGCTATATAGCTCCAGACGTATAGTTGGCGCCGCCTCCGCCTCATCAAATAGTTTCACCCTGTGCAATTGGTTCAAGGAGAAAACATACATAAAACCTAGAAATCGCAGAAACCTCACGTCCGGAAGGTATCTAGAGGGGGAACTCATCCACCAGGGATCCATCTTCACCCTGCGCAGATCCGGGAGGCTAAGGCATCGATCTTCATCATCCACCGCTACATCACCACCATCTCCATCCATCCCATCTACATCTTGTCTAGATCTTGTTGTAATTCCTATACTCATTGTGGATTCATACAAGTGCTATTCATCTATGATTGTTTCCATTACCATTGCCATGATGTTGATTGCCTCCATGTCTGAGTAGATCATTAGTTCTTGGGGAGATGGAGAAACCCTAGTATGAGATTGAAATAACATAAAGTCTATTATGATATTCATCGCTATGACCATGTGTTAGATTTTCTACATCTTGATGTTGAGAGAAGTTGACCTCTCAATATTTGCCTCTTATGGGGACTTGATGGAGGAAACTACTTATTGGTAGATGGAGGCATGCTCACTTACAGTGACTATAAAGCTGTTAGCACACCTTACGTATGAACTTGGGAAACAGAGGAAGCTCACGGAACACTATCCATGCCATGGGATACGTCCTACGGGATTATGTCCCTTAATAGCGCAGTAATTCGATTGCTGACTATTGTGGTTATAAGGATGATGTGAGCAACGGTTGCTGCCTATTTGTCCAAGTTCGGAGTTCCTCTCACACATACATAGTTGAGAATGTTCATGATGGTAATCTTTATCTTAAATCTTTACAATACTAGTGGTGTACCAGCTACTCCCTAAGAACGCCTTTTCCCTACTGCAGTTCCAATCTTTCTTACATACACGATACTTACTTTCTGTACTCAGTTGTTTTACTTTAGTTTATTGTTTTTATACCCAAAAATACCTTTTTACAAAATACTCATATTTTACCTTGTCACTTAGAACTTTATCTAGCATTTCTATCGTAATATTTATTTCAAGAGTTATTAGACTTCAGACTCCTGCTCCCTGTGGGATCGATATCTTTATTTCGAAACTAGCTACAAACGATCTGTGCACTTGCAGTCATCGAGCTATTTTCTAGCGTCGTTACCGGGGAGCTAAGTGCTGTAGGTCTTTTAGTTTTTGCTTATTTATTTTTGTCTTGCTAAATTTTGTTTTGAGTTACAGGTTTCTACCAACATGATGGAGTTTGAGCATATGACTAGTGCTAACCCACTCAACCACTTTGGGAAGCCCTGTGATATTTATAAAAGAGAGAACTCCAATGAGAAGACAAGGGGGTTTGAAATAAATCCTCTACTACTTAGTATTCTACATAAGAAGCAATTTACTGGAGATGAAGAAGATCCTAATCCATATGAGCATATTGCATGTTTTAAAGATATATGTGGCACTTTTCTATTGACGGGATATACCGCTGATGAGGTAAGGGTTAAACTTTTTAGTCAAACTTTGACAAGTACAACTTTCTCATGGTATAAATCTCTACCCCCTGAAGCCACTACTACTTGGAATAATCTAGCCTGTGAATTTCTATCAAAATATTATCCATTATCAAAATCTTTTGGAATCAGGCATCTTATAATGACCTGGAAGAATCGTTCTAATGAAGGACTAGTAAGAGCTTATATCAGATTTAAAGATTTACTATGACTATGTCCTCATCATGATGTTCCTGAATGGTATTTACTATATATCTTTTATGGCGGTTTAATTGAACCTAATAAAATTGAACAAGACTCTTTCACGGAAGGAGCCTTTATGAATCTTCCTATACCTAAAGCTTGGGCTTTACTTAATAGAATTCGTGATCATAGAGTTTCATGGAATTTTGGCCTAGGAAGTGAAGGAGGCGTAGAAAATAGAGCATGATTGTATTCATGACTATAATAAAAAAAGGCCATGTTAAAGAATTATCTAAAGAAATTTATTTGGATTCAGATATTGTGTTGCAAGTTATTAAAGCTTTTATAGAACATATTAAAGCTCCAAAGGAGGGTCCAGTCAAGTATGATCCACCACCTGAACCAGAAAAGAAAAGAGAAGATAAAGCAACACTTGCCTCCGTAGAACCAATATATGAAGTGCCTTTCCCTAACACTGCACAAAAGCATATTTTTGAATATGAACAGGTCAAACCAGTACAGGAAAAGAAGGAAGACGAAAGCATGCCAGGAGTCACGGAACACCTGGAAGAAACCAAATATGAAAGAATAGAGGTATGACAGGCATAACATCCACGATTGGGTTGAAAATAGCATAAGAGGTAACAAAGGAAGAAATTATGGCTATGTACTCACACTGTAACATAGTTGAACTTGATGAAGAAACTTCTGTATTGGTTGAAGGTAAAATAAAGGTAAAAGATGTGGGTAAGCCTATTCTTCCCTATATATTTAAAGAAACCTCTCATTACGGTTTATGTGATCTTGGCACCGAAGTTAATGTTATATCTTATGATTTCTACATAGAAATAAAAGATGAAATAGAACCGGCTACAATTGAAAATACTGATATAACAATTATGTTAGCCAATAAAAACCTTAGAATTCCAATGGGAGTAGTTGACAATGCAACTGTCACAATTGGCAACAAAAACTTTCCTATCGATTTTGTAGTTGTTGATATGCCAGCTAACACTCTTTGCCCTATTATATTTGGAAGAAACTTTTTGGGTTATATAGGTGCCTATGTTAATTTCAAGAAGAAGATTGTGTCTCTTAGGCTTGGGGGAATGGAAAATAAATTCCATTTTTCCAAATTTAAAGACATGCCTCCACAAATACAAGAAGGAGAGAGAACGATTGAGTAAATGGTGGCTCTTTTATTTAGTAATCAAGAAGAAGAAATAAATGAAGATCCAAATTATGAAGAAATAGTTATGGAGGACAAGTCCCTGGGAGAACTAGAAAATGAATTCGATTCACTTCCTGGTTTGGTACCTCCGACCGATGAGGCTTTTGAAGAGCCAGAAAAGAGAGGGGACGAGGAATTACCACCCCCAGTGTTGAAGACTACCAAATAATCTCAAATACAAGTTTCTAGATGATACAAATAAATTTCCTATTAATTTTAGTGCTAAATTTTCAGGAAAAGAAGAAGAACTTATGGAGATACTTAAGGAGCATCACCAAGCCTTTGGGTACTAAATTGATGACTTGAAGGGCATTAGTCCCATGATAGCCGTCCATCAAATATTCATGGAAGAAGGTGCTAAACTAGTTGTAGAATTTAGTAGAAGATTAAAGCCTAAAATGAAAGAACTGGTAAGAAAACAAATTGTACGCCTATTGGATGCAGGTATAATTTATCCTGTTAAAGAGAGTGATTGGGTAAGTCATGTTCATTGTGTCCCTAAGAAGGGCAGTTTTACTATTGTTCCTAATGAAAACAATGAATTGATACCTACTAGAACTATTGTTGGGCACATGATGTGCATAGACTTCAGGAAATTAAATAAAGAGACTAGGAAAGATCACTATCCATTACCGTTCATAGATCAAACTTTAGAAAGGTTAGCAAACCATACTCATTTTTGGTACTTGGACGGATACTCTGGTTTCTCTCAAATAGTTGTTCATCCAGATGACCAACTTAAAACAACTTTCATAAGTCCTTACGGTTTACATGCTTAACGACGTATGCCTTTTGGTCTATGTAATGCTCCAACTACTTTCAAACAATGTGTGACTACTATTTTTGTGGATTTTATAGAACTTATAATGGAAGTATTTATGGATGACTTTTCTGTCTATGGAACTTCATTTACTAGTTGCTTGGATAATCTCAAAAGAGTTTTGCAGCATTGTGAAGAAATTAATCTTGTTCTAAACTGGGAGAAGTGCCACTTTATGTTCAAAGAAGGTATAGTCATCGGACACAAGGTATCATGTAAGGGAATTGAAGTTGATAGAGCTAAGGTTGAAGCAATAGAGAGAATGCCACCACCTAGGGATATTAAAGGTATAAGAAGTTTTCTTGGTCATGTGGGTTTTTACAGAAGGTTCATTAGAAATTTCTCTGGGATATCTAAACCTTTGACTAACCTCTTGCAAAAGGGAATGAGATTTAATTTTGATGATAAGTGACTTGAAGCCTTTGATAAACTTAAAAATGCTTTAACTCGTGCTCCCACCATTAAACCACCTGTTTGGGATACAACCTTTGACTTAATATGTGAAGCTAGCGATGATGTTGTAGGAGTAACTCTTGGACAACATATTGGTCGTAGATTTAATATTATACATCATGCTAGTAGAACTCTCAATGGTGCTCAAAAGAATTACCCTAAGGAAGAAAAGGAACTTTTTGCTGTATTTTTCTCTTGTGATAAATTACGTTCTTATATAGTTGATGCAAATGTGAGAGTTCACATGGATCGTGATGGCTTAAAAGAACTCCTTGAAAGGAAAGACCATAAGCCAAGGCTGATCTGTTGGATTCTTTCACTTCAAGAATTTGAGTTGCAGAAGCAAGAAATAAAAATGTTAAATGCAGTGTCCATGTTTGCGTAGGAAGACACCAATCTTATTGAGAGGAACTTTAGTCCTGGTGATTTTCATTTACGGGAATTATTTAATGAACTAAAGTCAATTCCTCAAAAAGAGAAGGAGTCCTTGTTGTGGGAGGAACTTTTCATCCCCGAATAAGTAAATGGTAAGTGCAAGGTAAGTGTTCTTACCCAAATAAGTGATTTGTTTTCACAATTTTTACTTTTGAAAATCTTCCTTAGAATTCCTTGTGTTTTTCTGAAGTTTTAGAGGGTTTTACCAACTATATAGGTGCAGCTATACAACCGGAGAGGGAGCTCTCACCGTATAGGTTGTCGTTAAACTCTCTGTATCATATTTGTGAAATTGTTTTCAATATCTGAGCCTATACGGTCGCAACTATATGACTGGAACAAAAATTCTGGCCGTATAGTTGGTCGTTGAACTCTCAGATAGTTTTTCTTTTTGGTGTCTGTACCTAAATGGTCGCAACTATACGACCGGAGCTAAAATTCCGGTCGTATTGTTGGTCATTAAACTCTCAGACACTTTTGCTTTTTGGTGTATGTATCTATACGGTCACAACTATACGACCGGAGCCAAAATTCTGGCCGTATAGTTGGTCATTAAACTCTCACACACTTTTGATTTTCAGTGTTTGTATCTATAAGGTCGCAACTATACGACCGGAGCAAAAATTCTGGCCGTATAGTTGGTCATTAAACTCTCAGACACTTTTTCGTTCGATCTTTCTTTTATTATTCACCATAAAAACATTATTGTCAGTTTTGAGTCGTGATTTAATCGACCTGGACTCGAGATATTTGGAAATATCTGCCTGGAACCAACTATACAGCCGGACCTATACGAGTCACGCCCGTATAGTTGGTCGTTACGCGGCAGAACACTTCCAAATCCGTGATTTCTTTCCCTGTTTCGTTTGGATTCTTTGCTTGGGCGACAAATTTGGTGTTTCTCGCGAGTTTTACCGACCTCTAACACCCCTTATATACTTACATTGGCTCTCTCTAATCGTAACATCCAGAAACCAATCCACCTCGTATTCACACGCGAGGACTCTCAACCAAGGTATAGAGGTCAAGAAGAAAAGCCCCTATGGAGATCGGGAGCAATGGCGAGCAGGGCAAGGAGATCAAGACCATCCCTATAGAGTTCCTTGACGCTGACCATGGGTGTCGGAAGAGGGATTTGAAGGCTCTGGAGCTGAAGATCGAAGAGTTGTACAAGGAGAATCCAGGGACACCCAAACACCTTCGATTGCTATGACTTTATCTTGATAAACTAGATGAAGATATCAAGCAGACAACCAAAGCAGTTTTTTCTATGAGTCTTAAGACGCTACAAACACTTTAGGATAACAATGAGTTCATTAAGGAACAAGTAAAGGTGTTGGAGAGGAACAATCTTTTCTACAAGTTGCTTGTTAAAGAATTGGAAGCTGTAAATCAATCCCTCGCCTCAGGCTGGCCCGTGAGGAGAAGATACCACGTGCCATGGCGCCATAGTGATCTACAACAATCACAGTATCAAATAATCCCAAGGGATTATTTGATCCCGCCTGGCTTGATTCCAAGCTTGGGAGATCTTTAAGACCTTGTAATCTATCCAATAAGTTTTTGTTATTATTTTTGCATTAGTTCAAACTAGAAATAAAGTTTGCATCATTAGAGTTCCCTTCAGGAATAGTCGATCCCTTTTATGAAATTCCGAGTTTATTATTATATATGGAGAAATACTGAGTTTGTGTTTGCTTTAATGATATATGAATGGCTTGAGTATGATTTTACTTGCACTTGATGATAGCAATAGGAGTCTTCCACACCATTGGTATTAATGGAACACATAAGGATAATTTTGTCAACATGATGTAAGTCTACGGTTTGATTTACAAAGAGAAATTATCTATACAATTAAGTTGAAAAAGAAATCTTGAACAAGGGATAATGAAAGTGCTATCAAAATTGAGTGAGAACAAGTCGTGGTAGAATCTCCATGTCATATGAATGCTTCATATACAGTTGGAATTTGATAATTGAGATTGTTAAACTTTGAATTCCTACATAAGGTGGAATATATGTCTAGCTCCTTTGCATAGCACTTAAAGCAAAAGTATGAGCATATATGCAAAAGAAAAGAAAAAGAAAGAATAAAAAGAGTGAATGTGCAAAGAGAAAATAGGCATATACCACTGTATTGCAGTATGACAAAGAGACACTTTTGAGATTTTGAATCCCAAGTGAATACGTTGATCCTAAAACACTTGTCACTACCTCGTTAACTCATTTGGTTAAACCGAATATTTTTACATTATGTTGAGATTCATCTTTTATGAACTGTTGATAACTAAGGTGTGGAAGCCTACTAATACAATTCAGATGGTTTGAGTAAGGTACTATTCATGAACTTATTCCTATGTATCGTATATGATAAACACATGCTACAACTGCCTCATTTATTTTAATCGACTCGGCTTCATGAATATGAGGATCACATCCATTAAGCTTAAACTTGCTCGGGACGAGAAAGAGTCTAAGCTTGGGGAAGGTGATGAGTGCATATTTGCATCATGTTTTACATTATTATTTTGCATTGTAGATGTAGGATCTTGGTATTTTACGGCGCTCACGCGCACATTTTATGTCTGTTTTCACCAGGATCAGGACAGATGATGGATCCAATGGATACAATTCTTGGAGCAGTTGTACTATGGAGAAAAGGAGTCCAAAACAACATAAATCACTTATTTGGGAAATATTAATAATACCAGAAGAAAACCAGAAGCGAACAAAGGAGGTAGAGAGTCCAATGACCAACTATACGACCAGAACAATTTTTTGGTCGTATAACTCTGGTCGTGTAGTTGGTGCCGCCTCCGCCTCGTCAAATAATTTCACCCCGTGCAATTGGTTCGAGGAGACGACATAGAGAACACCTAGAAATCGCAGAAACCTCACCTCTGGAAGGCATCTGGAGGGGGAACTCATCCACCGGGGATCCAACTTTGCCCTGCGCAAATCCGGGAGGCTAAGGCATCGATCTTCACCATCCACTGCTGCATCACCACCATCACCATCCATCTCATTTACATCTTGTATAGATCTTGTTGTAATTCCTATACTCATTGTGGATTCATACAAGTGCTATTCATATATGATTGTTTCCATTACCATTGCCATTATGTTGATTGCCTCCATGTCTGAGTAGATCATTAGTTCTTGGGGAGATGGAGAAACCCTAGTATGAGATTGAAATAAGATAAAGTCTATTATGATATTCATCGCTATGACCATGTGTTAGATTTTCTACATCTTGATGTTGAGAGAAGTCGACCTCTCAATATTTTCCTCTTGTGCGGACTTGATGGAGGAAACTACTTGTTGGTAGATGGAGGCGTGCTAGCACTTATAGTGACTATAAAGCTATTAGGACCCCTTACATATCAACTTGGGAAACAGAGGAAACTCACGGAACACTATCCATGCCATGGGATAAGTCCTACGGGATTATGTCCCTTAATAGCGCAGTAATTCGATTGATGTCAATTGCTGACTGATGTGGTTATGAGGATGATGTGAGCAGCGGTTGCTGCCTATTCGTCCAAATTCGGAGTTCCTTCCACACATACATAGTTGAGAATGTTCATGATGATAATCTTTATCTTAAATCTTTACAATGCTAGTGGTGTATCCGCTACTCCCTGAGAACGCCTTTTCCCTACTGCAGTTCCAATCTTTCTTACATACACGATACTTACTTTCTATACTCAGTTGTTTTACTTTAATTTATTGCTTTTATACCCAAAACCCCAAAACACCTTTTTACACAATACTCGCATTTTACCTTGTCACTTAGAACTTTATCTACCATTTCTATTGTAATATTTATTTCAAGAGTTATTAGACTTCAGACTCCTGCGCCCTGTGGGATCGATATCTTTATTTCGAAACTAGGTACAAACGAGTTATGCACTTGCAGTTATCAATGACCCTGGTCGCTCAGCTTGAAATGCAAGAATTTGCATATTCATTGACAACTAATAAGCTTAATTATGTTTAAATTTTACCACTTGCTTTTATGTTCAAATTTTACACGGTCGGTGGGAGTACATTTTACATCAAGGACCTAAAAAGGTAAAATTACATCAAGGTCTATACATTTAATTACCACGGAGCACCCTGAAATTAAGAACGGAAAACAGTCGGGTTCGGCTCCTTCTCGAGACAGCAGCTGGTCGAGCCATACTCTTTGTACTACTTCCCTCTTTGTTTGTTTTCAAAATATGGCCCAATTTGATGGCATGAAATTCTTGGATATGGGATCGTGAATCATCGATGTAAAGTATGATGTAGATATGGCCATGACCTTGCCATTCGGCTTGAAATCCAAGATTGTTCATACTCATTCACAACTAACCTTAAATTCGTTTAACTTTCACCACTAACTTGTAGGTTTGAATTTTGTACCGACGGTAGGAGTACATTTTATATCAAGGACCTAAAAAGGGGGAAATTACATCGAGGTCCATACATTTAGCATGAAGTACCCTAAAATTCAGCAAATAAAGCAGCCGGTTCGGCTCCTTCTCGAGAGAGCAGCTGATCGAGCCATACTATTCATAGTACTTCCTCTTCGTTTCTTTTCATCAAGGACCTAAAATAGGAAAATTACATCGAGGTACATAAATTTAGCACGAATCACGCCTTAAAATTAAGCAAAGGAAAATAGTTGGGTTCGGCTCCTTCTCGAGAAAGAACCTGACCAAGCCATACTATTTATACTACTTCCTCTTTGTTTGTTTTCAAAATATATGGCCAAATTTTGCATCATGCAAATTCTTTGATATGGGATCATGAATCATCAGCATAAAGTATGATGTACATATGTCCATGACCCTGGTCGTTCGTCTTAAAATGCAAGAATGTTCATATTCATTGACAACTAATAAGCTTAAATACGTTTAAATTTTACCACTTGCTTTTGTGTTCGAAATTTACACGGACAGTGGGAGTACATTTTATAGCAAGGACCTAAAAAGGGGTAAAATTACATCGAGGTCTATACATTTAGCACGAAGAACCCTAAAATTAAGCAGGGAAAACAGTCATGTTTGGCTCCTTCTCGAGAGAGAAGCTCATCAAGCCATACTCTTCATACTACTTTCTCTTCGTTTGTTTTCAAAATATATGGCCAGAGTTGACGACATGAAAATTCGTGTACATGGGATCATCATCAGCATAAAGTATGATGTAGATATGGCCATGACCTTGGTCGTTCACCTTGAAATCCAAGAACGTTCATACTCATCGACAACTAATAATCTTAAATACATTTAAATGTTACCACTTGCTTTTAGGTTCGAATTTTACACGGACGGTGTGAGTACATTTTACATCAAGGACCTAAAAAGGTAAAATTAAGTCCATACATTTATGTCTAAAAACTTGTCTTGTGGTATTCAGATCCATATTCTTCGGTGTTTCTTTATGTAAAAGAACAATCTTGTCATCACTCAAAAAAGTGTGAATTAAATGTTCTTTCGTGATAGTTGGAAACTCACACTGACAATATTGTTTACTACAAGAAGATGCACCCATCTACCACCAAAAATACATTTAATTCAAGAGAAATATATCGCGCTTACTTGTAGCTCAAGTTTGACCTAATTTCATTAATCGACAAGAAGTCACTAAAGTGTGTGAAGTTAGCTAGGAAGCTTGAAAAATCCTAGTACTAAAAACTTTGGTATTATGTATAAGAAACTGTGGTCCAGTTTGTGTGATAATTGGGGCGGTTGCATTTTCTTTTAACTGTGGTAGGTCTCATAGGAGCGAGGTGCTTGAGAGTTAACACGGTAGGTGGAAGTACAAGTTACATCAAGGACCTCATAAAAATAAAATTGCACCCAAGTCCATGCATTTAGCACAAGGACCCTGAAACTAAGCAATGAAGTGTGTGTTTTGAGGTTTGCGCATACTAGCGTTCATCATGCTAAAGACTATCAGTAGAATCTTTGTAGATGCTAAGAATGGAAAAGAAGATCCAACGGTTAGCAATGTTTGGATCTGCCGGTCTTGACCCAACGGTCAACGTTCGTAGTTATCTGTACACTTTACAATGGTATGGTATGGTATTGTAAGAGATAAGAAAAGATAAAGATAAGATAAGAAGTACTTCGAATGGCCGATCTTTTGAGTAACCTTCCCTCCCGATGTTTGGGAAGCAAGTGAAAATTTCGAAAATCGGAAAAGTTTGAATTTTTTGCCGCCAAGGACCAAAGTGGTTTCCTTCCTATGTACTCCTCGTCCCTACTCCACACCAACGTGGTTGTCGAACATGCCAGAGACACAGAGCCGCCGTACCAAGGCACACGTGTGCAGCACCATGCTATGGATGAGGGAGAGATCAGCCGGGCCAGTGCGTGAGGGGAAAGGTTAGGAGAGAGGGAGGATGGATGGTGAGAGGCAGCGAAGGAGAGAGAAAACGCACAATTTGTTTTGCGTGCATAGGTCCTGAAATTTACTACTAGTAGAGTGGACGCAGTAGTACCTCATGTTAGGAACCCATCATAACTTTCCTCTGACATTGAACCACCTTCAACTCCTCTTTGCTGCTTCCCTATTTTACCCTGCCTACGTTTTATTCTCTTAGCATGTACAGCGCGTGGACAGAAGTGGGCATATGTCTAAGCAAAGAAATGAGTACTACTATACTAGTGTACTAGTACTAATATACTATTTGATTTTTCCCTAATAAGGGCATCAGCAATGTGTACAAAAGCACACCTTAAGGCCTAGTATGTGGCATCCGCTAAGGTTCACCATATACATTGTGGAGAAAATAAAGTTTGTATCTCTAAGCCTAAGGTGCACCTCAAGCTTGTGGGTTGCCCATAGAGAGTAGAAAAATCATTTCCCTTCTCTCCCTATTTCATGTGATTGTTTTCAAAAGGTGTTCAAAAAATTTATGATGCAAAATCTTAGCTAGAAGTCGAACCACTCGTCAAAACTCTCTGTGGTTTCTGATATATTAATTAACCACTCGATGGGTACCTCCAAAAGCTTTTTTTCATAAAACTTTCAAAGCAACCTACAATTTATTACTTGTAGTTCAAGTTTGACCTAATTTCATTAACATAAATTATTATCAAAACCAAAGAATAATTAATGATGTTTGTATTATACTTTTATAACGCGTGTTTTCGGATACACGTAACATGATGCCACAAAAAAATATTATACTTCTTATTTTTTTGAAATGTTATGAAAATCATGTCAACTTTTTCAGGATGCGAATGCATAGCAAGAACATGAATTTTTAGAACTTTCGGTGGTTTTTCGATGTACCGAATTCCTGCTTAGCTTCAAAAGATTTTTGGAAAATTTGAAGAGTAACCTATCGCGCTTACATTTAGTTAAAATTTGAGAAGGTCGGTGGGAGTACAGTTTACATCGAAGACCTCAAAAAATAGAAAATTGCATAGAGGTCCATACATTTAGCACAAAGGGTGCTAAATGAAGCAATGAAAAACAGTCGGGTGCGGGTCCTTCTCGAGCGAGCGGCCGAGCCATACCCTTTGTACTACTCCTACTTTACTTTTGATCCAGCATGATGCAGGTGTGCTTGGTGGCTTCCCCTTCGCAGGGTATGAAATGGAACGACAATGGAGTACTACAGAGTAGTGGTAAAGCTGGTCAGATCATAATGAAGTGCATCGAATGCGATGGGACGTACTGCAGACAGTATAAACAATCCCTTGTGCACCACTATCTTTTGAATCTTTTGATTAACGTTCCCTCGGGATGTTTGGGAAGGAAGTGAAAATTTCTAAACTGCAAAAGTTTGAACTCTGACTCTAATAATAGTATGAGTATTGTACCTTTTGTCGCCAAGCCCCAAAATGGTTCCTACTACGCAGAACGCCGAATACTGACACGGAGCCGATGACAAGGCAGGTCGACACACGTGGGCAGCGCCACGTTTTGGACGAGGGAGAGATCACCTAGCAGGGGTGTGGGGATGGTGATGAGGCAGTGAAGGAGAGAGAAAACACAGTTTGTTTTGTGTGCATACGGTATATAGTAAAGGTCCTGAAATTTACTAGTACTAGTTTCGTACTACCTCGTGTCAGGAAGCCATCACAGCTTTGCTCTCATATCGCACCTCCTTCAACTCCTCCTCTTCGCTGCTCTCTTGAGCTACTTCCTCTATGCCCATAGTTTCTCTTCTTTCTCTTTGTTTCTTTTCTACAGAAATACATATTCTTCCTACTTGCTTTACAGAAAATACACTCCTCTCACTTGGAAAATTGATTTTTTCCTTTCCTCATGGTTGGAAACTCCGAGTGGCAACATTGTTACCATGCCATGATTCACACCCATTTTACGCCCAAATATGGGACCATCACGGACGCTGGGAGTACAATTTACATGAAGGACCTAAAAATGGAAAAAAATATAAAGGTCCTTACATTTAGCACGAAGCATCCTAAATTTAAGTAATGGAAATAGTCGGCTGCGGTTCCTTCTCAAGAGAGCAGCTGATCAAGCCTTCCTCTTCATACTACTTTCTCTTTGTTTGTTTTTTAAATATATGGCCGAATTTGGTGGCATGCAAATTCTTCGATATGGGATCATGAATCATCAACATAAAGTATGATGTAGATATGTCCATGACCCTGGTCGTTTGGCTTGAAATGTAAGAATGCTTATATTCATTGGCAACTAATAAGCTTAAATACGTTTAAATTTTACCACATGCTTTAATGTTCGAATTTTACATGGATGGTGGGAGTAGATTTTATAGCAAGGATCTAAAAAGGTAAAATTACATCGAGGTCCATACATTTAGCATGAATCACCCTAAAATTAAGCAGGGGAAAATAGTCTGGTTCAGCTCCTTCTCGAGAGAGCAGCTGGTCGAGCCATACTCTTCATACTACTTCCTCTTCGTTTGTTTTCAAAATATGGCTCAATTTGGCTGTATGCAAATTCTTTGATATGGGATCATGAATCATCGATATAAAGTATGATGTAGATATGGCAATGACCTTGGCCGTTCGTCTTGAAATCCAAGAATGTTCATACTCATCGACAAATAATAATCTTAAATATGTTTAAATTTTACCACTTGCTTATAGGTACAAATTTTACATGTACGGACGGTGGGAGTATATTTTACATCAAGGACCTAACAAAGATAAAATTACATCGAGGTCCATACATTTAGCATGAAGAACCCTAAAATTAAGCAAGGAAAACAGTCATGTTTTGCTCCTTCTCGAGAGAAAACCTGATCGAGCCATACTCTTCATACTACTTCCTCTTTGTTTATTTTCAAAATATGGCGAAATTTGGCAGCATGTAAATTCTTGGATATAAGATCATGAATCATCAGCATAAAGTATGATGTAGATATGGCAATGACCTTGGTCGTTCGTCTTGAAATCCAAGAATGTTCATACTCATCAAGAACTAATAATATTAAATATGTTTAAATTTTACCACTTGCTTATAGGTACAAATTTTACACGTACAGATGATGGGAGTACATTTTATATCAAGGACCTAAAAAAGGTAAAATTACATCGAGGTCCATACATTTAGTACGAAGCACCCTAAAATTAAGCAGGGAAAACAGTCATATTTTGCTCCTTCTCAAGAGAAAAGCTGGTCGAGCCATACTCTTCATACTACTTTCTCTTCATTTGTTTCGAAATATATGTCTGAATTTAGCGGCATGCAAATTCTTCGATATGGGATCATGAATCATCAATATAAAGTATGATGTAGATATGTCCATGACCCTGATTGTTCGGCTTGAAATGCAAGAATGCTCATATTCATTGGCAACTAATAAGCTTAAATACATTTAAATTTTACCATATGCTTTTATGTTCGAATTTTACATGGATGGTGGGAGTAGATTTTACAGCAAGGACCTAAAAAAGGTAGAAGTACATCGATATCCATACATTTAGTATGAAGCACCCTAAAATTAAACAGGGGAAAATAGTCTGGTTCGGCTCCTTCTCGAGAGAGCAGCTGGTCGAGCCATACTCTTCATACTACTTCCTCTTCGTTTGTTTTCAAAATATGGCCCAATTTGGCGGCATGCAAATTCTTTGATATGGGATCATGAATCATCGATATAAAGTATGATGTAGATATGGCAATGACCTTGGTCGTTCGTCTTGAAATCCAAGAATGTTCATACTCATCGACAACTAATAATCTTAAATATGTTTAAGTTTTACCACTTGCTTATAGGTACAAATTTTACATGTACGGACAGTGGGAGTATATTTTACATCAAGGACCTAACAAAGATAAAGTTACATCGAGGTCCATACATTTAGCATGAAGAACCCTAAAATTAAGCAAGGAAAACAGTCATGTTTTGCTCCTTCTCGAGAGAAAAGCTGATCGAGCCATACTCTTCATACTACTTCCTCTTTGTTTGTTTTCAAAATATGGTGAAATTTGGCAGCATGTAAATTCTTGGATATGAGATCATGAATCATCAGCATAAAGTATGACGTAGATATGGCAATGACCTTGGTCGTTCGTCTTGAAATCTAAGAATGTTCATACTCATCAAGAACTAATAATCTTAAATATGTTTAAATTTTACCACTTGCTTATAGATACAAATTTTACACGTATAGACGATGGGAGTACATTTTACATCAGGGACCTAAAAAAGGTAAAATTACATCGAGGTCCATACATTTAACACGAAGCGCCCTAAAATTAAGCAGGGAAAACAGTCATATTTTACTCCTTCTCAAGAGAAAAGCTGGTCGAGCTATACTCTACATACTACATTGTCTTCATTTGATTCGAAATATATGGCCGAATTTAGTGGCATGCAAATTCTTCGATATGGGATCATGAATCATCAACATAAAGTATGATGTAGATATGTCCATGACCCTGGTCGTTCGGCTTGAAATGCAAGAATGCTCATATTCATTGGCAACTAATAAGCTTAAATACGTTTAAATTTTAGCACATGCTTTTATGTTCGAATTTTACACGGATGGTGGGAGTAGATTTTATAGCAAGGACCTAAAAAAGGTAAAATTACATTGAGATCCATACATTTAGCATGAAGCACCCTAAAATTAAGCAGGGGAAAATAGTCTGGTTCGGCTCCTTCTCGAGAGAGGAGCTGGTCGAGCCATACTCTTCATACTACTTCCTCTTTTGTTAGTTTTCAAAATATGGCCCAATTTGGCGGCATGAAAATTCTTTGATATGGGATCATGAATCATCGATATAAAGTATGATGTAGATATGACAATGACCTTGGTCGTTCGTCTTGAAATCCAAGAATGTTCATACTCATCGACAACTAATAATCTTAAATATGTTTAAATTTTACCAATTGCTGATAGGTACAAATTTTACATGTATGGACGGTGGGAGTATATTTTACATCAAGGACCTAAAAAAGGTAAAATTACATCGAGGTCCATACATTTAGCACGAAGAACCCTAAAATTAAGCAAGGAAAACAGTCATGTTTTGCTCCTTCTCGAGAGAAAAGCTGATTGGGCCATACTCTTCATACTACTTCCTCTTCGTTTGTTTTCAAAATATGGCGCAATTTGGCGGCATGCAAATTCTTGGATATGGGATCATGAATCATCAGCATAAAGTATGATGTAGATATGGCAATGACCTTGGTCGTTCGTCTTGAAATCCAAGAATGTTCATACTCATCGAGAACTAATAATCTTAAATATGTTTAAATTTTACCACTTGCTTATAGGTACAAATTTTACACGTACAGACGCTGGGAGTACATTTTACATCAAGGACCTAAAAAGGTAAAATTACATCGAGGTCCATACATTTAGCACGAAGCGCCCTAAAATTAAGCAGGGAAAACAGTCATATTTTGCTCCTTCTCAAGAGAAAAGCTGGTTGAGCCATACTCTTCATATTACTTCCTCTTTGTTTGTTTTGCAAATATGTCCAAATTTGGCAGCGTGCAAATTCTTCGACATGGGATCATGAATCATTAACATAAAGTATGATGTAGATATGTCCATGATCCTAGTCGTTCGGTTGAAATGCAAGAATGTTTATATTCATTGACAACTAATAAGCTTAAATACATTTAAACTTTACCACTGATTTTATGTTTGAATTTTACACGGACGGTGGTAGTACATTTTATATCAAGGACCTAAAAAGGTAAAATTACATCTAGGTCCATACATTTAGCACGAAGCACCCTAAAATTAAGCTGGGAAAACAGTCAGGTTCGGCTCCTTCTCGAGAGAGCAGCTGGTCGAGCCATACTCTTCATACTACTTCCTCTTCGTTTGTTTTCAAAATATGGCCCAATTTGGCGGCATGCAAATTCTTGGATATGGGATCATGAATCATCGATATAAAGTATGATGTAGATATGGCCATGAGCTTGGTCGTTCGGCTTGAAATCCAAGATTGTTCATACTCATTCACAACTAAGCCTAAATACGTTTAAATTTTACCACTTGCTTTTATCTTCGAATTTTACATGGACGGTGGGAGTACATTTTACAGCAAGGACCTAAAAAGGGGTAAAATTACATCGAGGTCCATACTTTTAGCATAAATCACCCTAAAATTAAGCAGGAAAAATAGTCATGTTTGGCTCCTTCTGGAGAGAGAAGCTAATCGAGCCATAATCTTCATACTACTTCCTCTTTGTTTGTTTTCAAAATATGGCCAAATTTGGTGGCATGAAAATTCTTGGATATGTGATCATCATCAGCATAAAGTATGATGTAGATATGGCCATGACCTTGGTCGTTCATCTTGAAATCCACGAGTGTTCATACTCATCGACAACAAATGATCTTAAATATGTTTTAAAAATGTAAAATTACATCGAGGTCCATACATTTAGCACGAAGCACCATAAAATTAAGCAGGGAAACAATCATGTTTTGCTCCTTCTCATGAGAGAAGCTGATCGAGCCATAATCTTCATACTACTTCCTCTTTATTTGTTTTCAAAATATGGCCAAATTTGGCGGCATGCAAATTTTTGGATATGGGATCACGAATCATCAACATAAAGTATGATGTAGATATGGCCATGACCTTGGTCGTTCGGCTTGAAACCCAAGAATGTTCATACTCATCGACAACTAATAATCTTAAATAGGTTTAAAATTTTACCACTTGCTTTTAGGTTCGAATTTTACATAGACGGTGGGAGTACAATTTACATCAAGGACCTTAAAAGGGGGGAAATTACATCGAGATCCTTACATTTAGCATGAAGTACCCCAAAATTAAGCAAAGAAATAAAACAGTCGGGTTCGGCTCATTCTCGAGAGATCTCCTGATCGAGCCATACTCTTCAGACCACTACTTCCCATTCATTTGTTTTCAAAATATATGGTCAAATTTGGTGGCATGCAAATTCTTGGATATGGATCATCATCAGCATAAAGTGTGATGTTGATATGGCCATGACCTTGGTCGTTCATCTTGAAACTCCTATGTTCATACTCATTGATAACTAATAATCTTAAATACGTTTAAATTTTACCACTTGCTTCTAGGTTCGAATTTTACACGGACGGTGGAAGTACATTTTACATCAAGGACCTAAAAAAGGTAAAATTACATCGATATCAATACATTTAGCACGAAGCACCCTAAAATTAAGAAAGGAAAATAGTTGGATGGGAAGCTTGAGAACTCATAAAACTTGGTAATAAATCATAAGTGTATCAAGGTCCACACTTTGTTTGAAAACTAGGGTTGTTGTTGTGGTACTCTGAGCCATTTTTCTTCGTACTTGCTTACAGAAAAAATCTTGTCGCTTTCAGTTTTATTGTTCCTATAAGTTGGAAACTGTGCTTGCCACCATTTTTCACCTTGCCAAGATGCACACATCTACCAAATATGGGAACATTACAATACAATACGATGTGCATATGGTTGTTACCTTTGTCGTTTGGCTTGAAACCCAAGAGTATTCATACACCATGGGCCATATATATTGTGTAACTATTTTTTGTAATTTATGATGACTCACGGTTATTAATTATTTTTTAGTGCAAATAGTAGTACACACAAGAGGACGCCATGAAGAAGTCTTCATTTTTTGGGTTTTCATTATTTTTGTTCATAGCTAGTGATGATCAAATTGTCAACATGCATATTTGTAGCAAGAATTTTAATCCTACAGAACTCTCGTTGGTTTTTGAAGTATTGATCGCCTCGGTACCATAAAGACTCAAAGGATGTTTGTAACTTTTTAAGAGCATTCTATCATGTTTACTTGTAGTTCAAATTTGAAAATGATTTTTTATTCCTAAATTTTGGAAACTCCCAGTACTGGTAGCATTATTATTCACCATGCCAAGATGCACTCATCTACCAAATATGGGAACATTACCATAAAGTATGTTATACATATATAAGGCCATTTAGCTTGTCTTTCGGCCTGAAGCCTAAGGATATGTTCATACATGGTAGGCCATATTTTCAATTACATTGTTTTTATATGCGAACTCTCTTGATAATAATCATTTTTCACAGTAAGTAGGACAAGTTAGAGGTCAATGTCTTTGTACATGCAAATTTTGTACTACCAAAAGACAAATATTGTACATGCAAATGCTTAGCAAGAACTTGAATTCAACAAATTCATTGGTTTCCAATATATTGACAGTCTGGAGATGGGTACCTTCAAAAGATACTTGTATAACTTTAAGAGCAATCTACTACTTACTCGTAGTTAAAAATTTAGCTAACATTGATAAATTAGTTTAATAATGTGAAGTTTGCTAGGAAACCTTGATAACTCAAAAAAGATCGTAATCCTAAGTGAAACATGTATAAACTTTGTCTAGAAACTAGGCTTATGGCATTCTGAGGCATATTCACCGTGCTTCCTCTCAGGAAAATAAATCCTGGGAAAATAATAATCTGCTTAAAGTTTATGATAAATCGGGGTAGTTTTTTGTGTGAGGTGTAATAAATAGACATATATCGTTCATCCGACACTTTCAAAGAAACTCTTCGATGGAAATTTGGATATGTGCATGAAACATCAAATCCTATGTACAAACAAGTTATGTTCAAAAACAAGTTTATTACGGCCAAATAAAGCCTTCACAAATTCAGTGTGCGACGGACTGATATATTGGTACCTTTGTGTAAACATTGACGTTTCATATGAAATGTCTCTTACATACCAGCTACATGCATCCAAAAAGTATTGTGGGTGATAAATATCATTAGTATCCAGTTTTTAGCATCATTCAAATCTTTGTGTGTGAATGGGAGCAATGGCATTTGGGGACCACTTGTCAGTATTGCTACCAATGAGGTTAAATCAATCATTACAGGACTAACTGGCCAAATTTGTGCATATTAGACCAAAACTGTTAAAATGTGCAAAAATGACGTCCATCCAAGTGTTTTGTGCAAAAGTGCGATGAAAATATGGTGGATCATGAAATTTCCTCTATCTGAAAAAATGTTTTATACTAGTACCATGGAGGGTAATACAAAGTATTGTACTGTACTTACTACTAGCAAAATAGGTACCATATGGAAGTTTAAAACCTAAAGGGTACCCACTATTTTAGTTGGTTCAAAGAAATGAACTAGTTCGTCAAAAAGTGATGATATGTGAAATGTAGTTTATATTGTAGTACGATACTACAAAAGCGGATAGAGGGTTACCCACTCCCATTCTCTAGTCCTCCCCCACCATTCCCTCTCTCGCTATCACATTCCCACACTCACCTCACAACTCTCAGTCGTTAACCCAGTCGTTGCCTCGATGAAACCAATGCCAAAACCTTAGTCTGTGGTTGAGCTGGGGTCCTCATCAAGATCTGCTTCAGAGTTGCAGGTGGCTTGTTCGATTCCGACGGCCTCAGCTCCCTCTTTGAAGGATCCTTCATCATTCGCGTGTGTGCGGTCATGCCCAAGGTGAGGCTTCCGTCACCCTTAGGGTTTCGGTCGGTCGCACTAAAACCTTCATCACCCGCCAAGCGGTCGTACAAGCCTCCGACGCCGCGTGCGTTGGGACCGAATGATCGTGCGGCGGCGGACACGTCTTTTCGTGTGCAGGTTGGACTCTCATTTCCAATGTGCCAAATTTCAAAGTGTATGTGGTGAAACCCCTATCCGTGGCCCCCTTCATCAGCGATTGTTTGTGCTTCTTCGGTGTATGTGGCTGGTTCTTCGTCAGTGGCGCCTTGTTCATCTACTCAACCCATCGACCCATATGCAAGTTCGCGCCCCACCCCCGCCCCTCTCCCAACTGCAACGAGGTTAGATCTGGAGGATTGGGGCTTTAACCCAAATCCGACATGCATCTAGTCACATTTTTGCAAAGTGTACTGCAGATCCTTTATTGAATTGCTTAGTTGTATGTCATATTCTTGATAATTGTCTTTTGTGTTGTTCTTTATACTCCCTCCGTCCAGAAATAACTGACTTGACTTTGCCTAGATTCAGATGTATCTATATTTGTCTTTTGTGTTTTGCTTAGTTATGGAATATTTTGGATGACGATGATGCAGGGTTATGTTTTGGTACTTAGATGATGCATTGTGTTGTTTAGGAATTTTCTATGACGCGTTGTGCTATTTTCGTATTTTTATGATGCATTGTGTCCTGTCTCCTCACTGTGTTATTTCGTCCATTTTGATTCGCGTTCTTCTGTTTAGGATTAAATGATATGCCTTCTAGCTGTTCAGATTATTTCAATGACCCATTAGTTTAGGTAATTTTGATTGTGCAGACACTGTTTATTAAATTTAATTACATGATACCTTGTGTTGTTTTGGTATTTTTGATGATGCACTGCATATATGTTGTTTTGCCTATCCATATAATGCATTGTGCTGTTTTAGCCATTCAGATTATGCATTGTGTTGTTTAATCAATCTAATTAAATGTTATGCCTTCTAGTAGCTATTTAGATAATTTTGAGGACCCATCGAGTTAGGTCATTCTGATGATGCATTGTGCTCCATAGGCTATTGAATTTACCTGATACCTTGTGTTGTTTAGGTAATTTTGATGGTGCAATGACTCATTGTGATCTTTAGTCAATTTATACAATCCATTGTGGTGTTTCGGTAATTCCAAAGGACTGATGCAATGGTAATTTTCATGTAGGACGACCCAGTTGTAATGTCGAACTTAGACTATATTCTTGATCGGACTGCTCCAGCTCCAGGTGGCTATGAAGATGCTCTCTCCATCATACCAAGGGAGTTGAAGCGCCGGGCAGGAGAGTGCAGGCCTTGGCAAGGACAAGTCCTGCCAGGTCGGTTGCTAGTTCTGCCAAACGGAGAAGACGCCCTAGGTCGGTTGGACACCATGCCATAGCGCATCGTCCTAGGCGCTTCTACATCCAGTTAGTCCAGCATGACTTGTATATGCTTATCATCCTGACTTACTTCCAGCCTTACTTTAAGGGACGCCCCTTCCCACAACTAGTGGTGGTCCAAGCATGTGAGGAATGCGAGTGGGTTGTCCATGCCAACCGCAACAAAGACCAGATTGTCCTGGACAAAGAGTGGGCTACCTTTGCTGTTTCCATGAGTTGAAGGAGGTGACTGCCTTATGTTCAAGGTCACCGCAGACGAGTTCAATATGAAAATCTACGACCGCAGCACCTCCTACCGGAAGGTGTTCGTCTGTCGTGAGCACGCACATCTTGACTAAGTGCCAATTTGGATTGAAGGATTTTCAAAGGAATTTTGGAGAAATTCGACCCATAGGATTTTTTTCATAAGGAAGCCATTTGGATGAAAGGAATCATACCTCCAAAATTCATATAAAATGCATTTCTACACCCCAATCCCATAGGAATTTCAACATCAACTTTTTTACACTTATTCGCATAGGATTGAGGCAATTTTCCTCCGTATTTACTGTGTTTCATTGAAATGAATTTAAGCCAGCAGATTTCCTCTGTTTTGTACCTCCGACCCTGTTATCCTGTGTTTTGAAATTATGTGATCCAAAGAAAGCTATTTCCTTTGTTTTGTAATCCATTGTTTTGTACTTGTGACCGAGTCAAATTCCTGTGTTTTTAAATCCTGTTATCCAAAGAAGCCCTAAGTTATCTTCAAGTTTGCCGTTCGATCTTTTGGCGACCATTTGTGATGCTTATGCGTCAAGCCCTAAGTATATTCAATGTGACTACTACTACTAGTACTACTACTACTACCCCCTCTGATTCATTGCTAGATACGTCCAATTAAGCGACAAGTAAATATGGATCGGAGGGAGTACTACTACTACGATCAAGCATAGCGTGAGCCGTTCCTAATGTGGCTAAGAAATGTACGTACTCGATTTTTTTTCCAAATCTACTAGAAATTTACTAGACTGGCGAGCAAAAATCAATCCTAAAGATGGGACCCACTTAGTACAGCATAAGCCAATTGATTGCACCACTATGTATGTAGCCAAATTTCTCCATAAACTTTGGGTGGGTCGTAAATATTTGCAGCTAGTATCTCGATCGCTTGATGGACCAACAAGATTGCTCGAAGGCCGGCGACAAGACCTAGTACTTGATGTTTTGCTTCCACTCTTCACTCTCCTCCTACTAGTACTACCTCGCTCCGCCTTTGCCGAAACCATTTTCTTCCACTGCTCCTTCCTTTATTCTCCACTTCTTCATCTAGCAATGTCACAAAATATCCTGACTTGTTGGAAGAATAGCAAGATGGTGGTGGCTAGTGCCGTGGAGAAATCCTGCCAGCTGGGTGACCTGCAGGCTCCGACCAAGAAAGGAGACCAGCCATGGGACGAGGGCTTGTCTTCGCGCATGTATCCGAAGAGCGGCTACCATGGGGACTAAGAGTTTGGGTAGGTTTGTACTTCCATTGATTCGTGGGCTGTCTTCTCCTACTATTGAACCATCTCTGTACATCTTCCAGGGCAGGCGGCTCAAGCGTCGAATTTTCCACCCCACGGGTCGATGGCACGACGGATATCCCTAACGCGTATGATGCCCTCATGCCCGCTCTCGATCATAGAAGAGAGGTACTATAGTCACTATACATATATTGACATTTTATGTTCTTCTCTACATGCACTCCATGCTCTCTTACTGATGATGCATTTTCCATGTAGGAAGTTAGGGCGAGAATCTCGGCCAAAGTAGATGAAATATACAGCCATAACATCAACATTCTTCAGAAAAACTTCGAGCTCAACCTAGAGTGTGTTTGCCTCCAAGACGATTTGGCTTTTCAAATGAAGCTCGCACGATCTTACGAGCGTGACTCCTCCATGCTTCGCACTGAGTGCGAAAATTTGAAGAAGGAAGTCACGGAGCTTCGCAGCTAGCATCTACCATTGCGGAGATCGTCCAGGTCATGCCCCACTAAGCAGGAAGAGAGAAGTCATCTCATGTTGGCCGTCGAGTTCGCGACCATTGCGGAGGTCGTCGAGGCCCTGCCTCCGCACGGTGGCCAAAGTGTTGCAATCGCCAAATCTTGGAGTAGGAACTAGGAAGTGGGAGGACTTGACGACGTGGCCCTCCTTTTTCTTTCTTTTGGATGCATGGATCGTTTTTTCTCATCCGTCTTCGCATAATTATATTGCACTCTTTAGCATTTGAATGCGCTCTGTGGAGCTTTTGTAACGATATACTTGCCGTATAGTAGTCACTGTTTAGTGTACATATACATTCAAATTTATTCAAATATGTGACATCCTTTTTAATTAGGTTGGAGGGCATTTTCAGAAAAAAAGAATAGGATGGAGGGAGAGTATGTCTGATAAATCAAAATAATTAAATCATCAATGAGTGATCTTTAAATTTGGTCATACTTTCTACTTTGTCACATGTATAGGGATCCAATGTCTAGTATACGTATGAACTGTTTTGTCTTCCCTTTACGTGGCCCCTACGTCATTGAGTGAGTTTTTGGGTGATTTTTTTGCTCTTCCTATTAAAATATTGTGGTGATGATATAGGGGAGACAATATAGGGTTGCTGCTAGAGATAAGCAAAATCTAGGGGAAGAATCCTTTTAGGCTAGTCATATTGCAAATAACTTCATGAGTATCTGCCACACCATTGTGTAGGTTCAAGATTTTTTTTGTCAAAATTTGGAACCGTTATGGGAAAGCTGTAGTGTATGGAATCACTGGTGGGACCCACTATTTACTTTCTCTACATGCATGCATCCTGGCTCTCCTCACATTTCTACCACTTGGCCCCACAGTTGCATGAAAGAAGTGAACTATTTACTTTCTCTTCATGCATGCATCCTAGCTCTCCTCACATTTCTACCACTTGGCCCTACAGTTCTTGAACCGCTTCTTTGTGTCAGGTTGCATGAACCGATTCCTAAAATGTATAGAACCGGTTCAATAGGAGGTGAGTGAAGGTTAGGAATCACTTTTTCAATATAGTGTGGCTGGTCTAAGGGTCCTACTCAGTAAAATTGCTTATGTGGCAGTGAGTTATTCACACATACCAAGCTGAAATTAGTCTATTACCTAATAATTAGTCTATTCCTGTATTAATATAGACTAATAACTTATGCATGTTATAGTCTATGTTTAACTTACAAGTTTTGTTCAACCTTGTTCTCTTCTCTAGTTCCTTTTTCATTTCTTTACTATAGTAGACATTGTGTAGTACTAGACTCACCTCAGGGAATCTTTCTTACTCAACTATGCTCCGCCGTTTGGACAGTAGTAGTGCTAGTATATACTATCAGGAGGCACGGTGTCTATATAGAAAAGAAAATGCACCGTCAGTATTAGGGACACCCAGCTATTGTCTGAAGTACTTTGGGTCACAAGCATAGCTACCCCTATAGTCTACCCACGGACACCCAACGATTCCTTGCATAGGCATTCCCGCCAGAGCCTTCGCAGGGAAGGTATTCGCTTTGACCCATTGATTTCGGATTGGACGGACAAGATTTCTAGACACTAAACTCTATCTCCCTGGATGATGAGGGGTAACCTCGGAAATGTCCATGGTGAAGGACTTAGGGTTTCGTGGAAAAGAGAACGCTGGGGATTTTGTCGGATGTCAGGAAAATAGTGGAGTCAAAGTTGCCTGAATATTTGAGAATCGCACTATTACAAGTTGCCTAGGAGTTTTTCGGTACCCTCTCTTGGGCTTCTTCTGTCCTATATATAATAGGCCGGATCTCAAAGATGTATGCTGATAGGTTTTAGATACGCTTAATTACAATACCAATACAATGTCGGTTCATAGTCTCTTTCCTAATATAATCAAAGTATTTATCGGCTGCTTCCTTGGGCTATCATCTGAAATCTTCATGGGCCAGAAGACTTTTACCCAGTGTAGGGTAGAAAATAATAAGCATCTGAGTAATCATACCTATGTCAGTAGCCCCCGAGACTCTACTTGAACCGCAGTTTCAGGTTGAGTCTCAAAGTTTCTTTTTCCTTCTTTTCCTTTATTTCTTTATTTTTATTTTTATAGGGAGTTTGGTACAACGAGTCTGATGCTTCTGATGGACCGGGAATCAGTTAATTGCTCTTGGGCAAAAACAAGGTTGTCCTACGTCAAATTCAAGTCCCTAGGCTCGAATTCGGAATTTACTACTGGCGTAATTCAGTTCAAGCCGCTGAGGTCTTATCGAATACCGAATTCTAGTTTCTATTTTATCGGGTACCCAGCGAGTCCATCGGGATTTTTCATCGTATCATTGATACGGATATTTTACTGGCAGAGCGCATTCTTGTACGATTACCAGGCCACACAGGACGAATCCTAGGGTCTTAACTTCATGTTTTTGAACATGGCATTCGGATTTTTGTCGCGTCGAGTACGATCCGAGATTTTTTTGTTTTTGGTCGGCTGAAGATATTTTTGTTTTTTGTAATTGCTCCTGATAGGAGTATTGGTTCAAGAATTTTTCATTTGTCTTTCTTTATCAGGTGCGCACCGGCGCCCCTAATAGGAGTAGCCCCCGAGGCTATGTTCGGATGTATGTACCAGAACATAGGCTCGAAAACTTGGATTTATGGCGCTAGTGTTTCTATAGATTTTGTCGGGTGTAGGACCAGTGCTCCCGATAGGAGTATCCCCCGAGGCCATAGTCGCAATATTGTATATTCGATTGTAGTCTCAAGTCTTCTCATGGAGGAATTTACTTCGGCTCCAATTTTAATTTTTTCGGGTCATATCTCCTATAACGAGCCGCAGTTTCTGCATTGTCTTTGCTGTGACGTCAGTAATGACGTATTTTATGCTGTTGATTTCCAGAAGACATGTCCTGATGGAACGTTTCGGATGTGGGGCCATGCGGCAGTAATGATAACGTTTGATAGCGTATTCAGTAGAATTTTGACTGTACGTCCCCTCTCCGCGTGAAGATCGAGCCGTCACACGTTGTCCTCCCGTTTTTACCGTGGCAATAACTTCTTTAGATTTTTTCCTTTACGGAATCTCTTTAACATGTGTCACCACCGTGGGATCTTCTATCGGTTCGATTTTGCATCGAACGGTCCGAACTTCATACCATTGCTATTTATAAGGGGAAGAGATTTGTTTTACTGTTTTTTACCTCACCTTCTTTGGCTCCATCTTCTTCCTTGCGCTCTTGTCCCCTTGCGAACTCCTGCTCTGTGCTCGTGTTTCTCTTTCGCAACCATGGCAAAAAGTAAGGTGGGAACTTCCACTACGGCCGCGAAGGCCACCAGGAAGAGGGCCGTCGGATGGGCTCCTTCCAAGTGTATGGTGCGGGATCTCCATGAGGAGCGAAACTCCGGTCCTCTGGCGGAGGGTACCTTCAAGCTCCCTGGAGACGAAGCTGCTCCCATCCCCGAGCCCAGATGGAGGGTAATGTTTCTCTCCTTTCTTCTCCGCGGCCTTTCTCTCCCTGTCCATGAATTTATTCGTGGTCTTCTTTTTGTCTATGGCGTGCAGCTATATCAGCTCATGCCAAACTCTATCCTCCATGTTGTTTGTTTCGTCACTCTGTGAATGCTTTCTCAGGATTCATTCCCATTGGGGCATGTGGAAGAACTTCTTTTATGTTCGCCATAACGCCACCGACACCATTGTCCATGACGTTGGTAGCACCATTTTCTCTATTCGCTCTGACGTAGATTATTTTGATTTTAAGATCACTGATTCTGTCCAAGCCTGGAAGTCCAAGTGGTGTTATATTAAGGATCAAACAATTGAAGGCCAATCTTTCAATTTAGCCCCCTTTGATCCTAAGAAGACTTGCCGCAAACTTGACTCTGGGGATCAACGTTCTTCTGCCAAAGAAATGGTGGAAATCCAGCCCTATCTTGATTGCATTTCAAAACTGCGGCATGAAGTTGGCAAGGAATTTTTGGCTCTCCAGATTCTAGCATATTTTTTTGTAGATCCACGTCCAACCACTTCAGCCTGGCTTTCTGGTATGTGGGCGTATGCCGGGAAAAAGTATCCGATGAGGATTTCACCGGAAGGCCTTACCCTTAAGGTGTATGAAAAGAGGGTTTGAAACTTCACCACTCTTACCAAGAAAAGCACGGTTCCTTCCAGCAGTCTTGTGGAGCCCTATGGAAAAAAGAACCTTCTTCCCGAGGTAAATTCCCTTTGCATCCATTTTGCCTCTCTTTTATTTGCAGATGAATTTT
This sequence comes from Avena sativa, assembly GCA_916181665.1. Taxonomy (NCBI): domain Eukaryota; kingdom Viridiplantae; phylum Streptophyta; class Magnoliopsida; order Poales; family Poaceae; genus Avena; species Avena sativa. The sequence continues at coordinate 533,498,495 of OV702289.1, read as the reverse complement.
TACTCTATCAATAACTGGGCGATTTTTCCATGTCTTCTATTTGTGTAGGATTTGGATCATTGGTGCTCACTTCCCCCTCTCCCTGGAAGCTGTGAGCCCCCTGTCCATTCTTCCGCATCCGACGATCTCCCTGTGACTGGGACTGCCGCGGATGACGAGATGGATTTTTCTCCTTCTGATTCTTCATCGAAAACGCAATCCCTTCTGTCGGCTCACTCTGGGGATTTTCGTGTGGAGCATGCTAGTGATAAGAGGAAGCACTCTTATGCTGTAGAAAAGGGTGAAGACTCTGATGCCTCAACTCCTTCCAAACCCTTCGATGCTACTCCAGTTTCGGCTGCTCCTACCCAGATGAACTTGTTCTGCTCTGCGCAAGATGTATCTTTGTAAGTGTTTTACTGCTTCTTTACTACATTATCGGGTAGTTCTGTTGCTGATGCTTTCCCAATTGTTTGGTTCTTTTATTTTGCAGTGATGATGATGATGAAGATCCTCCCGCGTCTCCTCTTCATACGTCTGTTGCATGTTCTGCAAAGAAATCCCCTCCATCGTCGATGGAGCCGAAGGAAATGCTCGTGTCTTCTGCAGAGAAGATTATCCAGAAAGATGTTGCGACTTCGTCATGGCCGCCACCGCAAAAAAGGAGGAAAGCGGCTAGTAAAGGTGTGGTGATATCTGAAAATCCTGTTGATGTGGATATGAAAGATGTAAGTCACTCTATATTTCAGAAACTTACTGCCCGTAGCTTCTTTTTATTTTTCCTGATATCCCTTGCTATGATGTTCTTCTTCAGCCTTTGATGCGCGAGATGGTCGACATGGCCTCTCGTTTTATAAAAATCCATGATGAAGCCGAAGAACTGAAGGGTATATCCTTTTCATCTTCGGGAATTCTTTTTGTGTTTTTCTTCTCCACTTTTAATGATTTATTTGTGCAGCTGCTGCCAAGGAATCCGGAGTTATTCGGGATGAGGCGATGAAGCGTGCCGATGATCTGGAGGCCAAACTACGGGTTGCTGAGGAGGCTTTCGAGGAGGCCAAGAAGAAGGCAAAAACTGATGTCGAAGAAGTAGCCAAGCAAGCCGTTATTCGAGATGAAAATCTTCGCGAGCGCCTGGAGGCCCTTAATGCTTCTTTGACCCATACTTTTTTTGACTTGTGTGCCTTTATTTTATTTATTTTCTTTGGTCATCAATCTTTTCCTTTTTTATTTTCAGAATTGACTGGCCAGAACCTGAAGCTGCATGAAGGCAAGAAGGTTGATCCTTTGTCGAATGTTGTTAGCACCTTGGAGGCCAACAACGTTCGCGGGTGCAACCTCCTTGTCCCCTCCCGACGTGCCTTCAAAAGCCTTCATGTCGAGATTTTTCCAACCAAGGAGGTGCCAAATAACTAGAATGATCTTGTCACTGTCTTCGGTGCCGACCCTAGCCCCCTTGTTGGTTATAGCCTGATGCAGTCGAAGAGTGGTGCCGAAACTTCAATGGCACTGGCGATGGCGCACGGCGAGAAGGTAGACTGGGAGAAGGTTAGCTCCTCTGTCCCAGTCACCTCCAATGGCCAAGAAGTTGACTTGAAGCCTTATTTTAAGAGGGCCAGAAAGTATTCCCAGCTGCTTTTGGGCCTAGGCTCAGGCTCAGAGAAGCTGGCTACCCCTTCTTCAACGGGCGCTCCTTCTTCGGCTGCTCCTGTCGTTCCTGTAGCTAGTGCTCCTTCTACCAGTGCTACTTTGCGTTTGAAGAAAACGGCTTCATATACTTTGTTTTGTAGTTTTATTGTGTCTCCCTTGCCATCAGTGTAATGAACCTTTTAACTTATCCAGCTGCCTTTTGCTTCCTTTTTACAAGAAAGCAACTATTGAATGTATATGTATGAGTTTGTTTTTGTATGTTGAATGTTTCATATTTTCGTGTCTTGCAAGATTTTGAATGAATCTTCGGCTCCTTCTGGGTCCATGCAATTGTCGGATGCAATTTCGTCCTCATCTGTAGTGGGCGCAACCAATAGCGCTATTGTGCGTATGGTGGACCCGCTGTTGTATGCTGAAAAAATGAACAGGTGAAAAAACTTGAAGGAAGACTTCGGGTTTTTCAGTCGATGGTAGATGTTGCCCAATCTAAGACAGGCCAGGCCCTCGATCGTGGAGCTTTTTTCTTGGAAGAAATTTCCAGGGCAAGTGAGAAGCTGTTGTGTAAGTCTTCTTCCTCTTTCCTTTGTTGCTCCTTTTGGCTTGCGGGAAGTCAATGTTTTCTCCCCGATTTGTAGGCATTCGATTGTGCGAGAGGAAGGAAACCCAACGTCTATGCAACCAAATGAAAGATCTTGTGTCTGCCTCCCAAACTTCTGAGATAGATTTTTGGACCGATCATCGTCGTCCTTATGCTGTGGCATTGCTTCAAGACCGCCTATCGGAGTTGGAGCAGTTTGTCGAGTACTACCGCAGATCACTGGCCTTTGTTTATAATGCCATGTTTCCTCGGGGTCCTCAGCCTTATACCTTGGCGAATTTACTTGCGAAGTTTCGACAAGGTGAAAGGATTCATCATTTCATGAAGCTTCAACTTGTGGTGGGTGCCAAGTTGGGTACATGCGCACCATCCGACTCTTGACTTGGATGTTGTATCTTCGGGGCTACCTCCCCTTCTGATGATGACCATGTTGAGATGGCACCTCATTACACCGCTACTCGTAGACCCGCCATTAGGGTTGTTCGAAGATGCTTAGAGGCAGACGAAGAATTTTTTATTAATTTTGTTGTCTGACTGCTTGCTTGTGCAGCCTTGTACTTTGTAGAAGAAATAATGTATAGAGCTACTTTATACTTGTCAAAAAGGTCGTATGTTTTATACGATATTTTGATTGTATATTGCATTCTTGTTGAGGATCCGATGAACTGATGTCTTCCTTCATGTGCTATAGAAATTTGTATGTTGAGAAGTACTTTCTTTATTTATTGATAAACATAAATGGATATATTGCAAGGGCGTGATCGCCTGGCCATTGGCCTTTATTGAATATAAAGTGCATTAAAGTGAAGATTTTCTTTAGAAACTTCGGCTTCTATTCTTGGGGTTCTTCATCATGCTTTGTGCTGGTATGTGCGGTGCTCTCGTCTTTTCGACGAGTGGGACTTCCTATGCGGGACCTATAGCGGAGGTCACATAGGTTGCTTTTGCGGGACCATTGTGCGCTTGCTCTTCCGATGTTTGCTTCTTATGGGTGTGCCCTTCGTGTAGTGATTCCTCATCCGCTATTTTCAGTTGTCCAAGTTCTGTCTTCATCCCAAAAGATTCAGATATTTTGTGGAATTCCCGATCGCAGCTGTTCGAGCGATTGAAGCTTCCTTTTACTCTTATGACCCTGTTGGGGACTGGCATTTTTAGCACCAGATATGCGTAGTGAGGCATTGCCATGAACCTAGCAAAAGCTGGTCGTCCCAGGATCGCGTAGTACTGAGATGGCCAGTCCATGACTTCGAACTCTAGCTTTTCACATCTGAAGTTGTTCTTTGATCCGAAGACTACGTCGAGGTGGACTTTGCCGAATGGAATTTCGGCTTTTCCTGGAACTATCCCATGGAAAGTTGTGTCTGTAGATACTAGATTTGTCATGGACCAATTCATAGCCCGTAGAGTTTTGGCGTAGATCAGGTTGATGCAGCTTCCTGCATCCAAGAAAACCTTGCTCATGTCGAACCCGCCGATTTGTGCTTCTACTATTAGCACTAACTGGCCTGGTCGAGGGACCCGTAGTGGATGATCAGCTCTGCTGAAGGTAATTTCTTGTTCTAACCAATGGAGATAGTCAGGTGTAGGAGGTGGCTTTGTTACTGCCATGTTTACTTGCCTAGTGATCAACTTCTGTGTTCTGTTGGAGGGTCGTCCCTTCTGGATCATTGACATTGCTCCTTTTGACTTGATGTGTTGTGTTTTGCGGCTGTCCTGCTGGCGGGTGCCCCTGTGGTGGCGGTGGCGCGCTGATAGCCAAAGCGCCAGGCACGGTAGCGTGGCCTCGGTTTCCTACTTCAGTTGCCCTTGCATTGCATAGCTCTTGCATTTTTAGGAATGTTTGGTGGTCCTTTAGGAGGTGATTTGATCATCTTTTCCCTGCTGAGTCGACGTAGAAGTGCATATTGCATGGTCCTTCCAACATTTGTCTTGCTGACATAGGTGGGTATCGATTCGTCGGCTGGTATCGTTGTTGTGGTTGGCCTCCACCGATGTTGTCCATGTTACCACGGTATCCTTTGTTGTAATCGTCGCTTCGTCCGTTGTCCTCTCCAGAGAAACTGGCTGCAACGTAAGTTGGTGTACTATACCCATCGTTGGTTTGTCATCTTCGATCGTTATTGTGCATGTCCCTGTCTTCTTCGGGTGAACGGGTTCTTTTGTTGTGTACTGCGTCCTCTCCATCGGTCCAATGATTGGCTATGTCCATCAGCTGCGAAATTGTCTTTGGCTTGGTTCGTCCTAGTTCTTCAATAAATTCCTACCGACAAAGTCCATCGTTGAAGGCGTCGATTTCTCTTTCATTGGATATGGCTTCAGCCGGATTTTTTATGATGTTCCACCATTGGACGAAGGCTCGTATTGATTCTCCTGGATTTTGCTTGCAGGCCTGCAATTGCTCCAAAGACGCGGGTCGCTTGAATGTGGACTGGAAGTTCCTGATAAATTTGTCCTCAAGATCATTCCAACTGCTGATAGAATCTTCGGGTAGTTGTCTTAGCCAGGAACGTGCCGTGCAGGTTAGGTGCAGCTACAAGGTTTGCATTGCAGTAGCTTTGGAGCCGCCTTATAACTTGACGGTTGCTAGATAATTTGTCAGCCAAGCTTCAGGTTCTTGGAGACCATCGTACTTTTGACAATCTTTAGGTAATTTAAAGTCTTTTGGTACCGGAGTCTTGCAAACCCGTCGGGTAAAGCAACTGGCTCCGCATAGTTCTTTCTCTTCCTCGCTTTCACCATCATGGTATCTTCGGGTGCTACACTCTTCTCTGGATCGGTCAATCCTTTGATGTGTGATATTGTTTCTTGCATCATTTCGCGGCTCCAACTCTGAAAAGTGGACCCGATGTGGCAATAGTGATCATCGTGTGTGACCTCCTTGCCGAGGGCTGCTACGACGACGCGGGGATCTGTCGAGTTGCCGCGTGGTTCCTTGCTCTGCTTGCACGAGAGATGATCCTACCATGTCGAGATTCATCAGGGCGGAACGGTGGAGGGCCGCGCGAGGATCGTCGGGTGCGGGTTGCGTTGTGATTAGATATGTTTGTGCAGCCATAATGGCTGCCAAGGCTGTTTTTGCCTTGATATTTCCAGCCTGGTCTATTGACATGAATGATAGATCAAGGTCACGGATTAGTCTGCTCCTCTCTACTTCGGGGATATTCTGCAACCGAGATGTTCCTCTCCTTGGTGATGCTCCTCCTATTACACTCCTTGATCCTCGAGTGGAGCTTAATTGCGCTCGTCGTAGGCTAGATCGTCGGCTACTCTTTTCCTTTCATCGAGTTGTCTCTGCATCCTGAGTAGGTCTCTCTTCTTGTGATGAAGCAGGTATTGGTATGCTAATATATCCTCATGTGAAGCATCTGCTATCATCGGAACTGCTCCCGAAATTTCTTCCCTTGCTTTTTGCCACACCGCTGCTGGTAGCCGGAGAGTTTGCCTCTCTCCTCTTTGTGGTTCTTCTTCTTCTCGATTTTCATGGTTAACTGTTGGGTCTCCCCCGTTTCCTTGGCTTCTTTCGTTGTCGTGATCTCTTGCATTGTTGCTTGAAAGAATATCATTGGGGTTAAAAATTGGGTTACCGTTGGAGTCTTACTAGCTCGAGGCGTCTCCGATGATCACGCATACTTGGTGCTGAGTGATATATGATGCTGGTACTGCCGTAGGTGTAGGGTTTTCCACCTACGGTTCTGATGTGATTAGGCCCTAAGGGTGTGATTCTTGCGAGTATTCTACTTGGAAGTGAAATCTTCCGATGATTAGATCAGATCCGCCATTGAAATCGGCAGGGCACCAATACAGGGGTGGGCGGGTGTGGATCTGCTTTTTTTGGGTTGATGCTTGGTGGAGAGCGTTTTGCTGAATCCATGGTTCCAGCGTTTAGGTTTCCCACAGACGGCGCCAATTGACGAGGGGTAACCTCGGCAATGTCCATGGTGAAGGACTTAGGGTTTCATGGAAAAGAGAACGTTGGGGATTTTGTCGGATGTCAAGAAAACAGTGGAGTCAAAGTCGCCTGAATATTTTGGAATCGCACTATTACAAGTTGCCTGGGAGTTTTTCGGTATCCTCGCTTGGGCTTCTCCCGTCCTATATATAATAGGCCGGGTCTCAAAGCTGTATGCAGATAGGTTTTACACACGCGTAATTACAATACCAATACAATGTCGGTTCATAGTCTCTTTCCTAATACAATCAAAGTCTTTGTCGGCTGCTTCCTTCGGCTATCATCTAAAATCTTTGTCACGACCCGGGATCAGGGTTAGACAAATACCAGATCTTCATCTGACATAAGACTAACCTCGAGCTCGAAGCGCACAAGAAATAATTCGGTAACATTATAGAACATACAAACCATACATTATTAAGGTACGCTCTTAGCAGAGCTGCATACAAGTATTACAAACCAGGGGTCAAAGATCGAACAAACACCAAGCAACGGAAGCAAATAAGTTGTTCTAAACAACAAACTTAGCAAAGGGCCTAAGAGGCCTTGAACATAAGCAAACGACCCTTCCATAGATCCTAGGCTGCTGCCCGGGAACCCCAAACTACTTGTCGACATCAACGTAGAAAGCATCTTCTGTTGGAATAGCTTCATCTGTAGAAAAACATCAACGTGGCAAGGCTGAGTACAGGATGTACTCCGCAAGACTTAATAACCTATGATACATGCTTGGTTTAGAAAGGCTTTCTGTGGTTACTTTGCAATAGCCAGCTTAGTTTGAAAACAAGTGAGAGAAGAGGCTCGTCTAATCAGAACATTTCAAAAGAGGTAACAAGACTACACTCTAGCTCTTTAAGATCGCCTTCATCATCATCTGAACCTTTCAACTTGGAACACCCCCTCAAAGAACCCGGAGGAAGTAGTTCCAGAACACTCATTAGTTGCCAAGTTTTAACATTAGGCTATAGTTCTCTATGATCGTCACGTCCGTTCCCAAGTCATCAATAACCGTGGACATGGCTTTTCAAAAAGATTATAACCCTGCAGGGGTGCACAACTTTACCCACACGTACCAACCGACTCTTAATGCCAAATTATTAGCCCTCTTCATTGGAAGGCCGGCAGAGGGTGGTTGACCACGACCTTTACCTTGCTTTCACCGAGACCATGAGTCACGCCCTAAGGAGATGTCGCCGTAACGGGTCAAGTACCGAAGCCGGTCCCTAGAGATGTGAACAGCGTTTGATATTACGGAGGCCGTGCCTCTCCCATTCCCTACCATGCTTACCTACTTGTATGAATGCACCTCCTCCACCTCCTTCGAGAACAACCAGAATGCATATGTTGAATGGAACGCCCGAACTATGTGACTCATGGAATCTACAAGGCAAGTTAGTTAGTCAAGGGGGTTTCCAGGCCCCCATGTGGTTGTAGGCTCGTCTTGGTTCAAGAGGCAAGAACTCAGGTCCTAAGGGTGGCTAGCATGGGACTAAAAAAACCACACCCAACATGGCCTCCCATACCTGCCTTAGCATGTTTATTAACCATCTCCGATCGTATCTCAACATCCTATCAAACTAGGTTCATCGTACCTCTGATGCATCATCTGGATGGATCGGTCTTGTCATACTAAGCATGGCTAAGCTTGACTGAAAGATGGCACTAGCAACGCTCATAAGCTCAACCCTAGTTATGCTAGGAGCGGTGGATCGGTATCTTGGTGTACAAAGGAAAACATGCAGCAGATAGGATACTCTATCTTAAACAAAAGACCACATTGGAATCGTATGCATATAGAGAGAATGAAATACTTTGGAATCATAGGTTCAGAATGATGGGGCTATGCCTGCCTTGTCCATCATTGAAACGGTACTACTCTTCGGTGGCCTTGACTTCAGGTTCGGCTCGGTTCCTATTCGCGAAGAACCAACACCGGAAAGAAGAAGCAACAATCAACACATGACATATGTGCAATGCTCAAGCAAGGATGATGATACGAAAAGTTAAATTGTATTAAAATGACACCCTAAGACATGCTTGGCAATTTAAACGGGGTCCGATGGGTCCAAACCCTAATTCGGGGAAACCCCGGATGCATATGAGAGGGGTTATTTTGTTCTCCTAATTAAACGTGTCATGTAAGTTGCTTAACAATGCATGATTATGAGTTTATTGGATAGATCTCATTTTTTGAACATTTTGGTATATTATTTGTATTTTTCTGACTTAAAATGAATTAGTTATGATTTTTCCCATTTTTAATCCATTTTAAATTATTTTTATAACAATTAAACATTTTTGGATATTATTAAATATCTTACAACCTGGACCCACATGTCATATATTTAATCATTTCAGAAAACCTTTCCTAAAAGATTAAATATCTTACAGGTAGGGCCCGCCTCTAAGGTATTTTCATTAAATAAAATAATTACAGAAAATACTAAATAAAAGAAAATGAATAATGACATCTTGATGATGTCATGATGACATCACCCATGGAGGAGCTCCCAGGTTGAGATCGAATCCGAGGATTCCGAGCGCGCCTGGACGCATGAGAGCGCGTGTTGGATAGAGGGGGCGATGGGGAGGCGAATGGTGGTGGCACCGCCATTTATTGGTTGCCGGAGCGCGGGATTTGACGGTGGCCGGCAGCGGCAAGCGGCAGTGCACGGTGGGACGGCAAACCAGAGGGCGAGGAGGGAAGCGGAGGGGTGCGTTAGCACCGAGAGCTCACCGCGAGCACGGTAGAGGTGGCGGCGAGGCCTGGCGAGGTCGGAATCGACGGTGTCGACGGTGGCCGGAGCTCGGGAGGGAGCTGTCGATTGCGGCGCCTGGGGTTTCTCCAGCTCGCATGCTTGGACGAGGTGAACGAGGTCGACACGGCGGATCCAATGGTGGCCTCAGCGGGGTGAGGTGAGCGCGATAATGGCTGGACAGTGGGGCTCCTGCGAACTAGGGTTCGTCCGGGGAAAGAAATTGGGGAAAGTAGGGGATTAGGGTTCTTCCGAGCGGCAGAGAAGGTTCTTATAGGCAGCAGCGGTGTCGGTAGTGCTAATCTCCTTGCAGCAGGGATCACAGCGGGACGGGGACAGCACCGGCGTCGCCACGCAGCAGCTTCGGTCGCCTGCGGCCTTCCAGCGAGAGGAGGAAGAAAAGAGAAAAGAGGGCGAAGGGGAATGGGTCGGCTGCGGGCTGGCTGGGCCACTGTTGGGCTGCGGCAAAGGAAGGGCGGCACGCTTTTGGCGCTGCGCGCGAGCGGCAGAGAGGAGAGAGAGGAAGGTGGGCTTCGGCCTAGATTAGGTTAGGGACTAGTTTTTTTCTTCCAGAAATCTTTTTCTGTTTCTGTTTTGTATATTTCCAAAATACAAGAACTGTTGTACACATATTAAAATACTTCAAGGGCCCTTATAATCAATTTGGGCTCCAAACCTTTTATAGTTTTTGAAATTCAAAACAATTTTGAATTGATTTGAGAGAGGGGAAAACTAGGGTTTTATTTTGTCTCTTGATTAGAACCAAGTGCAAATGTAATGCATGTATGCAATGCTCACAAACATGTTGTTTATTTATTACACATAGAGGTGGTATGTTACAATCTTCATGGGCCAGAAGCCTTTTACCCAGTATAGGGTAGCAAATCATAAGCATCCTAGTAATCATACATATGTCATTGGATGATGTTCCTACTACTACGTAAAAATAGACTTATGTGTGAGCTGCGTTGATTAGCGAGGGTCATCAGCGGACGGGGGCCTCGACCGCACAAAAAAAAGGTTTGTCACTCAATCAATTGTGCTCACATCCATGCAACTCAGTAACTAGACTATGATGAATGTATATACGAAGAGAGAATACGAGTAATATAATGATCAACCCAATAGAATCCACTCATTACTACACGATGCATGCAACTCAGTATCCTAATAATATCATACATTTAATCACGTAAGTACCTTTTTTTGAGCTACATGCATTCACTCCTGAACACCATAAGTAAAAGTTTGAACTCGTGAAGCGCCACAATGATATCGCGCCAGCTAGCCTGATTAATGGTCTGCTACTACAGTAACCTACACATCTACCCCTATAGTCTACTCTGGGACACCTAGCGATTTCTTGCATAGGCGTCCGTGCCAGAGCCCTCGAAAGGAAGGTATCCCCTATGGCATATTGATTTGGGATGGACAGACAAGATTGCTAGACGGCCAAAATCACGTGGTCCCCACTCCCTCGTGCCCCTCCATTTCAAACACTGCAAAATTTATGGCACCCCTCCGTTTCAAATGATACCAAAATCACGGGGTCCCCACTCCCTCGCGCCCCTCCATTTCAAACACTGTGAAATTTCTAGCGCGCTGATACGTCCATTTTGCATCACTATTATATGTCTTAATTCACTATTATTCATTGATATATTTCGTATTGAGAGGTGATACTTATGTTATTTCATCTGTTTTTGCATGGTTGATGACTTTTGGAGCATGGACCGCTGCAGTCAGGATTTTGATGGAAAAGGTGCTGTTTGGAGGCAAAATTCGCGAAGATCAGAAAATCCGGGAAAATATACGGAAAATTCTATTTTTCCAGAAGACTCAAGATGCCAGAAGATGGAGTAGAGGTGGGCCACAGGGGGCCCACACCACCCCATGGCGCGGGCAAGCCCAGGCCGCGCCAGGGAGTGGTGTGGCCACCCTGTCCCACTCCAGCCTCTCCCCTCTGGTGTATATCTTCCTCCCGAAACCCTAAGACTCGGAGAGCGACCACAGAAAGATTCCGCCGCCTCTGCGGGGCGGAAAACACCGAGAGAGAAAGATCTCTCTGACAGATAGATTTCTGCCGGGGGAATTCCTTCCCGGAGAGGGGAGATCGTCGCCATCAACACCACCATCAAACTGGACTTCATCGGGATCATCATCATCACCACCATCATCACCATCAGCACCCTCATCACCATCTCCATATTGCTGTAACAATTGGTTGAATCGTGCTATAGTTCATAGGGGAACTTTCCCGGTGTTGATTACTCTTTGTAGTTGATGCTATTAAGTGAACCATTGAATTATTGTTTATGTTCAGATTGGTATACATCATTATTCCATCTCTGATCATGATCCATATGATGTCTTGTGAGTAGTTCTTTTTGTTCTTGAGGACATGGGAGAAGTCTTGTTGTTAGTAGTGGAGTTGCGTTGAGAAAGATTCAATAGATTGTTATTTAAGTTGTGGTGTACTTCTTCTAGTGGTGTCATGTGAACGTCGACTACATGACACTTCACCTATATGGGCCTAGGGGAATGCATTGTTTATTTGGCTACTAATCGTAGGGGTTGCCGGAGTGACAGAAACCTGAACCCCCGTTAGGAAACCATTGCACAAGGGACGTAAGGGTCTTAGAGTTTAAAGTTGTGGTTAGGTTTTACCTTAATTACTTTCTTGTACTTACGGATGTTTGCAAGGGGGTTTAATCACAAGTATGTATTAAGTCTTGGATGGGACGGTACATTAGCACAGGTTCACCCACACAACACTTAGCAAGCTAAAGAAGATTAATCGACTATATGAAGCGAAAGCACTTGACAGTCTTCCCATGTGTCCTCGAGAACGTTTGGTCATCTATAGAAATACAACCGGCTTGTCCTTTGCTGCATAAAGGATTGGGCCACTTGCTGCATTCATTCTTACTGTCTTTTGTTTACTCGTACTTTGTTTACTTGCTTTATCGAAAACCCCTAAAAATCCGTTTGCTAAGTATTTGCAGAGAATTCCTGATCCATACCACTAGCCAGCACCTTCTGCTCCTCGTTGGGTTCGACACTCTTACTTATCGAAAATACTGCGATACACCCCCTATACTTGTGGGTCATCAAGACTATTTGCTGGCGCCGTTGCCGGGGAGTGAAGCGCTATTGGAGAGTGGAACTGGTAAAGGAAACTTCTATTGTGAGTATTGTTTACTTCTGCTAGTTGCTTTATTTTTGTTATGGATAATTCGCTGAGTTTCTTATTTGGTAATGCTACTACCACTGCTAAGGTAGTAGATAAGCCACCACCTGCTGAGAAAGATGTTTTCAAAATACCTAAAAGAATTATTGATCGTGTTATGGATAACTACTATGTTGGGGATGGAACTGTCCATCCCGGTGATCATTTACTCTTTATACACGAATTATGCGGGTTGTTCAAGTGTGCAGGTATTACTACAGATCAAGTTAAGAAGAAGTTATTCTCATTATCACTAAAAGGAAGAGCTGAGGAATGGTATAAACTGCTGAAGAATGGTCAAGCTCTAGAATGGGAGGAAATAGTGCCTCTCTTTTACTCAAAGTTTTATCCTCCTAGTGAGATTCATAAAGATTGGAATCAAATATACAACTTTTGGCCTCTTGATGGAGAGAGTACAGCTCAAGCTTGGGGGAGATTGAAATTACTAATGCTCAAATGTCCCATTCATGAGCTCCCCAACAATATTATTACCAACAACTTTTATGCAAGGCTCCCTCTACATGACAAGGATTTATTAGATGCTTCTTGTGCTGGATCATTCACTCGTATGGAAGAATAAATTAAATGGGACCTTCTAGATCGTATTCAAGACAATGCTGAAGCTTGGGAGAATGACAAAGGTAGAAAGTCAGGTATAAATCATGATTATGAATGCATTGAATCTTTTATGGGAACTGATGACTTTCAAAATATTAAAAATGCTTATGGTCTAGACTCTCAAGCTATTGCTTCTTATTTTAAGGCTTTTGCTTCCTACATTGAAGTGCCTAAAAAGAAGTGGAATAAGTATCATGAACCTTATAAAGATATTGCTAAGAGTGTTCCTGCAAGAAATACTGAAGTTTATATTGCTAGTCATGTTTTACCTAAACCTTATATTGAGAAAATGCCTTTCCCAGTTAAGGTAAAGGAGCATTCTATGATAGCTAGTATGGTTAATGAAAGTATGAATAAGGCTGTTGAACCTGATAAACAAATGGTTGATGAACCTATAGTAGCAAGTGTGAAAAACTTTGTTGCTAATTATGAAAAAGAGGGACACACTATCCTTTGTAAGGATACCTCTAATATTGTTTCACACAGTAGTGTTATGAGAGCTAGTATTCCTGTGTTTTCTGTTAGAATAAGTGATCATTGCTATGATAGTCCTTGTGATAGCTATATTGTTAAGTTTATGCATGATACTGAAAGTTATTATGATAAAGGGAAAAGTGTTCTTATGCATCTCAATAATATCAAGTTTCCCCGTTTTATGCTGAAAGTTTTTATGTTGCACTTCTTTTGCCCTCTTATGCAAGTTGCCTTTGGTTTCAATAACTTGTTTGTTTACAAAATCCCCTTGCATAGGAAGTGGGTTAGACTTAAATGTGTATGTGTTTTTGCTTCTTAATGCTCTCTTTCACTTCAAATCATATCCCTATGAGAGCTTCTTCAAAATTATCATGCCCATCTTAATGGCTATAAAGAAAGAGCTTTATGGGAGACAACCCAATTTGTTTTTGCTTTCAGTTTATTTTTGTTTCTTTAAGTCTTGGAGGTTATTACTTCGGTAATAACCGCTCCTTATCCGATTTGTTTGGTTTTTGTGTCAAGATCAACCTCTAATGAGAGAGAAGTAAGATTTGGGAAAGTTGTTGTCCCGAAACAGATTTTTGTGCTTCACCGTAAAAATTCGTGAGAGACCTCTGTCTCTCGGAATGAGCTGTAATTTTTTTGTGCTTCTGCCCCAGGTTTTTATTTAACTTTCGTTAGTTTTGCACTTTTTGATTTGAGCAACAGAAGAGTTTCGAAAAAATTGATCTTTACCTGCTGGTCTTTTTTGACAGATTTAGCCAATCTTGCATTTGCTTCTTTATTCGATTTCCTTTTTGAATTCTTTTTGGGTTTTTGGAAGGAGTTGCTACAGTAGCTTTTGTTTTGATGGTTTTCAGTTGAAGTTGGACTCAAAAGGTTTTATCACTTCACTTATACTAATGTTGCTAATAAGAATTGTGTGAAGTTTTGTGTGAAAGAAATTTCCAGGAAAGTGGAGATAATGTGTAATAAGGAAAAGAAGGGTTTTATGACTCAAGTAATAAGTGTATGAATATGAAGATGTTGATGCCTTTCAAGTTATAACTCCAGAGAAATTCATTGAGGACCAAATTCAGAGACCTGCAGAGTCTGTTTCCAAGTAGGTAACAGTTCTGGTAAGAAAAGCTCCGCGAAAATACAATCCAACTATATTTTTGCAGTTTTCAGTCAATAAGGAAAGCTACGAAGCAAAAAGGGACGGAAACGGAGCCAGGGTGGCCCACACCACCCCATGGCGTGGGTCCACCCCTGGCCACGCCACCAGGTGGTGAGGCCACTCCGGACTCCGCCTCCGACTCATTTTCTCCCAGTACCTTCCTTTTGATATGAAACTTCATAATATATAACCCCCCGGATCTTCCGAGGTTCATATATTGTGTTTTCGTCATGTTTTTGTTTCGATCTGTTTCTGTCAGGACATACTCTTTGAGAGCTTAGAAGCACAATGGTGTCTGCCAAGGATAAAGGGAAGGAGCCCATGGAGGAAGACCTCCAAGACCCCAGGAAGGAGAAGGAGATCAAGAGTGAAGGTGAAGAGGAGCAAGGCCAACGTCCGCACACCGGCACCACCATTGCAAGCATTAGAGTGGTGAAACCTACCAAGATCAGAAGGACTGCACGGATGCAGACTGGGGGGAAAGTTCCCCGTCACAGTTTGGCTCCAAGGTCACTTCCTCCACACACCAAGAATCCCTTCCATACCTTCATCCATAACCATGCAGGAAAAGAAGACTCCAAGAGGGAAGAACGAAAAAAGAATCACGAGAGCTGGGATCCACGAACTGAAATGATCACGAGCCGTATTGAGCACAACTCGGAGTTGATTCGTACTCTCACCTTCGAGATTGAGGACTTGGGGAAACTGATCAGAGAGCTCATCGAGAGGATACCACCACCACCAAAGGAGTAATTCGTCATCAGGTTTGACATCCCCTTGGTTTGTTCCAAGCTTGGGGGAGTGTCGCGGTATCATATCACTATCTTTTATCTTTTACCTTATTAGTAGAGTCATATCATGAATAGAGGAGTTATTATGTAGTATGGTTTGCAGTATGGAAGTGTCCCCTCTCTCGTTAGATTTGTATCCCTTGGTGTGAGTTTCCGTTATGGAGTACTAATGAGAAGTTCTATCATTTACTCTTTTGCATAGCTTATATTAGTTTTCAATTTGTGGCTATATGATTGATCTTGTTGTTAGTATTGGTAGCACTTTGGGATCTTTGAGTTAATTTAGTTGGTTTTGGCAAACCTGGCTCGGTTAGTAGCAACACCCTTTTTGAGAGTTGAAAAGAAAAAGATAGAAGTACTCGAGAGAAAAATAATTTCATCATCTTTCTTTCTTGATTTGCTCATAAGTCTAGTATTCTCTAGTTAAGATCTTTTGTGCTTCCAAGGAAGATTGCATGTTTGTCTTTATCATTTGTATGTTTGTTTGTTTCCTTCAACTCTTGTACTTGCTACCCAGCCTTGCTAGCCAAAAACCTGTACTAAGAGGGAATTCTTCTCGTGCATCCACCTCCTTTAAACCAAAACCTTTGCCATTTGTGTCCACCATACCTACCTAGTAGCATTATTGCTATTCCAAGTAAATTCCTGTTTTATCTACCTCCCAAATTAAACTTGTTATGAGAAAGTTAGTGATTAAAGCTCTCATGAACTTGATGGCACACTTTATTTTCCGCACTTAATAAACCTGAACCATTGTGAACTCTCCATGAAAGTTATATGCTTACAAATTATAGGCTGGGGATTAGCAGAACCGTGCTGTCACGGGGAATGCTTTCAACACTTGTAAATATATACCCAGTTGATACCTTGCTCTTTTGTTTGCGGATGTCGTCGATGTGAAATAAAAGGGGAGCTTGTAAGTCCATGGAGTTATGTATGTGTGTTAGAGAAACGCCTGGGCCGCTGGTCTAATCCATGCTGACATGGTGGAAACCTGCAGCGTAACCATAATGATATCTATGAAGCATTCTTCTTATAAAAAAAGAGAGAGATAGCTATTGAGAAAAAGAAAAGAAAAAAGATACTATGAAAAGAGGAAAGAGAGAAAAAAAAGGCACCATTTTCCCATGGTAAATAAGAAGATTGCTGAGATACTCATTGTCTGCTTGCCTTGTCATTTTGATATGGGGATTCTTCCGTATCATCAGGCAAGGGGTACCCCGTTGGCGGTTCTTAATGATACGCACATACTTATCCTAAAGTTGAGTAGCATGAGGAGCGGCCCTCGTACTCAAGGGACTTGGGATCTTCAGTTTATAGTTTGTCAAGCATATAACTCAGATTGGACCTCACTTTAACCTTAATCACCTAAAGATGCCTATGATAGGGGCAATGAGAGCTGAAAGCTAGTAAGTATCATAATTTTTGGGAGCTCTTTATGAGACTTGTAATCCCTGCTTCCCTCTTTGAAGGGCCCTTTCTTTTACTTTGTAGTTGAGTCAGTAAACCTACTCCTTTCTATCTCGGCAAGTATTTTGAGTTGATGTGTTTCATTCATTCATATGATGATTTATTCAATCATGTTTCTTATGTTCCTTGTTTTGCACATTGCTCTTATCTTGAAGTTTACTACTTTGAAAGCTTTCATTGAAAAACCAGCTATTTGTGAACTCCAGCAAATTATCAACTATTCTTTGACCAACAGCTAAGTTTGCCATTACCAATGATGATTTACTCTATGTATCTTTAATGTGTTTCCTTTACTCATTGCAAGTTGAGTTGTATAATAGTGAGTTGTCTTCTATTATGATCTATGTATTTGATGAATGTGATGCTTCTTGTCCGTATTCTTTTATCGACTCTTCCCTCCATAAACCTAAGGTCATGTTTATTGAGCTCAGTTTCGCTTGGGGACAAGCGAAGTCTAAGCTTGGGGGGAGTTGATACGTCCATTTTGCATCACTATTCTATGTCTTAATTCACTATTATTCATTGATATATTTCGTATTGAGAGGTGATACTTATGTTATTTCATCTGTTTTTGCATGGTTGATGACTTTTGGAGCATGGACCGCTGCAGTCAGGATTCTGATGGAAAAGGTGCTGTTTGGAGGCAAAATTCGCGAAGATCAGAAAATCCGGGAAAATATAAAGAAAATTCTATTTTTCCAGAAGACTCAAGATGCCAGAAGATGGAGTGGAGGTGGGCCACAGGGGGCCCACACCACCCCATGGCGCGGGCAAGCCCAGGCCACGCCAGGGAGTGGTGTGGCCACCCTGGCCCACTCCAGCCTCTCCCCTCTGGCGTATATCTTCCTCCCGAAACCCTAAGACTCGGAGAGCAACCACAGAAAGATTCCACCGCCTCTGCGGGGCAGAAAACACCGAGAGAGAAAGATCTCTCCGGCAGACAGATTTCTGCCGGGGGAATTCCTTCCCGGAGAGGGGAGATCATCGCCATCAACACCACCATCAAGCTGGACTTCATCGTGATCATTATCATCATCATCACCACCACCATCATCACCATCAGCACCCTCATCACCATCTCCATATTGCTGTAACAATTGGTTGAATCTTGCTATAGTTCATAGGGGAAACTTTCCCGGTGTTGATTACTCTTTGTAGTTGATGCTATTGAGTGAACCATTGAATTATTGTTTATGTTCAGATTGTTATACATCATTATTCCATCTCTGATCATGATCCATATGATGTCTTGTGAGTAGTTCATTTTGTTCTTGAGTACATGGGAGAAGTCTTGTTGTTAGCAGTGGAGTTGCGTTGAGAAAGATTCAATAGATTGTTATTTAAGTTGTGGTGTACTTCTTCTAGTGGTGTCATGTGAACGTCGACTACATGACACTTCACCTATATGGGCCTAGGGGAATGCATTGTGTATTTGGCTACTAATCGTAGGGGTTGCCGGAGTGACAGAAACCTGAACCCCCGTTAGGAAACCATTGCACAAGGGACGTAAGGGTCTTAGAGTTTAAAGTTGTGGTTAGGTTTTACCTTAATTACTTTCTTGTACTTACGGATGTTTGCAAGGGGGTTTAATCACAAGTATGTATTAAGTCTTGGATGGGACGGTACATTAGCACAGGTTCACCCACACAACACTTAGCAAGCTAAAGAAGATTAATCGACTATATGAAGCGAAAGCACTTGACGATATTCATGTGTGTCCTCGAGAACGTTTGGTCATCTTAAGTAATACAACCCGCTTGTCCTTTGTTGAATAAAGGATTGGGCCACTTGCTGCATTTATTCTTATTGTCTTTTGTTTACTCGTACTTTTTTTACTTGCTTTATCGAAAACCCCTAAAAATCCGTTTGCTAAGTATTTGCAGAGAATTCCTGATCCATACCACTAGCCAGCACCTTCTGCTCCTTGTTGGGTTCGACACTCTTACTTATCGAAAATACTGTGATACACCCCCTATACTTGTGGGTCATCGCCATCAAGTATAGGGGGTGTATAGGGGGTGTATCGCAGTATTTTTGATAAGTAAGAGTGTCGAGCCCAACGAGGAGCAGAAGGTGCTGGCTAGTGGTATGGATCAGGAATTCTCTACAAATACTTAGCAAACGGATTTTTAGGGTTTTTTGATAATGCAAGTAAATAAAGTACGAGTAAATAAAAGACAATAAGAATAAATGCAGCAAGTGGCCCAATCCTTTATTCAGCAAAGGACAAGCGGGTTGTATTACTTAAGATGACCAAACGTTCTCGAGGACACACAGGAATATCGTCAAGTGCTTTCGCTTCATATAGTTGATTAATCTTCTTTAGTTTGCTAAGTGTTGTGTGGGTGAACCTGTGCTAATGTACCGACCTTCCTGGGACTAATACATACTTGTGATTATACCCCTTGCAATTATCCGCAAGTACAAGAAAGTAATTAAGGTAGAAACCTAACCACAGCTTTAAACTCTAAGACCCTGACGCCCCTTGTGCAATGGTTTCCTAATGGGGATTCAGGTTTCTGTCACTCCGGCAACCCCTACGATTAGTAGCCAAATACACAATGCATTCCCCTAGGCCCATATAGGTGAAGTGTCATGTAGTCAACATTCAGATGACACCACTAGAAGAAGTACACCACAACTTAAATATCAAACCATTGAATCGTTCTCAACGCAATTCCACTACTAACAACATGACTTCTCCCATGACCTCAAGAACAAAATGAACTACTCACAAGACATCATATGGATCATGATTAGAGATGGAATAATGATGTATAACAATCTGAACATAAACAACAATTCCACGGTTCACGCAGTAGCATCAACTACAAAGAGTAATTAACACCGGGAAAGTTTCCCCTAAGAACTATGCAAGATTCAACCCAATTGTTACAGCGATATGGAGATGGTGATGAGGGTGCTGGTGGAGATGATGGTGGTGGTGATGATGATGATGATCCCGATGAAGTCCAGCTTGATGGTGGTGTTGATGGCGACAATCTCCCCACTCCGAGAAGGAATTCCCCTGGCAGAATTCTGTCTGCCGGAGAGATCTTTCTCTCTCGGTGTTTTCTGCCCCGCAGAGGCGGCGGAATCTTGATGTGGTTGCTCCCCGAGTCTTAGGGTTTCGGGAGGATGATATACGCTAGAGGGGAGAGCCAGGGGTGGACCAGGGCGGCCACACTACCTGGTGGCGCGGCCTAGGTTAGCCCGCGCCAAGGGGTGTTGTGGGCCCCCTGTGGCCCATCTCATCCTCCCCTTCTGGCTTCCTTCGTCTTCTGGAAAAATAGGATTTTCCATGTATTTTTCCGGATTTTCTGATCTTTGCGAATTTTGCCTCCAAACATCACCTTTTCCATCAGAATCCTGACTACAGCGGTCCATGCTCCAAAAGTCATCAACCATGCAAAAACAGATGAAATAACATAAGTATCATCTCTTAATATGAAATATATCAATGAATAACAGTGAATTATGATATAGAATAGTGATGCAAAATGGACGTATCATCCATGCATGGCAGTAGGCAGTATCATAGCTGCGCCAGCCAGGTCGATCAGGTAAGAGTTTAGGTCTTTGTTATTTGCCCTTATTGTATTAGGCCTACCATGAACAGTAAAAGATGCTCACTAATTATACTCCTTTTATGATATTTGCCTGGGCTTCAGAAAGGCCGAAACTATAGGTGTCCGCGACCGTAACGGGCCTACCCTCAGGTGGCAACCAGTAGTAGTAACAAGCTAGATAAATAACAGGCCAAACAGTAACAGGCTAAAATAGTAACAGACCAAAACAATAACAGGCGAGAATAGAGGCAACCTAGCTCGGTAATAGGCCAGAAGAGTAATAGACCAGAAAAGTGGTAGGCCAGAATAGTAAAGGACCACAACAGTAACGGACTTGAACAGTAGATGGCCAGAATAGTAACGAGGTAGAACAATAGCAGGCCAAAAAAATTACTAGACAGGAATAGTAACATGCCAAACATATTGGCAGGCCAGAACAGTACCAGATTAGAACAGTTGTAGGCCGCCGGTGGGCCCGAGAATTGATGGACGGCACGGTAAAAGGCTAGAACTATATCGGACCTTCTCAAAAATCGGCCGTTGGTAGGCAACCCAGGACGAGCTGTGAGAACAGTGACGGGCTGACCGTGGGCCTTAATAGTATTGGGCCTACTTGATGCAGCCTGTTAACGGGCCGCATAGTATTTGAACAATGTGGGCTTCTGTAGGCCGAAACGGTAACGGGCCTGACATTCGCGGGCCGCTGCTAGCCACATCTTTTGGGCCCATTTCAAATAGTGCCGGACAAAATAGTAATGGGCTATAATCTTGTTGGGTTCTCCTAATGGGTCGGCCCACTTAATTATTAGCAGGCCTTGGCTGGGCCTAGCTTCTACCATGTTGTGGCTATTAACGGCGATAACTGGGCATTAACGGTGTTTGCCACGTGGCATTTTGCATTACGTCAGCAGTCAACACAGCTGGCGAATGAATCTACGATGGAACAAGTTTTCATGGTTGAAGGGTGCGATTCGCCACAGTCAGAAAAAAAACGTGGTAGATTCTTTTCTGACGGGTCTTTTACCACGATGGGCATCCATCATAGAAGACTTCTTAGCCACGAAAAAGGGCCTTCAACCACGAAAATTGTCCATTGTAAAAGCCAACTTTTCTTGTAGTGTGTGTTTAGTTCTAGGAGAAGAACTATACTTGTAACACTAATCCTACATATAACACATGGCAATCCTCATAGTACAACATGCATAACGACTGCCAAAATATACCACAAAAGGTCCAGATCTACTAGGAGCAAGCACATGCGAACATATGAACTATGAGCGAGAACATGGTAATAGATCCAAGCGAGAAATAGGGATACGAGCAACCAAACACGCCCTATATCTTAGAGAAACTCTAATAGCAGTCCTAAAACCTTCTGCCCTAAAAAGGTCAAAACAACTGCCTTAAAAATTTTAAAACAGAAAAGTGTGTCTCAGTTTTCTAGTTGCCCTGTAATAGGGATTGGGTGCTGCAGCGGCTGCCCTAAACATTCAACATCTAAATTGCACACAACAACATTGCAACCACTCCACATTGCACTAATCAGAGAAATCGGAGAACCTAGAGGAGTAATATGTCGGCTCCGCCACTGTCGATGGCCCGGCGCCATAGATTGCCTTCTTCTTCTTCCTATCTGCCTCCAGCTTGGCATAGAACATCTCCTCCGTCGCGACGTGCTTGCCGTGAGCCTCGTTGAACTGCCGCATGAGCTCTTCATCGGCCTCGGCGATGGAGAGACAGCGATGCTCCTGCATGTCGCAGACGGTATAGATGCGCGTCTCTACGACATTGGTGACGAAGACAGCCTGCTCGACGTTCTCGACATCGTCGAAGTTCAGAAATGACTTAGGGAGGTCGTGCTCCCACACAACAATGTTGAAGGCGCGAGCGGCCTGCTCTTTGGTGTCGATCGTGCCGAGCTAGAGCCGCTCGCTGCCGATGGTGACCTCTGCGGGGGCATTTTTGAGGCTTACCCAATAATTATTTTTAGGGCAATGCGCTTTTATAGACCACTAGAGCTGGTTTTTAGCCTCAAAACCCTAAAAAGCAGCAAAATATTTTTAGGGATGCAATTAGAGTTGCTCTTAGAGCATGTCTATCCGATACCGCATATCGGCCGATGATACCTTCGATCCGAATTACGGATGTAGTATAGCTCTTTTTCCCTAGTAGACCTAGGTTTATGGAATCCTCGGGAAGCAGAAGCAAAGTGAAGTTACTTTAACAGACCTTCGGGAGTTTTAGAATTCCTTTTGTGTTTTCACCGGACCAAGAGTTTGATGTCTTTCGTTGTTGTCGATGATGGAGAGAGAGGGCCTAGGGCGTTCGGTTTCACCTGTAGCTGTGCAAAACATCTGATGGGAATACAAGATAATGATAAAGTGTACATGTAATTGTTAGAGCAAGATAAATTATATGTGGGCAGTGCATCCATAATTTCTATTGCCTCCGCAACCGCTTATAGCAATAACCTACTAGTCTCATCCATAGAAGAAAGAGAACTAATGATATGCATAGTGACCTCACCGTTAATCTAAAGTAAATCCCTCACATACAGCCGTACTACCCCTTCTATCACTAGGGTTCCCAACCTACAGATTAGTTAATACTCATACTCCCTATACCTGGCTCAATCCTCGGGGTCTTGGGTACCTAACAAGTCCTTATATTGAGGCAAGATAGGATACAATAATCATCATGTCATACAAACTAATACATGATCTCATCTATAATAAATAACATGCACGGAAGCTACATGGCTAGGCTGAAGCCCTTAGCCCAAGGAGAATTACTCACACATAGAGATGAGATCAACAATCATAAACATTGTAATGGAAATCATGAGATTGATAGCAAATAGTCTTACAATGTCGCCAATCAAAGATGAGATCTACTATTACAAGTGGTGGAATATGGCTATGGTGATGGAGAAGGGTTTGGATATTAGATCTAAGTCTATTCCTCCAGCGGATCTATGGTGTTGTGGATGGAGATCTGGGGGCGGTTGATGATTGGAAGAGGGGGGCTTGTTTCTCATTGCCCGAGGCCTTTTTATATAGGGGTCCCTTCACAAAAGTTGTTCTGTTTGACCTACCGGTGTCGATGGCAACTATACGACCAGAACTATATGGCCGGAATTTTATTCCCACCATATAGTTGGTTGTTAAAGCGTCTGTCTCCACTTCATGACTTCTAGTTTCTTCGGGTTGTTGGAAAACTCGTATCTTTGACTTTAGTGTAGGGATTCCCATCATCAAACATCATTATCTATGCAGGGAAAAATAGAAAGATAGGATTGCATGCCCTTTGATCATTAGGCATTAGTGGCAGGGTTTAGAGAGATATTTCATCAGTATGAATAATATCCAGTTTAAATGTGGATGTAGATGGCTATATTTCAGAGCCATCAACCTCCCCAAGCTTAAACTTGATCTTCTTCGAGCAAGAAAACCAAAATAAAAAGAAACTCAGCATTTAAAATGAAACAATGAGATGATGATCTTACTCGTGATTGGTAGTCTTATGTTTCCTCCACTTTATAAATTTGATAAACTTCAGCATAGATAGAGTAATGGCAAGCATATCATACAGGTTTTATGCATCTTTATATCACATCAAAATTATTGTTAACATGGATGATTCAAATGATTAAACCTAATTCCATGTCATGTAATCAACTCATAGGCTTGCCTTTGAACAATAAAGTATAATCATGTAAAATTAAGAGTGTGAGAGTTTGTCATGAAAAACATATACACTAGAGTATCTCAATTCTCCCACATCAATAAATCAAGACTCTTCAAGCACTACTTTTCTATTCATTGTCCTTCAAGAATTTCAGTTCTTGAGTAATTGAGAGCATGCCAAAGATTTTAATTAGTTTATCGGGCCGTGATGGACACTCGTGGCATCACTAAGGTTTTTGTTCCTTTTGTACAATGATTACTCATAACAGCCAGAGGAGTGATTCCATCATACACAGCTACCCGGGAATGCCAAGAATCATACCCATTATAGCATTGATGCTACATATGTTTAATCAAATCATAGCCGAAATGTAGGAGTTTCTTCCATGAAGATCGTTCATAGGCTAGCAGAGTTATTGGCATCCCATGAAGTTTGACATGCATAAATCTATATCATTCTTATGACTCACAAGTCAAACTTTGGCATGCTCACAAAAACTGCTAAACATTAATTCAATTGAACAAATCCTTTTCAAGAGAGCTATCAAGTCAATCATTATTTTCTGTGGTGTTGAGTGTCTCTAGAAATAAGCATTCAAGACTAAAACACTATAACACACAAGCCTTCAATTGTGAGACTTTTTCTTATTACATTTTTCAGCAAATTTGTAGGCAAGACTTGGTTAACTACAAGAGCTGGAACAAAACGTACTCAATTAAATACCCATGTAAAGAAAATTTTACTATAGTACAAAGACTCACTCCACCAATATAATATCTCAACATTTACTACTAACTAGCATGGGTTTCCCAAACTTCAAAAGTGGGGAGTGATACATTGCAAATGTATCTATAATTTTTGATGTTCCATGCTTGGTTTTATCTACTTTCTTGTGTTTTGTCCACACTTTGGAGTAATTTTCATATGATTTCTTGGACCAACCTATTAACAAGAGCCACAGTGCCAGCTACCTGTTTTCTGCTGTTTTTGCTTCCAGGAATGTCAGAAAATGAATATTCTCGGAATTGGACGGGACAAAAGCCAAAGTGCCTATTTTTTCAGAAGACATCTGATGCCAGAATACGAGACGAAGACGGGCTGGGGGCCGGCCACACCAGCTGGCCGTGCGGCTAGGCCTGGCCCACGCCAGGGGGTGGTCTGGCCGACCCCAGCACCCCCTCGGCCTCTCCTTCTGCCTATATATTGCCCTCGGGACCAAAAACCTAAGTACCCGATCAAAAATCCACGAAAAAGTCTGTAGCCGCCGTCATCTCCATCCCTAGATCAGGAGGGATCTGAAGCTCTTCCTGGCACCCTGCCGGAGAGGGTAATTCACCCTGGAGGCCTTCTTCATCATCATGCAAGCCTCCGGTGTGATGCGTGAGTAGTTCATCTCTGGACTACGGGTCCATGTAGTAGCTAGATGGTTGGTTCTCCTCATTTGTGCTTTCATGTCTAGATCTTGTGAGCTCCGTTCATGATCAAGATCATCTATTTGTAATTATGCATGTTGTGTTTGCGGGGATCTGATGGATATTGAGATGCTATTTCAGATTGATTATTGATTCTATCATGTCTTTGTTATTTGTGATCTTGCATGCCTTCCGTTGTTAGTAGCTATCTTGGCCAAGTAGATGCTAGCAACTCCAAGAGTTAGTATTTATGCTCGATAGTGGGTTCATGCCTCTGGTAATCTGGGGAAGTGACAGAAATCTCTAAGGTACTAGATGTGATGTTGCTACTAGGGAGAAAACAACAATGCTTTGTTCATAGAACAATCGTATTGTTTACTTTACACACAATTCATAAAGCAATAATCTGTTGCTTGCAACTTAATACTGGAGGGGGTTCGGATGATAACCTGAAGGTGGATTATTAGTCATAGATGCAATTGGATGGCGGTCTATGTATAATGTTGTAATGCCCAATCAAGTTCCAAAGGAGTCAAGATGATTAGTATATGCATGTATTGCTTTCTCGATGTTTGTCAATTGCCCCGCTGTAATTTGTTCACCCAGCATGTTATCTATCTTAAGGAGAGCCACCTCTAGTGAACTATGGATCCCGGTCCTTTCTTTTACATACAATCTACAAACTGTTTACTACTTTGTGTTTACTTTCTGCAAACTATTACTTCCTTCCATTCGATACGTTTAATCCTTTGTTTTTAGCAAAACCGGTGAGATTGACAACCTCATCGCAAGTTGGGGGCAAAGTTCTGTGGTTGTGTTGTGTAGGTCTCCACGTTGCTACTAGCACCGGTAGTGCGCCCTACCAAGGCTCAGCTAGCAACACCTTTGGGGTGTTTCCTTGCTCCTACTAGTTCGATTAAACCTTGGTTTCATAACTGAGGGAAACTTACTGTTGTGCTCATCATACCTTCCTCTTGGGGTTCCCCAACGAGCTCCACATCAACACCGAGCCATCAAGTATTTTTATGGTGCCGTTGTCGGGGAGTCAAGGACATCTTCACAAGGGGAGTCCCTCATAACCAATCTCTTTACTTTGTTATTTTTGTTTTACTTAGTGTCTTTTTGTTTTGTTTGCTTGTTTTGTTATCAAAAACACACACAAAAATTAGTTTTACAAGTTTGCGTTCTTTATTGAAAACACACAAAAATGACTACTCTTGAAAACACTAAGTTGTGTGACTTCACTAGCACCAACAACAATGATTTTATGAGCACACCTATTGCTCCAGTTGTGCCTGAAGCACCTTTCTTTGAGATAAAACCTGCTTTACTCAATCTTGTTATGAGAGAACAATTTTCTGGTATTGGTAATGAAGATGCTGCTGCCCATCTAAATAACTTTGTTGAACTTTGTGAGATGCAAAAGCATAGGGATATAGATGGTTATATTATTAAGATGAAATTGTTTCCTTTCTCTTTGAGAGGAAAAGCTAAAGAATGGTTGAATTCCTTAACTAGGAATAGTATTGATTCTTGGACTAAATGCAAAGATGCTTTCATTGGAAAATACTATCCACCTGCTAATATTATATCTATGAGAAGTGAAATAATGAAGTTTAAACAATCTGATAATGAACATGTTGCTCAAGCTTGGGAAAGAATGAAATCTTTGGTTAAGAATTGTCCCACTCATGGACTGACTGCTTGGATGATCATCCAAACCTTTTATGCAGGATTGAACTATTCTTCAAGGAACCTATTTGACTCTGGTACTAGAGGTACATTTATGACCATTACTTTGGGTGCTGCAACAAAGCTTCTAGATAATATGATGGTTAACTACTCTGAATGGCATACTAAGAGAGCTCCACAAGGTAAGAAGGTAAATTTTGTTGAGGAAACCACCTCCTTGAGTGATAAGATTGATATTATTATGTCTATGCTTGTTAATGGGAAAGCCCATATTGATCCAAATAATGTTCCTTTAGCCTCTTTGGTTGCTCAAGAAGAGCAAGTTGATGTGAACTTCATAAGAAATAACAATTTTGGCAATAATGCTTATAGGAATAATTTTGGTAACAACAATTATAAGCCTTATCCCAACAATGGTAATGCTTACAGAAATTCCTATAACAATAATAGGAGTGCTCCCTCTGAACTTGAAGTTATGCTTAAAGACTTTATTAGTAAGCAAACTACTTACAATAAAACTACTGAGGAAAAACTCTCTAATGCTGAAAGAAATATAGTATCTTTGGCTGAAGCTCAATCTTCTTTGAATAAAATGGCTACTAAACCTGAAACTAATGATAATCCCTTTGCAGCCACTAATGTCATACAAGTAAGAATTGATGAAAATGTTAGACTATTAGCTGAATTACATGCTAAGTGGGAAAGAGAAGATGAAATTGCTAGAAACATTAGTGTTTCTACTATCACTACCACTAGTGTTGAGGCTAGTAATAGTTCTACTACTTTAGATGATAAATTTGATTTTGATCTTGATGGTTGCAATATCTCTGAAGTTATTAAGTTCCTACAAAAGCTTGCTAAAAGTCCTAATTGCTAGTGCTATGAACATGGCCTTTACAAAACACATTACTGATGCTCTCATAAAGATTAAAGAAGAAAAGATCAAACATAAAGCTTATATTCCTATAAAACAAGAATATGGTTGGGAACCCATCATTAATATGAAAGTGAATGACTTTGATTTTAAAGCTTTATGTGATCTTGATAGTAGTGTTTCTATTATGCCTAGAAGGATTTATGATATGCTTGATTTGCAACCACTTGAAGATTGTTATTTGAATGTCCCACTTGATGATAATGCTAAAAAGAAACTCATGGGGAGTCTTAATGATGTTCTTATTATGGTTAAAAATGCCTATGTCCCCGTTGATTTCTATGTTTTGGATGTTGAATACAATGCTTCTTGTCCTATTACTTTGGGAAGACCTTTTCTTAGAACTGTTGGTGCCATTATTGATATGAAAAAGGCACCATTAAATATCAACTCCCACTCAAGAAAGGTATAGAACACTTCCCTAAGAAGAGATAGAAGATTTCTTTTTCCTCTCATATGCAAAATTTGCTCTTAATGCTTCTTCATTTGAGAACACTTGATTCTTTTTCTTGGTTCTTACGCCTAACTTAAAGGCGTTAAAGAAAAGTACTTATTGGAAGATAACCCAAAAGTTTTAGATGAGTCTTGGAAATTATTACTTCAGTAATAACCGCTCCTTATCCTTTTTATTTTCTTTTTGTGCCAAGAGTAACCTCTAATGAGAGAGAAGTAATGATTGGGAAAGTTGCTGTCCCGAAATAGATTTCTGTGCTTCACCGTAAAAATTCGTGTAAAATCTCTTAACGTCATTTTGAGGCGTGAATTTTTTTTTCTTCTGCCCCAGGTTGTTATCTAACTTTCGTTAGTTCAAGACGTTTTGATTTGAGCAACAGAAGGTCTTCGAAAAAATTCGTCTTTACCTGCTGGTCTGTTTTGACAGATTTCTGCCATTTTCTGCATTTGCTTCTTGTTGGTTCCTTTTTGCGTTCTTTTGGGGAATTGAGCTTATTGAGGGAATTGCTTAAGTAGCTAGTGTTCTAATGGAAGTTTATTGATGTTAGAACTAAACCTTAAGACCTATTATCTTGAGTGCACTAATGTTGCTAATAAAGATTGTGTGAAGTTTTGTATTAAGGAAAAATTTCAGGTGTATGGAAGGAATGAGTAACGAGACGAAGGATGGACTAAATCTCAAGCTTGGGGATGCCACGCATGTCACCCCAAGAAATATCCAAGAAGTACAAGCGTCAAAGCTTTGGGATGCCCAAGGCATCCCCATCTTCATCAATAAAAATCCTAGGTTTCTTCCAAACGCTTCATTTTTATTGTTTCATGCACAGTTGTGTTGTTCTAGGAGCGTCTTCTTTTTCATTTTCGTTTTGGTTTTTCATTTGCTTGGTTTGCTTAGTTTGCTAAATAAATTGGTTGGACCCCCTCTTTCATACATTGGTTTTCAAATAGTTTGGTTTGGTTTGGAAAAGAGTAGGAAAGTTCATGCTTAAGTGTTAAAGAGAGCTTGTTTTTTACTGTGGTCTATGCTTTGTCATGCCATGCTTGATATTGTTTTGGCTTTATGCTTAGTATTATTTGCTGTAGCATGAATTGTCATAAACAATTGAGATTGCTTAATGTGCCTTGGATGAATCATGCGTTGTTTTAGCATATTAAAGCATAGTATTGTGGTATTCTCCTTTGATGCTTTATTTGGGTTGACTTGGCACATGCTCACACCATGTTATGACTATCTCAAGTCACCATAGCCTTTATGATCCTTTAGTTTTCAACTTGTAGTATCACTTTATGCTTTGATCAATGATGTTTTGTCGCTCTGCATGATTATGGCCATTATTGCTCTCTTAGTTTGTCGCTCTCAGTCTTTTGCTAGCCTCCACAACCAAGTATGAGTTCCACTCATGCATCCAACTCCCTAAACCAAGTTATTCCAAAGAGTCCACCATACCTACCTATTAGCATATGCTATTACAAGTATATTCATGCTTTTGTTTACCTTTCAAATTAAACTTGTTATGAGAAAACTAGTGATTAAAGCTCTCACGAACTTGATGGCACACTTTACTTTTTTGCATCTAATAAACTTGAACCATTGGGTCCTTCTTTGTTGTGTATATGCTTGTGCTTTATAAGTTGAAGTTTGCATAACCATGTATCATGGGGAACACTTTCAACATTGCACTTGTACTTTGTACCCCGTTGATATCATGTTCTTTTGTTTATGGATCCCGGTGGTGTGAAATAAAAGTGGAACTTGTAAGATCATGGAGTTTGTATATGTGTTAGAGTAATGCCTAGGCTGGTAGCCTAAGCCATGCCTAATCATGGTGGAAACTTGCAGCATCACCATAATGAGCACTCTATGAAGCATCCTTAATAAAAAACCTATGCAAATAGCAAATAAAAAGATTGCTGAGATGCTCATTGTCTGCTTGCCTTGTCATTTTGATTATGGGATAGCTCATGTATCATGTGCAAGGGGTACCCCGTTGGCAGTTCTTTATGATACATATGTACTTACAATGACAAGAGCTTACTTGTAACTAAAGTTGAGTAGCATGAGGATCGGACTTCGTAAGTAAGGGGCATGAGATTTCGGTTTATAACTTGTCAAGCATATCCTCTTAGTTGTGTCACTTTAACCTTAATCACCTTCAAGATGCTTATGATAGGGGCAATGAGAGCTGAAAGCTATAAGTACCATAATTTTTGGAAGCTCTTTATGAGACTTGAATCCCTACTTCCTTCTATGAAGGCATTTCTTCCACCATTATATTTAATCCCCACCTTCTACCTTTATGCACTTACTTTGAGAGCATAGTGGCCATTCTTAGTTCTATGTGCATTATACCAAGACTAGTTGATTGATGCATAACTTGATATTGCTTGTTTTAAACTATTTGTATCTAGTCACTCTTATGAACTTTGAAGGTGTCCTATGCATTTATATTTGCTACTCTATGAGGGACAAGCGGAATGCTATTATGCTATATTTTCTTTATGTGAAACAAACAAACGTCTTGCAAAGCATTGTTATTCATGAATCTTTTGTTTGTGCCTTTTCATGTTGCATCATAGTTTGTTTGTCTTATTGCTAGAACCTTGTCTTTCATGTTATGATTGAAGTACTATGATCCCAGCTTTGAATGTTTTACAAATACTTTGGTCAAGTCTTTGATGGTGCATGTCACCTCAAAAATTATTCTTTCTTTTTATCACTTACCTACTCGAGGACGAGAAGGAGTTAAGCTTGGGGATGTTGATACATTGCAAATGTATCTATAATTTTTGATGTTCCATGCTTGGTTTTATCTACTTTCTTGTGTTTTGTCCACACTTTGGAGTACTTTTCATATGGTTTCTTGGACTAACCTATTAACAAGAGCCACAGTGTTAGCTGCCTGTTTTCTACTGTTTTTGGTTCCAGGAAAGTCAGAAAATGAATATTCTCGAAATTGGACGGGACAAAAGCCAAAGTGCCTATTTTTCCGGAAGATATCTTATGCCAGAATACGAGACGAAGAAGGGTTGGGGGCCAGCCACACCACCTGGCCACGTGGCCAGGCCTGGCCCGCGCCAGGGGGTGGTCTGGCCGACCCCAGCACCCCCTCGGCCTCTCCTTCCGCCTATATATTGTCCTCGGGACCAAAACCCTAAGTACCCGATCAAAAATCCACGAAAGAGTCTGTAGCCGCCGTCATCTCCATCCCTAGATCGGGAGGGATCTAAAGCTCTTCCCGGCACCCTGCTGGAGAGGGGAATTCACCCTGGAGGCCTTCTTCATCATCATGCAAGCCTCCGGTGTGATGCGTGGGTAGTTCATCTCTGGACTACGGGTCCATGTTGTAGATAGATGGCTGGTTCTCCTCCTTTGTGCTTTCATGTCTAGATCTTGTGAGCTCCATTCATGATCAAGATCATCTATTTGTAATTCTGCATGTTGTGTTTGCGGGGATCTGATGGATATTGAGATTCTATTTCAGATTGATTATTGATTCTATCATGTCTTTGTTATTTGTGATCTTGCATGCTTTCCGTTTTTAGTAGCTATCTTGGCCAAGTAGATGCTAGCAACTCTAAGAGTTAGTATTTATGCTCGATAGTGGGTTCATGCCTCTGGTAATCTGGGGAAGTGACAGAAATCTCTAAGGTACTAGATATGTTGTTGCTACTAGGGAGAAAACAACAATCCTTTTTTCATAGAACAATCGTATTGTTTACTTTACACGCAATTCGTAAAGCAATAATCTGTTGCTTGCAACTTAATACTGGAGGGGGTTCGGATGATAACCTGAAGGTGGATTATTAGTCATAGATGCAGTTGGATGGCGGTCTATGTATAATGTTGTAATGCCCAATCAAGTTCCAAAGGAGTCAAGATGATTAGTATATGCATGTATTGCTTTATCGATGTTTGTCAATTGCCCCGCTGTAATTTGTTCACCCAGCATGTTATCTATCTTAAGGAGATCCACCACTAGTGAACTATAGATCCCGGTCCTTTCTTTTACATACAATCTACAAATTGTTTACTACTTTGTGTTAACTTTCTGCAAACTATTACTTCCTTCCATTCGATACGTTTAATCCTTTGTTTTTAGCAAAACTAGTGAGATTGACAACCTCGTCGCAAGTTGGGGGCAAAGTTCTGTGGTTGTGTTGTGCAAGTCTCCACGTTGCTACTAGCACCGATAGTGCGCCCTACCAAGGCTCATCTAGTAACACCTTTGGGGTGTTTCCTTGCTCCTACTGGTTCGATTAAACCTTGGTTTCATAACTGAGGGAAACTTACTGCTGTGCTCATCATACCTTCCTCTTGGGGTTCCCCAATGAGCTCCACATCAACACCGAGCCATCAGGGAGTCATAAGGCATACCTCTCATGTTTGGTTCCACTTCTCTCTTCCCTTTTTATTTGCTTCTTGGAAACTCGAAGTTAATCACTCTTCCTACAAATACATGAGAACCTCGAGGCGAAAAGAAAAGAAAGAGGGAAAACAAAGATAAATGGAAAAATCTTTTTCCTATTTTTAAAAGAGGGAATTAATGAATAGAAAATTGGTGGCAAAGCTCGGCTAGAAAATATCGAAAGCAAATAAAAATAACTAAAGATAAAGTGTTGGAGAAACCAACACGAGTGCTTATAAACTCGAATTAAAACATAACCTCGAAATAAATAAAAGCAAACGAACGCCAAACAAAGATAATGAGGAAACTTCCCCAAGCTTAGGCTTTTGCAAGCCCTTCAAATTATTGTGGTGGCGAGAAAAAGTTGGAACTCCAATTCGGAAATTGAGTTGATAAATTACTAATTGATTCTCGGAGGTTCAAGGAGAGTTTTTGCATTCTCTCCACAGTTCCTCCAAGTTCTTGGAAGTCTTGGTATGTAGCGAACTAGGTTGGTGGCTGCTCCTCTTGATAAGGAACTTCTTGCTCCTCTTCTTGGTCCTCATCCTCATGCGGAATCTCCTCCTCGGGTTGGTGTTGCTCAACCTGCAAGTCATATAGCAAACATCCTTCCTTGATAGAGAAAAGACCATTACGCATAGGAGCGAGGTAGAGACTCCCATCTCCAGCAATATGCAGATAATAAACACCACCTCTCCTTGTGAGCATTCCACAAACTTTTAAAGTAGAGAAACCAACATGTCGCTCACCTAGCACAGGTTGCAACTCACCTAGGTTGATGCCTAGGGCAATGATAAGCATGGTGATGACGCCTCCACCTATGATTGGTCCTTGGCTTTGGGAAGATTGATGCTCCAGGTAGCGCACAAGGATTGCGCCCAAGTTGAGTGAAAAGTTCGTGATGTTGAAAGAAGCCTTTGTGAGGACTAAGATGTCCTCATTGAGTCTCGTGATGAAGTCATTAGAAATACCAAGTTGATTCAATATAATGGGGCAAGCACACTTGGTTGCCTTCACTTCTCGGTTCTTGATCCTGTTGAAGCGATCACGTTAGAGCTTATTCCTGAACCGTATCCCCATGCGTTCTTGAGCGACAGCCCGAGAAGTGCTAGCGGCGGCATGAGCACGAGTTTGGCTCCTTGTGTTCATCATCTAAAATACAAGGAAAGATAAAAGTAAAACTTTTTGATCCAACGATAATAAGCATAACATATTCCTCATCATAGCACACTAAAGAATCCCCTCAAAGTAATAATCTAGGAAAGAGAATCATGGAAATAGTTCATAGTAGGTCTTTGTAACACCCCAAATATCAACCCTATCTGGAACTGCTACACATACTTTAAACACTTCTCATACCGGTACAAAACTACAAATTTCAGCAGAGTCTCCTTTCTTTGAGGGGACATCAACGGCAACAAAATAATAAAGCACGACTAATTTTATCGAATTCCCATGACTACACGGTTCAACGAGACCAAGTAAAAAATCTCATATCCAATATGTCTCTCAATGTCCCACTTGGTAGCCCCAAAATATGAATCAATCCTTACGGTAAAGAGTAAGCCAAGAGATATCTGGAATGTGGTTAACTACTCTATTTAAACAGTATTGTAGTGTGTGAAAGTAGTGTGTCTATAATATAAAGGTGCTACTCCTAGTCTCATGCATGTCGTCCTCGGTGGTACCTAAAAATATAGAAGCCACAAGGAAGAGTATAAAATACTCAGCAAGTACATAAAGAAATAATAAACGTTGCATAAAACGCCACACTAACAATTATCCTATAACATATGTCATGGTGCAATGAATGCTCTGTATGCCAATATGCTCTTTGCTTTCTCTTTTCTTTTGCGTATACCAGTATCGCTCGAGTGGATACCCGTCCGCATCCACCCACTCCAACTTGTGGAGGTTGGCGACAATGTGGGACTCGTTCCAACATCGATGGTCTCAAGGTGTCTACCTCAGTAGAACACAACACTATGTTTTATCTTTAACATGCTATGCAAGAATGGAAGTGCAACTGTATCATTCGCTAAACTATATCCTTTCTTGTATCCTTTTCATCTCCATACATATAATCAATATATAATAGCACGAAATAAAAACAAGTGCTAAAAATAGTCGAACGAAGGGAATCATGCAAATTATTATTCCGATATGCACTTGCCTCAATCGTGGGGCATGAACTGTAAATTGTAGGGTTTCAAACTTGAAGCACCAACACCTGTTATAGAAACATGTATTACACTCAAATCAATTTAGGTCGTCATGTCAAAATCCCATAAGCAAAATATCATATATATATATATATATATATATATATATATATATATATATATATATATCCTTCACAAATGTATTCAAGTAACAACCCAAAGTCCAAGCACTACTGGTAAAATTGAACCATAAAAACTCGTTGCCGATATGACCAGACTACCATTTTATTTCTTTAATTGTCACTACTAGAGGAAACATCAGGAGCAAAGCTATTGTGCAAGGGGGTTGGAGGAAACACGATCACAAGAATACTAGACTTGTCCGGCACATGCTAGTGTCTTACCGTGTCTCATATTAGTATGTGGTTGAATCGACTTTCCATAGGCTGACATGTCGCAGAAGTCTACCGCACT
Source organism: Avena sativa (assembly GCA_916181665.1). Lineage (NCBI taxonomy): Eukaryota > Viridiplantae > Streptophyta > Magnoliopsida > Poales > Poaceae > Avena > Avena sativa. The sequence goes on along the minus strand of OV702289.1, from coordinate 533,463,033 downwards.
AAATAAAAAAACTACAGAATTAGAACACTACAAGGTGACTGATAGGACTCCGGAATTCTGGGCAGCTAAAACCAATCTCAATGTGATACATGTTTGACGGAAGATTGTTCCCAGGAAGCCACGAGGTAGACCCGGAAATTATCGCAGAATGCTAGAAGGTGTGGGATTAGAGAACCTGACACGTTCTGAAATTTTCCAGCGAGATGCAAGTACATCTCAACCTGCCGTAGGCCAGCCTTGCTAGTAGCTGCATCAAAATTCCATTTTCTTTCTACCAAGCACAACCTCTGATACAACATGTGGTCCAGACCAAAGACTATAAAGGAGATACCCCTCACATGACTGCCTCGATTCAGATAAAAACAATCTTCTATGGCCTCACTAGCAGAAGAGCATGGCAACAATTGCATACATGTCCGCCTATCAGTTATTGGGGAGAGGTTTCCACGCAGCGGAGGTGCAGCCGAGACAGGCACGTTTGTGCAGAGCAGCGGCGGCGACGATCCGATGGCAGTGACATCGCAGAACAAGAGGATGCTGCGGCGGTGGAGACCACGAGTCCACAACACGGCGGTGGACTGGGGTATGGGTGCTAGATAAGGTTAGGTCACAGAGTTAGCGACAACTCCCTCAACTAAACTGAACAGGCAGGACAGCTGGGCTGTACAGGCCGACTCAGTTACAAAAATCCCAGCCTAGTTTGTTCCCTCGTTTCCTCATGTTTGTCCAGCTTACCAAGTCCTAGTCCAGAGATAATGCTAACACGTGATAGAGTAAGAGGTAATTTCTACATACCCCTAAGAAATAGTCATCCACTTGTTTTCTTCATTTTTTTCTAACTTCTCGTAGTCAGGTCAAAATTACGTATCACCCTCAACTCATCTATTCTCCAAGAGATTAAATAAGCTAAAAAGATAATATAAAAAATTGGGATATTACATTATTACCCCCTTAAACAGAATTAGCCCCCGAATTCTTTCTCGTTTTACTATTTGCAAAACTAAGAGATAACAGGATGCATCACATATCAGCAACTAACAATTCTGGGTATTGACATGCATGCAGGAGCCTGAAGCTCCCGTATCTGCTCATGGTTGGTTTGTTGCGAGCAAAGGAAGTTCACATACTTTAGTATCCTATATGCCTCGTCACTCTCTTAAACTCTTCCACTATTCTCACAGAACGATACTCCAAGATTAAATCTAGCCTAGTCATAATTTTTCTCCTCAGTCATCCAACATTCTAGATCATGAAAAAGCTTCCGCGACATTTGGAACATATTTAGCACACCTTTCGTCAACTCAAACAACTATGAATGGTATCTTCATGTCTCATGACACAACAATGAAAGGTCTAGTATACCCTGGAAAAAGGTTTCCTTTGATATTAAACCTCATAACATTTTTAGTAGGTGACACCCTTAACTATACTTCTCCATCTACTAGCAATTCCATAACCATTTTGAGTCAATGTAGCAGACATCATGTGTTTTCTAATATCAACGACCCTCTTAGTGTTGAACCTAGTCTGGTCAGAGCACTACCTTCTATCCCACAAACATTCCAATGAAGTGGAGGTTTACACCTCCTCACAAAGCTTCATATACTAGCCCGATCGTCATTATTATAAATAAACTCCAAGAGTGGTAAATGATCTTCCTAGATTTCTTGCCAAGAGAGGACACAACACCTCAAATGTCTTCTAGAGTTCTGATTGTACGAGAATATGAAATAAAAAAATGTCATATAAGTCTCAACAGCGAAGAAAAGAGCCCTACAAGCTCACCTAGAACTTCAATACAAACTTAGCATCTCTACCGCAATCAATATTTTTATGAATCTCATGCAACCATACTATATCTTGCACATATATTTATGGCAAACTTCCTGAATCCTCAAAACGCCCTCCATTGGATACCTTTATGGCAAACCAAGAAAGAAAACATCCATAATCGCATTTATATTGAACTCTCCATTTCTACCTTCTTGAATCCTCTCACACACTTGCTATAGAAGTTGATCATTTTGTTGTGCCTCTTTCACTCTATTTGGAATAGCCAAGTAAAGGATGAATTATGTGCTATGACTAAGAGCTCGTCCAAGATAAAATTCGCCCTCCCTTAGCTATACTCAATGAAGATGTCATAGTCCTTTTATCAATTCTAGCTACTATTTTGTGTGAAGAGGTATTTGGGACACTTATGATACATAAAAATATCACAAGATTCTCCACAAATATAATGCCTCCATAAATCTAGTGTAAAGACCACAAGTGCAATTTCTAGATCATTAGTGCACTAATTGTTTTTTTTCAATTCCTTACAAGCATGAGTAATAACCTTTCCATTCTGCCTGACAACATCACACACATGACCTAAATAAGTCACATTTGAAAATCCAAAGTCACATTTTATTAGCTTTGCACAATTTTTTTGTCAAAGTCTCAAGCACAAATCTCAAAGGGCGTTCATTTTCTTATTCTATCTCCAAATAAATAAGGATACCATCAATGAACTCTACTCCAAAGTTATCAAGGAACCAGTATTTCATACTATTCATTGCCTCCATAAAGATGGAAGGGGAATCTATAAGGAAACTCTTTTTCACATTACCCATACCTAGTGGAAAGGCAGTCTTCCCTAACTTCATGTTCCCGCACACAAATCTTGGATAACACAACTCCATTCAAATGATCAAACAAAGTCCTCGATGCGGCGCAATGGATTAGTTTACAGTTGTTGCATTAGCACGGTAATCCACATGCTTTTGTCAACTAACATCCCTCTTGGCTATAAAAAAACTCTTCCCTGCTTGAGACCCTGCACCGAAACAAACCCTAGGAAAGCATATCATCCAATTGCTTCTTCAATTCTCCTTGAAATGGTCATGACAAGCGATAAGGAGACACAGTAGTAGGTCTATAGACGGGAATAAGATTGAAGTGAAAATACACACCCCTCTATCAAAGAACTTGGAAACATCTAGTAAGTCATGAAATCCTTACGAATAATGTGAATGCTACCTGAGCATTGAATGCTCAACATTCTAAAACTTGGAACATGACTAGAGAACACCGCATAACCCTTCTTAAGCTCTCATGGTGGTCAATAGACGATATCTATGATATGGTACCATAAAATCAACAAAGGGTTTAGCCTCACCGCATCTCCTACACTTGGCAGAGGTTGCCTCTACAACATGTGGAAAAATATACCATTCTATGGTTCTAGCTGCACACTGTCGTCTCACATTCAATTAACAAAAAGGCACAAAAAGATTCACCACTCCAACACACAAGGGGAAATAATAAGGGTAATTGGTATGGGGGACAATCCATCCCGCACCCAAACTATGAACTCTGTAGCTGAAATAGTGAATCCGCAGCACTGACACTTGGCCATCCTCACTCGCATTGCAAATAGAATTCATGGGCACGGACCAAAGGTTAGAGGTCGACACCCATCTATCGTTTTTTGCAAAGCCACTAGAAGAATATAACCTATCGATCTTTCAAGAACAATCAGGGTTGCGGGTACTAGACACACTTTAGAAGAATAAAGCAACACTTCAAGGATATAAGACTTGATCTAGAAAACTATCACTTACGGGGATATAGGAAAGGTAAGCATCTCACATAAATAGCTACTAACGAAAAGGCTTTCGGAAATAAAAAATTTGGAAGAACAACTCAGTTGCCTTTAATGAGAATATTGTGTTCATTATTATTTATTCTCAAGAAGGGTGAGAAGGAACACCAACAAATTTGAATGAGGTAGACACCATACAGAGATTGGGACAAATAGAAGTGTTAACTCTGAAACACTAATAGTCAGTGAGAAGGGAGTTTGAATTACATAATTGAAAATACTTCACAAACAAGGAAAATAACCTACCACCGATAACCCCTCTACTAGCTAATGGTGCACAAACTAGGCGAGGTGCCAACACTGATAATTCCTCCACCAGATGATGGTCATCAAACCAAGCGAAGTACAGGGGATGCCTACCAAAGAATAGGTGATTAAGAATAAGGAATCTAGGTGAATTTTTTTGTTTAGGAGACATGGAAGAGCTTCTCCTATTGATTTGATTCCAGACAAGTCTTCATAACAATAGGCTATCTACTTTATGACTACACCAGCAATGTATCGAATGTAGCTTTATTATTTTGAAAACCAATTACCTTGTGCACCGTACAAACTTCAGTCTCAAACATATTTAGCACACCTTTCGTCAACTCATATTTAGCATGAAAATGCTTCCGCGACATTTGGAACATATTTAGCACACCTTTCGTCAACTCAAACAACTATGAATGCTATCTTCATGTCTCATGACACAACAATGAAAGGTCTAGTATACCCTGGAAAAAGGTTTTCTTTGATATTAAACCTCATAACACTTTTAGTAGGTGACACCCTTAACTATACTTCTCCATCTACTAGAAATTCCATAACCATTTCGAGTCAATGTAGCAGACATCATGTGTTTTCTAATATCAACGACCCTCTCAGTGTTTGTCAACTAACGTGTGCTAAATAATGTCTACCTCAGTAGAGCACAACACTGTGTTTTATCTTTAACATGCTATGCAAGAATGCAAGTGCAACTGTATCATTCGCTAAACTATATATCCTTTCTTGTATCTTTTTCATCTCCATACATATAATCAATATATAATAGCACGAAATAAAAACAAGTGCTAAAAATAGTCGAACAAAGGGAATCATGCAAAGTATTATCTCGATATGCACTTGCCGTGGGGCATGAGCCGTGAATTGTAGGGTTTCAAACTTGAAGCACCAACACCTATTATAGAAACATGTATCATACTCAACTCAATTTACATCGTCATGTCAAAAGCCCATAAGCAAAATATCTCTCTCTCTCACACACACACACACACACACACACACACACACACACACACATATATATATATATATATATATATATATATATATATATATATATATATATATATATATATATATATCCTTCACAAATGTATTCAAGTAACAACCCAAAGTCCAAGTACTACTGATAAAATTGAACCATAAAAACCCGCTGCTGATATGACCAGACTACCATTTTATTTCTTTAATTGTCACTACTAGAGGAAACATCAGGAGCAAAGCTATTGTGCAAGGGGGTTGGAGGCAACACGATCACAAGAATACTAGACTTGTCTAGCACATGCTAGTGTCTCACCGTGTCTCATATTAGCATGTGGTTGAATCGATTTTCCTTAGGCTGACATGTCGCAGAAGTCTACCGCACTAAATTAAAAAACTACAGAATTAAAACACTACAAGGTGACTGATAGCACTCCAAAATTCTGGGCAGCTAAAACCAGTCTCAATGTGCTACATGTTTGACTGAAGATTGTTCCCAAGAAGCCACGAGGTAGACCCGGAAATTATCACAGAATGCTAGAAGTTGTAGGATTAGAGAACCTGACATTTTCTGAAATTTCCAGCGAGATGCAAGTACATCTCAACCTGCTGTAGGCCAACCTTGCTAGTAGCTACATCAAAATTCCATTTTCTTTCTACCAAGCACAACCTCTGATACAACATGCGACCCAGACCAAAGACTATAAAAGAGATACCCCTCACTTGACTGCCTCGATTCAAATAAAAACAATCTTCTATGGCCTCGCTAGCAGAAGAGCATGGCAACAATTGCATACATGTCCGCCTATCAGTTATTGGGGAGAGGTTTCCACGCAGCGGCGGCGCAGCCGAGACAGGCACGTCTGTGCAGAGCAACGCCGGCGATGATCCGATGGCAGCGACGTCGCAGAACAAGAGGATGCTGCAGCGGTGGAGATCACGAGTCCACAACACGGCGCCGGACTGTGTAGAGCAGCGGTGGCGATGATCCGATGGCAGCGACGTTGCAGAACAAGAGGATGTTGCGACGGAGATCACGAGTCCACAACACGGCGGCGGACTAGGGTATGGGTGCTGGATAAGGTTAGGTCACAGAGTTAGCGACGACTCCCTCAACTAAACTGAACAGGCAGGACAGCTGGGCTGTACGGGCTGACTTAGTTACAAAAATCCCAGCCTAGTCTGTTCCCTCGTTTCCTCATGTTTGTCCAGCTTACCAAGTCCTAGTCCAGAGATAATGCTAACATGTGATAGAGTAAGAGGTAATTTCTACATACCCCTAAGAAATAGCCATCCACTTGTTTTCTTTATTTTTTTCTAACTTCACGTAGTTAGGGCAAAATTATGTATTACCCTCAACTCATCTATCCTCCAAGAGATTAAATAAGCTAAAAAGATAATATAAAAAATTGGGATATTACATTATTACCCCCTTAAACAGAATTCGCCCCCGAATTCTTTCTCGTTTACTATTTGCAAAACTCAGAGATAACAGGTTAAAACACAATCATGCATCACATATCAACAACTAACAATTCTGGGTATTGACATGCATGCAGGAGCCTGAAGCTCCCGTATCTGCTCATGGTTGGTTTGTTGCGAGCAAAGGAAGTTCACATACTTTAGTATCCTATATGCCTCGTCACTCTCTTAAACTCTTCCACTATTCTCACAGAACGAATACTCCAAGGTTAAATCTAGCCCAGTCCTAATTTTTCTCCTCAGTCATCCAACATTCTAGATCATGAAAATGCTTCCGCGACATTTGAAACATATTTAGCACACCTTTCGTCAACTCAAACAACTATGAATGCTATCTTCATGTCTCATGACACAACAATGAAGGTCTAGTATACCCTGGAAAAAGGTTTCCTTTGATATTAAACCTCATAACACTTTTAGTAGGTGACACCCTTAACTATACTTCTCCATCTACTAGAAATTCCATAACCATTTCGAGTCAATGTAGCAGACATCATGTGTTTTCTAATATCACCGACCCTCTCAGTGTTGCATTAGCACGGTAATCCACATGCTTTTGTCAACTAACATCCCTCTTGGCTATAAAAAACTCTTCCCTGCTTGAGACCCTGCACCGAAACAAACCCTAGGAAAGCATATCATCCAATTGCTTCTTCAATTCTCCTTGAAATGGTCATGACAAGCGATAAGGAGACACAGTTGTAGGTCTAGAGACGGGAATAAGATTGAAGTGAAACTACACACCCCTCTATCAAAGAACTTGGAAACATCTAGTAAGTCATGAAATCCTTACAAATAATGTGGATGATGCCTGAGCATTGAATGCTCAACATTCTAAAACTTGGAACATGACTAGAGAACATCGCATAACCCTTCTTAAGCTCTCATGGTGGTCAATAGATGATATCTATGATATGGTACCATAAAATTAACAAAGGGTTTAGCCTCACCGCATCTCCTACATTGGCAGAGGTTGCCTCTACTACATGTGGAAAAAATATACCATTCTATGATTCTGGCTGCACACCGCCGTCTCGCATTCAATTAAGGAAAAGGCACAGAAAGATTCACCACTCAAACACACAAGGGAAAATAATAAGGGTAGTTGGTATGGGGGCCAATCCATCCCGCACCCAAACTATGAAATATGTAGCTGAAATAGCGAATCCGCAACACTGACACTTGGCCATCCTCACTCGCATTGCAAAAAGAATTCATGGGCACAGACCAAAGGTTAGAGGTCGACACCCATCTATCGTTTTTGCAAATCCCCTAGAAGAATCTAACCTATCGATCTTTCAAGAACACTCAGGGTTGCGGGTACTAGACACACTTTAGAAGAATAAAGCAACACTTCAAGGATACAAGACTTGATCTAGAAAACTATCACTTTCGGGGATATAGGAAAGGTAAGCATCTCACATAAATAGCTACTAACGATATAAATAGCTTCTAACGAAAAGGCTTTCGGAAAAAAAATTTGGAAGAACAACTTGGTTGCCTTTAAGGAGAATATTGTGTTCATCGTTCTTTATTCTCAAGAAGGGTGAGAAGGAACACCAACAAATTTGAATGAGGTAGACAGCATATAGAGATTGGGACAAATAGAAGTGTTAACTCTGGAACACTAATAGTCATAATAGTCAGTGAGAAGGGAGTTTGAATGACATAATTGAAAATACTTCACAAACAAGGAAAATAACCTACCACTAATAACTCCTCTACTAGCTAATGGTGCACAAACTAGGCGAGGTGCCAACACTGATAATTCCTCCACCAGATGATGGTCATCAAACCAAGCGAAGTACAGGGGATGCCTACCAAAGAATAGGTGATTAAGAATAAGGAATCTAGGTGAAAATTGTTGTTTAGGAGACATCGATACAGGGAAGAGCTTCTCCTATTGATTTGATTCCAGACAAGTCTTCATAACAATAGGCTATCTACTTTATGACTACACCAGCAATGTATCGAATGTAGCTTTATTATTTTGAAAACCAATTACCTTGTGCACCGTACAAACTTCAGTCTCCCACGCTAACATTATATGAAAATCAAACTTTCATGCCAAACCAAACTCTTCAACTATCTCATCATGAGTCAGAGAAACGTATTTATATAAATCTACAAATATAATACTTTCGTTATGGTATTCGCATAATTATTAAACTAGCATAAAAGATCAAATACTCTCTCTCTCAACTACCCACCAAGGGGCACAAAGGCAACTGCAATAAGACATCTAAGCCTCTCAAGGCAACCTCCAGCCTATACATACAAAAACATATATGGATAAAGAAGATCCACAGTAAAATCGGAAGCGTAAATGCAATGCATGACCCAAACCCTTCCTATATTGTGCACCAGTGTGTCAAGTTTTAAGTTATTAAAATGTTAAGTCAAGTTTTAAGTTGTTGGGCTAAATAAAGACAAAGTTTTAGTTATTAAAGGCCTTGGAAAATTATTGGATTTACTATTAACACTCCAAAGACCTAAAGCCTAGGCTCTGATACCAACTGTAACACCCCAAATATCAACCCTATTTGGAAATGCTACACATACTTTAAACACTTCTCATACCGGTACAAAACTATAAATTTCAGCAGAATCTCCTTTCTTTGAGGGGACATCAACAGCAATAAAATAATAAAGCACGACTAATTTTATCGAATTCCCATGACTACACGGTTCAACGAGACCAAGTAAAAAATCTCATATCCAATATGTCTCTCAACGTCCCACTTGGTAGCCCCAAAATATGAATCAATCCTTACGGTAAAGAGTAAGCCAAGAGATATCTGGAATGTGGTTAACTACTCTATTTAAACAGTATTGTAGTGTGTGAAAGTAGTGTGTCTATATTATAAAGGTGCTACTCCTAGTCCCATGCATGTCCTCCTCGGTGGTACCTAAAAATATAGAAGCCACAAGGGTGAGTATACAATACTCATCAAGTACATAAAGAAATAATAAACATTGCATAAAATGCGACACTGACAATTATCCTGTAACATATGTCATGGTGCAATGAATGCTCTGTATGCCAATATGCTCTTTGTGTTCTCTTTTCTTTTGCATATACCGGTATCGCTCGAGTGGACACCCGTCGGCATCCACCCACTCTGTTGGGGAGATGCTATAGGGGTATCCTCATAGCATGTCACCAATCCGCCTAACCCGGGTGGCCCATAGTTGGTAGCGAGGCCTAGGGCATGATGGGCGGCTCAGTTAGACGGATCCTGAAGGGAGGCTCATGCTGAATAAAGGAAGGCTACACAGGAGTCACCGACATACTACACAGGAGTCACCGACATACTCGGAGCCTTGGAGTGCAATACACGGAAGACTAGTTCGTATTAGTCTAGGACTCTTTACCTTGCCCGGCAAGGACCTTTCCCTGTAAACCCTAGGTTTTGGCGCCTTTATAAGCCGGCCTATGGGAGCCTTTAGGGAAACGATTCATAACACCCTTGCACAGCGAACCAATCTCTGTAACTTAGTGTATTGCCATTATAGTGATTTATAGCAGGACTAGAGTTCCGCCACCATTGTGGGACTTGAACCTGGGTAAATTGTGTTACCTCCTACCCGCCAACTCTCTGCCTTACCCCATGTCTCTAAACACGCACTGTGAGGACCCCTCCATGGCGTACTCATCGGCAATACCACGAAAGTTGGCGCCCACCATGGGGCAAGTGGTGCTTCGAGCTCTACACCGGGCGAGGTCCAATCTCTTCATAGGAATCGGCGATACCATAGCCATCGGTCGCATTCTCTTCTCCAGCAACGTCTCGATCGTCCCTCTAGATGAGTTCTGGGTGCCGGTGAAGACGAACCCCACGTGCTGCTCCGTCATCCCCTTCAGAGACATCCATATCTTCATTGGCGAAACTGACTCAGGTCCTAGCTCCTAGGAAGTCGGAAACTCATCAAGCCCCGCACGGACCGCCTATGAGCAGGACACGTTCGCGGAAGGATCTGGGCCATACCTCTCCTTGGAGTATGGTGGCTCGGATCAGGAAATTTCAAGGCCCACCCAAACCGCCCCTGTGCAAGATATAAAGGTGGAAGGACCCTACAAATCCGTTGGGCTTCCCCGAGCATTAGAGATGCGCAGGTCACACTTTGTCGGCGTCGTCACCATCTTCAATCTAGCCAGATGCGTTCAAAGGGATGGAGAACCTCCCCATGAATACCTTGCTAGATGGATGAGGGTGAGGGAAACCCTAGAGGGCGACCGCGCCGACGAGATCGTGTACAACTTCGTGGAAGGGCTCACGCCTGGAACACTCCTCCGGCATACCCTTCGAAGGCGGCAGGCCGTAGGCCCTCTCACCCTTGGTGAGATGGTTGCCATCGTCAATGAATACGCGGATGCCAATGAAGAGGCCACGATAGCAATCGCCATCATAGCCGGAGGAGGAAACAACAACAACGGTCAGCCTCCATCACCCTCCACATCCGCCATCGTCAGCACCGAGGCCAACTCTGACTCCGTCCTTGACGCACTTTACACTAACATCAATATGGATGACAGTGGTTCAGATGTTAACTCGGAGGAATACGACATTGTTATGAGGGAGATAGAGTCGGAGATCGAGAAGGAGGAGCGTGCCGAGAAGAACAACACCTCCCACTAGGTGCTAGTCGCCATCGGGAGCGTGATGGAAGAAGACGGACAGGAACTGGAACATGAGAGAGCTCCGCCCATGCTAGCGGTCACCGGAGCAGCAGTAGCTAAGAAAGACGCCGAGCCTCTGGCTCCATCCAAAGCTATGTCCCCTCCGGTTATCCGCCTGCTACTGGCGCAGGAACTTACCACGGCCCCTAGTACGGCCCGACAATCAAATCAGTCGCCAATGCCATTGTCAACGTCTGTAGCTGGCAACCCACTGGCCACTCTCGCCAACAAAGCAATCTACGACGCACTTCTTGTTGAGCCAATCACCGTCGCCCATATCTGGAGCGTTACGGAGCTTGATGAGAAGCGTGCTGAAATCTTGGCGGAGGCCAAGTGCATCACGGAGCAAGGCGCTAAGCTAGACGAAGACATGGCTAAGGCGCAGCAATCCATCAAGGCGGCAAGATCTATGGAGGCCGAATACAAGCAATTGCTATTAAAGCATAAAACAAAGAAGGTACCAGCTCACGTCATCGAAGATCCTAGCATTCGGCGAAGCTTGGGATTTAACGGGTCTAAGCCGACAAAAGCCACCCCTTACATAGATTTAGAGGGGAGGCAGGTCATGCCAACTCCCGCTCTCAACATTGCCGTCGCCAAGACCCTCCTGGAGCAGGACAGGTCGCTAGAAGCAGTTGCTCAGGTGTACGACCTTGTCGCTAAGGCATGCAAGCAATAGGAAAAGGCCAGCTCGCAGAGGCTTGAGTCCAACCCGGAGCTTTGCAAGTCAACCCTGAATAGCCGCAGAAGGCCAAAATCTCCTCGTGACGAAGGATCGCATATAGGCTCTATAGAGCGAAGACAGAGAGAGGAACACAACAGGGCCGACGCCATCCCCATATCCTCCGATCATGGAGAAAAAGCGCGCCCCCACCGCTCGCCACCTCCACCACCATCTTGGCGTTACGAGGAACCAGGGCCATGCCACCGCACAAGCATGCCACCTCCAAGGTGGTTCTAGCCCAGCGTTGTTATATGCGATCAGGGCGAACAGCCTCAACATGCCGGAGAGCGCAGTGGCCATGACGAACACAGAAGCAGGTCCCACAAGGAACCGCCACATCCGATAAGCAACTGCGATAGCCATGAGGAATTGTAGGAGGGGCACAACAAGAGAGCTAACCCACCACCGCCATCGCCACCTAGCAGCCATCATGGTGGAGGACATGGTGGATCTCATAGATCACGCCACAATTCCCCTCCCCATGACGGAAAAGGGAAGCAGCCAGAGCCATACGATGCACGTACACGGTTGGACAAGATCCAAGAAGCTCGGGAGCTCCCATACCTTGGGCCACGTTGTTTTGGACCAGTCATACGGGCCGCAACCTACCCTAAGGGCCTCCGGATAGACAAGACCATTAAGCCATACAACAGCACCACCAGGCTAGCAATGTGGTTGCAGGACTACAACGAAGCGATCCACATTGCAGGGGGAAACCCCAATGTCACTGTCAAGTACCTCCCATTCATGTTGACCGGCACCACCCGACAATGGATCGATGACTTACCGGATAAATCAATATGCAATTGGTTAGACATGCATGAAGCGTTCACCAAGAATTTTGAGGGTACATACAAATGCCCATGTACTGTCGGAGACCTATAGTGGTGTGTGCAAGAAAAGTATGAAACCTCTCGTGCCTACCTCTCTCGCTGACTGGATATGAAAAATTCCTGCGCAGGGGTGCACGAATAGACCGCTATGGCTGCCTTCATTGATGGTCTGGAAAAGGGAACTTTGCTCTGGCATACGTTGAAGCGCAAGCAAGACAACAATGAGCTCAACCTCAACGCAATGATCGCCATGGCTAGCGAGTTCGCCGCTGCTGATGATGACGTGCGTGGATTGTTGCCGGCGATAGCAATCCCTACCCAAGCCAGGAAGAACAACAATAACAAGCAGAAGAATTCGCCCGAAGAGAAGCAAGTAGCCGACATGGTCACCGCAATGTTCACTGGCAGAGGCAATGACAGATAGCGTGGACGTGGTCGGGGGGCTAGCAGTGGCCAGCAGAGGAGTGACACTACACCCTCAGCGCCCCGCGTTCCCCAAACATACGAAGAGTACCGCGACATGCCGTGTTTCGTCCATCTCGAAGCCTATGGCAAATCCACCCACACCAATCGCCAGTGCAAGTTTGTCAATGATCTCAAGGAAGACCCTGAGTCCTACTACAAGCGAAGTTGGAAAAAGAGACCCCACAGAAAAGGCAAAGGGAAGAAGAAGGAGTAAGAGCCCGAGGAATCAAGTGATATGGATGAGGACATGGACCCAACATCTTCTGACAAGGGAGAGGATAAAGGGAAAAATCCCTTCGAAAAGAATGCTCCATGTTACCACACCTTCCTTAGCACCCCAACCGTCCGGGCTCAGAAAACCTCTCTGAGGATACTGATGGCTACCGTCCCTCTGGTTCCCCAGTACGTCAGGTGGTCAGAAGTTCCAATTACTTGGGATAGGAAAGATCACCCAGAACTTATCCCAACAGAAAACCAGTATGCCATGGTCATCAACCCTTTGATTGACGGCATGGAGTTCACCAAGTGCCTCGTGGACAGTGGAAGCAGCATCAATATCATGTACCTGGATACACTGCATAAGATGAACTTGACGGAGACCCAGCTAAGGAAGAGCAACACCGTGTTCCATGGGGTTGTCCCTGGCCGACAAGCAAATTCCCTGGGCTGCATCACCCTTCCGGTCGCTTTTGGCGATGTCAACAATTACTGCCAAGAACGCATGACCTTTGAAGTGGTGCCTTTCAAGAGCGTGTACCACGTCATCTTCGGACGCGACATCTTCCACTCCTTCCTTGCAAGGCCATGCTTTGTCTACAACAAGCTCAAGATTCCCGGACCAAATGGTGTCATCACCGTTGACGGAAGCTTCACCAAGGCACGGGAGTGCGAGCTCAGCGAAGCCTCCTTCGCCGAAGCAGTCCTCTACGGTGAGGAGTTCAACGAGATCGAGAACCAGGTCGATGCCTCGGAGATGCTGGCTTCGAAGAAGCAGATCACTGCTGCCGAACCCGCCTTCAAGGTCGCCATCAAGACCAAGAAGGTGGAGCTTTTCGAAGGTGATTCCTCCAAGACCACCGCCATTGGCACGGACCTGGATCCCAAATAGGAAAGCGTGCTCGTCGAGTTCCTCCGTGAGAGTAGGGACATCTTTGCCCGGTAACCCGCCGACATGAAAGGTGTCTAGGGAACTTGCCGAGCACAGCTTGAATATTGATCATAATGCCAAACCGGTGAAACAACCTCTATGATGCTTTGGTGATGAAAGACGAAGGGCTATATGCAAAGAAATAACTAGGTTACTTAAGGTTGGCTTTATCCGAGATGTTATTCACATCCGATGGGTGGCAAATCATGTACTTGTCCCCAAAAAAGGGAACCAAGGAATTAAGAATGTGCGTTGATTACACCGGCTTGAACAAAGCGTGTCCGAAGGATCCGTTTGCTTTGCCTCGCATTGACCAAGTCATTGATTCGACGGCTGGCTCGGAACTTCTGTGTTTTCTCGATGCTTATTTAGGATACCATCAGATCCAGATGTGAAAGTCGGACCAATTGGCCACTTCGTTCACCACACCCTACGGCACGTATTGCTACGGCATGATGCCCTTTGGGTTGAAAAAGGCCGGTGCTACGTACAAGCGGAAGATGCAGCATTTCCTGCACGACCAAATAGGTCACAACGTATACGCCTACGTGGACAACATTGTGGTAATGTAAAAGAAATCAAATGATCTTATCGCTGACTTGTAGGAAACCTTCGACAATCTCCAGAAATACAACATGATGTTGAACCCAAAGAAGTGCGTCTTCAGGGTACCATCTGGCAAAACTGTTGGGCTTCATCATTTCGCATCGCGGAATCGAGGTGAACCCGGGGAAAATCAAGGCCATCCTCGACATCAAACGCCCGACATGCCTGAAGGACATACAAAGGCTCAAAGGCTGCGTGTATCACCCCGATAAAACCACTACTAGAAAATTGCTATGTTTTTGTTTTGTGCATCATCATGACCGCATGCTTATGTCATCATGCCACATTGCATTTGAGTATCGTCATCATCATGTATATTATTTGCCTAAAACTATTTTCGAAAAGCCTAGTTTTATTTTCTAAATACCCCCGTCTTAATTTCAAATCAAAACCCGGTCTCTTCCGAATATTTTTGTTTTGCCTAAAAATAATTTACAAACGGTCTTTTAAATAAAACAAATCAAAAATATAAATAAAACTTTTTTTAGGGAGGTAGCAAGCCAGGCCCAAAAGCCCAGCCGGCCACCTCCTTCCTAACCCTAAAACTAGCAAACCCTAACCTGCCTACCCCAGCTTCCACCTACTCCTGCCGCCAGCGCTCATAACATGCAGCCACACACACACGCGGGCATGCGAAGCGAACCAACCGACCCCCCCCCAGCCCTGCGCGGTACACACGACTGACACTACGGACGCGTTGACACAGCAAGCATCCTCGGCGCCTCTCCCTCACACGGACCCACCAACCCCTGCGCTCGCCTTGTCCTCTCCCCACCTCGCACCCGACAACCCCCGGCCCCACATCGCTCGCTCGGGATCTCCCTCCCACCCACGCGATCCCCTCGCCTTGATGCATGCCGCCGCCTGGCTTGCCTTGCAGCCCGTGGCCCTCACCGGACGCTTGGGCCTGCCTGCCTTCCAGCTCCTCTGCCCCGCGAGGCTCCGTCCGCCGGCCGCCGGCCCTGCGCCTCACCGTGCCCCGCCGTCCCGCGTGGAGCTCGCCGCTCGGGCCTGTCCCACGTGATGTGGCCCACCCCTGCAGCGCTCGTACTCGTCGTCGACCTCACCACAGCAAGCTCCTGAAGCCCGTTGCCACGCCCCTTCCACCTCGTCGTCGGCTGGCCTCGCCGTCCTTCGTCCCAAGCTCGTCGACCTGCGTGGTCCCCATCGTCCCTGAGCCTTCAACCTCACCGGAGTTGTGACCCCATCACCGCTCCTCTACAACGCCCAGCGTCCCTCTCGTGAGGCCGCTTCTATGCTCGTTTTTCTTCAGAGATTAACTTTGTAGGTCGCCAACTCCTGGCGTGTATCTCGCCTTCGGTTCCTATGTGGATTCCCGTGGTGTAAAATGCTTTGCTGATCCGCGTTGATGTTTGGTTGTGAGGAGGTGGAGTACAGATGATGCAGCGATGGTATGTGGTAGTGTGCTACAGATGATGTGAAGAGGTGGGTGCAAACCCGAAGGCCATGTTGTTGTGGTGATGATAAGACAATGACCGTGAAGATATGTTGTGTGTGCTACCTGGAACCCAATGTTGTCTATTCAAGTTCGCCATATGATGGACAAGAACGACATGTGTTGACACGCGAAGGCCTCGAACCCCGAAGACCCCCGATCCACGGAGACCCGCGAAGACCGAACCCTCCTCCCCCCCAAAGACCAATTCCGCCGGACCCAAAACCCTCCGAAACCAAGATCTTCGACCCCTAATGTGATCCCCTTTCCGAGAACCCAATTTTATAAATGCCATCTATACAGTTGTTGCATATTAAATCATTCATGCTTGCATACATATTTCGTGGGTCTGGGTTGTATAGTTGATTCACTTAAATTAAATATGGAGGCTATATGCGGGCTATTCTAGTCTTATATTGCCTTCATTTAAATTTGTGTAGCGAACCGATGCCATGTTTCGCCTTGTTAAGCCAACATTTAAAATTGCAGGGTATCTAAATAACTTGAATGATCTAATTAATTGTTGGGACCTTGGTTCCGCTTAATATTGCCTAGTCGCATCGCATCTTTGCCATGGCATGCATCATACATACATCATGCCGGATCTTTTGCCATAGTATTAAATAGTGCATCTAGTGTTTCTTTTAGTGCTTTGCTTCTTCGCGGATTAGGCCAATGAGTTGATGCGAGTGTCGACCCAATCTCCGGTGAATCATCGGCTATGTTTCCCAGGCGAGCATCTCCCCCTTTCTACCTATTTTGCTTTTATAGTCTTTATTTCCTCCTGTTGATCTATTGCTATCTGTGTTGTGATGCTTTAGTTTTCGTGCACCATTTATACTCCTTGCAGCCTCTATATTTCCATGGAACATCCTATTGCCTGTTGTTTGATAGATAGTCGGCCTTGTGAGTCGTAGTTGCTTGCTGATGTGTTGCTTCGCATCGTTGTCGTTCCACCGTTGATGGCAAGTTGGCACATGATAAATGGTGGAGATGCTTAATGGTGGAGATGATCATGACTTTAAATACAACTTGATTAATTGCTGGGAATAGATATAACTAATGCAGAGGCATCGGTGGGTAATAGCAAATATTTGGTTTTTAACCGCTCACTTGTGTCCCATAAGCCCCGAGTACTTGATACCTGTTCCTTGACTATCGCACTATCCGCATGTGGGACCATGAATCCCCTTAGCCAGAGCTTGATTCATTTCTTATTTCTTGGGGCCACAAACTAGTTTGGGGCTTTATTACTATCCTGTACGTATGTCATGCTTTACTATTTTATTTATGATTGTGCATGGAGCACCTATACTGTTTAGGATTGCGGAGTGTTTTCGCGGTATCGATAAGCCCAGTCACACTTTTGGGTTCCCAGTCGTTTACAGCCATTGGCGCAAACCTTGGGTCCGTCTCGGAGCCGGCCAACTTCGTTGTGGGTAGCTTAATGGGGTGGCCCCTTGAAATGATTTATGAATTCTGCCAATGCTTTGTCGTGAAATCCTCGTTGGGTTTTTATTTGGTTTTTCCGAGGTTGATCGTGCATGTGTTTCTATTTGTGCACCCCTGCAGGGTAAATCTTTCTGAAAGCCGTGTCCGCGGTTATGGATGACTTGGAGCACAGTATCTCGATCATAGACAACTATAACTAAAGTAGTGCTATAAATTTGACTTAATATGTGACTAGTAATCAGCTTCACTACAATGGAATGGATAATAAAAGTGCCAACAACTGGTGGAACTGGGGTGTATCATGTCATGTTATACCTGCCTAGTAAGTATCGCAACTCCAATGGAATGAAATAAAAGTGCCAACAACTGCTGGGTTTGGGATGTCACATGCTAATTGTATCTGACTAGTAAGTACTGCAACTACAACTGAATGATTAACTAAAAATGCCCACTACTTATGTTATCAGGATGACTCATGCTATCTATATCTGACTAGTAAGTGCTTCAACTATAATGGAATGAATAAAACTGCCAACTGTGTGAGTTCCTCGGTTTGACTTCGTTGTTTGGTCGCGAGGGGGGATACCAGGATGGGTATGATTGGTGTTAGTATCAGGTTGGATTCGAATAGGTCTTTCTTATCCCTCTCTAATAGCCGACAGTTGAATCGAGTCTCTATAGATTGTTTAGTGCATGCTGCGCTGCCGCTTCAGTCCACCATACCTCTGTAGGCGAGAGCCGCCGAATTCTAGCCTCGCCGTATACTGGCCTCAGTACTGACCGCTCCTATTTTTCCTTTGCCCTTTGTCGGCACCCCTTTTGTTTTAGCAGGTTTGAGATCGACGTCGTTAGCAGGGTTACCCTTCCGGCTTGGCCTAGGCAGGGTTATGGACACCATTAGTTATTCTTCAGGGCTCTTAGCCCCATTTGCATCTTATCTGTACTCGGATGTTGTATCGTTTCAAGGTGATTTGGATCTTTGTATTGTGTATCTGTATTTTTGACTCATGGAGTCGTTGTTGTATATATATGTTTCTGTGGGTTCCATCGTGGACTATTGTGTAATGTTATTACTTCGTTTTCCACCCGCATGTAAGTGCCTGGTGGGCATCTTTGAATTGTTTCTATGCGGGTTTGGCGGGAAGCGCTAAAACTTGCATAGGGCCGATTCGAGGGTGTTACAAAGTGGTATTAGAGCCCAGCAGTTGCGATACCCCACTAGTCCAGCCTGTAGGATAACCTAGCTAACGGCCGATGTAGAGTGTCAAATCTATTTTGCAAAATCGGTTGGATAGATCCGATTAGGTCTGTTTTTACTCCTTACCCCTCTGCTATTATCCTCTTACCTCTACGTGTTTTGAATCTACTCTCTTACCTTCTTCCAGTCCAGGATTTCTCGTGGTTGGATTTCCATCGTACCTTCAGGGTTTCTAATCCTTCATTGCAACAGTGCTTCTATATCTGGTCTTCACGCTATATGGGGAATCCGTCATTTGATGTATTTTTCCTTTGTCCCTTCTTTGTGCCTTCCGGTGATTTCCAACATGACAACATCTTCTATGCTTGATCTGATGAAGAGCATGCATCACTCCTTGGTTTTCCGAAGTTTTCCGAACATCGCTCGTCAAGATCTTCAGTCTGAATTTGAGAGTGGGTTGCATAATTCTCCTATTCATGTGCAGAGTAATGTTTTGGGTGCGCGATGGATTGATCTCCATCCGACTACTCTCTTCATTCGCTTTTGTACATTGAATAGGTGGATCAATGTAATTTACTCATTCCACGGAAGTTAGATGTGGCCTTATCTTTTGAGACCTCTACCTTCGCATGTGTTTCTCCGGAGTGTTCTCTCAGCGAACGTGAGCAACGACCCCTTGTTGGTGGTGTCGCCGATTTCAAGATGGATAAACAATCCTTGTTAGTGGTGTCGCGAGGATCTACATGAAGCGAGAAGACTCAGATTGTCGGCCTTCTTCCCCGTACCATGAGGTGGATCTCGAGGGCGAGATCCATTGCTAGTGGTGTCGAATTGTAGCACCCCAATAAAACCACTACTAGAAAATTGTTGTGTTTTTTTGTGCATCATCATGACCGCATGCTTATGTCATCATGCCACATTGCATTTGAGCATCGTCATCATCATGCATATTATTTGCCTAAAACTATTTTCGAAAAGCCTAGTTTTATTTTTTAAATACCCTCGTCTTAATTTCAAATCAAAACCCGGTCTCTCCCGAATATTTTTTGTTTTGCCTAAAAATAATTTACAAACGGTCTTTTAAATAAAACAAATCAAAAATATAAATAAAACTTTTTTTAGGGAGGCAGCCAGCCAGGCCCAAAAGCCCAGCCAGCCAGCTCCTTCCTAACCCTAAAACTAGCAAACCCTAACCTGCCTACCCCAGCTTCCACCTACTCCCGCTGCCAGCACTCACAACATGCAGCCGCACACACACGCGGGCATGCGACGCGAACCAACCGACCCGCCCCAGCCCCGCGCGGGGTACACGCGACCCACACCATGGATGCGTTGACATAGCAAGCATCCCCGGCGCCTCTCCCTCACACGGCCCCACCAACCCCTGCGCTCGCCTCGTCCTCTTCCCACCTCGCACCCGACAACCCCTGGCCCCACATCACTCGCTCAGGATCTCCCTCCCACCCACGCGATCCCCTCGCCTTGATGCACGCCGCTGCCTGGCTTGCCTTGCAGCCCATCGCCCTCGCCGGACGCCTGGACCTGCCCGCCGTCTAGCTCCTCTGCCCCGCGAGGCTCCGTCCGCTGGCCGCCGTCCCTGCGCCTCACCGTGCCCCGCCGTCCCACGTGGAGCTCTTCGCTCGAGCCTGTCCCACATGATGCAGACCACCCCTGCAGCGCTCGTCCCTATTGTCGACCTCACCGCAGCAAGCTCCCGAAGCCCGCCGCTGTGCCCCTTCCACCTCGTCGTTGGCTGGCCTCGTCGTCCTCCGTCCCAAGCTCGTCGCCTCGTCGACCTGCACGGTCCCCGTCATCCCCAAGCCTTCAACCTCACCGGAGTTGTGACCCCATCGCCGCTCCTCTACGCCGCCCAGCATCCCTCTCGCGAGGCTGCTGCTATGCTCTTTTGCTTCAGAGATTAACTGTGTAGGTGGCCAACTCCTGGCGTGTATCTCGCCTTCGGTTCCTGTGTGGATTCCCATGGTGTAAAATGCTTTGTTGATCCGCGTTGATGTTTGGTTGTGAGGAGGTGGAGTACAGATGATGCGGCGATGGTATGTAGTAGTGTGCTACAGATGATGTGAAGAGGTGTGTGCAAACCCGAAGGCCATGTTGTTCTGGTGATGATAAGACAATGACCGTGAAGAGATGTTGTGTGTGCTACCTGGAACCCGATGTTGTCTATTCAAGTTCTCCATCCGATAGACAAGAACGACATGTGTTGACATGTGAAGGCCTCGAACCCCCGATCCACGGAGACCCGCGAAGAGCGAAGCCCCCCGAAGACCGATTCTGCCGGACCCAAAACACTCTAAAACCAAGATCTTCGACCCCTAATGTGATCCCCTTTCTGAGAACCCTATTTTATAAATGCCATCTATACAGTTGTTGCATATTAAATCATTCATGCTTGCATACATATTTCACGGGTCTGGGTTGTATAGTTGATTCACTTAAATTAAATATGGAAGCTATATGCGGGCTATTCTAGTCTTATATTGCCTTCATTTAAATTTGTGTAGCGAACCGATGCCATGTTTCGCCTTGTTAAGCCAACATTTAAAATTGCAGGGTATCTAAATAACTTGAATGATCTAATTAATTGTTGGGACCTCGGTTCCGCTTAATATTGCCTAGTCGCATCGCATCTTTGCCATGGCATGCATCATACATACATCATGCCGGATCTTTTGCCATAGTATTAAATAGTGCATCTGGTGTTTCTTTTAGTGCTTTGCTTCTTCGCGGATTAGGCCGATGAGTTGATGCGAGTGTCGACCCAATCTCCGGTGAATCATCAGCTATGTTTCCCAGGCGAGCATCTCCCCCTTTCTACCTATTTTTCTTTTATAGTCTTTATTTCCTCCTGTTGATCTATTGCTATCTGTGTTGTGATGCTTTAGTTTTCGTGCACCATTTATACTCCTTGCAGCCTCTATATTGCCATGGACACATTCTATTGCCTGTTGTTTGATAGATAGTCGGCCTTGCGAGTCGTAGTTGCTTGCTTATGTGTTGCTTCGTGTTGTTGTCGTTCCACCGTTGACGGCAAGTTGGCACATGATAAATGGTGGAGATGCTTAATGGTGGAGATGATCATGACTTTAAATACAGCTTGATTAATTGCTGGGAATAGATATAACTAATGTAGAGGCATCGGTGGGTAATAGCAAATATTTGGTTTTTAACCGCTCACTTGTGTCCCATAGGCCCCGAGTACTTGATACTTGTTCCTTGACTATCGCACTATCCGCATGTGGGACCATGAATCCCCTTAGCCAGAGCTTGATTCATTTCTTATTTCTTGGGGCCACAAACTAGCTTGGGGCTTTATTACTATCCTGTACTTATGTCATGCTTTACTGTTTTATTTACGATTGTGCATGGAGCACCTATACTGTTTAGGATTGCGGAGTGTTTTCGCGGTATCGACAAGCCCAGTCACACTTTTGGGTTCCCAGTCGTTTACAGCCATTGGCGCAAACCTTGGGTCCGTCTCGGAGCCGGCCAACTTCGTTGCGGGTAGCTTAATGGGGTGGCCCCCTAAATGATTTATGAATTCTATGAATGCTTTGTCGTGAAAGCCTCGTTGGGTTTTTATTTGGTTTTTCCTAGGTTGATCGTGCGTGTGTTGCTATTTGTGCACCCCTGCAGGGTAAATCTTTCTGAAAACCGTGTCCGTGGTTATGGACGACTTGGAGCACAGTATCTCGATCATAGACAACTATAACTAAAATAGTGCTATAAATTTGACTTAATATGTGACTAGTAATCAGCTTCACTACAATGGAATGGATAATAAAAGTGCCAACAACTGGTGGAACTGGGGTGTATCGTGTCATGTTATACCTTCCTAGTAAGTATCGCAACTCCAATGGAATGAAATATAAGTGCCAACAACTGCTGGGTTTGGGATGTCACATGCTAATTGTATCTGACTAGTAAGTACTGCAACTACAACTGAATGATTAACTAAAAATGCCCACTACTTATGCTATCAGGATGACTCATGCTATCTATATCTGACTAGTATGTGCTTCAACTATAATGGAATGAATAAAACTGCCAACTCTGTGAGTTCCTCGGTTTGACTTCCTCGTTTGGTCTCGAGGGGGAATACCAGGATCGGTATGATTGGTGTTAGTATTAGGTTGGATTTGAATAGGTCTTTCTTATCCCTCTCTAATAGCCGACAGCTGAATCGAGTCTCTATAGATTGTTTAGTGCATGATCCGCTACCGCTTCAGTCCACCATACCTATGTAGGCGAGAGCCGCTGAATTCTAGCCTCGCCGTGTACTGGCCTCAGTACTGACCGCTCCTCTTCTTCCTTTGCCCTTTGTCGGCACCACTTTTGTTTTAGCAGGTTTGAGATCGACGTCGTTAGCAGGGTTACCCTTCCGGCTTGGCCTGGGCAGGGTTATGGACGCCATTGGTTATTCTTCAGGGCTCTTAGCCCCATTTGCATCTTATTCGTACTCGGATGTTGTATCGTTTCAAGGTGATTTGGATCTTTGTATTGTATATCTGTATTTTTGACTCATGGAGTCGTTGTTGTATATATATGTTTCTTTGGGTTCCATCGTGGACTATTGTGTAATGTTATTACTTCGTTTTCCACCCACACGCAAGTGCCTGGTGGGCATCTTTGAATCATTTCTATGCGGGTTTTGCGGGAATCGCTAAAACTTGCATAGGGCCGATTTGAGGGTGTTACACTGCGTTGTAGCAGTAAGCCAGTTCATCAGCCGACTTGGTGAGAAGGTTATGCCGTCTACAAGTTGCTCAAGAAGGCGGACAAATTCACATGGACGGACGAAGCTGACGCAGCACTCCAGGAGTTGAAGAGAATACTCTCCTCCCCACCTATACATGCAGCACCGGTACCAAGGGAGCCTATGTTAGTGTACATGGCAGCAACCAACCGAATAATCAACATCGTCATCATGGTGGAGCGCAAGGAACCAACGCACGAATACGGAGTTCAGTGACCTATTTACTATGTAAGCGAGGTCTTGACAGAATCCAAGCAGCATTACCCGCACTACCAAAAGATAGCTTATGGAGTTTCCCTTGCTTCACGTAAGCTAAGGCATTATTTCCAGGAGCACCACATCACAGTAGTGAGCAAAGCTCCACTGTCCGACATCATCAACAACAACAGCGCTACAGGGAGAGTGGCAAAGTGGGGCATTGAATTTGCCACCTTCGACATCACCTACAAGTGACGCGATGCTATCAAATCATAAGCATTGGCGGATTTTCTTGCAGATTGGATAGAACTGCCAGAAGACACTCCTCTACCAGAGCCAGAGTATTGGGTCATGCACTTTGACGTATCGAAGCTACTCAATGGCTCGGGGGCTGGTGTATTATTGCAATCACCAATAGGAGAGAAGTTGCAATACGTCCTGCAGATCCACTTCAATGCTACCAATAACATGGCGGAGTATGAGGCCCTCATTCACGGACTTCACGTAGCCAAATATATTGGCATCAAGCACATAGTTTGCTGTGGAGATTCTAACTTGGTTGCCCAGCAAGTAGCTGGCACCTGGAATGCGCGGAACCCTATGATGGCAACATATCGAGATGAAGTAGACGAAATGTCCAAGTGCTTCGATGGCTACAAAGTCAAGTACATCAAAAGGGAAGATAATAAGGCGGTAGATCTGCTGTCAACGCTTGGATCAGCTCGTCGACCAATTCTGCCAGGCGTTTTCCTGGAGCATTTACGGACTCCATCCATGAAGGGAGCAGACCCCGACAACCCGGATAGAGTGGAATCATTTGTTAACACAGTAACAGTGACCTCTCCGGCTTGGATGAAGCCGTTCATGGATTATCTACAATACGGAACTTTGCCCGCCGATGAAGTCGAAAGCCAACAAATAGTACGCAGAGCAAAAGGCTACGTCATCATTGATGGCCAACTATATAAAAGAAGTACCACAGGAGTTTTCCTACGATGCGTCTCCTAGCAGCAAGGTATTGAAATCCTTAGAGAAATTCATCTTGGAGATTGCGGGCATCACGCCGCTCCCTAATCGTTAGTGGCCAAGGCCTTCCGACAAGGATTCTACTAGATAACTTCCAAGGAGGATGCCGACAAGTTGGTACAAACATGCCTTGGGTGTCAGTTTTACGCAAGACAACCAAGTGTTCCAGCTGAAGAATTGCGAACAATACCAATAACTTGGTCGTTTGCAGTCTGGGGGCTGGACATGGTGGGGCCTTTGCAAACAGCACCCTGTGGATCCACACACTTGCTAGTAGCAGTGGACAAATTCATGAAATGGATTGAAGCTAAACCCATTAGAAAGCTTGATGGGGCAACAGCCCTAAAGTTTGTCTGGGATCTAGTGGTGAGATTTGGTCTCCCACATAGCATCATCACCGATAATGGCAGAAATTTATCTCTCGGAGAAGTTGAGGAATATTGTCATGAGAAAGGCATCCGCCTTAACCTAGCATACATGGCACATCCACAGTCAAATGGGCAAGTTGAAAGGGCCAATGGACTAATTCTGCACGGAATCAAGCACGCTTAGAGGCACCGCTACGTAGAGAAGTTGGAGCCTAGGCGGAGGAACTACCATCTGTTTGTGGAGTTTACGTACAACACCCAACAGATCCACCGGCTTAACTCCTTTCTTCATGGTTTATGGAGCAGAAGCAGTTCTCCCATCCGACATCCTCCATGATGCACCAAGAGTTTCCGCCTACAAGGAGGATGAGGCTGAAGAATCCAAACGAATATTTATGGACCTACTTGAAGAAGAGCACGTGCTGGCATGCCAGAGATCCGCCGTCTACCAGCAGAAGCTGCATGGCTACCATAGTCATTGCGTAAAGCATCGCTCGTTTAAAGAGGGGGATCTGGTGCTTAGACTCAAGCAGGAGAAATCACACAAACTATCCCCGCCTTGGGAAGGACCGTTCGTCATAAGCAGAGCATTGCTCAATGGTTTCTACTACCTCGTGGATATTCGCGAGTTGAAAGATAGGCCAAAAAATCACAAGCGCAAGCAACGTGAATCCGATGATGACTACCCAGAAACAGATCGGCCATGGAACATAGCACAGCTACGTCACTTTTACACTTAGCACATTTATATTATGTAATAAGTTTCTTATATGATCCATGAAACAAAGCATTTGGTTCACTCATATTCTCTGAGTCCTTTACCTCCTTTAGTTGTTCATTTTTGGATCATATAAACCCTTTATGCGCAAGGTTGCATTTGCGATTGTGAAAATTCCACCTATGGGTGTTAGCTTAAGTTTTCTGGTATACACGTTTTCCGAAGTTTTTATGTGGATTCTGGAGTAGTGACTTTTTTGCACTCAAAGCCAGCGATTTTGTTCTTAGGTTCTTGATGGTGCTATTAAGCATCATCACCTGAGAGCATAGTTCTGTGTTGCGAGTCTTCCGTCTCACGAAAGGTCAAGCATACGAACCAGAATAATGGATAAGCCAGCACTTGCTTAGAAAATATATACACATGCTGGAAATAAATAAGTTGCAGGAAACTTGAGTACAAGTTTTTCTGCCTTAGCCAAAACATAAGTTTTTTCCGCGTACACACTACAGAGATACATTTAATACAGAAATTGTTTTTCATGGCTCTGCTGCAGGGGGCTTCGTGGTGGCATCATCAGGAGAGCCAGGCCGGGAGAGCTTGTCAAAATCTGAAGGAGAGGGGCTAGACTCAGACGAGGTCATATCGTCATCCAAGATCTTGGCAGGCACGAAGACATCAGCCTTGACCATCTTGGCAACTCTAGTATCGAAGACGGCAAGAGAGTCCAGATAGTATTACTATCGATCTCTTGTCCTTCCTCGTCCAAATTTGGCATGCCGGAGGTCACCAAGTCCATGTCGGCATTGTCATAGTGAGCCTTGACCAAGGACAGGGTCTTCCTAGCACCAGCCCGGACGCAAGAGGCTTTCCAGTCCTTGACTTTCTTGGGGGCTCAGTACAGGATTTCCGCATACTTGGCCGCTGAGTCTTCCACCTTGATATTGATGCCCAGAGGTTGAGCTATCTCTTTGGCTTGGGCAATGGCGGTGTTAACGAAGTTGCCGGCAAGAATAATGCGTTCCTTGGGATTCGGGGTGTAGCATCCCAATTGTCTAACAATTGCAATGCTACTAGCCTAGTCTATATATATGCTACTTCCTATATATAATTGTTGCATCATAATTATATCATGCTCATGTCATCATGCCACCTTGCATTTGAGCATCATATAAAACCCTTTCTTTGGTTCTTCTCTCATATGCATTATTAATTGTATCTGCCTCTTGATATTGTATTTGGTTATTGATATATTGTTTAAATGCCCAAGTTGAGTTGGGGGCATATCTTTTATTAACTCCACCACCTTTCTTGTCATCACCCCATCATTCCACCATTCCACCATATATGAGCATTGCAACTTATTTGGTTTTACCTCTAGCTCATGTGGGTTGGGATGGATCCAATTCTATGTCCACATGCTCTCATATTAGCATCATGTTGTTTTCACATTAGTGATATGTGGAGCCACCTTTGCATGCCTTGTGAGTGGAACCTTTTTCTAGCTCCCATATGGATTGTTTTGGGGTTATTCTCATGTTGGGATATTTTTGGGCTTACTAAATACCTAGTGGCACATACACACTAGCATGTCCCATTTTTATTCAAATGTGATCATCTCCATCTACTCCACATGGGGCATCCTTTTAATTCTTTTAGCTTGGCTTTATTCCATATTTTGGAATGCATATGCATAAATGCCATGATTATTTATTCTATTTTCACAAGATTAAAACATGGCATTTAATGTTTTTGCATGGGCCATGCAACCATCACCACCATTTGATCTCCTTTGGTTTTTCTTTTGTTTTTGAGTGGATCATCTTCTCATCTCTCTCTTTCTCTCAATCCTTTCTACCTTGCTTTGTTGCTTGCCTTGTGTAATCAAACCTCATCAACCCCTCTTGAGTAGTGTCGTGCATGAGCTTGTAATATCATCACCTTGTCCATCCTTTTTCTCTCACTTGATCATGCATACCAACACCCCTCACCACCTTTTTATCTCTTCTACTCCTTTTGCTAGATCTTGTTTGATCTTTGCTTGATCTTGCTTGATCTTGTTAAAAAGCCACCACCACATCACCCGCTCTCTCTAATCCTCTCTACTAAAACCTAACACCTCATCTAAACCCTAACTCTAGTTTCCTCTCTTTTCTTCTAACCCTAATTCTAAACTCTAACCCTACCTCACCTCTCTCACCTCACCCTCTCCTCTCACCAAGCCGAGGAGTCCCCCCTCTCCCTGCCAGCAGGCCCCACCTAGCTACCCATCTACCTCACCCCAACCCTAGATCCCCAACCCGAGCCACCCCGTCCCTCTAACCCTAGCTCACCCGAGCCTTCCCTCCCTTTTTTTCTCTCTCTCCCTGCCTTGCTGGACCCAGCCGAGTCTGGCCTCACCCCTCTGCTGCCCCCCCCCCCCCCTTGCAGCCTCTGCCTAGCCTCCCCATGACAAGCACGTGAGGAGGAGTAAAGGTGGCCGAGGCCACCTTTATCTCTGCCGCGTCCCAGCTGCCTCCTTCCTCTCTCCCTCTTTTCCTCCCTCCACACGCCTCCTCTGGCCTCTCCAGATCCGCCCGAGCCTGCCCTCCTCTCCTCCCTTTCTTCTCCACCGCCGCCAGCACCTGCCGCCGGTCGTCGCCAGCACCGCGTCGCCCTTCGTTCTAGCCGGCTAGCACGTTGTGGAGGTGGCCTGGGAGACCGAGGAGACCTCCCTGCTGCTCCCTACACGCGTTGACGAGGAGGAGAAGCCCCAGGAGCGCCGGTACCAGCGCCGCCCGACGCCAAACCCTAATTCACCGGTCGTGAGCCTCGTCAACGATCCGCTGCACGCCTGCCCGATCCACCACCACCGAGAGCCCCGTGGTGAGCCTCTGACCCCCTCTGACATCCTCTCGCTCCTCATCTCTTCCTAGAGGAGCAGATCTTTCTGTCGAGCACTCTCTCTGTGTGATGTCGCTGCCGCCGTCCCGCCACGGTAGCCTCTTCTAGCCGCACAGCAGTTACCCAGCAACAACCCCCGGCCGCCGCATCGGTAGCCGCCACCGCACGCCCGCGCTAGGTCGTGCGTTCGAGTCTCCGCCGCGCTCTGCGTACCGGCGTCAGAACTGCCAGTAACACGTAGGAAGAAGAACAGTAGCGAGGGGTCGTTTTCCAGTTAACCCCCCAACCTTTTGTTTTCGCAAACCGCAGTCCAGTCCGGGCCCGCCTGTCATCGACTGTGGCTGTTTTACGTTTAGGCACACCTTCTTTCCGCGTCTAAACCCGCAGTCCCCAGCCGCGCCAGGTGGCACCTGCTCCTTCACCCGCTGGCTTGTGGGGCCGATCAAGGCAAGGCCCACTTGTCAACCTCTGTGGCTCGCTGTGATCGCGGTGAGAAAAGTCTGCCGCGTGCTGGTTTCAGCCATCTCAGCGCGGCCCCACCATCAGTGACTGGGGCTAGCTGAGGCTGTGTATAAAACGTTCCCTGGTTATCTGTTTAAACAAAACAAATTCAAAATTGTTTATATTCAAAATTCAAATCTGTTTTCAAATAACTTTTGAAATATAATTCCAAATTAAACATGTGATATACGTTTTTGAATCAGAAAAATGTGAGGAATTCAAATATGCCCTTCAAAATATATTTAGAACACTTTAATTTTCGAGTTGATTAAAATTACAACAAAATGCCCTTGGCCTCAATTAATTAATAACTTTTGTTTTATAACTCCGAATTTGACAAATGATATGTATAAATTGATCAGCTCGACGAGACCTTTCTGTTTATGCATTCCATGTTCTGAATTGTAGCATGCATCATATAAATATAAAGTTTACAGCAACTTATTTGAGGATAAAATGTGACTAAAACTCAATAAAAGGCTTTATTCTTGTATTCCACATCTCACCCTTGCCATGCTACCTTTTTGCCATGCAAATTGTGCATCATTCATCATGGCATGATTGTTTGCTTGTCGCATTCTAATTCATATGCTTGTGCACTCTATTTATGTTGGCCCTTGTTTGTTTGGTTCTTCTTCGAATAGACGTTGAGCAGGGGATATATCAAGAAACCCAGGAGCACTACCCAGATCCATCCCTCGCTTCAACTGAGCTGTCAGGCAAGCACTACCACATGCTTGCATACATATAGTACCTATTGCCTCTATCTTATTCTTGCATCATTGAGTCGCGATTGCATTAATCTGAATCCTAAGTACTGCATAGCCCTTACTTTTAGACCCCACCGAAGCTTGTTCCTCCATCCCATGAGCCATTACTACAGGAGTTGTTTGAGCCATGCGGGTCGTAGAACAGCATGTGTAGGGTTTGTGAGAGTCTGATGGATAACGAGGTACCTAAACAACTTAACCTGAGTAGTAATGGGATAACTAATGAAAGTGGCACCGGTGAGCAATATCTGCTATTTGGTTTTCATGCTCACTTGTGTCCCGTAGGACCCCGAGTACTTGATTCATGTTCCTTGAATATTCGCGCTATCCACATCCGGGAGGATTATTAACTCCCCTGAGCTAGAGCTTGATTCATTCTTATTTCTTGGGGCCACAAAGTAGTTTGGGGCTTTATTACTATCCTGTACTTATGCCATGCTTTACTGCTTTATTTACGATTGTGCGAGGAGCATCTGTACTGTTTAGGATCGTGACACGTTTTCGCTGTATCGACAAGCCCAGTCACACTTTCGGGTTCCCAGTCGTTTACAGCCGTCCACACAAACCTTGAGTCCGTCTCGGAGCCGGCCAACTTCGTTGCGGGTAGCTTAATGGGGTGGCCCCCTGAAATATTTCTGAATCTTGTGATCGCTTTGTCGTGAATGCCTCGTTGGGTTTTGAGTTGGTTTTTCCGAGGTTGATCGAGTGTGTGTTGCTATTTGTGCACCCCTGCAGGGTAAAACTTTCTGAAAGCCGTGTCCGCGGTTATGGACGACTTGGAGCACAGTTTCTCGATCATAGACAAGTATAACTAAAGTACCGCTTTTAATTTGACTAAGTACCTGACTAGTAAATAGTGCAACACTCATGGAATGGATAATAAAACTGCCAACGGATGGGGGGTTGTTCGTCCGCTTCCTCGTTGGTAAGCGAGGAGGAGGATGGATCTGTTAACATTACTGTTATAACTGTTGTTATTAATTCACGGACATCCGTTTATCTTTGGTTAGGCGGATGGGTAGCAAGTATCTATAGAATTGTTGGGTATTAACTTTTGCTGCAATTGCGTCACCCCAGGTTGTGTCCCCTTTAGAGGCATAAAGACTTGTTGGGTACCCCTAGGGTCTCACACGATAAATTATTTGATTCAGATGAACAGGTAAACTCGCAAGATGGATACTGGGTGGAGGAGACGGACGATGTTGGCAACGATCACTCGGTGTAGAGATTCCGGGAACGGGGATCCGTGATATCTGTGGGCGGGATGTGTTTATTTATGGGGCATCTTATGCCGATTTGCTTCTTATCCGTACTCGGATCTTGTTTTCCGCTTCCGCCTGATACTCTGATGTTTGATGTATGAGGAGATATCCTAAACTATTATATCTATCTAGGATATTTGGGTCTTGCCGTATGGCGTTGCAATATTTCTATTTCTTTTAGATGGAATGGCTCTGAGGACTGTTGTATGGTGGCTTGCATACATACTCATTTGTGTATGTAGTTGATCCCTTCGCCTGACGATTACGCCGCTCGTTCTTGTCCCGATGTTTGGATATGGTTAGGATGGCCGAAAGGTCTACCTGTGAGTGGCATTTGGCCCCACCGTACTATTTTAACCATTTCCGATCATCCAGGCTTGTAACTAAGAGCGTAATTCACCGAGGTAGTTACAATTGGTGTCAGAGCCATCCCGCCCTTCAGGGTCTCAGCCAAATGGTCGTTGTCAGTCTAGAAAATATTTTTGGTAGCTATGTATACTAAGGAAAAACAAAACGTGAGAGTAGGACTGCTTCCATTTTTCTTCTTACCCACCCACCACCTTTTTCTGGTAAGGAAGTGTAACGTTTTCAATCCTCTTCTTAAAATTCAAACTAGGATTCACGTGTTCTGGGTTTCCGTAGTACCATAGAAAGTGTGTGTGTGTAATTCCTTGTCTATCTGTTGCATCCAATTTGTTATCACAATCTGCCTTTGGTTATTAACTGTTGGTACATTCCATACTGACAGGCTTTTGAAAACCGGCGTGATCTATCCGACTCCTTGTTAACCGGTGCCATCTTCTTAAGGGTGTTCTTCCTTCCAGCATGCTTTCACAGAATGTGGAGTTGCTAATCTCTACCTGATAAGTGATTTTGCGCATCTATTGGTATTTTAATGCCGAAAATGCGGAAAAAATTTCTTTGATACATCTGTGCTTCCACACTCCTTTTCAGTCGTGTGTGAAACATTATCTATCTTCCTTTTATCAGCATGTTCATGCTAACTCATTCTTTTGTCACCGACGCTTAATCCTAGAGTTTCTTTTCATCTCCAATTCTCTTGGGCTAATTACATAACATGTGTCGATCCGATGTTGGTGATTGTAATTTAGTTCTTGGCATAGCTATATGACACTTATCATGAGTGGAATATGGAAAATGCTATCAACACTATCCTCCAAATGGTGACGGTTATCTCCTGTGATTTTGAGTACACCGTGATCATATCTATGCATATTCAAGCATCTTTGGCAATCCGGAGTTTCTCAAGGCACTACGGCGGTCTATCATCTGTCCATCATGCTGCACATCTTTTTGAACTCCATATCTGCAAAATTCTCTTTGAGACGAGGGAATTGCATAATTTCGTCTCTGATAGCTTTGCTTAAGGTATGAGCTATCATCGGCTCTTATCCAAGATCTCTTTATCTTTGTAACCGGTGATCCGATCGACAATGTCAACCAGGTGACATCTCTTTTTCTTCCGAAGGACCAGATAATCTATTCTTCCAGTGCATCTTCTTCAACACGAACCCGTGCTCTTAATATTGATCTTTCTAAGAGCGTTGAGCTCAGGAAGTGTTCGAGCATTTGTTCGTTTCTCCCGCCTCTTGAACTTGATATTCTGGGAATATCCTGTTAATCCATGGTGGTATATGTTGATAATATGCTTGCCTATTCGATATCAATGGAAGGACATGGAAGATCATCTGTGTCTCTTTCTCTCGAGCTTCGTGAGCAATGCCTGTGTGCAAAGTCTCAAAGTGAGAATTCTGACTTTTTGAAGTCACCTATCTCGGCCACGTCCTTCTGCTAAATACATTACTTCAACTCTGGAATCAGCAAGTCCATTGTTAATTCCATCTTCCATCTTCAATCAAACCTAGAGTTTTTCCTTGTTGGCAAGTTATCATCGTCGTTCCGCTAAAGATTTTCCTCAAGACTGCTAAATCTTTCTCAATCATTTCAAGAAGAACATGGAGTTCTTTCACCTCACTCTCGTCAAGTAATCTCTTGAAACCCTATCGCTCTATCGTCTATGCTCAATCCACCGGAGGCCATGAAGACCTTCCAGATCTTGTATTCCTTCCGTTCAAGTTGGTGCTATCTTTTCTGTAGCTGTTGAATCTTGCAGTTGTTCTCCGTAATCTTCCTTCATATCTTTCCGGCGGATTGGTACTTCAGACATGACGACAACATCATCATCATTATCTATCTATGAATCGGCGAATCGTTTGCATCTATCCTTGTTTTCTAACAAAGTTCCATGAGTTTTTGTCAATACCTTCAGTCTGTTTCGGTAGTTGGGTTGCATGGTTTTCTTATTCATGTGCGGAGTAATGCTTTGAGTGCGGGATGGAGTAGCTACCATACCACTACTCTTATCATTCGCTCTTGTACATTGAATTGGTGAATTAATGTGATTTCACTCATTCCACGGAAGTTAGAAGTGGCCTTTATCCCTCGATACTTTTACTTCTGTCTTTGTTTTTCCGGAGTGCTCTCTCAAAGAAAGTAATCAATAATCTCTTGTTGGTGGTCTGTCTATTCTAGATGGAGCAAAATCTTCAATTATCTGGTGGAAACAGACGCAAACTCCTTTCGTTCCTCGTTTTTATACCGATGCTCGACATCCCCAAACAAGACGAAAGAAAACTATCTCTCTCTTTGTTTCATCAATTCTTTTTCTGTGGTAAAGCCAATTATGGTTGAGACCATCAGCCGCAAATCTATTGCATTAGCCTCAAGGCTAAAGAAAGCAATAAGTATCTCTACAATAAACTCCAGATCCTCCATATTCTTTGCTTCTCGGCATTCCACCATGATCTGGCTTCACATCCGTCTCTGGAAGTTATATCCGCGCACCTCAATTGCGTGATCCTTTGGGTCTTACCGGCGCAAGAAGAATCTAATCCGACGATGTCTAACTGAATCTTTCTGTTGATATCAAGGGACTCTATTGTTTGAAGGCAATATTGTTTCCGTACTTCATTTCTCAAATCCGAGAGAAGATACGATGCTATTGTCATAGTGGTTCAAACCTCTCCAACCTAGTCTTCCGGCGACACAAAGATTCATCCTCTCTAGTATCGGTAATCTTTAATCTTAATGGTGTGCCTTTCCATATCCATGATGCATCATCTTGTCCTTTATTTCACAAGTGGTTCTATTTTTCTCTTATCATGTTTCTTGAGAAAACCGGAGCTATGTCCATCCTATCCTTCTTGTCTCACGGCAATCCTTCAACTCTTCTAACCGTTGTTTCTCAAGCAAAACGCAAGACTCGCAACAAGTCTAGCAAGTTTTGCAAGGTGTAGTGGTCGCACCATTCCATGGCTTGGGAACGTGAGGGTCACCTTCGTTCGAACACCCGCCTCTCCTTGTGTTGTTTTCTTTTTCCTAGGAATCTCGGGGTGAGATTCTTGTTTAGTGGGGGAGAGTTGTAGCATCCCAATTGTCTAAAAATTGCAATGCTACTAGCCTAGTCTATATATATGCTACTTCCTATATATAATTGTTGCATCATAATTATATCATGCTCATGTCATCATGCCACCTTGCATTTGAGCATCATATAAAACCCTTTCTTTGGTTCTTCTCTCATATGCATTATTAATTGTATCTGCCTCTTGATATTGTATTTGGTTATTGATATATTGTTTAAATGCCCAAGTTGAGTTGGGGGCATATCTTTTATTAACTCCACCACCTTTCTTATCATCACCCCATCATTCCACCATTCCACCATATATGAGCATTGCAACTTATTTGGTTTTACCTCTAGCTCATGTGGGTTGGGATGGATCCAATTCTATGTCCACATGCTCTCATATTAGCATCATGTTGTTTTCACATTAGTGATATGTGGAGCCACCTTTGCATGCCTTGTGAGTGGAACCTTTTTCTAGCTCCCATATGGATTGTTTTGGGGTTATTCTCATGTTGGGATATTTTTGGGCTTACTAAATACCTAGTGGCACATACACACTAGCATGTCCCATTTTTATTCAAATATGATCATCTCCATCTACTCCACATGGGGCATCCTTTTAATTCTTTTAGCTTGGCTTTATTCCATATTTTGGAATGCATATGCACAAATGCCATGATTATTTATTCTGTTTTCACAAGATTAAAACATGGCATTTAATGTTTTTGCATGGGCCATGCAACCATCACCACCATTTGATCTCCTTTGGTTTTTCTTTTGTTTTTGAGTGGATCATCTTCTCATCTCTCTCTTTCTCTCAATCCTTTCTACCTTGCTTTGTTGCTTGCCTTGTGTCATCAAACCTCATCAACCCCTCTTGAGTAGTGCCATGCATGAGCTTGTAAGATCATCACCTTGTCCATCCTTTTTCTCTCACTTGATCATGCATACCAACACCCCTCACCACCTTTTTATCTCTTCTACTCCTTTTGCTAGATCTTGTTTGATCTTTGCTTGATCTTGTTAAAAAGCCACCACCACATCACCCGCTCTCTCTAATCCTCTCTCCTAAAACCTAACACCTCATCTAAACCCTAACTCTAGTTTCCTCTCTTTTCTTCTAACCCTAATTCTAAACTCTAACCCTACCTCACCTCTCTCACCTCACCCTCTCCTCTCACCAAGCCGAGGAGTCCCCCCTCTCCCTGCCAGCAGGCCCCACCTAGCTACCCATCTACCTCACCCCAACCCTAGAGCCCCAACCCGAGCCACCCCGTCCCTCTAACCCTAGCTCACCCGAGCCTTCCCTCCCTTTTTCTCTCTCTCTCCCTGCCTTGCTGGACCCAGCCGAGCCTGGCCTCACCCCTCTGCTGGCCCCCCCTTGCAGCCTCTGCCTAGCCTCCCCATGACGAGCACGTGAGGAGGAGGAGTAAAGGTGGCCGAGGCCACCTTTATCTCTGTCGTGTCCCAGTTGCCTCCTTCCTCTCTCCCTCTTTTCCTCCCTCCACACGCCTCCTCTGGCCTCTCTAGATCCGCCCGAGCCTGCCCTCCTCTCCTCCCTTTCTTCTCCACCGCCGCCAGCACCTGCCGCCGGTCGTCGCCAGCACCGCGTCGCCCTTCGTTCTAGCCGGCCAGCACGTTGTGGAGGTGGCCTGGGAGACCGAGGAGACCTCCCTGCTGCTCCCTGCATGCGTCGACGAGGAGGAGAAGCCCCAGGAGCGCCGGTACCAGCACCGCCCGACGGCAAACCCTAATTCACCGGTCGTGAGCCTCGTCAACGATCCGCTGCACGCCTGCCCGATCCACCACCACCGAGAGCCCCGCGGTGAGCCTCTGACCCCCTCTGACATCCTCTCGCTCCTCATCTCTTCCTAGAGGAGCAGATCTTTCTGTCGAGCACTCTCTGTGCGTGATGTCACTGTCGTCGTCCCACCACGGTAGCCTCTTCTAGCCGCGCAGCAGTTACCCAGCAACAACCCCCGGCCGCCGCATCGGTAGCCGCCACCGCACGCCCGCGCCAGGTCGCGCGTTCGAGTCTTCGCCGCGCTCTGCGTACCAGCGTCAGAACCGCCAGTAACACGCAGGAAGAAGAACAGTAGCGAGGGGTCGTTTTCCAGTTAACCCCCCAACCTTTTGTTTTCGCAAACCGCAGTCCAGTCCGGGCCCGCCTGTCATCGACTGTGGCAGTTTTACGTTTAGGCACCCCTTCTTTCCGCGTCTAAACCCGCAGTCCCCGGCCGCGCCAGGTGGCACCTGCTCCTTCACCCGCTGGCTTGTGGGGCCGATCAAGGCAAGGCCCACTTGTCAACCTCTGTGGCTCGCTGTGATCACGGTGAGAAAAGTCTGCCGCGTGCTGGTTTCAGCCATCTCAGCACGGCCCCACCATCAGTGACTGGGGCTAGCTGAGGCTGTGTATAAAATGTTCCCTGGTTATCTGTTTAAACAAAACAAATTCAAAATTGTTTATATTCAAAATTCAAATCTGTTTTCAAATAACTTTTGAAATATAATTCCAAATTAAACATGTGATATATGTTTTTGAATCAGAAAAATGTGAGGAATTCAAATATGCCCTTCAAAATATATTTAGAACACTTTAATTTTCGAGTTGATTAAAATTACAACAAAATGCCCTTGGCCTCAATTAATTAATAACTTTTGTTTTATAACTCCGAATTTGACAAATGATATGTCTAAATTGATCAGCTCGACGAGACCTTTCTGTTTATGCATTCCATGTTCTGAATTGCAGCATGCATCATATAAATATAAAGTTTACAGCAACTTATTTGAGGATAAAATGTGACTAAAACTCAATAAAAGGCTTTATTCTTGTATTCCACATCTCACCCTTGCCATGCTACCTTTTTGCCATGCAAATTGTGCATCATTCATCATGGCATGATTGTTTGCTTGTCGCATTCTAATTCATATGCTTGTGCACTCTATTTATGTTGGCCCTTGTTTGTTTGGTTCTTCTTCGAATAGACGTTGAGCAGGGGATATATCAAGAAACCCAGGAGCACTACCCAGATCCATCCCTCGCTTCAACTGAGCTGCCAGGCAAGCACTACCACATGCTTGCATACATATAGTACCTATTGCCTCTATCTTATTCTTGCATCATTGAGTCGCGATTGCATTAATCTGAATCCTAAGTACTGCATAGCCCTTACTTTTAGACCCCACCGAAGCTTGTTCCTCCATCCCATGAGCCATTACTACAGGAGTTGTTTGAGCCATGCGGGTCGTAGAACAGCATGTGTAGGGTTTGTGAGAGTCTGATGGATAACGAGGTACCTAAACAACTTAACCTGAGTAGTAATGGGATAACTAATGAAAGTGGCACCGGTGAGCAATATCTGCTATTTGGTTTTCATGCTCACTTGTGTCCCGTAGGACTCTGAGTACTTGATTCCTGTTCCTTGAATATTTGCGCTATCCACATCCGGGAGGCTTATGAACCCCCCTGAGCCAGAGCTTGATTCATTCTTATTTCTTGGGGCCACAAAGTAGTTTGGGGCTTTATTACTATACTGTACTTATGCCATGCTTTACTGCTTTATTTATGATTGTGCGAGGAGCATCTGTACTGTTTAGGATCGTGACACGTTTTCGCTGTATCGACAAGCCCAGTCACACTTTCGGGTTCCCAGTCGTTTACAGCCGTCCACACAAACCTTGAGTCCGTCTCGGAGCCGGCCAACTTCGTTGCGGGTAGCTTAATGGGGTGGCCCCCTGAAATATTTCTGAATCCTGTGATCGCTTTGTCGTGAATGCCTCGTTGGGTTTTGAGTTGGTTTTTCCGAGGTTGATCGAGTGTGTGTTGCTATTTGTGCACCCCTGCAGGGTAAAACTTTCTGAAAGCCGTGTCCGCGGTTATGGACGACTTGGAGCACAGTTTCTCGATCATAGACAAGTATAACTAAAGTACCGCTTTTAATTTGACTAAGTACATGACTAGTAAATAGTGCAACACTCATGGAATGGATAATAAAACTGCCAACGGATGGGGAAAGAGTTGAACTCAATCTATCATAAACTTAGTCTAAATAAACTTTACAAATTCTATTGTAGATCTCACCACCTGCTTTTAATTTCAATGTGTTCATGGAGAAAGAGAAACTTGTTGCGAATGGTAGCAACTTCACCAACTGGGCTATAAATTTGAGGATTCTCCTCACTGCTGCACAAAAGCAATATGTGCTAGAGGTGCCACTAGGCCCCCCACCAGCTCCTGATGCCCCTGACAAGGAAAATAAAGTCTATATAACTCATCAGGAGGACCACAACTTAGTTCATTGCGGCATACTGTATGGGCTAGAGCCAGAACTTCGAAAGCGTTTCGAAAATGGCAATGCCTTTGATACCATGGGAGAGTTGAAAATGATTTTTGATACCCATGCTGCCGTAGAGAGTTATAATGCTTCTGAAAAGTTCTTTAGCTGCATGATGGAGGAGAACAGCTCCGTTAGTGAGCACGTACTCAAAATGTCTAGGTATGCTGATAAGCTTGTGTCCTTGGGAATAACGATTCCCATTGACTTAGGCATACATCGTGTTCTCCAATCTCTTCCACCTAGCTACAAGAGCTTCGTGATGAACTATAACATGCAGGGCATGAAGAAGTCTCTTCTCGAGCTTCTGTCAATGCTTAAGACTGCAGAAGTGGAGATTAGGAAAGAACATCAAGTGTTGATGATCAATAAGACCACCGGTTTCAAGAAGGACAAGAAAGGCAAGCAGAAGGGAAAGAAGGGCGGTAAATCTGTTGCCGCACCTGAAAAGAAACCCCGAGTTGGCCCTAAGTCTAACACCGAGTGCTACTAATGCAAGGGGACTGGCCATTGGAAGCGCAACTGCCCCAAGTATTTGGTGGACAAGAAGGCCGGCAAGGCAAACAAAGGTATATGTGATATACATGTTATTGATGTGTACTTGACTAGTACTCGCAGTAGCACCTGGGTATTTGATACGGGATCGGTTGCTAATATATGTAACTCGATTCAGGGGCTGCGGAACAAGCGACAGCTAGCAAGGGATGAGGTCACGATGCGGGTCGACAATGGATCAAGAGTTGATGTGATCGCCGTCGGAACACTGCCTCTCCATATGCCATCGGGATTAGTTATAAATCTGATTGGTGCCTACACTGAGCATGAACATTGTATCCGGATCATGTTTGATGCAAAGTGGTTATTCATTTAAGTCTGAAAACAATGGTTGTTCGATTTATATGGATAATATATTTTATGGTCATGCACCTGTGTTGAATGGTTTATTTCTGTTGGATCTCGATAGTAGTATTACGCATATTCATAATGTTGATGCTAAAAGGACTAAACTTGATGATGATATATCTGCATATATGTGGCACTGCCGTCTAGGTCATATTGGCGTTAAACGCATGAAGAAACTCCATTCTGATGGACTTTTGGAATCACTTGATACATGTGAGCCGTGCCTTATGGGCAAGATGACTAGAACACCGTTTTCCGGTACAATGGAACGGGCGGCAGATTTATTGGAAATCATACATACTGATGTATGTGGACCAATGAGTGTGTCGGTACGAGGTGGATATCATTATTTTGTTACTTTCATGGATGATTTGAGTAGATACAGGTATATCTATTTGATGAAACACAAGTCTGAAACTTTTGAAAAGTTCAAGGAATTTCAGAATGAAGTGGAAAATCATCGTAACAGAAAGATCAAATTTCTACGGTCTGACCGTGGAGGAGAGTATCTTAGTTACGAGTTTAGCACACATATGAAAGACTGTGGAATAGTTTCACAACTCACGCCTGCCGGAACACCACAACGTAATGGTGTGTCGGAACGTCGTAATTGTACTTTATTGGATATGGTTCGATCTATGATTTCTCTGACTGACTTGCCACTGTTATTTTGGGGTTATTCACTGGAAATCGCTGCATTCACTTTAAATCGGGCACCATCTAAATCTGTTGAAATAACACCGTATGAATTATGGTTTGGAAACAAACCTAAGATGTCATTTCTTAAAGTTTGGGGATGCGATGTTTATGTGAAGAAACTTCAGCCAGATAAATTCGAACCCAAAGCGGAAAAATGCGTCTTCATAGGATACCCTAAGGAAACGATTGGGTATACCTTCTATCACAGATCCGAGGGCAAGGTTTTTGTTGCCAAGAATGGATCCTTTCTTGAGAAGGAGTTTCTCGCGAAAGGTGTGAGTAGTCGGAAGGTAGAACTCAAAGAGGTTATTGAACCTTCTCTTCATGAATTGGCGAGTAGTGCAGCACCGGAAGTTGTTTCCGAGTTGACTTCACCTCATGAAGAGAGAGCTAATGATAATGATCATGAAACTTCGAAAGAGGACACTACCAAACCTCGCAGGTCAAGCAGGACATGTGCAGCTCCTGAACTGTATGGTAATCCTGTTATGAATTTCGTGATTGATGAAATAGATGACCCTGCGACGTATGAAGAAGCGATGATGAGCCCGGATTCCAACGAATGGCTAGAAGCCATGAAATCCGAGATGGAATCCATGTATGAAAACCAGGTTTGGACCTTGGTGGACTTACCTCACGATCAAAAGGCTGTTGAGAATAAATGGATTTTCAAAAGAAAAACTGATGCTGATGGTAATTGGCCATCTATAAAGCTCGACTTGTCGCAGAGGGGTTTCGACAAATTCAAGGAGTTGACTACGATGAGACATTCTCTCCCGTAGCGATTCTAAAGTCGGTTTGGATTATGTTAGCAATTGCTATATATTTCGATTATGAAATATGGCAGATGGATGTCAAAACTGCGTTCCTCAATGGTAATATTGAAGAAGAGTTGTATATGATACAACCTAAGGGTTTTGTCGATCCTAAGGATGCTGATAAGGTGTGCAAGCTTCAGAGATCCATCTATGGACTGAAGTAAGCATCCCGGAGTTGGAATCTCCGCTTTGATGAGGTGATCAAAGAGTTTGGATTTATCCAAACTTATGGAGAGGCTTGTATTTACAAGAAAGTGAGTGGGAGCAATGTGGCATTTCTAATATTATATGTGGATGACATATTATTGATTGGAAATGATATAGATCTTTTAAACAGTGTTAAAAGTTATCTAAACAGCAAATTTTCGATGAAAGACCTTGGTGAAGCTTCATATATATTAGGCATTAAAATCTATAGAGATAGATCAAGGCGCCTAATTGGGCTATCGCAGAGTACATACCTTGATAAGATATTAAAGAAGTTTAATATGGACGGAAGTAAGAAGGGGTTCTTACCTATGTTGCAAGGCAAGACATTAAGTAAGACTCAAAGTCCGGCTACGACGGAAGAAAGAGAGATAATGGATAAGATCCCCAATGCCTCAGCCATAGGCTGTATAATGTATGCCATGCTATGTAGAAGACCGGATGTGGCACATGCTATTAGTTTGACTAGTAGGTACCAATCTGATCCAGGTTCGGAACACTAGATAGCGGTCAAGAATATCCTTAAGTACTTAAGAAGAACTAATGATATGTTTCTTGTATACGGAGGTGAAGAAGAGCTAGTCGCTAAGTGTTATGTCGATGCTAGCTTTGACACCGATCCGGATGACTCTAAGTCTCAATCCTGATACGTATTTCTCTTGAACGGAGCAACAATTTGTTGGAGGAGTTCCAAACAACCTGTGGTGGCTAGATCAACGACGAAGGCGGAATATGTTGTTGCTTCAGAAGCGGCGCAGGAAGCGGTTTGGATGAAGGAGTTCATAACGGAACTAGGTGTGGTTCCTAGTGCATTGGACCTAATGGTGATCTATTGTGACAACAATGGAGCCATAGCCAACGCAAAGGAACCAAGGTCTCATATGAATTCCAAGCATATTAAGCTCCGGTTTCACTCCATCCGCGAGCATGTCAAGGATGGAGATATAAAGATTTGTAAAGTGCACACGGACCTGAATGTAGCAGATCCGTTGACTAAAGTTCTCCCTAGGGCAAAACAGGATCAACACCAGAACTCCATGGGTGTTAGATTTATCACTATGTAAACTAGATTATTGTCTCTGGTGCAAGTGGGAGACTGAAGGAAATATGCCCTGAGAAGCAATAATAAAGTTGTTATTATGTATTCCTTGTATATGATAGATGTTTATTTTGCATGCTATAATTGTATTGATAGGAAACGTTAATACATGTATGTTTAATAAACAAAAAGGGTTCAAATAGTTATGCCTCTCTTATAGACTAGCTTGTTGATTAACAAGATGATCAAGGTTTCCTGATCATGGACATTGGATGTTGTTAATAACAAGGTCACAGCATTTGTGAAATGATGTGATGAACATTCATCTGATGTATAGCATTACGATCAAGTAATTATGTTTATATTGCTATAACATCATATGAAGTAATATTTATCCTTAGACCATGAGATCATGTTAATTGCTAACACCCGAAGAGTATCTTGATAACATCAAACGTCACACCGTAACAGGGTGACTATAAAGGTGGGTTCAGTGCTACGAATGTGTTATGTTGAGGCTCATGGATCAAGAGTGTAATTTGTCAATCCCGATGACGGATAGATATACTCTGGTCCCTCTCGGTGATATCACATTAAGATAGCTTGCAAGCAAGTGATGTGATCACTAGAATGTTATATCTCCGGAACGAGAAAAGAGTGCATGTCGGCAACAAGATCAAACTAGG
The DNA here is from genome assembly GCA_916181665.1 of Avena sativa. Lineage (NCBI taxonomy): Eukaryota > Viridiplantae > Streptophyta > Magnoliopsida > Poales > Poaceae > Avena > Avena sativa. Next base: position 533,419,479 of record OV702289.1, on the reverse strand, counting down.
TATTTGGATACCGATGATCGAATCTCGGACATGTATTATATCATGAGACAAAGGGATTAAGTTACTAGCGTTAAAGGTTCTCACGATCACAGAAGTCATCATTGAATGTGCAGGAGTCAGTATGGATCTCTAGGTCCCGCTTCTGATTATTGATCTGAGAGGAGTCTCAATCATGTCTGCATTATTCGTGAACCGTAGGGTGACACACTTAAGTGTTGTTGGACACCATTTAGGAGCACAACTGTTTCAGACAAAAGGTTTGCAAAGCGTGGGAAATGTTTCGTTAGAAACAGGAATTGTTTCGATAGAAACCGGAATTGTTTCGGGTGAAATTGTAGAAAGTGGTTCTGTATGTGATATTGAAATGTTGCAAGGGGTTTTATGTGAATGTTTGTTAATTAAAGTAATTAACAAAATTCTGAATAAAATAAATAAAAGAGTTTTATTAATTGAGCGTTGCATTAAATTTGGTGGAAATTTAATGCATGTGAGTGGAACTTTGGGTGGAGCTTGAATTGATGTGAGTGGAGCTTCCACCACATGAATGAGGAAGAGGAGGGGCTCCCTCCTTGGCCGCCAGCCATGGTAGGGGAGGAGTCCCCCCTCTCCTATAAAAGGCCCCCCTCTCCTCCCTCACAAAGCACACCTCCTCGGGAAGGATCTCTCTCCCCCTCTAAATATTTCCCCATGGTCTCGGATTAGCGAGATACATGTTCCCGGTGGCCTTGCGTCTGGAAGGAGTTGCTGCTTCCGCTGATTCGCTAGAGAGAGGAGGTGGAGGTTGTCCGGTGGCTTGAACGTGTGTGCGAGGATGGATGCGTTGCTGATTTGTGGCGCTCGGACTTCCACACGATCTTGAGATCGGTAAGCGTACGACTACATCAACCACGAGTTCCTACTTGTTAACAAAACTCGTTGTCTTCGAGGGTAAGTTCTCCATGGATGTATGTCCACCCGTTGCTTTGTACCTAGTAGATAGATCTTGGCGTATAGTCCTCATCGTAGGAAAAATTTTGTTTTCTATGCTGCAGACTCAACAACTTTGTCTTATTGCTAGAACTTTATCTTTCATGGTATGATTGAAGTACTATGATCCCAGCTATCATTTTTTACAAATACTTTGATCAAGTTTATGATGGTGCATGTCACCTCAAAAATTATTCTTTCTTTTTATCACTTACCTACTTGAGGACGAGCAGGAGTTAAGCTTGGGGATGTTGATACGTTGCTAATGTATCCATAATTTTTGATGTTCCATGCTTGGTTTTATCTACTTTCTTGTGTTTTTTCCACACTTTGGAGTACTTTCTATACACTTTCTTGGACTAACCTATTAACAAGAGCCACAGTGCTAGCTACCTGTTTTCTGCTGTTTTTGGTTCGAGGAAAGTCAGAAAATGAATATTCTCGGAATTGGACGGGACAAAAGCCAAAGTCAGTTTTTCACCGAGGGACACCCGGAGCCAGAATACGAGACAGAGAGGGGCCAGAGGGCCGCCACACCACCTGGCCGCGTGGCCCGGCCTGGCCCGCGCCAGGGGTGGTCTGGCCACCCTAGGCACCTCCTCGGCCTCCGCTTCCGCCTATAAGATGCCTCCGATACAGAAACCCTAAGTACCCGATCAAAATTCCATGAAAGAGTCTGTAGCCGCCGTCATCTCCATCCCTAGATCGGGAGGGATCTGAAGCTCTTCCCAGCACCTTGCCGGAGAGGGAATTCACCTTGGAGGCCTTCTTCATCACCATGCAAGCCTCCGATGTGATGCGTGAGTAGTTCATCTCTGGACTACGGGTCCATGTAGTAGCTAGATGGCTAGTTCTCCTCCTTTGTGCTATCATGTTTAGATCTTGTGAGCTCCGTTCATGATCAAGATCATCTATTTGTAATTATGCATGTTGTGTTTGTGGGGATCCGATGGATATTGAGATGCTATTTCAGATTGATTATTGATTCTATCATGTCTTTGTTATTTGTGATCTTGCATGCTTTCCGTTTTTAGTAGCTATCTTGGCCAAGTAGATGCTAGCAACTCCAAGAGTTAGCACTACTAGGAAACAGCCTATAGATAGACAAGATATTCAGTGGCGCATATGTCAAGTCATGCGCCACAGGAAAACATCAGTGGCGCACCAGAAAACATGCGCCGCAGAAGATTGGAAGTTCTATGGCGCATTCTCCAGACTATGCGCCACAGAAGATTGGTGGGACCCGCTAGTCGGGGTGGGTTGATCCAAGTTCTGTGGCGCATTCTGTGATATGCGCCATAGAAGAGGCAACTTCTGTGGCGCATATTTTCTTATGCGCCACAGAACATGGAGGAGGGCCCCACCACGGAATCTAATTCACCCAAGTTCTGTGGCGCATGTTCTGATATGCGCCACAGATGTGTTTCACTTCTATGGCGCATATCCCAACATGCGCCACAGAACTTGGAGGTGGGCCCCACAGAGGGAATCTAATTCACCCACTTCTGTGGCGCATATGGACTTATGCACCACAGAAGATTCAGCACCTGTGGCGCATTCCCTCCATATGTGCCACAGATGAGGGCGTCCAGATCCATGTTAAAAAGGTGACAAAAGCTAGCTCTTATCTATCCACCACCACCCATTTCACATCTCTACCTCCTCCCAACTCGTCTTCCTCCTCCCTCACACCCCATCTTGCCCATAGTTTCTCCATTTTCTTGTAACTAAACCTACTTTAATCCATAGATTGGTAAGTGGAAGCTTCGCTCCAAATTCTAGATCTAAAAGTTCCTTACTTTTCTCTCTCACATCTCTATTTGTTTACTAATTTCCTCTCCACCAACTTGTAGATCTATTTGTCCACACTCTCTCATCGCGCGGTCTCGTCTCGCTATTATTGTGTCTACTAGGTGAGTACTTGGCCATGAACATGTATGTGAAGCTTGTCGCGCGGGCGGTGTGTGTGTGCGATCCATGGCGAGACGATGCTTGTGTGGTGCATGAATGTTTGTAACGGGAGGAAGTTTTTTGTTGCTTGCTTGTTGTTGTCGGGCCCGGCTGGTGTGGTTGCATGGATGTTTGCCAAAATGTTGATTCATTTCCATTTCGGCAAATTTTTGCACTACCCATATGTCCTAATTTTAGGAAAGGTCATGCCAAATTTTTCTCGGCTAGCATTCATGCATGTGTCTGTTCATATGGTGTGGTTCTCACCTATACTCTCTGTTTTGACCGCTCAGGCAACCATGGTCCTCACGATGAGCGAAGGTCGAATTGCTAGGTACAAGAAAGGCGTGCAGGAGGACATGATTCTGAACAACAAGACCATGATAAGATGTCCATGTCGAACATGCAAACTGCAGCGCTGGATCGACCCTGAATCTGGACAATTGGAGGGTCACCTGCTCAGGCACGGTTTCATGCGTGACCTCAATGAGGCGCCGGCAGGACATGGTGGTGGTCACGAAGACGTGGGCGGGCGAGAAGACGAAGAGTCTACCGGGCATGATCATCATGACGAAGGAGATGCCAGCGGGCATGATCATCATGAAGAAGGAGATGCCAGCGGGCATGATTAGCATGGAGAAGGAGATGGCGACGGGCATGATCATGATCATGAAGAAGGAGAAGACGCGAACACACAGACGCTGCTAACTTCGGTCTTGCAGGACCCTCATGTTCAAGAACTGCTCCTCAAGGAGACGAGCAACGATAAAGCTGCAGCCAGAGAGAAAGCCAAGCTGGCCCAAATGGAGGTAGACGGGATGACTCCATTGTATCCTGGGTGTCGCCCCGAGGATACATGTTTGAGTGTAACGCTCAAGGCTCTGGAGATGAAGGTCGAACACAAATGGACCGATGTGAGCTTCAACGCGAACATGGAATACTGGCACGACCGACTTCCTAAGGGGAACACATTGCCAACAAGTATCGAGGAGGCCAAGAAAATTGTGTGCCCTCTCGACCTACCACACATTAAATACCACACGTGCATCAATGATTGTGCACTTTATCAGAACGAGTACGCGGATAGAACCACATGTCCGGTGTGTGGCCAAGGACGGTACAAGAGAGGGAACAAGAAAGTTCCTCGAAAAGTGGTATGGTACTTTCCTATCACCCCCCGTCTGTAGCGATATTTCATAGATCCTAAGGAAGCAAAGCTCATGCAATGGCACGCGGAAAGAGAGAAACCCGAAGATGATCCAGAGAAGGGCAAGATCCTGACACACCCTTCAGACGCTAGCCAGTGGAATGCATTAGACATCGAGTTCGAAGAGTTCGGGGGCGATGCAAGGAACGTCAGGCTGGGTATGAGCACCGATGGACTCAATCCTTTTGGAAACCAGAGTAGCACGCATAGCACCTGGCCCGTGTTTGTATGGCCGTACAACCTCCCCCCGTGGCTATGCACGAAGCAAAGGTATGTACACATGAGCATTCTTATTCAGGGGCCGAAACAACCAGGTATCGATATGCATCTGTATCTCGGGCTATTGAGAGAGGAGTTAGCCAGCTTGTGGGAGACGTCGGCCCGTACGTGGGACGCCTACACTAAAGAATATTTCCATCTGAGAGCCGCGTTGCTCACGACCGTGCAGGACTATCCTGGTTATGCATATGTATCGGCCCAGGTGAACCACGGACACAATGCATGCGTCAAGTGCATGGATGAGACACCGCATCTCTAGCTACCAAGGGATCCCGGGTCTTCGAAAACCGTGTTCCAAGGTACTCGAAAGTGGCTCCGCATGGATCACCCGTGGAGAAAACGTGGTGACCTGTTCAATGGTAAGGACGAGCTCGAAAGAGCCCCGTGTCCGAGGAGCGGCGAAGAAATCGAGGAGCTTTTGAATAATTGGGTAGATTGCCTTGCGCCTGGAAAAAAACGACCGAGGACAAAGCCGCTGCTGGGTGTATAGAATGCAAGGTCTGTTTTTTGGGACCTGCCATATTGGAAGGTCCTTCACACTCCCCATAGCCTCGATGTAATGCACATCACGAAGAACGTTACCGAGAGTCTGCTTGGCACTCTACTGAACATGCCAGAGAGGACCAAGGATGGGCCGAAAGCAAGAAAGGACCTTAAATTGCTTGGCATAAAGAAAGATCTTCAGTACCCTGAGAGTGATGATGATGATCAAACGGAAGGGACTCAAGGTCGCCGCAAAAGAGTTAAGAAGAATGAGGTGGTGCTTCACGCTGCCTGCTTCACTCTGAGTCTGGAGGAGCTCGAGCAGTTTTTTAGGTGCCTCTTAGGAGTGAAAGTTCCTCACGGTTACTCGGGGAAGATAAGCAGATATCTGGACGTGGCGAAGAAGAGGTTCAGCGATATGAAGTCTCACGACTGTCACGTGCTGATGACGTAGATACTCCCTGTTGCGATCCGTGGGATAATGGACGAGCATGTCCGTGAGACGTTGTTTGGCCTCTGTAACTTTTTCGACGTCATATCTAGGAAGTCGATCGGTATGAAGCAGCTCGACAAGCTACAGGAAGAGATCGTGATGATACTATGCGAGCTTGAGACTTACTTCCCGCCCGCATTCTTCGACATCATGGTGCATCTGCTTGTACATGTCATGGACGACATCATCCAGCTCGGGCCGACATTCCTGCACAACATGATGCCATTTGAAAGGCTAAACGGTGTCATCAAAGGATTCGATCGCAACAGGTCTCGTCCAGATGGAAGCATAGCCAAGGGCTTTCTGATCTACGAGTGCATCTCCTTCTGCCAGAATTATCTAACCACCGAGAACGAGGATGTTGGAATACCCACAAAGAAGCACCTCGGCAGGCTCGGTGGATATGGTCACCACGAGGGCTGCCGCTCACTGCATGTCGGCATTGATGGTCGACGCATTGATTTTGAAAGGGCACACTGAGTCGCGCTACAACACATTGAAGTGGTCGGCCCTTGGGTCGGAGAGCACAGAAGCTTAATCGAGCAGGAGTACATCGACCAGGCTGGCCGAGGAAGAAGGGAGACATAACCAGAGAGCACAACTCCAGCTTCATAGGTTGGTTCAAGAAAAGGCAACTGGACAATCCCCCACAGACGCCTTCTACAGAAGATCAAAAACTCATATTCTCCTTGTCGCAGGGCCCAGGGCACAACCTAAGGACCTATCAGTCATACGACATAAACGGTTACAGATTCTACACCGAGGAAAAGGACAAGAATAGTGAATATCAAAACTCAGGAGTAACTATGTTATCCTTTGCTGATGACGAGACTACTGTGATGGAAAGATTCTACGGAAGGATCGAGGAGATATGGGAGCTCAACTACTGTGGAGAGATCGTACCGATGTTCCGTGGTTAGATGGGCCAAGAACATGGAAAAAGAAGGCCGTTATTTCACCACAATGGTTATACCAGATGCCAAATCAACGAAGAACGCCTCCGCAAAAATGAGCCTTGGGTACTCGCTAGCCAAGTTGATCAATGCTTTTTTATTACCGACCCGTCAAAGCCCAACTTTGTTATAGTTAGGAGGGGCAAGAGGAGCATCATCGGAATGGAAGGAGCCGCCAACGAGCAAAACTTCGACAAAAACGGCGACCCGAAGATCGAAGAGGAATTCGACAAGTACTTCGACATGCCTACTACTACTAAAGTAAGAAGGAAGACCACACTGCCAACTAAAGGTTGTCCATTCACAAGAAGAAATCTCAAAGTGCACGGGCTAAAGTATTCAACCACGGCGAAAAAGGGCAAGAAGATTGTGAAGAGACACTAGCTCGACACATCACATGATTGTATATGTTCGGAGAGAGAGTTTTTTGAATAAATATGAATGTTTGTATATGTTCTTGCTTTATTTTAGAAATATATATAATTAAAAATACATTACATGATTGTATATGTTCGGGAAGAGAGTTTTTTGAATAAATATGAATGTTTGTATATGTTCTTGCTTTATTTTAAACAGATCTATAATTAAAAATATATTTTTTTTAAATAAAAAAGTGTGAGACAGCCAGGATTCGAACCTGGTTGCCCCAGGTTTAGAATGGCACAAGCAAGCAGCAGAGACCACTAAGGCAAGTGTGTGATCTTGTCATACTACCACGTGCACCACGTTTTGTACTAAGTCCACAGGTTCTTTGGCGCATTTGGGCAATATGCGCCATAGATGTTCCAACTTCTGTGGCGCATATTGCCGAAATGCGCCACTGAACCTGTGGACTTAGCCAAATAAACGGTTCGGCCTTTCATTCCCCTTCTCCCCATTCGTCGATTCAGTCTCGCTCGCCGCGCGCAAACCCTAGGAGCCACCATCGCCTGCGCTAGCCCTCGCCACCGGAGCCGCCGTGGAGGAGAGCCCCATCACCGCCGCGCCGGAGCCCATGGAGGAGGAGGCCCATCACCGCCTGCGACCTAGGAGGAGGAGGCCCGCCACCGCCTCTCTGGAGCCCATGGAGGAGGAGGCCCGCACCGCCCCGCCTGTGACCTAGGAGGAGGAGGCACCTTCGACGCGGACTTCGTCAAGGTCGACCAGGCCACCCTCTTCGACCTCATCCTAGTGAGACTTCCCTCGATCCCCTTCCGGCCCCCTCTGTTTCCTGCGTAGGCTAGCGTTTTGATGTTGTAGATGCGATTGTGCCATGTGGTTGTCAGTGGCGATGCCCAGATTGCTCGGTCGATTCAGTACAGCTAGGGTTTTTCTTTGAGATTTAGGGTTTTGTGGGGTTGTTTGGGTAGTTGATGCCAAGTGTTGAAGGTTCGTTGCAGTTCCCCTTATAAGAAATTGGGACTAAGTAAGTGGGGATTTTTGTCAGAACTATGTGATTTTGCGTTTTATTTGTGGTTTATTTGTGTCATATTGGCATGTTTACATGATCCTGAGTGCATACTTGAGCTCTCTAGGATCGGACAACTACTAGAATGCTCAGAATGCCTTGCCTTTATTATTATTCGTTACTGTCTAGTGTTTGTTCCATATAGTTGTCCTAGTTTTTTACTTGTAATATGTTTCTATTTTTAATTATGTAGCATGATGAAGTCCCACTATAATTGCATTTGTAACTTCTAAGTGTATTGCGCATGTTGGAAGTACCAGTTTGAGACTAAAAGGTGTGCTTGATATGTGGTTGTGAGATTCTTTCTAGAGCAGGGCATGATACGTGCTTGAAACCAACCAAGCTTCTTAGTTCTTGCATAGCTAATTTATGGTTCCTATTTTAATAATTTTGAGTATCCACTTCTATTTTGTTTGTGTAATTATGTGTCGTACTAAGACATGATATGTGATTGTTGACTACATAGCTTATTTCTGTGTCCTGTTTCAATTTGGACTTGCTCCCATAAGTTTTGATTACTTGAAAAGAATAACTGTTATACACTAACTGTGCAATTTTGTTTGATTTTATCTTTTTAATGAAAATTCTAACTACCCGAGTTGCATTACAATGTATAGGAATCTTTTGATTTTGTCAGCAAGGCAATAACATATGCTAAGTTGTTGCTTTGTGGTGGGTTGTGGGGCTTCAAAGTTACTATTCAGTGCTTGTTGCATGCTCAGACAAGAAGGATATTCTTGATTGTCTCTTTGTGTTCAACCATAAAGATCCAAGATACTAGGAGTATTGTATATTTCTTTTGTTGCTTTGTGGTCTTCAGTGGAATATTATTTTGAAATGTTTTGCTTGAACATGCACTTATAAGAAGGCTAATCTTGGTGATTTGTAGCTTAGTTTTGTCTGTACTGATCCTAGCTGGTAGGTTTAGTTTATGGCTGTATAAACCTGCTCTAAACTTGTATTATTATCTTTGTGTAACTATAATATAGTAATGTCTTGCTATATTGCTACTTCTTTAATTCTGAGCTTCTGCCCCACCATGTGCATGATGCAATAAGTTATTGTATGATGTCTTTGTTTATTATTATACTGTTTTTGGTTCCATTTGGTGTTATATGGTGCTGCTGTTATATGGTGTTATATGGTGCTGCTGTTACATGCATGGTGCTGCTGTTGTATGCTATATGGTGTTGTCATATGGTGCTCCTGTTACATGGTGTTGTTATATGCTATATGGTGCTGCTGTTATATGGGGATGGGGCTGTCAATATGGGGATGGGGTGTTTTGTCTTGCAGGGATTTCATTTGAGTTGCCCATTTCTCTCGAAGCGTCGATTCACTTCCGTTTCGGTTGAGAAATGGGCACTCCTAGGTCAAAAAATTAGCAAAGGTCATGCGGAATTTTTCGGCCGAGATTTGTGATAACTTTTTGCCTCTTTTAAATAGAGTAGTGCAAACATGTCGGGCAACAAGGAGTCTGGCCCTTCTAAGCATATGATCAGCATCGAAGAACAAGCTAGACAGGCCAACCAGTCATTCTGGCGGGGGTCCCAACAGGAGGAGGAGGCGATGAAGATGACACCACCACCGGAGGAGGAGGTGACCGTCGCCAGAGCTGCTGGGGCCCATGAGGGCGGAGATCCTGATTACGAGGGGGACGAAGACGACTACGATGGAACTAGTGAAGGCGGTGGCGAAGAGGATGACACCACCGATGGCGGCGGCCGCGCCGATGGCAGCGAGCGCACGGATGGCGGTAGCGGCAACCCGGCCGCTTCGAAGAAGAAGAAGAAGAAGAAGAAGAAGAAGAAGAAGAAGAAGAAGAAGAAGAAGAAGGAACAAAAGGAGCGGAAGGTGCCAGTGCTCGCCACCGTCTGCGATGAGTTCACTGAGGTCACAGAAAGTGGCCAACCCATTGCGCCAGAGGCGATTGCTAAAGGGTACGGCCTGCAACTCGGGTGCATCGTCCGGGAAAGCATGTCGATCAACACGAAGTACATCAGACATGCTGACAATGCAGCTTTGGTCGATAACCTCCTTAAGAAGCTTCACAAGTGATACAGATTCCCAGAGTGGTTTAGAAACCTCGAGAGAAAGAACCCGGTGAACAAACTAGCCCTCACGAAGATGAGCAACGCCTTGAGCAGTTGGAAAACCCGGATGAAGAATAGCATTGACAAAGGTGAAAGCTGGGAGGTTATTAGTAAGAAAAATCCGATGCTCAACGAAGAGGAGTTTAGGATATTCAAGGCGGATATAGCTATTGCTGACGCTATAAAATGGACTCAATGGGGAAAGAGTATGCGGGAACAGAACATAGGTAACCACCACCTTGTAAGCGGCGGTTATAGGGGGAAACATGCCATTTGGGACAAGGAGGACGCCGAGCTTGAACGCCTTGGTAAAGACAGCCCTTGGCTTAAAATCATGGACTTGCAGCTTAGGCAATTTGTTCGGGCCCGCTACTACCTGGACAAGGAAACAGGGGAGTTCATCACCGACGATCCGGAGGTGAAGGAATTCGATAAGAAGCTGGTAAGGAATTTATCGCCGATCTCAAGTCTATTGCATTCTAATTAAGATAATAAAGTCAAGAATCTAAATGGGTTCACCTTTCCTTGTCTCTGCAGGAGGATGAACTGAACACTACTGCCACAGAGTCGTCCCAGGATTCGACGGAGCCGTGGGACACGGTTTTCAATAGGGCGACCAATGCTTACAAGAAGAGGGACAAGGGGTTGCCACCGTCCTCAGCTGGCCGTGTGTCCGGCTTCGGTACGAGCATGAAGTTCAAGGAGTACTACAAAGAGGACGCCAAGAAAAGAAGGGAGAGGAAGAACCAGGATAAAGACGATGTTGCAGAGCTGAAGGTGAAGGTACAGACACTGGAGGAGAAGGCGGTGGACGAGAAAACGGTGGACAAGTTAGTGGAAGAGAAGCTCCGCTCGATGATCCCCCCTGAGTTTTTCGAGGGGCTTACTGCTTGGAATGCGGGAGGTCGACAGGGGCCGATACATCTGCCCAGCTTAAGCGGCAGCAACTCGGGCATCAATGTTACCATGTCGCCGGACCTGGTGACCCCGCCGGCCGTCAACGTCGGGACGCAGCCACTCGTTTTGGTCACACCAATGCCTCCTCCCGCCAAAGATACCAATAAGGCGCAGCCGACGGCGGTGGTGCTTCGTGAGGCACCCGAGCGGGAGATTGCAGATGATGATAGGCCGGCCACCGGCATCGGCCGTGTCTCTACATTAGCCGAGATCCACGCCATCACCAAGGTAACTAATTATTTAGTTCACGTCATCTCCTTTATGCCTTTGATGCATGACTGCTGCCATCTCATGACGCCCAACAACATGTTTTTGCCTCAGGACACTTCTTGCGTACTCCTGCTTAAAGATGTCGGCGGTGAGTTGAAGGATGTTGCCAAGGGCACTCTTATACAACCGGCGAGCCGCACGATGCACAACAATCCAATGGATGATGACGTGATGAGGGTCAGGTTGGCTCAGGTGTTGCCAGGGTGCGACGATATGGACCCTCCCTTTCAACCTCAGGGAGCCGACGAACACAAGACCCTTGGGGAATGCTACAACTGGCCCTTGACATGACCGAAGACCCAGATTCGCCTTGTGGGAGGGAGCACCGGTGCCACCTCTCTACCGATCGCCTGGCCACCACCTCGAAAGGCAGTAGCCGCCGTCATCGCCACCACCAGCTGTCATCATCAACTCTTGGCAGCGTGTGCACCACCACATGGCAAAGACGTTGTGCCGCAACCGCCGTCGCCCCCGCTACCACCACCACATGATGGCACCCATGAAGATGATGATGAATTGGTCAACGTTGATGACTTCATCAACACCGGTGCCGCCAAAGGATTGTATATGCCTTCTGTGAATGAAGAACCCTTCGCAGATCGCAACGACCATCAAGCTGGTCGGCCCAATACAAGAGACGCCTGGTCTTCCATGGTCTTTCTCAAGAGACGCCTCCGGCCGCCGATCCACCACAAGAGAAACCGGGATTGGTTTTCAGCCCCAACACACTCCAAAAGGCGACTCATGAGCAGATGGCAGTGGCTGACACTATTGTGAAGAAGAAGCACTACAGGAAGAGAGGTAATAATAATAATAAGAAGGGTGTGAGCCAGCCTCTTCCGAAGAGGGTCCGGGGTCAGGACGCTGTCGTTGTACCATCCACACAATTTGGCTTGCCCCGAGTGCATGTAGCTGGTGATCCAATATTGACTCCGGATATGATCCACATTGCGGTTGGAGCCATGTTAACTTTGCACGAGGGTGTCAAGACACTAGAGGGCCTCCTTCTTAAAGACGAAGATCCAAATTACCCGGTTTTCACGGCCAAGGTGCCATTGGACGTGGGCTTCGTCGATGAACCCCCCGTGGATATATTCTTCATAGCATTCGAGGACATATTCAAGTTGTTTCTCACGAAACGGCTGGACTATAACTTGGTCTGCCTATACGCGCTCAATCTGGCGATCACGATCAAGAGAGAAAGTACCCCAGAAATCACGATAGTGGATCTCTACTACATGCGGGGCAACCAGTTGGTCGAAGGATCAGAGACACGACCAAGGCGACGGCGTACCTCGAGAAGTTCATGGTGGACAACAAGAGGAAGGGCACACTTCTTTTGCCTTTCTTTCCCGAGTAAGTACACACACTCGCTCATCGCCACCGTAACTTATGCATTTCTTATAGATTTCTTCCTTTGCTCTTTTTCCAACATTTCGTTCCAATTGTGTTGCGCAGAGATAAATATTGCACACTCATCGTCCTTGCCCCGAGGTATTCGCTAGCCACGTATTTCGACTCGGGAAGTTTGACGAAGAAGAAAGACTACACCAGAATAAGGGGTGTTCTCAATGAGGCTCTCGAGGGCTACAACAAGAAGGGATGTACCTTCATAGATAGGGGGAATGTATCAAGGATGGCAAACATGTGTTCAAGCATGTGCTCGAGTTCCCCTGCGTCAAGCAGTCGACTGCTGGTGCCAAGGAGGCCTTCTACGTCCTCCATCACCTTAAAGGCTATGTTCGGGATTGCCAGAACCTAATGCTGCCATCTGGTCTCCGAGGATGGGCCGAAACTTTGGAGAAAATCGACGATGCTGATCTTAGAGAAGACTTCAATCGCATTCAGATGAAGTTGTCGCAAATCATCATTGAAGATGTCAACACAAGAGGGTGCCCTACAACAAGGCAGAGGGTTGAGTAAGAGGGAGATCGAAGAACGCCTTCATAAGCAGGGTGACACAAGGACGTGGATGATGAAAGAGGGCTATCTACCGTTCCCGAAGCCGAGCGAGAAGAGGAAGTCTTCATCATGATCTATGTGTGCCTCTAGCATGATCTAGTGTGTGTATATTCTTGATGGACGCCTGCTGTATTAGTGTGTGTGTGTCATAAACTTTACTATCTCATGGCCGAAATAGTCATTGTTGTTAGACTTAAACTACCTTGTGGTCGTGTTGTCGTTGAACTTATTGCTTCTATGATGATCTATTTTTTAGGTTTATGGATCCTTTGTTTTATATTCTGTGAACATATATATATATATGCATGTGAACCCTTTATTCATTCTTTTTGTTGTATTTTTACTAATATGCCTTATCGTCTATAGAGATGGTGATGAGGTGGTATGTGGTGTACATGGGTAGGGTTCCAGGAGTCTACGAGGAGTGAGAGGATTAGCACAAACAAGTGCACAAGTTCAGCGGCAACATCTACAAAGGATACGCGACTAGAGAGGAGGCGATAGCCAAGTGGAGGAACCACTTGTGGAAGAAGAACCGGATGAAGATATTGGTCGGGCTAATGCTCTTGCTCACCATTATCACAGCTGTATTCTATTTGATCCTAGTGTAGGTGGCGGTGGCCACTTCATATTTGTAATGTGAGATGATATGAACTTTGTATTCGGCGCTTGTGTAAAAATTTGGCACTTGACACTATATATGTATCTCGATCGGGATCTAAGTGTTTGTATTATATATATGTCGGTTTTCATGCATCTACTACTTGTGCAATGTATTTTATACTCATCTGGATAAATACTGTATAAATCCTGTATAAATATCTGATTATACACCAGGAAAGTATTTTACTTCGAATACGTGTTACGCAATCAGTGGCGCATATAATTATATAGTCAGTGACGCATGAGCTTTCTGTGGCGCATACATGTAAATGCGCCACAGAAGTTATTCCTGTGGCGCATATGAAGAAATGCGCCACAGAAGTCCCAGACTAGGATATGCGCCACAGGAAGTAGTTATCAGTGGCGAGATAACAGTGGCGACTAGGATATGCGCCACAGAAGTCCAATTTCAGTGCGCCACAAATGGGTTGTTTCCTAGTAGTGTAGTATTTATGCTCGATAGTGGGTTCATGCCTCTAGTAATCTCGGGAAGTGACAGAAATCTCTAAGGTACTAGATGTGCTGTTGCTACTAGGGAGAAAACAACAATCCTTTGTTCATAGAAAAATCGTATTTTTTACTTTACACGCAATGCGTGATGCAATTATCCGTTGCTTGCAACTTAATACTGGAGGAGGTTCGGATGATAACCTGAAGGTGGATTATTAGTCATAGATGCAGTTGGATTATGGTCTATGTATAATGTTGTAATGCCCAATCAAATCTCAAAGGAGTCAAGATGAGTAGTATATGCATGATTGCTTTCTCGATGTTTATCAATTACCCTGCTGTAATTTGTTCACCCAACATGACATCTATCTTAAGGAGAGCCACCACTAGTGAACTATGGACCTCGGTCCTTTCTTTTACTATCAATCTACAATCAATTGTTTACTGTTTTATGTTTACTTTCTGCAAACTATTACTTTCTTCCACTCGATACGTTTAATCATTTGTTTTCATCAAAACTGGTGAGATTGACAATCTCATCGCAAGTTGGGGGCAAAGTTCTGTGGTTGTGTTGTGCAGGTCTCCATGTTGATGCTGGCACCGGTAGTGCGCCCTGCCAAAGTCCAGCTAGCAATACCTTTGAGGTGTTTTCTTGCTCCTACTGGTTCGATTAAACCTTGGTTTCATAACTGAGGGAAAACTTGTTGTTGTGCTCATCATACCTTCCTCTTGGGGTTCCCCAACGGGCTCGATATACTTTGGGCTTAGCAGGTGTCTACCTCAGTAAAACACAACACTGTGTTTTATCTTTAACATGCTATGCTAGAATGCAAGTGCAACTGTATCATTCGCTAAACTATATCCTTTCTTTTATCCTTTCATCTCCATACATATAATCAATATATAATAGCACGAAATAAAAACAAATGCTAAAAATAGTCGAACAAAGGGAATCATGCAAAGTATTATCCCGATATGCACTTGCCTCAATCGTGGGGCATGAACTGTGAATTGTAGGGATTCAAACTTGAAGCACTAACACTTGTTATAGAAACATGTATCACACTCCATTCAATTTACGTCATCATGTCAAAATCCCATAAGCAAAATATCATATATATATATATATATAATATATATATATATATCCTTCACAAATGTATTCAAGTAACAACCCAAAGTCCAAGTACTACTGGTAAAATTGAACCATAAAAACTCGTTGCCGATATGACCAGACTACCATTTTATTTCTTTAACTATCACTACTAGAGGAAACATCAGGAGCAAAGCTATTGTGCAAGGGGGTTGGAGGCAACACGGTCACAAGAATACTAGACTTGTCCGGCACATGCTAGTGTCTCACCGTGTCTCATATTAGTATGTGGCTGAATCGATTTTCCATAGGCTGACATGTCGCAGAAGTCTACCGCACTAAATAAAAAACTACAGAATTAGAACACTACAAGGTGGCTGATAGCACTCCGGAATTCTAGGCAGCTAAAACCAGTCCCAGTGTGCTACATGTTTGACTGAAGATTGCTCCCAGGAAGCCGCGAGGTAGACCCAGAAATTATCACAGAATGCTAGAAGGTGTAGGATTAGAGAACTTGACACGTTCTGAAATTTCCAGCGAGATGCAAGTACATCTCAACCTGCCGTAGGCCAGCTTTGCTAGTAGATACATCAAAATTCCATTTTATTTCTACCAAGCACAACCTCTGATACAACATGTGGCCCAGACCAAAGACTATAAAGGAGATACCCCTCACATGACTGCCTCGATTCAGATAAAAACAATCTTCTATGGCCTCGCTAGCAGAAGAGCATGGCAGCAATTGCATACATGTCCGCCTATCAGTTATTGGGGAGAGGTTTCCACGCAGCGGCGGCCCTGCCGAGACAGGCACGTCTGTGCAGAGCAGCGGCGGCGACGATCCGACGGCAGCGACGTCGCAGAATAAGAGGATGTTGCGGCGATGGAGATCATGAGTTCACAACATGGCAGCGGACTGGGGTATGGGTGCTAGATAAGGTTAGGTCACAGAGTTAGCAGCGACTCCCTCAACTAAACTGAACAGGCAGGACAACTGGGCTGTACGGGCCGACTCAGTTACAAAAATCCCAGCAAAGTCTGTTCCCTCGTTTCCTCATGTTTGTCCAGCTTACCAAGTCCTAGTCCAGAGATAACGCTAACACGTGATAGAGTAAAAGGTAATTTCTACATACCCCTAAGAAATAGTCATCCACTTGTTTTCTTCATTTTTTTTCTAACTTCCCGTAGTCAGGTCAAAATTACGTATCAGCCTCAACTCATCTATTCTCCAAGAGATTAATAAGCTAAAAAGAAAATATATATTTTTTGGATATTACAGTCTTACCTTAGATTGATAATGACAACAGATCAAAGATGAATTTGCAAAAAGTAATTGGAGGATTGGAGGAGAAACATACCGTAGATCACTTGTGTGCGAGGAAATCGAACGAAATTGAGTAGAGATGAAGATCTCTTGAGATTTTGAGAAAGTTTGAAGGTAGAAGAGAGAAAAAGGATTGAAGTTTTGGGTTGGAGGTACCTCCCGTGGCGTTTTTGTGGTCGGACGCAACTATACGGCCGGAACAATGTGTTCCTGCCGTATAGTCGGCCTACTGTCAAAATTTTAGGATTTCCACCTAGTGATGCAGTTATACGGTCAGAACTATATGACCGGAACAATTTGTTTCCGCTGTATAGTTGGTCGTAAAATCCTCTGTACCTGAAAAAAATGTACGAAAGCATCGATATCTATACCACCGGAACTATACGGTCAGAATTTTTTTATTCCCGATGTATAGTTGGTCGTTAAACCATCAGTATCTGGGAAGGAAAAATTATCGATGGCAAAGATATCTATATGGCTGGAACTATACGGCCGGAATTTTTATTCCCGTCGTATAGTTGGTCGTTAAACTCTCTGTAGCCATAAATTTTTTTCCATTTCTTTGAGAATTATTTCTTATTCTGAAACTTATCGAAACACCTTGTTTTTGACAGAAAGTTGACAATACAAATTGTCGACCAACAACAGCATGTATAAAATAGGATTTTTCGTACTACCGAACTTCTTCTCCTCAAATGGAGTTTTCTAGCACTCTTTACTAAACAAAGAACTTAAAGTAAAACTTAAAAACTATACTAAAATCTTTATTTCACATAGGTTGCCTCCCATGCAGCGCTCTTTTATGGTCAATAGTTTGACCTTTATCTTGCTCACTTAGGCCAGATAAGTGGAACACCCACTCTAAAATAGTTGGCCTTCAAAGTTATGGCCTCCTTTTCATCATGCTTCGCTTTCTTTTTCCTTGGAAAATGAATAACAAAAGGATCCCGCGAAGGCAATTGAATCTTCACGTTCCCTTCATGTAGATTAATAAAAGCCTGAATAGTTCTTAAGAATGGACGGCCTAATATAATATGAGTGGTAGTGATGAGTGCATATTTGCATCATGTTTTATATTATTATTTTGCATTGTAGATGTAGGATCTTAGTATTTTATGGTGTTCGTGTGCATGTTTTATGTCTGTTTTCACCAGGATCAGGACAGAAGATGGATACAATGGACACAATCCTTGGAGCAGTTGTGCTGGGAAGAAAAGGAGTCAAAACAATGTAAATCGCTTATTTGGGAAATATCAATAATGCCAAAAAAAACCTGAAGCGATCATGGCTTACAGACGGTTCAATGACCAACTATACGACCGGAATACTTTTTCCGGCCGTATAGTTCCAGTCGTATAGTTGACACCGTCACTGCCTCCTCAAATAGTTTCACCCCGCGCAACTGGATTAGGGAGACGACATACAGAACACCTAGAAATCGCTAAAAACCTCACCTCTAGAAGGAATCTGGAGGGGGAACTTGCCCAAGGGATCCATCTTCGCCCTACGCAGATCTGGAAGGCCAAGGCATCGTTCTTCATCTTCATCAACCGCTACACCACCATCATCTCCATCCATCCCACCTTCACCCATCTAGATCTTGTTATAATTTCCGTAATCGTTGTGGATTTATACAAGAACTATTCATTTAAAGTTGATTCCATTACCATTGCTATGATGTTGGTTGCCACCATGTCTGAGTAGATCTTTAGTTCTTGGGGAGATGGAGAAACCCTAGCATATGATCGAGATAAGATAGAGATTATTATGTTATATATCATTATGTGTATGAGTTAATTGTCTTCATATTCATGTTGGGAGTTGTGCAACTCCTTAATATTTGCCTCCTATGGGGACTCGATGAAGGGGATTACTTGTTAGTAGACGGAGGGATGATAGAACTTACTGTGACTATAAAGCCGTTGTCATTCTTTACGTACTAACTTGGGGAATCAAGGAGAACTCATAAAGCCATGTCCATGCCATGGGAGAAATCTCTTAATAGCAGGATAATACGATTGATGTCGTTTATCTGTCGGCTGTGGTTATGAAGGATAATGTGAGCAGTGGTTGCTGCCTATTTGTCCATATATGGAGCTCCTCCCACATACATACATATCATGAGAATATTCGTTATAATAATCTTGATTGCTTAGTCTAAATTGCTAGCGGTGTATCCACCCCTCCCTGAAAATGCCTTTTTCCCTATTGCAGTTCTAAGTTCTTTTACATACCTGATTCTTACTTTCTGCATTAAGTTTTACTTTACTTTAAATTGCTTCGTTCAACCAAAAACCCAAAAACAACTCTACTATTCTTGCTTCTTAAATTTATTCCTTAAGTACTTCATTTAGTTTTAGTTAAAAGCATTTTAGTCTTTCGCCTACTGCTCCCTATGGGATCGATGTCTTTATTTCGAAACTAGCTACAAACAATCTGTGCACTTGCAGTCATCAAGCTATTTTCTGGCGTCGTTGACGGGGATCTTACGCTATAAGTCACTTTACTTTTAGTTATTTACTTTGGTTGTACTAATTTTTTATTTAAGTTGCAGGACCACAACAATGGACAACACTCAGCACTTAATCCAGCTTGAGGCAGTAAGGAAAATAGGTTCGCCCATGGACGCTTTTATAAGTGTCAATAAAAGCATAAATCTGGATGGAATTGACATCCACCCTTTATTATTTGAACTACTGCACTCTAAGAAATTTGCAGGAACCAATGAAGAGAGTCCATATGGACATTTACAATTCTTTGAAGACATTCGCAGTTCCTTTATATTTGACGACTGTGATCTTGATATAGTTAAAACCTAGTTGTTTAGACAAACTCTCTCTAATAATGTATGTGACTATTATAGATCTTTTTGTGCAGAAGCACCAAGGACTTGGACGGAATTGATAACCAATTTCCTATCAAAATATTACTCATAAAGCAAAGCTCACAAGATGAGAGGTATTATTATCAGTTTCAAAAATAATCCTGATGAGGGTTTGTATGAAGGGTATCTAAGGTACAAGAGCTATCTAGATAATTTCCCCAATCATCGTTTGCCTAATTGGTTAATCACTCATCCTTTCTATGGAGGGCTTAATAATGAAAATAGAATGAATCTAGACACCGCTTCTAATGGTAGTTTTCTATCTTATACCTATGATGAAGCTTGGAAATTAATAATGAAAATGAGGAAGGCAACAGAAAATCTTAAAAATGAGGAGAACATTACAAATAGTTTTTCTGAATATGCTTGTGTTAATGATTTCTTGCAGATGAAAGGACTTGTGCAATGATTAAAACCCTTGGTATTGATTCTTACTCGGTAAAGAAAATTATTGAGAATTATGTAGGGCATTTGTAGGTACCTATAGAATGGAAAACCCATAAACCCCTTGAAGAAAAGAAGCATGCAAGAGCGCTAATGGAAGAATTCTCCTCTGCACCTATTCAAGAGAATATCAAGAAAAAGCAAAAGGAGGAAGAATAAATAAAAAGAAGATTAAAGAAACCAGAAAAGAACCCCAGAGCTACCAATATAAATTATGTTACATTGGAGGATCTTATGGAAGAACAAACAGTGGATAATGAAGTGGTTATGCTAGATTTTGAAACCTCAGAATTCATCGAAGGTAATGTACGAGGTAACAAAACTTCTAAACCTATGACTCCTATATATTGTGGAGAAACTTTCTTATACGGAATTTGCGAGCCAATTTCCACTATAAATATTATGACTTCATCACTTTATGAGGAACTTCGCTGCAATTTAAATAATCCAGATGTGGAACCGGTAGACACTACCATTAAATTGTTTAATAGAACTAATATAAAACCAGAGGGAGTTATCAGAAACATCTATGTCTTTATTGGATCACTCATCTACCCCCTTGATTTTCATATTATTGATATGCCTCGAGAAACTTTTTGTCCTATTCTTTTAGGCAGGCCTTTTGTTTCCATAACCAAAGCTCGATTTGATAATAAGAAGGAGACTATCTCACTGATGTTTGGAGAAGAGGAAATGACATTCCACTTCGCCAAACTAAAGAAGAGGCCATATGAAGTGGAAGATATCAAGGAAGAGAAAACGATTGCCGAGTTATCCGCAATTCATTTCAATACTCCACAAGATGAATTAGAGAGGAGCCTATTAATTGGGAGGAAGCACCGGATGATGAGGAGAGAGAAGACATGGATGATTACCTTGATTCAGTTCTAGAAGCATAAAATCCACATGACTATGAAGAACTGGTAAGAAAAGGAGATGAAGAACCTCCGCCAATTGAATTGTAACAACTTCTAGACGATATGAGGTATGAGTTTTTAGATAATGAAAATAAATGTCTTGTTATTATTAGCAAAAATCTATCAAAAAATGAAACAAATAAACTCATTTCAGTCTTGGTTAAGCATCATGAAGCCTTTGGATATACTCTAAGTGATATTAAAGGAATAGATCCATCTATTGTAGCCCATAAGATTACCATGCTTGATGATGCTCAACCTGTAGTTGATACACAAAGAAGGCATAATTTGAAAATGAAAGAAATACTAAGAAAAGAAATTATACGCTTATTAGATGCAGGCATAATATATCCTATTTCTAATAGTAAGTGGGTTAGCCCAGCTCATTGCATACCAATACAAGGTGGTCTTGATGTTGCTATGAATGAGAACGGTGAGCTAGTTCCTGTAAGACCTATTGTTGGATATCGTATGTGCATTGATTTTAGGAAGCTAAACCGTGAGACACAGAAAAATCATAAACCTATACCGTTTATGGATAAAATTTTAGAAAGACTAAGTAATAATTCGTATTTCTGTTTTCTTGATGGTTATTCTGGATATTCTCAAATTGCCATACAACAAGAAGATCAAGAGAAAACAACTTTCACTTGCCCTTATGGCACATATGCTTATAGATTAATTCCATTTAGCTTATGTAACACAGTAGCGACTTTTCAAGAATGTGTTTTAAAATCTTTGATGATTTTGTTGAGAAGACTATGGAAGTTCTAACAAATGATTTTGTTGTTTGTGGAACAACCTTTGATAATTTCCTCTACAATCTAACCAAAGTTTTGCAGAGATGCAGGCAATCAAATTTAGTTTTGAATTGGGAACAATGTCGTTTCATGGAAAGAGAAGGTAAAGTTTTTGGGCATAAGGTTTCAAAGAAGGGAATAGAAATAGATAAAACTAATATAAATGCTATAGAAAATCTTCCAATACCTCAGGACATAAAAAACTTTAAAAAAATTTGGGACATGCAGGTGTTTGCTAAAATAGCTATGCCTCTCACCAACCTTCTTGAGAAAGAAACTTCATTCTACTTAGATCATAACTGCATTGCAGCTTTTTAGAACCTTAAAAACAAATTAGTTTCAGCACCATCATGCAATCTCCAAAATGGGATGAACCTTTCGAAATCATGTGTGATGCTAGTGACTATGCTTTAGGGGCTGTGTTAGGACAACGAGACGGAAAGAATTTAAATGTTATTTATTATGCTAGTAGACCTCTTAATAAGATTCAGAAAAATTATGCTCCTACAGAAAAAGAGTTCCTAGCTATAATTTTTGCTTGCGACAAATTTAGATCTTACATCATTAATTCTAAGGTAATAGTTCATACAGATCACCAAGCTTTGCGTCACCTCCTTGTGAAAAAGGATGCGAAGCCCTAGTTGATTAGTTGGGTTCTATTACTACAAGAATATGATTTGCAAATAGTAGATAGGAGGGGTAAGGATAATCCGGTAGCAGATCATCTCTCTAGGATGGAGGGAATAATTACCAACCCCGTACCTATAGATGAGTAATTTCTAGGAGAGTATTTAGCAAATGTTGAAATTGATGATCCTTGGTACGCAGATTATGCTAACTATCTCGCAGTAAAATTTATACCTCCTGGTATGACAAGAAATCAAAGGATGAAATTCTTTAATGATCTTAAATATTACTTTTGGGATGATCCGTATATATATATAGTCATGGACCTGATGGAATGATTCGGAAGTGTGTTCCTAACCATGAAATGAATGCAATTTTGCGAGCTTGTCATGACAACCCGTATGGAAGACATCATGCAGGTAAGTGAACTGCAGCAAAGGTACTTCAATCCAGATTCTATTGCCCCACCTTGCTTAAGGATGCACACAGGTATGTATAACACTATGATGCTTGCCAAAGAAGAGGTAATATAGGTAGGATACAAGAAATGGCCATGAATTATAGTCTTATAATCGAACCCTTTGATGTATGGGGAATGGATTACATGGGGCCCTTTATAGAATCAAATGGTTATACTCATATTTTTGTTGCTGTTGATTATGTTACTAAATGGGTTGAAGCTATTCCAACAAGCCATGCAGATGCAATCGCCTCGGTGAAGATGATCAAGGATGTTATATTCCCTAGGTTTGGAGTTCCTAGATTCTTAATTACTGATGGTGGTTCTCATTTTATGAAAGGAACTTTCAAGAAAATCCTCAACAAATATGGAGTAACTCACCGCGTTGCTTCACCATATCATCCACAAACGAGTGGTCAAGTTGAACTCTCCAATAGAGAATTAAAGACCATACTCGATAAGACGGTGGACAAATTAAGAAAAGATTGGTCATACAAGTTAAATGACACTCTATGGGCATACCATATTGCGTTTCAAAATCCAATGGGTATGACACCTTATAAGATGGTATACGGTAAGGCATGCCATTTACCTTTAGAATTGGAACACAAAGCTTTCTAGGCAATCAAGAACCTAAACTATGATCTTAAAACAGCAGGAGAAAAACGTCTATTAGATATTCATGCTTTAGATGAGTTTAGAAGTAAGGCTTATGAAAATGCTAGATTGTTTAAAGAAAAAGTGAAAAGATGGCATGATAGAAAAATAGAAAATAAGACCTTTAAAAGTGGAGACAAAGTGTGGCTCTATAATTCTCGTCTTAAGTTGTTTCTAGGGAAGCTCAGATCAAAGTGGGAAGGTCCCTATACAGTTGAAGAAGCTTATTCATCGGGAGCAGTGAAGCTCAAAGGAAAAACACCCTCCCTTTCATGGGTGGTAAATGGACAACGCTTGAAGCATTATCGAGTAAAAGAAGATATAAGTGAAGTCACTATACAAGTGATCACCCCAGAAGAGGTGATTAAGCAAAGATGTACAAGGGATGGAAACTGCAAGAACAATGGACTTGGGACGAAATGAGCAACACTACGGTCAAGCTATTGACCATAAAAGAGCCCTTCATGGGAGGCAACCCATGCAAAGTTAAGGTTTGAGTAAGTTTTTTTAAGTTTTTATGCTTGTGTTAAATGAAGAACATTTGAAGCTCTAGCAACGAAAAAGGAAGATTGATAATGCAAATATTGGTCGAAAATTTAAGCTGTCATTTCTCTGTCAAAACTTGATATTTTGTTAAGTTTCAGAGTAATAAGGAATCCTTGGAGAAGCAGGAAATTTTTGGTGGACATAGAGGGTTTAATGACCAACTATACGGTGGGAATAAAAATTCTGGCCGTATAGTTGTTTCGACATCACCCCTTCCATCTATGAAAGGTATTGATAGTCTAACGACCAACTATATATCGGGAATAAAAATTCCGGCCATATAGTTGCCGTCGTATAGATATCGATGCCTTTGACAAAGCTCTTTTCTGGGTACTAATAGTTTAAGGACCAACTATGCGGCGGGAATAAAAATTCCGCCCGTATAGTTGTGGTCGTATAGATATCGACCCATCTCCAAAAAAAATATTTGGAGTATAGAGAATTTAATGACCAACTATACGGCAGGAATAAAAATTCCCGCTCGTATAGTTCTGGCCGTATAAGTTGGTTCCATCGTAGAAGAAATTCTATAGTCGGTTCGTAACTATACGGCAGGACCTATACGGGTCGCGCCCGTATAGTTGCTCATTACGCAAGGCAGCTAGGGTTTTTGACCTCCCCTTTTAAAGTTGATCGCATCCAACCTTTTTCATTAAGTTTTCGCAGAGCTACAGCCTCCAGCCTTGAAAAATCCTTGCCATCCCTATACAAGCCCCTCTAACAACATTCGTGCAGCGAAGCCATGCAACCATTCCGTGTCAACAAGATCTAGAGGAAGAAAGAAGACAAGCCCGTGAAGAGGATCGAAGAAGTAGAACCTAAAGGATCATCATCATCCAGCCTGGAGATCAAGCCTCTCCCAAACTGGGAGGACATGTTCCCGCAATGGATGGAGATGATGAGGCAAGCTGAGCGGGGAAATAACAAGGATGAGTATCTCCCTAATCCTTATCGTCACAACATAGGATCCTATTATAAACCTCCTCTTGGTCCATCACCTCTTAAACCTAAGAAGGTGCGGCAAGATGAGATTCATGATAAGATCTATGAGTTGGAAAAACCTTCGAAGGCATGTGTTGAAACAATTGGAGAAGGGATTGACTCCTACTAGATGATGAGCAAAGACCTTGAGAAAAAGGTCGATGACATTGATGGCAGAGTTGGTTTCTTGATTAAAACTGTTTTTGAGTTGACAGATGAGAAGAAATTCCTCAAGAATAAAATGTTGAAGCTTAAATACGACATGGCCGAGCTCAGCATCCACTTTGCAAGCATAGTTAAATATGGCAACACAAAAGAAGAGGGAAATACTCTTCCTACCCAGGAGGAGGAATAGGTACCAACAAGGAGTTATTTGATCCCGACTGGCTTGATTCCAAGCTTAGGGAGATCTTTAAGACCTTGTAATCTATCCTATATGTTTTATATTACTATTTTAGTTTTGCATTAGTTCGAGTTTAGAAATAAATTTTGCGTCATTTATTTGAATTCCCTTAAGGAATAGTCGATCCCATTTGTGAAATTCCGAGTCTATTATCATATATGGAGCAATATTGAGTTTGTGTTTGTTCTATTGGATATATATGAATGGCTTGGGTATAATTTTACTTGCACTTGATGATAGCAATAGGGGTCTTCCACACCATTGGTATTAATGGAACATATAAAGATAATTTAATCAATACGTTGTAAGTTCATGGTTTGATTAACAAAAGTAAAAATAATCTGATTAGTCAAGTTGAAAAAGAAACCTTGAACAAAAGGAAATTGAAAGTGCTACCAAAATAGAGTGAGGACAAGTCGAGGTAGAATCTTCAAGTCATAAAGATGCTTCATATACAATTGGAATTTGATAATTGAGATCGTTAAACTTTGTATTCCTACATGAAATAGAATGTATGGCTAGCTTCTTTGCATAGCACTTAAACAAAAGTGTGAGCATATATATAAAAAGAGAGAAAAAAAGAATAAAAAGGGCGAATGTGCAAAGAGCAAATAGGCATACACCACTATATTGTGGTATGACAAAGGAGAGTTTTGAGATTTTTAATCCTAAAACACTTGGGACTACCTCGCTAACTCATTCGTTTGAACCGAATACTTTTACATCATGTTGAGATTCATCTTTTGTGAACTATTTATCACTAAGGTGTGGAAGCCTTCTAATATTATTCGGATGGTTCGAGTAAGGTACTATTCATGAACTTATTCCTATATATGATAAACACATGCTACAACTGCCTCATTTATTTACCGACTCAGCTTCATGAATATGAGGATCACATCTATTAAGCTAAACTTTCTCGGGACGAGCAAGAGTCTAAGCTTGGGGAAGTTGATGAGTGCATATTTGCATCATGTTTTATGTTATTATTTTGCATTGTAGATGTAGGATCTTGGTATTTTACAGTGTTCACGCGCATGTTTTATGTATGTTTTCACTAGGATCGGGATAGAAGATGGATACAATGGACACAATCCTTGGAGAAGTTGTGCTGGGGAGAAAAGGAGTCAAAACTACGTTAATCGCTTATTTGGGAAATATCAATAATGCTAGAAGAAAACCTGAAGCGATCAAGGATTACAGACGGTTCAACAACCAACTATACGACCAGAATACTTTTTCTGGTCGTATAGTTGGCGTCGTCACCGCCTCCTCAAATAGTTTCACCCCATGCAGCTGGATCGGGGAGACAACATACAGAACACCCGAAAATCGCTGAAAACCTCACCTCTAGAAGGAATCTGGAGGGGGAACTTGCCCAAGGGATCCATCTTCGCCCTACGCAGATCTGGGAGGCCAAGGCATCGATCTTCATCTTCATCAACCGCTGCACCACCATCATCTCCATCCATCCCACCTTCACCCATCTAGATCTTGTTGTAATTTCCGTACTCGTTGTGGATTTATACAAGAACTATTCATTTACAATTGATTCCATTACCATTGCTATGATGTTGATTGCCTCCAAGTCTGAGTAGATCTTTAGTTCTTGGGGAGATGGAGAAACCCTAGCATATGATTGAGATAATATAGAGATTATTATGTTATATATCATTATGTGTATGAGTTAATTGTCTTCATCTTGATGTTGGGAGTTGTGCACCTCCTTAATATTTTCCTCCTATGGGGACTCGATGAAGGGGATTACTTGTTAGTAGACGGAGGGATGATAGCACTTACTATGACTATAAAGTTGTTGTCATTCTTTACATGTAACTTGGGAATCAAGGAGAACTCATAAAGCCATGTCCATGCCATGGGAGAAATCCCTTAATAGCGGGATAATACGATTGATGTCGTTTATCTGTTGGTTGTGGTTATGAAGGATGAAGTGAGCAGTGGTTGCTGCCTATTTGTCCATATATGGATCTCCTCCCACATACATATATATCATGAGAATATTCGTTATAATAATCTTGATTGCTTAGTCTTAATTGCTAGTGGTGTATCCACCCCTCCCTAAGAACGCCTTTTTCCCTATTGTTGTTCTAAGTTCTTTTACATACGTGATTCTTACTTTCTGCATTAAATTTTACTTTACTTTAAATTGCTTAGTTCAACCAAAAACCCAAAAACAACTCTACTATTGTTGCATCTTAAATTTATTCCTTAAGTACTTTGTTTAGTTTTAGTTAAAAGCATTTTAGTCTTTCGCCTACTACTCCCTGTGGGATCGATCTCTTTATTTCGAAACTAGCTACAAACGATCTGTGCACTTGCAGTCATCAAGTAGCATCTTCAGGCATGTCAACAATAACAAAATCAATAAGAGCAGGATAACCTTTAATGTATACTAAAGTGTTTTCTTTAATCCCTACAGCTTGTTTGTAGGTAGAATCTACAAGATGTAATTTTAACTCGGTGATCTCAAATGAGCCAAGATTTAACTTATTAAAATGACTTTTTGGAATTGTTGAAACGCTTGCACCTAGATCACAAAGTGCATCTATCTCATTAGTCCCAATTTTAATCTTAATAGTAGGCTCAAATATATCATCAAGCTTAATAGGTAATTTTTCAGCAATTTTCTTATATTCTTCTTCAAGCTCTTATACCTTTATTGCTACCTGATTAACGAAGTGTTGATACATGGCTTCATCATTTTCTTCACTTACCGGAATCTTGATGTTGATCCTTTTTACAAGATCTTCAAAGGTGTAACTTGGTGAAGGAGCATTACTATAATCAAGTTCTTCAGGCTCCTCCATTTGGATTCTCATCATCTTGAGGTCTTCAACAGGGTTGGGCTCAGCTTTACCTGCAAATTTAGCTAGAATGAGAGTTTGACACTCAGTTATCTTACCTGGCTGTGCCTCAACAATCCTCGTTCTTTCTTGGAGGGCCTGCAAATCATTCCTCAAACTTATAGCTTGGTTAGATAATTTACCCAAAAAAAACAGTTTCTATCCCGGTCTCTAAGGCTGCACGATTTCCGAGGCATGTCTCTCTGAGGTCCCTTCCACCGGCTCTCGCCGGCGCCACTCCGGCGTTGTCGCACACCTCTTCATGGGTTTCTCTATGTTGGATTCATCTGGTGGTGACTGGAAGATCACCTACTCTGGGAGTTCCACTGGTGGTAAGTTCCTTGTCGGCTCTCTGATTCTCTCGGCGAAGCGCTAGCTGGTTATCCTCAATGCCAATGGTTTTTCTCTTGAGGGTAAATGCCTAGAAAATGGGAAGGTGATCTCTGTTGGATCTGTGGTGAGGTTCCCCTCTCATCTTGCTAGGATCAATTATCTTTCGACCTTCTCTCTTGGTTTTCTTGGTGGTTCTTCTTCTGGTGTTGACATGGCTGAAGATTTGAGACTTAAGTGGCATGTTACTTGCTCTTCTCTGCCGTCAGATGATTCAGGACATGTTCCAGGGTTTTTGATCCTTTATTCTCATGTTAAGCGGATTGTGCTCCTCAATCAAAATAAGGTGGTGATTGATGCAAGATTCCTTCTACAAGATGAAAAGATTTTTTCTGGCTTGACACTGGATCTAGTTGTCAAAAGAGTTGTTGTGGGTGCACAAATCCTTGAAGATCTGAATTCCGACAAGGTGCATGATGCACCGGATATGACCACCATGTGAACTTCATTGGATTTCTCTAAAGGCGAAGTTTTTGAGGTAAATGTCTTCAAAAAATTCGGACACCATGTTAATTTCTCTGGTGGATTCCATAGAAGACCTTTTTTCTGGTTGGCTCTTTTGGACGTGCCAACTTTAAACTTGATATTCATACTATTGGCATTGCCCTTCAAGCTTGTTTTGGTGGTTTAGCTTCAAAATTTCAAGTCAAACTTCTTCAAGATAGAACCTTTCGGTTTTCAGTTGCCTCATGTGCTGTGGGTTTTGAGATCTATAATTCAAATACTTTTTCAAATGAGTCTTTTGTCTTGAAAATCAGCTTGTGAGGAGAAGGTGGTCCTAATTGGAGATTCGAGGAAAAGGAATATTACAAAGAAATTGACAAAGATTGGACTTTTGTCTCGTACAAAAAGAAAAGTAATTCATCTGTTTTCGATCGTATTGGTTTACCGGTTTCCTCTCCAAAATCCCCATGCAAAAACGGTCAAATCTTGAGTGGAATTAATGGGAATAAACCTGGCACGTCTTTTGCAGAAATTGTGGTTAATGGGGGAATTATTGAGGAAGCAAAATTTCCTACATGCAAAGATTCAACTACAATTAAATTGCTTGGTATTTTGCCTTTTTTGAAATTTCCAACTTTCCCTACGCGTCCTTGGCCCGACAACTCTTACCTTAATTGGTTCAAGGCCCAAGTCTCGTCGCAAGTTTCGTGGCCCAGGGTGTTCGATTGTCTAAAAGACTTTGCCCTCGCCCAAAAAAAAGGAAAATTCGGAGCACCCTGCCTCCTCAACTCCCACGCCTGTAGAAACCCCAACCACCTCGCTCTGCTCGTCGCCGGTGACAACCTCCACCGCAATGGCGACCATTCTGTTGGACCCGCAGCCTTTTCTCCCTCCTGGCTTCGAGATTTTGCAGGTGGCTGGGCGAAATTGTGTCAAGAGGGTGGTGGTTCCTCGTCGCCCACGTGCTCATGAACAGTATGTCATTGCAAACATTCATCCCCTCCCTCCAGGTCTAGTTCCCTTTGAGAATGTCAGAGATGTTTTACAAGATTTCTTTATCAATGTTGCTCGGGTGGATTTCCGTGATATCCAAAACTGCCCTTATGGCTCTACATATGTGCAATTTAATAATGTCAGTGACCGGGTTCGTTTGATCGGTGCTGGACCAATCCCTTTCCAAGATGTTGCAATTTCCTTTGCTAGACACAATGAAGGAATTAACTGGCACAGGACTCAGTTCAACAATGAGTGCTGGGTTATGCTTCTGGGCCCTCCTCTTGATCACTAGCATACTGAAGACCTAAATGTTGTCTGGGCCCTCCTCTTGATCACTAGCAAAAGACAAAGAAGGTACCAGCTCACGTCGTCAAAGATCACGGCGTTTGGCGAAGGTTAGGATATAACAGGTCTAAGCCGACAAAAGCCACCTCTTACATAGATTCAGAGGGGAGGCAGTTCATGCCAACTCCCGCCCTTAACATTGTCGTCGCCAAGACCCTCCTGGAGCAGGACAAGTCGCTAGAAGCAATTGCTCAGGTGTACGACCTTGTCGCTAAGGCATACAAGCAACAGGAAAAGGCTACCTCGCAGAGGCTTGAGTCCAACCCGGAGCTTTGCTAGTCAACCTTGAACAGCCACAGAAGGCCAAAATCTCCCCGTGACGAGGGATCCCACATAGGCTCCATAGAGCGAAGACAGAGAGAGGCGCGCAACAGGACCGACGCCATCCCCATATCCTCTGATAATGGAGAAAAGGCTCGTCGCCGCCGGTCACCACCTCCACCACCATCTTGGCATCACGAGGAACCAGAGCCACGCCACTGCACAAGCATGCCACCCCCAAGGCGGTCCCAGACCGGCGTCGTCATACGCGATCGGGGCGAGAAGCCTCGGCATGCCGGAGAGCACAGTGGCAATGAAGGACACAGAAGCAGGTCCCACAAGGAGCCATCACATCTGAAAAGTAACCGCGAGAGGCGTGAGGAATCACAGGAGGGGCACAGCAAGAGAGCTAACCCACCGCCTCCACCGCGCCATCGCCACCTAGCAGCCATCATGGCGGAGGACATGGCGGATCTCATAGATCACGCCACAATTCCCCTCCCCATGATGGAAAAAGGGAAGCAACTAGAGCCATAGGATGCACGTACACGGCTGGACAAGATCCAAGAAGCTCGGGAGCTCTCATACCTTGGCCCACATTGTTTTGGACTAGTGATACAGGCCACAACTTACCCCAAGGGCATCCGGATAGACAAGACCATCAAGCCATACAATGGCACCATCAGGCCAGCAACGTGGTTGCATGACTACAACAAAGCGATCCACATTGCAGGGGGAAACCCCAATGTCGCCGTCAAGTACCTCCCACTCATGTTGACCGACACCACCCGACAATGGATCGACGACTTACCGGAGAAATCAATATGCAATTGGTTGGACATGCATGAAGCGTTCACCAAGAATTTCAAGGGTACGTACAAACATCCCTGCACTGTCGGAGACCTACAATGGTGTGTGCAAGAAAAGGATGAAACCTCTCGTGCCTACCTCTCTCGCTGGCTGGATATGAAAAATTCCTGCATAGGGGTGCACGAACAGACCACTATGGCCGCCTTCATTGATGGTCTAGAAAAGGAAACTTTGCTCCGGCATACGTTGAAGCGCAAGCAAGACAACAATGAGCTCAACCTCAACGCAATGATCGCCATGGCTAGCGAGTTCGCCGCTGCTGATGACGATGCGTGTGGATCATTGCCGGCGATAGCAATCCCTACCCAAGCCAGGAAGAATAACAATAACAAGCGGAAGAATCCGCCCGAAGAAAATCAAGTAGCCGACATGGTCGCCGCAACGTTCACTGGCAAAGGCAATGGCGGACAACGTGGACGTGGTCGGGGGACTAGCAGTGGCCAGCAGAGGAGTGACACTACACCCTCAGTGCCCCATGTTCCCCAAACGTACGAGGAGTACCGCGATATGCCGTGTTTTGTCCATCTCGATGCAAATGGCAAATCCACCCACATCAACCACCAATGCAAGTTTGTCAACGATCTCAAGGAGGACCCTGAGTCCGGCTACAAGCAAAGTCGGAAGAACAGACCCCGCGGAAAGGGCAAGGGGAAGAAGAAGGAGGAAGAACCCAAGGAATCAAGTGACATGGATGAAGATGTGGACCCAAAATCTTCCAACAAGGGAGAGGATAAAGGGGGAAAAACCTTCGAAAAGAAGGCTCCATGTTACCACACCTTCCTTGGCACCCCAACCATCTGGGCCCAGAAAACCTCTCTGAGGATACTAATGTCTACCCTCCCTCCGGTTGCCCAGTACGTCAGGTGGTCGGAAGTTCCAATTACTTTGGATAGGAAGGATCATCCAGAACTTATCCCAACAGAGAACCAGTATGCTATGGTCATCAACCCTCTGATTGACGGCACGGAGTTCACCAAGTGCCTCGTGGACAGTGGAAGCAGCATCAACATCATGTACCTGGATACACTACACAAGATGAACTTAAGACCTAGCTAAGGAAGAGCAACACCGTGTTCCATAGGGTTGTCCCTGGACGACAAGCAAATTCCCTGGGTTGCATCACCCTTCCGGTCGCTTTTGGCGATGTCAATAATTACCGCCAAGAACGCATGACCTTTGAAGTGGTGCCTTTCAAGAGTGTGTACCACGTCATCTTTGGACGTGACATCTTCCACTCCTTCCTTGCAAGGCCATGCTTTGTCTACAACAAGCTCAAGATTCCCAGACCAAATGGCGTCATCACCGTTGACGGAAGCTTCACCAAGGCACGGGAGTGCGAGCTCAGTGAAGCCGCCTTAGCCGAAGTAGTCCTCTATGATGAGGAGTTCAAGGAGATCTAGAACCAGGTCGATGCCTCAGAGATGCCGGCTTCGAAGAAGCAGATCACTGTTGCCGAACCCGCCTTCAAGGCCGCCATCAAGACCAAGTAGGTGGAGCTTGTCGAAGGTGATTCCTCTAAGACCACCGCCATTGGCACGAACCTGGAGCCCAAATAGGAAAGCACGCTTGTCAAGTTCCTCCGTGAGAATAGGGACATCTTTGCCTGGCAACCTGCCGACATGAAAGGTGTACCTAGGGAACTTGCCGAGCACAACTTGAATATTGATCCTAATGCCAAACCGGTGAAACAACCTCTACGATGCTTTGGTGATGAAAGACGAAGGGCTATGGGCAAAGAAATAGCTAGGTTACTTAAAGCTGGCTTTATCGGAGAAGTTATTCACACCCGATGGGTGGCAAATCATGTACTTGTCCCCAAAAAGGGAACCAGTGAATTAAGAATGTGCGTTGATTACACCGGCTTGAACAAAGCGTGTCTGAAGGATCCGTTTGCTTTGCCTCGCATTGACCAAGTCATTGATTCGACGGCTTGCTCGGAACTTCTGTGTTTTCTCGATGCCTATTCAGGATACCACCAGATCTAGATGCAAAAGTCGGACCAATTGGCCACTTCGTTCACCACACCCTACGGCACATATTGCTACGTCGCGATGCCCTTTGGGTTGAAAAACGCTGGTGCTACGTACCAGCGGACGATGCAATGTTGCCTGCACGACCAAATAGGTCGCAACGTACATACTTACATGGATGACATCGTGGTAATGTCAAAGAAATCAAATGATCTTATCGCTGACTTACAGGAAACCTTCGACAATCTCCGGAAATACAATGTGATGCTGAACCTAAAGAAGTGCATCTTCGGGGTACCATCCGGCAAACTATTGGGCTTCATCATTTCACATCACGGAATCGAGGTGAACCCGGGGAAAATCTAGGCCATCCTCGACATCAAATGCCCGACATGCCTGAAGGACGTACAAAGGCTCACAGGCTGCATTGCAGCAGTAAGCCGGTTCATCAGCTGACTTGGTGAGAAGGCTATGCCGCTCTACAAGTTGTTCAAGAAGGCGGACAAATTCACATGGATGGATGAGGCTGACGCAGCACTTCAGGAGTTGAAGAGAATACTCTCCTTCCCACCTATACTTGCAGCACCGGTATCAAGGGAGCATATGTTAGTTTACATGGCGGCAACCAACCGAGTAATCATCATCGTCATCATGGTGGAGCGCAAGGAACCAACGCACGAATACGGAGTTCAGCGGCCTGTTTACTATGTAAGCGAGGTCTTGACAGAATCCAAGCAGCATTACCCGCACTACCAGAAGATAGCTTATGGAGTTTTCCTTGCTTCGCGTAAGTTAAGGCATTACTTACAAGAGCACCTTATCATAGTAGTGAGCAAAGCTCCGCTATCCGACATCATCAACAACAATGACACTACAGGGAGAGTGGCAAAGTGGGGCATTGAACTTGCCGCCTTCGACATCACCTACAAGCGACGCGACGCTATCAAATCACAAGCGTTGGCGGATTTTCTTGCAGATTGGACAGAACTGCCCGAAGACACTCCTGTACCAGAGCCAAAGTATTGGGTCATGCACTTTGACGGATCGAAGTTACTCAATGGCTCGGGGGCTGGTGTATTATTACAATCACCAATAGGAGAGAAGTTGCAATACGTCCTGCAGATCCACTTCAACGCTACCAACAACATGGCGGAGTATGAGGCCCTCATTCACGGACTTCGCGTAGCCAAGGATATTGGCATCAAGCGCATAATTTGCTATGGAGATTCCGACTTGGTTGCCCAGCAAGAAGCTAGCACCTGGAACATGTGGAACCCTATGATGGCGGCATATCGAGACGAAGTAGATGAAATATCCAAGTGCTTCGACGGCTACGAAGTCAAGTACATTAAAAGGGAGGAGAATGAGGCGGCAGATCTGTTGTCAAAGCTTGGATCAGCTCGTCAACCAATTCCACCAGGCGTTTTCCTAGAGCATTTACGGACTCCATCCGTGAAGGAAGCAGACCCCAACAACCCGGATAGAGTGGATTCATTTGTTAACACAGTAACAGTGACCTCTCCGACTTGGACGAAGTCGTTCGTGGATTATCTACAAGACGGAACTTTGCCCGCCGACAAAGTCGAAAGTTGGCAAATAGTACGCACAGCAAAAGTCTATGTCATCATTGACGGCCAGCTATATAAGAGAAGTACCACATGAGTTTTCCTTCGACGCGTCTCTCAGCAGCAAGGTATTGAAATCATCAGAGAAATACATCTTGGAGATTACGGGCATCACGTTGCTCCCCGATCGTTGGTGGCTAAGGCCTTCTGACAAGGATTCTACTAGATAACTGCCAAGGCGGACACCGACAAGTTGGTACAAACATGCCTTGGGTCTCAGTTCTATGCAAGACAACCAAGTGTTCCAGCTGAAGAATTGCGAACAATACCAATAACTTGGTCGTCTGCAGTCTGGGGGCTAGACATGGTGGGGCCTTTGCAGACAGCACCCTGTGGATTCACACACTTGCTAGTAGCAGTGGATAAATTCACAAAATGGATTGAAGCTAAGCCCATTAGAAAGCTTGATGGGGCAACAACCCTAAAATTTGTCCGGGATCTAGTGGTGAGATTTGGTCTCTCGCATAGCATCATCACCGACAATGGCAGAAATCTATCTCTCGGAGAAGTTGAGCAATACTGTCATGAGAAAGGCATCCGCCTTGACCTAGCATATGTGGCACATCCACAGTCAAATGGGCAAGTTGAAAGGGCCAATGGACTAATTCTGCATTGAATCAAGCCACTCTTAGAGGCACCGCTACGTAGAGCAGCTGGATCCTGGGCGGAGGAACTACCATCTGTCTTGTAGAGTTTACGAACAACACCCAACAGATCTACTGGCTTAACTCCTTTCTTCATGGTTTATGGAGTAGAAGCAGTCCTCCCATCTGACATCCTCCACAATGCACCAAGAGATTCCGCCTACAAGGAGGAGGACGCTAAAGAATCTAGACGACTATCTGTGGACCTACTTGAAGAAGAGCACGTGCTGGCATGCCAGAGATCCACCATCTACCAGCAGAAGTTGCATGGCTACCATAGTCACCGCGTAAAGCATTGCTCGTTAAAGAGGGAGATCTGGTGCTTCGACTCAAGCAGGAGAAGTCACACAAATTATCCCCACCTTGGGAAGGACCGTTCGTCAGAAGCAAAGCATTGCTCAATGGTTCCTATTACATCATCGATATTCGCTAGTTGAAAGATAGGCCAAAAATCACAAGCGCAAGCAACATGACTCCGATGATGATTACCCGGAGACAGATCGGCCATGGAACATAGCACAGCTATGTCCCTTTTACACTTAGGATATTTATATTATGTAATAAGTTTCTTATATGATCAATGAAATAAAGCAATTGGTTCACTCATATTCTCTTAGTCTTTTACCTCCTTTAGTTGTTCATTTTTGGATCATATAAACCCTTTATGCGGAAGGTTGCATTTGCCCTTGTGAAAATTCCGCCTACGGGCGTTAGCTTAAGTTTTCTGGTCTACACGTTTTCTGAAGTTTTTATGTGGATTCCAGAGCAGTGACTTTTCGGCACTCAAAGCCGGTGATTTTGTTCTTGGGTTCTTGACGGTGCTATTAAGCATCATCGCCTGAGAACATAGTTCTGTGCTGCGAGTCTTTCGTCTCACGAAAGGTCAAGCATACGAACCAGAATAATGCATAAGCCAGCACTTGCTTAAAATATACACACATGCTGGAAGCAGATAAGTTTTTTCTGCCTTAGCAAAACATAAGTTTTTTCCACATACACATTGCAGAGATACATTTAATACAGACATTGTTTTTCATGGCTCTGCTGTAGGGGGCTTCGTGCTGGCATCATCAAGAGAACCAGGCTGAGAGAGATCATCAAACTTGGAGGGAGATGGGCTAGACTCAGACGATGCCATGTCTTTGTCAAGGATCTCGCAGGCATGAAGACATCCGTGTTGACCATCCTAGCGACCCTGGTGTCGAAGCCGGCAAGGGAATTCCAAATAGCATCGCTATCGATTCCCCTCCCTTCCTCGTCCAGCTTAGGAAAGCCGGAGGTCACCAAGTCGATGTCGGAGTTATCGTAATGCGCCTTGACTAGAGATAGCGACATCCTGGCTCCAGCCCAGATGCAAGAGATCTTCTAGTCCTTGACCTTCTCGGGGGCTCGGCGTAGGATTTTCGTGAACTTGGCCATAGAGTCTGCCGCCTTGATATTTATGCCCAGAGGTTCAACTATCTCCTTGGCTTGGGCAATGGCGGTGTTGATGAAGTTGCTGGCAAGAATCATGCGTTCCTTGAGGTCTGGTGCACCTTCTCCCAAATTGGCTAAGCCAATAGGGGCTATGGTTTGCAAAAGAAACAAGGACCATGAGCACAAACCAATCAAAGAATCGTCTACAATACAGAAATTACCAAGACGGAGAAAGGTTACCGAAGATGCTCGTCTCTGCTTGAGCACATGACTCCGCCAATGCATCCCGCTCCTTCTAGACGATCTTGTACACCTCAAGGTTCCTAGTGTTCTGCTCTTTGGCATCTTGGTTATGTTCCTTGAGCTGGGTAATCTCGCCTTTTAGGCGTTGCATCTCAGAGTCGGCAGATTCTTGCAGCACCTTCATCGCTGCCTCATGGCCCTTGACGGCCTCGGCCAGGTCCTTCTTTATAATTTTGTTTTCATCATCGAGCTCCTGGATATGCTTGGATTGCTCGATGATGATCTTGGCCTTGGCAATGGCTTCTGTAAGACAGAAATCAAAAAGTGCTATCAGAAGACGGAAGAAATAATTAAATGAGAAAAGCAAGGAGCTGTTGTAGGAAACAGACTCTGGCTATTTTTGATCTGTTCCTTCAGGAATTTGGTTTTACCCTGTTCAAGGTCCAGCTCCTTCCGAAGAGCAGCAAACCTCTCATTGGCGGTTATCCTCCGTTTATTCTCATTCTGCACAAGATGTTAACATGCTTAGTTTCTCTAGAGCATCTAGTCGGAACTATTCAAAGTTTCAACTAAATGCTCGGGGGCTACAATACATGATTTTAAAGTAAACTAGTTTCTGTAGAGCATCTAGTCAGAACTATCCAGTTTCAACTAAACGCTCGGGGGTTACACAAACAAGTTCTGCACTTAGTTCTTTGGAGCGCTCAGGCTAATAACTATTAGATTATACGCCTAAGAGCTCGAGGGGCTATAGTGGGATATACTATACAAAGTAAAAAAGGTGAAGTTCAAAAGACTTACGATGGCAATGATCCTGAGATTGTTGGCCAGATGAGCATAGGAATCATGGAAGGTCCGTGCATTCTTATAGATTGTGTCGGCATGCTTGATGAGGTCATCCAAGCTCAACGTCGAAGGAGTCATAGCCAATGGAGAGGTTGAAGCCCGAGGCATGGATGAATCCCTACCCGTCTCTCGCGCCTTCAAGGTAGATGATGGCTCGGAGGCTCCCGCCTCGATCGTTGCTTCCATGTCCACCTCTTCCACTACTTCCTTCCCTTTCTCGGTGGCATACTTAGTCGGAGCTTCAGCCACTTTAGAGGAAGTGCTCTCCTACGTCGCCTGGCCGCTGGGAGCAACATCTATCTCGCCGGAGCCTAAGACGTCAAGAATTGGATTGACATCTGTCTCCATGGCGGAGGTCTCAGGGATGACGAGGGATGATGGCCCAGCAGGGCCAGCTGAAGGCTTGGCGGTAGGAGTAGGGAGAGCAGTAGTGGGAGAAAGCTTGGCGGCCATGTCCCAGGTCAGCATGTCATGAATGTTTTTTGACCCTCCAGCATCTCTGGAGGATCGCTTCAAACTAACACCGGCTTTCCTCCTTAAACATACAAAATATAAGTACGAGAGTTGAAAAAAGGTGTGAACTGAAAAATACAAGCCGGAGAATGAAAGTACTTACTCCACGGCAGGAGCCTTGGTGAGGGGAATGTCGATGGACTTCTTCTTTTTCTCCGCCTCTAAGGCGGTAGTGGAACGTTTGGAGACTCCACTCTCCGGTTTTTTCTTCTTCGCCTCGGTAGCAGCATTAGAGGTGGAGCTCTTCCGCTTTCGTGCTGCCGGAGCGGGTTGACCCTTGGGGGCGTCGTTATCGGACACCACTTGCATATCCTCCATCTTAGGATCATAGACCTAGGAGGCCATTTGATCCGCTGCCAAGGTCGCCAGCTGGGATACAGAGGAGTGTCAGATGGACAACTTCAAGTCAAAAAAACCTTAGAGCATGTAACGAGCAACAAAGGAAATCGAAGCTACCTCTGGTAATGTACCACAGTCGAACATGTCATAGGTGATCTTGAAGCCTCGCTTCTTGTCCCTCACTCTGACGATGTTTTTAAGCCAGAGCTTGATGGAGTCAGTAGAGAAGTTATCCCGCAAAATTCGCATGGGATCCCTCCTTTCTTGAGTATACTTGCACATCAACTCGGTGCGGTGCTGCAGAGGCTAGATCCGCCTAATGTACCAACACATGGCAAGGTCCAGGCCGATCAGACCTCCGTCTACGAGCCACTCAATCCGCCTTACGGTGCAATTGGCTTCGTCGTTGGAGGGAAGGGAGGCTGGAGTCCGCCATGCAGGCACTTTGGTGGCAGCTCCATCGACAAAGTCGGGGTAGGTCTCAAGGCGGTTTGGCAGAGGGATATCTAGCCTGTAGAAATACGTGTGCTGCCAATTCTTGCATGATTCATGTCCGACAATGTCGGGGAAGCGCCGGCTAGGCCGGATCTTAAAGCTAATGGTTCCGCAGATCTGCAGTTCGTCCTTGGACTCTATGGACTCTCTCTTGATGGTGAAAAAGTATACAAATAGATCTAATCTAGGCTCGATCCCTAGATATGCTTCGCACAGAGCTACAAAATTGCTAAGGACTAGAATGTTGTTGGGAGAGAGATTGTGTGGAAGTACCCGGAAGTGTCGGAGGAAATCCAAGAAGAAGTCGGAGACTGGCAGGCTTATGCCATGTACCAGCTGAGATTTGAGGTACACCTTCTCTCTAGGTTAGGAGAAGGGACCACCTTGTCGGCCGGCACCGCCTGCCAGACTAACTTCTCCGCCGCGGGGAGATACCCCTCGGCGACCAGCTCCTGCAGATCTTCGACAGAGAGATCAGAGCCTCTCCACACCCCCTTGTGGGAGTCATTTTCCTCTTCGGCGGCTTCAGGCGCCGCTCGTTCTTGGTCATCACCGGTGGACTCCATCATGGCGGAGACAGGAATGACTACCCCCTCCGGCGGGATGGTCACTCCCTGGGATGGATCTACTGTAGCCTCGGGAATCGCCACCGTGGAAGGAGCAGAGCTATTGGAGGCCATTACGACGAGGAGAAGGTGGAGGAAAATGGGCTTTGGTTAGGGTTTTCGCAGAAGAGCTCGAACGGTCGCGCGGCTGGAGGAAGACGAAGACTGGAGAACGAATGCGGGTAAAAAAGAAATAAATTGACCGCGGTGGAAATATATAAGCCTCACGTCAAGATTCGTGCTAAAAGATCTGACGAATGGAATGTTGCCGACGTGGAAGTGAACATGCGCGGTAACTTCGCCACGTCCTCCGTCTTTTGCCGCTCCGCTGTTTTGGATTTCGCCCGTGTGAAAATAGTTGATGATTAATTCTCTGTTTCTGTGAGTTTCGAGGTAACGTAGGTTGTACCCTACGTCATCCTCCTGACAGTTGTAGTGAAGGGTCACATCCAAAGATTCCATCGAAGACGGAGACTGTACGACTCTGGAAATGAAGACTCAAGGAATCTTCGGCTACATTGCGAAGCCGGAGAGGATTGCAGGGTTCTTTGGGAGACCTTTGAGATATTGCTTGACGGATTGTCAACATCACTAAGACAGGATATTCAGAGATCAACGAGCAAGACGACGCAAGATTTCAAAGTCCTCCGGGGGCTACTGTTGGGGATATGCTATATGGGTATCCTCATAGCATGTCACCAATCCGCCTAACCCGGGTGGACCATAGTTGATAGCAAGGCCTATGGCCTGCTGGGCGGACCAATTAGACGGATCCTGAAGGGAGGCCCATGCCGGATTAAGGAGGGCTACGCAGGAGTCACCGACATACGCGGAGCCTTGGAGTACAAGACATGCAAGACTAGTTCGTAGTAGTGTAGGACTCTTTACCTTGTCCGGCAAGGACCTTTCCCTGTAAAACCTAGGTCTGGGAGCCTTTATAAGCCGGGCTATGGGAGCCTTTAGGGCACACGGCCTCTCAGATTGCTGCGTACAACGCGCAACACCTCGCACAGCGAACCTATCTCTATAACTCGGCGTACTGCCATTATAGTGATTTATAGCAGGAGTAGAGTTCCGCCACTATTGTGGGACTTGAACCTAGGTAAGCTATGCTACCTCGTACCCGCCACTCTCCACCTTACCCCACGTCTCTAAACACGCACTGTGAGGACCCCTCCATGGCGTACTCGTTGGCAATACCACGACAGCGAGTGCTTCAGTGTTTAAAGAAGGCGTAGTCGTGCCTTAGGCATATCTTCCAGGCGATGTTTCCCCTGGACGTGGTGCCATCAATCTTGTTAGCTCTGCTGGTGAAGTTTCAAGATATCAGCGTGATCCGCGAGTGTGTGTGCCAACAACTGGTCGTAGGTGCCAAGGTTGCGTTGGCGCTTGTTCGATTGCATGGGCCAGATATGGATATCGTAGCTATTGCTGCTGGTCCACCGCCTCCACCAGAAGGGATGACCTGGAACATGGTGCCACACTACCAGGCGGTTGATCAGACAACCGAAGATATCGTCGATTTCTTTGAAGAGCAAACAAATGTTCTCCTTTTGCAGCAGTAGTGTGGTTTATACCCTGCACATAGATGTATAAGTGTTGTAAAATTCATACGATTGTGCCGGGTGTGTTTGATACCCGTTAATGTGTAAAGAGCTTCCTAGCTTGTGTATTTTTCGAGTGTATCGTAATATACAGTTCCTTTTCATTAGCCTGACGTATATTCATCTCAGCACCTTGCCAACCTATCAGGTGCGTTACAGCTGGGTTGGTGTTATCAAGGGTTCAATTGGTAGTGCCTCAGCTACTCAGGATACTGTGTTGTTCGTGGAACGAGGTGTAAAGGGTGGCGCAGCCCCCGAGTAAAATAATTGGAAGGAAAACAGAAAAACATAGGGTTTGGGGCACTTAGCTTTATTTATTCGAAGAATATCACGAGGTACAATGTGTGGCTAACTAGCTTGGCTGAATAGTCTTATTTGTAAAGTAAAAACATCTAGGGGTAGAAACGACGCAGCTGCACGATGCTCCAGGGATTGGAGTATGCGACTCCGCTCTTGAAGTCTTTAAGGCGATAGGCGCCACCTGGGATTACTTTGGTAATCACATAAGGTCCTTCCCAAGGGGACTGGAACTTGAGGTGCCTTTGTTGCTTCAGTCGCAGGACCAGATCTCCTTCGACGAAGGATCTGGGGCGTAGCCTTCTGCTATGGTAGTTGCGGAGGTTCTGCTGGTAGATCGTGGATCTCTCCGCTGCAATCTCGCGTGCCTCATCGAGGAGGTCGATGGAGTCTTCGAGTGCGAGGGTTGATTCTGCCTCGCTATATGCTATTACCCGTGGGGCCTTGTAGCACACCTCTGCGGGTAGTACCGCCTCGGTGCCATGTACCATGAAGAACAGAGTGTAGCCTGTAGCGCTGTTTGGAGTTGTGCACAGGCTCCATAGTACTGATTGCAGCTCATCTGGCCAGCATCCGGCAGCTTTTTCGAGTGGCCGGAGGAGTCTTTTCTTGATCCTGCCGCATATGAGGCCATTGACCTTTTCGACCTGGACGTTGGTCTGAGGATACGCCACGGAGGCATAGCTAATGTTGATTCCTAGGTTTTCGCAGAAATCCTGGAACTCCTTGGTGGTGAAGTCCGTCCCATTGTCCATGATGATGCTATGTGGCACCCCGAAGCGGAAGACGATGGACTCGAAGAATTTGACAGTACTGGCTCCCGATTGGTTTGTCACCGGCATGGCCTCAATCCACTTGTGTAAACTTGTCGACCGCGACTAGGAGGTAAACGTATCCTCCTCGTGAGGATCTCTGGAGCTTGCTGACCATGTCGAGTCCCCATTGTGCGAAGGGCCAAGCCACGGGTATTGGCCTGAGTTCTACGCTAGGTGCATGCGGCTTGTCCGCGAATCGCTGGCAGGCGTTGCAACGCTGGACGATATCCTTGGCATCCGGCATGGCCGTTGGCCAGTAGAATCCAGCTCGTAGAGCTTTGGCGACGAGGGCGTGACTGTCGGCGTGGTGGCCGCAAGTACCTTCGTGTATGTCTAGGAGGATTGCTCTTCCATCCTCGTTGGAGACGCATCGCTGAAGGACTCCCGTGATTCTACGCTTGTACAGTTCGCCAATGATGAGGCGATTGCCTTAGATCGCCGCGCTATATGACGCGCATCAATCGGGTCATTTGGCAACCTTTTGCTGAGCAAGTATCTGACATATGGTTGTGTCCAGGATCACTCGATCATCATGAACTCCATGGGGCCTTCGAGTCCTGTATTTGGCCCCGTGTCGTCGAGTGTCGTTGGCTCATTGGGTGGTGTAGCCCTCGAGTCCTTTGATGTGCTGGTTGTATGCTCTGGTGCCTTTGGTTTCATGGAGCGCTCGCAGATGCACTCGAGAAATAGTCCGGGTGGCACTTGGGCACAGGTGGAGCCAATGTTGGCGAGTGTGTCTGCCTCCTCGTTGCTCTCGCGGCCAACGTGCCGCAACTCGTAGCCGTCGAAGTCTCCCTCGAGTGTGTCGTAGAGGTCGCGGTAGGCGATCATGTTGTTGCTTAGAGCATCACACTCGTTCATTGTTTGGTTGACCACCAGTTTGGAGTCGCCGTAGATGACGAGTCGCTTGGCGCCGCAGGATTTCGCCATCCGCATTCCATGAAGCAAGGCTTCGTATTCAGCTTTGTTGTTGGAGGTGGTGAACTGCATTCATAGAACATACCTCATCTTGTCACCTTGTGGTGATGTTAGGATGACACCCGCGCCAACTCCTTCCTTGCGCTTGGACCCATCGAAGTGCATTGTCCATAGATAGGACATATCTAGCTTATCGGGGAGCTAGTTTTCCATCCAGTGT
This sequence comes from Avena sativa, assembly GCA_916181665.1. Classification (NCBI taxonomy): domain Eukaryota; kingdom Viridiplantae; phylum Streptophyta; class Magnoliopsida; order Poales; family Poaceae; genus Avena; species Avena sativa. The sequence goes on along the minus strand of OV702289.1, from coordinate 533,375,450 downwards.
ACGAGGAAGTCCGGCAAAACTTGCGACTTGATCGAGTCTCGCTTTTCATATGTGATGTCTCATGGAGACAGTTCGATTCCCCAGAGCGCGACTCGTCCAGTGGCGTCGGGATTGTTGAGTATGTGCCCAAGCGGGGCATCGTTCACCACCACGATTGGGTGCTTCTGGAAGTAGTGGTATAGTCGCCTGGCTGCCATTAAGACGCCGTACGCCAACTTTTGATAATGCGACCGTTGTTTTGTTGGCATGAGCACCTCGTTGAGGTAGTAGACTGGGCGTTGTACCCCGTGGACTTTGTTTTCTTCGGCTCGTTCCACCACGAGCACAGTGCTTACCACCTGGTTGGTGGCGGAGATGTATAGCAGTAGCGGCTCTTTTTCGCGCGGTGTCACCAATACCGATGAGGTGGACAATAGACGCTTGAGGTTGTCGAATGCTTCTTGCGCGTCATTTGTCCACTCGAATTTGTTAGCCTTGCAGAGAAGTTGGTAGAAAGGCAGTGCCTTTTTACCCATCTGACTGATTGATCGACTGAGCGCTGCGATTTGCCCAGCTAGCTGTTGGACGCCTTTTACGTTCTTCGGCTTCTCCATGGCCAGTATGGCCTTTATTTTATTTGGGTTTGCCTTGATCCCTCTCACGAAGATGAGATACCCGAGCAGCTGCCCAGATGGTACGCCGAAGGCGCATTTGTCCGTATTCAGTTTGATCTGGTAGCAGTTGAGGTTATCGAAGGTCTCGCAAAGATCATCGAGTAACAAAGCTTCCTCCTTGGTTTTGACGATGATGTCGTCGATGTAGACTTGGATGTTGCGGCCAAGTTGGCTCTTGAGGTAGGCCTGCATGCACCACTGGTAGGTGGCTCCTGCGTTTTTCATCTCGAAGGGCATTGTTGTGTAGCAGAAGACACTGAAAGGCGTGACGAACGTCGTTTTCTCTTGGCCCTCCTCCTTCATTCGAATCTGATGATAGCCTGAGTAGGCATCGAGGAAGCAGAGATGCTCGCATCCTGCGGTGGAGTCGATTATTTGATCGATCCATGGCAACAAGAAGTGGTCCTTTGGGCAATGCTTGTTCAAAGAGGTGAAGTCCACGCACATCCGCAGGATATCCGTGTCTTTTTTGGGAACGAGCGCGGGGTTTGCGACCTAGGTCCTTTCCTTGATCTCGCGTATGAAATTAGCGTCGAGGAGTCTGTTGACTTCCATACCGACCGCTTTTGCCCTTGGGTCTGACAGTCGCAGGATTGTTTGCTTGACTGGCCTTGCTTCAGGATTCACGTTGAGTGCATGCTCGGCGAATTCCTTGGGAACTCCTGGCATGTCCGCTGGACACCGGGCGAAGATTTCCCAGTGCTCGCGGAGGAATTCGACGAGCGCGAGTTCCTATGCGGGACTCAAGTTGTTGGCGATGAGGGCCATCTTGGTTGGGTCCGTAGGATGGACCTGGACTCTCTTGGTGTGCACCGACGTGTCGAAGGATTGGTCGGGTGAGCTCGGCTTGCTCGGGGGAGGAAGACTATTATGTGTTGACTCCTTCAACCTCGCCAGTTCCTCCTGCATGTTGAAAGATTGGGAGATTATGTTGAACTCCCTATCGCAGTTGTCGGATCTCTTGAAGCTTCCGTTGCCTGTGATGATGCTGTTTGGGCCTGGCATTTTCATCTGCAGGTAGGCGTAGTGCGGCACTGCCATATACCTCACGAACACAACACGTCCGAGGATGCAGTGGTATTGTGAGGGCCAGTCGACGACTTCAAATTCAATGCGCTCTTGCTGAAAGTTTTGCGGCGTGCCGAAGATGAAATCGAGGCTTATCTTGCCCAAGGGGTACACGCCCTTCCCTGGGACGATGCTGTGGAATGTTGTGTCTGAAATTTCCAGACATGTCAAAGGGATCCTCATTGCACACAAGGTACTTGCGAACATGAGGTTAATGCCTCTTCTGCCGTCCATGAAGACGTGACTCATCTCGAAGCCTCCGATCTATGCCTTGAGCACCAAGGGACAATGGCCTGGGCGAGGTACTTAGCGCGGGTGGTCGCGCTTGTCGAAGGTGATGCAGGACTCGCTTCCACTGAGGTACTCAGTGGTGGAGGGCAGAGAGTTCATCGCCAAATTGACTTGGCGAGTGATTCCCTTATACACCCGATTTGAGGGGTGTCCCTTTTGGATCATCCCCATGTTTCCCAGTGCTCGAGGGTACGGCTCGCCTCCATGGTTCTGGACTAGCGCAGCCGCAGGTGGTGGTGGCTCGGGTGGTGGCGGTGGTGCTCCATGAGCCATAGCGGCCGGGGCAGCTCCGTAGCCCTGGTTGATCGCGTCACGATTCATCTGGGCCAGGCCTTCGTGGAGCTTGAGGAACTCGCGGCAGTCCTTGAGAAGGTGGCTAGACTTCTTCTTGCCGCCGTGCTTGTCGATTTAGAAGTGTATGTTGCACGGTCCGGATAGTTTCTCCTGGATGGATGTTCCAGGTGCCTCATCACGAGTGCGGCGCTGCCACACCTGCGTGGTTTTTCTGCTGTCGCGGTATCCACTGATGTGGTATCTGTTGTTGTGGTTGTCTTCGCATTTGTCGGCGTAGCCAGCCACGACCATGTCGACCTCTTCACGGTCCTCGTAGATGCGCATTCGACGTTCCAATCGGTGATCACGTTTGCACACGAGGTCGTTGTCATCATCGGAGTAGGCACGGTTTTTCACCGAGTCCTCTCCATCGGCCCACCCATTCGCGATCTCCATCAGGTGGTCGATTGTCTTGGGCTTCGAGCGGCCCAACTCCTCCCTGAGCTCTCTGCGGCGCACGCCGCCATTAAACACGTCGATTGCGCGATCCTCGGAGATGTCTTCTGCAGAATTTTGATGATGGACCATCTCTGGATATATGAGTGCAGCGACTCGCCAGACCTTTGGTGGCAGCCTCTCAATTCTTTGATTGATGCGGGCTTTTTGTAAGTTCCCTTGAAGTTTCGCATGAAGCTGTAGACTAGCTCTACCCAGCTGCGAATTGATCCACGCGGGAGATTGTTGTGACATGCGCGGGCGGCGCCTTGCAGTTGTAGCTAGAGGCATTGCATTGTCATGCTCGAACTTCCGCCATGCAGCCTGACGGAGGAGATGTGATCTTCTAGCTAGATTTCCGGGTCCTGCAAGCCGTCGAATTTCAGGTTCTCCGATGGGAGTTTGAACCCCTTAAGCATTCGCTTCTGCCTGATGGCTCTATTGAACCATCTAGCACCGCAGAGCTCTATTTCGTCATCCTCCGAGTCAGTCAAACAGGCACGCCTCGCGCTGCATGATGTCATCACGCGCATCGTAGTCGCAGTCATGCCGTCGTGAGCGGCGCCTCCGAGACAAGTCGTGACTATCATCGCTGGAGGAGGGCTATGAATGACGCCTGGCCGGAGCTTTACTTTTCTTCGGCTCCGGTGTTGGCTCCTTGATGAGGGTAGCTTCGACTAGCCCCAAGCCCACGATCGTAGATCGGTGCATGGCAGCTCGTGGATCCCTAGCTGGTGGCTAGTTGTTAAGGAGGTACATGGTCGCCGCCGTCACCGCTGCTTGCGACGTCTTTGGGAGCATGTTGCCCCGCATATCCACCATCATGGAGCCGAAGTCGAGGACTCGCGCGGCTTCTTCTCATTCCTTGTCGGTGAGGTGGGCCAGTCGAGAGCGCCTTTTGGCGACCACATGGTCATTGCCTTTGGAGGATGATCCTCCCATGGAAGAGAGCTGAGCCCGCCGGAGGCTCGACTCGCCCACCGCCTTTCTATGCACATCGAGTTGCACGATTACTTTTTGTTGGCGCTTGTACTCCTCCTTGAGGAGCCAATGGTAACCCATCAACATTTTTTGTGATGAGTTTAGGGGTAGGGATTGCCCCGCAGAGCTTCTCGATAGCGGGCCCACTCGTCGTCGTTGAGCTTGATCTGAACGCGCTCTTCGGTGCGCTCATTCGCCGTGAGATGTGGGTCGCCTTCTGCCCTATTGTTGGTGGGTGCGCCGATGGCGGGACCACCGTTCTAGACTGGGATGCCGCCGTTAGTCGGCCTAGTACTGATGTTGTCGCGATTGACACTGGTGTCGCCTGCGTTGATGACAGTGCACATGTAGTGATTGGGGAAGTTGTTGCTCCCACAACTTTCAGATCCGGAGCCGTATGCTCCATCCTCTGTGGCTAGAGCACCCAGATCGGATTCACGACTGTTGTCGCTGTCCATGCTCCCAACTATTGTCGGGCGTTGAGCTCGCTTAAGGTGGCGATCGGTGGTGGAAACCACGATGCTGGAGCAATCACGGGAACCGTTGGCTGATCAGGGAGGCGAAGTGTGCCCAGCTGACCAACTTGGAAGCGTAAGCTCCCGATTGCTAGGCCGATCCCATCGCCCACGGACTCAAAGGCCGAGCGAGTGGCATGCGTGTGGATGGTGAAGTCGAAGGCACCGAAGAGGAGGCAAATCTCCATTGTTGTAGAGTTGTAGATCGCGGTTGACGGGGCCGAAGAAGCCGTGACATCAGCACTCCCAGTTCCCACAGACGGCGCCAATTGACGAGGGTTAAACTCATCAATGCCCATTTTTATGGACTTGGGTTTGGAGAAGGAGGGAGCGTCAGAGGCATCAATCGGCTAGCAAACAAGCACACAGGGACACAAGGTTTACCCAGGTTCATGCCTCATAGAGGACCCTACTCCTGCTTGTCTGCTCTTGGAATTGTCGAGGGAGTCGAAAGTTACAGGGGGTGTGCAGATGCAATCTGGCGATGGTTGTGGAAACTAGGGTTGTGATTCTCCTCCTTGTCGCCCCCTCCTAGCCTTTATATAGATATGCTAGGTCTCGGGTAGCAGGTCGAGAGCGCCTTTTGGCGGCCACATGGTCATTGCCTTTGGAGGAGGATCCTCCCACGGAAGAGAGTTGAGCCCGCCAGAGGCTCGACTCGCCTGCCGCCTTTCTGCGCACATCGAGTTGTGCGATTACTTTTTGTTGGCGCTTGTACTCCTCCTTGAGCAGCCAATGGTAACCCATCAGCATTTGTTGTGATGAGTTTAGGGGCAGGGATTGCCCCCTAGAGCTTCTCGATAGCGGGCCCACTCGTTGTCGTTGAGCTTGATCTGAATGCGCTCTTCGGTGTGCTCATTCGCCGTGAGATGCGGGTCGGCTTCTGCCCTATTGTTGGTGGGTGCACCGTTGGCGGGACCACCGTTCTCGACTGGGATGCCGCCGTTAGTCGGCCCGGTACCGGTGTTGTCGCGATTGACACCGGTGTCGCCTGCATTGATGACGATGCACATGTAGTGATTGGGGAAGCTGTTGCTCCCACAACTTTCAGATCCGGAGCCGTAGGCTCCATCCTCTGTGGCCACATCACCCAGATCAGATTAGCGACTGTTGTCGCTGTCCGTGCTGCCAACTGTTGTCGGGCGTTGAGCTCACTTAGGGTGGCGATCGGTGGTGGAAACCACGATGCTAGAGCAATCGCGGGAACCATCGGCTGATCAGGGAGGCGAAGTGTGCCCAGCTGACCGACTTGGAAGTGTAAGCTCCTGATTTCCAGGCCGATCCCATCGCCCACGGACTCGAAGGCCGAGCGAGTGGCCTGCGTGTGGATGGTGAAGTCGAAGGCGCCGAAGAGGAGGCGAATCTCCGTTGTTGTAGAGTTGTAGATCACGGTTGACGGGGCCGAAGAAGCCACGATATCAGCACTCCCACTTCCCATAGATGGCGCCAATTGACGAGGGTTAAACTCATCAATGCCCATTGTTATGGACTTGGGTTTTGGAGAAGGAGGGAGCGCCGGAGGCATCAATCGGCTAGCAAACAAGCACACGGGGATGCAAGGTTTACCCAGGTTCATGCCTCGTAGAGGACCCTACTCCTGCTTGTCTGCTCTTGGAATTATCGAGGGAGTCGAAAGTTACAGGGGGTGCGCAGATGCAATCTGGCGATGGTTGTGGAAACTAGGGTTGTGATTCTCCTCCTTGCCGCCCCCTCCTAGCCTTTATATAGATATGCTAGGTCTCGGGTAGCAGGTCGAGTCGGTTACAGGTTAGGGTTTGTCCCCTTAAACTTTCTATCTTTGATCTTGCCTTGTGCCGCAAGCAGTTGGAGTCTTCGTGGGTCACCCAAATCCTGGATTGGGCCCTGGTAACGCCGTGGGATTCTGCCAGACCTGGACCATATAGGCCAAGCTCAAGTACCTATAAGGTATGCCCACGTCAATAGGGGTCCCTTCACGAAAGTTGTTCTGTTTGACCTAGCGGCTATACAGCCAGAATTTTATTCCCACGGTATAGTTGGTCGTTCAAGCGTCTGTCTCCACTTCACGACTCCTGGTTTCTTCGGGTTGTTGGAAATCTCGTATCTTTGACTTTAATGTAGTGATTCCCATCATGAAACATCATTATCTACGCAGGGAAAAATAGAAAGAAAGGATTGCATACCCCTTTGATCATTAGGCATTAGTGACAGGGTTTATAGAGATATTTCATCCAAAATATGAATAATATCCAGTTTAGATGTGGACGTAGATGGCTATATTTTAGAGCCATCAGCCAGCCCACAAAATTTTGCACCAATATGCGGTACCGAACCCAAAAATAGCCTTTCCAGATACCGCATCCGGCACAAAACCACTTTCTTTGCGGTTTCCCACATTTCGGCCTGTCCATTCCGAATATATTTGGTGCGTAGGGAGGGATGGGGTAAACTACATCCCATTTCCCCTTTTCCCCATGCGTAGAAACCCTCGCCACCATCGCCCTGCTCCGATTTCGGCCACCTCCGTCGACGACCATCAAATCGACGCCGCCCACTACCTCCCAGCCACCCCTCCTAGCCATGGCCGACCAATCGTGCTGGAATTTGGTCGGACGAGGTGGCAGTTCTGCGCGGTGTGGAGGGAGCTCTGGTGCTTGATCTCACGCGCCACCTTCGAGCGAAGAGGAGGTGCGCCGGGGCCCGCTTGCATATCCACTCGACCTCCTTAGCATGGGTCGGGTTCGGGTTTGGGCCCGCCGCGGAGGTGGGAAGCTCCCGCGTGGCGACGAGCGCTGGCCCGTGCCTCCGCGCGCCGTCGCCGCTTATGGCTCAAAATATATAGAGCTCATTGGGAACCCCAAGAGGAAGGTATGATGAGCACAGTAGCAAGTTTTCCCTTAGTTATGAAACCAAGGTTATCGAACCAGTAGGAGAAAGGAAACAACTCCAAGGTGTTGCTAACAACTTGGAATCCTACACAACACAACCACAGAACTTTACCCCAACTTACAGTGAGGTTGTCAATCTCACTGGTTTTGCTGAAAACAAAGGATTGAACGTATAGTGTGGAAGATAGTAATTGCCTACAGAAAGTAAACAGTAAATGGTAAACAGTAGATGGTATATCAATGGTAAAGGAATGGACAGGGGTCCATAGTTCACTAGAGGTGTTTCTCCTTAAGATAAATAACATGTTGGGTGAACAAATTACAACGGGGCAATTGACAGATTTGAGAAAGCATACAATGCATATACTAGACATCTTGACTCCTATGAGATTTGATTGGGCATTACAACATAATACATAGACCGTAATCCAACTGCATCTATGACTAATAATCCACCTTCCGGTTATCGTCCGAACCCCTTTTAGTATTAAGTTGCAATCAATGGATAATTGCATTAAGCAAAGTGTGTAAAGTAAACAATACAATTGCCCATGGACAAAGGATTGTTGTTTTCTCCCTAGTAGCAATAGCACATCTACAACCTTAGAGATTTCTGTCACTTCCCAGATTACTAGAGGCATGAACCTACTATCGAGCATAAATACTCCCTCTTGGAGTTGCAAGCATCTACTTGGCTAAGATAGTTACTAACAACGGAAAGCATGCACGATCACAAATAACATAGACATGATAGAATCAATAATCAATCTGAAATAGCATCTCAATATCCATCGGATCCCCGCAAACACAACATATAGGATTACAAATAGATGATCTTGATCATGAATGGAGCTCACAAGATCTAAACATGATAGCACAAAGAAGGAGAACCAACCATCTAGCTACTACATGGACCCATAGTCCAAGGGTGAACTACTAACACATCACACCGGAGGCAGACATGATGATGAAGAAGGCCTCCAGGATGATCTCTCCACTCTTGCAGGGTGCCGGGAAGAGCTTCGGATCCCCTCGATCTAGGGATGGAGATGGTGGCGGCTATAGTCTCTTTCGTGGATTTCTGATCGAGTACTTAGGGTTTTCGTCTCGGGGTGAATATATAGGCGAAGGGGCAAGGTCGGTGGGGGGCCCACACCCCCTAGCAGCGCCGCCACTAGGTGTGGCTGCGCTGGTGCGCCACTTCGTCCCTCCTTCGGACTCCGTGTTGCGTCGGGTAAAATATTGACTTTGGCTTTTGTCCCGTCCAATTCCGAGAATATTTCCTTACTAGCTTTTCTGAAACCAAAAACAGCGGAAAATAGGCAACTGGCACTGTGGCATCTTGTTAATAGGTTAGTTCCAGAAAATGTATAAAAATACCTCAAAGTGTGAACAAAACATAAGAAAGTTGATATAAAACAAGCATGGAGCATCAAAAATTATAGATACATTTATGACATATCAAGCATCCCCAAGCTTAACTCCTGCTCATTCTCGAGTAGGTAAGTGATAAAAAGAATAATTTTTTAGACGACATGCACCATCACAATCTTGATCAAGGTATTTGTAAAGCATTGATAGTTGGGATCAAAGTACTCTAAACATAAGGATGAAAGATAGAGTTTTAACAAGAAGACATAGCAACTATATTGTAACATGAAAAGGTACAAACAAAAGATCATGAATAAAATTGCATTGAAAGACGTTTGTTTGTTTCACATATAGAAAACATAATAAGAGTGGTATTCGGCTTGTCCCTCATGGTATAGCAAAACATAAATGCATAGGACACCTTCAAAGTTCATAAGGGTGACTAGATACAAATAATTTAAGAACAAGCAATATCAAAGTTATGAATCAATCGACAAGTTTTGCGACAATGCACATTAAACTAAGAATGACCACTATGCTCTCTCAATTGGTGCATAAAGACAGAAGATGGAGACTCAACATAAAAGTAAAAAGAAAGGCCCTTCATAGAGGGAAGCAGGGATTTCAAGTTTCATAAAGAGCTTCCAAAAATTATGGTACTTATTACCTTTTAGCTCTCATTGCCCCTATCATAAGCATATTGAGGTGATTAAGGTTAAACTGACACAAATATGAGGATATGCTTTTCAAGTTATAAGTTGAAAATCTCGTGCCCCTTGCTTACGAGTACCGAACCTCATGCTACTCAACTTTAGTCACAAGTAAGTCCTTGTCATTATAAGTACATGTGTATCATGGAGAACCGCCAACGGGGTACCCCTTGCCCCATGACACAGGAGCTATCCCATATCAAAATGACAAGGCAACAGACAATGAGCATCTCAGCGATCTTTTTATTTGCTATTTGCATAGGTTTTTATTGAGAATGCTTCATAGAATGCTCACTATGGTTATGCTGCAAGTTTCCACCATGATTAGGCATGGCTTAGGCTAGCCGCCCAAGCGTTTATCTAACACACATACAAACTCCATGGTCTTATAAGCTACCCTTTTATTTCACACCGCCGGGATCCATAAACAAAAGAACATGATATCAACTGAATAATAAGTGCAATGTTGAAAGCGTTCCCCATGGTACATGGTTCTGCTAATTCACAACTTATAAAGTGCAAGCATATAAGCAACATAGATGGACACAATGGTTCAAGTTTATTAAGTGCAAGAAAGTAAAGTGTGCCATCAAGTTTGTGAGAGCTTTAATCACTAATTTTCACATAACAAGTTTAATTCGGAAGGTAGATAAAAACATGAATATACTTGGAATGGTGTAACACACCATGCATAGGAATTTATAGTGGACTCTTTGGAATAACTTGGTTTTCTTGGGGGTTGGATGCATGAGTGGAACTCACACTTGGTACATGTGGAGGCTAGCAAAAGACTGGGAGCGACCAACTAAGAGAGCAATAATGGCCATAATCATGCAAAGCGACAAAACATTATTAATTAAAGCATAAAGTGATTTTACAAGTCAAAAAATAAACGATCATAGAGGATAAGATGACTGGTATAGTTTTAACATGGTGTAAGCATGTGCCAAGTCAACCCCAATAAAGCATCAAAGGAGAATACCACAATATTATGCTTTTGTATGCTAAAACAACACATGATTCTTTCAAGGCACATTAAGCAATCTCAATTGTTTGGAGCAAATCATGCTACAACAATAATTACTAAGCATAAAGTCAAAGCAACATCAAACATGACATGATAAAGTCTAGACCACAGTCAAAACAAGCTCCTTTTGTACCACTTATAAGCATGAACCTTCCTACTCTTTTCCAACACAAATTAACTTATTTGAAACAATGTATGAATGCAGGGGTCCAACCAATTTATTTAAGCAAACCAAATAAAAGAAAACTAAAAACAAAACAAAGACGCTCCAAGAACAACACAATTGTGCATGGAACAATAAAAATGAAGTGTTTTGGAAGAAAACCTGAGATTTTTATTGATAAAGAAGGGGATGCCTTGGGCATCCCCAAGCTTTGATGCTTGTACTTTTTGAATATTTCTTGGGGTGACACGGGTGGTATCCCCAAGCTTGAGATTTTGTCCATTCTTCATCTCATCACATTATTCTTCCCTACACTTGAAAATTTCCTTCATACAAAACTTCACACAATCTTCATTAGCAACATTCGTGTATTCAAGATAATAAATCCTTGGGTTTAGTTTCAACACAAGTAAAACTTCCATTAAAACACAATCTACTATAGCAATTCATTCTAAAAGCTCAAGTGATCAAAGAGAACTCAAAGAGAAAGAGATTAAGAGGTAAATGCAAATAATGGCAGAAATCTGTCAAAACTGACCAGCATGTAAAACCTATTTTTTCGAAGACCTTCTGTTGCTCAAATCGAAAAGTGTTAAACTAAAGAAAGTTAGATAACAACCTGGGGCATAAGCACAAAAAATTACAGCTCAATCCGACGTACATGGATTTTTCACGATTTTTTTATAGTGAAGCACAAAAATCTGTTTCGGGACAACAACTTTCCTAAGTCTTACTTCTCTCTCATTAGAGGTTATTCTTGGCACAAAAACCACACAAAAAGGATAAGGAGAGGTTATTACGAAGGCAATAACTTCCAAGACTCAACAAAAGAAAAACTTACTGAAAGTAAAAATAATTGGGTTATCTCCCAATAGTGCTTTTCTTTAACGCCTTTCCGCTAGGCATAGGAAGCAAGATTCAAGTATTTTCAAATGAAGAAGCATTAAGATAAATACTAGAAATATCTTCAACAAGGCAAGGTATCTCATCCAAGTAAGTTCTAGAGGATCCTCTCTCAACACTCTTGGGTTCACTATTTTCATCAAACGGGTTTTCAGGAACAATCCAATCAAAATTCTTTTCCAAGGATTCATGCATTCCTACAAGTTTAAAAGGTATTGGTATATTAATTTCCTCTCCATTTCTGGGTTTGGTTTTGTCCAACTTTTCTAGTGTACCAATAACATCTACACATGAGCCTAGCATATTAAAACGATCAAAGACCTTTCTAGATTCTTTAACAACATCATTGAATTCTTTAAGCAAAGTTTCTAGAATAAAATATCTCTTTTCAGTATCCTCAATATCTTCAAGTTTAAGAAACATTGTTTGCATCATGGGGTTAAGGTTAACAAACCTAGCCTCCAACATATGAACTAAAGAAGCTGCAACAATTTCATAATTTGGAGCAAGTTCTGCTAAGGATCTATCCTCAATATCCTCATGCTTGCTAACATGATTAAAGAATTCTTCAATATTATCTTTCCCAATTATAGAGCCACTACCTATTGAAAGGTCTTTCAGGGTGAACTTAGGGATCAACATGGTGAGCTAAGAACGAGGTGACAACTACAAAAAATTCTTTTTTTGTGTTTTTGATAAAGAAAAGCAAACCAGTACAACTATTTTGTGTGTGTTTTTGATAAAAAGAAACAAGCAAAATAAACTAAGCAAAACAAAAAACAAAGTAAAGAGATTGATTGTGAGGGAGTCCCCTTGCGATAATCTTCTTTCTCCCTGAAAAGTGATTGACGAGGAGGAAGAGATTGAAGTTGTCCTTAACTCCCCGGCAACAGCGTCAGAAAAAGTGCGTGATGGATCAAAATATGTAGAGCTCATTGGGAACCCCAAGAGGAAGGTATGATGAGCACAGTAGCAAGTTTTCCCTCAGTTGTGAAACCAAGGTTATCAAACCAGTAGGATCAAGTAAACAACTCCAAGGTGTTGCTAACAACTTGGAATCCTGCACAACACAACCACAGAACTTTGCCCCAACTTAAAGTGAGGTTGTCAATCTCACTAGTTTTGCTGAAAACAAAGGATTAAACATATAGTGTGGAAGATAGTAATTGCTTGCAGAAAGTAAACAATAAACGGTAAACAGTAGATGGTATATCAATGGTAAATGAATGGACTGGGGTCTATAGTTCACTAGAGGTGTTTCTCCCTAAGATAAATAGAATGTTGGGTGAACAAATTACAGCGGGGCAATTGACAGATTTGAGAAAGCATACAATGCATATACTAGACATCTTGACTCCTATGAGATTTGATTGGGCATTACAACATAATACATAGACTGTAATCCAACTGCATCTATGACTAATAATCTACCTTCCGGTTATCGTCTGAACCCCTTTTAGTATTAAGTTGCAATCAATGGATAATTGCATTAAGCAAAGTGTGTAAAGTAAACAATACAATTTCCCATGGATAAAGGATTGTTGTTTTCTCCCTAGTAGCAACAACAGATCTACAACCTTAGAGATTTCTGTCACTTCCCAGATTACTAGAGGCATGAACCTACTATCGAGCATAAATACTCCCTCTTGGAGTTGCAAGCATCTACTTGGCTAAGATAGTTACTAAGAACAGAGAGCATGCACGATCACAAATAACATAGACATGATAGAATCAATAATCAATCTGAAATAGCATCTCAATATCTATCGGATCCCCGCAAACACAACATATAGGATTACAAATAGATGATCTTGATCATGAACGGAGCTCACAAGATCTAACATGATATCACAAAGGAGGAGAACCAACCATATAGCTACTACATGGACCCATAGTCTAAGGGTGAACTACTCACGCATCAGACCGGAGGCAGGCATGATGATGAAGAAGGCCTCCAGGATGATCTCTCCCCTTCGGCAGGGTGCTGGGAAGAGCTTCGGATCCCTCCTGATCTAGGGATGGAGATGGCGATGGCTACAGACTCTTTCGTGGATTCCTGATCGAGTACTTAGGGTTTTCGTCCCAGGGTGAATATATAGGCGAAGGGGCAAGGTCAGTGGAGCTCCAGGGGGCCCATAGCCCCTGGTGGCACGCCCCTGGCCACGTCGCCACCAGGTGTGGTCGCCCTGGTGCGCCACTTCGTCCCTCCTTTGGACTCCGTGTTGCGTCGGGTAAAATATTGACTTTGTCTTTTGTCCCGTCCAATTCCGAGAATATTTCCTTACTAGCTTTTATGAAACCAAAAATAGCAGAAAATAGGCAACTGTCACTGTGGCATCTTGTTAATAGGTTAGTTCCAGAAAATGTATAAAAATACCTCAAAGTGTGAACAAAACTTAAGAAAGTTGATATAAAACAAGCATGGAGCATCAAAAATTATAGATACGTTTATGACGTATCAGCCGCTGGTGCGCGCGCCGGCTCCCACTCCCGCGCCAGCCCTTGCTCCCGCGCCCGCACCGACTCGGTGGGGCCACGTCTCTGATGACAACGCGGAGGAGGACGCGGGCTCCGCGAGACGAAGTTCAACTCGCTTGGGACCCTCGTCTCCGACGTGTGGACCACGCGTAGCGCCGCCGCGAGAATAACCGCTCGTAGCGAGCACCAGGCCATCCTTGGCTTCTTCGTCATTGATTAATCCGACGACACTAGCGACTATGATGAGGAGTAGGCGTCGCCGACGGTGTAGAAGACCGGTGAGTAGGTACCGTTGGTAGATGCTAGGGCTAGTCTAGATAAAGGGTGCGATAATGATTTTTGCTGTAAATATGTCGATCTTGATGATCAGAAGCCTCCCCCGTATGTATGAATCTGATGCCAATTAATGTTTTTAAATATATAGTTCCGTTTTAGTGTATCTGTTCTGGGCTAGCTATTTTCATACACGGGTTTGCAGTATTTGATTGTTCTTAGAGCATCTCTAGCAGATACCGCATCCCGCCGTACTGCAAAATGCGGATGCGGTAAACCGGAAACCTAGTTTGTGGTGCGAGAAACAGTGGGGTGGATCAGATGCCGCATATTGAACCGTAAAACAGAATATTCCATTTTATGGTTCAGGTTTGCTACATCTGTTTCGCCCCGTCTAGCATACTACAAAATAACATATACTACAAATCCTATTCTACAAACCAACAGTTCAAACCAATAAAAATTTCAAAGATTTACAACAACACGCAGATATAACAACATGAACGAACGGAAAATGAACATGCTAGGCTTGCTAATGATCAGCTCCACCATTCGCAGCTGCACTTCAGCAGCATGTCGAGCTTCCCTTGCCTCAAGGATCTCCCTCCTTCAATCTTCCCAGCACTCTTTTGTGATCAGATCCATCTTAACAGGGTCCATGATCATCATTCGTGTTTCTTCGGCAATTGCAGCTGCCCGAGCTTTTTACTCTTCAAGACGGATCCTCCTCTCCTCGAACTCAGCTTTGCGCTTCTCATCTTCACGAGTTGCAAGCCATATTTGCAGTTTGGTCTCTTCTCTCTTGTCACCCATTTTGAGCTTGGTTTCCATATGTTGTTGTACCACTAGCAACTTGTGCTTCATCATTTCATCAATCTTGTCCCCCAACCTTTCGTGCTCAATCTTTCTCCTGATCTCTTCTTTCACCTTCTTCGCACCATCTGGCCTTTGTCTTTTTTGCTTTGGGTTCTTCGTCTTCCTCCTCGTCATCTTCCTCCCAGTTTTATGGTAGCGCCGTTTCTAGGAGGTGGTGCCTCTCGATCCTGTACCCTCCACTTCTCATTATTGTTGAGCAATTCCTAGCAGTGATGGAGAGCAAATGGTTTGTTCCTTGATGCGGCCATGTCCCTGTACCTAAGTTGGGCAACATTTTCATAGTCGTCAATGTAGTCCCCGCTAGGCGGGTGAGTCTTGACTTGGTCATAGGCCGCACTCCATCGACTGCAAGATTGTTTGATCGTATCCCATCTACCTTGGAGATATCTCAATGTGCGAGTGCTTCCTTTCGGCACTAGCTTAAAAAATTTATCCTTGATCCACTGCCAATACTTCTTCCGGGATTGATCAGTTCCAGTGACAACATCCATGGACACAGCTTCCTAGGCCCGAATCAATGCCGTGTCTTCGTCCACGATGTAGTTTGCCGACCTCTTTGATTTTACCTTATCTTGAGCAGCATCGAAGGCCTCCTCGTCCACCTCTTCTAGCTCATCGTCTTCCCACTCATCGGTCTCACACACTCCTTGCTCCCCTTGACCCTCGCCTTCACCCTCGCGGGTAGCACCATCAGTAGGCTCGTTAGGTAGGGCGGACCTCCATTGACGTTCACTGCCGCGTCGTTCATCATGTCAACGAACGAACATAGAACCGATAGAAGATCCTCGCTACAAATACCAGAATTTTATGGTCATTTTCAGGCAATCAAATTCTAGGCGAGATGTGCAACAAATCTAGGGCGAATTCGATAGCAATTAGATCTGCACGGGATCACATACCTTCTAGGAACATGGGCAAATTGGGTGGCCGGACGAGGGGCAACCGCCATCACTGGCATGCATGCAGAGAGGGGCTTCCGGCTGATGGGTTTCTTGGACATTAGGATGGAGGGCGCTTGGATCCGCTGATTTTCTTCCGACCGTCGGAGGGCCATAGGCCAGTAAAACCACCGGCTGCACGAGGCTATGCTCCTAGACGCTTCCTCACCAGTTTCGCTATGGGCGCTAGCGCAAGGCTATCATCGATGACATCCGTGACGGGTGGGGTTGCCAACACGGATTCCGCTGTGGAATCGGTGGGAAGAGGCTGGGGAGTGCTCATGCCGGTGGGGATGGGCGGCGGTACGGTGGGGAAAGGCTATAGGCGTGAGGACGACCAAATCGGAAAATGGCGGCATGGCGGCAGGAGCGAAAATGTCCCTCTCACCAAGAGAAAGCAAGGATGTGGAACCGCATCCGCAATCCTAGGTATGGAAAATATGTGGCACCAAAGCGACGATTTGCGGAAAACCTAAAAAAATCCAGATACGGTACGGTTTAGGGTATCTAGAATGGCCACTTTTTTCGTCTCGTACCGCAAACTAGCGGTTATTTTGCGATACGGGGTAGGATGTGCTATGTGGTGGACATTCTCTTAGAGTATCTCTAGCATAGCCCGTAAAAGGGCCGAAACCGAAAATTAACCGCCAGTTTACGGGTTGGGGCTGAAAAAGGGCGCTGATCAGTAACCGTAAACGAGGCAAAACCGAATTTATTTTTTCGGGTTGAGACCAGAAACCCAAATCGGCCTGTATTTGTAGGGGGCGCTCGAGCGAATCGAACGGTGGATCCATATCTAGGGCGCGCTGAAATTTCACCGCACGCAACTGCTCGCTCTCTCCCTCCCCACGCCACCACCACACTCCTCCGCCGCTGCACCGCCCGATTCGCCCGAGCCCGGCATCCCGGAGCTAGCGCAGGTCGCCCCGCACCCCGCCCGCGGTTCCTCGCCTAGCTCCGGGTGTCGCCACCGCCGCGCCGTCCGAATTGAGGATGAGTGATAGCTCAATGCATGACGCCTAAAAAAGTGTTGGTGTGTGGTTGATGTAGAGCTCGTTGGGAACCCCAAGAGGAAGGTATGATGAGCACAGCAGCAAGTTTCCCTCAGTATGAAACCAAGGTTTAATCGAACCAGTAGGAGCAAGTAAACACCCCAAAGGTGTTACTAGCTGAGCTTTGGTAGGGCGCACTACCGGTGCTAGTAGCAACATGGAGACCTGCACAACACAACCACATAACTTTGTCCCCAACTTGCGATGAGGTTGTCAATCTCACCATGTTTTGCGGAAAACAAAGGATTAAACGTATCGAATGAAAACAAGTAAAAGTTTGCAGAAAGTAAACACAAAGAAGTAAACAGTTTATAGATTGTATGTAAAAGACAAGGACCGGGATCCATAGTTCACTAGAGGTGGCTCTCCTTAAGATAGATAACATGCAGGGTGAACAAATTATAGCGGGGCAATTGACAAACACCGAGAAAGCAATACATGCATATACTAATCATCTTGACTCCTTTGAGACTTGATTGGGCATTACAACATTATACATAGACCGCCATCCAACTGCATCTATGACTAATAATCCACCTTCAGGTTATCATCCGAACTCTCTCCAGTATTAAGTTGCAAGCAACAGATTATTGCTTTACGAACTGCGTGTAAAGTAAACAATACGATTGTTCTATGAACAATGGATTGTTGTTTTCTCCCTAGTAGCAACATCACATCTAGTACCTTAGAAATTTATGTCACTTCCCTAGATTACCAGAGGCATGAACCCACTATCGAGCATAAATACTAACTCTTGGAGTTGCTAGCATCTACTTGGCCGAGATATCTACTAACAACGGAAAGCATTCAAGATCACAAATAACAAAGACATGATAGAATCAATAATCAATCTGAAATAGCATCTCAATATCCATTGGATCTCCGCAAACACAACACGCAGAATTACAAATAGATGATCTTGATCATGAACGGAGCTCACAAGATCTATACATGAAAGCACAAAGGAGGAGAACCAGCCATCTAGCTACTACATGGATCCGTAGTCCAAGGATGAACTACTCACGCATCACACCGGAGGCTTGCATGGTGATGAAGAAGGCCTCTAGGGTGAATTCCCCTCTCCGGTAGGGTGCCGGGAAGAGCTTCAGATCCCTCCCGATCTAGGGATGGATATGACGGTGGCTACAGACTCTTTCGTGGATTTTTGATCGGGTACTTAGGGTTTACGTCCCGAAGGCATCTTATAGGCGGAATGGGAGACCGAGAGGGTGCCAGGGCTGGCCTCACCACCCCCTGGCGCAGGCCAGGCTCGGCCGCGCGACCAGGTGGTGTGGTGGCCCCCTGGCCCCTCTCCGTCTTGTACTCTAACATCTGATGACTTTCGGAAAAATAGGCACTTTGGCTTTTGTCCCGTCCAATTCTGAGAATATTCATTTTCTAAATTTTGTGGAACCAAAAACAGCAGAAAACAGGCAGCTGTCACTATGGCTCTTGTTAATAGGTTAGTCCAAGAAATCATATGAAAAGTACTCCAAAGTTGGAACAAAACACAAGAAAGTGGATAGAACCAAGCATGGAACATCAAAAGTTATAGATACATTTGCAATGTATCAACATCCCCAAGCTTAACTCCTGCTCGTCCTCGAGTAGGTAAGTGATAAAAAGAAAGAATAATTTTTGAGGTGACATGCACCATCATAAACTTGATCAAAGTATTTGTAAAACATTCAAAGCTGGGATCATAGTACTTTAATCATAACATGAAAGACAAAGTTCTAGCAATAAGACAAAGAAACTATGATGCAACATAAAAAGGCATAAACAAAAGATTCATGAATAACAATGCTTTACAAGACGTTTGTTTGTTTCACATAAAGAAAACATAGCATAATAGTATTCAGCTTGTCCCTCATAGAGTAGCAAATATAAATGCATAGGACACCTTCAAAGTTCATAAGAGTGACTAGATACAAAAGTTTAAAACAAGCAATATCAAGTTATGCATCAATCAACTAGTCTTGGGACAATGCATATAGAACTAAGAATGGCCACTATGCTCTCAAAGTAGGTGCATAAAGATAGAAGGTGGAGACTCAATATTATGGTGGAAGAAAGGCCTTTATAAAAGGAAGTAGGGATTCAAGTCTCATAAAGAGCTTCCAAAAATTATGGTACTTATAGCTTTCAGCTCTCATTGCCCCTATCATAAGCATCTTGCGGTGATTAAGGTTAAAGTGAATAAACTATGGTGTACATGCTTGACGAAGTATAAGTTAGAAATCTCATGTCCCTTGTATACGAGGACCGCTCCTCATGCTACTCAAGTTTAGTCACAGGTAAGTTCTTGTCATCGTAAGTACATGTGTATCATAGAGAACCGCTAACGGGGTACCCCTTTCCCGATGATACGGAAGAATCCCCATATCAAAATGACAAGGCAAGCAGACAACGAACATCTCAGCATTCTTATTATTTACCATGGGAATATGGTGCTTTTTTCTCTCTTTTCTCATTTCATAATATCTCTTTTTTTCTTTTCTTTTTTTCTCAATATAGGACTCTTTTTTTATAAGAAGAATGCTTCATAGACAGCTCATTATGGTTACGCTGCAGGTTTCCACCATGTCAGCATGGATTAGACCAACGGCCCAGGCGTTTCTCTAACACATATACATAACTCCATGGATTTACAAGCCCCCCTTTCATTTCACACCGACGACATCCATATACAAAAGAGCATGATATCAACTAGGTACAAGTACCAAGTGCAATGTTGAAAGCGTTCTCCATGAAAGCATGGTTCTACTAATTCCCAACAAATAAGTGCAAGCATATACAACATAGACGACACAATGGTTCAAGTTTATTAAGGGCAAGAAAAGTAAAGTGTGCTATTAAGTTCGTGAGAGCTTTAATCACTAGTTTTCTCATAACAAGTTTAATTTGGAAGGTAAACAAAAGCATGAATATACTTAGAATAGCATAAGCTAGTAGGTAGGTATGGTGAACTCTTTGGAATAACTTGGTTTAGGGAGTTGGATGCATGAGTGGAACTCATACTTGGTTGTGGAGGCTAGCAAAAGACTGGGAGCGACAAACTAAGAGAGCAATAATGGCCATAATCATGCCGAGCGACAAAACATCATTGATCAAAGCATAAAGTGATACTACAAGTTGAAAACTAAAGGATCATAAAGACTATGGTGACTTAAGATAGTTATAACATGGTGTGAGCATGCGCCAAGTCAACCCAAATAAAGCATCAAAGGAGAATACCACTATACTATGCTTTAATATGCTAAAACAACGCATGATTCATCCAAGGCACATTAAGCAATCTCAATTGTTTATAACAAATCATGCTACAGCAAAGAATACTAAGCATAAAGCCAAAACAATATCAAGCATGGCATGACAGAGCATAGGCCACAGTAAAAAACGAGCTCTTTTTACCACATAAGCATGAACTTCCCTACTCTTTTCCAAACCAAACCAAACCAAACTATTTGCAAACCAAAGTATGAAAGAGGGGGTGCAACCAATTTATTCAGAAAACTAAGAAAACCAAGCAAACGAAAAACCAAAATGAAAACGAAAAAGAAGACGCTCCAAGAAAAACACAACTGTGCATGAAACAATAAAAATGAAGCGTTTGGAAGAAACCTGGGATTTTTATTGATGAAGAAGGGGATGCCTTGGGCATCCCCAAGCTTTGACGCTTGTACTTCTTGGATATTTCTTGGGGTGACACGCGTGGCATCCCCAATCTTGAGCTTTAGTCCATCCTTCATCTTATTACTCATTCCTTCTATACACCTGAATTTTTTCCTTCATACAAAACTTCACACAATCTCATTAGCAACATTAGTGCACTCAAGGTAAATAAGTCTTAAGGTTCAGTTCTAACACCAAATAAACTTCTATTAGAACACTAGCTACTGTATCACTTCCCTCAAAAAGATCAATTCCCCAAAAGAACTCAAAAAGGAACCAACAAGAAGCAAATGTAGAAAATGGCAGAAATCTGTCAAAACAGACCAGCAGGTAAAGACGAATTTTTTAGAAGGCATTATGTTGCTCAAATCAAAAAGTGTTGAACTGACGAAAGTTAGATAACAACCTGGGTCATAAGCACAAAAATTCATGCCTCAGAAAGACATTCAGAGATTTTACACGAATTTTTACGGTGAAGCACAGAAATCTGTTTCGGGACAACAACTTTCCCAATCATTACTTATCTCTCATTAGAGGTTACTCTTGGCACAAAAAGCAAATAAAAAGGATAAGGAGCAGTTATTACTGAATTAATAACTTCCAAGACTCATCTAAAACTTTTGGGTTATCTCCCAATAAGTACTTTTCTTTAACGCCTTTAAGTTAGGCATAAGAAGCAAAGAAAGAATCAAGTGTTCTCAAATGAAGAAGCATTAAGACCAAATTTTGTTTTCATAGGAGAAGCAAAAGAAATCTTTTCTCTCTTTTTAGAGAAGTGTTCTATACTTTTCTTGAGTGGGAGTTGATATTTAATGGTGCCTTCTTTCATATCAATGATGGCACCAACAGTTCTAAGAAAAGGTCTTCCCAAAGTAATAGGACAAGAAGCATTGTATTCAACATCCAAAACATAGAAATCAACAGGGACATAGGCATTGTTAACCATAATAATAACATCATTAAGACTCCCCATGAGTTTCTTTTTAGCATTATCATCAAGTGGGACATTCAAATAACAATCTTCAAGTGGAGGGAAATCAAGCATATCATAAATCCTTCTAGGCATAATAGAAACACTACTATCAAGATCACATAAAGCTTTGGAATCAAAGTCATTCACTTTCATATTAATGATGGGTTCCCAACCATCTTATTGTTTTAAAGGAATAGAAGCTTTATGTTTCATTTTTTCTTCTTTAATCTTTATGAGAGCATCAGTAATGTGTTTTGTAAAGGCCATGTTCATAGCACTAGCATTAGGACTTTTAGCAAGATTTTGTAGGAACTTAATAACTTCAGAAATATTACAACCATCAAGATCAAAATCAAATTTATCATCTAAAGTAGTAGAACTATTACTAGCCTCAACACTAGTGGTGGTAATAGTAGAAACACTAATGTTTCTAGCAATTTCATCTTCTCTTTCCCACTTAGCATGTAATTCAGCTAATAGTCTAACATTTTCATCAATTCTTACTTGTATAGCATTAGTAGCTGCAAAGGGATTCTCATTAGTTTCAGGTTTAGCAGCCATTTTATTCAAAGAAGATTGAGCTTCAGCTAAAGATGCTATATTTCTTTCAGCATTAGAGAGTTTTTCCTCAATAGTTTTATTGAAAGCAGTTTACTTACTAATAAAGTCTTTAAGCATAACTTCAAGTTCAGAGGGTGCACTCCTATTATTGTTGTAGGAACTTTGATAAGAATTACCATTGTTGGGAGGATATGGCTTATAATTATTGTTACCAAAATTGTTCCTATAAGCATTATTACCATAAGCATTGTTGCCAAAATTGTTATTTTTTATGAAGTTCACATCAACTTGCTCTTCTTGAGCAACTAAAGAAGCCAAAGGAACATTATTTGGATCAATATGGCCTTTCCCATTAACAAGCATAGACATAATAATATCAATCTTATCACTCAAGGAGGAGGTTTCCTCAACAGAATTTACCTTCCTACCTTGTGGAGCTCTCTTAATATGCCATTCAGAATAATTAACCATCATATTGTCCAGAAGTTTCGTTGCAGCACCCAAAGTGATGGTCATAAAGGTACCTCCAGCAGCAGAGTCCAATAGGTTCCTTGAAGAATAGTTCAATCCTGCATAAAAAGTTTGGATGATCATCTAAGCAGTCAGTCCATGAGTGGGACAATTCTTTACCAAAGATTTCATTCTTTCCCAAGCTTGAGCAACATGCTCATTATCAAGTTGTTTAAACTTCATTATTTCACTTCTCATGGATATAATCTTAGCAGGAGGATAATATTTTCCAATAAAAGCATCTTTGCACTTAGTCCAAGAATCAATACTATTCCTAGTTAAGGAATTCAACCATTCTTTAGTTTTTCCTCTCAAAGAGAAAGGATACAATTTCAGCTTAATAATATCACCATCTATATCCCTATGCTTTTGCATCTCACAAAGTTCAACAAAGTTATTTAGATGGGAAGCATCATCTTCATTACTAATACCAGAAAATTGTTCTCTCATAACAAGATTGAGCAAAGCAGGTTTTATCTCAAAGAAAGTATCTTCAGGCACAGGTGGAGCAATAGATGTGCTCATAAAATCATTGTTGTTGGTGCTAGTGAAGTCACACAACTTAGTGTTTTCAAGAGTAGTCATTTTTTTGTGTTTTCAAATAAGAAAGCAAACTAGTAAAACTAATTTTTTTGTGTGTTTTTGAATAACAAAACAAGCAAACAAAGCAAAAAGAAACTAAGCAAAACAAAAATAACAAAGTAAAGAGATTGGTTACGAGGGACTCCCCTTGTGAAGATGTCCTTGACTCCCCGGCAACGACGCCAGAAAAATGCTTGATGGCTCAATGCACGGCGCCTAGAAAAGTGCTGGTGCGTGGTTGATGTAGAGCTCGTTGGGAACCCCAAGAGGAAGGTATGATGAGCACAACAACAAGTTTCCCTCAGTATGAAACCAAGGTTTAATCGAACCAGTAGGAGCAAGGAAACACCCCAAAGGTGTTACTATCTGAGCTTTGGCAGGGCGCACTACCGGTGCTAGTAGCAACATGGAGACCTGCACAACACAACCACAAAACTTTGTCCCCAGCTTGCGATGAGGTTGTCAATCTCACCGTGTTTTGCGGAAAACAAAGGATTAAACGTATCGAATAGAAAGAAGTAAAAGTTTGCAGAAAGTAAACACAAAACAGTTTATAGATTGTATGTAAAAGACAAGGACCGGGATCCATAGTTCACTAGAGGTGGCTCTCCTTAAGATAGATAACATGCTGGGTGAACAAATTACAGCGGGGCAATTGACAAACACCGAGAAAGCAATACATGCATATACTAATCATCTTGACTCCTTTGAGACTTGATTGGGCATTACAACATTATACATAGACCGCCATCCAACTACATCTATGACTAATAATCCATCTTCAGGTTATCATCCGAACCCCCTCCAGTATTAAGTTGCAAGCAACAGATTATTGCTTTACGAACTGCGTGTAAAGTAAACAATACGATTGTTCTATGAACAAAGGATTGTTGTTTTCTCCCTAGTAGCAACAACACATCTAGTACCTTAGAGATTTCTGTCACTTCCCCAGATTACCAGAGGCATGAACCCACTATCGAGCATAAATACTAACTCTTGGAGTTGCTAGCATCTACTTGGCCAAGATAGCTACTAACAACGGAAAGCATGCAAGATCACAAATAACAAAGACATGATAAAATCAATAATCAATCTGAAATAACATCTCAGTATCCATCGGATCCCCGCAAACACAACATGCAGAATTACAAATAGATGATCTTGATCATGAACGGAGCTCACAAGATCTATACATGAAAGCACAAAGGAGGAGAACCAACCATCTAGCTACTACATGGATCCGTAGTCTAAGGATGAACTACTCACGCATCACCCCGGAGGCTTGCATGGTGATGAAGAAGGCCTCTAGGGTGAATTCCCCTCTCTGGCAGGGTGCCGGGAAGAGCTTCAGATCCCTCCCGATCTAGGGATGGAGATGACGGCGACTACAGACTCTTTCGTGGATTTTTATCGAGTACTTAGGGTTTACGTCTCGAGGGCATCTTATAGGCGGAAGGGGAGACCGAGGGGGTGCCAGGGCTGGCCTCACCACCCCCTAGCGCGGGCCAGGCTGGGTCGCGCGGCCAGGTGGTGTGGTGGCCCCCTGGCCCCTCTCCGTCTTGTACTCTAACATCTGATGACTTTCGAAAAAATAGGCACTTTGGCTTTTGTCCCGTCCAATTTCAAGAATATTCATTTTCTAAATTTTCTGGAACCAAAAACAGGCAGCTGGCACTGTGGCTCTTGTTAATAGGTTAGTCCAAGAAATCATATGAAAAGTACTCCAAAGTTGGAACAAAACACAAGAAAGTGGATAAAACCAAGCATGGAACATCAAAAATTATAGATACATTTGCAATGTATCAATGAGCTCAGGCGACGAGTTCATCGATGTAGAGCTGTCCGATTCGTCAAGCTCGGACGATTCTGACCTCGACAAGCTGCTCCAGGACGACGAGGTGGAGGCCACCATCCTCCTTCTCTCCGTCAAGGAGCTGGAGGACCGCGCAAAGCTGCTGAATCGGAGGCGCGGGTCGGTATTTGGCCGGAACCACATCCAATGGAATCGCCTCCTCGGCCACGAGCAGCTGATGGAGGACTACTTCGCCGAGGTACCTATCCACCGCATCTATTCCGTAGGAGGTATCACGTGCGTCGTAGTTTGTTCGTCAAAATCGTCAAGGCCCGCGAAGCCAATCTAGAAATGCCGCCAGCGTGATGGGTTTCAGCCCGTTTCAAAAAATCTTGGCTGCCATGGGGGTGATTGCGTATGGCATCCCTGCGGATTACACCGATGAGTATCTTTGAATTGGCGAAGATAGTACCACGAAATCGGTGCGTAGGTTTGCTCGCATGGTTATCAAGTTGTTTGGGCCAACCTACTCCGAGCTCCCAATGAGGATGACACAAAAAGATTGATGGAGATCAATGAGAAAAGAGGTTGGCATGGCATGCTTGATAGTCTTGATTGTATGCATTGGATATGGAAGAATTGTCCCAAAGCATGCATAGACAGTACTATGGCAAGAGCAAAGATGCTACCATTGTACTTGAGGCCGTTGCATCACAAGATTTGTGGATTTGACATTGTTTTTTTGGTTTGCTGGGAACGCTCAATCGCATTGAAGCTTTCCTTAAAACATATCGGCAGATTGAGAATGCCAGTACCCATGCCCAACTCGTTTATGATCTGAAAATGCACCACTGGCAGCGACATGGCCGTCGCCTTTGATCCTACCATTCCATTCATTTATGTGTGACATGTATCATTGTTGAGACATTTGTTTAATTTTTTGAGAATTGCTAGTAATTTGGTTGAGACATTTTTCATTTGTTCAATTCTGTCAAAACTGTTATAATAATTTGGTTCAGACATTTGTTTATGTGTTGTAATAATTTGGATGATCATTTGATTAATTATGGTCGATTGTTGTATGTCTTGTATATAAATTCTATGAAAACCTCTGTCTTTACGAGTTTGGAAGCCGCTGACGCATAACAGAGCCTGACTCGTAAACACGAGTTCGGTGAACTGAACTCCGAGTTTCGCGTGTTTACCAGTTTTGGTAGAGATGCTCTTAGATGAAGGACAATAGTATAGCCAGCTGTTGACTACAAATCAAGTGCCATGTCATCTTATAGCCAACTTAGAGCTGACATGTACAATAGTGAGCTATAAAAATATAGTATTTTAGTATTTCATGATCCACCTTTCTCTCTCAAAGTGCCTAGGAGCACGTGCTATAGCTGACTCTTGCATGAGAGTTTATTCTTTTTCTCTCTTTTTTTCTCTCTCTTTTTCTCTCTACCAACTAGACAAGAAAATAATATTTTAATTCTTATAATAGACAGCTGACTAGGACTTATTTTACTTGGATAAAACGAAACAAAGTAGAGCTTCGGCACCGCTTCCTCCGCTCTCCACTCCCATGGAGGCGTCCGGCTAAACCCCCCTTTCAAATCTCTCTCCCGTCTCCCATCCCCTTCGCCTCCGCCGCCGCCGCCACCGCCACCGCGGCCTCCTCCACCGCCGCCTCTACGCTGCCGCCACTACTCGCACTACCAGTTCCCAACTACTAATACCACCCAAGCAAACCCTAAACCTCGCAGACTCCAGCCATGCCGAAGGTCTACGGCACCGGGGTCTTCGAGTTCCGGCACCCCCGCGCCGCCGAGTACCCGCTCCCCGCCGAGTTCCCTGCGGCAGAGGGGCCTGACAAGGCACCCGCCTCTACCGGAGGCTCCATCACGCTCCTCGATATCCAGCGCGACCGCCTCACACGCGTCGCTGCCAAGCACTGGGGCTCGCCGGCCGCCGCCGCCGCCTTCGATGCCGACCTCGTTAAGAAGATCTACACTGACGAGCTCCGCGTGGAGGGACGCGGGCGCAAGACCGTCCCTCTCCAGCGTGTCATGATCCTCGAGGTCAGCCAGTACCTCGAGAACTACCTCTGGCCGCACTTCGACCCGGACGACGCTTCCTTCGAGCACATCATGTCCATGATCCTCATGGTCAACGAGAAGGTCCACCCCCCTGCTCGAATTGTAGCAATTAATGGCAGCTACTTGCCTGAGATATTTCTAGGGTTTCTGACGTAGTCTGAGATTTTGTGTGCAGTTTCGAGAGAATGTGGCAGCGTGGACATGTTTTCATGGCCGGAAGGACGCCTTCAAAGGCTTCCTATGGCGGGTTCTCAAGCTAAAGGATGAGGTCTGTGCTCAATTTTCTCAACTTGTCCACTTGCTGCCTGAAGCCCTCATGTACTCTAGTATAAAACTGATACTCTGTAGGCTGGAGTAGTATACACAGTGAAATTTAGTTTTGGTTCTTGATGTATCTATCTTCAAGTACGGAGTAGATTTTATTGCGAAACCTTGTCAACGAGGTGTCATCAGATCACTTAGGGTGAGCTCGATGGTTGCTGGCAATCATTATAGTAACAAGCTCAGTGCGACCAACACACATTTAGTGTACTGCAGCTACCAGAGCTGTCCTTGAGTGTATGAGCTATGCTGACAAAACATGAGAAATTTGGTAGTTCCAAATGCTGCTGTTGAGCTGATGACGATTTCATTTTGTAAGCGACACCTGCTAGGTGTCTTCTCCCCCAAGTTATTGCGTTGGTGTCTTTTAACTGAAAAACTCTTCTATGCAATGAAAAGAAACACAATGTCATTGCGTTTCCCCCCCAAAAAAAAACAATTTCTCATATTTGTCTTTGGAACACCATTTAAGAGGGACATCTTGTTAGATGCTTGTTGGTGATTTTTTTTGTAGATTTGTGCAGTTCCATTGAATCTCTGTGCATATTCACTTGGTAGCTCCGTCTTTCCTTAATCCTTAAACAATTAAATGTATATCTTGCCACATTTTTTTCTGAATCGGTCTCCTCATGTTTTCTTGCAGGATAGGACCATTAGTATGGCAGAGAAAACAAATTACCTCTTGTTCATGATAAACGCGTTTCAGGTACTCATCACATACTTCGACTAGAATATTTTTCATCGCATGTAGATGTGTTTAGATTACAAATGAAAGGAAATTGTGAGTACCTTTCAAACACTGTAATGTGGGATGCTATGTTGTTTGGCATGAATTTCTACATAACTTCCTATTGAATTTATCTATGTTGTTAGATGTTATGGCTTTGTGCCCTAATGACTTCAAAACTATCGTTGCGGAGGCTGCTCATTTATGTTGTTTATTCTGTTTGTTGTTTAATTTGGGCATGCTATCTGTGGCCCATTAACTCATTGCCTTACTGCAGAGTTTGGAGGATGAACTTGTCCGGGAAAGTATACTCCAGGTAGTAAGCTTAAAGTTGTGGCATACACTTTCTTTTGGACGGCTTCAGGTAATTAAGTTCTTCTCCCCCAAGTTAGCTTCTGCTGCCCTTCTTATGGTTTCTCACATAAGTTTCAAACACATGCAGATGGAACTTTGCCTTAATCCTGAATTAATTAAGAAGTGGACCAAAATCAAAAGAAAAGAAGCAAAGGAAGCAAAAAAGGCAGGCCAACCTTGTAATCCTTCAGAAATGCTCGAGAATAAATTCCTTAGAAACCTAATCGAAGAATTTTTGGAGGTCTGCCTTTGAAACATGTCCAGTTCACTATGATGTTGCTAGATACGAATTGTCCTAACTCCCACCTGTGAAACATCTGTAGATTCTTGATTCTAAGGTCATACTATCCAGTCAAGATGGTGGTGAAGAATCTGTCTTTAACGAGTCACTTAGTGGGCAGGTTGATGATTCTAGTGTCTTGTATTGTGAAAGATTCATGGAATTTCTGATTGATATGTTGAGCCAGCTTCCTACGAGAAGGTATGCTTACAATTTTGGTTACTTCTTTAGTATTATCAAGCAGCATTGTTGATTAGTAAACAAGTAGATTGCACTCTAGGGTTGTTCAGCCTTCATGAGTTTCATTTAGATCTAATAACCTGAGAACTTGACATCCAGGGCTAGATATGCAGAACTTCTTTGCTTAGTCTGATTGATGTAGGCTGAACCTACATGTCCTTGTGCAATATTGCATCTACCTGCTTCTATAAGCTTTTAGGACCTATATTTTTTAGTTTTCAAGTTAATGGGGCAGCCCATTTAAATATAAGGACAGGTGCAGTTATTTAAGAATAACTGTCTCTTTTGACCATACACCTTTCGAAGTCCTTTTGCATCAAACAGAACCATAAACAAAAGTTGTTAGGTTTCTGATTGTCTCCACCATGAGCATTTTGTAAACCAACATAATTTTTTTTGAAGATGGCAGGAGCACCGCCTTTTCATTAAGAGGAAAAAAATACTTTGTGTATACAGGAGATTGTCTCGTTTAGAGGGGGAAAAGAGAGCTTATGCTACTTTCTGATATCTTGAGCCATGACAGCCACCCCTGTTTCATCAACCACCCTACCTTCAAAATATCTCCTATTGTGTTCTTTTCAAACGTGCCACCAAACGGAGAGTAATATTCCTCTGTGGTTGCACTTCTCTTCTTTTGCTGCCGCTGCTATGATTTTGTTCCACCAATCCTCCGGCGTGTTGGAGCTAGCTGGCGATGGTGCAGTGGATAAACCATTCCACCGTGCCACCAAGTCCCAAACTGCTGTGACAAAAAAGGCATTGATTTAACACATAGATGATGGGCTGTTTCTGGAGCTCCTTTGCATAGCTTACCCAGGGTCATGTGCCCATCCTCTTTTGGTGAGGACGTCGGCCATAAGGGCACGGTTGTGAAGTATCAGCCAGGCGAAGGGCATTTGGGTTCAGTAGCAGCTTTTCATTTTTTATTTTTGGTTTGAACGCCACAAAACTGCCCCTGAATTGCATTATATATGCAGTCCTTGCTGCATATTGCCCGTTTCCAGTCCATCTCCAAGTGATAGTATCTTCGCTCCCTTCATGCAGCTGGACATCAAACAAAAGAATCCAAAGCTGGAGGAACAGTTCCGCCATTGTGCTCACTTTAAATAGGGATCGAATCAGATTACCATTTTCCAGTTCAGTAGCAAGCGCCTTATTTTTTTCGGTAGCCAAGTTGTGCAGCAGCAGAAATCTTGACTTCAAAGTGCCTCCCTGGAGCCAATTATGATGCCAAGACATGGTCTTCTCCCCATCTCCCATCGCGATCACTGTGGAGGCCCTGAACAGCTCCATGTCTGCTGCATCACAAGGCAATTAGGTCCCATGCCATGGTGTGTCCTGATCTGTCCAATGATACCATGACCACCTTAAAGTCGTAAACGCAAAGCTCGACCAAAATTTGTCAAGTCTAGAACTCCCAAACCCCCTAGAGCATTTGATCTCGAGACGCTGCAGCAATTCACGAGGGAGTGCCCCCCATTTGAAGTTCAGCATCATCCCCTTTCCAGATAGATCCTCTAATTATTCTGTTTATCTTTTCTATGGCCCATTTTTGTATTTGGAGGACTGTCAGATAGAAAGTCGGAATAGAAGACAACTGATTTGGCTAGGGTCACCTGCCCTATCCTTGAGATGTTTTTTCCTTTCCATCCTGGCATCGGAGCTCCAACTTTTTCAATGAGTGGTTGGGTATCAAACTTTTCTTTGACGCCGATGGTGGAGAAGGCAGAGATACTTCCCCGGAAAGGCGGCGATCTTTGCTGGGAAAGATGAAGTGATGCGCTCCAAGTTCAGGCCTTCACAGCGAATTGGATATATTTCAGCTTTGTTCACATTTATTTTCAACCCATTTGCCTCACCGAAAAATTGTAGAATCTGTGAAATTGCAAGAATTTCCGACGCTGATGGGTTGGCGAGGACTCCCGCATTATCAGCATATTTCACTCCCACGGTGCCGTTCTTTTTGTTGTTCTTTGTATCATGTCGCGCGACGAAGAGCAACTGGACGTTATTTGGTGATTTCTTTTTGTGGGCGTTCCTTTCATATCATGTAGCTGTAGTGGTCTCCAGTACTGTTCTACCGTGCAGATTAGATAAGATAGAATGTTACCTTTTGGTTTCATATTTGAGATGCAACTGCATTAGCTCTTTGATTAGATACTCTTGTTTGGAAATAAGATCTCACTAAGAGATAATTTTCTTAGTTTGCCAATATTGTTTGGTAAGTCTCTTCACAAGGAGATTCATGCACGTGCATCTGGACAATCAAATAATAATCAGAAGTTCTCTAGACAACCTTTCTTCTCAAAAAGTCATCGGTCATGAGAGCCTTGAGGTATGTCATGGGGAAGAGACCCTTGTGCCCCCTTGGTTCTTGCACCCAAACCTAAGCATGCACATAACATAAACATGTTTTCTATTGTCCCCATTTAACATATTTTTGAACATATTTCATCCTTTTTAGCAACATCTAATTACATCCATGAAGTGAAATATCTTGGTTCACTTAAATCTTGCTCAGTATTAGCGCTTGTCTCTATGTATTGTATTTTGTCTGTAATTATGTATATATATACCAATAATGATTGTTTAATATACAGATTTTTAAGGCCTCTAGTCGCTGATACTGCCATTGTTGCTAAGTGCCACTTAAGCACACTCTATACTCATGAGAAGGGGCGTCTTTTTGCACAATTGGTAGACTTGCTGCAGTTCTACGAAGGCTTTGAGATCAACGATCACTCTGGAACACAGCTTAGTGATGATGATGTTTTGCAAGCTCACTATTCTCGTTTTCAAGCTTTTCAGCTACTAGCATTTAAACAAGTGCCTAAGGTATGTACCTTATTTTGGTGTGGTACAATTTGTTTACACGGTTTTTCTGATAGTACTTGAGTCGCTGAAGGCAAATAGTAATTTTCTCTCTCCATTTTTCTGATTCTTGCAGTTGCGAGACCTTGCCCTGTGTAATATTGGTTCAATCCATAAGCGTGCTGATTTAACAAAGAAGCTGCTTGTCTTGTCAGATGTGGAACTGCAAGATCTGGTTTGCAATAAGGTGAGCAATTTTATATGCTTACTTCATTTCTCTGTGCCTGTTGTCTCTTTAAAGTTTATCAGGTTGCTATTTTTAGTTCTTTTGTAAATAATACCCAGTATGCCTTGAATACAATAGGCCAGATATATTTCTTTTTTTGCTATTTGTCATGGAAGGTGTGTGTGTGTTTAAATAAGATTTAGCTTTAAAAAATCACTCTCTGTAGTTTCATAATTTTCTCATGCTTATTAGTTCTAGATCTGGACATCTTATTTTATGTATGAAACTGAGAAACAGGAATCTGAAATACTAATTTCTTTCTATAAACAGCTTAAAATAATTTCGGAGAAGGATCCATGCAGTGGAAGGCGCGATTTCCTTATCGAGGTCCTTGTTGCGTTTTTTGAGAAGCGTCAATCCCAAAAAGAAGCAGTTAATGCACTTCCTCTTTATCCTAATGAACAGATCATGTGGGATGAGAGCCTTGTTCCTAGCATCAATTATTCTGGAGAAGGCTGCCTTGCCCTACCAAAACTCAATCTCCAGTTTCTGACACTTCATGATTATTTATTGAGGAATTTCAATCTCTTTCGTCTTGAATCAACATATGAAATTCGTGAAGATATTCAGGAAGCTGTTCCTCATCTACATGCTTATATCAACAATGAGGGAGACACTGCCTTTCGTGGA
Source organism: Avena sativa (assembly GCA_916181665.1). Taxonomy (NCBI): domain Eukaryota; kingdom Viridiplantae; phylum Streptophyta; class Magnoliopsida; order Poales; family Poaceae; genus Avena; species Avena sativa. The sequence goes on along the minus strand of OV702289.1, from coordinate 533,342,684 downwards.
TGGTCCAGGATGGCCGTTCCAATCAAGGAATTTAGGATCACACAAGTGAAGCAACCTAACATTGGAGAAGTTAAGCCTTCTGCTGTAACAGCTGATGTTACTTTTAGCACATCAAGCTACAGACCACAGATAAAATCTGAGTGGGATGGTCTGAAAGAGCATGATGTGTTATTTTTGTTGTCAATTCGCCCATCTTTTGAACCTCTTAGCCCTGAGGAATCTGCAAAATCAACTGTGCCTGAAAGGCTAGGATTGCAATTTGTACGTGGATGTGAGGTGATCGAAATTCGTGACGAGGAAGGAGGGCTCATGAATGACTATACAGGAAGGATAAAGAGAGATGAGTGGAAACCTCCCAAGGGTGAGATTCGTACAGTTAAAATTGCCTTAGATACAGCACAGTACCACATTGATGCTACTGAGGTAGCAGAGAAGCATGGAGAAAATGTGTATGGTACATTTAATATTCTAATGAGAAGGAAACCCAAGGAGAATAACTTCAAAGCAATCCTGGAATCTATACGTGATCTAATGAATGAAACATGTATAGTTCCTGAATGGCTGCATAACATATTCTTGGGTTATGGAAATCCTTCTGCCGCTCAGTGGACAAACATGCCTGATCTTCTGGAAACTATTGATTTTAAGGACACTTTCCTTGATGCTGAGCATGTTGTGCAAAGTTTTCCAGCTTTCCAGGTAGATATCATAGTCCTAAACTAGTTTTCTCGAGGTGGGCATCATTTCCTTTTCATCTTTGATCCTTATAATAATCTAACGATTTAAATTATTCTTAGGTCACATTTATCAATACTGATGGTACTGAAAACATGCATCCAAGCCCTCCCTTTAGGATAAAGTTGTCCAAGAAAATGAGGGAAATTAGTCATGCTCTGCCTGGCAATGCAAACTCCTCTGATATAACAAGCAAGAACAACATGGTCGATGTTGAAGGGTCCCAGAAAGAAAAACTAAGGGTTGAAACTTACATTCCTGCTGATCCAGGGCCATATCCTCAAGATAAACCTAAACAGAACTCAGTGAGGTTTACACCCACTCAGGTATGTTTCAGTTCCTGAGCTTAACTATCATTTTCAGTTGGTGCATATCCTCGAAACAGAACTTACCAGGATATCTTTAAAGCATTTCCTCTTTGTATTCAGCCTCTTGGAGATGAATGAACAATGTAAATGGGTGCTTATCAGGCAGGACATTTTTAGTTTGTACTCCCCCCGTTTCAAAATATAAGATGTTGTAGATTTGTGAAGCAAATGTATCTAGACTTCTTTTAGTATGTAGGTCCACTGAGGTTTGGAGTTAATCTACACACTAAAATAAGTCTAGATACATTTTCTTCACAAGCGTAAAACATCTTATATTTTGAAACGGAGGGAGTAGCAGCTAGTAGTGATACTTGTAGCATGAGAATATAGCATTTGAATTGGATGTAGTTCACAAAAATGGATTTTAATATGATTTACTTGTAGATCCAATTAAGGGAACTTCACATTTCCAGCTATTATACACCTAGGCCAGCATTTTTTTCACCGGAAGGTCAGCATTGAGAAATTGATTTGTAGTCTATGATCGACTTACTGTGGGATACCTGAAACTACTAATGATACTTTTAGAATGACAAAAGATCATTTGGACTGGATATAGTAAAAAAAATGGATTTGAATATTATCTATGATTTACTTTTAGATCGAATTACGGAAACTCCACATTTCCAGAATTTGGCTATCACACAGCCAGGTCAGCGTTGCAGCATTGACTTATAGTTTATGATTGACTTAATGTGGGATACCTATAACTACTACTTTTGTTAAAGAACTCCCAATATGAACGCAGACTCGCCAGGAATATTTTATGCCTGTTTTCTGGCTTTCTGTTTGTGTACTAATTAGGAGTGATCACTTGGATGCCTGGGTTCAGACTTGAGTAAATATAACTTTTATTTATTAGTTCCTATTGGTTTACATTTTTTTACTTATATCATGTCACTTTTGCTTGTTGGGGTGTCATTGAATGCTGCTGCTTTTAGGATTAATGAAAATCTGATTCGTCTTCAAAATTTGATTGCTGATGAATGATAACCATCTATTTGTAGATCGGCGCTATAATATCTGGTATTCAACCTGGTTTGACAATGGTTGTTGGTCCTCCTGGTACGGGAAAAACAGATACAGCTGTGCAGATATTAAATGTTCTGTATCATAACTGTCCTTCACAAAGAACGCTGATTATTACCCATTCCAATCAAGCTTTGAATGACTTGTTTGAGAAGATAATGCAGGTACTGTGACTGCACCAAATATTCTCTGAAACTTTATCCTTACATTAGTACTTCTCTAGAGATTCTACCCAGTACTTGTTTGATCCATGCAATGCTGTCCTTCAATATGGATTACTTTCTAGCTGCGTGGTTTGCAGTATATTGATTGGAAATTACTTGAATATTTTGCTGCCATTTCTTTCAAATACACGATTCTAATCACGTTCCTTGCTATATACTCCCTCCGTTTCAAAATATAAGATGTTTTAGCCTTTCTCTAAAACACATGTATCTAGAGACCTTTTAGTGTGTAGGTGTAGGCTCGGAGCAAAATATGTGAACCTACACACTAAAAGATGTCTAGATGCATGTATTTTATAAAAGGCTAAAACATCTTTGAAACGGAGGGAGTAGGATGTTGTATCTTTAATTTGGCCAGAAGTAGAGATAATCTCTTGGTCCCTGAGGGCCTCGAGAGGAGTATGCATCATGTCCATGAAATATTTTGCTTCATATGTCCAAATGTTAATTTAGACTTGTTCCAAATATTTTGACTGGTGGAGTTCCGAGTTACTTGATTCACTTCAAAATGAACAATATATCTACATATCGATATATTCTTTCTGATTGTTTTGCTGCATGTTCATTTTTTGGCTGGTTGTCTGATGTTAATTTGGTTGTTCAGAGGGATGTGCCCGCTAGGTACCTTCTTCGTCTTGGTCAGGGTGAGCAAGAGTTGGCAACTGATCTTGATTTTAGCCGTCAAGGTCGTGTCAATGCTATGCTGGTTCGACGACTAGAGCTCCTTGGCGAGGTTGCAAAACTTGCAAGATCCCTTCATCTTCCTGAAGATGTGAGCTACACATGTGAAAATGCTGCATATTTTTGGCTATTACATGTCTACTCCCGTTGGGAACTATTCTTGGCTGCCTGTGCGCCAAACAAAGAGAATCCCTCTTTTGTTAAAGACCGTTTTCCATTTTCTGAGTTCTTTTCGGATACCCCACAGCCTATATTTACTGGTGAGTCGTTTGAGAAAGATATGCATGCAGCCAAAGGTTGTTTCAAACATCTTTCCACGATATTCCAAGAGCTGGAAGAGTGTAGGGCCTTTGAATTACTGAAGTCAACAGCGGAGCGAGCAAATTATCTAATGACTAAACAAGCTAAGATTGTCGCCATGACTTGCACCCATGCAGCATTGAAGAGGAGAGACTTCCTTCAACTGGGTTTCAAATATGACAATTTGCTGATGGAAGAAAGTGCGCAGATATTGGAGATAGAGACTTTCATACCAACGCTCCTGCAACGACAGGAAGATGGCCATGCTCGTCTCAAACGCTGCATTTTAATTGGTGATCACCATCAGTTGCCGCCTGTTGTGAAGAACATGGCTTTTCAGAAGTACAGCCACATGGACCAGAGTCTCTTTACAAGGTTTGTTCGCCTTGGTGTGCCTTATATTGAGCTCAATGCCCAGGGACGTGCCAGACCTAGTATCGCTGAACTTTATAACTGGAGATACAGAGAACTGGGAGATCTGCCATACGTACGTGAGGAAGCTATATTCCATAAAGCTAATTCTGGATTCTCTTTTGAGTATCAGCTGGTGGATGTTCCTGATTACCGTGGCAGAGGCGAGTCTGCTCCTTCTCCTTGGTTCTACCAGAATGAAGGGGAGGCTGAGTATATTGTTAGTGTCTATATTTACATGCGTCTGATAGGATACCCTGCCAATAAGATTTCAATATTAACTACTTACAATGGTCAGAAGTTTCTTATTCGTGATGTTATCAACAGAAGATGCAAGCCATGGAACATTGAGCCACCTTGCAAGGTAATTTAGAACAATTAAGTGATTGAGCTATATTAGGTCAATTAAACATTTGGTCAGTTCTCAACTTTTTTGTGCAGACATTTAACTTTGATATGTGTTGTTTAGGTTACTACGGTGGACAAATTCCAGGGTCAACAAAATGATTTTATTTTATTATCTCTTGTCCGGACCCGATTTGTCGGTCATCTTCGTGATGTCAGAAGACTTATCGTGGCAATGTCCCGTGCTCGTCTGGGCTTGTATGTGTTCTGCCGCCGTTCCCTGTATGAACAGTGCTATGAATTGCAGCCAACGTTCCAGCTTCTACTCCGAAGGCCAGATAAGCTTGCCTTGAATCTTGAAGAGTGCACCCCGTTTACAGAGCGACCTTTGGGAGAAGCTGGAAATATTCATTACATTACTGGTGTTGAAGATATTGGACACCTAGTGAACTTCAGACTCGAACATCTTCGTCAGGTACTTTTGCCTGACCTTGTCCTGTACTGAGCCTCTGCTTTGTAAAATTTAATTATGCTGCTTAGATTGATACATTTAAAACACTGACAACTCGACCTCCATTTTTTCTGCAACAGATGCAATCCATGCAGTATTATCCATCTCATGCAGATGCTAATGCAACCCCTCCTGAAACTACCAATGGTGGTATTGTTTTGCATAATACAAAAGATGGCATGGATGAAGAAATTGGCAAGGCGACTGCTGTGTTAAACAATGACAAGATGGAGGAAGATACAGTTGAGGCAAAGGATGACATGATGAAGGAAGTAAATAAGATGGATGAAGGTAATGGTGAGGCAGGTGATGTGGCTATTGAAGATACGGTGGAAGAAAATGCTGATGAGGCCAAGGACAAGATGGTAGAAGGAAATGCTGATGTGGCTATTGAGGACAAGATGGTAGACGGAAATGCTGATGTGGCTATTGAGGACAAGATGGTAGACGGAAATGCTGATGTGGCTATCGAGGACAAGATGGTGGAAGGAAGTGCTGATGTGGCTGTGCAGGACAAGATGGTGGAAGGAAGTGCTGATGAGACCAAGGACAAGAAAGATGAAGAAAAGGCTGCTGAGGCTAAGGACAAGATGGAGGATGAAAATGCAATGTCAGAGGGCGTGTAGCTTGATATGGTGGAAGAAATGGCAGTGGCACCCGATTTGGGACAAATTTTCAACTGGGTGGCCTCATAAACACGGCACCTGAGTCTAGCAGAAAGCGGAACCAAGCCATGTAACAACGTATCGTCTTGCCACAGGAACATGTCTCTGAATGTCCTTCGTTTGAACCCTGTCAGACTAATGCAGATACGTAGTACAATTTTTTTTCTGCTAGGATAACTCCCCCTCCCAACTGTTTAACGTAGCTATTCCAGAGAGAACGACTGGAACATTTGGTGCTGTGCTACTTTTGTGTACACTTACTATATATGTTTTGTAATTTGGGCACGATAACGTGCATTATTTTTGCAGCTTTGGGCGTAGGCTACTGTTACTGCTGTTTTGTGACAATGCTTATAAATCGAATTAACAGTGCGGTTTTTTAGGGTTTGAGTTGTTCAAACACAATTTCTGTCATGCAATCTGTTCATGTAAGTAGGAAATTATTATCAAGGTGATGGTATAGTTGGGTTACCCTGACATGCTTATGCTTTCTACGGTGATGTAGTCAATCTTAATATTTGTGATGTAGTCAATCTTAATGTCAATCTTAATATTTGTGACTTGGAGCATCTCCACTCGGGTTTCTAGGGCGAAATTGGCGAAATTCGGACACAGTGAAAACGCCAAAAAAAAAAAGAAAACTCGCTCGCCTGTGACCCTGCCTTGTCACTCTCGCCTTGGCTCCCGCGGCGGACCGCCAGACAATGACTGCCCGTCGCGCTGCCTTAATGGCGCGCCACCGTTGGCCCGTCTTCCCGTCGTGTCTCCATTTCCCGCCTTCAGCGCTACACCCCTCCCGCCTCTTTTTGGCTATAAAAGTTGGCGCCCTCACTGCTGGCCAGAGCACACCCTCACGCTCCCATTCCCCAACCTCAAGCTCCACCTTCCCCGACGAAGAGAAGAACTCAACGACAATGGCGGAACGATTCACAGGCGATCTGGCGGGCCATTCTCTGCAGCCGTGGGAAGCACGACTGCTCTACGAGGCCGGCTACCCGGCGCCCGCCGACATGAAGGCTGAGCGCAGGCGGCATCCCCGTGCCACCGGTGTCGTCGGACGAGGAGATCGTCGACGCGATCCAGCTCGTCATCACCGGCATGGAGGACCTCAACCTCACAGAGGACCCGGGGAACCTTGCCTACTGGGAGCAATACTTCGTCGACAAGCGGGAGGAGCAGCTCGCCGCCTACGACGGCATCGGCTTGCCGCCTGCGAGGAACAACTCGGCGGGCAGGCGGAGGTGGTGGAGCGCGCCCGGCCGCACCCTCGCCGCCGTGCTGGAGCACATCCAAGCGGGGAACAACCCGCGACTGGGTTACCCCCCGCGTTCGCTGCCGACGGTCTCCCGGCAACGCGGATCCAGCTGGATGCCGAGGAGGATGGTGAGCGGGTCATCCGGCTCGTCGTCCGCGTCGGCGTCCCGCTCGTCTGGTTTGGCGCCAAGGACCTCGCTGGCGCCGCTCTGTTCGGTGAAACGGGAGGCCGCGTCGATAAGGATGCGCCCAGGCCTTCGCAACCGTGGCGCTACAGCGACGCCGACCAGGACAGCTCCTGACAACCGTAGCCGCCGAGCGATGACGACGACAACAACGATGATGGCTACACGTCGTTCTACCGCAACTTTGGCATGTGAACGGCGTCCGGTATTGGCATTGGCGTCGACGACGACATCGGCATCAGCCGCAGTAGTTTATGTTTCTATGTTTTTTTTAGTTTACTTAAGCCTACCACAGTCAAAATTCGGATATATGTCCGAATTTGGCTCTACTATGTACGAAATCGCCTATAGTTCAATGAAATCGCCTACCTTCGTTTAAATTTCGTCATGTTTGTTCGAATTTTGGCCAAATATGAGAACTTGGTATGAAAACGTGAGTGGAAAATTGGACGTATCCAGACCAAAAGTTATATCTGTCCGGTGATAAAAATCGCCGGAATTGGGTCTGAGAACGCCGAGCAAATGGGGATGCTCTTAGTGTCACTTGTTTTCAGTACTCGGTGTTACATGACTCTTCGTTTCACTGGGTGTAAAAAACACTTATAGCACCATGACTTGAGAAACTAATGACAAGTTGATTAATCCAAAATTTAATTTGTTGCACAAATTTGAAATTAGTACGCTCGCTGTCCTGAATTATTTGTACCAAATTTTTTTTGAGAGCACGCTAAATATGTACTCTCTCCATTCGGAAATAAACTTGACCTTTTCTAGATTTTTTTTAGATACATGTGAATTTAGACAAATTCAAATCTATTTTTAAACGGAGGGACTACCATAATTTTATAGAAGGCAGAATTTTTGGTACAAGATGACTAGCTGAGATAACACAGTCAGAAATAAGTGACTTGGTTTTGTTTTTATTAAACAAGAAAGGATTTTATTAATTTAACAACACTTTACAAATAGAAGTGTGAAGGGGATCACACTTAGCATATAAGAGCATTTCTGCCAGGACAATAACCTGAATCTGAAGATAGCATCTAATAGCTAGAGGCCTAGACTGAATTCTGAACTAGCTAGGCCTAGACTTGGTTTTGTTTAGATTGATGTATCTACACACTAAAATGCGTCTAGATACATGCCGAATCTAAACAAATTCAAATCACTTATTTCTGGAGGAGTAGAACACAAAAGAACCTGCTCGAAACTATGCAACAAAGACGCGTCTCGACTAACACTTGAAACCTCCAAAAAACAAAACTTCACCGACTCTCCTTGTCAAGACACCATCCATTAAGAAGAGTAGCTCGCGGGACTCGATACTCGATAGGTCCCCTTGGACATAGGCGAGCACTAGAGAAGGGCAACCTGGAGCCTCCACGCCGTGTCTCCAAACATGATGCTCCAGTGACGACGTCAATGACTTCCGCCATCACGCCGATTTGAATCTAGACTTAGTTTTTTTTCCCAAAGACATCTACGAAACCCAAATGACAACGGCTGAAGTGCCAACACGCCTCCGTGGCGCATCCAAGGAGGGGAACAACACCCACGAGTGCCACCGACACTGATCGAATACGGGCAGGATTTTCATCCGTATTGTCGCACACCTCCGCTCCCCCCATCATAGCCAAACTATCGTGGTCCACCAACGACTCGCATGATCGAGACCCCACCCATCTTCCACTTCCATTCCGACCGAGAAAACCGTAGTCAGACTTTCCCCACCTCCTGCACGGTCAAGGGATCCCCATGGGTTGCTATCGCGCCAACTCCAGGCAGACAACCACACCACGGCCGCAACCCCATCACTCATATTGAGCAAGGTAGGACCAGATCTGACCGTGTCTACGCCTCCAGGGCCACCTGCACTGGCTCCTCCACGACGCTACCGCTGCACCACTGTAGCACCTCCAAAACTACCACCATGGCCTGGGAAAGGCTGCGCAGACGCCAAGGCTCCGCCCGTGCAAAGTCGCCTCCAGGACCCTTGTGCCACCGCCTCTAGTGCCCAGCCCCGAGCTCCGAGACTTCCGCTTCGCCTCTAGCTTGCTATGCCACTCTCCTTCCTTGCGTATGCCGTCACACGTCACCGCTACCATGCGCCGCACATGGTGTCCTCCTCCACTCGAGGTCGGTCCGTCGAAGTGCGCATCTCATTCCCCGCCGCCTTTGATGGCCAGGACATAGCTGCCACCACTGGGGCCGGTATCCGCAGTGTCCAGGGAAGTCAGGAACGAGGGTGATTGGGCTGCTAGGGTTTGTCCCTCGGGGGGTCGCCTGCGCATGCAACCTGGGAGTTTATTTTCTCGCGTTGCAGGTTATTCATGGAGAAGGTTCATTTCTGAAAACCGAATCCCCTAGTGTGTACCTGTTTTTTGCAATGGGAGCTCCTGGGCCAAGAACCACTGTTGTATATTTTAACAAGGACTAGGATGAGGGCAACAACGAGGATGAGGGCGATGAGGAGGAGGACGAGGATGAGGGCGATGAGGAGGAGGACGAGGATGAGGGTGATGAGGAGCAAGTAGGGCCATTGGATTATACAATTGTCGCTTAGAGATGCAAGCTTACCTATAGTGAAGAGTGCTATCTAAACCCTAAACCCTAAACCACGACCGCAATCACGATCGCTCAGATCGAGAACGGTAGGACCAGATCTGAACGTGTCGACGCCTCCAGGGCCACCTACGCTGGCTCCTCCACGACGCTACCGCTGCACCACTGTAGCACCTCCAAAACTACCACCATGGCCTGGGAAAGGCTGCATCAACGCCAAGGCTCCGCGTTGTCGTCCGTGCACAGTCGCCTCTAGGACCCTTGTGCCGCCGCCTCTAGTGCCCTGCCCTGAGCTCCGAGACTTCCGCTACGCCTCTAGCTTGATCTGCCACTCTCCTTCCTTGCGTATGCCCCGTCACAGGTCACCGCCGCCATGCGCCGCACATGGCGTCCTCCCCCACACGAGGTTGGCCCGTCGAGGTGCGCATCTCATTCCCCACCACCTTTGATGGCCAGGACATAGCCGCCACCATCGGTGCCGGTAGCGGCAGTGTCCAGGGAAGTCAGGAACGGGGGTGATTGTGCTGCTAGGGTTTGTCCCTCGGGGTCGCCTGCGCGTGCAACCTGGGAGTTTATTTTCTCGCGTATATTTGTACCTGATTCGCATTTATGTAGACATATTTTACTCTTTAATTTCTACATGAATCCGAGCATCGAAGAAAGTTCTTTATCGACACCTAAATCAGGACAGAGCGAGTACTATTCATTTTTTTTTGAGTCGTGGAACGGTATCTAGCTGTGGCAGATCATATTCATGTTTTTGTTTTTTGCCGCACTCTATGTTTTTGTTTTTTGAGGGCATTTGCCGCACTCTATGTGAAAAACTTGCCAATTATGTGTAAAATAATGGGCCAACCATACCTTACAAGATTTGGAAAGACTAGGCAACGGCCCAAGATAAGTACTGAGATATGGCTGTAAGTTGCGGGCCACGGGCTAAGATTTCAGCCCAGCTTATACATAAATATTATCAAGATAAAAAACCGAAAACCCCGTATTTCTTAGGTAATATCAAGATAAAAAACCGAAACCCCGTATTTCTTAGGTGTAAAAATAGGTTTTCAATAGTCCCGGTGGGGTTTGAACCCACGGCAGACCGCATATAAGACGGTTGCTCTAAACAACTGAGCTACAGGACTCCTATATCATATTGCTAATATGTTTACATTTAGTTATTAGCATTTGTTTTGGCTGTTACGGGCAGATATGCAACCACGCGAAAATATCTCCGACAGCTAATGGAGACGGTCATCTGGCCCACCTATGCATGCGGTTCTGTAATTTCAGCTGCTAAACCTAATTAATTAGGTTTGTCGGATGACACACCTGAGCAGCTAAATTTCCCACGGGGTATTCCCATTTTTAAACTGATTAATAACTCCACCTCTATCGATCCCGCGAAGACATTGTGTTCAGGGTCGCTGGACTGTAGTACTTACTAGGAAATCTTGTCTAGGTTGATGTAGGTGGTAATCTGACATGTGTTTTTCCCCAGCTAAGGTACAAAATAGAGATCAAATCAAATGGGATAAATGTCAAGTGTTAGTCCCAGCCCAGCCAAGTTGTGCCATGTACAGTATGAGAAGAAGATCGATCGCTGTCGCGCTGTCGGACAGGAAGATTACACGGTCGTACAAGTGGCTAGCCACCAGCTCCAGCTCTGTAATACAAGTCAAAAAAAAAAAGCTCCAGCTCTGTAACTTGTAAGCACTGCCTGTCTGCCTGATCCGTCAAATTGGCCGACACAGATCGATAGTCGCATCCTCTATAATTTTGCTTTGCTCTCTGAGTTTGGCGAATTGATTTTGCAGCTTCTAGCGGTTGCTGCTAGGAGGACGCGTTGTCCAGGCTTGTGTGCCATCTATTCCACCAACAAAAAGTAGTAGTACAAGCTGGTCGCTGTCATTCGCCGGTGGAAGCCTCAAGCCGCTGTCTTGGTCAATGGGTACGTGGCTGGGTTGGTTGATCACGCCATGGCAGGAAGAGAGACTGGTTGCAGCCCCAGTTGCCCAACCCAATGTTTTTTTTTTGAGATGCCCAAGCCAATGTTTGGGTAAGGCCAGATTTTTGGCTGAGGTTGCCTACCTTTTGCCAATAAACGTAGACCAGCTCACCAAGAATTTTTCACCTTATCCTGATTTTCGTTGTTTGTTAGCTCGGTTCCCTGATCTAGGCACTGCCCAACCGATACGAACAAGGCCTCTGGGCACTGCCCAGTTACGAACCTTAAAACGAGCTTCGCATCTCAGTCCTGCCGCGTCCGTCCAGAAAAAAGAAAAATTATCCCCGCGCGTCCCCCCGTCCGCCCGCCCCGTCCCGCTGGAAGCCGCCCCCGCCCCACGACCCCCATACCCCGACCCAGACCCGAGCAGCCCCCCGTTTCTTCTTTCCCCTCGTCTCTCACCCTCGATTTCTACCGCCGCCATCCCACCCGCCCCCAGATCCCGCCGTCGGTGAGGCTCCCCGCCCCTCTATCCGTGCCAAAATCACCCCCAGCCATCATCCCCTTGGCGCTGCCCTCCATGGTTCGTCGGGAGCTCGACGTCGTCGCCATGGAGATCTCTAGGGCCGGATGAGGACCAGCGGCCGCCCGCCTGTACCTATCGTCGTCGAGCCAGACGAGGACGTGAACCACCGGATCCCTGTCCTCCACCTCGTTTCCTAGCTGCTGCAGTGCCACTCCGCCCCCACCTGTACCTGTCGCCGTCGAGCCGGATGAGGACGTCAACCCTGCCTCGTCTCCATCATCGGCCGCGCCGCCCTGCCTCGTGCCCGTCCCAGGCCGCCCCGCCCCGCCTCGTCTCCGCCCCAAGCCCCGCGCCTCATCTCCAATGACGGGAGAGCACCAGCGACGCCCGTGAACGCGCTGGACCTGCGCTAGGACCTGACTGATTTTTACATTTTATGTAAGGACCTGATTGCTTTTCTATTTTCATCCTAGGGACCTCTATGTAAAAATTTCGAGTCTAGCTTGTTTTAACTCACATAAGCCACCAAACAACATCTGAGCTGAGCTTGTTTCAGCAAACCAGGCTACCAAACAAGTGAGAAAATCTTAGATAAGCTTCTCTAGGGACAGCAGGTACGAGAGGAGACGGGGATTCTGAGTTGGCCTGGTCTACCAAACACACTCTTACTATTTGCCTAGAGAATTGGCTGCCAACCAGTTAACTCTACGTTACTACGTGGATACTATACGAAATTTCTACTCGATTCCAATTCTCTAATTCTCTGGACTGAAACAAAACAATGCAATCTTTAAATTAAATAATGAGGAAGGTCGTACAGCGTGTTAACGTCCCTGACCGGTGGCAAGGTAATATTTTTAGGCCACGGACGAAGGGACGAAGGAACGAACGGGCCTGGACCAGCTTAATAATGGTTTGTCCGTATAACGTCTGAATGACGACTACGGAATCATTTCTACCTGGCAGCAGAACCACATGCACGGCAGCTGCTCTCGATCGACCACCGATTGGAAAAGGAGAACTAACCACACTCACCGCGCTGCGCTGCGCTGCACTGCGAACATGTATGATTAGCAGTATCTCTCGAGAGCAGCGGAGACGACCGGACTCATCCGTGGGGCAGTAAAGCGACCCACCACACATCATTCTCCCCAGGACTACGCGCACGTCGATTATTGCGCGTATCAACAACACCAACAACAACGCGCTCGGAACGTGCAGTACTATCTCCCTCTCTTATCTAGCAAAACCTTAGTAGGAGTAGCTTTTTCTTCGAAACATTCATCCATCTATTAATAATCATGAACAATAATGGTACCGAGAGATCTAAATAAAAGTAAACAAAATTTAAATAGTTCCCTAGACCAACTATGACTACACACACTAGCACGAGCAGAAGGTGCGCCGTCGTCCTCCAGTGGCGGATCCAGGATGAAATCGGTGGGATGCCCAGCTTAAAAATTATCTAATTAAGCTTTGCGTTTAGCCATGATTAGTACAACTATTAATAGCTAAAAGATTTGTATTTTTGGAGGGGTGCCATGGCACCTATGGCACCCTCACTGGATACGTCACTGCTGTCCTCGCCCCTCCATAATTCCACCGGAGCCAGACAAATCTTATCGTAGTAGAGTCTAGTTGTGGTAGATAGACGTAAAATCATCGTGCTACTGTCCCAAAAAAACCAACACACTAGAGCAGTAACCATTGGATTTTAACAATCGTAGATCAGAAGAGACTGGCCTAAAGCCACACTAATAAACATGAAAAGAGACTAGATTCCATGATATCTGCCGGACACACAACTCTAGCGCCCTACGCAGACACTAGACACACCACTATACCGAGGATAGGACGGAAAAGATTTAAAGACACTAAAAAACATGATAAACAAAGAACATAATGTTAGATTGATCTCTTCCCGATCGAGCCCAATGGCTTGACGGACCCTTTTGACTCGCGCCCTGATCGGGGGCGCCCAACCGTATACTGGTTGGTGGGCCTCTGTCGCAGCGCTATATACAGGGTGGGGGGCCGGCGACACAGGTTACGAGGTTCGACTGCGCCGCAAATCCCACCGACAAACCCTCTACCGATCTAGGGTTAGCGCTTAGCGAAAGGAAGCTCCACCGCCACCACCTTTTGCCCACGCACCCCACGCTCTCGCCGTCGCCCCTCTGCCATGGCCAACGGCTCGAGCTCTTCGAGCCAGAGCGAAGGTACTACTCCTCCCTCTCTCTCTAGGTCTAACCCATCCCACTTGTATTGGTTTATAGACAGATAGACATATACTACCAAATAGATCTACACCCAGTCGACCTAGCAATGTAACAATGGTATAAGCGCACTGGTTCTTGGCTGTGTAGATTTCTTTTTAGGTAGAAAGAACACAGTGAAACAGGCATCCAAACCCTAACCCTAAAAGCAAAGAGCTCCACCTACCAGGCCGTGTCGTTCCTCTTGATCCCTATGCGCATCGGCAAGCCGAGGCATAGGGAAGAAGACACACCCCTCATAGGGCAAAGGGCACCACCATGCTAACCCTAGATCATCCCATAGAGAACCTGACCCCGCAGTTCATCACGGATTATATAGAAAAGTACTAATATTTTTGCAATACAGAGAGTACTAGCTCCCCGTCTTTACCGAATAGAAAAACAAAGCTGGCCATCGTCGGAATAGGGCGCCACCACCTGCGCCGCTTGACGATGGTGCGCCCACCCTCAGGTGCAGGCACTCGCCGACAAGGGGCCAGGGGGCACCGCCACTAGTGAACTCGTTGTTCCTTTTCATCCCTCGATCTCGCTGCTTGCTGGGTTCAGCGGGGAAGGGATAGGAGATAGAAGAAAAGGTAAGGGGAAGGGGTCTCGTCGTCGGCATAGTGCGGGCGGCGTAGCCACTCGCAGAGAACGGAGAGGGCTGGTCCCACCGCCGCCGAGCGCCACAGACAAACGCGTAGAGAGATGCGGGGGAGTGGAGAGACAAAGTGGGGGCTAGGGTTTTCCTGGGGTTGGCCGACGGGGTGTTTTGTGCACAGTGAAAAGCCAGGGCGACCGTCCGGTGGCGCTGAACGGTCTTGATGGAGCGGCACGCTGCTAGCGCGCCGTGGGCCGGCACTGTCCCTGGGCTAGTAGCGCGTCGCGAGCGCGCAGGCGGTACAGATAGAAAGCGACAGGGCGCAACAGGTCACGGGAGTTGCGCACCGCATAGGGGCCATGGGCCGTTTTCTGCGGCTCAACGCCGAGTTTTTTAGTTTTTAATTTTACAGAAGCCTTTTTTCGGGCAATTTCGGATGAGTTTTTGATGAAATTTGCCCAGTTAAAGTTTATTTAGAAAATAGAAAAGTTAGTTTAGAAAATAGAAAAGTAACATAAATGTTTCTGAAAAGTATAAAGGTTAATGAATTTTATTCATTTTTCCGCTGCAAATAGTTAAAAAGTGCCTTTTAAATTCAATAAAAGTGAGAATTGAATTTTGAGAGCATGTCAAAGTATTTATTCTAGTTATGTTCATGTTATATTTCTGACCAACGTTATAAATAGCATGATCATGATTAGTGTTCTCATTCAAAGTGGTTACTTCATGTGCTTTTGGTTCTATGTTCTGCCCAACAATGATATAGAATTAATTGCATAAACAATTGTATGTCTTAATTTTGACCAACGTTGGATTAATACATGTAATTGTTGTTGTTATCTCACTTCTTTGTGGTTTTCAGGAGGGTTCTACTTGATGAGTTGCATCAAGGAGGTCCCAACCCTTAGAGGAGATAACTACTCCGAATGAAGAAAGAAAGTGGACCTAGCGTTCGTTTGCGCTGAGGTGGATCGGGTTATCAAAACCCGACCACCCACCAAGCCAATAGAGCCAATAAGAGAGGACAAAGATGATGATGCTCCATGAGAAAGAAAGGAAAGGGATTATGATCCACTGGAGCTGTCATACTCCATAGAGAACAAAAAGTGGCAAAACGCCAACAAAAAGTGCATGACATTTATAAAGAACACAATTGAGCAGGCCATTGTGGGCTCAATTGCAGAGTGTGCTTCTGTAGGGGAGTACCTTGAAAAGATAAAGAGCTAGTTCACTGACTCTTCAAAGATATAGTTTCCTTTGTAAATGAATCCTTGTATACATAGTTTTCGAAATCTACTTGGTGGATTGACTCAGGTGCAACTGTTCATGTTGCAAATTCTTTATAGGGATTCCATTTGACGTGATTTGACGTGAACTATGAAAAGAAGAAAACTATGCATTGAAGTTGCAAATGGAGTCCAAGCGGACATTGAAGCTGTTGGCGACATCTCCTTGGAGCTAGCTGATGGATTCACGATCCTGCTTATAGATGTCTTATATGTTCCTTCATTACATAGACACTTAATAAGTGTATCACGTTTGGACAAAGTTAATTATGAGTGTCATTTTGGACATGGACAGTGTGCCATTTGGTGTAATAAAGATTGTGTGGGTGTTGCTTTCCTTCACAATGAGCTTTATTTGTTATCCCTTCATGAAAAAGTATATTCTGTGTGTAATGTGAATGAGAATGTTTCCGCGTTGGACAAAGATCAAAAAAAAAGAAAAAGAACTCATGACTCGTCGAAATTATGGCACTGTCGCTTAGACCATATTTCAAGGGGATAATAGAAAGACTAGTTAAAAATGATATTCTTCCTCCATTAGAGTTCTCCAACATAGAGAAATGCATAGATTGCGTTAAAGGAAAGTTTATAAAGCAAATCAAAAAGGGTGCAAAACGAAGCACCGAAACACTAGAAATTATTCACACTGACATTTGTGGACCATTTCCTATGAAAAGTGTGGATGGTTATGACTCGTTCATAACATTCATAGATGAATACTCCCATTATGGTTACACCTATCCATTTAAAGAAAGATCGGAAGCGTTGGATAAATTTAAGATATTCAAAGCTAAAGTTGAGAATCAGCATAGTAAAACAATAAACATAGTAAGATCTGACCATGGAGGGGAGTACTACGGTCGGCACACCCCATATAGCCAAGTCCCTGGACCTTTTGCAAGGTTCTTACAGGAGACTGTCATAGTGGCCCAGTATTCGATGTCGGGTGAGCCTCAGCAAAATGGAGTAGCTGAAAGGCGTAACCATACACTTATGGATATGGTGCGTAGTATGATGAGCTACTCCACCTTACCATTGGGATTGTGGATAGAGGCGTTAAAAACCGCCATTCATATTCTCAATAGAGTACCAAGCAAGTCGGTGCCCAAAACACCATATGAGCTGTGGACAGGAAGAGTACCCTCTCTACAACACCTGCGGGTGTGGGGGAGCCTAGCTGAGGCCAAAGTGTTTAACCCAAACATTGCGAAGCTAGATGCTAAAATAGTGACTTTCCATTTCATTGGCTATCCTAAAAGATCAAAAGGTTTTTGTTTCTACTATCTAGATATATACACAAAGTTTGTAGAAACAAGACATACAGTCTTCTTAGAGGATGAAATGATGAGGGGGAGCATGGTAGCTCGGAAAATTGATCTTGAGGAGGTGCATGCACCTAATCCGATGACTCAGGAGCCATTCTTTTCACTACCTGTTGTTCCTACATCGACAACCCCTGAGGTTGTGGTGCAAGCACCTGTTGCAACTCCACCCGTGTCAATAATGAGTGAAGATCCGGAACCTGTCCGTTAGGAGCCGACTGAACCCATTGTTGTGCATGAAAGGGAGGAGTAGCAGCCACCTCAATAAGATGTGCCGCACGTTGAGACACATAATGTGCCAACCAATGAGGCACCTAGAAGGGCACAAAATGTCCCAACAGATGAGGCCCCTAGAAGGTCTCAAAGAGTTAAAAGATCAGCCCTTTCTACTAATTATAAAGTTTATAATACTAATGGGGATATGCCGAATGGGGTATACCCAGAAGGACGTTTTGACTGGCCCAAGCCCATTGCGAGTGGGCCTGCAGGACAACGACTAGAAAGCGACCAAAAGAGATTCCTGGCGACTGGAAGCTGGAGGCCTAGAAGCGTAGATAGGCCCAGTCGGATTAGGTCAAATCCTCCGAAGCCTTAACTAATTCGGTTGTAATCCTGTAAACCCTAGCGAGGTAACCCCTACATAAACCTCCCTAGGGTACTCTCTGTACTCAGGTTCCATCATACACCCCATCCAAGCGACTCGCTGCCTAGCCGCCGAGCTCGCCACCCTTGTAACTCACTCGCCGATAATACAATCTGGCAGTAGTAGGTCTTTACCCTATGGGGGGCCAAACCTGAGTAAATCCCTGTGTCTTTGCCCTAAATCTCGCAGCATAGATGGCAACTCGCTTTTGCCCCAAATCCTTCCAATCGCTACCCATGGCAGCGACTGCCGTGGCCAGTCAAGCCTGAGTTCCTGCGGCGAGACCCTACTCTCCAATCGATCGGCCGATCACCACTGGCCGCATGATTGCAAGTGGCAGGATCCTTCAGATCCTACCCAACAACTACATCCCGATGTCGCGCCCGATCACGCACAGCGTGGTGATGCCAGTCGACACCATCAACCTCTTCGTCGGGTTCACGGACATCGTCGACCTAACGGCGATCATCGGCGGATCATCGCCATGCTATGATCTGATCTCGAAAGGCTAGATCCGCTCCATCACTCACCTCGCCTTTGAGTACAACTCGGCCGCCAGCAACATGGCCGGGAGCGACGTGGCCCTCCGCGACGATGCCTATTGGGTGACCCCCGCCTCGGTTGCCAGATCCATCACCACTGCGTCACATGAGGACTCCATGACATGAGTCTCCAACACCGAGGACTTTGAGGACCCCTCCATCCTCGGGATATTCGACTTTGACTCCGGGTCGGAGTCCCATGACAACTTCCGCGCCAGATCCAATCGCTTCAACACCATATACATGGTGAGCAGCGCCGGCGCCCCACTAGATCCCTTTTCCACGCCCCTCCCGCCGACCGCGACGGCGACGGAGATCGAGACATACCGCCAGCATCTAGAGGCGGCCAAGGCTAGGGAACAGGCCGAGCGTGACAAATTTTGCCTCGAGCAGTAAACCACGCAGGAGCTATCGCTGTATCACTAGTGCCGCATCCGGAGTCGCCTGGCCGCGCTCTGAACTTCAACGACGAGAATGACCCCGCTCGCGTGGCCGAGCGCGAGGTCTGCCGCAACGCGCCACCCGGTGGCAGTCACACACCAACTGGTGTGCCCGCGACCGGAGCTCCACCAGCACCCCGCCGCTCGCCTCCCTCGGACCAACCACGGATCATCATATCGCCACAATCCCGTGACTCCAATGGGCCCCCGCTCTAATCCACCCCGATGGACAATGTCATCGTGGGGAAAGCTGCAGTCGCCAACCTCAACATCACGGGAGAGGGCATGCTGTAGGTCAAGTACGCCCATGCCCTGCTCTCCATGGCCGTCGAGCAGCAAGCCGCAGGAGACAACCCACGGGGGCGAATGTACTCTCGCTCATCCGGGAGCTGCACGACTTCAAGCGGCCGTCCAACGGTAGCCAACACCCTGAACTGCCCCCCGCCCGAGCCTCTGCAGCTCCAACCGCAAGCCACGAATCCCGCACTCTCCACCAACGAGCCGCGACCTATGAACAACATGGTCACTACGAATGGTTAGCCGATCAACGCGCATACCGACATCGTTAACAACCAGGCTTGGCGAGCACGCCAGCCAAACAACCTGAGGCATACCCTCTCCAACCGTGGCGAGCCCGAGCCAAGGGGCTCACTCAGCTGAATCGTCCCGCAGGGCTTCAGACCAATGATTTGAGGCGAGAAGTACCCCTCTACCTTCAAAGCGCCGAAGGACATCGAGAAGTACGACCCCATGTACGACCTGTCGGTATGGATTGACATGTACCTCATGGCAATGGGAATTGCCGACCAAACCAACCTGCTCGCCGCTCGCTACCTCCCCCTGATACAGAGGGAGCGACTCGGCAATGGATCAACACCCTTCCTGCGGACAACATCGACTCGTGGGAGGACATGCGAGAGGACTTCGTCAGGAACTTCGAAGGCTTCTACACCCGCGCCACCACCATCGAGGACCTAGAGCGCTGCATCTAGGGACAGCGCGAGTCGACACGCCACTAGGTGTAACAGTGGTAGGACCTGTGGATCAACGCCTCCAGCATGCACCCAGACACGGCGATCCACTGCTTCAAGAACGCATGCCGGTACGAACCTCTAGTCACCAAGATCGTGAGGGTCTACCGGACGCTATACAACATTCCCGACCTCCTCGAAATCGCCAAGCGCTACACGGCGGAAGACCCCAACCAAGACTCCGACGACGAGTCGGGTGGGAGAGGGCCACAACAACGGCGGACATCACGAGATGTGCTATAGCAATACTCGCCTCACCGGTAAGCGCCGTGGTTATGGGCGAGTCGACTTCATTGCTAATGCCGGCTATGGACAGTGCGACCCGAAGAATTTCTGCCGCGATGGAGGCAACTACCGCGACAGCGTAAACTACCGCACCAACAACACGACAAGGCCAAAATTCGACCCTGCCGCCCTGCTCAATGAACCCTGTGTCTACCACAACGGGTAGGGGAATCCCACCACCCACACCACCACCGACTGCCACTCTCTGAAGGAGATCGAGAAGGCAAGGCGAACAAGGGAAGGCCCCAACAATGACCTGCCAAGGGACAACGGCAATACCGGCGGGTTCGGCAACGACGTCGCGCTGCACATGTTCACTAAACTCGACACCAAGCGCGGGAAGAAGGTGCTCACCCAGGCGCAATCGCCGTGAATGCGGTGACTCAAGTCGACATCCCCCGCTTCCTCAACTGGTCCGAACAAAGCATCACCTAGAGCCACGAGGACCACGCGCCGCAGATCGAGTACCCGGGTGAGTTACCCTGGTGATCAAGACCAAAGTGGCTGACTACTGGCTCCCAAAGACCTTGATGGACGGCGGAAGCTCCATCAACATCCTCTACCTGGAAACATCTAGGAGGCTGCAGCTCCCGCAGTCGATGGTCGAATCGACCCTCACCACCTTCCACGACATCAGCCCCGGTCGAAAGGCATACCAGATCGGCAAGGTGACGCTGCCAGTCACCTTCGGCACTCCAGCCTACTTCCGCACCGAGTGAATCGTCTTCGAGCTGGTAAACTTCCACAGCCCCTACCACAGCGTTCTGGGGTGACACGCATTCGCGAAGTTCATGGCGGCCCTGCATTACGCGTACAACATGATGAAGCTCCTAGGGACACGCGGAATCATCACCGTTCACGGTGAAATGGATCGTATGGGCACCTAGAGGGGGGGGGGGGGTGAATAGGTGCTACTTCAAATTTTAATGCTTTTTCAATTTTAGGCTTGACACAAAAGGTAAATTCTCTAGATATGCAACTATGTAGAATCTCCCTATATGCAAACCTAACTACTAGCGAGTAAAGTCGAGAAGATTGAGGAATGAGGAAACCATAGTGGATCACACGGAGACATAGGATTTGTTTACCGCAGTTCCTTCCTTGTTAAGGGAAGTACATCTGCATTGGAGGGGTGGGTGGTACTAAGACCACCACGCCACAATAGGCGTCACCCTGTTCTCCGATGGATCTCGCCACCAAAGGCCTGATCCACCTTTCCACTATTAGAACCCTTCGAGGCGGGAACCGGCGCCTTTACACAACTAGCAGGGCATAACTACACAACCGAATTGGAGGCTCCCGTAATGACAACAAGCTGCCACAAGAACAACTATTATCAATAACGAAACACAAGATCTAGATATTAACAAGAATACTAGATCAGGGATTCTCCAAGTGAATGGAGAGGAGTTGAAGCGCTTGATTCGTGATGACGATGAATGATGTCTCCTCCTTCAATTCTCCCAAAGATCGAGGCCTTCAGGTGGTTGAAGTAGGAGATCTTGGGTGAGAGCTTTTGCAACAGGTCTGATCTTTTTCGAATGAATCAGGAGTTCTGACAGGAAGGGTGGAAGGGGCTTTTATACCCCCTATCCAAATGGAGCCATTGGAGCAATTTGGGACCGGATTATCCGGCCCAAGTGAGGGCCGGATTATCCGTCCTAGGGAATACTCTGCCCTAGACTCGGATTATCTGGGGGAAAATCCGCCCCCAAACAGAAGCTCATGCTGGGCGGTCCTTGGCATCTTCTCCTAGGGGCCGGATTATCCAACCCTATAGGAAGGCCAGATTATCCGGATGGGGAAAAAATCCGCCCCAGCAACGGATTGTTCGGGGGAAAATCTGCCCCCAGATAGAAGCTCGCGCCGATGCTCCCTTGGCCATTTTTCCCTAGGGGCCGGATTATCCGGCCCTAGAGGAAGGCCGGATTATCCGGCTGGGGGAAAATCTGCCCCAGCTAAGGATTGTCTAGGGGAAAATCCGCCCCTGGACAGAATCTCACACGCGACTAGCCCTGGCCAAGATGGTCAGGCCAGATTATCCGGCCCTTGATGGGGGCGGATAATCCGGTCCCAAACACCAAATACACTTCCCTGCAACAGTTAGCACACATGAGAAACTCCACGGTATTGTTATCTAACACACAAAACACAGGGAGCCATGAAATGTTCTTTCAATCTCCCCCTTTTTGGTGTTAGATGACAATACTAGGATTTGCAAGATAGCTCTAATAACAACAACATTTAACAAAAGAAAAAGACCCCCCCTCAATGTGTGCATAATAAAAATTTGCATTTGAATACAAATGCACACAAGTAGGTACAAGTCTATTTCATTGGAACATAGACACAATATTCATACCACCATGAGAGAGAGAGGTGTCCTCAAAATAGTATAAGAATACCCAATGATAACCATTATGAACGCCTTCCTCGAGATAGATATCCAATATAGCCAATATGATAGATGAATCCATAAGGATAATCCACGAGATAAATCCAGAGCCACACATAAACATAGTCTCATAAAAAGCAATCACAAATAAAAGTTCAACGCTAAATGGGCACAAGCGAGAAAAATACCGAAAAGATAAAGTGCAAATGCTTGCGCCAGACCCATGCAAATCCACAAAGAACTAATAGAACTACTTCTCCCCCTTTGGCATCGAAATGCCAAAAAGGAAGAAGAGCGATGCTAGCACCCCAAGAGATCACTCGTAGTCCTCATCGTCATCCCCGTCCTCATCCTCATCCTCGAGCTCCTCGGTATCTTCCTCCTCGCCATCAGCAGTGGCCGCGGTAGGAAACAGGTGACGCTCAAGCTCTCCGTAATTGAGCCTAGAAGAAGAATTCCACCGAGCATATGGTGTGGGAGTAGTAGGAGTGGGGGGATCACCTGACGCCCCGGACACATGGTGAAGAATGAGCTGCTGAGTATGGGCCATCTCATGGCGCTGCTTGTACGCCTCATACTGCCCCTTGCGAGTGTCCACCCCCATGCAAAAAATGTTCCGCTGGAACCAATTCAGCTGCTTGACCTCACGAGCAATAGGAGGCACTGGGGGCCTACGAGCACTGGCACGGGCATCCCTCATGAATCCCTCAGAAGCAGAAGATGGATGAGAGGTCTTCCTAACCTTGTTGTATATCTTCTTCACCTTATGCTCAACATCAATGCGAAACTCTCCAGTGGGAAGCAGGTGCTTGATCAACATCATAATGTAAGGGGCATACAGGATGGAGAGCCTGTTGAACATTGCATCAGTCAACTCATGATAGATAAAGTCCATCACATCCAGCTTGTAATTAACAGACTCATCTTCACTAGATGCCACCTCGTGAGAAAAGACTAGAAGCTGAACTAGATGACCACGAATACTGTCATTGTTCCCTCCACTTGGAGTGATAGAGTCACGAAAGATGCCCACCAAGCTAGCATACAAAGGAGAAAGACTAGCAAAGGAACCCACAATACCATTGTCAACTGTGCAAGGAGAGAGGACAACATCTTTATTGGGCTTGATCTGGGTGATGATACGATGGCCACTAGCACGGTCCCTGTTGCGCAAGGAATATCCAAGCACCCCAGCAAAAACCCGAAAATCAGCTTGCATTGGCATGTCATGAGTCATCCACTTCATGGTGCGATGCTCATCACCACAAATGACCAAAGTGGAGAAGAATTGCTTCACTACCTCGGAGTCATAGGAACATTGAAGAGCCATGAGATGGTGTAGCCCCATCCTCTCAGTCACGTACATAGCATCAACAAGTTGAGGTTTTTCCATGGCCTCAACAATAATCATGGGATGCATAGGATGAATCTTCAGCTGAGCATAAACATCTTCATAAATAGAATTTTGGTTAGCACACCAAAAGCGAGAGTCACCAAGCTCAGTATCTTGCACAGATTCCGCAAACAGATCACGATGGCGAATAGAAGAGTAAGTAACAACATCCATCTTCTTATAGTTAATCTTTGGTTCCTTTCCCTTTTTCTTGGACACACCCTTCCTGCTCCTATCCCTCTTTGCCTGTTCAGCCATGCGTTCAGCATCTTTGTTCCTTCTCCTCAGTTCAACCTCGTCCACGAGACCACCCTCACCATTGTCCCGGAAATAGAGGCCACGAGGACGGTGCTTCTAAGTCTTGGGATCACTGGAACCACCTGTGAAACGAATAAGATGGATAGCATGGGGGTAAGCACACACACAAGTCCGGGAGGGAAGGTAGAAATAGTAGGCAACCAGTCCATAGGCCAAACATACATAATGCAACAAATCCACAGAAATATGAAGCAGTTTTGACTCTGTCAGGCCAGATTATCCGGCCTGGCCAGGGGCGGATTAATCTGGCCCTGGCAGAAATTCTCAGATTCACCTAGATTTATTGCAAAACCGTAGATCGTACTTAGGAACTGCAAGACTATGATCTCTACACGGAATAACAACCTCCTAGTCCACATTCCACCAACAAGTGACACATCAACTCAAAAGATGGGGAGAGAGGGAGTTACCCTCACTCATTGAAGGAAGAACATGGAGGAGAAGGTACCCGGAGGTGCGGGGAAGAAGATCCGGGGGAGGCCCGGAGAATCCGGTGGCCGGGAAGGCTCTGAGGAGGGTGGGGGCAGCAGGCGGCGGCTAGGGAGAGGGAGGGGGATCGAGGGGAAGAACTGCTCTTTGTGAGCCCTTCCCCCCGATGCCCAGTCCTTAATAGACTGCAGCTGCCAGGGCTGGATTTTCTGGCCTACACTTGGGCCAGATTATCCGGCCTGAAATCTGAATTCCTGTTATACACAGGTTCAGGCCTGCACGTCCCCAAACAAAACCCCAAGTGTGAACAAAGGACTTGTGTGCTAAAGGAGATGGCTTAGGGATATAGATAGGCTTGGGATTAGACAACCAAACTGAGATGGTACTACACACTCAAGATTGCAAGAATCAAATCAACTAAGAGCCAAAATTGAGTGTGATTTCCATAAGAACAAGAGATGAGCAGTAAAAACCAAAAAGATCCACATAGAACCAACTCTTATCATGGAAGAGGGCGGTGACCGAGGCCACCTTGTTGGAGTGCATGGTATGACACTGCAAAGATATATCTTGGGTTCATGACCAAAACTCATCAAAAATCTCACATATCACACAATGATATTAAGAGGAATGATTTTACTTACTTTTGGCATTATGGGGGGAGGGTTATCCCAATCAATTAGGACCACACTCCCCCTATTTCCATGCCCACACCTAGACCAAATAAGGATGAGATATAAGAGTGAGTGCATGGGTAATCAAGACAAGTTCCTTGAATCAACGATATTTAGCTCATTCCTCAAGTAACAAAACCTTGCTTCATCAAGTGGCTTCGTGAAAATATCAGCAAGTTGGTTCTTCGTGATCACAAAAGATAGATCAATATCACCTCGAGCTACATGGTCCCGAATAAAATGATTCCGAATCTCAATATGCTTTGTCCTTGTGTGCTGCACCGGATTGTACACAATTTTGATTGAACTTTCATTATCGCATAAAAGAGGCACTTTGTCACAATTGACACCGTATTCCTTTAGAGTTTGCCTCATCCATAATAATTGAGTACATGCACTAGCAGTAGCCACATATTCAGCCTCGGCGGTGGAGAGAGATATACAATTCTGCTTTTTAGAAGACCAACATACCAAAGACCTTCCCAAGAATTGACAAGCTCCAAAAGTTGATTTCCTATCATCCTTATCACCAGCCCAATCTGAATCAGTATAACCACATAGAGAGAAATTGGAACCCTTGGGATACCATAGACTAAAATTAGGGGAATGCACCAAATATCGAAAGATCCTCTTGATCGCCACTAAGTGGATTTATTTAGGAGCTGCTTGATACCTTGCACACACCCCTACACTCAACACAATATAGGGTCTAGATGCGCATAGGTAAAGAAGAGAGCCGATCATGGACCGGTATACCTTTTGGTCTACATCTTTACCGTGGGGATTGAGTTCAAGGTGACATTTAGTTTGCATCGGTGTGGAGACGCCATTAAGATCCATCATCTTGAATATCTTGAGCATGTCTTGGATGTATTTTGCTTGATTTATGAAGGTTCCTTCTCTAAGTTGTTTGATCTCAAATCCAAGAAACAACCGTAACTCCCCCATAGACATCTTGTAACACCCTCAGAATCGGCCCTATGCAAGTTTTAGCGATTCCCGCCAAACCCGCATAGAAACGATTCAAAGGTGCCCACCAGGCACTTTCGTGCGGGTGGAAAACGAAGTAAT
Organism: Avena sativa; assembly: GCA_916181665.1. Classification (NCBI taxonomy): domain Eukaryota; kingdom Viridiplantae; phylum Streptophyta; class Magnoliopsida; order Poales; family Poaceae; genus Avena; species Avena sativa. The sequence continues at coordinate 533,316,261 of OV702289.1, read as the reverse complement.
AACATTACACAACAGTCCTCGATGGGACCCACAGAACAAATATATATACAACACGACTCCATGAGTCAAGAATACAGATATACAGAACAAAGATCCAAATCACCTTGAAAACGATAGAGCGTCCGACTACGGACAAGATGCAAATGGGGCTAAGAGCCCTGAAGAATAACCAATGGCGTCCATAACCCTGCCCAGGCCAAGCCGGAAGGGTAACCCTGCTAACGACGGCGATCTCAAAACCTGCTTAAACAAAAGGGGTGCCGACAAAGGGCAAAGAAAAAAAAAGAGAGAGCGGTCAGTACTGAGGCCAGTACACGGCGAGGCTAGAATTCGGCGGTCCTCGCCTACATAGGTATGGTGGACTGCAGCGGCAGCGCAGCATGCACTAAACAACCTATAGAGACTCGATACAGCTAGCGGCTATCAGAGAGGGGAAAGAAAGACCTATTCGGAACCAACCTGGTACTAACACCAAACAATCCCATCCTGGTATTCCCCCTCGAGACCAAACGAGGAAGTCAACCGAGGAACGCACACAGTTGGAAGTTTTATTTATTCAGTTATTGTTGCAGCAATTACTAGACAGATGTAGATGATCGTCCTGATAAAATAAGCAGTGAGCCGTTTTAGTTAACCATTCCGTTGTAGTTGCAACACTTACTAGTCAGATACAATTAGCATGAGATATCCCAAAACCCAGCAGTTGTTGGTACTTTTATTTAGCCATTCCGTTGCAGTGAAGCTGATTACTAGTCATATCGGATACAAGTCAATTTATAACAGTAAACTTTAGTTATAGTTGTCTATGATCGAGACCTGTGCTCCAAGTCGTCCATAACCGCGGACACGGCTTCTCGAAAAGATTTAACCCTGCAGGGGTGCACCAAAGTATCCACACGCACCTACACCCTTGTTGTCGGATCAGGTAGGTACAAGATCACAAAACATACACCCAATGGTATGTCGACGGGGTTTCGGACACGACGTTTCCCAGACCCAAGCAAGCACGGTGGGGCCACCCCACTAAGCTACCCGCAACGAAGTCGGCCGATCTCCGAGACGGACTCAGGGTTTGTGGAGCCGGCTGTAAACGACTGGGAACCCGAAAGTGTGACTGGGCTTGTCGATACAGCGAAAACGGGTCACGATCCTAAACAGTACACGTGCATTCCTCGCACAATCTTAAATAAAGCGGTAAAGCATGGCATAAGTACAGAATAGTAATAAAGCCTCAAACTACTTTGTGGCCCCCAGTACAGTACTTGGAATCAGGTACTAAATCGATGGGGGTGCCCACACACCCCACCTGTGGTTAGCGCGCTCGATCTCGGAACAGGTGTCAAGAACTCGGGGTCCTACGGGACACCAGTGAGCGGTCGGAAACCAAATATTGTCTATCACCCACCGGTGCCTCTGCATTTACCTACTTCAATTTTAGTTATTAAACCATAATTAAAGCCATGATCAACTCCAACCTTAGACATGCGGCAAAACTCCAACAACCGTGGTACTCGACGACACACAACAGCACTTGAGCAAGCGACTACGACGCGCAAGTCTAACTATCTACCAATCAACCGGTAATAGGATGTGTCCAAGGCAATATGAGGCTGCAAGGGATATCACGGGTACGAAAACTAGAGCATCGCAACACAGATAGCAATAGATCAACAGGAGGGAATAAATACTATAAAAGTAAGATAGGTAGAAAGGGGGAGATGCTCGCCTGAAAACATTGTCGAAGGTTCAGCCGAAGATCGGGTCGACACTCGCATCAACTCAACGGCCTTATCCGCGAAGAAGTAAAACACTAGAATAAACACCGAATTCTCTATTTAATACTACGGCAAAAGATCGGGCATGATGCATGACATGGCAAAGATGCGGTGCAATTGGGCAATATTAAGTGGAACCGGGGTCCCGACAATTAATTAGGTGGTTCAAGTTGTTTAACTACCCCGCAATTTAAATGTTGTTTTATCAAAACAAAAGATAGCACCGGTTCGCTACACCAATTTAAATGGGACCAATATACGACTGGATTTGCCCACATATGGGCCCCATATTTAATTATAAGGTGAACCGGCATAAGGCCCCCAAACCACAGGACAAGTATGCATGCATGAACAAATTAATATGCAACAGGTAATGTTATATTTATAAAATAGGGTTCGAGAAAAGGGGTCACACATTAGGGTTCGGCGAACTTGGGCTCCGAGGGGTTCGGGGTTCGGTCTCAGGGTTCAGGGTTCGACGGGATCGTTCTCGGACTCCGGAAGTAGATCTTGTCGCACCCAGGAAGAAGGACTTGATTTGGTGCCGGGGGCGCATCGGACTTTCCCCTGGTTGGTGTCGATCTTGTCGTCGCGAAGATCTTGTCGTGTCCTCGTGTCGGGTCGGTCTTGGCGTTCGGGATGCAGAACTTGGCGTTCCGCGGCGAAGGTCTTGGTGGCTCTGACTTCACTTGTCGGTGCCGGACTCGGTTGTGGTAGATCTTGGCCATGTCGAAGATCTTGCCGGGGGTTCGTCGAGTGTCACCGGTTCGGTACGGTCTTCGCCTTCTATGATGAAGTCCTTGCGGGTTCGCGTCCTCGGACAAATGCTCCGTGTTGAAGGTCTTGGAATCCGGCTTCCGGTGGTCGGTGACGTTCTTGTCGACTCCTAGAGGCTTGCAATAACCTTCTGCCCGGAACACAACACAAACGCACCAAGGCGGACATACACGGGACGGGACGGCACGGGTCCAGGCGACGGGGAGGCGCTCGAGGGCACGAGGTCGGCAGAGGAGACAGGGGCACGCGGGGCATGCTGCTGCATAGGGACGAGGCCGAGCGGACGGTGGCGGGGCACGAGCCGCAGCAGCTCGCGGAGGGAGGGGCGCCGGCGACGAGGAGCTCGGGGTGGCGCCCGGCGCGGCGGCGGGTCCGGCCGGAGGCGGGCGGAGCTGGCGAGGAAGGGGGCGAGGCGAGCTTGCGCCGGCGGCCGGAGCAGGGCGGCCGCGGAGGGGGCGCGACCGCAGACGTCGGTGGAGGCCGCGGCGCCGAAGCTCGGTTGGAGGCAGAGGCGGGCGCAGAGGAGGAGGGAGACGGGAGACGCGCCGGCGGCGGACGCGCGGAGGGAGGCGGCTCGCGGAGGCGTGGAAGGAGGGCGACCGGCAGGAGGCGCAGAGGGGAGGCGCTCGAGCGGCGGGGCGAGCTCGGTAGAGGGAGGCAGGCGGCGGCGCGCCGGGGAGGAGGAGAGGCGGCGGCGGGGCAGACGGGTGCGAGCGGGGAGGGAGGAGAGAGGAGAAGTGGTGGGCGACGCGGGGCCAGGGGTGGGGCCGGGGCGTGGGACCAGGAAGGGGGGTTGAGTGGGGGTGGGGCTGGCATGTGGGGCCAGGGGGAGTTGGTGGGGTGGGTTGCTGCGGGTGGGCCAGGGGGACCGGTGGCGTGGGGCCAGGGTGGAAGGGAGAGGGGGTAGGAGTGGGGAGGGTGAGAGAGGGAGTGGGTTGCTGCAGGGTGGATTGATGAGGTGGCAGGTGGGTAGGAATTGGGTGAGAGGGTGAGGTGGCGGGCTGTGAGAGGTGGGTAGGATAGGATTTGGTGGACTAGGATTTAGGGAGGGGCTGGTTTAGGTGGACCGTTTTTGTACTGGGGGTGGTCGACTGGGTCGGTTCGGCCCGTTCGACTGCCCCCACTAAAATAATTAAATATTTTGTTTGTTTCAAACAGACTTTTGCAACCCGCTAGCAAACAAAACAAAATAATCCGGTGACCCGGGTTTTGCGTTTGAACAAAGACGGGGCGTTTAGAAAACACAAACAGGTTTTTCCGAAATTAGTTTTATGCAAGCAAATGCAAGATGATGATGATGCTCAAATGCAATGTGGCATGATGACATGAGCATGCGGTCATGATGATGCAATGCACAAAAACAACGCGATTTTCTAGTAGTGGTTTTTGCGGGATGCCACAATTCGACACCACTAACAATGGATCTCGCCCTCGAGATCCGCCTCATGGTACCGGAAGGAAGGTCGGCGATCTGCGTCTTCTCGCTTCGTGTAGATTCTCGCGACACCACTAACAAGAGGTCGTTGTCCGGGATCGTCGAGAGAACACTCCGGGAACAAGAGGTCGAAGGTAGAGGTATCAACAAATAAAGCCACCTCTAGCTTCGATAGAAAGAGGGAACCGATGCATTCTCATCCACTTCAATGTACAAAAGCGAATAGAAGGGGTAGTCGGCATGGGGGCCAATCCATCACGCACCCAAACTATTACTCTGCACAATCAGTAGAAAAAGCGTGCAACCATTCTCGGAATCAGACTGAAGATCTCGACAATCGAGGTTCAGAAACAAAGGAGTGATGCAGACTCTGCATCGGAGCTGGCGTAGATGATGTCGTCGCGTCAGAAAACTCCGGATGGCACGAGAAGGAACAAAGAGAAGTCCACCAGACGAAGGATTCCTCGGTTAGCATGAAGACCAGATGTAGCAACTCCGTTACCAAAAGAGGAAGCGAAACCCTGAAGGTACGATGGAACCCAACCTCGAGAAATCCTGGACTCGAAGAGAGAGAAGAGAGCGGATTCAAAACACGCAGAGGTGAGAGGAGAGCAGCAGAGGGGTAAGGAGTAAAATCAGACCTAATCAGAGCTATCCAATCGATTTTTCAAAAATAGTTTTGACACTCTACTTCGGCCGTTAGCTAGGTTATCCTATAGGCTGGACTTGTGGGGTATCGCAACTGCTGAGCTCTGATACCACTCTGTAACACCCTCAGAATCGGCCCTATGCAAGTTTTAGCGATTCCCGCCAAACCCGCATAGAAACGATTCAAAGGTGCCCACCAGGCACTTTCGTGCGGGTGGAAAACGAAGTAATAACATTACACAACAGTCCTCGATGGGACCCACAGAACAAATATATATACAACACGACTCCATGAGTCAAGAATACAGATATACAGAACAAAGATCCAAATCACCTTGAAAACGATAGAGCGTCCGACTACGGACAAGATGCAAATGGGGCTAAGAGCCCTGAAGAATAACCAATGGCGTCCATAACCCTGCCCAGGCCAAGCCGGAAGGGTAACCCTGCTAACGACGGCGATCTCAAAACCTGCTTAAACAAAAGGGGTGCCGACAAAGGGCAAAGAAAAAAAAAGAGAGAGCGGTCAGTACTGAGGCCAGTACACGGCGAGGCTAGAATTCGGCGGTCCTCGCCTACATAGGTATGGTGGACTGCAGCGGCAGCGCAGCATGCACTAAACAACCTATAGAGACTCGATACAGCTAGCGGCTATCAGAGAGGGGAAAGAAAGACCTATTCGGAACCAACCTGGTACTAACACCAAACAATCCCATCCTGGTATTCCCCCTCGAGACCAAACGAGGAAGTCAACCGAGGAACGCACACAGTTGGAAGTTTTATTTATTCAGTTATTGTTGCAGCAATTACTAGACAGATGTAGATGATCGTCCTGATAAAATAAGCAGTGAGCCGTTTTAGTTAACCATTCCGTTGTAGTTGCAACACTTACTAGTCAGATACAATTAGCATGAGATATCCCAAAACCCAGCAGTTGTTGGTACTTTTATTTAGCCATTCCGTTGCAGTGAAGCTGATTACTAGTCATATCGGATACAAGTCAATTTATAACAGTAAACTTTAGTTATAGTTGTCTATGATCGAGACCTGTGCTCCAAGTCGTCCATAACCGCGGACACGGCTTCTCGAAAAGATTTAACCCTGCAGGGGTGCACCAAAGTATCCACACGCACCTACACCCTTGTTGTCGGATCAGGTAGGTACAAGATCACAAAACATACACCCAATGGTATGTCGACGGGGTTTCAGACACGACGTTTCCCAGACCCAAGCAACCACGGGGGGCCACCCCACTAAGCTACCCGCAACGAAGTCGGCCGGTCTCCGAGACGGACTCAGGGTTTGTGGAGCCGGCTGTAAACGACTGGGAACCCGAAAGTGTGACTGGGCTTGTCGATACAGCGAAAACGGGTCACGATCCTAAACAGTACACGTGCATTCCTCGCACAATCTTAAATAAAGCGGTAAAGCATGGCATAAGTACAGAATAGTAATAAAGCCTCAAACTACTTTGTGGCCCCCAGTACAGTACTTGGAATCAGGTACTAAATCTATGGGGGTGCCCACACACCCCACCTGTGGTTAGCGCGCTCGATCTCGGAACAGGTGTCAAGAACTCGGGGTCCTACGGGACACCAGTGAGCGGTCGGAAACCAAATATTGTCTATCACCCACCGGTGCCTCTGCATTTACCTACTTCAATTTTAGTTATTAAACCATAATTAAAGCCATGATCAACTCCAACCTTAGACATGCGGCAAAACTCCAACAACCGTGGTACTCGACGACACACAACAGCACTTGAGCAAGCGACTACGACGCGCAAGTCTAACTATCTACCAATCAACCGGTAATAGGATGTGTCCAAGGCAATATGAGGCTGCAAGGGATATCACGGGTACGAAAACTAGAGCATCGCAACACAGATAGCAATAGATCAACAGGAGGGAATAAATACTATAAAAGTAAGATAGGTAGAAAGGGGGAGATGCTCGCCTGAAAACATTGTCGAAGGTTCAGCCGAAGATCGGGTCGACACTCGCATCAACTCAACGGCCTTATCCGCGAAGAAGTAAAACACTAGAATAAACACCGAATGCTCTATTTAATACTACGGCAAAAGATCGGGCATGATGCATGACATGGCAAAGATGCGGTGCAATTGGGCAATATTAAGTGGAACCGGGGTCCCGACAATTAATTAGGTGGTTCAAGTTGTTTAACTACCCCGCAATTTAAATGTTGTTTTATCAAAACAAAAGATAGCACCGGTTCGCTACACCAATTTAAATGGGACCAATATACGACTGGATTTGCCCACATATGGGCCCCATATTTAATTATAAGGTGAACCGGCATAAGGCCCCCAAACCACAGGACAAGTATGCATGCATGAACAAATTAATATGCAACAGGTAATGTTATATTTATAAAATAGGGTTCGAGAAAAGGGGTCACACATTAGGGTTCGGCGAACTTGGGCTCCGAGGGGTTCGGGGTTCGGTCTCAGGGTTCAGGGTTCGACGGGATCGTTCTCGGACTCCGGAAGTAGATCTTGTCGCACCCAGGAAGAAGGACTTGATTTGGTGCCGGGGGCGCATCGGACTTTCCCCTGGTTGGTGTCGATCTTGTCGTCGCGAAGATCTTGTCGTGTCCTCGTGTCGGGTCGGTCTTGGCGTTCGGGATGCAGAACTTGGCGTTCCGCGGCGAAGGTCTTGGTGGCTCTGACTTCACTTGTCGGTGCCGGACTCGGTTGTGGTAGATCTTGGCCATGTCGAAGATCTTGCCGGGGGTTCGTCGAGTGTCACCGGTTCGGTACGGTCTTCGCCTTCTATGATGAAGTCCTTGCGGGTTCGCGTCCTCGGACAAATGCTCCGTGTTGAAGGTCTTGGAATCCGGCTTCCGGTGGTCGGTGACGTTCTTGTCGACTCCTAGAGGCTTGCAATAACCTTCTGCCCGGAACACAACACAAACGCACCAAGGCGGACATACACGGGACGGGACGGCACGGGTCCAGGCGACGGGGAGGCGCTCGAGGGCACGAGGTCGGCAGAGGAGACAGGGGCACGCGGGGCATGCTGCTGCATAGGGACGAGGCCGAGCGGACGGTGGCGGGGCACGAGCCGCAGCAGCTCGCGGAGGGAGGGGCGCCGGCGACGAGGAGCTCGGGGTGGCGCCCGGCGCGGCGGTGGGTCCGGCCGGAGGCGGGCGGAGCTGGCGAGGAAGGGGGCGAGGCGAGCTTGCGCCGGCGGCCGGAGCAGGGCGGCCGCGGAGGGGGCGCGACCGCAGACGTCGGTGGAGGCCGCGGCGCCGGAGCTCGGTTGGAGGCAGAGGCGGGCGCAGAGGAGGAGGGAGACGGGAGACGCGCCGGCGGCGGACGCGCGGAGGGAGGCGGCTCGCGGAGGCGTGGAAGGAGGGCGACCGGCGGGAGGCGCAGAGGGGAGGCGCTCGAGCGGCGGGGCGAGCTCGGTAGAGGGAGGCAGGCGGCGGCGCGCCGGGGAGGAGGAGAGGCGGCGGCGGGGCAGACGGGTGCGAGCGGGGAGGGAGGAGAGAGGAGAAGTGGTGGGCGACGCGGGGCCAGGGGTGGGGCCGGGGCGTGGGACCAGGAAGGGGGGTTGAGTGGGGGTGGGGCTGGCATGTGGGGCCAGGGGGAGTTGGTGGGGTGGGTTGCTGCGGGTGGGCCAGGGGGACCGGTGGCGTGGGGCCAGGGTGGAAGGGAGAGGGGGTAGGAGTGGGGAGGGTGAGAGAGGGAGTGGGTTGCTGCAGGGTGGATTGATGAGGTGGCAGGTGGGTAGGAATTGGGTGAGAGGGTGAGGTGGCGGGCTGTGAGAGGTGGGTAGGATAGGATTTGGTGGACTAGGATTTAGGGAGGGGCTGGTTTAGGTGGACCGTTTTTGTACTGGGGGTGGTCGACTGGGTCGGTTCGGCCCGTTCGACTGCCCCCACTAAAATAATTAAATATTTTGTTTGTTTCAAACAGACTTTTGCAACCCGCTAGCAAACAAAACAAAATAATCCGGTGACCCGGGTTTTGCGTTTGAACAAAGACGGGGCGTTTAGAAAACACAAACAGGTTTTTCCGAAATTAGTTTTATGCAAGCAAATGCAAGATGATGATGATGCTCAAATGCAATGTGGCATGATGACATGAGCATGCGGTCATGATGATGCAATGCACAAAAACAACGCGATTTTCTAGTAGTGGTTTTTGCGGGATGCCACACATCTCAAACCTGTCAGTCATAAGCTTTGAAAATTCATCATTAAAAGCTTTATTATTAGAGCCAAAGATAATGTCGTCTACATATAGTTGGAATACGAAGAGCTCCCCCTTAACCTTCTTAGTAAAAAGAGTGGGATCGATTTGCCCAACTTCGAAGCCACGGTCTAGCAAGAGCTCTTTAAGGTGCTCATACCACGCATGTGGGGCTTGTTTAAGGCCATAGAGTGCCTTATCGAGTTTGTAGACATGGTTCGGAAAGTTAGGTTCCTCAAATCCTGGGGGTTTCTTTACATATACCAACTCATGTAGAGGACCATTAAGAAAGGCACTCTTAACATCCATTTGTTGTAATTTATAATTATTATGAGCAACATAAGCAAGAAGGATACAGATGGACTCAAGACAAGCCACTGGAGCATAAGTCTCGCCGAAGTCGATGCCCTCAACTTGGGAATAGCCTTGTGCCACGAGTCTTGCCTTGTTCCTTACAACAATGCCATTTTCATCTTGCTTATTTTAAAGATCCACTTTGTGCCGATAACATTGCGGCACTCCTTGGGCTTCTCTACTAATTTCCTAACCTTGTTGTGTTCAAAGTTATTCAACTCTTCATGCATAGCAACAACCCAATCCAGATCTTCAAGAGCTTCAAACACTTTCTTAGGTTCCACCATGTATATGTGAGCTTGGTGCTCACCAAAGTTTGCTAGGTCCCTTCTTGTGGACACCCTTCGTCTAAGATCACCTACAACTTTGTCAAGAGTGTGACCCCTTAATTCTAGATTCCTATCTGCACGAGTTTTGCGATGAAGTTCGATCAGTTTGTTGTCTCTTGGAGGAATAACTTCATCATTTGAGTCTTTGTTGGAATCATTAGCTTGGCCTTGATCTCCAGCTTGATCAGCAGGAATAGGAGATGATGAATCTTGCCCTTGATGTTGATCAACAACCATAACAGGAGGCTGCTGCTCAGGATTTTCAGGGCCGAATAATTCGGGCAAGGGTGTTGCTGCATAATCCGGCCTGGGAGTACTTGATGCACCTTCACTATCTTGAATGGTTCTGGCTCGAACTGGAGAGGGGCCGGATAATCTGGGGCCAGCCAGTAAATCTGGCCTGGGACTTGCAGCAGGTTCTTCAACATTATGATCACTTCTGCCAGTTGAGGAGGGTTGGCCGGATAATCCGGTGTCCACCGGATAATCCGGCCTAGAGATTTATGGAGCAGTTTCTTGATGATCGTCAGCAGTTCGTGGGATTGGTGTAGAGGTTTCTCCAACAGTTGGAGCATGTTGAGCTTGTGTCGATGAGGGCTCTACTTGAGTAGAGCATTGTCCTTCCCGATCCGCCACAAGGGGTTCCACAATGGGGCGGGAAAATCCCACGCCCGTTCTTCTTATGGCATGTTGAGGTATTTCAACATCTGCATCACAAACATCAACTTGCCTCGCACGGGAGCCATCATTTTCCTCGAACACCACACTACAACAGTTCCGGAGAGCTTATTGTAGACTCTATAAGTGTGGGATTCGGCACCATAGCCAACAAAAATGCCTTCTAAATCCTTAGACTCGAATTTAGATAAGCGAACTCCTTTAATGAGAAGGAAACACTTACAACCAAATACCTAGAAGTAGGAGATGTTTGGCTTGTTACTGGTAAGTATTTCATAAGGAGTCTTGTCCAAGATTTTGCGGAGGTAGAGCCGTTTGGATGAGTGGCATGCGGTAGAAATTTCTTCAACCTAGAAATTGTATGGTGACTTGAACTCAACCAACATTGATCTTGCCATATCCATTAAAGTCCGGTTCTTCCTCTCGGCTACACCATTTTGTTGAGGGGTGTACGAAGAGGAATATTGGTGTCTTATCCCCTCTTTACTTAGGAATTCATTTAAAGTGTAGTTCTTGAACTCGGAGTCGTTATCAATTCTAATTGCAAATATAGGGGCATTGTGTTGATGTTGAACCTCGTTGGCAAAATCGATGACTGTTTGTTGAGTTTCGCTCTTCAACTTGAAGAAATAGACCCATGTGTATCTTGAGTAATCATCAACAATCACGAGGCAACATTTCTTACCACTGAGGCTTGCATGAGATGGAGGACCAAAGAGATCCACATGAAGGAGCTCCAAAATCCTCGTTGATGAAATAATGGTCTTCCGTCGATGGGGAGAGTCATGCATTTTTCCTTCAACACAAGCCCTGCAAACACGATCTTTGGCAAAGGAAACATTTTCTTTTAGTCCAAGGATGTGGCCACCCTTGTGAAGACTTTGCAAAGTTCTCATATTGACGTGGGCTAGTCGGCGATGCCATAGCCAACCCGCGTCAGCCTTTCCGAAGAAACACATCAGACCTGTAGTGGTTTTCCCCAAGAAGTCCACCACATACAGGTCATTTTCGACATATCCCACGAAAGCGACCTTTAGAGACTTGCTCCACAACAGTACCACTAAATCACCATCAATGAAAACTGCAAAGCCCATCTAACCAAGGGCACAAACTGGAAGTAAATTATAACCGAGGGTCTCAATAAGCATGATATCCACGAGAGAGATATCATGAGCAACCACAACTTTGCCAAGACCCAATACCTGAGATTTTGAATTGTCACCATAGGAGACGGTTATGTGATCATGGTTTGGCCGCATATCCGAGATGATCTCCTTGCTTCCGGTCATATGACTAGTGCACCCGCTATCGAGCACCCATTTGGCCCCACCGGAAGCATAGCCCTGCAAGAAAGTTACTTCTTGGTTTTAGGTACCCATTTTTCAATGGGTCCTCTCATGTTAGTGACAAGGGTCTTTGGAACCCAAATAGACCAAGATATGTAACTATCAAATGGACCTACATAGCTAGCATATACATCACCATAATAATCAAAAAATAATTCATAGTTCATATTATTAGCCCCTGCAAAACCAACATAGTTAGCCTTATCATTAGTTGTGGTGCTTGTCTTTGGATAAGCAGTTTTGCTCTTCTTCTTCTTATTATTATTCTTCTTCTTATTTGTCTTGGGAACATAACCAAGACCTTCTTTTCCATTGTTTGTCCTTTGCTTGCTAAGAATATCATCTCAGACTTCTTTACCTTTAGATTGAGATCCCTTTACAAGTTCTTTTAGCCTTGCATTTTCTTCAAAAATATCTTCATGTCCACACGATGGAGTGGAGATGCTGGGCATATCATACTTGTCCAATTGAGTTTCGAACTGATCATGAGACTCATTTAGAGTAGAATGTTCACTCTCCAATGCTTTGTGGCCAATGTCAAGTTTCTCAAACTTCTCTGAGAGTCTAGCATGAGCAGCCCCAAAGTCAATCTTCTCCTTCTTTAGTTTCTTTACCTTAGCAAGAGCATTGTCGCGTTCTTTGATGAGCTAGGTAATAACCTGTTCATGGGACTCCTCAATTGAATCGAGTTTCTCCTCTAAAGATACTCGAGCTTCCTCTTCTTCCTCTAAGGCATTCTTCAAAGAGGCTATCTCCAAGGCATCTTCTCTTTCAATTCTACCCTTCTCTTCTAGAAGTTCTTCGGAATGAGCAAGTTGACTCATAAGAGCATCAAAATGAAGTTTGTGCTCACCTTGCAAGTTAGTGAAAAAATTGTCCAAAGAAATAACTTCTTCTTTTATCTTAAGACTAGTATGATCATCCATATCCATATTTATATTAGTCTTAGGAAATGAAGAAATAGAAGATGATTCCTCGGACCCTCTTGCCATAAGGCAAGCGACGTTGTTGTTGAAGATGTTTTCGTTTGGAGAGTCGAAGAGCGATGTAGGGGTAGATGTGGTAGCTATAGCAGCCACCTCTCGAGAACTATCTTCATCCTCTTCGTCTTCACTTGCAGAAGAATATTCTTCTTGTGCCACCAAGACAATCTTGGGTTGCTTCTTGTAAGGGCCATTCTTTTTGGTAAATGGCTTCTTTCGAGGTGCCTTGGAATTTTCTTTGAGGATGAGCCTTCCCCCATTATCTTCTCTACTTTGATAACTCAACCACAAAGTGCAATTGGTCCCCACAATTGTAGCATGTCCTTAGTTTTGGCCCATTCTCTCTTCGCCCACTTGACCCATTCTTGTGCTCAAGTTCAGACTTCGCCTTGGCTGGGTCCTTCCAAAAGTTCCTTGCATAGAAGTCCATGTACTCACCATGAGCATGCTTGACCTCCTTGGGACAGCCCATGGAGACAACATCATATCCTCTATCATCCTCATCTTGTTCAACAACATTGGCCTTTAGAGCAACATTTACTCCCTTTTGCATTCCAATTGCTCGAGCACGAACATCTTCAGCATTCTTGGAGGTAACTTTGAAGGTCACCATTTCTTGCATGAATTCATTGGAAGTCATTTGGTGGTAGTTGTGTCTACCTTGCAAACTCTTCAAGTCCGTTGGCTCAAATGGCATGAGGGAACTCACATATTTCCTTTTGATCCAAGCATCATCAATGTGAGTGGCTCCATGCTTTCTAAATGTTGTTGTAATGCTCTTGGGCCTTCTATACATGTCTTCATGGTCCTCACCATCCAACATGTAGAACCCTTTAGCTTCATTACTAAGGGCATCATACCTATTCCTTCTCATGCTTTCATTTCCAATGAATAGGTCGGTGAGAGCATCCCAAGCTTCTTTGGCGGTGTTGAAGTGCTCAATGTGTGGCATGTCGTTGGGACTCACTCCGAGCTGAATCATGTGAAGAGCCATTGCATTTAGTTGACTATCCACAACCTCTCTTCTAGTCAAGTTGGTGGGGTCTCCAATATGAAGACCATCTTCAATAATCCTCCAAAGCTCAATCGACAAACTCATACATGAGATTTCATTAAGAATTGCCATTGATTAAATGAAGATGCAGTAAGCTTGGGTGGATCACCCCTATTGTTTATATGAGGATGAGGGATAGGTGGGTCGGGAGAATATAGCTGAGGGACCTCACTATAATCCTCCTTACCACTTCCCTTCTTGGAGGTGGAGCCATTATGTTTCTCACCCACCACCTCATCTTCCTTAGATTCGGCATGAGCCTTATCCTTAGATAGAGGAGTGGTGGCCTCAGAGGAAGATGGAGATGGGATTGTAGATGATGTGAGGCGAGCAATCATTTGCTGCATCTCTTCCATCTTGGTCTCAAAGGATTTCAACAAGGTTGTTTCCAACGTCTTGAGGTCATCCATTGTGACCTTGTCCACAGCCTCATTCCCATTTTCCTTAGTACCCATACTTCTCTTAGGCGGTTAAGCCCGAATAAAGAGCCGGGGCTCTGATACCAATTGAAATGGATCATATGGGAACCTAGAGGGGGAGGGGGGGGGGGGGGTGAATAGGTGCTACTTCAAATTTTAATGCTTTTTCAATTTTAGGCTTGACACAAAAGGTAAATTCTCTAGATATGCAACTACGTAGAATTTCCCTATATGCAAACCTAACTACTGGCGAGTAAAGGCGAGAAGATTGAGGAACAAGGAAACCGTAGTGGAGGACACGGAGACACATGATTTGTTTTATCACAGTTCCTTCCTTGTTAAGGGAAGTACATCTGCGTTGGAGGGGTGGGCGGTACTAAGACCACCACGCCACAATAGGCCTCACCCTGTTCTCCAATGGATCTCGCTACCAAAGGCCTGATCCACCTTTCCACTATTGGAACCCTTCGAGGCGAGAACCAGAGCTTTTACACAACTAGCGGGGCACAACTCCACAACCGAATTGGAGGCTCCCATAATGACAACAAGCTACCACAAGAATAATTGTTATCAATAAAAAAACACAAGATCTAGATATTAACAAGAATACTAGATCGGGGATTCTCCAAGTGAATGGAGAGGAGTTGAAGCGCTTGATTCGTGATGACGATGAATGATGTCTCCTTGTCGTGGTGGTGTCACGGCAGATGGCATGGATAGGCTAAAGGTGGGGACTAATAGCACCAGGGGAATCCAGGGAGGGATAGTGAGGTGATTCCCCACGCGGAAGCTTTGTATTCGATTCAGTTCACATATTACAAGTGCTCCTAGAGCTGTATTGGCGAGAGGAGGAAGAAGGAGCTCTCTTACTCTCACCCACAGTTAACCCGTACAAGACCCTTAGAACCTTTCAGAATAGAGGAACCCCTTCTACAGAGGCCCTAGCCCTCCTTATATAGGAGTGGCAAGGTCTCCACTTAGGGCATACGTGGAGGCATATTCCAGGGAATATGCCTCCTCCCAAAATAGCAAACCGACCGGGGTACTTTTCCCCCGCGTCACCCATGCAGAGGCTACGTGAGCCTCTGTGGCGCCTGCGTTAGCCGACATGGGCGTCGTCACCTCTGTCGGCCACGCCTCGGTGGTCCTGCCTTCTTTTGCTTCGCTCATGCAGTGCGTACCGGGGCTTATTTTGACCAACGAGATTCCTTCCTTCTCCTAGAAGCTAGGTATGACCCGGATCACAGTTGATCCGGCCACACCCATTCCTGCATACAAGTTAAATACGCCATTCCGACTTACGGCTTAAGTCAGTTGAGACCAAGTTAGGTGGATGCCCCCTGGTCCGGGTTACCCCGTGATTCGGCCTACCTTGAGGTGACTCGGCCAGCATCCACTTTAGCCTTGCCGACCCTCGGCTAACTCGGCCTTTATACCCCGGCGTGACCCTACCCGGGGGTATCCCCCCAACATTAGTCCCCGAAGCTGGTGCGGTCTTAGCTACCTTAGCCGCTAAGGCCACAGCAGGTTCAATTCCACCGAGCTTTGTGCTCCTTCTCCGGGTTCCCTCCTTGTCTCAGATTCTCTGGATTTACTTTCCCTTGGCACGTTCCAAGCTCTCACTTGCTGGCCGGGTTACCACCTTAACTCGGACCTCATGGTTTTACTTTCCCGTGGCACATTCCAAGTTTTCACTTGCTGGCCAGGTTACCACGGTCTCATCCGGGTCTTCTTTCCTTCTCTCGTATGCTAGCCCACGTGAAGGCTAATCATTAGATTGCCTCATTTTAAGGGCCAGCCACAGTAACTGCTGCAGTAATTGTCAGTTGTCACTATGGCACACGTCACGTCTGGCTTGCCTCCTCGTTAACCGCATAAGTGCATCACGTCATGGGATCTGTTACACCCTGTGGCCCTCCGTGTGGCTTGCTGCTGATTGGTCGACGCGGGCAATACACGGCCACACCGTGCGGCGTACTCGTTTGACACGATCCCACTACCCCCTCGAGGGAGTGGTTAAATAGGGGAGGGGCGCACCCCTTAGGTCTTTTCCCCCTTCCGTGCCCCTCTGCCTCTAGCACTTCTTCTTCTTCGTCTTCCCCGCGACAGCGCTGCCGCCTCTGCTTCCAAGTAGCTATGCCGCCGCCGCACTGCTTCCCCACGCCTCTGCATCACTGCCACCGCCACCGCTACGCGCCTCCTCCGCCACGGGTCGTTACCAATCTAGGCCGCTGCCCCCCACCACGGCTAGCGATAATGAGGGCAACAAGCTAGAGATGACAGAGGAGGAGCTCGCCATCGCCGAGCAAGAGATGGAGGAAGACACCGCCACGGCGGACCGCGGTGCGTGGGCCGGGTCCTGGGTCTGCCAGGACGACCTGGACTGGCTCTACCGCACCAGACGCATTCCCGCTGGAGTCATTGCGCGCCTCGCCTCCGCCAAACTCGCCCCCTCACCCAATCCGGGTGAGTATGTTGTGTTCTTGTCTCACTTCCAATGGGGGTTTGGTTTGCCGGTCAGTGATTTCTTCCATGACTGGTTAAGCACATACGAACTCCAGCCGCACCATCTTCCTGCCAACGCAATCACTTCCCTTTCTGCTTTTGCCTCTACGATCGAGGGCTACGCCGGATTATGGCCCACGAAGGAGCTATGGATCCGTTTTTTCGGCCTTCGTTGCAATGTCATTCCGAATATTCAACTCGATTCGGAGGACAAGCAACTCACTCAATTCGGAGCTGCGTCCATCTCACCCCGGAGGCGATCCGTTTTTGTAACATCCCAAAACTTCAATCCAAGTTTATCAAAGATCCAATCATCCAAAAATAAGGTTAACAAAAACTTTTCCATTTTTAAAAATGAAAGCATTCATATTATGTGCATTTAAATAGGAGTTGTTTGAATTGCCATGATTAAGTGATCCAATGCTTGTAAAATGTTTCTTAGGTGATTTAAACATCATCTACATCATTCCCAAAATTTTTCTAAAGAAAATCAAATCAAAAAGATTTAAAATGGAGAAATGGTCATTTTGCCAAAATTAACTCCCATGTCTACTTTGGCTATTCCTAGTACTCAAAAATTAACAGAAACAATTCTTGATCTTTGCACCCCTTGCTAGTACACATAATGAGGTACCAAGGCCCACCTTTTGATCTTCTAAAAACCTTCTGTAAACTATTTTAAATAACAGTTCAAAATTGAATCTTTATCATATGGGAAGATCCCACTTTTTCAAAAACCACTCAAACAAGCTCAACTTTCAAAACCCAAGCATCTGCAGACTCACCAGCACCAACTTAGCACACCCACCAAAAATCTTTTCAAAATTCAAAACTTGAGTTCTTGCGGCCATTTCATCGAACACGTGGCAGACACAAATCAAACAAAAACCAAACACTATTATGAGCAGTGATTGAAGCCTAACTTGTTCCCTCTCTAGCTCACAACCATCTCAGTAGATCAGCTATCAAGTTAAACCAAGCACTAGACTCACTGTAAGCTGGGCAATGACATCAATGGTGAACAACCGAAGCTCACCATGCCACCCTAGTGGAGACATCAAGCTAGGAGGAGATTTAGCCGTGCCAACCTTGCCTAGGAGGCAGCTCACCGTCCACCGCCACTCCCTGTCCAGCGCTCGAACCTTGCCAACCCCTGGACCACAGGCACGGACCGCGCCCAGCCCGCCAGCAACCATGCCGAGCATGCGCTAGAGCGCCACCCTCGACCGACGCCCACAGACCGCGCGCCGCCCTCGCCGCTTGCATACATGATCGCCACCGACCCAGGAGACCGCCAGACATCCCCGTTCGCCGCCCCATGACGCACAGCCACCGCTCGTCGTTGAAGACGCCGCCTCTGCCGCGCAGAGCATCGCGTGTTCCAGACCAAACTGCACCGCCCCACGTCTCGCCACCGTGTCGTTGAGCATCGCCACGGAGCACCGCACCACCCCCTACCATTGCCCATGCCGATAGCCGTCTATACCATCGACCACGACGAGCTCACCGTGCGCCCCGTCGGTCCCCTCTTGCCACTATAAATAGAGGCCACCCCCAGCCGATTTGAGCACACCATCTCACTCACCACCTCTCACACTCACTCCCCACCGCCAGCCGGAGCCGCTCGAGCACCAGAGCGCCGGAATTGCAGCCGGAGCCGCCGCCTCGGGAGGAGAAGGGCGCCGTTGATCCAGGCCGCCCCAGGAGAAGCTGCCGGTACCAGGAGGTTCACCGTCATCGACTTTGTCGTTCGCCCGCCTCGCCGACCCTCGCCTGAACCCCGGTGAGCCCCCAACGACCCCCACTGGCCGCGCTAGGGTTCTGTCTCGCCGGCGTTGCCCAACGTCGACGATGACCCTCAGCCGTTGGATTAGAACCAGATCGCACGGCCACCGTTCGCCCATACCGCTTCGCACCCCCCTGTGCCACTGACGGGTGGGGTCCTCGCTTAAGTCAGCCCGCGACGCCGCGCGGAGCGCAGTGGGCCGGCCCATTTCGTTCCCGCGCGCGTTGGAAATTCTAATTAGGATTTTTCTTTTTAGTTAGAATATAGTTTCTGTCCTGTGTTTCAAAAATCAATTCTGTGAGTTTGACAAATCCAAATTGCATGAAACTAATTTTGTCTAAAAGGTATTGAAATGCTCTATCCAAGCCCGTTGGATTTAATTCAATTAGATTTATAGATCTCTCCTAATAAAAATGAGAAGACAGAAGCTTTTACAACTTGCAACATTTTTATAAAATCAACCAAGTCAGCTTTTGAGTTGATTCCAACTCTCAAAAATCACATTTCATCATATCCATCCAAATATGTAATAATATTAAGGTTTACATGCAGTGACTTTGGACTAGTACCAAAATAATGCTATATAGGCATTTCTAGTCACTTTAAATCATTAAATAATAAACTTAAACTAAAGTAATATTGATCCAACCTTTAAATCTCATTCCCACCTGTGGAATATGTGGTGAGGACATGTGTCCACATGATCTCATATTTTGGTGGTGAATATTAAATTTTAGTTAACATTTCAATGAGTAGAAATTACTTTTCTAAAATAAAAAGATTAAAACTATTGAATTAAAACTTGTGATGTTTTGGATGATAATAGATCATCAATTGTGTGGTTTAGAATACTACTTAGCTTAAGTTAAGTATTGTTTGGTGATTGTGCACTCCCTATGTATTTCTAGACGATAGCACCGACCAAACTCTCGAGGAGGAGGAGTTCTACCAGGAAGAAGAAGAAGACAACTTCAACCACCGCACCAACCAAGGCAAGCCACTATTAGCAGGGCAAGCTAACCCTTGCAAACTTACCTTAGCAAGCTAGGGTTAGCAAGCTAGAATAAACTAGATGGTTTAGCAAAGATGCCTTAAGCATGCTTTAATCACACCCCTTTTCACTATTAAGGCCCCAAGGCTCATGGATAAGTTTTACCCCACCTTAGATTATACAAAGTTCTCTATTTAAAATTGAAGGTAGCATAAAAAGTATAAAACTTGACCTACTTAGAAACCTTTAGATATCATTCTATGGCATGAGATTGATCCCATCTTTCCACCTTAGTGAACACTCTTAACTTAGTAGTTTAGAGTAGATCAAAAACTTGAGTCACTTTAGATGGGAATACTTGGTGAAAATGAGTTATGAAAACCTTGGAATGATGAGTCATTCTATTGAGATGTTTTGACATGTGTTACGAAACACAACTGGTTTATGATGTGGAAAATGATAAGGCATGAGCCTTAACCCCTTTTATAAAACTGATGGTTGGATTCGGATGCGATACCATTCCAAATTTTACCGTACAACCACATTACCTGAATTGGGTAAGGCTTAGCTGGAAATTTATATGCATTAGTATTAGTTCCCTCACGGGAGAGGTTTGAGCTGAGGCTACCTCTTAATGTTGTCCACCTATGCAGTGCCCAAGATGACTGATGGTCATGGTTGGGAGGCCATGCTCATAGGAGAGGTGCTTATACTAGGGTGTGTAATGGGAAGGTTATGTTTGATTATCTGCATACTAAGTATGATGATTCAGGGTTATCCCTGACAGATGTATCGAATCTTGTGGTGAAAGTGTACCACCTCTGCAGAGTGTCAAACTATTTGAATAGCCGCGTCCGCGGTTATGGACAACTGGGATGGCCATACTGTTTCGTTGTCAGATGTTTTCTAAATAACTTGAAATGAATGATGAACCTTGACTTGACTACAACAGGGTTGTGTTAATGAAAATAGCTTCCCAACTTAAGTGATTCTAGACTTTACTTTATCTTTTCTTGTTTCAGAACTCAGCTTAGGTTTCAAACTTAACTTGATAGTTATTCTTTCAATTCAGTACTTTAACTTAGAATCATAACCCTTGCTAGTAGTAGTTTGCGAGTACTTAAAGAGTACTCATGGCTTTTGTCCCTGGCTATTATCATGGCCAGACTATGAAGGAGATTATCAAGATGATGGTCAGCAGGACGGCTATGATAACTAGGACTATCTGCCTTCGTCAGCATTGCCTGTGCCCCTGAAGATGGACCCCACTGCTACGCTATCTTTTATCTCCGCTGCTTGTTGTATTAAGACCTGGATCATGAGATCCATATTTGTGTAAGACCTTATGTATGGTTTGTAATGGATGATGTACTATGATATCCAATCCGTTATGTCTCGCAAAAATGGCAATCCTGGGATTGCGAGGTATGGCATAACGGGCACCTGGGATTAAAAATCCGGTTGTTGACAAGTTGGTATCAGAGCCATCCTGACCATAGGAGACCCTAGTTAGAATGGACGTAAAACCCAAAAACTTAGCTTCAAAACCAAAGTGAGTATTTATGAAAAACTATCTCCTCCCTTACCTTTGGAATTTTCTTCCTCTCAAAAAAAATTCATGTTACTCAAAATTCTTACACTACTACTTAAAATTTTGACACACTTGATCACTTCACTAACTTCCTCATCCTAAATTCTTGTAGATGGAGACTCAGTTCAGCAAGTTTTACAAGTTGGGAAACGAAGGTCAGTTGATCTTCGAGAGGGATCTCGATTCACTGTTAGAGTTACTGGGACGCCCGCACCTGGAGTTTCTTGGAGCTCAACTTCTAGGACCCCCAGGAGGAGACCTACAATGGCTAGTCACCATAGATCTTCGAGGAAGCATTGAAGCACCAACCTCCGGGAGAATTCAGTTCTCCGTGAGAGAGAACAACTGGCTAGATGGATTGGCCAGGGCAATGCATGAAGCTCTCGCACGTCTATGTGCCCTCAGCGTCAACAAGATTCAAGGAACCCGTTTTGCCCACTGTGCAAGACGTGACTTCATGGGAATGCCGATGGAGATGCCAAGTCACCCAGAGTTGAGGCGCCAAGTGGAGAACCTTGACTTCTTGCTTCATGACCGACAGCAGGAACTGGACAATGCCCGAGAGTTAGCCAACCAGAACCGTGCCATTGCCGACCAGAAGGCCCAGACTTTCGCACTGCTTGTCCAAGACCTCCAGTCTCTTTGTCGCCAGCGTGCCAAGAAGGATCGCACCATCGCCCGTCTTTGCAAGAAGGTGGCAGACCTCGAGAAGACCGTCAAGGAGCAGGAAGCTTAGCTTGTAGCAAAAGAAGAAGAAGATGAGGGTGAAGACATCCAAGGAGATATGGATTCTTACCTCAGCAACAATGATGACTTTCTGGAGGAGGATGCCGTGGACTTCTACACTGAAGATGAAGACTCCGACTTCATCGACGATGAGTAGATGCACTAGAGCACTGTCGTAGCATGAGATGTATCATCTCATTGTATCATAGCTTGCAGAATGGTTCTTCAAACCATCTGTCTTCCCTTTTATTGCTGTGGTGTGTGTTGTATCGTGTGCTTGTTTTCATGAAGGAAAAAAGCAGTTAGTTGAGAAACCTGAGTCTAACTCAAGGTTTTAGCTTTGAAAACCTCAAAACCATGAACCTTAGAATTTCCCTCTTACCCCTATATCTATCTAAATCTCCAGATGCCTCGTGGAAACCAAGGAGGAAGCAGCTCGTCGCAGGACCCAATGCTGCAGATCTTGCAGAATATCATAGCGAATCGTGAAGCAAGCAGGGCCGAACGTCAAGCCAACTTAGCAACACTGCAGCAGATCGCCCAGATGGCTCTCAACAACCAAGGGCATGGAAATCAGGATCACCAAGGATCCAAACTCAAAAACTTTCAGAACACAAATCCCCCAATCTTCAACCAATCTGAGAACCCACTAGATGCTGATGACTGGTTGCAGACCATAGAAAACAACTTAGAGGTTGCAGGAGTGGATGCAAATGAGAAAGTTCTATTCGTCACCCACTATCTGGTAGGAGATGCAAGAGCTTGGTGGAATAGCATCCGCACTATGAACCAAGGTCAAGTGATGACCTGGGAAGCATTCAAGGTCAAGTTCAGCCGCACCCAGGTGCCGCAAGGTCTTGTCAACAGGATGAGATATGAATTCCGTGAGTTGAAGCAAGGAAGAATGACGGTGGTAGAGTACCGTGACAAATTCCTGTCACTTGCCAGATATGCACCCGATGAGATCAACACGGAGGCCAAGAAGAAGGAGAGATTCTTGAACGGACTGCATGATGAGATGCAGACTGTCCTCGTCAACATCCGTTTCGATGATCTCGAAGAGCTAGTCGACTCTGCCATTCAGATGGAAGGGAAGATTAACCAGGCAAACAACAACCGCAAGCGTTGTATGATGCAGCAGTCTGGATCCAACAGTCACCAGAAGTACCGTCCCAACCCTTCACCAGGATATGCACCAAGGAACAACCAACCCTCGAATTCTCGCCCAAGCTACCCCAACCGTAGCGGAGGCAATGTGAAGTTCGGAGGAAACAATCACAACTCGGGTAATGCCAATCATTTCAACCGTGCACCTCCCAAGAGCAACAACAACAACAACAGCAACACTGCACCCAGAACTGGCAGCAATGCTATATCGGTCGCAGCCAAAGACAAGTCCCAGATCACCTGTTTCGAGTGTGGAGTGAAAGGTCACTACTCCAATGAGTGTCCCAAGAAGGCTGCCGCCAATGCCAATGTGAATGCCCCAGCTCAGCAGCAGCGTCGTGTTCAGCCAGGAAGGAGGTTTGCCCCAGGGAACCCGCACAACTGCAACGGTCGTCTCTTCCACATGAACGCAGAAGAAGCCCAAGAAGCGCCAGATGTAGTGCTGGGTATGTTTTCTGTCAACTCAGTTTTAGCAAGAGTATTGTTTGATTCTGGAGCATCGCATTCCTTTGTCACCGAAGAATTTGTATGCACTAGTAAGATTCGCCCAACCAACTTGAAGCATGTCATGATAGTTCA
Organism: Avena sativa; assembly: GCA_916181665.1. Lineage (NCBI taxonomy): Eukaryota > Viridiplantae > Streptophyta > Magnoliopsida > Poales > Poaceae > Avena > Avena sativa. The sequence continues at coordinate 533,292,902 of OV702289.1, read as the reverse complement.
AATCCCCGGCTCAACTACCAAAGCTAGAAAAATTTGCAAAGCTGTACCTATCAGAATACATGGGATAGATTTTTATGCCAACCTAATTGTACTTGGAACCAAAGGTTTGGAAGTAGTACTAGGTATGGACTGGATGTCAAGGCATAAAGGACTGATAGACTGTGCTAAGAAAGCCATCACCATGACCAGTAGTTCTGGAGTAACCGTAGAACATATCTCTGAATACTTACCCCGTCAATTCAAATGCAACAAAAGTGTAGCCCTGCCTACCATTGACCAAGTCAGAGTAGTCTGTGAATACCTCGACGTATTCCCAGATGAATTGCCAGGTATGCCCCCGGATAGGGATATTGAGTTCATTATCGAACTAATCCCCGGAACCGGACCTATAGCCCAGAGACCTTATACCATGAACCCCTCAGAGTTAGTGGAACTGAAGAAGCAGTTGGATGCCATGTTAGCAACAAGCTTGATTCAGCCAAGCGCATCGCCTTGGAGATCACCAGTGTTATTCGTCGACAAGAAAGATGGAGGCAACCGTCTGTGCACAGATTACCGAAAATTGAATGATGTCACCATCAAGAACAAGTACCCCTTGCCAAAGATAGAGGATCTATTTGATCAGTTGACTGGAGCTCAGGTATTCTCAAAGATTGATCTTAGGACTGGTTATCACCAACTTAAGATTCGTGCAACGGATATTCCGAAGACCGCCTTTACTACTCGCTATGGTTTATACGAGTATACGGTTATGTCTTTTGGATTAACCAATGCCCCTGCTTATTTCATGAATCTCATGAATAAGATCTTTATGAATTTCCTAGATCAGTTTGTAGTTGTGTTTATCGACGACATCCTTATGTACTCCAAGTCCGAAGAGGAGCATGAGCAACATCTGAGAATCATCCTAGAAACCCTGAGAGAGCATCAGTTATATGCCAAGTTCAGCAAGTGTGAGTTTTGGCTGAAAGAAGTAGGATTCCTAGGTCATGTTGTGTCTGCAGGAGGAGTCTCTGTTGATCCTACCAAGATCAAAGATGTAGAAGAATGGGAAGCCCCAACCAATCAAACCCAAGTTCGTTCATTCCTTGGATTAGCAGGATATTATCGCAAGTTTGTAGAAGGATTCTCGAGCATAGCCCGACCAATGACCCAATTGTTGAAGAAGGACAAGAAGTTTGAATGGATGGACAAGTGTGAAGCCAGTTTCCGGGAGCTGAAGAAGAGATTGATATCAACCCCAATTTTGATCATGCCAGACATCAAGAAGCCGTTTGATGTGTATTGTGACGCATCCAAGATTGGCCTAGGATGTGTATTGATGCAAGAAGGCAAAGTCATCGCGTATCTGTCGCGACAACTGAAGCAGCATGAGCAGAACTATCCGACCCATGATCTTGAGCTAGCAGCCGTGGTTCTGGCGTTGAAGACATGGCGTCACTATTTGATGGGTAATCGCTGTGAGATTTACTCAAATCATAAAAGCTTGAAGTATATCTTCACCCAGAAGGAGCTAAATATGAGGCAAAGAAGATGGATAGAGTTAATCAAGGATTATGACCTTGACATTCACTATCACCCCGGCAAAGCCAATGTGGTAGCGGATGCTCTTAGCAGATTGCCGTGTAGGCTTAACACCATGATCAAAGAGAAGCAACCAAGTTTGTATGAGGAGCTGGAGCAGTTCAGGACTGAAGTAGTTAGCAAAGGATTCCTAGCTAGCATTGAACTTCAACCCACTTTGTTTAGCTAGATCAAGGAAGCCCAGAAAGGAAATGAGGGTATCAACAGGATCAAACGTCGTATTGGTACATGCAAAGTACCTGGATTCACCGAAGACGAAGAAGGAGTACTGTGGTACAAAGGACGTATCTGTGTTCCAGCAGATTCAGAACTGAAAGAAGTTATCATGAAGGAAGCTCATGATACCCTTTATGCTATCCACCCCGGGGGAACAAAGATGTATCAAGATTTGAAGGAGCAATTTTGGTGGCACAAGATGAAGCGAGAGATCGGAAGCTACATCGCCAAGTGTGACATTTGTCAAAGAGTCAAAGCAGAGCATCAGAGACCTGCAGGATTGTTGCAACCATTGCAGATTCCAGAATGGAAATGGGATTCCGTTGGGATGGACTTTATCACAGGTTTACCTACTTCTAGTAGGGGAAATGACTCAATCTGGGTCATAGTTGATAGACTATCTAAGGTAGCCCATTTCATACCTGTCAAGACAACCTACCAAAGTGCAAAACTAGCAGAGCTGTACATTGCTAGAATTGTTAGTCTGCATGGAACCCCCAAGACCATTGTATCAGATCGAGGAACCCAGTTTACTTCAAGATTTTGGCAGAAAGTCCAGGAAGGTTTAGGAACCAAGTTAAATTTCAGTACCGCCTATCACCCGCAAACAGATGGACAGACTGAGAGAGTCAACCAGATTCTTGAGGATATGCTTAGAGCCTGTGTGTTGGAATAAGGATCAAAATGGGAAGACTGCCTACCATTCGCAGAGTTCTCATATAACAACAGTTATCAGGCTAGTTTGTAGATGGCACCATTTGAATTCTTATACGGAAGAAAATGTCGTACCCCCTTAAACTGGTCCAAGTAGGAGAGAGTCAAATCTTTGGACCCGACATTCTCCGAGAAGCCAAAGAGAAAGTTCACAAAGTCCGTGAGCACCTCAAGACCGCCCAATCCAGATAGAAGAGCTATGCTGACAAGAGAAGGAGAGACCTGACTTTCAATGTCGGAGATTTCGTATATCTCAAGGTTTCACCATTGAAAGGAACCCAACGCTTTAGTCTGAAGGGAAAGTTAGCTCCCAGATATATCGGACCTTTCAAGATTCTGAACCACCGAGGAGAAGTATCGTATCAACTGGAACTGCCTGAAGAGATGTCAGCCATCCACAATGTGTTCCATATCTCGTTACTTCGCAAATGCTTGGAAGTGCCTAAGAAGACTAAAGTTTTCAAGAATATCGATCACAGAGCAGTGGAAATCAACAATGACCTGACCTATCGGGAAGTGCCCATTCGTATCTTAGAAGAAGCCTACAGAACCACCAGGACCAGGAGTATCAAGTTTCTCAAGATTCAGTGGAGCAACCATACCGAGGAAGAAGCCACTTGGGAGCGCGAGGATTACATTAGGACATAATTCCCAGATCTTTTTAGTTCCTAGTTTTCTTGTAAATCCCGGGACGAGATTTTATTTAAGGGGGGAAGGTTTGTAACATCCCAAAACTTCAATCCAAGTTTATCAAAGATCCAATCATCCAAAAATAAGGTTAACAAAAACTTTTCCATTTTTAAAAATGAAAGCATTCATATTATGTGCATTTAAATAGGAGTTGTTTGAATTGCCATGATTAAGTGATCCAATGCTTGTAAAATGTTTCTTAGGTGATTTAAATATCATCTACATCATTCCCAAACTTTTTCTAAAGAAAATCAAATCAAAAAGATTTAAAATGGAGAAATGGTCATTTTGCCAAAATTAACTCCCATGTCTACTTTGGCTATTCCTAGTACTCAAAAATTAACAGAAACAATTCTTGATCTTTGCACCCCTTGATAGTACACATAATGAGGTACCAAGGCCCACCTTTTGATCTTCTAAAAACCTTCTGTAAACTATTTTAAATAACAGTTCAAAATTGAATCTTTATCATATGGGAAGATCCCACTTTTTCAAAAACCACTCAAACAAGCTCAACTTTCAAAACCCAAGCATCTACAGACTCACCAGCACCAACTTAGCACACCCACCAAAAATCTTTTCAAAATTCAAAACTTGAGTTCTTGCGGCCATTTCATCGAACAGGTGGCAGACACAAATCAAACAAAAACCAAACACTATTATGAGCAGTGATTGAAGCCTAACTTGTTCCCTCTCTAGCTCACAACCATCTCAGTAGATCAGCTAGCAAGTTAAACCAAGCACTAGACTCACTTTAAGCTGGGCAATGACATCAATGGTGAACAGCCGAAGCTCACCATGAGTGGAGACAGCAAGCTAGGAGGAGATTTAGCCGTGCCAACCTTGTCTAGGAGGCAGCCCACCGTCCACTGCCACTCCCTGTCCAGCGCCCGAACCTTGCCAACCCCTGGACCACACGCACGGACCGCGCTCAGTGCGCCAGCAACCATGCCGAGCATGCGCTAGAGCGCCACCCTCGACCGATGCCCACAGACCGTGCGCCGCCCTCGCCGCTTGCATAAATGATCGCCACCGACCCAGGAGACCGCCAGACATCCCCGTTCGCCGCCCCATGACGCACAGCCACCGCTCGTCGTCGAAGACGCCGCCTCTGCTGCGCAGAGCATCGCGTGTTCCAGACCAAACCGCACCGCCCCACGTCTCGCCACCGTGTCGTTGAGCATCACCAGGGAGCACCGCACCGCCCTCTACCGTCGCCCATGCCGATAGCCGTCTGTACCATCGACCACGACGAGCTCACCGTGCGCCCCGTCGGTCCCCTCTCGCCACTATAAATAGAGGCCACCCCCAGCCGATTTGAGCACACCATTTCAGTCACCACCTCTCACACTCACTCCCCACCGCCAGCCGGAGCCGCTCGAGCACCAGAGCACCGGAATTGCAGCCGGAGCCACCGCCTCGGGAGGAGAAGGGCGCCGTTGATCCAGGCCGCCAAAGGAGAAGCTGCCGGTACCAGGAGGTTCGCCGTCGTCGACTTCGTCGTTCGCCCGCCTCGCTGTCCCTCGCCTAAACCCCGGTGAGCCCCCAACGACCCCCACTGGCCGCGCTAGGGTTCTGTTTCGCCGGCGTCGCCCAACGTCGACGATGACCCTCAGCCGTTGGATTAGAACCAGATCGCACGGCCACCGTTCGCCCATACCGCTTCGCACCCCCCTGTGACACTGACGGGTGGGGTCCTCACTTAAGTCAGCCCGCGACGCCGCGCGGAGCACAGTGGGCCGGCCCATTTCGTTCCCGCGCGCGTTGGAAATTCAAATTAGGATTTTTCTTTTTAGTTAGAATATAGTTTCTGTCCTGTGTTTCAAAAATCAATTCTGTGAGTTTAACAAATCCAAATTGTATGAAACTAATTTTGTCTAAAAGGTATTGAAATGCTCTATCCAAGCCCGTTGGATTTAATTCAATTAGATTTATAGATCTCTCCTAATAAAAATGAGAAGACAGAAGCTTTTACAACTTGCAACATTTTTATAAAATCAACCAAGTCAGCTTTTGAGTTGATTCCAACTCTCAAAAATCACATTTCATCATATCTATCCAAATATGTAATAATATTAAGGTTTACATGCAGTGACTTTGGACTAGTACCAAAATAATGCTATATAGGCATTTCTAGTCACTTTAAATCATTAAATAATAAACTTAAACTAAAGTAATATTGATCCAACCTTTAAATCTCATTCCCACCTGTGGAATATGTGGTGAGGACATGTGTCCACATGATCTCATATTTTGGTGGTGAATATTAAATTTTAGTTAACATTTCAATGAGTAGAAATTACTTTTCTAAAATAAAAAGATTAAAACTATTGAATTAAAACTTGTGATGTTTTGGATGATAATAGATCATCAATTGTGTGGTTTAGAATACTACTTAGCTTAAGTTAAGTATTGTTTGGTGATTGTGCACTCCCTATGTATTTCTAGACGATAGCACCGACCAAACTCTCGAGGAGGAGGAGTTCTACCAGGAAGAAGAAGAAGACAACTTCAACCACCGCACCAACCAAGGCAAGCCACTATTAGCAGGGCAAGCTAACCCTTGCAAACTTACCTTAGCAAGCTAGGGTTAGCAAGCTAGAATAAACTAGATGGTTTAGCAAAGATGCCTTAAGCATGCTTTAATCACACCCCTTTTCACTATTAAGGCCCCAAGGCTCATGGATAAGTTTTACCCCACCTTAGATTATACAAAGTTCTCTATTTAAAATTGAAGGTAGCATAAAAAGTATAAAACTTGACCTACTTAGAAACCTTTAGATATCATTCTATGGCATGAGATTGATCCCATCTTTCCACCTTAGTGAACACTCTTAACTTAGTAGTTTAGAGTAGATCAAAAACTTGAGTCACTTTAGATGGGAATACTTGGTGAAAATGAGTTATGAAAACCTTGGAATGATGAGTCATTCTATTGAGATGTTTTGACATGTGTTACGAAACACAACTGGTTTATGATGTGGAAAATGATAAGGCATGAGCCTTAACCCCTTTTATAAAACTGATGGTTGGATTCAGATGCGATACCATTCCAAATTTTACCGTACAACCACATTACCTGAATTGGGTAAGGCTTAGCTGGAAATTTATATGCATTAGTATTAGTTCCCTCACGGGAGAGGTTTGAGCTGAGGCTACCTCTTAATGTTGTCCACCTATGCAGTGCCCAAGATGACTGATGGTCATGGTTGGGAGGCCATGCTCATAGGAGAGGTGCTTATACTAGGGTGTGTAATGGGAAGGTTATGTTTGATTATCTGCATACTAAGTATGATGATTCAGGGTTATCCCTGACAGATGTATCGAATCTTGTGGTGAAAGTGTACCACCTCTGCAGAGTGTCAAACTATTTGAATAGCCGCGTCCGCGGTTATGGACAGCTGGGATGGCCATACTGTTTCGTTGTCAGATGTTTTCTAAATAACTTGAAATGAATGATGAACCTTGACTTGACTACAACAGGGTTGTGTTAATGAAAATAGCTTCCCAACTTAAGTGATTCTAGACTTTACTTTATCTTTTCTTGTTTCAGAACTCAGCTTAGGTTTCAAACTTAACTTGATAGTTATTCTTTCAATTCAGTACTTTAACTTAGAATCATAACCCTTGCTAGTAGTAGTTTGCGAGTACTTAAAGAGTACTCATGGCTTTTGTCCCTGGCTATTATCATGGCCAGACTATGAAGGAGATTATCAAGATGATGGTCAGCAGGACGGCTATGATAACTAGGACTATCTGCCTTCGTCAGCATTGCCTGTGCCCCTGAAGATGGACCCCACTGCTACGCTATCTTTTATCTCCGCTGCTTGTTGTATTAAGACCTGGATCATGAGATCCATATTTGTGTAAGACCTTATGTATGGTTTGTAATGGATGATGTACTATGATATCCAATCCGTTATGTCTCGCAAAAATGGTAATCCTGGGATTGCGAGGTATGGCATAACGGGCACCTGGGATTAAAAATCCGGGTGTTGACAGTTTTCCCCCGAGTCACCGGGCTGGACTCCTGCAAAGGATGGGCCCGAAGTTTCTTTTATGTCTGGAACGAGGGCACTGAAGACTTGATCCGACTGCTTCCCTATACTCCGGGTCCACCTAACCCGGAGTTGTGGGACGTTGTCCCCAAGAAGCCCACAGTATTGGCCAACCAGGTCAACAAAAGGTTCAAGGAGCTAAAGCATCTCGGGTTGCGCAATGAGGACGCCATGATCACATTTGTCCGCAATCGGATCTCCCCTCTCCAGAAGCGCACTCACAAGGTGTGCCACATGAGCTAGGGTCGCGACCCCAACCGGACCTCGTCCTTCGAGCTTAGCAACACAGAAATCTACCGTCGGGTCAAGGTGCTCTTCACCACCAACAAGGACTTCTCCTCTGAGTGGACGTGGGGAATTGAGCATTATTGCCGGGATAGGCTTCCTCCCGTGGTAAGCTTCGTGCCACCAACTCTCTCCGGATTAGATCTTATGTCTGTTGTCGTCTTATTTTTAACTCCGTTGTCTTTTTTCTCCTTTAGCAATTCCTTCAGTAGACAATTGAGGATGGCCCCGACCCTACCCTCAAATGCGCGCCTGACCGGGAGAGCTCGGACGAGGAAGAACCGGACCAGGAGATGTTCCTCCCAATGTCCAACGCGACCAAGTGACCCACCGGTAAACTCTCTTCTATTAGAGATTGGCCCGACGATGAGGATGACTCGGATATTAAGGTGATGGAAGCTGTTGACGCTGTCCCCCTTTCTTATGCTTTTTCGGCATCAGCTAACCCCGGTGGGCAGATCCACGAGGACCCTCCCCTTGCCACGGGTGAACCTGTTCCGGCAGCGCCGAAGAAAAGGCGCGGAGCTGCATCAAGTTCCTCCTCCGGACCTTCTCAGCCCTCCAAAAGGCGAAAGAAGTTCGGAGACAAAATTGCTTCCAAGCCAGCAGGCAAGGCCCCAGCACGAAGGGCTTGGAAACCCAAGGAGCCCCTGACCTCGGATGCGTAAGCCTCTTTTCCCTCTGCAACTTATTCTTCCTTGCATTGTTTTAGTCTCTCTTCTGACATTATTTGATTTGGCAGTGCTGCGGAGGATGTTCCCCAGAGTGGATCTAGCATCTCTTCACCGCTCCGACCTAGCCCTTCTCTCCCTCATGACGACGAGTCACGCCCGCTGAGCCCTATTCCAGAGGGTTCTGCGGCTGCTCCGGGTTCCAGCCCACCTCGTCAAGAGGGGGCAACCCCGGAGCGGGGGAGACGGACCCAGCCGTGGCAGCGGCATCCACCACTTCGGCTCTGCCGCAACCAGCTACTACCGAGACTACCTCTGCACCAGCACCAACACCAATTCCGGCACCAGCACCAACCCCGGCAGCAAGGACTTCAGCAGCAGCACCAGCTCCAGTAACAAGGGCACCAACGCCAAGCTCCTCTGCCTTGTCCGAGTCTTCTCAGTCTCGGCGAGGAAGTACTCAGGCAACTCCTAAGGGGAAATCTGCCACAACCTCTTCCTCCTCTCAGCAAGCCAAAGGCAAGAAAGCCCCTGACGTCACCAGGGCAGCATCCACCAGGTCTGGACAGCGCACCCTCGCGTCCATGCTTTCCCAGAAGGCTCCAGCACCGAAGGACGCCCCTGTCGAGCCAACTAGTTCGCAACAACTTGTTCTGCACACGAGTCCGGCCCTTGCTCAGGTTGAGAGGAGAGAGGCACATGCGAAGGGCTTGGTGGCACTCCACATGCTCAGCGGTGAGCGATATCCTCCGACCTTGATCGAGTTTATGAACAACTGGAACAAGGTGGAGTTCGTCTATAATGACGATCTCCCGGAGAAGTTCGGTCCCGCCGAGTTCGCTGCTCAGATGAACACAGCCGCTAAGGCGATTAACCTCATGGGCCGGATGATGGAGGTACGTTACTTCACCTTTTCCTTAGCATGCCCTATTGATATAACCATTAGTCCCCGAGCCTCCGGGGGAGTAACTTGTTACTCGGCCGGATGCTCCTTAGAAAACTAACGTAGCTCCCTTACAACTTCAAATATGCACACACCTAGAGCCGAGTTAAGTTCCACTTGGCCCGGATCTTGTACACTTCGAATATGCACACACCTAGAGCCGGGTTAAGTTCCACTTGGCCCGGATCTTGTACACTTCGAATATGCACACACCTAGAGCCGGGTTAAGTTCCACTTGACCCGGATCTTGTACACTTCGAATATGCACACACCTAGAGCCGGGTTAAGTTCCACTTGGCCCGGATCTTGTACACGTCGAATATGCACAAGGCTTAAGCCAAATTTTTGTACTCTTTTTAGGTGACCACCAACCGCCGGAGTGCTGAGTTCCAGCGTCTCCTGGATACCCACAAGATGCTGCTCGCAAAGCACAATGCACACCTCGCTGAGCATGAGAAAAGGGGTAAGTTCCCTTCTTCACATTTTTTTGTTTTCCTTCATCTTTTTCTGCAGAACTAATCCGTCATTCGGTTTTCGCAGCTGGGGTGGAGGCTGAGAACAAGCTCATGAGGAAAAATTTGGATCAGATTAAGGGTGAGCTACTTTTGTCCGACCCTGCTTTGCTTTCCATCTCCTTTTCTTCTTGGCTCTGCAAACATTCATACCTCGGCTCTGCTCGGTCAACACGCTATTTCAGCATCTATTGAAGATAGTGTGCCCGTGCCTGACATGATGCTGCATTTTCTCGAACAAGAAGGGCAACATCAGGCCGAGCTCAAGAAGAAAGACGATGAGCTTGCCCTCCTCCGAACCAAGAATGACGAGATTGCCAAGTTAAAGGCAGAAATGAAGAAGATGAAGGCGTAGCACCAAACTAAGCTTGAAAAGGCTGGCCAGGACTACACCGAAGAGCGCGAGCGCCTCAATCTCCAAATTGCTAAGGATCGTGAACTTCTCCAGGAGGCCGACGTCAAACTCGAGTCGGCGAACGCTGAACTAGTGCAGCTCCGCCAAAGACGCGATAATTGCACCAATGAGTTGACCCGGATCCATAGCCACATTTTACGTGAGTTTCTTTTCCTTCTCCGGCATATTTCTCCGGGTTATCTCACATGTCTTTTCATTACTTGCTTCTCTTGTCCTGTTTTTAGGCAAATTTCCAGAGGGTACTCCCATTGCGAGCGCCGCTGTTGCCAATTTCCGCCGAGAGAGGGTACTCCCATCGCTCCTGACGGTGAGGACATTCCCTATGACATGGAGGACCTGTTGGTTAGCCTGTCATCTCGCGTGGAAATCATCAAGAACTACGGCAAAGATCTCCTCGACGTTTCAGTCCGGGTCTTCAACACGTTCTGGCCTGGCGAGGACACTCCGGAGAGAATCACAATCCTTGCTGAAAAGCTGACAGAGATCGAGACCCAACTCGACCTTTGGAGGGAGTCCGCTGGACGTGCTGCAGCTGAGACCGTTCTTCACCACATACTCACGTGGTATGAGAAGATCGATCTCAGCCTCCTGACGCGCCTACGCACCGGATCCAAGTGGACCAATGACCCGGAATGGGTAGCTCGGCGCCATGCCTGTGCCCATAACCTCATTGAATATGCTCCCATTCATGAATGGACTGAGGGTCCGAGCTTCCTGGAAGCCGCTGGTGACGAAGAGGTCAAAAATGTTGAAGATGGTTCGGACGAGGATGGAGAGGACGACGCCTCGGATATCGAAGAAGGCGAAGATGACGCCAAACTTCCTCCTGCTGCTGCTCCTTGAGTAAAGACACTTGAAAACTTATCAGATCCCCGGTATGCCGGCTGGAATTGTATCCCGTACTCATGTGATATTTTGCTACTAAATTTGTATGCCGGATTAACTTGGGCGTAGTCCCCGGGTTTCACTTTCTTGTTCGTCCAATCTTCTGGCTCGGTTCGTGTCTACCTTGATTCGGTTTTAATCCTGTAGGAGGACGACTAGAAAGCGACCGAAAGAGATTCCTGGCGACTGGAAGCTGGAGGCCTAGAAGTGTAGATAGGCCCAGTCAGATTAGGTCAAATCCTCTGAAGGCTTAACTGATTCGGTTGTAATCCTGTAAACCCTAGCGAGGTACCCCCTATATAAACCTCCCTAGGGTATTCTCAGTACTCACATTCCATCATACACCCCATCCTAGCGACTCGCTGCCTAGCCACCGAGCTCGCCACCCTTGTAACTCACTCGCCAATAATACAATCTAGCAGGAGTAGGTCCTTACCCTACGCGGGGAGGGGGGGGGGCGAACCTTGGTAAATCCCAATCTCGCACCACAGATGGCGACTCGCTCTTGCCCCAAATCCTTCCAATCGCTACCCCTGGTAGCGACTGCCATGGTCATTCCCACGACAAATATAGAAATAGTTCGTATGGAGAATTATCCCACTTCATATGAATAAGCCATGAGTAGCCCTCACTCATCTAAGTGGCTGGATGCCATGAAATATGAGATGAAATCGATGAGTACCAACGAAGTTTGGGACTTGGAGGAAATTCCTAAAGGAGCCAAAACAGTAGGCTGCAAATGGGTCTACAAAACAAAATATGACTCTAGAGGGAATGTAGAAAAGTATAAAGCACGACTTGTGGCAAAAGGATTTACACAAAGAGAAGGGGTAGATTACAATGAGACATTTTCTCCAGTCTCATGTAAGGATTCCTTCAGAATCATAATGGCATTAGTTGCACATTTTGATTTAGAGCTGCATCAAATGGATGTAAAGACGACATTTCTAAATGGGGATTTAGAAGAAAGTCTCTACATGAAACAACCCAAGGGTTTTATCATGGAGGGCAAGGAAGATATGGGATACCGCCTAAAGAAATCCATTTATGGATTAAAGCAAGCTACTAGACAGTGGTATCTAAAGTTTAATGAGACCATTAAGAAATTTTGGATTTAAAGAGAATCTTGAGGACAACTGCGTTTATGCAAAGTTTAAAAGTGGGAGATATATTTTCCTAATTATGTATGTGGATGACACCTTGCTTGCTAGCAGCGATGTCAGTCTACTACTAGAAAAAAAAAGTTCTTGTCCTCAAATTTTAATATGAAAGATCTTGGTGAAGCTTCATATGTTTTGGGCATAGATATTCATCGAGATAGGACAAATGGGATTCTAGGATTATCGCAAAAGGCATACCTAGAGAAGATTCTAAAGAAATACAGTATGCATGCGTGCAATGCCACACCTGATCCTATAGTCAAGGGTGACAACTTTGGGAAATTTCAATGGCCCAAGAGTCAATACGAGATCGATCAAATGAAAGCAGTACCATATGCTTCGGCTATTGGAAGCTTGCAGTATGCACAAGTGTGCACTTGCCCTGACTTAGCTTTTATCACCGAGGTACTCGGTAGATATCAAGAGAATACAAGCATAGAGCACTAGAAGATGGTAAAGAAAGCATAGTGTTATGCGCAAGGCACAAAAGACTACATGTTAACATATAGAAGGTCTGATTCCCTAGAGATAAGAGGGTATTCAGATGCAGATTTTGCGGGAGACAGAGATGATAGAAAATCTATGACTGGATATGTCTTCACTCTCGCAGGCGGGGCTATTTCGTGGAGAAGCTCCAAACAGTCAATAGTTGCATCATCCACGATGTATGCAAAATTTATAGCATGTTATGATGCCACGAGGCAGGCGGTATGGTTAAAGAAATTTATACCCAACTTAAAAGTGGTAGATTGCATTGACAAGCCACTAAATATGTTCTGTGACAACCAGCCCGCAGTATTCTATACTCACAACAACAAGTCGAGTAATACTTCCAAACCAATAGAGATAAAGTATTATGTTGTGAAGGATAAAATTCAGGATCACACTATAAGTCTCGAGCATATAAGTACAAAGGATATGCTTGCGGATCCGCTAACGAAAGGCTTACCACCCAATGTGTTCAAGGAACACTTAGCCGCCATGGGTTTAAGGGAAAGCCCATGATTTCTGGAACATAAGAGGCCCAAAAGGAACATAATTTGTTTCAAAATAGAGAAGTATATTGTAGCTGTCTGATTCGATCGGTAATAGCTGTCTGATTCTATCGGCAATTGAGCTGTGACGATGAAACATGCTCTATGTACTGATCAGTGATGAAACGAGTAAAGTATAAAGTGTAAAGTTAAAAGTAAAGTTGATTTCAAGGGGGAGAATGTTAGATTGATCGCTCCCTGATCGAGCCCAACGGCTCGACGGACCCTTTTGACTCGCGCCCTAATCGGAGGCGCCCAACCGTACACTGGTTGGTGGACCCCTGTCACAGCGCTATATAAAGGGTGGGGGGGCCGGCGACATAGGTTATGAGGTTCGACTGCGCCACAGACCCCACCGACAAACCCTCTACCGATCTAGGGTTAGCGCTTAGCGACGGGAAGCTCTGCCGCCGCCGCCTTTTGCCCACGCACCCCACGCTCTCGCCGTCACCCCTCTTCCATGGCCAACGGCTCGAGCTCTTCGTGCCAGAGCGAAGGTACTACTCCTCCCTCTCTCTCTGTGTGTCTAACCCATCCTAGTTGTATTGGTTTATAGATAGATAGACAGATACTACCGAATAGATCTACACCCAGTAGATCTAGCAATGTAACACATAATCCTCTGCCCATGAGGAACCGTGATTCACCACGTCTCTAAAGCCTCGTTCTACCGGCGACAACGTGAACCGGTGACTACAGAACGTAATTAGAGCAAATACGATAGGGTACAGTCAACTGACTAAAAGAGATAAAAGATTATAGTTTTGATGATGTGGAGGAGAGATAAAAGGAGAGAGAATGTAAACGGGCTGTAAGTTAGGAGCCGGCTCTAGCACGTGCTTCTAGACAGTTTGTGGGAGTGAAATGTGAGCTACATATTAGTTAAGTAATAGCCTTCTAACTATTGTATAAGTGGACTATAGGACTTGCTATAGATGACATGTCACTTTCTTATAGCCAACAACCGACTATATTATTGAACTTGCTCTTAGGCTGGTCATAGTGGTAGTATCATAATACTAGTATCATGCATATGATACTAGTATAGTGCATGGTATCATATGGTAGTATCATACTAGTACTATATTTAATGATTTATAGAATATCAATGCAAAATTATGTACAAGGTTTATTTGCATGGAGATTTTTTATTTTACGTGCTATGATAGGTATCTATCTATAATACTCTAACCATCTCTTTTTCATTAATTGTTGTGCTATATCAGATTTTTACCAATATGGCGTACATGATAACTACGGTGGATCGAGAGATCGCTGCCCGTTTGCCTCTCTCCCTCGCGTCTCGCTATGCTGGAATTATCTTTGTAACCCGAGATCTTTCTTGAAGAACTCCCAACAGAGATTAATGACGGCAATGATGGATACTTGCATGGGTTCGTAGTAAATACAAAATTATGAAGTACAGTACTAGTATAAGTATGTACGACATACTACTAGGTGGTGTATCGTCAGTGCTCCCGTAAAAAGAAGGCCATGGTCATAGTCCGCGTTAGTTCCCATGCTGGCTAATAATATGTGGCCACGTAGACATGCATGTGTTGGTCGTCGGTACAACCAACGGGATCTAGCTATACGTGGTTGAACCAACATGCACCTTCCAAAGACTGCAGGAGAGATGAGGTGGTTAGAAACTGAGAATACGCGCTCGATCGATCGTGAGGCTCGCTCATCCACCATTTTCACTAACAATATAATGTTATCTTAGTAAGTGGAGTGGAGCTGTAAGCAACAAGCTATCTTAGATCGATCGGGCATACTAGTACGCACTGTTCAAATATTACTGGTCACGCGTTTAGAAAAAAATCCAAGTTTATTCGTATGTGTACGAAGAGTCAACGAGCTGTGTATAATCTACCAAAACAGAAACATCAGATGTTTCTTTTTCTTGAAACCGACATCAGATGTTTTTGAAATGCTAAGCTGCACAGATTCGAGCACTAATAACACAAATACTCCCTCCGTCTAGAAATATAAGACGTTTTAGTTTTATAAAACGAATGTATTCAGAGTAAAACAATAAATACATTCTATTCACAAAGCTAAAATATCTTATATTTTTAAAGAGAGGGAGTATGTTCAGAGCATGAAACACGCATAGACATATTAGCTTAACTGCGTGAATAGAATAGATATGGATTTGTGTATTTGGATTTGGTTGAAGGGAAGATACTATAGGAGTGCTAGAAAGAATAGCATCTACTCCCTCCATCCGCAAATAAGTGTACATCTAGCACTCAAGATTTATCCCAAAAAGAATGTACATCTACATTATCAAATCAGTTAATAAATACAATTAGCTTCTCGTTATCACACCCTCACTTCATCCTCCAATCTCAATTCTTTTCCTCTAGATCATCCATCAATCCTCATTCTCCTCTTTTATTTATATTAGTGAAGGCTCATAAAAGAAGAGAGAGAACTAATTCGACTAGTATTTCCTAGATGTATACTTATTTGCGGACGGAGGGAGTAATGAAGAAGGAGATGTGATTGCATTTGGACTATTCAAATAGCATGTCTTGGCTGTGCTTTCTTTTCCACTAAAAGCTTAGAAAAGGCACACAAATAAGTTCAAGGAAAAGGACCCCTGAAAGAAAAAAATTCTGAAGCACAAATCCTATACACATCAACCTTGACTAAAAATGGCAGGCCGTATGAACTTTTTGATAATATATCCATAATTTTATGTGTTAAATAAAAATTGATATGCATCCAATTTCTTTCGAATTATAACTGCACAACAAGTTTTCTGTGAATTAGAAAATAGTACCACAAGCTATGATTAATCCAAGTAATTAACACTAAAATCAGAAGATAAATTGCAACAATGTTTGTGCCATAGTGAGTTCCATACACACAAACAATACACAACTTCACTTAGCCCTTTCTTTTCTGGTTTAACATCGTATTTAGAGATCCAGCGTCCACAAAGAAATACTACTACCCCTGTTCGAAAATACAGAGTATATGATCCTCCCTAGAAACCATGCAATCAAACATTTTTTATTTTGAATGCCAATATGTAAAAAGAATTATTAGATTGATAGGGTGACAAATATTATATTATTATTAGATTTACCATGAAAAATTATTTCCATAATATAGAATTGCATAATTTTCACTAACATATACATATGGAATTGTCAAAGATACATACTGAATACTATGCCAGTGTACGTAATATCATCTACATATGAGCGGAGAGGGAGTATATCTTAGGTGGTAATAAGCAATGCCTTTTTAAGGCTTTGGACTTAGCTATGGATAGGACACACAATATTGGGTTTTCAATGTAACATTCTAATTATCTTATATCTAGGCAAGCAAATTAGGTATCAATCTACCGTTAAGACCTTTATGCTTATTTATGTTTAATGAAGAATGTGTAAAATGCAAATAAGCCATGCCTTGTACTTTATAAAAACACCCTTGTCGGGGTTTTGATTCCCGGTCGTAAATTTGCATGTAGGTGTGGGGGGCTTGTGACCTCGGTCCGATAGGCAAACCACATCAGACACCCACGAGTTTATACGGGTTAAGGCACCAAGACGGATTGCCGGTAACAACCTTACTTCCCGTGGGTTTGTATTGATTGGAGTGTGAGGTGCTCAGTGTATTTGGATGGGGTTGTTGCCTTCTCGGGAAGCCAGAGAGCTCTGTGTCTCCTCTCTAGGAGGAGGTGCGGCTCTGAGTGGGTTGTGAAGTATGAATATGTGATCTCTCGACCCCCTCCTCCCCCCTCCTCCCAGGAGGTGGATCTGCTACTAATATGGAGGGCCATGGCCTCACTGTGTGGGTTGCCATGGCCACATATCCCTTTTGGATAAGGTCCTAGATGTCTTGTACACGGTTGCTTACACCGCATGGCGTGGCTGTGTGATGCATGTAAAATGCATACACGAACTTTATAGTTTGTTGTTACATATCATAATATATTTGTATAATATTAGTAGTTATTATCAATGTACTTAATGATTTTGGGGATTTTTCTAAACAACCTCCTCTCCTCTGGCAGAAAACACCTTCTGTTAGTATTTTTGACATTACATGAGCTACGTGACTCCAAAAAGGGCAAGGTCAGAGAGCACGCTTTGAAATTTTCGACGAGCATCTAGCGGGGCAAAGGAGGTCACCAAGAGCTTAATGGGTTGGGAAAGATTCCCAATGGCGTGGCATCCTACCTAGGCCGCACCACCTACCCTATTTCTCACCTTGTTGCTCGGATACCGTCGATTCCACCACCGTCCTCTTCGTCTTGACCTAAAACATTTTATAAAAAGGGTCCCCGACGCTATCTCAGAACAGACAGAGGCAGAGACCAAAAAACACATAAACAGAGAGTCTGCAAGCTATCGCCGACAGAGATCAGAGGGCAGAAACTGAAGGGTTCCGTAGCAGAAACCATTTTTTCCTAACGACAGGAACACCATAGCCAAGATCTATCTATGCTGATGTAAAGTAATGAGAGGGGTTCGGTGTTCATACCCTTGAAGACCGAAAGCGGTTAACGTTTCATGAGAAACATGGATGATAGAGTTGTACAACGTAGCTGGCCTCAAGGTCGTGTAGACATCCAAGCTCCAAGAACGACAATTGGTGGTGCCTCCGTGGCTTTGCACGCATCCGGTATAGAGACGTCCCCCGGGCTCAGGTCCAACTAAACAACATAATAAGATTGATCCGGACTATGAGTCCAGGAGCACGACAACATGCGTATGGTGGAGAAACCCCTATCCCCGTATGTTTGTTCCTACTTGGGAACCACACATGAGAGAGTGGGAAAGAGATAGGCAAAGCCAATTGATGGGATGATTTGAGGGAGATGGGTGCGCCTCTATTTATAGATGGAAGGGAGGCACCACAACAAGGGAGGAGGTAGGGTGGTACTATTTGAAGGGGTTCCATGGCAGAAAAATTTCAACGACAGAACGCAACTAGCCAAGATCTATCTACGAGTAAAGTTGTAACAGAGGAGGTTTAAGTAACATATCCTTGTAGACTGAAAGCATTTAACATTCCGAGAGGAAGGTGGATGAAGTAGCCGATGCCGTAGCCATCCTCAAGGTCATGAAGCTCCTCACAAGTCACCCCAGGTCCTAGCACGAACAACACCGGTGCCACTAATGGCAGAACCTCCGAGGTTTCACACACGTATGGTGTACGATGAGGACTTTCGACCTCTGATCCCTGCTAGGGTTGCAAAAATATATCTTCGGCTTAGAATCCCTGTAGCACCTCCTTGTGCCGCAACGAAGTCCCCCCTTTGCGCCCAGATCCCCAACAGGGAGCCGCGGTTGCAAGAGAGAAAGAGAGAGATTACTTCTCTAAGGAAATTGCCTTAGAGAAATATTGGTGTGTTTATTCCCACCCAATGCCCCATATATATATAGGGGAAAAGATAATACATCCTTCCCTAAAGTCCCGGGGCGGGACTCATAGTCAAAGGAAAAAGGAGAGGAGCTGCTTCCGGGTGAGCTGCCACCGGCGGCCGAGTGGGCCAACTGAGCTGGTCTAGCAACAACGCAGCAGCAGGCCCCAGCTGGGCTGGCCTCCTGCACGAGCACGAGTGGCCCAGGGAGCAGCAGCCGGGTGGGACGGCCAATGGCACAACGCTACATCACACTCGCACCCCCACCTCCGCGCGTTGTCGCCCGTGAGGGCTGGCCGGCAGCAGACCACTGAGCGGTGCCCAGCTGCTGCCTGCCCACGCGGTAACTGTCGTTGCCCGCTGACTGTATGGGCCGCCCAGGGCCCACTAGCGGTTGTGTCTTGTGCTCCGGGGTGGCTTCCCTTCTGGGATGTTTCCCTCCAGGGATTCAGCCCAGTATAGGAAGTTGCTCCATAATAAAATATTTATTTAATATATTAATGCATAATTAATATATAAATACATATTATTAGTCCTTATTAATCTGAAATCATATTTTTGGCTTTTCCTTTCTACGGAACCATTTCGGATTCTCTTCGGAACTTTTCTGGCATTCTCTTTTCGGAAAAATTATGAAAATCTTTATCTTTCATACTTCGTTGATTCCTCTCTACCAAAAGATCTACATTGGTCATCATACCCTTAATGTGGTACCCCTACAGTATGGGAACATCACATACATGATTGAGATCTCTCTTGAATCAATGATTATTAGCGGGACCGGGATGCCCATAATGAGCCCTGTGCATTCCACGAGAGTGTTGTCGTTTAAACCTTAAACATTGAGTCCAATTCGCTTTGTTTCTTCGATACATGATATATTCGAGATCTGATCATCGATATCTAATACCTTGTTCAATCTTGTTTCCGACCAATGTAGTTTTACTCATTCCGTGATATTCCATCCCTGTGACCCTGTCACATATTGCGCAACATTTATGGATGTAATCTCATGAGTGGGCCCAGTGTATATTCTTGTCACGCAGGTGAACAATTCCCGATCTTGATGCATAAGCCTCAACTATTCATGTGGAATACCTAACATACACCTTTATAGCCACCCTGTTACTAACATGACGTTTGATGTAGTCAAAGCAGTCTCAGGAGATAGTGATTAATATGCTCTCACAACCAAAGAAGAAGGACACTATGTTTGTACTATTGCAACGATGAACATGTGACTTGATCATGTTGCAATACATATAGATTAGGGTAATGTCCACCACATCATTCATCAATAATGTGACTCTATTGTCAGTTGGCATAAATGTACCATGACCAAGAAACCTCGATCATCAGCTGCCCAATGGACTAGTATAACTAGAGGCTACTAGCGACCCTGGTTGTTTTATATCACACGTGTATCAATGTTTCCGCTTGATACCGTTATAGCATGATATAAACCTATTATGAACTAATGATATATGATAATAACCACCTTTTATTATTTTCCTCTAGGGCATATCTCCTTTAGTCTACCACTTGCACTAGAGTGAAAATAATCTAGTTACATTATTACTAATCATGAAACTACATCACATGTATTTTCCTTGATCATGGGTGCTTATGGAAAACCTTTTCTGTCTATGATCCATTTTACCATATCCTTATGTTCTTTGCAAATCAAAAATGTCACCTCATTTGGACATTTATCACATAATGTGCCGAAGTTTGTTTTTAGCGATAGAGTTAGACTTATGTTTTCAAGTACCCTCGTGATGGCCGATCAGTCACATCGAACTTTCACTGTTGTCATGTATGTTCTATAAAACATACTCAGCTGAAGTGAAACTTCTTTTAAGCCAAAACAATTTCACTGGTCATTTCCTAAATATCCATATGCTTCTTTATCTATGTATATTCTAACTGAGATTGCCTTTTAATTGCAATTCTGTCATCCAACCCGACTCTTCACAGTTTAGGGGCAAGCTTTAACTTAGGTCTAGTGGTTTATTCAAGAAAGAACTCTTTCTTTTTAAACCACAGACTATGGGTCTCATTGTATCGAGTATATAGTATGGTTATATGAAATATTCTGTGACCAAGGAACAATGGATGTCACACATAATTGTTATTTAACCACTATTATCTGCACTAAGCTCCAACTCAATGTTTCTTTCTAGTTTCTACATTGTGCGATTATGAGCTCTTTCAGAATCTAAACCAGACATTTTGAACTCTTTTAGCATCTATTTTCTGAAACATTCCGATAGTAATGTTCATGAAACATATCAATATGTCTAAATAGATTTAATGTTGTGTTTAATGTTTCATTCAAATTTCATTCATCGAATGTACTATACGATTGTTGTTACGCTCCCTCTCAAAATGACATCTCATATGATATGAAGATTCCTCTTAACACCTACTCATAACATGCCACATATATTATGGCTAGCAAACTACTTATCTCCCACTCAATTTCATCAAAATACAATACTTCTCGATATTTTGGCAAATTCCAAAATATTTGATCATATATCAACTCGAGAATTCTCACCACGATATATCTAGCATTTGTCCGATTTACGAAATCTTGCCTCCTGTATCAATTACAACCTTTCTTTAATCCTAGATTAAAGATCTCGCAATTTTGACAATCATGCAAATACTGATCTAATAGTCTCAACTACTAGATTTATGGTTCTTGATTATAACTCGTACTCACGCTTATTTTTAGTTCATAGGTATGCCTCATTTAAGGACAAGTGAATCAATATAACTCTATAGCAGCAGAATACACTACTGAATCCTACTTTTCTGAGTAAATGCATCTATTGAAACTTCATGATCTTAATCATTGGTTGTCCTTTTAATTTATAGAGTTCGGTTTCTGGAACAAATTCCGTTGTGCTACTCTGATAATTTGAAAGGTAAGGTCTAATACCGCATTTTAAACTTTCGCTCCATTCTACTAAGATTTCCATGAGAAAACTTTCTCTAGAAATACCACACCAGACAATACAAGTTTTTCCTTGCTTTGGTTTTAGTATGGAAATTGTATTCACAATTACTTTGAGAATACTCTACAAATCCTATTTATTCGCAACAAATTCGATTCTATCGAAGTCTCCAAAAACTCGAACTTGCCATAACACTTATGGTGTTGTTTCCACAAATCATTGGATGTTCCTTATGAGTGTTTGCTATTTCTAGTGCTAATTCTAAATGTTGCTTAGGTTTTAGAAAAAGATCAGATCAAGACCATAAGTATCTAATACCGTGTGATTACGAGGTATAGACATATCAACACACTTTGATGTGTCCTGACTTCCTAATTTACGAATCAATTTCATAAGTCTTAATGCCACAAATTTAATTTTGAATACTTAGTCATTTTGATCAAATCTCCAGGACTTTTGTATTCACCTTTATTCTTGAATAGTGATGGCTCAATGCACGGCGCCCAGAAAAGTTCTGGTGCGTGGTTGATGTAGAGCTCGTTGGGAACCCCAAGAGGAAGGTATGATGAGCACATCAGCAAGTTTCCCTCAGTATGAAACCAAGGTTTAATCGAACTAGTAGGAGCAAGGAAACACCCCAAAGGTGTTAGTAGCTGAGCTTTGGCAGGGCGCACTACCGGTGCTAGTAGCAACATGGAGACCTACACAACACAACCACAAAACTTTGTCCCCAACTTGCGATGAGGTTGTCAATCTCACCGTGTTTTGCGGAAAACAAAGGATTAAACGTATCGAATGGAAAGAAGTAAAAGTTTGCAGAAAGTAAACACAAAGAAGTAAACAGTTTATAGATTGTATGTAAAAGACAAGGACCAGGATCCATAGTTCACTAGAGGTGGCTCTCCTTAAGATAGATAACATGATGGGTGAACAAATTACAGCGGGGCAATTGACAAACACCGAGTAAGCAATACATGCATATACTAATCATCTTGACTCATTTGAGACTTGATTGGTCATTACAATATTATACATAGACCGCCATCCAACTGCATCTATAACTAATAATCCACCTTCAGGTTATCATCCGAACCCCCTCCAGTATTAAGTTGCAAGCAACAGATTATTGCTTTACGAACTGCGTGTAAAGTAAACAATACGATTGTTCTATGAACAAAGGATTGTTGGTTTCTCCCTAGTAGCAACAGCACATCTAGTACCTTAGAGATTTCTGTCACTTCCCCAGATTACCAGAGGCATGAACCCACTATCGAGCATAAATACTAACTCTTGGAGTTGCTAGCATCTACTTGGCCAAGATAGCTACTAACAACGGAAAGCATGCAAGATCATAAATAACAAAGACATAATAGAATCAATAATCAATCTGAAATAGCATCTCAATATCCATTGGATCCCCGCAAACACAACATGTATAATTACAAATAGATGATCTTGATCATGAACGGAGCTCACAAGATCTAAACATGAAAGCACAAAGGAGGAGAACCAGCCATCTAGCTACTACATGGATCCGTAGTCCAAGGATGAACTAATCACGCATCACACCGGAGGCTTGCATGGTGATGAAGAAGGCCTCCAGGGTGAATTCCCCTCTCCGGCAGGGTGCCGGGAAGAGCTTTAGATCCCTCCCGATCTAGGGATGGAGATGACGGCAGCTATAGACTCTTTCGTGGATTTTTGATCGGGTACTTAGGTTTTACGTCCCGAGGGCATCTTATAGGCGGAAGGGGAGACCGAGGGGGTGCCAGGGCTGGCCTCACCACCCCCTGGCGTGGGCCAGGCTGGGCCGCGTGGCCAGGTGGTGTGGTGGCCCCCTGGCCCCTCTCCGTCTCGTACTCTGGCATCTGATGACTTCCGGAAAAATAGGCACTTTGCCTTTTGTCCCGTCCAATTCCGAGAATATTCATTTTCTAACTTTCCTGGAACCAAGAATAGCAGAAAACAGGCAGCTGGCACTGTGGCTCTTGTTAATAGGTTATGGAACATAAAAAATTATAGAAAGTGGATAAAACCAAGAAATCATATGAAAAGTACTTCAAAGTTGGAACAAAACACAAGAAAGTGGATAAAACCAAGCATGGAACATCAAAAATTATAGATACATTTGCAATGTATCAACATCCCCAGGCTTAACTCCTGCTCGTCGTCAAGTAGGTAAGTGATAAAAAGAAAGAATAATTTTTGAGGTGACATGCACCATCATAAACTTGATCAAAGTATTTGTAAAACATTCAAAGCTGGGATCATAGCACTTCAATCATAACATGAAAGACAAGGTTCTAGCAATAAGACAAAGAAACTAAGATGCAACATGAAAAGGCACAAACAAAAGATTCATGAATAACAATGCTTTGCAAGACGTTTGTTTGTTTCACATAAAGAAAACATAGCATAATAACTCTCAGCTTGTCCCTCATAGAGTAGCAAATATAAATGCATAGGACACCTTCAAAGTACATAAGAGTGACTAGATACAAATAGTTTAAAACAAGCAATATCAAGTTATGCATCAATCAAC
This sequence comes from Avena sativa, assembly GCA_916181665.1. Taxonomy (NCBI): domain Eukaryota; kingdom Viridiplantae; phylum Streptophyta; class Magnoliopsida; order Poales; family Poaceae; genus Avena; species Avena sativa. The sequence continues at coordinate 533,268,841 of OV702289.1, read as the reverse complement.
TAGTCTTGGGACAATGCACATAGAACTAAGAATGGCCACTATGCTCTCAAAGTAGGTGCATGAAGATAGAAGGTGGAGACTCAATATAATGGTGGAAGAAAGGCCTTCATAGAAGGAAGCAGTGATTCAAGTCTCATAAAAAGCTTCCAAAAATTATGGTACTTATAGCTTTCAGCTCTCATTGCCCCTATCATAAGCATCTTGAAGTGATTAAGGTTAAAGTGAACAAACTATGGTGTACATGCTTGACGAAGTATAAGTCAGAAATCTCATGTCCCTTGTATACGAGGGCCGCTCCTCATGCTACTCAAGTTTAGTCACTGGTAAGTTCTTGTCATCGTAAGTACATGTGTATCATAGAGAACCGCCAACGGGGTACCCCTTGCCCGATGATACGGAAGAATCCCCATATCAAAATGACAAGGCAAACAGACAACGAGCATCTCAGCAATCTTCTTATTTACCATGGGAATATGGTGCTTTATTCTCTCTTTCCTCTTTTCATAATCTCTTTTTTTCTTTTTTCTCTTTTTTCTCAATATAGGACTCTTTTTTTATAAGAAGAATGCTTCATAGACAGCTCATTATGGTTACGCTGCAGGTTTCCACCATGTCAGCATGGATTAGACCAGCGGCCCAGGCGTTTCTCTAACACATATACATAACTCCATGGACTTACAAGCTCCCCTTTCATTTCACACCGACGACATCCATATATACAAAAGAGCATGATATCAACTAGGTACAAGTACCAAGTGCAATGTTGAAAGCGTTCCCCATGAAAGCATGGTTCTGCTAATTCCCAACAAATAAGTGCAAGCATATACAACATAGACGACATAATGGTTCAAGTTTATTAAGGGCAAGAAAAGTAAAGTGTGCCATCAAGTTTGTGAGAGCTTTAATCACTAGTTTTCTCATAACAAGTTTAATTTGGAAGGTAAACAAAAGCATGAATATACTTGGAATAGCATAAGCTAGTAGGTAGGTATGGTGGACTCTTTGGAATAACTTGGCTTAGGGAGTTGGATGCATGAGTGGAACTCATACTTTGTTGTGGAGGCTAGCAAAAGACTGGGAGCGACAAACTAAGAGAGCAATAATGGACATAATCATGCAGAGCGACAAAACATCATTGACCTAAGCACAAAGTGATACTACAAGTTGAAACCTAAAGGATCATAAAGGCTATGGTGACTTGAGATAGTCATAACATGGTGTGATCATGCGCCAAGTCAACCCAAATAAAGCATCAAAGGAGAATACCACTATACTATGCTTTAATATGCTAAAACAACGCATGATTCATCCAAGGCACATTAAGCAATCTCAATTGTTTATAACAAGTAATGCTACAGCAAAGAATACTAAGAATAAAGCCAAAACAATATTGATGACCCACAAGTATAGGGGGTGTATCGCAGTATTTTTGATAAGTAAGAGTGTCGAACCCAACGAGGAGCAGAAGGTGCTGGCTAGTGGTATGGATCAGGAATTCTCTGCAAATACTTAGCAAACGGATTTTTAGGGGTTTTCGATAAAGCAAGTAAACAAAGTACGAGTAAATAAAAGACAGTAGGAATAAATGCAGCAAGTGGCCCAATCCTTTATGCAGCAAAGGACAAGCCGGTTGTATTTCTATAGATGACCAAACGTTCTCGAGGACACATGGGAAGACTGTCAAGTGCTTTCGCTTCATATAGTCGATTAATCTTCTCTAGCTTGCAAAGTGTTGTGTGGGTGAACCTGTGCTAATGTACCGTCCCATCCAAGACTTAATACATACTTGTGATTAAACCCCCTTGCAAACATCCGTAAGTACAAAAAAGTAATTAAGGTAAAACCTAACCATAGCTTTAAACTCTAAGACTTAATACATACTTGTGATTAAACCCCCTTGCAATCATCTGTAAGTACAAAAAAGTAATTAAGGTAAAATCTAACCACATCTTTAAACTCTAAGACCCTTACGTCCCTTGTGCAATGGTTTCCTAACGGGGGTTCAGGTTTCTGTCACTCCGGCAACCCCTACGATTAGTAGCCAAATACACAATGCATTCCCCTAGGCCCATATAGGTGAAGTGTCATGTAGTCGACGTTGACATGACACCACTAGAAGAAGTACACCACAACTTAAATAACAATCTATTGAATCTTTCTCAACACAACTCCACTACTAACAACAAGACTTCTCCCATGTCCTCAAGAACAAAACGAACTACTCACAAGACATCATATGGATCATGATCAGAGATGGAATAATGATGTATAACAATCTGAACATAAACAATAATTCAATGGTTCACTCAATAGCATCAACTACAAAGAGTAATCAACACCGGGAAAGTTTCCCCTATGAACTATGCAAGCTTCAACCAATTGTTACAGCAATATGGAGATGGTGATGAGGGTGCTGATGGTGATGATGGTGGTGGTGATGATGATGATGGTGGTGGTGATGATGATGATGATCCCGATGAAGTCCAGCTTGATGGTGGTGTTGATGGCGACGATCTCCCCTCTTCGGGAAGGAATTCCCCCATCAGAAATCTGTCTGCCGGAGAGATCTTTCTCTCTCGGTGTTTTCCTCCCCGCAGAGGCGGCAGAATCTTTTTGTGGTCGCTCCCCGAGTCTTAGGGTTTCGGGAGGAAGATATACGCCAGAGGGGAGAGGCTGGAGTGGGTCAGGGTGGCCACACAACTCCCTGGCGTGGCCTAGGCCTGCCCACGCCATGGGGTGATGTGGGCCCCCTGTGGCCCACCTCCACTCCATCTTCTAGCATCTTGAGTCTTCTAGAAAAATAGAATTTTCCGTATATTTTCCCGGATTTTATGATCTTCGCGAATTTTTCCTCCAAACAGCACCTTTTCCATCAGAATCCTGACTGCAGCGGTCCATGCTCCAAAAGTCATCAAACATGCCAAAACAGATGAAATAACATAAGTATCACCTCTCAATACGAAATATATCAATGAATAATAGTGAATTAAGACATAGAATAGTGATGCAAAATGGACGTATCAACTCCCCCCAAGCTTAGACTTCGCTTATCCCCAAGCGAAACTGAGCTCAATAAACATGACCTCAAGTTTATGTAGTGAAGAGTCGATAAAAGAATACAGACAAGAAGCATCACATTCATCAAATACATAGATCATAATAGAAGTCAACTCACTATTATACAACTCAACTTGCAATGAATAAAGGAAACACAATAAAGATACACAAAGTGAATCATCATTGGTAATGGCAAACTTAGCTCTTGGTCGAAGAATAGTTGATAATTTGCTGAGTTCACAAATAGCTGGTTTTCAAAGAAAGCTTTCAAAGTAGTAAACTTCAAGATAAGAGCAATGTGCAAAACAAGGAACATAAGAAACATGAGTGAATAAATCACCATATGAATGAATGAAACACATCAACTCAAAATACTTGCTGAGATAGAAGGGAATAGGTTTACTGACTCAACTACAAAGTAAAAGAAGGGCCCTTCAAATAGGGAAGCAGGGATTGCAAGTCTCATAAAGAGCTCCCAAAAATTATGATGCTTACTAGCTTTCAGCTCTCATTGCCCCTATCATAGGCATCTTTAGGTGATTAAGGTTAAAGTGACAAAACTAAGAGGATATGCTTGACAAGTTATAAGTTGAAATCTCAAGCCCCTTACTTATGAGTACCAATCCTCATGCTACTCAACTTCAGTCACGAGCAAGCTCTTGTCATTGTAAATATATGCGTATCATTGAGAACCGCCAATGGGGTACCCCTTGCACATGACACATGAGCTATCCCATAATCAAAATGACAAGGCAAGCAGACAGTGAGCATCTCAGCGATCTTTTTATTTGCTATTTGCATAGGTTTTTATTGAGGATGCTTCATAGAATGCTCACTATAGTTATGCTGCAAGTTTCCACCATGATTAGGCATGGCTTAGGCTAGCGTCCCAGGCGTTTCTCTAACACACATATAAACTCCATGATCTTACAAGTTCCACTTTTATTTCACACCGCCGGGATCCATAAGCAAAAGAACATGATATCAACTAGGTACAAGTACCAATGAAGTGTTGAAAGCGGTCCCCATGATACATGGTTCAGCTATCTTCAACTCATAAAGCGCAAGAATATACGCAACAAAGAAGGACCCAATGGTTCAAGTTTATTAAATGCAAGAAAATAAAGTGTGCCATCAAGTTCGTGAGAGCTTTAATCACTAATTTTCACATAACAAGTTTAATTTGGAAGGTAGATAAAACAAGAATTTACTTGGAATAGCAATATTGCTAATAGGTAGGTATGGTGGACACAAATGGCAAAGGTTTTGGTTTTAAGGAGGTGGATGCACGAGAAGAATTCCCTCTCAGTACAGGTTTTTGGCTAGCAAGGCTGGGTAGCAAGTATAAGAGTTGAAGGAAACAAACAAACATACAAGTGATAAAGACAAACATGCAATCTTCCTTGGAAGCACAAAAGATCTTAACAAGAGAATACTAGACTTATGAGCAAATCAAGAAAGAAAGATGATGAAATTATTTTTCTCTCTAGTACTTCTATCTTTTTCTTTTCAACTCTAAAAAGGGTGTTGCTACTGACTGAGCCAGGTTTGCCAAAACCAACTGAATTAACTCAATGATCCCAAAGTGCTACCAATACTAACAACAAGATCAATCATATAACCACGAATTGAAAACTAACATAAGCTATGCAAAAGAGTGAATGATAGAACTTCTCATTAATATTCCATAACGGCAACTCACACCAAGGGATACATATCTAACGAGAGAGGGGACACTTCCATAATGCAAACCATACTACAAAATAACTCCTCTATTCATGATATGACTCTACTAATAAGGTAAAAAGATAGAAGATAGTGATATGATACCGCAACACTCCCCCAAGCTTGGAACAAACCAAGGGGATGCCAAACCTGATGACGAATTACTCCTTAGGTGGTGGTGGTATTACGCTCTTAGTTGATGTGAGGAAATCTTTCAGCATCTTGTGAAGCCTATTATTCTCCCATTGAAGCATGTACACCTTCCTCTTCAAGTCCCGGTACTTATCGCAGAACTCCTTAGTGACTCGTAGGGCTTCCATTGATGCAGGGCAAGAGACTAAAGGTGCCAGCCTCTGCTTGGGGTCTTGAAGATCCTCCTCCATAGGCTCCTTCCCTTTATCCTTGGCGGACACCATTGTGCTTATAAGCTTTCAAAGAGTATGTCCTGGCAGAAACAGATGGAAACAAAAACACGATGAAAATACAATATACAAACCTCGGAAGATCCGGGGGGTTATATATTACGAAGTTTCATATCAAAAAGGAAGGTACTGGGAGAAAACGAGTCGGAGGCGGAGTCCGGAGTGGCCTCACCTCCGGTTCCGTCCCTTTTTCGCTTCGTAGCTTTCCTCATTGACTGAAAACTGTAAAAATATAGTTGGATTGTATTTTCGCGGAACTTTTCTTACCAGAACTGTTACCTAGTTGGAAACAGACTCTGCAGGTCTCTCAATTTGGTATTAAGTGGATCCTTTCAGAGTAATCACTTGAATATCATCGATATCTTCATCTTCATATACTTATTACTTGAGTCATAAAACCTTTCTCTTCCTTATTACACCATTATCTCCACTTTCTGGAAATTTCTTTCACACAAAACTTCACACAGTTCTCATTAGCAACATTAATATAAGTGAAGTGATAAAACCTTTTGAGTCCAACTTCGACTGAAAACCGTCAAAACAAAAGTTACTGTAGCAACTCCTTTCGAAAACCCAAAAGCATTACTGTTGTAGGAACAGTAATATAAGGGTGCACTCCTATTATTGTTGTAGGAACTTCCATAAGCATTACCATTGTTGGGAGGATATGGCTTATAATTGTTGTTACCAAAATTGTTCCTATAAGCATTATTACCATAAGCATTGTTTCCAAAATTGTTATTTCTTATGAAGTTCACATCAACTTGCCCTTCTTGAGCAACTAAAGAAGCCAAAGGAACATTATTTGGATAAATATGGGCTTTCCCATTAACAAGCATAGACATAATAATATCAATCTGATCACTCAAGGAGGAGGTTTCCTCAACAGAATTTACCTTCCTACCTTGTGGAGCTCTCTTAGTATGCCATTCAGAATAATTAACCATCATATTGTCCAGAAGTTTCGTTGCAGCACCCAAAGTGATGGTCATAAAGGTACCTCCATCAGCAGAGTCCAATAGGTTCCTTAAAGAATAGTTCAATCCTGCATAAAAAGTTTGGATGATCATCCAAGCAGTCAGTCCATGAGTGGGACAATTCTTTACTAAAGATTTCATTCTTTCCCAAGCTTGAGCAACATGCTCATTATCAAGTTGTTTAAACTTCATTATTTCACTTCTCATGGATATAATCTTAGCAGGAGGGTAGTATTTTCCAATAAAAGCATCTTTACACTTAGTCCAAGAATCAATACTATTCCTAGTTAAGGAATTCAACCATTCTTTAGCTTTTCCTCTCAAAGAGAAAGGAAACAATTTCATCTTAATAATATCACCATCTATATCCCTATGCTTTTGCATCTCACAAAGTTCAACAAAGTTATTTAGATGGGAAGAAGCATCTTCATTACCAATACCAGAAAATTGTTCTCTCATAACAAGATTGAGCAAAGCAGGTTTTATCTCAAAGAAAGTATCTTCAGGCACATGTGGAGCAATAGGTGTGCTCATAAAATCATTGTTGTTGGTGCTAGTGAAGTCACACAACTTAGTGTTTTCAAGAGTAGTCATTTTTTTGTGTTTTCAAATAAGAAAGCAAACTAGTAAAACTAATTTTTTTGTGTTTTTGAATAACAAAACAAGCAAACAAAGCAAAAAGAAACTAAGCAAAAAAAATAACAAAGTAAAGAGATTGGTTATGAGGGACTCCCCTTGTGAAGATATCCTTGACTCCCCGGCAACGGCGCCAGAAAAATGCTTGATGGCTCAATGCACGGCGCCCAGAAAAGTGCTGGTGCGTGGTTGATGTAGAGCTCGTTGGGAACCCCAAGAGGAAGGTATGATGAGCACAACAGCAAGTTTCCCTCAGTATGAAACCAAAGTTTAATCGAACCAGTAGGAGCAAGGAAACACCCCAAAGGTGTTACTAGCTGAGCTTTGGCAGGGCGCACTACCGGTGCTAGTAGCAACGTGGAGACCTGCACAACACAATCACAGAACTTTGTCCCCAACTTGCGATGAGGTTGTCAATCTCACCGTGTTTTGCGGAAAACAAAGGATTAAACGTATCGAATGGAAAGAAGTAAAAGTTTGTAGAAAGTAAACACAAAGAAGTAAACAGTTTATAGATTGTATGTAAAATACAAGGACCGGGATCCATAGTTCACTAGAGGTGGCTCTCCTTAAGATAGATAACATGCTAGGTGAACAAATTACAGCGGGGCAATTGACAAACACCGAGAAAGCAATACATGCATATACTAATCATCTTGACTCCTTTGAGACTTGATTGGGCATTACAACATTATACATAGACCGCCATCCAACTGCATCTATGACTAATAATCCACCTTCGGGTTATCATCCGAACCCCCTCCAGTATTAAGTTGCAAGCAACAGATTATTGCTTTACGAACTGCATGTAAAGTAAACAATACGATTGTTTTATGAACAAAGGATTGTTGTTTTCTCCCTAGTAGCAACAACACATCTAGTACCTTAGAGATTTCTGTCACTTCCCTAGATTACAAGAGGCATGAACCCACTATCGAGCATAAATACTAACTCTTGGAGTTGCTAGCATCTACTTGGCTAAGATAGCTACTAACAACGAACAGCATGCAAGATCACAAATAACAAAGACATGATAGAATCAATAATCAATCTGAAATAACATCTCAATATCCATCAGATCCCCGCAAACACAACATGCAGAATTACAAATAGATGATCTTGATCATGAACGGAGCTCACAAGATCTAAACATGAAAGCACAAAGGAGGAGAACCAGCCATCTAGCTACTACATGGATCCGTAGTCCAAGGATGAACTACTCACGCATCACACCGGAGGCTTGCATGGTGATGAAGAAGGCCTCCAGGGTGAATTCCCCTCTCCGGCAGGGTGCCGGGAAGAGCTTCAAAGCCCTCCCGATCTAGGGATGGAGATGACGGTGGCTACAGACTGTTTCGTGGATTTTTGATCGGGTACTTAGGGTTTACGTCCCGAGGGTATCTTATAGGCGGAAGGGGAGACCGAGGGGGTGCCAGGGCTGGCCTCACCACCCCCTAGCGCGGGCCAGGCTGGGCCGCGTGGCCAGGTGGTGTGGTGGCCCCCTGGCCCCTCTCCGTCTCATACTCTGGCATCTGATGACTTCCGGAAAAATAGGCACTTTGGCTTTTGTCCCATCCAATTCCGAGAATATTCATTTTCTGACTTTCCTAGAACCAAAAACAGCAGAAAACAGGCAGCTGGCACTATGGCTCTTGTTAATAGGTTAGTCCAAGAAATCATATGAAAAGTACTCCAAAGTTGGAATAAAACACAAGAAAGTGGATAAAACCAAGCATGGAACATCAAAAATTATAGATACATTTGCAATGTATCAAATAGCTTTGACCCTTTGTGGTTTTTCTTGTAAATCCTTTATTTACTTTGATTCACCACAATATCAACCATCTTGTTGAATTTTGATCATCACATGATTTTCAACAGTCCATGCACTACTGTTTTACCAAAGTGCGAAGTTTTAGTTACTTTCTCCAAATGAGAAGAAGTATTGCTTGTGTGTCCAAAGGTCAAATATCTAAGGAATTTCTCTTCATCATTTTGAAAATCACGATTAATACTTAGCATGACTTAAACTATAGTTCTATTCGAGAATAAGTTCAACATTTAAACTTTGGATATCTTTATTGGCATTCTTTTATAAATGCTTTTATATCAAGATCAATAAATAGGAAGAATCCATTCATAATCAAGATGTGACCATAAAGTATTTTATTCATAAGATTGTTACAAATGTCTTGTTACAAACTTATTGAATAACTGTATTGTTAAAATAAAGACCTAGTAATAAGGTCCTCACACTTGCTATGATTACAAACTTTATTCAAAAACTTATTAATATAGATGATAAATGTAGAGGGGACATGTTCGTCGATCATCGACTAGCTTGATTGTCTTCAAAGCGCGATCATAGCCTATTTAGCAAGCTCTCATGCAGACTATCCTATTGTCATAAACAGGAAAAATAAGTATCATCATACTTGATAAACTGCAACAAGTGTTCGCATGAAACATTTATAACCTTTATATATCAAATATACCTTCATAATCTTCATCCGATGAATAGATGTATTCTACCAAATACTTCAAGTCGTTCATGAACATCTGAAAGGTAGACTCTTCTCCTTTCATGATGTAGTCATTAATGACGTTCGCATAGCTGGAGGGAAGTGAACATATAACTCCATTTATGGCGAAGTCATCTGACAGTTGGTAGTCCACATCACTCGAAAGTCAATCATACATCTTCTGCATGAATGATAGGTGGCTACGAAGGCACCAGTCTTCTCTCATTGTTCGTGAGAGGAACCTATCCATCAGTTCATATTTCATGAGGCTGACTTGTGGTGTGAAGCATGCTTTCAACTCTTCGATCATCTAATATGAATGAGTGTTGAACTAACACAGATGTAGCGCATTCTCCATTGATTTTATCATCACACACTAGAAAAGGATGGAGTGATTGTAGCAAGTTTGATAGTTCTTAACTTCAAGCTCATGTGATGCTTCATTGGGGCGATCTCCTAATTCCTCTTCCATCACGTAGAGCAAGTCATTGAATTCGAGGGTATCTCAGAGGCGTTCAAACCAGTCTATGAAATTTAACCCATACACCTTAATCTCTCCTTCATTCAAGAAGGTTCTGAACTGAAAGAATTCAGCCATAATCTACAAGTATATTCGCAAAGGACTTTAAACTAAGTTCATAATATGAGTTCCATATTGTAATCAAATTACCAATCAAACTCCCACTAAAACTACCATACCTAAGACAGTTTAAGCAATTACACGACCCCTTTACACCGTATCATCCCGATCATCATGCCCTTTGATACAGCTGGCAGGGTAGACTATACTCCGTCAATCACAACATACTTGTGACTCATGCTCAATATTTCGATCATCCTGTGTTTCGTGGCCATGTCTGTACATGCTAGCCTCGCCAACTCAACCATAGTGTATTCAGTATGCATACATGGCTTGCACCTACCATATGCGAATGTAGAGATGTCTAGTGCCCAATCGTCATGGCCTGCTTCATAACTTCGAACTTTCTTGGCGGTGCACCCTAATGGGAGAACACTACGGTTGGAATTTAATAGGGATCATCTTATTATAGCTAATATTTAGTCTTCCTGATAATAGCACATGATAAGATATGAAAACAATCAACATAATATGTAGATTAAATTGATATGATATGGTCTTATTCATGCGCTTGATCTCCATCGTGCGCTCCGGCATAATCTCCATCTTGCCGCCGGTACGAAGTCACGTCCATAATGCCGCCAGCTCGTAGCTCATTGCAAAGATGACAATTACTATACTACTTAGCAATAAAGTGAACTACTTTAACTTTACAACGAATTAGACCAAATCACATCATGTGCCTCCTGCAAAACAAAGTTAGACGCCTCTATATTTTCTTTTGCACGTTTTACCTGGCTATTAGGCTTCCGCAATAGAACCGCTTCTATCTACGAACTTACAACCACAACATGGATCAGGCATTTTTATCTATTATACCCCTTTCAGGGCCATCCGTTGCAAATGCTATATCAACTATTGAATGAGAGACAGACACCCGCTAGTCACTTATACGGTACAAGCCATATGTTGAGCATGGAACTCGTCTCGTGTAAGATTACGTGTAAGGTCGGTGTGGACCGCTTCATCAACCAATACCACGATATATGCAAATACATGTGAGAGGGTAAGAACTATAAGATCAATTCCCACACAATCCACATGTGTATTGGCCATACAATAGTACTACTCATAGATATGGTTTTGATACCACTGAAGGGGTTCCATGGCAGAAAAGAAAAAAAATCCTATGACAGAACGCACCTAGCCAGGATCTATCTAGAGTAAAGCTATAACGAAGGAGGTTTCGGTAACATACCCTTGTAGACCAAAAGCATTTGACGTTCCGAGAGGAATATGGATGAAGTAGCCAATGCCGTAGCTCCTCACAACTCACCCCAAGTCCTACAACGAACAACCCTCGTGCCACTAATGGCAGCACCTCCGAGGTTTCGCACATGTACGGTGTACGATGAGGACTTCTGGCCCCTGATCCCTGACAGGGTTGCGGAAATAGATCTCCGGCTTGGAATCCTTGCAGCACCTCCTTGCGCCGCGACAAAGTCCTCCCTTTGCGCACACAACCCCAACAGGGAGCCGTGGTTGCAAGAGAAAAAGAGAGAGATTACTTCTCTAAGGAAATTGACTTAGAGAAATATTGGTGTGTTTATTCCCACCCCATGCCCCATATATATAGGGTAAAAGAGAATACATACTTCCCTAAAGTCCCAGGGGCGGGACTAGTAGTCAAAAGGAAAAAGGAGAGAAGCTGCTGCCAGGTGGGCTGCCACCAGCGGCCGAGTGGGCCAGCCAGCAGCCCAGTACCGCACCGCGCTCGCACCCCCGCCTCTGCGTGCTCTCGCCCAGGTGGGTTGGCTGGAAGTGGCCAACTGAGCAGTGCCTAGCTGTCGCCCGCCCGTGCGGTATCTACCATCGCCCGCCGGCTATGTGGGCCGCCCAGGGCCTACCACCGGTTATGGCTTGTGTTCCAGGGTGACTTCCCTTATAGTATGTTTCTCCCCGGGGATTCGGCCCAGTAGAGGAAGTTGCCCCATAATAAAATATTTAAAATATTTATTTAATATATTAATTCATAATTAATATATAAATACATATTATTAGTCCTTATTAATCTGAAAACATCTTTTTGGCTTTTCCTTTCTTCTGAACCATTTCAGATTCTCTTCAGAACTTTTCTGACATTATCTTTTCGGAACAATTCTGAAGATCTTTCTCTTTCATACTTCATTTATTCCTCTCTACCAAAAGATCTACATTGTTCATTGTACCCTTAAGTGTGTTACCCCTATGGTTCGGGAACATCACAGACATGATTGAGATCTCTCTCGAATCAATGATTATTAGCGGGACTAGGATGCCCAGAATGACCCCTGTCCATTCCACCAGATTGTGGTCGTTTGAACCTTAAACGTTGAGTCCAATTCTATTTGTACCTTCGATACATGATTTGTCCGAGATTTGATCATTAATATCTAATAACTTGTTCAATCTCATTTCCGACAAATGCAGTTTTACTCTTTCCATGATATTCCATCCTTGTGACCTAGTAACATGTTGCAAAACATTTATGGTGTAATCTCACTGAGTGGGCCCAGTGTATCTTCTTGTCACGCAGGTGAACAAATCCCGATCTTGATGGATAGGGCTCTACTATTCCTCTAGAGTACCTAACATACACCTTTATAGGCACCTAGTTATAGATATGACGTTTGATGTAGTCAAACAAGCCTCGGGAGATAGTGATTAATATGCTCTCATGGTCAAAGGAGAAGGATACAACGTTTCTACTATTGCAACAATGAATATGTGACTTGATCGTGTTGCAATACATATATATTAGGGTAATGTTCACCATATCGTTCATCAATAATGTGACTCCATTGTAAGTTGGCATAAATGCACCATGACCAGGAAACCTCGATCATCAGCTGCCCAATGGACTAGTATAACTAGAGGCTAATAGGGACTCTAGTTGTTTTATATCACACATGTATCAATGTTTCCTCTTTATACAGTTATAGCATGATACAAACTATTATGAACTAATGAGATATGATAATAAACACCTTTTATTATTTGCCTCTAGGGCATATCTCCTTTACTATTCCCACCGCCGGCCAGGCCCTCCACATGGTCTAGAGAGAATCCTAGGCCTCTAACTTAAGCCATGCTAACCATCATGGTGGAAATTTACAGCACGCACATTCTATGAAGCATTCTAATAAAAAGATGTGGAAATGATAAATAAAAATAAATGATGAAGGGTTCATTTGTCTATTTGTCTTGTCATCTAAATATGGATAGCCCCTTCTCACAAAAAGGTAACTCCTCATACAAAGGGACAAGAGGTACCTCGGTTGAATATATCATTTGGAACTATATGCATATGATGACAAATACTTGCGATCTTAAAGTTGAGTAGCATGAGGACTGGGTACTTGTGGTCAATGGGCACGAGACATTCAACTTGTAAGGGGTCAATCACATAAACCTACTTGATTTCACTTTAGATTACTTGGATACCCATTCTTATGATTACCGTTGACATAAGCTACATATTCCAAACTTTGTTTTATGATAAACTTTTTTTTTCAAAAGCTAACACATATGTTCCCTACTTAATTTCTGTTATTCAAGTGTCCAAGAAATAAAAGAAATGGAAGGAAGTTTCTAAGACCGAATAAGATGACCTACATGCTTAATTGTCCATAGTACTTGCATTTGTTTTATACAAAATGACTTATTGTTAAGCATAGATGTAGAGCATAAGAAATATCACTTTATAGCTCATTTTCTTGTTACTATTCCTTAAAGAACCATTTAACTTTGTGTAGCAATGATAATTACTGATGATACCCAACATAGCAACAAACTCCGAAGTCCATGTTAGTTTTATCACCTTTATGCTCGAGGACGAGCATATGTTAAGCTTGGGAATGTTGATGCATGTAAAATGCATACATGAACTTTGTAGTTTGTTGTCACATATTCTAGCATATTAGCATCATATAAGTAGTTATTATCAATGTTCTTAATGATTTTGGGGATTTTCTAAACAACCCCTCTCCTCTGGTTCCGACTCTATCTAGCAGAAAACACCTCCTATTAGTATTTTTAACATTACAAGAGCCACGGGACCCAAAAAAGGGCAAGGTCAGAGAGCACGCTTTGGAATTTTCGAGGAGCATCTAGCAATACAAAGGAGGTCACCAGGAGATTAATGGTCTGGGAAAGAGGCCAAGTGGCGTGGGCTCCTACCTAGTCCGTGACACCTACCCTCTTTCTCACCTCGTTGCTATCGATTCCACCACCATCCTCTTTGTCTCGACCTAAAACCTTCTATAAAAAGGGCCCCTGATGTGATCTTAGAACAAACGGAGGCGGATATTGCAAACACATAAATAGAGAGTCTGCAAGCCACCGCCAACAGAGATCGGAGGAGGAAAATTCTGCTGGAATCGCCTCCGGTGTGCTCCACCCCCTCCGGCGTGGTCATTAGCAACATCTACAACAACATACCTCTAATATCCCTACTATAATATCTTGGCAAACATTGTGTGTGATGCAATCTATTGTTTTCCCATGATCTATTGTATCTCTATGTCTATGTTTGAGTAGTGACTTATTTATGGTAATTGTGAAATAGCTCGTTGTTGATTGCATAAAAGTATATGTTATCTTTTATGATGATCTTTTGTGCTAATATATGAGTGCACACATATGTTGGGGGACTACATAAAGGTTGTCACTGTTGCATGATGATAGGAGGAGGGATAACCGGAGTTTGATAGAAACCGAATCCCAAGTCTTAGATATGCTTGTTATATTAATTTATGGTTAATTAACAAGATGTATAACTATGGAGACCTTAAATCTAAATGCGGTGGTTGGACTTTATGTATTTATAATTCCTTTGTTTGATCTTAATTGGCATTGGGATCAATTATTAGGGGTGTACTTTCTCATATATATGACTGCACCTATCTATGCCTCCTTTCTAGAAGAAACAAAAAAAAGACTATCCATATGCTTCACTAATTGTGACAACCAAACAAATGAAATAACAATTTGCCTAAACACTTTCTTCCTTGAGTTATCAGTCTTTACTTTTGCTCACCTTACTTTACTTGTTTTTACTTTACTTATAATAGTTTACTTCTTGTATTTACTATTAACACTTTATCGTTCTCTAGTTAGTAGTAAAAACAACCCTACACACTATAGTTCATTGCGTTGCACGAAGGGCCATATAAGTGGGTTATATGCCTTTAGAGAATAGATAGTTTATCTTCATCTCCTCGTGGGTTTAACACTGAAATACTTATCCAATTGTACTACAGTGATTCCCTGCTCTTGGGGATTAGTACGCGGTGCAGTACTACGCACTATTCCGATCATCATGTGATGACTTTGAGGTCCTCGGCTACTCTTCTTCACCCTTGATTTCCCAGGACGTGAAGGTCAAGGAGACTCTAATCCATCATGTTAGTATGGCGCAACGCCGCCCTAGCAGCCCACACTCGGGCCATGGACCTTGGAAAGCATGCGGGCCTTGGCGTTGTCCATCTTCCACGGGAATTCAGCTGAATTTGTAGCATTTGAGTCTTGATCGCCTGCCAAGACTTCCTCCTGTTCTAGGTACTGGGTATACCGGGAACCCGTCAACCCTCTTGCTAATTGTTTAAATGTTTATGTAAATAATAGTTTTTGGTATTAATTGCCCTTGTTTCTTTGAATCAATCTAGCTAGTTAGTCCCTGTAGTGGCAAAAAATGTTAATTAAGTACACCATAAATATCATGAATAGACATCCAAAAACATGCAAATAATGTGAAAAATGAGGAAAAATTATGATTTTGCAGCAAACATGCAAGATTGAAGTATCCTAATCACCTTGTATTGTATATTACCGATCATTCTCTTCGGTATATAATTCCCTTTCTTCATTTTCATATTCTCCAATACAAGATTTTCAGTGTGGTCTTTGATCACTGATGGAAATATGCACTAGATTGTTTTCCGTAGCGACGTTCCCTAACAATCAGGACCTACAAAAAATAGTAAAAAATAACATATATTCTAAAAGTATATCAGCATGATGCACATCTATGCTCTTTTAAAGAATTTTTTGTAGACCGCACATGCAGTAAAGCCTAAACTCAAGTACTTGCAACAATACGCTTTCTGTTCATGTAGTCAATCCATAAGCTTCACTATACAAAAGGCCTAAACTTTCAAAAGCTCCAAATTTGACAAAAGCCGACCGATACTAATTGACAGACGGGGGAGTGCTTCAATTCATAAACATCACGCGATCTGAAAAACAAGCACATGCTATATTTATGAAATGCCATATTAATTAATGTGTATTACTACTCCCTCGGTCCATAATATTAGTATTGATTATGATAACATGTTAGTATACCGTGGGACAGAGGGAGCATGTATTATTTTTTGTACATGTAACAAATTTTGAACCGCATCTTCTCATATTCAATGCATATAGCTAATTGCCGAACTGTATGGCTGTACCTGATGACTACTCAGTTAAGTACAGAGCAGTCCAACAGCAAAATCAAATAAAAAATTAATCTAGAGAGGAAAACTCTTACAAAATGCGCTGTAGCGAGATAGGGAGGCGGCTAGACATAATAAGCTAACTAGGTGCAAGTGTACTATTTGTTGTGTTGCAAAGGAAAGCAGCCAATAGTGGGAGGGAGATCGATAGTTGCATCCAAGCTAATTAGCTATAGGTACTACTCTCACCATCACTATCATGCTTGCCACATCGCCCTTTATGCTGCGATGATAGATCGCGCTCATGCATAACATCTTGCTTTTTGACATGTTTAGACTCACAAGTTTTCTCTGAAAATTAGCTACAAATACGGTTATATACAAATTTAAAATAGCTGAAACTCCAATAACTGAGCGCCGATATTTATCATTAACCCGTAGCCCAAGAGATATATCGGTTGTGGCAGACACAGCAAAGCACATAACGCTAACTTTGATAAATTTAAATACTTCAACTTTCTCTGCAGTGAGCTAAGGCCGGCAGGTACATGTATACTCCCTCTATTGCAAAATGTAAAACGTTTTAGTGATAAAACTTTTTATATTTTGCAACAGTGAGAGTTGCAAAACGTAAAACGTTTTATATTTTGCAACAGCGGGAGTATTTATTAGGAAGAAGGCATTACATCTGACTGTAAATTGATATATAAAACCTTTAACGGAAGAACCCAGTAGGGAAATTGCTGGGTATATATGGCTCCATTGCATAGGCAACCGGTCAGGAAAAAAATTCGGTTAGGCCACATATTTACGCTCTGCACTAGGTTAATCCCACTAGTAGAAAAAGAGCCTTTTGTTCGGGAGCGCCTCGGAGCTTTGTTCTCGGTCACGCCACGAACCGGAACTAATGCTACATTTGTCTGGTTCGAGCGGCCGAAGCGTCGCACGGAAGTCGGGGGGCACGTCCCAGTTTGTAATGGAGTATTTGTCCCGGTTTGTAACACAAACCGGGACTAAAGGTGTTGTGTCAGACACGTGGCCTACCGCATCCCTTTAGTCCCGGTTTACAAACCAGGACGAATAGTCTGCATATAATAAATATGCCGCCCCAGCCAGCCCTCCCTCCTCTGTTTTTCTTGGTGGAAGGTGTGAGATGTGTGTGCTAGTTTGTTTTTTTCTATGCACATGTGGTGTTCGATGAAATGCCTGAGAGAATGATGCCGCTTGATTTCACACAAAACAAAAATGATATGAGGTGCCTGAGCCACACTTAAGCTTTCTCCTCTTTCTTTCCTCCTCGATCGTGGTTAGCAACCTTATTCCTTCATCTATCATTGATACAATGCATGTGTCGATGTAAAGTGGTCATTTCACTATTCATGATGTTATGTAATATTTTTGATAAACTTAATTAAATGATGCAGATGAACGTGCGGGGATGGATATATGGTGACCGACGCACTTCCGAGTATATTAAAGGCGTGGATAAATTTATCGATGTGGCTAAGGCAAACAAGAGAATGGTTTTATGCGTTGTCCATGTGTTGACTACAGGAATGTCAAGGAGTACTCTTCCTCGAAAATGCTTCGTGGCCACCTAGTTCGGAGAGGTTTCATGCCCAACTATAATTGTTGGACCAAGCACGAAGAAAGAGGGGTTATGATGGAAGACAATGGAGAAGAAGGGGATGATGACAACTATTGTCCTATGTTTCCTGAATACGGTGATACTGCAATGGAAGACAATGAAGAATAAGGAGATTAAGAACGAGCATTAGATGAGCCTGCCGATGATCTTGGTCAGGTCATTTCTGATGCAAAGGGAGACTGTGAAACAGAAAAGGAGAGGTTGAAGTTGGAGGGCATGTTAGAGGATCACAAAAAATTGTTGTACCCAAATTGCAAAGATGACAGCACAAAGCTTGATACCACACTGGAATTGCTGAAATGAAAGGCAGAGACTGGTTTATCTAATAATGGATTTGATAAGTTACTGAAAATAATGAAACCGAAGCTTCCAAAGAATAACGAATTGCCTGAGAGTACGTACGAAGAAAAGAAGACTCTCTGCCCTCTAGAATTAGATGTGCAGAAGATACATGTATGCATTAATGACTGCATCCTCTACCGCGGTGAGGAGTACAAGAATTTAGATAAATATCCGGTATGCACTGCACTATGGTATAAGATCAGACGAGATGACCCTGGTGGTGTTGAGGGCGATGACGAGCCCCCCCAGGAAGAGGGTTCCTGCTAAGGTTATATGGTATGCTCCTATAATACCACAGTTGTTGCGATGGCACAAAGAAGATCGTAAGAAAGACGGTAAGTTGAGACACCCCGTTGATGGGTCGTAGTGTAGAAAAATCGAGAGAGACTGTCCGGACTTTACAGGTGAGGTAAGGAACTTATGGTTTAGTCTAAGTACAGATGGCATGAATCCTTTTGGGGAGCAGAGCTGCAGTCACAGAACCTGGTCTGTGACTCTATGTATCTATAACCTTCCTCCTTGGTTGTGCATGAAGCGTAAGTTTATTATGATGTCAGTGCTCATCCAAGGCCCGAAGTAAACTGGCAACGACATTGATATGTACCTAAGACCATTAGTTGAAGAACTCTTACAGTTGTGAGGAAAACCAGGTGTATGTGTGTGAGATGAGCACAAACATGAGCCATTTGACCTACGAGCATTGCTTTTCGTAACCATCAATGATTGGCCTGCTCTTAGTAACCTTCTAGGACAAACAAACAAGGGATACAAGTCATGCACGACTGTTTAGATGAGACAGAAGGTACATATTTGCATAAATGTAAGAAGGTTGTGTACCTAGGGAATCGTCGATCTCTTCCGACCAATCATCCCGTAAGAAAGAAAGGCAAGAATTTCAAAGGTGAGGCAGATCACCGGAAGAAGCCTGACCTCCCTACTAGCGATGATGTATTTGGTATGGTCAAGGCCATAGAAGTAATCTTTAGAAAGGATCCTAGCGGTCAATCTGTTCCAAACGACATCACTACTGAACATGCGCCCATGTGAAAGAAGAAATCTATATTTTGGGAGTTATCCTATTGGAAAGTCCTACGTGTCCGCTCTTCAATCAACGTGATGCACGTGATGAAGAATCTTTTCGTGAACCTGCTAGGCTTCCTGGGCGTGTATGGGAAGAAAAAAGATACACCAGAAGCACAGGAGGACCAGCAACGTATGAAAGACCCAGAGAACATGCATCCACGGAATAAGACAGATAAAGGGCGTCACTTAAGTCCTGCCAGCTATGCTCTTACCAAAGCAGAGAAGGAAATCTTTTTAAAAGTCCTTTACAGTATCAAGGTGCCGTCTAGCTTCTCGTTGAACATAAAGGGGATAATAAATATGTCAGAGAAAAAATTCCAAAACCGTCTCATGACTGTCATGTGATTATGACGTAGTTGCTTCCAGTTGCATTGAGGGGGCTTCTACCGGAAAATGTTCGAGTACCCATTGTGAAGCTATGTGCATTCCTCAATGCAATATCTCAGAAGGTGATCAATCAAGATATTCTGACAAGGTTACAGAAGGATGTGGTCCAATGTCTTGTTAGTTTTGAGTTGGTGTTCCCACCATCCTTCTTCAGTATTATGACGCATCTCCTGGTTCACCTAGTCAAAGAGATTACCATTCTCGGTCCTGTATTTCTACACAATATGGGAGTCTTAAAGAAATATGTTCATAACCGTGCTAGGCCATAAGGAAGCATCTCCAAGGGCTATGGAACAGATGAGGTCATTGAGTTATGTGTTGACTTTATTCCTAACCTTAAGCTGATTGGTGTTCCCGAATCACAGCATGAGGGGAGACTGAATGGAAAAGGCACGCTAGGAAAGAAAGCAATGATATGTAGGGATGGGAAATCATTCACTCAAGCACACTACACGGTTCTACAAAATTCCACCTTCGTGGCTCCGTATATCGAGGTACACAAGAATATTGTACGCTTCACAAACCCAGGAAGCCTAACTCCTGGATTAAAGACGAACACATGAAGACTTTCGGCAGTTGGTTAACACATCTCATGAATGACCCCACTATTGGAGATCAGCTCTACTTGTTGGCCGGGTCACCATCTTATACTATATTGAATTTTCAAGGGTACGAGATAAATGAGAATATATTTTACACGATCACCCAAGATAAAAAGAGCACCAACCAAAACAGTGGTGTCCTCTTTGATGCAACATACGAGAATGGGCAAAAGTAAACATATTATGGTTACATAGAGGAGATAAACTTAACTATGGAGTTTCTCTTAAGGTCCCTTTGTTTCGGTGCAAATGGGTCAACCTGAATGGAGTAGGGGTAAAGGTAAACCAGTTGTACAGAATAACAACAGTGGATCTCAACGATCTTGGTTACAGAAATGAACCATTCGTCAATGATGTGGCTCAGGTTTTGTATGTGAACGCCATGTCCTCCAGAACGAGAAAAGAAAAAAAGCAAACGAATACATCACACGATGAGCCAAAGTGTCACATAGTTCTTTCAGGGAAAGAAACATCGTGCGAGTCGAGGACAAGATAGACATGTCAGAAGATTATAATCAGTTTGATAAAATTCCGCCCTTCACAGTGAAAACTGACCCAAGCATCCCGTTAAGTAAAAAATATGCTCCATGGTTACGGCTGATACATTGCAAATGTATCTATAATTTTTGATGTTCCATGCTTGGTTTTATCTAATTTATTGTGTTTTGTCCACACTTTGGAGTACTTTTCTTATGATTTCTTGGACTAACCTATTAACAAGAGCCACAGTGCCAGCTGCCTGTTTTCTGCTGTTTTGGGTTCTAGGAAAGTCAGAAAATGAATATTCTCGGAATTGGACGGGACAAAATCCAAAGTCATTATTTTACCGTGGGACACCTGGAGCCATAATACGAGACAGAGAAGGGCCAGAGGGCGGCCACACCACCTGGCCGTGCGTCCAGGCCTAGCCCACGCCAGGGGGCGGTGTGGCCAGCCCAGGCACCCCCTCGGCCTCTCCTTCCGCCTATATATTGCCTTTGATATGGAAACCCTAAGTACCCGATCAAAATTCCACGAAAGAGTCTGTAGCCGCCGGCATCTCCATCCCTAGATCGGGAGGGATCTGAAGCTCTTCCCGGCACCCTGCCGGAGAGGGGAATTCACCCTGGAGGCCTTCTTCATCATCATGCAATCCTCCGGTGTGATGCGTGAGTAGTTCATCTCTGGACTACGGGTCCATGTAGTAGCTAGATGGCTGGTTCTCCTCCTTTGTGCTTTCATGTTTAGATCTTGTGAGCTTCGTTCATGATCAAGATCATCTATTTGTAATTCTGGATGTTGTGTTTGCGGGGATCCGATGGATATTGAGATGCTATTTCAGATTGATTATTGATTCTATCATGTCTTTGTTATTTGTGATCTTGCATGCTTTCTGTTGTTGGTAGCTATCTTGGCCAAGTAGATGCTAGCAACTCCAAGAGTTAGTATTTATGCTCGATAGTGGGTTCATGCCTCTGGTAATCTGGGGAAGTGACAAAAATCTCTTAGGTACTAGATGTGCTATTGCTACTAGGGAGAAAACAACAATCCTTTGTTCATAGAACAATCGTATTGTTTACGTTACACGCAATTCGTAATGCAATTATCCGTTGCTTGCAACTTAATACTGGAGGGGGTTCGGATGATAACCTGAAGGTGGATTATTAGTCATAGATGCAGTTGGATGGTGGTCTATGTATAATGTTGTAATGCCCAATCGAATCTCAAAGGAGTCAAGATGATTAGTATATTCTTGTATGCTTTCTCGATGTTTGTCAATTGCCCCGCTGTAATTTGTTCACCCAGCATGTTATCTATCTTAAGGAGAGCCACCTCTAGTGAACTATGGACCCCGGTCCTTTCTTTTACAATCAATCTACAAACTGTTTACTGCTTTGTGTTTACTTTCTACAAAATATTACTTCCTTCCATTTGATATGTTTAATCCTTTGTTTTCAGCAAAACCGGTGAGATTGACAACCTCATCGCAAATTGGGGACAGAGTTCTGTGGTTGTGTTGTGCAGGTCTCCATGTTGCTGCTGGCACCGATAGTGCGGCCTCCACCGTTCATCTAGCAACACCTTTGGGGTGTTTCCTTGCTCCTACTAGATTGATAACCTTGGTTTCGTACTGAGGGAAAACTTGCTGCTGTGCTCATCATACCTTCCTCTTGGGGTTCCCCAATGAGCTCGATATATTTTGGGCCACCAACGGCCGAAGAAATCATAAGCAAGGGACATACGCCAAGATGGGTTCATGCCCCCATATTGTGAACCTAAATGCCATGAAACCTCGAACATGATAGCTCATCTTGTGAAGGATTTATTGTGATGTTTGCAAGTTCCAAGTTTAATATTTTTTGTGATGTTTGGATAGCTCATTTTGTGAAGATTCTTAGCCCGGAGCCGAGCCTCGCTAAACTTGCAGTGGATCTATGATGGAATAGCATATTGTGAACCTAAAAATGATTTATACAAAAAATCATGAGCATTATATCATGTACCTCTAGTTCAAATATGGCCAACCTTCTACCGATTTGACAGGAATTTGTCTTTTTCATGAGGGGTGGACGGAAAGGTTTCAAATATCCCGGTTGGGAAATTGTCCATGGTATATGGTCTAGTATTTTTTATAAATGGGTTGGTACCAATGTGAAACTTTAATTTGGTTGTTCCTTCACAAAACACCCATTTTCGGCACCTCAAAAATGGAAAATAGCTTTTCCGTGCGATGAAAAGGATAACTTCCTCCTACAACATCGTAAGTCATCCCAAGATTCACATGTGTGCACAATATGGGCACACTATCACAAAACATAAACTGATTACTGTGTACCCTATTGATTCAGCGTACTTGAGCTCTTCTGTAAAATACATGCCTATGCCATGCTGCTAGCCATAACATTGGTCGTTTGGCCTAAATGCCATGAAACCTCGAACATGATAACTCATTTTGTGAAATATTTTTTGTGATGTTTGCAATTTTCCAAGTTTAATATTTTTTCTTGCAACTATAACACATAATATGACACAGCACGAAGGTTTCACATTGTTTGGATCGTTTTTGAAATTCTTATGCCTGTCTATGCCCGTTTGAGACTATATTCAAAACGACGGGCATGAAGATTCTTAGCCCAGGGCCAAGCCTCGCTAAACTTGTAGTGGATCTCTGATGAATAGCATATTGTGAACCTAAAAATGATTTTTACAAAAAATCATGTACCTCTAGTTCAAATCTGGCCGGCCTCCTACCAATTCGGTAGGAATTTGTCTTTTTCATGAGGGGTGGATGGAAAGGTTTCATATACCCCGGTTGGGAAATTGTCCATGTTATATGGTCTACTATTTTTGATAAATGGGTTGGTACCAATGTGAAACTTTAATTTGGTTGTTCCTTCCCAAAACACCCCGTTTTTGGCACCTCAAAAATGGAAAATGGCTTTTCCGTGCGATGAAAAGGAAAACTTCCTCCTGGAACATCGTAAGTCATCCCAAGATGCACATTTGTGCACAATATGGGAATATTATCACAAATTATGCCGCGATTCTAGCCATAACATTGGTCGTTTGGCCTAAATGCCATTTCAAGTAAAGATATTTCGGGGGCCTTTAGTCCCAGTTGGAGCCAATAACCGGGACTAATGATATTTCCCACCATTTCCCACCGCTTTCCGCCATGTTTTCCCGCCCTTTCCCTTTAACTGGGGGTTTTAGTCCCGGTTGGAGCCACTAACCAGGACTAAAGATATTTCCTGCTACTTCCCACTGCTTCTCGCCATTTCCCACCGCTTCCCCCATATTTTCCTGCCCTTTCCCTCTATATCTAGGACGACCACACCATGGCTATCCTCACATCCACACATTCCTTTCTCACAACAATGGGACAACACATACTGGGCCATTCTTACACTCGAGGAGGCGGAGGCACTGTGCGCCTCTAGCTACCCATGCCCACCGGGCTACCGGCTGCCCGCCGACTGGTTGCTGAGCGTTGGAGGGGTTCCTATCCCTCCTGTGCCTCAAGGTTCCGCCCGCCAGGCGGATATCACGAACCACTTCTACCTAGAGCTCACGCTAGAGCAGCGGATGGATCCCCATTGGGATCCCGGCAACTATGACACCTGGAATGCCTTCTTCGCTAACCGGCAGAAAAGGAAGCTCGCCAGGTACGAGGGTGACGAACCGCCCCTGCTGAACCACAACGAAGCCGGTCATCGCTTGTGGTGGGTGAACTAGACTATCAGCGGTGTGATGCGCTACATCACCGAGGAGATCATCCCCTCCTGCGGTACCCGCACTTTCACCCGCCACAAAGCCACAAGAAGGGTGGCGGTGGTGAAGGCCATGGCTCTAGCGACATCGTCATCCGAGATCCCCTCCCCACGCGTCATGAATCTGAAGCCGGAGTGGAAGGTGCCCCTGGATTATGCCATGGTTGACAGTCCCCGGTTCCCCCATGCATAAGCCCTGGAAGGGTTGAGGATCCCCGGAATATGCCATAGCGACATCGACAAAGACGATGATGAAGATGACCCTGAATCTGTGTACTATAGGTCTAGGCATGATTATGACTAAGCCATTGGCTAGGACGAATGGTTTGTCTCTGTACCCAAGATTGTTGAGATCCACTGTTGTCATTCCGTACTGCTCGTCTACCTTTACCCCGACTCCTGTCAGCTTGACCCATTTGTACTGGAACAAAGTGGAAACATAAAATGGTTTTGGATTAGTTATTCAAATTCAAATACTTTTCATGTTAAAAGTTTTGTCAGATTCCAAAGTATGCAAAAAATATTAGTTAATACATTTTTAATTGAAAAATGGTTAATAGTTTGAATAGTTAAAAAATTATTTTAGAAAACAAAAAATGGTTTTGGATCAGTTATTTAAATTCAAACACTTTTCATGTTCAAAGTTTTTTCAAATTCCAAAGTATGCAAAAAATATAGTGAATACATTTTTAATTGAAAATGGCAAAATAGTTAATAGTTTGAATAGTTAGAATAATTATTTTAGAAAATAGAAAACTTTGTATTAGTTATTGTTGAAAGTTTTTTCAAATTCAAAATGATTTACCATTTAAAAACCATTTCAAATTAAAACACCTAAATAAAAATAAGGCGGAACCTGGACTAAAAAGTTTAAAAAACATTTAAAAAAGATCATACGTCCCGGTTGGTGGATCCAACCGGGACAAATAACCAGAGAATTCATCCCGGTTGGAGCCACCAACTGGGACGAATGACCAGAGCATTCGTCCCGGTTGGTGACTGAGCATCCGTCCCGGTTGGTGGCTCCAACCGGGACGTATGACCTTTTCGTCCCGGGTGGAGCTACCAACTCGGACGAATGAGCGCCTAGTACTTAACCGCCATGGCCCTTTCTCCTCCCCCAATCTCTTTCACTCACGCGAGAAACTACAGAGATCGCCGCCGCCGCCATGAGGAGCTGCTCGGACGCTGTCAGGCTGCCCAACGGCCGCCCCACCGCCGACCTCCACGCGCTTCCCGCCACCTACATCCATGTGCCGCCCTCGACGTCCGCGCACCCCTCCTCTCACTCATCAATGCCAGCGTCGCCCGTGCTTGCCTCGCCTCCTCAACCCCTCTGCTAGCTTCCCAGTGAGCCCACGGTCTTCCAGGATCTCTCCGTTTTGTCCCTCGCTCTCTGTGTCGCCACCGCAACGTGCACCGCCCGCTGCCGCCGCAGTACATGTCGCCGGCGACACTCCGGTGACCAAATCTTGGCGGCACCATGATGTCTACGCACTTCTATTCTTGTAGACATTTGTTGGGCCTCCAAGTGCAGAGGTTTGTAGAACAGCAACAAGTTTTCCCTTAAGTGGATCACCCAAGGTTTATCGAACTCAGGGAGGAAGTGGTCAAAGGTATCCCCTCTCAAGCAACCCTGCAATCAAGATACAAGAAGTCTCTTGTGTCCCCAACACACCCTATACACTTGTCAGGTGTATAGGTGCACTAGTTCGGCGAAGAGATAGTGAAACACAAGTGGTATGGATATAAGACAATGGTGCCAGAAAATAGCTTGATGGCATGGAAGAGACTAAAGGAAAACTAAAATAAAGATAGCAGTAAGCAAACATGTAACCGATCTAGTTGAAAACGGTGTTTCAATGCTTATAAACAAGGCCTAGGGATCATACTTTCGCTAGTGAACACTCTCATATAAATATCTTCTCTTCATGATACTACTCTGAACTACTCTCCGGTTGGACACTCTAATCCATGGTAGGGCTATAACAACACTCCTCAAAGTTCGCTTTTCCCATCTAGATAACCCCACACTGTCACCTTGAATACTAGATGGTTCCAACAAACACCACAATTTCATAGAGACATCCAACTCCAAACATAACTCATAATAAGTATTTGTAATCTCTAGCCTAAGTGCCACCACGGTGTGCACGCTGTCACTTTCACACACATGGGGAGAGCCAAAGATCTATTAAAGCACTTGAGTAGCAAGGTAGATCTACTTGATTACAAAGCTCATGATCACAATATGATCATGCATAGAGAGAGAGAGATGAACACATAGCTACCGGTAGAGCCCTTAGCCTCGAGAGAGAACTACTCCCTCCTCATCATGGGAATCAACAACGGCGATGGAGATGGTGGTGGAGATCGATGGAGATGGCTCCGGGGCACTTCCCCATCCCGACAGGGTGCCGAAACAGAG
Organism: Avena sativa; assembly: GCA_916181665.1. NCBI lineage: Eukaryota > Viridiplantae > Streptophyta > Magnoliopsida > Poales > Poaceae > Avena > Avena sativa. Next base: position 533,241,706 of record OV702289.1, on the reverse strand, counting down.
ACTTTTTGTCCCCCGAATCTCCTCTTTGGTGGCGGCGGCGCTATGGAACTTTTCGTGGATTTCTGATTGACGATTTAGGGTTTTTGCATCAGGACGATTTTATAGGTGAGGGGGCAAGGTCGGTGGCCGGCCAGGGGGGATCCGCGCCCAGAGCGGTGTGGCCACACTGTGGCCCCCCTTCGTCTCTCCTTCTGGCTCCATGAGTCTTCCGGGAAAATAACGACTTTGGATTTTGTCCGGTCCAATTCCGAGAATATTCATTTTCTGACTTTCCTTGAACCAAAAATAGCAGAAAATAGGCAACTGGCACTGTGGCATCTTGTTAATAGGTTAGTCCAGGAAAGTGTATAAAAATACTCCAAAGTGTGGACAAAACATAAGAAAGTAGATATAAAACTAGCATGGAACATCAAAAATTATAGATACGTTTGCAACGTATCAACATCCCCAATCTTAACTCCTGCTCATCCTCGAGTAGGTAAGTGATAAAAAGAAAGAATAATTTTTGAGGTGACATGCACCATCATAAACTTGATCAAAGTATTTGTAAAACATTGATAGCTGGGATCATAGTACTTCAACATAGCATGAAAGATAAAGTTCTAACAAGACATAGCAACTATGTTGTAACATGAAAAGGCACAAACAAAAGTTTCATGAATAACAATGCTTTGCAAGACGTTTGTTTGTTTGTTTCACATACAAAAAACATAGCATAGTGGCATTCAGCTTGTCCCTCATAGAGTAGCAAACATAAATGCATAGAACACCTTCAAAGTTTATAAGGGTGACTAGATACAAATAGTTTAAGAACAAGCAATATCAAAATTATGCATCAATCAACAAGTCTTGGGACAATGCACATAGAACTAAGAATGGCCACTATGCTCTCTCAATAGGTGCATAAAGATAGAAGGTGGAGGCTCAACATAAAAGTAAAAGAAAGGCCTTCATATAAGGAAGCAGAGATTCAAGTCTCATAAAGAGCTTCCAAAAATTATGGTACGTATTAGCTTTCAGCTCTCATTTCCCCTATCATAAGCATCTTGAAGTGATTAAGGTTAAAGTGAACAAACTATGGAGTATATGCTTGACAACGTATAAGTTGGAAATCTCATGTCCCTGGAATACGAGGGACGCTCCTCATGCTACTCAAGTTTAGTTACCGGTAAGTTCTTGTCATAGTAAGTACATGTGTATCATAGAGAACTGCCAACGGGCTACCCCTTGCCTGATGATACAGAAGAATCCCCATATCAAAATGACAAGGCAAGTAGACAACGAGCATCTCAGCAGTCTTCTTATTTACCATGGGAAAATGGTGTTTTTTCTCTCTTTCCTCTTTTCTCATATCTTTTTTGTTCTTTTTCTCTTTTTCTCAATATCTGACTCTTTTTTTATAAGAAGAATGCTTCATAGACAGCTCATTATGGTTACGCTGCAGGTTTCCACCATGATTAGGCATGGATTAGACCAGCGGCCCAAGCGTTTCTCTAACACACATACATAACTCCATGGACTTACAAGCTCCCCTTTCATTTCACACCGACGACATCCATAGACAAAAGAGCATGATATCAACTAGGTACAAATTACAAGTGCAATGTTGAAAGCGTTCCCCATGAGAGCATGGTTCTGCTAATCCCAAAATATAAGTGCAAGCATATACAACATAGACGACACAATGGTTCAAGTTTATTAAGGGAAATAAAAGTAAAGTGTGTCATCAAGTTCGTGAGAGCTTTAATCACTAGTTTTATCATAACAAGTTTAATTCGGAAGGTAGATAAAAACATGAATATACTTGGAATAGCAAATGATAATAGGTAGGTATGGTGGACTCTTTGGAATGACTTGGTTTTATTCGGAGTTGGATGCATGAGTGGAACTCACACTTGGTTATGGAGGCTAGCAAAAGACTAGGAGCGACCAACTAAGAGAGCACTAATGGCCATAATCATGCAAAGCGACAAAACATCATTATTTAAAGCATAAAGTGATATTACAAGTCGAAAACTAAAGTATCATAAAGGCTATGGTGACTTGGGATAGTCTTAACGTGGTGTGAGCATGCGCCAAGTCAACCCAAATAAAGCATCAAAGGAGAATACCACAATATTATGCTTTAATATGCTAAAACAACGCATAATTCTTTCAAGGCACATTAACCAATATCAATTGTTTATAACATGTCATGCTACAGCAAAAATAACTAAGCATAAAGGCAAAACAATATCAAGCATGACATGACAAAGCATAGGCCACAGTCAAAAACAAGCTCCTTTTACCACTTAAGCATGAACTTTTCCTACTCTTTTCCAATCCAAACCAAACTATTTGAAAACCAATGTATGAAAGAGGAGGTCCAACAAATTTATTCAAGCAAACGAAAACCAAAAACAAAAAACGAAGACGCTCCAAAACTATGCATGAAACAATAAAAATGAAGTGTTTGGAAGAAACCTGGGATTTTTATTGATGAATAAGGGAATGCCTTGGGCATACCCAAGATTTGAAGCTTGTAATTCTTGGATAATTCTTGGGGTGACACGGGGTGGCATCCCCAAGCTTGAGCTTTAGTCCATTCTTCATCTCATTACATCAATCTCTCCATACACCTGAAATTTTTCCTTCATACAAAACTTCACACAATCTTTAATAGCAACATTAGTGCACTCAAGATAATAAGTCTTTAGGTTCAGTTTCAACACCAATAAAACTTCCATTAGAACACAAGCTACTGAAGCACTTCCCTAAAAAGCTCAATTCCCCAAAGAGAACCCAAAAAGGAACCAACAAGAAGCAAATGCAAATAATGGCAGAAATCTGTCAAAACAGACCAGCAGGTAAAAACCAATTTTTTCTAAGACCTTCTGTTGCTCAAATCGAAAAGTGTTGAACTAACGAAAGTTAGATAACAACCTGGGGCAGAAGCAAAAAAATTCAGGCCTCAAAACGACATACAGAGATTTTACACGAATTTTTACAGCTAAGCACAAAAATCTGTTTCGGGACAGCAACATTCCCAAACATTACTTCTCTCTCATTAGAGGTTACTCTTGGCACAAAAAGCAAATAAAAAGGATATGGAGAGGTTATTACAGAAGTAATAACTTCCAAGACTCAAGAAAACTATTGGGTTATCTCCCAAGAAGTACTTTTCTTTAACGCCTTTAAGTTAGGCATGATAGTTTGAGAAGATGCTCACATAAGAAATATGAATTGAAGTAAAAGAGAGCATCAAGAAGCAAATTCAAAGCACATTTAAGTCTACCCACTTCCTATGCATAGGAATCTTGTAAAGAAACAAGTCATGAAAGCACAAAGCAACAAGCATAGTAAAGCAAAACAAGTGCAACTTCAAGACTTTCAACATAAAGAGGGGAAACTCAATATTATTGAGATGCATAAAACAATGTTTCCCTCTCTCATAATAACTTTCAGTAGCATCATGAATAAAATTAACAATATAACTATCACATGAAACCTTCTTATCATGAGCCACATGCATAAAACAATTAATACTCCCCACATAAACATAGTCATTCTTATTAATTATAGTGGGAGCAAATTCAACAAAATAGCTATCATTATTATTCTCATCACCATAATCATCAAATATAGGAGGCATATTGTAATCATAATTAATTTTCTCCTCAATAGTAGGTGAATGAAAATATCATAGTCATCATTGCAATCATCATATATCGGAGGTATAGTATCATCATAAGCAATAGAATAGTTATCTTCCAAAGTGTGTTCATTTGTAAACATATCATCGTTGGAAGGAACATGGATAGAACTAATAGTATAACAATTATTAATATCATCATTTTCAGAATTGGTACCGAAGAGATTTTCAATATCAAAAGTAGTGTGCTTTCCCAATCATGATCACTACTATAGGTAACAGGCATAGGAACATCATCAAGTTTAGACTCATCAAAACCTATAATAGGAGCAACATGCTTAGGGGAAAATACTATTTCCTCTCTCCTTTTACTCCTCCTTTTCTTCTTTTTCTTCTTCTTTTTAGGAGGGAGAGGCTTAAAAGGAAGCTTCTCCATATACCCTGGTTTATTGTTAGAGACAATAGAAGAAACTTTGGAGGATTCCTCCTTTTCATTAATAAGATCAAAACACATATTAGTCCTGTCATATTTTGGTAAAACCTCATCTTTTATAATATTTGGTATGTAAGTATTTGTGTGGAAATTATCAACACAATAAAGATGACAACCATGTAGGACACTATTCATATCAAAAGCACCCATATCTACCAAAAAGGTTTTTCTTGATAACTCTTCACACCCCAAAAATAATGTAGGTTCATCATGCTGATTAGGAGTGATCATGTCATCACAATACAAACTTGCAGTACTCATTGGATTAGAAGGGCTATTATTATGTCCTGAGCATTGAAAATTGAAATGACCCACTTCAAAGCAAAGTTCACAAATAAAAGTATAAAGGGCACAAACTGTTTTACCAAGATCATTTAAAGCCCTATACTACATTCTAGTTTTTTCATTCATGTGGGTCATACAATATTCTTCTTCAGTTAGATTATTCTCACAAGGTCTATGTATTCCACAAAAATTAACATGATGATAAGAAATAGTACTTTCAGAGGTTTGAGCATGTTTATTGCTATCATTAATAATAATTTCATTTTCCATGCAAGTGTCTTTAAAAGGCTCATGATACATGTCCCATTTTTCTTTAGGATCATAAATATGAGAAGCAAAGGCTCTAAAACAGTCAACAAGAATTTGAGGATTAAGACCATATTTAGCACTAAGCTCTTGAAAATCAGCAATTTCAGCGAAAGACTTAATGCTATCATACTAATAGTTTATACCTGGTTTTTTACATTTGTCGTTATCCCAATCTTCGGTATTGCTTTGAATTGTTTCAAGAAAATCCCACTTAGCTTTGACCTCCTTACTTATGAAGGATCCCTCTAAACAAGTATCTAGATAGTCCTTGTAATGTTCTGAAAGCCTTGCATAGAAATTATTAATAACAATAGTACTGGGATCTCATGAATGGGACATTTGAGAAATAGTGACTTAAATCTCCCCCATGCTTGGGCAATACTTTCTCCATCATGTGGATGAAAATTATAAATGTAATTCCTATCTTTATGAATTTCATGAGGAGGATAAAATTTAGAGTAAAAGAGAGATTCAAGTTCCTTCCACTCCAAATGATGAGGATCATCAAGTAGCTCATACCACTCCCTTGCTTTGCCCTTAAGTGAAAAAGGGAATAGCTTCCTCTTAACTTGGTTCATTGAAATACCTGCACACTTGAACAATCACATAATTCGTGTATAGAGAGTAAATGATCAGCAGGATGGACAATTCTATCTCCAAAATAACAGTTATTCATAACACATTCAACAATTTTTATAGGTATTTTAAAAGATATGCTTTCAGTATGTGGATTTAAAATATCACAAGTATCATTAGAATTACCACATATGGGAGATAAAGTATCATCAGAGCAAATTTTCTTCTTTAAAGCTGGGGAACTAAAAAGATCATTTTCATAAAAGCTAACTTCCCCAAGCTTAGACGTTTTCATAACATTAGTAATAAAGGTGTTAAAAAGATTCATACTAATAACATTGCTATTAGCATGCAAAGAAAGTTCCATGGGTTTTTTAATTTTCTTTTCAGACAATTCATGTTCTACCTTAGGAAAAATACAAAAAAGCTCTCCAATTTTGTTGTTGTTTTCCATTAAGCCTAACTAGTGAAAACAAGAAACAGAAAGACAAAATTGCAGAATCTAAAGGAAATAACTTTGAGCACTCACATCGGAGGATTGAGTACCTTTTACCTTACCTCCCCGGCAACGGTGCCAGAAAATAGCTTGATGTCTACGCACTTCTATTCTTGTAGATAGTTGTTGGGCCTACAAGTGCAGAGGTTTGTAGAACAGCAACAAGTTTTCCCTTAAGTGGATCACCCAAGGTTTATTGAACTCAGGGAGGAATTGGTCAAAGGTATCCCCTCTCAAGCAACCCTGCAATCAAGATACAAGAAGTCTCTTGTGTCCCCAACACACCCAATACACTTGTCAGGTGTATAGGTGCACTAGTTCGGCGAAGAGATAGTGAAATACAAGTGGTATGGATATAAGACAACGGTGCTAGAAAATACCTTGATGGCGAGGAAGAGACTAAAGGAAAACTGAAATAAAGATAGCAACAAGCAAACATGTAACATATCTAGTTGCAAACGGTGTTTCAATGCTTAGAAACAAGGCCTAGGGATCATACTTTCGCTAGTGAACACTCTCATATGAATATCTTCTCTTCATGATACTACTCTGAACTACTCTCCGGTTGGACACTCTAATCCATGGAAGGGCTATAACAACACTCCTCAAAGTTCGCTTTTCCCATCTAGATAACCCCACACTGTCACCTTGAGTACTAGATGGTTCCAACAAACACCACAACTTCAATCCAACTCCAAATATAACTCATAACAAGTATTTGTAATCTCTAGCCTAAGTGCCACCAGGGTGTGCACGCTGTCACTTTCACACACATGGGGAGAGCCAAAGATCTATTAAAGCACTTGAGTAGCAAGGTAGATCTACTTGATTAAAAAGCTCATGATCACAATATGATCATGCATAGAGAGAGAGATGAACACATAGCTATCGGTAGAGCCCTTAGCCTCGAGAGAGAACTACTCCCTCCTCATCATGGGAATCAGCAACGGCGATGGAGATGATGGTGGAGATTGATGGAGATGGCTCCGGGAGCACTTCCTCGTCCCAGCAGGGTGCCGGAACAGAGACTTTCTGTCCCCCGAATCTCCTCTTCGGTGGTGGTGGCACTGCGAAACTTTTCGTGGATTTCTGATTGACGATTTAGGGTTTTTGCATCGGGAGGATTTTAGAGGCGAAGGGGCAAGGTTAGTGGCCGGCCAGGGGGCCCACACTATGCCCTGGGGTGGTGTGGCCACCCTGTGGCCCCCCTTCGTCTCTCCTTCTGGGTCCGTGAGTCTTCTGGGAAAATAACGACTTTGGCTTTTATCCGGTCCAATTCCGAGAATATTCATTTTCTGCCTTTTCTGGAACCAAAAATAGCAGAAAACAGGCAACTGTCACTATGGCATCTTGTTAATAGGTTAGTCCAGAAAAGTGTATAAAAATACTCCAAAGTGTGGACAAAACATAAGAAAGTAGATATAAAACTAGCATGGAACATCAAAAATTATAGATACGTTTGCAACGTATCACACCACCACTAGCAGGACCGCCTCGGTCCCCTCTTTCCCACGCGCCCACTCCCGCATCCCCGCATCACCCCTAGTGTTGCGCCCATGCTCGATATGGGAGCAATGACGTTGCTGATGTCAGCACGACGTCAACCTGATGCAATTAAGCTTTTCTTTTTAATAAATGTTTTTGTAAAATATTTCAGAAATATAAATAATCTTGTGGGCCCTATCTGTCAGGTTTTTAATCTTTTTGGAAAATTATTTCTGAAATTATTAAACTTATGACATTTGGGGCCAGATGCAAAATAATTTATATAAAATCCAAAAATGTTTAATTATTTGTAAACCCACTTCATTTTTATTAGACTATTTGACCAACCAGATCTTGCAAATAATGGCCTGTCAAAAAGATTTGGCCTGATTGGCCCATACTACCTTTGTGGTTGAACAATCCGGTCCATACTTATATTTTAGTCACGCTCCGCCACTATTTGAGGGACCACCATCTCACCACGATGCTCGAGGGCATGACAGTGAGGCCGGGGGAGGTTGAGAGCGCCAGTAATGGGGACAACTAGCGGTGGACAGAGTCGAGAAAGACGTAGACCGTGCGGTCGGTTAATGCCGCCTGGACTCGATTCCTTTGGTCGCCAAACAAAGTTCGGTAGGGCAGAGCTCCTGGGCTATACGGCGAGGCTTGGGGCGGCCAGGAGCAGTGGGACACATTAGAATATGTGGGGCTAGGGTTTCTCCATGGGGAGAATCTATAGCATCCCAAAACTTTAATCCAAGCTTATCAAGATCCAAATCATCAAATTTAGGATTAACAAAAACTTTTCCAAATTAAAAATGAAAGCATTCATGTGTATGTGCATTTAATTTAGGAATTGATTTGAATTGCCATGGTTCTGTGATTCTTTGGTTGTAAAATGTTTGTATGGTAAATTAAACATCATCTAAACCTTTCCCAAGCAAATCCCAAAGAAAATCAAATAAAAAACAATTAAAAATGAGGAATGGTCATTTTGGTCATTTTAATCCACTACACTACTTTGAGTGTTCCTAGCACTCATTTCTCAACAGAAATAATTCTGGATCTTTACACCCCTTGCTAGTACACATAATGAGGTACCAAGGCCCACTTTTTGATCTACTAAAAACATTCAAATACTTATTTTAAATGGCATGTGAAAATTGAATTCAATGCATATGCATAGATCGCCCCTATTTCAAAAACCATCCAATTGAACTCCATTTTCAAAACCCTTGCAACCAGAGACTACCTAGTACTAGTGGAGATTACTCAAAAAATTTGAAACCAAAATTCAAACTTTTGTTTCTTGCGGCCTTTTCATCAAACAGGTGGCAGACACAAATCTTTCAAATCCTAAAACACTATAGTGAGCAGTGGATTTGGTCATCACTTGGGCCTAACTTGGTCCCCTTGTTCCCCCAGCTAGAACCCTGGCCCTAACTCTCTCTCCCTCTCCCCTGTCTGCTCCAGTAGCAAGCCGCCCGACCCCATGCCCTAGGTCGACCACGAACCGCTCGCTCCAGCCCGTCCCGCGCTCTCCTTCGCTTGCTGGGAGACAGGCGCCATCACACCGCTTCGCCTCGACCAGCCCCCGACCAAAATCGAACGGAGGACATGCCTCAATTGCTCGCGCCCATGCCGCTGTCTGCCATGCCGATCACCCCGGAGCGCCGCGCCAGCCAGAGCAGCACCGACCTCGCCTAGCCCTAGCATTGCGTGTCAGCACCCGCAGCAGGCCCAGCAACCGCCCAAACATCGGTGTTTGCCGCCTCGTGACCAGCAGACCGGAGGAACAACGTCGAACACCGCCGTCCGTGCGCAGTTCACCGCACGCTCCCGACCAGTAGAGACTCCGCCTTGCCGCGCCTTTAAGCCCCAGAGGATCGCCGGGGAGCAGAGTATCCATCGCTACCCTTGCCCATGCTGAGAGAGCCCCGCATCATCGTCACCGATGACCTCACCGCGACCCGTTCTATCCCCTCGTCGACCCTATATAAAGTGGCCACCCCAGCCCCATTTCTCCACACTCACACACTCCCCACCTCTCACTGAACCTTACCCACCTCTAGCCGAAGCTGCTCGAGCTCTGTCTCACCGGAATTGGAGCCAAAGCCGCCGCAACAGGAGGAGAAGGGCGTTTGCGATTTAGGGCACCCCAAGCTCCGCCACAACCGCGCCTCGCCTTGCCGTTGTCTACCAGACCGTTTGCCCGCCTCACCGACCTTGCTGGAGCCCTGGTATGCCCCCAATCAACCCCCACCGCCGTGTCTAGGTCAGATTCTCGTCGGAGTAATCCATCGTCGACGATGACCTCCCACCGTTGGATCGTCTTTAGATCGTGTGGTCCAGGATGCTAGATACCGCTTCGGGTAAATTGTGCTGCTGACCAGTGGAGCCCGCATGTTAGGCAGCCCCCTGCGCGCGCTGTGCATAGATGGGTCGGCTGTTGGAGATATGCCCTAGAGGTAATAATAAATGTAGTTATTATTATATATCTTTGTGTTTATGATAAATGTTTACATTCATGCTATAATAGTATTAACAAGGAAACCATTAATACTTGTGTGATTTGTAAACTTAATTTGAAGTCCCTAGTATGGCCTCTATACTTCACTAGCTTGTTGGTTGATTGATGATGTGGTTTCTTTGTCATGAACATTGAGATGTTATCAACAACAAGATCATATCGTTAGGAGAATGATATGGTGGACATACTCCTATAGACAAGCGTAGCATAAAGATCAAGTCATTTCAATAGTTCAATTGCTATATGCTTTCTGATACATAGTAACCTAATTCCTTCGACCATGAGATCATGCATATTGCCTTTACTGGATGGATGCTTTGATGTCATCAAACACCACACCGTAACAGGGTGGCTATAAAAGTGGCATTGGGTGTTCGGAAAGTATTGGTTGAAACACATGGATCAAGAGTGGGATTTGTCCATCCACATGACGGATAGATATTCTCTGGGCCCTCTCGGTGAAATGTCATCCAATTAGCTTGCAAGCATGTGACTTGGTCACAAGGGATCACATATCACGGGAACGAGAAAAGAGTACTTGTCAGTAACGAGGTTGAACTAGGTATGCAGAGATACCGACGATCATGACCTCGGATAAGTAACATATCGTGAGACAAAGGGAAATTGGTATCGTATGTAAGTGGTTCATTCGATCGCAAAGTAATCGTAGAAATATGTGGGAGCCATATGAATTTCCAGATTCCTCTATTGGTTATTGTTCGGAGAAGTGTCTCGATCATGTCCGCATAATTCACGAACCGTAGGGAGACACACTTAAGGATTCGACGTTGTTTGAGTAGTTATGGTATTATGAGAAAGAGACCGAATGTTGTTCGGAGTCTCGGATGGGATCCGGGATATCACGAGGTGATCCGGAATGGTCCGGAGAATAAGATTCATATAAGGAAAGTCCCATTTCGGAGTTGGGGAATGGTTCCGGTGTTTTCATCAGGAACATTCTAGAAGGTCCCGGAATGTCCGGCACTCCGGGGGGGAAGGGGTACATGAATGTGTCATTGCAAGATGGAATGATTGCATCATGTACTAGGTGTTCTCGCTGTCCAAAATAAAGGGTTTATTTAATTCCTAAATTGGAAAAGTCAAACGGCTAATTTGAAAGTCAAACTGCCAATTTTGGGAAGTGGGAAAAGAGGAGGATTGGTGGAGGCCGAATTGGGGGAGGACTCCTCCCTTGGCCGGCGCCCCACCAAGCCGACTTGGGGAGGGACTCTCCTCCCCATGGCGCAGCCAGCCCTCCCACCTATATAAGGAGGGGCAGGGCTCCCCTCCTAGCACACACAAGTTCCTATCCTCTAAACTAGAAACTAGACCTAGACCCCGGTTTAGAGCTGTTTCGGTTTAGAGCCTTCTAATTGGTTTAGAGCCCTCTAATTGGTGTGTCTAATTACTAGACCACTAATAGCCTCTCTCATAAGCTCCACCATACTCGCACCGGCTTAAGGCGAAGCCCTGCGGGATCTCCCCTCTACCTCCGGTACCACGCCGTTGTGCTGCCGGAATCGCGAGGAGAGTGCTACAACCTCCGCTGCCTGCTGGAACAAGGGAGAGGAAGGTCTTCGTCGAGTACCGAACGTGTGACCGACTGCGGGAGCGCTGCGGGAACGCGGCGCCGGAAGGATCGTCTACGCGATCTTGAGATCGGAAAGAGTACGACTACATCACCCACGAGAATCTGCTCTCGTTAAACACTTTGGAATCTTCGAGGGTGAGTTATTCCATCGACTCGTTGCTACAATCTAGTAGATAGATCTTGGCTTGTTTGTTTGTATGCGATAGAAAATTTTTGTTTTCCATGCTACGAACCCCTACAGTGGTATCAGAGCCGTGTCTATATGTAGATCTGTTGCACGAGTAGAACACAATGGTCATTGTGGGCGTTGATGCTTTTATTGTAGATTGCTTTTTGTGTACTTTGCATCTTGCGGTATGTTGGGATGAAGCGGCCCGGGCTAACCTTACATGACATCGTTCATGAGACTTGCTCCACGCTTAACATGCAACTTGTATTGCATAAGTGGCTTTGCGGGTGCCTGTTTCTCCTAGCATAGTAAAGATCCAATTTACAACGGGTAATCAACAATGCTAGTATCAATGTTGTGGTTCTTGTTCGTAGGTTAGAACGACACTTATGGAAAGCCCCAAACCACGTAAAATATGCAAAGAAAGTAGAAGCGTCTAACTTTGTTTTGCAGGGGTGTGCAGTGATGTGATATGGCCATGATTGTGATTATATTTGATGTATGCAATGTTCTTTATTGTAAGTTGGCAACCGGCAGGAGCCATATGGTTGTCTTTAATTTCTGTTAAGGCCTGCGTGTCTATTCAAAATAGTTGTAATAGTTGAAGTTGGCGGACGACAACCATGAAGAAGCGTCATTGACCTTGATGCTATGCCGGTGATAATGGAGATCATGTTCGTGCTTGAAGATGGAGATCGGAAGCACAAAGAAGAAAGGCCATATCATATCACATATTATGAATTGCATGTGATGTTAATCCTTTATGCATCTTGTATTGCTTAGTAGACGACGGTAGCATTATAAGATGATCCCTCATGCACATAAATTTCAAGTTCTAAAAGTGTTCACCCTTAGTATGCACCGTTGCCAAAGCTTGCTGCTTCGAAGCACCACGTGATGATCGGGTGTCTTTGATTCCGCGGGTGACTACAACGTAAGCAAGCCAGATTTGCTTATGCGGAAGCTAAGGTTTGATCTTGACGAGCCTAGCATGTACAGACATGGCCTCAGGAACACGGATCGCCGAAAGGCAAAGCATGAATCATATAGTAGATATGATGAACATGATGATTGTTCGCCATTAAAACTATATCAGCTCTCGTGATGATCGGTGTTGATGTAGTGGATTTGGTTCGTGTGATCACTAAAACAATGTGAGGGATGTTGTTTTGAGTGGGAGTTCACCTAGTTTAATTTCATTAATTAATTTGAACTCAATTTGTCATAAACTTAGTCTAAACTATTGCAAATATGTTGTAGATCAATGGCAGCCCCTACCATCAATTTTAATGCGTTCCTAGAGAAAGAAAAGTTGAAAAACAATGGAAGCAACTTCGCGGATTGGTTCCGCAATTTGAGGATTGTCCTCACAGCTGGTAATTTGACCTATGTGCTGGATGCACCGCTAGGTGACCCACCTGCAGCTGATGCTACCGATGAAGTAAAGAATGTTTACCTCGCTCGGAAGAATCAGTACTCCATAGTTCAGTGTGCTATCTTGTATGGTTTAGAATCGGAGCTTCAGAAAAGGTTTGAAGAGTCAGATCCATATGATATTGTCGAGGATCTCAAATTAATCTTTGAGACTCATGCGGCAATTGAAAGTTATGAAGCTTCTGAAAAGTTCTTTAACTGCAAGATGGAAGAGGGTAGCTCCGTCAGTGAGCATGTGCTTAAAATGTCTGGGCACGCAAATAAACTTCAAAGTTTGGGTATAGTGATTCCTAATACTTTGGGAGTTTACCGCATCCTCCAATCACTACCACCAAGTTACAAGAACTTTGTGATGAACTACAACATGCAGAACATGAACAAAGAGTTGCCAGAACTATTTGCTATGTTAAAATCTGCAGAAGTGGAGATCAAGAAAGAGCACCAAGTGTTGATGGTCAATAAGACCACCAAATTCAAGAAAGGCAAGTCTAAGCAGAAGGGACACTTCAAGAAGGGTGGTAAGAAAGTTACCACGCCGACGAAGAGGACCAAGGCTGGACCCAAGCCTGATACTGAGTGCTTTTACTGCAAGGGAGAAGGTCACTGGAAGCGGAATTGCCCAAGGTACTTGGCGGATTTGAAGAACGGCAACATCAAGAAGAAAGGTATATCTGATATACATGTTATTGATGTGTATCTCACTAGTACTCGTAGTAGTGCCTGGGTATTTGATACTGGTTCGGTTGCTCATATTTGTAACTCGAAACAGGAGCTGCAGAATAAACAGAAGCTAGTGAAGAACGAGGTGACGATGCGCGTGGGAAACGGATCAAAGGTTGATGTGATCGCGGTCGGCACACTACCTCTTCATCTACCATCGGGATTAGTTTTATACTTAAATAATTGTTATTTGGTGCCTGCGTTGAGCATGAACATTATATCGGGATCTTGTTTATTGCGAGACGGTTACTTGTTTAAATCCGAGAATAATGGTTGTTCGATTTATATGAGTAATATGTTTTATGCACATGCACCTTTGATAGATGGTCTATTCATATTGAATCTCGATAGTGGATATACACATATTAATAACATTGAAGCTAAACGATTGAAATCAAGCGATAACTCGACCTATATGTGGCACTGTCGTCTTGGTCACATTGGAGTGAAGCGTATGAAGAAACTCCATTCCGATGGACTTCTTGAATCACTTGATTTTGAATCACTTGAAAGATGCGAAGCATGTCTGATGGGAAAAATGACTAAGACTCCATTTTCTGGTATAATGGAGCGAGCTACGGACTTATTGGAAATCATACATACCGATGTGTGTGGTCCAATGAGTGTAGCATCGCGCAGTGGTTATCGTTATGTTCTTACCTTCACGGATGACTTGAGTAGATATGGGTATATCTATTTCATGAAACATAAGTCCGAAACTTTCGAGAAGTTTAAGGAGTTTCAAAGTGAGGTATAGAATCAACGTAACAAGAAGATTAAATTTCTACGTTCTGATCGTGGAGGTGAATATCTAAGTTACGAGTTTGGCGAGCATTTGAAGAAATGTGGAATACTTTCGCAGTTGACACCGCCGGGAACACCACAGCGTAATGGTGTGTCTGAACGTCGTAATCGAACTCTCTTAGATATGGTTCGTTCTATGATGTCACTTACAGATTTGCCACTATCATTTTGGGGTTATGCATTAGAAACAGCCGCATTCACTTTAAATAGGGCACCGTCTAAATCCGTTGAAACGACACCGTATGAATTATGGTTTGGGAAGAAACCTAAATTGTCGTTCCTTAAAGTTTGGGGATGCGAAGCCTATGTAAAGAAGTTACAGCCGGACAAGCTTGAACCCAAAGCGGAAAAATGCGTCTTCATAGGATACCCGAAGGAAACTGTTGGGTATACCTTCTATCATAGATCCGAAGGCAAAATCTTCGTTGCTAAGAATGGATCCTTTCTAGAGAAGGAATTTCTCTCGAAAGAAGTGACTGGAAGGAAAGTAGAACTCGACGAGGTTATCGAACCTTCTCTCGAAATTGCGAGTAGCGCAGCACCGGAAGAAGTTCCTGTGGTGCCTGCACCAATAAGAGAGGAAGCTAATGATGGTGATCATGAAACTTCGGTTGAAGTTACTACAGAGCCTCGGAGGTCAACGAGAACTCGTACCACTCCAGATTGGTATGATTCCGTTATGAATGTCATGTTGGTGGACAACACCGATAACCCCGAGACATATGAGGAAGCGATGATGAGCCCAGATTCCAATAAATGGCAAGAAGCCATGAAATCCGAGATTGGATCCATGTACGAAAACCAAGTATGGACTTTGGTGGACTTACCGGATGGCCGGAAGGCTGTCGAGAACAAATGGATTTTCAAGAAGAAAACAGATGCTGATGGTAATGTTACTGTCTATAAAGCTCGACTTGTCGCAAAAGGGTTTCGACAAATTCAAGGAGTTGACTACGATGAGACTTTCTCACCGGTAGCGAAGCTAAAGTCTGTGAGGATTATGTTAGCAATCGCTGCATATTATGATTATGAGATATGGCAGATGGATGTCAAAACAGCATTCCTCAATGGAGACATTGATGAAGAGTTGTATATGATACAACCCAAAGGTTTTGTCGATCCTAAAGATGCTAACAAGGTATGCAAGCTTCAACGGTCCATCTATGGATTGAAGCAAGCATCCCGAAGTTGGAATCAACGTTTTGATAAGGTAATCAAAAGTTTTGGTTTTATACAAACTTATGGAGAAGCTTGTATTTACAAGAAAGTGAGTGGAAGCTCTGTAGCATTCTTAATACTGTATGTGGATGACATATTGTTGATTGGGAATGATGTAGACCTTCTTAATAGTGTCAAGGAATATTTGAATAATAGTTTTTCAATGAAGGATCTTGGCGAAGCAGCTTACATATTAGGCATAAAGATTTATAGAGATAGATCGAAACGCCAAATATCATTGTCACAAAGTACATATTTGGACAAAGTTCTAAAGAGGTTTGGAATGGAAGATAGCAAGAAAGGGTTCTTGCCCATGTTGCCCAATATGACCTTGAGTAAAACTCAAAGTCCGACATCGGCAGAAGATAGAGAAAAGATGAGTAAGACTCCCTATGCCTCAGCCATAGGATCTCTAATGTATGCCATGCTATGTACTAGACCCGACATCGCATATGCTGTTAGTCTAACTAGCAGATATCAAAGTGATCCAGGAGTGGATCATTGGACAGCGGTCAAAAACATCCTTAAGTACTTGAGAAGAACTAAGGATATGGTTCTTTCTTATGGAGGTGATGAACAGCTCGTTGTTAATGGTTACACCGATGCTAGTTGGAACACCGATCCGGATGATTCTAAATCACAATCTGGATACGTATTTATTTTGAATGGTGCAGCAGTTAGCTGGAGGAGTGCAAAGCAAAGCGTTGTGGCGAGATCTTCAACTGAATCGGAATACATGGCTGCTTCGGAGGCTTCACAAGAAGCGATATGGATGAAAGAGTTCATTACAGAGCTGGGTGTGGTTCCAAGTGCGCTGGACCCAATGTCTATCTACTGTGATAACATGGGCGCCATAGCCAATGCGCAAGAACCAAGGTCACACAAGAAGCTGAAGCATATCAAGCTGCGTTTCCACGCTATTCGAGAACATATCCAGGATGGGGATATAAAGATTTGCAAAGTACACACAGATCTGAATGTGGCGGATCCGTTGACTAAACCTCTCCCGAGGGCAAAACATGACCAACACCAAACTGCCATGGGTGTTCGGTATATTACCATGTAATCTAGATTAGATGACTCTAGTGCAAGTGGGAGACTGTTGGAGATATGCCCTAGAGGTAATAATAAATGTAGTTATTATTATATATCTTTGTGTTTATGATAAATGTTTACATTCATGCTATAATAGTATTAACAAGGAAACCATTAATACTTGTGTGATTTGTAAACTTAATTTGAAGTCCCTAGTATGGCCTCTATACTTCACTAGCTTGTTGGTTGATTGATGATGTGGTTTCTTTGTCATGAACATTGAGATGTTATCAACAACAAGATCATATCGTTAGGAGAATGATATGGTGGACATACTCCTATAGACAAGCGTAGCATAAAGATCAAGTCATTTCAATAGTTCAATTGCTATATGCTTTCTGATACATAGTAACCTAATTCCTTCGACCATGAGATCATGCATATTGCCTTTACTGGATGGATGCTTTGATGTCATCAAACACCACACCGTAACAGGGTGGCTATAAAAGTGGCATTGGGTGTTCGGAAAGTATTGGTTGAAACACATGGATCAAGAGTGGGATTTGTCCATCCACATGACGGATAGATATTCTCTGGGCCCTCTCGGTGAAATGTCATCCAATTAGCTTGCAAGCATGTGACTTGGTCACAAGGGATCACATATCACGGGAACGAGAAAAGAGTACTTGTCAGTAACGAGGTTGAACTAGGTATGCAGAGATACCGACGATCATGACCTCGGATAAGTAACATATCGTGAGACAAAGGGAAATTGGTATCGTATGTAAGTGGTTCATTCGATCGCAAAGTAATCGTAGAAATATGTGGGAGCCATATGAATTTCCAGATTCCTCTATTGGTTATTGTTCGGAGAAGTGTCTCGATCATGTCCGCATAATTCACGAACCGTAGGGAGACACACTTAAGGATTCGACGTTGTTTGAGTAGTTATGGTATTATGAGAAAGAGACCGAATGTTGTTCGGAGTCTCGGATGGGATCCGGGATATCACGAGGTGATCCGGAATGGTCCGGAGAATAAGATTCATATAAGGAAAGTCCCATTTCGGAGTTGGGGAATGGTTCCGGTGTTTTCATCAGGAACATTCTAGAAGGTCCCGGAATGTCCGGCACTCCGGGGGGGAAGGGGTACATGAATGTGTCATTGCAAGATGGAATGATTGCATCATGTACTAGGTGTTCTCGCTGTCCAAAATAAAGGGTTTATTTAATTCCTAAATTGGAAAAGTCAAACGGCTAATTTGAAAGTCAAACTGCCAATTTTGGGAAGTGGGAAAAGAGGAGGATTGGTGGAGGCCGAATTGGGGGAGGACTCCTCCCTTGGCCGGCGCCCCACCAAGCCGACTTGGGGAGGGACTCTCCTCCCCATGGCGCAGCCAGCCCTCCCACCTATATAAGGAGGGGCAGGGCTCCCCTCCTAGCACACACAAGTTCCTATCCTCTAAACTAGAAACTAGACCTAGACCCCGGTTTAGAGCTGTTTCGGTTTAGAGCCTTCTAATTGGTTTAGAGCCCTCTAATTGGTGTGTCTAATTACTAGACCACTAATAGCCTCTCTCATAAGCTCCACCATACTCGCACCGGCTTAAGGCGAAGCCCTGCGGGATCTCCCCTCTACCTCCGGTACCACGCCGTTGTGCTGCCGGAATCGCGAGGAGAGTGCTACAACCTCCGCTGCCTGCTGGAACAAGGGAGAGGAAGGTCTTCGTCGAGTACCGAACGTGTGACCGACTGCGGGAGCGCTGCGGGAACGCGGCGCCGGAAGGATCGTCTACGCGATCTTGAGATCGGAAAGAGTACGACTACATCACCCACGAGAATCTGCTCTCGTTAAACACTTTGGAATCTTCGAGGGTGAGTTATTCCATCGACTCGTTGCTACAATCTAGTAGATAGATCTTGGCTTGTTTGTTTGTATGCGATAGAAAATTTTTGTTTTCCATGCTACGAACCCCTACATCGGCCCAGTTAGTTCCCACGCGTGTTAAATTTTCAAATGTAGCTTCTTCTATTTAAAGTAAATCTAGTTTCTGTCCACTAGTTTAAAAATCAATTTAGAGAGATTTACAACTCGCAATTTCATGAAACCAATTTTGTCTAAAAATTATTGAAATGATCTATCCAAGCCTGTTGGATTTAATTCAATTAGAGTTATAGATCTCTCCTAGTAAAAATAATAAAACAGAAGGATTTGCACCTTGCAACATTTTTATAAAATCAACCAAGTTAGCTTTTGAGTTGATTCCAACTCTCACAAATCACATTTCATCATGCCTATCTGAATATGTAATAATATCAAGGTTTACATGCAGTGACTTTGGACTAGTACCAAAATAATGCTATATAGGCATTTCTAGTCACTTTAAATCATTAAATAATGAACCTAAACCAAAGTAATTATGATCCAACCCTTAAATCCCATTCCCACATGTTAGAATATGTGTTGATGACATGTGTCCACATGATCCCATATTTTAAGTGGTGAATATTAAATCTTAGTTAATTTTTCAATGAGTAGAAATTACTTTTCTAAAATAAAAAGGAGGAAACTATGGATTAAAACTTGTGATGCTTGTGATGATAATAGATCATCAATGGTGTGCCTTAGAATACTAATTAGACTAGTTAAGTATTTTTGGTGATTGTGTACTCCGTATGTATTTATAGAAGATAGTATCAACCAAGCTTACGAGGAGGAGGAGTTCTACGAAGAAGAACAAGAAGAAAACTTCAATCACTGCACCAACCAAGGCAAGCTAACATTTGCAAGTATAATGCTTAGCGAGCTAGGATTGGACTAGATGGTTTAGCAAAGATGCTATAGGCATGCTTAAGGCATAGCACTTTGACTATTAGTTACCCCAAGTATTATCTTCAAGCTTTACTTCCTTTACTTTACCCAAAGTTCTTTACTTGTTTTGAAGGTAGCATAAAGAGTATAAAACTTGACCTATTTAGAACCTCTTTAGATGTCATTCTATGGCATGAGATTGAACCCATCTTTTCCACCTTAGTGAACACTCTTAACTGGGTAGTTTAGAGTAGATCAAAAACTTGACTCACTTTAGATGGGAACACTTGATGAAAATGAATTATGAAAACCTTAGAATGATGAGTCATTCTATTGAGAGGTTTTGACATGTGTTGAGAAACACAAATGGTTTATGATGATGAAAATGTTGAGGCATGAGCCTTAACCCTTTTTTTATAAAACTGATGGTTGGATTCGGATGCGATACCATTCCAAATTTACCGTACAACCACACTACCTGAATTGGGTAAGGCTTAGCTGGAATTTATATGCATTAGTATTAGTTCCCTCGCGGGAGAGGTTTGAGCTAAGGCTACCTCTCAATGTTGTCCACCAATGCAGTGCCCAAGATGATTGATGGTCATGGTTAGGAGGCCATGCTCATAGGAGAGGTGCTTATACTAGGGTGTGTAAAGGAAAGGTTATGTTTGATTATCTGCATACTAAGTATGATGATTCAGGGTTATCCCTGGCAGATGTATCGAATCTTGTGGTGAAAGTGTACCACCTCTTGTTAGTGGCCATACTGTTTCGTTGTCAGATGTTTTCAAAATGACTTATGAAATAAAGGATGAATCTTGACTTGACCACAATAGGGTTGAGTTTATGACAATAGCTTCCCAACTTAAGTGATTCTAGAACTTTATTGTATCTTTCTTTGCTTCAGAACTCAGCATAGGTTTCAAACTTAACTTTATAGTTAAACTTAGATTTAACACTTTAACTTAGAACTATACTACTTGTTAGTGGTAGTTTGCGAGTACTTAAAGAGTACTCATGGCTTTTGTCCCTGGCTATTCTCATGGCCAGACTATGAAGGAGACTACCAAGATGATGGCCAACAGGATGGTTATGATAACTAGGACTATCTGCCTTCGTCAGCATTGCCTATGCCCCTGAATATGGACCCCACCGCTACGCTTATCTTGTTGACACTGAGATCCTTATTTGTGTAAGACCTTATGTATGGTTTGTAATGGATGATGTACTATGATATCAAATCTGTTATGTCTCGCAAAAATGGTAATCCTGGGATTGCGAGGTATGGCATAACGGGCATCTGGGATTAAAAATCCGGGTGTTGACAAGTTGGTATCAGAGCCATCCTGACCATAGGAGACCCTAGTTAGAATGGACGTTAGAACAACAACTTAGTTTCAAAACCAAAGTGAGTATTTACGAAAAACTATCTCCTCTCTTATCCTTGGGGATTCTTTCTTTCTCAAAATTCATGTTCCTCAAAATTCTTACATTATTACTTAAAATTTGACACACTTGATCACTTCACTAATGTCCTCATCCTTAATTCTTGTAGATGGAAACTCAGTTTAGCAAGTTTTACTAGTTGGGAAACGGAGGTCAGCTGATCTTCGAAAGGGATCTGAATTCACTGTCGGAGTTATTGGGACGCCCACATCCGGAGTTTCTTGGAGCTCAACTTCCAGGACCCTAGGAGGAGACCTACAGTGGCTAGTCACCGCTGATCTTAGAGGAAGCATTGAAGCACCAACTTCCGGAAGAATTCAGTTCTCCGTGAGAGAAAACAACTGGCTAGATGGATTAGCCAGGGCAATGCATCAAGCTCTCGCACGTCTATGTGCCCTCAGTGTCAACAAAATCCAAGAAACCCATTTTTCCCACTATGCAAGACGTGACTTCATGGGAATGCCGATGGAGATGCCAAGTCACCTAGAGTTGAAGCGTCAAGTGGAGAATCTTGACTTCTTACTGCACGACAGACAGCAGGAGCTGGACAATGCCAGGGAGTTAGCCAACCAGAACCGTGCCATTGCCGACCAGAAGGCCCAGACTTTCACACTGCTCGTCCAGGACCGCCAGTCTCTTCGCCGCCACTGTGCCAAGAAGGATCGCACCATCTCCCATCTTTGCAAGAAGGTGGCCGACCTCGAGAAGACTGTCAAGGAGCAGGAAGCTCAGCTTGCCGCCAAGGAAGAAGAAGATGAGGGTGAAGACATCCAGGGAGACATGGATTCTTACCTCAGCAACGATGATGAATTTCTGGAGGAGGATGTTGTGGACTTCTACACTAACGATGAGGACTCCGACTTCATCGACGATGAGTAGATGCACTAGAGCACTATCGTAGCATGAGATGTATCGGTCCCACTGTATCGTAGCTTACAGAATGGTTCTTCAAACCATCTGTTTTCTTTTGATTGTTGTGGTGTGTGTTGTATCGTGTGCTTGTTTGCATGAATGAAAATGAAGTTAGTTGAAAAGCCTGAATCTAACTCAAAGTTTTAGCTTTGAAAACCAAAACCATGAACCTTAGAATTTCCCTCTTACCCCTATATCTATCTCAATCTTCAGATGACTCGTGGAAACCAAGGAGGGAGCAGCTCGTCGCAAGACCCAATGCTGTAGATCTTGCAGAATCTCATCGCAGGCCGTGAAGCAAGCAGGGCAGAGCGCCAAGCCAACTTAGCAACATTGCAGCAGATTGCCCAGATGGCTCTCAACAACCAAGGGCATGGAAATCAGGATCACCATGGATCCAAACTCAAAAAATTTCAGAATACCAATCCCCCAATCTTCAACCAATCTGAAAACCCATTAGATGCGGATGACTGGTTGCAAACGATGGAAAATAACCTCGAAGTTGCAGGACTCGATGAAAACGAGAAAGTTCTCTTCGCCACCCACTATCTGGCGGGAGATGCAAGAGCTTGGTGGAATATTATCCGCAATATGAACCATGGTCAGGTTATGACATGGGAAGCATTCAAAGTCAAGTTCACCCGCACCCACGTGCCGCAAGGTCTAGTCAACAGGATGAGAGATGAATTCTGCGAATTGAAGCAAGGAAGAATGACTGTGGTAGACTACCGTGACAGATTCCTGTCACTTGCCAGATATGCACCCGATGAAATCAACACGGAGGCTAAGAAGAAGGAGAGATTCTTGAACGGACTGCATGATGAGATGCAGACTGTCCTCGTCAACATCCGTTTTCAGGATCTCAAAGAGATAGTCGACTCTGCCATTCAGATGGAACGGAAGATTAATCAGGCAAACGACAACCGCAAACGTCGTATGATGCAGCAATCAAGATCCAGCAGTCACCAGAAGTACCGTCCCAACCCCTCACCAGGATATGCACCAAGGAACAACCGACCCCCAATGTCTCGCCCAAGCTACCCCAACTGTAGCGGAGGCAATGTGAAGTCCGGAGGAAACCATCACAACTCCGGCAATGCCAACAATTTCAACCGTGCACCTCCCAAGAGCAACAACAACAACAACAACACTGCACCCAGAACTGGCAGCAATGTTGTGCCTATCGCAGCCAAGGACAAGTCCTAGATCACTTGTTTCGAGTGTGGAGTGATGGGTCACTACTCCAATGAGTGTCCCAAGAAGACTGCCGCCAATGCCACTTTGAATGCGCTAGCTCAACAACAGCATCGTGTTCAACCAGGAAGAAGGTTTGCCCCAGGGAACCCTCACAACCGCAACGGTCGTCTCTTCCACATGAACGCAGAAGAAGCCCAAGAAGCGCTAGATGTAGTGCTGGGTATGTTTTCTGTCAACTCAGTTTTAGCAAGAGTATTGTTTGATTCGGGAGCATCGCATTCATTTGTCACTGAAGAATTTGCATGCACTAGTAAGATTCACCCAATCAACTTGAAGCATGTCATGATAGTTCAAATCCCCGGTTCAACTACAAAAGCTAGAAAAATTTGCAAAGCTGTGCCTATCAGAATACATGGGATAGATTTTTATGCCAACCTAATAGTACTTGGAACCAAAGGATTGGAAGTAGTACTAGGTATGGACTAGATGTCAAGGCATAAAGGACTGATAGACTATGCTAAGAAAGCCATCACCATGACCAGTAGTTCTAGAGTCACAGTAGAGCATATATCTGAAACCTTACCTCACCAATTCAAGTGCAACAAGAGTCTAGCCCTACCCACCATAGACCAAGTAAGAGTAGTCTGTGAATACCCCGACGTATTCCCAGATGAATTGCCAGGTATGCCCCCGGATAGGGATATTGAGTTCATTATCAAACTAATCCCCGGAACCGGACCCATAGCCCAGAGGCCCTATAGCATGAACCCCTCAGAGTTAGTTGAGTTGAAGAAGCAGTTAGATGCCATGTTAGCAACAAGGTTGATTCAACCAAGGGCATCACCATGGAGATCACCAGTGTTATTCGTCGACAAGAAATATGGAGGCAATCGTCTGTGTACAGATTACAGAAAGTTGAATGACGTCACCATCAAGAACAAGTACCCCTTGGCAAAGATAGAGGATCTATTTGATAAATTGACCGGAGCCCAGGTATTCTCAAAGATTGATCTTAGGACTGGTTATCACCAACTTAAGATTCGTGCAACGGATATTCCGAAGATCGCCTTTACTACTCGCTATGGTTTATACGAGTATACGATTATGTCTTTTGGATTAACCAATGCCCCTGCTTATTTCATGAATCTCATGAATAAGATCTTTATGAATTTCCTAGATAAGTTTGTTGTTGTGTTTATCGACGACATCCTTATCTACTCCAAGTCAGAAGAAGAGCATGAGCAACATCTGAGAATCATCCTAGAAACCTTGAGAGAGCATCAGTTATATGCCAAGTTCAGCAAGTGTGAGTTTTGGCTGAAAGAAGTAGGATTCCTAGGACATATTGTGTCTTCCAGAGGAGTCTCTGTTGATCCTGCCAAGATCAAAGATGTCGAAGAATGGGAAGCCCCAACCACTCAAACCCAAGTCCGTGCATTTCTCGGATTAGCGGGATACTACCGCAAGTTCGTAGAAGGATTCTCGAGCATAGCCCGACCCATGACCCAATTGTTGAAGAAGGACAAGAAGTTTGAATGGACAGACAAATGTGAAGCCAGTTTTCAGGAGCTGAAGAAGAGATTGATATCAGCCCCAATATTGATCATGCCGGACATCAAGAAGCCGTTTGTTCTGTATTGTGACGCATCCAAGATTGGTCTCGGATGTGTATTGATGCAAGAAGGCAAAGTCATCGCGTATCTGTCTCGACAACTGAAGCAGCATGAGCAGAACTATCCGACCCATGATCTTGAATTAGCAGCCGTAGTTTTGGCATTGAAGACATGGCGTCATTATTTGATGGGTAATCGCTGTGATATTTACTCAGATCATATGATCTTGAAGTATATTTTCACTCGGAAGGAGCTGAATATGAGGCAAAGGAGATGGATAGAGTTAATCAAGGATTATGACCTTGACATTCACTATCACCCCGGCAAAGCCAATGTGGTAGCGGATGCCCTTAGCAGATTGCCGTGTAGGCTAAACACCATGATCAAGGAGAAGCAGCCAAGTTTGTATGAGGAGTTGGAGCAGTTCAGAACTGAATTAGTTAGCAAAGGATTCTTAGCTAGCATTGAACTTTAACCCACTTTGATTAGCCAAATCAAGGAAGCCCAGAAGGGGAATGAAAGTATCGACGGAATCAAACATCGTATTGGTATAGGAAAGGTACCTGGATTCACCGAAGACGAAGAAGGAGTACTATGGTACAAAGGACATATCTGTGTGCCAGCAGATTCGGAGCGAAAGCAAGTTATCATGAAGGAAGCTCATGATACTCTTTATTCTAACCACCCCAGAGGAACGAAGATGTATCAGGATTTGAAAGAGCAATTTTGGTGGCACAAGATGAAGAGAGAAAATGGAAGCTACATTGCCAAGTGTGACATCTGTCAAAGAGTCAAAGCAGAGCACCAGAGACCCGCAGGACTGTTGCAACCATTGCAGATTCCGGAATGGAAATGGGATTCCGTCGGAATGGACTTTATCACCGGTTTGCCTACTTCTAGTAGGGGAAATGACTCAATCTGGGTCATAGTTGATAGACTGTCCAAGGTAGCCCACTTTATCCCTGTCAAGACTACCTACTAGAGTGTGAAACTAGCAGAACTGTACATTGCTAGGATTGTTAGTCTGCATGGAACCCCCAAGACCATAGTATCAGATCAAGGAACCCAGTTTACCTCAAGATTTTGGCAGAAAGTCCAAGAAGGATTGGGAACCAAGTTGAACTTCAGTACCGCTTATCACCCGCAAACTGATGGACAAACTGAGAGAGTCAACCAGATCTTAGAGGATATGCTTAGAGCTTGTGTGTTGGAATATGGATCAAAATGGGAAGACTTCCTGCCTTTCGCAGAATTCTCATATAACAACAGTTATCAAGCTAGTTTGCAAATGGCACCATTTGAATTCCTATACGGAAGAAAGTGTCGTACCCCTTTGAATTGGTCGCAAGTAGGAGAGAGTCAGATCTTTGGACCCGACATTCTCCGAGAAGCCGAAGAGAAGGTTCACAAAGTCCGTGAGCACCTCAAGACCGCCCAGTCCAGACAGAAGAGTTATGCCGATAAGAGAAGGAGAGACCTGACTTTCAATGTCGGAGATTTTATATATCTCAATGTTTCACCATTGAAGGGAACCCAACGCTTTAGTCTGAAAGGAAAGTTAGCCCCTAGATATATCGGGCCTTTCAAGATTCTGAACCATCGAGGACAAGTATCATATCAACTAGGACTGCCTGAAGAGATGTCAGCCATCCACAATGTGTTCCACATCTCGTTACTTCGCAAATGCCTAGAAGTGCCGGAGAAGACTGAAGTTTTCAAGAACATCGATCACAGAGCTGTGGAGATCAACAATGACCTGACATATCGTGAAGTGCCCATCCATATCTTAAAAGAAACCTACAGGACCACCAGGACCAGGAGTATCAAGTTTCTCAAGATTCAGTGGAGCAACCATACCGAGGAGGAAGACACTTGGGAGCGCGAAGATTACATTAGGACAGAGTTCCCAGATCTCTCTAGTTCCTAGTTTTCTTTGTAAATCTCGGGATGAGATTTTGTTTAAGGGGGTTTAGGTTTGTAACATCCCAAAACTTCAATCCAAGTTCAAAAACCATCCAATTGAACTCCATTTTCAAAACCCTTGCAACCAGAGACTACCTAGTACTAGTGGAGATTACTCAAAAATTTTGAAACCAACATTCAAACTTTTGTTTCTTGTGGCCATTTCATCAAACAGGTGGCAGAAACAAATCTTTCAAATCCTAAAACACTATAGTGAGCAGTGGATTTGGTCACCACTTGGGCCTAACTTGGTCCCCTTGTTCCCCCAGCTAGAACCCCGACCCTAACTCTCTATCCCTCTCCCCTGTCTGCTCCAGTAGCAAGCTGCCCGACGCCATGCCCCAGGTCGAACACGGACCGCTCGCTCCAGCCCGTCCCGCGCTCTCCTTCGCTTGATGGGAGACAGGCGCCATCACACCGCTTCGCCTCGACTAGCCCCTGATCAAAATCGAGTGGAGGACAAGCCTCAATTGCTCGCGCCCATGTCGCTGTCTGCCATGCCGATCACCCCGGAGCACCGCGCCCTCTAGAGAAGCACCGACCTCGCCTAGACCTAGCATTGCGTGTCAGCCCCTGCAGCAGGCCCAGCAACCGCCCAGACATCATCGTTCGCCGCCTCGTGACCAGCAGACCAGAGGAACAGCGTCGAACCCCGCGTCCGCGCGCAGTTCACCGCACGCTCCCGACCAGTAGAGACTCCGCCTTGTCGCGCCTTTAAGCCCCAAAGGATCGCCGAGGAGCAGAGTATCCATCGCTGCCCTCGCCCATGCCGAGAGAGCCCCGCATTGTTGTCACCGATGACCTCACCGGCGCCCGTTCTGTCCCCTCGTCGACCCTATATAAAGCAGCCACCCCAGCCCCATTTCTCCACACTCACACACTCCCCACCTCTCACTGAACTTTACCCACCTCTAGCCGAAGCCGCTTGAGCTCTGTCTCGCCGGAATTGGAGCCAAAGCCGCCGCAGCAGGAGGAGAAGGGCGTTTGCGATTTAGGGCACCCCAAGCTCCGCCGCAACCGCGCCTCGCCTCGCCGTCGTCTACTAGCCTGTTTGCCCGCCTCACCGACCTTGCTGGAGCCCTAGTATGCCCCCAATCGACCCCCACCGCCGCGTCTAGGTCAGGTTCTTGCTGGAGTAATCCATCGTCGATGATGACCTCCCACCGTTGGATCATCTTTAGATCGTGTGGTCTAGGATGCTAGATACCGCTTCGGCTAAATTGTGCCGCTGACCAGTGGAGCCCGCATGTCAGGCAGCCCGCTGTGCGCGATGTGCGTAGATGGGCCGGCCCAGTTAGTTCCCGTGCGTGTTAAATTTTCAAATGTAGTTTTTTCTATTTAAAGTAAATCTAGTTTCCAACCACTAGTTTAAAAATCAATTAGGAGAGATTTACAACTCCAAATTGCATGAAACTAATTTTGTCTGAAAGGTATTAAAATGATCTATCCAAGCCCGTTGGATTTAGTTCAATTAGAGTTATAGATCTCTTCTAGTAAAAATAATAAAACAGAAGCATTTGCACCTTGCAACATTTTTATAAAATCAACCAAGTTAGCTTTTGAGTGAATTCCAACTCTCAAAAATCACATTTCATCATGCCTATCTGAATATGTAATAATATCAAGGTTTACATGCAGTGAATTTGGACTAGTACCAAAATAATGCTATATAGGCATTTCTAGTCACTTTAAATCATTAATTAATGAACCTAAACCAAAGTAATTATGATCCAACCCTTAAATCCCATTCCCACATGTTAGAATATGTGGTGATGACATGTGTCCACATGATCCCATATTTTAAGTGGTGAATATTAAATCTTAGTTAATTTTTCAATGAGTAGAAATTACTTTTCTAAAATAAAAAGGAGGAAACTATGGATTAAAACTTGTGATGTCTTTGATGATAATAGATTATCAATGGTGTGCCTTAGAATACTAATTAGACTAGTTAAGTATTGTTGGTGATTGTGTACTCCGTATGTATTTATAGAAGATAGTATCGACCAAGCTTACGAGGAGGAGGAGTTCTACGAAGAAGAACAAGAAGAAAACTTCAACCACTGCACCAACCAAGGCAAGCTAACATTTGCAAGTATAATGCTTAGCAATCTAGGATTGGACTAGATGGTTTAGCAAAGATGCTATAGGCATGCTTAAGGCATAGCACTTTGACTATTAGTTACCCCAAGTATTATCTTCAAGCTTTACTTCCTTTACTTTACCCAAAGTTCTTTACTTGTTTTGAAGGTAGCATAAAGAGTATAAAACTTGACCTATTTAGAACCTCTTTAGATGTCATTCTATGGCATGAGATTGAACCCATCTTTTCCACCTTAGTGAACACTCTTAACTGGGTAGTTTAGAGTAGATCAAAAACTTGAGTCACTTTAGATGGGAACACTTGATGAAAATGAATTATGAAAACCTTGGAATGATGAGTCATTCTATTGAGAGGTTTTGACATGTGTTGAGAAACACAAATGGTTTATGATGATGAAAATGTTGAGGCATGAGCCTTAACCCTTTTTTTATAAAACTGATGGTTGGATTCGGATGCGATACCATTCCAAATTTACCGTACAACCACACTACCTGAATTGGGTAAGTCTTAGCTGGAATTTATATGCATTAGTATTAGTTCCCTCGCGGGAGAGGTTTGAGCTGAGGCTACCTCTCAATGTTGTCCACCTATGCAGTGCCCAAGATGACTGATGGTCATGGTTGGGAGGCCATGCTCATAGGAGAGGTGCTTATACTAGGGTGTGTAAAGGAAAGGTTATGTTTGATTATCTGCATACTAAGTATGATGATTCAGGGTTATCCCTAACAGATTATCGAATCTTGTGGTGAAAGTGTACCACCTCTGCAGAGTGTTAAACTATTCAAATAGCCGCGTCCGCGGTTATGGACAGTTGAAATGGCCATACTGTTTCGTTGTCAGATGTTTTCAAAATGACTTACAAAATAAAGGATGAATCTTGACTTGACCACAACAGGGTTGTGTTTATGACAATAGCTTCCCAACTTAAGTGATTCTAGAACTTTATTGTATCTTTCTTTGCTTCAGAACTCAACTTAGGTTTCAAACTTAACTTTATAGTTAAACTTAGATTTAGCACTTGAACTTAGAACTATACTACTTGTTAGTGGTAGTTTGCAAGTACTTAAAGAGTACTCATGGCTTTTGTCCCTTGCTATTCTCATGGCCAGACTATGAAGGAGACTACCAAGATGATGGCCAGCAGGACGGCTATGATAACTAGGACTATCTGCCTTCGTCAGCATTGCCTGTGCCCCTGAAGATGGACCCCACCGCTATGCTTATCTTTTATTTCCGATGCTTGTTGTATTAAGACTGGATCATGAGATCCTTATTTGTGTAAGACCTTATGTATGGTTTGTAATGGATGATGTACTGTGATATCAAATCCGTTATGTCTCGCAAAAATGGTAATCCTGGGATTGCTAGGTATGGCATAACGGGCATCTGGGATTAAAAATCTGGGTGTTGACAGAATCCGAGGGGATGAGGGGAAAAACTAGGGCTAGGGTTGTTCGAGGCGGTGTTCAGGGGGTCTTGTAGGTGACGGCAAGGAGCTTCCTCTATCGTGAGGAAGACAACGACATTGAACCGGTACGCAGGCCGAGTTGCGCTGTTGCGGGGCCGTGTCTAGCTGCTGGTGCTACGCAATGTGCGGAAGAGAATGAGGGTAAGGGAGTTGGGGCGGCCTCTGCATTGTCCTTAATTTATTAGTGTTTTGCTGTGTGTTTATAGCATCAGGGCTCCGGGTGAAAACTCTTGACCTTTGGTCTCGGCGGTGGCGCGGAGTGTCGTTACCCATCATTGGCTAGGACCCCTCGCCACTCCTTTTTGGCCTCCTAGAACAAGTTTCAGGAACTAAGTCCCCCAACTAAAGTTTTGTGCATTGTTCTTAATTTATTAGTGTGTTTATAGCATTACAATAACTTGCAATTCTTAATTTGTAGAAACTATGGAACCACACGACAAAGACGAAGAACAGGAAAAGTTGCTCGAGGATATGATCCCTAAGGGAGGAGATGTCGATGTCACCTCGATGTATCTGAACAACTCCAGTGAGGGAGATCCAGAGATCGACTGAAGAGACGGCTTCGGTGAGGGAGAAGCCGACCGCTCTGGTGAGGGACAAGCCTAACACTTCGGTGGAACATTAAATATTACAAACTTCGACGAGGTGCATATATATATTAATTAGTTAAGCCTCTGCTGTCTATAGATGTGTATTAACGATCTTTCTTTGTTTAGCCCTTCGAATCAAGCAAATCTTCTGCAAGGAAGAAACGAGGCCCAGCCAAAATGTTGGGATACCATGAAAGATACATGATCAAACAAGTCGTTGAAGACGGTGAACCGAAGGCTCCCACTGATGTTGCAAATAAATGTGTAAGAAAATGCAGAGTTATTATTAGGGGCTACATCCCGATCACCATTCGAGAATGGAATAGGCCAAAGGAGCCATGAGTCCAATATGTCGGCGACAAAGCTAAATATGAGCTTTGGAATAAGCTCATGGTTAATTTCAGCCTACTAATGCCAGAGGTGGATCCAAATGACGAGGATCCAAATGAGGAGGATCCAAAGAATACCATAGAGCAAAAAGTCAAGGAGTGGTCTCTTAAGAAGATGGCCTAGCATTTCACCAACTGGAAGAAAAGATTGCACCTTGACTTTATCGTGGAAGATATGACTCCGGATTTCACCAGAGCGTATGAGAAGATCAAACACTACTAGGCTGAATTTGTGGCATACAAGAAATCAGAGCCAGCTTTGAAAACGTCCGAAACAAATAAGAAAATGCTGCTAAAAAGCAGTATCACCATACTATGGGGCACGGTGACTACAAGGCTAGCATGTCTAAGTGGGAGAAACTTGAGGCCCACCTGCTTGCTAAAGGGATCACTCCAGAGCCATACAATTGGATCAAATGGGTAAGGATTTGGTTTTACGGGCATGGGGGCACGTTGGACTTAGAAGGGAAGTGCACATATAACAAAAGACATAAAGAAACTCCCATTCCCATCAAAGACATTAGAAATGCAGTAAAGGCTGTTGAAGAGGGGAGGTTCATTCCCGATAGAGAGAATGACAAGCTCACACTCGCCCTTGGGAACTCTGAACACAGGATGAACATGAGGCACAGGAGGCTCCAAACCATGGAAAATTGGTTTTCCTGTCGATAGAAGAAATATCCCGATAGAAGCCGACAGAGGAGAAAGGAAAAGGAGGAAATTGAAGCAAGGAAGTAGGAAGACCGGATGCATAACATAGAAGAACAATTAAAGCGACAGTATGATCAAATTGACACACTTAGATAGCAAGGTACTACTGGCCCGTCTCAGCGGCACATGGTAGAAGCTACATTCGATGCTACCGACCCATCTACTAATCGGAAAAGCATCGTGGCTTCCATAGAGCTCCTGGGTGATGATGCTGATGATACACCAGCGATGGCTCCTCTTTGCTACCTAGTGGATGATATCACGGAGATGACACACTATGAGCTACATGTGAAAGTTGTGAATGAAGGTGGCGGTCGGCTATGCCTTACCAATTGGACATAAACCAACCTACCAGTGTTGTCCAGTTCCATGGGGCTATGCTATTGTCGGGGTGGATGAAGTTGTG
This sequence comes from Avena sativa, assembly GCA_916181665.1. Classification (NCBI taxonomy): domain Eukaryota; kingdom Viridiplantae; phylum Streptophyta; class Magnoliopsida; order Poales; family Poaceae; genus Avena; species Avena sativa. Next base: position 533,209,321 of record OV702289.1, on the reverse strand, counting down.
AACGAATTTGTGCAACTGAAGCTTGACTACCCTGCAGGTGAAGGGGATGTGACTGAACTGGGAGAAGCCAAAAACGTCACCATTCTATGGTGAAAGGAAACCATCGTGCTTCCAAATCGAACGCCAAGGCCATAAATTCCTTAGAGCACTCCATCTTCACCATAGCCTCACCCATCTCCAGCGCATCAGTCATATTTGTCGCTGCCTCGTTAGGCACCATCTCTGCCGCCTCACCCCTCTCCAGTGCAGCCGTCTTTGCCGCCGCGTTAGTCGTCTCAGCCCACTAAGGCTCAATGCCAAAAGCGGAAGAGTACCACCTCTACTCTAGGGAGTGGTAACTGATCACCGAAATATTGACTGGAGCCCCTCCCAAAAGTACCAAAGGTTCCTCCCATGAGACCTTACGACTATACTCTAGAGGATAATGAGGTGATAGCAAAGGCCCAAATGAAACAGTGGTTTGATAACCTGAAGTGGCCGAAAGAGCTAGAGTTCCCTAGCATCGCAGAAGAAAAAGCTAAAGAGCAAAAAATATTGAGGACCCTTCATCAACCCGAGACAAGGCTGTCATCAGACTATGGCCGCCCTATTCTCAAGTCACATGAGTCAAAGGTGCGGTCGAAGAGTAGTAGTGCAAGTGGGAAATCAGTTCCCCAGCTCGGAGAAATAAAAAACCAATCGTGCCCCCTGCTGAATGTGATTTCTGATACCGAGGTGGGGTCGAGCAAAGGTGCGGTCGAGCAGTATGATCCATAGTTTGTTGCAATGTATGGAGAAGTGGCTGCTGCTCATGGTTTGACTATTGCTCGGTACGTAGCCCAGTTAGAGTTCCCCGTGGCTGATGAAGCATACATATACCAGCATGGGAAACCTCTCATCAAACCCGAGGAGGCCAAGCATCTACCAACAAAAATGCGAAGATTGCATAAGTGGTACATGCAAGCCTCAAAGACAGGGGGAAACTGGATAGTGCTGGGAGTTAGAAACAAGCATTACGGGTATGGAGGTGCCCAGATAATGATTGAATTTGATGAACTATTTAAGTTATACAATCAAGACGCCATCAACAAAGCAATCGTTAGTGCCTATTGTTTGTAAGTACTATTTATATAATTAACTCTCTACCTAGCTCACCTTGTTTATTGCATGTATAATCATACTCACTATATTATACAGAATGAAGATTCTTGAATGCAAAAGAGGACGAATCTATGACATTGGATTCATTGACCCATATTGGGTTCATGAACGTAATGTCTAAGAATCTCCTAATGATATAGAGGATAAAATTGTAAAGGCGTTAAGTTTTCAAGAAACCAAAAGGGAAATACTTTGAGTGAGTGTTATTGTCTTGTACATATTCTATTTCGGTTACCCGACGTTAAGTGTATAATTGATGAGTTATGCGTGCGTAGCTTTCACTTTATTCTGCTAATCATTCAACCTAACAAAGGAGTAGTACAAGTCATGGACTCGAAACTTAAACCCCTTGCGAAGTGGGAGGACATGCAGGAAATGCTCCAGCGGTAATTTCAATCATTATGACACTATATCAGCAACTTTCGTTCATTTCCTGATATCAAGTAATTAATAACTCTTTTTATTCATTTTTTGCTAGGGAGTGCTTGGAAACGGTTCACCAACAAGGCTAAGGGTGAGTGAAAAGAGGAGCTTATATTTGAACCACTAGATGAAAGTACTACTAGCTAGATCCGCGCATCTCTTTGATTCTAGTTTTGATACCATTATCATGCTTGATTATTATTTTGATTAAACTATGTTCTCGTAAAGTGCTTGAGGCAGGAAGACGGAAATAATTTACGTGGCTACTATTTTGCGAGTTCATTCGTCAGACGACCTGTGAGACAGACATAAATTTAGAACAACTTCAAGTATGTAAACAATATTCACAATTTTATTTTATTATCATCAATTGTGTTTAATTAGTTTCATTCATATATGTTGCCTCCTTTAAATTAGATAGAACGGATGCGAGACAATCTTCTACCAAAGGATCAGGTACGAGCAATTCAAGAGAAAATTGCGGGATTCTTAGATGCAGAGGTCCTAGATCCAAAAAGAGAATACTATCGGGAGATGTTGATAGTGGAATAGGGATTGTAAAAGACATTATATTATATATATGCATGAAACTCGTGTACCGTATGTAATATGTTCGACACTTTGATCGCTATATTCATGACAATGTTGTATAATGGTTCCTTCATTGCTGAGTGCAAAACATAAAATAAAAAGGAAATAAATAAATGAAAAAAATACAAAATGAATTATCTGCCGCGGCACAAAAAATGCCCAAAATACTGTCGTGACAGAGAAACATAGATCCCGGTTTGTAATACGATCCGGGACGAATGGCCCCCTGACTCCAAACAGCGGCCACGTGGATCCCCTTTCATCCCGGTTCGCAGCACAACTAGGACTAAAGGGGTGGGGCTTCAGTCCCGATTGCCCCATCCCGGTTGCACAACCGAGACTAAAACCCCTTACAAACCAGGACAAGAGACCCTATTTTCACTAGTGCCCAAGAAGAATGCAACATTATCAATAAAAGGATTTATTTAGTAACCAAGCACAACGAGCATCCATGTTACACATGTCGGGGGGATAATCCCCGGGTAGGCCAAGGCGGGACCAACCGGCCGGCTCCAAGGAGCTCACGACGTATGGGCCCAGACCAAGGAACCATAGCCGGGTGGAATCACCCACCCGGTCCACATCCAAGTTTCCCTGGCTGGCCTGTCTAGCCGGGTAGCCAGAAGAACCGGCTAGGAGGCCACACCTAGCCGGCCGCCTCGGATCCGTTGGAGGTAGTACGGTGGGAATGACGCTCCCCGCTGAGCGCACCTTTGACCGTATAGGCTAGCTAGCATGGCCGGTGCTACCGGACAACTGTGCCAAAGCTGGAGGCTGACGAGCAAAGCAAGGGCTGACGAGGAAAGCTCCGGCTTACGCATAAAGAGCCGGCTGACGGATAAAGAGCTGACTGACGAGTAAAGCAGGGGTGCTGGACACTGTAGCGTGGTCCTCCCCTGTATCGGAGGCTTGACTAGACCCAGGCCTACCATTTGGCCCTGCCTAGCCGGCCCACTTTGTAAGGCCTAGATCCAAACAGTAAACCCTAGAACCCATCTTGTAAACTGCCTCCTCCACTAGTATATAAGGGTAGGTAGTGCTAGGGTTCTAGGTAGACAATTACAAGTTAGAAGTTCTCCACATTGGACAAGTTCTATAGCTAAGGAAACATCTCAAGGAGCATCTGTATTGGGCATTCGCCCCCTTTGAGAGTAGATCCTTGCAGGAGTAGGAGCTTTACCTTGCCCAGAGGGCTCTGAACCTGGGTACATCACTGTGTTTGCAGTATCTGTGCCCAACCCGTTACGAGTAGCCACCGATAGCATCCTGATTGTCCCCTTCAAGCCATCCCTGATGGTACTGCTGTGTTCCACACCATGACAGTTGGCGCCCACCATGGGGCACAGCGCTTCGGCTAGGATCATCTTTCGCATGGGACTTATACTCGTCGCCAATGAGCGAGTCGCCTCTGGCCTTGTCCTCACTTTCGGCTCTTTCGACCGCATCCTTGACAACACATCCTATTTCGCTGGGGGGGGGGGGGTTCCCAAGCGGAGGCTCCATCATGCACTTCGGCGAACACCATGTCTACGTCGCCACCATCACTGAGGCTTTCCCTCGTGAGTTTGTCACCATCTCCAGCGCGCCCCTGGTTTCTCCGCTTCACGCGTCGCCAGTGGCAGCGTCGAGGTCATGATGGCAGGCTCAGTGGAGAACCGTCGCCCGCCTCTGGAGCGCAACGTGGACGGCCACGCCACCAACTCACTCCTCCCGAACCAGGACCTGCTCCACGCGTCCATCGAACACCTCCACAACCCCATCACCCCTATCGAGGCAGACCCAACTGTAGCTGCGGCATCCCTAGAGGCTACTCGTCAGAACCTTCTAGAAATAAACATGACCATGCGCGAGTACAACATCGTGCACGACTTCGCCCGCTTGCCCGGCGCCAGCCGCCTGGCCCAGCCACAAGGCTGAAACCTCGGTTCGGAGATGGATCGCACCGCTGATCCGCGTACACCCGCGGTACAACCAGTCTACAGCACCCCCGCCAAAAACATGAGGGCCACGGAGGCGGCAGTTGCAGAGCTAAGCCACCTGGAGGGCGAGGACCTGCTCCGTCAGCAGGCACGTGTCCAGCTCCTCGTGGTCACGGCCAATAAACAGCAGGCTGAGGCAGAACTCAGCATGGCCGGCAACAGCAGAACCCAACCGGCTCGTCGGATGGCGGATCCGGCTCCAGGCGGCAGCAAGGCATCTTCCCCAAACGGAGCAAGGCCGAGCAACCGCCCACGTGGTGGATCTACAGGCTGTGGGCACAACGCCCACGACGCAGCAGCTGTTACCAGCAAAAACCGTGAGCCGATTGACAAAGTCGGAAAAGGCCAAGCGCTGCCCAAGTCCCGCCTATCCGGCCGTCTGGGACCGCTCGAGCCGGAGGAACAGCAAGACACGCGCGCACGAATCGACCTACTGGTCCAGTCACGCGTGCTGGAAGAAAAAAGTCCAGCCGGGCCAAGATGTTTCAGACCGCGCATCCGGAACGAGCCGTTTCCAAAGGGATTTTTGCTCCCAAGGGATACGCCAAAATATAACGGCTCGGTCAAACCAGAGGACTGGCTGGTGGACTACACCACTGCTGTGGGTATCGCAAACGGCAACCGCCGGGTGGCAGTACGCTACGCCCCTCTCATGCTCCTCGACTCAGCTAGGACGTGGCTCAACAGCCTCCCCGACAACAGCATCAATGCGTGGATCGATTTCGAGCAGGCGTCCGTCTGCAACTTCACTGGTACCTACAAGCGCCCAAGCCGACCCGGCGAGCTCGCTCTTTGCGTACAGGGTCCGAATGAATTGGACCGCTCCTACATCACCCGATGGACGAGCATGCACAACTCCTGCGAGGGGGTACGCGAGCACCAGGCGGTGGACTTCTTCATCAATGGTTGCAGAGATGGCACCATGCTCAAACACAAGCTTCGCCGGGTGGAGCCCACAACCATGGTGCAGACCATGGCCATCGCAGACAAGTACGCCATGGCCGATGTGGCAATGAAAAGATCCGTTCGGGTGGATGACCAAGGGAAAATAATCGTTGATGTCACCGTGGATTAGCGCCAGCCAGAAGGAAATGACCACAATTCCAGGCGACGTGAAAACCACCACGGCAAGAGAAAGGATGACCAGCCGGATAACCAGTACGGTTCCAGCAAGGTAGCGACAGTGCAGGAGGATCCGGCTATAGGCGGAAGCCGGAGACAAAAGCCCGATGACCAGCCTCCGAGGCCCAAGTACACCATCGAGTTGATGCTTGATGGGCCATGCAAGTTCCATAGTGGGGGCAACAAACCGGCTACACATACCACACACCAGTGCACCTGGACAAAGAAGATGGCAGAGATCGCTGGCACACCGGCTGCACAGGCACCGCCTTCTCCAGCCGGTGGGCCGCCAGGCGATCGCAATAACCAGCACCGAAGGGAAGATGATGATAACAACTACCCCCACCAGGTGGGAAACTACCACATCTTCACAACGGAGCCGGATACCAAGCACAACAAGAGGCGTCACGAGGAGGAAGTGAACGCAATCGTTCCTCCCGTTCCCCAGTACCTCAACCGGTCGGAGCAAGAAGTTGCATGGAGCCGGAAGGACCAGCCAGCTGAGTTGCCTCACCCAGGCACCTACGCGATGGTTTTGGATCCTATCATTGTCTCCCAGAAGCATTCCGGTAGGTTCTCCCGCGTCCTCGTAGACGGAGGGAGCAGCATCAACCTCCTATACTGCAGCTCGCTAGACCGGCTCGGTATCAGCGAGTCGTAGCTGGAGCCATCAAGCACCTCCTTCCACGAAGCTGTCCCGGGCCTATCGCACTTGCCCATCGGAAAGATCTGGCTGGACATCATCTTCGGCACGAAGGATAACTTCCGCCGCGAGCCCATCTGGTTCGAGGTGGTCAACCTCTGCAGCACATACCATGCAATCCTGGGGCACCCAGCGCTCACCAAGTTCATGGCGGTACCGCATTACGCGTACCTCAAGATGAAGCTACCAGGGCCCAAGGGCGTCATCACCATGGCTGGTTGCTACAGACGGTCTGTGGAGTGCGCCACAGACGGGTCCAAGATAGCGGAAGCCATGATCATCGCGGAAGAGAAGCGCATAATCATGCAGAACATGGCAGCCCTGCAGAAGGACATGCCGGCTGGCGAGCCCAAACCTGCTGGAGAAGCACAGTTCAAGCCATCCAAGGGCACGAGAAAGATCCTGTTGAACGAGGCCGAGCCGGACAAGTTCATCCTGGTCAGAGACAGCCTCGATAGCAAATAGGAAAGCGCGCTCGTCAACTTCCTCCGTGAGAATTGGGATATCTTCGCATGGTCCCCCAAGGACATGCCAAGTGTTCTGAGGGAGCTCGCCAAGCACTCTTTACATGTCAGGACGGATGCAAAGCCGGTCAAACAGTCACTATGCCGCTTCGCGGAAGAAAAAAGAAGAACCATTGGTGAGGAGATCACCTGGCTACTCGCAGCCGGATTCATCATGGAGGTTTTCCACCCGGAATGGCTGGCAAACCCTGTACTCATGCTAAAGAAGAACAAGACTTGGCGCATGTGTGTTGACTACACCAGTCTGAACAAAGCGTGCCCCAAAGACCTATTCGCCCTGCCAAGGATAGACCAAGTGATCAATTCCATGAGCGGCTGCGAGCTATTGTCATTTCTGGATGCGTACTCTGGCTACCACCAGATCCGGCTGAACCCCGCTAATCAAATAAAGACAGCATTCATCACTCCCTATGGAGCCTACTGCTACACCACTATGCCATTTGGGCTAAAGAACGTTGGAGCCACATACCAGCGCTGCATGCAGAAATGCTTGCAGACTCAGATTGGCAGAAAAATGTACACGCATACGTCGATGATGTGGTAATCAAGACCAAGGAGCGCCAAACACTCCTTAAATATCTAAAGGAAACATTCACCAACCTCCACCGGTTCTAGATGAAGCTAAACCCGGAGAAGTGCGTGTTCGACATCCCAACTGGTCAGCTCCTTGGTTTTCTTGTATCGGAGCGATGAATCGAGGCAAACCCGAAGAAGATCAGCGCAATCGAGCGCTGATGCATTGCAAATGTATCTATAATTTTTGATGTTCCATGCTTGGTTTTATCCACTTTCTTGTGTTTTGTACACACCTTGGAGTGCTTTTCATATGATTTCTTGGACTAACCTATTAACAAGACCCACAGTGCTAGCTGCCTATTTTCTACTGTTTTTGGTTCCAGGAAAGTCAGAAAATTAATATTCTCGGAATTGGAGGACAAAAGCCAAAGTGCCTATTTTTTCGGAAGTCATCAGATGCCAGAATACGAGACGGAGAAGGGCTGGGGGCCGGCCACACCACCTGGCCGCACGGCCAGGCCTGGCCCGCGCCTGGGGGTGGTCTGGCCGACCCAGCACCCCCTCGGCCTCTCCTTCCGCCTATAAGATGCCCTCAGTATGAAAACCCTAAGTACCCGATCAAAAAATCCACGAAAGAGTCTGTAGCCGCCGTCATCTCCATCCCTAGATTAGGAGGGATCTGAAGCTCTTCCCGGCACCCTGCCGGAGAGGGGAATTCACCCTAGAGGCCTTCTTCATCACCATGCAAGCCTCTAGTGTGATGCGTGAGTAGTTCATCCTTGGAATACGGATCCATGTAGTAGCTAGATGGCTAGTTCTCCTCCTTTGTGCTTTCATGTTTAGATCTTGTGAGCTCCGTTCATGATCAAGATCATCTATTTGTAATTCTGCATGTTGTGTTTGCGGGGATCCGATGGATATTGAGATGCTATTTCAGATTGATTATTGATTCTATCATGTCTTTGTTATTTGTGATCTTGCATGCTTTCCGTTGATAGTAGCTATCTTGGCCAAGTAGATGCTAGCAACTCCAAGAGTTAGTATTTATGCTCGATAGTGGGTTCATGCCTCTGGTAATCTGGGAAGTGACAGAAATCTCTAAGGTACTAGATGTGTTGTTGCTACTAGGGAGAGAACAACAATCCTTTGTTCATAGAACAATCGTATTGTTTACTTTACACGCAATTCGTAAAGAAATAATCGGTTGCTTGCAACTTAATACTGGAGGGGTTTCGGATGATAACCTGAAGGTGGACTATTAGTCATAGATGCAGTTGGATGGCGGTCTATGTATAATGTTGTAATGCCCAATCAAGTTCCAAAGGAGTCAAGATGATTAGTATATGCATGTATTGCTTTCTCGATGTTTGTCAATTGCCCCGCTGTAATTTGTTCACCTAGCATGTTATCTATCTTAAGGAGAGCCACCTCTAGTGAACTATGGATCCCGGTCCTTTCTTTTACATACAATCTATAAACTGTTTACTGCTTTGTGTTTTACTTTCTGCAAACTATTACTTACTTTCATTCAATACGTTTAATCCTTTGTTTTCAGCAAAACCGGTGAGATTGACAACCTCATCGCAAGTTGGGGACAGAGTTCTGTGGTTGTGTTGTGGAGGTCTCCACGTTGCTACTAGAACCGGTAGTGTGCCCTGCCAAGGCTCAGCTAGCAGCACCTTTGGGGTGTTTCCTTGCTCCTACTAGTTCGATTAAACCGTGGTTTCATAACTGAGGGAAACTTGCTGCTGTGCTCATCATACCTTCCTCTTGGGGTTTCCAACGAGCTCTACATCAACACTGAGCCATCAAGCATTTTTCTGGCGCCGTTGCTGGGGAGTCAAGGACATCTTCACAAGGGGAGTCCCTCATAACCAATCTCTTTACTTTGTTATTTTTGTTTTGCTTTGTTTGCTTGTTTCTTTATCAAAAACACCAAAAAATAGTTTTACTAGTTTGCTTTCTTATTCAAAAACACAAAAAAATGACTACTCTTGAAAACACTAAGTTGTGTGACTTCATTAGCACCAACAACAATGATTTTATGATCACACCTATTGCTCCACCTGTGCCTGAAGATACTTTCTTTGAGATAAAACCTGCTTTACTCAATCTTGTTATGAGAGAACAATTTTATGGTATTGGTAATGAAGATGCTGCTGCCCATCTAAATAACTTTGTTGAACTTTGTGAGATGCAAAAGCATAGGGATATAGATGGTGATATTATTAAGCTAAAATTGTTTCCTTTCTCTTTGAGAGGAAAAGATAAAGAATGGTTGAATTCCTTAACTAAGAATAGTATTGATTCTTGGACTAAATGCAAAGATGCTTTCATTGGAAAATACTATCCTCCTGCTAAGATTATATCTATGAGAAGTGAAATAATGAAGTTTAAACAATCAGATAATGAGCATGTTGCTCAAGCTTGGGAAAGAATGAAATCTTTGGTAAAGAATTGTCCCACTCATGGACTGACTCCTTGGATGATCATCCAAACTTTTTATGCAGGATTGAACTATTCTTCAAGGAACCTATTGGACTCTGCTACTGGAGGTACCTTTATGACCATTACTTTGGGTGCTGCAACAAAATTTCTAGACAATATGATGGTTAATTATTCTAAATGGCATACTGAGAGAGCTCCACAAGGTAGGAAGGTAAATTCTGTTGAGGAAACCTCCTCCTTGAGTGAAAAGATTGATATTATTATGTCTATGCTTGTTAATGGGAAAGCCCATATTGATCCAAATAATGTTCCTTTAGCCTCTTTGGTTGCTCAAGAAGAGCAAGTTGATGTGAAGATCATAAGAAATAACAATTTTGGCAACAATACTTATGGTAATAACAATTAAAGGCCTTACCCTCCTAGTAATACTTATGGTTATAATGGTAAAACTGGTTACCTAGTGAAGGAAGAATTTTAGAAGTTGAAAGAGCCACTAAAAACTTCATGCAAATGCAATATGAGCAAAATAAACTATTTACTAAAACTATGGATGAACAATCTACCATATTGAAGAACATTAGCCATCAACTTTAAAGTCTAAATAGGGAAATTCCTAGTTTACAATTGAAACTCTCTAATGCTGAAAGGAATATATCATGTTTGTCTGAAGCTCAATCTTCATTGATTAATAAAATGGCTGCTAAACCTGAAACTAATGAGAATCCCTCTGTAGCTACTAATGCTATACAAGTAAGAATTGATGAAAATGTTAGACTATTAGCTAAATTACATGCAAAGTGGGAAAGAGAAGATGAAATTGCTATAAACATTAGTGTTTCTACTATCACCACCACTAGTGTTGAGGCTAGTAATAGTTCTACTACTTTAGATGATAAATTTGATTTTGGTCTTGATGGTTGCAATATCTCTGAAGTTATTAAGTTCCTACAAAAGCTTGCTAAAAGTCCTAATGCTAGTGCTATGAACATGGCCTTTACAAAACACATTACTAATGCTCTCATAAAAATTAAAGAAGAAAAGATGAAACATAAAGCTTCTATTCCTATAAAACAAGAAGATGGTTGGGAACCCATCATTAATATGAAAGTGAATGACTTTGATTTCAAAGCTTTATGTGATCTTGATAGTAGTGTTTCTATTATGCCTAGAAGGATTAATGATATGCTTGATTTCCCTCCACTTGAAGATGGTTATTTGAATGCCCCACTTGATGATAATGCTAAAAAGAAACTCATGGGGAGTCTTAATGATGTTCTTATTATGGTGAACAATGCCTATGTCCCCGTTGATTTCTATGTTTTGGATGTTGAATACAATGCTTCTTGTCCTATTACGTTGGGAAGACCTTTTCTTAGAACTGTTGGTGCCATTATTGATATGAAAGAAGGCACCATTAAATATCAACTCCCACTCAAGAAAGGTATAGAACACTTCCCTAAGAAGAGAGAGAAGATTTCTTTTGCTTCTCCTATGAAAACAAAATTTGGTCTCAATGCTTCTTCATTTGAGAAAACTTGATTCTTTTTCTTGCTTCTTATGCCTAACTTAAAGGCGTTAAAGAAAAGTACTTATTGGGAGATAACCCAAAAGTTTTAGATGAGTCTTGGAAGTTATTACTTCGGTAATAACATCTCCTTAACCTTTTTATTTGCTTTTTGTGCCAAGAGTAACCTCTAATGAGAGAGAAGTAATGATTGGGAAAGTTGTTATCCCGAAACAGATTTTTGTGCTTCACCGTAAAAATTTGTGTAAAATCTTTGAACGTCTTTTTGAGGCGTGAATTTTTGTGCTTCTGACCCAGGTTGTTATCTAACTTTCGTTAGTTCAACACTTTTTGATTTGAGCAACAGAAGGTCTTCAAAAAAATTCGTATTTACCTGCTGGTCTGTTTTGACAGATTTCTGCCATTTTCTGCATTTGCTTCTTGTTGATTCCTTTTTGAGTTCTTTTGGGGAATTGAGCTTTTTGAGGGAAGTGATCCAGTAGTGGGTGTTCTAATTAAAGTTTATTTGGTGTTAGAACTGAACCTTAAGACGTATTTATCTTGAGTGCACTAATGTTGCTAATAAAGATTGTGTGAAGTTTTGTATGAAGGAAAATTTTCAGGTGTATGAAAGGAATGAGTAATGAGATGAAGGATGGACTAAAGCTCAAGCTTGGGGATGACACGCGTGTCAGCCCAAGAAATATCCAAGAAGTACAAGCGTCAAAGCTTGGGGATTCCCAAGGCATCCCCCTCTTCATCAATAAAAATTCTAGGTTTCTTCCAAACGCTTCATTTTTATTGTTTCATGCACAGTTGTGTTGCTCTTAGAGCGTCTTCTTTTTTGTTTTTGTTTTGGTTTTCGTTTGCTTTTGTTAGCTTAGTTTGCTGAATAAATTGGTTGGACCCCCTCTTTCATACATTGGTTTTCAAATAGTTTGGTTTGGTCTGGAAAAGAGTAGGAAAGTTCATGCTTATGTGGTAAAAAGAGCTTGTTTTTGACTGTGGCCTATGCTTTGTCATACCATGCTTGATATTGTTTTGGCTTTATGCTTAGTATTCTTTGATGTAGCATAACTTGTTATAAACAATTTAGATTGCTTAATGTGCCTTGGATGAATCATGCGTTGTTTTAGCATATTAAAGCATAGTATAGTGGTATTCTCCTTTGATGCTTTATTTGAGTTGACTTGGCGCATGCTCACACCATGTTATGACTATCTCAAGTCACCATAGCCTTTGTGATCCTTTAGTTTTCAACTTGTAGTATCACTTTATGCTTTGATCAATGATGTTTTGTCGCTCTGCATGATTATGGCCATTATTGCTCTCTTAGTTTGTCGCTCCCAGTCTTTTGCTAGCCTCCACAACCAAGTATGAGTTCCACTCATGCATCCAACTACCTAAACCAAGTTATTCCAAAGAGTCCACCATACCTACCTACTAGCTTATGCTATTCCAAGTATATTCATGCTTTTGTTTACCTTCCGAATTAAACTTGTTATGAGAAAACTAGTGATTAAAGCTCTCACGAACTTGATGGCACACTTTACTTTTCTTGCCCTTAATAAACTTGAACCATTGTGTCGTCTATGTTGTATATGCTTTCACTTATTTGTTGGGAATTAGCAAAACCATGCTTTCATGGGGAACGCTTTCAACATTGCACTTGGTACTTGTACCTCGTTGATATCATGCTCTTTTGTATATGGATGTCGTCGGTGTGAAATGAAAGGGGAGCTTGTAAGTCCATGGAGTTATGTATATGTGTTAGAGAAACGCCTGGGTCACTGGTCTAATCCATGCTGACATGGTGAAAACCTGCAGCGTAACCATAATGAGCTGTCTATGAAGCATTCTTCTTATAAAAAAAGAGTCCTATATTGAGAAAAAAGAGAAAAAAAAGAGATTATGAAAAGAGGAAATAGAGAAAAAAGCACCATATTCCCATGGTAAATAAGAAGATTGTTGAGATGCTCGTTGTCTGCTTGCCTTGTCATTTTGATATGGGGATTCTTCCGTATCATCGGGCAAGGGGTACCCTGTTGGCGGTTCTCTATGATACACATGTACTTACGATGACAAGAACTTACCGGTGACTAAACTTGAGTAGCATGAGGAGCGGCCCACGTATACAAGGGACATGAGATTTCTAACTTATACTTCGTCAAGCATGTACACCATAGTTTGTTCACTTTAACCTTAATCACTTCAAGATGCTTATGATAGGGGCAATGAGAGCTGAAAGCTATAAGTACCATAATTTTTGGAAGCTCTTTATGAGACTTGAATCTCTGCTTCCTTCTATGAAGGCCTTTCTTCCACCATTATATTGAGTCTCCACCTTCTATCTTTATGCACTTACTTTGAGAACATAGTGGCCATTCTTAGTTCTATGTGCATTGTCCCAAGACTAGTTGATTGATGCATATCTTGATATTGCTTGTTTTAAACTATTTGTATCTAGTCACTCTTATTAACTTTGAAGGTGTCCTATGCAATTTTATTTGCTACTCTATGAGGGACAAGCTGAATACTATTATGCTATGTTTTCTTTATGTGAAACAAACAAACGTCTTGCAAAGCATTGTTATTCATGAATCTTTTGTTTGTGCCTTTTCTTGTTGCATCATAGTTTCTTTGTCTTATTGCTAGAACTTTGTCTTTCATGTTATGATTGAAGTACTATGATCCTAGATTTGAATGTTTTACAAGTACTTTGATCAAGTCTTTGATGGTGCATGTCACCTCAAAAATTATTCTTTCTTTTTATCACTTACCTACTCGAGGACGAGTAGGAGTTAAGCTTGGGGATGTTGATACATTGCAAATGTATCTATAATTTTTGATGTTCCATGCTTGGTTTCATCCACTTTCTTGTATTTTCTCCACACTTTGGAGTGCTTTTCATATGATTTCTTGGACTAACCTATTAACAAGAGCCACAGTGCCAGCTGCCTGTTTTCTGCTGTTTTTGGTTCCAGGAAAGTCAAAAAATGAATATTCTCGGAATTGGACAGGACAAAAGACAAAGTGCCTATTTTTCTCGAAGTTATCAGATGCCAGAATACGAGACGGAGAAGGGCTAGGGGCCGGCCACACCACCTGGCCATGCGGCCAGGCCTGGCCCGCGCCAGGGGGTGGTCTGGCCAACCCCAACACCCCCTCGGCCTCTCCTTCCGCCTATAAGATGCCCTCGGGACGAAAGCCCTAAGTACCTGATCAAAAAATCCACGAAAGAGTCTGTAGCTGCCATCATCTCCATCCCTAGATCGAGAGGGACCTGAAGCTCTTCCCGGCACCCTTCCGGAGAGGGGAATTCACCCTGGAGGCCTTCTTCATCACCATGCAAGCCTACGGTGTGATGCGTGAGTAGTTCATCCTTGGACTACAAATCCATGTAGTAGCTAGATGGCTGATTCTCCTCCTTTGTGCTTTCATGTTTAGATCTTGTGAGCTCCGTTCATGATCAAGATCATCTATTTGTAATTCTGCATGTTGTATTTGCGGGGATCCGATGGATATTGAGATGCTATTTCAAATTGATTATTGATTCTATCATGTCTTTGTTATTTGTGATCTTGCATGCTTTCCGTTGTTAGTACCTATCTTGGCCAAGTAGATGCTAGCAACTCCAAGAGTTAGTATTTATGCTCGATAGTGGGTTCATGCCTCTGGTAATCTGGGGAAGTGACAGAAATCTCTAAGGTACTAGATGTGTTGTTGCTACTAGGGAGAAAACAACAATCCTTTGTTCATAGAACAATCGTATTGTTTACTTTACACGCAGTTCGTAAAGCAATAATCTGTTGCTTGCAACTTAATACTGGAGGGGGTTCGGATGATAACCTGAAGGTGGATTATTAGTCATAGATGCAGTTGGATGGCGGTCTATGTATAATGTTGTAATGCCCAATCAAGTCTCAAAGGAGTCAAGATGATTAGTATATGCATGTATTGCTTTCTCGGTGTTTGTCAATTGCCCCGTTGTAATTTGTTCACCCAGCATGTTATCTATCTTAAGGAGAGCCACCTCTAGTGAACTATGGATCCCGGTCCTTGTCTTTTACATACAATCTATAAACTGTTTACTTCTTTGTGTTTACTTTCTGCAAACTTTTACTTCTTTCTATTTGATACGTTTAATCCTTTGTTTTCTGCAAAACACGGTGAGATTGACAACCTCATTGCAAGTTGGGGACAAAGTTCCGTGGTTGTGTTGTGCAGGTCTCCATGTTGCTACTAGCACCGGTAGTGCGCCCTGCCAAAGCTCAGCTAGTAACACCTTTGGGGTGTTTCCTTGCTCCTACTAGTTCGATTAAACCTTGGTTTCATACTGAGGTAAACTTGCTGCTGTGCTCATCATACCTTCCTCTTGGGGTTCCCAACGAGCTCTACATCAACACTGAGCCATCAAGCGCATGCAGCCGCCCAAGAACTTATGAGATGTCCAGAAGTTCACCAGATGCCTAGCCTCCCTTGGCCGGTTCATCAGCCGGCTGGGCGAGAAAGCACTCCTGTTGTACCAACTCATGAAGAAGATGGACAAATTTGTCTGGACATCGCAGGCGGATGAAGCTTTCCGCGACCTCAAGCGCATGCTCACCTCACCACCTATTATAGCGGTACCAGAAGCAAAGGAGCCCATGTTGATGTACATCACAGCAACCAACCGGGTCGTCAGTGTGGTGCTAGTAGTGGAGAGGCCGGAAGAAGGAAAAGCGCAGCCGGTGCAATGACCAGTATACTACCTGAGTGAAGTACTCTCGCTCTCGAAGCAGAATTACCCTCACTACCAGAAGCTAGTGTATGGCGTGTACGTGGCCGCCAAGAAATTGAAGCACTACTTCCAAGAACATTCCATCCGGGTGGTGGCGCTAGCGCCGCTCTCGGAGATCATCGGCAACAGAGACGCCACAGGCCGGGTGGCGAAATGGGCCATAGAGCTTACCGCCCACAACATACAGTACGAGCCAAGAATGGCGATCAAGTCTCAGGCCTTGGTGGATTTCCTCATTGATTAGGCAGAAACACAGTACCTGCCGCCTTGCCCTGACTCCACGTATTGGAAGCTGCATTTTGACGGCTCCAAGATGTATGGAGGGCTCGGAGCCGTAGTGGTCATCACCTCTCCAAAAGGAGACCGGCTAGAATACGTGCCGCAGATCCACTTCCGCGCATCCAACAACATCGCTGAGTACGAGGCGCTCGTCCATGGCCTCAAGATGGCCAAGGAGATCGGCCTCCGGTGCATTCTATGCTTCGGTCACTCACATCTGGTGGTGCAGCAAGTGTCGGGCGACTGGGACGCCAGGGATGCAAACATGGCTCTATATCGTTTCTTCGTGCAACAGTTGTGTGCCTGTTTTGAAGGGTGCGAGTTTTACCACGTCCCCAGAGTAAACAACGAAGCCGCGGACACGCTCGCCCGCATCAGGTCAACAAGACAGGCAATTCCACCTAGAGTCTCCCTCGAGCACCTGCGCAAGCCATCAATCATGCCGTATCCCGAGTCCGACTCCATAATATTGGACGCGGACCTAGGGACTGCCGGCTCCAAAACCTCCGCGACTGCTCCACCGCACACGGGGACTGCTCCACCGCACCTGAGGACTACTTCACCCCACCTGGGGACTGACGCGTCCAGCCTGGAGGCTTTCGGCTCCGCTACTTTGCCGGGTCGACCACCAGATGGATCCGGCCCGGCCATCCGTGCAGAGGTGAATCTGCTCATGCAGGCGATATACGCCATCCGAGAAACCCCAACATGGGCCAAGCCGTTCATGAAATTCCTGGCAAGCGGAGAACTGCCCGAAGAGGAGGTAGAAGCAAGGCAGGTGAAATGTAGAGCCAGCACATACACCATAATCAACAACGAGCTCTACAAGCGCAGTGTTGGGGGTATTTATCAGCGGTGCGTGAGCCGAGAAGAAGGAACCTGTCTGTTGACCGGCATTCACCAGGGCGAGTGTGGCCACCACGCGTCATTACGAGCCATAGTGGAAAAGGCATTCCGTCATGGGTTCTACTAGCCCACAGCACTAGAAGACGCCGAGCAAATTGTCAAAGCATGCAACGGTTGTCAGCGGTTCAGCCAGCAGAAGCACACTTCGTTTGCAGCACTCAAGACAATTCCCATCACCTGGCCGTTTTCCATCTGGGGGCTTGACATGGTTGCCCTTTTAAAACCGCCAGATCCGCCATGACTCACTTGCTGGTGGAAGTGGACAAATTCACCAAGTGGATAGAGGCAAAACCAATAAAGAAGCTGGATGGACCAACGGTGGTCAAGTTCTTCATAGACATAATCACAGGCGTTGGCTACCCCAACAGCATCATAACTGACAACGGCACAAATTTTGCCAAGGGAGCTTTCGCACGGTTCTGCGGAGACAAGGGCATCCGCCTGGACTTGGCATCTGTGGGTCACCCCCAATCCAATGGACAGTGCGAGTGAGCAAATGTCCTAGTCCTAGCCGGAATCAAGCCCCGGCTGATCGAGCCACTGATGCGATCCCCTGGCTGCTGGATTGAGGAATTACCAGCTGTGCTTTGGAGCCTTCGCACCACGCCAAACCGGTCCATCGGCTACACCTTTCTTTCTCGTCTATGGGGTGGAGGCGGTTTTGTCCACAGACATCAAGTTCGACGCACCCCGCAAACTGCTTTACATAGAGCAGCAGGCCAAAAAAGCACGGGAAGACAACGTCGATCTTCTTGAAGAAGCACGCGAGCTGGCCTTGTCCAGATCCGCCATCTACCAGCAAAACTTGCGATGTTACAACGCCAGCCGGATCCACAGCATCTCGTTCCACGAGGGCGACCTAGTGCTAAGGCTAGTACAAGACACCAAGGGGATGCACAAGCTATCTCGGCCTTGGGAAGGCCCATTCATCATTAGCTGGGCACTGCAGAACAACTCATACTACCTCATCGAAGCCCGCCAGCCGGAAAAGAACAAGATGGATCGCTCATGCAAAGAAACTGAACGCCCATGGAACGCGAGCCTGCTTCGCTCCTTTTACACTTGAACAAGAAGTGTATGTATCTTACCTTCATGTAATGAACAAGCATGGGAGCCTCGACACAGTCTCGGGGACTCCGCAATCAATTAGCAAGTCATGCTGCACAATTTGGTTTTCCGGCTGCATTTCTCTAACCCCGGAGCCAGCGATCCGTCTCGGGGACTCGCCCGTTGGCCCAGACGGCTGCACGACCCATGCGACAAAGTACTGTACGCGGTTCCTAGGGCTTCCTCTTTGGTTCTGGCTGCAGACCGCAAGCCAACTGACAGATCCGGCAAGAGCAGAACGCTCGAAGGCCCCTACACGAAAAAGCCACGAGGAAAACAAAAATGTCTGGACGTCCCGACTGCGCTCGCTCGCCCAAGGCCAATGACCCAAACCCGAAGTATCATGTAGTACGCCTACTAAGCTATCCCTTCGAATCCGTCTAGAAGCCAGCAAGAGGAACAGCATCAAAACTGGCCAATGCTCACTGAGAAAAGGGCAAAGACATTGGATTTGCACGAAACAGCAAAATTTCAAAACTAGTAAATCTAAGATTACAGTTTAACTTGCATATGCTTAAATAGGCAAACAACTTGTTTGTTTCTATGTTTGCATGAGCCAAAGTTCCACGACGAACAACCGAGCTGGACGGTAGTAGCTTCCAGGCAGTAGCAGAGCAGGTCAAGGAGATTCGACCTGGCTGTATCCTCCAGCCGGCCCGAACCTTGGGGACTACACCCTGTGGGTGTGCTTGCGTGCACCCACACAGAAACTTGCAAATAGATAACAACATAAAGGAGCTTCGACCCGGCTGTATCCTCCAGCCGGCCCAAACCTCGGGGACTACACCCTGCGGGTGCGCTTACGTTCCCCCACACAGAAACAAGCATGCATCAAATGCAAAACAGAAAGTGCAAATGAAAAAGCACGAGCAAATATCCAAAGGGAGGCGATGCCCCCACAAGAGTTCAATAACAAACAGACAATTGTTCACCACACGCAAAACACAAGTTCTTCATTCACAAATACTCCCGGCATACCAGGGATCAAGCTGACTGGTGGGCAGAAGGGCCGGAGACATTGGCTCGAGCTTGGCTGCTGGAGGCGACGTCTGTTGAGGCGGTCTAGGGCGCAGCCGGGGCCTCAGTGCGCGGCACATCCAGACTGTGGTGGTACCGCTCCGTGCCAGCCGGGTCGCTGAAGTCCCTGTCCAGCGCGACAAAGCTCCCAATCTTCACGCCACAGGAGCGGATGTCAGGAACCTCGGCGCGAAGCTGGTCATAGCTGGTCCCTTGGCGAAATCCACGAGAAAGGCTCCGCAGATCCACGTCTAGGTACCAGGACTTCAGCAGTACTAGTACCATCCCCGCGCCGCCACGAGCCGCCCACTCCTGGGCCATGTTCATGTGGTCTGGAGCACCCCAAAGCCGCTCAGCCAAGGCATCCATGGTGGCCGGCTGGACGGTGTCGGGCCAAACGTAGTCGTGGACCTCGAGTGCAGCGGCGCGAAGCCGGTTTGCCTCCTCGCTCACGACCGCCCCCAGCTCTCCCGGGTGGAGATCCTGCTCCGGATCCATCTCAGGGATGCGGGCTAGCACCTGATCAGTCGACTCAGGATACTGAGCTGCACCCGGGAAAAGAGACAATGGTCAATGTGGGCTGCAGAAGACAAAACCACGATACCGACTGAGATTGAGAACACTTACTGACGACGATCTCGACGATCTGGCAGAGCTCTCCCAGCGCCGCCACCTCCCTGGCCTTTGAAACTTTGAGGGCATCTTCCTGGGTGGCATAGAGCACCTCCAGATTCTTCAGCACCTCAGTCCGGGTGACCTCCACCTTCTTGGCCTGGCTAGACTTGATCTCCATCTACTGCTGATGCGTAGCCAGCTAGGCGACCTGGTCCTGGCGAGTCTTGTTGGACTCCTTCAGCCGGGCCACCTCATGGTCCCGGTCCGCCAGCAGAGCTGTAGGAGGGTAACCAATATTCAACAAGAAGCGCAAGAAATCGTGCAATCGAGAACATACGACGGAGCAAGCAATCTTATAGCCCAGGTCCTGTGAGGTCTTGGCGGCATCGATGAGAGCCCTATGCATAAAAAGAGAAGTAAGAACGAGCCAGGGTGCGAGATGGTGAACAAGCATCAAGATTGGCAACAGGGCGCATACCTCGATGGAGGCCCCCAGCGCCTTGGCCTAGCCAAGTCCCTGTCCAGCGGCGGTGCAGCCCGAGCCGGCGTCCAGCCGGTGACCTGAAGGTCGTCGTCGCTCACCAGAGCCACGAAGGGCCCACCCGCCGGCTGGACAGGGACCTCCGGCTAGGGTACCACCTCCACCGACTCCTCCACCCGGTAGGCACCAGAGTCGGCGCCCATCGTTGAGCCAGAGGGAGGCGCGTCCGTGCCGGTGCGCCCAAGTAGAAGACCCTCGGCAAGCCGAGAGACGGCCCTAGCATGGTGAAGCATCGCGGGCTCAGCCGGCGGCACCACCTCTGTCGCATCCGCACCGGCCCTAGCCGGCGGAGCGGATGCCGCCTCGGGGGCTGGAGCCGGCGTGACCTTGGGGGCCGTAGTCGGCGCACTTCCCTTCCCAGCAGGCGGAGGGGCGAACGCGATAGGAACGGTCGCGTAGCCGGGCAAGGCCATCGCCTCGCTAAGAAAAAGACAAGGGTGAACAAAGCAAGCGCAAGCCAATCTACGCAAGTATCAGGAGTCAAGAAGCACCTACCCGGCAACGCTCGGCATGGTGGCTGCAGGTCTGGGGCGGCGGCTCTTCTTGGCGCCACCTCCAGCTGGCGCAACGCTGGTCGGGGCGGCACGTTTCCCCTGGCCTTGGGCACGACTACATCGGCAAGATCCACATCCTTTCCATGCGCGACTGTTCCAACACAAGCAAAACATCACATGGGCGGCTAGAGCGCAGCAGGAGCAAGGTAGGAAAAGACAAGGAAGAAACTCTCACCGGGTGGAAACTCGCAGCCCTCATCGGCCTGCATGGGGAACCGCTTTGGCTCCACTGGCGGAGCCTTTGCGGGCTTGTGGTCCACGGCGAAGTTGGGGAGCTCAATGTCTCCCATGCCGTCCTCCGCTAGCTGCGCCGTAAAAAGCTACTCCACAAGGGAAGATAAGAGGCACGAAACAAGAATCCCTCGGGAAAATCCACCAGGAAAAGAGGAGAAAAAAGCACACCTTTGGCGGGAGCCAGCCACGGTGGTACGGCCGGCAGGAGAACTCCCAGTCCTCCTCCAACGCCTCCTTGGAGATGGTGGCAATCCACTCGCGGAGGGCCGCGTACGGCACGTCCAGCCAGGACACCCGGGTAGGGTCCAGATGGCCGGAGAGGTGGCACATCTTATGCTACCGGTGCTGCAGCGGTAGCACACGGTTCGCCATCCAGGACAGCAAAATGTCCCGGGCGGTGAGCCGCTCCTTCTCCACCAGGACCGCCAGCCTGGCGGCCATCCGATTGATATCGCCCTGGGCGCCCAAGTGCTAGATGCTCCAGGCCTTCCAGGTGGAAGGGACGTTCGCGAAGATCGGAATCTTGATCCAGTCCACCTCGGTGTTGTTGCGCACGTAGAAGTACAAACGCTGCTAGAGCTTGACGGTGTCCGGAAGCTCCAGGCGCGACATCACCGCCGACGGCCGCGGGTAGATGGTGCAACAAACCGTCTCCGTCAGCGGGCCGCCCTTGCCAACCACCTGAACCTTGAAGTGAAAAAACATCAAGAAGTTCGCGGGGTCGGGGCGGACACCGAGGTACGCCTCGCAGCAAGCCGCGTGATGCGACAGCATCTCCACGGCGTTGGCTCCAAGGTGGTAGAGCTGGAGGTCAAAGGAGACAAGCAGCTCTAGGATGAACCGGCTCAGCGGTAGCCCAAGGCCGCGAGCGAAGTGGGCGAGGAAGACAACGGCCTCGCCAGGCTGAGGGTTGGGCACCCACTCGCCCTCTAGCGCATGGCGGTGCTTCACCAAGCGCTCCGACGGTAGGAACCTCCCCTGCTAGTAATTCCTCACCAATTCCTCGGTGACGTACGAGCCACACCACCCGCCGACGACGCCGGGCAGCATGTTGTTCGGGAAGGTGGCCGTGATTGAAGCACGGGGGGCCGTTGTTGCGGAAGAAAAGGAATGGCGCCGGTGACCAAGAAGCAGCGGCGCAGAGGAGCAGTGGAGGGCTAGAGCACAAAGGAGAGTAGGGGCGGTGAGCACAAGAAGATGAAGTAAAAAAACCTGCTCCTTGGCGTCCCTATTTATCGGGCGCGCTAGTTGCCCTCCCTCCGCGCCACGTGGCAGGCAACTGCCCCACTTTTCCACGACTGTTCGGGGCCGATCGCGTGCGCCAGCGTCACGTGGACAGAAGATCCCGTAGGAGTTACTGCAGGAGGCAAACCGCGCCCATGATCTCCAAGAAACCGCAATGATGAAAGCGTGCGCTCAGTTACCAAAAAACTCCCGCGGTAGACTAAGAAATCAAACTGACGCGACGCGCGCTAGAAATGGCAGGCGTGGCTGACACAAGCAACGGCGATAGCAAATTGGCGATCCCTCTCCCGGTTGGGTGCGGCGGCCGGTCAAGGGGATCACCGCTCACACCCTGTGGGCGGGGCCATCAGCCCCGCAGACGGTAAACCCCAGCCGGGAAACAGCGAAGAATCTCAAGCCGGTACAAGACAAAGACTACAAGACAAAGGAAAAGGACAAAGCACCTGCACCATCAATCATTTCAAATGAGCACGCAAGAACTTCTCCACTAGGCCAAGTCCTAACGCGCTCGGGGACTAGTGTCGGGGCTAACTGGCGGGCTCCAAGGAGCTCACGCCGTCTGGGCCCAGACCAATGAACCAGAGCCGGGTGGAATCCCCCACCCGGTCCACATCCAAGTTTCCTCGGCTGGCCCGTCTAGCCGGGTAGCCAGAAGAACCGGCTAGGAGGTCGCTCCTAGCCGGCCGCCTCGGATCCGCTGGCGGTAGTATGGTGGGAATGACGCTCCCTGCTGAGTGCACCTTTGACCGGACAGGCAGGCTAGCCTGGCCAGCGCTACCGGACAACTGTGCCAAAGCTGGAGGCTGACGAGCAAAGAAAGGGCTGACGAGGAAAGCTTCGGCTTACGCATAAAGAGCCGTCTGACGGATAAAGAGCCAGCTGATGAGTAAAGCAAGGGCGCTGGACATTGTAGCGTGGTCCTCCCTTGTATTGGAGGCTTGACTGGACCCAGGCCTACCGTTTGGCCCTGCCCAGTCGGCCCACTTTGTAAGGCCCAGATCCAAACAGTAAACCCTAGAACTCATCTTGTAAACTGCCTCCTCCACCAGAATATAAGGGGAGGTAGTGCTAGGGTTCTAGGTAGACAATTACAAGTTAGAAGTTCTCCACATTGGACAAGTTCTGTAGCTAAGGAAACAACTCAAGGAGCGTCAGTATTGGGCATTCGCCCCCTTTGAGAGTAGATCCTTGCAGGAATAGGAGCTTTACCTCACTAAGAGGGCTCAGAACCTGGGTACATCGTTGTATTTGCAGTATCTGTGCCCAACCCTAACCCCGCTGCCACCTCTTCCCCCTCCATCCTTCTCCCTCCTTGTCGTCCCCAGAGGACCACCGGCCTAAGTGCGTGGCACCGGTGATGGGGGCGGCGGGGATCTGGCCTCCCGGCCCCAGCACGGCGGTGGGGAGGAGAACGTCGGCGCTGGACGGGGCCCCCTCGCCATCGATGTCTTCGCACCTCCAGCCGGCGGTGGCTTCGTGGGAGCTCGGATCTGGAGGCGGCGGCCTCTTCCGGCATGGGGCGGGTGGCGATCTGGTGGAGGAGGTGCTGGCGATGGGATTCTGTTGGAAGACCTACATCGGCTCTCTATCCCTAATTGCATGCTCGATTCGTTCTCCGGGAACCGACCGGTGGTGTGGGGATCGCTGTGTCAGATCTAATAAAGGTGGTGGTCCTTTGGTTTCTTTCGCACGAAGACGAAGATCTGCTTGATGTCTGCCCTTGTTGATTTGGTCTGGAGAGGCGGGTTACGGAAGGCTCCGCCGACGAACTATCATGGGCGTATCATGCTTGGAGATTGCTGGATCGGAAGGTATTCGGTCGTGCGCACCTTGTTTTTCTGGTCGTTTGGTTTCAGCGAGAGCGTTGCGAAGCTCTGTTGTTTGTTCCCACCAAGTGCCACTTAGAGCCATGGTGAAGTCAGATGCGGAGAATGTTAGGAAAGCGGAAATATGAGGGTGGCGATGGTGATTTTTGTTCTTGTGGCGACGGAGATCTGGCTGCGTGATCTGGGACTCGTTGTGGCGACTGTTAGTGCGGGAAGACAACACAGGGGGAGTTCCCAGTCTTATCTTGCAGGGTGAAAATCCAAGGTCTGGCCTTCACTGGTTGTGCCTGACAATGACCTTGTTGAATGCATTGTTTTGTGAGCAAGGACTTTCTCTAGAGTGAAAACCTATGATCTTTGATCGGGCAACAACGGTGCTTGGGCACTGTTTCCTTCTTGAAGGCATTGTTATTGGAGTGGAGGACTACTGGTGTTGTTCTGATGGTGTCAGTGTTGTTGCTTTGAGGTTTAGTTCTCTGTAGCGGGACTTTTCTTTTTTATAATTCTTCTTTCTTTCTTCTGGGCTGTGTGCATCTGTAGGGCCGGTAGGGCATGCGTTGTTGCAGAGGCTGGGTGTAATTGGTATCCTGTGATATTAATATATACTCTTTTCCAAAAAAAAAATGTGTCCAACCTGTTGCGAGTAGCCACCGACAGCATCATGATTGTCCTCTTCAAACCATCCCCGATGGTACTGCCGTGTTCCACACCACGACAACACATTTATGCAGTAAATGTTTTCATGTGCGACCATCATTTTTTCTCTAGATTTGTCCCTCTGGAATCAAGAGTGTAGAGAGATACTGAGAATATAATATACTATCTAGCCCTCTTTTTATCAATTTAGACTTTTTTATTGAGTTGGCTAGTAATTCAATTCAACGTGGTAACAGAATCCAGAGATCTCAAGTTCATGAACCTGTTCACACATCATTTAAAAAAGTTTCACGGCCTACTCCAAATCCACGCTAGGACTAAAAGTAGCCTAGATATGAGGAAAAGTGTTGTAAATATAATATATTACTCCCTTTGATTATTATGGATCGTAGGTAGGTACTGAATCAACAACGCTTATTACGGATGAGAGGGTAATATACTGCCTAGCTCCTTTTTATTGGTTCGGACTGTTAGTTGAGTTGGATAAAAAACATTTAGCTTAGCTTAAACATGCAAGAGACGTACATGTCGAACAACTTTATGGGATGAAATTAGGTCAATTATATATATTGATCCTACAAGTTTTTGAAAATAAATAATATACAACTTTCTCAAAAGGGGGGCTAACTAGTTCAATTCTCAAAATCATACATTAATTGTTCATGTCATAATTTATGTCGCTTTAGAACATGCGTAAGTAAAAATGTTGAAATACAATAATATGACCAACAAAATATTTTTCAGTTAAGTTGATGGTCAAATTAAGTGACCTTGAAACTGTGTTCTTACAATACATGTATGCGTTGACAAGACATGCATGTATACGTTTATACGACACAAAATCATCAGTTTACTTTTAAAAGTAATCAGTTCCCTTAAATCAAAGGAAATACGATTACCACTACGCTACTACGTTTTATCTATGCATTCACCACAAAGGCACAAACACCTCAACAAGAGCAAAGAAAAGTAGACGCAAGAAAAGGAAAAAAGAAAAGTTGGCAGCTTCTTCTCCTCACGGCCACCACTCCCCATATCTCCAGTCCTCATCAACCTTCTCCCCTCCATCTTGTTCATCAGCAATCCACCCACATCAAGATCCAATATTCCACACCAAACCCTATCTATCTACCAGTCCATCCGCCACACAACTCTTCTTCTTTCTTCCCTATCCTCCATCGATCGTTCCATGGCGTCCACCACCAGCGACAGCCTCCCCTCCTCGCCCTCCCTCCCCGGCACCGGCACCGACCAAGAATTCTCCTCCGTCGACCATCACAGCCTCTTCCTTCCCTCCTCCTCACCCGCCAGCATATACCTCGATCACGACTCCTCCTTCCACGGACTCTTCCCCAGCTCCTCCCCCACCCGCATGTGCCCCACGTCGGCGCCGGCTCCTCCACCTCACCCTCCGGTTCCGTCAAAGCCGCCCAAGAAGCGCCCCAGAGCCTCCCGCCGTCCCCCCACCACCGTGCTCACCACCGACACTTCCAACTTCCGGGCCATGGTGCAGGAGTTCACCGGCTTCCCCGCTCCGCCCTTCGCCGCTGGGCCGCCCCCGTCAGTCCGTCCGCGCCTCCTTGGAGGTGCTTCCGCCTACGGCCCATCCTTTCTGCTGCGCCCGTCCCCTCTCAAGTACCCGCAGCACAACCCTGCACTGCTGCCCTCCATGGCCACGTGCACCACCACCACCGCTACCCTAGCTAACGCCGCCACTACCAGCGGAGGTGGCAACTCTCTGATGGACGCGCTCGCGCTGTTCGCGAGGAGCAACGCGATGCCAAGCGCCGCCACCGCTGCTACGACGGCCAGCGGGTCAGGTGCTGCTGATCAGTACGGCAGTGGCCACCACGGCCACGACATGGGAGGTTTCAACTACAATCCGTTCGACGACTTCGAGGCTGCGGCGACGGAAGGCGAGAAGGCGGCGAACGGCGGCCATGCTGGGTTCTTCTCTTCTTCGGGCGGCGCCGGAGATAAGTACGACCGGCACTAGCTATAGCTAGTACATAGCGTACGTACCACTCTTTCTCTATGCGCGTGTACGTGTGAGCAAGATGATCGATCAAGTACTACTCCTTGTGTGATCTGGTGGAGATTGAGATAGAGGAGCAACTAGCTAAGTATGGCTAGCTTCTACCACTTGGCCACTATTACTATTGGCATTTGGCGAGCTGCTTATTTGTGAGTTTCCTTTTGACACAAAACGTGAGTTTTAATTCCTTGGTCTTTATATATGACCCGTGTACCTAAATTTGGGAAATCTTTTTAGTGTCTCAGATCTCTCCCATGTTGATTTTTTGGTGCAAATTATTTGAATGATGGTGATTTTTTGGCTACAAATTAGTGGAAGTAATGCATGCGTTCCTTCGCCTGGTGTATGATTCTTAGAATATGTCTTGTATACTTTTATTTTGTTCGGTTTCCATCGCTGGCCAAGGAATTGTCCTTGTCTAGATGAGATGAAACGATCCAACTCTCCTCTTGTTTCCCTTTACCTTTCGGTTTATTTTGGATCTATTCCGTACTGTAGAAGATATATATGCTGCCTTTTTATATGTCTTTGAGAGTTGGATTTGTAGGATGGATAGCTATGGAATCAACCCATCTTATTTGTAAACACTTTATGTATTTCTATTTATTCTTTGGTAAAGGATATTAAAATATTCATAGATGAATGCATAATTTTATCTCCGTACATTGTGCAGTAATTTTGTTGTTGAATTTATTCATGTAGAACTTCACAAGCAATAAGAGTCAAACACATAGGAACTATGTTTGATACATACAATTGATGTTAGTCTTAGTCGCGTAGTCATCCAATGTGAGCATGATGAATTTCTACGCAGAACCAACTAAACCAAATTGCATTTTATAAACCAACTCGACCAACGTCTTTCTTGGCAAGGTCAGAATTTACACAATTAGGTCATTGCAGAATATAGACGGGAGACAATATTGAGGTTTATCAATTAATGCTTACATCCACATGGCGCTACTCTCCATGTACTAAATCAACATAGTACAGTAATACATGATTTTATATATTTAGCTCGGGTTAAATCTGAAAACTCCAAGACCTAACCATCCGCCTATTTAAGTCTAACTGATAGCACTATGCACATATCTGACACCAAATCCAAAATATACACATGCTTCTAATGTTTTTTAGATTATGCTTCTTTGGTATGTGTTGTGCATAGTTACATGGCATGCATACATGTATGCATCTCACAATAATTTCCTTCACCCTCAGGGCCTTCTTTTCTTTATTTATTGACTACTATTTTATAACTATTGCTAGGATAATTCTAAATGAATATGTCTTAAATTTTTCATCGCAATACTCGAGTTACAAAACAAAGTCCATAGAACATGCTTTAATTTTTTCGAGGTATGCTTCAATTTAGTTTGTTTCTGTTACCTAAATACTAGTTGATGTAATTCATTTCTGGAGCTGCTACTGTTTTACCCCTTAGGCACTTTCTTTAACGACGACTAATTGCTGCGTCGTACGATGACGTCGCCGCTGTGACCGTTGCTGCAGCCAATAGTATATTCTTTCAATGTGGTCTAAATCAACTTAACAAATCTCTTTGAATGCATTCTAGATCAACAAAATCGCCTTGAGAAAGCAAGTAATCACGACTATAAGGACTTCTCACTGAAAGTACTGCTAGCAAGGGCAGTACTATAGCATATTTAATCAAGAAATTGTAGTATTGGGGTCATAACTAGACGTATAGCCATTTAACATCGTTTGGGAGTATGTACTTGAAAGATTTTAATTAAGTACTCCCTCCGACCTAAATTAGTTGACGTAGAATTGTCTAGATTCGGATGTATCTAGACTTGTTTTACTGTTAGATACCTCCGAATCTAGACAAAATCAAGTCAACTAATTTGGATCGGAGAGAATACTAACAGTCTGCCCATATGCTCAAATATTTTATTTGGCGTACTTTGTGTCATCACGTGTGCATACGTAAGTTATTTAATAGTTGATGTACACATTCATAGTGCTAGCCTTTCCTTCCTCTTATTTTTTTTTCTTTCTTTTTGGTCATGTATGCACTATAATACAACCAGAGAAATCAAAAGGTTCAGGTAAGACAAAGGTATCAAAATGATTCTCTCTCCTTTTTAGATCGAGGGTGCAGTATAAAAATGATTCTCATACCTATTTATTTATTGTAGAATTTCAGCACAAACTTTAAAGCCATATTTTTCATAAAGCTGCTCGGATCATACAGTGTGCTGCAAGGAGACAAATGGATGAGATGATCATCTTTTGTACTCTGAAATGATGAAGTTGATGCTATATTTTTTGGAACAATTGGAAAACTCAACAGGCTAGGGGGCAAATAGATAATCTCATTTTTTTTTCACACACAAAATGCAAATATGTACGCATTAGTAGTCCATATGGATGAATACATGATACCGCATATGATTACCTATATGCACAGAAAATTGTAGTTTATAAAAAGCTCGAAAATGGCAGTGAGGAAAAGCTTTTTCTGCTAACACCCATGAGCATGTCGAACCAAAAAATGCGACATTAGATAGTATTAGTTACTGAAACCTATGGTAGCTGTGATGAACTTAACTTGACCATTATTGGCATCATAATACATTTGGCCCAATGCAGGGTGAAAATAGAGTGATAGCCCGATAAAGACATGCGTCCCTAATTAAGGGTGTGAGTGCAATTCCAAAAAAAAGTACAGAGATCATATGGCATATGCATCTCGTGAACAATATATTGACATGTATATCTCTCTTACTCCCTCCGTCCTTAAATAAATATTAGAGATTTGTCTATATTCGCATGTATCTACACGCGTTTTATTGTATAGATACATCAAAATCTAGACAAATCCCCGACATCTATTTCGAGACAGAGGGAGTACATCTTTTTTTATACCAGAGTTTTCATCTCTTAAGTACATGATGATGTCATTGTCTCGTGTCACCTCCCTTAACCGATGCATGTGTTAATGTGAGCGACAATTAGTTTGTCTTGTGGTATATTTTTCCATATATAATCTCTTTCCGTACGTAGCCCTAATCAGTTAGCTTTTTGTGAGTTTATCATACATGCTACACGTATCTATCGTCATGAACCGTAGTCTGCAAAGTTGTAATCCAAACAAAGATATCCATGATTGCATCATCTAACATTGTTTGCCACATACATCTGTCTCCTACATATGGTCTCCCCTACCTCATCTACTCAAAAGGGACAAGAAGTATTACAAAATTTCCAGAGGTGTGATCGTATGGCTAACAAATATCTGACTTTTACCTACCACGGAAGGATCCATGTTACAACTTTTCACACCGAAACTGAGCTGCAATATCATGTATGCTAGTATGTTAATAGAAGAACTTTACAATCATGAAAAGACACTGCCATTTTTCAATCTGTCATTAGTAGAAGTATCTAGCAACTCCAACTACTACAAGCACAACTAGGCCTGAAAATATGAGAGAGAGAGAGAGGGTAGAAATGTCAGGCAGGACAACATGCAAGATCGGGAGGGCAGCACACCCAAAAACCCATCAGAAAGGCAGGGGCCTTTTCCACGAGGACTTGCAATTTGAAAGCTCTCATCTGCTAGTGGATGAACAAATTGATTGCGCTGGACCCACACGGCCACACCGACCTCTCACTCTAGACGTGTTCGTGTGATGATTGCCTACTCCTGAATCCGCCACTACTATAGGCTAGGCTACTATATATAGCAGCATCTTTGCAGATGCAAATGATGATGCCCCGTGCGCCTCAGCATATTTGGACCCCTCCCCCCCCTCCCCACATCCACCTTTGGTCACCACTGCGGCGTACCCCTGTGCGCTACGAGCTTCCTCTTGGGCTGGGCCTGTTAGCGGTAGTGGGTTGGCAGGCGGTTGCCGGAGACAAGGAAGACGACGACGCTTGGAGGAGACAGAACCCAGCCGACCTCGCCGGAGATGGGGATGACGCGGCCAGCCGTAGCATTGCCGGCGGAGGCGAGGAAACAAGCTTAGGGCTTAGGGTGCGGGTGCAGGGGGCTTAGAGGGATGGCCGGCCAGACGGGACCTCGCCGGCGACGGGGACGACGCGGCCGGCCGCGGCGTTGCCGGCAGAGGCGAGGAAACAAGCTTAGGGCTTAGGGTGGGGTGCAGGGGGGCTTAGAGGGATGGCCGGACGGTCGGGACCTCGCCGAAGACGGGGACGACGCGGCTGGCCGCGGCGTCGCCGGTGGAGGCGAGGAAACAAACTTAGGGCTTAGGGTGCGGGTGCGGGGGGGGGGGGGGGGGGGGGGGCTTAGAGGGATGGCCGGCCGGGACCTCGCAAACTTAGGGTTAGGGTTCCGACGGGGAAGAGGAAGGAGGACGCAGGGAAGAAGAAGGAGGCAGGGCGTGCGCGACTATGGGCCAGGCCCACAAGTATTTCCTTCAGGCGACGTCGGTACGATGCGTCGCTGTCGAGCGGTGTATATTGCCCCCCGTCTAGCTCCGATCACTCAGCGGCCCTGCAGATTAACCCTCCACAATATGTCTGGGCTTCTAGTTGGGCCAACAACCATCATCAGACAATTGTTGGTGGTGGCCATCGACCAAGGACCATGCCATTAGCGATGATAATTGATTTTTCTCACGCAAAATACATGGCACTTTTTATTTTGGCAAGCTCTAGGCGTCAGCCGGATGTAGCATCAGTCGGTTTTGATGGTCATGTTGTTTTAAGACGGGTTCATGAGATACCCAATACCCTCCAACTTGTGAACTTTGAGCCTGCCGGCTTGAAGCCATCCGCTATCCTACAACCAGCTAGCCTAGCTAGCCAACTTCTCCGAGACATGCTGAACAATCTAAAAGACCTGCTCCTTACATGTGGTGGTGAAACAAAATTTCGGTTAACCATAACTTAACGCAAATTTACCTATTTGGCAAGTCATGTCGCCTTATTGGTACTATCCAGTGGTCCTATGAATATGCCATCCTAGGGAAACATCGCCACTGGAGGAAGCCACCTAGCTGATGTGGAGCACAAGGAGCAAATAGCACGTACTCGGCGACCCAGAGGCAAGGCATGCCATGTCAACCCACCTACATGACCCACCAATGGCCTCCAGTGCCCCCAAAAGGCCTACCTAGAGCGGATGTTCTGTGAGAAGACCCCACACCCGGGGCCCCTCTGTTGGTGCCCAAGGCCCCCACGACGTCAGGCGGGTCCTACCCACTTAGGTGGGCCACTCCAGAGCATCTCCCAATGATCCACCAAAGTACCCGTCCTTTGGCGCTACCCGAACCCATCGAGGTACTCACCCAAGAGAGTGGCCTCTAACCTGCTAGAGAAGATGGCATTTCAATCTGAGGACCTAGTAGAAATAAGGGTCCCAAGGGCATGCCCTGTAATAACTAGCAAGGGACTCATACTCATATGTTAGAAGATGCCTTTTAGCAAAATTAGTATCAAGTGGGTGAACCAAAACAATCCACCCACTACAAAGAAAAATGGAAAATATCTTCTTGCACCCACTAGGGGTAAACTTGTAGCATGTCATTCTAGATTCCACCAACTCTATATAAACACCCCACCCCCTCAAGGAGATGGGTAGAGGATACCCCTACTTCATTTCCCCCACTTAGAGAGAGAGAGGAGAGAAAAAGAGATCTCCTCCCTCCACTTGGCCGACCACCCCTCCTAGCACACTTGTCAGGAGTCGGCCATCCCTCCCGGAACAACATGCTAGGAGACACCGCGCCTATGCATCACTGCTGCCGCCTCGCCAGACCACTGGCCAGGATCCCCGCTGGAACAAGCGCCACTAGCCAGAATCATCGCTGGACCTTAGCCGCCTCACCCGACCACCGGCTGGGATCCTCGCCGGGATTTGTTGGAGCTCGTCGGACCTTTGTCGGCTACCCCTCCTAGTCCTTCATTGTTCCTCCTAGTCGAGAACCTTTACTAGGATTCACTTACCACCCGGGAACCGCCTCTCGGGAGCTACATAAGATGACCCTGCCTCCAAGAGACATCAAAGGGCACACCCCCTAGAACAACAACAAAAGCCTAGCCACGAGATAGGAGGAGGAAGTTCTACCGACAACATTGCTATCCTCATCAGAAAAGGAAGTTCTACCGACAACTATTAGAAAAGGGATTTCTATTTTTGTGCCCCTGGTTCATTAGTTGTACTCAGTTTTCCCCAGCCGCTTAGTTTTTCCCCACTTTTCCCCTCCCTCCATTCTGAAACCCTCACATGCGCTCGTTCGGGGGGATGCTGTCAGGTCAAAGGCTTGACCATTACATGCTGACATGTGGGACCGTGTTGGGTGGGTCCTGCGTTGAGCGTTACGTTACGTCGCCTCGACCGTTACATGCAAATAGGTGGGGCCGTGTTGGGACGGGTCCTGCATATATCGTGAAGGGTGGGGCCGTGTTGGGACGGGTCTTGCATACATGGCGAAGGGTGGGGCCGCATGGAGACACGTCGGATCAGCCATTCTCGCTCCGAGCCTGGAACAGCACCCACACCGCCCCTCTGCTCCGCTCCCCCGCTGTCGTGCCCTCCTACCTGAGAGCCCCTCCTTCCTTATGTCATCCTCGGCCCCCCGAGCCGCCCCTCCCCCTAGCCGTAGAGCCTACTCCGGCTTCGCTTCCTCCCCCGCTAGATCTA
Source organism: Avena sativa (assembly GCA_916181665.1). Lineage (NCBI taxonomy): Eukaryota > Viridiplantae > Streptophyta > Magnoliopsida > Poales > Poaceae > Avena > Avena sativa. The sequence goes on along the minus strand of OV702289.1, from coordinate 533,175,938 downwards.
CCCCTTTCACGGAACAGTATGCGACGCCGACGGGTGTACCAGTCCTCCCCGCCGGGCGCGGAGAAGATTGGGTGGAATCGAAGGGATCTAACGCATGGATTCCATCTGGGTAAGTATTGTTTCCCTTTGTGGATTGATTATAGGAAGTAATTGAGCGCGAATCACTGGTGCTCAGCTAACTGCCTTGCTTTCGAATAGGATTGATCCAGTGCTGGTATTTCGGCTGGCGGTTAAACTGGATACTAGCGTAATTCGTGGTTGTGAACGGTATCTCTCTAGATTTTACTTCCCAGCGGTGGTTGCAACCTCCATAACTCTCAGATATTTGAAAGATAAAATATATTCTAAATTCCCCTGGAGCAATGGCGATTCAGTTGATTTGCAATATTTCAACATTAGCGAGCAAAGATTGCTCCCACTAACTAGCGAAGCTGATCTAGTAATGCTTTTTTCTTTAAATGCTACCGAACGTTTTGGTCGAATTCGCCTTCATGTGAACCTAAAGTTGAACACATGGGAAAGAGGGCTAAAGCATCATCTGGTGGTCAGGCATCATCAGGTGGTCGGGGCATCATGTGTCTCTGTTGTCTCTGCTAATATTGTGCGCCCCCGCGCTCCTTGTAGGTACACATCAGTACCATCTATTCGCACTACGAGTGTAAGCCAAATCGCTCGTGCAGCCGATGTGTAGGACAAAGCAAAGCTTGCCGAGGGAGCGCCTCCACTAGATGATGAGGATGAGTTAATGTTTCCTGAATTGGTAGATAGATTCAGTAAACAGGCACTAGAAGATCAATACAAGGAGGAATTGGCCCATGGTGCCAGATTTGATGACACTAATGAAGAAGAGAACAAGGAGAACAATGACAGTCTCGTTTTAGCCGAGTATGATGGTGAGGACTTGCCAGTAATTGAGTGGGACAGGAACGATCCTAAGATTTCAGAAGGCACCGTATATGAAACGATGCGGGACTGTCGTAATGCCCTTACTACATATTGCATATGCACCAATAATGATTATGTTGTTATTAAGAGTGAGTCAACAAGGTTCACAGTGAAGTGCCCATACAAGAGGTGTAGGTGGAGGATGCACACATCCACTATGCTCAGGAGCAGTTTGGTTCAGGTATTACAACCAGTTGTGTATTTTAGATCATTGTGTAGAATTTGTTAACTGTACCTGACATTTTCATTATGTTTCAGATAAAAGGTAACCGGTTCGAACATTCTTGTCCACCTTAAGTGGGACAGCCAAAGGACAAAACAAAACTAGCAAAGACTAGGTGGTTGGATGAGAGCAAACCCATCACTTGGTGCAACAACGCTCATAAAAAAGTTTCTAAAAAGTTTAATATTACAGTACCTTACATGAGGATGTTCTATGCAAAGGAAATGGCTCTTGATAGGATCAATGGTCCATGGAATGAAAGTTTTAAGTTGCTTTATATCTTCAAAGATGAAGTGGAGATGGCTACTCCAGGTAGTGTTGTATAGATAGACAGACATACAGTTCAGTACAAAATAAGAGGGAAGACAATAGAGAAGGAGTGCTTTAGAAGGGCTTTTGTTTCTTTCAAAGCTTGTTGGCAAGGGTTTCTGGATGGTTGCATGCCTTATTAGGCTGTGGATGCAACAACTCTTTATGGCAGATTTAAAGGACAACTAGTAGCTGCTACTACAGTAGATGGCCACAATTGGATGTTCCCTGTTGCTTTTGGAGTTTTGGAGATTGAGTCAGAGGAAAGTTGGACTTGGTTTCTGGAGAATTTGCGCGACCTTATAGGTCATCCACCAGGACTTACTATCCACACGAACGCTTGCGAAGGTTTGGAGAAAGCTGTAGAAGCAGTATTCCCCAGAGTGGAGCATAGGGAATGTATGCGACACTTAGTGCAGAATTTTACAAAGAAATGCAAGGGTAAAGTTTATACTGACAAGCTATGGCCCACTTCATACACATGCAGTTTGAGGAAGCATCTGTATCATTTGGAAGTGTTGTATAAAAAAACCTGTGGTGAAGGAGTACTTGGAGCACATCATGGAATGTTGTGGTCAAGAAGCCAATTCAATGAAATTTGCAAGGTAGACTATATGACAAGTAACCTTGCAGAGAGTTTCAATGCAAAGGTCAAGTCATTGAAATGGTTTATGCTATGGAAAATATTTGATAAGATTAGGAAGATGATCATGATAAAGATCGATTTTTGACAAAAAATTGAATCAATCGTATATGCTGGCCATCTCATCCTCCATCTTTGATTAAGGCGTTGCGTGCCAGGGCAAAACAATTGAAGATGAAATGCATTAGAAAAGGAATGGAGGCTGTGGTAACGTACACTGACAGTATAGATAGGCAATGGAGGTATCCAGTGAGTTTGGCTGACAGGACATCCCATTGCAGGCAATGGCAGCTCCGTGGGAAACCTTGCATACATGCATTGTTTTTCATGGGTGTTCTAGGAGGTGAAGAGGGTGAATTTGATCAGTACGTGTCAGAGTATTTCTCCGTTACCAAATTTAGGGCAGCATATGCTCAGAATATTCCAGCCTTGTTGGGAAAATACCAATGGATGGAAGTGAATCCAAGGCTCAAGCTGTACCCTCCAGTTTTTACTAACCTAGCAGGTAGGCCAAGGAAGAATAGGATGATAGCTAGTGCAGAGGGTGGTGCACCACCTCGACGAGATAACTGCAAACATTGTGGGATCCTAGGGCACATTGCTAGCCTTTGTAAAAATGCAGTGGACCCAGCTTATGGAATGGATGATCAGACGGGAGCAGCAAATGCATATGAGAATGAAGTATCTGAACGAGAGGAGAATGAATCAATGGATACATTGCAGATTCAACCAATGGATCAAGAGGAGATTGAACCAGATGCAGGGGAGATTGAACCAATGGATCAAGAGGAGATTGAACCAAATGAAGGAGAGATTGCACCAAATGCACGGGAGATTGAAGCAATTTATTCATTGGAAGCAGAGTTCAAAAGTAAAGGAATTACACAAGAGGATATTGAAGAAATGATGCCAATGCGTTTTGAACCGTATGAACCAATGAATCGAGACGTGGTTGAACCAATTGTACGACAGACTGAAGCACTTGATTCATTTGATGTAGAGAAAAAGAACAAAGGGAACAAACAGAATAAGCTGATGGTGGACTCCGAGAATGTTCCAGCCAGGATCACCCGGAGCAAGGTGGTGAACTCTGAGAATATTCTAGCAAAAAACACGAGCAAGAAAAAATAAATTTGAATTATTAATTTAAATTTGTATGATGAATTTGAACTACTGTCAATGTTTGTATTGAATTTGAACTACTATCAATGTTTGTGACACTTCCAAGTTTGTACGTTGGATAACCTCATAATGTATATGTTATTGCAAGTTTCTATTTCCATGCACCTATTTGCTTAGCACTGCTCAGTTTTGCCCTCGACATGTGGTCATCATATGGATTTTAGCTAGTTCATGGCTTAAACCATAGCAAACGTTGACCAATTGATCCAAAATTTGGCACACTTGTGTATCCTGGATTGATTTACCATATGAAATTGGAAATATTGGATTTACTTGTAATCAGCCACAATTTTCTTTTTCTAAGTGATTAAATTCAAATAAATGGTTTTAGGGTTAGTTTAATTAAAAAAGAAGTCAAAACATAGTGCAACCTTTACATGGAGTCTTGTTATGTTAACTAAAACCTAGCATGAATAATAAAGGAAAAGGAAATAAAGAGAAATGGACTTCTCCCCTAAACCACTTCTTGGAATGAGCTACTAGCTATGAAGATGCATGGCTTTTTACTTAGTCAACCTCCAAGATAACCCATTCCAAAACATACTTTGTCTAAATGAGGCCAAATTTGGCATACTTGTGTATCTTTGAGTTGCAAACAATATAATGTCGGCCAAGATGGATTATTTTGTTCAAATAACACATTTTCCATTTGTTATGCCAAAAGATTGAATTTCCCTTAGTCATTTTTTAATCTGAGCACCCTTGTTTTCCTCAGATTTACTCAGTTTTCCCCTCCTGCTAAAGTTTTCCTCAGTTTTCCCCTCCCGCTAAAGTTTTCCTCACTTTCCCCTCTCTCATGTCTCAGTTTGGCTAGCGCTCTGATTGGTCGAGATGTATGTCACACGGATCTTGGCCAACCACCATTGGATACATCATGATCTGATGGGCTGGAGGTCTCTCTCTCCCAATGGGCGCACCTAACCTTGTACGACGAGGAGAGACCAACAGGCTGGATGTCTCTCCCTCCATTTCCCTGTCGCACGTATACCAGCCGCATCAACTAGCGCTTAGTTTGGATGCCCTCTGATTGGTCGAGATGTATGTCACACAGATCTTGGACAACCACCATTGGATACATCATGATCCGACGGGCTAGAGGTCTCTCCCTCCCTTTCCCTGTCACGCGTATACCAGCCGCATCTTCCTCCCCTCCTATCGACGTACGGCAGCATGGACCTACGCGTTGGGGTCCTAACGGCTTGCAGCGGCAGGGATCTAAGCACGGCTGCTAGAACGGCATGCGGCGGTGAGGATCTAACCATTTGAAATTTCTGTCTCTGTTTGTCTCGCTTCCGTTCACATCCTCAGATCCATTGTTGATGAAAGACACCGATGGAAGCCATCATCCGCAACATCAGTGCGACAACGGTGGTGCCGACAGTGGCCATCGATTAAAGACATCGATGGAAGCCATCATCCACAACATCTACGACTGTGGTGCCGATAGTGGTCATTGATGCGATGATGATTGAAGCCATCATCCGCAACATCTACGAATGTGGTGCCGATAGTGGTCATCGATGTGAAGACGATTGAAGCCATCATCCGCAACATCACTGCAATGGCGCAGATCAAGCCCTCGTGAACCGAAGTTGTGGGAGGCAGGCCGCGGCCGTGGCTGGCACGTCGAGGTGCATTCGATGGTGAAGGCCGGATGGGAGCACTTTGCCCGTACTTGTTGGAGTACACATATGGCGGGGAGGGCGGCTAGCTCACCGTCCACTTAAAATTGGGACAAATTTAAGCCCAATTTGAACCAAAATTCCATGACTTAAAATATATGTATGATTTGATTAAATTTGACATGTATTTGAGCCGTGAGACTGGTGGATATGCTCTAAAGCTGATTCATAAGTAGTAGTACTTGCTTTGACAATCTCCGGTGCGCTTGTATAAATTTGATTGAAATATGTATGATTTGAACCAAAATTGATATGTATTTGAGTAGTGAGGACGGTGGATATGCTCTAAAGCTGATTCATAAGTAGTACTCCCTCCGACCCAAATTAGTTGATTTAGATTTGACTAGATTTGATTGTATCTTGAGGAATTTGAGTCAACTAACTTGGATTGACAATCTCAGCCACTAATTTGGAACGGGGAATGGATGCTGCCACCAACGCTGCAACTCTACATGGCAGCCCGATGGCGGTGACAGAACAGTCAAAACTGATAGGCCCCAACTTGACTCTCTAGGCATTTGGCATGCCAACTATGTGCAGCTAGATCCAATAGCAAGCAACTCGGGCCCCGCAATGCATTCTCTCGACAACTTTGGGACCGCTAGATCCAATGGCAAGCAATTCGGGTACCGCAATGCATTCTCTCGACCACTGTGGGACCGCTAGATCCAATGGCAAGCAACTTGGGCACCGCAATGCATTCTCTCGACAACTTTGGGACCGCAAAGTGACTAAATTAGCAGGAAATCACAACCATCTATTGAATAACAATTCTACTCTCTAAATTAACTATCTATTCAACTAATCATTACACGTGCCACCCTTCACCATAATCGCATACTGTGCTAGGTCGTGGATGACAACTACTAAAACTGCCCACATTAATCTACTATCCCCCCTCTTCACTTGAAGTTCATGTTTTATATTTTCTACGACTTGATCAGATACGGCAAGATCAACCTCAGGTGTCAACTTCTGTTTGCAAATAAGCTCTAAATTCTTCCTCGATAGTATGCTTCAGCTCGAATATCAATAGGTTTTTACAGGCCAATTCATCACCTAACTTGGCAACCATCTCCTCCAAATCCATCCTATGGCTAGACCACTGAGTTGATTCATCTTGGTATGCAATGTACCATGGATCATCGGCCTCCATAGCACACTGTAACAATCCCAAAACAAACTAAATTGGAATCAGTTGGACAGGCCATGTCAGCACTTCAAATTCAATGGTAGTACAAAGAGAAGGAGCTACATGCACTTCTGACGTGGTAGGAGAAGGAAAATGTGTCCACAACATGATTGATTCCCCACCCTCGCCGGTGTACCCGCTATGACCAGACATTGAGGACTAATTTGCACCTACAATATCGAGGAAATTATGGGAACCGAATCGATTAGGGTGGGCAGAGTAGGAGCGGAGGTCTTAGCAAGCACTACTAGAAATTGCTGCGACTGTTTGTCGAGCTATGGTGGTGGAACCAAATCCCGGTCGTCTGGGGCGGCGGACCTGCCTGCGGTCGATACTGCCTCAACGTACAATGCGTGCGGACGAAACAGGTGCCGAAGCTGTGGTTGAGGTGCAGGGTGACAGTCCATCCGATACCGCCTTAGGACAGATCCGGCGACGCACCGATGATGGCTGCTCTGTCCGCCGGTGGGATAGGAGCTACTCGGGGCTGGGGGCTGGGAGCGGATGAGAGAGAGACACAACATGTCATACACGACCCCACCTGTCAATTATTTCATATTTGCCAATTTTGCATATCTGTCAAACTTTTTCTTTGAAATTTGCATATTTGCCACATGACCACCACATGCCAGTGACACACAAAATGGCAAATATTAAGTTGCAAAGTAAAACGTGGCAAATATGCAAATCCCCCTCCAGCCCCACATGACGGCCTCACCTGTCATTGGCTACGAAGTTCCCACAGAACGGCTCCACATAGCGGCCCCATCGTTCATTGGCTTCGACGGCCCCATAGAACAACCCCATTTGTCATTGGCTGCACTGAGCACACGATCAGGAAAAAGGGGCCCACAAGTCGGCGAGAGACGGATGGCTGGTCCAACGTGTATCCTGGCCCCACCTGTCAGCATGTAACGGTCGAGGCGACATAATGTAACGCTCAATGTAGGACCCACTGATGTCTGCAAGAGCACAAATCGTTTGTAGCTAGTTTTGAAGTTTAGATATCGATCCCACAGGGAGCCCAAAGGTAAGTGTTTATTGATGAAGTCTCTGTCACACCCGAAGTTGTCACAGGTCTTCGAGTGAATTGACTGCAAGTGTTGAAATAAGAATGGGGTTTTGATTAAATGCGATAGATTTAAATAGAACTCAAATGTAAACTTCAGAAATATAAAGCATAAAATTAAAGAACGACTTTGCTTGTTTGTTGTTTCCTGCAGATGGCGAAAGAAGGCGTGGGGAGATTCAGTTCATGGTGATAGTGATTGTGCCAGGTGGACGAGTGGTAATGTAACAATTATAATCTTATATATATATGTGTAGGCGAGCAACCCATAATTAGCCGGAACTCCTGTTGGTAGATTTCATCCCAACTTCAATAATCCTACTAGCCTACTACCAAAGCCATGGTCAGACACTAGACGATTAAGACCCTTCAGGTCGCTTAGCGATTAAGATCCTTGGATCGGACTAATGCAATAAGAATAGTGGTTACTCGTTATCCTCGAGTCAACTATCTTTCCATTGATATCCCTGTGTCACCCGGGGGTCGCCGGTCCACTAGCGAACAAGATCTTATCTATGTAGAACAAAGTATCATGTTGTCTGGGCCCTTAATTGGATAACAAGCATTAGGCATCCCATAGATAGTCATGCACACATAATATAGTAATTAGAATCAATCACAAACTAATGGAAAATATATGAAGGCACATCACATCTCACCAATCCCGTACATCTCCCATGCCCAAGGGGATTACTCACACATGAGAGAAGAACGGATCATCAATATAATCAAATAAAGGGAATTCGTCTTTGTATTACCGTGGAGATCCATAATAAGAATAGAAAAATATCCAACACAATTCAAGATGGGAAGAAACAATCTCAAACCCTAGTTGCAAGGTGGAGATCCCTCTCTCTCTAAAGTACAAGTAGTGGCTATGGGGGTGTATTGGCTAGGAGGTCGAAGATCATGGAGCAAGATGAAGAACGTCTTCTCCTTCTTCTCCGGATCTCTTCTTTCTCCCTTCTGGATGGTATGGCGGCTGCTATGATGTGTTTTCACCCCCACGTCCCTTCACGGAAGTTGTCCCTTTTGACAAGACAGAGGTGGCAGCAACTATACAGCGGGAACTATACGGTCGGAAAAATATTCCCGCAGTATAGTTGCTCGTTAAAGCTTATGTGAGCTCCCCTCGCATGCTTCCAAAGTGAGACTTGGTTGTTTTCTCCAGAATATTGTATTTATCTAGTTAAATCCTTCTGTTGACGTTTAGAACTTGAATCACACATTAAAAACCAAGTTTTCTTCGTTACCAAAGTATTAGCGTGAGGTAAAGCCAGAAAACAATCAAATCTGGGATAAAACCATCAATAAAATCCATAAAAAATGTGTCGAATCTCACAGATATCAACTCCCCTAAGCTTAGATGTTGCTCGCCCTCGAGTGACAAGGAAATAAGGAAGAAGAGTGGAGATTCGAAACTGAAAATAAAGGAACTCACAAGTTTGAATTGGTGTCAAATTCTTTTCTTCACAATCCCTGCAATCTTAAATATGATCTTACAAGTTTTCACAAGATTACACTGAGTCCACTTTCTAACCACGTATATCTTGTTAGCAAATAAATCATATGCCCAAGCAAATGTCGAAAGTTTAGCTAGGAAAGTGAGACAAATTCTTTTGGTCCCTCTCTTTATAAAGAGATGAAAACCTTTTGTTCTTGTTTGTTTAACCAATTAAGAGTACTCAAGTTGGCATCAAAGCATGTAATTTAAGAACAACTCATCTATCCCATGTCAAAATTTCAAGACTATCAAAGCACCTCTTCTTTTCTTTTGCCTTTCAAAAACTTTAACTCTTTCATAAAGAAATCATGCCACTATTTTTATCATGTTTAATTGGGGTTATGTTGTGCAATCGTGACCATGCCAATAAATAATTGTTGAGCAGTAATGGGCCAGAGGAGTACTACAACTTCACTTGGAACGTGAAACCATGGGGAGACTAAATTTTTTACCTGTCATAGCATTGCTGCTACAGACGTTTACATAACTTAATAGCCGAAATCAAGTGGTTTCCCACATTTAGATCGTTCGTTGGCTAGCGGAGTTAATAGTTCCCCATGGAGCACGATAGAGTTGTAATGACACGCGTAAAGCAATATATTATGGTAATTATTAGAAAAAGCAGTGGCATAATTTCTACTACTTTGAAGCATCCATTTTATCAAACAATTTCAATCAAGGGTACTATCAAGTCTATTTGTATTAAGCTCAAATGGGATGGAGTGGTTCCACAATTAAATTCTTCGGGCTAAACATGGACTCAAGTCATCTTTCAGACGCTTTTTATTGTTGTAAAAATGTAGGAAGTATTTTGAACCAAGTTCTTTGCTCATTATTTCAAGGCTAAAAAGGAGACACTAGCAAAGGAATAGAATTTATAGGATAACAAGCTAAGTGGGGAGCGACCTCAGTGCAAGCGAGTAAATATTTGAAGGATCAATTTAAGTTTGTAGAAAGGATGATGAAAGGAATATGATACCTCTTTTGGCTTGCTTCATTCACGTATTTAAGTCGAGCCCCATCTATGTTTCCCTATTGCCAAGTCACCTGAAATTAAGAATCTCTGAGAAAAACAAAGAAACAAACTTGCAAATAAAATTACAACTATTTTTTTGTATTTCTGGTTTAGACATGCAAAGCTGAAAATAAACATGAAAATTTCAAGTAATAAAATAAATCAAAAGAAGAAAATAAAAATATGAATGCAAAGTTTGGAGGTTTTCAAACCTCCCCCAAGCTTAGGCGATTGCCAGACTTAGTTGTTGCCATCATTTGGAGACTGGTGCGGATACTGCTGGTAGAAGTCGGGGAAGTGGGTCATGAAGTGACTAAAGTTGTGAGTCAAAGTGTTCATATCTTCATTCACATCCTAAAGAGTATGGTCGATCTCCCCAACGTGCTGGTTGAGCTGTTGGAACTCCTGATAGGGGACGTAGCTGTACCCCTGTTGTGGTTAGTTGGGCCATGGGTCCCAAGCTCCTCCTTGTTGCTGCTGATGTCCCTCCGAAGAAGGGTTGTGTCCCTTCTCTTCCTCCTGCTCCTGCTCCTCATCATATTGCTGCCCTTCATCTTCCTCTTCCTCGGGCTGGAGCTTGGCCAAGATCTCCGTCACTTGGTCCTTGGTGAGGATCCAAGTGTTCTTGTCCACAATTGAGAAGGCCTAGGGGCCGGGCAACTGAACCTGCTCACCCTATGCATCATCAAGATAACTGAATTGATATGCTCAGAGCCTCCGATTATCATGGTAAACACCAAGGAATCCACAAGCAGTCAAATATTTGACGTCCATGAGTTTGGAGCCGTCAACAGGTTCCATAATAGGTAGTACAATGTTCAATGCATAGGCAAGGTGGGTTACCAATCCACCAATACGAATATCACCTTTGGTCTTGTTGCTTTGGTGGCAGAAGTGCTAGATAAGTAGAGCTGCAGGACTTGGGCTTTGTGGTTAAGTGGGGAAGAAAGCCTTGGTGATCATTTCCATGTCCACATTGTCCAAGGAGCCTGTGTCACCTCTCCCCAGTAGTGTGTTGGCGAGGAATAGAGCATAGTAGCGAATGGTTGGGTTCTGGATGGTGGACATCTTCTTCTGATAAAAATTCCTGCCACCATTAACAGAAATAACCTCCCAAGTCGTTCCACTTGTGAAGCCATAGAGGTTAGTAACATTGGGCTCCCCAATATGAGGGAAGCTGAAAGCATTGCAAAATTGTTCAAAATTTATTTCATAGTGCTGCCGGTTCATGGTGAAGCTTATCGTGCACATGTTACCTTTCTCCTTGTGGTCGTCATAGAAGGAGGCAAGGAACTCGTGGGTAAGTTCGGCGTAGGTGTCGTGGCTTGCGAAGCCAAGTACCGCCAACCCCGCCCTGCTGCACATGAGGTCGAAGTCCTCCTTCAACCCTGCGGCAGTGAGAAAGTTGTGGTCGGCCCAACATGTGGGCAGCACCCTCCTCGATGAGACAATGTCCAACTTGGAGTTGCATGGATCTTGGGACCCTGAGCTTGAGCCCTCACCCCGTTGGCGCTTGCTCGAACGAAAGAGGTTACCGATTTTGTTCATCGTGATGCACTGAAAAATTTCACCATAAAACCTTAGGAATATAGTTTCTATATGATATATGAACGATTCTACGTGAAAAAAATCAATCCTAATGTGAGAAATTAATAGGAAAAACAAAATAAGCTTGAGTTCATCCACTAGATCAATGTGAGAGTTTCAACCATGGAAATCTGAAAATAAAGCATGGATAGGGAGAGAAACATATCGATATATTGATTCCCCCACTCAAACGAACGAAATGCACGAAGAATCAAGAGTTCTAGGTGGATTTTGAGAGGTTTGGAGAGAGAATATGAGAGAACTAATGAGGAGAGGAGGAAGACCTAGTCATCCCGGTGCGATTTTGTGGTCGCACCGAACTATATGGCCGGAACTATACGGGCAGGTGATGTTGCTCCGCCCGTATAGTTGCGACGGCGCCGCCAATTAGGGTTTCTTTATACAGAAAACAGCTATACGGGCACAACTATATGGCTGTATCGCAATGATCCCGCCGTATAGTTGGTCATTAAACCGTCTGCCTCTCGAGATAAATTTCTAAAACTATCATCGATATCTATATGACCGGAACTATACTGCCGGAATTTTTATTTCTACCGTATAGTTGGTCGTTAAACTCTCAATACCTTTGGAATGAAATTCTATGAAGGCATCGATATCTATATGACCCAAACTATACGGCCAGAATTTTTATTCCCGCCGTATAGTTGGTCGTTAAACTCTCAGTACCTTTCAGAAATTTTTGTACGGAGGCATTGATATCTATACGACCGTAGCTATACGGCCGGAATTTTTATTCCCGCCGTATAGTTGGTCATTAAACTCTCTATGCCTTCGAGGAAAATTTGTTGATGGCAAAGATAACTATACGACCGGAACTATACGGCCGGAACTTTTATTCCCGCCGTATAGTTGGTCGTTAAACCATTAGTAGTCATCAAAAAATTTCTATTTCTTCGAGGATACCTTCTTATCCCATAACTTAGCAAAATACCTAGTTTTTAATAGAAAATTGATAGTAAAAACTGTCAACTAACATTAGCGTATTAAAAACAAAATTTTAGCTTCTGTCAATAGAAAACTCAAACTTTTATTATTATTATTATTCTCTACTCATTCAATCGATGTTTCTATTACTTTTTGACAGTTGCATCTTCGTGGGCGCGCTTCCGCAAGAATGTCTATGAAAAAGTGGTGGGAATGCGATGAACTTCTTATTCTCTATTCTACTAAATTGATGAAAATGGGTTGACTCCCATTAAGCATTTATTAAGAATGGTTGAATAACTCAACCTCTTCTCTCTTCTCGAATTCTTACCTTTGGTTGCCCCTTATCAATGGACTTGCCACATGAACTCGTTTTTCCGGGGGAACATATCTTTCTCCTGCTTCTAGCTGCTTTGGAAAATACTGAATGATTTGAGCATCATAAACATTGAATATTATCTTCCCTTCTGCACAATCTACTGATGCACCTGAAGTACTAAGGAAGAGTCTTCCAAGTATTATAGATAATCTTTCGTCTTTTGGCATTTCAAGAATAATAAAATCAGTGGTAATAACATGCTCATCTATCCTAAGTAAGACATCCTCTATCATACTAACAGGTTGTTTAGTGGACTTGTCAGCCATCTGTAAAGTGATAGTAGTAGGAGAATACTCCCCTAATCCTAACCTTTTATAGAGGGAGTATGGCATTACACTAACTCCTGCTCCTAGATCACATAAGGCATTGTGAATATCTGTTTTACCTATTGAGCATGAAATAGTTGGTATTCCAGGATCTCTAGACTTAGACAACAGCTTCCCGTTAGCAGGATAGCTAGTTACCATGGAAATAGTTTCAGTTATTTCTTTCTTTCTACTAAGAATATCACGAAGGAATTTACCATAAGTAGGAACTTTGATTGCATCCGCAAATGGAATTTCCAGACAAAGGTCACTAAGTGCCTTTGTAAAAGAATTAGAAATTACCTCATCCGATGCTTTCTTTTTTCAATCTGGATAAGGAAGCTTTTTCTCACCTGACTTACTCTTGTGTTTTACCTTTTTTGGGGGGACAGGCTCTTTTGTTGCTTTCTTTTGTTGTTGCTTATTGCTTTTATTCTTTTCTACTACAACAACTTCGTCTTCCTTACTTATTTCTTTATCTTCTCTTGGATCAACTGTCTCTGCATCAGAGTCATAATGATCATCTTGTGCATCATTTTGGTCCTCCTTGGTTTGCTCTTGCGTTTCAGTTTCATCTTGAGGATCCACCAACATATCATCTTCTTGGCTTGCTTCGAGCAAGGATTTTCCCTTGCGCTCTTTTTTAGCTTCATATTCTAGTGGTCCTAATGGTCCTGTAACAATTGCACCCCTTCTTGTGACAACATTAGCAGAAACAGGAATATCTTCATCTTCACGAGGAAAAATTTGATAACCAGATGCTATTTGTTTACACTGGGTTTCAATCACTAAGATACTTATGAAATAATTGTATTTCTTGGCGTATCTCATCATAATTTTCCGTGAGTTTAGCCAAAATATTTTTATGTTTTTGGAAATGCTTATGCATGTTATTATGAGATTTTACTTGTCGATGTTTTAATTCTTGAAAAACTTTTCTAGTTTCGTCTTCTTCAGTTAAAACTTGTAACAAATCCTCTTTGTTTTCCTTAGCAAGTTCAGAAGGTATACCTTTTTCTTTCATAGTTTTCCATACCTCAGGCATAAGATCAGGATTTATCCAAAGTATCCCTTTTTTCGGCTTAGTGCCAAAATCAGGATTATATAAAGAATCATTCTTAGCCCTAGTAGACATTAATTCCAAACATTATTTAATAGTTAAAGTATTTATTGATCCTCCTGCTGAGAAGTCAAGCAATTCTCTACATTGAGTATTGAGACCATGGTAAAATAAATGGCAGATTGTTAGTTCAGAATAGCCATGATTAGGAATACTATTGATCATTCCAAAGAATCTTTCCCAAGCTTGTGGGTAGTTTTCTCCCATGTTCTGACTAAAGTTGGCTATGTTCTTTCTTAGTTAAGTTAACTTTTTAAAAGGAATAAACCTGTTTATGAATTTAGTAATGCAGTTTTCCTAGCATTTAATGCAATGGCGAGGGAGAGAGTATAACTATTCTAGAGCTTTACCTTTAAGAGACCATCAAAATAATTTAAGACGAGAGAAGTCTCTGGGCAAACCTTTTGGTCCGAGCAATGTTATCACATTGTCGAATTCTCTAATGTGTCTTCCTGGGTCTTCATCTTCCTTTCCACTGAAAGCTTTCTCCTGCAAAATTTTAATGATTCCACCATCAAATCGATATTCTCTAACTCCAGGATTAGGGAACTCTATTGGTTGTTTATGAAATTCAGAACTTGGAGCACTGTATTCCCTGAGAGTTTTCTCAGGTTTCATAGGAGTTGTCCTGTAAATAGATATGATTTCCATAATATCACTTAGGTTTTCAACTTCAACTTTATTTGATCTTAAAAGTTTTTCAATAATTTCTTTGCGCCTCTGAGTAGACATGCTCTCAATATAATCTAGCAGGTAGGTCCTACCAGAGCAAAGTAAACCCTCTATCTCCTAAGGAGAAGATTTTGTAGTAGCAACACCTGAAATGTCAAAAGACAAACACTTAGCGCTTAGCTCCCCGGCAACGGCGCCATAAAATAGCTTGATGTCTGCAAGAGCACAGATTGTTTGTAGCTAGTTTCGAAGTTCAAATATTGATCCCACAGGGAGCCCAAAGGTAAGTGTTTATTGATGAAGTCTCTGTCACATCCAAAGATGTCACATGTCTTCGAGTGAATTAACTACAAGTCTTGAAATAAGAATGGGGTTTTGATTAAATGCGATAGATTTAAATAGAACTAAAATGTAAACTTCAGAAATATAAAGCATAAAAGTAAAGAACGACTTTGCTTGTTTGTTGTTTCCTGCAGATTTCAAAAGAAGGCACGGGGAGATTAAGTTCATGGTGATAGTGACTGTGCCAGGTGGACGAGTGGTAATTGTAACAATTATAATCTTATAGATATATGTGTAGGCGAGCAACCCATAATTAGCCGGAACTCCTCTTGGTAGATTTCTTCCCAACTTCAATAATCCTACTAGCCTGCTACCAAAACCATGGTCAGACACTAGACAATTAAGACCCTTCAGGTCGCTTAGCGATTAAGCTCCTTGGATCAGACTAATTCAATAAGTACAGTGGTTACTCCTTATCCTCGAGTCAACTAGCCTTCCATTGATATCCCCGTGTCACCCGGGGGTCGCCGGTCCACTAGCAAACAAGATCTTATCTATGTAGAACAAAGTAACATGTTGTCTGGGCCCTTAATTGGATAACAAGCATTAGGCATCCCACAGACAGTCAAGCACACATAATATAGTAATTAGAATCAATCACAAATTAATGGAAAATATATGAAGGCACATCACATCTCACCAATCCCCTACATCTCCCATGCCCAAGGGGATTACTCACACATGAGAGAAGAACGGATCATCAATATAATCAAATAAAGGGAATTCGTCTTTGTATTACCGTGGAGATCCACAATAAGAATAGAAAAATATCCAACACAATTCAAGATGGGAAGAAACAATCTCAAACCCTAGTCTTGCAAGGTGGAGATCCCTCTCTCTCTCAAGTACAAGTAGTGGCTATGGGTGTGTATTGGCTAGGAGGTCAAAGATCGTGGAGCAAGATGAAGAACGTCTTCTCCTTCTTCTCTGGATCTCTTATTTCTCCCTTCTGGATGGTATGGCGGCTGCTATGATGTGTTTTTGCCCCACGTCCCTTCACGGAAGTTGTCCATTTTGACAAGACAGAGGCAGCAACAACTATACGGCAGGAACTATACGGCCAGAAAAATATTCCTGCCGTATAGTTGCTTGTTAAAGCTTCTGTGAGCTCCCCTCGCGTGCTTCCAAAGTGAGACTTGCTTGTTTTCTCCAGAATATTGTATTTATCTAGTTAAATCCTTCTGTTGATATTCAGAACCTGAAACACACATTAAAATCCAAGTTTTCTTCTTTATCGAAGTATTAGCGTTGGGTAAAGCCAGAAAACAATCAAATCCGGGAGAAAACCATCAATAAAAGCCATCAAAAATGTGTCGAATCTCACACCTATCACCCGCCCAACGCGGTCCCACCCGTCAGCATGTAACAGTCAAGCCTTTGACCTGATGGCATCCCCCGTCCGAGCTCATTTGAGGGTTTCAGAATGGAGGGAGGGGAAAAGTGAGGAAAAACTAAGCGGCTGGGGAAAATGAGTACAACTAACGAACCAGGGGCACGAAAATAGAAATCCCATTAGAAAAAGGCTTAGTGCCATAGCAACACCAGTGACGCAAAACAGAAAAACCACTGGTTAGTTGAACCCCTTACAAACAAAAATAAATCATCACCTATAGGTAGCTATCTAATCCCCGCAGGACTTACCCCTCACAAGCAAAAAAACAAAAAAAATTCATTAGTATGCACCTCATGGGCAGACCGACAGCTAAAAAAACCTATGACATTGAGATTTTTATGGTCATCATGGTTGTAATGCATAGCGGTGACTGAAGACAAAAACATAGTCAATTGCTGGTTCATTTTGAAAACTAGTGGCATATGTGTTTCTATAGTTTGCCACTAGTTATAGGTACAATGCTATCAAACACACACAAATCTTCATCGTCCGATTCTGATGGTTAGTAGCAATGTTTGGATTATCAACTTCGTCATCAGGACAATATGTACTAGTGGCTAAAAAATAGATCATATGTTGGTGGATTGTGGTTGTAAGTAGCTTCATGGGTAATGTGTTGGGTTCATGTTTCGGTTATTCAAACATCACCGAGCGGTTCTTTTGGACAATATATACACAATCATCATCAAACTCTTCTTCTACCAATGTAATTAACCGGAAACACTCTGAGACAAGGCCCATAAATAGTTAAAGTTACAAATTCCAATCGATCATGCGCACCTTCAGAAAACAATGAGAAAGAGGGTACCAAGGAGAGACATAGGAATTGCACGATGGAAGCCAAACGGTGCACTTATATGCGTGCCATGCCTCTTCTTCTCTGCTGCAATCTGATCATCTTTTTCTCCATTGTCGGGTCAGTTAATCATCGATTAATACTGACCGCACGGATGAACTCGTCTACCACTTCGTGGAAGGTGTTGGGGGGATACCCTGGGTAGGGTAACACCGGGGTATAAAGGCCGAGTTAGCCGGGTATGACACGGTCAAAGAAAGTGTTGACCGGGTCACCTCAAGGCAGGCCGAACCATGGAGTGACCCGGCCTGTGGAGCATCTCCTTAGCCGTAGCCTGGCCGGCATATACTTTATGCCGGCCATGTTTGTCTATCTGTTTTGCAGGTATCTTAGTAACTGAATTAGCCACGTGCTAGCCGGACTATGAAATAGCCTCCAAAAGAAGGAAGGAATCTCCCGCTGGTCAAAAGGTGGATTTATTAGCTGTAGCGTGAGTGAAGCAAAGTAGAGAGGAGGACCAGCGGGTCAGGGGCGACCAAGATGACGCGGGCAATGTCGGCTGACGTAGCCCGTGTCTGGTGACGCTTAAAGACAAATATTATGTTGCGGGTTACGTCCAAAGCCAGGACGAGCCGTTAAAGAGAATAAAGAAGCATCTAGCTTTAGACGAGGAGCATATTCGGAGAATATGCTGCCACGTGTGCCCTAACATTGTAACCCAGGCTCCCCTATAAAAGGAGCACCGGGGCCTCCATAGAGAGGGATTGATCATTTTCTCTATCTAAGGAAGAATTCTAGAGCTAGTTTGTAGGGAGTAAGAGACATAGTCTCCTTCTTACCAAGAGCTTGAAGAGTACTTGTAAACACCATTGATAGAGAGAATACAAGAACATCTGTGCGTGGAATCATCATGTTCTCCCTCCCTGGATTCCCCTAGCACACATTGGCCCCATCTTTAGCCTATCCATGGCATCTGCCGTGCCACCACCACGATAGAAGGGCTCATGCCCGAAACACTCCTCCGGCATACGCTTAGGATTCGACAGGCTGCCAGCTTGCTCACCCTCAATGAGATGATCACAACTATTAACAGTTTCACTGACGCCAACAAGGAGGCCGAGTCTGACTTCGCTGCCGCAACTGGAGGAGGCAACAACAACAATGGCCCTCCACCATCCCCCTCTAGCTCCGACATTGAAAACACCGAAGCCAAGTTTGGCTCGGTACTTGACGCCCTCTACACCAACATCAACATGGATTGCAGTGGCTCTAACGCTAAATTAGAGGAATACAACGCTGCTATGAGGGAGATCAAGAAGGAGATCAAGGGGGAGGAGCACGTCGAGAAGGCTGTCACTTCTCGCTAGGTACTGGTGGCCATCAGGAATGTGACAGAAGAAGACCAGTAGAACCAGGTTGCCGGTAAAGCTCTGCCAGCAGCGGCGGAGGCAGGAGCTACGACAACAAAAGGCAAAATTCCATCGATCATATGGGTTCGGCTAAAGTCATGCCGCCTCTGGCTATTCCCCCGCAACAACCGCAGGAACTCACTGTAGGACCAAGTGCTGCAAACACAACAAGCATACTACCACCACCGTCTACGTCAGCAGCTGGTAACCCCTGGTTACCCCAGCCGACAAGGTGATGTACAACCCACTCCTCGTCGAGCCGATAACCGTCGCCCATATCCGGAACATCATGGAGCTTGAATATAAGCGCGCGGAAATCCACACGGAGGCCAAGTGCATCACGGAACAGGGCGCCTAGCTGGATAGGGACCTGGCCAAGGCACAACAATCGATCAAGGCGGCAAGAGCAATGTAGGCGGAGTACAAGCAGTTGCTGCTAAAGCACAAGTCAAAGAAGGCACCGGCTCAGGTCGTCGACGATCCCGACGTTCGGCGCAAGTTAGGATGGGAAGCGTCAAAACCGGCAAAAGCCACCCCATACATTGATTCAGAGGGGAGGCAAGTAATGCCAACTCCTGCCCTCAACATGGTCGCCGCCAAGACCCTCCTCGAGAAGGGCAGGTTGCCAGAAGCGGTGGCTTAGGTCTATGACCTTGTAGCCAAAGCTTGCTGATATGTCGTAAACGTATCTATAATTTTTTATGTTCCATGCTTGTTTTATATCAACTTTCTTATGTTTTGTTCACACTTTGAGGTATTTTTATACATTTTCTGGAACTAACCTATTAACAAGATGCCACAGTGCTAGTTACCTGTTTTCTACTGTTTTTGGTTTCAGAAAAGCTAGTAAAGAAATATTCTCGGAATTGGACGGGACAAAAGCCAAAGTCAATATTTTACCCGTAGCAACACGGAGACCGAAGGGGAGACGAAGTGGCACACCAGGGCGGCCACACCTAGTGGCTGCATGGCCAGGGGCACGCCACCAGGGGTTGTGGGTCCCCTGGAGCTCCATTGACCTTGCCCTTTCGCCTATAAAAGCCTCCCGGGACAAAAACCCTAAGGACCCGATCAAAAATCCACGAAAGAGTCTGTAGCTGCCGCCATCTCCATCCCTAGATTGGCGGATCCGAAGCTCTTCCCGGCACCCTGTCGAAGGGGAGAGATCACCCTGGAGGCCTTCTTCATCACCATGCCAGCCTCTGGAGTGATGCGTGAGTAGTCCACCCTTGGACTATGGGTCCATATAGTAGCTAGATGGTTGGTTCTCCTCCTTTATGCTATCATGTTTAGATCTCGTGAGCTTCGTTCATGACCAATATCATCTATTTGTAATCCTACATGTTGTGTTTGCGGGGATCCGATGGATATTGAGATGCTATGTCAGATTGATTATTGAATCTACAATGTCTATGTTATTTGTGATCTTGCATGCTCTCCGTTGTTAGTAGCTATGTTGGCCAAGTAGATGCTTGCAACTCCAAGAGGGAGTATTTATGCTCGATAGTGGGTTCATGCCTCTAGTAATCTGGGGAAGTGACATGAATCTCTAAGGTTGTAGATGTGTTGTTGCTACTAGGGAGAAAACAACGATCCTTTGTCCATGGGGCAATCATATTGTTTACTTTACACACTTTGCTTAATGCAATTATCTGTTGGTTGCAACTTAATACTGGAAGGGGTTCAAATGATAACCTGAAGGTGGATTATTAGTCATAGATGTAGTTGGATTATGGTCTATGTATTATGTTGTAATGCCCAACAAATCTCATAGGAGTCAAGATGTCTAGTATATGCATTGTTATGCTTTCTCAATCTGTCAATTGCCCCGCTATAATTTGTTCACCCAACATGCTATTTATCTTAAGGAGAAACACCTCTAGTGAATTGTGGACCCCAGTCCATTCCTTTACCATTGATATACCATCTACTGTTTACCATTTACTGTTTACTTTCTGCAAGCAATTACTATCTTCCACACTATACGTTTAATCCTTTGTTTTCAGCAAAACCAGTGAGATTGACAACCTCACTGTAAGATGGGGCAAAGTTCTGTGGTTGTGTTGTGCAGGATTCCAAGTTGCTAGCAACACTTTGGAGTTGTTTCCTTACTCCTACTGGTTCAATAACCTTGGTTTCATAACTGAGGGAAACTTGTTGTTGTGCTCATCATACCTTCCTATTAGGGTTCCCAACAAGCTCTACGTATCTTGAGCCATCACTTGCAAGAAGTAGGAGAAGGCCACCTCACAAAGGCTCGAGTCCAATCCGAAGTTTTGCCAATCAAGCATGCACAACCACCGAAGGCCAAGATCTCCCCATTATTAAGGATCCCACACAGGCTCCACGGACCGAAGACAGAGGGACCCGCGCAACAGGATTGATGCCATACCAGTATCCTCCAGCAACAGAGACAAGGCTCACCCTCATCGCTCGCAATCACCACCATGGTCCAGGCATCATAAGGAACCACAACCATGGCACCATACAAGCATGCTGCCTCCCAGGTGACACCAAGTTGGTATTGTTATACGCGACCAGGGGAGGAACCTCGGCATGACGGAGAGCGCAGCGGCAATGAAGAACACAGGAGCAGATCCAACAAGGAAGCACCATGTCTGACAAGCAACCACGACGGGCATGAGGATTCACATGGAGGGAGAAGCAAGAAGGCTAACCCACCACCGCCAACACAACCGTCGCCACGCAGTAGCCACCATGGCGGAGGACCTGGCGGGTCCCGTGGATCTCACCACAACTCTCCTCCCCATGGTGGGAAGGGGAAGCAACCGGAGCCATACGATGCATGTTCGCGGCTAGACAAGATTCAATAGGCATGAGAACTCCCATCTTGGGGACACATTGTTTTGGACCGGTCATCCGTGCCACAACTTACCCCAAGGGTCTCCGGATCGACAAGACCATCAAGCCCTATGATGGCACTGCCAGACCAGCTACATTGTTGTAGGACTATAGCAAATCGATTCACATCACCGGGGGAAACCCCAATGTCGTTGTCAAGTACTTCCCACTCAAGCTCACTGGTACTGCCTGACAATGGATGGACGACTTGCCAGAGAAATCAATTTGAAATTTGTTGGACATGCATGAAGTGTTCACCTAGAACTTCGAGGGTACATACAAATGTCCCTGCACCATCAGTGACCTACAGTGGTGTGTGCAAGAAAAGGACGAAACCTCCCATGCCTACCTCTCCCGTTGGCTTGATTTGAAAAATTCATGCACGAGAGTGCATGATCAAACCACTATGGCCGCATTCATTGACGACCTAGAAAAGGGAACATTGCTCTGACATACGCTGAAGCGCTAGCAGGACAATGACAAGCTCGACCTGAACTCGATGATTTCCATGGCTAGCAAATTCGCTGCTGCTGATGATGATGCTCGCGGTTCGTTGTCGGCCCTAGACATCCTTACCCAGGCCAAGAAGAACAATAACAACAAGCGGAAGAATCCGCCAGAAGAGAAGCAAGCAGCCAACATGGTCACCATGATGTTCGCTGGAAGAGGTGATGGCGGACAACATGGTCATGGCCGAGGGGCTAGTCGTGGGCTGCTGCGGGTGACTCTACACCCACAACGCCACACGTTCCCCAGACGTGCAAGGAGTACCGTGATATGCCGTGTTTCATCCACCTCGACACAAATGGCAAGGCCACCCACACCAACCGCTAGTGCAAGTTTATCAATGACCGCAAGGAAGAACCTGAGTCCAGCTACAAGCGAAGTCGGAAGAACAGACCCCACGGAAAAGGCAAAGGGAAGAAGAAAGAGGAAGAGTCCAAGGATTCAAATGACATGGACAAGGATGCAGACCCTAAACCTGCCAACAAGGGCGATGTCAAGGGCAAGACCCCTTTGAAAAGAAGGCCCCAGTCTACCACACCTTCCTTGGTACTCCCACCGTCTAGGACCAGAAAACCTCACTAAGGATACTAATGGCTACCCTCCCCCCAGTTCCCCAGTACGTCAGGTGGTCGGAGTTCCAATCACTTGGGACATACAAGATCACCCAGAGCTCATCCCAATAGAGAACCGTATGCCATGGTCATCAACCCTTTGATTGACGGAAGTGAGTTCACCAAGTGCCTCGTGGACAGTGGAAGCAGCATCAACATCATGTACCTGGATACATTGCACAAGATGAACTTGACGGAATCCCAGCTAAGGAAGAGCAACACCGTGTTTCATGGCGTCGTTCCTGGTCGGCAAGCTAATTACCTTGGCTGCATCACCCTTCTGGTCACCTTTGGTAATGTCAACAATTACCGCCAAGAGCGCATGACCTTTGAAGTGGTGCCCTTCAATAGCGTGTACCATGTCATCTTTGGACGCGACATCTTCCACTCCTTCCTCGCTGGGCCATGCTTCATCTACAACAAGCTCAATATACCCGGACTAAACGACATCATCACCATTGACGGAAGCTTCACTAAGGCAAGGGAGTGAAAGCTGAGCGAAGCCGCATTCACCGAAGTGGCCCTCTACGGTGAAGGCACTCTCATTGAGTTCCTCCATGAGAATAGGGACATCTTTGCCTGGCAACCTGCCGACATGAAAGGTGTACCTAGGGAACTTACCAAGCACAGCCTAAACATCAATACTAAAGCAAAACTGGTGAAACAACCTCTACGACACTTCGGTGATGAAAAACGATGGGCTATAGGCACAGAGCTAGCTAGGTTACTTAAGGCTAGTTTTATCCAAGAAGTTATTCACACCAAGTGGGTGGCAAATCCTATACTTGTCCCCAAAAATGGAACCAAGGAATTAAGAATGTGTGTTGATTACACCAGCTTGAACAAAGCATGTCCGAAGGATCCATTTTCCTTGCCTCGCATTGACCAAGTCACTGACTCGATGGCTGGCTCAGAACTTCTGTGTTTTCTTGATGCATACTCAGGGTAACACCAAATCAAGAAGCTAAAGTCGGACCAATTGGCCACTTCGTTCATCAGACCTTATGGCACATACTGCTATGTCACGATGCCCTTTGGGTTGAAAAATGCTGGTACTACCTACCAGCAGACGATGCAACATTGCCTACATGACCAAATAGGTCGCAACATACACACTTACGTGGATGACATCGCGGTGATGTCAAAGAAATAAAACGGTCTCAGTGCTGACTTGCAGGAAACCTTTGACAATCTTCAGAAGTACAACATCATGCTTAACCCTAAGAAGTGTGTCTTCGGGGTGCCATCCGGCAAATTGTTGGGCTTCATCGCTTCGCATCATATAATTAAGGTCAACCCGGAGAAGATCAAGGCCATCCTCGACATCAAATGCCTGACGTGCTTGAAGGACACACAGAGGATCATAGGCTACATGGCAGCAGTAAGCCGGTTCATCAACCGACTTGGAGAGCAGGCTATGTCGCTCTACAAGTTGCTCAAGAAGGCAGACAAATTCGTATGGACAGACAAAGCAGATGCAACACTATAGGAGTTGAAGAGAATACTCTCCTCTGCACCAATACTTACAGCACCGGAGTCAATGTAGACTATGTTAGTATACATGGTGGCAACCAACCGAGTTATCAGCATCTTCGCCGTGGTGGAGCGCAGGGAGCCAACGCATGAGCACGGAGTTTAGAGACTAGTTTATTACGTAAGCGAGGTCTTGACGGAATCCAGACAGCGTTACCCGCACTACTAGAAGATAGCTTATGGAGTTTTCCTTGCTTCACTGAAGCTAAGGAATTATTTCCAGGAGCACCCCATCATAGTAGTGAGCAAAGCTTCGCTGTCCGACATCATCAACAATAGCGACGCTACAGGAAGGGTGGCAAAGTGGGGCATTGAACTTGCCGCCTTTGAAATCACCTACAAGAGGTGCGATGCTATCAAATCTCAAGAATTGGCAGATTTCATCGCAGATTGGATAGAACTACCAGAAAACACTCATGTGCCGGAGCCAGAGTACTAGGTCATGCACTTTGACGGATCAAAGTTACTCAATGGCTTGGGGGCTGGCGTATTACTACATTCACGAACATGAGAGAAGTTGTAGTACGTCCTGCAGATCCACTTCAATGCTACCAACAACATGGTGGAGTATGAGGCCCTCATTCACAGACTTCACGTAGCCAAGGATATTGGCATCAAGCACATAGTTTGCTGTGGAGATTCCGACTTGGTTGACCAGCAGGTGGCTGGCACATGGAATACACGGAACCCTATGATGGTGGCATATCGAGATGAAGTAGACGAGATAGCCAAGTGCTTCGACGGCTACGGAGTCAAGTACGTCAAAAGGGAGTACAATGAGGCGGCAGATCTTCTTTTTTAAGCTTGGATCAGCTTGCCAACCAATTCCACCAGGCATTTTCCTGGAGCATTTGTGGACCCTATCCATGAAAGGAGCGGACCCCGACAACTCGTATAGAGTAGATTCATTTGTTAATGCAATAATAATGACCTCTCCGACTTGGACGAAAATGTTCATGGACTACCTTCAAGACGGAACACTGCCTGTCGATGAAGTCGAAAGCCGGCAGATAGTATGCAAATCAAAGGGCTACGTCATCATTGACGGCCAACTGTACAAAATAAGTGCCATAGGATTTTTCCTATGATGCGTCTCCCAGCAACAAGGTATGGATATCCTTGGAGAAATACATCTCGGAGATTGCGGGCATCATGCCGCTCCCGGGTCGTTGGTGGCAAAAGCCTTCTGGCAAGGATTCTACTGGCTGACCACCAAGGCGAACGCCAACAAGCTGGTGCAGACATGTGTGGGTTGTCAATTTTTTGCACGACAACCAAATGTACCAGCTGAAGAACTATGAACAATACCAAATACTTGGCCGTTTGCAGTCTAGGGGCTTGATATGGTTGGGCCTTTGCAAATAGCACCCTGTGGATTTATGCATCTGCTAGTAGAAGTGAATAAGTTCACTAAATGGATTGAAGATAAACCCATTAGAAAGCTTGATGGGGTAACAACCCTGAAATTTGTCCAGGATCTAGTGGTGAGATTTGGTCTCCCACATAGCATCATCACCGACAACAGCAGCAATCTGTCTCTCGAAGAAGTTGAGGAGTACTGTCATGATAAAGGCATCCTCCTTGACCTAGCATCTATGGCACATCCATAGTCTAATGGGCAAGTTGAATAGGGCCAATGGACTAATTCTGCATGGAATCAAGCCACGCTTAGAAGCACCACTACATAGAGCAGTTGGAGCTTGGGCAGAGGAATTGCCATCTGTTTTGTGGAGTTTATGAACAATGCGCAACAGATCTATCGGCTTTGCCCCTTTCTTCATGGTTTATGCAGCAGAAGCTGTCTTACCATCCGACATCCTTCACGATGCACCAAGAGTTTCCGCCTACGACGAAGATGACTTTGAAGAATCCAGACGCCTATCTGTGGACCTGCTCGAAGAGGAAAACATGCTGGCATGCCAGAGATCCACCATCTACCAGCAGAAGCTACATGGCTACCATAATGGCCGCGTTAGGCATCGCTCGTTTAAAGAGGGGGATCTGGTGCTTTGCCTCAAGCTGAAAATGTCACACAAACTATCCCCACCTTAGGAAGGACTGTTCGTCATAAGAAAAACATCGCTCAATGGTTCCTATTACCCCATGGATATTCGTGAGTTGAAAGATAGGCCCAAAAAGCGCAAGCGGAAGCAACGTGACTCTGATGATGATTTCCCAGAGATAGATCGGCCATGGAACATAGCACAGCTATGTCCCTTTTACATTTAGCATATTTACATTATGTAATAATTACTTTATATGATAGATGAAATAAAGCATTTTGTTTACTCATATTTTGTGAGTCTTTTACCTACTTTAGTTGTTCATTTTTGGATCATATAAACCCTTTATGCAAAAGTTTGCTTTTGCACTTGTGAAAATTTCGCCTACGGGTGTTAGCTTAAGTTTTCTGGTCTACATGGTTTCTAATGTTTATTTGTGGATTCTGGAGTAGTGATTTTTTGGTACTCAAAGCCGACAAATTTGCTCTTAGGTTCTTGACGGTGCTATTAAGCATCATCGCCTGAGAGCATGGTTCTTTGCTGCGAGTCTTCCGTATCACGAAAGGTCAATCATACAAACCAGATAAGCCATCCCTTGCTTAAAAAAAATACATGTTGGACCTAGTTAAGTAGCAGGAGGCTTGCAACCAAGTTTTCTGCCTTACTAATACATAAGTTTTCCGCATAAAACATTGCAGAGATACATTTAATACAACAATGTTTTTTATGGCTCTGCTCTAGGGGACTTTGCAACTACATCATCAGTAGTAGGAGAACCAGGCCTGGAAAGCTCATCAAACTCGGAGGAGCGCGGGCTAGACTCTGTAGATGCTGGCCCATCATCCATATCCTCGGCAGGCACGTAGACGTATGCCTTGACCATCTTAGCAACCTTAGCGTCATAGCTAGCGAGGGAGTTCCATATAGCATCTCTATCAATTTCACTTCCCTCCTCATCCAGGTTCGGCATGCTGGAGGTATTAGGCCCATGTCGGTGTCGTTGTAGTCCGCCTTGACTAAGGACAATGCCATCCTTGCACTAGCCCGGACGCAAGATGCTTTCCAGCTCTTGACTTTCTCGAGGGCTCGGCACAGGATCTTCGAGTACTTGGCCACAGAATCTGTTGCCTTGATGGTGATATCCAGGGGCTGCGCTATCTCCTTGGCTTGAGTGATGGCTATGTTGATTAAATTGCCGGCAAGAATCATGCACTCTTCTAGATCTAGAGCACCTTCACCCATGTTGGTTAAACCTATGGGAGTTGTGTTCTCGTTAGAATCAAGGGTCATGAGTATAACAATACAAGCAACCGACTTACAGAATTGAAAAAACCCGGAGGAAAGTTACCAAAGATGCTCGTCTCAGCATGACTGCAGGTGTCCGCCAAGACATCATGCTCATTCTGAAGCTTCTTGTACATCTCAAGGTTCTGAGTATTCGGCTCTTTGGCAGCTTGGTTTTTCTCCTTGAATTGTTCAAACACCTTCTTCAAGCGTTGAATCTCGATGTCGGATGATTCTTGCATCACCTTCATCGCCTCTTCATGGCCCTTGATAGCATCAGCTAAGTATTTCTTCAAAAAAAAATCTCATCATCGAGCTCCTAGATATGCTTGGATTACTCGATGATGCTCTTGGCCTTGGTGATGGTCTTTGTAAGAAGGAACAAAGACAACATTGTGAGAATACATATGCAATGGTTACAAACGAAAAATTAGGAGATGTTGGAGGAAAATAGACTCTTGCTATTTTTGATCTGTTCCTTCAGAAAGGCCGTTTTACCCTTTTCAATATCCAGTGCTTCCTGCAGCTTGGCATATTTATCTTTGGCGGCCTGTCTCCGGGGGCATATATAACAAGCGAAAAATCTGTTCATTCTGTAAAGAGATAACGTGCTTAGTTTGTCTAGAGCATCTAGTTGGAACTTTTCAGTTTCAACTAAACGCTCGGGGGCTACAGTACCAGATTTTAAATCAAGTGTGTTCTCTCTTAGAGTATCTATTCAGAATTATTCTAACTAGAGACTCGGGGGCTACAGTATCAAGTTCTACACTTAGTTCTTAGGAGCACTCAGGCCAAAAACTGTTGGTTTTCTGCCTAAGAGTTTGAGGGCTACAATGGGATATATCACAAAGTAAAAGAGTAAAATATCAAAGACTTACAATGGCAATAACCTTCAGATTGTTGGCCAAGTGAGCGTATGCATTATGGAAAGTCTAGGCATTGTTATAAATAGCATCTGCCTGCTTGATAATATCGTCCAAGCTCAATGTCATAGGAGTCAGAGGCAGAGGAGTGGTAGAAGCCAGTGGCATGGATGAGGCCCTGGTTACCTCCTCCACAATAGTAGCAGTTTATGGCACAGAGGCTCCCGGCTTATCCATTGCTGGCGCTACTTCTTCTTATCCCTCCGCTGGTTGCTTCCCTTTCTCAGTGGCATCCTTAGCCGGAGCTTTAGCCACTTTGGAGGAAATGCTCTCCTGCGTCACCTAGCCACCAGGAGCAAGGTCCATGCCGGCAGATCCTGAGACGTCTGGAGTCGTATTGATGTCTATCTCCATGGCAGAGGTCTCAGGGATGACGGGGGATGAGGCTCCGGTGGAGCTTGTTGCAGGCTTGGCGGCAGGGGTTGGGGGAGCAACAGCAGGAGACGACTTGGAGAACATATCACGAATATTCTTGGAACCTCCAACATCTTTGGAGGTCTGCCTCAAACCAACACCGGTTTTCTTCCCAAAACATACACCGTATAAGTACAAAAATTGAATAGGTGCAAAGCAAAATAAAGTGGGAGAATGAATATACTTACACTACAGCAGATGCCTTAGCTAAGGGGATACTGGTGGATTTCTTCTTCTCTGCCTATAGGGCGGTAGTGGATTTTTGGAGACTCCACTCTCCATTTTCTTCTTCTTGTCCTCGACAGCAGCTTCAGAGGTGGAGCTCTTCCGCTTTCGTGCCGCCGGAGCTGGATGATCCTTGGGAGCGTCATCAGCAGACACAACATGGATATCTTTTAGCTTTGGATCATAGACTTGGGTGGCCATCTGATCCGTTACCAAGGTCGCCAGCTAATAGATCAAACAGGGAGTTAGATGAGTAATGCATTCAAGACAGAAAGCCTTAGAGCATATATAACAAGCAACAAAGGAAGCACACTTACCTTTGGGCATTTGCAGCATTCGAACATGTAAAAGATGATCTTGAAGCCACGCTTCCTATCTTTCACCGTCACAATGTCCTTTAGCCGGAGCTTGATGGGGTCATTGGAGAAGTTGTCCTGCGAAATCCGCATACGATCTTTTCTATTCTTGGAGTACTTATGCATCAGCTTGGCACGATGCTGCAGAGGTTAGAGCCGCCTCATGAACCAGCACATGGCTAGGTCCAAGCCGGTCAGTCCTTCGTCCATCAGCCACTCGATCCTCCTTATGGCACGAGAGGCCTCGTTGTCGGATGGGAGGAGACCTTGGGATCTCCATGTGTGGGCCTTGGCAGCGCTTCCATCAACAAATTCAGGGTATGAGTCTTGGCTACCGGCCAAAGGGATGTGTGGGCCATAAAAATATGTTCGCTGCCAGTTCTTGCAGGACTCATGACCGACGATGTCGGGGAATCACCGGTGAGGACGGATCTTAAAACTAATCATTTTGCAAATCTGCAACTCATCCTTGGATTCTACGGACTCTCTCTTGATGGTGAAAAAGTAGATTAACAGATCTAACCTAGGATTAATTCCTAGGTATCCTTCACAGAAAGATATGAAATTGCTGAGTACGAGGATGCTGTTGGGATAGAGGTTATGGGGAAGTACCCGGAAGTGTCGAAGGATCTCAAGGAAGAAGTCGGAGACTGGCAGGCTAACACCACGTACCAACTGGGACTTGAGGTGGACCTTCTCTTCGGCTTGGGGAGAATGGACCACCTCACCGGCCACCAAACCAAGTCCTCTGTCATAGTAATATAGCCTTCTAGAGTTCTTGAAGCTTCTCGACGGAGAGGTCAAAGCCCCTCCACACTCCCTTGTGGGAGTCAGCGTCCTCCTCTGCAGTGTCAGGCGTCGCCCGTTTTTGGTCGCCGCCGGTGGATTCTACCATGGCGGAGACTACACCACCCCTTTCGGTGGGATGGAAACTCTCTGCGATGGCTCAACCGTAGCCTCGGGAGCCGCCGATGTCAAGGGAGTGCTGCTGTTGGAGGCCATTGCGTAGATGCAGGAAGGATTGGAGAGAAATAAGAATCGGGCTAGAGTTTTGCGCTGGAGAGCTCGAACGGTCGCACGGTGGGAGGAAGAAGAAGACACAGGGAAGAATGTGGATAAAAGAAAATGTCTGGCCGCAGTAAATATTTATAGACCCCATCGTCAAGGAAGATCTAACGGCTATAGCGTTGACAATGTGTGGATGAATGTGCGCGGTAATTTCTCCATGTCCCCCAATTTGCCACTTAGCGTTTCGGATTTTGTGCACGCGAAAATAGCTAATGATTAATTCACTGCTATATGTCAGTTTCAAGGTAGCGTAGGCTATAGCATAGCCATCCTATTGACAGTTATAGTGGAAGAGTCACATCCAAAGATTCCATGGAAGGTGGAAAATATCTGACTTTGGAAGAAAGGACTTGAAGAATCTCTAGCTTGCGCGATGAAGACGGAAAGGATTGCAGGTTCTTTGGGAGACCTTTGAGATATTGCTTGATGAATTGCCGACATCATCTATACGGAGCATTCACCTTGAAAGGCAAGACCACACAAGATCTCAAAGTCCTCCGGGGGCTACTATTGGGGATATGCTAAATGGGTATCACCATTGCATTTTTCTAATCCGGCTAACCCGGGTGGCCCACAGTTCGTAGCACGGCCCATGGCCTACTGGGCGACCTAGTTAGATGGATCCATAAGGGAGGGCCATGCCAAATAAAGGAAGGCTACGTCACAGTCATCGACCTACATGGAGCCTTGGAGTACAAGACATGAAGACTAGTTCACATTAGTGTAGCATTCTGTAACCTGTCTGGCAAGGTCTTTCCCTGTAACCCTAGGTTCTAGCGCCTTTATAAGCAGGACATGTGGGAACCTTTAGGGCACGATTCATAACACCCTCGCACAGTGAACCAATCCCTGTAACTCGGCGTATTTGCCATTATAGTGACGTATAGCAGGAGTAGAGTTCCGCCACTGTTGTGGGATTTGAACCTGGGTAAGCTGTGTTACCTTGTACACACCAACTCACCGCCTTCCCCACCTCCCTAAACACGCTCTGTGATGACCCTCCATGGTGTACTCATCGGCGATACCATGAAACCAGACCGGGCGCTCTAAGGGAGCATCGTAATAGACGATCAAGACACCTACACGGGTAAATCACCCTGAGTGCTGGCCCTAAAGGAAAGATATCGGGGACCACCCTGGGTAAGGAAGAAGAGATAGCTGGCAGATGATTCCTGACCTAGGGGCAGACCGCCCTCTAGCCACGACTCATTAGGCCCCACCTTGGACAATGACAACGCGATTCCTCCATGTCGCGCATGATAGAAGAGGCAGCGCGACAAGTACCAGTCATGCGTGACACGCGATTCACGGGACCGTTTCTGAGATCCTAGGAAGGAGGCTAGGTACTGCAAACCGAGGAACCATCCTCCAACAAGAGCTAGGCAAAAGGACAGGCACCAGTGCCAGACTGCTTACCACAAGGGACACGCTTCAAGGTGGCAGGAGCATGCTGCCACGTTGGCGGCATGCAACCCATGGCCATGACACATTTCGACCGACCCTTGTGGATTTCCCCTTGCAATTATAAAAGGAGGCCAGGATGTTCAGGGCAAGCAAGGAGGTTTTGGAAGAGAGATCCCTCCCGAGACAGGAATCATTATAACTGTGATCATCATAAGGATAGTAGATAGTTCCAAGATGTAGGGATCCTCACCTCGAGGACCTGAACCTGGGTGAAAAACCGCGTGTCTCTCTCTTGTGTGTTCGCCTAGCTCACCGATTGAGCTCGCCAGACACTATGCAACTGGCTAACCTAACAAAGGGGATCCCCATCCACGATGTTGAAAATTGAGACATGACACAACCATACTTAGCGTACCTTACAAACGTAGAACTCACTGACAATACATTCGAAGCACGGAGCCACTACTTGAAAGCCTTCAGAGTAATAAAGGGAGAACTCTACAAGCAAAGTATATCGCGTGTGCTTCAACGATGCGTAACACCCAAAGAAGGGAAAATTTGAAGGAGATATGCCCTAGAGGCAAATAATAAATGGATTTTATTGTCATATCTCAATAAGTTTATAATAGTTTCATACTGTGCTATAACTATATCAAGCAGAAACATTGATACATGTGTGGTATGTAAACAAACCATAGTCCCTAGTAGCCTCTATTTATACTAGTTCGTTGGGCAACCGATGATCAGGGTTTCTTGATCATGGAGCATTTATGCTAGTTGACAATGAAGTCATATCAATAGTAAATGATGTGATGGACTTTACCCATATACATATTGCAACATGATCAAGTCACATAGTTCATGTTGCAACAGTTAGAAACGAAGTATCCTAATCCTTAGACCATGAGATCTTGTTTCATCATTGTCACTCGCAGCTGCTTTGACTGCATCCATCATCACACCGTAGCAGGGTGACCATAAAGGTGTATGTTGGGTATTCCAGAGCGGCATGTTGAGGCGCATGCATCAAGATTGGTATTTGTTCACCCGCGTGACAAGAAGATACACAGGGCCCACTCGGTGAGAGTACATCCATAATGTTGCAACATGTGACTAGGTCACAGGAATGGAATATCACGAAAACAAGTAAAGTAGCACTTGAAGGTAACAAGATTAAACAAGGTATAGTGATACCGATGATCAGATCTTGGACAAGTCAAGTATCAAAGTAACAAAGGGAATTGGACTCGATGTTTATGGTTCAAACGACATTAAACATTGTAGAATGCATAGGGGTCATTATGGGTATCCTGGTCCCGCTATTAATCATTGATATGAGAGGTGTCTCGATCATGTCTGTGACGTTCCCAAACCATAGGGTAACACACTTAAGGGTGTGATGACGCATGGAGATCATTATGGAATTATCGGAATCACAAAAGGAAAGAGATGAGAATACTAGAAATGTTTCGTGACAGAACTAGAATCATTTCGAGAGGATCCAAAGTTGTTCTGATTGAACCGAAAGGTGTTTTGGGTCAAAAGGAATTTATTAATATGTATATTATATTAATTATTGTATTGGAGAATGGATGTTCCGCGAAGGAATGAGGGCACTGACAGGCCCTAGATTCATGAGGGGACTTAACACGTGCCTAGATCTTCAACACAGTGATGGGGGCGATGAATCTCACACATGATAGAGATGCGACACATGATTTTTTACCCAGGTTCGGGACTCTCATGAGGAGGTAAATCCCCTACTCCATCTTAGTTGTATTGCTCGCGTTGCTTCATGAGGGTGTGATGAAAATAAAATGTCTAGGGTTTTAGATCCTAAGGATCGGCCCTTTCTAAGGTTGGGGTCGCTACCCTTTTATAGAGGTGTTGGGACTCTCCCCCCAATTCATTGGGCGGGAAGGGCTACCACATTACTGCTCAGGGAGAGCTGGTCCATAAGACAACTTTACATGGACTCGGTCTAGGATCTCTAGGGGCCACCGGTCCAACGCATAATCCACGGTCGCTGCTTACGTCTCCCTGCCACATGGCACCTTCCACCATATCCTTGCACCAAAGTAGTAAAGAGAGAGAGAGGGGCTGAAACGAGTGTCGTTAGTGCCTATTTAGCACAGATGCAGCCAGACAACATCTCCTCCTTACCGAGGCAAACCACGTGATTTGCGTGGCGCGAGGACCGCCCGTTGCACTTGTTGTCTTCTTGGGGGATAATTAAGTTACCGTAATGACCCTGGTTTGGTTACGAGGATACATGTGTCCTCTTGAAGGGGAGGGTGTTGGAAATATGCCGTAGAGACAAATAGTAATAAGGACTATTACCATATTTCATATAGTTTATGATTAAGTTTTATATCATGCTATAACTGTATTGAGTGGAAACATCAATACACGTGTGATACACAAACAATCAGGGGTTCCCAGTGAAACTCTAGTCACTGGTTCATTGGTCAACATATGATCATGTTTCCTGATCATGTGGCATTTATGCCAGTTGGAAATGGAGTCAACTCATTCTGAGAAAGAGATGATGAACCAATACCGAACCTAAACATCGTGACTCGATCATGTCATGAAGTTCAAGTTACGATGATTAGAAATGGATCCTTGTAGACTATTCCTTAGACCGTGAGGCTATATCAAACACTGTCTCCCAAGAGTGCTTTGATAGCATCAAGCGCCACTTGGTAATACAGTGGTTATAAAGGTGTGTTCAGGTACTCGGAGGAAACCGTAG
The DNA here is from genome assembly GCA_916181665.1 of Avena sativa. NCBI lineage: Eukaryota > Viridiplantae > Streptophyta > Magnoliopsida > Poales > Poaceae > Avena > Avena sativa. Next base: position 533,141,278 of record OV702289.1, on the reverse strand, counting down.
AGGAAATATATGTCAAGAGCGGGATTTTTCCGTCCAAGTGACGGGAAGATACTCAAGGGCCCACTCAGAGAGGTTATATCCAATAGCTACGCAGCGTGTGATTTGATCACAGGGATATCACTTGTCGGAACGAGTCAAGTAGCATTGTTCGGTAATGAGATTGAACACGACATGGTGATGTCATTGATCAGATCTCGGGCAATGCAAGTATCGAGAGACAAAGGGAATAAGACACGATTGTCCCGGTTCAAACGACAAAAGATCTTCGTGGAATGCACAGGGGTCACATGGCCATCCAGGTCCCTCTGTTGATCATTGGTGTGGGAGTGTCCCGACCATGTCTGGAGTGTTCCCGAACCGTGGGGTATCACGCTTAAGGGCTTGATGATGCTTAGAGAGTGTTTATAGGATCGGTAGAATCGCCGAAGAATAGTAGAGAGAAAACCGGAAGGGTTTCGGTGAGTCCGGAGGATGTCCGGAGTGGAGGTGGAAGTGTTCCATAACCATAGAGGTTGAATAATATGTGAATGAATGTTAAATATTGATTTAATCATTTATTCATAATTATTTAATAAAGAGAAAATCAATTTAAAAGGTCAAAAGGCTTAATGGGCCAATTCCCGGAGGGGAGAGGGCCCATTAGGTAAAGGAGAGAGGGAGAAGCGACAAGCGGGTGCCCGGCTGGGCCTAGCCCCCTGTGCGGGGCCCACTAGGGCCGTCCGGCGGCTGCCCCTCCCCCTCCTCTCCTTTAGTCCCACCTCGGGACTTTGAGGGAGGTAGTACCTCCTTTTCCCCTATATATAGAGGGGGTATTTGGCCAGATAAATACACACAATAATCAATAATGGTCTTCTCACTTTTGGGAGGACCTCCAATTGATATTCTCTCTCTCTCGTGACCGTGGTCCCAATTTCGGACTGCACGAACGAGAGAGATCTTCACCGCAGAGCGACGTCATGCTACGGGATTCAGAACCAGGAGATCTATTTCCGCAACTACTGCTGGATTGGGGAAGCGGGAGTCATCATCAGGCACCAGACGTGTGTAAATCCCCGCAAGGTGTCGCACTTGAGGCACTCAAGTCGTTGGAGGCAAAGGAGCACAAGGACTTCATCACGACCTTGAGGTCAGTTTCGGCTCATCTACATCAATCACGCTCTCCTGAGCGTTGACAACGCTTTTTGGTCTTCAAGGGTAAGTTCGCGAAAAGTCACTCCCGTTACTGTATTACTAATAGATAGGTCCTGGCAACATCAGGGGTTCAGGGGCGTAGGGTAAAAATTTATTGTTTTCATGCACGGAACCCCTACAATGGTATCAGAGCTAGATTTATGCGTAGTAATGCTAGTACGGGTAGAACACATGAGATGTAGCATGCGGGCGTTGATCTTTTAGTTGTTACCCGCCCACGTGTACTTGTGTATACCGTAGTAACGCTTGATGAAGCGGCCCCCAACCGACTTTACGTGTTCATTCGCGAGACTGGTCCACACTTGACATACGGCTTGTACCGTATAAAGTGTCTTAGGGGGGTGTCTGTCTCTCTCGCATTAGTTGGTATGCCATTTGCAACGGAGGTCCCGAAAGGGGTGTAGTAGAGACAACTACTTGATCAGCGTTGTGCTGAAATTTCGTAGGTCAGAACGGTTCTTGTGCGAAAGCCCATTCAGCCACGTAAAACATGCAAAGATAAAGTAGAGGCGTCTAACTTTGTTTTGCAGGGGGGGTTGCTTTGTGATATGGTTGTTGCAAAGCTAAAGTGATTACCTTATGTTATGTAGTAGTAGATAGTCACGGAGGTGATGGACTACAACATCGGAATGACACCGGTACCCTGGTATCTACGGCACCAGAACCCTGGCAACAGAATCCGGTGACGACGGATGGAGATCATGACGTGAAGGACCATATCACATCGCATTTACATTCAATGTTATTGTTTGTGTATATTATTGTGTGCTAGTATTAGATAGTCGATGGTAGCCTAATAAGATGATCCCTGTTAAAATCACCAATGATTGTGTTCCCCCTTAGTGTGCACCACCAAGAAAGTTCTTCGGTATGAGGCGACCCAGGGTGACTGGGTGTCAGACATATCTATGTTTGCATACAGTGGGTGTAAGCCATGTTACACAGCGAATACACTAAGGTTGAGTTGGTGAGCCTAGCATGCCATATAAGCGTGGCCTCGGAACACGGATGGTCGAAAGATCGAGCACGAGTCGCATGAATGATGTGACCGACGTTTAGCGTCCACCCTTGAACCCACATTGATGGCCGTGATGATCGTGGGAGATGTGGCTGATAGGGGTCGTGTTATCACTAGGAACCCTTATGGGGATAGGTGTTTCTGAGTGGAGTTATTATTAACTCATTTAATTATAAACTTAGTCTAAATTCCTTTTGCAATTGTAAATGTAGAAATGGTTCTCCCCGAGATTACCTTCCCCATTGACAATTGGTTAAAAGGAGAAAAGCTCAAGTTAGATGGATCCAACTTTTCTGTGTGGGTCATGCGCCTTCATGATCTCCTTAGCGAGAACAAAGTAGCTGACTACATGATCTACGAGATGTACTTGGAGCCACCCTATTCTCATGAGACCCAGGAGCAGCGGGATCTCCGCTACTGTCGTCGTGTGATGGCCACATTCATATCAGTAACGATGCGCCTCGGGATGGAAGATGGGCTATGGACGATGGTGGGAAGTCTTAATCCCCGAACAGTTATGGTACATCTGAGATTGCATTTCGTGGAACAAGTGCGCATATGGGAGTATGAGCTGATGGGGGACTTCCTCTCCATAAAGATGGAGGAAGGCTCCTCACTAGACGATCACTTGGTGAGCATATATGATGCATACATGAGTCTGGCATACTTGCTGGACAACTGGTTCGCAAGCTCTTTTGCAATAGGAGTTGTGTTGCGATCGCTGCCACCAAGCTTCCAAGCACAAGTCAGGATTTGCATTATGAGAGGCGACGCGGAAACACAGGATTTCCACGAGTTCATATCACATTTCAGAGATGTGGTGGTTGAACCCATTGTCACTGAGATCATCAATGACAAAGGTATATATTTGATATACAATTTATAAATGTTATAATATTGCAAACACATTTGCAGTGTTAAGTATATTTGATACTTGTTCTGTTTTGCTGAAAACAGGTCCTTCTGCATGAGAGGTGCTTGCTGGAGAGGAGGTGACGTTGCATGTTGATGGCGAGCATGATGATGATGGCCGATGACACTCTCCCTCGGCATTTATCACTTAGTTTATGTTTTGGATAGTTATTGTAATCAAAATATTATGAACTTCTTTAGTGTGTCTCACACTTTGTGAGACGGTTATTCATATGAGTTTGTAACAAACAGTTGTTCTACTTTTATGAATGATTTCTATCTATGTTCATATGTTGTTTGATTATATGTGAATTATCCTTGTTGTTTGAAACTAATTGATAATGCATGAACATTTGTAAAATATTGAAATGCCTTAAAATACCCAACTTAAATGATATTTCATTAATGAATGAAACCATTGTTTAAATTCAAAGTTATGTTGATAATATGTGAAAGACGTTTGATTTCTTATCACATATAAATCATGCCTAAGTTCGGCAAAATAACTTGAACACCATGTATTACATGAATACAGAGTGTTTAATGAATTGTTAAAAAAATAGATACATATTCGATGTATTGTGTTTTAACAAAAATGGTAATTATCATTATATGATTGTTTAAATGTGTAAAGTAGTTTACCAGAGGAAACATAAGTATGAAACTATTTGATATGATCAAGGTGTTTCATCAACAAAGGGTATAAATATAAAAGAGAATCTAATTACTATGATTTGATCAATAGTAATGAAATTTGACTTTATAAGAATGGCATAGAAGAAATTGTGGAATACAAAGCGTTTTGAAATGTCAAAATGCAAAGCATCACAATGTGATATTAGATATCAAAGTGGGTGAATAGAAGGCGCCAAATAAATCGTTGTAGTGTAGATGTAGAGACCATTAGTTAGAAATAGTTAGCACTCAATTAGAATGTAGTGAACCATTTGAATTCGTAAAAGTTTTGGGGTTATTCGATATAACTAAAACAATACGAATAAGTCCTTATAGATTATTCATTGGAAACTTTGAATACATAGCTGAAACCAAAAGGGAAGCAAAACCAGTATTGCTTGAATTTTGGTGCATTCTTGAGAAAGCTCACTTTTAGTGATATTTCTCGATTATGGAGCAAATGAAAGATAGTGTGAAACACAATGAGGATTCAAATCCCTGCATCAGAGTGTTAAGAAGCGCAACGTAAAAATGTTCATGAACGATTCTCTTCACAAAAGAAAGAATCAATGATAATGATCGTTGTGTTTTTCCCACTAGTGTTTTCACTACATGAAGTAGGATTCAAAATGTAATCCATATCTAGTATGGAGACATTTGTGAATCATTTGTCATGATTCTTGGAATATGACATACCTACGAACTACTAAGGAAATAATGGTAAGCTAAAGTTATGAGAAATCCCATAGCAAAATTCCCTTGAGATTAGAAAGCAATTCGTTGCTGAATCTCACAAGTAAAAGGGGTTACTTGAATTTTCCCAAATGACTGCAAAGCCATAGTGGAAAAGGGGGTGAATGACAAAAGCACAATTTGTCAAGTATTGGACGAATGAATTTGATTCAAGTGTGTTGAATGTCTAGTGGATTTAAAACTAGTAAAGGTACTAGTATCTCATAGTAAAACTCCAGGTTTGATATTTGATCAGAGGATTTTGAAGTTGTTCAAAATAGTGAGTGAATATGCAATTTACATGAAATTGAGTGGGAGCTATAAAAGTCTTCCTAAAACAATATGTGAATGACATATTTTTGAGTGGGAGCAATATAAGTCTCAAATTCAAATATGTAGGAACATAGTTTGAGTAAGAGTAGTGACTCATACCCAAATGTGTTAGAAACATATTTGAGTGGGAGCTTATAGGAGTGATTCTTAAGTATGTTAAGAATAAAAGCACAAGTACCAATAAATAATGATTTATGAGGTGTAGAAGTTGATAATAAGTGTATTATGATATTATGTAGTATTCCTTAAGGGTTTCTGAAAAGGGTTTCTGAATAGAAGTTAATTGAGGAACTGGTCCTTGATAACTCAAATTAGGAATAGTATTGAGATTAACATCAATGGTTGAAAGAAAGAATAGGATGATCATCATCCACTATGTTAAGACATAGGTTATATATTTAAAAACCATGATGATAACTTAGCATAATATATGATCTAATAAGGAACGTTTAAAAGTGATTAAGTTTGAATCACAGAACGTTGAGCTAAGTTTGTCCGCAGTGCCTAATAGAGAACTGCAGACATGTTTTCCAAATCCATGAAAGATGACATATCTTAAAACATAAAGGGTTATGTTATAAGGGAATATGTTGGAAACTCCTGTAAATACCGATTAAAGTCAAGTAGGAAGCGAGGTGAACAAAACATCAAAAGTTGCGCAGAGTGCACTAGTGTTTCGATGCATACATTTATAATAATAGATAAGGGTCACATCTAAAGTGTTGTATAATGTTATGGCGGGGCTAGTTCGCTTTTAACGTAGAATGATGTGTCCCAGGGCACAGTGCCCATGAGAAAGCCCTCGAGGTTGATCTAAAGTCACCGTAGGCTCCTGGAATCAGGCCTCGTTCTGCTGCCATAGCGACGATGCATACACACAGATGTTATCATGTGATGATAAAGTATTAATGTCAATCAAGGTGACATTAGTAAGTTGCAAAGGATTTCGGACTGTAAACTACAGACCCAAGACTCAACCTCTTCCATGAGCAAGCATGTTCAGGGTACCGGATATATGGTGCCAACAATTAAGAACAAATGTAGCTAGTGTATTTGTACTCTAGTGCAAGTGGGAGACTAATGGAAATATGCCCTAGAGACAAATAGTAATAAGGACTATTACCATATTTCATATAGTTTATGATTAAGTTTTATATCATGCTATAACTGTATTGAGTGGAAACATCAATACACGTGTGATATACAAACAACCAGGGGTTCCCAGTGAAACTCTAGTCACTGGTTCATTGGTCAACAGGTGATCACGTTTCCTGATCATGTGGCATTTATGCCAGTTGGAAATGGAGTAAACTCATTCTGAGAATGATATGATGAACCAATACCGAACCTAAACATCATGACCCGATCATGTCATGAAGTTCAAGTTACGATGATTAGAAATGGATCCTCGTAGACTATTCCTTAGACCGTGAGGCTATATCAATCACTGTCTCCCGAGAGTGCTTTGATAGCATCAAGCGCCACTTGGTAATACAGTGGTTATGAAGGTGTGTTTAGGTACTCGGAGGAAACCGTAGAGGCAATATATGTCAAGAGCAGGATTTGTCCGTCCAAGTGACGGGAAGATACTCAAGGGCCCACTCGGAGAGGTTATATTCAATAGCTGCGCAGCATGTGATTTGATCACTGGGATATCACTTGTCGGAACGAGTCAAGTAGCATTGTTCGGTAATGAGATTGAACACGACATGGTGATGTCATTGATCAGATCTCGGGCAATGCAAGTATCAAGAGACAAAGGGAATAAGACACGACTGTCCCGGTTCAAACGACGAAAGATCTTCGTGGAACGCACAGGGGTCACATGACCATCCAGTTCCCTCTGTTGATCATTGGTGCGGGAGTGTCCCGACCATGTCTGGAGTGTTCCCGAACCGTGGGGTATCACGCTTAAGGGCTTGATGATGCTTAGAGAGTGTTTATAGGATCGGTAGAATCACCGAAGAATAGTAGAGAGAAAACCGGAAGGGTTTCGGTGAGTCCGGAGGATGTCCGGAGTGGAGGTGGAAGTGTTCCATAACCATAGAGGTTGAATAATATGTGAATGAATGTTAAATATTGATTTAATCATTTATTCATAATTATTTAATAAAGAGAAAATCAATTTAAAAGGTCAAAAGGCTTAATGGGCCAATTCCCGGAGGGGAGAGGGCCCATTAGGGAAAGGAGAGAGGGACAAGGGACAAGGGGGTGGCCGGCTGGGCCTAGCCCCCCGCGTGGGGCCCACTAGGGCCGGCCGGTGGCTGCCCCTCCCCCTCCTATCCTTTAGTTCCACCCCGGGACTTTGAGGGAGGTAGTACATCCTTTTCCCCTATATATAGTGGGGGTATTTGGCCAGAGAAATACACACAATAATCAATAAAGGTCTTCTCAGTTTTGGGAGAACCTCCAATTGATATTCTCTCTCTCTCTCTCTCTCTCTCTCTCTCTCTCTCTCTCTCTCTCGTGACTGTGGTCCCATGTTCGGACTGCGCGAACGAGAGACATCTTCACCACAGAGCGCCGTCGCGCTGTAGGATTCGGATCCAGGAGCTCTACTTCCGCAACTGCTGCTGGATCAGGGAAGCAGGAGTCATCATCAGGAACCGCACGTGTGTAACTCCCCGCGAGGTGTCGTGCTTGAGGCAATCAAGTCGTTGGAGTCAAAGGAGCGCAAGGACTTCATCACGACCTTGAGGTCGCCTTCGGCTCGTCTACATTAACCACGCTCTCCTGAGCGTTGACAACGCTTTTCAGTCTTGAAGGGTAAGTTCGTGAAAAGCCCCTCCCGTTACTGTATTACTAATATATAGGTCCTGGCAACATCAGGGTTTTAGGGGCGTAGGGTAAAAATATTTTTTTTTCATGCGCGGAACCCCTACAGAGGGGGCCTCTAGGAGGGTGACCGGTCCCTTGGGGACCCTCCTAGCAGAGGTTTCCACACGGAACACTGACGAGGCCTAGCGCGCCCCATGCTGGGTGATCGCAGGCCAGGGCGGTGACCTAGCCAAAAGTGTGCTAGAGTACCCCCTAAAGCATAGGCCCGACAGTAGCCCCCGAACATTTGGTCTAGTCGTGTCGTTTCAGTGGAGGTGAAAGGGAAAGGTCCCAAACACTGGTTGAGGCAGTCGTGGATGTGCGATGGGTCTGGCCCATCCGGAGGTTCATCCTTGTTGTCCGTGCAGAACAATGAGTCGCCACGCCCTGTCAGATCTTGGAACCATCACATCTTGCTCCCTCTTCCACCTAAGATGTTCCTCCCCTCTTGCCCTCTCCCTCCTCTAGCCAGCGGTTTCTGACGGCCAAGATGCCTTCCCAGAAAACCTCTTTTGCAAAGGGGAAGCAGGTGATGGCCGCCTCTGCTCAGGCGGTGGAGGAAGAGGCAGAGGTCGAGGGGGTGCTGCTTCCCTCCACCAGCCTTGTTGAATCTGACACTGATAAATTCTACTCCTAGGTAGCATCGAGTCGGAACGAATGGGGGGCGACCAGAGTGTGGCCCGACACAATGAAGCGGGAGGGCCTTGGTGGCTCATTGTATCCCTTCTTTTACCATGAAATCATTGCTGGACGGGTGCCTCCCTTCTCCCCTTTTTTCTTCGCCATCCTAGAGCACTACCAGATCTCGGTCCTGCACCTCCAACTGAACTCCATCACCACCTTGTCCATCTTCGCCTTATGGTGTGAGGCATTCCTTAGTGTGAAACCCTCAGTGGCATTGTTGTGCCAGCTTTACATCCTTCACATCACCTCCACCACGTACATCATCAGCTGCGTCTCTTTCAAAGTTAGGGACGGGACATTGTGGGTTTCCATGGGCTGGACGAAGAGGGTGGAGGATTTTCGTAAGTGCTGGATCTACATGGATGCCTTGGAGGAGAACCGTTTTCTCCAGCCTCCCATGGCGCTAGCCAAGAAGCTTCGGGGTGTGTGGTCTAGCTAGGTGTTGTAAGGGGAGAAGGTTGACGCCCTCTAAACGCGCATCGTGGCGCTAGGTGCAGCCGGGCTGAACGGCCTACTAGTGGCCATGGAGTTCCTCCGGCGCCGTATAGCCCCGCTGTAGCGGCACAACAAGGACCCATGGGATCTGACCGACACAGACCGTACACCCCTAGGAGTGAATGTCACAAACTACATGGTTGTGGAGGACTTCCTCCACGAGCTCCTTCACACAACTACCGCACTCGAGGCATCAATCCGCTCTATCACGATGAGTGAAAGGCCACGATCCATGTGACACTTCGTCACTTTGATTAGTGTGGAATTCTTCTGCCTAGGCATGTCGGTAAGTGGAAAAACCATCTAGGGGGCGGCTCTTTGTCTGTACCGCACACCCAGGGCGAAGTTGGCAGGGCGGTCCATTCTAAGTTAGTTGAGTCATCGGAGAGCAGAATGGGAGAGGGCGATCCTCCAGTGGAGACCTGCAAGGAGTGCACTAGTTTCCTGGCCCTTGAGGAGCCCATCACGATGGGGGACGCCCCTGCTAATGTTGCTTCTAGAGGGGGTGAAACGGGGGCTCTAGGGACATCAGGCACTAGGTGCCACCAGGTAAGCTTTAGTCCTCTCCTTCCCGAGCCCTCTACTATCATCTTGGTTTAGCTACGTTGTATCTTCACAGCAAGGTTCCCTTTCAAAAGAAAAGGAAGCTAAAGCGGAGCTCCGCGGAGGAGACATGCCTGGTGGTGCGCCCCATTTCTTCCTCTTCACCGCCGGTGGTGCAGCCTACCAGGGGCGCTGCTCCCAAGGCGATGGATGACCCTCCAAGGGTAGACTTGGTGCCTCCACCATCCATGCCAACTTCCCCTGTTGCGGAGAGGGTCATTCCGACTGAGCCCCTTGATCTGGAGGATCAGGTGGTGGCCACGCCATCCAGAGAGGTTAACACTCATGGCGTCTCCCTTACGGAGGTTAACAATGCTTTACACATGCCTCCCAAGGAGGGCGTGGGTACACCTGCTCTGGAGCTGGCTCGTAAAGGGAAGGGGCTCCAGTCGATGCTTTGACAACACCTGTTCCTCTCGTGCCAAGTAGGGATAAATTCCCTTCCAGGCCTCGACATCCTTCTGCCATGGAGATTCTCCTAGCGCCCGTCAGTTGCAATGCTACCCAAGGACAGGGTTCTTCCCGTTTTCCTAGCTGAGAGACGGACCTTGCCAAGTTACAGGTGACCACCCTGGCGTTGCGGGGTTTTCCCATCCTTAGTCAAACGGAACACATGGGAGTGCTCGTAGCGAAGGTCGACATGGAAGAGCATCAGCTAGCCATGGACTAGAGCCAGGTTCGCGAAGCTGAGACGCTACTATACATGGATAGTGAAGAGGCGCGCCTCAAAGCCAAAGAGATGCTCCAGCGTGGGTCCGAGGAGGCGGCAAAGACCCTTTCCGACGCGCAAGCACTGGCTTCTTCCCGGGGAAGCCCTATCCGCTCGTGAGGGGAAAATCTCCGATCTCGATGTAGACATCAACCGGTGGCAGAAAGAGCTAGACTCGCAATCCCTTGAGCTGGCGGGTGCGTGTTAGCATGTTGATACGCTGACACTCGAGACCAACTTGAAGCTCGAGGACATGAAGCTATCTCTCGCCGAGCAAGGGAAAAATACATATCGCCTTCACGATGCTCTTAGGAACACGGAGCAATCCCGCGATGCCTTCACCCGTGAAGTCAAATGGCTTCAAGGCAAGCTCACTTTGCTAAAGGAGGATGCCGCAACTGCTGCAAAGGCTCGCGACTAGGATGAGCTGTGGGTGCAGGAGATGCTGGTTTGACAGGAGAAGCTCTTCAATGCCCTGGTGGAACATGGGACTGTTCTGCTCCCGGATTTTGGGGCCAGGTGTTTTTGTGCCCCAGATCTCCTTGTCGGTGGTGAGGTCTAAGCCTTCCTTGAGCTTTTCGATAGGATCATTACTCCTTTGGAGAAGGCGGCGCGGGGCCTGAACCGCTTTGTCTAGGGTGAGTGCCATAAGATGCTAAGCACCATCGGGACAACTCTCTTCAATAACCTTATTCATCAAGCACATAGGCTTGACTATGCTCAGATTTAGGAGCCTAGGGAGCCTCTACAAGGCGCTACCTCGAAGGCTACTGCTGAGCTTAGGGCAAAAGTCCCACAGCCCGCGGGGGCACTCATCTTGGTGTATCCCCTCCAAGTTAACATCGACGCCCAACCTTTAGGAAGTGCTCCTACTACGTGGAAGGATGACATGGAAGACGATGGAGTGGGCAACTCATGGAGCTCTGATGCCGATGGTGAAGATGTCAGCCCCTCTCCTGATGAGGCTTGACTTTCGTTGTGTGACGCCCATGTGGGTCCTTAGACTTGCTTCCTCTGGATGAAACTGTAATGACAAGAATTTTCAGTCTAGAGCCTGTTTACCTGTGTTGCTTATCATGCGTTCTTCTCTGTTTCCCCTCAGGGAGGCGACCATAGGATTCACATCGCTTTTGGCTGCTTGAGGGGGAGTGCCCTCATGAGCTACCGTGTAGGTTCCTCATAGAGGAACCATAGGGAAAATGTATTTGATGTTGGCTGCTTGAGGGGAAACCGTAGGATTTACACGGATTTTGCCTCCCGAGGGGAACTGACCTTGTGAGTTGCCCCGCGAGTCCCTTGTGGAGGGAAGCTTGGGGCTTGTACTTGTCCTGTAGGTTCCTCAAGGAGGTGGACTGTAGGCTCTGTATGTTGTATGTCGACTAGTACTTTCCATGTTAGTTCCTCGGAGAGGTAACCATAGGTGTTGTATGGAGTGTGCTTTGTGTTCCTCGTGTGTGCCATGCAAGGATACCAAGAACCAAGAACCGTGGGTGAGGTGACTTTATTGCTAGATCTAGTCCACAAGTCAGAGCTTGACACTTTAGGCCTCAAAGTTGATAGGGGGTGGCTTTAGTGATAGACACCGTGCCTAGCCCCCGCTCGTATGGTACACATGAGGGAACATCACGAAAGAGAAAACAACACCAGGAAAATCAATACGCGAGGAAAACCAACACGAAGGTCTGCTCATGAGTTCTTAACGTACCCAAGAATGGCGTTGCCTGTTACAATTCTTGATGTAGGTAGGGATCAAGGCTAGAACTTTCGAAGGTGCTGGATGTTCCACGCATTTGGTATTTCCACTCCATTTTATGTTTCCAAGCCCACTGCTCTTGGTCTTGCAACGTGCACGATCCTAAACGGGTCGTCACACATCGGGGATAATATGTGGAGACCTTCACAGGAGAGGACCCGCCAAAGGATGAGGTCCCCCGCTTCCAGGGTACAGGCACGTATGTTGTGGCAATGGTAGAGCATAATGTCTACTGGTATCTGGTGGCCCAAACGGTGACCCTATGATGGGCTTCCTCGATGAGGGTTATGTCATCTTGGTGCAGCTCCTCTTGTGTATTATCATTGAAGGCCAGGACTCGTGGGGAGCCGTGCTTGAGTTCTACGGGAATGATTGCCTTAGCTCTGAAAACAAGGAAGAAAGGGGTCTCACTAGTTGGCTTGGTTGTTGTGGTGCGGATGGACTAGAGTACTCTAGAGAGTGTGTCGAGCCACCCTCTGCCACAGTCTTTGAGCCTGCGGCGAAAGCTCCTTGACTTGAGCCCCCTTAGTACTGCAGCATTGGCATGCTCGTCTTGGTCGTTTCTTATTGGGTGGCCGATAGAGGCGTAGCAGATCTTGGTGTCGAGGTCGGCACAATGGGATTTGAACAATCCGCTAGTGAATTGGCAGATGTTGTCGGTGATGATGCGATTGGGTAGGCCGAAGCGGTATACCAAGCCTTGTGTGAACTTGACCGCTGACCTTGCCAAGATTGTTTGCACTGGCTCCACCTCCGCCCATTTAGTAAACTTTTTGATGGTGACATAGAGTTAGCCGTATCCCCTGGGCGGTCTGGGAAAAGGCCCCAACATATCCAGCCCCCAGACCGTGAACAGCCATGACAGTGGGATGGTTTGCAGCTGTTGATAGGGATGGAGTATTTACTTGGCTTGAAACTGGCAACCAGCCTTGCAGGACTTGACAATCTCGGTGGCGTCGTCCAGCATCGTGATCTAGTAAAACCACTACGGAACGCCTTCCTAGTGAGGGTACACGCATAGGCGTGGTGGCCGCATTCGCCAGCATGGATGTCGGCGAGAAGTTCGCGCCCTTCTTTAGCGGAGATGCATTGCAACGTGACACCATTAGGTCAACAACAGTAGAGGTTGCTATCCACCAGGCAGTAATTCTTGGATCGGCGAAGGATGCTCTCCATGGAAACCTCGTCCTTCTCAGGGAGGGTGCCGTCTTTCAGGTACTCCTTATGCTCGGTCATCCAGAATACCTCTTGAGGCGTAACTTCCAGGGCAAGGCGGTCGCCAGATGGTGGTTTGCAGTCGGTGTGCCTGTCGAGGGTGGGGGAGGCAACTCCTCGTGGGGGAAGTGTCATCATTACTGGGTGGCGCAGCATATGGTTTTAATAACCTCTCCTCGAAGACTCTGGGTCGCTAGGGATCCCGATGAGACGTGTGCTTGGCAATCTTGTCGGCTTCATAGTTGTCTCCTCGAGGAATGTGGAGCAGCTCCATGCCTAGGAAATGCTTCTCGAGCATGCACACCTCTTAAAGGTAAGCCGCCATGTGCTCATCCTTCGGTTTGTAACTCTTGTTTGAGAAGTTAATGAGGAGCAAGGAGTCCCCGTGCACCGTGTTGCGCTTGATGCCAAGTGCGATGGTGTCAACACCCGGATTTTTAATCCCAGGTGCCTATTATGTCATACATCACAATCCCAGGATTACCATTTTTGCGAGACATAACAGATTGGATATCACAGTACATCATCCCTTACAAACCATCGATAAGGTCTTACACAAATAAGGATCTCATGATCCAGTCTTAATACAACAAGCAGCGGAATAAATAATAAGCGTAGCGGTGGGATCCATCTTTAGGGGCACAGGCAATGCTGACGAAGGCAGATAGTCCTAGTTATCATATCCGTCCTGCTAGCCATCATCTTGGTAGTCTCCTTCATAGTCTGGCCATAGGAATAGCCAGGGACAAAAGCCATGAGTACTCTTTAAGTACTCGCAAACTACCACTAACAAGTAAGATAGTTCTAGTGTACAAGCTAACTCTAAGTTTATTTATCAAGTTAAGTTTGAAACCTAAGCTGAGTTCAGAAACAAAGAAAGATAAAATAAAGTTCTAGAATCACTTAAGGTGGAAAGCTAATGTCATTGTCACAACTCTGTTGTGGTCAAGTCAACATTCATCATTCCTTTCATAAGTTATTTTGAAAACATCTGACAACGAAACAGTATGGCCACTCCAACTGTCCATATCGTGGACGCGGCTATTCGAATAGTTTGACACTCTGCAGAGGTGGTACACTTTCACCACAAGATTCGATACATCTTTCAGTGATAACCTTGAATCATCATACTTAGTATACAGATAATCAAACATAACCTTTCCTTTACACACTCTACTATAAGCACCTCTCCTATGAGCATGGCCTCCCAACCATGACCATCTGTCATCTTGGGCACTGCATAGGTGGACAACATTGAGAGGTAGCCTCAGCTCAAACCTCTCCCATGAGGGAACTAATACTAATGCATATAAACTTCTGGCTAAGCCTTACCCAATTCAAGTATTGTGGTTGTACGGTAATTTGGAATGGTATCGCATCTCAATCCAACCATCAGTTTTGTAAAAGGGTTAAGGCTCATGCCTCAACATTTTCATCATCATAAACCATTTGTGTTTCTCAACACATGTCAAAACATCTCAATAGAATGACTCATCATTCCAAGGTTTGCATAATTCATTTTTCACCAAGTGCTCCCATCTAAAGTGACTCAAGTTTTTACCTACTCTAAACTACTAAGTTAAGAGTGTTCACTAAGGTGGAAAGATGGGATCAATCTCATGCCATAGAATGACATGTAAAGTTATCTATATAGGTCAAGTTTTATACTCTTTATGCTACCTTCAAAATAAGTAAAGGACTTTGGTAAATTAAAGGAAGTAAAGCTGGGAAATAATACTTGGGGTAAGTAATAGTCAAAGTGGTATAACCAAAGCATGCCTAATGCATCTTGCTTAATTCCTCTAGCTTAATTCTAGCTTGCTAACAATAGCTTGGCTTGGTTGGTGTAGTGGTTGAAGTTTTCCTCTTCCTCCTCTTGATAGAACTCCTCCTCCTCGAAAGCTTGGTCGGTACTATCGTCTATAAATACATACGGAGTACACAATCACCAAACAATACTTAACTAGGCTACTTAGCATTCTAAGGCACACATTTGATGATATATTATCATCACAAGCATCACAAGATTTTATTAACTAGTTTCCTTCCTTTTATTTAAGAAAAGTAATTTCTACTCATTGAAAATAACTAAGATTTAATATTCACCACTTAAAATATGGGATCATGTGAACACATGTCCTCACCACATATTCTAACATGTGGGAATGTGATTTAAGGGTTGGATCACATTTACTTTGGTTTAAGTTTAATATTTAATGATTTAAAGTGACTAGAAATGCCTATATAGCATTATTTTGGTACTAGTCCAAAGTCACTGCATTTAAACCTTAATATTATTACATATTCAGATAGGTATGGTTAAATGTGATTTTTGAGAGTTGGAATCAACTCAAAAGCTATCATGGTTGATTTTATAAAAATGTTTGAAGGTGCAAAAGCTTCTGTCTTGTTAATTTTACTAGGAGAGATCTCTAACTCTAATTGAATTAAATCCAATGGGCTAGGATAGATCTTTTGAGTAGCTTTCTAACACAATTTGAATCACTCCATTTGGATTTGTAAATCTCTCTGAAATGATTTTCAAACTAGGGGACAGAACTAAGTTCAAACTAAATTAGAAAAATCTAAATTTGAATTGCTGGGCTATCGCGCGAACTAAAATGGGTCAGCCCAGTGGCGCTCCGCGATGCGGGGAACAGCTGACAGGGGGTCCACATGTCATTGGCTCTTTACACGCGAAGCGGTACGGGGCGATGTGGGCCGTGAGATTAAAAGGAAGTTCTACGGCTGAGGATCGTCGTCGACGACAGATAGGTCGCCGGGGAGGTGGAACCCTAGCGGCTCGGTGGGGGTCTGTGGCGGCTTACCGGGGCTCCGGCGAGGGTCGGCAAGGCGGGCAAACGAAGAAGTCGAGGACGGCGGTTCTCCTGGTACCGGCGGTGTCCCGAGAGGTGGCCTTGATCAACGGCGCCCTTCTCCTTCCTCTACGGCAGACTCTAGCGAAATTCCGGTGCTGCGGATGGCGGCTTGCTCCGGTGGGGCTCTGGGAGTGCTGTGAGAGGGAGGGGATGAGAGTGGTTTGACGAATTGGTGCTGGGGTGGCCTCCTTTTATAGGCGCGGCGAAGCGGCAGAGGAGTATGGGCGGTGCTCGCCGGTGACGACGGCACAACGAGCTAGAGGTGTGGGCGGTGCGCTAGGATGGTGGGCGGTGCCCTGGCCAGTGTCACGGCGGTGCGTGTGCAGTGATTTGTGGTCGGAGGAGGTGTGTGGGGCTACGCGCACTAAGTCTCTACCAACGGCGAGTTTCGCGGCGGCCGGCGACTACGGGGCGTGGTCGGGGGAATGGGCGTGTCCTTTAGCTTCCTAGGCCAGTGGTGATCGTATAGGCGGGCGGCTGGAGCGAGGTGAGGTCTGGCTAAGCGGGGACCGTGCACGCTCTGCGGGCACCGTCGGCATGACCGATAGTCTCCGGGCGTGGCGGTTCCTGGCTGCTCTGGTCGCTGTCCTCGGGCTGGGGCTGGTTGGGCAGTGGAGGTGGACCACAGGCTACCTCCTAGAAATGGTGGACGACGTTGGCGGCGGCTGTGGCATGCTGTCGCTAGTGGGGTGCCCAAGGGTGCTCGGCCTTAATGGCCATGACCATTTGGTCGTGGCACAGTGGGTGGCCGGGCTGGAGAGGGGTTGGGGAGTGCACTGGGTGGCTGTGGTTGCAAAATGGGAGACCAATTTGGTCCAAACACTGCTCCAAATAGTGTTTTTCGTTTTGTTTGAATTCTGCCCACCAGGTGTTTGTAGAAAGGGCCGCAAGAACTCAAGTTTTGAATTTTTGGATGATTTTTGGTGAGGTTGCTAGACACATGATTAAGCCTCTGTGGTTGCTTGGGTTTTGAAAATGGAGCTCATTTGATTGGTTTTTGAATAAATGGGATCTTCTCACATGAACTACATTCAATTTTCAATTGTCATTTAAAATTAGTGTTTGAAAGTTTTTGGCAGATCACAAAGTGGGCCTTGGTACATCATTACATGTACTAGCAAGGGGTGCAAAGATCTACATTTGTTTCTGTCAAGAAGTGAGTTCTAGGAATAGCCAAACTAGGCATGGTAGTTAAAATGGCACAAATGACCATTTCTTTCATTTATTCATTTTGATTTTTTTTCTTTGGGATTTGTTTGGGAAAGATCTAGATGATGTTTATTTCTCCTAAGAATCATTTTACAAGCAATGGATCACCTAATCATGGCAATTCAAATCAACTCCTATTTAAATGCAAACACATATGGATGCTTTAATATTCTTAAATGGAAAAGTTTTTGTTAACTCTAAATTTGATGATTTGGATCTTGATCACTTGGATTAGAGTTTTGGGATGTTACAAACCTTCCCCCTTAAACAAAATCTCGTCCCGAGATTTACAAAAGAAAACTAGGAACTAAAGAGATCTGGGAACTCTGTCCTAATGTAATCTTCTCGCTCCCAAGTGGCTTCCTCTTCGGTATGGTTGCTCCATTGAATCTTGAGAAACTTGATACTCCGGGTTCTGGTGGTGCTGTAAGCTTCCTCCAAGATACGGATGGGCACTTGACAATATGTCAGGTCATTGTTGATCTCAACAGCTTGGTGATCGATGTTCTTGAAAACTTCAGTCTTTTCCGGCACTTCTAGGCATTTGCGAAGTAACGAGATATGGAACACATTGTGGATAGCTGACATCTCCTCTGGCAGTTCCAGTTGATATGATACTTCTCCTCGATGGTTCAGAATCTTGAAGGGCCCGATATACCTGGGGGCTAATTTTCCTTTTATACTAAAGCGTTGCATTCCCTTCAATGGCGAAACCTTGAGATATACAAAATCTCCGACATTGAAAGTCAGGTCTCCCCTTCTCTTGTCAGCATAACTCTTCTGTCTGGATTGGGCGGTCTTGAGGTGCTCACTGACTTTGTGAACCTTCTCTTCAGCTTCTCGGAGAATGTTAGGTCCAAAGATCTAACTCTCTCCTACTTCTGACCAATTCAAAGGGGTGCGACACTTTCTTCCGTATAGGAACTCAAATGGTGCCATCTGCAAACTAGCCTGATAACTGTTGTTATATGAGAATTCTGCGAAAGGCAGGCAGTCTTCCCATTTTGATCGGTACTCTAACACACAAGCTCTCAACATATCCTCTAAGATTTGGTTGACTCTCTCAGTCTGTCCATCAGTTTGCGGGTGATACGCGGTGCTGAAATTCAACTTGGTTCCTAATCCTTCCTGGACTTTCTGCCAAAATCTCGAGGTAAACTGGGTTCCTCGATCTGATACTATGGTCTTGGGGGTTCCATGCAGACTAACAATCCTAGCAATATATAGCTCTGCTAGTTTCGAACTCTGGTAGGTGGTCTTGACAGGTATAAAGTGAGCTACCTTGGAAAGTCTATCAACGATGACCCAGATTGAGTCATTTCCTCTACTAGAAGTAGGTAAACCGGTGATAAAGTCCATTTTGACGGAATCCCATTTCCATTCCTGAATCTGTAGAGGTTGCAACAGTCCTGCGGGTCTCTGATGCTCTTCTTTGACTCTTTGACAGATGTCACACTTGGCGATGTAGCTTCCAATTTCCCTCTTCATCTTGTGCCACCAAAATTGCTCTTTCAAATCTTGAGACATCTTTGTTCCTCCGAGGTGGATAGAATAAAGAGTATCATGAGCTTCCTTCATGATAACTTGCTTCAGCTCCGAATCTGCTGGCACACAGATACGTCCTTTGTACCACAGAACTCCTTCTTCGTCTTCGGTGAATCCAGGTACGTTTCCTGTACCAATACGATGTTTGATTCCATCGATACTTTCATTTCCCTTCTAGGCTTCCTTGATTTGGCTAATCAAAGTGGGTTGAAGTTCAATACTAGCTAAGAATCCTTTGCTAACTAGCTCAGTTCTAAACTGCTCCAACTCCTAATACAAACTTGATTGCTTCTCCTTGATCATGGTGTTCAGCCTACACGGCAATCTGCTAAGAGCATCCGCTACCACATTGGCTTTGCTGGGGTGATAGTGAATGTCAAGGTCGTAATCCTTGATTAACTCTATCCATCTCCTTTGCCTCATATTCAGCTCTTTCTAAGTGAAAATATACTTCAAGCTTTTGTGATCTGAGTAAATCTCACAGCGATTACCCATCAGATAGTGACGCCATGTCTTTAATGCCAAAACTACGGCTGCTAGCTCAAGATCATGGGTCGGATAGTTCTGCTCATGCTGCTTCAGTTTTCGAGACAAATAGGTGATAACCTTGCCTTCTTGCATCAATACACATCCGAGACCAATATTGGATGCATCACAATACACATCAAACGGCTTCTTGATATCTGGCATGATCAATATTGGGGCTGATATCAATCTCTTCTTCAGCTCTTGGAAACTGGCTTCACATTTGTTAGTCCATTCAAACTTCTTGTCCTTCTTTAGCAATTGGGTCATGGGTCTGGCGATGCTTGAGAATCCTTCGACGAACTTGTAGTAGTATCCCGCTAATCCGAGAAATGCATGGACTTGGGTTTGAGTGGTTGGGGCTTCCCATTCTTCGACATCTTTGATCTTGGAGGGATCAACAGAGACTCCTCCTGCAGACACAATATGTCCTAGGAATTCTACTTCCTTTAGCCAAAACTCACACTTGCTAAATTTGGCATACAGCCGATGCTCTCTCAGGGTTTCTAGGATGATCCTCAGATGTTGTTCATGCTCTTCTTCTGACTTGGAGTAAATAAGGATATCGTTGATGAACACAACTACAAACTTATCTAGGAAATTCATAAAGATCTTATTCATGAGATTCATGAAATAAGAAGGGGCATTGGTTAATCCAAAAGACATAACCGTATACTCATATAAACCATAGCGAGTAGTAAAGGCGGTCTTTGGAATATCCGTTGCACGAATCTTAAGTTGGTGATAACCAGTCCTAAGATCAATCTTTGAGAATACCTAGGCTCCAGTCAACTGATCAAATAGATCCTCTATCTTTGGCAAAGGGTACTTGTTTTTGATGGTGACAT
Source organism: Avena sativa (assembly GCA_916181665.1). Lineage (NCBI taxonomy): Eukaryota > Viridiplantae > Streptophyta > Magnoliopsida > Poales > Poaceae > Avena > Avena sativa. Next base: position 533,121,135 of record OV702289.1, on the reverse strand, counting down.
CATTCAACTTCCTATAATCTGTGCACAAACGGTTGCCTCCATCTTTCTTGTCGATGAATAATACTAGTGATCTCCATGGCGAAGCGCTTGGTTGAATCAAGCATGTTGCCAACATAGCATCCAACTGCTTCTTCAATTCTACTAACTCTGAGGGGTTCATGCTATAGGGTCTCTGGGCTATGGGTCCGGTTCCAGGAATTAGTTCGATAATGAACTCAATATCCCTATCCGGGGGCATACCTGGCAATTCATCTGGGAATACGTCGGGGTATTCACAGACTACTCTGACTTGGTCAATGGTGGGCAGGGCTAGACTCTTGTTGCACTTGAATTGACGGGGTAAGGTTTCAGATATATGCTCTACTTTTACTCCAGAGCTACTGGTCATGGTGATGGCTTTCTTAGCATAGTCTATCAGTCCTTTATGCCTTGACATCTAGTCCATACCTAGTACTACTTCCAATCCTTTGGTTCCGAGTACGATTAGGTTGGTATAAAAATCTATCCCATGTATTCTGATAGGCACAGGTTTGCAAATTTTTCTAGCTTTTGTAGTTGATCCGGGGATTTGAACTATCATGACATGCTTCAAGTTGGTTGGGTGGATCTTACTAGTGCATGCAAATTCTTCGGTGAGAAATGAATGCGATGCTCCCGAATCAAACAATACTCTTGCTAAAACTGAGTTGACAGAAAACATACCCAGCACTACGCCTGGCGCTTCTTGAGCTTCCTCGGCGTTCATGTGGAAGAGATAACCATTGCGGTTGTGAGGGTTCCCTGGGGCAAATCTTCTCCCTGGTTGAACACGACACTGCTGTTGAGCTGGGGCATTCACATTGGCAGTGGCGGCAGCCTTCTTGGGGCACTCATTGGAATAGTGACCCTTCACTCCACACTCGAAACAGGTGATCTGAGACTTGTCTTTAGCTGCGACGGGCACCGCATTGCTTCCAGTCCTGGGTGCAGTGTTGTTGTTGTTGTTGTTGCTGCTGCTCTTGGGGGGCACGGTTGAAATTGTTAGTGTTGCCGGAGTGATGGTTTTTTCCTCCGGGCTTCACATTTCCTCCGCTACAGTTGGGGTAGTTGGGGCGAGACATTGGGGTTCAGTTGTTCCTTGGTGCATATCCTGGTGAGGGGTTGGGACGGTACTTCTGGTGACTGCTGGATCCAGATTGCTGCATCATACGATGTTTGCGGTTGTCGTTTGCCTGGTTAATCTTCCCTTCCATCTGAATGGCAGAGTCGACTAGCTCTTCGAGATCCTCTACATCTCATCATGCAGTCTATTCAGGAATCTCTCCTTCTTCTTGGCCTCCGTGTTGATCTCATCAGGTGCATATCTGGCAAGCGACAGGAATCTGTCATGGTACTCTACCACAGTCATTCTGGCTTGCTTCAAGTCGCGGAACTCATCCCTCATTCTGGTGACTAGACCTTGCGGCACGTGGGTGCGGCTGAACTTGATTTTGAAGGCTTCCCATGTCATCACTTTACCATGGTTCATGTTACGGATGCTAGTCCACCAAGCTCTTGCATCTCCTGCCAGGTAGTGGGTGGCGAAGAGAACTTTCTCGGTGTCATCAACTCCTGCTACTTCTAAGTTGTTTTCCATTGTCTATAACCAGTCGTCAGCATCTAGTGGGTTTTTAGCCTGGTTAAAGATTAAGGGATTGGTATTCTGAAAGTTTTTGAGTTTGGATCCATGATGATCCTGATTTCCATGCCCTTGGTTGTTGAGAGCCATCTGGGCGATCTGTTGCAGTGTTGCTAGATTAGCTTGGCGCTCTGCCCTGCTTGCTTCTCTGTCTGCGATGAGATTCTGCAAGATCTGCAGCATTGGTTCTTACGACGAGCTGCTCCCTCCTTGGTCTCCACGAGTCATATGAAGATTGAGGTAGATAAAGGTGTAAGAGGGAAAGTTCTAAGGTTCATGGTTTTGGTTTCAAAGCTAAAAAAATTGAGTTTGACTCAGGTTTTGCAACTAACTTCATTTCATTCATTCAAACAAGCACACGATACAAACACACACCACAACAACAAAGGAAAACAGATGGTTTGAAGAACCATTCTGCAAGCTACGATACAGTGGGACCGATACATCTCATGCTACGACAGTGCTCTAGTGCATCTACTCATCATCGATGAATTCGGAGTCCTCATCGTCAGTGTAGAAGTCCACAACATCCTCCTCCAGAAAGTCGTCATCATTGCTGAGGTAAGAATCCATGTCTCCCTGGGTGTCTTCACCCTCCTCTTCTTCCTCCTTTGCTGTAAGCTGAGCTTCTTGCGCCTTGACGGTCTTCTCGAGGTCGGCCACCTTCTTGCGAAGACGGGCGATGGTGCGATCCTTGTTCTCGCACTGGAGGCGAAGAGACTGACGGTCCTTGACAAGCAGTGAGAAAGTCTGGGCCTTCTGGGCGGCAATGGCACGGTTGTGATTAGCAAACTCCCTAGCATTGTCCAATTCCTGCTGGCGATCGTACAGCAGGAAGTCAAGGTTCTCCACTTGACGCTTCAGCTCCGGGTGACTAGGCATCCCCATAGGCATTCCCATGAAGTCACGTCTTGCATAGTGAGCAAAACGGGTTCCTTGGATTTGGTTGACACTGAGGGCACACAGACGTGCGAGAGCTTCATGCATTGCCCTGGCTAACCCATCTAGCCAGTTGTTCTCTCTCACAGAGAACTGGATTCTCCCAGACGTTGGTGCTTCTATGCTTCCTCGAAGATCAGCGGTGACTAGCCACTGTAAATCTCCTCCTGGGGTCCTGGAAGATGAGCTCCAAGAAACTCTGGATGCGGGCGTCCCAGTAACTCTGATAGTGAATCTAGGTCCCTCTCGAAGATCAGCTGACCTCCGTTTCCCAACTGGTAGAACTTGCTGAACTGAGTCTCCAACTACAAGAATTAAGGATGAGGAAATTAGTGAAGTGATCAAGTGTGTCAAATTTTAAGTAGTAATGTAAGAATTTGAGGAACATGAATTTTTGAGAAAGAATGAATTCCCAAGAGTAAGAGAGGAAATAGTTTTTCATAAATACTCACTTTGGTTTTGAAATTAAGTTTTTGTTCGAACGTCCATTCTAACTAGGGTCTCCTATGGTCAGGATGGCTCTGATACCAACTTGTCAACACCCGGATTTTTAATCCCAGATGCCTGTTATGTCATACATCGCAATCCTAGGATTACCATTTTTGTGAGACATAACAGATTGGATATCACAGTACATCATCCCTTACAAACCATCGATAAGGTCTTACACAAATAAGGATCTCATGATCTAGTCTTAATACAACAAGCAGCGGAATAAATAATAAGCATAGCGGTGGGGTCCATCTTCAGGGGAACAGGCAATGCTGATGAAGGCAGATAGTCCTAGTTATCAGCCGTCCTGCTAGCCATCATCTTGGTAGTCTCCTTCATAGTCTGGCCATAGGAATAGCCAGGGACAAAAGCCATGAGTACTCTTTAAGTACTCGCAAACTACCACTAACAAGTAAGATAGTTCTAGTGTACAAGCTAACTCTAAGTTTATTTATCAAGTTAAGTTTGAAACCTAAGCTGAGTTCAGAAACAAAGAAAGATAAAATAAAGTTCTAGAATCACTTAAGGTGGGAAGCTAATGTCATTGTCACAACTTTGTTGTGGTCAAGTCAACATTCATCATTCCTTTCATAAGTTATTTTGAAAACATCTGACAACGAAACAGTATGGCCACTCCAACTGTCCATAACCGCGGACGCGGCTATTCGAATAGTTTGACACTCTGCAGAGGTGGTACACTTTCACCACAAGATTCGATACATCTTTCAGGGATAACCCTGAATCATCATACTTAGTATACAGATAATCAAACATAACCTTTCCTTTACACACTCTACTATAAGCACCTCTCCTATGAGCATGGCCTCCCAACCATGACCATCTGTCATCTTGGGCACTGCATAGGTGGACAACATTGAGAGGTAGCCTCAGCTCAAACCTCTCCCATGAGGGAACTAATACTAATGCATATAAACTTCCGGCTAAGCCTTACCCAATTCAGGTATTATGGTTGTACGGTAATTTGGAATGGTATCGCATCTCAATCCAACCATCAGTTTTGTAAAAGGGTTAAGGCTCATGCCTCAACATTTTCATCATCATAAACCATTTGTTGTTTCTCAACACATGTCAAAACATCTCAATAGAATGACTCATCATTCCAAGGTTTGCATAATTCATTTTTCACCAAGTGCTCCCATCTAAAGTGACTCAAGTTTTTACCTACTCTAAACTACTAAGTTAAGAGTGTTCACTAAGGTGGAAAGATGGGATCAATCTCATGCCATAGAATGACATCTAAAGTTATCTATATAGGTCAAGTTTTATACTCTTTATGCTACCTTCAAAATAAGTAAAGGACTTTGGTAAATTAAAGGAAGTAAAGCTAGGAAATAATACTTGGGGTAAGTAATAGTCAAAGTGGTATAACCAAAGCATGCCTAATGCATCTTGCTTAATTCCTCTAGCTTAATTCTAGCTTGCTAACAATAGCTTGCCTTGGTTGGTGCAGTGGTTGAAGTTTTCCTCTTCCTCCTCTTGTTAGAACTCCTCCTCCTCGAAAGCTTGGTCGGTACTATCGTCTATAAATACATACGGAGTACACAATCACCAAACAATACCGAACTAGGCTACTTAGCATTCTAAGGCACACATTTTATGATCTATTATCATCACCAGCATCACAATATTTTATTAACTAGTTTCCTTCCTTTTATTTCAGAAAAGTAATTTCTACTCATTGAAAATAACTAAGATTTAATATTCACCACTTAAAATATGGGATCATGTGAACACATGTCCTCACCACATATTCTAACATGTGGGAATGTGATTTAAGGGTTGGATCACATTTACTTTGGTTTAAGTTTAATATTTAATGATTTAAAGTGACTAGAAATGCCTATATAGCATTATTTTGGTACTAGTCCAAATTCACTGCATTTAAACCTTAATATTATTACATATTCAGATAGGTATGGTTAAATGTGATTTTTGAGAGTTGGAACCAACTCAAAAGCTATCATGGTTGATTTTATAAAATGTTTGAAGGTGCAAAAGCTTCTGTCTTGTTAATTTTACTAGGAGAGATCTCTAACTCTAATTGAATTAAATCCAATGGGCTAGGATAGATCTTTTCAGTAGCTTTCTAACACAATTTGAATCACTCCATTTGGATTTGTAAATCTCTCTGAAATGATTTTCAAACTAGGGGACAGAACTAAGTTCAAACTAAATTAGAAAAATCTAAGTTTGAATTGCTGGGCTAGCACGGGAACTAAAATGGCCCGGCCCAGTGGCGCTCCGCGGCGCGGGGAACAGCTGACAGGGGGTCCACATGTCATTGTCTCCTTACACGCGAAGCGGTACGGGGCGATGTGGGCCATGAGATTAAAAGGAAGATCTAGGGCTGAGGATCGTCGTCGACGACAGATAGGTCGCCAGCGAGGTGGAACCCTAGCGGCTCGGTGGGGGTCTGTGGCGGCTTACTGGGGCTCCGGTGAGGGTTGGCTAGGCGGTCAAACGAACAAGTCGAGGACGGCGGTTCTCCTGGTACCGGCAGCATCCCGAGAGGTGGCCTTGATCAACGGCGCCCTTCTCCTTCCTCCGCGGCAGACTCTAGCGAAATTCTGGCGCTGCGGACGGCGGCTTGCTCCGGTGGGGCTCTAGGAGTGCTATGAGAGGGAGGGGATGAGAGTGGTGTGACGAATTGGTGCTGGGATGGCCTCCTTTTATAGGCGCGGCGAAGCGGTAGAGGAGCATGGGCGGTGCTCGCCGGTGACGACGGCACAACGAGCTAGAGGTGTGGGCGGTGCGCTAGGATGGTGGGCAGTGCCCTAGCGAGTGTCACGGTGGTGCGTGTGCAGTGGTTTGTGGTCGGGGGAGGCGAGTGGGGATGCACGCACTAAGTCTCTGCCGACGGCGAGTTTCGCAGCGGCCGGCGACTACGCGGCATGGTCGGGGGAATGGGCGTGTCTGTTAGGTTCCTAGGCCGATGGTGATCGTGTAGGCGGGCGGCTGGAGCGTGGCGAGGTCTGACTGAGCGGGGACCGTGAGCGCTCTGCGGGCGCTGTCGGCATGACCGACAGTCTCCGAGCGTGGCGGTTCCTTGGGCTGGGGCTGGTTGGGCGGTGGAGGTGGACCATAGGCTACCTCCTGGACATGGTGGACGACGTTGGTGGCGGCTGTGGCGTGCTGTTGCCGGTGGGGGTGCCCACTGGTGCTTGGCCTTAATGGCCATGACCATTTGGTCATGGCACAGTGGGTGGCCGGGCTAGAGAGGGGTAGGGGAGTGCACTGGGTGGTTGTGGTTGCAAAATGGGAGACCAATTTGGTCCAAACACTGCTCCAAATAGTGTTTTTGGTTTTGTTTGAATTCTGCCCACCAGGTGTTTGTAGAAAGGGCCGCAAGAACTCAAGTTTTGAATTTTTGGATGATTTTTGGTGAGGTTGCTAGACACATGCTTAAGCCTCTGTGGTTGCTTGGGTTTTGAAAATGGAGCTCATTTGAGTGGTTTTTGAATAAATGGGATCTTCTCACATGAACTACATTCAATTTTCAATTGTCATTTAAAATTAGTGTTTGAAAGTTTTTGGCAGATCACAAAGTGGGCCTTGGTACATCATTACATGTACTAGCAAGGGGTGCAAAGATCTACATTTGTTTCTGTCAAGAAGTGAGTTCTAGGAATAGCCAAGGTAGGCATGGTAGTTAAAATGGCACAAATGACCATTTCTTTCTTTTATTCATTTTGATTTGTTTTTCTTTGGGATTTGTTTGGGAAAGATCTAGATGATGTTTATTTCTCCTAAGAATCATTTTACAAGCAATGGATCACTTAATCATGGCAATTCAAATCAACTCCTATTTGAATGCACACACATATGAATGCTTTAATATTTTTAAAGGAAAAGTTTTTGTTAACTCTAAATTTGATGATTTGGATCTTGATCACTTGGATTAGAGTTTTGGGATGTTACAGATGGCCGCTTTGAGGCCTGTGATGAGGCCCTCATATTCAGCGATGTTGTTGGAGCGCTTGACCTCAACCTTGAAGCATAGCTTAACGGCATAAAAAAGCTTTCCACCAGTGGGTGAGGTATGGACTACTGCCACTCCGACACCATCACCTCTGAATGCACCGTCGAAGTTTACGACCCAAGGGACATAAGTTATCTTCCCTAGTAGTTGGGTCTCTTCCTCCATGACTTCCACCACAAACGGGTCGGTCCATTCTGCAGCGAACTCGGCCAGGGCTCTACCCTTGATGGAGGGGGACGTGTCGAAGGTCATCTCGAAAGGCTGTAATTCGATCACTCATTCAGCCACATGCCCCGTGGTGTTAGCATTGTGCCGGACTGTATCCAGGGGAACTGGGTTACCACCTTGATGGGATAGGCCTAGAAGTATTGCTACAGCTTCCACGAGGCTATGAGAAGCGTGTAGAGGAGCTTCTGCTGCATTGGGTAGCCCTCACGAGCATCGCGGAGCACCATGCTGATGAAGTAGACAATATATTGCATGAGTTCCATCGTCTATGATGTTGCCATAGGATCCTCTCGAAATCCGCTCGTGGCCTCAGCGAGGGTCCCTCCTTCGTGAGGCCCTGGGCTCCTGCAGCTCCTCTAGATGCCTCAAGAGTCGTAGCCCCCAATCCCTTGGGAGATGCGGGTGTCTTTCTTTCTTGCTTTTACGGGCTCTTCCCGCTTGGTAATGAGCACGACACTAGCCATTCGTGGCATGGCTGCCAGGTACAGGAGTAATGCCTTGCAAGTTCATGGAGCCACCATGACGGGAGGGATTGCGAGGTACCTTTTGAGACCTTCGAAATCCTCAGCCACCTCGGAGGTCCACTAGAACGTGACAGACTAGTTCATGATCTTCAAGGAAGGTAGGGCCTTCTTGCTGAGGTTGGAGATGAACCTTCCTAGAGCTTCCATGCAACCTGCCAAGCGCTGCATGTCCTTGAGCCGTATGGTAGGTCACATCTCCTTAATGGACCTTTTGTCAGGATTCACCTTGACGCCATGTTGTGACACTAGGAAACACGCATTTTGTCGGGTTGAGATTCATGTTTACCTTGTGTAGGTTGGACAAGGTTTGCTCAAGGTCCGCCATGAGCCTGCCCTTCTCGACCACAATGTCATTGATGTAGGCCTCCGCGTTTGTGCCCATCTACGTTCCTAGGGTGATACACATCAGCCTCTGGAAGGTAGCACCGATATTCTAGAGGACAAACGGAATGCGTGTGTAGCAGAATACTGCACATGGGGTGACGAAGGCCATCTTCTCGTTGTCCTATTTGGCCATCTGGACATGGTGGTAGCCCGAGAAGGCGTCCAAGAAGCACAGGAGGTCGCATCCCATGGTGGAGTCCACTATCTGGTCGGTCCTACACATCAGGTATGGATCTTTTGGGCAGGCCTTATTGAGGTCGGTGAAGTCAATGCAGAGTCTCCCCCTGCTGGGGACCTTCAAGACCACCACCGGGTTAGACGTCCAATTAGCATGAACGACTTCCCAAACAAGGTTGACCCTGATGATCTTTTCTATCTCCTCAACGATGAACTGTTGCTTCTTGGGGAACTGGCGGCGTACCTTCTACTTTACGGGATGTGTGGTAGGGAACCAAGTGGTGCTCGATTACCTCCCTCGGTACCCCCATCATGTCTGATGGTATACAACTAAACATGATCGTGCTTGCCCGCAAGAAACCAACGATTGCGCTCTCTTGCTTGGCCGAGAGGAGGGATCCTATGGTGACTGTAGCCCCCAGGCGATTGGGGTCCAAGGGAACTTTCTTCGTGGCGGTGTGTTCCTACGAGCACAACGGATTCCTCTTCTCGTCTGTGCCGAGGGAGCACTCGAATTTTTCCTTGGCGAGGCCAGCCGTGATAGCCTCTTTGGCTCCCGCACTTTCTATAGGTGGTGTCTTTTCCTCACAGGGGACTCGGCGTCCCCTGGGTAGCTTTCCTCTTTTGGGCAGGTGGCTACATCGCCCTTGTAGGCCTTCTCTAGGGAGCACATGGACAGAGATGGTTCCCTGCTGTCTTCCAGCATCTTGATGAGGTTGTAGGCGTGATGTGTGACCGCCATGAACTTAGACTGACATGGATAGCCCAGGATGGCGTTGTAAGGCAGACTAATGCAGGTGACATTGAAGTCGACCAACTCGGTGAAGTAGTTCTTGCGTGTCTCGAATGTGACGGGAAGCCGCACCTGCTAGATGGGCACAGTGGTTCCTTCTGTCACCCTAGAGAAAGGCAGCTCGGGCATCAGTTAGGAGCACAGTATCTGCATCTTCTCGAAAGCCTCCTCTGAGAGCACGTTTAGTCCAGCACTACCGTCGACGAGCATCTTGGGGACGGCGATGAAATTGATGGTGGGAGTGCGCACCATTGGTATGATCTCCACTGCTCGTGTGGACATGGGGTGATCCTCCGTGTTGAAGGAGACTGGTTTTCGTGACCATCTAAGCCACAGGATGGTGGCCTTGGGCCTTGCTGCCGCGAACTCGCGAGAGAGCTTCTTGAAGTGCTGCCCGGAGGTGGGCACCTGTGACCCTCCGAGTATGTAGGCGATGTCCTCTGGAGCTATCGGGCTGTCGGGCGCGTGCCCATCCGGTTCATGTTGAAGTGCTTAAGCGTCGGCGCCTCTAGCCACAGGCACAATGTCTGAACCTCCCTGGAACTCTATGAGGCGAGCATACCACGCTCCCCTCTCGGCTGCCCCGGTATGAAGTGGACCAGCCTTCGGACCTCGAGTAGTATAGCCCCTGATGCGGGGGCACGGCGTGAACCTCCTCTCAGCTCGATGCGCGCCTCGGCCTGAGCCTCTATGGCGATGTCCACAACAAGGATCTAGAAAATGCGCCTCACACCCCTACTTGGCATGCCTAATGTTGGAGATTGGATGTTCCGCAAAGGAACAAGGGCACCGACGAGCCTAGGATTCATGAGGGGACTAAACACGCGCCTAGATCTTCAACATGACGATGGGGGTGATGAAGCTCGCACACGATAGAGAGGAGACACTGAGGTTTTTACCCAGGTTCAGGACCCTCATGAGGAGGTAAAGCCCATACTCCTGCTTTGTTTTATTACTCGTGTTGCTTCGCGAGGGTGTGATGACAAGAGAATGTATAGGGTTTCAGATCCTAAGGATTGGCCCTTTCTGAGGTTGGGGTCGCTCCCCTTTTACAGAGGTGCTCAGCCTGTTCCCCCAATTCATTGGGCATGAAGCGCTACCACGTTGCCAACCAGGGAGAGCCGGTCTACAAGACTACATTACATGGACTCGGTCTGGGATCTCCGGGGGTCGTCGGTCCACCGCAAAAGCCACGGTCGTTGCTGATGTCTCCCTGCCGCATGACGTTGTCCACCATCTCCTTGCACCAAAGTAGTAAAGAGAGAGAGGGGGGCTGACGCGGGTGTCGTCAACGCCTCTTTAGCATAGATGTGGACATACAGCTTCTCCTCCTTACCGAGGCATACCATGTGATCTGCGTGGCGTGAGGATGTCCCATTGAGCTTGTCGTCTTCTTGGGGGTAAGCAAGTTACCGTAATGACCCTAGTTTGGTCAGGAGGATACATGTGCCCTCCTAAAGGGGAGGGGGGCTCTAGGAGGGTGACCCGTCCCCTGGGGACCCTTCTAGTGGAGGTTCCCTGACAGAGCATTGACAAGGCCCAATACGCCCAATGTTGGGTGATCGCAGGACCGGGCGGCGGCCTGGCCACAAGTGGGCTAGGGTACCCCCTAAAGCCTAGGCCCGACATATTGGAAAATATTGAATAAATATTTAAATTCAATTAAATGGGCAAACTTCCCTAATGGGCCAAGTTCCTAGAAGGAACAAGGCCCAAGTGGGCAAGCCACCCAAGAGGGCAAGGGCCACCACCGCCACCTAAGCTTAGGGGCGTGTGGGGTGGGGCCCACCTAGCCACTTGTCTGCCTTGGGTCGTGTGCATGGGGCCCACCCGATTGGCCCTCCTCCCTTGCGCCTCCTCCTCCCACCTCCTCATTGGTTTAGTCCCACCCCCAGACTTGACTAGTTAGGGGTTCCCTCCCTTCCCCTATATAAAGAGGGTCCTATGGGAGGGAGAGTGATACCTTCGATCCGGATTATGGATGTAGTATAATAGTCTTTTTCTGTAGAAGACCTAGGTTTAACTTTGGGAAACAACGCTAATAGGAAATAAAAAGGACACGTCTACAAGACTTTGTTTCTTCATTTTACCTTTGTTTACTGGACCAATCTAGTTTACTTTATCGTGGGTTGAATCAACGGATGGAGACAGGCCGGGGTTAAAGATCCACCTATAGCTGCACATCATATGGGATAAAAGATAATAAAAAGCATAGTCATGTGTGATGTTTTAATAGAGATAATCCCGTGTGGGCAACCGATACCTTCGATTTGGATGCACGGATGTAGTATAATAGCTTTTTCCCTAAAATACGTAGGTTTAATCAAACCTCGGAAAGCACTTCTAAAAGGTAATAAAAAGGACACGTCTACAAGACTTTGTTTGTTTGTTTTACCTTAGTTGACCATACCAATCTAGTTTGCTTTATAATGGGTGTGAATCAATGGATGGAAATAGGCTAGGGTTGAATATCCACCTACAGCTGCACATCAAATGGCATAAAAATAATAGTAAGCATAGTCATGTATAATGTTTGAATGGAGATAATCTCTTGTGGGCATCACATCCTAATATTCTAGAGCCCCCGTGATGCAGCTGGCATAGCAATAGACTTTTAATCCAACCGATTGCACACCGAAGCCACGGGTTACAAACGATTATTAAGTGTAAAACACATATCAAAGCTTTAAGTGGTGATGTTGTTGTTGATCCCGAATGGGTCGCTAAGTGAAGAACGTACTACCATTTCTGTCACTGAGGTTCCTATGAGATCGCCGCTAGCCAAGTATCCCACCTCAAGCCTTTATCAATCTATGGGATGTTGGGTACCTACAAGTCCAGAGATCGAGAAAAGAGACGAAGAAAAAAGATACAAATCAAAATTGCAAACAAAATACAATTCTCCCATGATCTAGATGCACATAATCGTTGTGAGGTTTTCCCCCAACCCGCAGACCGTGAGGACTACTCACTCATAGCAAATAGATCGGAGATAGAAAACATCATACAAATACTTAGATTGAAATCAAATATTCTTACAATGGTCGCCAAATCACAAGGAGATCTAAAGTACAAAGCAATGGCTATGGCTAGTGGACGGATGGATCGTGGAAATGATGAACAATGGTGTGGATCTCCTTTGGTGGAGTTGTGATTGAATCTGAGAATGACGACCCTCTGGCTGACGGTTGGAGCCTCAAAATATATAGGCGTCTTCATGAAAGTTGTAGGGTTTGACGAGACAAAGCCATCGCCACCTAGTATGGCCGGGTGGTACGGTCGGATGATGGCTCAAGATATGCAGAGCTCGTTGGGAACCCCAAGAGGAAGGTATAATGAGAACAGCAACAAGTTTCCCTCAGTTATGAAACCAAGGTTATAGAACCAGTAGGAGTAAGGAAACAACTCCAAGGTGTTGCTAGCAACTTGTAATCCTGCACAACACAACCACAGAACTTTGCCCCAACTTACAGTGAGGTTATCAATCTCACAGGTTTCGCTAAAAACAAAGGATTAAACATATAGTGTGGAAGATAGTAATTGCTTGCAGAAAGTAAATAGTAAACGGTAAACAGTAGATGGTATATTAATGGTAAAGGAATGGACTAGGGTCCATAGTTCACTAGAGGAGACTCTCCTTAAGATAAATAGCATGTTGGGTGCACAAATTACAGTGGGGCAATTGACAGATTGAGAAAGCATAGAAATGCATATACTAGACATCTTGACTCCTACGAGATTTGATTGGGCATTACAACATAATACATACACCGTAATCCAACTGCATCTATGACTAATAATCCACCTTCAGGTCATCATCCGAACCCCTTCCAGTATTAAGTTGCAAGCAACAGATAATTGCATTAAGCAAAGTGTGTAAAGTAGACAATACAATTGCCCCATGGACAAATGATTGTTGTTTTCTCCCTAGTAGCAACAACACATCTACAACCTTAGAGATTTCTATCACTTCCCCAGATTACTAGATGCATGAACCTCCTATCGAGCATAAATACTCCCTATTGGAGTTACAAGCATCTACTTGGCCAAGATAGCTACTAGCAACGAAGAGCATGCAAGATCACAAATGACATAGACATGATAGAATCAATAATCAATCAGACATAGTATCTCAATATCCATCGGATCCCCGCAAACACAACATATAGGATTACAAATAGATGATCTTGATCATGAACGGAGCTCACAACATCTAAACATGATAGCACAAAGGAGGAGAACCAACCATCTAGCTACTATATGGACCCATAGTCCAAGGACGAACTACTCACACATCACTCTGGAGGCTGGCATGGTGATGAAGAAGGCCTCCGGGATGATCTCTCCCCTCCAACAGGTGCCGGGAAGAGCTTCGGATCCCTCCGATCTAGGGATGGAGATGGCGACGGTTACAGACTCTTTCGTGGATTTTTGATTGGGTACTTAGGGTTTCTGCATCGGGTACTTTTATAGGCGTAGGGGCAATGTCGGTGGGTGCCCGAGGGGCCCACACCATGGGGCGGCACGCCCTAGGGGGTGGTCGCGCCAGCCCTAGGTGTGGCCACCTCGTGGCCCCACTTCGGCTACCCTTCGGACTTCGTGTTCCTTCTGGTAAAATATTGACTATGGCTTTTGTCTCGTCCAATTCCAAGAATATTTCCTTACTAGCTTTTCTGAAACCAAAAACAGCAGAAAACAGGCAACTAGCACTGTGGCATCTTGTTAATAGGTTAGTTCTAGAAAATGTATAAAAATACCTCAAAGTGTAAACAAAACATAAGAAAGTTGATATAAAACAAGCATGGAGCATCAAAAATTATAGATACGTTTACGACGTATCAAGCATCCACAAGCTTAACTCCTGCTCGTCCTCGAGTAGGTAAGTGATAAAAAGAATAATTTTTGAGGTGACATGCACCATCACAATCTTGATCAAGGTATTTGTAAAGCATTGATAGCTGGGATCAAAGTACTCTAAACATGAGCATGAAAGATAGAGTTCTAACAATAAGACATAGCAACTATGTTGTAACATGAAAAGTTAGAAACAAAAGATCATGAATAACAATGCATTGAAAGATGTTTGTTTGTTTCACATATAGAAAACATAATAAGAGTAGTATTCAGCTTGTCCCTCATGGTATAGCAAAACATAAATGCATAGGACACCTTCAAAGTTCATAAGGGTGACTAGATACAAATAATTTAAGAACAAGCAATATCAAAGTGATGAATCAATCAACAAGTTTTGAGACAATGCACATTAAACTAAGAATGACCATTATGCTCTCTCAATTGGTGCATAAATATAGAAGATGGAGACTCAACATAAAAGTAAAAAAGAAAGGTCCTTCACAGAGGGGAGGAGGGATTTCAAGTTTCATAAAGAGCTTCCAAAAATTATGGTACTTATTACCTTTCAGATCTCATTGGCCCTATCATAAGCATCTTGAGGTGATTAAGGTTAAAGTGGCACAAATATGAGGATATGCTTGACAAGTTATAAGTTGAAAATCTCATGCCCCTTGCTTACGAGTACCGAACCTCATGCTACTCAACTTTAGTCACAAGTAAGTTCTTGTCATTCTAAGTACATGTGTATCATGGAGAAACGCTAACGGGGTACCCCTTGCCCCATGACGCAGGAGCTTTCCCATATCAAAATGACAAGGCAATAGACAATGAGCATCTCAGCGATCTTTTTATTTGCTATTTGCATAGTTTTTATTAAGGATGCTTCACAAAATGCTCACTATGGTTATGATGCAAGTTTCCACCATGATTAGGCATGGCTTAGGCTAGCCACCTAGGCGTTTCTCTAACACACATACAAACTCTATGAGCTTACAAGCTACCCTTTTATTTCACACCGCCGGGATCCATAAACAAAAGAACATGATATCAACTGAATAATAAGTGCAATGTTGAAAGCGTTCCCCATGGTATCATGGTTCTGCTAATTCACAACTTATAAAGTGCAAGCATATAAGCAACATAGATGGACACAATGGTTGAAGTTTATTAAGTGCAAGAAAATAAAGTGTGCCATCAAGTTTGTGAGAGCTTTAATCACTAATTTTCACATAACAAGTTTAATTTGGAAGATAGATAAAAACATGAATATACTTGGAATGGTGTAACACACCATGCATAGGAATTTATAGTGGACTCTTTGGAATAACTTGGTTTTCTTGGAGGTTGGATGCATGAGTGGAACTCATACGTGGTATAGGTGGAGGCTATCAAACGACTGGGAGCAACCAACTAAGAGAGCAATAATGGCCATAATCATGTAAAGCGACAAAACATTATTAATTAAAGCATAAAGTGATATTACAAGTCAAAAAATAAATGATAATAGAGTCTAAGGTTACTGGTTCATAGTCTTAACATGGTGTAAGCATGTGCCAAGTCAACCCAAATAAAGCATCAAAGGAGAATACCACAATATTATGCTTTTGTATGCTAAAACAACGCATGATTCTTTCAAGGCACACTCGGCAATCTCAATTGTTTGGAACAAGTCATGCTACAACAATAATCACTAAGCATAAGGTCAAAGAAACATCAAACATGACATGATGAAGTCTAGGCCATAGTCAAAACAAGCTCCTTCTATACCACTTATAAGCATGAAGCTTCCTACTCTTTTCCAACACCAATCAACTTATTTGAAACAACATATGAATGCAGGGGTCCAACCAATTTATTTAAGAAAACCAAACAAAATAAAAATAAAAACTAAAATAAAGACGCTCCAAGAACAACACAATTGTGCATGAAACAATAAAAATGAAGTGTTTTGAAAGAAAACCTGAGATTTTTATTGATGAAGAAGGGGATGCCTTGGGCATCCCCAAGCTTTGACACTTGTACCTCTTGAATATTTATTGGGGTGACACGGTTGGCATCCCCAAGCTTGATCTTTTGTCCATACTTCATCTCATCACATTATTCTTCCCTACACTTGAAAATTTCCTTCATACAAAACTTCACACAATCTTCATTAGCAACATTAGTGTATTCAAGATAATAACTCTTTGGGTTTAGTTTCAACACAAGTAAAAATTCCATTAAAATACAAGCTACTGTAGCAATTCCTTCTAAAAGCTCAAGTGATCAAAGAGAACTCAAAGAGAAAGAGATTAAGAGGCAAATGCAAATAATGGCAGAAATCTGTCAAAACAGACCAGCAGGTAAAACCCGATTTTTTCGAAGACCTTATGTTGCTCAAATCGAAACATGCTAAACTAACGAAATTTAGATAATAACATGGGGCATAAGCACAGAAAATTACAGCTCAATCCGTCATAGAGGGGTTTTTCACAAGTTTTTACAGTGAAGCACAAAAATCTGTTTCGGGACAGCAACTTTCCCAAGCATTACTTCTCTCTCATTAGAGGTTATTATTGGCACAAAAACCACACAAAAAGGATAAGGAGAGGTTATTACTGAGGCAATAACTTCCAATACACAACAAAATAAAAACTTACCTAAAGTAAAAATAATTTGGATTATCTCCCAATAGTGCTTTTCTTTAACGCCTTTCAGCTAGGCATAGGAGCAAGATTCAAGTATTTTCGAATGAAGAAGCTTTAAGATCAATACCAGAAATATCTTCAACGAGGCAAGGTATCTCATCCAAATAAGTTCTAGAGGATCCTATCTCAATACTCTTGGGTTCACTATTTTCATCAAACGGGTTTTCAGGAACAATCCAATCAAAATTCTTTTCTAAGGCTTCATGCATTCCTACAGGTTTAAAAGGTATTGGTGTTTTGATTTCCTCTCCATTTCTGGGTTTGGTTTTGTCCAACTTTTCTAGTGTACCAATAACATCTACACATGAGCCTAGCATATTAAAACGATCAAAGACCTTTGTAGCTTCCTTAACAACATCATTGAATTCTTTAAGCAAAGTTTCTAGAATAAAATCTCTCTTTTTAGTATCCTTAGTATCTTTAAGTTTAAGAAACATTACTTGCATCATGGGGTTAAGGTTAACAAGCCTAGCCTCCAACATGTGAACTAAATAAGCTGCAGCAATTTTATAATTTGGAGCAA
This sequence comes from Avena sativa, assembly GCA_916181665.1. NCBI lineage: Eukaryota > Viridiplantae > Streptophyta > Magnoliopsida > Poales > Poaceae > Avena > Avena sativa. Next base: position 533,103,877 of record OV702289.1, on the reverse strand, counting down.
GTTCTGCTAAGGATCTATCCTCAATATCCTCATGCTTGCTAACATGATTAAAGAATTCTTCAATATTATCTTTCCCAATTATGGAGCCACTGCCTATTGAAAGGTATTTCAGGGTGAACTTAGGAATCAACATGGTGAGCAAAGAACAAGGTGACAACTACAGAAAGAACTATTTTTTTGTGTTTTTGATAAAAAGAAGCAAACTTGTACAACTATTTTTTTGTGCGTTTTTGATAAAGAAACAAGCAAAACTAAGCAAAAAAAAACAAAGTAAAGAGATTGGTTGTGAGAGACTCCCCTTGCAAGAATCTTCTTTCTCCCTAAAAAGTGATTGATGAGGAGGAAGAGATTGAAGTTGTCCTTAACTCCCCAACAACGGCACCAGAAAAGTGCTTGATGGCTCAAGATATGTAGAGCTCATTGGGAACCCCAAGAGGAAGGTATGATAGGCACAGTAGCAAGTTTCCCTCATTTATGAAACCAAGGTTATCAAACCAGTGGGAGTAAGGAAACAACTCCAAGGTGTTGCTAGCAACTTGGAATCCTGCACAACATAACCACAGAACTTTTCCCCAACTTACAGTGAGGTTGTCAATCTCACTGGTTTTGCTGAAACAAAGGATTAAACGTATAGTGTGGAAGATAGTAATTGCTTGGAAAAAGTAAACAGTAAACGGTAAACAATAGATGGGATATTAATGGTAAAGGAATGGACTAGGGTTCACAGTTCACTAGAGGTGTTTCTCCTTAAGATAAATAGCATGTTGGGTGAACAGATTACAGCGGGGCAATTGACAGATTGAGCAAGCATAACAATGCATATACTAGACATCTTGACTCCTATGAGATTTGATTGGGCATTACAACATAATACATAGACCGTAATCCAACTGCATCTATGACTAATAATCCACCTTTAAGTTATCATCCGAACCCCTTCCAGCATTAGGTTGCAAGCAACAAATAATTGCATTAAGCAAAGTGTGTAAAGTAAACAATACAATTGCCCCATGCACAAAGGATTGTTGTTTTATCCCTAGTAGCAATAGCACATCTACAACCTTGGAGATTTCTGTCACTTCCTCAGATTACTAGAGGCATGAACCTACGATCGAGCATAAATACTCCCTCTTGGAGTTACAAGCATCTACTTGGCCAAGATAGCTACTAGCAACATAGAGCATGCAAGATCACAAATAACATAGACATGATAGAATCAATAATTAATCAGACATAGTATCTCAATATCCATCGGATCCCCGCAAACACAACATATAGGATTACAAATAGATGATCTTGATCATGAACGGAGCTCACAAGATCTAAACATGATAGCACAAAGGAGGAGAACCAACCATCTAGCTATTGTATGGACCCATAGTCCAAGGATGAACTACTCACGCATCACTCCGGAGGCTGGCATGGTGATGAAGAAGGCCTACATGATGATATCTCCCCTTTGATAGGGTGCCGGGAAGAGCTTCGGATCCCTCCGATCTAGGGATGGAGATGGCGGCGGCTACAGACTCTTTCGTGAATTTTTGATCGTGTACTTAGGGTTTTTGCATCGGGGTACTTTTATAGATGAAGGGGTAAGGTTGGTGGGTGCCCGAGGGGCCCACACCATGGTGCGGCATGCCCTAGGGGGTGGCTACGCTAGCCCTAGATGTGGCCACCTCGTGGCCCCACTTCGGCTGCCCTTCGGACTCCGTGTTCCTTCTGGTAAAATATTGACTTTGGGTTTTGTCCCGTCCAATTCCGAGAATGTTTCCTTACTAGCTTTTCTAAAATCAAAAAGAGGAAAAAATAGGCAACTTGCACTATAATAGGCTGGTTCCAGAAAATGTATAAAAATACCTCAAAGTGTAAACAAAACATCAGAAAGTTGATATAAAACAAGCATGGAGCATCAAAAATTATAGATACGTTTACGACGTATCAGCAGACCACAGCCATACCAGTGGCTGTTAAGCATTCTGGCGCCTTGGTACTGCATCCCGATTACTTGGCCGTGTGTACTTCCTCAAAATCCTTCATTATGACTCCTTATTTCACATTAAAAGTCGAGATTTCCTGCACAACATAAACCAAAGAGAGAATTTGCATGTCTTTGCAATTATTAGTCATTAGTGGCAAGGACTGAGAGTTTCTTTGGAAATTTCTTGACCAAAAACAATGTTTAAACGTAGTGGAAGATGGCAAAAATTGGAGCCATCAGCAAAACATCCTAATATACTAGAGCCCCTGAGAGGCAACATGCATAGCAATAGTCTTTGATCCAACCGACTTCACCATGAAGCACCGGGATACAAACGATTATTAAGTGTAAAACACATATCAAAGCATTAAGTGGTGATGTTGTTGTTATCCCGAATGGGTTGCTAAGCAAAGACCGTACTATTTCTGTCACTAGGGTTCCTATGAGATCGCCGCTAGCCAAGTATCCCACCTCAAGCCTTTATCAATCTTTGTGGTCTTGGGTACCTACAAGTCCAAAGATCGACACAAGAGAAAAAGAAACAAAAGATACAAATCTCTCTTTCAAACAATACACAATGCTCCCATAGATTAGAAGCACATAATTGCTGGAAGGTTTCTCCCCTACCCGTGGCCTGAGAGGACTACTCACTGATAACAATAAGATCAAGGATAGAAAAAATTGTGCAAAATACTTAGATTGAAATCAAATAACCTTACAATGGTCGCTGAATCAAAAGGAGATCTCAAGTATAGAGTAATGGCTATGGCTAATCGAGGGGATGAAAGATGGAAGGGATGAACAATGGCGTGTATCTCCTTTGGTACTGTTGTGATGCAATATGAGAATGGAAGCCCTCTACGCGGCGGTTGAGGCCTCAAAATATATAGGCGTATTCACAAAAGATGCAGGGTTTGATGAGACGAAGCCGCCGCCACATGGTACGTGCAGACGGGATGGGTGGGCCCTGTCTGTACAAGTGGTTGTTACGGATGCTGACGCCTAGCATTTTCTCTAGAATTATTTGGTCGTGTGGACTTCCTCAAAAGTTTCATTATGACTCCAGATTTCGCATTAAAAAGCATGATTTCCTACACAACACAAATCAAAGTAATGGTTTGCATATCTGTGCAATTTTAGTCATTAGTGGCAAGGATAGAGAGTTTCTTGTCAATTGCTTGACTAAATACAATGTTTAAATGCGGTGGAAGATGACTAATTTTCGAGGCATCAACCTCCCCAAATCTCAAACCTTGATCAACCTCGAGCAAGAAGAAACAAAAGAACTATAAGGAATTCAATGTTTAAACTTGAAACAACAATAATAAGAATTCACTTACGATTAGTAGTCATATGCGTCCAACACTTTATCTATTTGAAAGGCTTATCAAAGTTACAAAGATGAAAATAATACTATACAAGCTTCGGTAAGTCAAGACAATCAAAGTAGAGTTTAATATAAGCATAAATAACTAGAAGTGTAACAATCAATCCAATTTTTCTAGTTAACTCTCAGCTTTCCAAGGAACACTAGGATGTTTTAATAACATAATTGAGTAACAGAGTTCATGTCCTCAGTAGCATAACAGTGAAGTGTCTTATTGACGCCCACGCTAGTAAATCAAGGCTATCAAAACACTTCTAATCCAATCATTGTCTTTCAAGAAAATTCATAAATTAGTAACAAGACCATGCCAAGGACTTGTTATGTGGATCTTCATATATATATATTTTTCTTCCTTCTTCAAGGATCATTGAGTGTTTATTTTACAAGTTCTTGCACAACCTTTCAGAGTACCAATACTTCTGCCCATATATTAACACGTATGCCACTCATGTCGTCAATTCATAGCCAAAATCTAGGGTTATACCATAGATCTTTCAAAGGCTAGCAGAGTTGTTGGCATCCAAAGGTGTGCATGAGAAACATAGAAATTTTTTAACTAGTACCACCGTTTGATCCACAAGGTTAGCTTTGGCATGCATCACAATTACCAATAGATTTCATTTCAATCATCAAACAACTCCTTTCAAGAGTGTCGTCAAGTCTATTAAAACATCTATGGGTTTAAGTATCTTGAAGGGTATACTCTCAAGACAATCATTCATCAAACAAGTCATAAGTTTCATACTCTTTCTTGTTGTACTTGTTTGGCAATATTATTTCCAAGGCAAGTCTCGGTTAGCTAAAAGACCTAGAGCAAAATCTTCGACAACTAATCATCCATACCAATAAAAAGCTTTACTCTAACTATTTTGAATTACTACCACTAGCATGGCATCTTATTAAATCAATCGATTAAAATACACAACTCAAACTTCAAAAGTGGGAGACATGGGACATACCTCTCATGAGTAACTTCATAATCCTCTTCCTTATAGGGATGTGTTCCTTAAAAATTCAAGTATGATTATTCCCATAATAATATTAAAGCAAAGAGGCAAATTGCGAATCCACGTTCACGAAAAAAGGAAAAATATTTTTGTATTTTTGAGGATAGGGATTAAAAATAGAAAAGAACTTGCGACAAAGCAAGGAACTAAGAAAAGAAAACAAACGAAAAAGAAAAGCAAACTAAAAACAAAATCAAAGGAAAAAGCAAAGTTTTGGAACAAACCAACACGAGTGTTCTAAAGCTCTCAAGGACCTCATTATTACACAAATAAAATTGTCAGGGGAACACATCCCCAAGCTCAGGCTTTTGCAAGCCCTTTTGTTGCTCATTGTGGTGGTCGTGGATAATCTCACGTGTTCCATTAGCTGCTCCAATCATGGAACTGGGTGGCGAGGTTGGCAGTAGCATCTCGAAGGTTGATGGAGAGGTTGTTCATGTTTTGGATATTTCATTTGAGAGCATAGATATCATCATAGTTGGTTTAGTAGTTTGGTGGATGCACATCTTATTCGGGTCCTTTTTGTTCTACTTCTTCATCTTATCCTTCCTCTCCCATGGGTATTTCATGATGGGGTAGACCTGCCTCAACTTGCACATCAAAACAAAAACGTCCATCCTCGATAGAGAATAGACCATTAGGTAAAGGATCTGGGATCAAGTGATCCGCTTTAGGTATATCAAGGAAGTATGTACCATTAGTTCTAGAAAGCATACCACAAGCTCTTAGAGTACAAAAACCAAGACGGTGACTTCCTGTCAACTGTTGGATGTTACTTAGGTTGATGTGTAGTGCACATGCAAGAACGGTTACAACTCCTCCTCTGCATATGGGTCCTCGATACTGCAGAGTTTAATGCTTAAGGTAAAACATAAGAAGGGTGCCCAAAGTTGGCATTAAGTTACAATTAATAATATCAGCTTTTGTGAGGACCATCATGTCCTCCTCATTGACTCTGGTAAACTCACCATGTGCCTGAAGGTGTTAGCAATAACATAAAACAAAAAGAGAATAGCAGGATGATCAATTTGGTTCCCCTTGGGTGTGTTTCCACGAAATCTCATTCTATTAAAGTACTCCAAAGGTGAAGGATTTAAAACAAAGGTGGTGGAGCGTATGTCTGTGGTGTTGTTGGCAAACCCAGAACATTGAGCCCATTGGTCGAGTGTCAAGGAGTACTCATAGTTCATAAGATAAAAGTTGATGTGATCAACTCCAGGCATTTGCTCCTTGGAACAATAGTGAGAGCACACCGTATGCGTCAAGGTGCTGAGGAACTCAAGTGTCAAGCCACGGTATGTGGCGACATCCTAGAATACAAAGTCATACAAACTAACATTGTTGAAAAGTAAATCAAAATCAGCATGAATACCAAGTTGGTTTAGGATATAGGGACACACTCACTTAGTAGACTTGATTTCTCGGAGCTTGAGACGGTTGAAACAGTTCAGCGAAAACTCCTCGGTGAACTCGATACCAAGTGACTCGGGAGTCAGTGTATCAACGGGTGGTGCGGCAGGTTACGCAGCCATCACACGTGTACGGCTCCTTGTGTTCATCTAAAAACAAAATAAATAAAAATTGCTAATTATTTTTTTTCGTCCAATAGAAACATAGCATAAACGATCCTCTACACTTGTTACAAACGAAACTCCTCTAAAACAATACTAAGCATGATCAATATCAATATTAGCTCAAAAACAAGACCTAAGTCTAGATTGATAATGGTGAAAGATTGAGTAGAGTTTTGTTGCAAATAAGTTGGGAATCAGAGGAGAAACCAACCTTAGATCGGTTGGGTGCGAGGAATAGAAGAAATATGGAGTAAATTTGAAGATCCAATGGAGGTGGTTTGAAGTTTGGAGGAAGAAGAATGGTTACCTCCTCCTGTGTGATATGGCGGCCGCGTATGTGGTACGGGCGAGCGGTACAGCCGGAGCCCGCCAGTACCGAGTAACAAATCTTGAGGGTGACGACTCCCTTTCGGCGATGTACTCGGTACGGGCACGTGGTATGGTCGTGTGCACCCATACTACTGGTCGTTATGCGGGCAGTACTTTTGCTTGAAATCTGATGTTTTGCTCGAGGGTATTATATGGGCGCGTGGTATGGGTGGCTTCGACCGTAGCGGTGGTCGAAACGACCCCTGGATCCCGTGGCAAAAAAATCAAAGTTTCTATTTTCCAAAGCCTCGATGTGGTACGGGCGCACGATACGGGTCCTTCCAGCTATACCACTGGTCGTTATTCAACCAGTAAGCTGAAAACCTCATAGAATTTGGTTAGTAGCTTCGTGCGTCTTTACACATCTTAGCAAAAGACAAAATAACAACAAATAGACTTCATAAAAATTAGCCATACTTTTTAGGCCATGTGTTAGTAACATAAAAGATCGAGGATTACCTTATTTCTTCTCCTCTCTCCAAAGGTCTTCTTGAACACTCCTTAAAAGCAAAAACAAAAACAAACAAAACAAAAATAACACAAGAGTAAAAACTTTTATTTCACATGGGTTGCCTCCCATGAAGCACTTCTAGTTAAGGTCAATTAGCTTGACCCAGATGGTGATCATTTAGGTTTAGTGAGAGGAACACCCGCTCCAAAGTAGGGGGATTTCAATGTAATTATACCATCATCATCATTAGGTTTAGCCTTCTTATTCCTAGGGAAGTGGACTATAAAAGTATCTCTATATGGTAGTCCTATTATCACATTCCCTTCATGCAAATTGATTAGAGCTTTAATAGTTCTTAGGAATGGCCTACCTAGAATTATAGACGTTATGGGATCTTCAGGCATGTCCCAACAGCTTGTTTATAAGTTGAATCCACTAGATAGAGTCTAATTTCAATGGTTGCAAAAGGCCCCAAGTTTAACTTGTCAAATAGACTTTTGGAAATTGTTGAGATGCTTGCACCAAGATCACAAAGTGCAGATATCTCATTAACCCCAATCTTAATTTTAATAGTGGGTCAAATATATCATCTAGCTTAGCAGGAAGCTTATCATCTAGTCTTTTATACTCCTTCTCTAAATCTTGAACTTTAGATGCTACTTGTTGAATAAATTGTTGGTACACAGCATCATTACCTTGTTCTATACTGGGATTCTTCAGGATGATCATCTTTAGTAGATCTTTCATGGTGTATTCAGGTGAAGGTGTGTTGCTATAATCTAGCTCTTCAGGATTCTCTTCATTTGTTTCCATCCCCATCATCTTGAGGTCTTCTACCGGATTTGTCTCAGGTTTCCCAACAAACTTTGCTAATATGAGAGCTTGGCTCTTAGCTACCTTGCCCAATTGAGCCTCCACGGACTTTGTCCTTTCCTATAGAACCCGCACATCATTTCTAATTGCATCAGCTTGGTTAGATAATTTCCCTATACTACTTTCATGGTTCTTCGTGATTTTAATAAGCATATTATTTTTCTTGGTTTGAGTTTGCATAAAGGTTCTAACAGTTTACTCAAATGAGAGATTGCCATGATTTGCTCCATTATGATTATCATAATTATTGTAAGAATCTCCTAAAGGATTAGAATAATGTTTTTGAACATTAGAAGCAAAATTTTGGGTTTTCCACGAAGGATTATAAGGAGTACGAGCTATAAAATTAACATCATTAACATCGGTAGTGATAACATTAACTTGGGTATCTTCCTTACCCTTTACTATGTTGAGTAACTCATCTACCTTATATGTAAGCTCTTCATTGTTTACCTTGGTGATTGAACTCACCCTTTTCGAGGTTCTTTCCACATGCCATTGGGCATGGTTGTTTTGCATATCATCAAGTAATTTCTTTGCAAAACTCACTTGCTTTCCCATGATTGTTCCTCGAGCTGCAGTATCTAGCATAGACTTAGACATTGGGTTAAGGCCATTATAAAATAAATGTAATATAAGCCATTTTTCCATCCCATGACTAGGACAGTTCACTATGGCTTCTTTCATCCTTTCCCATGCAAGCACTAGTGGCTAGCGATCTTCTTGTCTAAAACTTGTAATGTTGGATCTTAGTTGCATAGTTTTAGCTGTGGGAAAAAATTTAGTCATAAAGAGATTCGTACATTCCTCCCAAGATTTAATAGTGCCATTAGGTAGAGGTAGCAACCAGTTCTTATCCTTTCCTCTTAGAGAGATAGGAAACAATCGTAATTTAACAGCATTGGATCTACGTCCTTAATACGCATCATGTCGCAAATTTTGGTAAAAGTATTTAACTGCAAACTTGAATCCTCAGAAGATGCGCCTCCAAATTGGTTTTGCTGAACCAAACTTAAAATGTTAGGCTTAATTTCATATGCTTCCGCATCAATAGCAGGCTGAGTGATAGGTGCATGAATAAAATCATATGTGGGAGTAACATACTCCCCAAGTCTCTTTTGATCCATGGCTCTTATATTTTTGGTATTTTTTAAGTTAAGAAAACGAATAACAAGTAACTATTTTTTTGGGGTTTCAAATTGATAACTATAAAGTAATCTAATAACAAGAAATAAACAATAAAAAAAATAAAACTAAAAACAAGGTAGTGACCTCACCAGGATAACAAAATTGCTTCCCCGGAAACTAGGCCAGAAAAAAGGTTGATACCTTCGATCCAGATTATGGTGTAGTACAATAGTCTTTTTGCCTAGAAGATCCAGGTTTAATCGAACCTTGGGAAACAACGCTAATAGGAAATAAAAAGAACATGTCTACAAGACTTTGTTTCTTTGTTTTACCTTTTTTTATCGGACCAATCTAATTTACTTTATTGTGGGTTGAATCAATGGATGGAGATAGGTCAGGGTTGAAGATCCACCAGCAGCTGCACATCATATGTGATAAAATATAATTATAAGCATAGTCATGTGTGATGTTTTAATAGAGATGATCTCGTGTGGGCAACACATCCTAATATACTAGAGCCTCTGAGAGGCAACATGCACAACAATAGTCTTTTGATCCAACCAAGTGCTCCACGAAGCACTGGGCTACAAACGTTTATTAAGTGTAAAACACAGATCAAATCATTAAATGGTGATGCTGTTGTGATCCCGAATGGGTTGCTAAGAGAAGACTATACTACCCTTTCTATCACTGGGGTTCCTATGAGATTGCCGCTAGCCAAGTATCCCACCTCAAGCCTTTGTCAATCTATAGGGTCTTGGGTACCTACAAGTACAAAGATCGAGACAAGAGACAAAGAAACAAAAGATACATATATCTCTTTCAAACAATACACAATGCTCCCATATATTAGATGCACATAATCGCTGCAAGATTTCTCTCCAACCCGTAGCCCGTGAGGACTACTCACTCATAAAAATAATATCAAAGATAGAAAATATTATGCAAAATACTTAGATTAAAATCAAATATTCTTAAAATGGTCGCCAAATCACAAGGAGATCTCAAGTACAAAGTAATGGCTATGGATAATGGAGGGGATGGAAGATAGAAGGGATGAACAATGGTGTGGATCTCCTTTGGTGGTGGTGTGATGCAATATGAGAATGGTGGCCCTCTGCGTGGCAGCTGAGGCCTCAAAATATACAGGCATCTTCACGAAAGTTGTAGGGTTTGACAAGATGAAGCCTCCACCACATGGTATGGGCAAATGCTACAGGTGGGCCCTGCCCGTACCAGTGGTAGTTACGGCTGCTGATGCCGGGCATTTGCTCCAAAATTACTTGGTCGTGTGGATTCCTCAAACCTTCGTTGTGACTCTAGATTTCGCATAAAAAGTATGATTTCCTACACAACACAAATCAAGGTAATGGTTTGCATATCTTTGCAATTATTAGTCATTAGTGGCAAGGATAGAGAGTTTCTTGTCAATTGCTTAACTAAAAAACAATGTTTAAATGCGGTGGAAGATGGCTATTTTTGGAGCCATCAGAGAGAGACACCAATATTTATCTAAGGAATTTTTCTTATAGAAAATCTCTCTCTATCTCTCTCTCTCGTTGCCTTTTGCGATGGTGCGGTTCCTAGAAGAACTGTACACGCAAGATACAACGCAATTGCAGCACGTCATTGTGCTACGGGGATTCCGTCTAGAAGATCTATTTTTGCACTCTTGGCAGGGATCAAATAACCGAAGGTTGTCATCATACACCAAATGTGTGCGAAACCACGGATGTGCTTCCACTCGTGGCACCTGGTTTGTCGTGCAAGGACCTGGGGTGACTTGCAAGGAGCTTCACGATCTTGAGGTCGGTACGAGTATGACTACTTCATCCACATTCTCCACGAAACGTTAACCGCTTTTGGTTTACGAGGGTATGTTACCGAAACTTCTCTATTACAGCATTACTCCTAGATAGATCCTGACATATGGTGTTGCGCTAGCTAAGAAAAATTTGTGTTTTGTGCTACGAACCCCTTCAGTGGTATCAGAGCCGACCTATGTGTAGTAATGCTTATACGGATAGAACACATACTAAATGTGGGTATTGATCCTATAGTTGTTACCCTCTCACGTGTACTTGTTCATATCTAGACACGGCTTGATGAATTGCCCTGGACTGACCTTACGCATAATCTTACACGAGATGGGTTCCATGCTCAACATATGGCTTGTACTGTGTAAGTGGCTAGCAGTTGTGTGTCTCTCTTACAGTAGTTGATATGGCATTTACAATGGAGAGCCCCGAGAGGGGTGTAATAGAGACAAGTATTTGATCCATTTTGTGGTTGGAAGTTCATGGGTAAGAAATGGTGCTATCACGATAGCCCTAGCAACCACATAAAACTTGCAAAAGATAAAGTAGAAGCTTCTAACTTTATTTTGCAGGAGGGCATGTGATTTGATATGGCTTTGGTCATGAATAAGGTAAAGTAGTTTACATTTCTGTTACAAATTAGTATAGTAATAGTCATCATATCGATGGATGACCAGCTAGTGGCGTCGTGGACTTGGCACCATACTGGTAGCAGGATAGAGATCATGCTGAAGATCTCGATGGAGATCATGGCGCGAGAAGAAGGACCATATCATATCACTAAATATGCATGTGATGTTGATACCTTTATACATCTTATTGTTTGCTAGTATTAGATACTCGATGGTAGAATTATATAAGATGATCCCTACTAATACCAACCGTAGTGTTCTCCCTAAAGTGTGCACCACCAAGAAAGTGCAACGTTATGAAGCAGGTCGTGACGAACATGTTCTAGCCATATTGACATTCGCATACGGTGGGTGCAAGCCATGTATGAACTATGAAAACACTTAGGTTGAATTGGCGATCCTAGCATGTACATACATGGTCTGAGAACACGAGAAGATCAAAATATCGAGCATGAGTCACAAGAATGATGTGATCGACACTGTGTTGTCCACCTTTGCAGCTATATCAAAGGACGTGACGGTCGGGGATGATATAGTGAATAAGGATCGTGTAGTCACTAAAACTGTCCAAGGGATGATATTTTTACTAGGAGCTCAATTATATTGAACTCTTATTATGAACTTAGTTTAAATGTCTTTGCAAATATCCTTGTAGACCATGGCCTATCCCAGTAAGTCTTTCCGATCATGGGACTTTTCTTGCCAGATGAGAAACTTAAGATAGTCGAGTCAAACTTCGTAGATTGGTACCAACATCTAAGGGATTCCCTCGACATAGATGATCTTCTCTACATGATACAAGAACAACTAGGAGATAGGTCATATGACTTCATGGATGAGAAAGAGAATGATGATTATCATGCTCATCGTGAAATCTCCATTGTCGCCCAATGCGCCATGCTCCACTCAATGGAGACTGAGCTGCGACTGTGTTGCTCTTCGCATCACAAGTCAGGCTTATGAAATATGGGATGTTGGATGAGTTTCTTTCAATCAAGATGGAAGAAAACGTTTACATGGAGAATCACTTAGCGATCATGGATGAGCTTCATGAACGCTTCACACGTGATGTGAACTACTTAATGACGGACAACTTTGTGATAGATAGGGTACTGCGCTCGCTTCCTACCAGCTACAAAGATGTTGTCATGAGCTATATCGTGAGAGATAAACTGTTCACCTCTCATGAGTTCATAAAAGACTTGAGAACTCTCAAAGTAGGCTCGATTGCAGTGGATGACATGGACAAAGAAGGTATATATTGTATATACAAGTTATAAATGTTATTCTTGCAAAATTTGTTGTAGTTTACAAAGTATTGGATACTTGTTCTATTTTATGAAAACATAACCATCTGCTTGATAGTTTCCGGAAGAAATGAGGCGAAGTAGGCATGGTAATGGAAAGCAAGATAGTTGGTGTCCGACATCACACCTTTCCTCGATGTTTATCATTTGGATTAGTGTATTCGAATAAAGTTTGTATTCGAGTGTGTAAACTTTATTAGTGTGTCTTGCTTTTAGCGAGACGATTATTCATATGAGTAAGTAACAAGTCAGTTGCACTATTCTTATGAATAATATCTTTTATGGTCACATTACTATTATGAAAGAGTTATTCTCATCGTTATCTAGATGATGATAATTTAAGCATTTATAAAGAATAAGAATGATGAAAGATATCCAAAGTTTAATAATGGCATCATTTTGAATGACACTATCATTTAAGTCACATTGGTATTTTCATTCTGATAAAAAGTGAAGTATTTATATATTTGATCTTTTGACTCATGCAAAACCATGCCTCGAGGGGCGAGATGACTAAAACTCTGCATTCTGGTAAAATATTTCTATGTGAAGAATTGTTGGATATCATACAAATGATGCATTGCAATTCAACAAAATAGTGGAAATCATTACTTCGTAAACTTCATTGTGGATTTGAGTGAATATATGTATTAGAGTAAATAATAGTGCTAAATTTTTTCGGCTCAAACTACTATCCATATCGTTCTGATTATTTTCGATCATGGAATGGACGCGAAGGAGGACACACAGTGACATCGCAACGACGCCCTTCTATCCCATGAGGCAGGTACCACTACGGGCCAGGGCGAAAGATTCCATACTGCGGATGGGTGTACCACGCGCCATCGTACCCCGCATCGCTGGAAGGTAGGACACGCGCGTGACATGGGCCCGCCAACACGATACGTGGGTAGTACCAGGCTCTATGAGAGGCGTTCCAGGCGCGACAGGCATCTGCACCTGCCGGGTTTTGGGGCCCGCCTAAAGCTGTTGTGGCGACGTGGGCTCATGCCATTTGCGGACGCTCGCATACGTGGGGCCCGTCGATAACCAACGTGGTGCCGTAAGCCCATGTCGGTCGGATATTCTCGCGGACACAGGGCCCGCCCATTGCAGACGTGGTGCTGGTAGTTTCTCGCGTATGCGGGGCCTGTCTAGAGACGACGTGGCGCCATAAAATGATTCCGTGTGTGAGCGTATAGCGTGGAGGACGATTGTTCTCGCGTTTGGCTAATGGACCTTGCACCGTAGCCTGTAGACGTCCGCCGGTTATCGCGGGCCGATCGTGCTGTGGGTCCCGTTTCAGAGACATCGTGCCTAAGGAAACTCGGTACGGCTACATGTGATTGTGGGAGAGAGAGAACGTCTATCCTAAGCTGACTGCGTGATCTAGATGCATAGACTATAGTCGTCCATGGGTTCTCGCGGCTATGGCTTCTGGTGGGTCCCGTTCACGGACAGACATATCGTGAGAGAGCTTGAGTTGCAACTCTAAAAAAGTAGCATAGTTTTTCATGGTAACAATTCTTTACCTCTCTTTGTTCTTCTTCTTTCTTTTCCTTGTCACCGACGTGTTTCGGTTCTCTCTAGTGGTCGGTCGCAAGCGCCGTTCCGGTGACCATACCCGGAACTGGCGTTTGCCACTGCCTATCGGCGTTAGCCGTTACGCGTCTACGGTTAGATACTCTTGAAACTCACCGCCATAGTACCGTTTGTGTGATATTTTTAGTCCTCTCTTCTCCGTGTAGTGTCGTCTTCGCCTATTTTCTTCGCTGAGGTCCGCGTGTCGTCCGGTGATCATACCCGGGATGGACGAGACATTCGAACGGCGAGTTTATTTGTACTACCATTCCCTCCTAAAACGTTGACCGTAAAGCTTATGAAAAAAAGTTGACTACGAATCGTATAATACACGTTTCCTAAGAATTGTGTGGGATGTCAGTTGACTGTGAAATGTGCAAAACAATGTTTCTTTGAGATCGTATAGAATACCCATTGTCTGCAAATCGTATGAAAAACCATGCTGCCTACGAATCATGTGCAAATAAAAGTGGACTGTGAATCATGTGAAACATCATCTACTGGTATATTCTTACCAAAATAACGTGATTTCGAATCATATAAGGATAATATTAGCTGCGAAAGCATTGGACGGAAATTATCGAAAGTCTTAAGCTGAGAGGCCGTGAGGTTGCTGAGCACTTCAGCTGCGTCTCGTGCGGTCCGCCTCTGTGCATGGGCCGTTGCAACACATCGATGTTGAGCGGTTGTCTCGCTACGGAGATGCGTTCTGGAATCCCTCGCCCGCGAGCCCGTGACATGGATACCGGCGGCGGCGCAGGTAAGAGCCCCTCCCTCCCATCTTCCCATGGCCTCGAGTTCCTGACCAAGAATCCGGCGGCGGCGACGCAGGTCAGCCGCCCCTTCCCCGCCCCTTCTCCCCATGATTTCCCTCTTCCCTGGCCAGCCGCCCCGTCCCTGGTCGTCTACGCCTCGCTGCCCCCATCCCTGCTCGGTCCGAACCGAGACCGCGACATGGAGATCGGTGGTGGCGCAGGTAAGAGCCCCTCCCTCCCATCTTCCCATGTCCGCGAGCTCCCGACCAAGAAACCTGCGATGGCGGCGGCACAGGTCAGCCGCCCCTTCCCCGCCCTTTCTCCCCATGCTTACCTCTTCCATCCCCGCCCACCTCCCCGCCCGTCCCTTGTCGTCTACCCCCTGGCCGCCCCCATCCCCGCTCGGTCTGAACCCTAACTTGTGGGTAGGACCAGAACGATGACGTGTGGATTCCCAGCAGTGGGGGGAGAATGAATGGCGGTGGTGGATGACCAAGCGGCGACCTTCTACGCGCATCCCTTAACTAACCCTTGTTCTGATTGTTAATAATCCATGCTAATGCAGTTTAGCAGATGACATACTAACTAACTGTGTTCTGATTGTCCGTTCTGCAGGTGGTCTCTTTGCCTGATGGGGAGAAAATAACCTCCATTGTTCCTGTGAGTAAATTTTGTGAAGACCAATATCTAGAGATACTGACTGTTATCTGCTATATCAAGAAAGTTCCTCTAAATGCTTTCTCAGCGACCAGGCCAACATGAATTATTTCAATATGCCTGGTAACAATCTAATATCTCATGTGCCCATGCCTCTTCCAAATAAAATACTTGTGGGTTATTTTGAATTTGTGATGTATGATTTACCATCTTAACATGTTAGGCTCCCGGTGATGAGCTCAAGTGGATCCGTCTTTGTAGGGATGATGACATTGTTTCTTTGGCTTCACAAAACAGGATGGTTATAGTCAACTCATGCAACTCAAAATGGATGCACTTATCGTGCCATTAGCAGTTCATGTAAATCTTGCACGCTGCATTGCAAATTTTGTTACTATGTGGTTAGGCCACTTATAAGCACGTGCCAAGTATACTATTCCATTGTCACTAAATCAAACACCATGTTGTGTCGTGTGTTCTTGTGATCTTATTAAGAATGTTGTAATGTCATTATGTGTGAAATATAATATACCTATTAATTGTAATATATACATTCTATTATTTTAGATATCTAAGTATATATTGTCCAAAAGCAAGAAAACATAGAATTCTATGGTTTGTAGATCCAAACAACGAAATTCGAATTGGAATCCATTTCTTTTCTAGGGAGGATTTGAAAATCCCACTGAATTCAATTTTATGCATCCAAACACAGCATGATATTTTACCCTTCCTTATTTTGCTGGCTTCTTAGGTTTGTTAACTGTTGTAGGAAATTTGTTTTCCCTTATCTGTTTATCGTGCGAGAACTGTAGGAGTCATAGTATTCGGAGGAGGAATCTTCTCTTTGTTGATGCTTTTAATTCTTGTCCTGCTCCCACATGGACCTGACCTAGGTGCTTGCGAGGCCCAACATGGCCAGCAGTCAGGACACTCTGGATCAGGGATGAGTGGAAATGAACTATGTCTAAGGCTTAATGGCGATGTTGCCAGTAGCTGCACACCCTTTGATAAGCTGGAGGGTGATGAGATTGAATGGAGCCAAACACGGATTGATGATTTCATCATCGGTTTCTCTAAGAAGATGGCTCTACTGAATACGAAGATCCAGCTACTGAAGACGCTGAGGCAGAAGAACATTCAGAAGTTGTTTGCCTCGTGGATTGATGTGGACATGAAGACACTTAACATCATCACAAAGTTTTGCATATCCGGCAGTTTGAGGTAGTATGTCCCTTTCCTCGAGTGTATTTCTTCCGTAAATTAGGTTAGTTGCTCATCCTATCGAGGGAACATTTATAAAACTTTGCCTAATTTTGGTATGGATTAAACTTTCTGTTTACAATGTACTTTATTGGATTATTAGTGTTATGTTAACTATTTTGGAGTTTGTCATTGTGTGAAGAAAGTTTGATTTTGGATTAGTTGCAGCACTTGAAAATATCTAGAAATTTTATTGTAAATGGATGTTGCTATTTCTTTCATTCCGTTCATTTGGTCATTCTAATTTGAGACTATAAATAGGTAATGTAAGTATTAAGGCTATGAAACGCTGGAAAATCCATATATTGACCTGGCTGAAATATCTTCACCATCAAGAGCCAGTGGTTATGCATGATTGAATAGTGAATATTGGCGACTTTGGTTTGGCTTACAATTTTGCAGCAACATAAAACATAAAGTGCCAAAGGTAGTAGTTTCCATTTTGTCCATTGGCCTCATTGTGTAATTGTGTTTTTCAACCGATAGGGATATTTGAAAATATACCTAATTTTGTTTACTATTGATGTTTACTCTGAATTATACGACATACACTGTTTACTTTGTTTTTAGAAGTTCCTTTTTCTAGAAGGCATGTACTAAAAATAATTGCTTGCACTTCCTCCGTTCCAAAATAAGTGACTTGGACTTGTCTAGATCTGCATGTTATTACATACATGCAAATCTAGACAAATCCAATACACATATTTTGATACGAAAGGGAGTATATCATGAAAATGCAGGCATATTAGAGTTTATGGCACTAGGAGTCTTAGTAAGCTATTTTATTGAAGTCTTTCTAGCTCCAGCAGCTGAAAGACCTACTCCAAGTGAGCTCTTGAAGAACTCTGTCCTCCAGAAGGATGGGACTATACCAATGTCTCCAATTTAGTCTCGCTGGTCAACAGTGTGATTAAAGATGGATGGTAGTCTGACAGTTACGTGCTATTGGAGGGTAAATTCCTACTGAAAGGTGATATACATGTTACCGACCAAATCGAATTATTGCTAAGATTTTGTGATCCCACTTGTGATTATAGCATTTCAATCTTCGTTTGTCAAATTTAAATATGTACTTCAGTTTGCACTTACAAATCATATTCTTTCGGGTTGTTTTCAAAATGCCGATCAAGTTCCTGATCGACGTAGACTGATATACCCACATTGCTGTGGCTCTGGAAATGGTTGAAAGTTTTGAATTGTCACAAGGGAACATACATATCATAGCGCAGCTGATTGAGGTGTTCTTGCTCGCCCTTATCTCTTAATAGGTGCCATGTGTTGCTGTTGGCAAGTGTTTTTTTTATCACATAGCTACATCGCTAAAAGAATCATGAACTGCAGGCAGTTTAAATTGCTGTTCCGACATAATTATGCTTCCCTAGGCTATGTATCATTTAGGTTTTTGTTTTGTAGAATGTAGATCCATGTAGGAGCAGCGCAGCATGGGGCCACGAAGCTGACAACCAGGCTGGTGGCATCCCCATGATGCGTCCATCATGCTCATGCTATTGTTCCGGCGAGGTGTTTGTCTTCGTAACAATTGCGCTCTTCCAAAATGCATTGTGTGATATCAGTTTGGAGCCGAGCAAGCCCTTCAATATTTTTTTATAAGTATACATACCTCTAGCTCTAGAAAATGGATAATAGTTTAGATAGATAATTGTGAAAATGCTATTTTTGCTAAATCTCTAAACCGAGATGTGCTATTTTTTTTTCCTTCTACGAATCAAGAATGTGTAATATTTTATCCATAGTTGGTTGTACAGACCTCACTCCGCTACTAGAGAATGGATAGAGTATCATCTAGCATACTAGAACTAAAAACAAAAATACGTTTAATCGTTTAATCAAATCGTAAAAAGTGTGCCGCAACAACCACATTGTGTGACAACACTGTGCAGGCGACGAGCCGAAGCTCGCCTGTTTGGCTAGTCTAGAAAAGATTAAAAAGTTATATGTGTTTCATCCACAGCACAATAAAAATATAGCTTTGCGTACGTTCACTTGATCGTCCGAAGGAACGAACGTGCTGAAGATACTTATTCTCGAATGTTTGCACTTATTCTCGAATGTTTACGATGATCGTACGTTAAATTGGACCTGATTATCTACGATCATTAAGTTGGACCAGGGCGCTAGCCTATGCAAGGTACTCTTTGTTTGTGCTCATACTCGCTATTTCTTCTTTTGTGCTATGCGGTGCGGGTGCGCTGCTTTTGTTCGTTGATGTTTTCCGTGTCGGCTTTGTCTTTATTCTTCCTCTCCCATTGTTCCATGTGGAAATATCTCCGGGGCTTCCATTTCGTTTCCTCTGCCATGTGGACGCATGAATTTTTTTCTTTGTCGTGCGCTCCCCGCTACGCTTTCATTGTACTTCTTCCGCGTTCATCTGTTCTTTTTTTATGGTGCGGGCAGAGTCCTAGGGTCGCTGATCCTTCTTATTTACCTATTCTTCCGTATCCATCTGCCGATGTTTTTGTTGTGGCGCGGGCGCGGTCCAGGGGTCACTGGTCCTCCTTCTCCACTTTTAGACTAGGGTTTTGTTGTGGCGCGGACATAGACCCAAGGCTGATTTTTTCTCTCCTCTCCGTCTTCCTTTATTTTTTTTTGGTGTGAAATCACCTGCTACCGATCCCTAGCGTCTTCCTGTGCTGCCTATTAATGGTGGACGCTAGCCTGCTTGTGCTGACCTATCTTATTATTCAATTACTCCAAAGTTGGACGCACGAAATCTGCGCTAGCTCTCGTCAATGCGGGCGTTGAGGCATGACGACATATAATGCTATGTACTTTTAGAACTAGACACCCGTGTCTAGTTTTCCCGCTCCAGTCTTCCACTACCACATACATTCCCCACAACTACACCCATGGTCGACAGCATAGGATTGAGGAGAGGACGTCTAGGACGGCCGGTGACGTGGTCGTGGTCAGTGAGGAAGGAGTGGGCGAGTCTGCAACGTTTCGCTGCCGACATTGCTATCGCCACGGCCATTGGCTGCGAGAGTAGGAATCGACCTCGCCGGTTTCGAGTTTCGTGGCACCATCCTACCGGGCATGATCTAGGATAGGCTGCTCTCCGACACAAGTTCGCGTCGGTGAACGATGGGTAGGAGCCCCGCAAGGTCCTACTGCGGGTGCAGGGAGACTCGACTAGCACGTGGCCCGTGGAAGTTCTGTTCTACCGCTCCGGTGATATGTATCTCCATAACAGCTGGAGAGAGTTCGCCCCCACGCACGGCATTGTGTTCGGCCACTTCCTGGTCTTCAGTTTCAACGGCGAGGGCACTTTCACCATGAAAGTATTCGACGAGAGCATGTGCTGCCGTCACTACTACAGTAACAACGATGAGTAGGTGAGAGCAAGAGGAAGACGCTAAGGTGTATACTTTATGTACTAGGTTATTCTACCTCCTATGTATGCCTCTGCGTGAATCAAAAAGGTCCTCTAAAACTCTATATGAAAGAAATATGTACCCATGTGTTTGATATTGAAATAAATAAAATCTATATTGCAATTTTCTTTTTCGTATTCGTATGTGCCTTCGCTTCGCGTCCATGTCGCGCACTCTCGGTATCGGACATCTGTTTGACGTGCCTTATGTTCTTTGGTGTGTGGACCTAGACTGTAGCTGAGGTAGCACCACAAAGTCTACGACGCTAATGATCTACGGGTTTCCGCGTACAGATGTGCGAGTTTCCGTGTACTGCGAAGAATTAGAGAGTGCATGTCAAGTCATTCAGTCAGGTGCTGAAACTATCAACACGATATCAGCATCGTCTTCTAGTCATATCGCAATGAAATCGTTCTCATGAAACGAATTGCTTCATGTCGTGCCTCAGAGGGTAATGAGAGAAGTCTAGGATTTAGCGGTGCAAAAATGCTACTCGGACACACTAAATACCAAAGCGTGTACAGTACCATTGCGATGCACATACTTGGCACTGACTGCACCGTGTAGCACGTGTTTCGGGCTATTCTCGGTTGATTTACCGACGCGGGAACAATTTTCAATCGCGGTTGGACACGTGCTATAATAACGTGATGTTGTTCCCCAAAGGCATTATTACTTAGCGTTCTGATAGTAGGTCTTTTCTCTTGCATAGATATGTAGCATGATAATATTATGAAGCGTACCGTTGGCCGGACACACCGGGGGGTGCAGGGAGGAGTCCAGCATGCACAGGTGTACGCTATTTTAATGTTTACAGACCATTCAACTTCTGTGTTAACCTGTTTTAGATGTATAGTCAAACATTTTGTCTAACAGCCGCGCCCCGGGGCGCGCATAGAGAAGTCTAGTTTACTTAATGATATGCAACTATTTGAGTTATTCAAATGATTTTAGAGCGAAGAAGGATATTAAATTAACAAGAATACAAAGTCCCTATGATTTGGTCGACACGACTAAGCATTTTAGTTAAGTTTTGGCATAAACGACTCGTGAAATATGTTCCACAAATTATAATGACTGGACACTTCAAAATGTATTGATATGTCTAAACATCATAATCATATTGTATTGGATACATATAGTCTAAAATTATCTCTTACCAGGTTACCGTTATTGTCTAGAGTTATAGATCGAATAGCAAACACTCATTTGAAGTATAAGAAACATCTAAAAGATTCGTGGAAACAACACCATAACAGTTATGGCATGTTTGAGTTTCTGGAGATTTCGATAATTCAAAGTCATGGCAAATAAGCAAATCTTTGTAGTGTATTCTTAGCCAACTATGAATACATATTCCATAGTTGGAACCAAAAGGGCAAACCTACTGTTGCCCGAGGTATTTCTTTTTCTCGAGAAGCAGTTTTTTGATGAAGATGATGGTGGAACAAAGTAAAAGCTCAAAACAAGGTATATGTCCTTACTTCCGGATTGTCGAGTGGTGCAACGGAATATGTTTCGAGAACCAAACTCTATAAATAGAGGAGAAACTAATGATAATGATCATGAAGTTTCAGATGATACTTTTACTAAAGAAAGTAGGATTCAAGAATATATTCTGCAAGTTATTAGAACAAGACATACCTAGAAACTACAAAGAAGCGTGATGGACATAAGTACAAGAAATGACTGGGAGTCATGAAATCATGTATTAAGTTACATTTAAGATTACAAAGTAATATGCTACACTTGATTGGCTTGTAGTGGCGATGTATTTGTACCTCTCTTTTGTAATGAACATGTATTTGTTAAATTATGCTCCTCTGAGGAGGTTAGTGCAAAACATGTATATTCACTTAAATATCCCTCAAGCATCATGTGTCCCCACGCCTCAAGCCCCCAATTCTTCGTATGGAACATGATAGAGGCGGGAGTTTTACTTAGCTAGAGAGGGATGTGGTTTCGACCGACAGTTGGCTCTGAGGCTAGGGCTTGCCAGCATTCTCTGTGAGAGATGATGAGGAATTCATGCAAACCTCAGAGAGGCTCATGTGGTTTACGTGGAGATCCTTAGGCGAGTTAGGGCGCTGGCATGCAAGGGCCACACGGGCATCCTGTGATGGCTCTGGCAAAAAAGTCTCGGGGATACTTGGGCGAGGACACCTTGTGGGCCTCGGCGAGGACGCCTCATGACACCTCGCGAAGCCCATCTTGTGATGGCCTCCCTGGGGAGCGCCTCTGAGGTAATCCCTTGTTGAGAGCACCTTACGGGCCGCGGAGCGATCCTCACGTGAGGTCGCGGGTATGAGTATCCTGTGAGACCTAGGCGAGGGAACCGCGTGGGACTCAGTGAGGGCATCATGGGGCCTTGGCAAGGGCACCTTGTGGCGACTTGAAACACGCGTCTTGTGATGGTCCCCTAGAGTGGAACCTTTTGTAAGGCTTAGGCGACCATGCCCTGTGGAACCTCGACGAGGACCTCTTGTCAGGCCTCACGAAGGATATCTTTTGATGGACCCCTAGAGAACCTACTTCTGCTCTATTTTACTAACATAGGCATGTATTCAATGAGGACAACTTGTGGGACTCAAGTGGAACCCCTCACGAGGTCGCCGGCTACCTCCTTGCGGAGTAGAACCGCTTTCGCCCCCTACTCTAGGGCATTGTTATGCCAGCAGGTTGCATGCGGGATGCTAGTATGCACTGTTGTAGTTCATGTATGTGTGTTGCATGAGGAGTTTAAAGCTCTAAGGACCTTGGCGAGGTGATGCATGCGGGGTGATCAATCCTGTGAATCAAAGCTCTAGTCACTTGGCCTTGTGCTGGCAGGACGGACCTACGCATAGGCACCGTACCGAGCCCCAACTCACGAGATACACCGTAGAGATACCATGAGCGCATACGCCATGAAGGATTACTTACTAGAGAGGGAATTGCTTTATTATCTCATACAAGGATGTTCGGTACAAACGCGCTCATAGATGAGTGTAGGATTCTAGCGACTCACCGGTATTTCACGGCGTGAGTTGGGCGACACTGTCTTCTTGATGTATTTTTTCTCCTGATGGCCCAGATGCGCTGGCAGTCCCCGAGCCCATTAGAGGTAGCTCCGAAGGCGTCCATCCCCCGATCCATGAGTAGTAGGGCCATAAGGCTGCTTTGCTCCGCTCGTCATGACGTTCTTGGTGGCGTCGCAGAGTCTCGCTTGTTGGCTAGGGTAGATGTCTTGAAGTGGTGTAGCCACTCGCGTTCTGTGTAGCATCTACTGGTTTAGTAGGCGTTGCACTCGAGGTTGGGGTCGGTGGTGAGTTTTTTGGGGCTTCCTACATAGCTTGGTGGATTTCCTCTTTTGTCTTCCTACGATGGGCCTCTTGCTTCACGGGGCGCATGGCTGGGTGTGCTGCTGATGTGTGCTTGACAGCCTCCTTGGGTACCACTAGCGATATTTTTTGTGGGTATGTCAGCAATCTCCCAAGGAAAGGCGACGATCATGCTTCCCTATTTGATGGGGATCCGACTCTCTGCAGCCCCTATGCCAATAGCGTTGGGCTTCACCTTCTTGGTCGGGGATCCTTCTTGAAGATTCTCTTGTTTTTTCTTCGTGGGGAACATAGTGGTATCTTCACTTTTGGGGTGGGCGGTGGCAATGTCCTTGTAATCCAGCTCGACGGTGCGCTTCGGGTCACTCTCATTGTCGCGCACGATGATGGTGCCGTTGCCGCACGGTAGGTTGACAAGATTGTAGGCGCGGTGGTTCATTGCCATGAATTTAACTCAATCTTCGACTAGAAGGGAACCCATCTCGTCCAGGGTAACAAGTGCTACGATGAAGTGTTGATTTCTTGGTCTTCAGTTGAGTCCGCGTCAAACTCCTGATGAACAAGGAATAAAAATAACTATAAATCATTTTGTTGCAAACAAGGAAATATGTATAGTACCATATATACTAGCTAAAAGACCAGACATACTTTTGTTTGATCCAAGAATAGAAACAAGTCTATTGTTGGACCTAGGATCCCCTTCTTCCTTCGAGACCTACGAAGTCAGTAGATACACATTTGTCAGGATATGCACATTTGATAAATCTGGCAGTTGGGATTCAACATTCACATACATTTGCAAATGGCCAAGCACTATTAACGTTAAGATCTTGGCCCAACTTCTTAACCTTTCCAAGCATCCTAGGTAGTGGCAGATGCTTTTCCACTACATCATCAATCAGGATCATGCAGTAATCCCCTAATGATTGTCTATCATTCCATAGTGCATTCTTTTCTATGCAAGTTAACTTTCCAAATGCAATTGTCCTATCCTTGTCATGGACCGCCCACTCTTCATTCAATCTATACGAAGTTAATGTAGCATAAACAACATAAGCATTCCTGATAGCTAACATACAAATAGAAGACACATACCTAAGTTGCATAGTTAGTCGAACTCAAAAGACTTGAGAACATCCTCTTCATGGTGGTCCTCGGACTATAGAAGTGTAGAGGTCAACAATTGCAATACATAACACGGTAATAGGAAGAGGTAAGTACTAAATTGTGCAATGATCACATGCGACAAGCGCATAAAAAATAGAGGCATAGAACGACCACCTCCTAATTTCTTCTTCTTGGTACTATTTCCACCAACAGATGAATCTGCAGCTCCCTTCGAAGAAACAACTATAGTGTGGGGGTTAGCCTCAGCAACATCGAGAGGTCTAGTTATAGCAGCATCAACATCATCTGGAGGTGCACCAGCAGCAGCACCACCATCTAGAGGTGTACGAGCAGCAGCACCGACACCATCTGGAGTTAGCACTTCAGTATCACCAACTGATCCAGTTAGCACATCATCAACAGGAGTCGACAATAAAGGAGTAGTACGAGTTTTAATTCTTCTAATAGTTGCCTAGTACAAGCTAGCACCAAACGAGGAACAACTTTTGCACTTCTGAGACTTGATAGGAGAGTAATTACAGCACCATGAGGAGGTAGAACACTGATGGCTCAGTGTTGATGTAGAGCTCGTTGGGAACCCCAAGAGGAAGGTATGATGAGAACAACAGCAAGTTTCCCTTAGTTATAAAACCAAGGTTTAATCGAACCAGTAGGAGCAAGGAAACACCCCAAAGGTGTTGCTAGCTGAGCCTTGGCAGGGCGCACTACCGGTGCTAGTAGCAACGTGGAGACCTGCACAACACAACCACAGAACTTTGTCCCCAACTTGCGATGAGGTTGTCAATCTCACCGGTTTTGCTGAAAACAAAGGATTAAACGTATCGAATGGAAGGAAGTAATTGTTTGCGGAAAGTAAACACAAAGCAGTAAATAGTTTGTAGATTGTATGTAAAAGAAAAGGACCGAGATCCATAGTTCACTAGAGGTGGCTCTCCTTAAGATAGATAACATGCTGGGTGAACAAATTACAGCGGGGAAATTGACAAACATCGAGAAAGCAATACATGCACATACTAATCATCTTGACTCCCTTGGAACTTGATTGGGCATTACAACATTATACATAGACCGCCATCCAACTGCATCTATGACTAATAATCCACCTTCAGGTTATCATCCGAACCCCCTCCAGTATTAAGTTGCAAGCAACAGATTATTGCTTTACAAATTGCGTGTAAAGTAAACAATACGATTGTTCTATGAACAAAGGATTGTTGTTTTCTCCCTAGTAGCAACAACACATCTAGTACCTTAGAGATTTCTGTCACTTCCCCAGATTACCAGAGGCATGAACCCACTATCGAGCATAAATACTAACTCTTGGAGTTGCTAGCATCTACTTGGCCAAGATAGCTACTAACAACGGAAAGCATGCACGATCACAAATAACAAAAACATGATAGAATCAATAATCAATCTGAAATAGCATCTCAATATCCATCGAATCCCCGCAAACACAACATGTAGGATTACAAATAGATGATCTTGATCATGAACGGAGCTCACAAGATCTAGACATGAAAGCACAAAGGAGGAGAACCAGCCATCTAGCTACTATATGGATCCGTAGTCCAAGGATGAACTACTCACGCATCACACCGGAGGCTTGCATGGTGATGAAGAAGGCCTCCAGGGTGAATTCCCCTCTCTGGCAAGGTGCCGAGAAGAGCTTCAGATCCCTCCCGATCTAGGGATGGAGATGATGGTGGCTACAGACTCTTTCGTGGATTTTTGATCGGGTACTTAGGGTTTTTGTCCCGAGGGCATCTTATAGGCGGAAGGAGAGGCCGAGGGAGTGCTGGGGTCGGCCACACCACCTCCTGGCGCAGCCAGGCCTGGCCCGCACGGCCAAGTGGTGTGGTGGCCCCCTGGCTCCTCTCCGTCTCGTATTCTGGCATCTGTTGACTTCCGGAAAAATAGGCACTTTGGCTTTTGTCCCGTCCAATTCCGAGAATATTCATTTTCTGACTTTCCTGGAACCAAAACAGCAGAAAAAGGTAGCTGGCACTGTGGCTCTTGTTAATAGTTTAGTCCAAGAAATCATATGGAAAGTACTCCAAAGTGTGGATAAAACACAAGAACATGGATAAAACCAAGCATGGAACATCAAAAATTATAGATACATTTGCAATGTATCAACATCCCCAAGCTTAACTCCTGCTCGTCCTCGAGTAGGTAAGTGATAAAAAAGAAAGAATAATTTTTGAGGTGACATGCACCATCAAAGACTTGACCAAAGTATTGTAAAACATTCAAAGCTGGGATCATAGTACTTCAATCATAACATGAAAGACAAAGTTCTAGCAATAAGACAAAGAAACTATGGTGCAACATGAAAAGGCACAAACAAAAGATTCATGAATAACAATGCTTTGCAAGACGTTTGTTTGTTTCACATAAAGAAAACATAGCATAATAGTATTTAGCTTGTCCCTCATAGAGTAGCAAATATAAATGCATAGGACACCTTCAAAGTTCATAAGAGTGACTAGATACAAATAGTTTAAAACAAGCAATATCAAGATATGCATCAATCAACTAGTCTTGGGACAATGCACATAGAACTAAGAATGGCCACTATGCTCTCAAAGTAGGTGCATAAAGGTAGAAGGTGGAGACTCAATATAATGGTGGAAGAAAGGCCTTCATCGAAGGAAGTAGGGATTCAAGTCTCATAAAGAGCTTCCAAAAATTATGGTACTTATAGCTTTTAGATCTCATTGCCCCTATCATAAGCATCTTGAAGTGATTAAGGTTAAAGTGAACAAACTATGGTGTACATGCTTGACGAAGTATAAGTTAGAAATCTCATGTCCCTTGTATACGAGGGTCGCTCCTCATGCTACTCAAGTTTAGTCACCGGTAAGTTCTTGTCATCGTAAGTATATGTGTATCATAGAGAACCGCCAACGAGGTACCCCTTGCCTGATGATACGGAAGAATCCCCATATCAAAATGACAAGGCAAACAGACAACGAGCATCTCAGCAATCTTCTTATTTACCATGGGAATATGGTGCTTTTTTCTCTATTTCCTCTTTTCATAATCTTTTTTTCTTTTTCTCTTTTTTCTCAATATAGGACACTTTTTTTATAAGAAGAATGCTTCATAGACAACTCATTATGGTTACGCTGCAGGTTTCCACCATGTCAGCATGGATTAGACCAGTGGCCTAGGCGTTTCTCTAACACATATACATAACTCCATAGACTTACAAGCTCCCCTTTCATTTCACACCGACGACATCCATATATACAAAAGAGCATGATATCAACTAGGTACAAGTACCAAGTGCAATGTTGAAAGCGTTCCCCATGAAAGCATGGTTCTGCTAATTCCCAACAAATAAGTGCAAGCATATACAACATAGACGACACAATGGTTCAAGTTTATTAAGGGCAAGAAAAGTAAAGTGTGCCATCAAGTTTGTGAGAGCTTTAATCACTAGTTTTATCATAACAACTTTAATTCGGAAGGTAGACAAAAGCATGAATATACTTGGAATAGCCTAAGCTAGTAGGTATGTATGGTGGACTCTTTTGAATAACTTGGTTTAGGGAGTTGGATGCATGAGTGGAACTCATACTTGGTTGTGGAGGCTAGCAAAAGACTGGGAGCGACAAACTAAGAGAGCAATGATGGCCATAATCATGCAGAGTGACAAAACATCATTGATCAAAGCATAAAGTGATACTACAAGTTGAAAACTAAAGGATCACAAAGGTTAATGGTGACTTGAGATAGTCATAACATGGTGTGAGCATGCGCCAAGTCAACTCAAATAAAGCAGCAAAGGAGAATACCACTATACTATGCTTTTAATATGCTAAAACAACGCATGATTCATACAAGGCACATTAAGCAATCTCAATTGTTTATAACAAGTCATGCTACAGCAAAAAATACTAAGCATAAAGCCAAAACAATATCAAGCATGGCATGACAAAGCATAGGCCACAGTAAAAAACAAGCTCTTTTTACCACATAAGCATGAACTTGCCTACTCTTTTCCAAACCAAACCAAACTATTTGAAAACCAATGTATGAAAGAGGGGGTCCAACCAATTTATTCAGAAAACTAATAAAACAAAAGAAAACGAAAACCAAAACGAAAACGAAAAAGATGACGCTCCAAGAACAACACAACTATGCATGAAACAATAAAAATGAAGCGTTTGGAAGAAACCTGGGATTTTTATTGATAAAGAGGGGGATGCATTGGGAATCACCATGCTTTGATGCTTGTACTTCTTGGATATTTCTTGGGTGACACGCGTGGCATCCCCAAGCTTGAGCTTTATTCCATCCTTCATCTCATTACTCATTCCTTTCATACACCTAAATTTTTTTCTTCATACAAAACTTTACACAATCTTTATTAGCAACATTAGTGTACTCAAGATAAATAAGTCTTAAGGTTCAGTTATAACACCAAATAAACTTCCATTAGAACAATAGCTACTGTAGCACTTCCCTCAAAAAGCTCAATTCCCCAAAAGAACTCAAAAAGGAACCAACAAGAAGCAAATGCAAAAAATGGCAGAAATCTGTCAAAACAGACCAGAAGTTAAAGACGATTTTTTTCGAAGACCTTCTGTTGCTCAAATAAAAAAGTGTTGAACTAACTAAAGTTAGATAACAACCTGGTACAGAATCACAAAAATTCACGCCTCAAAAAGACGTTCAGAGATTTTACACGAATTTTTACGGTGAAGCACAGAAATCTGTTTCGGGACATCAACTTTCCCAATCATTACTTCTCTCTCATTAGAGGTTACTCTTGGCACAAAAAGCAAATAAAAAGGATAAGGAGAGGTTATTACTGAATTAATAACTTCCAAGACTCATCTAAAACTTTTGGGTTATCTCCCAATAAGTACTTTTCTTTAACGCCTTTAAGTTAGGCATAAGAAGGAACAAAGAATCATGTGTTCTCAAATGAAGAAGCATTAGATCAATACCAGAAATTTCTTCAACAAGACAAGGTATCTCATCCAAATAAGTATTAGAGGATCCTCTCTTAGTTCTCTTAGGTTCACTACTTTCATCTAACGGGTTTTCAGGAACAATCCAATCAAGATTCTTTTCTATGGCTTCATGCATTGCTACTAGTTTGAAGGGTGTTGTTATCTTGATTTCCTCCCCATTAGGTTCAGTTTTACTCATCTTTTCTCGTGTACCAACAACATCTACACATGATCCTAGCATATTGAAACATTCAAAGACTTTTCTAGCTTCCTTGGCAACATCATAGAATTCCTTAAACAAAGTTTCTAGAATAAAATCCCTCTTTTCAGGGTCCTCAGTTTCTTTAAGTTTAAGAAACATTACTTGCATTAAGGGGTTGAGGTTAACAAACCTAGCTTCTAACATGTGAATTAAAGAAGCTGCAGCAATCTCATAGTTTGGAGCAAGTTCTACAAGGGATCTATCCTCAGTATCCTCATGTTTACTAACATGATTAAAGAATTCTTCAATATTATCTTTCCCAATTATAGAACCACTACCAATTGAAAGGTCTTTCAGGGTGAATTTAGGGTCAACATGGTGAGCTAAGGAAGAGGTGACAACTAAAGGAGACTTAATTTTTTTTGTGTTTTCAAATAAGAAAGCAAACTAGTAAAACTAATTTTTTTGTGTGTTTTTCATAAAGAAACAAGCAAACAAAGAAAAAATAAACTAAGCAAAACAAAAATAACAAAGTAAAGAGATTAGTTATGAGGGACTCCCCTTGTGAAGATGTCCTTGACTCCCCGGCAACGGCGCCAGAAAAATGCTTGATGGCTCAGTGTTGATGTAGAGCTCGTTGGGAACCCTAAGAGGAAGGTATGATGAGCACAACATCAAGTTTCCCCCAGTTCTGAAACCAAGGTTTAATCGAACCAGTAGGAGCAAGGAAACACCCCAAAGGTGTTGCTAGCTGAGCCTTGGCAGGGCGCACTACCGGTGCTAGTATCAACGTGGAGACCTACACAACACAACCATAGAACTTTGTCCCCAACTTGCGATGAGGTTATCAATCTCACCGGTTTTGCTGAAAACAAAGGATTAAACATATCGAATGGAAGGAAGTAATTGTTTGCGGAAAGTAAACACAAAGTAGTAAACAATTTGTAGATTGTATGTAAAAGAAAAGGACCAGGATCCATAGTTCACTAGAGGTGGCTCTCCTTAAGATAGATAACGTGCTAGGTGAACAAATTACAGCGGGGCAATTGACAAACATCGAGAAAGCAATACAAGCATATACTAATCATCTTGACTCCTTTGGAACTTGATTGGGCATTACAACATTATACATAGACCGCCATCCAACTGCATCTATGACTAATAATCCACCTTCAGGTTATCATCCGAACCCCCTCCAGTATTAAGTTGCAAGCAACAGATTATTGCTTTACAAATTGCGTGTAAAGTAAACAATACGATTGTTCTATGAACAAAGGATTGTTGTTTTGTCCCTAGTAGCAACAACACATCTAGTACCTTAGAGATTTCTGTCACTTCCCCAGATTACCAGAGGCATGAACCCACTATCGAGCATAAATACTAACTCTTGGAGTTGCTAGCATCTACTTGGCCAAGATAGCTACTAACAATAGAAAGCATGCAAGATCACAAATAACAAAGACATGATAGAATCAATAATCAATCTGAAATAGCATCTCAATATCCATCGGATCCCCGCAAACACAACATGTAGGATTACAAATAGATGATCTTGATCATGAACGGAGCTCACAAGATCTAGACATGAAAGCACAAAGGAGGAGAACCAGCCATCTAGCTACTACATGGATCCGTAGTCCAAGGATGAACTACTCACGCATCACACCGGAGGCTTACATGGTGATGAAGAAGGCCTCCAGGGTGAATTCCCCTCTCCGGCGGGGTGCCGGGAAGAGCTTCAGATCCCTCCTGATCTAGGGATGGAGATGACGGCGGCTACAGACTCTTTCGTGGAATTTTGATCGGGTACTTAGGGTTTTCATCCCGAGGGCATCTTATAGGCGGGAGGAGAGGCCGAGGGGGTGCTAGGGTCGGCCACACCACCCCCTGGCGTGGCTAGGCCTGGCCCGCACGGCCAGGTGGTGTGGTGGCCCCCTGGGTCCTCTCCGTCTCGTATTCTGGCATCTGATGACTTCCAGAAAAATAGGCACTTTGGCTTTTGTCCCATCCAATTCTGAGAATATTCATTTTCTGACTTTCTTGGAACCATAAACAACAGAAAACAGGCAGCTGGCACTGTGGCTCTTGTTAATAGGTTAGTCCAAGAAATCATATGAAAAGTACTCCAAAGTGTGGACAAAACACAAGAAAGTGGATAAAACCAAGCATGGAACATCAAAAATTATAGATACATTTGCAATGTATCAAACACAGCGAGGTGCCACTTCAGGAATTCTGATATCTATGGAATCAGAAAGTGCCACGTCTGGGATAGGCTGCACATCTTGAGACATTATTCGAAGAGGTGATTGCACACTAGCTTATCGTCGACTAGTGCTCGACCATACTATGGAAGATGGGTTAGCACAAATTTCTTGAGTATCCAACTTCTTTTACATTGCATTTATTCTTTCCTCCTAGGCATCCAACCTGGCGATAAGGATAGCATTTTTCAACCTAAGCTCATAGTTCTCCTCTTATATTTCTATACACCTCGCAGATGTTCTTGCAATCTCAACTGCCTTAAAAGCATGAGGTAATAACCCCAATCCATGAACTCTGCCTCTTGTATCTTTTGGAAAGGCACGGGCATAAAGTTCACCTTCTTCAATATATTTGTACTCAAGTCCTTGATCAAGTAGAAGTCCTCTTTGCATATTGGCCTAGCATATTGATTGTACTAGCATTAACCATCACGTATATACATCGTATGTTATAAGATAGTGAATTATAACTTACAATATTTCTCTCATCCACTTCATCAATAGGTACGTTGTCTTTAGTTGTAGGTGTGGCTTTGTACAATTCAGCTCTTGTAAATGGATTCTTATGAGCTTTCTCCTAATCAAAGATGCATACATTCATATATAGGATATGAAGCAAAGAGAATGGATACCAAGTATAAGTAGAAAACTTAGATGCTACTCACCCCTATGTAATTCGCCCTGGCAAAACTCCTTGATCCAGAAGTATGATAGCCATTTGTTTGATTGGCACGATTTTCAACATTCTTTCGAGCTTTCTCCTTGGTGGAATCAAAGCTCCAATACTCACACAGCGCTGCCTAATCAGTGTGTGACATTCTATCTCCACAACCATTTGCAACATTCTCCTCAACAGTCAAGGCAGGTCTATAATACATCTTCTTTAGTGTGCTTTTGAAATCACACCATTTCTTTCTAGCTGACCTCATTACCCAATCTTTACTTAAAGGATCAATATCGAAATATTTCTACATTTTGAGAAGCATGTGTCAGGATAATAAGTCTGATGTAAAATATCAAGAAGGGTTAATAGGGAAAAGCTGTGATTATGTTCCATACG
The DNA here is from genome assembly GCA_916181665.1 of Avena sativa. NCBI lineage: Eukaryota > Viridiplantae > Streptophyta > Magnoliopsida > Poales > Poaceae > Avena > Avena sativa. The sequence continues at coordinate 533,070,765 of OV702289.1, read as the reverse complement.
TCCCACGACTTTTGCTTCTGATCGGCTTTCCTCCGGTCTGTAAACCTAAAGGATATGTCACCTTTTTTGCTAGGTAGGAAATATAGTTAGCAAAGTTGACCGTAGCAAGCCCACAAGGCTGGCCTAGTTTGTTGAATTTGACAAAAAATTTGAACCTCCCATTACTCCTTATTATTGACATCGTCTTAGTAGAACCCCTGACGTTCCTCCCATTCATCACTCGCACTGCATGTATCAAGGATGCATGCATGCAACTCGGGGTACGAAGTTATGTTATGCGCACTAAAATTCAGCTAGCACTATGACTATAATTTAGCTAGCACTGTTACTACAGTTCAGTTAGCACTACGACTAAAATTCAGTTAGCATGATGACAAAAATTCAGATAGCACTACGACTAAAATTCAGTTAGCACTACTATGGACTAAAATTCAGTTAGCACTGTTGTGGACTAAAATTCAGATTGCACAATGTACCTATGTTTTCCTCTTTGTCTACGTTTGCCAATGCCTCTTCCTCTTCATCTTCCTCATTATTAGTGCCACTTTCATCCCGCTGGTGTCATCATTGGTCCTATTCTCTTGTTCTTCTTCCTCTATCTCTTCATCCTCTTATGCAACACCCTGACCTTCTTGAAACAAGGGTCTTCACATTAATCCTTGGGCTTATCTAGTGCGGTAGGTTGTAAGTGAAATTTAAGAGTAATCATAAGCGGCTAAAGTAGAATTTATGGGTAAATCAGTAATGGTAGAACTACAACCAGTCAAGTATAGACACCTCATATGTAACGTTGTTCTCTCCTCGAACAACTAGATCTTCGTGAGAGGATGACCGTATAAGGAACCTGTGTGCAAAATTCCTTTCCCTGATTCTTGTATTGTTTCCTTCTGTGGTTTCCAATCTTCACTTTTCATATTCTGATATTACGTCGAGGGCTTCTTCCTCCTGTGAAGAATCCCTTCTCTTCCCTCATTATGCCATCTATCGGATGGTAAATCGATGGGAACAGAGTCATGTCCAATGCACATATGGAGGTAGTAAACACAAGGGAGACAGTGGAAACAAGGAAGAGTACGCGTGGAAGACTTACCACAATGACCTAGGCAACGTCGGTGAAGCACGATGGAGGGGAGGACGCTAGCGGCGGGGGCGGCAGAAGGGAGTCACTTTAGACCATTTGAAAGTGCATGTGTGCCCCCATGAGTGGTTTTGGTAATTAATGATAATCTTTATGGACTTATGTTTGCATTGATTTTTACTTGTAGGATTTGTCCATAGACAATGCTTGAACCATATGTTGGCTTCAAGGTTGGAAGAAGAAGAAAGTGAAGAAGATTAAGTGTTGACCAAGGTTTCAAGGAGTGATCCGAAGATTGGTCAAGTGAGAGTTGATCCTATAGCAAGTGTGTCTTGAAGACTAAAGTTGGAGTGATATCTCTTATGTACCTATGTACCATCAAGACACCAATGTAATTACGAAAGAAGAAATGATGTGTTAGTTCAAGATGAGACATCTCGACGAGATCATTTGCTTGAAGCTTGCCATCCTAGGGTGATCATGGATATGGGAATATGATATGCCCAAAAGAGAAGCTCTACCATAGTGGAGTATGGGGAGCAATTTGCAAGTCTTCACCAAGCTAGCGCAATCAAGAAAGGCGTTCCATCTTGAGGTGGAGAAGATCGTCATCATCAAGCTCAAGTGGAATATGCGAAAGGCAAAGGTATGTTCTTTATAAGGTTTCCTTCTTACCAGTCTCGTGGTATTAGTTGGAGAGACCAGTTTATAGGATAGATAGCCGTACTATCAAGAGGGGCTCTCGAGTGAGTAACATGATCATATCCTTCGGAGAGAGCTCAAACCTTTGCATACTTGGCATCATATTTTTTGGTTCTTATCCATGAGGGAATTTTGATCTTGTGTTAATCTTGATGACAAGCTCAAGTTCATTGAGAACGGATTCCTAAGGCATTCTCTATTGCATTCACGATATTGGAGGTTTTACCGGTTTGTATTTTATAGATAGGTTAACCCTTTCATAATTTGGTTCTATCCTCCCATGCTGGACTATGATGGTTCCCTACATGATCTTATAAAGCCTTTTGTCCTCTTTAAAACGAGCCCAAGATCATCAAAATTAGAGTCCGGATACAAAATTTATGGTTGTTTTTGTATTTTTGTTTCTGTCAGTTTTGCCTTGGCCGGAATGTCCGGGGTGAATACGCAGGACACTCCGGTGTCGTGCAGAAATCTTAGATTTCAGTCACGTGGTTACCATTCCGATGTCCAAATCGGATACCACCTAGAAACTGGTCGGAATGTCCGGCCCGTGCGCTCTAGAGCTGTAACGGTTGGATTTTGGACGACCTATATAAGGGGCCCTTCTTTCCCAATGGTTACCTAATCATTCTTGCAAGTTTTCCCCTCCATTGTTGACCTTCTTGAGCTTTCTTCCCCTCAATCCCTCCTATGATTCTTGCATACTCTTGAGAGATTTGAAAGAGGAGATCTAGATCTACAACCCCACTAATCAATCTATCCTCTAAGTGAGGGGAACATCTTGGGATCTAGATCTTGGAGTCTTCTGTGGATTCTTACATTGTTCTTCCTCTCTTATTCCCTCAAAAGGTTTTGTAACTTTGGTGGGATTTGGGAGAGAAGGACTTGAGCACTTCGTGTGTTCTTGCCATTGCATTTGGTGCATCCGTTTGAGTTCTCGGTGAGGATCCGACTGGGTGAAAGGTGAGAAGCTTTTTACTCTTGGGTTCTTGGAACCCTAGACATTTTTTTTGTATTGCATGTTTGTGGATTTCTTGGGGCCTCCAATTAAGTTGTGGAGATTTCCCCAAGCTTTTTTGTTGGGAGCCTCCAATTGAGTTGTGGATAAGTGCCCTAACCTCGTGAGAGGTTCCAGATGGCCACCAACAAGTGCACCAATAGTGGAAGTGTGGATCGATCCCGTTGGGGTGAGATTCACCGGAGAACAAGGGAGGCCTTTTGTGGCATTGGTGGTTTGGAACCACCCCCTCTCCAAACAAGATGTACTCCATTGTTGGGAGGAACTCGGTAAAACATCGCCGTCTCCGCGTGCCTCGGTGATCTCTATACCCGAGCTATTACTTATGTACCTTACTTTGTGATAGCCTTCGTGCTTGAAGTTTATATCTTGCTATCACATAGTTGCTTGTCTTGCTTAGCATAAGTTGTTGGTGCACATAGGTGAACCCTAGTTGTTCTAGGTTTTATGCTTGACAAATCATAAGCTAGTTTAATTCCGCCTTTGTTAAGCCACTTTCATAAAAGTTTTAAACCTCCTATTCACCCCCCTCTAGGCGTCATGCTTGTCCTTTCAATTGGTATCAGAGCCTGGTCTCTCATTTTAGGCTTCACTACCTTGAGAGTAAAGATGTCGGCTAGGGGATTAGTGCATAATGAAATGTTCATATTCAATGGCACAAATTATGATATATGGAAAACTCGTATGCTTATTCATTTTCGAGACATGGACCCAATTTTGGAGCGTATTGTAGATATAGCTTTTTCTCCTCCTATGGATTTCGAAAATCTATCTTGTGAGGATGAGAAAAACTTATATCTTGATGCTCAAGCTTCTAATGTGCTTGTTAATACTTTGAGCTATTTAGTTATTTCTTCAATCATACCTTTTTGGAGCGTTCATGAGTTATGGACAAAACTTCAAGATATATATGATGTGTCCAACATTATTGAGGATGATTTTATTGCTCTCACTTCCAGTCGAGATGAGTTCTCCTTTTCTTCCACTTAACCAAAGTCTAGTAAGACACAAGGTAATGATATGGTGAGTGGTGGTGAACTTTGCAATGTTGATAGTGAGCTTACTCTTACTGATCCTTCTTCTCTATCTCATTGCAATACTTCATCTTTGGACTTAAACACGTCTAGAACTATATATGAGTTACATGCTAGTGTTGATAGTCCTTGCATATCATGTATAAATTGCCTCAATAGATCTCATGATGATATGCTCTCTTTGCCTTGTTACCATGATAAAAGTGCTTCTATTTCCTCTAGTTCTTGTGTTGCTAACCATGTAGAGGAAAACGAAGATTCTATTTGCAAAGACAAGATCTTCAATGAAGCTTCAAATAATTCATCATCATCATCTCATGGTACCCACCTATGCCTTATGGATAGGGATTCAAAGGCATCTCCTACTTTGGAACCCAATACCTCTTGTGATGATGAGGATTAGGATAATGAGGAATAAGAGTTAGATGTTGATGATTTATATGAAAAGGGTGAGATGGTTTATCATGCTCTTGTTAAGAATAATATTGCTTGCTCTAACTTCGTTGAAATCTTGGACTTTGCTATTAAGAGCAAAGAACATATTGATAAGTTAGAAGCAAAGTTGAGGAGCATGAGAACACCATTGATAAAATGAGTAGCTTTGAGCCTGAGTATGCTAATCAAATTGCACATCTAAATGAAGATCTTGAAGAGGAACAAATCACTAGGAATCTCTTGAGGAGACTTTTGCTCCAGAGTTGTCTAGAGTGAAGGAATCTCATGATAGAGATCTTGAGGTGGCAAGTGATCTCAAAAGTAAAAATGATGGGTTTCAAGTTGCTTATGCTAAACTCCTTGAGGATTTTGAGCACCTAAAAAATGGCTCTAGGGTCATCAAGGGCGAGCTCATCAAACTCACCGAGTCACATGAGAAACTTAAAGCCTCTTACTCAAAAGAGCCTTCAAAGTTTCCCTCACCTCTTACAATTAATTATGATGCTTGTGCTACTAACTCTATTTCTTGTGAAGCATCTATTTTGAAGGAGAATGTTGAGCTAAATACTCAACTTGCTTTGCTAACTAGCAAGTATGGGATCTTGGAAGAAAGTCATGGTAAGCTATCAAGATCTCATGAGGATCTTCTAGCCTCCCATGATAGGCTAAAATTAGCTCATGAGGCTATTATGTCAAAGGTAACATCTAATGAGCCTCATGTGGACATTAGCACTACTTCTACTCCAAATGTCATATTTCCATGTGCTAGTCCTTGTAATTCATCCACTCATGCCATTGCTACATCTTGTGATGAATTACTTTTCGTCCCTTGTTGTTCTAACAATGTAGCATCCACTTCCTATAGTATTGTTGTTCACACTAACCATTTAGAGGAAATTAAAGAGCTCAAGGGTCAAGTCACTTCTTTCAAGAATGACTTGAAAAAGGGTCATGAAGGCAATAGCACACTCAACAAGATCCCGAGTGTGCAAAAATCCCCCAATGATAAGAGTGGGCTTGGATTCAAATCCAATGTCAAGAACAAACCCACTATGAAGAAGAAGTCCAAGAGCAACAATAAGAAGGGCCAAGAACAATTCAAGAATTTGGCCAAGATTGTTTGTTTAAGTGCAAAATTGAAGGGCACCATGTTAGATCTTTCCCTTTGAAGAATAAGTCTCTTGGTGAGAAGCAAAAAAGGGAAGCGACCCCTAGTTCAAGGTCATGGCCTATCTCAAGTTGGAGAATGGCCACTTCCCAAGAAGATTCAAGCTAATGCTCCCATTATGGACAAAATCAAGTGAAAAGAATGGGAAGAGAAGAACTTGCTACATTTTCTGTGATAAAGGGCACATTTCTTCCTCATGCACCATTGGTAACTCCTCATACAATCCTATCATGATTTATGATGCTTATTCCCTTCATAAGGATGCAGTTGGCAATGTGTTTGCCAAATATGTTTGTGCTCAAAGTTGTGTCAAGAAAAGAACCATTTGGGTTGCCAATCCTATTGTGACTAACTTCTTAGGACCCAACTTGGTTGGGGACCATCAAGCTAAAACTTGATCAATAGGTGTTTGTTGGAGGGAATTGGAGACTTGGCTACATCATGAAAAATTAAGGGAACTTCAATTATACTCTCTCAAAGCCAAGTCATTTATATTCTCATATCTCTATCATATATCCGTTGCTCCTCCTTGCGGTAACATGTTCTCAACTCTTTTACATTGAAAGTTACTTGCCCCTTGTGCATGTGTTAGTTTTGTACCTTGCATGTGTTTTGTATATCTTGTGCTTCCTACTTTCTTAACTTGAGAAATCAAGCTTGTGTATGTTGTCTTGCACACCATGTATGTGTTTTATGTTTGAGCCTATTACATCTTGTTCATATTTGAATTGGCTCTTGTGGAAGATTAAGGGACTATCCCATTTTGGGGGGAGTATGTTGTCCTTTGGGGCACCTCACAATCCTAAATCTGTGTACATAAGGAATACCACCTAGTATTGATAGTGCAATATTATCTAGTCTCTATGTGGTATGTTTCTCATGAGAAATTCAAGTTCTATAATGTCCATTAATCATCTCTATTTGGATCCTTTTGCATCATGTCGATATTTATGGTTTATCACATTATGGGGGAGTCATATGCTTAGTGCATATTACAAGCCTAGAAAATGTGAATATTCGAGGTGGTGTCACTTAGAATTGATATTGATAATTATCTAGCTCCTATGTGACACATTTTCTCAAACAAGTTCAAAATTCCTTGAATACATTATTTCTCATCTTTTGGATCTTGTTTGTGTGAGATCTTCTTGGTATGTGTTTCCTCATATTTGGACATCTATATCCTCCATGGAAACCATTTTCTTCAAGTTACTCTAATCATTAATGATTGTGTAGCTATTTGGAGCTATCAAGATTCTCTTCCTAAGCATCTAGCGTAATTCTTATATATTGCCATATTCTTATGTTATAAATATGATCTTGGATATCCTTGTAAGCTACCTCGGGAAATTATCTCTCTACTTCTTGTCATTGGACAATTTGTACACCGTATTTGGTAGAACTTATTGATCATATTCACATTGGTTTTTGAGTGTTTACGTTGGTCCCAAGTTTTCCTTCCTACTTTTGGATCTATTGATTTAATTGGTATTCTCGTATGTGTTACTTAATTTAGGTTATAGTGATGATCCCATTTGTGTGCATTTTGCATACAAAACCAAAATTCGACATAATGCACTATTCATGGGGGAGCTCTCATATATTATTTAGAACACTCCTTTATGTTTCTTGCTTTGATCCATATTGTGCTTTACGTTCTTGGAAGATTGATCTTTTTGTTTTGATATTTTGTGCCATCATGAAAAGTGTTGAGAGTTTGGTTTAATTGTTGGAACCTTACTCTTTTTGGGAGTTGGCTTTGTCTCATTCCTTGTTTCGTGTTTTGACCTTTTAGAATGAGATAAATCCTTGAGCATTTGTATTTATTTATCCGTTTTGCTCTTTGGCTTTTGCCACGTTCATTTGTTGAACTTGGGTCTATTATGTGTTGATTTGGTCCTTGATACAATTTGGACACCTTTTGTCGTGTCACACTCTTGTGTGTACCATCTTGGTTTACTTTGTGTTTTGTTCAAATTGTATATCCTTGTTGGTTCTTCAAAGCCTTGTGCATGCATATTTACTACATGTTTATATTATGGCATGCTCTCTTTCTTTGATCCAATATATAAGGGAAACTCCACCAAATCCCATCGGCTAAGATGTGCATGAAATTCAATTTCATATCAATATGCACATATTTATGTGAAGTCTCTCCTATGTATTGTAGTTTATCTAACTACTTTGGACCCAATGAGTTTTGGGACCATTGTGTACTTGAATGTGTTATAGGTACATTGGAGATTCAATGGATGCTTGTCATAATAATAAGAAGATGTGGGGACTAAATGATAATTGGAAGCAAGCTAGGATGATCAACAAACTCATATGTACTTCATCCTACCAATGGTATCTCGGTAACAAGTATCTCTCTCATGCATACTTTTCTAGCATCCAACCTTTGTGGTTGCATCATGGCATGATTTACTTCTGTTGCTTTTATTGCGGTTCTTGCAAGATTTTATTGTATCATCCTTATTGTTATAAAAATCATGAGATGAATGCATAATTTGGGGAGTATATAAAAATCATGTCTATGATTCACCAATCCCACATATGCCAATCTAGCAATTCTATTTCCAATCATTTCCTCAATTCCTCTCATGTACTATATGGATGAATTTGCAAGGTTTATTTGTTCTTTATGATACTTGTTGCCTTTCGCAATGCATTCCAACTATCTCTTGTTCCCTTTTGATAATTGTGATGTATTGGTTGGTGTTTTAAGGTCATTGATGTTCAATAATATAAATTTGAGCCTTTGTCCATGCTTTCTAGCAAAAACCTTATTGGCATTATCTATGAATTTTGTTTGGATATCTTGTTCATTCTTGAGTATCCATTTTGTGTGTACATGTTTCTTTGTGGATGTATATCTTGGTGATTGTTGTCTACCCAGAAACTTATACACATGATTATGGCTAAAATCTCTAGTTGATTTCCTTTTTCTTTGGAGTCCACCTTGTGCTCCTATTTATTCTTTGGTGCCTCCAAAAGTTTTGCTTTGAGTGCTTAACCTTTTCATTTGCATCTTTTGGCACTCGTTGGTGTTAAGAAAGTTGATCTCTCATGCCTTTGTGTTGTTATGTAACTTTGGTGAGCAAGGATACCATGTTTATGCACTTTGCATTCAAAGCAATTATTATATTTGGTGCATAAACCTTGGGGAGCTTTCCTAATTTTCCTAAGAACACACATTTGTCTTCTTGTTCTTGTTTGGTGTTTTGTTTGATTATGGGGAGTTAGGATTCCATAATTTGTGCACTTTGTTGTGCATGAACCTTGGGGACCTTCCTATTTTCATCTAAACACCCATTTGCTCTCATCATAATATCCTCTCTCTTGCTTGTGCTCGTAGCTTAAATGATATTAAGGGAACAAGGATGCCATGTTATGCATATTGTATTCAAACACAAATTATAATTTGTTCACAAACCTTGGGGAGTCTACTCATATTATTTAAATCACTCTCATGTCGATCTTATCAAAATATATATCTTTCTTTTGGTATCTTCCTTTTGTGAAGGTGATTCTTTGGATCTTTTTATTGCTTGCTTCATTCGTTGATGCTTCTTCACCATTTTATTTCTTTGCAATCTTTGGATCCTTTGTTTAGTTTGATTTCCTCTTGGTATTCTTCATTGGATACGTGCATTTGATTCTACTCATATTATGAGAAATGCACACCATGTGTAGGAACTCTCACTAAATTGGCCTTCTAAAGTTTTCACCCATTTCGGCAATCGATGCCAATGGGGGAGAAGTTTTAGGGAAATTGGTTGTGTCTTTTGAGTGTTGTACTTAAACACTTGCCTCGTGTGCTTTGCATCTTAGTGTGTTGCATGGCATCTTGAATATATAGAGAAAACTCCACCACCGGTAATGGTTGGCAATATATGCAATGAAATTCAAGTTCATCCACACGTGCATAGATTGTGGGGGGAGTTTTCTCTATATTGTAGTTGTACTAACATCACATACTTGTGTTATATTTGATGTTAGCACAACGTTTTGTTTGGTTAATTCCTTATATAAACCCTCTAAAAGGGATTGTCATCAATTACCAAAATGGGGGAGATTGAAAGTGCATGTGTGCCCACATGAGTGGTTTTGGTAATTAATGACAATCTTTATGGACTTATGTTTGCATTGAGTTTTACCTGTAGGATTTGTCCATAGGCAATGCTTGAACTATATGTTGGCTTCAAGGTTGGAAGAAGAAGAAAGTGAAGAAGATTAAGTGTTGACCAAGGTTTCAATGAGTGATCCGGAGATTGGTCAAGTGAGAGTTGAGCCTATAGCAAGTGTGTCTTGAAGACTAAAGTTGGAGTGATATCTCTTTTGTACCTTCAAGACACCAACATAATGATGTGCAAGTTTAAGATAAGCCATCTCAAATATATCATTTGCTTGAAGCTTGCCATCCTATGGTGATCATGGATATGGGAAGATGATATGCCCAAAAGAGAAGCTCTACCATAGTGGAGTATGGGGAGTAATCGGCAAGTCTTCACCAAGCTAGTGCAATCAAGAAAGGTGTTCCATCTTGAGGTGGACAAGATCGTCATCATAAAGCTCAAGTGGAATACGTGCAAGGCAAAGGTATGTTCTTGATAGGGTTTCCTTCTTATTGGTCTCGTGGTGTTAGTTCAAGAGACCGGTTTATAGGATAGATAACCGTACTATCAAGAGGGGCTCCCGAGTGAGTAACTTGATCATATCCTTCAGAGAGAGCTCAAACCTTTGCATACTTGGCATCATATTTCTTGGTTCTTATTTGTTTCTTATCCATGAGGGGATTTTGATCTTGTGTTGATCTTCATGACAAGCTCAAGTTCATCGAAAACGGATTCCATATGCATTCTCTATTGCGTTTTCGATATTAGAGGTTTTACCGGTTTGTATTTTATAGAAAGGTTAACCCTTTCGTAATTTCGTTCTATCCTCCCTTGATGGACTATGATGGTTCCCTGCATGATCTTATAGAGCTTTCTGTTCTCTCTAAAACGAGCCCAAGATCATCAAAATCGGAGTCCGGATGAAAAAGTTATGGTTATTTTCGCATTGTTGTTTCTGTCAGTTTTGCCTTGGCCAGAATGTCTGGGGTGAATACGCCAGACACTCTAGTGTCGCGCAGAAATCTCAGATTTCAGTTATGTGGTTGCCATTCAGATATCTAAATCGGTTACCAACAGGAAACTGGCCGGAATGTCCAGCCCGTGCGCTCTAGAGCTGTAACAGTTGGATTTTGGAGGACCTATATAAGGGGATCTTCTTCCCCAATCGTTACCTAATCATTCTTGCAAGTTTTCCCCTCCATTGTTGACCTTCTTGAGCTTGCTTCCCCTCAATCCCTCCTATGATTCTTGCATACTCTTGAGGGATTTGAAAGAGGAGATCTAGATCTACAACCCCACCAATCAATCTCTCCTCTAATTGAGGGGAACATCTTGGGATCTAGATCTTGGAGTCTTCTGTGGATTCCTCCATTTTTCTTCCTCTCTTATTCCCCCATAAGCTTTTGTAACTTTGGTGGAATTTGGAAGAGAAGGACTTGAGCACTTCATGTGTTCTTGCCATTGCATTTGGTGCATCGGTTTGAGTTCCCGGTGAGGATTCGATTGGGTGAAAGGTGAGAAACTTTTTACTCTTGGGCTCTTGGAACCCTAGACGGTTTGGTTGCATTGCAGGTTTATGGATTTCTTGAGGCCTCCAATTAAGTTGTGGAGATTTCCCCAAGCTTGTTTGTTGGGATCCTCCAATTGAGTTGTGGAGAAGTGCCCAAACCTTATGAGAGGTTCCGGATGGCCACCGACTAGTGCACCGATAGTGGAAGTGTGGATTGATCCCGTGGGGGTGAGATTCACCGGAGAACAAGGGAGGCCTTTTATGGCATTGGTGGTTTGAAACCACCCCCTCTCCAAACGAGACATATTCCATTGTTGGGAGGAACTCTGTAAAACATCATCGTCTCCACGTGCCTCAGTTATTTCTATACCCGAGCTCTTACTTATGTACCTTACTTTGTGATAGCCTTTGTGCATGAAGTCTATATCTTGCTATTGTAGGGTTTCGTAGCATGGAAAACAAAAATTTTCTACCACATACAAACAAACAAGCCAAGATCTATCTACTAGATTGTAGCAACAAGTCGATGGAATAACTCACCCTTGAAGATTCCAAAGTGTTTAACGAGAGCAGATTCTCGTGGGTGATGTAGTCGTACTCTTTCCGATCTCAAGATCGCGTAGACGATCCTTCCGGCGCCGCGTTCCGGCAGCGCTCCCGCAGTCGGTCACACGTTCGGTACTCGACGAAGACCTTCCTCTCCCTTGTTCCAGCAGGCAGAGGAGGTTGTAGCACTCTCCTCGCGATTCCGACAGCACAACGGCGTGGTACCGGAAGTAGAGGGGAGATCTCGCAGGGCTTCGCCTTAAGCCGGAGCGAGTATGGTGGAGTATGAGAGGGCTCCTCGGCGATCTAGGTTTTAGATACACCAAGGATGAGGTGCTAGAGCCGGCGGCTAGGGTTTGGGGCATCCCAAGTCGGCGGCTAGGGCACCCCTAGGAGGTGGCGGCAGCAGCAGGAGGTGGTGGCGCCAATCTAGGGTTTTGGAGGAGAGGTACTTGTGTGCTAGGAGGGGCAGCCCTGCCCCTCCCTTTATAGGTGGGAGGCGCGGCCAAGGGGAGGGGAGTCCCTCCCCAACTCGGCTTGGAGGTGGGCCGGCGGTTGGAGGAGGGAATCCCTCCCCAACTCGGTTTCCCACTCCTCCTCCTCTTTCCAAAACTTGCCGTTTGACTTTCAAACTAGCCGTTTGACTTTTCAAATTAGGATTTAAATAAACCCTTTATTTTGGACAGCAAAGACACCTAGTACATGATGCAATCATTCCAACTTACAATTACACATTCATGTACCCTTCCCCCTCCGGAGTGCCGGACATTCCGGAACCTTCTAGAATGTTCCCGATGAAAACATCGGAACCATTCCCCAACTCCGAAACAGGACTTTCCTTATATGAATCTTATTCTCCGGACCATTCCGGATCTCCTCGTGATATCCCGAATCCCATTCGAGACTCCGAACAACATTCGGACTCTTTCTCATCATTCCATAACTACTCAAACAACGTCGAATCCTTAAGTGTGTCTCCCTACGGTTCGTGAATTATGCGGACATGATCGAGACACTTCTCCGACCAATAACCAATAGAGGAATCTGGAAATTCATATGGCTCCCACATATTTCTACGATTACTTTGTGATCGAATGAACCACTTACATACGATATCAATTTCCCTTTGTCTCACGATAGTTTACTTATCCGAGGTTATGATCGTCGGTATCTCTGCATACCTAGTTCAACCTCGTTACTGATAAGTACTCTTTTCTCGTTCCCATGATATGTGATCCCTTGTGAGCCAGTCACATGCTTGCAAGCTAATTGGATGACATTTCACCGAGAGGGCCCAGAGTATATCTATCCGTCATATGGATGGACAAATCCCACTCTTGATCCATGTGTTTCAACCAATACTTTCTGAACACTCAATGACACCTTTATAGCCACCCAGTTACGATGTGGTGTTTGATGTCATCAAAGCATCCATCCGGCAAAGGTGATATGCATGATCTCATGGTCGAAGGAATTAGATAACTATGTATCAGAAAGCATATAGCAATTGAACTATTAAAATGACTTGATCTTTATGCTACGCTTATCTATAGGAGTATGTCCACCATATCATTCTCCTAACGATATGATCTTGTTGTTAATAACATCTCAATGTTCATGATAGGGAAACCACAATCATCTATTAACCAACAAGCTAGTATTATACAAAGGCTTTACTAGGGACTTCAAATTAAGTTTACAAATCACACAAGTATTAATGTTTCCTTGTTAATACTATTATAGCATGAATGTAAACATTTATCATAAACACAAAGATATAATAATAACTATATTTATTATTGCCTCTAGGGCATATCTCCAACAGTCTCCCACTTGCACTAGAGTCATCTAATCTAGATTACATGGTAATATACCGAACACCCATGGCAGTTTGGTGCTGGTCATGTTTTGCCCTCGGGAGAGGTTTAGTCAACGGATCCGCCACATTCAGATCTGTGTGTACTTTGCAAATCTTTATATCCCCATCTTGGATATGTTCTCGAATAGCGTGAAAACGTAGATTGATGTGCTTCAGCTTCTTGTGTGACCTTGGTTCTTGCGCATTGGCTATGGCGCCCATGTTATCACAGTAGATAGACATTGGGTCCAGCGCACTAGGAACCACACCCAGCTCTGTAATGAACTCTTTCATCCATATCGCTTCTTGTGAAGCCTCCGAAGCAGCCATGTATTCCGATTCAGTTGAAGATCTCGCCACAACGCTTTGCTTTGCACTCCTCCAGCTAACTGCTGCACCATTCAAAATAAATACGTATCCAGATTGTGATTTAGAATCATCCGGATCGGTGTTCCAACTAGCGTCGGTGTAACCATTAACAACGAGCTGTTCATCACCTCCATAAGAAAGAACCATATCCTTAGTTCTTCTCAAGTACTTAAGGATGTTTTTGACCGTTGTCCAATGATCCACTCCTGGATCACTTTGATATCTGCTAGTCAAACTAACAGCATATGCAATGTCGGGTCTAGTACATAGCATGGCATACATTAGAGATCCTATGGCTGAGGCATAGGGAGTCTTACTCATCCTTTCTCTATCTTCTGCCGATGTCAGACTTTGAGTTTTACTCAAGGTCGTATTGGGAAACATGGGCAAGAACCCTCTCTTGCTATCTTCCATTCCAAACCTCTTTAGAACTTTGTCCAAATATGTACTTTGTGACAATGATATTTGGCGTTTTGATCTATCTCTATAAATCTTTATGCCTAATATGTAAGCTGCTTCGCCAAGATCCTTCATTGAAAAACTATTATTCAAATATTCTTTGACACTATTAAGAAGGTCTACATCATTCCCAATCAACAATATGTCATCCACATATAGTATTAAGAATGCTACAGAGCTCCCACTCACTTTCTTGTAAATACAAGCTTCTCCATAAGTTTGTATAAAACCAAAACTTTTGATTACCTTATCAAAACGTTGATTCCAACTTCGGGATGCTTGCTTCAATCCATAGATGGACCGTTGAAGTTTGCATACCTTGTTAGCATCTTTAGGATCGACAAAACCTTTGGGTTGCATCATATACAACTCTTCATCAATGTCACCATTGAGGAATGCTGTTTTGACATCCATCTGCCATATCTCATAATTGTAATATGCAGCGATTGCTAACATAATCCTTACAGACTTTAGCTTCGCTACTGGTGAGAAAGTCTCATCGTAGTCAACTCCTTGAATTTGTCGAAACCCTTTTGCGACAAGTCGAGCTTTATAGACAGTTACATTACCATCAGCATCTGTTTTTTTCTTGAAGATCCATTTGTTCTCGACAGCCTTCCGGCCATCCGGTAAGTCCACCAAAGTCCATACTTGGTTTTTGTACATGGATCCAATCTCGGATTTCATGGCTTCCTGCCATTTATTGGAATCTGGGCTCATCATCGCTTCCTCATATGTCTCAGGGTCATCGGTGTTGTCCACCAACATGACACTCATAACGGGATCATACCAATCTGGAGTGGTACGAGTTCTCGTTGACCTGCGAGGCTCTATAGCAACTTCGACCGAAGTTTCATGATCATCATCATTAGCTTCCTCTCTAATTGGTGCAGGCACCACAGGAACTTCTTCCGGCGCTGCGCTACTCGCAATTTCGAGAGAAGGTTCGACAACCTCGTCGAGTTCTACTTTCCTTACAGTCAATTCTTTCGAGAGAAATTCCTTCTCTAGAAAGGATCCATTCTTGGCAACGAAGATTTTGCCTTCGGATCTATGATAGAAAGTATACCCAATAGTTTCCTTCGGGTATCCTATGAAGACGCATTTTTCCGCTTTGGGTTCAAGCTTGTCCGGCTGTAACTTCTTTACATAGGCTTCGCATCCCCAAACTTTAAGGAACGATAATTTAGGTTTCTTCCCAAACCATAATTCATACGGTGTCGTTTTAACGGATTTAGACGGTGCCCTATTTAAAGTGAATGCGGCTGTTTCTAATGCATAACCCCAAAATGATAGCGGCAAATCTGTAAGTGACATCATAGAACGAACCATATCTAAGAGAGTTCGATTACGATGTTCAGACACACCATTACGCTGTGGTGTTCCCGGCGGTGTCAATTGTGAAAGTATTCCGCATTTCTTCAAATGCTCGCCAAACTCGTAACTTAGATATTCACCTCCATGATCAGAATGTAGAAATTTAATCTTCTTGTTACGTTGATTCTCTACCTCACTTTGAAACTCCTTAAACTTCTCGAAAGTTTCGGACTTACGTTTCATGAAATAGATATACCCATGTCTACTCAAGTCATCCGTGAAGGTAAGAACATAACGATAACCACCGCGCGATGCTACACTCATTGGACCACACACATCGGTATGTATGATTTCCAATAAGTTCGTAGCTCGCTCCATCATACCAGAAAATGGAGTCTTAGTCATTTTGCCCATCAGACATGCTTCGCATCTTTCAAGTGATTCAAAATCAAGTGATTCAAGAAGTCCATCGGAATGGAGTTTCTTCATACGCTTCACTCCAATGTGACCAAGACGACAGTGCCACATATAGGTCGAGTTATCGCTTGATTTCAAACGTTTAGCTTCAATGTTATTAATATGTGTATTTCCACCATCGAGATTCAAAAAGAATAGACCATCTATCAAAGGTGCATGTGCATAAAACATATTACTCATATAAATCGAACAACCATTATTCTCGGATTTAAACAAGTAACCGTCTCGCAATAAACAAGATCCCGATATAATGTTCATGCTCAACGCAGGCACCAAATAACAATTATTTAAGTATAAAACTAATCCCGATGGTAGATGAAGGGGTAGCGTGCCGACCGCGATCACATCAACCTTTGATCCGTTTCCCACGCGCATCGTCACCTCGTTCTTCACTAGCTTCCGTTTATTCTGCAGCTCCTGTTTCGAGTTACAAATATGAGCAACCGAACCAGTATCAAATACCCAGGCACTACTACGAATACTAGTGAGATACACATCAATAACATGTATATCAGATATACCTTTCTTCTTGATGTTGCCGTTCTTCAAATCTGCCAAGTACTTTGGGCAATTCCGCTTCCAGTGACCTTCTCCTTTGCAGTAAAAGCACTCAGTATCAGGCTTGGGTCCAGCCTTGGTCTTCTTCGTCGGTGTGGCAACTTTCTTGCCACCCTTCTTGAAGTGTCCCTTCTGCTTAGACTTGCCTTTCTTGAATTTGGTGGTCTTATTGACCAACAACACTTGGTGCTCTTTCTTGATCTCCACTTCTGCAGACTTTAACATAGCAAACAGTTCTGGCAACTGCTTGTTCATGTTCTGCATGTTGTAGTTCATCACAAAGTTCTTGTAACTTGGTGGTAGTGATTGGAGGACACGGTAAATCCCCAAAGCATTAGGAATCACTATACCCAAGCTTTGAAGTTTGTTTGCGTGCCCAGACATCTTAAGCACATGCTCACTGACGGAGCTGCCCTCTTCCATCTTGCAGTTAAAGAACTTTTCAGAAGCCTCATAACTCTCAATCGCCGCGTGAGTCTCAAAGATCAATTTGAGATCACGGACAATATCATGTGGGTCTGAATTCTCAAACCTTTTCTGAAGCTCCGATTCTAAACCATACAAGATAACACACTGAACTATGGAGTACTGATTCTTCCGAGCAAGGTAAACATTCTTTACTTCATCGGTAGCATCAGCTGCAGGTGGGTCACCCAGCGGTGCATCTAGCACATAGGTCAAATTACCAGCTGTGAGGACAATCCTCAAATTGCGGAACCAATCCGCAAAGTTGCTTCCATTGTTTTTCAACTTTTCTTTCTCTAGGAACGCATTAAAATTGATGGTAGGGGCTGCCATTGATCTACAACATATTTGCAATAGTTTAGACTAAGTTTATGACAAATTGAGTTCAAATTAATAATAAAGTTTAATCTAGGTGAACTCCCACTCAAAACAACATCCCTCACATTGTTTTAGTGATCACATGAACCAAATCCACTATATCAAAACCGATCATCACGAGAGTTGATATAGTTTCAGTGGCGAACAATCGACATGTTCATCATATTTACTATATGATTCATGTTTTACCTTTCGGTGATTCGTGTTCCTGAGACCATGTCTGTACATGCTAGGCTCGTCAAGATCAAACCTTAGCCACCGCATAAGCAAATCTGGCTTGCTTACGTTGTATTCACTCGCGGAATCTAACACACCCGATCATCACGTGGTGCTTCAAAACAACAAGCTTTAGCAACGGTGCATACTAAGGGTGAACACTTTAGAACTTGAAATTTATGTGCATGAGGGATCATCTTATAATGCTATCGTCGTCTACTAAGCAATACAAGATGCATAAAGGATTAACATCACATGCAATTCATAATATGTGATATGATATGGCCTTTCTTCTTTGTGCTTCCGATCTCCATCTTCAAGCACGAACATGATCTCCATCATCACCGGTGTAGCATCAAGGTCAATGACGCTTCTTCATGGTTGTCGTCCACCGGCTTCAACTATTACAACTACTTTGAATAGACACGGGGGTCTTAACATAAATTAAAGACAACCATATGGCTCCTGCCGGTTGCCAACTTATAATAAGGAACATTGCATACATCAAATATAATCACAATCATGGCCATATCACATCACTGCACACCCCTGCAAAACAAAGTTAGACGCCTCTACTTTTTTGCATATTTTACGTGGTTTGGGGCTTTCAATAAGTGTCGTTCTAACTTACGAACAAGAACCACAACATTGATACTAGTATTGTTAATCACCCGTTGTAAATTGGATCTCCACTATGCTAGGAGAAAAAGGCACCCGCAAAGCCACTTATGCAATACGAGTTGCATGTCAAGCGTGGAGCAAGTCTCATGAACGATGTCATGTAAGGTTAGCCCAGGCCGCTTCATCCCAACATCCCGCAAGATGCAAAGTACACAAGAAGCAATCGACAATAAAATCATCAATGCCCACAATGACCATTGTGTTCTACTCGTGCAACAGATCTACATATAGACACGACTCTGATACCACTGTAGGGTTTCGTAGCATGGAAAAAAAAAATTCTACCGCATACAAACAAACAAGCCAAGATCTATCTACTAGATTGTAGCAACGAGTCGATGGAATAACTCACCCTCGAAGATTCCAAAGTGTTTAACGAGAGCAGATTCTCGTGGGTGATGTAGTCGTACTCTTTCTGATCTCAAGATCGCGTAGACGATCCTTCCGGCGCCGCGTTCCGGCAGCGCTCCCGCAGTCGGTCACACGTTCGGTACTCGACGAAGACCTTCCTCTCCCTTCTTCCAGCAGGCAGCGGAGGTTGTAGCACTCTCCTCGCGATTCCGGCAGCACAACGGCGTGGTACCGGAAGTAGAGGGGAGATCTCGCAGGGCTTCGCCTTAAGCCGGAGCGAGTATGGTGGAGTATGAGAGGGCTCCTCGGCGATCTAGGTTTTAGATACACCAAGGAGGAGGTGCTAGAGCCGGCGGCTAGGGTTTGGGGCACCCCAAGTCGGCGGCTAGGGCAACCCTAGGAGGTGGCGGCAGCAGCAGGAGGTGGTGGCGCCAATCTAGGGTTTTGGAGGAGAGGTACTTGTGTGCTAGGAGGGGCAGCCCTGCCCCTCCCTTTATAGGTGGGAGGCGCGGCCAAGGGGAGGGGAGTCCCTCCCCAACCCGGCTTGGAGGTGGGCCGGCGGTTGGAGGAGGGAATCCCTCCCCAACTCGGTTTCCCACTCCTCCTCCTCTTTCCAAAACTTGCCGTTTGACTTTCAAACTAGCCGTTTGACTTTTCAAATTAGGATTTAAATAAACCCTTTATTTTGGACAGCAAAGACACCTAGTACATGATGCAATCATTCCAACTTACAATGACACATTCATGTACCCTTCCCCCTCCGGAGTGCCGGACATTCTGGAACCTTCTAGAATGTTCCCGATGAAAACATCGGAACCATTCCCTAACTCCGAAACGGGACTTTCCTTATATGAATCTTATTCTCCGGACCATTCCGGATCTCCTCGTGATATCCCGAATCCCATTCGAGACTCCGAACAACATTCGGACTCTTTCTCATCATTCCATAACTACTCAAACAACGTCGAATCCTTAAGTGTGTCTCCCTACGGTTCGTGAATTATGCGGACATGATCGAGACACTTCTCCGACCAATAACCAATAGAGGAATCTGGAAATTCATATGGCTCCCACATATTTCTACGATTACTTTGCGATCGAATGAACCACTTATATACGATATCAATTTCCCTTTGTCTCACGATAGTTTACTTATCCGAGGTTATGATCGTCGGTATCTCTGCATACCTAGTTCAACCTCGTTACTGATAAGTACTCTTTTCTCGTTCCCGTGATATGTGATCCCTTGTGAGCCAGTCACATGCTTGCAAGCTAATTGGATGACATTTCACCGAGAGGGCCCAGAGTATATCTATCCGTCATATGGATGGACAAATCCCACTCTTGATCCATGTGTTTCAACCAATACTTTCTGAACACTCAATGACACCTTTATAGCCACCCAGTTACGGTGTGGTGTTTGATGTCATCAAAGCATCCATCCGGCAAAGGTGATATGCATGATCTCATGGTCGAAGGAATTAGATAACTATGTATCAGAAAGCATATAGCAATTGAACTATTAAAATGACTTGATCTTTATGCTACGCTTATCTATAGGAGTATGTCCACCATATCATTCTCCTAACGATATGATCTTGTTGTTAATAACATCTCAATGTTCATGATAGGGAAACCACAATCATCTATTAACCAACAAGCTAGTATTATACAGAGGCTTTACTAGGGACTTCAAATTAAGTTTACAAATCACACAAGTATTAATGTTTCCTTGTTAATACTATTATAGCATGAATGTAAACATTTATCATAAACACAAAGATATAATAATAACTATATTTATTATTGCCTCTAGGGCATATCTCCAACAGCTATCACATAGTTGCTTGTCTTGCTTAGCATAAGTTGTTGGTGCACATAGGTGAACCCTAGTTGTTCTAGGTTTTATGCTTGACAAAGTAAACGCTAGTTTAATTCTGTCTTTATTAAGCCACTCTCGTAAAAGTTTTAAACCGCCTATTAACCCCCCTCTAGGCGACATCCTTGTCCTTTCACCGTTGTCGATCGGCCTCGTCGGCGTAATCAGTGGGTGGTCTCTAGTGTAGAATGGGTGCTCTCTACCTAAGGAGGGCCACGACAGTGTAATTTCACGCGGGGTCATTCGAAATCTAAGTGGGACAAGCAAAAAGAGTGGAGGAAAAAGGGAAATCGGTAGTGCGACTGGTAAATGTGGATTATGGCACATACAGGCGTCGCAAATCAAACGATAGCAGCGAAAAATGGCCACCATGGCAAAATGGTGCCGCGATAGCCCACCTGTTAGGCATCCAACTATTGTAGGTACTTTTCGCTTGTGCCGCCCCAAAAATCTATCGGGTATGGGGGTATTTCTGTAGTGGTGCTGATTGTGTGATCAGAACTAGGCTTTCTAGAGGTGGAAGAAGGTCCCCTCCTGGGTGCCCTTCTACCCCCTATTATAGGTGCCCCAGTCCTCTTCTCGCCTTAGGTGGGAAGGGTTCCCACATGGCGATCCCAGCGGGAGCATTTAGGGCACAAATGTCTTCTACTGTGGACCTGGTCTATCGCCAGGTTCCACGAGCATCTTGTTCTCTGCCTCCTACACCATCCTCTAACACAATGAAAAGGGGTGGTCCCCATTGGGAGCAGGTCCTGTTGGCCACTCCTTGCTTGAAGAAGAAGAAGATCCTATCCTTGAGCAGGGGTAGATCAGTGGTCACTTTCTGTCTCCTCCTAAACATGATGGCTCTTTCGCCTCAGTGTCCTTTGCATGATTTGTTCACGAGGTGCCTTTCCTTCTCCGAGAGCCACCTCTTGGAGATTGCTTAGAGAGATTTCGAGGCGCCTTTTTCTTGGAGATCGAGATCTACCTTGTAGAGAGGCCCAGTATTAAGTGGGCCATGGCACCCCAGTAACCACTGGTCTACATACTTGTTTTATTGTTTATCATAAAGTGGGTCGTGATGAATAATATACAGGAGTGTGTGGCGCCGCTTCACCAACGTCCGCACCCGATGTGGGGGTACGAGGGGCCTAGTGATACATCACTCTTACATTCCGCGGGACCGCTTAGGCCGTCTCTTGTGGCAAGGACGACGGTATTTGTGCACGGGGGAGGGGCGGCTGCCGGTGTTCCACCTGAGGTACGGATGCTCTGGGTAGATGAGGACTGCGAAGCGATCATCGCATCTTCCCTAGATTGTGATGAATGGGGGATCGAGGAGCATTGGAAGCCCCCAGGTGCATTCTTCATCGATGGAGGATCGCCTTCTCAGCTCTCTGTCGCTCCCCTATTATGACTCCATTGTACTTCCTTGGAAAAGAGCCTGCTGCCAGCCTTCCACCTAACCGGTGAACTCTGAATGTTGGTTCCTTACACCTGAGTAGGTGGTGTACTTCCTCGGAGAAGACATAATGGCCAACAACTTCTTCGTTAGGCCACAAGGATACTCCTCCCCTCATAATTGGCCTGGTGACAAAGGTACCATGGACGACAAAGAACCCTTCTCGGAGCTCTCATCAATGGAGGCTCGTAGTAAACGAGGCCGCAAGGGGTGATCATCGGGCCTAGTTCTCGGCGAGTCTTCGCGGATAGGGACGTGCCCCTTCCTTAAGAAAGGGAGTTGGTTCGTGGTGTACGACTTTTTGTGGTGATATCCCTCACATTTGATATCTCGCTAGTTCTATTAATGGGGCCTAAGTGCTTCTTCTTGCCTTTCAGTGAAGAAGCTCTGCCTTTATCCTCGTACATCCCTTCGATAGAGCACATCGCGAGGATGGCTGTCAGAACTATCTGCCAACTTCCTCGGGTGATGAGGCCACCAGGTCGGGGGCTCTAACCAGAGCATCACCGTTTCCCCTAATCCCTTGGCATTGTTTGAGTGACTTCTTTTGGGCTTATAGATCAGTTTCTACATCCCAAACCGGTGAAGCCCAAAAGAACTCTCCAGCTTAAGTCTAGCTTTTTTCCACCGAGAAGCAAGATCGCAGTACAAATCAAGAAACCGGCCTAGAAGTGTTTCCCGAGCTTCTGGCTCAACAACCCGAACTGGTATACCCAGTTGCCCCCGTATTCATTTCAATTTACAACAGATGCCACGGGAGAGATAACGCTTCAACCATAATAGAAAGGAAAAAAGTAAAACCAGAAAACTTTTTGTCACTGTGCCGAATCAAGCTCCTCACGCATCGAGACTATGGAGGCTTGCTAGGGTTCCTCGCTGTCCCGCGGCCGCTACCCCACCGCCATCCCCGCCAGCACCGCCACCGCCCTCGATGCTCGCTGGTGCCGTCCTCGCCTATCCACCTGCAGCAACCTCCAACACCCGCCTCTCCACCCGCTCAGGTCGTGGTGTCACAGTTGGCGTGTCTTCGGCCGCTCGATGATGTCCACCGCCTGGAGTTTCTACCAGATCTACATTAACTCAAACCTGTGCTGGCTCGTGTCTTTGACATCAAGTGGAAGAAGTAATGATCCACATATGTCTCTCTCGTTGCTGGAGGCTCGCATGTGTGCCGGCGGTAGTCTACTGATCCGTGGATTCATTGTTGCAACAAATGCAGCGGGTGATGTTTGGATGGTACCGTTGCATTCTCTAAATATTCTCTTCCTTTGCTTGTGGCATCATCTCTTATGCAACATCAAGGTTGTGATTGACTGAATTTGTGTCTGATTATTTATGTCAAGATTAGTTAGCCTTCAAAATCCAAGTGGATGGAACCCCATGCACACCATCTACTTCAGTTAGTGGTGTTGGGTAAACAACTCTTGCTTTCTGATTCATGTTTATAGAAAAATACTATCTTGTTGACTCTAGATATCCAAATAGAATTGGTTATCTCGCGCCATTTAAAGAACAACGCTACCATGTTCCGGAATTCCAAGGGGCACCTCCACAAAGCATGATGAAGAGATTCAACCATCTTCATTCCTGTCTACGAAATGCTGTCGAAACAACATTTGGCGTTCTGAAGAGGAAGTGGCGCATTCTACAAGGATTGCCACATTTTCACGATCCTCTGACGCAAACTAAGATCATCATCGTGTGCATGTGTTTACATAACTTCATCCGTGACAGTATATGATCAACATTTCCACAACTTTGAGCGAGGCCCATACATTTATGAGGATAGCGCGTCGTATATTGGTGCAATCGCTCCCTCTTCATCTGGCAGTGTCATGGATGCACTATAATAGAGTATCGCTGAAGGAATAGTAGCTTGAGATGTTATTTTTATTGTAATTTCAAAATCGCATGACATTTATTATTATTTTGGCATGTCCTGAATTATATTACAACACCATGTTATTTCTTTTATTTGTAACCCTATTTCTACTTATAACTAGCGTACGTACTATATATCGTTTTATTAAGTGGCCAGATCAAATCCAGGGGCATAACAAACATCTCACAACTCATTGCAGCACATAAGACAAAACAACATAAATCTAAAAGAAGTCTCCTGAGAGTTTCTTCAAACTTCTGCCCGCCGCAGTTTCTTCCCACCAGAATCTATAAGAAGGGTTATGCATAAGAAGAAGCCCAAAATAAGTCACCCTTTGTCTTTTATGGTGGAAATACGGGTTCTGTATCCGGTTACTGATGTGGCCGAGACGGTGCCGTGATGGTCGATACCTCCTCCCCCTGAGGCCACTGCACTGACCCTGGCCAGCCCTTTTGGGGGCTGGCGGGGTGCAGCCTCAGGCGAGAATGCCCTTATTTGGCCAAGATCATGAATCCCCTTCGGTAGGCGTCGCGATCCGGTCTCGGCTTGATGAGAACCTCCGCACTCGGTTCGCGGAGCTCGATCAGAAAGAGCAGGAGCTCAAGCACCGTGAGCAATTCTTGCATCGTCTGGGGGATGTACATGAGCGTCTTGTGGAGGATGAGTCCCCGGATAAACTCCAAGTAGACCGACCTCAACAATGAGACCGTGCTTCTTGGGTTCCGGGAGAATAGGGCCCACAAAGAAGAGTCTATGCTCCGAGCCACCCAAAGGTGTCAGGAGCAGCCCTCTACTTGGAAGCTATGGAGCTCCGTCATGCCGAGTTGTTGGCCGCTCAAGCTCAAGCCCTGGAGGAAGACCGTGTGCCAGGGCAATGGATGTTGTGGAGCAGAATCACCATTGGTCCATGGAACGTCAACGAGGAATTCAAGGTCAACCGGGAATTAAAAGATCAGCTTCGTGATGCCGAGCCCAGTCATAGTGGGAGTAACTTGGATAGTAACATAGTCCTACATGTATTGCCAACTAAGCATTTAGATGACATGGCATGCAATTGAATGATGAGAGAGAGCCTTATGGTAACTAGCTATGTTACCATAACTTTACACATCTCAAGACAAAATAAGTCTACATTGCAATAAATGAGACTTTGCATGATACCACATCTATGTTATTTTCCACTATGGAGGTAGTAACTTAGACTAGTAACATATGCATGTTACTACTCTAAGTTACTCCCCACTATGACTAGCCTGACAGGGATGAGCGTGAATCGGCCCTCCAAGCCCATCTCTCTACAACCTAGCAGGAACTGTTCATGAGGGCGCATGTAGCACAGGAGTTGACGCAGACGGTGGAGTAGCTGAACATGCTCACCGGGGATAAGACCTACAAACTTGTGAAGCTCTAGCATCGTGGCCATCAAGGCTTGGAGGACCAAAACAACTTCATCAGGTGGGTTGGGGAGGCGATGCGATCGGTATGCATGCAGCCCCTAATCACTACGACATGGCACTTTGAAGTGTCCCAAAATTACCTAAGTTTTTCACCCATTTCAGTAATCGATGCCAATGGGGGAGAAGTTTTAGGGAAATTGGTTGTGTGTTTTGAGTGTTTTACTTAAACACTTGCCTCGTGTGCTTTGCATCTTAGTGTGTTGCATGGCATCTTGAATATATAGAGAAAACTCCACCACCGGTAATGGTTGGCAATATATGCAATGAAATTCAAGTTCATCCACACGTGCATAGATTGTGGGGGAGTTTTCTCTATATTGTAGTTGTACTAACATCACATACTTGTGTTTTATTTGATGTTAGCACAACATTTTGTTTGGTTAATTCCTTATATAAACCCTCTCAAAGGGATGTCATCAATTACCAAAACGGGGGAGACTGAAAGAGCATGTGTGCCCCCATGAGTGGTTTTGGTAATTAATGACTATTTATGGACTTATGTTTGCATTGAGTTTTACCTGTAGGGTTTGTCCATAGGCAATGCTTGAACCATATGTTGGCTTCAAGGTTGGAAGAAGAAGAAAGCGAAGAAGATTAAGTGTTGACCAAGGTTTCAATGAGTGATCCGGAGATTGGTCAAGTGAGAGTTGATCCTATAGCAAGTGTGTCTTGAAGACTAAAGTTGGAGTGATATCTCTTATGTACCTTCATGACACCAACATAATGGTGTGCAAGTTTAAGATGAGCCATCTCGAAGAGATCATTTGCTTGAAGCCTGCCATCATATGGTGATCATGGATATGGGAAGATGATATTCCCAAAAGAGAAGCTCTACCATAGTGGAGTATGGTAAGCAATTGGCAAGTCTTTACCAAGCTAGCGCAATCAAGAAAGGTGTTCCATCTTGAGGTGGACAAGATCGTCATCATAAAGCTCAAGTGGAATACGTGCAAGGCAAAGGTATGTTCTTGATAGGGTTTTCCTTCTTATCGGTCTCGTGGTGTTAGTTTGAGAGACCGGTTTATAAGATAGATAGCCGTACTATCAAGAGGGGCTCCCGAGTAAGTAACTTGATCATATCCTTCGAAGAGAGCTCAAACCTTTGCATACTTGACATCATCTTTCTTGGTTCTTATTTGGTTCTTATCCATGAGGGGATTTTGATCTTGTGTTGATCTTCATGACAAGCTCAGGTTCATCGAAAACGGATTCCATATGCATTCTCTATTGCGTTTTCGATATTAGAGGTTTTACCGGTTTGTATTTTATAGATAGGTTAACCCTTTCGTAATTTGGTTCTATCCTCCCTTGCTGGACTATGATGGTTCCCTGCATGATCTTATAGAGCTTTCTGTCCTCTCTAAAACGAGCTCAAGATCATCAAAATCGGAGTCCGGATGCAAAAGTTATGGTTGTTTTCGTATTGTTGTTTCTGTCAGTTTTGTCTTGGCCGGAATGTCTGGGGTAAATACGCCGGACACTCCGGTGTCATGCAGAAATCTCAGATTTCAGTCACGTGGTCGCCATTCAGATGTCTAAATCGGTTACCAACCGGAAACTGGACGGAATGTCCGGCCCGTGCGCTCTAGAGCTGTAACGGTTGGATTTTGGAGGACCTATATAAGGGGATCTTCTTCCTCAATGGTTACCTAATCATTCTTGCAAGTTTTCCCCTCCATTGTTGACCTTCTTGAGCTTGCTTCCTCTCAATCCCTCCTATGATTCTTGCATACTCTTGAGGGATTTGAAAGAGGAGATCTAGATCTATAACCCCACCAATCAATCTCTCCTCTAATTGAGGGGAACATCTTGGGATCTAGATCTTGGAGTCTTCTGTGGATTCCTCCATTTTTCTTCCTCTCTTATTCCCCCATAAGATTTTGTAACTTTGGTGGAATTTGGGAGAGAAGGACTTGAGCACTTCGTGTGTTCTTGCCATTAAATTCGGTGCATCGGTTTGAGTTCTCGGTTAGGATTCGATTGGGTGAAAGGTGAGAAGCTTTTTACGTACTCTTGGGGTCTTGGAACACTAGACGGTTTGGTTGCATTGCAGGTTTATGGATTTCTTGAGGCCTCCAATTAAGTAGTGGAGATTTTCCCAAGCTTGTTTGTTGGGATCCTCCAATTGAGTTATGGAGAAGTGCCCCAACCTTATGAGAGGTTCCAGATTGCCACCGACCAATGCACCGATAGTGGAAGTGTGGGTCTATCCCGTGGGGGTGAGATTCACCGGAGAACAAGGGAGGCCTTTTGTGGCATTGGTGGTTTGAAACCACCCCCTCTCCAAACGAGACGTACTCCATTGTTTGGAGGAACTCGGTAAAACATCGTCGTCTCCGCGTGCCTCAGTTATATTTATACCCGAGCTCTTACTTATGTACCTTACTTTGTGATAGCCTTCGTGCTTCAAGTCTATATCTTGGTATCACATAGTTTCTTGTCTTTCTTAGCATAAGTTGTTGGTGCACATAGGTGAACCCTAGTTGTTCTAGGTTTTATGCTTGACAAAGTAAACGCTAGTTTAATTCCATCTTTATTAAGCCACTCTCATAAAAGTTTTAAACCGCCTATTAACCCCCCTCTAGGCGACATCCTTGTCCTTTCACCATTGTCGATCGGCCTCGTCGACGTAATCAGTGGGTGGTCTCTAGTGTAGAATGGGTGCTCTCTGCCAAAGGAGGGCCACGACAGTGTAATTTTAGGCGGGGCCATTCGTAATCTAAGTGGGACAAGCAAAAAGAGTGGAGGGAAAGGGAAATAGGTAGTGCGACTGGTAAATGTGGATTATGGCACATACAGGCGTCATGAATCAAACGACAGCAGCAAAAAACAGGCACCACGGCAAAATGGTGCCACGATAGCCCACCTGTCGGGCATCCAACTATTGTAGGTACTATTCGCTTGTGCCGCCCCAAAAATCTATCGGGTATGGGGGTATTTATGTAGTGGTGCTGATTGTGTGATCAGATATAGGGTTTCTAGAGGTGGAAGAAGGTCCCCTCCTAGGTGCCCTTCTACCCCTTGTTATAGGTGCCCCAGTCCTCTTCTCGCCTTAGGTGGGAAGGGTTCCCACATGGCGATCCCAGCGGGAGCATTTAGGGCACAAATGTCTTCTACTGTGGACCTGGTTTATCGCCAAGTGTCGCGAGCATCTTTTTCTCTGCCTCCTACACCCTCCTATGACGCAATGAAGAGGGGTGGTCCCCATTGGGAGCAGGTCCTATTGGCCACTCCTTGCTTGAAGAAGAAGAAGATCCTATCCTTGAGCAGGGGTAGATTAGTGGTCCCTTTCTGTCTCCTCCTAAACATGATGGCTCTTTCGCCTAAGTGTTCTTTGCGTGATTCGTTCACGAGGTGCCTTTCCTTCTCCAGGAGCCACCTCTTGGCGATTGCTTAGAGAGATTTTGAGGCGCCTTTTTCTTGGAGATCGAGATCTACCTTGTAGAGAGGCCCGGTAGTAAGTGGGCCATGGCACCCCGGTAACCACTGGTCTAGCATACTTGTTTTATTGTTTATCATAAAGTGGGTCGTGATGAATAATATAGAGGAGCGTGTGGCGCCGCTCCACCAACGGCCGCACCCGATGTGGGTGTACGAGGGGCCGAGTGATACATCCCTCTTACATTCCGCGGGACCGCTTAGGCCGTCTCTTGTGGCAAGGATGACGGTATTTGTGCGCGGGGGAGGGGCGGCTGCCGGTGTTCCACCTGAGGTACGTATGCTCTGGGTAGATGAGGACCGCGAAGCGATCATCGCATCTTCCCTAGATTGTGATGAATGGGGGATCGAGGAGCATTGGAAGCCCCCAGGTGCATTCTTCGCCGATGGAGGATCGCCTTCGCGGCTCTCTGTCGCTCCCCTATTATGACTCCATTGTACTTCCTTGGAAAAGAGCCTGCTGCCAGCCTTCCACCTAACCGGTGAACTCTGAATGTTGGTTCCTTACACCTAAGTAGGTGGTGTACTTCCTCGGAGAAGACATAATGGCCAACAACTTCTTCGTTAGGCCACAAGGAGACTCCTCCCCTCATAATTGGCCTGGTGACAAAGGTACCATGAACGACAAAGAACCCTTCTAAGAACTCTCATCAATGGAGGCTCGTAGTAAACGAGGCCGCAAGGGGTCATCATCGGGCCTAGTTCTCGGCGAGTCTTCACGGATAGGGATGGGCCCCTTCCTTAAGAAAGGGAGTTGGTTCCTGGTGTATGACTTTTTGTGGTGATATCCCGCACATTTGATATCTCGCTAGTTCTATTAATGGGGCCTAAGTGCTTCTTGTTGCCTTTCAGTGAAGAAGCTATGCCTTTATCCTCGGACATCCCTTCGACAAACCCCATCACGAGGATGGTTGTCGGGACTATCTGCCAACTTCCTCGGGTGACGAGGCCACCAGGTCGGGGGCTCTAACCAGGGCATCACCATTTCCCGCTAAGCCCTTGGCATTCTTTGAGTGACTTCTTTTGGGCTTATAGATCAGTTTCTACATCCAAAACCGGTGAAACCCAAAAGAACTCTCCAGCTTAAGTCCAGCTTTTTTCCACCGAGAAGCGAGATCGCAGTACAAATCAAGAAACTGATCTGGAAGTGTTTCCCGAGCTTCTGGCTCAACAATCCGAACCGGTATACCCAGTTTCCCCCGTATTCATTTCAATCTACAACAGATGCCACGAGCAGAGATAACGCTTCAACCATAATAGACAGGAAAAAAGTAAAACCAGAAAACTTTTCGTCACTGTGCGGAATCGAGCTCCTCACGCATCGAGACTATGGAGGCTTGCTAGGGTTCCTCGCTGTCCCGCGGCCGTTACCCCACCGCCATCCCTTCCGGTGCCGCCACCGCCCTCGACACTCGCTGGTGCCGTCCTCGCCTATCCACCTGTAGGAACCTCCGACACCCGCCTCTCCACCCGCTAAGCTCGTGGTGTCGCTGCCGGCATGTCTTCGGCCGCTCGATGATGTCCACCGCCTGGAGTTTCTACCGGATCTACATCAACTCAAACCTGTGCCGGCTCGTGTCTTTGACAGCAAGTGGAAGAAGTAATGATCCACATATGTCTCTCTCGTGGCTGGAGGCTCGCATGTGTGCCGGTGGTAGTCTACTGATTAGTGGATTCATTGTTGCAACAGATGCAACGGGTGATGTTTGGATGGTATCGTTGCCTTCTCTGAATATTCTCTTCCTTTGCTTGTGGCATCGTCTCTTATGCAACATCAAGGTTGTGATTGACTGAATTTGTGTCTGATTATTTATGTCAAGATTAGTTAGCCTTCAAAATCCGAGTGGATGGAACCCCATGCACACCATCTACTTCAGTTAGTGGTGTTGGGTAATCAGCTCTTGCTTTGTGATTGATATCTATAGAAAAATATTGTCTTGTTGACTCTAGATATCCAAATAGAATTGGTTATCTCGCCCCATTTAAAGAACAACGCTTCCATGTTCCGGAATTCCAAGGGGCACCTCCACAAAACATGACGAAGAGATTCAACCATCTTCATTCCTGTCTACGAAATGCTGTCGAAACAGCATTTGGCGTTCTGAAGAGGAAGTGGCGCATTCTGCAAGGATTGCTACATTTTTACGATCCTCTGACGCAAACTAAGATCATCATCGTGTGCATGTGTTTACATAACTTCATCCGTGACAGTAAGATATATGATCAACATTTCCACAACTTTGAGCGTGGCCCATACATTCATGAGGATAGCGCATCGTATATTGGTGCAATCGCTCCCTCTTTATTTGACATCGTCATGGGTGCACTATAATAGAGTATCACTGAAGAAATAGTAGCTTGAGATGTTATTTTTATTGTAATTTCAAAATCGCATGACATTTTTTATTATTTTTGCATGTCCTGAATTATATTACAACAGCATGTTATTTCTTTTATTTGTAACCCTATTTCTACTTATAACTAGCGTACGTACTATAAATCGTTTTATTAAGTGGCCAGATCGAATCCAGGGGCATAACAGACATCTCACAACTCATTGCAGCACATAAGACAAAACAACATAAATCTAAAAGAAGTCTCCCGAGAGTTTCTTCAAACTTCTGCCCGCCGCAGTTTCTCCCCACCAGAATCTATAAGAAGGGTTATGCATAAGAAGAAGCCCAAAATAAGTTACCCTTTGTATTTCATGGTGGAAATACGGGTTCTGTATCCGGTTACTGATGTGGCCGAGACGGTGCCCGTGATGGTCGATGCCTCCTCCCCCTGAGGCCACTGCACTGACCCTGGCCAGCCCTATTGGGCGCTAGCGGGGTGCAGGCTTAGGCAAGAATGCCCTTATTTGGCCAAGATCATGACGCCCCTTCGGTAGGCGTCGCGATCCGGTCTCGGCTTGATGAGAACCTCCGCACTAGGTTCGCGGAGCTCGATCAGAAAGAGTAGGAGCTCGAGCACCGTGAGCAAGTCTTGCATCGTCTCGGGGATGTACATGAGCGTCTTGTGGAGGATGAGTCCCCGGATAAACTCCAAGTAGACCGACCTCAAAAATGAGACCGTGCTTCTCGGGTTTCGGGAGAATAGGGCCCACAAAGAAGAGTTTATGCTCCAAGCCACCCAAAGGTGTTAAGAGCAGCCCCTCTACTTGGAAGCTTTGGAGCTCCTTCATGCCGAGTTGTTGGCCCCTCAAGCTCAAGCCCTGGAGCAAGACCGTGTGCCAGGGCGATGGATGTTGTGGAGCAGAATCACCATTGGTCCATGGAACGTCAACCGGGAATTCAAGGTCAACTGGGAATTAAAAGATTAGCTTCATGATACCGAGCCCAGTCATAGTGGGAGTAACTTGGATAGTAACATAGTCCTACATGTATTGCCAACTAAGCATTTAGATGACATGGCATGCAATTAAATGATGAGAGGGAGCCTTGTGGTAACTAGCTATGTTACCATAACTTTACACATCTCAAGACAAAATGAGTCTACATTGCAATAAATGAGACTTTGCATGATACCACATCTATGTTATTTTCCAATATGGAGGTAGTAACTTAAAATAGTAACATATGCATGTTACTACTCTAAGTTACTCCCACTATGACCAGCCTGACAGACCAGCCTGACAGGGATGAGCGTGAATCGGCCCTCCAAGCCCATCTCTCTGCAGCCTAGCAGGAACTGTTCATGAGGGCGCATGTAGCACAGGAGTTGACGCAGACGGAGCTGCACATGTTCACTGGGGATAAGACCTACAAACTTGTGAAGCTCTAGCATCGTGGCCGTCAAGGCTTGGCGGACCAAAACAACTTCATCGGGTGGGTTGGGGAGGCGATGCGATCGGTATGCATGCAACCCCTAATCACTACGACATTTTAGGGCGTGTGCTCCATGGGGGTTCTGCCATGCGCGCGGTGAGGTATTTGGTAGGAGCGTCCTCCACGACAGGAGGACTCACCCAAAACCGAAAGGCATTGCCGCACTACCTATGATACTAGGAGGCGGCGCTACCAGCCGGAGTCAAGCGTCGTCGCTTGCCGCTGATATCCTCTGTCGCGGGCCACCGGGGCCTGTCGATCTGTTGGAGAGCACCATCATGGAGTTGGTGCTACATACTGCCGCAGGTCATCATCACTGTTAGTTGCAGATGTATGATGTACAAATGGGCGCCCTTTTGATTTTCTGGTTTAGGTTTCAAGTGTTTGATGTATACATACATAATGACATAGCCTGTAGATAGTCTACTTGATGCATTTGCAAACATTTTGTTAGTTTAGATGGGAAAAGATCAGGCCATAAATCATAACATAGATCATCTTTAGAGTTTTATGACAGTAGTAAAAAAATATTTGCACTTCTAAAATTCTAAATAATCTAAAATTGGTGTTTTGCGATTTCTAGTATACAATGCAAAAGAAAAGTCAGTGAAGGGCTTTCTCGATTTGGATTCGATATATATGTATATTATCAGATTTAGTATGACACAGTAGCAACGCATGAGCTTTGTGCTAGTATAGGATAAAAATGCGTGTAAAAATCTTTAGAAGCACTTAAAAATGTGACCCAGATACACATGTTGGTAAAAGTTTTATAAGAACTTTGAACAAAGTGCCTCCAAAGAATTCAGTGACATTTCAATAAAAATGCACCTAAATATCTTTAGTGACACTTTAAGAAATGCCCCAAAATCTATTTAGAGAAATAGACAACACAATTGTTTTAAGAGTCAGAAATAACATTTTGATTTCGTATCGGCCTCGCGTCGAGGCCCATATATTTGGGCCGGAAAGTAATGAGTCACAAATTCAAATGCGGCCCATTTGTTTTACATATATATTTGGATGGGACATCAGCTTAGGATGTCTACCAGTCTTCTTCGCGTGCATGCACATTCTACCGATCTCGCTTTGTTCTATTAGAAGGCTTGTGGGATGTTGGACACAACACGGTATTAGGGCTTGTTTGTTTGGTTTATGGCTGACTGGCTGTGCTGCTATGCAGGAAAAGTTGCTTCTCTGAGTTTGACTGTTTGTCAACTTGGCTGGCTGTCTTGCTGTATGCTAAGGAATTTTCTGTAATGTCCCTGTAATTCATATAACATGTATACTTCACTATTGAAGTGCATAAACGCATATGTCATTATTAAAATACCATATGTCACATAGTACTTTGTCCAATATACATATCCCACCATTACACAAAATAAAATAGCATCATAATGAACATAGATACACCCACATCGATTAAACCGATCATCTTCTTCTAGCATTGTACAATGCGGTAGCGATACGATCACGTGTTGATTTCGTGTCTACTGTGTGTAGTCCACACGGAGCGGTATCACCGGCTGATGTTACGATTGCCTTTGGACCTTAGGAAGGTAGTTCTCGTCTGCATCACACCGATCAAACTGCTTGTCTCGTAAGTTGGAGTCTCTAATGAAATTGTGAAGCGCTATGCAAGTAAGAATAATTCTTTTCTGTGTAACCATACCATAAGAAGGAATATACTTCAATATGCGCCACTTGTTTTTCAAGATACCAAATACACGCTCGATAGCATTCCATAGCGATGAGTGTAGATAGTTGAAAATATCTTTCCTATTTGTTGGTCTCCCTTCTCGACGAAAATCTGGTATGTGGTATGTGTTCTCCTTGAAAGGAGCCAAGAACCCTTTTCTATTTGAATAACCAGAATCAATAAGGTAATATGTATCTGCATATGAACAAAAAACCAAACAATAACGACAATGCATTTGTAACTATGTGTGTACCATGTAGACAAAGGTATAGAATATTACCACCAGGAGGGGTCGGGACGTGTATCATGCGCTGAACCAGGCCATCCAACAACAACAAAGGTGAATCTCAAATCGAAATCACATATCGCTAGAATATTCTATGATTTGTAACCATGCCTTCCTGTATGGTTAACCGCCTCTTCTGCAGGTACTTCAACTGGAATGTGCGACTCATCTATGGTGACAATGTCATCTTTGAAATGAGGCCAAAAGCGTGCATCTTGAAGTCTTGGATGCACATACTTGAAATTTCTATCTACTGGCTTTATGTTAGCCTTACCCAACTTGTTCAAGCAATTCAAAACCATGTAAAACTTCCTATGAATTGTTTCGGTTGAATGACTAAAATGGTTCTCAACTTGGTTAAATGACTATGGTTCTCCAACCATCCATGGAAATATAGCTAGGCATTCAACATATGACATGTCTCTAGTTGACAGTAACCCATATCTAGAAACTAGAAGGTCATGCAATTCGTGAAACACATTAGGGTACATTCTAAACATTTTGTAGCATCTTTTCCTATTTCTAAGTAGTTCATTCACCCATTCAAGCCCAGTTTGCTCCGGAATCCTCCTAGGTTCTTTATTCAAATACTTCTGGCTATAGAGATTACCATAGTACCCCAACACAACAAGGTCATGCGCCATTCCGAGCAACTGTCGTGTCCTTTCTAGTTTGTACCAACGATCATCATCACCATCATCCATCTTCAAAGAGAAAATTAGAACATATCAAAATGCTGCACACATTAATTTACCAGACATGCAACAATCAACAAATGCTTCACACAATAATTTACTAACATGCATCAATCAACAGATAGTCTCACTAAATAATATCCATAATGGTACAGGAATAATAACCAGTAGTTTTACAATCATCACAAATAAACAGGAAAGGAATAATAACCAGTAGTCTCTAATACATGGTACACATAAGTTCTGCAAGGATAACAAATAAATGGTGCAGACACAACTTGTTCATCTCATGTGTGTCCTCTGGAGCCAATCGAGCCTGCCCTGAGTTGTTACAAATGCTGTAAACACCTCTTTTTGATTCTTGTTCATAGCTAGCTTGCCTGCAGTGTACATGATAGCAGTTCCTTCAAGCACTCCACAATCTCGAACCATCCCTAAAAATTCCTTCATAGTTGGGACCTCATCACCTTTGATGCAAGAATTGCCTTCGGTGTGCCTTGAAACAATTGTGTTCAATGCATTTCTATAAGACGAGAAAAAATATTTCTCTACATGCTTGCGCTTCCCTGTTATCTTTGAGGTATCATCATCAAGAATTATTGGAGCTTCCTTGCCAGTTCCTTCTTCCTCACCTGCAATGGCAGCTGATTCTCCAGCGACACGAGCCTTCCTGAACATAACATCCTGTTGTTCCAAGTTGGCAGGTGGACCATTCCTAAACTTCGCATGGTCAGGGTGAATCTGAAAATAAAAACATTACGGAGATATCAGTCCAATGATCATAATAACAATATAAAATAAAAGGCAAGTAAAGACATGATAACTTACATCTAGGTGATTCTTCCACCAATCATCATCTGCATCCATAGTTTTTGTTATAGGATTCCAACCTAGCCCGGTCGCATTTTACAATTCCATCCAGCCCCTGTAGTCCTTCTTTCAAAGCATCCCATTTGTTCTTGAATTGCTTCTGTGTTGTTCTTTCCCCTATTTTCTCACCAAATTTGTCTCCAAGATTTTTGTAACCCTTTCTACTCAAACAACCCCCATCCCTATTGTTGCCATTCACTTCCTCCATGCAAATTTCACACAAAACTCTAGTGTGGTATGCATCCCAAACCGCCTTCGACATTGCAAAGTAATACCAAGCTATAGCACAAAACAATTACTAAATTTACAGCAGTACCAAGCCACATAATTTCTAGCAGTACCATGCCCACCATGCAAACTTTCATGCAGTCCCATGTCCAGCAAGCAAAATTTCTATCAGTACCATGTCCACCAAGTAAAATTTCATGTAGTACCCTGTCCAGCAAGCAAAATTTCTATCAGTACCATGTCCACCAAGCAAAATTTCATGTAGTACCATGTCCACCAAGAAAATTTTCTAGTAGTACATGTCCAGCAAGCATCACTTCTAGTAGTACCATGTCCGCACATCAAAACAACATCATCAAATAGAAGGGCAGTAGCAGATCCTCACCTCTAACTGTGATGAAATCGGTCGGGGAGGAGGGCAGACGGCGACGAGGTCCAACGATGGCGGCTGCAGCTCTGGCGATTTTGGAGCCCCGTCGATCTTAAACGGTGTCCATCGGGATAGAGGACTTCGGCAGCAGGGGAAGGTTTGGCGGTGGGGAAGAGGTCGATCAGGAAAGGTAGGGTGGAGGGGGGAGGTCTGGCAGCGGTGGAGTGAGTTCTAGCGGCAGGGGAGTCTGGCGGCGGGGAGCTCTCGAACCCTAGGGGTAGGTGTCGGGGTTGGGTGGGGAGAATAGACGGGGTGGGCGTCGGGTTCAGGTGGGGGACAACGGGCTTTTTTTCAGCACCGATGAGTTGCTAGTGCTAGGTGGAATTCCAGTTGTGATTTGGACGAATGACATGTCCAAATGGAATCAATCGTTTCGCTGCTCCGCGGGAAGCCACAGGAAACACCACCGGACGTGCTTCCCGAGAACGCCTATTTCGGGCACCACGTCAGCCGAAACCCACCGCACAGCCGTGCCGTTTGGCCAGTTTTTCTGGCTTTTTTCACTGGAAAGCCACCAAAAGCCCAAACAAATGTCCCCTTGAACCGCTCTGTTTCTTCCTATGTTACCGATGTGGGACTAAAAAGGAACGTCAGCAGCTGTACTCGCGCGAACACGGGACGGTAGGCACGGGGGACGCAGGCCGCTGGACGTTTCGGCTTTTTCCCTGTCAGATGGATGCAGCAGCCGTAGTGATTAGTAGGATACGCCGGCAAGGACCATCACATGCATTCAAGTTGCAAAATTAAGCTACTCCTTTCGGCCCAAATTAGTTGACTCATATTTGTCTAGATTCAGATGTATCTATTACTAAAACATATCTAGATACATATGAATGTAGACAAATATAAATCAACTAGTACAGTTTGGCATGTTATTTTATTGGGATTTCTATCATTGTGCCCTCGGTCCATTAGTTGTACTCAGTTTTCCCCAGCCGCTTAGTTTTTCTTCACTTTTTCCCTCCCTCCATTCCGAAACCCTCATATGTGCTCGGACGGGGGATGCCGTCAGGTCAAAGGCTTGACCATTACATGCTGACCGGTAGGACCTCGTTGGGGCGGGTCCTGCGTTGAGCGTTATGTTATATCGCCTCGACCGTTACATGCTGACAGGTGGGGCCAGGATACACGGCGGACCATCCATCCGTCTATCATCTATCGCTGACTTGTGGGTCCCTTTTTCCTGATTGTGTGGCCGGTACGGCCAATGACAAATTGAGCCGTTCTGTGGGGCCGTCGAAGCCAATGAACGATGGGGCCGCTATGTAGAGTCATTCTATGGGGCCTTCGTATCTAATGACCGGTGGGGACGTCATGTGGGACAGGAGGGGGATTTGCATATTTGCCATGTTTTACTTTGCAACTTGCATATTTGCCATTTTGTGTGTCACTGACATGTGGTGGTCATGTGGCAAATATGCAAATTTTAAAGAAAAAGTTTGGCAAATATGCAAAATTGGAAAATATGAAATAATTGACAGGTGGGGTCATGTATGACACGTCGGCTCTCACTCTCTCATCCGCTCCCAGCCCCCAGTTCCGAGCAGCTCCTATCCCACCGGTGGATAGAGCAACCATCGTCGGCGCATCACCGGGTCTGTCCTATGGCGGTATCGGACGGACTGCCGCGCTGCACCTCAACCATGGCTCCGACACCTATTTCGTCTGCATGCATTGTACGTTGAGGCAGTACCGACTGCATGCAGGTCCGCCGCCCACGACAACCAGGATTTGGTTCCACCACCATAGCTCGATGAACAGTCGCAGCAATTGCTAGTAGTGCTTGCTAAGACCTCCGCTCCTACTCTGCCTAGCGTAATCGATTCGGTTCCCGTAATTTTCTCGATATTGTAGGTGAAAATTAGTCCTCAATGTCTGGTCGCAGCGGGTACACTGGCGAGGGTGGGGAATCAATCATGTCGTGGCCACATTCTCCTTCTCCTACCACGTCGGAAGTGCATGTATCTCCTTCTCTTTGTACTACCGTTGAATTTGAAGTGCTGACATAGCCTGTCAGACTGATTCCAATTTGGTGTGTTTTGGGATTGTTACAGTGTGCTATGCAGGCCGATGATCTATGGTACATTGCATACCAAGATGAATCAACTCAGTGGTCTAGCCAAAGGATGGATTTGGAGGAGATGGTTGCCAAGTTAGGTGATGAATTTGCCCGTAAAAACCTGTTGATATTCGAGATGAAGCATACTGTCGAGGAAGAATTCAGAGCTTATTCGCAAAGAGAAGTTAACACCTGAGGTTGATCTTGCCGTATCTGATCAACTCATAGAAAATCTAAAACATGAACTTCAAGTGAAGAGGGGGGATAGTAGATTCATGTGGGCAGTGTTAGTAGTTGTCATCCGCGTCTTATCAGTTATAGTATGTGGTTGTGGTGAAGGGTGGTACGTGTAATGATTAGTTGAATAGATAGCTAATTTAGAGAGTAGAATTGTTATTCAATAGATGGTTGTGAGTTCCTGCTAATTTAGTCACTTTGCGGTCCCAAAGTTGTCGAGAGAATGCATTGCGGTGCCCGAGTTGCTTGCCATTGGATCTAGCGGTCCCAAAGTGGTCGAGAGAATGCATTGCGGTACCCGAGTTGCTTGCCATTCGATCTAGCGGTCCCAAAGTTGTCAAGAGAATGCATTGCGGGGCTCGACTTGCTTGCCATTGGATCTAGCTGCCCATAGTTGGCATGCCAAATGCCTAGAGGGTCAAGTTGGGGCCTATCAGTTTTGACTGTTCTGTCACTGCCATCGTGGCTGCCATGTAGAGTTGTAGTGGCGACATCATCCATTCCCCATTCCAAATTAGTGGCTGAGATTGTCAATCCAAGTTAGTTGACTCAAATTCCTCAAGATACAATCGAATCTAGTGAAATCTAAATCAACTAATTTGGGTCGGAGGGAGTACTACTTATGAATCAGCTTTAGAGCATATCCACCATCCTCACTACTCACCGTTCTAGCAGCCGCGCTTAGATCCACGCCGCCGCAAGCCGTTCCGACCCCCACACCTACGTCCGCACCACCGTACGTTGATAGGAGGGGAGGAAGATGCGGCTGGTATAGATGTGACAGGGAAAGGGAGGGAGAGACATCTAGCCTGTCGGGCTCTCCTCGCCATATCCCAGCGGGAGAGAGATACCTATAGCCCGTCGAATCATGATATATCCAATGGTGGTTGGCCAAGATCCACGTGACATACATCTCGACCAATCAGAGCGTAGCCAAACTCAGCGCTAGGGGAGACATCTAGCATGTCGGGCTCTCCTCGCCGTACAAGGTTAGGTGCGCCATCCGGAAAGAGAGACCTCTAGCCTGTCGGATCATGATATATCCAATGGTGGTTGGCCAAAATCCATATGACATACATCTCGACCAATCAGAGCGCTAGCCAAACTGAGACATGAGAGAGGGGAAAAGTAAGAAAAACTTTAGCAGGAGGGGAAAACCGAGGAAAACATTAGCAGGAGCGTAAAACCAAGTAGAGCTAAGGAAAACAAGTGCACTCAGATAAAAAAATGACTAAGGGAAATTCAATCTTTTGGCATAACAAATGGAAAATGTGTTATTTGAACAAAATAATCCATCTTGGCTGATATTATATTGTTTGCAACTCAAAGATACACAAGTGTGCCAAATTTGGACTCATTTAGACAAAGTATGTTTT
Source organism: Avena sativa (assembly GCA_916181665.1). NCBI lineage: Eukaryota > Viridiplantae > Streptophyta > Magnoliopsida > Poales > Poaceae > Avena > Avena sativa. The sequence goes on along the minus strand of OV702289.1, from coordinate 533,030,217 downwards.
GGGATGGGTTATCTTGGAGGTTGAGTGAGTAGAAAGCCATGCATCTTCATAGCTAGTAGCTCATTCCAGGAAGTGGTTTAGGGGCGAAGTCCATTTTTCTTTATTTCCTTTTCCTTTATTATTCGTGCTAGGTTTTAGTTAACATAACAAGACTCCATGCGAAGGTTGCACTATGTTTTGACTTCTTTTTTGAATTAAACTAACCCTAAAAGCATTTGGAATTTAATCACTTAGAAAAAGAAAAATGTGGCTGATTACAAGTAAATCCAAAATTTCCAATTTCATATGGTAAATCAATCCAGGATACACAAGTGTGCCAAATTTTGGATCAATTGGTCAACGTTTACTATGGTTTAAGCCATGAACTAGCTAAACCCCATGTGTTGATCACATGTCGAGGGTAAAACTGAGCAGTGCTAAGCAACTAGGTGCATGACAATAGAAACTTGCAATAACATATACATTATGCAGTTATCCAACATACAAACTTGGAAGCGTCACAAGCATTGACAGTAGTTCAAATTCAATACAAACATTAACAATAGTTCAAATTCATTATACAAATTCAAATCAATAATTCAAATTCTTTTTTCTTGCTCCTAGTGTTTTGCGCTGCAATATTCTCAGAGTTCACCACCTTGCTCCAAGTGATCCTGGCTAGAATATTTTCGGAGTCCACCATCAGCTTCTTCCGTTTGTTCCTTTTTTTTCTCTGCATCAAATGAATCAAGTGCTTCAGTCTGTCGTACAATTGGTTCAACCACGTTTCGATTCATTGGTTCATACGGTTCAAAACGCATTGGCATCATTTCTTCAATATCCTCTTGTGTAATTCCTTTAGTTTTGAACTCTCTTCCAATGAATAAATTGCTTCAATCTCCCATGCATTTGGTACAATCTCCCCTTCATTTGGTTCAATCTCCCCTCGATCCATTGGTTCAATCTCCCCTGCATCTAGTTCAGTCTCCCATGCATTTGGTTCAATCTCCCCTACATCTAGTTCAATCTCATCTCAATCCGTTGGTTCAATCTGCAATGTATCCATTGCTTCATTCTCCACTCGTTCAGATACTTCATTCTCATCTGCATTTGCTGCTCCCGCCTGATCATCCATTTCATAAGTTGGGTCCACTACATTTTTACAAAGCCTAGCAATGTGCACTAGGATCCCACAATGTTTGCACTTATGTCGTCGAGGTGGTGTACCACCTCTACACTAGCTCTCATCCTATTCTTCCTTGGCCTACCTGTTGGTCTAGTTAAAACTGGAGGGTATAGCTTGAAGCCTGGATTCACTTCCATCCATTGGTCTTTTCCCAACAAGGCTGGAACATTCTGAGTATATGTTGCCCTAAATTTGGCAACGGAGTAATACTCCGACACGTACTGATCAACTTCACCCTCTTCACCTCCTAGAACACCCATGAAAAATAATGCATGTATGCAGGGTTTCCCACGGAGCTGCCATTGCCTGCAATGGCATGTCCTATCAGCCAAACTCACTGGATACCTCCATTGCCTATCTTTACTGTTAGTGTATGTTACCTTAGCCTCCATTCCTTCTCTAATGCATTTTATCTTTAATTATTTTTCCCTAGCATGCAAATCCTGAATCAAAGATGAGAGGATGAGATGGCCAGCATATACTGTTGATGTAATTCTTTGACGCAAATTGATCTTTATCATGATTATTTGCCTAATCTTATCAAATATTTTCCACAGCATAAGCCCTTTCAATGACTTGACCTTTGCATTAGAACTCTCTACAAGGTTACTTGTCACATAGTCTACCTTGCAAATTTCATTGAATTGGCTTCTTAACCACACCATTCCATGATGTGCATCCAAGTACTCCTTCACCGTAGGTTTTTGTTTATACAACACTTCTAAATGATACAGATGCTTCCTCAAACTTCATGTGTATGAAGCTGGCCATAGATTGTTAGTATAAACTTCACCCTTGAATTTTTTTGTAAAATTCTGCACTAAGTGTCGCATACATTCCCTATGCTCCACTCCGGGGAATACTGCTTCTACAGCTTTCTCCAAACCTTTGCAAGCATACATGTGGATAGTAAGTCCTGGTGATGACCTATAAGGTCGCGCAAATTCTCCAGAAACCAAGTCCAACTTTCCTCTGACTCAATCTCCAAAACTCCAAAAGCAACAGGGAACATCCAATTGTGGCCATCAACTGCAGTATCAGCTACTAGCTGTCCTTTAAATCTACCATGAAGAGCTGTTGTATCCACATCCAAATAAGGCCTGCAACCACATCTAGAAACCCTTGCCAAGAATCTTTGAAACAACCAAAATCCCTTCTAAAGCACTCCTTCTCCATTGTCTTCCCTCTTATTTTGTACCGAACTGTATGCCTGTCTATCTGTATAACACTACCTGGACTAGCCATCTCCACTTCAGCTTTGAAGCTATAAAGCAACTAAAAACTTTCATTCCATGGACCATTGATCCTATCAAGAGCCATTTCCTTTGCATAAAACATCCTCATGTAAGGTACTGTAATATTAAACTTTTCAGAAACTTTTTTTATGAGCGCTGTTGCACCAAGTGATGGGTTCGCTCTCATCCAATCCATGATTTCATCTACCAACCACCTAGTATTTGCTAGTTTTGTTTTGTCCTTTGGCTATCCCCCTTTGAGGTGGACAAGAATATTCGAACCGATTACCTTTTATCCGAAACATAATGAAAATGTCAGGTACAGTTAACTAATTCTACACAATGATCTAAAATACACAACTGATTTTAATACCTAAACCAAACTGCTCCTGAGCATAGTGGATGCGTGCATCTTCCACCTATACCTCTTTTATGGGCACTTCACTATGAACCTTACTGGCTCACTCTTAATAACAACATAATCATTATTGGTGCAGATGCAATATGTAGTAAGGGCATTATGACAGTCCCCCATCGTTTCAAATACGGTGTCTTCTAAAATCTTAGGATCGTTCCTGTCCCACTCAATTACTGGCAAGTTCTCACCATCGTACTCGGCTAAAACAAGACTGTCATTGTTCGTCTCGTTCTCTTCTTCATCAGTGTCATCAAATCTGGCACCATGGGCCAATTCCTTCGTGTATTGATCCTCTAGTGCCTGTTTACTGAATCTATCTACCAATTCAGGAAACATCAACTCATCCTCATCATCTAGTGGAGGCGCTCCCTCGGAAAGCTCTACTTCGTCCTCCACATCGGCCGCACGAGCGATTTGTCTTACACTCGCAGTGCGAACAGATGGTACTGCCGTGGACCTACAAGGAGCGCGGGGGCGCACACTATTAGTAGAGACAACAGAGACACATGATGACTGACCACCTGATGATGCCTGACCACCAGATGATGCTTTAGCCCTCTTTCTCGTGTGTTCAACTTTAGGTAGCACATGGAGACGAATTCGACCAAAACGTTCGGCATCATTCAAAGATAAAAGCATTACCAGATCAGCTTCGCTAGTTAGTGGGAGCAATCTTTGCTCGCTAATGTTGAAATATTGCAAATCAACTGAATCGTCATTGCTCCAGGGGAATTTAGAATATATTTTATCTTTCAAATCTCTGAGAGTTATGGAGGTTCCAACCACCGCTGGGAAGTAAAATCCAGAGAGATACCATTCACAACCACGAATTACGCTAGTATCTAGTTTAACCGCCAGCCGAAATGCTAGCGCTAGATCAAACCTATTCGAAAAGCAAGGAAGTTAGCTAAGCACCGCCGATTCGCGCTCAATTACTTCCTATAACCAATCCACAAAGGGAAACAATACTTACCCAGATAAAATCCATGCGTTAGATCCCTCCGATTACACCCAATCTTCTCCGCGCTCGACGGGAGGACCGGTACACCTGCCGGTGTCGCATACTGTTCCACGAAAGGGGTAGATCTTGCGGGGGAGGAACCGGAGCCGGAGTAGGCTCCACGGCTAGGGGGAGGGGGCGGCTCGGGTGCCGCGGACGACATAAGGTAGGAGGTGCTCTCAAGTAGGAGGGAACGAGGCGGGGGAGTGGAGTGGAGGGGCGGTGTGGGAGCTGTTCCAGGCTCGGAGCAAGAATGGCCTGTCCGTTGTGTCTCCATGCAGCCCCATCCTTCACCACGTATGCAAGACCTGTCCTAACGCGGCCCCACCCTTCACCACGTATGCAGGACCTGTCCCAATACGGTCCCACCCGTTAGCTCGTAACGGTCGAGGCGACGTAACATAACACTCAACGCAGGACCTGCCCCAACGCGGTCCCACCTGTCAGCATGTAACGATCAAGCCTATGACCTGATGGCATCCCCGTCCGAGCGCATGTGAGGGTTTCGGAATAAAGAAAGATAAAAATGAGGAAAAACTAAACGGCTAGAAAAAACTGAGTACAACTAATGAACCAGGGATACGAAAATAAAAATCCCTATTTTATTTACATGCTGCCACACTCGTACTAGTAATTACGGATTCGATTGAGCTAACAAAAAACAGGTGTACACTGCAACTCTAGTAGTACTAGTAGTATTCACTTAATTAGTATTCAGTCAATTGAGCTGTTACCTTACATATAAGACCGGCTATCTCAAGATTTATTAACAAAAAATTAGACTACATAGGACGAAATCACAACACGGTTGGGCAAAAATTATAACAAAGGAAACATCAAATCAACATGCATAACCAAAAAGAGTAAAAAATTGGGAATTTGTTTGGTAGAAACCATATTTGATGTCAACGGAACAAATCAAAATGTCCCACTTTAGTGGCACTTTGTTCAAAAATGCCCCTAAAGGATAGTATCTTTACAGGCACTTCTCAAAATGACTCTAAAAGTACGACCTTTAGGGGCACTTTGATCAAAATACCTCTAAATGTTAGTATCTTTATAGGGTCATTTCTCAAAATCTCTCTAAAGGTAATACCTTTATGGGCACTTTGATTATAATACCTTTAAAAGTAGTATCTTTAGAGGCACTTTAACCAAATGCCTCTAATTTGACACATTTAGGGGCACTTAAAAAATGCCTCTAGCCAAAGTGTCCCTAAAGGCATACCATGTACTAGTGAGTCCTCTCTCTTAAATACGAAGTGGACGACGTCGTCAAGTTCCTGTATGATCTAGGGGCGGAGGATGGACGAAGTCGTGGCGGGAGAGGTTCGGGACGTTGTCGAGTATCTAACCCGCACACTAAGACCTTGTTTGGTGCTAGAGTTTTTGTGAGGATTAGTAGGGATAATCCCCACTAAACCCCAAATCCTCACTTACTTTTAAATATATATTTGATACTAGAGTATTGAGCGAGTTCAATCCCCGCATATCCCCACTTTTTTCTAGATTTCAGTGTATTTTTCTCAATCCCCAATACCTATCCGTATCTAGTGGATTGTGGGTAGGGTTTTATGGGAATTGAGTGAAGGTAGAGGTTTTATCCAATACTTTAGGAGATTATCCCTACTTATCCTCACAGAAAATCTAGTACCATTGTACCAAACAAGGCCTAATGTTGCCTTGGCACCATCACCATCCTCAGTTGAACTTGGCTAAGGATCTTCGGTCGATATCATCCTCGACGGTGACAGCGCAAGCTGAGGCTTCCATTGTTGTAGTAGTCGAGATGGTGGTGGTGTCAGCGAGACGATACCCCTAGTATTAATAATCATGCGATGATAGCTATTTTGCTTTTCCGTTCTTCGCAGGCTCACGACATGTAGCTGAAGGTGGTTGCACAATCCGTTTCAACCTGTAAACGCATGTTGCCCTGAACATTTGTATAATCTTTTTGCAACTTTCGTTTCCCTCGGGCTCGGACGCAGCGCAAAGCATGGTACACGACCAATGCGTCGTGCAAGGGAGGTTGCGGATTAGTGATTCTTACTTTGCTGCTGGTCAAAAAAGGCTCCGCCATAGGGTCCCAGGAATATACCCGGAAACACCCTCATGAAAACCTTTTCTTCAAAAGCGCCCTACTCCTGTCAGGGGTCTGTTCATAGATTACCCTTATACCCGAGATGGAAAACACAAAAGAAACGATCAACCCTACGAGCTTTCATACAATATTAGCATTCACTGTAAAATATTAGGGCTGACACGCTTCTCAGTTTATATACAGAGGTGTAACCCACATGTATATCTGCTTGTGGGGCAGTACAAGACCAGCGCACAAGACCCAGTGGATTGTTAGCCTGTAAGCGTGCCCTAGACTAGTGCTTGCACCGTGGCGCAATGCCTTTGAGCGACGATGCTTGCACCATGGTGCAATGCCTTTCTACGGGATGAACCTGACCATGCGCTTGAGAAAGGACCATGTCCAATACGCAATGCCTTTCAACGGTATTAAAACCGACCACACGCTTGTGAAAGGACCAAGTCTAATATGCAATGCCTTTGCTCGCGGGACATGATATATTCCTGCTTTAGCAAGGAAGAAATACCAAACCGTGTTTCTTCAGCTTTGCCTGGTTACTGCGAGGTTCCGGACCCAGGTGTTCTCCAGGGAGACCCCCCGTCCTCAAGCCTCTATGCGGGCCTATTGATAAGGCCAATCATCGTTGTCCCCGTCCTAGGGGTCCTTATTAGCGTGATTGTCGCTCGAGACGCATCCCAGGGATAGTCCCGGCGAGTGCGCCCTCCACGAGCTCCACCTCGGCCACCCTGATCTTCCTTGATATCTTCCTGGCCGTGAAGGTTCGAGCACGCCTTAGCATGGTGGCCCGGTTTGAGGCGGATGAAGAAGTCGCCATGAGAACGTGATTTCACTAAAGACCTTACCTGGCTACATCCTTGAGCTCATGGGCATGCGAGTTGTGGATGGGAAACCATGGTTTTCCAGTGAAATTTGTGGCAGCAGCGACTTCGGGAGACTTGGACTTCTTGGGTTCTGGCTCTAGCGCCAAGGCCTGCTTCGCAGGCAGGCGTTTGCGGGTCTTCTTATTTGCAGGGGCATCATCCTCATTGATAGCTTCCCTAGGGAGAAGACATACCTCCTTGGCTCGGGCGCATTTATCCACCAAGGCGAACAATACCGGAGTGGTTTCGATGTCTCGTGTACTCATGTTCTCCCTCATGGGTGAGTCCCGAATGCCCACGTGGTACGAGGCCACGACGGCTTTGGAGTTATCTAGGGATGTTGTGTAGCACCTGATAGAACTACCGCGTGAACTTGTGTAGGTTCTCTCCGGGCTTCTATCAAAGCTTATGGAGATCGCTAATGGTTCCAAGGCGATTGAATCCACCTTGGAAGGCACCGATGAACTGGTCACATAGGTCTTTCCAAGACTTGATGGAACCAGCGAGCACATTAACGAGCCACTCCCTTGCTTTGATCTTCAGTACGAGAGGGAACCAGTTGGTCATAACCCCCTCGTCTCCTCCGGCCACTTGTATAGCGGTGTAATATATTTGTAAGAGATCTCGGGGATTAGTCTTTCGCTCAATGCGCGTTTGGCGTCCTCTCCTTGTCGCCCTTCTAGGACATATAGGAGGTCCCCTGAGCGAGCGGTACTATAAGATCCAATCAAGATATGGGCATTGCCTCTCTCTCTCCTGCCGCATTGTAGGGAGGTTCCGGCTCGCGATGGCCCCTAGGTGGTCACAATGTGGCAAACGATGAGCATCCCTAGGGTCTCCTTCCCTAGAAGGGCGCGGGAGTAGAATATACCCTCCTAGCTGTTGGGTGGTACCCTACACTCTTGAGGGTGGTGGGGCTTGTGTCGCTGAGCATGGGTAAGTTGGACCGCCTTGGAGTTGGGCGCCCATGAGATGGGCAACCTTGCTATCCATGTGTTGGCTCGTGAATTGTCCCCGACTGCTTCGGGCGGGAACTCGAGCATGGCTTCCACGGAAGCAAGGGAGGCAATGGGATTGTCAGTTCCCGGGAGAATCTTAGTAGGATGCTGGCTACCTGCGCATGTCGGAGCTCCCTAGGGTCCACTATAATCCTCACGTTCACGCGGGCATGGTTCATCGATAGGAGGCGAGCACTGCCTGGAGGGCATGTCATCCTCTCGCGCCCGTGCGTCAGTGGTACGCACGCGTTCCCCTGAATGCTGCTCAGCCGAAGGTGAATGCTCTAGAGAAGCACTCTCCACAGGCGCTTTTGTCTAGTGGGACTCTTGGCCCGACGATGTGATTCTCATGGCGCCTTCTTCTTTGAGTTACAGGAGCTCGGCCCACCACCTGGTGGTGCTAGGTCGAGTAAGGGCCCCTGTCATGCCTCGAGCGGCTTCTTCCAAGCCCCTAGGCCTGGTGACAGAGGTTGGTGAAGTGGTGCCGATGGAGTTACTATGAATGCGCCCACTACTTGGTGCGCCAAATGTTGTGTCTTGTTTTCTGACACCAGGGATGTGAACACCCCTTTATAGTTCGCCAGGGGTGCAAGTGTAGCGAGCTCAATCAGCCGACGAGATGAACACATAAGAACACACAAAGCATGTAGGTTTTTAACCAAGGTTTAGGCCGCATTGTGCAAAACCCTATGTCCTGAAACTATAGTGTATATGGTGGATGATGAACTGGTACAATGTTGTTCCTGGGGAAGGATACATTAGTTCCTTCTCTTATAAGCTAGTTCTCTTCTACTTTCTGGCCTACCTTACTCTCACATCCTAGGACTCCTTTTATAATGGCAAGGGGACACTCGGCTACAAGGACACATTGATCCGAGCGCGGTGTATGTACATGACATGGCTTGCAAAGCCTTACACCGTGTGCACATGGCAGAGGTGTTGGCCTGGCAGGGACTGAGGCCATACCCATTTGATGTTGCCTTTGTCCAAACTTGACTTGTCATGGAGATAATGCCAAGTCGTGAGGAAGTCCACCCCTCCCTTACCTCTTGGTGTTGTTATGGCAGTGCTATCGGGATCTTCCCGGGCATATGAGTTGTTGAGTGTGTCCACTACTCTGTTTGTTTTGGGGCATGAGGGCAGGCTCGCTTGGACGGAGCTAGGTTCACCCCTCCTTTTTCTGCGGGTCCGACAACACCGTGTTCCTAGTAAGGCTCTACTAGACTAGCTCGTTGATCAAATGATGGTTAAGTTTTCCTAACCATGTACATGTGTTGTTATTTAATAACAATGTCATATCATTAGGAGAATGATGTGGTGGTCATACCCAAAACTAAGCATATCAATTTGATTGTGTCACTAAGTTTTAATTGTTGTAGCTTTCTAAATGTCAACTATCATGTTCCTTAGGTCATAAGATCATGTTACTCCCTAGTATCGAATGAATAATTTGTGGGCATCAACCTTTAGTTCATAAATGGGTGATCATAAAGGTGTTCTTAGGTATCTCGGAAGGTACATGTTGAGTTGCATGGATCAATACTGAGATTTATCACTCCATGTGATGGAGAGATATCTCTAGGCCCTCGCAGTAACACAACATCCTAAGTAGCTTGCAGGATAGTGACTAATGACTTTAGTCAAGGGGATAATGTATTATGGTACGAGTAAAGAGAACTCGCTAGTAATGACGTTGAATTAGCTATGGTGATACTAACAATCAAATCTCGGGCAAGTAACATCTCACGAGATAAAGGGAATGGAATACAAGATTGTTTGAATCCTTGACATCATGATTCAACTGATAATGATCTTCAATGAATGTGTGGAAGTGATCATGGACATCAAAGTCCTGCTAATGATTATTGATTTTAGAGGAGTGTCGATAATTCTTGCATATTCCCAAACTCGTAGAGTCACACACTTAACTTTCGGTAACACTAGGGTAGTTATCAAATATACTTGATTGTGAGATAGAATATTGTTTTAGAATATCAGATGAGATCCAGGACATCAGGAGGATCTTTGGAATGGTCTAGAGATAAATATTTAGATACGGAAAGTCATTTTCAGGTTTCCGGAGAAGTTCTAGATTTTTCTAGTATCATATCGGGATGGTTCAAGAATATTCTAGCGATCCCACCATGGGTTCCACCTATCACGAAGGCGGACACATGGACCTTGGTGGGGGCACCTCAAACCTAGATGAGCCAATGCACCACATCCCCTAGGCCCATGAGCCCAAGAAAGGCTAGGGATTACTTGGGGAGGGAGGGTACCCCCTAGCCGCCACCCCTCCTTATTGAGAGTCAAGACATACCCTTTGGATGCCCAGTCTATATAAAGAGCTGAGGGGTGTCCAAGGTTACATCCATTTCTGTCAGCAGCCCTCCTCTCTCCCGACTCTCCCCCCGCATGCAATGAAGCTCTATCGACTGATCTCTCCACCATAGACCACCACCATGTCATAATACTGATGGTTCTAGATACCATCTACCACTCCCTCTCTCTTAGTGTATCAAGGAATCATAGTCATTGTCGTGCCATACATGTGGATATCTCGAAGGCGCCGCTTGTTGTGGTGCTGGATAGTTGGATCGCGAATGGGAAATCTTCATCAACAATGTCTAATAAAAAAATTATGCTCGTGTTCTACAATTACAAGGGTACATAAATATAATTGATCTCTTGTTACTTGCATATCCTAGATTATACTTGGCTCTTGTTCGCTCTCTCATAGGATTTTTTAGTTTTCTATGATGTAAATCCCATTAGCTATGCACCACTCGTACAACACATTGAATATGCCCACGCGGTGGGGAGCACATTTAGAGTTGACTCCTAGGACAATATCTTTTGCATGGAGAAGTTATTGTGGGAGACCGTTGTGGCGACACTAGGGGATAAGGTGAACCTATGGAGCAAGATATCTCTCCTCATGAAAGAAGCATCGGGTAGAAGACCATATCCTAACAAGAAATACATCTACTCAAGGACATGATCTGATCGGTAACTATCGATCGGCCTTTTTAACAAATAGGAAAGCACGCTCGTGACCGTCCTCTAGGATGTCGTATCCTAATTCGCGGACACTGGTGATGTAGGTTCCCATTTGCAGTTCAACTAGGGGCACAAAGTGTCACAACCAATGTGAAAGCTTCCGGGAGGTTTTTGACCCTAGTTTAGGATGCATTGTGTGAAATCTTACATCCAGCAACTATGGAGTATATGGTGGTTGTGTATGTGATATAGACATCCTTCTCAGGGAAGGATCTCTGTCTCTTTTTCTTCTTACTTAGTTAGTTCTCTCCTAGAGAAATCCTCCCCTCCTCTTAACTTTGGCCCTCCTTTTATATTATCAAGGGGTAAACACATGTGCTAGTCAATATCGGGCTGACGTGTGGTGGGAGCATGGCACTCATAGACTGAGCAAAGCTCAGCTATGAGCGGCACATGTCCAGCCATGTGTCGACCGCCTCAGCTACATGGATGATACAACATGAGTTGTTCTGTCACGCCTGCTCCACCCACGGGAACGGTCAACACCTGCTTGATCGGTGGGGCCAAAGGTCTATAGGCTACCTTGAGAATGACTCTATGTTCACGGGAATCTATCTTCCTCTCGGGTGATTCGTCATTTGAAAGGGTCATGACTAAGATCCGCTCTCCGCTCCTCCCGAGAAGTGCTCCATAGCTCCCAGCTTGGCCAACCGTTTACCAGGTCGAGGTTGTTTGATGGTCTGTGGGCCACATCTATAGGACCCATGCATACATCTAATTGCATGGTGACGACATGCGAGAATTAAGATGTGTTTTCTTTGGAACCATCCAATCTTCCTAGAGTTCCAAGAAAGGTGTTTGAGTACCATTTGGTAGTGTGCCCTGGAGTCACTAGGTAAAGTAGAAGATATAGTGTGAAATGCAAGAGAAGCAAGATTTCATGATCTCTGAAGTGAGAAAGCTCAAGAAGGCCAAAATCGTCCGGGAAGTGTTGCACCCAATGTGGGTGGTGAACCCCATGATCATTCCTAAGCAACATATGTTCCACAAAAGGTTGTGTATGGACTTTACACACCTAAACGAGGCATGGGCCAAGGACCTGTTTCCACTCCCCTGGATCGACCAGATAGTCGAAACCACCACGGGTTGCTATTTGCTATGTTTCCTGGATGCCTTCTCGAGGTACCACCAATTCAATATAACCAAGGAAGATGAAGAGAAGATGGCTTTCATCACTCTAGAAGGCTACTTTTGCTATAATTTCATGCCTTCGGACTGAAGAATGCAAGATCCACCTTCCATCACACCATGAAGACATGTCTCGGGCCTCAAATAGGCCACAACATCAAAGCGTGCAATGACAACATCGTGGTCAAGACCAATGTCCAGGACACCCTACTCCGGGACTTGGAAGAGACATTTAACAACTTGTTCAAGGTTAAACTCAATATAAATCCCAAGAAGTGCGTCTTAAATGTATCCTTGAAAAAGCTGTTGGGTTTACTAGTACCCCTCCATAGGATTGAAGCCAACCCTAACAAAATCAGGGTGATTAAGTGTATCGAGGCTACCAGGTGTGTCAAGAATGTGTAGCGCCTCAATGGGTGCACCACTACCCTAGGACGATTCATATCGAGGTTGGGCGTGTGTGCCTTGCCTTTCTTCAAGGTGTTGAAGAAGTCCGGTCCATTGACTAGACCCCTGATGTGGAGGTGACCCTCCAAGACATGAAGAAATACTAGGTGACACTGATAATCTTGGTGGCTCCAAGGCATGGCGAACTTTTGGTGCTCTATGTGGCTGCCACGACTCAAGTGGTGAGCACCCTCCTTGTCATGAAGAGGGAGGAAGGCGATCTCAGAGCGTGTCCCTAGAACCTAGATAGGCAAGACAACCAGTGTGCTAATTGGGCCCGACAAACTACTGTCGGGCGTGCCTACTAGCCCCAAGGTGGCTTACCGTAACCCCAACGATGGAGATCACCTGAGCTTGCTAACCAGGCCCGATAATGATCCATGGAACACCCCTACCAAGAAAAGCCTAGTGCAGCACCCCATCTACTTCATCAGCGTGGTACTGCATGATGCCCAGGTGTTTTACCCCGTCATCTAGAAGCTTCTCCTAGGAGTGCTCATCGCATCAAGGAATCCGCAACACTACTTCAAGGCACATCACATTATGGTGGTGGCCGGATACTACCTTGAGCACATGTGTTGTCGAGTGGAGCATTGAACCATAAGGTTTTAACCTACACTTTGTCAACACCCAAGCTATCAAAAGCATGGTCTTATCATACTTTGTTAGGGAATGGACCCTAACCCCGTGGGTCGAAGAAGAATCGCAGCCTTCCCATCTCGGGAGCACGGGCATGGGGAATTGGATCATGAACTTCGAGGGCTCATTCTTGATTGATGGCATACGGGCTTGAGTACTCCTCATGTACCCCAATAGCGACAAACTTAAGAATATGGTCTAGATGCTATACAACATGGAGTATTATTTCACCAACAACATGGCATAATTTTTTCTTGGCGGCCTCCAGGAGGCAGCATGCTTAGATATCAAGCATCTAATCATCCATGGTGACTCCCAACTGGTGGTTAACTAGGTCAAAAATGAGTAAATATCTGTGTAGATGGCGGCCTAAGAAGTGAGGAATTGATGGGCTGGGGTTCATTGTATAGAAAACAAAAAATTCCCTACGGTTGCAACTGCCAAGATCGAATCTAGGCGATACTTGTAACAGTTTCAGATGGACTCACCATTGAAGACCGTAAAGCGGGATAATGTTCCTACAAACAAACATGGCTGTTGTAGAGTGTACATGACCGTCCTCAAGGACATGATGACAACACCACAAGTGCAGCGTCTCCGTAATCGGTCACAAAAACGGTGTGCCGATGACTTCCGTCCCTCGCTCCAGCTCGACAGTGGAAGTAGGGGATCCTCGGGAACTCCGCCAACACTATGACATGGTGGTGATGGTGGTGGAGAAGATCTTGAGCAGGGCTTTCTCTAAGCACCATACTCGTGACAATGGACAAGACTAGATAGGGGAGGAAGATGCCAACCAAAGGGCATATGAGAGAAGTGAGAATGAGTGTAATGGTGTGTGGAGAGGGGGTCTCCACCTCCTCCTTTTATAGGAGAAGGGGGCTGCGCCCAAGAGGATTGCACCAGCCCCTAGTGGTGCCCCCACCTCTCCCCTCTTGATGGTGGTGGAGTCTCCACTCACACAAATCAAAGGGTCACCATAATTCCATTAATTCTCCACTCAAAATCAAAGGTCTTTCCATTAAAGCACTTTAATTCACTTGGTTTAATTCCACTCAATTTAATGAACAATTCATTTAATGAGTATTTCATTTAATGAACACATTAAAATTTTATCCCCTCACAATATTCCGATACACCGAAACTATTCTGGCAGATTTATCAGAACAATTCCTGCACTGTCCAATATTTTCTTTGGTGTTCCCTATCCACTAAAATGCGTCGACTACCCTTAAGTGTGTCTCCCTACGGGCTCGTGAACTGAGTGGACATGATCGAGACACTCTTAGATCAATAATCATTAGAGGGACCTGGAGATCCATAATGACTCCCACCATCTCAAGCGATAAACTAGTGATGGCGTGAACCTTTATTCGCAGTAACCAATTCCTTTCTTCTCGCGATATTTTACTTGTCCAAGACCCGATCATTTGGTATCATCCATACCTAGTTCGATCCCGTTACTGACAAGTACTCTTTTCTTGTTCCCTTGATATAACATTCTTAGTGATCATTACCACTTGCTTGCAAGCTATGTTAATGTGATCTCACCGAGAGGGCCATGAGTATATCTCTCCATCACTAGGATGGAAAAATCCCACTCTTGATCCATGAGCCTCGACTAACACTTTCCAAGTACCACACGACACCTTTATAATCACTCTGTTGTGGTGTGACGTTTGATGTAATCAAGGTACTCTTCTGGAGTCAGTGATTAACGTGATCTCATGGTCTAAGGATTAGAGTTACTTTGAATGATGTTATAGTAGTGTAAACATAATGGCATTATCGTGTTACTATACTTTGGGTGTTCATCACATCATTCAATCAATGTTGTGACCTTGTTATTAACAACATCCAATGTCATGATCAGAAAACCTTGATCATCTGTTAATCAACAAGCTAGTGTAATGAGAGGCATTACTAGGAACCTTATCTTTATTTATTAAACACACATGTATTAACATTTCCGGGTAACACAATTATAGCATGAGAAATAAACATTTATCGTAAACATGGAATATAATATAATAACCATTTTATTATTGCCTCTCGGGCATATTCCTTTCAGTCTCCCACTTGCACTAGAGTCAATAATATAGTTTGAAAAACTTGCACATTCAACACCTATGGTTTTTTGGTGTTTTATATACGCATTTGCTAGTGGCAAACATAATCTCTGGATTTGACGCTTTCAGGTCCGTGTGTATTTGCATGTTATTGCGTCTCTATGCATCACTCATTCTCAAATGGGATGACATTGTATAAATTTGGTCCTTTAGAGAGACCTTAGTTCCTTTAGCTGAAAACATGTTCACACTATTGTCATATAGTAGATCTTCATATTACTAGCCCATGGAGAACCACACCTAGTTCCTTTGCTACTATTATAGTAGTCTTATACTTAGCCTTTCGATGTAGTATCTGTCATAATGTCATGAACCTTTTGGAACTTATTCAAATCCATCATGGAAGTTCCTTCCATTATATTGTGCCACCTTAACCCATAACCTAAATTGAGATAAACTTAATTTGTATCTAGTGACAAAACTAGTATGAATGTAACACTTACAATGAACTATCTATTTAGTTCCAATGTAACACTTACAATGAATTATTTGTATAGTGCCAATGTTACATTTTACAATGAACTATCATTCTAGAATCAATGTAACACTTTACAATGAACTATTTGTCACTTCTACGTACAAAATATATTCTTAGTTCTTCTAAAAATCATAAGAATATCCTTACTATAGTCCAATGATCATCTTATGAGTCACTGATGACCCACAAGTATAGGGGGTGTATCGCAGTATTTTCGATAAGTAAGAGTGTCAAACCCAACGAGGAGCAGAAGGTGCTGGCTAGTGGTATGGATCAGGAATTCTCTGCAAATACTTAGCAAACGGATTTTTAGGGGTTTTTGATAAAGCAAGTAAACAAAGTACGAGCAAATAAAAGACAGTAGGAATAAATGCAGCAAGTGGCCCAATCCTTTATGCAGCAAAGGACAAGCCGGTTGTATTACTTAAGATGACCAAACGTTCTCGAGGACACATGGGAAGACTATCAAGTGCTTTCGTTTCATATAGTTGATTAATCTTCTCTAGCTGGCTAGTGTTGTGTGGGTGAACCTGTGCTAATGTACCGCCCCATCCAAGACTGATACATACTTGTGATTATACCCCTTGTAAACATCCGTAAGTACAAGAAAGTAATTAAGGTAGAGACCTAACCACAACTTTAAACTCTAAGACCCTTACGTTCCTTGTGCAATGGTTTCCTAACGGGGGTTTAGGTTTCTGTCACTCCGGCAACCCCTACGATTAGTAGCCAAATACACAATGCATTCCCCTAGGCCCATATAGGTGAAGTGTCATGTAGTCGACGTTCACATGACACCACTAGAAGAAGTACACCACAACTTAAATATCAAACTATTGAATCTTTCTCAACACAACTCCACTACTAACAACATGACTTCTCCCATGTCCGCAAGAACAAAACGAACTACTCACAAGACATCATATGGATCATGATCAGAGATGGAATAATGATGTATAACAATCTGAACATAAACAATAATTCAATGGTTCACTCAATAGCATCAACTACAAAGAGTAATCAACACCAGGAAAGTTTCCCCTATGCACTAATGCAAGATTCAACTCAATTGTTACAGCAATATGGAGATGGTGATGAGGGTGCTGATGGTGATGATGATGGTGGTGATGATGATGATCCCGATGAAGTCCAGCTTGATGGTGGTGTTGATGGCGATGATCTCCCCTCTCCGGGAAGGAATTCCCCTGGCAGAAATCTGTCTGCCGGAGAGATCTTTCTCTCTCGGTGTTTTCCGCCCCGCAGAGGTGGCGGAATCTTTCTGTGGTCGCTCCCCGAGTCTTAGGGTTTCGGGAGGATGATATACGCCAGAGGAGAGATCCAAAGGTGGGTTAGGGCGGCCACACCACCTCCTGGCGCGACCTAGGGCTGCCCGCGCCAGCGGGTGGTGTGGGCCCCCTGTGGCCCATCTCCACTCCGTCTTCTGGCATCCTTAGTCTTCTAGAAAAATAGGATTTTCCATATATTTTCCCGGATTTTCTGATCTTCACGAATTTTGCCTCCAAACAACACCTTTTCCATTAGAATCCTGACTGCAGCGGTCCATGCTCCAAAAGTCATCAACCATGCAAAAACAGATGAAATAACATAAGTATCACCTCTCAATACGAAATATATCAATGAATAATAGTGAATTATGACATAGAATAGTGATGCAAAATGGACGTATCAGTCACCCTGGTATATGCTCATAACATTTAGAGCATAGGACATATCTGGATATGTACATATCATGTTATGATTGATTAAGATATTCATGTGATTTTACTCACCAAGTGTCAAAACACTTGAATCTCATTTATCAAGATATTCATCTGATTTTACTCACCAAGTTCAAAACACTTGAATCTTGATTCACTCACCAAGTATCAATATACTTGAATCTTGATTCAACCTTTTCCATGTGGCAAGAACATTTCTCATCATTTCCATATTGAACTCATTCAATATTTCATCTATGTACATTTGGCATAACCATATTAGTGTCTCAATCTATCCAAATAGACTTTGATGCCAAATATTCTGGTTTTTCCCAAAACTTTCATTTAAATCTAATTTTAATGAAATCCTTAACTTGTGTTAATAAAAGATACATTACTTCCAATCAACAATATGTCTTATAGACATTGTATTAGAAATATTTCTCAGTGCTCCCTCTTAATTTCTTGCAAATGCAAGCATCTTCATCGTCTCTGATAAAATTAAACATTTTAATATTTTCATCATGGTGAAGGTTCCAACTCCATTATGCTTACTTCAACTATTGAAGCTTGCATGCCTTTTTCGCATCCTTTGATTTAACAAAACCCTTTGGACCGTGTCACATACACGTCCTAGGTAACAATTCTATTAGAAGAATGTTGTTTTGTTTGTTCAACTAGCATATACAATAATTGACATATGTAGTGGTTGCTACACTAATCCGTCCAGAATAAATATCGTTACGAAAGATTGAAGCTTATCACATTCAATCCTTGAACATTATCGTAAACTCTTTACGAACATGTCGACTATTTCATAGATGTGAAACATCCATGTCTGTTTCTTTTATAGATCCAAATACGACTGATAGGCTTTATGCCTTCTAGAGGGTCTTCCAAGTATAGTAACTTGGTTTCTCGTGTATGGAATTATCATGGATTTTATGGCTTCAAGCCATTTGACAGAGTTAGGGACCACCATTACTTCTTTGCATGTAGTCGGTTCATCATTGTCAAACAACAACAATATAATCTCAAATCTTAGTATTTGATTGTTTACCTGACCTACATGGATCAATAGGAACTTAGATCTCCTTGACCACAACCTTTGACACACAGGAGCCGTGGGCATTATGGCTGCCTCCAGGTCACTTTCCGGTGCTGCTCAACTCAACACATATAACTAAGGTTCAATAACCTTATCAAAGTTCTATTGTCCCTCCACTTAACTTTTCGCGAAAAATTCCTTCTCAATAAACTTGATGTTCTAAGTGACAAACACTTTTTGTATTCAATGTTATGGAGGAATACCCAACATTTCTTTGGGATAACCTACAAGATGTGCTTATCTAACTTTGGTTGTTAACATTTTACTTCTGCCTAGAATACTAAATTTTAAGAAAAGACAATTTGGGTTTTATCCCAATCCATAACTCATATGGGGTCATTTCAACATATCATGATGGAGCTCTTTTCAGTGTAAAGTGGTAGTCTAAAGCTTAATCTTCAAAATATAATGGTAATTTTATAAATAACATCGTTGATCCTACCATGTCAAACAAGGTTTGATTATATCTCTCGAATACTCCATACTCCTATCGTTTATCGGGAAACATAAATCCATGGAACAATTCCTTCAATCTTAGGTGTTTTTCTAAACATGTAACTAAAATATTTTCCTTTATGATCCAATCATAAATTCTTTATTTTCTCGTTACATTGATTTTTAACTTCATCTTGAAATCATTTGAACATTTTAAAACGTTTCATACTTCTCCCTAATTAAGTAAATGTACATATATTCACTCAAATATTTTTTTAAAGTATATGAAGTTAATTATCCACCACATACGGCTACACATAATGGACTATATACATCAATGTGCATAATGTCCAATAAATTAGTCGTTCGTTCCTCTTTGTCCTATGAAGGAAATTTAAATCATTTCCAGGAAATTCTCATAGTCGTCAATTGATTCAAAAATCAAAAGGACTCCAAAATTCCATCAACATGGAGTTTCTTCATGTTTCATTTCCAATATAATTTAAACTACAGTGTTACTCATAAGTGATCTTCTAATCATTCATCTTGCGACACTTTAGGATGAGTGTTTATGGACGTGATTTATCCAACTAGATTTATAAGAGTTCATCCATATTCAATGGAATACGGTGATTATTTGAACGATCATTGTTCTCAAAATACCAGAACAAAATAACAATTATTGAAATACAAATATTGAAGGGAAGCTTTGATGTCAACGAAAAACACACTAACACACTTTATTTGCTTTTGATGAACATCATCATATATTCTCTTGCTAGTTACTTAGGGCATTGTAGTTCATGAATTGAGTTGCTCTGTGTGACATTTCACACCAACCAATTAAGTATCCAATACCCAAGAACCACATTGTTTAACAAGCAAAGAATACAACCATAATGTGTAAATCATTCATATACCTAAGCTAGACATTTCTAGTCTTTTCTTTTCTGCCAAATATTTCCAAGATTGTCTTTCAACATTTCCTTTTCTCTTTTAAAAGAAACTATCAAGATCAATAGTGGTTCCATACATATGACACATAGTTCAAAGCGTGTATAGTCAAATACTAATACCTTTGGAATTGCACTTTTGAAGTAGATCACCATCATCAAATGATTGGAGTTCTTTCAAAATTTCATTCCTTGTAGTAATCCTTTTAATGTAGTAAACATTTTACCTACATATTCTATCCATACTTATCATGAAAACTTTGATGATCAAGATACTATAGCTCATAAGGATGAATCACGTATATAATGTTAACTCCCAAAACCTTTTGGGTGATCAGGACGCCTAGCGTCTCCAGCCATTGCAAATTCTCATATAATAGGAGAATATGTATTTTATTATATTCTATCATATTGCAACCAAGGACTGTTTCAGATATCACAATATCTTCTACACATGATGGTTTTTGAAACAATTTTCAGGTCCTAAACAACATTGATATTAAAACAATTTTTCAATATCAAGAATCATGGAGGCAAGCATGATACTTACATACTAATGCTGGAATTTGTTACTCTTGATTCAATACTATTTATTGAATTTCTTGGAGTAAGTGAGGTTTTTCTAAAAGTTTGCAATAGTATTTTAAACTTTAATATTGACACTCATAAAACAATACGATACCAGTTCGTAAAGTAAAAAATCCAGAATTCTATAGTTCTATTATCTCAATTATAGCTAGAAACAAGGTAGTAAAAGAATGTCAGTGACTACAACAAACTATGCAAATTCACTTTGATTTAGTTTATGATAAATTGAGTTCAGATTAATCCAAATTACTAAATGAACTCCCACTCAAAACAACACCCTCGATTCGTTTTGGTGATTACACGAACCAAATTCACTACACCACGTCCGATCATCACGTGAGGTGGTGCAGCTCCAATGGCGAGCATCATATGGACATCAAATTATTCATATGACTCGTGCTTTAACTTTCGGTTCATGTTTCGACACCATGTATGTACATGCTACGCTCGCCAAGTAATAACCTTAGTACCCGCGTGTGTAAAACTGTCTTACGCCCGTTGTATGCGAACGTAGATTCTATCACACCCGTCATCATGTGGTGCTTCGAAATGACGAACTTTCTTAACGGTGCATACTAAGGAAGAACATATTATTATCTTGATATTAGTGAGAAGGATAATGTTTTAATGCTACCGCCAAGTTCTAAGCTAGACATAAGCAAAACAAGATGCAAACACACATCATATGCATAAAGTGATATTATATGGTTCTTGCACTTGATCACTATCTTGTGCATCATGGTATGATCTCTATCATTCCATTTTTGTAGCACCAAGTTCTATGGCGCTCCCATTTTGTTATAATTCCCGAGAGTAACTCACTATACTATAATTATACCATTTACCATATCATGACACATGCCCAACAAAAATAAAACTAGACACTTCTAATTTATGTTTTGCATATTTTACGTGGCTTTGAGCTTTCAAAGATAGAATCGATGGAACCACAACGATGATATTCAAATTATTAGCAACTTGTTGTAAATCAGATATCAACTATAGTGGGAGAAACAGACACCCGCTAGCCACTTATGCAAAACTAGTTGCATGTCAAGCGTGGAACGGGTCTCATGTGTGAGGACATGTAAAGCTAGTCTGGGTCGATTCATCCCACTATGCCGCTAATATCCAAAATACATGAAGGATGCAATAACATGATCATCAGCACCCACATATTTATATGTGTTCTAACCATAAAAAAATCTACACACAGACATAGCTCTGATACCACTGATGGGGTTCATTGCATAGAAAACAAAATATTTCCCTACGGTTGCAACTGCCAAGATCGAATCTAGGGGATACTTGTAACTGTTTCAGATAGACTCACCCTCAAAGACCGTAAAGCGGGATAATGTTCCCGCAAACAAACTCGCTATTGTAGACTCTACACAACCATCCTCAAGGATGCCATGACAACATCACAAGTGCAGCGCCTCCGTAATCGGTCACACATACGGTGTGCCGATAACTTCTGTCCCTTACTCCAGCTCGGCAGCGGAAGTAGGGGATCCTCGGGAACTCTGCCAACACTACGACATGGTGGTTATGGTGGTGGAGAATATCTTTGGAAGGGCTTCCCCTAAGCACCAGACTCATGACAATGGATAAGGCTAGAGAGGGGAGGAAGATGCCAACCAAATGGCACATGAGAGAAGTGAGAATGAGTGTAATGGTGTGTGGAGAGGGGTCTCCACCTCCTACTTTTATAGGAGAAGGGCGTTGAACGCAAGAGGATTGCACCAGCCCCTAGTGGTGCCCCCACCTCTCCCCTCTTGATGATGGTGGAGTTTCCACTCACACAAATCAAAGGGTCGCCATAATTCCATTAATTCTCTACTCAAAATCAAAGGTGTTTCCACTAAAACACTTTAATTCACTTGGTTTAATGCCACTAAATTTAATGATCACTTCATTTAGTCAGTACTTCATTTAGTCAACACTTCTTATCATGAGTACTTCATTTAATGATCACATTAACATTTTATCCCTTCGCAATATTCCGATACACTGAAACTATTCTGGCAGATTTATCAGAATAGTTCCTGCGTTGTCCAGTAGTTTCTCCGATGTTCCCTATCCACTCAAATGCGTCCACTACCCTTAAGTGTGTCTCCTGTTGGGCTTGCTAACTGAGTGTACATGATCGAGACACTCTTCGATCAATAATCATTAACTAGACCTGGAGATCCATAATGACTCCCACTAGCTCAAGCGATAAACTAGTGATCAGATGAACCTTTATTCACAGTAACCAATTCCTTTTGTCTCATGATATGTTACTCTTCCGAGACCCAATCATTTGGTATCCTCCATACCTAGTTTGATCCCGTTCCTGACAAGCTCGTTCCCGTGATATAACGTTCTTAGTGATCATTATCACTTGCTTGCAAGCTATGTTAATGTGATATCACCGAGATGGCCCTGGGTATACCTCTGCGTCATCAGGATGGAAAAATCCCACTCTTGATCCACGAGCCTAAACTAACAAGTTCCAAGTATCTGATGACACCTTCATAATCACCCTGTTACGGTGTGACGTTTGATGTAATCAAGGTATTCTTCCGGAGTTAGTGATTAACGTGATCTCATGGTCTAAGGATTAGAGTTGCTTTGAATGGCATTATAGTAGGGGTAAACATAATGGCATGATCGTGTTACTATACTTTGGGAGTGTGTTCATCACATCATTCAATCAATGTTGTGACCTTGTTATTTACAACATCCAATGACATGACCAGAAACCTTGATCACCTGTTAATCAAAAAGCTAGTGTAATGAGAGGCATTACTAGGAACCTTTTCTTTGTTTATTAAACACACATGTATTAACGTTTCCGGTTAACACAATTATAGCATAAGAAATAAACATTTATCATAAACATGGAATATAATATAATAGCGACTTTATTATTACCTCTCAGGCATATTTGTTTTAGGAATATGGAGCAACACTTTGACGGGTTGCAAATGGAGCACATCTCATATGCTTCGAACTTCATCACCGATGATCTTTCCAAGATTGTCACAAAAGAGTGCCCATTCCACTGGGGGCTTTCATCAAGAGGTGCACATGTCCCTCCATTGAGCCTGCCAAGTCCTGGGCCTAGGTGATCACTCACCCCGACAATGAAGAAAGTACGGATCTTCACACGTGTTTCACATTCTTCTTCCTTCTTCCTTTCTGCGTCATCATCAAATCCATATGTCAGACCACGTGAGCTTGTTTCTCATGGCGCCCACCTGGAACAAGTCCAAATGCACCACGGCGCTGTTGCAGTCCTTCCAGGATGCAGCATCCTCATGAAGGATCACTAGCGAGTTCCGCTAGTAGGCGAGAGCGAACCAAAGCCGCGATCCAGAGAGTTTATATCCTTTGTTAGCCATCTAGAGCACAGGCTAGGGTTTTCCACCTCAATTTTATTTAGGAAATTCCTTCACTTCTACCAGATCAAGCCCTCCGACTTAGGGCCACATAGCATCGAGCAGCTGGCAGTCTTCATCGATTTCTATGAGAGCCACCTGGGGTGTTGCCCATACTTCCCGCTCTGGCTCGAGCTGTTCCACGGTCAGGCCAGTCCCGAGGGGAAAAGCAGGCCCATGCCAGCTTGTACAAGCTGATGCTTCCCAGGAAAGCATTCGGTGAGTGGAAGAAGTACGGGTTCTATGCCAAGTAGTTGACCCCGACCTGGGATGTGGAGATCCTGGCATACGCCACAGAGTGGAGCAATCCGCGGTGGTTATCTGTGAAGAAGCTCCCCAAGACCCAGAAGGCGGTCATGAACAAAATGTGCGCTCAGATGGCCGAGCTTAAAGATGAGGGGTTAAAGACGATCAACCTCTTCAACTGCTGGCTCCTGTGGGGCTGGTGCCGCTTGCTACCCAAGCCCACTATATGTATGAGTATACTGAGCGATCCGTCCCTACCTAGGCGAGTCCAGATTTTTGGGTCATGGAATATTATGCCGTGGCCTTAAGGAAGATCACGGATGTGTCCTTCACCGATCTCCAAGAAGGGCTCGGTCCATACAAGATGAACGGCAGGCCGACCCCCATAGTAAGTAATTTCATTCGATCGAAGTAATTTCTTCTCTCGATCACATTTCCGAATTGCTTATCTGATTCGCACATTGTACTTGCTTGCAGGCCTTCCAGATCCTAGAGCACTGGCTGCCTCCCCTGGACAAGGAGATGTTGGAGGAGCTCCTCGACGAAGATGATGGAGACGCCTCCAACAAAGAAGAGGAGGAGGTGGAAGAGGCCAAGGAGGAGCATGAGCCTCCCTCGGCGGGTTAAAAGACACGTGGCCAAAAACGCTGCAAAGATGAAGCTAGTCGCAGCCTCGAAGAGGGGGACAGTGACCTAGAAATCGTCGTGGAAGAAAGCTCCAAGTGAGTCCTGACGCCATCCAAGCCCGCTGCCAAGCCAAGGGCTCCCCCGAAGCCGTGGCGACAAACAAGCCTGATCGAAGTGGGATTTTCGCGGCCTATCGGGCCCAAACTGGAGAAACCCGCACATGTCAACACAGGACTATGAACTCTCCCAGTTTCCATGTGAGTTCTTTTGGTTGTTTACTTGTTTTGTTTTGTTAACTTGCATCAGAATTTCCGAGTCGCTGATCGTCATGTGTCTGCAGGAGTGGCCTCAAGAAGATCAAGCACGCCACGGTGGCGAAGGTCCCGACGAGCCACGTCGAAGTTGGGGACGATCCATCCAAGAAGAGAAATGGGGAAACCGCCGAGGCGCCCGACGCGGGTGCCAAGAAGAAGAAGGCTGATCCCGCTGTGGCGGACGTGGTGACCGCGGAGAAGGTCAACATCATAGCCCCTCCAAAGGGCGACTTGCTCGAGGAGGAAGATGAAGAGCATGTGAAGGCCGATCCGCCACCGGAGGCGTCCTCGTAGGTGGCCAGCGCGCCGGGGGTAACAACTGCCACTTTCCTACGGTTCGTTATAAAGGAATAGATCGTGACCAACTATGGCTGAGGTCATTGACGGTCACGTCAGTCTTATGTCATAGCGTCCCATCGGAAGGGCGTTTCTGCTGCCTTCCGTGGATGCAATCGAGCTCCATTGTATGTTCGGTGAAGCCCTCCAGGTATATCTAGTCCCCGAGGGTCTAGACGCTAAATTGTAGCGACTGGACACTCTAGAACCTAAATTCCCCCAGACCCCAAGGGTCGGGTCACTAGGAAATAGCGAGTCGAGTCTTGAAAATTTGTCGCTGATATGGAATTGTTTGTTTTTCTTTGGGGTTGCAGCACGAGTCGGCTGAATGATGAGCCACAGTGGAGCGAATGGACAAGGACCCGACCGTGTCTCATCAGGCTAATCACCAGCTCCGAACTGCCACGGGTGAGTTGCTCTCTTGAGGTTTCTCGGGATAGAATTGTGGCGGGTATTGACTTTGTGTTTTCTTTGTGCAGATAACCATGCCTTCGCGCTTTCAAACACCCACGAGGGATATGTGCCCATTTCCGATCTTGATGATGTGAAGTCTTCGGCGACCGCATTAGAAGAGAAGGCCAATGATTTGGCGGTGGAGCTGGAGTCGGTGAATGCTATGATTTTCGTGTTAGAAGAGAAAGCCAAGGCGGCAGTCGCGGTAGCGAAAGAGTACCACAAGTCCTCTGACTTTGTTATCATGGAGCTACAGGGTAAACTCTCCTCACTGGAGAAGTTTGTCATGGAGAACTACCGCAAACTCCTTGGTAGGTCTTGTTTTATGCACTTCCTTACAAGTGGCGAGTCTCCGAGTGGGTCTAGTCCTCGATCAGGCGAGTCCCAAAGCGAGTTTGCAATCGAAAATTCATGCGTTGACACCTTGCAAATGTTATAGGCCAGAACGATCCAGCGGTGCAAGGGTTTAACGGCGAGCAGTGCATGACGACGATGGTGAACGCGGCCACGGTGTCGGTGATGTGCGTTTGCGCCATCCTCGAGGGTATCACCCCTACCAAGGTGATTCCTAGGGGGGTTTACGGAGGTGTGGAAGTACCTCGAGGAAGCGCCTGCTGTTGTGGAGTGGATGATGTGCTCCATGTTCACTACAAGAAAAGTTTCCTTCCGCAATGAATTGGCCCGACGGTCATCATAGAAGGCGCGTCTTCCGCGAGAAAATATCGACTCGGCTGTGGCCGATGAAAAAACTTTTTTTTCGGTTTCGTGGCCCTCTGCTATGACGGATCTGCTAAAAACATGGAGGAAGCTCAGCTGGTGCGTGGCAGAAGCAAGATTTTCGTTTCCTCGCGCGATGTTGACTTGCCGAAGTCTTTTGAAGCGTGTGGGTCCTGGACGTCAGTGTCTCTAGCGGACCATACTTTTCAGTCGTGCCTCCTTGATTTGAACTTGATAACGTAGCTCGAGGTGTCTGCCGTTTAGTCCGGCTGCTAGGTCCCACATGTCAGCCTCTCATTAGAAGGATCATGTGTATGATGGAATTTTTTTCCTTTGCTCGCGCTACCCTGTTCCGAAGTTGATAGCGCTGCTCGATGCATATACTATCTAATCAACCTCCTGGGACCCACATGTCATCCTCTCATTAGAAGAAACGTGTGTATGATCGAATTTTTTTCCTTCGCTAGCGCTACCCTGTTCCGAGTTGATAGCGCTGCTCGATGCATCTACTGTTAACCAACCTCTTGAGCCCCATATGTCATCCTCTCATTACAAGAAACGTGTGTATGATTGATTTTTTTTCCTTCGCTCGCGCTACCCTATTCCAAACTTGATAGCGCTGTTCGATGCATCTACCATTTAATCACGATGCTGGGCCCCACATGTCATCCTCTCATTAGAAGAAACATGTGTATGATGGATTTTTTCCTTCGCTGGCGCTACCCCGTTCCGAGTTGATAGCGCTGCTCGACGCATCTACCGTTTAACCAACCTCCTGAGCCCCACATGTCATCCTCTCATTACAAGAAACGTGTGTATGATTGATTTTTTTCCTTCGCTCGCGCTACCCTGTTTCGAACTTGATAAGACTATTCGATGCATCTACCGTTTACTCACGCTGATGGTCCCCACATGTCGTCCTCTCATTAGAAGAAACGTGTGTACATATGATGGATTTTTCCCCTTTGCTGGTGCTACCCCGTTCCGAGTTGATAGCGTTGCTCGATGCATCTACCGTTTAACCAACCTTCTGAGCCCCACATGTCATCCTCTCATTAGAAGAAACATGTGTATGATGGATTTTTTTCCTTTGCTCGTGCTACCCTGTTCTGAACTTGATAGCGATGTTCGATGCATCTACCATTTAATCACGCTGCTGGGCCCCACATGTCATCCTCTCATTAGAAGAAAGGTGTGTATGATAGATTTTTTACCCTCTGTCGCACCTTCGTCTTCCGAACTTGATAGCTTTGCTCTCTGCATCGGCCGTTTATTCAGGCTGGTGGGTCCTTTATGTCAGCCTCACATTAGAAGAATCATGGGCATCTCAATTTATTAAATGCTAGATAATGGAGTAGTTTCTTAAAAACATGGGTAGGCAGGTTTTTTGTTTTTGTTTTAAAGGGCAATTCCAAAAAGGCCAAATTAAATATTTTGGGCTATTCTTCATCTACTATACTCAATGGGCTATACTCCATGCACTATTCTCCATGGGCTCCTTGATAAATATTTAAATGGAGTGTCGTCAGCAAGTCCCCTGACCCCTACAAGGCCGAAATAAATTGTTCTAGCTAAAGAGGGGTCAAATGGGCTAGATTTTACCTCCTCTTTAGTAAAATTTGCATCGCTCGGCTGGATTTGGAACACAGACCTCACTACCGGAGGGAAAAAGAAACGATAATTCTTTTGACATATATTCGTGTAAAAATATATAAAGAACAAGGGACATAGACCGCGTGCGCCAAAGCTAGACATGTATCCAATGACTTCACTTGGTACCCTTTCATTTCTGTCCAAAACACATCCAATAGTTCCGATGACACACAGGCAAAAGCTCTAGTGCAAGAAGCCCAGCAGCAGCGACATAACTTTTTTTACAAATTTAGTAGCATTTGAAAGATCCAGTAGTACAGAATAAGACAGAAAAAATATTGACAGATTCCTAGTTCATATTCAGCAGCAATTGACCGATTCTGCAGCATTCCAAAGTGACTGTTTCAGCTATACAGACACAGAAACTCAATACAAGTATAGAGAGAACCCGTTCATGTTTCAGCTCTAAAAACCTTGTCACACAATCAATTTGCCCTTTTCTCCAAACACACTCGATCATTGGAGCAAGCATAACTAATGATCAAGTATGCTTTTGTGTGCATACCTCCTCTTCACATTAATACCAGTGTGACCCCCATATATATGCATCCCAAAATGCCCAAGCCTCATATAGATTGTGACAAAGCCAAGTTTAAAAAGGAAAGCAAGACCATCTACTGCACCTGATCTAAACAAGTACCAGTACATTAGTATTAGTTCTAGAAAATACCTTAGTAATAGTAACGACATAACACTTCACAAATTGAGTAGCATTTGAAGCTTGAGAAGTACAGAATAAGACAGAAAAATATCTATAGATTCCTAGTTCATATTCAGCACCACTTGACAGATTCAGCAGCATTTCAACAGTACAAACAATGGCCAAAAGAAATGACAGATTCAGCAATGAAGACATTGAAATTCAATAGTTGTAGCAAGGCCATGACTCATAAGGAAAGAGAGTCCATATTCAGCACTCGATCGGTCGATCTGAACAAGTAACACTACATATGTATACTACAAAATAGATTAGCAATAGCAAGTTAAGACCTCCATACAAAATACTCGGCATAACGCAACAGCGTGTCAAGTGCTGGCCGGGTAGCACTTTCTTTCCTACCTGTTACCCTTTCCTTGTCACACCATCGCCTGTGGGCCCACTATGTCAGCAACGTACATTGGAAAATAGGTATATATTGCCGCAAACTTCTTCCACCTCTCCCCATACAAATTGAATCTATCACCAACATAAAGTAGTAATTAATTAGTAAGACGTTACATATCTTAACATTGGGATCATCACAAAGAATATTTAGATGTTTTATCTCACTTTTGAAACTTGTTTATGCAATACTCCTAATCCACAAGGAAATCCAACAAACGGTTCAGAAGCTTCCAGGTATGTACGACCTGATCCCTTCCAGGGCGACTTCGGCCAACAATGGCCTGCTCGTCAGCTCAGATGTCACCACCATTTCAACTGCATAGAGCTCATGCCACAAAGACAGCAACCCAAGCTTCACCTTGTACCGCGGCGATTCGCACGCCCCTGAACTGACGAACCTAGGGGATATGACGATGTCCGTGGTGTGGTCATCAATTTGGCTGACGAACACGGTGCACTCTTTCTTGATGCCGATGATATCCGCTCTCCGCGAGCCCCCTGTGGGAACCGGCTTAGACGGCTCCCAGTTGAAAGGCCCAACTTAGGTCGACTAGAGGGGGGGTGAATAGGAGACTACCAATTTTTAAACTTTTATCCCACTTTTAAGGCTTAGCACAAAGTAAGGTTCACTAGAGATGCAATTACGTGAACAACCTAAATGACAAGTAACACAAAGGTAAACAAGAGAGTAAATGCAAGAAGTAAAGGAGTGGAGCGAAAGAACCGGCGAGGGGACACGGAGATGTAATTCACGTAGTTCACTTCCAAAGAAGCTACGTCTATGTTGGAGAGGTGTAGGGGCCACACAAGGTCACCCGAGCGCCACAAAGGCCTCACCTTCTTCTCCGGTGAGCACCACCACAAAGGTGGCCTCACAATCCACTAACCGGTGACCTTCAAGGCGCCAACCGAAAACCTTTACAACGAGGTTGAGGGGAGGCTTCACAACTCAATTGAAGGCCCTCAATGACACCACGGAGCTTTACAACAAATGCCCCAGCTCCGAGGATGCCCTACACCGTCCAGGGTTCCAAGAACCCAAGAGAAATGAAATCCACGAAGGATGAGTGGGGGAAATCAAAATTCCTTTGGTGGAGGTGTAGATCTAGGTCACCTCTCCTAATCCTCAAAAGATCAAGAGATTTGAGTGGGTGGGGAGAGAGATCTAGTCAAGTCAAGCTCTTGTGAAAATGGTTGAGAGAGAGAACCAAGAGATAAGGTGGGAGGAGGAAGAAGGGGGCTTAAATAGCCCCCCTTCAAACAGGCAGATTCTGCCCAGCCCCGACCCCGTCGGTACTACCGGTGCTGGACCAATAGTACCGGTGGGCGAGCCACCACCGGCCCAGCCCAGGCCACGTAATGGTCAGAAGACCAGTTAGTGGACCCAAATGGGCTGGCCGGAAGTACCGGTCCAAGTTCCGCCCTTAATTCCGTCAAATAGACAGTGCGAGGCAGAAGGTCATCTGACCCGCACTGCCCAGCATCGGAATTAAGTCCGGAACTGGACCCGGAACTACCGGTGACCGATGATGGCCGGTACTACTGGTCAGGAAGCGGTACTACCGCTCAGGGGGCCAGATGCTGGTCGGGCCAGTACTACCGATCCAAAGTACGGTGCTAGTTCCGACAAATAGGCAAAGTTAGACAAAAGTCTTACTAAACCAAAAATTTCCTCGTCGGAATTAGGACCGGAACTTCAGCTGGAAGTACCGCTCGAACAGCCCTGGAAAAACCCCTAGGCGGTACTACCGCTGCCTGGCCGGTAATACCGGTCAGGGCAGAAAACCCTCCAACTCAGCAGGAAACACTTTCTCACACGAAAACTGGGATGGCTGTGGAGGTGCATATATGGTCTGTGCATGAAATGTTGATTTCCCACAACCTTACTAGATGGACTCCCTCTTGATAGTACGGTAGCCTAAAATATAAAACAAGAGAAAGTGAAAATAAGCGCTATCGACTACAAGTTCTTCCCTGAGAAAAAACATCCACGAGCACGACCGAAGATAAACCCTGAAACTAGGACAAACGGTTAAACCACAAAAGGAGTTGTCATCAGCACCAAAAACATAAGGAGAAAATAATCCTTTCAATCTCCCCCTTTTTGGTGCTTGATGACAACCCCACAAGATTTGCACAAAGAATAACAGGCAGTAAAATAAAAGGAGAGAGACATGGGAGAGAGCTCTCCCAACCGAGATAGACCAACAAGGGTGTAAGGAAGTAAAAGAGAAAAGAGTGGAGCTCATACCTTGCACCAACACAATTGTGGTGAAACAAAGATTGGACAACAAAGAATAGTCCACCACACATCCTCATAAGAATACCACAGAGATACCTTACCATATAGACTCACCAACAAGGTAGCAACCATACAAGAGGTCCACAGACAATAACGGAGGTCCACAAACATTACACAACGGAATAAAGTGTGCACGAGCATAAAAGGATCAAAGAAAAAGCAAGCTCGTGGCACAACCCATGCAAATCCCGTGATCTTAACGGAGCACTTTCTCCCCCTTTGGCATCAAGACGCCAAAAAGGGATAAAGTAGCCAAACTACGCGCCCCACCCACCAATGAACGGAGGAGGCGGCTCGGGGTCCCAAGGGGCATTGTTCCAAGTGGGCGGAAACTGACTAGAGATCTCTGGCTCGTCATCACTATCAGTCCACCTGCAATGAGTGTTGATCCACTCATCCTTGGGCGCGGTGGCGGAGCTAGACTCAGGTGACACAACAATGTCAAGCTTCCTCATGATGGCCTTCTCCCGGCGAACACTGTGTCTCTGAGCAACATAGGACTGATACTCATAGTCCTGAATGAAGCAGAAAGTCTTCTTAACCTTCTTCAGCAGCTTCTTAGCCCAAGAGGGCTGCCTCACAAGTTGGGGTGGAGGAGAAACCTCAGCATGGTCCCCATCACTAGCATACGAAGCAGCCCTTCCAGCAGCAGCTTCGTTTTCAGCCTGAGAGCGAGGTATCTTGTGCTTCATCACACAGAGAGTCTTTTCCTCATGAATAGTGAGAACATCCTAAGGGTAGATAGAGCCAGTTGCCTCCCTCCACTTGGCATTGATGAGAGTCTGGATGTATGGAGCATATGGACAAGACCTCTTCTCAATCATAGTGGACCAGATTTCTTCAAATATATAACCCATAACATCAAGGGGCTCATGAGAGTTTCTGTGGTGGTAAGTCTGATACATGAGATCAATCTGGAAAGCATGAAGCTGATCAAAATTACCTGCCTTGGGAGCAATCGTGTTCTGATAGACCTTGCGCATGATGTCATAGGTGGGAAGGAGATGGGCAACATTTCCAGCTACGCCCTGGCCCTCAATGTAAAGAGGCTCAAGAACTTCCGGCTCGGAGGCCTTCCCCGTATGCACCCACCACCCATTGGCACGACGACCTTCCTGAATAGGGTAGCCAAGAAGGGTGGCAAACTCAGACCATTTAGCAGACAAATACTTGTTTTGTGTCATCCACTTCATGGTTCGATCAACAGGGTCAGTATCAAAGTAGAGAGTTGAGTAGAACTGAGCAATGGCCCTCTCATCAAAGTTCTCACGGTGTTGCATAAGCTTGATTAGCCCAAACCTCCTTCACATATCGAGTGCTTCACCAATGTATTCAGGGATGCTCTCCATCTTTGCAATGTTGATGTGCTTCTGAGGAGCACACACATTTTTCTTCTTAGTAGCATAAACTTCAGAATAGATCTCAGCTTGACGCATGGTGTGGAAGAAAGGATCCTGAGCCAGGCGGTCACGAGGAAAAATATAGGGATAACCTTGCGAAATTCCTCATAACCAAGCTCCGGCCAAGAGGAGATATTCTTCTTGCTCGAATCAGGTCCAGAGGTGGTCTTCTTTTGACTTGCTAGAACAGGCCTTTTGCCTTCCGCAGCAGCAGCACGATGCTCAGCTGCAGCCGTCTGACGAGCAGTCTGACTGGGAGGGCGCACAACCTCAAGATCATCCTCATCAATCTCTGACGGTCCACGAGGGGGAGCATGAGACCGCTTGGATATGCCATGGGAACCCCTTGCCCTGAGAGAAAGTCAAATAGAAAGGAGGAAGTCGAGGATAAGTGCACAAGGTCGAAGAAAAACAAAAAGCAACTAGACTGGATTGACACAGTACAGAGACAGATATCAAAAACAATTAGTGCATCGGAAGTTCCGCCTGGCGGCCGGAACTACCGGTCGCACGGGGCACACCGGAAGTACCGATCATGCCCTCAGCGGTAGTACCGGTGAGATGACCACGCCGGTAGTACCGGCGTATCCACACTGGTAGTACTGGTCAGGGCACGAGCAGGGCAGTTCAAAACTTGATCCTCAAATCACAGATCTTATGAAAATTGATGCACAAATTGATAAAATCTAGACAATGTACTGAGGCAAAACAGTCTAAGTAGAATCCTAGCCCTACCAAGAATCTCCATAGCAGTTCTAGCCAAAGAAGGGCCCTAGACATGGCATGTCCTACTCAAGCACAAAAATGTCCAGATCTCCATGAATGGAGCATGAGAGGAGCAAATACCAGGGTCCATGGCGGGGAATCGAGGGAGGGAAGAATCCCACGGAGCCGATCTGAGGAGGGACGGCCGGAAACGGTGTGGCCGGCGGCGACACCGTGGAGAGCTTCTTGGGGAAGAGGGGTGGTAAGATGGGGTCAAGGGGAGGCAAATGGGGAAGATGACCCCGTGCCCCCCTTGGCCCGTCACTTAACGGGACCCCCCTCGACCGGTAGTACCATCCAAGGGCCGGAACTACCGACGACACCGGAAGCTCAGGAAGAAGCGGTACTTCCGATCAGGGCAGAACTTCTGAGAGATTTGGCCCTGACCGGTAGTACCGGCTCCGATCGGAACTACCGACGATTCCCAGAAAACGAGCTCCAGATTTCGATTGGCAAGAGAAAAAGACCTTGTGCAAACTGAGAAGAAAAGATAAACCAGATCCACCAAAAAGAATAAAACTCAAAAAAAGACTACGAGCCAAATAACGCCAAGTCGGTGGCCTAGGCCACCATATATGAGTATATTTGGCTTGAAACCGCGAAGATCTATCTTGGGTTCATTACCAAAACTCATCATTTAAGCTCATTTTGTCTCCTTGAGAAACCATAGAGAATGAATACATTAATGTGTGCATAATAGGAGGAGTGTTGGTTCATTTGGGGAACCACACTCCCCCTAAAACCATGTGTACACCCAAACAAGATATTCTTTGAGACCCGGGTATGTGCGCAAGAAACTCAAGCCACGTTGCTTGAATCAATGATATTTAGTTCATGCCTCAACTCCCGGAACCTTGCTTCATCAAGTGGCTTCGTGAAAAGATCTACAAGATTGGCCTTGGTAGGAACATACTCCAAAGAAATGTCTCCTCTAACAACATGATCCCGAATGAAATGATGACGAATCTCAATATGCTTGGTCTTGTTGTGTTGAACTGGGTTGTGACCAATAGCAATAGCACTCTCGTTGTCACACAGAAGAGGCACCTTGTCGAAAGAGAGTCCAAGATCCTTCAAGGTTTGCTTCATCCATAGCAATTGAGCACAACAACTCGCGGCGGAGATGTACTCAGCTTCAGGAGTGGACAAAGACACGCAGTTTTGCTTCTTCGAGGACCAACAAACCAAAGACCTCCCAAGAAATTGACAAGCACCGGAGGTAGACTTCCTCTCCACTTTGTCTCCTGCCCAATCCGAATCCGTGTAACCAATGAGATCAAAGCTGGCCCCCTTTGGCTACCACAGCCCAAAGTTAGGGGTATGAACCAAATATCGAAAGATTCTCTTGACCGCCACCATGTGGCTTTCCTTTGGCGCGGCTAGAAAATACCCACACTCAACATAATATCCGGTCGAGATGCACAAAGATAGAGTAGAGAACCAATCATCGAGCGATAAAATTTTTGATCCACATCCTTACCCTTGGGATCAAGATCAAGGTTAACCTTTGTGGGCATGGGAGTTTTGACTCCATTTACTTGATCAAGGTTGAACTTCTTGAGCATATCTTGGACATATTTAGCTTGGTTGATGAAAGTCCCTTTCCTCAATTGCTTGACTTCGAAGCCAAGAAAGAATTCCAACTCGCACATCATAGACATCTCAAAGCGGTCGGTCATGAGCTTAGCAAAATCCTCATTGAAAGCTTTGTTAGTAGACCCAAAAATAATATCATCAACATAGATTTGGCAAATGAACAAGTTTCCTCCAACTTTCTTAGTAAAAAGAGTGGGATCAATGAGGCCTACTTCGAAACCACGGTCTAGCAAAAGCTCTCTAAGGCACTCATACCAAGCACGTGGGGCTTGCTTGAGACCATATAGTGCCTTATCGAGTTTGTAGACATGGTCCGGGAAGAGGGGTCCTCAAAGCCCGGAGGTTGCTTGACATACACCAATTATTTTAGGGGACCATTAAGAAAAGCACTCTTGACATCCATTTGTTGCAACTTGAAGTTATGATGGGTAGCAAAGGCAAGAAGCATGCGAATGGATTCTAGACGGGCAACGGGAGCATAAGTTTCACCATAGTCTATGCCCTCAACTTGAGAGTATCCTTGGGCAACTAACCTTGCTTTGTTGCGGACGACTATACCATTTGCATCCTTCTTGTTCTTGAAGATCCACTTGGTCCTAATCACATTTTGACAATCTTTGGGTCTCTTCACAAGAGTCCACACCTTGTTCCTCTTGAAGTTATGGAGTTCTTCGTTCATAGCGTCGAGCCAATCATCATCTTCAAGAGCTTCGAAGACCTTTTGGGGCTCAACATGAGATATAAACGCATGATGAGAACTAAAAGAGGTTAGTTGTCTCCTAGTAGTGGAGCCCCTATTGAAATATCCATAAACATTATCAAGGACATGTCCATCTTTGATGAGATTGGCGAGACGGTATGCTTGACGCCGAGCTTGGGTCTCAAGATGAGATTCTTGAGAAACCACTTGATCATCACCACGGTTCAAGTGCCCTCCTTGACTATATGAACAAACTTGATCACTATCTTCATCAACATCAACCGAGGGAGAGACGCCATCATTTGGCAGAGAGACACTTGCTTGGCCTTGGTCATTGTCAACTTGACCTTCTTCAACTTGACCTTGAGAGTCATAGATATGAGGAGCTTCAACAACTTGAGGTAGAATTGATCTTGGAGAGTCATGAACATGAAGATCTTGAGAGGAGCTTGTCAAATCTTGAGAAGCAATAAGTTGACCTTGAGGTGAAAGATGGTCTTGTGAGAGTGAAGGCTCCGCTTGAGTGGAGCTTGGTCCTTCTCCTTCGGCCACAAGGGGATCCTCAATGGGGTGGAAGAACCCCACACCCATTCTTCTTATGGCTTGGGGAGGAATTTCATCACTTGGATCACGAATACCATCTTGCCACACAAGAGACTCATGATCTTCATCAAACTCGACATTGCTAGATTCTTCAACCCTTCCCCTTGCTTTGTTGTAGACTCGATATGCATGGGATTGATTTGAGTACCCAACAAAGATACCTTCTTGAGCCCTAGATTCAAACTTTGATAAGCGGACACCTTTCTTGAGAAGGAAGCATCTACACCCTAACACCCGGAAGTACTTGACATTTGGCTTGTGACCGGTGAAAAGTTCATATGGAGTCTTGTTCTTCTTCTTGCGTAGATAGAGGCGATTGGTTGCATGGCAAGCGGTTGAAATGGATTCGGCCCAAAAGTTATATGGAGACTTGAATTCCGCCATCATGGTCCGGGCCGCATCCATCAAAGTACGGTTCTTCCTTTTGGCAACACCATTTTTTTGAGGGGTATAGGGAGTAGAGTATTGATGTTTGATCCCCTCATCACTAAGAAACTCATCCAATGTGTAGTTCTTGAATTCGGTGCCATTGTATCTTCTAATGGTGAGGATGGTGGAACTGAGTTGCCATTGCACTTGATTTGCAAAGTCTATGACGGTTTGTTGAGTCTCACTCTTGAACTTGAAGAAGTAGACCCAAGTGTAACGTGAAAAGTCATCAACAATCACCAAACAATACTTCTTCCCACCAAGACTATCATGAGATGGAGGCCCAAAGAGATCCATGTGAAGAAGCTCCAGGCACCATTCAGTGGTGATTTGATTAAGGATCTTGTGAGGCTTCTCATGCATCTTCCCTTCTATACAAGCCTTGCACACACGATCTTTGGCAAAGGAAATGTCTTTTAGTCCAAGGACGTGGCCCCCATGTAGATACTTTGCAAAGCCTTCATGTTAACGTGGGCTAGGCGGCGATGCCACAATCGGCCCACGTCGGCTTTCGCATAGAGACATATAGCATGTGTAGATGGCTTTCCGGAGAAATCCACTACATATAAGTCATGCTCTACGTATCCAACAAAAGCCACCATGAGAGACTTGCTCCACATGAGGACCACAGAGTGCTCATTAAAGAAAGATGAAAGACCCATGATAGCAAGAGCACGAAAGGAAGGGAGATTGTAGCCAAGGGTTTTAACAAGCATGACATTTACCAAGGATACATCCGGGGAAACTACCACCTTACCAAAACCCAATACCTGAGAGCTTGTTTTATCACCATAGGAGACTAAAGTATTGGCAAAATTTGGCCTGATCTCGGACATCATAGACTTGCTTTCGGTCATATGGCTTGTAGCTCCACTATCAAGCACCCATTTTGCATCTCCGGAAGCAAAGTCCTACACGAAAATCAAGCTTTGGTTTTAGGTACCCATTTTGCAATGGGTCCCCTTTTGTTAGTCACAAGGGTCTTAGGTACCCAAATGTTCGAATGATAATCATGAGTGTAAGATGTACCAATGTACTTAGCATAGACATGACCATCAAAAGATTTGCAAAGAATGTCGGAAGGATTATTCTTCCCGGCAAAGTTATCACTTTGCACAAGGGTAGAATCACGAGAGGATACTAGAGCAAGGTTCTTGCTCTTCTTCCTTTTCTTGTTCCTTCTCTTGTTCTTCCTCTTGATAGTAGCTTACCCTTTTGCAAGTTGATCTTTCAATGTCTTGTTCTCCTCAACAAGATTCTCATGCTTGCAACAAGGGTTAGACGAACAAGACAAATGCACAATAGGCGTAGCAGAAGAATTTGAATGTTCATTATTTAATTGCGTTTCAAGTTGCTCATGAGCCTCAAAGATACTTGAGAATTTACTCTCCAAGGCATGATGTTCCTCCTTGAGTTTCTCAAAATCCTTGAGGCATTCATGACCAACACCAAACTCAACCTTTTCATTTTTAAGGACATTCAATGAAGCAATAACATGATCTTGTTCTTTAACAAGTTGCGATATAAAGGCATTATGGTCGTCAACAAGTTTAGCCACACTTTCCTCAAGATTTATTCTCATGTTATGTTCATCTTCAAGAGATTGAGATAGACAAGCAATCTCATCGGCGGCCTCTCTCTCATTTTTACCTAACATGTCAATAACTTCCTCTTTCTCATCTAGCATTTCCCTAGCATGGTCAAGTTGGTTTACAAGTGTTTCAAAGCACATTCTAGTATCATCATCTAGATGCTCCATGGATTCACACATGCTTACCATCTCTTTCTTAACCTCTAAACCATCTAGATCATGCAATGGAAGTTCATTTGGGGAGGACATGGAAGTGGGAGTTACCTCGGTGGCCTTAGCCATGAGACATTTTTGGTTGCGGTTGGTGATGTTCTCGTTTGGAGAGTCGAAGAGAGACACTCGTGGAGTGGATGAAGTAGCAATAGAGGCAACCCCACGATCTCTCCACCTTGACCTTCATTCTCAACATCATCATCATCATCGCTCGAGAAGTACTCTTCATGG
This sequence comes from Avena sativa, assembly GCA_916181665.1. Lineage (NCBI taxonomy): Eukaryota > Viridiplantae > Streptophyta > Magnoliopsida > Poales > Poaceae > Avena > Avena sativa. The sequence goes on along the minus strand of OV702289.1, from coordinate 532,991,051 downwards.
ACCACCATCGCCCTTTCCTTGTTGGGTAAGTTCTTGTTCAAAGGATGAGGAGGTCTTGGTTTGTTCTTGCAAATGAGGCGGCCTCCATTGTCTTCTCTATTCTCGAAGGGGCATTGAGCAACAAAGTGGCTCTTGTCATTGCAATTGTAACAAGATCTAGCCTTTGGAGTCTTCATGGTTGAGTTGAATCTTGGGTTGTCCCTTGACCTTGACTTCATGCCCGGTTTGTTCCAAAACGCCCTTGATGCTAGAGCCAAATGCTCATTGAAAGCATATTTGATGTCCTCTTGAGACCACTCACTTGAGTTGTCGTCTTCATCAACTTCCACCACTCGAGCTTTCAAGGCAAGGTTCAACTTTTGAGACCCATAAGCACGAGCACGAGCTGACTCCGCATTCTTCTTGGCAATGGTCATGGCAATAACTTCACTCAGCACCTCTTGAGAGGACATGGCATGGTAGTTGCTTCTCTCCTTGATAGAGTTGAGTTTTTGTTCCTCAAAGGGTAGAAGAGTTTGAACAAACTTCCTCTTCATGAACTTGTCATCAACATAGGTAGCTCTAAGGTCCCTCAAGGTACAACAAAGAACCTTGAGCCGATGATACATGTCTTCGGGTGTCTCATCATCTTGCATTGCAAAGCCATCGGACTCATTGTTGGCTTCATCAAACTTGGAGCTTTGAATACTCGCATTTCCAATATATAACTCGGTGAGATGATCCCAAGCTTCTTTGGCGGTGGAGAATTGTCGAATGTGAGCAAAGTCCTTGGGGGTCAATGCCTTTTGAATCATACCCAAGGCGGTGGCATTTAGTTGCTTGTCCACGACCTCGGCATGAGTCAACTTCTTAGCATCATATGGAGAGAAACCTTCCTCCACAATCCTCATCAATTCAATAGAAGAGCTAGAGATATGAGATTGTATTAGATATTGCCAATTGGCAAAGTTAGAAGTATCTAGTATGGGAGGTGCTCCTTGAGGTATGATGTGCGGCATGGGAATGGGAGGGTCCGGTGTATACTTGAACGGTGGTGGTACCGCCGAGTAATCCTTTTCCCTATCTCCCTCTTTGGAGGAGGAGTCACCTAGCCCCTCGGTGCTCTCGCTTGGGGGCTTGGTGGTTTGAGCCACAAAGCCTAAACCCAAGTGTTTTGGGGCTGCCGCGGGAATCACCCCGGGAGAAACCACTTGCACGGGAGCGGAGGGGGCTTCGGCGGCAAGAGATGCATCATGAGGGGTTTCTAGCATGGGGGTAGGCTTAAGGGATTGCAAAAGAGTCATCATTTCCTCAAACTTGGTCATCATGGATGTCTCCAATCGATTAAGGTCATCCATGGAGGCCAAGTTCTTGGTGGCTGCACCCACACTTCCCTCTTCATCGTCCATTGTCTCTTAGGCGGTTAAGCCCGAAGAAAGAGCCGAGGCTCTGATACCAATTGAAAGGCCCAACTTAGGTCTACTAGAGGGAGGGTGAATAGGAGACTACCAATTTTTAAACTTTTATCCCACTTTTAAGGCTTAGCACAAAGTAAGGTTCACTAGAGATGCAATTACGTGAACAACCTAAATGACAAGTAACACAAAGGTAAACAAGAGAGTAAATGCAAGAAGTAAAGGAGTGGAGTGAAAGAACCGGCGAGGGGACACGGAGATGTAATTCTCGTAGTTCACTTCCAAAGAAGCTACGTCTACGTTGGAGAGGTGTCGGGGCCACACAAGGTCACCCGAGCGCCACAGAGGCCTCGCCTTCTTCTCCGGTGAGCACCACCACAAAGGTGGCCTCATAATCCACTAACCGGTGACCTTGAAGGCGCCAACCGAAAACCTTTACAACAAGGTTGAGGGGAGGCTTCACAACTCAATTGAAGGCCCTCAATGACACCATGGAGCTTTAAAACAAATGCCCTAGCTCCGAGGATGCCCTACACCGTCTAGGGTTCCAAGAACCCAAGAGAAATGAAATCCACGAAGGATGACTGGGGGAAATCAAAATTCCTTTAGTGTAGGTGTAGACCTAGGTCACCTCTCCCAATCCTCAAAAGATCAAGAGATTTGAGTGGGTGGGGAGAGAGATCTAGTCAAGTCAAGCTCTCGTGAAAATGGTGGAGAGAGAACCAAGAGATAAGGTGGGAGGAGGGAAGAAGGGGGCTTAAATAGCCCCCCTTCAAACGGGAAGATTCTGCCCAGCCCCGATGCCGTCGGTACTACCGGTGCCGGACCGGTAGTACCGGTGGGCGAGCCACCACCGGCCCAGCCTAGGCCACGTAACGGTCAGAAGACCAGTTAGTGGACCCAAATGGGCTGGCCGGAAGTACCGGTCCAAGTTCCGCCCTTAATTCCGTCAAATAGACAGTGCGAGACAGAAGGTCATCTGACCCGCACTGCCCAGCGTCGGAATTAAGACCGGAACTGGACCCGGAACTACCGATGACCGATGACGGCCGGTACTACCGGTCAGGAAGTGGTACTACCGCTCAGGGGGCTAGATGCTGGTCAGGCCGGTACTACCGATCCAAAGTCCGGTGCTTGTTCCGACAAATAGGCAAAGTTAGACAGAAGTCTTACTGAACCGAAAATTTCCTCGTCGGAATTAGGACCGGAACTTCAGCCGGAAGTACCGCTCGAACAACCCTAGAAAAACCCCTGGGCAGTACTACCGCTGCCTGGCCGGTAATACCGGTCAGGGCAGAAAACCCTCCAACTCAGCAGAAAACACTTTCTCACACGAAAACTGGGATGTCTGTGGAGGTGCATATATGGTCTATGCATGAAATGTTGATTTCCCACAACCTTCCTAGATGGACTCCCTCTTGATAGTACGGTAGCCTAAATTATAAAACAAGAGAAAGTGAAAATAAGCGCTATCGACTACAAGTTCTTCCTTGAGAAAAAACATCCACAAGCACGACCGAAGATAAACCCTGAAACTTGGACAAACGGTTAAACCACAAAAGGAGTTGTCATCAGCACCAAAAACATAAGGAGAAAATAATCCTTTCACTAGTGTTTGTGGCTATAGGGCATTATGGGCGTAGTCCTCGAGTGGGCAACTCTGAGGTGGCGGACGAGCTCTACCATAGGTGTTAGCTCTACCGACAAGGTGATGAACTCGCATCCAAGCTCCATGCAGACTTGATGGCCATGAAAGCACCAGATTATGTGGTCGTTGATGTCGTTGTAGGGGACGAATGTACCGCAGTGGTCGTTGGGGCATCTGCTACCTTTTCCGCCCGCGACTTGATGGTACAACTCCTTGGAGCATGCGGCCAGCCGGGCGGCGCTGGTAGTGTCCAGACGCATAGCGATTTCATTGAAAATGTTGTCGCCGACCTTGCTCCAGACACCGTGCAGTTGGTTGTGCGTCGATTGCGACATCGGGATGGATTGGGGGGAAGAGGTCGGACCAGAGTATGACTATCGGGGGACTTTTGGAGAGGGGTGGCGCGCGTCCTGCAAGATCTGATGTAGCGGGCGAGATGGCGAGGAAAATGTGCGAAGCGTGCACTGGAGACGGTCCCAAATGCGGGGCCAAGCGGCGTTGGCGAGTGGAAGATGGGATGGCTCTTTGAACGAGTTTTTTTGCAAGGCCTCTGGAGCTACATCCAGGACGCCGATTAGCTTGGCTTGCATGCTACAGTGCACTAAATTAACCATCTGAAATCCTGGTGCATTTAATTGCTAGGTTGGCACACTTCCGTGCCCTAAATTAACCATGTCACAACCTAGGCCATTACAGCTAGGCCGGCACACTGCCGTGTACACCGACTAGAGTTACTACTGCTATCATGTTTGACCGGATGATGTTTGTTTAGTTTCCTAAAACTGTAGGGCTGGACTATCAAGCAGCTCGACCTGTTAAGGCTCGGCTCGTTAAGACTCATGCTCATTAAGGCTTAGATCATTAAACTTGTTAAGGATAATGAGCAAAAAGTAAAGCTCGGCTCGGTTCATTAGATGTTAACGAGTGCTCATGAGCTACTCGTTATGAAAATGTATCAACCTCAGACAGAGGCATACCGATAATTAAAAACGACAATCGGCAGGGTTCGGTCAGTGCCGCGATCAGCAGATCCAGATCGAGAAGATGGCACTACTAGGAAAAACATTATCAGTGGCACACGAAAACAACTTTCTGTGGCGCATCTAGCAGTCACCACTAAATTGTCGCCACTAAAATTACATTTCTATGGCGCATATGCATATGCGCCATATAATTCTCCAAATTCTGTGGCGCATATAGCTATATGCGCCACAGAATTATGTCCTAGATTCTGTGGCGCATATAGCCATATGCGCCACAGAATTATATGGTACATTCTGTGGCGCATATAGCTATATGCGCTTTGAAATTTTCAGAATCTGGTACAAATACAGTATATAACAGGTATATTACAGGAAATACACAAAAATTAACAGAAATTCACAGAAAAGCTACACACAGCAGTACAAATGTTCCAGTTCACATATAATACATCAACAAGCACGAATGTTCACAAGTGTTCATCAATCACATCACTTGGAACCGAATAAGTGTACAAGTATATTTCACAAGTGTTCATCTCACTCACATAACTTACAACCACGAATGTTGTCACCGCCTATACCTTAGGACAGAATGTAATACATCGTAATCGCGATGCCGGTGAGGAGGAGCGGCACCAAGATCTTCGTCCGGTTCTTCTTCCACACGTGTCTCCTCCACTTGGCCACCGCCTCCTCTCTAGTCACGTATCCCTTGTAGATATTGCCGCTGAACTTGTTCACTTGTTGGTGGCAGTCCACCCACTCCTCGTAGACACCTGGAACCCGACCCTTGTACACAACGTACGTCGGCATCTCTATTGACAAGGCATATTAGTACATCATGCAAATATATATGTTGACAAATATTAGAGCAAGGCATTCATAAACTTAAGCGTCGATGACAATGAAAGAAACACGACAACATGTCCGACACAATAACAACGACAGTTTCAAGCTAGGCAAGTTAAGTTTTTCGGCATACATGCATGTGCATGATCGCCCGGGAAATTTCGGCATGACCTATCCTAAAAATAGGACGTATGGCTAGTGCAGAAATTTATTGAAATGGACGTGAATCAACATTTCGGCAAACCTCCATGCACCCGGCGCCGGCAACATGCATTCAAGCACAACACAACCTCACTCCACAAGCAACATGTATTCAAGCACAACACAAAGCGAAGGAACATCATCTCTCGCCATCGCACACCGCCCGCAGGACCATCTTCACCTATAAAACATCCATACATACACACCGCGCCGAGGCCCGCCGACCACACAAAACATGCATCACACAAGTACCCATGCACACATGCCTCATAAATCTACAAACCACATATGCATATATATAGTGTAGCAAGAGGGGGTGTTGGGATGTGTGGAGGAGGAAAGTATGAGTGGTTTACTACCTTTACAAGTAGGAGTAGCTTCCCCTCACAAGTACATGAACCAAAGTAGGTCTAGCTATCAACAATGGAGGTGAGTATGAGCAAAATGGAGTGGGAGGGAGGAGGGGGACGAGCTAGCTAGTTGGAGGTGGTGGGAACAAGGGAAAGGGGGGCTGCCACCTTTTGTAGATCTGTTTCGCATATTCTGTGGCGCATATGGAAAATGCTCCACAGAATGTCAACATTCTGTGGCGCATATGGCTACATGCGCTACAGAAAGTGAGAATTCTGTGGCGCATATGCTCCACAGAATTCTCACTTTCTGTGGCACATGTAGCCATATGCGCCACAGAATTTTTGACATTCTGTGGCGCATATATCCATATGCGCCACAGAATTCTGGTCTGCCCATATGCTGGGGTCAGGCCCACATGGGCACACAGGAATTCTGTGGCGCATGTAGCATATATGCGCCACAGAATTCTCACTTTCTGTGGTGCATATATCCATATGCGCCACAAAATTGCAGGAATTCTGTGGCGCATTTGGTACATGCGCCACAGAATTAATTTTAGTGGAGCATTTTTTGCATATGCGCCACAGAATTAAAATCTACCTATAATCATTTTCCTAATAGTATGGAGATGGGGTATGCAGTGGGAGATGACGAGTTGGCAAGACACATGAGAAATATTCTGAATCGATCGGGGGATTCTAGGGTAAGGTTTTTGGTCGGTCGCTCTCACTCCTGGATTGATCAGTCTTACTCAATGGGCTAGATGTTTGCCTTAGATGGGCTGCCAGATTAGACATGTAGCAAGATAAGTGGGCCTTACCTTGGTTGTTACCGAGCTTAACAAGTAGATCACGAACATCATTAACTCGATCATTTAGCTCGTTAAGGATATTAAGCAAAAACTGCAGCTCAGCCAAGATCGTTAAGGAAACGAGTCGATTTTGAACAAGCCGAGCAAACGAGTGCTCATTAAACTCATCGAGTTTCGAGTTTTATGCCCAGCCCTAATACTTTGGAACAGGAGGTAGTACAATACTAGCAGTAGTACAATAAATACCTCCACATTGGAGCCTAGCGCGATTAAGTACCACAGTGTTCCATCATGATGCATGATAACGGAAGGTGTTCAAGCACCTCTTTACAGAATAGTTATAATTAGAAGCGAACAATCAGTACATTAATACACCTACGATATAGTAAATTGTCCATCAAATGATGGGTGATAACCTGCACATCTGATCACCTTCTCGCAGTTATCATGATCAAATACTATCACCTTAAAGGAAGTGGTGGCAAGCTTCTTGAATACCAGAAAATATCCTACCTTCAAGTCATGTGCTTTGACAAAATCTAGCCATCCTTCGTCAAGGATTACCTTGCCATCTTGCTTCTTCATCTCGACATCCCAGCTGCAGGCTTTGCATATCTTCAGCTTGATGACCTCTGGATACTCACCGCCAAACGTTAACAAAAAGGAGCTGGGTATGCTCCGCATGTCTAACCCTCCCGGTATTAACAGCATCTTGCAGATCTCATCACAGGTGTTCTCCACGTGGGTGTTCCTGGCTAGCCCCTCCATCCAGACTGCACATGACTCTCTTGTCTTCTTTGATGATGAGTCTATCCAAGCTCTTCTTTCCCAAACACTGCAAAAAAATCCCGTGGACAGATAATGTCTCTACCAATTGTCAATAATTGTGAAATAGTACAATATTAGCTGATAGATTACAATACAAGATCAGCTAAGAAAGTAAAGTGGAGCAATTTTCTTATCGAAGTACACAAATTAAAGTCTTAACTCTAGCTAGCATGAACGCCGGTTATATTAGTACTACTTCCAAGTTCTAGGCATCACATTAGTACAGTTCTTTATCGAGAAGTACAGATACCGAACACCCAGGAACAGAAGAACGGACGAACAAGATGAGCTCTATCTGCTGCCGATGCTAGAGATGCATACATATACTCAAAATTTTGGCAAAAATCAGGGTAGGGTATCATCCTCCCTAACTTGCCCAAATTAAAGGGACCTCCACCCCTGAGACAAATCTAAAGCAAAACATACCGAGTGGCCTCCCAAATCATCATTAGCCGTGGATCAATAAATACAAAATTTGAACTTATTATTACAGTTCACCGTAGATCTAGCCCCGGAACTAGCTTGCATGCGTAAAACTGAACTATAGTATACAGACGGGTTAAATGCACTAGATGAGAACTATACTCAACACTAACCCAATGTTAACCAAGCGCTAATAAAAGCTTGACCGCATCTCATCATCAAGATCAAGGGTTCCGGGGATTATGTACAAACCGCACAGCCACCACGATGTCTGAGGGATGTGAAGGCTCTATAGATGAGGTTGCAGGGCCCGTCGCTCGCAGCCGACCCGCCTAAGACGAGTAAGTTGCGGCGGTGGTGGTCGTCAATGGAGGGAAGCGCAATGGCGATTAAGGAGTGCTGTGTCAGGGCTTGGTCGGGGGCTGGCGAGAGAATAAATGTGGCAAGGTTACACGAATGCTATGGACAAAGAAAACCTTCCCACCAATATAGTACTACTAATTGTCATGCAAAAATTAATTTCCTAGAAAATTGGGCACGGCAGCTTGAGTGCTTGAATAGGGAAACATCAAACACATACTATGAAAGTATATTATTACATACATGGTGCCTAGTACAAGCAATAGTGGAAATGATGTTGCAAGTACTGATACAACAATACAGTATGAAAGTACTACGTACATAGTACTGTACATTACATGGTGACAAGTACTAGCTACAGAAATGATGTTGCGAGTGCTCATAATCAGCTTTTCGGTATTTTGGTCAAACTTCACATAGTTCTAATGAGGCAGGATTGGCACGAACCACATTGGCGCCTCAAACATTTGCTCTCTATGTTCCACTTCAGTGTAGTCAAGTGATGAATTTATGTCAGCTCCCCCATTGACGTGCATGCGGCTCCAATCTGGAACTGGCTGTGGCGATGTTGGTAGTGCACGTGTGTAGCAAACACACAGTCTCCTCTGAACACTGGTAGAGCTTCGTCAACATCGACAGCACCAAGTTTTTGTAGGGGGGTCGAGGATGAATGGATGGTTGATTCCCACAAGCGCTGACCTCCCTTCAAGATTATCCCTCCTGATCCAGTCTGGTGCTATAGGGTCATCCAAATTAAGGGCCCTCTAGAAAACATGGCAGCGGAGCGAGGGATAAGTCAGCAGTTCTCTACCCATGTATGATACAGGATTACCATGGCTGCTGGTTCGTGCACCCCTGGTGTGAATCCACAGGATATTCCAACCAAGCTCTGCCAAGTATCAGCTGCGTAATGCAATATCTTCAGCCTCGGCACCATCGCCGTCTTGGATGTTTGCAAGCTCTTCAATTACTGGAGCCTGTATGACACGCGGGCCTGCAAGTATACCTGTGTGTGCATTTCAGTTAGCAAAAGTATCACGAACAATGTAGTTGTAAGTAATTTATAGATTTTACTTTTAAATAACAGGACTCACTCCACTTGTTTGGTTCCCAGACAAGAACATCTCCTCGTGGTTCCGTCATCGCATATATGCGATCAATAGAACCACTGATTAGACACTTAGGAATGGCATCGACATACGTTGCTGGTGCAAGATAGTTGTTTCGAAGGATAATCCAGTCACTGTCACAAGGAAAATCTATGGTAGCAATGAATTTGTAAAACACCGACATCGCGTTGTAGTGCTATTGGTTGTCAAATCTGTACGGTTTCTTTGCTATTTGTATCTTCAGCAGCTCGATATACGCGTCCTTGTAGAGGTAAGTGCACGGGGGGCCGGGGAAACACTGGTTACCTGATGGATAAATATCAACACGCTGCACACCTGGCAGCTCGATACGTGCCATACTGTAGATGTTTTGGAGGTACCAGCGCCCCGGGTGCTTTGCAATGGCAATCCATTCTCTGTTGGCAGCAACCCGGTGACCCTTGTTTTCAAATCCTTCATCATCCCATGTTCCGGGTATGTCATCATCAATCGGTACAAATGCTTCTACTGTTGGATTGTCTAGTGGCATCAGCAACACGTCAATGCCCTGCAACAAATTTTCTTCATATATAGGGGCATGCAAGGTGTTTGACTAAGGGGGTAGTGCTAGATAGCTTTGTGGAAAAAACTACTATCTGAATGATACAGAAACGTGTTGAATAAATCATGAATGCATGCAGACAAACATACCAAGGAATAAGGTATTGTTTGCATTAAAGAAAAAATGTAGGAATAGTTAAGTTTCCTATGCTGGCACTGTTCAGAGGAATGGACCAGAGGAAAAAACGCAGGCAATTTTCCTATGATTGATTACCAAGATTAGGGGCCTCTTTCGATCAATGGTTTTTAAAAAACTTAGGAATAGGAAAAACACAGGTTTGACATGGTAGGTACAGTAAATTCATATTAGGAATTAAAAACGCAGGATTTTATAACAGGCGTCTTCGGATGGTGAATAGGAAATAAACATAAGAGTTTTGCAAGAATATAGTGTAAGCGCATTGGATTTCTCAAAGGATAAATAGAGTGAGGTTGGAGCTCGTGTTTAGATTCTTATGAAATGGAGGGCATAGGAACTAAGAAGTGACTCCATAGGAATTTGATATCTTCCAAAATCCTATGGGTTAGAATCCTCCAAAACTCATATGCAATTCTTCATATCCAACTTGGACCTCATTTTCAAATTCCTTTGCGTGCAAAGAATAAGAATGAGGTCCCAAGAGACACGATAACATCATAAATATACTCTCCCGTGAGGTTTGACTTTGATTTTACCATGTTTTAAAGTAATCCTATGTTTTTGTATTCATGTAAACCAAAGAACCAACTTTTTACAGAAATCTTGTGTTTGTAGAACACATGAAACTTAAAATATAACGCCAGCCTTGAGTGGCCAATACACCTTCCGTTACATGTATCAACAATCCTGGTCGTTCTTGTGTTTTCAGATTAGTATGTTTGGAGGAGAGGGGGGACACTGAAGCAAAAGTCTTGGCCTCTTTCGATCGCAGGATTGAGACGACAGGAATTTCACAGGTTTGCCGGTGAAAAACAGGCGATTATAAAACGTAGGAAAACTACCTACATAATTGGCACGATGAGAGTTGAGCCTTAATTAGATGTTCCAATTCCTACGGAATTTAAGCATGGGTGGGGGGTTTCAGTTCAAAAGAATTTGCATAACACGATTCCTTTGATCCAAATTCAATCCATAGGAAAGAATCTAAGGATTCGAGTACTACAAAAATCATGCAAAACTGATTTTTACCTGCTCGTCACGGTCTAGTGGCCATGTCTGTGGGTTAGAGTGAAGTAGGCAGGGCAAACCAAATGGGAGACCAGGATCTTTCGCAATCCCTCGACGCATGCCAACCATGCCGCGAGCCAGGCGAGCAGTCTTCAGAAGAACGACACGACTGGTGATGTTGCTCAGCGGTCCGTAGAGGAGGTTGCCAAATCCGATTGCTTGTTTGTAGCACTCAGATATCTTATGCTTCATCGCTCCAAATGTCGTTACGGGGAAGCCTGCGGAAGATTAGTCGGGATGGGTTGGCGGTTTCTACCTTTCTGCAAGGGTGGAGAGGGGCTACGATGGTGCACAAGCGGCCAGAGCGGCAGAGGAAGGCGATGAGGGACACGGGACGGTTCTCCTCCGATTGTCGGATCAACTACTTCGACCCGGTATATTAGGGCAAAACTAACGCGGGATGTTAATATAGACGCGTATGGAAAAAAGGAATAATGATAGAAAATTAGATATAGTAGTATTTCTTAAATGCTCCAGTCCGCAACGCTGGCCCCTAGTTTGAGGCGCTACTGTTTTTTCTGGTAGGTAGCTAGGGACAGCAAATCACACCGTGCTGAAGAAAAAAAGTTCGAAATGTCCTCAAATTAGCTTTGCGTGTGGGGATGGTGATGTCGCGCTGAAGGAGAGAGCAAACACAATTTGTTTTGAATGCATATATACTACTCCCTCCGATCTATATAATGTTCTCAGATTTATCTAGATTAGAATGTATATAGTCATGTTTTTGAGCTAGATTTATCTAATGGTTGGAAACTTCGAGTGGCAACATTATTACCATGACATGATTCACCCATTTACTCCCAAATATGGGAACATCACGGATGATGGGAGTACAATTTACATCAAGGACCTAAAAATGGATAAAATTACATAGAGGTCCTTACATTTAGAACGAAGCACCCTAAAAATAAGCAAGGGAAATAGTCGGGTCTGGCTCCTTCTCGAGAGAGCAGAGCCATACTCTTCATACTACTTTCTCTTTGTTTGTTTTCAAAATATATGGCCAAATTTGGTGGCATGAAAATTCCTGGACATGGGATCATCATTAGCACAAAGTATGATGTAGATATGGCCATGACCTTGGTCGTTCGGCTTGAAATCCAAGAATGTTCATACTCATCGGCAACTAATAAAATTAAATAAGTTTAAATTTTACCACTTGCTTTTAGGTTCGAATTTTACACGTAAGGACGTAGGGATTACATTTTAAATCAAGGACCTAAAAAGGTAAAATTTTATCGAGCTCCATACATTTAGCACGAAGCACCCTAAAATTAAGCAGGGAAAACTGTCATGTTTTGCTCCTTATCGAGAGAAAAGCTAATAGAGACATACTCTTCATACTACTTCCTCTTTGTTTGTTTTCAAAATATGGCCAAATTTGGCGGCTTGCAAATTCTCGGATAGGGGATCATGAATCATCAACATAAAGTATGATGTAGATATGGCCATGAGGCCCATGACCTTGGTCGTTCTTCTTGAAATCCAAGAATGTTCATACTTATTGACAACTAATAATCCTAAATACTCTTAAATTCTTACAGTTGCTTTTAGGTTTGAATTTTACATGTACGGATGGTGGGAGTACATTTTACATCAAGGACCTAAAAAAGGTAAAATTACATCGAGGTCCATACATTTAGCACGAAGCACCTTAAAAATAATCAGGGAAAATAGTCATGTTTTGCTCCTGCTCGAGAGAAAAGCTGATCGAGCCATACTATTCATACTACTTCATCTTCATTTGTTTTCAAAATATGCCCAAATTTGGCCGCATGCAAATTCTTGGATATGGGATCAGGAACCATCAGCATAAGGTATGATGTAGATATGTCCATGACCTTGGTCATTCGTCTTGAAATCCAAGAATGTTCATACTCATCGATAACTGATAATCTTAAATACGTTTAAATTTTACCACTTGCTTTTAGGTTCGAATTTTACACGTATGGAAAGTGGGAGTACATTTTACACCAAGGACCTAAAAAAGGTAAAATTACATCGAGGTCCATACATTTAGCACGAAGCGCCCTAAAATTAAGCAGGAAAAATAGTCATGTTTTGCTCCTTCTCGTCAGAGAAGCTGATCGAGCCCTACTCTTCATACTACTTCCTCTTTGTTTGTTTTCAAAATATGGACAAATTTAGGGCATGCAAATTCTTGGATATGGGATCATGAATCATCAGCATAAAGTATGATATAGATATGTCCATGACCTTGGTCATTCGTCTTTAAATCCAAAAATGTTCATACTCATCGACATATAATAATCTTAAACATGTTTAAATTTTACAACTTGCTTTTAGGATCGAATTTTACTCTCACATTCAGAGTACATTTTACATCAAGGACTTAAACAAGGTAAAATTACATCGAGGTACATACATTTAGCACGAAGCACCCTAAATTTAAGAAGGGAAAACCGTCATGTTTTGCTCCTTCTAGAGAGAGAAGCTGACTGAGGCATGCATACTCTTCATACTACTTCCTGTTCGTTTGTTTTCAAAATATGGCCAAATTTGGTGGCATGAAAATTCTTCGCTATGGGATCATGAATCATCAGCATATAAAGTATGATGTAAATATGTATGACCATGGTCTTTCGACTTGAAATGCAATAATTTTCATATTCATTGACAACTAATAAGCTTAATTACGTTTAAATTTACCACTTGCTTTTATGTTCAAATTTTACACGGACGGTGGGAGTATATTTTACAGTACGAACCTAAAAAAAGGTAAAATTACATCGAGGCCTATACATTTAATTACGATGGAGCACCCTAAAATTAAGCATGGAAACAGTTGGGTTCGGCTCCTTCTCGAGACAGTAGCTGGTCGAGCCATACTCTTCATACTACTTCCCTCTTCGTTTGTTTTCAAAATATGGCCCATTTGGCGGCATGAAATTCTTGGATATGGGATCGTGAATCATCGATGTAAATTATAATGTAGATATGGCCATGACCTTGGCCGTTTGGCTTGAAATCCAAGATTGTTCATACTCATTCACAACTAACCTTAAATTCGTTTAACTTTTATCACTAACTTGTAGGTTTGAATTTTACACGGATGGTAGGAGTACATTTTACATCAAGGACCTAAAAAGGGGAAATTACATCGAGGTCCATTCATTTAGCATGAAGTACCCTAAAATTAAGCAAATAAAACAGTTTGGTTCGGCTCCTTCTCGAGAGAACAGTTGATCGAGTCGTACTCTTCATAGTACTTCTTCCTCTTCATTTGTTTTCATTAAGGACCTAAAAGGGGAAACTTACATCAAGGTACAAAAATTTAGCACGAAGCACGCCTTAAAATTAAGCAAAGGAAAATAGTCAAGTTCGGCTCCTTCTCGAGAAAGAACCTAACCACGCCATACTCTTCGTAGTACTACTTCCTCTTCATTTGTTTTTAAAATACATGGAAAAATTTTGTGTCATGCAAATTCTTTGATATGGGATCATAAATCATCAGCATAAAGTATGATGTACATATGTCCATGACCCTGGTGGTTCAGCTTGAAATGCAAGAATGTTCATACTCATTGACAACTAATATGCTTAAATATGTTTAAATTTTACCACTTGCTTTTGTGTTTGAATTTTACAGGGACAGTGGGAGTAAATTTTACCACAAGGACCTAAAAAGGGGTAAAATTTCATCGAGGTCCATACATTTATCATGAAGCACCCTAAAATTAAGCAGGGAAAACGGTCATGTTTGGGTCCTTCTCGAGAGAGAAGCTCATCGAGCCATACTCTTCATACTACTTTCTCTTCATTTGTTTTGAAAAGATATGGCCAGAGTTAGCGGCATGAAAATTCATGGACATGGGATCATCATCATCATAAAGTATAATGTAGATATGGCCATGACCTTGATCGTTCGGCTTGAAATCCAAGAACATTCATACTCATCGACAACTAATAATCTTAAATACTTTTAAATGTTACCACTTGCTTTTAGGTTTGAATTTTACAAGGACGGTGCGAGTACATTTTACATCAAGGACCTAAAAAGGTAAAATTACATCGACGTCCATACATTTATCTCTGAAAACTTGTCTTGTGGTATTCAGATCCATATTCTTTGGTGTTTCTTTACGTAAAAGAACAATCTTGTCATCACTCGAAAAATTGAGAATTAAATGTTCTTTTGTGATAGTTGGAAACTAACACCGAGGACATAATTTACTACATGAAGATGCACCCATCTACCTTTGGAAATACATTTAATTCAATAGCAATATATCGCGCTTACTTGTAGCTCAAGTTTGACATATTTTTGTTAAATTGTTAAGATGCAAAATCTTAGCAAGAAGTTGAACCTATCGTCAAAACTCTCAGTGTTTTATGATATATTAATTGTGACCCCTCGATGGGTACCTCCAAAAGATTTTTCATAAAACTTTCAAAGCAACCTACAATTTACTTATAGTTTCAAAATTTCCCTAATTTCGATAAATTGACATAAAGTCATTCGGTCAAATAGGCAGAGTTAGCTAGGAAGTTTGAAAACTCATAAATAAAACATGGGAATGATTGGTACAACATGTTGGTAAATTTGGCTTCTAGCATTCAGATCCAATATTCTTCGGACATTCCTAAATAGAAAAGCACAACCTCGCTCATCATCCACTAGAAAAATTGAGAGTAATTGAATGTTCTTTCCTAATATAGTTGGAAAATCACACCGACGACACTGTTTGGATTTTCCGGTCTTGATCCAACGGTCAATGATCGAAGTTATCCGTACACTATATAGTAGTATGGTATGGTATTGAAAGAGATAAGAAAAGATAAATATAAGATAAGAAGTACTATGAATGGCCGATCTTTTGAGAAACCTTCCCTCCCGATGTTTGGGAAGCAAGTGAAAATTTTGAAAACCGAAAAAGTTTGATTTTTTTTGCCGCCAAGGACCAAAGTGGTTTCCTTCCTATGTACTCCTTGTCCCTACTCCATGCCAACGCGGCTGCCGAACACACTAGAGACACAGAGCCACCGTACCAAGGCACACGTGCGCAGCACCACGCTGTGGACCAGGGAGAGATCAGCCAGGCCAGTGCGCTAGGGGAAAGGGTAGGAGAGAGGGAGGATGGATGGTGAGAGACAGCGAAGGAGAGAGAAAACACACAATTTGTTTTGCGTGCATAGGTCCAGAAATTTACTACTAGTAGAGTGGCCGCAGGAGTACCTCGTGTCAGGAACCCATCATAACTTTCCTCTAACATCGAACCGCCTTCAACTCCTCTTCGTTGCTGCCCTCTTTTACCCTGCCTATGTTTTATTCTCTCAGCGTCTACATCGCGTGGACAGAGGTGAGCATATGTCTAAGCAAAGAAATGAGTACTAGTACTATACTAGTGTACTAGTACTAATATACTTTCCTCAAAAAAAGTACTAATATACTGCTCCCTCTGATCCAAATTAATATTCTCAGATTTGTCTAGATTCGGATGTATCTAGCACTAAACCATGAGTAGATACATCCGAATCTAGACAAATGTGAGAACACTAATTTGGATCGAGGGAGTACTATTTGCTTTTTCCCTAATAAGGGCATCATCAATGTGTACAAAAGCACACCTTAAGGCCTAGTATGTGGCATCCACTAAGGTTCACCATATACATTATGCAGAAAATAGAGTTTGTATCTTTAAACCTAATAAGGTGAACCTCAAGCTTGTGGGTTGCCCATAGAGAATAGAAAAATCATTTCCCCTCTCTCCCTTTTTCATGTGATCCTTTTCAAAAGGTGTTCAAAAGTTTCATGACGCAAAATCTTAGCTAGAAGTCGAACCACTCGTCAAAACTCTCTGTGGTTTCTGATATATTAATTAACCACTCGATGGGTACCTCCAAAAGCTTTTTTCATAATCTTTCAAAGGAACCTATAATTTATTACTTGTAGTTTAAGTTTGACCTAATTTCATTATATTCAAGAGCAATATATCGCACTTAGTTGTAGCTCAAGTTTGACCTAATTTCATTAAACTATCAAGATGCAAAATCTTAGAAAGAAGATGAACCCCTCGTCAGAACTCTCTATGGTTACTGATAGTATATAAATTGACCCCCTGCCCCCCCCCGTGCGCCCCCTCCGATGGGTACCTCTAAGAGCTTTTTTCGTAAAACTTTCAAAGCAACCTACACAGTTTACTTGTAGTAGTTCAAATTTTACCTATTATATTTTTTCTGCTTTACCTATTATAATTTTTTATAGTGATGGTATGCTAGATGTCTATTATCTGAGTCTCACGTCCAGGGCACATGCACTTTACTAGTACTTGTAGTTTCAAATTTGACTAATGTCGATAAATCAACATAAAGTCATTCTAATGGGCAGAGTTAGCTGGGAAGTTTGAAAACTCTTAAAACATGGGAATCGTTGGTACAACATGTTGGGTCCAATATATCTGCATGTAAACTTGGCTAGTGGCATTCAGATCCAATATTCTTCGTACTTTCCTTTAGGAAAAAGAACAACCTCGCTCGTATTCTTCACTCGGAAAATGTAGAATTGAATGTTCTTTCTTGATAGTTGGAAACTCACACCGACGACACTATTTACTACAAAAAGATGCACCGATGATCTACCTATGAAAAAACATTTAATTCAAGAGCAATCTATGGCGTTTACTTGTAGCTAGCTCAAGTTTGACCTAATTTCGTTAAATTGTCAAGATGCAAAGTCTTAGCAAGAAGTTGAACCTATCGTCGAAACTCTCGCTGGTTTTTGATATATTAATTTTGATTCCTTGATGGGTACCTCCAAAACCTTTTCGTAAATCTATCAAAGCAAAACCTACAATTTACTTGTAGTTTCAAATTTGACCTAATTCCGAGATATCGATAAAAAGTCATTCAAATGGGAGGGGTTAGTTAGGAAGCTTGAAAACTCATAAAACATGGGAATCGCAAGTACAACATGTTGTCGATCCACTATATATGTTTGTTAACTTGGCATGTGGTATCCACATCAAATATTCTTTGGACTTCTCTTTATAGAAAATTAAAGAACAACTAACCTCGCTCGTCTTCACTCAGAAAATGTAGAATTGACTGTTCTCTCTTGATAGTTGGAAACTCACACTGACAGTATTGTTTACTACAACAAGATGCACCGATCTACCTCTGAAAATACATTTAATTCAAGAGCAATCTATCGCGCTTACTTGCAGCTCAAGTTTGACCTAATTTTGTTAAATTGTCAAGATGCAAAATCTTAGCAAGAAGTTAAACCTATCGTCAAAACTCTCGGTGTTTTATGATATATTAATTGTGACCCCTCGATGGGTACCTCCAAAAGATTTTTCATTAAAATTTAAAACACACCTACAATTTACTTGTAGTTTCAAATTTGACCTAATTTCGATAAACCGACATAAATTCATTCGGTTAAATAGGTAGAGTTAGCTAGGAAGTTTGAAAACTCATAAATAAAACAGGGGAATCGTTGGTACAACATGTTGGTAAACTTGGCTTCTGGCATTTAGATACAATATTCTTCAGACATTTCTTTAGGGAAAAGAACAACCTCGCTCGTGAGCACTCGAAAAATTGAGAATAATTGAATGTTCTTTCCTGATATAGTTGGAAAATCACACCGATGACACTGTTTACTACAAGAAAATGCACCCATCTACCTCTTTGAAAAGTCATATATTTCAACAGCAACCTGTCGCGCTTACTTGTAGCTCAAGTTTGACCCAATTTCGTTAAATAGTGTCTTGCGATGCAAAATCTTAGCAAGAAGTCAAACCTGTTGTCAAAACTCTTGGTTGTTTCACATATATTGATTGTGACCTCCCCCCGATCGGTACGGTACCTCCAAAACCTTTTTCGTAAAAATTTCAGAGTAACCTACAATTTAGTTATAGTTCAAGTTTGACCTAATTTCGATAAATTGGCATGTAGTCATTCAAGTGGGCAGAATAATTAGCTAGGGAGTTTGAAAACTCAAAAAACATATGGGAATCGTAAGTAAAACACGTTGGTCCACTTAATATGTCTATAAGCTTGGTGATGTGGGTATACCCTATAGGTACTCGAGCTTGGTATATACGGCCTGAATACATATAAGCCCACGGTGTCGCCAAGACCCAAATCATGAATTCGAGTAACCTGCGGACTCTCGATTGCTTGAAGAACAAGAAGAAGCTAAAGATAGAAAGTTCAAAGGGGAAAACCCTAGCTTGTAACCGACTCGACCTGCTACCCGAGACCTATCCTATCTATATAAAGGCTAGGAGGGGGCGGCGAGGAGGACACACGCAACCCTAGTTTCCATAGCCCTTGCCAGATTGCATCTGCGCACCATTGTAATCTTCGATTCCTTTGATAATTCCACGAGCAGACAAGCAGGAGTAGGGACCTCTACGAGGCCTAAACCTGCGTAAATCTTCGAGTCCCCTGTATGCTTGTTTGCTAGCCGATAGATGTCTCCAGCGCTCCCTCCTTCTCCAAAACACAAGTCCATAACAATGGGCATTGATGAGTTAAACCCTCATCAATTGGCGTCGTCTGTGGGAATAGGGAGTGCTGATGTTGCGGCTTCTTTGGCCCCATCAACCGCGATCTACAACTCCGCAACAGCGGAGATTCGCCAGCTCTTCGACGCGTTCGACTTCACCGTCCACACGCCGGTCACTCGCTCGGCTTTCGAGTCTGTGGGCGACGGGATCAGCCTGGCAATAGGGAGCTTCCGCTTCCAAGTTGGTCAGATGGGCACGCTCCGCATGCCTGACCAGCCGACGGTGTCGTCGATTGCCCCAGCATCGTGGTTCCCCCATCGATCGGCACCCTCAGTGATCTCAACGCCCCGACAACAGTCAAGAACACGGTCAACGACAGCAGTCGCGATTCTGATCTGAGCGATTTGGCCACTGAAGATAGAGCCTACGGCTCCAGATCTGAGAGTTGTGGAAGCAGCAGCTTCCCCAATCACTTCATGTGCACCGTCATCAACGCAGGCGATACCTCCGCCAACCGAGACAACATGGGCAATCGCAGTAACAAAACCGACCCGCCCCTCGGTGGCAACGACGGCAACGGTGGCAACTGCGGAAACGGTGGCAATCGCATCCCCGTCAACAATGGAGGAGCAGTCGAGCCTCCGACCATAACAAACGAGCAAACCGGCGAACGCGTCACGATCAGGCTCAACGAGAAGGACTGGGCTCGCTGCCGCGAGGCCTTACGAGGCACCCCTCTACCCTTCGGATCTCCACAAGAACTGCTAATG
This sequence comes from Avena sativa, assembly GCA_916181665.1. Taxonomy (NCBI): domain Eukaryota; kingdom Viridiplantae; phylum Streptophyta; class Magnoliopsida; order Poales; family Poaceae; genus Avena; species Avena sativa. Next base: position 532,971,037 of record OV702289.1, on the reverse strand, counting down.
GGATACCATTGGCTCCTGAAGGAGGAATTCAAGCGCCAAGTGCAAACAATCGCGCAACTCGAGGCACGCAAAAAGGCGGCAGATGAGTCAAGCCTTCGACGTGTTGGGCTCTCCTCCCATGGAGGATCCTCCTCAAAGGGCAACGAGTACCTCGCAAACAAGGGACGATCTCGGATGGACCATCTCACCGAGCAAGAACGCATAGAAGCTGCAAAAGTCCTCGACTTCAGCTCTATGACAGTCGATACACGGGGCAACATGGTCCCCAAGACGCCACAGGCCGCGGTGACCGCAACCACCATGTACCTCCTCAACAATCAGCCGCCAGCTGGAGATCCCCGAGCCGCTATGCACCGATCTACGATCGCAGGCTTGGGACTGGTTGAAGCTGCCCTCGACAAGGAGCCAACACCAAAGCCGAAAAAAGGCAAAGCGCTACTCCTCGCCCTGATCCAGCAACGACAGTCATGACCTGTCTCGACGCCGCCGCTCACGGCGACACGACCACGACTACGACGCGCGTGATGACATCACGCAGCGCAAGATCGACAAATCAAGGGCACGACGTGCCCGGTCGACTGACTCGGAAGAAGAAGATGTGGAGCTCTACGGCGCCAGATGCTTCATCAGGTCCATCAGGCAAAAGCGAATGCCCAAGGGGTTCAAACTCCTATTGGAGAACCCGAAGTTCGACGGCCTACAGGACCTAAAGATCTGGCTGGAGGACCACATCTCCTCTGTCAGGCTCCATGGTGGAAGTTGAAGCACGGCCATGCAATGTCTACAGCTGCAGCTGCAAGGTGCCGCCCGAGCGTGGCTCAACAACCTCCCACGCGGATTTAGTCGCAGTTGGGATGAGCTGGTTTACAGCTTTGTGCGCAACTTCGAGGGCACCTACAAGCGGCCTGCATCAATCGAAGAGCTGAGATGCTGCTAGCAAAGATCGGGCGAATCGCTACGCTCCTACATCCAAAGGTGGTCCATCATCAAGAACTCCGTAGAGAATATCTCGGAGGATCGTGCGATTGACGCATTCAACGGCGGTGTCCGCCTCATAGAGATCAGGGAGGAGCTGGGCCGCTCAAAGCCAAAGACCATCGACCACCTGATGGAAATCATGAATCGATGGGCCGATGGAGAAGATTCGGTGAAGAATCACGTTCACTCCGACGAGGAGGCAGAACTCGAGCGCAGACGTGACCGCCGAGGCAAACGCCGCATGCGCATCTACGATGACCGCGACAACGTCAACATGGTCGCAGCCGGCTATGCCGACACACGCGGTGACAACCGCAATAGCGGATACCGCAGCGGTGGATACCGTGACTCCGGGAAGACCACGCAAGTGTGGCAACGCCGTGATCGTGATGAAGCACCCGCGACACCCATTGAAGACAAACTGTCCGGGCCATGTACGGTGCACTTCTACATCGACAAGCATGATGGAAAAAAGAAGTCCAGCCACCTTCTCAAGGACTGCCACGAGTTCCTCAAACTACATGATGGATTAGCTCGGATGAACCGCAACGCAGTCGAAAGAGGCTACGAAGCCGCTCTAGGCGTCATGGCACATGGCGCTCCGCCACCACCACCTGGGATGCCCCCAAACGCAGCTGCACCGGACCAGCACCAGGGAGGCGAACCCTACCCAAGGGCCATGGGTACCATGATGATCCAAAAAGGACGCCCCTCCAATCGGGTGCAAAAGGCCATCACTCGCCAAGTCAACTTGGCCACACACTCGCCACCATCTACCACTGAGTACCTCAGCGGAAGCGAGTCCTGCATCACCTTCAACAAACGCGATCACCCGCCTCAAGTACCTCGTCCAGGCCATTGTCCCCTCGTACTCGAGGCACAAATTGGAGGCTTCGACATGATCCGTGTATTCATGGATGGCGGAAGCGGCATCAACCTTATATTCACGAGTACCTTGCGAGCAATGAGGATCCCTCTGACTTGCCTAGAGGCCTCGGACACAACATTCCACGGCATCGTCCTAGGAAAGGGTGTATATCCCCTGGGCAAAATCAACCTCGACGTTATCTTTGGCACGCCAAAAAAATTTCGGCGTGAGCGCATCGACTTCGAGGTCGTCGACTGGCCCTCACAGTATCACTGCATCCTCGGACGTGTCGCGTTCGCTAGGTTCATGGCAGTGCCACACTATGCCTACCTGCAGATGAAAATGCCAGGTCCCAATGGCGTCATCACAGTCAATGGGAGCTTCGAGAGGTCCGACAGTTGCGACAGGGAATTCAACAGAATTTCCCAGTCCTTCGGCATGCAGGAAGAACTCGCAAAACTAAAGGAGTCGACAGGCAACAGTCTGCCTCCCCTAAGCCGGCCAAGCTCGCCTGATCTATCTCTCGACTCATCAATGCACACAAAGAAAGTGCAGGTCCACCCATCGGATCCCACCAAAACGGCTCTCATCGCCAACAACTTGAGTCCCGCATAGGAACTCGCGCTCGTCGAATTCCTCCGTGAGCACTAGGAAATTTTCGCCTGGTGTCCTGCGGACATGCCAGGAGTTCCCAGGGAATTCGCCGAGCACGCACTCAACATCAACCCAGACGCAAGGCCGGTCAAGCAAACAATCCGGCGATTATCTGAGCCACGGGCGAAGGAAGTCAGAATGGAGATCAACAGACTCCTTGACGCCAAATTCATATGCGAGATCAAGGAAAGCACTTGGCTCGCCAACACGGTGCTGGTACCAAAAAAGGACACGGATATCCTACGGATGTGCGTGGACTTCACCTCTCTGAATAAGCACTGCCCAAAGGATCACTTCTCGCTACTGTGCATCGACCAGATCATTGACTCCACCGCGGGATGCGAGCGCCTCTGCTTCCTCGACGGCTACTTAGGCTATAATCAGATTCGAATGAAGGAGGAACATAAGAGAAAACATCATTTACAATGCCCTTCGGTGTGTTCTGCTACAACACAATGCCCTTCGGGCTAAAGAACGCGGGAGCCACCTACCAGCGGTGCATGCAGGCTTGCCTCAAGGAGCAACTTGGTCGCAACATTCAAGTCTATGTCGACGACATAGTAATCAAGACCAAGGAGGAAGCCTCCCTAATCGACGATTTGCGCGAAACCTTCGCCAACCTCGACCGCTACCGGATCAAGCTCAATCCAGAAAAATGCGCCTTTGGTGTCCCATCTGGGCAACTACTCGGGTACCTCATCTCCGCGAGAGGAATCGAGGCAAACCCGAAGAAAATAAAAGCCATACTGGCCATGGAGAAGCCGAAAAACATAAGGGACGTTCAGCAGCTGGCTGGGCGAATCGCGGCCCTCAGTCGATTCATCAGTCGAATTGGTGAAAAGGCACTGCCCTTCTACCAACTCCTCCGCAAAGCTGAAAAGTTCGAGTGGACCAACGAAGCGCGGGAAGCATTCGAAGAACTCAAGCGCCTGCTATCCACCTCGCCAGTACTAGTGACCCCACGGGAAAGGGAACCACTATTGCTATATATCTCCCCCACCAACCAGGTGGTCAGCACAGTGCTCGTTATTTACAGTGACTCCAAGTTGGTCGTCAATCAAACAATGCATGAGTGCGACGCACTGAACGACAACATGATCGCCTACCGCGACCTCTACGACACACTCGAAGGGGACTTCGACGGTTGCGAGCTGCGACACATAGGCCACGAAAGCAATGAAGAGGTGGACGCACTCGCCAACATAGGCTCTACCTGCGCCCCCATACCACCTGGGGTATTTCTCGAGCGCATCTGCGAACGCTCCATCAAGCCAAAGGCAGCAGAGAAGAAAACAAGCAAAGCAACGGACTCGGGGGCTACGCCACCCAATGAGCCAATGGCACTCGACGACCTGGAGCTGGACACAGGACTCGAAGGACCAATGAGCGTCATGATGATCGAATCATCCTGGACTCAGCCGTGCATCACGTACCTCCTCGGCAAACGGCTACCGGACGACCCGACTAATGCACGACACATCGCGCGGCGATCCAAGGCATTCGTTGTTATCAACAGTGAACTATACAAGCGCAGCATCACAAGAGTACTCCAGCGATGCGTCTCCATGGCTGATAGAGCTGTCCTCCTCGACATCCATGAGGGAACCTGTGGACACCACGCTGGCAGTCGCGCCCTCGTGGCCAAAGCTCTACGAGCTGGGTTCTACTGGCCTACGGCCATGCGCGACGCCAAAGACATCGTCCAAAAATGCAACGCGTGTCAATGATTCGCGGACAAGCCACACACACCTGGGGCAGAGCTCCGCCCAATCCCATTAGCTTGGCCCTTCGCACAATGGGGACTCGGCATGGTCGGAAAGCTCCCCAAGTCCTCACGAGGAGGTTACGTCTACCTCCTGGTAGCAGTCGACAAGTTCTCCAAGTGGATAGAAGCCATGCCAGTGACCAACCAATCAGGGCACAGTGCGGTCAAGTTCTTCGAGTCCATCGTCTTCCACTTCGGAGTGCCACACAGCATCATCACAGACAATGGAACAAACTTCACATCCAAGGAGTTCCAAGAATTCTGTGAGAATCTGGGAACCAACATCTGCTACGCCTCGGTAGCACATCCACAGACCAACGGTCAGGTTGAAAAGGCGAACGGGCTCGTCTGCGGCGGCATCAAGAAGCGACTCCTCCGGCCACTCGAACAAGTCACGGGTTGCTGGCCAGATGAACTGCAATCAGTACTCTGGAGCCTACGCACAACCCCAAACAGTGGTACAGGCTACACCCCGTTCTTTATGGTGCACGGGGCCGAAGCGGTGCTGCCCGCCGAGGTACGGTACAAGGCGCCATGCGTGGTCGCTTACAGCGAGCAAGAGTCATCCCTTGCGCTCGAAGACTCCGTTGATCTCCCTGACGAGGCAAGGGAAATCGCCGCGGAAAGATCAACGATCTACCAGCAGGACCTGCGCAACTACCATAGTAGGAGGCTACGCCCCAGATCCTTCGTCGAAGGCGACCTAGTCCTGCGACTAAAGAAGCAAGGACATCTCAAGCTCGAGTCCCCCTGGGAGGGACCATACATGATTACAGAAGTAATCCCAGGTGCCGCCTATCGCCTTCAAGATCTAGAGACAGGAGTCACATACTCCAACCCCTGGAACGTCGTGCAGCTGCGACACTTCTACCCCTAGTCGTTTTTTTACTTTTACATCACAAATAAGGCACTTAGCCAAGGCTACTTAGCCACGCATTGTACTTCGTACTGTCTCATGAGTAAATAAAGCTAAGTGTCCCAAAACTCTGTGTTCTCCTTTATTTTTCATAACTTATCCACTCGGGGGATACACCACCCTATACACATATGTTCTGCGAACTAAAAACGCGATATCCTGAGTAGCTGGCAAATCAATCGAAACCCTTGACACAACATCAACCCAGTTGCAACGCACCTGACAGGTTGACAAGGGACTGAGATAAGTGCATGGCTAGGCTAACGAAAAGGAATCGCATAGTGCAACGCACTCACACGCTAACAAGCTCTTTATACATAATCGACAGTCAATTATACACAGCATACATACGAACTTTACAACATTGGTACACTTATGTATAGGATACAAATTAAGCTACTCCTGCAACAAAAGAACGTTGGGCTGCTCCTCGAAGAAATCAATGATCTCCTCTGCTGGGCGATCCACTGCCTGATAATGCGGCACCATATCCCAAGCAGAACCTGCTGGTGGCGCAGGTGCCCCAGCCGCAATTGCCGCAACGTCTACGTCTGGCCTATGAAGTCGCACTAGCGACAGAACGGCCTTGGCACCAGCCACCAACTATTGCCTTACACATTCGCGAACCGCAGCCAGGTCTTAGAACTTGGCAAGAAGGGCCAGCAGGCTCGATGCAGCAACATCCAGCGGAAACATCGTCTGATAAATGTTCTTCAAGCATGACTGCGACTTCTTCAGAAAGTGCAGCACTTGCGATGCACGATCTTGCAGGGTCGCCAGCGCAATCGCACGATCGTGATCCACCCAAAAGTATCCACTCTCCTGAAGTTGCTCTTGGGTCAGATCATGCATGCGAATGGCAATCCTATCCTTCTCATCCTGCGGATGGCGCGTGCTGACAACTATCCAAAGCAACAACGGAAGCATAAGGATAGCACACCATTGCGAGTGACTATAAGGAAAACATAAGAGTAAGCAAACTAACACTTAAATTGGTCGCCCAGTTGCATCATCTCCCCCAGCAGATACTGCTCTCAGGCAGTGTCCTTCTCTACCTTTGACTTCCATACATCCGCGTTACCGCGGAGCACGGGCAATTCACGCGGTCACGCAGTCGTGAAAGTAGTGACAGCTCATCCACCCTGGAGCGTGGTGGTGCCGAAGTATCATCAAGGGACGGCGAATCCTGAGGTTCCCTCAAAGGATCACTTGATGTACCCTACCACAAGCTAAGCAGGAAGCAAATAAGAAGATCAAATCGACACACAGACAAAATATTCGAGTGCATTCAAGATTGGCAAAAGTATCAGCAGATACACTCTCCAAAGGCATGTTCTTGACAACAGGCATAAACTAATCAACTATTACAAAGCTACTGAGGAGTGATTGGCTTCTTCGACTTAGACGGCTTCGGGGGCTTCATCGAGTCCGTGGCGGTATCAGATGCCACTGACTTCCCACCAACCCCTGATGCCGCAGCCTTTGCCGCCTTCTTAGCTCGTTGCAGCTCCTCAGAGTACTTTGCAACTGTGCTAATCAGCTGCGGCCCATATTTGCCACAGGCAGTCGCGAAGGGAGCAAAGACTACCTGATGGTCATCCGCGCTAACAGGCATCACCTTCGAAACCGCTGCAGGATCAACCTCGACTCCATGGGCCTGCACCATGGCGAGGGACATTGACGCGCCAGCCGCACGGTGCGAGTTCTTGAAAGTTGCAGGAACACCCCCGGCGAGAGACTCCACCAGCTCGTTCATGTTCTCGATTAGCTCAGCCTTGGGCATCAACTCCTCCCGAAAGGCGACTAAGCACGCCCTTGGCCTTGGAGAGCATATGTTGAACGACGGCGCTGTGGTCCTCAACTGCTGAAAGCGCACCTGCCAAGGCGTCATCACGGCGGAGGGCCTAAGGATCGAAGCTCAAATCGCCAGCATCTATACATAAACCCACACATGGACACAAACATCAGCGCCAACGACAAAAATCGAACAAGAGCAAGATAATGATATCCAAACATAGTACCTGAGAGGGCCTTGGCAATCGAGAAAAGTTGTTCTTCGAACAACTTCTCCCTGGCTGCGATGGAGGCAAGCAGATCCTCTTCGCGCCTTTGTGCCTCGTCACGCGCCACGATTGCCTCATCGCGGCCCTTCACAGCCGCGGCGAATGTCTTCTCCATGGTGGCGGCGTCGCGCAAAAGGGCATTATGCTCAGCTACAAAACAAAAGGGGATTGACTATCAGTCGACTACGTAAAAATGACACAGAAAAGGGAGAAGTAACGGACACTTACTTTCTACCAGGCGATGGCGGGTCTCCAGCATCACATGCTGGTGGCCCATCGCAAGCACTTGCTCTGCCAAGTGAGCAGCCTCCTTCACAAGGAGCTATCGCAAAAAGAAAGCAACAAAGGATCAGCAGAAGCCATAGATAGCATCGACTACAACTTTGAAAGAAGAAATCCCACACTTACATGATCCTCCAATGACTCCAAAGTCGATTGGTGTGCAGTCATCCGGGCAACCATTCGATGCTCCCCTTCATGCGGAGAACTGGAAGAGTTGTGCCCGGAGTGGGCCGCCAATGGAGAGGAAGGAGCACGCTCGACCTCTTTCTTGGCCCTTGAGGTTGCGACTCCTGATTCTTTAAAAAATTGGACGTCGCCAGAAGATGACGACGCCTCTTGACTACAAGACAAAACTAACATCAAGGACAAGGCAAAAAATAGTGAAGAATCAAAAAGGACAAAATCGAATACTTACCAATCAAACTTATCAAAGTCAAAGGTTGGTTCCCCCGACTCTAACGAGGACTCCTTTGGCAGTTGCATCTTCTTGCGAGAAGATGGCGCCATGGCGCTCACAGGAATGGCAGGGATCGACGACTCTGCACCAATGCCCGCACCTTCCGGAGTCGAAGGAGACGATGCATCGGAATCCTCGCTGCGCGAACGCTTGCGAGTATCCGGGCTACCCGACTCGGGGGCTTCCTCCTCCACATCAGATAAGACGATCGACTCTGACTCGTCCTCTTCCAAAGCGTTGCGAGGGATAACCCCCTCAGGAAGAGGGGGCATACAGGGTGACACCACCCAATCCTGCATACAGACCACAATTCAGCACAAAGCAAAGAAGCAATCAACAAACTAAGCTACTACGTAGCACAACTGTACCTCAGGAGGAGGATTAGAAGCATCGAACGGAGGAACGACCGGTTCGCTGGGGAGCACATCCTTGACGGTGTACTTCGTCACGAGTCGAACCCTTTTATCTACCTCACTCGTGGACATGCCATCGACAGACACGCGAGTGACACCGTCAGCGCCATCCCACTTGAACATGGGATGGACTCTGGCCTGCAGGGGCTGGACGCGACGGCGCAGCCATGTGCGAATAAGGGCGCAGCCTCCCTCCTCTTAGCCTATGTGACTCTCGAGGTCGTAGACGAGCTCGTACAGCACATCTGTCTCCGCGGACTCATCGGGCATAACGACATTCTTCTAGGAGCGCCTCCTCTTGCATGGCATCGAGGGATCCAAGGGCATGAGTCCGAAGTGGTCTCCGTCGGCCTTCTGGTCGCGAACGTAGAACCACTTGTCTCTCCACCCTTGGACGGACATCATCAGCTTGATGTCGAAGTATGTAGCGGATGGATCGACATGGATTCCGCAGCCGCCTACATCGTAGACTACGGAACTAGATGCCGATTGGCATTTCAATTTGAAGAGGCGTTTGAAGAGACCGAAATGCGGCTCGATCCCAAGCCAGCACTCGCAGAGGGTGATGTAGCAAGCTACATGGAGGATGGAATTGGGGGACAGCTAATGGAGCTGGAGCCCATAAAAACAAAGAAGGCCCCTGAAGAAAGGATGCAGGGGCAAAGAGAGGCCGCGAATGATGAACTCTAGGAACATCACTCGAATACCGGCAGGAGGAGAGGGAGTTACCACGCCGCCGGGGACACGCGCGTCGGCGACTGCGGCGGACAACACTCCATCTTGGCGAAGAAGACGAAGATCAGAGGACTTGATGACGGATGGACGCCATGCGCCATTCGTGACGCGGGTGCCCATGCCCTTCTTCTTCCCGCCGGCGGCGGTGCTGGTGCCCGCAGCGGCAAAGCCGCCCTTCTTCTTCACCGCAGCAACGGTAGCCGCGGAATCGGCCGCAGCACCTCCTTTCTTCTTCCCTATTGCGCGGCGGCAATGCGAGCGGAGAAAGTAGCTGGGAAACGTGCGGAGCTGGTCCAGCGTCGCGGAAGGAAAAGAGTGTAGAGAAAGCAGAGGAGCAGCGGCAATGGCGATGAAGGCAAAGGATGAATGAAAGCAGATGAGAAAATTACCGTCACAGCGTCACTACTTAACCCCTGGAAGATGCAATCCAACGGCTCGAAAAAATCCTACTGCACGCGTGGCGTTCATCGTGCTTGACACGTGGAGAAACTGAAATGCGAACCTTCCCCCCACTACTCCCATTACGCGCGGAAATCGAGGAGGCACGGTTAAAATAAAGATTACGCACGCCCAGTCAAATCAGAGTCAGGCAGTAGGACCCACCACTCGTCACGTCCCGTCAAACTCGCTCACGCGGGTAACTAAGGTCATGAAATCATCAGCACTGACGTCATCAACAACTACGTAGAAGAAGACTTCAATTACTTTAGTCCTTGCTCGAGTCTTTGACTCCACCAAGCACTCGGGGGCTACTCCCATAGGGAGCGCTGGTCGCGCACCCTACGATTTTTTCTTTTTCTTTTACAGGAACATGAACAATCAAAGCAAAACCCAATCACTCGAAGCTCGGTTCGACTATGGACATGGTTTACTCCCATAGGGAGCGCCGGAAGCAAATTCGACTGAAACAAGCAAATAAAGATGACAGCAGTCGCAAAAGTTCTTTAGTCCCTGCTTGAGTCTTCGACTCAACCAGGCACTCGGGGGCTACTCCCATAGGGAGCGCTGGTGGCGCCCTATGATTATTTGTACAAAAGTACTGTGAGTTGATAACGTCCACACTCAAAGTTTATGGCGACACCGCCTCATAATTTTCCCCTACAAAGATACTGCCTCTCCTGGGTTACCCGAATCATCTCCGCGATGATAAAATTCGGATGCTGCGCTTGCAGCGTGAAGGTAAGACTTGAATAAGGCCTGGCAACACATTAAGCTGCGCACTACCAGAAATATATCCATGCCTGCAGCTACGATGAATATGCCTTGACGGACGCGTCAAGTGCTCACACCCATATACTAGAATTCGACTCCTGTAAGACCTTCGTGGCTTGAGTCGAATTACACCAGCACTTTTCCGGATTTGAGTCCAGGGACTCGAATTCGAGTAGGTGGCGTTGTTTTACCCTAAGGTAGTTAACTAATACCGATACATCGGTTAAAATCAGGCATGCACATCAACAATCCCTATGACATAAACAGAGCAGTCGAAAAATGTACTCAGCCATGCACTCGAAAGGCTTCATAAAGTCTCCAGTCGAATCTGCGATTCCACTAGACACTCGGGGGCTACTGACGTGGGTATACCCTACAGGTACTCGATCTTGGTATATACGGCCTGAATACATATAAGCCCACGGTGTCGCCAAGGCCCAAATCAAGAATTCGAGTAACCTACGGACTCTCGATTGCTTGAAGAACAAGAAGAAGCTAAAGATAGAAAGTTCAAAGGGGAAAACCCTAACTTGTAACCGACTCGACCTGCTACCCGAGACCTAGCCTATCTATATAAAGGCTAGGAGGGGGCGGCGAGGAGGACACACACAACCCTAGTTTCCACAGCCCTTGCCAGATTGCATCTGCGCACCATTGTAATCTTTGATTCCTTTGATAATTCCACGAGTAGACAAGCAGGAGTAGGGACCTCTACGAGGCCTGAACCTGGGTAAATCTTCGAGTCCCCTGTGTGCTTGTTTGCTAGCCGATAGATGTCTCCAGCGCTCCCTCCTTCTCCAAAACCCAAGTCCATAACAATGGGCATTGATGAGTTAAACCCTCGTCACTTGGCTTACTGCATTGAGATCCATATTCTTCGAGCTTTCTTTACGGAAAAGAACCATCTCGTAATCACTCGAAAAACTGAGAATGTTCTTACGTGATAGTTGGAAACTAACACCGAGGACATTGTTTACTACATGAAGATGCACCCATCTACCTTTGGAAATACATTTAATTCAATAGCAATCTATCATGCTTACATGTATCTCAAGTTTGACCTAATTTCGTTAAATTGTCAAGATGCAAAATCTTAGCAAGAAGTTGAACCTATCGTCAAAACTGTCAGTGTTTTATGATATATTAATTGTGACCCCTTAATGGGTACCTCCAAAAGATTTTTCATAAAACTTTCAAAGCAACCTACAATTTACGTGTAGTTTCAAATTTGATCTAATTTCGATAAATCGACATAAAGTCATTCGGTCAAATAGGCAGAGTTATCTAGGAAGTTTGAAAACTCATAAATAAAACATGGGAATCATTGGTACAACATGTTGGTAAACTTGGCTTCTGGCATTCAGATCCAATATTCTTCGGACATTCCTAAACAGAAAAGCAGAACCTCGCTCATCATCCACTCGAAAAATTGAGAATAATTGAATGTTCTTTCCTGATATAGTTGGAAAATCACACTGATGACACTATTTTGATTTGCCGGTCTTGATCCAACGGTCAATGTTCGAAGTTATCTGTACACTATATAGTGGTATGGTATGTGATACGTCCATTTTGCATCACTATTCTATATCATAATTTACTGCTATTCATTGATATATTTCATATTAAGGGATGATACTTATGTTATTTCATCTGTTTTTGCATGGTTGATGACTTTTGGAGCATGGACCGCTGCAGTCAGGATTTTGATGGAAAAGGTGCTATTTGGAGGCAAAATTCGTGAAGATCAGAAAATCCAGGAAAATACATGGAAATTCCTATTTTTTCTAGAAGACGAAGGAAGCCAGAAGGGGAGGCTGGTATGGGCCATAGGGGCCCACACCACCCCCTGGCATGGGCCAGCCTAGGCCGCGCCACCAGGTGGTGTGGCCGCCCTGGTCCACATCTGGCTCTCCCCTCTGGCGTATATTATCCTCCTGAAACCCTAAGACTCGGGGAGCAACCACAGAAAGATTCTGCCGCCTCTACGGGGCGGAAAACACCGAGAGAGAAAGATCTCTCCGGCGGATAGAATTCTGCCAGGGGAATTCCTTCCCGGAGAGGGGAGATCGTCCCCATCAACACCACCATCAAGCTGGACTTCATCGGGATCATCATCATCACCACCACCATCATCTCCACCATCACCCTCATCACCATCTCCATACCGCTATAACAATTGGGTTGAATCTTGCATAGTTCTTAGCGGAAACTTTCCCGGTGTTGATTACTCTTTGTAGTTGATGCTATTGAGTGGAACCATTGAATTATTGTTTATGTTCAGATTTTTATACATCATTATTCCATCTCTGATCATGATCCATATGATTTCTTTTGAGTTCATTTTGTCCTTGAGGACCTGGGAGAAGTCATGTTGTTAGTAGTGGAATTGTGTTGAGAAAGATTCAATAGTTTGATATTTAAGTTGTGGTGTACTTCTTCTCGTGGTGTCATGTGAATGTCGACTACATGACACTTCACCTATATGGGCCTAGGGGAATGCATTGTGTATTTGGCTACTAATTGTAGGGGTTGCCGGAGTGACAGAAACCTGAACCCCTGTTAGGAAACCATTGCACAAGGGACGTTAGGGTCTTAGAGTTTAAAGTTGTGGTTAGGTTTCTACATTAATTACCTTCTTGTACTTGCGGATGCTTGCAAGGGGTTTAATCACAAGTATGTATTAGTCCTAGGAAGGTCGGTACATTAGAATAGGTTTACCCACACAACACTTAGCAAACTAAAGAAGATTAATCAACTATATGAAGCGAAATCACTTGACAATATTCCCATGTGTCCTCGAGAACGTTTGGTCATCTTAATTAATACAACTGGCTTGTCCTTTGCTAAAGAAAGGATTGGGCCACTCGCTGCATTTATTCTTATTGTCTTTTATTTACTCATACTTTATTTACCTGCATTATCAAAAACCCCTAAAAATCCATTTGCTAAGTATTTACAGAGAATTCCTGCTCCAAGCCACTAGCCAGCACCTTCTGCTCCTCGTTGGGTTCGACACTCTTACTTATCGAAAATACTGCGATACACCCCCTATACTTGTGGGTCATCAAGACTATTTTCTGGCACTGTTGCTAGGGAGTGAAGCGCTATTGGAGAGTGGAACTGGTAAAGGAAACTTCTACTGTGAGTATTGTTTACTTCTGTTAGTTGCTTTATTTTCATTATGGATAATTCGCTGAGTTTCTTATTTCGTAATGCTACTACCACTGCTAAGGTAGTAGATGAACCACCACCTGCTGAGAATGATACTTTTAAAATACCTACAAGAATTATTGATCTTGTTATGGATAACTACTATGTTGGGGATGGAACTGTCCATCCCGGTGATCATTTACTCTTTATACATGAATTATGCGGGTTGTTCAAGTGTGCAGGTATTAATACAGATCAAGTCAAGAAGAAGTTATTCTCATTATCACTGAAAGGAAGAGCTGAAGAATGGTATAAGCTGCTGAGGAATGGTCAAGCTCTTGAATGGGAGGAAATAGTACCTCTCTTTTATTCAAAGTTTTATCCTCCTAATGAGATTCATAAAGATCGGAATCAAATATACAACTTTTGGCCTCTTGATGGAGAGAGTACATCTCAAGCTTGGGGGAGATTGAAGTTACTAATGCTCAAATGTCCCATTCATGAGCTCCCCAACAATATTATTATTAATAACTTTTATGCAAGGCTTTCTCTTCATGATAAGGATTTATTGGATGCTTCTTATGCTGGATCATTCACTCGAATGGAAGAAGAAGCTAAATGGGATCTTCTAGACCATATTCAAGACAATGCTGAAGCATGGGAGAATGACAAAGGAAGAAAGTCAGGTATAAATTATGACTATGAATGCATTGAATCTTTTATGGGAACTGATGACTATCAAAATATTAAAAATGCTTATGGTCTAGACTCTCAAGCTATTGCAACTTATTTTAAGGCTTTTTCTTCCTACATTGAAGTGCCTAAAAAGAAGTGGAATAAGTATCATGAACCTTATAAAGATATTGCTAAGAGTGTTCCTGCAAGAAATACTGAAGTTTATACTGCCAATCATGTTTCATCTGAACCTTACATTGAGAAAATGCCTTTCCTAGTTAAGATAAAGGAACATTCTATGATAGCTAGTATGGTTAATGAAAGTACAAATAAAGCTGTTGAACCTGATAAACAAATGGATGATGAACCTACAATAGCAAATGTGAAAGACTTTGTCACTAAATATGTAGAAGAGGGACATAAGGATACCTCTAATATTGTTCCACAAAGTAGTGTTATAAGAACTAGTATTCCTGTGTTTTCTGTTAGAATAAGTGATCATTGTTACGATGGTTCTTGTGATAGCTATAGCATTAAATTTATGCATGATACTGAAAGCTACTATGAGAGAGGGAAAAGTGTTTTTATGCATCTCAATAATATCAAGTTTCCTCGTTTTATGTTAAAAGTTTTTATGTTGCATTTCTTTTGCCTTCCTATGCTAGTAGCCTCTGGTTTCAACAACTTGTTTATTTACAAAATTCCCTTGCATAGGAAGTGGATTAGACTTAAACATGCGTATTTTTTCTTCTTAATGCTCTCTTTCACTTCAATTCATATTCTTATGTGAGCATCATCAAAATTATCATGCCCATCTTAATGGCTATAAAGAAAGAGCTTTTTGGGAGACAACCCAATTTATTTCTGTTTTCAGTTTGATTTTGAGTCTTGGAAGTTATTACTATAGTAATAACCTATCCTTATCATTTTTGTTTGGTTTTTGTGTCAAGATCAACCTCTAATGAGAGAGAAGTAAGATTTGGGGAAGTTGCTGTCCCAAAACAGATTTTTGTGCTTCACCGTAAAAATTCGTGAGAGATCTCTGTATTTCGGATTAAGCTGTAATTTTTTGTGATTCTGCCCCAGGTTGTTATTTAACTTTCGTTAGTTTTGAACTTTTTGATTTGAGCAACAGAAGATTTCAGAAAAAATTGATCTTTACCTGCTGGTATGTTTTGACAGATTTTGCCACTCTTGCATTTGCTTCTTTAATCGATTTCCTTTTTGAATTCTTTTTGGGTTTTCGGAAGGAGTTGCTACGGTAGCTTATGGTTTGATGGTTTTCAGTTGAAATTGGACTCAAAAGGTTTTATCACTTCACTTATACTAATGTTGCTAATGAGAACTGTGTGAAGTTTTGTGTGAAAGAAATTTCCAGGTTATTGGAGATAATGGTGTAATAAGGAAGTCAAAGGTTTCATGACTCAAGAAATAAGTGTATTAAGATGAAGATATTGATGTTATTTCAAGTGGTGACTCTGGAAGAATATACTAAATACCAAATTCAGAGACCTGCAGAGTCCGTTTTCAAATAGGCAATAGTTCTGGTAAGAAAAGTTCCGCGAAAGATCTGTCCAGTTATATTTTTGAAGTTTTTAGGCAACAAGGAAAGCTACGAAGTGAAAGAGGGACGGAAATGGAGCCAGGATGGCTCACACCACCCTGTGGAGCAGGCCCACCCCTGGCTGCGCCACCAGGTGGTGTGGCCACCTCGAACTCCGTCTCCGACCCATTTTCCCCCAGTACCTTCCTTTTGTTGTCAAACTTCGTAATATATAATCCCCCGGATTCCCCAAGGTCCGTATATCTTGTTCTTGTCATGTTTTTGTTTCGATCTGTTTCTGCCAGGAATTATTTTTGAAAGTTTAGAAGCACAATGGTGTCCGCCAAGGATAAGGGAAAGAAGCCTATGGAGGAAGATCTCCAAGACCCCGGTCAGGAGGAGGAGATCAAGAGTGAATATGAAGAGGAGCAAGGCCAACATCCACACACGGGCACTACCATTGCAAGCATTGGAGTGGTGACAAAACCTGCCAGGGTTAGAAGGACTGCACGGATGCAGACTGGAGGGAAAACTCCTCGTCACTGTTTGGCTCCACGGTCACTTCCTCCATGCACCAAGAATCCTTTCCATACCCTTATCCATGAGCATCCATACCAGAATATACCCAAGGAGAAACTACCCTCCAATTGGGATTTTCCTCGTTCTAGCCATGCAGGAAAAGAAGACTTTAAGGAGGAAGAGTGGGGAAAGAATCGCAAGAGCTGGAATTCTCCACCCGACATGATCATGAGCCGCATTGAGCAAAAGTCACAACTGATTCGTAATCTCACCTTTGAGATCGAGGACTTGGGGAAATTGATCAAAAAGCTCATTGAGAGGATACCACCACCACCAAAGGAGTAATTCGTCATCAGGTTTTGGCATCCCCTTGGTTTTTTCCAAGCTTGGGGGAGTGCCGCGGTACCATATCACTATCTTCTATCTTTTACCTTTTTAGTAGAGTCATATCATGAATAAAGAAGTTATCATGTAGGATGGTTTGCATTATGGAAGTGTCCCCTCTCTCGTTAGATATGTATCCCTTAGTGTGAGTTGCCGTTATGGAATATTAATGAGAAGTTCTATCATTTACTCTTTTGCATATCTTATATTAGTTTTCAATTCATGGTTATATGATTGATCTTGTTGTTAGTATTGGTATCACATTGGAATCATTGAGTTAATTTAGTTGGTTTTGGCAAACCTGGCTTGGTCAGTAGCAACACTATTTTTGAGGGTTGAATGAAAAAGATAGAAGTACTCTTAAAGAAATATAATTTCATCATCTTTCTTTCTTGATTTGCTCATAAGTTTAGTATTCTCTGGTTAAGATCTTTTGTGCTTCCAAGGAAGATTGCATGTTTGTTTTTATCGCTTCTATGTTTGTTTGTTTCCTTCAACTCTTATACTTGCTACCCAGCCTTGCTAGCCAAAAACCTATACTTGGAGGGAATTCTTCTCATGCATCCAATCCTTGAACCAAAACCTATGCCATTTGTGTCCACCTTACCTACCTATTAGCACTATTGTTATTCCAAGTAAATTCATGTTTTTGTCTACCTTCCAAATTAAACTTGTTATGTGAAAATTAGTGATTAAAGCTCTCATGAACTTGATGGCACACTTTACTTTCTTGCATTTAATAAACTTGAACCATTGTGCCCATCTATGTTGTGTATATGCTTGCGCTTTGTAAGTTGTGAATTAGCAGAACCATGTTGTCATGGGGAACGCTTTCAACATTGCATCGGTACTTTATACCTAGTTGATATCATGTTCTTTTGTCTCTGGATGTCGTCGGTGTGAAATGAAAGGGGATCTTGTAAGTCCATGGAGTTATGTATGTGTGTTAGAGAAATGCCTGGGCCGCCGGTCTAATCCATGCCATCATGGTGGAAACCTGCAGCGTAACCATAACGAGCATCTACGAAGCATTCTTCTTATAAAAAAAGAGAAAAGAGATAGAGATTGAGAAAAAGAAAAAAAGATGAGAAAAGAGGAAAGAGAGAAAAAGCACCATATTCCCATGGTAAATAAGAAGATTGCTAAGATGCTTGTTGTCTGCTTGCCATGTCATTTTGACATGCGGATTCTTCTGTATCATCGGGCAAGGGGTACCCCGTTGGCGGTTCTCTATGATACACATGTACTTACTATGACAAGAACTTACCGGTGACTAAACTTGAGTAGCATGAGGAGCGGCCCTCGTATTCAAGGGACATGAGATTTTCAACTTACAACTTGTCAAGCATATCCTTAACCACCTGAAGATGACTATGATAGGTGCAATGAGAGCTGAAAACTAATAAGTACTATAATTTTTGGAAGCACTTTATGAAACTTGAAATCCCTGCTTCCCTCTGCGAAGGGCCTTTCTTTTACATTTTAGTTGAGTCAGTAAACCTATTCCCTTCTATCTCAGCAAGTATTTTGAGTTGTTGTGTTTCATTCATCCATATGATGATTTATTCAATCATGTTTCCTGTGTTCCTTGTTTTCCACATTGCTCTTATCTTAGTGTTTACCTATTTTGAAAGCTATCATTGAAAACCAGTTATGTGTGAATTCCAGCAAATTATCAACTATTCTTCGACCAAGAGCTAAGTTTGCCATTACCAATTGTTATTTACTTTATTTATATTTATTGTGTTTCCTTTACTTATTGCAAGATAAGTTATATAATAATGAGTTGTCTTCTATTATGATCTATGTATTGATGAATGTGATGCTTCCTGTCCATATTATTTCATCGACTCTTCACTCCATCAACCTAAGGCCATGTTTATTGAGCTCAGTTTCGCTTGGGGACAAGCGAAGTCTAAGCTTAGGGGAGTTGATACGTCCATTTTGCATCACTATTCTATATCATAATTTACTTCTATTCATTGATATATTTCATATTAAGGGATGATGCTTATGTTATTTCATCTATTTTTGCATGGTTGATGACTTTTGGAGCATGGACCGCTGCAGTCAGGATTCTGATGGAAAAGGTGCTGTTTGGAGGCAAAATTCGCAAAGATCAGAAAATCCAGGAAAATACATGGAAAATCCTATTTTTTCCAGAAGATGAAGGAAGCCAAAAGGGGAGGCTGAGATGGGCCATAGGGGGCCCACACCACCCCTAGCGCAGGATAGCCTAGGCCGCGCCACCAGGTGGTGTGGCCACCCTGGTCCACCTCTGGCTCTCCCCACTAGCGTATATTATCCTCCCAAAACCCTAAGACTCGGGGAGTGACCACAGAAAGATTCCGCCGCCTCTGCGAGGAGGAAAACACCGAGAGAGAAAGATCTCTCCGGCAGACAGAATTCTGCCGGGGAATTCCTTCCCGGAGTATTGTTTATGTTCAGATTGTTATACATCATTATTCCATCTCTGATCATGATCCATATGATGTCTTGTGAGTAGTTCGTTTTGTTCTTGAGGACATGGGAGAAGTCATGTTGTTAGTAGTGGAAGTGTATTGAGAAAGATTCAATAGTTTGATATTTAAGTTGTGGTGTACTTCTTCTAGTTGTGTCATGTGAACGTCGACTACATGACACTTCACCTATATGGGCCTAGGGGAATGCATTGTGTATTTTGGTACTAATCATAGGGGTTGCCGGAGTGACAGAAACTTGAACCCCCGTTAGGAAACCATTGCACAAGGGACGTCAGGGTCTTAGAGTTTAAAGCTATGGTTAGGTTTCTACCTTAATTACTTTCTTGTACTTGCGGATGCTTGCAAGGGGTTTAATCACAAGTATGTATTAGTCCTAGGAAGGTCAGTACATTAGCACAGGTTCACCCACACAACACTTAGCAAACTAAAGAAGATTAATCAACTATATGAAGCGAAAGCACTTGACGATATTCCCATGTGTCCTCAAGAACGTTTGGTCATCTTAAGTAATACAACCAGCTTGTCCTTTGCTAAAGAAAGGATTGGGACACTCGCTGCATTTATTCTTATTGTCTTTTATTTACTCGTAATTTATTTACCTTCATTATCAAAAACCTCTAAAAATCCGTTTGCTAAGTATATACAGAAAATTCCTGCTCCAAGCCACTAGCCAGCACCTTCTGCTCCTCGTTGGGTTCAACACTCTTACTTATCGAAAATATTGCGATACACCCTCTATACTTGTGGGTCATCAGTATGGTATTGTAAGAGATAAGAAAAGATAAAGATAAGATAAGAAGTACTATGAATGGCCGATCTTTTGAGTAACCTTTCCTCCCAATGTTTGGGAAGCAGTGAAAATTTCGAAAACCAAAAAAGTTTGAATTTTTTTTGCCGCCAAGGACCAAAGTGGTTTCCTTCCTATGTACTCCTCATCCCTACTCCATGCCAACACGGCTCCCGAACACGCCAGAGACACAGAGCCGTCGTACCAAGGCACACTTGCGCAGCACCACGCTGTCTACCAGGGAGAGATCAGTCAGGCCGGTGCGCGAGGGGAAAGGGTAGGAGAGAGGGAGGATGGATGGTGAGAGGCAGCGAAGGAGAGAGAAAACACACAATTTTTTTTGCGTGCATAGGTCCTGAAATTTACTACTAGTAGAGTGGTCGTAGGAGTACCTCGTGTCAGGAACCCATCCTAACTTTCCTATGACATCGAACCTCCTTCAACTCCTCTTTGCTACTGCCCTCTTTTACCCTGCCTACGTTTTTTTATCTCAGCGTGTACAGCGCGCGTACATAGGTGAGCATATGTCTAAGCAAAGAAATGAGTACTAGTACTATACTAGTGTACTAGTACTAATATTGTTTCCTCAAAAAAGTACCAATATACTGCTCCCTCCGATCCAAATTAATGTTCTCGGATTTGTCTAGATTCGGATGTATCTAGCACTAAAACATGACTAGATACATCCGAATCTAGACAAATGTGAGAACACTAATTTGGATCGAGGGAGTACTATTTGGTTTTTCCCTAATAAGGGCATCAGCAATGTGTACAAAAGCACACCTTAAGGCCTAGTATGTGGCATCCACTAAGGTTCACCATATACATTGTGGAGAAAATAGAGTTTGTATCTTTAAGCCTAATAAGGTGCACCTCAAGCTTGTGGGTTGCCCATTGTAGCATCCCAATTGTCTAACAATTGCAATGCTACTAGCCTAGTCTATATAAATGCTACCTTCCTACATATAATTGTTGCATCATAATTATATCATGCTCATGTCATCATGCCTTCTTGCATTTGAGCATCATATAAAACCCTTTTTGATTTGGTTCTTCTCTCATATGCATTATTAATTGTATTTGCCTCTTGATATTGTATTTGGTTGTTGATATATTGTTTAAATGCCCAAGTTGAGTTGGGGGCATATCTTTTATTTAACTCCACCACCTTTCTTGTCATCACCCCATCTTTCCACCATTCCATTATCCATGAGCTTGCAATTGTTTTTCTTTTGGGTTTTACCTCTAGCTCATATGGGTTGGGATGGATCCAATTGTATTTCCACATGATCTCATCTTAGCATCATGTTGTTTTCACATTATTGATATATGAGAGCCACATGGCCACCTTTGCATGCCTTGTGAGTGGAACCCTTTTTCCTAGCTTCCATATGGATTATTATGGATTTATGCTCATGTGGGAATATTTTTGGGAATAGTAAGCATCTAGTGGAATATACACACTAGCAAGTCCCAATTATAATCAAATGTGATCATCTCCATCTACTCCACTTGGAACTTTCTTTTAAATTCTTTTGCTTAGGCCTTACTCCACATTTTGGAATGCATAAGAATAATGCCATGTAAATAATCTTGTTTTCACAAAAATAAGCATGGTATTAATTATTATGCATGGGCCATGCAAAGCATCACCATTCCTTCTCTTTTGAGTTTTAATTTGAATCTTGAGTGGATCATCCCCATATCTCTATACCCTCTCCCTTATTCTTTCTCCAAACCCTATAACCATCTCCATCCTTACCTCACCACCTTTTCTTCTCTTCTCTCTTTTGACTATATCTTGCTTGAGCTTGTTTTGATCATGCTTGATCTTGTCGAAAGATTACCACATCACATCTCACCCTCTCTCTTTATCCTCTCTCCTAAACCCTAGCTCCCTCTCAACCTAGCCCGAGCCCCCCCTCTAAGCTAACCCTAGCTACCAACACCCTCTCTCTCGGCCTCTCTCCTCTCTCACCTAGCTGGCCCCACCTGGTCACCCTGGCCCACCTAGCTACACCCAACCCTAGTACCAAACCCTAGCCGAGGCTACCAAAACCCCAGCCCGAGCCTACCCCCTCTCTCCCTCTAGCTCTCTCTGTCGTGCTTGCCCCACACCGAGCCTACCTCCTTGGCCTCAACCTGCCCCACCTGGAAGCCCCTGCCCGTGCCTGCCCTGGCCTCCCAGCTCGAGCACGTGAAGGAGGGTAGGGAAAAAGGTGGCCGAGCCACCTTTTACTCTCCACCGATCCCCCACGGCACCTCCCTCTCCCTCTCTGCTATCTACTCCCTCTGGCCTCTCCTGCATCTCCCAGATCTCCCCAGACCGCTTCCCGTTCTCCCTGCCTTCCCTCACCACCGTCTACCCCATCGCCGGCCACCGTCGACCTCCACCTTCCCTCCTCTTACCAGCCGGAGGCGCGGCGATCACAGGCGTTGGGGAAGGCCGAGCCGAGCATCAGCGTCGCCCTGTGCACGGAGCCGAGAGGGAGGAGCCCCAGAACCGCTGCACCACGCCGAGCCCGACGCGAAACCCTAGCTCCGGTCCGTCTGCGTCGTCGCCGATCCCCTGCGCCCCAAGCTGATCCGACCACATCAACCAACTCCCGGTGAGCGCCTTGACCTCCCTGACACCTCCATCCTCGCCGTGGCTCCCTGCGTTCGCCAAACCTTCTGTCGAGCAACCTTTGAGCGTCGGCGTGCACGCGCGTCTGCTCGTTGCGCGCCGCGGTAGCTACACCTAGCCGCCGATCTGCTCTCTGTCAACAACCCCCACCCCACCACAGCGGTAACCGCCTCCGCGCGCGAGCCCCAGGTCCTGGGATCGAATCCCGCGCGCCGCGCCCCGCACCCTGTCGAGCACCGTTCTGTCGTCAGAGTTTCAGAGAAGAAGAACAGTGGCCGTGGCCTTTTGCAGAAAACCCCCTGCCTCTTTTTCGGCTAAACCCGCGGTACACCGAGCCCACCTGTCAGCCTCGATCCCCTTTTGCTAGGAAACCCCCTGGAAGATCCTGGCCATCACAGACCAGTTCCCCCGCGCCCCGGCTTGCCCACGTGTCCAGCACGCGTTGGCCGCGCGCGCGCTGTGGCCCCGCAGCCCTGGGACCCACCTGTCATACTCAGAGGCTAGATCAGCTCGCGGTGAGAAAAGCTTTTCCGTGCGCGTTTGTCCCAGTCAGCCGTTGGCCCCACTCGTCTGTGGCTATGGCTAGATCTGGGATGAGTAAGAAAAGTTTTCCTGTTTATCTGTTTTAAATAAACTTTTCAAAATTGTTTTAAAATTCAAATTTAAATCTGTTTTCAAATAACTTTTAAAATATAATTCCAAATAATACAAATAATATATGTTTGGAAATCAGAAAAATGTGAGGAATTCAAATATGCCTTTCAAAATATATTTTGGACACTTTATTTTCCAAGTTGATTAAAATTACAACAAAATGCCCTTTTACCTTAATTAATTAATAACTTTTGTTTTACAACTCCAAATTTAACAAATAATATGTCTAAAATGTTTAGCTCGACGAGACCTTTCTGTTTATGCATTCCATGTTTTTATTTGAAGCATGCATCATATAAATATCAAGTATACAGCAACTAATATGAGGATAAAATGAGGCTAAAACTCAATAAAATGGTTTATTCTTGTATTCCACACCTCACCCATGCCATGCTACTTTATTGCCATGCAAATTGTGCATCATTCATCATGGCATGACTGTTTGCTTGTCGCATTTTTATTCATATGATTGTGCACTTTATTTATGTTGGCCCTTGTTTGTTTGGTTCTTCTTCGAATAGACGCTGAGCAGGGGATATATCAAGAGAACCAGGAGCACTACCCAGATCCATCCCTTGCTTCAACTGAGATGCCAGGCAAGCACTACCACATGCTTGCATACATATAGTACCTATTGCCTCTATCTTATTATTGCATCATTGAGTCGCGATTGCATTAAATTGAATCCCAAGTATTGCATAGCCTTTATTTTTAAACCCCACCGAAGCTTGTTCCTCCATCCCATGAGCCATTACTACAGGAGTTGTTTGAGCCATGCGAGTCGTAGAACAGCATGTGTAGGGTATGTGAGTGTCTGATGGATAACGAGGTACCTAAACAACTTAACCTGAGTAGTAATGGGATAACTAATGAAAGTGGCATCGGTGAGCCATATTCGCTATTTGGTTTTTCAGGCTCACTTGTGTCCCGTAGGACACCGAGTACTTGATTCCTGTTCCTTGAATATTCGCGCTATCCACATCCGGGAGGCTTATGAACCCCCCTGAGCCAGAGCTTGATTCATTCTTATTTCTTGGGGCCACAAACTAGTTTGAGGTTTTATTTACTATCATGTACTTATGCCATGCTTTACTGCTTTATTTAAATTGTGCGAGGTACTGCACCTGTACTGTTTAGGGCCGTGACCGTTTTCGCTGTATCGACAAGCCTAGTCACACTTTCGGGTTCCCAGTCGTTTACAGCCGGCCACACAAACCTTGAGTCCGTCTCGTAGCCGGCCAGCTTCGTTGCGGGTAGCTTAATGGGGTGGCCCCCTGAAATATTTCTGAATCCTGTGATCGCTTTGTCGTGACTGCCTTGTTGGTTTTGATTTGGTTTTTCCGAGGTTGATCGAGTGTGTGTTGCTATTTGTGCACCCCTGCAGGGTAAAACTTTCTGAAAGCCGTGTCCGCGGTTATGGACGACTTGGAGCACAGTTTCTCGATCATATACAAGAATAACTAAAGTACCGCTTTTAATTTGACTAAGTACCTGACTAGTAAATAGTGCAACACTCATAGAATGGATAATAAAACTGCCAACGGATGGGGGGTTGTTCGTCTGCTTCCTCGTCGGTAAGCGAGGAGGAGGATGGATCTGTTAATATTACTGTTATAACTGTTGTTATTAATTCACGGACATCCGTCTATCTCTGGTTAGGCGGATGGTTAGCGAGTATCTATAGAATTGTTAGGGTTTATCTTTTGCTGCAATTGTGTCACCCCAGGTTGTGTCCCCTTTAGAGGCATAAAGACTTGCTGAGTACCCCTTGGGTCTCACACGATAAATTGTTTGATTCAGATGCACAGGTAAGCTCGCAAGATGGATACTGGGTGGAGGAGACAGACGATGTGGGCAACGATCATTCGGTGTAGAGATTCCAGGAACGGGGATCCGTGAGATCTGTGGGCGGGATGTGTTTATTTATGGGGCATCTTATGCCGATTTGCTTCTTATCCGTACTCGGATCTTGTTTTCCGCTTCCGCTTGATACTCTGATGTTTGATGTATGAGGAGATATCCTAAACTATTATATCTATCTAGGATATTTGGATCTTGCCGTATGGCGTTGCTATATTTCCTTTCTTTTTAGATGGAATGACTCTGAGAACCATTGTATGGTGGCTTGCATACATACTCATTTGTGTATGTAGTTGATCCCTTCGCCTGCCGATTACGCCGCCCGTTCTTGTCCCGATGTTTGGAAATGGTTAGGACGGCCGAAAGATCTACCTGTGAGTGGCATTTGGGCCCCACCGTACTATTTTAACCATTTCCGCTCATCCAGGCTTGTAACTAGGAGCGTAATTCACCGAGGTAGTTACAATTGGTATCAGAGCCATCCCGCCCTTCAGGGTCTCAGCCAAATGGTCGTTGTCAGTCTAGAAAATATTTTTGGTAGTTATGTATACTAGGGAAAAACAAAACGTGAGAGTAGGACTGCTTCCACTTTTCTTCTTACCCACCCACCACCCTTTTCTGGTAAGGAAGTGTAACGTTTTCAATCCTCTTCTTAAAATTCAAACTAGGATTCACGTGTTCTGGGTTTCCGTAGTACCATAGAAAGTGTGTGTGTGTGTGTGTGTAATTCCTTGTCTATCTGTTGCATCCAATTTGTTATCACAATCTGCCTTTGGTTATCAACTGTTGGTACATTCCATACTGACAGGCTTTTGAAAACGGGCGCGATCTATCTGACTCCTTGTTAACCGGTGCCATCTTCTTAAGGGTGTCCTTCCTTCTAGCAACTTCACATTCTGTGAAAGCATCAGTTGCTAATCTCTATCTGATACGTGATTTTGCGCATCTATTGGTATTTTAATGCCGAAAAATGCGGAAAATTTTTCTTTGATACATCTGTGTTTCCACACTCCTTTCCAGTCGTGTGTGAAACACTATCTATCTTCCTTTTATCAGCATGTCCATGCTAACTCATTCTTTTGTCACCGGCGCTTAATCCTAGAGTTTCATTTCATCTCCAATTCTCTTGGGCTAATTACATAACATGTGTCGATCCGATGCTGGTGATTGTAATTTGGTTCTCAGCATGCTATAGGACACTTATCATGAGTGGAATATGGAAAATGCTATCAACTCTATCCTCCAAATGGTGACGGTCATCTCCTGTGATTTTGAGTACACCGTGATCATAACTATGCATATTCGAGCATCTTTGGCAATCCGGAGTTTCTCAAGGCACTACGGCGGTCTATCATCTGTCCATCATGTTGCACATCTTTTTGGAACTCCATATCTGCAAAATACTCTTTGAGACGAGGGAATTGCATCTTTTCGCTTCCGATAGCTTTGCTTGAGGTATGAGCTATCATCGGTTCTTATCCAAGATCTCTTTATCTTTGTAACCGGTGATCCAATCGACAATGTGAACCAGGTGACATCTCTTTTCTTCCGAAGGACCAGATAATCTATTCTTCCAGTGCATCTTCTTCAACACGAACCCGTGCTCTTAATATTGATCTTTCAAAGAGCGTTGAGCTCAGGAAGTGTTCGAGCATTTGTTCGTTCTCCCGTCTTTTGAACCGATATTCTGAGAATATCCTGTTAATCCATGGTGGTATATGTTGATAATATGCTTGCCTATTCCATATCAATGGAAGGACATGGAAGATCATCTGTGTCTCTTTCTCTCAAGCTCCGTGAGCACTGCCTGTGTGCAAAGTCTCAAAGTGAGAATTCTGACTTTTGAAGTCACCTATCTCGACCACGTCCTTCTGCTAAATACATTGCTTCAATTCTGGAATTAGGAAGTCCATTGTTAATTCCATCTCCATCTTCAATCAACCCGGAGTTTTCCTTGTTGGCAAGTTATCGTCGTCGTTCCGCTAAAGATTTTCCTCTAAGACTGCTAAATCTCTCTCAATCATTTCAAGAACAACATGGAGTTCTTTCACCTTAGTCTCGTCAAGTGATCTCTTGAAACCCTCTCGCTCTATTGTCTATGCTCAATCCACCGGAGGCCATGAATATTTGTCAGATCTTTTGTAATCCTCATGTTCAAGTGGTGCTATCTTTTTCCTTGTCTGTGGAATCTTGCAGTTGTTCTCCGTAATCTTCCTTCATATCTTTCCGGTGGCTTGGTACTTCAGACATGACGACAACATCATCATCTTTATCTATCTATGAATCCGGCGAATCGTTTGCATCTATCCTTGTTTTCTAACGAAGTTCCATGAGTTATTGTCAATACCTTCAGTCTGTTTCGGTAGTGGGTTGCATGGTTTTCTTATTCATGTGCGGAGTAATGCTTTGAGTGCGGGATGGAGTAGCTACCATACCACTACTCTTATCATTCGCTCTTGTACATTGAATTGGGGAATTAATGTGATTTCACTCATTCCACGGAAGTTAGAAGTGGCCTTTATCCCTCGATACTTTTACTTCCGTCCTTGTTTTCCGGAGTGCTCTCTCGAAGAAGGTAATCAATAATCTCTTGTTGGTGGGCTGTCTAGTCTAGATGGAGCAAAATCTACAATTATCTGGTGGAAACAAACGCAACTCCTTTCGGTCCTCGTCTTTCTACCGATGCTCGACATCCCCAACTATCTCTCTCTTTGTTTCATCAATTCTTTTTCTGTGGTAAAGCCAATTATGGTTGATGCCATCAGCCGCAAATCTATTGCGTTAGCTTCAAGGCTAAAGTAAGCAATAAGTATCTCTACAATAAACTCCAGATCCTCCATATTCTTTGCTTCTCGGGTTTCCACCATGATCTGGCTTCACATCCGTCTCCGGAAGTTATATCCGCGCACCTCAATTGCGTGATCTATTGGTTCTTACCGGCTCAAGAAGAATCTAATCCGACGATGCCTAACTGAATCTTTCTGTTGATATCAAAGGGACTCTATTGTTTGAAGGCAGTATTGTTTCTGAACTCCATTTCTCAAATCCGAGAGAAGATACGATGCTATTGTCATAGTGGTTCAAACCCCTCCAATCTAGCTCTTTTTCTTACGGCGAGATAAAGATTCATCCTCTCTCGTATCAGTAAATCTTTAATCTTAACGGTGTGTCTTTCTTTAACCATGATACATCATCTTGTCCTTTCTTTCACAAGTGGTTCTATTCTTTTATCATGTTTCTTGACAAAACCGGAGCTATGTCCATCCTATCCTTCTTGTCTCACGACAATCCTTCAATTCTTTTAACCCTTTGTGTCTCGAGCAAAACGCAAGACTCGCAACAAGTCTAGCAAGTTTTGCAAGGTGTAGTGTTCGCACAATTCCGTTGTTTATCAACTTGGGAACATGAGGGTCACCTTCGTTCGAACACCCGCCTCTTCTTGTGTTGTTTTCTTTTTCCTAGGAATCTCGGGGCGAGATTCTTGTTTAGTGGGGGAGAGTTGTAGCATCCCAATTGTCTAACAATTGCAATGCTACTAGCCTAGTCTATATAAATGCTACCTTCCTACATATAATTGTTGCATCATAATTATATCATGCTCATGTCATCATGCCTACTTGCATTTGAGCATCATATAAAACCCTTTTTGATTTGGTTCTTCTCTCATATGCATTATGAATTGTATTTGCCTCTTGATATTGTATTTGGTTGTTGATATATTGTTTAAATGCCCAAGTTGAGTTGGGGGCATATCTTTTATTTAACTCCACCACCTTTCTTGTCATCACCCCATCTTTCCACCATTCCATTATCCATGAGCTTGCAATTGTTTTTCTTTTGGGTTTTACCTCTAGCTCATATGGGTTGGGATGGATCCAATTGTATTTCCACATGCTCTCATCTTAGCATCATGTTGTTTTCACATTATTGATATATGAGAGCCACATGGCCACCTTTGCATGCCTTGTGAGTGGAACCCTTTTTCCTAGCTTCCATATGGATTATTATGGATTTATGCTCATGTGGGAATATTTTTGGGAATAGTAAGCATCTAGTGGAATATACACACTAGCAAGTCCCAATTATAATCAAATGTGATCATCTCCATCTACTCCACTTGGAACTTTCTTTTAAATTCTTTTGCTTAGGCCTTACTCCACATTTTGGAATGCATAAGAATAATGCCATGTAAATAATCTTGTTTTCACAAAAATAAGCATGGTATTAATTATTATGCATGGGCCATGCAAAGCATCACCATTCCTTCTCTTTTGAGTTTTAATTTGAATCTTGAGTGGATCATCCCCATATCTCTATACCCTCTCCCTTATTCTTTCTCCAAACCCTATAACCATCTCCATCCTTACCTCACCACCTTTTCTTCTCTTCTCTCTTTTGACTATATCTTGCTTGAGCTTGTTTTGATCATGCTTGATCTTGTCAAAAGATTACCACATCACATCTCACCCTCTCTCTTTATCCTCTCTCCTAAACCCTAGCTCCCTCTCAACCTAGCCCGAGCCCCCCTCTAAGCTAACCCTAGCTACCAACACCCTCTCTCTCGGCCTCTCTCCTCTCTCACCTAGCTGGCCCCACCTGGTCACCCTGGCCCACCTAGCTACCCCCAACCCTAGTACCAAACCCTAGCCGAGGCTACCAAAACCCCAGCCCGAGCCTACCCCCTCTCTCCCTCTAGCTCTCTATGTCGTGCTTGCCCCACACCGAGCCTACCTCCTTGGCCTCAACCTGCCCCACCTGGAAGCCCCTGCCCGTGCCTGCCCTGGCCTCCCAGCTCGAGCACGTGAAGGAGGGTAGGGAAAAAGGTGGCCGAGCCACCTTTTACTCTCCACCGATCCCCCACGGCACCTCCCTCTCCCTCTCTGCTATCTACTCCCTCCGGCCTCTCCTGCATCTCCCAGATCTCCCCAGACCGCTTCCCGTTCTCCCTGCCTTCCCTCACCACCGTCTACCCCATCGCCGGCCACCGTCGGCCTCCACCTTCCCTCCTCTTACCAGCCGGAGGCGCGGCGATCACAGGTGTTGGGGAAGGCCGAGCCGAGCATCAGCGTCGCCCTGTGCACGGAGCCGAGAGGGAGGAGCCCCAGAACCGCTGCACCACGCCGAGCCCGGCGCGAAACCCTAGCTCTGGTCCGTCTGCGTCGTCGCCGATCCCCTGCGCCCCAAGCTGATCCGACCACATCAACCAACTCCCGGTGAGCGCCTTGACATCCCTGACACCTCCGTCCTCGCCGTGGCTCCCTGCGTTCGCCAAACCTTCTGTCGAGCAACCTCTGAGCATCGGCGTGCACGCGCGTCTGCTCGTTGCGCGCCGCGGTAGCTACACCTAGCCGCCGATCTGCTCTCTGTCAACAACCCCCACCCCACCGCAGCGGTAACCGCCTCCGGGCGCGAGCCCCAGGTCCTGGGATCGAATCCCGCGCGCCGTGCCCCGTGCCCTGTCGAGCACCATTCTGTCGTCAGAGTTTCAGAGAAGAAGAACAGTGGTCGTGGCCTTTTGCAGAAAACCCCCTGCCTCTTTTTCGGCTAAACCCGCGGTACACCGAGCCCACCTGTCAGCCTCGATCCCCTTTTGCTAGGAAACCCCCTGGAAGATCCTGGCCATCACAGACCAGTTCCCCCGCGCCCCGGTTTGCCCACGTGTCCAACACGTGTTGGCCGCGTGCGCGCTGTGGCCCCGCAGCCCTGGGACCCACCTGTCATACTCAGAGGCTAGATCAGCTCGCGGTGAGAAAAGCTTTTCCGTGCGCGTTTGTCCCAGTCAGCCGTTGGCCCCACTCGTCTGTGGCTATGGCTAGATCTGGGATGAGTAAGAAAAGTTTTCCTGTTTATCTGTTTTAATTAAACTTTTCAAAATTGTTTTAAAATTCAAATTTAAATCTGTTTTCAAATAACTTTTAAAATATAATTCCAAATAATACAAATAATATATGTTTGGAAATCAGAAAAATGTGAGGAATTCAAATATGCCTTTCAAAATATATTTTGGACACTTTATTTTCCAAGTTGATTAAAATTACAACAAAATGCCCTTTTACCTTAATTAATTAATAACTTTTGTTTTACAACTCCAAATTTAACAAATAATATGTCTAAAATGTTTAGCTCGACGAGACCTTTCTGTTTATGCATTCCATGTTTTTATTTGAAGCATGCATCATATAAATATCAAGTATACAGCAACTAATATGAGGATAAAATGAGGCTAAAACTCAATAAAATGGTTTATTCTTGTATTCCACACCTCACCCATGCCATGCTACTTTATTGCCATGCAAATTGTGCATCATTCATCATGGCATGACTGTTTGCTTGTCGCATTTTTATTCATATGATTGTGCACTTTATTTATGTTGGCCCTTGTTTGTTTGGTTCTTCTTCGAATAGACGCTGAGCAGGGGATATATCAAGAGAACCAGGAGCACTACCCAGATCCATCCCTTGCTTCAACTGAGATGCCAGGCAAGCACTACCACATGCTTGCATACATATAGTACCTATTGCCTCTATCTTATTCTTGCATCATTGAGTCGCGATTGCATTAAATTGAATCCCAAGTATTGCATAGCCTTTATTTTTAAACCCCACCGAAGCTTGTTCCTCCATCCCATGAGCCATTACTACAGGAGTTGTTTGAGCCATGCGAGTCGTAGAACAGCATGTGTAGGGTATGTGAGTGTCTGATGGATAACGAGGTACCTAAACAACTTAACCTGAGTAGTAATGGGATAACTAATGAAAGTGGCATCGGTGAGCCATATTCGCTATTTGGTTTTTCAGGCTCACTTGTGTCCCGTAGGACACCGAGTACTTGATTCCTGTTCCTTGAATATTCGCGCTATCCACATCCGGGAGGCTTATGAACCCCCCTGAGCTAGAGCTTGATTCATTCTTATTTCTTGGGGCCACAAACTAGTTTGAGGTTTTATTTACTATCATGTACTTATGCCATGCTTTACTGCTTTATTTAAATTGTGCGAGGTACTGCACCTGTACTGTTTAGGGCCGTGACCCGTTTTCGCTGTATCGACAAGCCTAGTCACACTTTCGGGTTCCCAGTCGTTTACAGCCGGCCACACAAACCTTGAGTCCGTCTCGTAGCCGGCCAGCTTCGTTGCGGGTAGCTTAATGGGGTGGCCCCCTGAAATATTTCTGAATCCTGTGATCGCTTTGTCGTGACTGCCTTGTTGGTTTTGATTTGGTTTTTCCGAGGTTGATCGAGTGTGTGTTGCTATTTGTGCACCCCTGCAGGGTAAAACTTTCTGAAAGCCGTGTCCGCGGTTATGGACGACTTGGAGCACAGTTTCTCGATCATATACAAGAATAACTAAAGTACCACTTTTAATTTGACTAAGTACCTGACTAGTAAATAGTGCAACACTCATAGAATGGATAATAAAACTGCCAACGGATGGGGGGTTGTTCGTCCGCTTCCTCGTCGGTAAGCGAGGAGGAGGATGGATCTGTTAATATTACTGTTATAACTGTTGTTATTAATTCACGGACATCCGTCTATCTCTGGTTAGGCGGATGGTTAGCGAGTATCTATAGAATTGTTAGGGTTTATCTTTTGCTGCAATTGTGTCACCCCAGGTTGTGTCCCCTTTAGAGGCATAAAGACTTGCTGAGTACCCCTTGGGTCTCACACGATAAATTGTTTGATTCAGATGCACAGGTAAGCTCGCAAGATGGATACTGGGTGGAGGAGACGGACGATGTGGGCAACGATCATTCGGTGTAGAGATTCCGGGAACGGGGATCCGTGAGATCTGTGGGCGGGATGTGTTTATTTATGGGGCATCTTATGCCGATTTGCTTCTTATCCGTACTCGGATCTTGTTTTCCGCTTCCGCTTGATACTCTGATGTTTGATGTATGAGGAGATATCCTAAACTATTATATCTATCTAGGATATTTGGATCTTGCCGTATGGCGTTGCTATATTTCCTTTCTTTTTAGATGGAATGACTCTGAGAACCATTGTATGGTGGCTTGCATACATACTCATTTGTGTATGTAGTTGATCCCTTGCCTGCCGATTACGCCGCCCGTTCTTGTCCCGATGTTTGGAAATGGTTAGGACGGCCGAAAGGTCTACCTGTGAGTGGCATTTGGGCCCCACCGTACTATTTTAACCATTTCCGCTCATCCAGGCTTGTAACTAGGAGCGTAATTCACCGAGGTAGTTACACCCATAGAGAATAGAAAAATCATTTCCCCTCTCTTCCTATTTCATGTGATCGTTTTCAAAAGGTGTTCAAAATTTTCATGATGCAAAATCTTAGCTAGAAGTCGAACCACTCGTCAAAACTCTCTGTGGTTTCTGATATATTAATTAACCACTCGATGGGTACCTCCAAAATCTTTTTCATAAAACTTTCAAAGCAACCTACAATTTATTACTTATAGTTCAAGTTTAACCTAATTTCATTAACATAAAGTATTATCGAAACCAAAGAATAATTAATAATGTTCGTATTATACTTTTATAACTCATTTTTCCAGATACACGTAACATGATGACACAAAAAAATATTATACTTCTTTTCTTTTTTGAAATGTTATGAAAACCATGTCAACTTTTTTAGGATGTGGATGCATAGCAAGAACATGAATTTTTCAGAACTTTCGGTGGTTTTTCGATGTACCGAATTCCTGCTTAGCTTCAAAAGATTTTTGGAAAATTTTAAGAGCAACTTATCGCGCTTACGTTTAGTTAAAATTTGAGAAGGTCGGTGGGAGTACAGTTTACATCGAAGACCTCAAAAATAGAAAATTGCATAGACGTCCATACATTTAGCACAAAGGGTGCTAAAATGAAGCAATGAAAAACAGTCGGGTGCGGGTCCTTCTCGAGCGAGCGGCCGAGCCATACCCTTTGTACTACTGCTACTGTACTTTCGATCCAGCGTGCTATGGGTGTGCTTGGTGGCTTCCTCTTTGCAGGGTGTGAAATGGAACGACAATGGAGTACTACGGAGTAGTGGTAAAGCTGGTGTGGGTGTGCTTGGTGGCTTCCTCTTTGCAGGGTGTGAAATGGAACGACAATGGAGTACTATGGAGTAATGGTAAAGCTGGTCAGATCATAATGAAGTGCATCGAATGCGATGAGACGTACTGCAGACACCAGACAGTATAAACAATCCCTTGTGCACCACTATCTTTTGAATCTTTTGAATAACCTTCCCTCCGGATGTTTGGGAAGAAAGTGAAAATTTCGAAACTATGAAAGTTTGAACTCCGAATCTAATAATAGTACTATGAGTACTGTCCCTTTTGTCGCCAAGCCCCCAAAATTGTTCCTTCTACGCAGCACGCCTGATACTGATATGGAGCCGACGACAAGGCGGGTCGACACACGTGCGCAGAGCCACGTTTTGGACGAGGGAGAGATCACCTAGCCGGGGTGTGGGGATGGTGATGAGGCACTGAAGGAGAGAGAAAACACAATTTGTTTTGCGTGCATACAGTAGTACTATATAGTAAAGATCCTAAAATTTACTAGTACTAGTTCTGTACTACTAGTACTACTAGGTGACTATACCCTGTACCTCGTGTTAGGAAGCCATCTCACAGCTTTGCTCTCATATCGCACCGCTTTCAACTCCTCCTCTTCGCTGCTCTCTCGAGCTGCTTTCTCTGTGCCCAAAGTTTCTCTTTTGTCTCTTTGTTTCTTTGCTACAGAAATACATATTCTTCCTTCCTCCGACCCAAATTAATTGACTTAGATTTGTCTAGATTCGGATGTATCTAGACATATTTTAGTACTAGATACATCCGAATCTAGATAAACTTGAGTCAATTAATTTGGGTCGGAGGGAGTACTTGCTTTACAGAAACTACACTCCTCTCACTTGGAAAATTGATTTTTTTCCTTTCCTCATGGTTGGAAACTCTAAGTGGCAACATTGTTACCATGCCATGATTCACACCCATTTTACGCCCAAATATGGGACCACCACGGACGGTGGGAATACAATTTACATCAAGGACCTAAAAATGTAAATAATTATATAAAGGTCCTTACATTTAGCACGAAGCCCCCTAAAATTAAGCAATGGAAATAGTCGGGTGCGGCTCCTTCTTGAGAGAGCAGCTGATCGAGCCATACTCTTCATACTAATTTCTCTTCATTTGTTTTTGAAATATATGGCCAAATTTGGCGGCATGCAAATTCTTCGATATGGGATCATGAATCATTAGCATAAAGTATGATGTAGATATGTCCATGACCCTGGTCGTTCGGCTTGAAATGCAAGAATGTTCATATTCATTGGCAACTAATAAGCTTAAATATGTTTAAATTTTACCACTTGCTTTTACATACAAATTTTACACGTACGTACGGTGGAGGTACATTTTACATCAAGGACATAAAACAAGTAAAATTATATTGAGGTCCATACATTTAGCACGAAGCACCCTAATATTAAATAGGGAAAAGTCATGTTTTGCTCCTTCTCGAGAGAAAAGCTAATAGAGCCATACTCTTCATACTACTCCCTCTTTGTTTGTTTTCCAAATATGGCCCAATTTGGCGGCATGCAAATTCTTGGATAGAAAAAAGGGATCATGAATCATCAATATAAAATATGATGTAGATATGGCCATGACTTTGGTCGTTTGGCTTGAAATCCAAGATTGTTCATACTCATTCACAACTAAGCTGAAATACGTTTGAATTTTAGCTTTTTTTAAATAATACATTTTTTAATAATTTTCACGAATAATACACGAATTGAAAGATTTACAATTCTAGCACGGTGTCGGCACTTGAAAAGCCGACCAGTCCATATCGGCTTTTGAATAGTCGACTAGGCCCTGTCTATTTTTGAAAAGCTGACTAGTCATTGTCTTCTTTTGAAAAGCTGACTAGTCCCTCTATTCTTCACATTTCCCTATAACCTGCCGGCTTTTCTAAAGTAGACAGAGACTTATCAGCTTTACAAAAGCAGACAGGGACTAGTCGGCTATTCAAAAGCCGATAAGGACTGGTCGGCTATTCAACTGCCGATACCATGCTAGAATTGCAAATCTTTCAATTTTTGTATTATTCGTGGAAATTATTAAAAATGTTGTTTAAAAAATAGATGAATTTTACCACTTGCTTTTATCTTTGAAATTTAACCGGACGGTGGGAGTTCATTTAACAGCAAGGAACTAAAAAGGGGTAAAATTACATCAAGGTTCATACTTTTAGCATGAAGCACCCTAAAATTAAGCAGGGAAAACATTCATGTTTGTCTCCTTCTTGAGAGAGAAGCTGATCAAGCCATACTCTTCAGACTACTTCCTCTTCGTTTGTTTTCAAAAAATGGCCAAGTTTGGCGGCATGGAAATTCTTGGATATGTGATCATCATCAGCATAAAGTATGATGTAGATATGGCCATGACCTTGGTCATTCATCTTGAAATCCAAGAATGTTCATACTCATCGGCAAATAATCTTAAATACGTTTAAAAAGGTAAAATTACATCGAGGTCCATACTTTTAGCACGAAACACCCTAAAATGAAGCAGGGAAAACAGTCGGGTTCGGCTCCTTCTCGAGAGAGAGCAGCTGGTTGAGCCATACTCTTCATACTTCTTCCTCTTTATTTGTTTTCAAAATATGGCCCAATTTGGCAGCATGCAAATTCTTGGATATAGGATCATGAATCATCAATATAAAGTATGATGTAGATATGGCCATGACCTTGGTTGTTCGGCTTGAAATCCAAGATTGTTCATACTCATTCACAACTAAGCTGAAATACGTTTGAATTTTAGCTTTTTTAAATAATACATTTTTTAAAATAATTTTCACGAATAATACACGAATTGAAAGATTTACAATTCTAGCACGGTGTCGGCACTTGAAAAGCCGACCAGTCCATAGCGGCTTTTGAATAGTCGAATAGGCCCTGTCTGTTTTTGAAAAGCTGACTAGTCATTGTCTTCTTTTGAAAAGCTGACTAGTCCCTCTATTCTTCACATTGCCCTATAACCTGTCGGCTTTTCAAAAGTAGACACAGAATTATCAGCTTTTCAAAAGTAGACAGGGACTAGTCGGCTATTCAAAATCCGATAAGGACTGATCGGCTATTCAACTGTCAATACCACGCTACAATTGCAAATCTTTCAATTCTTGTATTATTCGTGGAAATTATTAAAAATGTATTGTTTAAAAAAATAGCTGAATTTTACCACTTGCTTTTATCTTTGAAATTTACACGGACGGTGGGAGTACATTTTACAACAAGTACCTTAAAAGGGGTAAAATTACATCGAGGTCCATACTTTTAGCATGAAGCACCCTAAAATTAAGCAGGGAAAACATTCATGTTTGGCTCCTTCTTAAGAGAGAAGCTGATCGAGCCATACTCTTTAGACTACTTCCTCTTTGTTTGTTTTCAAAAAATGGCCAAATTTGGCGGCATGGAAATTCTTGGATATGTGATCATCATCAACATAAAGTATGATGTAGATATGGCCATGACCTTGGTCATTCGTCTTGAAATCCAAGAATGTTCATACTCATCGACAAATAATCTTAAATACGTCTAAAAATGTAAAATTACATCGAGGTCCATACTTTTAGCACGAAGCACCCTAAAATTAAGCAGGGAAAACAGTCGGGTTCGGATCCTTCTCGAGAGAGAGCAGCTGGTCGAGCCATACTCTTCATACTACTTCCTCTTCATTTGTTTTCAAAATATGGCCCAATTTGGCAGCATGCAAATTCTTGGATATGGGATCATGAATCATCGATATAAAGTATGATGTAGATGGATATGGCCATGACCTTGGTCGTTCGTCTTCGAATCCATGATTGTTCATACTCATTCACACAACTAAGCCTAAATACGTTTAAATTTTACCACTTGCTTTTATCTTCGAATTTTACATGGACGGTGGGAGTACATTATACAGCAAGGACCTAAAACAGGGTAAATTACATCAAGGTCCATACTTTTAGCATTAATAAAGCACTCTGAAACTAAGCAGGGAAAATAATCATCTTTGGCTCCTTCTCGAGAGAGAAGCTAATCGAGCCATACTCTTCATACTACTTCCTCTTGGTTTGTTTTCAAAATATGGCCAAATTTGGCGGCATGAAAATTCTAGGATATGTGATCATCATCAGCATAATGTATGATGTAGATATGGCCATGACCTTGGTCGTTCGTCTTGAAATCCAAGAATGTTCATACCAATCGACAACAAATAATCTTAAATATGTTTAGAAAAGGTAAAATTACAACAAGGTCCATACATTTAGCACAAAGTACCCTAAAATTAAGCAGGGAAACAGTCATGTTTTGCTCCTTCTCGTGAGAGAAGCTGATCAAGCCACAATCTTCATACTACTTCCTGTTTGTTTGTTTTCAAAATATGGCCAAATTTGGTGGCATGCAAATTCTTGGATATAGGATCACGAATCATCAACATAAAGTATGATGTAGATATGGCCATGACCTTGGTCGTTCGTCTTGAAACTCAAGAATATTCATACTATCGATAACTAATAATCTTAAATATATTTAAAATTTTACCACTTGCTTTTAGGTTCTAATTTTACACGGACAGTGGGAGTATAATTTACATCAAGGACCTTAAAAGGGGGAAATTACATCGAGATCATTACATTTAGCATGAACAACCCCAAAATTAAGCAAAAAAATAAAACAGTCGGGTTAGGATCATTCTCAAGAGAGCACCTGATCGAGCCATACTCTTCATACCACTACTTCCTATTCATTTGTTTTCAAAATATATGGACAAATTTGGTGGCATGCAAATTCTTGGATATGGGATCATCATCAACATAAAGTGTGATGTTGATATGGCCATGACCTTGGTCGTTCGTCTTGAAACTCCAAGAATGTGCATACTCATTAACAACTAATAATCTTAAATATGTTTAAATTTTACCACTTGCTTCTAGGTTCGAATTTTACATAGACGGTGGAAGTACATTATACATCAAGGACCTAAAAAAGGTAAAATTACATCGATGTCCATACATTTAACACGAAGCACCCTAAATTAAGCAAGGAAAACAGTTGGCTAGGAAGCTTTTGAACTCATAAAACTTGGTAATCAACCGTAAGTGTATAAGGGTCCACACTTTGTCTGAAAACTAGTTTTGGTACTCTGAGCCATTTTTCTTCGTACTTTCTTACAGAAAAAATCTTGCCGCTTTCAGTTTCATTGTTCCTATAAGTTGGAATGTCAACACCCGAATTTTTAATCCTAGATGCCTGTTATGCCATACCACGCAATCCCAGGATTACCATTTTTGCGAGACATAACAGATTGGATATCACAGTACATCATCCATTACAAACCATAATAAGGTCTTACACAAATAAAGGACCTCATGATCCAGTCTTAGTACAATCAAGCAGCGGAATAAATAGCGTAGCGGTAGGGTCCATCTTCAGTGTCACAGGCAATGCTGACTATGGGAGATGATCCTAGTTGTCATAGCCGTCCTGCTGTCCTCCTTCAGGGTAATCCTCCTCATAGTCTGGCCATAGGAATAGCCAGGGACAAAGCCATGAGTACTCTTTAAATACTCGCAAACTACCACTAACAAGTAAGATAGTTCTACTAGAAATGCTAAATTCTAAGTCTATTTGTAAAGCTAAGTTTGAAACTTAAGCTGAGTTCAGAAACAAAGAAAGGTAAAATAGAGTTTGAAAACACCTAAGTGGGAACTTAGTTATCATAGTCAAAACTCTGTTGTGGTCAAGTCATGTCACAATTCATTTCATAAGTCATTTTGATAACATCTGACAACGGAACAGTATGGCCACTCCAACTATCCATAACTGCGGACGCGGCTATTCGAATAGTTTGACACTCTACAGAGGTGGTACACTTTCACCACAAGATTCGATACATCTTTCAGGGATAACCCTGAATCATCATACTTAGTATGCAGATAATCAAACATAACCTTTCCTTTACACACTCTAGTATAAGCACCTCTCATATGAGTATGGCCTCCTAGCCATGACCATCTGTCATCCTGGGCACTGCATAGGTGGACAACATTGAGAGGTAGCCTCAGCTCAAACCTCCCCCGCGAGGGAACTAATACTAATGCATATAAACTTCCAGCTAAGCCTTACCCAATTTAGGTATTGTGGTTGTACGGTAAAATTGGAATGGTATCGCATCTGAACCCAACCATCAGTTTTTTATAAAAGGGCTAAGGCTCATGCCTCAACATTGTCATCATTATCATAAACCATTTGTGTTTCTCAACACATGTCAAAACATCTCAATAGAATAATTCATCATTCCAAGGTTTTCACAAGTCATTTTCACCAAGTATTCCCATCTAAAGTGATCAAGTTTTGGTTTAGCTCTAGACCTACTAAGTTAAGAGTGTTCACTAATTTGGGATGCTAATATCAATCTCATGCCATAGAATGACATCTAGGTCTAACTAGATAGGTCAAGTTTTATACTCTTTATGCTACCTTTAAACAAGTAAAGGACTTTGGTAAAGTAAAGAAGGTAAAGCTTGTAAATAACACTTGGAGTAGGTAATAGTCAAAAGGTATAACCAAAGCATGCCTAGTGCACTTTGCTTAGGTTATCTTGCTTAATTCTAGTTTGCTAACAATAGCTTGCAAGGGTGATATTGCATTGTTAATGATGGCTTGCAAGTAATCACTTGCATGGTTAACTTGTATAATGCTAGCTTGCCTTGGTTGGTGTAGTGGTTGAAATTCTCTTCCTCCTCCTCTTGGTAGAACTCCTCCTCCTCGTAGACTTGGTCGGTACTATCGTCTATAAATACATACGGAATATACAATCACCAAACAATACTTAACTAGTCTACTTAGCACACTAAGGCACACATTTGATGACCTAGTATCATCACAAACATCACAAGGTTTAATGAACTAGCTTCATTTCTTTTATTTGAGAAAAGTAATTTCTACTCATTGAAATTAATTAAAATTTAATATTCTCCAATTAAAATATGGGATCATGTGGAACATGTCATCACCACATATCATAACATATGGGAATGTGATTTAAGGGTTGGGTCACATTTTAATAAGTTTAAGTTTAATATTTAATGATTTAAAGTGACTAGAAATGCCTATATAGGATTTTTTGGTACCAGTCTAAAGTCACTGTATGCAAACCTTAATATTATTACATATTCAGATAGGTATAGTTAAATGTGGTTTTTCAGAGTTGGAATCAACTCAAAAGCTATTATGGTTGATTTTATAAAAATATTTGAAAGTGCAAAAGCTTCTGTCTTGTTATTTTTAGTAGGAGAGATCTATAACTTTAAATGATTTAAATCCAACGGGCTTGGATAGAGATTTTCATTAGCTTTGCAACAAAATTGGAATCACTCAATTTGGATTTGAAAAATTCTCTAAGTTGAATTTTAAACTAAGGGACGGGTTCTAGTTTAAGTCTAAA
The DNA here is from genome assembly GCA_916181665.1 of Avena sativa. Lineage (NCBI taxonomy): Eukaryota > Viridiplantae > Streptophyta > Magnoliopsida > Poales > Poaceae > Avena > Avena sativa. The sequence continues at coordinate 532,929,552 of OV702289.1, read as the reverse complement.
AAGAAAAATCCTAATTTGAATTAACTGGGTCGTGCGGGAAACTAATTGTGTCGGCCCATATTCAGTCTGTGGCGCTGAGGGCTTCTGACAGGGGGGTCTTCCTGTCAGTGGCTCATTACACGTGAAGCGGTACGGGGCGATATAGACCGTAGGATTAGAACTAGATCTAACGGCTCACGGTCATCGTCGACGACGAACACGTCGTCGGCGAGACTGAACCCTAGCGGCTCGGTGGAGGTGCAGTGGGGACATACCGGGGCTCCAGCTAGTGCGGCGAGGCGAGCAAACAACAAGACGATGATGGCGAGCTCAGGCGAAGTCGCGGCAGAGGCTGAGGTGGACAAAATCAACAGCAACGTCTCCTCCTCTGCTGCGGCGGTCTCCGGTGAGAGGTTGCTCGAGATGCTCCGGCGAGAGGTGGGGAAGGACTGGGGGAGAGAGGGGAGTCGAATGGAGTGGAGATTGAGGCTGGGGAAGGCCTCCTTATATAGGCTCGAGGAGGAGACCGAATGGGCGACAGCGAGCTCGTCGGTGACAACGATACAGCGAGCTACCGGCATGGGCGAGATAGGTGGACGGTGGCTTGCCTCCTGGCGGTCCTCTACAGCTTTATGGCGCAGCTAGGGCTAGGGGCAATCGGTCGGGAGCGTCGCACGCTCTGGGGGACAGAGGTGGTGCTCGATGTGGTTCCTGGCGATCGTGGGTCGTGCAGTGGTGCACGGCCGTGTCTGGCGGGGTGAGGTGGTCAAGGTGGAGCGGCATGCGCGGTCTGCGGTCGAGGCACAGTCTGTGGCGTGCTGGCGGTGAGGGTGCTCTGGCATGCTCTGGCGCGGCGCATAGAGGCATGGGCGCGAGCGAGTGGAGGTGGTCTAGGGGCTGGATTTGGCCGTGGGGTGGACATGGGAGTGCGGTAGGGTGGGGCGGAGCTAGGGTGGTGCTGGAACGGCGCGACGTGGTGTGGGGAGCATTTCCCATGTTCGGCCGGCGGTGACCAAAAACGGGCGGCGCTGCACTGCTGTTCTAGGCCGGTTAGTAGCTTAGTTAGGGGCTGGTTAGAGTTAGAGGGGACAAGGGGACCAAATGGAGCCCAATTGCTCGACAATGCATTCATCATTGAATAGTAATAGTTAGGCAGATCAAATATGCATGCCACCTGTTCGACATAATGGCCGCATGAACCAAACTTTCAAATTTTGAGATGATTTTTGGTGGAGTTGTTGGTCTCATGCTTGAGCATCTCTGGTTGCTAGGATTTGTTAACTGGAATTCATTTGAGTGGTTTTTGAAAAAGTGTGATCTAGACATATGAACTAGATTCCATTTTCAATTGTTATTTAAAATTAGAGTTTGAATGTTTTTGGGAGATCACCAAGTGGGCCTTGGCACATCACTACTTGTACTAGCAAGGGGTGCAAAGATCCACAATTGTTTCTGTTGGAATTTGAGTGCTAGGAACACCCAAAGTGGGCTAGTTGATTAAAATGGCCAAAGTGACCATTTCCTTTATTTAATTCTTTTTGATTTTTTTCTTTGGTTTTTGCTTGGGAATGATCTAGATGATGTGACATTCATCATAGAACCATTTTACAACCATTAGAACAAACAATAATGACCTTTCAAACAACTCCTATTTTAAATGTACACACATATGAATGCTTAAAGATTTTAAATGGAAAAAGTTTTTGTTAACCCTAAATTGGATAGATTTGATCTTGATTAACCTTAATTAAAGTTTTGGGATGTTACATGGAACCTGTGGTTGCCACTATTTTTCACCTTGCCAAGATGCACACATCTACCAAATATGGGAACATTACAATACAATACGATGTGCATATGGTTGTTACCCTTGTCGTTCGGATTAAAACCCAAGAGTGTTCATACACTGTGGGACATATATATTGTGTAACTATTTTTTTGTAATTTATGATGACTCGCGGTTATTAATTCTTTTTCAGTGCAAATAGTAGTACACGCAAGAGGACGCCATGAAGAAGGCTTCATTTTTAGGTTTTCATTATTTTTATTCATAGCTAGTGAGTATCAAATTGTCCACATGCATATTCGTAGCAAGAATTTTAATATTCCTACAGAACTCTCGTTGGTTTTTGAAGTATTGACCGCCTCGGTACCATAAAGACTCAAAGGATGTTTGTAACTTTTTAAGATCATTCTATCATGTTTACTTGTAGTTCAAATTTAAAAATGATTTTTTATTCCTAAATTTTGGAAACTCCCAGTACTGGTAGCATTATTGTTCACCATGCCAAGATGCACTCATCTACCAAATATGGGCACATTACCATAAAGTATGTTATACATATATATAAGGCCATTTAGCTTGTCTTTTGGCCTGAAGCCTAAGGATATGTTCATACATGGCAGGCCATATTTTCAATTACATTTTTTTATATGCGAACACTCTTGATAATAATCATTTTTCACAGCAAGTAGGAAAAGTCAGAGGTCACCGTGCAATGTTTTTTATTGTTTTCAAATAAAAGACAAATTTTGTACATGCAAATGCTTAGCAAGAAGTTGAATCCAACAAATTCATTAGTTTCCGATATATTGATAGTCTGGGTGTGGGTACCTTCAAAAGATACTTGTATAACTTTAAGAGCAATCTACTACTTACTCATACTTCAAATTTTATCTAACATTGATAAATCAGCTTAAATTAGTTTAATAATGTGAAGTTCACTTGGAAACCTTGAAAACTCAAAAATGTTCGTAATTGTAAGTGAAACATGTATAAACTTTGTCTGGAAACTAGGCTTATGGCATTCCGAGGCATATTCATCGTGCTTGCTCTTAGGAAAATAAATCTCGGGAAAATAATAATCCGCTTAAAGTTTATGATTAATCGGGGTGTTTTTTGTGTGAGGTGTAATAAACAGACATATATCGTTAGTCCTACACTTTAAAAGAAACTCTTCGATGGGAATTTGGATATGTGAATGAAACGTCAAATCTTATGTACAAACAAGTTATGTTCAAAAACAAGTTTATTACGACCAAATAAAGCCTTCACAAATTCAATGTGCGATGGACTATTATGTTGGTACCTTTGTGTAAAGATTGATGTTTCATATGAAATAAGTCTCTTACATACCAGCTACATGCATCCAAAAAGTATTGCGGGCGATAAATATCGTTAGTATCTATTTTTAGCATCATTCAAATCTTTGTGTGTGAATGGGAGCAATGGCATTCGGGGACCACTTGTCAGTCTTGCTACCAATGAGGTTAAATCAGTCATTACAGGACTAACTGGCCAAATTTGTGCATATTACGCTAAAAAACTGTTAAAATGTGCAAAAATGATGTCCAGCAAGTGCTTTGTGCAAAAGTGCGATAAAAAGATGGTGGATCATGCAATTTCCTCTATCTAAAAAATGTTTTATACTACTTCCTCCGTCCCAAAATATAAGGCGTCTAAGGATTGGTCAAAAGTCAAACCTTGCTAACTTTGACCAAATATTTAGAAAAAAATATCTACATCTACAATATTGAATGGACATATTAAGAAAATATACTTTATGGTGAATCTATTGATATTAATTTAGTATTATAAATTTTATATTTTCTGTGTATAATCATGGTCAAACTTAAAAAATGTTGACTTTTGACTAATCCTCGGGCACCTTATATTATGGGATGGAGGGTAATACAAAGTATTGTAATGTACTTACTACTAGCAAAATAGGTACCAGATGGAAGTTTGAAACCAAAGGGTACCCACTATTTTAGTCAGTTCAAAGAAATGAACTAGTTCGTCAAAAAGTGATGATATGTGAAATGTAGTTTTTTTGTAGTATGGTACTACTAAAGCTGATAGAGGGTTACCTACTCCCATTCTCTAATAACTCCTCCCCCACTAAAACTTGACTTTGCCTAGATTTGAATGTATCTATATTTGTCTTTTGTGCTGTTCTGCTTAGTTATGGAATATTCTTGATGACGATGATGCAGGGTTTGTTTTGGTACTTAGATGATGCATTGTGCTGTTTAGGAATTTTCCATGCCGTGTTGTGCTATTTTGGTTTTTTTGTATGATGCATTGTGTCATGTCTCCTCACTGTGTTGCTTCGTCCATTTTGATCTGCGTTCTGCTGTTTAGGATTAAATGATATGCCTTCTATCTGTTTAGATTATTTCAGTGACCCATCAGTTTAGGTAATTTTGATTGTGCAGACACTGTTTATTAAATTTAATTACATAATACCTTTTGCTGTTTTGGTATTTTTGATGATGCACTGCATATATGTTGTTGTGTCTATCCAGATAATGCATTGTGCTGTTTTAGCCATTCACATTATGCATTATGCTATTTTTTGCGGGGGATATGCATTGTGCGGTTTAATCAATCTAATTAAATGTTATGCCATCTACTAGTAGTTGTTCAGATAATTTTGAGGACCCATCGGGTTAGGTCATTCTGATGATGCATTGTGCTGTGTAGGCAATTTAATTTACCTGATACCTTCTGCTGTTTAGGTAATTTTGATGGTGCAATGACTCATCGTGATCTTTAGTCAATTTATACAATGCATTGTGTTGTTTTTGGTAATTCCAAAGGACTGACACAATGGTAATTTTCATGTAGGACGACCCAGTTGTAATGCCGAACTTAGACTACATTCTTGACCGGACTTCTCCAGCTCTAGGTGGCTATGACGATGCTCTCCCCATCATACCAAGGGAGTAGAAGCTACCGGACAGGAGAGTGGAGGCCTTGGCAAGGGCAAGTGCTGCCAGGTCGGTCGCTACTTCTGCCAAACCGAGAAGACGCCCTAGGTCGGTTGGACACCATGCCAAGGCGGATCGTCCTAGGCGCTTCTACATCCAGTTAGTCCAGCATGACTTGTATATGCTTATCATCCCGACTTACTTCAAGCCTTACTTGAAGGGATGTCCCTACCCACAACTAGTGGTGGTCCAAGCATGCGAGGAATGCGAGTGGGTTGTCCATGCCAACCGCAACAAAGACCAGATCGTCCTAGACAAAGAGTGGGCTACCTTTGCTGCTTTCCATGGGTTGAAGGAGGGTGACTGCCTTATTTTCAAGGTCACCGCAGACGGGTTCAAGATGAAAATCTACGACCGCATCACCTCCTGCCGGAAGGTGTTCGACTGTCGTGAGCATGCACATCTTGTTTAAGTGCCAATTTGGATCGAAGGATTTTCAAAGGAATTTTGGAGGAATTCCACCCATAGTTTTTTTTTCATAAGGAAGTGATGTCTACGCACTTCTATTCTTGTAGATAGTTGTTGGGCCTCCAAGTGCAGAGGTTTGTAGAACAGCATCAAGTTTCCCTTAAGTGGATTACCCAAGGTTTATCGAACACATGGAGGAAGTGGTCAAAGGTATCCCTCTCAAGCAACCCTGCAATCAAGATACAAGAAGTCTCTTGTGTCCCCAACACACCCAATACACTTGTCAGGTGTATAGGTGCACTAGTTCGGCGAAGAGATAGTGAAATACAAGTGTATGGATAATTATAAGTGGTAACGCTGCCAGAAAATAGCTTTGATGGCGCGTTATTGACGTGGGAAGAGACTAAAGGCAATCTGAAATAAAGATGGAAGCAAGAAAACATGTAACAGATCTAGTTGCAAATGGTGTTTCAATGTTTAGAAACAAGGCCTAGAGATCATACTTTCGCTAGTGAACACTCTCATATAAATATCTTCTCTTCATGATACTACTCTGAACTACTCTCCGGTTGTACACTCTAATCCATGGTAGCGCTATAACAGCACACGTCAAAGTTTGCTTTCCCCATCTAGATAACCCCACACTGTCACCTTGAGCTCTAGATGGTTCCAACAAACACCACAATTTCATAGAGACATCCAACTCCAAATATAACTCATAACAAGTATTTGTAATCTCTAGTCTAAGTGCCACCATGGTGTGCACGCGGTCACTTTCACACACATGGGGAGAGCAGAGATCTATTAAAGCACTTGAGTAGCAAGGTAGATCTACTTGATTACAAAGCTCATGATCACAATATGATCATGCATAGAGAGAGATGAACATATAGCTACTGGTAGAACCCTTAGCCTCGAGGAAGAACTACTCCCTCATCATCATGGGAATCAGCAATGGCGATGGAGATGGTGGCGGAGATCGATGGAGATGGCTCTGGGGGCACTTCCCTGTCCTGGCAGGGTGCCGGAACAGAGACTTTCTGTCCCCCGAATCCCCCCTTCGGTGGCGGCAGTGCCGCGGAACTTTTCATGGCTAGAGGCTAGATTCTTTAGGGTTTTTGCATCGGAGGCATCTTATAGTCGAAAGGGGAGGCCGAGGGGGTTCCCTAGGCGGCCACACCACCCTTGGCACGGGCCAGGCCTGGCCGCGTGGCCAGGTGGTGTGGCCGGCTTCTGTCCCCTCTCCGTCTCATCTTCTAGCTCCGTGTCCCCCTCGGTGAAATATTGACTTTGGCTTTTGTCCCGTCCAATTCCGAGAATATTCATTTTCTGACTTTCCTGGAACCAAAAACAGTAGAAATCAAGCAGCGGGCACTATGGCATCTTGTTAATAGGTTAGTCCAAGAAAGTGTATAAAAATACTCCAAAGTGTGGACAAAACATAAGAAAGTAGATATAAAACAAGCATGGAACATCAAAAATTATAGATACGTTTGCAACGTATCAACATCCCCAAGCTTAACTCCTGCTCGTCCTCGAGTAGGTAAGTGATAAAAAAGAATAATTTTTGAGGTGACATGCACCATCATAATCTTGATCAAGGTATTTGTAAAACATTGATAGCTGGGATCATAGTACTTTAACATAGCATGAAAGATATAGTTCTATCAATAAGACATAACAACTATGTTGTAACATGAAAAGGCACAAACAAAAGATTCATGAATAACAATGCTTTGCAAGACGTTTGTTTGTTTCACATAAAGAAAACATAATGAGAATGGTATTCAGCTTGTCCCTCATAGAGTAGCAAAACATAAATGCACAGGACACCTTCAAAGTTCATAAGGGTGACTAGATACAAGTAGTTTAAGAACAAGCAATATCAAAGTTATGCATCAATCAACAAGTCTTGGGACAATGCACATTAAACTAAGAATGGCCACTATGCTCTCTCAATAGGTGCATAAAGATAGAAGATGGAGACTCAACATGAAAGTAAAAGAAAGGCCTTCATAGAAGGAAGTAGGGATTCAAGTCTCATAAAGAGCTACCAAAAATTATGGTACTTATTAGCTTTCAGCTCTCATTGCCCCTATCATAAGCATCTTTAAGTGATTAAGGTTAAAGTGAACAAACTATGGAGTATATGCTTGACAAAGTATAAGTTGGCAATCTCATATCCCTTGAATACGAGGGCCGCTCCTCATGCTACTCAAGTTTAGTTACCGGTAAGTTCTTGTCATAGTAAGTACATGTGTATCATAGAGAACCGCCAACGGGGTACCCCTTGCCCGATGATACGGATGAATCCACATATCAAAATGACAAGGCAAGCAGACAATAAGCATCTCAGCAATCTTCTTATTTACCATGGGAAAATGGTTCTTTTTTCTCTCTTTCCTCTTTTATCATCTCTTTTTTTATTTTATTTTTTCTCAATCTCGATCTATTTGTTTTATAAGAAGAATGCTTCATAGATTGCTCATTATGGTTACGCTGCAGGTTTCCACCATGATTAGGCATGGATTAGACCAGCCGCCCAGGCGTTTCTCTAACACACATACATAACTCCATGGACTTACAAGCTCCCCTTTCATTTCACACTGACGACATCCATAAACAAAAGAGCATGATATCAATTGAGTATAATGTACAAGTGCAATGTTGAAAGCGTTCCCCATGACATCATGGTTCTGCTAATTCCCAACGTATAAGTGCAAGCATATACAACTTAGATGACACAATGGTTCAAGTTTATTAGGTGTGAGAAAAGTAAAGTGTGCCACCAAGTTCGTGAGAGCTTTAATCACTAATTTTCACATAATAAGTTTAATTCAGAAGGTAGATAAAAACATGAATATACTTGGAATAGCAAATGCTAATAGGTAGGTATGGTGGACTCTTTGGAATAACTTGGTTTTATTTGGAGTTGGATGCATGAGTGGAACTCATACTTGGTATGGAGGCTAGCAAAAGACTGGGAGCGACCAACTAAGAGAGAGCAATAATGGTCATAATCATGCAAAGCGACAAAACATTATTAATTAAAGCATAAAGTGATATTACAAGTCAAAAACTAAATGATTATAGAGACTATGGTGACTTGGTATAGTCGTAACATGGTGTGAGCATGCGCCAAGTCAACCCAAATGAAGCATCAAAGGAGAATACCATAATATTATGCTTTTATATGCTAAAACAACGCATGATTCTTTCAAGGCACATTAAGCAATCTAAATTGTTTGTAACAAGTCATGCTACAACAATAATCACTAAGCATAGAGTCAAAGCAATATCAAACATGACATGACAAAGCATAGGTCACAGTCAAAAACAAGCTCTCTTTACCACTTAAGCATGAACTTTTCCTACTCTTTTCCAATCCAAACCAACCTTATTTGAAAACTAATGCATGAATGAGGGGGTCCAACCAATTTATTCAAGTAAACTAAGCAAACGCAAACCAAAAACAAAAACAAAGACGCTCCAAGAATAACACAACTGTGCATGAAACAATAAAAATGAAGTGTTCGGAAGAAACCTGAGATTTTTATTGATGAAGAAGGGGATGCGGCATCCCCAAGCTTTGATGCTTGTACTTCTTGGATATTTCATGGGGTGACACGGGTGGCATCCCCAAGCTTGAGCTTTTGTCCATACTTCATCTTATCACATTACTCTTTCCCTACACTTAAAATTTTCCTTCATACAAAACTTCACACAATCTTAATTAGCAACATTAGTGCACTAAAGATAATAAGTCCTTTGGTTTAGTCTCAACACAAGTAAAACGTCCACTAAAACACAAGCTACTGTAGCACTTCCTTTAAAAAGTTCAAGTGATCAAAGAGAACTCAAAGAGAAAGAGATTAAGTGGCAAATGCAAATAATGGCAGAAATCTGTCAAAACAGACCAGCAGGTAAAAACCAATTTTTTCGAAGACCTTCTGTTGCTCAAATAGAAAAGTATTGAACTACCGAAAGTTGGATAACAACCTGGGGCAGAAGCACAAAACATTACAGCTCAAACCGACGTACAGAGATTTTTCACGAATTTTTACAGCAAAGCACAAAAATCTGTTTCGGGACAGTAACTTTCCCAAGCATTACTTCTCTCTCATTAGAGGTTAATATTGGCACAATACCACACAAAAATGATAAGGATAGGTTATTACTGAAGCAAAAACTTCCAAGACTCAACTAAAACTTTTGGGTTATCTCCCAATAAGTACTTTTCTTTAACGCCTTTAAGTTAGGCATGATAGTTTGAGAAGATGCTCACATAAGAAATATGAATTGAAGTAAAAGAGAGCATCAAGAAGCAAATTCAAAGCACATTTAAGTCTAACCCACTTCCTATGCATAGGAATCTTGTAAAGAAACAAGTCATGAAAGGAACAAGCATAGTAAAGCAAAATAAGTGCAACTTCAAGACTTTTCAACATAAAGAGGGGACACTTAATACTATTGAGATGCATAAAACCATGTTTCCCTCTCTCATAATAACTTTCAGTAGCATCATGAATAAAATTAACAATATAACTATCACATAAAACATTCTTATCATGCCACATGCTTAAAAGAATTAATACTCTCCACATAAACATAATCATTCTTATTAATTATAGTGGGAGCAAATTCAACAAAATAGCTATCATTATTATTCTCATCGCCATAATCATCAAATGTAGGAGGCATATTGTAATCATAATTAATTTTCTCCACAATAGTAGGTGGACTGAAAATATCTTAATCATCATTGTAATCATCATATATTGGAGGCATAGTGACGAGGGTTTGACTCGTCAATGCCCATTGTTATGGACTTGGGTTTTGGAGAAGAGAGGAACGCTGGAAATCTCGGTACGGCTAGCAAACAAGCACACAGGGACGCAAGGTTTACCCAGGTTCAGGCCTCGTAGAGGACCCTACTCCTGCTTGTCTGCTCTTGATTGATGATGATCCGAAGGATTACAATGTCACCGATGGCGGTATATGCGCAAATTGGATCTGGCGTATATCTAGATCTATTATGTTCTATCTGTGGCGGTCGTAGATCTGAATATTGGGGGAGTCGCGATTGAGAGATTGCCAGTTGGGGGAGAGGATGCCTTCTCGTTGGACCCTCCTAGCCTTTATATATGGGGAGGCTAGGTCTCAGGTACCAATACGAGTTGGTTACAAGTTAGATTAGAACTCTAGTCTTGAGCTTTCTTTGTCTTGTACGTTGGGAGTCGGTGTCCATATGGGCTTCATATCAGTCGAACCGTCATGGGAGTCATGGACCTGTGCAAGTCGTCGAGTGCGCCTTCCGTCGAGCCGCACCAGGTAGGCTGTAGTCGAGTGCCTATTAGGCATACCCATGTCAGTAGCCCCCGAGTGTCCATGTGAATCGTAGATTCGGATGGAGACTCATAAGTCTTGATCTTTGCATTAGGATGTCAAAGTCGACAATTGTGTCGAGTGCGAAGCACTTCACCCGGAAGTACATCGAGTCAGTCAAATTTGTAGTAGTTCATAGGGATGATGGTAAACGTGCCTGGTGCGCTCCATGGATCGAGACCAGTTAATTTCTCTAGGGCAAAAACAACGCTACCTACTCAAACTCGAGTCCCCGGACTCGAATCCGGAAATTGCTAGCGTAATTCGACTCATGCCGCTGAGGCCTTATAGAGTTCGAATCCCAGTGTATAAGTGTGAGCACTCGACGCGTCCGTCAAGGCATATTCATCATACCTGTAGGCACGAATTATTTCTGGTAGAGCGTAGTAGATGCGTTGCTAGGCCTTATTCAGGTCTTATCTTCACGCTGTAAGCGCGACATCCGAATTTTGTCATCGCGGAGCTGATTCGGGTGGCCCAGGAGACGTAATCTCTTTGTAGGGAAAATATGAGGCGGAGTCGCCATAGCATTCGAGTGTGGAATTGTTATCGACACACAGTATGATGTACAAGAAAGAAATAATCATAGGGTGCGCGGCCAGCGCTCCCTATGGGAGTAGCCCCCGAGTGCCTGGTTGAGTCGAAGACTCAGGCAGGGACTAAATAACTTTTGCGACTACTGTCGTCTTTTATTGCTTGTTTCAGTCGAATATGCTTTCAGCTCTCCCTACGAGAGTAACCCTAAGCCCACAATCGAATCGTAGATTCGAGTGAAGGGTTTTCATGATGCTTAGATATTTTTCACAAATTTCTTCGGGTGCGCGGCCAGCGCTCCCTATGGGAGTAGCCCCCGAGTCCTTAGTCGAATCGTGGATTCGAGTGAGGACTCAGAGTGTGTCACTCGAGGATCTTGTATATGCGCGACCAGCGCTCCAGTTTCGAGTAGCCCCCGAGTGTCTGGCGGAGTCGCAGACTCGGGCAGAGACTCGAGTCTTGTATCTTGCAGTCGCGATCGATAATCACGTGAGGAGAAACCAAGAGTTCTAGCCAGGCGAGTCGATGATGTGGATGGAGTCGACGCAGTCACTTCGGTTGAGTGCGCTGCCAACATCGCATGTGTGTAGCACCAAGCGATGCAACCATCCGAGGAGGAACTCGACTCGGGTCTTGAGTGTGTAGCGTAGCTAGTTGTTTTGTCGACTCCTGTTGGAGGACCCGATAGAATAGCTCGACGCAGTCGACGTCCTTATAAGCTGCATAAAACATGAAGAATTGTGAAGTACTTGTATCTTGTAAAGGATATTTGCATGTTGGTTTGTAAAGTATAATTCTTGTGCCAATCGAGTCGACACTTTTGCACTGTATGCTAGGCCTTTTCGTTAGCCTGATTACCCTTAGTCTCAGTACCTTGCCGAGGCACTCGGAGTTTAAGGATTCGACGATCAGGCAGAATCAGCTACTCGGGCTGTCGCGTATGAGGTGCTCGAGTGCGCGGAGTCGATGACACATTAGGGTACTCGAAGAGGGCACAACCCCCGAGTGTTTCGAGTGCGAGTTAAAAAGAAATCAGCTCTAAGTAGAGAGAAAACTTATATTTATTAGTAGTTGCCGTTGTGAACGAGTCGCAAGATCCGATGCGATCGGCGGGTTGCGTGAGTTGAAGATTGTAGCGTCTCGTGGTCGCGGAAGTCGAGGGAGCCTCCGAGTCACCCGATATGAAGACCGCAGCCGGTCATTGAAGTTGAAGACTGCGACGGGTCGCTGAAGCGAAGGGAGCCCCCGAGCCCCCGAGCCATTGGAGCTGAAGATCGTAGCGAATCGCTGGAGTCAAAGACTGCAGCAGGTCGCGAGATCGACACCGGATGAGTAGTCAACGTGGCGGTCGAGAGTTGTGCAGCGGTCTTGTAATTGACGTAGCAGCGGGTCACGCGGCGAACGTAGTCAACGCGGCGGATCGGCGTCACGTGGTGATGACGAGTTGCTGCATCGCGAGACTGTAATGGGCCATAGCAGTCGAAGACCGTATTGGGTCGCCTCATCCGAAGACCGTAGAAAGTCACTGGAGTTGAAGGATACGGCAGGTCGCCGTAGAGGAGCGAGCCCCCAGGTCGCTGGAGCTGAAGATCGCAGAGCATCGCCGATGTCGAGGAAGCCCCCGAGTCGCGGTCGCTGAAGCCGATGTGGCCGGTCGCCGCAATCGAAGATCGCATTGGGTTGCCGCATCCGAAGGATGCAGCGAGTCACCGCAATTGAAGACCGTAGAGGATCATCGCAGTCGCAAACCGCAACAGGTCGATAGTCGCGAGTCGTATGACCAAGTGGGCGCAGCCTCCGAGCGTGGAGTTGAGGACCGAAGCGGGTCGTACGGCAGAGTCAAGGGAGTCCCCAGGTGTAGAGTCGACGAGGTCATCGGGTCGCCATCGAAAGGAGTCGACGTGGCCATCGTGTCGCTGAAGCCGATGGCGGGGTGGTTCGCCGCATCCGAAACCTGCAATGGATCGTATGGCGGACGTAGTCGACGCGGCGAACTAGAGTTGTGTAGCGGATGGAATCAAAGCGGCATACATGTAGTCGTGTGCTCAACATGGCGGACAAGGGTCGACACGGCGGAGTCGCACGTGGACGGATTTTAGTCATCCGAAGTCGACAAGGTGCCTTCGCCGAAACCGTCAAATATCTTTTCCTCAATTTTTTTCTCTCTCTAGCTTCCACGGCTAATGTTGTTTATTTTTTTTATATATTCCGTTGCTTCTTCTTTGCCGTACACCATCCGGGCTGTTGGATGCCTTTTACCTTTTGCCTTGAATCAATTGGAAATCTCTTGATCACTAGTGTATTCGAGTAGTAACCCGCAGATCTTGGACTTTCCTTTTTTATTCTTGAACTTCCGAGTAGCAATCGCTGCAATACAGTGCGCCCGTACGTGTGGTCCGTAGGAGGAATAACTTGGACTTTTTCTTCTTCCTGGGAACTGATGCCCGAATCCATTTTCCTTTACACTGTGGATGGTGCGTGGCTCCTGATGATAGATTTCGACGAAAATTGCATGAGTCTAGATGCTTCTTGTGCGTGTACTACGCATACAGATGTATATCAACAGGGGATGGTCATGGCCGAATTTGGTGACTGTTTCCTAATATTTGTACGCTGCCCTCAAGTGTTTCATGGAAACGTGGTCGTGCATGCAAGAGTCTCCATGTCCTTCGCCGATTGTGTGCTTCTGATCAATTAACGCAACGCGGGATAGTGTTGATCTCGAGCATCTGCGCCTATTGGTGTAGATAAAAAGTTGTCGAAGACGGAGTTTCGCACCAATTCAGATGGATCAACTGGATGCGATCTTGGCCGCCGTTGACGGTGAGGAATCTCGCCCAGATGATGGACTTGAGTTCCCACAGACGGCGTCAATTGACGAGGGTTTAACTCATCAATGCCCATTGTTATGGACTTGGGTTTTGGAGAAGAGAGGAGTGCTGGAAATCTCGGTACGGCTAGCAAACAAGCACACAGGGACGCAAGGTTTACCCAGGTTCAGGCCTCGTAGAGGACCCTACTCCTGCTTGTCTGCTCTTGATTGATGATGATCTGAAGGATTACAATGTCGCCGATGGCGGTATATGTGTAGATTGGATCTGGCGTATGTCTAGATCTATTATGTTCTATCTATTGTGGCGGTCGTAGATCTGAATATTGGGGGAGTCACGATTGAGAGATTACCTGTTGGGGGAGAGGATGCCTTCTCGTTGGACCCTCCTAGCCTTTATATATGGGGAGGCTAGGTCTCAGGTACCAATACGAGTTGGTTACAAGTTAGATTAGAACTCTAGTCTTGAGCTTTCCTTGTCTTGTACGTTGGGAGTCGGTGTCCATATGGGCTTCATATCAGTCAAACCGTCATGGGCGTCATGGACCTATGCAGGTCGTCGAGTGCGCCTTCCGTCGAGCCGCACCAGGTAGGCTGTAGTCGAGTGTCTATTGGGCATACCGATGTCACATAATATCATCAAAGTAAATTTTCTCCTCCGTGCTTAGGGGACTAAAAATATCATGCTCATCAAAACTAACTTACCCAAGCTTAGACTTTTTCATAGCATTAGCAATAATGGTGTTCAAAGAATTCATAGTAATAATATTGCTATTAGCATGCAAATAAAGTTTCATAGGTTTTTTAATTTTCTCTTCAAACACTTCATGTCCTAACTCAAGATAAATACTATAAAGCTCTCTAATTTTTTTGTTGTTTTCCATTAAGCCTAACTAGTGAAAACAAGAAACAAAAAGACAAAATTGCAGAAACTAAAGGAAATAACTTCGAGCACTCACACCGGAGGATGTGAGTACCTTTTATCTTACCTCCCCGGCAACGGCGCCAGAAAAGAGCTTGATGTCTACGCACTTCTATTCTTGTAGATAGTTGTTGGGTCTCCTAGTGCAGAGGTTTGTAGAACAGCAGCAAGTTTACCTTAAGTGGATTACCCAAGGTTTATCAAACTCAGGGAGGAAGTGGTCAAAGGTATCCCTCTCAAGCAACCCTGCGATCAAGATACAAGAAGTCTCTTGTGTCCCCAACACACCAAATACACTTGTCAGGTGTATAGGTGCACTAGTTCGGCGAAAAGATAGTGAAATACAAGTGGTATGGATAATTATAAGTGGTAACGGTGCTAGAAAATTGCTTTGATGGCGCGTGATTGACGTGGGAAGAGACTAAAGGCAATCTGAAATAAAGATGGAAGCAAGCAAACATGTAATATATATAGTTGCAAACGGTGTTTCAATGTTTAGAAACAAGGCCTATGGATCATACTTTCGCTAGTGAACACTCTCATATAAATATCTTCTCTTTATGATACTACTCTGAACTACTCTCCGGTTGGACACTCTAATTCATGGTAGGGCTATAATAGCACACTGATGGCTCAATGCACGGTGCCTAGAAAAATGCTTGATGGCGTTGTTGATGTAGAGCTCGTTGGGAACCCCAAGAGGAAGGTATGATGAGCACAGCAGCAAGTTTCCCTCAGTTATGAAACCAAGGTTTAATCGAACCAGTAGGAGCAAGGAAACACCCCAAAGGTGTTACTAGCTAAGCTTTGGCAGGACACACTACCAGTGCTAGTAGCAACGTGGAGACCTGCACAACACAACCACAGAACTTTGTCCCCAACTTGCGATGAGGTTGTCAATCTCATCGTGTTTTGTGGAAAACAAAGGGTTAAACGTATCGAATGGAAAGAAGTAAAAATTTGTAGAAAGTACACACAAAGAGGTAAATAGTTTGTAGATTGAATGTAAAAGACAAGGACCGGGATCCATAGTTCACTAGAGGTGGCTCTCCTTACATAGATAACATGTTGGGTGAACAAATTACAGCGGGGCAATTGACAAACACCGAGAAAGCAATCATGCATATACTAATCATCTTGACTCCTTTGAGACTTGATTGGGCATTACAACATTATACATAGACCGCCATCCAACTACATCTATGACTAATAATCCACCTTCAGGTTATCATCCGAACCCCCTCCAGTATTAAGTTGCAAGCAACAGATTATTGCTTTACGAACTATGTGTAAAGTAAACAATATGATTGTTCTATGAACAAAGGATTGTTGTTTTCTCCCTAGTAGCAACAACACATCTAGTACCTTAGAGATTTCTGTCACTTCCCCAGATTACCAGAGGCATGAACCCACCATCAAGCATAAATACTAACTCTTGGAGTTGCTAGCATCTACTTGGCCAAGATAGCTACTAACAACGGAAAGCATGCAAGATCACAAATAACAAAGACATGATAGAATCAGTAATCAATCTGAAATAGCACCTCAATATCCATCTGATCCCCGCAAACACAACATGCAGAATTACGAATAGATGATCTTGATCATGAACGGAGCTCACTAGATCTAGACATGAAAGCACAAAGGAGGAGAACCAGCCATCTAGCTACTACATGGATCCGTAGTCCAAGGATGAACTACTGACGCATCACACCGGAGGCTTGCATGGTGATGAAGAAGGCCTCCAGGGTGAATTCCCCTCTCCGGCAAGGTGCCGGGAAGAGCTTTAGATCCCTCCCGATCTAGGGATGGAGATGATGGCGTCTACAGACTCTTTCGTGGATTTTTGATCGAGCACTTCGGGTTTTCATCCCGAGGGCAATATATAGGCGGAAGGAGAGGCCGAGGGGGTGCCAGGAGCGGCCACACCACCCCCTGGCGTGGGCCAGGCCTGGCCGCGCGGCCAGGTGGTGTGGTGGCCCCCTGGCCCCTCTCCGTCTCGTATTCTGGCACTTGATGACATCCGAAAAAATAGGCACTTTGGCTTTTGTCCCGTCCAATTCTGAGAATATTCATTTTCTGACTTTCCTGGAACCAAAAACAGCAGAAAACAGGCAGCTGGCACTGTGGCTCTTGTTAATAGGTTAGTCCAAGAAATCATATGAAAAGTACTCCAAAGTTGGAACAAAACACAAGAAAGTGGATAAAACCAAGCATGGAACATCAAAAATTATAGATACATTTGCAATGTATCACACACCTCAAAGTTTGCTTTCCCCATCTAGATAATCCCACACTGTCACCTTGAGCTCTAGATGGTTCCAACAAACACCACAATTTCATAGAGACATCCAACTCCAAATATAACTCATAACAAGTATTTGTAATCTCTAGCCTAAGTGCCACCACGGTGTGCACGCTGTCACTTTCACACACATGGGGAGAGCAGAGATCTATTAAAGCACTTGAGTAGCAAGGTAGATCTACTTGATTACAAAGCTCATGATCACAATATGATCATGCATAGAGAGAGATGAACACATAGCTACTGGTAGAACCCTTAGCCTTGAGGAAGAACTACTCCCTCATCATCATGGGAATCAACAATAGCGATGGAGATGGTTGTGGAGATCGATGGAGATAGCTTCGGGGGCACTTCCCCATCCCGGCAGGGTGCCGGAACAGAGACTTTCTGTCCCCCGAATCTCCCCTTCGGTGGCGGCGGTGCTACAGAACTTTTTGTGGCTGGAGGCTAGATTCTTTAGGGTTTCTGCATCGGAGGCATCTTATAGGCGAAATGGGAGACCGAGGGGGTGCCCTAGGCGGCCACACCACCCCCTGGCATGGGCCAGGCCTGGTCGCACGGCTAGGTGGTGTGGCCGGCCTCTGGCCCCTCTCTGTCTCATCTTCTAGCTCCGTGTCCCCCTGAGTGAAATATTGACTTTGGCTTTTGTCCCGTCCAATTATAAGAATATTCATTTTCTGACTTTCCTGGAACCAAAAACAGCAGAAAACAGGCAGGTCACACTGTGGCATCTTGTTAATAGGTTAGTCCAAGAAAGTGTATAAAAATACTCCAAAGTGTGGACAAAACATAAGAAAGTAGATATAAAACAAGCATGGAACATCAAAAATTATAGATACATTTGCAACGTATCAGGAAGCCCTTTGGATGAAAGGAATCATACCTCCAAAATTCATATAGATTGCATTTCTACACCCCAATCCCATAGGAATTTCAACATCCACTTTTTTACACTCATTCACGTAGGATTGAGGCAATTTTCCTCCGCGTTTACTGTGTTTCATTGAAATGACTTTAAGCCAGCAGATTTGTACCTCCGACCCAGTTATCCTGTGTTTTAAAATTCTGTGATCCAAAGAAAGCTATTTCCTCTATTTTGCAATCCATTATTTTGTACCTGTGACCGAGTCAAATTCCGGTGTTTTTAAATCCTGTTATCCAAAGAAGCCCAAAGTTATCTTTAAGTTTGTTGTTTGATCTTTTGGCGACCGTTTGTGATGGTGATGCATCAAGCCCTAAGTATATTCAATGTGACTACTACTACTCCCTCCGATTCATTGCTAGATACGTCCAATTCAACGACGAGTAAATATGGATGGGAGGGAGTATTACTACTACGAGCAAGAGACCTAAACGGTGGAGCAGTTATGATTAAAATATTCTTGGACTTGTGTCTATTACAAGACCCAGAGGCTAGTTGATTAAAATATTTGGCATAATACTTTTAGGCATTTTCATTGGCCAGAGCACTAGTAGTTTGGAGAGAAAAAGTGAAAAAAAGCTGCTACATGGGACCCATGCAAGAGACCTAAACGGTGGAGCAGTTTTGATTTTGCTAGACTCACGTCTAAGGGCAAGTGCAGGGTTTGGAAAAATGGGTGTCTAAGAACCTTTAGGCATAGGTCTAAACACTGGAGTACAGGTCTAAACACTGGAGTACTAGACATAGGTGGCTAAGAAGAAAAAAGCTTTGGTAAGAAGAAAAGATAGGGAAAGAGCCTTCTTAAATAGGTTTTTTATTTTAATAGTGGGGCCTACCAGTGTGTCTAAACGCTGGAGCATATTTGCCTCTGCTAGACTCGTGTCTAAGATTTTTGCTAGACTCAACCAACATTGTACACGCTCTAAGTTAGTATTTTCTTAGCTCATGCCCAAGCCTTAGAACACTGCACAATATTTGCAGCTAGTAAGCTCGATCACTTGATGGACCAACGAGATTGCTCGAAGGCCGGCGACGATACCCAGTACTTTTTTTTGAACAAGCGAGACCCAGTACTTGACGTTTTGCTTCCACTATTCACTATCCTCTCTCCTCCTACTAGTACTACCTCGCTCTACCTTCACAGAAACCATTTTCTTCCACTGCTCCTCCCTTTCTTCTCTACTTCTTCATCCAGCAATGTCACAAAATATCCTGTCTCGTCGGAAGAATAGCAAGATGGCGGTGGTTAGAGCCGTGGAGAAATCCCACCGACAGGGTGACCTGCAGGATCGGACCGAGAAAGGAGACTAGCCATGGGGTGAGGGCTCATCTTCGGGCATGTATCCGAAGAGCGGCTATCATGGGGACCAAGAGTCCGGGTAGGTTTTTACTTCCGTTGATTCCTGGATTGTCTGCTCCTACTATTGAACCGTCTATGTACATCTACTAGGGCAGGCGGCTCGAGCGTCGAATTTTCCACCCCACGGGTCGATAGCACGACGGATATCTCTGACGCGTACGATTCCCTCATGCCTGCTCTCGGTTGAAGAAGAGAGGTACTGTAGTCACTATACATATATTGACATTTTTTTGTTCTTCTCTGCATTCACTCCATGCTCTCTTACTGATGATGCATTTTCCATGCAGGAAGTCAGGGCGAGAATCTCGGCCAAAGTAGATGAAATCTATAGCCATAACATCAACATTCTTCAGAGAAACTTCGAGCTCAACCTAGTGTGTGATCGCCTCTGAGCCGATTTGGCTTTTCAAATGAAGCTCGCATGATCTTATGAGCGTGAATCCTCCACGCTTCGCGCTGAGTGTGAAAATTTGAAGAAAGAAGTCATGGTGCTCCGCAGCCAGCAGCTACCATTGCGGAGATTGTCCAGGTCACACCCTGCTAAGTAGGAAGAGAGAAGCCATCACATGATGGCCGTCGAGGTCGTGACCATTGCGGAGGTCGTCGAGGCCCTACCTCCGTAGGGCGGCCATAGTTTTGCAATCGCCGAATCTTGGAGTAGGAACTAGAAAGGGGGAGGACTTGCCTACGTGGCCCTCCATTTTCTTTCTTTTGGGTGCATGGATCATTTTTTCTCATCCGTTTGCGCATAATTATATTGCACTCTTTAGTGTTCGAATGCGCTCTGTGGAGCTTTTGTAACGATATACTTGACGTATTGTAGTCACTGTTTAGTGTACATATTACAGTCTAATTTAGTCAAATATGTGACATCCTTTTTAATTAGGTTGGAGGGCATTTTCAGAAAAATTAGGCTATAGGGAGAGTATGTCCGATAAATCAAAAATAATTAAATAGTCAATGAGTGATCTTTGAATTTGGTCATACTTTCTACTTTGTCATATGTGTAGGGATCCGGGATCCAGTGTCTAGACAAGAAAATGCACCATCAGCATCGCGACCACCCAGCTATTGTCTAGACTCTAGAGTACTTTGAGTCACAAGCACGGCTACCCCTATAGTCTACTGATACATTGCAAATGTATCTATAATTTTTGATGTTCCATGCTTGGTTTTATCCACTTTCTTGTGTTTTGTTCCAACTTTGGAGTACTTTTCATATGATTTCTTGGACTAACCTATTAACAAGAGCCACAGTGCCAGCTGCCTGTTTTCTGCTGTTTTTGGTTCCAGGAAAGTCAGAAAATGAATATTCTCGGAATTGGACGGGACAAAAGCCAAAGTGCCTATTTTTCCGGAAGGGATCAAGTGCCAGAATACGAGACAGAGAGGGGCCAGGGGCTGGCCACACCACCTGGCCGCGCGGCCAGGCTTGGCCCGCGCCAGGGGGTGGTCTGGCCGACCCCAGCACCCCCTCGGCCTCTCCTTCCGCCCATAAGTTGCCCTCAGGACAAAAACCCTAGGGACCCGATCAAAAATCCACGAAAGAGTCTGTAGCCGCTGTCATCTCCATCCCTAGATCGGGAGGGATCTGAAGCTCTTTCTGGCACCCTGCAGGAGAGGGGAATTCACCCTGGAGGCCTTCTTCATCACCATGCAAGCCTCCGGTGTGATGCGTGAGTAGTTCATCCTTGGAATACGGATCCATGTAGTAGCTAGATGGCTGGTTTCTCCTCCTTTGTGCTTTCATGTTTAGATCTTGTGAGCTCCGTTCATGATCAAGATCATCTATTTGTAATCCATACATGTTGTGCTTGCGGGGATCCGATGGATATTGAGATGCTATTTTAGATTGATTATTGATTCTATCATGTCTTTGTTATTTGAGATCTTGCATGCTTTCCGTTGTTAGTAGCTATCTTGGCCAAGTAGATGCTACCAACTCCAAGAGTTAGTATTTATGCTCGATAGTGGGTTCATGCCTCTGGTAATCTGGGGAAGTGACAGAAATCTCTAAGGTATTAGATGTGTTGTTGCTACTAGGGAGAAAACAACAATCCTTTGTTCATAGAACAATTGTATTGTTTACCTTACACGCAGTTCGTAAAGCAATAATCTGTTGCTTGCAACTTAATACTGGAGGGGGTTCGGATGATAACCTGAAGGTGGATTATTAGTCATAGATGCAGTTGGATGGCGGTCTATGTATTATGTTGTATTGCCCAATCAAGTCTCAAAGGAGTCAAGATGATTAGTATATGCATGTATTGCTTTCTCGGTGTTTGTCAATTGCTCCGCTGTAATTTGTTCACCCAGAATGTTATCTATCTAAGGAGAGCCACCTCTAGTGAACTATGGATCCCGGTCCTTTGTCTTTACATACAATCTAAAAACTATTTCTGCTTTGTGTTTACTTTCTGCAAACTTTTACTTCTTTCCATTCGATACATTTAATCCTTTGTTTTCTGCAAAACACGGTGAGATTGACAACCTCATCGCAAGTTGGGGACAAAGTTCTGTGGTTGTGTTGTGCAGGTCTCCATGTTGCTACTAGCACCGGTAGTGCGCCCTGCCAAAGCTCAACTAGTAACACCTTTGGGGTCTTTCCTTGCTCCTACTGGTTCGATTAAACCTTGGTTTCGTAACTGAGGGAAAACTTACTGTTGTGCTCATCATACCTTCCTCTTGGGGATCCCAACAAGCTCTATGTTGAAAGTCGAGTGCATCAAGATCTTTTCTGGTGCCGTTGCCGGGGAGTCAAGGACATCTTTACAAGGGGAGTCCCTCATAACCAATCTCTTTACTTTGTTGTTTTTGTTTTGCTTAGTTTTCTTTTTGCTTTGTTTGCTTGTTTTGTTATTCAAAAACACAAAAAAATTAGTTTTACTAGTTTGCTTTCTTATTTGAAAAACACACAAAAAAATTAGTTCCTTTCTTAAGTTGCCTTTATGACTAGTTCTGCTCCAATCACTATTTCATTATGGATAGCTCACTCAGTTTCCTATTTGGGAACAATATTATGACTGCCAAGGTAATAGATGAACCACCGCCTGCTAGAACCTCCATGGAAGAAGAAATTTCTGAACCTGAAAGCTCATTAGATGAAAAAGAGGAGGAGAGTTATGGACAAAAGGAGGAAGAATGGATCTACCCATGCCTACCTTCTAATGAGAGTAACTCTTTATCCCTTACATTATTTGATTGTCCCCCATGCTTATCAAATGAGGGTGAATGTTATGTTCTCGAGGATTCTTTTGAAAATGGTTATAATAAAGCTCTAGTGCTTGTAGATCATGAAAAGCATGCCTTATGTGATAGTTATATTGTTGAGTTCATTCATGAGGCTACTGAAAATTATTATGAGACAGGAAAATATGGTTGTAGAAGTTTTTATTGTAATGAAACACCTCTCTATGTGCTGAAAGTTTTGAAGTTGCTCTTGTTTTATCTACCCATTCTTGATATTATGTGCTTCTTTGATTTATTTTCTTACAAGATTCCTATGCATAGGAAGTGGGTTAGACTTAAATGTGTTTTGAATTTGCTTCTTGATGCTCTCTTTTACTTCAACTCATATTTCTTATGTGAGCATCTTCTCAAATTATCATGCCTAACTTAAAGGCGTTAAAGAAAAGTACTTGTTGGGAGATAACCCAAGAGTTTTAGATGAGTCTTGGAAGTTATTACCTCTGTAATAACCTCTCCTTATCCTTTTTATTTGCTTTTTGTGCCAAGAGTAACCTCTAATGAGAGTAAAGTAATGATTGGGAAAGTTGTTGTCCCGAAACAGATTTCTGTGCTTCACCGTAAAAATTCCTGAGAGAGTTCTGTACGTCGTATTGAGCATGAATTTTTGTGCTTCTTCCCCAGGTTGTTATCTAACTTTTGTTAGTTCAACACTTTTTGATTTAAGCAACAGAAGGTCTTCAAAAAATTCGTCTTTACCTGCTGGTCTGTTTTGACAGATTTCTGCCATTTTCTGCATTTGCTTCTTGCTAATTCCTTCTTGAGTTCCTTTGGGGAATTGAGCTTTTTGAGGGAAGTTCTACAGTATCTAGTGTTCTAATGGAAGTTTATTTGGTGTTAAAACTGAACCTTGAGACTTATTTATCTTAAGTGCACTAATGTTGCTAATGACATTGTGTGAAGTTTTGTATGAAGGAAAAATTTTAGGTGTATGGAAGGAATGAGTAATGAGATGAAGGATGGACTAAAGCTCAAGCTTGGGGATGTCACGCGTGTCACCCCAAGAAATATCCAAGAAGTGCAAGCGTCAAATCTTGGGGATGCCCAAGGCATCCCCTTCTTCATCAATAAAAATTCCAGGTTTCTTCCAAACGCTTCATTTTTATTGTTTCATGCACAATTGTGTTTTTCTTGGAGCGTCTTCTTTTTCGTTTTTGTTTTCGTTTTTAGTTTTCTTGGTTTTCTTAGTTTTCTGAATAAATTGGTTGGACCCCCTCTTTCATACATTGGTTTGCAAATAGTTTGGTTTGGTTTGGAAAAGAGTAGGAAAGTTCATACTTATGTGGTAAAAAGAGCTTGTTTTTGACTGTGGCCTATGCTTTGTCATGCCATGCTTGATATTGTTTTGGCTTTATGCTTAGTATTCTTTGCTGTAGCATGACTTGTTATAAAAAATCGAGATTGCTTAATGTGCCTTGGATGAATCATGCGTTGTTTTAGCATATTAAAGCATAGTGTAATGGTATTCTCCTTTGATGCTTTATTTGGGTTGACTTGGCACATGCTCACACCATGTTATGACTATCCAAAGTCACCATAGCCTTTATGATCCTTTAGTTTTCAACTTGTAGTATCACTTTATGCTTTGATCAATGATGTTTTGTCGCTCTGCATGATTATGGCCATTATTGCTCTCTTAGTTTGTCGCTCCCAGTCTTTTGCTAGCCTCCACCACAAAGTATGAGTTCCACTCATGCATCCAACTCCCTAAACCAAGTTATTCCAAAGAGTCCACCATACCTACCTACTAGCTTATGCTACTCCAAGTATATTCATGCTTTTTTCTACCTTTCACTTGTTATGAGAAAACTAGTGATTAAAGCTCTCACGAACTTGATGGCACACTTTACTTTATTACCTCTAATAAACTTGAACCATTGGGTCCTTCTTTGTTGCGTATATGCTTGCGCTTTATAAGTTGAAATTAGCAGAACCATGTTCCATGGGGAACGCTTTCAACATTGCACTTGTACTTTGTACCCCGTTGATATCATGTTCTTTTGCTTACGGATCCCAGCGGTGTGAAATAAAAGTGGAACTTGTAAGATCATGGAGTTTGTATGTGTGTTAGAGAAACGCCTGGGACGCTAGCCTAAGCCATGCCTAATCATGGTGGAAACTTGCAGCATCACCATAATGAGCACTCTATGAAGCTTCCTCAATAAAAACATATGCAAATAGCAAATAAAAAGATCGCTGAGATGCTCATTATCTGCTTGCCTTGTCATTTTGATTATGGGAAAGCTCCCGTATCATGTGCAAGGGGTACCCCGTTGGCTGTTCTTAATGATACACATATACTTACAATGACAAGAGCTTACTCGTGACTGAAGTTGAGTAGCATGAGGATCGGTCTTCGTAAGTAAGGGGCATGAGATTTCGGTTTATAAATTGTCAAGCATATCCTCTTAGTTGTGTCACTTTAACCTTAACCACCTTCAAGATGCTTATGATAGGGGCAATGAGAGCTGAAAGCTATAAGTACCATAATTTTTGGAAGCTCTTTATGAGACTTGAATCCCTACTTCCTTTTACAAAAGGCCTTTCTTCCACCATTATATTGAGTCTCCACCTTCTATCTTTATGCACCTACTTTGAGAGCATAGTGGCCATTCTTAGTTCTATGTGCATTGTCCCAAGACTAGTTGATTGATGCATAACTTGATATTGCTTGTTTTAAACTATTGTATCTAGTCACTCTTATGAACTTTGAAGGTGTCCTATGCATTTATATTTGCTAATCTATTGAGGGACAAGATGAATACTTTTATGCTATGTTTTCTTTATGTGAAACAAACAAACGTCTTGCAAAGCATGTTATTCATGAATCTTTTGTTTGTGCCTTTTCATGTTGCATTATAGTCTCTTTGCTTATTGCTAGAACTTTGTCTTCCATGCTATGATTGAAGTACTATGATCCCAGCTGTGATGTTTTGCAAATACTTTGATCAAGACTTTGATGGTGCATGTCACCTCAAAAATTATTTCTTTTTATCACTTACCTACTCGAGGACGAGCAGGAGTTAAGCTTGGGGATGTTGATACATTGCAAATGTATCTATCATTTTTGATGTTCCATGCTTGGTTTTATCCACTTTCTTGTGTTTTGTTCCAACTTTGGAGTACTTTTCATATGATTTCTTGGACTAACCTATTAACAAGAGCCACAGTGCCAGCTGCCTGTTTTCTGCTGTTTTTGGTTCCAGGAAAGTCAGAAAATGAATATTCTCGGAATTGGATGGGACAAAAGCCAAAGTGCCTATTTTTCCGGAAGGGATCAAGTGCCAGAATACGAGAAGGAGAGGGGCCAGGGGCCGGCCACACCACCTGGCCGCATGGCCAGGCTTGGCCTGCGCCAAGGGGTGGTCTGGCCGACCCCAGCACCCCCTCGGCCTCTCCTTCCGCCGATAAGTTGCCCTCGGGACGAAAACCCTAGGGACCCGATCAAAACTCCACGAAAGAGTCTGTAGCCGCCGTCATCTCCATCCCTAGATCGGGAGGGATCTGAAGCTCTTCCCGGCACCCTGCCGGAGAGGGGAATTCACCCTGGAGGCCTTCTTCATCACCATGCAAGCCTCCGGTGTGATGCGTGAGTAGTTCATCCTTGGACTACGGATCCATGTAGTAGCTAGATGGCTGTTTTCTCCTCCTTTGTGCTTTCATGTTTAGATCTTGTGAGCTCCGTTCATGATCAAGATCATCTATTTGTAATCCATACATGTTGTGCTTGCGGGGATCCGATGGATATTGAGATGCTATTTCAGATTGATTATTGATTCTATCATGTCTTTGTTATTTGAGATCTTGCATGCTTTCCGTTGTTAGTAGCTATCTTGGCCAAGTAGATGCTAGCAACTCCAAGAGTTATTATTTATGCTCGATAGTGGGTTCATGCCTCTGGTAATCTGGGGAAGTGACAGAAATCTCTAAGGTACTAGATGTGCTGTTGCTACTAGGGAGAAAACAACAATCCTTTGTTCATAGAACAATTGTATTGTTTAACTTACACACAGTTCGTAAAGCAACAATCTGTTGCTTGCAACTTAATACTAGAGGGGGTTCGGATGATAACCTGAAGGTGGATTATTAGTCATAGATGCAGTTGGATGGCGGTCTATGTATTATGTTGTATCCCAATCAAGTCTCAACGGAGTCAAGATGATTAGTATATGCATGTATTGCTTTCTCGGTGTTTGTCAATTGTCCTGCTGTAATTTGTTCATCCAGCATGTTATCTATCTAAGGAGAGCCACCTCTAGTGAATTATGGATCCCGGTCCTTTGTCTTTACATACAATCTAAAAATTGTTTCTGCTTTGTGTTTACTTTCTGCAAACTTTTACTTCTTTCCATTCGATATGTTTAATCCTTTGTTTTACGCAAAACACGGTGAGATTGACAACCTCATCGCAAGTTGGGGACAAAGTTCTATGGTTGTGTTGTGCAGGTCTCAACGTTGCTACTAGCACCGGTAGTGCGCCCTGCCAAAGCTCAGCTAGTAACACCTTTGGGGTGTTTCCTTGCTCCTACTGGTTCGATTAAACCTTGGTTTCATAACTGAGGGAAAACTTACTATTGTGCTCATCATACCTTCCTCTTGGGGTTCCCAACGAGCTCTACGTTGAAATTCGAGTGCATCATCTACCCACGGACAGCCAACGATTCCTTGCATAGGCATTCCTGCCAGAGCCTTCGCAGGGGAGGTATCCACTTTGACCCGTTGATTTCGAATTGGGCGGTCAAGATTGCTAGACGTTGAACTATGTCTCCCTGGATGATGTTTCTACTACTACTACGTAAAAATACACTTATGTGTGAGCTGTGTTGATTAGCGAGGGTCATCAGCGTACGGGGGCCTCGACCGCACAAAAAAAAGGTTTGCCACTCAATCAATTGTGCTCACATCTACCATTAAATTTGAGCATTTTACCAGCTCGACTGCCTCTATGCACTAATCGTCCATCCATCTAATCACTCGCTGTATAATTTAAAGTGTTCAATTCTACGTATCTGACAAATGATTCTTCAAACTGACAACCTAGAAAACTCCTCTAGAAAGAGACAAAGAGAAATTACTTATGATATTAATTAGGTGTGTAGTATTACCTCTGTATGTAAATACAAATTAGCGGAAGTACTTAATCACTAACGTGTACAGTAATTAATTTCGTGCGTTATTTTATAGTAAAAATACTTCAGTACAAAAATGTAAAATTGTGACAGAAGAAAAGAAGTGGTTTCATTTATGGAGTGTAGCGAATATCATTATTTATCATGACAACATTGCAAATTTATAATATTGCCATACTCCCTCAATACGAAACTTAGATTTATCTAGATTCATGAGTATATAGATCGAGTATATAGATCATATTTACAAGTATATAGACGTATTTTAGTGATACATACGAATCTAGATAAATTTCAGGTCACTTATTTCTGAACTACTAGTAATAGTTTTATCACAAGTCTCCTAAGACAAGATGTCAATTGTCTTTATGAGTGTCCACAAGAATGTAGTACATTTATTGAATTAAAAATTTGCAGCTAGCCACCAAAAATGAATCTAGCATCTCCCTCCTTGACACTTCTAATTACAAATTAGACGGTCACTAAGGTTTATACACATTAGGTCATTTCATATGGTTATTGTGTTGGAATTCATTTCTTGTGCTATATATTCTTGGTGATAAAGACATTATTTTTTGTCATGTAATGGAGACATTTCCCCTGATGGTGAAAACATTGTTTCGTTTTATGGAATGCTCTGTAAAATGGTAAAAAATAATTATTAACAATGAAAATATTTTTAGATACTAAAAAAAGGTCATAGCTCTTTTTTGGTCGTTTCATGCATCATTGGAAATGATGGTAGTTTAATGTAACATTTAGAAAGTAGGGAAAAAACGACAAAACTTATCGTTGTTCATGGAGAGGTATATGTACATTGTCTGCCTGGACGTCAAATGTGAACAATGCAAAACCAAAATTGTTCATGTCGACAGTCATGCAAAACCATCCATAGTACTGCATCCATTAAAAAATACACGATATCTTGGTAATCTAGAAACATGTTTGGGAGTACTTATAAAATATCCGAGAGATGTTTAGTTCTAATAAGTCGACCAAGTATTGCACCAGAGTTCTAAATTATGCAGGATATTATTATGCTTTAATAAGGTAAGTTATTGGAGTGCACGCAATAAAATAGTCGTGTGAAGCATGCATTCACTCCTGAACACCATAAGTAAAAGTTTGAACTCGTGGAGCGCCAAAATGACATCACGCCAGCTAGCCCGATTAATGGTCTGCTACTATAGTACCCTACACATCTACCCCTATAGTCTACTCTAGGACACCCAATGATTGCTTGCATAGGCATCCGTGCCAGAGCCTTCGAAGGGAAGGTATCCCCTATGGCCCGTTGATTTGGGATGGATGGACAAGATTTCTAGACGGCCAAAATCACATGGTCCCCACTCCCTCGCGCCCCTCCATTTCAAACACTGCGAAATTTCTGGTGCCCCTCCGTTTCAAATGATACCAAAATCACGTGGTCCCCACTCCCTCGCGCCCCTCTATTTCAAACACTGCGAAATTTCTAGCGTCCCTCCGTTTCAAACGATACCAAAATCACGTGGTCCCCACTCCCTCGCGCCCCTCCATTTCAAACACTGCGAATTTTCTCGCGCCCGGAACCTCCCGCGGCACTTCTCCGTGCCTGGCTTTGCTCGCCGAAACTCGACACCATGCACTCCTCAGCCAACAGTATACTAGAGCTACATCAGATGCGGTCTCATCCAAAGAATCATTGCCGCTTCACCGACGTCCACCGCACCCGACCTTGGTCACCGATTCCGTCGTTGTCCACCACACCTGATTTCCTTTTCCCAGTTTCCCCTCCATGGTGCCGAATGCGTCAACGACTTCCCAAGATCTGCATCAACACCGGCGGCATCCTTCCCACCCGTAACTTACCTGAACCGCCGTGCAGTGCACCGATTCAACCTCGTCCACCGCGGTCAAGCCGGCATCGAGCGCCCAAGATCTGCTTCCCCGACGCAAACAGCCGGCGCAATCGAAGCACCCTGGGTGACAAGGATGTCACTCGCGCCGATACGGATGATGATTAGAAGCCTATCCGACCATGGTAACCAAATCACCAACTCTTTTTTTGTTTTGTCAGCAGTATAGCAGGTTCAAGCCTGTCGTAGTGAACTGCATTTTTCTAATCGTTCTGTACACCCAGTCAAAGTGCACGCCTATTCTTTGGGCTAGATACTACGGAGTAGGTCACTAGACATGTTGGTTTGCATTCGCCACTCTACAAATTTTGAAGTCATGCACATGTTCTTAGCTACTCCGAACAACAGTAATTGCCTGCTATCGTGTAGTTCTTGCAAAATGTAAAATTAGTGGAAAATATTAGTTTGGATTCCCTGCTCCACAGTTACTGAATCTATTTGGTTCATCCTGAGATAAGTTCCTATTATTGTTTCCTCCTTGGCACTGTTATGTTGTCCAGTAGTACCCATTTTGACTCTTCATACTAATTCAATTATAATTTTGTTGTTGCCATCTGAGAATGGAACAATGAACATGATGGTTTGCATAGCCTCTTCTATAGGTTCATAAGCGACGCCATTATTTCCTTATCTGGTGCTGGTTCATCCTAATCAATGGCATAACTGTCCTCTACTATGTAGTTCACTCGTGGTTTGCATTCCTGCTCTAGACATTCTCTTATGATGCTATTATAATTTCTATCTGGTTGATTCTTAGCTATGACAGTAACTGCATGCCATTTTGTGTCTCAGCGCAAATTCCGAGTCACCCGACGTCTCTTGCATTTTAGGGTATATAACTGCTTCCATATATATTTGTGGAAATGACCTGCTAGTTTATTTTTGCTAAAATTCTAAGCCACACACACACATATTTTGATTGCTCGTTTGATGCATACTTGCTTGTCTTGTTTGTTTGACGTGTTGGTCAATAATTGAACCATTGACCAGTTGTAAACTCCAGATCATAGCTCCTATCATATCAGTCAAATGAGTAGTTTGTCTTGTTTGATGTATTAACTTGTTATTATTTAGTTTCAGGGTGCAATTATTGCTATCGCCACCAAAGAGGGGGCTGCAAGATCATGTCTTCTCCAATGTAGCTTTCACACTCAAAGGAAGAAGCAGGTGATGAATGGAGGACTCTACTATCAACTTGATTCTCAACTGAAATGCCAATTTTTCTTTCCCTTGATTTGATAATATGTAATAATTTTAAGAAGTTTGCAGCTGATGTAATATCTAGATAACTCGCATAGGCCATGTATGTATTTAGTTGATGCCGTCCACATATGTGGTAGTCGTTACGATAACTACGCCAGACGGGTCGCTTAGGGAACAATACCGTGCTTTGTTATTGGCCCGTCGTGTATTCGGCCGACGATGAACAGTAAAAAATGTTGGATTATATAAATGTTTTATGATATTGGCATGGACTTTAGAAAAGGTTGAAACTGTTAAAGGACATAAACGTAATGGGCCGACCTACAAGTTGTAACTGGACGTAACAGTAACAGGTCGTAATGGTAATAGGCCATAAGAGTAGCATGCCATAACAGTAACAGGCCTTAACAGTAACAGGCCTTAACAGTAACAGGCCTTAACAGAAATAGCCCATCGCAGTAATAGGCAAGAAACGGTGAAATCCCATAACCGTAATAGGCCAAAACAGTAGCTGGCCGCAATAGTAAAGGGCCGCAACAGTGAAAGGCCAGAATAGTGACAAGCCAGATCAGTAATGGCCCGAGAAATTTCCAGGTGAGGGCAGTAACCGGCCGACACATTTACCAGACTAGAACAGTTAAGGGCCGCTTGTGGGCCTGAACAGGTAAAGCCCAGAGCAGTGAAAGGCCAAGACAGTAACAGACCTGAATAGTAGCGGGCCATCTCAGACAAGGGCCGTTAGTAGGCCACCCACGATGGGTACGATAAACAGTGATGGGCCGCTCGCGGGCCTTAAATGTACAGGAGTGACTTGGCGCAGGCTGCTAATGGGCCACAGAGTGTTGGACCATCATGGGCCTTCTTTAGGCCGAAACAGTATTGGGCCTAAAAGTTCGCGCGCCGCTGCCGGCTGCAACTTTGGGCCCATTTCAAACAGTGTAGGACAAAACAGTAACGGGCCATCTTCTTATTGGGCTCCCCTAATGGGCCAGCCCAGTTAGAATTTAGCAGGCCTTGGTTGGGCCTAGCTTCTTCCACAGTTTCTATGGCTGTTAACAGCGGTAACTGGCCGCTAACGGCAGCTACCACGTGGCAGTTTGCATGACGTCAGTAGTCAACGCGGCTGACGAACAGATCTATGACGGAACAAGTTTTCATGGCTGAAGGTTGCGATCCGCCACGGTCAGGAAAAAAACGTGGTAGATTCTTTTGTGACGGGGCTTTTACCACGATGGCCATCCATCGTAGAAGACTTTTTAGCCACAAAAAATGGGCCTTCAACCACGAAAATCGTCCGTTGTAAAAGCCAACTTTTCTTGTAGTGGTTTTTTTGCGGGGCGACCACAGTGCTAAGCCTTGGGCTCGCCCACTTCCCGAAGGACTTTGAGCTCGACAATGTCACCAGCGGGTTCCCTTTGGCAATAGGCAAGGTGGAGATCGTTGACGTCCTTGCACTTAATGCAAAGGTTGCTCCATACGTGGAGCATGTGTTGGCGATGAGCGACCTCATGTCGTACCACGAGACACAATTGACACCAGGTAACGCTGAGCCGAAGTACCATGACCTACCATCCGAGCGGCCATTCCAATCGGCAATCACAAAGTCGCTGTCGACCTATCCGACCAACCCGTGGAGGCCCTATGCAAGGGTCTGGGGCATGGAGGAGGCTTCTTCGCCGGAGCCTACAGAATGTGAGATGCACTATGATGTAAAGTTATTGCCGACTGGCCTTTTGTAAAGATATTTGGTATAAGTTGAATGGATGAGTATTTTGCAATTTGCGAGTTGATTCTGATTTGTTTTGTCCCAGTCGACTTGTTTGAGTGACATGGATCAGTTGGGTAAGTAGTTGGGTTTCATGTATTCGGGATTTGTGATCGAGACCCCGAGCGTTCTTGCTCATAGTCACACGCGCGTGGTTAGGGGGGATGATATGTTTGGAAGTTGTTCCATTAGCTAAGGTCAACTTCCGTGGCTCGTGGAGCCAATCGCATGGTGACTCCAAGGGGTACTCTATACTTGGTTTTTTCCCTAGTCACATGCGGGTTTGTGTTGGAGAGTCCCCGGGCGTGGTACTTAACCGTTCGAGTCGTATGCCCAAGTTAGGGAAGGACGTGATGCGCTATTAGTGTGTAGTGTGTCTCTCCTCTTAGGTCGAGGAGCCGGTCGCATGGCGACTCCGAGGCACACTCTCATACTTGGTGTTTTCCCAAGTCGCGTGTAGGTTCGTGTTTGACGAGTCCCCGAGCGTGGTACTTAACTGTTCGAGTTGCTGTGTCCAAGGATGAGGAGGAAGGGGTGTTATGGTAAGAACAGTCAGTCGTCTTGGCTCTGAGAGCTAGTCGAGCTAGGCGTCTCCAATGGTGTCTCCCAATTTGGCATTTTTTGTGGACGATGCAAGGCCCGAGTGACCACGGTGCCCTTGAACCACACTACTTGGCGGTACCGAGTCGCACTACCAAGGGTTGACGACCGGTGTTAGTGTATGTGCTATGTTATACGAGTGCGACTAGCACAAGGGGTGGTGAGTGGACACAATTTGTCGACACAATATTTTTCATTCATCATGGGTACAAGAGTGTACAAGTTGGTGTTCTAGGTGTAGAACTTGCAAAGTAGGTTCACATTCCAAGGTCTCTCGATGTCAATCTTGCCGTCATCACAGGCATCGATGAGGTAGTAGGCTTTGTTGCCAAGGACTTCTCCTATGGTGAATGGCCTCTCCCATGGGGGGAGAGTTTGTGCATGCCCTTCTTGTCTTGGATGAGTTGTAGGACGAGGTCACCCTCCTGAAAGGTGCAAGTCCGGACTCGGCGGTAGTGGTAGCGGTGGAGACCTTGATGGTATATGGCGGTGCGAGTGCGAGCTAGGTCGTGTGCTTCATCGAGCAGGTCAATCCTATTCTGACAGGAGACTTCGTTGTCATCTTATGCGTAGTGGACGACCCGAGGTGAGTCATGCTCGAGGTCCATGGGCATGACCTCTTTGGTGCCATACACCATGAAGACGGGTGTGAACCCTATCGATTGGTTGATGGAGGTGTGTATGCCCATAGTACTATGGGGAGTTCTTCAACCTAATAGCCTAGCAGGCGCTCGAAGGGGACCTGCAGTCACGGCTTGAGGCTGTGGAGGATGCTCTGGTTGGCTCGCTTGGCTTGGCTGTTCAACTCAGGATGAGCGACTGAGGCGAGGTCACGTCGGATCCCGTGTTCTTGGCAGAACTCAGCCATGGCGCCCTTGGCAAAGTTCGTGTCGTTGTCGATGATGATGGTGTGCAGGTAGCTGTACCGGTAGATGAGTTCGTGGAGGAACTTGGTGGCAGTCTTGCCATCACACTTCTTGATGGGCTTCACCTCAACCCACTTCGTGAACGCTACGGAAAACAAGGACGGAAGTGAAAGTACCAAGAGATAGAGGCCACTTCTAACTTCCATGTAATGAGTAAAATCACATTAATCCACCAATTCAATGTACAAGAGTGAATGATAAGAGTAGTCAGATGGGGATTAGTCCATCGCGCACCCAAAGCATTAGTCCGTACATGAATGGGAAAATTTAGACTAAAGATCTTGACAAGCAGAATTCATGATGCTTCGAAGAAAACAAGGAGGTGATGCCAACACTTTGTCAGATCCAAAGTAGATAAAGATGATGATGTTGTCGTCGTGTTGGAAGTCCTAGACCATCGGAAGGATATGAATGAAGATCACAGAGACACATAAAAGGTTCAACATATAGATTATGGATAGCACCCAAAACTTGAATAGAAGAATTACGAAAGATCTGGAAAGTTTTCGTGGCATCCGGCGGATTGAGGACAGAAGATAAAGTGAGAGGATTTCTTGACGATTTGGAGACCAAAGAATACCTTGTCCTACTGAAGAATATCTGAGAGAGATTTAGCCGTCTTGAGGAAGTCTTCAACAAAGCAGCGAGCATTACTTGTCAAACCGAGGAAAAACTCTGAAGTTGATTGGAATCGGTAGGATGGAATTTAACAATTGACTTGATGATTCTAGAATTGTAGAAATTTCTTTAGCAGAAGGACGTGGCCGAGATAGGTGACTTTAGAAAGTCAGGATTTACACTTTGATAACTTTGCACAGATGCGGTGTTCTCGAAGCTTGATAGGATGAAAATAATATGTTCTTCATGTTCTTCCATTAATAAAGAATAGGCGAGAATATCGTCAAGATACACCACCATGAATTTAACAAGATATTCCAAGAATACCAAGTTCATGAGGAAAGAGAAACGAACAGATGCTCAAAACACTTTCTAAGCTCAACACTCTTTGAAAGATCAACATTATGAGCAAGGTTTGGTGTTGAAGAGATACACTGGTAGAATAGATTATCTGACCCTTCGGATGAGAAAAGAGATGCCAACTTGTTCACATAGTTGATCGGATCACCAGTTGCAAAGATAAGGAGATCTTAGATAAAGAATCAATCATAACTCATACATTTAAGCAACACTATCATAGATGAAAGCATAAAATTCTCCTATATCAAAGAGAACCCTGCAGATATGGAGTTCAAAAATATGTGACACATGATAAACGGATGATAATCCACCATAGTGCCTTAAGAAACCTCTGCATTGCCAAAGATACTTGAATATGATATTGGTATGATCACGGTACAACTCAAATTCACAAGAGATAACTGCAATCATTTGAGGGATTAGATTGATAGCATGGGCCACATTCCACTCATGATAAGTGTTATATAGCTATACCGAGAACCAAATTACAATCACAAGCATCGGATCGACACCCGTTATGTATTTAGCCCGCAAGAATTTAAAGATGAAGTAAAAACTCCAGATTGAAGTGCCAGTAGCAAAAGATCGAGTTAGCATGGGAATGGTGACAAAAGAATGTGAATAGTGTATCACACACGACTGAAAAGGAGTGTGGAAACACATATGTATCAAAGAAAAAATTCTGCATTTTTTGGCATTAAAATACCAACTAGATGCACAAAACCACTTAACAGATAGAGATTAGCAACTTCACATTATGTGAAAGCGTGCTAAAGAATGAACACCCTTAACAAGATTGTGTCGGTTAACAAAGAATCGGATAGATTGCATCGGTTTACACATAAGCCTGTCGGTATGGAATGTACCAACAGTTGATAACCAAAGGAGGATTGCAAAGAAAAGTTGGATGCAAAAGATCAACAAAAGAATTAACAAATCCTATGGTACTACAGATACCCCAAACACGTGAATCCTAGTTTGAATTTTTAGAAGAGGATAGACAAATGTTACACTTCCTTACCAGAAAAGGGTGGGTGGGTAAGAATAAAAATGGAAGCAGTCCTACTCTCATGTTTAGTTTTTCCCTAATATACATAACTACCAAAAATATTTTCTAGACTGACAACGACCATCTTGGCTGAGACCCTAAAGGGAAGAATGGCTCTGATACCAATTGTAATACCTTGGACCCTACGCTCTAAGCAACAAGCCAGGATGAACCCAAAAGTGGATAAGTGATTCTACCGCGGAGGCCCAAGGCCACCCACGTGTAGGCCCGTAGAAGCGGAGAAGGGCACGGTATCGGCCAACCACCCTACCCGCTTTCAAGAACATCGGGACAAGAGCAAGAGGCATAGTCAATAGGTATGCAAACAAAACATACACAAGTGTGTATGCCAGCGACATACAACAATACATCAGAGACAGACCATCTAAAATAATAGAAATAGAAATATTCAACGCCATACGGCAAGATCAAAATATCCTAGATAGAGATAATAGTTTAGGATACATCCTCATACATCACTGAAAGGATATTGTTTTCTCCATGTATTTTGGTGTTGCTGACAACTTCATTTGTGGTTTAACCGTGTGCCTAAGTTGCAGGTTTAATCTACGGATGGTTTAGTTGGTGGACTCTTATCTTGGAGGAGCTTGAATACACTGGCTATTATTTGCACTTTCTCTTATATTTGTTTTAGGAAACCATACTATCAAGAGGGGGTCCACCTAGGAAGGTTGTGGGAAATCACACTTTGATGCACAGACCATATCAGCACATCCACAGCCTTCCCATGTTTTCAGTGAGAGAGAGAGAGAGATCCCTTGAGGAGTTTGAGTGATTTCTTCCTAGACCGGTAGTACCGTCCAGGTGCCGGTAGTACCGCAAAGGGGTTTTTTGAGGGTTGATCAATCGGTACTTCCGATTGTTATTCCATCTCTAATTCCGCTAAAGACGAATTTGGCTCAGATATACTTCTGTATCGAAGTGCTATATTTGCCGGAATTAGCATCGGAACTAGCACCGGTAGTACCAGCCAGAAGTTTTGGTCTGGCTGGACTGGAACTTCTGGCCAGCACTGTCTAGCCCTAGCCCCTTTGAGCGGTAGTACCGCTCCTGCCTGGTAGTACCGGTCAGTCCCTTGTGACCCGGTAGTTATGACCCTTGTTTCGCTCCATGTTCTGTTAAATATGAAATCGATTCAGATACATCTCTATATCAAAGCGTTTATTTACCGGAAGTTGGATCAGAACTTTGTGCGGTAGTTCTAGTTAGGTCGTGGGGCTCGCTGAGCTGTCCTTCCGACCGTTCAGTGGAGCGCCTTCGGACCATTCGGAGGTAGCTCACCGGAATTTCCGGCCCACCATCGGTAGTACCAGTGGTGTCGTGGGTGGACAGAAATGGCTCGATTTGAAGAGGCCTATTTAAGGCTCTCTTCTTCCTCCTCTCCATTTATCTCTTTGTTTTATCTCTCCTCCATTAATACAAGATCTTCACTTGTCTAGATCTCTCTCCCTACCCACTCAAACCTCTTGATCTTTTGAGGATTGGGAGAGGTGACCTAGATCTACACTTCCACCAAAGGAATCATGATTTCCCCCACCCATCCTTAGTGGATCTTGTTACTCTTGGGTTCTTGGAACCCTAGACGGTGTAGGGCATCCACAGAGCTATGGAAATTGTTGTGAAGCTTTGTGGTGTCGTTGAGGGCCTCCAATTGAGTTGTGGAGTCTCCCCTCAACCTTGTTGTAAAGGTTTCGGTTGGCGCCTTCATGGTCACTGGTTAGTGGATTGTGAGGCCGCATTTGTGGTGGTGCTCATTAGAGAAGAACGTGAGCCCTTTGTGGCGCTCGAGTGACCTTGTGTGGCCCTGATATCTCTCCAACGTAGACGTAGCTTATTTGGAAGTGAACTACGGGAATTACATCTCCATGTCCCCTTGCCAGTTTATCTGTTCCTCTCCTTTACTTCATGCAATTACCGTCGTGTTTACTTGTTGTATTGTTTGCCATATAGGTTGTTCATCTAGTTGCATCTGTAGTGAACTTTACTTTGTGCAAAGCCTAAAATTGCAAGAAAATAATAAAAATTGGTAGTCTCCTATTCACCCCCTCTAGTCGACCAAAGTTGGGCCTTTCGATTGGTATCTGATCCAAGGCTCTTATTTCGGGCTTAACCGCCTAAGAGACAATGGCCAATGAAGATGGGGGTATGGGTGCAACCACCAAGAACTTGGCCTCCATGGATTACCTCAATCCATTGGAGACATCCATGATGACCAACTTTGAGGAAATGATGACCCTCTTGCAATCCCTTAAGCCCAACCCCATGCTAGTTACTCCTCATGATGCATCTCAAACCGCCGAGGCCCCTCCCGCTATTGTGCAAGTGGTCACCCCCGGGGTGAATCCCGTGGCCGCCCCAAAACACTTGGGCTTAGGATTTGTGGCTCAAATAACCAAGCCCCCAAGCGAGAGCACCGAGGGGCTAGGTGACTCCTCCTCCACTCCGGACCCACCTATTCCCATGCCACATATCATACCTCAAGGAGCATCTCCCATGCTAGATACTTCTAATTTCGCCAATTGGCAATATCTAATGCAATCTCACATTTCCAGCTCTTCTATTTGAATTTATGAGGATTGTGTAAGAAGGATTTTCCCCATATGATGCAAAGAAGTTGACCTGGGCCGAGGTCGTGGACAAGCAGCTCAATGCCACCGCATTGGGCATGATCCAAAAGGAACTGACCCCCTAGGACTTTGCCCACATTCGCCAATTCTCCACTACCGAAGAAGCTTGGGATCATCTCACCGAGTTGTATGTCGGGAATGCTAGCATTCAAAGCTCCAAGTTTGATGAAGTAAACAATGAGTCTGATGGCTTTGCAATGCAAGATGATGAGACACCCGAAGACATGCGTCATCTCAAGGTTCTTTGTTGCACTATGAGGGACCTTGGTGCTACCTATGTTGATGACAAGTTCATGAAGAGGAAGTTTGTTCAATCCCTCCTTCCCTTTGAGGAGAAAAAACTCAACCTATCAAGGGGAGAAGAAACTACCACATCATGTCCTCTCAAGATGTGTTGAGTGAAGTTATTGCCATGACTATTGCCAAGAAGAATGCGGAGTCCGCTTGTGCTCGTGCATATGGGTCTCAAAAGGTAAACCTAGCCTTGAAGGCCCAAGTGGTGGAGGTTGATGAAGATGAAGACACTAGTGAGTGGTCTCAAGAGGACATCAAATATGCCTTCAATGAGCACGTGGCTCTCGCATCAAGGGCCTTTTGGAACAAGCTAGGAATGAAGTCAAGGGACAACCCAAGATTCAACTCAAACACGAGGGCTACAAAGGCAAGATCTTGCTACAATTGCAATGACAAGAGTCACTTCGTGGCCCAATGTCCTTTCGAGAATAGAGAGGACAATGGAGGCTATCTTATTTGCAAGATCAAGCCAAGACCTCCTCACCCCATGAATAAAAACTTCCACAACAAGAACCCCCTAAAAAAGGAGAGAGTGATGGTGGTCAATGAAGAATACTTCTTGGGCGCGGATGATGATGATGAGAGTGAAGGTCAAGGTGGAGAGATCGTGGGAGTTGCCGCTATTTCTACTTCTTGTACCCCACGAGTGTCTCTCTTTGACTCGCCGAATGAGAACATCATCAACCACAACCAAAATTCTCTCATGGCCAAGGCCACTGAGGTAACACCCACTTCCAAGTCTCTATCAAATGAATTTCATTTGCATGTTCTAGATGGTCTAGAGGTCAAGAAAGAGATCGTAAGCATATGTAAATCCATGGAGCATCTAGATGATGATACTAGAATGTGCTTTGAAACTCTTGTAAACCAACCTGACCATGCTAGGGAAATGCTATATGAGAAGGAAGATATAATTGGCATGCTAGGTAAAAATGAAAGAGAGGCCGCCGATGAAATTGCCTCTCTATCACAATCTCTTGAAGATGAACATAACATTAGAATAACTCTTGAGGAGAGTGTTGCTAAGCTTGTAGATGACCATAATGCCTTCATGTGACAACTTGTTAAAGAACGTGATCATGCTCTTGCTTCATTGAATACCCTTAAAATTGAAAAAGTTGAGTTTGGTGTTGGTCATGAATGCCTAAAGGATTTTAAGAAACTCAAAGAGGAACATCATGCCTTAGAGAGTAAATTCTCAAGTATTTTTGAGGCTCATGATCAACTTCAAACTCAATTGAACAATGAAAAATCAAAGTCTTCCACTATGCCTATTATGCATTTGCCTTGTTCTTCTAACCCTTGTTGCAAGCATGTGAATCTTGTTGAGAAAAACAAGGAATTGAAAGAACAACTTGCAAAAGGGCAAGTTGACAAGAAGGGTATTGGGTACACCCCTAGGCCCAATAAGAAGAAGAAGAACAAGAAAAATAAAAAAAGCAAGAGCTTTGCTCAAGGACCTCCTTATGCTTCTACCTTTGTGCAAAGTGATAACTTTGTCGGGAAGAACAACCCTTCTTAAATTCTTTGTAAATCTCATGATGGTCATGTTTATGCAAAGTACATTGGCACATCTTACACTCATGATTACCATTGGACTATTTGGGTACCAAAGACCATTGTGATTAACAAAAGGGGACCCATTGCAAAAGGAGTACCTAAAACCAAAGCTTGATTTTCTTATAGGACTTTGCTTCTAGTGGAGATAAATGGGTGCTTGATAGTGGAGCAACAAGTCATATGACCGGAAGCATGTCCATCATGTCGGAGATTTGGCCTAATTTTGCCAATACTATGGTCTCTTACGGTGATAAAACAAGCTCTCAGGTATTGGGTTTTGGTAAGGTGGTAGTAACCCCGGATGTTTCCTTGGTTAATGTAATGCTTGTCAAAACCCTTGGGTACAATCTCCTTTCCGTTCGTGCTTTAGCCATTATGGGTCTTTCATCTTTCTTTAATTATCATTCCATGGTCCTCATGTGGAGCAAGACTCTCATGGTGGCTTTCGTTGGTTACCTAGAGCATGACTTGTATGTGGTGGATTTCTCCGGAAAACCCTCTACACATGCTATATGTCTCTACGTGAAAGCCGACGTGGGTTGGTTGTGGCATTGTCGCTTGGCCCATGTAAACATGAAGTCTTTGCAAAGTATCTACAGGGGGCCACATCCTTGGACTAAAATACATTTCCTTTGCCAAAGATCGTGTGTGAAGGGCGTGTATTCAAGGGAAGATGCATGAGAAGCCTCATAAGATCCTCAATCAAATAACCACCGAGTGGTGCTTGGAACTTCTTCACATGGATCTTTTTGGGCCTCCTTCTCATGATAGTCTTCGAGGGAAGAAGTATTGTTTGGTGATTGTTGATGACTTCTCAAGATACACATGGGTCTACTTCTTCAAGTTCAAGAGCGAGACTCAACAAACCGTCATAGACTTTGCCAATCAAGTTCAACGGAAACACAATACCACAATTCTCACCATTCAGAGTTACAATGGGACCGAGTTCAAGAACTACACGTTGGATGAGTTTCTTAGTGATGAAGGGATCAAACATCAATATTCAACTCCTTACACCCCTCAACAAAATGGCATTGCCGAAAGGAAGAATCGTACTTTGATGGATGCGCCCCGGACCATGTTGGCGGAATTCAAGTCACCGTATAACTTTTGGGCCAAAGCCATATCAACCTCTTGCTATGCCACAAACCATATCTACATACGCAAGAATATGAACAAGAGTCCATATGAGCTTCTTACTAGACACAAGCCCAATGTCAAATACTTCCAGGTGTTTGGGTGTAGATGCTTCATTCTCAAGAAGGGTGTCCGCTTGTCAAAGTTTGAGTCTAGGGCTCAAGAAGGGATCTTCGTTGGCTACTCCACGCAATCTCATGCATATAGAGTCTACAATAAAGCCACCGGGAGAGTTAAAGAATCTAGCAATGTCGATTTTGATGAAGATCAAGAGTCTCTTGTAAGGCAAGATGGTGTTCGTGATCCAAGTGATGAAATTCCTCCCCAATCCATAAGAAGAATGGGTGTGGGATTCTTCCACCCCATTGAGGATCCCCTTGTGGCCGAAGGAGAAGAACCAAGCTCTACTCAAGTGGAGCCCTCACAAGACCATCTTGCTTCTCAAGGACAACTTGTTGCTTCTCAAGGTTCTCCAAGATCTTCACAAGATCTTCATGTCCATGACTCTCCAAGCTCAAGTCAACCTCAAGGTGATCAATCTCTACCCCACCAAGATGGTGAAACTCGTCAAGGCCAAGTTGAAGAAGGTCAAGACCAAGCTAGAGAAGATCAAGGTCAAGCTAACAATGACCAAGGCCAAGCTAATGTCTCTCCACCCAATGAAGATGTCTCTCTTACGGTTGATATTGATGAAGATAGTGATCTAGTTCGTGCATATAGTCAAGGCGAGGACTCAAATCATGGTGATGACCAAGTGGTTGCTCAAGAATCTCGTCTTGAGACCCAAGCCCACCATCAAACATATCGTCTCGCCAAGCTCATCAAAGATGGCCATATCCTTGATAATGTTTATGGAGATTTCAATAGGGGCTCTACTACTAGGAGACAACTAACCTATTTTAGTTCTCATCATGCTTTTATTTCTCATGTTGAGCCCCAAAAGGTCTTCGAAGCACTTGAAGATGATGATTGGCTTGATGCTATCAATGAAAAACTTCATAATTTCAAGAGGAACAAGGTGTGGACACTAGTGAAGAGGCCAAGAGATTGTCAAAATGTGATTGGGACCAAGTGGATCTTCAAGAAGAAGAAGGATGCCAATGGTATAGTCTTCCGCAACAAGGCAAGGTTAGTTTACCAAGGATACTCTCAAGTTGAGGGCATTGACTATGTTGAAAGTTATGCTCATGTTGCTCATCTAGAATCCATTCGCATGCTTCTTGCTTATGCTACCCATCATAACTTTAAATTGCGACAAATGGATGTCAAGAGTGCTTTTCGTAATGGTCCCTTAAAGCAATTGGTCTATGTCAAGTAACCTCCGGGCTTTGAGGATCCCCTCTTCCTGGACCATGTCTACAAACTCGATAAGGCACTATATGGTCTCGAACAAGCCCCACGTGTGTGGTATGAGTGCCTTAGAGAGCTTTTGTTAGACCGTGGTTTTGAAGTAGGCCTCATTGATCCCACTCTTTTTACTAAGAAAGTTGGAGGAAACTTGTTCATTTGCCAAATCTATGTTGATGACACTATTTTTGGGTCTACTAACAAAGCTTTTAAGGAGTATTTTGCAAAGCTCATGACCAACTGCTTTGAGATGTCCATGATGGGGGAGTTGGAATTCTTTCTTGGTTTTGAAGTCAAGCAACTGAGGAAGGGAACATTCATCAACCAAGCCAAATATATCCAAGTTATGCTCAATAAGTTCAACCTTGATCAAGTAAATGGAGTCAAAACTCCCATGCCCACAAAGGTTAATCTTGATCTCAATCCCAAGGGTAAGGATGTGGATCAAAAACTTTATCGCTTGATGATTAGTTCTTTGCTCTATCTTTGTGCATATCGACCGGATATTATGTTGAGTGTGGGTATGTGTGCAAGATTCCAAGCCGCACCAAAGGAAAGCCACATGGTGGCGATCAAGAGAATCTTTCGATATTTGGTTCATACCCCTAACTTTGGGTTGTGGTACCCCAAGGGAGCAAGCCTTGACCTCATTAGATACACGGATTCGGATTGGGCAGGAGACAAAGTGAAAAGGAAGTCAACCTCCGGTGCTTGTCAATTTCTTGGAAGATCCTTGGTGTGTTGGTCCTCGAAGAAACAAAATTGTGTGTCTATGTCCACCGTCGAAGGCGAGTACATATCTGCCGCAAGTTGTTGTGCTCAATTGCTATGGATGAAGCAAACCTTGAAAGATCTTAGACTTTCTTTCAACAAGGTGCCCCTTCTTTGTGACAATGAGAGTGCCATTGCTATTGCTCACAACCCGGTGCAACACGACAAGACCAAGCACATTGAGATTCGTCATCATTTCATTCGGGATCATGTTGCAAGAGGAGACATTTCTTTGGAGTATGTACCTACCAAGGCCAATCTAGCGGATCTTTTCACGAAGCCACTTGATGAAGCAATGTTCCAGGAGTTGAGGTATGAGCTAAATATCATAGATTCAAGCAATGTGGTTTGAGTATCTTGCACACCTACCCGGGTCTCAAAGAATACCTTGTTTGGATGTACGCATGGAGTTAGGAGGAGTGTAGTTCCTCATATGAACCAACACTCTCCCTATTATGCACATATTAATGTATTCATTCTCTATGGTCTCTCAAGGAGACAAAATGAGCTTAAATGATAAGTTTTGGTAGTGAACCCAAGATATATCTTCGCGGTGTCAAGCCAGATATACTCATATATGGTGGCCTAGGCCACCGACATTGTGGGATTTTTCCTTGTATTCATTCGTGGTGTTTCCCCTTGTTTTTCATGTTTTTGGTGTTGTTAGTCATTTTGGATCTTCAATTG
The DNA here is from genome assembly GCA_916181665.1 of Avena sativa. NCBI lineage: Eukaryota > Viridiplantae > Streptophyta > Magnoliopsida > Poales > Poaceae > Avena > Avena sativa. Next base: position 532,884,900 of record OV702289.1, on the reverse strand, counting down.
GCTTTTCAAAGTTTGTGCCATATATCCCAAGACTTTGCTCCTCCCCATAAACCACTCTCTCTCTCTTGCACAAGGTCTTTTCCCTATCATCTCAAATCTGGAAAAATTTCTTGGCATCACCGGTAGTTTCGGCCAGCTCCGGTACTACCGCTCCGGGCTTAACTTATCTAGAAGTTCCCCCCGGGGCCGGTACTACCTCCCTGATCCGAACTACCTGTGTCACCGGTAGTACCGCCCCTGGCCGGTACTACCGGTCGAGAGTTGGTCCCGTAAGCTGCGGGTCAGGGAGGCCATGGGGTCATCTTCTCCACTTGCCCCTAGCCCTCTTCATACGAAAACTCACGCCCAAGGAGGTTCTCCATATGGTGGCGCCGCTGGTGATATCTACGCACTTCTATTCTTGTAGATAGTTGTTGGGCCTCCAAGTGCAGAGGTTTGTAGAACAGCAGCAAGTTTCCCTTAAGTGGATAACCCAAGGTTTATCGAACTCAAGGAGGAAGTGGTCAAATGTATCCCTCTCAAGCAACCCTGCAATCAAGATACAAGAAGTTTCTTGTGTCCCCAACACACCCAATACACTTGTCAGGTGTATAGGTGCACTAGTTCGGCCAAGAGATAGTGAAATACAAGTGGTATAGATAATTATAAGTGGTAACGGTGCCAGAAAATACTTTGATGGCGTGGAAGAGACTAAAGGCAAACTGAAATAAAGATGGAAGAAAGCAAACATGTAACAGATCTAGTTGCAAACGGAGTTTCAATGCTTAGAAACAAGGCCTAGGGATCATACTTTCACTAGTGAACACTCTCATATAAATATATTCTCTTCATGATACTACTCTGAACTACTCTCCGGTTGGACACTCTAATCCATGGTATGGCTATAACAGCACACCTCAAAGTTCGCTTTCCCCATCTAGATAACCCCACACTGTCACCTTGAGCTCTAGATGGTTCCAACAAACACCACAATTTCATAGAAACATCCAACTCCAAATATAACTCATAACAAGTATTTGTAATCTCTAGCCTAAGTGCCACCATGGTGTGCACGCTGTCACTTTCGCACACATGGGGAGAGCAGAGATCTATTAAAGCACTTGAGTAGCAAGGTAGATCTACTTCATTACAAAGCTCATGATCACAATATGATCATGCATAGAGAGAGAGAGATTAACACTTAGCTACCGGTAGAACCCTTAGCCTTGTGAGAGAACTACTCCCTCCTCATCATGGGAATCAGCAACGGTGATGGAGATGGTGGTGGAGATCGATGGAGATGGCTCTAGGGGAACTTCCCCGTCCCGGCAGGGTGCCAGAACAGAGACTTCCTGTCCCCCGAATCTCCCCTTCGGTGGCGGCAGTGCTGCGGAACTTTTCGTGGCTGGAGGCTCGATTTCCTAGGGTTTCTAGATCGGGAGGCTTCTTATAGGCGAAGAGGCAAGGTCGGTGGTCGGCCAGGGGGCCCACACCATGCCCTGGCGCAGCCGAGGGCTGCCCGCGCGAAGGGGTGGTGTGGCCGCCCTGTGGCCCCCCTTCGTCTCTCCTTCGGACTCCATGTGTCTTCCGGTAAAATATCAACTTTGCCTTTTGTCCGGTCCAATTCCGAGAATATTCATTTTCTGACTTTCCTAGAACCAAAAACAGTAGAAAACAGGCAGTTGGCACTATGGCATCTTGTTAATAGGTTAGTCCAAGAAAGTGTATAAAAATACTCCAAAGTGTGGACAAGACATAAGAAAGTATATATAAAACAAGCATGAAACATCAAAAATTATAGATATGTTTGCAACATATCAGTCGGCTCCACCGATTCCATCCGCCCCTCTTCAGATCTGCTTTGTGGGAATCTTACCCACCGCGATCTCCTGCCATGGACCCTGGTATTTCCTCCTCTCACCTTCTGTTCATGGACATCTGGCCATTATTGTGCTTGAGTAGGGCATGCCATGTCTAGGGATCTTCTTTGGCTAGAACTATGTCAGGATATCATGGTAGGGCTAGGATTCGTTGGTACGAGAGATTGACCCAATACATCTGTTGGATTTCACTTTTTGGTGCCTCTCGATCCGATGAACTGCTATGTTCTTGCTCGCACCAGTACTACCAGTGGGAGCGACCGGTACTTCCGATGGGCTCCGCTCCACCGGTAGTATCGGCGGAACTACCGGCCACCCAAATTTGAACTCAGATTTTGTATTCTGTCAATCTCTTCTCTTGTGTTTTTCCTTCGACCTTGTGCACTTATCCTCCTTTCCCTCTCTACTCTATGCTTTCTTCTCAGGGAAAAGTGGTTCCCATGGTGGCTCCAAGCGGTCTCGTTCTCCCCTCGTGGTCCTTCAGAAATTGATGAAGATGACCTTGAAGTTGTGCGTCCTACTAGTCAGACTGCTCATCAGAAAACTATTGCTAAGCGTCACGCTGCTGTAGCTGAGGGAAAGAGGCCTGCTCTGGCCAGCTAGAAGAAGACCGCCACTGGCCCCAACATCAACAAGAAGAAGATCTATTCATGGCCTCAAGTAGCGTATGAGCAGTTTCGCAAGTTGGATCCCGATATTGACCCCCATGATCGTCTGGCTCAAGACCCTTTCTTTCATACCAAGTGCCAAGAAGAAATCTATCTCGAGGTATATGTCTCCAAGAAGAAGAATGTGGTTTCCCCCTGAAGCACATCAACATGGCACACATGGAAAGCAAGCCCGGTTATTTTGGTGAGGCTCTCGATATGTGCAGGAGGTTTGGGCTCATTCGGCTTATGGAGCATCGTCAGAATTATGATGAGACGGCTATTACACAGTTCTACACCACCCTCTACATTGATGCTGATCATTAGGATAGAACTATGAAGTGGATGACTCAAAATAGGTTTCTGACTGCCAAATGGTCTGAGTTTCCTTCTCTTCTTGGTTATCCCATTCTGCAAGGCCCACGTGCAAATGGGTGGCACGTTCATAGGGGCAAGGCCTCTACTCCTGAAGTTCTGGAGCCCTTGTACATTGAGGGCTGGGGTGTCAATGGTAATGTTGCTCATCTCCGTCCAACTTATGATATCATGCGCAAAGTCTACCAAAACACCATTGCTCCCAAGGTAGGTAACTTCGATCAGCTTCATGCCTTCCAGATTGATCTCATGTATCAGACTTACCGCCATAGAAATTCTCAGGAGCTTCTTGATGTTATGAACTATCTGTTTGAGGAGATATGGTCTACTCTGATTGAGAAGAGGTCATTCCCTTATGCTCCGTACATTCAGACTCTTATCAATGCTAAGTGGTTAGAAGCCACCCACACTCCTTATCCTCAGGATGCCTGCACTATTCATGAGGAGAATACCCTCCGTGTAATGAAACATGAGTGTGACACCCCCAGGATCAGGGTTAAAAAAATCCAGACCTTAGCTTGACATAAGCTTAACCTAGAGCTCGAGGATATACAGTGAGAAATCGGTGACACAACAGTAACCCTGCGACACAAAAATTATTACAGCAAGCTCATAGCTAAGCGAAGAACCAAAATATTACAAGCAGAGGTCACTGACCATAAACATCAAACAACGGAAGGTAAATTATACTATTAAGTATAGCAAACTTAACAAATGGCCTAAGAGGCCTGAAGCATAATGATGACGTCCCAGCCCATAGATTCCAGGCTGCCGGCCGGGAACCCCAATCTACTCGTCGGTGTCGATGTCATACAGAACTCGTCTTTAGGGGAACACCTATTCTGCTACAAAAGTATCAACAAAGCAAGGGTGAGTACAGGTTGTACTCCGCAAGACTTATGGCTGGTGGGGTTATTTTGCATAAAGCCATCTTTGTTTATAAAACAAGAGGGAGAAGAAGCTCGTCTAATCAGAATATTTTAAAAGGGGATAAGAGAGCGACATCTCTAAAGAATTGATCATCATCTTGATATCCACCAAAGTAATCCTCATCTCACAACTAGGATCACCCCCTTGTACCCATGAGGAAGCATCCTTAACAAACATTAGTTGCCAAGTTTTACGATTAGGTTATAGTTCTCTATGCTCACGTTCATTCCCAAGTCGTCCATAAGCGTTGACACGGCTTTTCGAAAAGATTTAACCCTACAGGGGTGCACAACTTTACCAACACGTACTAACCGACTCTTAATGCCAGAATCATTAGCCCTCTTCCTTGGAAGGCCGGCAGAGGGTGGTTAGACATGACCTTTACCTTGCTTTCACCGAGACCATGAGTCACGCCCTAAGGATGGTTCCGCTGTAATGGGTCAAATCCAGAAGTCGGTCCCTAGAGATGTGAGGCGAGGTTGGTTTACCATAGCTCCATCGACCCCAAGCAACCCCGTCCACGCTTACCTGCCTGTTATGATGCATCTTCACCCACCAAAACTTTCAAAACATTTTCTAGGCATATGTCGAATGGAATGCCGAACTATGTGACTCATGGAATCTACTAGGCAAGTTAGTCAGTCAAGAGGTCCCCATAAACCCCGTGTGGTTCTACGCTCGTCTTGGTTTCGAGGGCAAGAACTCGGGTCCTAATGGTGGCGAGCATGGGACTACAAAAACCACATCCCACTATGGCCTCCCATACAAGCCTTAGAATGTTTAACCTTTACCACTGATTGCACCTCATGATTATACCTCGTTCTCCTGTCATACTAGATTCTCTGCATATGGTACATCATCTGGATGAACCAGAACTGACAGCTAAGCATGGCTAAGCAAGACACAGATATAAGCTCTAGTAGTGCACACAACCCAAACCTAGTTATGCTAGGAGAAGTGGATCAGGTAATATAATCTCAAAGGGAGTAATGCAATAGATAGGTTACTCTATCTATCGATAAAAGACCACAGTAGAATCGCTTGCACATGGCAAGCGATGAAATACTTTGAAAGCATAGGATTGTATCATGGTGGGGCTATGCTTGCCTTGTTTGTTGATACCAAATATAGATCTTCGGAAGCCTTGTGCTTGAATTGATTATAGTTGGTCAAGTATTGTTTGTCGAACTTTGATGATGTTGATCTCGGTCTTCGATCTCGATCTCAATATCGTATTCTACCGGGAAGAAGCAAACACCGGAAAGAAAGAGAAACAATCAACACATGGCATCGATGCAATGCTCAAGCAACGATGATGATATGACGAGTTAATTAGTATTGAAATGGAACCCTATAGCATGCTTGGCAATTTAAACGAGATCCGAGGGGTCCAAACCCTAATTCGGAGAAACCCCGGATGTATATGAGAGGGTTCACTTTGTTCTTCTAATTAAACTTGGCATTTAAGTTGTTGGACAATGCATGATTTTGAGTCTATTGTGTAGATCTCATTTTTCTGAACATTTTGATATATTATACACATTTTTTTGACTTATAATTAATTAGTTATTGAATTTATAAGATTTAAGCCATTTTTTGGAATTATTTAACCATTTATGAAACTATAACAAAAGCTGGGATACTATTTACATAGGGGCTACCCCTAGCCACAGTGGCTGATAGAGGAGCCCGAGGCCACCTCAACATCCACGTGGGCAGCGTGGGACCTGGGCTAGTTCGACTGGGCTGACCGTGCGCCTGACGTCATGGTGACGTCGGCATGACGTCACCGCGGCGGTGCTCTCAGGTGGACGGTAAGGACGGAGACGTGGTGCTTGTGGGGCAGCGTGGCGGTGTGCATTCAAACCATAGGAGCGAGGCGAACCTAAGGCTGGCGGCGCTGCTGGCTATTGGTCACCGGAGTGACCACCTCGACAGTGACTGGCGGCAGACAACGACGGTCACTAAAACGGGGACCATCTAGAGAGGGAGGCGAGGAGGGGTGCCTAAGCACCATTTGCTCACCCTGGTGCTGAAGGGGCCGACAACGAGGCGTGAGGTGGACCGGAGCAACGTAAATGGCGGCAGCGGAGCTCGGACAGAGGCAGGGAGGACATCGACGTTGCACTCGATTGTAGCCGACCGGGAATGATTCCTTCGGGGAGGGGCACCATCACGACGAGGTGGAGCTGATGGTGGTTGTAGATGGTCTCGGGGTGGCCGAGAACAACGACGATTCGAGCTCTGGCCGGAGCTAGGGTTTCGGCCAGAAGAGGATCTACAGAGGGAGGGCAAGAGAGTGGGCGAGATTAACTGGAGAGGATTGCCATGGCACTGGGGTCTTATCCCCTTCTCCTGGGGCGGTAGCATGCATCGCAGCGCGGCGGCGAGGCGACGGCATCGGCGCAGGACAGCAAGCAGCTTCGCTGCATCGGGCGCGTGGAAGAAGAAAAGAAAAGGACACCTAGAGGGGTACGGGCTGGCTTGGGCCGAGTTGGGCCGCGGGAAAGGAAGAGAAGAGGGAAAGCTTGCTGGACTGCTCGGCCTGAGGCATCTGGCTCCATTTTTTTAGCTAAAACATTTTCCCTTTTCTATTTCCTGTTTTTTCTCTTTTCTGTCTGTATTTCAAATACTTTATTTTTGAATCTTTTCAAAAATACCAGAGACTTTGGTAAACTATAGAAATATTGTAGGGACCCTTTAAATAATTTGTGTTCCAATAATTTTCTAGTTTTTCAAAATTCAAAACCTTTTTGAATTCATTTGAGAGAGGGGAAACTAGGGTTCTAGAGTTTTTGCATTATTTTATTTTGCATGCAATTTAAAAGATGATGCTCATGAATGCACAAACAAAGCCCTAAATATGATTAATTAAAACTAGGGGTGTTACAGCTCTATCCCCCTTACGAGAATCTCGACCCGAGATTCCGCAGGTAGGAAGAAGGAAGAGAAATAGGGCCAGTTCTAAGGATAAGAGGGAAACACACTAAACAACACACAGAGTATCTCATGGTCAACTCATGATGGAGTGTTTAGAAAAAAACTGAGGTGACGAACATGAAACATGTCAAGGTAACGGACGAAACATAAGGAGATAGGTTTCAAGTTGATAGATAGTTGGTCTTCATAAGGATTGAGACCATGGAGTTTCAGAAGATCTTAAGCTTCTGAAAAGGAAAGCTTACAACAGAAAAACATGACCATAGACTTCAAGAGATGAAACTCCACTAGATGGCTTAAGTAGAACTTCCAGGGATACAAGGATACGGATAACCAAGTTGTTGAACTACTGATAGAGAAGGATCACTCTTTCGTTCAGCAGAAGGTCAAGATAGAAAGGTTGTTTTGTGGCGAGGACTCGTAGAAGTCACAGGGAACATGTAACCAGAGGACTTTTGTTTATCAAAACCATAGTCGCTCTACGAACATGTTAGAGAGATCAAAGGAAACCCTTTATTCATCCAGGACTACCAAAATCTTTGCCAAAGATCATGGTATCTCTATACACCACCAGATGAATAGACAAGAAGATTCCTGATGACACAAGGAAAAAGAAACTCCATTCTCAGACTTCAATTACTTGGCACAATAAAATGCTTGCCAACATAAAAGGGTCTGGAGGATCGACCGAGAGACATTTAGCAACACTACTTTAAATGTTCTCCTTGATGTTTGAGACATGGGACATCAAATCAAGGTCGAACTTCGGTACAAGGGAAACCATAAGCACAAATCCTATAACAAGTCATAGAATATGCCTCATGAAGAGTGGTTGTTATTTGCTGATTCAAGAGAATTTGATAATAGATCTTCCGACTAATTGTGTCAACCATTACATCAATCTTGCCGGACTTACATGGAAACCTATGTCAAAACCTTGAGGAACATCAACCATATATCTGCTTGAGATTCAGATTCGGTTAAGTGGAATGATACTTCGGACTCAGCATGTCCGAATAGATAGTTTACAACATTTACCACGAAGGTAAAGTCACTAGATTCTCAAGACACGGACTTCAGTGTCAAGCTCCAATAGACTAAGCTAGATTGATAGACCCATGTAATAACTTGTCAGAGGACAGCTACACATACATCAAGTACTTGTAATTAAATACACATGTGTCCTTAAGGAAACATAGAAAACTCTACTTGAATCCACGGCAACATCTTTCACCATTTTCCCGTGAATCGGAGAAGGTTACTTCTAACATCCAGAACACATACTTCAAGATAACACGAAGGAGGTTCTCGAAAGTTCTCCAACATTAATGCCAAATGTTTCATATGAATCTAGTCCGACATGGAGAAAATAAGGATATTGTCGATGGGCTCAACAACAAACTTATCGAGATACTCCATTTGGATGAACTCATATGTTGTATGAACAAAACAGAATATTGGTCAGACCAACGGACATGAGGATGTTCTCAAGTGAAACATCACGAGTAGCAACATTATCAAGATAATCCTTGGAACTGAGTTTGATTTGACGATAACCCAAATCAAATCAAATAGGGGGGAAGATAACATATCCATGAAGGAAATACTATCTTTCTTCAGAACAAAAAGAACTAGACATCCCTTTAAGATAAACTAAGCCAGATAGAACTTTTGCCTTACAACTCTCCAAGTTGTTGTTTAATCTCAACCAACTAGTTCAGGGGTATCTAGTACAGATCCTTGGAGAAAGGAGCAGTTTAGAGAACTAACTTGCTCAAGAACTGGACAACACGGTCCTGTGGCAACATGGCAATACTTTTAGTAGACATCTAGAACATCACGAACCACCGATATGTCACTTAGTTCAAGAGGAAACTTGCTTGGTAAGGCAAGAGACACAGTCTCAGAGCTTCAGCACAAGCCTAACTCTTTGACCGAGGGGAACGTACCAGAATAGCGGACTTGGTAGCACAGTCAAACTTTGCTTTGTGATAGGATTAACTAGTCACGCTAAGAATGACACAAATGTCCTTGGAGTTCGAAGCAATAAAAGTTGCTAAGGATCTCAGATGGTCACATTATTACGCACACGCGTCATTCTCGAGCGCAGAAGCTCGAAAGAAGGGTCGTTAAATATGTGTAAAAGCAGCAATTCATTAAGGGGTCATGAAACTCAGCACGACCTCTTAGTATGAAAGAGTGTGATACTTTAAGGTGGAATAGATAGAAGCTAATCAATGCCTCTTTATCTACGGATTACAATACTTTCACCTAGTCCTAGATATGACGAGGTACTGGAGTTTGTTTCTCCTTCCCGAAATGGTTTGTCATGATGGACCACAAGAGTATATTTCATCGGAAGACACCAATGCACATTACTACTTGGCTACCAACTGATAGACAAAGGTCGGAAACAACAAGGGGAAGGAACATGCTCAGGATGGAATCTCGAGATGTGGATGCATGGATTATCAATCTTCCGTAAACCAATGCATAGAAGGGAGGGTGTGGCAGAGTCACGAGTATAGATGTGAGACTCACGAGGAGTACTCTTGTCGTGATCTATTTGGTTCCATTAAAGAACATTTGCCATAGCTAGTGGTAGCGGAAGTCCTTAATTGTCACAATTCAACCGCGACAATAACCACAAGCTCGAAGGCTAGAATTGTAGTACCAGCCATCCTGAGGTAATATTTGCACATTAACAACAGGGGACAATGGAATGGATCTTGGGTTAAAGATCAGCTTCATGTACAAGATTCATAACACTAGAATCTAGCATAATCCGGGATCTTCGGTTCAAGTCCAAGGGTTAAAACCCGAGAAAGAAGTAACTACTACTTGAGTAATACAGCGTATACTGCAAGGTACCAATCACGAGGTAGCTTCCAAGAGAATAAACAACTTCTGAAGTACCCAAACAAATAAAAAGGAGGCGTACGAGGCAAAAGAAAACCTCAAAGCCTAGAACAGAACACTATGTATCCTACAATATAATATTGTAGGCCCATAAGGTAGAGATATCATGATGGAAAGGAATCTCTCAGCCGAAGTAGAGCAAAGGGGACACAAGGAATTCGCAACACACGCAACTCTAGAGAACTCTACACTAGGTCAACTAGCTGAGGAACGACATGCCCAAGATGCACCTAAGTTTTGAAAGAATAGGAGAGATATCAAAACTTTTCAAACTCAACACAAGATAAGATGACCCAGAATTAGAGTGATACCAGATAAGGAGCAAAAGAAGCATACTAAAGTTTTCACAAATACTTTTCATCTTTGAAATGGTTTTCACAACCACTAGACTCAACATTGACCAATAGCAAGGTTTTCCTACGGTCGGTACTTCTGTGATACCAAGAACTGTGACACCCCCGGGATCAGGGTTAAACAAATCTAGACCTTAGCCTGACATAAGCTTAACCTAGAGCTCGGGGATATCCAATGAGAAATCGGTAACACAACAGTAACCCTGCGATGCAAAAATTATTACAACAAGCTCATAGCTGAGCGAAGAACCAAAATATTACAAGCAGAGGTCACTGACCACAAACATCAAACAATGGAAGGCAAATTATGCTATTAAGTATAGCAAACTTAACAAATGTCCTAAGAGGCCTGAAGCATAACGATGACGTCCCAGCCCATAGATTCCAGGCTGCCGACCGGGAACCCCAAGCTACTCGTCTGTGTCGATGTCGTACGGAACTCGTCTTCAGGGGAACACGTATTCTGCTACAAAAGTATCAACAAAGCAAGGGTGAGTACAGGGTGTACTCCGCAAGACTTATGGCTGGTGGGGTTATTTTGCATAAATCCATCTTTTTTTATAAAACAAGAGGGAGAAGAAGCTCGTCTAATCAGAATATTTTAAAAGGGGATAAGAGAGCGACATCTCTGAAGAATTGATCATCATCTTGATATCCACCAAAGTAATCCTCATCTCACAACTAGGATCACCCCCTCGTACCCATGAGGAAGCATCCTTAACAAACATTAGTTGCCAAGTTTTATGATTAGGTTATAGTTCTCTATGATCTCACGTTCATTCTCAAGTCATCCATAACCGTGGACACGGCTTTTCGAAAAGATTTAACCCTGCAGGGGTGCACAACTTTACCCACACGTACTAACCGACTCTTAATGCCACAATCATTAGCCCTCTTCCTTGGAAGGCTGGCAGAGGATGGTTAGACACGACCTTTACCTTGCTTTCGTCGAGACCATGAGTCATGCCCTAAGGATGGTTCCGCCGTAATGGGTCAAATCCCGAAGCCGGTCCCTAGAGATGTGAGGCGAGGTTGGTTTACCAGGGGCTCCATCGACCCCAAGCAACCCCGTCCACGCTTACCAACCAGTTATGATGCATCTTCACACCTGCCAAATTTTTCAAAACGTTTTCTATGCATATGTCGAATGGAATGCCGAACTATGTGACTCATGGAATCTACTAGGCAAGTTAGTCAGTCAAGAGGTCCCCATAAACCCCGTGTGGTTGTATGCTCGTCTTGGTTCCGAGGGCAAGAACTCGGGTCCTAATGGTGGCGAGCATGGGACTACAAAAACCACATCCCACTGTGGCCTCCCATACAAGCCTTAACATGTTTAACCTTTACCACTGATCGCACCTCATGAGTATACCTTGTTCTCCTGCCATACTAGATTCTCTGCATATGGTACATCATCTGGATGAACCAGAACTGACAGCTAAGCATGGCTAAATAAGACACATATATAAGCTCTAGTAGTGCACACAAGCCAAACCTAGTTATGCTAGGAGCAGTGGATCAGGTAATATAATCTCAAAGGGACTAATGCAACAAATAGGTTACTCTATCTATCGATAAAAGACCACAGTAGAATCACTTGCACATGGCAAGAGATGAAATACTTTGAAAGCATAGGATTGTATCATGGTGGGGTTATGCTTTCCTTGTTTGTTGATACCAAATATAGATCTTCGGAAGCCTTGTGATTGACTTGATTATAGTTGGTCAAGTATTGTTCGTTGAACTTCGATGGTGTTGATCTCGGTCTTTGATCTCGATCTCAATATCGTATTCTACCAGGAAGAAGAAAACACCGGAAAGAAAGGGAAACAATCAACACATGGCATCGGTGCAATGCTCAAGCAAGGATGATGATATTATGTGTCAATTAGTATTGAAATCAAACCCTATAGCATGCTTGGCAATTTAAGCGAGATGCGAGGGGACCAAACCCTAATTCGGAGAAACCCCGGATGTATATGAGAGGGTTCACTTTGTTCTTATAATTAAACATGGCATTTAAGTTGTTGAACAATGCATGACTTTGAGTCTATTGTGTAGATCTCATTTTTATGAACATTTTGATATATTATACACATTTTTCTGACTTATAATTAATTAGTTATTGAATTTATAAGATTTAAGCCATTTTTTGGAATTATTTAACCATTTATGAAAATATAACAAAAGCTGGGATACTTTTTACACAGGGGCTACCCCTAGCCACAGTGGTTGATAGAGGGGCCCGAGGCCACCTCAACATCCATGTGGGCAGAGTGGGACCTGGGCTAGTTTGACCGGGCTGACCATGCGCCTGACGTCATGGTGATGTCGGCATGACATCACCGCGGCGGTGCTCTTAGGTGGACGGCGAGGACGGCGACGTGGTGCTCGTGGGGTAGCATGGCGGTGTGCGTTCGAACCATAGGAGCGAGGCGAACCTAAGGCTGGCGGCACCGCTGGCTATAGGTCACCAGAGTGACCACCTTGACAGCGACTAGCGGCGGACAATGACGGTGACTGACGCGGGGACCATCTAGAGAGGTAGGGGAGGTGAGGAGGGGTGCCTGAGCACCATCTGAAGGGGCCGACAACGAGGCGTGAGGTGGACCGGAGCAACGTCAATAACGGCGGCGAAGCTCGGACAGAGGCAAGGAGGACGTCGATGTTGAGCTCGATTTCGGCCAACCGGGAACGATTCCTTCAGGGAGGGGCACCAGCACGACGAGGTGGAGCTGATGGTGGTCGCAGATGGTCTCGGGGTGGCTAGGAATGATGACGATTCGAGCTCTGGCCAGAGCTAGGGTTTGGGCCAGAAGAGGATCTGCAGAGGGAGGGCGAGAGAGTAGGCGAGAGTAACTGGAGAGGATGGCCACGGCACTGGGGTCGTATCCCCTTCTCCTGGGGCGGTATCACGCATCGCAGCGTGGCGGCGAGGCGACGGCATCGGCGCAGGACAACGAGCAGCTTCGCTGCATCGGGCACGAGGAAGAAGAAAAGAAAAGGACGCCTGGAGGGGTACGGGATGGCTTGGGCCGAGTTGGGCCACGGGAAAGGAAGAGAAGACGGAAAGCTTGTTGGGCTACTTGGCCTAAGGCATCTGGCTCCATTTTTTTTAGCTAAAACATTTTCCCTTTTCTATTTCCTGTTTTTTCCCCTTTCCATTTATATTTCAAATAATTTATTTTTGAATCTTTTCAAAAATACCAGAGACTTTAGTAAACTATAGAAATATTGTATGGACCCTTTAAACAATTTGGGTTCCAATAATTTTGTAGGTTTTCAAAATTCAAAACCTTTTTGAATTCATTTGAGAGAGGGGAAACTAGGGTTTTAGAGTTTTTGCATTATTTTATTTTGCATGCAATTTAAAAGATGATGCTCATGAATGCACAAACAAAGCCCTAAATATGATTAACTAAAACTGGGGGTGTTACAATGAGAAACCCTATTCTCAAGCCGAGAAGGAAGCTACTGATTTGAGGATGCACAACACACTGTTGAGGCATCAAGCCATGCTAGTGATGGGGACCGTGCTGAGGCTTCTCCTCCACCCCTACTTGAGATACAACCATCATGGGCGAAGAAGCTTCTGAAGAAAGTGAAGAATACCTTCTACTTTCTTCAGGACCGTGAGTATCAGTCCTATGTTGCTCAAAGGCATAGTTTCAAGAGGGAGAAGGCAATCATGAGGAAGCTTGATATTGAGGTATCTCCTGAGTCCAGTTCCGTCACCGTGCCTACGGATGTAGGTGGACTGACAGTGATGATGAGCCTGAGGTCATCGGTCCTTTTCTGCCTGCTTGCAACAATGCCTCATGGGACCCCGAGCCTCCTCCTCCGTATGTTGGTGGGTGGGGCACTTAGATTTTCTACTTTGTCCCTTTTTGGCGTCTTGATGCCAAAGGGGGAGAAAGTGTTCCCTTAGGACTACGGGATTATTTGCATGGGTTGTGTCATGATCTTGCTCTTTCTTTAATCCTTTTATGCTTGTCGTGGTATTGCCGACGAGTACGCCATGGAGGGGTCCTCATAGTGCGTGTTTAGAGATGTGGGGTAAGGAGGAGAGTTGGCGGGTACGAGGTAACACAGCTTACCCAGGTTCAAGTCCCACAACAGTGGTGGAACTCTACTCCTGCTATAAATCACTATAATGGCAATACGCCGAGTTACAGAGATAGGTTCGTTGTGCGAGGTGTTGCGTGGTGTACGCTGTAATCAGAGAAGTTGTTGTCCTAAAGGCTCCTATAGGCCGGCTTATAAAGGTGCCAGGACCTAGGGTTTACAGGGAAAGGTCCTTTCAAGACAAGGTAAAGAGTCCTACACCTACATGAACCAGTCTTCCATGTCTTGTACTCCAAGGCTCCGAGTATGTCGGTGACTCCTGCGTAGCCTTCCTTCATCCGTCATGGGCCTCCCTTCAGGATCTGTCTAACTGGGCCACCCAGCAGGCCATAGGCCTTGCTACCAACTATGGGCCACCTGGGTTAGGCGGATTGGGGACATGCTATGAGGATACCCATATAGCATATCCCCAACAGTAGCCCCCGGAGGACTTTGAAATCTTGTGCCGTCTTGCTCGTTGATCTCTGAATATCCCGTCTAAGTGATGTGGCAATCCGTCAAGCAATATCTCAAAGGTCTCCCAAAGAACCCTGCAATCCTCTCCGGCTTCACAATGTAGCCGGAGATTCCTTGAGTCTTCGTTTCCAGAGTTGGATGATCTCCGTCTTCTATGGAATCTTCGGATGTGACCCTTCACTGCAACTGTCAGGAGGATGACGTAGGGTACAACCTACGCTACCTCGAAACTCATAGAAGCAAAGAATTAATCATTAGCTATTTTCACACGCGCGAAATCCAAAACAGCGGAGCGGCAAAAGACGGAGGACGTGGCGAAATTACGCGCACGTTCACTTCCATGTCGGCAACATTCCATCCATCAGATCCTTTTGCACGAATCTTGACGCGAGACTTATATATTTCCACCACGGTCAATTTATTTTCTTTTTTACCCACATTCGCTTCCCAGTCTTCGTCTTCCTCCAGCCGCACGACCGTTCGAGATCTCCTGCGAAAACCCTAACCAGATCCCTTTCTTCCTCCACACATTCCTCGTCGTAATGGCCTCCAGCGGCACTACTCCTTCCACGGCGGCGATTCCCGAGGCTACGACGGAGCCATCCCAGGGAGTGATCGTTCCGCCAGAGGGGGTGGTCGTCCCTGTCTCCACCTTGATGGAATCCGCCGGCGATGGCCAAGAACGAGCGGCGCCTGAAGTCGATGAAGAGGAAAACAACTCCCATAAGGGGGTGTGGAGAGATTCCGATCTATCTGCCGAAGATCTCCAAGAGCTGGTCGATGAGGGGTACCTCCCACGGCGGAGGAATTTATCTGGCGGGTGGCGCCGGTCGGCGAGGTGGTCCCTTCTCCCCAAGCCGGAGAGAAGGTGTACCTCAAATCTCAGTTGGTACGTGGCACAAGCCTGCCAGTCTCCGACTTCTTCCTGGATGTCCTTCGACCCTTCCGGGTACTTCCCCACAATCTCTCTCCCAACAGCATCCTAGTCCTTAGCAACTTTGTAGCTTTGTGTGAAGGATATCTAGGAATCAAACCTATATTAGATCTGTTTGTATATTTCTTCACCATCAAGAGAGAGTCTGTAGAGTCCAAGGATGAATTGCGGACCAACGGAACCATTAGCTTTAAGATCCGGCCTAGCCGGTGCTTCCCCGACATCGTAGGGCACGAGTCTTACAAGAACTGGCAGCGCACTTATTTCTACGAGCCAGATATCCCTCTGCCAGACTGTCTTGAGACCTACCCCGACTTCGTCGATGGAGCTGATATCGAAGTGCCTGCATGGCGGACCCTAGCCTCTCTTCCCTCTGACGATGAAGCCAATCATGCCGTAAGGCGGATCGGATGGCTCATAGACGAAGGTCTAACGGGTTTGGACCTTGCCATGTGCTAGTACGTTAGGAGGATCCAGCCTCTGCAGCACCACACCGAGCTGATGTGCAAGTATAGCCAAGACAGGAGGGATCCCATGCGAATTTCGTGGGATAACTTCTCTACTGACTCCATCAAGCTCCGGCTAAAGGACATCGTCAGGGTGAAGGACAAGAAGCGTGGATTCAAGATCTCCTTCGACATGTTCGATTACGGCACATGCCTAGAGGTAGATTATGTTTCCTTTGTTGCTCGTTATATACTCTAAGGTTTTTCCGACTTGAAGTTGTACATCTAACATTGCCATGTATCCTAGCTGGCGACCTTGGCGGCAGATCAAATGGCCTCCCAGGTCTATGATCCTAAGCTAAAGGATATCCAGGTGATGTCCGATGATGACGCCTCCAAGGATCAACTAGCTCTGGTAGCACGAAAGCGTAAGAGCTCCACCTCTAACGCTACTGCCAAGGCCAAGAAGAAGAAATCAGAGACTGGAGTCTCAAAACGTTCCACTACCGCCTTAGAGGTGGAGAAGAATAAGAAGTCCATAGGCATTCCCCTCACCAAGGCTCCTGCCGTGGAGTAAGTACTTTCATTCTCTGACTTGTATTTTTCAGCTCGCACCTATTTCAACTCTTGTACTTATACCTTGTACATTTCAGGAGGAAATCCGGTGTTAGTTTGAAGCGATCCTCCAAAGATGTTGGAGGGTCAAAAAACATTCGTGACATGTTGACCAAGGGTCCGTCCGCCAAGCCCTCTCCCGCCACCGCTCCCCCTACTCCTGGCGCCATATCTTCTGCTGGTCCCACTGGGTTATCCTCCCCCATCATCCCTAAGACCTCTGCCATGGAGATAGATATCAACCCAAACCTTGATGTCTCAGGCTCTGTTGAGGCAGACGTTGCTCCCAGCGGCTAGGCGACATAGGAGAGAACCTCCTCTAAAGTGGCTGAAGCTCCAGCTAAGGATGCCACCGAGAAGGGGAAGGAGGTGGAAGAGGTGGACGTGGAAGCAACGCTTGAGGCGGGAGCCTCCGCACCATCATCAGCCCTGAAGGTGCAGGAGGAAGCTAGGGCTTCATCCATGCCTCCAGCTTCGACCTCTCCATTGGCTGCGACTCCTCCGACGTTGAGACTAGATGATCTCATCAAGCAGGCCCACGCAATCTATAAGAATGCTTGGACCTTTCATGATTCCTACGCTCATCTGGCCAACAATCTCAAGATCATTGCCATCGTAAGTTTTTTGAACTTCACTTGCTTTACTTTGTGTAGTATATCCCACTGTATCCCCCGAGCTCTTAGGCGAATAAATCAATAGTTATTGGCCTGAGTGCTCCAAAGAACTAAGTGTAGAACTTGTTTGTGTAGCCCCCGAGCATTTAGTTGAAACTGCGAAGTTTCGACTAGATGCTCTACAGAAACTAGTTTACTTTAAAATCATGTACTGTAGCCCCTGACTATTTAGTTGAAACTGAATAGTTCTGACTAGATGCTCTAGAGAAACTAAGCATGCTTATATCATGTGCAGAATGAGAATAAACGGAGGATAACCGCCAATGAGAGGTTTGCTGCTCTTCGGAAGGAGATGGACCTTGAACATGGTAAAACCAAATTCCTGAAGGAACAGATCAAAAATAGCCAGAGTTTATTTCCTACGACAGCTCCTTGCTTTCCCATTGAGTCATTTCTTCCGTCTTCTGATAGCACTTTCTGGTTTCTGTCTTACAGAAGCCATTGCTAAGGCCAAGAGCATCGTCGAGCAATCCAAGCATATCCAGGAGCTCGATGATGAAAATAATATTCTGAAGAAGGACCTGGCCGAGGCCGTCAAGGGCCATGAGGCAACGATGAAGTGTATGCAAGAGTCTGCGGACATCGAGATGCAGCGCCTGAAGGATGAGATTGCATAGCTCAAAGACCAGAACCAAGATGCCAAAGAGCAAAATGCTAGGATTCTTGAGATGTTCAAGTCAGTCTAGAAGAAGCGCGATGTCTTGGCGGAGACATGCATGCAAGCAGAAACGAGCATCTTTGGTAACCTTTCTCCGTCTTGGTCTTTTCTGTAAGTTGGACAACCATTTTACTTGTTTGTACTCATGGTCCTTGTGTTTTGTGCAAACCACAGCTCCCATTGGCCTAGCTAACTTGGGTGAGGGTGCTACAAGTTACAAGGAACGCATGATTCTTGCCGGCAACTTCGTCAGCACCGCCATCACCCAAGCCAAGGAGATAGCTCAACCTCTGGGTATTAATATTAAGGCGGCAGACTCAGTAGCCAAGTTCGCAGAAATCCTGCGCTAAGCCCCCAAGAAAGTCAAGGACTGGAAAGCCTCTTGCGTCCGGGCTGGTGCAAGGATGACCCTGTCTTTTGTCAAAGCACACTATGACAATGTCGACATCGACCTGGTGACCTCCAGCTTTCCCAAGGTAGACGAGGAAGGTCGAGAGATTGATAGCGATGCTATTTGGAATTCTCTCGCCGGCTTCGACACCAGAGTTGCCAAGATGGTCAAGGCGGATGTCTTTGTGCCTGTCGAGATCCTTGATGACGACGTGACTTCGTCCGAGTCTAGCCCTTCTCCTTCAGATTTTCACGAGCTCTCTCGGCCTGGCTCTCCTGATGATGCCTCCACGAAGTCCCCTGTAGTAGAGCCATAAATACAATATTTGTATTAAATGCGTCTCTACAAAATGTATGCGGAAAAAACTTATGTTTGTCTAAGGCGGAAAACTTGTATTCAAGCTTCCTGCAACTTATCTGTTTCCAGCATGTGTATATGTTTTTAAGCAAGTGCTGGCTTATCCATTATTCTGGTTCGTATGCTTGACCTTTCGTGAGACGAAAGATTGGCAGCACAGAACTATGTTCTCAGGTGATGATGCTTAATAGCACCGTCCAGAACCTAAGAACAAAATCGCCGGCTTTGAGTGCCGAAAAGTCACTACTCCGGAATCCACATAAAAACTTCAGAAAACGTGTAGACCAGAAAACTTAAGCTAACACCCGTAGGCGGAATTTTCACAAGGGAAATGCACCCTTGCGCATAAAGGGTTTATATGGTCCAAAAATGAACAACTAAAGGAGGTAAAAGACTTAGAGAATATGAGTGAACCAAATGCTTTGTTTCATTGATCATATAAGAAACTTATTACATAATATAAATGTGCTAAGTGTAAAAGGGACGTAGCTGTGCTATGTTCCATGGCCAATCTGTCTCCGGGTAATCATCATCGGAGTCACGTTGCTTGCGCTTGCGATTTTTTGGCCTATCTTTCAACTCGCGAATATCGACGAGGTAATAGGAACCATTGAGCAATGCTTTGCTTATGATGAACGGTCCTTCCCAAGGCGAGGATAATTTGTGTGATTTCTCCTGCTTGAGTCTAAGCACCAGATCCCCTTCTTTAAATAAGTGATGCTTTACACAACGACTATGGTAGACACGTAGCTTCTGTTGGTAGACGGCAGATCTCTGGCATGCCAGCACGTGCTCTTCTTCAAGTAGGTCAACAGAGAGTCATCTGGATTCTTCAGCGTCATCCTCCTTGTAGGCGGAAACTCTTGGTGCGTCGTGGAGGATGTCGGATGGGAGAACTGCTTCTGCTCCTTAAACCATGAAGAAAGGAGTCAAGCCGGTGGATATGTTGGGTGGTGTTCGTAAACTCTACAAGATAGATCATAGCTCCTCCGCTCAGGTTCCATCTGCTCTACGTAGCGGTGCCTCCAAGTGTGGCTTGATTCCGTGCAGAATTAGTCCATTGGCCCTTTCAACTTGCCCATTTGACTGTGGATGTTGTTGTTGGATTGATGACAAGTACGCCATGAGGGGGTCCTCGGGGCATGTGGAAGAGAGGGGTGTGAGACGTATGGTGTTCCAAGACAGTGAGCACACAAGTTTACCCAGGTTCGGATCCGCCGGCTTTGGACGGATCCTACTCTTGCTAGCAATCTAGTAATACGGCAGAGCTAGAATATGGGTTACAAGGGTTTCGACTGTGCGAGTTGAGATTGTAGAATATTGTGAGGGTGCCCTAAAGGCTCTCCCTAGGACGGCTTATATAGATATCCGGCCTAGGGTTTACAGGAGAGATCTATCTGGCTACGACTAAGAGTCGGTTACAGAGTACATCTTGAACTACAAGTAACACTACGGGCCTATGTCGGTAAGTCTTCTGGGCCTTCCCGTAGGCGGACTGGACTCCGTCTCTTCTCCCTGACTGGGCCGCCCGTGAAGCAAATCTCTAACCCGAAGTGGGCCACCCTGGTCAGCGAGGCACAGTGAGGATACCCGGAAAGTATATCCCCAACAGCAGCCCCCAGAAGCCTTCATGATCTAAAGTGGTATTTCATCATCGTCTAGCTTGATTCAGCTTGCAGAATCATGAAGAGTTCCTGAAACTTAAAAAAAGAAAGGAGTAGATCCGAGTCTCAAATGAGCTGGACCTATGAATATGTTATTCGGGTTTCCAGCTTGAAATTCAAACTAAGCCGGAACTTGGTCTCTGACGTAACCTGACACTAGTCATGGCCAAGTCACATCACTGACAGACATTTCCTGTCAGCACGACCGTTGGTGGGTCCGCCTTTCACGGAACCAAGGCGCTGTTTCAATGCGTGCGTGGAGATCAAGGCGGTGTAATCATCACGCGGGGGTTACCCAGTTCCTTCCACGATGCACGGCACGTTTACTATAGTGTTCACACGAATCTTGACGCGGCTGGAGGATATAAGTGGTGAGGATCTCTTTCCCCATCTTCTTCACCAATACTTGCGTCATTTCCTTCTCCCCCAAGCCTCCCCACGAACCTAGAGCTCCTCTGCTCCCCAGAAAACCTCCAGCGCCGCCCATCCAATGTCCGCGGCACACAAAAAATGGCTTCAACATCATCCTCCGGTACGGCGGCGACGGCAGCGACGGCAGCGGCGGCGGAGAAGGAGAGAAATCGCGGGGTATGGATCCCGTGTGTCCTTGACAACGACAAGCTCCACATCATGGACGAAGAAGGGCTCCTCCGTGTCGGCGACTGGCGGAGCGGCTTCGGCGAAACCGTCCCCAACCCTCGCGACGGCGAGCGGGTTCACTTCGGCACTCACCTCGACAGAGGTTTGAGCTTTCCTCCCTCAGATTTCTTCTTTGAGGTTATAGATCACTATGGAGTTCAACTCCATCATCTTCCCCCAAACTCTCTCTTACAGATGAGCGTGTACACATCTTTGTGCGAGGGGTATCTCGACATTAGGCCGAGCATTATTCTTTTCTGGTATTACTTTCATGTTCGGAGAAATTCCATCACTACCGGTAATCCTTATATTACCGGTACTATTAGTTTTTCGGTTATACAAGAGCGCGTCTATCCTCAGATTATGGGCAGTGAGTCGGTCAAACAATGGCCTTCCACTTTCTTTTGTCACAAGGATATTCCCGATCCTGGCAAAGCTACTACTTTACCGGCTTTTGTCGACGGTGCCGCTACACCCCAAGAGTCCTGGGACGCAGATGCGCCAGCTCTCAGTGACGATCTCCTTCTTGCCAAGAGGCGGATCGAGTATCTGATGAATCACAAGGGCCTAAAAGGGTCTGACTTAGTTCACTGATGGGTGGCACGCCGGATCCAGCCTCTTCAACATCATGGAGATCGACTGATGCACTCCATCACGTCGTCGACGAAAGATTCCCTCCGCATCAGCCCCAAGGCCTACTCGGCCAAAGATTACGTATGCCAAATCAAGTGGCTGAGAAGGGAGTGGATTGAGAGGAAGATTTTGGAGTTGTCCTTGGACATGCATATGTCGGAAGATCCCGCAGTGCCACTAAGCTTCCAGCAACAACTTGTATTATGTGTTCATCTTTATATTATTTTGCAATACTGAGATATCTCTTCTTTTCAGCTTGCCGACCTCCCCGAGTCAGAGCTTGCTCCGGTCGAGGGATATCCTCCTGAGTTTTCTCAGGATGAGGGAGAGTTGGTTCCACTGCCGGATGTTATTCCTCGGAAGCGCAAAGCTCTGACAGTGGCCATTGGCACAAAGGAAGTGCCCGTTGTGAAGAGGTAATCTTTCCTCACAAGGTCTTTGTACTATATGTCTTAATTCTTTCCGAGATGTAATGTTTTCTGTTCTATTACCTTCTTAGAGCTAAACAGTTCACCAAGGGCAAAGGGAAAGGGGTTGCCTCGAAGCCCCTACGCCAGTCAAAGCTGAACTTGGCTTCTCCTGCCGTAGTTCCTCCGACTCCTGCCCCTCAGCCTTCTGGAGCACCGGAGATTACTCCATTTCCGACCGTTGTAGAAGATCCGGCTCAATCAGCAAAGCCAGTGATCCTCGGATCACAGACTGACGTCACCATGGCTGACTCGGGTTTTGATAAGGGTAAACCCTCTTTGGGTAATGATCCCTCGGTAGATGTCTTTGCTGACAATCTCCTCAACAATCCTGGACTTGCCAAACTTGGCCTTTCTCGAAAATCTGTGGAGGAGATCCAACGGCTGGCCCAGCAATGCTTAGAAAACTAGACTATTTTTGCCGAAGAAGAAGCACAAGAAGCAGAGGACATCAAGTACTCTCAACTTCTTGAACAAGTTTGTCTTCGCAATGAGAAGTTGAGGACCGGCGAGCTTCCAACTGCGCCAGTGATCCCCCTAACCCTCACTGAGAAGGTTACCACCGAAGTGAACATGAGTCTAAGCAAACTCACTCATGAACAACATGTAAGTCGGAATTCCAACTCACGTTTTACTTTATTTCATATCATATCCCCTAGCCCCCAAGCATGAAGCTGGACAGACAAATCCGGATTTTATGCTTCCTTAGGATGCCAAAGAATGAACTAGTGTAGCCCCCAAGGCTCGTGCTGATATTAGTAAAAATATTAGCCCGAGTCTTTAGTAGACTTCTGACTCTGGGTATTCTGACTTACAGAAAGTTAATTCATATAACCAGGATTTATTGAAGAATATCTATAACAAGCGGAGAGAGATCAGAGCTCTCCGACTTGAAAATTCTCAACTGAAAGTATCCAGGGATGAGGCTAAAGGTAAACATTCTAGAGCTCAAACCTTGTCTTTTATTTCATAGTCGAATTTTTGTCCAACTATTATTTTGACTTCAACACTGGTGAAACAATCCTGTGCTATGATCGAGGAGGCCGAGAATCTGAAAACCCTAGGGGTGGAAAACAAGGACCTCCGCCAAGAGCTGAATAAGCTTAAGGCGGATCATGAGAAAAGCATGGCTCAAGTTCTCGAGTCCTCCTCCATGGCTACCGAGGAGCGTGATCGTAAGATTGTGCTCCAGGATAAGAAAATCTCGGACCAAAGCAATGACTTCGGGAGGAGAACTCCAGAGAGAGGGATATTGCCGAGGCACTCCAGGCTGAACTCCAGAGAGAGGGATATTGCTCAAGTTTAGAGAGAGGGATATTGCCGAGGCACTCCGGGCTGAACTCCAGAGTCTTCGGGAGGAGAAGACCAATGTGACGATGTCATCTTTGGTATATAGCCCTCTTTCTGACTTTTCTGCACCTTCCGACTCTTTGGAGTCTGGATTTATTTGATTAACCCCTTTGCATTACATGCACAGGTCCCCTGAACTTACTAGACTCAACCTCTGCCAAATCTCGCACCAGCCGGCTTACTCAAGTTGGTGATTTGCTGCATGACTTCCGCTAATCCATTGAGGATATTGGCGAAGTTCTCAAGGTTCTGGACATGCATAGCATGTCTGGCTTTGAAGTGCGAGACAAGGCCAAGGAGATGCCCAGCTCATCCAGGACTGGAACATGTCCTGCACGCGAACCGCGGCGCAGAATGCTCTCACCATGGTCATGAGCCACCATGGAAGCATGGAGATCTAGCAAGTGACCAGAGGGTATTCTACTATGGATGAAGACGGTCAGGAGCAGGACATCAAAGCCATCATGGACTCCTGCGCTGGATACGGGTGCCACGTAGCTGACTTGACTAGCTACGATAGTCCCTTCTTCACTCGCGTAGAGACGTCGCCTCCGCCCGTCGGAGAAACCGGTGAAGCTTCCGATGACGAACAAACCATCTCGGATTTGAATGTCTCAGAAAGATACCGAAGCGAGGCTAATGTTTCCAGTGATCGGGTAGCTCCTTCTTCTCCCCCTGCATCGTAGAGCATCAAAACAAACATTGTATTATTCTAAAAACAATCCGGGTAGTAAATTAGTAGTACGATACTTTTGCTAGTGCTAAGTTTAAGTATATCTATTTAGCACTCTAGCTTTATAATTTCCGTGCCTGAAATGTTTACATAAGCACTTATGTTTTTTATCTGTACTTATCGTTTATCTGGCTTTCCGCCTCGTCCCTTTCGTGAGCCGGCCAACCTTTAGCACGGAAACTTTGCCAAGCAACGGAGCTCAATTGCTAAACCAGTTTAAACTCGGAAACAAAGTCGACTTCCAGTACCAACAATTCACTACTCGGAAAATACCCGTATCTGGCAATCAGATAAATAACCAAAGTATAGACTAAAAAAATTAGATTTATACCCGAAGGTAGCAATTTTAGAATCGGAAATCTAGACCAGAACAAACATGAGCATAAAGTACTTTCAAGTATTCTGGGATTTTTGACTGTGACATGGTCATTCGGAAATAAGATGGTAAAAAACTTCTCATAATTTTTTTTGAGGCAACCAACACTCTATTTCTCATTGAACATGTACATATATATGATTATAAAGAAAAATAAACTAAGAATAAAACGGACGTAGTTGGGCAATATTCCATGGTCTGTCTAATTCATACGGGTATGTACTGCCTCTAGCTCTCTTTCTTTTCTTAGTAGCAGGTCTTTCTTTAACTGGCCGTATATCAGTTAGGTAGTAAGAACCATTGTGCAATACTCGACTAACTAAAAATGACCTTTCCCATATTAGGGAAATTTTGTGCTTTCTTTTCTGCATGAGCCGGAGAACCAAATCGCCTTTATTGAAAGACCGGTTTCTGACTCTCTGGCTATGATACTTGCATAACTTCTGCTGATAGGCTGTTGATCTCATCTCAGCAACGATGCGAACTTCTTCGACTAAGTCGAGATTATTTTGTCGAGAAATTTCGGCATCCTCTTCAATATACGCGGCAACCTAGGAGAAGTGTGAATTAAATCACTAGGAAGAACTGCTTCTGTGCCATAGACCAAGAAGAAAGGTGTGTATCCGGTTGACCTGTTCGGAGTTGTTCGTAAGCTCCATATTACAGAAGGTAATTCCTCTGCCCAAGCCCCCGCAGCACGTCATAGTGGTGCTTCGAGTCTTGGTTTTAGGCCTTGTACGATTAAACTGTTTGCTCTTTCGACTTGTCCATTAGCTTATGTATGTGGGATTGAAGCAATGTCAAGCCGGATATTTTGTTCATTGCATAATTCGACAAGCTCTCCCATAGAGAAATTACTCCCGTTGTCCGTGATAATGCTATGCGGATAACCGTATCAGATTATAACATCCTCGACAAATATTCTGGCTATTGCTCCATCACAACTAGTGACGGGTTTAGCCTCAATCATTTTGTGAATTTATCCACCATCACTAAGAGATGAGTAAATCCGCTTGGAGCCCGTTTAAACGGTCCTACCATGTCAAGCCCCGAAACCGCGAAAGGCCATGTTATAGATATTGTTCGCAGCTGATCAGTCGGAACGTGAGCTTGTTTGGCGTATTTTTGGCAGCCCTTGCATGTCTTGACCAGCCGTTTGGCATCTTCCTTAGCTGTAAGCCAGAAAAAACCGTGTTGGAGAGCTTTTGCCACTAGAGATTTGGCTGCAGCGTGGTGACCACACTCGCCTTCGTGGATTTCTCGTAAGATTTCCACCCCTTCTTCCGGATATACACAGTGCTAAAAGACCCCAGATGCACTCCGCTTATAGAGCTCACCACTAATTATAGTGTAGGCTTTTGCTCGTCGGACGATCTGTCGGCTCAGAACTTCGTCTTCGAGTAATTTTCCGTCTACCAAGTAATCGAGGTAGGGTTGAGTCCAGCTGGTAATCACAGCCATTACTGCTACTAAAGGTGAGTCGGATTTGGTCGGATATTCCTTGTCCACTCCTTTTATAGAGGGAACTTTGAGGTCCTCTAAAAAAGCGCCATCCGGAACCTTTTTCTAGGCAGAGCCTATTCAAGATAGTGCATCTGCTTCCTCATTTTCTGTTCGAGGGATGTGTTGAACTTCAAACCCTTCAAACAATTTAGATAGTTCATCCACAACAGCTCTATATGCTGCACCATGTGTTTATTCGCATTACAGATATCCGACACTTGTTGAGCAACAAGATCTGAATCTCCATAACACATTAAACATCGGATGCCGATATCCTTAGCAATCTGGATTCCATGCAGTAGTGCTTCGTACTCGGCAATGTTATTCGTCGCCGTGAAGTGGATCTGCAATACATAGAAAAGTTTTTCTCCTTGGGGTGATTTGAGTACCATGCCAGCCCCCGAGTGCTTTAGACTCGTCAAAATGTAAGGTCCAGTATTCCGAGTTTGGCAGGGTCATATTCTCCGTTGTCTCTGTCCAATCAGCAACAAAGTCAGTGAGGATTTGGGATTTGATTGCTATACGAGGTTTGTACTCAATGTCGAAAGCCGAAAGCTCTATGCCCCATTTGGCAACATGTCCTATGGCATCACTGATGTTGATTATGTCTCTCATGGGAGCTGTGCTCACCATGGTAATTGGATGTTCCTGAAAATATGCCGCAACTTACGGGATGCTAAGAACACACCATAAGCTAGCTTTTGATAGTGCGGATACCGCTGCTTTGATTTAGTTAAGACCTCACTGAGATAGTAAGTCAGACGCTGCACCAGGAGTTCCTGATTTTCCTCCGGTCTCTCCACCACCATGAGGATACTGATGACCCTGTTCGTCGCATCAAGGTAGAGCAACATCAGTTCCTGTGGTTCTGGTGCCGCAAGGATGGGAGAAGATGAAAGTACTGCTTTTAGGTCTTGTAGTGTCGCTTCACCTTCGTCGGTCCAAACGAACTTTTTGGTCTTTTTTAGGAGCTTGTATAATGGTGCGGCTCTTTCACCGAGCCGGCTTACAAACCGACTGACTGCAGCAATGCAACCAGTTAGTCTTTGAATGTCCTTCAGGCGAGTTGGCCTAGAAATATTGAGTATAGCCTTAATATTGTCCCGGTTTACCTCTATGCCTCTTTGAGACACGATAAAACCTAACAATTTTCCGGCTGGTATTCCAAAGAAGCATTTCTTCGGGTTAAGCATTATGTTGTATTTTCGTAGATTGGCGAATATTTCCTCCAAGTCATAAATCAAGGTTTCCTTCTTTCTGGACATCTCCGCAATGTTGTCCACATATGCATGTACATTGCGTCCGATTTGGTCATGGAGGCAACGCTGCATAGTGCACTGGTATGTAGCTCCTGTGTTCTTGAGCCCAAAAGGCATCATAACAAAATAGAAGGTTCCGAAGGGGGTTATGAATGAAGTTTTGACTTTCTCAGATTCCTTCATCCGGATTTGGTGATAACCGGAATATGCGTCGAGAAAACATAGGAGTTTCGAGCCTTCTGTTGAATCGATAACTTGATCAATCCTAGGCAGAGCGAACGGATCTTTGGGACAAGCCTTGTTCAAGGCAGTATAATCAACACACATCCTTAAATCAGTGGTGTCCTTTTTAGGGACCATTACAGGATTGGCCGACCACCTGGTGTAGATGACCTCTTCTATGAATCCGGCTAACTCGAACCGGGCTAGTTCCTGAGCTATGGCCTTACGCTTTTCATCACCGAAATGTCGTAGGGACTGTTTGACGGGTTTAGCATTCGGGTGTACATTTATAGAATGCTCGGCGAGTTCCCTAAGTACTCAGGTCATGTTAGATGGCTGACATGCGAAGATATCTTGATTTGCTTGGAGGAACTTGACGAGCGCGCTTTCCTATGCGCTATCTAGGCCTACGCCTATCTGGGTCACCTTGGAGGGGTCATCATCCTTCAACAGCGTCTTCTTCGTCTCTTCTAATGCCTTGAACTCCGGATTCGGCTTTGTCACCTCCTTCTTTATTGCAGGCATCTCGGATGGATCGATGGTCTTCTTGATCTCTTGGTACTCCTGGGCATGTAGCACGGCTTCAGCAAAGGCGACATTTCCATCCTCGCACTCTCGCGCCTTCTTCGGGTCTTCCCTGATAGTGATCACGCCGTTGGGACCTAGAATTTACATCATATTGTAAAGGTAACACGGACGAGCCATAAAAGCCTAGTAAGTCGGACGTCCGAATATAGCGTGGTACACGCTCTTGAATGGGACCACTTCAAAGGAAAGTGCTTCCGCCCGATAGTTCTTTGGAGTTCCAAAGGTAACATCCAAAGTGATTTCTCCCAGGGAATTTGCTTGTCTTCCTGGGACAACTCTGTGAAAGATCACAGAGCTGTAATTCAACTGAGTCTCCGAGATTCGCATCTAGTGTAGCATTTCGACATACAAGATGTTAATGTTGCTTCCGCCGTCCATGAGAGTCTTGGAGAAACCATAGCCATCAATAAGTGGATTGACGACTAAGGCGTATTTTCCTCGCCTGTGCAACTTAGGTGGATGATCAGCACGGTCAAAGGTGATTGCCACTTCCGACCAATCTAGGAATTGGGGGACAGCCGGAACTGTTGCGTTGAGCTCATATAGAACTGCTTTCTTGACCTTACCTGGTTGAGATCTAAGGAAGGTGACGTAAGTGTCTTTCTTTGTTGGGAAGTTTTTCTTCCCCTCCGGCTTGGGATTTGAAGCATCAGCTTCCTCCATGTCGGAATCTTCCTTGGTCTCTTTATCTTTTTTGGGATTCTTCTTTCCCTTCTTCCGCTTAGCCCTGTAGCCAGCAGTATCATCTTTCTTGATGTCGTCATTAAAACGACACTCGGCATTTATGTGAAACGAGCCCCCATTGGCATCTAAGTGATGCACACATGGGTTATTGGCAATGTCGGCCCAGGAGTAGGTTTTGCTAGGTTCCTGGTCTCCTCTACCCTGGACTCTCGACGTCCCACGACCGCATCCACGGCCACCGCCACGCCATCCTCATCCTCCAGACCTGAAAGTAGCAGTGACCACTGTCGTTTTCGCATTGGGTTTTTCTTCCGAGGTATTCTTGTGCTTTTGAGCTTGCTGCTTTGGTTGTTTTGCCGACTGTGGCACAACTAGGGCATGCAGTAATCCCTCTGCATCATCGTCAGCATCTGCATACTTGCTAGCTATTTCTATCATCTCTCCCAAATCAGTGACCTTGTCACACTTCAAGCGATGACGTAGTAAACCAATTGGGAGTCCTGCAATGAAAGCTTCAATCGCAGTTTGATCATTTACCCCTTCACAGGAGTTCTTAGTGTCGATCCATCGTCCGAGATAATCTCGGCAAGTTTCTCCGGCTTTCTAGGTGCAACGTTGTAGGTCTCCTACCGTACAGGGCCTCCGATATGTGCCTTCAAAATTCCGAAAGAACACGCTCTACATGTCATACCAGTTGTGGATGGTGTTCTCTCGAAGTTCATTGAGCCATGATCGTGCCGTATTCCACAACATAAGTGGGAGATATCAGGTCGCGACCAGGCTATTTCCACCTTTGGCGATGCAGCAAGCTTGGAAAAAGTCCTGGAGCCAAGTATATGGCCGAGATACACTGTCGTAGGGTTGGATATGTCTTGAGATAGCAAATCCTTCCGGGAATTTTGTTGCTCTTATACGTGGTCCGAAGCATTTTGGGCCCACGTATATATCATCGTTTTCGTAGCGCCGTGCCTATATGTTGGAATTAATCCTATGGCTCGCGTCACTTGGGGACAGAGATCGTCCTGATTGACAGCTATGGCTTCGGTGCCTTGGAGCCGGACTTCGGCTTCTGCCACCACCCCCTCCACCACGATGGCCTCCTTGGCCTCCTTGGGAGCCGTTGTGATGGCTACTTGGTGGAGAGGGTGGAGCAGCTGGATTGTTTCCGGCTGATCGCCGGCCTCCGTCCAGAGCATCATTATTTTGGCTCTGGGAGGGTCCTCATTACGACGAGCCCCCTGCTGGCTTGACTCGGCACGGTGTTCGTCATTCCATCATTCGTCATTCCCATTGCGGTGGGGTTCAGCTGGATGTCTTATATGTCTAGGAGGTGGCATTCTTTGTAGGTCCTCCTCCCGATGCTTTTCTTTGTCTTCTTCCCTGCGATCGTTCGACTCTCGCCAGGGAGGATTTCTCGGATACAGGGCAGCGATCGCCTCTTGCTCGGCGGCCAGATCAATGTTGCGCTAGTCACGTGCAGCTCTATGATGCTGTCTTGACAATCCGGTTCTTGAGTGGTTGTCTTCTCGACGGTCGGAACAGTGATGCTGTTCTAGAGCCCGTTGGGGTCTTATATCGTCTCAGGCCGGATCCATGCGACATTGGTCGGACTGAGAGACCAGTTTTCCGCTTCCGGATTTCATGACCTTCTATTGCTCTAGACCCTTGGTGAGTAGCTTAATGCCCAATTGAACCTGTTCTGGGCCTGGATTATTTGCCGGGATGTCTCGAGCAGCGGCAGTGTTTTGCACTGGTGTTGGATACACCAGATCTCCCTTGCTATCGAGCTGAGGCATCCCCGGATCTCCCTCAAAGAGAACCTTGCGTACTTCTGGAAATTGATTGTCATGTGTATGTCGTTTCCGGTTCTTCTGATGTTGTAGAGAGATGAGCTTCTCCGCTTTGGCCATGCGCTTCTTCAATTCCTCGATGTTTTTGGCTTCATCCAGGAGTACTTGGCGACACGCTTCTAGGGCTTGGGCCCTTTCGTCCAATTCTGCAGTAGTTAGTTCTGTCGCAGTAGGGATAGGTGTGGTTAATGCAGCATCGATGAGTTTACGGGTACCTGCGGTGACCATGTGTCCGTCCACCGACTCTTCTTTGGGCTCGTCTGGGATAAGTGCTCCATCCGAGTCTTCCTCGTACTCCTCGACAATCACCTCCTCTGCTGGAAGTTCTATTGTCGGCGTCTTGTTTTTCTTGTTCTTCTTCTTTGCCTTCTTGGCAGTGCCAGTAGAAAAGATGGCTTTGGGTCCGTTTCCCAGAGTCAAGCTCTGATCAGTACTTTCGGACATCTGGACCTCGGGATTATCTCTGATATCCATGTCATCCTGCGCTTTGGGAGAGTTTTCTTCGGATCCTTCATCCATAGCTTCTCCTTCTTCTGCAGCTTTGGAGTTGTACTCCTCTTCATACTCTACGGAGAACTTTCGTGAATCCGTCGACATCATCGAATCATCCAAGGATGCGGGTAAGTCGGTGTTTGTTCCGATCGCCTCTAGCACTGAGTCTTCGTTGTCTCCAGCCTCGGCAGAGCCGGATCCGGATCCAACATATCCGACGAAGTGAGATGTGTGGGCCCTAAGGTAGTTGCGGCTTTCCTCGTGGGCTTCCTCGAAGATCCTGATGGTTTCGCAAACCTCATCCACGCTTGCGTCTTTCATCGTCATGCACCGCAACGTGTGCCTCAGGAACAGTTGATCTGTTCCGGTGTTGGCAGGGCCAGAAACAAGGTTGTTGCTATGATCCACCGGGATTTTGACCTCAGCGGGTGGATCGATCTGGGATTCGGCCTCGCTAGGGAGATCCACTCTAGATTCGACCTGAACCGCAAGATCTGCTTCAGGCTCGGATTTCTCCACTATCTCCGCAACGGTTGTGGGTTGGGTGGGATTAGGGTTTTCTGGGATCCAGAACTCTGCCGCCTCCACGGACAAAGGGGACCCAGAAATTTCTTCTGCCTCTATCATTACCGCTGGGGTGGGTGGGGCAGGTTCAGCGAATCTGATGTACACATCGATCTCGCTGAAAGACATAATGGTATAGGAAGTCACGGCCTCCCTAGTCAGAATACAGGTCACATCGAGAACGATGAGAGGGACGTCACTGGCGTAGAGGATGCGACCGACGGTGATAGTCTCGCTGATTCCGATTCTTGCAGATTCCACTCGGAACGCAAATCCGAAGCTCACTTGCCCCACGGTGGGCGCCAACTATCATCGGATTGATGAAAAGTACGCCATGAGGGGGTCCTCGGGGCGTGTGGAAGAGGCGGGTGTGAGACGTACGGTGTTCCGGGACGGTGAGCACATAAGTTTACCCAGGTTCAAATCCACCAGCTTTGGACGGATCCTACTCCTGCTAGCAATCCAGTAATACAGCAGAGCTAGAATATGGGTTACAAGGGTTTCGCCTGTGCGAGTTGAGATTGTAGACTATTGTGAGGGTGCCCTAAAGGCTCTCCCTAGGACGGCTTATATAGATATTTGTCCTAGGGTTTACAGGAGAGATCTATCCGGCTACGACTAAGAATCGGTTACAGAGTACATCTTGAACTACAAGTAACACTACGTGCCTATGTCTGTAAGTCTTCTGGGCCTTCCCGTAGCCAGACTAGACTCCGTCTCTTCTCCCTGACTAGGCTGCCCGTGAAGCAAAGCTCTAACCCAAAGTGGGCCACCCTTGTCAGCGAGGCATAGTGAGGATACCCAGAAAGTATATCCCCAACAGATGTGCCATAGCTGCTAGGTCAAGGCGGATGCCTTTCTCATGATAGTACTCCTCAACTTCTTTGAGAGATAAATTTCTGTCATTGTCGGTTATGACGCTATGTGGGACACCAAATCTCACCACTAGATCCCGGACAAACTTGAGGGTTGTTGCCTCATCGAGCTTTCTAATGGTTTTAGCTTCAATCCATTTTGTGAATTTGTCCACTGCTACTAGCAAGTGTGTGAATCCACAGGGTGTTGTTTGCAAAGGTCCCACCATGTCCATCCCCCAGACTGCAAACGGCCAAGTTATTTGTATTGTTCACAATTCTTCAGCTGGAACACTTGGTTGTCTTGCATAAAACTGACACCCAAGGCATGTTTGTACCAACTTGTCCGCGTCCGCCTTGGTAGTTATCCAGTAGAATCCTTGTCGGAAGGCTTTAGCCACCAAAGATCGGGGAGCGGTGTGATGTCCACAATCTCCGAGATGTATTTCTCTAAGGATGTTTATACCTTGCTGCTGGGAGACGCATCGTAGGAAAACTCATGTGGTACTTCTCTTGTATAGCTGGCCATCAATGATGATGTAGCCTTTTGCTCTATGTACTATTTGCTGGCTTTCGACTTCATTGTCGGGCAATGTTCCGTCTTATAGATAATCCATGAAGGGCCTTGTCCAAGCTGGAGAGGTCACTGTTACTATGTTAACAAATGAGTCCACTCTATCCAGGTTATCGGGGTCCGCTCCCTTCATGGATGGAGTCCGTAAACACTCCAGGAAAACGCCTAGCGGAATTGGTCGACGAGCTGATCCAAGCTTTGACAGCAGATCTGCCGCCTGATTATCCTCCCTTTTGATGTACTTGACATCGCAGCCGTCGAAGCACTTGGCTATTTCGTCTACTTCGTCTCGATATGCCGCCATCATAGGGTTCTGCGCGTTCCAGGTGCTAGCTACTTGTTGGGCAACCAAGTCGGAATCTCCACAGCAAACTATGCGCTTGATGCCAATATCCTTGGCTACGCGAAGTCCGTGAATGAGGGCCTCATACTCCACCATGTTATTTGTAGCATTGAAGTGGATCTGCAGGAGTATTGCAACTTCTCTCCTGTTAGTGATTCCAATAATACACCAGCCCCCGAGCCGTTGAGTAACTTGGATCCGTCAAAGTGCATGACCCAATACTCTAGCTCTAGTACAGGAGTGTCTTCTGGCAGTTCTGTCCAATCTGCAAGAAAATCCGCCAATGCTTGTGATTTGATAGCGTCGCGTCGCTTGTAGGTGATGTCGAAGGCGACAAGCTCAATGCCCCAGTTTTCCACTCTCCCTATAGCGTTGTTGTTGTTAATGATGTCGGACAGTGGAGCTTTGCTCACTACTATAATGGGGTGCTCCTGGAAATAATGCCTTAGCTTACGCGAAGCAAGGAAAACTCCATAAGCTATCTTCTGCTAGTGCGGGTAACACTGCTTGGATTCCGTCAAGACCTCATTTACATAGTAAACAGGTCGCTGAACTCCATATTCGTGCGTTGGTTCCTTGCACTCCACCATGATGACGATGCTGATTACTCGGTTGGTCGCCGCCATGTAAACTAACATAGGATCCCTTGGCACCGGTGCTTCAAGTATAGGTGGGGAGGAGAGTATTCTCTTCAACTCCTGAAGTGTTGTGTCATCTTCGTCCATCCATGTGAATTTGTCTGCCTTCTTTAGCAACTTGTAGAGCGGCATAGACTTCTCCCCAAGTCGGCTGATGAACCGGCTTACGGCTGCAATGCGGCATGTGAGCCTTTGTATGTCCTTCAGGCATGTCGGGCGTTTGATGTCGAGGATAGCCTTGATTTTCCCCGGGTTCACCTCGATTCCGTGATGCGAAACGATGAGGCCCAACAGCTTGCCGGATGGTACCCTGAAGACGCACTTCTTTGGGTTTAGCATCATGTTGTATTTCTGGAGATTGTCAAAGGTTTCCTGCAAGTCAGCGATAAGGTCATTTGATTTCTTTGACATTACTGCGATGTTATCCACGTAAGCGTGTATGTTGCGACCTATTTGGTCGTGCAGGCAACGTTGCATCACCCGCTGGTACGTAGCACCAGCGTTTTTCAGCCCAAAAGGCATCGTGACGTAGCAATATGTATCGTAGGGTGTGGTGACCAAAGTGGCCAATTGGTTCGACTTTCGCATCCGGATATCGTGGTATCCTGAATAGGCATCGAGAAAACACAGAAGTTCCGAGCCATCCATCGAGTCAATGACTTGGTCAATGCAAGGCAAAGCAAACAGATCCTTCGGACACGCTTTGTTCAAGCCGGTGTAATCAACATACATTCTTAATTCATTGGTTCTCTTTTTGGGGACAAGTACAGGATTTGCCTCCCATCGGGTGTGAATAACTTCTCGGATAAAGCCAACCTTAAGTAACCTAGCTATTTCTTTGATTATAGCCCTTCGTCTTTCATCACCAAAGTGTCGTAGAGGTTGTTTCACTGGTTTGGCATTAGGATCAATATTCAAGCTATGCTCGGCAAGTTCCCTAGGTACACCTTTCATGTCGGCAGGTTGCCAGGCAAAGATGTCCCTATTCTCACGGAGGAACTCGACGAGCGTGCTTTCCTATTTGGGATCCAGGTCCGTGCCAATGGCGGTGGTCTTGGAGGAATCACCTTCGACAAGCTCCACCTACTTGGTCTTGATGGCGGCCTTGAAGGCGGGTTCAGTAGTAGTGATCTGCTTCTTTGAAGCCGACATCTCTGAGGCATCGACCTGGTTCTGGATCTCCTTGAACTCCTCACCATAGAGGACTATTTCGGAGAAGGCGGCTTCGCTGAGCTTGCACTCCCTTGCCTTGGTGAAGCTTCTGGCAATGGTGATGATGCCATTTGGTCTGGGAATCTTGAGTTTGTTGTAGAGAAAGCATGGCCTTGCAAGGAAAGAGTAGAAGATGTTGCGTCCAAATATGACGTCGTACACGCTCTTGAAAGGCACCACTTCAAAGGTCATGCGTTCTTGGAGGTAATTGTTAACATTGCCAAAAGTGACCGGAAGCGTGATGCAACCCAGGGAATTTGCTTGTCGGCCAGGGACGACCGCATGGAACACTGTGTTGCTCTTCCTTAGCTGGGTTTCCGTCAAGTTCATCTTGTGCAGTGTATCCAGGTACATGATGTTGATGCTACTTCCACTACCCACGAGGCACTTGGTGAACTCCATGCCGTCAATCAAAGGGTTGATGACCATGGCATATTGGTTCTCTGTTGGGGTGAGTTCTAGATGATCCTTCCTATCCCAAGTAATTGGAACTTCCGACCACCTAACGTACTGGGGAACCGGAGGGGGGGTAGCCATCAGTATCCTTAGAGAGGTTTTCTAGGCCCGGACGGTTGGAGTGCCAAGGAAGGTGTGGTAACATGGAGCCTTCTTTTAAAAGGGATTTTTCCCTTTATCCTCTCCCTTGTCAGAAGATTTTGGGTCCATGTCTTCATCCATTTCACTTGATTCCTTGGGCTCTTCCTCCTTCTTCGTCCCTTTGCGCTTTCCGCGGGGTCTATTCTTCCGACTTTACTTGCAGCCGGACTCAGGGTCTTCCTTGAGATCATTGACAAACTTGCACTGGCGGTTGGTATGGGTGGATTGGCCATTGACATCGAGATGGACGAAGCACGGCATATCGCGGTACTCTTCGTACGTTTGAGGAACCCGGACGCTGAGGGTGTAGTGTTACTCCTCTGCTGGCCACTGCTAGCCCTCCGACCACATCCACGCTGTCCACCATTGCATCTGCCAGTGAATGTTGCGGCGACCATGTCGGCTACTTGCTTCTCTTCGGGCGGATTCTTCCGCTTGTTATTGTTGTTCCTCTTTGCCTAGGGTGGAATTTCTATCACTGGCAACGATCCACGCGCATCATCGTCAGCAGCGGCAAACTTGCTAGCCATTGTGATCATTGTGTTGAGGTTGAGGTCATTGTTATCTTGCCTGCGCTTCAACGTATGCTAGAGCAAAGTACCCTTTTCCAGACCATCAATGAAGGTGGCCATAGCAGTCTGTTCGTGCACCCCTGCGCAGGAATTTTTCATATCCAGCTAGCGAGAAAGGTAGGAACGGGAGGTTTCGTCCTTTTCCTGCACACACCGCTATAGGTCTCCGATAGTGCAGGGACATTTGTACGTACCCTTAAAGTTCTTGGTGAACGCTTCATGCATGTCCAACCAATTGCATATTTATTTCTCTGGTAAGTCATCGATCCATTGCCGCGTAGTGCCGGTCAACATGACTGGGAGGTACTTGACAGCGACATTGGGTTTCCCCCTACTATGGATCGCTTCGCTATAGTACTGCAAGCACGTTGCTGGCCTGGCAGTGTCGTTGTAGGGCTTGATGGTCTTGTCTATCCGGAGTCCCTTGGGGTAGGTTGTGGCCCGTATTACTGGTCCAAAACATCGTGGCCTAATGTATGGGAGCTCCCGAGCTTCTTGGATCTTGTCCAGCCACGATCGTGCATCATATGGCTCTGGCTGCTTCCCTTTTCCTTCATGGGGAGGGGATTTGTGGCGCGATTTGTGAGATCTGCCATGACCTCCGCCATGATGGCTGCTAGGTGGCGATGGCGGTGGTGGAGGCAGTGGGTTATCTCTCTTGTTGTGCCCCTCCTTCGACTCCTCACGCCTGTCGCGGTTGCTTGTCGGACGTGGCGGTTCCTTGTGGGACATGCTTCTGTGTCCGTCATGGCCGCTGCGCTCTCCGGTGTGTTGAGGCTATTCACCCTGATCGTGTATGACGATGCCAGGATGGGACCACCTTGGAGGTGGCATGCTTGTGCGGTGGCGCGGCTCTGGTTCCTCGTGACGTCGAGATGGTGGCGGAGGTGGAGAACGACGAGGACGAGCCTTTTCTCCATGGTCAGAGGATATGGGGATAGCGTCAGTCCTGTTGCGTGCCTCCCTCTGTCTTCGCTCTGTGGAGCCTATGTGCGATCCTTCGTCACGGGGAGATTTTGGCCTTCTACGGTTATGCAGGGTTGACTGGCAAAGCTCTGGGTTATACTCAAGCCTCTGCGAGGCGGCCTTTTCCTGTTGCTTGCATGCCTTAGCGACGAGGTTGTAAACCTGAGCAACTTCTTCTGGCGACCTATCCTGCTCCAGGAGGGTCTTGGCAATGGCAATGTTGAGAGCGGGAGTTGGCATGACTTGCCTCCCCTCTGAATCTATGTAAGCGGTGGCCTTTGTTGGCTTAGACCCATCAAATCTCAAGCCTCGCTGAACGCCGGGATCTTGGACGACGTGAGCTGGTACCTTCTTTGCTTTATGCTTTAACAACAGCTGCTTGTATTCGGCCTCCATAGCTCTTGCCGCCTTGATGGATTGTTGCTCCCTAGCCATGTCCTCGTCCAGCTTAGCGCCTTGCTCCGCGATGCACTTGGCCTCCGCCAAGATTTCCGCATGCTTCTCATCAAGCTCCGTAATGCTCCGGATATGGGCGACGGTGATTGGTTCGACGAGAAGTACGCCATAGATTGCTTTGTCGGTGGGGGTGGCTAGTGGTTTGCCAGCTGCAGACGTTGACGGTGGCACTGGCGGCTGATTCGATTGTCGGGCCGTATTAGGGGTCGTGGTAAGTTCCTGCGCCGGTGGCTAGTGGGTAACCGAAGGAGGCGGAGCCTTGGCCGGAGCCGGGGGCTCGGTGGCCTTTTTCGCTATTGCTGCTCTGGTGACCGTTGGCGTGGGTGGAGCTCTTTCCCGTTCCCGTTCCCGTTCCCGTTCCCGTTCGTCTTCTTCCACCATGCTCCCAATGGTGACTAGCACCTGGTGGGAAGTGTTGGTCTTCTCGGTGCGCTCCTCCTTCTCGATCTCCTGCTCAATCTCCCTCATAACAGCGTAGTATTCCTCCGAGTTAGCATCCGAGCCACTGGCATCCATACTGATGTCAGCGTAAAGCGCATCGAGGACGGAATCAGAGTTGGCTTCGGTGTTGGCGATGGCGGATGTGGAGGGTGATGGAGGCGGGTCGTTGTTGTTATTTCCTCCTCCAGTTGGGATGGGGATTACTGGCATGGCCTCTTCATTGGCATCCGCGTATTCATTAACGATGGCAACCATCTCACCTAGGGTGAGAGGGCCTGCCACCTGCCGCCTTCGGAGGGTATGCCGGAGGAGTGTTCTGGGCGTGAGCCCTTCCATGAAGTGGTACACGAGCTTGTTGGCACGGTCGCCCTCTAGGATTTTCCCTCACCCTCATCCATCTGGCAAGGTATTCGCGGGGAGGTTCCCCATCCCTCTGAACCCATCTAGCTAGATCGAAGATGGTGACGACACCGACAAAGTGTGACCTGTGCATCTCTAATGCTCGGGGAAGCCAAGCAGATTTGCGGGGTCCTTCCACCTTTATATCCTGCACAGGGGCGGTTTGGGTGGGCCTTGAAATTTCCTGATCCGAGCCACCATACTCCAAAGAGAGGTATGGCCCAGATCCTTCCGCGAACGTGTCCTGCTCATAGGCGGTCCATGTGGGGCTTGACGAGTTTCTGACTTCCTGGGAGCTAGGACCCAAGTTAGTTTCGCCGATGAAGATGTGGATGTCTCCGAAGGGGATGACGGAGTAGCACAGGGGGTTCGTCTTTGCCGGCACCCAAACCTCGTCTAGAGGGACAATCAGGACGTTGCCGGAAAAGAGAACACGGTCGATGGCTATGGTATCACCGAAAAAGGACCTCGCCCGGTGTAGAGCTCGAAGCGCCTCTTGCCCCACGGTGGGCGCCAACTGTCATGGTATTGCTGATGAGTACGCCATGGAGGGGTCCTCACAGTGCGTGTTTAGAGATGTGGGGTAAGGCGGAGAGTTGGCGGGTACGAGGTAACACGAATTACCCAGGTTCAAGTCCCACAACGGTGGCGGAACTCTACTCCTGCTATAAATCACTATAATGGCAATACGCCGAGTTATAGAGATAGGTTCGTTGTGCGAGGTATTGTGCATTGTACGCAGCAATCAGAGAAGTTGTAGTCCTAAAGGCTCCCGCAGGCCGGCTTATAAAGGTGCCAGGACCTAGGGTTTATAGCGAAAGGTCCTTGCCAGACAAGGTAAAGAGTCCTACACCTACACTAACTAGTCTTCCATGTCTTGTACTCCAAGGCTCCGAGTATGTCGGTGACTCCTGTGTAGCCTTCCTTCATCCGGCATGGGCCTCCCTTCAGGATCCGTTTAACTAGGACGCCCAGCAGGCCATAGGCCTTGCTACCAACTATGGGCCACCTGGGTTAGGTGGATTGGTGACATGCTATGAGGATACCCATATAGCATATCCCCAACAATGCTCGTCCATGCTTTTCCTCTGTTATGTATGCTTGCGGACCTCTGTTATTTATTTGTCTATGGACCTCATTTATGTATGCTACTATGTTTGTAAGATTATGTGTTGTGGTATCTATGTGATGTTCTTGTGGTTGGCTATTGTGGGCTAAGCTATCTTACGGAGGTATGTTCGTTTATCTAATATTGTCCCACCACATTGGTATTGGTGCAAGGTATGAGTCCCTCTCTTTCATATTCCTTTCCTTGCACCCTTGTTGGTTTGCTTAGAGAGGGGGAGCTCTCTCGCATGTGTGCTTGTTGCATTCTAGAAGGAATTGTTCATATATCTTGCACACATCTAGGGGGAGCTTCTTATTTCTATCTTTCATAAGGATTTTCCTTGTTGATATCTTTTATGCAAATCTTGTGGGGTTGTCATCAAACACCAAAAAGGGGGAGATTCAAATGATATTGTTTTCTCCATGTATTTTGGTGTTGATGACAACTTCATTTGTGGTTTAACCGTGTGCCTAAGTTGTAGATTTTATCTACTGACGGTTTAGTTGGTGGACTCTTCTCTTGGAGGAGCTTGAAGACGATGGCATTTATTTGCACTTTCTCTTATCTTTGTTTTAGGAGACCGTACTATCAAGAGGGAGTCCACCTGGGAAGGTTGTGGGAAATCATGCTTTCATGCATAGACCATATCAGCACATCCACAGCCTTCCCATGTTTTCAGTGAGAGAGAGATCCCTTGAGGAGTTCGAGTGGTTTTTGCCTTGACCGGTAGTATCGGCCAGGCGCCGGTAGTACCGCCAAGGGGTTTTTCGGAGGCTGATCGAGCAGTACTTCCAGTTGTTGTTCTGGCTCTAATTCCGCTAAAGACAAATTCGGTTCAGATATACTTCTGTATCAAAGTGCGATATTTGTCAAAATTAGCGTCGGAACTAGCACCGGTAGTACGGGCCAGAAGTTTTGGTCCGGCTGTACTAGAACTTACGGCCAGCGATGTCCAGCCCCAGCCCCTTTGAGATGTAGTACCGCTCCCGCCTGGTAGTATCGGCCAGTCCCTCGCGACCCGGTAGTTCTGACCCTTGTTCCGCTCCAAGTTTCGTTAAATATGAAATCGATTATACATCTCTGTATCGAAGTGTTTATTTACCGGAAGTTGGATAGGAACTTTGCGCGGTAGTTTCGGTCAGGTCGTGGGGCCTGCTGAGCTGTCTTTCCGACCGTTCAGTAGAGCGCCTTCGGACCGTTCAGTGGAGTGCCTTCGGACCATTGGGGGCAGCTCACCAGAACTTCCGGCCTGCCACCGGTAGTACCAGTGGTGTCGCGGGTGGACAAAAACAGCTCGATTTGAAGAGGCCTATTTAAGGCTCTCTTCTTCCTCCTCTCCATTTATCTCTTCGTTTTCTCTCTCCTTCATTAATACAAGAGCTTCACTTGCCTAGATCTCTCTCCCTACCCACTCAAACCTCTTGATCTTTTGAGGATTGGGACAGGTGACCTAGATCTACACTTCCACCAAAGGAATCATGATTTCCCCCACCCATCCTTAGTGGATCTTGTTACTCTTGGGTTCTTGGAACCCTAAACGATGTAGGGCATCCCCGGAGTTGTGGCAAGTGTTGTGAAGCTTCGTGGTGTTGTTGAGGGCCTCCAATTGAGTTGTGGAGTCTCCCCTCAACCTTGTTGTAAAGGTTTCGGTTGGCGCCTTCAAGGTCACCGGTTAGTGGATCGTGATACCGCCTTTATGGTGGTGCTCACCGGAGAAGAAGGTGAGGTCTTTGTGGCGCTCGGATGACTTTGTGTGGCCCCGACACCACTCCAACATAGACGTAGCTCCTTTGGAAGTGAACTATAGGAATTACATCTCCGTGTCCCCTTGTCGGTTTATCCATTCCTCTCCTTTACTTCTTGTAATTACCGTCGTGTTTACTTGTTGTATTGTTTGCCATATAGGTTGTTCATCTAGTTGCATCTCTAGTGAACTTTACTTTGTGAAAAGCCTAATATTGCAAGAAAAGAATAAAAATTGGTAGTCTCCTATTCACCCCCTCTAGTCGACTGATGACTGCAAGAGCACAGATCGTTTGTAGCTAGTTTTGAAATAAAGATATTGATCCCACAGGGAGCAGGCGTCTGAAGTCTAATAACTCTTGGAATAAATATTACAATGGAAATGCTAGATAAAGTTCTAAGTAATAAGATAAAATGCGAGTATTGTGTAAAAAGATGTTT
The DNA here is from genome assembly GCA_916181665.1 of Avena sativa. Taxonomy (NCBI): domain Eukaryota; kingdom Viridiplantae; phylum Streptophyta; class Magnoliopsida; order Poales; family Poaceae; genus Avena; species Avena sativa. The sequence goes on along the minus strand of OV702289.1, from coordinate 532,842,853 downwards.
TGGGGTTTTGGGTGTATGAGCAATAATAAAGTAAAGCAAAGTAACTTAATACAGAAAGTAAGTATCGCGTATATAAGAGAGATTGGAACTACAATAGGGAAAAGCGTTCTTAGGGAGTAGCGGATACACCACTAGTATTTGTAAAGATCTAAGATAAAGATTATTATCACGAACATTCTCAACTATGTATGTGTGGGAGGAACTCCGTATATGGATGATTTGCCAGCAACCGCTGCACACGTCATCCTCATAACCACAGCAGACATCAATCGACATCAATTGAATTATTGCGCTATTAGGGGACATAATCCCATAGGACGTATCCCATGGCATGGATAGTGTTCTGTGAGTTTCCTCGACTTCCCAAGTTGATACGTAAGGATTGCTAACAGCTTTATAGTCACCGTAAGCACTAACACGCCTCCGTCTACCAATAAGTAGTTCCCTCCATCAAGTCCCCACTAGAGGCAGATATTGAGAGGTCGACTTCTCTCAACATCAAGATGTAGAGAATCTAACACATGGTCATAGTGGTGAATATCATAATAGACTTTATCTTATTTCAATCTCATACTAGGGTTTCTCCATATCCCCAAGAACTAATGATCTACTCAGACATGGAGGCAATCAACATCATGGCAATGGTAATGGAAACAATCATAGATGAATAGTACTTGTATAAATCCACAATGAGTATAGGAATTACAACAAGATCTAGACAAGAGGTGGATGGGATGGATGGAGATGGTGGTGATGCAGTGGTGGATGATGAAGATCAATGCCTTAGCCTCTTGGATCTGCACAGGGTGAAGATGGATCCCCGGTGGATGAGTTCCCCCTCCAGATGCCTTCCGGAGGTGAGGTTTCTGCGATTTCTGGTGTTCTGTATGTTGTCTCCTCGAACCAATTGCACGGGGTGAAACTATTTGATGAGGCGGAGGCGGTGCTAGCTATACGGCCGGAGCTATATGGCAGGAATATTTCCTTTGCTCGTATAGTTGGTCGTTATGCTCTATGTCTCCTCTATTCGCTTCGGGTTTTCTTCCATTATTATTAATATTTCCCAAATAAGCGATTTACGTTGTTTTTGACTCCTTTTCTCCATAGTACAACTGGTTCAATAATTGTATCCATTGGATCCATCATCTTCCCTGATTCTGGTAAAAACATACATAAAATGTGCGCGCGAACGCCGTAAAATACCAAGATCCTACATCTACAATACAAAATAATAACATAAAACATGATGCAAATATGCACACATCAACTTCCCCAAGCTTAGACTCTTGCTCATCCCAAGCAAGCTCTAGCTTAATGGATGTGATCCTCATATCCATGAAGCTGAGTCGATAAAATAAATGAGGTAATTGCAGCCTGTGTTTATAATGTACGATACATAGGAATAAGTTCATGAATAGTACCTTACTCGAACCATTAGAATAGTATTAGAAGGCTTCCACACCTTAGTGATCAATAGTTCATAAAAGATGAATCTAAACATAATGTAAAAGAATCTGGTTCAACCGAATGAGTAAACGAGGTAGTCCCAAGTGTGTTAGGATCAGCGTATTCACTTGGGATTTAGAATCTCAAAAGTATTTCTTTGTCATACTACAATACAGTGGTATACGCCTACTTGCTCTTTGCACATTCTCTCTTTTTATTCTTATTTTTCTTTTCTTTTGTATATACATATGCTCACACTTTTGTTTAAGTGTTGTGCAAAGGAGATAGCCATATATTCCACTTCATGTAGGAATTCAAAGTTTAACGATCTCAATTACCAAATTCCCACTATATATGAAGCATTATTATGACTTGAAGATTCTACCTCGACTTGTTCCCACTCTATTTTGATAGCACTTTATTTTCTTTTGTTCAAGGTTTCTTCTTCAACTTAATTGAGTAGATAATTTTTCTTTTGCAAATCAAACCATAGACTTACAACATATTGACTAAATTATCTTTACATATTCTATTAATACCAATGGTGTGGAAGACTCATATTGCTATCATCAAGTGCAAGTAAAATTATACTCAAGCCATTCATATATCAATAAAGAAAACACAAACTCAATATTGCTCCATATATAATAATAAACTTGGAATTTTATAAAAGCAATCGACTATTCCTGAAGGGAATTCTAATGATACAAACTTTATTTATAGTTTGAACTAATCAAGAATAATAAAACTTATAAGATATATTACAAGGTCTTAAAGATCTCCCCAAGCTTGGAATCAAGCTAGGCAGGATCAAATAATCCCTTGCGATTATTTGATACCGTGATTATTGTAGATCACTGTGGTGCCATGGCATGTGGGATCTTTTCCTCACGGTCCAGCCTGAGGCAGAGGGATTGATTGACAGCTTCTAACTCTTTAACACGCAGCTTGTAGAAAATATTGTTCCTCTCCAGCACCTTCACTTGTTCCTTAATAAACTCATTGTTATCCTAAAGTGTTTGTAGCGCCTTAAGACTCGTAGAAAAACCTGCTTCGGTTGTCCGCTTGATATCTTCATCAAGTTTATCAAGATAAAGTCGCAGCAATCAAAGGTGTTTAGGTGTTCCTGGCTTCTCCTTGTCCAACTCTTCGATCCTCGGCTCCAGAGCCTTCAAATTCCTTTTCCGACATCCATGGTCGGCGTCGAGGAACTCTATAGGGATGGCCTTGATCTCCTTCCCTTGCTCGCTATTGCTCCCGGTCTCCATGGGAGCTTTTCTTCTTGACTGTTATCCCTTGTTGAGAGTCATTTCGTGTGAATAAGGGTAGATCTATTTCTAGAGAATATGATTATAGAGAGAGACAATGGCAATATATAATGGGGGGTCAGAGGTCGTAAAAACTCGCGAGAAACACCAAATTGTCGTCCAAGAAAAGAATACGAACGGAACAGAAAAAGAAATCACGGATTTGGAAGTAACCTGCCACGTAATGACCAACTATACGGGCGCGACCCGTATAGGTCCGGCCGTATAGTTGGTTTCGGGCAGATATTTCCAAATATCTCGAGTCTAGGTCAATTAAATCACGACTCAGAACCGACAATAATGTTTTTTTAGATGAATAAACAAAAGATCGAACGAAAAGTGTCTGAGAGTTTAACGACCAACTATACGACCGGAATTTTTGATCCGGTCGTATAGTTGCGACCATATAGATACAGACACAAAAAAGAAAAACTATTTGAGAGTTTAATGACCAACTATACGGCCGGAATTTTTGCCTCGGTCGTATAGTTGTGACCGTATACGCTCAGATATCGAAAATAATTTCGCAAAGATGATACAGAGAGTATAACGACCAACTATACGGCGGGAGCTTCCTCTCCGGTCATATAGCTCCGCCCGTATAGTTGGGAAAACCTCTCTAAAACTCTAGAAAAATGCAAGGAATTCAAAGACAGAATTTTTAAGAGTAAGAACTGTGAAAATAAATCACTTATTTGGGTAAGAACACTTACCTTGTACTTACCATTATTTATTCTGGGGTGGAGAATTCCTCCCATAACAAATACTTCTTCTCTTTTGGAGGAATTGACCTTAGTTCATTAAATAATTCTCATAAACGAAAATCACTGGGACTAAAGTTCCTCTCGATAAGTTTAGTGTCTTGCAGGACAATCATGGACACTGCATCTAGAATTTTTATTTCCTGCCTCTGCATAATCTGTAGCTCAAATTCTTGAAGTGAAGGAATCCAACGGATCAGCCTTGGCTTATGTTCTTTTATTTCAAGGAGTTCTTTTAAGCCATCACGATCCATGTGAACTCTTACCTTTGCATCAACTATATAGGAACAAAATTTATCGCAAGAGAAAAACACAACAAATAGTTCCTTTTCTTCCTTAGGGTAGTTCTTTTGAGCACCATTGAGAGTTCTACTAGCATGATGTATAACATTAAATCTACGACCAATATGTTGTCCTAAAGTTACTCCTACAACATCATCACTAGCTTCGCATATTAAATCAAAGGTTGTATCCCAAATAGGTGGTTTAATAATAGGAGCGCGAGATAAACCATTTTTGAGTTTATCAAAGGCTTCAAGACACTTATCATCAAAATTAAATCTAATTCCCTTTTGCAAGAGGTTTGTCAAAGGTTTAGATATTCCAAAGAAATTTCTAATGAACCTTCTATAAAAGCCCACATGACCAAGAAAACTTCTTATACCTTTAATATCCCTTGGTGGTGGCATTCTCTCTATTGCTTCAACCTTAGCTCTATCAACTTCAATTCCCCTACCTGATACCTGGTGTCCAAGGACTATACCTTCTTTGACAATAAAATGGCACTTCTCCCGGTTTAGGACGAGATTAGTTTCTTCACAATGCTGCAAAACTCTTTTGAGATTATCTAAACAACTAGTAAGCAAAGTTCCATAGACAGGAAAGTCATCCATAAATACTTCCATTATAAGTTCTATAAAATCAGCAGAAATAGCAGTCATGCATCTTTGAAAAGTAGCTAGAGCATTACATAAACCAAAGGGCATACATCGGTAAGCATGTAAACCGTAAGGACTTACGGAAGTTGTTTTAAGTTGGTCATCCGGATGAACAGCTATTTGAGAGAAACCAGAGCATCCATCAAATTAACAAAAATGAGTATGGTTTGCTAACCTTTCTAAAGTTTGATCTATGAACGATAACGGATAGTGATCTTTCCTAGTTTCTTTATTTAATTTCCTAAAGTCTATGCACATCCTATGCCCAACAACAGTTCTAGTAGGTATTAATTCATTGTTTTCATTAGGGACAACAGTAAAACCGCCCTTCTTAGGAACACAATGAACAGGACTTACCCATTCACTTTCTTTAACAGGATAAATTATACCTGCGTCCAGTAGGCGTACAATTTCTTTTCTTACCACTTCTTTCATTTCAGGCTTTAGTCTTCTATTGAATTCCGCAACTGGTTTTGCACCTTCTTCCATGAATATCCGATGGACAGCTATCATGGGACTAATGCCCTTCAAGTCATCCATTGATTACCCAAAGGCTTGACGATGCTCCTTAAGTGTCCTCATAAGTTCTTCTTCTTCTCCTAAAAGTTTAGCACTAATAATAACAGGGAATTTATTGGTATCATCTAAAACCTGTATTCAAGATTATTTGGTGGAGTCTTCAATTCTGGGGGTGGTAATTCCTCATCCCCTCTCTTTTTTGGCTCTTCAAAAGCCTCATCAGTTGGAGGTCCCAAAATGGGTAGTGAGTCGAATTCATTTTCTAGTTCCCTAGGGACTTATCCTCCATAATTATTTCTTCATAATTTGGATCTTCATTTATTTCTTCTTCTTTATTACCTAAGAAAAGAGCCACCATTTCCTCAATAGTTCTCTCTTCCTCTTGTATTGGTGGAGGCATGTCTTTAAATTTGGAGAAATGGAATTTATTTTCCGTTCCCCCAAGCTTAAGCGTCACAATCTCCTTCTTGAAATTGACATAGGCACCTATATCACACAAAAAAACTTCTTCCAAATATAATAGGGCAAAGAGTGTCGACTGGCATATCAACAACTACAAAGTTGATAGGAAATTTTTGTTGCCGATTGTGATAGTTGCATTATCAACTACTCCCATTGGAATTCTAAGGTTCTTATTGGCTAACATAATTGTCATATCAGTATTTTCAATTGTAGCTGGTTCTATTTCTTCTTTTATTTATAGGTAGAAATCATAAGATATAACATTAACTTCGGTGCCAAGATAACATAAACCATAATGAGAGGTTTCTTTAAATATGCGGGGAAGAATAGGCTTACCCACATCTTTTACCTTTGTTTTTCCTTCAACCAATACGGAAGTCTCTACATCAAGTTCAACTATGTTGCAGTGTGAGTACATAGCCATAATTTCTTCCTTGGTTACCTTTTCATCTTTGGTTTCTTCCAGATGTCCCACGACTTCTGGCATGCTTTCCTCTTCCCTCTTTTTTGTACCGCTTTGACCTGCTCATATTCAAGAATATTGTTTTGTGCAATGTTAGGGAAAGGCACTTCATAAATTGGTTCTATGGAGGCCAGTGTTGCTTCATCTTCTTTTTACTTTTCTAGTTTCGTTGGTGGATCATCGTTGATTGGGCCTTCCTTTGGAGCTTTAATATGTTCCATAAAAGCTTTAACAACTTGCAACACAAGATCTAAATCTAAATAAAGTTCTTTAGATAGTTCTTTAACATGGCCTTTTTATTATAATCATGAATACAAGCATGCTCTATTTCTACGCCTCCTTCACTTCCTAGGCCAAAATTCCACGAAACTTGATGATCATGAATTCTATCGAATAAAGCCCAAGCTTTAGGTATAGGAAGATTTATAAAGGCTCCTTCAGCGAAAGAGTCTAGTTCAATTTTATTAGGTACAATTAAACCACCATAAAAGATATGTAGTAAATACCATTCAGGAAAATCATGATGAGGACATAATCTTAGTAAATCTTTAAATCTAATATAGGCTCTTACTAGTCCTTCATTAGCACGATTTTTCCAAGTCATTATAAGACGCATGATTCCAAAAGATTTTGACAATGAATAATATTTTGATAGAAATTCGCAAGCTAGATTATCCCAAGTAGTAGTGGCTTCAGGGGGTAGAGATCTATACCATGAGAGAGCTGTACTTGTCAAAGTTTGACTAAAAAGTTTAACCCTTACCTCGTCGTCGGTATATCCCGTCAATAGAAAAGGGCCACATATATCTTTGAAACATGCAATATGCTCATATGGATCAGGATCTTCTTCATCTCCGGTAAATTTCTTCTTATGTAGAATACTTAGTAATAGAGGATTTATTTCAAACCCCCTTGTCTTCTCATTGGAGTTATCTTTTTTATAAATATCATAGGGCTTCCCAAAGTGGTTGAGTGGGCTAGCACTAGTCATATGCTCAAACTCCATCATGTTGGTGGATACCTGTAACTCAAAACAAAATTTAGCAAGACAAAAATAAATAAGCAAAAACTAAAAGACCTACAGCGCTTAGCTCCCTGGCAACGACGCTAGAAAATAGCTTGATGACTGCAAGAGCACGGATCGTTTGTAGCTAGTTTCGAAATAAAGATATCGATCCCACAGGGAGCAGGAGTCTGAAGTCTAATAACTCTTGGAATAAATATTACAATGGAAATGCTAGATAAAGTTCTAAGTAACAAGATAAAATGCGAGTATTGTGTAAAAATGTGTTTTGGGGTTTTTGGTATATGATCAATAATAAAGTAAAGCAAAGTAACTTAATACAGAAAGTAAGTATCGCGTATGTAAGAGAGATTGGAACTACAATAGGGAAAAAGCGTTCTCAGGGAGTAGCGGATACACCACTAGTATTTGTAAAGATCTAAGATAAAGATTATTATCATGAACATTCTCAACTATGTATGTGTGGGAGGAACTCCGTATATGGATGATTTTCCAGCAACCGCTGCACACGTCATCCTCATAACCACAGCAGACAGCAATCGACATCAATCGAATTACTACGCTATTAAGGGACATAATCCCGTAGGACGTATCTCATGGCATGGATAGTGTTCCGTGAGTTTCCTCGACTTCCCAAGTTGATACGTAAGGATTGCTAACAGCTTTATAGTCATCGTAAGCGCTAGCATGCCTCCGTCTACCAACAAGTAATTCCCTCCATCAAGTCCCCGCGACAGGCAAATATTGAGAGGTCGACTTCTCTCAACATCAATATGTAGAGAATCTAACACATGATCAAAGTGATGAATATCATAATAGACTTTATCTTATTTCAATCTCATACTAGGGTTTCTCCATATCCCCAAGAACTAATGATCAACTCAGACATGGAGGCAATCAACATCATGGCAATGGTCATGGAAACAATCATAGATGAATAGTACTTGTATAAATCCACAACGAGTATAGGAATTACAACAAGATCTAGACAAGAGGTGGATGGGATAGATGGAGATGGTGGTGATGCAGCGGTGGATGATGAAGATTGATGCCTTAGCCTCCTGGATCTGCGCAGGGTGGAGATGGATCCTCGGTGGATGAGTTCCCCCTCTAGATGCCTTCCGGAGGTGAGGTTTCTACGATTTCTGGTGTTCTGTATGTCGTCTCCTCGAACCAATTGCACGGGGTGAAACTATTTGACGAGGCGGGGGCGGCGCCAGCTATATGGCCAGAGCTATACGGCGGGAATATTTCCTCCGCCCGTATAGTTGGTCGTTATGCTCTCTGTCTCCTCTGTTCGTTTCGGGTTTTCTTCTAGTATTATTAATATTTCCCAAATAAGCGATTTATGTTGTTTTTGACTCCTTTTCTCCACAGTACAACTGCTTCCATAATTATATCCATTGGATCCATCATCTATCCTGATCCTGCTGAATACAACATAAAATGTGCACGCGAACACCATAAAATACCAAGATCCTACATCTACAATACAAAATAATAACATAAAACATGATGCAAATATGCACTCATCATCGACCAAAGTTGGGACTTTCAATCACACATCATAGTATCAAGCGGAAGCAGAAAACAAGATCCGAGTATGGACAAGAAGCAAATTGGCATAAGACCCCCTGAAAATAAGCACATCTCGCCCACAGATCTCACGGATCTCCATCCCCGAAATCTCTACACCTGATAGTCATTGCCACCGTCATCGGTCTCTTCGACCCAGTAACCATCTTGAGAGTAAACTTGTCCATCTGAACCAAAACATATATCGTGTGAGACCCTATGGGTACTCAGCAAGTCTTAATACATCTAAAGGGAACAAACTGGGGGTGACGCAATTGCAACGAAAGATAATATCTAAACAGTTCTGTAGAGACACGCTACAACATCCGCCCAATAAGATATGGACAGATGCTCATTAAATAGGAACAACAGTTATATAAGCAACATTAATAAACATCGCTCGCCCTCCTTCTCGCTTACCGACGAGAAGTTGGAAGAACATCCCATCCATTGACAATTGTATTCACCATTCCATGAGTGTTGCACTATTTACTATTCAAGTTTTAGTCAAATTAAACATGGTACTTTAGTTATAGTTATCTATGATCGAGAAATTATGCTCCAAGTCATCCATAACCGCAGACATGGCTTTCAGAAAGATTTACCCTACAGGGATGCACAAATAGCAACACACACATGATCAACCTTGGTAAGAACCCAATTAAAATCAACGAGGCCTCATAATAATGCATTCACAGGATTCATAAATCATGTTAGGGGGGCACCCCAAAAAGCTACCCGCAACGAAGTTGGCTGTCTCTGAGACGGACCCAGGGTTTCTGCCGACAACGGTAAACGACTAGGAACCCAAAATTGTGACTGGGCTTGTCGATACAGCACAAACATGGCACGGGGTCCCTAAACAGTACAGGCACTCCACACGCAATAGTAAATAAAGCAGTAAAACACGGCATAAGTACAGGATAGTAATAAATCCCCAAACTAGTTTGTGGCCCCAAGAAATAAAATGTGAATCAAGCAAAGGGGGATCCATAGAGTCTCCCACATGTGGATAGTGCGAATAGTCAAGGAACATGAATCAAGTACTTGGGGTCCTATAGGACACAAGTGAGCATGGAAGAACCAAATAACAGTTATTGCCCACTGGTGCCTCTTTCTTTAGTTATCCCATTACTACACAAGTTAAGTTTGTTTAGGTACCTCATTATCCACAGACTCGCACAAATCCTACACATGCAATTCTATGACTTGCATGGCTCAAGCAACTCCTGTAGTAATAGCTCATAGGATTGAGGATACAAGCTTTGGTGGGGTTTAAAACTAAAGGATATACAATACTTGGGATTCAGTTTAATGCAATCGTGACTCTATGATGCAAGCATAAGATAGAAGCATATGTGATATATGTATGCAAGCATGTGGAATTGCTTGCCTATCAGATCAGCAGTAGTGTAACCAGGATCTAGGTAGTACTCTTGGTTCTCCTGATAGTTCCCTTTCTCGGCTTCTGTCCGGAATAAAAATCAAACACACAAATGGCCATATGATGCATGCTTAATTAAAAACATGGACTGCATATTTAGAACCGGCTTGTCACGCTGATCTATTTGGACATAGTATTTGTCCAATTTGGAATTACGTATTTAAAGTTATAGATTTATTAAGATAAAGGCATATTAATGGCATATAAATAATTTCGAAATTTGTAATTGAATAAACATTATTTTGGATGGAATTATTGAATTCCTGGCATTTTTTTGATCCAAAAACATATATTATATGTATTATTCATATTTATGAATTTAAATTTATTATTAAATACAAAACAATTAAATTAGTGTCAAAAGTCAAAAGTTTAACTAGATAGAGTCAAATCTGGGAAAATTTGAAAACATGGTTAGATTCATATTCAAATTTGATTCATATTTCATTTTTAAAAAATTCAAATTCGAATTAATTTAAAAGTTATGAATTTATTTAGATTAATTCAATTTCTAGAATTTTTATTTATATTAGAAATTTGCTGGAACTTTTGTTACACACGGTTGGCTTTCCCACCAGCATTGACGGGTGGGGACAGGGTCAAGGCGGGTCCACCTCGCGCGCGCCCAATGAGTAGCTGACACGTGTGCAAGTCGGAGAGTGCGGGTTAATTTTTGAAAAGGCTAGGTCCTTTTTGTAGAAAGCTCTGGCCAGGCCCTATTATGAAGCTGATGGGTGCGGTCTCAGGATGGACCATGGGTTACTTTGTAGGAAGCGCATGGGTATTTTTACAAAACTTTCAGCTCTTCTCTCTGAAATCTGAAAAAACAGAGATTGCATCAGCCTACGGCTGTGCGAGCTTCGATCGACGAAGGCAACGAATCCGTCGAGATTTTGGCCAAGACCCAAAAATGAAAACTGAGTAGGGAACATCCGGCTACCTATTTTATTCAGCAAGATTGACCAAAGGAGGCCAGGGTTGGCCAGAAATCCGTGAGGAGCGGGGGTTTGGCGAGCTGCGCTACTACTACTGATTCGATAGACATACGCGCGCTAGCGCGGCGGCGTCCTGCACGGTGGCGCGGCGAGAGAGGTGGCAGGCAAGGGTGTCAGGGAGATAGGGAAGAGATAGGTGGAGCTCACCTCGACCAATTCCCACCGAAATCGAGGTAGGAGGTGGTCAGAGGCGGCGAGGATGGTGATGAATTACACGGCACTCCGGCGATCATTGTCGTCGGTGATGCTCCAACACGTACTGCTCCTCCTTATGCTGCCAGCTCAACAGGGCAAGATCGATGAAGGGGACCCGCGCCTCAGCTGCTTCGGTAGACCACTACAACGGAGGCGCGGAGCTGGCATGGACAATGGCCATGGTGGCTCTCTCTGGCTTGGGTTCTCTGGCTTGGGTTCTCTAGCTTGGGTCCAGGGGATAAGCAGAGGGGAAAACTACCTGGCGGCAGCGGAGGGGAGAGGAAGGAGCTAGGTTCGGAGGCTGTGGCACTAGGGATTAAAAGGGGTGTGCTGAACAGTTGACGTGAGATGGTGATGGGGATGACGGCAGGAGGAAGGCCACCTGCTCTGTCTCTATCGGTCAGCGCGAGGAGGGTAGGATGGAAGGAAGATACACAGTAACGTCATTTTTGTTCTCCTACGCGAAGCGGTATGGGTCGAGCGAGAGAATAAGATGGATCGGTGGCAGGCTATTGGTGCTCTACCGCCCTATAGGCTTTTGTCTGCGGGCCAGGTAGCTGGGTTGCTACAGGTAATTCCCTCTCTTTCTTTTAGCTTATCTTTTTATTAGTTAGTTGTTTTCTTCTTTTTCAAAATCCCTTTTAACTCAAAAACTTTTGAACTTTTGCGGGTTTTTTAAATAGGGAGGAAAACCAATGAATTGGGATAAGAGGGGGTAGAGTGTAAGAAGTGCAATGCCCCATAATCATTTTGGGCATGTTACTAGACAAATAGGTTTAGGGTTTTTGTAAGGATGAACAAAAGCAATTTAGAATTACTGGACCTAGTAAGTGGGTCCCAACTTGAAGGAACAAAATAACAGGCTTGTAAAGAGGAAGAGAGAGGTATTGGTGATAGCCTCAACACAAGCAAGACAAAACAAAATGAAAGGTTTGATATGATGCTCAAATGCAATGTGGCATGATGACTTGAGCATGATATCCTAATGATGCAATAAATGATATGTAGGAAGTAGCAATATACAGACTAGACAAGTAGCATTGCAATTGTTAGACAACTGGGATGCTACAACCACCACCACAATGAGCAACAAAAGGGCTTGAAAAATCCTGAGCTTGGGGATGTGTTCCCCCAGCAATTTTACTTGTGTAATAATGAGGTTGTACTCCAGCACCTTGTGAGCTTTGAAACACTCATGTTGGTTTGTTCCAACACTTCCCTTTTTTCCTTTGCTTTCATTTTTAGTTCTCTTTTGTTTTTCATTTGTTTTTCTTTTCTTAGTTTCTTGCTTGGTCGCAAGTTCTTTTCTATTCTTTAATCCCTATCCTCAAAAATACAAAAAAATCTGTTTTTCCTTTTTTCGTGACCGTGGATTCGCACTTTGCCTCTTTGCTTTAATATTATTATGGGAATAATCGTCCTTGAGTTTTGAAGGAACACATCCCTATAAGAAAGAGGATTATGAAGTCACTCATGAGAGGTATGTCCTATGTATCCTACTTTTGAAGTTTGAGTTGTTTATTTTAGTTGGTTGATTTGCTAAGATGCCATGCTAGCGGAAGTAATTCAGATAGTTAGAGTAAAGCTTTTTATTAGTATGGATGATTAGTTGCGGAAGCTTTTGCTCTAGTTCTTTTAGCTAACGGAGTCTTGCCTTGGAAATAATATTACCAAACAAGTACAACAAGTAAAAGTCTAAAGTTTATGACTTATTTGATGAATAATTGTCTTGAGAGTATACCCTTGAATATACTTAACCCCATAGATGTTTTGATAGACTTGACGACACTCTTGAAAGGAGTTATTTGATTGAAATGTAGTCTAGTGTTAATTGTGATGCATGCCAAAGCTAACCTTGTGGATAAAACCTTGGTACTAGTTAAAAAGTTTTATGTTTCTCATGCACGCCTTGGATGCCAACAACTCCGCTAGCCTTTGAACGATCTATGGTATAACCCTGGATTCCGGCTATGAGTTGACGACATGAGTGGCATATGTGTCAATATATGGGAAAAGTATAGGTACTCTCAAAAAGTTGGGCAAGCACTTGTAAAAGAAACACCCAATGATACTTGAAGAAGGAAGAAAAAATATATATATGAAGATCCACATAACAAGTCCTTGGCATGGTCTCGTTACTACTTTATGAATTTTCTTGAAAGACAATGATTCGATTAGAAGTGTTTGGATAGCCTTGATTTATTGATGTGGGCATCAATAAAACACTTTACAGTTATGCTACTTAGGACATGAACTCTCTTACTCAATTATGCTTTTAAAACATCCTCGTATTCCTTGACAAGCTGAGAGTTAACTAGAAGAATTGGTTTGATTGTTACACTTCTAGTTATTTATGCTTATATTAAACATTACTTTGATTGTCTTGACTTACCGAAACTTGTATAGTATTCTTGTCATCTCTCTAACTTTGATAAGCCTTTCAAATGGATGAAGTGTTGGACGCATATGACTAACAATTGTAAGTAAATTCTTATTCTCGTTGTTTCAAGTTTAAACGATGTCGAAGAAAGCGTCCCGCGTGGAAACTAGGGGTCCAACAAGCCCTGAGTTCGGGAGTGGGATGAATCACGTGTTCCAAGCTTCTTGGCAACGGTAAAGATGGCAGTGCACCGACACAACAAGGAGGTTGACACGGGGTTTGTTTAGCCAGGTTCGGGACCCTCATGAGGAGGTAAAGCCCCTACTCCTGCTTGGTTATATTGCTCGCGATGCCTCGCGAGGGTATAAAGAAGAACCAATATCTAGGGTTACAGATTGCCGGAATTGACCTTCTCTAAGGTAGGAGGGGGTCTCCTTATATAGGGAGGTCGGGACTCTTCCCCCTAAATGGGCGGGAAGGGTCACCACAAAGCCGCGCCTCGAAGATCCACTCTACGAGGATACTTTTGGTGGAATCAGTCTTCTCGCCTTGGTCGCCCACTAGCCCTTCATAAAGCCGGTCCTTCTGGCGCCGTCCTTCGCTCTCCGACGTCCCTCTTGTCCCCTTAGCACCAAAGTGGTAAGTGATAGCTGCCTTGGCCCCGAGGATGTCCTCGGCGTCTTTACATCATATGGTGGATGGTCCGACCTTTTTTACCGAGGCAACTGATACCTTCGATCCGGATTCACGGATGTAGTATAATAGCTTTTTCCCTAAAAGACCTAGGTTTAACCGAACCTTCGAAAGCCATGCTAAATGGAAATAAAAAAGGACACGTCTACAAGACTTTGTTTCTTTGTTTTACCATAGTTTACCGGACCAATTTAGTTTACTTTATAATGGGTTGAATCAATGGATGGAGATAGGCCCGGGTTGAAGATCCACCTGCAGCTATACATCATGTGGGATAAAAGATAATAATAAGCATAGTCATGTGTAATGTTTGAACGGAGATAATCTTTTATGGGTAACACATCCTAATATACTAGAGCCCCCGTGATGTAGCGGGAATAGCAACAGTCTTTTAATCCAACCGAGTGCACACCGAAGCAGCAGGCTACAAACGATTATTAAGTGGAAAACATAGATCAAAGCATTAAGTGGTGATGTTGTTGTGATCCCGAATGGGTCGCTAAGCGAAGACTGTACTACCCTTTCTGTCACTTGGGTTCCTATGAGATCGCCGCTATCCAAGTATCTCACCTCAATCCTTTATCAACCTATGGGATCTTGGGTACCTCCAAGTCCACAGATGGAGACAAGAGACGAAGAAACAAAAGATAAAAATCTCAATTGCGAATAAAATACAATACTCCCAAGAATTAGATGCACATAATTTCTACTCGGTTTCTCCCCAACCCGCAGCCCTTGAGGACTACTCACTCATTACAAATAGATCTAGGATAGAAAAATTGTGCAAAATACTTAGATTGAAATCAAATATTCTTACAGTGGTCGCCAAATCACAAGGAGATATAAAGTACAAAGTACTGGCTATGGATAATGGAGGGGATGGATGATGGAAGTGATGAACAATGGATGAACGATGGTGTGGATCTACTTTGGTGGTGTTGTGATGTAATCTGAGAATGGCGGCTCTCTAGCCGGCGACTGGATCCTCAAAATATATAGGCGTCTTCACGAAAGTCATAGGGTTTGACGAGACGAGGCTAATGCCACCTGGTACGGGTGGATGGTTGATGGCTCTGAAATATAGCCATCTACGTCCACATTTAAACTGGATATTACTCATATTCTTGATGAAATATCTCTCTAAACCCTGCCACTAATGCTAATATTCAGAGGGGTATGCAATCTTTTCTTTGATATTTTTCCTGCACAGATAATGTCATTTAAAGGAGGGAATCACTACATTAAAGTCAAAGATACGAGATTTCCAACAACCAGAAGAAACCAGGAGCCGTACAACGAAGGCAGACGCTTTAACGACCAACTATATGACCGGAGCAAAAATTCTAGCCGTATAGCTCCGGTCGTATAGTTGGCGCCGCCACCATTAGGTCAAACAGAATAACTTTTGTGAAGGGGACCTATATAAAGAAGCCTCGAGCAACGAAAAAACAAGCCAGACCTCACCAAAAAGTCTCTGCCACAGATCACCAGCTGCCTCCAGATCTCCAAACCCTTCTCCATCTCCATAGCCATATTCCACCACTTGTAATAGTAGATGTCTTCTCCGATTGGCAACATTGTAAGACTATTGCTATCAATCTTATGATTTTCATTACAATGTTTGTGATTGTTGATCTCATCTCTATGTGTGAGTAATTCTCCTTGGGCTAAGGGCTTTGGCCTAGCCATGTAGCAATTGTGCATGTTATTTATCATAGATGGGATCGTGTATTAGTTTGTATGACATGATGATTATTGTATCCTCTCTTGCCTCAATCCAAGGACTTGTCAGGTACCCAAGACCCCCGAGGGTTGACACAAGTATAGGGAGTATGAGTGATGACTGATTTGCAGGTTGGGAACCCCAGAGACAGAATGGTAGTACGACTGTATATGAGGGATTTGCTTGGGATTAACAGTGACATCACTATGCATATCATTAGTTCTCTTTCTTCTATGGATGAGACTAGTAGGTTATTGCTATAAGCGGTTGCGGAGGCAATAGAAATTATGGATGCACTGCCCACATATAATTTATCTTGCTCTAACAAGTACATGCATGATTTATTTCTATCTTTTATTTCCATCAGATGTTTTGCACAGCTACAGGTGAAACCGAATGCCCTAGGCCCTCTCTCTCCACCATCGACAACAACAAAAAGACGCAATCTATTGGTCCAGTAAAAACACAAAAGTAATTCTAAAACTCCTGAAGGTCCATTAAAGTAACTTCACTACGCATTCACTTCCCGAGGATTCGATAACCTAGGTCTACTAGGGAAAAACAAGCTATACTACATCCGTAATCCGGATCAAAGGTATCAACCCTTTTTTTGGCACCGTTGTCGGGGAAGCAATAGCTACCCTAGTGAGGTTATTAGGAACCTTGCTGGTTTTAATTCTTGTTTTTAATTTTGTTAGTTTGCTTTCAGTCTTTATTTGATAAACCAAAAAAAAATAGTTAGCCTTTAAATTCTTGCTTTTACTATTATAATTCTTTGTCTAAGAAAACCCCAAAACATAGGAAGCATGGCTGAAAAGAAGCTTGGGGAGTTTGCTACTCCCAATAATGATTATTTGCATACTCCTATTACTCATCCATCAATCGCTGCTAATGACTATGAAATTAAGCCCCATTACTTAAGTTTGGTTCACAAAATCAATTTGGATGCTCTGTTGTTGAAGACACAGGTATGCAGTTGAATACTTTCACTGAAATATGTGATATGATGCGTATAAAAGACGTTGACCCTGATGCATTTAAATTGTGTCTATTTCCTTTCTCTCTAAGAGGGAGAGCAAAAGAATGATTGCTATCTTTGCCTAAAAATACTATTACATCATGGGTGGGATGTACTTCTTTATTTATGACTAAATTTTTCCCACCTGCAAAGACTATGCAACTCCGATCTAATATTACTGGCTTTAGACAGGAAGAGCATGAGCCACTAGTGCTTGCATGGGAGAGGATGAAAGAATGCTTAAGAAAATGTCCTAGTCATGGGATGGAAGATTGGTTAATCCTCCATTTATTTTATAATGCTCTTAATCATGTGTCTAAGTCTATGCTTGATACTACAGCTGGAGGAACATTCATGAGTAAACATATTACCGAAGCAAAGCCGCTACTAGACAATATGCAAGACAACCATGCCCAATGGCATGTGGAAAGATCAAACACGAAGAAGGTCGACTCTATTTCACCACAAGAGAACGAAGAACTCAATGCTAAGTTGGATGAGCTCATACTAGCCGTTAAAGGTAAGGAAACCCAGGTAAGAGCCACCCATGAAACAAATATTGAAGAAATAGACTTCGTAGCTCGTAATGATTATAACCCTGCTTGGAAGAAGAGTTACAATCCTAACTTTCAGAAACATTATGCTAGTCCTGCAGGTAACTCTAATAATAATATGGGAACTAGTAATGGTAGTCTCCAAGAAACACTTAAGTCTTTCATAGACTCACAAAATGAACAAAATAATATTTTTGTTAAAATTACAAAGAACCATGATGCCATGCTTGGTAAATTATGAAGGGGATCGTAGCAGAAAAACAAAAAAAATCCTACGATGGAACCCCAAAACTGCCTAGGATCTATCTATGTAGTAATGCGGTAACAGCCAATGCATAGAGAATACATACCCTTGTAGACAGTACGCGGGTAACATTCTGCGGGGAGCGTGGTTGATGTAGTCATACTCGTAGCCGACCTCAAGGTCGTGAAGCTCCTCGCAGGTCACCCCTTGCTCCTTCTTCATCTTCATCGTGCAGCAGCTCCGGCTCACGACATTTAAGCGCCCCAAGTGTTGCACCTCTTGTCTTTGTACACATCCGGTGCACGATGAGACCTCCGGCTCCCCGATCCCCCCGGGAGTGCAGAAGTTGATATCCGGCTAGGAATCCCTACAGCGCAATAGCGTACTACAGGTGTGCCTCGATCGCACGGCCCAGACTTGGGGCCGTGGTCACAAGGACTAGAGATAGAGGGAAGGAGGAAGTCAACCAAAGGACTTCTCCAAATATTGGGTGTCTTCAATCCCACCCATGGGCACCCCTTTATATAGGGGGAGGGGGTGTGCCCTCCCCTTTGGGTTTCCCATGTGGGACTATTGAAGGGAGAGGGGGAGGCGCATGGACCTCATGGGCCAGACGGCCAGGGGTGGGCCCCACCCCGCGCACAGCCCTAGGCTGGCTAGGTGGGCCCCCTTGAGGCGCCTGGGCCTTGGTCCTTTGGCCCTTGGCCCTTCCCTCCTTCGGTTTTCCCTCATGGGCCCTTTTTCCCTAGGAAGTTTGGCCCATTAGTGGAATACCCCTTCAAATTAGATTTCAATATTATATTTAATATTAATTACATTAATTAATATGTAAATACATATTACAAAATCCGTCTTGACCCGAAACTCCTTTCGGTTCCCTTTCGATTTCCTTCGAACAACTTCGGATCTTTCCCATAATGATTCTGGTCCTTTCTACTTTCTCCGAACAACTTCGGATCTCTCTGCGAAACGATTCTGGCTTTCTCTTTCTCTACTGTGATTCCGTCTTACGAATGATCGCTCTCATCGTACCCTTAATTTTATCCTCTCATGGCTCGGGAATGCTCTAGACATGATTTGTATCAATGATCAACAGAGGGACCAGGGATATCCATGTGACCCCTATGCATTCCTGATGACAATGTCGTTTGAACCACTAAATGTAGCATCCTCTTCCTTTTGTTTCTTGATACAACTTGTCCGAGAACCGATCATTGGTATCCCATACCTTGTTCAATCTCGTTCACAACAAGTTATATTTTCTTGTTATCGTGATATTACATCCCCGTGACCGAGTCACATGTTGCAACATTTATGGATGTAATCTCACCAAGCCGGCCGTATGTATCTTTACCCGTCATGTGGGTGAACAAATCCCGGTCTTGCAGTCACATGTCATCTACTGTTCCTTCAGAATACCCAACGTACACCTTTATAACCACTGTATTACCAAGTGGTGCTTGATGCAGTCTAAGCAGCCTCGGGAAACACTGAGTAATATCAGCTCACGGTCTAAGGAAAAGGATTCTAGGTATAGTTGTTGCAACAATAAACTGTATGACTTGATCATGTTGCAATCCTTCGAGGAATGTCCCATCACATAATTCTCCAATGATATGATCCCGTTGTCAATTGGAATAAATGCCCATGATCTTGAAACCCAGATCATCCTCATGACCAACGAACTAGTATGAATAGAGGCTACTAGGGACTTGGTTGTTTCATACCACACCTATACCAATGTTTCTACTTGGCACAGTTATAGCACAATATGAAACTATTATAAACTAATTGAGATATGATAATAAAAACCTATTTATTATTTGCCTCTAGGGCATATCTCCTTCAGTCTCCCACTTGCACTAGAGTACAAATAATCTAGCTCGCATTTTACTCATATAAACCATATACCATATGTGTTTACAGATCATGCATGCTCATGGGAAACGTCATGTCCATGTTCTGTTTTACCAGATCATTATGTCTTTTGCAAATCGTTAATGTCTTCCTAATTTTGACATTCGCACCATTATCGTATAATGGGTCGAAGTATTTGTTTGGCGACAAAGTGAGACTTTTGTTTCTAGTGTTTATGATAACGGTCGTTTTCACGGTTGTCATCTAAACTTCGAAACACACTTTGTTATCCTTTGTGTATATACTATAGTCATGGCAGCAGAACGAGGCCGGATTCCAGGAGCTTATAGTGACTTTAGATCAACCTCGAGGGCTTTATCATGGGCACTGGGCCCTGGGACACATCATTCTACGTTAAAAGCGAACTAGCCCCACCATAACATTATACATCACATCAGATGGAGCCTTTATACTTCTATATCTATGTAGGTCCTAGTGCATGAAATGCAACTATACCACTTACTTTGCTTCTTGCCATTTAAGTACAAACTTAATTCTGGTTCTATGATCAACTCAGGAATCACTTAAAGACACGTTCTTATAGTTAAGACTTTGTCCTACCAACCAGAACTTCGGGTCACATTACGTTGAGTATACAACATGGTTATATGGAAGAACCTATGACTGAGGCATAGGAGATGCAATGCATCTCTTTATTTTAACCACAGTTGCAATACTAACTCAATGCTTCATACAGTAAGAACTACTTTCTCACCTTGTTCCATTCTGAGCTACTTCAGAATCTTGATTAGGACATTCTGAACATCTTTTAGAGTCAAGCCTAGGAAACATTCGACATTCAGTGTTTATTAAACTCACCAATCTATCTCGATAGATCTTATTGTTTAATAACTTCAACTTCATCCTTATTTATCTATCTTAAATATTATTAACACTAATCACATCATTCACATATGTCGTCCACATATCACAGAATGATTTCACGCTCCCACTCAAATATGACATTCATGTTTGAGATCCAGGGATTTCACTTAGCTCCCACTCAAAATATGTTAGCTACATATTATGATTTAGCCAAGCTGATTTGCTCCCACTCAAAACTAGGTCCTCTCGATAATCTTGGACATTCCAAAATTCTTTGATCATCATCAATTTGAGAATTCCAATTACGAGACTTCAATATCCATATATTTCTAGTGTAAATCCACAAGATTTAAGCATCACTACTATTGTAGTCAACTCCTTGAATTTGTCCAAACTTGTGACAAATCGAGCTTTTTGTCATTCATTAAGTTTCATTTCCTTCTTATGACTTTGCAGTCATTTAGAAATATCAAGTAAACTTCTTTACTTTAATAAGATCAAGTAACATGTTACTTTGCAATCTTAAATGTAACTTAATATAGGATTTTATGACTCCTAGTCATTTCTTGCACTCAGGTCCATCACGCTTCTTTATAATTTGTAGGTATGTCTTGTTCAAAACATGACAAGTGAATCAATAATATAATTCCACAAATTTGTAGAATATATAGTTGAATCCTACTTTCTTTAGTAAAAGTATTTATTTGAAACTTTATGATCATTATCATTGGTTTCTCCTCTGTTTGTAGAGTTTGGATTCATGAAACAAATTCTGCTGTGCCACTCAACAATCCAGAGGTAAGATCAAATACCTTGTTTGATCTTTTACTTTCTTCCACTCATATCTTCATCAAGACATGTCAATTTTGGATAACAACAGGTTTGCCCTTTTTGTGGAACATGCATTCATAGCTTCCTAAGAATGCTCTACAAAGACTTTTTTATTTGCCATGACTTCGACTTATCGAAATCTCCAGAAACTCGAACTTGCCATAACACTTATGGTGTTGTTTCCACGAATCTTTTAGATGTTCCTTTGTATTTCAAATGAGTGTTTGCTTATTTTGATCTTTAACTCTAAACAATAACTATAACCCCTATAAGAGATGATATTATACCATATGTATCTTAATACATAATGATTATGATGTTTAGACATTTCAGCACAGTTTGAATTCATCCAATTATCATAATTTGTGAAACATCTTTCACAAGTCCCTTTTATGCTAAACTCAACTTAAATACTTCAGCCATGTCGATCAAATTGAAGAGACTTCGTATTCTTGTTAATTTCAATATCCTCCTTTTGTTGTGAACTCATTTGAACAATTCAAATCATTTCAAACTCATGTTTCATTAAGTAAATACGCTTATTCACTTAAGTCCACAATAAATGATTCCCACTACTTGTTGAAAATACGATACATCACTATGTATAAGATTCAACATTTCTTCACATATCACTGTTTTACCAGAATGCGGAGTTTTAGTCATTCTGCCCAAGAGGCATGGTTTTGCAAAGTCTCTAGATCAAGCATCTAGGACCCCGATCTTCATTTACAATGAAGAACATGCAATAACCAAAATGACTTAAACTATAGTGTCATTTATAATCGTCATGTGACCATAATGGTATTGTTCATAAGAATAGTACAAACTGGCTTGTAACTTGTTCATATGAATAATCGTCTCACCAAAAGCAAGACACACAAACAAGGATTACAAATTATATTCAAGTCCACTAATCCAAATGACAAACTTTGAGGGAAGAGGTGATGTCAGCCATCAACTGTTTTGCTTGCCGTCATCAAGTCACGTTGCCTCAAAACCAGCAATTATCAAGCAGACCATTCTGTTTTCACAAAACAGGACAAGTATCAAATACTTTGCAAACTGCAACAAGTTTTGCAAGAACCACATTTATAATTTGTATATCTTACATGTACCTTTTCATCCATGACCTTCATTGCAATCAAGCCCTTCCAAGAGTTCTCAACTCTAATGCAAGATTGCTAAGTGTTTTTCCAAATATTCTCTTTTCATCCATGATGGAGGAAAACCCATCCAACGGCTCATACTCTATGTGCCTTATTCTGTAGAATACAAAATGTAACCCAACTCTCCATCGAATGGAGAATGGCTTATTGGATGATTATGGAGAAAACACAGACATTCCGGAGTCATCGAGTTATCTCCTAATGGTTATTGTATCAAGAAGAGAATATCACCTTTTACGAGGATATCCCTCAGGCGTGGGTATTAATCTATGAAGTTGGAACCTTTTGCTAAGTTTAAAATTAAGCAATATATTACCATGGCCGCAAAGGACCTCAATGGGATAGGCCAAGATCTACTAAGATATTTGCAAACAGATATCTAGACTAAGTTTATAATAAGAGATCAATTTATAATTGGTCTCCACTAAAATTGCCATCCCCTAGACGATTTTAGTGATCGCATGATCCCTATCCTCTGCACCTCCCCCAATCAACACGGTCATCAGTGCATTATCAAAGGTAGACATTCAATAATTCCAATCACATCATCCATGTGACTCATGCTCGATCTTTCGATCTCTTGTGTTCCGAGACCACGCTTCTATGGCCTGCTAGGCTCGCCAAATCTAACTTGTGTGTATTCGCTGTGCAACATGGCTTACACCCACTATATGCGAATGTAGATATGTTTGACCCCTACTCACCGCAGGGCGCCTCATAACGAAGAACTTTCTTGGTGGTGCACACACAAGGGGAACACGGAACATTGGAATTCAATAGGGATTATCTTATTTGCTACCGTTGAGTATCTAAATACTAGCACACAGTAAGATGTAAAACAGGTATCAACATCATATGTATAATGTGATATGATATGGTGCTTCTTCTTGCGCCTTGATATCCATCGAGCGCTCCAGCATGATCTCCATCCTGCCCTTCGTTTGACGCCAAGTCCACGACGCCTCCACCAGGTCGTTCTTTAGAACGATGACTATTACTATACTACTTAGTAACAGAAAAGTAAACTAATTTACCTTCGCAACGACCAATGCCATATCATAGTCACATTCCCCCTACAAAATAAAGTTAGACGCCTCTACTTTATTTATTGCAAGTTTTACGTGGTTGTTAGGGCTTTCGCAATAGAACCGTTTCTAAACTACGAACTTTCTAACCACAACATAGATCCAACAGTTGTCTCTCTTACACCCCTTTCGGGGCCCTCCATTGTAAATGCTATATCAACCTTCGAATGAGAGACAGACACCCGCTAGCCCTTATACGGTACAAGCCGTATGTTGAGCGTGGAACCAGTCTCGCGTACGAATACGCGTAAGGTCGGTCAGGGCCGCTTCATCAAACAATACCGTGATATAAACAAGTACACGTTAGAGGGTAACAACTAAGGGATCAATGCCCGCACAAAACTTGTGCGTACTGGCCGTACAACACTCCTACGCATAGATCGGCTCTGATACCACTAAAGGGGATCGCAGCAGAAAACAAAACATTTCCTACGATGGAACCCCAAAACTGCCTAGGATCTATGTATGTAGTAATGCGGTAACGTCGAATGCGTAGATAATTCATACCCTTGTAGACCGTATGCGGTTAACATTCCGCGGGGAACGTGGTTGATGTAGTCGTACTCGTAGCCGACCTCAAGGTCGCGAAGCTCCTCGCAGGTCACCCCTTGCTCCTTCTTCATCTTCATCGTGCAGCAGCTCCGGCTCACGACATTTAAGCGCCCCAAGTATTGCGCCTCGTGTATTTGTACACATACGATGCACGATGAGACCTCCGTCTCCCCGATCCCACCGGGAGTGCGGAAGTTGATATTCAGCTAGGAATCCCTATAGCACAATAGCGTATTGCAGGTGTGCCTCGATCGCACAGCCCAGACTTGAGGCCATGGTCACAAGGACTAGAGATAGAGTGAAGGAGGAAGTCAACCAAAGGAATTCTCCAAATATTGGGTGTCTTCAATCCCACCCATGGGCACCCCTTTATATAGGAGGGAGGGGGTATGCCCTTCCCTTTGGGTTTCCCATGTGGGACTATTCAAGGAAGAGGGGGAAGCGCATGGGCCTCATGGGCCAGCCGGCCAGGGGTGGGCCCCACCCCGCGCACAGCCCTAGCATGGTCAGGTGGGCCCCCTTGAGGCGCCTGGGCCTTGGCCCTTTGGCCCTTGGCCCTTCCCTCCTTCGGTTTTCCCTCATGGGCCCTTTTTCCCTAGGAATTTTGGCCCATTAGTGGAATACCCCTTCAAATTAGATTTTAATATTATATTTAATATTAATTACATTAATTAATATGTAAATACATATTACAAAATCTGTTTTGACCCGAAACATCTTTCGATTCCCTTTCGATTTCCTTCGAACGACTTCGCATCTTTCCTGAAATGATTTTGGTCCTTTATTCTTTCTCCGAACAACTTCGGATCTCTCTGTGGAACGATTCTGGCTTTCTCTTTCTCTACTATGATTCCGTCTTATGAATGATCGCTCTCATTGTACCCTTAAGTGTATCCTCTCACGGCTCAGGAATGTTCTAGACATAATCTGTATCAATGATCAACAGAGGGACCAGGGATATCCATGTGACCCCTATGCATTCTTGATGACAATGTCGTTTGAACGGCTAAATGTAGCATCCTCTTCCTTTTGTTTCTTGATACAACTAGTATGAATAGAGGATGCTACATTTATACGATTCAAACAACATTGTCATCAGGAATGCATAGGGGTCACATGGACATCCCTGGTCCCTCTGTTGATCATTGATACAGATCATGTCTAGAGCATTCCTGAGCCATGAGAGGATACACTTAAGGGTACGATGAGAGCGATCATTCGCAAGATGGAATCATAGTAGAGAAAGAGAGAAATCCAGAATCGTTCCATAGAGAGATCCGAAGTTGTTCGGAGAAAGAATAAATGACCGGAATCATTCCGGGAAAGATCCAAAGTCGTTCAGAGGAAATCGAAAGGGAACCAAAAGGTGTTTTGGGTCAAGACGGATTTTGTAATATGTATTTATGTATTAATTAGTGTAATTAATATTAAAATCTAATTTGAAGGGTTATTCTACTAATGGGCCAAACTTCCTAGTGAATAAAGGCCCATGAGGGGAAACCGGAGGAGGGAAGGGCCAAGGGCCAAGGCCCAGGCACCTTAAGGGGGGCCACCCGGCCAGCCTAGGGCTGTGCGCGGGGTGGGGCCCACCCCAGGCCAGCTGGCCCATGAAGGCCCATGTGCCTCCCCCCCCTCTCCCTTGTTTAGTCCCACATGGGAAACCCAAAGGGGAGGGCACACCCCCTCCCCCTATATAAAGGGGTGCCCATGGGTGGGATGAGACACACCAATATTTGGAGAAGTCCTTTGGTTGACTTCCTCCTTCTCTCTCTCCCTCTATACCTCGTGACCATGGCCCCAAGTCTGGGCTATGCGATCGAGGCACACGTGCAGTACGCCGTTGCGCTGCAGGGATTCCTAGCCGGATATCAACTTCCGCACTCCCGACGGGATCGGGGAGCCGTAGGTCTCATCGTGCACCGGATGTGTACGAAGACGCGGGGCGCAACACTTGGGGCGCTTAAATGTCATGAGTCGGAGCTGTTGCACGATGAAGATGATGAAGATCAAGAAGGAGCAAGGGGTGACCTGCGAGGAGCTTCGCGACCTTGAGGTCGGCTACGAGTACGACTACTTCAACCACGTTCCCCGCGGAACATTAACCACGTACGGTCTACAAGGGTATGTATTCTATACGCTCTGGCCGTTACCGCATTACTACATAGATAGATCCTAGGCAGTTTTTAGGGTTACATCGTAGGGAAATTTTTGTTTTCCACACCGATCCGCAACAGTGGTATCAGAGCCGATCAATGCGTAGGCGTGTTGTACGGCCAGTACGCACAAGTTTTGTGCGGGCATTGATCCCTTAGTTGTTACCCTCTAACGTGTACTTGTTTATATCGCGGTATTGTTTGATGAAGCGGTCCGGACCTACCTTACTCGTATTCGTACGCGAGACTGGTTCCACGCTCAACATACGGCTTGTACCGTATAAGTGGCTCGCGGGTGTCTGTCTCTCATTCGATAGTTGATATAACATTTACAACGGAGGGCCCCGAAAGGAGTGTAGTAGAGACAACTGTCGGATCCATGTTGTGGTTGGAAAGTTCGTAGTTTAGAAACGGTTCTAGTGTGAAAGCCCTAACAACCACGTAAAACTTGCAATAGGTAAAGTAGAGGCGTCTAACTTTATTTTGCAGGGGGCATGTGATTATGATATGGCATTGGTCATTGCGAAGGTAAAGCAGTTTACTTTTCTGTTACTAAGTAGTATAGTGATAGTCATTGTTCCGATGAACGACCTGGTGGAGGGGTCGTGGACTTGGCGTCCAACCAAGGGCAAGATGGAGATCATGCTGGAGCGCTCGATGGAGATCAAGGCGCAAGAAAGACCATATCACATCACATTATACATATGGTGTTGATACCAGTTTTAAAATCTTATTGTGTGCTAGTATTTAAATACTCAACGGTAGCAAATAAGATAATCCCTATTCAATTCCAATGTTCCGTGTTCCCCTTGTGTGTGCACCACCAAGAAAGTTCTTAGGTATGAGGCAATCCAGGGTTACATGCCTGGGTGTCAAACATATCTACGTTCGCATACAGTGGGTGTAAGCCATGTTGCACAGCGAATACACACAAGTTAGATTTGGCGAGCCTAGCACGCTAGAAAAGCATGGCCTCAGAACACAAGAGATCGAAAGATCGAGCATGAGTCACATGGATGATGTGATTGGCATTATTGAATGTCTACCTTTGATAATGCACTGATGGCCGTGACGATCGGGGGAGGTGTAGAGGATAGGGATCATGCGATCACTAAAATCGTCCAGGGATGACAATTTTAGTGGAGACCAATTATAAATTGATCTCTTATTATAAACTTAGTCTAGATGTCTGTTTGCAAATATCTTAGTAGATCTTAGCCTATCCCATTGAGGTCCTTTGAGACCATGGGAATATATTGCTTATTTTGGAACTTAGCAAAAGGGTCCAACTTCATAGATTAATACCCACGCCTGAGGGATATCCTCGTAAAAGGTGATCTTCTCTTCTTGATACAATAACCATTAGGAGATAATTCGATGACTCTGCAATGTTTTGTTTTCTCCATAATCATCCAATAAGCCATTCTCCATTCGATGGAAAGTTGGGCAACATTTTGTATTCTACAGAATAAGGCACATAGAGTATGAGCCGTTGGTGGGTTTTCCTCCATCATGGATGAAAATAGAATATTTGGAAAAACACTTAGGGATCTTGCATTAGAGTTCAAAACTCTTAGAAGGGCTTGATTGCAAAAGGAGGTCATGGATGAAAAAGGTATATGTTAGATATACAAAATTATAAATGTGGTTCTTGCAAAACTTGTTACAGTTTGCAAAGTATTTGATACTTGTCCTGCTTTGTGAAAACATGATGATATGCTTGAGAATTGCTGGATTTGAGGCAACGTGGCTTGATGACAGCAAGCAAAACAGTTGATGGCCGACATCACCACTTTCCTCAAAGTTTATCATTTGGATTAGTGGACTTTAATATAGATTTGTAATCCTAGTTTGTGTGTCTTGCCTTTTGCGAGACGATTATTCATATGAACAAATTACAAACCAGTTTGTACTATTCTTATGAACAATACCTTATGGTCACAATACGATTACAAAACAAGTTATTCTCATCACTATGTTAATGATAATAGTTTGAACATTTATAAAGGATTAGAATGCTAAAAGATATCCAAAGTTTGATAATGAAATGACACTACAGTTTAAGTCATTTTGGTTATTGCAGGTTCTTTATGAAAGATCGGGGTCCTAGATGCTTAATCTAGAGACTTTGCAAAACCATGCCTCTTGGGTAGAATGACTAAAACTCCGCATTCTGGTAAAACGGTGATATGCGAAGAAATGTTGAAACTTATACATAATGATGTATCACATTTTCAACAAGTAGTGGAAATCGTTAATTATGGACTTAAGTGAATAAGCGTATTTACGTAATGAAACATAAGTTTGAAATGATTTGAATTGTTCAAATGAGTTGATAACTAAATGGGATATTGAATTAACTGAATTAACAAATCTCTTCGATTTGATCGACGTGACTAAGGCATTCAAGTTAAGTTTAGCATAAAAGGGACTTGTGAAAGATGTTTCACAAATTATGATAATTAGACGAATTAAAACTATGTTGAGATGTCTAAACATCATAATCATTATGTATTATATACATATGGCATGATATTATCTATTATAGGGGTTGTAGTTGTCGTTTAGAGTTAAAGATCAATATAAGCAAATACTCATTTGAAATACAAAGGAACATCTAAAAGATTCGTGGAAACAACACCGTAAGTGTTATGGCAAGTTCGAGTTTCTGGAGATTTCGATAAGTCGAAGTCGTGGCGAATAAACAAGTCTTTGTAGAGCATTATTAGGAAACTATGAATGCATCTTCCACAAAGGGACAAACCTGCTGTTGTCCAAAGTCAACGTGTCTTGATGAAGATACATGTGGAAGAAAGTAAAAGATCAAAACAAGGTATTTTACCTTACCTCCGAATTGTTGAGTGGCGCAGCAGAATTTGTTCCGTGAAACCAAAATCCACAAATAGAGGAGAAACTATTGATAATGATCATAAAGTTCCAGTGAATACTTTTACTAAAGTAAGTAGGATTCAACTATATATTCTAAACAAGTTTGTGGAATTATATTGTTGATTCACTTGTCATGTTTTGAACAAGACAAATCTACAAGTTACAAAGAAGCGTGATGGACCTGAGTGCGAGAAATGATTAGGAGTCATAAAATCCTATATTAAGTTACATTTAAGATTTCAAAGTAACATGTTACTTGATCTTATTAAAGTAAAGAAGTTTACTTGATATTTCTGATTAACTGCAAAGTCACAAGAAGGAAATGAAACTTAATGAATGACAAAAAGCTCGATTTGTCACAAGTTTGGACAAATTCAAGGAATTGACTACAACAGTAGTGATGCTTAAGTCTTTTGGATTTACACTAGAAATATATGGATATTGAAGTCTCGTAATTGGAATTCTCAATTTGATAATGATCAAAGAATTTTGGAATGTCCAAGATTATCGAGAGGACCTAGACTTGAGTGGGAGCAAATCAGCTTGGCTAATTCATAATATGTAGCTGACATATATTGAGTGGGAGCTAAGTGAAATCCCTGGATCTCAAACATGAATGTCATATTTGAGTGGGAGCGTGAAATCATTCTAGGATATGTGGATGACATATGTGAATGATGTGATTGGTGTTGATAATATTTAAGTTAGATAAATAAGGATGAAGTTGAAGTTATTAAACAATAAGATCTATCAGGATAGATTGATGAGTTTAATAAACACTAAATGTCGAATGCTAAAAGATGTTCAGAATATCCTAAGCAAGATTCTAAAGAAATTCAGAATGGAACAAGGTGAGAAAGTAGTTCTTACTATATGAAGCATTGAGCTTGTATTGCAACTATGGTTGAAAGAAAGAGATGTGTTGCATCTCATATGCCTCAGTCATAGGTTCTTCCATATAACCATGTTGTATACTCGACGTAATGTGACCCGAAGTTCTGGTTGGAAGGACAAAGTCTTAACAGTAAGAACATGTCTTTAAGTGATTCCTGAGTTGATCACTGAACCAGAACTAAGTTTGTACTTAATTGGCAAGAAGCAGTGTAAGTGGCATAGTTGCATTTCATGCACTAGGATCTACATAGATATAGAAGTATAAAGGTTGCATCTGATGTGATGTATAATGTTATGGCGGGGCTAGTTCGCTTTTAACGTAGAATGATGTGTCCCAGGGCCCAGTGCCCATGAGAAATCCCTCGAGGTTGATCTAACGTCATTGTAAGCTCCTGGAATCCGGCCTCGTTCTGCTGCCATGACTATAGTATATACACAAAGGATAGCAAAGTGTATTTCGAAGTTTAGATGACAATAGTGAAAACGACCGTCATCATAAACAGTAGAAACAAAAGTCTCGCTTTGTTGCCAAACAATGCTTCGACCAATTATAAGATAATGGTGTGAATGTCAAAATTAGGAAGACATTAACGATTTGCAGAAGACATAATGATCTGGTAAAACAGAACATGGACATGATGTTTCCCATGAGCATGCATGATCTGTAAATGCATATGGAATATGGTTTATATGAGTAAAATGCAAGCTAGGTTATTTGTACTCTAGTGCAAGTGGGAGACTGAAGGAGATATGCCCTAGAGGCAAATAATAAATAGGTTTTTATTGTCATATCTCAATTAGTTTATAATAGTTTCATATTGTGCTATAACTGTGCCAAGTAGAAACATTGGTACAGGTGTGGTATGAAACAACCAAGATCCCTAGTAGCCTCTATTCATACTAGTTTGTTGGTCACGAAGATGATCTGGGTTTCAAGATCATGGGCATTTATGCCGACTGACAACGAGATCATATCATTGGAGAATGATGTGGTTGGACATTCCTCGAAGGATTGCAACACGATCAAGTAATAGTTCATTGTTGCAACAGCTATACCTAGACTCCTTGTCCTTAGACTATGAGCTCATATTACTCACTGTTTCCCTAGGATGCTTAGACTGCATCAACCGTCATCTGGTAATACGGTGGCCATAAAGGTGTATGCTGGGTATTCCGAAGGAACAGTAGATGACATGTGACTGCAAGACCGGGATTTGTTCACCCACATGACGGGTAAACATACATACGGCCGGCTTGGTGAGATTACATCTATAAATGTTGCAACATGTGACTAGGTCACGGGGATGTAATATCATGGTAATAAGAAAACAAAACTTGTTGTGAACGAGATTGAAGAAAGGTATGGGATATCAATGAACGGATCTCGGACAAGTTGTATCGAGAAACAAAAGGAAGAGGATGCTACATTTAGAAGGTTCAAACAACATTGTCATCAGGAATGCATAGGGGTCACATGGACATCCCTGGTCCCTCTATTGATCATTAATACAGATCATGTATAGAGCATTCCCGATCCGTGAGAGGATACACTTAAGGGTACGATGAGAGCGATCATTCGCAAGATGGAATCACAGTAGAGAAAGAGAGAAATCCGGAATCATTCCGCAGAGAGATTTGAAGTTGTTCGGAGAAAGAATAAAGGACCGGAATCATTCTGGGAAAGATCCGAAGTCGTTTGGAGGAAATCGAAAGGGAACCGAAAGGTGTTTCGGGTCAAGACGGATTGTTTAATATGTATTTACGTATTAATTAGTGTAATTAATATTAAATATAATATTAAAATCGAATTTGAAGGGTTATTCTACTAATGGGCCAAACTTCCTAGTGAATAAAGGCCCATGAGGGAAAATCGGACGAGGGAAGGGCCAAGGGCCAAAGGGCCAAGGCCCAGGCGCCTTAAGGGGGCCCACCCGGCCAGCCTAGGGTTGTGCATGGGGTGGGGCCCACCCCAGGCCGGCTGGCCCATGAAGGCCCATGCGCCTCCCCCCTCTCCCTAGTTTCGTCCCACATGGGAAACCCAAAGGGGAGGGCGCACCCCCTCCTCCTATATAAAGGGGTGCCCATGGGTGGGATGAGACACACCAATATTTGGAGAAGTCCTTTGGTTGACTTCCTCCTTCTCTCTCTCCCTCTATACCTCGTGACCATGGCCCCAAGTCTAGGCTATGCGATCGAGGCACACCTGCAGTACGCTGTTGCGCTGCAGGGATTCCTAGCCGGATATCAACTTCCGCACTCCCGGCGGGATCGGGGAGCCGGAGTTCTCATCGTGCACCGGATGTGTACGAAGACGCGAGTCGCAACACTCAGGGCGCTTAAATGTCGTGAGCCGGAGCTGTTGCACGATGAAGATGATGAAGATCAAGAAGGAGCAAGGGGTGACCTGCGAGGAGCTTCGCGACCTTGAGGTCGGCTACGAGTACAACTACTTCAACCATGTTCCCCACGGAATGTTAACCGCGTACGGTCTACAAGGGTATGTATTATATACGCTCCGGCCGTTACCGCATTACTACATAGATAGATCCTATGCAGTTTTTGGGGTTACATCATAGGGAAATTTTTGTTTTCCGCACCGATCCCCAACATGATCGACTTCGAGTTTCTAAGAAACAAATAAAAAAGGAAGAGAGAAGTGGAACTAAGTATGAGAGCTATGCCTTATGACTCCCCACTTTTGAAGTTTGAGAAAGCCATGCTAGTTTGTAGTAAATATTGAGATATTATATTGGTGGAGTGAGTCTTTGTATTGAACTAAGATTTTTGTTTGCATGGGTACTTAATTGGTATGTTTTGTTCCGGCTCTCGTAATTAACTAAGTCTTGCCTAAAAATTGCTAAACAATTGTAATAAGAAAAAGTCTCACAATTGAAGGCTTGGGTGTTGTAGTGCTTAGTCTTGAAGGTTTATTTCTAGAGACACTCAACACCACTGAAAATATTGATTAACTTGATAACTCTCTTTGAAAATATTTGTTCGATTGAATTAATGTTTAGTGTTTTTTGTGAGCATGCCAAAGTTTGACTTGTTAATCATAAGAATGATATAGCTTTATGCGTGTCAAACTTCATGGGATGCCAACAACTCCGCTGGCCTACGAACGATCTTCATGGAGGAAACTCCTAGATTTCGGCTATGAGTTTATTAAACACTTGTAAAAGCAATGCTATAGTGGGTAAGATTCTTGGCACTCCTGGGTAGCTGTAATCATGATGGAATCACTCCTATGGCTATTATGAGAAATCATTATGAAAAATGATCAAAACCTTAGTGATGCCACGAGTGTCCATCACAGCCGGATAAACTAATATTTTTTTGGCATGCTCTCAATTACTTAAAAAATGAAATTCTTGAAGGACAATAAGTCTTAATTTATTGATGTGGGAGAATTGAGATACTCTAGTGTATATGCTTTTCATGACAACTCTCACACTGTTAATTTACATGATTATACTTTACTGTTCAAAGGAAAGCCTATGAGCTGATTACTTGACATGGAATAAAGTTTACTCATTTGAATCATCCATGTTTACAATAATTTTGCTGCACTATAAGGATGCATGAAACCCGTATGATATGCTTTCCATTACTCTATCTATGCTGAAGTTTTTTAGATTTATGAAGTGGAGGAAACATGAGACTACTAATCATGAGTAAGATCACCATCTCGTTATTTCAGTTTAAATGTTGATTTCCTTTTTGATTTTGGTTTTCTTGCTCGGGGACGATCAAGTTTAAGCTTGGGGAGGTTGATGGCTCTGAAATATAGACATCTACGTCCACATTTAAACTGGATATTACTCATATTCTTGATGAAATATCTCTCTAAACCCTGCCACTAATGCTAATATTCAGAGGGTTATGCAATCCTTTCTTTTATATATTTCCTATGCAGATAATGTCGTTTAAAGGAGGGAATCACTACATTAAAGTCAAAGATACAAGATTTCCAACAACCAGAAGAAACAAGGAGTCGTACAACGGAGGCAGACGCTTTAACGAGCAACTATATGACTAGAGCAAAAATTCCGGTCGTATAGTTGGCGCCGCCACCGTTAGGTCAAACAGAATAACTTTCGTGAAGGGACCCCTATATAAAGAAGCCTCAGGCAACGAGAAAACAAGCCAGACCTCGCCAAAAAGTCTCTGCCATAGATCACTAGCCGCCTCCAGATCTCCAAACCCTTCTCCATCTCCATAGCCATATTCCACCACTTGTAATAGTAGATCTCTTCTCCGATTGGCGACATTGTAAGACTATTGCTATCAATCTTATGATTTTCATTACAATATTTGTGATTGTTGATCTCATCTCTATGTGTGAGTAATTCTCCTTGGGCTAAGGGCTTCGGCCTAGCCATGTAGCAATTGTGCATGTTATTTATCATAGATGGGATCGTGTATTAGTTTGTATGACATGATGATTATTGTATCCTCTCTTGACTCAATCCAAGGACTTGTCAGGTACCCAAGACCCCGAGGGTTGAGCCAGGTATAGGGAGTATGAGTGATGACTGATCTGCAGGTTGGGAACCCTAGTGACAGAATGGTAGTACGGCTGTATGTGAGGGACTTGCTTGGGATTAACGGTGACATCACTATGCATGTCATTAGTTCTCTTTCTTCTATGGATGAGACTAGTAGGTTATTGCTATAAGCGGTTGCGGAGGCAATAGAAATTATGGATGTACCGCCCACATATAATTTATCTTGCTCTAACAAGTACACGCATGCTTTATTTCTAACTTTTATTTCCATCAGATGTTTTGCATAGCTACACGTGAAACCGAACGCCCTAGGCCCTCTCTCTCCACCATCGACAACAAAAAAAGGTGCAAGTTATTGGTCCGGTAAAAATACAAAAGGAATTCAAAAACTCCCGAAGGTCCGTTAAAGTAACTTCACTACGCATTCGCTTCCCGAGGATTCGGTAACCTATGTCTACTAGGGAAAAATAAGCTATACTACATCCATAATCCGGATTGAAGGTATCAATGGTACGGGCAGGCCTTGCCCATACCGGTTGTCATTAAGCTCTCTAACGCCTGGGATTGACTCCCCAATTAATTGGTCGTGTGGACTTCCTGAAAAACCTTCATTATGACTCCTGATTTTGCATTAAAAATCTTCATTCCCTACACAGCACAATTCAAAGCAAGGTTTTGCATATCTTTGCAATTATTAGTCATTAGTGGCAAGGATTGAGAGTTTCTTGTCAATTTCTTGAATTAAAACAATGTTTAAACACGGTGGAAGATGTCTAATTTTGGAGCCATCAACGACCTATCCGGGGTCGGTCTTCCCTGCAGGGTTTTGTCTTCTTCTTCCTAGGCATGCAAAGACAACGAGTGTGCCCCTAGGGGTGGCCCGACTCACCTGAGCCCTGTTGGGGAACCCGGGCAGGTCGGACCTTGGCAGCGGTGGGTGATGAGGTCCGGAAGTGCTCCTAACGAGGCGGTAGCCACGGGCTCCCCTCATGAGGCCTCATGTCCGCCTCTCCCCCACAGGGAGGGGTAGTAGCCCAGTTGGTGGGCCTTTCATCTGTAGGATCGTGTACCCTAGGTACCAGGACTGCGACAACCACATAATTCCTTATAATTCTTTTGTTTCTTCTTTCTCGAGGGCGATCAAGATTTGAGATTTGGGGACGTTGATGGCTCCAAAAAAGCCATCTTCCACCGTGTTTAAACATTGTTTTTAGTCTAGAAATTGACAAGAAACTCTCTATCCTTGCCACTAATGACTAATAGTTGCAAAGATATGCAAACCATTGCTTTGATTTGTGTTGTGCAGGAAATCACGCTTTTTAATGCCAAATCTGGAGTCATAATGAAGGTTTTTGAGGAAGTCCACATGACCAAGTAATTGTGGGCAAAATTCCAGGTGACAATAGCCGTAATGATCACTGGTACAGGCAGGGCCCGCCCGTACAATGTGGGGCGGCTCCGTCTCATCAAACCCTACAACTTTCGTGAAGACGCCTATATATTTTGAGGTCTCAACCACCGCGAAGAAGGCCGCCATTCTCAGATTGCATCACAACACCACCAAAGGAGATCCACACCATTGTTCATCCCTTCCATCTTCCATCCCCTCCATTAGACATAGTCAATACTTTGTACTTTAGATCTCCTTGTGATTCGGCGACCATTGTAAGAATATTTGATTTCAATCTAAGTATTTTGCACAATGTTTTCTATCCTTGATCTTATTGTTATGAGTGAGTAGTCCTCACGGGCTGCGGGTTGGGGAGAAACCTCGCAGTGATTATGTGCATCTAATCCATGGGAGCATTGAGTATTGTTTGCAATAGAGATTTGTATCTTTTGTTTCTTTTTCTCTTGTCTCGATCTTTGGACTTGTAGGTACCCAAGACCCCGAGATTGATAAAGGCTTGAGGTGAGATACTTGGCTAGCAAAGATCTTGTAGGTACCCAGTGATAGAAAGGGTAGTATGGTCTTCGCTTAGCGACCCATTCGGGATAACAACAGCATCACCACTTAATGCCTTGATCTGTGTTTAACATTTAATAATCATTTGTAGCCCATTGCTTTGTGGTGCACTCGGTTGTAATAAAAGAGTATTGATATGCCTACTGCGTCACAGGGGCTCTAGTATATTAGGATGTGTTTCCCACAAGAGATTATCCCTATTAAAAGATTACACATGACTATGCTTACTATTATCTTTTATCCCATATGATGTGCAGCTGCAGGTGGATCTTCAAACCTGGTCTATCTCCATCCATTGAATCAACCCACTATAAAAGTAAACTAGATTGGCCTGGTAAACAAAGGTAAAACAAAGAAACAAAGTCTTGTAGACGTGTCCTTTTTATTTCCTTTTATCATTCCTTTCCAAGGTTTGATTAAACCTAGGTCTACTAGGGAAAACGATATTATACTACATCCATGAATCTAGATCAAAGGTATCATCGGGCTTCATTGAAGTCTCCTTCCATTCACCATGCCAGCAGGCCCATTCGTCATGGTCCTGGGCCAGTCGAATCCTCATTCTAGGCATACCCTGATTTTCATATCCCCATCGTCAAGTTATTGAGTAAGCAAGTTCTCTGAACTACTGTTTTTCCAAGGATCTGTACTGGATACCCCTGAACTAGTTGGTTGAGCTCAAACAACAACTTAGAGAGTTGTAAGATAAAAGTTCTATCCAACTCAGTTTCTCCTTAAAGGGATGTCTAGTTTTGTTCGTGCTGAAGAAAGATAGTATTTCCTTCATGGATATGTTATCTTCCCTCACCTTTGATTTGATTTGGGTTATCGTCAAATCAAACTCAGTCCCAAGGACTATCTTGATGATGTTTCTACTCGTGATGTTTCACTTGAGTACATTGATACGTTGCAAACGTATGTATAATTTTTTATGTTCCATGCTTGTTTTATATCTACTTTCTTATGTTTTGTCCATACTTTGGAGTATTTTTACACATTTTCTAGAACTAACCTATTAACAAGATGCCACAGTGCCAGTTGCCTGTTTTCTGCTATTTTTGGTTTCAAAAAACTAGTAAGGAAATATTCTCGGAATTGGACCAGACAAAAGCCCAAGTCAATATTTCACCAGAAGGAACACGGAGTCTGGAGGGGAGACGAAGAGGGGAACTAGGCTGGCCACACCTGGTGGTGGCACGGCCAGCCCTAGCCACGCCACCAGGGGGTGTGGGCCCCCTGGCACTCCACTGACCATGCCCCTTCGCCTATATATTGCCCTCGGGACGAAAACCCTAAGTACCCGATCAAAATTCCACAAAAGAGTCTATAGCCGCCATCATCTTCGTCCCTAGATCGGGAGGGATCTGAAGCTATTCCCGACACCCTGCCGGAGGGGAGAGATCACCCTGGAGGCCTTCTTCATCACCATTCCTACCTCCGAAGTGATGCGTGAGTAGTTCATCCCTGGACTACGGGTCCATGTAGTAGCTAGATGGATGGTTCTCCTCCTTTGTGCTACCATGTTTAGATCTTGTGAGCTCTGTTCATGATCAAGATCATCTATTTGTAATCCTACATGTTGTGTTTGCGGGGATCCGATGGATATTGAGATGCCATTTTAGAGTGATTATTGATTCTATCATGTCCTTGTCATTTGTGATCTTGCATGCTCTCCGTTGTTAGTAGCTATCTTGGCCGAATAGATGCTAGCAACTCCAAGAGGGAGTATTTATGCTCGATAGTGGGTTCATGTCCCTAGGAATCTGGGGAAGTGACAGAAATCTCTAAGGTATTAGATGTGTTGTTGCTACTAGGGAGAAAACAGCAATCCTTTGTTCATAGAACAATCGTATTGTTTACTTTACACACTTTGCTTAATGCAATTATCTATTTCTTGCAACTTAATACTGGAGGGGGTTCGGATGATAACCTGAAGGTGGATTATTAGTCCTAGATGCAGTTGGATTATGGTCTATGTATAATGTTCTAATGCCCAATCAAATCTCATAGGAATCAAGATGATTAGTATATGCATGTATGCTTTCTCGATGTTTGCCAATTGCCCCGCTGTAATTTGTTCACCCAACATGTCATCTATCTTAAGGGGAATCACCACTAGTGAACTATGGACCTCGGTCCATTCTTTTACCATCAATCTACAATCTATTTACTGTTTTATGTTTACTCTCTGCAAAGCAATTACTATCTTCCACACAATATGTTTAATCCTTTGCTTTCAGCAAAACCGGTGAGATTGACAACCCCACTGTAAGTTGGGGGCAAAGTTTTGTGATTGTGTTGTGTAGGATTCCAAGTTGGAAACAACACCTTGGAGGAGTTTCCTTTCTCCTACTGGTTCGATAACCTTGGTTTCATAACTGAGGGAAAACTTGTTGTTGTCCTCATCATACCTTCCTCTTGGGGTTCCCCAACGAGCTCTACATATTGAGCAAGCAAGAATTTTTCTGGCACCATTGTCGGGGAGTCAAGGACATCTTCACAAGGGGAGTCCCTCATAACCAAAGTCTTTACTTTGTTTTATTTGTTTTGCTTAGTTTATTTTCTTCTTTGTTTGCTTGTTTCTTTATCAAAAACACAAAAAAATAGTTGTACTAGTTTGCTTCTTTATATTAAAAACACAAAAAAATATTATTAGCTCCTATCTTAAGTTGCCATTATGTCTAGCATTGCTCCAATCACTATGTCACCTGAGGAAATGATTTTTACTTTCAAACAAGGAATTGAAGATAGTTTCAAAGAAGCTTGGTCTAGAATCTCTGATTTACATGAAAAAACTGAACCTAAAATGACTCAAAGCTTGTTTCTTAGCAGTTTTTACTTTGGAACTTCTTTTTGTTATAGATATTCTTTGGATGTTGTAGTAGGAGGAGATTTACTCCAATGCAATGAGGATGAAGCTTTTAATGTCATAAAGAAGTTGATCTTAACATATAACTTGCCTAGCAAATCTGATTCTTCCTTTATAAACATATTTGCTAGATTGAACACTCTTGAGACCAACACTGCTAGTTTAAAAGAATGTTATACCATGCTTAGAGAGCATCATGATTTTGTTCCAATAAATTCTGAACCCTCAAAATGGCTTCCTACAGTAAAAGTTGTTATAAATAATGAAACTTTTCATGCTCGCTGTGATATCATGTCTGAATTCTGTCTTATGCCTAAAGATATCTATGAATCTTTGAATCTTTGGGGACTTTCTCAAGGGGGAGAAGGAATATCTCTTGCTAATAATGCCACAATATTACCCATTGGAATAGCTGAAGGAGTGTTTACAAAGATTCTAGGGAAAGTGGTGTCTACTGATTATCTTGTTATTGAATGTGTAGGAAAAGGACAGATTACACTTGGAAGATCCCTACTAAAACACCTTGGAGCAATAGTAGATGTGGAAAAGGGAATCATGCACTTTGCTTCTCCACCAAACAATCACATGTTCCCCAAGGATAAGAACAAAGGTAAGAAAGGTAGGGTCAAGAAATCTGGTTTTAATGCTTCTTCATTTGAGAATACTTGATTCTTTTCTTGCTTCTTATGCCGAGCTCAAAGGCGCTAAAGAAAAGCACTTATTGGGAGATAACCCAAAAGTTTTAGTTGAGTCTTGGAAGTTATTGCCTCTGTAATAACCTCTCCTTATCATTTTTGTGTGGTTTTTGTGCCAAGAGTAACCTCTAATGAGAGAGAAGTAATGCTTGGGAAAGTTGCTGTCCCGAAACAGATTTTTGTGCTTCGCTGTACAAATTCGTGAAAAATATCTGTACATCGGTTTGAGCTGTAATTTTTTGTTCTTCTGCCCCAGGTTGTTATCCAACTTTTGTTAGTTCAACACTTTTCAAATTGAGAAACAAAACGTCTTTGATAAAATTGGTTTTTACCTACTGGTCTGTTTTGACAGATTTCTGCCATTATTTGCATTTGCCTCTTAATCTCTTTCTCTTTGAGTTCTGTTTGAGTTCTCTTTGATCATTTGAACTTTTTAAAGAAAGTTCTATAGTATCTTGTGTTTTAATGGAAGTTTTACTTGTGTTGAAACTGAACCAAAAGACTTATTATCTTGAGTGCACTAATGTTGCTAATGAAGATTGTGTGAAGTTTTGTATGAAGGAAAATGTTAAGTGTAGGGAAGAGTAATGTGATAAGATGAAGTATGGACAAAAGCTTAAGCTTGGGGATGACACCCGTGTCACCCCAAGAAATATCCAAGAAGTACAAGCATCAAAGCTTGGGGATGCCCAATGCATCCCCTTCTTCATCAATAAAAATCTTAGGTTTCTTCCAAACACTTCATTTTTCTTGTTTCATGCACAGTTGTGTTGTTCTTGGAGCGTCTTCATTTTTATTTTGGTTTTTGTTTGCTTAGTTTGCTTGAATAAATTGGTTGGACCCCCTCATTCATACATTAGTTTTCAAATAAGTTGGTTTGGATTGGAAAAGAGTAGGAAAAGTTCATGCTTATGTGGTAAAAAGGAGCTTGTTTTTGACTGTGGCCTATGCTTTGTCATGTCATGCTTGATATTGTTTTGGCTTTATGCTTAGTGATTTTTGTTGTAGCATGACATGTTATAAAAAATTGAGATTGCTTAATGTGCCTTGAAAGAATTATGCGTTGTTTTAGCATATTAAAGCATAGTATTGTGGCATTCTCCTTTGATGCTTTATTTGGGTTGACTTGGTGCATACTCACACCATGTTAAGACTATACCAAGTCACCATAGCCTCTATGATCCTTTAGTTTTCGACTTGTAATATCACTGAATGCTTTAATTAATGATGTTTTGTCACTTTGCACGATTATGGCCATTATTGCTCTCTTAGTTGGTCGCTCCCAGTATTTCACTAGCCTCCATACCAAGTATGAGTTCCACTCATGCATCCAACTCCAAATAAAACCAAGTTATTCCAAAGAGTCCACCATACCTACCTATTAGCATTTGCTATTCCAAGTATATTCATGTTTCTATCTACCTTTCGAATTAAAGTTGTTATGTGAAAATTAGTGATTAAAGCTCTCACGAACATGATGGCACACTTTACTTTTCTTGCCCCTAATAAAATTAAACCTTTGTGTCATCTATGTTCTATATGCTTGCACTTATACGTTGGGATTAGCAGAACCATGCTGTCATGGGGAACGCTTTCAACATTGCAGTTGTACATTGTACCCAGTTGATATCATGCTCTTTTGTTTATGGATGTCGTCGGTGTGAAATGAAAGGGGAGCTTGTAAGTCCATGGAGTTATGTATGTGTGTTAGAGAAACTCCTAGGCGGCTGGTCTAATCCATGCCTAATCATGGTGGAAACCTGCAGCGTAACCATAATGAGCAATCTATGAAGCATTCTTCTTATAAAAAAAGAGATAGAGATTGAGAAAAAAAGATGAGAAAAGAGGAAAGAGAGAAAAAAGCACCATTTTCCCATGGTAAATAAGAAGATGCTGAGATGCTTATTGTCTGCTTTCCTTGTCATTTTGATATGGGGATTCTTCCATATCATTGGGCAAGGGGTACCCCGTTGGCGGTTCTCTATGATACACATGTACTTACTATGACAAGAATTTTATTGGTAACTAAACTTGAGTAGCATGAGGAGCGGCCCTCGTATTCAAGGGACATGAGATTGCCAACTTATACTTTGTCAAGCATATACTCCATAGTTTGTTCACTTTAACCTTAATCACTTCAAGATGCTTATGACAGGGGCAATGAGAGCTAAAAGCTAATAAGTACCATAATTTTTGGAAGCTCTTTATGAGACTTGAATCCATGCTTCCTTCTATGAAGGCCTTTCTTTTACTTTTATGTTGAGTCTCCATCTTCTATCTTTATGCACCTATTAAGAGAGCATAGTGGCCATTCTTAGTTTAATGTGCATTGTTCCAAGACTTGTTGATTGATGCATAACTTTTATATTGCTTATTCTTAAACTATTTGTATCTAGTCACCCTTATGAACTTTGTCCTATGCATTTATGTTTTGCTACAATTTGAGGGACAAGCTGAATACCATTCTCATTATGTTTTCTTTATGTGAAACAAGCAAACGTCTTTCAAAGCATTGTTATTCATGAACCTTTTGTGTTGTACCTTTTCATGTTATGACATATTTTTTATGTCTTATTGTTAGAATTATATCTTTCGTGCTATGTTAAAGTACTATGATCCCAGCTATCAACGTTTTATGAATGCGTTGATCAAGATTGTGATGGTGCATGTCACCTCAAAAATTATTCTTTTCTTTTTATCACTTACCTACTTGAGGACGAGCAGGAGTTAAGCTTGGGGATGTTGATACGTTGCAAACGTATCAATAATTTTTGATATTCCATGCTTGTTTTATATCTACTTTCTTATGTTTTGTCCACACTTTGGAGTATTTTTACACATTTTCTGGAACTAACCTATTAACAAGATGCCACAGTGCCAGTTGCCTGTTTTCTGCTGTTTTTGGTTTCAGAAAAGATAGTAAGGATATATTCTCGGAATTGGACCGGACAAAATCCCAAGTCAATATTTCACCAAGGAACACAGAGTCCAGAGGGGAGACAAAGAGGGGAACCAGTCCAAAGTTCAGATTGATTATTGATTCTATCATGTCT
Organism: Avena sativa; assembly: GCA_916181665.1. NCBI lineage: Eukaryota > Viridiplantae > Streptophyta > Magnoliopsida > Poales > Poaceae > Avena > Avena sativa. The sequence continues at coordinate 532,799,709 of OV702289.1, read as the reverse complement.
TTATCATTTGTGATCTTGCATGCTCTACGTTGTTAGTACCTATCTTGGCCGAATAGATGCTAGCAACTCCAAGAGGGAGTACTTATGCTCGATAGTGGGTTCATGTCTCTAGGAATCTGGGGAAGTGACAGAAATCTCTAAGGTACTAGATGTGTTGTTGCTACTAGGGAGAAAACAGCAATCCTTTGTTCATAGAACAATCGTATTATTTACTTTACACACTTTGCTTAATGCAATTATCTGTTGCTTGCAACTTAATACTGGAGGGGGTTTGGATGATAACCTGAAGGTGGATTATTAATCATAGATGTAGTTGGATTACGGTCTATGTATAATGTTGTAATGCGCAATCAAATCTCATAGGAATCAAGATGATTAGTATATGCATGTATGCTTTCTCGATGTTTGTCAATTTCCCCGCTGTAATTTGTTCACCCAACATGTCATCTATCTTAAGGAGAATCACCACTAGTGAACTATGGACCCCGGTCCATTTTTTACCATCAATCTACAATCTATTTATTGTTTTCTGTTTACTCTCTACAAAGCAATTACTATCTTTCACACAATACGTTTAATCCTTTGTTTTCAGCAAAACCGATGAGATTGACAGCCTCGCTGTAAGTTGGGGGCAAAGTTCTGTGATTGTGTTGTGCAGGATTCCAAGTTAGAAACAACACCTTGGAGGTGTTTCCTTGCTCCTACTGGTTCAATAACCTTGGTTTCATAACTGAGGGAAAACTTGTTGTTGTGCTCATCATTCCTTCCTCTTGGGGTTCCCAACGAGCTCTACATATTGAGCAAGCATACATCTTCATGCCCCTTGGTCTAACCAATATTTTTGCCTTGTTCATGCAACATATGAGTCCATTTTCTTGGAGTATCTCGATAAGTTTATTGTTGAGCCCATCAATGATATCCTTATTTCCTCCAAGATTTACCATATTCATATTGAACAGTTGGCATTAATGTTGGAAACTTTTGAGAACCGTCTTTGGGTCATCCCGAAGAACGTGTTCTAGATGTTAGAAGTAACATTATTTGATTCATGTACAGTTCTTGAAAGATATCGTCATGGACTAGAGTAGAGTTATGTTTGTTTCCTTACGGACACATGTGTATTTTGTTGCAATTACTTCATGTAGGTGCAGTTGTCCTCCAACAAGTTGTTAAATACATGGTTCTAGAAATTTAGCCCAGTCTTATGGATCTTGACACTATAGTCCATATCTTGAGAATCTAGTAAATTTACCTTCGTGGTAAATGTTACACACTCTCTATTCGTACATGCTGAGTCTGAAGTATCATACCATCTAACCAAATATGAATCTCAAGCAGACACAATGGTTGGTGTTCCTTAAGGTTCTGACATAGGTCTCTTTGAAAATCTGTCAAGATTGATGTAATGGTTAACAGAATTAATCACAAGGCCTACTGTCATATTCTCTTGATTCAGCAAAAACAACCACTCCACATGAGGCTTCTTCTATGATTTATATAGGAGTTGCGCTTATGGTTTCCTTTGTACCCGAAGTCAGACCTATACTTGATGTCTCGTGTCTCGAACATCAAGGAGAACATTTAAAGTAGTGTGGCTAAATGTCTCTCGGTCGATCCTCCAGACCCTTTATGTTGGCAAGCATCTTGTTTTGCCAAATATTTGAAGTCAGATAATGAAGTTTCTTTTTCTCATGTTTTCAGGAAAACTTCGTTATCTATTCATCCTGGTGGTGTAAAGTGATATCACAATCATTAGCAAATATTTCAATAGTCCTGGATGAATAAAGAGTTTCCTTCATTTTCTAAACCATGTTCTAAGAGCGACTATGAATTTCAGTAATCAGAAGTTTCTCTTACTACATGCTTTTTATGACTCTTACGAGTCCTCTCCACAAAACAACTTTCTCTCTTGACCTTCTGTCGAATGAAAGACTGGCCCTTCTATGATAGAAGTAGTTCAACAACTTGGTTTTGTTGATCCATATCTTTGTACCTATGAAATATCTACTAAATCCATCTAGTAGAGTTTCATCTATCAAAGTCTATGGTCATGTTCCATCTGTTGGAAGCATCCTTCCCTTAGAAGTTTAAAATCTTCTGTAAGCTCCATTGTCTCAATACTTATGAAGACCAACTATCTGTCAACTTGGAACCTTCTCATCTTGTTTCCTCCATTACCATGACGTGTTTCATGTTCGTCATCTCAGAGTTGTTCAGAACACTCCATTCATGAGCTGACCATGAGATACTCGGTGTCTTGTTTAGTGTGTTTCCCTCATATCCTTAGTGTAACCATGTTCCCTTCTTCCTTCCTACCTTAGAAATATTGGGCTGAGATTCTCATAAGGGGGATAGATCTGTAACACCCCAGCTTTAGTTAATCTGTAATTAGGGTTTTTGTGTGCATTCATGAGCATCATTATTTTTGCTAAGACAAAATGCAAATAAGGAAGAAATGCAAAACCTGTAGCATCCCAATTGTCTAACAATTGCAATGCTACTAGCCTAGTCTATATAAATGCTACTTCCTACATGTAATTGTTGCATCATAATTATATCATGCTCATGTCATCATGCCACCTTGCATTTGAGCATCATATAAAACCCTTTTCATTTGGTTCTTCTCTCATATGCATTATGAATTGTATTTGGCTCTTGATATATTGTATTTGAATCTTGATGAATGCTTGATGCCCAAGTTGAGTTGGGGGCATATATTTTATTTAATTCCACCACCTTTCTTGTCACCACCCCATAATTCCACCACCCTACTACATGTGAGCTTTGCATTTTATCTTGTTTTCATCTCTAGCTCACATAGGTTGGGATGGATCTACTTCTAACTCCACATGCTCTCATATATGCACCATATTGTTTCCACATTATTGGGTTATGAGAGCCACATGGCCACCTTTGCATGCCTTGTGAGTGGAACCCTTTTCTAGCTTCCATATGGGTTGTTTTGGGGTTTATGCTCATGTTGGGATATTTTTGGGCTTACTAAATACCTAGTGGCACATACACACTAGCATGTCCCATTTTTATTCAAATATGGTCACCCCCTTCTACTCCACATGGAGAATCCCTTTAATTCTTTTAGCTTGGCTTTACCCCACATTTTGGAATGCATATGTATAAATGCCATGATTAATTATTTTGTTTTCACAAGATTAAAACATGGCAGTTAATGCATTTGCATGGGCCATGCAACCATCACCACTATTTGATCTCCCTTGGTTTTCTTGGAATTTTTGATTGATTCTCCTTTTTGTTGAGCTCCAACCTTTCTCTCTCAATCCTCACCTTGTTCCTTCTCTCCTTGCCATGTGCATCACAAGCCTCATCTCACCACCATCTCCTCCATCTATTGCATGAGCTAGATGGTTCATCACAAAGCCCTCACCACCTTCTTCTCTTCTCTCCACCATGTCACCTTGCCATCCTCATGCTCAAGCCCATGTGGATCAATCTTGAAAACCCTACCCTAAGACCATGACACCCTCTTCTTCCACCCCTCTCCCAAAACCCTAATACTAAACTAAACCCTAATCCTTAATCTCTCTCTCTCTACCATGATGGCCCCACCTGGCCACCCTCTCTTCCTGGTCCCACACCCCAACTATCCTCCTACCCTAACCCGAGCCACTACCCCACTTCTAACCCTAGCCCAAGTTGCACCCGAGCCCCCTCTCCTCTCTCTTTCTCTCTACCTGCTGCGCCGTCCCCACCTAGCCCGCCTGTCAGCACCACCCCACCTGCCCCTGCCTGCCCAGCCCGAGCATGTGCGAGGAGGAGATGGAGAAAAGTGGCCGAAGCCACCTTTATCTACCCCGAGCCCCACAAGGCACCTCCTCCCTCTCCCTTGCTTTATCCTCCGCCCCACGGCTCCTCTGCATCGCCAAATCCACCCCCAAGCCCGGCCTCTCCTCTCCTTCTTCTTCACCATCGCCAGATCCTTCCGCCGGTCGCCGCTAGTAGCACCGCCACTTCTTCATCCAGCTGGCGAGCACGACGTGGAAGTGGTCGAGGAGGTCGAGGAGCGTCCCCTACTTCGCCTCGTACGCGCCAGTGAGGAGGAGAAGGTCCCCAGCAGCCGCAGCACGACGTCGTCGCTGAAACCCTAATCGCGCCGGCCGCCAGCCTCCTCGTCGCCCTGCTGCGCCTCGTCCCGATCCACCACCACCGACCACCCCGTGGTGAGCCCCTCTATCGCCTGGACAACCTCCGCCTCACCGGGAAGCCCTAGCCGCGCCGGACCTTACACCGAACGCCCTCGGTGCGCCGTCAGTCGCTGGTGTCTGCATGATTTTTCCCCGTCGCATAGAGCCTTACCTAGCCGTGTGCTTCCTCCCTGACAACAACCCCGCCCAGCCGCACTGGTTTCCGTCTCCGCGCGCGAGCCCCAGGTCACGGGGTCGAATTCCTGCCTCGCTGCGCCGGGCACCGCGCGCGCCAGACCATGGAGAAGATCCACAGTACGGGCCATGGTAATATTGTAATTAGCCCCCTCTTTTTATCTCGCGCTCAACCCGCGGTCCAGTGCGACCCCACCTGACAGCCTCTGCGGGTTCCGCCGCTGTCACGTGGGCCTTAGCCAGTTGGTCCCACCTAGCAGTCACACTGGCTAGACAGAGCCCCTGTGAGAAAGTTTTCCGCGCGCGTGTGTCCTGCCAGCGGCTGGCCCACCCGTCAGCGACTGTGGCTGGGTCGGTCTGAGTAACAAAAGTTTTCTCTGTGTAGCTGTTTTAATAAAACAAATTTAAAATTGTTTAAAATTCAAATTCAAATCAGATTTTAATAACTTTTAAAATACAAATCCAAATAATATATGTTTTTGAATCAGAAAAATGTGAGGTTTTCGAATATGCCATTCAAAATATTACTTGAGCACTTTAAAATTTCGAGTTGATTAAAATTACAATAAAATGCCCTTTTTCTTAATTAATTAATAACTTTAGTTTTATAACTCCAAATTTGACAAATAATATGTCTAAATCGATCAGCGCGACGAGCCCGTTCTATCTATGCATTCCATGTTCTGAATTGCAGCATACATCATATAAATATAAGTATACAGCAAGTGTTATGAGAGCAAACCGGGCTAAAAACTTAATAAAATGATTTAATCTTGTACCCCACACCTCACCCATGCCATGCTACATTATTGCCATGCAAATTGTGCATCATTCATCATGGCATGATTGTTTGCTTGTCGCATTTTAATTCATATGCTTTTGCACTCTATTTATGTTGGCCTTTGTTTGTTTGGTTCTTCTTCGAATAGACGCTGAGCAGGGGATATATCAGGAATCCCAGAAGAACTACCCAGATCCGTCCCTCGCTTCAACTGAGCTGCTAGGAAAGCACTACCACATGCTTGCATACATATAGTACCTATTGCCTCTATCTTATTCTTGCATCATTGAGTCGCGATTGCATTAAACTGAATCCCAAGTACTGCATAGCCTTTACTTTTAAACCCCACTGAAGCTGTTCCTCCATCCCATGAGCCATTAATACAGGAGTTGGTTGAGCCATGCGGGTCATAGAACAGCATGTGTAGGGTATGTGAGTGTCTGATGGATAACGAGGTACCTAAACAACTTAACCTGAGTAGTAATGGGATAACTAATGAAAGTGGCACCGGTGAGCAATATCTGCTATTTGGTTCTTCATGCTCACTTGTGTCCTGTAGGACCCCGAGTACTTGATTCCTGTTCCTTGACTATTCGCACTATCCACATCCGGGAGGCCTTATGGACCCCCTGAGCCAGAGCTTGATTCATTCTTATTTCTTGGGGCCACAAAGTAGTTTGGGGCTTTATTACTATCCTGTACTTATGCCATGTCTACTGCTTTATTTAAGATTATGCGAGGAGCACCTGTACTGTTTAGGGATCGCGGCACGATTTCGCGGTATCGACAAGCCCAGTCACATTTTTGGGTTCCCAGTCATTTACAGCCGTTCTCCCAAACCCTGGGTCCGTCTCGGAGCCGGCCAACTTCGTTGCGGGTAGCTTATTGGGGTGGCCCCCTGAAACATTTCTGAATCCTGTGATCGCTTTGTCGAGAATGCCTTGTTGGGTTTTGATTTGGTTTTTCCGAGGTTGATCGAGTGTGTGTTGCTATTTGTGCACCCCTGCAGGGTAAATCTTTCTGAAAGCCGTGTCCGCGGTTATGGACGACTTGGAGCACAGTTTCTCGATCATAGACAAGTATAACTAAAGTACCGCTTTTAATTTGACTAAGTACCTGACTAGTAAATAGCGCAACACTCATGGAATGGTTAATAAAACTGCCAATGGATGGGGGGGTTGTTCGTCCGCTTCCTCGTTGGGAAGCGAGGAGGAGGATGGGTCTGTTAATTACTGTTATAACTGTTGTTATTAATTCACGGACATCCTTCTATCATTGGTTAGGCGGATGGTTAGCGAGTATCTGTAGACTTGTTAGGTATTATCTTTTGCTGCAATTGCGTCACACCAGGTTGTGTCCCCTTTAGAGGCATAAAGACTTGCTGAGTACCCCTAGGGTCTCACACGATAAATTGTTTGATTCAGATGAACAGGTATACTCGCAAGATGGATACTGGGTGGAGGAGACGGACGATGTTGGCAACGATCACTCGGTGTAGAGATTCCGGGAACGAGGATCCGTGAGATCTGTGGGCGGGATGTGTTTATTTATGGGGCATCTTATGCCGATTTGCTTCTTATCCGTACTCGGATCTTGTTTTCCGCTTCCGCCTGATACTCTAATGTTTGATGTATGAGGAGATATCCTAAACTATTATATCTATCTAGGATATTTGGATCTTGCCGTATGGCGTTGCAATATTTCTATTTCTTTTAGATGGAATGGCTCTGAGGACTGTTGTATGTGGCTTGCATACATACTCATTTGTGTATGTAGTTGATCCCTTCGCCTGCCGATTATGCCGCTCGTTCTTGTCCCGATGTTTTGGAAATGGTTAGGACGGCCGAAAGGTCTACCTGTGAGTGGCATTTGGCCCTACCGTACTATTTTAACCATTTCCGCTCGTCCAGGCTTGTAACTAAGAGCGTAATTCACCGAGGTAGTTACAAAACCCTAAAACCTAATCCTCTATCTCTCTCTTTGAAAACCTCTCAGATGGTTTTGATATTTTGAAAACATACCAAAATGTACGGAGCCCAAATTGGTATAAAGGGACCCTAAATATCTTTAGCCCATTTTGACATATCTAGTATTTTTGAGTTACTCAAAAACAGTTTTCAAATGAAATTGTGAAAGAGAAACGGAGAGAAAATAGAAAAATTGTTTTGCTAAAAAATAAGACAGAAGAACTTCTCAGGCCGCAGCCCAGGTCTCTCCCTCCTATCTCCCGCTCAGTTCGCCACATAGCGGCCCAAACCAGCCCAGTACCGGCCCGATACCGCTTCACGGTTCTTTCTCGTTTTCTTCTTCCTCTTGATAGAAGGACGAGGAGGAGGAGTAGCTGCGTGTCACTGCCAGAGCCATTCGTCATTGCTGTGATGACCGCCACGCGCCAAGATTCGAGCCGCCGCACTCCAACGCCTACAAGTACCCTTGCCGCTGATGGAGAGCCCTATCCTCTTCCTCCTTTCCCCTAATTTCTTCCCGAGTTGAACACTAGCCTGCAGGTGCTCCACCATCCAGCCATTCACGAGCACGCCTTGCCTAGGTGAGACCACCATTGGAACCGCCATGGTCTTCTAGCTCTTTTGCCCCAATCAACGCAAGCCGGTGAAGCCCTAGATGCCACACTTGCTACCTTCTGCCCGACTCTGGCCACCGCCCTTGACGTTGAATCTGGCCTCCCCATCCCTTGTCGTCACCTTCATCATGACCCCGGTGAGCTCCTGACCATGCCAGTGCTCCCCATAGTAGCCCTCTTCCTTTGTAGCATGTCCGTGTTGAGCAGCACCGTGCGTCCTCGCAGATAAGCGTCATCGACCAAGCTCCGGTGGCCATTTCTCAGTGGCACCGCCATGTTTCTGGTTCGCCTCGCCACACTGAGTCGAACGAGTACCCTAGAGCAGCCTTGCAAGTCCCCCAATCACTGTCCCTCTGCCCGACCTAGGAGAAATCCCCTCGATGGACGTCATCATGATGTTGGTAGGCGTGGGTAGCCCAGTCAAACCTAGGCTGGATCCCACCCTGCACGCGTGGAGGATGAGGTGTCCCTGGGGCCCTTCGGTTAGCCACTGTTTCTAGGTATTGCGCCGGTGTAAAAAGTTTTCCAGATTTGTTTTAATTTCAAAAAATGTATTAAAGGTTGTAAATTCAATATCTAACTATCTATATATCAGAAAAATATGTATAATATATGAAAATGTTTAGAAAAGTAAGATCTACATATTTGAATCAAATCATGCATTGTTAAGAAATTTTAATTACAAGTTTAATTAGAAGAACAAAATGAACCCCCGCAGGTGATTCGGAGGTTCTCCCTGAATTAGGGTTTGCACCCCTCGGGCCCCATTTGAATTCCCAAACATGCCTTAGGGTTTCATTTGAATACAATTTAACTTGTCATATCATCATTATTGTTTGAGCATTGCATCGATGTCATGTGTTGATTGTTTCCCTTTCTTTCTGGTGTTCTTCTTCCCAGTAGAATTTGAGAACAAGTTCAAGATCGGAGTCTGAGATCAACACCATCGAAGATCGAAGATCAATACTTGACAAGCTATAATCAAGTAAAGTATAAGGTGTCCGAAGATCTGCTTATTGGTTATCAACAGGAAAAGGCAAGCATAACCCCACTATTATATAATCCTATGATTTTGAAAGCATTTCAATTATTTCCATGTTGCATATGATTCTACTGTGGTCTTTTACTAATAGATAGAGTATCCTATTTGTTGCATTACTCCATTTGAGCTTATATTACCTAATCCACTGCTCCTAGCATAACTAGGTTTGGCTTGTGTGCACTACTAGAACTTATATATGTGTTCTTCTTAGGCATGCTTAGTTGTTAGTGTTGGTTCCTCCTAATGATGTATTAGGTGCAGAGAATCTAGTATGAAAGGAGAATATGATGAGATGAGATCCGTGGTGAAGTGAGGAAAATATGCTAAGACTTGTACAGGAGGCCACGACAGGATGTGATTTTTGTAGTCCCATGCTCGCCACCACTAGGACCCGAGTTCTTCCCTTTGGAACCGAGACGAGCGTATAACCACACGGGGCTAGAAAACCCCTCGACTCACTAACTTGCCTAGTAGATTCCATGAGTCACATAGTTCGGGCGTTCCATTTGACATATGCATCTTGGTTGTTCTTGAAGGCGGTGAAGGAGGTGCATCATAATAGGTAGGTAAGCATGGACCGGGTTGCTTGGGTAGATAGCACCCCTGATAAATCAACCCTTCCTCACAACTCTAGGGGACATCTTTAGGATTTTACCTGTTATGGTGGAACCCTCCTTAGGGGGTGATGCATGGTCTCGATGAAAGCAAGGTAAAGGTAAAGGTCGTGGTCAACCACCCTTTTCCAGCCTTCCAAGAAAGAGGGCTAATCTATAGTGGCATTAAGAGTTGGTTGGTATGTGTGGGTAAAGTTGTACACCCCCATAGGGTTAAATCTTTTCGAAAAGTCCCAGGATCTCAAACATGAATGTCATATTTGAGTGGGAGTGTCATTCTAGGATATGTGGACGACATATGTGAATGATGTGATTGGTGTTGATAATATTTAAGTTAGATAAATAAGGATGAAGTTGAAGTTATTAAACAATAAGATCTATCAGGATAGATTGATGAGTTTAATAAACACTAAATGTCGAATGCTGAAAGATGTTCAGAATGTCCTAAGCAAGATTCTAAAGAAATTTAGAATGGAACAAGGTGAGAAAGTAGTTCTTACTATATGAAGCATTGAGCTTGTATTGCAACTATGGTTGAAAGAAAGAGATGTGTTGCATCTCATATGCCTCAGTCATAGGTTCTTCCATATAACCATGTTGTATACTCGACGTAATGTGACCCAAAGTTCTGGTTGGTAGGACAAAGTCTTAACAGTAAGAACATGTCTTTAAGTGATTCCTGAGTTGATCACTGAACCAGAATTAAGTTTGTACCTAAATGGCAAGAAGCAATGTAAGTGGCATAGTTGCATTTCATGCACTAGGATCTACATAGATATAGAAGTATAAAGGTTGCATCTGATGTGATGTATAATGTTATGGCGGGGCTAGTTCGCTTTTAACGTAGAATGATGTGTCCCAGGGCCTAGTGCCCATGAGAAAGCCCTCGAGGTTGATCTAACGTCACTGTAAGCTCCTGGAATCCGGCCTCGTTCTGCTGCCATGACTATAGTATATACACAAAGGATAGCAAAGTGTATTTCGAAGTTTAGATGACAACAGTGAAAATGACCGTCATCATAAACACTAGAAACAAAAATCTCACTTTGTTGCCAAACAAATGCTTCGACCCATTATAAGATAATGGTGTGAATGTCAAAATTAGAAGACATTAACGATTTGCAAAAGACATAATGATCTGGTAAAACAGAACATGGACATGATGTTTCCCATGAGCATGCATGATTTGTAAATGCATATGGAATATGGTTTATATGAGTAAAATGCAAGTTAGGTTATTTGTACTCTAGTGAAAGTGGGAGACTAAAGGAGATATGCCCTTGAGGCAAATAATAAATAGGTTTTTATTGTCATATCTCAATTAGTTTATAATAGTTTCATATTGTGCTATAACTGTGCCAAGTAGAAACATTGGTACAGGTGTGGTATGAAACAACCAAGTCCCTGGTAGCCTCTATTCATACTAGTTTGTTGGTCAAGAAGATGATCTGGGTTTCAAGATCATGGGCATTTATGTTGACTGACAACGAGATCATATCATTGGAGAATGATGTGGTTGGACATTCCTCGAAGGATTGCAACACGATCAAGTCATATAGTTCATTGTTGCAACAGCTATACCTAGACTCCTTCTCCTTAGACCGTGAGCTCATATTACTCACTGTTTCCCTAGGATGCTTAGACTGCATCAACCGTCATCTGGTAATACAGTGGCCATAAAGGTGTATGTTGGGTATTCCGAAGGAACAGTAGATGACATGTGACTGCAAGACCGGGATTTGTTCACCCACATGACGGGTAAAGATACATACGGTCGGCTTGGTGAGATTACATCTATAAATGTTGCAACATGTGACTAGGTCACGGAGATGTAATATCATGGTAACAAGAAAACAGAACTTGTTGTGAACGAGATTGAAGAAAGGTATGGGATACCAATGAACGGATCTCGGACAAGTTGTATCGAGAAACAAAAGGAAGAGGATGCTACATTTAGATGGTTCAAACAACATTGTCATCAGGAATGCATAGGGGTCACATGGACATCCCTGGTCCCTCTGTTGATCATTAATACAGATCATGTATAGAGCATTCCTGATCCGTGAGAGGATACACTTAAGGGTACGATGAGAGCGATCATTCGCAAGATGGAATCATAGTAGAGAAAGAGAGAAATCCGGAATCATTCCGCAGAGAGATCCGAAGTTGTTCGGAGAAAGAATAAAGGACCGGAATCATTCCGGGAAAGATCCGAAGTCGTTCGAAGGAAATTGAAAGGGAACCGAAAGGTGTTTCGGGTCAAGACGGATTTTTTAATATGTATTTACGTATTAATTAGTGTAATTAATATTAAATATAATATTAAAATCTAATTTGAAGGGTTATTCTACTAATGGGCCAAACTTCCTAGTGAATAAAGGCCCATGAGGGAAAACCGGAGGAGGGAAGGGCCAAGGGCCAAAGGGCCAAGGCCCAGGCGCCTTAAGGGGGCCCACCCGGCCAGCCTAGGGCTGTGCATGGGGTGGGGCCCACCCCAGGCCGGCTGGCCCATGAAGGCCCATGCGCCTCCCCCCTCTCCCTTGTTTCGTCCCACATGGGAAACCCAAAGGGGAGGGCGCACCCCCTCCCCCTATATAAAGGGGTGCCCATGGGTGGGATGAGACACACCAATATTTGGAGAAGTCCTTTGGTTGACTTCCTCCTTCTCTCTCTCCCTCTATACCTCGTGACCATGGCCCCAAGTCTAGGCTGTGCGATCGAGGCACACCTGCAGTACGCTGTTGCGCTGCAGGGATTCCTAGCCGGATATCAACTTCTGCACTCCCGGCGGGATCGGGGAGCCGGAGTTCTCATCGTGCACCAGATGTGTATGAAGACGCGAGTTGCAACACTCAGGGCGCTTAAATGTCGTGAGCCGGAGCTGTTGCACGATGAAGATGATGAAGATCAAGAAGGAGCAAGGGGTGACCTGCGAGGAGCTTCGCGACCTTGAGGTCGGCTACGAGTACAACTACTTCAACCATGTTCCCCGCGGAACATTAACCGCGTACGGTCTACAAGGGTATGTATTCTATACGCTCCGGCCGTTACCGCATTACTACATAGATAGATCCTATGCAGTTTTGGGGGTTACATCATAGGGAAATTTTTGTTTTCCGCACCGATCCCCAACATGATCAACTTCGAGTTTCCAAGAAACAAATAAAAAAGGAAGAGAGAAGTGGAACAAAATATGAGAGCTATGCCTTATGACTCCCCACTTTTGAAGTTTGAGAAAGCCATGCTAGTTAGTAGTAAATATTGACATATTATATTGGTGGAGTGAGTCTTTGTATTGAAGTAAGATTTTTGTTTGCATGGGTACTTAATTGGTACGTTTTGTTCCAGCTCTCGTAATTAACTAAGTCTTGCCTAAAAATTGCTAAACAATTGTAATAAGAAAAAGTCTCACAATTGAAGGCTTGGGTGTTGTAGTGCTTAGTCTTGAAGGTTTATTTCTAGAGACATTCAACACCACTGAAAATATTGATTGACTTGATAACTCTCTTTGAAAATATTTGTTCGATTGAATTAATGTTTAGCGTTTTTTGTGAGCATGCCAAAGTTTGACTTGTTAATCATAAGAATGGTATAGCTTTATGCGTGTCAAACTTCATGGGATGCCAACAACTCCGCTGGCCTACGAACGATCTTCATGGAGGAAACTCCTAGATTTTGGCTATGAGTTTATTAAACACTTGTAAAAGCAATGCTATAGTGGGTAAGATTCTTGGCACTCCCGGGTAGCTGTAATCATGATGGAATCACTCCTATGGCTATTATGAGAAATCATTATGAAAAAGGATCAAAACCTTAGTGATGCCACGAGTGTCCATCACAGCCGGATAAACTAATATTTTTTTGGCATGCTCTCAATTACTTAAAAAATGAAATTCTTGAAGGACAATAAGTCTTAATTTATTGATGTGGGATAATTGAGATACTCTAGTGTATATGCTTTTCATGACAACTCTCACACTCTTAATTTACATGATTATACTTTACTATTCAAAGGCAAGCCTATGAGTTGATTACTTGACGTGGAATAAAGTTTACTCATTTGAATCATCCATGTTTACAATAATTTTGCTGCACTATAAGGATGCATGAAACCCGTATGATATGCTTTCCATTACTCTATCTATGGTGGATTTTTTCAAATTTATGAAGTGGAGGAAACATGAGACTACTAATCATGAGTAAGATCACCATCTCGTTATTTCAGTTTAAATGCTGATTTCCTTTTTGATTTTGGTTTTCTTGCTCGGGGACGATCAAGTTTAAGCTTGGGGAGGTTGATGGCTCTGAAATACAGCCATCTACGTCCATATTTAAACTGGATATTACTCATATTCTTGATGAAATGTCTCTCTAAACCCTGCCACTAATGCTAATATTCAGAGGGTTATGCAATCCTTTTTTTATATATTTCCTGTGCAGATAATGTCGTTTAAAGGAGGGAATCACTACATTAAAGTCAAAGATACGAGATTTCCAACAACCAGAAGAAACAAGGAGTCATACAACGGAGGCAGACGCTTTAACGAGCAACTATATGACTAGAGCAAAAATTCCGGTCGTATAGTTGGCGCCGCCACCGTTAGGTCAAACAGAATAACTTTCGTGAAGGGACCCCTATATAAAGAAGCCTCAGGCAACGAGAAAACAAGCCAGACCTCGCCAAAAAGTCTCTGCCATAGATCACTAGCCGCCTCCAGATCTCCAAACCCTTCTCCATCTCCATAGCCATATTCCACCACTTGTAATAGTAGATCTCTTCTCCGATTGGCGACATTGTAAGACTATTGCTATCAATCTTATGATTTTCATTACAATATTTGTGATTGTTGATCTCATCTCTATGTGTGAGTAATTCTCCTTGGGCTAAGGGCTTCGGCCTAGCCATGTAGCAATTGTGCATGTTATTTATCATAGATGGGATCGTGTATTAGTTTGTATGACATGATGATTATTGTATCCTCTCTTGCCTCAATCCAAGGACTTGTCAGGTACCCAAGACCCCGAGGGTTGAGCCAGGTATAGGGAGTATGAGTGATGACTGATCTGTAGGTTGGGAACCCTAGTGACAGAATGGTAGTACGGCTGTATGTGAGGGATTTGCTTGGGATTAACGGTGACATCACTATGCATATCATTAGTTCTCTTTCTTCTATGGATGAGACTAATAGGTTATTGCTATAAGCGGTTGCGGAGGCAATAGCAATTATGGATGTACCGCCCACATATAATTTATCTTGCTCTAACAAGTACACGCATGCTTTATTTCTAACTTTTATTTCCATCAGATGTTTTGCACAGCTACACTTGAAACCGAACGCCCTAGGCCCTCTCTCTCCACCATCGACAACAAAAAAAGGCGCAAGTTATTGGTCCGGTAAAAACACAAAAGGAATTCAAAAACTCTCGAAGGTCCATTAAAGTAACTTCACTACGCATTCGCTTCCCGAGGATTCGGTAACCTATGTCTACTAGGGAAAAAGAAGCTATACTACATCCATAATCCGGATTGAAGGTATCAATGGTACGGGCGGGCCTTGCCCATACCGATTGTCATTAAGCTCTCTAACACCTAGGATTGACTCCCCAATTAATTGGTCGTGTGGACTTCCTGAAAAACCTTCATTATGACTCCTGATTTTGTATTAAAAACCGTAATTTCCTACACAACACAATTCAAAGCAAGGTTTTGCATATCTTTGCAATTATTAGTCATTAGTGGCAAGGATTGAGAGTTTCTTGTCAATTTCTTGAATTAAAACAATGTTTAAACACGGTGGAAGATGTCTAATTTTGGAGCCATCAACGACCTATCCGGGGTCGGTCTTCCCTGCAGGGTTTTGTCTTCTTCTTCCTAGGCATGCAAGGACTACGAGTGTGCCCTTGGGCGTGGCCCGACTCACCTGAGCCCTGTCGGGGAACCCGGGCAGGTCGGACCTTGGCAGCGGTGCGGGATGAGGTCCGGAAGTGCTCCTAATGAGGCGGTAGCCACGGGCTCCCCTCATGAGGCCTCATGTCCGCCTCTCCCCCACAGGGAGGGGTAGTAGCCCAGTTGGTGGGCCTTTCGTCCGTAGGATCATGTACCCTAGGTACCAGGACTCCGACAACCACTGAATTCCTTATAATTCTTTTGTTTCTTCTTTCTCGAGGGCGATCAAGATTTGAGATTTGGGGACGTTGATGGCTCCAAAAAAGCCATCTTCCACCATGTTTAAACATTGTTTTTAGTCTAGAAATTGACAAGAAACTCTCTATCCTTGCCACTAATGACTAATAATTGCAAAGATATGCAAACCATTGCTTTGATTTGTGTTGTGCAGGAAATCACGCTTTTTAATGCCAAATCTGGAGTCATAATGAAGGTTTTTGAGGAAGTCCACATGACCAAGTAATTGTGGGCAAAATTCCAGGTGACAATAGTCGTAACGATCACTGGTACAGGCAGGGCCCGCCCATACCATGTGGGGCGACTCCGTCTCATCAAACCCTACAACTTTCGTGAAGACGCCTATATATTTTGACGTCTCAACCGCCGCGAAGAAGGCCGCCATTCTCAGATTGCATCACAACACCACCAAAGGAGATCCACACCATTGTTCATCCCTTCCATCTTCCATCCCCTCCATTAGACATAGTCATTACTTTGTACTTTAGATCTCCTTGTGATTCGGTGACCATTAAGAATATTTGATTTCAATCTAAGTATTTTGCACAATGTTTTCTATCCTTGATCTTATTGTTATGAGTGAGTAGTCCTCACGGGCTGCGGGTTGGGGAGAAACCTCGCAGTGATTATGTGCATCTAATCCATGGGAGCATTGAGTATTGTTTGCAATAGAGATTTGTATCTTTTGTTTCTTTTTCTCCTGTCTCGATCTTTGGACTTGTAGGTACCCAAGACCTCGAGATTGATAAAGGCTTGAGGTGAGATACTTGGCTAGCAGCGATCTCATAGGAACCCAGTGATAGAAAGGGTAGTACGGTCTTCGCTTAGTGACCCATTTGGGATAACAACAGCATCACCACTTAATGCCTTGATCTGTGTTTTACATTTAATAATCATTTGTAGCCCATTGCTTCGTGGTGCACTCGGTTGTAATAAAATTCTATTGATATGTCTGCTACGTCACAGGGGCTCTAGTATATTAGGATGTGTTTCCCACGAGAGATTATCCCTATTAAAATATTACACATGACTATGCTTACTATTATCTTTTATCCCATATGATGTGCAGCTGCAGGTGGATCTTCAACCCTGGTCTATCTCCATCCATTGAATCAACCCACTATAAAATTAAACTAGATTGGTCTGGTAAACAAAGGTAAAACAAAGAAACAAAGTCTTGTAGACGTGTCCTTTTTATTTCCTTTTATCATTCCTTTCCAAGGTTTGATTAAACCTAGGTCTACTAGGGAAAACAATATTATACTACATCCATGAATCTAGATCAAAGGTATCATCGGGCTTCATTGAAGTCTCCTTCCATTCACCATGCCAGCAGGCCCATTTGTCATGGTCCTGGGCCAATCGAATCCTCATTCTAGGCATACCCTGATTTTCATATCCCCATCGTCAAGTTATTGAGTAAGCAAGTTCTCTGAACTACTGTTTTTCCAAGGATCCGTACTGGATACCCCTGAACTAGTTGGTTGAGCTCAAACAACAACTTAGAGAGTTGTAAGATAAAAGTTCTATCCAACTCAGTTCTCCTTAAAGGGATGTCTAGTTTTGTTCGTGCTGAAGAAAGATAGTATTTCCTTCATGGATATGTTAACTTCCCTCACCTTTGATTTGATTTGGGTTATCGTCAAATCAAACTCAGTCCCAAGGACTATCTTGATGATGTTTCTACTCGTGATGTTTCACTTGAGTACATTGATATGTTGCAAACGTATCTATAATTTTTTATGTTCCATGCTTGTTTTATATCTACTTTCTTATGTTTTGTCCACACTTTGGAGTATTTTTACACATTTTCTGGAACTAACCTATTAACAAGATGCCACAGTGTCAGTTGCCTATTTTCTGCTATTTTTGGTTTCGAAAAAACTAGTAAGGAAATATTCTCGGAATTGGACCAGACAAAAGCCCAAGTCAATATTTCACTAGAAGGAACACGAAGTCCAGAGGGGAGACGAAGAGGGGAACCAGGCCAGCCACACCTGGTGGTGGCACGGTCAGCCCTAGCCACGCCACCAGGGGTGTGGGCCCCCTGGCACTCCACTGACCTTGCCCCTTCGCCTATATATTGCCCTCGGGACGAAAACCCTAAGTACCTGATCAAAATTCCATGAAAGAGTCTGTAGCCGCCATCATCTCCGTCCCTAGATCGGGAGGGATCTGAAGCTATTCCTAGCACCCTACCAGAGGGGAGAGATCACCCTAGAGGCCTTCTTCATCACCATTCCTACCTCCGGTGTGATGCGTCAGTAGTTCATCCCTGGACTACGGGTCCATGTAGTAGCTAGATGGTTGGTTCTCCTCCTTTGTGCTACCATGTTTAGATCTTGTGAGCTCTGTTCATGATCAAGATCATCTATTTGTAATCCTACATGTTGTGTTTGCGAGGATCCGATGGATATTCAGATGCTATTTCAGATTGATTATTGATTCTATCATGTCCTTGTCATTTGTGATCTTGCATGCTCTCCGTTGTTAGTATCTATCTTGGCCGAATAGATGCTAGCAACTCCAAGAGGGAGTATTTATGCTCGATAGTGGGTTCATGTCTCTAGGAATCTGGGGAAGTGACGGAAATCTCTAAGGTACTAGATGTGTTGTTGCTACTAGGGAGAAAACAGCAATCCTTTGTTCATAGAACAATCGTATTGTTTACTTTACACACTTTGTTAAATGCAATTATCTGTTTCTTGCAACTTAATACTGGAGGGGATTCGGATGATAACCTGAAGGTGGATTATTAGTCCTAGATGCAGTTGGATTATGGTCTATGTATAATGTTCTAATGCCCAATCAAATCTCATAGGAATCAAGATGATTAGTATATGCATGTATGCTTTCTCGATGTTTGCCAATTGCCCCGCTGTAATTTGTTCACCCAACATGTCATCTATCTTAAGGGCAATCACCACTAGTGAACTATGGACCTCGGTCCATTCTTTTACCATCAATCTACAATCTATTTACTGTTTTATGTTTACTCTCTGCAAAGCAATTACTATCTTCCACACAATATGTTTAATCCTTTGCTTTCAGCAAAACCGGTGAGATTGACAACCCCACTGTAAGTTGGGGGCAAAGTTTTGTGATTGTGTTGTGTAGGATTCCAAGTTGGAAACAACACCTTGGAGGAGTTTCCTTTCTCCTACTGGTTCGATAACCTTGGTTTCATAACTGAGGGAAAACTTGTTGTTGTCCTCATCATACCTTCCACTTGGGGTTCCCCAACAAGCTCTACATATTGAGCAAGCAAGAATTTTTCTGGCGCCATTGTCGGGGAGTCAAGGACATCTTCACAAGGGGAGTCCCTCATAACCAAACTCTTTACTTTGTTTTATTTGTTTTGCTTAGTTTATTTTCTGCTTTGTTTGCTTGTTTCTTTATCAAAAACACAAAAAAATAGTTGTACTAGTTTGCTTCTTTATATTAAAAACACAAAAAAATATTATTAGCTCCTATCTTAAGTTGCCATTATGTCTAGCATTGCTCAAATCACTATGTCACCTGAGGAAATTTTTTATTCTTCTGCCCCAGGTTGTTATCCAACTTTCCTTAGTTCAACACTTTTCTATTTGAGCAACAAAACGTCTTTGAAAAAATTGGTTTTTACCTGCTGGTTTGTTTTGACAGATTTTTGCCATTATTTGCATTTGCCTCTTAATCTCTTTCTCTTTGAGTTCTGTTTGAGTTCTCTTTGACCATTTGAACTTTTTAAAGGAAGTTCTACAGTAGCTTGTGTTTTAATGGAAGTTTTACTTGTGTTGAAACTGAACCAAAAGACTTATTATCTTGAGTGCACTAATGTTGCTAATGAAGATTGTGTGAAGTTTTGTATGAAGGAAAATGTTAAGTGTAGGGAAGAGCAATGTGATAAGATGAAGTATGGACAAAAGCTTAAGCTTGGGGATGCCACCCGTGTCACCCCAAGAAATATCCAAGAAGTACAAGCGTCAAAGCTTGGGGATGCCCAAGGCATCCCCTTCTTCATCAATAAAAATCTTAGGTTTCTTCCAAACACTTCATTTTTCTTGTTTCATGCACAGTTGTATTGTTCTTGGAGCGTCTTCATTTTTATTTTGGTTTTTTTTTGCTTAGTTTGCTTGAATAAATTGGTTGGACCCCCTCATTCATACATTAGTTTTCAAATAAGTTGGTTTGGATTGGAAAAGAGTATGAAAAGTTCATGCTTATGTGGTAAAAAGGAGCTTGTTTTTGACTGTGGCCTATGCTTTGTCATGTCATGCTTGATATTGTTTTGGCTTTATGCTTAGTGATTTTTGTTGTAGCATGACATGTTATAAAAAATTGAGATTGCTTAATGTGCCTTGAAAGAATCATGCGTTGTTTTAGCATATTAAAGCATAGTATTGTGGCATTCTCCTTTGATGCTTTATTTGGGTTGACTTGGCGCATACTCACACCATGTTAAGACTATACCAAGTCACCATAGCCTCTATGATCCTTTAGTTTTTGACTTGTAATATCACTGTATGCTTTAATTAATGATGTTTTGTCACTTTGCATGATTATGGCCATTATTGCTCTCTTAGTTGGTCGCTCCCAGTATTTCACTAGCCTCCATACCAAGTATGAGTTCCACTCATGCATCCAACTCCAAATAAAACCAAGTTATTCCAAAGAGTCCACCATACCTACCTATTAGCATTTGCTATTCCAAGTATATTCATGTTTCTATCTACCTTTCGAATTAAAGTTGTTATGTGAAAATTACTGATTAAAGCTCTCACGAACTTGATGGCACACTTTACTTTTCTTGCCCCTAATAAAATTGAACCATTGTGTCATCTATGTTCTATATGCTTGCACTTATACGTTGGGATTAGTAGAACCATGCTGTCATGGGGAACGCTTTCAACATTGCAGTTGTACATTGTACCCAGTTGATATCATGCTCTTTTGTTTATGGATGTCGTCGGTGTGAAATGAAAGGGGAGCTTGTAAGTCCATGGAGTTATGTATGTGTGTTAGAGAAACTCCTGGGCGGCTGGTCTAATCCATGCCTAATCATGGTGGAAACGTGCAGCGTAACCATAATGAGCAATCTATGAAGCATTCTTCTTATAAAAAAAGAGATAGAGATTGAGAAAAAAAGATGAGAAAAGAGTAAAGTTAGAAAAAAGCACCATTTTCCCATGGTAAATAAGAAGATGTTGAGATGCTTATTGTCTGCTTTCCTTGTCATTTTGAAATGGGGATTCTTCCATATCATCGGGCAAGGGGTACCCCGTTGGCGGTTCTCTATGATACACATGTACTTACTATGACAAGAACTTATCGGTAACTAAACTTGAGTAGCATGAGGAGCGGCCCTCGTATTCAAGGGACATGAGATTGCCAACTTATACTTTGTCAAGCATATACTCCATAGTTTGTTCACTTTAACCTTAATCACTTCAAGATGCTTATGACAGGGGCAATGAGAGCTAAAAGCTAATAAGTACCATAATTTTTGGAAGCTCTTTATGAGACTTGAATCCATGCTTCCTTCTATGAAGGCCTTTCTTTTACTTTTATGTTGAGTCTCCATCTTCTATCTTTATGCACCTATTAAGAGAGCATAGTGGCCATTCTTAGTTTAATGTGCATTGTCCCAAGACTTGTTGATTGATGCATAACTTTGATATTGCTTGTTCTTAAACTATTTGTATCTAGTCACCCTTATGAACTTTGAAGGTGTCCTATGCATTTATGTTTTGCTACAATATGAGGGACAAGCTGAATACCATTCTCATTATGTTTTCTTTATGTGAAACAAGCAAACGTCTTTCAAAGCATTGTTATTCATGAATCTTTTGTGTTGTAACTTTTCATGTTATGACATATTTTTTATGTCTTATTGTTAGAATTATATCTTTCATGCTATGTTAAAGTACTATGATCCTAGCTATCAACGTTTTATGAATGCGTTGATCAAGATTGTGATGGTGCATGTCACCTCAAAAATTATTCTTTTCTTTTTATCACTTACCTACTTGAGGACGAGCAGGAGTTAAGCTTGGGGATGTTGATACGTTGCAAACGTATCTATAATTTTTGATGTTCCATGCTTGTTTTATATCTACTTTCTTATGTTTTGTCCACACTTTGGAGTATTTTTACACATTTTTTGGAACTAACCTATTAACAAGATGCCACAGTGCCAGTTGCCTGTTTTCTGCTGTTTTTGGTTTTAGAAAAGCTAGTAAGGATATATTCTCGGAATTGGACCGGACAAAATCCCAAGTCAATATTTCACCAAGAAGGAACACAGAGTCCAGAGGGGAGACAAAGAGGGGAACCAGTCCAGAGTTCAGATTGATTATTGATTCTATCATGTCTTTGTCATTTGTGATCTTGCATGCTCTATGTTGTTAGTAGCTATCTTGGCCGAATAGATGCTAGCAACTCCAAGAGGGAGTATTTATGCTCGATAGTGGGTTCATGTCTCTAGGAATCTGGGGAAGTGACAGAAATCTCTAAGGTACTAGATGTGTTGTTGCTACTAGGGAGAAAACAACAATCCTTTGTTCATAGAACAATCGTATTATTTACTTTACACACTTTGCTTAATGCAATTATCTGTTGCTTGCAACTTAATACTGGAGGGGGTTTGGATGATAACCTGAAGGTGGATTATTAGTCATAGATGCAGTTGGATTACGGTCTATGTATAATGTTGTAATGCCCAATCAAATCTCATAGGAATCAAGATGATTAGTCTATGCATGTATGCTTTCTCGATGTTTGTCAATTGCTCCGCTGTAATTTGTTCACCCAACATGTCATCTATCTTAAGGAGAATCACCACTTGAACTATTGACCCCGGTCCATTTTTTACCATCAATCTACAATCTATTTATTGTTTTCGGTTTACTCTCTGCAAAGCAATTACTATCTTCCACACAATACGTTTAATCCTTTGTTTTCAGCAAAACCGATGAGATTGACAACCTCACTGTAAGTTGGGGGCAAAGTTCTGTGATTGTGTTGTGCAGGATTCCAAGTTGGAAACAACACCTTGGAGGTGTTTCCTTGCTCCTACTGGTTCAATAACCTTGGTTTCATAACTGAGGGAAAACTTGTTGCTGTGCTCATCATTCCTTCCTCTTGGGGTTCCCAACGAGCTCTACATATTGAGCAAGCATACATCTTCATGTCCCTTGGTCTAACCAATATTTTTGCCTTGTTCATGCAACATATGAGTCCATTTTCTTGGAGTATCTCGATAAGTTTATTGTTGAGCCCATCAATGATATCCTTATTAAAACCAACTATCTGTCAACTTGGAACCTTCTCATCTTGTTTCCTCCATTACCATGACGTGTTTCATGTTCGTCATCTCAGAGTTGTTCAGAACACTCCATTCATGAGCTGACCATGAGATACTCGGTGTCTTGTTTAGTGTGTTTCCCTCATATCCTTAGTGTAACCATGTTCCCTTCTTCCTTCCTACCTTAGAAATATTGGGCTGAGATTCTCATAAGGGGGATAGATCTGTAACACCCGAGCTTTAGTTAATCTGTAATTAGGGTTTTTTTGTGCATTCATGAGCATCATTATTTTTGCTAAGACAAAATGCAAATAAGGAAGAAATGCAAAACCCTAAAAACCTAATCATCTCTCTCTCTTTGAAAACCTCTCAAATGGTTTTGATATTTTGAAAAAGTACCAAAATGTACGGAGCCCAAATTGGTATAAAGGGCACCTAAATATTTTTAGCCCATTTTGACATATCTAGTGTTTTTGAGTTACTCAAAAACAATTTTCAAATGAAATTGTGAAAGAGAAATGGAGAGATAAATAGAAAAATTGTTTTGCTAAAAAATAAGACAGAAGAACTTCTTAGGCCGCAGCCCAGCTCTCTCCCTCCTATCTCCCGCTCAGTTCGCCACATAGCGGCCCAAACCAGCCCAGTACCGGCCCGATACCGCTTCACGGTTCTTTCTCGTTTTCTTCTTCCTCTCGATAGAAGGACGAGGAGGAGGAGTAGTTGCGTGTCACTGCTAGAACCATTCTTCATTGCTGTGATGACCGCCACACGCCAAGATTCGAGCCGCCGCCCTCCAACGCCTACAAGTACCCCTACCGCCGATGGAGAGCCCTATCCTCTTCCTCCTTTCCCCTAATTTCTTCCCGAGTTGAACACTAGCCTGCAGGTGCTCCGCCATCCAGCCATTCACGAGCATGCCTCGCCTAGGTGAGACCACCATTGGAACCACCATGGTCTTCTAGCTCTTTTGCCCCAATCAACGCAAGCCAGCGAAGCCCTAGATGCCACACTTGCTACCTTATGCCCGACTCTGGCCACCGCCCTTGCCGTTGAATCTGGCCTCCCCATCCCTTGTCATCACCTTCATCATGATCCTGGTGAGCTCCTGACCATGCTAGTGCTCCCCATAGTCGCTCTCTTCCTTTGTAGCATGCCCGTGTTGAGCAGCACCGTGCATCGTCGCAGATAAGCGTCATCGACCAAGCTCCGGTGGCCATTTCTCAGCGGCACCGCCATGTTTCTGGTCCGCCTCGCCATGCTGAGTCGAACGAGTACCCTAGAGCAGCCTTGCAAGTCCCCCAATCACTTTCCCTCTGCCCGACCTGGGAGAAATCCCCTCGATGACGTCGTGCTGACGTCATCATGACGTTGGTAGGCGTGGGTAGCCCAGTCAAACCTAGGCTGGATCCCACCCTGCACGCGTGGAGGATGAGGTGGCCCAAGGGCCCTTCGGTTAGCCACCATTTCTAGGTATTGCCCCGGTGTAAAAAGTTTTTCAGATTTGTTTTAATTTCAAAAAATGTATTAAAGGTTGTAAATTCAATATCTAACTATCTATAAATCAGAAAAATATGTATAATATATGAAAATGTTCAGAAAAGTAAGATCTACATCTTTGAATCAAATCATGCATTGTTAAGAAATTTTAATTACAAGTTTAATTGGAAGAACAAAATGAACCCCCACAGGTGATTCAGAGGTTCTCCCTGAATTAGGGTTTGCACCCCTCGGGCCCCATTTGAATTCCCAAGCATGCCTTAGGGTTTCATTTCAATACAATTTAACTTGCCATATTATCATTATTGTTTGAGCATTGCATCGATGTCATGTGTTGATTGTTTCCCTTTCTTTCTGGTGTTCTTCTTCTTCCGAGTAGAATTTGAGAACAAGTTCAAGATCGGAGTCTGAGATCAACACCATCGAAGATCGAAGATCAATACTTGACAAGCTATAATCAAGTAAAGTACAAGGTGTCCGAAGATCTGCTTATTGGTTATCAACAGGAAAAGGCAAGCATAACCCCACTATTATATAATCCTATGATTTTGAAAGCATTTCAATTATTGCCATGTTGCATATGATTCTACTGTGGTCTTTTACTAATAGATAGAGTATCCTATTTGTTGCATTACTCCATTTGAGCTTATATTACCTAATCCACTGCTCCTAGCATAACTAGGTTTGGCTTGTGTGCACTACTAGAACTTATATATGTGTTCTTCTTAGGCATGCTTAGTTGTTAGTGTTGGTTCCTCCTAATGATGTATTGGGTGTAGAGAATCTAGTATGAAAGGAGAATATGATGAGATGCGATCCGTGGTGAAGTGAGGTAAATATGCTAAGACTTGTACAGGAGGCCACGGCAGGATGTGGTTTTTGTAGTCCCATGCTCACCACCACTAGGACCCAAGTTCTTCCCTTTGGAATCGAGACGAGCGTATAACCACACGGGGCTAGAAAACCCCTCGACTCACTAACTTGCCTAGTAGATTCCATGAGTCACATAGTTCGGGCGTTCCATTTGACATATGCATCTTGGTTGTTCTTGAAGGCGGTGAAGGAGGTGCATCATAATAGGTAGGTAAGCATGGACCGGGTTGCTTGGGGTAGATAGCACCCCTAATAAACCAACCCTTCCTCACAACTCTAGGGGACATCTTCAGGATTTGACCTATTATGGCGGAACCCTTCTTAGGGGGTGATGCATGGTCTCGATGAAAGCAAGGTAAAGGTTGTGGTCAACCACCCTCTTCCAGCCTTCCAAGAAAGAGGGCTAATCTATAGTGGCATTAAGAGTCGGTTGGTATGTGTGGGTAAAGTTGTACACCCCCATATGGTTAAATCTTTTCGAAAAGTCGTGTTCACGGTTATGAACGCTTGGTGATCGAATTCTAAGATCATAGAGAACATGAACCTAATCATAAAACTTGGTAGGTCAACATGTGCTTAAGGATTCTTCCTTAGGGTACGAGGGGATGATCCTAGTTGGTAAGTGATGAGAATTATTTGTTGGATATCAAAGATATGATCAATACTTTGGAGATGTCACTCTCTTATCCCCTTTTAAAATATTCGGACTAGACGAGATTATTCTCCCTCTCATGTTTTACAAACAAATATGGATTTATGCAAAAATAGCTCCACCAGCCATAAGTCTTGCCGAGTACACCCTGTACCCACCCTTGCTTTGTTGATACTTTTGTAGAAGAGTAAATGTTGACCTGAAGAAGAGTTCTGTACGACATCGACACCGACGAGTAGCTTGGGGTCCCCGGTCGGTAGCCTAGAATCTATGGGCTGGGACCTCATCGTTATGCTTTTGGCCTCTTAGGCCATTTGTTAAGTTTGATATACTTAATATCATAATTTTCCTTTCGTTGTTTTATGTTGATGGTCAGTGACCTCTACTTGTAGTATTTTGGTTCTCCGCTTAGTTATGAGGAGCTTGTTGTAATAATTTTTGTGTCGTTGGGTCACTATTGTGTTACCGATTCTTCACTTGATATCCTTGAACTCTAGGTTAAGCTTATGTCAGACTTAGGTCTGGGATTTATCTAGCCCTAATCCGGGGGTGTCACACATCTCCTCTATGAATTCTTTTCGTCGTAGGCCATCATTGAAAGTGTCGATTACCCGCTCATCGGAGATACTTTCGGTTGAGTTTTTGATGATGTTCCACCATTGTATGAATGCGCCTATTGGTTCTCCTAACTTCTTCTTGCAAGCTCGTAGCTCCTTCCTAGATGCGGGTCACTTGAACGTTGACTTGAAATTTTTGATGAATTTTTCCTCCAGGTCACCCCTGCTACTGATTGATTCTTCGGGTAACTGCCGATGCTAGGACTGTGCGGCGCCGGTTAGATGCAACTGCAGGCTTTGCATGGCGGTGTCCTTTGAACCACCTTGGAGTTTCACGGTTTGTAAGTAATTGGACATCCATGCCTTTGGCTCTTGGAGGCCATCATACTTTTGACGACCGTGAGGGAGCTTCAAATCTTTGGGAACTTGTGTTTTGCGAGCCTGATGGGTAAAGCAACTTGCACCACATGGATCGAGATCATCTTCACTTTCACATCTAAGTACCTTCTACGTCTCTCCCAAGCTTTGTCAATCTTACTTTGCATAATGTCGTCCCTAGCGTCGTGATTACGTGAGGAGTGCGTGCAACGCACGTTGTGCGGTGATCTAGACCTTCGGGTTCCTGTCATCTGCCGAGGGCTGGGACAATCTCCTATTCCCCTTTTGCGAGTGTTGCTCCAACCATGCCGAGGCCCATGAGGATGGAGCGATGGATGGCTGCCCGCGGATCGTCGATTACCGGTTGAGTTGTGAGCAAGTAGGTCTGAGCTACGAAGAGGGCAACTTGCACCATTTTAGCCTTGACATGTCCTGCCGAATCTACAGACAGGAATGATATGTCCAGGTCTCGGGTGATGTCGTATCTTTCGGCTTCAGGTATACTATTTAGCCGAGAGCCGCCACTTCCTGGTTGCAATCGTCCTATGACGCTTCTGGAGTTATGGGTGGAGTTGAGTTGCGCCCATCACATTCTTGATTCATCAGGTCTTGTTTTCCGTTCCTCTAGGTCCCTTTGCATCTTTACCAGTTGTCTCTTCTGCTTGTGGAGGAGGTACTGGTATGCTATTAGATTTTCTCGTCAAGCTTCCTCCGTCATCGGTACTGCACCCAAGATGGCGTTTCTTGCTTTTTCCCAAGAAGCTAGTGACAGCCGAATAGTTATCCGTTCGCCATCGCATGCTCTGCCTCCTCCTTGGACGACACGGTTTTCCGGTGGTGGTTCCGATCCATTCCTGCACGCAGTTGTATCGTTTTCTGAAATAATATCATTAGGCTAGATAATCGGGTTACGTGTTCGTCACGTTCTATTGAGGTTCCTCCGGCTGTCCCCGTTGCTCCTATGATCACGCACACCTGGTGGCGCTCCATGTATGATTTGCTGTTGTGGTTATCGGAACTGTAGGAGACACTGTCCTAGGGATGAGTGAGGTCATGTAGGTTCTGCTCTAGGAATGAGTCTGCTTTTTTTTATCCCGGAGTCAATGCTTTTCTCAGATTCGCTGTTTGGCGGGTCCGTCCCCATGGGTGATGGTGTTTCAGAATCAGATCCAAAGGAGAGGCCGTCATAGAGATCGGTCAAATCCCCAGATTCGTGGCGTGACCGTTATTGTCTTCGACGCTCGTCGGGTGCGAGGTGGCCCTTCCAATGGAGCCGATCGAAGATACTGGCGTTGCCACAGGTGCTATGATTACAGCTGATGGATCCGAGAAGATCGGATCTGAAAGGCAGAGAACTTCCTCTGCTCCGATGCGAAAGTGGAGGTCCCCGATCATGAGATATGTCTCCTTGTCGAAGTTTTCTAGTAGAGGAGTGGGCGAGCGTGGATCAAGGTCAGCGGGATCATGGTGGATCTCACTGACCTCAATCGTCAAATTGCTGCTTGGTGAAGTTCAAGCCACTAAATTCATGACTCCATCGCTCAAAGTTCCCACAAACGACACCAATTGATGAGGGGTGATCTCGACAATGTCCATGGTTATGGACTTGGGTTTGATGGAAATGAGAGCGCTCATGATTTCATCAGCCTATCATAACAAGAGAGTCGAAGTCTTGCCTGATTATGAAAGCAGAGGGTTATAGAGTTGCTGATTCACTAGATGCAATCTAACTCACAGCAGATTGTGTTTCGCTCAAAGCTATGGTGCCCTCTCCGTCGGCTCCTCCTAGCTTATATATGAGAGGCTGGGTCTCAGAGTTCAACATGGATCGGTTACAAGTTTAATTACAGATACTTGACTATGTCAGTTGGTACTTCTATCTTGATCAACACATTCGGTTCGTGGGCTTCGGATGCTTCCAGGACTTCTAGTTCTATGTGGACCTTGGGCCGTTGTCTAAGTATGTACCAGGTATACCAATTACGGGAACCCGATAAGTCATACCCGTGTTAGTTAGGGTTTCCCCCTAGTGGAGGTGACGGCTGCCACCAGAGAGCCCCTCCTCCAAGTATTCTCCTGTCCTTCTTTTCTATATACTCCCTCCATTTGGAATTATAAGGCTGGAGATATTTTTAAAATTATTAGGAATTATAAGACCTATCTTCTTTATTGTCTTTATTCATGTGACTAATGAATTTAGATACCTCTTTTCTCTCAATCCTCCAATGCATGTTGTTTCATCTTTCATCATGGCCCCTCTCTAGCATCTCATGCATGTGAAAACTATTGGTGTATGCATAAATTAATTAGAGTGAGTAATTTATCTTCTTGGTATTAGGGCTCTCCACTCTCTCAAGTTCTCTCTCCCTCAAACATGCTACACAAACCTCCAGGATCCTTCGTCTAGGACATCAAATCTCTGCTGGATTGAGGAATAGAGGGATCATCTCTTTGATCCCTCATATGAGATTGGATTCTCTTCGCGGTTGAGAGGAATTAACCTAGCTATGTGTCTTGATAATCATCAACAACTCCGCTGCAATGTTCGGTGAGTTATTCTATATCCAAATCTAATCTAAAAGTATAATAGGGGCACCCGTGGGTGTTACCTAAGTGATTAGAGCATTTCGGCCGTCCGATCAAGCTCTAACAGCGCATCCCACCCATCCATACACATACACGGTAAGTATTTCTTATCCTCGTCAACAACATTGCTGCGTGCACTCACACTTGCATGCACACGCACGAGTCTCGCTAGCCAGCTGCGTTCACGTCCCCTCAAAAGGGTCTAGGCCCATGTAACAGCCACACGTGTAATCTTTTTGAGGGCCTTTGGCTGGTGCGGGCGATGCGGACAGGGGCGTCGATCTCAGATAGACAAAAATCATACCCGAGTTGAAACCCTAGGGAAATCCCCACCAAACCTCCTTCCCCAGTCCCGTATCTCCTCCTGGACGAGCCGCCGCCGCCCAACCTAGTTCAGTCCCGCCGCCGCCTGCGCTTCTCCCGGCGTCCCCTTCCCCGGCAGCTCTCTTCCTATCCCTCTCTCTCCTCTTGGTCCGTCTCCTCCTCCCTAAGAGGAAGCCTTTGTCGTCTCCATTACTCCCAGTTCCCAGTTGTGGGGGAGCAGAGGGAGTTTGTGGCTGGCGGCTATTGGGAGAAGGGAACCTGGGGTGGGTAGCAGCCCAGCCGGCGGCGGAGGGTACTTGGGAGAGGTTGTGGCCCAAGCGGCAGCGGAGGCCACCTAGGGGAGCACGTGGAGGAATTTCTTGGAGGGGAGCGCGTGGAGAATGGAGGAGGCCATCCACGGCGTTGCTACTGCATGTTTAATCCCCATCCAGCTCGCCCCCTCGCGTCGCTGCCCGTCCACTCTCCCATGTCGAGCCGGGGAGAGCCACCATTGATGGTGAAGAGGAGGAACAGGTGCTGGACGCTGGGAGCAACGCAGTCCACCGCCACATACCATGGTGTTGCCGGAGGAACGCCCATTCAGGTAGGACGCCTTATAGCACTACAGATGCGTGTCCTTCTCCTCCGCCGCCTGCTTCTAGCGGCCAGGTGATGTTTCGTGTCCAGAGGGCAACCACGCATCATAGCTCTCTCTCTCCCTCATGTGTGACTGTATTATCAGTTTGTCCGTACTATTTAGATGCATGGTCGCTCATGTTTATTTCTATTTTAAATCACGTTGATTTTCTTTCGATTTATTTGATTGGATTGAAATAGTTGATTGAAATAAATGTATATGCAGTGAAATAAACTAATTAAGTTTGTATTTGGAAACATAGGTAAAGAAGTTCTCATGCTCAATGATTTCGCGAGGCCCCCGATTCAGTGACGCCGGATGGTTGCAGAGCATCGACAGCTTAGCTATAGGACTGGTAGGGAGATCGGGGAGTCGCTGGTTTTGTGAAGAATGGTCGACATAGAATAGGAGAAGAAAGAAGTTGTGAGCTCATTTTATTTAATCTTCAGCCTAATGTCATGATTCATCTCTCCACTTTTATACTACCGATTAGTTTGTGTTGTAAATTTAATACTCCAACCGGTATATTTTGCTAGATTATCTCAACAATGTGCTTATCTTACTGCAGGTTGTTATATTTTTTTGGGGAAAATGAGACCACCATGATTAAAGGGTTTCAGGGTGCTTATAATTTCCTTTTTTTCATGGTTTCTTCCCTATAAAAGAGGAAAAAATTGAATCAAAGTTGTAAGCGATCATCTTTGTTGATGGCGGAGAGGTATCTGCTCTCTTATTTTAGCATCGCAGCAACAATAGTGTTCTTTCTACAGCTCATATAACCTGTTTTTACGTAAGTCCACTTTTTGCTATATGGCCTAATGAGCTTTTTTTATTCTTTATTCTCGAGATATGTATTTGTCGCTTTTCTCAGTAATTCTATTAGCCAAACAGCATTTGAAACTAACGTTTCATACTTTGATTTCAGATTGGTCTTCGGAAAGGTTCCAAATCTTTCCAAGGATCACATGCAGTTAGTTTCCTCTTTATTAAGACAGTTTCCTCATTATATGCAGTCATGGTTATTGTTGGATTTCCTGACTTCAATATCGACCAATGATACATGTCATTTTACGAGACTAAATATGTCACACTAGAATTTGCAATGCAATAATTGCTGCTGTAAATCTACCATCATTTATTTACTTGATCAAGGTGGTTCTTCACAATCAGTGATGCTCATGGAATAAAAATGAGGTGACCAATCATTCAATTCATGCACTCATTTCTTTTTTGATACATGCTTAGGAAATCAGGTCACGGTATTTAGCTCCAAAGTCTGGTGAACCTCTGGTTTCTTCCTGCTCTACCAATGAGTTTGTGTTAATTTCCATAGAGATATCAGTTATAGGATCTATGTTAATTTCTATATTCAGATTTTCTATTGTTCAAAAAGGTCATCAGAGATTCAGATTCTGATGGTAACATTTTTCATGTAATATAAATAGTACTTCATGTTGCATTAGCATTGGCCATGTCACTAGGCACCAAGATATTTGTATTGTATGGATGTTTGAAAAAATTATTCAGGCAATATCCGTCTATATAGGTGTGTATTGTATGGATGTTTGATATTAATGGATGCATCTATTGTTTTGTAGGAAGCTGGGCCAGAAGGTGAGTTCGCTTCTAAGAATCTCTTATATTCTGGTAGTTACATGAGCAAGCTGGCATTTTGTTTTAGAATTACTCATTTTCAGTGTGTATAGGATTGGACTTTTCTTATCTCCTGAGATTTTTGGATTTTATCAACACCGCGAACCCATGCACTGCATTTGTTCACTAGAAATTTGAAAGGCTCAGCGGATGTCAGTACCGCAGACATCAAAGAAAAGGTAGTGTATCTTATTCAGCTCATCTGTTTTCTTAGTTTTGTCCATGGCTAAGTCACTAGCTAAGACAACATGGATTTTCCAGGTTTGAAATTATTAAAAGAGCTATGGTACGTACTTCTCCAAGCAGGTGCAGTTCTTGCTTTGCTTTTGGTTTGCAATCTTTGCCTTTTTCTGCCAAGGATCACATCTTTAGTTGTTTTCTGATTTTTCGGAACCTCGACTTACATGCAAATCTTATTCTTCACCGGGATGCAAAGGTCAGTGACAGTCATTTTGGAAAATACATTGGTAGTTTTCTTTCTAATGTGTGGTAATAATGTATACTCATTTGTTTTCAATGCTCAAATATTTTAATATTGACATGGACCAAACTGTATATAAGGCTCGGTACATACTATGTAGCTTTGTCCCAGGAAATGTGCTCACTTTGTATTGTTATGCAATCCTGGTAATCATATTTTTCCATCTCTCATATCTCATTCATATGTTGGATGTTTATATGTGACTGAACCTGGTACCTTTTAGATTGAGAAATCTGGTGTCACTGCCAGTTATTCGCAATGTATGATTCATGTGAACTTTCTTTCATACATGCATCAGGCAGTCTAGCTTATAGTCATGCAGCTAATAGTATTTGCGTGGGATCCAGGCCAGTTTGATGTTACAAGCCCTATTGGAGAAAGTGCATCTTCCATGCACTAAGTAGGAGCGACATGCTGTTGGAGGCGGCCAATTTGTTACAAAAGTAATATTTTACCTTTTGCATGGTTTATCCCTATGAGATTGACTCTAAAACAAGAACATGGGTGGTCGCTCCTGATAAAAAAGATGTCATCGCTGGGAAGAGTTGTTGCCCGTCGTGTCGTCGCTAGGAGGAGCCACGCCCGCCATGTCGTCGTCGTCAGAGCAGCTGTTGGTCGACGGTAGCAGTGCCGCTCGGACCGTTGTCACGCACCTCGCCATCGCTGGGAGGTGGAAGGTACGTGCAGGCGGCCGCTGGTACCACTGATGGCGAACAAGAGCAAAAGGAGGCGCCGATGAAGGTGATTTGTCTGCCCTTTAGCTGCTACATTTTTAAGTACTTTCTGAAGCAAGTAATAAATGTTATTGAAGTTTGCAATGGGTTTACATTTCTTGAGTTTATTGTGATTCAGATTGAGGTATTATTTATTTGTACAAATACTTTTATGACTGGATGTAATGTGCAATGGCTTGTGTCTGACAAGTGTCACCTATCTGTAGTCCCTAAACAAGAAGTACGGATGTGATGTCCCTTTGCTTCTAATGAACTCTTTCAACACCCATGGCGATACTCAAAAGGTTGATACCTCCCTTTATCAATCTTTCTTTAAAGATAACTCTGAAGATTTGGACTAACATGCCTGCATAATGAAATATTTTTTGAAGATTGTTGAGAAGTAATCCAACTCCAACATCAACATTCATACTTTCAACCAGGTAAAAAGTTGGGACTCCATTTATTTGTTCAGTTATGTCGTGTTTTGCATCACTACTGGTTTCAACTAATAGATATTTGTTCTCAGAGTCAATATCCCCAGATTGTTACTGAAGACTTCATGCCACTTCCGAGCAAAGGGCAGACAGGAAAGGATGGCTGGTTAGTTGTCTCTAACCATTCTAGAATTTTCATAACTTGAAATTCTAGTGAGTAATATTTTTTGTTTATGAGATTTCAAATACTAGCTCTGCCTTGTATATAAAATCTGAACTAATTGAAGTTAAAGATTTGACCATTTAGATTCTGTGTTTTTAGGCTAACACTTTTTTTTATTATGAAGGTATCCACCAGGCCATGGTGACGTTTTCCCCTCTTTGAATAACAGGGGGAAATTTGATACCTTATTGTCGCAGGTGAACACAAGTGCCTATAATTTTCTATGTAGGCAGAAGGACATTCTTTACCGTTGTAGGCAAAAGGATTAGTATGACTGGGTTATTTGTTGCATGCAACATTTGGTTTCCATAATGTTTTGACACAGGGTTTAGATCTTACCTAGATGATATTCTAGTATATGCTTTTCATATGCTCTTCTTATTCTTTTTGGATCTCCACAACATGAATACATACTCTTGTCCATAAGAATTAATATTCTTCACTACAGAATCTATAGTGAAATTATTTTTGTACTTGTAAAATCATGTGCAAGCTTATTTACCGGCAAACGGATGGTATGCATTAGGTCTGTAAAAAAAATTCTCCTCTTATAAAAATTTAATTAATGATACAAGTAATTGCATTGGACAACCAGTCTCTCATTGTTCCAGTCGCGTGAATCGTGTTACCATATGAAGGTTAAAGATAGCGTGAACCAACCAGTAAATTGGCAGCCACATTTTGTGCAATTTTTGTCGCTACTCGTATTCTTGTGCTTGTTTGAAAGCTCGGAGCGGTATGTATGTTGCAGTTTATCAATCACCTTCCTGCCTATCCCCTTTCCTTCAACCGGTTGATCATCCTCATATTTCAGTTTGACCTACCCAGCAGAGTATAACAGAACTACCAAATCAGCATGGAGATGATGCAAAATTAAGGTCACAAACTTGTATCTTTTGAAATACTAAGTGGTGAACTAGGGATAGCATCTTACAGAATAGTGGTGGAAAAAGTCATCTGAACTCTTCACAGAGACTTTATAGTGGTTGGCGAGAAGTTGGACGGGCTGGCCTTTCTTTCCCAGTCCAGGCCTGGCTATTGGTAGCCTCATAGGATTTTTTGGCTTGCTTGGTGGTGATTCCTTGGCAGCACCTTCAGCTTTGATGGGCACCACGTTAGGAGGTAGAGGAGGTGGTGGTAGCAACTCATCTCGCGGGTCCATCATGAGAGGACAAGAGGATCTCTCTGCAAATGCATGGGGTAAAAATGGTGATTAGAACAAAACAGAAAACAACATTAATGTAAAAATATGGATACAGTATAAACTTCGTTTTGAATGAAAGATAAAGTATAATGTATGCATTATGTCAATGCAGTATGCTTTAGGAAGTAATGGTGAAGCAAATACAATGCATCATTATGTACCGTAGAAGCACAGAGAGGAGGGGTGGTGCTCACTTGGTCACAAAGTACTAAAACTGTCTAGTCTAATTTTTCGTTATTTTCATCTATTATATAAAAAAAGGATTCAAAGTTTATGGCCTGGGAAGGCGAGTAAAGATGACAAGACAGATTTTGGTACTCCCTCCGATCCATATTAGTTAACTTGAATTTGTCTAGATTCGGATAGTAGTAAAACTCTTGACTGAACACGAAGAAGCGGAGCAGAAGCTGTTTGTAGAACATAAACTCGCTCTTGCACAGAAGAGAGCAAACATGTACCCGGATGAAGGGTCTAGTCTAGAGCGTTTTTCCTTCTTTCTATCTTTTTTTTTTTTAAGGAAGGAAGGATCCTTCTATCTATTCTGAAAGAAGAGGGATTCAAAGATTTATGCCTGGGAACTCGAGTAGAGGACACAAGACATATTCTGGTAGAGAACTCTTCACATGGAACCACACAGAAAATCTTGCCAAGAATCCTCCACGACACGAAATGAAGAGCAAGGAGCGAAGCAGAAGGTCGCCGCTTATAAAACAGAGCAAAACATGTACGCGAATGAAGGGGCAAGCCTCTCCCCTAGACAACAGGAACGGAAGCTCTCGTTTATATAATTAATAGTTCAAAAAAAGTGAAAATAATGGAACTCTGTTCATTAACTCTTTCTCCCTAAAAATAAAATTCACCAAGAATGACGCTACCCAAAGGAAAAGCAATGTCCAACATATGAGACGGAAAAAACCCTAAAAACCCTCGGACGTCAAATCTCTACAACAACAAAAAGAACTCTGCAGAATCCAATGGGGAATCCGTGGGATTCGGAAGCTGTCTAGTCTAGAGCGTTTTCCCTTTCAAGGGAGGAACGAGAAATAACCTACTGGAGTACTATCTATCCCGACGACATGGTAAACAATGCCCAGAGAGAAATTAACCTACTAGACTAGATAGAATGAAAATGCGAAGTAGAGCCTATCTATCTCGACGGGTTTGGGGACGCGATTAGCGAAACCATTACCGGCCAGGGCGAGAGCGATCAATTGGTCTCCTCCGGTGGATGGCTTGCGTGATTTCTCGTCTTCTCCGGTGGTGACTTAATGGACAACGATTGCCGAGGGAGCGCTGCGCTGTTCCTAGAAGAAGAGAAGTGGGGGTGGGTGGTCGGGCCCTCGCTCCGCCTCTCTCTCACCCCATAAAAGGAGGGTCACCTCACGTCACAAGCGTTGCGTCCGCCACGACCATCCCGGCGACTGTTGATCGGAGAAGCCCATAGTTCAGTCACTCACTTACTATCCATAGTTCAGTCAATGTACCCACATACTCGACTTGCTGCGTCGCGTGAAACGGCCGCGTGCCACCGTACCCACAAGGCCACAAGTGCACTCCTGCTCCAGCGCTCCACCCACACAATGACACAAGCAAGGCACAAGAATCACAACACGCGTACGCACACCACACACCCACCCACCGCAGCAGCAGCCAGCAAGCCACCGGACAACTTCCTATGTGTCTCAGCTCGGTCATCCGGCCCATCTTTCGTTCCAAAGGATATTTTTTCTTTTAGAGATTTTTATTTTGGTGTCCTCGGTTCGTTAGTTATAGTCAGTTTTCTCTAGCCGTTTAGTTTTTTTCTCACTTTTCCCCTCCCTCTATTTTAAAATTCTCACAGGTGCTCGGACGGGGGATACCGTCAGGTCAAAGGTTTGACCGTTACATGCTGACCGATGGGACCGCATCGGGACAGGTCGTGCGTTGAGCGTTACGTTACGTCGCCTCGACCGTTACATACTGACGGGTGAGACCAGGATACACGGCGGACCAACCATCCATCTCTCGCTGACTTATGAGCCCCATATTTCCTAATTGTATGACCGGTGGAGCCAATGACAAATGGAGCCTTTTGTGGACCGTCGAAGCCAATGAACGATGGGGCCGCTATGTGGGGCCGTTCTATGGGGCCGTCATAGCCAATAACCGGTGGGACCGTCATGTGGGGTTGGAGGGGGGTTTGCATATTTGCCACGTTTTACTTTACAACTTGCATATTTGCCACTTTGTGTGTCTGACATATGTTGGTCATGTAGCAAATATGCAAATTTGAAAGAAAAAGTTTGGCAGATATACAAAATTGGCAAATATGCAAAAATTGACAAGTGGGGTCATGTATGGCACGTTAGCTCTCTCACTCTCTCATCCTCTCGCTCCCAGCCTCCAGCCCCGAGCAGCTCCTATCCCACCGGCGGACAGAGCAGTCATGGTCGGCGCGTTAGCGGTACGGGACGGACTGCCGCGTTGCACCTCAACCACGTCTCCAACACCTGTTTCGTCCGCAAGCATTATACCTTGAGGCAGTACCGACCACAGGCAGGTCCGCCGCTCACAACGACTGGGATTTGGTTCCGCTGCCTTAGCTCGCC
Organism: Avena sativa; assembly: GCA_916181665.1. Taxonomy (NCBI): domain Eukaryota; kingdom Viridiplantae; phylum Streptophyta; class Magnoliopsida; order Poales; family Poaceae; genus Avena; species Avena sativa. The sequence continues at coordinate 532,762,085 of OV702289.1, read as the reverse complement.
GAACAGTCGCAGAAATTGCTAGTAGTGCTTGGACCTTCGCTCCTGCTCTGTCCTCCCTAATCGATTCGTTTCCCGTAATTTCCTCGATATTGCAGGTGCAAATTAGTCCTTAATGTCTCGTCGTAGCGGGTACACCAGCAAGGGTGGGGAATCGATCATGTCGTGGCCACATTCTCCTTCTCCTACCACGTCGGAAGTGCATGTAGCTCCTTCTCTTTGTACTACAGTTAAATTTAAAGTGCTGCTATGGCCTGTCGGACTGATTTTAATTGGGTTTCTTTTGGGATTGTTACAGTGTGCTGTGCAAGCCGATGATCCATGGTACATTGCATACCAAGATGAATCAACCAAGTGGTCTAGCCAGAGGATGGATTTGGAGGAGATGTTTGCCAAATTAGGTGATGAATTGGGCCGTAAAAACGTATTGATATTCGAGCTGAAGCTTACTGTCGAGAAATAATTCAGAACTTATTCGCAAAGAGAAGTTGACACTTGAGGCTGATCTTGCCGTATCTGATCAAGTGGTAGAAAATCTAAAACATGAACTTCAAGTGAAGGGGGAGGAGAATAGCTGATTCATGTGGGCATTTTTAGTAGTTGTCATCCGCATCCTAGTAGTTACAGTATGCGGTTGTGGTGAAGGGTGGCACGTGTAATGATTAGTTGCATAGATAGCTAATTTAGAGAGTAGAATTGTTATTCAATGAATGGTTGTGAGTTCCTACTAATTTAGTCACTTTGCGGTCCCAAAGTTTTTAAAAGAATGCATTGCAGGGTCCAAGTTGCTTGTCATTAGATCTAGCGGTCCCAAAGTGGTTGAGAGAATGCATTACGGGACCCGAGTTGCTTGCATTGGCTCTGGCGGTCCCAAAGTTGTCGAGAGAATGCATTGCGGGGCCCGAGTTGCTTGTCATTGGATCTAGTTGCCCATAGTTGGCGTGCCAAATGCCTAGATGGTCAAGTTGGACCCTATCAGTTCTGACCGTTCTGTCGCTGCCATAGTGCCATCGTGGCTACCATGTAGACTTGCAGCATTGGCGGCAACATCCATTCCCCGTTTCAAGTTAGTTGACTCAAATTCGTCAAGATACAGATGAATCTAATACTAATTCATGTCTAGATACAACCGAATCTAGACAAATCTAAATCAACTAATTTGGGTCAGAGGGAGTACTACTTATGAATCAGCTTTAGAGCGTAACAACCGTCCTCATAGCTCAAATACATATCAATTTTGATTCAAATTATACATATTTCGATCACATTTATACAAGCCCACCGGAGATTGTCAAAGCAAGTACTACTACTTATGAATCAGCTTTTGAGCATATCAACCGGTCTCACGGCTCAAATACATATCAAATTTATTCAAATTTAAGTTAGTTGACTGGAATTTGTCTGAATTTTAAGTGGACGGTGAGCTAGCTGCCCTCCCCGCAAAGTGCTCTCATCCGACCATGAGGTACATTCGGCCTTCACCGTCGAAGTGCACCTCGACGTGCCAGCCGCGGCTGGCCTCCCAGAGCTTCGGTTCACGAGGGCTTGAGTTGCGTCGTCGTAGTGATGTTACGGATTATGGCTTCAATCGTCTTCGCATCGATGACCATTGTCGGCACCACCGCTGTCGCACTGATGTTGCGGATGATGGCTTCCATCGGTGTCTTTCATCAGCAACGGATCTGAGGATGTGAACGGAAGTGAGACAGACAGAGACAAAAATTTTAGACAGTTAGATCCTCACCACCGCACGCCGTTCCGACCCCCACGCGTAGGTCCGCGTCATCGCACGCTGTTCTGACCGCCACGCTTAGGTCCACGCCGCCGCAGGCTGTTCAGACCGCCACACTTAGATCCGCGATGCTGCACACCGTTCGGACTGCCGCTACACCGTACGTCGATAGGAGGGAAGGAAGATGCGGCTGGTATACGTGCGACAGGCAAAGGGAGGGAGAGACCTCCAACCCGTCGGGCTCTCCTCTCCGTAGCCCAATGAGAGAGAGACCTCTAGCCCGTCGGATCATGATGTATCCAACGGCAGTTGGCCAAGATCCGTGTGGCATACAACTCGACCAATCAGAGCGCAACCAAACTGAGTGCTAGTTTTTTTTGACAGTAACTGAGCGCTAGTTGATGCGGCTGATATACGTGCGACAGGGAAAGGGAGGGAGAGACATCCACCCTGTCGGGCTCTCCTCGCCGTACAAGGTTAGGTGCACCCATCGGGAGAGAGAGAGACCTCCAGCCCGTTGCTGACTCGTCAATTAACGAGCTCGTTGGGGAACCCCAAGAGGAAGGTATGATGAGCACAGCAGTAAGTTTTTCCTCAGTTATGAAACCAAGGTTATCAATCCAGTAGGAGCAAGGAAACACCCAAAGGTGTAGCTAGCTAAACTTTGGCAGGACGCACTACCGGAGCCAGCAGCAACGTGGAGATCTGCACAACACAACCACAGAACTCTGTCCCAACTTGCGATGAGGTTGTCAATCTCACCGGTTTTGCTGAAAACAAAGGATTAAACGTATCGAGTGGAAGAAAGTAATAGTTTGCAGAAAGTAAACACAAATCAGTAAACAATTGATTGTAGATTGATAGTAAAAGAAAGGACCAGGGTCCATAGTTCACTAGAGGTGGCTCTCCTTAAGATAGATAACATGCTGGGTGAATAAATTACAGCGGGGCAATTGACAAACACCGAGAAAGCATACAAACATATACTACTCATCTTGACTCCTTTGAGATTCGATAGGGCATTACAACATTATACATAGACCGCCATCCAACTGCATCTATGACTAACAATCCACCTTCAGGTTATCATCCGAACCCCCTCCAGTATTAAGTTACAAGCAACGAATAATTGTATTACGAATTGCGTGTAAAGTAAACAATACGATTGTTCTATGAACAAAGGATTGTTGTTTTCTCCCTAGTAGCAACAGCACATCTAGTACCTTAGAGATTTATGTCACTTCCCCAGATTACCAGAGGCATGAACCCACTATCGAGCATAAATACTAACTCTTGGAGTTGCTAGCATCTACTTGGCCAAGATAGCTACTAACAATGGAAAGCATGCAAGATCACAAATAACAAAGACATGATAGAATCAATAATCAATCTGAAATAGCATCTCAATATCCATCGGATCCCCGCAAACGCAACATGCAGAATTACAAATACATGATCTTGATCATGAACGGAGCTCACAAGATCTAAACATGATAGCACAAAGGAGGAGAACCAGCCATCTAGCTACTACATGGACCCGTAGTCCAGAGATGAACTACTCACGCATCACACCGGAGGCTTGCATGATGATGAAGAAGGCCTCCAGGGTGAATTCCCCTTTCCGGTAGGGTGCCGGGAAGAGCTTTAGATCCCTCCCGATCTAGGGATGGAGATGACGGCGGCTACAAACTCTTTCGTGGATTTTAGATCGGGTACTTAGGGTTTCCGTATCAGAGGCAATATATAGCCGGAAGGAGAGGCCGAGGGGGTGCCTGGGGCGGCCATACCACCCCCTGGCGCGGGCCAGGCCTGGTCGCGTGGCCAGGTGGTGTGGCCGGGCCCCAGCCCCTCTCCATATCGTATTCTAGCTCCAGGTGTCCCTCGGTGAAAAACTGACTTTAGCTTTTGTCCCATCCAATTCCGAGAATATTCATTTTCTGACTTTCCTGGAACCAAAAACAGCAGAAAACAGGCAGCTGGCACTGTGGCTCTTGTTAATAGGTTAGTCCAAGAAATCATATGAAAAGTACTCCAAAGTGTGGACAAAACATAAGAAAGTAGATAAAACTAAGCATGGAACATCAAAAATTATGGATACGTTTGCAACGTATAAACATCCCCAAGCTTAACTCCTGCTCGTCCTCGACTAGGTAAGTGATAAAAAGAAAGAATAATTTTTGAGGTAACATGCACCATCATAAACTTGATTCAAAGTATTTGTAAAACATTCAAAGCTGGGATCATAGTACTTCAATCATAACATGAAAGACAAAGTTCTAGCAATAAGACAAAGCAACTATGTTGCAACATGAAAAGGCACAAACAAAAGATTCATGAATAACAATGCTTTGGAAGACGTTTGTTTGTTTCACATAAAGAAAACATAGCATAGTGGCATTCAGCTTGTCCCACATAGAGTAGCAAACATAAATGCATAGGACACCTTCAAAGTTCATAAGAGTGACTAGATACAAATAGTTTAAAACAAGCAATATTAAAGTTATGCATCAATCAACAAGTCTTGGGACAATGCACATAGAACTAAGAATGGCCACTATGCTCTCAAAGTAGGTGTATAAAGATAGAAGGTGGAGACTCAACAAAAAGGTAAAAGAAAGGCCTTCATAGAAGGAAGTAGGGATTCAAGTTTCATAAAGAGCTTCCAAAAATTATGATACTTAATAGCTTTCAGCTCTCATTACCCCTATCATAAGCATCTTGAAGTGATTAAGGTTAAAGTGAACAAACTATGGTATATATGCTTGACGAAGTATAAGTTGTAAATCTCATGTCCCTTGAATACGAGGGCCGCTCCTCATGCTACTCAAGTTTAGTCACCGGTAAGTTCTTGTCATTGTAAGTACATGTGTATCATAGAGAACCGCCAACGGGGTACCCCTTTCCCGATGATACGGAAGAATCCCCATATCAAAATGACAAGGCAAGCAGACAACGAGCATCTCAGCAATCTTCTTATTTACCATGGGAATATGGTGCTTTTTTCTCTCTTTCCTCTTTTCATAATCTTTTTTTTTCTTTTTCTCTTTTTTCTCAATATCTGACTCTTTTTTTATAAGAAGAATGCTTCATAGACAGCTCATTATGGTTACGTTGCAGGTTTCCATCATGACAACATGGATTAGACCAGCGGCCCATGCGTTTCTCTAACACATATACATAACTCCATGGACTTACAAGCTCCCCTTTCATTTCACACCAACGACATCCGTAGACAAAAGAGCATGATATCAACTAGGTACAAAGTACAAGTGCAATGTTGAAAGCGTTCCCCATGACAACATGGTTCTGCTAATCCCCAACAAATAAGTGCAAGCATATACAACATAGACAACACAATGGTTCAAGTTTATTAAGGGCAAGAAAAGTAAAGTGTGCCATCAAGTTCGTGAGAGCTTTAATCACTAGTTTTCTCATAACAGGTTTAATTCGGAAGGTAGATATAAACATGAATATACTTGGAATAGCATATGCTAGTAGGTAGGTATGATGGACTCTTTGGAATAACTTGGTTTTAGGAGTTGGATGCATGAGTAGAACTCATACTTGGTTATAGAGGCTAGCAAAAGACTGGAGCGACAAATTAAGAGAGCAATAATGGCCATAATCATGCAGAGCGACAAAACATCATTGATCAAAGCATAAAGTGATACTACAAGTTGAAAACTAAAGGATCATAAAGGCTATGGTGACTTGAGATAGTCATAACATGGTGTGAGCATGCGCCAAGTCAACCCAAATAAAGCATCAAACGAGAATACCACAATACTATGCTTTAATATGCTAAAACAACGCATGATTCTTCAAAGGCACATTAAGGAATCTCAATTGTTTATAACAAGTCATGCTACAGCAAAGAATACTAAGCATAAAGCCAAAAAAATATCGAGCATGGCATGACAAAGCATAGGCCACAGTCAAAAACAAGCTATTTTTATCACTTAAGCATGAACTTTCCTACTTTTTTTCCAAACCAAACCAAACTATTTGAAAACCAATGCATGAAAGAGGGGGTCCAACCAATTTATTTAGCAAACTAAGCAAACAAAGAAAACAAAAAACCAAAACAAAAACGAAAAAGAAGACGCTCCAAGAACAACACAACTGTGCATGAAATAATAAAAATGAAGCGTTTGGAAGAAACCTGGGATTTTTATTGATGAAGAGGGGGATGCCTTGGGCATCCCCAAGCTTTGACGCTTGTACTTCTTGGATATTTCTTGGGGTGACACGCGTGGCATCCCCAAGCTTGAGCTTTAGTCCATTCTTCATCTCATTACTCATTCTTTCCATACACCTGGAATTTTTTCCTTCATACAAAACTTCACACAATCTTTATTAGCAACATTAGTGCACTCAAGATAATAAGTCTTTAGGTTCAGTTCTAACACCAATAAAACTTCCATTAAAACACTAGCTACTGTAGAACTTCCCTCAAAAATCTCAGTTCCCCAAAAGAACTCAAAAAGGAACCAACAAGAAGCAAATGCATAAAATGGCAGAAATCTGTCAAAACAGACCAGCAGGTAAAGACGAATTTTTTAGAAGACCTTATGTTGCTCAAATCGAAAAGTGTTGAACTAAAGGAAGTTAGATAACAACCTGGGTCATAAGAACAAAAAATCACGCCTCAAAAGGACGTACAGAGATATTACACGAATTTTTACGGTGGAGCACCAAAATCTGTTTCAGGACAGCAACTTTCCCAATTATTACTTCTCTCTCATTAGAGGTTATTACTAAAGTAATAACTTCCAAGACTCATCTAAAACTTTTGGGTTATCTCTCAATAAGTACTTTTCTTTAACGCCTTTAAGTTAGGCATAAGAAGCAAGAAAAAGGATCAAGTGTTCTCAAATGACGAAGCATTAAAACCAAATTTCTTGCCCTTACCTCTCTTACTTTTATTCTTACCCTTGGGGAACTTGTGAATGCTTGGTGGAGAAACAAAGTGCATGGTGCCCTTTTCCACATCTATTATTGCTCCAAGGAGTTTCAATAGGGATCTTCCAAGTGTGATTTGTCCTTTTCCTACACATTCAATAACAAGATAATCAGTAGAAACCATTTTCCCTAGGATCTTTGTAAACACTCCTTTAGCTATTCCAATGGGTAATATTGTGGCATTATTAGCAAGAAAAATTTCTTCTCCTCCTTTAGAAAGCCCCTAAAGATTCAAAGATTCATAAATATCTTTGGGCATAAGACAAAATTTAGACATGATATCACAGCGAGCATGAAAAGTTTCATTGTTTATAGCAATCTTTACTGTGGGAAGCCATTCTGAGGGTTCATAATTTATTGGAACATAGTTATGATGCTCTCTAAGCGTATTATAGCAATCTTTCAAACTAGCGGTGCTGGTCTCAAGAGTATTCAATCTAGCAAATATGTTTACGAAAGAAGAATCAGATTTGCTAGGCAAGTTGTAAGTAAAGAGCAATTTCTTTATGGCATTAACAGCATCATCTTCATTGCATTGGAGGAAGTCTTCTCCCACAACAACATCTAAAGCATATCTATAGCAAAGAGCAATTCCAAGGTAGAAACTGCTAAGAAATAAGCTTTGAGTCATTTTAGGTTCGGTTTTTTCATGTAAATCAGAGATTCTAGACCAAGCTTCTTTAAAACTCTCTTCAATTCCTTGTTTAAAAGTGAAAATCATTTCCTCAGGTGTCATAGTTTCTGGAGCAATGCTAGACATAATGACAACATAAGATAGGAACTAATTTTATTTTGTGTTTTTAATAAAGAAAGCAAACTAGTAAAACTAATTTGTTTGTGTTTTTGATAAATAAACAAGCAAATAAAGCAAAAGTAAACTAAGCAAAACAAAAATAACAAAGTAAAGAGATTCGTTATGAGGGACTCCCCTTGTGAAGATGTCCTTGACTCCCCGGCATAGGCGCCAGAAAAAGTACTTACTGACTCATGTATTAACGAGCTCGTTGGGGAACCCCAAGAGGAAGGTATGATGAGCACAGCAGTAAGTTTTCCCTCAGTTATGAAACCAAGGTTATCAATCCAGTAGGAGCAAGGAAACACCCCAAAGGTGTAGCTAGCTGAACTTTGGTAGGGCGCACTATCGGTGCCAGCAGCAACGTGGAGACCTGCACAACACAACCACTGAACTCTGTCCCCAACTTTGGATGAGGTTGTTGATGGCTCGGTGTTGATGTGGAGCTCGTTGGGGAACCCCAAGAGGAAGGTATGATGAGCACAGCCGTAAGTTCCCTCAGTTATGAAACCAAGGTTTAATCGAACCAGTAGGAGCAAGGAAACACCCCAAAGGTGTTGCTAGCTGAGCCTTGGCAGAGCGCACTACCGGTGCTAGTAGCAACATGGAGACCTACACAACACAACCACATAACTTTTCCCCCAATTTGCGATGAGGTTGTCAATCTCACCGGTTTTGCTGAAAACAAAGGATTAAACGTATCGAATGGAAGGAAGTAATAGTTTGCAGAAAGTAAACACAAAGCGGTAAACAGTTTGTAGATTGTATGTAAAAGAAAGGACCGGGATCCATAGTTCACTAGAGGTGGCTCTCCTTAAGATAGATAACATGCTGGGTGAACAAATTACAGCGGGGCAATTGACAAACATCGAGAAAGCAATACATTCATATACTAATCATCTTGACTCCTTTGGAACTTGATTGGGCATTACAACATTATACATAGACCGCCATCCAACTGCATCTATGACTAATAATCCACCTTCAGGTTATCATCCGAACCCCCTCTAGTATTAAGTTGCAAGCAACAAATTATTGCTTTACGAATTGCGTGTAATGTAAACAATATGATTGTTCTATGAACAAAGGATTGTTGTTTTCTCCCTAGTAGCAACAGCACATCTAGTACCTTAGAGATTTATGTCACTTCCCCAGATTACCAGAGGCATGAACCCACTATCGAGCATAAATACTAACTCTTGGAGTTGCTAGCATCTGCTTGGCCAAGATAGCTACTAACAACGGAAAGCATGCAAGATCACAAATAACAAAGACATGATAGAATCAATAATCAATCTAAAATAGCATCTCAATATCCATCGGATCCCCGCAAACACAACATGCAGACTTACAAATAGATGATCTTGATCATGAACGGAGCTCACAAGATCTAGACATGAAAGCAGAAAGGAGGAGAACCAGCCATCTAGCTACTACATGGACCCGTAGTCCAGAGATGAACTACTCACGCATCACACCGGAGGCTTGCATGATGATGAAGAAGGCCTCCAGGGTGAATTCCCCTCTCCGGCAGGTTGCCGGGAAGACCTTCAGATCCCTCCTGATCTAGGGATGGAGATGACAACGGCTACAGACTCTCGTGGATTTTTGATCGGGTACTTAGGGTTTTGGCCCCGAGGGCAATATATAGGCGGAAGGAGAGGCCGAGGGGGTGCTAGGGTCGGCCAGACCACCCCTTGGTGCGGGCCAGGCCTGGCCACGCGGCCAGGTGGTATGGCCGCCCCCAGCTCTTCTCTGTCTCGTATTCTGGCATCAAACGTCTTCTAGAAAAATAGGCACTTTGGCTTTTGTCCCGTCCAATTCTGAGAATAATTTTCTGACATTCCTGGAACCAAAAACAGCAGAAAACAGGCAGCTGGCACTGTGGCTCTTGTTAATAGGTTAGTCCAAGAAATCATATGAAAAGTACTCCAAAGTGTGGACAAAACACTAGAAAGTAGATAAACCAAGCATGGACCATCAAAAATTATAGATACATTTGCAAGGTATCAACATCCCCAAGCTTAACTCCTATTCGTCCTCGAGTAGGTAAGTGAAAAAAAGAAAGAATAATTTTTGAGGTGACATGCACCATCATAAACTTGATCAAAGTATTTGTAAAACATTCAAAGCTGGGATCATAGCACTTCAATCATAACATGAAAGACAAAGTTCTAGCAATAAGACAAAGAAACTATGATGCAACATGAAAAGGCACAAACAAAATACTCATGAATAACAATGCTTTGCAAGACGTTTGTTTGTTTCACATAAAGAAAACATAGCATAATAGCATTCAGCTTATCCCTCATAGAGTAGCAAATATAAATGCATATGACACCTTCAAATTTCATAAGAGTGACTAGATACAAATAGTTTAAAATATGCAATATAAAGGTATGCATCAACCAACTAGTCTTGGGACAATGCACATAGAACTAAGAATGGCCACTATGCTCTCAAAGTAGGTGCATAAAGGTACAGGGTGGAGACTCAATATAATGGTGGAAGAAAGGCCTTCATAGAAGAAAGCAGAGATTCTAGTTTCATAAAAAGCTTCCAAAAAATATGGTACTTATAGCTTCCAGCTCTCATTGCCCCTATCATAAGAATCTTGAAGTGATTAAGGTTAAAGTGAACAAACTATGGTGTACATGCTTGACGAAGTATAAGTTAGAAATCTCATGTCCCTTGAATACGAGGGCCGCTCCTGATACAATGCAAATGTATCTATAATCTTTGATGTTCCATGCTTGGTTTTATCCACTTTCTTGTGTTTTTTCCACACTTTGGAGTACTTTTCATATGATTTCTTGGACTAACCTATTAATAAGAGCCACAGTGCCAGCTGCCTGTTTTCTGCTATTTTTGGTTCCAGGAAAGTCAAAAAATGAATATACTCGGAATTGGACGGGACAAAAGCCAAAGTGCCTATTTTCCGGAAGTCATCAGATGCCAGAGTACGAGACGGAGAGGGGCCAGGGGGTCACCACATCACCTGGCCGCACGGCCCAGCCTGGCCCACGCCAGGGGGTGGTCTCGCCGCCTCCGGCACCCCCTCGGCCTCCCCTTCCGCCTATAAGATGCCCTCGGGACGAAAACCCTAAGTGCCTGATCAAAAATCCACGAAAGAGTCTGTAGCCGCCGTCATCTCCATCCCTAGATCGGGAGGGATCTGAAGCTCTTCCCGGCACCCTGCCGGAGAGGGGAATTCACCCTGGAGGCCTTCTTCATCATCATGCAAGCCTCCGGTGTGATGCGTGAGTAGTTCATCCTTGGACTACGGATCCATGTAGTAGCTAGATGGCTGGTTCTCCTCCTTTGTGCTTTCTTGTCTAGATCTTGTGAGCTCCGTTCATGATCAAGATCATCTATTTGTAATTCTGCATGTTGTGTTTGTGGGGATCCGATGGATATTGAGATGCTATTTTAGATTGATTATTGATTCTATCATGTCTTTGCTATTTGTGATCTTGCATGCTTTCCGTTGTTAGTAGCTATTTTGGCCAAGTAGATGCTAGCAACTCCAAGAGTTAGTATTTATTCTCGATAGTGGGTTCATGCCTCTGGTAATCTGGGGAAGTGACATAAATCTCTAAGGTACTAGATGTGTTATTGCTACTAGGGAGAAAACAACAATCCTTTGTTCATAGAACAATCGTATTGTTTACTTTACACGCAATTCGTAAAGCAATAATCTGTTGCTTGCAACTTAATACTGGAGGGGGGTCGGATGATAAACTGAAGGTGGATTATTAGTCATAGATGCAGTTGGATGGCGGTCTATGTATAATTTTGTAATGCCCAATCAAGTTCCAAAGGAGTCAAGATGATTAGTATATGCATGTATTGCTTTCTCGATGTTTGTCAATTGCCCCGCTGTAATTTGTTCACCCAGCATGTTATCTATCTAAGGAGAGCCACCTCTAGTGAACTATGGATCCTTGTCCTTTTATTTTACATACAATCTACAAACTGTTTGCTTCTTTGTGTTTACTTTCTGCAAACTATTACTTCCTTCCATTCAATACGTTTAATCCTTTGTTTTCAGCAAAACACGATGAGATTGACAACCTCATCGCAAGTTGGGGACAAAGTTCTGTGGTTGTGTTGTGCAGGTCTCCATGTTGCTACTAGCACCGGTAGTGCTCCCTGCCAAGGCTCAGCTAGCAACACCTTTGGGGTGTTTCCTTGCTCGTACTAGTTTGATTAAACCTTGGTTTCATAACTAAGGGAAACTTGCTGCTGTGCTCATCATACCTTCCTCTTGGGGTTCCCAACGAGCTCTACATCAACACCGCACCAGCATCTTTCTGGCGCCGTCAACACTGAGCCATCAAGCATTTTTCTGGCGCCGTTGCCAGGGAGTCAAGGACATCTTCACAAGGGGAGTCACTCATAACCAATCTCTTTACTTTGTTATTTTTGTTTTGCTTAGTTTCTTTTTTCTTTGTTTGCTTGTTTTGTTATAAAAAACACAAAAAAATTACTTCTACTAGTTTGCTTTCTTATTCAAAAACACAAAAAAATTAACTCTCCTTTAGTTGTCACCTCTTCCTTAGCTCACCATGTTGATCCCCAAATTCACCCTAAAAGACTTTTCAATTGGTAGTGGTTCTATAATTGGGAAAGATAATATTGAAGAATTCTTTAATCATGTTAGCAAACATGATGATACCGAGGATAGATCCCTTCCAGAACTTGATCCAAACTATGAGATTGCTGCAGCTTCTTTAATTCATATATTAGAAGCTAGGTTTGTTAACCTCAACCCCTTAATGCAAATAATGTTTCTTAAGCTTAAAGAAATTGAGGACCCTGAAAAGAGGGATTTTATTGTAGAAACTTTGTTTAAGGAGTTCTATGATGTTGCCAAGGAAGCTAGGAAAGTCTTTGAACGTTTCAATATGCTAGGCTCATGTGTAGATGTTGTTGGTACACGAGAAAAGATGAACAAAACCAAACCTAATGGGGAGGAACCTAAGATACCAATACCCTTTAAACTAGTAGCAATACACGATGCCATAGAAAAGAATCTTGATTGGATTGTTCCTGCAAACCCTTTTGATGAGAATAGTGAACCTAAGAGCGTTGAGAGAGGATCCTCTAGAACTTATTTGGATGATATACCTTGCCTTGTTGAAAATATTTCTGGTATTGATCTTAATACTTCTTCATTTGAGGACACTTGATTCTTTCTTGCTTCTTATGCCTAACTTAAAGGCGTTAAAGAAAAGTACTTATTGGGAGATAACCCAAAAGTTTTAGATGAGTCTTGGAAGTTATTACTTCAGTAATAACTGCTCCTTATCCTTTTTATTTGCTTTTTTGTGCCAAGAGTAACCTCTAATGAGAGAGAAGTAATGATTGGGAAAGTTGCTGTCCCAAAACAGATTTCTGTGCTTCACTGTAAAAATTCGTGTAAAATCTCTGAACGTCTTTTTGAGGCATGAATTTTTTGCTTCTGCCCCAGGTTGTTATATAACTTTCGTTAGTTCAACACTTTTTAATTTGAGCAACAGAAGGTCTTCCGTCTTTACCTGCTGGTCTGTTTTGACAGATTTCTGCCATTTTCTGCATTTGCTTCTTGTTGGTTCCTTTTTGAGTTCTTTTGGGGAATTGAGCTTTTTTGAGGGAAGTGCTACAGTAGCTAGTGTTCTAATGGAAGTTTATTTGGTGTTAGAACTGAACCTTAAGACTTATTTATCTTGAGTGCACTAATGTTGCTAATAAAGATTGTGTGAAGTTTTGTATGAAGTAAAAATTTCAGGTGTATAGAAGGAATGAGTAATGAGATGAAGGATGGACTAAAGCTCAAGCTTGGGGATGCCAGCGTGTCACCCCAAGAAATATCCAAGAAGTACAAGCATCAAAGCTTGGGGATGCCCAAGGAATCCCATTCTTCATTAATAAAAATTCTAGGTTTCTTCCAAACGCTTCATTTTTATTGTTTCATGCACATTTGTGTTGTTCTTGGAGCGTCTTCTTTTTCATTTTTGTTTTGGTTTTTCGTTTGCTTGGTTTGTTTAGTTTGCTGAATAAATTGGTTGGACCCCCTCTTTCATACTTGCAAATAGTTTGGTTTGGTTTGGAAAAGTGTAGGAAAGTTCATACTTATGTGGTAAAAAGAGCTCGTTTTTGACTGTGGCCTATGCTTTGTCATGCCATGCTTGATATTGTTTTGGCTTTATGCTTAGTATTCTTTGCTGTAGCATGACTTGTTATAAACAATTGAGATTGCTTAATGTGCCTTGGATGAATCATGCGTTGTTTTAGCATATTAAAGCATAGTATAGTGGTATTCTCCTTTGATGCTTTATTTGGGTTGACTTGGCACATGATCACACCATGTTATGACTATCTCAAGTCACCATAGCCTTTATGATCCTTTAGTTTTCAACTTGTAGTATCACTTTATGCTTTGATCAATGATGTTTTGTCGCTCTGCATGATTATGGCCATTATTGCTCTCTTAGTTTGTCGCTCCCAGTATTTTTCTAGCCTCCACAACCAAGTATGAGTTCCACTCATGCATCCAACTACCTAAACCAAGTTATTCCAAAGAGTCCACCATACCTACCTACTAGCTTATGCTATTTCAAGTATATTCATGCTTTTGTTTACCTTCCAAATTAAACTTGTTATGAGAAAACTAGTGATTAAAGCTCTCACGAACTTGATGGCACACTTTACTTTTCTTGCCCTTAATAAACTTGAACCATTGTGTCGTCTATGTTGTATATGCTTGCACTTATTTGTTGGGAATTAGCAGAACCATGCTTTCATGGGGAACGCTTTCAACATTGCACTTGGTACTTATACCTAGTTGATATCATGCTCTTTTGTATATGGATGTCGTCGGTGTGAAATGAAAGGGGAGCTTGTAAGTCCATGGATTTATGTATATGTGTTAGATAAACGCCTGGGCCGCTGGTCTAATCCATGCTGACATGGTGGAAACCTACAGCGTAACCATAATGAGCTGTCTATGAAGCATTCTTCTTTAAAAAAAGAGTCCTATATTGAGAAAAAAGGAAAAAAAAGAGATTATGAAAAGAGGAAAGAGAGAAAAAAGCACCATATTCCCATGGTAAATAAGAAGATTGTTGAGATGCTCGTTGTCGGCTTGCCTTGTCATTTTGATATGGGGATTCTTCTGTATCATCGGGCAAGGGGTACCCCGTTGGCGGTTCTCTATGATACACATGTACTTACGATGACAAGAACTTACCGGTGACTAAACTTGAGTAGCATGAGGAGCGACCCTCGTATACAAGGGACATGAGATTTCTGACTTATACTTCGTCAAGCATGTACACCATAGTTTGTTCACTTTAACCTTAATCACCTTAAAGATGCTTATGATAGGGCAATGAGAGCTGGAAGCTATAAGTACCATAATTTTTGGAAGCTCTTTATGAAACTTGAATCCCTGCTTCCTTCTATGAAGGCTTTTCTTCCACCATTATATTGAGTCTTTGATACATTGCAAATGTATCTATAATTTTTGATGTTGCATGCTTGGTTTTAACCACTTTCTTGTGTTTTGTCCACACTTTGGAGTACGTTTCATATAATTTCTTGGACTAACCTATTAACAAGAGCCACAGTGCCAGTTGCCTGTTTTCTGCTGTTTTTGGTTCCAGGAAAGTAAAAAAATCAATATTCTCGGAATTGGACGGGACAAAAGCCAAAGTTCCTATTTTACCGGAAGACTCACGGAGCCAGAAGCAGAGACGGAGGAGGGCCAGGGCCTGGCCACACCATATGGTGGTGCGGGCTAGCCCTGGCCGCGCCACCAGGTGGTGTGGGCCCCCTGGCACTCCACCGACCTTGCCTCTTCGCCTATAAGAAGCCTCCCGATACCAAAACCCTAGATCGTCAATCAGAAATCCACGAAAAGTTCCACAACGCCGCCGCCACCGAAGGGGAGATTCAGGGGACAAAAAGTCTCTATTTCGGCACCCTGCCGGGACGGGGAAGTGCCCCCGGAGCCATCTCCATCGATCTCCACCACCATCTCCATCACCATTGTTGATTCCCATGATGAGGAGGGAGTAGTTCTCTCTCGAGGCTAAGGGTTCTACCGGTAGCTATGTGTTCATCTCTCTCTCTATGCATGATCTTATTGAGATCATGAGCTTGTAATCTATAGATCTACCTTGCTAATCAAGTGCTTTAATAGATCTCTACTCTCCCCATGTGTGTGAAAGTGACAGTGTGCACACCATGGTGGCACTTAGGCTAGAGATTACAAATACTTGTTATGAGTTATATTTGGAGTTGGATGTCTTTATGAAATTGTGGTGTTTGTTGGACTCATCTAGTACTCAAGGTGACAGTGTGGGGTTTTCTAGATGGGAAAGGCCTTTGAGGTGTGCTGTTATAGCCCTACCAACGATTAGAGTGTCCAACCGGAGAGTAGTTCAGCGTAGTATCATGAAGATAATATATTTATATGAGAGTGTTCACTAGTGAAAGTATGATCCCTAGGCCTTGTTTCTAAGCATTGAAACACCGTTTGCTACTAGATCTGTTACATGTTTGCTTGCTTCCATCTTTATTTCAGTTTGCCTTTAGTCTTTTCCACGCCATCAAGCTATTTTCTATCGCCGTTACCACTTATAATTATCCATACCACTTGTATTTCACTATCTCTTCGCCGAACTAGTGCACCTATACACCTGACAAGTGTATTAGGTGTGTTGGGGACACAAGAAACTTCTTGTATCTTGATTTCAGGGTTGCTTGAGAGGGAATACCTTTGACCACTTCCTCCCTGAGTTCGATAAACCTTGGGTGATCCACTTAAGGGAAAACTTGCTGCTGTTCTACAAACCTCTGCACTTGGAGGCCCAACAACTGTCTACAAGAATAGAAGTGCGTAGACATCAAGCCATTTTTCTGGCGCCGTTGCCGGGGAACGAAGAAGAAGAAACTCCCACGTCAACTACACGCCATTAAAGATTTTCTGGTGCCGTTGCCGGGGAGGTAAGGTAAAAGGTACTCACATCCTCCGGTGTGAGTGCTCGAAGTTATTTCCTTTAGATTCTGCAATTTTGTCTTTTTGTTTCTTGTTTTCACTAGTTAGGCTTAATGGAAAACAACAACAAAATTAGAGATCTTTATAGTATTTATCTTGAGTTAGGACATGAAGTGTTTGAAGAGAAAATTAAAAAACGTATGGAACTTTACTTGCATGCTAATAGCAATGTTGTTAGTATGAATTCTTTGGACACCATTATTGCTAATGCTATGGAAAAGTCTAAGCTTGTGGAAGCTAGTTTTTATGAAAATGATCTTTTTAGTTCCCCATCTTTGGAAGATAGCTATTCTATTGCTTATGATGATATTATACCTCCAATATATGATGATTACAATGATGAGTACGATATTTTCAGTCCACCTACTATTGAGGAGCAAATTAATTATGATTACAATATGCCTCCTATATTTGATGATTATGGTGATGAGAATAATGATGATAGCTATTTTGTTGAATTTTCTCCCACTATGATTAATAAGAATGACTATGCTTATGTGGAGAGTAATAATTATATGCATGTGGCTCATGATAAGAATGTTTTATGTGATAGTTATATTGTTAAGTTTATTCATGATGCTACTGAAAGTTATTATGAGAGAGGGAAACATGGTTTTATGCATGTAACATCCCAAAACTTTAATACAAGGTTATCAAGATCAAATCATCCAAAAATAGGGTTAATAAAAACTTTTCCAAATTTAAAATGAAAGCATTCATATGTGTATGCATTTAAAATAGGAGTTGTTTGAATTGCCATGATTGATTGATCCAATGCTTGTAAAATGTTTATTAGGTGATTTAAACATCATCTACATCATTCCCAAACTTTTCTTAAAGAAAATCAAATAAAAAAGAACTAAAAAGAAGGAATGGTCATTTTGGCAAATTTAACTCTCATGCCTACTTTGGCTATTCCTAGTACTCAATTCTTAACAGAAACTATTCTTGATCTTTGCACCCCTTGCTAGTACACATAATGAGGTACCAAGGCCCACCTTTTGATCTGCTAAAAACATTCTGTTAACTATTTTAAATGACAGTTTAAAATTGAATCTAATGCATATGCATAGATCACCCCTATTTCAAAAACCATCTATTTGAGCTCCATTTTTAAAACCCTTGCAACCAAAGACTACCCATCACTAGTGGAGATCACTCAAAACGTTTGAAACCAAAATTCAAAACTTTCTTTCATGCGGCCATTTCATCAAACACTTGGCATGCATATTATCACCTCTAATCCTAGATCACTATTCTGCATAGGGTTTTGCCCCCATTTGATCTCCATTTATCTCCTCTATCCCCTCCTAGTATAACCAAACCCTTAACACCTCTCTCCCTTGTCCCTAAAACTCTTGCCATGACAACCCGAGGACATGCTCGCTGGCCAAACCTTGCCCCGCTACAGCAGACCACTCCCCCTTCCCTCGCCATGTCTAGGAGGTAGCCAGGAGCTCACTGCCACCCCCTGTTCCTTGCCCGAGCCCAGAGCAGCAGTGGACCACCGAGCACAAACCGCGCCCAGTGCCACCGCACCATGCCAGTGCTGCCCCCAGAGCGCGCTCTGTCCCCGCTCGCACAGACCACCCCTTGGCACCAGCCCACGCCCGCCGCTCCACCTCGACCTGGAGAACACCCCAGACATCCCCGTTCGCCGCCCAAAGCCTCACAGCCACCGCTCGCCGTGGACACCGCCGCCTCTGCCTCTCAGAGCGCCACCTCGCCCAGACCGCGGGCCACCGCCCCTACGGCGGCATTCAAGTCCTAGAGCACCGCCAGGGAACCGCCCATCGACCGCCATCCACAGCCATGCCGATAGCCGGCCGTAGCCATGTCACCACCGTCGTCTGCCCATCCCGCTCGGTCTCACCGTCGGGCCTATAAAAGGAGCCTCCCCCAGCCTCTTCTCTCCACACCATTCCACTCCCCTCACCTCTATGAACCTCCCCCACCTCTAGCCGGAGCAAGTGGAGCAGCCGCTCGCTGGAATTGGAGCCGGAGCAGCCGTGGCAGGAGGAGAAGCGCGCCGTTGATTTCGACCACCCCAAGCTCCGCCGCAACCGCGCCTCGCCTCGCCGTTGTCTTCCACGTCGTTTGCTCGCCTCGCTGACCCCGCTGGAGCCCTGGTACGTCCCCAGTAGACCCCCACCGAGCCGCTAGGGTTCGAGCTCGCCGGCGACCTGTTCGTCGTCGACGACGACCCTCAGCCGTTGATCTCGCTTCTAATCCTACCGCCCACAGCGCGTGTACCATTTCGCGTTTTAAGTGCCGCTGACACGCGGGACCCCCCTGTCAGCTGATCCCCGTGCCATGGAGCGCCACTGGGCTGGCCCATTCCTTTTCCCGCGCTAGCCCATAGATTCAAATCTGGATTTTTCCTTTTTAGTTAAATCTAGTTTCTGTCCACTATTTAAAAAATCATTTCAGAGAGTTTTAGAAATCCAAATTGCATGAAACCAATTTTCTCTAAAAGGTATTAAAATGATATATCCAAGCCCGTTGGATTTAATTCAATTAGAGTTATAGATCTCTCCTAGTAAAAATAACAAAACAGAAGCTTTTGCAACTTGCAACATTTTTATAAAATCAACCAAGTTAGCTTTTGAGTTGATTCCAACTCTCAAAGATCACATTTGATCATATCTATCTAAATATGTAATAATATCAAGGTTGACATGCAGTGACTTTGGACTAGTACCAAAATAATGCTATATAGGCATTTCTAGTCACTTTAAATCATTAAATAATAAACTTAAACTAAAGTAATATTGATCCAACCTTTAAATCTCATTCCCACATGTTAGAATATGTGGTGAGGAGATGTGTCCACATGATCCCATATTTTGGTGGTGAATATTAAATTTTAGTTAATATTTCAATGAGTAGAAATTACTTTTCTAAAATAAAAAGGAGGAAACTATTGAAAGTAAACTTGTGATGCTTGTGATGATAATAGATCATCAATTGTGTGTTTTAGAATGCTACTTAGCCTAGTTAAGTATTGTTTGGTGATTGTATACTCCCTATGTATTTATAGACGCTAGTACAGACCAAGCTTTCGAGGAGGAGGAGTTCTACCAAGAAGAAGAAGAAGAAAACTTCAACCACTACACCAACCAAGGCAAGCTATTGTTAGCAAGCTCAAATTAAACTAGATGGTTTAGAAAAGATGCTTTAGGCATGCTTTGATCACACCCCTTATAACTCCTAGTACCCCAAGTCTTACCTACAAGTTTTACCCCTCTTAGGTTATGCAAAGTTCTTACTTGTTTTGAAGGTAGCATAAAAAGTATAAAACTTGACCTACTTAGAAACCTTTAGATATCATTCTATGGCATGAGATTGATCCCATCTTCCACCTTAGTGAACACTATTAACCTAGTATTTTAGAATAGGTCAAAAACTTGAGTTACTTTAGATGGGAACACTTAGTGAAAAGGAATTGTGAAAACCTTGGAATGATGAGTCATTCTATTGAAATGTTTTGACATGTGTTGAGAGACACAACTATTTATGATGATGAAAATGATGAGGCATGAGCCTTAACCCTTTTATAAAACTAATGGTTGGATTCGGATGCGATACCATTCCAAATTTACCGTACAACCACACTACCTGAATTGGGTAAGGCTTAGCTGGAAGTTTATATGCATTAGTATTAGTTCCCTCATGGGAGAGGTTTGAGCTGAGGCTACCTCTCAATGTGTCCACCTATGCAGTGCCCAAGATGACAGATGGTCATGGTTGGGAGGCCATGCTCATAGGAGAGGTGCTTATACTAGGGTGTGTAAAGGGAAGGTTATGTTTGATTATCTGCATACTAAGTATGATGATTCAGGGTTATCCCTGACAGATGTATCGAATCTTGTGGTGAAAGTGTACCACCTCTGCAGAGTGTCAAACTATTCGAATAGCCGCGTCCGCGGTTATGGACAGTTGGAATGGCCATATTGTTTCGTTGTCAGATGTTTTCTAAATAACTTGAAATGAATGATGAACTTTGACTTGACCACAACAGGGTTGTGTTGATGATAATATTTTCCCATTTTAAGTGATTCTAGAACTTTACTTTAGCTTTCTTTGCTTCTGAACTCAGCTTAGGTTTCAAACTTAACGTTATGGTTAAACTTAGAATTAGCACTTTAACTTAGAATTATAGTACCTGTTAATAGTAGTTTGCGAGTACTTGAAGAGTACTCATGGCTTTTGTCCCTGGCTATTATCATGGCCAGACTATGAAGGAGATTATCAAGATGATGGTCAGCAGGATGGCTACGATAACTAGGACTATCTTCCTTCGTCAGCATTGCCTGTGCCCTTGAAGATGGACCCCACTGCTATGCTATCTTTTATTTCCGCTGCTTGTTGTATTAAGACTGGATCATGAGATCCTTATTTGTGTAAAACCTTATGTATGGTTTGTAATGGATGAGGTACTGTGATATCCAATCCGTTATGTCTCACAAAAATGGTAATCCTGGGATTGCGAGGTATGGCATAACGGGCATCTGGGATTAAAAATCTGGGTGTTGACAAGTTGGTATCAGAGCCATCCTGACCATAGGAGACCCTAGTTAGAATGGACGTCCAAACCAAAAACTTAGCTTCAAAACCAAAGTGAGTATTTATGAAAAACTATTTCCCCTCTTACCCTTGTGAACTCATTCTTTCTCAAAAATACATGTTCCTCAAAATTCTTACATTACTACTTAAAATTTGACACACTTGATCACTTCACTAACTTCCTCATCCTTAATTCTTGTAGATGGAGACTCAGTTCAACAAGTTTTACCAGTTGGGAAATGGAGGTCAGCTGATCTTTGAGAGGGATCTGGATTCACTGTCGGAGTTACTGGGACGCCCACATCCGGAGTTTCTTGGAGCTCAACTTCCAGGACCCCCAGGAGGAGACCTACAGTGGCTAGTCACCGCGGATCTTTGGGGAAGCATCAAAGCACCAACTTCCGAGAGAATTCAGTTCTCCGTGAGAGAGAACAACTGGCTAGATGGATTAGCCAGGGCAATGCATGAAGCTCTCGCACGTCTATGTGCCCTCAGTGTCAACAGGATCCAAGGAACCCGTTTTGCCCACTATGCATGACGTGGCTTCATGGGAATGCCGATGGAGATGCCAAGTCATCCAGAGTTGAGGCGTCAAGTGGAGAACCTTGATTTCTTGCTTCATGACAGACAGCAGGAACTGGACAATGCCAGGGAGTTAGCGAACCAGAACCATGCCATTGCCGACCAGAAGGCCCAGACTTTCGCACTGCTCGTCCAAGATCGCCAGTCTCTTCGTCGCCAGCGTGCAAAGAAGGATCGCACCATCGCCCGTCTTCGCAAGAAGGTGGCCGACCTCGAGAAGACCGTCAAGGAGTAGGAAGCTCAGCTTGCCGCTGAGGAAGAAGAAGATGAGGGTGAAGACATACAGGGAGATATGAATTCTTACCTCAGCAACGATGATGACTTTTTGGAGGAGGATGCTGTGGACTTCTACACTGATGATGAAGACTCCGACTTCATCGATGATGAGTAGATGCACTAGAGCACTGTCGTAGCATGAGATGTATCATCTCATTGTATCGTAGCTTGCAGAATGGTTCTTCAAACCATCTATTTTCCCCTTTTGCTTGTTGTGGTGTGTGTTGTATCGGGTGCTTGCTTGCATGAATGAAAAAGAAGTTAGTTGAAAAACCTGAGTCTAACTCAATGTTTTAGCTTTGAAAACCCAAAACCATGAACCTTAGACTTTCCATCTTACCCCTATATCTATCTCAATCTTCAGATGACTCGTGGAAACCAAGGAGGGAGCAGCTCGTCACAGGACCCAATGCTGCAGATCTTGCAGAATCTCATCGCGGACCGTGAAGCAAGCAGGGCCGAACGTCAAGCCAACTTAGCAACATTGCAGCAGATCGCCCAAATGGCTCTCAACAACCAAGGACATGGAAATCAGGATCACCAAGGATCCAAACTTAAAAACTTTCAGAACACCAATCCCCCAATCTTTAACCAATCTGAAAACCCATTAGATGCTGATGACTGGTTACAGACCATGGAAAACAACTTAGAGGTTGCCAGAGTTGATGAGAATGAGAAAGTTCTCTTCACCACCCACTATCTGGCGGGAGATGCAAGAGCTTGGTGGAATAGCATCCGCAATATGAACCATGGCCAGGTGATGACCTGGGAAGCATTCAAGGTCCAGTTCATCCGCACCCACGTGCCGCAAGGTTTTGTCAACAGGATGAGAGATGAATTCCATGAATTGAAGCAAGGAAGAATGACTGTGGTAGAGTACCGTGACAGATTCTTGTCACTTGCCAGATATGCACCGGATGAGATCAACACGGAGGCCAAGAAGAAGGAGAGATTCTTAAACGGACTGCATGATGAGATGCAGACTGTCCTCGTCAACATCCGTTTTGATGATCTCGAAGAGCTAGTCGACTCTACCATTTAGATGGAAGGGAAGATTAACCAGGAAAACAACAACCGCAAGCATCGTATGATGCAGCAGTCTGGATCCAGTAGTCACCAGAAGTACCGTCCCAACCCTTCACCAGGATATGCACCAAGGAACAACCGACCCCCAAATTCTCGCCCAAGCTACCCCAACCGTAGCGGAGGCAATGTGAAGTCCGGAGGAAACAATCACAACTCCGGCAATGCCAACAATTTCAACCGTGCCCCTCCCAAGAGCAACAACAACAACACTGCACCCAGAACTGGCAGCAATGCTGTACCTGTCGCAGTCAAGGACAAGTCCCAGATCACTTGTTTCGAGTGTGGAGTGAAGGGTCACTACTCCAATGAGTGTCCCAAGAAGACTGCCGCCAATGCCCCTGTGAATGCCCCAGCTCAGCAGCAGCGACGTGTTCAACCAGGAAGGAGATTTGCCCCAGGGAACCTGCACAACCGCAACGGTCGTCTCTTCCACATGAACGCAGAAGAAGCCCAGGAAGCGCCAGATATAGTGCTGGGTATGTTTTCTGTCAACTCAGTTTTAGCAAGAGTATTGTTTGATTCTGGAGCATCGCATTCATTTGTCACCGAAGAATTTGTATGCACTAGTAAGATTCGCCCAACCAACCTGAAGCATGTCATGATAGTTCAAATCCCCGGTTCAACAACAAAAGCTAGAAAAATTTGCAAAGCTATACCTATCAGAATACATGGGATAGATTTTTATGCCAACCTAATTGTACTTGGAACCAAAGGATTGGAAGTAGTACTAGGTATGGACTGGATGTCAAGGCATAAAGGACTGATAGACTGTGCTAAGAAAGCCATCACCATGACCAATAGTTCTGGAGTAACAGTAGAGCATATCTCTGAAACCTTACCCCGTCAATTCAAGTGCAACAAGAGTGTAGCCCTGCCCACCATTGACCAAGTCAGAGTAGTCTGTGAATACCCCGACGTATTCCCAGATGAATTGCCAGGTATGCCCCCGGATAGGGATATTGAGTTCATTATCGAACTAATCCCCAGAACCGGACCTATAGCCCAGAGACCCTATACCATGAAGCCCTCAGAGTTAGTGGAACTAAAGAAGCAGTTGGATGCCATGTTAGCAACAGGCTTGATTCAGCCAAGCGCATCGCCATGGAGATCACCAGTGTTATTCGTCAACAAGAAAGATGGAGGCAATCGTCTGTGTACAGATTACAGAAAGTTGAATGACGTCACCATCAAGAACAAGTACCCTTTGCCAAAGATAGAGGATCTATTTGATTAGTTGACTGGAGCTCAGGTATTCTCAAATATTGATCTTAGGACTGGTTATCACCAACTTAAGATTCATGCAACGGATATTCCAAAGACCGCCTTTACTACTCGCTATGGTTTATATGAGTATACGGTTATGTCTTTTGGATTAACCAATGCCCCTGCTTATTTCATGAATCTCATGAATAAGATCTTTATGAATTTCCTAGATAAGTTTGTAGTTGTGTTTATCGACGACATCCTTATCTACTCCAAGTCAGAAGAAGAGCATGAGCAACATCTGAGAATCATCCTAGAAAGCCTGAGAGAGCATCAGTTATATGCCAAGTTCAGCAAGTGTGAGTTTTGGCTGAAAGAAGTAGGATTCCTAGGACATATTGTTTGTGCCAGAGGAGTCTCTGTTGATCCCACCAAGATCAAAGATGTCGAAAAATGGGAATCCCCAACCAATCAAACCCAAGTTCGTTCATTTCTCGGATTAGCAGGATATTACCGCAAGTTCGTAGAAGGATTCTCGAGCATAGCCCGACCAATGACCCAATTGTTGAAGAAGGACAAGAAGTTTGAATGGCAGACAAGTGTGAAGCCAGTTTTTAGGAGCTGAAGAAGAGATTGATATCAGCCCCAATTTTGATCATGCCAGACATCAAGAAACCGTTTGATGTGTATTGTGATGCATCCAAGATTGGCCTAGGATGTGTATTGATGCAAGAAGGCAAAGTCATCGTGTATCTGTCTCGACAATTGAAGCAACATGAGCAGAACTATCCGACCCATGATCTTGAGCTAGCAGCCGTGGTTCTAGCATTGAAGACATGGCGTCATTATTTGATGGGTAATCGTTGTGAGATTTACTCAGATCATAAGAGCTTGAAGTATATCTTCACTCAGAAGGAGCTGAATATGAGGCAAAGAAGATGGATAGAGTTAATCAAGGATTATGACCTTGACATTCACTATCATCCCGGCAAAGCCAATGTGGTAGCGGATGCTCTTAGCAGATTGCCGTGTAGGCTTAACACCATGATCAAAGAGAAGCAACCAAGTTTGTATGAGGAGTTGGAGCAGTTCAGGACTGAGTTAGTTAGCAAAGGATTCCTAGCTAGCATTGAACTTCAAGCCACTTTGTTTAGCCAAATCAAGGAAGCCCAGAAAGGAAATGAAAGTATCGACGGAATCAAACGTCGTATTGGTACAGGAAAGGTACCTGGATTCACCGAAGACGAAGAAGGAGTACCGTGGTACAAAGGACGTATCTGTGTGCCAGCAGATTCGGAGCTGAAGGAAATTATCATGAAGGAAGCTCATGATACTCTTTATTCTATCCACCCCGGAGGAACAAAGATGTATCAGGATTTGAAAGAGCATTTTTGGTGGCACAAGATGAAAAGAGAGATCGGAAGCTACATCGCCCAATGTGACATCTGTCAAAGAGTTAAAGCAGAGCATCAGAGACCTGCAGGACTATTGCAACCATTGCAGATTCCGAAATGGAAATGGGATTCCGTCGGAATGGACTTTATCACCGGTTTACCTACTTCTAGTAGGGGAAATGACTCAATCTGGGTCATAGTTGATCGACTGTCCAAGGTAGCGCACTTTATACCTGTCAAGACAACCTACCAGAGTGCAAAACTAGCAGAGCTGTATATTGCTAGGATTGTTAGTCTGCATGGAACCCCCAAGACCATCGTCTCAGATCGAGGAACCCAGTTTACTTCAAGATTTTGGCAGAAAGTTCAGGAAGGTTTAGGAACCAAGTTGAACTTCAGTACCGCTTATCACCCGCAAACAGATGGACAGACTGAGAGAGTCAATCAGATCTTAGAGGATATGCTTAGAGCTTGTGTGTTGGAATACGGATCAAAATGGGAAGACTGCCTGCCTTTCGCAGAATTCTCATATAACAATAGTTATCAGGCTAGTTTGCAGATGGCACCATTTGAATTCCTATACGGAAGAAAGTGTCGTACCCCTTTGAATTGGTCGCAAGTAGGAGAGAGTCAGATCTTTGGACCCGACATTCTCCGAGAAGCAGAAGAGAAAGTTCACAAAGTCCGTGAGCACCTCAAGACTGCCCAATCCAGACAGAAGAGTTATGCTGACAAAAGAAGGAGAGACCTGACTTTCAATGTCAGAGATTTCGTATATCTCAAGGTTTCACCATTGAAGGGAACTCAATGCTTTAGTCTGAAGGGAAAGTTAGCTCCCAGATATATAGGACCTTTCAAGATTCTGAACCGCCGAAGAGAAGTATCGTATCAACTGGAACTGCCTGAAGAGATGTCAGCCATCCACAATGTGTTCCATATCTCGTTACTTCGCAAATGCTAGGAAGTGCCTGAGAAGACTGAAGTTTTCAAGAATATCGATCACAGAGCTGTGGAAATCAACAATGACCTGACCTATCGGGAAGTACCCATCCGCATCTTAGAAGAAGCCTACAGAACCACCAGGACCAGGAGTATCAAGTTTCTCAAGATTCAGTGGAGCAACCATACCGAGGAGGAAGCCACTTGGGAGCGCGCAGATTACATTAGGACAGAGTTCCCAGATCTCTTTAGTTCCTAGTTTTCTTTGTAAATCTCGGGACGAGATTTTGTTTAAGGGGGGAAGGTTTGTAACATCCCAAAACTTTAATCCAAGGTTATCAAGATCAAATCATCCAAAAATAGGGTTAACAAAAACTTTTCCAAATTTAAAATGAAAGCATTCATATGTGTATGCATTTAAAATAGGAGTTGTTTGAATTGCCATGATTGATTGATCCAATGCTTGTAAAATGTTTCTTAGGTGATTTAAACACCATCTACATCATTCCCAAACTTTTCTTAAAGAAAATCAAATCAAAAAGGATTAAAAAGAAGGAATGGTCATTTTGGCAAATTTAACTCTCATGCCTACTTTGGCTATTCCTAGTACTCAATTCTTAACAGAAACAATTCTTGATCTTTGCACCCCTTGCTAGTACACATAATGAGGTACGAAGGCCCACCTTTTGATCTGCTAAAAACATTCTGTTAACTATTTTAAATGATAGTTTAAAATTGAATCTAATGCATACGCATAGATTACCCCTATTTCAAAAACCATCTATTTGAGATCCATTTTTAAAACCCTTGCAACCAAAGACTACCCTTCACTAGTGGAGATCACTCAAAATTTTTGAAACCAAAATTCAAAACTTTCTTTCATGCGGCCATTTCATCAAACACTTGGCATGCATATTATCACCTCTAATCCTAGATCACTATTCTGCATAGGGTTTTGCCCCCATTTGATCTCCATTTATCTCCTCTGTCCCCTCCTAGTATAACCAAACCCTTAACACCTCTCTCCCTTGTCCCTAAACCTCTTGCCATGACAACCCGAGGACATGCTCGCCGGCCAAACCTTGCCCCGCTACAGCAGACCACTCCCCCTTCCCTCGCCATGTCTAGGAGGTAGCCAGAAGCTCACCGCCACCCCCTGTTCCTTGCCCGAGCCCAGAGCAGCAGTGGACCACCGAGCACAAACCGCGCCCAGTGCCACCGCACCGCACCATGCCAGTGCCGCCCCTAGAGCGTGCTCTGTCCCCGCTCGCACAGACCATCCCTTGGCACCAGCCCGCGCCCGCCGCTCCACCTCGACCTGGAGAACACCCCAGACATCCCCGTTTGCCGCCCAAAGCCTCACAGCCACCGCTCGCCGTGGACACCGCCGCCTCTGCCTCTCAGAGCGCCACCTCGCCCAGACCGCGGGCCACCTCCCCTACGACCGCATTCAAGTCCTAGAGCACCGCCAGGGAACCGCCCATCGACCGCCATCCACAGCCATGCCGATAGCAGGCCGTAGCCATGTCGCCACCGTCGTCTGCCCATCCCGCTCGGTCTCACCGTCGGGCCTATAAAAGGAGCCCTCCCCAGCCTCTTCTCTCCACACCATTCCACTCCCCTCACCTCTCTGAACCTCCCCCACCTCTAGCCGAAGCAAGTGGAGTAGCCGCTCACCGGAATTGGAGCCGGAGCAGCCGTGGCAGGAGGAGAAGGGCGCCGTTGATTTCGACCACCCCAAGCTCCGCCGCAACCGCGCCTCGCCTCGCCATCGTCTTCCACGTAGTTTGCCCGCCTCGCCGACCCTGCTGGAGCCCTGGTACGCACCAAGTAGACCGCCACCGAGCCGCTAGGGTTCGAGCTCGCCGGCGACCTGTTCGTCGTCGACGACGACCCTCAGCCGTTGATCTCGCTTCTAATCCTACGGCCCACAGCGCGCGTACCGTTTCACGTTTTAAGTGCCGCTGACACGCGGGACCCCCTGTCAGCTGAGCCCCGCTCCACGGAGCACTACTGGGCCGGCCCATTCCTTTTCCCGCGCTAGCCCGTAGATTCAAATCTGGATTTTTCCTTTTTAGTTAAATCTAGTTTCTGTCCACTATTTTAAAAATCATTTCAGAGAGTTTTAGAAATCCAAATTGCATGAAACCAATTTTGTCCGAAAGGTATTAAAATGATCTATCCAAGCCCGTTGGATTTAATTCAATTAGAGTTATAGATCTCTCCTAGTAAAAATAACAAAACAGAAGCTTTTGCAACTTGCAACATTTTTATAAAATCAACCAAGTTAGCTTTTGAGTTGATTCCAACTCTCAAAAATCACATTTCATCATATCTATATAAATATATAATAATATTAAGGTTGACATGCAGTGACTTTGGACTAGTACCAAAATAATGCTATATAGGCATTTCTAGTCACTTTAAATCATTAAATAATAAACTTAAACTAAAGTAATATGGATCCAACCTTTAAATATTATTCCCACAAGTTAGAATATGTATTGAGGACATGTGTACACATCATCCCATATTTTGGTGGTGAATATTAAATTTTAGTTAATATTTCAATGAGTAGAAATTACTTTTCTAAAATAAAAAGGAGGAAACTATTGAAAGTAAACTTGTGATGCTTGTGATGATAATAGATCATCAATTGTGTGTTTTAGAATGCTACTTAGCCTAGTTAAGTATTGTTTGGTGATTGTATACTCCCTATGTATTTATAGACGCTAGTACCGACCAAGCTTTCGAGGAGGAGGAGTTCTACCAAGAAGAAGAAGAAAACTTCAACCACTGCACCAACCAAGGAAAGCTATTGTTAGCAAGCTAGAATTAAACTAGATGGTTTAGTAAAGATGCTTTAGGCATGCTTTGATCACACCCCTTCTAACTCCTAGTACCCCAAGTCTTACCTACAAGTTTTACCCCTCTTAGGTTATGCAAAGTTCTTACTTGTTTTAAAGGTAGCATAAAAAGTATAAAACTTGACCTACTTAGAAACCTTTAGATGTTATTATATGTCATGAGATTGATACCATCTTCCACCTTAGTGAACACTCTTAACCTAGTATTTTAGAATAGATCAAAAACTTGAGTTACTTTAGATGGGAACACTTAGTGAAAAGGAATTGTGAAAACCTTGGAATGATGAGTCATTCTATTGAAATGTTTTGACATGTGTTGAGAGACACAACTATTTATGATGATGAAAATGATGAGGCATGAGCCTTAACCCTTTTATAAAACTGATGGTTGGATTCGGATGCGATACCATTCCAAATTTACCGTACAACCACACTACCTAAATTGGGTAAGGCTTAGCTGGAAGTTTATATGCATTAGTATTAGTTCCCTCACGGGAGAGGTTTGAGCTGAGGCTACCTCTCAATGTGTCCACCTATGCAGTGCCCAAGATGACTGATGGTCATGGTTGGGAGGCCATGCTCATAGGAGAGGTGCTTATACTAGGGTGTGTAAAGGGAAGGTTATGTTTGATTATCTGCATACTAAGTATGATGATTCAGGGTTATCCCTGACAGATGTATCGAATCTTGTGGTGAAAGTGTACCACCTCTGTAGAGTGTCAAACTATTCGAATAGCCGCGTCCGCGGTTATGGACAGTTGGAATGGCCATACTGTTTCGTTGTCAGATGTTTTCTAAATAACTTGAAATGAATGATGAACTTTGACTTGACCACAACAGGGTTGTGTTGATGATAATATTTTCCCATTTTAAGTGATTCTAGAACTTTACTTTAGCTTTCTTTGCTTCTGAACTCAGCTTAGGTTTCAAACTTAATGTTATGGTTAAACTTAGAATTAGCATTTTAACTTAGAATTATAGTACCTGTTAATAGTAGTTTGCGAGTACTTGAAGAGTACTCATGGATTTTGTCCCTGGCTATTATCATGGCCAGACTATGAAGGAGATTATCAAGATGATGGTCAGCAGGAAGGCTACGATAACTAGGACTATCTGCCTTCGTCAGCATTGCCTGTGTCCTTGAAGATGGACCCCACTGCTATGCTATCTTTTATTTCCACTGCTTGTTGTATTAAGATTGGATCATGAGATCCTTATTTGTGTAAAACCTTATGTATGGTTTGTAATGGATGAGGTACAGTGATATCCAATCCGTTATGTCTCGCAAAAATGGTAATCCTGGGATTGCGAGGTATGGCATAACGGGCATCTGGGATTAAAAATCCGGGTGTTGACAATGCATCTCAATAATATTAAGTTTCCCCTCTTTATGTTGAAAGTCTTGAAGTTGCACTTGTTTTGATTTACTATGATTGTTTCTTTGTGATTTCATGACTTGTTTCTTTACAAGATTCCTATGCATAGGAAGTGGGTTAGACTTAAATGTGTTTTGAATTTGCTTCTTGATGCTCTCTTTTACTTCAAGTCATATTTCTTATGTGAGCATCTTCTCAAACTATCATGCCTAACTTAAAGGCGTTAAAGAAAAGTACTTGTTGGGAGATAACCTAAGAGTTTTAGATGAGTCTTGGAAGTTATTACCTCTGTAATAACCGCTCCTTATCCTTTTTATTTGCTTTTTGTGCCAAGAGTAACCTCTATTGAGAGAGAAGTAATTATTGGGAAAGTTGCTGTCCCGAAACAGATATTTGTGCTTCACCTTAAAAATTCGTGAGAGAGCTCTGTATGTCTGATTGAGCTGTACATTTTTGTGCTTCTGACCCAGGTTGTTATCTAACTTTCGTTAGTTCAACACTTTTTGATTTGAGCAACACAAGGTCTTCGAAAAAATTCGTCTTTACCTGCTGGTCTGTTTTGACAGATTTCTGCCATTTTCTGCATTTGCTTCTTGTTGGTTCCTTTTTGAGTTCTTTTGGGGAAATTAGCTTTTTGAGGGAAGTGCTTCAGTAGCTAGTGTTCTATTGGAAGTTTATTGATGTTAGAACTGAACCTTAAGACCTATTATCTTGAGTGCACTAATATCGCTAATAAAGATTGTGTGAAGTTTTGTATGAAGGAAAAAATTTAGGTGTATGGAAGGAATGAGTAATAAGATGAAGGATGGAATAAAGCTCAAGATTGGGGATGCCATGCGTGTCACCCCAAGAAATATCTAAGAAGTACAAGCGTCAAAGCTTGGGGATGCCCAAGGCATCCCCCTCTTCATCAATAAAAATCCTAGGTTTCTTCCAAACGCTTCATTTTTATTGTTTCATGCACAGTTGTGTTGTTCTTGGAGCGTCTTCTTTTTCTTTTTCGTTTTGGTTTTTAGTTTGCTTGGTTTGCTTAGTTTTCTGAATAAATTGGTTGGACCCTCCTCTTTCATACATTGGTTTGCAAATAGTTTGGTTTGGTTTGGAAAAGAGTAGGAAAGTTCATACTTATGTGGTAAAAAGAGCTTGTTTTTGACTGTGGTCTATGCTTTGTCATGCCATGCTTGATATTGTTTTGGATTTATGCTTAGTATTCTTTGCTGTAGCATGACTTGTTATAAACAATTGAGATTTATTAATGTGCCTTGGATGAATCATGCGTTGTTTTAGCATATTAAAGCATAGTATAGTGGTATTCTCCTTTGATGCTTTATTTGGGTTGACTTGGCGCATGCTCACACCATGTTATGACTATCTCAAGTCACCATAGCCTTTATGATCCATTAGTTTTCAACTTGTCATATCACTTTATGCTTTGACCAATGATGTTTTGTCGCTCTGCATGATTATGGCCATTATTGCTCTCTTAGTTTGTCGCTCCCAGTCTTTTGCTAGCCTCCCCAACCAAGTATGAGTTCCACTCATGCATCCAACTCCCTAAACCAAGTTTTTCCAAAGAGTCCACCATACCTACCTACTAGCTTATGCTATTCCAGGTATATTCATGCTTTTGTTTATCTTCCAAATTAAACTTATCCAGAAGCTTTGTTGCAGCACCCAAAGTAATGGTCATAAAGGTACCTCCAGCAGCAGAGTCCAATAGGTTCCTTGAAGAATAGTTCAATCCTACATAAAAGGTTTGGATGATCATCCAAGCAGTCAGTCCATGAGTGGGACAATTCTTTACCACAAATTTCATTCTTTCCCAAGGTTGAGCAACATGTTTGTTATCAGATTGTTTAAACTTCATTATTTCACTTCTCATAGATATAATCTTAGCAGGTGGATAGTATTTTCCAATGAAAGCATCTTTGCATTTAGTCCAAGAATCAATACTATTCCTAGTTAAGGAATTCAACCATTCTTTAGCTTTTCCTCTCAAAGAGAAGGGAAACAATTTAAGCTTAATAATATCACCATCTATATCCCTATGCTTTTGCATCTCACAAAGTTCAACAAAGTTATTTAGATGGGCAGCAGCATCTTCATTACCAATACCAGAAAAATGTTCTCTCATAAGAAGATTGAGTAAAGCAGGTTTTATCTCAAAGAAAGTAGCTTCAGGCACAGGTGGAGCAATAGGCGTGCTCATAAAATCATTGTTGTTGGTGCTAGTGAAGTCACACAACTTAGTGTTTTCGAGAGTAATCATTTTTTGTGTGTTTTCAATAAAGAAAGCAAACTTGTAAAACTATTTTTTTGTGTGTTTTTGATAAAGAAACAAGCAAACAAAGCAAAAAAAGAAACTAAGAAAAACAACAATAACAAAGTAAAGAGATTGGTTATGAGGGACTCCCCGGCAACGGTGCCACAAAAATACTTTATGGCTCGGTGTTGATGTGGAGCTCGTTGGGGAACCCCAAGAGGAAGGTATGATGAGCACATCAGTAAGTTTCCCTCAGTTATGAAACCAAGGTTTAATCGAACCAATAGGAGCAAGGAAACACCCCAAAGGTGTTGCTAGCTGAGCCTTGGCAGGGCGCACTACCGGTGCTAGTAGCAACGTGGAGACCTGGACAACACAACCACAAAACTTTGCCCCCAACTTGCGATGAGGTTGTCAATCTCACCGGTTTTGCTGAAAACAAAGGATTAAACGTATCGAATGGAAGGAAGTAATAGTTTGTAGAAAGTGAACACAAAGCAGTAAAAAGTTTGTAGATTGTATGTAAAAGAATTGACCGGGATCCATAGTTCACTAGAGGTGGCTCTCCAAGATACATAACATGCTGGGTGAACAAATTATAGCGGGGCAATTGACAAACATCGAGAAAGCAATACATGCATATACTAATCATCTTGACTCCTTTGGAACTTGATTGGGCATTACAACATTATACATAGACCGCCATCCAACTGCATCTATGACTAATAATCCACCTTCAGGTTATCACCTGAACCCCCTCCAGTATTAAGTTGCAAGCAATAGATTATTGCTTTACGAATTGCGTGTAATGTAAACAATACGATTGTTCTATGAACAAAGGATTGTTGTTTTCTCCCTAGTAGCAATAGCACATCTAGTACCTTAGAGATTTCTTTCACTTCCCCAGATTACTAGAGGCATGAACCCACTATCGAGCATAAATACTAACTCTTGGAGTTGCTAGCATCTACTTGGCCAAGATAGCTACTAACAACGAAAAGCATGCAAGATCACAAATAACAAAGACATGATAGAATCAATAATCAATCTGAAATAGCATTTCAATATCCATCGGATCCCCGCAAACACAACATGCAGAATTATAAATAGATGATCTTGATCATGAACGGAACTCATAAGATCTAGACATGAAAGCACAAAGGAGGAGAACCAGCCATCTAGCTACTACATGGACCTATAGTCCAGAGATGAACTACTCACGCATCACACGGGAGGCTTGCATGATGATCAAGAAGGACTCTAGGGTGAATTCCCCTCTCCGGCAGGGTGCCGAGAAGAGCTTCAGATCGCTCCTGATCTTAGGGATGGGATGACGGTGGCTACAGACTCTTTCATGGATTTTGATCAGGTACTTAGGGTTTTGGTCCCAAGGGCAATATATAGGCGGAAGGAGAGGTCGAGGGGGTGCTGGGGTCGGCCAGACCACCCCCTGGCGCGGGCCAGGCCTGGCCACGCGGCCAGGTGGTGTGGCCGGCCCCCAGCTCTTCTTTGTCTCGTATTCTGGCATCAGATGTCTTCCGGGAAAATAGGCACTTTGGCTTTTGTCCCGTCCAATTCCGAGAATATTCATTTTTTGACTTTCCTGGAACCAAAAACAGCAGAAAACAGGTAGCTGGCACTGTGGCTCTTGTTAATAGGTTAGTCCAAGAAATCGTATGAAAAGTACTCCAAAGTGTGGACAAAACACAAGAAAGTAGATAAAACCAAGCATGGAACATAAAAAAAATATAGATACATTTGCAATGTATCAATTATCAATCTCACGGGTTTTGCTGAAAACAAAGGATTAAACGTATCGAGTGGAAGAAAGTAATAGTTTGCAGAAAGTAAACACAAAGAAGTAAACAATTGATTGTCGATTGATAGTAAAAGAAAGGACCGGGGTCCATGGTTCACTAGAGGTGGCTCTCCTTAAGATAGATAACATGCTGGGTGAACAAATTACAGCGGGGCAATTGACAAACATCGAGAAAGCATACAAGCATATACTACTCATCTTGACTCCTTTGAGATTCGATTGGGCATTACAACATTATACATAGACCGCCATCCAACTGCATCTATGACTAATAATCCACCTTCAGGTTATCATCCGAACCCCCTCCAGTATTAAGTTGCAAGCAACGGATAATTGCATTACGAATTGCGTGTAAAGTAAACAATATGATTGTTCTATAAACAAAGGATTGTTGTTTTCTCCCTAGTAGCAACATCACATCTAGTACCTTAGAGATTTCTGTCACTTCCCTAGATTACTAGAGGCATGAACCCATTATCGAGCATAAGTACTAACTCTTGGAGTTGCTAGCATCTACCTTGCCAAGATAGCTACTAGCAACGGAAAGCATGCAAGATCACAAGTAACAAAGACATGATATTATCAATAATCAATCTGAAATAGCATCTCAATATCCATCGGATCCCCGCAAACACAAAATGCAGAATTACAAATAGATGATCTTGATCATGAACGGAGCTCACAAGATCTAAACATGATAGCACAAAGGAGGAGAACCAGCCATCTAGCTACTACTTGGACCCGTAGTCCAGAGATGAACTACTCACGCATCACACCGGAGGCTTGCATGATGATGAAGAAGGCCTCCAGGGTGAATTCCCCTCTCTGGTAGGGTTTCAGGAAGAGCTTCGGATCCCTCCCGATCTAGGGATGGAGATGACGGCGGCTACAGACTCTTTCGTGGATTTTTGATCGGGTACTTAGGGTTTTTGTATTAGAGGCAATATATAGGCGGAAGGAGAGGCCGAGGGGGTGCCTGGGGCGGCCAGACCACCCCCTGGCGTGGGCCAGGCCTGGCCGTGTGGCCAGGTGGTGTGTTCGGGCCCCAGCCCCTCTCCGTCTCATATTCTGGCTCCAGGTGTCCTTCGGTGAAAAACTCACTTTGGCTTTTGTCCCGTCCAATTCCGAGAATATTCATTTTCTGACTTTCCTGGAACCAAAAATCGCAGAAAACATGCAGCTGGCACTGTGGCTCTTATTAATAGGTTAGTCCAAGAAATCATATGAAAAGTACTCCAAAGTGTGGACAGAACATAAGAAAGTAGATACAACCAAGCATGGAACATTAAAAATTATGGATACGTTTGCAATGTATCACCCGTCAGATCATGATATATCCAACTGTGGTTGGCCAAGATCCTTGTGACATACATCTCGACCAATCAGAGCATAGCCAAACTGAGACATGAGAGAGGGGAAAAATGAGGAAAACTTTAGCGGGAGGGGAAAAGTGAGAAAACTTTAGCGAGAGGGGAAAACTGAGGAAAACTTTAGTGGGAGGGGAAAACTAAGTAGAGCTAAGGAAAACAAGGGCACTCAGATAAAAAATGACTAAGGGAAATTCAAGCTTTTGGACAAATGTAAAATGTGTTATTTGAACAAAATAATCCATCTTGGTCGACATTATATTGTTTGCAACTCAAAGATACACAAGTATTCCAAATTTGGCCTCATTTAGACAAAGTATGTTTTGGGATGGGTTAGTTTGAAGGTTGATTAGGTAGAAAGCCATGCATCTTTATAGCTAGTAGCTCATTTTAAGAAGGGTTTAAGAAGTGGTTTAGGGGATACGTCCATTTATCTTTATTTTATTTTCCTTTATTATTCATGCTAGGTTGTAGGTAACATAACAAGACTCCATGCGAAGGTTGCACTATGTTTTGACTTTTTTTTTAATTAAACTAACCCTAAAGCCATTTTTTGAATTAAATCACTTAGAAAAAGAAAATTGTGGCTGATTACAAGTAAATCCAAAATTTTCAATTTCATATGGTAAATCGATCTAAGATACACAAGTGTGCTAAATTTTGGATCAATTGGTCAACGTTTTCTATGGTTTAAGCCATGAACTAGCTAAACCCCATGTATTGACCACATGTCGAGGGCAAAACTGAGTAGTGCTAAGCAACTAGGTGGATGACCATAGAAACTTGCAATAACACATACATTATGGGATTATCCAACATACAAACTTGGGAGCATCATGCTAGTTCGAATTCAATAAAAACATTGACAGTAGTTTAAATTCATCTTACAAATTCAAATTAATAATTCAAATTCATTTTTTCTTGCTCCTAGTGTTTTTTGCTGGGTTCACCACCTTGCTCCGGGTGATCCTAGCTGGAATATTCATGGAGTCCACCATTAGCTTCTTCCGTTTGTTCTTTTTCTCTGCATCCAATGAATCAAGTGCTTCAGTCTATCATACAATTGGTTCAATCACGTTTCGATCCATTGGTTCATACGGTTCAAAATGCATTGACATCATTTCTTCAATATCCTCTTGTGTAATTCCTTTACTTTTGAACTCTATTTCCAATGAATAATTTGCTTTATTCTCCTCTCGATCCATTGGTTCAATCTCCCCTGCATTTGGTTCAATCTCATCTGCATTTGGTTCAATCTCCTCTCGATCCATTGGTTCAATCTCGCTGCATTTGGTTTAGTCTCCTCTAGATCCATTGGTTCAATCTCCCCTACATTTGGTTCAATCTCATCTGCATTTTGTTCAATCTCCTCTAGATCTGTTGGTTCAATCTGCAATGTATCCATTGCTTCATTCTCCTCTCGTTCAAATACTTCATTCTCATATGCATTTCCTGCTCCTGCCTGATCATCCATTCCATAAGTTGAGTCCACTACATTTTTACAAAGCCTAGCAATGTGCCCTAGGATCCCACAATGTTTGCACTTACATCGTCGAGGTGGTGCACCACCCTCTGCACTATCTCTCATCCTATTCTTCCTTGGCCTACCTGCTGGTCTAGTAAAAACTGGAGGGTATAGCTTGAAGCCTGGATCCACTTCCATCCATTGGTCTTTTCCCAACAAGACTGGAACATTCTAAGAATATGCTGCCCTAAATTTGCCAACGGAGAAATACTCCAACACGTACTAATAAACTTCACCCTCTTCACCTCCTAGAAGACCCATGAAAAACAATGCATGTATGTAGGGTTTCCCACGGAGCTGCCATTGCCTGCAATGGCATGTCCTGTCAACCAAACTCACTGGATATCTCTATTGCCTATCTTTACTGTCAGTGTACGTTACCTCAGCCTCCATTCCTCTTCTAATGCATTTCATCTTTATTGTTTTGCCTTGGCATGCAAAGCCTTAATCAAAGATGGGAGGATGACATGGCTAACATATACCGTTGATGCAATTCTTTGACGCAAATCGATCTTTATCATGATCATTTGCCTAATCTTATCAAATATTTGCCACAACATAAGCCCTTTCAATGACTTGACATTTGCATTAAAACTCTCTGCAAGGTTACTTGTTATATAGTCTACCTTGCAAATTTCATTGAATCGGCTTCTTGACCACACCATTCCATGATGTGCATCCAAATACTCCTTCACCGCAGGTTTTTGTTTATACAACACTTCCAAATGATACAAATGCTTCCTTAAACTTCATGTGTATGAAGCTGACCATAGGTTGTCAGTATAAACTTTACCTTTGATTTTTTTTGTAAAATTCTACACTAAGTATCGCATACATTCCCTATGCTCCACTCCGGGGAATACTGCTTCTACAGCTTTCTCCAAACCTTTGCAAGCGTCTGTGTGGATAGTAAGTCCTGGTGGATGACCTATAAGGTCGTGCAAATTCTCCAGAAACCAAGTCCAACTTTCCTCTGACTCAATCTCCAAAACTCCAAAAGCAACAGGGAACATCCAATTGTGGCCATCAACTGCAGTAGCAACTACTAGTTGTCCTTTAAATCTTCCATGAAGAGCTGCTACATCCACGGCCAAATAAGGCCTGCAACCATCCAGAAACCCTTGCCAGCAAGCTTTGAAACAAATAAAATCCCTTCTAAAGCACTCCTTCTCCTTTGACTTTCCTCTTATTTTGTACTGAACTTTATGTCTGTCTATCTGTACAACACTGCCTGGACTAGCCATCTCCACTTCAGCTTTGAAGCTGTAAAGCAATTGAAAACTTTCATTCCATGGACCATTGATCCTATCAAGAGCCATTTCCTTTGTTTAGAACATCCTCATGTAAGGTACTGTAATATTAAACTTTTCAGAAACTTCTTTTATGAGCGTTGTTGCACCAAGTGATGGGTTCGCTCTCATCCAATCCATGATTGCATCTGCCAACCACCTAGAGGTTATGAGCGCTGTTTGTCCTTTGGCTGTCCCCCTTGAGGTGGACAAGAATGTTTGAACCAGTTACTTTTTATGTGAAATATAATGAAAATGTCAGGTACAGTTAACAAACTCTACACAATGGTCTAAAATACACAACTGGTTGTAATACCTGAACCAAACTTCTCATGAGCATAGTGGATGCATGCATCCTCCACCTACACCTCTTATATGGGCACTTCACTATGAACCTTGCTGGCTCACTCTTAATAACATTATAATCATTATTTGTGTGGATGCAATATGTAGTAAGGGCATTACGACAGTCCCGCATCATTTCAAATATGGTGCCTTCTGAAATCTTAGGATCGTTCCTGTCCCACCCAATTACTGACAAGTCCTCACAATCGTACTCGGCGAAAATGAGAATATCATTATTCTCCTTGTTCTCTTTGTCATCAGTGTCATCAAATCTGGCACCATGGGCCATTTCCTCTGTGTATTGATCCTCTAGTGCCTATTTACTGAATCTATCTACCAATTCAGGAAACATCAACTCATCCTCATCATCTAGTGGAGGCGCTCCCTCGTCAGGCTCTGCTTCGTCTTCCACATCGGCTGCACGAGCGATTTGGCTTACACTCGTAGTGCGAACAGATGGTACTGCCGTGGACCTATAAGGAGCGTGGGGGCGCACACTATTAGCAGAGACACATGATGCCCGACCACCAGATGATGCCTAACCACCGGATGATGCTTTAACCCTCTTTCCCGTATGTTCAACTTTAGGTTGCACATGGAGACGAATTCGACCAAAACGTTCGGCAGCATTCAAAGAGAAAAGCATTACCAGATCAGCATCGCTAGTTAGTGGGAGCAATCTTTGCTCGCTAATATTGAAATATTGCAAATCAACTGAATCGCCATTGCTCTAGGGGAATTTAGAATAGATTTTATCTTTCAAATCTCTAAGAGTTATGGAGGTTGCAACCACCGCTGGGAAGTAAATCCAGAGAGATACTGTTCACAACCACGAATTACGCTAGTATCTAGTATAACCGCCAACGGGAAATGCCAGCGCTCGATCAACCCTATTCTAAAAGCAAGACAGTTAGCTGAGCACCAGCGATTCACACTCAATTACTGCCCATAATCAATCCCCAAAGGTAAACAATGCTTACCCAGATGGAATCCATGCATTAGCTCCCTCCGATTCCACCCAATCTTCTCCATGCTCGACGGGAAGGATCGGTACACCAGCCAGCATTGCATACTATTCCGCGAAAGGGGTAGATCTAGCGGGGGTGGGAGCGGAGCCGGAGGTGGAGTGGGCTCCGCGGCTAGGGGGAGGGGCGGCTCGGTGGCCGAGGACGACATAAGGTAGGAGGGCACGATGGCGAGGGAGCGGAGGGCTGGTATGGGAGCTATTCCAGGCTTGGGGGAAGCGAATGCTTTCGGTGAGCAAGGATGGACGGTCCGACGTGTCTCCATGTGGCCCCATCCTTCACCACGTATGCAAGATCCATCCCAATGCGGCCCCACCCGTCAGCATGTAACGGTCGAGGCGATGTAACGTAATGCTCAACGCATGACCCGCCCCAACGTTGTCCCACCGGTCAGCATGTAACGGTCAAGCCTTTGACCTGATGGCATCCCCCCGTCCGAGCGCATATGAGGGTTTTAGAATAGAGGAAGGGGAAAAGTGAGGAAAAACTAAGCGGCCGGAGAAAACTGAGTACAACTAACGAACCGGGGGAACGAAAATAGAAATCCCTGTTTTTAATAACTAGCAAAATACCCGCATGTTTGGCGGAAGAAAAAGATCAACTTTTGGACGAAGAACTCGCGAACGAAGAATGTCACTATATCTTTTGGACGATGAAAATCTCCTCACGTACTCGTGTGCTACCCTCGCTGGTGGTGGTGCCGCCTCAGCATATGTTGCCCATGCCGGTGGTGGTGGTTTTGCCCACGCCAGCAGGTGCTGCTGGCGCTGGTGGTGTTGACGCTCAGCTTCGCCTCCGTCACCGATGCTCCGCCCCGCCCCCTCGCTGCTGGTTTCCTAGGGTCGGAGCTACTACCAACGGTGGCAAACTCTTCTATCTACGGTTTCGAGAGTCGCTACCTACTACAACGGGATGTGCTACCCATGGCGGTGGGCTATGCTACCTACAACGGCGGGAGTTGCTACCACCGGACTGCCGCTGCACCTCCGCCGGGCCGATGTAGCTCACCCCGGGAGTTGCTGCATGCTTGTTTTTGTTTTGCTATGTATTTGTTTCGTCTTTACTACATTGGTGTTCTCTATATGCTAGACTTTTTCATGTACAAATTTTGGGGTATGAATTCCGATGATGTCTCTGGCAAAGTCGTCTTTGCTTTTTGCTACAACCGTTTTGTCGTTTTGCTACAATTGCGTAAATTTTTTGCTACAAAGTCTTCGGGGAGGTCTTCCGACGTAAGTCTCCGGCGAAGTCAGTTTTGGTACATTAGGACCTTTATTTTTGCTACAAAGTCTCTGACGTTTCAGGGATACGTGGCGGCACTGAGACCTGGGGTATTTTGGGGAATTATCCCCAGGGGACTTGTAGTACTCCCCTTGTCTAATTTGTATATTCTACTTCCTTCAGCAACTGCGGTGTCGCTTAGTTCAGATGTGCAGCAGGCAACCCACATTCCGGAGTCTGTGTGTTTAGTTTATTTCCGACTAAGCTTGCTGATAATGAGGCAAATTTGCAACGTATATGAACTGGTGAGGATCGATTTAAGGTAGCAGTGTGAGACTAAAATACTTTATTTTTTAGGATTGTGTGGGATGTGGGACTAAAATACCTGGTCTAGTGGTCTTGTTGGTCCCCGTCCGGTCAGGCCCAGCAGAACCAAACAGACATGTCTGCACGTGGTCGACCAACCACCATTAGCCCTGCATGATCTCGCAACCCTCCAGCACCCGCACCGGCCCGTTTTCGTTCATGCGCTTCCTCACAACGTGCCGAGATTTTGTTTATTTTTAACCGCTATTTCCATTGGGTTGGCATTGGTGGGTAATACGTGGTTTTGTGAGAGAGTAAAAAGATCTAAAAAGTGTTGGACCGTAGACTAGCACAAATGCACGTGCAAGTTGCACCGGGTGAGAAATTGGCGTTTTTATGTGCAATGCTAACATGCACCAAAAGCAATCCATTTTCTCAACCGTTCTTTTTTCCAAGTGATCATGTAGAATAAATATTCAAAAAATAATAGAAATTTTTGAAACCTAAAATATTTCCTAGTGAAAAAAGGGGAACAAAGAAAGATAAGTGCCCAAATATAAAAGCCACTAATTGTCATTGGATAATAATTACATAAGAGTGTAAACCAATGTTTAACCTAGAAAATGACATAAATACATGAAAGTAGTATTTTTGGTAACAATTCTCATTTTATTTTGGTGCAAATTCGGACCATATATGATTGTATGTTATATTATCAAAGAAATACTGCATTACAATTAGTACAAAACTAATACATTTAGAAACATCGATCATTGAATTCAAGACAAAAGAAAGCGTATGTTGGCTAGTCATTTACCATTTTTCACCAAGCGTGCAACCCTTCACCATCAGCCTCCGGTTATTGCTACAAACACATTCTTCCTCGACGCTATTACCACCTGACGAGGGTTAAACTCATCAATGCCCATTGTTATGGACTTGGGTTTTGAGAAGGAGGGAGTGCTGGAGGCATCAATCGGCCAGCAAACAAGAACACGGGGGCGCAAGGTTTACCCAGGTTCAGGCCTCGTAGAGGACCCTACTCCTACTTGTCTGCTCTTGGAATTATCGAGGGAGTCCAAAGTTACAGGGGGTGCATAGATGCAATCTGGCGAGGTTGTGGAAACTAGGGTTGTGATTGTCCTCCTCGCCGCCCCTCGTAGCCTTTATATATATAGGCTAGGTCTCGGGTAGCAGGTCAAGTCAGTTACAGGTTAGGGTTCATCCCTTTAAACTTTCTATCTTAAGCTTCGCAAGCAATCAGAGTCTCTGTGGGTCACCCGAATCCTAGATTGGGACCTGGTAACGCCGTGGGCTTCTGCCAGACTGGATCGTATATGCCAAGCTCGAGTACCTGTAAGGTATGCCCACGTCAGTAGCCGCCGAGTGTCCGGTCGAATCACAGATTCGAGCGGAGACTTTTGAAGTCTTTTGAGTGCATAGCTGAGCATATTTTCGAGTGCTCTGATTTGTATCATAGGGATTATCGATGTACGTGTCTGATTTATCCGATGTATCAGGATCAGTTAACCGCCTTAGGGCAAAACAACACAATCTACTCAAACTCAAGTCCCCAGACTCGAATTCGAAAAAGTGCTGGTGTAATTCGACTCAAGCCGCGGAGGTCTTATAGAGTCGAATCTCAGTGTGTAAGTGTGAGCACACGACGCATCCGTCAAGGCTTATTTATCGTACATGTAGGTACAGATAATTTCTGGTAGAGCGCAGCATATGCGTTGCCAGGCCTTATTCAGGTCTTATCTTCATGTTGTAAGCATGTCATCTGAATTTTTGTCATCACGAAGATGATTCGGGTGACCCAGGAGACGTTGTCTCTTTGCAGGGAAAATATGAGGTGGAGTCGCCAGAGCATTCGAGTGTGGATGTTATCAACACATAGTGTAATGTATAAGAAAAATCATAGGGTGCGCGGCCAGTGCTCCCTATGGGAGTAGCCCCCGAGTGCCTATTCGAGTCGTAGACTCGAGTGGGGACTATAAGTATTTTGCGACTGCTGTCGTCTTTTTGCTTGTTTCAGTCGAATGTGCTTTCAGCGCTCCCTATGGGAGTACCCCTAAGTTCACAGTCGAATCGTAGATTCGAGTGAAGGGTTTTTATGATGCTTGGATATTTTTACAAAGTTCTTCGGGTGCGCGGCCAGCGCTCCTGTTAGGAGTAGCCCCCGAGTGCTTGGGGAGTCGAAGACTCGAGTAAGGACTAAAGTAGTCAAAATGTGCTTCTGCTGGAGTTGATGACGTCAGTGCTGACGGTGAGATGACCTCAGTTGTATGCTACTACCCATGGGGCCTTGTAGCGCACCTCTGCGGGTAGTACCGCCTCGACACCATGTACCATGAAGAACGGAGTGTAGCCTATATCGCTGTTTGGAGTTGTGCGCAGGCTCCATAGTACTGATTGCAGCTCATCTGGCCAGCACCCGACAACTTTTTCGAGTGGCCGGAGGAGCCTTTTCTTGATTCCACTGCAGACGAGGCCGTTGGCCTTTTTGATTTGACCGTTGGTCTAAGGATGTGCCACCGAGGCATAGCTAATGTTGATTCCCTTCGCAGAAATCCTGGAACTCCTTGAAGGTGAAGTTCGTCCCATTGTCCATGATGATGCTATGTGGCGCCCCAAAGCGGAAGATGATGGATTCAAAGAATTTGATAGCGCTGGCTCCCGATTGGTTTGTTACCGGCATGGCCTCAATCCACATGGTGAATTTTACGACCGCGACTAGTAGGTAGACGTATCCTCTCCGTGAAGATCTCTAGAG
This sequence comes from Avena sativa, assembly GCA_916181665.1. Classification (NCBI taxonomy): domain Eukaryota; kingdom Viridiplantae; phylum Streptophyta; class Magnoliopsida; order Poales; family Poaceae; genus Avena; species Avena sativa. The sequence goes on along the minus strand of OV702289.1, from coordinate 532,717,333 downwards.
CTTGCTGACTATGTCGAGTCCCCATTGCACGAAAGGCCAAGCCACGGGTATTGGCCTGAGCTCCGCGCCAGGTGTATGCGGCTTGTCCACGAATCGCTGGTAGGCGTTGTAGCGCTAGACGATATCCTTGGCGTCCCGCATGGCCGTTGGCCAGTAGAATCCTGCTCGTAGAGCTTTGGCGACGAGAGCGTGACTGCCGGCGTGGTGACCGCAAGTACCTTCATGTATGTCGAGGAGGATTTCTCTTCCATCCCCGCTGGAGACGCACAGCTGAAGGACTCCTGTGATGATGCGCTTGTACAGTTCACCATTGATAAGGGCGAATGCCTTGGATCGTCGCACTATATGACGCGCATCATTCGGGTCATCGGGCAAGATTTTGCTAAGCAAGTATGTGACATATGCTTGCTTTCATGATGGCTTGATCATCATTACCTCCATGGGGCCTTCGAGTCCTATGTCTGGCCCCGTGTCGTCGAGTGCCGTTGGCTCGTTGGGTGGCGTAGCCCCCGATTCCTTTAACACGCTGATTTTATGCTCTGGAGCCTTTGGTTTGATGGAACGCTCGCAGCTGCGCCCGAGAAATACTCCGGGTGGCACTTGGGCACAAGTGGAGCCGATGTTGGCAAGTGTGTCTGCCTCCTTGTTGCTCTCGCAGCCGACGTGCCGCAACTCATAGCCGTCGAAGTCTCCCTCAAGTGTGTCGTAGAGGTCGCGATAGGCGATCATGTTGTCGCTCAGAGCATCGCACTCATTCTTTGTTTGATTGACCACCAACTTGGAGTCGCCGTAGATGGCGAGTCGTTTGATGCCGCAGGCTTTCTCCATCTGCATCCCGTGGAGAAAGGCCTCGTATTTAGCTTCGTTGTTGGAGGTGGTGAAGTACATTCTCAAGACATACCTCATCTTGTCACCTTGCAACAATGTCAGGATGATGCCTGCACCATCTCCCTCCTTGCGCTTGGACCCATCGAAGTGCGTTGTCCATAGATAGGACATATCTGGCTTGTCGGGGAGCTGGTTTTCCATCCAGTGCATGAGGAAGTCCGAGAGAACTTGCGACTTGATCGCATCGCGCTTATCGTATGTGATGTCTCGTGGAGACAACTCTATTCCCCAGAGCGCGACCCTTCCAGTGGCATCGGGATTGTTGAGTATGTGCCCAAGTGGGGCGTCATTCACCACTACGATTGGGTGCTCCTGGAAGTAGTGGCGCAGTCGCCTGGCTGTCATGAAGACGCCGTATGCCAACTTCTGATAATGCGGGTACTGCTGTTTTGTTGGCATGAGCACCTCACTGAGACAGTAGACTGGGCGTTGTACCCTGTGGACTTTGTTTTCTCCAGCTCGTTCCACCACGATCACAGTGCTTACCACCTGGTTGGTGGCGGAGATGTATAGCAGTAGAGGCTCTTTTTCACGGGGTGTCACCAATAACAGCGAGGTGGACAATAGATGCTTGAGGTCTTCGAATGCTTCTTGTGCTTCGTTTGTCCACTCAAATTTATCAGCCTCGCGGAGAAGTTGGTAGAAGGGCAGTGCCTTTTCACCCATGCGACTAATGAATCAACTGAGCGCCGTGATTCACCTAGCCAGCTGTTGAACGCCTTTTAGGTTATTCGGCTTCTCCATGGCCAGTATGGCCTTTATTTTCTTTGGGTTTGCCTTGATCCCTCTCGTGGAGATGAGATACCCGAGTAGCTGCCCAGATGGTACACCGAAGGCGTGTTTGTCCGGATTCAGTTTGATCCGGTAGCGGTCAAGGTTATCAAAGGTCTCATGGAGATTGTCGAGTAACGAGGCTTCCTCCTTGGTTTTGACGATGATGTCGTCGACATAGACTTGGATGTTGCGACCAAGCTGGCTCTTGAGGCAGACCTGCATGCACCGCTGGTAGGTGGCTCCTGCATTTTTCAGCCCGAAAGGCATCATTGTGTAGCAGAAGACACGGAAAGGCATGACGAACACCGTTTTCTCCTGGTCCTCCTCCTTCATTCGAATCTGATGATAGCTTGAGTAGGCGTCGAGGAATCAGAGACACTCGCATCTCGCAGTGGATTCGATTATTTGATCGATCCGTGGCAACGGGAAGTGGTCCTTCAGGCAATGCTTGTTGAGAGAGGTGAAGTCCACGCACATCCGGAGGATATCCGTGTCTTTTTTGGGAACGATCACAGGGTTTGTGACCTAGGTGCTTTCCTTGATCCCGCATATGAAATTAGCGTCGAGGATTCTGTTGACTTCCATACCGACCGATTTTGCCCTTGGCTCTGACAGTTGCCGGATTGTTTGCTTGACTGGCCTTGCTTCGAGATTCACGTTGACTGCATGCTCGGAGAATTCCCTGGGAACTCCTGGCATGTTCGCTGGACACCAAGCTAAGATTTCCCAGCGCTCATGGAGGAATTCGACGAGCGTGAGTTCCTATGCGGGACTCAACTTGTTGGCAATGAGGGCCATCTTGGTTGGGTCCGTTGGATGGACCTGGACTTTCTTGGTGTGCATCGACGTGTCGAAAGATTGGTCGAGTGATCTTGGATTGCTCGGGGGAGGAAGACTGTTGTCTGTCGACTCCTTCAACCTCGCCAGTTCCTCCTGCATGCTAAAACACTGGGAGATTCTGTTGAACTCTCTATTGCAGCTGCCGGATCTCTTGAAGCTTCCGTTGACTGTGTTGATGCCGTTTGGGCCCGGCATTTTCATCTGCAGGTAGGCGTAGTGTGGCATTGCCATGAACCTCGCGAACGCGACACGTCCGAGGATGTAGTGGTATTGTGAGGGCCAATCGACGACTTCAAATTCAATGCGCTCTCACTGAAAGTTTTGCAGCGTGCCAAAGATGACATCGAGGCTGATCTTGCCCGGGGGGTACACGCCCTTCCCTGGGACGATGCCATGGAACATTGTGTCTGAAACTTCCAGACATGTCAGAGGGATCCTCATTGCACGCAAGGTACGTGCGAACCTGAGGTTAATGCCGCTTCCACCGTCCATGAAGACGCGACTCATCTCGAAGCCTCCGATCTACGCCTCGAGCACCAAGGGGCAGTGGCCTAGGCGAGGTACTTGGCACGGGCGGTCGCGCTTGTCGAAGGTGATGCATGACTCGCTTCCACTGAGGTACTCAGTGCTGGAGGTATGAGAGTTCATCGCCAGGTTGACTTGGCGAGTGATTGCCTTCTGTACTCGATTTAAGGGGCGTCCCTTTTGTGATCATCCCCATATTTCCTAGTGCTCACGGGTATGGCTCTCCTCCATGGTTCTGGACTAGGGCAGCCGCAGGTGGTGGTGGCCCGGGTGGTGGTGGAGGTGCTCCATGAGCCACATTGCCCGGTGTAGCTCCGTAGCTCTGGTTGATCGTGTCACGGTTCATCTGGGCTAGGCCTTCATGGAGCTTGAGGAACTCGTGGCAGTCCTTGAGAAGGTGGCTGGACTTTTTCTTGCCGTCGTGCTTGTCGATGTAGAAGTGTATGTTGCATGGTTCGGACAGTTTGTCTTGGATGGATATGCCAGGTGCCTCATCGCGAGTGCGGTGCTGCCACACTTGCATGGTTTTTCCGCTGTCACGGTATCCGTTTTTGCGGTTGTCGTTGCGTTTGTCGCCGTAGCCAGCCGTGACCATGTCGACCTCTTCGCGGTCCTCGTAGACGTGCATTCGACGTTTTCCTCGGCGGTCACGCCTGCGGCCGAGGTTGTCATCATCATTAGAATGGACACGGTTTTTTACCGAGTCCTCTCCATCGGCCCATCTATTCGTGATCTCCATCAGGTGGTCAATTGTCTTGGGCTTCGAGTGACCCAGCTCCTCCCTGAGCTCTCTGCGGCGCACGCCACCATTGAACGCGATGATTGCGCGATCCTCAGAGATGCCTTCTGCGGAATTCTTAATGATGGACCATCTCTGGATGTACGAGCGCAGCGACTCACCTGTCTTATAGTAGCAGCCTCATAGTTCTTCGATTGATGCAGGCCTTTTGTAAGTGCCCTTGAAGTTTCACACGAAACTGTAGACCAGCTCTTCCCAGCTGCGGATGGATCCACGCGGGAGGTTGTTAAGCCACGCACGAGCAGTGCCTTGAAGCTATAGCTGTAGGGATTGCATCGCCGTATTCGTGGTTCCGCCGTGGAGCCAGACGGAGGAGATGAGATCCTCCAGCCAGATCTTCGGGTCCTGTAGGCCGTCGAATTTCGGGTTCTCTAATTGGAGTTTAAACCCCTTAGGCATTTGCTTTTGCTTGATGGCTCTACTGAAGCAGCTGGCGCCACAGAGCTCGATCCCGTCATCTTCCGAGTCAGTCAAACGGGCATGCCTCACGTGCATCTTGTCGACCTTGAGCTGCGTGATGTCATCACGCGTGTCATAGTCACGGTCGTGCCGCCGTGAGCGCCGCCGCCGAGACAAGTCGTGGCTGTCATCACTGGATTAGGGCGATGAATAGCGTCTGGCCAGAGCTTTGTTTTTCTTCGGCTCCGGTGTTGGATCCTTGGTGAGGGCAGCTTCGACTAGCCCCAAGCCCGCGATCGTAGATCGATGCATGGCAGCTCGCAGATCCACAACTAGTGGCTGGTTGTTGAGGTGGTACATGGTGGCCGCCGTCACCGCTGCTTGTGGTGTCTTTGGGAGCACGTTGCCCCGTGTATCCACCGTCATGGAGCCGAAGTCGAGGACTCGCGCGGCTTCTTCTCGCTCCTTGTCGGTGAGGTGGGCTAGTCGAGAGCGCCGTTTGGAGGCCACGTAGTCGTTGCCCTTGGAGGAGGATCCTCCCATGGAAGAGAGCTGAGCCCGCTGAAGGCTCTACTTGTCCGCTGCCATTCTGCGCGCATTGAGCTGCGCGATTACTTGTTGTTGGCGCTTATACTCCTCCTTGAGCAGCCAATGGTAACCCATCAGCATGTCTTGTGATGAGTTTGGGGGCAGGGGATTGCCCCGCAGAGCTTCTCGACAGCGGGCCCACTCGTTGTTGTTGAGCTTGATCAGCACACGCTCTTTAGTGCGCTCATTCGCCATGAGATGTGGGTCTCCTCCCGTCCCATTGTTGGCGTGTGCGCTGTTGGCGGGACCACTGTTCTCGACTGGGATGCTACCGTTGGACGGACCAGTACCGGTGTTGTCGCGATTGACACCAGTATCACCTGCGTTGATGACGACGCACATGTAGTGATTGGGGAAGCTGTTGCTTCCGCAACTTTCAGATCCAGAGCCGTAGGCTCCATCCTCTGTGGCTTGACCGCCCATATCGGATTCGCGACTATTGTCGCTATCCATGCCCCTGACTATTGTCAGGGCGTTGAGTTCACTCAGGGTGCCGATCGGTGGTGGAAACCATGATGATGGAGAAATCGCGGGCACCGTTGGTTGATCAGGGAGGCGAAGTATGCCCAGCTGACCAACTTGGAAGCATCAGATCCCGATCACCAGGCCGATCCCATCGCCAATGGACTCGAAAGCCGGGCAAGTGGATGGCGTGTGGACGGTGAAGTCGAAAGCGCCAAAGAGGAGGCGAATCTCCGTTGTTGCAGAGTTCTAGATCGCAGTTGACGGGGTCAAAGAAGCCACGACATCAGCACTCCCAGTCCCCACGGATGGCGCCAATTGACGAGGGTTAAACTCATCAATGCCCATTGTTATGGACTTGGGTTTTGGAGAAGGAGAGAGCGCTGGAGGCATCAATCGGCTAGCAAACAAGCACACAGGAACGCAAGGTTTACCCAGGTTTAGGCCTCGTAGAGGACCCTACTCCTGCTTGTTTGCTCTTGGAATTATCGACGGAGTCGAAAGTTACAGGGGTGCGCAGATGCAATCTGGCGAGGTTGTGGAAACTAGGGTTGTGATTGTCCTCCTCGCCGCCCCCTCCTAGCCTTTATATAGATAGGCTAGGTCTCGGGTAGCAGGTCGAGTCGGTTACATGTTAGGGTTTATCCCTTTAAATTTTCTATCTTAAGCTTCACAAGCAATCGGAGTCTCCATGGGTCGCCCGAATCCTGGATTGGGCCCTGGTAACGCCGTGGGCTTCTGCCAGACTGGACCGTATATGCCAAGCTCGAGTACCTGTAAGGTATGCCCACGTCACCACCGATAAATACACACTAAATTGATTTTCAAAAGTACTGATGGACATCCTACATCCTGTTGCAGTTGTATTAATAAGAAGCAAAATGCTATTTCGTTAGTCAACTATATACCGCCTTGAAGGAAACAAAGAAGACATCATTGACCAATAAACTAATTTTAGATCTGAACCATCTCGAGAACAAGAGAAAAAATAGAGATCAGAAACTTGCACCTTTAAAAAAAGATCAAAATCTTACTAGTGTAATTAGACCAGGAACAATACAAGAAACCAAGGAGAATGCAAAACCATGGGGATTACCAAAGGAAAGACTAGAAAGAGTACTATTGTCTGCCAATAGTTGTCAAGGAGTAGAGGAAGCGGAAGAAAGCCGATAAATCTTTGCGGAGCAGTCGGGATGCGGATTGACTGAACCATCCTAAATTTACTAGATTGTCAAGGTACTCAAGATTCTGAGTTGCTTGAATCATGGTCGTTCTACCATAGTAGCATGTGTTATATGAGACTCGTAGTTTTAAGAGAAACATGCCAATTTGGTATATGTACTTGCCACGATTCAGATCATTGGTCATGAGCTTGCAAACCATGAACAGCCCCAAGCGAGCGTTTTGGTCACTCTGTGATGGCTACCGTTAGTTTTCTGACGTGGCAGAGATTTTTTTTGCAAAGAACCCCTTAGAATTTGTTTTTTGTTTATCCTACGGTCTAGGCATTATATCGAACAAGCTATGCTACCCTTTGATCCTCTACTCCCTCCTCTCACTCGCCACCGGCTATCGCCCCCTTCTTTTCCCGCCACGAGGAAGTGTCCTTTGCTCGGTCCCTCTCCACTGCCTCAAGCGGGGTTCGTCCGCCTCGCTAGCCAAACGACATGTCGTGTGTGCCGCTATGTAGGAAGGGGATGTGAGGCGCCGGAGTCGAACTTGGTGAGGCTTGCGCGGTACGATCCTGACCTAGAGCAGTGTGGCGGTGCCACATACCAGCTATGGGACGAGGTGGACAAATGCGAGGGAGGGACAAGGTGGAAACAAGGAACCACTGTGACGTTGTTGGTAGGCCTCAGCTGCGCCGTAGACATAATCTATGCAATCTGAGCCAAGCACCCCCGGTCGCGTGCCATGCTGGTCGCTGCCCTCACACGTTGAGGTCGGTGCGCCACATGTCTTCGTCCCACGTGGCAAGGTGGCCGGGCTCCACGAGGGCCACAACCACAGGAATGCAGAGCTTGACGGCGACGGCGTGTAATGATAACCCACCTGAAGGAGAGAGGAGTGGCGACGATAAGCGACACAAGACAACGGTGGCCACAATGTGCTTCACCACCGAGGGACGGCAGGATCCCAGCTCAGACACCGTGAGACGAACGTAGAAGCTTGTGACCTATTTGATATAATGTCTAGCCCATACGATGAACAACGGGAAGGAACAAATATTCAAAGTGTTATTTGCAAAAAACTGTCTGCCACGTTAAAAAACTAATGGTAGCCGCCACTGAGTGACCAAAACGCTCGCACGAGGTAACTTCTGACCCACGGTTCGAGATTTGCAAGTTCGTGACTAATTCTCTCAATCATGGCAAGTTCATAGACTAAATTGGTGTTTTCTCTAGTTTTAACCCATATGAAATAGCTAGTGGTAGTTTCCATTAGTCCACCAGCCATAAAAAAACCAGTGGAACATCAGAATATGCAGTACTTCCTCATTTGAGATGAACATCATAATAGTACCTTCAATTCAGGATCACTACATTTGTACTATAACATGACACTAATTGGTTTTTTATGGAAGTACAATGAGGAATCAACAATTTCCAAATATTTGGTAATAGAGCAAATGCAGTGTTTTGCAAAAATTAGGAGGCAACAAATCATATAGCGTATATGTTCCCGGTACTATGAAACACACTTATGGTGGATCTTAGTGGTTGTCCCTTTGAAGAATTAACAGCTTATATTTATCAGCTCAAGCAGCTGATATATCACGACACTTCAGCTTCAGAGTAAGAGCATTCACTAAAATGAAATGGGTTGTTAGCAATTGAATACTTTAGATAGATGCCGAATAGCAAAGTAAGGCAGACAGTGAATCAAAGCAAGCACTCGGAAACTACAGACAAAGAAGCAACCAGAGCTGACAAATTCGTGCGCACATGGGTCATGCCGCTCTGAGCAGATTCTTGAGCTGCTCCAGGAGGAGATCATTAGCCGGTGCACGTACACCGCACGGCAGGTGCAGTTGCCGTGGATCATCACGACGGCAGGTTGGTCATGGAGAGCACCATGTCGACCACTTTGGTTAGGGCGAGCACCATGTAGTCAGAGTCTCCAGCAGCTTGATGCGTTCAGAGTGTTTTTCGCCGGCACCTCACCTGAGGATGTAGTCGTCCATCTCATAGGCATGAAGGACCCAGGTCCCCTCGGATTGCGACCTACATCTCCGGCTCGACGTAGGGGAATCCGACCTCGCGAGATCCACATCCACCTAGATCGGGGCCGTCTTGGGTGGTCATGGGAGAGAGAATATCATTTTGCGGCCCGAAAGTTGGGGTGGCCAGGACGCGGTACCCAAGTTGATTTTTATCACGGCGATTCGAAAAGTTGGGGCGCCAATTGTTGAGAGGAGTCTTTCGAGTGAATGATGGTCAAACCCAATATTTTCAAATCGCGTCCGTTAAGTCAGGATATTCCGTTACACTAGTTCCTGCTGTGCCCCTCCTTTGCCGGTCACTCTTCTTAGCCACCATGCACGTGTCGTAGGGGCAAATCCATTACTGTACTTTCCTAACTCTCGACACTGAATCTTGCTGCGACGGCGGCGGCGGTCCCTTTTCTTCCCTTCCCCGACCCTAAATCTGCCGGCGGCGGAGGACCTTTTTTCTCCCTCCCCCGACACTGAATCCGACGGCGGTGGCCCAGCATGTCTTGCAAGGCGAAGGTTGTAGCTACGTCGCCGACTGAAAAGGGTCCGTCAGGGCCCAAGTCTAGGGCTCAACGCGTAGCAGCGGCGAGGTCTTCAGCCCCGGTTAGCGAGGAGGCCAGCAAGGATTTTGCTCCCAAGGTACCTATGAGCAGCAGGTTGAAGAGAAAAGCAAGGCCGGCGGCGGATTGTTTGGCTCCGGTGGGCAGATGCAGCACTCAGATCTCGAAGAAAAAAACCCGAGAGAAGAGCGAGAGGTGAATTTTTCTTATCTGTGCCTTATCTTGCAAGTAGATTAGTTACGGCATAATAGAATCGAATGAACTAAAATGTTCCCCTTTTTAATAAAATTAGGCACAACTTTGATACAAGGGACCTATATGAGTTCACAGTTCATGTTCGGCAGTACACTGCAAAGTTTGATTTTGGTTGCGAGAGGGTTGTGTTCGGGCAAGATGTGCATCTGCTTGTGAATTGCAAAGAGGTTGTGTCTGTTTCGCAACTGGTAAATATGCTTGCCGCTAGAATTCCCTAGGGTTCTAGACAGAAGACAAAATTGGTGTGGCGCAACATGAATGATACCTATCAGCAAATTGAACACTCCCATGAGCTTCAGATGGTTTGGGAGTGTTGTGCAGCTGATCGTAAGGTGAAAGTTGAAGCGATGATTGATGATATGTATGCAGATGCTGGAGATCTTGCTGCTAGAGCTTCTTCTCCTAGAGAATACGGACCAATAGATGCTGATCTAGATAAGTTCAGTATACGCATAGAGGTGGATTCATACATGACAAAACTTGATGAGGGAGTTAATAAGCCAGTTTCGTCATGTACTGTGGAGATCACTGTCGATTCCAAAAACATAACTCTTGATGAAATGAGAGAGATGATCGGTAAGGAAATCAGTATTGGCCCTAAGCAGATGGCAAAAATCCGGTGGTGGCATCATAAGAAGCAGCAATTCATAGATGTTTTGGATACTGAAGATCTTATGCAGATTATGCGGCAAAAGAAGCGAACCAGGAAGGTGTTCTTCCTTGGTACCATTTCTGATGTAGTTGAACAGGTTATAGTGGATGTAGATGCCCCTGTAGTGGCTGAACAGAATGAGGTGGTTGACGTTGATGAGATCTGATGAGAGCTGCTACCCTGGACTTGTCATATGGACCACGGGTTTCCCTGCCTGTATTTGTAATATTGACTGTTGTTGTATTTAGAGCGTGCTTCTGTGATTATGTTTGTTGAGAGATTGCGATATAATGTTGTGCGAGCTGTTGAGATTTTCGGACATATCACTCACTGAAACCATCGTTGTTGTAATAAGATATAAGTACATTATAGTTGACATGATTATGTTTCTTAAGATGACGTACCGTACTTGTTTCTGTTATTATGTTTGTTGGGACATTGTAATGTAATGTTTTGTGAAACTATGACTGGACTAGTGATGCATAAATACATTGTAGTTGACATGATTATGTTTCTTGAGATGATGTACTATACTTGTTTCTGTTATTTTGTTTGTTGAGAGACTGTAATGTAATGTTTTGCGAAACCATGACAGGACAAGTGATGTGTAAGTACCTTGTAGTCGACATGATTTTATTTCTTGAGTTGATGTAATATACTTGTTTCTGTGATTACGTTTGTTGAGAGATTGTAATGTGATGTTTCGTGAAACCATGTTGTGGTTATGTTTGTTGAGAGATTATAATGTAATGTTTTGTGAAACCATGACTGAAAAAGTGATGCATAAGTACCTTGTAGTTGACATGATTTTGTTTCTTTGGATGATGTAATATACTGGTATGTTTTCGTTAGGCAATGAAATTGGGATGGAGGGAGTGCAGGTTTAATATTTGAAATGAGAATGTGTGAAGAGAATCCATATCAGGCAGGAGACAGTAATCCAGGGAAAGGGCATGGTATCCATTAAACTATTGTAACATGCCAATTTAGTCATTGTTGCAGCGGTAGAAGGGCTCCTCTCTCTCTCTCTCTCTCTCTCTCTCTCTCTCTCTCTCTCTCTCTCTCTCTCTCTCTCTCTCTCTCTCTCTCTCTCTCTCTCTCTCGTCGACACCATCGTCGTCGCCTGCGACGATGCATTCACCATGCTGTCCTTGAACGGCGAGGATGACCAATCGAGCAACGACAACCTTCTCTCCGACATCGAGTATTCCTTCCACGATGTGAGTTCCTCTGTTTTCTCGGGCTAGGGTTACGCAATGGTAACTCTCGATCTGAGCTCCATATGTGCATGCAATCGTGTTCGATTTCAGCTTTGCGTTTACCTATAGGTACCAAGGACGATCTACGACTCCGAATGGGAGGGCCTAGATCTCGATGGAGAAGTGCCATGTGACCATGGGCTAAAACCGAGGAGATATGTTGCATTCGAAGGCAGTAACACTGGGAGAAGGCTTTTGGGCTGTACAAATCAGGTTTGTTTACATTATGTGCAACTGTGACATGAAGTAAAATGTATCGTGCATGTTCATAACACTATAGTGTGTGTGTTTTTAGGTTGGCCCGGTGTGTAAAGCAGTAGAGTGGATGGATCTTGAGTGGCCAGATGCACTTAAGAAATGTTTGGCACAGTTATGGGAGATGTATGAGTTGGAAAGGTCGGGGAGATTTACTGATGTAAGTGATGCAGCTGAAAAAAATTACAAGCTGTTGGTATGAAATAAGGAGCTGGAACAAGAAATCGAGAATTTGCAATCAGAGCTAACTGACGGAATCGATGGGAGCTTGGTTGTTGGAACTGCAAAGAAGCTTCAGGATAGTCATAGGTTGCTAATTCATAATGCAGAAAAGGAGAGGGATCAGCTTAGGGAAGACAAGAAGAAGCTAGAGTACTGCATTGCGGATTTGTTGAAGGAACTGAAGAAGGTGCGCGAGGGTGAACAAGGACAAACTATAGAGGATAAAGGAAATTCGAGATGAATAATTTATGTTGTACCAATGCCTGAAACTAGTTAATTGTAAGACTTGCAGTTGCGCTTTTCGAACTAAGCCAAACTCAATCCTCGAGCAAACTAATTTCAGACGAACACACATATCGTGCATAGAGTTAAGTTCATGCTTACAAAATCACCACTGTAGAGGATAAACCAGGCAGTTCAGTACTAAATAGACATATGTTGTGTTCAAGCGAGCCTGGCCCAGAGCTGCCTGTTTTCCTCTCTAAGATTGGCCAGCTCCTTCAGTACTATGTCGTTCTTCAGCTGTAGGTTCCAGCACTCCGTCACGGATTGGAGAATTTTGTCCGTAGCCATACAATTTTCCTTCAAGATCCCTTTCATGATCTCCGTCTGCTTCCTAGCCAAGGCGCGACCTTCACCGTGTAGCTTCGCCCAGTCGGTGTTTAACTCCTTCAGTTTCTGGCACTTGTCAGAAAGGACCGCGACTTCAGCGTGCAGTTGGTCAAAGGCCAGTTTCTGGGAATTCTGCTTGTCCCTTTGGATTGCTATCTTGTCATTTAGCCAGGTCGCCAGGTCCTGGTCGATCTTTCGCCTCTTTCCCTGCAACAAAAATACATAGTATGGTTTGTTCAGTTCACCAGGACAAGCTGGTTAGTTTCCATAATTAACTGAATCGACTAGTGGCACTGTCATAATTTCAAGGAAGAAGCAATCTAGGACTAATCAACATTTTATGAATCGACTAGTGGCACTATCATAATTTCAATTTCGAAGACAAATAAGATTTATCAGCAATTTAGTGTGCTGTGCCTTTTTCCCAATATCACCAAATAGTAGTGGGAGAGTGGCAAACTCATAATGCAGAAACCCATGTCTAGATACATAATGGAAAGAGAACATGGTGTCCATTCATGAACATGAACACCAACGCATGTCCAGATAGATAAGGAGTTGCCCTAGGATTCTTATTGCACCCTATAATGGGAAGCAGACATGGGCATTGCTCCCTGAACCCTAAACATTACAAAAGGAGAGGAGGACGAACTGATATTCGTGTCCCCGCTAACGGGAATCAGACTTGGGTATTGCTCCGATACGCCTCCAGACATGCCCTTAGCTCCTCGTTCTCTTTCCGAACACCCTCAAGTACGGTGATCCCTCTGCTCATGTCCGCCTTCATCTCCTTGACTGCATCCAGGCAACGGTTTCTGTCACGGTAGGCTCGGATGGTACCCTTGGTTTCCTCGACGCGTCCTCTGAGTGCCTCACTAACTTCGTCCTGCAGGAGAATGCACCTTTCCACGAGATTCTTCTTCTGCTCCGTGAGCTCGTTGATTATCTTGATGGCCTGTTCTTGCCTGTTCAAGTTACGGTCGAGCACTTTCTGCAGCCTAACGACGTCACGTGCAAAATCTAGCGAGATCTCCTTCTGCACAGATAATTGCTTGCGTAGGCTCTCATTAGCTTGGGTGAGGGAGCGTCCAAGCTCATGTTGGTTGGCAATCTTGGAATTGATCGCGGCCACCTTGTCACGGTACTCGGCCTTCGATCGCTGCATCATTCATGTTAATTGAAATAGGAATTCTACAGTTACACTCCAGGTCCCAGGTGAATACTAATACAGATCAAAAAAATCCCCGTTGAATCTATTGGCCGCAGTGTTAAAAAATGGACCTAGAGATCTATTCATGACCACGATAAACTAATCCTAATCACAAAAAATCCATAGTGAATCTATGAACAGCGGTATTAAGGAAAGACCAAGAGATCTAGTCATATTCATGAAAACTAATACAACTCGCAAAAGAAGAAGAAAAACCAATGCGGGGCGGACAACATCTAAGAAATCCACATCATAACTAGAGAAATAACAGCGTGGAGATTTGCTACCTCGCTGAGACATGGAACAAGGCCGAACGGGTCCTGCAACGCCTCCGTCGTGGTGGATTCAGGCTCCACGGCCGACCTGTAATACGTAGAAGAGGAAGAGCCAGAAGAAGAAGAAAAACAAGAAGAAGCTGATTAAGATCATGATGGAGAGGGAGATGGAGAAGAAGTAGAATAAGGAGACCGTACCGGGAGGAGCCCTCGCCTGCTAGAACATTCAGTGCCATTGTCGGGGGAGATTGGGCCTCGATGAGAGGGTGGGCTTGAGCGGCTGGTAGAGCAAGAAGTGCCTCGTGGCGATTTATCTCCCTTTTCTCCGTGAGGATCGTCGACTGGCCTCTCCCCCTCCTCAGTGGAGCCATGGCTTGCAGGGTGAGTGTGGCGGCGGCAGGAGGAAGGAGATAGTGATTATTAGTGTGGGAGAAGAGTAAAGAGTACATGTCGTGGTCCAGTAGTACTAGTAGTATTATACAAGACCACCGTGTACGGTCTACCTTCTCAAAGAAGCCAGGGAGGCAGGGGTAGGGAATCGATGGGACTTGTCTTTATTGCGATGGACACTTTAATGGTCTTCGGCGCCGCCCAAAATCCAGTCTATAATAAGGGGAGTGCGAGCCGGGTGGTCGTCACGGGAATCGGCGCGCACATCCCGTGTGCGTGTGTCACGTGTTGATGGGGCAATGACGTGCGCAACTACTGCATGATCACGTCGGCACGTCCAACTCCGTCGAACTCCACGTGACAGGCACACACGGGATATTTACGAGTCTAGAATATGCTGTGCCACTTTTGTTGTGATCAAATTATGTTCAGTACGTGAGATATTACTTTTTTTCTTTTTTTGATAATCGACAAATGCATGTGTGGACACGATGCACGAAACCGCTGCTCGTCCTTGATCAGATCGGCACCCCACTCTGTGTACCCGCCATCGACCATTCAGAGCAACTACCTCGAGCACGATGCCCCCTCGCCGTGGCAATGGAGGTCCAAGCCGTCCACTGACCGTCCTGCGTCCCCGGCTCTTCGCTGCATCATCTGCGCTCGCGAGTCGCCTGCTGAGGCAGCACATCGTGTCCAACCGCGCCTGGATCCATCGACATCGGCACTCGAGGACACCGCAACGTCGAACCTCGTATCGGCCGCATAGGAGGAGCGTGGGGTACCTACAGCATCGAACGAGCGCAAAGCAGCAGCCAGGACGGGGGCGCGTGTTGCACCGGCGAGTACGGACAAGAAGATGAACGAGAAGAAGACCAGGAAGAAGAGAGGAGATAGCTATTTGAACGAGTCCGACTCGGCCAGCGAGGAGGCGTTCATCGATCAGTTGGAGGCAGAAGCGGAGGAGAGTGACGTGGACCCGTGGGACTACGAAGAGGAGGAGGAGGACTCCGACGAGGAGATAGCGTGCTTATTCGAGGAAGAGGGCGGTGTCAAGTTGTTAGAGGAGGACACCGACAGTGGCAATGGCAGGGACCATGGTGTTGACGAAGACGAGGACGAACCAGAAGAAGAAGACGATGGATTCTTCAAAATATGATCATTTATTTTATTTATTTTAGTTAGATAGATGGATTTTCACTTGTTTATGGAGGTAAAGTATCGATGGAACGGATAGAGAGGTGGCACGAATTGACCATGCATAAAAAAAGTGGAGAAGGGAGGGGTTATCCTGCCCGTTGGATCACATGGGATCAACGATTGGTGGAGACGATCCGCGTGACATCTGTGTTAGCCAATCAGGGCATAGGACCTAGACTGAGCACATGTTTGGGATCTCCACACGTTTGGGCTTTTGTGAGATTTGTGACCAAGAGAGAGGGAAAATCTCTTTTCACAGTCCGCCTATGGATCCACCAGTACCATTCAAATGTGTGCTCTTTTTACTAGCAACAACCAGAGTCATTGCATGTGTGTTCTCTTCACAGACCACACATGGATCCACCAGTGCCATTGCATGTGTGTTCTTTTTAGTAACAACAACTGAGTCATTTCATGACTGTTCTTTTCACATACCACATATGGATCCACTAGTGTCATTGAAATGTGTGTTCTCTTTAGAGATCACACATGGATCCAACAGTGTCATTGCATGTGTGTTCTTTTCACATACCACATATGGATCCACCAGTGTCATTGCATGTGTGCTCTTTTCACAATCCACATATTGATCCACCAGTGTCATTGCATATGTGTGTTCTTTTTAGTAACAACCAGAGTCATTGAAATGTGTGTTCTTTTCACATACCACCTATGGATCCACCAGTGTCATTGCATGTGTGTTCTTTTTAGTAAAAACAACCAGAGTCATTGCATGTGTGTTCTTTTCACATACCACATATGGATCTACCAGTGTCATTGAAATGTGTGTTCTGTTCCGAGACCACACATGGATCCACCAGTGTCATTGCATGTATGTTCTTTTCACTAACAACAACTGGAATCATTGCATGTGTGTTCTTTTCACATACCACATATGGATCCACCAGTGTCATTGCATGTGTGCTCTTTTCACAATCAACCTATGGATCGACCAGTGTCATTGCATGTGTGTAATTTTTAGTAACAACAACCAGAGTCATTGAAATGTGTGTTATTTTCACATACCACCTATGGATCCACCAGTGTCATTGCATGTGTGTTCTTTTTAGTAACAACAACCAGAGTCATTGCATACGTGTTCTTTTCACATACCACATATGGATCCACGAGTGTCATCGAAATGTGTGTTCTCTTCAGAGACCACACATGGATCCACCAGTGTCATTGCATGTGTGTTCTTTTCACTAACAACAACTGGAGTCATTGCATGTGTGTTCTGTTCACATACCACATATGGATCCACCAGTGTCATTGCATGTGTGCTCTTTTCACAATCCACCTATGGATCCACCAGTGTCAATGTATGTGTGTTCTTTTTACTAACAACAACTGGAGTCATTTCATGACTGTTCTTCTCACATACCACATATGGATCCACCAGTGTCATTGCATGTGTGTTCTCTTCATAATCCACAAATGGATCCACCAGTGTCATTGCATGTGTGCTATTTTTACTAACAACAACCAGACTCATTGCATGTGTGTTCTCTTCAGAGACCACACATGGATGCACCAGTGTCATTGCATGCGTGTTCTTTTTACTAACAACAACCAGAGTCATTGAAATGTGTGCTCTTTCCACAATCCACCTTTGGATCAACCAGTTTCATTGCATGTGTGTTCTTTTTACGAACAACAACTGAGTCATTGAAATGTGTGTTCTTTTAACATACCACATATGGATCCACTAGTGTCATAGAAATGTGTGTTCTTTTTAGAGACCACACAGGGATCCACCAGTGTCATTGCATGTGTGTTCTTTTCACTAATAACAACCAGAGTCATTGCATGTGTGTTCTTTTCACATACCACATATGGATCCACCAGTGTCATTGCATGTGTGCTCTTTTCACAATCCACCTATGGATCCACCAGTGTCATTGCATGTGTGTTCTTTTTAGTAACAACAACCAGAGTCATTGAAATGTGTGTTCTTTTGACATACCGCCTATGGATCCACCAGTGTCATTGCATGTGTGTTCTTTTTACTAACAACAACTAGAGTCATTGCATGAGTGTTCTTTTCACATACCACATATGGATCCACCAGTTTCATTGAAATGTGTGTTCTCTTCAGAGACCACACATGGATCCATCAGTGTCATTGCATGTATGTTCTTTTCACTAACAACAATTGGAGTCATTGCATGTGTGTTCTTTTCACATACCACATATGGATCCACCAGTGTCATTGCATGTGTGCTCTTTTCACAATCCACCTATGGATCCACCAGTGTCATTGCATGTGTGTTCTTTTTAGTAAACAACAACCAGAGTCATTGAAATGTGTGTTCTTTTCACATACCACCTATGGATCCACCAGTGTCATTGCATGTGTGTTCTTTTTAGTAACAACAACCGGAGTCATTGCATGTGTGTTCTTTTCACATACCACATATGGATCCACCAGTGTCATTTAAATGTGTGTTCTCTTCAGAGACCACACATGGATCCACCAGTGTCATTGCATGTGTGTTCTTTTCACTAACAACAACCAGAGTCATTGCATGTGTGTTCTTTTCACATACCACATATGAATCCACCAGTGTCATTGCATGTGTGCTTTTTTCACAGTCCACATATGGATCCACCAATTTCATTGCATGTGTGTTCTTTTTAGAAACAACAATCAGTGTCATTGCATGTGTGTTCTTTTTAGTAACAACAAATAGTCATTGAAATGTGTGTTGTTTTCTCATACCACCTATGGATCCACCAGTGTCATTGCATGTGTGTTCTTTTTAGTAACAAGAACTAGAGTCATTGCATGTGTGTTCTTTTCACATACCACATATGGATCCACAAGTGTCATTGAAATGTGTGTTCTCTTCAAAGACCACACATGGATCCACCAGTGTCATTGCATGTATGTTCTTTTCACTAACAACAACTGGAGTCACTTCATGTGTGTTCTGTTCACATACCACATATGGATCCACCAGTGTCATTGCATGTGTGCTCTTTTCACAATCCACCTATGGATCCACCAGTGTCATTGCATGTGTGTTCTTTTTACTAACAACCAGAGTCATTGAAATTTGTGTTCTTTTCACATACCACCTATGGATCCACCAGTGTCATTGCATGTGTGTTCTTTTTAGTAACAACAACCAGAGTCATTACATGTGTGTTCTTTTCACATACCACATATGCATCCACCAGTGTCATTGAAATGTGTATTCTTTTCAGAAACCACACATGGATCCACAAGTGTCATTGCATCTATGTTCTTTTCACTAACAACAACAGGAGTCACTTCATGTGTGTTCTTTTCACATACCACATATGGATCCACCAGTGTCATTGCATGTGTGCTCTTTTCACAATCCACCTATGGACCCACCAGCGTCATCGCATGTGTGTTCTTTTTAGTAACAATAACCAGATTCATTGAAATGTGTGTTCTTTTCACATACCACCTATGGATCCACCAGTGTCATTGCATGTGTGTTCTTTTTAGTAACAACAACCAGAGTCATTGAAATGTGTGTTCTTTTCACATACCACCTATGGATCCACCAGTGTCATTGAATGTGTGTTCTTTTTAGTAACAACAACCAGAGTCATTGAAATGTGTGTTCTTTTCACATACCACCTTTCGATCCACCAGTGTCATTGCATGTGTGTTATTTTTAGTAACAACAACCAGAGTCATTTCATGTGTGTTCTTTTCACATACCACATATGGATCCACCAGTGTCATTGCATGTGTGCTATTTTCACAATCCACATATGGATCCACCAGTGTCATTGAATGTGTATTCTTTTTAGTAACAACAACCAGAGTCATTGAAATGTGTGTTCTTTTCACATACCACCTATGGATCCACCAGTGTCATTGCATGTGTGTTCTTTTTAGTAAAAACAACCAGAGTCATTGCATGTGTGTTCTTTTCACATACCACAAATGGATCCACCGGTGTCATTGAAATGTGTGTTCTCTTCAGAGACCACACATGGATCCACCAGTGTCATTGCATGTATGTTCTTTTCACTAACAACAACTGGAGTCATTGCATGTGTGTTCTTTTCTCATATCACATATGGATCCACCATTGTCATTCCATGTGTGCTCTTTTCACAATCCACCTATGGATCCACCAGTGTCATTGCATGTGTGTTCTTTTTACTAACAATAACCAGAGTCATTGAAATGTGTGTTCTCTTCACATACCACCTATGGATCCACCAGTGTAATTGCATGTGTGTTCTTTTGAGTAACAACAACCAGAGTCATTGCATGTGCGTTCTTTTCACATACCCCATATGGATCCACCAGTGTCATTGAAATGTGTGTTCTCTTCAGAGACCACACATGGAACGACTAGTGTCATTGCATGTGTGTTCTTTTCACTAACAACAACTGGAGTCATTGCATGTGTGTTCTTTTCTCATACCACATATGGATCCACCATTGTCATTCCATGTGTGCTCTTTTCACAATCCACCTATAGATCCACCAGTGTCATTGCATGTGTGTTTTTTTACTAATAACAACTGGAGTCATTTCATGACTGTTCTTCTCACATACCACATATGGATCCACCAGTGTCAGTGCATGTGTGTTCTTTTTAGTAACAACAACCCGAGTCATTGAAATGTGTGTTCTTTTCACATACCACCTATGGATCCACCAGTGTCATTGCATGTGTGTTCTTTTTAGTAACAACAACCAGAGTCATTGAAATGTTTGTTCTTTTCACATACCACCTATGGATCCACCAGTGTCATTGCATCTGTGTTCTTTTTAGTAACAACAACCAGAGTCATTGCATGTGTGTTCTTTTCACATACCACATATGGATCCACTAGTGTCATTGAAATGTGTGTTCTCTTCAGAGACCACACATGGATCCACCAGTGTTATTGCATGTATGTTCTTTTCACTAACAACAACTGGAGTCATTGCATTTGTGTTCTTTTCACATACCACATATGGATCCACCAGTGTCATTGCATGTGTGCTCTTTTCACAATCCACCTATGGATCCACTAGTGTCATTGCGTGTGTGTTCTTTTTAGTAACAACAATGAGAGTCATTGAAATGTGTGTTCTTTTCACATACCACCTATGGATCCACCAGTGTCATTGCATGTGTGTTCTTTTTAGTAACAACAACCAGAGTCATTGCATGTGTGTTCTTTTCACATACCACATATGGATCCACCAGTGTCATTGAAATGTGTGTTCTCTTGAGAGACCACACATGGATCCACTAGTGTCATTGCATGTATGTTCTTTTCACTAACAACAACTGGAGTCATTGCATGTGTGTTCTTTGCACATACCACTTATGGATCCACCAGTGTCATTGCATGTGTGCTCTTTTCGCAATCCACCTACGGATCCACCAGTGTCATTGCATGTGTGTTCTTTCTAGTAACAACAACCACATTCATTGAAATGTGTGTTCTTTTCACATACCACCTATGGATCCACCAGTGTCATTGCATGTGTGTTCTTTTTAGTAACAACAACCAAAGTCATTGCACGTGTGTTCTTTTCAGATACCACATATGGATCCACCAGTGTCATCGAAATGTGTGTTTTCTTCGGAGACCACGCATGGATCCACCAGTGTCATTGCATGTGTGTTATTTTCACTAACAACAACCAGAGTCATTGCATGTGTGTTCTTTTCACATACCACATATGGATCCACCAGTGTCATTGAAATGTGTGTTCTCTTCAGAGACCACGCATGGATCCACCAGTGTCATTGCATGTGTGTTATTTTCACTAACAACAACCAGAGTCATTGCATGTGTGTTCTTTTCACATACCACATATGGATCCACCAGTGTCATTGCATGTGTGCTTTTTTCAAAATCCACATATGGATCCACTAGTGTCGTTGCAACCGTGTTCTTTTTAGTAACAACAACCATAGTCATTGAAATGTGTGTTCTTTTCACATACCACCTCTAGATCCACCAGTATCATTGCATGTGTGTTCTTTTTAGTAACAACAACCAGAGTCATTGAAATGTGTGTTCTTTTCACATACCACCTATGGATCCACCAGTGTCATTGCATGTGTGTTCTTTTTAGTAAAAACAACCAGAGTCATTGCATGTGTGTTCTTTTCACATACCACATATGGATCCACCAGTGTCATTGAAATGTGTGTTCTCTTCCGAGACCACACATGGATCCACAAGTGTCATTGCATGTATGTTCTTTTCACTAACAACAACTGGAGTCATTGCATGTGTGTTCTTTTCACATACCACTTATGGATCCACCAGTGTCATTGCATGTGTGCTCTTTTCACAATCCACCTATGGATCCACCAGTGTCATTGCATGTGGGTTCTTTTTAGTAACAATAATCAGTCATTGAAATGTGTGTTGTTTTCACATACCACCTATGGATCCACCAGTGTCATTGCATGTGTGTTCTTTTTAGTAACAACAACTAGAGTCATTGCATGTGTGTTCTTTTCACATACCACATACGGATCCACAAGTGTCATTGAAATGTGTGTTCTCTTCAAAGACCACAAATGGATCCACCAGTGTCATTGCATGTATGTTCTTTTGACTAACAAGAACTGCAATCATTCCATGTGTGTTCAGTTCACATACCACATATGGATCCACCAGTGTCATTGCATGTGTGCTCTTTTCACAATCCACCTATGGATCCACCAGTGTCATTACATGTGTGTTCTTTTTACTAACAACCAGAGTCATCGAAATGTGTGTTTTCTTCAGAGACCACGCATGGATCCACCAGTGTCATTGCATGTGTGTTCTTTTTAGTAACAACAACCAGAGTCATTGCATGTGTATTCTTTTCACATACCACATATGGATCCACCAGTGTCATCGAAATTGTATTCTTTTCAGAAACCACACATGGATCCACAAGTGTCATTGCATGTATGTTCTTTTCACTAACAACAACTGGAGTCACTTCATGTGTGTTCTTTTCACATACCACATATGGATCCACCAGTGTCATTGCATGTGTGCTCTTTTCGCAATCCACCTATGGATCCACCAGCGTCATCGCAAGTGTGTTCTTTTTAGTAACAACAACCAGAGTCATTGAAATGTGTGTTCTTTTCACATACCACATATGGATCCACCAGTGTCATTGCATGTGTGCTCTTTTCACAATCCACCTATGGATCCACCAGTGTCATTACATGTGTGTTCTTTTTAGTAACAACAACCAGAGTCATTGAAATGTGTGTTTTTTCTCATCAGAGACCACACATGGATCCACCAGTGTCATTGCATGTGTGTTCTTTTCACTAACAACAACCAGAGTCATTGCATGTGTGTTATTTTCACATACCACATATGGATCCACCAGTGTCATTGCATGTGTGCTTTTTTCACAATCCACATATGGATCCACCAATGTCATTGCATCTGTGTTCTTTTTAGTAACAACAACCAGAGTCATTGAAATGTGTGTTCTTTTCACATACCACCTATGGGTCCACCAGTGTCATTGCATGTGTGTTCTTTTTAGTAACAACAACCAGAGTCATTGAAATGTGTGTTCTTTTCACATACCACCTATGGATCCACCAGTGTCATTGAATGTGTGTTCTTTTTAGTAACAACAACCAGAGTCATTGAAATGTGTGTTCTTTTCACATACCACCTTTGGATCCACCAGTGTCATTGCATGTGTGTTCTTTTTAGTAACAACAACCAAAGTCATTTCATGTGTGTTCTTTTCAGATACCACATATGGATCCACCAGTGTCATTACATGTGTGCTCTTTTCACAATCCACATATGGATCCACCAGTGTCATTGCATGTGTATTCTTTTGAGTAGCAACAACCAGAGTCATTGAAATGTGTGTTCTTTTCACATACCACCTATGGATCCACCAGTGTCATTGCATGTGTGTTCTTTTTAGTAAAAACAACCAGAGTCATTGCATGTGTGTTCTTTTCACATACCACAAATGGATCCACCGGTGTCATTGAAATGTGTGTTCTCTTTAGAGACCACACATGGATCCACCAGTGTCATTGCATGTATGTTCTTTTCACTAACAATAACTGGAGTCATTGCATGTGTGTTCTTTTCTCATACCACATATGGATCCACCAGTGTCATTGCATGTGTGCTCTTTTCACATACCACCTATGGATCCACTAGTGTCATTGCATGTGTGTTCTTTTTAGTAACAACAACCAGAGTCATTGAAATGTTTGTTCTTTTCACATACCACCTATGGATCCACTAGTGTCATTGCATGTGTGTTCTTTTTAGTAACAACAACCAGAGTCATTGCATGTGTGTTCTTTTCACATACCACATATGGATCCACCAGTGTCATTGAAATGTGTATTCTTTTCAGAAACCACACATGGATCCACAAGTGTCATTGCATGTATGTTCTTTTCACTAACAACAACTGGAGTCACTTCATGCGTGTTCTTTTCACATACCACATATGGATCCACCAGTGTCATTGCATGTGTGCTCTTTTCGCAATCCACCTATGGATCCACCAGCGTCATCGCATGTGTGTTCTTTTTAGTAACAACAACCAGAGTCATTGAAATGTGTGTTCTTTTCACATACCACATATGGATCCACCAGTGTCATTGCATGTGTGCTCTTTTCACAATCCACCTATGGATCCACCAGTGTCATTGCATGTGTGTTCTTTTTAGTAACAACAACCAGAGTCATTGAAATGTGTGTTCTTTTCACATACCACATATGGATCCACGAGTGTCATTGAAATGTGTGTTTTTTCTCATCAGAGACCACACATGGATCCACCAGTGTCATTGCATGTGTGTTCTTTTCACTAACAACAACCAGAGTCATTGCATGTGTGTTCTTTTCGCATACCACATATGGATCCACCAGTGTCATTGCATGTGTGCTTTTTTCACAATCCACATATGGATCCACCAATGTCATTGCATCTGTGTTCTTTTTAGTAACAACAACCAGAGTCATTGAAATGTGTGTTCTTTTCACATACCACCTATGGATCCACCAGTGTCATTGCATGTGTGTTCTTTTTAGTAACAACAACCAGAGTCATTGAAATGTGTGTTCTTTTCACATACCACCTATGGATCCACCAGTGTCATTGAATGTGTGTTGTTTTTAGTAACAACAACCAGAGTCATTGAAATGTGTGTTCTTTTCACATACCGCCTTTGGATCCACCAGTGTCATTGCATGTGTGTTCTTTTTAGTAACAACAACCAGAGTCATTTCATGTGTGTTCTTTTCACATACCACATATGGATCCACCAGTGTCATTGCATGTGTGCTCTTTTCACAATCCACATATGGATCCACCAGTGTCATTGCATGTGTATTCTTTTGAGTAACAACAACCAGAGTCATTGAAATGTGTGTTCTTTTCACATACCACCTATGGATCCACCAGTGTCATTGCATGTGTGTTCTTTTCACATACCACAAATGGATCCACCGGTGTCATTGAAATGTGTGTTCTCTTTAGAGACCACACATGGATCCACCAGTGTCATTGCATGTATGTTCTTTTCACTAACAACAACTAGAGTCATTGCATGTGTGTTCTTTTCTCATACCACATATGGATCCACCATTGTCATTCCATGTGTGCTCTTTTCACAATCCACCTATGGATCCACCAGTGTCATTGCATGTGTGTTCTTTTTAGTAACAATAACCAGAGTCATTGAAATGTGTGTTCTATTCACATACCACCTATGGATCCACCAGTGTAATTGCATGTGTGTTCTTTTTAGTAACAACAACCAGAGTCATTGCATGTGTGTTCTTTTCACATACCCCATATGGATCCACCATTGTCATTGAAATGTGTGTTCTCTTCAGAGACCACACATGGAACCACCAGTGTCATTGCATGTGTGTTCTTTTCACTAACAACAACTGGAGTCATTGCATGTGTGTTCTTTTCTCATACCACATATGGATCCACCATTGTCATTCCATGTGTGCACTTTTCACAATCCACCTATGGATCCACCAGTGTCATTGCATGTGTGTTTTTTACTAATAACAACTGGAGTTATTTCATGACTATTCTTCTCACATACCACATATGGATCGACCAGTGTCAGTGCATGTGTGTTGTTTTTAGTAACAACAACCCGAGTCACTGAAATGTGTGTTCTTTTCACATACCACCTATGGATCCACAAGTGTCATTGCATGTGTGTTCTTTTTAGTAACAACAACCCGAGTCATTGAAATGTTTGTTCTTTTCACATACCACCTATGGATCCACTAGTGTCATTGCATCTATGTTCTTTTTAGTAACAACAACCAGAGTCATTGCATGTGTGTTCTTTTCACATACCACATATGGATCCACCAGTGTCATTGCATGTATGTTCTTTTCACTAACAACAACTGGAGTCATTGCACGTGTGTTCTTTTCTCATACCACATATGGATCCACCATTGTCATTCCATGTGTGCTCTTTTCACAATCCACCTATGGATCCACCAGTGTCATTGCATGTGTGTTCTTTTTAGTTACAATAACCAGAGTCATTGAAATGTGTGTTCTTTTCACATACCACCTATGGATCCACCAGTGTAATTGCATGTGTGTTCTTTTTAGTAACAACAACCAGAGTCATTGCATGTGTGTTCTTTTCACATACCCCATATGGATCCACCAGTGTCATTGAAATGTGTGTTCTCTTCAGAGACCACACATGGAACCACCAGTGTCATTGCATGTGTGTTCTTTTCACTAACAACAACTGGAGTCATTGCATGTGTGTTATTTTCTCATACCACATATGGATCCACCATTGTCATTCCATGTGTGCTCTTTTCACAATCCACCTATGGATCTACCAGTGTCATTGCATGTGTGTTTTTTACTAATAACAACTGGAGTCATTTCATGACTGTTCTTCTCACATACCACATATGGATCCACCAGTGTCAGTGCATGTGTGTTCTTTTTAGTAACAACAACCCGAGTCATTGAAATGTGTGTTCTTTTCACATACCACATATGGATCCACCAGTGTCATTGCATGTGTGTTCTTTTTAGTAACAACAACCAGAGTCATTGAAATGTTTGTTCTTTTCACATACCACCTATGGATCCACCAGTGTCGTTGCATCTGTGTTCTTTTTAGTAACAACAACCAGAGTCATTGCATGTGTGTTCTTTTCACATACCACATATGGATCCACCAGTGTCATTGAAATGTGTGTTCTCTTTAGAGACCACACATGGATCCACCAGTGTTATTGCATGTATGTTCTTTTCACTAACAACAACTGGAGTCATTGCATTTGTGTTCTTTTCACATACCACATATGGATCCACCAGTGTCATTGCATGTGTGCTCTTTTCACAATCCACCTATGGATCCACTAGTGTCATTGCGTGTGTGTTCTTTTTAGTAACAACAACGAGAGTCATTGAAATGTGTGTTCTTTTCACATATCACCTATGGATCCACCAGTTACATTGCATGTGTGTTCTTTTTAGTAACAACAACCAGAGTCATTGCATGTGTGTTCTTTTCACATACCACATATGGATCCACCAGTGTCATTGAAATGTGTGTTCTCTTCAGAGACCACACATGGATCCACTAGTGTCATTGCATGTATGTTCTTTTCACTAACAACAACTAGAGTCATTGCAAGTGTATTCTTTTCACATACCACTTATGGATCCACCAGTGTCATTGCATGTGTGCTCTTTTCACAATCCACCTATGGATCCACCAGTGTCATTGCATGTGTGTTCTTTTTAGTAACAACAACCACATTCATTGAAATGTGTGTTCTTTTCACATACCACCTATGGATCCACCAGTGTCATTGCATGTGTGTTCTTTTTAGTAACAACAACCATTTTCATTGCACGTGTGTTCTTTTCAGATACCACATATGGATCCACCTGTGTCACTGAAATGTGTGTTTTCTTCAGAGACCACACATGGATCCAAAAGTGTCATTGCATGTGTGTTATTTTCACTAACAACAACCAGAGTCATTGCATGTGTGTTCTTTTCACATACCACATATGGATCCACCAGTGTCATTGCATGTGTGCTTTCTTCACAATCCACATATGGATCCACTAGTGTCATTGCATGTGTGTTCTTTTTAGTAACAACAACCAGATTCATTGAAATGTGTGTTCTTTTCACATACCACCTATGGATCCACCAGTGTCATTGAATGTGTGTTCTTTTTAGTAACAACAGCCAGAGTCATTGAAATGTGTGTTCTTTTCACATACCACCTTTGGATCCACCAGTGTCATTGCATGTGTGTTATTTTTAGTAACAAAAACCAGAGTCATTTCATGTGTGTTCTTTTCACATACCACATATGGATCCACTAGTGTCATTGCATGTGTGATCTTTTCACAATCCACATATGGATCCACCAGTGTCATTGCATGTGTATTCTTTTTAGTAACAACAACCAGAGTCATTGAAATGTGTGTTCTTTTCACATACCACCTATGGATCCACCAGTGTCATTGCATGTGTGTTCTTTTTAGTAAAAAGAACCAGAGTCATTGCATGTATGTTCTTTTCACATACCACAAATGGATCCACCAGTGTCATTGAAATGTGTGTTCTCTTTAGAGACCACACATGGATCCACTAGTGTCATTGCATGTGTGTTCTTTTCACTAACAACAACCAGAGTCATTGCATGTGTGTTCTTTTCACATACCACATATGGATCCACCAGTGTCATTGCATGTGTGCTTTTTTCACAATCCACATATGGATCCACCAATGTCATTGCATCTGTGTTCTTTTTAGTAACAACAACCAGAGTCATTGAAATGTGTGTTCTTTTCACATACCACCTATGGATCCACCAGTGTCATTGCATGTGTGTTCTTTTTAGTAACAACAACCAGAGTCATTGAAATGTGTGTTCTTTTCACATACCACCTCTGGATCCACCAGTGTCATTGCATGTGTGTTCCTTTTAGTAACAACAACCAGAGTCATTGAAATGTGTGTTCTTTTCACATACCACCTATGGATCCACCAGTGTCATTGCATGTGTGTTCTTTTTAGTAAAAACAACCAGAGTCATTGCATGTGTGTCCTTTTCACATACCACATATGGATCCACCAGTGTCATTACATGTGTGCTGTTTTCACAATCCACCTATGGATCCACCAGTGTCATTGCATGTTTGTTCTTTTTAGTAACAATAACCAGAGTCATTGAAATGTGTGTTTTTTTCACATACCACCTATGGATCCACCCGTGTAATTGCATGTGTGTTCTTTTTAGTAACAACAACCAGAGTCATTGCATGTGTGTTCTTTTCACATACCCCATATGGATCCACCAGTGTCGTTGAAATGTGTGTTCTCTTCAGAGACCACACATGGAACCACCAGTGTCATTGCATGTGTGTTCTTTTCACTAACAACAACTGGAGTCATTACATGTGTGTTCTTTTCACATACCACATATGGATCCACTAGTGTCATTGCAACTGTACTCTTTTCACCATCCACCTATGGATCCACCAGTGTCATTGCATGTGTTTTTTTACAAATAAGAATTGGAGTCATTTCATGACTGTTCTTCTCACATACCACATATGGATCCACCAGTGTCAGTGCATGTGTGTTCTTTTTAGTAACAACAACCCGAGTCATTGAAATGTGTGTTCTTTTCACATACCACCTATGGATCCACAAGTGTCATTGCATGTGTGTTCTTTTTAGTAACAACAACCAGAGTCATTGAAATGTGTGTTCTTTTCACATACCACCTATGGATCCACCAGTGTCATTGCATGTGTGTTCTTTTTAGTAACAACAACCAGAGTCATTGCATGTGTGTTCTTTTCACATACCACATATGGATCCACCAGTGTCATTGAAATGTGTGTTCTCTTCAGAGACCACACATGGATCCACCAGTGTTATTGCATGTATGTTCTTTTCACTAACAACAACTGGAGTCATTGCATTTGTGTTCTTTTCACATACCACATATGGATCCACCAGTGTCATTGCATATGTGCTCTTTTCACAATCCACCTATGGATCCACTAGTGTCATTGCGTGTGTGTTCTTTTTAGTAACAACAACCAGAGTCATTGCATGTGTGTTCTTTTCACATACCACATATGGATCCACCAGTGTCATTGAAATGTGTGTTGTCTTCAGAGACCACACATGGATCCACTAGTGTCATTGCATGTATGTTCTTTTCACTAACAACACCCGGAGTCATTGCATGTGTGTTCTTTTCACATACCACATATGGATCCACCAGTGTCATTGCATGTGTGCTCTTTTCACAATCCACCTACGGATCCAGCAATGTCATTGCATGTGTGTTCTTTTTAGTAACAACAACCACATTCATTGAAATATGTGTTCTTTTCACATACCACCTATGGATCCACCAGTGTCATTGCATGTGTGTTCTTTTTAGTAACAACAACCAGAGTCATTGCACGTGTGTTCTTTTCAGATACCACATATGGATCCACCAGTGTCATTGAAATGTGTGTTTTCTTCAGAGACCACACATGGATCCACCAGTGTCATTGCATGTGTGTTATTTTCACTAACAACAACCAGAGTCATTGCATGTGTGTTCTTTTCACATACACAATATGGATCCACCAGTGTCATTGCATGTGTGCTTTTTTCACAAGCCACATATGCATCCACGAGTGTCATTGCATGTCTGTTCTTTTTAGTAACAACAACCAGAGTCATTGAAATGTGTGTTCTTTTCACATACCACCTCTGGATCCACCAGTGTCATTGCATGTGTGTTCTTTTTAGTAACAACAACCAGAGTCATTGAAATGTGTGTTCTTTTCACATACCACATATGGATCCACCAGTGTCATTGCATGTGTGCTCTTTTCACAATCCACCTATGGATCCACCAGTGTCATTACATGTGTGTTCTTTTTAGTAACAACAACCAGAGTCATTGAAATGTGTGTTTTTTCTCATCAGAGACCACACATGGATCCACCAGTGTCATTGCATGTGTGTTCTTTTCACTAACAACAACCAGAGTCATTGCATGTGTGTTATTTTCACATACCACATATGGATCCACCAGTGTCATTGCATGTGTGCTTTTTTCACAATCCACATATGGATCCACCAATGTCATTGCATCTGTGTTCTTTTTAGTAACAACAACCAGAGTCATTGAAATGTGTGTTCTTTTCACATACCACCTATGGGTCCACCAGTGTCATTGCATGTGTGTTCTTTTTAGTAACAACAACCAGAGTCATTGAAATGTGTGTTCTTTTCACATACCACCTATGGATCCACCAGTGTCATTGAATGTGTGTTCTTTTTAGTAACAACAACCAGAGTCATTGAAATGTGTGTTCTTTTCACATACCACCTTTGGATCCACCAGTGTCATTGCATGTGTGTTCTTTTTAGTAACAACAACCAAAGTCATTTCATGTGTGTTCTTTTCAGATACCACATATGGATCCACCAGTGTCATTACATGTGTGCTCTTTTCACAATCCACATATGGATCCACCAGTGTCATTGCATGTGTATTCTTTTGAGTAGCAACAACCAGAGTCATTGAAATGTGTGTTCTTTTCACATACCACCTATGGATCCACCAGTGTCATTGCATGTGTGTTCTTTTTAGTAAAAACAACCAGAGTCATTGCATGTGTGTTCTTTTCACATACCACAAATGGATCCACCGGTGTCATTGAAATGTGTGTTCTCTTTAGAGACCACACATGGATCCACCAGTGTCATTGCATGTATGTTCTTTTCACTAACAATAACTGGAGTCATTGCATGTGTGTTCTTTTCTCATACCACATATGGATCCACCAGTGTCATTGCATGTGTGCTCTTTTCACATACCACCTATGGATCCACTAGTGTCATTGCATGTGTGTTCTTTTTAGTAACAACAACCAGAGTCATTGAAATGTTTGTTCTTTTCACATACCACCTATGGATCCACTAGTGTCATTGCATGTGTGTTCTTTTTAGTAACGACAACCAGAGTCATTGCATGTGTGTTCTTTTCACATACCACATATGGATCCACCAGTGTCATTGAAATGTGTATTCTTTTCAGAAACCACACATGGATCCACAAGTGTCATTGCATGTATGTTCTTTTCACTAACAACAACTGGAGTCACTTCATGCGTGTTCTTTTCACATACCACATATGGATCCACCAGTGTCATTGCATGTGTGCTCTTTTCGCAATCCACCTATGGATCCACCAGCGTCATCGCATGTGTGTTCTTTTTAGTAACAACAACCAGAGTCATTGAAATGTGTGTTCTTTTCACATACCACATATGGATCCACCAGTGTCATTGCATGTGTGCTCTTTTCACAATCCACCTATGGATCCACCAGTGTCATTGCATGTGTGTTCTTTTTAGTAACAACAACCAGAGTCATTGAAATGTGTGTTCTTTTCACATACCACATATGGATCCACGAGTGTCATTGAAATGTGTGTTTTTTCTCATCAGAGACCACACATGGATCCACCAGTGTCATTGCATGTGTGTTCTTTTCACTAACAACAACCAGAGTCATTGCATGTGTGTTCTTTTCGCATACCACATATGGATCCACCAGTGTCATTGCATGTGTGCTTTTTTCACAATCCACATATGGATCCACCAATGTCATTGCATCTGTGTTCTTTTTAGTAACAACAACCAGAGTCATTGAAATGTGTGTTCTTTTCACATACCACCTATGGATCCACCAGTGTCATTGCATGTGTGTTCTTTTTAGTAACAACAACCAGAGTCATTGAAATGTGTGTTCTTTTCACATACCACCTATGGATCCACCAGTGTCATTGAATGTGTGTTGTTTTTAGTAACAACAACCAGAGTCATTGAAATGTGTGTTCTTTTCACATACCGCCTTTGGATCCACCAGTGTCATTGCATGTGTGTTCTTTTTAGTAACAACAACCAGAGTCATTTCATGTGTGTTCTTTTCACATACCACATATGGATCCACCAGTGTCATTGCATGTGTGCTCTTTTCACAATCCACATATGGATCCACCAGTGTCATTGCATGTGTATTCTTTTGAGTAACAACAACCAGAGTCATTGAAATGTGTGTTCTTTTCACATACCACCTATGGATCCACCAGTGTCATTGCATGTGTGTTCTTTTCACATACCACAAATGGATCCACCGGTGTCATTGAAATGTGTGTTCTCTTCAGAGACCACACATGGATCCACCAGTGTCATTGCATGTATGTTCTTTTCACTAACAACAACTAGAGTCATTGCATGTGTGTTCTTTTCTCATACCACATATGGATCCACCATTGTCATTCCATGTGTGCTCTTTTCACAATCCACCTATGGATCCACCAGTGTCATTGCATGTGTGTTCTTTTTAGTAACAATAACCAGAGTCATTGAAATGTGTGTTCTTTTCACATACCACCTATGGATCCACCAGTGTAATTGCATGTGTGTTCTTTTTAGTAACAACAACCAGAGTCATTGCATGTGTGTTCTTTTCACATACCCCATATGGATCCACCATTGTCATTGAAATGTGTGTTCTCTTCAGAGACCACACATGGAACCACCAGTGTCATTGCATGTGTGTTCTTTTCACTAACAACAACTGGAGTCATTGCATGTGTGTTCTTTTCTCATACCACATATGGATCCACCATTGTCATTCCATGTGTGCACTTTTCACAATCCACCTATGGATCCACCAGTGTCATTGCATGTGTGTTTTTTACTAATAACAACTGGAGTTATTTCATGACTATTCTTCTCACATACCACATATGGATCGACCAGTGTCAGTGCATGTGTGTTGTTTTTAGTAACAACAACCCGAGTCACTGAAATGTGTGTTCTTTTCACATACCACCTATGGATCCACAAGTGTCATTGCATGTGTGTTCTTTTTAGTAACAACAACCCGAGTCATTGAAATGTTTGTTCTTTTCACATACCACCTATGGATCCACTAGTGTCATTGCATCTGTGTTCTTTTTAGTAACAACAACCAGAGTCATTGCATGTGTGTTCTTTTCACATACCACATATGGATCCACCAGTGTCATTGCATGTATGTTCTTTTCACTAACAACAACTGGAGTCATTGCACGTGTGTTCTTTTCTCATACCACATATGGATCCACCATTGTCATTCCATGTGTGCTCTTTTCACAATCCACCTATGGATCCACCAGTGTCATTGCATGTGTGTTCTTTTTAGTTACAATAACCAGAGTCATTGAAATGTGTGTTCTTTTCACATACCACCTATGGATCCACCAGTGTAATTGCATGTGTGTTCTTTTTAGTAACAACAACCAGAGTCATTGCATGTGTGTTCTTTTCACATACCCCATATGGATCCACCAGTGTCATTGAAATGTGTGTTCTCTTCAGAGACCACACATGGAACCACCAGTGTCATTGCATGTGTGTTCTTTTCACTAACAACAACTGGAGTCATTGCATGTGTGTTATTTTCTCATACCACATATGGATCCACCATTGTCATTCCATGTGTGCTCTTTTCACAATCCACCTATGGATCTACCAGTGTCATTGCATGTGTGTTTTTTACTAATAACAACTGGAGTCATTTCATGACTGTTCTTCTCACATACCACATATGGATCCACCAGTGTCAGTGCATGTGTGTTCTTTTTAGTAACAACAACCCGAGTCATTGAAATGTGTGTTCTTTTCACATACCACATATGGATCCACCAGTGTCATTGCATGTGTGTTCTTTTTAGTAACAACAACCAGAGTCATTGAAATGTTTGTTCTTTTCACATACCACCTATGGATCCACCAGTGTCATTGCATCTGTGTTCTTTTTAGTAACAACAACCAAAGTCATTGCATGTGTGTTCTTTTCACATACCACATATGGATCCACCAGTGTCATTGAAATGTGTGTTCTCTTTAGAGACCACACATGGATCCACCAGTGTTATTGCATGTATGTTCTTTTCACTAACAACAACTGGAGTCATTGCATTTGTGTTCTTTTCACATACCACATATGGATCCACCAGTGTCATTGCATGTGTGCTCTTTTCACAATCCACCTATGGATCCACTAGTGTCATTGCGTGTGTGTTCTTTTTAGTAACAACAACGAGAGTCATTGAAATGTGTGTTCTTTTCACATATCACCTATGGATCCACCAGTTACATTGCATGTGTGTTCTTTTTAGTAACAACAACCAGAGTCATTGCATGTGTGTTCTTTTCACATACCACATATGGATCCACCAGTGTCATTGAAATGTGTGTTCTCTTCAGAGACCACACATGGATCCACTAGTGTCATTGCATGTATGTTCTTTTCACTAACAACAACTAGAGTCATTGCAAGTGTATTCTTTTCACATACCACTTATGGATCCACCAGTGTCATTGCATGTGTGCTCTTTTCACAATCCACCTATGGATCCACCAGTGTCATTGCATGTGTGTTCTTTTTAGTAACAACAACCACATTCATTGAAATGTGTGTTCTTTTCACATACCACCTATGGATCCACCAGTGTCATTGCATGTGTGTTCTTTTTAGTAACAACAACCATTTTCATTGCACGTGTGTTCTTTTCAGATACCACATATGGATCCACCTGTGTCACTGAAATGTGTGTTTTCTTCAGAGACCACACATGGATCCAAAAGTGTCATTGCATGTGTGTTATTTTCACTAACAACAACCAGAGTCATTGCATGTGTGTTCTTTTCACATACCACATATGGATCCACCAGTGTCATTGCATGTGTGCTTTCTTCACAATCCACATATGGATCCACTAGTGTCATTGCATGTGTGTTCTTTTTAGTAACAACAACCAGATTCATTGAAATGTGTGTTCTTTTCACATACCACCTATGGATCCACCAGTGTCATTGAATGTGTGTTCTTTTTAGTAACAACAGCCAGAGTCATTGAAATGTGTGTTCTTTTCACATACCACCTTTGGATCCACCAGTGTCATTGCATGTGTGTTCTTTTTAGTAACAAAAACCAGAGTCATTTCATGTGTGTTCTTTTCACATACCACATATGGATCCACTAGTGTCATTGCATGTGTGATCTTTTCACAATCCACATATGGATCCACCAGTGTCATTGCATGTGTATTCTTTTTAGTAACAACAACCAGAGTCATTGAAATGTGTGTTCTTTTGACATACCACCTATGGATCCACCAGTGTCATTGCATGTGTGTTCTTTTTAGTAAAAAGAACCAGAGTCATTGCATGTATGTTCTTTTCACATACCACAAATGGATCCACCAGTGTCATTGAAATGTGTGTTCTCTTTAGAGACCACACATGGATCCACTAGTGTCATTGCATGTGTGTTCTTTTCACTAACAACAACCAGAGTCATTGCATGTGTGTTCTTTTCACATACCACATATGGATCCACCAGTGTCATTGCATGTGTGCTTTTTTCACAATCCACATATGGATCCACCAATGTCATTGCATCTGTGTTCTTTTTAGTAACAACAACCAGAGTCATTGAAATGTGTGTTCTTTTCACATACCACCTATGGATCCACCAGTGTCATTGCATGTGTGTTCTTTTTAGTAACAACAACCAGAGTCATTGAAATGTGTGTTCTTTTCACATACCACCTCTGGATCCACCAGTGTCATTGCATGTGTGTTCCTTTTAGTAACAACAACCAGAGTCATTGAAATGTGTGTTCTTTTCACATACCACCTATGGATCCACCAGTGTCATTGCATGTGTGTTCTTTTTAGTAAAAACAACCAGAGTCATTGCATGTGTGTCCTTTTCACATACCACATATGGATCCACCAGTGTCATTACATGTGTGCTGTTTTCACAATCCACCTATGGATCCACCAGTGTCATTGCATGTTTGTTCTTTTTAGTAACAATAACCAGAGTCATTGAAATGTGTGTTTTTTTCACATACCACCTATGGATCCACCCGTGTAATTGCATGTGTGTTCTTTTTAGTAACAACAACCAGAGTCATTGCATGTGTGTTCTTTTCACGTACCCCATATGGATCCACCAGTGTCGTTGAAATGTGTGTTCTCTTCAGAGACCACACATGGAACCACCAGTGTCATTGCATGTGTGTTCTTTTCACTAACAACAACTGGAGTCATTACATGTGTGTTCTTTTCACATACCACATATGGATCCACTAGTGTCATTGCAACTGTACTCTTTTCACCATCCACCTATGGATCCACCAGTGTCATTGCATGTGTTTTTTTACAAATAAGAATTGGAGTCATTTCATGACTGTTCTTCTCACATACCACATATGGATCCACCAGTGTCAGTGCATGTGTGTTCTTTTTAGTAACAACAACCCGAGTCATTGAAATGTGTGTTCTTTTCACATACCACCTATGGATCCACAAGTGTCATTGCATGTGTGTTCTTTTTAGTAACAACAACCAGAGTCATTGAAATGTGTGTTCTTTTCACATACCACCTATGGATCCACCAGTGTCATTGCATGTGTGTTCTTTTTAGTAACAACAACCAGAGTCATTGCATGTGTGTTCTTTTCACATACCACATATGGATCCACCAGTGTCATTGAAATGTGTGTTCTCTTCAGAGACCACACATGGATCCACCAGTGTTATTGCATGTATGTTCTTTTCACTAACAACAACTGGAGTCATTGCATTTGTGTTCTTTTCACATACCACATATGGATCCACCAGTGTCATTGCATATGTGCTCTTTTCACAATCCACCTATGGATCCACTAGTGTCATTGCGTGTGTGTTCTTTTTAGTAACAACAACCAGAGTCATTGCATGTGTGTTCTTTTCACATACCACATATGGATCCACCAGTGTCATTGAAATGTGTGTTGTCTTCAGAGACCACACATGGATCCACTAGTGTCATTGCATGTATGTTCTTTTCACTAACAACACCCGGAGTCATTGCATGTGTGTTCTTTTCACATACCACATATGGATCCACCAGTGTCATTGCATGTGTGCTCTTTTCACAATCCACCTACGGATCCAGCAATGTCATTGCATGTGTGTTCTTTTTAGTAACAACAACCACATTCATTGAAATATGTGTTCTTTTCACATACCACCTATGGATCCACCAGTGTCATTGCATATGTGTTCTTTTTAGTAACAACAACCAGAGTCATTGCACGTGTGTTCTTTTCAGATACCACATATGGATCCACCAGTGTCATTGAAATGTGTGTTTTCTTCAGAGACCACACATGGATCCACCAGTGTCATTGCATGTGTGTTATTTTCACTAACAACAACCAGAGTCATTGCATGTGTGTTCTTTTCACATACACAATATGGATCCACCAGTGTCATTGCATGTGTGCTTTTTTCACAAGCCACATATGCATCCACGAGTGTCATTGCATGTCTGTTCTTTTTAGTAACAACAACCAGAGTCATTGAAATGTGTGTTCTTTTCACATACCACCTCTGGATCCACCAGTGTCATTGCATGTGTGTTCTTTTTAGTAACAACAACCAGAGTCATTGAAATATGTGTTCTTTTCACATACCACCTATGGATCCACCAGTGTCATTGCATGTGTGTTCTTTTTAGTAAAAACAACCAGAGTCATTGCATGTGTGTCCTTTTCACATACCACATATGGATCCGCCAGTGTCATTGCATGTGTGCTCTTTTCACAATCCACCTATGGATCCACTAGTGTCATTGCGTGTGTGTTCTTTTTAGTAACAACAACCAGAGTCATTGAAATGTGTGTTCTTTTCACATACCACCTATGGATCCACCAGTGTCATTGCATGTGTGTTCTTTTTAGTAACAACAACCAGAGTCATTGCATGTGTGTTCTTTTCACATAGCACATATGGATCCACTAGTGTCATTGAAATGTGTGTTCTCTTCAGAGACCACACATGGATCCACGAGTGTCATTGCATGTATGTTCTTTTCACTAACAACAACTGGAGTCATTGCATGTGTGTTCTTTTCACATACCACTTATGGATCCACCAGTGTCATTGCATGTGTGCTCTTTTCACAATCCACCTATGGATCCACCAGTGTCATTGCATGTGTGTTCTTTTTAGTAACAACAACCAGTCATTGAAATGTGTGTTGTTTTCACATACCACCTATGGATCCACCAGTGTCATTGCATGTGTCTTCTTTTTAGTAACAACAACTAGAGTCATTGCATGTGTGTTCTTTTCACATACCACATATGGATCCAATAGTGTCATTGAAATGTGTGTTCTCTTTAAAGACCACACATTGATCCACCAGTGTCGTTGCATGTATGTTCTTTTCACTAACAACAACTACAATCATTGCATGTGTGTTCTATTCACATACCACATATGGATCCACCAGTGTCATTGCATGTGTGCTCTTTTCACAATCCACCTATGGATCCACCAGTGTCATTGCATGTGTGTTCTTTTTACTAACCACATATGGATCCACCGGTGTCATTGAAATGTGTATTCTTTTTTCAGAGACCACACATGGATCCACCAGTGTCATTGCATGTATGTTCTTTTCACTAACAACAACTGGAGTCACTGCATGTGTGTTCTTTTCACATACCACATATGGATCCACCAGTGTCATTGCATGTGTGCTCTTTTCACAATCCACCTATGGATCCACCAGTGTCATTGCATGTGTGTTCTTTTTAGTAACAACAACCAGAGTCATTGAAATGTGTGTTCTTTTCACATACCACCTATGGATCCACCAGTGTCATTGCATGTGTGTTCTTTTTAGTAACAACAACCAGAGTCATTGCATGTGTGTTCTTTTCACATACCACATATGGATCCACCAGTGTCATTGAAATGTGTGTTCTCTTCAGAGACCACACATGGATCCACCAGTGTCATTGCGCGTATGTTCTTTTCACTAACAACAACTAGAGTCACTACATGTGTGTTCTTTTCACATACCACATATGGATCCACCAGTGCCATTGCATGTGTGGACTTTTCACAATCCACCTATGGATCCACCAGTGTCATTGCATGTGTATTCTTTTTACTAACAACAACTGGAGTCATTTCATGACTGTTCTTCTCACATACCACATATGGATCCACCAGTGTCATTGCATGTATGTTCTCTTCACAATCCACACATGGATCCACCAGTGTCATTGCATGTGTCCTCTTTTTACTAACAACAACCAGAGTCATTGCATGTGTGTTCTCTTCAGAGACTACACATGGATCCACCAGTGTCATTGCATGCGTGTTCTTTTTACTAACAACAACCAGAGTCATTGAAATGTGTGCTCTTTTCACAATCCACCTTTGTATCCACCAATATCATTGCATGTGTGTTCTTTTTAATAACAACAACTGAGTCATTGAAATGTGTGTTATTTTCACATATCACATATGGATCCACTAGTGTCATTGAAATGTGTGTTCTTTTTAGAGACCACACATGGATCCACCAGTGTCATTGCATGCGTGTTCTTTTCACTAACAACAACCAGAGTCATTGCATGTGTGTTCTTTTCACATACCACATATAGATCCACCAGTGTCATTGCATGTGTGTTCTTTTCACAATCCACCTATAGATCCACCAGTGTCATTGCATGTGTGTTCCTCTAAACAAACTACATAAGGAATACCGGTGTCGCTGCATGTCTGTTCTTTTCATGAACCACATAAGAATCCACCAGTGTCATTGCATGTGTGCTCTTTTCACAATCCACCTATGGATCCACCAGTGTCATTACATGTGTGTTCTTTTTAGTAACAACAACCAGATTCATTGAAATGTGTGTTCTTTTCACATACCACCTATGGATCCACCAGTGTCATTGCATGTGTGTTCTTTTTAGTAACAACAACCAGAGTCATTGCATGTGTGTTCTTTTCACATAGCACATATGGATCCACCAGTGTCATGGAAATGTGTGTTGTCTTCAGAGACCACACATGGATCCACTAGTGTCATTGCATGTATGTTCTTTTCACTAACAACACCCGGAGGCATTGCATGTGTGTTCTTTTCACATACCACATATGGATCCACCAGTGTCATTGCATGTATGTTCTTTTCACTAACAAAACTGGAGTCATTGCATGTGTGTTCTTTTCACATACCACATATGGATCCACCAGTGTCATTGCATGTGTGCTCTTTTCACAATCCACCTATGGATCCACCAGTGTCATTGCATGTGTGTTCTTGTTAGTAACAACAACCAGAATCATTGCATGTGTGTTCTTTTCACATACCACATATGGATCCACTAGTGTCAATGAATTGTGTGTTCTCTTTAGAGACCACACATGGATCCACCAGTGTCATTGCATGTATGTTCCTTTCAGTAAGAACAAGTGGAGTCATTGCATGTGTGTTCTTTTCACATACCCCATATTGATCCACCAGTGTCATTGCATGTGTGCCCTTTTCACAATCCACCTATGGATCCAGCAGTGTCATTACATGTGTGTTCTTTTTAGTAACAATAACCAGATTCATTGAAATGTGTGTTCTTTTCACATACCACCTATGGATCCACCAGTGTCATTGCATGTGTGTTCTTTTTAGTAACAACAACCAGAGTCATTGCGTGTGTGTTCTTTTCACATACCACATATGGATCCACTAGTGTCATTGAAATGTGAGACCACACATGGATCCACCAGTGTCATTGCATGTATGTTCTTTTCACTAACAACAACTGGAGTTATTGCTTGTGTGTTCTTTTCACATACCACATATGGATCCACCAGTGTCATTGCATGTGTGCTCTTTTCACAATCCACCTATGGATCCGCCAGTGTCATTGCATGTGTGTTCTTTTTACTAACAACAACTAGAGTCATTTCATGACTCTTCTTCTCACATACCACATATGGATCCACCAGTGTCATTGCATGTGTGCTCTTTTTACTAACAACAACCAGAGTCAATGCATGTGTGTTCTTTTCACATACCACATATGGATCCACTAGTGTCATTGAAATGTGTGTTCTCTTAAGAGACCACGCATGGATCCACCAGTGTCATTGCATGTGTGTTCTTTTTAGTAACAACAACCAGAGTCATTGAAATGTGTGTTCTTTTCACATACCACCTATGGATCCACCAGTGTCATTGCATGTGTATTCTTTTTACTAACAACAACCAGAGTCATTGCATGTGTGTTCTTTTCACGTACCACATATGGATCCACCAGTGTCATTGAAATGTGTGTTCTCTTCAGAGACCACACATGGATCCACCAGTGTCATTGCATGTATGTTCTTTTCACTAACAACAACTGGAGTCATTGCATGTGTGTTCTTTTCACAGACCACATATGGATCCACCAGTGTCATTGCATGTGCGCTATTTTCACAATCCACCTATGGATCCACCAGTGTCATTGCATGTATGTTCCTTTCACTAACAACAATTGGAGTCACTGCATGTGTGTTCTTTTCACATACCACATATGGATCCACCAGTGTCATTGCATGTGTGCTCTTTTCACAATCCACCTATGGATCCACCAGTGTCATTGCATGTGTGTTCTTTTTAATAACAACAACCAGAGTCATTGAAATGTGTGTTCTTTTCACATACCACCTATGGATCCACCAGTGTCATTGCATGTGTGTTCTTTTTAGTAACAGCAACCAGAGTCATTGCATGTGTGTTCTTTCCACATACCACATATGGATCCACCAGTGTCATTGAAATGTGTGGTCTCTTCAAAGACCACACATGGATCCACCGGTGTCATTGCATGTATGTTCTTTTCACTAACAACAACTGGAGTCATTGCATGTGTGTTCTTTTCACATACCACATATGGATCTACCAGTGTCATTGCATGCGTGCTCTTTTCACAATCCACCTATGGATCCACCGGTGTCATTACATGTGTGTTCTTTTTACTAACAACAACCAGAGTCATTGAAATGTGTGTTCTTTTCACATACCACCTATGGATCCACCAGTGTCATTGCATGTGTCTTCTTTTTAGTAACAACAACCAGAGTCATTGCATGTGTGTTCTTTTCACATACCACATATGGATCCACCCGTGTCATTGGAATGTGTGT
The DNA here is from genome assembly GCA_916181665.1 of Avena sativa. Taxonomy (NCBI): domain Eukaryota; kingdom Viridiplantae; phylum Streptophyta; class Magnoliopsida; order Poales; family Poaceae; genus Avena; species Avena sativa. Next base: position 532,674,857 of record OV702289.1, on the reverse strand, counting down.
TCTCTTCAGAGACCACACATGGATCCACCAGTGTCATTGCATGTATGTTCTTTTCCCTAACAACAACTGGAGTCACTGCATGTGTGTTCTTTTCACATACCACATATGGATCCACCAGTGTCATTGCATGTGTGCTCTTTTCACAATCCACCTATGGATCCGCCAGTGTCATTGCATGTGTGTTCTTTTTACTAACAACAACTAGAGTCATTTCATGACTGTTCTTCTCACATACCACATATGGATCCACCAGTGTCATTGCATGTGTGCTCTTTTTACTAACAACAACCAGAGTCAATGCATGTGTGTTCTTTTCACATACCACATATGGATCCACTAGTGTCATTGAAATGTGTGTTCTCTTCAGAGACCACGCATGGATCCACCAGTGTCATTGCATGTGTGTTATTTTTGCTAACAACAACCAGAGTCTTTGCATGTGTGTTCTTTTTACTAAAAACAACCAGAGTCATTGAAATGTGTGCTCTTTTCACAATCCACCTATGGATCCACCAGTGTCATTGCATGTGTGTTCTTTTTAGTAACAACAACCAGAGTCATTGAAATGTGTGTTCTTTTCACATACCACCTATGGATCCACCAGTGTCATTGCATGTGTGTTCTTTTTAGTAACAACAACCAGAGTCATTGCATGTGTGTTCTTTTCACATACCACATATGGATCCACCAGTGTCATTGAAATGTGTGTTCTCTTCAGAGACCACACATGGATCCACCAGTGTCATTGCACGTATGTTCTTTTCACTAACAACAACTGGAGTCACTACATGTGTGTTCTTTTCACATACCACATATGGATCCACCAGTGCCATTGCATGTGTGCGCTTTTCACAATCCACCTATGGATCCACCAGTGTCATTGCATGTGTATTCTTTTTACTAACAACAATTGGAGTCATTTCATGACTGTTCTTCTCACATACCACATATGGATCCACCAGTGTCATTGCATGTATGTTCTCTTCACAATCCACACATGGATCCACCAGTGTCATTGCATGTGTCCTCTTTTTACTAACAACAACCAGAGTCATTGCATGTGTGTTCTCTTCAGAGACTACACATGGATCCACCAGTGTCATTGCATGTGTGTTCTTTTTACTAACAACAACCAGAGTCATTGAAATGTGTGCTCTTTTCACAATCCACCTTTGTATCCACCAGTGTCATTGCATGTGTGTTCTTTTTAATAACAACAACTGAGTCATTGAAATGTGTGTTATTTTCACATACCACATATGGATCCACTAGTGTCATTGAAATGTGTGTTCTTTTTAGAGACCACACATGGATCCACCAGTGTCAGTGCATGCGTGTTCTTTTCACTAACAACAACCAGAGTCAGTGCATGCATGTTCTTTTCACTAACAACAACCAGTGTCATTGCATGTGTGTTCCTCTAAACAAACCACATAAGGAATACTGGTGTCGCTGCATGTCTGTTCTTTTCATGAACCACATAAGAATCCACCAGTGTCATTGCATGTGTGCTCTTTTCACAATCCACCTATGGATCCACCAGTGTCATTACATGTCTGTTCTTTTTAGTAACAACAACCAGATTCATTGAAATGTGTGTTCTTTTCACATACCACCTATGGATCCACCAGTGTCATTGCATGTGTGTTCTTTTTAGTAACAACAACCAGAGTCATTGCATGTGTGTTCTTTTCACATAGCACATATGGATCCACCAGTGTCATGGAAATGTGTGTTGTCTTCAGAGACCACACATGGATCCACTAGTGTCATTGCATGTATGTTCTTTTCACTAACAACACCCGGAGTCATTGCATGTGTGTTCTTTTCACATACCACATATGGATCCACCAGTGTCATTGCATGTATGTTCTTTTCACTAACAAAACTGGAGTCATTGCATGTGTGTTCTTTTCACATACCACATATGGATCCACCAGTGTCATTGCATGTGTGCTCTTTTCACAATCCACATATGGATCCACCAGGGTCATTGCATGTGTGTTCTTGTTAGTAACAACAACCGGAATCATTGCATGTGTGTTCTTTTCACATACCACATATGGATCCACTAGTGTCAATGAATTGTGTGTTCTCTTCAGAGACCACACATGGATCCACCAGTGTCATTGCATGTATGTTCCTTTCAGTAGCAACAAGTGGAGTCATTGCATGTGTGTTCTTTTCACATACCCCATATTGATCCACCAGTGTCATTGCATGTGTGCTCTTTTCACAATCCACCTATGGATCCAGCAGTGTCATTACATGTGTGTTCTTTTTAGTAACAATAACCAGATTCATTGAAATGTGTGTTCTTTTCACATACCACCTATGGATCCACCAGTGTCATTGCATGTGTGTTCTTTTTAGTAACAACAACCAGAGTCATTGGGTGTGTGTTCTTTTCACATACCACATATGGATCCACTAGTGTCATTGAAATGTGTGTTCTCTTCAGAGACCACACAAGGATCCACCAGTGTCATTGCATGTATGTTCTTTTCACTAACAACAACTGGAGTTATTGCTTGTGTGTTCTTTTCACATACCACATATGGATCCACCAGTGTCATTGCATGTGTGCTCTTTTCACAATCCACCTATGGATCCACTAGTGTCATTGCATGTGTGTTCTTTTTACTAACAACAACTGGAGTCATTTCATGACTGCTCTTCTCACATACTACATATGGATCCACCAGTGTCATTGCATGTGTGTTCTTTTCACAATCCACCTATAGATCCACCAGTGTCATTGCATGTGTGTTATTTTCACTAACAACAACTAGGGTCATTGCATGTGTGTTCTTTTCACATACGACATATGGATCCACCAGTGTCATTGCATGTGTGCTCTTTTCACAATCCACCTATGGATCCACCAGTGTCATTGCATGTGTGTTCTTTTTAGTAACAACAACCAGAGTCATTGAAATGTGTGTTCTTTTCACATACCACCTATGGATCCACCAGTGTCATTGCATGTGTATTCTTTTTGCTAACAATAACCAGAGTCATTGCATGTGTGTTCTTTTCACATACCACATATGGATCCACCAGTGTCATTGAAATGTGTGTTCTCTTCAGAGACCACACATGGATCCACCAGTGTCATTGCATGTATGTTCTTTTCACTAACAACAATTGGAGTCACTGCATGTGTGTTCTTTTCACATACCACATATGGATCCACCAGTGTCATTGCATGTGTGCTCTTTTCACAATCCACCTATGGATCCACCAGTGTCATTGCATGTGTGTTCTTTTTAGTAACAACAACCAGAGTCATTGAAATGTGTGTTCTTTTCACATACCACCTATGGATCCACCAGTGTCATTGCATGTGTGTTCTTTTTAGTAACAGCAACCAGAGTCATTGCATGTGTGTTCTTTCCACATACCACATATGGATCCACCAGTGTCATTGAAATGTGTGTTCTCTTCAAAGACCACACATGGATCCACCGGTGTCATTGCATGTATGTTCTTTTCACTAACAACAACTGGAGTCATTGCATGTGTGTTCTTTTCACATACCACATATGGATCTACCAGTGTCATTGCATGCGTGCTCTTTTCACAATCCACCTATGGATCCACCGGTGTCATTGCATGTATGTTCTTTTTACTAACAACAACCAGAGTCATTGAAATGTGTGTTCTTTTCACATACCACCTATGGATCCACCAGTGTCATTGCATGTGTGTTCTTTTTAGTAACAACAACCAGAGTCATTGCTTGTGTGTTCTTTTCACATACCACATATGGATCCACCCGTGTCATTGGAATGTGTGTTCTCTTCAGAGACCACACATGGATCCACCAGTGTCATTGCATGTATGTTCTTTTCCCTAACAACAACTGGAGTCACTGCATGTGTGTTCTTTTCACATACCACATATGGATCCACCAGTGTCATTGCATGTGTGCTCTTTTCACAATCCACCTATGGATCCGCCAGTGTCATTGCATGTGTGTTCTTTTTACTAACAACAACTAGAGTCATTTCATGACTGTTCTTCTCACATACCACATATGGATCCACCAGTGTCATTGCATGTGTGCTCTTTTTACTAACAACAACCAGAGTCAATGCATGTGTGTTCTTTTCACATACCACATATGGATCCACTAGTGTCATTGAAATGTGTGTTCTCTTCAGAGACCACGCATGGATCCACCAGTGTCATTGCATGTGTGTTATTTTCGCTAACAACAACCAGAGTCTTTGCATGTGTGTTCTTTTTACTAAAAACAACCAGAGTCATTGAAATGTGTGCTCTTTTCACAATCCACCTATGGATCCACCAGTGTCATTGCATGTGTGTTCTTTTTAGTAACAACAACCAGAGTCATTGAAATGTGTGTTCTTTTCACATACCACCTATGGATCCACCAGTGTCATTGCATGTGTGTTCTTTTTAGTAACAACAACCAGAGTCATTGCATGTGTGTTCTTTTCACATACCACATATGGATCCACCAGTGTCATTGAAATGTGTGTTCTCTTCAGAGACCACACATGGATCCACCAGTGTCATTCCACGTATGTTCTTTTCACTAACAACAACTGGAGTCACTACATGTGTGTTCTTTTCACATACCACATATGGATCCACCAGTGCCATTGCATGTGTGCGCTTTTCACAATCCACCTATGGATCCACCAGTGTCATTGCATGTGTATTCTTTTTACTAACAACAATTGGAGTCATTTCATGACTGTTCTTCTCACATACCACATATGGATCCACCAGTGTCATTGCATGTATGTTCTCTTCACAATCCACACATGGATCCACCAGTGTCATTGCATGTGTCCTCTTTTTACTAACAACAACCAGAGTCATTGCATGTGTGTTCTCTTCAGAGACTACACATGGATCCACCAGTGTCATTGCATGTGTGTTCTTTTTACTAACAACAACCAGAGTCATTGAAATGTGTGCTCTTTTCACAATCCACCTTTGTATCCACCAGTGTCATTGCATGTGTGTTCTTTTTAATAACAACAACTGAGTCATTGAAATGTGTGTTATTTTCACATACCACATATGGATCCACTAGTGTCATTGAAATGTGTGTTCTTTTTAGAGACCACACATGGATCCACCAGTGTCAGTGCATGCGTGTTCTTTTCACTAACAACAACCAGAGTCAGTGCATGCATGTTCTTTTCACTAACAACAACCAGTGTCATTGCATGTGTGTTCCTCTAAACAAACCACATAAGGAATACTGGTGTCGCTGCATGTCTGTTCTTTTCATGAACCACATAAGAATCCACCAGTGTCATTGCATGTGTGCTCTTTTCACAATCCACCTATGGATCCACCAGTGTCATTACATGTCTGTTCTTTTTAGTAACAACAACCAGATTCATTGAAATGTGTGTTCTTTTCACATACCACCTATGGATCCACCAGTGTCATTGCATGTGTGTTCTTTTTTAGTAACAACAACCAGAGTCATTGCATGTGTGTTCTTTTCACATAGCACATATGGATCCACCAGTGTCATGGAAATGTGTGTTGTCTTCAGAGACCACACATGGATCCACTAGTGTCATTGCATGTATGTTCTTTTCACTAACAACACCCGGAGTCATTGCATGTGTGTTCTTTTCACATACCACATATGGATCCACCAGTGTCATTGCATGTATGTTCTTTTCACTAACAAAACTGGAGTCATTGCATGTGTGTTCTTTTCACATACCACATATGGATCCACCAGTGTCATTGCATGTGTGCTCTTTTCACAATCCACATATGGATCCACCAGGGTCATTGCATGTGTGTTCTTGTTAGTAACAACAACCGGAATCATTGCATGTGTGTTCTTTTCACATACCACATATGGATCCACTAGTGTCAATGAATTGTGTGTTCTCTTCAGAGACCACACATGGATCCACCAGTGTCATTGCATGTATGTTCCTTTCAGTAGCAACAAGTGGAGTCATTGCATGTGTGTTCTTTTCACATACCCCATATTGATCCACCAGTGTCATTGCATGTGTGCTCTTTTCACAATCCACCTATGGATCCAGCAGTGTCATTACATGTGTGTTCTTTTTAGTAACAATAACCAGATTCATTGAAATGTGTGTTCTTTTCACATACCACCTATGGATCCACCAGTGTCATTGCATGTGTGTTCTTTTTAGTAACAACAACCAGAGTCATTGGGTGTGTGTTCTTTTCACATACCACATATGGATCCACTAGTGTCATTGAAATGTGTGTTCTCTTCAGAGACCACACAAGGATCCACCAGTGTCATTGCATGTATGTTCTTTTCACTAACAACAACTGGAGTTATTGCTTGTGTGTTCTTTTCACATACCACATATGGATCCACCAGTGTCATTGCATGTGTGCTCTTTTCACAATCCACCTATGGATCCACTAGTGTCATTGCATGTGTGTTCTTTTTACTAACAACAACTGGAGTCATTTCATGACTGCTCTTCTCACATACTACATATGGATCCACCAGTGTCATTGCATGTGTGTTCTTTTCACAATCCACCTATAGATCCACCAGTGTCATTGCATGTGTGTTATTTTCACTAACAACAACTAGGGTCATTGCATGTGTGTTCTTTTCACATACGACATATGGATCCACCAGTGTCATTGCATGTGTGCTCTTTTCACAATCCACCTATGGATCCACCAGTGTCATTGCATGTGTGTTCTTTTTAGTAACAACAACCAGAGTCATTGAAATGTGTGTTCTTTTCACATACCACCTATGGATCCACCAGTGTCATTGCATGTGTATTCTTTTTGCTAACAATAACCAGAGTCATTGCATGTGTGTTCTTTTCACATACCACATATGGATCCACCAGTGTCATTGAAATGTGTGTTCTCTTCAGAGACCACACATGGATCCACCAGTGTCATTGCATGTATGTTCTTTTCACTAACAACAATTGGAGTCACTGCATGTGTGTTCTTTTCACATACCACATATGGATCCACCAGTGTCATTGCATGTGTGCTCTTTTCACAATCCACCTATGGATCCACCAGTGTCATTGCATGTGTGTTCTTTTTAGTAACAACAACCAGAGTCATTGAAATGTGTGTTCTTTTCACATACCACCTATGGATCCACCAGTGTCATTGCATGTGTGTTCTTTTTAGTAACAGCAACCAGAGTCATTGCATGTGTGTTCTTTCCACATACCACATATGGATCCACCAGTGTCATTGAAATGTGTGTTCTCTTCAAAGACCACACATGGATCCACCGGTGTCATTGCATGTATGTTCTTTTCACTAACAACAACTGGAGTCATTGCATGTGTGTTCTTTTCACATACCACATATGGATCTACCAGTGTCATTGCATGCGTGCTCTTTTCACAATCCACCTATGGATCCACCGGTGTCATTGCATGTGTGTTCTTTTTACTAACAACAACCAGAGTCATTGAAATGTGTGTTCTTTTCACATACCACCTATGGATCCACCAGTGTCATTGCATGTGTGTTCTTTTTAGTAACAACAACTAGAGTCATTGCTTGTGTGTTCTTTTCACATACCACATATGGATCCACCCGTGTCATTGGAATGTGTGTTCTCTTCAGAGACCACACATGGATCCACCAGTGTCATTGCATGTATGTTCTTTTCCCTAACAACAACTGGAGTCACTGCATGTGTGTTCTTTTCACATACCACATATGGATCCACCAGTGTCATTGCATGTGTGCTCTTTTCACAATCCACCTATGGATCCGCCAGTGTCATTGCATGTGTGTTCTTTTTACTAACAACAACTAGAGTCATTTCATGACTGTTCTTCTCACATACCACATATGGATCCACCAGTGTCATTGCATGTGTGCTCTTTTTACTAACAACAACCAGAGTCAATGCATGTGTGTTCTTTTCACATACCACATATGGATCCACTAGTGTCATTGAAATGTGTGTTCTCTTCAGAGACCACGCATGGATCCACCAGTGTCATTGCATGTGTGTTATTTTCGCTAACAACAACCAGAGTCTTTGCATGTGTGTTCTTTTTACTAAAAACAACCAGAGTCATTGAAATGTGTGCTCTTTTCACAATCCACCTATGGATCCACCAGTGTCATTGCATGTGTGTTCTTTTTAGTAACAACAACCAGAGTCATTGAAATGTGTGTTCTTTTCACATACCACCTATGGATCCACCAGTGTCATTGCATGTGTGTTCTTTTTAGTAACAACAACCAGAGTCATTGCATGTGTGTTCTTTTCACATACCACATATGGATCCACCAGTGTCATTGAAATGTGTGTTCTCTTCAGAGACCACACATGGATCCACCAGTGTCATTCCACGTATGTTCTTTTCACTAACAACAACTGGAGTCACTACATGTGTGTTCTTTTCACATACCACATATGGATCCACCAGTGCCATTGCATGTGTGCGCTTTTCACAATCCACCTATGGATCCACCAGTGTCATTGCATGTGTATTCTTTTTACTAACAACAATTGGAGTCATTTCATGACTGTTCTTCTCACATACCACATATGGATCCACCAGTGTCATTGCATGTATGTTCTCTTCACAATCCACACATGGATCCACCAGTGTCATTGCATGTGTCCTCTTTTTACTAACAACAACCAGAGTCATTGCATGTGTGTTCTCTTCAGAGACTACACATGGATCCACCAGTGTCATTGCATGTGTGTTCTTTTTACTAACAACAACCAGAGTCATTGAAATGTGTGCTCTTTTCACAATCCACCTTTGTATCCACCAGTGTCATTGCATGTGTGTTCTTTTTAATAACAACAACTGAGTCATTGAAATGTGTGTTATTTTCACATACCACATATGGATCCACTAGTGTCATTGAAATGTGTGTTCTTTTTAGAGACCACACATGGATCCACCAGTGTCAGTGCATGCGTGTTCTTTTCACTAACAACAACCAGAGTCAGTGCATGCATGTTCTTTTCACTAACAACAACCAGTGTCATTGCATGTGTGTTCCTCTAAACAAACCACATAAGGAATACTGGTGTCGCTGCATGTCTGTTCTTTTCATGAACCACATAAGAATCCACCAGTGTCATTGCATGTGTGCTCTTTTCACAATCCACCTATGGATCCACCAGTGTCATTACATGTCTGTTCTTTTTAGTAACAACAACCAGATTCATTGAAATGTGTGTTCTTTTCACATACCACCTATGGATCCACCAGTGTCATTGCATGTGTGTTCTTTTTAGTAACAACAACCAGAGTCATTGCATGTGTGTTCTTTTCACATAGCACATATGGATCCACCAGTGTCATGGAAATGTGTGTTGTCTTCAGAGACCACACATGGATCCACTAGTGTCATTGCATGTATGTTCTTTTCACTAACAACACCCGGAGTCATTGCATGTGTGTTCTTTTCACATACCACATATGGATCCACCAGTGTCATTGCATGTATGTTCTTTTCACTAACAAAACTGGAGTCATTGCATGTGTGTTCTTTTCACATACCACATATGGATCCACCAGTGTCATTGCATGTGTGCTCTTTTCACAATCCACATATGGATCCACCAGGGTCATTGCATGTGTGTTCTTGTTAGTAACAACAACCGGAATCATTGCATGTGTGTTCTTTTCACATACCACATATGGATCCACTAGTGTCAATGAATTGTGTGTTCTCTTCAGAGACCACACATGGATCCACCAGTGTCATTGCATGTATGTTCCTTTCAGTAGCAACAAGTGGAGTCATTGCATGTGTGTTCTTTTCACATACCCCATATTGATCCACCAGTGTCATTGCATGTGTGCTCTTTTCACAATCCACCTATGGATCCAGCAGTGTCATTACATGTGTGTTCTTTTTAGTAACAATAACCAGATTCATTGAAATGTGTGTTCTTTTCACATACCACCTATGGATCCACCAGTGTCATTGCATGTGTGTTCTTTTTAGTAACAACAACCAGAGTCATTGGGTGTGTGTTCTTTTCACATACCACATATGGATCCACTAGTGTCATTGAAATGTGTGTTCTCTTCAGAGACCACACAAGGATCCACCAGTGTCATTGCATGTATGTTCTTTTCACTAACAACAACTGGAGTTATTGCTTGTGTGTTCTTTTCACATACCACATATGGATCCACCAGTGTCATTGCATGTGTGCTCTTTTCACAATCCACCTATGGATCCACTAGTGTCATTGCATGTGTGTTCTTTTTACTAACAACAACTGGAGTCATTTCATGACTGCTCTTCTCACATACTACATATGGATCCACCAGTGTCATTGCATGTGTGTTCTTTTCACAATCCACCTATAGATCCACCAGTGTCATTGCATGTGTGTTATTTTCACTAACAACAACTAGGGTCATTGCATGTGTGTTCTTTTCACATACGACATATGGATCCACCAGTGTCATTGCATGTGTGCTCTTTTCACAATCCACCTATGGATCCACCAGTGTCATTGCATGTGTGTTCTTTTTAGTAACAACAACCAGAGTCATTGAAATGTGTGTTCTTTTCACATACCACCTATGGATCCACCAGTGTCATTGCATGTGTATTCTTTTTGCTAACAATAACCAGAGTCATTGCATGTGTGTTCTTTTCACATACCACATATGGATCCACCAGTGTCATTGAAATGTGTGTTCTCTTCAGAGACCACACATGGATCCACCAGTGTCATTGCATGTATGTTCTTTTCACTAACAACAATTGGAGTCACTGCATGTGTGTTCTTTTCACATACCACATATGGATCCACCAGTGTCATTGCATGTGTGCTCTTTTCACAATCCACCTATGGATCCACCAGTGTCATTGCATGTGTGTTCTTTTTAGTAACAACAACCAGAGTCATTGAAATGTGTGTTCTTTTCACATACCACCTATGGATCCACCAGTGTCATTGCATGTGTGTTCTTTTTAGTAACAGCAACCAGAGTCATTGCATGTGTGTTCTTTCCACATACCACATATGGATCCACCAGTGTCATTGAAATGTGTGTTCTCTTCAAAGACCACACATGGATCCACCGGTGTCATTGCATGTATGTTCTTTTCACTAACAACAACTGGAGTCATTGCATGTGTGTTCTTTTCACATACCACATATGGATCTACCAGTGTCATTGCATGCGTGCTCTTTTCACAATCCACCTATGGATCCACCGGTGTCATTGCATGTGTGTTCTTTTTACTAACAACAACCAGAGTCATTGAAATGTGTGTTCTTTTCACATACCACCTATGGATCCACCAGTGTCATTGCATGTGTGTTCTTTTTAGTAACAACAACTAGAGTCATTGCTTGTGTGTTCTTTTCACATACCACATATGGATCCACCCGTGTCATTGGAATGTGTGTTCTCTTCAGAGACCACACATGGATCCACCAGTGTCATTGCATGTATGTTCTTTTCCCTAACAACAACTGGAGTCACTGCATGTGTGTTCTTTTCACATACCACATATGGATCCACCAGTGTCATTGCATGTGTGCTCTTTTCACAATCCACCTATGGATCCGCCAGTGTCATTGCATGTGTGTTCTTTTTACTAACAACAACTAGAGTCATTTCATGACTGTTCTTCTCACATACCACATATGGATCCACCAGTGTCATTGCATGTGTGCTCTTTTTACTAACAACAACCAGAGTCAATGCATGTGTGTTCTTTTCACATACCACATATGGATCCACTAGTGTCATTGAAATGTGTGTTCTCTTCAGAGACCACGCATGGATCCACCAGTGTCATTGCATGTGTGTTATTTTCGCTAACAACAACCAGAGTCTTTGCATGTGTGTTCTTTTTACTAAAAACAACCAGAGTCATTGAAATGTGTGCTCTTTTCACAATCCACCTATGGATCCACCAGTGTCATTGCATGTGTGTTCTTTTTAGTAACAACAACCAGAGTCATTGAAATGTGTGTTCTTTTCACATACCACCTATGGATCCACCAGTGTCATTGCATGTGTGTTCTTTTTAGTAACAACAACCAGAGTCATTGCATGTGTGTTCTTTTCACATACCACATATGGATCCACCAGTGTCATTGAAATGTGTGTTCTCTTCAGAGACCACACATGGATCCACCAGTGTCATTCCACGTATGTTCTTTTCACTAACAACAACTGGAGTCACTACATGTGTGTTCTTTTCACATACCACATATGGATCCACCAGTGCCATTGCATGTGTGCGCTTTTCACAATCCACCGATGGATCCACCAGTGTCATTGCATGTGTATTCTTTTTACTAACAACAATTGGAGTCATTTCATGACTGTTCTTCTCACATACCACATATGGATCCACCAGTGTCATTGCATGTATGTTCTCTTCACAATCCACACATGGATCCACCAGTGTCATTGCATGTGTCCTCTTTTTACTAACAACAACCAGAGTCATTGCATGTGTGTTCTCTTCAGAGACTACACATGGATCCACCAGTGTCATTGCATGTGTGTTCTTTTTACTAACAACAACCAGAGTCATTGAAATGTGTGCTCTTTTCACAATCCACCTTTGTATCCACCAGTGTCATTGCATGTGTGTTCCTTTTAATAACAACAACTGAGTCATTGAAATGTGTGTTATTTTCACATACCACATATGGATCCACTAGTGTCATTGAAATGTGTGTTCTTTTTAGAGACCACACATGGATCCACCAGTGTCATTGCATGTGTGTTCTTTTCACTAACAACAACCAGAGTCATTGCATGTGTGTTCTTTTCACATACCACATATAGATCCACCAGTGTCATTGCATGTGTGTTCTTTTCACAATCCACCTATAGATCCACCAGTGTCATTGCATGTGTGTTCCTCAAAACAAACCACATAAGGAATACCGGTGTCGCTGCTTGTCTGTTCTTTTCATGAACCACATAAGAATCCACCAGTGTCATTGCATGTGTGCTCTTTTCACAATCCACCTATGGATCCACCAGTGTCATTACATGTGTGTTCTTTTTAGTAAAAACAACCAGATTCATTGAAATGTGTGTTCTTTTCACATACCACCTATGGATCCACCAGTGTCATTGCATGTGTGTTCTTTTTAGTAACAACAACCAGAGTCATTGCATGTGTGTTCTTTTCACATAGCACATATGGATCCACCAGTGTCATGGAAATGTGTGTTGTCTTCAGAGACCACACATGGATCCACTAGTGTCATTGCATGTATGTTCTTTTCACTAACAACACCCGGAGTCATTGCATGTGTGTTCTTTTCACATACCACATATGGATCCACCAGTGTCATTGCATGTATGTTCTTTTCACTAACAAAACTGGAGTCATTGCATGTGTGTTCTTTTCACATACCACATATGGATCCACCAGTGTCATTGCATGTGTGCTCTTTTCACAATCCACATATGGATCCACCAGTGTCATTGCATGTGTGTTCTTGTTAGTAACAACAACCAGAAGCATTGCATGTGTGTTCTTTTCACATACCACAGATGGATCCACTAGTGTCAATGAATTGTGTGTTCTCTTCAGAGACCACACATGGATCCACCAGTGTCATTGCATGTATGTTCCTTTCAGTAGCAACAAGTGGAGTCATTGCATGTGTGTTCTTTTCACATACCCCATATTGATCCACCAGTGTCATTGCATGTGTGCTCTTTTCACAATCCACCTATGGATCCAGCAGTGTCATTACATGTGTGTTCTTTTTAGTAACAATAACCAGATTCATTGAAATGTGTGTTCTTTTCACATACCACCTATGGATCCACCAGTGTCATTGCATGTGTGTTCTTTTTAGTAACAACAACCATAGTCATTGGGTGTGTGTTCTTTTCACATACCACATATGGATCCACTAGTGTCATTGAAATATGTGTTCTCTTCAGAGACCACACATGGATCCACCAGTGTCATTGCATGTATGTTCTTTTCACTAACAACAACTAGAGTTATTGCTTGTGTGTTCTTTTCACATACCACATATGGATCCACCAGTGTCATTGCATGTGTGCTCTTTTCACAATCCACCTATGGATCCACTAGTGTCATTGCATGTGTGTTCTTTTTACTAACAACAACTGGAGTCATTTCATGACTGCTCTTCTCACATACGACATATGGATCCACCCGTGTCATTGCATGTGTGTTCTTTTCACAATCCACCTATAGATCCACCAGTGTCATTGCATGTGTGTTATTTTCACTAACAACAACTAGGGTCATTGCATGTGTGTTCTTTTCACATACGACATATGGATCCACCAGTGTCATTGCATGTGTGCTCTTTTCACAATCCACCTATGGATCCACCAGTGTCATTGCATGTGTGTTCTTTTTAGTAACAACAACCAGAGTCATTGAAATGTGTGTTCTTTTCACATACCACCTATGGATCCACCAGTGTCATTGCATGTGTATTCTTTTTACTAACAACAACCAGAGTCATTGCATGTGTGTTCTTTTCACATACCACATATGGATCCACCAGTGTCATTGAAATGTGTGTTCTCTTCAGAGACCACACATGGATCCACCAGTGTTATTGCATGTATGTTCTTTTCACTAACAACAACTAGAGTCATTGCATGTGTGTTCTTTTCACAGACCACATATGGATCCACCAGTGTCATTGCATGTGCGCTCTTTTCACAATCCACCTATGGATCCACCAGTGTCATTGCAAGTATGTTCTTTTCACTAACAACAATTGGAGTCACTGCATGTGTGTTCTTTTCACATACCACATATGGATCCACCAGTGTCATTGCATGTGTGCTCTTTTCACAATCCACCTATGGATCCACCAGTGTCATTGCATGTGTGTTCTTTTTAGTAACAACAACCAGAGTCATTGAAATGTGTGTTCTTTTCACATACCACCTATGGATCCACCAGTGTCATTGCATGTGTGTTCTTTTTAGTAACAACAACCAGAGTCATTGCATGTGTGTTCTTTCCACATACCACATATGGATCCACCAGTGTCATTGAAATGTGTGTTCTCTTCAAAGACCACACATGGATCCACCGGTGTCATTGCATGTATGTTCTTTTCACTAACAACAACTCGAGTCATTGCATGTGTGTTCTTTTCACATACCACATATGGATCTACCAGTGTCATTGCATGCGTGCTCTTTTCACAATCCACCTATGGATCCACCGGTGTCATTGCATGTGTGTTCTTTTTACTAACAACAACCAGAGTCATTGAAATGTGTGTTCTTTTCACATACCACCTATGGATCCACCAGTGTCATTGCATGTGTGTTCTTTTTAGTAACAACAACCAGAGTCATTGCATGTGTGTTCTTTTCACATACCACATATGGATCCACCCGTGTCATTGGAATGTGTGTTCTCTTCAGAGACCACACATGGATCCACCAGTGTCATTGCATGTATGTTCTTTTCCCTAACAACAACTGGAGTCACTGCATGTGTGTTCTTTTCACATACCACATATGGATCCACCAGTGTCATTGCATGTGTGCTCTTTTCACAATCCACCTATGGATCCGCCAGTGTCATTGCATGTGTGTTCTTTTTACTAACAACAACTAGAGTCATTTCATGACTGTTCTTCTCACATACCACATATGGATCCACCAGTGTCATTGCATGTGTGCTCTTTTTACTAACAACAACCAGAGTCAATGCATGTGTGTTCTTTTCACATACCACATATGGATCCACTAGTATCATTGAAATGTGTGTTCTCTCCAGAGACCACGCATGGATCCACCAGTGTCATTGCATGTGTGTTATTTTCGCTAACAACAACCAGAGTCATTGCATGGGTGTTCTTTTTACTAAAAACAACCAGAGTCATTGAAATGTGTGCTCTTTTCACAATCCACCTATGGATCCACCAGTGTCATTGCATGTGTGTTCTTTTTAGTAACAACAACCAGAGTCATTGAAATGTGTGTTCTTTTCACATACCACCTATGGATCCACTAGTGTCATTGCATGTGTGTTCTTTTTAGTAACAACAACCAGAATCATTGCATGTGTGTTCTTTTCACATACCACATATGGATTCACCAGTGTCATTGAAATGTGTGTTCTCTTCAGAGACCACACATGGATCCACCAGTGTCATTGCATGTATGTTCTTTTCACTAACAACAACTGGAGTCATTGCATGTGTGTTCTTTTCACATACCACATATGGATCCACCAGTGTCATTGCATGTGTGCTCTTTTCACAGTCCACCTATGGATTCACCAGTGTCATTGCATGTGTGTTCTTTTTAGTAACAACAACCAGAGTCATTGAAATGTGTGTTATTTTCACATACCACCTATGGATCCACTAGTGTCATTGCATGTGTGCTCTTTTTAGTAACAACAACCAGAATCATTGCATGTGTGTTCTTTTCACATACCACATATGGATCCACCAGTGTCATTGAAATGTGTGTTCTCTTCAGAGACCACACATGGATCCACCAGTGTCATTGCATGTATGTTCTTTTCACTAACAACAACTGGAGTCATTGCATGTGTGTTCTTTTCACATACCACATATGGATCCACCAGTGTCATTGCATGTGTGCTCTTTTCACAGTCCACCTATGTATCCACTAGTGTCATTGCATGTGTGTTCTTTTTAGTAACAACAAGCAGAGTCATTGAAATGTGTGTTATTTTCACATACCACCTATGGATCCACCAGTGTCATTGCATGTGTGTTCTTGTTAGTAACAACAACCAGAATCATTGCATGTGTGTTCTTTTCACATACCACATATGGATCCACTAGTGTCATTGAATTGTGTGTTATCTTCAGAGACCACACATGGATCCACCAGTGTCATTGCATGTATGTTCCTTTCAGTAGCAACAAGTGGAGTCATTGCATGTGTGTTCTTTTCACATACCCCATATTGATCCACTAGTGTCATTGCATGTGTGCTCTTTTCACAATCCACCTATGGATCCAGCAGTGTCATTACATGTGTGTTCTTTTTAGTAATAATAACCAGATTCATTGAAATGTGTGTTCTTTTCACATACCACCTATGGATCCACCAGTGTCATTGCATGTGTGTTCTTTTTAGTAACAACAACCATAGTCATTGCATGTGTGTTCTTTTCACATACCACATATGGATCCACTAGTGTCATTGAAATGTGTGTTCTCTTCAGAGTCCACACATGGATCCACTAGTGTCATTGCATGTATGTTCTTTTCACTAACAACAACTGGACTTATTGCTTGTGTGTTCTTTTCACATACCACATATGGATCCACCAGTGTCATTGCATGTGTGCTCTTTTCACAATCCACCTATGGATCCACTAGTGTCATTGCATGTGTGTTCTTTTTACTAACAACAACTGGAGTCATTTCATGACTGCTCTTCTCACATACCACATATGGATCCACCAGTGTCATTGCATGTGTGTTCTTTTCACAATCCACCTATAGATCCACCAGTGTCATTGCATGTGTGTTCTTTTCACTAACAACAACTAGGGTCATTGCATGTGTGTTCTTTTCACATAGGACATATGGATCCACCAGTGTCATTGCATGTGTGCTCTTTTCACAATCCACCTATGGATCCACCAGTGTCATTGCATGTGTGTTCTTTTTAGTAACAACAACCAGAGTCATTGAAATGTGTGTTCTTTTCACATACCACCTATGGATCCACCAGTGTCATTGCATGTGTGCTCTTTTCACATACCACATATGGATCCACCAGTGTCATTGCATGTGTGCTCTTTTCACAATCCACCCATGGATCCACTAGTGTCATTGCATGTGTGTTCTTTTTACTAACAACAACCAGAGTCATTTCATGACTGTTCTTCTCACATACCACATATGGATCCACCAGTGTCATTGCATGTGTGTTCTTTTCACAATCCACCTATAGATCCACCAGTGTCATTGCATGTGTGTTCTTTTCACTAACAACAACTAGGGTCATTGCATGTGTGTTCTTTTCCCATACGACATATGGATCCACCAGTGTCATTGAAATGTGTGTTCTTTTCACATACCACCTATGGATCCACCAGTGTCATTGCATGTGTGTTCTTTTTAGTAACAACAACCAGAGTCATTGCATGTGTGTTCTTTTCACATACCACATATGGATCCACCCGTGTCATTGGAATGTGTGTTCTCTTCAGAGACCACACATGGATCCACCAGTGTCATTGCATGTATGTTCTTTTCCCTAACAACAACTGGAGTCACTGCATGTGTGTTCTTTTCACATACCACATATGGATCCACCAGTGTCATTGCATGTGTGCTCTTTTCACAATCCACCTATGGATCCGCCAGTGTCATTGCATGTGTGTTCTTTTTACTAACAACAACTAGAGTCATTTCATGACTGTTCTTCTCACATACCACATATGGATCCACCAGTGTCATTGCATGTGTGCTCTTTTTACTAACAACAACCAGAGTCAATGCATGTGTGTTCTTTTCACATACCACATATGGATCCACTAGTATCATTGAAATGTGTGTTCTCTCCAGAGACCACGCATGGATCCACCAGTGTCATTGCATGTGTGTTATTTTCGCTAAC
Source organism: Avena sativa (assembly GCA_916181665.1). Classification (NCBI taxonomy): domain Eukaryota; kingdom Viridiplantae; phylum Streptophyta; class Magnoliopsida; order Poales; family Poaceae; genus Avena; species Avena sativa. The sequence continues at coordinate 532,656,267 of OV702289.1, read as the reverse complement.
AACAACCAGAGTCATTGCATGGGTGTTCTTTTTACTAAAAACAACCAGAGTCATTGAAATGTGTGCTCTTTTCACAATCCACCTATGGATCCACCAGTGTCATTGCATGTGTGTTCTTTTTAGTAACAACAACCAGAGTCATTGAAATGTGTGTTCTTTTCACATACCACCTATGGATCCACTAGTGTCATTGCATGTGTGTTCTTTTTAGTAACAACAACCAGAATCATTGCATGTGTGTTCTTTTCACATACCACATATGGATTCACCAGTGTCATTGAAATGTGTGTTCTCTTCAGAGACCACACATGGATCCACCAGTGTCATTGCATGTATGTTCTTTTCACTAACAACAACTGGAGTCATTGCATGTGTGTTCTTTTCACATACCACATATGGATCCACCAGTGTCATTGCATGTGTGCTCTTTTCACAGTCCACCTATGGATTCACCAGTGTCATTGCATGTGTGTTCTTTTTAGTAACAACAACCAGAGTCATTGAAATGTGTGTTATTTTCACATACCACCTATGGATCCACTAGTATCATTGCATGTGTGCTCTTTTTAGTAACAACAACCAGAATCATTGCATGTGTGTTCTTTTCACATACCACATATGGATCCACCAGTGTCATTGAAATGTGTGTTCTCTTCAGAGACCACACATGGATCCACCAGTGTCATTGCATGTATGTTCTTTTCACTAACAACAACTGGAGTCATTGCATGTGTGTTCTTTTCACATACCACATATGGATCCACCAGTGTCATTGCATGTGTGCTCTTTTCACAGTCCACCTATGTATCCACTAGTGTCATTGCATGTGTGTTCTTTTTAGTAACAACAAGCAGAGTCATTGAAATGTGTGTTATTTTCACATACCACCTATGGATCCACCAGTGTCATTGCATGTGTGTTCTTGTTAGTAACAACAACCAGAATCATTGCATGTGTGTTCTTTTCACATACCACATATGGATCCACTAGTGTCATTGAATTGTGTGTTATCTTCAGAGACCACACATGGATCCACCAGTGTCATTGCATGTATGTTCCTTTCAGTAGCAACAAGTGGAGTCATTGCATGTGTGTTCTTTTCACATACCCCATATTGATCCACTAGTGTCATTGCATGTGTGCTCTTTTCACAATCCACCTATGGATCCAGCAGTGTCATTACATGTGTGTTCTTTTTAGTAATAATAACCAGATTCATTGAAATGTGTGTTCTTTTCACATACCACCTATGGATCCACCAGTGTCATTGCATGTGTGTTCTTTTTAGTAACAACAACCATAGTCATTGCATGTGTGTTCTTTTCACATACCACATATGGATCCACTAGTGTCATTGAAATGTGTGTTCTCTTCAGAGTCCACACATGGATCCACTAGTGTCATTGCATGTATGTTCTTTTCACTAACAACAACTGGACTTATTGCTTGTGTGTTCTTTTCACATACCACATATGGATCCACCAGTGTCATTGCATGTGTGCTCTTTTCACAATCCACCTATGGATCCACTAGTGTCATTGCATGTGTGTTCTTTTTACTAACAACAACTGGAGTCATTTCATGACTGCTCTTCTCACATACCACATATGGATCCACCAGTGTCATTGCATGTGTGTTCTTTTCACAATCCACCTATAGATCCACCAGTGTCATTGCATGTGTGTTCTTTTCACTAACAACAACTAGGGTCATTGCATGTGTGTTCTTTTCACATAGGACATATGGATCCACCAGTGTCATTGCATGTGTGCTCTTTTCACAATCCACCTATGGATCCACCAGTGTCATTGCATGTGTGTTCTTTTTAGTAACAACAACCAGAGTCATTGAAATGTGTGTTCTTTTCACATACCACCTATGGATCCACCAGTGTCATTGCATGTGTGCTCTTTTCACATACCACATATGGATCCACCAGTGTCATTGCATGTGTGCTCTTTTCACAATCCACCCATGGATCCACTAGTGTCATTGCATGTGTGTTCTTTTTACTAACAACAACCAGAGTCATTTCATGACTGTTCTTCTCACATACCACATATGGATCCACCAGTGTCATTGCATGTGTGTTCTTTTCACAATCCACCTATAGATCCACCAGTGTCATTGCATGTGTGTTCTTTTCACTAACAACAACTAGGGTCATTGCATGTGTGTTCTTTTCCCATACGACATATGGATCCACCAGTGTCATTGCATGTGTACTCTTTTCACAATCCACCTATGGATCCACCAGTGTCATTGCATGTGTGTTCTTTTTAGTAACAACAACCAGAGTCATTGAAATGTGTGTTCTTTTCACATACCACCTATGGATCCACCAGTGTGATTGCATGTGTATTCTTTTTACTAACAACAACCAGAGTCATTGCATGTGTGTTCTTTTCACATACCACATATGGATCCACCAGTGTCATTGAAATGTGTGTTCTCTTCAGAGACCACACATGGATCCACCAGTGTCATTGCATGTATGTTCTTTTCACTAACAACAACTGGAGTCATTGCATGTGTGTTCTTTTCATAGACCACATATGGATCCACCAGTGTCATTGCATGTGTGCTCTTTTCACAATCCACCTATGGATCCACCAGTGTCATTGCATGTATGTTCTTTTCACTAACAACAATTGGAGTCACTGCATGTGTGTTATTTTCACATACCACATATGGATCCACCAGTGTCATTGCATGTGTGCTCTTTTCACAATCCACCTATGGATCCACCAGTGTCATTGCATGTGTGTTCTTTTTAGTAACAACAACCAGAGTCATTGAAATGTGTGTTCTTTTCACATACCACCTATGGATCCACCAGTGTCATTGCATGTGTGTTCTTTTTAGTAACAGCAACCAGAGTCATTGCATGTGTGTTCTTTCCACATACCACATATGGATCCACCAGTGTCATTGAAATGTGTGTTCTCTTCAAAGACCACACATGGATCCACCGGTGTCATTGCATGTATGTTCTTTTCACTAACAACAACTGGAGTCATTGCATGTGTGTTCTTTTCACATACCACATATGGATCTACCAGTGTCATTGCATGCGTGCTCTTTTCACAATCCGCCTATGGATCCACCGGTGTCATTGCATGTGTGTTCTTTTTACTAACAACAACCAGAGTCATTGAAATGTGTGTTCTTTTCACATACCACCTATGGATCCACCAATGTCATTGCATGTGTGTACTTTTTAGTAACAACAACCAGAGTCATTGCATGTGTGTTCTTTTCACATACCACATATGGATCTACCAGTGTCATTGCATGCGTGCTCTTTTCACAATCCACCTATGGATCCACCGGTGTCATTGCATGTGTGTTCTTTTTACTAACAACAACCAGAGTCATTGAAATGTGTGTTCTTTTCACATACCACCTATGGATCCACCAGTGTCATTGCATGTGTGTACTTTTTAGTAACAACAACCAGAGTCATTGCATGTGTGTTCTTTTCACATACCACATGTGGATCCACCAGTGTCATTGAAATGTGTGTTCTCTTCAGAGACCACACATGGATCCACCAGTGTCATTGCATGTATGTTCTTTTCCCTAACAACAACTAGAGTCACTGCATGTGTGTTCTTTTCACAGACCACATATGGATCCACCAGTGTCATTGCATGTGTGCTCTTTTCACAATCCACCTATGGATCCGCCAGTGTCATTGCATGTGTGTTCTTTTTACTAACAACAACTAGAGTCATTTCATGACTGTTCTTCTCACATACCACATATGGATCCACCAGTGTCATTGCATGTGTGTTCTTTTTACTAACAACAACCAGAGTCAATGCATGTGTGTTCTTTTCACATACCACATATGGATCCACTAGTGTCATTGAAATGTGTGTTCTCTTCAGAGACCACGCATGGATCCACCAGTGTCATTGCATGTGTGTTATTTTCACTAACAACAACCAGAGTCATTGCATGTGTGTTCTTTTTACTAAAAAACAACCAGAGTCATTGAAATTAGTGCTCTTTTCACAATCCACCTATGGATCCACCAGTGTCATTGCATGTGTGTTCTTTTTAGTAACAACAACCAGTGTCATTGAAATGTGTGTTCTTTTCACATACCACCTATGGATCCACTAGTGTCATTGCATGTGTGTTCTTTTTAGTAACAACAACCAGAATCATTGCATGTGTGTTCTTTTCACATACCACATATGGATCCACCAGTGTCATTGAAATGTGTGTTCTCTTCAGAGACCACACATGGATCCACCAGTGTCATTGCATGTATGTTCTTTTCACTAACAACAACTGGAGTCATTGCATGTGTGTTCTTTTCACATACCACATATGGATCCACCAGTGTCATTGCATGTGTGCTCTTTTCACAGTCCACCTATGGATCCACCAGTGTCATTGCATGTGTGTTCTTTTTAGTAACAACAACCAGAGTCATTGAAATGTGTGTTATTTTCACATACCACCTATGGATCCACCAGTGTCATTGCATGTGTGTTCTTGTTAGTAACAACAACCAGAATCATTGCATGTGTGTTCTTTTCACATACCACATATGGATCCACTAGTGTCATTGAATTGTGTGTTCTCTTCAGAGACCACACATGGATCCACCAGTGTCATTGCATGTATGTTCCTTTCAGTAGCAACAAGTGGAGTCATTGCATGTGTGTTCTTTTCACATACCCCATATTGATCCACTAGTGTCATTGCATGTGTGCTCTTTTCATAATCCACCTATGGATCCAGCAGTGTCATTACATGTGTGTTCTTTTTAGTAATAATAACCAGATTCATTGAAATGTGTGTTCTTTTCACATACAACCTATGGATCCACCAGTGTCATTGCATGTGTGTTCTTTTTAGTAACAACAACCAGAGTCATTGCATGTGTGTTCTTTTCACATACCACATATGGATCCACTAGTGTCATTGAAATGTGTGTTCTCTTCAGAGACCACACATGGATCCACTAGTGTCATTGCATGTATGTTCTTTTCACTAACAACAACTGGAGTTATTGCTTGTGTGTTCTTTTCACATACCACATATGGATCCACCAGTGTCATTGCATGTGTGCTCTTTTCACAATCCACCTATGGATCCACTAGTGTCATTGCATGTGTGTTCTTTTTACTAACAACAACTGGAGTCATTTCATGACTGCTCTTCTCACATACCACATATGGATCCACCAGTGTCATTGCACGTGTGTTCTTTTCACAATCCACCTATAGATCCACCAGTGTCATTGCATGTGTGTTCTTTTCACTAACATCAACTAGGGTCATTGCATGTGTGTTCTTTTCACATACGACATATGGATCCACCAGTGTCATTGCATGTGTGCTCTTTTCACAATCCACCTATGGATCCAACGGTGTCATTGCATGTGTGTTCTTTTTACTAACAACAACCAGAGTCATTGAAATGTGTGTTCTTTTCACATACCACCTATGGATCCACCAGTGTCATTGCATGTGTGTACTTTTTAGTAACAACAACCAGAGTCATTGCATGTGTGTTCTTTTCACATACCACATATGGATCCACCAGTGTCATTGAAATGTGTGTTCTCTTCAGAGACCACACATGGATCCACCAGTGTCATTGCATGTATGTTCTTTTCCCTAACAACAACTAGAATCACTGCATGTGTGTTCTTTTCACAGACCACATATGGATCCACCAGTGTCATTGCATGTGTGCTCTTTTCACAATCCACCTATGGATCCGCCAGTGTCATTGCATGTGTGTTCTTTTTACTAACAACAACTAGAGACATTTCATGACTGTTCTTCTCACATACCACATATGGATCCACCAGTGTCATTGCATGTGTGCTCTTTTTACTAACAACAACCAGAGTCAATGCATGTGTGTTCTTTTCACATACCACATATGGATCCACTAGTGTCATTGAAATGTGTGTTCTCTTCAGAGACCACGCATGGATCCACCAGTGTCATTGCATGTGTGTTATTTTCACTAACAACAACCAGAGTCATTGCATGTGTGTTCTTTTTACTAAAAAACAACCAGAGTCATTGAAATGTGTGCTCTTTTCACAATCCACCTATGGATCCACCAGTGTCATTGCATGTGTGTTCTTTTTAGTAACAACAACCAGAGTCATTGAAATGTGTGTTCTTTTCACATTCCACCTATGGATCCACTAGTGTCATTGCATGTGTGTTCTTTTTAGTAACAACAACCAGAATCATTGCATGTGTGTTCTTTTCACATACCACATATGGATCCACCAGTGTCATTGAAATGTGTGTTCTCTTCAGAGACCACGCATGGATCCACCAGTGTCATTGCATGTGTGTTATTTTCACTAACAACAACCAGAGTCATTGCATGTGTGTTCTTTTTACTAAAAAACAACCAGAGTCATTGAAATGTGTGCTCTTTTCACAATCCACCTATGGATCCACCAGTGTCATTGCATGTGTGTTCTTTTTAGTAACAACAACCAGAGTCATTGAAATGTGTGTTCTTTTCACATTCCACCTATGGATCCACTAGTGTCATTGCGTGTGTGTTCTTTTTAGTAACAACAACCAGAATCATTGCATGTGTGTTCTTTTCACATACCACATATGGATCCACCAGTGTCATTGAAATGTGTGTTCTCTTCAGAGACCACACATGGATCCACCAGTGTCATTGCATGTATGTTCTTTTCACTAACAACAACTGGAGTCATTGCATGTGTGTTCTTTTCACATACCACATATGGATCCACCAGTGTCATTGCATGTGTGCTCTTTTCACAGTCCACCTATGGATCCACCAGTGTCATTGCATGTGTGTTCTTTTTAGTAACAACAACCAGAGTCATTGAAATGTGTGTTATTTTCACATACCACCTATGGATCCACCAGTGTCATTGCATGTGTGTTCTTGTTAGTAACAACAACCAGAATCTTTGCATGTGTGTTCTTTTCACATACCACATATGGATCCACTAGTGTCATTGAATTGTGTGTTCTCTTCAGAGACCACACATGGATCCACCAGTGTCATTGCATGTATGTTCCTTTCAGTAACAACAAGTGGAGTCATTGCATGTGTGTTCTTTTCACATACCCCATATTGATCCACCAGTGTCATTGCATGTGTGCTCTTTTCACAATCCACCTATGGATCCACCAGTGTCATTACATGTCTGTTCTTTTTAGTAACAACAACCAGATTCATTGAAATGTGTGTTCTTTTCACATACCACCTATGGATCCACCAGTGTCATTGCACGTGTGTTCTTTTTAGTAACAAAAACCAGAGTCATTGCATGTGTGTTCTTTTCACATACCACATATGGATCCACTAGTGTCATTGAAATGTGTGTTCTCTTTAGAGACCACACATGGATCCACCAGTGTCATTGCATGTATGTTCTTTTCACTAACAACAACTGGAGTTATTGCTTGTGTGTTCTTTTCACATACCACATATGGATCCACCAGTATCATTGCATGTGTGCTCTTTTCACAATCCACCCATGGATCCACTAGTGTCATTGCATGTGTGTTCTTTTTACTAACAACAACTGGAGTCATTTCATGACTGTTCTTCTCACATACCACATATGGATCCACCAGTGTCATTGCATGTGTGTTCTTTTCACAATCCACCTATAGATCCACCAGTGTCATTGCATGTGTGTTCTTTTCACTAACAACAACTAGGGTCATTGCATGTGTGTTCTTTTCACATACGACATATGGATCCACCAGTGTCATTGCATGTGTGCTCTTTTCACAATCCACCTGTGGATCCACCAGTGTCATTGCATGTGTGTTCTTTTTAGTAACAACAACCAGAGTCATTGAAATGTGTGTTCTTTTCACATACCACCTATGGATCCACCAGTGTCATTGCATGTGTATTCTTTTTACTAACAACAACCAGAGTCATTGCATGTGTGTTCTTTTCACATACCACATATGGATCCACCAGTGTCATTGAAATGTGTGTTCTCTTCAGAGACCACACATGGATCCACCAGTGTCATTGCATGTATGTTCTTTTCACTAACAACAACTGGAGTCATTGCATGTGTGTTCTTTTCACAGACCACATATGGATCCACCAGTGTCATTGCATCTGTGCTCTTTTCACAATCCACCTATGGATCCACCAGTGTCATTGCATGTATGTTCTTTTCACAAACAACAATTGGAGTCACTTCATGTGTGTTCTTTTCACATACCACATATGGATCCACCAGTTTCATTGCATGTGTGATCTTTTCACAATCCACCTATGGATCCACCTGTGTCATTGCATGTGTGTTCTTTTTAGTAACAACAACCAGAGTCATTGAAATGTGTGTTCTTTTCACATACCACCTATGGATCCACCAGTGTCATTGCATGTGTGTTCTTTTTAGTAACAGCAACCAGAGTCATTGCATGTGTGTTCTTTCCACATACCACATATGGATCCACCAGTGTCATTGAAATGTGTGTTCTCTTCAAAGACCACACATGGATCCACCGGTGTCATTGCATGTATGTTCTTTTCACTAACAACAACGGGAGTCATTGCATGTGTGTTCTTTTCACATACCACATATGGATCTACCAGTGTCATTGCATGCGTGCTCTTTTCACAATCCTCCTATGGATCCACCGGTGTCATTGCATGTGTGTTCTTTTTACTAACAACAACCAGAGTCATTGAAATGTGTGTTCTTTTCACATACCACCTATGGATCCACCAGTGTCATTGCATGTGTGTTCTTTTTAGTAACAACAACCAGAGTCATTGCATGTGTGTTCTTTTCACATACCACATATGGATCCACCAGTGTCATTGGAATGTGTGCTCTCTTCAGAGACCACACATGGATCCACCAGTGTCATTGCATGTATGTTCTTTTCCCTAACAACAACTGGAGTCACTGCATGTGTGTTCTTTTCACATACCACATATGGATCCACCAGTGTCATTGCATCTGTGCTCTTTTCACAATCCACCTATGGATCCGCCAGTGTCATTGCATGTGTGTTCTTTTTACTAACAACAACTAGAGTCATTTCATGACTGTTTTTCTCACATACCACATATGGATCCACCAGTGTCATTGCATGTGTGCTCTTTTTACTAACAACAACCAGAGTCAATGCATGTGTGTTGTTTTCAAATACCACATATGGATCCACCAGTGTCATTGCATGTGTGTTATTTTCGCTAACAACAACCAGAGTCATTGCATGTGTGTTCTTTTTACTAAAAAACAACCAGAGTCATTGAAATGTGTGCTCTTTTCACAATCCACCTCTGGATCCACCAGTGTTATTGCATGTGTGTTCTTTTTAGTAACAACAACCAGAGTCATTGAAATGTGTGTTCTTTTCACATACCACCTATGGATCCACCAGTGTCATTGAAATGTGTGTTCTCTTCAGAGACCACACATGGATCCACCAGTGTCATTGCATGTGTGTTCTTTTCACTAACAACAACTGGAGTCATTGCATGTGTGTTCTTCTCACATACCACATATGGATCCACTAGTGTCATTGAAATGTGTGTTCTCTTCAGAGACCACGCATGGATCCACCAGTGTCATTGCATGTGTGTTATTTTCAGTAACAACAACCAGAGTCATTGCATGTGTGTTCTTTTTACTAAAAAAAACCAGAGTCATTGAAATGTGTGCTCTTTTCACAATCCACCTATGGATCCACCAGTGTCATTGCATGTGTGTTCTTTTTAGTAACAACAACCAGAGTCATTGAAATGTGTGTTATTTTCACATACCACCTATGGTTCCACCAGTGTCATTGCATGTGTGTTCTTTTTAGTAACAACAACCAGAATCATTGCATGTGTGTTCTTTTCACATACCACATATGGATCCACCAGTGTCATTGCATGTTGTTCTTTTCACTAACAACAACTAGAGTCATTGCATGTGTGTTCTTTTCACATACCACATATGGATCCACCAGTGTCATTGCATGTGTGCTCTTTTCACAGTCCACCTATGGATCCACCAGTGTCATTGCATGTGTGTTCTTTTTAGTAACAACAACCAGAGTCATTGAAATGTGTGTTATTTTCACATACCACCTATGGATCTACCAGTGTCATTGCATGTGTGTTCTTTTTAGTAACAACAACCAGAATCATTGCATGTGTGTTCTTTTCACATACCACATATGGATCCACCAGTGTCATTGGAATGTGTGTTCTCTTCAGAGACCACACATGGATCCACCAGTGTCATTGCATGTATGTTCTTTTCACTAACAACAACTGGAGTCATTGCTTGTGTGTTCTTTTCACACACCACATATGGATCCACTAGTGTCATTGCATGTGTGCTCTTTTCACAGTCCACCTATGGATCCACTAGTGTCATTGCATGTGTGTTCTTTTTAGTAACAACAACCAGAGTCATTGAAATGTGTGTTATTTTCACATACCACATATGGATCCACCAGTGTCATTGCATGTGTGTTCTTTTCACAATCCACCTATAGATCCACCAGTGTCATTGCATGTGTGTTCTTTTCACTAACAACAACTAGGGTCATTGCATGTGTGTTCTTTTCACATACGACATATGGATCCACCAGTGTCATTGCATGTGTGCTCTTTTCACAATCCACCTATGGATCCACCAGTGTCATTGCATGTGTGTTCTTTTTAGTAACAACAACCAGAGTCATTGAAATGTGTGTTCTTTTCACATACCACCTGTGGATCCACCAGTGTCATTGCATGTGTATTCTTTTTACTAACAACAACCAGAGTCATTGCATGTGTGTTCTTTTCACATACCACATATGGATCCACCAGTGTCATTGAAATGTGTGTTCTCTTCAGAGACCACACATGGATCCACTAGTGTCATTGCATGTATGTTCTTTTCACTAACAACAACTGGAGTCATTGCTTGTGTGTTCTTTTCACATACCACATATGGATCCACTAGTGTCATTGCATGTGTGCTCTTTTCACAATCCACCTATGGATCCACCAGTGTCATTGCATGTGTGTTCTTTTTAGTAACAACAACCAGAGTCATTGAAATGTGTGTTCTTTTCACATACCACCTATGGATCCACCAGTGTCATTGCATGTGTATTCTTTTTACTAACAACAACCAGAGTCATTGCATGTGTGTTCTTTTCACATACCACATATGGATCCACCAGTGTCATTGAAATGTGTGTTCTCTTCAGAGACCACACATGGATCCACCAGTGTCATTGCATGTATGTTCTTTTCACTAACAACAACTGGAGTCATTGCATGTGTGTTCTTTTCACATACCACATATGGATCCACCAGTTTCATTGCATGTGTGCTCTTTTCACAATCCACCTATGGATCCACCAGTGTCATTGCATTTATGTTCTTTTCACAAACAACAATTGGAGTCACTGCATGTGTGTTCTTTTCACATACCACATATGGATCCACCAGTGTCATTGCATGTGTGCTCTTTTCACAATCCACCTATGGATCCACCTGTGTCATTGCATGTGTGTTCTTTTTAGTAACAACAACCAGAGTCATTGAAATGTGTGTTCTTTTCACATACCACCTATGGATCCACCAGTGTCATTGCATGTGTGTTCTTTTTAGTAACAGCAACCAGAGTCATTGCATGTGTGTTCTTTCCACATACCACATATGGATCCACCAGTGTCATTGAAATGTGTGTTCTCTTCAAAGACCACACATGGATCCACCGGTGTCATTGCATGTATGTTCTTTTCACTAACAACAACGGGAGTCATTGCATGTGTGTTCTTTTCACATACCACATATGGATCTACCAGTGTCATTGCATGCGTGCTCTTTTCACAATCCACCTATGGATCCACCGGTGTCATTGCATGTGTGTTCTTTTTACTAACAACAACCAGAGTCATTGAAATGTGTGTTCTTTTCACATACCACCTATGGATCCACCAGTGTCATTGCATGTGTGTTCTTTTTAGTAACAACAACCAGAGTCATTGCATGTGTGTTCTTTTCACATACCACATATGGATCCACCAGTGTCATTGGAATGTGTGTTCTCTTCAGAGAATACACATGGATCCACCAGTGTCATTGCATGTATGTTCTTTTCCCTAACAACAACTGGAGTCACTGCATGTGTGTTCTTTTCACATACCACATATGGATCCACCAGTGTCATTGCATGTGTGCTCTTTTCACAATCCACCTATGGATCCGCCAGTGTCATTGCATGTGTGTTCTTTTTACTAACAACAACTAGAGTCATTTCATGACTGTTCTTCTCACATACCACATATGGATCCACCAGTGTCATTGCATTTGTGCTCTTTTTACTAACAACAACCAGAGTCAATGCATGTGTGTTCTTTTCACATACCACATATGGATCCACTAGTGTCATTGAAATGTGTGTTCTCTTCAGAGACCACGCATGGATCCACCAGTGTCATTGCATGTGTGTTATTTTCGCTAATAACAACCAGAGTCATTGCATGTGTGTTCTTTTTACTAAAAAACAACCAGAGTCATTGAAATGTGTGCTCTTTTCACAATCCACCTCTGGATCCACCAGTGTCATTGCATGTGTGTTCTTTTTAGTAACAACAACCAGAGTCATTGAAATGTGTGTTCTTTTCACATACCACCTATGGATGCACAGTGTCATTGAAATGTGTGTTCTCTTCAGAGACCACACATGGATCCACCAGTGTCATTGCATGTGTGTTCTTTTCACTAACAACAACTGGAGTCATTGCATGTGTGTTCTTCTCACATACCACATATGGATCCACTAGTGTCATTGAAATGTGTGTTCTCTTCAGAGACCAGGCATGGATCCACCAGTGTCATTGCATGTGTGTTATTTTCAGTAACAACAACCAGAGTCATTGCATGTGTGTTCTTTTTACTAAAAAACAACCAGAGTCATTGAAATGTGTGCTCTTTTCACAATCCACCTATGGATCCACCAGTGTCATTGCATGTGTGTTCTTTTTAGTAACAACAACCAGAGTCATTGAAATGTGTGTTCTTTTCACATACCACCTGTGGATCCACCAGTGTCATTGCATGTGTATTCTTTTTACTAACAACAACCAGAGTCATTGCATGTGTGTTCTTTTCACATACCACATATGGATCCACCAGTGTCATTGAAATGTGTGTTCTCTTCAGAGACCACACATGGATCCACTAGTGTCATTGCATGTATGTTCTTTTCACTAACAACAACTGGAGTCATTGCTTGTGTGTTCTTTTCACATACCACATATGGATCCACCAGTGTCATTGCATGTGTGCTCTTTTCACAATCCACCTATGGATCCACCAGTGTCATTGCATGTGTGTTCTTTTTAGTAACAACAACCAGAGTCATTGAAATGTGTGTTCTTTTCACATACCACCTATGGATCCACCAGTGTCATTGCATGTGTATTCTTTTTACTAACAACAACCAGAGTCATTGCATGTGTGTTCTTTTCACATTCCACATATGGATCCACCAGTGTCATTGCATGTATGTTCTTTTCACTAACAACAACTGGAGTCATTGCATGTGTGTTCTTTTCACATACCACATATCGATCCACCAGTTTCATTGCATGTGTGCTCTTTTCACAATCCACCTATGGATCCACCAGTGTCATTGCATGTATGTTCTTTTCACAAACAACAATTGGAGTCACTGCATGTGTGTTCTTTTCACATACCACATATGGATCCACCAGTGTCACTGCATGTGTGCTCTTTTCACAATCCACCTATGGATCCACCTGTGTCATTGCATGTGTGTTCTTTTTAGTAACAACAACTAGAGTCATTGAAATGTGTGTTATTTTCACATACCACCTATGGATCCACCAGTGTCATTGCATGTGTGTTCTTTTTAGTAACAGCAACCAGAGTCATTGCATGTGTGTTCTTTCCACATACCACATATGGATCCACCAGTGTCATTGGAATGTGTGTTCTCTTCAAAGACCACACATGGATCCACCGGTGTCATTGCATGTATGTTCTTTTCACTAACAACAACGGGAGTCATTGCATGTGTGTTCTTTTCACGTACCACATATGGATCTACCAGTGTCATTGCATGCGTGCTCTTTTCACAATCCACCTATGGATCCACCGGTGTCATTGCATGTGTGTTCTTTTTACTAACAACAACCAGAGTCATTGAAATGTGTGTTCTTTTCACATACCACCTATGGATCCACCAGTGTTATTGCATGTGTGTTCTTTTTAGTAACAACAACCAGAGTCATTGCATGTGTGTTCTTTTCACATACCACATATGGATCCACCCGTGTCATTGGAATGTGTGTTCTCTTCAGAGACCACACATGGATCCACCAGTGTCATTGCATGTATGTTCTTTTCCCTAACAACAACTGGAGTCACTGCATGTGTGTTCTTTTCACATACCACATATGGATCCACCAGTGTCATTGCATGTGTGCTCTTTTCACAATCCACCTATGGATCCGCCAGTGTCATTGCATGTGTGTTCTTTTTACTAACAACAACTAGAGTCATTTCATGACTGTTTTTCTCACATACCACATATGGATCCACCAGTGTCATTGCATGTGTGCTCTTTTTACTAACAACAACCAGAGTCAATGCATGTGTGTTGTTTTCAAATACCACATATGGATCCACCAGTGTCATTGCATGTGTGTTATTTTCGCTAACAACAACCAGAGTCATTGCATGTGTGTTCTTTTTACTAAAAAACAACCAGAGTCATTGAAATGTGTGCTCTTTTCACAATCCACCTCTGGATCCACCAGTGTCATTGCATGTGTGTTCTTTTTAGTAACAACAACCAGAGTCATTGAAATGTGTGTTCTTTTCACATACCACCTATGGATCCACCAGTGTCATTGAAATGTGTGTTCTCTTCAGAGACCACACATGGATCCACCAGTGTCATTGCATGTGTGTTCTTTTCACTAACAACAACTGGAGTCATTGCATGTGTGTTCTTCTCACATACCACATATGGATCCACTAGTGTCATTGAAATGTGTGTTCTCTTCAGAGACCACGCATGGATCCACCAGTGTCATTGCATGTGTGTTATTTTCAGTAACAACAACCAGAGTCATTGCATGTGTGTTCTTTTTACTAAAAAACAACCAGAGTCATTGAAATGTGTGCTCTTTTCACAATCCACCTATGGATCCACCAGTGTCATTGCATGTGTGTTCTTTTTAGTAACAACAACCAGAGTCATTGAAATGTGTGTTATTTTCACATACCACCTAGGGTTCCACCAGTGTCATTGCATGTGTGTTCTTTTTAGTAACAACAACCAGAATCATTGCATGTGTGTTCTTTTCACATACCACATATGGATCCACCAGTGTCATTGAAATGTGTGTTCTCTTCAGAGACCACACATGGATCCACCAGTGTCATTGCATGTATGTTCTTTTCACTAACAACAACTGGAGTCATTGCTTGTGTCTTCTTTTCACACACCACATATGGATCCACTAGTGTCATTGCATGTGTGCTCTTTTCACAGTCCACCTATGGATCCACTAGTGTCATTGCATGTGTGTTCTTTTTAGTAACAACAACCAGAGTCATTGAAATGTGTGTTATTTTCACATACCACATATGGATCCACCAGTGTCATTGCATGTGTGTTCTTTTCACAATCCACCTATAGATCCACCAGTGTCATTGCATGTGTGTTCTTTTCACTAACAACAACTAGGGTCATTGCATGTGTGTTCTTTTCACATACGACATATGGATCCACCAGTGTCATTGCATGTGTGCTCTTTTCACAATCCACCTATGGATCCACCAGTGTCATTGCATGTGTGTTCTTTTTAGCAACAACAACCAGAGTCATTGAAATGTGTGTTCTTTTCACATACCACCTGTGGATCCACCAGTGTCATTGCATGTGTATTCTTTTTACTAACAACAACCAGAGTCATTGCATGTGTGTTCTTTTCACATACCACATATGGATCCACCAGTGTCATTGAAATGTGTGTTCTCTTCAGAGACCACACATGGATCCACCAGTGTCATTGCATGTATGTTCTTTTCACTAACAACAACTGGAGTCATTGCATGTGTGTTCTTTTCACTGACCACATATGGATCCACCAGTGCCATTGCATGTGTGCTCTTTTCACAATCCACCTATGGATCCACCAGTGTCATTGCATGTATGTTCTTTTCACTAACAACAATTGGAGTCACTGCATGTGTGTTCTTTTCACATACCACATATGGATCCACCAGTGTCATTGCTTGTGTGCTCTTTTCACAATCCACCTATGGATCCACCAGTGTCATTGCATGTGTGTTCTTTTTAGTAACAACAACCAGAGTCATTGAAATGTGTGTTCTTTTCACATACCACCTATGGATCCACCAGTGTCATTGCATGTGTGCTCTTTTTAGTAACATCAACCAGAGTCATTGCATGTGTGTTCTTTCCACATACCACATATGGATCCACCAGTGTCATTGAAATGTGTGTTCTCTTCAAAGACCACATATGGATCCACCGGTGTCATTGCATGTATGTTCTTTTCACTAACAACAACTGGAGTCATTGCATGTGTGTTCTTTTCACATACCACATATGGATCTACCAGTGTCATTGCATGCGTGCTCTTTTCACAATCCACCTATGGATCCACCGGTGTCATTGTATGTGTGTTCTTTTTACTAACAACAACCAGAGTCATTGAAATGTGTGTTCTTTTCACATACCACCTATGGATCCACCAGTGTCATTGCATGTGTGTTCTTTTTAGTAACAACAACCAGAGTCATTGCATGTGTGTTCTTTTCACATACCACATATGGATCCACCAGTGTCATTGAAATGTGTGTTCTCTTCAGAGACCACACATGGATCCACCAGTGTCATTGCATGTTTGTTCTTTTCCCTAACAACAACTAGAGTCACTACATGTGTGTTCTTTTCACATACCACATATGGATCCACCAGTGTCATTGCATGTGTGCTCTTTTCACAATCCACCTATGGATCCGCCAGTGTCATTGCATGTGTGTTATTTTTACTAACAATAACTAGAGTCATTTCATGACTGTTCTTCTCACATACCACATATGGATCCACCAGTGTCATTGCATGTGTGCTCTTTTTACTAACAATAACCAGAGTCAATGCATGTGTGTTCTTTTCACATACCACATATGGATCCACTAGTATCATTGAAATGTGTGTTCTCTTCAGAGACCACGCATGGATCCACCAGTGTCATTGCATGTGTGTTATTTTCAGTAACAACAACCAGAGTCATTGCATGTGTGTTCTTTTTACTAAAAAACAACCAGAGTCATTGAAATGTGTGCTCTTTTCACAATCCACCTATGGATCCACCAGTGTCATTGCATGTGTGTTCTTTTTAGTAACAACAACCAGAGTCATTGAAATGTGTGTTATTTTCACATACCACCTATGGATCCACTAGTGTCATTGCATGTGTGTTCTTTTTAGTAACAACAACCAGAATCATTGCATGTGTGTTCTTTTCACATACCACATATGGATCCACCAGTGTCATTGAAATGTGTGTTCTCTTCAGAGACCACACATGGATCCACCAGCGTCATTGCATGTTGTTCTTTTCACTAACAACAACTAGAGTCATTGCATGTGTGTTCTTTTCACATACCACATATGGATCCACCAGTGTCATTGCATGTGTGCTCTTTTCACAGTCCACCTATGGATCCACCAGTGTCATTGCATGTGTGTTCTTTTTAGTAACAACAACCAGAGTCATTGAAATGTGTGTTATTTTCACATACCACCTATGGATCCACTAGTGTCATTGCATGTGTGTTCTTTTTAGTAACAACAACCAGAATCATTGCATGTGTGTTCTTTTCACATACCACATATGGATCCACCAGTGTCATTGGAATGTGTGTTCTCTTCAGAGACCACACATGGATCCACCAGTGTCATTGCATGTATGTTCTTTTCACTAACAACAACTGGAGTCATTGCATGTGTGTTCTTTTCACACACCACATATGGATCCACCAGTGTCATTGCATGTGTGCTCTTTTCACAGTCCACCTATGGATCCACTAGTGTCATTGCATGTGTGTTCTTTTTAGTAACAACAACCAGAGTCATTGAAATGTGTGTTATTTTCACATACCACCTATGGATCCACCAGTGTCATTGCATGTGTGTTCTTGTTAGTAACAACAACCAGAATCATTGCATGTGTGTTCTTTTCACATACCACATATGGATCCACTAGTGTCATTGAATTGTGTGTTATCTTCAGAGACCACACATGGATCCACCAGTGTCATTGCATGTATGTTCCTTTCAGTAGCAACAAGTGGAGTCATTGCATGTGTGTTCTTTTCACATACCCCATATTGATCCACTAGTGTCATTGCATGTGTGCTCTTTTCACAATCCACCTATGGATCCAGCAGTGTCATTACATGTGTGTTCTTTTTAGTAATAATAACCAGATTCATTGAAATGTGTGTTCTTTTCACATACCACCTATGGATCCACCAGTGTCATTGCATGTGTGTTCTTTTTACTAACAACAACCAGAGTCATTGCATGTGTGTTCTTTTCACATACCACATATGGATCCACTAGTGTCATTGAAATGTGTGTTCTCTTCAGAGACCACACATGGATCCACTAGTGTCATTGCATGTATGTTCTTTTCACTAACAACAACTAGAGTTATTGCTTGTGTGTTCTTTTCACATACCACATATGGATCCACCAGTGTCATTGCATGTGTGCTCTTTTCACAATCCACCTATGGATCCACTAGTGTCATTGCATGTGTGTTCTTTTTACTAACAACAACTGGAGTCATTTCATGACTGCTCTTCTCACATACCACATATGGATCCACCAGTGTCATTGCATGTGTGTTCTTTTCACAATCCACCTATAGATCCACCAGTGTCATTGCATGTGTGTTCTTTTCACTAACAACAACTAGGGTCATTGCATGTGTGTTCTTTTCACATACGACATATGGATCCACCAGTGTCATTGCATGTGTGCTCTTTTCACAATCCACCTATGGATCCACCAGTGTCATTGCATGTGTGTTCTTTTTAGTAACAACAACCAGAGTCATTGAAATGTGTGTTCTTTTCACATACCACCTATGGATCCACCAGTGTCATTGCATGTGTGCTCTTTTCACATACCACATATGGATCCACCAGTGTCATTGCATGTGTGCTCTTTTCACAATCCACCCATGGATCCACTAGTGTCATTGCATGTGTGTTCTTTTTACTAACAACAACTGGAGTCATTTCATGACTGTTCTTCTCACATACCACATATGGATCCACTAGTGTCATTGCATGTGTATTCTTTTCACAATCCACCTATAGATCCACCAGTGTTATTGCATGTGTGTTCTTTTCACTAACAACAACTAGGGTCATTGCATGTGTGTTCTTTTCCCATACGACATATGGATCCACCAGTGTCATTGCATGTGTACTCTTTTCACAATCCACCTATGGATCCACCAGTGTTATTGCATGTGTGTTCTTTTTAGTAACAACAACCAGAGTCATTGAAATGTGTGTTCTTTTCACATACCACCTATGGATCCACCAGTGTGATTGCATGTGTATTCTTTTTACTAACAACAACCAGAGTCATTGCATGTGTGTTCTTTTCACATACCACATATGGATCCACCAGTGTCATTGAAATGTGTGTTCTCTTCAGAGACCACACATGGATCCACCAGTGTCATTGCATGTATGTTCTTTTCCCTAACAACAACTGGAGTCACTGCATGTGTGTTCTTTTCACAGACCACATATGGATCCACCAGTGTCATTGCATGTGTGCTCTTTTCACAATCCACCTATGGATCCACCAGTGTCATTGCATGTATGTTCTTTTCACTAACAACAATTGGAGTCACTGCATGTGTGTTCTTTTCACATACCACATATGGATCCACCAGTGTCATTGCATGTGTGCTCTTTTTACTAACAACAACCAGAGTCAATGCATGTGTGTTCTTTTCACATACCACATATGGATCCACTAGTGTCATTGAAATGTGTGTTCTCTTCAGAGACCACACATGGATCCACCAGTGTCATTGCATGTGTGTTATTTTCACTAACAACAACCAGAGTCATTGCATGGGTGTTCTTTTTAATAAAAAACAACAGAAGTCATTGAAACGTGTGCTCTTTTCACAATCCACCTATGGATCCACCAGTGTCATTGCATGTGTGTTCTTTTCACTAACAACAACCAGAGTCATTGAAATGTGTGTTCTTTTCACATACCACCTATGGATCCACTAGTGTCATTGCATGTGTGTTCTTTTTAGTAACAACAACCAGAATCATTGCATGTGTGTTCTTTTCACATACCACATATGGATCCACCAGTGTCATTGAAATGTGTGTTCTCTTCAGAGACCACACATGGATCCACCAGTGTCATTGCATGTATGTTCTTTTCACTAACAACAACTGGAGTCATTGCATGTGTGTTCTTTTCACATACCACATATGGATCCACCAGTGTCATTGCATGTGTGCTCTTTTCACTGTCCACCTATGGATCCACCAGTGTCATTGCATGTGTGTTCTTTTTTGTAACAACAACCAGAGTCATTGAAATGTGTGTTATTTTCACATACCACCTATGGATCCACCAGTGTCATTGCATGTGTGTTCTTGTTAGTAACAACAACCAGAATCATTGCATGTGTGTTCTTTTCACATACCACATATGGATCCACTAGTGTCATTGAATTGTGTGTTCTCTTCAGAGACCACACATGGATCCACCAGTGTCATTGCATGTATGTTCCTTTCAGTAACAACAAGTGGAGTCATTGCATGTGTGTTCTTTTCACAAACCCCATATTGATCCACCAGTGTCATTGCATGTGTGCTCTTTTCACAATCCACCTATGGATCCACCAATGTCATTACATGTGTGTTCTTTTTAGTAACAACAACCAGATTCATTGAAATGTGTGTTCTTTTCACATTCCACCTATGGATCCACCAGTGTCATTGCACGTGTGTTCTTTTTAGTAACAACAACCAGAGTCATTGCATGTGTGTTATTTTCACATACCACATATGGATCCACTAGTGTCATTGAAATGTGTGTTCTCTTTAGAGACCACACATGGATCCACCAGTGTCATTGCATGTATGTTCTTTTCACTAACAACAACTGGAGTTATTGCTTGTGTGTTCTTTTCACATACCACATATGGATCCACCAGTATCATTGCATGAGTGCTCTTTTCACAATCCACCCATGGATCCACTAGTGTCATTGCATGTGTGTTCTTTTTACTAACAACAACTGGAGTCATTTCATGACTGTTCTTCTCACATACCACATATGGATCCACCAGTGTCATTGCATGTGTGTTCTTTTAACAATCCACCTATAGATCAACCAGTGTCATTGCATGTGTGTTCTTTTCACTAACAACAACTAGGGTCATTGCATGTGTGTTCTTTTCACATACGACATATGGATCCACCAGTGTCATTGCATGTGTGCTCTTTTCACAATCCACCTATGGATCCACCAGTGTCATTGCATGTGTGTTATTTTTACTAACAACAACCAGAGTCATTGAAATGTGTGTTCTTTTCACATACCACCTATGGATCCACCAGTGTCATTGCATGTGTGTTCTTTTTAGTCACAACAACTAGAGTCATTGCATGTGTGTTCATTTCACATACCACATATGGATCCACCAGTGTCATTGAAATGTGTGTTCTCTTCAGAGACCACACATGGATCCACCAGTGTCATTGCATGTATGTTCTTTTCACTAACAACAACTGGAGTCATTGCATGTGTATTCTTTTCACAGACCACATATAGATCCACCAGTGTCATTGCATGTGTGCTCTTTTCACAATCCACCTATGGATCCACCAGTGTCATTGCATGTATGTTCTTTTCACTAACAACAATTGGAGTCACTCCATGTGTGTTCTTTTCACATACCACATATGGATCCACCAGTGTCATTGCATGTGTGGTCTTTTCACAATCCACCTATGGATCCACCAGTGTCATTGCATGTGTGTTCTTTTTAGTAACAACAACCAGAGTCATTGAAATGTGTGTGCTTTTCACATACCACCTATGGATCCACCAGTGTCATTGCATGTGTGTTCTTTTTAGTAACAGCAACCAGAGTCATTGCATGTGTGTTCTTTCCACATACCACATATGGATCCACCAGTGTCATTGAAATGTGTGTTCTCTTCAAAGACCACACATGGATCCACCGGTGTCATTGCATGTATGTTCTTTTCACTAACAACAACTGGAGTCATTGCATGTGTGTTCTTTTCACATACCACATATGGATATACCAGTGTCATTGCATGCGTGCGCTTTTCACAATCCACCTATGGATCCACCGGTGTCATTGCATGTGTGTTCTTTTTACTAACAACAACCAGAGTCATTGAAATGTGTGTTCTTTTCACATACCACCTATGGATCCACCAGTGTCATTGCATGTGTGTTCTTTTTAGTAACAACAAGCAGAGTCATTGCATGTGTGTTCTTTTCACATACCACATATGGATCCACTAGTGTCATTGAAATGTGTGTTCTCTTTAGAGACCACACATGGATCCACCAGTGTCATTGCATGTGTGCTCTTTTCACAATCCACCTATGGATCCACCAGTGTCATTGCATGTGTGTTCTTTTTACTAACAACAACTAGAGTCATTTCATGACTGTTCTTCTCACATACCACATATGGATCCACCAGTGTCATTGCATGTGTGTTCTCTTCACAATCCACACATGGATCCACCAGTGTCATTGCATGTGTGCTTTTTTACTAACAACAACCAGAGTCATTACATGTGTGTTCTCTTTAGAGACCACACATGGATCCACCAGTGTCATTGCATGTGTGTTCTTTTTACTAACAACAACCAGAGTCATTGAAATGTGTGCTCTTTTCAAAATCCACCTTTGGACCCACTAGTGCCATTGCATGTGTGTTCTTTTTACTAACAACAACTGAGTCATTCAAATGTGTGTTCTTTTCACACACCACATATGGATCCAGTAGTGTCATTGAAATGTGTGTTCTTTTCACATACCACCTATGGATCCACCAGTGTCATTGGATGTGTGTTCTTTTTAGTAACAACAACTACAGTCATTGCATGTGTGTTCTTTTCACATACCACATATGGATCCACCAGTGTCATTGAAATGTGTGTTCTCTTCAGAGACCACGCATGGATCCACCAGTGTCATTGCATGTGTGTTCTTTTCACTAACAACAACTGGAGTCATTGCATGTGTGTTCTTTTCACGTACCACATATGGATCCACCAGTGTCATTGCATGTGTGCTCTTTTCACAATCCACCCTTGGATCAACCAGTGTCATTGCATGTGTGTTCTTTTTAGTAACAACAACCAGATTCATTGAAATGTGTGTTCTTTTCACATACTACCTATGGATCCACCAGTGTTATTGCATGTGTGTTCTTTTTAGTAACAACAACTGGAGTCATTCATGTGTGTTCTTTTCACATATCATATATGGATCCACCAGTGTCATTGAAATGTGTGTTCTCTTCAGAGACCACACATGGATCCACCAGTGTCATTGCATGTATGTTCTTTTCCCTAACAACAACTGGAGTCACTGCATGTGTGTTCTTTTCACATACCACATATGGATCCGCCAGTGTCATTGCATGTGTGCTCTTTTCACAATCCACCTATGGATCCGCCAGTGTCATTGCATGTGTGTTCTTTTTCCTAACAACAACTAGAGTCATTTCATGATTGTTCTTCTCACATACCACATATGGATCCACCAGTGTCATTGCATGTGTGCTCTTTTTACTAACAACAACCAGAGTCAATGCATGTGTGTTCTTTTCACATACCACATATGGATCCACTAGTGTCATTAAAATGTGTGTTCTCTTCAGAGACCACGCATGGATCCACCAGTGTCATTGCATGTGTGTTATTTTCACTAACAACAACCAGAGTCATTGCATGTGTGTTCTTTTTACTAAAAAACAACCAGAGTCATTGAAATGTGTGCTCTTTTCACAATCCACCTATGGATCCACCAGTGTCATTGCATGTGTGTTCTTTTTAGTAACAACAACCAGAGTCATTGAAATGTGTGTTCTTTTCACATACCACCTATGGATCCACTAGGGTCATTGCATGTGTGTTCTTTTTAGTAACAACAACCAGAATCATTGCATGTGTGTTCTTTTCACATACCACATATGGATCCACCAGTGTCATTGAAATGTGTGTTCTCTCCAGAGACCACACATGGATCCACCAGTGTCATTGCATGTATGTTCTTTTCACTAACAACAACTGGAGTCATTGCATGTGTGTTCTTTGCACATACCACATAAGGATCCACCAGTGTCATTGCATGTGTGCTCTTTTCACAATCCACCTATGGATCCACCAGTGTCATTGCATGTGTGTTCTTTTTAGTAACAACCACCAGAGTCATTGAAATGTGTGTTATTTTCACATACCACCTATGGATCCACCAGTGTCATTGCATGTGTGTTCTTGTTAGTAACAACAACCAGAATCATTGCATGTGTGTTCTTTTCACATACCACATATGGATCCACTAGTGTCATTGAATTGTGTGTTCTGTTTAGAGACCACACATGGATCCACCAGTGTCATTGCATGTATGTTCCTTTCAGTAACAACAAGCGGAGTCATTGCATGTGTGTTCTTTTCACATACCCCATATTGATCCACCAGTGTCATTGCATGTGTGCTCTTTTCACAATCCACCTATGGATCCACCAGTGTCATTACATGTGTGTTCTTTTTAGTAACAACAACCAGATTCATTGAAATGTGTCTTCTTTTCACATACCACCTATGGATCCACTAGTGTCATTGCATGTGTATTCTTTTTAGTAACAACAACCAGAGTCATTGCATGTGTGTTCTTTTCACATACCACATATGGATCCACTAGTGTCATTGAAATGTGTGTTCTCTTCAGAGACCACACATGGATCAACCAGTGTCATTGCATGTATGTTCTTTTTACTAACAACAACTGGAGTTATTGCTTGTGTGTTCTTTTCACATACCACATATGGATCCACCAGTGTCATTGCATGTGTGCTCTTTTCACAATCCACCCATGGATCCACTAGTGTCATTGCATGTGTGTTCTTTTTACTAACAACAACCGGAGTCATTTCATGACTGTTCTTCTCACATACCACATATGGATCCACCAGTGTCATTGCATGTGTATTCTTTTCACAATCCACCTATAGATCCACCAGTGTCATTGCATGTGTGTTCTTTTCACTAACAACAACTAGGATCATTGCATGTGTGTTCTTTTCCCATACGACATATGGATCCACCAGTGTCATTGCAAGTGTGCTCTTTTCATAATCCACCTATGGATCCACCAGTGTCATTGCATGTGTGTTCTTTTTAGTAACAACAACCAGAGTCATTGAAATGTGTGTTCTTTTCACATACCACCTATGGATCCACTAGTGTGATTGCATGTGTATTCTTTTTACTATCAACAACCAGAGTCATTGCATGTGTGTTCTTTTCACATACCACATATGGATCCACCAGTGTCATTGAAATGTGTGTTCTCTTCAGAGACCACACATGGATCCACCAGTGTCATTGCATGTATGTTCTTTTCACTAACAACAACTGGAGTCATTGCATGTGTGTTCTTTTCACAGACCACATATGGATCCACCAGTGTCATTGCACGTGTGCTCTTTTCACAATCCACCTATGGATCCGCCAGTGTCATTGCATGTGTGTTCTTTTTACTAACAACAACTGGAGTCATTTCATGACTGTTTTTCTCACATACCACATATGGATCCACTAGTGTCATTGCATGTGTGCTCTTTTTACTAACAACAACCAGAGTCATTGCATGTGTAATTTCTTCAGAGACCATACATGGATCCACCAGTGTCATTGCATGTGTGTTCTTTTTACTAAAAAACAACCAGAGTCATTGAAATGTGTGTTCTTTTCACATACCACCTATGGATCCACTAGTGTCATTCCATGTGTGTTCTTTTTAGTAACAACAACCAGAATCATTGCATGTGTGTTCTTTTCACATACCACATTCGGATCCACCAGTGTCATTGAAATGTGTGTTCTCTTCAAAGACCATACATGGATCCACCAGTGTCATTGCATGTATGTTCTTTTCACTAACAACAACTGGAGTCATTGCATGTGTGTTCTTTTCACATACCACATATGGATCCACCAGTGTCATTGCATGTGTGCTCTTTTCACAATCCACCTATGGATCCACCAGTGTCATTGCATGTGTGTTCTTTTTAGTAACAACAACCAGAGTCATTGAAATGTGTGTTATTTTCACATACCACCTATCGATCCACCAGTGTCATTGCATGTGTGTTCTTGTTAGTAACAACAACCAGAATCATTGCATGTGTGTTCTTTTCACATACCACATATGGATCCACTAGTGTCATTGAATTGTGTGTTTTTTTAGAGACCACACATGGATCCACCAGTGTCATTGCATGTATGTTCTTTTCAGTAACAACAAGTGGAGTCATTGCATGTGTGTTCTTTTCACATACCCCATATGGATCCACCAGTGTAATTGCATGTGTTCTCTTTTCACAATCCACCTATGGATCCACCAGTGTCATTACATGTGTGTTCTTTTTAGTAACAACAACTAGAGTCATTGAAATGTGTGTTCTTTTCACATACCACCTATGGATCCACCAGTGTCATTGCATGTGTGTTCTTTTTAGTAACAACAACCAGAGTCATTGCATGTGTGTTCTTTTCACATACCACATATGGATCCACTAGTGTCATTGAAATGTGTGTTCTCTTCAGAGACCACACATGGATCCACCAGTGTCATTGCATGTATGTTCTTTTCACTAACAACAACTCGAGTCATTGCTTGTGTGTTCTTTTCACATACCACATATGGATCCACCAGTGTCATTGCATGTGTGCTCTTTTCAATATCCACTTATGGATCCACTAGTGTCAGTGCATGTGTGTTCTTTTTACTAACAACAACTGGAGTCATTTCATGACTGTTCATCTCACATACCACATATGGATCCACCAGTGTCATTGCATGTGTGTTCTTTTCACAATCCACCTATAGCTCCACCAGTTTCATTGCATGTGTGTTCTTTTCACTAACAACAACTAGGGTCATTGCATGTGTGTTCTTTTCACATATGACATATGGATCCACCAGTGTCATTGCATGTGTGCTCTTTTCACAAGCCACCTATGGATCCACCAGTGTCATTGCATGCGTGTTCTTTTTAGTAACAACAACCAGAGTCATTGAAATGTGTGTTCTTTTCACATACCACCTATGGATCCACCAGTGTTATTGCATGTATGTTCTTTTCACTAACAACAACTGGAGTCATTGCATGTGTGTTCTTTTCACAGACCACATATGGATCCACCAGTGTCATTGCACGTGTGCTCTTTTCACAATCCACCTATGGATCCGCCAGTGTCATTGCATGTGTGTTCTTTTTACTAACAACAACTGGAGTCATTTCATGACTGTTTTTCTCACATACCACATATGGATCCACTAGTGTCATTGCATGTGTGCTCTTTTTACTAACAACAACCAGAGTCATTGCATGTGTAATTTCTTCAGAGACCATACATGGATCCACCAGTGTCATTGCATGTGTGTTCTTTTTACTAAAAAACAACCAGAGTCATTGAAATGTGTGTTCTTTTCACATACCACCTATGGATCCACTAGTGTCATTCCATGTGTGTTCTTTTTAGTAACAACAACCAGAATCATTGCATGTGTGTTCTTTTCACATACCACATTCGGATCCACCAGTGTCATTGAAATGTGTGTTCTCTTCAAAGACCATACATGGATCCACCAGTGTCATTGCATGTATGTTCTTTTCACTAACAACAACTGGAGTCATTGCATGTGTGTTCTTTTCACATACCACATATGGATCCACCAGTGTCATTGCATGTGTGCTCTTTTCACAATCCACCTATGGATCCACCAGTGTCATTGCATGTGTGTTCTTTTTAGTAACAACAACCAGAGTCATTGAAATGTGTGTTATTTTCACATACCACCTATCGATCCACCAGTGTCATTGCATGTGTGTTCTTGTTAGTAACAAC
This sequence comes from Avena sativa, assembly GCA_916181665.1. Classification (NCBI taxonomy): domain Eukaryota; kingdom Viridiplantae; phylum Streptophyta; class Magnoliopsida; order Poales; family Poaceae; genus Avena; species Avena sativa. Next base: position 532,628,004 of record OV702289.1, on the reverse strand, counting down.
AACCAGAATCATTGCATGTGTGTTCTTTTCACATACCACATATGGATCCACTAGTGTCATTGAATTGTGTGTTTTTTTAGAGACCACACATGGATCCACCAGTGTCATTGCATGTATGTTCTTTTCAGTAACAACAAGTGGAGTCATTGCATGTGTGTTCTTTTCACTTACCCCATATGGATCCACCAGTGTAATTGCATGTGTTCTCTTTTCACAATCCACCTATGGATCCACCAGTGTCATTACATGTGTGTTCTTTTTAGTAACAACAACTAGAGTCATTGAAATGTGTGTTCCTTTCACATACCACCTATGGATCCACCAGTGTCATTGCATGTGTGTTCTTTTTAGTAACAACAACCAGAGTCATTGCATGTGTGTTCTTTTCACATACCACATATGGATCCACTAGTGTCATTGAAATGTGTGTTCTCTTCAGAGACCACACATGGATCCACCAGTGTCATTGCATGTATGTTCTTTTCACTAACAACTGGAGTCATTGCTTGTGTGTTCTTTTCACATACCACATATGGATCCACCAGTGTCATTGCATGTGTGCTCTTTTCAATATCCACTTATGGATCCACTAGTGTCAGTGCATGTGTGTTCTTTTTACTAACAACAACTGGAGTCATTTCATGACTGTTCATCTCACATACCACATATGGATCCACCAGTGTCATTGCATGTGTGTTCTTTTCACAATCCACCTATAGCTCCACCAGTTTCATTGCATGTGTGTTCTTTTCACTAACAACAACTAGGGTCATTGCATGTGTGTTCTTTTCACATACGACATATGGATCCACCAGTGTCATTGCATGTGTGCTCTTTTCACAATCCACCTATGGATCCACCAGTGTCATTGCATGTGTGTTCTTTTTAGTAACAACAACCAGAGTCATTGAAATGTGTGTTCTTTTCACATACCACCTATGGATCCTCCAGTGTCATTGCATGTGTCTTCTTTTTACTAACAACAACCAGAGTCATTGCATGTGTATTCATTTCACATACCACATATGGATCCACCAGTGTCATTGAAATGTGTGTTCTCTTCAGAGACCACACATGGATCCACCAGTGTCATTGCATGTATGTTCTTTTCCCTAACAACAACTGGAGTCACTGCATGTGTGTTCTTTTCACATACCACATATGGATCCACCAGTGTCATTGAAATGTGTGTTCTCTTCAGAGACCACACATGGATCCACCAGTGTCATTGCGTGTATGTTCTTTTCCCTAACAACAACTAGGGTCACTGCATGTGTGTTGTTTTCACATACCACATATGGATCCACCAGTGTCATTGCATGTGTGCTCTTTTCACAATCCACCTATGGATCCGCCAGTGTCATTACATGTGTGTTATTTTTACTAACAACAACTAGAGTCATTTCATGACTGTTCTTCTCACATACCACATATGGATCCACCAGTGTCATTGCATGTGTACTCTTTTTACTAACAACAACCAGAGTCAATGCATGTGTGTTCTTTTCACATACCACATATGGATCCACTAGTGTCATTGAAATGTGTGTTCTCTTCAGAGACCATGCATGGATCCACCAGTGTCATTGCATGTGTGTTATTTTCACTAACAACAACCAGATTCATTGCATGTGTGTTCTTTTTACTAAAAAACAACCAGAGTCATTGAAATGTGTGATCTTTTCACAATCCACCTATGGATCCACAAGTGTCATTGCATGTGTGTTCTTTTTAGTAACAACAACCAGAGTCATTGAAATGTGTGTTCTTTTCACATACCACGTATGGATCCACTAGTGTCATTGCATGTGTGTTCTTTTTACTAACAACAACCAGAATCATTGCATGTGTGTTCTTTTCACATACCACATATGGATCCACCAGTGTCATTGAAATGTGTGTTCTCTTCAGAGACCACACATGGATCCACCAGTGTCATTGCATGTATGTTGTTTTCACTAACAACAACTGGAGTCATTGCATGTGTGTTCTTTTCACATACCACATATGGATCCACCAGTGTCATTGCATGTGTGCTCTTTTCACAGTCCACCTATGGATCCACCAGTGTCATTGCATGTGTGTTCTTTTTAGTAACAACAACCAGAGTCATTGAAATGTGTGTTATTTTCACATACCACCTACGGATCCACCAGTGTCATTGCATGTGTGTTCTTGTTAGTAACAACAACCAGAATCATTGCATGTGTGTTCTTGTTAGTAACAACAACCAGAATCATTGCATGTGTGTTCTTTTCACATACCACATATGGATCCACCAGTGTCATTGAAATGTGTGTTCTCTTCAGTGACCACACATGGATCCACCAGTGTCATTGCATGTATGTTCTTTTCCCTAACAACAACTAGAGTCACTGCATGTGTGTTGTTTTCACATACCACATATGGATCCACCAGTGTCATTGCATGTGTGCTCTTTTCACAATCCACCTATGGATCCGCCAGTGTCATTGCATGTGTGTTCTTTTTACTAACAACAACTAGAGTCATTTCATGACTGTTCTTCTCACATACCACATATGGATCCACCAGTGTCATTGCATGTGTGCTCTTTTTACTAACAACAACCAGAGTCAATGCATGTGTGTTCTTTTCACATACCACATATGGATCCACTAGTGTCATTGAAATGTGTGTTCTCTTCAGAGACCATGCATGGATCCACCAGTGTCATTGCATGTGTGTTATTTTCACTAACAACAACCAGAGTCATTGCATGTGTGTTCTTTTTACTAAAAAAAACCAGAGTCATTGAAATGTGTGCTCTTTTCACAATCCACCTATGGATCCACCAGTGTCATTGCATGTGTGTTCTTTTTAGTAAGAACAACCAGAGTCATTGAAATGTGTGTTCTTTTCACATACCACCTATGGATCCACTAGTGTCATTGCATGTGTGTTCTTTTTACTAACAACAACCAGAATCATTGCATGTGTGTTCTTTTCACATACCACATATGGATCCACCAGTGTCATTGAAATGTGTGTTCTCTTCAGAGACCACACATGGATCCACCAGTGTCATTGCATGTATGTTCTTTTCACTAACAACAACTGGAGTCATTGCATGTGTGTTCTTTTCACATACCACATATGGATCCACCAGTGTCATTGCATGTGTGCTCTTTTCACAGTCCACCTATGGATCCACCAGTGTCATTGCATGTGTGTTCTTTTTAGTAACAACAACCAGAGTCATTGAAATGTGTGTTATTTTCACATACCACCTATGGATCCACCAGTGTCATTGCATGTGTGTTCTTGTTAGTAACAACAACCTGAATCATTGCATGTGTGTTCTTTTCACATACCACATATGGATCCACTAGTGTCATTGAATTGTGTGTTCTCTTCAGAGACCACACATGGATCCACCAGTGTCATTGCATGTATGTTCCTTTCAGTAACAACAAGTGGAGTCATTGCATGTGTGTTCTTTTCACATACCCCATATTGATCCACCAGTGTCATTGCATGTGTGCTCTTTTCACAATCCACCTATGGATCCACCAGTGTCATTACATGTGTGTTCTTTTTAGTAACAACAACCAGATTCATTGAAATGTGTGTTCTTTTCACATACCACCTATGGATCCATCAGTGTCATTGCACGTGTGTTCTTTTTAGTAACAACAACCGGAGTCATTGCATGTGTGTTCTTTTCACATACCACATATGGATCCACTAGTGTCATTGAAATGTGTGTTCTATTTAGAGACCACACGTGGATCCACCAGTGTCATTGCATGTATGTTCTTTTCACTAACAACAACTGGAGTTATTGCTTGTGTGTTCTTTTCACATACCACATATGGATCCACCAGTATCATTGCATGTGTGCTCTTTTCACAATCCACCCATGGATCCACTAGTGTCATTGCATGTGTGTTCTTTTTACTAACAATAACTGGAGTCATTTCATGACTGTTCTTCTCACATACCACATATGGATCCACCAGTGTCATTGCATGTGTGTTCTTTTCACAATCCACCTATAGATCCACCAGTGTCATTGCATGTGTGTTCTTTTCACTAACAACAACTAGGGTCATTGCATGTGTGTTCTTTTCACATACGACATATGGATCCACCAGTGTCATTGCATGTGTGATCTTTTCACAATCCACCTATGGATCCACTAGTGTCATTGCATGTGTGTTCTTTTTACTAACAACAACCAGAGTCATTGAAATGTGTGTTCTTTTCACATACCACCTATGGATCCACCAGTGTCATTGCATGTGTGTTCTTTTTAGTAACAACAACTAGAGTCATTGCATGTGTGTTCATTTCACATACCACATATGGATCCACCAGTGCCATTGAAATGTGTGTTCTCTTCAGAGACCACACATGGATCCACCAGTGTCATTGCATGTATGTTCTTTCCCTAACAACAACTGGAGTCACTGCATGTGTGTTCTTTTCACATACCACATATGGATCCACCAGTGTCATTGCATGTGTGCTCTTTTCACAATCCACCTATGGATCCGCCAGTGTCATTGCATGTGTGTTCTTTTTACTAACAACAACTAGAGTCATTTCATGACTGTTCTTCTCACATACCACATATGGATCCACCAGTGTCATTGCATGTGTGCTCTTTTTACTAACAACAACCAGAGTCAATGCATGTGTGTTCTTTTCACATACCACATATGGATCCACTAGTGTCATTGAAATGTGTGTTCTCTTCAGAGACCACACATGGATCCACCAGTGTCATTGCATGTGTGTTATTTTCACTAACAACAACCAGAGTCATTGCATGGGTGTTCTTTTTACTAAAAAACAACCAGAGTCATTGAAACGTGTGCTCTTTTCACAATCCACCTATGGATCCACCAGTGTCATTGCATGTGTGTTCTTTTTAGTAACAACAACCAGAGTCATTGAAATGTGTGTTCTTTTCACATACCACCTATGGATCCACTAGTGTCATTGCATGTGTGTTCTTTTTAGTAACAACAACCAGAATCATTGCATGTGTGTTATTTTCACATACCACATATGGATCCACCAGTGTCATTGAAATGTGTGTTCTCTTCAGAGACCACACATGGATCCACCAGTGTCATTGCATGTATGTTCTTTTCACTAACAACAACTGGAGTCATTGCATGTGTGTTCTTTTCACATACCACATATGGATCCACGAGTGTCATTGCATGTGTGCTCTTTTCACTGTCCACCTATGGATCCACCAGTGTCATTGCATGTGTGTTCTTTTTAGTAACAACAACCAGAGTCATTGAAATGTGTGTTATTTTCACATACCACCTATGGATCCACCAGTGTCATTGCATGTGTGTTCTTGTTAGTAACAACAACCAGAATCATTGCATGTGTGTTCTTTTCACATACCACATATGGATCCACTAGTGTCATTGAATTGTGTGTTCTCTTCAGAGACCACACATGGATCCACCAGTGTCATTGCATGTATGTTCCTTTCAGTAACAACAAGTGGAGTCATTGCATGTGTGTTCTTTTCACAAACCCCATATTGATCCACCAGTGTCATTGCATGTGTGCTCTTTTCACAATCCACCTATGGATCCACCAGTGTCATTACATGTGTGTTCTTTTTAGTAACAACAACCAGATTCATTGAAATGTGTGTTCTTTTCACATACCACCTATGGATCCACCAGTGTCATTGCACGTGTGTTCTTTTTAGTAACAACAACCAGAGTCATTGCATGTGTGTTATTTTCACATACCACATATGGATCCACTAGTGTCATTGAAATGTGTGTTCTCTTTAGAGACCACACATGGATCCACCAGTGTCATTGCATGTATGTTCTTTTCACTAACAACAACTGGAGTTATTGCTTGTGTGTTCTTTTCACATACCACATATGGATCCACCAGTATCATTGCATGAGTGCTCTTTTCAAAATCCACCCATGGATCCACTAGTGTCATTGCATGTGTGTTCTTTTTACTAACAACAACTGGAGTCATTTCATGACTGTTCTTCTCACATACCACATATGGATCCACCAGTGTCATTGCATGTGTGTTCTTTTAACAATCCACCTATAGATCCACCAGTGTCATTGCATGTGTGTTCTTTTCACTAACAACAACTAGGGTCATTGCATGTGTGTTCTTTTCACATACGACATATGGATCCACCAGTGTCATTGCATGTGTGCTCTTTTCACAATCCACCTATGGATCCACCAGTGTCATTGCATGTGTGTTCTTTTTACTAACAACAACCAGAGTCATTGAAATGTGTGTTCTTTTCACATACCACCTATGGATCCACCAGTGTCATTGCATGTGTGTTCTTTTTAGTAACAACAACTAGAGTCATTGCATGTGTGTTCATTTCACATACCACATATGGATCCACCAGTGTCATTGAAATGTGTGTTCTCTTCAGAGACCACACATGGATCCACCAGTGTCATTGCATGTATGTTCTTTTCACTAACAACAACTGGAGTCATTGCATGTGTGTTCTTTTCACAGACCACATATAGATCCACCAGTGTCATTGCATGTGTGCTCTTTTCACAATCCACCTATGGATCCACCAGTATCATTGCATTTATATTCTTTTCACTAACAACAATTGGAGTCACTGCATGTGTGTTCTTTTCACATACCACATATGGATCCACCAGTGTCATTGCATGTGTGCTCTTTTCACAATCCACCTATGGATCCACCAGTGTCATTGCATGTGTGTTCTTTTTAGTAACAACAACCAGAGTCATTGAAATGTGTGTGCTTTTCACATACCACCTATGGATCCACCAGTGTCAGTGCATGTGTGTTCTTTTTAGTAACAGCAACCAGAGTCATTGCATGTGTGTTCTTTCCACATACCACATATGGATCCACCAGTGTCATTGAAATGTGTGTTCTCTTCAAAGACCACACATGGATCCACCGGTGTCATTGCATGTATGTTCTTTTCACTAACAACAACTTGAGTCATTGCATGTGTGTTCTTTTCACATACCACATATGGATATACCAGTGTCATTGCATGCATGCTCTTTTCACAATCCACCTATGGATCCACCGGTGTCATTGCATGTGTGTTCTTTTTACTAACAACAACCAGAGTCATTGAAATGTGTGTTCTTTTCACATACCACCTATGGATCCACCAGTGTCATTGCATGTGTGTTCTTTTTAGTAACAACAAGCAGAGTCATTGCATGTGTGTTCTTTTCACATACCACATATGGATCCACTAGTGTCATTGAAATCTGTGTTCTCTTTAGATACCACACATGGATCCACCAGTGTCATTGCATGTGTGCTCTTTTCACAATCCACCTATGGATCCACCAGTGTCATTGCATGTGTGTTCTTTTTACTAACAACAACTAGAGTCATTTCATGACTGTTCTTTTCACATACCACATATGGATCCACCAGTGTCATTGCATGTGTGTTCTCTTCACAATCCACACATGGATCCACCAGTGTCATTGCATGTGTGCTTTTTTACTAACAACAACCAGAGTCATTACATGTGTGTTCTCTTCAGAGACCACACATGGATCCACCAGTGTCATTGCATGTGTGTTCTTTTTACTAACAACAACCAGAGTCATTGAAATGTGTGCTCTTTTCAAAATCCACCTTTGGACCCACTAGTGCCATTGCATGTGTGTTCTTTTTACTAACAACAACTGAGTCATTCAAATGTGTGTTCTTTTCACACACCACATATGGATCCAGTAGTGTCATTGAAATGTGTGTTCTTTTTAGAGACCACACATGGATCCACCAGTGACATTGCATGTGTGTTCTTTTTAGTAACAACAACTAGAATCATTGAAATGTGTGTTCTTTTCACATACCACCTATGGATCCACCAGTGTCATTGGATGTGTGTTCTTTTTAGTAACAACAACTACAGTCATTGCATGTGTGTTCTTTTCACATACCACATATGGATCCACCAGTGTCATTGAAATGTGTGTTCTCTTCAGCGACCACGCATGGATCCACCAGTGTCATTGCATGTGTGTTCTTTTCACTAACAACAACTGGAGTCATTGCATGTGTGTTCTTTTCACGTACAAAATATGGATCCACCAGTGTCATTGCATGTGTGCTCTTTTCACAATCCACCCGTGGATCAACCAGTGTCATTGCATGTGTGTTCTTTTTAGTAACAACAACCAGAGTCATTGAAATGTGTGTTCTTTTCACATACTACCTATGGATCCACCAGTGTTATTGCATGTGTGTTCTTTTTAGTAACAACAACCAGAGTCATTCATGTGTGTTCTTTTCACATACCATATATGGATCCACCAGTGTCATTGAAATGTGTGTTCTCTTCAGAGACCACACATGGATCCACCAGTGTCATTGCATGTATGTTCTTTTCCCTAACAACAACTGGAGTCACTGCATGTGTGTTCTTTTCACATACCACATATGGATCCGCCAGTGTCATTGCATGTGTGCTCTTTTCACAATCCACCTATGGATCCGCCAGTGTCATTGCATGTGTGTTCATTTTCCTAACAACAACTAGAGTCATTTCATGATTGTTCTTCTCACATACCACATATGGATCCACCAGTGTCATTGCATGTGTGCTCTTTTTACTAACAACAACCAGAGTCAATGCATGTGTGTTCTTTTCACATACCACATATGGATCCACTAGTGTCATTAAAATGTGTGTTCTCTTCAGAGACCACGCATGGATCCACCAGTGTCATTGCATGTGTGTTATTTTCACTAACAACAACCAGAGTCATTGCATGTGTGTTCTTTTTACTAAAAAACAACCAGAGTCATTGAAATGTGTGCTCTTTTCACAATCCACCTATGGATCCACCAGTGTCATTGCATGTGTGTTCTTTTTAGTAACAACAACTAGAGTCATTGAAATGTGTGTTCTTTTCACATACCACCTATGGATCCACTAGGGTCATTGCATGTGTGTTCTTTTTAGTAAAAACAACCAGAATCATTGCATGTGTGTTCTTTTCACATACCACATATGGATCCACCAGTGTCATTGAAATGTGTGTTCTCTCCAGAGACCACACATGGATCCACCAGTGTCATTGCATGTATGTTCTTTTCACTAACAACAACTGGAGTCATTGCATGTGTGTTCTTTGCACATACCACATATGGATCCACCAGTGTCATTGCATGTGTGCTCTTTTCACAATCCACCTATGGATCCACCAGTATCATTGCATGTGTGTTCTTTTTAGTAACAACCACCAGAGTCATTGAAATGTGTGTTATTTTCACATACCACCTATGGATCCACAAGTGTCATTGCATGTGTGTTCTTGTTAGTAACAACAACCAGAATCATTGCATGTGTGTTCTTTTCACATACCACATATGGATCCACTATTGTCATTGAATTGTGTGTTCTCTTTAGAGACCACACATGGATCCACCAGTGTCATTGCATGTATGTTCCTTTCAGTAACAACAAGCGGAGTCATTGCATGTGTGTTCTTTTCACATACCCCATATTGATCCACCAGTGTCATTGCATGTGTGCTCTTTTCACAATCCACCTATGGATCCACCAGTGTCATTACATGTGTGTTCTTTTTAGTAACAACAACCAGATTCATTGAAATGTGTGTTCTTTTCACATACCACCTATGGATCCACCAGTGTCATTGCATGTGTGTTCTTTTTAGTAACAACAACCAGATTCATTGCATGTGTGTTCTTTTCACATACCACATATGGATCCACTAGTGTCATTGAAATGTGTGTTCTCTTCAGAGACCACACATGGATCCACCAGTGTCATTGCATGTATGTTCTTTTCACTAACAACAACTGGAGTTATTGCTTGTGTGTTCTTTTCACATACCACATATGGATCCACCAGTATCATTGCATGTGTGCTCTTTTCACAATCCACCCATGGATCCACTAGTGTCATTGCATGTGTGTTCTTTTTACTAACAATAACTGGAGTCATTTCATGACTGTTCTTCTCACATACCACATATGGATCCACCAGTGTCATTGCATGTGTGTTCTTTTCACATACCACCTATGGATCCACTAGTGTCATTGCATGTGTGTTATTTTTAGTAACAACAACCAGAATCATTGCATGTGTGTTCTTTTCACATACCACATATGGATCCACCAGTGTCATTGAAATGTGTGTTCTCTTCAGAGACCACACATGGATCCACCAGTGTCATTGCATGTATGTTCTTTTCACTAACAACAACTGGAGTCATTGCATGTGTGTTCTTTTCACATACCACATATGGATCCACCAGTGTCATTGCATGTGTGCTCTTTTCACTGTCCACCTATGGATCCACCAGTGTCATTGCATGTGTGTTCTTTTTAGTAACAACAACCAGAGTCATTGAAATGTGTGTTATTTTCACATACCACCTATGGATCCACCAGTGTCATTGCATGTGTGTTCTTGTTAGTAACAACAACCAGAATCATTGCATGTGTGTTCTTTTCACATACCACATATGGATCCACTAGTGTCATTGAATTGTGTGTTCTCTTCAGAGACCACACATGGATCCACCAGTGTCATTGCATGTATGTTCCTTTCAGTAACAACAAGTGGAGTCATTGCATGTGTGTTCTTTTCACAAACCCCATATTGATCCACCGGTGTCATTGCATGTGTGCTCTTTTCACAATCCACCTATGGATCCACCAGTGTCATTACATGTGTGTTCTTTTTAGTAACAACAACCAGATTCATTGAAATGTGTGTTCTTTTCACATACCACCTATGGATCCACCAGTGTCATTGCACGTGTGTTCTTTTTAGTAACAACAACCAGAGTCATTGCATGTGTGTTATTTTCACATACCACATATGGATCCACTAGTGTCATTGAAATGTGTGTTCTCTTTAGAGACCACACATGGATCCACCAGTGTCATTGCATGTATGTTCTTTTCACTAACAACAACTGGAGTTATTGCTTGTGTGTTCTTTTCACATACCACATATGGATCCACCAGTATCATTGCATGAGTGCTCTTTTCACAATCCACCCATGGATCCACTAGTGTCATTGCATGTGTGTTCTTTTTACTAACAACAACTGGAGTCATTTCATGACTGTTCTTCTCACATACCACATATGGATCCACCAGTGTCATTGCATGTGTGTTCTTTTAACAATCCACCTATAGATCCACCAGTGTCATTGCATGTGTGTTCTTTTCACTAACAACAACTAGGGTCATTGCATGTGTGTTCTTTTCACATACGACATATGGATCCACCAGTGTCATTGCATGTATGCTCTTTTCACAATCCACCTATGGATCCACCAGTGTCATTGCATGTGTGTTCTTTTTACTAACAACAACCAGAGTCATTGAAATGTGTGTTCTTTTCACATACCACCTATGGATCCACCAGTGTCATTGCATGTGTGTTCTTTTTAGTAACAACAACTAGAGTCATTGCATGTGTGTTCATTTCACATACCACATATGGATCCACCAGTGTCATTGAAATGTGTGTTCTCTTCAGAGACCACACATGGATCCACCAGTGTCATTGCATGTATGTTCTTTTCACTAACAACAACTGGAGTCATTGCATGTGTGTTCTTTTCACAGACCACATATAGATCCACCAGTGTCATTGCATGTGTGCTCTTTTCACAATCCACCTATGGATCCACCAGTGTCATTGCATTTATATTCTTTTCACTAACAACAATTGGAGTCACTGCATGTGTGTTCTTTTCACATACCACATATGGATCCACCAGTGTCATTGCATGTGTGCTCTTTTCACAATCCACCTATAGATCCACCAGTGTCATTGCATGTGTGTTCTTTTTAGTAACAACAACCAGAGTCATTGAAATGTGTGTGCTTTTCACATGCCACCTATGGATCCACCAGTGTCAGTGCATGTGTGTTCTTTTTAGTAACAGCAACCAGAGTCATTGCATGTGTGTTCTTTCCACATACCACATATGGATCCACCAGTGTCATTGAAATGTGTGTTCTCTTTAAAGACCACACATGGATCCACCGGTGTCATTGCATGTATGTTCTTTTCACTAACAACAACTTGAGTCATTGCATGTGTGTTCTTTTCACATACCACATATGGATATACCAGTGTCATTGCATGCATGCTCTTTTCACAATCCACCTATGGATCCACCGGTGTCATTGCATGTGTGTTCTTTTTACTAACAACAACCAGAGTCATTGAAATGTGTGTTCTTTTCACATACCACCTATGGATCCACCAGTGTCATTGCATGTGTGTTCTTTTTAGTAACAACAAGCAGAGTCATTGCATGTGTGTTCTTTTCACATACCACATATGGATCCACTAGTGTCATTGAAATCTGTGTTCTCTTTAGAGACCACACATGGATCCACCAGTGTCATTGCATGTGTGCTCTTTTCACAATCCACCTATGGATCCACCAGTGTCATTGCATGTGTGTTCTTTTTACTAACAACAACTGGAGTCATTTCATGACTGTTCTTTTCACATACCACATATGGATCCACCAGTGTCATTGCATGTGTGTTCTCTTCACAATCCACACATGGATCCACCAGTGTCATTGCATGTGTGCTTTTTTACTAACAACAACCAGAGTCATTACATGTGTGTTCTCTTCAGAGACCACACATGGATCCACCAGTGTCATTGCATGTGTGTTCTTTTAACTAACAACAACCAGAGTCATTGAAATGTGTGCTCTTTTCAAAATCCACCTTTGGACCCACTAGTGCCATTGCATGTGTGTTCTTTTTACTAACAACAACTGAGTCATTCAAATGTGTGTTCTTTTCACACACCACATATGGATCCAGTAGTGTCATTGAAATGTGTGTTCTTTTTAGAGACCACACATGGATCCACCAGTGACATTGCATGTGTGTTCTTTTTAGTAACAACAACTAGAGTCATTGAAATGTGTGTTCTTTTCACATACCACCTATGGATCCACCAGTGTCATTGGATGTGTGTTCTTTTTAGTAACAACAACTACAGTCATTGCATGTGTGTTCTTTTCACATACCACATATGGATCCACCAGTGTCATTGAAATGTGTGTTCTCTTCAGAGACCACGCATGGATCCACCAGTGTCATTGCATGTGTGTTCTTTTCACTAACAACAACTGGAGTCATTGCATGTGTGTTCTTTTCACGTACCACATATGGATCCACCAGTGTCATTGCATGTGTGCTCTTTTCACAATCCACCCGTGGATCAACCAGTGTCATTGCATGTGTGTTCTTTTTAGTAACAACAACCAGAGTCATTGAAATGTGTGTTCTTTTCACATACTACCTATGGATCCACCAGTGTTATTGCATGTGTGTTCTTTTTAGTAACAACAACCAGAGTCATTCATGTGTGTTCTTTTCACATACCATATATGGATCCACCAGTGTCATTGAAATGTGTGTTCTCTTCAGAGACCACACATGGATCCACCAGTGTCATTGCATGTATGTTCTTTTCCCTAACAACAACTGGAGTCACTGCATGTGTGTTCTTTTCACATACCACATATGGATCCGCCAGTGTCATTGCATGTGTGCTCTTTTCACAATCCACCTATGGATCCGCCAGTGTCATTGCATGTGTGTTCATTTTCCTAACAACAACTAGAGTCATTTCATGATTGTTCTTCTCACATACCACATATGGATCCACCAGTGTCATTGCATGTGTGCTCTTTTTACTAACAACAACCAGAGTCAATGCATGTGTGTTCTTTTCACATACCACATATGGATCCACTAGTGTCATTAAAATGTGTGTTCTCTTCAGAGACCACGCATGGATCCACCAGTGTCATTGCATGTGTGTTATTTTCACTAACAACAACCAGAGTCATTGCATGTGTGTTCTTTTTACTAAAAAACAACCAGAGTCATTGAAATGTGTGCTCTTTTCACAATCCACCTATGGATCCACTAGTGTCATTGCATGTGTGTTCTTTTTAGTAACAACAACTAGAGTCATTGAAATGTGTGTTCTTTTCACATACCACCTATGGATCCACTAGGGTCATTGGATGTGTGTTCTTTTTAGTAAAAACAACCAGAATCATTGCATGTGTGTTCTTTTCACATACCACATATGGATCCACCAGTGTCATTGAAATGTGTGTTCTCTCCAGAGACCACACATGGATCCACCAGTGTCATTGCATGTATGTTCTTTTCACTAACAACAACTGGAGTCATTGCATGTGTGTTCTTTGCACATACCACATATGGATCCACCAGTGTCATTGCATGTGTGCTCTTTTCACAATCCACCTATGGATCCACCAGTGTCATTGCATGTGTGTTCTTTTTAGTAACAACCACCAGAGTCATTGAAATGTGTGTTATTTTCACATACCACCTATGGATCCACAAGTGTCATTGCATGTGTGTTCTTGTTAGTAACAACAACCAGAATCATTGCATGTGTGTTCTTTTCACATACCACATATGGATCCACTATTGTCATTGAATTGTGTGTTCTCTTTAGAGACCACACATGGATCCACCAGTGTCATTGCATGTATGTTCCTTTCAGTAACAACAAGCGGAGTCATTGCATGTGTGTTCTTTTCACATACCCCATATTGATCCACCAGTGTCATTGCATGTGTGCTCTTTTCACAATCCACCTATGGATCCACCAGTGTCATTACATGTGTGTTCTTTTTAGTAACAACAACCAGATTCATTGAAATGTGTGTTCTTTTCACATACCACCTATGGATCCATCAGTGTCATTGCACGTGTGTTCTTTTTAGTAACAACAACCGGAGTCATTGCATGTGTGTTCTTTTCACATACCACATATGGATCCACTAGTGTCATTGAAATGTGTGTTCTCTTCAGAGACCACACATGGATCCACCAGTGTCATTGCATGTATGTTCTTTTCACTAACAACAACTGGAGTTATTGCTTGTGTGTTCTTTTCACATACCACATATGGATCCACCAGTGTCATTGCATGTGTGCTCTTTTCACAATCCACCCATGGATCCACTAGTGTCATTGCATGTGTGTTCTTTTTACTAACAACAACCGGAGTCATTTCATGACTGTTCTTCTCACATACCACAAATGGATCCACCAGTGTCATTGCATGTGTGTTCATTTCACAATCCACCTATAGATCCACCAGTGTCATTGCATGTGTCTTATTTTCACTAACAACAACTAGGATCATTGCATGTGTGTTCTTTTCCCATACGACATATGGATCCACCAGTGTCATTGCAAGTGTGCTCTTTTCATAATCCACCTATGGATCCACCAGTGTCATTGCATGTGTGTTCTTTTTAGTAACAACAACCAGAGTCATTGAAATGTGTGTTCTTTTCACATACCACCTATGGATCCACCAGTGTGATTGCATGTGTATTCTTTTTACTAACAACAACCAGAGTCATTGCATGTGTGTTCTTTTCACATACCACATATGGATCCACCAGTGTCATTGAAATGTGTGTTCTCTTCAGAGACCACACATGGATCCACCAGTGTCATTGCATGTATGTTCTTTTCACTAACAACAACTGGAGTCATTGCATGTGTGTTCTTTTCACAGACCACATATGGATCCACCAGTGTCATTGCATGTGTGCTCTTTTCACAATCCACCTATGGATCCGCCAGTGTCATTGCATGTGTGTTCTTTTTAATAACAACAACTGGAGTCATTTCATGACTGTTTTTCTCACATACCACATATGGATCCACTAGTGTCATTGCATGTGTGCTCTTTTTACTAACAACAACCAGAGTCATTGCATGTGTAATTTCTTCAGAGACCATACATGGATCCACCAGTGTCATTGCATGTGTGTTCTTTTTACTAAAAAACAACCAGAGTCATTGAAATGTGTGTTCTTTTCACATACCACCTATGGATCCACTAGTGTCATTCCATGTGTGTTCTTTTTAGTAACCACAACCAGAATCATTGCATGTGTGTTCTTTTCACATACCACATTCGGATCCACCAGTGTCATTGAAATGTGTGTTCTCTTCAAAGACCACACATGGATCCACCAGTGTCATTGCATGTATGTTCTTTTCACTAACAACTGGAGTCATTGCATGTGTGTTCTTTTCACATACCACATATGGATCCACCAGTGTCATTGCATGTGTCCTCTTTTCACAATCCACCTATGGATCCACCAGTGTCATTGCATGTGTGTTCTTTTTAGTAACAACAACCAGAGTCATTGAAATGTGTGTTATTTTCACATACCACCTATGGATCCACCAGTGTCATTGCATGTGTGTTCTTGTTAGTAACAACAACCAGAATCATTGCATGTGTGTTCTTTTCACATACCACATATGGATCCACTAGTGTCATTGAATTGTGTGTTTTCTTTAGAGACCACACATGGATCCACCAGTGTCATTGCATGTATGTTCTTTTCAGTAACAACAAGTGGAGTCATTGCATGTGTGTTCTTTTCACATACCCCATATGGATCCACCAGTGTAATTGCATGTGTGCTCTTTTCACAATCCACCTATGGATCCACCAGTGTCATTACATGTGTGTTCTTTTTAGTAACAACAACTAGAGTCATTGAAATGTGTGTTCTTTTCACATACCACCTATGGATCCACTAGTGTCATTGCATGTGTGTTCTTTTTAGTAACAACAACCAGAGTCATTGCATGTGTGTTC
Organism: Avena sativa; assembly: GCA_916181665.1. Taxonomy (NCBI): domain Eukaryota; kingdom Viridiplantae; phylum Streptophyta; class Magnoliopsida; order Poales; family Poaceae; genus Avena; species Avena sativa. The sequence continues at coordinate 532,611,296 of OV702289.1, read as the reverse complement.
TTTTCACATACCACATATGGATCCACTAGTGTCATTGAAATGTGTGTTCTCTTCAGAGACCACACATGGATCCACCAGTGTCATTGCATGTATGTTCTTTTCACTAACAACAACTGGAGTCATTGCTTGTGTGTTCTTTTCACATACCACATATGGATCCACCAGTGTCATTGCATGTGTGCTCTTTTCACAATCCACTTATGGATCCACTAGTGTCATTGCATGTGTGTTCTTTTAACTAACAACAACTGGAGTCATTTCATGACTGTTCTTCTCACATACCACATATGGATCCACCAGTGTCATTGCATGTGTGTTCTTTTCACAATCCACCTATAGCTCCACCAGTATCATTGCATGTGTGTTCTTTTCACTAACAACAACTAGGGTCATTGCATGTGTGTTCTTTTCACATACGACATATGGATCCACCAGTGTCATTGGATGTGTGCTCTTTTCACAATCCACCTATGGATCCACCAGTGTCATTGCATGTGTGTTCTTTTTAGTAACAACAACCAGAGTCATTGAAATGTGTGTTCTTTTCACATACCACCTATGGATCCTCCAGTGTCATTGCATGTGTCTTATTTTTACTAACAACAACCAGAGTCATTGCATGTGTGTTCTTTTCACATACCACATATGGATCCACCAGTGTCATTGAAATGTGTGTTCTCTTCAGAGACCACACATGGATCCACCAGTGTCATTGCATGTATGTTCTTTTCACTAACAACAAATGGAGTCATTGCATGTGTGTTCTTTTCACAGACCACATATGGATCCACCAGTGTCATTGCATGTGTGCTCTTTTCACAATCCACCTATGGATCCACCAGTGTCATTGCATATCTGTTCTTTTTACTAACAACAACTGGAGTCATTTAATGACTATTTTTCCCACATAGCACATATGGATCCACCAGTGTCATTGCATGTGTGTTCTTTTTACTAAAAACAACCAGAGTCATTGAAATGTGTGCTCTTTTCACAATCCACCTATGCATCCACCAGTGTCATTGCATGTGTGTTCTTTTTAGTAACAACAACCAGAGTCATTGAAATGTGTGTTCTTTTCACATACCACCTATGGATCCACTAGTGTCATTGCATGTGTGTTCTTTTGAGTAAAAACAACCAGAATAATTGCATGTGTGTTCTTTTGACATACCACATATGGATCCACCAGTGTCATTGAAATGTGTGTTCTCTTGAGAGACCACACATGGATCCACCAGTGTCATTGCACACATGTTCTTTTCACTAACAACAACGGGAGTCATTGCGTGTGTGTTCTTTTTCAGATATACCACATATGGATCCACTAGTGTCATTGCATGTGTGCTCTTTTCACAATCCACCTATGGATCCACCAGTGTCATTGCATGTGTGTTCTTTTTAGTAACAACCACCAGAGTCATTGAAATGTGTGTTATTTTCACATACCACCTATGGATCCACAAGTGTCATTGCATGTGTGTTCTTGTTAGTAACAACAACCAGAATCATTGCATGTGTGTTCTTTTTACTAAAAAACAACCAGAGTCATTGAAACGTGTGCTCTTTTCACAATCCACCTATGGATCCACCAGTGTCATTGCATGTGTGTTCTTTTTAGTAACAACAACCAGAGTCATTGAAATGTTTGTTCTTTTCACATACCACCTATGGATCCACTAGTGTCATTGCATGTGTGTTCTTTTTAGTAACAACAACCAGAATCATTGCATGTGTGTTCTTTTCACATACCACATATGGATCCACCAGTGTCATTGAAATGTGTGTTCTCTGCAGAGACCACACATGGATCCACCAGTGTCATTGCATGTATGTTCTTTTCACTAACAACAACTGGAGTCATTGCATGTGTGTTCTTTTCACATACCACATATGGATCCACCAGTGTCATTGCATGTGTGCTCTTTTCACAATCCACCTATGGATCCACCAGCGTCATTGCATGTGTGTTCTTTTTAGTAACAACAACCAGAGTCATTGAAATGTGTGTTATTTTCGCATACCACCTATGGATCCACCTGTGTCATTGCATGTTTGTTCTTGTTAGTAACAACAACCAGAATCATTGCATGTGTGTTCTTTTCACATACCACATATGGATCCACCAGTGTCATTGAAATGTGTGTTCTCTTCAGAGACCACATATGGATCCACCAATGTCATTGCATGTATGTTCTTTTCACTAACAACAACTGGAGTCATTGCATGTGTGTTCTTTTCACATACCACATATGGATCCACCAGTGTCATTGCATGTGTGCTCTTTTCACAATCCACCTATGGATCCACCAGTGTCATTGCATGTGTGTTCTTTTTAGTAACAACAACCAGAGTCATTGAAATGTGTGTTATTTTCACATACCACTATGGATCCACCAGTGTCATTGCATGTGTGTTCTTTTTAGTAACAACAACCAGAGTCATTGCATGTGTGTTCTTTTCACATACCACATATGGATCCACTAGTGTCATTGAAATGTGTGTTCTCTTTAGAGACCACACATGGATCCACTAGTGTCATTGCATGTATGTTCTTTTCACTAACGACAACTGGAGTCATTGCTTGTGTGTTCTTTTCACATACCACATATGGATCCACCAGTATCATTGCATGTGCGCTCTTTTCACAATCCACCTATGGATCCACTAGTGTCATTGCATGTGTGTTCTTTTTTCTAACAACAACTGGAGTCATTTCATGACTATTCTTCACACATACCACATATGGATCCACCAATGTCATTGCATGTGTGTTCTTTTTACTAACAACAACCAGAGTTATTGAAATGTGTGCTCTTTTCACAATCCACCTTTGGATCCACTAGTGTCATTGCATGTGTGTTCTTTTTACTAACAACAACCGAGTCATTGAAATGTGTGTTCTTTTCACATACCACATATGGATCCACTAGTGTCATTGAAATGTGTGTTCTTTTTAGAGACCACACATAGAACCACCAGTGTCATTGCATGTGTGTTCTTTTCACTAACAACAACCAGAGTTATTGCATGAGTGTTCTTTTCACATACCACATATGGATCCACCAGTGTCATTGAAATGTGTGTTCTCTTCAGAGACCACATCTGGATCCACCAGTGTCATTGCATGTATGTTCTTTTCACTAACAACAACTGGAGTCATTGCATGTGTGTTCTTTTCACATACCACATATGGATCCACCAGTGTCATTGCATGTGTGCTCTTTTCACAATCCACCTATGGATCCACCAGTGTCATTGCATGTGTGTTCTTTTTAGTAACAACAACCAGAGTCATTGAAATGTGTGTTATTTTCACATACCACCTATGGATCCACCAGTGTCATTGCATGTGTGTTCTTTTTAGTAACAACAACCAGAGTCATTGCATGTGTGTTCTTTTCACATACCACATATGGATCCACCAGTGTCATTGAAATGTGTGTTCTCTTCAGAGACCACACATGGATCCACTAGTGTCATTGCGTGTATGTTCTTTTCACTAACGACAACTGGAGTCATTGCTTGTGTGTTCTTTTCACATACCACATATGGATCCACCAGTGTCATTGCATGTGTGCTCTTTTCACAATCCACCTATGGATCCACTAGTGTCATTCCATGTGTGTTCTTTTTACTAACAACAACTGGAGTCATTTCATGACTGTTCTTCTCACATACCACATATGGATCCACCAATGTCATTGCATGTGTGTTCTTTTTACTAACAACAACCAGAGTTATTGAAATGTGTGCTCTTTTCACAATCCACCTTTGGATCCACCAGTGTCATTGCATGTGTGTTCTTTTTACTAACAACAACCGAGTCATTGAAATGTGTGTTCTTTTTAGAGACCACACATAGATCCACCAGTGTCATTGCATGTGTGTTCTTTTCACTAACAACAACCATAGTCATTGCATGAGTGTTCTTTTCACATACCACATATGGGTCCACCAGTGTCATTGAAATGTGTGTTCTCTTCAGAGACCACATATGGATCCACCAGTGTCATTGCATGTATGTTCTTTTCACTAACAACAACTGGAGTCATTGCATCTGTGTTCTTTTCACATACCACATATGGATCCACCAGTGTCATTGCATGTGTGCTCTTTTCACAATCCACCTATGGATCCACCAGTGTCATTGCATGTGTGTTCTTTTTAGTAACAACAACCAGAGTCATTGAAATGTGTGTTCTTTTCACATACCACATATGGATCCACCAGTGTCATTGCATGTGTGTTCTTTTTAGTAACAAAAACCAGAGTCATTGCATGTGTGTTCTTTTCACATACCACATATGGATCCACCAGTGTCATTAAAATGTGTGCTCTTCAGAGACCACACATGGATCCACTAGTGTCATTGCATGTATGTTCTTTTCACTAACAACAACTGGAGTCATTGCTTGTGTGTTCTTTTCACATACCACATATGGATCCACCAGTATCATTGCATGTGTGCTCTTTTCACAATCCACCTATGGATTCACTAGTGTCATTGCATGTGTGTTCTTTTTACTAACAACAACTAGAGTCATTTCATGACTGTTCTTCTCACATACCACATATGGATCCACCAGTGTCATTGCATGTGTGTTCTTTTTACTAACAACAACCAGAGTCATTGCATGTCTGCTCTTTTCACAATCCACCTATAGATCCACCAGTGTCATTGCATGTGTGTTCTTTTCACTAACAACAACTAGGGTCATTGCATGTGTGGTCTTTTCACATACGACATATGGATCCACCAGTGTCATTGCATGTGTGCTCTTTTCACAATCCACCTATGGATCCACCAGTGTCATTGCATGTGTGTTCTTTTTAGTAACAACAACCAGAGTCATTGAAATGTGTGTTCTTTTCACATACCACCTATGGATCCACCAGTGTCATTGCATGTGTGTTCTTTTTAGTAACAACAACCAGAATCATTGCATGTGTGTTCTTTTCACATACCACGTATGGATCCACCAGTGTCATTGAAATGTGTGTTCTCTTAAGAGACCACACATGGATCCACCAGTGTCATTGCATGTATGTTCTTTTGACTAACAACAACTGGAGTCATTGCATGTGTGTTCTTTTCACATACCTAATATGGATCCACCAGTGTCATTGCATGTGTGCTCTTTTCACAATCCACCTATGGATCCACCAGTGTCATTGCATGTGTGTTCTTTTTAGTAACAACAACCCGAGTCATTGAAATGTGTGTTCTTTTCACATACGACCTATGGATCCACCAGTGTCATTGCATGTGTGTTCTTTTTAGTAACAACAACCAGAGTCATTGCATGTGTGTTCTTTTCACATACCACATATGGATCCACCAGAGTCATTGCATGTGTGCTCTTTTCACAATCCACCTATGGATCCGCCAGTGTCATTGCATGTATGTCCTTTTCACTAACAACAAATGGAGTCATTGCTTGTGTGTTCTTTTCACATACGACATATGGATCCACCAGTGTCCTTGCATGTGTGCTCTTTTCACAATCCACCTATGGATCCACCAGTGTCATTGCATGTGTGTTCTTTTTAGTAACAACAACTGGAGTCATTTCATCACTGTTCTTCTCACATACCACATATGGATCCACCAGTGTCATTGCATGTGTGTTCTCTTCACAATCCACACATGGATCCACCAGTGTCATTGCATGTGTGATCTTTTGACTAACAACAACCAGAGTCATTGCGTGTGTGTTCTCTTCAGAGACCACACATGGATCCACCAGTGTCATTGCATGTGTGTTCTTATTACTAACATCAACCAGAGTCATTGAAATGTGTGCTCTTTTCAGAATCCACCTTTGGATCCACCAGTGTCATTGCATGTGTGTTCTTTTTACTAACGACAACTGAGTCATTGAAATGTGTGTTCTTTTCACATACCACATATGGATCCACTAGTGTGATTGAAATGTGTGTTCTTTTTAGAGACCACACATGGATCCACCAGTGTCATTGCATGTGCATGTGTGTTCTTTTTACTAACATCAACCAGAGTCATTGAAACGTGTGCTATTTTCACAATCCACCTTTGGATCCACCAGTGTCATTGCATGTGTGTTGTTTTTACTAACAACAACTGAGTCATTGAAATGTGTGTTCTTTTCACATACCATATATGGATCCACTAGTGTGATTGAAATGTGTGTTCTTTTTAGAGACCACACATGGATCCACCAGTGTCATTGCATGTGTGTTCTTTTCACTAACAACAACCAGAGTCATTGCATGTGTGTCCTTTTCACATACCACATATGGATCCACCAGAGTCATTGCATGTGTGCTCTTTTCACAATCCACCTATGGAACCGCCAGTGTCATTGCATGTATGTCCTTTTCACTAACAACAAATGGAGTCATTGCTTGTGTGTTCTTTTCACATACGACATATGGATCCACCAGTGTCCTTGCATGTGTGCTCTTTTCACAATCCACCTATGGATCCACCAGTGTCATTGCATGTGTGTTCTTTTTAGTAACAACAACTGGAGTCATTTCATGACTGTTCTTCTCACATACCACATATGGATCCACCAGTGTCATTGCATGTGTGTTCTCTTCACAATCCACACATGGATCCACCAGTGTCATTGCATGTGTGATCTTTTTACTAACAACAACCAGAGTCATTGCGTGTGTGTTCTCTTCAGAGACCACACATGGATCCACCAGTGTCATTGCATGTGTGTTCTTATTACTAACATCAACCAGAGTCATTGAAATGTGTGCTCTTTTCAGAATCCACCTTTGGATCCACCAGTGTCATTGCATGTGTGTTCTTTTTACTAACAACAACTGAGTCATTGAAATGTGTGTTCTTTTCACATACCACATATGGATCCACTAGTGTGATTGAAATGTGTGTTCTTTTTAGAGACCACACATGGATCCACCAGTGTCATTGCATGTGCATGTGTGTTCTTTTTACTAACATCAACCAGAGTCATTGTGTGCTCTTTTCACAATCCACCTTTGGATCCACCAGTGTCATTGCATGTGTGTTGTTTTTACTAACAACAACTGAGTCATTGAAATGTGTGTTCTTTTCACATACCATATATGGATCCACTAGTGTCATTGAAATGTGTGTTCTTTTTAGAGACCACACATGGATCCACCAGTGTCATTGCATGTGTGTTCTTTTCACTAACAACAACCAGAGTCATTGCATGTGTGTCCTTTTCACATACCACATATGGATCCACCAGAGTCATTGCATGTGTGCTCTTTTCACAATCCACCTATGGATCCGCCAGTGTCATTGCAAGTATGTCCTTTTCACTAACAACAAATGGAGTCATTGCTTGTGTGTTCTTTTCACATACGACATATGGATCCACCAGTGTCCTTGCATGTGTGCTCTTTTCACAATCCACCTATGGATCCACCATTTTCATTGCATGTGTGTTCTTTTTAGTAACAACAACTGGAGTCATTTCATGACTGTTCTTCTCACATACCACATATGGATCCACCAGTGTCATTGCATGTGTGTTCTCTTCAAAATCCACACATGGATCCACCAGTGTCATTGCATGTGTGATCTTTTTACTAACAACAACCAGAGTCATTGCATGTGTGTTCTCTTCAGAGACCACACATGGATCCACCAGTGTCATTGCATGTGTGTTCTTTTTCCTAACATCAACCAGAGTCATTGAAATGTGTGCTCTTTTCAGAATCCACCTTTGGATCCACCAGTGTCATTGCATGTGTGTTCTTTTTACTTACAACAACTGAGTCATTGAAATGTGTGTTCTTTTCACATACCATATATGGATCCACTAGTGTCATTGAAATGTGTGTTCTTTTTAGAGACCACACATGGATCCACCAGTGTCATTGCATGTGTGTTCTTTTCACTAACAACAACCAGAGTCATTGCATGTGTGTCCTTTTCACATACCACATATGGATCCACCAGTGTCATTGCATGTGTGTTCTTTTCACAATCCACCTATAGATCCACCAGTGTCATTGCATGTGTGTTCTTTCCACTAACAACAACCAGAGTCATTGCATGTGTGTTATTTTCACATACCACATATGGATCCACCAATGTCATTGCATGTGTGCTCTTTTCACAATCCACCTATGGATCCACCAGTTTCATTGCATGTGTGTTCTTTTTAGTAACAACAACCAGAGTCATTGAAATGTGTGTTCTTTTCACATATCACCTATGGATCCACCAGTGTCATTGCATGTGTGCTCTTTTTAGTAACAACAACCAGAATCATTGCATGTGTGTTCTTTTCACATACCACATATGGATCCACCAGTGTCATTGAAATGTGTGTTCTCTTCAGAGACCACACATGGATCCACCAGTGTCATTGCATGTATGTTCTTTTCACTAACAACAACTGGAGTCATTGCATGTATGTTCTTTTCACATACCACATATGGATACACCAGTGTCATTGCATGTGTGCTCTTTTCACAATCCACCTATGGATCCACCAGTGTCATTGCATGTGTGTTCTTTTTTGTAACAACCACCAGAGTCATTGAAATGTGTGTTCTATTCACATACCACCTATGGATCCACCAGTGTCATTGCATGTGTGTACTTTTTAGTAACAACAACCAGAATCATTGCATGTGTGTTCTTTTCACATACCACATATGGATCCACCAGTGTTATTGAAATGTGTGTTCTCTTCAAAGACCACACATGGATCCAGCAGTGTCATTGCATGTATGTTCTTTTCACTAACAACAACTGGAGTCATTGCTTGTGTGTTCTTTTCACATACCACATATGGATCCACTAGTGTCATTGCATGTGTGCTCTTTTCACAATCCACCTATGGATCCACCAGTGTCATTGCATGTGTGTTCTTTTTAGTAACAACAACCAGAGTCATTGAAATGTGTGTTATTTTCACATACCACCTATGGATCCACCAGTGTCATTGCATGTGTGTTCTCTTCACAATCCAGACATGGATCCACCAGGGTCCTTGCATGTGTGCTCTTTTTACTAACAACCAGAGTCATTGCATGTGTGTTCTTTTCAGAGACAACACATGGATCCACCAATGTCATTGCATGTGTGTTCTTTTTACTAACAACAACCAGAGTCATTGAAATGTGTGCTCTTTTCACAATCCACCTTTGGATCCACCAGTGTCATTGCATGTGTGTTCTTTTTAGTAACAACAACCAGAGTCATTGAAATGTGTGTTCTTTTCACATACCACATATGGATCCACTAGTGTCATTGAAATGTGTGTTCTTTTTAGAGACCACACATGGATCCACAAGTGTCATTGCATGTGTGTTCTTTTCACTAACAACAACTGGAGTCATTGCATGTGTGTTCTTTTCACATACCACATATGGATCCACCAGTGTCAATGCATGTGTGTTCTTTTCACAATCCACCTATAGATCCACCAGTGTCATTGCATGTATGTTCTTTTCACTAACAACAACTAGAGTCATAGCATGTGTGTTCTTTTCACATACCACATATGGATCCACCAGTGTCATTGCATGTTCCTCTTTTCACAATCCACCTATGGATCCACCAGTGTCATTGCATGTGTGTTCTTTTTTGTAACAACCACCAGAGTGATTGAAATGTGTGTTCTATTCACATACCACCTATGGATCCACCAGTGTCATTGCATGTGTGTTCTTTTTAGTAACAACAACCAGAATCATTGCATGTGTGTTCTTTTCACATACCACATATGGATCCACCAGTGTTATTGAAATGTGTGTTCTCTTCAAAGACCACACATGGATCCAGCAGTGTCATTGCATGTATGTTCTTTTCACTAACAACAACTGGAGTCATTGCTTGTGTGTTCTTTGCACATACCACATATGGATCCACTAGTGTCATTGCATGTGTGCTCTTTTCACAATCCACCTATGGATCCAGCAGTGTCATTGCATGTGTGTTCTTTTTAGTAACAACAACCAGAGTCATTGAAATGTGTGTTATTTTCACATACCACCTATGGATCCACCAGTGTCATTGCATGTGTGTTCTCTTCACAATCCACACATGGATCCACCAGGGTACTTGCATGTGTGCTCTTTTTACTAACAACCAGAGTCATTGCATGTGTGTCCTTTTCAGAGACAACACATGGATCCACCAATGTCATTGCATGTGTGTTCTTTTTACTAACAACAACCAGAGTCATTGAAATGTGTGCTCTTTTCACAATCCACCTTTGGATCCACCAGTGTCATTGCATGTGTGTTCTTTTTAGTAACAACAACCAGAGTCATTGAAATGTGTGTTCTTTTCACATACCACATATGGATCCACTAGTGTCATTGAAATGTGTGTTCTTTTTAGAGACCACACATGGATCCACAAGTGTCATTGCATGTGTGTTCTTTTCACTAACAACAACTGGAGTCATTGCATGTGTGTTCTTTTCACATACCACATATGGATCCACCAGTGTCATTGCATGTGTGTTCTTTTCACAATCCACCTATAGATCCACCAGTGTCATTGCATGTATGTTCTTTTCACTAACAACAACTAGAGTGATAGCATGTGTGTTCTTTTCACATACCACATATGGATCCACCAGTGTCATTGCATGTGTGCTCTTTTCACAATCCACCTATGGATCCACCAGCGTCATTGCATGTGTGTTCTTTTTAGTAACAACAACCAGAGTCATTGAAATGTGTGTTATTTTCACATACCACCTATGGATCCACCAGTGTCATTGCATGTGTGTTCTTTTTAGTAACAACAACCAGAGTCATTGCATGTGTGTTTTTTTCACATACCACATATGGATCCACCAGTGTCATTGAAATGTGTGTTCTCTTCAGAGACCACATATGGATCCACCAGTGTCATTGCATGTATGTTCTTTTCACTAACAACAACTGGAGTCATTGCATGTGTGTTCTTTTCACATACCACATATGGATCCACCAGTGTCATTGCATGTGTGCTCTTTTCACAATCCACCTATGGATCCACCAGTGTCATTGCATGTGTGTTCTTTTTAGTAACAACAACCAGGGTCATTGAATGAGTGTTCTTTTCACATACCACATATGGATCCACCTGTGTCATTGAAATGTGTGTTCTCTTCAGAGACCACATATGGATCCACCAGTGTCATTGCATGTATGTTCTTTTCACTAACAACAACTGGAGTCATTGCATGTGTGTTCTTTTCACATACCACATATGGATCCACCAGTGTCATTGCATGTGTGCTCTTTTCACAATCCACCTATGGATCCACCAGTGTCATTGCATGTGTGTTCTTTTTAGTAACAACAACCAGGGTCATTGAAATGTGTGTTCTTTTCACATACCACCTATGGATCCACAAGTGTCATTGCATGTGTTTTTTTTACTAACAACAACTAGAGTCATTGCATGTGTGTTATTTTAACATACCACACATGGATCCACCAGTGTCATTGAAATGTGTGTTCTCTTCAGAGACCACACATGGATCCACCAGTGTCATTACATGTATGTTCTTTTCACTAACAACAACTAGAGTCATTGCATGTGTGTTCTTTTCACATACCACATATGGATCCACCAGTGTCATTGCATGTGTGCTCTTTTCACAATCCACCTATGGATCCTCCAGTGTCATTGCATGTGTGTTCTTTTTAGTAACAACAACCAGAGTCATTGAAATGTGTGTTCTTTTCACATACCACCTATGGATCCACCAGTGTCATTGCATGTGTGTTCTTTTCACATACCACCTATGGATCCACTAGTGTCATTGCATGTGTGTTCTTTTTAGTAACAACAACCAGAGTCATTGCATGTGTGTTCTTTTCACATACCACATATGGATCCACCAGTGTCATTGAAATGTGTGTTCTCTTCAGAGACCACACATGGATCCACTAGTGTCATTGCATGTATGTTCTTTTCACTAACGACAACTGGAGTCATTGCTTGTGTGTTCTTTTCACATACCACATATGGATCCACCAGTGTCATTGCATGTGTGCTCTTTTCACAATCCACCTTTGGATCCACCAGTGTCATTGCATGTGTGTTCTTTTTACTAACAACAACTAAGACATTGAAATGTGTGTTCTTTTCACATACCACATATGGATACGCTAGTGTCATTGAAATGTGTGTTCTTTTTAGAGACCACACATGGATCCACCAGTGTCATTGCATGTGGATGTGTGTTCTTTTTACTAACATCAACCAGAGTCATTGAAACGTGTGCTCTTTTCACAATCCACCTTTGGATCCACCAGTGTTATTGCATGTGTGTTGTTTTTACTAACAACAACTGAGTCATTGAAATGTGTGTTCTTTTCACATACCATATATGGATCCACTAGTGTCATTGAAATGTGTGTTCTTTTTAGAGACCACACATGGATCCACCAGTGTCATTGCATGTGTGTTCTTTTCACTAACAACAACCAGAGTCATTGCATGTGTGTCCTTTTCACATACCACATATGGATCCACCAGTGTCATTGCATGTGTGTTCTTTTCACAATCCACCTATAGATCCACCAGTGTCATTGCATGTGTGTTCTTTCCACTAACAACAACCAGAGTCATTGCATGTGTGTTCTTTTCACATACCACATATGGATCCACCAGTGTCATTGCATGTGTGCTCTTTTCACAATCCAACTATGGATCCACCAGTTTCATTGCATGTGTGTTCTTTTTAGTAACAACCAGAGTCATTGAAATGTGTGTTCTTTTCACATATCACCTATGGATCCACGAGTGTCATTGCATGTGTGCTCTTTTTAGTAACAACAACCAGAATCATTGCATGTGTGTTCTTTTCACATACCACATATGGATCCACCAGTGTCATTGAAATGTGTGTTCTCTTCAGAGACCACACATGGATCCACCAGTGTCATTGCATGTATGTTCTTTTCACTAACAACAACTGGAGTCATTGCATGTATGTTCTTTTCACATACCACATATGGATCCACCAGTGTCATTGCATGTGTGCTCTTTTCACAATCCACCTATGGATCCACCAGTGTTATTGCATGTGTGTTCTTTTTTGTAACAACCACCAGAGTCATTGAAATGTGTGTTCTATTCACATACCACCTATGGATCCACCAGTGTCATTGCATGTGTGTTCTTTTTAGTAACAACAACCAGAATCATTGCATGTGTGTTCTTTTCACATACCACATATGGATCCACCAGTGTTATTGAAATGTGTGTTCTCTTCAAAGACCACACATGGATCCAGCAGTGTCATTGCATGTATGTTCTTTTCACTAACAACAACTGGAGTCATTGCTTGTGTGTTCTTTTCACATACCACATATGGATCCACTAGTGTCATTGCATGTGTGCTCTTTTCACAATCCACCTATGGATCCACCAGTGTCATTGCATGTGTGTTCTTTTTAGTAACAACAACCAGAGTCATTGAAATGTGTGTTATTTTCACATACCACCTATGGATCCACCAGTGTCATTGCATGTGTGTTCTCTTCACAATCCACACATGGATCCACCAGGGTCCTTGCATGTGTGCTCTTTTTACTAACAACCAGAGTCATTGCATGTGTGTTCTTTTCAGAGACAACACATGGATCCACCAATGTCATTGCATGTGTGTTCTTTTTACTAACAACAACCAGAGTCATTGAAATGTGTGCTCTTTTCACAATCCACCTTTGGATCCACCAGTGTCATTGCATGTGTGTTCTTTTTAGTAACAACAACCAGAGTCATTGAAATGTGTGTTCTTTTCACATACCACATATGGATACGCTAGTGTCATTGAAATGTGTGTTCTTTTTAGAGACCACACATAGATCCACCAGTGTATTGCATGTGTGTTCTTTTCACTAACAACAACCAGAGTCATTGCATGTGTGTTCTTTTCACATACCACATATGGATCCACCAGTGTCATTGTATGTGTGTTCTTTTCACAATCCACCTATAGATCCACCAGTGTCATTGCATGTGTGTTCTTTTCACTAACAACAACCAGAGTCACTGCATGTGTGTTCTTTTCACATACCACATATGGATCCACCAGTGTCATTGCATGTGTGCTCTTTTCACAATCCACCTAAGGATCCACCAGTGTCATTGCATGTTTGTTCTTTTTAGTAACAACAACCAGAGTCATTGAAACGTGTGTTCTTTTCACATACCACCTACGGATCCACCGGGGTCATTGCATGTGTGTTCTTTTTAGTAACAACAACCAGAATCATTGCATGTGTGTTCTTTTCACATACCACATATGGATCCACCAGTGTCATTGAAATGTGTGTTCTCTTCAGAGACCACACATGGATCCACCAGTGTCATTGCATGTATGTTCTCTTCACTAACAACAACTAGAGTCATTGCATGTGTGTTCTTTTCACATACTACATATGGATCCACCAATGTCATTGCATGTGTGCTCTTTTCACAATCCACCTATGGATCCACAAGTGTCATTGCATGTGTGTTCTTTTTAGTAACAACAACCAGAGTCATTGAAATGTGTGTTCTTTTCACATACCACCTATGGATCCACCAGTGTCATTGCATGTGTTTTTTTACTAACAACAACTAGAGTCATTGCATGTGTGTTCATTTAACATACCACACATGGATCCACCAGTGTCATTGAAATGTGTGTTCTCTTCAGAGACCACTCATGGATTCACCAGTGTCATTGCATGTATGTTCTTTTCACTAACAACAACTGGAGTCATTGCATGTGTGTTCTTTTCACATACCACATATGGATCCACCAGTGTTATTGCATGTGTGCTCTTTTCACAATCCACCTATGGATCCACCAGTGTCATTGCATGTGTGTTGTTTTTAGGAACAACAACGAGAGTCATTGAAATGTGTGTTCTTTTCACATACCACCTATGGATCCACCAGTGTCATTGCATGTGTGTTCTTTTTAGTAACAACAACCAGAATCATTGCATGTGTGTTCTTTTCACATACCACGTATAGATCCACCAGTGTCATTGAAATGTGTGTTCTCTTCAGAGAACACACATGGATCCACCAGTGTCATTGAAATGTGTGTTCTCTTCACAGACAACACATGGATCCACCAGTGTCATTGCATGTATGTTCTTTTGACTAACAACAACTGGAGTCATTGCATGTGTGTTCTTTTCACATACCACATATGGATCCACCTGTGTCATTGCATGTGTGCTCTTTTCACAATCCACCTATGGATCCACCAGTGTCATTGCATGTGTGTTCTTTTTAGTAACAACAACCCGAGTCATTGAAATGTGTGTTCTTTTCACATACGACCTATGGATCCACCAGTGTCATTGCATGTGTGTTATTTTTAGTAACAACAACCAGAGTCATTGCATGTGTGTTCTTTTCACATACCACATATGGATCCACCAGAGTCATTGCATGTGTGCTCTTTTCACAATCCACCTATGGATCCACCAGTGTCATTGCATGTATGTCCTTTTCACTAACAACAAATGGAGTCATTGCTTGTGTGTTCTTTTCACATACGACATATGGATCCACCAGTGTCCTTGCATGTGTGCTCTTTTCACAATCCACCTATGGATCCACCAGTGTCATTGCATGTGTGTTCTTTTTAGTAACAACAACTGGAGTCATTTCATGACTGTTCTTCTCACATACCACATATGGATCCACCAGTGTCATTGCATGTGTGTTCTCTTCACAATCCACACATGGATCCACCAGTGTCATTGCATATGTGATCTTTTTACTAACAACAACCAGAGTCACTGCATGTGTGCTCTTTTCACAATCCACCTATGGATCCACCAGTGTCATTGCATGTGTGTTCTTTTTAGTAACAACAACCAGAGTCATTGAAATGTGTGTTCTTTTCACATACCACATATGGATCCACCAGTGTCATTGCATGTGTGTTCTTTTTAGTAACAACAACCAGAATCATTGCATGTGTGTTCTTTTCACATACCACCTATGGATCCACCAGTGTCATTGCATGTGTGTTCTTTTTAGTAACAACAACCAGAATCATTGCATGTGTGTTCTTTTCACATACCACGTATGGATCCACTAGTGTCATTGCATGTGTGTTCTTTTTAGTAACAACAACCAGAATCATTGCATGTGTGTTCTTTTCACATACCACGTATGGATCCACTAGTGTCATTGAAATGTGTGTTCTCTTCAAAGACCACAGATGGATCCACCAGTGTCATTGCATGTATGTTCTTTTGACTAACAACAACTGGAGTCATTGCATGTGTGTTCTTTTCACATACCACATATGGATCCACCAGTGTCATTGCATGTGTGCTCTTTTCACAATCCACCTATGGATCCACCAGTGTCATTGCATGTGTGTTCTTTTTAGTAACAACAACCCGAGTCATTGAAATGTGTGTTCTTTTCACATACCACCTATGGATCCACCAGTGTCATTGCATGTGTTTTTTTACTAACAACAACTAGAGTCATTGCATGTGTGTTCTTTTAACATACCACACATGGATCCACCACTGTCATTGAAATGTATGTTCTCTTCAGAGACCACACATGGATTCACCAGTGTCATTGCATGTATGTTCTTTTCACTAACAACAACTGGAGCCATTGCATCTGTGTTCTTTTCACATACCACATATGGATCCACCAGTGTTATTTCATGTGTGCTCTTTTCACAAGCCACCTATGGATCCACCAGTGTCATTCCATGTGTGTTGTTTTTAGTAACAACAACCAGAGTCATTGAAATGTGTGTTCTTTTGACATACCACCTATGGATCCACCAGTGTCATTGCATTTGTGTTCTTTTTAGTAACAACAACCAGAATCATTGCATGTGTGTTCTTTTCACATACCACGTATGGATCCACCAGTGTCATTGAAATGTGTGTTCTCTTCACAGACAACACATGGATCCACCAGTGTCATTGCATGTATGTTCTTTTGACTAACAACAACTGGAGTCATTGCATGTGTGTTCTTTTCACATACCACATATGGATCCACCAGTGTCATTGCATGTGTGCTCTTTTCACAATCCACCTATGGATCCACCAGTGTCATTGCATGTGTGTTCTTTTTAGTAACAACAACCCGAGTCATTGAAATGTGTGTTCTTTTCACATACGACCTATGGATCCACCAGTGTCATTGCATGTGTGTTCTTTTTAGTAACAACAACCAGAGTCATTGCATGTGTGTTCTTTTCAGATACCACATATGGATCCACCAGTGTCATTGCATGTGTGCTCTTTTCACAATCCACCTATGGATCCACCAGTGTCATTGCATGTGTGTTCTTTTTAGTAACAACAACCAGAGTCATTGAAATGTGTGTTATTTTCACATACCACCTATGGATCCACCAGTGTCATTGCATGTGTGTTCTTTTTAGTAACAACAACCAGAGTCATTGCATGTGTGTTCTTTTCACATACCACATATGGATCCACCAGTGTCATTGAAATGTGTGTTCTCTTCAGAGACCACACATGGATCCACTAGTGTCATTGCATGTATGTTCTTTTCACTTACAACAATTGGAGTCATTGCTTGTGTGTTCTTTTCACATACCACATATGGATCCACCAGTATCATTGCATGTGTGCTCTTTTCACAATCCACCTATGGATCCACTAGTGTGATTGCATGTGTGTTCTTTTTACTAACAACAACTGGAGTCATTTCATGACTGTTCTTCTCACATACCACATATGGATCCACCAGTGTCATTGCATGTGTGTTCTTTTTACTAACAACAACCAGAGTCATTGCATGTGTGCTCTTTTCACAATCCACCTATAGATCCACCAGTGTCATTGCATGTGTGTTCTTTTCACTAACAACAACTAGGGTCATTGCATGTGTGTTCTTTTCACATAAGACATATGGATCCACCAGTGTCATTGCATGTGTGCTCTTTTCACAATCCACCTATGGATCCACCAGTGTCATTGAAATGTGTGTTCTCTTCAGAGACCACACATGGATCCACTAGTGTCATTGCATGTATGTTCTTTTCACTAACGACAACTGGAGTCATTGCTTGTGTGTTCTTTTCACATACCACATATGGATCCACCATTGTCATTGCATGTGTGCTCTTTTCACAATCCACCTATGGATCCACTAGTGTCATTGCATGTGTGTTCTTTTTACTAACAACAACTGGAGCCATTTCATGATTGTTCTTCTCACGTACCACATATGGATCCACCAATGTCATTGCATGTGTGTTCTTTTTACTAACAACAACCAGAGTTATTGAAATGTGTGCTCTTTTCACAATCCACCTTTGGATCCACCAGTGTCATTGCATGTGTGTTCTTTTTACTAACAACAACCGAGTCATTGAAATGTGTGTTCTTTTTAGAGACCACACATAGATCCACTAGTGTCATTGCATGTGTGTTCTTTTCACTAACAACAACCAGAGTCATTGCATGAGTGTTCTTTTCACATACCACATATGGATCCACCAGTGTCATTGAAATGTGTGTTCTCTTCAGAGACCACATATGGATCCACCAGTGTCATTGCATGTATGTTATTTTCACTAACAACAACTGGAGTCATTGCATGTGTGTTCTTTTCACATACCACATATGGATCCACCAGTGTCATTGCATGTGTGCTCTTTTCACAATCCACCTATGGATCCACCAGTGTCATTGCATGTGTGTTCTTTTTAGTAACAACAACCAGAGTCATTGAAATGTGTGTTCTTTTCACATACCACATATGGATCCACCAGTGTCATTGCATGTGTGTTCTTTTTAGTAACAACAACCAGAGCCATTGCATGTGTGTTCTTTTCACATACCACATATGGATCCACCAGTGTCATTGAAATGTGTGTTCTCTTCAGAGACCACACATGGATCCACTAGTGTCATTGCATGTATGTTCTTTTCACTAACAACAACTGGAGTCATTGCTTATGTGTTCTTTTCACATACCACATATGGATCCACCAGTGTCATTGCATGTGTGCTCTTTTCACAATCCACCTATGGATCCACCAGTGTCATTGCATGTGTGTTCTTTTTAGTAACAACAACCAGAGTCATTGAAATGTGTGTTATTTTCATATACCACCTATGGATCCACCAGTGTCATTGCATGTGTGTTCTTTTTAGTAACAACAACCAGAGTCATTGCATGTGTGTTCTTTTCACATACCACATATGGATCCACCAGTGTCATTGAAATGTGTGTTCTCTTCAGAGACCACACATGGATCCACTAGTGTCATTGCATGTATGTTCTTTTCATTAACGACAACTGGAGTCATTGCTTGTGTGTTCTTTTCACATACCACATATGGATCCACCAGTGTCATTGCATGTGTGCTCTTTTCACAATCCACCTATGGATCCACTAGTGTCATTGCATGTGTGTTCTTTTTACTAACAACAACTGGAGTCATTTCATGACTGTTCTTCTCACATACCACATATGGATCCACCAATGTCATTGCATGTGTGTTCTTTTTACTAACAACAACCAGAGTTATTGAAATGTGTGCTCTTTTCACAATCCACCTTTGGATCCACCAGTGTCATTACATGTGTGTTCTTTTTACTAACAACAACCGAGTCATTGAAATGTGTGTTCTTTTTAGAGACCACACATAGATCCACCAGTGTCATTGCATGTGTGTTCTTTTCACTAACAACAACCAGAGTCATTGCATGAGTGTTCTTTTCACATACCACATATGGATCCACCAGTGTCATTGAAATGTGTGTTCTCTTCAGAGACCACATATGGATCCACCAGTGTCATTGCATGTATGTTCTTTTCACTAACAACAACTGGAGTCATTGCATGTGTGTCCTTTTCACATACCACATATGGATCCACCAGTGTCATTGCATGTGTGCTCTTTTCACAATCCACCTATGGATCCACCAGTGTCATTGCATGTGTGTTCTTTTTAGTAACAACAACCAGAGTCATTGAAATGTGTGTTCTTTTCACATACCACATATGGATCCACCAGTGTCATTGCATGTGTGTTCTTTTTAGTAACAACAACCAGATTCATTGCATGTGTGTTCTTTTCACATACCACATATGGATCCACCAGTGTCATTGAAATGTGTGTTCTCTTCAGAGACCACACATGGATCCACTAGTGTCATTGCATGTATGTTCTTTTCACTAACAACAATTGGAGTCATTGCTTGTGTGTTCTTTTCACATACCACATATGGATCCACCAGTATCATTGCATGTGTGCTCTTTTCACAATCCACCTATGGATCCACTAGTGTCATTGCATGTGTGTTCTTTTTACTAACAACAACTGGAGTCATTTCATGACTGTTCTTCTCACATACCACATATGGATCCACCAGTGTCATTGCATGTGTGTTCTTTTTACTAACAACAACCAGAGTCATTGCATGTGTGCTCTTTTCACAATCCACCTATAGATCCACCAGTGTCATTGCATGTGTGTTCTTTTCACATAAGACATATGGATCCACCAGTGTCATTGCATGTGTGCTCTTTTCACAATCCACCTATGGATCCACCTGTGTCATTGAAATGTGTGTTCTCTTCAGAGACCACACATGGATCCACTAGTGTCATTGCATGTATGTTCTTTTCACTAACGACAACTGGAGTCATTGCTTGTGTGTTCTTTTCACATACCACATATGGATCCACCATTGTCATTGCATGTGTGCTCTTTTCACAATCCACCTATGGATCCACTAGTGTCATTGCATGTGTGTTCTTTTTACTAACAACAACTGGAGCCATTTCCTTACTGTTCTTCTCACATACCACATATGGATCCACCAATGTCATTGCATGTGTGTTCTTTTTACTAACAACAACCAGAGTTATTGAAATGTGTGCTCTTTTCACAATCCACCTTTGGATCCACCAGTGTCATTGCATGTGTGTTCTTTTTACTAACAACAACCGAGTCATTGAAATGTGTGTTCTTTTTAGAGACCACACATAGATCCACTAGTGTCATTGCATGTGTGTTCTTTTCACTAACAACAACCAGAGTCATTGCATGAGTGTTCTTTTCACATACCACATATGGATCCACCAGTGTCATTGAAATGTGTGTTCTCTTCAGAGACCACATATGGATCCACCAGTGTCATTGCATGTATGTTATTTTCACTAACAACAACTGGAGTCATTGCATGTGTGTTCTTTTCACATACCACATATGGATCCACCAGTGTCATTGCATGTGTGCTCTTTTCACAATCCACCTATGGATCCACCAGTGTCATTGCATGTGTGTTCTTTTTAGTAACAACAACCAGAGTCATTGAAATGTGTGTTCTTTTCACATACCACATATGGATCCACCAGTGTCATTGCATGTGTGTTCTTTTTAGTGACAACAACCAGAGCCATTGCATGTGTGTTCTTTTCACATACCACATATGGATCCACCAGTGTCATTGAAATGTGTGTTCTCTTCAGAGACCACACATGGATCCACTAGTGTCATTGCATGTATGTTCTTTTCACTAACAACAACTGGAGTCATTGCTTATGTGTTCTTTTCACATACCACATATGGATCCACCAGTGTCATTGCATGTGTGCTCTTTTCACAATCCACCTATGGATCCACCAGTGTCATTGCATGTGTGTTCTTTTTAGTAACAACAACCAGAGTCATTGAAATGTGTGTTATTTTCATATACCACCTATGGATCCACCAGTGTCATTGCATGTGTGTTCTTTTTAGTAACAACAACCAGAGTCATTGCATGTGTGTTCTTTTCACATACCACATATGGATCCACCAGTGTCATTGAAATGTGTGTTCTCTTCAGAGACCACACATGGATCCACTAGTGTCATTGCATGTATGTTCTTTTCATTAACGACAACTGGAGTCATTGCTTGTGTGTTCTTTTCACATACCACATATGGATCCACCAGTGTCATTGCATGTGTGCTCTTTTCACAATCCACCTATGGATCCACTAGTGTCATTGCATGTGTGTTCTTTTTACTAACAACAACTGGAGTCATTTCATGACTGTTCTTCTCACATACCACATATGGATCCACCAATGTCATTGCATGTGTGTTCTTTTTACTAACAACAACCAGAGTTATTGAAATGTGTGCTCTTTTCACAATCCACCTTTGGATCCACCAGTGTCATTACATGTGTGTTCTTTTTACTAACAACAACCGAGTCATTGAAATGTGTGTTCTTTTTAGAGACCACACATAGATCCACCAGTGTCATTGCATGTGTGTTCTTTTCACTAACAACAACCAGAGTCATTGCATGAGTGTTCTTTTCACATACCACATATGGATCCACCAGTGTCATTGAAATGTGTGTTCTCTTCAGAGACCACATATGGATCCACCAGTGTCATTGCATGTATGTTCTTTTCACTAACAACAATTGGAGTCATTGCATGTGTGTTCTTTTCACATACCACATATGGATCCACCAGTGTCATTGCATGTGTGCTCTTTTCACAATCCACCTATGGATCCACCAGTGTCATTGCATGTGTGTTCTTTTTAGTAACTACAACCAGAGTCATTGAAATGTGTGTTCTTTTCACATACCACATATGGATCCACCAGTGTCATTGCATGTGTGTTCTTTTTAGTAACAACAACCAGATTCATTGCATGTGTGTTCTTTTCACATACCACATATGGATCCACCAGTGTCATTGAAATGTGTGTTCTCTTTAGAGACCACACATGGATCCACTAGTGTCATTGCATGTATGTTCTTTTCACTAACAACAATTGGAGTCATTGCTTGTGTGTTCTTTTCACATACCACATATGGATCCACCAGTATCATTGCATGTGTGCTCTTTTCACAATCCACCTATGGATCCACTAGTGTCATTGCATGTGTGTTCTTTTTACTAACAACAACTGGAGTCATTTCATGACTGTTCTTCTCACATACCACATATGGATCCACCAGTGTCATTGCATGTGTGTTCTTTTTACTAACAACAACCAGAGTCATTGCATGTGTGCTCTTTTCACAATCCACCTATAGATCCACCAGTGTCATTGCATGTGTGTTCTTTTCACTAACAACTAGGGTCATTGCATGTGTGTTCTTTTCACATAAGACATATGGATCCACCAGTGTCATTGCATGTGTGCTCTTTTCACAATCCACCTATGGATCCACCAGTGTCATTGCATGTGTGTTCTTTTTAGTAACAACAACCAGAGTCATTGAAATGTGTGTTATTTTCACATACCACCTATG
Source organism: Avena sativa (assembly GCA_916181665.1). Classification (NCBI taxonomy): domain Eukaryota; kingdom Viridiplantae; phylum Streptophyta; class Magnoliopsida; order Poales; family Poaceae; genus Avena; species Avena sativa. The sequence goes on along the minus strand of OV702289.1, from coordinate 532,588,050 downwards.
GATCCACCAGTGTCATTGCATGTGTGTTCTTTTTAGTAACAACAACCAGAGTCATTGCATGTGTGTTCTTTTCACATACCACATATGGATCCACCAGTGTCATTGAAATGTGTGTTCTCTCCAGAGACCACACATGGATCCACTAGTGTCATTGCATGTATGTTCTTTTCACTAACGACAACTGGAGTCATTGCTTGTGTGTTCTTTTCACATAGCACATATGGATCCACCAGTGTCATTGCATGTGTGCTCTTTTCACAATCCACCTATGGATCCACTAGTGTCATTGCATGTGTGTTCTTTTTACTAACAACAACTGGAGCCATTTCATGACTGTTCTTCTCACATACCACATATGGATCCACCAATGTCATTGCATGTGTGTTCTTTTTACTAACAACAACCAGAGTTATTGAAAATGTGTGCTCTTTTCACAATCCACCTTTGGATCCACCAGTGTCATTGCATGTGTGTTCTTTTTACTAACAACAACCGAGTCATTGAAATGTGTGTTCTTTTTAGAGACCACACATAGATCCACTAGTGTCATTGCATGTGTGTTCTTTTCACTAACAACAACCAGAGTCATTGCATGAGTGTTCTTTTCACATACCACATATGGATCCACCAGTGTCATTGAAATGTGTGTTCTCTTCAGAGACCACATATGGATCCACCAGTGTCATTGCATGTATGTTCTTTTCACTAACAACAACTGGAGTCATTGCATGTGTGTTCTTTTCACATACCACATATGGATCCACCAGTGTCATTGCATGTGTGCTCTTTTCACAATCCACCTATGGATCCACCAGTGTCATTGCATGTGTGTTCTTTTTAGTAACAACAACCAGAGTCATTGAAATGTGTGTTCTTTTCACATACAACATATGGATCCACCAGTGTCATTGCATGTGTGTTCTTTTTAGTAACAACAACCAGAGTCATTGCATGTGTGTTCTTTTCACATACCACATATGGATCCACCAGTGTCATTGAAATGTGTGTTCTCTTCAGAGACCACACATGGATCCACTAGTGTCATTGCATGTATGTTCTTTTCACTAACAACAACTGGAGTCATTGCTTGTGTGTTCTTTTCACATACCACATATGGATCCACCAGTGTCATTGCATGTGTGCTCTTTTCACAATCCACCTATGGATCCACCAGTGTCATTGCATGTGTGTTCTTTTTAGTAACAACAACCAGAGTCATTGAAATGTGTGTTATTTTCACATACCACCTATGGATCCACCAGTGTCATTGCATGTGTGTTCTTTTTAGTAACAACAACCAGTCATTGCATGTGTGTTCTTTTCACATACCACATATGGATCCACCAGTGTCATTGAAATGTGTGTTCTCTTCAGAGAGCACACATGGATCCACTAGTGTCATTGCATGTATGTTCTTTTCATTAACGACAACTGGAGTCATTGCTTGTGTGTTCTTTTCACATACCACATATGGATCTACCAGTGTCATTGCATGTGTGCTCTTTTCACAATCCACCTATGGATCCACTAGTGTCATTGCATATGTGTTCTTTTTACTAACAACAACTGGAGTCATTTCATGACTGTTCTTCTCACATACCACATATGGATCCACCAATGTCATTGCATGTGTGTTCTTTTTACTAACAACAACCAGAGTTATTGAAATGTGTGCTCTTTTCACAATCCACCTTTGGATCCACCAGTGTCATTACATGTGTGTTCTTTTTACTAACAACAACCGAGTCATTGAAATGTGTGTTCTTTTTAGATACCACACATAGATCCACCAGTGTCATTGCATGTGTGTTCTTTTCACTAACAACAACCAGAGTCATTGCATGAGTGTTCTTTTCACATACCACATATGGATCCACCAGTGTCATTGAAATGTGTGTTCTCTTCAGAGACCACATATGGATCCACCAGTGTCATTGCATGTATGTTCTTTTCACTAACAACAACTGGAGTCATTGCATGTGTGTTCTTGTCACATACCACATATGGATCCACCAGTGTCATTGCATGTGTGCTCTTTTCACAATCCACCTATGGATCCACCAGTGTCATTGCATGTGTGTTCTTTTTAGTAACAACAACCAGAGTCATTGAAATGTGTGTTCTTTTCACATACCACATATGGATCCACCAGTGTCATTGCATGTGTGTTCTTTTTAGTAACAACAACCAGATTCATTGCATGTGTGTTCTTTTCACATACCACATATGGATCCACCAGTGTCATTGAAATGTGTGTTCTCTTCAGAGACCACACATGGATCCACTAGTGTCATTGCATGTATGTTCTTTTCACTAACAACAATTGGAGTCATTGCTTGTGTGTTCTTTTCACATACCACATATGGATGCACCAGTATCATTGCATGTGTGCTCTTTTCATAATCCACCTATGGATCCACTAGTGTCATTGCATGTGTGTTCTTTTTACTAACAACAACTGGAGTCATTTCATGACTGTTCTTCTCACATACCACATATGGATCTACCAGTGTCATTGCATGTGTGTTCTTTTTACTAATAACAACCAGAGTCATTGCATGTGTGCTCTTTTCACAATCCACCTATAGATCCACCAGTGTCATTGCATGTGTGTTCTTTTCACTAACAACAACTAGGGTCATTGCATGTGTGTTCTTTTCACATAAGACATATGGATCCAGCAGTGTCATTGCATGTGTGCTCTTTTCACAATCCACCTATGGATCCACCAGTGTCATTGCATGTGTGTTCTTTTTAGTAACAACAACCAGAGTCATTGAAATGTGTGTTTTTTTCACATACCACATATGGATCCACCAGTGTCATTGCATGTGTGTTCTTTTTAGTAACAACAACCAGAATCATTGCATGTGTGTTCTTTTCAGATACCACGTATGGATCCACCAGTGTCATTGAAATGTGTGTTCTCTTCAGAGACCACACATGGATCCACCAGTGTCATTGCATGTATGTTCTTTTGACTAACAACAACTAGAGTCATTGCATGTGTGTTCTTTTCACATACCACATATGGATCCACCAGTGTCATTGCATGTGTGCTCTTTTCACAATCCACCTATGGATCCACCAGTGTCATTGCATGTGTGTTCTTTTTAGTAACAACAACCCGAGTCATTGAAATGTGTGTTCTTTTCACATACCACCTATGGATCCACCAGTGTCATTGCATGTGTGTTCTTTTTAGTAACAACCAGAGTCATTTCATGTGTGTTCTTTTCACATACCACATATGGATCCACCAGAGTCATTACATGTGTGCTCTTTTCACAATCCACCTATGGATCCGCCAGTGTCATTGCATGTATGTCCTTTTCACTAACAACAAATGGAGTCATTGCTTGTGTGTTCTTTTCACATACGACATATGGATCCACCAGTGTCCTTGCATGTGTGCTCTTTTCACAATCCACCTATGGATCCACCAGTGTCATTGCATGTGTGTTCTTTTTAGTAACAACAACTGGAGTCATTTCATGACTGTTCTTCTCACATACCACATATGGATCCACCAGTGTCATTGCATGTGTGTTATCTTCACAATCCACACATGGATCCACCAATGTCATTGCATGTGTGATCTTTTTACTAACAACAACCAGAGTCATTGCATGTGTGTTCTCTTCAGAGACCACACATGGATCCACCAGTGTCATTGCATGTGTGTTCTTTTTACTAACATCAACCAGAGTCATTGAAATGTGTGCTCTTTTCAGAATCCACCTTTGGATCCACCAGTGTCATTGCATGTGTGTTCTTTTTACTAACAACAACTGAGTCATTGAAATGTGTGTTCTTTTCACATACCACATATGGATCCACTAGTGTGATTGAAATGTGTGTTCTTTTTAGAGACCACACATGGATCCACCAGTGTCATTGCATGTGCATGTGTGTTCTTTTTACTAACATCAACCAGAGTCATTGAAACGTGTGATCTTTTCACAATCCACCTTTGGATCCACCAGTGTCATTGCATGTGTGTTCTTTTTACTAACAACAACTGAGTCATTGAAATGTGTGTTCTTTTCACATATCATATATGGATACACTAGTGTCATTGAAATGTGTGTTCTTTTTAGAGACCACACATGGATCCACCAGTGTCATTGCATGTGTGTTCTTTTCACTAAAAACAACCAGAGTCATTGCATGTGTGTCCTTTTCACATACCACATATGGATCCACCAGTGTCATTGCATGTGTGTTCTTTTCACAATCCACCTATAGATCCACCAGTGTCATTGCATGTGTGTTCTTTCCACTAACAACAACCAGAGTCATTGCATGTGTGTTCTTTTCACATACCACATATGGATCCACCAGTGTCATTGCATGTGTGCTCTTTTCACAATCCACCTATGGATCCACCAGTTTCATTGCATGTGTGTTCTTTTTAGTAACAACAACCAGAGTCATTGAAATGTGTGTTCTTTTCACATATCACCTATGGATCCACCAGTGTCATTGCATATGTGCTCTTTTTAGTAACAACAACCAGAATCATTACATGTGTGTTCTTTTCACATTCCACATATGGATCCACCAGTGTCATTGAAATGTGTGTTCTCTTCAGAGACCACACATGGATCCACCAGTGTCATTGCATGTATGTTCTTTTCACTAACAACAACTGGAGTCATTGCATGTGCGTTCTTTTCACATACCACATATGGATCCACCAGTGTCATTGCATGTGTGCTCTTTTCACAATCCACCTATGGATCCACCAGTGTCATTGCATGTGTGTTCTTTTTTGTAACAACCACCAGAGTCATTGAAATGTGTGTTCTATTCACATACCACCTATGGATCCACCAGTGTCATTGCATGTGTGTTCTTTTTAGTAACAACAACCAAAATCATTGCATGTGTGTTCTTTTCACATACCACATATGGATCCACCAGTGTTATTGAAATGTGTGTTCTCTTCAAAGACCACACATGGATCCAGCAGTGTCATTGCATGTATGTTCTTTTCACTAACAACAACTGGAGTCATTGCTTGTGTGTTCTTTTCACATAACACATATGGATCCACTAGTGTCATTGCATGTGTGATCTTTTCACAATCCACCTATGGATCCACCAGTGTCATTGCATGTGTGTTCTTTTTAGTAACAACAACCAGAGTCATTGAAATGTGTGTTATTTTCACATACCACCTATGGATCCACCAGTGTCATTGCATGTGTGTTCTCTTCACAATCCACACATGGATCCACCAGGGTCCTTGCATGTGTGCTCTTTTTACTAACAACCAGAGTCATTGCATGTGTGTTCTCTTCAGAGACAACACATGGATCCACCAGGGTCCTTGCATGTGTGCTCTTTTTACTAACAACCAGAGTCATTGCATGTGTGTTCTCTTCAGAGACAACACATGGATCCACCAATGTCATTGCATGTGTGTTCTTTTTACTAACAACAACCAGAGTCATTGAAATGTGTGCTCTTTTCACAATCCACCTTTGGATCCACCAGTGTCATTGCATGTGTGTTCTTTTCACATACCACATATGGATCCACCAGTGTCATTGAAATGTGTGTTCTCTTCAGAGACCACACATGGATCCACTAGTGTCATTGCATGTATGTTCTTTTCACTAACAACAATTGGAGTCATTGCTTGTGTGTTCTTTTCACATACCACATATGGATGCACCAGTATCATTGCATGTGTGCTCTTTTCATAATCCACCTATGGATCCACTAGTGTCATTGCATGTGTGTTCTTTTTACTAACAACAACTGGAGTCATTTCATGACTGTTCTTCTCACATACCACATATGGATCTACCAGTGTCATTGCATGTGTGTTCTTTTTACTAATAACAACCAGAGTCATTGCATGTGTGCTCTTTTCACAATCCACCTATAGATCCACCAGTGTCATTGCATGTGTGTTCTTTTCACTAACAACAACTAGGGTCATTGCATGTGTGTTCTTTTCACATAAGACATATGGATCCAGCAGTGTCATTGCATGTGTGCTCTTTTCACAATCCACCTATGGATCCACCAGTGTCATTGCATGTGTGTTCTTTTTAGTAACAACAACCAGAGTCATTGAAATGTGTGTTCTTTTCACATACCACATATGGATCCACCAGTGTCATTGCATGTGTGTTCTTTTTAGTAACAACAACCAGAATCATTGCATGTGTGTTCTTTTCAGATACCACGTATGGATCCACCAGTGTCATTGAAATGTGTGTTCTCTTCAGAGACCACACATGGATCCACCAGTGTCATTGCATGTATGTTCTTTTGACTAACAACAACTAGAGTCATTGCATGTGTGTTCTTTTCACATACCACATATGGATCCACCAGTGTCATTGCATGTGTGCTCTTTTCACAATCCACCTATGGATCCACCAGTGTCATTGCATGTGTGTTCTTTTTAGTAACAACAACCCGAGTCATTGAAATGTGTGTTCTTTTCACATACCACCTATGGATCCACCAGTGTCATTGCATGTGTGTTCTTTTTAGTAACAACCAGAGTCATTTCATGTGTGTTCTTTTCACATACCACATATGGATCCACCAGAGTCATTACATGTGTGCTCTTTTCACAATCCACCTATGGATCCGCCAGTGTCATTGCATGTATGTCCTTTTCACTAACAACAAATGGAGTCATTGCTTGTGTGTTCTTTTCACATACGACATATGGATCCACCAGTGTCCTTGCATGTGTGCTCTTTTCACAATCCACCTATGGATCCACCAGTGTCATTGCATGTGTGTTCTTTTTAGTAACAACAACTGGAGTCATTTCATGACTGTTCTTCTCACATACCACATATGGATCCACCAGTGTCATTGCATGTGTGTTATCTTCACAATCCACACATGGATCCACCAATGTCATTGCATGTGTGATCTTTTTACTAACAACAACCAGAGTCATTGCATGTGTGTTCTCTTCAGAGACCACACATGGATCCACCAGTGTCATTGCATGTGTGTTCTTTTTACTCACATCAACCAGAGTCATTGAAATGTGTGCTCTTTTCAGAATCCACCTTTGGATCCACCAGTGTCATTGCATGTGTGTTCTTTTTACTAACAACAACTGAGTCATTGAAATGTGTGTTCTTTTCACATACCACATATGGATCCACTAGTGTGATTGAAATGTGTGTTCTTTTTAGAGACCACACATGGATCCACCAGTGTCATTGCATGTGCATGTGTGTTCTTTTTACTAACATCAACCAGAGTCATTGAAACGTGTGATCTTTTCACAATCCACCTTTGGATCCACCAGTGTCATTGCATGTGTGTTCTTTTTACTAACAACAACTGAGTCATTGAAATGTGTGTTCTTTTCACATATCATATATGGATCCACTAGTGTCATTGAAATGTGTGTTCTTTTTAGAGACCACACATGGATCCACCAGTGTTATTGAAATGTGTGTTCTCTTCAAAGACCACACATGGATCCAGCAGTGTCATTGCATGTATGTTCTTTTCACTAACAACAGGTGGAGTCATTGCTTGTGTGTTCTTTTCACATAACACATATGGATCCACTAGTGTCATTGCATGTGTGATCTTTTCACAATCCACCTATGGATCCACCAGTGTCATTGCATGTGTGTTCTTTTTAGTAACAACAACCAGAGTCATTGAAATGTGTGTTATTTTCACATACCACCTATGGATCCACCAGTGTCATTGCATGTGTGTTCTCTTCACAATCCACACATGGATCCACCAGGGTCCTTGCATGTGTGCTCTTTTTACTAACAACCAGAGTCATTGCATGTGTGTTCTCTTCAGAGACAACACATGGATCCACCAGGGTCCTTGCATGTGTGCTCTTTTTACTAACAACCAGAGTCATTGCATGTGTGTTCTCTTCAGAGACAACACATGGATCCACCAATGTCATTGCATGTGTGTTCTTTTTACTAACAACAACCAGAGTCATTGAAATGTGTGCTCTTTTCACAATCCACCTTTGGATCCACCAGTGTCATTGCATGTGTGTTCTTTTTAGTAACAACAACCAGAGTCATTGAAATGTGTGTTCTTTTCACATACCACATATGGATACACTAGTGTCATTGAAATGTGTGTTCTTTTTAGAGACCACACATGGATCCACAAGTGTCATTGCATGTGTGTTCTTTTCACTAACAACAACTGGAGTCATTGCATGTGTGTTCTTTTCACATACCACATATGGATCCACTAGTGTCATTACATGTGTGTTCTTTTCACAATCCACCTATAGATCCACCAGTGTCATTGCATGTATGTTCTTTTCACTAACAACAACTAGAGTCATAGCATGTGTGTTCTTTTCACATACCACATATGGATCCACCAGAGTCATTGCATGTGTGCTCTTTTCATCCACCTATGGATCCACCAGTGTCATTGCATGTGTGTTCTTTTTAGTAACAACAACCAGGGTCATTGAAATGTGTGTTCTTTTCACATACCACCTATGGATCCACAAGTGTCATTGCATGTGTTTTTTTACTAACAACAACTAGAGTCATTGCATGTGTGTTCTTTTAACATACCACACATGGATCCACCAGTGTCATTGAAATGTGTGTTCTCTTCAGAGACCACACATGGATCCACCAGTGTCATTGCATGTATGTTCTTTTCACTAACAACAACTAGAGTCATTGCATGTGTGTTCTTTTCACATACCACATATGGATCCACTAGTGTCATTGCATGTGTGCTCTTTTCACAATCCACCTATGGATCCTCCAGTGTCATTGCATGTGTGTTCTTTTTAGTAACAACAACCAGAGTCATTGAAATTTGTGTTCTTTTCACATACCACCTATGGATCCACCAGTGTCATTGCATGTGTGTTCTTTTCACATACCACCTATGGATCCACCAGTGTCATTGCATGTGTGTTCTTTTTATTAACAACAACCAGAGTCATTGCATGTGTGTTCTTTTCACATACCACATATGGATCCACCAGTGTCATTGAAATGTGTGTTCTCTTCAGAGACCACACATGGATCCACTAGTGTCATTGCATGTATGTTCTTTTCACTAACGAGAACTGGAGTCATTGCTTGTGTGTTCTTTTCACATACCACATATGGATCCACTAGTGTCATTGCATGTGTGCTCTTTTCACAATCCACCTATGGATCCACTAGTGTCATTGCATGTGTGTTCTTTTTACTAACAACAACTGGAGTCATTTCATGACTGTTCTTCTCACATACCACATATGGATCCACCAATGTCATTGCATGTGTGTTCTTTTTCCTAACAACAACCAGAGTTATTGAAATGTGTGCTATTTTCACAATCCACCTTTGGATCCACCAGTGTCATTGCATGTGTGTTCTTTTTACTAAAAACAACTAAGACATTGAAATGTGTGTTCTTTTCACATACCACATATGGATATGCTAGTGTCATTGAAATGTGTGTTCTTTTTAGAGACCACACATAGATCCACCAGTGTCATTGCATGTGTGTTCTTTTCACTAACAACAACCAGAGTCATTGCATGTGTGTTCTTTTCACATACCACATATGGATCCACCAGTGTCATTGTATGTGTGTTCTTTTCACAATCCACCTATAGATCCACCAGTCTCATTGCATGTGTGTTCTTTTCACTAACAACAACCAGAGTCATTGCATGTGTGTGTTCTTTTCACATACCACATATGGATCCACCAGTGTCATTGCATGTGTGCTCTTTTCACAATCCACCTAAGGATCCACCAGTGTCATTGCATGTTTGTTCTTTTTAGTAACAACAACCAGAGTCATTGAAACGTGTGTTCTTTTCACATACCACCTACGGATCCACCGGTGTCATTGCATGTGTGTTCTTTTTAGTAACAACAACCAGAATCATTGCATGTGTGTTCTTTTCACATACCACATATGGATCCACCAGTGTCATTGAAATGTGTGTTCTCTTCAGAGACCACACATGGATCCACCAGTGTCATTGCATGTATGTTCTCTTCACTAACAACAACTAGAGTCATTGCATGTGTGTTCTTTTCACATACCACATATGGATCCACCAGTGTCATTGCATGTGTGCTCTTTTCACAATCCACCTATGGATCCACCAGTGTCATTGCATGTGTGTTCTTTTTAGTAACAACAACCAGAGTCATTGAAATGTGTGTTCTTTTCACATACCACCTATGGATCCACCAGTCTCATTGCATGTGTTTTTTTACTAACAACAACTAGAGTCATTGCATGTGTGTTCATTTAACATACCACACATGGATCCACCAGTGTCATTGAAATGTGTGTTCTCTTCAGAGACCACACATGGATTCACCAGTGTCATTGCATGTATGTTCTTTTCACTAACAACAACTGGAGTCATTGCATGTGTGTTCTTTTCACATACCACATATGGATGCACCAGTGTTATTGCATGTGTGCTCTTTTCACAATCCACCTATGGATCCACCAGTGTCATTGCATGTGTGTTGTTTTTAGTAACAACAACCAGAGTCATTGAAATGTGTGTTCTTTTCACATACCACCTATGGATCCACCAGTGTCATTGCATGTGTGTTCTTTTTAGTAACAACAACCAGAGTCATTGAAATGTGTGTTCTTTTCACATACCACATATGGATCCACCAGTGTCATTGCATGTGTGTTCTTTTTAGTAACAACAACCACATTCATTGCATGTGTGTTCTTTTCACATACCACATATGGATCCACCAGTGTCATTGAAATGTGTGTTCTCTTCAGAGACCACACATGGATCCACTAGTGTCATTGCATGTATGTTCTTTTCACTAACAACAATTGGAGTCATTGCTTGTGTGTTCTTTTCACATACCACATATGGATCCACCAGTATCATTGCATGTGTGCTCTTTTCACAATCCACCTATGGATCCACTAGTGTCATTGCATGTGTGTTCTTTTTACTAACAACAACTGGAGTCATTTCATGACTGTTCTTCTCACATACCACATATGGATCCACCAGTGTCATTGCATGTGTGTTCTTTTTACTAACAACAACCAGAGTCATTGCATGTGTGCTCTTTTCACAATCCACCTATAGATCCACCAGTGTCATTGCATGTGTGTTCTTTTCACTAACAACAACTAGGGTCATTGCATGTGTGTTCTTTTCACATAAGACATATGGATCCACCAGTGTCATTGCATGTGTGCTCTTTTCACAATCCACCTATGGATCCACCAGTGTCATTGCATGTGTGTTCTTTTTAGTAACAACAACCAGAGTCATTGAAATGTGTGTTCTTTTCACATACCACATATGGATCCACCAGTGTCATTGCATGTGTGTTCTTTTTAGTAACAACAACCAGAATCATTGCATGTGTGTTCTTTTCACATACCACGTATGGATCCACCAGTGTCATTGAAATGTGTGTTCTCTCCAGAGACCACACATGGATCCACCAGTGTCATTGCATGTATGTTCTTTTGACTAACAACAACTGGAGTCATTGCATGTGTGTTCTTTTCACATACCACATATGGATCCACCAGTGTCATTGCATGTGTGCTCTTTTCACAATCCACCTATGGATCCACCAGTGTCATTGCATGTGTGTTCTTTTTAGTAACAACAACCCGAGTCATTGAAATGTGTGTTCTTTTCACATACCACCTATGGATCCACCAGTGTCATTGCATGTGTGTTCTTTTTAGTAACAACCAGAGTCATTGCATGTGTGTTCTTTTCACATACCACATATGGATCCACCAGAGTCATTGCATGTGTGCTCTTTTCACAATCCACCTATGGATCCGCCAGTGTCATTACATGTATGTCCTTTTCACTAACAACAAATGGAGTCATTGCTTGTGTGTTCTTTTCACATACGACATATGGATCCACCAGTGTCCTTGCATGTGTGCTCTTTTCACAATCCACCTATGGATCCACCAGTGTCATTGCATGTGTGTTCTTTTTAGTAACAACAACTGGAGTCATTTCATGACTGGTCTTCTCACATACCACATATGGATCCACCAGTGTCATTGCATGTGTGTTCTCTTCACAATCCACACATGGATCCACCAATGTCATTGCATGTGTGATCTTTTTACTAACAACAACCAGAGTCATTGCATGTGTGTTCTCTTCAGAGACCACACATGGATCCACCAGTGTCATTGCATGTGTGTTCTTTTTACTAACATCAACCAGAGTCATTGAAATGTGTGCTCTTTTCAGAATCCACCTTTGGATCCACCAGTGTCATTGCATGTGTGTTCTTTTTACTAACAACAACTGAGTCATTGAAATGTGTGTTCTTTTCACATACCACATATGGATCCACCAGTATCATTGCATGTGTGCTCTTTTCACAATCCCCCTATGGATCCACCAGTGTCATTGCATGTGTGTTCTTTTTACTAACAACAACTGGAGTCATTTCATGACTGTTCTTCTCACATACCACATATGGATCCACCAGTGTCATTGCATGTGTGTTCTTTTTACTAACAACAACCAGAGTCATTGCATGTGTGCTCTTTTCACAATCCACCTATAGATCCACCAGTGTCATTGCATGTGTGTTATTTTCACTAACAACAACTAGGGTCATTGCATGTGTGTTCTTTTCACATAAGACATATGGATCCACCAGTGTCATTGCATGTGTGCTCTTTTCACAATCCACCTATGGATCCACCAGTGTCATTGCATGTGTGTTCTTTTTAGTAACAACAACCAGTCATTGAAATGTGTGTTCTTTTCACATACCACATATGGATCCACCAGTGTCATTGCATGTGTGTTCTTTTTAGTAACAACCAGAATCATTGCATGTGTGTTCTTTTCACATACCACGTATGGATCCACCAGTGTCATTGAAATGTGTGTTCTCTCCAGAGACCACACATGGATCCACCAGTGTCATTGCATGTATGTTCTTTTGACTAACAACAACTGGAGTCATTGCATGTGTGTTCTTTTCACATACCACATATGGATCCACCAGTGTCATTGCATGTGTGCTCTTTTCACAATCCACCTATGGATCCACCAGTGTCATTGCATGTGTGTTCTTTTTAGTAACAACAACCCGAGTCATTGAAATGTGTGTTCTTTTCACATACCACCTATGGATCCACCAGTGTCATTGCATGTGTGTTCTTTTTAGTAACAACCAGAGTCATTGCATGTGTGTTCTTTTCACATACCACATATGGATCCACCAGAGTCATTGCATGTGTGCTCTTTTCACAATCCACCTATGGATCCGCCAGTGTCATTACATGTATGTCCTTTTCACTAACAACAAATGGAGTCATTGCTTGTGTGTTCTTTTCACATACGACATATGGATCCACCAGTGTCCTTGCATGTGTGCTCTTTTCACAATCCACCTATGGATCCACCAGTGTCATTGCATGTGTGTTCTTTTTAGTAACAACAACTGGAGTCATTTCATGACTGGTCTTCTCACATACCACATATGGATCCACCAGTGTCATTGCATGTGTGTTCTCTTCACAATCCACACATGGATCTACCAATGTCATTGCATGTGTGATCTTTTTACTAACAACAACCAGAGTCATTGCATGTGTGTTCTCTTCAGAGACCACACATGGATCCACCAGTGTCATTGCATGTGTGTTCTTTTTACTAACATCAACCAGAGTCATTGAAATGTGTGCTCTTTTCAGAATCCACCTTTGGATCCACCAGTGTCATTGCATGTGTGTTCTTTTTACTAACAACAACTGAGTCATTGAAATGTGTGTTCTTTTCACATACCACATATGGATCCACTAGTCAGATTGAAATGTGTGTTCTTTTTAGAAACCACACATGGATCCACCAGTGTCATTGCATGTGCATGTGTGTTCTTTTTACTAACATCAACCAGAGTCATTGAAACGTGTGATCTTTTCACAATCCACCTTTGGATCCACCAGTGTCATTGCATGTGTGTTCTTTTTACTAACAACAACTGAGTCATTGAAATGTGTGTTCTTTTCACATACCATATATGGATCCACTAGTGTCGTTGAAATGTGTGTTCTTTTTAGAGACCACACATGGATCCACCAGTGTCATTGCATGTGTGTTCTTTTCACTAACAACAACCAGAGTCATTGCATGTGTGTCCTTTTCACATACCACATATGGATCCACCAGTGTCATTGCATGTGTGTTCTTTTCACAATCCACCTATAGATCCACCAGTGTCATTGCATGTGTGTTCTTTCCACTAACAACAACCAGAGTCATTGCATGTGTGTTCTTTTCACATACCACATATGGATCCACCAGTGTCATTGCATGTGTGCTCTTTTCACAATCCACCTATGGATCCACCAGTTTCATTGCATGTGTGTTCTTTTTAGTAACAACAACCAGAGTCATTGAAATGTGTGTTCTTTTCACATATCACCTATGGATCCACCAGTGTCATTGCATGTGTGCTCTTTTTAGTAACAACAACCAGAATCATTACATGTGTGTTCTTTTCACATTCCACATATGGATCCACCAGTGTCATTGAAATGTGTGTTCTCTTCAGAGACCACACATGGATCCACCAGTGTCATTGCATGTATGTTCTTTTCACTAACAACAACTGTAGTCATTGCATGTGTGTTCTTTTCACATACCACATATGGATCCACCAGTATCATTGCATGTGTGCTCTTTTCACAATCCACCTATGGATCCACCAGTGTCATTGCATGTGTGTTCTTTTTTGTAACAACCACCAGAGTCATTGAAATGTGTGTTCTATTCACATACCACCTATGGATCCACTAGTGTCATTGCATGTGTGTTCTTTTTAGTAACAACAACCAGAATCATTGCATGTGTGTTCTTTTCACATACCACATATGGATCCACCAGTGTTATTGAAATGTGTGTTCTCTTCAAAGACCACACATGGATCCAGCAGTGTCATTGCATGTATGTTCTTTTCACTAACAACAACTGGAGTCATTGCTTGTGTGTTCTTTTCACATACCACATATGGATCCACTAGTGTCATTGCATGTGTGCTCTTTTCACAATCCACCTATGGATCCACCAGTGTCATTGCATGTGTGTTCTTTTTAGTAACAACAACCAGAGTCATTGAAATGTGTGTTATTTTCACATACCACCTATGGATCCACCAGTGTCATTGCATGTGTGTTCTCTTCATAATCCACACATGGATCCACCAGGGTCCTTGCATGTGTGCTCTTTTTACTAACAACCAGAGTCATTGCATGTGTGTTCTTTTCAGAGACAACACATGGATCCACCAGGGTCCTTGCATGTGTGCTCTTTTTACTAACAACCAGAGTCATTGCATGTGTGTTCTCTTCAGAGACAACACATGGATCCACCAATGTCATTGCATGTGTGTTCTTTTTACTAACAACAACCAGAGTCATTGAAATGTGTGCTCTTTTCACAATCCACCTTTGGATCCACCAGTGTCATTGCATGTGTGTTCTTTTTAGTAACAACAACCAGAGTCATTGAAATGTGTGTTCTTTTCACATACCACATATGGATACACTAGTGTCATTGAAATGTGTGTTCTTTTTAGAGACCACACATGGATCCACAAGTGTCATTGCATGTGTGTTCTTTTCACTAACAACAACTGGAGTCATTGCATGTGTGTTCTTTTCACATACCACATATGGATCCACCAGTGTCATTACATGTGTGTTCTTTTCACAATCCACCTATAGATCCACCAGTGTCATTGCATGTATGTTCTTTTCACTAACAACAACTAGAGTCATAGCATGTGTGTTCTTTTCACATACCACATATGGATCCACCAGTGTCATTGCATGTGTGCTCTTTTCACAATCCACCTATGGATCCACCAGTGTCATTGCATGTGTGTTATTTTTAGTAACAACAACCAGGGTCATTGAAATGTGTGTTCTTTTCACATACCACCTATGGATCCACAAGTGTCATTGCATGTGTTTTTTTACTAACAACAACTAGAGTCATTGCATGTGTGTTCTTTTAACATACCACACATGGATCCACCAGTGTCATTGAAATGTGTGTTCTCTTCAGAGACCACACATGGATCCACCAGTGTCATTGCATGTATGTTCTTTTCACTAACAACAACTAGAGTCATTGCATGTGTGTTATTTTCACATACCACATATGGATCCACTAGTGTCATTGCATGTGTGCTCTTTTCACAATCCACCTATGGATCCTCCAGTGTAATTGCATGTGTGTTCTTTTTAGTAACAACAACCAGAGTCATTGAAATTTGTGTTCTTTTCACATACCACCTATGGATCCACCAGTGTCATTGCATGTGTGTTCTTTTCACATACCACCTATGGATCCACCAGTGTCATTGCATGTGTGTTCTTTTTAGTAACAACAACCAGAGTCATTGCATGTGTGTTCTTTTCACATACCACATATGGATCCACCAGTGTCATTGAAATGTGTGTTCTCTTTAGAGACCACACATGGATCCACTAGTGTCATTGCATGTATGTTCTTTTCACTAACGACAACTGGAGTCATTGCTTGTGTGTTCTTTTCACATACCACATATGGATCCACCAGTGTCATTGCATGTGTGCTCTTTTCACAATCCACCTATGGATCCACTAGTGTCATTGCATGTGTGTTCTTTTTACTAACAACAACTGGAGTCATTTCATGACTGTTCTTCTCACATACCACATATGGATCCACCAATGTCATTGCATGTGTGTTCTTTTTCCTAATAACAACCAGAGTTATTGAAATGTGTGCTATTTTCACAATCCACCTTTGGATCCACCAGTGTCATTGCATGTGTGTTCTTTTTACTAAAAAGAACTAAGACATTGAAATGTGTGTTCTTTTCACATACCACATATGGATATGCTAGTGTCATTGAAATGTGTGTTCTTTTTAGAGACCACACATAGATCCACCAGTGTCATTGCATGTGTGTTCTTTTCACTAACAACAACCAGAGTCATTGCATGTGTGTTCTTTTCACATACCACATATGGATCCACCAGTGTCATTGTATGTGTGTTCTTTTCACAATCCACCTATAGATCCACCAGTGTCATTGCATGTGTGTTCTTTTCACTAACAACAACCAGAGTCATTGCATGTGTGTGTTCTTTTCACATACCACATATGGATCCACCAGTGTCATTGCATGTGTGCTCTTTTCACAATCCACCTAAGGATCCACCAGTGTCATTGCATGTTTGTTCTTTTTAGTAACAACAACCAGAGTCATTGAAACGTGTGTTCTTTTCACATACCACCTACGGATCCACCGGTGTCATTGCATGTGTGTTCTTTTTAGTAACAACAACCAGAATCATTGCATGTGTGTTCTTTTAACATACCACATATGGATCCACCAGTGTCATTGAAATGTGTGTTCTCTTCAGAGACCACACATGGATCCACCAGTGTCATTGCATGTATGTTCTCTTCACTAACAACAACTAGAGTCATTGCATGTGTGTTCTTTTCACATACCACATATGGATCCACCAGTGTCATTGCATGTGTGCTCTTTTCACAATCCACCTATGGATCCACCAGTGTCATTGCATGTGTGTTCTTTTTAGTAACAAAAACCAGAGTCATTGAAATGTGTGTTCTTTTCACATACCACCTATGGATCCACCAGTGTCATTGCATGTGTTTTTTTACTAACAACAACTAGAGTCATTGCATGTGTGTTCATTTAACATACCACACATGGATCCACCAGTGTCATTGAAATGTGTGTTCTCTTCAGAGACCACACATGGATTCACCAGTGTCATTGCATGTATGTTCTTTTCACTAACAACAACTGGAGTCATTGCATGTGTGTTCTTTTCACATACCACATATGGATCCACCAGTGTTATTGCATGTGTGCTCTTTTCACAATCCACCTATGGATCCACCAGTGTCATTGCATGTGTGTTGTTTTTAGTAACAACAACGAGAGTCATTGAAATGTGTGTTCTTTTCACATACCACCTATGGATCCACCAGTGTCATTGCATGTGTGTTCTTTTTAGTAACAACAACCAGAATCATTGCATGTGTGTTCTTTTCACATACCACGTATAGATCCACCAGTGTCATTGAAATGTGTGTTCTCTTCAGAGACCACACATGGATCCACCAGTGTCATTGCATGTATGTTCTTTTGACTAACAACAACTGGAGTCATTGCATGTGTGTTCTTTTCACATACCACATATGGATCCACCTGTGTCATTGCATGTGTGCTCTTTTCACAATCCACCTATGGATCCACCAGTGTCATTGCATGTGTGTTCTTTTTAGTAACAACAACCCGAGTCATTGAAATGTGTGTTCTTTTCACATACGACCTATGGATCCACCAGTGTCATTGCATGTGTGTTCTTTTTAGTAACAACAACCAGAGTCATTGCATGTGTGTTCTTTTCACATACCACATATGGATCCACCAGAGTCATTGCATGTGTGCTCTTTTCACAATCCACCTATGGATCCACCAGTGTCATTGCATGTATGTCATTTTCACTAACAACAAATGGAGTCATTGCTCGTGTGTTCTTTTCACATACGACATATGGATCCACCAGTGTCCTTGCATGTGTGCTCTTTTCACAATCCACCTATGGATCCACCAGTGTCATTGCATGTGTGTTCTTTTTAGTAACAACAACTAGAGTCATTGCATGTGTGTTCTTTTAACATACCACACATGGATCCACCAGTGTCATTGAAATGTGTGTTCTCTTCAGAGACCACACATGGATTCACCAGTGTCATTGCATGTATGTTCTTTTCACTAACAACAACTGGAGTCATTGCATGTGTGTTCTTTTCACATACCACATATGGATCCACCGTTGTTATTGCATGTGTGTTCTTTTTACTAACATCAACCAGAGTCATTGAAATGTGTGCTCTTTTCACAATCCACCTTTGGATCCACCAGTGTTATTGCATGTGTGTTCTTTTTACTAACATCAACTGAGTCATTGAAATGTGTGTTCTTTTCACATACCACATATGGATCCACCAGTGTCATTGCATGTGTGCTCTTTTCACAATCCACCTATGGATCCACCAGTGTCATTGCATGTGTGTTCTTTTTAGTAACAAAAACCAGAGTCATTGAAATGTGTGTTCTTTTCACATACCACCTATGGATCCACCAGTGTCATTGCATGTGTTTTTTTACTAACAACAACTAGAGTCATTGCATGTGTGTTCATTTAACATACCACACATGGATCCACCAGTGTCATTGAAATGTGTGTTCTCTTCAGAGACCACACATGGATTCACCAGTGTCATTGCATGTATGTTCTTTTCACTAACAACAACTGGAGTCATTGCATGTGTGTTCTTTTCACATACCACATATGGATCCACCAGTGTTATTGCATGTGTGCTCTTTTCACAATCCACCTATGGATCCACCAGTGTCATTGCATGTGTGTTGTTTTTAGTAACAACAACGAGAGTCATTGAAATGTGTGTTCTTTTCACATACCACCTATGGATCCACCAGTGTCATTGCATGTGTGTTCTTTTTAGTAACAACAACCAGAATCATTGCATGTGTGTTCTTTTCACATACCACGTATAGATCCACCAGTGTCATTGAAATGTGTGTTCTCTTCAGAGACCACACATGGATCCACCAGTGTCATTGCATGTATGTTCTTTTGACTAACAACAACTGGAGTCATTGCATGTGTGTTCTTTTCACATACCACATATGGATCCACCTGTGTCATTGCATGTGTGCTCTTTTCACAATCCACCTATGGATCCACCAGTGTCATTGCATGTGTGTTCTTTTTAGTAACAACAACCCGAGTCATTGAAATGTGTGTTCTTTTCACATACGACCTATGGATCCACCAGTGTCATTGCATGTGTGTTCTTTTTAGTAACAACAACCAGAGTCATTGCATGTGTGTTCTTTTCACATACCACATATGGATCCACCAGAGTCATTGCATGTGTGCTCTTTTCACAATCCACCTATGGATCCACCAGTGTCATTGCATGTATGTCATTTTCACTAACAACAAATGGAGTCATTGCTCGTGTGTTCTTTTCACATACGACATATGGATCCACCAGTGTCCTTGCATGTGTGCTCTTTTCACAATCCACCTATGGATCCACCAGTGTCATTGCATGTGTGTTCTTTTTAGTAACAACAACTAGAGTCATTGCATGTGTGTTCTTTTAACATACCACACATGGATCCACCAGTGTCATTGAAATGTGTGTTCTCTTCAGAGACCACACATGGATTCACCAGTGTCATTGCATGTATGTTCTTTTCACTAACAACAACTGGAGTCATTGCATGTGTGTTCTTTTCACATACCACATATGGATCCACCAGTGTTATTGCATGTGTGTTCTTTTTACTAACATCAACCAGAGTCATTGAAATGTGTGCTCTTTTCACAATCCACCTTTGGATCCACCAGTGTTATTGCATGTGTGTTCTTTTTACTAACATCAACTGAGTCATTGAAATGTGTGTTCTTTTCACATACCACATATGGATCCACTAGTGTCATTGAAATGTGTGTTCTTTTTAGAGACCACACATGGATCCACCAGTGTCATTGCATGTATGTTCTTTTCACTAACAACAACTAGAGTCATTGCATGTGTGTTCTTTTCACATACCACATATGGATCCACCAGTGTCATTGCATGGGTGCTCTTTTCACAATCCACCTATGGATCCACCAGTGTCATTGCATGTGTGTTCTTTTTAGTAACAAAAACCAGAGTCATTGAAATGTGTGTTCTTTTCACATACCACCTATGGATCCACCAGTGTCATTGCATGTGTTTTTTTACTAACAACAACTAGAGTCATTGCATGTGTGTTCTTTTAACATACCACACATGGATCCACCAGTGTCATTGAAATGTGTGTTCTCTTCAGAGACCACACATGGATTCACCAGTGTCATTGCATGTATGTTCTTTTCACTAACAACAACTGGAGTCATTGCATGTGTGTTCTTTTCACATACCACATATGGATCCACCAGTGTTATTGCATGTGTGCTCTTTTCACAATCCACCTATGGATCCACCAGTGTCATTGCATGTGTGTTGTTTTTAGTAACAACAACGAGAGTCATTGAAATGTGTGTTCTTTTCACATACCACCTATGGATGCACCAGTGTCATTGCATGTGTGTTCTTTATAGTAACAACAACCAGAATCATTGCATGTGTGTTCTTTTCACATACCACGTATGGATCCACCAGTGTCATTGAAATGTGTGTTCTCTTCAGAGACCACACATGGATCCACCAGTGTCATTGCATGTATGTTCTTTTGACTAACAACAACTAGAGTCATTGCATGTGTGTTCTTTTCACATACCACATATGGATCCACCAGTGTCATTGCATGTGTGCTCTTTTCACAATCCACCTATGGATCCACCAGTGTCATTGCATGTGTGTTATTTTTAGTAACAACAACCCGAGTCATTGAAATGTGTGTTCTTTTCACATACGACCTATGGATCCACCAGTGTCATTGCATGTGTGTTCTTTTTAGTAACAACAACCAGAGTCATTGCATGTGTGTTCTTTTCACATACCACATATGGATCCACCAGAGTCATTGCATGTGTGCTCTTTTCACAATCCACCTATGGATCCACCAGTGTCATTGCATGTATGTCCTTTTCACTAACAACAAATGGAGTCATTGCTTGTGTGTTCTTTTCACATACGACATATGGATCCACCAGTGTCCTTGCATGTGTGCTCTTTTCACAATCCACCTATGGATCCACCAGTGTCATTGCATGTGTGTTCTTTTTAGTAACAACAACTGGAGTCATTTCATGACTGTTCTTCTCACATACCACATATGGATCCACCAGTGTCATTGCATGTGTGTTCTCTTCACAATCCACACATGGATCCACCAGTGTCATTGCATATGTGATCTTTTTACTAACAACAACCAGAGTCACTGCATGTGTGTTCTCTTCAGAGACCACACATGGATCCACCAGTGTCATTGCATGTGTGTTCTTTTTACTAACATCAACCAGTCATTGAAATGTGTGCTCTTTTCATAATCCACCTTTGGATCCACCAGTGTTATTGCATGTGTGTTCTTTTTACTAACATCAACTGAGTCATTGAAATGTGTGTTCTTTTCACAGACCACATATGGATCCACTAGTGTCATTGAAATGTGTGTTCTTTTTAGAGACCACACATGGATCCACCAGTGTCATTGCATGTATGTTCTTTTCACTAACAACAACTAGAGTCATTGCATGTGTGTTCTTTTCACATACCACATATGGATCCACCAGTGTCATTGCATGTGTGCTCTTTTCACAATCCACCTATGGATCCACCAGTGTCATTGCATGTGTGTTCTTTTTAGTAACAACAACCAGAGTCATTGAAATGTGTGTTCTTTTCACATACCACCTATGGATCCACCGGTGTCATTGCATGTGTTTTTTACTAACAACAACTAGAGTCATTGCATGTGTGTTCTTTTAACATACCACACATGGATCCACCAGTGTCATTGAAATGTGTGTTCTCTTCAGAGACCACACATGGATTCACCAGCGTCATTGCATGTATGTTCTTTTCACTAACAACAACTGGAGCCATTGCATGTGTGTTCTTTTCACATACCACATATGGATCCACCAGTGTTATTGCATGTGTGCTCTTTTCACAAGCCACCTATGGATCCACCAGTGTCATTCCATGTGTGATGTTTTTAGTAACAACAACCAGAGTCATTGAAATGTGTGTTCATTTTACATACCACCGATGGATCCACCAGTGTCATTGCATTTGTGTTTTTTTAGTAACAACAACCAGAATCATTGCATGTGTGTTCTTTTCACATACCACGTATGGATCCACCAGTGTCATTGAAATGTGTGTTCTCTTCACAGACCACACATGGATCCACCAGTGTCATTGCATGTATGTTCTTTTGACTAACAACAACTGGAGTCATTGCATGTGTGTTCTTTTCACATACCACATATGGATCCACCAGTGTCATTGCATGTGTGCTCTTTTCACAATCCACCTATGGATCCACCAGTGTCATTGCATGTGTGTTCTTTTTAGTAACAACAACCCGAGTCATTGAAATGTGTGTTCTTTTCACATACGACCTATGGATCCACCAGTGTCATTGCATGTGTGTTCTTTTTAGTAACAACAACCAGAGTCATTGCATGTGTGTTCTTTTCACATACCACATATGGATCCACCAGATTCATTGCATGTGTGCTCTTTTCACAATCCACCTATGGATCCACCAGTGTCATTGCATGTATGTCCTTTTCACTAACAACAAATGGAGTCATTGCTTGTGTGTTCTTTTCACATACGACATATGGATCCACCAGTGTCCTTGCATGTGTGCTCTTTTCATAATCCACCTATGGATCCACCAGTGTCATTGCATGTGTGTTCTTTTTAGTAACAACAACTGGAGTCATTTCATGACTGTTCTTCTCACATACCACCTATGGATCCACCAGTGTCATTGCATGTGTGTTCTCTTCACAATCCACACATGGATCCACCAGTGTCATTGCATGTGTGATCTTTTTACTAACAACAACCAGAGTCATTGCATGTGTGTTCTCTTCAGAGAGCACACATGGATCCACCAGTGTCATTGCATGTGTGTTCTTTTTACTAACATCAACCAGAGTCATTGAAATGTGTGCTCTTTTCACAATCCACCTTTGGATCCACCAGTGTTATTCCATGTGTGTTCTTTTTACTAACATCAACTGAGTCATTGAAATGTGTGTTCTTTTCACATACCACATATGGATCCACTAGTGTCATTGAAATGTGTGTTCTTTTTAGAGACCACACATGGATCCACCAGTGTCATTGCATCTGTGTTGTTTTCACTAACAACAACCAGAGTCATTGCATGTGTGTCCTTTTCACATACCACATATGGATCCACCAGTGTCATTGCATGTGTGTTCTTTTCACAATCCACCTATAGATCCACCAGTGTCATTGCATGTGTGTTCTTTCCACTAACAACAACCAGAGTCATTGCATGTGTGTTCTTTTCACATACCACATATGGATCCACCAGTGTCATTGCATGTGGGTTCTTTTTAGTAACAACAACTGGAGTCATTTCATGACTGTTCTTCTCACATACCACATATGGATCCACCAGTGTCATTGCATGTGTGTTCTCTTCACAATCCACACATGGATCCACCAGTGTCATTGCATGTGTGATCTTTTTACTAACAACAACCAGAGTCACTGCATGTGTGTTCTCTTTAGAGACCACACATGGATCCACCAGTGTCATTGCATGTGTGTTCTTTTTACTAACATCAACCAGAGTCATTGAAATGTGTGCTCTTTTCACAATCCACCTTTGGATCCACCAGTGTTATTGCATGTGTGTTCTTTTTACTAACATCAACTGAGTCATTGAAATGTGTGTTCTTTTCACATACCACATATGGATCCACTAGTGTCATTGAAATGTGTGTTCTTTTTAGAGACCACACATGGATCCACCAGTGTCATTGCATGTATGTTCTTTTCACTAACAACAACTAGAGTCATTGCATGTGTGTTCTTTTCACATACCACATATGGATCCACCAGTGTCATTGCATGTGTGCTCTTTTCACAATCCACCTATGGATCCACCAGTGTCATTGCATGTGTGTTCTTTTTAGTAACAAAAACCAGAGTCATTGAAATGTGTGTTCTTTTCACATACCACCTATGGATCCACCAGTGTCATTGCATGTGTTTTTTGACTAACAACAACTAGAGTCATTGCATGTGTGTTCTTTTAACATACCACACATGGATCCACCAGTGTCATTAAAATGTGTGTTCTCTTCAGAGACCACACATCGATTCACCAGTGTCATTGCATGTATGTTCTTTTCACTAACAACTGGAGTCATTGCATGTGTGTTCTTTTCACATACCACATATGGATCCACCAGTGTTATTGCATGTGTGCTCTTTTCACAATCCACCTATGGATCCACCAGTATCATTGCATGTGTGTTGTTTTTAGTAACAACAACGAGAGTCATTGAAATGTGTGTTCTTTTCACATACCACCTATGGATGCACCAGTGTCATTGCATGTGTGTTCTTTATAGTAACAACAACCACAATCATTGCATGTGTGTTCTTTTCACATACCACGTATGGATCCACCAGTGTCATTGAAATGTGTGTTCTCTTCAGAGACCACACATGGATCCACCAGTGTCATTGCATGTATGTTCTTTTGACTAACAACAACTGGAGTCATTGCATGTGTGTTCTTTTCACATACCACATATGGATCCACCAGTGTCATTGCATGTGTGCTCTTTTCACAATCCACCTATGGATCCACCAGTGTCATTGCATGTGTGTTCTTTTTAGTAACAACAACCCGAGTCATTGAAATGTGTGTTCTTTTCACATACGACCTATGGATCCACCAGTGTCATTGCATGTGTGTTCTTTTTAGTAACAACAACTAGAGTCATTGCATGTGTGTTCTTTTCACATACCACATATGGATCCACCAGAGTCATTGCATGTGTGCTCTTTTCACAATCCACCTATGGATCCACCAGTGTCATTGCATGTATGTCCTTTTCACTAACAACAAATGGAGTCATTGCTTGTGTGTTCTTTTCACATACGACATATGGATCCACCAGTGTCCTTGCATGTGTGCTCTTTTCACAATCCACCTATGGATCCACCAGTGTCATTGCATGTGTGTTATTTTTAGTAACAACAACTGGAGTCATTTCATGACTGTTCTTCTCACATACCACATATGGATCCACCAGTGTCATTGCATGTGTGTTCTCTTCACAATCCACACATGGATCCACCAGTGTCATTGCATGTGTGATCTTTTTACTAACAACAACCAGAGTCATTGCATGTGTGTTCTCTTCAGAGACCACACATGGATCCACCAGTGTCATTGCATGTGTGTTCTTTTTACTAACATCAACCAGAGTCATTGAAATGTGTGCTCTTTTCACAATCCACCTTTGGATCCACCAGTGTTATTGCATGGGTGTTCTTTTTACTAACATCAACTGAGTCATTGAAATGTGTGTTCTTTTCACATACCACATATGGATCCACTAGTGTCATTGAAATGTGTGTTCTTTTTAAAGACCACACATGGATCCACCAGTGTCATTGCATGTGTGTTCTTTTCACTAACAACAACCAGAGTCATTGCATGTGTGTCCTTTTCACATTCCACATATGGATCCACCAGTGTCATTGCATGTGTGTTCTTTTCACAATCGACCTATAGATCCACCAGTGTCATTGCATGTGTGTTCTTTCCACTAACAACAACCAGAGTCATTGCATGTGAGTTCTTTTCACATACCACATATGGATCCACCAGTGTCATTGCATGTGTGCTCTTTTCACAATCCACCTATGGATCCACCAGTTTCATTGCATGTGTGTTCTTTTTAGTAACAACAACCAGAGTCATTGAAATGTGTGTTCTTTTCACATATCACCTATGGATCCACCAGTGTCATTGCATGTGTGCTCTTTTTAGTAACAACAACCAGAATCATTGCATGTGTGTTCTTTTCACATACCACATATGGATCCACCAGTGTCATTGAAATGTGTGTTCTCTTCAGAGACCACACATGGATCCACCAGTGTCATTGCATGTATGTTCTTTTCACTAACAACATCTGGAGTCATTGCATGTGTGTTCTTTTCACATACCACATATGGATCCACCAGTGTCATTGCATGTGTGCTCTTTTCACAATCCACCTATGGATCCACTAGTGTCATTGCATGTGTGTTATTTTTTGTAACAACAACCAGAGTCATTGAAATGTGTGTTCTTTTAACATACCACCTATGGATCCACCAGTTTCATTGCATGTGTGTTCTTTTTAGTAACACCAACCAGAATCATTGCATGTGTGTTCTTTTCACATACCACATATGGATCAACCAGTGTTATTGAAATGTGTGTTCTCTTCAAAGACCACACATGGATCCACCAGTGTCATTGCATGTATGTTCTTTTCACTAACAACAACTAGAGTCATTGCTTGTGTGTTCTTTTCACATACCACACATGGATCCTCTAGTGTCATTGCATGTGTGCTCTTTTCACAATCCACCTATGGATCCACCAGTGTCATTGCATGTGTGTTCTTTTTAGTAACAACCAGAGTCATTGAAATGTGTGTTATTTTCACATACCACCTATGGATCCACCAGTGTCATTGCATGTGTGTTCTCTTCACAATCCACACATGGATCCACCAGGGTCATTGCATATGTGCTCTTTTTACTAACAACCAGAGTCATTGCATGTGTGTTCTCTTCAGAGACAACACATGGATCCACCAATGTCATTGCATGTGTGTTCTTTTTACTAACAACAACCAGAGTCATTGAAATGTGTGCTATTTTCACAATCCACCTTTGGATCCACCAGTGTCATTGCATGTGTGTTCTTTTTAGTAAAAACAACCAGAGTCATTGAAATGTGTGTTCTTTTCACATACCACATATGGATCCACTAGTGTCATTGAAATGTGTGTTCTTTTTAGAGACCATACATGGATCCACAAGTGTCATTGCATGTGTGTTCTTTTCACTAACAACAACTAGAGTCATTGCATGTGTGTTCTTTTCACATACCACATGTGGATCCACCAGTGTCATTGCATGTGTGTTCTTTTCACAATCCACCTATATATCCACCAGTGTCATTGCATGTGTGTTCTTTTCACTAACAACAACTAGAGTCTTAGCATGTGTGTTCTTTTCACATACCACATATGGATCCACCAGTGTCATTGCATGTGTGCTCTTTTCACAATCCACCTATGGATCCACCAGTGTCATTGCATGTGTGTTCTTTTTAGTAACAACAACCAGAGTCATTGAAATGTGTGTTCTTTTCACATACCACCTATGGATCCACAAGTGTCATTGCATGTGTGTTCTTTATACTTAAAACAACCAGAGTCATTGCATGTGTGTTCTTTTTTACTCACAACAACCAGAGTCATTGCATGTGTGTTCTTTTCAATACCACATATGGATCCACCAGTGTCATTGAAATGTGTGTTCTCTTCAGAGACCACACATGGATCCACCAGAGTCATTGCATGTATGTTCTTTTCACTAACAACAACTGGAGTCATTGCATGTGTGTTCTTTTCACATATCACATATGGATCCACCAGTGTGATTGCATGTGTGCTCTTTTGACAATCTACCTATGAATCCACCAGTGTCATTGCATGTGTGTTCTTTTTAGTAACAACAACCAGAGTCATTGAAATGAGTGTTCTTTTCACATACCACCTATGGATCCACCAGTGTCATTGCATGTGTGTTCTTTTTAGTGACAACAACCAGAGTCATTGCATGTGTGTTCTTTTCACATACCACATATGGATCCACCAGTGTCATTGAAATGTGTGTTCTCTCCAGAGACCACACATGGATCCACCAGTGTCATTGCATGTATGTTCTTTTCACTAACAACAACTAGAGTCATTGCATGTGTGTTCTTTTCACATACCACATATAGATCCACCAGTGTCATTGCATGTGTGCTCTTTTCACAATCCACATATGGATCCACGAGTGTCATTGCATGTGTGTTCTTTTTAGTAACAACAACCAGAGTCATTGAAATGTGTGTTCTTTTCACATACCACCTATGGATCCACCAGTGTTATTGCATGTGTGTTCTTTTTAGTAACAACAACTGGAGTCATTGCATGTGTGTTCTTTTCACATACCACATATGGATCCACCAGTGTCATTGAAATGTGTGTTCTCTTCAGAGACCACACATGGATCCACCAGTGTCATTGCATGTATGTTATTTTCACTAACAACAACTAGAGTCATTGCATGTGTGTTCTTTTCACATACCACATATAGATCCACCAGTGTCATTGCATGTGTGCTCTTTTCACAATCCACCTATGGATCCACCAGTGTCATTGCATGTGTGTTCTTTTTAGTAACAACAACCAGAGTCATTGAAATGTGTGTTCTTTTCACATACCACCTATGGATCCACAAGTGTCATTGCATGTGTGTTCTTTATACTAAAAACAACCAGAGTCATTGCATGTATGTTCTTTTTACTAACAACAACCAGAGTCATTGCATGTGTGTTCTTTTCACATACCACATATGGATCCACCAGTGTCATTGAAATGTGTGTTCTCTTCAGAGACCACACATGGATCCACCAGAGTCATTGCATGTATGTTCTTTTCACTAACAACAACTGGAGTCATTGCATGTGTGTTCTTATCACATATCACATATGGATCCACCAGTGTGATTGCATGTGTGCTCTTTTGACAATCTACCTATGGATCCACCAGTGTCATTGCATGTGTGTTCTTTTTAGTAACAACAACCAGAGTCATTGAAATGAGTGTTCTTTTCACATTCCACCTATTGATCCACCAGTGTCATTGCATGTGTGTTCTTTTTAGTAACAACAACCAGAGTCATTGCATGTGTGTTCTTTTCACATACCACATATGGATCCACCAGTGTCATTGAAATGTGTGTTCTCTCTAGAGACCACACATGGATCCACCAGTGTCATTGCATGTATTTTCTTTTCACTAACAACAACTGGAGTCATTGCATGTGTGTTCTTTTCACATACCACATATGCATCCACCAGTGTCATTGCATGTGTGCTCTTTTCACAATCTACCTGTGGATCCACCAGTGTCATTGCATGTGTGTTCTTTTTAGTAACAACAACCAGAGTCATTGAAATGTGTGTTCTTTTCACATACCAGCTATGGATCCACCAGTGTCATTGCATGTGTGTTCTTTTTAGTAACAACAACCAGAGTAATTGCATGTGTGTTCATTTCACATACCACATATGGATCCACCAGTGTCATTGAAATGTGTGTTCTCTTCAGAGACCACACATGGATCCACCAGGGTCATTGCATGTATGTTCTTTTCACTAACAACAACTAGAGTCATTGCATGTGTGTTCTTTTCACATACCACATATGGATCCACCAGTGTCATTGCATGTGTGATCTTTTCACAATCCACCTATGGATCCACCAGTGTTATTGCATATGTGTTCTTTTTAGTAACAACAACCAGAGTCATTGAAATGAGTGTTCTTTTCACATACCACCTATGGATCCACCAGTGTCATTGCATGTGTGTTCTTTTTACTAACAACAACCAGAGTCATTGCATGTGTGTTCTTTTCACAGACCACATATGGATCCACCAGTGTCATTGAAATGTGTGTTCTCTTCAGAGACCACACATGGATCCACTAGTGTCATTGCATGTATGTTCTTTTCACTAACAACAACTGGAGTCATTGCATGTGTGTTCTTTTCACATACCACATATGAATCCACAGTGTCATTGCATGTGTGCTCTTTTCACAATCCACCTATGGATCCACCAGTGTCATTGCATGTGTGTTCTTTTTAGTAACAACAACCAGAGTCATTGAAATGAGTGTTCTTTTCACATACCAGCTATGGATCCACCAGTGTCATTGCATGTGTGTTCTTTTTAGTAACAACAACCAGAGTCATTGCATGTGTGTTCTTTTCACATACCACATATGGATCCACCAGTGTCATTGAAATGTGTGTTCTCTCTAGAGACCACACATGGATCCACCAGTGTCATTGCATGTATGTTCTTTTCACTAACAACAACTGGAGTCATTGCATGTGTGTTCTTTTCACATACCACATATGCATCCACCAGTGTCATTGCATGTGTGCTCTTTTCACAATCTACCTGTGGATCCACCAGTGTCATTGCATGTGTGTGTACTTTTTAGTAACAACAACCAGAGTCATTGAAATGTGTGTTCTTTTCACATACCACACATGGATCCACCAGTGTCATTGCATGTGTGTTCTTTTTAGTAACAACAACTGGATTCATTGCATGTGTGTTCATTTCACATACCACATATGGATCCACCAGTGTCATTGAAATGTGTGTTCTCTTTAGAGACCACACATGGATCCACCAGGGTCATTGCATGTATGTTCTTTTCACTAACAACAACTAGAGTCATTGCATGTGTGTTCTTTTCACATACCACATATGGATCCACCAGTGTCATTGCATGTGTGCTCTTTTCACAATCCACCTATGGATCCACCAGTGTCATTGCATGTGTGTTCTTTTTAGTAACAACAACCAGAGTCATTGCATGTATGTTATTTTCACATACCACATATGGATCCACCAGTGTCATTGAAATGTGTGTTCTCTCTAGAGACCACACATGGATCCACCAGTGTCATTGCATGTATGTTCTTTTCATTAACAACAACTGGAGTCATTGCATGTGTGTTCTTTTCACATACCACATATGAATCCACAGTGTCATTGCATGTGTGCTCTTTTCACAATCCACCTATGGATCCACCAGTGTCATTGCATGTGTGTTCTTTTCACATACCACATATGCATCCACCAGTGTCATTGCATGTGTGCTCTTTTCACAATCTACCTGTGGATCCACCAGTGTTATTGCATGTGTGTTCTTTTTAGTAACAACAACTGGAGTCATTGCATGTGTGTTCTTTTCACATACCACATATGGATCCACCAGTGTCATTGAAATGTGTGTTCTCTCTAGAGACCACACATGGATCCACCAGTGTCATTGCATGTATGTTCTTTTCACTAACAACAACTGGAGTCATTGCATGTCTGTTCTTTTCACATACCACATATGTATCCACCAGTGTCATTGCATGTGTGCTCTTTTCACAATCTACCTGTGGATCCACCAGTGTCATTGCATGTGTGTTATTTTTAGTAACAACAACCAGAGTCATTGAAATGTGTGTTCTTTTGACATACCACCTATGGATCCACTAGTGTTATTGCATGTGTGTTCTTTTTAGTAACAACAACTGGAGTCATTGCATGTGTGTTCTTTTCACATACCACATATGGATCCACCAGTGTCATTGAAATGTGTGTTCTCTTTAGAGACCACACATTGATCCACCAGTGTCATTGCATGTATGTTCTTTTCACTAACAACAACTAGAGTCATTGCATGTGTGTTCTTTTCACATACCACATATGGATCCACCAGTGTCATTGCATGTGTGCTCTTTTCACAATCCACCTATAGATCCACCAGTGTTATTACATGTGTGTTCTTTTTAGTAACAACAACCAGATTCATTGAAATGAGTGTTCTTTTCGCATACCACCTATGGATCCACCAGTGTCATTGCATGTGTGTTCTTTTTACTAACAACAACCAGAGTCATTGCATGTGTGTTCTTTTCACATACCACATATGGATCCACTAGTGTCATTGAAATGTGTGTTCTCTTCAGAGACCACACATGGATCCACCAGTGTCATTGCATGTATGTTCTTTTCACTAACAACAACTGGAGTCATTGCATGTGTGTTCTTTTCACATACCACATATGTATCCACCAGTGTCATTGCATGTGTGCTCTTTTCACAATCCACCTATGGATCCACCAGTGTCATTGCATGTGTGTTCTTTTTAGTAACAACAACCAGAGTCATTGAAATGTGTGTTCTTTTCACATACCACCTATGGATACACCAGTGTCATTGCATGTGTGTTCTTTTTAGTAACAGCAACCAGAGTCATTGCATGTGTGTTCTTTTCACATACCACATATGGATCCACCAGTGTCATTGAAATGTGTGTTCTCTTCAGAGACCACACATGGATCTACCAGTGTCATTGCATGTATGTTCTTTTCACTAACAACAACTGGAGTCATTGCATGTGTGTTCTTTTCACATACCACATATGAATCCACAGTGTCATTGCATGTGTGCTCTTTTCACAATCCACCTATGGATCCACCAGTGTTATTGCATGTGTGTTCTTTTTAGTAACAACAACCAGAGTCATTGCAATGAGTGTTCTTTTCACATACCACCTATGGATCCACCAGTGTCATTGCATGTGTGTTCTTTTTAGTAACAACAACTGGAGTCATTGCATGTGTGTTCTTTTCACATACCACATATGGATCCACCAGTGTCATTGAAATGTGTGTTCTCTCTAGAGACCACACATGGATCCACCAGTGTCATTGCATGTGTGTACTTTTCATTAACAACAACTGGAGTCATTGCATGTGTGTTCTTTTCACATACCACATATGCATCCACCAGTTTCCTTGCATGTGTGCTCTTTTCACAATCTACCTGTGGATCCACCAGTGTCATTGCATGTGTGTTCTTTTTAGTAACAACAACCAGAGTCATTGAAATGTGTGTTCTTTTCACATACCACCTATGGATCCACCAGTGTCATTGCATGTGTGTTCTTTTTAGTAACAACAACTGGAGTCATTGCATGTGTGTTCTTTTCACATACCACATATGGATCCACCAGTGTCATTGCATGTGTGCTCTTTTCACAATCCACCTATGGATCCACCAGTGTCATTGCATGTGTGTTCTTTTTAGTAAAAACAACCAGAGTCATTGAAATGTGTGTTCTTTTCACATACCACCTATGGATCCACCAGTGTCATTGCATGTGTGTTCTTTTTAGTAACAGCAACCAGAGTCATTGCATGTGTGTTCTTTTCACATACCACATATGGATCCACCAGTGTCATTGAAATGTGTGTTCTCTTCAGAGACCACACATGGATCCACCAGTGTCATTGCATGTATGTTCTTTTCACTAACAACAACTGGAGTCATTGCATGTGTGTTCTTTTCACATACCACATATGAATCCACAGTGTCATTGCATGTGTGCTCTTTTCACAATCCACCTATGGATCCACCAGTGTTATTGCATGTGTGTTCTTTTTAGTAACAACAACCAGAGTCATTGCAATGAGTGTTCTTTTCACATACCACCTATGGATCCACCAGTGTCATTGCATGTGTGTTCTTTTTAGTAACAACAACTGGAGTCATTGCATGTGTGTTCTTTTCACATACCACATATGGATCCACCAGTGTCATTGAAATGTGTGTTCTCTCTAGAGACCACACATGGATCCACCAGTGTCATTGCATGTATGTACTTTTCATTAACAACAACTGGAGTCATTGCATGTGTGTTCTTTTCACATACCACATATGCATCCACCAGTTTCCTTGCATGTGTGCTCTTTTCACAATCTACCTGTGGATCCACCAGTGTCATTGCATGTGTGTTCTTTTTTAGTAACAACAACCAGAGTCATTGAAATGTGTGTTCTTTTCACATACCACCTATGGATCCACCAGTGTCATTGCATGTGTGTTCTTTTTAGTAACAACAACTGGAGTCATTGCATGTGTGTTCTTTTCACATACCACATATGGATCCACCAGTGTCATTGCATGTGTGCTCTTTTCACAATCCACCTATGGATCCACCAGTGTCATTGCATGTGTGTTCTTTTTAGTAAAAACAACCAGAGTCATTGAAATGTGTGTTCTTTTCACATACCACCTACGGATCCACCAGTGTCATTGCATGTGTGTTCTTTTTAGTAACAGCAACCAGAGTCATTGCATGTGTGTTCTTTTCACATACCACATATGGATCCACCAGTGTCATTGAAATGTGTGTTCTCTTCAGAGACCACACATGGATCCACCAGTGTCATTGCATGTATGTTCTTTTCACTAACAACAACTGGAGTCATTGCATGTGTGTTCTTTTCACATACCACATATGAATCCACAGTGTCATTGCATGTGTGCTCTTTTCACAATCCACCTATGGATCCACCAGTGTTATTGCATGTGTGTTCTTTTTAGTAACAACAACCAGAGTCATTGCAATGAGTGTTCTTTTCACATACCACCTATGGATCCACCAGTGTCATTGCATGTGTGTTCTTTTTAGTAACAACAACTGGAGTCATTGCATGTGTGTTATTTTCACATACCACATATGGATCCACCAGTGTCATAGAAATGTGTGTTCTCTCTAGAGACCACACATGGATCCACCAGTGTCATTGCATGTATGTTCTTTTCATTAACAACAACTGGAGTCATTGCATGTGTGTTCTTTTCACATACCACATATGCATCCACCAGTTTCCTTGCATGTGTGCTCTTTTCACAATCTACCTGTGGATCCACCAGTGTCATTGCATGTGTGTTCTTTTTAGTAACAACAACCAGAGTCATTGAAATGTGTGTTCTTTTCACATACCACCTATGGATCCACCAGTGTCATTGCATGTGTGTTCTTTTTAGTAACAACAACTGGAGTCATTGCATGTGTGTTCTTTTCACATACCACATATGGATCCACCAGTGTCATTGCATGTGTGCTCTTTTCACAATCCACCTATGGATCCACCAGTGTCATTGCATGTGTGTTCTTTTTAGTAAAAACAACCAGAGTCATTGAAATGTGTGTTCTTTTCACATACCACCTACGGATCCACCAGTGTCATTGCATGTGTGTTCTTTTTAGTAACAGCAACCAGAGTCATTGCATGTGTGTTCTTTTCACATACCACATATGGATCCACCAGTGTCATTGAAATGTGTGTTCTCTTCAGAGACCACACATGGATCCACCAGTGTCATTGCATGTATGTTCTTTTCACATACCACATATGAATCCACAGTGTCATTGCATGTCTGCTCTTTTCACAATCCACCTATGGATCCACCAGTGTCATTGCATGTGTTTTCTTTTTAGTAACAACAACCAGAGTCATTGCAATGATTGTTCTTTTCACATACCACCTATGGATCCACCAGTGTCATTGCATGTGTGTTCTTTTTAGTAACAACAACTGGAGTCATTGCATGTGTGTTCTTTTCACATACCACATATGCATCCACCAGTTTCATTGCATGTGTGCTCTTTTCACAATCTACCTGTGGATCCACCAGTGTCATTGCATGTGTGTTCTTTTTAGTAACAACAACCAGAGTCATTGAAATGTGTGTTCTTTTCACATACCACCTATGGATCCACCAGTGTCATTGCATGTGTGTTCTTTTTAGTAACAACAACTGGAGTCATTGCATGTGTGTTCTTTTCACATACCACATATGGATCCACCAGTGTCATTGCATGTGTGCTCTTTTCACAATCCACCTATGGATCCACCAGTGTCATTGCATGTGTTTTCTTTTTAGTAAAAACAACCAGAGTCATTGAAATGTGTGTTCTTTTCACATACCACCTATGGATCCACCAGTGTCATTGCATGTGTGTTCTTTTTAGTAACAGCAACCAGAGTCATTGCATGTGTGTTCTTTTCACATACCACATATGGATCCACCAGTGTCATTGAAATGTGTGTTCTGTTCAGAGACCACACATGGATCCACCAGTGTCATTGCATGTATGTTCTTTTCACTAACAACAACTGGAGTCATTGCATGTGTGTTCTTTTCACATACCACATATGAATCCACAGTGTCATTGCATGTGTGCTCTTTTCACAATCCACCTATGGATCCACCAGTGTCATTGCATGTGTTTTCTTTTTAGTAACAACAACCAGAGTCATTGCAATGATTGTTCTTTTCACATACCACCTATGGATCCACCAGTGTCATTGCATGTGTGTTCTTTTTAGTAACAACAACTGGAGTCATTGCATGTGTGTTCTTTTCACATACCACATATGGATCCACCAGTGTCATTGAAATGTGTGTTCTCTCTAGAGACCACACATGGATCCACCAGTGTCATTGCATGTATGTTCTTTTCATTAACAACAACTGGAGTCATTGCATGTGTGTTCTTTTCACATACCACATATGCATCCACCAGTGTCATTGCATGTGTGCTCTTTTCACAATCTACCTGTGGATCCACCAGTGTCATTGCATATGTGTTCTTTTTAGTAAAAACAACCAGAGTCATTGAAATGTGTGTTCTTTTCACATACCACCTATGGATCCACCAGTGTCATTGCATGTGTGTTCTTTTTAGTAACAACAACTAGAGTCATTGCATGTGTGTTCTTTTCACATACCACATATGGATCCACCAGTGTCATTGCATGTGTGCTCTTTTCACAATCCACCTATAGATCCACCAGTGTTATTACATGTGTGTTCTTTTTAGTAACAACAACCAGATTCATTGAAATGAGTGTTATTTTCACATACCACGTATGGATCCACCAGTGTCATTGCATGTGTGTTCTTTTTACTAACAACAACCAGAGTCATTGCATGTGTGTTCTTTTCACATACCACATATGGATCCACCAGTGTCATTGAAATGTGTATTCTCTTCAGAGACCACACATGGATCCACCAGTGTCATTGCATGTATGTTCTTTTCACTAACAACAACTAGAGTCATTGCATGTGTGTTCTTTTCACATACCACATATGGATCCACCAGTGTCATTGCATATGTGCTCTTTTCACAATCCACCTATAGATCCACCAGTGTTATTACATGTGTGTTCTTTTTAGTAACAACAACCAGATTCATTGAAATGAGTGTTCTTTTCACATACCACCTATGGATCCACCAGTGTCATTGCATGTGTGTTCTTTTTACTAACAACAACCAGAGTCATTGCATGTGTGTTCTTTTCACATACCACATATGGATCCACTAGTGTCATTGAAATGTGTGTTCTCTTCAGAGACCACACATGGATCCACCAGTGTCATTGCATGTGTGTTCTTTTTAGTAACAACAACCAGAGTCATTGCATGTGTGTTCTTTTCACATACCACATATGGATCCACCAGTGTCATTGAAATGTGCGTTCTCTCTAGAGACCACACATGGATCCACCAGTGTCATTGCATGTATGTTCTTTTCACTAACAACAACTGGAGTCATTGCATGTGTGTTCTTTTCACATACCACATATGGATCCACCAGTGTCATTGCATGTGTGCTCTTTTCACAATCTACCTGTGGATCCAGCAGTGTCATTGCATGTGTGTTCTTTTTAGTAACAACAACCAGAGTCATTGAAATGTGTGTTCTTTTCACATACCACCTATGGATCCACCAGTGTTATTGCATGTGTGTTCTTTTTAGTAACAACAACTGGATTCATTGCATGTGTGTTCATTTCACATACCATCTATGGATCCACCAGTGTCATTGAAATGTGTGTTCTCTTCAGAGACCACACATGGATCCACCAGGGTCATTGCATGTATGTTCTTTTCACTAACAACAACTAGAGTCATTGCATGTGTGTTCTTTTCACATACCACATATGGATCCACCAGTGTCATTGCATGTGTGTTCATTTCACATACCACATATGGATCCACCAGTGTCATTGAAATGTGTGTTCTCTTCAGAGACCACACATGGATCCACCAGTGTCATTGCATGTATGTTCTTTTCACTAACAACAACTGGAGTCATTGCATGTGTGTTCTTTTCACATACCACATATGAATCCACAGTGTCATTGCATGTGTGCTCTTTTCACAATCCACCTATGGATCCACCAATGTTATCGCATGTGTGTTCTTTTTAGTAACAACAACCAGAGTCATTGCAATGAGTGTTCTTTTCACATACCACCTATGGATCCACCAGTGTCATTGCATGTGTGTTCTTTTTAGTAACAACAACTGGAGTCATTGCATGTGTGTTCTTTTCACATACCACATATGGATCCACCAGTGTCATTGAAATGTGTGTTCTCTCTAGAGACCACACATGGATCCACCAGTGTCATTGCATGTATGTACTTTTCATTAACAACAACTGGAGTCACTGCATGTGTGTTCTTTTCACATACCACATATGCATCCACCAGTTTCCTTGCATGTGTGCTCTTTTCACAATCTACCTGTGGATCCACCAGTGTCATTGCATGTGTGTTCTTTTTAGTAACAACAACCAGAGTCATTGAAATGTGTGTTCTTTTCACATACCACCTATGGATCCACCAGTGTCATTGCATGTGTGTTCTTTTTAGTAACAACAACTGGAGTCATTGCATGTGTGTTCTTTTCACATACCACATATGGATCCACCAGTGTCATTGAAATGTGTGTTCTCTCTAGAGACCACACATGGATCCACCAGTGTCATTGCATGTATGTACTTTTCATTAACAACAACTGGAGTCACTGCATGTGTGTTCTTTTCACATACCACATATGCATCCACCAGTTTCCTTGCATGTGTGCTCTTTTCACAATCTACCTGTGGATCCACCAGTGTCATTGCATGTGTGTTCTTTTTAGTAACAACAACCAGAGTCATTGAAATGTGTGTTCTTTTCACATACCACCTATGGATCCACCAGTGTCATTGCATGTGTGTTCTTTTTAGTAACAACAACTGGAGTCATTGCATGTGTGTTCTTTTCACATACCACATATGGATCCACCAGTGTCATTGCATGTGTGCTCTTTTCACAATCCACCTATAGATCCACCAGTGTCATTGCATGTGTGTTCTTTTTAGTAAAAACAACCAGAGTCATTGAAATGTGTGTTCTTTTCACATACCACCTATGGATCCACCAGTGTCATTGCATGTGTGTTCTTTTTAGTAACAGCAACCAGAGTCATTGCATGTGTGTTCTTTTCACATACCACATATGGATCCACCAGTGTCATTGAAATGTGTGTTCTCTTCAGAGACCACACATGGATCCACCAGTGTCATTGCATGTATGTTCTTTTCACTAACAACAACTGGAGTCATTGCATGTGTGTTCTTTTCACATACCACATATGAATCCACAGTGTCATTGCATGTGTGCTCTTTTCACAATCCACCTATGGATCCACCAATGTGATTGCATGTGTGTTCTTTTTAGTAACAACAACCAGAGTCATTGCAATGAGTGTTCTTTTCACATACCACCTATGGATCCACCAGTGTCATTGCATGTGTGTTCTTTTTAGTAACAACAACTGGAGTCATTGCATGTGTGTTCTTTTCACATACCATATATGGATCCACCAGTGTCATTGAAATGTGTGTTCTCTTCAGAGACCACACATGGATCCACCAGGGTCATTGCATGTATGTTCTTTTCACTAACAACAACTAGAGTCATTGCATGTGTGTTCTTTTCACATACCACATATGGATCCACCAGTGTCATTGCATGTGTGCTCTTTTCACAATCCACCTATGGATCCACCAGTGTCATTGCATGTGTGTTCTCTTTAGTAACAACAACCAGAGTCATTGAAATGAGTGTTCTTTTCACATACCACCTATGGATCCACCAGTGTCATTGCATGTGTGTTCTTTTTAGTAACAACAACCAGAGTCATTGCATGTATGTTCTTTTCACATACCACATATGGATCCACCAGTATCATTGAAATGTGTGTTCTCTCTAGAGACCACACATGGATCCACCAGTGTCATTGCATGTATGTTCTTTTCATTAACAACAACTGGAGTCATTGCATGTGTGTTCTTTTCACATACCACATATGCATCCACCAGTGTCATTGCATGTGTGCTCTTTTCACAATCTACCTGTGGATCCACTAGTGTCATTGCATGTGTGTTCTTTTTAGTAACAACAACCAGAGTCATTGAAATGTGTGCTCTTTTCACATACCACCTATGGATCCACCTGTGTTATTGCATGTGTGTTCTTTTTAGTAACAACAACTGGAGTCATTGCATGTATGTTCTTTTCACATACCACATATGGATCCACCAGTGTCATTGAAATGTGTGTTCTCTCTAGAGACCACACATGGATCCACCAGTGTCATTGCATGTATGTTCTTTTCACTAACAACAACTGGAGTCATTGCATGTGTGTTCTTTTCACATACCACATATGCATCCACCAGTGTAATTGCATGTGTGCTCTATTCACAATCTACCT
The DNA here is from genome assembly GCA_916181665.1 of Avena sativa. Lineage (NCBI taxonomy): Eukaryota > Viridiplantae > Streptophyta > Magnoliopsida > Poales > Poaceae > Avena > Avena sativa. Next base: position 532,547,163 of record OV702289.1, on the reverse strand, counting down.
GTGGATCCACCTGTGTCATTGCATGTGTGTTCTTTTTAGTAACAACAACCAGAGTCATTGAAATGTGTGTTCTTTTCACATACCACCTATGGATCCACCAGTGTTATTACATGTGTGTTCTTTTTAGTAACAACAACTGGAGTCATTGCATGTATGTTCTTTTCACATACCACATATGGATCCACCAGCGTCATTGAAATGTGTGTTCTCTCTAGAGACCACACATGGATCCACAAGTGTCACTGCATGTATGTTCTTTTCATTAACAACAACTGGAGTCATTGCATGTGTGTTCTTTTCACATACCACATATGCATCCACCAGTGTCATTGCATGTGTGCTCTTTTCACAATCTACCTGTGGATCCACCAGTGTCATTGCATGTGTGTTCTTTTTAGTAACAACAACCAGAGTCATTGAAATGTGTGTTCTTTTCACATACCACCTATAGATCCACCAGTGTTATTGCATGTCTGTTCTTTTTACTAACAACAACTGGAGTCATTGCATGTGTGTTCTTTTCACATACCACATATGGATCCACCAGTGTCATTGAAATGTGTGTTCTCTTAAAAGACCACACATGGATCCACCAGTGTCATTGCATGTATGTTCTTTTCACTAACAACAACTAGAGTCATTGCATGTGTGTTCTTTTCACATACCACATATGGATCCACCGGTGTCATTGCATGTGTGCTCTTTTCACAATCCACCTATGGATCCACCAGTGTTATTGCATGTGTGTTCTTTTTAGTAACAACAACCAGAGTCATTGAAATGAGTGTTCTTTTCACATACCACCTATGGATCCACCAGTGTCATTGCATGTGTGTTATTTTTACTAACAACAACCAGAGTCATTGCATGTGTGTTCTTTTCACATACCACATATGGATCCACTAGTGTCATTGAAATGTGTGTTCTCTTCAGAAACCACACATGGATCCACCAGTGTCATTGCATGTATGTTCTTTTCACTAACAACAACTAGAGTCATTGCATGTGTGTTCTTTTCACATACCACATATGGATCCACCAGTGTCATTGCATGTGTGCTCTTTTCACAATCCACCTATGGATCCACCAGTGTCATTTCATGTGTGTTCTTTTTAGTAACAACAACCAGAGTCATTGCAATGAGTGTTCTTTTCACATACCACCTATGGATCCACCAGTGTCATTGCATGTGTGTTCTTTTTAGTAACAACAACTGGAGTCATTGCATGTGTGTTCTTTTCACATACCACATATGGATCCACCAGTGTCATTGAAATGTGTGTTCTCTCTAGAGACCACACATGGATCCACCAGTGTCATTGCATGTATGTTCTTTTCAGTAACAACAACTGGAGTCATTGCATGTGTGTTCTTTTCACATACCACATATGCATCCACCAGTGTCATTGCATGTGTGCTCTTTTCACAATCTACCTGTGGATCCACCAGTGTCATTGCATGTGTGTTCTTTTTAGTAACAACAACCAGAGTCATTGAAATGTGTGTTCTTTTCACATACCACCTATGGATCCACCAGTGTCATTGCATGTGTGTTCTTTTTAGTAACAACAACTGGAGTCATTGCATGTGTGTTCTTTTCACATACCACATATGGATCCACCAGTGTCATTGCATGTGTGCTCTTTTCACAATCCACCTATGGATCCACCAGTGTCATTGCATGTGTGTTCTTTTTAGTAACAACATCCAGAGTCATTGAAATGTGTGTTCTTTTCACATACCACCTATGGATCCACAAGTGTCATTGCATGTGTGTTCTTTTTAGTAACAACAACTGGATTCATTGCATGTGTGTTCATTTCACATACCACATATGGATCCACCAGTGTCATTGAAATGTGTGTTCTCTTCAGAGACCACACATGGATCCACCAGGGTCATTGCATGTATGTTCTTTTCACTAACAACAACTAGAGTCATTGCATGTGTGTTCTTTTCACATACCACATATGGATCCACCAGTGTCATTACATGTGTGCTCTTTTCACAATCCACCTATGGATCCACCAGTGTCATTGCATGTGTGTTCTTTTTAGTAACAACAACCAGAGTCATTGAAATGAGTGTTCTTTTCACATACCACCTATGGATCCACCAGTGTCATTGCATGTGTGTTCTTTTTAGTAACAACAACCAGAGTCATTGCATGTATGTTCTTTTAACATACCACATATGGATCCACCAGTGTCATTGAAATGTGTGTTCTCTCTAGAGACCACACATGGATCCACCAGTGTCATTGCATGTATGTTCTTTTCATTAACAACAACTGGAGTCATTGCATGTGTGTTCTTTTCACATACCACATATGCATCCACCAGTGTCATTGCATGTGTGCTCTTTTAACAATCTACCTGTGGATCCACTAGTGTCATTGCATGTGTGTTCTTTTTAGTAAGAACAACCAGAGTCATTGAAATGTGTGTTCTTTTCACATACCACCTATGGATCCACCAGTGTCATTGCATGTGTGTTCTTTTTAGTAACAACAACCAGAGTCATTGCATGTATGTTCTTTTCACATACCACATATGGATCCACCAGTGTCATTGAAATGTGTGTTCTCTCTAGAGACCACACATGGATCCACCAGTGTCATTGCATGTATGTTCTTTTCATTAACAACAACTGGAGTCATTGCATGTGTGTTCTTTTCACATACCACATATGCATCCACCAGTGTCATTGCATGTGTGCTCTTTTCACAATCTACCTGTGGATCCACTAGTGTCATTGCATGTGTGTTCTTTTTAGTAACAACAACCAGAGTCATTGAAATGTGTGTTCTTTTCACATACCACCTATGGATCCACCAGTGTTATTGCATGTGTGTTCTTTTTAGTAACAACAACTGGAGTCATTGCATGTATGTTCTTTTCACATACCACATATGGATCCACCAGTGTCACTGAAATGTGTGTTCTCTCTAGAGACCACACATGGATCCACCAGTGTCATTGCATGTATGTTCTTTTCATTAACAACAACTGGAGTCATTGCATGTGTGTTCTTTTCACATACCACATATGCATCCACCAGTGTCATTGCATGTGTGTCTTTTCACAATCTACCTGTGGATCCACCAGTGTCATTGCATGTGCGTTCTTTTTAGTAACAACAACCAGAGTCATTGAAATGTGTGTTCTTTTCACATACCACCTATGGATCCACCAGTGTTATTGCATGTGTGTTCTTTTTAGTAACAACAACTGGAGTCATTGCATGTGTGTTCTTTTCACATACCACATATGGATCAACCAGAGTCATTGAAATGTGTGTTCTCTTCAGAGACCACACATGGATCCACCAGTGTCATTGCATGTATGTTCTTTTCACTAACAACAACTGGAGTCATTGCATGTGTGTTCTTTTCACATACCACATATGGATCCACCAGTGTCATTGCATGTGTGCTCTTTTCACAATCCACCTATGGATCCACCTGTGTCATTGCATGTGTGTTCTTTTTAGTAACAACAACCAGAGTCATTGAAATGAGTGTTCTTTTCACATACCACCTATGGATCCACTAGTGTCATTGCATGTGTGTTCTTTTTAGTAACAACAACCAGACTCATTGCATGTATGTTCTTTTCACATACCACATATGGATCCACCAGTGTCATTGAAATGTGTGTTCTCTCTAGAGACCACACATGGATCCACCAGTGTCATTGCATGTATGTTCTTTTCATTAACAACAACTGGAGTCATTGCATGTGTGTTCTTTTCACATACCACATATGCATCCACCAGTGTCATTGCATGTGTGCTCTTTTCACAATCTACCTGTGGATCCACTAGTGTCATTGCATGTGTGTTCTTTTTAGTAACAACAACCAGAGTCATTGAAATGTGTGTTCTTTTCACATACCACCTATGGATCCACCAGTGTTATTGCATGTGTGTTCTTTTAGTAACAACAACTGGAGTCATTGCATGTGTGTTCTTTTCACATACCACATATGGATCCACCAGTGTCATTGAAATGTGTGTTCTCTTCAGAGACCACACATGGATCCACCAGTGTCATTGCATGTATGTTCTTTTCACTAACAACAACTAGACTCATTGCATGTGTGTTCTTTTCACATACCACATATGGATCCACCAATGTCATTGCATGTGTGCTCTTTTCACAATCCACCTATGGATCCACCAGTGTTATTGCATGTGTGTTCTTTTTAGTAACAACAACCAGAGTCATTGAAATGAGTGTTCTTTTCACATACCACCTATGGATCCACCAGTGTCATTGCATGTGTGTTCTTTTTACTAACAACAACCAGAGTCATTGCATGTGTGTTCTTTTCACATACCACATATGGATCCACCAGTGTCATTGAAATGTGTGTTCTCTTCAGAGACCACACATGGATCCACCAGTGTCATTGCGTGTATGTTCTTTTCACTAACAACAACTGGAGTCATTGCATGTGTGTTCTTTTCACATACCACATATGGATCCACCAGTGTCATTGCATGTGTTCTCTTTTCACAATCCACCTGTGGATCCACCAGTGTCATTGCATGTGTGTTCTTTTTAGTAACAACAACCAGAGTCATTGAAATGAGTGTTCTTTTCACATACCACCTATGGATCCACCAGTGTCATTGCATGTGTGTTCTTTTTAGTAACAACAACCAGAGTCATTGCATGTGTGTTCTTTTCACATACCATATATGGATCCACCAGTGTCATTGAAATGTGTGTTCTCTCTAGAGACCACACATGGATCCACCAGTGTCATTGCATGTATGTTCTTTTCACTAACAACAACTGGAGTCTTTGCATGTGTGTTCTTTTCACATACCACATATGCATCCACCAGTGTCATTGCATGTGTGCTCTTTTCACAATCTACCTGTGGATCGACCAGTGTCATTGCATGTGTGTTCTTTTTAGTAACAACAACCAGAGTCATTGGAATGTGTGTTCTTTTCACATACCACCTATGGATCCACCAGTGTTATTGCATGTGTGTTCTTTTTAGTAACAACAACTGGATTCATTGCATGTGTGTTCTTTTCACATACCACATATGGATCCACCAGTGTCACTGAAATGTGTGTTCTCTCTAGAGACCACACATGGATCCACCAGTGTCATTGCATGTATGTTCTTTTCACTAACAACAACTAGAGTCATTGCATGTGTGTTCTTTTCACATACCACACATGGATCCACCAGTGTCATTGCATGTGTGCTCTTTTCACAATCCACCTATGGATCCACCAGTGTTATTGCATGTGTGTTCTTTTTAGTAACAACAACCAGAGTCATTGAAATGAGTGTTCTTTTCACATACCACCTATGGATCCACCAGTGTCATTGCATGTGTGTTCTTTTTACTAACAACAACCGGAGTCATTGCATGTGTGTTCTTTTCACATACCACATATGGATCCACTAGTGTCATTGAAATGTGTGTTCTCTTCAGAGACCACACATGGATCCACCAGTGTCATTGCATGTATGTTCTTTTCACTAACAACAACTAGAGTCATTGCATGTGTGTTCTTTTCACATACCACATATGGATCCACAGTGTCATTGCATGTGTGCTCTTTTCACAATCCACCAATGTCATTGCATGTGTGTTCTTATTACTAACAACAACTGGAGTCATTTCATGACTGTTCTTCTCACATACCACATATGGATCCACCAGTGTCATTGCATGTGTGTTCTCTTCACAATCCACACATGGATCCACCAGTGTCATTGCATGTGTGCTTTTTTACTAACAACAACCAGAGTCATTACATGTGTGTTCTCTTCAGAGACCACACATGGATCCACCAGTGTCATTGCATGTGTGTTCTTTTTACTAACAACAACCAGAGTCATTGAAATGTGTGCTCTTTTCAAAATCCACCTTTGGATCCACTAGTGTCATTGCATGTGTGTTCTTTTGTAGCGTCCCCAACCTTTAATAAGATTGAGTCCCCTGTGTTTACAATGCTAGTCCCTGGATCAATAGCTAGCATCCACAGTTCAGATGTAATATCAAGAAACAAGGGTCATAATACAACTTTATAACCAGGAATAACATAATTTTATTACATCAAACATAGCTCATTAGGCCATTACATTACATTGCAGCGGAATAACTATAGTCATGGTTCCTTCATCTTCAAATTGCCACAGGCAGATGTTGGTTGTAGACTTTCTAATCCTAATCATTCAATCTTCACTAAAACCAATCAAACCTGCAACATTACAAGTTACAGCCACAAGGGTCAATACATTGGAATTGTATTGGCAAGTGATACTTTGGTAGTATAGTGGAGTCTAATATCTATATGCATTTGGCTAAGTGGAGTTGAGGCTTGCATTGCTCAAAATAGATTTTTCCCTATCATTTTGAAAATACTAAGTTTTATTTTGACAAAAACCACCAAGGCATCTATCAACAAGACTGAAGATCCTCTCAAGGCATCTTCCAATCAAAGATTGAAGATTTTCTTGGCAAAAACAATTTCCCAATCTAAGATTTTGAGATCCTTGTACCAAGCCATCTCTCCATCAAAGATTGAAGAATTTCACACAACCCTTGTTCACCCACAAGTTTTATTTAGAAATTGGAGTGATGAGATTCTTGAAGTTTCCATGTCTTGATGCTCAAATTGTCCTTTACCAGGGACATGGCTAAGTACTTAGGTTTTACACTCTGCAGAGGTGGTGCACTTTCCCCACAAGACTTGGTTTCCCAAGACAAAATCTTTCAGAAGCTTTCCCTTAGACCAACATGGACGCATTCCAACCTATCAATCACTACCACCCACTGTCCATGTGGCTAAGTTCTTGCAACCTATATGATCATGGCAGAGCCCATATTGCCAAGTGGTTGCACTTGAAGCTTCTCAACATTTGACATCTCAAATCTCTTTGTTTCCTGGGTGGCCATCCACAAGTGAGATACACAAGCCAAGTCCATGGCCTTGTGAACCACTCAACCAAAAACCACCATGCAAGTCCCATTCCACCCAGGAGATTCATTAACTTAGTTGTTTTATTAAATAAAACACAAGTCCATAGACTTAGAAATTTTCATAGCATGAATATATATCCCACCCAGGTTTTCTATTAGCTAGGCTAAGCTTGATAGTAATAGGATTCTTAACTTAGGTAAATCCTTCTAAGGATTCATTCTACTAGTTTTCCTATAGCAAGGTCTATACTTAGCAAAATAAAAACCATGCAAGTTTTACTTAGCAAAAACACTAATGCATATTGAAAATAATGGGATAGATAGTATGAAGTATCACTTGCCTTTTTGGTAGAGGGTATAGGTTTACTTCCTTGTCCTTGCAACAATCACACTCTTCAAGTCACTACAAATAATCAAGCAAGGCACAAACTCAATCTACCAATCAAGCAAACACAAAATCAACTAACACTCCAAACCAATATTCTCTCAAACAAAATTACACACACAAGACAATGGAATCTAAGTCATGCATAAGCATGCAAAGGTTGGTTCTATTGTAAGGATGGTCTTCACTAGGCTTCTAACTTTGTAAGTTCCAATTTGGTCATTTACCAAAATGGCAAAGTCATTTGCAAAGAGGGTCTCCATTAGATTCCTAAACTTTGTAAGATCCAAAATGGTCATTTACCAAAGTGGCAAAGTTAAAGTAATGCATGCAAGCATGCCAAGCCTTGTTTTGTTTGAGAAAAAGGGGTTCCTAATGGGTCATAGACATTTGGGCACACCTATTGGTCATTTTGTGAAGTGGCTAAGTCATTTGCAAAAGGTTTCACTATAAAACCATTTGCAAAACAAAGTGTCATTCTATGTGGTGTAGAAACATTTTTACTAAGGCTTTAGCCTATAGGGTTCACCAAATGAGTTGCTATTGCAAAACTTGGTGTTTGGGTCAGTAGGTTTGGTTCAAAACATTTTCTCAAAGTTTTCTTTACAAAAACATTTTTGTAAACAAAACAATAGTTTTGTTTGGCTAGAAATGGACTAAACTAATTAATCCATTCTAAACCTTTCCAAATTCATTTTCCAAAACAGGGGTTGGTTCCTAGGGTCAGTAAGGTCACAACAAACTAATTGGCAAAGGTTTTAACCTTAAAATCATTTTTAAATGATTTTTCTAATGTTAGCAAGCACACAAAAGAGTCTGCAAAGTTAAACAAGCTAACAGATACTATTTGCTAAACTAAGGGCAGGGTTGGCTAGGGCTTGTCTTGCTGATTCCAACGACATCAAATTTGTAATTTTTGGACGTGTGGATCAAAAGATACAAGGGTTTGAAAATGGCAAAAGTTTCTGTTTTCAAATTCTGTTTTAAACAGACTACGTGACACGCGGCGTGATCTTACTGGTCGATACCGGTTCGGCCGGATCGAGTGCTGGGGTGCGTTAGATCTAAATTAGATCGTGCGGCTTAGGTAGCGTACCTCTTCGGCGTTAAGTGAACTAATCGTGTCCGATGGATCTGCATCTAACGGTCGCTGCTTGCTTGACCTAAAAGGAGCGGCGATGCGGCGGCTGCTGGCGGCGGAGTGATCGGTCGATGACGGTGCCGGCGATATAGGAAGCGAGAGAGGAAAAGGGCATGCTCACCGGGCTCAGGGGGTCACGGCGAAGCTCAGGGTACTGCTGGCTTGACAAGGGGCGCTCAGAGGCAGTCGCAATTCCTCGTCGGAGTTGGGAACAGCGACGGTTGTTTCTGGTTGCTGTCGAGGACGACGCTGTTGATCACCAGGAGGTAAACAAAACACATAGTCAGGAGCGCAAGGGCACGGCGAAGGTGTGTGCGTGAATGAGAAGGCGCGGGGCGGTCTGGTTCACCTGGGAGACGTCACCGGAGAAGAAGCAGACACGGCGGCGCTCTGTGCTTGACGAAGGCGAAGATTGGGGGCGCCCTAAGACAAACGGAAAGTGCTGTTAGGTTCGTCTGAGCTTGGAGATCATCATCGTGTTCTCGGGGAGGAGAGGGGTGACCGGAATCTACCTGTGGGGCTCGTCGGAGAAAGAGGCAGACGGTGGCGACGGTGGTCGAGGTGGTTGTCGATGCTCTGGGTCGCTCGGGGGCAAGCTGGTGCTACGGGAATGATCGCCAGGAGGTGGGGATCACGAGAGCATGGTCGAGGAGGTAAGGGGTAGCGTTGGCTGGCCGGAATCGCTCGCGGAGCTCACTAGAGACAGAGGAGCTCGGGAAGAAATTAGGGGCAGTCTAAGGCGTGCCAGCGCGAGGTGTCAGAGGGGAAATATAGAGGAGAGGGAGGCGTTTCCATCTGCGTGATCAAAGCTGGTAACGTCGGTCGCGTTAAGGCGAATTACGCTGGAGAAATCAACGGCAGAAAGGGGGAGAAGAACGAGTCGCTGAGGGGGTTGAAGACGATGAGCAGTAATAGTGGGGTCCAACGGTCAGTGGGAAAAGGAGAGGGGAGGAGGTCCACTTGTCAGTCTCTTTGCGGGTTGTTTAGTTGGTGAGGAAAAACGGTTCGGGAAAGAAAATAAGAGGAGGTGGGGTCTGTTGTCAGTGAGTGAGGGAGAGGGAGAAGTGGGTCCGGGCTGTCAGTCTCTGTGCGGGTCTGTTTCTGAGTGAGAAAAGGTTTCTTCAGGGGGGAGAGGAGCTGGGCTGGACTGGCCTAGTGGGCAGGGCCTGTTGCACTATTTTTTTCTGTCTAAATCTTTTTCCTTTTCTAATTCTTTTTCTGTTTTGAATTTCCAAACAATTATTCAAACAATCAAACAACACTCAATCAAAGTTCAAATCAATTCAAACAAACAGCAAACTTCACTTTGAATTTGGTTCTGTTTGGCAACATAATCCAAATCTCAAAATGAAATAATATTTTTATTTATTTTAGGATCCATTAAATAATTAAATAAAATGGATCTTTGATTTATTAATAGTGTTTGATTTATTTAAATAAAATTTCCATTTGAAATCCAATTATTTTCAAAACCAAACCAGAAGGTTTTATTTGAAAAATAAAAGAATACTTGGAAACTTATTTAAATAAATAAACAAGTTTTGGTGTTTTAATTAAAATGGGAAAGCCTTTACTTAAATAAAATTGGATATTTAAATCCTTATTATTTTATTTAAATAATCCTTTACTCATTTTAATCAAAGCAAAACCTTTTAATAAAAGATTTCAAAGTAGTAATAAAATACTTGGTGTTCATTTAAAATGGGAAAAGCCTTTACTTAAATAAAATTGGATATTTAAATCCTTATTATTTTATTTAAATAAACTTTTACTCATTTTATCAAAACAAAATATTTTATTACAAAAGTTTGGCCAAAATTAATTTGGCTCACCTTTTCATTTGAAAACAAAGTCTTTTATTAAAAGATCCAAATAGTATTTCCAAAAACAATTTATTTTCCTTTATTAAATGTTTATCTTCTTAATCCTTTTAGGATTATAATTGTTCACCAATTGGTATGGCTTTTCGTAAGAGCTTTATTGGCTTTGGAAATTCAATTTCCTTATCTTTTTATATTCATAAGGTTTTTGTCTATGGTTCTAAACTAAGTGAAACCATCTCTAAGGTCTTTCTTGATCCTTTGTGATTATTTGTTGATCAAATTTGGTATGGATCAAATCCATAGATTTGGAGATAACTTGGGAAAATGATTTCCTTCCATTTGGGTTTAGGGTTTTGGATTTATTTTCCAAGTGTTCAAATTTCCAGATACATTCATTAAGGAATGCATTTCCCTTGATTTGGATTTTTGGTTGAATTTAAACTTTGACCAAAGTTTGTTCAGGATGGGATTTTAAGTTTCCTTTTAGAAACAAAAGTTTCTTTTCACCCTGATTTTCAAAAAAAATTATTTTGTTTATTTATTTTTCACATTACAAGATTTGGAAAATCTTGGGATGTGACATCTTTTTACTAACAACAACTGAGTCATTCAAATGTATGTTCTTTTCACATACCACATATGGATCCACTAGTGTCATTGAAATGTGTGTTCTTTTTAGAGACCACATATGGATCCACCAGTGTCATTGCATGTGTGTTCTTTTCACTAACAACAACTGGTGTCATTGCATGTGTGTTCTTTTTACATACCACATATGGATCCACCAATGTGATTCCATGTGTGCTCTTTTCACAATCTACCTATGGATCCACCAGTGACATTGCATGTGTGTTCTTTTTAGTAACAACAACTAGAGTCATTGAAATGTGTGTTCTTTTCACATACCACCTATGGATCCACCAGTGTCATTGGATGTGTGTTCTTTTTAGTAACAACAACTAGAGTCATTGCATGTGTGTTCTTTTCACATACCACATATGGATCCACCAGTGTCATTGAAATGTGTGTTCTCTTCAGAGACCACGCATGGATCCACCAGTGTCATTGCATGTGTGTTATTTTCACTAACAACAACTGGAGTCATTGCATGTGTGTTCTTTTCACGTACCACATATGGATCCACCAGTGTCATTGCATGTGTGTTCTTTTTAGTAACAACAACTAGAGTCATTGAAATGTGTGTTCTTTTCACATACTACTTATGGATCCACCAGTGTTATTGCATGTGTGTTCTTTTTACTAACAACAACCAGAGTCATTGCATGTGTGTTCTTTTCACATACCACATATGGATCCACTAGTGTCATTGAAATGTGTGTTCTCTTCAGAGACCACACATGGATCCACCAGTGTCATGGCATGTATGTTCTTTTCACTAACAACAACTAGAGTCATTGCATGTGTGTTCTTTTCACATACCACATATGGATCCACAGTGTCATTGCATGTGTGCTCTTTTCACAATCCACCAATGTCATTGCATGTGTGTTCTTATTACTAACAACAACTGGAGTCATTTCATGACTGTTCTTCTCACATACCACATATGGATCCACCAGTGTCATTGCATGTGTGTTCTCTTCACAATCCACACATGGATCCACCAGTGTCATTGCATGTGTGCTTTTTTACTAACAACAACCAGAGTCATTACATGTGTGTTCTCTTCAGAGACCACACATGGATCCACCAGTGTCATTGCATGTGTGTTCTTTTTACTAACAACAACCAGAGTCATTGAAATGTGTGCTCTTTTCAAAATCCACCTTTGGATCCACTAGTGTCATTGCATGTGTGTTCTTTTGTAGCGTCCCCAACCTTTAATAAGATTGAGTCCCCTGTGTTTACAATGCTAGTCCCTGGATCAATAGCTAGCATCCACAGTTCAGATGTAATATCAAGAAACAAGGGTCATAATACAACTTTATAACCAGGAATAACATAATTTTATTACATCAAACATAGCTCATTAGGCCATTACATTACATTGCAGCGGAATAACTATAGTCATGGTTCCTTCATCTTCAAAGTGCCACAGGCAGATGTTGGTTGTAGACTTTGTAATCCTAATCATTCAATCTTCACTAAAACCAATCAAACCTGCAACATTACAAGTTACAGCCACAAGGGTCAATACATTGGAATTGTATTGGCAAGTGATACTTTGGTAGTATAGTGGAGTCTAATATCTATATGCATTTGGCTAAGTGGAGTTGAGGCTTGCATTGCTCAAAATAGATTTTTCCCTATCATTTTGAAAATACTAAGTTTTATTTTGACAAAAACCACCAAGGCATCTATCAACAAGACTGAAGATCCTCTCAAGGCATCTTCCAATCAAAGATTGAAGATTTTCTTGGCAAAAACAATTTCCCAATCTAAGATTTTGAGATCCTTGTACCAAGCCATCTCTCCATCAAAGATTGAAGAATTTCACACAACCCTTGTTCACCCACAAGTTTTATTTAGAAATTGGAGTGATGAGATTCTTGAAGTTTCCATGTCTTGATGCTCAAATTGTCCTTTACCAGGGACATGGCTAAGTACTTAGGTTTTACACTCTGCAGAGGTGGTGCACTTTCCCCACAAGACTTGGTTTCCCAAGACAAAATCTTTCAGAAGCTTTCCCTTAGACCAACATGGACGCGTTCCAACCTATCAATCACTACCACCCACTGTCCATGTGGCTAAGTTCTTGCAACCTATATGATCATGGCAGAGCCCATATTGCCAAGTGGTTGCACTTGAAGCTTCTCAACATTTGACATCTCAAATCTCTTTGTTTCCTGGGTGGCCATCCACAAGTGAGATACACAAGCCAAGTCCATGGCCTTGTGAACCACTCAACCAAAAACCACCATGCAAGTCCCATTCCACCCAGGAGATTCATTAACTTAGTTGTTTTATTAAATAAAACACAAGTCCATAGACTTAGAAATTTTCATAGCATGAATATATATCCCACCCAGGTTTTCTATTAGCTAGGCTAAGCTTGATAGTAATAGGATTCTTAACTTAGGTAAATCCTTCTAAGGATTCATTCTACTAGTTTTCCTATAGCAAGGTCTATACTTAGCAAAATAAAAACCATGCAAGTTTTACTTAGCAAAAACACTAATGCATATTGAAAATAATGGGATAGATAGTATGAAGTATCACTTGCCTTTTTGGTAGAGGGTATAGGTTTACTTCCTTGTCCTTGCAACAATCACACTCTTCAAGTCACTACAAATAATCAAGCAAGGCACAAACTCAATCTACCAATCAAGCAAACACAAAATCAACTAACACTCCAAACCAATATTCTCTCAAACAAAATTACACACACAAGACAATGGAATCTAAGTCATGCATAAGCATGCAAAGGTTGGTTCTATTGTAAGGATGGTCTTCACTAGGCTTCTAACTTTGTAAGTTCCAATTTGGTCATTTACCAAAATGGCAAAGTCATTTGCAAAGAGGGTCTCCATTAGATTCCTAAACTTTGTAAGATCCAAAATGGTCATTTACCAAAGTGGCAAAGTTAAAGTAATGCATGCAAGCATGCCAAGCCTTGTTTTGTTTGAGAAAAAGGGGTTCCTAATGGGTCATAGACATTTGGGCACACCTATTGGTCATTTTGTGAAGTGGCTAAGTCATTTGCAAAAGGTTTCACTATAAAACCATTTGCAAAACAAAGTGTCATTCTATGTGGTGTAGAAACATTTTTACTAAGCCTTTAGCCTATAGGGTTCACCAAATGAGTTGCTATTGCAAAACTTGGTGTTTGGGTCAGTAGGTTTGGTTCAAAACATTTTCTCAAAGTTTTCTTTACAAAAACATTTTTGTAAACAAAACAATAGTTTTGTTTGGCTAGAAATGGACTAAACTAATTAATCCATTCTAAACCTTTCCAAATTCATTTTCCAAAACAGGGGTTGGTTCCTAGGGTCAGTAAGGTCACAACAAACTAATTGGCAAAGGTTTTAACCTTAAAATCATTTTTAAATGATTTTTCTAATGTTAGCAAGCACACAAAAGAGTCTGCAAAGTTAAACAAGCTAACAGATACTATTTGCTAAACTAAGGGCAGGGTTGGCTAGGGCTTGTCTTGCTAATTCCAACGACATCAAATTTGTAATTTTTGGACGTGTGGATCAAAAGATACAAGGGTTTGAAAATGGCAAAAGTTTCTGTTTTCAAATTCTGTTTTAAACAGACTACGTGACACGCGGCGTGATCTTACTGGTCGATACCGGTTCGGCCGGATCGAGTGCTGGGGTGCGTTAGATCTAAATTAGATCGTGCGGCTTAGGTAGCGTACCTCTTCGGCGTTAAGTGAACTAATCGTGTCCGATGGATCTGCATCTAACGGTCGCTGCTTGCTTGACCTAAAAGGAGCGGCGATGCGGCGGCTGCTGGCGGCGGAGTGATCGGTCGATGACGGTGCCGGCGATATAGGAAGCGAGAGAGGAAAAGGGCATGCTCACCGGGCTCAGGGGGTCACGGCGAAGCTCAGGGTACTGCTGGCTTGACAAGGGGCGCTCAGAGGCAGTCGCAATTCCTCGTCGGAGTTGGGAACAGCGACGGTTGTTTCTGGTTGCTGTCGAGGACGACGCTGTTGATCACCAGGAGGTAAACAAAACACATAGTCAGGAGCGCAAGGGCACGGCGAAGGTGTGTGCGTGAATGAGAAGGCGCGGGGCGGTCTGGTTCACCTGGGAGACGTCACCAGAGAAGAAGCAGACACGGCGGCGCTCTGTGCTTGACGAAGGCGAAGATTGGGGGCGCCCTAAGACAAACGGAAAGTGCTGTTAGGTTCGTCTGAGCTTGGAGATCATCATCGTGTTCTCGGGGAGGAGAGGGGTGACCGGAATCTACCTGTGGGGCTCGTCGGAGAAAGAGGCAGACGGTGGCGACGGTGGTCGAGGTGGTTGTCGACGCTCTGGGTCGCTCGGGGGCAAGCTGGTGCTACGGGAATGATCGCCAGGAGGTGGGGATCACGAGAGCATGGTCGAGGAGGTAAGGGGTAGCGTTGGCTGGCCGGAATCGCTCGCGGAGCTCACTGGAGACAGAGATGCTCGGGAAGAAATTAGGGGCAGTCTAAGGCGTGCCAGCGCGAGGTGTCAGAGGGGAAATATAGAGGAGAGGGAGGCGTTTCCATCTGCGTGATCAAAGCTGGTAACGTCGGTCGCGTTAAGGCGAATTACGCTGGAGAAATCAACGGCAGAAAGGGGGAGAAGAACGAGTCGCTGAGGGGGTTGAAGACGATGAGCAGTAATAGTGGGGTCCAACGGTCAGTGGGAAAAGGAGAGGGGAGGAGGTCCACTTGTCAGTCTCTTTGCGGGTTGTTTAGTTGGTGAGGAAAAACGGTTCGGGAAAGAAAATAAGAGGAGGTGGGGTCTGTTGTCAGTGAGTGAGGGAGAGGGAGAAGTGGGTCCGGGCTGTCAGTCTCTGTGCGGGTCTGTTTCTGAGTGAGAAAAGGTTTCTTCAGGGGGGAGAGGAGCTGGGCTGGACTGGCCTAGTGGGCAGGGCCTGTTGCACTATTTTTTTCTGTCTAAATCTTTTTCCTTTTCTAATTCTTTTTCTGTTTTGAATTTCCAAACAATTATTCAAACAATCAAACAACACTCAATCAAAGTTCAAATCAATTCAAACAAACAGCAAACTTCACTTTGAATTTGGTTCTGTTTGGCAACATAATCCAAATCTCAAAATGAAATAATATTTTTATTTATTTTAGGATCCATTAAATAATTAAATAAAATGGATCTTTGATTTATTAATAGTGTTTGATTTATTTAAATAAAATTTCCATTTGAAATCCAATTATTTTCAAAACCAAACCAGAAGGTTTTATTTGAAAAATAAAAGAATACTTGGAAACTTATTTAAATAAATAAACAAGTTTTGGTGTTTTAATTAAAATGGGAAAGCCTTTACTTAAATAAAATTGGATATTTAAATCCTTATTATTTTATTTAAATAATCCTTTACTCATTTTAATCAAAGCAAAACCTTTTAATAAAAGATTTCAAAGTAGTAATAAAATACTTGGTGTTCATTTAAAATGGGAAAAGCCTTTACTTAAATAAAATTGGATATTTAAATCCTTATTATTTTATTTAAATAAACTTTTACTCATTTTATCAAAACAAAATATTTTATTACAAAAGTTTGGCCAAAATTAATTTGGCTCACCTTTTCATTTGAAAACAAAGTCTTTTATTAAAAGATCCAAATAGTATTTCCAAAAACAATTTATTTTCCTTTATTAAATGTTTATCTTCTTAATCCTTTTAGGATTATAATAGTTCACCAATTGGTATGGCTTTTGGTAAGAGCTTTATTGGCTTTGGAAATTCAATTTCCTTATCTTTTTATATTCATAAGGTTTTTGTCTATGGTTCCAAACTAAGTGAAACCATCTCTAAGGTCTTTCTTGATCCTTTGTGATTATTTGTTGATCAAATTTGGTATG
This sequence comes from Avena sativa, assembly GCA_916181665.1. Classification (NCBI taxonomy): domain Eukaryota; kingdom Viridiplantae; phylum Streptophyta; class Magnoliopsida; order Poales; family Poaceae; genus Avena; species Avena sativa. The sequence goes on along the minus strand of OV702289.1, from coordinate 532,530,377 downwards.
GATCAAATCCATAGATTTGGAGATAACTTGGGAAAATGATTTCCTTCCATTTGGGTTTAGGGTTTTGGATTTATTTTCCAAGTGTTCAAATTTCCAGATACATTCATTGAGGAATGCATTTCCCTTGATTTGGATTTTTGGTTGAATTTAAACTTTGACCAAAGTTTGTTCAGGATGGGATTTTAAGTTTCCTTTTAGAAACAAAAGTTTCTTTTCACCCTGATTTTCAAAAAAAATTATTTTGTTTATTTATTTTTCACATTACAAGATTTGGAAAATCTTGGGATGTGACAGGCTACCACCCTTAAAATAAATCTCGTCCCGAGATTTGGGGAGGCTAGGGTTACAAGTTGGTTCAAACCTCTAGGGTACTACCACCCTTAAAAATTTTTTTTCTCCAACTAAACTACATCTTGGCTTGCTTGGAATCTTGAGGAAAACTTCTTCTTGGAAAACTTCTGCTTAGTGTCCTTTGTTTCCATGCTTGACTCATGGGCCAAGGTTGAGATCCTTCATAGGCTTGTTTATCTTGTTCTTCATCTTTTCTGGACAATTGCTTACATAGTGTCCTGGTTCCTTGCAATTGAAACAGTGGATATCTTGGAGTTCTTTACGTTGCTCTTGTGGACAAGTTGCTACGTAGTGGCCTGGTTCCTTGCAGTTGTTGCACACTACTTGGCCGATCTCTTTATTCTTCGGGTTCTCTGGGCATCCACTGGGGTAGTGTCCCATTTCCTTACATTTACGACATTGCACAAGGCTCATGTCTTGCTTTGGTTTCTTGGGCTTCTTTGATCCTTTGAATTGGGTTGTCTTGTTTGGAGGTATGAGTGGTCCTTTTCCTTTGTCATCAACATTCTTGGCATACTTGGATCCTTCTTGTTTCCTTTGTTCAACAATGGCATAGATGGGGCATTGAGTAGGTACATGGTCGTTTCCTTCACAAAGGTAACAAGTAACTTGAGATGTGGGGCATTGGCCAACTGGATGTTCCTCTTCACAATTGGGGCATTGATCTTCATGCTCCTTGGAAGTGTGATCCTTGTCTCCACAAATAATACAAGCTGGGGCTCCATCTAGAATAACATTCTTGTCATCCTTGTTGTCATACACTCTTTTGGGATAGTTTTCTTCCATGCTGATCATTTGATTAGTCACCTTAAGCATCAGTTGGGATTGTTCTTCCAAAAACTTTTGCAAGGTAGGGTCTTTATCACTATTGTTGGCTATGAACTGAGTTGTTAGTTGGTTCAACTGGTGTTGGGTTGCTAGGAGTTCTCTCATGTTGACTTCTTGGTTGTTGTTGATGTCATCATCCTTGATATTGGAATCTCTTGGGGAAGTCATCTGTTTGGGTTGGATTGGGATTAGAATAGGCAAGATATTTCTAAGGAATCAATTCTAATCACACACATCACAATTCACACAAGCAATGTGCAAGCAATCACAAACATACACTCCACTCAAACAACAAAGGCTAGCACATACTTAGGCAACAAAAATAATTTTTTTTGTTACACCACATAAGTTGGTGTGTTTGACTTAAACTAAATATGGTGGTCCATCTATATGGTTTACTTGTGATCTTTCCATCCTTCTTGGTTGATTCTTCTTGAATGAGATCATGGTTCCCTTGGGAAAATTTCTTGTGTCTTGGTCACAAATCCTTCAAAGATGTTGATGGCTCCTTCTAAGTTGTTTTTCCTTAGTCTTCAAGTCTTGAGTAGCATTTCTTGTCTCACTTGTAGTCCTTAGTGGCATCCAAGTTGGAAGTCCTTGTTGAGAATAAGGTTGAAATCACTTGAAGATGTTGAAGTCATTGTAGTTGAAGAAGTTGAAGTCATTAGAGTTGAAAGTGTTGAAGAAGTCCTCTGCTCATGATGAAGTCTTTGGTCATGGGGTAGGCTTTTCCATTAAGTTTTGAAGTAGAAGAGAAGTAGAGTTGAAACCAAAATGGTTGAGGAAAGAGTTTACAAGATTTTTTTTGTAAATAAGTTTTGGAACAAATACAATTCCTATTTTTCTAAGGGTTTTTGTCCAATCCTAGGGTTACAAATCCTACAGGCAACACAATGCTCTGATACCATTCTGTAGCGTCCCCAACCTTTAATAAGATTGAGTCCCCTGTGTTTACAATGCTAGTCCCTGGATCAATAGCTAGCATCCACAGTTCAGATGTAATATCAAGAAACAAGGGTCATAATACAACTTTATAACCAGGAATAACATAATTTTATTACATCAAACATAGCTCATTAGGCCATTACATTACATTGCAGCGGAATAACTATAGTCATGGTTCCTTCATCTTCAAAGTGCCACAGGCAGATGTTGGTTGTAGACTTTGTAATCCTAATCATTCAATCTTCACTAAAACCAATCAAACCTGCAACATTACAAGTTACAGCCACAAGGGTCAATACATTGGAATTGTATTGGCAAGTGATACTTTGGTAGTATAGTGGAGTCTAATATCTATATGCATTTGGCTAAGTGGAGTTGAGGCTTGCATTGCTCAAAATAGATTTTTCCCTATCATTTTGAAAATACTAAGTTTTATTTTGACAAAAACCACCAAGGCATCTATCAACAAGACTGAAGATCCTCTCAAGGCATCTTCCAATCAAAGATTGAAGATTTTCTTGGCAAAAACAATTTCCCAATCTAAGATTTTGAGATCCTTGTACCAAGCCATCTCTCCATCAAAGATTGAAGAATTTCACACAACCCTTGTTCACCCACAAGTTTTATTTAGAAATTGGCGTGATGAGATTCTTGAAGTTTCCATGTCTTGATGCTCAAATTGTCCTTTACCAGGGACATGGCTAAGTACTTAGGTTTTACACTCTGCAGAGGTGGTGCACTTTCCCCACAAGACTTGGTTTCCCAAGACAAAATCTTTCAGAAGCTTTCCCTTAGACCAACATGGACGCGTTCCAACCTATCAATCACTACCACCCACTGTCCATGTGGCTAAGTTCTTGCAACCTATATGATCATGGCAGAGCCCATATTGCCAAGTGGTTGCACTTGAAGCTTCTCAACATTTGACATCTCAAATCTCTTTGTTTCCTGGGTGGCCATCCACAAGTGAGATACACAAGCCAAGTCCATGGCCTTGTGAACCACTCAACCAAAAACCACCATGCAAGTCCCATTCCACCCAGGAGATTCATTAACTTAGTTGTTTTATTAAATAAAACACAAGTCCATAGACTTAGAAATTTTCATAGCATGAATATATATCCCACCCAGGTTTTCTATTAGCTAGGCTAAGCTTGATAGTAATAGGATTCTTAACTTAGGTAAATCCTTCTAAGGATTCATTCTACTAGTTTTCCTATAGCAAGGTCTATACTTAGCAAAATAAAAACCATGCAAGTTTTACTTAGCAAAAACACTAATGCATATTGAAAATAATGGGATAGATAGTATGAAGTATCACTTGCCTTTTTGGTAGAGGGTATAGGTTTACTTCCTTGTCCTTGCAACAATCACACTCTTCAAGTCACTACAAATAATCAAGCAAGGCACAAACTCAATCTACCAATCAAGCAAACACAAAATCAACTAACACTCCAAACCAATATTCTCTCAAACAAAATTACACACACAAGACAATGGAATCTAAGTCATGCATAAGCATGCAAAGGTTGGTTCTATTGTAAGGATGGTCTTCACTAGGCTTCTAACTTTGTAAGTTCCAATTTGGTCATTTACCAAAATGGCAAAGTCATTTGCAAAGAGGGTCTCCATTAGATTCCTAAACTTTGTAAGATCCAAAATGGTCATTTACCAAAGTGGCAAAGTTAAAGTAATGCATGCAAGCATGCCAAGCCTTGTTTTGTTTGAGAAAAAGGGGTTCCTAATGGGTCATAGACATTTGGGCACACCTATTGGTCATTTTGTGAAGTGGCTAAGTCATTTGCAAAAGGTTTCACTATAAAACCATTTGCAAAACAAAGTGTCATTCTATGTGGTGTAGAAACATTTTTACTAAGGCTTTAGCCTATAGGGTTCACCAAATGAGTTGCTATTGCAAAACTTGGTGTTTGGGTCAGTAGGTTTGGTTCAAAACATTTTCTCAAAGTTTTCTTTACAAAAACATTTTTGTAAACAAAACAATAGTTTTGTTTGGCTAGAAATGGACTAAACTAATTAATCCATTCTAAACCTTTCCAAATTCATTTTCCAAAACAGGGGTTGGTTCCTAGGGTCAGTAAGGTCACAACAAACTAATTGGCAAAGGTTTTAACCTTAAAATCATTTTTAAATGATTTTTCTAATGTTAGCAAGCACACAAAAGAGTCTGCAAAGTTAAACAAGCTAACAGATACTATTTGCTAAACTAAGGGCAGGGTTGGCTAGGGCTTGTCTTGCTGATTCCAACGACATCAAATTTGTAATTTTTGGACGTGTGGATCAAAAGATACAAGGGTTTGAAAATGGCAAAAGTTTCTGTTTTCAAATTCTGTTTTAAACAGACTACGTGACACGCGGCGTGATCTTACTGGTCGATACCGGTTCGGCCGGATCGAGTGCTGGGGTGCGTTAGATCTAAATTAGATCGTGCGGCTTAGGTAGCGTACCTCTTCGGCGTTAAGTGAACTAATCGTGTCCGATGGATCTGCATCTAACGGTCGCTGCTTGCTTGACCTAAAAGGAGCGGCGATGCGGCGGCTGCTGGCGGCGGAGTGATCGGTCGATGACGGTGCCGGCGATATAGGAAGCGAGAGAGGAAAAGGGCATGCTCACCGGGCTCAGGGGGTCACGGCGAAGCTCAGGGTACTGCTGGCTTGACAAGGGGCGCTCAGAGGCAGTCGCAATTCCTCGTCGGAGTTGGGAACAGCGACGGTTGTTTCTGGTTGCTGTCGAGGACGACGCTGTTGATCACCAGGAGGTAAACAAAACACATAGTCAGGAGCGCAAGGGCACGGCGAAGGTGTGTGCGTGAATGAGAAGGCGCGGGGCGGTCTGGTTCACCTGGGAGACGTCACCGGAGAAGAAGCAGACACGGCGGCGCTCTGTGCTTGACGAAGGCGAAGATTGGGGGCGCCCTAAGACAAACGGAAAGTGCTGTTAGGTTCGTCTGAGCTTGGAGATCATCATCATGTTCTCGGGGAGGAGAGGGGTGACCGGAATCTACCTGTGGGGCTCGTCGGAGAAAGAGGCAGACGGTGGCGACGGTGGTCGAGGTGGTTGTCGACGCTCTGGGTCGCTCGGGGGCAAGCTGGTGCTACGGGAATGATCGCCAGGAGGTGGGGATCACGAGAGCATGGTCGAGGAGGTAAGGGGTAGCGTTGGCTGGCCAGAATCGCTCGCGGAGCTCACTGGAGACAGAGGAGCTCGGGAAGAAATTAGGGGCAGTCTAAGGCGTGCCAGCGCGAGGTGTCAGAGGGGAAATATAGAGGAGAGGGAGGCGTTTCCATCTGCGTGATCAAAGCTGGTAACGTCGGTCGCGTTAAGGCGAATTACGCTGGAGAAATCAACGGCAGAAAGGGGGAGAAGAACGAGTCGCTGAGGGGGTTGAAGACGATGAGCAGTAATAGTGGGGTCCAACGGTCAGTGGGAAAAGGAGAGGGGAGGAGGTCCACTTGTCAGTCTCTTTGCGGGTTGTTTAGTTGGTGAGGAAAAACGGTTCGGGAAAGAAAATAAGAGGAGGTGGGGTCTGTTGTCAGTGAGTGAGGGAGAGGGAGAAGTGGGTCCGGGCTGTCAGTATCTGTGCGGGTCTGTTTCTGAGTGAGAAAAGGTTTCTTCAGGGGGGAGAGGAGCTGGGCTGGACTGGCCTAGTGGGCAGGGCCTGTTGCACTATTTTTTTCTGTCTAAATCTTTTTCCTTTTCTAATTCTTTTTCTGTTTTGAATTTCCAAACAATTATTCAAACAATCAAACAACACTCAATCAAAGTTCAAATCAATTCAAACAAACAGCAAACTTCACTTTGAATTTGGTTCTGTTTGGCAACATAATCCAAATCTCAAAATGAAATAATATTTTTATTTATTTTAGGATCCATTAAATAATTAAATAAAATGGATCTTTGATTTATTAATAGTGTTTGATTTATTTAAATAAACTTTCCATTTGAAATCCAATTATTTTCAAAACCAAACCAGAAGGTTTTATTTGAAAAATAAAAGAATACTTGGAAATTTATTTAAATAAATAAATAAGTTTTGGTGTTTTAATTAAAATGGGAAAGCCTTTACTTAAATAAAATTGGATATTTAAATCCTTATTATTTTATTTAAATAATCCTTTACTCATTTTAATCAAAGCAAAACCTTTTAATAAAAGATTTCAAAGTAGTAATAAAATACTTGGTGTTCATTTAAAATGGGAAAAGCCTTTACTTAAATAAAATTGGATATTTAAATCCTTATTATTTTATTTAAATAAACTTTTACTCATTTTATCAAAACAAAATATTTTATTACAAAAGTTTGGCCAAAATTAATTTGGCTCACCTTTTCATTTGAAAACAAAGTCTTTTATTAAAAGATCCAAATAGTATTTCCAAAAACAATTTATTTTCCTTTATTAAATGTTTATCTTCTTAATCCTTTTAGGATTATAATTGTTCACCAATTGGTATGGCTTTTCGTAAGAGCTTTATTGGCTTTGGAAATTCAATTTCCTTATCTTTTTATATTCATAAGGTTTTTGTCTATGGTTCTAAACTAAGTGAAACCATCTCTAAGGTCTTTCTTGATCCTTTGTGATTATTTGTTGATCAAATTTGGTATGGATCAAATCCATAGATTTGGAGATAACTTGGGAAAATGATTTCCTTCCATTTGGGTTTAGGGTTTTGGATTTATTTTCCAAGTGTTCAAATTTCCAGATACATTCATTAAGGAATGCATTTCCCTTGATTTGGATTTTTGGTTGAATTTAAACTTTGACCAAAGTTTGTTCAGGATGGGATTTTAAGTTTCCTTTTAGAAACAAAAGTTTCTTTTCACCCTGATTTTCAAAAAAAATTATTTTGTTTATTTATTTTTCACATTACAAGATTTGGAAAATCTTGGGATGTGACATCTTTTTACTAACAACAACTGAGTCATTCAAATGTATGTTCTTTTCACATACCACATATGGATCCACTAGTGTCATTGAAATGTGTGTTCTTTTTAGAGACCACATATGGATCCACCAGTGTCATTGCATGTGTGTTCTTTTCACTAACAACAACTGGTGTCATTGCATGTGTGTTCTTTTTACATACCACATATGGATCCACCAATGTGATTCCATGTGTGCTCTTTTCACAATCTACCTATGGATCCACCAGTGACATTGCATGTGTGTTCTTTTTAGTAACAACAACTAGAGTCATTGAAATGTGTGTTCTTTTCACATACCACCTATGGATCCACCAGTGTCATTGGATGTGTGTTCTTTTTAGTAACAACAACTAGAGTCATTTCATGTGTGTTCTTTTCACATACCACATATGGATCCACCAGTGTCATTGAAATGTGTGTTCTCTTCAGAGACCACGCATGGATCCACCAGTGTCATTGCATGTGTGTTCTTTTCACTAACAACAACTGGAGTCATTGCATGTGTGTTCTTTTCACGTACCACATATGGATCCACCAGTGTCATTGCATGTGTGTTCTTTTTAGTAACAACAACTAGAGTCATTGAAATGTGTGTTCTTTTCACATACTACTTATGGATCCACCAGTGTTATTGCATGTGTGTTCTTTTTAGTAACAACAACTGGAGTCATTCATGTGTGTTCTTTTCACATACCACATATGGATCCACCAGTGTCATTGAAATGTGTGTTCTCTTTAGAGACCACACATGGATCCACCAGTGTCATTGCATGTATGTTCTTTTGACTAACAACAACTGGAGTCATTGCATGTGTGTTCTTTTCACATACCACATATGGATCCACCAGAGTCATTTCATGTGTGCTCTTTTCACAATCCACCTATGGATCCACCAGTGTCATTGCATGTGTGTTCTTTTTAGTAACAACAACCAGAGTCATTGAAATGTGTGTTCTTTTCACATACCACCTATGGATCCACCAGTGTTATTGCATGTGTGTTCTTTTTAGTAACAACAACTGGAGTCATTGCATGTATGTTCTTTTCACATACCACATATAGATCCACCAGTGTCACTGAAATGTGTGTTCTCTCTAGAGACCACACATGGATCCACCAGTGTCATTGCATGTATGTTATTTTCATTAACAACAACTGGAGTTATTGCATGTGTGTTCTTTTCACATACCACATATGGATCCACCAGAGTCATTTCATGTGTGCTCTTTTCACAATCCACCTATGGATCCACCAGTGTTATTGCATGTGTGTTCTTTTTAGTAACAACAACCAGAGTCATTGAAATGTGTGTTCTTTTCACATACCACCTATGGATCCACCAGTGTCATTGCATGTGTGTTCTTTTTACTAACAACAACCATAGTCATTGCATGTGTGTTCTGTTCACATACCACATATGGATCCACTAGTGTCATTGAAATGTGTGTTCTCTTTAGAGACCACACATGGATCCACAAGTGTCATTGCATGTATGTTCTTTTCACTAACAACAACTGGAGTCATTGCATGTGTGTTCTTTTCACATACCACATATGGATCCACCAGTGTCATTGCATGTGTGCTCTTTTCACAATCCACCTATGGATCCACCAGTGTTATTGCATGTGTGTTCTTTTTAGTAACAACAACCAGAGTCATTGAAATGAGTGTTCTTTTCACATACCACCTATGGATCCACCAGTGTCATTGCATGTGTGTTCTTTTTACTAACAACAACTAGAGTCATTGCATGTGTGTTCTTTTCACATACCACATATGGATCCACTAGTGTCATTGAAATGTGTGTTCTCTTCAGAGACCACACATGGATCCACCAGTGTCATTGCATGTATGTTCTTTTCACTAACAACAACTGGAGTCATTGCATGTGTGTTCTTTTCACATACCACATATGGATCCACCAGTGTCATTGCATGTGTGCTCTTTTCACAATCCACCTATGGATCCACCAGTGTCATTGCATGTGTGTTCTTTTTAGTAACAACAACTAGAGTCATTGAAATGAGTGTTCTTTTCACATACCACCTATGGATCCACCAGTGTCATTGCATGTGTGTTCTTTTTAGTAACAACAACCAGAGTCATTGCATGTATGTTCTTTTCACATACCACATATGGATCCACCAGTGTCATTGAAATGTGTGTTCTCTCTAGAGACCACACATGGATCCACCAGTGTCATTGCATGTATGTTCTTTTCATTAACAACAACTGGAGTCATTGCATGTGTGTTCTTTTCACATACCACATATGCATCCACCAGTGTCATTGCATGTGTGCTCTTTTCACAATCTACCTGTGGATCCACTAGTGTCATTGCATGTGTGTTCTTTTTAGTAACAACAACCAGAGTCATTGAAATGTGTGTTCTTTTCACATACCACCTATGGATCCACCAGTGTTATTGCATGTGTGTTCTTTTTAGTAACAACAACTGGAGTCATTGCATGTATGTTCTTTTCACATACCACATATGGATCCACCAGTGTCACTGAAATGTGTGTTCTCTCTAGAGACCACACATGGATCCACCAGTGTCATTGCATGTATGTTCTTTTCATTAACAACAACTGGAGTTATTGCATGTGTGTTCTTTTCACATACCACATATGCATCCACCAGTGTCATTGCATGTGTGCTCTTTTCACAATCTACCTGTGGATCCACCAGTGTCATTGCATGTGTGTTCTTTTTAGTAACAACAACCAGAGTCATTGAAATGTGTTTTCTTTTCACATACCACCTATGGATCCACCAGTGTTATTGCATGTGTGCTCTTTTTAGTAACAACAACTGGAGTCATTGCATGTGTGTTTATTTCACATACCACATATGGATCCACCAGTGTCATTGAAATGTGTGTTCTCTTCAGAGACCACACATGGATCAACCAGTGTCATTGCATGTATGTTCTTTTCACTAACAACAACTAGACTCATTGCATGTGTGTTCTTTTCACATACCACATATGGATCCACCAATGTCATTGCATGTGTGCTCTTTTCACAATCCACCTATGGATCCACCAGTGTTATTGCATGTGTGTTCTTTTTAGTAACAACAACCAGAGTCATTGAAATGAGTGTTATTTTCACATACCACCTATGGATCCACCAGTGTCATTGCATGTGTGTTCTTTTTACTAACTACAACCAGAGTCATTGCATGTGTGTTCTTTTCACATACCACATATGGATCCACCAGTGTCATTGAAATGTGTGTTCTCTTCACAGACCACACATGGATCCACCAGTGTCATTGCATGTATGTTCTTTTCACTAACAACAACTGGAGTCATTGCATGTGTGTTCTTTTCACATACCACATATGGATCCACCAGTGTCATTGCATGTGTTCTCTTTTCACAATCCACCTGTGGATCCACCAGTGTCATTGCATGTGTGTTCTTTTTAGTAACAACAACCAGAGTCATTGAAATGAGTGTTCTTTTCACATACCACCTATGGATCCACCAGTGTCATTGCATGTGTGTTCTTTTTAGTAACAACAACCTGAGTCATTGCATGTGTGTTCTTTTCACATACCATATATGGATCCACCAGTGTCATTGAAATGTGTGTTCTCTCTAGAGACCACACATGGATCCACCAGTGTCATTGCATGTATGTTCTTTTCACTAACAACAACTGGAGTCTTTGCATGTGTATTCTTTTCACATACCACATATGCATCCACCAGTGTCATTGCATGTGTGCTCTTTTCACAATCTACCTGTGGATCGACCAGTGTCATTGCATGTGTGTTCTTTTTAGTAACAACAACCAGAGTCATTGGAATGTGTGTTCTTTTCACATACCACCTATGGATCCACCAGTGTTATTGCATGTGTGTTCTTTTTAGTAACAACAACTGGATTCATTGCATGTGTGTTCTTTTCACATACCACATATGGATCCACCAGTGTCATTGAAATGTGTGTTCTCTTTAGAGACCACACATGGATCCACCAGTGTCATTGCATGTGTGTTCTTTTCACGTACCACATATGGATCCACCAGTGTCATTGCATGTGTGTTCTTTTTAGTAACAACAACTAGAGTCATTGAAATGTGTGTTCTTTTCACATACTACTTATGGATCCACCAGTGTTATTGCATGTGTGTTCTTTTTAGTAACAACAACTGGAGTCATTCATGTGTGTTCTTTTCACATACCACATATGGATCCACCAGTGTCATTGAAATGTGTGTTCTCTTTAGAGACCACACATGGATCCACCAGTGTCATTGCATGTATGTTCTTTTGACTAACAACAACCGGAGTCATTGCATGTGTGTTCTTTTCACATACCACATATGGATCCACCAGAGTCATTTCATGTGTGCTCTTTTCACAATCCACCTATGGATCCACCAGTGTCATTGCATGTGTGTTCTTTTTAGTAACAACAACCAGAGTCATTGAAATGTGTGTTCTTTTCACATACCACCTATGGATCCACCAGTGTCATTGCATGTGTGTTCTTTTTACTAAAAACAACCATAGTCATTGCATGTGTGTTCTGTTCATATACCACATATGGATCCACTAGTGTCATTGAAATGTGTGTTCTCTCTAGAGACCACACATGGATCCACCAGTTTTATTGCATGTATGTTCTTTTCACTAACAACAACTAGAGTCACTACATGTGTGTTCTTTTCACATACCACATATGGATCCACCAGAGTCATTTCATGTGTGCTCTTTTCACAATCCACCTATGGATCCACCAGTGTCATTGCATGTGTGTTCTTTTTAGTAACAACAACCAGAGTCATTGAAATGTGTGTTCTTTTCACATACCACCTATGGATCCACCAGTGTCATTGCATGTGTGTTCTTTTTACTAACAACAACCATAGTCATTGCATGTGTGTTCTGTTCACATACCACATATGGATCCACTAGTGTCATTGAAATGTGTGTTCTCTTTAGAGACCACACATGGATCCACCAGTGTCATTGCATGTATGTTCTTTTGACTAACAACAACTGGAGTCATTGCATGTGTGTTCTTTTCACATACCACATATGGATCCACAGTGTCATTGCATGTGTGCTCTTTTCACAATCCACCAATGTCATTGCATGTGTGTTCTTTTTACTAACAACAACTGGAGTCATTTCATGACTGTTCTTCTCACATACCACATATGGATCCACCAGTGTCATTGCATGTGTGTTCTCTTCACAATCCACACATGGATCCACCAGTGTCATTGCATGTGTGCTTTTTTACTAACAACAACCAGAGTCATTACATGTGTGTTCTCTTCAGAGACCACACATGGATCCACCAGTGTCATTACATGTGTGTTCTTTTTACTAACAACAACCAGAGTCATTGAAATGTGTGCTCTTTTCAAAATCCACCTTTGGATCCACTAGTGTCATTGCATGTGTGTTCTTTTTACTAACAACAACTGAGTCATTCAAATGTATGTTGTTTTCACATACCACATATGGATCCACTAGTGTCATTGAAATGTGTGTTCTTTTTAGAGACCACATATGGATCCACCAGTGTCATTGCATGTGTGTTCTTTTCACTAACAACAACTGGTGTCATTGCATGTGTGTTCTTTTTACATACCACATATGGATCCACCAATGTGATTCCATGTGTGCTCTTTTCACAATCTACCTATGGATCCACCAGTGACATTGCATGTGTGTTCTTTTTAGTAACAACAACTAGAGTCATTGAAATGTGTGTTCTTTTCACATACCACCTATGGATCCACCAGTGTCATTGGATGTGTGTTCTTTTTAGTAACAACAACTAGAGTCATTGCATGTGTGTTCTTTTCACATACCACATATGGATCCACCAGTGTCATTGAAATGTGTGTTCTCTTCAGAGACCACGCATGGATCCACCAGTGTCATTGCATGTGTGTTCTTTTCACTAACAACAACTGAGTCATTGCATGTGTGTTCTTTTCACGTACCACATATGGATCCACCAGTGTCATTGCATGTGTGTTCTTTTTAGTAACAACAACTAGAGTCATTGAAATGTGTGTTCTTTTCGCATACTACTTATGGATCCACCAGTGTTATTGCATGTGTGTTCTTTTTAGTAACAACAACTGGAGTCATTCATGTGTGTTCTTTTCACATACCACATATGGATCCACCAGTGTCATTGAAATGTGTGTTCTCTTTAGAGACCACACATGGATCCACCAGTGTCATTGCATGTATGTTCTTTTGACTAACAACAACTGGAGTCATTGCATGTGTGTTCTTTTCACATACCACATATGGATCCACCAGAGTCATTTCATGTGTGCTCTTTTCACAATCCACCTATGGATCCACCAGTGTCATTACATGTGTGTTCTTTTTAGTAACAACAACCAGAGTCATTGAAATGTGTGTTCTTTTCACATACCACCTATGGATCCACCAGTGTCATTGCATGTGTGTTCTTTTTACTAACAACAACCATAGTCATTGCATGTGTGTTCTGTTCATATACCACATATGGATCCACTAGTGTCATTGAAATGTGTGTTCTCTCTAGAGACCACACATGGATCCACCAGTTTTATTGCATGTATGTTCTTTTCACTAACAACAACTAGAGTCACTACATGTGTGTTCTTTTCACATACCACATATGGATCCACCAGAGTCATTTCATGTGTGCTCTTTTCACAATCCACCTATGGATCCACCAGTGTCATTGCATGTGTGTTCTTTTTAGTAACAACAACCAGAGTCATTGAAATGTGTGTTCTTTTCACATACCACCTATGGATCCACCAGTGTCATTGCATGTGTGTTCTTTTTACTAACAACAACCATAGTCATTGCATGTGTGTTCTGTTCACATACCACATATGGATCCACTAGTGTCATTGAAATGTGTGTTCTCTTTAGAGACCACACATGGATCCACCAGTGTCATTGCATGTATGTTCTTTTCACTAACAACAACTGGAGTATTGCATGTGTGTTATTTTCACATACCACATATGGATCCACCAGTGTCATTGCATGTGTGCTCTTTTCAGAATCCACCTATGGATCCACCAGTGTCATTGCATGTGTGTTCTTGTTACTAACAACAACTGGAGTCATTTCATGACTGTTCTTCTCACATACCACATATGGATCCACCAGTGTCATTGCATGTGTGTTCTCTTCACAATCCACACATGGATCCACCAGTGTCATTGCATGTGTGCTTTTTTACTAACAACAACCAGTGTCATTGCATGTGTGTTCTCTTCAGACACCACACATGGATCCACAAGTGTCATTGCATGTGTGTTCTTTTTACTAACAACAACCAGAGTCATTGAAATGTGTGCTCTTTTCACAATCCACCTTTGGATCCACCAGTGTCATTGCATGTGTGTTCTTTTTACTAACAACAACTGAGTCATTCATATGTGTGTTGTTTTCACATACCACATATGGATCCACTAGTGTCATTGAAATGTGTGTTCTTTTTAGAGACCACACATGGATCCACCAGTGTCATTGCATGTGTGTTCTTTTCACTAACAACAACTGGTGTCATTGCATGTATGTTCTTTTCACATACCACATATGGATCTGCTAGTGTCATTGCATGTGTGTTCTTTTCACAATCCACCTATGGATCCACCAGTGTCATTGCATGTGTGTTCTTTTCACTATCAACAACTGGAGTCATTGCATGTGTGTTCTTTTCACATACCACATATGGATCCACCAGTGTCATTGCATATGTGCTCCTTTTACTAACAACAACCAGAGTCATTGGATGTGTGTTCTCTTTAGAGACCACACATGGATCCACCAGTGTCATTGAAATGTGTATTATTTTTAACTACCGCCGTTGGCCACAAACAATCGGGACGCAGAACTAACCAGCAACCGCTCTGGGCTTCTAGAAGACCCGATCGCTGATTGTTAGGCACCGTTGGATCGGGCTGCGTGGACGATAGTGATGTCCTTCGCAAGGGCGATCCGCGAGAAGTCTGTTCTGCGAACTGATTGGCCGTGGAAACTACACTGGGCCTATGTCCTTGCCCTTATCCCCTTAACCTTGGGGCCGAAAATCAGATTGTGTTCCTTCATTGCCATGGAGAGGGAGAGGCCCAAACTCAGCTTGCACGAGGCTCAGATGTTCGCCCACTACGACATACTCGCGCCGCCGTTAGCGAGGCTTCCGGCCGGCTTCGAGCTCAGCTACGCCAGGGTTCCTGTCAAGCCGCTCTTGCGCGACAATGCGTTGGCGAGGCAGATCGAGGAGCGCCGCCGCCAGCTGTCGGAGCAGAAGAGGGCAATGGCACAGTACTCGCGTACGAGCGCGTACTGGCGAAAGCTGTTCAAGAAGGAGCGGGCTGCGTTGATTGAGCTGTGCGGAACCCACCGGCAGGAGATCCACCCGGATCTGTGCAACCCCGAAGGGAGGCAGCGCTTCTGGGCAGTGCCTGGGTGTACTGCCTCCACCGTTATCAATGCAGCGCGCCGTGAAGAATCCATGAGGAGGAGGAACACTACCGGGAACGTCGGCATCGATTCCGACGCGAAGGAGGCTGGCAGCGACACGGACAACGTCGTCAATGATGGAGACTGCAGGAGCATCATAGTCGATTAGGGCCACTTAAGCATAAATTAAATCTATGTACGGTATCTTAATGCGCTCTTTGGATTTGGGTCACTTGAGTCATGGTCGATTATCGTCATAATCTATATATGTTGGCCATGTTTTAGTTGTCTTTGTCTTTGAAACTAGTCGATCGAAACTCGTCCGATTCTGAAAATAAAGTTCACGCTTTCCTTGGCATATCTGATGGGACAATACGCTGACTCTGCTCCCAGCACTTGATGGCACAGCCGTAATTTGGAGTGCGCCAGAGGAGAAGGGATCGAGCGTGTTGTAATAGTGTACTACTCCTGTCCAGATATAACTGACTTAGTTTTTTTAGATATTTAATAAATGTGTCTATACCCAAAACATGTCTAGATACATGTTTTAGGTTTCTCTGTCTTTCAAACTAATCAAAAGTCGTCAAATTCTAAATAAACAAAGTCATTGCGTTCACACCTGATGGGACAATACGCTGACTCTGCTACTTGATGGCACAACCATAATTCTGGAGTGCACCAGAGGAGATGGGAATGCAAGGGAGATGGGAACTAGTAGCCGCGTCCAAACGCAGGTAAAAAATTAATGTAATAATATTTCAAAAAAATGTAATCTGGTCCACATGACCCCATCACAGACACGTTGCACGCGCCATATGTAAATAAAGACGACATGGCTAGTTTAGTTTCAAGGTTAATAGTCTGCTGCCAAGGGGGATAGCTGCCCCCGGTAGATGTCGTCCAACATACATCTTTGAGATACGTGCCAAACTAGCTTAAGAGGGGTAGTTGATTAATCCATCTGTAATAAAGCTGACAGAGGACAGCACACAGATGGTAACGAGTATCGATCGAGACAAGAGTATGCATGCGGTATTATGGCAAGACTCAACAGAGCATCGAGCAGAGAGAGGACGTGTATGGACAATACTGTATCATAGGCCCACTATTAAGGCCGGCCAACCGTCATGACGACAATTTTTCTCTAGGAATCTTTTAGTGTGAGCTATGTATCCTATCTCCAAATATTGTTATGCGTCACTTTTAATGTAAACAATATATATATACTCCCCCGGTCCATATTAATAGTCTTAACTTTAGATTCATATATATCTAGTTAAATATTTAGGCTAGATGCATTAGTATGTAGATAAAGTTATTAATATGGATCGGAGGGAGTATATATATGTTGCTAGGGGATTTTTTTACTATTCCAACACACCAGTAGAGTATATGTACGATGCAGTAGCAAAAAAAAACACACGTTTCTCATGTAGAGTACATGAGAAAATCTTAAACGTGCTGACACATTACACATTGTCAAACATGACTTTTGCAAATTAAACACATGCTAGAGGGAACTGCGACACAACATAAGACAAACTGGTCACGGACTGCACACGAGCAAATGGAAGTCAACATGGCCATATATAGGCTTGTGTTAGCTAAACAATAGTGCTAAAATAGGAATAGTACATACTGTTTCTTGAGGGGGCATGTTGTGCACCATTTTGTCACGTCATTCTCTTTCCTGTGGCTAGACGAAGAGGTAGACACTGACACAGCACGACAGTCCATGCATCCTCTAATTGCCAATTAATACCACATCGCTAGTAAAACAACAAATGGCAGGGAGATGTTGGTGCAAATCTCAACACACATCGTACGGTAACGGTAAGGGGGGCAGCTATCCCCCTTGACAGCGAATCCACACTCTTAGTTTCAATGATATAATTCAACATATGACGTTACTGTGCCCGCATCTTTCTACTCCTCTTATTAGTCTGCTAGCCCACGCTGCATTGAGCATCAGTTGATGAGGATAAAAAATGATAAAGTGGCAAATAAAACAATTTTTAAGCTTACCTTTCATCCGGAGAATCGTACAAAGATGAAATTGGTAGGGATTTATTATTTCTCCTGCGGTTAGCCGAAAGATCCTCAAGAACATCCTCAATCACCCCTGCAACTACTTCATATTCTAATACACCTCCATTATTTGCCTTTTCCTCCCCGTTCCGCTTACCCTTTTGTTTTTTTTCACACACTTTTCTCGCCGGTACCTCCACTTCTTCATAAATTGGCTACTTACGTACGTTTTCCTCCGAGTACTCATCACCGTCTTCGCGCTGCTCTTCCACCAGTTCTGGCTGAGAAGCCTCATTTTCTGCCACCGGGGCGTGAACAGGGACAATAGCATGTGTAACTGGGTTTTTGCACAACCTCTTGATAAGGCCGAATCCCCCACAACATCCGCATTTCCTTTTCCTAGCTCCCAACCTTGGACCTTTATTGGTGGAGGCTTCGATCCTTAGATTTCTAGGCCTCCCAGGTGGCCTCCTAAGAACTGGTGGTTAAAGTTTGAACCCTGGATCAACAATCTCCCAATCATTTTCATCAGCCATAGGTGGTACGTTTTCTGCATAAGTTGCAGCACACTTGTCCACAAAGAAATAGTTGTCGACATAGTTCTATATTTCATCTCCGTTACCTCTAAGCTTTAAGATGAAGTAAATTGCATGGTGACATGGCAGACCAGTAATCTGCCACTGCCTGCATGAACAAGTCTTGTTTCCAATGTCTAAAGTGTACCTCAGTTCACTTCCACGCTTGTATTCTACATAAACCTCAGCCAGTTCTGGAACTTCTGACCACCCTCATCTTTATCGTTCTCATTGCCCTGGTTCTTGCATTCAGTAACATAACCACCTTTGGAACTATTTTATGGCCTAAAAATTTTCTTGCACAAATTCTTTGCGTTAAATCTATCTTCACCATTATGCACTGTCTTATTGCATCCAACAAAATAACAATTCCAAGTGTCTTGATGCCCAAAATCTTATCATTGAAACTCTCTGCCAAATTATTGCATACAAAATCCACCTTGCTTAACTCAGCAAACTTGCTTTTGGCCCATATCTTGGTGTGATGTTCCTCAAGGTATTTTTTCACCTTTGGCACTACATACATGTTCTGCAAGTAAGTAGCCTGCGTGCTTGGGATGTATGTGTATGCTGATCACCACAAGTCCTCTTCAAAGATCTTTCCTTTGAACTTCTTCATGAAGTTATTAGCGAGGTGCCGCATGCATTCCCTATGCTCAACCCAGGAAACACAGCATCAACAGCATTCTCAAGACCCTCAGATGCACCGGTGTGTATCACCAAGCCTTCAGGGTGACCAATTACTTCCCATAGTCTCTGCATGAACCATGTCCAGCTTTCATTTGATTCACCCTCAAGAACAGCATAAGCTACGGGTAGAAGGCAATTATGCGCGTCCAAAGCACAAGCAGAAGCAACATGTCCCCTAAACTTCCTTGTTAAATAAGTTGTGCCTATTGTCCAGCATGCCTTTAGGTAGACAAAACATCTCCTGAAGCATATCTTATCTGCCTGCTTATACCTGACCCCCCTCGAGACCTTTTCTCTCCCTTTCACAACCTCGTAATCGATGTCAACAACACTACCAGGTGATGTTTTCTCTACCTGAGCTTTGAAACTATACAACATATGAAAACTGTCATTCCACTTGCCTTGAATGAAGTCTAGAGCCATCTCCTTCCCATCAAAGACTCTGTGGTAAGGAATCAGAATGTTAAACTTTTTGCTAATCTTTGCTCTGAGTTTAGCAGGTCCAATGTTATGATCCTGCCTCACCCAGTCAAGTACAGTAGCAGCAATCCACTTGGTTGTCGCCGGTCTAATTTTACCACTTAAAGAAGTATTAGGGCAGTTGTGTTTCTTCGTGTTTACTTTGATCTGCATTCGATAAGAATCCAAATAATTCAGAGCTAGTTATCAGCAGAATAAATATGAGAAAGACTAAAACTAAATGTAGCTATTGCAACCTGAAATGGGTGTCCACCCGGCATTGGAGATGCATGTAATCTCCATTTACACACATTACTTTCCCTATAGTGCACCCTAAATCTCTTTTGGTCGCTCTTTTCAATGATAAATTCGAACCCAACTCTGATTGCATAGGTTGCAACTGCATATCTGCAGTCCTCCACATTATCAAAGACAATCCCCTCATTAATTTTAGGATTTTCCCTGTCAAAGTGTATCACTGGCCTGTCCACGTCTTTGTCGTCGTATCTACATCCCATTTCCACATCTTCACATTCCTCTTCCTCATCAGTCCCATAGTCAGGCTCAAAGTTTGAATCAACCAAATATTCCCTACTCTTCATCCTATCAGGGTCAACAACCACGTCTGGATATGCTTTCTCATCATCATCCACACTGCCACATGTTTCAGTGCCTTTATGCTTGCTTGACAAAGCATCATGCTCAAGGACAAGCTGTACAAACGTCCTGCGGTTACCAACACATATCCTTGCCATCACCACGGGACTAGAAACCCTAATTGGGGTATGCAGATAAGGAATCACAGTTCTTACCCTTCAATGTGGATGCACGGCACCTTCTCCTGGCTCCATACCTCCAAAGCTCTACACCCCGCTTCCTCTCCCCCCGTTTCGTTGTCCCCTGTGCTCTCCAGACTTGAAGGAGATTCCATGCTCTCCAGCTGCGCAGGACCCATATTCGTGCTCTCAAGCCTCGCAGGATCCATCTCCGAGCGGGATCTGGATCACCAACGTCGTTGGGCCCCTAACCCAACGACCGACTCTTGATTTTCGTTTCCAGGCGCGCCTAGGTGGTGGGCGGCGGCAAGGAGACAGGGAAGAGAGGGGAGGGGAGGGGACGTGAGGGGATGGCAGGGAGGGGAGGGCGGGAGGACGACGGCCCAAGGGGACGATGAGAGCGGTGCACGATTGAGCAGAGTGGCGGCGGTAGGAGCAGAGGAGAGGAGTGGAGCGGAGCTGGTTGCGACAAAGCATGGAAAATTGCACAATAATGTGTTGGTGGGCGGCACCAGCCCTCGAACCTGGGATGCGCACCGTCGATGGTGGAGGAGGCGGGCCCGCCTATTAGAAAACATGCCACATGTCAGCGCACTATGCACGGGGAGAACTTCATGGATTTTTTAGCAGGTCCCACATGTCAATCTGTTTGATCAAAACTTGCATGAGTGCATGGCTGGTTCACGCGCTAGTTTCGAAAAAAGCACGTTGATCCAAACTTGAATTGGTAGTTCCGCTTCTTCTCCCCCGTCTCCTCGTCTCCTCGCAGTGGCAGTTCCGCTTCGTCTCCCTCGTCTGTTATCCTCTTCTTCTTCTCCTCGTAGTGGTAGTTCTTCTTTCTTCCTCGATCAAAACATTCCTGCACGTAAGCCATGGCCAGTAGCCGGATGAAGAGGAACTGGGACGATCTCCCGGCCGACCCACTTCGTAAGATTGCCGACTATTTGCTGGAGAAAGAGGAGTACGTCGACACCTATGCTGCTTGTCGGGAAGTCTGCACCGATTGGCGCCGCACTTTAAAGGTGCCCAAATTCCATCTCAACAACTAGATCATGATAGATCACACACTTCCAGACATTGGCGACTTCACCTTCCTCAACCTCGCCACTGGTCGTTGCTTCAGGACAAATCTAATGGACGTCCATCGCAGGTTCACATTCACATCCGATATTTATTGGTATTTTTCATTGTAAACATCTTAGTGCTAACTGATGCCCTCTTCTTCCAAAAGATATCACTTCGTCGGTGTTTCTCGTGGCGTCATCGTGCTTGCTCAGAGGGTGGAGCCGTACCAGATTCGGCTTCTGAACCCAATCACTCATAAGTCTAACACTAAGTTTCAAGCACACATACCATCTGATCCTCTGCAATCTGTCGTCGTGACGAAGTCCCCGACGATGGTGTTCGTTTGCAATAATTATCCAGATCGTATTTCATGGGCCGATGAGAGCACCCCAACAGAGCAAATCAATGAATCATTTGGAGAAGGATTGTATTCACCACCTCCTGCTATGCTTCTGGACTGCATGACGACATTCTGAGGGGAAGTATATGCATTACTTGAGAATGGAGACATCTTGTCGACCAACATCAAGTTAGAGCAGTGCGCGAGGACTGTCATGATGGCCAAAATAATTTCGGCCCCAGTCTTTGAACAGGTACGCGGAACTTACAAATTTTACCTTGTGGAGTCAGATGGTGATCTGCTTCTTGTGTTGAACGGGGATTTCGCCAAAGGGCAAGCGGTGTTGTACCAGGTGGACACGGAGAACCGCTCTCTCGAGGCCGTCAATGACATTGGAAGTCATGCCCTCTTTGTTGCTTACAATCGGTCTATCTCCATTGACACTAGGTTACACCCCACAGTCAAACCCGGTTGCATATACTACAGGAATTATATTAGACTATACGATAATGAGGTTCAAGCCTGGGAAGAGGAACCAACAATGACGTATGGCTTAAGTCTGGAACATACACCGAGGCCTTACCCTCTAGACGAGATACTGGCAGCACATTGCAGATGGAGAGAGTTCTCTGAATGTATGTTGCAGCACGCGGGAGCCGACGGTGATGAAATATATAGGGGAGAACGAATCCTATATTCATCCTAGGTTATTTGCTAGCATTTTCAGGTCTATTTTTCGAAGTAGAAATTTGTACTGTATTTATATTATTTCGATGAGCAGTATGCGTATTAACTTTCAGACAAAATTGTAATGTATTTAAATTTAGTACTTTCAGAATTCAAAGTATTTATTTTTAGTAGCTTCTTTCAGAATTCTCTATGTTCGACATGGGCATCAGCTCAGTACCGGAATTCAGGCCCCACATGGAAAATTGCACAATAATGTGTTGGTGGGCGGCACCACCCCTCGAACCTGGGATGTGCGCCGTCGAAGATGGAGGGGGCGGGCCTACCAGTCAGAAAACATGCCACGTCCGCATCCCCTATTTCTGATGCCCTTTAAAAAAATAAAACACGCCACGTCGTTATCCCCTGTTTCTGATGGTGCTGCTACACTCGACGGTACATGGTGGCATATAAATAATATCGTATAGACATAAGGGCACAGTCGTCAACATTTCTAAAATGAAACCCAGTCCCGTCTCCTACCTGTCCTTGTACATTGCCCGATGAGGTGGATAGCCACGACCGATCTTTTTAATACGTTCGCACTCTTATGCTGAGAAGGGAAATAAAGATTGAGTTGTTAATGCAACGAGTGTCGAATTATTACCTTCTAAGGAAATGGGAAATGTTTATTTTCACGCGTGCCCGTAGTCCAAACCTACTGTCAGTCTTTCACTCCCCTTCTCTGACTAACCACAGTTCACCTTGCGCAGCTCCTCCGCGCCGCACCAACTAGGATAACATGACCCTGCCTAAGCCGCCGCCGCCGCGAGAGCCACCGAAACTGGGGTATTTAGCCCCTCCAAGGCATGCCATGAAGCTCTACTTCAAGGCCGCTCTCCCGTTGCCCTTCCAGGCGGATGATTTCCCTGAATGTGCCGAATTGGCTGCAGCAGCGACTGCACCGTCGTCGGCACCAGATGCGGCAAGCAGGGCCAAGAGAGTGATGTGTAGAAATCGCGCGGCGGCATTACGACATGCTCTAGGCAGTGGGAACAAGGTACGTATCAAATCGTTCATGAGAGCATGTCACTGCCGAGGGTACACACCCTCGAACAGGGCAACGCCAAGGTCTAGGAAATCTCGCGTCCATGCTTTAGCGCAGACTACATTACCTCAGTGGGGGAGGCTGGGAGCACACCGTCTGCGGCAAAGTCGCTCCATCCTACGCACCGTCGAAGGCCGTACCGTGGCGGTGACCAAGCGTCTACTCAGCATGCTGGATTGTTCGACAGCCGGAGCCGGCGGCGGGCATCAGCTCAGCCCTGGAATTCAGGTTCAAGTTCACACGGACCTACGATCCCGAGAAGGAGATGTCGAATTTCAGTTTCGAAGAAATCGTTGCGGCGGCGCGGATGGTCCAACCGAACCGGGACTAGCGCACGCAAATCGCTCGTGCATGAACGATGTAGATTTCTTGTAGTTTGGCGGGAAGACAATAAATCAGTTTGGGTTAAATGATCAAAGAACTTATGTCCTCTCAAGGCAATTGGTCAGCCAACTTTTCTGGTGGAGATCTATAGTTTCTTCAGTGTAGAATAGTTAAGTTCAGACTGAAGAATGGCTTTTGTAGATGAAATGCTGACGAATTGTTCTATAAACTAGTAGGAAGTTTAGCCCACTTTTGTGCAGGTATAAGACCCTTTTGTATGGAAGTACTACTGTTGTAAGAAAATACTATCAAGTATCTATTTCCTTCAATTACTAGTCGTGGTTCAATCCAGTTAACTAGCATCTTTTTATCCCAGACTACAGATTTTGCGTCTGCTGTCTGTGCTGTAAACCATTTTTCCTTTGTCTTGTGTTGCCTGCAAATGGTCATGCAGTTCAACGTGTTACAAATGTAGCTACCTTGTACTTGAAGAGGAGATGGACTACATTTTCCTGGCATCCACAGAATTGACATTGCTCATTTCCAGACCACCCTCTTTTCATGAGGTTGTCCTTGGTTATTCACAGAAATTATAAAGCACGGTGTTCAACTACATCGATTCAAACTATTACACGCACACACTACATCAAATTCATTACCCACACATACTACATCGATTCAAACTATTACACACACATACTACTTCAAACTATTACACACACGTACTACATCGATTCAAACTATTATACATTTTTAGTCGATGCTAACTTCCTTCTATGCTCTCCATACTACAAATTCATTTTGCCACACATACCAAGGCAATTCACTAGAGCTCTGTCTTCACTCGAGGGAAATCAGAACTACCAGCTTGTCTAAGCCCGGTCCCCCCACCGAAACTGTGTGCGCCGTCGCGAAACGGTGGTGGTCCTGTGCCATCGATCCTTCCAGGCCAACACTGCAGGCGACGAGGACGCTTTCTGGCAGCCTCTTTGGGGGCCCTGAATGCCATGTACCGATTCCAGAACCTCCTCTAGGTGGATGATGACCGGGTGCTTCCAGCAAAGTTGTCGCCTTGCCCTGCTTGGAATCTGCACCTCGTACATCTTAGGAACAACGTTAGGATCTTTCAGCCACGCCTTTACCTCGATGACCCATCTATCGCTCGGTGGCACGATTTCCACCAACTCGCCGCCAAGTCTACTGACGACCTGCTTGAGGGAATCCGGCTCCCAAGCATCCAATGGGAGGCCATCAAAGCCGAGTTTGGAGAAGAAACGAAGCTGCCCCAAGCAATCGTCCCACCCACAGGCGTGATGCCAACGCATGAAGCTCATTTTCTTCTCGCAGCACTCGAAAGAACGAGAAGAATGCAGAACATGCTCGGTGTCTGAGCTGTGCTCGAACCGGACGAAAAAATCGAATGGCGGCGCGCATACCTCAATGTTGACCTCATTTCGTCTGATCCCAAAACGAGACCTGAAAGCCGACAGCAACTCTGCCGGCGACACGGCGGGACGGACGCCCAGCACGGTGGCCATGAGAGCATGGTCGTCGAACTGCTGTGCCAGGGCTACCATGCCTGGGGTGCGCGGTAGCACGCAACTTCCCGAGGCCAGTCGCCGGCCTGGATCGCCCGACGGGACACGCTCCGCCGTGCGAGAAGGACTAGCCAGAGGCGAGATATTAGTCCGAGGACGCGAAGCTCCGATACGGCGGACGATGCAACAGTGACAGCTACGAGCTTCGATTAGAGGCGTGGGAGGTTGACCGGACATGGCGGGGACGCAAATTAGAGCAAGTGCGAGCTCCGATCTGAGACGAGCAGCCGGAGCTGAGCAAATGTTATGGGGAGGGGAGCAGGGGAGAAGACCAAAGCAGAGCAAAGAAATAGACCTGGTCCACTCAGGGATCTGGTCCACGTAGGGGTAAGCTAGTCCACGACCGCAAAAGATAACGGGGAATACTGACATGGCGGGCCAAGAAGAGTTGACCTAACGGCGATATTTGAGTTCAACCTTTTTCGTCTGGTTCAAACGACCGTTTGGCTGTTAGATTTGTATTCACCCCCATTTGGCCCTTCTAGACAATTGGCGAATCTACTATGGCCCCTCCGCGCAATTGATGACAACTCGTGTACCGTGGTGCGCTCACCCACCAAGTTTGGTACCGCAAACGAACATTCCCCATGGGAGGGACTTACCAGTGGAACGGGTGGCTAGAGGTAGGAGAATGCGGTTGCTCCGTCGGCTCAGGACCGGTCCAGGGGATAGGCTTACTGGCAGAGCGGGAGACCGGAGTTAGTAGGAAACGACTGCTCTAGCGATTCACGGCCGGTCTAGAGTGGCGGTGGCGCCACGGGCCGGTATAGATGGAGGTGATGTGGCGCTGGTATGACGCTAACTCGTGTCAAGATCCGGACAGGAAACTTCATCTTTACTAGAGAGCGCGTCCTTTCCAGATTGGTTCAGCGAGTCAACTCGCTGGACTTTGTCAGCGACAACGCGCGCAGCATCGACAACCATCCCCCTCCGCGCAGCGGACTCTTTGCCAGCTTTGGCGCGCATAAGATCTACATTGGCGTCGACAAATCCTGCGCATACCCATCGCGAGTCACTATGGCGGGAGAACCTCCTCTCAGCGCAGCTCGCGGTCCGTGTATCGCTCGCCCCATGAGCTGCGTCGAGGTGATGATGACCGTGCCGGACACTGGCACGAGCAAAGATCCGGCCAGAGATGGGGAGATAACTCCTAAGGTAGCTCGTTCGAGGCTCCCTCCACTGGAGAGGCCACATAACATACTGCAGCAAGCCATAGAAAGCCGAACCACACCTATAGCTCCCATAGTAAATCCGGCTTAGGCACAGGACAAACTAGAGAAAACCCGATAGAAAGTGTTTGATGGAGCCAAAAAAGATAGCAGCAACTCAGCAGGTGTTGAACATCACGCTGCGTGAGTATGCTAGGGCAAATAAGATTACCACTAGTCCCACTCTCATTAGTGAGGTAGATAAGGAATATGTGCCTAGGCCAGGGGATTCGGGTAACCCCATGTTAGCAGGTATGCCGAGGTATAGCACCCCAGCAAAGAAACTTAGGGCTATAGATGCAGCAGCAACCGAGTTAGATGATTTGACCGGTGAGTCCTGGGAGAGACAACAAGAGAGAGTCATAGAGCTGGTGTGCATTGCGAACCAGCAAAATGAGGAGATACATAGATCTAACCTAGTAAGGGATGGGGTTCCCGTGTCGTTCATTCGGCTAGGGGTGCTCCTGCAAGATCAGCCGGGGCAACATCTTTACCTGGTGAAGGCCCACGAAGAGAAGAGGTGGCAACCTCTAGGAGAAGGAACAAGCAGATGGTGTCGTATGACCCGGTAGTGGCCGGGAAAGGCAAAGTGGCGCAGGGGAATGTTGACCTAGGAAGTGTTAGCCGAGGTAACGGTGGTCAAGGGAACCCCGACCAAGGTAATGCCGGTCGAGGAAATGCTAGGCACGTCAATGCCGGACAACATAACTCGGTGGGAGCAAGACAGTATCCTCCACAGCAGCAACAACAACAGTACGTACCTCAGCAAGAGCAAAGTGTGGGACCAACTATGCAGCAGCAATATGCTCATCCGGGGCAAAATAGGTAGAATGATGGTTACTTGGCTATGGTCAATGCCGGATTTCCTAGGCCGGATCATCAAATGATGGGAAGTGCAATGGCATAAAGGCTGGGAAACATGAATTTGCAGCCGGATGATGCAAGGTTGAAGCTGGACAGAATATATAGGTCAGAGCTATTGGAGGGACAAGGTCATCCGTGTCCTGCATGTTTTGGACCTCGGATCATGAGAGAACCACCTGTGCCGAACTTCCAGTTATCCAGGGGGACAAAGACATATGATGGTAGCACTAAGCCACAGGATTGGTTGATATTCCATAGTTGTGCACATTGCACAGGGAAATCTCAGACGGATGGTGAGGTATGCACCTCAGATGCTAGAGGGACCATCAAGGGTCTGGTTGAATAATCTGCCAGCAGGAAGTATCAACTATAAGTTGGTTGGATTTTGAGGAGATATTCATCAGTAACTTCACCAGCACGTACAAGAGGCCGAATAGACCACAACACTTGGCAATGTGTAAGAAGAGGCCAAATGAGACTGACCAAGAGTTTTTGACTCGGTGGTGCACATTGCGCAACTCATGTGAAGGTGTGATCGAATCACAGGCAATTGCGTGGTTTGCACAAGGGTGTAGACATGCAAGTGTATTGTGGCAAATGCTACAGAGGGATATGCTAACTATGTTGTCCGAGACAATTAAGATTGCAGATTCATATGCATTGGGAGACCGACCCAACCCCTGCTTATGTCGGCTAAGCCGAATGAGGAGTACTACTCTAGGGACGGGGTCGGGTCATCTCAGCGGAATGACTTCCGGGGCAAGAGAAGAGATGAAAGGACGGAGTATCGGTATAATTTGAATCATGTTGATGCTGTGAGTCAACATTAGCCAGATGTTGGAAATAACCAACGATAGAAGAACAATAGCCAACAATGGACACAAAAGACTGATGGCAAGAAAACTTGGACCAATGAATAGAAAAAGCAATGGCAAGAAAGAAGAGATAGGCTAAAGTATACATATGAGTCCATGCTGGATCAGCCGTGTAAGTTCCACACGCCCAATCTAAGTAAACCGGCGAATCATACAACCCGACAGTGTGAATGGTTTCAGCGTGTAGGACAAGGTAACATGGGACCTTCCTAGACACCTCGACAGCCACAACTCACAGGAGAAAATGCTCAACAAGTAATATTACCACCACCCCGCTGAGGTATGAGAACCAGGAGAGAAGGGAAGTGCATAGGGTGGAGGACCAGAATCAGGCAAACTATGAGTATGCCGACCGAGGAGGCCGAAATGAGTACATGGAGCATCATCAGAGCTATTGTGTGTTCACCACAGAGCAAAATGACCAGCAAAGTGTGCAGAGATGACATATGGAGGTCAATGTAGTTATGCCAGTGGTGTCGAAGTATATGTACTGGTCAGATTAGGAAATCACATGGATAATAAAAGATCACCCCAAAATTGGGCATGTTCGTTTGCGGTACCAAAGTTCCCGGGCTAGTGCATCGCGGTACCTAAGTTGCCTGGAATTGCTGCGTTTCGAAATGTTGGGCCGCCAACTACCAAGAGGGGCCATTTCGAGGCAAACTCATCTCACCCCTACCAAATCCAAACATTCCATGAAACTGCCCCGTGAAGTAGACGGTTGGGACCCTCATGTCAGTAATATTTCCGTGACGCGAGCACCAACGCGGCAACCACGTAGGCAAAATGAGGGACTAAAGGAGCATGGTGTGTTGACCAAATTCACAAATCCACTCCCTCCCTCCTTTCGCATGAACCCTAGCACCAGCGACATCGAAATCCCCTCTCCAACCAGAATGATCCCTTCGGGCATTTGACATCCGGTGCCAAGTTGCTGCGCCTACTTGCTGGTACCGAGCTCTAATGACGAATGCCGTGCCAGCCGTTGCGATGATCTAGCCTTCCTCTACCGCCGACGAGCTGAGCATCACGAAGTATTGCAGATCCTATTGCTGAGGAAGAAGTACTTCTGGCTAATTGTGGATGAGCTATGCTTCTCTTTGCTATTCACACTATCTATAACTGCTAGCTGGCTATTGGCATTACAGAGATAGATCGAACCTAGAATTGTTTGCTAGCACGACACTGACAAACAATTCTTATCTTTTGTCCCCAATTTTCTGTCAAGTAGGATCTCCGCTGAACCCAAATACATGGTTATGGTCACCCTCTGCGGCTACCACATTAAATTAGCAAATGGGAAGAGCAAGTGGAATCAAGCTAGCTGTCTGGAGATGGAAGTAGTGCTTGTGCAGTTATGCACTATCCCTGGTATGGTTGCTGCTGTGCGTGAACTTGCTGAAATGGGGCCGGAGCAAACTACACGGTTCAACTTCATTGATGAACGAGGCTTCACGGTTCCTATAGCATGTGACAGTTAGCTAATTGGGTTGATGAAATAGTTTGCTGGGCTTCACGTGGTTATGCTGATTTGTAACATACTGGATGTGGAAGCTCCTGCTACTAGGAGTAGCCCAGCTATTATTGGACATGGTGGTCTAACTCGAACCCCTGCTATTGTTGAGCAAAATGTGGTTCCTTGTCCGCGACATGCTTCTGTTAGGCAACCTCCTCGTAGGAGTCCCCGTATTGCTGTTGTGGAAAACTCTGCTCCGGAATCTGCTGGTACTGGTCGTCCCCGTGGTGTTGCTGCTCTGGCTCTTGCTGACCCAATCCATGCAGCTATTGAGAAAACTAAGTCTTATGGAGGTTGCCCCACTGTTGTTGCCAAGACCACTGTCTTGCGTGCTCCTCCTCCTCGAAACCAT
This sequence comes from Avena sativa, assembly GCA_916181665.1. Classification (NCBI taxonomy): domain Eukaryota; kingdom Viridiplantae; phylum Streptophyta; class Magnoliopsida; order Poales; family Poaceae; genus Avena; species Avena sativa. The sequence goes on along the minus strand of OV702289.1, from coordinate 532,500,413 downwards.
GCTCAGGCTGTGCAAAACTCTGCTCTGGAATCTGCTGGTACCGGTCGTCCATGTGGTGTTGTTGCTTCGGCTACTGCTGACTCAATCCATGCCGCTGTTGAGCAAACTAAGGCTTCCGGAGGCTGCCCCGCTGTTGTTGCCAAGACCGCTGCCTTGTGTGCTCCTCCTCCTTGAAACCATGCTCAAGTTGTGCGAACCCGTGCTTTGGAATCTGCTGGTACTGGTCGTCCTCGTGTTGTTGTTGATCTGGCCACTGTTGACCCAATCCCTGCCGCTGTTGAGCAAACAAAGGCTTCCGGAAGGTACCCCACTGTTGTTGCCAAGATTGCTGCCTTGTGTCTTCCTTGAACCCGTGCTCAGGTTCAGCGAGCTGCTGGTCTGGAGCTAGCTCATGGTTTGGACTCTGCTAGCACTTGAAACACTGCTGTTGTGGGAACTGCTCCTAACCGTCGATGTGGCATGGCAGCAGCTGATCCTATTGTGGCTGCCGTTAGCCGGAACCCTGCATGTCCACCAGGTATTGTAGCTCCCTCTGCTAAGGGCCCTCGCCTTGCTCCTGGTCCTGGTACTTCCATCGAGGTTGCTCCAGCTAACAATGACGCTGGTGATGGCGATGGTGGCATTGTGGCTGGGTCTGATGGTGCCGCTCACCTCTCGAACCTCTCAGAGGTTTCTATCCTACAGAACCTGATAATGGCAAAGTAATCATTCGTATCGGTGTGGAGGATTATACTGCAAAATTAGATGATGGCACAGAAAAATTCTATGACGAGTTTGATGTAATCCTTGGCAGATACCATCCTGAAGTGGTAGAGTTATCTGACCTGATGACATCGTTACGTGTGAAGGTGCTGTGGGGGTCCTCCCAGGTAGCACGTTTGGTATATTTTTGTAACAGGAGCAAAAAGGCTATATAAGTGAAAGATATCAGGGATTTAGTCGTACCGTTTACAAGAAAGCATTATAGAGGTGAAGTGTACTTCCACTTGATAGTGCAAATGGTTGGAGAGGAATTGGATTTCGACAAAAGAGATGATGGACTTGTAGAAGGCATGCGTGACCTGATCCATGGCATCACTGGGGCTGGTGCGACTGAGGGTAGCTTCGAACAGAGGAGAGTATTACAGAGGAGTGTCATAAAGAGGAGCAGGAAGAGCATCCCCAAAAAGGGCACCCCGAAGAAGAACATCACCAAGGAGACCATGCCAGAGAAGAGGACGCCCAAGAGTCTCACGAAAAAAGGCACCACACCACAGAGTACACCCCTGAGATCCAGTCAAAATGCCACACCGAACAGTAGCAACAAAAATGCTAAGAGGGCTAGCACAGTGGTGAACACTCCCAGGAGTGGTAGCAAAAAGACAAAGATGGCCAGCACGGAGGCTACCACACCCAGTGGGGCAGAAAAATGCTAATTTGGAGCGGAACAAGCCGCTGAGGTCATGCAATAATGCCAGCAGGAAGGAGAACACACCTAATAGTAGCAGCAAAAGGGCTAATTTGGAGCGGAACACACCGCTGAGGTCAGGCAATAATGCCAGCACGAAGGAGAACATGCCCAATAGTAGCAGCAAAAGGGCTAATTCAAAGAAGAACATGCCACAGAGGTTAGGAAATAATGCTAGCACCCTGGAGCCAACACCCGTGAGGGGAGGCAGGAAGGAGATCACACCCAAGAGCGGCAGCAAAAGCCTAGTTCGATGCAGAACGAAACATAGATGTCAAGCCCTACTGATACCATTAGGAAAGATTACATCAGGAAGAAGGATGTACACAAGAAGAGCAAGAGGGTTCTGTACAGTCAAGATGAAATTAATTCTAATTGCTGTTTGTCTAATGAAGTACCTAGGATGCGTGCAAACGTAAGACCACCCCTTGTGGTTGCAGCAGAACCAACCGACTGTCTTGGAGAAAATAGAGTTGCCGGTGAGGTAGATTGGGGCAATGTTCCGGTCCATCCAGGTGGAGATGATGGTGCAGCCCCACCCATGGGAGTCAATATGATGTGTGCAGTACTAAGCATTAGAGACGATGGCCAGGATTCTGAATCAGATGAGAAGAAGGCACTATAGAGGATCAAGTATCTAGTGATGATGAAATAGATGAGAAACTTAATAATGAGGCTAGTATTCCAGTCGATGATTTGGGTGTTGAAGTAGAAGAAATGAAACATCACCATGAGTATCCTATAATTTCGGTTGACACCGAGTTCAAGAGCATGCATGAGTTCAGGATGTCGTTCCGGCATTTTTGTATCAAGGGGGAGTTCAATGTTTATCGACTGAAGAACACTGCCTGGAGGTATGAGGCCGTTTGCAAGTTAACGTGGATGAATGGACGGGTCGAGGTACATTGTCCATGGAGGATCACAGCAAGAGCCTTACCTGCATCAAAGGCAATTAGGGTACTGGGGCGATGAATGCAGCAAACCATTAGAACTTTCTCTCTTTTCACTCTATAACTACAATTGCTGTGTGATATCTTTCTGGCAACTAGTCGACAGTTGGTTGTGACCTCTTATCATCTGTAGATGCACACTCTAGTTTCCACCAGATACCATTAAACCTAGCTGATCAAATAAAGACTGCTTTTATTACCCTGTATGGGGCTTCTTGCTATCCCACTATGTCATTCGGCCTATGTAATGCAGGGGCAACTTATCAAAGGTGCATGCAAAACTGTTTGCACGATCAAATTGGCAAAAATGGCCAAGTATATATAGATGACATGGTGATAAAAACCAAGGAGAGTCATACTCTCTTAGATGACATCCGGCAAACATTCACGAACTTAAGGAGATTCCGAATGAAACTTACACTACAAGAAAAGTTTCCTTCCGCAACTAATTGGCCCGACGGTCGTCGTAGAAGGCGCGTCTACCACGACGAAATTCTCGGCTCGGCCATGGCTGATGGAAAACTTTTATTTCCGGTTTCGTGACCCTCTACTATGACGGATCTGCTAAAAACATGGAGGAAGCTCGGCTGGCGCGTGGCAGAAGCAATATTTTCATTTCCTTGCGCGATGTTGACTCGCCGAAGTCTTTTGTGGCGTGTGGGTCCCGGACGTTAGTGTCTCTAGCAGACCATACTTTTCGGTCGTGCCTCCTTGATTTGAACTCGATAACATTGCTCGAGGCGTCTATCGTTTAGTCAGGCTGCTAGGTCCCACATGTTAGCCTCTCCTTAGAAGGATCGTGTGTATAAGGAATTTTTTTTCCTTCGCTCGTGCTACCCTGTTACGAAGTTGATAGTGCTGCTCGATGCATCTATCATCTAATCAACCTCCTGGGACCCACATGTCATCCTCTCATTAGAAGAAACGTGTGTATGATGGAATTTTTCCCTTCGCTGGTGCTACTCCGTTCTGAGATGATAGCGTTGCTTGACGCATCTACCGTTTAAACAACCTCCTGAGCCCCACATGTCATCCTCTCATTAGAAGAAATGTGTGTATGATAGATTTTTTCCCTTCGCTCACACTACCCTGTTCCGAACTTGAGAGTGTTGTTCGATGCATCTACCGTTTAATTGTGATGCTGGGCCCCACATGTCATCCTCTCATTAGAAGAAACGTGTGTATGGTGGATTTTTTCCTTCGCTGGCGCTACCCCGTTCCGAGTTATTAGCGCTGCTCACGCATCTACCGTTTAATCAACCTCCTGAGCCCCACATGTCATCCTCTCATTAGAAGAAATGTGTGTATGATGGATTTTTTACCTTCTATCGTGCCTTCATGTTCCGAACTTGATAGCTTTGCTCGCTGCATCAGCCGTTTATTCAGGCTGGTGGGTCCCTTATGTCAGCCTCACATTAGAAGAATCGTGGGTATGACGGAATTTTTTTCTTCTCTAGCGCTACCCTGTTCCAAACTAGATAGCGTTGCTCGACGAATATTCCATTTGCTCACGCAGCTGGGTCCCCCATTTCAACCTCTCATTAAAAGAAACGTGTACATGCTGAACTTTTTTCTCGCTCACGCCTCCCTATTTCGAACTGGCTACGTTGCTCGATGCAGCATTTGTATAAGGTAGCACTACTTGGTCCCACATATCAGCCTCTCTATAAATGAAACGTGCGTGTGATGTACTTTTTTTGGCCATGTCCACTGCTTTGACCTTGGAAACTTGCTGGCTCCCAGATGTCAACTACCTCTGTGCAGGAAACGTGTCTATGCTAGGTCCCAGCTGACAACCTCTATTTGAAAGAAACGTGTGTATGTTGGACTGTTTTTTGGGTCCGAGATGTCAGCCTCAGAGTACAAAAAATGCTCAGAAAGGCTAAATTAAAAAGATTCTAGGCTAACTCAGGGCAGATTCCCTATTCGTCATGGCTTATATTCCATGGGCTCACTCCTAAATTGAATGGGCTATGGTCAATGGCCACAAGACCATGAAAAGGCTGAATTAAAAGGTATTGGGCTATGCTTGGGGCTGATAGGCTAATTTCATGGGCTATGCTTGGGTCTGCTGGGTCCGACATGTCAGCTTCTTTATAAGTGCAACGTGTGTGTGGACTTTTTTTCCGGCCGTGTCCGCTGGTTTCACCGTGGCAACCGTGTATGGTCTTACTGCTAGGGCCCTTATGTCAGCCTCTCTAGCTTGTTCTGGCTTAAGGGTCCCCGATGTAGCCTTGTATGTTCTGTCTAGTGGATCCCTGATGCGAGCCTCTCTATACAAGTATTTAAACTTTTGTTTCGAACCCACCCTCAAAACAAACTCCAGGGACATTGCATGCTGGTGGGTCTTTGATGTCAGCCTCTCCGTAATGCGATATTGCTAGAAGAAAAAATGTAAACCCAAGATACACACACACAAAGGCGATTCGAACAAAAGACCTTCAAATCAAATAAACGTAAACTGAGTGCCAAATACAACAAAGATATTTATAGAAAAAATATCATTAAACTTTTATTAGTACTACAACTTCTGTATTAGTCTTCTTATAATATTTTGTATGTCTATGTTTATCTCTTTTAAAATATAATAGGGCAGCGCTCCTGGCATCTCAATTTATAAAATGCCACATAATTGGGTATTTTCTTAAAAACATGGGTAGGCAGAGGTTTTTTAATTATGAGAGGTGGGGGGCAATGCCCAAAAGGCCGGATTAAAAAGAGTTTGGCTATTGCTCTACATGGGTTATATTCCATAGGCTGTGCTCCATGGGCATCATTCTCAAATTTCACCGGTGCTCAGCAGTCCGCTGGCCCGTAAAAGGCCGAACTAATATGTTCTCGGCTATGCTCCATGGGCTCCTTTGTAAAATTTCCACTGGCCTGTGGTCAGCAGTACCTGACCCCGAAAAGACTGAATTAAAATGTTCTGGGCTAAAGAGGGGCCGAATGAGCTACTCCACTCCCTCCGATCCAAATTTCTCGGATTTGGCTAGATTCGGACGTGTCTAGCACTAAAACATGATTAGATATGTCATAATCTAGACAAATATGAGAACATTAATTCGGATTGGAGGGAGTACTAGATTTCTTTTCCTGGTTAATAGAAAATGCATTGTGATGTGCTCTACCGGATTCGAAACAAAGACCTTAGCGAGGGCAGGGGAAAAGCGATAATTCTTTTTGGCAGATATTCATGTCAAAATTCAGCAGTACAGAAAAAGGTAGAAAAATTATCAACAGATTTGAAGTTAATATTTGGGAGCACTTGACCAATTTAGCAACATTGCAAGTTACCAATGCAGCAATACAGACAATGAAATACAATACCAGTACATCAGTATTAGTTGCACAAATTCTTTAGTAATAGCAACGACATAACATTTGAGAGATTCAGTAGCTTTCCTGCTTGAAATTCAATAGCAGTACAGAGAGAATCAGTTCTTGTTCCAGCTAAAAAAAACTTGGCCCACGATCAGTTTGGCCCGTTCTCCGATAGACTCAATCATTGGAGCAAGCAAAACTGACGATCAAGTCTGCTTCTATGTGAGTACCTCCTCCTTACGTCAATGCCTCTGTGACCTCCCATAGCAACCGAAAATGCCCAATACTCATCCAGATGATTGTAACAATGCTAAGTTTCAAAAGAAAAGCAAGACAATCTGATGCACCTCATCTAACCAAGTACCAGTACATCATAGTTTGTTCTACAAAATATTGTACTAATAGTAACGACAGAACATTTGACAGATTCAGTAACATTTGGAAGATTCAGCAGTATAGAATAGACCATAAAAATATCAGATAGATTCCCGGTTCATATTCAGCAGCACTTCACCGATTGTGGCAGTACACAGACAGTGACCAAAAGAATTGACAGATTCAGCAATGAGGACATTGAAATTCAAAAGATGTAGCAAGGACTAATTCAAAAGGAAAGCGAGACCATATTCTGCACTCGACCGGTCGACCTGAACAAGTACTGAACAAAACTTTTGATAGGTTCAGTAGGATTTGAAAGATACAGCAATACATAATAAGAAAGAAAAATATCGACAGATTCATAGTTCACATTCAGCATCACTTGGACATATTCAGCAACATTTCAAAGTGATAGATTCAATTTGCCCTTTTCTCTAAACACTCGTCATTGGAAGAAATAAAACTGACGATCAAGTCTGCTTTTGTGTGCATGCCTCCTTCTCGCATTAATGCCTGTGTGTGACCTCCATAGGAAACTCAAAATGCCCAAAGCCCTGTCTAGATTATGAGTTTATGAAGGACAAGTTACAAAAGAAAAGCAAGACCATCTACTGCACTTGATCTAAACTGAGCTATCCTATTACATAGTATTACGATTACTTACGGTAGTTTGGTTCCAATCGCGGGCATTGGCGATGCTCGGGATGAATCATAATGGAGTCTCCGGAGATTTCCATTCAACGTTGGTTGAGAAACCAACAACTACTTCTTCGGTATTTAGATTGAAGTAGCATATTTTAGGAAACAGCGTATATCCAAGTCCTATTGCATGGTGGGAGGTGTAGACACAGTTGCTTCTCATCAGATATCCTGGGACAACATCTGCACCGCCTACCGCAATATTAATCGGATAGTTCAATCCAAGGAAAAGGGAATATGCTCCTAGGTTAGCAATATCTATCCATGGCTTAGGTGGATACAAGTAAGCAGTGTCCTTTGAGTACACCTTGCAGCCAAACCTAGTAGCATAGGTGCCACAAGTGCGACCGCAGCGATCAACACTATGATCATCAACAGGATTGCCATGACCATAATAAGTACCGCCATAAAACTCCTCATTAGTAACACCCACAGTATGTATAAGAAGAAGGCGAGATTCATCTGCAGATATTGCTAAGAACCATAAACTAGGTTCGTGCTCATCATCATCTATGGCATCAAGGTTTCCCTCCTCGAGATGCGCGACAGGTGGTGACGGGAGCAGAATAGGACCTACAAAAAGAAATGACAGACAAATCAGCCAACACTAGTTTACATCCATTAAAACTAAAGCTAGTGTTTAGAACAGGAATGGATCAAACTTACCAAAGTAGAGATGATTCCAAACATAAACACTGCCACTCTCAGTGGCTGCAAACACCAGACCCTTGTGGATAAGTGCATCGTTGTATCTGAAATAGCACTGGAACTGGTTCTCAAGAACTATCCATGCATACTCAACGTCATCAAGGGTAGCAATTGAGTAGTCGAAGATAGTGACAAGAGAAAAATCTAAATAATCAGTCGCAGCTGTGGGAGCTCGGCAAATAGCAATCTTCCGGAGGAAAATATGGCGATCATTATGCATGAATGTAAATGGATCGTTGGTGGGTACAAACTCATTGACTTGTGGGAGAGGAGCACATTGATGAGTGTACACATTGAGAAGCTCCCACTTGCACTCGAACCCAATAGTGGCGATCCAATCGCCATTGGCACCTACCCACTGCTTACCCATACAATTCGGGAACACAACGTCAGAGGAGAACCTGTCCAGTAGCGTCAGCTTACATGTCGTGCCCTTGCCCTTGAAGTACTAGTTGCATTCCCATGGTTTCTTAGTCGGGTGAGAATGAAGAACACAGAGGAGGCCAAACGGATGAGAAGCATGTAAAGTTGCACTATATTTTGCTGAGTCAAGAAGATGTTTGGACGAACCGGCGAGGCTCGTGGCGGTGATGACGTCACATTTGGTTATGAGTTCTTCAAGCAGGCCTTTGGTAAAAACATGCTGGAATAGTTCAGAATCATCACTCTCCTTGCTCGGTCCTGCCATCGCAAGGGAGCTGATGGAAGTTGGGACAGTGGCTTGATTTGGTTTTCTAGAAAAGAGGGAAGATCGATGGCGGCAGGCGAGACAGGGAGAAGAACAAACACTCTCATACTGTGCGGTGAACACAATCGGAAAGTGGCATTGTGGAGGAGAAGGACGGCGTCGCTTGGCGTAGAAGTGGGGATAGAGCATATAGGCGAGGTTGAATAAAATGAAAACGGATGCATGTTCCTCTGCTCTAGTTCCCTTCAAAATAGTACTACTCTGCTCCCAGTTCCCTCCATAATAAATCTTTCTTGTCAATCGAAGAGGAAGTAGTATGAAGAGTCGGGCCCGATCATCTACTCTCTCGAGGAGCTGGACCCGACTGTTTCCTTTGCTAATTTTTATGGTCCTTTATGCTAAATGCATGGACCTCAGTGTAATTTTACCCTTTTTAGGTCCTTGGTGTAAATGTACGCCCACCATCTGTGCAAAATCCTAACCAAATAGTGTAAGGTGTGAAATTTGAACAAATTTAAGCTTAGTTGTCAACGAGTATGAAAATTATTTGATTTCAAGCCGAACGACCAAGGTCAAGGCCATATCAACATCATACTTTATGGTGATGATGCCATGTCCAAGAATTAGCATGCCAATAGATTTGGACGCATTTTGAAGACAATCGAAGATGAAGTAGTACAGAGACAATGTCTTGATCAGATGCTCTCTCGAGAAGGAGCCATACACGACTGTTTTCCTTTCTTTTTTTTAGGGGGTGCTAAATGTATGGACATCGATGTAATTTTCCCTTTTTTGGGTACTTGATGTAAAATGTACTTCCACACACCGTGTAAAATTCTAACCTAAAAGTGTAAGTGGTGAAATTTAGACGATTTTAAGCTTACTTGTCAATGAGTATGAACATTCTTGGATTTCAGTCGAATGACCAAGGTCAAGGCCATATAAACATCATACTTTATGTTGATGATCCCATATCAGAGAATTTGCATGGCAACCGATTTGGCCATATTTTGAAAATAATCGAAGAGGAAGTAGTACGAAGAGTTTGGCTCAGATCAACTGGTCTCTTGATAAGGAGACGAAACAAAAAGTTTTCCTTTGTAGGGTCCTTTGTGCTAAATGTATGGACCTCCATGTAATTTTCCCTTTTTAGGTCCTTGATGTAAAATATACTCCCACTCACCGTGTAAAATTCTAAACTAAAAGTAAATGGTCAAATTTAAATGAATTTAAGCTTAGTTGTCAACGAGTATGAACCATATTCTTGGATTTTCAAGACAAACAGCCAAGGTCAAGCCATGTCTACACCATACTTTACGCATATGATCCCATATCCAAGAATTTGCATGCCAACAAATTTGGCCATATTTTGAAAACAATCGAAGATGAAGTAGTATGAAAAGTGTGGCTCGATCAGCTTCTCTCTAGAGAAGGAGTCAAACCCGTCTGTTTTCCCTGCTTAATATAAGGGTTCTTTGTGCTAAATGTATGGACCTCGGTGTAATTTTCAGTTTTTTAGGTCCTTGATGTCAAATGTACTTCCACACCCGTGTAAAATTCTAACCTAAAAGTGTAAGTGGTGAAATTTCGACGATTTTAAGCTTACTTGTCAACAAGTATGACCATTATTGGATTTCGAGCCGAACGACCAAGGTCAAAGCCATATCAACATCATACTTTATGTTGATGATCCCATATGAGAGAATTTGCATGGCGACAAATTGCCCTATTTTGAAAACAATCGAAGAGGAAGTAGTGTGTAGAGTTTGGCTCAGATCAGCTGATCTCTCGAGAAGGAGCCGAACTAGATTTTTTTCCTTTCAGGGAGCTTTATGATAAATGTATGGACCTCAATGTAATTATTGCTTTTTTCGCGTCCCTGGTGTAAAATGTACTCTGACCAACCGTATAAAAATCTAACCTAAAGTAAGTGGTGAAATTTAAATGAATTTAAGCTTAGTTGTCAACGAGTATGAAACATTCTAGGATTTCAAGATGAACAACCAAGGTAATGATCCTATATTCAAAAATTTGCACCCCGACAAATTGTGCCATATTTTGAAAACAATCAAAGATGAAGTAGTATGAAGAGTATGGCTCGATCCGCTACTCTCTCGAGAAGGAGCCAAACCCGACGGTTTTCCTTGCTTAATTTTAGGGTCCTTTGTGCTAAATGTATAGACCTCAATCTAATTTTCCCTTTTTAGGTCCTTGATGTAAAATTTAAGTGGTGAAATTTCCCGTGTAAAATTCTAACCTAAAAGTGTAAGTGGTGAAATTTTGACGATTTTTTAGCTTACTGGTCAACGAGTATGACCATTATTTGATTTCAAGCCCAACGACCAAGGTCAAGGCCATATATATCAACCATCATACATTATGTTGATGATCCCATATGAGAGAATTTGCATGGCAAAAAATTTGGCCATATTTTGAAAACAATCAAAGAGGAAGTAGTATCAAGAGTTTGGCTCAGATCAGCTGATCTCTCGAGAAGGAGCTGAACCAGAAAATTTTCCCTTTAGGGTCCTTTATGCTAAATGAATGGACCTCGACGTAATTTTTGCTTTTTTTAGGTCCCTAATGTAAAATGTACTCTGATTGACTGTCTAAAGTTCTAATCTAAAATTAAGTGGTGAAATTTAAACGAATTTAAGTTTAGTTGTCAATGGGTACGTACCATTCTTGTATTTCAAGACGAACGACCAAGGTCAAGGCCATATCTACATCATAGTTTATGCTAATGATCCCATATTCAAGAATTTACATATCGACAAATTTGGCCATATTTTGAAAACAATCGAAGATGAAGTAGTATGAAGAGTGTGGCTCGATCAGCTACTCTTTCGAGAAGGAACCGAACCCTACTGTTTTGCTTGCTTAATATTAGGGTCCTTTGTGCTAAATGTATGGACCTCGATGTAATTTCCCCCTTTTTAGGGCCTTGTTGTAAAATATACTCCCATTGAACGTGTAAAATTCTAACCTAAAAGTAAGTGGTGAAATTTAAATGAATTTCAGCTTATAGTTGTCAATGAGTATGAACATTCTTTGATTTCAAGCCGAACGACCACGAGGTCAAGGCCATATCTCTACATCATACTTTATGTGGATGATCCCATATTCAAGAATTTGCATGGCGATAGATTTGGCTATATTTTGAAAATAATCGAAGAGGAAGTAGTATGAAAAGTATGGCTCAACCAGCTGCTTTCTCGAGAAGGAGCCAAACCTGACTATTTTCTTTGCTCAATTTTAGGGTCCTTTGTGCTAAATGTATGGACCTCGATGTAATTTTCCCTATTTTAGGTCCTTTATGTAGAATGTACTTTATGCTTATGATCCCATATCCAAGAATTTGCATGCCGACAAATTTGGCCATCTTTTGAAAACAATCAAAGATATTAAAAACAAAAATAATCAATTTCATTTTTACAAGTGATAGGAATTTATTTTCTAAAAAGCAAGTAAGAAGAATTTATTTCCTTTTATTGTTAAAAAAATAAAGAGCGAGAAGAGACTATATGAGCATAGAGGAGGCAGCGAGAGAGCTGCGAAGAGGAGGATTTGAAGGCGGTGTGATGTCAGAGCAAAGCTGGGATGGGTTCCTAACACGAGGTACATGGTATAGTGAGTAGAGTAAATTTCAGGACCACGATATGTATGCACGCAAAATAAAATGTGTTTTCTCTCTCCTTCACTCCCTCATCAAGCTAGTCATAGTGGAAGCAACTTGGGTACTACTACGTAGTAACATAGTCCTACATGTATTGCCAACAGTAAATATTTAGATGGCATGGCATGCAATTAAATGATGAAAGAGAGCCTTGTGGTAACTAGCTATGTTAACATCACACATTTCAAGACAAAATGAGTCTACACTGCAACAAACGAGGCTTTGCATGATAACACACCTATATTATTTTCCACTATGGAGGTACTAACTTAGACTAGTAACATATGCATGTTAGTACTAAGTTACTCCCCACTATCACCAGCCTCACCACCCCACACCCCGGCCGAATGATCTCTCCCTCATCCACAAAGTGGCGCACGCGCGTCGACCGACAACCTGCCTTGTGTCGGCGGCTCCGTGTCTATGTCTGGCGTATTTGTTAGCTGTGTCGATGGAAACCATTTTGGTCATTGGAAGCAAAAAGTATTACTACTACAGTAGTACAATAGAGTAGCAATTCAAACTTTCCCGGTTTTGAAATTTTCACTTCCTTCACAAACATCTGGGGGGGAGGATATTCAAAAGATCACCATTCGTAGTACTACTAGTACAAGTACGAGTACTACTTGAGTGCTGGACAAGGGATTGGTTGATCAGGCCATGAAAAAACAAAAAACATCCCATCGCATTGGATGCTCACCATTATGATCTGACTAGCCTACCTACTCTGCACTACTCCACCTCCGTACCCTAGGTAGAGGAAGCACCAAGCACACCCGCAGCAAGCTGGTTTGAAAGTGAGGAGCGCTCCTTTTTTTCTTCCATGAAGCAATTAGTACTCCCTCCTCCCCAAATTAGGACGCGTAATACTTCTGGTCAGAGTCAAATTTAATAAACTTTGACTAAATGTACGACATCAACTCAATGTTATTACAATCATCATGAACTATATTTTCATATTATATGCATTTGTCATTAGAAAAGTCATTATGTTTTTACATATAGTTGGTCTAACTTTATAAAGATTGACTTTGACCAAACCTAATATGCGTCCAGAATTGGGAAAGTGGAAGCAGTATGAAGAGTATGGCTCGATCAGCTGCTCTCTCGAGGAGTCATTGTCAACACCCAGATTTTTAATCCCAGATGCCTGTTATGCCATACATCGCAATCCCAAGATTACCATTTTTGCGAGACATAACAGATTGGATATCACAGTACATCATCCATTACAAACCATAAATAAGGTCTTACACAAATAAAGAATCTCATGATCCAGTCTTAGTACAATCAAGTAGCGGAATAAATAGCGTAGCGGGTGGCAATCCCGCTGAAGGGTTGGGACGGTACTTCTGGTGACTGTTGGATCCAACTTGTTGCATCATACGACGTTTGCGGTTGTCGTTTTCTTGATTAATCTTCCCTTCCATCTGAATGGCAGAGTCGACTAGCTCTTCGAGATCCTGGAAACGGATGTTGATGAGGACAGTCTGCATCTCATCATGCAGTTTGTTCACGAATCTCTCTTTCTTCTTGGCCTCCGTGTTGATCTCATCAGGTGCATACCTGGCTAAGGACAAGAATCTGTCACGGTACTCCACTACAGTCATTCTGCCTTGCTTCAACTCTCTGAATTCATCCCTCATTCTGGTGACTAGACCCTGCGGCACGTGGGTGCGACTGAACTTGATTTTGAAGGCTTCCCATGTCATCACTTGACCATGGTTCATTGTGCGGATGTTGTTCCACCATGCTCTTGCATCTCCTGCCAAATAGTGGGTGGCAAAAAGAACTTTCTTGTTGGCATCTACTCCTGCTACTTCCAAGTTATTCTCCATTGTCTGCAACCAGTCATCAGCATCCAGTGGGTTCTCTAAAGTACTAAAGATTGGGGGATTTTTATTCTGGAAGTTTTTGAGTTTGGATCCATGATGATCCTGATTTCCATGGTTCTGGTTGTTGTGATCCATCTAGGAGATTTTCTGCAGTGTTGCTAGATTAGCTTGGCGCTCTGCCCTGCCTCCTTCACGGTCTGCAATGAGAGTCTGCAGAATCTGCAGCATTGGGTCTTGCGACAATCTGCTCCCTCCTTGGTTTCCACGAGTCATCTGAAGATTGAGGTAGATAAAGGGGTAAGAGGGAAAGTTCTAAGGTTCATGGTTTTGATTTCAAAGCTAAAACTTTGAGTTTGACTCAGGTTTTGCAACTAACTTATTTTCATTCATTCAAGCAAAGCACACGTTACAAAAACACACATACCACAACATCAATGGAAAACAGATGGTTTTAAGAACCATTCTGTAAGCTACGATACAATGGGACCGATACTCATCACTCTACGATAGTGCTCTAGTGCATCTACTCATCATCAATGTAGTCGGAGTCATCATCGTCCGTGTAGAAGTCCACATCATCCTCCTCCAGAAAGTCATCATCATTGCTGAGGTAGGAGTTAATATCCCCTTGGATATCTTCACCTTCCTCTTCTTCTTCCTTTACGGCAAGCTGAGCTTCTTGCTCCTTGATGGTCTTCTCGAGGTCGGCCACCTTCTTGCGAAGACGGTTGATGGTGCGATCCTTCTTTGCACATTGACGGTGAAAAGACTGACGATCCTGGACGAGCAGTGAGAAAGTCTGGGCCTTCTGGGCGGCAATGGCGAGGTTGTTGTTGGTGAGCTCTCTTGCATTGTCCAACTCCTTCTGCCTGTCATACAGTAGGAAGTCGAGGTTCTCCACTTGACGCTTTAGTATTGGGTGACTTGGCATCTCTAGCGGCATTCCCATGGAATCACGCCTTGCATAGTGAACAAAGCGGGTTCCTTGGATTAGGTTGACACTCAGGGCACATAGACGTGCGAGAGCTTCATGCATTGCCCTCGCTAATCCATCTAGCCAGTTGTTCTCTCTCACGGAGAACTGAATCCTCCCAGACACTGGTGCTTCTATCTTGCCTCGAAGATCGGCAGTTACTAGCGATTGCAAATCTCCTCCTGGTGGACCCGGGAGTTGAGCTCCAAGGAATTCCAGATGAGGGCGCTCCAAGAACTCAGACAGTGCATCAAGATCCCTCTCGAAGATCAGTTGGCCTTCGTTGCCCAACTGGTAGAACTTGCTGTATTGAGCTTCCGTCTATAAGAATTTAGGATGAGAAAGTTAGTGAAGTGATGAAGTGTGTCAAAGTTTTATGTAGTAATGTAAGAATTTGGAGGAACATGAATTTTTTTGAGAGAAAGAATTCCCAAGGGTAAGAGAGGAAATAGTTTTCAGAAATACTCACTTTGGTTTTTGAAACTAAGTTTTTGTTCGGACGTCCATTCTAACCAGGGTCTCCTATGGTCAGGATGGCTCTGATACCAACTTGTCAACACCCGGATTTTTAATCCCAGATGCCTGTTATGCCATACATCACAATCCCAGGATTACCATTTTTGCGAGACATAACAGATTGGATATCACAGTACATAATCCATTACAAACCATAAATAAGGTCTTACACAAATAAAGGATCTCATGATCTAGTCTTAGTAGAATCAAGTAGCGGAATAAATAGCATAGCGGTGGGGTCCATCTTTAGAGTCACATGCAATGCTGACGATGGAAGATAATCCTAGTTATCATAGCCGTCCTGCTGTCCTTCATCTTGGTAATCTCCTTCATAGTCTGGCCACGGGAATAGCCAGGGACAAAAGCCATGAGTACTCTTTAAGTACTCGCAAACTATCACTAACAAGAGAGATAGTTCTAGTAGGAATGCTAACTCTAAGTTTATTTGTAAAGTTAAGTTTGAAACCTAAGCTGAGTTCAGAAACAAAGAAAGATAAAATAAAGTTTGAAAACACCTAAGTGGGAACTTAGTTGTCATAGTCACAACTCTATTGTGGTCAAGTCATGTCACAATTCATTTCATAAGTTGTTTTGAAAACATCTGACAACAGAACAGTATGGACACTCCAACTGTCCATAACCGCGGACGCGGCTATTCGAATAGTTTGACACTCTGCAGAGGTGGTACACTTTCACCACAAGATTCGATACATCTGTCAGGGATAACCCTGAATCATCATACTTAGTATGTAGATAATCAAACATAACCTTTCCTTTACACACCCTAGTATAAGCACCTCTCCTATGAGCATGGCCTCCCAACCATGACCATTTATCATCTTGGGCACTACATAGGTGGACAACATTGAGAGGTAGCCTCAGCTCAAACCTCTCCCGCGAGGGAACTAATACTAATGCATATAAACTTCTGGCTAAGCCTTACCCAATTCAAGTATTGTGGTTGTACGGTAAAATTGGAATGGTATCGCATCCGAAGCCAACCATCAGTTTTGTAAAAGGGCTAAGGCTCATGCCTCAACATTTTCATCATCATAAACCATTTGTGTTTCTCAACACATGTCAAAACATCTCAATAGAATGACTCATCATTCCAAGGTTGTCACAAATCATTTTCACCAAGTATTCCCATCTAAGGTGAATCAAGTTTTGGTTTAGCTCCAAACTACTAAGTTAAGAGTGTTCACTAATGTGGGATGCTAATCTCAATCTCATGCCATAGAATGACATCTAAGCCTAACTAGATAGGTCAAGTTTTATACTCTTTATGCTACCTTTAAACAAGTAAAGGACTTTGGTAAAGTAAAGAAAGTAAAGCTTGTAAATAAAACTTGGAGTAGGTATAAGTCAAAAATGGTATAACCAAAGCATGCCTAATGCATTTGCTTAGGTTATCTAGTTTAAGTCTACTTGCTAACAATAGCTTGCTCAGTTTACTTGAAGTGCTAGGCTTACAAGTAAAACTTTCAAGGGTTAACTTGTATAGTGCTAGCTTGCCTTGTGTAGTGAAGTGGTTGAAGTTTTCTTCCTCCTCCTCTTGGTAGAACTCCTCCTCGTAAGCTTGGTCATTACTATCGTCTATAAATACATACGGAATACACAATCACCAAACAATACTTAACTAGTCTACTTAGCACACTAAGGCACACATTGGATGATCTATTATCATCACAAGCATCACAAGGTTTAATGAACTAGCTTCATTCTTTTTATTTGAGAAAAGTAATTTATATTCATTGAAATTAACTAAGCTTTAATATTCTCCAATTAAAATATGGGACCATGTGGACACATGTCATCACCACATATTCTAACATATGGGAATGTGATTTAAGGGTTGGATCACATTTTAATAAGTTCAAGTTTAATAATTAATGATTTAAAGTGACTAGAAATGCCTATATAGCATTATTTTGGTACTAGTCCAAATTCACTGCATGCAAACCTTAATAATTACATATTCAGATAGGTATGGTTAAATGTGATTTTTGAGAGTTGGAATCAACTCAAAAACTATTATGGTTGATTTTATAAAAATGTTTGAATGTGCAAAAGCTTCTGTTTTGTTATTTTAACTAGGAGAGATCTCTAACTCTAAATGATTTAAATCCAACGGGATTGGATAGAAATTTTCTGTAGCTTTCCAACAAAATTGGAATCACTCAATTTGGATCTGTAAAACTCTCTGAATGGATTTTTGAACTAGGGGACATAATTGATTTAAGTATAAAATAGAAAAATCCTAATTTGAATTACTAGGTCAGTGCGGGAAACTAAATGGGCCGGCCCAGTGGCGCTCCGCGATGCAGAGGGCGACTGATAGGCTGGTCCTGCAGGTCAGCGGCACTTAAAACCCGAAGCGATACAGGGCGATCAGGACCGCTCGTGGCGGGGGAGTAAGTCAAAATAGAAAAAACTCACATTGGGTTTAGGGATAATCAGGATCGAACTGATGACTTCCACCACGTCAAGGTGACACTCTACCGCTGAGTTATACCCCTTCCCCATCCCATCGAGAAAGAGAATTAACGAATCCTAAGACAAAGGGGCGAGAAACTCAAGGCCACTCTTCCTCCGGGCTTTCTTTCCGCACTATTATGGATAGTCAAATAATGGGAAAAATTGGATTCAATTGTCAACCTGTCCTATCAACGATTAGAACACGATCTAACGGTCCACAGTCATCGTCGACGACGGACTCGTCACCGGTGAGACTAAACCCTAGCACAGTCAGTGGGGGTCTACTGGGGACGTACCAGGGCTCCAGCTAGTGCGACGAGGTGGGCAAACGAACTAGACGACGACGGCGGACTCAGGCGAGGTCGCGGCAGGGGCTGAGGTGGACGAAATCGACAGGGACTTCTCCTCCTCTATAGCGGCTACCTCCGGTGGAATTCTGGTGATGGGCTGCTCGAGCGGCTCCGGCGAGAGAGGGGAAACGGTCAGTGGAGAGAGGTGAGTGAGATGGTGTGCAGAATGAGGCTGGGGGTGGCCTCCTTATATAGGCTTGACGATGAGGCAGTGAGGTATTGGCTCGGCTCGTCGGTGACGGTGATACAGGGGGCTACCAGCATGGGCGAGGTAGGCGAACAGTGGGCAGTCTGTTGGCGGTCCTCTACGGCGTAAAGGCGACAGTAGGGGTGGTGGCATTTGGTCAGGGGCTTCTCGCGCTCTAGGAGACAGAGGCGGTGCTCGACGGTGATCATGGCGACTGTGGGTCGTGCGGCGGTGCACGACCATGTATGGCGGGTTGCTAGTTTCAAGGCGGAGCGGCGTGCACGATTTGGTGTCGAGGCGTGGTCTGTGGCGTGCTCTCGGCGAGGGCGCTCTGGCGCGCTCTGGCTGCACGCAGAGAGAAAGGGCGGCGCGGCTCTGAGGTGGTCCAGTGGCTAGCATGGGCCGTGGGGTGGACCATGGGCGGCGGTGAGGTCACGCCTCACTCCCTGGAGCGGTGGAGAGGGGCTGGTGGTCGCCTATGGCTTGTGCATGTTTGGCCGACAAGCATGGTGTTGGGGCGGCGGTGCACTGGCGCCAGGGGCTAGGAGATGGGCTGGTTTAGGCTTGGTTGGGTCTGAGGGAGACCAATGTGATTAAATGTGGCTTAATGGCTCGACAAGATTTGCTCAAAAACTGTATTAGTTAGGCTATAATGATTCTGCTCACAAGGTGTTCGATCAAATGGCCGCATGAGAGAAACTTTTGAATTTTTGAAAGATTTTTGGTGGAGTTGTTTACCTCATGCTTAAACATCTAGGTTTGCTTGGGATTTTGAAATGGAGTTCATTTGGATGGTTTTTGAAAAAGTGGTATCTAGACATATGAACTAGATTCAATTTTCAAATGTCATTTAAATTTAGAGTTTAATGTTTTTGGGAGATCACAAAGTGGGCCTTGGTACATCACTACTTGTACTAGCAAGGGGTGTAAAGATCCACAATTGTTTCTATTTGAATTTGAGTGCTAGGAATAGCCAAAGTGGGCTAGGTGATTAAAATGGCAAAAGTGACGATTTGCCTTATTTAATTCCTTTTAATTTCTTTTTCCTTGGGATTTGCTTGGGGATAATCTAGATGATGTGTAATTCACCTTAGAGTAATTTTACAATCAATAGATCACTCAATCATGGCATTCAAACAACTCCTATTTTAAATGCACACACATATGAATGCTTAAAGATTTTTAAATTGAAAAAGGTTTTGTTAACCCTAAATTGGGTAGATTTCATCTTGATCACTTGGATTAAAGTTTTGGGATGTTACAGTCGTACCCGACTGTTTTCAATTCCTTGTTTGCTTTTAGGGTCCTTTGTGCTAAATGTATGGACCTAGATGTAGTTTTCCCTTTTCTTAGGTCTTTGATCTAAAATGTAGTCCCACCATCCATGTAAAATTCTAACCAATAAGTGTAAGTGGTGAAATTTAAATGAATTTAAGCTTACTTCTCAACGGGTATGAACATTCTTGGATTTCAAGCCAAACGACCAAGGTCAAGGCCATATCAACATCATACTTTATGTTGATGGCCCCATACGCGAGAATTTGCATGCCAACAGATTGGGCCATATATTTTGTAAACAATCAAAAAGAAGTAGTATGAAGAGTTTGGCTCAGATCAGCTGATGTCTCGAGAAGGAGCCGAACCAGAAAGTTTTCCTTTTACGGTCCTCTGGGCTAAATGTATGGACCCCAATGTAAATTTCCCTTTTTAGGTCTTTGATGTAAAATATGCTCCCACCGTGATCGTGTAAAATGCTAACCTAAAAGTAAGTGGTGAAATTTAAACGAATTTAAGCTTAGCTGTCCACGAGTAGGAACTTTCTTGGATTTCAAGCCGAACGACCACATGGTCAAGGCCATATCTCTACATCATACTTTATGTTGATGATCCCAGATCCAAGAATTTGCATGGCGACAAATTTGGCCATATTTGTAAAACAGTCAAAGAGGAGGTAGTATGAAATGTATGGCTCGGTCAGCTGCTCTCTCGTGAAGGAGCCTAACCCAACTATTTTCTTTGCTAAATTTTAGGGTCATTTGTGCTAAATGTATGTACCTCAATGTAATTTTCCCTTTTTAGGTACTTAATGTAAAATGTACTCCCACCGCTCGTGTAAAATTCTAACCTAAAAGTAAGTGGTGAAATTGAAACGAATTTAAGCATAGGTGTCGACGAGTACGGAAAATTCTGGGATTTCAAGACGAACGACCAAGGTCAATGCCATATCAACATCATACTTTATGCTGATGACCCCATATCAGAGAATTTGCATGGCAACAAATTTGTCCATATTATTTTGAAAACAATCGAAGAGGAAGTAGTATGAAGAGTTTGGCTCAGATCAGCTAATAATCTCTCGAGAAGGAGCCGAACCAATGCAACAAAAGGTTTTCCTTTTAGGGTCCTTTGTGCTAAATGTATGGACATCGATGTAATTTTCCCCTTTTTTAGGTACTTGATGTAAAATATGCTCCCACAGGCCGTGTAAAATGCTAACCTAAAAGTAAGTGGTGAAAATTTAACGAATTTAAGCTTAGTTGTCAACGAGTATGAACTTTCGTAGATTTCAAGCCGAACGACCACAAGGTCAAGGCCATATCTCTACATCATACTTTGTGCTGATGATCCCATATCAAAGAATTTGCATGGTGACATATTTGGCCATATTTTGAAAAAAATCGAAGAGGATGTAGTATGAAGAGTATGGCTCGATCAGCTACTCTCGTGAGAAGGAGCCGGACCCGACTATTTTCCTTGCTTGATTTTAGGGTCCTTTGTGATAAATGTATGGACCTCGATGTAATTTACCCCCTTTTTAGGTCTAAAAGTGTAAGTGGTGAAATTTATAGGATTATTTTAAGCTTACTTGTCAACGAGTATGAACATTCTTGGATTTCAAGCCGAATGACCATGGTCGTCAAGGCCATATCAATATCATACTTTATGCTCATGATCCCATGTTAGAGAATGTGCATGGCAACAGATTTGGCCATGTTTTGGAAACAATCGAAGAGCAAGTAGTATTAAGAGTTTGGCTCAGATCAGCTCATCTCTCGAGAAGGAGTCGAAGCAGAAATTTTTCCTTTCAGGGTCCTTTATGCTAAATGTATGGCCCTCGATGTAATTTTTGCTTTTTTGAGGTTCCTGATGTAAAATGTACTCCGATTGACCGTGTAAAGTTCTAACATGAAAGTAAGTGGTGAAATTTAAACGAATTTAAGCTTAGTTGTCAACGAGTATGAACCATTCTTCAATTTCAAGACGAACCACCAAGGTCAAGGCCATATCTACATCATACTTTATGCTCATGATCCCATATCCAAGAATTTGCATGCCGACAAATTTGTCCATATTTTGAAAACAATCAAAGATGAAGTAGTCTGAAGAGTATGGCTCGATCATCTACTCTTGTGAGAAGGAGCCAGACCCGACTGTTTTCCTTGCTTAATTTTAGGGTCCTTTGTGCTAAATGTGTGGACCTCGATGTAATTCCCCTTTTTTAGGTCCTTGATGTAGAATGTACTCCCACCAACCATGTAAAATGCTAACATATAAGTAAGTGATGAAATTTCAACGAATTTAACAATAGTTGTCAACGGGTATGAAAAAATCTTGGATTTCAAGATGAACGACCACGAGGTCAAGGCCATATCTCTACATCATACTTTATGTTGATGATCCCATATTCAAGAATTTCAATGGCGACAGATTTGGCCATATTTTGAAAACAATCGAAGAGGAAGTAGTATGAAGAGTATGGCTCGACTAGCTGCTCTCTCGAGAAGGAGCCGAACCCGATTGTTTTCTTTGCTCAATTTTAGGGTCCTTTGTGTTAAATGTACGGACCTTGATGTAATTTTCCCTTTTTAGGTCCTTTATGTAGAATGTACTTTGTGTTTATGATCCCATATCCAAGAATTTGCATGCCGACAAATTTGGCCATCTTTTGAAAACAATCGAAGATATTAAAAACAAAAAATAATCAATTTCATTTTTCCAAGTGACATGAATATTTTTTCTGAAAAGCAAGTAAGAAGATTTTTTTGATCAGCTATTCTCTCGAGGAGCCGTACTTGACTGTTTTCAATTCCTTGTTTGGTTTTAGGGTCCTTTGTGCTAAATGTATGGACCTCGATGCAATTTTCCCTTTTTTAGGTCTTTGATGTAAAATGTAGTCCCACCATCCATGTAAAATTCTAACCAAACAGTGTAAGTGGTGAAATTTAAACGAATTTAAGCTTACTTTTCAACGAGTATGAACATTCTTGGATTTCAAGCCGAACGACCAAGGTCAAGGCCATATCAACATCATACTTTATGCTGATGGCCCCATATGATAGAATTTGCATGGAAATAGATTTGGCCATATTATGAAAACAATTAAAGAGGAAGTAGTATGAAGAGTTTGGCTCAGATCAGCTAATCTCTCGAGAAGGAGCCGAACCAAAAAGTTTTCCTTTTATGGTCCTTCAGGCTAAATGTATGGACCTCCATGTAAATTTCCCTTTTTTGGTCTTTGATGTAAAATATGCTCCCACCAATCGTGTAAAATGCTAACCTAAAAGTAAGTGGTGAAATTTAAACGAATTTAAGCTTTGTTGTCAACGAGTATGGACTTTCTTTGATTTTAAGCCAAACGACCACAAGGTCAAGGCCATATCTCTACATCAAACTTTATGATCCCATATCCATGAATTTGAATGGAGACAAATTTGGGAATATTTGTAAAACAAGCGAAGAGGAAGTAGTATGAAACATATGGCTCGATCAGCTGCTCTCTCGAGAAGGAGCCAAACCCGACTACTACTCCCTCCGGCCCAAATTAATTGACTTGCATTTATCAGATTCGAATGCATCTAGCACTAGAACATGTTTATATACATCCGAATCTAGAAAAATTCAAGTCAAGTAATTTGAGGGAGTACAATACATTAGCCATTCAAACTTCCCGAGTTTCGAAATTTTCACTTCCTTCACAAACATCAGGGGTAAAGATATTCAATAGATCGTCATTCGCAGTACTACTAGTACTACAAGGTATAGTGAGTAGTAACAAAAGAAACTTTTTTTGACGATAGTACCAAAAGAAAGGACGTCCCAAAAGAAACTTCATTCAACCATTACGAGGTTGTTTGGTTCAGTGGCTATCCAGTGGATAACACGGGATATCCACTTTTTTTTGGTTATCTAGTGTTTGGTTTAGAGGGTGGAGGGGATATGGATAACCACTTTTGGCTCAAAATGGTGGTTGAGCATATGCCACAAAAAGAGCTGGATGAGCTCAACCACTTTTGGATAGCTCCTCCGAAGCATTTTTTTGTTCATTCACCCTTCCTCTCGAGAGAAAATAACCATATTTTCTTGCCTATGGGCTCGACACGAGGGCGGCCATATCGTGGGCCATCGGGTAGAGCGGGTGTTCAAATACGCACGCGAGCATAGGCCGCCGGGCAGAGTGTGCAGGCAGAAGGGGCGCAGGCAGGAAGGTTGACATGGGTCAATAGGGGCAAAAGGGTGCCGAGCTACCGACGGTCATGGCCGCTGCTTGGGAAGTGGCGAGGAGGATGAAGACAAGGTGAAAGAGGAAAATGAAAAAAAACAGTTGGGCCACTATATTTTGACTAGCTATCCCGAACCACTTTTTATCCCACTTTACCAAACAAAAAAGACTACCCCTAACCAGCAGCTGGTTAGGGATATCCTCATCCCTAAATGACATCCTCTAAACCAAACAGCCCCTAACATAACAACACGAATTTACATATAAAGGACTCGCTGCTGAACTAGTGCAGGTCCGGCGCCTCCTAGCACTAGTCCGCGCCGCCAGCGGCAACTCGTGACATCGGCACCAACGCCAGCTCCAGCGACACAGTCGGCTCCTGACTCATCGGCACCTCCGGATAACACGACGACACCTCCTGAGGCATCAGCGGCACCTCCTGAGCCATCAGCGGCACCTCCAGATAACGCGGCGGCACCTCCAGATAATGCGACGGCACCTCCAGATAAGGCGGCGGTACCTCCTGAGCCATCAGCGGCACCTGCGGATATGGTGGCGGTACCTCCGGAGCCATCGGCAGCTCCGACGGGACACTGTGGATGAAGTTTCCGTTGTTGGGGAACTGGTCCCAGTAGTTGGTGAAAATGTTGGAGCCGGTGAACACCACCATCTCGCAACCGTAGTGGAAGGCCTGGCCCTAGAGGAGACGGGCGTCCCTGAAGTTGACGAACTTGACCTTCAACGTCCCGTCCAGATTGTCATGGAGGCGATACATATGGTACTTACGGCGACCGTACCCAGCATCGAGGAAGGCGCACGCCAGCTGCCACTTTGTTCTCCGTGGGGAGAAGGCCCAAATGCGCAGGGAATTGTCGTCCTGTGCAGCGATGTCGAGATCTTTGCGCTCCAGTATGGCGGTCGACAGCCGGAAGGTGGCCATGGATGACATATGAGGACAGAGATGGTTGCTAGAAGAAGGGGATTAGAGATGGATTGGTGGTGCGACGAAGGGGAGGATAAATAGGAAGGAGATGATCTGGTATTAATGTGGCAGATTACCGAAGCTTGGGGACAATCAATGTCGCTGATGAAGCCGATGCGTGTGGCAAATATCGATGACTATGACTAGGGTAAGCGATTGGACGGAACGCTGACTCTGCTTCCCGCACTCAATGGCCCAGTCATAATTTTATGGTGCGTCCAAGGCGACTGTGACCTCCCCCATCTGTGGGCCCTACGTAGATGATTGAGTTGATGTGTGAAAACAAATTGATAAAGTGAGATCTTTCCTACTCCCTCCGGTCCGAGATTTTCTATATCTATAATATCTATACCATTATACAGTATAGTACAATAGTTTTTGAATTTGGTTTTTCCCTTCAGTTCTAGAACCTTCCCAACATTGAGTAATCTAAGCCGTTGATCTGCTATGTCCACTCTTGCATCTATGTCTGGCACTTGTTCAGGTGGGAATCATCGTAGCAGTCACCTCTTCCTTCCCATGTAAGCTTCCGCACAATGGAGTACAACTATGCATACGCAGCAGTGCAGAGAAGGTTGGAGCCTGTGGTGGTCCAGGCCATCTTTCCTTCTGTTTGCCTCGTGCTTCTGCCCAAAAATGAGCTCTGGCTGGATGTTTTCTTTCTCTTCCATATTAGGCTGCTCTTCATAGTGCTAAATAACTTAGGCTGGTAAAACTTTCACATGTTACTACAGTACCTTCAAAGTGTACTGGGTGAAAACAAATATACGCCGTTACTTTTTATAGATGTGGCTATTTCATTTTTTTGAGCTTTACCTATTATAGAGCATAATTTTATATAGTGATGATATGTCATACTTTATTATTATTTGGGTCTCACGTGCCAACTTACTAATAAAAGGGTGGTGCACAAATACAAATAGGCCGCTAATCATGTCCAACTAAACCAGGAATTTGTAAATAATAAGGCCTCAAAATATACAAAAAGGACCCTAGTATAGAAAGGAAAGGCGCAATCAGGTAGAGCTTCAATGATTATCAGCTGTGGTATATAAAAGACGGGCACGGCTCGAGGCCAGATCAGAGAGTCCTCATTTCCCCCACCCAAATCGCAATGTTTATGACAGTCACTCTGAAGATGGAAGCCACTGTTCTCAACTGTTCCTCCTGCTCCCAGCCCCTCAAACCCCGGCGGGTCTGCAAGGTCTCTCCATTTCTCCCTCACAATCCATTGATTTTTCTTTTGTCGGTTTGTCCGTGCAACTATTTTATTTTTCGAACTTCCGTTTCTATAGTACGTGGATATTCATCTAGTCTACCAACGCTGCGTCCGCAAGATCACCTCCTGCCAGAAGTGCGAGCATCCTAGCAGCGGATTCACCCACGAGCCCGCCATGGACGATGTCCTATCAGCGGCTAGGGTCAAGTGCGCCCACAAAGGCTGCAGTAGTTTGCTGCCCTACTACAAACTCCACGAGCACGAAATCATGTGCCGGTACGCTCCCTGCACTTGCATGGAGACCGGCTGTGACTTTATTGCCTCGCCGCCAGCGCTCGTCGCCCACCTCTAAGCGGTCCACTCGATCCAAGTGCACAAGATCCAGTATGCCACCACCAAAGCTTTCGACGAGCTGGTGCCGCTGCCGGGCAAGCCGTCCCGCCTGCTCATCGTTGTTGGGGAGCAGGACGGCACCGTGTTCGTTCTGACGATTGGCTCGGTAAGCACGGTCCCCCTCGTGTCTGTGGTCTGTGTTAGGGCCGCGATAGGCATCTTGCTGGTGTACAGGGTAAGGATGTGGGCAGAATGCGCACCATTGCTCTCCTGGACGGACGGTAGGAGGAGGACCGACAGCGTGACGGTGGAGCTCGATGCGCCGAGCTCCGCTAAGCTGAGCGAGGTCGCGTTTGAGGACCTTATGTCTTACCTGGCGGCACTACCTCATTACCTGGTCGGTCCTGCTACCTCGAAGGAGCTGCGTTTCTTCTTTCGCGTCGAGTTTTAGTGGTGATGTAAGCTGCTGTTAATTGGTTTAATTGCAGAATGATCATTTGCATACCAGGAATGGTGGATTTTGTAGTACTAGTACTCTATCTCCGTCCCAAGAAATAAGGCTCCCTTATTTTTGTTTTTTGTTTGACCAAGATTTACTCTGAATATATATAAAGAATGTTGGTACTGTACAAATTTAGCATCATTGGAAAGTTATTTCAATACGAATTCAACGAAACAAATTTTACACGTATAAGTAAATTTTAGTTGCTCCATTTATTCAGTCAAACACTTTGGAGCACGCGTGCGCCTTATTCCTTGAAACAGAGGTACTACATGAGTTCATGGATGTACTCTTCTCAGTATTTTTCATGAAGTCTTAAGTTTCGATGGGTTGGCTGGATCAGTGGATGTACTCTACTGAGTAGTAAGCTGAATAAGATTAAGACTCTCTGTTTAGGAAGGCTAGAGGGCTAATTCGCAATACTACCAAGTAGATGAACTCTAATTAATCTATGCATGCACGACTAGTTTTACATGCATGAGGCGCTAGATAAAAAAGGGGGAACATGATGAGAGATGAAACAACATGCATTAGAAGATTGAGAGAAAATAGAGATATCTAAATTAATGACTCACGGGAATTAACACAATAAAGAGGATAAGTCTTATTATAATTTCTAACAATTTTAAAAAGCTCTCTGGCCTAATAATCCCAAACAGAGGTAGGAGTACTGGTCAACATACATTCGGGAGTACTAGTATGTACTACTACTAGTAGTACAACAACGGAGTACGGTAGTAGTAGTACTCCCCTCTGACTCATATGAATTGTCACTGGATTGGATGTACTCATATCTACCACTAAAACATGTCTAGATACATCCATTTTTGCGACAAGTAAATATAGCCATTTTTGGAATAGTACTAGTTTGGTTGGAAGAAATCATATTTTTCTGCAGTAGGAACGGTGGTTTTTTGCTAGTAGTAGTAATAGTACATATCAGGTAGTAGTACTCCCTCTGGTCCGGTTTATTAGGCACACACGTAGTTCAAGAACAACTTTGACTAATAGTTTTGGTCAACAAATTTTATATAACATGTCACAAAAATTATACTATTGCATTCATCTTTAAAAGTAGTTTCTAATGGTATATTTTTGGGACATATATTGCATATTTTATTGGTTAAACTTGATGGTCAAATATTTTCTTAAACTACATGCGTGCCTAATAAACCGGACCGGAGTGAGTGATATATATGTTTATACTGTACTAACTCAACATACATTCGGGAAATCGACAAATGTTTATCTTGCGGTTCTGCTGCTACAGTGCTACTAGCAGTTTTCAGGTGCCCATTCACCCTCTGTCTTTCAGCAGTACTCCACCTAAGCAGTATAAATGGAATTACTCAAAGAAAGTCTCTACCACTATAAAATTATAATCTGCCATGGCTGTTGATTGACAAGACAATTCATTGAGGTGGGGTGGGTTGTTGGCGTGTGCTATGATGCCTACTCCTACTATCACTCTGCAGTCAAAATAAAAGAAATATCTGCGATTCCTTGCATTAATTCTTGCCTCCACCCCTTGCATGCCTGCAGTATATACATGCATTAACTTCTGCGAGTAGTATAGTACAAGTAGGAGTAGTACACAGCAAGGATATACCGACACGCAAAGATATACTCGTAGGTCACATGGTGTACCATTCCGAGTCTTCGTCTTCTTCTTTGGTCTGTTTTCCCTTGCCCTTGCCCTTGCCCTTCTTCCTTAGTTCTTTTTTTGGTTGAACATTTCGAGAGTTTGTTGACCCCTCTCGAAGTTCACTATCCGCCTGTATACCTCGTAGGTCGCGTAGGCGTCGAGGCTTGCATACTTGATCTGCTCTTCGGTCAGGGGCATGTTCCCCCACTACTTGTGGTCCACATCCTCTTTCTTCTTCTTCTTCATGACTTTGTAATGGATGTCTATGAGGGCCACCGCGTAGTCATCCAAAGAATCTTTCTCATTCGTGGAGCTGACAGGCTTCCACCTCTTCTAGATGTCCACGAAGTTCGTCACTGGTACTAGAGAATGCCTAAGCCTAATACGGCCATTGCCGATGTCAACGCCTGCAAAGGAAATGTTAGGGTTGGCGAGGAACTCTGCTAGCTTTGAGCATGGCTGGTCGGCCTGGTAGATCTGGTAGACCAGGCAATCCATGGACACACATAGCTGGACGACAGTAGCCTTCTGCATCGATGATTGCTCGTTGGTGTACTCGACATCGAGGCCAACAATCTTGTCGTCTGTTTCCTCCAGGAGCTTTTGGATTTTCTCAATGTAATCGTTCACCACCGATGCTTTGTTGGTATACGCCACCTGTAGTGTGGTGTTGCCAGGGTCCACGAAGTAGTACATCTTGTCCAACGGTACCATCATGGACTGTGATTGGTGCCTTATTTTGTTTTGCAGAGGTCCTGCCGGATGACAGAAAAGGAATGGGATAGAGAAGAAAGGAACCGCTAGGAAGATCGGGAGATGCATGCATGAGCGGTTCTGGAGACGAAAGGGCATGCAGTTTCCCCTGGCCCTGCCCACGTACTCCTATAGAATATAATTAATTTAGGATCAGTTTTACGGACGCGGATTATTTATGGCTATAGGTTGATTTCTAGATTATACAAAAAGTACAAGAATCAAACACACGGGATACTTTATGAATGAAGCTCGAAAGTATAAATATTTTTTGAGTTTCACCTAGTACTATAATTTTATATAAAAAATGATCTGTCATACTTATATTATCTGATTCTCACATGCAAGGCACTTGCAACTCACTAGTTATTTCTTATCTTATCTTATCTTACCACTATATCTCTACCACACACTTGTCGTCTAGGGACCGCCCACATTCATTCATTGTTCGTTCTGAGGTGGATTCGGACCACAGGAAGCGCAGTAAGGATTTGGAGTCCAACGTGCTAAACTAAAGAGTATTTTCAGTCCTCTGCTCTACCAGCCAGAACCTAGAAGGACACTGAACACCCGATTTGACATTAAAGACTGGAAACAGGACATTGAGTCATACTCAATTTGCAATTTTTCATCATGGGCGTAAAACCCTTCTTCGTGTTCTCCATTTTGAACCTCTTCAAAATCTTTTCGATGTAAGTACTTTGACTTAATGCTATTAGGTGCCTTGATCTATCTCTATTGATCTTGATTCCTAATATGTATGCAGCTTCACCTAGATCCTTCATGGATAATTGGTTACTCAAATATGCTTTCACGCTTTTCATAAGATCCACATCGTTTCCCATGTGTAATATGTCATCCACATATACTACTAAGAAAACAACTGAACTCCTACTCGCTTTATTGTAAACACAGAACTCTTGTTGATTTTGGACAAATCCAAAACTCTTGATCACTTGATCAAAACATTGGTTCCAGCTCTAAGATGCTTGCTTCAGTCCATAAATGGACCGTTGAAGATTGCATACCTTTCTAGCATCCTTAGGATTAACAAAACCTTCTGGTTGCATCATATACAACTCTTCATCAATGTGACCATTGAGGGATGCGGTCTTAACATCCATCTGCCATATTTCATAGTCAAAATGTGCAGCAATTGCTATTAAAATCCTGACAGCCTTAAGCATTACTATAGGAGAGTAAGTCTCGTCGTAGTCAACTCCTTGAATTTGTTGAAAACCCTTTGCGACAAGTCGAGCTTTGTGAAGTGTCACATTACCATTTGCATCTGTCTTTTTCTTAAAGATCCATTTATTTTCCACGGCCTTGCGGCCTTCTGGAAGATCCACCAAGGTCAAAACTTGGTTCTCATGCATGGATCCTATTTCGGATTTCATGGCTTCCAGCCATTTCTCGGAGTCAGCACTATCCATAGCTTCTTTGTAGTTTGCAGGTTCTTCCTGTTCATCTAGGATGACAGACATTACAAGGCTACTGTACCAATCAGGAGTGGCACGCACCCTTGTAGACCTGCGAACCTCAAGAGTCTCGACGTCGTTGTTTTGATCATCATCAATGGGATCTTCCTCCATGTTGGAGAGCGGTTTCGGAACAGCATCCGTTGCGCTACTCGAAATTTGGAGAGAAGGGTCAACAATTTCATCTAACTCAATTTTCCTTCCACTCACTCCTTTTGCAAGAAACTCTTTCTCGAGAAAGGTGCTGGTTTTCGCTACAAACGTTTTGCCTTCGGCTTGGTTGTAGAAAGTATATCCAACGGTTTCCCTTGGGTATCCCACAAAGATACATTTTTCTAATTTGGGTTCGAGTTTGTCAGGCTACAGTTTCTTAACGTAAGCCTCACAACCCCAAACTTACAGAAATGACAACAATGGATTCTTGCCATGCCATATCTCATATGGGGTCGTCTCCACGGATTTGGATGGTGCTTGGTTTAAAATAAAAGCGGCGGTTTCTAACGCGTATCCCCAAAAAGACATAGACAAAGCGGTTAAAGACATCATGGACCGCACACTATCTAATAGGGTTCGATTACGATGTTCCGACACACCATTACGCTGTGGTGTTCCAGCTGGCGTAAGCTGTGGGACAATCCCACAGTCCTTCAAGTGCATATTAAACTCATAACTCAAATACTCGCCTCCTCGATCCGTTCAAAGGGGCTTGATTTTCTTGTTAAGCTGATTCTCTACTTCTTTTTGAAATTCCTTGAACTTTTCAAAGGTTTCAGACTTGTGCTTCATTAAGTAGATATATCCATATCTGCTTAAGTCGTAAGTAAAGGTAACAAAGTAACGATAGCCACTGCGTGTTGCGACACTCATTGGTCCACATACATCTATATGTATGATTCCTAGTAGGTCTACAGCTCTCTCCACTATCCCGGAGAATGGTGTCCTAGTCAACTTGCCCATGAGGCATGGCTCACATGTATCAAGGGATTCAAAATCCAATGATCCAAGAAGCCCTTTTGAATGAAGCTTCTTCATGCGCTTTACGCCAATGTGACCAAGACGACAATGCCACATGAACATGGAATTATTGTCACTATGCTTACAACATTTAGCATCAACACTATGGATGTGTGTATCACAATCAAGATCAAGTAAGAATAAACCATCACATACATGAGCATGAACATAGGAAACATCATTCATATAAAATGAACAACCATTTGTTCCTGATTTAAACGAATAACAGTCTTGCAACAAGCAAGACCCACTCACAATATTCATACTCAATGCGGGTACATAATAGCATTTATTCAAAACCAATAATAATCCTAACGGTAGACGGAGATGCAGGGTGCTGACGGCCATCACTTCAACTCTCGAGCCATTGCTGATGCGCATCGTCACCTCGTCCTTCCTCAGGTGCCTCCTACTCTGTAGATCCTGCTGAGAGTTACAAATGTGAGCAACAGATCCGGTATCAAATACCCAGGTGTTACTCCTGGCGCTTGTAAGGAATACATCAATAACATGTATATCATATATACCTTTGTCCTGGGCGGCTATCTTGCCGGCTCGCTTGTCTTCAAGGTACTTGGGGCAGTTGCGTTTCTAGTGCCCATCCCCTTTCCAGTAGAAGCACGAAGTGTCGGGCTTGGGGCTAGGCTTGGCAGTCTTTGAAGTGTTGGGAACAAACCTGCCATCCCTCTTAGACTTCTTACCCTTTCCTTTCCCTTTTTGCCCCGGTTTCTTAAAGTTGGTGGTCTTGTTGACCATCAACACCGTGTGCTCCTTCTTGATTTCAACCTCAGTAGTTTTGAGCATGGCGAACACCTCAGCAAGGGTCTTAGTCATCCCTTGCATGTTGTTGTTCATCACAAAGCTCTTATAGCTAGGGGCAGTGAGTGCAACACCCTATCAATCGCGAGTTCCTTCAGGATTTTGCAATCCAGGGCGTTTAAGCGCTTAACATAGCCAGACATTTTGACCACATGCTCAATAATACTACTGTGCTCTTCGATTTTAGCAGAGAAGAAGAGCTCGGAAGCATCATACCTCTCTGCACGAGCCTGTGGAGCAAAGACGGCCTTGAGATCCTCAATGATCTCAAAGGCATTCATCTTCTCAAAACGCTTTTGAAGCTCCGGCTCCATGGAATAGAGCATTCCACTCTGGATGAGGGAGAAATCGTCCACCTTGGACTGCCAGACATTCTTTTCATCCTAGGAGGCAGAATCTGCAGGCTTAGCTGGAAGCTCAGCCGCGATGACATAAGTCAACTTGTAGGGGACTAGGAGGATCCTAAGATTGCGGAACCAAGCGGTGAAGTTGGTTCCATCAGCTTTCATCTTGTCCTTCTTGAGGAAAGTGCTAAGGTGGAAGGTGGGTGGGCAAGACATCTACAAAGTATTTGCAAAGTGTTTAGACTATATTCATAATAATGAGTTCAAGTTTTGATTAAAAGAACTCCCACTTAAACGAACATCCCTCTACTCGTTTAGTGATCACATGATCCTAATCCCCTGCACCTCCCCCGATCGTCACGGCCATCAGTGCAGTATCAAAGGTGGACATTCCCTAATGTCGATCACATCAACCATGTGATTCATGCTCGACCTTTCGGTCTCTTGTATTCCGAGGCCACGTTTCTCTAACGTGCTAGGCTCGCCAGTCCTAACTTGTGTGTATTCGTAGTGCAACATGGCTTACACCCACTGTATGCGAACGTAGATATGTCTGACCCCTACTCACCGCAGGGCGCCTCATACCGAAGAACTTTCTTGGTGGTGCACACATAAGGGGAATACAATAAATAGAATACTATGAGGGATTATCTCATTATGCTACCGTCTAATATAAGTATACCAGCATAATGAGTAATACTTCAAAAGTAAAGTGTTATGACATGGTTGTAGCTTTATGGTCATCATCAATAGCTTCAATGAGAGCTTCATAAACTTGTCATTACCATGTTATAATACTTGTCCCTATGCAATAATAAAGATAAACGCTTCTATATTATCTATTGCATGTTTTACGTGGCTTTAGGGCTTTCACAGTAGAACCCCTTCCCACCTACGAACGTCGAGCCACAACATGGATTCAATGATTGCCGTTCTTCTTCCCTTTTCAGGGCCCTCCAGTGTAAATGCCATATCAACTATTGCAGAGAGACATACACCCCCTAAGCCACTTTGATCTGTGGACTAGTCTCGTGAATCACCACGTGAGGTCGGTTGGGGGCCGCTTCATCAAACAGTGTTGCGACATGCACAATAACATTAAAAGGGTAGCAACTAGAGAATAAATGCTGCTATGTTTTCTATCCGTACGACATGTCTACCCATAAACCTAGCTCTGATACCACTGTTGGGTTCCGTAGCAGAAAACAAAAAATTTCTATCTACTCGAACACTAATACCAGGATCTATACTATGTAGACATAAGTAATGGAGAAGGAATACGGTATTCATACCTTTGAAGACCGAGGCATGCCTTACGCAGGAAGGCGTATATTTATGAATACGAGCAGCACCCCAAGTGTGGTGCCTCCGAAGTTCGTCACACGTCCAGTGTAGGAGACGTCAATCGGACTCCGATCCAGCCGAGCAGCGGAAGAAGTAGATGCCGGATCGTAGATCACATGACGGTGGTGTGAAGGTGGATAACTCACCCACGAGGTCCTCCCCAATATTACGGAGAAGTCCTCAGTGGCTGAGAGAGAGAATGAGAGGGAATGGGATGATTCCAAAGGGAGAGGGGAGACCCCTATATATAGTGGGAGGGGGGCGCACCACCCTGGGGCCAGGCAGTGTGGGAATAAACCCCACACCCACCAGCCACCTAGGGGCAGCCGCCTGCCCTAGGTGGGCCCTATTGGGGCGGCCCACCAAGCCTAGGCCAGCTGGCCCCCACTCCCTAGGCGCCATGCCCTATTGGGCCTCCCTTCGGGTGAGGCCCATTAGCATTAAGATGCCTTTAATAATAAAATAAAATATATATTTAATATTAATTCTACAATTAACATTCAAATACACATATTATATTATTCCTTTACTCTGGAACACCTTCCGGACCCCTTCCGATCTCCATCAGATGTTACCCAGAACTATTCTGGTTTCTCTTTCTCTATTTCTCTTATGATACCTCATCTACCCTAAGCGTCCCTACCCTTAAGCGTGACATCCTTCGGTTCGGAAATACTCCGGACATGATTGAGACTACTCTCACATCAATGATCAATAGAGGGACCTAGATGGCCATGTGACCCCCGTGCGTTTCACGAATATAATCGCTCGAACCGTGAGATAGTCGTTTCCTGTTCCCTTTGTAATTCGATACCTAGTTCATCCGAGACTTGATATTCAGTATCTCCATACCTTAGTTCGATCTCGTTACCGATGAACTTATTTTCTCATTCTCATGTCGTTGCATTCCGTGACCTGGTCAGATGCTTGCAAGCTTTATTAATGCAACGTCACCGAGATGGCCACATGTATCTGTCCGTTACATGGACTAGACAAATCCTGATCTTGATATGTACTCCTCAACACATCCCTTCGAAAAACCTGAGTGGCCTCTTTTTCATCACCCTTTTACGAGATGATTCTTGATAACCATCAAAGCTTCTTTCGGAATGGTGATTTGCATTACCACAGTCAAAGGATCAGGTTGCGAGGTTCTCTGTGTTTTATCGTCAATGGTGAACTTTGTAACTAGATCTCATTAAGATATAACAGTTGGATGTGTGTCTATCATGTTATTCAACTAATAACATGACCTCATTGTCAGTTGACATAAATGCCCATGATCTTGAAACCCAGACCATCCTCATGACCAATGAACTAGTTCACTAGAGGTAACTAGAGACACGGTTTGTTTACATACCACGCATGTATTAACGTTTCGTATTAACACAGTTATAGCACAGTATGAAATGTATTATGAAGATGATGGAGAATTGATTCCACTGCCAGAGACCTTTACCCGAAAGCGTAAAACTCTGACAGTTGCTATTGGCACAAAGGAGGTGCCCATTGTGAAGAGGTAACTTTTCCTCACAAGTTTTCTGTATTATATGTCTTAATTCTTTCCAAGGTGTAATGTTCTCTGTTCTATTACCTCTAAAGAGCTAGATAGCTCACCAAGGGCAAGGGGAAAGGAGGCTCGTCAAAGCCCCTGCGCCAGTCAAAACTGAATTTTACTTCTCCTGCCACAGCACCTCCAACTCCTGCCCCTCAGCCTTCTGCGGCGCTAGAGCTTACTCCATCTCCGACTATTGCAGAAGATCCAGCTCAACAAGCAGAGCCAGTGATCCTCGGATCGCAAACTGACATCACCATGGGTGACTCAGGTTTTGATAAGGGTGAACCCTCTTTGGGTAATGATCCCTCGGCAGAGGTCTTCGCTGAAAACCTTCTCAACAATCCGGGTGTTGCCAAACTTGGCATTTCTCGGAAATCTATGGAGGAGATCCAACGGCTAGCCCAGCAATGCCTGGAAAGCCGGACTATTACAGTCGAAGAAGAAGCATAAGAAGAAGAGGATGTCAAGTACTCCGAACTTCTTGAACAAGTCCGTCTTTGCGATGAGAGACTGAGAACCGGCGAGCTTCCGCCACCACCAGTGATCCCACTAACCCTCGCCCAGAAGGTTACTACTGAGGTGAACATGAGTTTGAGCAAACTCACTCATGAACAACATGTAGGTCAGAATTCCAACTCCCTTTTTGCTTTACTTTATGTCATATCCTCTAGCCCGCAAGCATGAAGTTGGATAGACAATCCAGATTTATGCTTTCCTAGGATGCCAAAGAACGAACTAGTGTAGCCCCCAAGGCTCGTGCTGATATTACTAAAAATATTAGCCCGAGTCTTTAGTAGACTTCTGACCCTGGGTATTCCGAATTACAGAAAGTTAATTCATATAACCAGGAATTGTTGAGGAATATCTGCAACAAGCGGAGTGAGATCAGAGCACTTCAACTTCAAAATGCTCAGTTAAAGGTGTCAAGGGATGAGGCCAAAGGTAAACATTTCAGGCCTTACCCGTGCTTTTTTTCTGCTTTCATAGTCGAATTTCATACTCAACCGGTGCCTGTTACTTACATCACTAGTCAAACAATCCTGTGCCATGATTGAACAGGCCGAGAATCTGAAGACCCTGGAGGTGGAAAACGCCGAATTACGCCGAGAGCTGAATAAGCTCAAAGAGGATCATGAGAAGAGCGTTGCTCAAGTTCTCGAATCCTCCTCCATGGCCACCGAAGAGCGCGATCATAAGATTGTGCTCCAAGATCGGAAAATCTCGTATCTTAGCAATGAACTATTCATAGAGAAGGACATTACGAGGCACTCCGGGCTGAACTCCAGAGCCTACGTGAAGAGAAGACCAAAGTTGACGATGTCATCTTCGGTATGTTTCCCCCTTTTTGAATTTCTGCTTTTTCCGACTTTTGGAGTTTGGACATATTTTATTAGACTTTTGCATTATATGCACATGTCCTCTGAACATACTAGATTCTGCCTCCACCGAGTCTCGCACCAACCAGCTTACTCAAGTCGGTGATCTGCTTCACGATTTCCGCCAATCTTTGGAGGATATTGGCGAAGTACTCAAGGTTCTAGACATACATAGGATGTCCAGATTTGAAGTGCGAGACAAGGCAAAGGATATTCCCCAGCTCATTCAGGACTAGAACATGTCCTACGCACGAACCGCGGCGCAGAACACTCTCACCATGGTTATGAGCCACCATGGAAGCATGGAAATCTAGCAAGTATCTAGAGGGTATTCGACTATGGATGAAGACAGATAAGAGCAGGACATCAAAGCCATCATGGACTCCTATGCCGGATATGGGTGCCACATAGCTGACTTAACCAACTACGACACTCCTTTCTTCACTCGCGTGGAGACGCCTCCTCCGCCTGCCGAAGTAACAACAGAAGTATCCGACGATGAACAAACCGTTTCGGATTTGAACGTCTTGGAAAGATATCAAGGCGAGGCCGATGTCTCCAGTGAGCCGGTAGCTCCTACCTCTCCCCCTGCATTGTAAAGTATCAGAAAAAACAATGTGTTATTCTTAAAACAATTCGGGATGTAAATAAGTAACATAATACTTTTGCTAGTGCTAAGATTTTGTTATTTCTATTTAGCACTTTTGACTTTAATTTTATGTGCCTGAAATGTTTACATAAGCACTTATGTTGTTTGTCTGTACTTATCATTTATCTGGATTTCCGCCTCGTCCCTTTCGTGACTGGCCAACTTTCAGCACGGAAACTTTGTAGAGCAACGGAGCTCAATCGCTAAACCAGTTTAAACTCAGAAACAAAGCCGGCTTCTAGTACCAACAATTCACTACTCAGAAAATGCCCGCATCCGGCAATCAGATAAATAACCAATGTACAAACTAGAAAATTTAGATTTATACCCGAAGGTAGCAGTTTAAGAATCAGAAATCTTAACTAGAACAAACATGAGCATAAAGTACTTTCAAGTATTCTGGGATTTTCGACTGTGACATGATCATTCGGAAATAAGATGGTAATATAAAATGTCTCAGAAAAAATGAGGCAACCAATACTTTATTTTTCATTGAACATGTACACATATATGATTACAAAGAAAGATAAATTAAGAATAAAAGGGACGTAGCTGTGCAATATTCCACGGTCTGTCTAATTCCTCCGGGTCTATACTGCATCCAGCTCGCTTTCATTTCTTAGTAGTAGGTCTTTCTTTAACTGGCCGCATATCAGTTAGATAGTAAGAACCATTGTGCAATACTCGTCTAACTAAAAAGGGCCCTTCCCATATGGGGGAAAGTTTCTTTCATTTCTGCACAAGCCAGAGAACCAAATCACCCTTATTGAAAGACCGATTTCTGACTCTCTGGCTATGATACTTGCGTAACTTCTGCTGATAGGATGTTGATCTCATCTCAGCAACGACGTGAACTTCTTCGATTAAATCAAGATCATTTTGTCGAGAAATTTCGGCATCCTCTTCAATATACACAGCAACTCGGGGAGAAGTATGAATCAAATCACTCGGAAGAACTACTTCTACATCGACCAAGAAGGTGTATATCTAGTTGACCTATTCGGAGTTGTTCGTAAAATCCATACTACAGAAGGTAATTCATCTGCCCAAGCCCCTGCAGCACGTCGTAGTGGTGCTTCGAGTCTTGGTTTCAGGCCTTGTAGGATTAAACCATTTGCTCTTTTGACTTGTCCATTAGCCTGTGGATGTGCGACTGACGCAATGTCAAGCCGGATATTTTGTTTGTTGCAGAATTCGGCAAGCTCTCCCATAGAGAAGTTACTCCCGTTGTCCGTGATAATGCTATGCGGATAACCATATTGGATTATGACATCCTCGACAAATCTTCTGGCTGTTGCTCCATCACAACTGGTGATGGCTTTAGCCTCAATCCATTTTGTCAATTTATCCACCATCACTAAGAGATGAGTAAATCCACTTGGAGCCTGTTTAAATGGTCCTACCATGTCAAGCCCCTAGAACGCGAAAGGCCATGTTATAGGTATTGTTCGTAGCTGATCAGCCGGAATGTGAGCTTGTTTGGCGTACTTTTGGTAGCCTTTGCACGTCTTGACTGGCCGTTAGGCATTTGCCTTGGCTGTAAGCCAGAAAAAAACGTGTCAGAAAGCTTTTGCCACTAAAGATTTGGCTGCAGCATGGTGACGACACTCGCCTTCGTGGATATCTCATAAGATCTCCACTCCTTCTTCCGGAGATACACATCGCTGAAAGACCCCAGATACGCTCCGCTTATAGAGCTTACCACTAATTATAGTATAGGCTTTTGCTCGTTGGATAATCTGCCGGCTCAGAACTTCGTCCTCGGGTAATTTGCCATCTACCAAATAATTGAGGTAGGGTTGAGTCCAGCTGGGAATTACAACCAGAACTGCTACTAAAGGTGAGTCGGATTTGGTCAGATATTCCTCGTATACTCCTTTTATAGCGGGAACTTTGAGGTGCTCTAAAAAAGCGCCATCCAGAACCTTTTTCCGTGCAGAGCCTATACGAGATAGCGCATCTACTTCCTCATTTTTTGTTCGAGGGATGTGTTGAACCTCAAACCCTTCGAACGATTTAGATAGTTCATCCACGACATCTCTATATGCTGCCATGTGCTTATTCGCATTACAGATATCTGACACTTGTTGGGCAACAAGATCCGAATCTCTATAACACATCAAATGTCGGATGCCGATATCCTTAGCAATCCGAATTCGATGAAGCAGTGCTTCATACTTGGCAATGTTATTCGTCGATGTGAAGTGGATCTACAATACAGAGAAAAGTTTATCTCCTTGGGGTGATTTGAGCACCACGCCATCCCTCGAGCCCCCGAGCGCCTTAGACCCATCAAAGTGTAAGGTCCAGTATTCTGACTCTGGGAGGGTCATATTTTCCGTTGTCTCTGTCTAGTCAGCGACAAATTCAGCGAGGATTTGGGATTTGATTGTTGTACGATGTTTATACTCAATGTCGAAAGCTGAAATCTATATGCCCCACTTTGCGACGCGTCCTGTAGCATCGCTCTTGTTGATTATATCTCTCATGGGAGCTATGCTCACCACGGTAATTGGATGTTCTTGAAAGTAATGCCGTAGCTTACGAGATGCAAAAACCACACCATAAGCTAGCTTTTGATAGTGCGGATACCACTGATTTGATTCAGTTAGGACTTCGCTGAGCTAATAAGTCAGATGCTACACCAGGTGTTCCTGATTTTCCTCTAGTCTCTCCACCACCATAACGACACTGACGACCCTGTTTGTCGCAGCGAGATAGAGCAACATCGGTTCCCGTGGTTCCGGTGCTACAAGGATAGGAGCAGCTGAGAGTACTACTTTCAGGTCTTGTAGTGCAGCTTCAACTTCGTTAGTCCAAACAAATTTGTTGGTCTTTTTCAGGAGCTTGTAGAGTGGTGCGACTCTTTCACCGAGACAGCTTATGAACCAACTGACTACAGCAATGCAACCAGTTAGTCTTTGAACGTCCTTTAGGCGAGTTGGCCTAGAAATATTAAGTATAGCCTTAATCTTGTCTCGGTTCACGTCTATGCCCCTTTGGGAAACAATGAAACCTAACAATTTTCCGGCTGGTATTCCAAAGAAACATTTCTTCAGGTTAAGCATTATGTTGTATTTTTGTAGGTTGGCAAACGTTTCCTCCAAGTCGGAAATTAGAGTTTCCTTCTTTTTGGACATCACCACAATGTCGTCCACATATGCATGTACATTGCATCTGATTTGGTCATGGAGGCAACGCTGCATAGTGCGCTGGTACGTAGCTCCTACGTTCTTAAGCCCAAAGGGCATCGTAACAAAACAGAAGGTTCTGAAGGGGGTTATGAATTAAGTTTTGACTTTGTCTGATTCCTTCATACGGATTTGGTGATAACCGAAATATGTGTCGAGAAAACATAGGAGTTCCGAGCCTACCGTAGAATCGATAACTTGATCAATTCAAGGCAGAGCAAACGGATCTTTGGGACAAGCCTTGTTCAAGGCAGTATAATCAACACACATCCTTAAATTAGTGGTGTCCTTTTTAGGGACCATTACAAGATTGGCCGACCACTCAGTGTGCATAACCTCTTCTATGAATCCGGCTAACTCGAGTCGGGCTAGTTCCTTAGCTATTGCCTTATGCTTTTCATCGCTGAAACGTCATAGGGACTGTTTGACAGGTTTAGCATTCGGGTGTACATTTAGAGAGTGCTCGGCAAGTTCCCTTGGTACTCCGGTCATGTCAGATGGCTGCCATGTGAAGATATCTTGATTTGCTTGGAGGAACTTGACGAGCGCGCTTTCCTATGTGCTATCTAGGCCTACACCTATCTGTGTCACCTTAGAGGGGTCATCATCCTTTAATGACGTCTTCTTCGTCTCTTCTGATGCCTTGAACTCTGGATTCGGCTTTGTCACCTCCTTCTTTGTTGTGGGGATCTTGGACGGATCAGTGGTCTTCTTGATCTCCTGGTACTCCTAGGCGTGCAGCACGGCTTCAGCAAAGGCGGCATTTCCGTCCTTGCACTCTCGCGCCTTCTTCGGGTCTCCCTGATGGTGATCATGCCTTTGGAACCTGGAATTTTCATCATATTGTAAATGTAACACGGACGAGCCATAAAAGCCTAGTAAGCCGGACGTCCGAATATAGCGTGATACACGCTCTTGAATGGGACCACTTCGAAGGAAAGTGCCTCTGTCCGATAGTTCTTTGGAGTTCCAAAGGTAACATCCAAAGTGATATCTCCTAGGGAATTTGCTTGTCTTCCCGGGACAACTCCGTGAAAGATCACAGAGCTGTGATTCAGCTGTGTCTCCGAGATCCGCATCCGGCGTAGCATTTTGACATACATGATATTGATGCTGCTGCCGCCGTCCATGTGAGTCTTGGAGAAACCATAGCCATCAATAAGTGGGTTGACGACTAAGGCGTATTTTCCTCACCTATGCAACTTAGGAGGATGATCATCACGGTCAAAGATGATTGCCACTTCCGACCAGTCTAGGAATTGTGGGACAACCAGAACGGTTGCGTTGAGCTCATGCAGAACTGCCTTCTTGACCTTAGTTGGTTGAGATCCAAGGAAGGTGTAAGTGTCTTTTTTCGTTGGGAAGTTTTTATTTCCATCCGGCTTGGGGTTTGAAGGTTAGCTTCCTCCATGTCGGAGTCTTCCTTGGTCTCTTTCTCTTTTTTGGGATTCTTCTTTCCCTTCTTCCGCTTAGCCCAGTAGCCAGCGGTATCGTCTTTCTTGATGTCATCATTAAAACGACACTTGGTGTTTGTGTGAGAAGAGCCCCCACTAGCATCTAAGTGATGCAAACATGGGTTGTTGGAAATGTCGGCCCAGGAATAGGTTTTGCCAGGTTGCTGGTCTCCTCTACCCTGGACCCTTGATGTCCCACGACCGCGTCCGTGGCCACTGCCGCACCCACCTCGTCCTCCAGACCTGAAAGTAGCAGTGACCACTGCCATTTCCCCGTTGGGTTTTTCTTCCGAGGTG
Source organism: Avena sativa (assembly GCA_916181665.1). Classification (NCBI taxonomy): domain Eukaryota; kingdom Viridiplantae; phylum Streptophyta; class Magnoliopsida; order Poales; family Poaceae; genus Avena; species Avena sativa. The sequence goes on along the minus strand of OV702289.1, from coordinate 532,457,749 downwards.
TTCTTGTGCTTCTGAGCCTGCTGCTTTGGTTGTTTTGCTGACCGTGGCACAGCCAAGGTGTTAAGTAATCCCTCGGCGTCGTCGTCAACATCTGCATACTTGCTCACTGTTTTACCATTTCTCCCAAATCAGTGACCTTTTCACACTTCAAGCGATGATGTAGTAAAGCAATTGGGAGTACTACAATGAAAGCTTCAATCGTAGTTTGGTCATTTACTCCTTCACAAGAGTTCTTAGTGTTGATCCATCATTCGAGGTAATCTCGGAAAGTTTCTCTGGCTTTCTGGGTGCAATGCTGTAGGTCTCCTACCGTACAGGGCCTCTGGTATGTACCTTCGAAATTCCGAAAGAACGCACTTTGCATGTCATACCAGTTGTGGATGGTGTTCTCTAGAAGTTCATTGAGCCATGATCATGCCATCTTCCGCAACATAAGTGGGAGATATCGGGTTGCGACCAAGTTGTTTCTGCCTTTGGTGGTGCAGCAAGCCTGGAAAAAATCCTGGAGCCAAGTATCTGGCCGAGCCACACCATCATAGGCTTGGATATGTCTTGAGATAGAAAATCCTTTCGGAAAGTGTGTTTGTCAAATTCGTGGTCCGAAGCATTTTGGGCCCACATATATATCATCATTTTCATAGCGTTGCGCCTCTATGTTGGAGTTAATCCAATGTCTCGTGTCACTTGGTGACAGGGAATGTCGTCTCGGTTGTTCGCTATGGCTGCAGTGCCTTGGAGCCGGACTTCAACTTATGCCACCACCTCCTCCACCATGACGCCCTCCTTGGCCTCCTTGAGAGCCGTTGTGATGGCTACTTGGTGGAGAAGGTGGAACATGTGGATTGTTTCCGGCTGATTGTCGGCCTCCGTCCGGAGCGTCATTATTCCGGTTCCGGGGAGGGTCTTCATTGCGACGAGCCCCCTGCCGGCTTGACTCGGAATGGTGTTCGACGTTCCTTCATCCGTGATTCCCACCACGATGGGGTTCAGCCGGACAGCTTGTATGTCTAGGAGGTGGCATTCTTTGACGGTCCTCCTCCCGACGTTTCTCCTTGTCTTCTTCCCTACGATCGTTCGAATCTCGCCCGGGAGGATTTCTCGGATACAGTGCAGCAATTGCCTCTTGCTCCGCGGCTGGGGCAACATTGCGCCAGTCACGTGCAGTTCTGTGGCACTACCCTGAAGATCTGGTACTTGAGTAGTTGTCTTCCCGATGGTCGGAATGGTGATGCTGCTCCAGAACCCGTTGGAGCCTTACGTCATTCCAAGCCAGATCCGTGTGGCATTGGTCAGATTGCGAGACCAGTTTTCCACTTCCAGACTTCACGACCTTCTGCTGCTCCAGACCCTTGGTGAGTATCTTAATGCCCAATCGGACTTGTTCTGGGTCTGGATTATTTGCCAGGATATCTCGGGCCACAGCGGTGTTCTGTACTGGTGTTTGGTACACCAGATCTCCATTACTTTCGAGCCGAGGCATCCCCGGATCTCCCTCAAAGAGAACCTTGCGTACTTCCGGAAATTTGTTGGCCCATACGTGGCCTTTCCGGGTCTTCTGATGTTGTAGAGAGATAAGCTTCTCCGCCGTAGCCATGCACTTCTTCTCTTCCTCTATGTTTTTTTCTTCATCCAGGAGTACTTGGCGACGCACTTCTAGGGCCTGGGCCCTTTCTTCTAATTCCACAGTAGTGAGTTCTGCCGCAGTAGGGATAGGTGTAGTTAATGCAGCATCGATGAGTTTACGGGCATCTGCGGTGATCACGTGTCCATCCACCGAAGCTTGTTTCGCCTTGTATGGGATTAAAGCTCCATCCGAGTCTTCCATGTACTCCTCGGCAACCACTTCCTCAACTGGAGGATCTTTTGCCGGGGTCTTGTTCTTCTTGTTCTTCTTCTTTGCCTTCTTGGCAGTGCTGGTAGCAAAGACGGCTTTGGGTCCATTTCCCGGAGTCAAGCTCGAAGCGGTACTTTCAGACATCTGGACGTCGGGATTATCACCGAGATCCATGTCATCCTGCACTTTGGGAGAGTTTTCTCCGGATCCTTCGTCCATGGCTACTCCTTCTTCTACAGCTTTGGAGTTGAACTCCTCTTCATATTCCGCGGAGAACTTTCGGAAATCTGCCGACATCATAGAGTCATCCGAAGATGCGGGTAAGTTGGTGTTTGTTCCGATCGCCTCCAGCACCGAGTCTTTGTTGTCTCCAGCACCAGCAGAGCTGGATCCGGATCCAACGTATCCAACAAAGTGCGGTGTGTGAGTCCTGAGGTAGTTGCAGGCTGAGTGGGACTAGGATTTTCTAAGATCCGGAACTCTGCTTCCTCCGTGGACAAAGTGGACCCAGAGATTTCTTCTGCCTCTATCATCACCACTGGGGTGGGTGGGACAGGTTCAGCAAAACCGATGTACACATCGATCTCACCAAAAGACATGATGGTGTAAGCAGTCACGGCCTCCCTAGCCGGAATCCAAGTCTCGTTGATAACGATGAGAGGGACATCATTGGCATAGAGGACGTGACCGACGGTGATGGTCTCGTCGATTCCGGTTCTTGCAGATTCCGCTCGGAACGTAGATCTGAAGCTCACTTTCCCCATAGTGGGCACCAACTATCGTCGGATTGATGACAAGTACGCCATGAGGGGGTCCTCGAGGCGTGTGGAAGCGAGGGGTGTGAGACGTACGGTATTCCGGGACGGTGAGCACACAAGTTTCCCCAGGTTCGAATCCGCCGGCTTTGGATGGATCCTACTCCTGCTAGCAATCCAGTAATACGGCAGAGCCGGAATATGGGTTACAAGGGTTTCGCCTATGCGAGTTGAGATTGTAGACTATTGTGAGGGTGCCCTAAAGGCTTACCCTAGGACGGGTTATGTAGATATCCGGCCTAGGGTTTACAGGAGAGACCTATCCGGCTACGACTTAGAGTCGGTTACAGAGTATATCTTGAACTACAAATAACATAACATGCCTATGTCGCTAAGTCTTCTAGGCCTTTTGTAGCCGGACTATACTCCGTCTCTTCTCCCTGACTGGGTCGCCTGATGGCTCAATGCACGGCCCCCAGAAAACTGCTGGTGCATGGTTGATGTAGAGCTCGTTGGGAACCCCAAGAGGAAGGTATGATGATCACAACAACAAGTTTCCCTCAGTATGAAATCAAGGTTTAATCGAACCAGTAGGAGCAAGGAAACACCCCAAAGGTGTTACTAGCTGAGCTTTGGCAGGGCGCACTACCGGTGCTAGTAGCAACGTGGAGACCTGCACAACACAACCACAAAACTTTGTCCCCAACTTGCGATGAGGTTGTCAATCTCACCGTGTTTTGCGGAAAACAAAGGATTAAACGTATCGAATGGAAAGAAGTAAAAGTTTGCAGAAAGTAAACACAAAGAAGTAAATAGTTTATAGATTGTATGTAAAAGATAGGGACCAGGATCCATAGTTCACTAGAGGTGGCTCTCCTTAAGATAGATAACATGTTGAGTGAACAAATTACAGTGGGGCAATTTACAAACACCGAGAAAGCAACACATGCATATACTAATCATCTTGACTCCTTTGAGACTTGATTGGCCATTACAACATTATAAATAGACCACTATCCAACTGCATCTATGACTAATAATCCACCTTTAGGTTATCATCCGAACCGCCTCCAGTATTAAGTTGCAAGCAACAGATTATTGCTTTACGAACTGCGTGTAAAGTAAACAATACGATTGTTCTATGAACAAAGGATTTATGTTTTCTCCCTAGTAGCAACAGCACATCTAGTACCTTAGAGATTTCTGTCACTTCCCCAGATTACCAGAGGCATGAACCCACTATCGAGCATAAATACTAACTCTTGGAGTTGCTAGCATCAACTTGGCCAAGATAGCTACTAACAACGGAAAGCATGCAAGATCACAAATAACAAAGACATGATAGAATCAATAATCAATCTGAAATAGCATCTCAATATCCATCGGATCCCCGCAAACACAACATGCAGAATTACAAATAGATGATCTTGATCATGAACGGAGCTCACAAGATCTAAACATGAAAGAACAAAGGAGGAGAACCAGCCATCTAGCTACTACATGGATCCTTAGTCCAAGGATGAACTACTCATGCATCACACTAGAGGCTTGCATGGTGATGAAGAAGGCCTCCAGGGTGAATTCCCCTCTCCGGCAGGGTGCCAGGAAGAGCTTCAGATCCCTCCCGATCTACGGATGGAGATGACGGCGGCTACAGACTCTTTCGTGGATTTTTGATCGAGTACTTAGGGTTTACGTCCCGAGGGCGTCTTATAGTCGGAAGGGGAGGCCGAGGGGGTGCCAGGGCTAGCCTCACCACCCCTGGCACAGGCCAGGCTGGGCTGCACGGCCAGGTGGTGTGGTGGCCGCCTGGCCCCTCTCTGTATCGTACTCTGGCATCGGATGACTTCCGAAAAAATAGGCACTTTGGCTTTTGTCCCGTCCAGTTCCGAGAATATTCATTTTTTGACTTTCCTAGAACCAAAAACAGCAGAAAATAGGCAGCTGGCACTATGGCTCTTGTTAATAGGTTAGTCCAAGAAATCATATGAAAAGTACTCCAAAGTTGGAACAAAACACAAGAAAGTGGTTAAAACCAAGCATGGAACATCAAAAATTATAGATACATTTGCAATGTATCAACATCCCCAAGCTTAACTCCTGCTCGTCCTCGAATAGGTAAGTGATAAAAAGAAAGAATAATTTTGGAGGTGACATGCACCATCATAAACTTGATCAAAGTATTTGTAAAACATTCAAAGCTGGGATCATAGTACTTCAATCATAACATGAAAGACAAGGTTCTAGCAATAAGACAAAGAAACTAAGATGCAACATGAAAAGGCACAAACAAAAGATTCATGAATAACAATGCTTTGCAAGACGTTTGTTTGTTTCACATAAAGAAAACATAGCATAATAGCATTCAACTTGTCCCTCATAGAGTAGCAAATATAAATGCATAGGACACCTTCAAAGTTCATAAGAGTGACTAGATACAAATAGTTTAAAACAAGAAATATCAAGTTATGCGTCAATCAACTAGTCTTGGGACAATGCACATAGAACTAAGAATGGCCACTATGCTCTCAAAGAAGGTGCATAAAGATAGAAGGTGGAGACTCAATATAATGGTGGAAGAAAGGCCTTCATAGAAGGAAGTAGAGATTCAAGTTTCATAAAGAGCTTCCAAAAATTATGGTACTTATAGCTTTGAGCTCTCATTGCCCCTATCATAAGAATCTTGAAGTGATTAAGGTTAAAGTGAACAAACTATGGTGTACATGCTTGACGAAGTATAAGTTAGGAATCTCATGTCCCTTGTATACGAGGGCCGCTCCTCATGCTACTCAAGTTTAGTTACCGGTAAGTTCTTGTCATCGTAAGTACATGTGTATCATAGAGAACCGCCAACGGGTACCCCTTGCCCGATGATACGGAAGAATCCCCATATCAAAATGACAAAGCAAGCAGACAACGAGCATCTCAGCAATCTTCTTATTTACCATGGGAATATGGTGCTTTTTCTCTCTTTCCTCTTTTCATAATCTATTTTTTTTCTTTTTTTTTCTTTTTTCTCAATATAGGACTCTTTTTTTATAAGAAGAATGCTTCATAGACAGCTCATTATGGTTACGCTACAGGTTTCCACCATGTCATCATGGATTAGACCAGCGGCCCAGGCATTTCTCTAACACACATACATAACTCCATGGACTTACAAGCTCCCCTTTCATTTCACACCAACGACATCCATATACAAAAGAGCATGATATCAACTAGGTACAAGTACCAAGTGCAATGTTGAAAGTGCTCCCCATGAAAGCATGGTTCTGCTAATTCCCAAAAAATAAGTGCAAGCATATACAACATAGACGACACAATGGTTCAAGTTTATTAAGGGCAAGAAAAGTAAAGTGTGCCATCAAGTTCGTGAGAGCTTTAATCACTAGTTTTCTCATAACAAGTTTAATTCCAAAGGTAAACAAAATCATGAATATACTTAGAATAGCATAAGCTAGTAGGTAGGTATGGTGGACTCTTTGGAATAACTTGGTTTAGGGAGTTGGATGCATGAGTGGAACTCATACTTGGTTGTGGATTCTAGCAAAAGACTTGGAGCGACAAACTAAGAGAGCAATAATGGCCATAATCATGCAAAGCAACAAAACATCATTGATCAAAGCATAAAGTGATACTACAAACTGAAAACTAAAGGATCATAAAGGCTAATGGTGACTTGAGATAGTCATAACTTGGTGTGAGCATGCGCCAAGTCAACCCAAATAAAGCATCAAAGGAGAATACCACTATACTATGCTTTAATATGCTAAAACAACGCATGATTCATCCAAGGCACATTAAGAAATCTCAATTGTTTATAACAAGTCATGCTACAACAAAGAATACTAAGCATAAAGCCTAAACAATATCAAGCATGGCATGACAAAGCATAGGCCACAGTAAAAAACGAGCTCTTTTTACCATATAAGCATGAACTTTCCTACTCTTTTTCAAACCAAACCAAACTATTTGCAAACCAATGTATGAAAGAGGGGGTCCAACCAATTTATTCAGAAAACTAAGCAAACAAAATAAAACGAAAAATCAAAACGAAAACAAAAAAGAAGACGCTCGAAGAAAAACACAACTGTGCATGAAACAATAAAAATGAATCGTTTGGAAGAAACCTGGGATTTTTATTGATGAAGAAGGGGATGCCTTGGGCATCCCCAAGCTTTGACGCTTGTACTTCTTGGATATTTCTTGGGGTGACATGCGTGGCATCCCCAAGCTTGAGCTTTAGTCCATCCTTCATCTCATTACTCATTCCTTCCATACACCTGAAATTTTTCCTTCATACAAAACTTTACACAATCTTTATTAGCAACATTAGTGCACTCAAGATAAATAAGTCTTAAGGTTCAGTTCTAACACCAAATAAACTTCCACTAGAACACTAGCTACTGAAGCACTTCCCTCAAAAATCTCAATTCCCCAAAAGGACTCAAAAAGGAACCAACAAGAAGCAAATGCAGAAAATGGCAGAAATCTGTCAAAACAGACCAGCAGGTAAAGACGAATTTTTTCGAAGACCTTCTGTTCCTGAAATCAAAAAGTGTTGAACTAACGAAATTTAGGTAACAACCTGGGGCAGAAGCAAAAAAATTCACGCCTCAAAAAGACGTTCAGATATTTTACACGAATTTTTACGGTGAAACACAGAAATCTGTTTCGGGACAGCAACTTTCCCAATCATTACTTCTCTCACATTAGAGGTTACTCTTGGCAAAAAAAAGCAAATAAAAAGGACAAGGAGCGGTTATTACTGAAGTAATAACTTCCAAGACTCATCTAAAACTTTTGGGTTATCTCCCAATAAGTACTTTTCTTTAACGCCTTTAATTTAGGTATAAGAAGCAAAGAAAGAATCAAGTGTTCTCAAATGAAGAAGCATTAAGACCAAATTTATTGCCCTTACCTCTCTTACTTTTATTCTTAACCTTGGGGAAAATATGATTGTTTGGTGGAGAATAAAGGTGCATGGTCCCCTTTGCCACATCTATTATTGCTCCAAGGAGTTTTCATAGGGACTTTCCAAGTGTAATTTGTCCTTTTCCTGCACATTCAATAACAAGATAATCAGTAGAAATCATTTTCCCAAGGATCTTTGTAAACACTCCTTCAGCTATTCCAAGAGGTAATATGGTAGTATTATTAGCAAGAGATATTTCTTTTCCTCCTTCAGTAAGACCCCAAGTATTCAGAGATTTATAAATATCTTTGGGCATAAGACAAAATTCAGACATGATATCATAGCGAGCTTGAAAAGTTTCAGTGTTTATCTCAATCTTTACTATAGGGAGCCACCTTGATGGTTCAGAATTTATTGGAACATAATTGTGATGCTCCCTAAGCATATTATAGCAATTTGCTAAACTAGTAGTGCTAGTCTGAAGAGTGTTCAATCTAGCAAATATTCTTGCGAAAGAAATATCAGTTTGGCTAGGCAAGTTGTAAGTGAGGATCAATTTCTTTATAGCATTTATAGCATCATCCTCATTACATTGGAGGAAATCAACTCCCACAACAGCATCTAAATCATATCTATAGCAAAGAGCAATTCCAAGGTAAAAACTGCTAAGGAACAAGCTTTGAGTCATTTTAGGCTCAGTTTTTTTCATGTAGATCGGAGAATCTAGACCAAGCTTAATTAAAAATTTCCTCAATTCCTTGTTTAAAAGTGAAAATCATTTTCTCGGGTGACAAAGTGACTGGAGCAAGGCTAGACATAGTGGCAAGTCAAGATAGGAAATATTTTTTTGTGTTTTCAAATAAGAAAGCAAAACTAGTAAAACTAATTTTTGTGTGTTTTTGAATAACAAAACAAGCAAACAAAGCAAAAAGAAACTAAGCAAAACAAAAATAACAAAGTAAAGAAATTGGTTATGAGGGACTCCCCTTGTGAAGATGTCCTTGACTCCCCGGCAACGGCGCCAGAAAAATGCTTGATGGCTCAATGCACGGTGCCCAGAAAAGTGTTGGTGCGTGGTTGATGTAGAGCTCGTTGGGGACCCCAAGAGGAAGGTATGATGAGCACAACAACAAGTTTCCCTCAGTATGAAACCAAGGTTTAATCGAACCAGTAGGAGCAAGGAAACACCCCAAAGGTGTTACTAGCTGAGCTTTGGCAGGGCGCACTACCGGTGCTAGTAGCAACGTGGAGACCTACACAACACAACCACAGAACTTTGTACCCAACTTGCGATGAGGTTGTCAATCTCACCGTGTTTTGCGGAAAACAAAGGATTAAACGTATCGAATGGAAATAAGTAAAAGTTTGCAGAAAGTAAACATAAAGAAGTAAATAGTTTATAGATTGTATGTAAAAGACAAGGACCAGGATCCATAGTTCACTAGAGGTGGCTCTCCTTAAGATAGATAACATGCTGGGTGAACAAATTATAGCGGGGCAATTGACAAACACCGAGAAAGCAATACATGCATATACTAATCATCTTGACTCCTTTGAGACTTGATTGGGCATTACAACATTATACATAGACCGCCATCCAACTGCATCTATGACTAATAATCCACCTTCAGGTTATCATCCGAACCCCCTCCAGTAGTAAGTTGCAAGCAACAGATTATTGCTTTACAAACTGCGTGTAAAGTAAGCAATACGATTGTTCTATGAACAAAGTATTGTTGTTTTCTCCCTAGTAGCAACAGCATATCTAGTACCTTAGAGATTTCTGTCACTTCCCCAGATTACTAGAGGCATGAACCCACTATCGAGCATAAATACTAACTCTTGGAGTTGCTAGCATCTAGTTGGCCAAGATAGCTACTAACAACAGAAAGCATGCAAGATCACAAATAACAAAGACATGATAGAATCAATAATCAATCTGAAATAGCATCTCAATATCCATCGGATCCCTACAAACACAACATGCAGAATTACAAATAGATGATCTTGATCATGAACGGAGCTCACAAGATCTAAACATGAAAGCACAAAGGAGGAGAACCAGACATCTAGATACTACATGGATCCGTAGTCCAAGGATGAACTACTCACGCATCACACTGGAGGCTTGCATGGTGATGAAGAAGGCCTCCAGGGTGAATTCCCCTCTCCGGCAGGGTGCCGGGAAGAGCTTCAGATCCCTCCCGATCTAGGGATGGAGATGATGGCGGCTACAAACTCTTTCGTGGATTTTTGATCGGGTACTTAGGGTTTACGTCCCGAGGGCGTCTTATAGTCGGAAGGGGAGGTCGAGGGGGTGCCAGGGATGGCCTCACCACCCGCTGGCGCGGGCCAGGCTGGGCCGTGCGGCCAGGTGGTGTGGTGGCCCCCTGGCCACTCTCCGTCTCGTAATCTAGCATCTGATGACTTCCGGAAAAATAGGCACTTTGGCTTTTGTCCCGTCCAATTCCGAGAAATTTCATTTTCTGACTTTCCTGGAACCAAAAACAGCAGAAAACAGGCAGCTGGCACTGTGGCTCTTGTTAATAGGTTAGTCCAAGAAATCATATGAAAATTACTCCAAAGTTTGAACTAAACACAAGAAAGTGGATAAAACCAAGGATGGAACATCAAAAATTGTAGATACATTTGCAATGTATCATCGCCCGTGAAGCAAATCTCTAACCCGAAGTGGGCCACCCTGGTCAGTGAGGCACAATGACGGTACACGGAAAGTATATCCCCAACAGCTCTAACATAGGAAAAACAACTAGACCTACAATCGTACAAAGGAAACAAAACATTATATAATGGGGAAATTTCCAAAAGAACGGACTCATTTTATTTTGAATAAGACAGGCAATTTTTGGCTCGTTTTATTTTAAAAGGGCAAAAAATTATTGACTGGTTCATTTGCAGGGGAATTTGATGAAAACCCGTGCAATGCAAAAAGCATAGGATAGGAAAGACACGGGATTTTACATTTGCTTGTCCATTTATACTCCTGCAGTATTGTGGTGTGTTGGATTACATTGCAAGGAAAAACCATTGAACGAATTCTTTTGAGGAGTTCAAGTAGATCTTAAATTCCTTTCGAATGAATTAAAAGACATCAGAAAAAATCTACTATGCATAATTCAATCCGATGAATCAAACGACTGCTATACGAAAAAATCCTACGGAAATCCTATATTCATACAGTTCATAGAGTCTAAAATAACTATTCGTATTTTCATTTAAATGAAACACTCCCTATGTCAATTCAGTAAAATAGCTTGGCCACATGAGTAATTAAGCCAGTACACTACATATGAAGGAATAATTACCAGGATGGAGAGGATCCCAAACATGAACATTTCCATACAGAGTTATGGCAAACACCAGTCCATCGTGGGTCATTCCATCATTATAAATGTAAGGGCTCTGGGTGTGGTTAAGTTAAAGTGGAAGAACTGTCCATCCATCATCACCGCCCTGAAGGATGGCAATGCTGACGTTGAAGATTGCAACAAGCGAGAAATCTTTATATCTCCTAGCAGATGTGGGAACTTGGCAAATATCAATCTTCTGCATTATAGCTGGAAGATCATTATCCAACAAGAACGTGGTTGGATGGTCGGTTGCTTGGAACAACAATGCTGGGACAGGAATATTGCAACGAGTGTACACATTGTGAAGCTCAAACTTGCCTATAAAGCCAGCCATGGCAATCCAATGTCCATTGGCACCTACCCTCTGCCCATAAGTATAGCCCGATACCATAGCATCGGAGGAGAACCTGTCCAGCAGCGACAGCTTGCATGGGAGGCTATAAATTTTGAAGTAATGCAAGAAATCTAGCGGTCCCTTCATCAAGGGGGAACGAAGAACACATGGGAGGCCAAGTGGCATTGTAGCATCCAGAGTTGCACTAGCTTTCACAGATTCAAGAATTTTTTAGGATGAACCAACTAGGATGGCGGCGGTGATGACATCGCATCGAGTTATGAGTTCTTCAAAGGGGCCTTCGGTAAACATGTACTAAAAAAGCTCAGAATCATGCTCAATGTTCTTTCTCACTAACGCCATTGCAAGGCAGCGTTTGTATTTCATTGATTGGGGTTTCAGAAGAGAGAGGGAATCGACGGCGGCAACTGCCTGAGCGAGACGCATAAGAGAATCTGAAAGCAGCATATGCCGATAGCGGCGGTGCATTGTGTGAAAGGGTAAGACGCCGGGAAGAGAAGGGGAAGACACCCTGGAGGGGGCAGGGGAATAGGCAAGGGGGAAAATCTAGATTAATCAACACGAGCGTGTGCTCCTCAGCTGCATTTTGAGGAGACAGTGACCCGCAGACTCCCTACTCCCTAGTACTAGTAGACTTCTAGAGAGTCGGAGTAGTTAATTTGGAGGAGACTGTGACCGGCCTGACTCCGTAGTACTACACGTCTAGGGTACGGGTCCTACTGTAATTTGGAAATCCAAGCTCTGTATTTTTATTTTATTTGTATGGACAAGCTCTATATTTCTTTTTACACGTAATGAGATCTATATTAATGAAGTTGTGGGTACATTTTACAGAAAGGAGCAGAAGAAAACAAGGAGACACAACCAGGTCCCACAAAGTTACAACAAGCACCTTGCAAGGATTCGTCGGAACACGATCCAGTCCCTGTAAGAATGAGCTCTGTATTCGCTTTGTCAATTCTATGCCCATGGAAAGCTAGTTTGGCAAGGAGCTATACTTTTAGTCCCGCTTCTTACATCCAGGGTGCAAATTAGTCTCACATCTTGTAAATGGGATAAAACTAGCCCCACACCTTGCACCCAAGGCACAATTTAGTCTATTTCAAAAGGATTAGTTGGAATTTGAATGAACTGAGTGAATTTGACCGTGCTGAGTTGTCCTTACCGGGAAGTTTTGCGGGTTAGTCCATACTAATAAGTTGCACCTGCCTTGCACGTTAGACTCAGATAATAGAAGTATGCCATATCATCACTATAAAATTATAATAGGTAAATCTCGAAAAAATAATTATACTTCTGAGCGAGATCCATAAAGTATTGGGTGTATATCTGGCTCTTGTAATTTATATAATATAGATTTGAAACTTTATTAGCTACTTTGGGAACATGTGTTTGAGGTTTGTGCATAAATTTCATTATGCTAAAGACTATTAATAGAATCTTCTAGATCCCATAATGGAAAAGAAGATACAACCGCTAGCAATGTTGGGATTTGACAATCTTGATTCAACGGCCAGTGTTCAAAACTCTTTGTACACTATATAGTTGTAAGATGGAAGATAAGATAATAAAAACGAGGCTGGGGTGATTTATGGGCCCACACAAGGCATCATTGTTTACAGAAAAGCCCATGTGCTAAAGCTAAAATCTTGGGAATTTGACATGATATGCGAACATCATATGTCCATGTGCTGATCTAATGTACTTCGCAATGCTCAAGTTGAAGTGTCACATATAAAACAATTTATGCATATGGATTATGAAGTGTATAAGAAAAGAATCAAATTTGTTAAGATTTCAGCTAACTGGAAACTTATGATCCAATATTGAGTGAAATGCGCACATGTATAGTTTAGTTAACTTGAGCATTGCAAAGAATATTGTTCAGCCAAGCTAAAACGACATCAATCTACACAAAAATTCTACATGAACTTTCAAAATCAATAGAAGTCATGGAAGGACACAACTTATAGGTCGGTACTATTTTACTACCTCAATCGCAAAAACACGTGTTTAGGACAGCTAAACATGTACGAATTTGGTTAAATACACTCAATTTGTTTGAAATAGACCGATTTGCACCAGGGATGCATGTTTTGGGATTGATTTTGTCCACTTTGAAAGTTATGGGACTAATTTTTACCCAGGATGCGAGAAGTGGGACTAAAACTATATTTAGCTCGATGTTTGGTAAGAAACAAGTTATACAAATCCTCTAACTTATACTGTAGAAGAAAAGTTAGAGCCTAAATGTCGTAAAAGTAATGCCTACTACCTCCATCCTAGAGTTTAAGGATTATATATTTTTTAAAGTCAAACTACGTGAAGTTTGACCAAGTTTTTAGAGAAAAACAATTAATATTTACAATATGAAATTCATATTGTTTGATACATCATGAAACATATGTTCACATGGTATCTTTATAATATCATATGTAGCAGTTCTTAATAATTTTTTCTAAATTTTTGGTCAAACTTTCCGTAGCTTGACTTTCCAAAAAAAAAATGTTTTGAGCGAAGTATAATGCAAATCTATGTTACTCCCTCCATACCGGTTTTGAGCGAACACATAGTTTTCTCTAAAAGTTTTGTCAAACTTTCCGTAGCTTGACTTTTCAAAAAAAATTAAACTTTGGGATGGAGGAAGTATTTAGGTACTTAGTCCATTAAACCGGTATGGTAGTAGTATGTAGTATTGAGTTACTACTATATACAAGCCAAATTATGGTGTAATAAAATTTAGTCTCAGCTTTTTATGTCTACAACAATTACATATAATAATTAATTACAGATTATAATGAGGTAATTAAGCTATAGCACACCGACTTTCCTTCTTTCTTTCCCTAATATTAGAGGAGCCGGTTGCACAATGTATACTACTCTATACTGCAGAAGTAGCACATGTTCAAACTTCTAAAGTTTCGGTTTGACGAAATGTTGGATTCATTGAGCTTTACAAAGGCCAGGTGAAACCAACAATAGCAAAAGGAGTGAGAGGAGGACAACAAATTGTATCATCCCAACCATATAAGTTATGAGTACCAAGAACGAATGCCTCGCATCATCTCTTCTCGAGCAACAAGAGCCATTGTCGAGGTGATCTTGAGCCAAGAAGACGAGGCACGAACCACATGGACGCATGTGTGCTGAAATTGCCGGCCCCTCCGATTATAGGTTCTGGTGCTGATCGGTTAGAAACGGGTAGAAAAATCCAATCCACCGGCATATAGCTAGTCTCCAAAACTTAGGTGATCAGAAGAAATGTACACATGAAGCCTAACTTCACGAACGGCATGTGCTTGGTGTGAGGGACATGCATCCCACCATTATTCACAAATGCAATAAGAGGATGATTTAGACATCGGAAGAGAGAAACATGTCGGAGATGGCTTTGAACCCACTCCGACTGAGGAAGGTCGCAGTGGTAGCTACTGTTGCGTTGGGATGCTACCCTCTGGAAGATATGGCACCGAAGCAATCGATACACTTTGAATGTCCTACCTTGGTCACTAATCTTCTCCTTGGAAGTGGTTCGCTTGCCTCGAATGTGTATCCACATCAGTGTTGGCCTGAAATAAGCCAGGAACCAGCGCGGGCGAGAATCTATCCAGCCACAATCTAGGCCGTCGACATTGTCGTGCAGCATAGTGTGCTCATCCTCGTCTATTATTGGGGCCTGCACACCTTCATATGATATGCATAAACACCTGTCCAGTACACACAACAGACAACAAATATGTACTATAGTTATTAGCTTGTGCTGCACTAAACATAGTAAAAGAAGCAAGTCAAAAAAATAGAGAAATAACTAAAGTTTGGTATTAAACTCACCGTATTCAAAGGGATTGCCACCATGTAATAACATATCGATCATTCGATACAGCAAAGATAATCTCATCCGCCCACACATCGTCCACATAGCTTCTCGGGGCAATATTACTATGCGTAAGTACACTACATGTATCATCCCCTAAAAACTTCTCCATGTCTAGGAAGGCAATGAACTTATCGAACAACGCGATGAGAGCTTATACGACCACTTGTTGCAGCGGGTGGACATCTGAGGTTCACTACCAATTGATATGTATCTTAAGTAGCCTGGTAATGGCCTTTCGATACGAAAAGAAGCCTACATGTGTACCCCGAGACCCGGTAGTTTCGAGTGATGGGACCTGAGTGATGGTGCCAGTATACAAATTTACCAAACGTGTAGTAATAATTTTCCAGGAGCAGGATGACTAGCGAGATCAATCATGGCTACCCAGTTGCAGCTAAAACTAGCCCAATAATCACAGCCGGATTTTGGGACGATGATGGGGCTGGCATAGAAGGGCGGTCTAGCTGTATCATGTTGGCATCAATCACTCCCTTCTTAGTAATAGTGGAAGCTGGGGAAGAAGATGCACAGTAGTTCAGAAGGGAAGGATAATTATAGGGGAAGTAGAGCGGCTTTTGAAGCGCAACCCGTTCGAGGGAAAGGTATAGATCTAGGATAGCATTGGAGAAACAAGACATGCTACGAGGATCGGATCGACTAGCGATTACACGGAGAGCATCATCATCTAACTTCGACCAATTGCGGATAGGGTTGTGATACGTCCATTTTGCATCACTATTCTATGTCATAATTCACTATTATTCATTGATATATTTCGTATTGAGAGGTGATACTTATGTTATTTCATCTGTTTTTGCATGGTTGATGACTTTTGGAGCATGAACCGCTACAGTGTAACTACCTCGGTGAATTACGCTCCTAGTTACAAGCCTGGATGAACGGAAATGGTTGAAATAGTACGGTGGGTCCCAAATGCCACTCACAGGTAGACCTTTCGGCCGTCCCAACCATTTCCAAACATTGGGACAAGAACGGGCGGCGTAATCGGCAGGCGAAGGGATCAACTACATACACAAATGAGTATGTATGCAAGCCACCATACAACAGTACATCAGAGCCATTCCATCTAAAAAGAAAGGAAATATAGCGACGCCATACGGCAAGATCCAAAAATCCTAGATAGATATAATAGTTTAGGATATCTCCTCATACATCAATCAACAGAGTATCAGGCGGAAGCGGAAGACAAAATCCGAGTACGGATAAGAAGCAAATCGGCATAAGATGCCCCATAAATAAGCAGATCCCGCCCACAGATCTCACGGATCCCCGTTCCCGGAATCTCTACACCGAATGATCGTTGCCCACATCGTCCGTCTCCTCCAACCAGTATCCATCTTGTGAGTGTACCTGTTCATCTGAACCAATAATTTATCGTGTGAGACCCTAGGGGTACTCAGCAACTCTTTATGCCTCTAAAGGGGACACAACCTGGGGTGACGCAATTGCAGCAAAAGATAAACCCTAACAATTCTATAGAAACTTGCTAACCATCCGCCTAACCATAGATAGACGGATGTCCGTGAATTAATAACAACAGTTGTAACAGTAATAACGGTAATCTTAACAGATCCATCCTCCTCCTCGCTTACCGACGAGGAAGCGGACGAACAACCCCCCATCCGTTGGCAGTTTTATTATCCATTCCATGAGTGTTGCACTATTTACTAGTCAGGTACCTAGTCTAGTCAAATTAAAAGCGGTCCTTTAGTTATGCTTGTCTATGATCGAGAAACTGTGCTCCAAGTCGTCCATAACCGGGGACACGGCTTTCAGAAAGTTTTACCCTGCAGGGGTGCACAAATAGCAACACACACTCGATATGCCTCGGAAAAACCAAATCAAAACCCAACGAGGCAGTCACGACAGGATTCAGAAATATTTCAGGGGGCCACCCCATTGAGCTACCCGCAACGAAGTTAGCTGACTCCGAGACGGCCTCAAGGTTTGCGCCAGTGGCTGTGAACGACTGGGAACCCGAAAATGTGACTGGGCTTGTCGACACCATGAAAACACTCCGCTTTCCTAAACAGTACAGTGTGCAGTACCTCGCACAATTTAAATAAAGCAGTAAAGCATGGCATAAGTACAGGATAGTAAATAAAACCTCAAACTAGTTTGTGGCCCCAAGAAATAAGAATGAATCAAGCTCTGGCTCAGGGGGGTTCATAAGCCTCCCGAATGTGGATAGCGCGAATATTCAAGGAACAGGAATCAAGTACTCGGGGTCCTACGGGACACAAGTGAGCCTGAAAAACCAAATAGCAAATATGGTTCACCGATGTCACTTTCATTAGTTATCCCATTACTACTCAGGTTAAGTTGTTAGGCACCTCGTTATCCGTCAGACACTCACATACCCTACACATGCTGTTCTACGACTCGCATGGCTCAAACAACTCCTGTAGTAATGGCTCATGGGATGGAGGAACAAGCTTCGGTGGGGTTTAAAAGTAAAGGCTATGCAATACTTGGGATTCAGATTAATGCAACCGCGACTCAATGATGCAAGAATAAGATAGAGGCAATAGGTACTATATGTATGCAAGCATGTGGTAGTGCTTGCCTGGCAACTCAGTTGAAGCAAGGGATGGATCTGGGTAGTGCTCCTGGGTCTCTTGATATATCCCCTGCTCAGCGTCTATTCGAAGAAGAACCAAACAAACAAGGGCCAACATAAATAAAGTGCACAAGCATATGAATTAAATGCATCAAGCAAACAATCATGCCATGATGAATGATGCACAATTTGCATGGCAATAAAGTAGCATGGCATGGGTGAGGTGTGGAATACAAGAATTAAACATTTTATTGAGTTTTAGTCACATTTTAACCTCAATTTAGTTGCTGTCCTCTTTATATTCATATGATGCATGCTTCAATTCAAACCATGGAATGCATAAACAGAAAGGTCTCGTCGAGCTAATCATTTTAGACATATTATTTGTCAAATTTGGACTTATAAAACAAAAGTTATTAATTAATTAAGGAAAAAGGGCATTTATTTGTAATTTTAATTAACTTGGAAAATAAAGTGTCCAAAATATATTTTAGATGGCATATTTGAATTCCTCATATTTTTCTGGTTTGAAAACATATATTATTTGTATTATTTGGATTTATATTTTAAAAGATATTTAAAAACAGAATTAAATTTGAATTTGGAATAAATTTGAAAAGATTTGAATTAAAACAGAAATAAGCAGAGACTTTTTGCACTCAGGCAGAGCTAACCCAAGTCACCGATGGGTGGGACCCGTGCTGACTGGGCGACACGGAGCGCGCTGGGGCTTTTCTCACTGCGCAGATAGCTAGCCCAGGGGCAGACAGGTGGGACCAACGGCCTCGCAGGCCCACGCGTCAGCGGGCGCACCTGGCACAACCACGTGGCCCAGCTGGGGATCGCGGGTTGGGAGCCTGGGAAACTGGGGGTGCTAACTGCAAAAGCGAACGTGAGGCTGACGGTGGGGCTCAACGGGCCGCGGGTTGAGCGAGAAAACAACAAGGGGGTTTTCTGCAAAACGGCAAGGCCCGTACTGTTGATCTTCCTCTGAACCCTGACGACAGGTTGATGCGTGACAGGGCGCGGGGCGCAGCGCGCGGGATCGATCCTAGGACCTAGGGCTCGCGCGCGGAGGGCGGAGCCACTGCGGTGGGCTGGGGTGGTTGCTAGGAGGAGGCTGGGCGGCTAGATAGGGCTTCTGCGCGACGCGGAAGCGAGCAGATGCTGCGCTCGCCGGCGCACAGAGCATGCTCGATGAAACGCAAAGCGGCCCTAGACGACGACAGCGCGGCGGAGCATGTC
Source organism: Avena sativa (assembly GCA_916181665.1). Taxonomy (NCBI): domain Eukaryota; kingdom Viridiplantae; phylum Streptophyta; class Magnoliopsida; order Poales; family Poaceae; genus Avena; species Avena sativa. Next base: position 532,438,816 of record OV702289.1, on the reverse strand, counting down.
CAGGAGGTTTGGGGGCTCACCGAGAGTGTGTCGGCGGCGGTGGTTCGGGCAGGGGCGCTGGAGATCGTCGACGTGGCTCGCGGACGGCGGCTAGGGTTTGGCGTCGGTGCAGCGTCGGTGTCCTTCGGCTCCGGTGCTCCTCCTCGGCGACGACGCAGACGGGGTGATGCAGGGGACCCTCCTCGATCTCCCAGGCCACTTCACGGTCGCTCGGCTCGACTGGATCGACGGGGTGCGGTGGAGACCGAGGTTTTTGGCGGCGAGGGGTAGACGGTGGCGGTGGAGAAAGAGGGAGAGAGGGGAAGCTATGGGGCGGATCTAGGAGGGTAACAGAGAGGGGGAGAGGGGGAGATAAGGTCGAGGACAGAGGGGGGGAGCACATGGGGTGGCTCGGCTGGGAAAAAGGTGGCGTGCACCTTTCCTCCTCCTCCACCTCACGTGCTGCTCGGGCTGGGGGTAGCTAGGGTGGAGCAGAGGTATGGCAGGTGGGCCAGAGGGCGGTCAAGGCGGGGCAGGGTCGCGGGGGACCTACTCGGCAGAGAGAGAGAGAAAAGGAGAGGAGAGGAGAACTAGGGTGGGCTAGGGCATGCTCGGGTTAGGTTAGATAGTGTCTCGGGTTAGGGCTTGTGTGGGAAGGGGTAGTTAGGTGGGCCAGGGTGGCCAGGTGGGGCCGAGCTAGGGGAGAGAGAGAGGCCGAGAGGAAGGGAAGGTGGTAGCTAGGGTTTGTAGAGAGAGGGGCATGTTAGATTAGAGAGGGACTAGGGTTTAGGAGAGAGGGTATGGTGATGATGAGGTAGGTGATGGTCTAGGCTTAGAGAGATAGATGGAGAGGTTAACTTTTGGGCAAGATTAAGCATGACATGCCAAGCTCCCACAAGATCTTGACAAGGAAAAGGGAAGGAGAGAAGAGGTGGTGAGGGGTTTAAGCAAGATCAAAAAGATCAAGCCCAAAAGGAAGGGATATAGATAGGGATGATCCACTCAAGATTCAAATAAAAACCAAATACTAGAAAAGGTGGCACTTGCATGGCCCATGCAAAATATTTAATACCATGTTGATTCTTGTGAAAACAATAATATTAAACATGGCATTGTTCATTTGCATTTCCAAAGGTGGAATAAAGCCAAGCAAAAGAAATGAAAGGATGCCCCATGTGGAGTAGTTGGAGATGGCCATGTTTGAAATAAAATGAGACATGCTAGTGTGTATGTTCCACTAGATGATTACTAGTCCCAAAAATATTCCCACATGAGCATAAATCCATAATAATCCATATGGAAGCTAGGAAAAAGGGTTCCACTCACAAGGCATGCAAAGGTGGCCATGTGGCTCTCATATATCAATAATGTGAAAACAACATGATGCTAAGATGAGAGCATGTGGAAAGAATTGGATCCATCCCAACCCACATGAGCTAGAGGTAAAACCAATAAGTGCCAAGCTCATATTTAGTTGGATGGTGGAATTATAAGGTGGTGACAAGAAAGGTGGTGGAGTTGATTAAAAGATATGCCCCCAACTCAACTTGGGCATTAAACAATATATCAAGAACCAAATACAATATCAAGAGGCAAATACAATTTACAATGCATATGAGAGAAGAACCAAACAGAAAGGGTTTTATATGATGCTCAAATGCAAGGTGGCATGATGACATGAGCATGATATATTTATGATGCAACAATTATATATTTGAAGTAGCCATTATATAGACTAGGCTAGTAGCATTGCAATTGTTAGACAATTGGGATGCTACATACAGTAAGGATTCTGATGGAAAAGGTGCTGTTTGGAGGCAAAATTCGCGAAGATCAGAAAATCCGGGAAAATATACGGAAAATCCTATTTTTCCAGAAGACGAAGGAAGCTAGAAGGGGGGCTGCAGATGGGCCACAGGGGGCCCACACCACCCCCTGGCGCGGGCTAGCCTAGGCCACGCCACCAGGTGGTGTGGCCGCCCTGGTCCACCCATGGCACTCCCCTCTGGCATATATTATCCTCCCGAAACCCTAAGACTCGGGGGGCGACCACAGAAAGATTCCGCCGCTTCAGCGGGGCGGAAAACACCGAGAGAGAAAGATCTCTCCGGTAGACAGATTTCTGCCGGGGGAATTCCTTCCCGGAGAGGGGAGATCGTCGCCATCAACACCACCATCAAGCTGGACTTCATCGGGATCATCATCATCATCATCACCACCATCATCATCATCAGCACCCTCACCACCATCTCCATATTGCTGTAACAATTGCGTTGAATCTTGCATAGTTCATAGGGGAAACTTTCCCGGTGTTGATTACTCTTTGTAGTTGATGCTATTAAGTGAACCATTGAATTATTGTTTATGTTCAGATTGTTTTACATCATTATTCCATCTCTGATCATGATCCATATGATGTCTTGTGAGTAGTTCATTTTGTTCTTGAGGACATGGAAGAAGTCATGTTGTTAGTAGTGGAGTTGTGTTGAGAAAGATTCAATAGTTTGATATTTAAGTTGTGGTGTACTTCTTCTAGTGGTGTCATGTGAACGTCGACTACATGACAATTCACCTATATGGGCCTAGGGGAATGCATTGTGTATTTGGCTACTAATCGTAGGGGTTGCCGGAGTGACAGAAACCTGAACCCTTGTTAGGAAACCATTGCACAAGGGACGTCAGGGTCTTAGAGTTTAAAGCTGTGGTTAGGTTTCTACCTTAATTACTTTCTTATACTTACGGATGTTTGCAAGGGGTATAATCACAAGTATGTATTAGTCCTAGGAAGGTCGATACATTAGCACAGGTTCACCCACACAACACTTAGCAAGCTAAAGAAGATTAATCAACTATATGAAGCGAAAGCACTTGACAGTCTTCCCATGTGTCCTCGAGAACGTTTGGTCATCTTAAGTAATACAACCGGCTTGTCCTTTGCTGCATAAAGGATTAGGCCACTTGCTGCATTTATTCCTACTGTCTTTTATTTACTCGTACTTCGTTTACTTTCTTTATCAAAAACCCCTAAAAATCCATTTGCTAAGTATTTGTAGAGAATTCCTGATCCATACCACTAGCCAGCAACTTCTGCTCCTCGTTGGGTTCGACACTCTTACTTATCGAAAATACTGCGATACACCCCCTATACTTGTGGGTCATCAAGACTATTTTCTGGCGCCATTGCCGGGGAGTGAAGCGCTATTGGAGAGTGGAACTGGTAAAGGAAACTTCTACTATGAGTATTGTTTACTTCTGTTAGTTGCTTTATTTTCGTTATGGATAATTCGCTGAGTTTCTTATTTGGTAAAGCTACTACCACTGCTAAGGTAGTAGATGAACCACCACCTACTGAGAATGATGCTTTTAAAATACCTACAAGAATTATTGATCGTGTTATGGATAACTACTATGTTGGGGATGGAACTGTCCATCCCGGTGATCATTTACTCTTTATACACGAATTATGCGGGTTGTTCAAGTGTGCAGGTATTACTACAGATCGAGTTAAGAAGAATTTATTCTCATTATCACTAAAAGGAAGAGCTGAGGAATGGTATAAGCTGCTGAAGAATGGTCAAGCTCTGGAATGGGAGGAAATAGTGCCTCTCTTTTATTCAAAGTTTTATCCTCCTAGTGAGATTCATAAAGATCGGAATCAAATATACAACTTTTGGCCTCTTGATGGAGCGAGTATAGCCCAAGCTTGGGGGAGATTGAAGTTACTAATGCTCAAATGTCCCATTCATGAGCTCCCCAACAATATTATTATCAATAACTTTTATGCAAGGCTTTCTCTTCATGATAAGGATTTATTGGATGCTTCTTGTGCTGGATCATTCACTCGCATGGAAGAAGAAGCTAAATGGGATCTTCTGGACCGTATTCAAGACAATGCTGAATCTTGGGAGAATGACAAAGGTATAAAGTCAGGTATAAATTATGATTATGAATGCATTGAATCTTTTATGGGAACTGATGACTTTCAAAATATTCAAAATGCTTATGGTCTAGACTCTCAAGCTATTGCTTCTTATTTTAAGGCTTTGGCTTCCTATATTGAAGTGCCTAAAAAGAAGTGGAATAAGTATCATGAACCTTATAAAGATGTTGCTAAGAGTGTTCCTGCAAGAAACACTAAAATTTATACTACTAATCATGTTTTACCTGAACCTTATATTGAGAAAATGCCTTTCCCAGTTAAGATAAAGGAACATGCTATGATATCTAGTATGGTTAATGAAAGTATGAATGAAGCTATTGAACCTGATAAACAAATGGTTGATGAACCTATAATAGCAAATGTGAAAGACTTTGTTACTAAATATGAAGAAGAGGTACACACTATCCTTTGTAAGGATACCTCTAATATTGTTTCACATAATAGTGTTATGAGAGCTAGTATTCCCGTCTTTTCTGTTAGAATAAGTGATCATTGCTATGATGGTTCTTGTGATAGCTATATTGTTAAGTTTATGCATGATACTGAAAGTTATTATGAGAGAGGGAAAAGTGTTCTTATGTATCACAATAATATCAAGTTTCCTCGTTTTATGCTAAAAGCTTTTATGTTGCACTTGTTTTGCCTTCTTATGCAAGAAGCCTCTGGTTTCAACAACTTGTTTGTTTACAAAATTCCCTTGCATAGGAAGTGGGTTAGACTTAAATGTGTGTATTTTTGCTTCTTAATGCTCTCTTTCACTTCAATTCATATTCCTGAGTGAGCATCTCCAAAATTATCATGCCCATCTGAATGGCTATAAAGAAAGAGCTTTTTGGGAGACAACCCAATTTGTTTTTGCTTTCAGTTTGTTATTGCTTCTTTGAGTCTTGGAAGTTATTACTTCGGTAATAACCGCTTCTTATCCGTTTTGTTTGGTTTTTGTGTCAAGATCAACCTCTAATGAGAGAGAAGTAATATTTGGGGAAGTTGCTGTCCCGAAACAGATTTTTTGTGCTTCACCGTAAAAATCCGTGAGAGATCTCTGTATATCGGATTGAGCTATAATTTTTTTGCTTCTGTCCCAGGTTGTTATTTAAATTTCGTTAGTTTTGAACTTTTTGATTTGAGCAACAGAAGATTTTCGAAAAAATTGATATTTACCTGCTGATCTGTTTGGACAGAATTTGCCACTTTTGCATTTGCTTCTTTATTCGATTTCCTTTTTGAATTCTTTTTGGGTTTTCGGAAGGAGTTGCTTCAATAGCTTATGTTTTTATGGTTTACAGTTGAAGTTGGACTCAAAAGGTTTTATCACTTCATATATACTAATGTTGCTAATGAGAACTGTGTGGAGTTTTGTGAGAAAGAAATTTCTAGGTAATGGAGATAATGGTGTAATAAGAAAGAGAAGGGTTTTATGACTCAAGTAATAAGTGTTATGAAGATGAAGATACTGATGATTATTCAAGTGATGCCTCCGGAAGAATCTACTAGATACCAAATTCATAGACCTGCAGAGTCTGTTTTCAAATAGGTAACAGTTCTAGTAAGAAAAGTTCCGCGAAAATACAATCCAACTATATTTTTGCAGTTTTCAGTTAATAAGGAAAGCTACGAAGCGAAAGAGGGACGGAAACGGAGCCACGAGGGCTCACACCACCCTGTGGCGTGGGCCCTCCCCTGGCTGCACCACCAGGTGGTGAGACCACCCCGGACTCCGCCTCCGACTCGTTTTCTCCCAGTACTTTCCTTTTGATATGAAACTTCGTAATATATAACCCCCCGGATCCCCCGAGGTTCGTATATCATGTTTTCGTCATGTTTTTGTTTCGATCTGTTTCTGCTAGGACATACTCTTTGAAAGTTTAGAAGCACAATGGTGTCTACCAAGGATAAAGGGAAGGAGCCTATGGAGGAGGATCTCCAAGACCCCAAGCAGGGGCTGGTACCTTTAGTCTCTTGCCCTGCATCAACGGAAGCCCTACGAGTCACTAAAGAGTTCTGCGATAAGTACCGAGACTTGAAGAGGAAGGTGGACATGCTTCAATGGGAGAATAATAGGCTTCACAAGATGTTGGAAGATTTCCTCACGCCAACTAAGAAAATATTACCACCACCACCAAAGGAGTAATTCGTCATCAGGTTTGGCATCCCCTTGGTTTGTTCCAAGCTTGGGGGAGTGCCGCAGTATCACATCACTATCTTCTATCTTTTTACCTTATTAATAGAGTCATATCATGAATAGAGAAGTTATTATGTAGGATGGTTTGCATTATGGAAGTGTCCCCTCTCTCGTTAGATATGTATCCCTTGGTGTGAGTTGCCGTTATGGAATATTAATGAGAAGTTCTATCATTCACTCTTTTTCATAGCTTGTATTAGTTTTCAATTCGTGGTTATATGATTGATCTTTTTGTTATTATTGGTATCACTTTGGGATCATTAAGTTAATTTAGTTGGTTTTGGAAAACCTGGCTCGGTCAGTAGCAGCACTATTTTTGAGAGTTGAATGAAAAATATAAAAGTACTCTAAAGAAAAATAATTTCATCATCTTTCTTTCTTGATTTGCTCATAAGTTTAGTATTCTATAGTTAAGATCTTTTGTGCTTCCAAGGAAGATTGCATGTTTGTTTTTATCACTTGTATGTTTGTTTGTTTCCTTCAACTCTTGTACTTGCTACCCAGCCTTGCTAGCCAAAAACTTGTACTGAGAGGAAATTCTTCTCGTGCATCCACTCCTTCAAACCAAAACCCACGCCATTTGTGTCCATGATACCTACCTAGTAGCATTATTGCTATTCCAAGTAAATTCTTGTTTTATCTACCTCCCAAATTAAACTTGTTATGTGAAAATTAGTGATTAAAGCTCTCACGAACTTGATGGCACACTTTATTTTCTTGCACTTAATAAACTTGAACCATTGTGCCCATCTATGTTGCGTATATGCTTGCGCTTTATAAGTTGTGAATTACCAGAACCATGTTGTCATGGGGAACGCTTTCAACATTGCACTGGTACTTTGTACCTAGTTGATATCATGTTCCTTTGTCTATGGATGTCGTCGGTGTGAAATGAAAGGGGAGCTTGTAAGTCCATGGAGTTATGCATGTGTGTTAGAGAAACGCCTGGGCCGCTGGTCTAATCCATGCTGACATGGTGGAAACCTGCAGCGTAACCATAACGAGCATCTATGAAGCATTCTTCTTATAAAAAAAGAGATATATATTGAGAAAAAAGAGAAAAGGAAAAAAAAAGAGATTATGAAAAGAGGAAAGAGAGAAAAAAGCACCATATTCCCATGGTAAATAAGAAGATTGCTGAGATGCTTATTGTCTGCTTGCCTTGTCATTTTGATATGGGGATTCTTCCGTATCATCGGGCAAGGGGTACCTTGTTGGCGGTTCTCTATGATACACATATGCTTAGGATGACAAGAACTTACCGGTGACTAAACTTGAGTAGCATGAGGAGCGGCCCTCGTATTCAAGGGACATGAGATTCTCAATTTACAACTTGTCAATGCATATCCTCATATTTGATCATTTTAACCTTAATCACCTAAAGATGCCTATGATAGGGGCAATGAGAGCTGAAAGCTAGTAAGTACCACAATTTTTGGGACCTCTTTATGAGACTTGCAATCCCTGCTTCCCTCTGCGAAGGGCCTTTCTTTTACTTTGTAGTTGAGTTAATAAACCTATTCCCTTCTATCTCAGCAAATATTTTGAGTTGTTGTGTTTCATTTAATCATATGATGATTTATTCAATCATGTTTCGTATGTTCCTTGTTTTGTACATTGCTCTTATCTTGGTGTTTACTACTTTGAAAGCTATCATTGAAAACCAGTTATTTGTGAACTACAGCAAATTATCAACTATTCTTCGACCAAGAGCTAAGTTTGCCATTACCAATTATGATTTAATTTATGTATCTTTATTGTGTTTCCTTTACTTATTGCAAGTTGAGTTATATAATTGTGAGTTGTCTTCTATTATGATCTATGTATTTGTTGAATGTGATGCTTCTTGTCCGTATTCTTTTATCGACTCTTCACTCCATAAACCCGAGGTCATGTTTATTGAGCTCAGTTTCGCTTGAGGACAAGCGAAGTCTAAGCTTGGGGGGAGTTGATTCGTCCATTTTGCATCACTATTCTATGTCATAATTCACTATTATTCATTGAGATATTTTGTATTGAGAGGTGATACTTATGTTATTTCATCTGTTTTTGCATGGTTGATGACTTTTGGAGCATGGACCGCTGCAGTCAGGATTCTGATGGAAAAGGTGCTGTTTGGAGGCAAAATTCGCGAAGATCAGAAAATCCGGAAAAATATATGGAAAATCCTATTTTTCCAGAAGACGAAGGAAGCTAGAAGGGGGGCTGGAGATGGGCCACAGGGGCCCACACCACCCCCTGGAACGGGCCAGCCTAGGCCGCGCCACCAGGTGGTGTGGCCGCCCTGGTCCACCCCAGGCACTCCCCTCTGGCGTATATTATCCTCCCGAAACCCTAAGACTCGGGGGGCGACCACAGAAAGATTCCGCCGCCTCTGCGGGGCGGAAAACACCGAGAGAGAAAGATCTCTCCGGCAGACAGATTTCTGCCGGGGGAATTCCTTCCCGAAGAGGGGAGATCATCGCCATCAACACCACCATCAAGCTGGACTTCATCTGGATCATCATCATCATCATCACCACCACCATCATCATCAGCAACCTCACCACCATCTCCATATTGCTATAACAATTGCGTTGAATCTTGCATAGTTCATAGGGGAAACTTTTCCGGTGTTGACTACTCTTTGTATTTGATGCTATTGAGTGAACCGTTGAATTATTGTTTATGTTCAGATTGTTATACATCATTATTCCATCTCTGATCATGATCCATATGATGTCTTGTGAGTAGTTCATTTTGTTCTTGAGGACATGGGAGAAGTCATGTTATTAGTAGTGGAGTTGTGTTGAGAAAGATTCAATAGTTTGATATTTAAGTTGTGGTGTACTTCTTCTAGTGGTGTCATGTGAACGTCGACTACATGACACTTCACCTATATGGGCCTAGGGGAATGCATTGTGTATTTGGCTACTAATCGTAGGGGTTGCCGGAGTGACAGAAACCTGAGCCCCCGTTAGAAAACCATTACACAATGGACGTAAGGGTCTTAGAGTTTAAAGTTGTGGTTAGGTTTCTACCTTAATTACTTTCTTGTACTTACGGATGTTTGCAAGGGGTATAATCACAAGTATGTATTAGTCCTAGGAAGGTCGGTACATTAGCACAGGTTCACCCACACAACACTTAGCAAGCTAAAGAAGATTAATCAACTATATGAAGCGAAAGCACTTGATAGTCTTCCTATGTGTCCTCGTGAACGTTTGGTCATCTTAAGTAATACAACCGGCTTGTTCTTTGCTGCATAAAGGATTGGGCCACTTGCTGCATTTATTCCTATTGTCTTTTATTTACTCGTACTTCGTTTACTTGCTTTATCAAAAATCCCTAAAAATCCGTTTGCTAAGTATTTGCAGAGAATTCCTGATCCATACCACTAGCCAGCACCTTCTGCCCCTCGTTGGGTTCGACACTCTTACTTATCGAAAATACTGCGATACACCCCCTATACTTGTGGGTCATCAGGTTGCATGGACCGACTCCCTCCATGGTGCATTCACCATCGCGTCAGTGATCGGTTTTGGGAGGGGGACTTTGAGGGCGTGGTGAGGCTTAACCTAGTCACCCGTGAGGGTTGCGAGGGGGACTCGAGGCTTTGAATTTTTTTGGAAAGGGTGGTCATGTGCATAATGGGGGTGGAGTAGTCCGAGCTAGCGGGCGGGCGGTATCACAATATGCGAGGAAGGGGATCGGTGTAACTCACATTGGCAGGACGATCCACTGTACGTTGGACCTCACGCGTCAATAAATCTAGATCGATGAATATTGTATACGTAGTGGAGTTCTCCATACTACTCCACCATGGGAAATCATAGAATATCTGGAACCCTATTCATATTCTGCTCTAGGAGCAATAAATGGCACAGGTCCGGCAGCATGCATTGAGTACGAGTGCACTATAACACGATGAGTCTAGAGTCTTCTTAGAATTCACTCCACTGTGATTTGTGTTCTGTCGAATCTTTGTATGCAGTACCTTGCATGTATCTTTTCGTTATACCTGCACCAGTGTGCAAATGGTCAAATACCACACCCACGCACGCGTAAGAACAATACACCTGTTGTTTCATTGTGCAGCATTGCTTTGAAGCTATAACTAAGAGAATATTTGCCCAACTAGACATGAGTCTTAACACTGCACAACATGAGAGTCTTACAAAAAGATTCTCAGAGCATCTCCAAGAGTCTTCCTATATTTGCCCACAATTGCTATTTTAGCAATTTGGCTCAAAAACACTGCTCCAGCAGCATTGCTAAAAGGGGTCTACTACCAAAAAAAAATAAGACGCTGAGTATATTTGGCCTCCCACTTGGTATAGTATTTACCAATCCAACATACCACTTCCTATCCTATCCTAAACTATAGAGATCAGGTTTTAGTGGCCCCTTCCTCCCCTTTGTCCCGTTGACAAGTGGGACCAACCTTGTAGACCATTCGTAATGTACAAGTGTGTGCTGCATAGTGTATGTGCATGCTAGTGTGCGTGCACACGTTCTAATATGTGCTGCATATGCTATCATTTGTGTGGCTATGTGTACATGTGTACATGTATTTGTACATGTCTGTGTATGTGTGTGTTGTGTGCGGCCATGTACATATATACGTGTAGCTGTTTGCGCGTGTGTATGATGTGTGAGTGGCCAAGTATATGTAGGTGTGTACATATATATTTATATATACATGCCATGTTTTATTATGAGTATATGTATGAGAGCGAGTTGTTCTACAAACATATACATATATATGTGCTATTGTGTTGTATGTATGACATACTCGCCCCACCCGTTAACACACACAAAAAAACATTACGATTACTATATCTTATCTCATCTTATATTACCACTACATAGTGTACAAATAACTTTGAATATTGACCGTTGGATCAAGACTCGCAAATCCCAACATTTCCAGCCGTTTGATTTTCTTTTCCATTCTAGCATATAGAAGATTTTGTTGATAGTCTTCATCACAATGAATGCTATGCACAAACCTCAAAACATGCTTCTCCATCAATCTAGAATCTTCTCCCTCGTTTCTCTAGACCATGTTACCAAAATTTTCAAGTTTTATATAGCTAATAATCGTTGACTTCTACATGATATACAAAGTATAAGAACCAAATATGCACCCATACTTTCTAGATGTTGATCAAATTTATATTTTTTCTGCTTTACCTATTATAATTTTATATAGCGATGGTATGTTAGATGTCTATTATCTGAGTCTCACGTGCAGGGCACGTGCAACTTACTAGTATTATATGAAGGCTAGCAAAGCATAATTTTTTTTGGGATTGCTAAACCTTCTCTTTCCTCTTCCTATAGCTAGTTTTTAGCAATCCAAAATAGCAGCGATGTTGGATATGCTCTCATGGATAAGGGCATCCGCAATGTGCAAAAAAGCACACCTTAAGGCCTATGTGGCATTTCCTAAGGTTCACCTTATACGCTGTAGAGAAAATAAACATGTCTTTAAGCCTTGTACTAGACCTAGGCCATCCGTAATGTATCGTATCTTATCTTACCACTATATAGTGTATGAATAACTTTGCATATTGACCGTTGGATCAAGACTCACCAATCCTAACATTTCCAGCCGTTGGATCTTCTTTTCTATTCTAGCATCTAGAAGATTCTATTCATAGTCTTCATCACAATGAATGTTATGCACAAACCTCAAAACACACTTCTCCATCATTCTAGAATCTTTTCCCTTGTTTCTCTGGACCATGTTACCAAAATTTTCAAGTTTTAGATAGCTAATAATCATTGACTTCTACATGATATACAAAGTACAAGAAAATATATACATGCATACTTCATAGATGTTGATCAAATTTATAATTTCTTCTATTTTACCTATTTATAATTTTATATAGTGATGATAGGTAGGCCAAGACGGGACCAACCGGCCGGCTCCAAGGTGCACATGCCGTCTAGACCCAGATCAAGGAACCAAAGCCGGGTGGAATCCCCACCCGGTCCGCATTCAAGTTTCCCCGGCTGGCCCGTCTAGCCGGGTAGCCAGAAGAACCAGCTGGGAGGCCGCTCCTAGCTGGCCGCCTCGGATCCGCTGGCCATGGTACAGTGGGGGTGACGCTCCTTGCTGGGCGCACCTTTGACCGGACAGGGTGGCTGGCCTGGCTGACGCTACTTTGACCAAAGCTGGAGGCTAACGAGCAAAGCAAGGGCTGACGAGGAAAGCTCCAGCTTACGCATAAAGAACCGACTGATGGATAAAGAGCCGAATGACGAGTAAAGCAGGGGCGTTGGACACTATAGCATGGTCCTCCCCTGTACTAGAGGCTTGACTGGACCCGGGCCTACCGTTTGGCCCTATCCAACCGGCCCACATTGTAAGGCCTAAATCCAAACAGTAAACCCTAGAACCCACCTTGTAAACTACCTCCTCGACCTGTATATAAGGGAGGGTAGTGCTAGGGTTCTAGGTAGACACAAGAGGAAGGACTTAGACAATTTCAAGCAATAAGTAGCTAAGGAAACAACTTAAGGAGCATCTGTATTAGGCATTCGTCCCCTTTGATAGTAGATCCTTGCAGGAGTAGGAGTTTTACCTCGCCAAGAGGGCTACGAACCTGGGTACATCGCTGTGTTTGTAGTATCTGTGCCTAACCCGTTGCAAGTACCCACCGATAGCATCCTGATTGTCCCCTTCAAGCCATCCCCGATGGTACTGCCGTGTTCCACACCATGACAGCTGGCGCCCACCGTGGGGCACAACGTTTCGGCTGGGATCATCTTTCGCATGGGACTTCCACTCGTTGCTGGTGAGCGAGTCGCCTCCGGCCTCATCCTCACTCTTGGCTCCTTCGACTGCGTCCTCGACAACGCGTCCTACTTTGCTGGGGGATTTTCCCAAGCGGGGGCTCCATCATGCACTTCGGCGAGCACCGCGTCTATGTCGCCACCATCCCTGAGGCCTTCCCTCGCGAGGTCGTCACCATCTTTAGCGCGCCCCCTGGTTTCTCCACCTCACGCATCACCAGCGGCAGCGTTGAGGTCATGATGGCAGGCTCAGTGGAGAACAGTTGCCCACCTCGGGAGCACAACATGGACGGTCACGCCACTAACTCAGGCCTCCCGAACCAGGACCTGATCAACGCGTCCATCGAGCACCTCAGCAACCCCATCACCCCCATCGAGGCGGATCCATCCGTAGCTGCAACAACCCTGGAGACTACCCATCAGAACCTTCTGGAGGAAGCTGGCAAGGTGGCGGCCGCCCAACGATGGATGAACGCCACCATGTGGGAGTACAACATCATGCACGGATTCACGCGCTTGCCTGGAACCAGCTGCCTGGCCCAGCCGCAAGGCCGAAACCTCGGTTCGGACATGGATCGTGTCGTTGATCCGCGTACGCCCGCGATGCAGCTGGTCTACAGCACTCCCGCCAAGAACATGAGGGCCACGGAGGCGGCAGTAGCAGAGCTAAGCCACCTGGAGGGCGAGGAATTGCTCCGTCAGCAGGCACGTGTCCAGCTCCTTGTGGTCACAGCAAACAAGCAGCAGGACGAGGCAGAACTAAGCATGGTCGGCAACAACAGAACCCAACCGGCTCGCCGAATGGCGGATCCGGCTGCAGGTGGCAGCAAGGCATCTTTCCCAAATGGAGCAAGGAAAAACAACCGCCCACACGGTGGATCTGCAGGCCGTGGGCACAACGCCCATGACGCGGCTGCTGTTACCAGCAAAAATCACAAGCCGGCCGATGAAGCTGGAAAAGGCCAAGCGCTCCCCAAGTCCCGCCTATCTGGCTGGTGGATGAACAGCTGGACGCGCGCACGCGAATCGACCTGCTGGTCCAATCACGCGCGCTGGAGGAAGAAAGTCCAGCCGGTCCAAGATGCTTCGGACCGTGCATCCGGAATGAACCGTTTCCAAAGGGATTTTTGCTCCCAAGGGATACGCCAAAGTACAACGGCTCGGTCAAGCTGGAGGACTGGCTGGTGAACTACACCACCGCCGTAGGCATCACCAACGGCAACCGCCGAGTAGCAGTACGCTACGCCCCTCCCATGCTCCTCGACTCAGCCAGGACGTGGCTCAATAGCCTCCCCGACAACAGCATCAACGCTTGGATCGATTTCGAGCAGGCGTTCGTCCGCAACTTCACCGACACCTACAAGCACCTAGGCTACCCTGACGAGCTCGCCCTTTGCATAAAGGGCCCGGATGAATCCGATCGCTCCAACATCACCCGATGGACAAGCATGCACAACTCCTGTGAGGGGGTACGTGAACACCAGGCGGTTGATTTCTTCATCAACGGTTGCAGAGACGACATTATGCTCAAGCATAAGCTCCACTGCGTGGAGCCCACAACCATGGCACAGACCATGGCCATCGCGGACAAGTACGCCACGGCCGATGCAGCAATGAAAAGATCCATCCGAGTGGATGACCAAGGGCAAATAATCGTCGACGTTGCCATAGATCGGCGCCGGCCGAAAGGGAATGGCCAAAATTCTAGGCGACACGACAACCGCCATGGCAAGAGAAAGGACGACCAGCCAGATAACCAATTCGGTTCCAGGCAGGTGGCGGCGGTGTAGGAAGATCCGGCTGCAGGCGGAAGCCAGAGACAGAAGCCCGATGACCGGCCTCCGAGGCCCAAGTACACCATCGAGTCGATGCTTGATGGGCCATGCAAGTTCCATAGCGAAGGAAACAAGCCAGCTACACATACCACATGCCAGTGCACCTGGACGAAGAAGATGGCGGAGATTGCCGGTGCACCGGCTGGACAGGCACCACCTCCCCCAGCCGGCAGGCCGCCAGGAGATCGTAACAACCAGCGTCGAAGGGAAGATAATGATAACAACTACCCTCGCTAGGTGTAAAACTACCACATCTTCACCACGGAGCCGGAGACCAAGCACAACAAGAGGCGCCACATGGCGGAAGTGAACGCAATCGTTCCTCCCATTCCCCAGCACCTCAACTAGTCGGAGCAAGAAGTTGCATGGAGCCGGAAGGACCAGCCAGCTGAGCTGCCTCACACAGGCACCTACGTGATGGTTTTGGATCCTATTATTGTCTCCCAGAAGCATTCCTGCAGATTCTCCCGCATCCTCGTAGACGAAGGGAGCAGCATCAACCTCCTGTACGGCAGCTCGCTCGGCCGGCTCGGTATCAGTGAGTCGCAGCTGGATCCGTCAAGCACCTCCTTCCACGGAGCCGTCCCACGCCCGTCGCACTCCCCCATCGAAAAGATCCGTCTGGACATCATCTTCGGCATGGAGGACAACTTCCTCCGCGAGCCCATTTGGTTCGAGGTGGTCAACCTCTGCAGCGCGTACCCCGCAATCCTGATGCGCCCAACGCTCACCAAGTTCATGGCGATGCCACATTACGCGTACCTTAAGATGAAGCTACCAGGGCCCAAGGGCATCATCACCATGGCTGGTTGCTACAGACAGTCTGTGGAGTGCGCCATAGACGGGTCCAAGATAGCGGAAGCCATGATCATCGCGGAAGAAAAATGCATAATCCTGCAGAACATGGCGGCCCTGCAGAAGGACATGCCGGCTGGCGAACCCAAGCCGGCTAGCGAACCCAAGCCGGCTGGCGAACCTAAGCCGGCCGGAGAGGCGCAGTTCAAGCCATCCAAGGGCACGAGAAAGATCTTGCTGAATGAGACCGAGTCACACAAGTTCGTCCTAGTCGGAGACGGCCTTGATAGCAAATAGGAAAGCGCGCTCGTCGACTTCCTCCATGAGAATCGGGATATCTTCGCATGGTCCCCCAAGGACATGCCAGGTGTTCCGAGGGAGCTCGTCGAGCACTCTTTACATGTCAGGCCGGACGCAAAGCCGGTCAAGCAGTCACTACGCCGCTTCGTGGAAGAAAAAAGAAGAACAATTGGGGAGGAAATCACCCGGCCGCTAGCAGCCAGATTCATCATGGAGGTTTTCCACCAGGAATGGCTGGCAAACACCGTACTCGTGCTAAAGAAGAACAAGACTTGTTGCATGTGTATTGACTACACCAGTCTGAACAAAGCATGCCCCAAAGATCCATTCGCCCTGCCAAGGATAGACCAAGTGATCGATTCCACGGCCGGCTGCAAGCTGTTGTCATTTCTGGACGCATATTCCGGCTACCACCAGATCCGGCTGAACCCCGCTGATCAAATAAAGACATCATTCATCACTCCTTACGGAGCCTACTGCTACACCACAATGCCGTTCGGACTGAATAACGCTCGAGCAACATACCAACGCTGCATGCAGAAATGCTTGGAGACTCAGATCGGCAGAAACATACATGCCTACGTTGATGACGTGGTGGTCAAGACCAAGGAGAGCCAGACACTCCTTGAAGATCTGAAGGAAACAGTCACCAACCTTCGTCGGTTCCAGATGAAGCTGAACCCAGAGAAGTGCGTGTTTGGCATCCCAGCCGGCCAGCTCCTCGGTTTTCTCGTATCCGAGCAAGGAATCGAGGTGAACCCGGAGAAGATCGGCGCAATTGAGTGCATGCAGCCTCCCAAGAACTTGTGAGATGTCCAGAAGTTCACCGGATGCCTGGCCTCCCTCAGCCGGTTCGTCAGCTGGCTGGGCGAGAAAGCACTCCCACTATACCAACTCATGAAGAAGACGGACAAATTCATCTGGACAGCATAGGCGGATGAAGCCTTCCGCGACCTCAAGCGCATGCTTACCTCACCACCTATTCTGGCAGCGCCAGCAGCAAAGGAACCCATGTTGATGTACATCACAACAACAAACAGGGTTGTCAATGTGGTGCTGGTAGTGGAGAGGCCGGAAGAAGGAAAGGCACAACCGGTGCAACGACCGGTGTACTACCTAAGTGAGGTACTCTCGCTCTCGAAGCAGAATTAGCCTCATTACCAGAAGCTGGTGTACGACATGTACATGGCCGCCAAGAAATTGAAGCACTACTTCCAAGAACATTCCATGCGGGTGGTGGCGCTAGCGCCGCTCTCGGAAATCATCGGCAACAGAGACGCCACAGGCCGGGTGGCAAAATGGGCCATAGATCTCGCTGCCCACAACATACAGTATGATCCAAGAACGGCGATCAAGTCTCAGGCCTTGGTAGAGTTCCTCATTGATTGGGCAGAAATGCAGTACCTGTCGCCTTGCCCTGACTCTACGCATTGGAAGCTGCATTTCGACGGCTCCAAGATGTAGGGCTCGGAGCCGGAGCGGTCATCACCTCTCCAAAAGGAGACCGACTGGAATACGTGCAACAGATCCACTTCCGTGTGTCCAACAACGTCGCTGAGTATGAGGCGCTTGTCCATGACCTCAAGATGGCAAAGGAAATAGGCATCCGACGCATCCTATGCTTCGGCGACTCTGATCTGGTGGTGCAGCAAGTATCGGGCGATTGGGACGCCAGAGATTCGAACATGGCTTTATACCGTTTCTTCGTACAGCAGCGATGTGCCTGTTTCAAAGGATGCGAGTTTCATTATGTTCCTAGGGCAAATAATGAGGCCGCGGACACGCTCGCCTGCATCGGGTCAACAAGAAAAGAAATTCCGCCTGGAGTCTCCCTTGAGCACCTACGCAAGCCATCAATCATGCCGTCTCCCGAATCCGACTCCATAATGTTGGATGCGGACCCGGGGACTGCTG
The DNA here is from genome assembly GCA_916181665.1 of Avena sativa. Classification (NCBI taxonomy): domain Eukaryota; kingdom Viridiplantae; phylum Streptophyta; class Magnoliopsida; order Poales; family Poaceae; genus Avena; species Avena sativa. The sequence continues at coordinate 532,421,085 of OV702289.1, read as the reverse complement.
GCTCCAGGACCTCTGTGACGGCTTCACCGCACCCGGGGACTGCTTCGCCGCACTCGGGGACTGCCGGCTCCAAGACCTCCACGACGGCTTCACCGCACCCGAGGACTGCCGGCTCCAAGACCTCCACGACGGCCTCACCACACCCAGGGACTGCTTCGTCGCACCCGGGGACTGCCGGCTCCAAGATCCCCGTGACGGCTTCGCCGCACCCGGAAGTGCCACCTCCAGCCTAGAGGCTGCTGGCTCCGCTGCTCCACCCGGTCAACCTCCGGACGAGTCCGACCCGGTCATCCAAGTAGAAGTGAATCTGCTGATGCAGGCGGTGTGCACCATCCGGGAAACCCCAACATGGATTTCCTAGCCAGATGAGAGCTGCCCGAGGAAGAAGTAGAGGCAAGGCAGGTGAAGCGCCGAGCCAGTGCATACACCATCATCAACAACAAGCTCTATAAGCGCAGCGTTGGCGGCATTTATCAGTGATGTGTGAGCCAAGAGGACGGAATCCGGCTGCTGGTCGACATCCACCAGGGCGAATGTGGACACCACGTGTCGTTGTGGGCCATAGTGGCAAAGGCATTCCACCATGGGTTCTACTGGCCCACGACATTGGAAGATGATGAGAATATCGTCAAAGCATGCAACGGTTGTCAGCATTTCAGTCAGTAGAAGCACACTCCGTCTGCAGCACTCAAGACAATTCCCATCACCTGGTCGTTTGCCATCTGGGGGCTGGACATGGTTGGCCCTTTCAAAACAGCCCGATCCGGCATGACACACTTGCTGGTGCCAGTGGACAAGTTCACTAAGTGGATAGAGGCAAAGCCAATAAAGAAGCTGGATGGGCCAACGGTGGTCAAGTTCTTCACAGACATAATCACATGATTTGGCTACCCCAACAACATAATAACCGACAATGGCAGAAATTTCTCCAAGGGAGCTTTCACACGATTCTGCGGAGATAAGGGCATCCGCCTAGACCTTGCATCTGTGGCACACCCCTAGTCCAACAGGCAGTGTGAGAGAGCAAATGGCCTAGTCCTAGCCGGAATCAAGCCCCGGCTGATCGAACCACTAATGCGATCCCCCGGCTGCTGAATTGAGGAGCTGCCGACTGTACTCTGGAGCCTTCGCACCATGACAAACCGGTCCACTAGCTACACTCCTTTCTTCCTCGTCTACAGGGCAAAGGCGGTTTTGTCCACTGACATCGAGTTCGACACACCCCGCAAACTTCTCTACAGAGAACAGCAAGCCAAAGAAGCACGGGAAGACAGCGTCGATCTCCTAGAAGAAGCACGCGAGCTGGCCTTGTCCAGATCCGCCATCTACCAGCAAAACTTGCGCCGCTACCACGCCAGCTGGATCCATAGAGTCTCGTTACGCGAGGGCGACCTGGTGCTAAGGCTAGTTCAAGACACCAAGGGGATGCACAAGCTATCTCCGCCTTGGGAGGGCCCATTCATCATCAGCCGGGCACTACAGAACTACTCATACTACCTCATCGACGCCCGCAAGCCGGAAAAGAACAAGATGGATGGCTCAGGTGAAGAAACTGAACGCCCATGGAACGCGAGCCTGCTTCGCCCATTTTACATTTGAATAAGAAGTGTATGTATCTTACCTTTATGTAATGAACAAGCATGGGAGCCTCGACACAGTCTCGGGGACTCCGCAATAAATAAGCAAGTCATGCTGCACAAATTGGTTTTCTGGCTCCATTACTCTATCCCCGGAGCCGGCGATCCGTATGGGGGACTCACCGGATGGCCTAGGCGGCTGCGCAACCCACGCGGTAAAATACTATAACCGGTTCCTAAGGCTTCCTCTTCGGTTCTGGCTGTAGACCGCATGCCGGCTGACAGATCCGGCAAGAGAAGAACGCTTAAAGGCCCCTACACGAAAAAGCCACGAGGAAAACAAAAACGTCTGTATGACCCGGTTGCGCTCACTCGCCCAAAGACAATGACCTAAACCCGAAGTATCGTGTAGTACGCCTACTAAGATACGCCTTCGACTCCGGCTAAAAGCCAGCAAGGGAACAACATCAAAACTGGCCAATGCTCACTCAGAAAAGGGCAAAGACGTTGGATTTGCGCGAAACAGCGAAAATTTCAAAACTAGTCAATCTAAGATGACAGTTTGAACTTGCATATGCTTAACCAGGCAAACAACTTGTTTGTTTCTATGTTTGCATGAGCCAAAGTTCAACGACAAACACCCAAGCCGGAGGCAAATAGCTTCCAGGCGGCAGCAGAGCATGTCAAGGAGCTTCGACCCGGCTGTATTCTCCAGCCGTCCTGAACCTCGGGGACTACACCCTGTGGGTGCGCTCACGCGCCCCCACACAGAAACAAGCATGCAGAAAATGCAGAGCAGAAAGTGCAAACACAAGAGCACGAGCAAATATACAGAGGGAGGCGATGCTCCCACAAGATTTCAACAATCAGAACACAGACAATTGTTCACACAGCACAAAGAAAAGACAAGTTTTTCAACCACAAATACTCCCGGCATACCGGGGATCAAGTTCACTTGGGGCAGAAGGGCCGGAGGCATCAGCTGGGGCTTGGCTGCCCGAGGCGATGTCTGTCAAAGCGGTCTACGGCGCAGCCAGAACATCAGTGCGTGGCGCATCCGGGATGTGATAGAACCGCTCCGTGCCAGCCGGGTCACTGAAGTCCCTGTCCAGCGCAATGAAGCTCCCGATCGTCATGCCATAGGAGCGGATGTCAGGAACCTTGGCGCGAAGCTGGTCATAGCTGGTCCCTTGGTGAAATCCGTGGGAAAGGCTCCGCAGATCCACATCCAGGTACTAGGACTTCAGTAGCGCCAACACCATCTCCGCGCCGCCACGAGCCGCCCACTACTGGGCCACATTCATGAGGTCTAGAGCGCCCAAAATACGCTCGTCCAAGACATCCATGGTGGCAGGCAGGGCAGCCTCGGGCCAGACGTAGTCAAAGACCTCGAGAGTGGAGGCACGAAGCCGGTTCGCCTCCTCACTGATGACCGTCACCAGCTCCCCCGGGTGGAGATCCCAATCCGGATCCGTCTCGGGAATCCGGCCCAGTGCCTGATCTGTCGCCTCAGGATACTGAGCTGCAGCCAGGAAAATAAACAACAATCAATACTGACTACAAAGGGAAAAACAGAAAAATTGGCTTAAGTTGAGGACACTTACTAACAATGATCTCGGCGATCTGGCAAAGCTCCGATAGCGCCGTTGCCTCCTTGGCCTGGGAAACCTTGAGGGCATCCGCCTGGGTGGCGTAAAGCCCCTCCAGGTTCTTCAGCGCCTCGGCCCGGGTCTCTGCCGTCTTCTTGGCCCTACCAGCCTTGATCTCTATCTGCTGCTGTTGCGCAGTCAGCTGGGCAATGTGGTCCTGGCGGGTCTTGTTGGACTCCTCTAGCCGGGCGACCACCTCCTTCAACTGGGCCACCTTGCGGTTCCAGTCCGCTAGCAGAGCTGTAGGAGGTAACCAATAATCAACAAGAAGCACGAGAAATTGTGCAATCGAGAAGATACGGCAGAGCGAGCAATCTTACGGCCCAGGTCCCGCGAGGTCTTGGCGGGGTCGACAAGATCCCTCTGCACAAACAGAGAAGTGAGAACAAGTTGCATCATAAGACGGTGCACAAGCATCAAGAGGAGCAACAGAACACGTACCTCAACGGAGGCCCCCAATGCCTTGGCTTGGTTGAGCCCCTGCTCCAGTGCCTCCACCAGCTGGCGAGCCTGGCCAACGGTCTAAGGTGCCGCCTCCGACAACTGCGCCAGGAGGGCGTCCAGCGGCGGCGCAGCTCGAGCCGGCGTCCAGCCGGTGACCTGGAGGTCATCTCGCTCATCGGAGCTGCAGAGGGCCCAACCTCCGACCGCGGCACCCTACCGGCTCCTCCACCCGGTAGGCGCTAGAGTCAGCACCCATCGTCGAGCCGGAGGGAGGCACGACCGTGCCGGTGCGCCCAAGCAGAAGCCCCTCGGCAAGCCGGGAGACGGCCCCGGCCTGGTGAAGCGTCACAGGCGCAGCCGGCGGCAGCACCTCCGTCACATCCGCCCCCCAGCCAGCTGAGCAAATGCCGCCTCGGGAGCCGGAGCCGAAGCAGCCTCGGACACCGAAGCCGGGGTGCTCCCCTCTGTTGTAGGCGGAGGGGCGGACGCGATGGCGACGGTCGTGGAGCCGGGCAAGGCCATAGCCTCGCTGCAGAAACATCAGAAATGAGCAACGCAAATACGAGTAAGTCAATGCAAGCACCAAAAGGACAGAAGCACCTACCTGGAAATGCTCGACATGCTGGCCGTGGGACGGGGTTGGCGTGTCTTCTTGGCACCGCCTCCGGCCGGAGCAGCGTTGGTGGGGATGGCCCGCTTCCCCTGCCCCTGGGCGCGACGACCTAGGCCAGGTCCACATCCTCACCATGAGCGGCTATTCCAATGCAAGAAAAATGTCAAATTCACGGCTAAAAGCATAAACAAGCGCAAAGCAGACAAGGACAAAGGACAAATTCTCACCGGGTGGGAACTCGCATCCCTCATCGGCCCGCATGGGGAACCGCTCTGCCTTCGCCGGTGGAGCCTTCACTGGCTTGAAGTCCGTGGCAAAGTTGGGGAGCTCGTTGTCCACCATACCGTCTTCCGCTAGTTGCACCGTGAAATGCTACTCAACAAGGGAAGATAAGAGGCACGAAACGGGAGTCCCTTAGGAAAATCCACCCAGAGAAGAGCAAGAAAGACATACCTTAGGCGGAAGACTGCTGCGGTGATACGGCCAGCAGGAGAACACCCATCCCTCCTCAAGCCCCTCCTTCGAGATGGAGGCGAGCCATTCACGGAGGGCGGCATGCGGCACGTCCAGCCGGGATACTAAGGTAGGATCCAGATGGCTAGAGAGGTGGCACATCTTGTGCGACCGGTGCTGCAGCGGGAGCATGCGGTTTGCCATCCAGGATAGCAGAATGTCCCGGGCGGTGAGCCGCTCCTTCTCCATGAGGACGGCCAGCCGGACGCCCATCCGGTCGATGTCGCCCTAGGTGCCCAAGTGCTAGACGCTCCACGCCTTTTGGCTGGAGGGGACGTTGGCGAAGGAGGGGACCTTGCTGAAGTCCACCTTGGTGTTGTTGTGCATGTAAAAGTACGAGTGCTGCTAGAGCTTGACGGTGTCGGGGAGCTCCAGGCGCGGTATGGGCGACGATGGCCGCGGGTAGATGGCGCAGCAGCCCGTCTCCGTTAGCGACCCACCCTTCCCCACCACCTAAACCTTGAAGTAGAAGAACTTCAAGAAATTCACGGCATCAGGGCAGACGCCGAGGAACGCCTCGCAATAGGCCGCATAATGCGACAGCATCGACACGGTGTTGGCTCCGAGGTGGTGGAGCTGCAGGTCTAAGGTCACGAGCAGCTCCAAGACGAAGCGGCTCAGCGGTAGCCCAAGGCCGTGAGCAAAGTGGGTGAGGAAGACGACAACCTCGCCGGGCTGGGGGTTAGGCACCCGCTTGCTCTCCGGCACAGGCGGTGCTTTACCAGCCGCTCCGACGGCAGGAACTTCCCCCGACGGTACTTCCTCACCAACTCGGTGACATACGAGCCGCACCACCTGCCGACAACCTCGGGCAACATCTTGTCCAGAAAGGTGGCCATGGTTGAAGCGCGGGGTCCCGTTGTCAAGGAAGAGGAGCAGCGCCGGCGACCCAGAAACAGTGGCACAGAGGAGCAGTGAAAGGCTAGAGCGCAAGGGAGAATAGGGACGGCAGGCGCAGGGAGACGAAGTGAGGAGCCACTGCTCCTTGGCGTACGTATTTATCGGGGAAGAAGGGCCATGCCGGTTCCCCTCCCTCTGCGCCACATGGCAAGAAACAACCCCAGTCCATCACACCGGTTCCCCTACCTCCGCGCCACGTGGCGAGAAACCGCCCCACTCTCCCACGACGGTTCGGGACGGATCGCGTGCGCCAGCTCCGCGTGCACAGAAGATCCCACAGAAGTTACTGCGGGAGGCAAACCGCGCTCACGATCTCCAAGGAGACGCAATGATGAAGGCATGCGCGTGGTTACCAAAAAACTGCCGCGGAAGACCCAAAAGTCGAACTGACGCGACATGCGCCAGAAACGGCAGGCATGGATGACGCGAGCGCCAACGACAGCAAACTGGCGATTCCTCTCCCGGCCGGGTGCCGCAGCCGGTCAAGAAGATCACCGCTCACACCCTGTGGATGGGGCCATCAGCTCTGTAGCCGGTAAATCCCAGCCGGGAACACAACACAGAATCCCAAGACGGTACAAGACAAAGACTACAAGACAAAGGGAAACGACAAAGCATTTGCACCATCAATCATTTCAAATGAGCACGCAAGAACTTCTCCACGGGGCCAAGTCCTAACATGCTCGGGGACTAGTGTCGGGGGGATGACCCCCGGGTAGGCCAAGACGGGACCAACCGGCCGGATCCAAGGAGCACATGCCGTCTGGACCCAGATCAAGGAACCACAGCAGGGTGGAATCCCCACCCGGTCCACATTCAAGTTTCCCTGGCTGACCCGTCTAGCCGGGTAGCCAGAAGAACCGGCTGGGAGGCTGCTCCTAGCCGGCCGCCTCAGATCCGTTGTCCATGGTACGGTGGGGGTGACACTCCTTGCTGAGTGCACCTTTGACCGAACAGGATGGCTGGCCTGGCCGGCGCTACTAGACAACTGCACCAAAGCTGGAGGCTGACGAGCAAAGCAAGGGCTGACGAGGAAAGCTCAGGCTTACGCATCAAGAACCGGCTGACAGATAAAGAGCCAGATGACGAGTAAATCAGGGGCGCTGGACATTCTAGCATGGTCCTCCCCTATACTGGAGGCCTACCGTTTGGCCCTGTCCAGCCGACTCACTTTGTAAGGCCCAAATCCAAACAGGAAACCCTAGAACACACCTTGTAAACTACCTCCTCGACTTGTATATAAGGGAGGGTAGTGCTAGGGTTCTAGGTAGACACAAGAGGAAGGACTTAGACAATTTCAAGCAAGAAGTAGCTAAGGAAACAACTCAAGGAGCATGTGTATTGGGCATTCGCCCCCTTTGATAGTAGATCCTTGCAGGAGTAGGAGTTTTACCTCGCTAAGAGGGCTCCAAACCTAGGTACATCATTGTGTTTGCAGTATCTGTGCCCAACCTGTTGCGAGTAGCCACCGATAGCATCATGATTGTCCTTTTTAGCCATCCCCGATGGTACTGCCGTGTTCCACACCACGACAATCCTATTATCTGAGTCTCACATGCAGGGCACATGCAACTTACTAATATAAAGTTGCACATGCCTTGCACACGTGAGAATCGGATAATAGAAGTATGACATTGTTGGGTTCGCAGCATAGAAAACAACAAATTTCCTACGATGTGAACATCTAAGCACCAAGATCTATCTACCTAGATACAATCAACGGTAGATATACATCCATAGAGAACATACCCTTGAAGATCGACAAAGCATTGTTAACGAAACTGATTTCGTGGTTGATGTAGTCATACACTTGCCGATCTCAAGATCATGATGAAGTCCGGCAAGTCCAGCATATCTAGCACCAAGAAGTCCAGCAGGTCTAGCACCACCAAGTCTAGCACCACAAAGAAGTGGTGCATCCGTGATTGCATGTTCGGTACCCCGACAACCTCCATCCCTCGCTCTAGCAAAGCAGCGGAAGCAACAATTCCTTTCCAGATAAAGCCACTGAGAACATGTATCTTGCTAATCCGAGACCATGGGGAATAATTTCTAGAGGGGGAGAGAGATCTTTCACGAGGAGGTGTGAGTGAGATGGAGTGAGAGGGGTGCCTTTTATAGGAGGAGAGGGCAGCCAAGGTCCATGGAGTGGAAGCCCTGGTGGGTGCCCCCACATCTTCCTCATTCATGTGGGTGGAGCACCCACTCACATAAAAGACCTCCACTCAAAATTCCACACACACATGCATTAATTTTCCACCAAAATTAATGTATCTCTCATTTAATAAAACTATTTTATTTATTTTATTCAGAATTTTCTTAATTACATTAGTTAACAAACATTCACATAAAACCCCTTGCAACATTTCAATATCACATGCAGAACCAGTTTCTACAATTTCACCCGAAACAATTCCGGTTTCCATCGAAATGATTCCAGTGCTTTCTTAAATCTTTTTCTGAAGCATATTTGCTCCAAATGGTGTCGGTATCCCTTAAGTGTGTCACCCTACGGTTCACGAATAATGCAAACATGATAGAGACCTTTCTCTGATCAATAATCAGCAGCGGGACTTGGAGATCCGTACTAACTCCCACACATTCAACGATGACTCTATTGATCGTGTGAACCTTTAATGTCGTAACTAAATTCCTTTGTCTCGTGATATATTACATGTCCGAGATTCGATCATCGGTACCTCCATACCTACTTTGATCTCGTTATAGACATGCACTCTTTTCTCGTTCCCGTGATACAACATTCTAGTGATCACATCACTTGCTTGCAAGCTATCTCAATGTGATATCACTAAGAGGGCCCAGAGTATCTCTGTCCGTCGTTGGGATGGAAAAATCCCACTCTTGATCCATGAGCCTCAACATAACACCTTCAGAGTACTTGAACCCAACTTTATAGTCACCCTGTTATGGTGTGATGTTTGATGTTATCAAGTTACTCTTCTAGTGTTAGCAATTGACATGATCTCATGCTCTAAGGACTAAGGTTACTTCGTATGATGTTATAGCAATTTAAACACAATGACTTTGATCGTAATGCTATACTTCGGATGAATGTTCATCATATCATTCACCAATGTTATGACCTCGTTATTAACAACATCTAATGCCCATGATCAGGAAACCTTGACCATCTTGTTAATCAACAAGCTAGTTTATAAGAGAGGCATTACTAGGAACCATTTATTTGTTATTAAACACACATGTATTAACGTTTCCAATTAATACAATTATAGCATGAAAATAAAAATTTATCATAAATAAGGAATAAGATAATAACCACTTTATTATTAGCTCTCGGGCATATTCCCTTCAGTCTCCCACTTGCACTATAGTCAATAATCTAGTCTGTAAAGTTACGCATTCAACACCTATGGATTTCTGGTGTTGTATATACGCGTTTACTAGTGGTTAACATAATCTCCAGATTTGACAATTTCAGGTCCGTGTGTATTTGCATGTCTTTGCGTCTCTATGCATCACTCATTCTCTAATGAGATGGCATTGCATGAATTTAGTCCTTTGGTGAGACCTTTAGTTCCTTTGGGTTAAGACATGTTGATATAATTTTCGCACAATATATCTTCATAGTACTAGCACACTATGAACCACACCTAGTTTGATAACAAACTTCTTAACCAAATTCCCTCCTTTGCTGCTACTATAGCAGTCATATACTTAGCCTTTTGTTGTAGTATCCATCACAATGTATCAACTTTGGAACTCATTCAAATCTATCATGGAACCTCCTTTCCATTACATTGTGCTACCCATAGTTTAAATTGAGATAAATTTAATTTGTATCTTGTGACAAACTAGTACCAATGTAACACTTTATAATGAACTACTTTCAACTATTTGTCACTTATAAATGATATATTCTTAGTTCTTCCAAAGCTCATAAGAATATCCTTACTATTGTCCAATGATCATCTTATGAATCATTCTGGTATATGCACATAACATTTAGAGAATAGGACATATCTAGATATGTACATATCATGGTATTATTGATAAAAATATTCATGTTATTTCACTCACCAAGTGTCGATACACTTGAATCTTGATTCAATCCTTTCAATGCAGCAAGAACCTTTCTTGTCATTTCCATATTGAACCTTTTTAATATCTCATATATGTACGTCTGACACAACCATATTAGTGCCTCAATCTATCCATATAGACATTGATGCCTAATATTCCGGTTTTGCCCAAGTCTTTCATCAAAATCCAATTTTAATGAAATTCTTAACTTGTGTCAATAAAAGATACATCATTCCCAATCCACAACTTATCCTCTACATAATGTATTGGAAATTTGTCTCAGCGCTCCCACTTAATTTCTTGTAAATGCAAGCATCTTCATCGTCTCCGATGAAATTAAACTCTTTTGTAATTTTCATCACGGTGAAGATTCCAACTCTGCTATTGTCACTTCAACCATTGAATTTGCACGCCTTTTTAGCATCCTTTGATTTAACAAAACCCTTCATACCGTGTCATGTACACGTCCTTGGTAACCATTCTATTATAGGAACATTGTTTTGTTTGTTCAACTACCGTATACCAAATTATATGTAGTGGTTGCTACATTAATCCATCAAGACTAAATATCGCTATGCAAGATCAAATCTTGTCATAGTCAACTCCTTGAACATTGTCATAAACTCCTTTCCGACATGTCGGCTATTTCATAGATGTCAAACATCCATGTCTATTTCTTTATAGATCCAAATACGACCAATAGGCTTCACGCCTTTCCGGATGGTCTTAGAAGTTCAGAAACTTCATTTCTCGTGTATGGATACTATCACGGATATTATGACTTCTAGTCATTTTATGGAGTCAGGGCCCATCATCGCTTCTTTGCATGCAGTCAATTCATCATTGTCAATACAATAACGACTTATGTTTAGAATCTTATTATTTGATTCTTACAGACCCACACGATTAAATAGGAACTCTAATCTCCGAGATCACATCCTTTGTAATCACGGGAGCCATGAGAATTTTAGTCACCTCCGGGACACTTTCCGGTGCTGAGATACTTAGCACATTTTGCTTAGGTTCATCAAACTAATCAAAGTTTTATTGTCCTCCCACTTAACTGTTGTGAAAAATTCCTTCTTTAAGAAACTTCACGTTCCAAGCAACAAACTCTTTTGTCTTCAGTGTTATGGAGGAATACCTAATAAATTCTTTAGGATAACCTACAAAGACGTGCTTATCCGACTTTGTTGTAAACATTTTACTTATGCATAGCATACCAAAATTTAAGAAAAGACAACTCGAGCTTTATCCCAAACCATAACCTTTATGGTGTCATTTCAACGGATTACGATGGTGCTTTTTTCAGCGAAAAGCGATAGTATCTGAAGCTTTAACCCTTAAAACATAATGGCAGTTTTATAAGTGACACCTTTGATCTTACCATGTAAAACAAGGTTTGATTTGATCTCTCCAACATACCATACTCCTATGGTTTATCGGGAAATGCAAATCCATGGAACAATTCCTCAAATCTTAGGTGTTTTGCTAAACATGTAACTCAAATATCATCCTTTATGATCGAATCATAAATTCTGAATTTTCTTGTTACAATGATTTTCCACTTCATCTTGAAAGTCTTTGAACAATTTTCAAATGTTTCATACTTCTTCCTTATTAAGTAAATATAACAATATATTTACTCAAATTTTTGGAGAAAGCATATGAAGTCGAAAGATCCACCACACATGGCTACATATAATGGACTATATACATCAATATGCACAATTTCCAATAAGTTAGTCACTCGTTCCCTTTTGGCCTATGAACAGAGTTTCAGTTATCTCGAGGAAAGTCTCACAAGCGTCATTTGATCAAAATCAAAGACTCCAAAAATCCATCAACATGGAGTTTCTTCATGTTTTGTTTCCAATATAATTTAAACGGTGGTGTCACTTCATAAGTGATCTTTCAATCGTTTGTCTTGCGACATGTTAGCATTAGTTTTATGGACGTGATTTCTCCAACTAGACTTGTAGAAGTTCATCCATCTTCTATGGAATATGGTAATTATTTGAACAACCATTGTTCTCATAATATCAGAACAAAATAACAATTATTTACACAAATCTTGAAGGCAAGATTTGATGTCAATGATGAACACAATAACACTTTATTTGTTTTCAATGAACATCATCAGATATTCTCTTGCTTGTTACTTAGGCCATTGTATTTCATGAATTGTGTTGTTTTGTATGACATTTCATACCAACGAATTCGGTATCCAATACCCAAGAACCACATTGTTTAACAAGTACAGAATACAACCATAACATGTATATCATCTATATACCTTAGCTGGACATTTCTAGTGTTTTCTTTTCTACCAAATATTTTATAGATTCTCTTTCAGCATTTCCTTTTCTTTTTAAAAGAATATATCAACATCAACAGTGGTGCCATACATATGACACATAGTCCGAAGCGTGTATAGTCAAATACTAATACCTTCAGACTTGTACTTTGAAGTTGATCACCATCATCAAATGTTTGGAGTCTTTCAAAAACTCATTCTTTAGTAATCTATTAGTGTAGTAAACATTTTACCTACATCTCTATTCATCATTATCATGACAACTTTCATGATCAAGCTACTATAGCCTATAAGGACGAATCGTGAGTATAATGTCAGTTCCCAGAACCTTTTTGGGAGATTAGGACGTCTAGCATCTTCAACCTTCGCAAATTCTCATACATTATGAGAACATGTATTTTGCCAAATTATACTCTATCATATTGCAACCATAAACATTGTTTCAGATATCACAATATCTACCACACATGATGGTTTCCGAAACAATTCTTTCAGCTCCCAGATAACCTCGATATTAAAAGAATATTTGAATATCAAGAATCATGGAGGCAAACATGATATTTTAGATACCAACACTGGAATTGTTACTCTTGGTTTAATACTACATATTAAACTTCATGGAGTAAATAGAGTTTGCTCAAAGTTTGCAATAGGACTTCTAAACTTTAAATTGACATTAAAAACAATACGATACCAATTTGTAAAGTAGATATCCAGAATTCTATAGTTCTATTATCTCAATTAAAACTAAGCGCAAGGTAGTAAACAGATCCCAATGACTACAACAAATTATGCAAATTCACTTTGATTTTAGTTTATGATAAATTGAGTTTGACTAATCCAAATTACAAATGAACTCCCACTCAAAACCAACATCCCTCGAGTAGTTTTGGTGATTACATGAACCAATCCACTACACCAAGTCTGATCCTCACCTGAGTCCGTGTAGCTTCAAAGCCGAGCATCTATATGGGCATCATATCTATGATATGACTCATTCTTAACCTTTCGGTCCGTGTTCCGAGGCCATGTATGTACATTCTAGGCTCGCCAAGTAAGAACCTTAGTACTCGCATGTGTAAAACTGTCTTACACCTGTTGTACGAATGTGGATTCAAGTAGACCCAATCATCACATGATGTCTTGAAGCGACGAAACATAAAACGGTGTGTAATTAAGGAAGAACACATTTTTATCTTGATATCTAAATGAGGGATCATCTTATAATGCTAATAAAACGCCAAACAAGCAATATAAGATGCAAACATCACATGTGTAAAGTGAAATGATATGGTTCTTGCACTTGATCACTATCATGTGCATCCTGGTATGATCTTTATCATTCCTTTGTGTGTAAGGCCAAGGTCTATGGAACTTACACGTTTTGGTGTGTTATAAGAGTATGAACTATACATCAACTTACAACATTACCATATCATGACACCAGCCCAGCAACAATCTAATCTAGATGCTTCTAATTTATCCATTGCAAGTTTTACGTGGCTTAGGGCTTTCGAAGGTAGAACCGGTCTTACCTACGAACATAGAACCACAACGATGATAACCAAATTATTAGGAACTCGTTGTAAATCAGATGTTGACTATAGTACGAGAGACATACACCCACTAGCCACTTATGCAAAACTAGTTGCATGTCAAGCACGGAACATGTCTCATGTGTGAGGACATGTAAAATTAGTCCGGGCCGCTTCATCCCACTATGCCACGAATATCCAAAATACATAAATATGCAATAAAATTATCATCATCACCCACATACTCTTATGTGTACTACCCATGCAAAGCATCTACACATAGATCAGGCTCTGATACCACTGTTGGGTTTGCAGCATAGAAAGCAAAAAAATTCCTACGATGTGAACATCTAAGCACCAAGATCTATCTACCTAGATACAATCAACGGGTGGATATACATCCATACAGAACATACCCTTGAAGATCGACAAAGCATTGTTAATGAAACTGATTTCGTGGTTGATGTAGTCGTACACTTGCCGATCTCAAGATCGTGATGAAGTCCAGCGAGTCCAGCAGGTCCAGCACCACCAAGTCTAGCACGCAAAGCAGCATGCATCTCTAATCACACACACGTCTGGTACCCCGACAACCTTCGTCCCTCATTCCAGCAAAGTAGCGGAAGCAGTAATTCCTTTCCAGATAAAGCCACCGGGAACATGTATCTCGCTAATCCGAGACCATGGAGAATAATTTCTAGAGGGGGAGAGAGATCCTTCATGAGGAGGTGTGAGTGAGATGGAGTGAGAGGGGTGCCTTTTATAGGAGGAGGGGCAGCCAAGGGCCATGGCGTGGAAGCCTTGGTGGGTGCCCCCACCTCTTCCTCATTCATGTGGGTGGAGCACCCACTCACATAAAAGACCTCCACTCAAAATTCCACTCACACATGCATTAATTTTCCACCAAAATTAATGTATCTCTCATTTAATAAAACTTTTTTATTTATTTTATGCAGAATTTTGTTAATAACATTAATTAACAAACATTCACATAAACCCCTTACAACATTTGAATATCACATGCAGAACCAGTTTCTGCAGTTTCATCCGAAATAATTCTGGTTTCCAACAAAATGATTCCAGCACTTTCTTAAATTTTTATCTGAAACATATATGCTCCAAACGGTGTCGGTATCCCTTAAGTGTGTCACCCTACGGTTCGCGAATAATGCAGACATGATCGAGACCTTTCTCCGATCAATAATCAGAAGCAGGACCTGGAGATCCGTACTGACTCCCACACATTCAATGATGGCTCTAGTGATCGTGTGAACCTTTAACATCATAACTAAATACCTTTGTCTTGTGATATATTACATGTCAGAGATTCGATAATCGGTATCTCCATACCTAGTTTGATCTTGTTACCGACATGCACTCTTTTCTTGTTCCCGTGATACAACATTCTAGTGATCACATCACTTGCTTGCAAGCTATCTCAATGTGATATCACCGAGAGGGCCCAGAGTATATCTATCTGTCATCGGGATGGACAAATCCTACTCTTGATCCATGAGCCTCAACATAACACCTTCGGAGTATCTGAACCCAACTTTATAGTCACCCTGTTACGGTGTGACGTTTGATATTATCAAGTTACTCTTCTAGTGTCAGGGATTGACATGATCTCATGGTCTAAGGACTAAGATTACTTCATATGATGTTATAGCAATTTAAAACAATGACTTTGATCGTAATGCTATACTTCGGATGAATGTTCATCACATCATTCACCAATGTTGTGACCTTGTTATTAACAACATCCAATGTCCATGATCAGGAAACCTTGATCATCTTGTTAATCAACGAGCTAGTTTATAAGAGAGGCATTACTAGGAACCCTTTATTTATTTATTGAACACACATGTATTAATGTTTCCAATTAATACAATTATAGCATGCAAATAAACATTTATCATAAACAAGAAATAAGATAATAACCACTTTATTATTGCCTCTCAGGCATATTCCCTTCAGACATATCATTTTTATATAAAATTATAATAGGTGAAATAATTATAATTTTGAGCCACGTCCATAAAGCATCGGCTGTATATTTGGTTCTTGTACTTTGTATCATGTACTCCCTCGGTTCTAAATATAAGATGTTTTAGCTTTTATAAAAGGAATGCATCTAGACGCATTTTAGTGTGTAGGTTTGGAGTGAACCTATACATTAAAAGCTATCAAATACTCGACATTATCTAGAGAATTGACTAAGAAGATTCTAGAATTATCAATAGTTTCTTCAAGATGATAAAATGGAAAAGAATATCCGATGGCTCGCAATGTTGGGACTCACGAGTCTTGATCAAACAGTCAATATATAGTGATAAGATAATATAAGATAAATAATAGTATCTGCTATACGATGCTAGAATGGAAAACAATTTTTAAATAATATTGGGATTCACGAGCCCTTGATCCATCCAACGGCGAATGTTGTTCAAGTTATTCGTACACTATGTAGTTGCATGATAAGATAAAAAATGCTATCAAAATTATCTTCTATATGATAGAATGGAAAGAAGAGGATCCAATGTCTAACAACATTGGGAGTCGCGAGTCTTGATCTAGCGATCAATATTAAAAGTTATACGTACACTATATAGTGGTAAGATAAGATAAAAAATAATATCAATAGTATCTTGATGTAATTAGGGTGCTTCATGCTAAATGTATGGACCTCAATGTAATTTCCCCTTTTTAGGTTCTTGATGTAAAATATACTCCCACCATCTGTGTAAAATTCGAACCTACAAGTAAGTGGTAAAATTTAAACGTATTTAAGCTTAGTTGTTAATGAGTATGGAAATTCTTAGATTTCAAGCCGAATGACCAAGATCATGGCCATATCAATATCATACTTTATGCTGATGATGATCCCATATCCAAGAATCTTCATGCCACCAAATTTGGACATATTTTGAAAACAAAAGAAGAGGGATTAGTATGAAGAGTATGGCTCGATCAGCTCCTCTCTCGAGAAGGAATTGAACCCGACTGATTTCCTTACTTAATTTTAGGGTGCTTCATGCTAAATGTATGGACCTCGATGTAATTTTACCTTTTTTGGTCATTGATGTAAAATGTACTCCCATCGCCGTCCGTATAAAATTCGAACCTAAAAGTAACTAGGAATTCTTTTGTTCTTAAAAGTTTTCAAAAATCTTTTGAAGCTAACTAGGAATTCAGTACATCGATAACTACCAAAAGTTTTGAAAAATCACGTTCTTGCTATGCATCTGCATCCTGACATAGTTTTGATAACATCAAATAAAGAATAAAAAGTATAATATTTTTTGTGTGGCATCCTGTTACGTGTATCTAGAAACATGCGTTATAATAAGTATAATACAAACATTATTAATTATGCTTTGGTTTTGATAAGCTTAGTTGTCAATGATGGAGAAGTGTGTTTTGAGGTTTTTGCATATTATTCATTATGATGAAGACTATCAATAGAATCTTCTAGGTTCTAGTAGAATGGAAAAGAAGATCCAACAGCTGGAAATGTTATGATTCGTGAGTCTTGATCGAACAATCAATTTTCAAAGTTATTCGTATACTATATAGTGGTAAGATAAGATATATCTCTACTAGTACTATAATTGAGCAGTTTTAAATTGGATACATAGCACCAACCTTAACCGTTGGACTATTAGATCCAATGGTTTAGAGCAGCTGGATTCATATTGAACAGTACCAGAGAAAACTCCACCATGTTCTAGACCCATCATGTCACACCCCTCCCAAAAAATCCATAGCACTATAGGGTGTATTCTCAATATGTGTAGATAGTTAGTATTAGTAGACTTAATGTATGTATTTTTTCTCTAACAAGACTATTGGTTAACAACTTGATGTTTGTTAATAAATCACATTTCATATAGTATATATACGTGTGTAGCATGTGCCATTTACTAGTATATATATAACTAGATAAATTGCGTGTGCCCTGCACGTGAGACTCAGATAATATACGTATGACATATCATCAATATATAAAATTATAATAGGTAAAGCACAAAAAATTATAAATTTGATCAACATATTTAAAGTATGAGTGTATATTTGGTTCTTGTACTTTGTTTATGCACATTTCACCCTTTTATGTTTTTCCAATCCTTTTGTCTAACATTGCCCGCTTAAATGATATTTCAGGTCAACTTGTGGAAATTATTAGGTCAACTTTGAACTCACAATATATTTCTCTTAAATTTGTTTGGCATATATAATCCTTCTATTGTTATGTGCTAACAAATTCGCCCACTTGCTTGAAAGACTTTAAGCGAATTTACATAAATTAGGTCAGATTTGATCTAGAAGCATGTGGTATATATATACCACACCTAAAATTGTCCACAAATAATTTTACGGAGAAATCGCAACATGATTTATGGATAATCCCCTAGTTTGAGGTTTCAAGCCTCGCTCCTATGTCATTTCGCTCACTTAAACCGAAGTTATGTCAATTTTGAATTTCAAGCAAGTCTCACAAAGATTTCTCTTGAAGTTATACTATGAAACTATTTTGAAGGTGTACACAGTCGGTCAATATCTTGAAAATCGCAAAGATTTCTAAATAACTCAATATCTTGATATATATAAATTTGCATGCTGGCAAGTCTTACACGGATTTGAGAAAAAACAAAGAACATAAATGAAAAGGGTTCGCGTGACATCCTATCATGTGTAGTACCTGCCATGAAAAAATGGTAAACATGGTATTTGAAACATTTGAAAACACCGTCATCACATTAGATATGGCCTGAACACTCAAGGGTTTCTCGAGCCGAACGACTGATTAGGTCATGGCCATATCTACATCATAGTTCATGATAATGTTCCCAAATTTGGTAGATGGGTGTGTCTTCCATGGTATACAATAATGTTGGGGGTGGGAGTTTCGAACTAGTACTAGGAAAAACATGTTCAAATTTCTGAGTGTATCATTAGGGTCCGTGTAATAAAATTATTGGTCCTGGATGTATTTTGGTTTTGTTTTTGGACCGCTATGTAATTTTTATGCCCACTGTTGGATTTTAACACGCATCTTCTTGGTACTTCAGGGCAGATTCCTTGTTAGAAAGAAAAAGAAAAATTTCCCAGTGACCAGAATTATTTTGCGCACAAAACTTTTGGATATGAATGCGCTAGACCCAATTTTCATACAAAAAGTACTATTGTGCAAAACGTGTGTCGTTAGTACTTCTACTGAACTAGGGTCACCAGAAAATTAACCCCAAAGCTTCCAAAGAAAAAAACGGAGAATAAAATGAAGAGCGAGAAGATATTATTAGAGAATATAAACGGGAGGCAGCACGAGAGCAGCGAAGGAGTTGAAGGCGGTGCGATGTCAGAGTAAAGCTAGTTTGACGGGTTTTTGACACGAGGTACAGGTACCTACTACTTGTAGTAGAGTACTACTTACTACTGGTAATACTACTATGTTTTGTCTCTCCTTCTCTGTCTCTCACCATCCATCATCCCTCTCCGCTCCTGTGCAACGCCTCACGTGCACCATCCGGTTAATCTCTCCCTCGTTCCACTGCATGGCGCCGCACACGTGTGCCTTGGCATGGTCACGATGTGTGTGTGTGGTGTGTTTTTTCTTTTTTTCTTGAGAAGAGTCTCTAGCATGTTGGTCAGCTGTCTTGGTGTGCATATATAGGAAGGTGGCATCACAGATTTCGCCATGTCGTGCTCCATGTGTTGCACAAACTACCACTTGGACAGTTTTTTTGCAGTTTTCACCAGCTGTTGTTTGATCAGTTGCAATTGCCACCACTTGGTCATCTAATTACCTATTTAGCTCTGCAGACAACATAACAAACAGTTGGGCCTACCTTGGTAGTAGTCCCATTAGTTTACATATTTGTATAAACTTACATATTCATAAAAGGTTAATAAGTCATCCAATATTTATAATTTTTATCAACATCTATAAAGTATGGGTGTATATTTGGTTCTTGTACTTTGTATATCATGTAGAAGTTAATGATTATTAGCTATCTAAAACTTAAAATTTTTGGTTACATGGTCTAGAGAAATGAGGGAGAAGATTCTAGAATGATGGAGAAGTGTGTTTTGAGGTTTGTGCCTATATAACATTCATTATGCTGAAGACTATCAATTGAATCTTCTAAATGTGATTTAACAAACATTAAATTGTTAATAACCACTAGTCTTGTTAGATAAAAAAGGCATACATTAAGTATATTAAAATAACTATCTCCACATATTAAGAATAGAACCTACTATGCTGTGATTTTTTTGCGGGAAGGGCGGAGGGGGTGACATGATAGTTCTAGAACATGGTGGAGTTTGCTCTAGGTACTATTCAACATGAATCTAGCTGCTCTAAACCATTGGATCCAACAGCCCAACGGTCATGATTGGTGCTATAGATCCAACTCAAAACTGCTCCATTATAGTAGTAGGGATAATAGGTAAAGCTAGATCGAAAAGTTATAAATTTGGTCGACATCTATAAATTATTGGTGTATATTTGGTTCTTGTACTTTGTATCATATAGAAATCAAAGTTTATTAGCTATACCTAATTAGTACTTTAAAATTTTGGTAACATGATCTAGAGAAACGTCTGAGAAGATTTTTCGAGAATTAATGATGGAGGCGTGTGTTTTGAGGTTTGTTCCTCGCGTTCATTGTGCTAAAGTCGTATTATCCATAGTATCTTATAATAGATGCACTAGCTAGAATGGAAAAGAACATCCAGCGACTGACAATATTGGGATTCACGAGTCATGATCCAACGGTCAATATATTCAAAGTTATTTCTACACTATATCGTGGTAAGATAATATAAGATAAGATAAACAATAATATTATTTAAGTGGGCAATGTTAGCCAAAAAGATTGGAAAAAACATAAAAGGGTGAAATGTGCATAAACAATTCCATGCGCTTGTGTGGCACTCACAAACTGTGTGTGTGTGTGTTATTGATGAATGTGTGCGTCTTTCGTCTTCTGGGGGTGTGACATGGAGCAACCAAAGTAGTATATCTTACCATTATCTCATCTTACCATCATCTTATCTTACCAGTATATAGTCTACTAGTAAGTTGCACGTGCCCTGCACGTGAGACTCAAATAATAGACGTCTGACATATCATCATTATATAAAATTATAATAGGTAAAGGAGAAAAAAATTATAAATTTGATCAACATCTATAAAGTATGGGTGTATATTTGGTCCTTGTACTTTGTATATCATGTATAATTCAATGATTATTAGCTATATAAAACTTGAAAATTTTGGTAACATGGTCTAGAGAAGCGAGGGAGAAGATTCTAGTATGATGGAGAAGTGTGTTTTGAGGTTTGTGCATAGCATTTATTAAGCTGAAGACTATCAATAGAATCTTCTAGATGCTAGAATGCAAATGAGAATCCAATGGCTAGAAATGTTCAGATTCATGAGTCCCGATCCAACAATCAACATTCAAAGTTATTAACTATGGATAACTTTGAATGTTGATCGTTGGATCGGGACTCATGAATCCGAACATTTCTAGCCATTGGATTTTCATTTGCATTCTAGCGTCTAGTATGGATAACTTTGAATGTTGATCATTGGATCGGGACTCATGAATCCGAACATTTCTAGCCATTGGATTTTCATTTGCATTCTAGCATCTAGAAGATTCTATTGATAGTCTTCATCTTAATAAATGCTATGCACAAATCTCAAAACACACTTCTCCATCATACTAGAATCTTCTCCCTCGCTTCTCTAGACCATGTTACCAAAAAAATCAAGTGTTAGGTATCTAATAATCTTTGACTTCTACACATGATGATACAAAGTAGAAGAAAAAAATATACACCCATACTTTATAGATGTTTATAAAAATTTATATTTTTTCTGCTTTACCTTTTTAAATTTTATATAGTGATGATATGTCAGATGTCTATTATCTGAGCCTCACATGCGGGACACATGCAACCTACTGGTAAACAATAGTATCTTCTAGAGATGATGCTAGAATGGAAAAGTAGATCCAACGGCTGACAATGTTGGGTTTCACGAGTTTTGATCCAACCAATCAATATTCAAAGTTATTTGCAAAATCTATAGTGGTAAGATAAGATAAGAAATACTATCAATAGTATCTACTAGATACGAGAATAGAAAAGAAGATCCAACCTGTTGGCAATGTTGGGATTCACAAGTCTTGATCCAACGGTCAATATTCTAAGATATTCGTACACTATATAGTGGGTAAGATAATGTACTATCTATAGTGTATCTTCTAGTAGATGCTAGCTAGAATAGACTAGTAAAAGGAACGTGCCACACATGTATATACTATATGAAATGTGATTTAGCAGCTATTAAGTTGTTATTATTAACCAATAGTATTTTTAGAAAAAAGGCATACATTAAGTCTACTAGTAAAAGGCATGAGCCACACACGTATATACTGTATGAAAGGTGATTTAGTAAATATTAAGTTGTTATTATTAACCAATAGTCTTGTTAGAGAAAAAAGGCATACATTAAGTCTACTAGTAAAAGGCATGAGCCACACACGTATATACTGTATGAAATGTGATTTAACAAACATTAAGTTGTTATTAACCAATAGTCTTGTTAAAGAAAAACGCATACATTAAGTCTATTAATAATAACTATCTACACACATTGAGAATACAACCTATTGTGATATGAATTTGGAGGGGGGGGGGTTACATGGTGGAGTCTTCTCTATAGGTACTATTCAACACGAATCCAGCTGCTCTGAACCATTGGATCTAACAGCCCAATGGTCAGGATTGGTGCTATGGATCCAATTCAAAAGTGCTCCATTATAGTAGTAGAGATTAATAATAACTATCTACATATATTGAGAATACAGTCTACTATGCTATGAAATTTGGGTGGGGTGGCATGATTGTTCTAGAACATGGTGGAGTTTGCTCTAGGTATGTACTAGCTATTCAACACGAATCCAGCTGCTCTGAACCATTAGATATAACATCCCAACGGTTAGGATTGGTGCTATAGATCCAATTCAAAACTACTCCATTATAGTAGTAGAGAAAAGAATATCAAACTGTATAGTGTACGATACAAATAACTTTGAACTTTGATCGTTGCATCTAGACTCATGAATCCCAACATTGCTAATTAACCATTGGAGTATAAGACATTTTAGCTTTGTGAAATGAACGTATGTAGATATCTTTTAGTGTATAGGCCGGTTATAGAATCTATACACTAAAATACATCTAGATACATTCGTTTCACAAAGCTAACCAGCCTATACACTAAAAGACATCTAGATACATTCGTTTCACAAAGCTAAAATGTCTTATATTTGTGCACGAGGGAGTAGCATCTAGAAGATTCTATTATTAGTCTTCAGCATAATGAGCGCTATGGCCAAATCTCAAAACATACTTTTCAATAATTCTAGAATCTTTTTCGTCATTTCTCTAGAGCACGTCGAGTATTAGGTCGGAGTATCTAGGTTGATTTATACATGATATAGTACAAAGTAAAAAAACCAAATATACACCTGATACTTTATGGACGTGGCTCGAAATTAAAATTATTTTTTGAGCTTCACCTATTATAATTATAATTTTATAGTCCCTTGCAAGGCATGTTCAACTTTATAGTGGATGTCGAGAAAATGCTGGGGGTGACAACTGCTTACGGCTATCTCTTTGATTTTTGCGTCAAGTACTGTATCTGAATGGAAATGTTTTTTTTACTCGCGTGGAGACGAGGAGGCCACCTCTCACGGACTCGACCTTCTTCCTCCTTTTCTCGATTGTAGCTCTTCTCTGCCAGATTGCTTTGCTCGTTTTCATTCCCTCTTGCTGTGCTACTTCACCCGCATGACCGGGAACAAGTCCCCCACAGAAGGGCTCATGTCGCAACGGCGAAGCTAGCGGAAGAGAAGAAGTTGTCTTGCAGTTCTGCCATTATGTTGCTACCGGTACCAAGCGATGCAACGATCAAAGGGTCCAAGTCGAATCCCTCGGTTGTAGGCGAGAGGTCTTCAACTCAAGTTTCTTCAAAGCCGCCCTAGCCAGGGATAGATACCTTCAGCTAAATCTCCGTGCTTGTGCAACTTTCCATGTCTTTGACCGTTTCTTGATTCGCTCATTTACCTAAAAAAGCACATTCTTCCACTACAAGAAAACTTTACTTTGACAATGACTTGGCCCGACGGTCGTCGTAGAAGGCGTGTCTTCGGCGACGAAATTCTCGGTCGGCCGTGGCTGATGGAATTTTTTTTCTAGTTTCGCGGCCCTCTACTATGACGGAACCACAAAAAACATGGAGGAAGCTCGGCTGGCACGTGGCAGAAGCAAGATTTTCGGTCGTGTGTGGGTCCCGGACGTTAGTGTCTCTAGCAGACCATAATTTTCGGTCGCGCCTCCCTGATTTGAACTCGATAACGTTGCTCGATGCACCTACCGTTCAGTCAGGATGCTAGGTCCCACATGTCAGCCTCTCATTAGAAGGATCCTGTGTATGATGGAATTTTTTTCCTTCGCTCGCGCTACCCTGTTTTGAAATTGATAGCGCTGCTCGATGCATCTACCGTTTAATCAACCTCCTGAGACTCACATATCATCCTCTCATTAGAAGAAACGTGTGTATAATGGAATTTTTTCCCTTGGCTATTGCCTCCCTGATTTCAACTCGATAACCTTGCTTGATCTATCTACCGTCTAGTCACGCTGCTAGGTCCTCCATGTCAGCCTCACATTATAAGAATCATGTGTATGATGGAATTTTTTCTTCACTCGCTTACCCTGTTCCGAACTTGATAGCGCTGCTCGATGCATCTACCGTTTAATCAAACTCCTGGACCCCACATGTCATCCTCTCATTAGAAGAAATGTGTCTGTGATAGAATTTTTTCCCTCGGTCGCGCCTCCGTGTTCTAAACTTGATAGCGTTGCTCGCTGCATCTACCGTTTAATCATGATGTAGGGCCCCACATATCATCCACTCATTAGAAGAAACGTGTGTATGATGAATTTTTGCTCTCGGTCACGCCTCCTTGTTTCGAACTTGATATCGTTGCTTGATGCGTCAGCTATTTTTATAGCCTAATTGGTCCCCCATGTGAGCCTCTCATTAGAAGAAATGTGTGCACTGGACTTCTTTATCGTTCACGCCTCCCTGTTTCGACCTTGGCAACATCGCTTGAGGCAGAACCTGTATAAGGACGCGCTACTGGGTCCCACATGCCGGTCTCTCTATAAATCAAACCTGCGTATGATGGACTTTTTTCGGCCGCATCCGTTGTTTTGACCTTGGCAACGTTGCTCGATGTGGCAGTCGTGTATGGTCTTGCTGCTGAGGCCCCCATGTCAGTCTCTCTGGTATGTTCTAGCTTGTGGGTCCTAGATGGAGCCTCGTATGTTCTGGCAGGTGGGTCCCTGATGCCAGCCTCTCTGTACAAGTATTTAACTTTTTTTTCAAACCTGACCATTAAACTCGAGGGATGCTGCAGGCTGGTGGGTCCGTGATGTCAGCCTCTCCGTAATGCGATATTAAAAAGTAAACCCTTTCTCAAAAAAAGTAAACCCAAGATATATATATATATAAATATCTACGCACAGGGGATTCGAACTAAAGACCTTCAAATCAAATCAAATAGACATAAACTGAGTGTTTTGCCACTACACCAAAGATACTTATAGAAATTGAATCATTAAACATGTATTAGTACTATAACTTATGTATTAGTCTTCTAAAAAATATTTTGTGTGTCCATGTTATCTCTCTTAAAATACAAGAGCAGTGTTATTGGAACCTTGATTTATAAAAAGCCACATAATGGATTAGTTTCTTAAAAATATGGGTAGGTAGAGTTTTTTTAGAGGTGGGGTGCAATGCCAAAAAGGCCAAATTAAAAAGTTTTTGGGCTATGGTCAATGGGCTCCTATCTCAAATTTCACTGGGCTGTGGCTCGCCAGATTCAAACGCAGACCTCATCGAGGGAGGAAAAAAGTGATAATTCCTTGATAGATATTCATGTAAAAATATGTAATGAACACACACCACATGCGCCAAAACAGGGCTAGTATCCAATGACTTCACTTGGTGAAATCACGTTGTATATCTTTACCCTCTTATCTCTGTCCAAAATGCATCCAACGGTTCCGATGACACAAAGGCAAACGCTCTAGAGCAAGTAGCCAGCAGCAACGACATAACTTTTGACAAATTCAATACCATTTGAAAGATTAAGGAGTACAGAATAATAAGACATAAAAATCAACAGATTCCTAGTTCATATTCAGCAGCACTTGACTAATTCAGAAGCATTTCAAAATGACTGATTCAGCAATACACACACTAAAATTAAATATCACTACAGAGATAGTCAGTTCTTGTTTCAGCTCTAAAAACCATGCCACGCGATTAGTTTTCCCTTTTCTCCAAACACACTCGATTACTAGAACACACTCATTTTCTCCAACCATCATATAGATACAGATATACCATACTGGTACGTACTAGTCATAGCTCCAATCCAGCAAAAGGTTATCACAATTTTACCACCCATATATGATCAGTGGAGATAAGACAACCACATAGTTAATTATAATAGCATGCGGCCAAAGAGCTATACAGCTAGGAAGTTCATGAACAACATGCGGCATTCGGGGCAGCCAGATACATCGACCTTGATCGTTCTTCCAATAGTAAGTTTGGTTGCTTTCCGGAACTTGATCCACCTAGAAGTAGCTGCCAAGCGCCCATC
Source organism: Avena sativa (assembly GCA_916181665.1). NCBI lineage: Eukaryota > Viridiplantae > Streptophyta > Magnoliopsida > Poales > Poaceae > Avena > Avena sativa. Next base: position 532,394,711 of record OV702289.1, on the reverse strand, counting down.
ATTCGAGTTAATGGTGTAGCGTCCCTCGATTTGCAATCCTCCGCTCTGCATTGTGAATACTATTGTGCCCTTTTGTCTAGCCTGGAGTTGCTTTGTGGCACTCTTAGGCAATTTCTGAGTCAACGAAATAGATTGACGCATAATTACTAAGAGCAATGCACTGAATCATGTGAAACTTGAGAAGACATTCAGAGAAGTTTATCTGCCGCCATATACTCACAAACATAATATGGTGCGACCTTGTGATGACACATGTGTAGGATATGGTCTGACAAGGTGCTGCCCGGGGTGATAAAGGAGCTTCTGCCTGTGCCTGTGCTGGGGTTGGTGCTAGTGTAGGAGATGGTGCCACTAATTGTAGAGGGGCTGGTGCAGGAGCCATAAGGCCCAAAACTAGTGTCGGCGCTAGAAACTTGATACTAGATTCCTTATGAGGGGTAGCTAAGCTGACTGTAGGGATGGTAGAGGCAGATGAGAAGTTTACAAGCAAAATGGTCTCTTATACAACAGTTACTCACAAGACAGTGATCAGAGGATATGATGAGTATACAAGCAAATTAAGTTACTACCTCCATTCTTTCTCTTAGGTCAACGGGTGCCGGAGCAGGAACTAGGGCCAGTGCCATTGTGGGTTCCAACAACTTGATGTTGGTTACCTTCTAGGGGGTAGGTAAGGGGACTGCAGGAGTGGTCAGAGAGGCATATGAGATGTGTACAAGCAAAATGGTTTCTTATACAATAGTAAATCCTAGACATAGATGAGATATACAAGTGAATTAAGTTACTACCTCTATTCTTTCTCCTACTAAGGTCAACATGTGTCGTTGCAGGAACTGGGGCCAGTGCCAACAGCTTGATGCTGGCACCCTTCTGGGTGGTCCAGAAGGGGAAGCAGACTGCAGAAGTGGTCAGGGTCATATGATGAGTAAAGACAATGGTGCAGAACAGTTAGTCGCAAGAAAATCATTAGAGGTTGTGATGAGTACAGAAGCAAATTAATTAGTACTACCTATGTTCTTGGTCCTTCGGTCAACAGGTGTACGATGGCATGGAAGTATCTGCCCAGGCTTGCTAAAATCGAATGTTACCTCATCCCCCTACTTCAGACCATTCTCATGGACATACTTGGACCAACCTCGGCCACCCAAATAGGTGGTGGCCATCGTCTGGGAGACATCCACATCATATAGTTGCCGCATGCCTTCAGGGCCCTCGCTATACAGAGTTAGAAACTTGTTGCTTCCGAACATCTTGTTTATAATGGGGCGAGCGACACAAGGGACAACATTCATGACAAAATTGATAGAGTAAGGAGACGACAAAAAAAGTGAGATACAAGATCTTATATCAAGTCGGTCTAAACCACTTGGAATCCATACCAGGGGTACTGTAACATCTCAAAATATTGATTATCAATTTCCAATGATCCAAAATTACGGTTAACAAAAGCTTTTTAATATTAAACACTATATGAATGCATGTGTGTTTCCGAATGATGTAGGAATGCATGTTATGCCATGTTTGATTGTTATATATGTTAAGAATTAGATTAAAGATCAAAACAACATCATATAGGTCAAATCCAAACAAAATAAAATCAAAAGAAAATCAAATAATGAGGCATATGACCTAATGGTCATTTTTTTCCAAAGTTAACACCAAGACCACTTTGGGCATCTCTATTAAATGATTTCCAACAGAAATAGTTCCATTTCTTTTCTCACCTTGCTAGACCAAGTGACAATGAACACAAGTGAACTTTCAAAACTCACCAGACCATTTTCAAATCCATTTGAGGGATATTTCCAAATTGAATCAAGTGTATGTATCTAGATAGCCATTTTTCAAAAACCAACTAACCTTCTCTACTTGACACATCCTAGCAACTAGAGACACTCAAGCATATGATCAACACACTCAGCACATATAATTTGAAAATTCAAATATTTCTTTCATGCGGCCATTTAATCAAACACTTAGGAGGCACAGTACAAGTCTACCAACTATCTACTGTTGTGATCAATCTAGTGATCATGTTTGTACTCGTTTGAGCCTCTCTCACTCGCCCACGATCACCCCAAGTACCAGCCCGTGTAGCTAGCACCACTCACTCGCTCCAATGACCACTGCCAGCCCGTACCGAGTGTGCCATGCCGGCCGAGCATGGACACGACGCCACAAGCTTCGCCGCCCTCTCCCACGACCACTAGCAGCTAGGGGTGACCTCACTGCACCCCCCAGTCTATGCCTCGGCCAACGACAGCCAGCGGAGACGCCAGCGTAGCCGCGCCCATTTATCTCTCTACCATGTCGAGCGCATGCCAGAGCGCCGAGCCACCCTGTGCAACCATGCCGTGCCTCGCTCTCTCCTTGCATAAATGCATTCGCCGCATCACCAGCAACCTTCCAGACATGACCGTTCGACGCCGCATGCTCTGTGACCATCGTACGCCATGACGAACACCGCGGTACCTGAGTAGAGCATGGACGTCTCCCGTCCGATTAAGACCGCTCCTCGCCGTGCCACTATGCGCATGACGATCGCCGCAGAGCACCGTGTCGACCTATGCTCCCAGCCATGCAGATAGTCCCCTGTATAAACGTCGCCGACGAGCCCGAGCCATGCCTCACTGCTCCTCTCGCCGGGGTATAAATAGACCCCTCCCCTGCCTCCAAATGCACACCACTCGACTCACCACTCCCCCCAGAAACCCCTCTGACCCTTCCCCGAAGCAAGGCGATCACTGCATTGTAACATCCCATTTTTCTACATCCATGTTTGTTGAGGGTTGGGAAGCTAGAAAGTAGGGGAATTAAAAAAATTCTACTTGTGTGTTTATATGCCTAGCTTATTTAGAATTGTTTGATCACTTGTGTTGTTTTGGTAATTATGTTTGCTAGTCTACATGCTTGCATGACCACCAAGGGTTCACCAACCCATAAATTGGCTAAGTCTAGGAAAACTAATTTCTCCTCCAACTTTGGAGCCATGGCTTGATTAAATCCTTCACCTTTCCTACCATGCAAGAGTACCAAGTGGTACTAGGCTACTAGTACCTGTGAACCACCCCTTAGTCTTGGTAAAACCACAAGCCCTAGCCTCTTGTATGTGGGTGTTTTCCTCTCTAGTGATCACTTAAGGAATGAAACCATTATTTTATTCCAAGTTTGGTTGGCCCTTGTGAGCATCTGGCTGTGATCCAAGGATCAACCATGGCCTAAGCTGGATCACCAAGTCACCCTCTACCACCCTGAACCCTTCCCTCTGCCATTGGTGGCCCTAACCCGAAATGGCAAGCCCCCAAAGTGGCCACCTCACTAACACTAATCTAGATCACCCCAAAACCCCCTCCCTCTTCCCTGCTCGTGCCACCCTCTCTCCCTAGTCGTGACACGGTGCAGCACCACCCCAACTACTCCCCTGGCACACACCCAGCCCACATGCACCCTCTAGCACACTACAAAGAGGAGGGACACGGGAGATCATGCAAGATCTTGCCCACCTCGAAAACTAGCAGCCCCTCCCTCTCTCCTGTCCCATCTGGCCCCACCACGGATAGCTCCCCTCCCCCTTACCTCTCTCTCCCGCGCGCCCAGCCACCCCCAACCCACGGCGTCCACCTTAGACGACCACCCTCGGTCCCGTTCCCTCTCTTCTCTCTCTCGGTGCAAAACCGCGCGGTGGACAGAGGAGAACCCTACGACCCTACGGCGGCCCTACCCTGCTACTCCACCAAGCCCTAGCCATGCAGAAAGCACGCTGCCGCTCCGTGCTGTCCCGTCGAGCAGCCTGCCCGCACCGTGCATCGGTCGCCCCCTCTCGCTGTCTAGTAGGCCCAGCCAGCCCCCTGGGGTAAGACCGTCACCAGGTCACCCCCACGGTATAGCCATCGTCCCTCCTGGCCAATCCCTAGCTCCCAACGCAACCCCCACCACCTCGTCGTGCACCCGGTGCACAACTTTCTGGCCCTGCCCCTTAATAGCTCCCCACCCCCTCACAAGCATCTCCCACTCCTCATTTCCACCCAGAGCTCCCCAGCACCATCCCAGAGCGAAGGCATAGCCTCTAGATCTCTCCACCTCTCTCTGCCGTTCCATCCCGCCTTGGTGCCGACGATGAACGGGAAGGTTCTCTCCTCTCCGCTCTACCTCTCCTCCATGCACACCTTCCACTCCACTCCCCTCCCTAAAGTGGCCCTAATCCCATCTTCTCTGGCTATTCTTGTCGGTAGACATGTCGGAGCTGCGTGGAGGCTGACGGTCCCGAGCCACGCCACTGTTGGCGCGACGCATCCAGACGACTGGAGCCGCCTTGCCATACCTTTTTCGACGCCCCTCTCTCGACCACTTCAAACCACACCGTCACCGACCCCTCTCCGCCTCTAGGTGAGCCACCCCGAGCCCCGCCCGTGCCAGCTAGGGTTAGCTCGCCGGCATTCTCGAACCGGCAAGAAGACGCGCTGCGGGCCGGCGATCTGGATTTCAATCCAACGGCCAGCATCGCCAGATACCCCTTCGCCTCGCTGTGCCTATGACACGCGGGCCCTGCTGCAGAATTTAAATCCCCAGCACCCCGCGCAGGCTGCCGTGTACGTGGGCCGGCCCAGCTCCGTAGCTGGCCGTGACCCAGCCTCTACACCGCTCCTTTTCTTTTCTTTTTAGGTCATTTTAATTACCAGAAATTTGTTCTCTAGCTTTAATTCCACCAAATAAAATCTGTGTAGTGTTCTGGCTTGATTCCAATTTTGTAGAATAACCCTGGTAATTCCCTACTGCATGTCCTTCGTAGCTAGTCCAAAACTTGTCTGTATTTTTACTGAGAATTTCTATGGTAAATAGTGTCTATTTAGAGTAATAAATTCATAGTTTCACTTATCGAGCTCTGAAAAATGTGAAACCAAGTTCCAGGCATTTCCCTTGCAATTTTCTACTGGCCAAAACTGGAATCATCCTTTTTGGATGTGTGAGGCCTCTGTTCTTATTTTTGCAAGTTATGAAAAGAGGGTTCTTGTTTATTTTCCAGAGGTTGTTGTGATGCCAATTTTGGGATGAAACCAACTCCCAGAGTTAGGCCTCTGCTAATACTAGTGATTCCTGGAAGGGCTTAATTTTTGGCTCTGTAGTTTTGCCCTCGGGATTTTAGTACTAGTTTCTTCTCTGTTTCTAGTATTTTATTTATTAAAAGTCAACCCTTTTGATAAAAATGTGAAACCAGTGGGGTTAGCTTGGTTTTCTCTGTAGCTACTTAGATATGTATTTTGTGGTTAACTCTCACCAACATATATTGGTCGAAATATCTGCTTGAGTGCTAATCAATTCTTAACCACAAAAACCACCATTTAAGTTTTAGGAAACCTTTTTGATTGTTTTCAATGGCCTAGTATTGCTAGAGTCAGTAGCTACTACTGTGTGGTTGGAGTGGTTGAGTTGTGCAATTGTTCTGTACTGATTTCATTGTTTGTGCTTTGGGTGATGTTTTGGTATAGTGGTTTGCTTATATTTTCCCTTTTCGGCGATAGATACGAACGAGGACGAGTTTGAGGAAGGTAATTGGGAAGATTTTGAAGAAGAGGACCACGAACAAGCTGCCAAACAAGGCAAGCCACCTACAAGTTCATGAGACTTGTCCCATCTTTATTTCCATGCACTTTGTTTTACTTATATTACTACTACATTGGTTTTACTCGCTATATTAGTATTATGGTATTAGTTTGGCCCCACCAAACTTATGCTTACGGTACTGTCTAAGTACTCCCCCTTGGATTACCTATTCCTATCCTCATTAGATAAGGTGGTCTAATATACCACAACCCCCTTGGAAACCCTGATTTAGCCTAACAAAAACTCTAGGTTGGGAACCCGAAGGCAAGGATGATTTCAAAAAGGTTTTTGACAGAAAACCTAGGCAAGTGGGACTTGTCGAGGAGCTTTCAAAAATGTTTTGGTGTTCATGTCTATGGTGGGGGCACCAAAGTTGAAGATGGAGGAAATATCTGTTTTCAAAAATGCACCCGGTTCTTTGCTGTCTAGCTATAACAACTTAACCCCGTACAACCACACTACTCCTATATGGGAAGGGGCTTGACCCGAAAGTAGTTCTCTCTGACACTAGTGCCTCATAACTACTACAGGGGATCGGGGATCCCTAGAGGGTGGGCCTTCTCCGATAGAGGTCCGTGTGGAACATCGACCTGTAGAAGGAACAAAGGGCCGGCAGGCCTCCACGCGTTACTATGGGCCCCTCATTGAAAGAGCACACTCTCGAGAAGTGGAAAGAGCGCTCCGGTTGTTCCTCGCCCGACGTCCCGGTTTTGTTGGGAATAACACCCATCGGGTAGGTGCTGGTGTTAAGAGGGGATTATCTTGAAGGTATCGTCCGGTTATCCGAAACCCGCATACTGATGTATGACGATTCGCGACAGTTCGCGGCGGATGTATCGGATCTTGTGGGTAAAGTGTACAACCTCTATAGAGGATAAAATCTATTCGAATAGCCGTGTCCGCGGTTAAGGACGGGTTGGACAAACTTCTGTAGAGCGGTGCTGGTTTTGGTTTCTAAAAGGTTTTATAAAAAGAGATTCGACCATGGGATCACTACTAGAAATCTGGTGATACATGACCCTCCATATTGGTCACTGAAAGGTCATAGTTTTTAATTTGTGACCTTTTTGTGACCAAATACAAATGGTCAAAAGCTGAGCGTCACTAGTTAAACACCACGACCTTTTTTCTGAATTGGTCATAGACGTCTATGACCAATACAGTTGGTCACAGATTCTATGACCAATGGTATTAGTCACAAACTATCTCCCCTGTCCACGTCAGATCCTACGTGGCCTATCCTACGTGGCAAATCTGTGACCAATTGAAAAGGTCGTCGATCAAATTTAGCCCGGTCCAATTAGGTGTTTCACACGGGCCGAGCCCAACGATTATGGTCTTTTCTTACCAGATCTTGGCCTTTTAATGTGCATTTTCTTTTGGGCCTTGGCCTTTCTAAGCTCAATTTCAATTGAGTGTTTCTAGCTTTTTATGGTTAATTTATTGTTTATTCTCAGCCATTTCATTCTCATATTTTCGAAAATGTCCAATACTATCTAGGCCGAGGCCTTTCTAAGATCAAGTTAATATGCTAGTACATGTACTATTTGGGCCAAGGTCTTCTTAAGACCAAGATATAATTTGGTCCAGTACAAGTGCCAGACATTTCAAAATCAAGCATTCAGCAAAATCAGCCCAGTAATAATTCGAATATTATTTACAGAATAAGAGGGATTTCTAAGAGAAAGGTACAGCTGAATGAGGCAAGCAATATTTCAAATAATATATAACTTGACACAGCAACAGAACAGTCTAAACTTTCGACTTTCAACTCAACAAATAGACTACCAAGAGTCTAGGTCGTCTCAGGTTCTCGCCGGCAGCACCAACAACTTTGTGTGCTTCTCGCCATCAGCACACAGGAGGCAGAACATATAGCTGCAGCAGCTCCAGCAACTCATCAACAACGTCAACTTGCATCTCATCCTCCTTCTCAAAGATAGGCATGGGGTTCTGAAAATAAGAATCAAAAATATTAATAATGCCTCGCAGAATTACTAACATAAGGTTTTATACTAGTACAACACCATTCAACAATTTTGAGGCATAAGAAACATAGGTCTTATACTACTACTGAATCAAAGATAGGCATGGATCGTTGAATTTGGTTTGTGTATTGCAATTATATGAAATAGAGGCTTCATTATATGTGAACAATCAAGGAAAATTTCTTATAGCAAATAAATAAAATGTTCTAGAGCGCAAACCTGACAATAGTTGACAAAGCATAGCTAGCCTAGCCTAAACTAATAGTCCAACAAGGTGAAGTTAGTATATCCAGGGATTACTGTTCTTAAGGCATCATGTTTAAGGCATGAAACCTATTACTCTACGGATCATACAAAAGGTCAAACTTGCCATGTACCAATGTGCGCCTACTTCCCAGTCCAACAAGGAGAAGTTAGTAGCAGTAGCATAGCAGGTTCATTAAATGACATATCTAGGGATTACTGTTCTTAAGCAAGGTCCATTTGTACACTAATAAGAGGTATACATAGCTCCAGCAAGACATAGCATGATAATTTCATCAGCAAACTCTTTGTAAGCTGATGGTATTGATTCAATAGGAAGAAGGAATACAACTCCAGCGTGACTTAACATGATAATTTCATAAACATACACATCCTAGAGCCTGACACACGTCTATATCCATTAGTACCTGCTTGATAGTCTCTCGGAGGAATCAAGGAAATTGATGACAGGGAAGGAGGGGATTCCATTGAGGTCCTGGATGGCATGGAGCAGATCGGGCTTGAACCCAGAGCAAAGACACCGTCGATCACTTTGTTGTCGACTTCCTCGCGGTCCAAGAGCTCCTCCAAGTACACCTGGGCCTCTCCCATCATATCTCAAGTAAATAACACAAAACCAATCAGATCACCGAACAATGTAAAATTGACGCAATGCATAAAACCAATCAAGATGAGGTAGCCGATAATCAACAAGTAAATCTCGTATCATGCATAAACCAATAGGTAATATAACAGATTTACACCAACATATTTGCAAAAACAGAGTTCAGTTTCATGAATTCTAAAGGATACACACATAGAGCCACTAAATTGAAAATTTTGCATCTGTCCAAGTACTAGTAGAACAAGTCCTACGAATTGACAAGAAACTAAACTTAGCCAAATGACAAGGTAATCATGATACATATGGAACAAATTTGCATGCCATAGATAGATAAATAGAGTAGGCAGTACACAATTTGACAAGAAACTAAGCTTAGCCAAATGACCATATGTGGTTGTGCACTTTGTGTTTAGTTGACAAGAAATAGAAGTATACAATCAATATACAATTATACTTCAGACTAGCAGCCTGCACCACTGAAACCCTACCAAGATGGTCTGCTAAATGTATTATGAACAAAAAAGGCAAGGCTACTAAGAGCCTAGTATAATTACTACTACAATTCATCTATAGCATATGTTCTTACTAGTAGCAGTACTTGGAACAGGCAATAGCATACATAACAGCAAATAGATAGACATCAGTACATTACATATACTTGCAAGCATTTGACTGCAAATTACAAGAAATAGATAGACAATTACAAATTACCACTTCACATAGGTTTAGAGGATCAACGGTAATAACTATTACACAATGATAATGGCAGCAGTTCAAATGCACAACAACACAGCTGCACAAATACATCTTCCAGAAATAATTAAACAACAACAAGCACAAATAGACAATAGAAGTTCAAGGCTTCAATCATAGAAATGGTCCAGTTTCACAAATCACAACACGATACATATGGCACTAATAAACAACTCCAGATCTGGTAAATCATGAGATCAAGACTCCATCCATCCACAACAACTAGCTAAGTCCAAGTTCAGCACTTCATCTCCCAACTCCACTTCATCTCACACAGAGGTCAAACATTAGTCTAAGTATACATCTAGAAAAATAAGCATAATACCAGATCGGATTTCATAATAAGCATACATCCAAGTATCTAATATATCTAGATCTCCTTATAGTGGATCTAAGCATACATCCAAGCATGTATATCCAGAACATTTAATCAAAGTATCAACTTACAGTGGACTAGGAGATGTTGCCGTTTGTGGCTATTTGACACCAGGGGATTGCTTCCCCTTCTTCTTGATGTGCTTCCCCTTCTCCGGGACTCGCCTGCCATCATGGGAGGATGCAGTGACGCACGACCACGCTTTTGGCTTCTCCTGGTGCTAGCCATCGGTGGAGAAACAACATCTTGGACACCTCCTTCCGATCCTCTAGCGCTTGAAGGCGATGGGCTCAGGCCGTACGGAGGAATAGGGGGTGGCTACAACTCCTCTCCCAGTAGAATCGGGGGTGGCTGCAACTCCTCTCCCGGCAGCAGCAGCGGTGTGGGATCAGTCTCCCAATCAATCATCGCCGGAGTTGGTCTCCCTTCGCCCTCAACCTCAAGCGGCTTGGACTCCATGGTTGCAGCGCAGGAGAAAGCTGGGAGGGAGTGACCGCGAGGGGGAGATGGCAGCAAACTCGCACGCGTCCCTGGTTAACCACGCGAGGCGGCGGCGGGATGGGAGAACAGCAGCGACATCGGTGATGCGGCGGCCACCGTGGGACAATTGGGGGAGGGAGCGGCGTTGGATTTGGGGAGTTGGGGATGGGATCTATCGTGGCGGAGACTGGCGGCGTCTAGAGAGTAAGAAATGGAGGAGTAGTTAGGGTTTGGAGGTGCTGGGTCGGGATCTTACGTGGAGTGGCCACAGTGTCTAGGTCGGGCTGGGCCAGGATGCCATGTCATCGATCCGCACCAAAACTGATCTAGATCGCGATCTCGTCTGTCTATTCTGCCAAGATCCAATGGCTCTCCTAGCATCTCAGGTTTATTCAAGGATCTGAACAAGTGTTATCCATCTATGACCTTTTCATGTTAGGACACTATGACCTTTTTGACAAAATTGGTCATTATTTTTCAATGTTTGGACCCTCTCAAATTCCCTATGACTAACTAATTCAGAATGGTCATAGATCTATGACCAAAAAATCCATGGTCGTTAAGAAAAGGTCACTAGTCACTAGATTTCTTGTAGTGGATGGTCGAAGGGCAAGGAGGATGGGCCATGGGATGGTTGGACCTAGTTGAAGTATTGGTCATGGGATGACCACAGTGGAAGTGGATAACAGGGTTGACCCCATCCTAGTATTTTCAAGTTTTACTAACTATTTTTACCCAAAAAGGGTTTTGCAAACAACAAGTGGTAGAGTTGAAAGTATACTTCTAAGAGATTTCTCAAATAGCCTCCTTGGAGCCATCCTATCCATAGCCATATTGCATACTCTTTGTACTTCTTTGTATGGCGGTTTGCGAGTACATTCAAAGTACACATTGGCAATGTTCCCCGGCTATCAACTTGGTTAGACTATGAGCGGGATGAAGAGGACAATGAAGGGTACGATGACGACTTCGCGAACTAGGGTGTTTCTCTGAGTCAGGCACCTGATGGGCTATTGCTTGACTCGGGTCCTCCGCGTTATTTAGTACCGCTACTATTATCTATTTGTGCCCATGGAGGCAAGGTTGTAAGACTATTATTGTAAGACTTATTGTATCATACTGTAATGGATGTGTGTACTTTGATATCACGTCGGTTATGCTCCACGATGCACTGATCATGGGATCATGGTGGTTTGCATAATTTGGTAATCTTGGGTGAGAATCCGGGGTCACCACAGACTTGGTATCAGAGCCATCCTGACCTTAGGAGCCCCTAGTTAGCTTGGACGTTATACCCGGACCTTAAAAAATATTTTCTTTATAAAGGAAGGAGTTGGATATTTGCAAAAATATTCCTTATGCCTCCTCCCCCTCTATTTCAAAAACAACTTGCATTAAATTACATTTTTGCATATCTAAAATTTTGCACACTGTTCACTAACTTAAACTTAACTAAAATTTTGTAGATGGCAGTGGTGTTCAACATGTATCGTCAAGTCGGGCTGGACTTGCCACTCTAGTTGTTTGAGGCTGAGCTAAGGGACTTGGCCAAGCATGTGGGCCGTCCCACACCAGAGATCCAAGGCGCCTTCATTCCCAGGATGTTCGAAGGAGAGAAGAACTGGGTGGTTTTCTGCACCATGAGAGGTGGTGTAGTACCTCCCTTCTCAGGGGAGCTGAAGGTAGATGTGCTAGAGAAGGATTGGGGCGATGGTGTGCTTCGTGTGGCTCAAGAGGCCCTAGCACGCCTAGCCTATCGTCACCGTGAGCAACTTGAGGGAAACAAGTTCTATCATTTTGGGAGACGCCACCCTCGAGGTTACGCCGCTGTGACCCCGCAGCACTATGACTTTGGTGAGCATATCCAAAACATGGAGTATCTCCTGAAGAAGACCCAGGAATCTTTCGATGATGTTCGCACTCGCCTGGATAACAAGACAGTGGAGTACCTCACCCTTGTCGCGAACCTGAGGATCGAGAAATTGGAGCATGCTCAGAACAAGCTAAACAAGCAGGCAGTTGTGGCAAGAAACAAGCGTCTCATGAAGACCACCAAGGAGCAGAAGGAACTCTTGGTGACCATGGAGGCCCGGATAGAAGCATTGGAGGAGGAATGCACCCAGCTCGACAAAGACAATGATGACCAGCTGAATGAGACCGACAATGATGCCGCCTACAAGGAGGATTTTGACATGGAGCCACAGAATGAACCTGAAGATGATGATTAGATGGGTGAGGAAGAAGAGGATCCCGAAGAGCGCATTTTCTAGTCTGAGGAAGATACTGAGGTCATCATTGAGGAAGACACCACCGCACGCTGCGACTCGGAGCAGGTTTCACGATTAGTCTACGAGAGCAAGTGAGAATATCGTCGTGTCCCCCTTTTGAGTGGCGATTTGACTGCTTTCTGCTTGCTTGTATGATTAAGTTATTAGTATTATCTAGCGCCAGGATGTGATGCCTGAACTTGGTTATTTTGTGGTGATCTCTATGATTGCTTAGCTCCTAAGCACCCGTTCTTCTTATGTGTGCTTGTTTGATTAGTTAATTCCTCCCCATACCTTATTGTTTGTGGTTGCAAACCGCCCCCTTGGTAACCCCTCCTAATCATATACCTTCAGGATGATGCACCCATGCGGACCCCCTCCACCACCCCCGACCATGGCGCAGCTCCTGCACATGTTCATGCAAGACCGCCAAGCCGCCAATGAGGAACACCAAGCCAACATTGCCTCTCTCCAGTAGCTGGTACAAGCCGCAGCTGGAAACGCCCTAACCCCGAGGGCGAAGAGCAGAGATCCAGACTTAGAGACTTTCAGAACACCAACCCACCCGTGTTCACCAAATGCACCAATCCCCTTGACGCCGATGACTGGCTCCACACCATTGAGAACAACCTGGAAGTTGCCCGTGTAGGAGAGAATGAGAAAGTCACCTTGGCCACCCATTTTCTCGCGGGACAAGCTAGGACTTGGTGGATCAGTGTCAAGGAGATTCTGCCCGTAGGACAAGCCATCACCTAGGAGGACTTCAAGGAAAGGTTCTGCAAGCGTCATATCCCACCTGGTCTAATCAAGATGATGAGAGATCAATTCCGTGATCTGAAGCAAGGAGGAATGTCCGTGCTACAATATCTGGATAAGTACACTGATCTGGCCAGGTATGCGCCAGATGACACCAATACTGAAGAGAAGAAGGTGGATACCTTCATGAATGGACTCCAGGATGAACTGCAGTGCCACCTGGTAGCCCAGGGATTCAAGGAACTGGATGCCCTTGTCGATGCTGCCATACTGGTAGAGAACAAGCGCAAGGGGGTAACTGTGAGTCGCAAGCGCCGAATGATGCAACATGGAGGACCCAGTGGACAGAGGTCACAAAGCATGCCACCCTCAAGGCCTGCACCCCCACCGCAGAGGACTCCGTCCTATGCTCCGCACCCCAACAACCCCAACCATAACTACAACAACCCTCGCCCTGGAGGAGGGAACCCAAGACCTGCCCCAAGAGGCCCAGTCAACACCAATGTCTGCCCCAATGCGGTTGGCTGCTTCAACTGTGGTCAAGTGGGGCACTTATCCCATGAATGCCCCGAAAGGAAGAAGGATAACGCACCTCGCCCTAATGCAGCCCGCCTGAATCAAGGTCACGCCAGGGGATCCCCAGCTAAGGGCGCTGCCCCCGAGAAGCCTGCCAATGCTGCTAGAGGACATCTGAACCACATCACTACTGAGGAAGCCCAGGAGTCCCCTGACATTGTTCTGGGTACGTTCCTTGTTAACTCCATCCCTACTACAGTACTATTTGACTCCGGGGCCTCGCATTCGTTTGTTACGGAGCCGTTTGTTGAAAGAAGTGGGATGGAGCGTAGCCATCTGAGCAGGCTCATGTTAGTGCAAATACCCGGTTCAACGGCCAAAACCAAATCCGTCTGCCGAGATATTCCCATAGTCATCCACGGTATAACCTTCATGGCCGACTTAATAGTTTTGGGAGCCCAAGGTCTAGATGTGATCCTAGGAATGGATTGGATGACCAAGTACCATGGAATCATAGATTGTGTCAGAAAGTCAATATCCTTGACAAGTAGTGAAGGAATACAAGTCGAGTATAAGGCAACGGTGGCCTCATCTCGAATCTATTGCCATAAGAGTATAGCTGGACCTACTCTAGATCAAGTCCCCGTAGTCTGTGATTATCCAGATGTGTTTCCGGAGGAGTTGCCCGATATGCCCCCTGACAGGGATATCGAGTTCATCATAGAACTAGTCCCCGGAAAAGCCCCCATAGCTCAGAGGCCCTACCGTATGAATCCCGAGGAATTGGCCGAGTTGAAGAAACAATTGGACGACCTGGAACACAAAGGTCACATACAGCCGAGTGCCTCCCCTTGGGGATCACCCGTTCTCTTTGTGGATAAAATAGATGGAACCACCCAGCTAGTGACGGACTACCGGAAACTCAATGATGTCACCATCAGAAACAAGTACCCCTACCAAAGATCGAAGACCTGTTTCATCAGTTAAATGGGGCCAAAATCTTCTCCAAGATAGATCTCGGCACCGGATACCACCAGCTTAAGATCCGAGAATCGAACATTCCCAAGACCGCCTTTACCACCCGATACGGTCTCTATGAATTCATCGTCATGTCCTTCGGCTTAACCAACGGCCTGCCTATTTCATGAACCTCATGAATGAGGTATTCATGCCCTACCTGGACAAGTTCGTCGTAGTGTTCATCGACGACATCCTCATATACTCCAAGAATGAAGCCGAGCATGAGCAGCACCTGAGAGTCATACTAGGAACCCTCAGGGAGCATAAACTGTATGCTAAGTTCAGCAAGTGCGAGTTTTGGTTAAAGGAAGTGGGATTCCTTGGCCACATCCTGTCGGCAGGAGGAATCTCAGTCGACCCCACCAAAATTAAGTCGGTTATAGAATGGAAAGCCCCCACCAACCCCTCGGAAATCCAAAGCTTTCTGGGTTTAGCCGGATACTACCATAAATTTGTGGAAGGTTTCTCAAGTATCGCGAGGCCATTGACGCAACTACTAATGAAGGATAAGAAGTTCGAGTGGACTGAGAAGTGTGAAGAGAGTTTTCAGGAACTTAAGAAGAGACTAGTGTCTGCCCCTGTCCTGACCATGTCGGATATCACCAAAAACTTTGAAGTTTACTGCGACGCTTCCAAGTTAGGACTCGGGAGTGTGGTTATGCAGGAAGGCAAGGTCATCGCCGATCTATCCAGACAGCTAAAGCCACATGAGATGAACTACCCCACCCATGACCTAGAACTCGCAGTAGTGGTTCATGCACTTAAGACCTAGCGCCACTATCTAATGGGGAATC
Organism: Avena sativa; assembly: GCA_916181665.1. Taxonomy (NCBI): domain Eukaryota; kingdom Viridiplantae; phylum Streptophyta; class Magnoliopsida; order Poales; family Poaceae; genus Avena; species Avena sativa. The sequence goes on along the minus strand of OV702289.1, from coordinate 532,379,292 downwards.
GCTGCGAGATCTACACAGATCACAAGAGTTTGAAATACATCTTTACCCAAAAAGAGTTGAACATGAGACAGTGACGATGGATTGAGCTGATAAAGGACTACGATCTTGACATTCACTATCACCCGGGTAAGGCTAATGTTGTAGCTGACGCCCTTAGTCGGGAACCATGTTCCCTGAATGCTATGGTCGTAAAAGAACAACCAGAACTAAGTCGAGAACTGGAAAGGCTAGGACTTGAGATAGTCAGCCATGGATTCCTAGCCCATCTAGAACTAAAACCGACCCTATTAGACCAAATCAAAGAAGCTCAGAAAGGTCACAAAAGTATTGAAGGCATTAAGAGGAGAATGGAGAGAGAAACTGTCCCTAGATTTAAAGTTGACGACACGGGTGTACTATGGTACAAAGGGCGCATCTGCATACCCACGAGACCCTCTACTCCATCCACCCCGGTAGCACCAAGATGTATCAGGACCTGAAGGAACAATTCTGGTGGCATGGAATGAAGCGTGAAATCCCTTTGTTCGTAGCTAAGTGCGATATATGCCAGAGAGTCAAAGCTGAGCACCAGCGACCCGCTAGATTGTTGCAACCCATGAAGATTCCAGAGTGGAAATGGGAAAAGATTGGGATGGACTTTATCACAGGCTTACCTACCTCCAGCAGAGGTCACGACTCAATTTGGGTTATAGTCGACTACCTATCCAAGGTCGCCCATTTCATCCCTGTGAAGACAACCTTTAATGGAAAGAAGTTAGCGGAATTGTATATCTCCCGTATCGTCAGTCTCCATGGTGTCCCTAAGGAAATTGTGTCGGATAGAGGACCGCAATTCACCCCCTGTTTCTGGGGCAAGCTACAAGAGGCCTTAGGCACCACTCTATCATTTAGCACCGCCTATCACCCCCAGACCGTAGGACAGACAGAGTGAGTCAATCAAGTCTTGGAAGATAGGTTCCGTTCCTGCGTTCTAGCCTACGGGGCTAAGTGGGAAGACTGTCCGCCATTCGCGGAATTATCCTACAATAACAATTACCAAGCCAGTCTGAAGATGGCACCCTTTCAGTTACTTTATGGAAGGAAGTGTAGAACCCCTCTAAACTGGACTGAAACTGGAGAAAGCCAAATCTTCAGCCCTAATGTGATCAAGGCAGCAGAAGAGCAAGTACAGCTAGCTCGTGATCGCTTGAGAGATGCCCAGTCTCGTCAGAAAAGCTATGCTGACAGTAGACGCCGGGAAGTGAGTTTCAACAAGGGAGACTTCACGTATCTTCGCGTCTCCCCTCTCAAGGGAATGCAGAGGTTTCATGAAAAAGGGAAGCTCGCCCCCAGGTATATTGGGCCTTCAAGATCCTCGCCCAACAAGGACAGGTGTCATACCAATTAGAACTACCCAAGGAATTGGCAGAGTTCCACAATGTCTTCCATGTGTCCCAACTCCGAAAGTGCCTCCAAACACCCAACAAGCCCGAAGCATTCAAAGAGATTGACTATCAAGCCATTGACCTCAATCGTGATTTAACCTACCGTGAGGTGCCCATCAAGATCCTAGAGAAAGCCAATAGGCTCACCCGGCATCGGAACATAAACTTCTACAAAGTTTAGTGGAGCAACCATTCGGAAGACGAAGCCACCTGGGAACGAGAGGATTTCCTCCAGAAGGAATTTCCCCATCTCTTGTCAACAAAACCAGTGAATCTCAGGACGAGATTCTTTTAAGGGGGGAAGGTCTGTAACATCCCATTTTTCTACATCCATGTTTGTTGAGGGTTGGGAAGTTAGAAAGTAGGGGGAAGTAAAATTTTTCTACTTGTGTGTTTATATGCCTAGCTTATTTAGAATTATTTGATCACTTGTGTTGTTTTGGTAATTCTGTTTGCTAGTCTACATGCTTGCATGACCACCAAGGGTTCACCAACCCATAAATTGGCTAAGTCTAGGAAAACTAATTTCTCCTCCAACTTTGGAGCCATGGCTTGATTAAATCCTTCACCTTTCCTACCATGCAAGAGTACCAAGTGGTACTAGGCTACTAGTACCTGTGAACAACCCCTTAGTCTTGGTAAAACCACAAGCCCTAGCCTCTTGTATGTGGGTGTTTTCCTCTCTAGTGATCACTTAAGGAATGACACCATTATTTTATTCCAAGTTTGGTTGGCCCTTGTGAGCATCTGGCTGTGATCCAAGGATCAACCATGGCCTAAGCTGGATCACCAAGTCACCCTCTACCACCCTGAACCCTTCCCTCTGCCATTGGTGGCCCTAACCCGAAATGGCAAGCCCCCAAAGTGGCCACCTCACTAACACTAATCTAGATCACCCCAAAACCCCCTCCCTCTTCCCTGCTCGTGCCACCCTCTCTCCCTGGCCGTGACACGGTGCAGCACCACCCCAACTACTCCCCTTGCACACACCCAGCCCGCATGCACCCTCTAGCACGCTACAAAGAGGAGGGACACGAGAGATCATGCAAGATCTTGCCCACCTCGAAAACTAGCAGCCCCTCCCTCTCTCCTGTCCCATCTGGCCCCACCATGGACAGCTCCCCTCCCCAGGCACTCCCTCCCTCCTTACCTCTCTCTCTCCCGCGCGCCCAGCCACCCCCAACCCACGGCGTCCACCTTAGCCGACCACCCTCGGTCCCGTTCCCTCTCTTCTCTCTCTCGGTGCAAAACCGCGCGATGGACAGAGGAGAACCCCACGACCCTACGGCGTCCCTACCCTCCTACTCCCCCAAGCCCTAGCCTTGCAGACAGCACGCTACCGCTCCGTGCTGTCGCATCGAGCAGCCTGCCCGCACCGCGCATCGGTCGCCCTCTCTCGCTGTCTAGTAGGCCCAGCCACCCCCCTGGGGTAAGACCGTCCCCAGGTCACCCCCACGGCGTCGCCACCGTCCCTCCTGGCCAATCCCCAGCTCCCAAGGCAACCCCCACCACCTCGCCGTGCACCCGGTGCACCATCGTCTGGCCCTGCCCTTTAATAGCTCACCCACCCCCTCACAAGCATCTCCCACTCCTCATTTCCACCCCAGAGCTCCCCAGCACCATCCTAGAGCGGATGCAGAGCCACTAGCTCTCTCCCCCTCTCTCTGCCGTTCCACCCCGCCTTGGTGCCGATGACGAACAGGAAGGTTCTCTCCTCCCTGCTCTACCTCTGCTCCATGCACACCTTCCACTGCACTCCCCTCCCTAAAGTGTCCCTAATCCCATCTGCTCTGGCTATTCTTGTCGGCAGGCATGCTGGAGTTGCGTGGAGGCCGACGGTCCCGAGCCACGCTGCTGCTGGCGCGACGCATCCAGACGACCGGAGCCGCCTTGCAATACCTCCTTCGACGCCCCTCCCTCAACCGCTTCGAACCACACCGTCGCCGCCCCTCTCCGCCTCTAGGTGAGCCACCCCAAGCCTCGCTCGTGCCAGCTAGGGTTAGCTCGCCGGCTTTCTCGATCCGGGAAGAAGACGCACTGCGGCCCGTCGATCTGTATTTTAATCCAACGGGCAGCATCGCTAGATACCCCTTCGCCTCGCTCTGCCTATGACACGCGGGCCCCGCTGTGGAATTTAAATCCCCAGCACCCCGTGCAGGCCGCCATGTACGCGGGACGGCCCAGCTCCGTAGCGGGCCGTGACCCAGCCTCTGCACCGCCCCTTTTCTTTTCTTTTTATGTCATTTTAATTCCCAAAAAAAATTCTATAGCTTTAATTCCACCAAATAAAATATGTGTAGTGTTCTGGCTTGATTCCAATTTTTTATAATAACACAGGTAATTCCCTACTGCATGTCCTTAGTAGCTAGTCCAAATCTTGTCTGTATTTTTACTGAGAATTTCTGTGATAAATAGTGTTTGTTTAGAGCTCAGAAAAATGTAACCAAGTCCCAGGCATTACCCTTGCAATTGTCTACTGTGCAAAACTGGAATCATCCTTTTTGGATGTGTGAGGCCTCTGTTCTTATTTTTGCAAGTTATGAACAGAGGGTTCTTGTTTATTTTCTAGAGGTTGTTGTGATGCTAATTTTGGGATGAAACCAACTCCCAGAGTTAGGCCTCTCCTAATACTAGTAATTCCAGGAAGGGCTTAATTTTTGGCTCTGTAGTTTTGCCCTGGGGATTTTAGTACTAGTTTCTGCTCTGTTTCTAGTATTTTATTTATTAAAAATCAACCCTTTTTGATAAAAATGTGAAACCAGTGGGGTTAGCTTGGTTTTCTCTGTATCTACTCAAATATGTATTTTGTGGTCAACTCTCACCAACATATATTGGTCGAAATATCTGCTTGAGTGCTAATCAAGTCTTAACCACAAAAACCACCATTTAAGTTTGAGGAAACCTTTTTGATTGTTTTCAATGGCCTAGTATTGCTAGAGTCAGTAGCTACTACTATGTGGTTAGAGTGGTTGAGTTGTGCAATTGTTCTGTACTGATTTCATTGTTTGTGCTTTGGGTGATGTTTTGGTATAGTAGTTTGCTTATATTTTCTCTTTTTGGCGATAGATACGAATGAGGACGAGTTTGAGGAAGGTAATTGGGAAGATTTTGAAGAAGAGGACCAGGAACAAGCTGCCAAACAAGGCAAGCCACCTACAAGTTCATGAGACTTGTCCCATCTTTATTTCCATGCACTTTGTTTTACTTATATTACTACTACATTGGTTTTACTCGCTATATTAGTATTATGGTATTAGTTTGGCCCCACAAAACTTATGCTTACGGTACTGTCTAAGTACTCCCCCTTGGATTACCTATTCCTATCCCCATTAGATAAGGTGGTCTAATGTACCACAACCCCCTTGGAAACCCTGATTTAGCCTAACAAAAACTCTAGGTTGGGAACCCGAAGGCAAGGATGATTTCAAAAAGGTTTTTGACAGAAAACCTAGGCAAGTGGTACTTGTCGAGGAGCTTTCAAAAATGTTTTGGTGTTCATGTCTATGGTGGGGGCACCAAAGTTGAAGATGGAGGAAAAATCTGTTTTCAAAAATGCACCCGGTTCTTTGCAGTCTAGCTATAACAACTTAACCCCGTACAACCACACTACTCCTATATGGGAAGGGGCTTGACCCGAAAGTAGTTCTCTCTGACACTAGTGCCTCATAACTACTATAGGGGATCGGGGATCCCTAGAGGATGTGCCTTCTCCGACAGAGGTCCATGTGGAACATCGACCTGGAGAAGGAACAAAGGGTCGGCAGGCCTCCACGCGTTACTATGGGCCCCTCATTGAAAGTTCACACTCTCGAGGAGTGGAAAAAGCGCTCCGGTTGGTCCTCGCCCGACGTCCCGGTTTTGTGGGGAATAACACCCATCGGGTAGGTGCTGGTGTTAAGAGGGGATTATCTTGAAGGTCTCGTCCGGTTATCCGAAACCCGCATACTGATGTATGACGATCCGCGACAGTTCGTGGCGGATGTATCGGATCTTGTGGGTAAAGTGTACAACCTCTGCAGAGGATAAAATCTATTCGAATAGCCGTGTCCGCGCTTAAGGACGGGTTGGACAAACTTCTGTACAACGGTGCTGGTTTTGGTTTATAAAAAGGTTTTATAAAAAGAGATTCGACCATGGGATGGTCGAAGGGCAAGGAGGATGACCACAGTGGAAGTGGATAATAGGGTTGACCCCAGCCTAGTATTTTCAAGTTTTACTAACTATTTTTACCCAAAAAGGGATTTTGCAAACAACAAGTGGTAGAGTTGAAAGTATACTTCTAAGAGATTTCTCAAATAGCCTCCTTGGAGCTATCCTATCCACAGCCATATTGCATACTCTTTGTACTTCTTTGTATGGTGGTTTGCGAGTACATTCAAAGTACTCACTGGCAATGTTCCCTGGCTATCAACTTGGTCAGACTATGAGCGGGATGAAGAGGACAATGAAGGGTACGATGACGACTTCGTGAACTAGGGCGTTTCTCCGATTCAGGCACCTGATGGGATATGGCTTGACTCCGGTCCTCCGCATTACTAGTACCGCTGCTATTATCTATTTGTGCCCATGGAGGCAAGGTTGTAAGACTATTATTGTAAGACTTATTGTATCGTACTATAATGGATGTGTGTACTTTGATATCACATCGGTTATGATCCACGATGCACTGATCATGGGATCGTGGTGGTTGCATAATTTGGTAATCTCGGGTGAGAATCCGGGGTCGCCACATGCATCGCTAGAAATTCACCGGAGCCCGCCGCTGCTGTGGTGGAAGGAAGCCGGATATTCGAGCCACCCAGGAGCTGTCGTGACCACCATTCGACTCACCGTCATCTACCAATCTATTTGTCCCCATCGCCGGACCTAGATCGAGCCCTGGTAAGCCCCCGATGACCCCCACCATAGAGCTAGGGTTAGAATCTCGCGCGCTCAGTGCGACGGAGACGATGACGCTGAGTCGTTGATTGCTCTCTAATCGTGCGGCTAAGATTTGCCCATACCGTTTTGCTTAGACATAGCCGTTGACGTGTGGGACCAGCCTGAGTGCAGCCTGCTGCGTGCACGCCATGTAGATGGGCTGGCCCATTATCATTCCCGCGCACGCCCAGAGATTCAAACTTAGATTTTTCATTTAATTCAAAACCCTATTCTATTAGTGATTTCAAAATTGAATTCAAAGAGATTAACTTAACCAAATTGCAGGATTCCAATTTTGTTAGAAAGGTAATGAAAATCTCTACACACTTCCGTTGGATTCAAACCATTTGAGATTATAGATCACCCATAGTAAAAATAACAAGACAGAGACTTTTCCAAATTCAACCATTTTTCTAAAATCAACCATAAATGCTTTTGAGTTGATTCCAACTCTCAAAAATCACAATTGGCATGCTACATCTAAATATGTAAATATATTTAGTTTTACATGCAGCAATCATGGACTAGTATTAAAATAATGCTATATAGTCATTTCTAGTCCTTTTAATTATATCAAATAGTATTATTCAACTTTGTAATATATGCCAACCACCTTAAATCACATTCCCAAGTATTGGAATATGTGGTGATGACATGTGTCAACATGATCCCATATTTTAATTGGAGAATATTAAATCTTAAGTATTTTTCAATGAGTAGAAATTGCATTTCGAAAATAAGATACATAAGATTATGTCAATATTTCATGTGGTGATAGAGATGATGCTAGATCATATAGTGTGAACCCTTGTGTGCAAAATAGAAATAGCTAAGTATTGTTTGGTGATTGTATACCTCGTATTTATTTATAGACGCTAGTACCGACCCGGGCTACGAGGAGGAGTACTACAAAGAAGAAGAAGAAGAAGAGAACTTCAACAACTACACCATGCAAGCTAACATATGCAAGATGCACTATGCATGCTTGGTTATGCAACCTTGATTATACCAATCCCAAGTTTCCCTACAAGCTTTACTTTTCCCGTTACTAAAGTTTCTTAAATAGTACTTATTGATGATTAGTGGAAAATGAAATAGATGCCTTCAAGAGCATAGAACTAAGCTTGAGTAGTTACACCTGATTAGCACCCGATCAATAGTGATACCCTCATTGGTAGTTGCTAGTGCTAAACTAATATTGATCACTTTAGATGGGAACACTTGGAGAAAATGATTATGAAAACCTTAGAATGATGAGTCATGCTATTGAAATGTTTGACAGGTGTTATGAAACACAATGATTTGGAGATGATACTGAATGAGGCATGTGCCTTGACTTTGATAAAAACGGATGGTTTGGTTCGGATGCAATACCATTCCAGCTTTTACCGTACAACCACAATACCTGGGTTGGCTAGGGCTTAACTGGAAGTTTATATTTCTTGGTATGGGTTCCCTCGCGGAAAGAGGTTAAGCTAAGGCTGCCTCGTGAGTATGAATGTCGACCTATGCAGTTCCCGGGATGGCAGATGGCCATGGCTGGGAGGCCAAGCTCATAGGGGAGGTGCCTATACTAGGGTGTGTAATTGAAAGGTTAGGATTGATTATCCGCATAGCCAGTATGATGATTCAGGGTTATCCCTGATGGATGTATCGAATTTTGTGGTGAAAGTGTACCACCTCTGTAGAGTGTCAAACTATTCGAATAGCTGCGACCGCTGTCATGGATAGTTGGAGTGGCCATACTGTTCCATTGTCAAATGTTTTCAAAATGACTTGTGACTTGAAATATGACTTTGATTTGAACACCACAGGGTTGTGGAGATGAAAACTAGGTTCCCACATGAGTAATCTAGAGAACTAAAATAGGCCTATACTACTAAGATCTTCTGAAATAAAATTGGCTTCTTGCAAACAAGACCAGAGCTTAGGATTCCTACTAGAATTGTCTTACTTAGATTAGTGATGGTTTGCGAGTACTTTAAGAGGACTCATGGTTTTGTCCCTGGCTTTTTCCATAGCCAGACTATGAAGAGGACTATCCAGAGGACGGATAGCAGGAGGTCTCGATAACTAGGATCATCTCCCATCGTCAGCATTGCCTGTGACAATGAAGATGGAGTCTACTACGTTTATTTCCGCTGCTTTGATGTGTATTAAGACTTGATCATGAGATCAACTATTTGTAAGACTATTATGGTTTGTAATGGATGATGTACTGTGCTACCAATTCTATTATGTCTCACAAAAATGGTATTCCTAGTATTGCGATTTACAGCATAACAGGCATCTGGACTTAAAAATCCGGGTGTTCACAAGTTGGTATCAGAGCCATCCTGACCATAGGAGACCCTAGTTAGAATGGACGTCTGAAAAACCTAGTTTCAAAACAAAGGAAGTGAATATTTATGAAAACCTATCTCACTCTTATCCTTGAGATTCTTTCAAAAAGAGTTCACATATTCCTCAGAATTCTTACAATTCTACATAAAATTTGACACACTTGATCACCTCACTAACTTACTCATCCTAATTTCTTATAGATGGAAGTCAAGTACAGCAAGTTCTACCATCTTGGCAACGGAGGAGAGCTCATCTTCGAGAGGGACTTGAGCCAGATAGCGGAGTTTCTTGAACGCCCACACCCCAAGTTCTTCGGAGCGAAACTCAATGATCAGCCAGGAGGAGAACTGCAGTGGTTGATTGTGGTAGATCTGAGAGGCAAGATGGAGCCACCCACCTCGGAGAATATATAGTTTAGCTTGAGGGAGAACAACTGGCTAGATGGACTAGCTAGAGCAATGCAGGAGGCACTTGCGCGTATGTGTGCGCAGAACATTAACCAGATCAATAGCACTCGCTTCGCTCACTATGCAAGACGTGATTCTATGGGCCAGCCCTTGGCCATGCCAGGACATCCGGAGTTGAGGCATCATGTGGATCACCATGACTTCATGTTGCACGAGACCCAGAAGGAGTTCAACAACTCCCGTGCCTACACCAACAAGAAGCACGCTGTCGCAGCCGAGAAGAACCAAACCATCACCATCCTACCTAAGGAGCACAAGACACTTCGTCGCCAGCATGACAAGAAGGACCGCATCATCGCTTACCTCCATCAGAAGGTGGCAACCCTCAAAGAAACCATCCATGACCAAGAGATTCAGCTTGAGGAAAAGGAAGAAGAAGGTGAATATATTCGTGGGGATATCACTTCTTACCTCAGTGACGATGACGACTACCTGGAGGACAATGCCACGGAGTTCCACACCGATGAGGAAGATGCAGACTTCCTGGATGATGAAGAACCCACCAGTTTTGACGATGAGTAGTCGCACTAGAGCGTTGTCGTAGGTGTGAGTTTGTATCCGGTCCCAATGTATTGTAGAATGACAGAATGGTTCTTAAAACCATCTACTTAGTAGTTGTGGTGTGTGTTTGTACCGTGTTGCTTGGAATGAATGAAAAAGAGTTGTGGTTTTCAAACCTTAGAAATACTCAAGTTTAAATCTTTTTAACCATACCCATAAGCCATAGAAATTTCCCTCTTGTCTTATGATCTATCTCAATCTTCAGATGACTCGTGGCTACCCTGTGGAAGCAGCTCATCCCAGGATCCGATGCTTCAGATTCTATAGATGTTAGTTTCAGATCGTGAAGCCAGTAGAGCCGAGCATCAATCCAATATAGCCACTCTTCAGCAGATTGCCTAGATGGCACACAACAACCAAGGCCATGGAAACCAGGATCACCATGGATCTAAGATCAAGAACATTCAAAACACTAATCCTCCTATGTTTAGCAAGTCTGAAGAGCCCTTAGATGCTGATGACTAGCTGCAATCAATGGAGAACAACTTAGAAGTAGCCGGAGTAGATGTTGCGGAGAAGGTACTGTTTGCCACCGACTATCTGGCAGGTTATGCAAGATCATGGTGGAATAGCACTCGTACAATGAACGGAGGACAGATGATGACTTGGGAGGAATTCAAGCTCAAGTTCAGCAGGACCCATGTGCCCCCAGGTTTGATCAAGCGGATGAGGAATGAATTCCGGGAGTTGAAGCAGGGAAGGATGACTATGGTAGAATACTGTGACAAATTTCTGTCCCTGTCCCCTAATGAGATTGACACAGAAGCAAAGAAGAAGGAGAGATTCCTGAATGGCTTGCATGATGAGATGCAGACCGTGTTAGTCAACATTCCCTTTGATGACCTAGAATCTCTAGTGGATTCTGCTATCCATATGGAAGGAAAGATCAACCAAGCCAGTGAGAACCGCAAGCGTCATATGATGCACCAACCTGGACCCCACCATACACCGAAGTACCGCCCCAGCTCGTCTGCAGGATTTGCACCAAGAAACAACAGACCCCCTATGTCCCGTCCGAACTATCCCAATCGTGGCAGAGGAAACCCGAGGCCTGGAGGCTACAAAAACAACAACATCGGTAACACCCATAACTTCAACCGTGCACTGCCAGGGTCCACCAACCACAACACCACCAACAACAACAATACTGCCCCAGGGACTGGAAGCAATGTTGTGCCTATTGCAGGGAAGGACAAGTCAATGATAACATGCTTTGAATGTGGAGTCACGGGTCACTACTCCAATGAGTGCCCCAAGAAGCTTGCTGCTGCCACCAATGTCACTTCACCTACCCAGCAGCAGCGCCGTGTCCAGCCTAGAAAGAGGTTTGCCCTAGGAAACCCGCACAACCGTACCGGTCGTTTGTTCCACATGAATGCGGAAGAAACCCAGGAAGCACCAGATGTCGTGCTAGGTATGTTTTCTCTTAACTCAGTACTTGCAAGGGTGTTGTTTGATTCTGGAGCATCGCACTCATTTGTTACAGAAGAATTTGCATGCACTAGTAAGATTCAACAACAAATTTGAAGCATGTTATGATAGTTCAAATACCTGGTTCAACCACCAAAGCTAAAAAACTTACAAGGCTATGCCTATCAGAATCCATGGGATAGATTTTTATGCCAATCTAATAGTAATTGGAACAAAAGGTTTGGATGTAGTACTAGGAATGGATTGGATGTTGAAACATCAAGGATTAATAGACTGTGCCAAGAAAGCCATAACCATGACTAGTAGCACCAGAGTATCAGTAGAGCATGTGTTTGAGACACTGCCCCATCAATTCAAATGCAACAAGAGTTTAGCCCAGTCAACCATAGACCAAGTCAGAGTAGTCTGTGAATACCCCGATGTGTTCCTAGATGAATTACTCGGTATGTCCCCAGATCAGGATATCGAGTTTATCATTGAACTAGTTCCTGGAACTGGACCCATAGCTCAGAGACCCTATAATATGAACCCAGCTGAATTAGTGGAGTTGAAGAAGCAACTTGATGACATGTTGAGCAAATGTCTGATCCAACCAAGTGCATCACCATGGAGATCACCTGTTTTGTTTGTGGATAACAAAGATAGTGCCATGGATTACCGGAAGCTGAATGACGTCACCATCAAGAATAAGTACCGACTACCAAAGATAGAAGATCTGTTTGACCAGCTGACTGGTGCTAGAGTGTTTTCTAAGATTGAGCTTAGAACTGGTTATCATCAACTAAAGATCCGCGCAACGGATATCCCAAAGACTGCCTTCACTACCAAATATGGATTATATGAGTACAATGTCATGTCATTTGGATTAACAAATTCCCTAGCTTATTTCATGAATGTCATGAATAAGATTTTTATGAACTTCTTGGATAAGTTTGTCGTTGTTTTTATCGATGATATTCTAATCTACTCCAAATTGGAAGAAGAACATGAGCAGCACCTAAGAACCATCCTTGAAACCCTTAGAGAGCATCAGTTGTATTCCAAGTTTAGCAAATGTGAGTTCTGGTTAAAGAAAGTAGGATTCCTAGGACATATGTTGTCGGCAGGTGGAGTTGCTATCGATCCCGCCAAGATTAAGGATGTTGAAGAATGGAAATCCCCAACCACTCAAACCGAAGTCCGCGCATTTCTAGGATTAGCTGGATATTACCGCAAGTTTGTTGAAGGATTTTCAAGCATCGCAAGGCCAATGACCCAGCTGTTGAAGAAAGACAAGAAGTTTGAATGGACGGACAAATGTGAAGCAAGTTTTCAAGAGCTCAAGAAGAGATTGATTTCAGCCCAAATTTTGATCATGCCGGATATCGTGAAGCCTTTTGATGTATATTGTGATGCATCCAAGATTGGTCTTGGATGTGTGTTGATGCAACAAGGCAAAGTAATATCATATTTGTCCTGACAATCGAAGCAACATGAGCAGAACTATCCCACACATGACTTAGAATTAGCAGCAGTAGTTTTAGCCTTGAAGACATGGTGTCATTACCTCATGGGTAACCGTTGTGAGACTTATTCAGATCACAAGAGTCTGAAGTATATTTTCACCTAGAAGGAGCTGAATATGAGGCAACGGAGATAGATAGAGTTAATCAAGGATTATGACCTTGACATTCACTACCACCCCGGCAAGGCCAATGTGGTAGCGGATGCTCTTAGTAGATTGTCGTGTAGATTAAACACAATGATTAACGAAGACCAGCCACGTTTACATGAGGAGTTGGAGAATTTTAGAATGGAGTTGGTTAGCGAAGGATTTCTAGCTAGTATTGAACTTCAACCCATGTTGATCAGTCAGATAAAGGAAGCCCAAAAAGGAAATGCCAGTATCGAAGGAATTAAGCGTCATATCGGTACAGGGAAGGTACCCGGATTCACCAAAGATGAAGAAGGCGTTCTGTGGTATAAAGGACGTATCTGTGTGCCATCAAATTTAGAGTTGAAGCAAGTTATTTCGCACGAAGCCCATGATACTCTTTATTCTATTCATCCAGGAGGGACGAAGATGTATCAGGATTTGAAGGAGCAATTTTGGTGGCACAAAATGAACAGAGAAGTCGGAAGCTATATCACCAAGTGCGATATCTGTCAGAGAGTCAAGGCGGAACACCAGCGACCCGAAGGACTTTTGCAACCATTGCAGATTCTGGAATGGAAATGGGATTCTGTTGGAATGGATTTCACATAGGTTTGCCTACATCTAGTAGGGGAAATGATTCTATTTGGGTCATAGTAGATAGACTGTCCAAAGTAGCTCATTTCATACCCGTCAAGACCACCTATCAAAGCTCGATGCTAGTAGAGTTGTACATTGCTAGGATAGTCAGTCTACGTGGAACCCCCAAGACCATTGTGATGGATCGAGGAACCCAGTTTACCTCAAGGTTTTGGAAGAAAGTCCAAGAAGTTTTAGGAACCAAACTGAACTTCAGCATAGCTTATCACCCATAGACCGACGGACAAACCGAAAGAGTAAACCAGATACTAGAAGATATGCTAAGAGCCTGTGTGTTAGAATATTGATCAAAATGGGAAGATTGTCTGCCTTTCGCATAATTCTCATACAACAACAGTTATCAAGCTAGTATTCAAATGGCCCCATTTGAGTTTTTGTATGGAAGGAAGTGTCCTACCCCCTTGAATTGGTCGCAAGTAGGAGAGAGTCAGATATTCGGGCCAAACAGCCTATGAGAAGCCAAAGAGAAGGTTCACAAGGTCCGTGAACACCTGATACGTCCATTTTGCATCACTATTCTATGTCTTAATTCACTATTATTCATTGATATATTTCGTATTGAGAGGTGATACTTATGTTATTTCATCTTTTTTTGCATGGTTGATGACTTTTGGAGTATGGACCGCTGCAGTCAGGATTCTGATGGAAAAGGTGCTATTTGGAGGCAAAATTCGCGAACATCCGAAAATCCGGGAAAATATACGGAAAATCCTATTTTTCCAGAAGACTAAGGATACCAGAAGATAGAGTGGAGATGGGCCACAGGGGGGCCACACCACCCCCTGGCGCGGGCAGCCCTAGGCCACGCCAGCAGGTGGTGTGGCCGCCCTGGCCCACCTCTGGCTCTCCCCTCTAGCGTAAATCATCTTCCCGAAACCCTAAGACTTGAGGGGGTGACCACATAAAGATTCCGCCGCCTCTGCAGGGCGGAAAACACCAAGAGATAAAGATCTCTCCGGCAGGCAAATTTCTACCGAGGGAATTCCTTCCCGGAGAGGGAGATCGTCGCCATCAACACCACCATCAAGCTGGACTTCATTGGGATCATCATCATCATCATCATCACCACCATCATCACCATCAGCACCCTTATCACCATCTCCATATTGCTGTAACAATTGCGTTGAATCTTGCATAGTTCATAGGGGAAACTTTCCCGGTGTTGATTACTCTTTGTAGTTGATGCTATTGAGTGAACCATTGAATTATTGTTTATGTTCAGATTGTTATACATCATTATTCCATCTCTGGTCATGATCCATATGATGTCTTGTGAGTAGTTCGTTTTGTTCTTGAGGACATGGGAGAAGTCATGTTGTTAGTAGTGGAGTTGTGTTGAGAAAGATTCAATAGTTTGTTATTTAAGTTGTGGTGTACTTCTTCTAGTGGTGTCATGTGAATGTCGACTACATGACACTTCACCTATATGGGCCTAGGGGAATGCATTGTGTATTAGGATACTAATCGTAGTGTCGTCGGATTGATGACAAGTACGCCATGAGGGGGTCCTCGAGGCGTGCGGAAGAGAGGGGTGTGAGACGTACGGTGTTCCGGGACGGTGAGCACACAAGTTTACCTAGGTTCGAATCTGCCGGCTTTGGACGGATCCTACTCCTGCTAGCAATCCAGTAATACGGCAGAGCCGGAACATGGGTTATAAGGGTTTCGCCTGTGCGAGTTGAGGGTCTAAAGTATTGGTGGTACGTGCCCTAAAGGCTCTCCCTAGGACGGCTTATATAGATATCCGGCCTAGGGTTTACAGGAGAGATCTATCCGGCTATGACTAAGAGTCGGTTACAGAGTACATCTTGAACTACAAGTAACATTATGGGCCTAAGTCGGTAAGTCTTCTGGGCCTTCCTGTAGCCGGATTGGACTCCGTCTTTCTCCCTGACTGGGCTGCCCGTGAAGCAATGCTCTAACCTGAAGTGGGCCACCCTGGTCAGTGAGGAACTGTGAAGATACCTAGAACGTATATCCCCAACAGCAGCCCCCGGAGGCCTCCAAGATCCAAAGTCGGATTTATCATCGTCTAGCTTAATCTTTGGCTTGCAGAATCTTGAAGGGTTCCTGAAACTTCAAAACAAAAAATACGATCCGGGTCTTAAAAAATAAGTCGGACCTATCAATAGGTTACTTGGATTATCCAGCTTGATTTCAAACTAAGCCGGAACTTGATCTCTAACGCCACCTGACAAAAGTCATGGTCAAGTCACGTCATCTGACAGGCATTCCGTCAGCACGACCATTGGTGGGTCCACGGTTCGCGGAACCAAGGCGCCGTTTCAATGCGTGCACGGAGATCGAGGCGACGTAATCATCACGTGGGACCTTCCCAGTTCCATCCACGATGCGTGGCGGTTATACTGCAGCATTTGCATGAAGCTTGGCGCAGTTAGGTGAATATAAGGGGTTAGGATTTTGTCCTTCTCCTTTCACCAGTCCTTTGTTGTTTCCTCTCCTTCCAATCTCCCTGCGTGCACAGAGCTCCCCCGTTCCTCCCCCAAAAACTCCCAGCATCGCCCCTTTTAGGTCAACCACTCACAGGAGAAATGGCTTCATCTTCCTCTTCCGGCTTAGTGGCAGCGGCGGCGACGACGGAAGCGGTGGCGGAGAAAGAGAGCTTCCGTGGGCTCTGGATCCCCTGTGCGCTCAACGATGAGCGCCTCAAGAATGTGGAGAAAGACGGGCTCCTCCGCGCCGACGACTGGTGGAGCGGCTTCGGGGAAACCGTCCCCAATCCGCGCGACGGCGAGCGGGTCCATTTCGGCACCACCTCGATAGAGGTTTGTCGTTTCCTCCTTCAGAGTTCTTCTCCGAGGTGATTGATCATTACGGAGTTCAACTCCATCATCTTCCTCCCAACTCTCTCTTAGAGATGAGCGCGTATGCTTCGTTGTGTGAGGGCTTTCTCGGCATTAGGCCGAGTTTGACTCTATTCCGGTACTATTTTCATGTCCAGAGAAACTCCATTACTGCCGGTGTTCCTTACATCACCGGCACTATTAGCTTTTCGCTTAGACGCGAGTGCGCGTATCCCAAAATTTTATCTAGTGACTCGGTTAAACAATGGCCAGCCACGTTCTTCTATCGACAGAGCTGCCATGGCCCAACCATCCTGGGACGAGGCTGCTATGTCTCTCACCGACGATCTGATCCTTGCTAAGAGGCGGATCGAATACTTGATCAAACACAAGGATCTGAAGGGATCCGACTTGGTCCAGTGCTGGGTCTCACGTCGGATCCAACCCCTCCAGTACCACGGAACCTGACTGATGCATTCCATCATGTCGTCCCCGAAAGACTCCCTCTGTATCAGCTCCAAAGCCTACACCACACAGGGCTACATAAGCCAGATCAAGTGGCTGATTAGGGAGCGGATCGAGAGGAGAATCACGGAGGTTTCTCTGGACATGCACACGACGGATAACCCCGTAGTGCCGGTAAGCTTCTATCACTACATCTTTTTTATGTGTTTCAATGTTTGAGTTATAGTGCAATGCTGATATGTTTTCTTATTTTCAGCTTGCTGACCTCCCCGAGTCGGAACTTGCTCCTCTCGAAGGATATCCTCCAGAGTTCTCTCAGGAGGTAGAAGTGGTCCCATTGCCGGATCTTGCACTCAAGAAGGACAAAGCTCCGACAATGGCTGTTGGCACAAAGGAGGTGCCCGTTGTGAAGAGGTAACTTTCGATCACAATTTCCACCTTTGTACCTTACTCGAATTTCTTTCCGAGATGTAATATTTCCGACTTTACTACATTCTCAGAGCAAAACCGCTCCTCAAGGGCAAAGGGAAAGGGATTCCTTCGAAGCCACTGCGGCAGACGAAGCTTACCATAGCTTCTCCTGCCGTGGCTCCTCCGACTCCTGCCCCTCAACCTTCTGCAATGCCGGTAATCTCCCCAGCTGCTGCAGAAGATCCGGCTCCTTCAATGGAGCCTGCGAACCTTGGGTCGCAAACTGACGTCACCATGGGTGAGTCAGTTTTAGATAAGGGTGAACCCTCTTTGGGTAATGATCCCTCGGCAGAAACCTTCGCCGAAAACCTTATCAGTAATCCGGGACTTCCCAAGTTTGGCCTGTCCCAGAAATCTGCTGAAGAAATCCAGCGGCTCGCCAAGCAATGCTTGGAGAAAAGAACCTGATCTGCCGAGGAAGAAGTGCAAGAAACAGAGGATGTCAAGTTCTCCGCCCTTCTCGCCCAGGTGCGCCTTCGCGACGAGAGGATTAGGACTGGTGAGCTTCCAACATCCCTAGTGATTCCCCTGACTCTCGCTGAAAAGGTCGCCGTTGATGTGAACGCGAGTTTGGATAAACTCACTCGTGAACAATATGTAAGTCAGAATTCCAACTCCTGTTTTTCCTTTATTTGTATTTTATATCATATCCTCTAGCCCTCAAGCATGAAGTAGGATAAACAATCCGGGTTTATGCTTCATTAGGATGCCAAATAATGAACTAGTGTAGCCCCCAAGGCTCATGCTGATATTTAGCAAAAATATTAGCCCGAGTCTTAAGTAGCTTTCTGACTTTGGGTATTCTGACTTACAGAAAGTATGTTCCTATAATCAGGATTTATTGAAGAATGTTTGTGATAAGAGGAGAGAGATCAAGGCTCTCCGGCTTAAGAATGTTGAACTTAAAGTTGCCAAGAATGAGGCCGAAGGTAAACATTCCGCGACTCAAACCTTGTCTTTGTATTTTCAATGCCGAATTTTTTCTGAACTGTTGTTTTTTTTGACTTACAACGCTGGTGAAATAATCTGTCGCCATGATTGAAGAGGCCGAGAACCACAAGACCTTGGTGGTGGAGAACAAGGAGCTTCGTCAAGAGCTGGCTAAGCTCAAGGCGGATCATGGAAAGAGCATTGCTCAAATCCTTGAGTCCTCCATGGCTACTGATGAGCGTGATCGCAAGATCGCTGCTCAAGATAAAACAATATCGGACCTCAAAAATGAGCTTAGCAGAGAGAAGGATATGTCCTAGGCCCTCCGGGCTGAACTCCAGAGTCTCCGGGAGGAGAAGACCAAAATTGACGACGTCATTTTCGGTACGTTCCATCTATCTGACTTGTCTCTTTCTTTGACTTCTATCAATGTCAGATTTCTCTTAAGTTGTTTTGTGTATAGGTCTTCTGAACTTGACGAACTCTTCCTCCTCCGAGCCCCGCACCCACTGGCTTACCCAAGTCGGTGACCTGCTTCATGACTTCCGCCAGTCCCTTGAGGACATCGGTGAAGCTCTCAAGATTCCGGACATGCCTAGCATGTCGGATTTCCAGGTGCGGGACAAGGCAAAGGAGATGCCGCAACTTGTTCGGGATTGGAACATGTCCTACGCGCGGACTGCTGCGCAGAACACTCTCACCATGGTCATGAGCCACCATGGAAACATGGAAATATGGCAAGTGACTAGAGGGTACTGCAAAGTAGATAAAGACGGCCAGGAGCAGGACCTTCAAGCCATCATGCACTCCTGCACCGGATATGGGTGTCACGTGGCTGACCTGACCAACTACGAGATCCCCTTCTTCACCCGCGTGGCTACTCCACCTCCTCCTCCAGAAGAATCAACAGAAGTTTCCAACGATGAATGCACCACCTCGGATGCGGACGTCTCGGAACGATATCAAGGCGGAATCTCCAGCGAGCCGACAGCTCCTTCATCTCCTCCTACATCATAAGTTGCTAGAAAGATTTGTATTAACCTGAAAAAACATGATGCGTCTGTAAATGTAAAGTACTATGATTTTGCTAGTGCTAAGCTTTTGATCTATTCAGCACTTTTGGCTTTAATTTTTTGTGTTCTTGAAATGTTTACATAAGAACTTGTACTTTTTCGTCTATACTTATCGTTTATCTGGCTTTCCGCCTTGTCGCTTTCGTGAGCCAGCTAAACCTTCTGCTGGAAACTTTGCCGAGCAACGGAGCTCAATTGCTAAACCAGTTTAAACTCGGAAACAAAGTCGGCTTCCAGTACCAACAATTCACTACTCGGAAAATGCCCACATCCAGCAATCAGACAAATAACCAAAGTAAAGACTAGAAACTTTAGAGTTATACCCGAGGGTAGCAGTTTTAGAATCGGAAATCTAAACCAGAACGAGCATGAGCATAAAGTACTTTCAAGCATTCTGGGATTTTCGACTATGACATGATCATTCGGAAATAAGATGGTGAAAACTTCTCAGAAAAAACTTGAGGCAACCAAAACTTTTATTTCTCACAGAACATGTACATATATATGTTTACAAAGAAGGATAAACTAAGAATAAAGGGACGTAGCTGAGCAATATTCCATGGTCTGTCTAACTCATCCGGATTTGTACTGCCTCCAGCTCTCTTTCTCTTCTTAGTAGCAGGTCTTTCTTTGACTGGCCTCATGTCAGTTAAGTAGTACGATCCATTGTGCAGTACTCGACTAAATAAAAAGGGCCCTTCCCATACTGGGGAAAGTTTGTGCTTTCTTTGTTGCACAAGGTGGAGAACTAAATCACCTTTATTGAAAGATCTATTTCGGACTCTCTGGCTATGATACTTGCGTAACTTTTGTTGATAGGCTGTAGATCTCATTTCAGCAACGACGCGAACTTCTTCGACTAAGTCGAGATCATTTTGTCAAGAAATCTCGGCATCCTCTTCAATATATGCGGCCACTCTAGGAGAAGTGTGAATCAAATCACTAGGAAGAACTACTTATGCACCATAGAACAATAAGAAAGGTGTGTATCCGGTTGACCTGTTTGGAGTCATTCGTAAACTCCATATTACAGAGGGTAATTCCTCTGCCCAAGCCCCCGCAGCATGTCATAGTGGTGCTTCGAGTCTCGGTTTCAGGCCTTGTAGGATTAAACCATTTGCTATTTCGACTTGTCCGTTAGCTTGTGGATGTGCGACTGACGCAATGTCAAGCCGGATATTTTGCTCGTTGCATAATTCGGCCAATTCTCCCATAGAGAAGTTACTACCGTTGTCCGTGATAATGCTATGTGGATAACCATACCGGATTATAACATCCTCGACAAATCTTTTGGTTGTTGCTCCATCACAACTAGTGACAGGTTTAGCCTCAATCCATTTGGTGAATTTATCCACCATCACTAAGAGGTGAGTAAATCCACTTGGAGCTCGTTTAAAAGGTCCTACCATATCAAGCCCCCAGACCACAAAGGGCCATGTTATAGGTATTGTTCGCAACTGATCAGCCGGAACATGAGCTTGTTTGGCATACTTTTGGCAGCCTTTGCACGTCTTGACTAATCGTTCGGCATCTGCCTGAGCTATAAGCCAGAAAAATCCGTGTCTGGAAGCTTTTGCCACTAAAGATTTGGCTGCAGCGTGGTGACCACACTCGCCTTCGTGGATTTCCCTTAAGATTTCCACTCCTTCTTCCGGAGATACACAGCACTGAAAAACCCCCAGAAACACTCCGCTTATACAGCTCACCTTTAACAATAGTATAGGCTTTTGCTCGTCGGATAATCTGCCGGCTCAGCACCTCGTCTTCGGGTAATTTTCCATCTACCAAGTAATCGAGGTAGTGTTGAGTCCAGGTGGGAATCACAGCCAGAACTGCTATCAGAGGTGAGTCGGATTTGGTCGGATATTCCTCATCTACTCCCTTTATTGAGGGAACTTTGAGGTGCTCTAAAAAAGCACCATCTGGGACCTCTTTCTGTGCAGAACCTATCCGAGATAGTGCATCTGCTTCCTCATTTTCTGCTCGAGGAATATGTTGAACTTCAAATCCTTCGAACAATTTAGATAGATCATCCACGACAGCTTTATATGCTGCCATGTGTTTATTTGCATTACAAATATCCGACACTTGTTGAGCAACAAGATCCGAATCTCCATAACACATCAAACGTCGGATGCCAATATCCTTAGAAATCTGGATTCCATGCAGCAGTGCTTCATACTCGGCAATATTGTTTGTCGCTATGAAGTGGATCTACAACACGTATAAAAGTTTATCTCCTTGGGGTGACTTGAGCACCACGCCAGCCCCCGAGCCCCCGCGAGCCTTAGACCCATCGAAGAAGAGGGTCCAATATTCCGACTTAGGGAGGATCATGTTTTCCTTCGTCTCTGTCCAATCAACGACAAAGTCAGCAAGGATATGGGATTTGATTGCTGTCCGAGGTTTATACTCAATGTCAAAAGATGAAAGCTCTATGCCCCATTTGGCGACACGTTCTGTGGCGTCACTGTTGTTGATTATATCTCTCATGGGAGCTGTGCTCACCATGGTAATTGGATGCTCCTGAAATTAGTGTCGTAGCTTACGAGATGCTAGAAAAACACCGTAAGCCAACTTTTGATAATGTGGATACCGCTGTTTTGACTCTGTTAGGACTTCACTGACAAAGTAAGTCGGATGCTTCACCAGGTGCTCCTGATTTTCCTCCGGTCTCTCCACTATCATGATGATACTAACGACCTTATTTGTCGCAGCAAGATAAAGCAACATCGGTTCTTGAGGTTCCAGCGCTGCAAGGATAGGAGCAGATGAGAGTACTTTCTTCAGGTCTTGTAGTGTAGCTTTAGCTTCATCAGTCCAAACAAAATCCTTGGTCTTTTTCAGGAGTTTGTATAATGGTGCGGCTCTTTCTCCAAGGCGGCTTACAAATCGACTGACTGCGGCAATGCAACCAGCTGGTCTTTGTACGTCCTTCAGGCGAGTTGGCCTGGAAATATTGAGTATAGCCTTGATTTTGTCTTAGTTCACCTCTATGCCTCTCTGAGACACGATGAAACCTAACAATTTTCCGGCTGGTATTCCAAACAAAGCACTTCTTCGGGTTAAGCATGATGTTGTATTTTCGTAAGTTGGCAAATGTTTCCTCCAAGTCGGAAATCAGCGTTTCCTTCTTTTTGGACATTACTGCGATATCATCCACGTATGCATGTACATTGCGTCCGAGTTGGTCATGGAGGCAATGCTACATCGTGCGCTGGTACGTAGCTCCTGCGTTCTTCATCCCAAAGGGCATCGTAACAAAATAGAAGGTTCCGAAGGGGGTTATGAATGAAGTTTTGACTTTGTCAGATTCCTTCATTTGGATTTGGTGATAACCGGAATATGCGTCGAGAAAACAGAGGAGTTCTGAGCCTGCCGTAGAATCGATAACTTGATCAATTCTAGGCAGAGCGAACGGATCTTTTGGACAAGCCTTGTTGAAGGCAGTATAATCAACACACATCCTTAAATCAGTGGTGTTCTTTTTAGGGACCATTACAGGATTGGCCGACCACTCAGTGTGGATGACCTCTTCTATGAATTCGGCTAACTCGAGCCATGCTAGTTCCTTAGCTATTTCCTTACGCTTTTCATCGCCAAAACGTCGTAGGGACTGTTTGACGGGTTTAGCGTCCGGGTTTACATTTAGAGAGTGCTCGGCAAGTTTCCTAGGTACTCCGGTCATGTCAGATGGCTGCCATGCGAAGATATCTTGATTTGCTTGGAGGAACTTGATGAGGGCGCTTTCCTATGCGCTACCTAGGCCTACGCCTATTTGGGTCACCTTGGAGGGGTCATCATCCTTCAACGTCGTCTTCTTCGTCTCTTCTGATGCCTTGAACTCTGGATTTGGCTTTGTCACCTCCTTCTTCGTTGCGGGCATCTCGGACGGATCTATGCTCTTCTTGATCTCTTGGTACTCCTGGGCGTGCAGCACGGCTTCAGCAAAGGCGGCATTTCCATCCTCGCACTCTCGCGCTTTCTTTGGGTCTCCCCTGATGGTGATCACGCCGTTGGGACCTGGAATTTTCATCCTATTGTAAATGTAACACGGACGAGCCATAAAAGCCCAGTAAGCCGGACGCCTGAATATAGCGTGGTACGCGCTCTTGAACGGAACCACTTCGAAGGAAAGTGCCTCCGTCCGATAGTTCTTTGGAGTTCCAAAGGTAACATCCAAAGTGATCTCTCCCAGGGAATTAGCTTGTCTTCCTGGGACAACTCCGTGAAAGATCACAGAGCTATGGTTCAGCTGTGTTTCCGAGATCTTCATCCGGCGTAGTGTTTCGACATAGAGAATATTGATGCTGCTACCACCGTCCATGAGGGTCTTGGAGAAACCATAACCGTCAATCAGTGGATTGACGATTAAAGCGTATTTTCCTCGCCTGTGTAACTTAGGCGGATGATCATCGCGGTCAAATGTGATTGCCATTTCCGACCAGTCCAGATACTATGGGACAGCCGGAACTGTTGCATTGAGCTTGTGTAGAACTGCTTTCTTGACCTTTGCTGGTTGAGATCATAGGAAAGTGACATAGGTGTCCTTCTTGGTGGGAAAAGTTTTCTTCCCTTCCGACTTGGGATTTGAAGCATCAGCTTCCTCCATGTCAGAATCTTCCTTGGTCTCTTTTTCTTTTTCAGGATTCTTCTTTCCCTTCTTCCGCTTAGCTTTGTAGCCCGCGGTGTCATTTCTTTTGATACCCTCATTGAAACGACATTTGGTGTTGGTGTGGGACGAGCCCCCATTGGCGTCTAGGTGATGCACACATGGGTTATTGGAAATGTCGGCCCAAGAGTAGGTTTTTCCTGGTTGCTGGTCTCCTCTACCCTGGACTCTTGAAGTTCCACGACCACGCCCGCGGCCTCCGCCGCGTCCTCCTCGTCCTCTAGACCCGAAAGTAGCAGTGACTACTGCCGTTTCTGCGTTGGGTTTTTCCTCCGAGGTATTTTTGCGCTTCTGAGCTTGTTGCTTTGGTTGTTTTGCCGACCGATGCACAACTAGGGCATTGAGCAATCCCTCTACATCGTCGTCAGCATCTGCATACTTGCTCGCTGTTTCTATCATCTCTCCCAAATCAGTGAGCTTGTCACACTTCAAGCGATGACGCAGTAGACCAATTGGGAGACCTGCAATGAAAGCTTCAATCGCAGTTTGATCATTTACTCCTTCATAGGAGTTCTTGGTGTCAATCCATCGTCCGAGGTAATCCCGGCAAGTTTCTCCGGCTTTCTGGGTGCAACGCGGTAGGTCTCTGACCATACACGGCCTCCGATATGTGCCTTCAAAATTCTGAAAGAACGCACTTTGCATGTCACACCAGTTATGGATGGTGTTCTTCGGAAGTTCATTGAGCCATGATCGTGCCGTCTTCCGCAACATAAGTGGGAGATATCGGGTTGCGACCAGGCTGTTTCTGCCTTTGGCTATGCAGCAAGCTTGGAAGAAATCCTATAGCCAGGTATCTGGCCGAGCAATGCCATCATAGGCTTGGATATGTCTTGAGATAGCAAATCCTTCCGGGAATTTTGTAGCTCTGATGCGTGGTCCGAAGCACTTTGGGCCCACGTAGATATCATCGTTTTCATAGCGCCGAGCCTCTATGTTGGAGTTGATCCTGTGCCTTCCGTCGTTCAGGGATAAAGATCGTCCCGAATGTCGGTTGTGGCTGCGGTGCCTTGGAGCCGGACTTCGGCTTCTGCCACCACCTCCTCCTCCATGTCATCCACCTTGCCCTCCTTGGGAGCCGTTGTGATGACTGTGTGGTGGAGAGGGTGGGGCAGCTGGATAGTTTCCGGCTGATTGCGGGACTCCGTCCGGAATGTCATTATTCCGATTTCGGGGAGGGTCTTGACTACGACGAGCCCCCTGCCTGCCTGTCCCGACATGGTTTCCGTCGTTCCTTCGTCCGTCGTGCCCACCATGGTGGGGCTCAGCTGGACGGCTTGCATGTCTAGGAGGTGGCATTTTTTGACGATCCTCTTACCGACGTTTCTCTTTATCTTCTTCCCTTCGATCATTAGATTCTCATCGGGGAGGATTCCTGCGATTCAGAGCAGCGATGGCCTCTTTCTCGGCCTCTGGTGCGACGTTGCTCCAGTCGCGTGTAGTCCTGCGATGCTGTCCTGACGATCCGGTTCTCGAATAATTGTCCTCCCGTCGTTCGGGGCGATAATGCTGCTCCGGAACGCGGTGGGGTCTCACGTCAGCCCATGCCGAATCTGTTCGACATTGGTCGGAATCTGAGACCAGTTTTTGACTTCTAGACAGGGCGACCTTTTGCTGCTCCAGTCCCTTATTGAGTAGTTTGATACCCAAACGGATCTCCTCTGGTCATGGATTAGCCGATAGAATTTCTCGGGCCGCCACGGTATTTTGTACTGGGTTGGATATACCCAATTTCCTTTGCTATCTTTCCGTGGCTTCCCCATCTCATCTCCGAAAAGGACGGCACGGATATGTGGGAATTGTTCGTCATTGGTGTGACGCTTCCGTGTCTTCTGATGCAACCGAGACATGTAATCCTTAGTTGCCATGCGTTTCTTCTCCTCCTCGATGTTTTTGGCTTCATCCAAGAGTTGTTGACGACGCGCTTCTAGGGCTTGGGCCCTTTCGTCCAGCTCTTCAGCAGTAAGTTCTGCAGCTATAGGGATAGGTGTGGTTAATGCAGCATCGATGAGTTTACGCGCACCTTCGGTCATCACGTGTCCATCCACCGATTCTTCTTTTTTCGGCTCTTCTGGGATAAGTGCTCCATCCGAGTCTTCTTCGTATTCCTCGGTAATCACCTCCTTAGCCAGAGGGTCTTTTGCCAAGGTCTTTTGTTCTTCTTGTTCTTCTTGTTTGCCTTCTTGGCAGCGCCGGTAGCAAAGACGGCTTTGGGTCCGTTTCGAGGAGTCAAGCTCTGATCGGTACTTTCGGACATCTGGACATCGGGATTATCTCCGACGTCCATGTCATCCTGCGCTTTAGGAGAGTGTTCCCCGGATCCTTCATCCATGGCCTCTCCTTCCTTTGGAGCCTTGGAGTTGTACTCCTCTTCATATTCTGCGGAGAACTTTCGGAAATCTGCTGATGTCATCAATTCATCAGAGGATGCGGGTACGTCGGCGTTTGTTCCAATTGCCTCCAGCACCAAGTCGGTGTTTTCTCCAGCATCGGCAGAGCCAGATCCGGATCCCATGTACCTGACGAAGTGCGACGCGTGCTTCCTGAGGTACATGCGGCTTTCGCGATCAGCCATGTCGAAACTTTTGATGGTCTCGAGAATTGCATCTGCGCTTGCATCTTGCATTATCATACGTTGTAGTGTGTACCTTAGGAAAGGTCTGTCTGTCCCAGCATCATCAGAGCCGGAATCTGTGTCATTGATATGCTCCTCCTGGTTTTCCACTTCCGCGGGTGGGTCGATCTGGGATCCGGATCCTCTAGGGAGATCCACTCTAGACTCGACTTGGACCGCTAGGTCTTCTTCAGGCTCGGATTTCTCCACTATCTCCGCAACTGGTGCGGGCTGGGTGGGATTAGGGTTTTCTGAGATCCGGAACTCTGTCGCCACCGCGGACAAAGGGGACCCAGAAGATTCTTCTGCCTCTATCATCACCGCTGGGGTGGGTGGGGCAGGTTTAGCGAAACCGATGTAAACATCGATCTCGCCAAAATACATGATTGTGTAGGCAATCACATCCTCCCTAGCCGGAATCCAAGTATCGTCAAGAACGATGAGAGGGATGTCGCTGGCATAGAGGATGCGACCGACGGGGATAGTCTCGCCGATTCCGAATCTTGCAGATTCCGCTCGGAATGCAGATCCGAAGCTCACTTGCCCCACGGTGGACGCCAACTGTCGTTGGATTGATGACAAGTACGCCATGAGGGGGTCCTCGAGGTGTGCGGAAGAGAGGGGTGTGAGACGTACGGTGTTCCGGGACAGTGAGCACACAAGTTTACCCAGGTTCGAATCCGCCGGCTTTGGACGAATCCTACTCCTGCTAGCAATCCAGTAATACGGCAGAGCCGAAATATGGGTTACAAGGGTTTCGCCTCTATGAGTTGAGGGTCTAAAGTATTGGTGGTAGGTGCCCTAAAGGCTCTCCCTAGGACGGCTTATATAGATATCTAGCCTAGGGTTTACAGGAGAGATCTATCCGGCTACGACTAAGAGTCGGTTAGAGAGTACATCTTGAACTACAAGTAACATTATGGGCCTATGTCGGTAAGTCTTCTGGGCCTTCCCGTAGCCGGATTGGACTCCGTCTTTCTCCCTCACTGGGCTCCCCGTGAAGCAATGCTCTAACCCGAAGTGGGCCACCCTGGTCAGTGAGGAACTGTGAAGATACCCGGAAAGTATATGCCCAACACGTAGGGGTTGCCGGAGTGACAGAAACCTGAACCCCCGTTAGGAAACCATTGCACAAGGGACGTAAGGGTCTTAGAGTTTAAAGTTGTGGTTAGGTTTCTACCTTAATTACTTTCTTGTACTTACGGATGTTTGCAAGGGGTATAATCACAAGTATGAATTAGTCCTAGGAAGGTCAGTACATTAGCACAGGTTCACCCACACAACACTTAGCAAGCTAAAGAAGATTAATCAACTATATGAAGCGAAATCACTTGATAGTCTTCCCATGTGTCCTCGAGAACGTTTGGTCATCTTAAGTAATACAACCGGCTTGTCCTTTGCTGGATAAAGGATTGGGCCACTTGCTGCATTTATTCCTACTGTCTTTTATTTACTCGTACTTTGTTCACTTGCTTTATCAAAAAACCCTAAAAATCCGTTTGCTAAGTATTTGCAGAGAATTCCTGATCCATACCACTAGCCAGCACCTTCTGCTCCTCGTTGGGTTCGACACTCTTACTTATCGAAAATACTGCGATACACCCCCTATACTTGTGGGTCATCAAGACTATTTTTTGGCGCCGTTGCCGGGGAGTGAAGCGCCATTCGAGAGTGGAACTGGTAAAGGAAACTTCTACTGTGAGTATTGTTTACTTCTGCTAGTTGCTTTATTTTCGTTATGGATAATTTACTGAGTTTCTTATTCGGTAATGCTACTGCCACTGCTAAGGTAGTAGATAAGCCACCACCTGCTGAGAATGATGTTTTCAAAATACCTACAAGAATTATTGATCGTATTATGGATAACTACTATGTTGGGGATGGAACTGTCCATCCCGGTGATCATTTACTCTTTATACACGAATTATGCGGGTTGTTCAAGTGTGCAGGTATTACTACAGATCAAGTTAAGAAGAAGTTATTCTCATTATCACTGAAAGGAAGAGCTGAGGAATGGTATAAGCTGCTAAAGAATGTTCAAGCTCTGGAATGGGAGGAAATAGTACCTCTCTTTTATTCAAAGTTTTATCCTCCTAGTGAGATTTATAAAGATCGGAATCAAATATACAACTTTTGGCCTCTTGATGGAGAGAGTACAGCCCAAGCTTGGGGGAGATTGAAGTTACTAATGCTCAAATGTCCCATTCATGAGCTCCCCAACAATATTATTATCAATAAATTTTATGCAAGGCTCCCTCTACATGATAAGGATTTATTGGATGCTTCTTGTGCTGGATCATTCACTCGCATGGAAGAAGAAGCTAAATGGGATCTTCTGGACCATATTCAAGTTAATGCTGAAGCTTGGGAGAATGACAAAGGTAGGAAGTCAGGTATAAATTATGATTATGAATGCATTGAATCTTTTATGGGAACTGATGACTTTCAAAATATTAAAAATGCTTATGGTATAGACTCTCAAGCTATTGCTTCTTATTTTAAGGCTTTTGCTTCCTATATAGAAGTGCCTAAAAAGAAGTGGAATAAGTATCATGAACCTTATAAAGATATTGCAAATAGTGTTCCTGCAAGAAATACTGAAGTTTATACTGCTAATCGTGTTTTACCTAAACCTTACATTGAGAAAATGCCTTTCCCAGTTAAGATAAAGGAACATTCTATGATAGCTAGTATGGTTAATTAAAGTACACATAAAGCAGTTGAACCTGTGGTAGAAAATGTGAAAGACTTTGTTACTAAATATGAAGAAGAGGGACACACTATCCTTTGTAAGGATACCTATAATATTGTTTCACAAAGTAGTGTGATGAGAGCTAGTATTCCTGTGTTTTCTGTTAGAATAAGTGATCATTGCTATGATGGCCCTTGTGATAGCTATATCGTTAAGTTTATGCATGATACTGAAAGTTACTATGAAAGACGAAAAAGTGTTCTCATGCATCTCAATAATATCAAATTTCCTCGTTTTATGCTGAAAGTTTTTATGCTGCACTTGTTTTGCCTTCTTATGCAAGTAGCCTCTGGTTTCAACAACATGTTTGTTTACAAAATTCCCTTGCATAGGAAGTGGGTTAGACTTAAATTTGTGTGTACTTTTGCTTCTTAATGCTCCCTTTCACTTCAATTCATATTCTTATGTGAGCATCTTCAAAATTATCATGCCCATCTTAATGGCTATAAGAAAGAGCTTTCTGGGAGACAACCCAATTTGTTTTTGCTTTTATTTTGTTTTTGTTTCTTTGAGTCTTGGAAGTTATTAATTTGATAATATCCGCTCCTTATCTGTTTTGTTTGGTTTTTGTGTCAAGATCAACCTCTAATGAGAGAGAAGTAAGATTTGGGGAAGTTGCTGTCTCGAAACAGATTTTTGTGCTTCACCGTAAAAATTCGTGAGAGATCTCTGTATGTCGGATTGAGCTGTAATTTTTTGTGCTTCTGCCCCAGATTGTTATTTAACTTTCGTTGGTTTTGCACTTTTTGATTTGAGCAACAGAAGATTTTCGAAAAAATTGATATTTACCTTCTGGTCTGTTTTGACAGATTTTGCCAATCTTGCATTTGCTTCTTTATTCGATTTCCTTTTTGAATTCTTTTTGGGTTTTAGGAAGGAGTTGTTACAGTTTCTTATGTTTTGATGGTTTTAAGTTGAAGTTGGACTCAAAAGGTTTTATCACTTCATATATACTAATGTTGCTAATGAGAACTGTGTGAAGTTTTGTGTGAAAGAAATTTCCAGGTAGTGGAGATAATGGTGTAATAAGGAAGAGAAAGGTTTTATCACTCAAGTACTAAGTGTATGAAGATGAAGATATCGATGATATTCAAGTGATAACTCCGGAAGAAGCTACTAGATATCAAATTCAGAGACCTACAGAGTCTGTTTTCAAATAGGTAACAGTTCTGATAAGAAAAGTTCCACGAAAATACTATCCAACTATATTTTTGCAGTTTTTAGTCAATAAGGAAAGCTACGAAGCGAAAAAGGGACGGAAACGGAGCCAGGGTGGCTCACACCACTCTGTGGCATGGGCCCTCCCCTGGCCACGCCACCAGGTGGTGAGTCCACCCGGGACTCCGCCTCCGACTCGTTTTCTCCCAGAACTTTCCTTTTTATATGAAACTTCGTAATATATAACCCCCCGGATCCCCAGAGGTTCGTATATCGTGTTTTCGTCATGTTTTCGTTTCGATCTGTTTCTGCCCGGACATACTGTTTGAAGGTTTAGAAGCACAATGGTGTCCGCCAAGGATAAAGGGAAGGAGCCTATGGAGGAGGATCTCCAAGACCCCAAGCAGGGGCTGGTACCTTTAGTCTCTTGCCCTGCATCAACGGAAGCCCTACGAGTCACTAAAGAGTTCTGCGATAAGTACCGAGACTTGAAGAGGAGGGTGGACATGCTTCAATGGGAGAATAATAGGCTTTGCAAGATGTTGGAAGATTTCATCACGTCAACTAAGAAAATATTACCACCACCACCAAAGGAGTAATTCGTCATCAGGTTTGGCATCCCCTTGGTTTGTTCCAAGCTTGGGGAAGTGCCGCGGTATCACATCACTATCTTCTATCTTTTTACCTTATTAGTAGAGTCATATCATGAATAAAGGAGTTGTTATGTAGTATGGTTTGCATTATGGAAGTGTCCCCTCTCTCGTTAGATGCGTATCCCTTGGTGTGAGTTTCCGTTATGGAATATTAATGAGAAGTTCTATCATTCACTCTTTTGCATAGCTTATATTAGTTTTCAATTCGTGGTTATATGATTGATCTTGTTGTTAGTATTGGTATCACTTTGGGATCATTGAGTTAATTTAGTTGGTTTTGGCAAACCTGGCTCGGTCAGTAGCACACTATTTTTGAGAGTTGAATGAAAAAGATAAAAAGTACTCTAAAGAAAAATAATTTCATCATCTTTCTTTCTTGATTTCCTCATAAGTTTAGTATTCTCTAGTTAAGATCTTTTGTGCTTCCAAGGAATATTGCATGTTTGTTTTTATCACTTGTATGCTTGGTTGATTCCTTCAACTCTTATACTTGCTACCCAACCTTGCTAGCCAAAAACCTGTACTGAGACGGAATTCTTCTCGTGCATCCACTCCTTTAAACCAAAGCCTTTGCCATTTGTGTCCACCATACCTACCTATTAGCATTATTACTATTCCAAGTAAATTCTTGTTTTATCTACCTCCAAAATTAAACTTGTTATGTGAAAATTAGTGATTAAATCTCTCACGAACTTGATGGCACACTTTACTTTCTTGCACTTAATAAACTTGAACCATTGTGCTCGCCTATGTTGTGTATATGCTTGCGCTTTGTAAGTTGTGAATTAGCAGAACCATGCTGTCATGGGGAACGCTTTCAACATTGCACTGGAACTTTGTGCCTAGTTGATATCATGTTCTTTTGTCTATGGATGTCGTCGGTGTGAAATGAAAGGGGAGCTTGTAAGTCCATGGAGTTATGCGTATGTGTTAGAGAAACGCCTGGGCCGCTGGTCTAATCCATGCTAACATGGTGGAAACCTGCAGCGTAAACATAACGAGTATCTATGAAGCATTCTTCTTATAAAAAAAGATATAGAGATTGAGAAAAAGAGAAAAGAAAAAAGGAGATATTATGAAAAGATGAAAGAGAGAAAAAAAAGCACCATATTCCCATTGCTGAGATACTTGTTGTCTGCTTGCCTTGTCATTTTGATACGGGGACTCTTCCGTATCATCGGGCAAGGGTACCCCGTTGGCGGTTCTCTATGATACACATATGCTTACGATGACAAGAACTTACCGGTGATTAAACTTGAGTAGCATGAGGAGGGGCCCTCGTATTCAAGGGACATGAGATTCTCAATTTACAACTTGTTAATGCATATCCTCATATTTGATCACTTTAACCTTAATCACCTAAAGATGCCTATGATAGGGGCAATGAGAGCTGAAAGCTAGTAAGTATCATAATTTTTGGGAGCTCTTTATGAGACTTGCAATCCCTGCTTCCCTCTGCGAAGGGCCTTTCTTTTACTTTGTAGTTGAGTTAGTAAACCTATTCCCTTCTATCTCTACAAGTACTTTGAGTTGTTGTGTTTCATTCATTCATATGATGATTTATTCAATCGTGTTTCTTATGTTCCTTGTTTTGCACATTGCTCTTATCTTGATGTTTACTACTTTGAAAGCTATCATTGAAACCAGCTATTTGTGAACTCCAGCAATTATCAACTATTCTTCGACCAAGAGCTAGGTTTGCTATTACCAATTATGATTCACTTTATGTATCTTTATTGTGTTTCCTTTACTTATTACAAGTTGAGTTATATAATAGTGAGTTGTCTTCTATTATGATCTATGTATTTGATGAATGTGATGCTTCTTGTACGTATTCTTTTATCAACTCTTCACTCTATAAACCTGAGGCCATGTTTATTGAGCTCAGTTTCGCTTGGGGACAAGCGAAGTCTAAGCTTGGGGGGAGTTGATACGTCCATTTTGCATCACTATTCTATGTCTTAATTCACTATTATTCATTGATATATTTCGTACTGAGAGGTGATACTTATGTTATTTCATCTGTTTTTGCATGGTTGATGACTTTTGGAGTATGGACCACTGCAGTCAGGATTCTGATGGAAAAGGTGATGTTTGGAGGCAAAATTCGCGAAGATCATAAAATCTGGGAAAATATATGGAAAATCCTATTTTTCCAGAAGACTGAGGATGTCAGAAGACGGAGTGGAGATGGGCCATAGGGGGCCCACACCACCACCTGGCGCGGGCAGCCCTAGGCCGCGCCAGCAGGTGGTGTGGCCGCCCTGGCCCACCTCTGGCTCTCCCCTCTGGCGTATATCATCCTCCCGAAACCCTAAGACTCGGGGGACGACCAGAGAAAGATTCCGCCGCCTCTGCGGGGCAGAAAACACCAAGAGAGAAAGATCTCTCCGGCAGACAGATTTCTGCTGGGGGAATTCCTTCCCGGAGAGGGGAGATCGTCGCCATGAACACCACCATCAAGCTGGACTTCATCGGGATCATCATCATCATCATCACCACCATCATCACCATCAGCACCCTCATCACCATCTCCATATTGCTGTAACAATTGCGTTGAATCTTGCATAGTTCATAGGGGAAACTTTCCCGGTGTTGATTACTCTTTGTAGTTGACGCTATTGAGTGAACCATTGAATTATTGTTTATGTTCAGCTTGTTATACATCATTATTCCATCTCTGATCATGATCCATATGATGTCTTGTGAGTAGTTTGTTTTGTTCTTGAGGACATGGGAGAAGTCATGTTGTTAGTAGTGGAGTTGTGTTGAGAAAGATTCAATAGTTTGTTATTTAAGTTGTGGTGTACTTCTTCTAGTGGTGTCATGTGAACATCGACTACACCTATATGGGCCTAGGGGAATGCATTGTGTATTTGGCTACTAATCGTAGGGGTTACTGGAGTGACAGAAACCTGAACTCCCGTTAGGAAACCATTGAACAAGGGACATAAGGGTCTTAGAGTTTAAAGCTGTGGTTAGGTTTCTACCTTAATTACTTTCTTGTACTTCCGGATGTTTGCAAGGGGTATAATCACAAGTATGTATTAGTCCTAGGAAGGTCGGTACATTAGCACAGGTTCACCCACACAACACTTAGCAAGCTAAAGAAGATTAATCAACTATATGAAGCGAAAGCACTTGACAGTCTTCCCATGTGTCCTCGAGAACGTTTGGTCATCTTAAGTAATACAACCAGCTTAACCTTTGCTGCATAAAGGATTGGGCCACTTGCTGCATTTATTCCTACTGTCTTTTATTTACTCGTACTTTGTTCACTTGCTTTATAAAAAACCCCTAAAAATCCGTTTGCTAAGTATTTGCAGAGAATTCCTGATCCATACCACTAGCCAGCACCTTCTGCTCCTCATTGGGTTCGACACTCTTACTTATCGAAAATACTGCGATACACCCCCTATACTTGTGGGTCATCAACACCTCTAGCCGCTCAATCCAGACAGAAGAGTTACGCTGACAAAAGACGTCGAGATCTAACCTTCAATGTCGGAGATTTTGTGTATCTCAAAGTATCACCCCTAAAAGGAATGCAACATTTTCAACTCAAAGGGAAGCTTGCCCCCAGATATATCGGATCCTTCAAGATTTTAAGTCGCCGAGGAGAAGTATCCTATCAACTAGAATTCCCTGAAGAGATGTCAGTCGTACATGATGTGTTTCATATCTCGTTACTTAGGAAATGCCTAGAAGTTCCGAAGAAGACCAAAGTTTTCAAGAACATCGATCACAGAGCCATAGATATCAACAAGGATCTAACGTATCGTGAAGTCCCCATTCATATTTTGGAAGAAGCCTTCAGAACCACCCGAACCAGAAGTATCAAGTTTCTAAAGATCTAGTGGAGTAACCATACTGAAGAAGAAGCCACCTGGGAGCGAGAATATTATATTAGGACTGAGTTCCCAAATATCTTTAGTTCCTAGTTTTTTTCTTGAATCTCGAGATGAGATTCTATTTAAGGAGGGAAGTTTTGTAACATCTCAAAAATATTCAATAAGATTATCAATTTCCAATCATCCAAGATCAGGGTTAACAAAAGCTTTTTAATATTAAACACTATATGAATGCATGTGTGTTTGATAATGATGTAGGAATGCATGTTATGCCATGTTTGATTGTTATATATGTTGAGAATTAGATTAAAGATCAAAACAACATCATCTAGGTCAAATACAAACAAAATAAAATCAAAAGAAAATCAAATAATGAGGCATATGACCTAATGGTCATTTTTGCTAAAGTTAACACCTAACCCACTTTGGGCATCTCTATTAAATGATTTCCAACAGAAACAATTCTATTTATTTTCCCTCCTTGCTAGACCAAGTGACAATGAACACAAGTGAACTTTCAGAACTCACCAGAACATTTTCAAATCCATTTGAGGGACATTTCAAAATTGAATCAAGTGTATGCAACTAGATAGCCATTTTTCAAAAACCAACCAAACCTTCTCCACTTGACACATCCTAGAAACCAGAGATACTCAAGCATATGACCAACACACTCACCAAATATAATTTGATAATTCAAATATTTCTTTCATGCGGCCATTTAATCAAACACTTAGCAGGCACAGTACAAGTCTGCCAACTATCTCCTGTTGTGATCAATCTAGTGATCACCTTTGTACTCGTTTGAGGCTCTCTCACTCGCCCACGATCACCCCAGTACCAGGCCGTGCAGCTAGCACCGCTCACTTGCTCCAATGACCAGTGCCATCTCGTACCCGAGCGTGCCATGCCGGTCGAGCATGGACACGACGCCACAAGCTTCGCCGCCCTCTCCCATGACCACTAGAAGCTATGTGTGACCTCACTGCACCCCCTAGTCCACGCCTCGGCCAACGACAGCCAGCGGAGATGCCAGCGCAACCGCGCCCATTTATCTCTCTGCCATGCCGAGCGAACGCCAGAGCGCCGAGCCGCCCCGTGCATCCACGCCGCTCCTCGCTCTCTCCTTGCGTAAATGCATTCTTCGCGTCACCAGTAACCTCCCAGACAGGACCGTTCGATGCCGCGCGCCCCGTGACCACGGTATGCCATGACAAACACCGCGATACCTAAGCAGAGCATGGACGTCTCCCGTCCGATTAAGACCGCGCCTCGCTGTGCCACTATGCGCATGACGATCACCGCAGAGCACCGCGTCGACCTATGCCCCCAGCCATGCCGATAGCCCCTGTAGGAACGTCGCCGACGAGCCCGATCCATGCCTCACTACTCCTCTCGCCGGGGTATAAATAGACCCCTCCCCTGCGTTCAAATGCACACCACTCGACTCACCTCTCCCCTAGAATCCCCTTAGACCCTTCCCCGGAGCAAGGCGAGCACTGCATCACCGGAATTTCACCAGAGCCCGCCGCTGCTGTGGTGGAACAGAGCCAGAGATTGGAGCCGCCCCAGGAGCTGCCGCGACAACCATTCGACTCGCTGTTGTCTACCAGTCCATTCGCCCCCATCGCCGCCTAGCTGGAGCCCTAGTAAGCCCCCGACGACCCCCACTATAGCGATCGGGTTAGAATCTCGCGCGCTCAGCACGACAAAGACGATGACGTTGAGCCGTTGATCGCTCTCTAATCACACGACTGAGATTCGCCCATACCGTTTCGCTTAGACATAGCCACTGACGCGTGGGACCAGCCTGAGTGCAGCCTGTTCTGCGCGCGCTGCGTAGCTGGGCCGGCCCATTATCATTCCCGTGCACGCCCAGAGATTCAAACTTAGATTTTTCTTATAATTCAAAACCCTATTCTATCAGTGATTTCAAAATTGATTTCAAAGAGATTTACTTAAACAAATTACATGATTTCAATTTTGTTAAAAAGGTATTGAAAATCTCTACACACTTCCGTTAGATTCTGACCGTTTGAAATTATAGATCACCGATAGTAAAAATAACAAGACAGAGACTTTTCCAACTTCAAACATTTTTCGAAAATCAACCATAAATGCATTTGAGTTGATTCCAACTCTCACAAATCACAATTGCCATACTCTATCTGAATATGTAAAAATACTTAGATTTACATGCAGTAATCATGGACTAGTATTAAAAGAATGCTATATAGTCATTTCTAGTCCTTGTAATTATATCAAATAGTAATATTTAACTTTGTAATATATGCCAACCACCTTAAATCACATTCCCAGCTATTGGAATATGTGGTGATGACATGTGTCAACATGATCCCATATTTTAATTAGAGAATTTTAAATCTTAAGTATTTCTTAATTAGTAGAAATTCCATTTCCAAAATTAGATAAATAAGAATATGTGAAGATTTCATGTGGTGATTGAGATGATGCTAGATCATCTGTTGTGAACCCTTGTGTGCAAAATAGAAGTAGCTAGGTATTGTTTGGTGATTGTATACCTCGTATTTATTTATAGACGCTAGTACCGACCCGGGCTACGAGGAGGAGTACTACGAAGAAGAAGAGAACTTCAAGAACTGCACCAACCAAGGCAAGCTATCCATGCAAGCTAACCTATGCAAGATGCACTATGCATGCTTTGTTATGCAACCTTGATTATATCAATCCTAAGTTTTCCCTACAAGCTTTACTTTTCCCTTTACTAAAGTTTCTTAAATAGTACTTATTGATGATTAGTAGAAAATGAAATAGATGCCCTCAAGAGCATAGAACTAAGATCGAGTAGTTACACCTGATTAGCACCCCATCAATAGTGATACCCTCATTGGTAGTTGCTAGTGCTAAACTAATATTGATCACTTTAGATGGGAACACTTGGAGAAAATGATTATGAAAACCTTGGAATGATGAGTCATTCTATTGAAATGTTTTGACAGGTGTTATGAAACACAATGATTTGGAGATGATACTAAATGAGGCATGTGCCTTTACTTTGATAAAAACTGATGGTTGGGTTTAGATGCGATACCATTCCAACTTTTACCGTACAACCACAATACCTAAGCTGGGTAGGGCTTAATTGGAAGTTTATATGTCTTAGTATGGGTTCCCTCGCAGAAAGAGGTTAAGATGAGGCTACCTCGTGAGTATGAATGTCCACCTATGCAGTTCCCGGGATGGCGGATGGCCATGGCTAGGAGGCCAAGCTCATAGGGGAGGTGCCTATACTAGGGTGTGTAATTGAAAGGTTAGGATTGATTATCCGCATAGCCAGAATGATGATTCGGGATTATCCCTGACGGATGTATCTAATTTTGTGGTGAAAGTGTACCACCTATACAGAGTGTCAAACTATTCGAATAGCCGCGTCCACAGTCATGGACAGTTGGAGTGGCCATACTGTTCCGTTGTCAGATGTTTTCAAAATGACTTGTGACTTGAAATATGACTTTGATTTGAACACCATAGGGTTGTGGAGATGAAAACTAGGTTCCCACTTGAGTAATCTAGAGAACTAAAATAGGCATGTACTACTAAGATCTTATGATATAAAATTGGCTTGTTGCAAACAAGACTAGAGCTTAGGATTCCTACTAGAATTGTCTTACTTACATTAGTGATGGTTTGCAAGTACTTTAAGAGGAATCATGGATTTGTACCTGGCTATTCCCATGGCCAGACTATGAACAGGACTATCCCGAGGACGGACAACAGGAGGTCTATGATAACTAGGATCATCTCCGATCGCCAGCATTGCCTGTGATAATGAAGATGGAGTCTAGTACATATATTTCCGCTGCTTTGATGTGTATTAAGACTTGATCATGAGATCAACAATTTGTAAAACTATTATGGTTTGTAATGGATGATGTATTGTGCTACCAATTCTATTATGTCTCGCAAAAATGGTATTCCTAGGATTGCAATGTACGGCATAACAGGCATCTGGACTTAAAAATCAGGGTGTTCACAGGCACCCTTTACGAAGGCTGGCCATACACCATTTTTCTTCCCTCTGCCTTTGCAATGGCATATAGGGGCCCCCTTTCAATCCACAAGCTTGAGAAGGGGAGGGTAGCAGAAAGGGCTGAGCTGTTGGTGCGTGGTACTGATTGAAATTAAGTGGAAAGGTTAAATTATGTAAAGAGCAAGTAAATCTAATAATATAAGACAAAACCATTGCCTATAAAGAAAACAGATTCGATTTTTGTGAACTTGTGATGAGCGTAAACATATAGTACTAGCTGATAACAATAAAATGGAAAATCATAACATGTGAAATTGTGAATTTCCAAATTATACCCACTTCTTAGAGAGGTCACTGCCCACCTGGGTACTGTGTTGGCGCTTCCTCGTTGTGTAGAGGATGTCCTCTTTTGGTGCGGGCATTAGAAATCTAATAGCCTCTACAGCATCCTCAGCCTCCACAGCGGCACCTTCAATCTGCATAAATAGCATCAGAGCTCAACAGTTCAATACTATGTAAAGTTTGACCATGTTTTTAGAAAAAAATTATAATATGAATTATATATCCTTGGATACATCATGAAACATATATTCACGTCGTATGTATATAATATCATAGTTATTGATAGTTTTTGACTTTTTTCAAAAGTTTGGTCAAACTTTCCGTAGCTTGACTTTTCAAAAAATATATATGCCTTAAGCCTTAGGACGGAGGGAGTACAGTTCATAGTAGTCATATACTGACTATATGAGATAGTCTGAGAGATCTAGATCTGGATTCACATAAACACAGTGCCAGAATTAATAAAATCACACATATGTTTCTGAACATCTGATAAGCATGCATGACACCAAGCGGGTAATACTTAAATCTGACTACACCATGGTAATAAGGTTATTAAGAACAAATACCTTTCTCTTTAAGCTGGGCCCTCCTAGCTGGTTGGTGGCCTTGTGCTTGTTTGGTGAGTAGTGGTACTAGCCAGATCCTGTGGTATGTGGGGATACCATGCTGTTTGCCGCACCTAGAGCACCGCATGTTCGTAGGTATGTACCATTGTGCTATAGTAAATAAGAAGAGATGGTGTCACAGAGGCTTCCACAAAAACAGGATGCAGATGGAGACAACTTTTAGCACAGGGATACATCTAGGTTGCAGCCAACCACTTTCAGCATTGGAAAGAATGGAAGAATGCAACAAATATACTGCTACATTACCTTTTTAGGAAACTTTTAAGAGAACTGACGGGACCATCCATGTCCATAGTGGCCATGCGCACCACTGACCCATAGTTATCCATATAGAATCTGACGCAAAATCCATTGCACATTACGAGTAGCAACTAAAGGTTACAGAAGTGAAGAACACCGAACTCGAACCTGACCAAATGCCCCAATCAGAACAGCGGTGACCATGCCCTGATCCCGAATCCATACTAAATGAGTACCACCTTCCCCCACCCCCACCCCCACCCCCCCCACCACCACCACCACCCCGACCCCACCCAAATGACCCAATCAATCAGAGAAGAGGAAAAATATCCTGATTAGGTGATTCCGAGGTGAGTAATAAGCAAGAACTCCACACTCAAAGCATATTGAATACTACTACTCCTAGAACTAATAGTACCCCCAATGGCCCAATCGGAAGCAAATTAAGAAAAGCTGCATTTTGAGGTGAGTAAATAAACCCACCTATTTCAACAAGAAATCCCAAATCGGAGGTTGCACCAGTTCCAACAGTTGCTTGCTGGATGGGAGCTAGCTAGTGATGGTTTCTTGTCTTGTCGTCGGTAGAAAGGCATGGGAAGGCGAGTAGTAGTACTAGTAGTAGTAGGGCTGGGCAGTACACTTTTTCTACAGTAAGTATAAGTGGTAGTGGCGGGAACATTTTGCCAGGAGAGAATCCCGAATTTTTGATCCCAGCTATCACTTGGTGGCCTACAGCTGTTTCAAGCGGGACCCACATCAAGGGTGAGTTAAAGAGGGTCCCACATCAAGTGGGTGAGATAATTGACCGAGCCAATCTCCTCCTGCCCTTGGTACTAATACTGGTTCTCCTGGGTTCCTCTCCAAGGACAGAGAAAATCACCCCTCTTCGAATCAAATTGATTCCAACTTATTATCCTTTTGCTGATTCGTCTCACAGAGCAGTGGATAAGATGGTGGTAATTGCAGCATAGGGCACTAGCACTGGGGCCTCAAAAACAGTTTAGGAATCGATAAAATGATAAGCTCGGATTTCATACTAGAAACACATACAAACACACATGTATATACTAATATACAGAATTGTTTCCAATTACAGTTCTACTAACAAAGGCCAAGAAATCATAATAAGGTGGCTCCATATTACAGAACTACAACAGTAGCGAACCAATCATGGGATAGCTCTACACCCCAAGAGTTTTGCAGCTGGGCTAGTGGTCATGAGACTACCCAGACGACACCAAAAGTACACCCCTAATGATCAACAGCCCTGCATCAAATCCATCCAGAAGCAGTGTGCCCGATCCACAGCCTCAGGTGCAGGCTCATCAATGAACATGTCATCATTACCATCAAAGTCCTCTTCGGTCGTCTTGTTCTGTGATTAGTAGATTAACAGATACGTTTATAGAGAAACATCAAAGACACACAACTTGAACATTTGTCATTCTATAGATATACCTTGTCATCTGGCTTAGCGGTAGTACCAGAAATGAAACCCGTTTCATGTAGCTTGCGCTTTTTCTCTCCTCCCCCTTCTCCAAGTTGATCTAGATGCTTAGGAGCTGCCTCTGTCAGTTGATCTAGTTGATCAACATCTGCTTCCCCTACTTGATCTTGATGATAAAGATGTGCTTCCCCTGGTTCATATGGAGGATCATATGGTTCACCATAAAATACCCATCTAACATATGTGCTTAGCATCCCAAATGTAAAAATATGGTATTCCACTATACTTTGAGGAAGCACCCTACGATTCACACACAATCGGCTAGGGAAATATACTTTTGAGTTGTCACAATGAGCTCTAACAAATCCCAGAAATTGTAGAACATCAAGGATACGTTTAGCGCTGCCTAATGGAGCAATCTCTATCCAAAATCTGCCATCTATTTAGTTATGACATACAAGGTTGGTTATTACTAAAAGAAAAGTAGGAAACATATAGATGGACTACAAAAGCTATATATGCCTATGCGTTTCAGCAAACATATTGACAGCAAAAATTGCCAAAGGTATTTAGGAACACAGATCCAACGCAGAATAAACTATGACCATGCAGATTGAGGAAAAATTAAACTACGTATTTGAGGAGGCAGATCGGGTGAAAGGGCACTAAAATGCCAACCAGATCGAGGTAGAGATAGAAGGACTATTGTGGGATCGACGTGACCACCGGTGTGTCTCAAGAAGACCGCGAGTAGGGAAAGCTTCTTCGCGCACGGTGGTGATGAGGAGCGACCGTAAGCGCGTCTGTTTTGTGGGGAAGGGGGTGAGGGCCTAGGCGGTGGAGGGTGGAAGTTAATACACAGCGCGAAGGGGTGCGGAGGGATAACTTTGGAAATTTTGACCTACCCTTCTTTCGGCACCACCGTATACGTGGCCCACCTACCAGTCACCATAGATCAAAATTGATCCAAAACTTGTCAAAATACAAGTTTATGTTTTACCATGGAAACTAATGCACACAGCATTGCACTTTGCGAATGAATGGGTTTATTTCAACATATATTTAATTTCAGCATCTTCAGCTAGGAAGCTTGGAAACTCATGAAAGTAGGGCATTATCCATCAAATCTGGAATCTCCTTTGTAAACAATTGCTTGAAATGCCAAGATGCACCGATCTACCAAATATGGACACGTTTGTAAGCTTGGTTGGCAAAGATGCTTCAATCTACGGAGTAGTACAAAACATGAAAAAAAGGAACAAAAACTATGGATGTGACCTTGCTCCTCTTGTTTGAAAGCCTTGCATTAATGTTCATTAATTTCAGCAGATGTCTATAAACTCATTAAATGCTAGAAAGCATACAGGACTATGGGTCTATCTGACGGGGACAACATCCCAAGTGGGAGTAGCGTACCTTAGAATCTTCAACTTCAAAATTTCGGCAGAGCGCCAAAATATCCCGCCCACCCATTCAAACATCCCGCCCATCCATTCAAACATCCAGCCCCAAAAATTATTTTATTGCACAAATTTAGCCTGGAAGCTTGAAAGGGCGTTATACATTGTGTGAAAAAAGCGGGCGGTGGCATTTTGAGCCATCATCTTTGTAGTTGCTTCACAACAAAAAACATTGTTGTTACTTAGAAATTCGAAAACAAACTTCAAATTCGGAACTAGACATATTGGTTGATTTGCAAAGATGCACCGATCTACCAAATACGGACACGTCATCATAAACTTTTTCCATGACCTTGGTCACCTTTTTTTTGACGATGGTCATCTTCTTGAAAGCCTTAAATTGTTCGGAAATTTCAGCAAATGCCTAGAAACTCGTCTAAATGCTGGGAATCAACTCTCGCTGGCTGTGTGTCTAGACGGTGACAGCGCGTCTGAGAGTCCCCATTCCAGAGTAGCGTATGCTAGAAGCTTCGACCTCAAAATTTGGTAGGGCACCCAAACATCGCACCCATCCATTAAAATATCCCGCGCATCCATTCAAACATGCTTCACCTCTTTCTAGAATGCAAAATTCCTCTTCTATCTCTGCTCCAGAAACAAGAATCCGAGGGAGCACTGCAATAACAGAGGGATATATGGTGTTCTCCCAAGTCCAACTCCCCATCGATGTTTCCCAGCCTTCTTCAATATTTACTTGCCTGCCCACTCCGACCTACATTGACTTTTTGGACCCACTATGCAAGTGACCCACATGTCAGTGAGCTAGAATTACGGGAAGTAGATATTCCCATCGCTTGTTGTTCAAAATTCGAACATTTTCGCTAAACCGAGAAAAAATCGTTAAAATCATCCAACCTGGCTTATAATATCATTCCACTATGTCAGAGTAAAAGCTAAAAAAACAAAGCCTAAATCTCAAGGAACTCTTGGTGTTTCTCCCTTGTTTTAGTACTTGGGTA
Organism: Avena sativa; assembly: GCA_916181665.1. NCBI lineage: Eukaryota > Viridiplantae > Streptophyta > Magnoliopsida > Poales > Poaceae > Avena > Avena sativa. The sequence goes on along the minus strand of OV702289.1, from coordinate 532,335,321 downwards.
TCTTCAATTTTATTTAACAAAAAATATGACCAAGCAGAGTATCATCGACTTGTAGATCAATTTTTGAGATACTTCCATTAAATTGTGGTAACACCATTCTGTTCCACAAATATATATAACCATAAAGTTTGAAAATATTATTGAGAATTCACAGAATCCTAAAGCATAAAATCTAAACCCCTAAACCCTGACCAAGCAGGTATCGTGCAACTATAGATCAAAATTTGAGATACTTTCGTTAAATTGGGTAACACAATTCTATTCCACGAATATAAGCATAAAGCTTGAACATTATTGAAAATTCCCGAAACCCTGATCCCTATGCCCCAAAACCTGACCAAGCATGTAGCATGCACTTATAGATCAAAATTTGTGATACTTTCGTTAAACTAGGTAACACCATTCTATTTGACGAATATAAGTATAAATCCTGAGCATTATCAAAAATTCCCTAAACCCTAAACCCTAAAACCCTCAGCCCAAAAACCCTAACCAAGAAGGTGTCATGCACTGATAGATCAAAATTGGAGATACTTTCATTAAATCAGGTAACACCATTCTATTAGACGAATATAAGAATAAATCCTGAGCATTACCAAAAATTCTCTAAACCCTAAACCGGAAACAACCCATAAAACTAAACTATAAAACCCTAAACCCTCGACCCATAAACCCTAACCAAGCAGGTACGATGCACTTATATATCAAAAGTTGAGAAACTTTCATCAAATTGTAGTAACACCATTCTATTCCACGAATATAAGCATAAAGCTTGAACATTATTCAAAATTCCCGAGACCGTAAAACCTAAACACTAAACCCTAAATCCTTACCAAACATGTAGCATGCACTTATAGATGAAAATTTGATATAGTTTCATTAAATTGGTAACGCCATTCTATTCGATGAATATAAGCATAAATCTTGAGCATTATTGAAAATACCCTAAACCATAAACAACCCCTAAAACCTAAACCAAAAACCCCAAACCCTCAACCCATAAACCCTAACCAAGCAGGTATCATGCACGTATAGATCAAATTTTGAGATACTTTCAATGAGTTAGGTAACGCCATATTCCATTTGACGAATATAAGCATAAAGCTTGAGTATTATTGAAAATTCGCTAAACCCCCTAAACCCTACTCAGTCCATAAAACCTAAACCGTAAAACGCTAAAACCCTAAACCCTCGACCCATATAAACCCTCACCAAGCAGGTACCGTGGACTTATAGATCAAAATCTGAGATTCTTTCATTAAATTGCGGTAACGCGATTCTATTCCACGAATATAACAATAAAGTTTGAACATTATTGAAAATGCCCTCAACCCTAAACCCTAAAACCCTAAACCCTCAACCCCACCTAAACGACCTTGGCAAATGAGGTATCACATGCACTTGTAGATCAAAATTTCAGATAAACTTTCCTCAAATTATGCTAACGCCATTCAATTCCATGAATATAACCATATATAAAGCAGCTTGAACATTATTTAAAATTCCCAAAAACCTAGAAAACCCTAAACCCTAAAACCCTAAACCCTAAATACCAACCTTAAACTCCTAAGCCCTAAACCCTAAAATCCTAAATCATATACCATAAACCCTCAACCCCTAAACCCTCAACCCAAAAAACACGAACCCTAAACCCCAGGCTATATATATCTTGTGTGGAAACTAGGGCAGTGGGATTTTGAGCCATACTTATTTGTAGTTTCTTCATGACAAAAGCCATTGTCATCGCTTGAAAAATTGAAAATAACTTCAAATTCAGAAGCTTCCTTTGTAAATAATATTTAAAATGCCAATAATACGGACCAATCTACCAAATACAACCATGTTGTCATAAACTATAGTAAAGATATGGCCATGACCTTGGTCAAATGGTTTGAAAGCCATGCATATTCATGTATGGTACGCCATATATCATATGACAAAATTAAAGCCATTATTATCGATTGGGGCTTTTAAAATAACTCCAAATATGGAAGCTCTTTTTGTAAACATTGTTGAAATACCAATATGCACCAATCTACCAAACATGGTTACATTATCATAAAGTGTGGTAACACATATGGCCTTGACATTGGTCATCTAGTTTTTGAAAGCCATAAATGTTCAAACATGGTGCGCCATATTGTGAAACGAGTCTTTCAAGAGTTATCAAATTTTATATATTTTGATGGAAATTAGCCAAAGCACACAGTGAGACACAAACGGAGAAACGAATGGTTGTATTTCATTTTCTATTTTGTTTCTTTATTTTTTTTAAAAAATGCCCCAAATTTGGAGTCATTACTATTCATATCAAAGAATTGAAATCTTGCAAAACTCTCGGTGGTTCTCCAATATTTGACTAATTCGGTACCTTTTAAACTATTTTTAAAGTCAAGAGCAAGCTATATCACACACTTTGTAGTTCGTAATTAGACATACTTACTTTCAATTGTCAAAAATTGTTTAATTTCACCATCTTTAGCTAGGAAGCTTGGAAACTCATGAAAGTAGGGCACTATCCATCAAATCTGGAATCTCCTTTGTAAACAATTGCTTGAAATGCCAAGATGCACCGATCTACCAAATGTGGACATGTTTGTAAGCTTGGTTGGCGAAGCTGCTTCAATGTACGAAGTAGTACAAAACATGAAAAAGGTACAGAAACTATGGATGTGGCCTTGCTCCTGTTGTTTGAAAGCCTTGAATTAATGTTCATTAATTTAGCAAGATGTTTATAAACTCATTAAATGCTAGAAAGCATATAGGCCTATGGGTCTATCCGACGGGGACAGCATCCCAAGTGGGAGTAGCGTACCTTAGAAGCTTTAACTTCAAAATTTCGGCAGAGCGCCGAATTATCCCACCCACCCATTCAAACATCCCGCCCATCCATTCAAACATCCAGCCCCAAAAATTATTTTATTGCACAAATTTAGCCTGGAAGCTTGAAAGGGTGTTATACATTGTGTGAAAAAAGGGGACGATGGCATTTTGAGCCATCATCTTTGTAGTTTCTTCACAACAAAACACATTGTTGTTACTTGGAAATTCAAAAACAAACTTCAAATTTGGAACCAGACATATTGGTTGATTTGCAAAGATGCACCGATCTACCAAATATAGACACATCATCATAAACTATTTCCATGACCTTGGTCACCTTATTTTTTGGACGATGGTCATCTTCTTGAAAGCCTTAAATTGTTTGAAAATTTCAGCAAATGCCTAGAAACTCGTATAAATGCTGGGAAGCAACTGTCGCTGGTTGTGGGTCTAGACGGTGACAGCGTGTCTAAGAGGCCCCACGCTGGAGTAGCGTATGCTAGAAGCTTGGACCTCAAAATTTGGTACAACTCCCAAACATCGCACCCATCCATTCAAACATGCTTCACCTCTTTCTAGAATGCAAAATTCCTCTTCTATCCCTGCTCTAGAAACAAGAATCCGAGGGAGCACTGCAATAACAGAGGGATATAGGTGGTAAATTTGTGTTCTCCCAAGTGCATCACCCCATCGACGTTTCCTAGCCCTTCTTCAATATTTACCTGCCCGCCCACTCCGACCTACATTGACTTTTTGGACCCACTATGCAAGTGACCCACATGTCAGTGAGCTAGAATTATGGGAAGTAGAGATTCCCATCGCTTGTTGTTCAAAATTTGAACATTTTTCACTAAACCGAGATAAAATCGTTAAAATCATCCAACCTGGCTTATATTATCATTCCACTATGTTAGAGTAAAAGCTAAAAAAACAAAGCCACAAACACGTTCCTAGATTTAGAAGCCAAAAATCAAAAGCTAGAATTAGAGCCCAACCAAACAATGACCAAGGAACTCTTGGTGTTTCTCCCTTGTTTTAGTACTTGGGTACCTTCAATTTTATTTAACAAAATATATGACCAAGCAGGGTATCATCGACTTGTAGGTCAATTTTTGAGATACTTTCATTAAATTGCGGTAACACCATTCTGTTCCATGATTATATATAACCATAAAGTTTGAAAATATTATTGAGAATTCACGGAATCCTAAACCATAAAATCTAAACCCTGATGAAGCAGGTATCATGAAACTATAGATCAAAATTTGAGATACTTTCATTAAATTGGGTGACACCATTCTATTCCATGAATATAAGCATAAAGCTTGAACATTATTGAAAATTCTCGAAACCCTAAACCCCTAAAACCCAAATCTCAAACCCCTAAACCGTATAACCCTAAACCCTCACCAAGCATGTAGCATGCACTTATAGATCAAAATTTAAGATAATTTCGTTAAATTAGGTAACCCATTCTATTTGACGAATATAAGCATAAATCCTGTAACACCCCAAAAACATTAATCAAGATTATCAAGTTCTAATCACCCAAGTTTAGGGTTAACAAAAACTTTTATTTCAAAAATCTATATGAATGCATGTGTGATTTGCATTAGTGTAGGATTGAGTGAAATTGCCATGTTTGATTTCTACAAATGATAAGAAATGGTTTAAAGATGAATACTACATCATTTAGGCCAATTACAAACAAAATCCAAAGAAAAAGAAATCAAATATGAATCAAAAGATCAAATGGTCATTTTGACCAAAGTTAATCACCAGGGCACTTTGAGTGTTCCTAGAAGAGAATTTCTAACAGAAACAATTCCACTTCTTTTCACCCCTTGCTAGACCAAGTAAAAGTGAACCCAAGCCCAGTTTACAAACCCATAGAAACTATTTTCAAATCTATTTAAAGGACAGTTCAAATTTGAATCTAGTTCATATGGTACGGTCACACTTTTGCAAAAACCATCCAAATCAAGTCACCTTCACTTCTCCAAGCAATCATAGACACTCAAGCATAAGACCAAATCACTCACCAAATTTCATTTGAAAATTTCAAACTTAATTTGTTGCGGCCATTTAATCAAACACCTTGCTTACACTAATTAACTATGTCCTAACTTCACTATTTGAGCAGTGATCACTAGACCTATTTGGTTCCCTCTTCACTCCCCTGTCTCCCCAAGTGTCGAGCAGCACCAGACACGCCCCCACTTAGTCGTTGTGCACCAGTGCGCCGCCGCCCGAAGCCACACTCGCTAGCCGATAGTGGACAGAGCGCCAGTGACCACGCCACCCTCTTCCATGATGCGCACCAGACACGCCACCGTCCACCGCCACTCCATGTCCAAGCCACGACCACAGGTGAGCCATGGACCACCCAAGACCAGCCGCGCCCAGTCTCTCTGCGTCCTGCCAAGAAAGCGCCAGAGCACAGCACACGACCGGCTCACACAGATCGCGCCTCTCTCTCTCCGCGCACGTGCACACTCGCCATGATCACCACCACTTCCCAGACACCCCCGTTCGCTGCCGCGCGACCCGTAGCACCCGTGCACCGTCGCAAACACCGCTGCTCCTGCGTAGAGCATTGCACGCGCCCGACTAGCCTAGATCGCCCCATGCCTCGCCATTAAGCCAGTGACAATAGCCAGGGAACACCACACAGCCCCCTAACCTCAGCCACACTGCTAGCCGCCTGTATCGTCATCACCAATGAGCCCGAGCCCATCCCGCTCAGTCCCCTCACCGTTGTATAAATAGAGACCCCCTCTGCCTCCATTCTCCACACCAACACACTCCCCACTCCTCACAGACACTCCCTCACCCTTCCTCGGAGCAAGGCGAGCTCTCCTTCGCTGGAATTTGGCTGGAGCCCGCCGCTGCAGGAGGAGAAGGGCGCCGTCGATTGGAGCCGCCATAGGAGCTGCCGCGACCACCGTTCGAACCACCATCGTTCGCCCCCATCACCAACCCTAGCTGCAGCCCAGGTGATCCTCGCTAGACCCCCAGCATCGCGTTAGGTTTAATTCCTCGCCGGAATTGTTCGTCGGAGACGACAAATCATAGCCGTTAGATCGTCTTTTAATCGTAGGGCCTAGATTCACAGATATTGTTTCGGTTAGTTTAAGTCGCTGACTGGTGGACCCCCTCTGTCAGCAGCCCACTGCGCTGTGCTGTGCAGATTGGGCCGGCTCGTTTAGTTTCCCGCGCAGGCCTAGAGATTCAAATAAGGAATTTTCCAATTTAGTTAAAACCACATTCTGTCAGTAGATTCCAAAATCAATTCAGAGAGATTCACTGAACCAAATTGCATGATTCAATTTTTTTTAGAAAGGTATTTAAATTATCTATCCAAGCCCGTTGGATCTAAATCATTTGGAGTCAGAGATCACCTATACCAAAAATAACAATATAGAGACCTTTTCACATTCAAACATTTTTCAAAATCAACCATAAATGCTTTTGAGTTGATTCCAACTATCAAAGGTCACATTTGATAAGATATATCTGAATATGTAAAAATATTTGATAAGAGCTATATAGGCATTTCTAGTCACTTTAATTCTTTTAAATGATAATCTTAAATTTAATAAAATATGATCAACACTTTAAATCACATTCCCATGTATTAGAATATGTGGTGATGACATGTGTCAACATGATCCCATATTTTAATTGGAGAATATTAAATCTTAATTATTTTCAATGAGTAGAAATAACCTTTCTAAAATAAGATAAGTAAGATTAAATCTTTAATCCATGTGATGATTGTGATGATGCGAGATCATCAAGTGTGATCCTTAGTGTGCTAAATAGAAATAGTTAACTATTGTTTGATCATTGTGTACCCCGTATTCATTTATAGACGATAGTACCGACCCGGGATACGAGGAGGAGTACTACCAAGAAGAAGAAGAAGAAAACTTCAACCACTACTCTACTCAAGGCAAGCTAGAACTATGCAAGCTAATACTTACAAACTTGATAACTTAAGCAAAATACATTAGGCATGCTTGGTTATATACCTTTGATTTATACCAATTCCAAGTTTTACTTGCAAGCTTTATTCTTCTATTTTACCAAAGTTCTTTACTTTTAGTTAGTGCTTTGTGAGTATTGGGAAAATAGTATAGATAGCATAAAGAGTATAGAACTAGGCCTAACTAGTTATATTTAGATGTCATTCGATGGCATGAGATTGAAGATTAGCACCCCTCATTAGTGAACACTCTTAACTTTAGTGGCTATTGCTAAGCATACAAGTTGATCACTTTAGATGGGAATACTTGGTGAAAATGATTATGAAAACCTTGGAATGAGGATTCATTATATTGAAATGTTTTGACATGTGTTGAGAAACACCAAAGGATTTGATGATGAAAATGTTGAGGCATGAGCCTTAGCCCTTTATAAAAACTGATGGTTGGGTTTGGATGCGATACAATTCCAATTTTACTGTTCAACTACAATACCCGAATTGGGTAGGGCTTAGCTGGAAGTTTATATGCCTTAGTATGGGTTCCCTCGCAGAAGAGGTTTGAGCTAAGGCTACCTCGTGAGTGTGAATGTCCACCTATGCAGTGCCCAGGATGGCAGATGGCCATGGCTGGGAGGCCAGGCTCATAGGGGAGGTGCCTATACTAGAGTGTGTAAAGGAAATGTTATGATTGATTATCCGCATACTAAGTGTGATGATTCAGGGTTATCCCTGGTGGATGTATCGAATTTTGTGGTGAAAGTGTACCACCTCTGCAGAGTGTCAAACTATTCGAATAGCCGCGTCCGCAGTCATGGATAGTTGGAGTGGCCATACTGTTCTGTCATCAGATGTTTTCAAAATGACTTGTGAATTGAACTATGACTTTGACTTGACCACAACAGGGTTGTGAATATGAAAACTAGGTTCCTACTTAAGTGATTTAGAACATTAACTTAGTTTTCTTTACTTCTAAACTCAGTATAGATAAATGTGGATTTTTGCAAATAAATCTAGAGCTTAAGATTCCCACTAGAACTACCTTACCTGTTAGTGATAGTTTGCGAGTACTTAAAGAGTACTCATGGCTTTGTCCCTGGCTATTCCCGTGGCCAGACTATGAGGAGGACTACCAGGATGATGGACAACAGGAGGTCTACAACAACTAGGATCATCTCCCATCGTCAGCATTGCTTGTGACTCTGAAAATGGAGCCCCTACTACGTTTATTTTCGCTGCTTGATTTGTATTAAGACTGGATCATGAGATCCTTTATTTGTAAGACCTTATTATGGTTTGTAATGGATGATGTACTATGATATCCAATCTGTTATGTCTTGCAAAAATGGTAATCCTAGGATTGCGAGGTATGGCATAACAGGCATCTGGGATTAAAAATCCGGGTGTTGACAAGCTGGTATCAAAGCCATCCTGACCATAGGATACCCTAGTTAGAAAGGACGGCCGAACAAAAACTTAGTTTCAAAACAAAAGAAGTGAGTATTTATGAAAACATATTCCCACTCTTATCCTTGATTCTTTAAAAAAAATCATGTTCCTCAAAAAAATTCTTGCATTCCTACATAAAATTTGACACACTTGATCACCTCACTAACTTACTCATCCTAAATTCTTATAGATGGAAGTCCAATATTGCAAGTTCTACCAGTTGGGCAACAGAGGCCAACTGATCTTTGAGAGGGATCTAGATGCACTGTCAGAGTATCTTGAGCGCCTGCATTCGGAATTCTTCTGGGCACAACTCAACGATCACATAGGAGGAGATCTACAATGGCTGATAGTTGCAGATCTCAGAGGCCATATGGAAGCACCCACTTCTAAGAAGATCCAATTCACCTTGCGAGAGAACAATTGTCTAGATGGATTAGCCAGGGCTATGCATGAAGATCTTGCTCGTCTGTGTGGGCAAAATATCAAGTTGATCCAAGGAACTCGCTTTGCTCACTTCACAAGGCGTGATTTTATGGGAATGCCCTTGGAGATGCCAGGACACCCGGAGCTGAAGCACCAGGTGGACAATCTTGACTTCATGTTGTATGATAGGCAGAAGGAGTTGGACAACGCCTGAGCCTACTCCAACCACAACCTTGCCATTGCCCTCAAGAAGGACCAGACTCTAGCCATTCTCGCCAAGGAGCGCCAATCACTTCGTCGTTAGCGCGACAAGAAGGATCACACCATCGATCGTCTTCGCAAGAAGGTGGCCGCTCTCAAGAACACCATCCGTGAACAGGAAGTCTAGCTTGAAGCAAAGGAGGAGGAGGAAGGTGAAGATATCCAGGGAGATCTTTACTCTTACCTCAGTGATGACAACGACTATTTGGAGGATGATGCCATGGAGTTCTACACCGATGATGATGATTCCGACTTCATTGATGATGATTAGATGCACTTGATCACTACTGTAAGAATGAGTTGTACCGGTGCCACTGTATCGTAGTTTTGCAGAATGGTTCTTAAAACCATCTGTTTTCTATTTGTGTGTGGTGTGTGTTTGTATTGGTGTGCTTTGAATGAATGAATGAATGAGGGGAAGTTTTTAGTTTGAAGAACCTGAGGCAAACTCAAAGTTTAAAGCTTTTGAAACAAACCCATGAACCTTAGGAATTTCCCTCTTATCTCATTATCTATCTCAATCTTCAGATGACTCGTCGAAATCCCGGACGAAACAGCTCATCTCAGGACCCAATGCTGCAGATTCTACAAATGCTAGTTTCCGACCGTGAAGCTAGTAGAGCTGAACGCCAAGCCAACCTAGACACTCTTCAACAGATAGCTCAGATGGCCCACAATAATCAAGGCCATGGAAACCAGGATCACCATGGGTCCAAGCTTAAGAACTTTCAGAATACCAACCCACCTATCTTTAATAAGTCTGAGGATCCCCTAGATGCTGATGACTGGCTGCAAACCATGGATAACAACCTAGAGGTCACAGGAGTTGAAGCCAATGAGAAAGCACTGTTTGCCACCCATTATCTGGCAGGAGATGCAAGAGCCTGGTGGAATAGCTCCCGTACCATGAACGAAGGTCAGATGATGACTTGGGAAGCATTCAAGATCAAGTTCAGCCGCACCCATGTGCCACAAGGTTTGGTCAAAAGGATGAGAGATGAGTTCAAGGAACTGAAGCAAGGAAGGATGATGGTAGTTGAGTACCATGACAAATTTATGTCGCTAGCTAGATATGCCCCTAATGAGATTAACACTGAAGCCAAGAAGAAGGAAAGGTTCCTGAATGGATTGCATGATGAGATGCAGACTGTGTTAGTCACATCTGTTTTGGAGATCTAGAAGAGCTGGTAGACTCTGCCATCCAGATGGATGGGAAGATCAACCAAGCCAATGACAACCGCAAGCGTCGCATGATGCACCAGACTAGATCCCACAATACTCAGAAGTATCACCCCAACCCGTCTGCAGGATATGCCCCAAGAAACAACAGACCCCGATGTCTCGTCCCAGCTACCCCAATCGTAGCGGAGGAAACCACAACAACAACCCAGGCAACTCCAACAACTTCCACCATGGACCACCCAAGTCCAACAACAACAACAACAACAATACTTCCCCAAGGACTGGAAGCAATGCTGTGCCTATTGCAGCCAAAGACAAGTACTAGATTACTTAATTTGAATGTGGAGTCAAGGGTCACTACTCCAACGAGTGCCCCAAGAAGCTTGCAGTAGCACCCAATGTGAATACACCTGCTCAGCAGCAACGCCATGTTCAGCCTGGAAGGAGATTTTCCCCAGGGAATTCGCTCAACTACAACGGCTGTCTGTTCCACATGAATGCTGAAGAAGCTCAGGAAGCGCCCGATGTCGTGCTGGGTATGTTTTCTGTTAACTCAGTACTTGCAAGAGTGTTGTTTGATTCTGGAGCATCACACTTGTTTGTTACAAAAGAATTTGCATGCACTAGTAAGATTCAACCAACAAAATTGAAGCATGTTATGATAGTTCAAATACCTAGTTCAACCACCAAAGCTAGAAAAAATTGCAAGGTTGTACCTATCAGAATCCATGGAATAGATTTTTATGCCAATCTAATAGTACTTGGAACAAAAGGTTTGGATGTCGAAACCTAAAGGATTGATCGACTGTGCCAAGAAAGCCATAACCATGACCAGTAGCTCTGGAGTATCAGTAGATCATGTATCTGAGACCTTGTCCCGTCAATTCAAATGCAACAAGAGTCTAGCCCAACCAACCATAGACCAAGTCAGATTAGTCCATGAATACCCTGACATATTCCCAGATGAATTGCCCGGTATGCCCCTAGATCGAGATATCGAGTTCATTGTTGAACTAATTCCTGGAACTGGACCCATTGCTTAGAGACCTTATAGTATGAACCCATCTAAATTAGTGGAGCTGAAGAAGCAACTTGATGCCATGTTGGAGAAAGGGCTAATTCAACCAAGTGCATCGCCATGGACATCACCTGTTTTGTTTGTGGTAAAGAAAGATGGAGGTAACCGTTTGTGTACGGATTACCGAAAGCTGAATGATGTCACCATCAAGAACAAGTACCCACTGCCGAAGATAGAGGATCCGTTTGACTAGTTGACTGGTGCCAGAGTGTTTTCTAAGATTGATCTTAGAACTGGTTATCATCAACTCAAGATTCGTGCAACGGATATTCCAAAGACCGCCTTTACCACCAGATATGGATTGTATGACACTACTAGGAAACAACTTATAGGTAGACAAGTCACTCTGTGGCGCATATGTAAATCCATGCGCCACAGACACTTGTCAGTGGCGCATTAGGAAATATGCGCCATAGACACTAAAAATTTCTATGGCGCATTTCATAAAACATGCACCAAAGAAGTTTGGTGGGACCTGCCAGCCAGGGTGGGGCAATCCAAGTTCTGTGGCGCATGATGAGATATGCGCCACAGAACACGCAACATCTGTGGCACATATTTCATTATGCGCCACAGAACATGGAGGCGGGCCCCACCCACGATCTGTGGCGCATTTGTGGATATGCGCCACATATATGTTTCACTTCTGTGGTGCATATCCACATATGCGCCACAGAAACCTAACCCTGGGTCCCACCACTTTAACCTGCACCATATGTTCTGTGGAGCATATGGCCATATGCGCCATAGAAGTTTGAGCATCTGTGGCGCATTTCTGCCATATGTGCCACAGATGAGGGCGTCCAGATCCATGTGAAAAAGCTGGCAAGATCCCACCCTATCTATCCACCACCACCCATTTCACATATCTTCTTCCTTTCTACCTCCTCCCAGCTCGTCTTCCTCCTCCCTCCCACCCCATGTTGCCCATAGTTTCTCCATTTTCTTGTAAGTAAACCTACTTTAGTCCATAGATTGGTAAGTGGAAGCTTCCCTCCAACTTGTAGATCTAAAAGTTCCTTACTTTTCTCTCTCACATCTCTATTTGTTTACTAATTTCCTCTCCACCAACTTGTAGATCTATTTGTCCACACTCTCTCATCGCGCAGTCTCGTCTCGCTATTATTGAATCTACTAGGTGAGTACTTGGCCATGAACATGTAGGTGAAGCTTGTCACACGGGCGGTGTGTGTGCGATGCATGGCGAGACGATGCTTGTGTGGTGCATGAATGTTTGCATTGGGAGGAAGTTTTTTGTTGCTTGCTTGTTGTTGTCTCGGCTAGTGTGGTGCATGGATGTTTGCCGAAATGTTGATTCATTTCCATTTCAGCAAATTTTTGCACTACCCATATGTCCTAATTTTAGGAAAGGTCATGCCGAATTTTTCCGGCTAGCATTCATGCATGTGTGTGTGTATGCATATGGTGTGGTTCTAACCTATACTCTCTGTTTTGACCGCTCAGGCAACCATGGTCCTCACGATGAATGAAGGTCGAATTGCTAGGTACAAGAAAGACGCAAAGGAGGACATGATTCTGAACAACAAGACCATGTTAAGATGTCCATGTCGAACATGCAAACTCCAGCGCTGGATCGACCCTGATTCTGGGCAATTGGAGGGTCACCTGCTCAGGCGCGGTTTCATGCGCGACCTCAATGAGGCGCCGGAAGGACATGGTGGTCATGAAGACGTGGGCGGGCGAGAAGACGAAGAGTCTACCAGGCATGATCATCATGACGAAGGAGATGCCGGCGGGCATGATCATCATGACAAAGGAGATGCCGGCGGGCCTAATCAACATGTAGAAGGAGATGGCAACGGGCATGATCATCATGAAGAAGGAGAAGACGCGAACACACAAACGCTGCTAACTTCGGCCTTGCAGGACCCTAATGTTCAAGAACTGCTCCTCAAGGAGACGAGCAACGACAAAGCTGCAGCCAGAGAGAAAGCCAAGCTGGCCCAAATGGAGGTAGATGGGATGACTCCATTGTATCCTGGGTGTCGCCCCGAGGATACACGTTTGAGTGTAATGCTCAAGGCTCTGGAGATGAAGGCCGAACACAAATGGACCGACATGAGCTTCAACACGAACATGGAATACTGGCACGACCGACTTCCTAAGGGGAACACATTGCCAACAAGTGTCGAGGAGGCCAAGAAAATCATGTGCCCTCTCGACCTACCACACATTAAATACCACACATGCATCAATGATTGTGCACTTCATCAGAACGAGTACACGGATAGAACCACATGTCTGGTGTGCGGCCAAGGACGGTACAAGAGAGGGAACAAGAAAGTTCCTCGAAAAGTGGTATGGTACTTTCCTATCACCCCCCGTCTGCAGCGATATTTCGTAAATCCTAAGGAAGTAAAGCTCATGCAATGGCACGCGGAAAGAGAGAAACCTAAAGATGATCCAGAGAAGGGCAAGATCCTGACACACCCTTCAGACGCTAGCCAGTGGAATGCATTAGACATCAAGTTCAGGGGCGATGCAAGGAACGTAGGCTGGGTATGAGCATCGATGGACTCAATCCTTTTGGAAACCAGAGTAGCACGCATAGCACCTGGCCCGTGTTTGTATGGCCATACAACCTCCCCCCGTGGCTATGCATGAAGAAAAGGTACGTACACATGAGCATTCTTATTCAGGGGCCGAAACAACCAGGTATCGATATGCATCTGTATCTCGGGCTGTTGAGAGAGGAGTTAGCCAGCTTGTGGGAGACGCCGGCCCGTACATGGGACGCCTACACTAAATAATATTTCTATCTGAGAGCCGTGTTGCTCACGACGGTGCAGGACTATCCTGGTTACGCATATGTATCGGCCTAGGTGAACCATAGACACAATGCATGCGTCAAGTGCATTGATGAGACACCGCATCTCCAGCTACCAAGGGACCCCGGGTCTTCGAAAACCGTTTTCTAAGACCTGCCATATTGGAAGGTCCTCCACACTCCCCATAGCCTCGATGTAATGCACATCACGAAGAACGTTACCGAGAGTCTGCTTGGCACTCTACTAACATGCCATAGAGGACCAAGGATGGGCCGAAAGCAAGAAAGGACCTTAAATTGCTTGGCATCAAGAAAGATCTTCAGTACCTGATAGTGATGATGATGATGATGATGATGATGATCAGACGAAAGGGACTCAAGGTCGCCGCAAAAGAGTTAATAAGAATGAGGTGGTGCTTCGTGTTGCCTGCTTCACTCTGAGTCTGGAGGAGCTCGAGAAGTTTTCCAGGTGCCTCCTAGGAGTGAAAGTTCCTCACGGTTACTCGGGGAAGATAAGTAGATATCTGGACTTGGCAAAGAAGAGGTTCAGTGGTATGAAGTCTCACGACTGTCACGTGCTGATGACACAGATACTCCCCATTGTGATCCGCGGGATAATGAATGAGCATGTCTGTGAGACGCTGTTTGGCCTCTGTAACTTTTCAACGTCATATCTAGGAAGTCGATCGGTGTGAAGCAGGTTGACAGCCTACAGGAAAAGACCATGATGATACTATGCGAGCTTGAGATTTACTTCCTGCCCACATACTTCGACATCATGGTGCATGTGCTTGTACATGTCATGGACGACATCATCCAGCTCGGGCCGACATTCCTACACAACATGATGCTGTTTGAAAGGCTAAACGGTGTCATCAATGGATTCGTTCGCAATAGGTCCCGTCCAGATGGAAGCATAGCCAAGGGCTTTCTGATCTACGAGTGCATCTCCTTCTGCTAGAATTATCTAACCACCAAGAACAAGGATGTTGGAATACCCACCAAGAAGCACCTCGGCAGGCTCGGTGGATATGGTCACCGCGAGGGCTGTCGCTCACTGCATGTCGGCATTGATGGTCGACGCACCGACTTTGACAAGGCACACCGAGTCACGCTACAACACATTGAAATGGTCGGCCCTTGGGTCGAAGAGCACAGAAGCTTAATCGAGCAGGAGTACGTCGTCCAGGGCCGACCGAGGAAGAAGGAAAACGTAACCAGAGAGCACAACTCCAGTTTCACGGGTTGGTTCAAGAAAAGGCAACTGTACAATCCCCCATAAACGCCTTCTACGGAAGATCAAAAACTCATATTCTCCTTGTCGCAGGGCCCATGGCACAACCTAAGGACCTATCAGTCATACGACATAAACGGTTACAGATTCTACAATGAGGAAAAGGACAGGAATATCGAATATCAAAACTAAGGAGTAACTATGTTATCCTTCACCGATGACGAGACTACTATCATGGAAAGATTCTACGGAAGCATCGAGGAGATATGGGAGGTCGACTATTATGGAGAGATCGTACCGATGTTCCATTTTAGATGGGCCAAGAACATGGAAAAAGAAGGCTGGTATTTCACCATAATGGTTATACCAGATGCCAAATGGACGAAGAACGCCTCCGCAAAAAATGAGCCTTGGGTACTCTCTAGCCAAGTTGATCAATGCTTTTTTATTACCGACCCGTCAAAGCCCAACCATGTTGTAGTTAGGAGGGGCAAGAGGAGCATCATCGGAATGGAAGGAGCCGCCAACAAGCAAAACTTCGACAAGAACAGCGATCCGAAGATCGAAGAGAAATTCGACAAGTACATCGACATGCCTACTACTACTAAAGTAAGAAGGAAGACCACACTACCTACTAAAGGTTGTCCATTCACAAGAAGAAATCTCAAAGTGCACAGGCTAAAGTATTCAACCGCGACAAAAAAGGGCAAGAACATTGTGAAGAGACGCTAGCAATTGTGTGACTTTTTTGTGTATTAATTCACATGTGTGCTCGCTAATTAAATATATTAGTTAGAGCTAGACTAAAACATATAACGTGATTGTATATGTTTGGGGAGAGAGTTTTTTGAATAAATATGCATGTCTGTATATGCTCTTTATTTATTTTAAACATATATAATTAAAAATATTTAAAAAAAGAAAAAAAGTCTGAGACAGCCAGGATTCGAACCTGGCTGCCCCAGGTTTAGAATGGCACAAGCAAGCAGACCACTAAGGCAAGTGTGTGATCTTGTCAAACTACTGTGCGCGCCATCTTTTGTACTATGTCCACACAGTCTGTGGCGCATTTCAACAATATGCACCACAGAAGTTAGACTTCTATGGTGCATATTGTCGAAATGCGCCACATAATCTGTGGACTTAGCCAAATAAACGGTTCGGCCTTCCCCTGCTAATCCCCTTCTCCATTTCTTCATCAGTTCATAGCCACGCCACGCGCAAACCTTAGCCAAGATGCCCTAGCCTCGCCGTAGCTCGTACATGGAGGAGAGCCTCCCCCAACGCCGGAGCCATGGAGGAGGAGACCGTGGAGGAGAGCCGCCCCTGCCACCGGATCCGTGAAGGAGGAGCCCACGGAGGAACCCGTCCACAGCGCATGTAGGAGGAGAAGGGCAGTGCATGGTCGTCGCTCGCCACCACCACCAGCAGCCACCTCGCTGTCGACCGTCCGCCAGCTAGCGTCCACCTCTCCGTCTGCCGTCCATGGTCCGCCAGGTAATCGCTGATTCTTCCCCTACCAATTCTTCCCCTACCAATTCTTCCCCTGCCATCCACTATGAGTTACAGTCATGAATCGCCTTCTTGAACTCGTCAATGCACCCGCCGTTGGCCACGTGATGCCTGAAAAATAACATCTTTCTTGGTATATACTAAAATTTTTGGTATATGCCCACTGTTTTTTATCCAAATACTATCACTTGTCAGTCGATGTGATCCAAATGTTGCTTTCTTTTTGGTATTTGCCCACTGTTTTTTCTTTTTGTCTTGGCTGGGCTGTGTGCTAAACATTGGATGGTTGTATGGCTGGGCTGGGCTATCACTGTTTTCTTTTTTTAAATATAGTAGATATTCTATAGTTTATTGCAGCATAGGAAGCCACTAACTGAACCGTGCTTAGTAACTTGTATATATATCCAACTATAGGTAAATGAATGGTTGTTTTCATTGTTTAATTCATTGTTTTAAGGATTGTAAAAAATAGAGTGGGGAAACTTTCTGTACAACTTCAAAAAAATGTTCACCGATTTGATTGGAATTACTTGTTTAGTGCAAAAGACAGAAGAGTGATAATATTGTAGCGATAAGTTTTCTCCAGCAACATATACAATTAAATTTCCACCTTTCTTTATTGTTTGCAATGTGTATAAGTTCATTAGTTTTATTGACTTTTGCTCTTGTTTCAAATTTTTTAATTGTACTGAGTGGCATGGCTATACACTGCCTACTAAGCACTGTCTGATACTACTGCTACTAAGCACTGCCTGATCAATTGCTCATGTTTCCATTTAATTGTATCGAGTAGATACTAATCCTACTAAGCACTGCTTGATATAGATATCAAGTTTTCCTTCTAAGCAAATAAAAGTAGTAGCTGAGTTGTTTTGCTAGGTTGATGTTACAGTTTTGCTGAAGTAAAATTCCATTAATTTTAATCCTAAAACTCCTATGGAGTTGATGCATCCTTTTGTTTCATTACCTATTGATATTTGAAATTCCATTAATTGTAATATCCTGAAATTCCATTAATAGTATGTTATCAATATATCATAGCATATGTGCTGCTGTTCTCCAAGTGCTTACTGTTGATAGTAACTGCTGGTTACCGCAGTGATTATATGGTGTTTTTTGATATATATGCTGGGATTACTGCTGGGATTATATGGTGCTAGGATTATCTGGTATATATGGTGCTGGGATTATATGGTAGGATTATTTGGTACTATATGGTACTATTTGATTCAATGGGGCTATGAATGTGGCTATGGATGGGGGCTATGAATGGGGCTGTGGATGGGGCTATTTTATTGTGTGTGAATGTTGCAGGGATTTCATTTGAGTTGCCCTTTTCTCCCGAAGTGTCGATTCACTTCCGTTTCGGTTGAGAAATGGTCACTCCTAGGTCAAAAAATTAGCAAAGGTCATGCCGAATTTTCGGCCGAGATTTGTTCTAACTTTTTGCCTCTTTTTAATAGAGTAGTGCAAACATGTCGGGAAACAACGAGGCCGACCCTTCTAAGCACATGATCAGCATCGAAGAACAAGCTAGACAGGACAATGAGTCATTCTGGTGGGGGTCCCAACAGGAGGAGGAGGAGGAGGCGATGAGGATGACACCACCACCGGAGGAGGAGGCGACCGTCGCTGGAGCTGCTGGGGGCAATGAGGGAGGAGATCCTGATTACGAGGGGGACGCCGACGACTACGATGGAACTAGTGAAGGCGGCGGCGAAGAGGATGACACGACTGATGGCGGTGCCCGCACAGATGGCGGCAAGTGCACGCATGGCGGTAGCGGCAACCCGACCGCTTCTTAGAAGAAGAAGAAGGAAAAGAAGGAGCGGAAGGTGCCAATGCTCCCTACCGTCTATGATGAGTTCGCTGAGGTCACAGAAAGTGGCCAACCCATTGCGCTAGAGGCGTTTGCTAAAGGGTACGGCCTGCAACTCGGGTGCATCATCCGGGAAAGCATGTCGATCAAGAAGAAGTACATCAGACATGCTGACAATGCAGCTTTGGTCGATAACCGCCTTAAGAAGATTCGCAAGCGATACAGATTCCCAGAGCAGTTTAGAAACCTCGACAGAAAGAACCCAGTGAACAAACTAACCCTCACGAAGATGAGAAACACCTTGAGAAGCTAGAAAACCCGGGTGAAGAATAGCATTGACAAAGGTGAAAGCTGGGAGGTTATTAGTAAGAAAAATCTGATGCTCGACGAAGAGGACTTTAAGATATTCAAGCCGGATATAGCTACCGCTGACGCTATACATTGGACTAACTGGCGCAAGACTATGCGAGAACACGACATAGGTAACCACCACCTTGGAAGAGGCGGTTATAGGGGGAAACTAGCCATTTGGGACAAGGAGGATGCCGAGCTTGAATGCCTTGGTAAAGACAACCCTTGGCTTAAAATCACGGACTTGCAGCTTAGGCAATTTGTCCGGGACCGTTACTACCTACACAAGGAAACAGGAGAGTTCATCACCAACGATCTGGAGGTGAAGGACTTCGAGAAGAAGCTGGTAAGGAATTTATTGCCGATCTCAAGTCTATTGCATTTTAATTAAAATAATGAAGCCAAGAATCTAAATGGGTTCACCTTTCCTTGTATCTACAGGAGGAGGAACTGAACGCTCCTGCCAAAGAGTCGTCCCAGGATTCGACGGAGCCGTGGGACATGGTTTTCAACAGGGCGATGAATGCTTACAAGAAGAGGGACAAGGGGTTGCCGCCGTCCTCAGTTGGCCATGTGTCCGGCTTCGGTACGAGCATGAAGTTCAATGAGTACTACAAAGAGGACGCCAAGAAAAGAAGGGAGAGGAAGAACCAGTCGGCAGCTAAGGATAAAGCCGTTGTTGAAGAGCTAAAGATGAAGGTGCAGACACTGGAGGAGAAGGCAGTGGACGAGAAAACAGTGGACAATTTAGTGGAAGAGAAGCTCCGCGCGATGATCCCCCGTGAGTTTTTCGAGGGGCTTACTGCTTGGAATGCGGGAGGTCGACAGGGGCCGATACATCTGCCCACCTTAATCGGCAGCAACTCGGGCATCAATGTTAACATGTCGCCGTACCTGGTGACCCCGCTGGCCGTCAACGCCGGGACGCAGCCACTCGTTTTGGTCACACCGACACCCCCTCCCGCCATAGATACCAATAAGGCACAACCGACGGCGGTGGTGCTTCGTGAGGCACCCGAGCGGGAGAATGCAGATGATGATAGGCCGGCCGCCGGCATCGGCCGTGTCTCTACATTAGTCGAGCTCCACGCCATCACCAAGGTAACTAATTAGTTAGTGAACGTCATCTCCTTTATGCCTTTGATGCATGACTGCTACCATCTCATGATGCCCAATAACATGTTTTGCCTCAGGACACTTCTTGTGTACTCCTGCTTAAAGATGTTGGCAGTGAGTTGAAGGATGTTGCCAAGGGCACTCTCATACAACCGACGGCCGCATGATGCACAAAATCCAATGGATGATGACGTGATGAGGGTCCGGTTTGCTCGAGTCTTGCAGGGTGCGATAACATGCAACCCCCTTTTAACCTCAGGGAGCCGACGAACACAAGACCCTTGGAGAATGCTACAACTGTCCCTTAACATGGCTGAAGACCCAGATTCGCCTTGCAGGGGGGAGCACCGGAGCCACCTCTCGATCGATCGCCCGACCACCACCTCGGAAGCTAGCAGCCGCCATCGTAGCCACCACCAGTCGTCACCAGTAACTCTTGGCAGCATGTGTACCACCCCATTGCAAAGACTTTGTGCCGCAACCGCTGTCGCCCCCGCTACCACCACCACATGATGGCACCCATGAAGATGATGGTGAATTGGTCAACGTTGACGAATTCATCAACACTGGCGCCGCCAAAGGATTATATATGCCTTCTGTGGATGAAGAACCCTTCACAGCTCGCGACCATCAAGCTGGTCGGCCTAATACATGCACGTAGCGCCTGGTCTTCCATGGTCTTTCTCAAGAGACGCCTTCGGCTGCTGATCCACCACAGGAGAAACCGGGATTGGTTTTCATCCCCAACACACTCCGAAAGGCGGCCGATGAGCAGATGGCAGTGGAGGACACTATTTTGAAGAAGAAGCACTACAGGAAGAGAGGTAACAATAATAATCAGAAGGGTACGAACCAGCCTATTCCGAAGAGGATCCAGGCTCAGGATGCCGTCATCATACCATCCACACAATATGGCTTGCCCCGAATGCATGTAGCTGGTGATCTGATATTGACTCCGGATATGCTCCACATCGCGATTGGACCCATGTTAACTTTTCATGAGGGTGTCAAGACACTAGAGGGCATCCTTCTTAAAGACAAAGATCCAAATTACTCGGTTTTCACGGCCAAGGTGCCATTGGACGTGGGCTTTGTCAATGAACCCACCACGGATATATTCTTCATAGCGTACGAGGTCCGCCTATATGCGCTCAATCTGGCGATCAAGATCAAGAGAGAGAGTACCCCGAAAATCACGATAGTGGATCCCTACTATATGCGGGACAACTAGTTGGTCGAAGGATCAGAGACACGGACCAAGGCGATGGCGTACCTCGAGAAGTTCATGGTGGACAACAAGAGGAAGGACACAGTTATTTTGCCTTTCTTTCCCGAGTAAGTACACACTCGCTCATCGCCGCCGTAACTTATGCATTTCTTATAGATTTCTTCCTTTGCTCTTTTTACAACATTCCGTTCCAATTGTGTTGCGTAGAGACAAATACTGCACACTCGTCGTCCTTGCCCCGAGGTATTCGCTAGCCACATATTTCGACTCGGGGAGTTTGACGAAGAAGAAAGACTACACCAGAGTAAGGGGTGTTCTCAGTGAGGCTCTCGAGGGCTACGCTAAGAAGGGATGCACCTTCGTAGATAAGGGGGAATGTATCAAGGATGGCAAACACGTTTTCAAGCACGTGCTCGAGTTCCCCTGCGTCAAGAAGCCAACTAATGGTGGTGCCAAGGAGGCCTTCTACGTCCTCCATCACCTGAAAGGCTATGTTCGGGATTGCCAGAACCTAACGCTGCCATCTAGTCTCTAGGGATGGGCCAAAACTTTGGCACGAATCGATGATGATGATCTTAGAGAAGACTTCCATCGCATTCAGATGAAGTTGTCCCAAATCATCATTGAAGATGTCAACATAAGGGGGGTCCCTACAACAAGCCAGGGGGTTGAGTAAGAGGGAGATCGAAGAACGCCTTCGTAAGCAGGGTGACACAAGGACATGTATGACGAAAGAGGGTTATCTGCCATTTCCGAAGCCGAGCGAGAAGAAGAAGTCTTCATGATCGATGTGTGCCTCTAGCATGATCCAGTGTGTGTATATTCTTGATGGACGCCTGCTGTAGTGTGTGTGTCATCAACTTTACTATCTTGTGGTCGAAATTGTCATTGTTGTTAGACTTAAACTATCTTGTGGTCGTGTTGTCGTTGAACTTATTACTTCTATGATGATTGCGAGATGCTATCTTTTAGGTTTATGGATCCTTTGTTTTATATTTTGTGAACATATATATATGTATGGATGTGAACCCTTTATTAATTCTTTTCGTTGTATTTTTACTAATATGCCTTGTCGTCTATAGAGATGGAAACGAGGTGATATGTGGTGTACATGGGTAGGGTTCCAGGAGTCTACGAGGAGTGGGAGGATAGTCACAAACAAGTGAACAAGTTCAGCAGCAACATCTACAAAGGATACGAGACTAGAGAGGAGGTGGTAGCTGATACGTCCATTTTGCATCATTATTCTATGTCTTAATTCACCATTATTCATTGATAAATTTCGTATTGAGAGGTGATACTTATGTTATTTCATCTATTTTTGCATGGTTGATGACTTTTGGAGCATGGACCACTGCAGTCAGGATTCTGATGGAAAAGGTGCTGTTTGGAGGCAAAATTCGCGGAGATCAGAAAATCCAGGAAAATATATAGAAAATCCTATTTTTCTAGAGGACTAAGGATGCCAGAAGACGGAGTGGATATGGGCCACAGGGGGCCCACACCACCCCATGGCACGGGCAACCCTAGGCCGCGCAGGAGGTGGTGTGGCCACCCTGGCCCACTCCAGCCTCTCTCCTCTAGCGTATATCACCCTCCCGAAACCCTAAGACTCGGGGAGTGACCATAGAAAGATTCTGCCGCCTCTATGGGGCGGAAAACACTGAGAGAGAAAGATCTCTCCGGCAGACAGATTTCTACCGGGGGAATTCCTTCCCGGAGAGGGGAGATCGTCGCCATCAACAACACCATCAAGATGGACTTCATCGGGATCATCATCATCATCATCACTACCATCATCACCATCATCACCATCAACACCCTCATCACCATCTCCATATTGCTGTAACAATTGCGTTGAATCTTGCATTAGTTCATAGGGGAAAATTTCCCGGTGTTGATTACTCTTTGTAGTTGATGCTATTGAGTGAACCATTGAATTATTGTTTATGTTCAGATTTTTATACATCATTATTCCATCTCTGATCATGATCCATATGATGTCTTGTGAGTAGTTCGTTTTATTCTTGAGGACATGGGAGAAGTCTTGTTGTTAGTAGTGGAGTTGTGTTGAGAAAGATTCAATAGATTGTTATTTAAGTTATGGTGTACTTCTTCTAGTGGTGTCATGTGAACATCGACTACATGACACTTCACCTATATGGGACTGAGGGGAATGCATTGTGTATTTGGCTACTAATCGTAGGGGTTGCCGGAGTGACAGAAACCTGAACCTCCGTTAGGAAACCATTGCACAAGGGACGTAAGGGTCTTAGAGTTTAAAGCTGTGGTTAGGTTTCTACCTTAATTACTTTCTTGTACTTACGGATGTTTGCAAGGGGTATAATCACAAGTATGTATTAGTCTTGGATGGGGCGGTACATTAGCACAGGTCCACCCACACAACACTTAGCAAGCTAAAGAAGATTAATCAACTATATGAAGCGAAAGCACTTGACAGTCTTCCCATGTGTCCTCGAGAACGTTTGGTCATCTTAAGTAATACAACCGGCTTGTCCTTTGCTACATAAAGGATTGGGCCACTTGCTGCATTTATTCCTACTGTCTTTTATTTACTCGTACTTTGTTTACTTGCTTTATCGAAAACCCCTAAAATCTGTTTGCTAAGTATTTGCAGAGAATTCCTGATCCATACCACTAGCCAGCACCTTCTGCTCCTCGATGGGTTCGACACTCTTACTTATCGAAAATACTGCGATACACCCTCTATACTTGTGGGTCATCAAGACTATTTTCTGGCGCCGTTGCCAGGGAGTGAAGCGCTATTGGAGAGTGGAACTAGTAAAGGAAACTTCTACTGTGAGTATTGTTTACTTCTGTTAGTTGCTTTATTTTCGTTATGGATAATTCGCTGAGTTTCTTATTTTGTAATGCTACTACCACTGCTAAGGTAGTAGATAAACCACCACCGGCTGAGAATGGTGTTTTCAAAATACCTACAAGAATTATTGATCGTGTTATGAATAACTACTATGTTGGGGATGGAACTGTCCATCCCGGTGATCATTTACTCTTTATACACGAATTATGCGGGTTGTTCAAGTGTGCAGGTATTACTACAGATCAAGTTAAGAAGAAGTTATTTTCATTGTCGCTGAAAGGAAGAGCTGAGGATTGGTATAAGCTGCCGAAGAATGGTCAAGCTCTGGAATGGGAGGAAATAGTGCCTCTCTTTTATTCAAAGTTTTATCCTCCTAGTGAGATTCATAAAGATCGGAATCAAATATACAACTTTTGGCCTCTTGATGGAGAGAGTACAGCTCAAGCTTGGGGGAGATTGAAGTTACTAATGCTCAAATGTCTCATTCATGAGCTCCCCAACAATATTATTATCAATAACTTTTATGAAAGGCTCCCTCTACATGATAAAGATTTATTGGATGCTTCTTGTGCTGGATCATTCACTCGCATGAAAGAAGAAGCTAAATGGGATCTTCTGGACCGTATTCAAGACAATGCTAAAGCTTGGGAGAATGACAAAGGTAGAAAGTCAGGTATAAATTATGATTATGAATGCATTGAATCTTTTATGGGAACCGATGACTTTCAAAATATTAGTAATATTTATGGTCTTGATTTGCAAGTTATTATGAATTTCTTTAGATCTTTTGCTTCCTATATCAAAATTCCAAAAAGGGGATGGAACAAATACCATGCACCTTACAAAGATATTGTTGACTATGCTCCTATTGGAAGTGTTGAGTATTGCATTATTGACCCCATCTTACTTGAACATTATATCGAGAAGATTCCCTTCCCCGAAAAGGTAAAGGACCATCCTATGATAACTAATGTAATCACCAAAAGTGAAAAAAGAACTGTAAAACCTGATGAACAAATAAACATTAAACCTGTGGTAGCAATTGTGAAAGACCTTGTCACTAAAAGCGTAGAAGATGGGCACATAGTCTTTTGTGAGGATGCTTCTAATATTGTTTCACATCCCAATAGAACTAAAAAGGCTAGTGTTCCTGTGCTTTCTGTTAGAATTGGTGATCATTGCTATTATGGTTTATGTGATATTGGTGCAAGTTCTAGTGATATTCCTTATGAGCTTTACAAAGAAATTATGCATGAAATCAGTCTTTGCGAGTTGGAAGAGATTGATGTGGTTATTCACTTTGCTAATAGAGAGACCATCTCTCCAATTGGTACTGTACGAGACGTGGAAGTTCTTTGTGGTAAGATTAAGTACCCTGCTGATTTTCTAGTACTTGGTTCGGCTGCTAGTAAAACCTACCCTATTATTTTTGGTAGACCTTTCTTGAGTACTTGTGGAGCTATTATTGATTGCAAGAGGGAGAAAATCTTGACTAAGTTTGATGGGGAATCTTATGAGTTTAATTTTTCGAAATTTGCTAAAGAACCTTGCGAAGAGGAAACCCATAATGAGGATTTTAGGGTTGAACAACTTGCTTCTATTTCTCTTGCTCCTAACAATGCGTTGCAGCAATTTATGGAAGATCATGAAAGTGAAATCTTCATGGAAGAAAGGAATGAGATTGACAGGATTCTCCGTGATCAACCTATGATGCTTAAGCACGACTTGCCTGTAGAAGACTTGGGTACCACGATGCCACCTAAAAAGGATCCGGTTTTCAATCTAAAACCTCTCCCTGATGATCTTAAATATGCTTATATTGATGATAAAAAGATATATCATGTTATTGTTAGCGCTAAACTTTCAGGGAAGGAAGAAGAAAGGTTATTGGAAGTTTTGAGGAAACATCGAGGAGCTATGGGCTATACTCTGGATGATTTAAAAGGGATTTCACCTACTATATGTCAGCATTCTATCAACATAGAACCAGATGCGAAGCCAGTAGTGGAGCACCAACGACGTTTAAATCCTAGGATGAAGGAAGTGGTAAGGAATGAGGTATTGAAACTCCTTGATGCTAGTATTATTTACCCTATTTCTAATAGTGAATGGGTTAGTCCTGTTCATTGTGTTCCTAAAATGGGAGGTATTACCGTTGTCCCTAATGATAATGATGAGCTTATTCCTCAAAGAATAGTGGTAGGCTATAGGATGTGCATCAATTTTAGGAAAGTCAATAAAGTTACTAAGAAAGATCACTACCCGTTTCCTTTTATTGATCAAATGTTGGAAAGGTTGTCTAAAAAGACCCATTTTTGTTTTCTTGATGGTTATTCTGGTTTCTCTTAAATTGCTGTTAAACAACAAGATCAAGAAAAAACTACTTTTACTTGCCCTTATGGAACTTATGTTTATAGACGTATGCCTTTTGGTTTATGTAATGCTCCTGCTACTTTCCAAAGGTGCATGTCTGCTATCTTTCATGGTTTTTGTGAGGTAATTGTAGAAGTGTTCATGGATGTCTTTTCTGTCTATGGAGCTTCTTTTGATAATTGTCGGCACAACCTTGATAAAGTTTTGCAGAGATGTGAAGAAACTAATCTTGTTCTTAATTGGGAGAAATGCCACTTCATGGTTAATGAAGGGATTGTTCTTGGGCATAAAGTTTCTGAAAGAGGCATAGAAGTTGATAGAGCTAAGGTTGAGGCAATTGATAAGATGCCATGTCCAAGAGACATCAAAGGTATTCGTAGTATCCTTGGTCATGCTGGTTTCTATAGGAGGTTTATTAAAGACTTCTCTAGGATATCAAAACCTCTCACTAATCTTCTTCAAAAAGATGTACCCTTCATTTTTGATGATGATTGTAGGGAAGCTTTTGAAACTCTTAAGAAGGCTTTAACTATAGCCCCTATTGTTCAACCACCTAATTGGAGTTTACCCTTTGAAATAATGTGTGATGCTAGTGATTTTGCTGTAGGGGATGTCCTTGGGAAACATATTGATAAAAAAGTTAAACGTTATCCATTATGCTAGTAAGACTCTAGACGCTGCTCAAAGGAATTATGCCACTACTGAAAAGGAATTTCTAGCTGTTGTTTTTACCTATGATAAGTTTAGGCCCTATATTGTGGACTCAAAAGTAACCATTCATACTGATCATGCTGCTATTAAATATCTTATGACGAAGAAGGACGCTAAGCCTAGGCTTATTAGATGGGTACTGCTTTTACAAGAGTTTGATCTACATATAGTAGATAGGAAGGGTGTTGAAAACCCTGTAGCTGATAATTTATCTCGTTTGGAAAACATCTCTTTTGACCCTATGTCTGTTAATGACAGTTTCCCAAATGAACAGTTAGCTGCAGTAGGGGTGAGCTCGCGAGGAAGCCCTTGGTATGTTGATTATGCTAACTTTATTGTCTCCAAGTATTTGCCTCCAACTTTTACAGCTCAGCAAAGAAGAAAGTTCTTCTATGATTTGAGGCATTATTTTTGGGATGACCCACACTTATACAAAGAAGGAGTGGATGGTATTATGCGAAGATGTGTTCCAGAATATGAACAAAAGGAGATATTGCGTAAATGTCATGGCAGTGCCTATGGAGGACATCATGTAGGAGATAGAACTGCACAAAAGGTACTACAATCAGGTTTCTACTGGCCTACCCTATTTAAAGATGCAAGAAAATTTGTTTTATCTTGTGATGAATGTCAGCGTGTTGGTAATATTTCTAGACGCAATGAAATGCCTATGAACTACTCTCTAGTTATTGAACCTTTTGATTGTTGGGGATTTGACTTTATGGGTCCTTTCCCTCCTTTGAAAGGATACACTCATATCCTTGTTGCCATTGATTATGTTACTAAGTGGGTAGAAGCCATTCCTACAAAGAGTGCTGACGGGGAGACTTCTCTAAAAATGCTTAAGGATATTATCTTTCCTAGGTTTGGGGTGCCTAGGTATCTCATGACTGATGGGGGTTCTCATTTCATTCATGGTGGTTTTAGGAAGACCCTTGCTAAATATGATGTTAATCATAGAATTGCTTCAGCTTATCACCCCCAAACTAGCGGGCAAGTAGAGTTATCAAATAGAGAAATTAAATCTATCTTGCAAAAGACTATTAATAGGTCTAGAAAAAACTGGGCTAAGAAGTTGAATGATGCTTTATGGGCTTATAGAACTGCTTACAAAAATCCTATGGGAATGTCTCCTTATAAAATGGTTTATGGGAAAGCTTGCCACCTACCCTTAGAATTAGAACACAAAGCTTACTAGGCAGTGAAAGAACTAAATAGAGATTGTAAGCTCGCTGGTGAGAAAAGATTATTTGACTTAAGTTCTTTAGATGAATGGAGGAGTGAAGCCTATGAGAATGCTAGGCTCTTTAAGGAAAAAGTTAAAAGATGGCATGACAAGCGAATACTTAAGAGAGAATTTCATGTTGGTGAGAAAGTTCTATTGTATAGGTCTCGTCTCAGATTTTTTGCAGGTAAGCTACTATCAAAATGGGAAGGACCTTTCATCATTGAAGAAGTATACCGTTCAGGAGCAACAAAAATTTCTTCTCTAAAAGATAATACTACACAAGTAGTGAATGGACAGCGACTCAAACACTATATTACTAGAGATTCTTACAATGAAGATGTTGATGCCTTTCAAGTTATAACTTCGGAGAAATTCATCGAGGACCAAATTTAGAGACCTGCAGAGTCTGTTTTCAAATAGGTAACAGTTCTGGTAAGAAAAGTTCTGCGAAAATACAATACAACTATATTTTTGCAGTTTTCAGTCGATAAGGAAAGTTACGAAGCGAAAAAGGGACGGAACCGGAGCCGGGGTAGCCCACACCACCCTGTGGCGCGGGCCCACCCCTGGCCGTGCCACCAGGTGGTGAGGCCACCCCAGACTCTGCCTCCAGCCCGTTTTCACCCAGTACCTTCCTTTTGATATGAAACTTCGTAATATATAACCCCCCGGATCCCCCGAGGTCCGTATATCATGTTTTCGTCGTGTTTTTGTTTCGATCTGTTTCTGCCAGGTAAAATCTCAGATTTGTAGCCTCAATGTCTTCCACTGGATCAGTTAAGGTAGATTCCTTGGAAGATATCATCAACCCATACATGAGAGAATTGAAGATTCATCCCAAGGAGTTATTGATCGAAGGTGGGGAGGTTCGGATTAAAGAGGTTCAAGGTCCTAGAGGTGAAGTAAGTCTGGAGGACAGGATGGAAGCTTTGGAACAAGAAGTCTTTAGGTACAAGAAGATGGCGGAGCACGAAGTGGATATCATCCATAAGATTTGTTCCAAACTCATCACTGAGCACCAAAAGGAGACTGCTGAACTCAAAGACAAAGTCCTCTCACTCCGCCAAACAACCAACGAACTGCAAGCACAGTTCTATGATGTTCAAAATCAAAACTGTGAGTATGAGGCTAGATTTAAACTCATAAGTGCTGCTGCAAGTTTCAGGATGTTGGAAACCACGATGTCCTTTGTTGATGGGAAGCCTTTACCTTGGAAGACGGACGAAGATGAGAGGATACCACCACCACCAAAGGAGTAATTCGTCATCAGGTTTGGCATCCCCTTGGTTTGTTCCAAGCTTGGGGGAGTGCCGCGGTATCACATCACTATCTTCTATCTTTTTACCTTTTTGGTATTGTCATATCATGGATAGAGGAGTTATTATGTAGTATGGTTTGCATTATGGAAGTGTCCCCTCTCGTTAGATATTTATCCCTTGGTGTGAGTTGTCGTTATGGAATATTAATGAGAAGTTCTATCATTCACTCTTTTTCATAGCTTATATTAGTTTTCAATTCGTGGTTATATGATTGATCTTGTTGTTAGTATTGGTAGCACTCTGGGATCATTGAGTTAATTTAGTTGGTTTTGGCAAACCTGGCTCGGTCAGTAGCAACACTTTTTTTGAGAGTTGAAAGAAAAGATAAAAGTACCCTTAAAGAAAAATAATTTCATCGTCTTTCTTACTTGGTTTGCTAATAAGTTTAGTATTCTCTAGTTAAGATATTTTGTGCTTCCAAGGAAGATTGCATGTTTGTCTTTATTACTTGTATGTTTGTTTGTTTCCTTCAACTCTTATACTTGCTACCCAGCCTTGCTAGCCAAAAACCTGTACTGAGAGGGTATTCTTCTCGTGCATCCACCTCCTTTAAACCAAAACCTTTGCCATTTGTGTCCACCATACCTACCTATTAGCATTATTGCTATTCCAAGTAAATTCTTGTTTTATCTACCTCCCAAATTAAACTTGTTATGTGAAAATTAGTGATTAAAGCTCTCACGACCTTGATGGCACACTTTACTTTCTTGCATTTAATAAACTTGAACCATTGGGTCCTTCTTTATTGCGTATATGCTTGCGCTTTATGAGTTGAAGTTAGCCGAACCATGTATCATGGGGACCTCTTTCAACACTTCATTTGGTACTTTGTACCTAGTTGATATCATGTTCTTTTGCTTATGGATCCCGGCGGTGTGAAATAAAAGTGGAACTTGTAAGATCATGGAGTTTATATGTGTGTTAGAGAAACGCCTGGGCCGCTAGCCTAAGCCATGCCTAATCATGGTGGAAACTTGCAACATAACTATAGTGAGAATTCTATGAAGCATCCTCAATAAAAGCCTATGCAAATAGCAAATAAAAAGATCGCTGAGATGCTCACTGTCTACTTGCCTTGTCATTTTGATTATGGGATAGCTCCTGTGTCATGTACAAGGGGTACCCCATTGGCGGTTCTCAATGATACGCATGTATACAATGACAAGATCTTGCTCATGACTGAAGTTGAGTAGCATGAGGATCGGTACTCATAAGTAAGGGGCATGAGATTTCAACTTATAACTTGTCAAGCCTATCCTCTTAGTTGTGTCACTTTAACCTTAATCACCTAAAGATTCCTATGATAGGGGCATTGAGATATGAAAGCTAGTAAGTATCATATTTTTTGGGAGCTCTTTATGAGACTTGCAATCCCTGCTTCCCTCTTTGAAGGGCCTTTGTTTTACTTTGTAGTTGAGTCAGTAAACCTACTCCCTTCTATCTCAGCAAGTATTTTGAGTTGTTGTGTTTCATTCATTCATATGTTGATTTATTCAATCATGTTTATTATGTTCCTTGCTTTGCACATTGCTCTTATCCTGATGTTTACTACTTTGAAAGCTATCATTGAAAAACCAGCTATTTGTGAACTCCAGCAAATTATCAACTATTCTTCGACCAAGAGCTAAGTTTGCCATTACCAATCCTGATTCACTTTATGTATCTTTATTGTGTTTCCTTTACTTATTACAAGTTGAGTTATATAATAGTGAGTTGTCTTCTATTATGATCTATGTATTTGATGAATGTGATGCTTCTTGTCTGTATTCTTTTATCGACTCTTCACTCCATAAACCTGAGGCCATGTTTATTGAGCTGAGTTTCGCTTGGAGACAAGCGAAGTCTAAGCTTGGGGGGAGTTGATACGTCCATTTTGCATCACTATTCTATGTCTTAATTCACCATTATTCATTGATATATTTCGTATTGAGAGGTGATACTTATGTTATTTCATCTGTTTTTGCATCGTTGATGACTTTTGGAGGATGGACCGCTGCAGTCAGGATTCTGATGGAAAAGGTGCTGTTTGGAGGCAAAATTCGCGAAGATCAGAAAATCCGTGAAAATATACGAAAAATCCTATTTTTCCAGAGAACTAAGGATGCCAGAAGACGAAGTGGAGATGGGCCACAGGGGGCCCACACCACCCCATGGCGCGGGCATCCCTAGGTCGCGCTAGGAGGTGGTGTGGCCATCCTGGCCCACTCCAGCCTCTCTCCTCTGGCGTATATCATCCTCCCGAAACCCTAAGACTCAGGGAGCGACCACAGAAAGATTTCGCCGCCTCTGCGGGGCAGAAAACACCGAGAGAGAAAGATCTCTCCGGCAGACAGATTTCTGCCGGGGGAATTCCTTCCCAGAGAGGGGAGATCGTCGCCATCAACACCACCATCAAGCTGGACTTCATCGGGATCGTCATCATCATCATCACCACCATCATCACCATCAACACCGTCATCACCATCTCCATATTGCTGTAATAATTGCGTTGAATCTTGCATTAGTTCATAGGGGAAACTTTCCCGGTGTTGATTACTCTTTGTAGTTGATGCTATTGAGTGAACCATTGAATTATTGTTTATGTTCAGATTGATATACATCATTATTCCATCTCTGATCATGATCCATATGGTGTCTTGTGAGTAGTTCGTTTTGTTCTTGAGGACATTGGAGAAGTCTTGTTGTTAGTAGTGGAGTTGTGTTGAGAAAGATTCAATAAATTGTTATTTAAGTTGTGGTGTACTTCTTCTAATGGTGTCATGTGAACGTCGACTACATGACACTTCACCTATATGGGCCTAGGGGAATGCATTGTGTATTTGGCTACTAATCATAGGGGTTGCCGGAGTGACAGAAACCTGAACCCCCGTTAGGAAACCATTGCACAAGGGACATAAGGGTCTTAGAGTTTAAAGCTGTGGTTAGGTTTCTACCTTAATTACTTTCTTGTACTTTCGTATGTTTGCAAGGGGTATAATCACAAGTATGTATTAGTCTTGTATGGGGCGGTACATTAGCACAGGTTCACCCACACAACACTTAGCAAGCTAAAGAAGATTAATCAACTATATGAAGCGAAAGCACTTGATAGTCTTCCCATGTGTCCTCGAGAACGTTTGGTCATCTTAAGTAATACAACCGGCTTGTCCTTTGCTACATAAAGGATTGGGCCACTTGCTTCATTTATTCCTACTGTCTTTTATTTACTCGTACTTTGTTTACTTGCTTTATCGAAAACCCCTAAAAATCCGTTTGCTAAGTATTTGCAGAGAATTCCTGATCCATACCACTAGCCAGCACCTTCTGCTCCTCGTTGGGTTCGACACTCTTACTTATCGAAAATACTGCGATACACACCCTATACTTGTGGGTCATCAAGACTATTTTCTGGCGCCGTTGCCAGGGAGTGAAGCGCTATTGGAGAGTGGAACTGGTAAAGGAAACTTCTACTTTGAGTATTGTTTACTTCTGTTAGTTGCTTTATTTTCGTTATGGATAATTCGCTGAGTTTCTTATTTGGTAATGCTACTACAACTATAAGGTAGTAGATAAACCACCACCTGCTGAGAATGATGTTTCCAAAATACCTACAAGAATTATTGATCATGTTATGGATAACTACTATGTTGGGGATACACCCTCTATACTTGTGGGTCATCAGTAGCCAAGTGGAGGAACCACCTGTGGAAGAAGAACCGGATGAAGATATTGGTCGGGCTCATGCTCTTGCTCACCATCATCACACCTGTATTCTATTTGATCCTAGTGTAGGCGGCGGTGACCACTTTATATTTGTAATGTGAGATGATATGAACTTTGTATTCGGCACTTGTGTAAAAATTCAGCACTTGACACTATATATGTATCTCGATCGGGCAATAATTGTTTGTATTATATATATGTCGGTTTTCATGCATCTACTACTTCTGCAATGTACTATTTATACTTCTCTGTATAAATCATGTATAAATACCTGATTATACACCAGGAACGTATTTTACTTTGAATACGTGTTATATAATCATTGGCGCATATATAAGTGTAGTCAGTGGCGCATGGGCTTTCTGTGGCGCATAAAATGAAATGCGACATTGAACTTCTTCCTGTGGCGCATATGAAGAAATGCGCCACAGAAGTCTTAGACTTCTGTGGTGCATATCTATATGCGCCACAGGAAGCAGTTATCAGTGGCGAGGTAACAGTGGCGACTGGCATATGCGCCACAGAAGGTGCACTTTCATGTGCCACAGATAAGTTGTTTCCTAGTAGTGTGAGTATATGGTCATGTCTTTAGGATTAACCAATGCCCCTGCTTATTTCATGAATATCATGAATAAGATTTTTATGAACTTCCTGGATAAGTTTGTCACTGCTTTTATCGACAATATTCTAATCTATTCAAAGTCAGAAGAAGACCATTAGCTACACCTAAGAACCATCTTGGAAAGCCCCAACCACTCAAACCCAAGTCCGTGCATTTCTCGGATTAGCGGGATACTACCGCAAGTTCGTTGAAGGATTTTCGAGCATCGCAAGACCAATGACCCAATTTTTTAATAAAGATAAGAAGTTTGAATGGACTGACAAATGTGAAGCAAGTTTTCAAGAGCTCAAGAAGTGATTGATTTTAGCCCCAATTCTGATTATGCCGGATATCAAGAAGCCTTTTGATGTGTATTGTGATGCATCCAAGATTGGTCTCGGGTGTGTGTTGATGCAAGAAGGAAAAGTCATAGCATATCTGTCCCGACAACTGAAGCAGCATGAGCAAAACTACCCTACCCATGACTTAGAACTAGCAGCTGTAGTTTTAGCTTTGAAGACATGGCATCATTACCTTATGGGTAACCGCTGTGAGATTTATTCGGATCACAAGGTTCTGAAGTATATTTTCACCCAGAAGGAGCTGAATATGAGGCAAAGGAGATGGATAGCGTTGATCAAGGATTATGACCTTGACATTCACTATCACCCCGACAAAGCTAATGTGGTAGCGGATGCTCTTAGCAGATTGTCGTGTAGATTAAACACCATGATTATGGAAGCCCAGCCAAGTTTTCATTAAGAGTTGGAGTATTTTAGAACATAGCTAGTTAGCAATGGAATTTTAGCTAGCATTGAACTTCAACCCACTTTGATTAGTCAGATCAAGGAGGCGCAGAAAGGAAATGCAAGTATCAACGGAATTAAGCGTCATATTGGTACAGGGAAGGTACTCGGATTCACCGAAGATGAAGAAGGAGTTTTGTGGTACAAAGGATGTATCTGTGTACCAGCAGATTCTGAGCTGAAGCAAGTTATCATGCATGAAGCTCATGATACTCTTTATTCTATCCACCCCGGAGGAACGAAGATGTATCAGGATTTGAAGGTGCAATTTTGGTGGCACAAGATGAAGAGAGAAATCGGAAGCTACATAGACAAGTGTGATATCTGTCAGAGAGTCAAAGCGGAACATCAGAGACCCACAGGCCTTTTGCAACCATTGCAGATTCCGGAATGGATATGGAATTTTGTCAGAATGGATTTTATCACCGGTTTGCCTACTTCTAGTAGGGGAAATGACTCTATTTGGGTCACAGTTGATAGACTGTCCAAGGTAGCCCATTTTATACCTGTCAAAACTACCTACCAGAGTTCGAAGCTAGCAGAGTTGTACATTGCTATAATCGTCAGTTTGCATGGAACCCCTAAGACCATAGTATCGGATCGAGGAACCCAATTTACCTCAAGATTTTGGAAGAAAGTCCAAGAAGGATTAGGAACCAAGCTGAATTTCAGCACACCTTATCACCCGCAGACCGACGGACAGACTGAAAGAGTCAACCAAATCTTACAATATATGTTGAGAGCTTGTGTTCTAGAGTATGGATCAAAATTGGAAGATTGTCTGCCTTTCGAAGAATTCTTATACAACAACAGTTATCAAGCCAGTTTGCAAATGGCTCCATTTGAATTTCTATATGGAAGGAAGTGTCGTACCCCCTTGAATTGGTAGCAAGTAGGAGAGAGTCAGATTTTTGGACCTGACATCTCGACATTGAAGAGTTATGCTGACAAGAGACGTCGAGACTTGACCTTCAATGTCGGAGATTTCGTGTATCTCAAAGTGTCATCTTTGAAGGGAATGCAGTGTTTTCAACTAAAAGGGAAGTTAGCTCCTAGATATATCGGACCCTTCAAGATTTTGAATCGCAGAGGAGAAGTATCATATCAACTAGAACTCCTAGAGGAGATGTCAGCCATCCATGATATGTTCCATATCTCGTTACTGCGCAAATGCTTAGAAGTTCTGGAGAAGACCGAAGTGTTCTAGAATATCGATCATCGAGCCATTGATATCAACAAGGATC
Source organism: Avena sativa (assembly GCA_916181665.1). Classification (NCBI taxonomy): domain Eukaryota; kingdom Viridiplantae; phylum Streptophyta; class Magnoliopsida; order Poales; family Poaceae; genus Avena; species Avena sativa. Next base: position 532,299,243 of record OV702289.1, on the reverse strand, counting down.
TGACATATCGTGAAGTGCCCATTCGTATTTTGGAAGAATCCTTCAGAACCACCAGGACCCGGAGTATCAAGTTTCTCAAGATCCAGTGGAGTAACCATACCGAAGAAGAAGCTACTTGGAAATGAGAAGATTACATTAGGACCGAGTTTCTAGATCTCTTTAGTTCCTAGTTTTTTTCTTAAATCTCAGGACGAGATTTTGTTTAAGGAGGGAAGGTTTGTAACACCCCAAAAACATTAATCAAGATCATCAAGTTCTAATCACCCAAGTTTAGGGTTAACAAAAACTTTTATTCCAAAAATCTATATGAATGCATGTGTGATTTGCATTAGTGTAGGATTGAGTGAAATTTCCATGTTTGATTTCTACAAATGATAAGAAATTGTTTAAAGATGAATACTACATCATTTAGGCCATTTACAAAAACAATCCAAAGACAAAGAAATCAAATATGAATCAAAAGATCAGATGGTCATTTTGACCAAAGTTAACCACTAGGCCACTTTGAGTGTTCCTAGAAGAGAATTTCTAACAGAAACAATTCCACTTCTTTTCACCCCTTGCTAGACCAAGGAAAAGTGAACCCAAGCCCACTTTACAAACTCACAGAAACTATTTTCAAATCTATTTAAAGGACAGTTCAAATTTGAATCTAGTTCATATGGTAAGATCACACTTTTGCAAAAACCATCCAAATCAATTCACCTTGACTTCTCCAAGCAATCATAGACACTCAAGCATAAGACCAAATCACACACCAAATTCCGATTGAAAATTTCAAACTTAATATCTTGCGGCCATTTAATCAAACACCTTGCTTACACTAATTAACTCTGGCCTAACTTCACTGTTTGAGCAGTGATCACTAGACCAACTTGGTTCCCTCTTCACTCCCCTGTCTCCCCTAGTGTCGAGCAGCACCAGACACGCCCCCACTTAGCCATTGTGCACCAGTGCGCCGCCGCCCGAAGCCACACTCGCCGGCTGACAGTGAACAGAGTGCCAGCGACCATGTTGCCCTCTTCCACGATGCGCACTAGACACGCCACCGTCCATCGCCACCCCCTGTCCAAGCCACAACCATAGGCGAGCCATGGACCGCCCAAGACCAGCCGCGCCCAGTCTCTCTGCGTCGTGCCGAGAACGCGCCAGAGAGCCACACCCGACTGGCTCGCACAGACCGTGCCTCGCTCTCTCTGTGCACACGCACACTCGCCATGATCACCACCACCTCCTAGACACCCCTGTTCGCTGTCGTGCGACCCGTAGCACCCATGCACCGTCGCAAACACCGCCGTTCCCACGCAAAGAATTGCATGCGCCCGACCAACCTAAATCGCCCCGTGCCTCGCCATTAAGCCAGTGACGATCGCCAGGGAACACCGCACCGCCCCCTACCCTCAGCCACACCGCTAGCCGGTTGTATCATCGTCACCGACGAGCCCGAGCCCATCTCGCTCAGTCCCCTCACCGTTGTATAAATAGAGACCCTCTCTGCCTCCATTCTCCACACCAACACACTCCCCACTCCTCACAGACACTCCCTCACCCTTCCTCGGAGTAGGTGAGCTCTCCTTCGCCGGAATTTGGCCGGAGCCCGCCGCTGCGGGAGGAGAAGGGCACCATCGATTGGAGCCGCCCCAGGAGCTACCGCGACAACCATTCGAACCGCCATCATCGACCACGTCATTCTCCCCCATCGCTGACCCTAGCTGGAGACCAGGGAGCCTCGCCAAACACCCACCACCACGTTAGGTTTAATTCCTCGCCGGAGCCATTCGTCAGAGACGAGGAATCACAATCGTTAGATCATCTTTTAATCATAGGGCCTAGATTCATAGATACCGTTATATTTAGTTATATTTAGATGTCATTCGAATGGCATGAGATTGAAGATTAGCACCCCTCATTAGTGAACACTCTTAACTTTAGTGTCTATTGCTAAGCATAAAAGTTGATCACTTTAGATGGGAATACTTGGTGAAAATGATTATGAAAACCTTGGAATGATGATTCATTCTATTGAAATGTTTTGACACATGTGTTCAGAAACACCAAAGGATTTGATGATGAAAATGTTGAGGCATGAGCCTTACCCCTTTACAAAAACTGATGGTTGGGTTCCGATGCGATACCATTCCAATTTTACCGTACAACCACAATACCCGAATTGGGTAGGGATTAGCTAGAAGTTTATATGCCTTAGTATGGGTTCCCTCGCGTAAGAGGTTTGAGATGAGGCTACCTCATGAGTGTGAATGTCCACCTATGTAGTGCCCAGGATAGAAGATGGCCATGGATGGGAAGCCAAGCTCATCGGGGAGGTTTCTATACTAGAGTGTGTAAAGGAAAGGTTATGATTGATTATCCGCATACTAAGTATGATGATTCAGGGTTATCCCTGATGGATGTATCGAATTTTGTGGTGAAAGTGTACTACCTCTGTAGAGTGTCAAACTATTTGAATAGCCGCGTCCGCGGTCATGGACAGTTGGAGTGGCCATACTATTCCATGGTCAGATGTTTTCAAAATGACTTGTGAATTGAACTATGACTTTGACTTGACCACAACAGGGTTGTGAATATGAAAACTAGGTTCCCACTTAAGTGATTTAGGACATTAACTTAGTTTTATTTACTTCTAATTTTAGTTTAGATAAATCTGGCATTTTGCAAATAAACCTAGAGCCTAAGATTCCTACTAGAATTACCTTACTTGTTAGTGATAGTTTGCGAGTACTTAAAGAGTACTCATGGCTTTGTCCCTGGCTATTCCCGTGGCCAGACTATGAGGAGGACTACCAGGATGATGGATAGCAGGAGGTCTACGACAACTAGGATCATGTCCCATTGTCAGCATTTCCTATGACTCTGAAGATGGAGCCCCTACTACGTTTCTTTCTACTGCTTGATTTGTATTAAGACTAGATCATGAGATCATTTATTTCTAAGACCTTATTATGGTTTGTAATGGATGATGTACTGTGATATCCAATCTGTTATGTCTCGCAAAAATGGTAATCCTGGGATTGCGAGGTATGGCATAACAGGCATCTGGGATTAAAAATCCGGGTGTTGACAAATCCTGAGCAATATCAAAAATCCCCTAAACCCTAAACAACCCCTAAAACTTAAGCCCTAAACCCTAAACCCCTAAACCCTCAGCAATAAACCCTAAACAAGCAGGTGTCATGCACACATTGGTCAAAATTTGAGATACTTTCATTAAATCAGCTAACACCATTCTGTTCTACGAGTATAAGCATAAATCTTGAGCATTATTGAAAATTCGCTAAACATTAAACTCTAAACAACCCATAAAACTAAACTGTAAAAACCTATAACCCTAAACCCTCAACCCATAAACCCTAACCAAAGCAAGTATCGTGCACTTATACATCAAAAATTGAGATACTTTCAATAAATTGATGTAATGCCATTCTATTCCACGAATATAAGCATAAAGCAACTTCAACATTATTGAAAATTCCTAAAACCCCAAACCCCTAAAACCTGAAACCCTAAACCCTTACCAAGCAAGTAGCATGCACTTATAGATCCAAATTTGATATACTTTCATTTAATTTGGTAACGCTATTTTATTCGACGAATATAAGCATAAATCCTGAGCATTATCGTAAATTCCCTAAACCCTAAACCCTACACAACCCCTAAAACCTAAACCCTAAAACCCCAAACCCTCAACCCATACACACTAACCAAGCAGGTGTCATGCACTTTATAGATCAAAATTTGAGATACTTTCAATAAATTAGGTAACGCCATTATGTTCGATGAATATAACCATAAAGCTTGAGCATTATTCTAAATTCCCTAAACTCTAAACCCTATACAACCATAAAACCTAAACTGTAAAACCCTAAAACCCAAAACCCACGACCCATAAACCCTAACCAAGCAGGTATCATGAACTTATAGATCAACATTTGAGATACTTTCATTAAAGCACGTAACGCCATTTTATTCGACGAATATAAGCATAAATCTTTGAGCATTATTGAAAAATCGCTAATCCCTAAACCCTAAATAACCCATAAAACCTAAACTGTAAAACCCTAAATCCTCGACCCATAAACCCTAAACCAAGCAGGTACCGTGCACTTATAGATCAAAATTGGAGATACGTTCATTAAATTGCGATAACGCCATTCTATTCCATGAATATAAGCATAAAGCTTGAACATTATTGAAAATCAAAAACCCTTAACCATAAACCCTAGTAACCTACTAACCCTAGAACCCTAACTTCCTAACCCTAGAACCCTAAACCCTTACCAAGGAGGTATAATGCACTTATAGATCAAAATTTGAAATACTTTTATTAAATTGCGATAACGCCATTCTATTCCATGAATATATCCATATATATAAAGCTTAAACATTATTATTGAAAATTCCCTAAACCATAAAACCTAAACAATCATAAACCCTAAAACTCTGAACAACCCTAAACCATAAATCATGAACTCTAAACCCCTAAACCCTAAAAGCCTAAACCCTAAAATCCTAAACCATAAACCATGAACCCTTAAACCCTCAACCCAAAGTAAAGCCCCGAACCCTAAACTTAACCCTAGGCTATAGATACTTTCAGTGAAACTGGGTAGTGGGATTTTAAGCCATATTTTGTAGTAGCTTCATGAAGAAAGCCATTGGTGTGGCTTAGAAAATTGAAATAACTTTCAATTCGGAAGCGTCCTTTGTAAATAATATTTTAAATGCCAATATGCACGAACTAGCAAATATGGATAGGTTATTATAAACTATAGAAAAGATATGGCCATGACCTTGGTCATCTGGTTTGAAAGCCATGCATATTCTCACATGGTACTCCATATATTGTGATACAATTTTTTCTCAAAAGTTTACAAATTTTAAGATTATATTTTTCCATGGAAACTAGCTAGTGCACATAGTGAGACACGAAGAGAGAAAATAATAGATGTATTTATTTTTATATTTGTTTCTTTGTTTTTTTTAAAATGGCTAAAATTAGGTGCCATTACTATTCATATCAAAAAGTTGAATTTTTCAAAACTCTCCGTGGTTCTCCAATATTTGACTACTTGGTATCTTTGAATTATTTTAAAAAGTCAAGAGCAAGGTATATCACACACTTTCTAGTTTGAAATTAGATATACTTACTTTCGATTGTCAAAAAGTCATTTTATTGCATAGATTTAGCTAGAAAGTTTGGAAATTCATGAAAGTTGGGCATTGTCCATCAAATCTAGAATCTTCTTTTGAAATGCCAAGATGCAGTGATCTACCAGATATGGACACGCTATTATAAACTATAACAGAGATATGGCCGTGACCTTGGTCATCTTGTATGAAAGCCTTCAAAATATAGTGTTTATCAATTTCGGCAAATGTGTGGAAACTCATTTATATGTTGGTAACCATACTGTTGCTGGCGTGTGGGTCTAGACGGGGCCAACACGTGAGAGCGGACGCGTCGAAGTAGCACACGTCGGAAGCTTCAACATCAAAAAAATTGCATGGCGCCGAAACATCCCGCGCACATCTATTCAAATATCCCGCGCATATATATTCAAATATCCCGCCCCGCCTTTTACAAATGCAAAATTCCTCTTCTATCCTTGCTCTGAAAACAAGGACCATCGGAGTACTCCAATAATAGAGGGGTATAGGTGGTAAATGTGCATCATCCCACCTATATTACCCCCATCGTCTCTTCCCCACCCACACCCCTCCAACCTCGACCTTCCTCCATCTGCTTCACTGGTGGTCCTCTCTTCCGCACCGGAGCTCTTCCACTGTAGGCGCTCTTCACCGAAACTATTTCACTGACTCCCTCGCTACATCAGATCTTCTTCGCCAACACCGTCATCGACCCTACTGGGGCTGCTTCACTGAATCGTTCGTTGCTGACCCTGAAATTTTGAGCCACTGCCCCCGCCACCCTCTTGCCCGTCCCACCCGTCCTCGCCGCGCAGCGGTAATTTCTCTTGCCCGTTTTCTATATTTTTGGTACTCGTAAGCTACGAAATCATTAGGATATTGCTCAATATCTTGGATGTTATCGCTGTTTCGTTTGCACCCTTCATCTTGTATGTCCTATCCACATCATTAGCTTCTTGCTTTTATTCCCTTTCTTACATTCTCACGCTATCGGTTTAATCCTCCAACACCAACTCATAGATTCTATTCTTTCCGGGCACTCGCACGGGTCATGCAAACAGCTCATAGAGGATCCAACACTGACAATCTAACGCCCAGTAAGGCTGAATCGTGAGGTTTTCTTGTCTTAATTAGGCCAGTTTGTTGTCATGTTAATTAGTTGTATAACCTACATGCCTAATAAGTTAATAATTCATTCTACCTAAGAACTTTCCATGACATTTGCATTCATGTTCTATTGTGAATCTATCTATGAATGCTTAATTCGGAAAATGTCCATCTAGTTTGAATGATATATCTGGTTATTTTTAATGCTATATGTTGGTGTTTTCGCCTACTTTCATCCTTCCAAACTAGCTATCTAGTTTGAAACATACGTCTGGTAATTTTTAATGCTATGTTTTTGGTGTTTTTCAAGATATTTCATCCTTCCAAACCAGCTAACTTGGTTTCAAATGTCATGTAGAGAAATGAGAATGGAGTACAATGACTAGAGTTCCAACTGCTCGACTCAGATTCTTCTAGCAGATTGACTAGGAGTCGCACCCGCTCGAGAAAGAGCTACTGTCAGCTTGAACGTGCTACTATAAGTTCATACTTGCTTTAAATGATCTCTACTTTATGTAATACTACTTGTTTTCCTTGTTCTTTGTTTTAACCTCTTTCACCATATTTTAGCATACTATAGTTAAAACCCAGCAGGAGTCCTTGGAAGGCAGGACTGAAAGTTGTGAACCCTCTTCCCATTCATCCTCCTATTGCATTTCCGAAGCAAACAACTTACTTAACAGTCCACCTAGAACAACTCCTGCAGGTGATAAATATATAAAGATTGTATTGCATGCAGAACGAAAGGGTGTAGATGTATTGCATGCAGAACGAAAGGGTGTAGATGCTCTTAGATCTATAGTTGAAATGTTGAAGAAGAGGACATATGATACATTGAAGCGAATCGCCATGTACCGATCTATTATTGATGGTATTGACACATTGTAATCTTTTGGAATTATGATCTTATTGTATAACCTGTTTAACAAACTTTTATTGTTGTGTAATAAGTAGTTTTAATTTGTGTGTGTTTATTAATTGATGGGTTGATATTCACCTGTTCTGCTAAAAGTATGCGCTAGCAAAAAAGGCCGAAACAGTAATAGGCCAGAGCAGTAGCATGCCGAATGTTGAAACAACATGCGCATGGATGGCCCAAAACAACCAGAACAGTAAAAGGCCAGAATCGTAAAAGGCTAGTACAATAGAAGGCCAGTACAGTAAAAGGCCCGTACAGTAAAAGGCCATAACAGTAAAATGCCATAAGAATAAAAGGCCATAATAGAAAAGGACCATAATAGCAAAAGGCCATAGCAAAAAAGGCCATGGCAGTAAAAGCCTAGAACAGTAAATGGCCAGAACAGTAAAAGTCCAAAATAGTAAGAGGCCAGAAAAGTAAAATGCTCGAATAGTAAAAGTCCAGAAGAGTAGAAGGCCAGAACAGTAAAAGACTAGAACAGTAGAAGGCCGGAACAGTGAAAGGTTGGAACCGTGAAAGGTATCAACAGTAAAAGGCCAGTACGTTGGCAGGCTAGTACAGTAACAGGACGAACAGTGCCAGCCTGAATAGGCACAAGCCCAAACACTAAAGGGCCTAAATAGTAACGGGGCAAAATTCCTAAAAGGCTGGAATAGTAACAGGACTGAACAATAAAAGGCTAGATTGGCAACAGGCTTGAACAGTGTCGGGCCATCTTGGTGTAGGCCTCAAGTGAAAGCACGGTGTTGGGCTAACCTGGGACTTATATAGGACAAAACAGTGTCAGGCCCAAAAGTGTACGGGTCACTCCTGGCTGCAGTACTAGGCCGATTCTAGACAGTGTAGAACTAAACAGTAAAGGGCCGTGTTCCTATTGGGCTCTCCACATTGGCCAGCCCATTTAGTTATTAGCAGGCTTTGGCTGGGCCTAGCTTCCACCATGGTTTCTACAACCATTAACGGTGGTAACCGAACATTAATAGCGGCTGCCACGTGGCAGGTAGCGTGACGTCAGCAGTCATCATGGCTGGCGAACAGATCTACGACGGAACAAGTTTTCATGGACGAAGGGTGCGATCCTCCATGGTTGGAAAAAAACTGTGGTTGACTCATTTGTGACGGGGCTTTTACCACGAAGGGCATCCAACATAGAAGACTTTTTAGACACGAAAAACGGGCCTTCAACCACGAAAATCGTCCGTTGTAAAAGCCAACTTTTCTTGTAGTCTTCCTCAATGGTGTTTTTAGGTCAGATGGTCTTCGAATTCCCTCAGAACTCCTGCTTGTAGAATCATCTTCACCGCCACCGATGGAGACCATACCTTCAGGTAAATCTGCGTGCTTGGGCAACTTTCCATGTCTTTGACCATTTCTTGATTCACTCATTTCCCTACTAGTACATTTTTTCTCAATGTTGATTTAGGTCGGGCAAACTTCGCATTCCCATGGCACTCCTGCCTGTAGAATCATCTTGATCGTCGCCGAGGGAGGACGATCGATATAGCCGCAAGGTAAAAAATCATTTGAATTGTGATTCCGTGTCTCTCTTCCTTGATAGTTCTCTGGCTACACTTCTGAATTTACACTCCTGTTCATCTAATAGAATATTGGCTTTGAGATCGAGTTTATGGTGAAAAGGTGATGGGTGATTTCTATGTCAAGACAGCGGGACAGAAGTGCCCTCGTCAAGGAGTGCACTAAAATTTACTCCAAACTCATCACTGACATGGTCAGGCTTAGCCTCCTTAGGAATCTCACCATGGAATACTTGATTGAGTGTGGCGAGCTAAAGCGGCGAAACATCAGCATGTTGGAGATGCTAGGCATAAGCTTCGAACAGATCCAGGACCTCGAGGACCAGAAGGACAAACTCCTGGCTGAGCTGGCAAAGCTGAAGCATGAAACTATTGTCGATCTCCATCAATGAGCCGACATGTGGAAGACCTTAGTTAGTACTCCATATGTTCTCACAATATAAGCCTATTTACAGAGCTAAAACAACTTACAAAAAGGCTTATATATTATGGAACGGAGGGACTAGTTCATGATCGGATATATAGATTGCAGAATGGCCCCAATAAATTGAAAAACCTTTATTAGTAGTATGAATGTATGATCGTGTACTTGTTGGTAAAGTATTTGGTTATTTGGTGAATGTGACATGCATCACCAGCCACAATATTGCCAGAGCCAATTTTGGGTGTGATTATCTTTCCTACTATACAATAATTAGTTATTATCACTTATGTGTCGAGCGGTAGCTACCTTCCCATCGTTGTTTTCATGCTGCATCTCACCAAGTTCACTTGCTGAAAGCCTCCATTCTTCTTTAATCAATAAAAAATAGAGCCTCCATTCTTCCGCCATCTTTGTTTTTGGTCATGCTGATGGCAGTGGCAGCGGTATCTCATTGATGGTGACTTTAGATCAGGACCCCAACTTTGTTTCTGTACAACTGCAGTGTAGTATAATCATTGCGCCAAAACTTACAGGGGAAGGAAGAGGTAACTGTTGGGATCCCTCCTGAACATATGCCTCTATTAATTTACACTCTCCACAATTTATACATTGAAGCGATGACCACTTTTATAGCCATTTAAAAGAGTTTCGGGTGATTTTGTCAAATTAATTCGACCTTTAACTGCATGTCTGCTATAATTTGGTCAACAAAATTAGAAAAGACTATTTAGTTATTTAGTACTATATAGATTCTTCCAAATTTTGACTAACTTGTGACATCTATTTTGATACGAAGGGAGTAGTATTATGCGTTAGATACATACATGGCCTTCATTCTGCAAAGTGTCAACCTGGTGGGATAATTCTCTCTTGAGGAGAGAGGCATACACACTAAAAGGTGTCTACATACATTCATTTCACAAAAGCTATGGAATAGAGGGAGTACATAGGATCTAATAAAGAGGGGAGAGAGGTACATATATGAGTAAAAAATAAGAGTTGCAAGAACAAGATGATGAATGAATATTCTATCAATGGTCTTCCCAACAATCTGTCACCGTGTTACAGAAAACTAGAAAAAATCTATGAAAAATGAAAAAATACGCATGTATTACTTTTTATGTGACAACGACTGTGCCCTGGCACACTCCTAGAAATTATGTGGAAGTTCTTGGACCGACTGAACTGCAGCGAGTCCGTCGCTAAAACAAAAAGGAAACTCTAGAAAAAGGAAATGATGTCGTGAAACTAGGTCGAACTTTCTTATCTTACCACTATATAGTGTACGAATAACTTTGAAGGTTGACCGCTGGATGAAGACTGGCAAATCGCAACATATCTAACCGCTGGATCTTTGTCATTCTAGCATCAAGAAGATTCAATGGATAGTCTTTAGCACAATGAATGCTATACTAAAACTTTAAAACATAATTCTCCGCCATTCTAGAATCTTCTCTGTCATTTCTCTAAGCATGTTACAAAAATTTCTGAGTATTATTATGTACCAAGAACCAAGTATACACACAATAATTTATGGATATGATGTGGCTCAAAATTCTACTCCCTCCATCCAGAAATAACTGACTTGAGTTTGTCTAAATTTGAATGTATCTAGATGCATTTTAGTGTATAGATACATTCGAACCTAGACAAACCAAGTCTGTTATTTCTGGACAGAGGGAGTAATAGTCTTTTGAGTTTTACCTATTATAATTTTATAAGTGATGACATGTCATACTTTCCATCTCATAGCTAGAGATGACATAATAGTCTTTTATTTGAGTCTCACGTTTGTTTTTTCGAAATGAGGATACCCTGGCCTCTGCACCCAAAGGATGCACGCATCCCTTTTATTAAAACCCAAGTACTGAGTATAAGAAGTATTAGCCTCGTTTGATTCATAGGATAGGAGAAGTATAGGAATAGGAAAAACATAAAATTGAGATGCCATGCCAACTTTTATCCTACAGGAAGAGGAATTTTGTTTGATGTAGCAAAGAAATTTTCTATGAGGTTTGATCTAATGTTTCCTTCCTATAGGAATTGCACTACAAGATTCCTATAGGATTAATTTCTATGGGATGTGTTCCTATGAATCAAACAATTAACATAGGTAAAATTTCCATAGGATTAAAATCCTACACAATTTCCTATGCAATTCCTATGAATCAAATAAGTTACAATTTACGGATCAGATAAGGTTGATACAAACACCAACCATCCGAACAAAGCTAAAGGTCTCACAAAAGAATGCACACATCTCACATGCATGGCATGTGTAAATTATTATACAAACACTTACTTCAAGAACATAGTTTGATCATAAATTTGGTCAATAATATAAATTTATATTTAATAAAATTATACCATTTTATTTATATTCGAAAGACGATTCCAATGGTACAATTTTAGTGACATATAATTCATAAATTGGTGTCCAAATTTATGGTCAAATTATTTTCTTGGAGTACGGATTTGCCTAATGAACCGGAATGGAGGTAGTATACTACATATTATTTTTTTCCCAAAAAGGGGAGTGTATAACTAGAGTAGGAGTGCTTGAAGCAGAGGCCATGTTCGGGACTGCACATAGCTTTTCGCAGTAGGGACTGCACGGAGTCTCCACCTGGTAAATGTTGTTGGTGCATTCATACCTCCCATCGCATTCGATGCACTTCCTCTAGGTCGGCTCCTAGCTAGTGTAGCAATAATCATAGAGTATAGATCGCCAACAAATTTGGCAGGTTCATCTTGTTCTAAAGTGAGATCACCAAATTTTGCATTACATTGGTGGGTTTTTATTTGAACTACCCGATGCCACGCAATTCAAAAGTTTCTAACCTACCACCAGCGCCCTTGTGATACATATAAAACGTGTCGTATCCTACATCTCTCACTCAACCTCAGAGCCGGAGCATCTCCCATGAATATGGCCTCGCACCACCGTCCCTCCCCACCAACACAGCCTCCACACCAGGTACTGTTGTGACTGAAGGCACCACTCCCTTGTTTAGCAAGATGGAGAGGCTTCCACACGCCGACGACCACCGCGTCGGAGCATGCACAACATCGCTGTTAAACATGATATTGTTGCCACAAAGTCCCATCTGCTTCACGGACTCCCTGGTCTCTGGCACCAGAGAGATGGGAAAACGACGCGCCCCCCATTCGACCGCACCAACGTGAAGCGTAAACTCGTCTCCTCCCCATATGAAGGTTGTTGCACACTTTATGCTTCCTTTCGTTATGCACTTGATTACTATCAAAAGTACTTTGTCACTTATTGTAGAGTACTGCATTCTTGCTCATATACTCGATCATTACTAAAGTTTGGTAGAGCCTTCATTACCATTGTTATGAAGCTCCTCTGACATCTGTGGAATATATCTTAAAATGATTCTGGGGCATAAAGGTTTATAGATAGCACAGCTGGTATACGTCAACTCTAGCTGACGTCCTGAGCCGAATTAGTATATCATAGCTCCTTGTTTAGAGTATAACCAGGCGGGCATCGACTGCCCTTCATCTAAGAAAATCAGTTTGATTCGATATGTTCAGCTTAAAAAAAAAACTTTACACCCTACTAGTTATGTTATCAGTATTATATTCAAGCCTTCAGGTTAGTTCAATTTTATTGAAACTTCATTTGTTTTATTCTTACTTAGGGTGACATATGGTTAGAGTACTCATAGCAGAAGTAAGTTACTATACTAGAGTTGTGATGGGAATCATTGCTTTTTGAGCTATCAACTGCTGCAAGTACTCTTAATAATTTGCTCTTTTTTCACATGATTTAATGATAAACCTCAAAAGCTATTTGCTTCCAATGTAGGAAACGGAGTCAGAACAAGGTCTCAAACTCTACCTAATCTTGTTAAAATGACAACCAGGCCAAAAAGGACAATAATGCAAAACACCAGCATAAAAAGTTTTGTACTAATCCTGCACTAGTTGGTCCAGTTGCACTGGTGGTTGCAAATAAAAAAATTCACATCTCAAAGCCACCAGTAGCCAATCCAGTTACCCAACAAGAATTGGCAGCAGAACTAGTTTCAATAACACGTTCTCAGCAACGAACTGGTAATGATCTCCTAACGACCTTTAGTACAGATAGAGACATATACTCTCTGGCAAAGGAGCATGACACCAAATTTCTTACGTGTTCAGAGACTAGTAGTAGCATGTCGTTTTATATGTAATATGTATACATTGATATTTTGATGTAATTTTTTTAGTTGCACCACAACGAAGATTAACAAGGGGGCTGGCAATGGGAAAAAATCTTGAGCAGATGCTTGAAATAATTAAAGCAAGACTTCCGATCACATCTATAGTAGAATTTAGAAGGCCACTAGATCCACATGAATATGCTTATATATCATCGATCACATGCGTTCTTGTGATAAATGATATTCCCATCTTGCCCTCATGGAAACACCATCGAAATACCCCCGAGCATTTCGAAGGTTTACTGAAGAAGTTACATGTAAGTCATATGTCCCTTGGACATACTCCACTGCTCTGTACCTTGTCTTCTTAGCTTGCTGTTTGTTATATATGCTCCTCATTGTTGTCTGTAGAGGTTTTTCAGGTTCGATGAGAATACTGAGGAAATAAAGGTTGTTCTCAAAAGCATATTTCTTCGCATGTTTGCACCAGCAGCACCATAGGCTAAAGAAGCAAAACTTCTCTAGCAAGTGTTTTAAGGATGTTACAAGAACGACTCATGTGGATTACATCATTGACGACCAGTGGGGTGATCTTCTCCACCACTAGCTTGATCAAAAGAATGAGGTACGATTTGAGAAGACTGGGACTAGATCGCATTGTCAATTCCTGTGCATGCATGTGTCTTACACGTCTCATTTTGTAGGACATCACTCAAAGGAACTGTTCTAGCCATAATAAAGTACGAGTACTAAGTTCTACAGGATCCCGCGGTATAATTGGGCACATCTACCAATTAGTAAGGACCTGTTGTTTTGTACTATATATTTTAAATAAGTATGTAATTGATGTTGTGGAATCTATATGCATCTTATCTTTCATCCTCCATTTTCGCCATGTGATGCAATTTATTTTCGCCTGTCCAAATGGATACGAAGTCTAACGGGGATCCAAAAAAACAGTTGACCCTGCTAGAGAAGTTTGAGGGATGCCAGACGAATAGATATGGTGTCATTGTAAACAAAGTTGTTGTAAGTATTCTCTACATTTTGTGATGTTGCACTTGCAGTGATTTGTATGTATAAGTTTGATATGCAACCTTGCTTGGACTGCTTCTCAGTTTTGTTTTCATTTTCCTTCATAATTTGCAACTAAAGTTAGTTTTAGTTATGAATTGTACAAACAATTGGCATATCATGCACCTCACAGTGTGTACATAGGAAGCCTCATTTTTAGTCCTGTTAGAAAATGACATAAAAAAATACATGACAAAATGATCTTTTTTCTAAAGTGTATAAGATGCGTTATCGGCGTTTTCAATTATAGTAGTTCATGCACATGCTAAACCTGTCTACATGTTTCTCTGTAGTAACTTCATTTCTCTTACACATGTCTATCAACTGAAAACTTTCCAGGCTGAATTGAAAGAGGAGCTAGCAAATACTGGGAAAGATTGTTCAGTAAAAACTCCAAAAGAATGTATGGATTTATTTTCCAAGGTACTACAACATGGTGCTATAGCCAAGAATATGTTTTTGTGTAATGCTGGGTTCCCAGCGAGCTCGTAAAATTCCAAGTTCAAGTTCAAGTCCAACTCCAAGGCCATTTCTTTGCATATTCAAGTTCTAGAGGAATAACTCCAAGCTGAACAATCTTTTTTAGCTGCCCTAAGTGTATACAATGAACGTTTGATCGCAAAGTTAGAAGAATTTTTAATTCGACTGGAGCACTCCATAGAAAATAAGGAGAAAGTCATGAAGATGCTCAGTATTTGTGGTTGTGCACTAACAACTCAGGTTAGTCCCTTTGTCATGAAATGGAACATGAATCTCAAAGTATTTTGTTGGTGCACTAGTCTGCACTTGTTATGAACTTGGGTCGTTTCCTTGTTACCATATGTCTGTAATTTGTACGGTACCTTATAATGTACTACCTCTGTTTCAAAATATAACCCTTTTTAGTAAAGCTATTTTAGCTTGCTAAAGATCCTTATAGTATCAATTTTTGGAGTGGAGGTACTACTGTTGAATAAAATGCACCAATATGGAAATAGTATGATTCTTGAATGCGTGATCTGTGGATTGCTAGCCTACTTAATATTGGTGCTTTATACGCTGCAATGTTGGATTGTTGTCTACTAATATATGTGTGGATGGAGAAAAGTGCATCTAACACCAGTCTTTGTGGCATTTGTTGCACAAAACATAGAAACAAGACCTTTTTGTGGCTAGCACAGTTTGTGGCTTAATTTTTGCACCTAGCCGAAAACACATCTTAACCTTGTTAGAGCATATCTAACCCATCCCCAAAACGGCAATAGAGGAGTAAATTTACTCCACTAATGGCCGAAGCCGCACCAAACCTAACTGAACCCCTATTGCCGTTTAGAGGAGAATAAATATAGGAGTTGCCACCACGACCTCGACTCCTTAATTTTTTTCTCCCCCCACCTTCCCGTTCGTCGTCGAACAACTACCCTCCCTGCCTGTAACATCGCAAAACTTTAATCCAAGGTTATCAAGATCAAATCATCCAAAAATAGGGTTAACAAAAACTTTTCCAAATTTAAAATGAAAGCATTCATATGTGTATGCATTTAAAATAGGAGTTGTTTGAATTGCCATGATTGATTGATCCAATGCTTGTTAAATGTTTCTTAGGTGATTTAAACATCATCTACATCATTCCCAAACTTTTCTTAAAGAAAATCAAATCAAAAAGAATTAAAAAGAAGGAATGGTAATTTTGGCAAATTTAACTCTCATGCCTACTTTGGCTATTCCTAGTACTCAATTCTTAACAGAAACAATTCTTGATCTTTGCACCCCTTGCTAGTACACATAATGAGGTACCAAGGCCCACCTTTTGATCTGCTAAAACCATTCTGTTAACTATTTTAAATGACAGTTTAAAATTGAATCTAATGCATATGCATAGATCACCCCTATTTCAAAAACCATCTATTTGAGCTCCATTTTTAAAACCCTTGCAACCAGAGACTACCCATCACTAGTGGAGATCACTCAAAATTTTTGAAACCAAAATTTAAAACTTTCTTTCATGCGGCCATTTCATCAAACACTTGGCATGCATATTATCACCTCTAATCCTAGCTCACTATTCTGCACAGGGTTTTGCCCCCATTTGATCTCCATTTATCTCCTCTGTCCCCTCCTAGTCTAACCAAACCCTTAACACCTCTCTCCCTTGTCCCTAAGCCTCTTGCCATGACAACCCGAGTACATGCTCGCCGGCCAAACCTTGCCCCGCTGCAGCAGACCACTCCCCCTTCCCTCGCCATGTCTAGGAGGTAGCCAGGAGCTCACCGCCACCCCCTGTCCCTTGCCCGAGCCCAGAGCAGCAGTGGACCACCGAGAACAAACCGCGCCCAGTGCCACCGCACCATGCCAGTGCCGCCCCCAGAGCGCGCTCTGTCCCCGCTCGCACAGACCAGCCCGTGTCCGCCGCTCCACCTCGACCTGGAGAACATCCCAGACATCCCCGTTAGCCGCCCAAAGCCTCACAGCCACCGCTCGCCGTGGACACCGCCGCCTCTGCCTCTCAGAGCGCCACCTCGCCCAGACCGCGTGCCACCGCCCCTACGACCGCATTCAAGTCCTAGAGCACCGCCAGGGAACCGCCCATCGACCGCCATCCACAGCCATGCCGATAGCCGATCGTAGCAAGGTTGCCACCGTCGTCTGCCCATCCTGCTCGGTCTCACCGTCGGGCCTATAAAAGGAGCCCTCCCCAGCCTCTTCTCTCCACACCATTCCACTCCCCTCACCTCTCTGAACCTCCCCCACCTCCAGCCGGAGAAAGTGGATCAGCCGCTCGCCGGAATTGGAGCCGGAGCAGCCGCGGCAGGAGGAGAAGGGCTCCATTGATTTCGACAACCCCAAGCTCCGCCGCAACCGCGCCTCGCCTCGCCGTCATCTTCCATGTCGTTTGCCCGCCTCTTCGATCCCGCTGGAGCCCTGGTACGCCCCTCAGTAGACCCCCACCGAGCCGCTAGGGTTCGAGCTCGCCGGCGACCTGTTCGTCATCGACGACGACCCTCGGCCGTTGAACTCGCTTATAATCCTATGGCCCACGGCGCGCGTACTATTTCGCGTTTTAAGTGCCGCTGACACGCGGGACCCCCCTGTCAGCTGAGCCCCGTGCCGTGGAGCGCCACTGGGCCGGCCCATTCCTTTTCCCGCGCTAGCCCATAGATTCAAATATGGATTTTTCTTTTTAGTTAAATCTAGTTTCTGTCCACTATTTCAAAAATCATTTCAGAGAGTTTTAGAAATCCAAATCGCATGAAACCAATTTTGTCTGAAAGGTATTAAAATGATCTATCCAAGCCCGTTGGATTTAATTCAATTATAGTTATAGATCTATCCTAGTAAAAATAACAAAACAGAAGCTTTTGCAACTTGCAACATTTTTATAAAATCAACCAAGTTAGCTTTTGAGTTGATTCCAACTCTCAAAAATCACATTTCATCATATCTATCTAAATACGTAATAATATTAAGGTTGACATGCAGTTACTTTGGACTAGTACCAAAATAATGCTATATAGGCTTTTCTAGTCACTTTAAATCATTAAATAATAAACTTAAACTAAAGTAATATTGATCCAACCTTTAAATCTCATTCCCACATGTTAGAATATGTGGTGAGGACATGTGTCCACATGATCCCATATTTTGGTGATGAATATTAAATTTTAGTTAATATTTCAATGAGTAGAAATTACTTTTACAAAATAAAAAGGAGGAAACTATTGAAAGTAAACTTGTGATGCTTGTGATGATAATAGATCATCAATTGTGTGTTTTAGAATGCTACTTAGCCTAGTTAAGTATTGTTTGGTGATTTTCTACTCCCTATGTATTTATAGACGCTAGTACCGACCAAGCTTTCGAGGAGGAGGAGTTCTACCAAGAAAAAGAAGAAGAAAACTTCAACCACTGCACCAACCAAGGCAAGCTAGTGTTAGCAAGCTAGAATTAAACTAGATGGTTTAGCAAAGATGCTTTAGGCATGCTTTGATCACACCCCTTCTAACTCCTAGTACCCCAAGTCTTACCTACAAGTTTTACCCCTCTTAGGTTATGCAAAGTTCTTACTTGTTTTGAAGGTAGCATAAAAAGTATAAAACTTGACCTACTTAGAAACCATTAGATGTCATTCTACGGCATGAGATTGATCCCATCTTTCCACCTTAGTGAACACTCTTAACCTAGTATTTTAGAATAGATCAAAAACTTGAGCTACTTTAGATGGGAACACTTAGTGAAAATGAATTGTGAAAACCTTGGAATGATGAGTCATTCTATTGAAATGTTTTGACATGTGTTGAGAGACACAACTGTTTGTGATGATGAAAATGAAGAGGCGTGAGCCTTAACCCTTTTATAAAACTGATGGTTGGATTCGGATGCGATACCATTCCAAATTTACCGTACAACCACACTACCTGAATTGGGTAAGGCTTAGCTAGAAGTTTATATGCATTAGTATTAGTTCCGTCACGGGAGAGGTTTGAGCTGAGGCTACCTCTCAATGTGTCCACCTATGCAGTGCCCAAGATGACTGATGGTCATGGTTGGGAGGCCATGCTCATAGGAGAGGTGCTTATACTAGGGTGTGTAAAGGGAAGGTTATATTTGATTATCTGCATACTAAGTATGATGATTCAGGGTTATCCCTGACAGATGTATCGAATCTTGTGGTGAAAGTGTACCACCTCTGCAGAGTGTCAAACTATTCGAATAGCCGCGTCCGCGGTTATGGACAGTTGGAATGGCCATACTGTTTCGTTGTCAGATGTTTTCTAAATAACTTGAAGTGAATGATGAACTTTTACTTGACCACAACATGGTTGTGTTGATGATAATAGTTTCCCATTTTAAGTGATTCTAGAACTTTACTTTAGCTTTCTTTGCTTCTGAACTCAGCTTAGGTTTCAAACTTAACATTATGGTTAAACTTAGAATTAGCACTTTAACTTAGAATTATAGTACCTGTTAATAGTAGTTTGCGAGTACTTGAAGAGTACTCATGGCTTTTGTCCCTGGCTATTATCATGGCCAGACTATGAAGGAGATTATCAAGATGATGGTCAGCAGGACGGCTATGATAACTAGGACTATCTGCCTTCGTCAGCATTGCCTGTGCCCTTGAAGATGGACCCCACTGCTACGCTATCTTTTATTTCCGCTGCTTGTTGTATTAAGCCTGGATCATGAGATCCTTATTTGTGTAAAACCTTATGTATGGTTTGTAATGGATGAGGTAAGGTGATATCCAATCCATTATGTCTCACAAAAATGGTAATCCTGGGATTGCGAGGTATGGCATAACGGGCATCTAGGATTAAAAATCCGGGTGTTGACAAGTTGGTATCAGAGGCATCCTGACCATAGGAGACCCTAGTTAGAATGGACGTCCAAACCAAAAACTTAGCTTCAAAACCAGAGTGAGTATTTATGAAAAACTATTTCCCCTCTTACCCTTGTGAACTCATTCTTTCTGAAAAATACATGTTCCTCAAAATTCTTACATTACTACTTAAAATTTGACACACTTGATCACTTCACTAACTTCCTCATCCTTAATTCTTGTAGATGGAGACTTAGTTCAGCAAGTTTTACCAGTTGGGAAACGGAGGTCTGCTGATCTTCGAGAGGGATCTGGATTCACTGTCGGAGTTACTGGGACACCCACATCCGGAGTTTCTTGGAGCTCAACTTCCAGGACCCCCAGGAGGAGACCTACAATGTCTAGTCACCGCGGATCTTCGGGGAAGCATCGAAGCACCAACTTCCTAGAGAATTCAGTTCTCCGTGAGAGAGAACAACTGGCTAGATGGATTAGCCAGGGCAATGCATGAAGCTCTCGCACGTCTATGTGCCCTCGGCGTCAACAAGATCCAAGGAACCCGTTTTGCCCACTATGCAAGACGTGACTTCATGGGAATGCCGATGGAGATGCCAAGTGATCCAGAGTTGAGGCGTCAAGTGGAGAACCTTGATTTCTTGCTTCATGACAGACAGCAGGAACTGGACAATGCCAGGGAGTTAGCCAACTAGAACCATGCCATTGCCGACTAGAAGGCCCAGACTTTCGCACTGCTCGCCCAAGATCATCAGTCTCTTTGTCGCCAGCGTGCAAAGAAGGATCGCACCATCTCCCGTCTTCGCAAGAAGGTGGCCAACCTCGAGAAGACCGTCAAGGAGCAGGAAGCTCAGCTTGCTGCCAAGGAAGAAGAAGATGAGGGTGAAGACATCCAGGGAGATATGGATTCTTACCTCAGCAACGATGATGACTTTCTAGAGGAGGATGGTGTGGACTTCTACACTGATGATGAAGACTCCGACTTCATCGACGATGAGTAGATGCACTAGAGCACTGTCGTAGCATGAGATGTATCATCTCATTGTATCGTAGCTTAAAGAATGGTTCTTCAAACCATCTGTTTTCCCCTTTTGCTTGTTGTGGTGTGTGTTGTATCGGGTGCTTGCTTGCATGAATGAAAAAGAAGTTAGTTGAAAAACCTGAGTCTAACTCAATGTTTTAGCTTTGAAAACCCAAAACCATGAACCTTAGACTTTCCCTCTTACCCCTATATCTATCTCAATCTTCAGATGACTCGTGGAAACCAAGGAGGGAGCAGCTCGTCACAGGACCCAATGCTGCAGATCTTGCAGAATCTCATCGCGGACCGTGAAGCAAGCAGGGCCGAACGTCAAGCCAACTTAGCAACATTGCAGCAGATCGCCCAAATGGCTCTCAACAACCAAGGACATGGAAATCAGGATCACCAAGGATCCAAACTTAAAAACTTTCAGAACATCAATCCCCCAATCTTTAACCAATCTGAAAACCCATTAGTTGCCGATGACTGGTTACAGACCATGGAAAACAACTTAGAGGTTGCCAGAGTTGATTTGAATGAGAAAGTTCTCTTTGCCACCCACTATCTGGCGGGAGATGAAAGAGCTTGGTGGAATAGCATCCGGAATATGAACCATGGCCAGGTGATGACCTGGGAAGCATTCAAGGTCAAGTTCAGCCGCACCCACGTGTCGCAAGGTCTTGTCAACAGGATGAGAGATGAATTCCGCGAATTGAAGCAAGGAAGAATGACTATGGTAGAGTACCGTGACAGATTCTTGTCACTTGCCAGATATGCACCGGATGAGATCAACACGGAGGCCAAGAAGAAGGAGAGATTCTTAAACGGACTGCATGATTAGATGGAGACTGTCCTCGTCAACATCCATTTTGATGATCTCGAAGAGCTAGTCGACTCTGCCATTCAGATGGAAGGGAAGATTAACCAGGAAAACGACAACCGCAAGCGTCGTATGATGCAGCAGTCTGGATCCAGTAGTCACCATAAGTACCGTCCCAACCCTTCACCAGGATATGCACCAAGGAACAACCGACCCCCAAATTCTCGCCCAAGCTACCCCAACCGTAGCGGAGGCAATGTGAAGTCCGGAGGAAACAATCACAACTCCGGCAATGCCAACAATTTCAACCGTGCCCCTCCCAAGAGCAACAACAACAACACTACACCCAGAACTGGCAGCAATGCTGTACCTATCGCAGTCAAGGACAAGTCCCAGATCACTTGTTTCGAGTGTGGAGTGAAGGGTCACTACTCCAATGAGTGTCCCAAGAAGACTGCCGCCAATGCCCCTGTGAATGCCCCAGCTCTGCAGCAGCGTCGTGTTCAACCAGGAAGGAGATTTGCCCCAGGGAACCCGCACAACCGCAACGGTCGTCTCTTCCACATGAACGCACAAGAAGCCCAGGAAGCGCCAGATGTAGTGTTGGGTATGTTTTCTGTCAACTCAGTTTTAGCAAGAGTATTGTTTGATTCTGGAGCATCGCATTCATTTGTCACCAAAGAATTTGTATGCACTAGTAAGATTCGCCCAACCAACCTGAAGCATGGCATGATAGTTCAAATCCCCGGTTCAACAACAAAAGCTAGAAAAATTTGCAAAGTGTACCTATCAGAATACATGAGATAGATTTTTATGCCAACCTAATTGTACATGGAACCAAAGGATTGGAAGTAGTACTAAGTATGGACTGGATGTCAAGGCATAAAGGACTGATAGACTATGCTAAGAAATCCATCACCATGACTAGTAGTTCTGGAGTAACAGTAGAGCATATCTCTGAAACCTTACCCCGTCAATTCAAGTGCAACAAGAGTGTAGCCCTGCCCACCATTGACCAAGTCAGAGTAGTCTGTGAATACCCCGACGTATTCCCAGATGAATTGCCAAGTATGCCCCCGGATAGGGATATTGAGTTCATTATCGAACTAATCCCCGGAACCGGACCTATAGCCCAGAGACCCTATACCATGAACCCCTCAGAGTTAGTGGAACTGAAGAAGCAGTTGGATGCCATGTTAGCAACAGGCTTGATTCAGCCAAGCGCATCGCCATGGAGATCACCAGTGTTATTCATCGACAAGAAAGATGGAGGCAATCGTCTGTGTACAGATTACAGAAAGTTGAATGACGTCACCATCAAGAACAAGTACCCTTTGCCAAAGATAGAGGATCAATTTGATCTGTTGACTAGAGCTCAGGTATTCTCAAAGATTGATCTTAGGACTGGTTATCACCAACTTAAGATTCGTGCAACGGATATTCCGAAGACCGCCTTTACTACTCTCTATGGTTTATATGAGTATACGGTTATGTATTTTGGATTAACCAATGCCCCTGCTTATTTCATGAATCTCATGAATAAGATCTTTATGAATTTCCTAGATAAGTTTGTAGTTGTGTTTATCGACGACATCCTTATCTACTCCAAGTCAGAAGAAGAGCATGAGCAACATCTGAGAATCATCCTAGAAACCCTGAGAGAGCATCAGTTATATGCCAAGTTCAGCAAGTGTGAGTTTTGGCTGAAAGAAGTAGGATTCCTAGGACATATTGTTTCTGCCGGAGGAGTCTCTGTTGATCCCACCAAGATCAAAGATGTCGAAGAATGGGAAGCCCCAACCAATCAAACCCAAGTTCGTTCATTTCTCGGATTAGCGGGATATTACCGCAAGTTCGTAGAAGGATTCTCGAGCATAGCCGGACCAATGACCCAATTGTTGAAGAAGGACAAGAAGTTTGAATGGACAGACAAGTGTGAGGCCAGTTTCCAGGAGCTGAAGAAGAGATTGATATCAGCCCCAAATTTGATCATGCGAGACATCAAGAAACCGTTTGATGTGTATTGTGATGCATCCAAGATTGGCCTAGGATGTGTATTGATGCAAGAAGGCAAAGTCATCGCATATCTGTCTCGACAATTGAAGCAACATGAGCAGAACTATCCGACCCATGATCTTGAGCTAGCAGCCGTGGTTCTAGCGTTGAAGACATGGTGTCATTATTTGATGGGTAATCGTTGTGAGATTTACTCAGATCATAAGAGCTTGAAGTATATCTTCACTCAGAAGGAGCCGAATATGAGGCAAAGAAGATGGATAGAGTTAATCAAGGATTATGACCTTGACATTCACTATCACCCCGGCAAAGCCAATGTGGTAGAGGATGCTCTTAGCAGATTGCCGTGTAGGCTTAACACCATGATCAAAGAGAAGCAAACAAGTTTGTATGAGGAGTTGGAGCAGTTTAGGACTGAGTTAGTTAGCAAAGGATTCCTAGCTAGCATTAAACTTCAACCCACTTTGTTTAGCCAAATCAAGGAAGCCCAGAAAGGAAATGAAAGTATCGACGGAATCAAACATCGTATTGGTATAGGAAAGGTACCTGGATTCACCGAAGACGAAGAAGGAGTACTATGGTACAAAGGACGTATCTGTGTGCCAACAGATTCGGAGCTGAAGGAAATTATCATGAAGGAAGATCATGATACTCTTTATTCTATCCACCCCAGAGGAACAAAGATGTATCATGATTTGAAAGAGCAATTTTGGTGGCACAAGATGAAAAGAGAGATCGGAAGCTACATCACCAAATGTGACATCTGTCAAAGAGTTAAAGCAGAGCATCAGAGACCTGCAGGACTATTGGGACCATTGCAGATTCCGGAATGGAAATGGGATTCCGTCTGAACAGACTTTATCACCGGTTTACCTACTTCTTGTAGGGGAAATGACTCAATCTGGGTCATAGTTGATCGACTGTCCAAGGTAGCCCACTTTATACCTGTCAAGACAACCTACCAGAGTGCAAAACTAGCATAGCTGTATATTGCTAGGATTGTTAGTCTGCATGGAACCCCCAAGACCATCGTCTCAGATCGAGGAACCCAATTTACTTCAAGATTTTGGCAGAAAGTTCAGGAAGGTTTAGGAACCAAGTTGAACTTCAGTACCGCTTATCACCTGCAAACAGATGGACAGAATGAGAGAGTCAATCAGATCTTAGAGGATATGCTTAGAGCTTGTGTGCTGGAATACGGATCAAAATGGGAAGACTGCCTGCCTTTCGTAGAATTCTCATATAACAATAGTTATCAGGATAGTTTGCAGATGGCACCAGTTGAATTCCTATACGGAAGAAAGTGTCGTACCCCTTTGAATTGGTCGCAAGTAGGAGAGAGTCAGATCTTTGGACCCGACATTCTCCGAGAAGCAGAAGAGAAAGTTCACAAAGTCCGTGAGCACTTCAAGACCACCCAATCTAGACATAAGAGTTATGCTGACAAAAGAAGGAGAGACCTGACTTTCAATGTGGGAGATTTCGTATATCTCAAGGTTTCACCATTGAAGGGAACTCAATGCTTTAGTCTAAAGGGAAAGTTAGCTCCCAGATATATCGGACCTTTCAAGATTCTGAACCGCCGAGGAGAAGTATCGTATCAACTGGAACTGCCTGAAGAGATGTCAGCCATCCACAATGTGTTCCATATCTCGTTACTTCGCAAATTCTTGGAAGTGCCTAAGAAGACTGAAGTTTTCAAGAATATCGATCACAGAGCTGTGGAAATCAACAATGACCTGACCTATCGGGAAGTACCCATTCGTATCTTAGAAGAAGCCTACAGAACCACTACGACTAGGAGTATCAAGTTTCTCAAGATTCAGTGGAGCAACCATACCGAGGAGGAAGCCACATGGGAGCGCGAAGATTACATTAGGACAAAGTTCCCAGATCTCTTTAGTTCCTAGTTTTCTTTGTAAATCTCGGGACGAGATTTTGTTTAAGGGGGGAAGGTTTGTAACATCCCAAAACTTTAATCCAAGGTTATCAAGATCAAATCATCCAAAAATAGGGTTAACAAAAACTTTTCCAAATTTAAAATGAAAGCATTCATATGTGTATGCATTTAAAATAGGAGTTGTTTGAATTTCCATGATTGATTGATCCAATGCTTGTAAAATGTTTCTTAGGTGATTTAAACATCATCTACATCATTCCCAAACTTTTCTTAAAGAAAATCAAATCAAAAAGAATTAAAAAGAAGGAATGGTCATTTTGGCAAATTTAACTCTCATTCCTACTTTGGCTATTCCTAGTACTCAATTCTTAACAGAAACAATTCTTGATCTTTGCACCCCTTGCTAGTACACATAATGAGGTACCAAGGCCCACCTTTTGATCTGCTAAAAACATTTTGTTAACTATTTTAAATGACAGTTTAAAATTGAATCTAATGCATATGCATAGATCACCCCTATTTCAAAAACCTTCTATTTGAGCTCCATTTTTAAAACCCTAGCAACCAGAGACTACCCATCACTAGTGGAGATCACTCAAAAATTTTGAAACCAAAATTCAAAACTTTCTTTCATGCGGCCATTTCATCAAACACTTGGCATGCATATTATCACCTCTAATCCTAGCTCACTATTCTGCACAGGGTTTTGCCCCCATTTGATCTCCATTTATCTCCTCTGTCCCCTCCTAGTCTAACCAAACCCTTAACACCACTCTCCCTTGTCCCTAAACCTTTTGCCATGACAACCCGAGGACATGCTCGCCGGCCAAACCTTGCCCCGCTGCAGCAGACCACTCCCCCTTCCCTCGCCATGTCTAGGAGGTAGCCAGGAGCTCACCGCCACCCCCTGTCCCTTGCCTGAGCCCAGAGCAGCAGTGGACCACCGAGCACAAACCGTGCCCAGTGCCACCGCACCATGCTAGTGCCGACCCCACAGCGCGCTCTCTCCCTGCTCGCACAGACCACCCCTTGGCACCAGCCCACGCCTGCCACTCCACCTCGACCTGGCGAACACCCCAGACATCCCTGTTTGCCGCCCAAAGCCTCACAGCCACCGCTCGCCATGGACACCGCCGCATCTGCCTCTCAGAGCGCCACCTTGCCTAGACCGCGTGCCACCGCCCCTACGGCCGCATTCCATCCTAGAGCACCGCCAGGGAACCGCCCATCGACCTCCATCCACAGCCATGCCGATAGCCAGCCGTAGCCATGTCGCCACCGTCGTCTGCCCATCCTGCTCGGTCTCACCATCGGGCCTATAAAAGGAGCCCTCCCCAGCCTCTTTTCTCCACACCATTCCACTCCCCTCACCTATCTAAACCTTCCCCACCTCTAGCTGGAGAAAGTGGAGCAGCCGCTCGCCAGAATTGGAGCCGGAGCAGCCGCGACAAGAGGAGAAGGGCGCCGTTGATTTCGACCACCCCAAGCTCCGCCGCAACCGCGCCTCGCCTCGTCGTCGTCTTCCACGTCGTTTGCCCGCCTCGCCGACCCTGCTGGAGCCCTGGTACACCCCCAGTAGACCCCCACCGAGTCGGTAGGGTTTGAGCTCGCCGGCGACCTGTTCGTCGTTGACGACGACCCTCAGCCGTTGAACTCGCTTCTAATCCTACGGCCCATAGCGCGCGTACCGTTTCGCGTTTTAAGTGCCGCTGACACGCAGGACCCCCCTGTCAGCTGAGCCCCGCGCCGCGGAGCGCCACTGGGCCGGCCCATTCCTTTTCCCGTGCTAGCCCATAGATTCAAATCTGGATTTTTCCTTTTTAGTTAAATCTAGTTTCTTTCCACTATTTCAAAAATCATTTCATAGAGGTTTAGAAATCCAAATTTCATGAAACCAATTTTGTCTGAAAGGTATTAAAATGATCTATCCAAGACCGTTGGATTTAATTAAATTAGAGTTATAGATCTCTCCTAGTAAAAATAACAAAATAGAAGCTTTTACAACTTGCACCATTTTTATAAAATCAACCAAGTTAGCTTTTGAGTTGATTCCAACTCTCAAAAATCACATTTCATCATATCTATCTAAATATGTAATAATGTTAAGGTTGACATGCAGTGACTTTGGACTAGTACCAAAATAATGCTATATAGGTATTTCTAGTCACTTTAAATCATTAAATAATAAACTTAAACTAAAGTAATATGATCCAACCTTTAAATCTCATTCCCACATGTTAGAATATGTGGTGAGGACATGTGTCCACATGATCCAATATTTTGGTGGTGAATATTAAATTTTAATTAATATTTCAATGAGTAGAAATTACTCTTCTAAAATAAAAAGGAGGAAACTATTGAAAGTAAACTTGTGATGCTTGTGATGATAATAGATCATCAATTGTGTGTTTTAGAATGCTACTTAGCGTAGTTAAGTATTGTTTGGTGACTGTCTACTCCCTATGTATTTATAGACGCTAGTACCGACCAAGCTTTCGAGGAGGAGGAGTTCTACCAAGAAGAAGAAGAAAACTTCAACCACTACACCAACCAAGGCAAGCTATTGTTAGCAAGCTAGAATTAAACTAGATGGTTTAGCAAAGATGCTTTAGGCATGCTTTGATCACACCCCTTCTAACTCCTAGTACCCCAAGTCTTACCTATAAGTTTTACCCCTCTTAGGTTATGCAAAGTTCTTACTTGTTTTGAAGGTAGCATAAAAAGTATAAAACTTGACCTACTTAGAAACCTTTAGATGTCATTCTATGGCATGAGATTGATCCCATCTTTCCACCTTAGTGAACACCCTTAACCTAGTATTTTAGAATAGATCAAAAACTTGAGCTACTTTAGATGGGAACACTTAGTGAAAAGGAATTGTGAAAACCTTGGAATGATGAGTCATTCTATTGAAATGTTTTGACATGAGTTGAGAGACACAACTGTTTGGGATGATGAAAATGATGAGGCATGAGCCTTAACCCTTTTATAAAACTGATGGTTGGATTCGGATGCGATACCATTCCAAATTTACCGTACAACCACACTACCTGAATTGGGTAAGGCTTAGCTGGAAGTTTATATGCATTAGTATTAGTTCCCTCACGGGAGAGGTTTGAGCTGAGGCTACCTCTCAGTGTGTCCACCTATGCAGTGCCCAAGATGACTGATGGTCATGGTTGGGAGGCCATGCTCATAGGAGAGGTGCTTATACTAGGGTGTGTAAAGGGAAGGTTATGTTTGATTATCTGCATACTAAGTATGATGATTCAGGGTTATCCCTGACAGATGTATCGAATCTTGTGGTGAAAGTGTACCACCTCTGCAGAGTGTCAAACTATTCGAATAGCCGCGTCCGTGGTTATGGACAGTTGGAATGGCCATACTGTTTCGTTGTCAGATGTTTTCTAAATAACTTGAAATGAATGATGAACTTTGACTTGACCACAACAGGGTTGTGTTGATGATAATAGTTTCCCATTTTAAGTGATTCTAGAACTTTACTTTAGCTTTCTTTGCTTCTGAACTCATCTTAGGTTTCAAACTTAACATTATGGTTAAACTTAGAATTAGCACTTTAACTTAGAATTATAGTACCTGTTAATAGTAGTTTGCGAGTACTTGAAGAGTACTCATGGTTTTTGTCCCTGGCTATTATCATGGACAGACTATGAAGGAGATTATCAAGATGATGGTCAGCAGGACGGCTACGATAACTAGGACTATCTGCCTTCATCAGCATTGCCTGTGCCCTTGAAGATGGACCCCACTTCTACGATATCTTTTATTTCCGCCGCTTGTTGTATTAAGACTAGATCATGGGATCCTTATTTGTGTAAAACCTTATGTATGGTTTGTAATGAATGAGGTATGGTGATATCCAATCCGTTATGTCCCGCAAAAATGGTAATCCTGGGATTGCGAGGTATGGCATAACGGGCATCTGGGATTAAAAATCTAGGTGTTGACACTGTCGCCCTTTGCCGGATTTGTCCTCCGTCGATGGCCAACTACCCTCTGTGCTTCTCCTGGTAGCCTACGTCGCTGGAATCGGCCTCCACGAGCCATTTCCTCGGCCACAAATGCGTCGCTGAGCTTTGCCAGATTTGATGCACCGTAGCCAGGATTCGTCGGGATACGATCGTATCCTCGAGGCCAAGCACCTTCCGGCATGACTACACGTTGTTGCAACTCCCCGACCGAGCTCACAGGAGCACCGCCACGAGCACCCGCGCCGCCACTTGCTCCGGATCTGGCAACCACACCAGCACCAGCAGCCGCACCGGCGCTGGCCCTTGGACCCGCACTGGCACCTTCCCATACTGGCTTCGCCGGAACAAGGTGAGGAAGAGATAAGCTCTAGGGTTCTATGTAGCATTTTTGTTTAAAGCTCGTCAATTTTCTAATCTAGATTATTCTTCATAGCAAGGTGAAGAAGAGAGAAGCTCCATGGTCCAAGGATGACGAGAATGATTTGTACTTTGCTTGGTGATACATTGCAAATGTATCTATAATTTTTGATGTTCCATGCTAGGTTTTATCTACTTTCTTGTGTTTTGTCCACACTTTGGAGTACTTTTCGTATGATTTCTTGGACTAACCTATTAACAAGAGCCACAGTGCCAGCTGCCTGTTTTCTGCTGTTTTTGGTTCCAGGAAGTCAGAAAATGAATATTCTCGGAATTGGACGGGACAAAAGCCAAAGTTATTATTTTACCGGGGGACACTTGGAGCCAGAATACGAGACGGAGAAGGGACAGAGGGTGGCCACACCACCTGGTGGAGCGGGCCAGGCCAGGCCGCGCCAGGGGGTGGTGTGGGCCCCTCCGGCACACCCTCGGTCTCCCCTCTCGCCTATAGGAGCCTCCCGATGCATAAACCCTAAATCGTCAAGCCTCTAGCCACGAAAAGTTCCGCAGTGCCGCCGCCATCGAAGGGGAGATTTGGGGGACAGAAAGTCTCTCTTTCGGCACCCTGTCGGGATGGGGAAGTGCCCCCGGATCCATCTCCATCGATCTCCACCACCATCTCCATCACCATTGCTGATTCCCATGATGATGAGGGAGTAGTTCTCTCTCGAGGTTAAGGGTTCTACCGGTAGATATGTGTTCATCTCTCTCTCTATGCATGATCATATTAAGATCACGAGCTTGTAATCTATAGATCTACCTTGCTACTCAAGTGCTTTAATAGATCTCTGCTCTCCCCATGTGTGTGAAAGTGACAGCGTGCACACCATGGTGGCACTTAGGCTAGAGATTACAAATACTTGTTATGAGTTAAATTTGTAGTTGGATGTTTCTATGAAATTGTGGTGTTTGTTGGAACCATCTAGAGCTCAAGGTGACAGTGTGGGGTTATCTAGATGGGAAAGTCTTACTTTGAGGTGTCCAACCAGAGAGTAGTTCATAGTAGTATCATGAAGATAATATATTTATATGAGAGTGTTCACTAGCGAAAGTATGATCCCTAGGCCTTGTTTCTAAGCATTGAAACACCATTTGCAACTAGATTTGTTACATGTTTGCTTGTTTCCATCTTTATTTCAGTGTGCCTTTAGTCTATTCCATGCCATCAAAGTATTTTCTAGCACCGTTATCTTATATCCATACCAATTGTATTTCACTATCTCTTCGCCGAACTAGTGCACCTATACACCTGACAAGTGTATTGGGTGTGTTGGGGACACAAGAGACTTCTTGTATCTTGATTGCAGGATTGCTTGAGAGGGGATACCTTTGACCACTTCCTCCCTGAGTTCGATAAACCTTGGGTGATCCACTTAAGGGAAAACTTGCTGCTGTTCTACAAACCTCTGCACTTGGAGGCCCAACAACTGTCTACAAGAATAGAAGGTGTAGACATCACTTGGCATTATGAAACAATGGTTGGAGCCGACCAACCTTTCCAACAATTTTGGGAAGAAATACATGCTAATTTCGATGAAAGAACTAGTGGAGATGCAAGGTCATTAGTATCGATTATGAATAGGTGGACTTTGCTAGTAATGCACTCCAATACAGGAAATCTATGAATAAATGGAGCGTGTAAGTATGAATAATGGTATATGAACATTGAGCTTCTCTCTTTTTCATCTTGTTAAGTATGAGCTGATGTGAGATTTTAGCAAATTAGGATGATGTTATCACTATGTATGACTAATTTATCGATATATATATATATATGAACTATGAATCTTTATGTGACATGTTTCCATGTATTCATGCACTCAAATTTGCAAACTTTGTTCAAACAAAAATTTACTCTAAATTATTGGGGATTGGTTCCACGGCAAAATTTAGAGGAGTATATTTGGTCCTCTTAAGGATAGGGAGCCTTTTTCTCCTCTAAATTTTTGGGGATGGGTTAGAGATGCTCTTAACACGTTATCTAAGAGGTTGGACCCACTGTTTTGCTTCTAGCATAATATTCAAAAATTTAAATAATTGACAACAAATATATCACCAAAAAATCCTTTTGCCACACAGGCAACACTGATCTTTTTTAGAAAAATCAAAATATTTTGTCTTTCAAAAATCATACAAATTATATATAATGAAACATGTTTTGTAGAAAAAGTCTACTGGTATGTAGAATGCATGTGTATGTATCCTTGTCATTTTTCATATTTTTAAAGTATAGTTACAAGTAGAATTATAGTAAAAATTGCATCCTCCACAATTTATTTTACCAACATGTGAACAAGTTAAGCAGTTCATTTGGGCTAGGTGCAACAAATTAAGCCACAAACTGTGCTAGATGCATAAAAATAAATTGTTTCTATGTTTTGTGCAACAAATGCCACAAATGTTGGTGTTAGCTGCAATTTTCTCGTATGGATGCGATCAAACTAGTTATGTGTGGATGCACCAATATGTACTAGTATGATACAGTACATTATGTTAGAAGTGTTGATGTCCTGGATCATTGATCATAAGGTTCAGATTCTCAAAACAATGCCTTAACCCTTTATTGCACACCATATTCATTAGCATCATGTGATAAATGGAACTACATTTTTTAATTGGAGATCAACATTTTCTTTCGCGTCTAAATGGATTGATGAGTAGAGGGAGTACGACCCGCAAAAAAAGACCTTATACAATTTTTCTGTTTTATTACTAGGACTAGTCACATTCAAAATCATACTCGAGCGGAAAATATTCCCACCGCCCCCGTAATATTTTTGAATCCGAGACCATGGTATCCAATTTTCTACCCCTCCATCTAGAAAAAGGATACTTTGAGCAAGATCCCGGATGATTAGTTGATGTGACCAGGCCTTGGATTCATGAACAGAAGGAAGTACGGTCTACGAGCAGTTATTACTTGGACTATAAACAAATTCAAATTCTGAATCGAGAGGAAAAAGCTCCCACCTACACCAAAATATTTGGGCGCCATGTTTAATCTTTCGAATACTATGAAATTTCATTTGACCTATCATACTGATGACCAATGGCAATTGTGAAATTGCTAGTTTAGTTCGTGGGATTCACTCGTAATGTTTTTACTAGGAATATAGACAAATTCAAAATCTAAATCGAGGGTAAAAACCTACAGGCCAAACCATTTCGCAGATAGAGTCAAGATTATTTTTTCTATACAAATATGGTTGTTATTGATGATCAGTTGATGTGACCATTTTGTTTATTCCTAAACAGAGGGAGTACCATTTTTCCAATTATTACTTGTACACTAGCCAAATTCAAAATCTCAGTTGAGCGGCAAAATTTACCAATGTTCTACGCAATTATGTAATGGATGATTAGTTGATGTGACTCCCGACCTTCAATTCCTGACCAGATAGCGTACTAGTTTACAAGTATCTTTTTCTATTATTATTTTGTCGCTAGCAAAATTCAAAATCGTAAAATCGAGCGGCAAAATCAACACCTATTCATATGCATTTTGCGCCCATCCGTTTCAAACATTTTCAAGCAAAACTCCCACCGGTGGAGTACCATTTTTCTAGTATTACTTGGACTCTTGCCAAATTCAAAATCTCAATCAAGCGGCAAAATCACACACTGACCTTGAAGCATTCCTCGCCCCACCGTTTCAAAAACTTTGAGGCAAAATCTCCCATCGTGGAGTACCATTTTTCTATTATTATTGTTTTTTCCAGTAGCCAAATTCAAAATCTCAATCAAGCGGAAAAATCACACACCAATATTAAAGCATTTCTCGCCCCACCATTCCAAAAACTTTGAGGCAAAATCTCCCAATATGCAGTACCATTTTTCTATTATTATTATATGCCCGGTAGACAAATTCAAAATCTTAATCGAGCGCAAAATTAGACACCGACCTTGAAGCATTTCCCACCCACCATTTGAAAAACTTTGAGGCAAATCTCCCACTGCGGAGTACCATTTTTCTATTATTATTCTTTCTCCGGTAGCCAAATTCAAAATCTCTGCCGAACGGCAAAATCACACACTAACCTTGAAGCATTTCTCGCCCCGCCATTTCAAGAACTTTGAGGCAAAATCTCCCACCAGGGAGTACCATTTTTATATTATTATTATTTGTCCGGTAGCCAAATTCAAATCTTAATCGACCGACAAAATCACACACCGACCTTGAAACATTTCCCACCCCACCGTTTCAAAAACTTTGAGGCAAAATATCCCACCGGGGAGTACCATTTTTCTATTATTAGCCAAATTCAAAATCTCAACGGAGCGACTAATTTAGACACCAATTTTGAAGCTTTTCATCCCCTCCATTTCAAAAACTTTTGACTTTCAAATTCTCATTCTACCCATTGTTTAGACTCCCTATGGGGACGCTAAAGTCGGTAGCTTGGGGGCACGATTGTAATTATTATATGTTCACCTCCATAGTCCTGATCCGCGCAGTTTTTCTCGCTGGCCCTCCCAAAATCCTAGGCTTCTCTCCCACGCCCTCACCTCCATGACCAATGCATGCACCGCCCGACGACAATTCCACGGTGGCCGGAGCCGCTTGAGTTGTGGTCCGGTGCACCACCCCACCGGATATAGTTCACCGGGTCTCTCTACAACTCCACCGGAGCTGTGGTCTTGCTGATCGCGCCTATGGTATCATCGACCGGCCATGCTCTACTTACCCACTGCCGAAAGCTACCCAACCGTACTGGAGCCGCTTCACCATTGTTTTCTAGACGGGATCTAGTTAAACAAGTTCCATATCCACCGCTCTAGTCTCTAGACCAGCTACACAGGCGTCATCGTTGACTGCACCGGCATCGACCACCCAAGATCTGCTTCCTCGACACCAACAGCCACCGCAACCGCAGCACCCTCATTCACCTAGACGTTACCCACACGGTACCGATGATGCTTAGACGCCTCTCCGACCAAGGTAACAGAATCACCAACCTGTTTTTGTTTTATCAGTAGTATAGAAGGTTCTAGCCTGTTGTAGTGAGCTGCATTTTTTAATCATGCTAGTACATATAAGTCACTGGGCATGCCTATTCTTCGTGCTCATACATACAAGGTCATTAGACATGTTGGTTTGCATTCGCTGCTCTACAAATTACAAGTCATGCACATGTCTATTATTTTGTCGTGCACATGTTCTTAGCTACTCCGTACAATAGTAATTGCCTACTATTGTGTAGTTCTTGCAAAATGTAATGTCAGTGGAAAATATTAGTGTGGATTCCTTGCTGCATAGTTACTGAATCTATCTAGTTATTTTTGAGCTAAGTTCCTGTTATTATTTCCTCCCTGGCATCGTTCTGCTATCCTACAGTACCCGTTCAAACTCTTCATACTAGTTTGATTATAATTTTGTTGTTGCCATCTGTTTCTTCAAAAGCTACAACACTGACTATTTTCTTTTTCTTTGCGTAGAGCTCAAAAAGGGATCATTGAACATGCTGGTTTGCACAGCCTCTTCTACAGGTTCACTAGCAATGCCATTATATATTCCATATATGGTGCTGGTTTGTCCTAAGTAATGGCATAAATGTCCCTTACTATGTAGTTCACTCGTGGTTTGCATTCCTGCTCTAGAAGTTCTCTTATGATGCCATTATAATTTATATCTAGTTGATTCTTAGCTATGACAGTAACTGCATGCCATTGTGTATCTCACCGCAAATTCTGAGTCACCCAATGTCTCTTGAATTCTAGGAGATACCACTGCTTCCATATATATTTTCTGAAACGACCTGGCTAGCTTATATTTGCTCAAATTCTAAGGAACACTTTGTTTGATTGCTCATTTCATTGTAGGCACACTTGTCTAATGCTTGTTTGTCCTGATATACAGGTTCACAAGTGACGTCATTATATCTCGTATCTGGTTTTGGTTCATCCTAAGCAATGACATAACTATCCTCTACTATATAATTCATTCGTGGTTTACATTCCTGCTCTACAAGTTCTCATATGATGCGGTAATAATTTCTATCTAGTTCATTCTTATCTATGACAGTAACTACATGCCATTGTGTAGCTCAGCGCAAATTTCGAGTCACTCAACGTCTCTTGCATTCTAGGGTGTACAACTGCTTCCATATATATTTGTTGAATTGACCTAGCTAGTTTATATTTGCTGAAATTCTAAGCCACGCCCACACACATTTTGTGATTGCTCATTTCACGGTAGGCACACTTGCTTACTGTGTGCTTGTTTGTCCTGTTTGTCTGACGTGTTGGTCAATAATTGAAGCATTGACCAGTAGTAAACTCTAGTTCATAACTCATATCAAATCAGTCAAATGAGTAGATTGTCTTGTTTGATGTATTAACTTGTTATTACTTAGTTTTAGACTGCAATTATTGCTATCGCCACCAAAGAGGGGCTGCAAGATCATGTATCCTCCAATGTAGCTATCACACTCAAAGGAAGATGCAGGTGATAGATTGAGAAAGCAAATTGAGGACTCTCCTATAAACTCAATTGTCAACTGAAATGCCGAATTTTCTTTCCCTTGAGTTGATAATATGTAATAATTTTAGGAAGTTTGCAGCTGATGTAATATCTAGATAACTCTTGCATTTAGTTGACACCATCCATACATGGCAGTAGGCGGTACCATAACTATGCCAGCCAGGTCGATTAGGGAACAGTATCGGGCTTTATTGTTGGCCCGTCTTGTATTCGGTCGTTGAAGAACAGTAAAAGATGCTCTCTAATTACTAACTTTTTATGATATTAGCATGGGAATCAACTGTAAAAGACAGTAAACATAATGGGCTAACCCACATGTGGGAACTAGTAACCGTAATAGGCGGTAACAGTAACAGGCCAAAACAGTAGCAAACCAGGCAGCATCATGCCAGAATAGTAACAGGACACAACAGTAAAAGGCAAGAATCTGTAAAAGGCAAGAATAGTAACAGACCAAAGAATTAATGGGCCAGAACAGTAGCAGGACACAATAGAAAAGAGCCATAATAGTACAAGGCCAGAACAGTAACGAGCTAGAATAGTAATCGGCCAAGAAATTACCAGACAGGAACAGTAATAGGTTGATAAAATTAGCAGTCCAGAACAATAACATGCCACCTGTGGGCCTAAACACTTGACGACCGGTACAGTAAAAGGCCAGCACAATAACGAACCTTCTCAAAGAAGGGTCGTTAGTAGGTGGCCCATGACGGGCTATGAGAATAATGATGGTCCGACTGCAGGCCTTAATAGTATCGGACCGACTTGGCGTAGGCTGCTAATGGGCTACATATAGTTGGACCAACTTGGGCCTTCTGTAGGCCGAAATAGTTTGCGGGCCATGGCTAGCTGCATTAATGGGCCCATTTCAAGCAGTGTAGGACGAAACAATAATGGGCCGTCTCCTTATTGGGCTCTCCTCATGGGCCGGCCCACTTAATAATTAGCAGGCCTTCACTGGGCCTGGCTTCTACCATGCTTTTTGTGACTGTTAATGACGGTAACCGGCCGTTAACGCAGCTACCACGTGGCTGTTTGGATGACGTCAGCAGTCAACATGGTTGGCGAACAGGTCTACGATGGACCAAGTTTTTGTGGCTGAAGGGTGTGATCCGCCACGGTAAAAAAATTCGTGGTTGATTCATTTGTGATGGGGCTTTTACGACGAAGCCCATCCATCATAGAAGACTTTTTAACCACGAAAAACGGGCCTTCAACCACGAAAATCGTCCGTTGTAAAAGCCAACTTTTCTTGTATTGCTCCTCTGTCGGCTACCCAAGGCTCTCCATCGGTTGATGCTATGGTGATGTCACCCTGGAGGTTCAACAATGGCCAACCGTTTGGGTCCCACTCGGCCATCTGGATGCTGAGGTGGCCCTAGTTCCCGTTGTCAGCCTTAGTGGCCAGAGTAGCCCTAGTGTAAAATGTATTTTCCAGTTTTCTATTTAATTTCATAAAATGTTGTCATATTGTAAAAATCATATCTTTTATTATATTAATCATAAAAATATGTATAATATATCAAAATGTTCAAAAAAATGAGAGATATTTATTAAAAATACAATCATGCATTTTTAACAACTTATAACCTTGTTTTATTAGGATAACTAAATGAACCCTTTATGGAAGTATGGGGTTAATCACAAATGACATGCAAGGTATTTGGACCCCGTTCAAATTGATGTTCATATATCCTAGGACTAAATTTCAATATATTTAATATGTCATGCCATACATTGTGCGCATTGCGTTGATGCATGTGTTGAATGTTATTCCCTTCCATTCCAATCTGCTTCTTCCCGATAGAACTCGGAGTGGATGTCAGCGACAAATCTAAGATCGAAGGTCAAGATCAACACCATGGAAGAGCAATACTTGAGCATCGACTTAGAAGTCAAGCAGAGAACCCTAAAAATATGTTGGGTATAAATGAACAAGGCAAGCATAGCCCCACCATATATATCGATCCGATAATTGCAAAGTACTTCAATTCTTGTCATACTACATACGATTCCAAAAAATATCGATAGATAGAGTTAATCATATATGGTGCATGTTCCCCATTGTCACCTATATTCCATGATCCACTCCTCCTAGCATAACTAGGGTTTGGCTTGTGAGCATTGCCAGAGTTGTTATATATGTTGTGCTTATCCATGCTTGGTGGCTGTTGTTGGTCCATCTGGTTGATGAATCAGAGATGTGAATGAACCTAATATGAAAGGATGGCGTGGTATTATCAGAGATGTAAGTTGAAAATGCTAAGGCTTGTATGAGAGGCCATGTTGGATTTTTGTTTTTGTAGTCCCATACTTGCCACCACTAAGACATGAGTTCTTGCCTCTTGAACAAAGATGAGCATACAACCACACGGGGGGCTGGAAACCGCCTCTACCAACTAACATGCCTAGTAGATTCCATGAGTCATATAGTTTGGGCATTCCATTTGGCATACACTTTGATGTTCTAATAAAGGTAGTGAATGAGGTGCATCATAATAGGTAGGGCATGTCCGGGAACAAGAAAGGCATAGCCTTCATAATCTAGATCCCTACACACAACTCTAGGGTTCGACTTTGGGACTCAACCTATTACAACGACATCTCCTTAGGGCGTGACTCATGGTATCAACAAAATAAAGGTAATGGTCATGGTCAACCACCCTCTACCTCCCTTCTAAAGAAAAGGTCTAACATTATGGCACTTAGAGTCGGTTGGTACGTGTGGGTAAAGTTGTACACCCTTGTAGGGTTAAATATTTTTGAGAAGTCATGTCCACGGTTATGGATGACTTTAGAACGGACATGATGATCACAAAGAACTTAAACCTAGTCATAAAACTTGGTAAGTAAGGTGTGCGTAAGGATGCTTCCTTTGGGATCGAGGGGGTGATCCTAGTTGGTAGGTTCAACTCATAAAGATTCAGTGGATATAAAAATATGATCAAAGCTAGATATATTGCTATCTTATCCCATTTTTAAATGTTCTAATTAGTCGAGCTTCTATTCCTTCCTGTTCTATAACCAAAGTTAGCTTTATGCAAATTAACCCCATCGGACATAATTCTTGCGGAGTACACCATGTACTCAACCTTGATTTGTTGATACTTTTTTGCAACAGAGTAAGTCTTACCATAGAAGATGAGTTCGTTACAGCATCGACATCGACGAGGAGCTTGGGGTTCCTAGGTGGCAGTCTGGGATCTATGGATTGGGACATCATTGTTATGCTTCAGGCCTATAAGGCCATTTGTTAAGTTTGCTATACTTATTAGAATAATTTTCCTTCCATTATTTGTTGTATGTGTCCACTGACCTCTCCTTGTAATAATTTGCTTCTTCACTCAGTTATGAGCTTGCTTTTGTTTTTGAGTTATAGGGTCATTGTAATGTTACCGATTCTTTCTATGTATGCTCCCGAGCTCTATGTTAGCCTTATGTCAGATGTGGGTCTAGGATGGGGGTGTCACAAAAGGCCAAGAAGGGTGTGGAGACCTACAAGATATGCATTTTGTGAGGCAGCCCAACAGGGTTAGCACATGACATTGCTATGGTGGAGCTTTTCGAAGATGTCTTAGGGTCCTGCTCTACGTCATCTCTAAGAAGATCGCCTTAGATGTGTTCCTGAGCCACGGTGAGTAGCCTTGGGAGGCCTTCCTAGGGACAAGGAGAAGACAGTGGTATCTCAGATCCACTGCCTCACCCGCGTGGGCCAAGGAGCTTCCTAGTCGATGTTTCCGGGAACCCCAACCTCCCTAGTAATGAATGTTGGGTGGGAACCAAAGTCGACAATTAGTGTGGCAGCAACAGCGCATGGGGTGGCACGGAGGCCACCTAGCACCCTCATCCCTATGGCTATGCATCCCGATTTATTGAGCACATCAGGCGTGTCAGGCGGGAAAATATGGGACGAGACTGTCTAGTCAAATTGTTATCAAGCACCGCCACGCACCGACCGGGGCATAGGATTGACGCGCAGCACCACCCTCCCCCGTCCACACCACATGGCATGTGGTGCTAGACTAGGGAACCGTAGTAGACGCGCATGCATGTGAGTGGCTATGGCATCACCTTGTACTATAAAAGGAGGGCTGGCACCGCCTAGTAAGGAGGTCAGAAGGTTGATGGGTTGGCCAATTAGACAGTTAGCAAGTTGGAGGATAGAAGAGAGATTAGTAGTACCAGATAGGTGGGGAGAACCCTTGTGAGTGGAGGAAGCTCGGAAAGCCCAGGCACGGGACGTTGTTGTCTCCCAGCAAGAGATCAAGAGAGGATCCACCCCTTTGTAACCACCTTTATACCAAGATCAAGTAGAATGTAGGATGTAGGGGTTTTAGCCTCCGAGCATCCTGAACTTGGGTAAAAATGATTGTGTGTTTGTCGTGTTTTGTAGTTGAGGTCGTGTTCATTGCACCCCCACCCTTTGACAAACAAAAAGTGGGCATCGCACATCCTCGGTATCCATGTCCCAAGACGTAACATCTGGAATCTTAGGTAGGTGGTGCGCATGCTTCATCTTCGACCTTCATCATCGACATCAAGTTCATCATCAACATCATATTCATATCCATGGCACATGATGGGGCGACTGGAGTTGCTCCTGAACGTGATCCCTCGCCTTGTGTTGCAGTGGGCGTCGCAGATCGAGGAGGTTCGTGTAGCACACACTCGTCTTCGTGCCATGGCGTGATGCATCCCGCATCGGAGGACTTGGATCCATCATGTAAGATAGCCTGCCTCTCATAGGAGGCCAGGGTAACAAGGTTATCTAGGGGTAGGTGCCGCTCCAAGAATGAAAAGACTCAAGGGAGAGTCACATCTAACCAAGAAGGTCTTGTTGCTTGATGGTTCGCGCGGTGACCAATGGTAACCGACTCTTCGGCAAGCAGGAGAAGACATTGGTCAAATTTCTTTGGCATAATGTCGATATGTTCGCCTGGGATCCTACTAACCTCCTAGGGGTGTCATAGGAGGTGATTGAGCAACATCTGGCAGTGTGTCCGGGCGCTGGCCTAGTTAAGGAGAAGGTCTGGTGGCAGGTGAAGGACCGCTAGGACTTCATTATCGAAGAGGTCCTCCGAATGGAGAAAGTGAGGCTGTGCGAGAGGTGTTACACTAGATAGTGAACCCCGTCGTGGTCCCCAAAGCCTAACTTATGTAAAATGATGTGCATTGATTTCTCCGACTTGTACCGAGCTTTCCCAAAGGACCTGTTTTCACTATCACGGGTCGACCATGTAAAAGCCTAACCAATCTTCCTTCCAACACTTAAGTCTCCGAGAAAATCAAGAGATACGATGCTCGGCAAGACCCAGGGAAAGATCTCGACCTAAACACTGATAGAACCCCGGAAGAACCCGCGTGGGTGCTCGATAGCGCAGCGTAGGCGTACTCATGTGCCCAACAGGAAAAGGATTGCCTAAAACACTTAGGAAAGTTCTCGAAGATCTACTGTGTGCACAAAGAAATCCCTACTTCACCCAATCCACGCCCTGGGCCTGACACAAACCTTTGCCCTAAAGGGGAGGAGGGTGAGGTGATTTCCTAGCAACTCCTAATGGCAGCAAACTGGGGACTCCAGAAAGTACTAACTTGGAGATGTGCATGCGCCCTAGTCAGCTTGCTGCATCGCCCTAGAAAATCATGATATTCCATAAGCGAATAGCTCTCGAGAAAATTTCTAGGAACCTAGACAATTCCATGACGATTGCGAGGGGGTGGAATCGCCCAACCAATGAAGAAGTCCCCCTCCTGCATTCACAAGATGGACTCTCGGTGCTGGAACTAAGTATCCTCATGTCGAGGGGTAACCTCAACAATGTCCATGATTATGGACTTAGGTTTGATGGAAAAGAGAGCGCTACTAATTTCATCGGCCTATCAGACAAACAAGGGAGTCAAAGTCCTGCCTGATTATGAAAACAGAGTGGTACAAAGTCGTTGTTTCGCTAGATGCAATATAACTCACGGCTGGTTGTGTTTCGCTCAAAGCTACCGTTCCCACTCTGTCGGCTCCTCCCAGCCTATATATGAGGGGCTGGGTCTCAGAGTCCAACATAGATTGGTTACAAGTTTGGTTATAGCTATAAGACTATGCCAATTGACACTTATATCTTGATCAATACGTCTAGTTCCTAGGCTTCGGATGCTTCTAGGACTCCTAGTTCTTAGTATGCTTCATGGTCCATTGTTTAGGTGCGTACTAGGTATACAAATTATGGGAACCCGATAAGTTATACCTGTGTCAGGAGCCCATGAGACTCTATCTAAATCATATATTTGGGTTGAGTCTCAACGACATTTTTAACATTGGACTCAAAGTTTTTATTCAAGTAAACTTTTATTTATAAATATTTTATTCATGGGGATTTTGGTACAATGATTCTGGTGCATCCGATGGATCAGGAACCAGTTAATTGCTCTTGGGAAAAAACATCATGAACCTACTTCAAGCTCAAGTCCCTAGACTCGAACTCGGTATACACTAGAGTAATTCAGCTCAGGCCACGGAGGTCTTATGGATTACTAAATTCCACTTTTATGTTTTGGGTACCCAATGCGTCCGTCAGGATTTTTCATCATATCGTGGAGACGGAAAATTACTAGTAGAGCGCATTCGGGTGCGATTATCATGCCTCACAAGACAGATCCCGGGGACTTACCCCTTCATGTCCATAGACATGACATTCAGACATGTTATCATGGCGGACATGGTCCTTGAATTTTTAATGTTTCATTGACTGCCTTGGTTGGTTGTTGGAGTTGCTGAAGTTGTCAGCTTGTTTATCATTTTTAACAGGTGCGTGGTTTAACGCTCCCGATGGGGGTAACCATTTGTGGATACACTTGGGTAATGCTCATAGGTTTTTTTATGTTTATCGTCTCCATAGGAGGATTTTTGCTTCTTTCTATCAGGTGCACGA
The DNA here is from genome assembly GCA_916181665.1 of Avena sativa. Lineage (NCBI taxonomy): Eukaryota > Viridiplantae > Streptophyta > Magnoliopsida > Poales > Poaceae > Avena > Avena sativa. Next base: position 532,255,965 of record OV702289.1, on the reverse strand, counting down.
CCAGCGCTCCCGATGGGAGTAGCCCTCAAGGCTATAGTCAAATATTTTTATTCGAGTGTAGGCTAAAAGTTCGTATTCATGAGCTTCATTGTCGACTCCATAGGAGGATTCATTTTTTTCGGGTGCACCGTCAGTGCTCCCGATGGGAGTCGCCCACGAGGCTATGTTTGGGTACTTGTACCTCAGCATAGGCTCAAGCCTTAATCATCTGAGGAAATATTCAATTTTCTATCGTGTACGTGGCCAGCACTCCCGATGGGAGTAGCCCCCGAGGCTATGTGCGTCTAAGCATAAGCTCAAGTATTTGTTGTCTAAGGATATCCTCGACTCAGGTCTTCTTTTCCTTGAATCATGAAATATTATCGGGTGCGCGACCAGTGCTCCCGATAGGAGTAGCCCCCAAGCTATGTTTGAATACATGCATTCGAGCATAGACTCAAGTATTTAACTTCCGAGGAATTTCCCTACTCGGGCCTTAGATCTATACTTTCTTCGAGTTCTTTACTAGTACACCAAAAGGTTTTTCATCAATTCCCATGATGTTATTGCTAATGATGATGGCGTTCCTTAGTCACATTGGAGCGCTCTTGATGGGATGTTTTAGTGGTGGGTCCATGATGCAGGCTGGCAATACGCGGGGCCCGTGTGAGCAGTGAGTTTGACCACACAACCCCATGTTCCGCGGGAATCGAGGCACCATGCAATTTTCTCCCAGAATTACTACGGTTATTAATTCTCGTTATGGCTGGCTATTCATTTATCTATGAACACGTATTTCCCTTGGGTTCCATCCTGGTGAACTGTCTTCTAGATCCAACGGCTATGGATTACCACAGATACATTATAAGCGCCAGGGATTTTTTACTGATCATCTTCTCCTTTCACCGTTATCCTTCTTCCTCCTTGGGTTGCATCTACTCTAGTGCCACTACTGCTACTTTTCTCACTATCTTGCTCACGTGCCCACACCTATGGCACCATCGCCATGGGGAGGGCGAAGGGTGTTGGATCTTTCGCCGATGCCACAATAGCCAAACCACGAGGCGTTGGATGGACCCCTTTGAAATGCACACAGCGATAGGTGCGTGAGGCCAAGAAGCCCAGACTCTTGAAAGAGGGTTCCTTCAAACTTCCTGGCAACGAGGTTGTGCTCGTACCCGACGAGGGATGGAGAGTAATGTTCATCTCCTTTCTCTACCGAGGTCTTTCTCTCCCTTCCCATGAATTCCTTCATGAGGTCCTCTTTGTGTACAGTGTGCAGCTCTACCACCTCATGTCTAATTCTATTCTTCACATTGTTGTCTTCATCACTCTCTATGAGAGTTTCCTAGGAATCCATCCCCATTGGGCTATGTGGAAATGCATGTTTGATGTAAAGAGGAAGGCAACCAGAACCTTCATCTATGACGTCAGGGGCGCTATCATCCATGTCCGTTCTGATATGGACTACTTTGACCTAAAATGGCGTATTTTTTCCAAGATTGGCGGAAGAGGTGGTTCTATATCAAGGATGAAAAAATCGATGAGCAACTATATGGTTTGGCCCCCTTTGACTCCACCAAAGAAGTGATAAAGCTCACATCTTGGGAGGAAAACACAACTAAGGCAGAGATTGCTAAGATGAAGCCGATGATGGACTGCATCATTGATTTGCATTATGCAATCGGAAAAGAAGTCTCAGGCATCCAACTCATAGTGCACTTTCTTCGCATTCGTGTCCAACCTCTTCAGGCCTGGCTTTCGGGTATATGGACATATACTGGCAAGAAGGAACCGACGAGTGTTTCCCCGGACAAACTGAGATGCACCAATCTTGAGAAGATAGTCAGGTCCTTCACCAAGCTCACCAGGCATGACCCAATTCCATACGAATGTGGGGTTAATCCTTTTAACAAGAAGAATCCTGTACCTAATGTAAGTCCTTGTCTCTTTTCTATTACTTCTTAGGTTATTTATCCTTTAATATGTGTTTTCCTTATGTCGAGTTTAACTTTTTGTTTGTGTAGAATCATGAACATTTGGACTCCCTTACTCTGTTGCCTAAAACTGGAGAGGTCCCTGAACCTTCTGCTGAATCCGAGGGAGACACTGACGCTGGGGTTGTGGGAGATAATGAGGAAAACAAAGAAAACTCGGCCTCCCATTCCTCACGCACTCCAATCGAAGTTTTACCTTCTGCAAGCTCTGATGATTTCAAGGTTGTAGCCAGCAAGGTCAAAAGGAAACACAATGAGGTGGACATCCAGGAAATTGAAGATTCCGATGATTCGAGTGCTGCAAAGCATGGAATGGTTCAACCACTAAGGACGGCTCCTCCTAGGAGAAGGGCACTTTTTCGATTTGCATAGAATGTGAGCTCGTAAGTTTGATACCTTCCTTTTTTACTTCCGTTATTCCATTGTTTTCTTTAATTTAGGTTACTCGTACTTTTCTGTAGTGGCGACGGGGATGAAAAACTTCCCCCAAAGCCACTTGTTGCTAATGCAGCCAATGGGACGGATGTTGCCGCAAAGTCACTCACAAAAGTGACGGAACCAGTCAACCCGCAAGAAGAAACGGCGGGTGATCTGATCCCAAAAGATCTTGTGGTGACGCCTGAAGCTCCTCCCAAGAAGAAGAAAATGCCGACAAAGGTGTGGTCCTATGAGAGAACCCGGCTGAACCTGATGTGATGAACATAAGTTTACTTCCTTTTATTCATCATGTCATGCTTTACTATGCAGCCCTCGAGTGTTTGATGTTGTTTCTATTTCCTTCAGCCGATAATTCGTGAGATGGATGAAATGTCCACTCGTTTCATCAGGATTCAACGTGATGTTTACTCCCCTAAAGGTTTTTATTCTTTGCCTTGTACCCTCTTTGCATATTCTATTCTAGCATTTTTTCTTTGAATAACTCTATCTTGTTTTGCAGCTATTGTTAATGAGTCCAAGGTCATTCGTGAAGCTGCCATAAAGCATGCGGATGACCTTGAAGCTAAACTTAAGGTCGCTGAACATGAGCTCTAAAAATCCCGGGCATCGGCCAAAGCTGAGACGGAGAAGTGTGAAGCCGAAGCTACTGTTGTGGCAGGACGGGGTGACAACCTTCAGAAGAGCCTTGAAGAGCTGAATTCCTCCTTAACAAGTAGGTCACCTATTCTATAATGTAATCTGATGTTTTTTATCTGATCTTTGGATCGTGATGTACTGTACTTTCTTCCTTTCTGCAAAGATCACCAATTTCTTGCTAGCACTGGCCGAGGATCAACGTGTTGACCCTTTGCGGATTCCCTTAGTGTCTTGGAGGTGAATAACATTCGTGGTCGAAACCTTCTTACCTTCTCTCACCGCGCCTTCAAGAGCCTTCACACGAAGATCTTCCCTGACAAAGATGTCTTGTTGGACCCCAATGTTCTCACCGAGATTTTCAATGTCGATCCAAAACCCCTCACTTGATAAGGATTGATCCAGGACAAGAGCGACACGGAGAGTGCAATGGCATGGACTTGGCGCATGGTGAGAAAGTCGACTAGGATAAGGTTAGATCCTCAATCCTAGTCACTAACAAAGGCAAAGATATAAACCTCGAGCCTTATTTTAAGAAAATCAAGAAGTTCTCTCACCAACTCCTTGAAACCGCTGAGGAAGAAGATGTTCCTCTTGCCAAAGCTTTGACTGCTGCCCCTTCTGCCAAACTTTGGCTGGTACCCCTTCTTCTAGTGCCATTCCCGCTGCGGGTGGCGCTACTTAGTCCTTAGTCATTATTAAATTATGTTGAACTTGTCTATAATGGATCCAGTCGCATGTATATTTTTGTAGTCTGGGAGTTGAAAAACATTGATATTTTGTATCCTTAAATCATTCGTTAAGTTTGATTGTTAAGTGTGCTCGATGAATCTTCCTTGCTAATTTTTGTCTTTCCTTTCCTTCCTACAAAATGCATCAGACTCGGCCGGTCCTTCGGCTGCTTATATCCCCTTGGTTGCTCCTGTTGCTGCTCCTTTGGGTTAGCAATTATCGCAAATAGAGAAAGAAACACCTACAAATATCACCATTCTCACCTGATATGTTGATCCTTTGTTATACGCTGATAAGCTCCACCGTATCAAGCAATTGGAGGACGAACTTCGAGTTATAAAGGACCAGGTGGATGTGGATCTCTCCATGTAAAAAAAGGCCATGGAGCATGAGGCGTGTCTTCTTGAAGAGATTTCAAGGGAAAGCGAGAGTATGCTATGTGAGTTTCTCACAAAGCCCCCGAGTACCTGCTTTTCACTGTTGTGATTGTAGACTAATCCTCTATTTTTTCAGGCATCTGCATATGAGTGGTGGAGGAGCCTCGACATCTGAAGTCTTGAATGAGTGCTTTGATGAACGCTTCATAGGGTGATGGTACAGACTGCTAGACTGATCATAAACATGGGTATACTTTGGCTCTTCTTCAAGATAGTGTTGGAGGTGAAGGAGTTTGTCGAGTGCTACCGCTCCACCTTGGCTATAATATATAACATAATGTCCCCAGGTACCCACAACCGCAGGGCTGGCTGCATTGATGCAGAAGTTCCAATGAGGTGAAGCAATCCACCATTTTATCAAGTTGTAGCTTATTGCAGGTGCCAAGGTTCCCCTTCCTTGGGTACACATCCACCATCCGATGCTAGATTTAGATGTGTCGCAAGGTCTTCCTGCTCCACCGGCTGGTGGTATGGTAGCTTTGGCTCCCCATTATGATGCCACCCATAAGCCATCCAGCCGAATAATTTGTCGGTGCCTTGATGCTGCTCAGGATACTTTTTATGAATTTTCCCATATAGTTAGGAGATTGATCCTATCAAAAAGGATATGTAAAATTTGTAAATATCATCCGTATATATTTTTTTATTAATGTTATGTTATGTATTTGTGTTGATAGCTATTGTATTTGTTGGGAATATGCTCTAGAGGCATTCATGTATGATGTAATTTTCAATGAATTCATAAAGTTATTAAGTTGTCCAAGTATGAACATCTGATATGTATCATTAAGTATGTGATTCGGTTGTGGAACTATGTATTCACGATTGTTCATACTAGATGTCCTTGGTCATTGAGTTTGTGTTAGACAAACAACTTAGCCTAATGTGGAAGTCGGCTGGTGACTAGGTTCCACTTGTCATGGGAATGGTGATGCTATTCCGACTTACACGTACTTACCTAAATAGTTTAGCGAGTCGGACTGACCCATGGTTGATATGCAACAAGCATATTGTCATTTGCAGTCTCAAGCAATGGAATCCTTTGACCTGAGATGATCGTGTGATCCGAGTTGTGGATCGCCAGCTTAGGTTCTATCAAATAGTGTTCCATAAATGGGCAGTTATAAAGGTAGAGTTCGGGTTGGTTGTGAATCAAGATGCGTGACATGGATTACCAAGGTGGGGTTTTCTCCTCCATAATGGAGAGATATTCGCCGGTCCCTCTGGTGTGATATGATTCGGAAGCATGGCCATGCGCGACTTGGTTAAGTGTTAACCAAGTAATCGAACTAAGTGTTAGTTCAATGAATCATATATCACGGAACGAGAATAGAGTTGAGCTATTAAAGGAATGACAACTACTCGCCTATAGCTCAGCAAGTATAACGTGAGGCAAAGGGACTTGGATGAAAGTCACATTCGAAAGATCTTTTGACTTTATGACACTTGGTAGTTCGCACGTCTTGCTAGAGGCCACTACCAGCAATCGACTAAGAGTGGTGACTCATGTCGTGTACAGGTGTCCATGAACCTACAGAGTCACACACTTAAGGGAAGGATCCCATGTATATTAGATCCATGTGGAGATTGGGATACGGCCTAGATGGGCCTCAAGCATTGAACCCAGCTAGGAGTGTATATAAGTGGAGTGATAAGGGATAGTTCCCTGACCTAGTCATCACTTTCTCCACTCCTAAATTGGGTTAGACAGGATCTAGCAATCCCCTGTCCGTGCTTCTTCCTATACGTGTGGATATCGGTAGAGGTGTTGCACGTGCGGTGCTAGAGGCAAAGGAGTTTATGGGGATCCGGTGATGGAGTTCATGGGATCCGGTTGAGCTGTTTGTGGGATCCATCGCTACTGCATCAACTGAGGCGCTTCATCGATAATCCGCACCTCCACATCTAGTGGTAAAATCTTGTGGCCTATCAAGGAAGAAAAATTCGACGAGCAACTATATGGTCTAGCCCCCTTTGACTCCACCAAAGAAGTGATAAAGCTCACATCTTGGGAGGAAAACACAACTGAGGCAGAGATTGCTGAGACGAAGTCGATGATGGACTGCATCATTGATTTGCATTATGCGATCGGAAAAGAAGTCTTAGGCATCCAACTCATAGCGCCCTTTCTTCGCATCCGTGTCCAACCTCTTCAGGCCCGGCTTTCGAGTATGTGGACATATACTGGCAAGAAGGAATCGATGAGTGTTTCCCCGGACAACCTGACATGCACCAATCTCGAGAAGATAGTCAGGTCCTTCACCAAGCTCACCAGGCATGACCCAATTCCATACGAATGTGGGGTTAAGCCTTTTAACAAGAAGAATCTTGTACCTGATGTAAGTCCTTGTCTCTTTTCTATTACTTCTTAGGTTATTTGTCCTTTAATATGTGTTTTCCTTATGTCGAGTTTAACTTTTTGTTTGTGTAGAATCATGAACACTTGGACTCCCTTACTCTGTTGCCTGAAACTTGCGAGGTCCCTGAACCTGCTGCTGAATCCGAGGGAGACACTGACGCTGGGGTTGTGGAAGATAATGAGGAAAACAAAGAAAACTCGGCCTCCCATTCCTCACGCACTCCAATTAAAGTTTTTTACCTTCTACAAGCTCTGATGATTTCAAGGTTGTAGCCAGCAAGGTCAAAAGGAAACACAATGAGGTGGACATCCAAGAAATTGAAGATTCCCATGATTCTAGTGCTGTAAAGCATGGAATGGTTCAACCACTAAGGACGGCTCCTCCTAGGAGAAGGGTGCTTCTTCGATTTGCATAGAACGTGAGCTCGTAAGTTTGATACCTTCCCTTTTTACTTTCGATATTCATTTGTTTTCTTTAATTTAGGTTACTCGTACTTTTTTGTAGAGGCGACGGGGATGAAAAACTTCCCCCAAAGTCACCTGTTGCTAATGCAGCCGATGGGACGGATGCTACCGCAAAGTCACTCACAAAAGCGACGGAACCAGTCAACTCGCAAGAAGAAACGGTGGGTGAGCTGATCCCGAAAGATCTTGTGGTGACGCCTGAAGCTCCTCCCAAGAAGAAGAAGAAGAAAATGTTGACAAAGGTGTGGTCATATGAGAGAACCCAGCGGAACCTGACGTGATGAACATAAGTTTCCTTCCTTTTATTCATCATGTCGTGCTTTACTGTGCAGCCCTCGAGTGTTTGATGTTGTTTCTATTTCCTTCAGCCGATAATTCGTGAGATGGTTGAAATGTCCACTCGTTTTATCAGGATTCAACATGATGCTTACTCCCCTAAAGGTTTTTATTCTTTGCCTTGTACCCTCTTTGCATGTTCTGTTCTAGCATTTTTTTTCTTTGAATAACTTTGTCTTGTTTTGCAGCTATTGTTGATGAGTCCAAGGTCATTCATGAAGCTGCCATAATGCATGCGGATGACCTTGAAGCTAAACTTAAGGTCGCTGAACATGAGCTCTAAAAATCCCGGGCAGTGGCCAAAGCTGAGGCAGAGAAGTGTGAAGCCAAAGCTGCTGTTGTGGCAGGACGTGATAACAACCTTCGAAAGAGCCTTGAAGAGCTGAATTCTCCTTGACAAGTAGGTCACCTATTCTATAATGTAATCTGATGTTTTTATCTGATCCTTGGATCGTGATGTACTGTACTTTCTTCCTTTCTGCAGAGATCACCAATTTCTTGCTAGCACTGGCCGAGGATCAACGTGTTGACCCTTTGTCGGATTCCCTTACTGTCTTGGAGGGGAATAATGTTCGTGGCCGAAACCTTCTTAACTGCTCTCATCGCGCCTTCAAGAGCCTTCATGCGGAGATCCTCCCTGACAAAGATATCTCGTTGGACCTCAATGTTCTCACCGAGATTTTCAATGTCGATCCAAAACCCCTCGCTGGATACGGATTGATCCAGGAAAAGAGCAACGTGGAGAGTGCAATGGCCATGGACTTGGCGCATGGTGAGAAAGTCGACTAGGATAAGGTTAGATCCTCAATCCTAGTCACCGACAAAGCCAAAGATATAAACCTCGAGCCTTATTTTAAGAAAATCAAGAAGTTCTCTTGCCAACTCCTTGAAACTGCTGAGGAAGAAGATGTTCCTCTTGCCAAAGCTTTGATTGCTGCCCCTTCTGCCAAAACTTTGGCTGGTACCCCTTCTTCTAGTGCCATTCCCGCTGCGGGTGGCGCTTCTTAGTCCTTAGTCATTATTAAATTATGTTGAACTTGTCTATAGTGGATCTAGTCACATGTATATTTTTGTAGTCTGGGAGTTGAAAAACACTGATATTTTGTATCCTTAAATCCTTGGTTAAGTTTGACTGTTAAGTGTGCTCGATGAATCTTTCTTGCTAATTTTTGTCTTTCCTTTCCTTCCTACAAAATGCATCAGACTCGGCCGGTCCTTCGGCTGCTTATATCCCCTTGGATGCTCCTGTTGCTGCTCCTTTGGGTTAGCAATTATCGCAAATAGAGAAAGAAACGCCTACAAATATCACCATTCTCACATGATATGTTGATCCTTTGTTATACGCTGATAACTCCACCGTATCAAGCAATTGGAGGACGAACTTCGAGTTATAAAGGGCCAGGTGGATGTGGATCTCTCCAAGTCAAAAAAGGCCATGGAGCACGAGGCGTGTCTTCTTGAAGAGATTTCAAGGGTGAGCGAGAGTATGCTACGTGATTTTCTCACAAAGCCCCCGAGTACCTGCTTTTCACAGTTGTGATTATAGACTAATACTCTATTTTTTTAGGCATCTGCTTATGTGCGGTGGAGGAGCCTCGACATCTGAAGTCTTTAATGAGTGCTTTCATGAATGCCTCGTAGGGTGATGGTATGGACTGCTAGACTGATCATAAACATGGGTATACTTTGGCGCTTCTTCAAGATAGTGTCGGAGGTGAAGGAGTTTGTCGAGTGCTGCCGCTCCCCCTTGGCTATAATATATAACATAATTTTCGCAGATACCCACAACCGTAGGGTTGGCCGCGTTGATGCAGAAGTTCCAATGAGGTGAAGCAATCCACCATTTTATCAAGCTATAGCTTATTGCAGGTGCCAAGGTTGCCCTTCCTTGGGTACACATCAACCATCTGATGCTAGATTTAGATGTGTCGCAAGGTCTTCCTGCTCCACCGGCTGGTGGTATTGTAACTTTGGATCCCCATTATGATGCCACCCGTAAGCCATCCAACCGAATAATTCGTCGGTGCCTTGATGCCAATCAGGACCCTTTTTATGAATTTTCCCATATAGTTGGGAGATTGATCCTATCAAAAAGGATATGTAAAATTTGTAAATATCATCTGTATATATTTTTTATTAATGTTATGTTATGTATTTGTGTTGATAGCTATTACAGTTGTTGGGAATATGCTCTAGAGGCATTCATGTATGATGTAATTTTCAATGAATTCATAAAGTTATTAAGTTGTCCAAGTATGAACATCTGATATGTATCATTGAATATGTGATTCCGTTGTGGAACTATGTATTCATGATTGTTCATACTAGATGTCCTTGGTCATTGAGGTTGTGTTAGACAAACAACTTAGCCTAATGTGGAAGTCGGCTGGTGACTAGGTTCCACTTGTCATGGGCATGGTGATGCTATTCCGACTTACACGTACTTACCTAAATAGTTTAGCGAGTCGGACTGACCCACGGTTGATATGCAACAAGCATGTTGTCATCTGCAGTCTGAAGCAATGGAATCCTTTGACCTAAGGAGATCGCATGATCCGAGTTGTGGATCGCCAGCTTAGGTTCTATCAAATAGTGTTCCATAAATGGGCAGTTTTAAAGGTAGAGTTCGGGTTGGTTGTGAATCAAGATGCGTGACATGGATTACCAAGATGGGATTTTCTCCTCCATAATGGAGAGATATTCGCCGGTCCCTCTGGTGTGATATGATTCGGAAGCATGGCCATGCGCGACTTGGTTAAGTGTTAACCAAGTAATCGAACTAAGTGTTAGTTCAGTGAATCATATATCATGGAACAAGAAGAGAGTTGAGCTATTAAAGGAATGATAACTACTCACCTATAGCTCAACAAGTATAACGTGAGGCAAAGGGACTTGGATGAAAGTCACATTGGAAAGATCTTTTGACTTTACGACACTTGGTAGTTTGCACGTGTTGCTAGAGGCTGCTACCAGCAATCGACTAAGAGTGGTGACTCTTGTCGTGTACATGTGTGCGTGAACCTATAGAGTCACACACTTAAGGGAAGGATCCCATGTATATTAGATCCATGTGGAGATTGGGATACGGCCTAGATGGGCCCCAAGCGTTGAACCTAGCTAGGAGTGTATATAAGTGGAGTGATAAGGGATAGTTCCCTGACCTAGTCATCACTTTCTCCACTTCCAAATTGGGTTAGACAGGATCTAGAAATCCCCTGCCTGTGCTTCTTCCTGTACGTGTGGATACCGGTAGAGGTGTTGCACGTGCGGTGCTAGAGGCAAAGGAGTTTGTGGGGATCCGATGATGGAGTTCGTGGGATCTGGTTGAGCTGTTTGTGGGATCCATTGGCACTGCATCAACTGAGGCGCTTCATCGATAATCCGCACCTGCGCATCTAGTGGTAAAATATTGTGGCCTATCACCTGAGCTTGATATTGGGAGTACCGCGTAGGGAAAAGTTTTTTATCTCTGCGTGGCCCAATGGAAGTTGCACCATGCGCGAGACCTTTTCGTTAGCATGATGCTTGTTGGGCCAAATCATCTACTCGGTTCAGAGCGTGTGTTGGATATTTTGACAACTAAGCCGAATATTTTTTGAGTTTGCGCTAGCGAAGCCCCCGTGTATCGGAGTATGATTATGTGATAAGCTGATTAGTTGAGCCCCCGAGTATTGGGGTGTGGTAGAAAGTTGATTATTGAAATTGAGACTTGGTTGAGAGAACATAGCTTTATTTATATCGAGTATAGAGGTACATTTTTTGGCGTAGTCGCCTGGCCATTGGCCTTATTGAAAGTAAATTGCTAGAAGTAAATGTCCGAAGTATAGAAACGCCACAGTTGCGCAATTTTCCATGGGTTGGAGTACTTGACTCTAGTCTTCTTGTCTTAGAGCCAATATGCTCAGCCAGGGATTACTTATGTGACAATGTATGGTCCCTCCTATGGCGATTCGAGTTTGCGGTGGCCATCTTTCCTGACGTGAAGGACCAGGTCCCCTATGACGAAGGACCTAGGATGCAATCGACGGCTATGGTAGTTGCGTAGGTTCTGCTGATACAGGGTTGCTCTTGCAAGTGCGATGTCTCAAGCTTTGTCGAGTGTGTCAACATCATCTTCGAGTGCCTCTATAGAGTTTTCTTCGTCGTATGCGATGACTCATGGAGCCTCATGAGTTATCTCCACTAGAAGCACAACATCAGCTTCATGGATCAGGAAGAAATGAGTTTCTTGTGTAGCAGTATTTGGGGTGGTACATTAGCTCCATAGGATATAGGGTAACTCGTCTACCCAAGTGCCCTTTTCTCGTTCAAGTGGTGTCAATAGCCTTTTCTTGATGCTATTGGTCACAAGTACATTGGCTTTTTCCACCTGGCCGTTAGTTTACGGGTGAGCAAGTAACACGTCGCTCACTTTTATGCCCATATCCTTGTAGTATTCCTTGAATTCTCCAGAAGTGAAGTTTTATCCATTATCAGTAATGATGATGTCAGGAACCCCGAAGTCGAAAACTATTGACTTGATGAAGTTCATGGCTGAAGTAACGTCTTGGCTGGTGATAGGCATTGCCTCGATCCACTTATAAATTTGTTGAATGTGATGAGTAGAAAAATGTGTCCTCCAGGAGATGTCTTGTGAAGTTTTCCCACCATGTCGAGTCCCCACTAGGCGAATAGATTGGTTACTAGCGTGATGGCCACATATCCCCTCGTGGATGTCCTTGAGGATGAGCTTCCCTTCCTCGGGTGTCTCACATCGCCAAAGCACACCTGAGATACTACTTTTGTAGACTTCTCCCTTTATTACCTGGAAGGCCCTAGACTGGTGGGTGATGCATCGTGCTTTGACTGTATCTTTCGGGAGTTCTCCATTTATCATGTACGCCAGGTACAGCTGCATCCACGTGGTTTCTATCATCATAACATCTTCAGGTTCTTCCTGGTCTTCTGGAGCAAGTGTATCGGGTTCGGGTGATGGTGCAGCCCCTGAGTCAATCTGCGGTTCTGCCCCTTGCGTGCCTTTGGTTCTGCGGCTTCAGTGGCTTTCTTGACCTTGATGGAGCGCTCACTTATTTCCTCCCAGAAAACCCCGGGTGGTACGGGTAGGTAGGTACCCAATGTTTGCAAGATTTTCGGCTTCCTTGTTGCTTGATCTACGGATATGGGATACCTCGCACCCATCAAAGTAACCTTCCATGATTCTATACATGATGCGGTAGGCGATCATGTTGTCGTTGATGACATCACACTTGTGCGAAGACGTTTGAATCTCTGAAGATTCTAAGGCGAGTTGCACCACAGGATTTTGCCATACACGTACCGTGCAACAAGGCCTCATACCCGGCCTCATTGTTCGACGCGTTCTAGAAGCTCATCCGAAGTATGTAACGCATTTTATCTCCTTGGGGTGCTATTAGTATGATACCAGCACCCGCTCCTTCGGTTCTTTTGGATCCTTCGAAGTACATGGTCCACACGCTTGACAAAACTAGGGACCTGCACTTTGGAGTTCCATACACTCTATGATGAATTCAGGCAACACCTACGGTTTTATTATTTTTCACTTCTCGTATGTAATGTCTCTAGGGCATAGCTCGATGCCCCAGAGGGATACACACCTCGTAGCTTTGGGGTAGTTGAGGATGTTGGAGAGAGGAGCCTTGTTGACCACCACTATCGGATGCTCGGAGAAGTAATGGCACAATTTTCGTGCCATCATGAAGACACTGTATGCAAGCTTCTAATAGTGCGAGTACCCATGTTTGTACAGAGATAGTACCTCACTGAGATAGTAGACCATCTATTGGACACAATGGATTTTTCCTTCTTCTAGTCATTCGACGACCAGTACTATCCTGACCACCTGGTGGTGGTGGCGATGTATAGTAGTAGTGGTTCTTTTTCCTTGGGTGACACCAAAACAGGCGATGTCGAGAGTGTTTTCTTGAGGATATCAAAGGCTCGCTGGGCTTCGTCGGTCCACTAGAAGGTTTCTGATTTCTTCAGAAATGCATAGAATGGCAGTGCTTTTTCACCCACTACAGCGATGAATCGGCATAGTGCCGCCACACACCCAGCTAGCTGTTGGATGCCTCGTAGATTCGTTGGTTTCGGCATCATTAGGATTGCTTGTATTTTCTTGGGATTTGCTTCGATTTCCCTGGACAAGACGAGGTATCCGAGGAGTTGCCCATCAGGGACTCCAAAGGAGCAATTTGTCAGATTGAGATTGATGTAGTACTTGCCGAGATTATCGAATATTTCGCGAAGATCATCGATAAAGGTTGATTCTTTCCTTGTTGTGATCACGACCTTGTCAATATAGACTTGAACATTTCTGCCCATTTGGTTTCCAAGGCAGTTTTGCATCATCCGCTGGTACATGGTACCCGCGTTATTTAGCTCGAAGGGCATTGGCGTGTAGTAGAATACACCATAAGGTGTGATAAATGATGTCCTTTCTTGGTCTTTGACTTACATCTGGATTTGGTGGTACCAGGAATACGCATACAAGAAGGAAAGATGCTTGCACCCCGTGGTTGCTTCAATGATTTGATTGATTCATGGGAGCGGGAAGTGATCATTTGGACAGTGCTTATTCAATGTGGTGAATTCGATACACATATGGAGTTCAATTGTGTTTTTCTTTCGGACGCACACTAGGTTTGCGATGATGGGTTCATTGCATGGAAAACAAAAAATTCCTATGATTGCAACCACCAAGATCATATATAGGAGATACATGTAACGGTTTCAGATGGACTCACCCTCGAAGACCGTAACGCAGGATAACATTCCCGCAAACAAACTTGGTTGTTGTAGAGTGTACACAACTATCCTCGAGGACGCGATGACAGTGCCACACGTGTAGCACCTCCGTAATCAGTCACACATATGGTGTGCCGATGACTTCGGTCCCTCGCTCCAGCTCAACACCAGAAGTAGTGGATCCTCGGGAACTCCGTAAACACTACGACATGGTGGTGAAGGTGGTGGAGAAGATCTTGAGCAGGGCTTCGCCTAAGGACCTCGCCCGTGTCATTGGACAAGGCTAGAAGGGGAGGAAGATGCCAACCAAAGGGCATATGAGAGGAGAGGTGAGTGTGTGTGAGAGAGAGGAGAGGAGGGGGGCCTTTTATAGGTGAGGGGGGCTGCCCAAGGGGGCTAGGTGCACAGCCATAAGGCCGCCCCCACCTCTTCCCCAATTATGTGGGTGGACTCTCCACTTTCTCCCATTTATTCTCCACTCAAAAATCAAGAGTCTCTTCATTAAAACCACTTTTAATTCACTTGATTTAATGTTACTCATTTAACAAAAACTTCATTTAATGAACACATTAAATATTCAATCCCTGATGCTATTCCAATACACAGAAACCATTCCGGCAGATTTATCAGAACAAATTCATGTGATGTCCATTATATTCTCATGCATTCCCTATCCACTCAATTGCATCGACTACCCTTAAGTGTGTCTCCCTACGGGTCATGAACTGTGTGAACATGATCGAGACATTCTCTGATCAATAATCATTAGAGGGACCTAGAGATCCATAATGACTCTCACTAGTTCATGCGATGACTTAGTGATCCCATGACCTTTTATTCGCAGTAACCAATTCTTTTGTCTCGTGATATTTTACTTATCCAGGATCCTATCATTAGTATCATTCATACCTAGTTCGATACCGTTACTGACAAGTACTCTTTTCTCATTCCCGTGATATGACATTCTTAGTGATCATTATCACTTGCTTAGAAGCTATGTCAATGTGATATCACCGAGAGGGCCCTGAGTATATCTTCCGTCATTAGGATGGAAAAATCCCACTCTTGATCCACGAGCCTCAACTAACACTTTCCAAGTATCTGACGACACCTTTATAATCACTATGTTACAATCTGACGTTTGATGCAATAAAAATACACTTTTAGAGTCAGTGATTAACGTGATCTCATGGTCTAAGGATTAGGTTTACTTTGAATGGCATTATAGTAGTGTAAACATAATGGCTTGATCGTGTTACTATACTTTGGGAGTATGTTCATCATATCATTCAATCAATGGTGTGACCTTGTTATTAACAACATCCAATGTCATTATTAGGAAACCTTCATCATTAGTTAATCAACAAGCTAGTGTAATTAGAGGCATCACTAGGAACCTTTTTGTTTATTAAACACACATGTATTAATTTCTCCGGTTAACAAAATTATAGCATGAGAAATAAACATTTATCATAAACATGGAATAAGATAATAAACACTTTATTATTGCCACTTGGGCATATTCCTTTCAGTCTCCCACTTGCACTAGAGTCAATAATCTAGTTTGCGCAGCTGTTATCCATGTGCATTTCTAGTGGTAAACATAATCTCTAGATCTGACGCTTTCAGGTCCGTGTGTATTTGCATGTCTTTGCGTCTCTATGCATCACTCATTCTCAAATGAGGTGGCACTGTATATTTAGTCCTTTGGTGAGACCTTTAGTTCCTTTTGGGTTAAAACAAGTTGATATAATTGTCATACAATATATCTTCATAGTACTAGCCCACTGTGAACCACACCTAGTTCCTTTGTTGCTACTATAGAGGTATACTTACCCTTTCATTGTAGTATCCGTCACAATACTTAACTTTTGGAACTCATGCAAAACTTATCATGGAACTTTCTTCCATTACATTTCCACCTTAACCTATAGCCTAAATTGAGATAAACTTAGTTTGTATGTGGTGACAAAACTAGTATCAATGTAACACTTATAATGAATGATTTGTTTAGTTCAAATGTAACACTTACAATGAATTATTTATATAATGCCAATGTAACATTTTACAATAAACTATCTTTCTAGCATCAATGTAACACTTTAAAGTGAACTATTTGTCACTTCTACATACAGAATATATTCTTAGTTCTTCCAAAGATCATAAAAATATCCTTACTATCATCCAATGATCATCTTATGAGTCACCCTGGTATATGCTCATAACATTTAAAGCATAGGACATATCTGGATATGTACATATCACGGTATGATTGATTAAGATATTCATGTGATTTTACTCACCAAGTGTCAAAACACTTGAATCTCGTTTATCAAGATATTCATGTGATTTTACTCACCAAGTGTCAAAACACTTGAATCTTGATTCACTCACCAAGTATCAATATACTTGAATCTTGCTTCCATCTTTTCCATGTGGCAAGAACCTTTCTCATCGTTTCCATATCGAACTCATTCAATATTTCATCTATGTACATTTGGCATAACCATATTAATGTCTCAATATATTCAAATAGACTTTGATGCCAAATATTCTGGTTTTGCCCAAATCTTTCATTTAAATCTAATTTTAATGAAATCCTTAACTTGTGTCAATAATAGATACATCATTTCCAATCAACAATATGTCTTATACACAATGTATTAGAAATATGTCTTAGCACTCCCACTTAATTTCTTCAAAATGCGAGCATCTTTATCATCTGTGATGAAATTAAACATTTTAACATTTTCATCACGGTGAAGATTCCAACTCCGCTATGCTTACTTCAACTATTGAAGTTTGCATGCCTCTTGAGCATCCTTTGATTTAACAAAACCCTTCGAACTGTGTCATGTACATGTCCTAGGTAACCATTCTATTAGAAGAACGTTGTTTTATTTGTTCAACTAACATATACAACAATTGACATATGTAGTGGTTGCTACTCTAATCCGTTCAGACCAAATGTCGCTACGAAAGATCGAATCTTGTCATATTCAACTCCTTGAACATTGTCGTAAACCTTTTACCGACATGTCGACTATTTAATAGATGTGAAACATCCATGTCTATTTCTTTATAGATCCAAATATGACCGATAGGCTTCATGCCTTTCTGGAGGGTCTTCCTAGTCCAATAACTTGGTTTCTCCTGTATGGAACTATCATGGTTTTATGGATTCTAGCCATTTAACAGAGTCAGAGCCCATCATCGCTTGTTTTCATGTAGTCGGTTCATGATTGTTAAACAATAATGATTTAATTTTAAATCTTAGTATTTGATTGTTTATTCGACCTACACGGTTCAACAGGAACTTAGATCTCCGTGACCACAACTTTTGAGGCACGTGAGCTATGAGCATTATGGCTGCCTTCGGGACACTTTACGGTGCTGCACAACTCAGCACATATAGCTAAGGTTCAAGGACCTTGTCAAAGTTCTATTGTCCTCCCACTTAACTTTTCATGAAAAAATCCTTCTCAAGAAACTTGATGTTCTAAGCGACAAACACTTTTGTATTCCTTGTTATGGAGGAATATCCAACAGTTATTTGGGATAACCTAAAAAGACATGCTCATCTAACTTTGGATGTAAACATTTTACTTATGCCTAGCATACCAAAAATTAATAAAAGACAACTTGAGTTTTATCCCAATCCATAACTCATATGGTGTCATTTCAACGGATCACGATGGACCTCTTTTCAGTGTAAAAGTGGTAGTCACTAAAGCTTAATCTTAAAAATATAATGGAAATTTTATAAATAACACCATTGATCCTATTGTGACATCCCCGGGATCAGGGTTAGACAAATCCAGACCTTAGCCTGACATAAGCTTAAACTAGACCTCGAGGATATCCAGTGAGAAGTCGGTAACACAACAGTAACCCTGCGACACAAAAATTATTACAGCAAGCTCATAACTGAGCAAAGAACCAAAATATTACAAGCAGAGGTCACTGACCACAAACATCAAACAACGGAAGGCAAATTATGCTATTAAGTATAGCAAACTTAACAAATGGCCTAAGAGGCCTGAAGCATAACGAGGACATCCTAGCCCATAGATTCCAGGCTGCCAGCCGGGAACCCCAATCTACTCGTCGGTGTCGATGTCGTACGGAACTCATCTTCAAGGGAACACTTACTCTGCTATAAAATTATCAACGAAGCAAGGGTGAGTACAGGGTGTACTCCGCAAGACTTATGGCTAGTGGGGTTATTTTGCATAAAGCCATCTTTGTTTATAAAACAACAGGGAGAGGAAGCTCGTCTAATCAGAATATTTTAAAAGGGGATAAGAGAGAGACATCTTCGAAGAATTGATCATCATCTTGATATCCACCAAAGTAATCCTCATCTCAGAACTAGGATCACCCCCTCATACCCATGAGGAAGCATCCTTAACAAACATTAGTTGCCATGTTTTACGATTAGGTTATAGTTCTCTATGATCTCACGTTCATTCCCAAGTCATCCATAACCTTGGACACGACTTTTCAAAAAGATTTAATCCTGCAGGGGTGTAAAACTTTACCCACACGTACTAACTCACTCTTAATGCCAGATCATTAGCCCTCTTTCTTGGAAGGCTGGCAGAGGGTGGTTAGACACGACCTTTACCTTGCTTTTACCGAGACCATGAGTCACGCCCTAAGGATGGTTCCGCCATAATGGGTCAAATCCCGAAGCCGGTCCCTAGAGATATGAGTCGAGGTTGGTTTATCAGGGGCGCCATCTACCCCAAGCAACCTTGGCCACGCTTACCTACCTGTTATGATGCACCTTCACCCGCCAAATCTTTCGAAATGTTTTCTATGCATATGTCGAATGGAACGCCGAACTATGTGACTCATGGAATCTACTAGGCAAGTTAATCAGTGGAGGGGTCCCCATAAACCCCGTGTGGTTGTACGCTCGTCTTGGTCCAAAGGCAAGAACTCAGGTCCTCATGGTGGCGAGCATGGGACTACAAAAACCACTTCCCACTATGGCCTCCCATACAACCCTTAGCATGTTTAACCTTTACCACTGATCTCATCAGTATACCTTGTTCTCCTATCATACTAGATTATCTACAATTGGTACATCATCTGGATGAACCAGCACTGACAGCTATGCATGGCTAAGCAAGACACAAATAATCTCTAGAAGTGCACACAAGCCAAACCTAGTTATGCTAGGAGCACTGGATCAGGTAATATAAGCTCAAAGGGAGTAGTGCAACAGATAGGATACTCTATCTATCGATAAAAGACCACAGTATAATCGTATGCAACATGGCAAGAATTGAAATGCTTTCGAAAACATAGGATTGTATAATGGTGGGGCTATGCTTGCCTTGTTTGTGGATACCCAAATATAGATCTTCGGGAGCCTTGTACTTGACTTGATTACGGTTGGTCAAGTATTGTTCATTGATCTCCGATGGTGTTGATCTCGGTCTTCAATCTCGATCTCGATATCGTATTCTACTAGGAAGAACCAAACACCGGAAAGAAAAGGGGAACAACAATCAACACATGGCGTCGATGCAATTCTCAATCGAGGATGATGATATGACAGGTTAAATAGAGTTGAAATGTAACCCTAAGACATGCTTGGCAATTTAAGCGGGATCCGAAGGTTCCAAACCCTAATACAAGAGAGACCCCGGAATCACCTACGGGGGTTCATTGATTCTTCTAATTAAAATTGTAATTAAAGTTTTTGAACAATGCATGATTTTGATTCTATGAGATAGATCTTGTTTTTTTGAACATTTTGATATATTATTTGTATTTTTCTGACTTATAAATAATTAGATATTGATTTTACAATATTTATCCTTTTTCTGAAATTATTAAACAATTAAATGGGTTTATTGCGTCAGCACAGCTGGAGGCTGACATCATCAAAGCGTCTATTATTTTTACACATGGGCTAGAACTAGCCATTGTGACTGACTACTGGGCCCAGGCTAGGTCATCATGCCACGCGGGCGGTCAAAGGTCAGCGGGGTCCTCGGGCCACGTCATCACGAGGTCATGGTGACGTCACCTTGATGACCACCGTCGGGTGGTCACCAGCGACGGCGTTGTGGGGTGCGCGGGGCGGTAGGACTAGGCGTGCCGGAACGAGCTAATCGGGGCGGACCTAAACATAGCGGCGCAACCTCAAGGTGGTCACCTGAGTTGCATCTACGGCGAGCGGCGGCGGTGGTGTTTGCAAGTCATCGACGCGGCGGCGCTACAGCAAGTAAACAAGCACGAGGAGCATACTTTGAGCATCAGCAGCTCACCAGCAACGCGAGGAGGTTGTTGTAGAGGCAAGGGCTGCCAGAATCGACGAGGACGGCGATGGAGGTCGTCGGAGACCGGGGTTGCAATTGAAACGATTCAGACCGCGCCAGCATTCTCTGCTAAGGGCAAATGAACGAGGACGGTGAGAGGAACACCACGACGCTCTCAGATGGACAAATTACGACCAGATACAGCGGCGCCCCAGAGCTCCGGTGAGCTAGGGTTCCGGCCGAAGGAGGAAATGGGGAAGAGAGGGGATTAGGGTTCGTCCGGGCGGCGGCTAGGGTACTTGTAGACGCAGGAGATGTCGGTAGCGTGCATCTCTTCGTGGCGGGCATCACGGCAAGGCAGGGACGACGGGTGCAGTGCCAGCGAGGAGCTTTGTGTCATCGTTGTTGAAGACAAAGGGAGAATAGGAGGGCCGAAGCGGTATGGGCCTTATCTGGGCTGGATAGGCCGTGTCTAGGCTGGCATCAGGTGCACGGGCAACAGGGAGGAGGAGAGGAAGTGGGTTGTGGCATGGGTTGCTTGTCTACTGTTGTTGTTTTTAGAAAACCTTTTCCTTTTTTATTTTCTCACTTTTTCTTTTGTAAAATCATTTCAAATCTGTTTTGAATACTTCCAAAGTACCAAAGACTTTTATAAAATATATAAAATATTACAGGGCCCTTTAATTAATTTGGGCTCCACTATTTTGGTGGTTTTTTTCAAAATATTCAAAACCTTTTGGATTGCTTTTAGAGAGATAGGGAAAATAGCTAGGGTTTAGGGTATTGCTTTATTTTCTTTGCATGCATTTGTAAAACATGATGCTCATGCAATGCACATTAAACCCTAATTAGACATTAGCTAAAACTGGGGTGTTACAGCTCTATCCCCCTTAGGAGAATCTCGACCCGAGATTCCAAAGGTAGGAAGAGACACAGAGGGAGAAAGAAACAGGGTCACTCTAAAGATAAGAGGGAAACACACTAAACAACACATAGGGTATCTCATGGTCAACTCATTGAAGGAGTGTTTATAAACAATCTGAGATGACAAATATGAAACACATCAAGGTAACAGAGGAAACAAGAAGAGATGGTTTCAAGGTGATAGATAACTGGTCTTCATAAGGATTGAATTTTTCAGTCTAGTTGCGAGGTCTTAATAGTGATTATCAATCATAGTTCCTCAATCATCACATCCCCTCTCCCCTACTTCACACCTCGGAACGCGCTGCTCTTATAGAGAGAAAGGCGCTTTCCCATCTTCTTAACCCGAAATGAAGGGGTACCCCCGGGAAGAGATCCAGTGGAGACGGGTGGGCCTGTAGCTCAGAGGATTAGAGCACGTGGCTACGAACCACGATGTCGGGGGTTCGAATCCCTCCTCGCCCACAGCCTTCCAAAGGGGGAAGGGCCTTTACTTTCCCCCTGAGGGTAGGAAAATCATGATCGGGATAGCGGACACAAAGTTTCAGCAGAGTTTAAGCTTCTGAAAAGGAAAGCTTATGATAGAAAGAACATGACCACAGACTTTGAGAGATATGAAACTCTACTAGACGGCTTAAGCAGAGCCTCGAGGGATACAAAGATATAGATAACCAAGCTGTTGAAGTACTTTTGATATAGAAGGATCACTCTTCGTTCAACAGAAGGTCAAGAAGTCAAGGTATTTTGTGGCGAGGACTCGTAAGAGTCACAAGGAACATGTAACAAGAGGAAATGTTGATTACCAAAATCATAGTCTCTCTTCGAACATGATTGAACAACGAAGGAAACTCTGTATTCATCCAGGTTTACCGAAATCTTTACCAAAGATCACGGTAGCACTTTACACCACTAAGATGAATAGACAAGAAGATTCCTATTAACACGAGGAACAAGAAACTTCATTTTCAGACTTCATTTATTTGGCATAACTGAATGCTTGCCAACACAAAAGGGTCTCGAGGATCGACCGAGAGACATTTAGCAACACTACTTTAAATGTTCTCCTTGATGTTTGAGACATGAGACATCAAGTAGAGGTTGGACTTCGGATGCAAAGGAAACCATAAGCACAACTCCTATAATAAATCATGGAAGAAGCCTCATGAAGAGTGGTTGTTATTTGCTTATTCAAGATAATTTGATGATAGGCATTCCGACTAGTTGTGTCAACCATTACATCAATCATGTCAGACTTACATGGAGACCTAGGTCAAATCCTTGAGGAACACCAACCATCATATCTGCTTGAGATTTAGATTTAGTTAGGTGAATAGATACTTCAGACTCAGCATGTCCGAATAGAAAGTTTGCAACATTTACCAAAGAGGTAAAGTCACTAGATTCTCAAGACATGGACTCGGTGTCAAGCTCCAATAGACTGAGCTAGATTGCTAGACCCATGTATTAACAGCTTGTCAAATGGCAATTGCTTATACATGAAGTACTTGCAACGAAATACGACTGTGTCCTTAAGATACGGAGTTAACTCTACTCGAATCCACAACAACATCTTTCTACAGTTGCGCGTGAATCAGAGAAGGTCACTTCTAACATCCAGAACACATACTTCGAGAGGACTCGAAGATGGTCTCAAAAAGTTTTCCAACATTAATGCCAAATGTTTCATATGAGTCTGTTCTAGTATGGAGAAGATAAAGATATTGTCGATGGGCTCAACAACAAACTTATCGAGATACTCCAAGATGATGAACTCATATGTTACTTGAACAAGGCAGAATATTGGTCAGACCAAAAAACATGAGGATGTACTCAAGTGAAACATCACAAGGAGAAGCAGCATCAAGATAGTCCTTGGAATTGAGTTTGATTTGATGATAACCCAAATCAAATCAAAGGTGGGGACGATAACACTTCCACGAAGGAAACACTATCTTTCTTCAGCACGAACAACACTAAACATCCCTTTAGATAAACTACATCAGATAGAACTTTTGTCTTACAACTCTCCAAGTTGTTGTTTAAGCTCAACCAACTAGTTCAGGGGTATCCAGCACAGATCCTTGGAAACAAAAGCAGTTCAGAGTTGCTGGCTCAAGAACTTGATAACACGGTCATGTGGCAACATGGCGATACTTCAGGAAAGACATCCGAATATCACGAACCACCTATATGTCACTTAGTTCGAGAGAAAACTTGCTTAGTAAGGCAAGAAGACATAGTCTCAGAGCTTCGTCACAAGCCTAACCCTTTGACCGAAGAGGGTGTACCAGAATAACGGACTTGGTAGCACAACCATCCTTTTATTAGTGATAGGATTAACCAATCACGCTAAGAATGACACAAATTTCCTTAGGGTTCAAAGCAATAACGAATTGCTAAGAATCTCAGATGGTCACATTATTACACACACGCATCATTCACGAGCGCAAAAGCTTGAAGGAAGGGTGGTAATTATGTGTAAGAGCATCACTTCATTAAGCGGTCATGAAACTCAGCACGACCTCTTAGTATTAAAGGGTGTGATATTCTAAGGTAGAACAGATGGAAGGCAATCAACGCCTTTTTATCCGTAAGTTACAACACTTTGACCTGGTCCTAGATATGGCGAGGTACTGGAGTTTGTTTGTCCTGGCATTCCTAAATGGTTTGTCATGACGGACCACAAGGTATCTTGCATCGAAAGACATCGATGCATATTAGTACTTGGCTACCAACTAGTAGACAAAGGTCGGAAACAACAAGGGGAAAAAGAACATGCTCATGATAGAATCCCGAGATGTGGATGCATAGATTATCATTCTTCCAAAAACCAATGCATAGAAGGGAGGGTGTGGCAGAGTCATGAGTATAGATGTGAGACTCATTAGGAGTACTCTTGTCGTGATCTATTTGGTTCCATTAAAGAACATCTGCCATAGCATGCGGTAGGGGAAGTCCTTAATTGTCACAATTCAATCGCGACAAATATCCACAAGCTTGAAGGCTAGAATTGTAGTACTAGCCCTCCTGAGGTAATGTGTAAACATTAACGACAGGGTTCAAAGGAATGGATCTTGGGTTAAAGATCAGCTTCATGTACAAGATTCATAACACTAGAATCCAGCACAATCCGGGATCTTCGGTTCAAGTCCAAGGGTTAAAACCCGAGAAGGAAGTAACTGCTACTACTTGAGTGACACAGGGTACACTTCAAGATAGTAATCACGAGGTAGCTTCCAAGAGAAGAAATGACTTCTAAAGTACCCAATAAATAGAAGGGAGGCACACGAGGCGAAAGGAATTCTTGAAGCGTAGAACAGAACACTTTGGATCCTACAATATAATATTGTGGGCCCATAAGGTAGAGAGATCATGATGGAAGGAATCTCTCAGCTGAAGCAGAGCAAAGGGAACAAGGAACACACACACACTGACTCTAGAGAACTCTACACTAGGTCAACTGGTTGAGAAACGACCTGCCAAAAAGGCACCTAAGTTTTGAAAGACTAGAAGAGATATCAAAACTTTTCCAAATCAACACAAGGTGAGATGACCCAGAGTTAGAGTGAAACTGGATAAGGATCAAAAGAAGCATACTAGAGTTTTCGCAAATACTTTTCATCTTTAAAATATTTTTTTTCAAGCACTAGACTCAACATCGACCAATAGAAAGGTTTTCCTACGGTCGGTACTGCTCTGATACCAAAGACTGTGACACCCCCAAGATCAGGGTTAGACAAATCCAGACCTTAGCCTGACATAAGCTTAACCTAGACCTCGAGGATATCTAGTGAGAAGTCGGTAACACAATAGTAACCCTGTGACACAAAAATTATTATAGCGAGCTCATAACTGAGCAAAGAACCAAAATATTACAAGCAGAGGTCACTGACAACAAACATCAAACAACGGAGGGCATATTATGCTATTAAGTATAGCAAACTTAACAAATGGCCTAAGAGGCCTGAAGCATAACGATGACGTCCCAGCCCATAGATTCCAGGCTGCCGGCTGGGAACCCCAATCTACTCGCCGGAGTCGATGTCGTACGGAACTCATCTTCAAGGGAACACTTACTCTTCTACAAAATTATCAACAAAGCAAGGGTGAGTACAGGGTGTACTCCGCAAGACTTATGGCTGGTGGGGTTATTTTGCATAAAGCCATCTTTGTTTATAAAACAACAGGGAGAGGAAGCTCGTCTAATCAGAATATTTTAAAAGGGGATAAGAGAGCGACATCTTTGAAGAATTGATCATCATCTTGATATCCACCAAACTAATCCTCATCTCACAACTAGGATCACCCCCTCGTACCCATGAGGAAGCATCCTTAACAAACATTAGTTGCCAAGTTTTACGATTAGGTTATAGTTCACTATGATCTCACGTTCTTTCCCAACTCGTCCATAACCGTGGACATGACTTTTCAAAAAGATTTAATCCTAAAGGGGTGTACAACTTTACCCACATGTACTAACCAACTCTTAATGCCAGATCATTAGCCCTCTTACTTGGAAGGCTGACAGAGGGTGGTTAGACACGACCTTTACCTTGCTTTTGCCGAGATCATGAGTCACGCCCTAAGGATGGTTCCGCCGTAACGGGTCAAATCCCGAAGCCGGTCCCTAGAGATGTGAGTCGAGGTTGGTTTATCAGGGGTGCCATCTACCCCAAGCAACCTTGGACACGCTTACCTACCTATTATGATGCAACTTCCCCCGCCAAATCTTTCAAAACATTTTCTATGCATATGTCGAATGGAACGCCGAACTATGTGACTCATGGAATCTACTAGGCAAGTTAGTCAGTGGAGGGGTCCCCATAAATCCCGTGTGGCTGTACGCTCGTCTTGGTCCAAAGGCAAGAACTCAGGTCCTAATGGTGGCGAGCATGGGACTACAAAAACCACTTCCCACTGTGGCCTCCCATACAAGCCTTAGCATGTTTAACCTTTACCACTGATCTCATCAGTATACCTTGTTCTCCTGTCATACTAGATTCTCTACAATTGGTACATCATCTGGATGAACTAGCACTGATAGCTATGCATGGCTAAGCAAGACACAGATAAGCTCTAGCAGTGCACACAAGCCAAACCTAGTTATGCTAGGAGCACTGGATCAGGTAATATAAGCTCAAAGGGAGTAGTGCAACAGATAGGATACTCTATCTATCGATAAAAGACCACAGTAGAATCGTATGCAACATGGCAAGAATTGAAATGCTTTCGAAAACATAGGATTGTATAATGATGGGGCTATGCTTGCCTTGTTTGTTGATACCCAAATATAGATCTTCGGGAGCCTTATACTTGACTTGATTATGGTTGGTCAAGTATTGTTCATTGATCTCCGATGGTGTTGATCTCGGTCTTCGATCTCGATCTTGATATCGTATGCTACCGGGAAGAACCAAACACCGGAAAGTAAAGGGGAACAACAATCAACACATGGCGTCGATGCAATGCTCAAGAGAGGATGATGATATGACAAGTTAAATAGAGTTGAAATGTAACCCTAAGACATGCTTGGCAATTTAAGCGGGATCCGAAGGTTCCAAACCCTAATACAAGAGAGACTCCGGAATCACCTGCGGGGGTTCATTGATTCTTCTAATTAAACTTGTAATTAAAATTGTTGAACAATGCATGATTTTTATGCTATGAGATAGATCTTGTTTTTCTAAACATTTGGATATATTATTTGTATTTTTCTGACTTATAAATAATTATATATTGATTTTACAATATTTATCCTTTTTCTAAAATTATTAAACAATTAAATGGGTTTATTGTGTCAGCACAGATGGAGGCTGACATCATCAAAGCGTCTATTATTTTTACACATGGGCTAGACCTAGCCGTTGTGACTGACTACTGGACCCAGGCCAGGTCATCATGCCACGTGGGCGGTCAAAGGTCAGCGGGGTCCTCGGGCCACGTCATCACGACGTCACGGTGACGTCACCTCGACGACCACCATCGGGTGGTCACCGGCGACGGCGCTGTGGGGCGCGCGGGGCGGTGGGACTAGGCGTGCCGGAATGAGCTCGTCGGGGCGGACCTAAACACAGCGGCGCAACCTCAAGATGGTCACCTGAGCTGCATCTACGGCGAGCAGCAGTGGTGGTGTTTGTAGGTCATCGACGCGGCGGAGCTACAGCAAGTAAACAAGCACGAGGAGCATACTTTGAGCATTAGCAGCTCACCAGCAATGTGAGGAGGTTGTTGTAGAGGCAAGGGGCTACCGAAATCGACGAGGATGGCGATGGAGGTTGTCAGAGACCGAGGTTGCAATTGAAACGATTCGGGCCACGTCGGCTTTCTCTGCTAGGGGCGAACGAACGAGGACGGTGAGAGGAACACCACGACGCTCTCAGATGGACAAATTACGGCCGGCTACAGCGGCGCCCCAGAGCTCCGGTGAGCTAGGGTTCTGTCCGAAGGAGGAAATGGGGAAGAGAGGGGATTAGGGTTCGTCCGGGCGGCGGCTAGGGTACTTGTAGACGCGGGAGATGTCGGTAGCGTGCATCTCTTCGTGGAGGGCATCATGGCGAGGCAGGGACGGCAGGCGCAGTGCCAGCGAGGAGCTTCGTGTCATCATCGTTGAAGACGAAGGGAGAATAGGAGGGCCGAAGCGGTATGTGCCTTAGCTGGGCTGGATAGGCCGTGTCTGGGCTGGCTTCGGGCGCATGGGCGGCAGGGAGGAGGAGACGAAGTGGGTTGTAGCCTGGGCTGCTGGTCTGTTGTTGTTGTTTTTTTAGAAAACCTTTTCCTTTTTTATTTTCTCACTTTTTATTTTGTAAAATCATTTCAAATCTGTTTTGAATACTTTCAAAGTACCAAAGACTTTTATAAAATATATAAAATATTGCAGGGCCCTTTAATCAATTTGGGCTCCACTATTTTGGTGGTTTTTTTCAAAATATTCAAAACCTTTTGGATTGCTTTTAGAGAGATAGGGAAAATAGCTAGGGTTTTGCTTTATTTTCTTTGCATGCATTTGTAAAACATGATGCTCATGCAATGCACATTAAACCCTAATTAGACATTAGCTAAAACTGGGGCGTTATACCTATCATGTCAAACAAGGTTTGATTATATCTCTCGAATACTCCATATTCCTATGGTTTATCGGGAAACATAAATTCATGGAACGATTCCTTGAATCTTAGGTGTTTTTGCTAAACATGTAACCCAAATATTTTCCTTTATGATCCAATCATAAATTCTTTATTTTCTCGTTACAATGATTTTCCACTTCATCTTGAAATCATTTGAACATTTTCAAATGTTTCATACTTCTTCCTGGTTAAGTAAATATACATATATTCACTCAAATCTTTGGTTAAAGTATATGAAGTTTGAATGATACACCACATACGGCTACACGTAATGGACAATATACATCAATATGCACAATGTCCAATAAGATAGTCGTTCGTTTCTCTTTTGCCTATGAACAAAATTTAAATCATTTCTAGGAAATTATCACAAGCTTCAATTGATTCAAAAATCAAAAGACTCCAAAATTCCATCAACATGGAGTTTCTTCATGTTTTCTTTCCAACATGATTTAAACTGCAGTGTTATTCATAAGTGATCTTCTAATCATTCGTCTTGCAGTACTTTAGCATCAGTTTTTATGGATGTGATTTATCCAACTAGATTTGTAAGAGTTAATCCATATTCAATGGAATACGGTGATTATTTGAACGATCATCATTCTCGTAATACCGGAACAAAATAACAATTATTGAAATACAAATCTTGAAGGGAAGCTTTGATGTCAACGAGAAACACAATAACATTTTATTTGTTTTCGATGAACATCATCACATATTATTTTTCTAGTTTCTTAGGACATTGTAGTTCATAAATTGTGTTGCTTTGTGTGACATTTCACACCAACCAATTCAATATCGAATACCGAAGAACCACATTATTTAACAAGCAAACAATACACCCATAACGTGTATATCATTCATATACCTAACCTTGACATTTACAGTCTTTTCTTTTCTGGCAAATATTTCCAAGATTCTCTTTCACATTTACTTTTCTATTTTAAAAGAAAATATCAAAAACAATAGTGGTGCCATACATATGACACGTAGTTCAAAGCGTGTATATTCAAATACTAATACCGTTGGACTTGCACTTTTGAAGTAGATCAACATCATCAAATGATTGGAGTTCTTTCAAAATTTCTTTCCTTTTAGTAATCCTTTTAATGTAGTAAACATTTTACCTACATCTTCTGTCCATCCTTATCATAACAACTTTCATGATCAAGCTACTATAGCTCATAAGGACGAATCGTGAATATAATATTAATTCCAGAAACATTTTGGGTGATTAGGATGCCTAGGATCTCCAACCTTTACAAATTCTCATACAATACTAGAATATGTATTTTATTAAATTATACTCCATCATATTGCAACCAAGACATTGTTTCAAATATCACAATATCTTCTACACATGGTGGTTTCTGAAAAAAACATCAGCTCCTAGATAACGTTGATATTAAAACAATTTTTCAATATCAAGAATCATGGAGGCAAGCATGATACTTAGATGCTAATGCTAGAATTTGTTACTCTTGATTCAATACTATTTATCAAATTTCACGGAGTAAGTGAGGTTTTGCTGAAAGTTTGAAATACTACTTTGAACTTTAGATTGACACTCATAAAACAATACAATACCAACTCGTAAAGTAAAATTCGAGAATTCTATAGTTCTATTCTATCAATTATAGCTAACTACAAGGTAGTAAATGAATGCCAGTGAGTACAATGAACTATGCAAATTCAATTCGATTTATTTTATGATAAACTGAGTTCAAATTAATCCAAATTACTAAATTGAACTCCCACTCAAAACAACATTCCTCGAGTTGTTTTGGTGATTACACGAACCAAATTCACTACACCACAACCGATCATCACGAGTGGTGGTGCAGCTCCAATGGCGAGCATCATATGGACATCATATCATTCATATGACTCGTAATTTACCTTTCGGTTCATGTTCTGAGGCCATGTATGTACATGCTAGGCTTGCCAAGTAAGAACCTTAGTACTAACGTGTGTGAAACTGTCTTACACCCGTTGTATGAGAACGTAGATTCTATCACACACGATCATCACGTGGTGCTTCAAAACAACGAACTTTATTAACGGTGCATACTATGTAAGAAGATATTATTTTCTTGATATTAGTGAGAGGGATCATCTTATAATGCTACCGCCAAGTTCTAAGCTAGACATAAGCAAAATAAGATGCAAACAAACATCATATGCATAAAGTGATATGATATGGTTCTCGCACTTCATCACTATCTTGTGCATAACGGTATGATCTCTATCATTCCACTTGTGTAGGGCCAAGGTCTATGGTGCTCCCACTTTGTTATAATTCCCGAGAGTATCTCACCATACTAAAATTATAACATTTAACATATCATGACACATGCCCAGCAAAAATAAAACTAGATGCTTCTAATTTATCTTTTGCATATTTTACTTGGCTTTGGGCTTTCGAAGATAGAATCGATCATACCTATGAAGAAGGAACCACAACTATGATAATCAAATTATTAGCAACCCGTTGTAAATCACATATCAACTATAGTGGGAGAGACAGATACCCGCTATCCACTTATGCAAAATCAGTTGCATGTCAAGCATGGAACAGGTCTCATGTGCGAGGACATGTAAAGTTTGTCCGGGCCGCTTCATCCCACTATGCCGCCAATATCCAAAATATATGAAGGATGTAATAACATGATCATTAGGACCCACATATTCATATTCTTCTAACCATACAAAGTATTTATGCATAGACATGACTTTGATACCACTAATGGGGTTCATTGCATGGAAAACAAATAAATTCTACGGTTGCAACCACCAAGATCATATCTAGCAGATACATGTAACGGTTTCACATGGACTCACCCTCGAAGACCGTAACATGGGATAACATTCCCACAAACAAACATGGCTATTGTAGAGTGTACACGACCATCCTCAAGGACATGACGACAGTGCCACACGTGTAGCACCTATGTAATTGGTCACACATACGGTGTGCCGACGACTTCCGTCCCTCGCTCCAGCATAGCAATGGAAGTAGTGGATCCTCGGGAACTCCGCCAACACTATGACATGGTAGTGATGGTGGTGGAGAAGATCTTGAGCAGGGCTTCGCCTAATCACCTTGCTCGTGTCATTGGACAAGGCTAGAAGGGGAGGAAGATACCAACCAAAGGGCATATGAGAGGAGAGGTGAGTGTGTGTGAGAGAGAGGAGAGGAGGGGGCCTTTTATAGGTGAGGGGGAAAGCCAAGGGGGCTAGGAGAACAGCCATATGGCTTCCCCCACCTCTTCCCCAATTATGTGGGTGGACTCTCCGCTCACATAAAAACACTCTCCATTTTCTCCCATTTATTCTCCACTCAAAAATCAAGAGTCTCTTCATTAAAACCAGTTTTAATTCACTTGATTTAATGTCACTCATTTAATGAACACATTAACAACAAAATCCCCAATGCTATTCCGATACATTGAAACCATTCCGGCAGATTTATCTGAACAAATTCATGCGATGTCCATTATCTTCTCCTACATTCCCTATCCACTCAATTGTGTCGAATACCCTTAAGTGTCCCTACGGGTCGGGAACTGTGTGGACATGGTCGAGACATTCTCCGATCAATAATCATTAGCGGGACCTGGAGATCCATAATGACTCCCACCAGTTCATGCGACGACTGAGTGATCGTGTGACCTTTTATTCGCAGTAACCAATTCCTTTTGTCTCATGATATTTTACTTGTCTAGGATCCGATCATTCGGTATCATTCATACCTAGTTCCATCCCGTTACTGACAAGTACTCTTTTATTGTTCCGATGATATGACATTCTTAGTGATAATTATCACTTGCTTGCAAGCTGTGTCAATGTGATATCACCGAGAGGGCCCTGAGTATATCTTTCCATCATTAGGATGGACAAGTCCCACTCTTGATCCACGATCCTCAACTAACACTTTCCAAGTATCCGACGACACCTTTATAATCACCATGTTACGGTGTGACGTTTGATGCAATCAAAATACTCTTCCGGAGTCAGTGATTGACATGATCTCATGGTCTAAGGATTAGGGTTACTTTGAATGACATTATAGTAGTGTAAACATAATGGCTTAATCGTGTTACTATACTTTGAGAGTATGTTCATCACATCATTCAATAAATGGTGTGACCTTATTATTAACAACATCCAATGTCATGATCAGGAAACCTTGATCATTTGTTAATCAACAAGCTAGTGTAATGAGAGGCATCACTAGGAACCTTTTATTCGTTTATTAAACACAAATGTATTAACATTTCAGTTAACACAATTATAGCAGCAGAAATAAACATTTATCATAAATATGGAATTGTGGGACCCCCGGATTAATCATCCGAGAAATCCCTATTATGCATACATCCACGTTCCCATGATCAGTGAGCCGTGGAACATAACCGACAGGTACCATTACAATCATCTGAAACTTAACGAAAATACAAGACTTACATAATTTCCATTAAGGCTACATCATTCTTAGCAGCAGAACATCACCAAGCATAGAGCCCAATCGTGCCTCAACCTACAGGCAGCTGACTGGGAAGACGGCCTAGCTCACATGGACGTCACCTTAATATTCCTGAAAGTCTGGCCAAGTAAATAGCCAGGGACACAGCCGTGAGTACTTTTGAATGTACTCGCAAACCACCAGGATAGGTAAACAAAGGAAATGCAAATGTGGCTGTGGCGAGATAGCTCTATCTGGGGTTGCTTTTGAAAAGCCTAAACTAACTTTGAAATTATGGCATCTCCATATCTTTGTTGAAAAAGAGTTTTGAAGACATGCTTCTGTTTTGTAAATCCAGACATCTCCATGTCTTTGTTGAAAAAGAGTTTTGAAAACAGTTTTCGTAGTAAAAACCCTTTTTAAAACATCTTCGACCCCACGGGTCAAAACAAAGCTTTCGAACTCGGGTTGCCCCTCGGAACCGTCGTCCTCAGAGTACTTGTTTCCCAAACAAGCACAGTTTGGGTACTCCTAGCCAACACCTTTACAACCGTCCTTGACCGTGGACACAACTATTCGAATAGGTTATACTCTGCAGAGTTTGCACACTTTACCCACAAGACTCAATACATCCGCCTGGATTCAACCACGTCCCACTACCACTATATATGGTGGTCCAGATAATCAAATCTAACTTTTTGCTTGTCTACACTAGCAAAGGCATGCTTTTCCTCTTGGGTTTGTTCTCCCCGGCAACGAGTATGTGGCTCCCAGCCATAGTCCTTCCTTCCGTACATGCGCATACCCAAGCCGCGACTTGGCGTATACCTTAAATCTGGAGACTCCACTTCCTTCTGTACTACCTAAGTCATGCCGTCCGCGGGAGACCCAATTGTTGCACTGACCTCCTGCCAGTTCAGGCTCACTCTTGCCGAAGCAAGCGACAGGCTTCAAATCCGTGATCTGGGATGCCTGCCCGGTCTTCCAGGGATTTCTCCCTATAAGCATGGTAGAAGTGCCTCGGCTAATGCAGACAAACTACGGGTTAAGCCCCAGCAACCTGGGTAATGTGGTTGTGCGGTAAAAATTGTTCCAGTAAAGGCGTAGAACATCCCATCGCATATTCTTGTTTCTCCTCATCACCATTTCTTTTGTTAAAACTTCCACAAGGAACATGCCTCTTCCCAGGGTTTTACAAAAGGGTTTTGAAACACTTTTTGGATGGGGTAAATCCCAAAACAGTTTATTTTCTCAAAACCAGGGTTTCCAAGGAGGTAGGATGCTAAACATCATACTCTCGGTCTAAAGGGTATAAAATGATGGGTTCATCGGGGTGGTGCCTCGAAAGACACGAAATCATAACTTGGAGGAGCCAAGTTACTACCGCAGTATTTGTAAAACAAGACATGCAGGAATAGTATGCAATTTATAAAGCGGATATAAAACAGGTAAAAGAGAATAGGACATATAGTAGAGTTCAGGAATGGTGGCTTGACTGTGATTAGCAATCAGTCCCTGGACTTCTTCAGATGACCAAGAATAGCCAACAAAATAATAATAAAAGAAGTCCCTTCTTCTTGTCGTCAGACACTCACACTATCGTCGTCATTGGGTACACATCCAAGCAGACAATCCATAATCGAAACAAGGCATACAAACATCAAACCATATAGCAAACAAGCATGAGAAATACTACTGGACTTGGGAGGTTTGTGGAGGAGTGGGAGTCAATTGGTGGGATTTACTAAATTGCCACTAGAGTGGTTTTCTTTTGGAAGATAGTTGTCAAAGCTAGAGACAAGGATCTTGGATTAGGGATTTGTGGTCAGTAGGATATAAATGTGAAAAGGTGATATCCTCATATAGGTCTTGTCAAAACAAAACCAACACAAGTGGTTTCACTTGATTATCATTTTTCTAGAATTAGATATGTTTTTTATAGTGGATTAAACTCTAGTTTAAGGAAATAATTCACCAGAAAAGTTCTGGAGCTCCAAAAATTATTTCCTTGGAGGGGTAGGTAGTACTTGATGTACTGAACCATATAGAGTTGGAATCAAGTCGAAACAATTACCAGAATGGCCTCAGGAAATTCCCAAAGACAGTTCTGTATAGTTCTTCTCCTTTTTACCAGATTAAAACTACAGGAGCTATTGAGTTGGTTCCAAGGGCAGGTGATAGGTATTTCAAATACCTTTCTGTAGGAATTGGATTCACTCATTTTGGAGTTGCCAAACTCCTGGAGTGATTTATTTAGTGAAAATACCCATCACAGAGTTATTTAAATCACTAAAATTTAACCAGAGCTCAATAAAATCTGAGCTTCTGGTATTTGGTAGATATAGGTACTGGTGTGTACTGGGAGGTGGAATCAGGTCAATACCACATCTGGTTAGACCTGGGGAAATTATCTAAGACAGGCTATTGCTAGTTTTGTTATTTTTGCTAAAGGCAGAATACAGTTCACCTTGGGATAGGACATGTGCTAGTAAGTAGGTATTTCAAATACCTTCCAGTAGGTCTTTGGTTCAACTCAAAAGGAGTTGGCTAGCTCATAAAGGAATTTAATTAGGTCAAAGTATACTCTGCAGCAAATTAAATACCTAGAATTAAAGGAAACTATTTTGGACATGGGATTGCCTCAGCATGTTTGAGAAAACATCAGAGAATCACCATAAATTTAGATCTAGGAATTTGGGTGTGATTTACCATTTTATTTGAATTTAAACCTTGCCGGAGCTGTTTTGGAATAAAGATCTGATAAAAGAAAAAGAAAAGGGGTGCAATGGGGCCGGATCTGGGGAGCTACTAGGCCGGCTAAGGGGATTCGACCCAGGGCGCATGGGGCGACGTGTGGGAGGGCTCATTTCGAACCTGACGAGGGGGCCTGCTGTCAGCGAGCGAAAGCGCCGAAGCGGTATCGGCCAGATCTGGCCGTTCGCTTAAGTGGCGATGGACGGCGCAACATCATCGTCCACCCAGGGCTCACCGGCGACGAGGCTAACCGTAGCAGAGGGTGGCGCGGAGCAGGGAGCTCACGTGAGGGCTCGAGGAGGGTTGGGGACGGTGCAGGGCGACGCGGTCGACGACGGCGAGTAGATCGGTGGGCGGCACGACGGCAGAGGCCCACGGGAAGCAGCTCGTGTGACGATGGTCGAGGACGAACTCGTGGGTGCTCGGCAGCGACAGCGGAGGAGATGGTCCTAGGTAGAAAAGAGAGCACCGTTAGATGTAGGAGAGCAAGGAGAACTAGGGGGCTGACATGTAGAAGGAATAGAGCAGAGGGGGAGGTGCCTTGCTCGATTTTTGAGAGGAGGCCGAGAGCTCCTCTCCTTCTTCCTCAGGCAGCACAGTGCAGGAGAAGGGGGTGTGTTGCTCTTGGGAGGCAAGTGGGAGGGAGAGGGGGCAAATGAGGGAAGGGAGCTGGCTGGGGGAGGCTGCTGGCCTTTATACCATGGATAGGGAGGGGATGTGGTAAATTACCAATGTGGGCATGGGGGAGGGAAATGCTGGCCAGGGATTGGTCCAGGGGGAGGTGGGGAGGGGTAGGATGGGTATTTTAGTCGTGCTGGATCAGAGAGTGAGGGGTGGCATCAGTGGTAATTAATTTAGGTTGATCCTTGTAAGAATTGGGGGGTTGTATGTCCTCTCTTACAACTAGGACAAGGGCAATTGGGTAACTTGCTAGGGTAGAGCTACAGTGGTGGTCGACCAGTGAGGTGTCTTGATGTTGAGGAGAAGTATTGACCAAGAATTGATAGAAAAAGGAAGTGCTTTGAGAGGTGATTTGCTTAATTGGCAAATATTGGTCAAATTGAGGGTTGTGAAGGAAGTCCACAAACTAGCATTGGACCAGAGGAGGAAAAAGGTTCTGGTAGGTAGGTGAGGTCAAGGTGGACTTCTAGGATTTAATTGGGATTTTTAGGGTGAGTTTAAGTCCACTTAAATCCAATTACCCAAAAAGGACAGAGATGGATGGTAGAAGATATTTTAATATTTTTACATTGGGCAAGGTTGGATTTTGATGTGGGAGGGTCCCAGAGGTGAATACACACTTAGGGGAATTTTCCCAAGATTTATTGGGACATAAAAGTATTTAAAACAATTATTATTCCAATTCAGCCATTTAAGAAAATGGACAAAAAGAAATAATAAGGCTTCTCAAAAATATTTATTTTTGAGATGGAAAGATAGGGTATGATTAGTGGGACTCACATGAGCCAAAAGTTGAGGAAGGGTTTTGGTAAAAACCAAACTTTCCTTTATGGAGGGAGTTTTGGAGATTTTGACTATTTAGGTAATTAAATAGTTTTTGGGGCCATAATAATTATGGATAATTATTGATAAATATTGAGGATCAAAGTAGATGGAATAGAAAAGGTGTAGCAAGTAGTTTCAACCTTGTGGAATGAAATTCCAACTTGAAAAGGATGAAAAGCAAGGAGTTGGTGATCTAAGGTGATGTTATTTTTATACCACCAAAACATGCTTGTATCTTGGAGCTTAGAGCTCACCTTGATGCAAGGGATAGATGGATAGATAGACAAGGTTATTTATATGATCATGGCAGAAGGAGTTTGAATTATCTGCATTTGAGGTGATCTAGAAATGATGGCAAACTTTGTTGAAATTAAGGCTGCCATGAAATATGAGTCATGATGCCTAATAAACCATGTGGTTTTAATCAGCACAGAGATCCACTTGGGACAAGGGAAGTATGTTCTGATAGAAATTAATGAATAGATCACAACCATGCAGAGATTTGGTCCAAAGGAGATTGGGTGGTGGTGTGAGCTTCTAGCAAAGTAGGCATGATGACTAGTTTTGCAGGAAAAGTTATTTTCTTGTCTGCAAAACCATCATGGACAAGTGGGTTGGAGGAGGATCTAGCCAAAGTAAAATGTGGTCCTTGGTAGTACTTAGGATGTTTAACAAGATGGTTCAAGTGCATTTCCAAAAATGCACATGGTTTGACAAAAGGAGGCATTCAAAAAGGTGATGCTGAAACTGTTTCCAGACTTGGTCAAATTTGGCAGTTTTGAGGATTTTGACTAGAGTAGGGGAGGGAATGTTCTTGGAGGAGTTGCAAGGTATCAGAGCTTTAACCAGTGGGTGATATTGAAGTGTAGAGTGATTAGAGGAGATCCTTGCTTGATGTTGGTCTTCAAGGACCTGAGAACATCTAGAAGGGAAATCCTCAGAATAGATCTGGTTGAGGGTTTTAGATTATCACCTAATGGCTAGGGATCATAACAAGGTTGGCTTTCTTGCTTAGGGATTGAGGATTTGGAAAAAATCTTGATCCTAGTGATGAGCTCCTAGAGTGGCTCATACTACTTCCTAAGCAAACAAGTCAAGCAGCAGATCAAAGCAACTCATCTTATACTAAGCATAACCACTAATGAGGTTACCATCAAGCCTAGCTTGGGTAAGGTTGGGGCATTTTGAAGAGGTTTAGTTTTGAATAAGGTGAGGGTTCTTGGTATCTCTACCAATAGTAGAATTCAAATGCTTTTGGAAAGAGTTTTTGAGAACACTAGAGATAAGATTAGTTGAGTGTTCTGTCTTGAAAACATAAGATGGTATTATATATCTCTCCATAGTTTTGTTAATAGAAGCTACCAAAATAGTTTTGGTTACATAGGCATCTTGGCTCCTATTTTGAAATGCCAGAATGTTTGAGAATATGTAAAATAAGCCAAGATAGTTTTGGTAAATAGCTTTGTCACTAAGGTTGAGATAAGGGGTATCCTAAGATACACTTCATAAGCACAAGTGCAAACAAACAACAAGCAAGCACTGTACTAAAGCACAAGAAAAAGTTTTTGTTCCCCCTGATTTTTGCATTCTGGACAACTAATCAGGGTTTCTGAAATT
This sequence comes from Avena sativa, assembly GCA_916181665.1. Classification (NCBI taxonomy): domain Eukaryota; kingdom Viridiplantae; phylum Streptophyta; class Magnoliopsida; order Poales; family Poaceae; genus Avena; species Avena sativa. The sequence continues at coordinate 532,217,159 of OV702289.1, read as the reverse complement.
GGGATGTTACAGGAATAATATAATAACCACTTTATTATTGCCTCTCGGGCATATTCCTTTCATGCTACCCACATTGCCTTTTTATCTCTTTAATGAATTTGGCATCGAGTAGGTGACGGAGCTCTTTTCCAATGGCCTTATGTATTGGCTCTGTGAAGTGGCGAAGCGATTGCTTGACTGGTCTTGTGTCAGGATACACGTTGAGTGCATGCTCGGCGAGTTCCCTGGGGATTCCTAGCATGTCTTCTAGGACCCATGCAAAAATTTCCCTGCACTCATAGATGAACTCGACGAGCATGCCTTCATATGCGGGACTGAGGTTGGTAGCCACATAGGACATTCTCTTCGGGTCCGTAGGATGAACCTGGACCTCCTTTGTGTACTTTGCAGAGTCAAAGGATTGCTCGGGTATGGATCTTGTTGCTTCCGGCAGAGCGTCGTTGATATCCGAGATCCTTAGCTGGGCAAACTCTATTTCCATTCCAAAGGATTCAGAGATTTTGTTGCACTCACGATCGCAGTTATCTGAGCAAGAGGAACTTCCCCGCATAGTTATGATTCTGTTGGGTGGTTCCATCTTCATCATGAGGTACGCGTAGTGCGGCACCACCATGAATCGTGCAAATGCTGGTTGCCCTAGGATTGCGTGGTACTATGATGGCCAGTCCATAACTTTGAACTCGTTTTTTTCACGCCTGATATTTTCTCGGTTCCCGAAGACAACATCCAGGTAGATCTTTCCTAAAGGGACATTGGCTTTTCCCAGGATGATGCCGTGAAAAGAGGTCTCCGTTGGAGCTAGGTTGGTCAGAGAGCAGTTCATTGCACATAGCATATTAGCGTAGATGAGGTTGTGAAGGGAATATGCCCTGAGAGGCAATAATAAAATTGTTATTATATGTATACCAAAGTATATGATAGATGTTTATTTTGCATGCTATAATTGTATTAAAAGGAAACGTTAATACATGTGTGTTTAATAAACAAATAAAGAGTTCCTAGTTATGCCTCTCTTATAAACTAGCTCGTTGATTAACAAGATGATCAAGGTTTCCTGATCATGGACAATGGATGTTGTTAATAACGAGGTCACAACATTGGTGAATGATGTGATGAACATTCATCCGAAGTATAGCATTACAATCAAAGTCATTATGTTTATGTTGCTATAACATCATACAAAGTAATCTTAGTCCTTAGACGATGAGATCATGTTAATTGCTAACACCGGAAGAGTGACTTGATAACATCAAACGTCACACCGTAAAAGGGTGACTATAAAGGCGGGTTCAGATACTCCGAAGGTGTTATGTTGAGGCTCATGGATCAAGAGTGAAAGTTTTCCATCCCGATGACGGATAGATATACTCTGGGCCCTCTCGATGATATCACATTAAGATATCTTGCAAGCAAGTGATGGGATCACTAGAATGTTATATCATGGGAACGAGAAAAGAGTGCATGTCGGTAACGATATCAAACTAGGTATTGAGATACCAATGATCAAATCTCATACATGTAATATATCACGAGACAAAGGGATTAATTTACTAGTTTAAAAGGTTCTCACGATCATAGAAGTCATCATTGAATGTGTGGGAGTCAGTATGGATCTCTAGGTCCCGCTTCTCATTATTGATCTAAGAGGGGTCTCGATCATGTATGCATTATTCACGAACCGTAGGGTGACACACTTAAGGGTTACCAACACCATTTGGAGCAAATATGTTCTAGACGAAATAATTGCAAAGCACTGCAATTATTTCAATGGACACCAGAATTGTTCCGGGTGAAATTGCTGAAATTGGTTCTGCATATGATATTGAAATGTTGCAGGGGGTATTATGTGAATGTTTGCTAATTAAAGTAATTAAAAAATTGAATAAATCAAATAAAATAGTTTTTTAAATGAGAGTTGCATTAAATTTGATGGAAATTTAATGCATTTTGAGTGGGTTTTGAGGGGAGAAAATGGAGGGCCAAATTTATATGAGTGGAGCTTCCACCACATGAATGAGGAAGAGGTGGGGGCACCCCCCCATGGGCGTGGCCATGGGAGGGGGCAGCCCCCCTCTCCCTCCTTATCACTCACACCACCTCATGAAGGATCTCTCTCCCCTCTAAAATTATTCCCCTGGTGGCATTTCGTCTGGAAGGAGTTGCTGCTTCCGCTGCATCAGTAGAGCGAGGAGGTGGAGGTTGTTCGGTGGCCTGAATGTGTGTGCAAGGATGGATGCACTGCTGATTTGTGGCGCTAGGATTTCCACACGATCTTGAGATCAGCAAGTGTTCGACTACATCATCCACGAGTTCAATCTCGTTACACTTTGTCGGTATTCGAGGGTATGTTCTCTATGGATGTATATCCACCCGTTGCTTGTATCTAGTAGATAGATCTTGGCGTATAATAGTTCCCATCGTAGGAATTTTTTTGTTTTCTATGCAGCAAACCCAATAGGTTCATGTTGCTTCTTGCGTCCATGAAGACTTTCCTCATGTCGAACCCACCGATTTGGGACTCAACTATTATTGTCGAATGACCCGGTCGGGGGACCAAAGGGGGTGATCATCTCTGCTGAAGGTAATCTCCTTCTTAGACTAGTGGAGGTATTCAGGTGTTAGTGGTGGCGTGCTTACTGCCATGTTAACTTGTCAGGTGATCAGATTTTGTGTTTTGTTGGACGGGCACCTTTTCTGGATCATGTGCATTGCTCCCCTAGATCTCGGGTACTCATCGTTCTAGTCTCTTTTCAACTCGGGTTACTATTGAACTACCTTGTAGTTAGCACAATCCTTAAATAAAGTAGGCCAATAGAAACCAGAGTCTAATACCTTTGCAGCGGTGCGGTCTCCTGCATGATTTCTTCCATACGTACTATCATGACAATCTATTATGATATCCTACTTCTCAAATTCAGGCACACGATTTCTAATAGTACCACTCACACTTTTCTTATAAAGGAATGGATCATCCCAAATGTAATGTCTATGATCATACAAGAATTTCTTTCTTTGTTGGGTAGTGAAGTGTTGTGGCATGTAGATATATTAAGGGATGCTACTCTAGTGCTAGATATATTAATGTTTGCAAGTTGTTCATTAGAAAATCTATCATTAATGGGAATAGGGTCAACCAGAATATTTTCCATTCTAGACAAGTGATCAGCTACCATATTATCTTCATCTTTTCTATCAACAATATGCAAATCAGATTCTTGAATTAAAAGAAACCATCTTATTAATCTAGGCTTAGCATCTTTCTTGTTCATGATATATTTAATAGCAGAATGATTAGTCTGAACAATGACTTTTGAATCAACAATGTAAGGTCTAAACTTATCACATGCAAAGATTACTACTAAGAATTCTTTTCAGTGGTAGCATAGTTTCTTTGAGCAACTTCAAATGATTTATTATTATAGTATATAACGTTTAATTTCTTATCAACTCTTTGGCCTAAAACATCCCCTACAACATAATCACTAGCATCACACATGATTTCAAATGGTAGATTCCAATTAGGAGGTTCGATTATAGGAGCACTTATTAAAGCATTCTTTAAGACATTAAATGAATCTACGCAATTATCATTAAAAAGAATGGAACGTCCTTTTGAAAAAGGTTAGTTAGAGGCTTTGATATTTTAGAGAAGTCTTTAATAAACCTTCTATAGAAACTTGCATGGCCAAGGAAGCTTCGATACCCTTGATATCCTTGGGATATGGTATATTCTTTATGGCTTCTATCTTGGCATGGTCCACCTCAATGCCTCTTCCTAAAACATGGTGTCCAAGAACAACACCTTTCTATCACCATGAAATGGCACTTTTCCTAGTTTAGGACTAAGTGTTGGTCCTCACAACACTACAAAACTTTGTTAAGATTGAGCAAGCAATTATTAAAAGAGGTACCATACACAGAAAACTCATCCATGAATATTTCCATAATTTTCTCAATATAATCAGTGAATATAGCATTCATGCATCTTTGGAAAGTACCAGGAGCATGACATAAACCAAATGGCATTATCCTATAAGCAAAAGTACCAAAGGGTCATGTGAAAGTTGTCTTTTCATGATCATCTTTATGCATAGGAATTTGGGAGAAACCTGAGTAACCATCTAGATAGCAAAAACATGAATGTTTTACAACATTTCTAGCATTTGATCAATGAATGGATAAGGGTAATGATCTTAACGAGTAGCTTTATTAATTTTCTAAAATCAATGCACATTCTATAACCAGTAATAGTTCATTGAGCTACAAGTTCATTTTCATCATTTGGAACAACAGTTATTCCACCCTTTTTAGGCATAGAATGAACCGGACTAACCCATCTAGTATTAGCTATGGGGTAGATAATACCTTCTTCAATGAGTTTGATTATCTCTTTTCCTTACCACTTCTTTCATTTTTGGATGAAAACAACATTGATAATCAACAATAGGATTTGCATCTTATTCCAAGTTAATTTTATGCATACATAAAGCGGGGCTTATACCTTTGAAGTCATCAAGTGAATAACCAATGGATGGCCTATGAGCTCAAAGTGCTTCAAGTAACTTTGATTCTTCTTCAACTAGAAGGTTAGCACTAATAATAACATGATATATCTTATTTTCATCAAGGAATGCATATTTCATATCTTTATGCAACTATTTAAGTTCAAAACTATGATTTTCCTTCAGTGGAGGTAATTCACCTAAATCATCAGATGGAATATGTAACTCTAGTTGAGGTGGTTGTTGATATATTGTTTGTTCTAATTCTTATTTTTATTCATCACTAAAAGGTTCCTCTTGGTTAAGCACATATCACTCCATCGCATCCGATGAAGCAGGTATCATAGAAGCAAGAATATCCGCTATATCTTTAGCAAAATTTTCATTTTCTCAATGTTTATTAGTAAAAATTGGAAAAGTTAAACTCTAATACTTCACCAGCACATTTAATGAACACTTTTTATTTAGGTAAAATAATTTGAGCACCCATAGTATGTAAGAGTGGTCTACCAAATATGATGGGACAAAATGAATCTTGGGAGCAACAAAGCACAATAAAATCTACGGGGTATTTAATTTTTCCTACTAATACTTCAACATCTCTAACCAAACCAAGAGGAGAAATATATTATTTATTAGCAAGTTAGATAGTTATACATGTCTCTTCCATGTTTATTGGATCAATATAAGGCTTAATTTTGAGATATAGAGAATATGGAATAACACTTATACTTGCTCAAATATCACAAAGACCATGATAACATGAAGTTCCTGTAGGGGTTCGCGCATGAAAACAATAAATTTTCTCTATGCCAGGAACCCTAATTCTAGGACCTATATATTAGTAATCCAGTAATGGGGGGGGGCTTTTCGTGAACTTACCCTTGAAGAATGAAAAGTGTTGTCAACGCTCAGGAGAGCATGGTTGATGTAGTTGTACCGAAGCTGACCTCGAGGTCGTGTTGAAGTCCTGATGACTCCAGCGGCTCCAACGACTTCTAGTGCCCCAAGTGTTGAACCTCCGAGGGAGTTACACACATTCAGTGTCTAACGATGACTCACGCTCCTCCGATCCAACAGCAGTTGCACAAGTAGAGCTTCTGGATCCGAATCTCGCAGCGCGACGGTGCTCCGCAGTGATGAAGACTCATGTTCGCGCGATCCAAACTTGGGACCATGGTCATAGGAGATATATATATATATAATCAACTGGAGGTCTCCCCAAAAGAGATGAAACCTTTTATTGATTATTGTGTGTTTAATTTGTCAAAATACCTCTCTTTATATAGGGGAAAACCCCCCACGGAGACAATTGCCCTAGCCATGTGGGACTAAACAAAGGAGAGGGGAGAAGGGGTCATGGCCGGCCGTACAAGGCCCTAGTGGGCCCCGCGCGGGGTGCCCAAGGCCTAGCCGGCCACCCTCCTCCTTCCTCCCTTTGGTCTTTCCCTTGTGGGCCCTTTTTCCCTAGGGATTTTGGCCCAATTAGGTATTTCGACCATTTTAATTCTTTTTATTTTATTGAATAAATATACATGAATGATTAAATAAATATTCAACATTCACTTACATATTATTCAATCCTCGTGGCTATGGAATTCCTTCCACCCCACTCTAGACTTACCAAAACCCTTCCGGTTTTCTCTCTCTTCTTCGGTGATTCTGCCGATACCAAAATGCTCTCTGAGCATCATCAAGCCCTTAAGAATGATACCCCATGGTTCCGGAACACTCCAGACATGGTCGAGACCTTCCCGTACCAATGATAATCAGAGGGACATTGATGCCCATGTTGACCCATGTGCATTCCATGAATCTTTCATCACTGAACCCTGAATGTCGTGTCATATTACTTTGGTATCTTGATACTTGCATTGCCCGAGATCTGATCATTGACATCACCTTGTCGTGTTCAATCTCGTTATCAACGAATGCTATTTGACTTGCTCCAACAAGTGATATCCCTGTGATCAAATCACACGCTACGCAGCTATTGGATATAACTTCTCCCAGTGGGCCCCGAGTATCTTATCTATCACGTGGATGGAAAAATCCCGCTCTTGACGCATATGGCCTCCACATGTTCCTCTGAATACCTGAACACACCTTTATGATCACCATATCACCAACTGACGTTTGATGTTATCTACCTCGGGTGATAGTGATTGATATGGTCTCACGGTCTAAGAAATAGGACATTTGGCCTTTTCTAATCATCATAACTTGAACTTCATGACATGATAGGGTCACGATGCTTAGGTTGGGTATAGCTCATCATCTCATTCTCGCAATGAGGTGACTCCATTATCAACTGGCATTAATGCCACATGATTAGGAAACCTTGATCATCTGTTGACCAATGAACCAGTGACTAGAGATTCACCAAGAACTCCTGGTTATTTATTATCACATGTGTATTGACGTTTCCTTTAAATACAGTTATAGTATGATATTAACTTAATCATAAACTTTATGAAATATGATAATAATCCATATTATTATTTGTCTCTAGGGAATATTTCCAATAGTCTCCCACTTGCACTAGAGTACAAATAAACTAGTTGCATTTGTTACTAATCATCGGCACCATATAACCTAGCACCTTTGATCATGCTTGCTCATGGAAGAGGTTGAGTCTTGGGTCTAGACTTTACAGCCCATATCCTTTGCAACTTACTAATGTCACCTTAATTGACGCTAATACTTTATCATCACATGATATGATCTTTGTGTATGCATCGTAGTCATGGCAACAGAGTGAAGTTAGTTTCCAGAAGCCAATAGTGACGTTATATTAGCCAAAACGAGCTTTCTCATGGGCACTATGCCCTGGGACACACCTTCTGTGAAGAGACAAACTAGTCCCGCCACAACAATATACATCACGTTAGATGGTACCCTTATATTTTATTTACAAATGTAATCATCAAAACACTTGCGCACTATGTGCAATCTTCTCTATGTTCACCACCTCACTTCCTACTTGACTTCAGTCGATATTATCAATGCAAGGATTTCCATTATTATAAAGTTAACATATGCCCTTACAACATAACCCTTTGTGTTTTAAAGTATGCCATCCTTCATAGACTTGAAAACATGTCTACGGTTCTCATACAGACACTGTGGAAAAACTTAGCTAAACATTCATTGATTCATACTTAATCACTTTTGAACGTTCCTTCTTGGATCATATATTATGTTAAGTTGTCATAATGGTTTCCAAGACAGAACCTATGTCTCAACATAGTGGATGAAAATCATCCTTTTCTTTCTTTCAACCACTAATGTTTAACTTAGTGTTATTCCTAATTCAAATGACCAAAGACCACTCCTTAATCAATTCTTATTCCAAAACTATTTCAGAATCTCTTTTAGGAATACGACATAATATTGTAATATACATACTTTCAACTTTTAATCCCTATAAATCATTATTTATTGGTGTCTGCGCTTTTATTCTTAATCTGTCGTACACACCTAAGATTCAATCATGAAGATCCCACTCAAAATATATTCCCAACATATTCTAGTCCGAAACTTACATTGCTCATACTCAAAATATGTTTCCTACATATTCGAGTCCGAGAGTTATATTGCTCCCTTCTCAAAAATATGTCATTCACATATTGCTTTAGGAAGACTTTTATAGCTCCCACTCAATTTCATGCAAATTGCATGTCTTCTCAATATTTTTGAACATCTTCAAAATCCCTTGATCACTTATCAAACTGAGAGTTTTATTACGAGATGCTAGTACCTTACTAGTATTAAATCCACTAGACTTTTAGCACTTCTGAATGAAATTCTTTTGAATTTTTCCAATACATTATTCATGACAAATTGTGCCATTGTCATTCACCTATTCCATCATGACCTTGCAATCTTTTGGAATCAAGTAACCCATTACTTGGTAAGATTCAGCAACGCTTTGCTTTCTAATCTTAAGTGAATTTTACCTCTAGGATTTCTCATAATTTTAGTTTACCATTACTTTCCTTTGTATTTCGTAGGTATGCCATATTCCGGTAATATGACAAGTGATTCAAAAATGTTTCCATACAAGATGTGGAGTACATTTATGAATCCTACTTTATTTAGTAAAAACACTAGTAAGGAAAACACAATGATCATTATCATTAATCCTTCCCTTTATGAAGAGAACTTGTTCACGAACGCTTTCTGTTGCGCTTCTCAACATTATGATGTAGGGTTTTCAATCATCCTCGTGTTTTCACTATCTTCCATTCGCATCAAAGTCAAGAACACAAACTTTCTCAAGAATGCACCAAAATTTAAGAAACACTAGTTTTGCTTTTGTTTTGGTTCTATCCATGGATTTAGTATTGAAAGTTTCCAATGAATACTCTACACGGACTTCTTCTCTATTGTTTTGGTGAAATGAATAACTGCAAAACTTCCACGACATTCCATACAAGATATGGCGCCGATCTCACGAATTCAGATGGTTCACTTTATATTATAAATGAGTGTTTACTATTTCTAACTAATGGCCTTTACACTGACACTACAATGATTTATTCGATATTCAGCCACTTGGTAACAAATATCACATTGCGATGCTTTGCACTTCGACGTGTCAATTGTATTGCATTTCACAATTCCTTATGACAATCATATAACGTCGAATTTCATTACTTGTGATCAAATCATAGCAATTAGATTCTCTTTTATCTTTAATACCCTTGGATGCTGAAATACTATGATCACATCAAATAGTTTCATGCTCATGTTTCCTTTGGTAAACTCTTTTACAAAATTCAAACAATCCCAAAATGATAATCACCACTTCGTTGAAAATATGATACACCGAGTATGTATTTTCTTCCAACAATTCATCAAACACTTTGCACTCATGCAATACACGGTGTTTAAGTTCTCTTGCCGGACTTGGGCATGATTCACATGTAACAAGAAATCAAATTACTTTCACATATTATCAACATAACTTCGAATTTAAACAATGGTTTCATTCGAAAATGAATATATCATTAAGTTGGGAATTTTCAAGGCATTTTAAATATTTTACAAATGTTCATGCATTATCAATTAGTTTCACAACAAGGATAATTCACACATAATCAAACAACATATGAACGCAAAATAGAAATCATTCATAGAAGCAGAATAACTATTTGTTACAAACTCATATGAATAACTGTCTCACGAAGTGTGAGACACGCTAAAGAAGTTCACAATCGATCGATTACAATAATCATCCAAAAATGATAAACTAAATGATAATGTCGAGGGAGAGTGTCGTTGGCCATCATCATCATGCTCTCCATCAACACACAATGTCACCTCCTCTACAGCAAGAAACTCTCATGCAGAAGGACCTGTTTTCACCAAATCAAAACAAGTATCAAATACTTTAACACTGCACCAAGTTTTTGCAAGATTATAACATTTATAAAACTATATATCAAATATATACCTTTGTCATGGATGACCTCTCCGGCAATGGGTTCAACTTTCACATTCCTAAAATGTGATATGAACTCGTGGAAATCCTGTGTTTCCCCATCACGTCTCATGATGCAAGTCCTGGCATGTGCTTGGTATCTTGGCGGCAACAACCGCAGCAACATGCCTATTGCAAATGAGTCCGCTAGTCAGTGATCCAGGAAGTAAGCAAGCCTCATGTACGCATCATGTATGCGTTCCAAGTGGCTTTCCAGTGAAGCATTCTCTTCCATATTTATGGAGAGGAAATCTCCCATCAGCTCATGCTCCCATATGCGCACTTGGTACAAGAAATGCGATCTAAGTTGTACCATCATCGCATGAGTGTCAAGATTACCCACAACTAGGTGCATCTCATCAACCATTCCGAAGCGCATCGTCACTAAAATGAAGGTGGACATCTCATGACGGTAATAGCGGTCTTCCAGCTGTTTTGGGGTCTCATAGAAATAGGGCTGCTCCAAATCCATCTCGTAGTGTATGTAGTCAACCAACTCATTCTCACTAAGGAGAACATGGAGACGCGCAACCCACATAGAAAAGTTGGATCCATCTAGTTTGAGCTTCTCTCCTTCTAACCAATCGTCAACCGGGAAGGTAGCATCAGGGAGAACCATTTCTACATTTACAATTGCAAAAGGAATTTAGACTAAGTTTATAATTATATGAGTTAAAACAAGAACTTCACTAAAAACTCCTATCCCTAAAAGGGTTTTAGTGATTACATGATCCCTATTCGCTACACCGCCCCCGATTGTCACGGCCGGCGATATAGTTGCAAAGGTGGATGCCGAAACGTTGATCACATCATTCATGCGACTTGTGCTTGATCTTTCGACCATCCATGTTCCGAGGCCATGTCTACACATGCTAGGTTCGCCAACTCAACCTTTAGTGTATTCGCTGTGCAACATGGCTTACACCCACCGTATCAGAACGCACATATGTCTGACACTCGATCGTCATGGCCTGCCTCATAACGGAGAACTTTCTTGGTGGTGCACACTAAGGGAGAACACTTCCATTAGTATTTAGATTAGGTATCATCTTATTAGGCTACCGTCGAGTATCTAATACTAGCACACAAAAATATGCACAAATAATAAACATTGAATGTAAGTGCGATGCGATATGGTCCTTCACGCTGTGATCTCCATCCCGCGTCTTCGGATTCCGGCACCAGGGTATCGGTGCCTCCGGAGTGGTAGTACAACATTTCCATGACTGTTACTAGTACTTAGAAACATAAAGTAAACTACTTTACCTCACTACTACCATATCACATCACAACGCCCCCTGCAAAATAAAGTTAGAAACCTCTACTTTATCTTTGCATGATTTACGTGGTTGTTAGGGCTTTCGTACATAAACCGTTCTTACCTATGAACTTCCACCACAACGCTGATTAAGTAGTTGTCTATACTACACCCCTTTAGAGGCCCTCCTTTGCAAATGGCATACCAACTAATGCAAGAGAGACACACACCCCCCAAAGCCACTTTATACGGTACAAGTCGTATGACAAGCATGGACCAGTCTCGCGAATGAACGTGTAAAGTCGGTTGGGGGCCGCTTCATCAAGCATTACTGCGGTATACCCAAGTACACGTGGGAGGGTAACAACTAAAATATCAACGCCCACATGCTACAACTCGTGTGTTCTACCCGTACTAGCAATACTACGCATAGATCTAGCTCTGATACCACTGTAGGGTTTCGCGTGTGAAAACAATAAATTTTCCCTACGCCAAGAATCCTAATGCCAGGACCTATCTATTAGTAATGCAATAACGGGAGGGGCTTTTTGCAAACTTACCCTTGAAGACCGAAAAGCATTGTCAATGCTCGGGAGGTCGTGTTGAAGTCCTGGCGGCTCCTACGCTCCAACGACTTCTAGTGCCCCAAGTGTTGCACCTCCGAAGGAGTTACACATGTTCGGTGTTTAGCGATGACTCGTGCTCCTCCGATCTAGCAGCAGTTGTGGAAGTAGAGCTTATAGATCCGAATTCTGCAACGTGATGGCGCTCCGTGGTGATGAAGACTCCTGTTCATGCGATCCAGACTTGGGACCGTGGTCACGTGAGAGAGAGAGAGAGAATCAACTACAGGTCTCCCCAAAATAGAGAAAACCTTTTATTGATTATTGTGTGTTTAATTTGTCAAAATACATCTCTTTATATAGGGGGAAAAAACCCACATAGACAATTGCCTTAGCCATGTGGGAATAAACAAAGGAGAGGGGAGGGGGCATGGCCAGCTGGCCAAGGCCCTAGTGGTCCCCGTGCGATGTGCCCGAGGCCCAGTCGGCCACCCCTCCTCCTTCCTCCCTTTGGTCTTTCCCTCATGGGCCCTTTTCCATAGGGATTTTGGCCCAATTAGGTATATCAACCATTTTAATTATTTTTCTTTTATTGAATAAATATAAATGGATGATTAAATCAATATTCAACATTCACTTACATATTATTCAATCCCCGTGGCTATGGAACTCCTTCCACCCCACTCCGGACATCCTCCGGACTTACCGAAACCCTTCCGGTTTTTTCTCTCTCTCTTTTCTTCGGTGATTCTGCCGATACCAAAACGCTCTCTGAGCATCATCAATCCCTTAAGCATGATACCCCACATTTCGTGAACACTCCAAACATGGTCGAGACTTTCCTGTACCAATGATCATCAAAGGGACCTAGATGCCCATGTTCACCCCTGTGCATTCCACGAATCTTTCGTCACTGAACCATGAACGTCATGTCATATTCCTTTTGTCTCTCGATAATTGCATTGCCTGAGATCTGATCATTGACATCACCATGTCATGTTCAATCTCTTTATCAACAAATGCTATTTGACTCGTTCTGACAAGTGATATCCCCGTGATCAAATCACACGTTGCACAGCTATTGGATATAACTTCTCTGAGTGGGCCCCCGAGTATCTTTTCCATCACGCGGATGGACAAATCCCGCTCTTGATGCATAATGCCTCTACATGTTCCTACAAATACTTGAACACACCTTTATGATCACCGTATCACCAGATGACGTTTGATGCTATCTAAGTATCCTCGGGTGATAGTGATTGATATGGTATCATGGTCTAAGAAATAGGACACTAGGTCTTTTCTAGTCATCATAACTTGAACTTCGTGACATGATCGATTCACAATGCTTAGGTTGGGTATAGCTCATCATCTCATTCTCGCAATGAGGAGGCTCCATTATCGACTGGAATAAATGCCACATGACTAGGAAACCTTGATCATCTGTTGACCAATGAACCAGTGACTAGATATTCACCGGGAACTCCTGGTTGTTTATATATCACACGTGTATTGGCGTTTCCTTTAAATAGAGGTATAGCATGATATAAAACTTAACCAAAACTTTATGAAATATGATAATAATCCATATTATTATTTGTCTCTAGGGCATATTTCCAACAGTTCCAATAACACATGATATAATAGGTTTGCCAACTTTGGTGGTATTCCCTTGAATTACCTTGCTGGAATCTTTAGATAGATAAACATCACAAGGATTTTATTCATTTAGTTCTTTGATGGTAGAGAATTGATGTTGAACTTCAATCTATTCATATGGTTCACTATATCTTCTAACACTCTTGTTTGCAATAGAGTGAGTAAATTTTCCTTCAGTTTACTCTGATATGGAGGAGATTCAACATACTCCTCAATTTTGGTAGATGATCCTTGATTAACCTACTTGATAACTTTGGACACAACAATAGAGTGATAAATAGGCTCAACATAAACATCAAATCCTTTTTAGGAACAGAAAGATGATTAGCAAAACTTTTAGTAACTTCTACTAAAACATAAGGATCAAGGCCAAACCTATTACTTAACTCTTCAAAAATATAGAAGTAGAGAATTTCTCTACGCATGCATATTCATATTCAAAACAGGGTTTGTTACCTTGGTCAAGAATCCAATTATAAGTACTGTCAGAAATAATACCCAATAAGTCCCATGCTTCGTATCCACTTGTATTAGTGAAACTTCCTCCAAAGTAATTATCTAGAAAGTCCGTATGATGCTGGGGTAGCCTCACATAGAAATTGATCAATATAATGCTTTTAGGAAGACCGTGACAACGATTCTTATGAAGGAGTTCCTTTAATCTCCCCCAAGCTTTAGTAATACTTTCTCCAACATGAGGCCAAAAGTTATAAATATGACAACAATCATCATAAGCTTCTTTAGGAGTATAATACTTGAGATAAAAACCCTTCTTCAGAAATTCCCAATCAAGACGATATTGATCATCCAAAGATCTAAACTATATCCGAGTATTACTGTTGGGGATATACTTTCCGGGTATCCTCACAGTTCCTCACTGACCAGGGTGGCCCACTTCGGGTTTGAGCTTTGCTTCACGGGCGGCCCAGTCAGGGAGAAGAGACGGAGTCCAATCCGGCTACGGGAAGGCCCAGAAGACTTACCGACTTAGGCCCATAGCGTTACTTATAGTTCAAGATGTACTTTGTAACCAACTCTTAGTCGTAGCCGGACTGATCTCTCCTGTAAACCCTAGGCCGGATATCTATATAAGCCGTCCTAGGGAGAGCCTTTAGGGCACCTACCCTCATAGTCTACAAACTCGCACAGGCGAACCCTTGTAACCCATATTTCGGCTCTGCCGTATTACTAGATTGCTAGCAGGAGTAGGATCCGTCCAAAGCAGGCGGATTCGAACCTAGGTAAACTTGTGTGCTCACCGTCCCGGAACACCGTACATCTCACATCCCTCTCTTCCGCACGCCTCGAGGACCCCCTCATGGCATACTTGTCATCAATCCGACGACAGTTGGCGCCCACCGTGGGGCAAGTGAGCTTCGGATCTGCGTTCTGAGCAGAATCTGCAAGAATCGGAATCGGTGAGACTATCGCCGTCGGTCGCATCCTCTACGCCAGCGACGTCCCTCTCATCGTTCTCGACGAGACCTGGATTCCGGCTAGGGAGGTTGTGACTGCCTACACAATCATGTCTTTTGGCGAGATCGATGTTTACATCGGTTTTGTTGAACCTGTCCCACCCACCCCAGCGGTGATGATAGAGGCACAAGAATCTTCTGGGTCCCCTTTGTCCACGGAGGCGGCAGATTTCCGGATCTCAGAAAACCCTAATCCCACCCAGCCTGCACCAGTTGCGGAGATAGTGGTGAAATCCGAGCCTGAAGAAGACCTAGCGGCCCAAGTCGAATCTGGAGTGGATCTCCTTGGAGAGGCCAAATCCCAGATCGACCCACCCGCTGAAGTCGAAATCCAGGAGGAGCATATCAACGACTCTGATTCCGTCTCTGATGACGTCGGGACAAATAGGCCTTTCCTAAGGTATACACTGCGACGTATGATAATGCAAAACTCAGGCGTAGATGCAATTCTTGAGACCATCAAAAGTTTCGACGAAGCTGATCGTGAAAGCCGCAGGTACCTCTAGAAGCACGCTTCGCACTTCGTCGGGTATGTGGGATCCGGATCCGGCTCTGCCGATGCTGGAGACAACACCAACTCGACAACACCAACTCTGTGCTGGAGGCAATCAGAACAAACGCCGACGTACCCGCATCCTCGGATGAATCGATGACGTCAGCAGATTTCCGAAAGTTCTCCGCGGAATATGAAGAGGAGTATAACTCCAAAACTACAGAGGAAGGAGAAGCCATGGATGAAGGATCCGGGGAACACTCTTCTGAAGCGTAGGATGACATGGAAGTCGGGGATAATCCCGAAGTCCAGATGTCCGAAAGTACCGATCAGAGCTTGACTCCAGGAAACGGACCCAAAGCCGTCTTTGCTACCGGCGCTGCCAAGAAGGCAAAGAAGAAAAACAAGAAGAACAATACCCCGGCAAAAGACCCTCTGGCAGAGGAGGTGATTGCCAAGGAGTATGAAGAAGACTCAGATGGAGCACTTATCCCAGAAGAGCCCAAGAAAGAAGAATCGGTGGATGGACACGTGATCACTGAAGGTGCGCGTAAACTCATCGATGCTGCATTAACCACACCTATTCCTACAGCTGTAGAGCTTACTGCTGAAGAACTGGACGAGAGGGCACAAGCCCTAGAAGCACGTCGTCAAGTACTCCTTGATGAAGCCAAAAACATTGAGGAGGAAAAGAAACGCCTAGCATCTGCGGAGAAGTACAACTCTAGGCAATACCAGAAGACCAGGAAGCGTCATACCAATGACAACCAATTCCTGCAGATTCACGCCGTCCTTTTCGGAGAACATATGGGGAAGCCTCGGAAAGATAGCAAAGGGGATTGGGTATATCCAACCCCAGTACAGAATACCATGGCGGCCCGAGAAATTCTATCGGCTAATCTAGGCCCGGAGGAGATCCGGTTGGGAATCAAACTACTCAACAAGGGACTGGAGCAGCAAAAGGTCGCCATGTCCGGAAGTCAAAAACTGGTCTCTGATTCCGACCAATGTCGCACAGATCCGGCATGGGCTGACGTAAGACCGCAACACGTTCCGGAGCAGCACCACCACCCCGATCACAGGGAAGATAATTACTCAAGAACCGGATCTTCGGGACAGCACCACAAAGCTACCCGTGGCTCGCGTAATGTTAACCCAGTTGCGGAGCAAGAGGCAATTGTTGCACTGAATCCGAGGAACCCGCCCCGGCGAGAGTCGAAAGACCGCAGGGATGATGATAAGGAGAAACGTCGGGAGGAGGACCGACAAAGGATGCCACCTCCTGGACATGAAAGCCGTCCGAATGACAGACGAAGGAACAACGGACACCATGCTGGGACAAGCCGGCAGGGGGGGCTCGTCATGATGAAGACCCTCCCCAGAACCGGAATAATGACGCTCCGGATGGAGGCCGGCGATTAGCCGAAAAAACCCCGCTGCTCCACCTTCTCTGCCAAGCAGCCATCACAACGGCCCCCAAGGAGGAAATGGAGGGTGTCGTGGTGGAGGGGGTGGTGGCCGAAGCTGAAGTCCGGCTCCAAGGCACCGCAGCCATAGCCGACATTCGGGACAAGCTCTATCCCCGAACGACACAAGGCACAGGATCAATTCCAATATAGAGGCGCGGCGCTACGAGAACGACGATATCTACGTGGGCCCAAAGTGCTTCAGAGCACGCATCAGAGCTACAAGATTCCGGGAAGGATTTGCTATCTCAAGACATATCCAAGCCTATGATGGCATTGCGCGGCCAGATACCTGGCTACAGGATTTCTTCCAAGCTTGCTGCATCGCCAAAGGCGGAAACAGCCTGGTCACAACCTGATACCTCCCACTCATGTTGCGGAAGACGGCACGATCATGGCTTAATGAACTTCCGGAGAACACCATTCACAACTGGTATGACATGCAAAGTGCGTTCTTTCGGAATTTCGAAGGCACATACCGGAGGCCTTGTACGGTCGGAGACCTGCAGCGTTGCACCCAGAAGGCCGGAGAAACTTGCCGAGATTACCTCGGACGATGGATCGACACCAAGAACTCATGTGAAGGAGTAAATAATCAAACTGCGATTGAAGCTTTCATTGCAGGTCTCCCAATCAGTCTACTGTGTCATCGCTTGAAGTGTGCCAAAGTCACTGATTTGGGAGAGATGATAGAAACAGCGAGCAAGTATGCAGATGTTGACGACGATGCAGAGGAATTACTCAACGCCCTAGTTGTGCCACAGTCGGCAAAACAACCAAAGCAACAAGCTCAGAAGCGCAAAAATACCTCGGAAGAAAAACCCAACGTGGAAACGGCAGTGGTCACTGCTACTTTCGGGTCTGGAGGATGAGGAAGGCGCGGCGGAGGCCGCGGGCATGGCCGTGGGACTTCGAGAGTTCAGGGTAGAGGAGATTAGCAACCAGGCAAAACCTACACCTCGGCCGACATTGCCAATAACCCTTGTGTACATCACTTAGATGCCAATGGGGGCTCATCCCACACCAACGCTGAGTGTCGTTTTAATGACGACATCAAAAGAGATGATACCGCTGGCTACAGAGCTAAGCGGAAGAAGGGAAAGAAGAATCCCGAAAATGATAAAGAGACCAACGAAGATTCTGACATAGAGGAAGCTGATGCTTCAAATCCCAAGCCGGAAGGGAAGAAAACATTTCCGACCAAGAAAGACACTTATGTCACCTTCCTTGGATCTCAACCAGCAAAAGTCAAGAAAGCAGTTCTACATGAGCTCAACGCAATAGTTCCGGCTGTCCCTCCGTACCTGGACTGGTCGGAAGTGGCAATCACATTTGACCGCGCTGATATCCACCTAAGCTACATAGGCGAGGAAAATACGCCTTAATCGTCAATCCACTTATTGACGGTTATGGATTCTCCAAGACCCTCATGGACGGTGGCAGCAGTATCAATATTCTCTATGTCGAGACGCTACGCCGGATGAAGATCTCGGAGACCCAGCTGAACCATAGCTCTGTGATCTTTCACGGAGTTATCCCAGGAAGACTAGCTAATTCCCTGGGAGAAATCACTTTGGATGTTACTTTTGGAACTCCAAAGAACTATCGGACGGAGGCACTTTCCTTCGAAGTGGTCCCGTTCAAGAGGGCGTACCATGCTATATTCGGATGTCCGGCTTACTGGGATTTTATGGCTCGTCCGTGTTACATTTACAATATGATGAAAATTCTAGGTCCCAACAGCGTAATCACCATCAGGGGGACCCGAAGAAAGCGCAAGAGTGTGAGGATGGAAATGCCGCCTTTGCTGAAGCCGTGCTGCACGCCCAGGAGTACCAGGAGATCAAGAAGAGCATAGATCCGTCCGAGATGCCCGCAACAAAGAAGGAGGTGACCAAGCCAAATCCTTAGTTCAAGGCATCAGAAGAGACAAAGAGAGACGTCGTTGAAGGATGATGACCCCTCCAAGCTGACCCAGATAGGCATAGGCCTAGATAGCGCATAGGAAAGCGCGCTCATCAAGTTCCTCAAAGCAAATCAAGATATCTTCGCATGGCAGCCATCTGACATGACTGGAGTACCTAGGGAACTTGCCGAGCACTCTTTAAATGTAAACTCGAATGCTAAACCCATCAAACAGTCCTTACGACGTTTTGGTGACGAAAAGCGTAAGGCAATAGCTAAGGAACTAGCGCGGCTCGAGTTAGCTGGATTCATAGAAGAGGTCATCCACACTGAGTGGTCGGCCAATCCTGTAATGGTCCCTAAAAAGGACACCACTGATTTAAGGATGTGTGTTGATTATACTGCCTTGAACAAGGCTTGTCCAAAAGATCTGTTCGCTCTGCCTAGAATTGATCAAGTTATCAATTCTATGGTAGGCTCGGAACTCCTCTGTTTTCTCTACGCATATTCCGGTTATCACCAAATCCGGATGAAGGAATCTGACAAAGTTAAAACTTCATCCATAACCCCCTTCGGTACCTTTTGTTTTGTTACGATGCCCTTTGGGCTAAAGAACGCAGGTGCTACCTACCAACGCATGATGCAGCGTTGCCTTCACGACCAGCTCGGACACAATGTACATGCATACGTGGATGATATTGCGGTGATGTCCAAAAAGAAGGAAACACTGATTGCCAACCTACGAATATACAACATCATACTTAACCCGAAGAAATGCTTCTTTGGAATACCAGCCGGAAAATTGTGAGGTTTCATCTTGTCTCAAAGAGGCATAGAGGTAAACCGGGACAAAATCAAGGTTATACTCAATATTTCCAGGCCAACTCGCCTGAAGGACGTACAAAGACTAACTGGTTGCATCGCTGCAGTCAGTCGGTTTGTAAGCCGGCTTGGTGAAAGAGCCGCACCATTATACAAACTCCTGAAAAAGACCAAGGATTTTGTTTGGACCAACGAACCTGAAGCTGCACTACAAGACCTGAAGAAAGTACTCTCATCTGCTCCTATCCTTGCTGCACCGGAACCAATGTTGCTCTATCTTGCTGCGACAAACAAGGTCGTTAGTATCGTCATGGTGGTGGAGAGATCGGAGGAAAATCAGGAGCACCTGGTGCAGCGTCCGACTTACTTTGTCAGCGAAGTCCTGACAGAATCCAAACAGCGGTATCCGCACTATCAATAGTTGGCTTACGGTGTTTTCCTAGCATCACGTAAGCTACGACACTATTTTCAGGAACATCCAATTACCGTGGTGAGCACAGCTCCCATGAGAGATATAATCAACAACAGTGACGGCACAGGACGCGTCGCCAAATGGGGCATAGAGCTTTCAGCTTTTGATATTGAGTATAAACCTCGGATAGCAACCAAATCCCAAATTCTTGCCGACTTTGTCACTGATTAGATAGAGATGAAGGAGAATATGACCATCCCTGAGTCAGAATATTGGACCCTCTACTTTGATGGGTCTAAGGCTCGAGGGGGCTCGAGGGCTGGCGTGGTGCTCAAATCACCCCAAGGAGATAAACTTCTATACGTGTTGCAGATCCACTTCACAGCAACAAACAATATTACCGAGTATGAAGCACTGTTACATGGAATCCGGATTGCTAAGGATATCGGCATCTGACGTTTGATGTGTTATGGGATTCGGATCTTGTTGCTCAGCAAGTTTCGGATATTTGTAATGCAAATAAGCACATGGCAGCATATAAAGCTGTCGTGGATGATTTATCTAAATCGTTCGAAGGGTTTGAGGTTCAACACATCCCTCGAGCAGAAAACGAGGAAGCAGATGCATTATCTCAGATAGGCTCTGCACGGAAAGGTCCTGTATGGCGCTTTTTTAGAGCACCTCAAAGTTCCCTCAATAAAGGGAGTGGATGAGGAATATCCGACCAAATCCGACTCACCTCTAATAGCAGTTCTGGCTGTAATTCCTAGTTGGACTCAACCCTACCTTGACTATCTGGTAGATGGCAAATTACACGAAGAAGAGGTTCTGAGCCGGCAGATTATACGACGAGCGAAAGCCTATACTATAGTTAAAGGTGAGCTCTATAAGCGGAGTGTGTCTGGGGGTTTCAGCGTTGCGTATCTCCGGAAGAGGGAGTGGAAACCTTAAGAGAAATCCACGAAGGCGAGTGTGGTCATCACGCTGCAGCCAAATCTTTAGTGGCAAAAGATTTTAGACACGGATTTTTCTGGCTTACAGCTCAGGCGGATGCCGAAGGATTAGTCAAGACGTGCAAAGGCTGCCAGAAGTACGCCAAACAAGCTCATGTTCCGGCTGATCAGTTGCGAACAATACCTATAACATGGCCTTTTGCGGTCTGGGGGCTTGATATGGTAGGACCATTTAGACGTGCTCCAAGTGGATTTACTCACCTCTTAGTGATGGTGGATAAATTCACAAAGTGGATCGAGGCTAAACCCGTCACTAGTTGTGATGGAGCAACAGCCAAAAGATTTGTCGAGGATGTTATAATCCGGTATGGTTATCCGCATAGCATTATCACGGACAACGGGAGTAATTTTCTATGGGAGAATTGGCCGAATTCTGCAATGAGCAAAATATCCGGCTTGACATTGCGTTCGTCGCACATCCACAGGCTAACGGACAAGTTGAAAGAGCTAATGGTTTAATCCTACAAGGCCTAAAACCGAGACTCGAAGCACCACTACGACGTGCTGCGGGGGCTTGGGCAGACGAATTACCCTCTGTAATATGGAGTTTACGAACAACTCCGAACAGGTCAACCGGATACACACCTTTCTTCTTGGTTTATGGCGCAGAAGCAGTTCTTCCTAGTGATTTGATTCACACTTCTCCTAGAGTGGCCGCGTATATTGAAGAGGAAGCCGAGATTTCTCGACAAAATGATCTCGACTTGGTCGAAGAAGTTCGCGTCGTTGCTGAGATGAGATCAACAGCCTAACAGCAGAAGTTACGCAAGTATCATAGCCAGAGAGTCAGAAATAGATCTTTCAATAAAGGTTATTTGGTTTTCCGGCTTGTGCAACAAAGAAAGCACAAACTTTTCCCAGTATGGGAAGGGCCCTTTTTAGTTAGTCGAGTATTGCATAATGGTTCGTACTACTTAACTGACATGAGGCCAGTCAAAGAAAGACCCGCTACTAAGAAGAGAAAGAGAGCTGGAGGCAGTACAAATCCGGATGAGTTAGACAGACCATGGAATATTTCTCAGCTACATCCCTTTTATTCTTAGTTTATCCTTCTTTGTAATCATACATATGTACATGTTCTGTAAGAAATAAAAGTCTTGGTTGCCTCAAGTTTTTTCTGAGAAGTTTTACCATCTTAATTCCGAATGATCATGTCATAGTCGAAAATCCCAGGATACTTGAAAGTACTTTATGCTCATGTTTGTTCTGGTTTAGATTTCCGATTCTAAAAATGCTACCTTTGGGTATAACTCTAAAGTTTCTAGTCTATACTTTGGTTATTTGTCTGATTGCCGGATGCGGGTATTTTCCGAGTAGTGAATTGTTGGTATTGGAAGCCGGCTTTGTTTCCGAGTTTAAACTGGTTTATCAATTGAGCTCCGTTGCTCGGCAAAGTTTCCGTGCAGAAGGTTTAGCCGGCTCACGAAAGGGACGAGGCGGAAAGCCAGATAAACGATAAGTATAGACGAAAAAGTATAAGTGCTTATGTAAACATTTCAGGCACACGAAAATTTAAAGCCAAAAAGTGCTGAATAGATCAGAAGCTTAGCACTAGCAAAATTATAGTACTGAATGTTTATAGACCCATCATGTTTCTCAGAATAATACAATTGTTTCTGGCAATCTATGATGCAGGAGGAGAGGAAGGAGCTGCCGGCTCACTGGATACATCGCCTTGATATCGTTCCGAGATGTCTAGATCCGATACAGTCTGTTCATCGTCGGAAACTTCTGCTGATTCTTCGGGAGGCGGAGGCGGCGTGTCCACGCGGGTGAAGAAGGGAGTGTCATAGCTGGTTAGATTAGCTACATGGCACCCATATCCGGCGCAGGAGTCCATGATCGCCTTGACGTCTTGCTCCTGACTGTCTTCATCCACTGTAGAATACCCTCTGGTCACTTGCCATATCTCCATGCTTCCATGGTGGCTCATGACCATGGTGAGAGCGTTCTGCGCCGCGGATTGCACGTAGTACATATTCCAATCCTGGACAAGCTGCGGCATATCCTTCGCCTTGTCCCGCACTTGAAAATACGACATGCTATGCATATCCGGAATCTTGAGAGCTTCGCCAATATCCTCAAGGGATTGGTGGAAGTCAGGAAGCAAATCACCGACTTGGGTAAGCCGGTGGGTGCGAGGCTCAGCACAGATGGAGTCCGTCAAGTTCAGAGGACCTATACACAAAAACAGTTAATAAATCCGACATTGAAAGAAGTCGAAGAAAATAGACAAATCAGACAGATGGAACATATCGAAGATGACGTCGTCAACTTTGGTCTTCTTTTCCCGAAGACTCTGGAGTTCAGCCCGGAGTGCCTCGGAAAGGTCCTTCTCTCTGCACAGCTCATTATTGAGGTCCGAGATTTTATGATCTTGAGCAGCAATCTTGCGATCACGCTCGTCAGTAGCCATGGAGGAGGATTCGAGAACTTGAGCGATGCTCTTCTCATGATCCGCCTTGAGCTTATCCAGCTCTTGGCGAAGTTCTTTGTTCTCCACCACCAAGTTTTTGAGGTTCTCGGCCTCTTCAATCATAGCGCAGGATTGTTTCACCAGCGCTGTAAGTCAAAAAAGAACAACAGTTCAGGAAAAAATTCGACTATGAAAACACAAAGACAAGATTTGAGTCTCGGAATGTTTACCTTCGGCCTCATCCTTGGAGACTTTCAGCTCAGCATTTTCAAGTCGGAGAGATCTGATCTCTCTCCTCTTGTTGCAGATATTCTTCAACAAATCCTGGCAATATGAATTAACTTTCTGTAAGTCAGAATACCTAGAGTCAGAAGTCTACTAAAGGCTCGGGCTAATATTGTTATTAATATCAGCACGAGCCTTGGGAGCTACACTAGTTCATTCTTTAGCATCCTAAGGAAGCATAAACTCGGAATAAATATCCTACTTCATGCTTGGGGGCTAGAGGATATGGTATACAAATAAAGAAAAATGTGAGTTAGAATTCCGACTTACATGATGTTCATGTGTGAGCTTGCTCAGACATATGTTCACCTCGGTGGAGACTTTCTCGGCGAGGGTGAGTGGAATAATTGGAGGTGGTGGAAGCACACCAGCTCTAAGTCCCTCGTCGCGAATGCGAACTTGTTCAAGAAGGTCGGAGTATTTGATGTCTTCCACCTCTTGCGCTTCTTCTTCGGCAGAGAGATTTCTTTTCTCTAGGCATTGCCTGGCCAGCCGCTGGATCTCTTCCGCAAATTTCCGGGACAAGCCAAACTTGGCAAGACCCAGATTGTTGAGAAGGTTTTTGCAAAGATATTTGCCAAGGTATCATTACCCAAAGAGGGTTCACCCTTATCTAAACCTGACTCACTCATGGTGACGTCAGTTTGCGATTCAAGGATCGCTGGCTCCGTTGAAGGAGCCAGATCTTCTGTGACATCCGGCAAAGGAGTAATCACCGGCATTGCAGAGAATTGGGGGGCAGGAGTCGGAGGAGCCACGGCAGGGGAAGCTATGGTCAGTTTCGTCTGTCGCAGGGGCTTTGAAGAAGCTCCCTTCCCCTTGCCATTGATGAGCTGCTTAGCTCTGAGAATATATTAGAGTCGAAAACATTACATCTCAGAAGAAAATTCGAGAAAGGTACAAAGGCGAAAAGTTGTGTTGAAAGTTACCTCTTCACGACGAGCACCTCCTTTGTGCCAACAGCCAGTGTTGGAGCCTTGCGCTTCTTGGGCACAATGTCCAGCAATGGGACTAGTTTAACCTCCTGAGAGAACTCAGGAGGATATCCCTCGATCGGAGCAAATTCCGACTGGGGAGGTCAGCAAGCTGAAAAGAAGAAAACATATCAGTATTGCGATATAACTTAAAGAATGAAACACATAAAAAGGTTTATTGTTAAAAGCTTACTGGTACAACGGGGTTTTCCGCTGTGTGCATGTCTAGAGAAACCTCCGGGATCTTCCTTTCAATCCGCTCCCTTATCAGCCATTTCATCTGGCTTATATAACCTTGCGAGGTATAGGCTTTGGGGCTGATGCGGAGGGAATCCTTTTTGGACGACGTGATGGAGTGCATCAGTCGGTCTCCGTGGTACTAAAGGGGTTGGATCCGACGTGACACCCAACATTGGACCAAGTTGGATCCCTTCAGTCCTTTGTGTTTAATCAGATATTAGATCTGCCTCTTAGCAAGGATCAGATCGTCACTGAGAGCCGGAGGTGCCTCGTCCCAAGATGGTTGGGCCGTGGCAGCTCCATCGATGAAAGCCGGCAAAGAAGTGGCTTTGCCAGGAGCCGGAACATCTTTGTGGTAAAAGAAGGTGGCTGGCCATTGTTTGACCGAGTCACTCGCTAGAATCTTTGGGTAGGCGCGATCACACCTAACCAAAAAGCTAATTGTACCAGTAATATAAGGATTACCGGACGTGATAGAATTTCTCCGGACATGGAAGTAGTACCGAAATAAGGTAAGACCCGGCCTAATGCCGATAAATCCCTTGCACAAGGCCGCGTAGGCGCTCATCTCTAGGAGGGAGTTGGGAGGAAGATGGTGAAGTTGAACACTATAGTGATCTATCACCTCGGAAAAGAATTCCAGGGAGGAAATGACAAACTTCTGTCGACGTGGGTGCCGAAGTGTACCCGCTCGTCGGCGCGTGGGTTGGGGATGGTCTCGTCGGAGCCGCTCCGCCAGTCGCCATCGCGGAGGAGCCCTTCTTTCTCCATGTCGCGGAGTTTCTCATCCTCCAGCACGCAGGGGATCCAGACCCTGTGATAGCTTTCCTTCTCCGCCGCCGCCTCCGCCATCGCTGCTGCCGCAGCCAAGACGGAAGATGAAGACGAAGCTGTCGTCGGATTGATGACAAGTACGCCATGAGGGGGTCCTCGAGGCATGCAGAAAAGAGGGGTGTGAGACGTACAGTATTCCGGGACGGTGAGAACACAAGTTTACCCAGGTTCGAATCCGCCGGCTTTGGACGGACCCTACTCCTGCTAGCAATCCAGTAATACGGCAGAGCCGGAATATGGGTTACAAGGGTTTCGCCTATGCGAGTTGAGATTGTAGACTATTCAGGTGTTGACCTAAAGGCTCTCCCTAGGATGGCTTATATAGATATTCGGCCTAGGGTTTATAGGAGAGATCTATCCGGCTACGACTAAGAGTCGGTTACAGAGTACACCTTGAACTACAAGTAACATTATGGGCCTAAGTCGGTAAGTCTTCTGGGCCTTCTCGTAGCCGGATTGGACTCCGTCTTTCTCCCTGACTGGGCCGCCCGTGAAGCAAAGCTCTAACCCGAAGTGGGCCACCCTGGTCAGTGAGGAACTGTGAGGATACCCAGAAAGTATATCCCCAACAACAGCCCCCGGAGGCCTCCAAGATCCAAAGTCGGATTTATCTCATCTAGCTTGATCTTCGGCTTGCAGAATCTTGAAGGGTTCCTGAAACTTCACAACAAGAATACGATCCGGGTCTTAAAAAATAAGTCGGACCTATCAGTAGGTTAGTCGGATTTTCCAGCTTGTTTTCAAACTAAGCCGGAACTTGGTTCCCAACGCCACCTGACACAGGTCATGGTCAAGTCATGTCATCTGATAGGCACTCCGTCAGCACGACCATTGGTGGGTCCGCGGTTCGCGGAACCGAGGCGCCGTTTTAATGCGTGCGTGGAGATCAAGGCGACGCAATCATCACGTGGGTCCTTCCTAGTTTTTTCCACGACGCGTGGTGGTTACACTGTAGCATTTGCACGAATCTTGGCGCAGTTAGGTGGATATAAGGGGTTAGGATTTCTTCCTTCTCCTTCCACCAGTCCTTTGCCTTTTCTTCTCCTCCCAATCCTCCTGCGCACACAGAGCTCCCCATTCCTCCCCCAAAAAACTCCTAGCGTCGCCCCTTTTAGGTCAAACACTCACTGGAGAAATGGCTTCATCTTCCTCTTCCGGCTTAGCGGCAGCGGCGGCGGCGGCGACGACGGAAGCGGTGGCAGAGAAAGAGAGCTTCCGTGGGCTCTGGATCCCCTGCACCCTCAACAAGGAGGGCCTCAAGAACGTGGAGAAGGAGGGGCTTCTCGCCGCCGGCGACTGGCGGAGCGGCTTCGAGGAAACCGTCCCCAACCCGCGCGATGGTGAGCGGGTCCACTTCGGCACCCACCTCGATAGAGGTTTGTCATTTCCTCCCTCGGAGTTCTTCTCCGAGGTGATAGATCATTATGGAGTTCAACTCCATCATCTTCCTCCCAACTCTCTGTTAGAGATGAGCGCGTACGCTCCATTGTGCGAGGGCTTTCTCGGCATTAGGCCGAGTTTGACTCTTTTCCGGTACTATTTTCATGTCCGGAGAAACTCCATTACCGCCGGTGTTCCTTACATCACTGGCACTATTAGGTTTTCGCTTAGACGCGAGCGTGCGTATCCCAAAATTCTAGCTAGTGACTCGGCCAAACAATGGCCAGCCACGTTTTTCTATCATAGGGATATTCCGGCTCCCGGCAAAGCCATTGCTTTGTCGGCTTTCATCGATGGAGCCACCACGGCCCAACCTTCTTGGGACAAGGTTGCTCCGGCTCTCACCGACGATCTGATCCTTGCTAAGAGGCGGATCGAATATTTGATCAAACACAAGGATCTGAAGGGATCCGACTTGGTCCAGTGCTGGGTCTCACGTCGGATCCAGCCCCTCCAGTATCACGGAACCCGACTGATGCATTCCATCACGTCGTCTCCGAAAGACTCCCTCCGCATCAGCTCCAAAGCCTACACCACTCAAGGCTACATAAGCCAGATTAAGTGGCTGATCCGGGAGTGGATCGAGAGGAGAATCCCGGAGGTTTCTCCGGACATGCACATGGCGGATAACCCCGTAGTGTCGGTAAGCTTCTATCAGTACACCTTTTTATGTGTTCCAATCTTTGAGTTATATCGCAATACTGATATGTTTTCTTCTTTTCAGCTTACTGACCTCCCCGAGTTAGAATTTGCTCCGCTCGAAGGATATCCTCCGGAGTTCTCTCAGGAGGTAGAAGTGGTCCCATTGCCGGATCTTGCGCTCAAGAAGCGCAAAGCTCCGACAGTGGCTGTCGGCACAAAGGAGGTGCCTGTCGTGAAGAGGTATTTTTCAATCACAATTTTCCGCCTTTGTACTTTACTTGAATTTCTTTCCGAGATGTAATGTTTTCGACTTTACTACATTCTCAGAGCAAAACCTCTCCTCAAGGGCAAAGGGAAAGGGATTCCTTCGAAGCCGCTGCAGCAGACGAAGCTTACGATAACTTCTCCTGCCGTGGCTCCTCCGACTCCTGCCCCTCAACCTTCTGCAACGCCGGTGATCTCTCCGGACGCTGCAGAAGATCCGGCTCCTTCAACGGGGCCTACGAACCTTGGGTCACAAACTGACGTCACCATGAGTGCGTCAGATCTAGATAAGGGTGAACCCTCTTTGGGTAATGATCCCTCGGCAGAAACCTTCGCCGAAAACCTCCTGAGCAATCCGGGTCTTGCCAAGTTCGGCTTGTCCCAGAAATCTGCTAAAGAAATCCAGCGGCTTGCCAAGCAATGCTTGGAGAAGAGAACCTTATCCGCCGAGGAAGAAGCGCAAGAAGCAGATGACGTCAAGTTCTCCGACCTTCTTGCCCAGGTGCGCCTCCGCGACGAGAGGATTAGGACTGGTGAGCTTCCAACAGCCCCCGTGATTCCTCTGACTCTCGCCGAGAAGGTGGCTGCTGGAGTGAACATGGGTTTGGACAGATTCACCCGCGAACAATATGTAAGTCAGAATTCCAACTCCTATTTTTCCTTTATTGTATTTTATATCATATCCTCTAGCCCCCAAGCATGAAGTAGGATAAATAATCCGGGTTTATGCTTTATTAGGATGCCAAAGAACAAACTAGTGTAGCCCCCAAGGCTCGTGCTGATATTAGCAACAATATTAGCCCGAGTCTTTAGTAGCTTTCTCACTTTGGGTATTCTGACTTACAGAAAGTATGTTCCTATAACCAGGATTTACTGAGAAATGTCTGCGATAAGCGGAGAGAGATCAAGGCTCTCCGACTTAAGAATGCTGAACTTAAAGTTGCTAAGGATGAGGCCAGAGGTAAACATTCTGAGACTAAAACCTTGTCCTTGTATTTTCAATGTCGAATTTGTTCGTGAACTGTTCTTCCTTTTTGACTTACAGCGCTGGTGAAACAATCCGTCGCCATGATTGAAGAGGCCGAGAACCTCAAGACCCTGGTGGTGGAGAACAAGGAGCTTCGCCAAGAGCTGGACCAGCTCAAGGCAAATCATGAAAAGAGCATAGCTCAAGTCCTTCAATACTCCTCCATGGCTACTGAAGAGCATGATCGCAAGATCCCTGCTCAAGATAAAATAATCTCGGACCTCAAGGATGAGCTTAGCAGAGAAAAGGACATGTCCCAGGCGCTCCGGGCTAAACTCCAGAGTCTCCGGGAGGAGAAGACCAAAATTGACGACGTCATTTTTGGTATGTTCCATCTATCTGACTTGTCTCTTTCTTCGACTTTTATCAATGTCGGATTTTTCTTAACTTGTTTTGTGTATAGGTCCTCTGAACTTGACGGACTCTTCCTCCTCCGAGCCCCGCACCCACCGGCTTACCCAAGTCGGTGACCTGCTTCATGACTTCCGCCAGTCCCTTGAAGACATCGACGAAGCTCTCAAGATTCCGGACATGCCAAGCATGTTGGATTTTCAGGTGCGGGACAAGGCAAAGGAGATGCCGCAACTTATTCGGGACTGGAACATGTCCTACGTGCGGACTGCTGCGTAGAACGCTCTCACCATGGTCATGAGCCACCATGGAAACATGGAAATATGGCAAGTGACCAGAGGGTACTACAAGGTAGATGAAGACGGCCAGGAGCAGGACCTTCAAGCTATCATGCACTCCTGCGCCGGATATGGGTGTCACATGGCTGACCTGACCAGCTACAAGATCCCCTTCTTCACCCACGTAGATACTCCGCCTCCTCCTCCGGAAGAACCAACAGAAGTTTCCGATGATGAACGCACCACCTTGGATGCGGACATCTCGGAACGATATCAAGGCGGAATCTCTAGCGAGCCGGCAGCTCCTTCATCTCCTCCTGCACCATACACCAGAAATTTTTGTATTATTCTGGAAAAACATGATGCATCTTGTAAATATGCAGTACTTTAATTTTGCTAGTGCTAAGCTTTTGATCTATTCAGCACTTTTGGCTTTGAGTTTTTTTTGTGTGCCTGAAATGTTTACATAAGCACTTGTATTTTTTCGTCTCTACTTATCGTTTATCTGGCTTTTCGCCTCGTCCCTTTCGTGAGCCGGCTAAACCTTCTGCCGAAAACTTTGCCGAGCAACGGAGCTCAATTGCTAAACCAGTTTAAATTCGGAAACAAAGCCGGCTTCCAGTACCAATAATTCACTTACTCGGAAAATGGCCGCATCCAGCAATCAGACAAATAACCAAAGTAAAGATTAGAAACTTTAGAGTTATACCCGAGGTTAGCAGTTTTAGAATCAGAAATCTAAACTAGAATGAACATGAGCATAAAGTACTTTTAAGCATTCTGGGATTTTCGACTATGACATGACCATTCGGAAATAAGATGGTAAAAACTTCTCAGAAAAATTTGAGGCAACCAAAACTTTTATTTCTCACAGAATAATGTACATATATATGTTTACAAAGAAGGATAAACTAAGAATAAAAGGGACGTAGCTGAGCAATATTCCACGGTCTGTCTAACTCATCCGGATTTGTACTGCTTCCAGCTCTCTTTCTCTTCTTAGTAGCAGGTCTTTCTTTGACTGGCCTTATGTCAGTTAAGTAGTACGATCCATTGTGCAATACTCGACTAACTAAAAAGGGCCCTTCCCATACTGAGGAAAGTTTGTGCTTTCTTTGTTGCACAAGCCGCAGAACCAAATCGCCTTTATTGAAAGATCGGTTTCTGACTGTCTGGCTATGATACTTGCGTAACTTCTGCTGATAGGCTGTAGATCTCATTTCAGCAACGACGTGCACTTATTTGACTAAGTCGAGATCATTTTTTCGAGAAATTCCGGCATCCTCTTCGATATACGCGGCCACTCTAGGAGAAGTATGAATCAAATCACTAGGAAGAACTGCTTCTGCACCATAGACCAAGAAGAAAGGTGTGTACCCTGTTGACCTGTTTGGAGTTGTTCGTAAACTCCAAATTACAGAGGGTAATTCCTCTGCCCAAGACCCCGCAGCACGTCGTAGTGGTGCTTCGAGTCTCGTTTTTGGCCTTGTAGAATTAAACCATTTGCTCTTTCGACTTGTCCGTTAGCCTGTAGATGTGCGACTGACGCAATGTCAAGCCGGATATTTTGCTCGTTGCAGAATTCAGCCAATTCTCCCATAGAAAAGTTACTCCCGTTGTCCGTGATAATGCTATGTGGACAACCATACCAGATTATAACATCCTCGACAAATCTTTTGGCTATTGCCCCATCACAACTAGTGACAGGTTTAGCCTCAATCCATTTGGTGAATTTATCCACCATCACTAAGAGGTGAGTAAATCCATTTGGAGCTCGTTTAAAAGGACCTACCATGTCAAGCCCCCAGACCGCAAAGGGCCATGTTATAGGTATTGTTCGCAGCTGATCAGCCGGAACATGAGCTTGCTTGGCGTACTTTTGGCAGCCTTTGCACGTCTTGACTAATCGCTCGGCATCTGCCTGAGCTGTAAGCCAGAAAAATCCGTGTCTAAAAGATTTTGTCACTAAAGATTTGGCTGCAGCGTGGTGACCACACTCACCTTCATGGATTTCTTTTAAGATTTCCACTCCTTCTTCCGGAGATACACAGCGCTGAAAAACCCCAGAAACATTCCGTTTATGGAGCTCACCTTTAACAATAGTATAGGCTTTTGCTCGTCGGATAATCTGCCGGCTCAGCACCTCATCTTCGGGTAATTTTCCATCTACCAAATAATCAAGGTAGGGTTGAGTCCAGTTGGGAATTATAGCTAGAACTGCTATCAAGGGTGAGTCGGATTTGGTCGGATATTCCTCATCTACTCCCTTTATTGAGGGAACTTTGAGGTGCTCTAGAAAAGCGCCATCCGGGACCTCTTTCCGCGCAGAACCTATCCGAGGTAGTGCATCTGCTTCCTCATTTTCTGCTCGAGGGATGTGTTGAACTTCAAACCCTTCGAACGATTTAGATAGATCATCCACGATAGCTTTATATGTTGCCATGTGTTTATTTGCGTTACAAATATCCGACACTTGCTGAGCAACAAGATCCGAATCTCCGTAACACATCAAACGTTGGATGCCAATATCCTTAGCAATCCGGATTCCATGCAGTAGTGCTTCATACTCGGCAATATTGTTTGTCGCTGTCAAGTGTATCTGCAACACGTATAAAAGTTTATCTCCTTGGGGTGATTTGAGCATCACGCCAGCCCCCGAGCCCCCTCGAGCCTTAGACCCATCGAAAAAGAGGGTCCAATATTCCGACTCAGGGAGGATCATGTTCTCCTTCGTCTCTATCCAATTAGTGACAAAGTCAGCAAGGATCTGGGATTTAATTGTTGTCCAAGGTTTGTACTCAATGTCGAAAGCTGAAAGCTCTATGCCCCATTTGGCGACGCGTCATGTGGCATCACTGTTGTTGATTATATCTCTCATGGGAGCTGTGCTCACCACGGTAATTGGATGCTCCTGAAAGTAGTGTCGTAACTTAAGAGATGCTAGAAAAACACCGTAACCCACTTTTGATAGTGTGGATACCGCTGTTTTTATTCTGTCAGAACCTCGCTAACAAAGTAAGTCGAACGTTGCTCCAGGTGGTCCTAATTTTCCTCTGGTCTCTCCACCACCATGACGATACTAACGACCTTATTTGTCGCAGCAAGATAGAGCAACATCGGTTCCTTAGGTTCCGGCGCTGCAAGGATAGGAGCAAATGAGAGTACTTTCTTCAGGTCTTGTAGTGCAGCTTCAGCTTTGTCAGTCCAGACAAAATCCTTGGTCTTTTTCAGGAGTTTGTATAATGGTGCGGCTCTTTCACCAAGCCGGCTTACAAATCGACTGAGCACAGCAATGCAACCAGTTAGTCTTTGTACGTCCTTCAGGCGGGTTGTCCTGGAAATATTGAGTATATCCTTGATTTTGTCTCGGTTCACCTCTATGCCTCTTTGAGACACGATGAAACCTAACAATTTTCCGGCTGGTATTCCAAAGAAGCATTTCTTCGGGTTAAGCATGATGTTGTATTTTCGTAGATTGGCAAATGTTTCCTCCAAGTCGGAAATCAGCGTTTCCTTCTTTTTGGACATTACCGCGATATCATCCACGTATGCATGTACATTGCGTCCGAGTTGGTCATGAAGGCAACGCTGCATCGTGCGCTGGTACGTAGCTCCTGCGTTCTTCAGCCCAAAAGGCATCGTAACAAAACAGAAGGTTCCGAAAGGGGTTATGAATGAAGTTTTGACTTTGTCAGATTCCTTCATCCGGATTTGGTGATAGCCGGAATATGCATCGAGAAAACAGAGGAGTTCCGAGCCTACCGTAGAATCGATAACTTGATCAATTCTAGGCAGGGCGAACGGATCTTTTGGACAAGCCTTGTTCAAGGCAGTATAATCAACACACGTCCTTAAATCAGTGGTGTCCTTTTTAGGGACCATTACAGGATTGGCCGACCACTCAGTGTGGATGACCTCTTCTATGAATCCGGCTAACTCGAGCCATGGTAGTTCCTTAGCTATTGCCTTACGCTTTTCGTCACCAAACCGTCGTAGGGACTGTTTGACGGGTTTAGTGTTCGGGTTTACATTTAGAGAGTGCTCGGCAAGTTCCCTAGGTACTCCGGTCATGTCAGATGGCTGCCATGCGAAGATGTCTTGATTTGCTTGGAGGAACTTGACGAGCGCGCTTTCCTATGCGCTACCTAGGCCTACGCCTATCTGGGTCACCTTGGAGGGGTCATCATTCTTCAACGGTGCTTTCTTCGTCTCTTCTGATGCCTTAAACTCCGGGTTTGGCTTTGTCACTTCCTTCTTCGTTGCGGGCATCTCGGACGGATCTATGCTTTTCTTGATCTCCTGGTACTCCTGGGCGTGCAGCACGGCTTCGGCAAAGGCGGCATTTCCATCCTCACACTCTCGCGCTTTCTTTGGGTCTCCCTTGATGGTGATCACGCCGTTGGGACCTGGAATTTTCATCATATTGTAAATGTAACACGGACGAGCCATAAAATCCCAGTAAGCCGGACGTCCGAATATAGCATGGTATGCGCTCTTGAACGGGACCACTTTGAAGGAAAGTGCTTCCGTCCGATAGTTCTTTGGAGTTCCAAAGGTAACATCCAAAGTAATCTCTCCCAGGGAATTAGCTTGTCTTGCTGGGACAACTCCGTGAAAGATCATAGAGCTATGGTTCAGCTGGGTCTCCGAGATCTTCATCCGGCGTAGCATTTCGACATAGAGAATATTGATGCTGCTACCACCGTCCATGAGGGTCTTGGAGAAACCATAACCGTCAATAAGTGGGTTGACGATTAAGGCGTATTTTCCTCGCCTATGTAACTTAGGCGAATGATCGTCACGGTCAAACGTGATTGCCACTTCCGACTAGTGCAGATACTGGGGGGACAGCCGGAACTGTTGCATTGAGCTCGTGTAGAACTGCTTTCTTGACCTTTGCTGGTTGAGATCCGAGGAAAGTGACATAAGTGTCCTTCTTGGTGGGAAAAGTTTTCTTCCCTTCCGGCTTGGGATTTGATGTATCAGCTTCCTCCATGTCGGAATCTTCCTTGGTCTCCTTGTCCTTTTTGGGATTTTTCTTTTCCTTCTTCCGCTTAGCTTTGTAGCCCGCGGTGTCATCTCTTTTGATGTCGTCATTGAAACGACATTCAGCGTTGGTGTGGGACGAGTCCCCATTGACGTCTAGGTGATGCACACATGGGTTATTGGCAATGTCGGCCCAAGAGTAGGTTTTGCCTGGTTGCTGTTCTCCTCTACCTTGGACCCTTGAAGTCCCACGGCCATGCCCGTGGCCTCCGCCACGTCCTCCTCGTCCTCCAGACCCGGAAACAGTAGTAACCACCCCTGTTTCCGCGTTGGGTTTTTCTTCCGAGGTATTTTTGTGCTTCTGAGCTTGTTACTTTGGTTGTCTTGCCAACTGAGGCACAACTAGGGCATTGAGCAATCCCTCTGCATCGTCGTCAGCATCTGCATACTTGCTTGTTGTTTCTATCATATCTCCCAAATCAGTGACCTTGTCACACTTCAAGCAATGACGCAGTAGACCAATTGGGAGACCTGCAATGAAAGCTTCAATCGCAGTTTGATCATTTACTCCCTCACAGGAGTTCTTGGTGTTGATCCATCATCCAAGGTAGTCCCGGCAAGTTTCTCCGGCTTTCTGGGTGCAACGCTGTAGGTCTCTGACCATACAGGGCCTCCGATATGTGCCTTCGAAATTCCGAAAGAATGCACTTTGCATGTCATACTAGTTATGGATGGTGTTCTCCGGAAGTTCATTGAGCCATGATCGTGCTATATTCCGCAACATAAGTGGGAGATATCGGGTTGCGACCAGGCTGTTTCCGCCCTTGGCGATGCAGCAAGCTTGGAAGAAATCCTGTAGCCAGGTATCTGGCTGAGCAATGTCATCGTAGGCTTGGATATGTCTTGAGATAGCAAATCCTTCCGGGAATTTTGTAGCCCTGATGCGTGGTCCGAAGAACTTTGGGCCCACGTAGATATCATCATTTTCGTAGCACCGAGCCTCTATGTTGGAGTTGATCCTGTGCCTTGTGTCGTTCGGGGATAAAGATCGTCCCGAATGTCGGCTATGGCTATGGTGCCTTGGAGCCGGACTTCGGCTTCTTCCACCACCTCCTCCGCCACGTCGTCCTCCTTGCCCTCCTTGGGAGCCATTGTGATGACTGTGTGGTGGAGAGGGTGGGGCAGCTGGATAGTTTCCAGCTGATTGCCGGCCTCCGTCTGGAACGTCATTATTCCGATTCCGGGGAGGGTCTTGACTACGACAAGCCCCTTGCCTGCTTGTTCTGGCGTGGTTTCCGTCGTTTCTTCGTACGTCGTTCCCACCATGGTGGGGCTTGGCCGGACGGCTTGCATGTCTAGGAGGTGGCATTTTTTGACGATCCTCCTCCCGGCGTTTCTCTTTATCTTCTCCCCTTCGATCATTAGATTCTCGTCGAGGAGGATTCCTCGGATTCAGAGCAGCGATGGCCTCTTTCTCGGTCGCTGGTGCGACGTTGCTCCAGTCGCGTGCAGTCCTGCGATGCTGTCCTGACGATCCGGTTCTCGAATAATTGTCCTCCCGTTGTTCGGGGCGATAATGCTGCTCCGGAACGTGGTGGGGTCTTACGTCAGCCCATGCCAGATCTGTTCGACATTGGTCGGAATCCAAGACCAGTTTTTGACTTCCGGACAGGGCGACCTTTGCTGCTCCAGTCCCTTGTTGAGTAGCTTGATACCCAAACGGATCTCCTCTGGTCCTAGATTAGCCGATAGAATTTCTCGGGCCGCCACGGTATTCTGTACTAGGGTTGGATATACCTAGTCTCCTTTGCTATCTTTCCGTGTCTTCCCCATCTCATCTCCAAAAAGGACGGCACGGATATGTGGGAATTGGTTGTCATCTGTGTGACGCTTCCGTGTCTTCTAATGCAACCGAGACATGTAGTCCTTGGTTGCCATGCGTTTCTTCTCCACCTCGATGTTTTTGGCTTCATCGAGGAGTTGTTGACGACACGCTTCTAGGGCTTGGGCCCTTTCGTCCAGCTCTTCAGCAGTAAGTTCTGCAGCTGTAGGGATAGGTGTGGTTAATGCAGCATCGATGAGTTTACGCGCACCTTCGGTGATCACGTGTCCATCCACCGATTCTTCTTTTTTCGGCTCATCTGGGATAAGTGCTCCATCCGAGTCTTCTTCGTATTCCTCGGCAATCACCTCCTCAGCTAGAGGGTCTTTTGCCGGGGTTTTGTTCTTCTTGTTCTTCTTCGCCTTCTTGGCAGCACCGGTAGCAAAGACGGCTTTGGGTCCGTTTCCCGGAGTCAAGCTCTGATCGGTACTTTCGGACATCTGGACTTCGGGATTATCTCCGATGTTCATGTCATCCTGCGCTTTGGGAGAGTATTCCCCGGATCCTTCATCCATGGCTTATCCTTCTTCTGCAGCTTTGGAGTTATACTCCTCTTCATATTCCGCGGAGAACTTTTGGAAATCCGCTGACGTCATTGATTCATCCGAGGATGCGGGCACATCAGCGTTTGTTCTAATTGCCTCCAGCACCGAGTCGGTGTTTTCTCCAGCATTGGCAGAGCCGAATCCGGATCCCACGTACCCGACGAAGTGCGACGCGTGCTTCCTGAGGTACCTGCGGCTTTCGCGATCAGCCATGTCGAAACTTTTGATGGTCTCGAGAATTGCATCTGTGCTTTCGCTTGCAGTATCATATGTCGTAATGTGTACCTTAGGAAAGGTCTGTCTGTCCTGGCATCATCAGAGCCGGAATCGGTGTCACTGATATGTTCCTCCTTGATTTCGACTTCCGCGGGTGGGTCGATCTGGGATCCGGCTCCTCTAGGGAGATCCACTCCAAATTTGACTTGGACCGCTAGGTCTTCTTCAGGTTCAGATTTCTCCACTATCTCTGCAACTGGTGCGGGCTAGGTGGGATTAGGGTTTTCTGAGATCCGGAACTCTGCCGCCTCCGCGGACAAAGGGGACCCAGAAGATTCTTCTGCCTCTATCATCACTGCTGGGGTGGGTTGGGCAGGTTCAGCGAAACCGATGTAAACATCGATCTCGCCAAAGGACATGATTGTGTAGGCAGTCACGGCCTCCTTAGACGGAATCCAAGTCTCGTCGAGAACGATGAGAGGGACATCGCTGGTGTAGAGGATGCGACCGATGGTGATAGTCTTGCCGATTCCGATTCATGCAGATTCCGCTCGGAACGCAAATCCGAAGCTCACTTGCCCCACGGTGGGCGCCAACTGTCGTCGGATTGATGACAAGTACGCCATGAGGGGGTCCTGGAGGCGTGCGGAAGAGAGGGGTGTGAGACGTATGGTATTCTGGGACGGTGAGCACACAAGTTTACCCAGGTTCGAATCCGCCGGCTTTGGACGGACCCTACTCCTGCTAGCAATCTAGTAATATGGCACAGCCGGAATATGGGTTACAAGGGTTTCGCCTGTGCGAGTTGAGATTGTAGACTATTCAGGTGTTGCCCTAAAGGCTCTCCCTAGGACGGCTTATATAGATATCCGGCCTAGGGTTTACAGGAGAGATCTATCCGGCTACCACTAAGAGTCGGTTACAGAGTACATCTTGAACTACAAGTAACATTATGGGCCTAAGTCAGTAAGTCTTCTGGGCCTTCTCGTAGCCGGATTGGACTCCGTCTTTCTCCCTGACTGGGCCGCCCGTGAAGCAAAGCTCTAACCCGAAGTGGGCCACCCTGGTCAGTGAGGAACTGTGAGGATACCCGGAAAGTATATCCCCAACAGAAGTTTGTTTCCTAACCTCTTTGGCAATACCAATAGGAATTTGATATTCTATTTCTAGCTTAGAGGTTTATCAACCTTGTTCTTAACATCATTACATACTCATATAAAGAAAGTTCATACTTCCGCGACCAAGGAAGTCCATGATAAGATAATATAGCAAAAGTAAAAAAACAGCATTCAAGTTTCCATACCAAACAAACCTACCAATAGCACGATGATCCCTGGCAACGATGCCAGAAATGTATCTTGATGACTACCAAGTGGTGGAGATCAATGTTAGTACCTTTCAATAAGAAAAGGTTGTCGAACCTACGAGGAGATGAAGGTATTGGTTAGCAAGTTTGACAAGTAAAGCAATAAAAGATGCAGTGGTTTTGGGTTTGTAATTTGCAGTAATGTAAATTGCTAGAAGTAAATTGCAGTAAATTGACGCTCTTAATAAGAGAATCCCTAGTAATCTATGCAGCAAGAGGACAAGGACAAGTGTGTTTTCTTATATGTGACAAGCATTCCCGAGGGCAGCATGGATTTACTTAGCATACATATTTCTACACAATATGGTGAATATCTTGTCAAGTTTAGTTCTTTTAGGACAGATCCAAGTTTAGGTGCAGCCATAAATATGAGCAAGTACAACCCTTATGATGGGTTCTATAGCCATTTTAATGAGCAAACATAGGAATCACTAAGACATAAATGTCCAACCATAGCAGTAAGTTTATGGGTCCCCGATATAAATCCCTCCAATGCAACTCAAAGAATTGGAAAACCATTTGTCATTCCATCTTTTCCAACCCTCTTAATTACATTAAATTGCAGCCCTCTAAGCCCATATAGGTGAAGTGCTATGCAGCATGGGATGGCTTAACTTGGGGCCGAATGGACGCCGGAGGATCCAGGGAGGGATGGTGCGGTTGAGACCGCACACAAGCACACACGATGTACCTAGGTTCAGGGTTGTCCTAGTGAGATAAAACCACTACTCCTACTTCTATCTCTCTATATCTCAATATATCTCAAGTATTACAACGTTGCTCCTCGAGCTGTATGCTCCAAGGAGGAAGAATCTCTCTGCTGAGTGGTCTCTCTTCCTGCTAAGGGGGGCAATGGAGAACGAATGAACCGACCCTCCTCTGGGACGTCCTGTGGCACCTTATAAAGGGGTGCCCAGGTTACAAGTTAGGACACAGGTGGCACCAAATATGATCTCTGGATGCTGCACAAAGTCAATGTCATGGGTCCATATGCTCCTCTTGTCGTGGGGTCGCCCTGGATACCCTCGATGGGACTTGACGTGCCCATCCCTACATACCGTTGCCACTCCTGACAACGGTCTCCTCCTGAATATCCTCGATGTGACTATACACCATAACACATGGT
Organism: Avena sativa; assembly: GCA_916181665.1. Lineage (NCBI taxonomy): Eukaryota > Viridiplantae > Streptophyta > Magnoliopsida > Poales > Poaceae > Avena > Avena sativa. Next base: position 532,177,234 of record OV702289.1, on the reverse strand, counting down.
CACGCCTCCGTAATACAGGGGCATTCCCGTCTAACAACCCTAGGATTCCTCAGATAGATACAAATATTGACCTTGAGTCCGGCATATAACCTTGGGCCATACGCCAACCCCTATGCCGGTTCCTTACTGCCAGCTGAGATAACTCAACCTGACATGTTCCTGCAATAAGGGAGCAAATACATTAAGCTGACATAATTTTCATATGCCGGCCTCTGTTTGTCGGTCAACATTATCCTGGTCAACCCTACTAGCGGTCATCCCCCCGACATTAGTCCCCGAAACTGTTGCGGTCTTACAGTGTTAACTGAAAGGCCACAACAGGTTACTTTAACTGATATGGAACATCTTTCCTCAGCCGACATCCTTTTATGTTGGGTAACCTAATTCTCAATGAATCTGGCATCTTGGTTGGGAACTCTTTAGCCATTTCCATGTTTGCCCAACTAGATCCGAACTTTACCTCGGCTTAGATATTGTCTCTTGCTTCCCATGTCGGCTTTGTCATAACCTACAACTTTGTCTCAGGATTTTCCCATTTCTTATTTCCTTATCCTACATGTCAAGCACTCATGATGAGTTGCCTCATTTTTTGTACCGGGACAAGACACATGCCACTGTTGATGCGGGCCACAAGCCCAGGAGGGGTCAAATCGCTCAGTGATCAGTCAAATCTCCCCCATGACGCCTCCCTTACCGCATATGCCGCGGGATCAATTATGGCTCGCGGGGTGGTTACCAACCGTGCAACATGATCTGGGAGCCATTTGCACAATAAACATGCATTTATCACAATCATGGGTTCAAAGCATCCCACCATCCACAACGCACTGGGCCTTTAAATAGTGGGGTGGAGGAAACCCTCATTCCCACTTCTCCCCTTTGCCCTTCTCCACTGTGTCGCCGTCGCAATCTTCCCACCACCACTATGCCGCGATTCTTCTCGTCACGTCGTCGCTCTGCTTCTCTCTTCCTTGCACCGTCGTCACACCCTTTTTCCCTGTTGTCGCCCTAGTGCAAGCTCACTCCACCTCTACGGGTCATCCTCACTCCAAACCTAGCGCCACCACAGATAGCACCACCACGTACTACACCGCTGAATTTATGGATCCTCAGGATGTGGTTGCCGCTGAGCACGTCGAGGAGGAGGTGGTTGCCCTTTCGGAGCGATCCTTGTGGGAGGGTTCTGATGTGACCTCCGGCAAGCTCAAATGGCTCTACCGCACTTGGTGGATTCCGTCGGGAGTGGAGTGCCTCCTTGGCCCCGAAGATGCACCGGTTGTTAATCCGGGTGAGTACGTAGTGTTCCTCTCCCATTTTGAGCGCGGGTTTGGTCTCTGGATTAGTGATTTCACCGAAAAGTTCTTTGAAACCTTTAGACTTCAACCAAACCATCTTCCAGCCAATGCCATTACTATTATGTCCTCATTTGTATCATGTTCTGAGGGTTATCTTGGCCTATGGCCGTCAATTAATATGTGGGCCAAGTACATCCAATTCTGGCCTCAGGTTATACCGGATACAGAAGTTCCTACCAGCTCAAAGCCGATGAACCAATGCGGGGCTGCCATAGTTGTATCTCGGCGATTGATACGTCTATAACGTATCTATAATTTTTGATGGTTTTATGCTAATAATATGCTTTTGACACTCCTTTTTGTATAAAGTTTATGATTTATTTGGACTAACCTACTAATAGTTGCAAAAGTGCACAATGTTCTTGTTTTACACTTTGATGTGTAGGAATTACCAAGAATACAAGTAGAAACCTTGTTGGAGTCAAATTGCAATTTTTCCAAAAATCTGTCCCATAACTCTTTTTGAAGATGGTCACGTTTCGGGTCGAAGACGGTGTCAAACGGAAAACTCTTCAACTACAAAGTTGTTGGAAATTTCACGACAACCGCTCTGGACATAAAATATAGCTGATTACGTGTCTGGACGGGCCTTTTAGGCCCGATTTACTGCAGCCCAAGATGGGATGACGGAAATCCGAGAAGCTATATAAAGGGAGGAAACCTAGTTCACCCAGAGCATCTCCACCCACGAATTTGAAGCCACCAAATCCATGTTTTTTCCTCCCTCATGGATCCCATCTCCATGGGGGAGGGCTCCCAAGAAGCCATGAAGGAAGGGGGCTAAGGGGCGGTGCTCCCCCATGATACCGGCGGCGGGGAAGGAGTCCCCCGCGCCGCCGCCACCCTCTTCACCATCTTCACCGCCATCTCCATCACCATGCATTGGTTCATCCTCCCACACATCTCTGTACCGTCCTATGTAAACATGGTGTTTGATGCTATAAGTTATAATCCTATGATCTATGTCATGTTTGCATAGTTTCTTTGTTCTTAGATTGAATGGTTGAACGTCTTTGGTTCATTAGAGTTGTATGTTGATATGGTACAGTCCTTTGGTGTCCATTATATTTGTGCGCGTATAGATTAAACATCATAGGGTTTGTAGTATGTGTAATAGGAAGGGGTAAGTTCTGCCGGAGTGACAGAAACCTGAGGACGCGAACCGGAACGTTGCACGTATGGAAGTAAGAGGACCATTAAACTTAAGGCTATGGTTGGGGAAACCTTAATACATTGATTAGTACTTACAGATGTTTGCTAACAATCCAATCATATAGTACATGTAATTCTAAGTAGTGAAGCGCATGTATATTTAGCCTCTCCCACATAGAAAACTGCATCGAAGACAATGAACCCGATCTATTCGCTATTTAAACTTGGACAAAGCCACCACAATTACCACCACTATTCCACACTCATGGTTCTGTTAGTTTAGTGTATTTTATTGCTGCAGCAACTAGCTTTACTTTCTTGTTATTTATTATCATGCAAAGGTATCTCTATTACTCGTATTGTTGCTCTACTTTTATTTCCTAGATAATACAAACGTTTAGTGTGCATAGAGTTGTATCAGTGGTTGATAAAACTTGAGAGAATATTTATCCTACCTTTAGCTCCTCGTTGGGTTCGACACTCTTACTTATCGAAAAGGCTACACACGATCCCCTATACTTGTGGGTTATCAGCGATACTCCTCCTTTCCCTAGGTTCATGGGCTTGACTCCTGTAAGAAGTTGCAACGATCTTTCTTCTACGTTAAGAACATGACCGAGGTGGATTTGATCGGCTTGCCGAATTATTCCATTGGCATCCTTGAATCAAATCGCAACTAGAAGATGGACCCCAAGAAGTTCAATGTCGAAGTCAATGAGATACATTCGGCTATCCTGGAGCTTGTGCGAGATGGACTGATGGAAGATGATCTTGTGGCGACATTTATCAGTCACCGAGTTTCTCCACTCCAGCGCAGACTGCACAAGATCTGCCACATGAGCAGCCGACATGATCCAACCTGCACATCGACGATCAAACTGACCAACGTCAAGATCCGAAGACTGGTTAAGGACATCGCCAAGACTAATATGGTCGAGGAATGGCAATGGGGCAAAGTCCCTTACGATCGAGACCATTTCGTGGCCGACTTTTATTTTATGCCAACATAACCTTTATGCCAAACAATTATATTCCTTCATCATTTGAATTTGGCCTATGAATTATGCAGAAGTTTACCCGATAGGTTGCGGAAGACAAACTGATCACCAGCAAAGCCTGGGCTAAAGACCACAAGAATTCAGATGTTGAAGATCCGGATTCTGAGGATTTCATGACGATCCCTAACGCTGGTGCCGGCCCAGCTCCGGTTAAGGCCCCTGTCCGAGATAACATAAGAGTTTGGCCCGAGGATGATGACGATCATTGTGTAATTTTAGAGGTACTTGATCCTATGCCCATTGCATTCACGTATCCTATGAACCCGACCCTAGGTGATTCTAGGAAACAGGTGGTGGAGGAGCCACCTCTAGCAATGGGTGTCCAAGGTGGAGAAAAAAATACAAGCCTCTCCCATCAATGGAGGCCCGCGGGGAAAACACAGGGTTGGGATCCGCAAGACTAAGGTGAGGCCGACCGTAGATGGGTAATGTTTTGTGCCGACATGTATTTTTACTTTTGTATTTCTTGTTTCTCTCTTTCTTCTATTTCTCGAAATGATTTTAACAACATGCTCTACTGCAGGGCTACGCTGGATGTCAACCAGAGCGCAACTTGCATTGCTTCGAAACCGGAGCAACCTCCTTCTCCTCACCATGCCGACACTCGAATTCTGAGTCAGACAAGGGCGAACGTTCGTCCAGGTTCAGAGGATGAGATGCTCTTACGGAATCAAGCTGCCGACATTGGGGGAGATCAAGTCGCCCCAAATGATGAAGCCATGCCTGATGCAAGAGATGACACCCCAGTCCAAGTCCGAGATGAGGTTTCCGACGCCGGTAATTTGGGCGTCGAGATAGAGAACACTGAGAATCTGGTACTTCGGAGCAAACCCGATCAGAGCCGCAAATTCAGCAATATCAACAACCGCTAGATCCGTCAGTGCAGCAATAGGCAGCTTTGCCGGCAAAATAGTAATCATGGGCCTCTTCGAAGAAACCACAAACCCCGGCTCCTTCAACTAAACCACAGCAGTCGAAGAAACCAGCGACCAAGTCCAAACAAACCTCGGTCGCGGGTTTGTTTAAGAAAACTGCCACTGCCCCTGAGGTGGACTTGAATAAGCAAATGATGCTGCACACAAGCAAAGCTATAGCCCGAGTCAGTGCCAAAATTAACTCTATCGGCAACAGTTTTATTCCACCCTAGACCTTGAGTGGAAATAGCTTGGGATCCATCAAACAGTATTGCATGGACTAGAATGATGCCAATTTAGGTGAGGTGGCTTCCGGGAACCCTCATCGAAAACAGCCAGAAGTGGGTCCGAGTACTATCTCCTATAGGATGTTTCAAAACCAAGCTCGCCATAGTTGAAGCTGACAAAGCTATTGAGGTACACACCTTTTCCATTCTCACCAAATCCTGGAATATATATAATCCTAGTCCTCCAGGTTCTGAGGGAGTAAGCTTTACTCGATCGGAAGCTCTTAGATCATATTTTTTCCTAGCTTCGAATCCTTATTTCCCGAGATTCGCGTTGAGTTAGCATAACTCAGCTAGAATTTTTAATTCAAATTCCTATTTCCCGATATTTGGGTTGATTTATGGATAACTCGGCACGAATCTTTAAAATGATTTTCCTGAGATTGAAGTTGAGTTAGGGATAACTCGGCTCGAATGTTTAAGATGATTCTATATTTCCCGAGATTCAGGTTGATTTATGGATAATTCGACTCGAACCTTTAAAATGATTCTCTATTTCCCGAATTCGGGTTGAGTTATGGATAACTCGGCTCGAATCTTTAAAATGATTCTATATTTTCCAAGATTCGAGTTGAGTTATGGATAACTTGGTTCTAGGTTTTAAAATGATTCTCTTAACATTTCTCTTTTGCCAGAGCTGCACCAACTCCCAGACTCGGACATATCGGAGGCTTCTGTTGGAGCACAAAAAACTCTATAACAATCACAAGCAACTGCTGGTTGAGCTGAAGAAGAAAGGTATGCCCGGACTATCTTGCTTTTATTTTGTATTCTCTCATTTGCCGACTTAACTTTTTGCCGACACTCATAGCTGGAACAGAGAAACAGATCGAAGAGCTCCTGAAGCGGATCCTGACCTTGATGGTATGTCACCATGTACTTTGATTTACACACATTTCTTTTTATTTGGAACTTTCTTTTTATCTCGGCTCAATCGCATAAATCATCTCTTGCAAAAGAACATCAGGACTGCATAAATATGTCGGAACTAACAAACCACATGCTGGAACAAGCAGGGGAGCATCAGCTTGAACTGAAGAAAGAAAGGGAGGAGGTATCTAGGCTTCAAACTCAAATTGAGGAGATGAAGAAAGGGCACACAGCCGAGCTTGAGCGGGTCTTCTCGGAATTCCTTGAAGAAAAATATCATCTAATTGGCCAAATCCAGAAAGATGAAGATTTACTCAAGGAGTTTGATATCCTGGTTAACTCGGCACAGAAATATCTTGAGGATCATAAGGCAAAATGCCGGGCTTGGTTCTCAGAATTGACCCGGATCAACAGCGAGATGAATAGTATAAATTCCTATTTCTCTGTCCCTTCTTGCCGACATATGCTATATGTCATTATATTCCTTACTTTGCTTCTTCTATCTTTCAATTTTCAGCTCATTTTCCCGAGTCAATTCCAGTTGCATTGACAATGGTTGGCAAAGCTCGGAGAAAAGGAGCCATCACTGGCCCATTGCCTGACGTATGGGATATAGATGACCATCTGGCTGCTTTGTCGGCCCGGGTTTAGCCCCTCAAGGTGTTCGGGGTTGATATGCTCAACGCTACCATCCGCACTTTCAAGACTTTATGGCCCGAGGTTACACTCCCAAATCTCCCACTGAACTGGCCGAATGTCTGATAGAAAGTTAGGAGAGGCTCATAGAGTGGAGAGAGTCGGCTTCTAGAGTTGGTGCAGATGAAGCTTTGGGTTTTGTGCTCTCCTGGTACGAGGGCATCAACCTCGACGTTCTTCAGACTCAGCATCGGGGTTCAAAATGGAAAACAAATCCAGATCTTATCAAGCGACGCCAGGAAACAACCTATTCCTTCGTTCAATATGCTGCCGTCAACACCTTCGTCAAGGGTCCAGATGATCCCGACGACAAGGAAGAACAAAACAACGAGGAAAATGAAGATGCAGTTGATGAAGAAATTGAAGTCGACAGTGCTGCTCCTTCAGCCAGGATTGCCTATTCGGAAGCTATTGTACCTACTCCTCCAGTTGATCCTTTTGATCCTGGATCAGCTGCTTAGGCTTTGAAAAACCTGAATTTGTTAATTCCGCGGTATGCTAGGTGCAGATGTAATATATACAATTAAGTTCTTTTGTTGCTACCAGACTTATGCCGAATTTCTTTGGGCTAAGTCCCAGAGTTTATTTTGTTGTTTACTCAACTTCATAACCTTGTCTCTTGTCTACCATTTTAGGTGTTCGATATATGAGTCACAAGGTCACAAAATTAAATTAACAATACTCAAATCAATGAGATCTAGCTCAGAGTCATTCGACATAATAAAATTAACTGAAATAAAGGGTTAGTAAAAAAACAACAAATGTCGGCTCGCTTATTTTTCTTTCCTTAGCCATTTTTCATGTGTACAACAATCGCTAGCTTTTGCTCTTGCTTGCCATGAAGCCGAGTTGCGGAATACAGCATATCGAAGAGTGGGCCTTTGGTGCCGACACATTACTAATTCGACATAAGAGAGAAGAAAGCTAAGCCAGTCGACATAAAAATAGAATTAATGAATTGATAGTACGATGAAGGCAATCCCCGAGTTTCTACTCAGAGTGCGAGAATTTCATTCATAGCTCATTACCGTCACACAAATCGGCTATATGAGAGAGTTCAAGATACATACACTTTTTTCCTAAGTGTAAAAGGGGCGAAGTAAAGCTATGTTCCATGTACTCTTGGTTTCTTCACCTGACATGTCTGCCTGTTCTTCTCCTATGCTTGAGCATCTATCAGATATTATGCATCATTGTGCAGAGCTTTGCTCACAATAAATGGAACTTCCCATGGAGGCGATAGTTTGTGCATACCGGCAGTGCGTTGTACTAGCCGAAGCACCAAATCTCCTTCTCGAAATATGCGAGGGGTTATTTTCAAGCTATGATAGTGATGGAGATTTTGCTAATATATAGCAGATCTAGATAATGCCAGTTGTCATGCTTCTTCGAGCAAACCGACATCATTTTCTCGGGCTTCTTTTACCTTGGCCTTAGTATATTGAGTGATTCTTGGTGAATCATGCTCTATGTCGGCTGGTAAGACAGCTTCTGCCCTATATACGAGGAAAAATGGCATACAGCCGGTTGAGTGATTTGGAGTTGTCCTTAGACTCCACAACACGGTCGGGAGTTCATCTATCCAGCATCCAGTTGAATGTTGTAGTGGCTCAATGAGCCGAGGTTTTATACCAAACGGCACTAGTCCATTGGCTCTTTCCACTTTCCCATTTGATTCTGGATGTGCAACTGATGCTACATCGAGTCTTATCCTTTTATCCATACAAAACCAAGCAAAGGCCCCCTCAGAAAAATTTGTGCCATTATCTATTATGATGTTGCGTGGATATCCATATCTCAGGATTGTATCCTTCAAGAATAACATAGCCATGGGGCCGTCACATTTCCTTATAGGTTTTACCTCTATCCATTTAGTGAACTTGTCCACCATTACCAGGGTATGGGTCATATTGACACGAGCCGGTTTGAACGGTCCCACCATATCAAAACACCATACAACAAATGGCCATGTAATTGGGATAGGTTTGAGTGCTAAGGCTGGCATATGAATTTTGCTTGCATATCTTTAGCACCCATTGCACTTCTTGACTATCTCTTCAGCTTCTTGTAAAGCACTTGGACAATAAAACCCATGATGGAATGCATTGGCAACTAGGGCTCTTGATGAAGCATGATGCCCACATTTTCCTTGATGGATATCCCAGAGTATCTCGTGTCCTTCTTCCGATTCAACACAACGCTGAAGCACATTGGTTACACTTCTCTTGTATAGTTCGCCATTGATAATGGTATAAGCTTTCACTCTTCTCTACACTTGGCTGGACGAGGTCTCATCACTCGGCAAGCTTCCATTCATCATAAATGACATAATTGGTTGTGCCCAAGATGGAACAACACAAATAGGGAAAACAACATCATCAATCAACATTGGTTCCACTGACATAGTTTCTGCCGACATTGACTGCACAATCCCCGGGTTTGATGGAGCAGTCCCCGAGTATCGCGATGCAGTCACCGAGTTACTTGAACCACTTCCCATATCTATGTCCATTGGGATAGCCTTTGATTTCGGATTTGTCGGGAGAAAGATTGACCCATATTTAGGCGATGGTTTGATGGACGGTTTATGGAGATGCTCGAGAGCTATGCTGGCTGTGATCGACTGCCGAGATGAGCCTAGCTTGGATAGTATGTACGTCAGCTTTTTCATTCTCGGCCTGAGGTACATGATGAAACTCGCACCCCTCGAAATAACCGCTGATTTGCTGGACATGGAACCAGTATAGAGCCATGTTAGCGTCCAATACATCCCAATTATCAGAGACTTGTTGCACACCAGATCTGAGTCACAAAAACACTGAATTCAGCGAATGCCAATTTCCTTAGCCACTTTAAGTCCATGAACAAGTGCATCATACTCAGCCACATTATTGGATGCTGCAAAATGGATCTGCAGCACATATTTCAATTGATCTTTCTTAGGTGAGGTGAGAACTATGCCGGCACCCAAACCAGTTTTCATCTTGGATCCATCAAAGTGCATTCTCCAATAATTGGAGTCAGGCAATGACAGCTCGTACTGAATCTCAACCTAAAAAGTTGGCCAATGCTTGGGACTTGATAGCATCTCTTCTATCATAGTGTGGTGCATAAGGTGCTAACTCAATTGCCCATTTGTCTACCCATCCACTTGCATCCTTATTACCCATAATTCCCGAGATAGGACCTCACATATTACCCTCATTGGATGTCCTTAGAAATAGTGTTTTAATTTCTTGGCCGCCATATAGACGCCATATGTTATTTTTTGTAATGCGGGTAATTCTTCTTGGATGCTGAGAGCACCTCGCTCAAATAGTATACTAGCCTTTGCACCGATTTTCCCTCCTGCTCTCGTTCAACTACCACCAAAGCGCTAACAACTCGGTTTGTTGTTGCAATATAGAGCAACATCGGCTCTTTGGATAGTGGTGAATCTAATACTGGTGCTGAGGCTAACATCTTTTTAAGTTCACAGAATTCGTCATCTGCATGAGGTGTCCAAATGAACTTATCGTCTTTTTCATTAATTGATACAAGGGTAGTGCCTTCTCCCCCAGCCAACTAGCGAAGCGGCTCAATGACTCTAGGAAATCAGTAAACTTCTGGACATCATTGAGTCACTTTGGTAGTTCCATTCTTTCTATGGCACTGATCTTAGTTGGATTTGCCTTGATACCCCGGCTCCATACAAGGAAGCCGGGTAATTTTCCTGCCGGGACACCAAATGTCATTTGTCTGGGTTAAGTTTCATCTTGAATCGCCTTAGGTTTGCGAATGTTCGTCTTGTGTCATCCAAGAGAGTATGACTCTCCTTGGTTTTGATGACAACATCATCAACATATACCTGCATATTTTTGCCAATCTGATCGTGCAAACATTTTTGCAAACACCTTTGATATGTGGCACCTGCATTTCTTAAGCCAAATGGCATGGTACGATAGCAATAAGCCTCGTACGAGGTAATAAAGGCTGTCTTTATTTGATCTGCCAGGTTCAAGGGTATCTGGTGGAAACTAGAATATGCATCTACAAATGATAATAGTTCACAACTAGCAGTGGAGTCAATCACTTAATCGATGTGAGGTAAAGGGAATGGATCCTTAGGACAAGCCTTGTTCAAGTTCATGTAATCAATACACATACGACATACCACTACGACATTAGGGTCTTCTTTCTTCTTCTCGACCAGCACTGAGTTTCATAACCAGTCTGGATGCAGCACTTCCATGATGAACTCGGCCGCTAGGAGCCGATCTATCTCATCCCCAATAATCTTCCTCCTGTCTTTGGCGAAGCAGCAGAGAGGTTGCTTCACTGGTCTTGCATCCGGCCGGAGATGCAAAGAGTGCTTGACCAACTCCCTCAGAACACCCGGCAGGTCCTATGTCGACCATGCAAAGATATCCCGATTCTCACGGAGGAAGTTGATGAGCTCGCTTTCCTATTTGTCAGTTAGGTTGGAACCAATGGTGAATATGCGCTCGGGAAGTCGGAGTCAATTTGAATCTTCTTGGTCTCTTTGGTTGCCTGGAAAGCCACACTACCATGTGGGTTACTCAATGTCGGCATACCAAGCTTAGCTGACTATGCCAAAGCCACAGCATCATGGATTCTCTTCTTCTCTTGAGCAATAACCAGTGACTCGGCCAGAGAGGAGCCAGCAGAGGCACACTCCATAGAGCGCTTGTAGTTGCCTACAATGGTGATGACATCATTTGGTCCTGGCAATTTCATATTCAAGTAGATAATATGAGTGGAGGCCATGAACTTTGCCAATGCTGACCTGCCGAGCAAAGCATGATAGCAACTTGTGAGGTCAACTACCCTGAGCAACAGGTTTTTAGTCCAACAATTCTCCATGGTACTGAACAGAACGTCAATCCGAATCTTTCCCATTGGCTCGCATGAAAATCCCGGCACAATACCGTAGAAAGTGGTCTTTGTCGGCCCCAACATGTTATCCTTTATGCCCATCTTGTGCATCGTATCTCGGCAGAGTATGTTGATAACACTTCCATCATCAATGAGAACCTTGGAGAACTTGACATTTATGTCGGGACCAATGAATGTTGGGTCCAACACTAAAGCATATTCCCCTGGACCGGGCATGATTTTGGGATGATTCTTGATGCTCTAAGCGATCTCCTGATCAGACTAGTACATGAATTTCGGCACTGCCAGCATAACTACATTCACTTCCATTTGTTGCCTCTACAGGCTCGGCTTATTTGTCATCTGAAGAGTGCATAATTGCATCATGTTTTATATTATTATTTTGCATTGTAGATGTAGGATCTTGGTATTTTATAGCGCTCGCGCATACATTTTATGTTTGTTTTCACCAGGATCAGGACAGATGATGGATCTAATGGATACAATTCTTGGAGAAGTTGTACTGTGAAGAAAAGGAGTTAAAACAACGTAAATTGCTTATTTGGGAAATATTAATAATACCAGAAGAAAACCAGAAGCGAACAAGGGAGGCAGAAGGTTCAACGACCAACTATACGACGGGAGCAGATTTTTTGGCCATATAGCTCCGGATGTATATTTTCCGCCGCCTCCTCCTCGTCAAATAGTTTCACCCCGTGCAATTGGTTCGAAGAGACGACATACAAAACACCCAGAAATCATAGAAACCTCACCTCCAGAAGGCATCTGGAGGGGGAACTCATCCACAAGGATCCATCTTCGCCCTGCGCAGATTCGGGAGGCTAAGACATCGATCTTCATCATCCACCGCTGCATCACCACCATCTCCATCCATCCCATCTACATCGGTGTCTAGATCTTGGTGTAATTCCCGTACTAGTTGTGGATTTATACAAGTATTATTCATCTATGATTGTTACCATTACCATTGCCATGATGTTGATTGCCTCCATGTCTGAGTACATCTTTAGTTCTTGGGGAGATGGAGAAACCCTAGTATGAGATTGAAATAAGATAAAGTCTATTATGATATTCATCGATGTGACCATGTGTTAGATTCTCTACATCTTGATGGTGAGAGAAGTCGACCTCTCAATATTTGCCTCTCGTGGGGACTTGATGGAGGGAACTACTAGTTGGTAGACGGAGGCGTGCTAGCACTTATAGTGACTAAAAAGCTATTGGCACCACTTATGTATCAACTTGGGAATCCGAGGAAACTCACAGAACACTATCCATGCCATGGGATACGTCCTACGAGATTACGTCCCTTAATAGCGCAGTAACTCGATTGATGTCGATTGATGACTGTTGTGGTTATGAGGATGATGTGAGTAGCGGTTGCTGCCTAATTGTCTAAATATGGAGTTCCTCCCACACATACATAGTTGAGAATGTTCATGATAATAATATTTATCTTAGATCCTCATAATACTAGTGGTGTATCCGCTACTCCCTGAGAACGCGTTCCCCTATTGTAGTTCCAATCTTTCTTACATACATGATACTTACTTTATGTATTAAGTTATTTTGCTTTACTTTATTATTGCTCTTATACCTAAAACCCCAAAACACCCTTTTACACAATACTCGCATTTTATCTTGTTACTTAGAACTTAATCTAGCATTTCGATCGTAATATTTATTTCAAGAGTTATTAGACTTTAGACTCCTGCTCCCTGTGGGACCGATATCTTTATTTCGAAACTAGCTCCAAACAATCTGTGCACTTGCAGTCATCGAGCTATTTTCTGGCGCTATTGCTGGGGAGCTAAGTGTTGTAGGTATTTTAGTTTTTACTTATTTATTTTATATTACTAAATTTTGTTTTGAGTTACAGGTTCCCACCAACATGATGGAATTTGAGCATATGACTAGTGCTAACCCACTCAACTACTTTGGGAAGCCCTCTGATATTTATAAAAGAGACAACTCCAATGATAAAACAAGGGGGTTTGAAATAAATCCTCTACTACTTAGTATGCTACATAAGAAGAAATTTACTAGAGGTGAAGAATATCCTAGTCCATATGAGCATATTGCATTCTTCAAAGATTGACACTTTTCTATTGACGTGATATACCGCCAATGAGGTAAGAGTTAAACTTTTTAGTCAGACTTTGACTAGTACAGCTCTCTCATGGTATAAATCTCTACCACCTGAAGCTACTACTACTTGGGATAATCTAGCATGTGAATTTCTAGCAAAATATTACCCTTTGTCAAAATCTTTTGGAATCAGACATCTTATAATGACTTGGAAAAACCGTTTTAATGAAGGACTAGTAAGAGCTTACATTAGATTTAAAGATTTACTACGTCTATGTCCTCATCATGATTTACCTAAATGGTATTTATTGCACATCTTTTATGGTGGTTTAATTGAATCTAATAAAATTGTACTTGACTCTTTCGCTGAAGGAGCCTTTATGAATCTTCCTATACCTAAAGCTTGGGCTTTACTTAATAGAATTTGTGATCATAGAGTTTCGTGGAATTTTGGTCTAGGAAGTGAAGGAGGCGTAGAAATAGAACATGATTGTATTCATGACTAATAAAAAAAGGCCATGTTAAAGAATTATCTAAGGAACTTTACTTGGATTCAGATCTTGTGTTGCAAGTTGTTAAAGCTTTTACAGGACATATTAAAGCTCCAAAAGAGGGACCGGTCAAGTATGATCCACCACCCGAACATGAGAAGAAAAGAGAAGATAAAGCAACACTAGCCTCTTTAGAACCAATAAATGAAATGCCTTTTCCTAACACTACACGAAAGCATATTCTTGAATATGAATAGGTCAGGGCGGTACAGGATAAAAAGGAAGAAGAAAATTTGCCAGAAGTCGTGGAACATCTGGAGGAAACCAAATATGAAGAGGTAACCAAGGAAGCAATTATGGTTATGTACGCACATTGTAACATAGTTGAACTTGATGAAGAGACTTCCATATTGGTTGAAGGTAAAACAAAGGTAAAAGATGTGGGTAAGCCTATTCTTCCCTACATATTTAAAGAAACCTTGCATTATGGTTTATGTAATCTTGGCACTGAAGTTAATGTTATATCTTATGATTTCTATTTAGAAATAAAAGAAGAAATAGAACAGGCTACAATTGAAAATACTGATATGACAATTACGTTAGCCAATAAAAATCTTAGAATTCCAATGGGAGTAGTTGAAGATGCAACTGTCACAATTGGCAATAAAAACTTGCCCATCGATTTTGTAGTTGTTGATATGCAAGCTGACACTCTTTTGCCCTATTATATTTGGAAGAAACTTTTTGGGTGATATAGGTGCCTATGTTAATTTCAAGAAGGAGATTGTGTCTCTTAAGCTTGGGGGGACGGAAAATAAATTCCATTTTTCCAAATTTAAAGACAGGCCTCCACAAATACAAGAATAAGAGGAAGAGAGAACTATTGAAGAAATGGCGGCTCTTTACTTTGGTAATCAAGAAGAAGAAATAAATGAAGATCCAAATTATGAAGAAATAGTTATGGAGGACAAGTCCCTAGGAGAACTAGAGGATGAATTCAATTCACTTCCCATTTTGGGACCTCCAACCGATGAGGCTTTTGAAGAGCCAGAAAAGAGAGGGGACGAGGAATTACCACCCCCTGATACGTCCAAAACGTATCTACTTTCCCGAACACTTTTGCTACTGTTTGTCCCCTGAACTTGTGTGATTTGGCTACAACTAACACGGACTGACACTGTTTTCAGCAGAATTACCTTGGTGTCTAGTTTTTGTGCAGAAAATCAACTATCAGGAAAAATCCCGGAAAATATGCCAAAAATCCTATTTCACCAGAAGACTCACGGAGCCAAAAGACGAGATGGAGGAGGACCACGAGGGGCCCACACCACCTAGCTGCGCGGGCCAGCCCATGCCGCGCGGGCCAGCCCATGCCGCGCCTGGGAGTGGTGTGGCCGCCTCGGGCACTCCCTCGGCCTCCCTCTTTGCGTATAAGATGCCCCTTGACCTAAAAACTTAGGGGGGTCGACGTTTTTCTAGATAGAGTTCCGTTGCGCCGCCACCACCAGATTCCGCGAATTGGAACCAGAAACTATGTTCTGGCACCCTGTCGGGACAGGGAATTGGAGGAGATCATCACCGTCATTATCACCATCGCTTCTCCATCAACCATCCATGATTCCCCCATCCATGAGTGAGTAATCCCCCACTGTAGGCTATGGGGATGGTAGGGATTGGATGAGATCGTTCATGTAATGGCATCAGATTTGTAGGGCATGGTGCCTAGTATCTATTATTAGTGCTTTTTGACTTTGTTGCAACTTGTTATGCTTAATGCTTGTCACTAGGGCCCGAGTGCCATGATTTCAGATCTGAACATGTTATTGATTCATGATGATAGTATTGTTTGTGATCTTACCTGCAAAATGTATACACATATTATTGTCCAGAACCAAAGGCCCCGAAGTGAAAATAATCGGGATAACCGGAGGGAATGGCTATGATATGAGGATTACGTGTGTTCATGGAGTGTTAATGCTTTGCTATGGTGCTCTATTAAAAGGAGCACCTTAATTGCCAGTAGTTCCCTTGAGGCCCCGCTGTAAATTATCTCCTAATGCTAAGTTTGCTACATCTCCCATAAACATTAAAGATAAAGATTATGATTTCTCTCTTGATTTATCTAACATAACCATTGTTGAGAAAGAACCTTTGTATGGGACTAAGAATGAAAGTGTTGTAGCACATATGACTGAGCTTTCTACCATGAGTGGCCTATTTTCTGATGATATTAAGATGCGCACCTACTTTGTTGCTAAAATTTTCCCTTTTTCACTGAAAGGAGAAGCTAAGGCTTGGTTTAATAATTTACCTCCTGGATCCATTGATAGCCCTAATTGCTTGATTAGTACTTTCCTTCAGAAATATTTCCCTCCTAGTGCTAGACATGCCATTTTGCAGGAACTTTTTGATTTTAAATAGGGAGAAAAAGAGATATTGCCTGAATCATGGGCAAGGTTTTATGCTTTGATTCATGCACAGGCTGGATGTCCATTACCTAAAAATGAGCTCCTTGATATATATAATAATGGACTAACTGAAGAATCTAGGACATACCTGGATAGTTGTGCTGATTCTGTTTTCAGGAAGAGAACTCCCAAAGAAGATGAAGAATTAATGGCTGAAATAAGCAAGAATTATGATGACTGGACTTCACCTGAGCCAACTACACCTGAGACAACTACACCTGAATTAACTGTGCCTGAGCCAACACCAACACCAAAGAAGAGGGGAGTTATTGAACTAAATGATGAAGTGATGAAGGAAGCTAAGAAATGTCTTAAGGAGAAGGGTATTAAAGCTGAAGACATGAAGAATTTACCTCCTATAGAAGAATTATGTAAGCCAATCTCCCACTCATCCACTATTGAGGTACACTCTCTCCAACATTTTGATGAAGGTGATATTCCTTATTCTAAACCTCCTGATCAATGCTTATAACAATTTTATATTTTTATTGTTAACCAAGATAATTTTAATAAAAGAGTGCAGAATCATTTGATGGAAAACTTTAGAGCTATTATTGAGTTAAAGGATATTCTAGAAAGAACCTCTAATGATGTTAAAATGCTTGTTAAACTTTTCCAAATGGTTAAAACTCAAATTGATCAGCTCATTAAGGTACAAAAAGATTTTCTAGTTAATGCTTCTAAGGAAAAACAAGCTTATGAAATTAGAACTAGAAGTGGTGCTACCACCCAGGATCCTCTATATCCTGAGGGGCATCCTAAAAGAATTGAGCAAGATTCCCAACAAACTGAAGATAGAGGTACTTCTTTTAAGAGAAAGAAAAATAAACATAAAACAGTTGTAGAATCTTCTGAACCTGCTAAAGATCCTAATAGTATATCTGTCTCTGATGCTGAAACTGAAAGTGGTAATGAGGAAAATGATGCTCCTAATAAAGAAAAAGTTGAAGAAGAACCTAAAAGACACACTAAGAATACTAAATACACTAAGGAAGATTTCGTTGCTAATAAACATGGTAGTGAGAGAGAGAGCCCTAGGGTCAAAAACCTATGCCTTTTCCTGATAAGAAACACAAGTCAAAGGAAGACGAACACTATAATAAGTTTTGTGAGTGGATGAAACCTTTATTTTTGCAAATTCCTTTAACTAATGCTATTAAATTACCTCTTTATTCAAAGTATATGAAGGATATTGTCTCTAATAAAAGGAAGACCCCTAATGAGGAAATTTCTACTTTACTTGCTAATTATTCCTTTAATGGTAAGGTTCTAAAGAAACTTGGAGACCCAAGGATTCCAACTATTCCAAGCTCTATTAAAAATAATTATTTCAGAACTGCCTTGTGTGATTTGGGAGTAGGAGTTAGTGTTACGCCTTTTTCTCTCTACAAAAGACTTCAATTGGAAAAACTAATACCAACTGATATATCTTTACAAATGGCTGATAAATCTACCACAATTCCTATTGGTATATGTGAGGATGTTTGTATTCAAGTGGCTCATAATTGCTTGATATTAACTGACTTTGTTGTGCTTGAAATGCCTGAAGCTGATAATATGTCTATTATTCTTGGGAGACCTTTTATTAATACTGCAGGAGCTATTATTAATTGCAATCAAGGAAAGGTAACTTTTAATGTTAATGACAAGGAGCATACTATCTATTTCCCCAAGAATATTGATGGGAATTATGGCTTAAATTCAATTAAAACTATTGAGGGCATCCAAGTTGGAGAAATATATTGTCCCATACCACGAGAAAAATATGAAACTATTATGATTGAGACCATTGCTATCAAGGTTGAGGTAACATAATCATTTAGTGAAATGCAAAGTTTTATTTCATATAAAATTTTTTTGGTAACAAGACCTAATCAACCTTGTTAACAAAGGGATTTTAATGAACAAAAACAATGTTTTCACCATGATTATCTTTGCTTACTTTTAGTTTATCCATTTTAATTTTTGCTTTCGCTTAGGTTACTTTTCTATTGCCAGTTGCTTGCATATTAGAGTGTCTTAGAACTTCTGAAGTTTTAGTTTTGTTTTGTTATTGCATTATTCCAAAATTATCTTTCTGCTTGAAAATTATTCATCAATACCTGAAAATTGCTAAAAAATAAAGTGTCTCGAAAAATTTCAGAAAATTCATATTAAATTTTTATGTCAAAAGAGGGGAAGAGAAGTACCTGGAGTGATCCAGGGGGCCCACCAGGCAGGCACGCCACCTGGTGGCGCGGCCACCCCAGGAGCGCGCCTGCCCATGGTGTGGGCCACCCCTAGCCCTCCACTTACTCTCCCTCCTGCTACTCCTTTCTCTCTCCCGAGAAAACACCAGCTCATTGCTCAAACTCGCGTTCTTGCTGTTCTTGCTTGCGATTTTTCGATCTCCTTGCTCAGCCCATCTCTGCTGCTGAAATTTGGAGCATTTGTTCTCCGGTATGTGACTCCTCCGCTTATCCAACTAGATTTGTGTTTAGTGGATTATATCTTGAGTATTTTGCTACTGTAGGTGACAGGTTATGTGAGCTTGTGAGCTTGTTCAATGCTTAGAGAAATTGTTTTGATGCATGTTTAGGCCTCTTATAAGTCCCTATGAGTAGTTCCTTTCATTATGTATTCACTTTGAAATCACTTGTATGATGGTTGTCTAAAAATTTCAGAAAAGAAGATGAATGAACACCAACTCAACCAACATGAATTAAGGGTGCCTACAGTTATGAAGGTTCACCGTGAGGAGGAAGTCTTTCCCTCTACCTATCCATGCCCCGAATTCATGAGGGTGATACGTTGCAAACGTATCTATAATTTTTGATGTTCCATGCTTGTTTAGTATCTACTTTCTTATGTTTTGTCTACATTTGGAGATACTTTTATGCATTTTCTAGAACTAACCTATTAACAAGATGCCACAGTGTCAGTTGCCTGTTTTCTGCTGTTTTTGGTTCCAGAAAGTCAGAAAATGAATATTCTCGGAATTGGACGGGACAAAAGCCAAAGTTGATATTTTACCGGAAGACTCACAGAGCCAGAAGACGAGACAGAGAGGGGCCACAGGGCGGCCACACCATGTGGTGGCGCGGGCTAGCCCTGGCCACGCCACCAGGTGGTGTGAGCCCCCTGGCTGCCCACCGACCTTGCCTCTCCGCCTATAAGATGCCTCCCGATGCAAAAACCCTAAATCGTCAAGCCTCCAGCCACGAAAAGTTCCACAGCGCCGCCGCCACCGAAGGGGAGATTCAGGGGACAGAAAGTCTCTGTTCCGGCACCCTGTCGGGACGGGGAAGTGCCCCCAGAGCCATCTCCATCGATCTCCACCACCATCTCCATCACCATTGCTGATTCCCATGATGAGGAGGGAGTAGTTCTCTCTCGAGGCTAAGGGTTCTACCGGTAGCTATGTGTTCATCTCTCTCTATGCATGATCTTATTGAGATCATGAGCTTGTAATCTATAGATCTACCTTGCTACTCAAGTGCTTTAATATATCTCTGCTCTCCCCATGTGTGTGAAGTTGACAGTGTGCACACCATGGTGGTACTTAAGCTAGAGATTACAAATACTTGTTATGAGTTATATTTTGAGTTGGATGTCTTTATGAAATTGTGGTGTTTGTTTGAACCATCTAGTGCTCAAGGTGATAGTGTGGGGTTTTCTAGATGGGAAATATGAACTTTGAGGTGCAATGTTATAGCCCTACCAATGATTAGAGTGTCCAACCGGAGAGTAGTTCAGAGTAGTATCATAAAGAGAAGATATTTATATGAGAGTGTTCACTGGCGAAAGTATGATCCCTAGGCCTTGTTTCTAAGCATTGATACACCGTTTGTAACTAGATTTGTTACATGTTTGCTTGCTTCCATCTTTATTTCAGTTTGCCTTTAGTCTTTTCCACTCCATCAAGCTATTTTCTGGCACCATTGTCTTATATCCATAACACTTGTATTTCACTATCTCTTAGCCAAACTAGTGCACCTATACACTTGACAAGTGTATTAGGTGTGTTGGGGACACAAGAGACTTCTTGTATCTTGATTGCATGGTTGCTTGAGAGGGGATACCTTTGACCACTTCCTCCCTAAGTTCGATAAACCTTGGGTGATCCACTTAAGGGAAAACTTGCTGCTGTTCTACAAACCTCTGCACTTGGAGGCCCAACAACTGTCTACAAGAATAGAAGTGCGTAGACATCAAGCTATTTTCTGGCGCTGTTGCCGGGGACTGAATAAGAAGAAGCTCCCACGTCAACCACGTGCCAGCAAGTATTTTCTGGCGCCGTTGCCGGGGAGGTAAGGTAAAAGGTACTCACATCCTCCAGTGTGAGTATTCGAAGTTATTTCCTTTAGATTCTGCAATTTTTTCTTTTTGTTTCTTGTTTTCACTAGTTAGGCTTAATTTAAAACAACAACAAAATTAGAGAGCTTTATAGTATTTATCTTGAGTTAGGACATGAAGTGTTTGAAAGAGAAAATTAAAAATCCTATGGAACTTTATTTGCATGCTAATAGCAATGTTGTTAGTATGAATTCTTTGGACACCATTATTGCTAATGCTATGGAAAATTATAAGCTTGGGGAAGCTAGTTTTTATGAAAATGATCTTTTTAGTTCCCCAGCTTTGGAAGATAGCTATTCTATTGCTTATGATGATACAAAACCTCCAATATTTGATGATTACAATGATGAATATGATATTTTCAGTCCACCTACTATAGAGGAGAAAATTAATGATTACAATATGCCTCCTATATTTGATGATTATGGTGATGAGAATAATAATGATAGCTATTTAGTTGAATTTGCTCCCACTACAATTAATAAGAATAACTATACTTATGTGGAGAGTAATAATGATTATATGCATGTGGCTCATGATAAGAATGTTTTATGTGGTAGTTATATTGTTAATTTTATTCATGATGCTACTGAAAGATATTATGAGAGAGGGAAACATGGTTTTATGCATCTCAATAATATTAAGTTTCCCCTCTTTATGTTGAAAATTTTGAAGTTGCACTTGTTTTGCTTTACTATGTTTGTTGCTTTGTGTTTTCATGACTTGTTTCTTTACAAGATTCCTATGCATAGGAAGTGGGTTAGACTTAAATGTGTTTTGAATTTGCTTCTTGATGCTCTCTCTTACTTCAATTCATATTTCTTATGTGAGCATCTTCTCAAACTATCAAGCCTAACTTAAAGGCGTTAAAGAAAAGTACTTATTGGGAGATAACCCAAAATTTTAGATGAGTCTTGGAAGTTATTACTTCAGTAATAAATGCTCCTTATCCTTTTTATTTGCTTTTTTTGCCAAAAGTAACCTCTAATGAGAGAGAAGTAATGATTGGGAAAGTTGTTGTGCCGAAACAGATTTATGTGCTTCACTGTAAAAATTCGTGTAAAATCTCTGTATGTCCGTTTGAGGCGTGAATTTTTGTGCTTCTGACCCAGGTTGTTATCTAACATTCGTTAGTTCAAAACTTTTTGATTTGAGGAACATAAGGTCTTCGAAAAAAATTGAATTTACCTGCTGGTCTGTTTTGACAGATTTCTGCCATTTCTTGCATTTGCTTCTTGTTGGTTCCTTTTTGAGTTATTTTGGGGAATTGAGATTTTTTAGGGAAGTGCTACAGTAGATAGTGTTTTAATGGAAGTTTTATTGGTGTTAGAACTTAACCCAAAGATCTATTATCTTGATTGCACTAATGTTGCTAATAAAGATTGTGTGAAGTTTTGTATGAAGGAAAAATTGCAGGTGTATGGAAGGAATGAGTAATGAGATGAAGAATGGACTAAAGATCAAGCTTGGGGATGCCACGCATGTCACCCCAAGAAATATCCAAGAAGTACAAGTGTCAAAGCTTGGGGATGCCCAAGGCATCCCCTTCTTCGTCAATAAAAATCCCAGGTTTCTTCCAAACGCTTCATTTTTATTGTTTCATGCACTGTATTGTTCTTGGAGCGTCTTCTTTTTCGTTTTTGTTTTGGTTTTTAGTTTTCTTTTGTTTGCTTAGTTTCCTGAATAAATTGGTTGGACCCCCTCTTTCATACATTGGTTTTCAAATAGTTTGGTTTGGAAAAGAGTAGGAAAGTTCATGCTTAAGTGTTAAAGAGAGCTTGTTTTTGACTGTGGCCTATGCTTTGTCATACCATGCTTGATATTGTTTTGGCTTTATGCTTAGTATTCTTTTCTGTAGCATGACTTTTTATAAACAATTGATATTGCTTAATGTGCCTTGCAAGAATCATGCGTTGTTTTAGCATATTAAAGCATAGTATTGTGGTGTTCTCCTTTGATGCTTTATTTGGGTTGACTTGGCGCATGCTCACACCATGTTATGACTATCCCAAGTCACCATAGCCTTTATGATCCTTTAGTTTTCAACTTGTAATATCACTTTATGCTTTGATCAATGATGTTTTGTCGCTCTGCATGATTATGGCCATCATTGCTCTCTTAGTTGGTCTCTCCCAGTCTTTTGCTAGCCTCCATAACCAAGTATGAGTTCCACTCATGCATCCAACTCCAAATAAAACCAAGTTGTTCCAAAGATTCCACCATACCTACCTATTAGCATATGCTATTCCAAGTATATTCATGTTTTTATCTACCTTCTGAATTAAACTTGTTATGAGAAAACTAGTGATTAAAGATCTCACGAACTTGATGGCACACTTTACTTTTCTTACCCTTAATAAACTTGAACCATTGTGTCGTGTATGTTGTATATGCTTGCACTTATATGTTGGGGATTAGCAGAACCATGCTGTCATGGGGAACGCTTTCAACATTGCACTTGTACTTTGTACCTAGTCGATATCATGCTCTTTTCTCTATGGATGTCATCGGTGTGAAATGAAAGGGGAGCTTGTAAATCCATGGAGTTACGTATATGTGTTAGAGAAATGCCTGGGCCGCTGGTCTAATCCATGTTGTCATGGTGGAAACCTGCAGCGTAACCATAATGAGCTGTCTATGAAGCATTCTTCTTATAAAAAAAGGAGTCAGATATTGAGAAAAAAAGAGAAAAGAGAGATATATGAAAAGAGGAAAGAGAGAAAAAAGCACCATATTCACATGGTAAATAAGAAGATTGTTGAGATGTGCGTTGTCTTCTTGCCTTGTCATTTTGATATGGGGATTCTTCCGTATCATCGGGCAAGGGGTACCCCGTTGGCGGTTCTCTATGATACACATGTACTTACGGTGACAAGAACTTACCGGTGACTAAACTTGAGTAGCATGAGGAGAGACCCTCGTATTCAAGGAACATGAGATTTCCAACTTATACTTTGTCAAGCATATACTCCATAGTTTGTTCACTTTAACCTTAATCACTTCAAGATGCTTATGATAGGGGCAATGAGAGCTGAAAGCTAAAAAGTACCATAATTTTTGGAAGCTCTTTATGAGACTTGAATCCATACTTCCTTCTATGAAGGCCTTTATTTTACTTTTATGTTCAGTCTCCACCTTCTATATTTATGCACTTACTTTGAGAGCATAGTGGCCATTCTTAGTTCTATGTGCATTGTCCCAAAACTTGTTGATTGATGCATACCTTGATATTGCTTGTTTTAAACTATTTGTATCTAGTCACTCTTATGAACTTTGAATGGGTCCTATGCATTTATGTTTGCTACTCTATGAGGGACAAGCTGAATGCCACTATGCTATGTTTTCTTTATGTGAAACAAACAAACGTCTTGCAAATCATTGTTATTCATTAATCTTTTGTTTGTGCCTTTTCATGTTACAACATAGTTTCTTTCTCTTATTGCTAGAACTTTGTCTTTCATGTTATGATTGATGTACTATGATCCCAGCTATCATTGTTTTACAAATACTTTGATCAAGTTTATGATGGTGCATGTCACCTCAAAAATTATTCTTTCTTTTTATCACTTACCTACTCGAGGACGAGCAGGAGTTAAGCTTGGGGATGTTGATATGTTGCAAACGTATCTATAATTTTTGATTTTCCATGCTTGTTTAGTATCTTCTTTCTTATGTTTTGTCTACATTTGGAGATACTTTTATGCATTTTCTGGAACTAACCTATTAACAAGATGCCACAGTGCCAGTTGCATGTTTTCTGCTGATTTTGGTTCCAGAAAGTCAGAAAATGAATATTCTCAGAATTGGACGGGACAAAAGCCAAAGTTTATATTTTACCGGAAGACTCACGGAGCTAGAAGACGAGACAAAGAGGGGCCACAGGGCGGCCACACCATGTGGTGGCGCGGGCTAGCCCTGGCTGCGCCACCAGGTGGTGTGGGCCCCCTGGCTGCCCACCGACCTTGCCTCTCCGCCTATAAGATGCCTCCCGATGCAAAAACCCTAAATCGTCAAGCCTCCAGCCACGAAAAGTTCCGCAGTGCCGCCGCCACCGAAGGGGAGATTCGGGGGACAGAAAGTCTCTGTTCCGGCACCCTGCCGGGACGGGGAAGTACCCTCGAAGCCATCTCCATCGATCTCCGCCACCATCGCTGATTCCCATGATGAGGAGGGAGTAGTTCTCTCTCGAGGCTAAGGGTTCTACCGGTAGCTATGTGTTCATATCTCTCTCTATGCATGATCTTATTGAGATCATGAGCTTGTAATCTATAGATCTACCTTGCTACTCAATTGCTTTAATAGATCTCTGCTCTCCCCATGTGTGTGAAGTTGACAGTGTGCACACCATGGTGGCACTTAGGCTAGAGATTACAAATACTTGTTATGAGTTATATTCTGAGTTAGATGTCTTTATGAAATTGTGGTGTTTGTTTGAACCATCTAGTGCTCAAGGTGACAGTGTGGGGTTTTCTAGATGGGAAAGATCAACTTTGAGGTGCGCTGTTATAGCCCTACCAATGATTAGAGTGTCCAACCGGAGAGTAGTTCATAGTAGTATCATAAAGAGAAGATATTTATATGAGAGTGTTCACTAGCGAAAGTATGATCCCTAGGCCTTGTTTCTAAGCATTGATACTCCGTTTGCAACTAGATTTGTTACATGTTTGCTTGCTTCCATATTTATTTCAGTTTGCCTTTAGTCTTTTCCACGCCATCAAGCTATTTTCTGGCGCCATTGTCTTATATCCTTAACACTTGTATTTCACTATCTCTTTGCCGAACTAGTGCACCTATACACCTGACAAGTGTATTTGGTGTGTTGGGGACACAAGAGACTTCTTGTATCTTGATTGCAGGGTTGCTTGAGAGGGGATACCTTTGACCACTTCCTGCATGAGTTCGATAAACCTTGGGTGATCCACTTAAGGGAAAACTTGCTGCTATTCTACAAACCTCTGCACTTGGAGGCCCAACAACTGTCTACAAGAATAGAAGTGCGTTGACATCAAGCTATTTTCTGGCGCTGTTGTCGGGGACTGAAGAAGAAGAAGCTCCCACGTCAACCACGCGCCAGCAAGTATTTTCTGGCACCGTTGCCGGGGAGGTAAGGTAAAAGGTACTCACATCCTCCGGTGTGAGTGCTCGAAGTTATTTCCATTAGATTCTGCAATTTTTTCTTTTTGTTTCTTGTTTTCACTAGTTAGGCTTAATGTAAAACAACAACAAAATTAGAGAGCTTTATAGTATTTATCTTGAGTTAGGACATGAATTGTTTGAAGAGAAAATTAAAAAACCTATGGAACTTTATTTGCATGCTAATAGCAATGTTGTTAGTATGAATTCTTTGGACACCATTATTGCTAATGCTATGGAAAAGTCTAAGCTTGGGGAAGCTAGTTTTTATGAAAATGATCTTTTTAGAGAGGCTTGACCTTAATTCCATGATACAACATAAATTCGTTTCTTCTTGGGCTAATTTGAGTGATTTATCTTATGAAATAACCTTCCTCAAGGCTGGTTGGAGAAGGGGTAAGTCCGAGCATGTTGTTCCTTTGCCTGCACCTATTTTGTTTAACCTTAATACCAGGGTAGGATGGTCACTCCCTAAGGAAGAACTCGACTCATATCTGGGGGAGCTCTCCCAGCAAGAGCAGGATACTAGAAGGGAGGTTGCATATGATTCATTCCAGCCCTCGAATGAGGGGGAGTCCTTATACTAGCATCCTGACTATGATTGGGGAGTTTCTTCTTCTTCGCAAGGGCCTAACTACGATCATTCTTATGATGACCCTCTGGCTTGGAGTTCCTACCCGCGTTGGGGTTGATACCCACTTAGGCCAAAAGCCTAAGCTTGGGGGGAGGTATACCGACATCACACTCATCTACTTATCATGTTCAATCGGTCCTTTGTATATCCATGTTTTGTTTTCTTTTTAGTCTTCGTTCTTGCTTTATTTTTGCTTTCCAAAACACAAAAAGACCAAAAATATTTTCGTTATTTTTCTTTGCTTGCTTCTTTATCTTTTTGCCTTGGTTTGCCTCTTTCTTTTAGCTTTGTCTTAATTATTCGGAAACCCCAAAAAGATTTCGCTTCGCTTGATCTTCCTTTTCGTTCTTGCCTTTAAAAATCAAAAACACCAAAAATATTTTATGTTCTTCTTTGGTTTTGTGAAGTTCGTTGCAGGGTTCAACAGTCCTCAGTTGTAGCATCCCAATTGTCTAACAATTGCAATGCTACTAGCCTAGTCTATATATATGCTACTTCCTACATATAATTGTTGCATCATAATTATATCATGCTCATGTCATCATGCCACCTTGCATTTGAGCATCATGTAAAACCCTTTTCATTTGGTTCTTATCTCATATGCATTATTGATTATTTTTGCCTCTTGATATATTGTATTTGGTTCTTGATAAATGCTTGATGCCCAAGTTGAGTTGGGGGCATATCTTTTATTAACTCCACCACCTTTCTTGTCATCACCCCATCATTCCACCATTCCACCATATATGAGCATTACAACTTATTTGGTTTTACCTCTAGCTCATGTGGGTTGGGATGGATCCAATTCTTTTTCCACATGCTCTCATACTAGCATCATGTTGTTTCATTCTTAATATGTGGGACCACCTTGCATGTTTGGTGAAGGAAACCCTTATTCTAGCTTCCATATGGAATTGTTTTGGAATAGCTGCTCATGTTGGAATATTGTTGAGGATAATAAACACCTAGTGGAATACACACACTAGAATGTCCAAAATATAATCAAATATGATCATCATCATCCACTCCACATGGACCCTTCTTTTTAAATCCTTTAGCTTGGCTTTACTCCATATTTTGGAATGCATATGTATAAATGCCATGATTATTTACCTTGTTTTTACAAGATTAAAACATGGCATTTAATGTTTTTGCATGGGCCATGCAAAGCACCACCATTCTTTCTCCTTTGGTTTTTCTTTGGTTTTTGAGTGGATCCTTTCTTTTGTGAGCTTCCCTTTCTCTCTTATTCAAAACCTCCTCATCTTGATCTTGTCTCTCCTTGCCATGTGCACCTAAAAACCCTAGACACACCTCCCATCTTGTCCACCACTTTTCTTGCTTGAGATTGTTTTGATCATGTTAAACCCTATCTCTCACTATCCATCACCACATCCTCCAACCTTTGCTTGATATAATTGGCATGTGGAGAAAAACCCTAAACACCCTAACCACCCACAAACCCTAGGCCTCATATTTCTTTCTCTCTAACCCTACCACCACCATGATCTACCCCATCTACCCTCTCCTCTTTACCCATGCCGAGGCACCCCTCTCTCAAACCCTAACCCGAGGCTACCCTACCCTAGCCCGAGCCTCCCCTCTCCTCTCTCTTCTCTCTACCTGCCGGGCCTGTCCCCACCAGCGCCCCACCTTCCCTTCTCTCTTCCTCGGCCCACCTGCAGCCCTCTCCCTGACCCTGTTCCTCTTCTCTCTCGATCACGTGGTCGTGTCCCTCCTAGCTCCCTCGCTTTGCCTGGCATAAAGTAGCAGCAGCAGAGACGACCTCCCTCGCAATCACTCCCGTCCTATCCCTTCCCCTCTCCAAGACAAACCAGATCGAGATCCTCCTCTACCCCTTCTTCTCCAGCAAGACAACACCACGCCACCGCAACCATGCCGCTCGTCCACCTCGCTGCGCCGCTGGTCCATGTCGCTAGAGCCACCGCTGAGCCGAGACGCTCCGCGTCGTTGACAGCCACCTCTTGGAGCATCACGCAAGGAGGAGAAGAGCTGCGCACCATGCCCCGTGTCCTCGCAGTCCCTAGGCAACTGCAGCGCGTGGGCGCCATCACGTCGCCAGGGCCTCCTTCCTCTCGACACCGTCCTCGTCTACCTCGGTAAGCCCCCGCCTCGTCCAGCTCTCTGATGTCGTGCATCTTGCGCCGACACGCGCCGCGATTCTGTTTGCCGCGGAAAACAGCAGCCGCCGCACGCCTTTAGCCTCGCCCGCAAGTAGCAGCCGTCGCGCTCGCAGACAACAACCGCAGAGACCCCGCGCGCACCTCTATTTTTCCCTCCAGTTTTCCGACCGACCCAGCCCTCCTCCGGCAAACCTCTCTGAACAAAAGTGGTAGATGGTCGTCCCCCCTTTCCAACGAGCTATCGCACGCCCAGATCTGTCCATAGATGAGCTCGGAATCATCCGCGGAAACTAGCAGAAACAATGCATCTCGCTGACGCTTGTCGGTCAGTGTTCGTCAGTTTTGGCGGTATAATAACCCTTTTGTTCATCGTCAATTTCTAGGCCCCACAGTGCTCCACCAGGGAAACTCCGTACATGGAAGTTGTAGTCCTCTCCTTAGTCGCCAACTTTGCTTTTTGTGTCATCTCCAAATTCCCAGCGGGTTCGTCGAAATCTTCATCCAAAGTTCTGGCCAGCTAGCCGTTTTTCGCTGATCAAACAATCGAGCTTCAGACTTTACACATCAGGTTCTTCACGGTTTTGCAGAAAAGCCCCCGCCAGTTTATGTCGAGCACGCGTCGGTCCCTCCACAGCCCTTCTGGCCCACCTGCCGGCTCCTGCGGAAGTTTTGCAAAAAGGCACCTCAACTTTAGGCGTCCCAACCTGCAGTCCCCTGGATCCGCCACGTGTCCGACCCCGGCTGGCGCGTCCGTGCCGTGGCCCCGCCGCCCGAAGGCCCACCAGTCATCCTCTGTGGCTGGGTTTCCTCTCGGTGAGAAAAGCCCCGCGTGGACCACGTCGACCAACCTGTTGCTGAGTCAGCGCCTGGCCCACTCGTCAGTGACTCGGGCTGGAACAACCTGAGTATAAAAAGTTTCTGTGAGCCTTTTCCAAATAAAAATAAATCCAGAAAATGCTTATATGTTTTTAATATCCAGGAATTAATAACTTTTACTTGAGCAATCCAAATAATACTAATAATATATGTTTTTGAATCAGAAAAATGTGAGGAATTCAAATATGCCCTTCAAAATATATTTTGAACACTTTAATTTTCGAGTTGATTAAAATTACAAATAAAATGCCCTTTTTCTTAATTAATTAATAACTTTTGTTTTATAACTCCAAATTTGACAAATAATATGTCTAAAATGATCAGCTCGACGAGACCTTTCTGTTTATGCATTCCATGTTCTGAATTGCAGCATGCATCGTATAAATATAAAGTATACAGCAACTTATTTGAGGTTAAAATATGATTAAAACTCCATAAAATGCCTTATTCTTCTAGTCCACACCTCACCCATGCCATGCTACTTTATTGCCATGCAAATTGTGCATCATTCATCATGGCATGATTGTTTGCTTGTCGCATTTTAATCATATGCTTGTGCACTTTATTTATGTTGGTCCTTGTTTGTTTGGTTCTTCTTTCGAATAGACGCTGAGCAGGGGATATATCAAGAGACCCAGGAGCATTACCCAGATCCTTCTCTCGCTTCAACTGAGCTGCCAGGCAAGCACTACCACATGCTTGCATACATATAGTACCTATTGCCTCTATCTTATTCTTGCATCATGGAGTCGCGATTGCATTAAACTGAATCCCAAGTATTGCATAGCCTTTACTTTTAAACCTCACCGAAGCTTGTTCCTCCATCCCATGAGCCATTACTACAGGAGTTGTTTGAGCCGTGCGAGTCGTAGTACAGCATGTGTAGGGTATGTGAGCGTCTGATGGATAACGAGGTACCTATACAACTTAACCTGAGTAGTGATGGGATAACTAATGAAAGTGGCACCGGTGAGCAATATCTGCTATTTGGTTTTTCATGCTCACTTGTGTCCCGTAGGCCCCGAGTACTTGATTCCTGTTCCTTGAATATTCGCGCTATCCACATCCGGGAGGCCTATGGACCCCCCTGAGCCAGAGCTTGATTCATTCTTATTTCTTGGGGCCACAATTAGTTTGGGGCTTTATTACTATCCTGTACTTATGCCATGCTTTACTGCTTTATTTAAGATTGTGCGTGGAGCACCTATACTATTTAGGTCCGTGACACGTTTTCGCTGTATCGACAAGCCCAGTCACACTTTCGGGTTCCCAGTCATTTACAGCCGTCCACACAAACCTTGAGTCCGTCTCGGAGCCGGCCAACTTCGTTGCGGGTAGCTTAATGGGGTGGCCCCCTGAAATATTTCTGAATCCTGTGATCGCTTTGTCGTGACTGCCTCGTTGGGTTTTGATTTGGTTTTTTCGAGGTTGATCGAGTGTGTGTTGCTATTTGTGCACCCCTGCAGGGTAAATCTTTCTGAAAGCCGTGTCCGCGGTTATGGACGACTTGGAGCACAGTTTCTCGATCATAGACAAGTATAACTAAAGTACCGCTTTTAATTTGACTAAGTACCTGACTAGTAAATAGTGCAACACTCATGGAATGGATAATAAAACTGCCAATGGATGGGGGGTTGTTCGTCCGCTTCCTCGTTGGTAAGCGGGGAGGAGGATGGATCTGTTAATATTACTGGTATAACTGTTGTTATTAATTCACGGACATCCGTCTATCTATGGTTAGGCGGATGGTTAGCGAGTATCTATAGAACTGTTAGGTATTATATTTTGCTGCAATTGCGTCACCCCAGGTTGTGTCCCCTTTAGAGGCATAAAGACTTGCTGAGTACCCCTAGGGTCTCACACGATAAATTGTTTGATTCAGATGGACAGGTAAACTCGCAAGATGGATACTGGGTGGAGGAGACAGACGATGTGGGCAACGATCATTCAGTGTAGAAATTCCGGGAATGGGGATCCGTGAGATCTGTGGGCGGGATGTGTTTATTTATGGGGCATCTTATGCCGATTTGCTTCTTATCCGTACTTGGATCTTGTTTTCCGCTTCCGCCTGATACTCTGATGTTTGATGTATGAGGAGATATCCTAAACTATTATATCTATCTAGGATATTTGGATCTTGCCATATGGCGTTGCAATATTTCTATTTCTTTTAGATGGAATGGCTCTGAGGACTGTTGTATGGTGGCTTGCATACATACTCATTTGTGTATGTAGTTGATCCCTTCGCCTGCCGATTACGCCGCCCGTTCTTGTCCCGATGTTTGGAAATGGTTAGGACGGCCGAAAGGTCTACCTGTGAGTGGCATTTGGGCCCCACCGTACTATTTTAACCATTTCCGCTCATCCAGGCTTGTAACTAGGAGCGTAATTCACCGAGGTAGTTACAATTGGTATCAGAGCCATCCCGCCCTTCAGGGTCTCAGCCAAATGGTCGTTGTCAGTCTAGCAAATATTTTTGGTAGCTATGTATACTAGGGAAAAACAAAACGCGAGAGTAGGACTGCTTCCACTTTTCTTCTTACCCAACCACCCTTTTCTGGTAAGGAAGTGTAACGTTTTCAATCCTCTTCTTAAAATTCAAACTAGGATTCACGTGTTCTGGGTTTCCGTAGTACCATAGAGAGTGTGTGTGTGTGTAATTCCTTGTCTATATGTTGCATCCAATTTGTTATCATAATCTGCCTTTGGTTATCAACTGTTGGTACATTCCATACTGACAGGCTTTTGAAAATCGGCGCGATCTATTCGACTCCTTGTTAACCGGTGCCATCTTCTTAAGGGTGTCCTTCCTTCTAGCAACTCCACATTCGGTGAAAGCATCAGTTGCTAATCTCTACCTAATAAGTGATTTTGCGCATCTATTGGTATTTTAATGCCGAAAATGCGGAAATTTTTTCTTTGATACATCTGTGCTTCCACACTCCTTTTCAGTCGTGTGTGAAACATTATCTATCTTCCTTTTATTGGCATGTTCATGCTAACTCATTCTTTTGTCACCGGCGCTTAATCCTGGAGTTTTATTTCATCTCCAATTCTCTTGGGCTAATTACATAACATGTGTCGATCCGATGCTGGTGATTGTAATTGGGTTCTCGGCATAGTTATATGACACTTATCATGAGTGGAATATGGAAAATGCAATCACCACTATCCTCCAAATGGTGACGGTTATCTCCTGTGATTTTGAGTACACTGTGATCATATCTATGCATATTCAAGCATCTTTGGCAATCCGGAGTTTCTCAAGGCACTACGGCGGTCTATCATCTGTCTATCATGCTGCACATCTTTTTGAACTCCATATCTGCAAAATTCCCTTTGAGACGAGGGAATTGCATCTTTTCGTCTCTGATAGCTTTGCTTAAGGTGACATCTCTTTTTCTTCCGAAGGACCAGATAATCTATTCTTCCAGTGCATCTTCTTCAACACGAACCCGTGCTCTTAATATTGATCTTTCTAAGAGTGTTGAGCTCAGAAAGTGTTTCGAGCATTTGTTCGTTTCTCCCGTCTCTTGAACTTGGTATTCTGGGAATATCTTGTTAATCCATGGTGGTATATGTTGATAATATGCTTGCCTATTCGATATCAATGGAAGGACATGGAAGATCATTTGTGTCTCTTTCTCTCCAGCTTCGTGAGCACTGCCTGTGTGCAAAGTCTCAAAATGAGAATTCTGACTTCTTGAAGTCACCTATCTCGACCACGTCCTTCTGCTAAATACATTACTTCAACTCTGGAATCAGCAAGTCCATTGTTAATTCCATATTCCATCTTCAATCAAACCCGGAGTTTTCCTTGTTGGCGAGTTATCATCGTCGTTCCGCCGTAGATTTCCTCAAAACTGCTAAATCTCTCTCAATCACTTCAAGAAGAACATGGAGTTCTTTCACCTCTATCTCGTTAAGTAATCTCTTGAAACCCTCTCGCTCTATCATCTATGCTCAATCCACCGGAGGCCATGAAGACCTTCCAGATCTTGTATTCCTTCTGTTCAAGTTGGTGCTATCTTTTCTGTAGCTGTTGAATCTTGCAGTTGTTCTCCGTAATCTTCCTTCATATCTTTCCGGTGGCTTGGTACTTCCGACATGACGACAACATCATCATCTTTTTCTATCTATGAATCCGGCGAATCGTTTGCATCTATCCTTGTTTTCTAACGAAGTCCATGAGTTATTGTCTATACCTTCAGTCTGTTTCGGTAGTTGGGTTGCATGGTTTCCTTATTCATGTGCGGAGTAATGCTTTGAGTGCGGGATGGAGTAGCTACCATACCACTACTCTTATCATTCGCTCTTGTACATTGAATTGGTGAATTAATGTGATTTCACTCAATCCACGGAAGTTAGAAGTGGCCTTTATCCCTTGATACTTTTACTTCCGTCTTTGTTTTTCCGGAGTGCTCTCTCGAAGAAAGTAATCAATAATCTCTTGTTGGAGGTCTGTCTATTCTAGATGGAGCAAATCTTCAATTATCTGGTGGAAACAAACGCAAACTCTTTTCGGTCCTCGTCTTTCTACCGATGCTCGGCATCCCCAAACAAGATGAAAGGAAACTATCTCTCTCTTTGTTTCATCAATTCTTTTCTGTGGTAAAGCCAATTATGGTTGATGCCATCAGCCGCAAATCTATTGCGTTAGCCTCAAGGCTAAAGAAAGCAATAAGTATCTCTACAATAAACTCCAGATCCTCCATATTCTTTGCTTCTCGCGATTCCACCATGATCTAGCTTCACATCCGTCTCTGGAAGTTATATCCGCGCACCTCAATTGCGTGATCCTTTGGTTCTTACCGGCGCAAGCAGAAATCTAATCCGACGATGTCTAGCTAAATCTTTCTGTTGATATCAAGGGACTCTATTGTTTGAAGGCAATATTGTTTCCGTACTTCATTTCTCAAATCCGAGAGAAGATACGATGCTATTGTCATAGTGGTTCAAAACCTCTCCAATCTAGCTCTTTTCTTCCAGCGAGACAAAGTTTTCATCCTCTCTAGTAGCGGTAAATCTTTAATCTTAATGGTGTGTCTTTCTTTATCCATGATACATCATCTTGTCCTTTCTTTCACAAGTGGTTCTATCCTTTATCAGGTTTCTCGAGAAAACCGGAGCTATGTCCATCCTATCCTTCTTGTCTCACGACAATCCTTCAACTCTTCTAACCCGTTGTTTCTCAAGCAAAACGCAAGACTCGCAACAAGTCTAGCAAGTTTTGCAAGGTGTAGTGGTCGCACCATTCTGTGATTCATCAACTTGGGAACGTGAGGGTCACCTTCGTTCGAACACCCGCCTCTCCTTGTGTTGTTTTCTTTTTCCTAGGAATCTCGGGGCGAGATTCTTGTTTAGTGGGGGAGAGTTGTAGCATCCCAATTGTCTAACAATTGCAATGCTACTAGCCTAGTCTATATATATGCTACTTCCTACATATAATTGTTGCATCATAATTATATCATGCTCATGTCATCATGCCACCTTGCATTTGAGCATCATGTAAAACCCTTTTCATTTGGTTCTTATCTCATATGCATTATTGATTATTTTTGCCTCTTGATATATTGTATTTGGTTCTTGATAAATGCTTGATGCCCAAGTTGAGTTGGGGGCATATCTTTTATTAACTCCACCACCTTTCTTGTCATCACCCCATCATTCCACCATTCCACCATATATGAGCATTACAACTTATTTGGTTTTACCTCTAGATCATGTGGGTTGGGATGGATCCAATTCTTTTTCCACATGCTCTCATACTAGCATCATGTTGTTTCCACATTCTTAATATGTGGGACCACCTTGCATGTTTGGTGAAGGAAACCCTTATTCTAGCTTCCATATGGATTTTTTTTGGAATAGCTGCTCATGTTGGAATATTATTGAGGATAATAAACACCTAGTGGAATACACACACTAGAATGTCCAAAATATAATCAAATATGATCATCATCATCCACTCCACATGGAACCTTCTTTTTAAATCCTTTAGCTTGGCTTTACTCCATATTTTGGAATGCATATGTATAAATTCCATGATTATTTACCTTGTTTTTACAAGATTAAAACATGGCATTTAATGTTTTTGCATGGGCCATGCAAAGCACCACCATTCTTTCTCCTTTGGTTTTTCTTTGGTTTTTGAGTGGATCCTTTCTTTTGTGAGCTTCCCTTTCTCTCTTATTCAAAACCTCCTCATCTTGATCTTGTCTCTCCTTGCCATGTGCACCTAAAAACCCTAGACACACCTCCCATCTTGTCCACCACTTTTCTTGCTTGAGATTGTTTTGATCATGTTAAACCCTATCTCTCACTATCCATCACCACATCCTCCAACCTTTGCTTGATATAATTGGCATGTGGAGAAAAACCCTAAACACCCTAACCACCCACAAACCCTAGGCCTCATCTTTCTTTCTCTCTAACCCTACCACCACCATGATCTACCCCATCTACCCTCTCCTATTTACCCATGCCGAGGCACCCCTCTCTCAAACCCTAACCCAAGGCTACCCTACCCTAGCCCGAGCCTCCCCTCTCCTCTCTCTTCTCTCTACCTGCCGGGCCTGTCCCCACAAGCGCCCCACCTTCCCTTCTCTCTTCCTCGGCCCACCTGCAGCCCTCTCCCTGACCCTGTTCCTCTTCTCTCTCGATCACGTGGCTGTGTCCCTCCTAGCTCCCTCGCTTTGCCTGGCATAAAGTAGCAGCAGCAGAGACGACCTCCCTCGCAATCACTCCCGTCCTATCCCTTCCCCTCTCCAAGACAAACCAGATCGAGATCCTCCTCTACCCCTTCTTCTCCAGCAAGACAACACCACGCCACCGCAACCATGTCGCTCGTCCACCTCGCTGCGCCGCTGGTCCATGTCGCCAGAGCCACCGCTGAGCCGAGACGCTCCGCGTCGTTGACAGCCACCTCTTGGAGCATCGCGCAAGGAGGAGAAGAGCTGTGCACCATGCCCCGTGTCCTCGCAGTCCCCAGGCAACTGCAGTGCGTGGGCGCCATCACGTCGCCAGGGCCTCCTTCCTCTCGACGCCGTCCTCGTCTGCCTCGGTAAGCCCCCGCCTCGTCTAGCTCTCTGGTGCCGTGCATCTTGCGCCGACGCGCGCCACGATTCCGTTTGCCGCGCAAAACAGCAGCCGCCGCACGCCTTTAGCCTCGCCCACAAGCAGCAGCCGTCGCACTCGCAGACAACAACCGCAGAGACCCCGCGCGCACCTCTATTTTTTCCTCCAGTTTTCCAGCCGACCCAGCCCTCCTCCGTCAAACCTCTCTGAACAAAAGTGGTAGACGATCGTCCCCCCTTTCCAACGAGCTATCGCACGCCCAGATATGTCCATAGACGAGCTCGGAATCATCCGCGGAAACTAGCAGAAACAATGCATCTCGCTGACGCTTGTCGGTCAGTGTTCGTCAGTTTTGGCGGTATAATAACCCTTTTGTTCATCGTCAATT
This sequence comes from Avena sativa, assembly GCA_916181665.1. Lineage (NCBI taxonomy): Eukaryota > Viridiplantae > Streptophyta > Magnoliopsida > Poales > Poaceae > Avena > Avena sativa. The sequence goes on along the minus strand of OV702289.1, from coordinate 532,140,372 downwards.
TCTAGGCCCCACAGTGCTCCACCAGGGAAACTCCGTACATGGAAGTTGTAGTCCTCTCCTTAGTCGCCAACTTTGCTTTTTGTGTCATCTCCAAATTCCCAGCGGGTTCGTCGAAATCTTCATCCAAAGTTCTGGCCAGCTAGCCATTTTTCGCTGATCAAACAATCGAGCTTCAGACTTTACACATCAGGTTCTTCACGGTTTTGCAGAAAAGCCCCCGCCAGTTTATGACGAGCACGCGTCGGTCCCTCCACAGCTCTTCTGGCCCACCTGCCAGCTCCTGCGGAAGTTTTGCAAAAAGGCACCTCAACTTTAGGCGTCCCAACCCGCAGTCCCCTGGATCCGCCACGTGTCCGACCCCGCTGGCGCGTCCGTGCAGTGGCCCCGCCGCCCGAAGGCCCACCAGTCATCCTCTGTGGCTGGGTTTCCCCTCGGTGAGAAAAGCCCCGCGTGGACCACGTCGACCAACCTGTTGCTGAGTCAGCGCCTGGCCCACTCGTCAGTGACTCGGGCTGGAACAACCTGAGTACAAAAAGTTTCTGTGAGCCTTTTCCAAATAAAAATAAATCCAGAAAATGCTTATATGTTTTTAATATCCAGAAATTAATAACTTTTACTTGAGCAATCCAAATAATACTAATAATATATGTTTTTGAATCAGAAAAATGTGAGGAATTCAAATATGCCCTTCAAAATATATTTTGAACACTTTAATTTTCGAGTTGATTAAAATTACAAATAAAATGCCCTTTTTCTTAATTAATTAATAACTTTTGTTTTATAACTCCAAATTTGACAAATAATATGTCTAAAATGATCAGCTCGACGAGACCTTTCTGTTTATGCATTCCATGTTCTGAATTGAAGCATGCAACGTATAAATATAAAGTATACAGCAACTTATTTGAGGTTAAAATATGATTAAAACTCCATAAAATGCCTTATTCTTGTAGTCCACACCTCACCCATGCCATGCTACTTTATTGCCATGCAAATTGTGCATCATTCATCATGGCATGATTGTTTGCTTGTCGCATTTTAATCATATGCTTGTGCACTTTATTTATGTTGGCCCTTGTTTGTTTGGTTCTTCTTTCGAATAGACGCTGAGCAGGGGATATATCAAGAGACCCAGGAGCATTACCCAGATCCTTCTCTCGCTTCAACTGAGCTGCCAGGCAAGCACTACCACATGCTTGCATACATATAGTACCTATTGCCTCTATCTTATTCTTGCATCATGGAGTCGCGATTGCATTAAACTGAATCCCAAGTATTGCATAGCCTTTACTTTTAAACCCCACCGAAGCTTGTTCCTCCATTCCATGAGCCATTACTACAGGAGTTGTTTGAGCCGTGCGAGTCGTAGTACAGCATGTGTAGGGTATGTGAGCGTCTGATGGATAACGAGGTACCTATACAACTTAACCTGAGTAGTGATGGGATAACTAATGAAAGTGGCACCGGTGAGCAATATCTGCTATTTGGTTTTTCATGCTCACTTGTGTCCCGTAGGCCCCGAGTACTTGATTCCTGTTCCTTGAATATTCGCGCTATCCACATCCGGGAGGCCTATGGACCCCCCTGAGCCAGAGCTTGATTCATTCTTATTTCTTGGGGCCACAATTAGTTTGGGGCTTTATTACTATCCTGTACTTATGCCATGCTTTACTGCTTTATTTAAGATTGTGCGTGGAGCACCTGTACTATTTAGGTCCGTGACACGTTTTCGCTGTATCGACAAGCCCAGTCACACTTTCGGGTTCCCAGTCGTTTACAGCCGTCCACACAAACCTTGAGTCCGTCTCGGAGTCGGCCAACTTCGTTGCGGGTAGCTTAATGGGGTGGCCCCCTGAAATATTTCTGAATCCTGTGATCGCTTTGTCGTGACTGCCTCGTTGGGTTTTGATTTGGTTTTTCCGAGGTTGATCGAGTGTGTGTTGCTATTTGTGCACCCCTGCAGGGTAAATCTTTCTGAAAGCTGTTTCCGCAGTTATGGACGACTTGGAGCACAGTTTCTCGATCATAGACAAGTATAACTAAAGTGCCGCTTTTAATTTGACTAAGTACCTGACTAGTAAATAGTGCAACACTCATGGAATGGATAATAAAACTGCCAACGGATGGGGGGTTGTTCGTCCGCTTCCTCGTTGGTAAGCGGGGAGGAGGATGGATCTGTTAATATTACTGGTATAACTGTTGTTATTAATTCACGGACATCCGTCTATCTATGGTTAGGCGGATGGTTAGCGAGTATCTATAGAACTGTTAGGTATTATCTTTTGCTGCAATTGCGTCACCCCAGGTTGTGTCCCCTTTAGAGGCATAAAGACTTGCTGAGTACCCCTAGGGTCTCACACGATAAATTGTTTGATTCAGATGGACAGGTAAACTCGCAAGATGGATACTGGGTGGAGGAGACGGACGATGTGGGCAACGATCATTCGGTGTAGAGATTCCGGGAACGGGGATCCGTGAGATCTGTGGGCGGGATGTGTTTATTTATGGGGCATCTTATGCCGATTTGCTTCTTATCCGTACTCGGATCTTGTTTTCCGCTTCTGCCTGATACTCTGATGTTTGATGTATGAGGAGATATCCTAAACTATTATATCTATCTAGGATATTTGGATCTTGCCGTATGGCGTTGCAATATTTCTATTTCTTTTAGATGGAATGGCTCTGAGGACTGTTGTATGGTGGCTTGCATACATACTCATTTGTGTATGTAGTTGATCCCTTCGCCTGCCGATTACACCGCCTGTTCTTGTCCCGATGTTTGGAAATGGTTAGGACGGCCGAAAGGTCTACCTGTGAGTGGCATTTGGGCCCCACCGTACTATTTTAACCATTTCCGCTCATCCAGGCTTGTAACTAGGAGCGTAATTCACCGAGGTAGTTACATCAGTGGAGTTTGGTTTCATGTTATTATTCAAGCCACACAAGTGAAGGGCAATAATGAAGATTAATGACGACTTGAGGTGTGGTAAGAGGCTGGTAATGAACTCTATTTGTTTTCATTTTTGTACATATACTCATCATTGTGGGCATGCTTAGTCTGTTCATGTAAGGTGTATGTTATTTATGGATGCTTAGTAGTTCTTGCTTTCTTATGATTAGTTCCAGCTTGCTAATTGTTTGTAACATGTCATATGAATGTTTGCTTGCATTTTTCTATTCATAACTTGGTATGACATTGTGGTATCCTCCTCTCAATCTTTGATTTGAATCGACTTTGCACATGCTCACGCATACATAAGACTGAAACAATAATCAGTTAAGCCTCGATGAATTATTTTGCCTCAAGGTTCTTGAATCACTTCCATGCCATAATTAGTCCTGTTTTGTTGCAAGCATGATTATGACATTTATTGATCTCTCGTTTGTCGCTCCCTTTCTATTGCTGGCCTTTGCTTGCACTGAGTATGAGCTCTAACTCATGTTTCCAACTCCCCAAAACCAATGCTGCCAAAGGTGTCCACCATACCTACCTATTAGCATCATTTGCTATTCCGTGCATATTCAGTATGCCTTGTTTTCTTTCGAATAAAATGTTTGCTTGTTATGAGAAAGTTGGTTAGTAAAGCTCTCACGAACTTGATGGCACACTTTATTTCTTGCACTTAATAAACCTGAACTATTGTGACTATCCATGAAAGTTATATGCTTGCAAATTATAGGCTGGGGATTAGTAGAACCGTGTTGTCACGGGGAATGCTTTCAACACCTATAAATATATACCCAGTTGATATCATGCTCTTTTGTTTACGGATGTCATCGGTGTGAATAAAAGGGGAGCTTGTAAGTCCATGGAGTTATGTATGTGTGTTAGAGAAACGCCTGGGTGACTGGTCTAATCCATGCCTAATCATGGTGGAAACCTGCAGCGTAACCATAATGAGCAATCTATGAAGCATTCTTCTTATAAAAAAGAGAGAGATAGTTATTGAGAAGAAAAAGAAAAAAAAAGATGAGAAAAGAGGAAAAAGATAAAAAAAGCACCATTTTCCCATGGTAAATAAGAAGATGCTGAGATGCTTATTGTCTGCTTGCCTTGTCATTTTGATATGGGGATTCTTCTGTATCATCGAACAAGGGGTACCCCGTTGGCGGTTCTCTATGATACACATGTATTTACTATGACAAGAACTTACCGGTAACTAAAGTTGAGTAGCATGAGGAGCGGCCCTCGTACTCAAGGGACATGAGATTTCCAGTTTATGGTCTGTCAAGCATATAACTCATATTGGACCTCACTTTCACCTTAACCATTTAAAGATGCTTATGATAGGGGCAATGAGAGCTCAAAGCTAATGAGTATCATACTTTCAGCATTTGGAAGCCTTTCAAACTTTTCAAAACCTTTTCACTTCCTTGTTGAGTCACCACTTATTCTATGAGCACTTTCTTGAGAGCATAGTTGTCATTCTTAGTGTAATGTGCTTGTCTCAAAACTTGGTTAATTGTGTCATGACTTTGATGCTTGTATCTTTGATATCTTTACTTATAGTCTTCACTTGAACTTCAGAGGTGCCTTGGCAGTTATGTTTGCTCTACAATCAAAGGCAAGCAAGATACCACTCTATCATACCTTTTAACGAGCATTGCAATGTTGCTTATTTTTATGTTTCATGCTACTTATTATTTTTGAGATGGAATCTCTTCATAGCTTTCAATGACTATTAACTAAACTTATTTGCATACTCTTTATTATGAATTAACTATGTATTTGATCATATGCTGAGAATATATACATCTTATGAAGCAAATATGTTCGTGAAAGCTCTTTTATCACACTCAATTTTCAACTAAATTGCTTGAGGACAAGAAATAAGCTAAGCTTGGGGGAGTTGATACGTACAAAATGTATCTACTTTCTCAAACACTTTTGCTATTGTTTCTCCCCTAAACTTGTGTGATTTGGCTATAACTAACATGGACTGACGCTGTTTTCAGCAGAATTACCTTGGTGTCTAGTTTTTGTGCAAAAAATCAACTATCAGGAAAAATCCCGAAAAATATGCCAAAAATCCTATTTCACCAGAAGACTCACGGAGCCAGAAGACGAGACGGAGGAGGACCACGAGGGTCCCACACCACCTGGCCGCGCCTAGGAGTGGTGTAGCCGCCTCGGGCACCCCCTCGGCCTCCCTCTTCGCCTATAAGATGCCCCTTGACCTAAAAACTTAGGGGGGTTCAACGTTTTTCTAGATAGAGTTCCGTTGTGCCGCCACCACCAGATTCTACGAATCGGAACCAGAAACTCCGTTCTGGCACCCTGCCGGGATGGGGAATTGGAGGAGATCATCATCGTCATCATCACCATCGCTTATCCATCAACCATCCATGATACCCCCATCCATGAGTGAGTAATGCCCCACTATAGGCTATAGGGATGGTAGGGATTGGATGAGATCGTTCATGCAATGGCATCAGATTGTTAGGGCATGGAGCCTAGTATCTATTATTAGTGCTTTTTGACTTTTTTGCAACTTGTTATGCTTAATGCTTGTCACTAGGGCCCGAGTGCCATGATTTCAAATCTGAACATGTTATTGATTCATGATGATAGTATTGTTTGTGATCTTACCTCCAAGTTGTATACACATATTATTGTCTGGAACCAAAGGCCCCTAAGTGACAATAATCGGGATAACTGGAGGGAATGGCTATGATATGAGGATTACGTGTGTTCACAGAGTGTTAATGCTTTGCTCCGGTGCTCTATTAAAAGGAGCACCTTAATTGCTAGTAGTTCTCTTGAGGCCCCGCTGCAAACGGGATGGCAGGAGAAAAGATGTTGTGCAAGTTCTCATTACGAGCACATATGACTATACATGGAACACATGCCTATGATTATTTACTACTTGGATGCTTTATATTATTTATCTACAATTTCTCTATATCTTGATTGCTATATGAATTGTCTTGTCCATGCAACGCCCATCCATCCCTATGCCTACCGCGCTTTAATCCTACTGTTTATTGCAATTGTTACTACTGTCTTTACTTTTACTACTGCTATTACTTTGCTATTGCTATTACAAAACTGTTGCTACTGATAAACTGTTGTGAGCAAGATTGTTTCCAGGTGCAGCTGAATTGACAACTTAGTTGTTAAGGCTTATAAATATTCTTTGGCTCCCCTTGTGTTGAATCAATAAATTGGGTTTCACTTCCCTCGAAAATACTGCGATACACCTCCTATACTTGTGGGTCATCACCCCCAGAGTTGAAGACTCTACCATATAATCTCAAATACAGGTTTCTAGATGATACAAATAAATTTCCTGTTATTATTAGTGCTAAACTTTCAGGAAAAGAAGAAGAAGAACTTATGGAGATACTTAAGGAGCATCGCAAGGCCTTTGGGTACTCAATGGATGACTTGAAGGGCATCAGTCCCATGATAGCCGTCCATCAAATATTCATGGAGGAAGGTGCTAAGCCGGTTGTGGAATTTAATAGAAGATTGAAGCCTAAAATGAAAGAAGTGGTAAGAAAAGAAATTGTACGCCTATTGGACGCATGTATAACATATCTTGTTAAAGAAAGTGAATGGGTAAGTCCTATTCATTGTGTCCCTAAGAAGGGCGGTTTCACTATTGTTCCTAATGAAAATAATGAATTGATACCTACTAGAACTATTGTTGGGTATAGGATGTGCATAGACTTCAGAAAATTAAATGAAGAAACTAGGAAAGATCAGTATCCTTTACCGTTCATAGATCAAACTTTAGAGAGGTTAGCGAACCATACTCATTTTTGTTACTTGGACAGATACTCTGGTTATTCTCAAATAGATGTTCATCCTAATGACCAACTTAAAACAACTTTCATTAGTCCTTACAGTTTACATGCTTACCGACGTATGCCTTTTGGTTTATGTAATGCTCCGGCTACTTTTGAAAGATGCATGACTACTATTTTTGCTGATTTCATAGAACTTATAATGGAAGTATTTATGGATGACTTTTTTGTTTATGAAACTTCATTTACAAGTTGCTTGGATAATCTCAAAAGAGTTTTACAGCGTTGCGAAGAAAACAATCTTGTTCTAAACTGGGAGAAATGCCATTTTATGGTCAAAGAAGGTATAGTCCTTAGACACAAGGTATCAGGTAAGGGAATTGAAGTTGATAGAGTTAAGGTTGAGGCAATTGAGAGAATGCCACAACCTAGGGATATTAAAGGTATAAGAAGTTTATTTGGTCATGTGGGTTTTTATAGAAGGTTCATTAGAAATTTCTCTGGAATATCTAAACCTTTGACTAACCTCCTGCAAAAGGGAGTAAGATTTAATTTTGATGATAAATATCTTGAAGCCTTTGCTCAACTCAATAATGCTTTATCTCGTGCTCCCATCATTAAACCACCTATTTGGGATACAACCTTTGACTTAATATGTGAAGCTAGTGATGAAGTTGTAGGAGTAACTCTGGGACAACATATTGGTCGTAGATTTAATATTATACATCATGCTAGTAGAACTCTAAATGGTGATCAGAAGAATTACCCAAAGGAAGAAAAGGAACTGTTTGTTGTATTTTTCTCTTGTGATAAATTTTGTTCTTACATAGTTGATGCAAAGGTAAGAGTTCATACAGATCGTGATGGTTTAAAAGAACTCCTTGAGAGGAAAGAACATAAGCCAAGACTGGTCCATTGGATTATTTCACTACAAGAATTTGAGTTGCAGATTATGTAGAGAAAGGAAATAAAGATGTTAAATGCAGTGTCCATGATAGCCTAGCAAGACACAAATCTTGTTGAGAAGAACTTTAGTCCTGGTGATTTTTGTTTATGAGAATTATTCAACGAATTAAGGTCAATTCCTTCAAGGGAGAAGAAGTCTTTGTTGTTGGAGGAACTTTCTCATCCCCGAATAAGCAAATGGTAAGTGCAAGGTAAGTGTTCTTACCCAAATAAGTGATTTGTTTTCACAAATTTTACTCCTAAAAATCCTGCCTTTGAAATCCTTGTGTTTTTCTAAAGTTTTAGAGGGGTTTTACCAACTATAAGGGCGGATCTATACGATCGGAGAGGGAGCTCTCGCCATATAGTCGGTCGTTAAACTCTCTGTATCATCTTTGTTAAATTGTTTTCGATATCTGAGCATATACGGTCGCAACTATATGACTGGAGCAAAAAATCCGGCTGTATAGTTTGTCGTTGAACTCTCAGATAGTTTTGCTTTTTGGTGTCTGTATCTATACGGTCGCAACTATACGACCGGATCCTAAATTCCAGCCGTATAGTTGGTCGTTAAACTCTCAGACACTTTTGATTTTTGGTGTTTGTATCTATACAGTCGCAACTATATGACCGGAGCAAAAATTTCGGCTGTATAGTTGGTCATTAAACTCTCTGACACTTTTCATTTGTTTTTCGTTCGTAAAAAAAGGTTATTGTCGGTTCCGAGTAGTGATCTAATCGACCAGGACTCGAGATATTTGGAAATATCTACCCGGAACCAACTATACGGCCGGACCTATACGGGTCGCGCCCGTATAGTTGGTCGTTACGCGGCAGGACACTTCCAAATCCATGATTTCTTTTTCTGTTTTGTTATTCTTTTCTTGGAAAACAATTATGTGTTTCTCGCGAGTTTTACCGACCTCTGACCCCCCTTATATACTGCCATTGTCTCTCTCTAATCATAATCTACAGAAACCAAGCTACCTCTTATAATACACGTGAGGGATCTCAACCAAGGGACAGAAGTCAAGAAGAAAAGCTCACATGGAGACCGGGAGCAATAGCGAGCAAGGCAAGGAGATCAAGACCATCCCTATAGAGTTCCTCGACGCTGACCATGGGTGTCGAAAGAGGGATTTGAAGGCCTTGGAGCTGAAAATTGAAGAGTTGGACAAGGAGAAGCCAGGGACACCCAAACACCTTCGCTTGCTGTGACTTTATTTTTATAAACTTGATGAAGATATCAAGCGGACAACCGAAGCAGGTTTTTCTATGAGTCTTAAGGCGCTACAAACACTGTAGGATAACAATGAGTTCATTAAAGAACAAGTGAAAGTGCTAGAGAGGAACAATCTTTTCAACAAGCTGCATGTTAAAGGATTAGAAGCTGTCAACCAATCCCTCCGCCTCAAGCTGACCTGCGAGGAGAAGATACCATGTGCCATGGAGCCATAGTGATCTACAACAATCACAGTATCAAATAATCACAAAGGATTATTTGATCCTGCCTGGCTTGATTCCAAGCTATGGGAGATCTCTAAGACCTTGTAATCTATCTTATAAGTTTTTATTATTATTTTTGCATTAGTTCAAACTAGAAATAAAGTTTGCATCATTAGAATTCCCTTCAAGAATAGTCGATCCAGTTAACGAAATTCCAAGTTTATTATTATATATGGAGCAATATTGAGTTTGTATTTGCAATGATATATGAATGGCTTGAGTATGATTTTACTTGCACTTGATGATAGCAATAGGAGTCTTCCACACCATTGGTATTAATGGAACACATAAATATAATTTGGTCAACATGATGTAAGTCTATGGTTTGATTTACAAAGAGAAATTATCTATACAATTAAGTTGAAAAGGAAACCTTGAACAAGGGAAAATGAAAGTGTTATCGAAATAGAGTGAGAACAAGTCGTGGTAGAATCTCCAAGTCATAAGAATGCTTCATATACAGTTGGAATTTGATAATTGAGATCGTTGAACTTTGAATTCCTACATAAGGTGGAATATATGGCTAGCTCCTTTTCATAGCACTTAAAACAAAAGTCTGAGCATATATGCAAAAGAAAAGAAAAAGAAAGAAGAAAAAGACAGAATGTGCAAAGAGAAATAGACATATACCACTGTATTGTAGTATGACAAAGAGACAATTTTGAGATTTTGAATCCCAAGTGAATACGTTGATCCTAAAACACTTGGGACTACCTCGTTAACTCATTCGGTTAAACCGGATACTTTTACATTATGTTGAGATTCATCTTTTATGAACTATTGATAACTAAGGTGTGGAAGCCTGTTAATATTATTCAAATGGTTTGAGTAAGGTACTCTTCACGAACTTGTTCCTATGTATCGTATATGATAAACACATGTTGCAACTGCCTCATTTATTTTAATCGACTCAGCTTTATGAATATGAGGATCACATCCATTAAGCTAAAACTTGCTCGGGACGAGCAAGAGTCTAAGCTTGGGGAAGTTGATGAGTGCATAATTGCATCATGTTTTATATTATTATTTTGCATTGTAGATGTAGGACCTTGGTATTTTACGGTCCTCGTGTGCACATTTTATGTCTATTTTCACCAGGATCAGGACAAATGATGAATCCAATGGATACAATTCTTGGAGCAGTTGTACTGTGGAGAAAAGGAGTTAAAAACAACATAAATCGCTTATTTGGGAAATATTAATAATACCAGAAGAAAACCAGAAGCGAACAAGGGAGGCAGAAGGTTCAACGAGCATCTATACGGCAGGAGCAGATTTTTCAGCCGTATAGCTCTGGCCGTATAGTTGGCGCCGCCTCCGCCTTGTCAAATAGTTTCACCCCGTGAAATTGGTTCGGATGGACGACATACAGAACACCTAGAAATCGCAGAAACCTCACCTCCGGAAGGCATCTAGAGGGGGAACACATCCATAAGGATCCATCTTCGCCCTGCGCAGATCCGGGAGGCTAAGACATCGATCTTCATCATCCACCGCTGCATCACTACCATCTCCATCCATCCCATCTACATCCTTGTCTAGATCTTGTTGTAATTCCCGTATTCGTTGTGGATTTATACAAGTACTATTCATCTATGATTGTTTCCATTACCATTGCTGACATAGGTATGATTACTCGAATGCTTGAGATTTGCTTCCCTATGCTAGGTAAAAGGCTTACGACCCATGAAAATTTCAGATGATAGCCCAAGGAAGCAACCGACAAAGACTTTGAATGTATTAGGAAAGAGTCTCTGAACCGACAATGTATTGGTATTGTAATCAGGCGTATGTAAAACCTATCTGCATACAGCTTTGAGACCCGGCCTATTATATATAGGATGGGATAAGCCTAAGCGAGGGTACCGAAATCTAGAGGACAACTTGTAATAGTGCGTTCCCCAATATTCACGCGACTTTGACTTCATTGTTTTCCTGACATCCAACGAAATCCCTAGTGTTCTCTTTTCCGCAAAACCCTAAGTCCATCACCATGGGCATTGCCGAGGTTACCCCTCGTCAATTGGCGTCGTCTGTGGGAAACCTGAATGCTGGAACCATGGATTCGGCAGACCACTCTCCACAAAGCATCAACCCGATGAAAGCAGATCCACGCTCGCCCACCCCTATATTGGTACCCACTGATTTCAACGGCGGATCCGATCTAATCATCGGAAGCTTCCACTTCCAAGTAGAGGACCCGCAAGAATCCCACCCTTCGGCCATGATCACATCAGAACCGTTAGTGCACAAACCTACGCCTACGGCGGCACCGGCATTGTCCGTCGGATCCTCCACGAACGTCACAACACAGATCGAAAAAGGCGAAGAAGGCGAGCAAATCGAGATGGATCTGGGGGACCTTGATGGCCTTCATGGTAAGCTCTCCTCGGGACAGGTCCTCAGCCAACTCCATCACGCAAAGCAAACCCGACAAACTTAGAACCCGAAGAAAGCAGCAAAAACATCGACTTCGAAGAAAGGATGGCAAAGATCTATCCAGAACTACAATCTCAAAATACTATCAGCACATCCTTTGCAGCAGAAGATGATGCCATCGTCCCACACATAACACGCCACCAAGTGTGTATGATCAATGGGGATACCTCAACACCACACGACTCCAACGGTAATCCTATCCTCAACCCCGATGATATTTTATCAGATGACAATGTAGGAAACCACGAAAATAAAGGAGACCATAGAAATAGAGGAGAAATAGCAGATAATCGCATAATCCAAGGAAGAGGCGAAGAACCACATGGAGAAGAGAGGCAAAGACTTCGGTTACCAGCATCAGCATGGCAAAAAGCAAGGGAAGCAATTTTGGGAGCAGTTCCGATGATAGCGTATGCTTCACATGAGGATCTATTAGCATACTAGTATCTGCTTCACCACAAGAAGAGAGACCTACTTAGGATGCAAAGGCAACTCGATGAAAGAAAGAGATTAGCCGATGAATCCAGCTTACGACAGGCGCAGTTAAGCTCTACTCGAGGATCAAGGAGCATAACAGGAGGAGCACCACCAAGAAGGGAAACATCTCGACTGCAGCATATCCCTGAAGTAGAAAGAAGTGGACTCATCCGAGATCTCGACCTATCATTCATGTCGATTGACCAAGCAGGAAACACCAAAGCAAAAATAGCTCAGGCAGCCATTGTGGCCGTGCAAACATATCTAATCACCACTCAGCCCGTACCCGACGATCCACGTGCGGCCCTCCACCGCTCCGCCCTGATGAACCTCGGCATGGTGGGAGCCTCTCTCGTGGAAGCAGAGCAAGAAATCACGCGACAATCCGATAGATCCCCACGCCATCACAGCAGTCCTCAGCAAGTGGGACACACCCGACGATCTCGATCGCCACACTAGGCGCATCTCGTAGGACCCGAGCCACGAAGCAACACAAGAAACGACAACACGCAACACATGAGTGATGGATCAAGAGATGAAAATCACAACTGACGATATCATGATGGATACAACAAAGACGATTACGAGCTATGGAGAGCCAGTTGTTTTACACAGCGGATTCGCAAAACCTCATTACCCAAGGACTTAAAACTTCCAAATGCCCTCCACAAGTACGATGGACTACAAGAACCCGAAGCATGGTTAGCAGATTATTTGGCCACTATCAAATTACAAGGCGGTTCCACAACTACCACAATGCAAAGCCTACAATTACATCTCACCGGCACCGCAAGATCATTGCTCGGGCAGTTACCCGAAGATTCCATCGGTAGCTAGAATGACCTGGAACATAAGTTCATCCGGCATTTCCAATCCACGTTTAAACGACCAGCATCCTTGGAGCAGTTGTGAGCATGCAAACAAAAATCTAGGGAATCAATAATAGCATTCATCCAACAATGGAATATCATCAAAAACTCAGCTAAGTCCATATCCGACGAAAGAGCCATCGACGCATTCAATGATGGCCTCCGTCACCGAGAATTCATAGAAGAACTGGGACGGGTTAAACCCAAAACAATCTCACAGCTAATGAAAATAGCAAATCGATGGGATGATGGAGAAGACGCATTTCACAATAAGCGTATGTGATCATCCGAAGAAGATAGGGACAAGCGCGGCAACGATAGAAGAAGAAGAAACAACAATGGAAACACGGGACCAAGTTACGTTGCAGCAGGTTTTTCTGGTGAAGGTAACAACAGAAGCAACGACTACAATGGCAGATACCGCTAGCAACATCGGAGGAAGCCAGTCACCACAGCGGTATCAGCCAAGAGCACGAGACTCACCCATGTCCGCAATGCAAATGCTGGAAGGACCCCGTAATATGCATTTTTACGTCGACTCGGCAGGCAGACGATAATCTAACCACCTCATGAAAGACTGCCGAACATTCCTGAAGATGCAGGAGCTTTGTAACGCAAAGCCAACCGAAGCGGCAAACCGAGAATACGCATCTACGCCTGGCACATTAGCCATTGGCGCACCACCACCACAAAACACAAATGATCAAAACAACGAGTACCCTAGGTCAAAAGGAGCAATGTCCATGATTCGGAAAGGGCGTCCATCCAACAGAATTTAGAAACTCATCACAGGACAAATCAATATGGCGGAAACAGCAACATCAACCACACCCGAATATCTCCACTTGTCAGAGCAAGAAATCACATTCAGCAGAGCCGATCACCTGCTTCGGGTCCCATGACCGGGTCACTCATTCTTGATAGTTGAAGCACAAATTGGCGGGTTTGATATGAGCAAGCTCTTCATGGACGCAGGAAGCAGCATAAATCTGATCTACGCAAAAACACTAAGAACAATGGGCTACCCCCTGAACAATCTTGCACCAACCGAAACATCTTTCCATGGAGTAGTACCAGGTAAAGCCGAAATTCCTTTAGGCAAAGTATTTCTTGACGTTGTTTTCGGTTCCAAAATAAATTTCAGGCGTGAAAGACTTGAATTCAAAGTCATGGACTGGCCATCACAATATCATGCAATCCTGGGATGACCAGCTTTCGCACGGTTTATGGTTGTGCCACATTATGCATACCTAGTGATGAAAATACCAGCACCAAAGGGAATCATCATAGTAAAAGGGAACTTTACACGTGACGACAAATGCAATCGGGAGTTCAATAAAATTTTGGAATCTTTTAGGATGGCAACGGAATACAAACAACTCAAAACTTCAGCAAACGCAAAACCACTAGAAGTAGCACATGTTAATCCCGACCAGGGTTTTGACACGGCAAAGGACACAAAAGAAGTACAGATCCACCCCGTCGACCCGATGAAAACAACATTTGTGGCTTCCAATCTTGATCTCTCATAGGAAAGCACGCTCATCGAGTTCCTCCGTGAGCACTGGGAGATCTTCGCATGGCTACCTTCTAACATGCCGGGGATTCCCAGGGAACTCGCTGAGCACGCATTTAATTTGGATCCAAAGGCGAAGCCGGTAAAGCAACTGCTTCGTCGCTTCGCAGAACCAAAGCATAAAGCCATTGGAAAGGAGCTCCATCGCCTTACTGGTGCCAACTTTATCAAAGAACTAACAAAAGCAGAGTGGGTCGCAAACCCAGTATGTGTTCCAAACAAAAATACTATAGAACTTCGAATGTGCATCGACTTTACTGCATTGAACAAATATTGTCCAAAAGATCACTTCCCATTATCACGAATCAACCAAATAATCGATGCAACCACGGGATGCGAACGTCTTTCTTTCTTGGATGCTTACTCAAGATACCACCAGATCAGGATGAAGGAAGAAGATCAGGAGAAAATAGCATTTATCACGCCTTATGGTGAATTCTGCTACACAACAATGCCTTTTGGCCTCAAGAACACCGGAGCAACATATCAGCGGATGATGCAGAAGTGTTTGGGAAGCCAAATAGGCACAAACGTACAAGTGTATATTGATGTTGTTATAGTTACAACAAGACAAGGATCTGCGCTCATCAAGGACCTTGAAGAAACATTCAAAAGTCTCAACAAGTTTAGCATCAAACTGAACCCAAAGAAATGTTCCTTTGGAGTCCCGGCAGGGTAACTCCTCGGATATTTGGTATCAGCCAGAGGAATTGAGGCTAATTCTGAGAAAATACAAGCAATCCTAACAATGAAGAAGCCAACAAATCTACGTGGCGTATAGCAGCTGGCAGGATGAGTAGCGGCACTCGGTTGCTTCGTTGCACGGTTAGGAGAAAAAGCGCTACCATTTTACGCCCTCATGAGGAAATCGGAAAAATCTAAATGGACAGAAGAAGCTCAGCGCGTCTTTGAAGATCTTAAATGGACACTTTTGACATCTCATGTTGTCATGTCGCCAAAAGAGAAAGAGCCTTTATTACTTTACATTGCTGCCACAAATCAGGTGGTTAGCACGGTCTTGGTCGTGGAGCGATCCGAAGAAGGGAAAACCCATGGTGTGTAGAGGCCAGTCTGTTGGAGATATGCCCTAGAGGTAATAATAAATGTAGTTATTATTATATATCTTTGTGTTTATGATAAATGTTTACATTCATGCTATAATAGTATTAACAAGGAAACCATTAATACTTGTGTGATTTGTAAACTTAATTTGAAGTCCCTAGTATGGCCTCTATACTTCACTAGCTTGTTGGTTGATTGATGATGTGGTTTCTTTGTCATGAACATTGAGATGTTATCAACAACAAGATCATATCGTTAGGAGAATGATATGGTGGACATACTCCTATAGACAAGCGTAGCATAAAGATCAAGTCATTTCAATAGTTCAATTGCTATATGCTTTCTGATACATAGTAACCTAATTCCTTCGACCATGAGATCATGCATATTGCCTTTACTGGATGGATGCTTTGATGTCATCAAACACCACACCGTAACAGGGTGGCTATAAAAGTGGCATTGGGTGTTCGGAAAGTATTGGTTGAAACACATGGATCAAGAGTGGGATTTGTCCATCCACATGACGGATAGATATTCTCTGGGCCCTCTCGGTGAAATGTCATCCAATTAGCTTGCAAGCATGTGACTTGGTCACAAGGGATCACATATCACGGGAACGAGAAAAGAGTACTTATCAGTAACGAGGTTGAACTAGGTATGCAGAGATACCGACGATCATGACCTCGGATAAGTAACATATCGTGAGACAAAGGGAAATTGGTATCGTATGTAAGTGGTTCATTCGATCGCAAAGTAATCGTAGAAATATGTGGGAGCCATATGAATTTCCAGATTCCTCTATTGGTTATTGTTCGGAGAAGTGTCTCGATCATGTCCGCATAATTCACGAACCGTAGGGAGACACACTTAAGGATTCGACGTTGTTTGAGTAGTTATGGTATTATGAGAAAGAGACCGAATGTTGTTCGGAGTCTCGGATGGGATCCGGGATATCACGAGGTGATCCGGAATGGTCCGGAGAATAAGATTCATATAAGGAAAGTCCCATTTCGGAGTTGGGGAATGGTTCCGGTGTTTTCATCGGGAACATTCTAGAAGGTCCCGGAATGTCCGGCACTCCGGGGGGGAAGGGGTACATGAATGTGTCATTGCAAGTTGGAATGATTGCATCATGTACTAGGTGTTCTCGCTGTCCAAAATAAAGGGTTTATTTAATTCCTAAATTGGAAAAGTCAAACGGCTAATTTGAAAGTCAAACTGCCAATTTTGGGAAGTGGGAAAAGAGGAGGATTGGTGGAGGCCGAATTGGGGGAGGACTCCTCCCTTGGCCGGCGCCCCACCAAGCCGACTTGGGGAGGGACTCTCCTCCCCATGGCGCAGCCAGCCCTCCCACCTATATAAGGAGGGGCAGGGCTCCCCTCCTAGTACACACAAGTTCCTATCCTCTAAACTAGAAACTAGACCTAGACCCCGGTTTAGAGCTGTTTCGGTTTAGAGCCTTCTAATTGGTTTAGAGCCCTCTAATTGGTGTGTCTAATTACTAGACCACTAATAGCCTCTCTCATAAACTCCACCATACTCGCACCGGCTTAAGGCGAAGCCCTGCGGGATCTCCCCTCTACCTCCGGTACCACGCCGTTGTGCTGCCGGAATCGCGAGGAGAGTGCTACAACCTCCGCTGCCTGCTGGAACAAGGGAGAGGAAGGTCTTCGTCGAGTACCGAACGTGTGACCGACTGCGGGAGCGCTGCGGGAACGTGGCGCCGGAAGGATCGTCTACGCGATCTTGAGATCGGAAAGAGTACGACTACATCACCCACGAGAATCTGCTCTCGTTAAACACTTTGGAATCTTCGAGGGTGAGTTATTCCATCGACTCGTTGCTACAATCTAGTAGATAGATCTTGGCTTGTTTGTTTGTATGCGATAGAAAATTTTTGTTTTCCATGCTACGAACCCCTACAGTGGTATCAGAGCCGTGTCTATATGTAGATCTGTTGCACGAGTAGAACACAATGGTCATTGTGGGCGTTGATGCTTTTATTGTAGATTGCTTTTTGTGTACTTTGCATCTTGCGGTATGTTGGGATGAAGCGGCCCGGGCTAACCTTACATGACATCGTTCATGAGACTTGCTCCACGCTTGACATGCAACTCGTTTTGCATAAGTGGCTTTGCGGGTGCCTGTTTCTCCTAGCATAGTAAAGATCCAATTTACAACGGGTGATCAACAATGCTAGTATCAATGTTGTGGTTCTTGTTCGTAAGTTAGAACGACACTTATGGAAAGCCCCAAACCACGTAAAATATGCAAAGAAAGTAGAAGCGTCTAACTTTGTTTTGCAGGGGTGTGCAGTGATGTGATATGGCCATGATTGTGATTATATTTGATGTATGCAATGATCCTTATTGTAAGTTGGCAACCGGCAGGAGCCATATGGTTGTCTTTAATTTCTGTTAAGGCCTGCGTGTCTATTCAAAATAGTTGTAATAGTTGAAGTTGGCGGACGACAACCATGAAGAAGCGTCATTGACCTTGATGCTATGCCGGTGATGATGGAGATCATGTTCGTGCTTGAAGATGGAGATCGGAAGCACAAAGAAGAAAGGCCATATCATATCACATATTATGAATTGCATGTGATGTTAATCCTTTATGCATCTTGTATTGCTTAGTAGACGACGGTAGCATTATAAGATGATCCCTCATGCACATAAATTTCAAGTTCTAAAAGTGTTCACCCTTAGTATGCACCGTTGCCAAAGCTTGCTGCTTCGAAGCACCACGTGATGATCGGGTGTCTTTGATTCCGCGGGTGACTACAACGTAAGCAAGCCAGATTTGCTTATGCGGAAGCTAAGGTTTGTCTTGACGAGCCTAGCATGTACAGACATGGCCTCAGGAACACGGATCGCCGAAAGGTAAAGCATGAATCATATAGTAGATATGATGAACATGAAGATTGTTCGCCATTGAAACTATATCAACTCTCGTGATGATCGGTGTTGATGTAGTGGATTTGGTTCGTGTGATCACTAAAACAATGTGAGGGATGTTGTTTTGAGTGGGAGTTCACCTAGTTTAATTTCATTAATTAATTTGAGCTCAATTTGTCATAAACTTAGTCTAAACTATTGCAAATATGTTGTAGATCAATGGCAGCCCCTACCATCAATTTTAATGCGTTCCTAGAGAAAGAAAAGTTGAAAAACAATGGAAGCAACTTCGCGGATTGGTTCCGCAATTTGAGGATTGTCCTCACAGCTGGTAATTTGACCTATGTGCTGGATGCACCGCTAGGTGACCCACCTGCAGCTGATGCTACCGATGAAGTAAAGAATGTTTACCTCGCTCGGAAGAATCAGTACTCCATAGTTCAGTGTGCTATCTTGTATGGTTTAGAATCGGAGCTTCAGAAAAGGTTTGAAGAGTCAGATCCATATGATATTGTCGAGGATCTCAAATTAATCTTTGAGACTCATGCGGCAATTGAAAGTTATGAAGCTTCTGAAAAGTTCTTTAACTGCAAGATGGAAGAGGGTAGCTCCGTCAGTGAGCATGTGCTTAAAATGTCTGGGCACGCAAATAAACTTCAAAGTTTGGGTATAGTGATTCCTAATACTTTGGGAGTTTACCGCATCCTCCAATCACTACCACCAAGTTACAAGAACTTTGTGATGAACTACAACATGCAGAACATGAACAAAGAGTTGCCAGAACTATTTGCTATGTTAAAATCTGCAGAAGTGGAGATCAAGAAAGAGCACCAAGTGTTGATGGTCAATAAGACCACCAAATTCAAGAAAGGCAAGTCTAAGCAGAAGGGACACTTCAAGAAGGGTGGTAAGAAAGTTACCACGCCGACGAAGAGGACCAAGGCTGGACCCAAGCCTGATACTGAGTGCTTTTACTGCAAGGGAGAAGGTCACTGGAAGCGGAATTGCCCAAGGTACTTGGCGGATTTGAAGAACGGCAACATCAAGAAGAAAGGTATATCTGATATACATGTTATTGATGTGTATCTCACTAGTACTCGTAGTAGTGCCTGGGTATTTGATACTGGTTCGGTTGCTCATATTTGTAACTCGAAACAGGAGCTGCAGAATAAACGGAAGCTAGTGAAGAACGAGGTGACGATGCGCGTGGGAAACGGATCAAAGGTTGATGTGATCGCGGTCGGCACACTACCTCTTCATCTACCATCGGGATTAGTTTTATACTTAAATAATTGTTATTTGGTGCCTGCGTTGAGCATGAACATTATATCGGGATCTTGTTTATTGCGAGACGGTTACTTGTTTAAATCCGAGAATAATGGTTGTTCGATTTATATGAGTAATATGTTTTATGCACATGCACCTTTGATAGATGGTCTATTCATATTGAATCTCGATAGTAGAAATACACATATTAATAACATTGAGGCTAAACGTTTGAAATCAAGCGATAATTTGACCTATATGTGGCACTGTCGTCTTGGTCACATTGGAGTGAAGCGTATGAAGAAACTCCATTCCGATGGACTTCTTGAATCACTTGATTTTGAATCACTTGAAAGATGCGAAGCATGTCTGATGGGTAAAATGACTAAGACTCCATTTTCTGGTATGATGGAGCGAGCTACAGACTTATTGGAAATCATACATACCGATGTGTGTGGTCCAATGAGTGTAGCATCGCGCAGTGGTTATCGTTATGTTCTTACCTTCACGGATGACTTGAGTAGATATGGGTATATCTATTTTATGAAACATAAGTCCGAAACTTTCGAGAAGTTTAAGGAGTTTCAAAGTGAGGTAGAGAATCAACGTAACAAGAAGATTAAATTTCTACGTTCTGATCGTGGAGGTGAATATCTAAGTTACGAGTTTGGCGAGCATTTGAAGAAATGTGGAATACTTTCGCAGTTGACACCGCCGGGAACACCACAGCGTAATGGTGTGTCTGAACGTCGTAATCGAACTCTCTTAGATATGGTTCGTTCTATGATGTCACTTACAAATTTACCGCTATCATTTTGGGGTTATGCATTAGAAACAGCCGCATTCACTTTAAATAGGGCACCGTCTAAATCCGTTGAAACGACACCGTATGAATTATGGTTTGGGAAGAAACCTAAATTGTCGTTCCTTAAAGTTTGGGGATGCGAAGCCTATGTAAAGAAGTTACAGCCGGACAAGCTTGAACCCAAAGCGGAAAAATGCGTCTTCATAGGATACCCGAAGGAAACTGTTGGGTATACCTTCTATCATAGATCCGAAGGCAAAATCTTCGTTGCTAAGAATGGATCCTTTCTAGAGAAGGAATTTCTCTCGAAAGAAGTGACTGGAAGGAAAGTAGAACTCGACGAGGTTGTCGAACCTTCTCTCGAAATTGCGAGTAGCGCAGCACCGGAAGAAGTTCCTGTGGTGCCTGCACCAATAAGAGAGGAAGCTAATGATGATGATCATGAAACTTCGGTTGAAGTTGCTACAGAGCCTCGGAGGTCAACGAGAACTCATACCACTCCAGATTGGTATGATTCCGTTATGAATGTCATGTTGGTGGACAACACCGATGACCCCGAGACATATGAGGAAGCGATGATGAGCCCAGATTCCAATAAATGGCAAGAAGCCATGAAATCCGAGATTGGATCCATGTACGAAAACCAAGTATGGACTTTGGTGGACTTACCGGATGGCCGGAAGGCTGTCGAGAACAAATGGATTTTCAAGAAGAAAACAGATGCTGATGGTAATGTTACTGTCTATAAAGCTCGACTTGTCGCAAAAGGGTTTCGACAAATTCAAGGAGTTGACTACGATGAGACTTTCTCACCAGTAGCGAAGCTAAAGTCTGTGAGGATTATGTTAGCAATCGCTGCATATTATGATTATGAGATATGGCAGATGGATGTCAAAACAGCATTCCTCAATGGAGACATTGATGAAGAGTTGTATATGATGCAACCCAAAGGTTTTGTCGATCCTAAAGATGCTAACAAGGTGTGCAAGCTTCAACGGTCCATCTATGGATTGAAGCAAGCATCCCGAAGTTGGAATCAACGTTTTGATAAGGTAATCAAAAGTTTTGGTTTTATACAAACTTATGGAGAAGCTTGTATTTACAAGAAAGTGAGTGGGAGCTCTGTAGCATTCTTAATACTGTATGTGGATGACATATTGTTGATTGGGAATGATGTAGACCTTCTTAATAGTGTCAAAGAGTATTTGAATAATAGTTTTTCAATGAAGGATCTTGGCGAAGCAGCTTACATATTAGGCATAAAGATTTATAGAGATAGATCGAAACGCCAAATATCATTGTCACAAAGTACATATTTGGACAAAGTTCTAAAGAGGTTTGGAATGGAAGATAGCAAGAAAGGGTTCTTGCCCATGTTGCCCAATATGACCTTGAGTAAAACTCAAAGTCCGACATCGGCAGAAGATAGAGAAAAGATGAGTAAGACTCCCTATGCCTCAGCCATAGGATCTCTAATGTATGCCATGCTATGTACTAGACCCGACATCGCATATGCTGTTAGTCTAACTAGCAGATATCAAAGTGATCCAGGAGTGGATCATTGGACAGCGGTCAAAAACATCCTTAAGTACTTGAGAAGAACTAAGGATATGGTTCTTTCTTATGGAGGTGATGAACAGCTCGTTGTTAATGGTTACACCGATGCTAGTTGGAACACCGATCCGGATGATTCTAAATCACAATCTGGATACGTATTTATTTTGAATGGTGCAGCAGTTAGCTGGAGGAGTGCAAAGCAAAGCGTTGTGGCGAGATCTTCAACTGAATCGGAATACATGGCTGCTTCGGAGGCTTCACAAGAAGCGATATGGATGAAAGAGTTCATTACAGAGCTGGGTGTGGTTCCTAGTGCGCTGGACCCAATGTCTATCTACTGTGATAACATGGGCGCCATAGCCAATGCGCAAGAACCAAGGTCACACAAGAAGCTGAAGCATATCAAGCTGCGTTTTCACGCTATTCGAGAACATATCCAGGATGGGGATATAAAGATTTGCAAAGTACACACAGATCTGAATGTGGCGGATCCGTTGACTAAACCTCTCCCGAGGGCAAAACATGACCAACACCAAACTGCCATGGGTGTTCGGTATATTACCATGTAATCTAGATTAGATGACTCTAGTGCAAGTGGGAGACTGTTGGAGATATGCCCTAGAGGTAATAATAAATGTAGTTATTATTATATATCTTTGTGTTTATGATAAATGTTTACATTCATGCTATAATAGTATTAACAAGGAAACCATTAATACTTGTGTGATTTGTAAACTTAATTTGAAGTCCCTAGTATGGCCTCTATACTTCACTAGCTTGTTGGTTGATTGATGATGTGGTTTCTTTGTCATGAACATTGAGATGTTATCAACAACAAGATCATATCGTTAGGAGAATGATATGGTGGACATACTCCTATAGACAAGCGTAGCATAAAGATCAAGTCATTTCAATAGTTCAATTGCTATATGCTTTCTGATACATAGTAACCTAATTCCTTCGACCATGAGATCATGCATATTGCCTTTACTGGATGGATGCTTTGATGTCATCAAACACCACACCGTAACAGGGTGGCTATAAAAGTGGCATTGGGTGTTCGGAAAGTATTGGTTGAAACACATGGATCAAGAGTGGGATTTGTCCATCCACATGACGGATAGATATTCTCTGGGCCCTCTCGGTGAAATGTCATCCAATTAGCTTGCAAGCATGTGACTTGGTCACAAGGGATCACATATCACGGGAACGAGAAAAGAGTACTTATCAGTAACGAGGTTGAACTAGGTATGCAGAGATACCGACGATCATGACCTCGGATAAGTAACATATCGTGAGACAAAGGGAAATTGGTATCGTATGTAAGTGGTTCATTCGATCGCAAAGTAATCGTAGAAATATGTGGGAGCCATATGAATTTCCAGATTCCTCTATTGGTTATTGTTCGGAGAAGTGTCTCGATCATGTCCGCATAATTCACGAACCGTAGGGAGACACACTTAAGGATTCGACGTTGTTTGAGTAGTTATGGTATTATGAGAAAGAGACCGAATGTTGTTCGGAGTCTCGGATGGGATCCGGGATATCACGAGGTGATCCGGAATGGTCCGGAGAATAAGATTCATATAAGGAAAGTCCCATTTCGGAGTTGGGGAATGGTTCCGGTGTTTTCATCGGGAACATTCTAGAAGGTCCCGGAATGTCCGGCACTCCGGGGGGGAAGGGGTACATGAATGTGTCATTGCAAGTTGGAATGATTGCATCATGTACTAGGTGTTCTCGCTGTCCAAAATAAAGGGTTTATTTAATTCCTAAATTGGAAAAGTCAAACGGCTAATTTGAAAGTCAAACTGCCAATTTTGGGAAGTGGGAAAAGAGGAGGATTGGTGGAGGCCGAATTGGGGGAGGACTCCTCCCTTGGCCGGCGCCCCACCAAGCCGACTTGGGGAGGGACTCTCCTCCCCATGGCGCAGCCAGCCCTCCCACCTATATAAGGAGGGGCAGGGCTCCCCTCCTAGTACACACAAGTTCCTATCCTCTAAACTAGAAACTAGACCTAGACCCCGGTTTAGAGCTGTTTCGGTTTAGAGCCTTCTAATTGGTTTAGAGCCCTCTAATTGGTGTGTCTAATTACTAGACCACTAATAGCCTCTCTCATAAACTCCACCATACTCGCACCGGCTTAAGGCGAAGCCCTGCGGGATCTCCCCTCTACCTCCGGTACCACGCCGTTGTGCTGCCGGAATCGCGAGGAGAGTGCTACAACCTCCGCTGCCTGCTGGAACAAGGGAGAGGAAGGTCTTCGTCGAGTACCGAACGTGTGACCGACTGCGGGAGCGCTGCGGGAACGTGGCGCCGGAAGGATCGTCTACGCGATCTTGAGATCGGAAAGAGTACGACTACATCACCCACGAGAATCTGCTCTCGTTAAACACTTTGGAATCTTCGAGGGTGAGTTATTCCATCGACTCGTTGCTACAATCTAGTAGATAGATCTTGGCTTGTTTGTTTGTATGCGATAGAAAATTTTTGTTTTCCATGCTACGAACCCCTACACAGTCTACTTCCTGAGCGAGGTCTTATCGCCATCCAAACAAAGGTACCCACATTACCAAAAACTAGCATATGGGGTATTTATGACACCACGAAAACTACACCATTATTTTTCGGAACATCCAATCATAGTGGTCAATGAAGCACCTTTATCAAACATACTAAACAATCCAGAAGCAACTGGACGCGTCTCTCTATGGGGAATTGAATTATCCCCTCGAGACATCATGTATGAGAAGCGCAAGGCGATCAAGTCACAAGTTTTGCCAGATTTCATCACAGAATGGACAGAGTTGTAATGTGCGGGCCACCTGACCTTTCTAGCGCCTGGACAATGTACTTCGACGGATCAAAAAGAACGGAAGGAGCAGGAGAAGGAGTCGTGCTAGTATCACCACAAGGAGAAAAATTGCGCTATATACTTCGGATGAGCTTTGCAAATGCATCCAATAATGAAGTTGAATACGAGGCCTTGTTACACGGCATGCGAATGGCTAAAGCTTGCAGTGCGACTTGCCTCAAATTTTTTGGATATTCCAATCTTGTGGCACAGCAAGCAATGAACAAGTGCGACGTCGTTAGCGACAATATGGTTGCCTATCGTGATCTATATGGCGTTATTGAAGCACAATTTGATGGATGCGAAGTATCGCACATATGGAGAGCAAGCAATGAAGAAGCCAACAATTTAGCAAACATTGGATCCTTATGCCTACCAATTCCACTTGGGGTTTTCTGGGAAGAGATAACATAGTGATCGATCAAAGCTAAAAGAGTCTCCGAGGTCGTAGCACCAAAAATAGGAAAAAAGAGACATCTGCAAAAAGACTCGGGGGCTCCAAGGGCGACCAAGAATATGGAAGAGGCCATCGAAGAAGAAGAACAAGAAATTGAAGAGGTTATGCTAATTGAACCTACCTAGATGCAGCCATATGTAACATATATGACTAAGGGCAAACTACCCGGAGATATGATAGAAGCTTGCGAATCACCCGACGATCAAAGGCCTTCAGAATAATCAAAGGGGAGCTGTATAAGAGAAGTATCTCAGGTGTGTTGCAGCGTTGCGTGACACCCGAAGAAGAAAAAACCATACTCAAAGATATACATGAAGGAGTTTGTGGTCATCATGCTAGCAGTCGGGCAATTGCTGCCAAAGCATTTAGAGCAGGATTTTGCTGGCTTACCGCAGTTCAAGATGCAAAAGATATCGTCAGAACATGTGAAGCATGTCAATGATTTGCAACAAAGCCTGGAGCACCCGCCGCTGAGTTGAATCCTATACCTTTGGCTTTGCCTTTTGCTCAGTAGGGACTCGATACGGTGGGAAAACTTCACAAATCATCGCCAGGAGGACACGTCTTTCTGCTAGTAGCAGTTGACAAATTTACTAAATGGATTGAAGCAATGCATGTCACCACCCAAGACGTAACTTTGGCTGTGAATTTTATTAAATCTATAGTATTTCGGTTTGGCGTACCAGACAGCATCATCACAGACAATGGGACCAACTTCACTTCCAATGAGTTCAAGGAGTACTGCCAGGAGATGGGTATCAAAGTAAGTTACGCTTCAGTAGCTCACCCGCAAACAAATGGACAGGTAGAAAAAGGCAATGGACTAGTTACTGCTAGACTCAAGAAAAGACTACTAGCACCGCTTGATAGAGCAAAAGGAGCATGGGTTGATGAATTGACATCTCTTTTATGGAGTTTACGTACAACTCCAAATAATTCAACACAAGAGACACCTTTCTTTTTGGTCCACGGTGTAGAAGCCGTGCTTCCTGTTGAGGTGTCACATGAATACCCAAGAGTAGCTGCATATGATGAAGAGGAATCAAGAGAAGCAATTGAAGATGATCTGGATGCACTTGATGAAGCTCGAGATGAAACCCTACAAAGAGCAACTATGTACTAGAAAAACTTGCGCAATTACCATAGCAGAAGATTGCGGCCTAGGTCCTTCGCAGTAGGGGACCTAGTTCTTCGCATCAAGGAAGATGGCCACAAGAAGTTAGAATCGCCATGGGAAGGACCATACATCGTCACAAAAGTTATTCCCGGAGGAGCATATCGACTATAAGACAAGAAGACTGGAGTAAATTACTCAAATCCATGGAACGTAGCACAGCTACGACTCTTTTACGCATAAGATTACTTACAATATGATAAGAGTTACAATTCGGCTTCTTAAGCCAGCATATCCAGGCCAACGACTAGATGCCATCCACCCAAAAATAATGTATCATCGGTTTTTGCCTTATGTATAAAGAGATAAGTTTTTCGTACCTTAAGCTCTCTATTATTGTTCAAAAGATCTATATTTTCCATTAAGCTAACAACAACTATGAGCCTATGTCCAGATACAGGCATCCGAACATAGCCTCGGGGGCTACTCCCATCAGGAGTGCTGATGCGCACCCGATAGAAATCCAATTGTGTATAAAACAAAAATATTCATGATTGAAAACACCTTTGACTTTTACATCAATGTATCCTCAAAAAGGTATCTTCAAAAGAAAGATTACTCCCATCGGGAGCCAGTATAAAGCATTAAAACTATTTGATAAATCAGCCCAGCAGGGCAACCGCCAAAAAAGCCAAAAATCTCAGATTGCGCTCAAACATGATAAAAATATGAATGCCGTGTTTAGAAACATGAAGGTAAGACTCCAGGATTCGTCCTGTGTGTCCTGGTAATCGCACAAGAATGCGCTCTGCCAGAAAAATATCTGTATCAATGATATGATGAAAAATCCCGATGGGCACGTTGGGTACCCGATAAAATAAGAAGCTAGAATTTAGTATTCGGTAAGACCTCAGCGGCCCGAACTGAATTACGCTAGTAGCAAATTCCGGATTCGAGCCTGGGGACTTGAATTTGATCTAGGACAACCTTGTTTTTGCTCAGGAGCAATTAACTAATTCCCGATCCGTCGGAAGCATCAGACTCATTGTACCAAATCCCTACAAAACACAAAAAGTGATAAAAATAAAGGAAAAGAAATTTTGAGACTCAACCTGAAACTACGGTTCAAGTAGAGTCTCAGGGGATACTGACATAGATATGATTACTCGGATGCTGGAGATTTGTTGCCCTATGCTGGGTAAAAGGCTTACGGCCCATGAAGATTTCAGATGATATCCCAAGAAAGCAACCGACAAAGACTTTGAATGTATTAGGAAAGAGTCTCTGAACTAACAATGTATTGGTATTGTAATCACGCGTCTATACAACCTATCCGCTTACAGCTTTGAGACCCGACCTATTATATATAGGACGGGAGAAGCCTAAGTGAGGGTACCGAAATCTAGAGGACAACTTGTAATAATGCGATTTCC
This sequence comes from Avena sativa, assembly GCA_916181665.1. NCBI lineage: Eukaryota > Viridiplantae > Streptophyta > Magnoliopsida > Poales > Poaceae > Avena > Avena sativa. Next base: position 532,112,365 of record OV702289.1, on the reverse strand, counting down.
CCAATATTCGGGCAACTTTGACTTCATTGTTTTCCTCACATCCGACGAAATCCCCAGCGTTCTATTTTCCATGAAACCCTAAGTCCATCACCATGGGCATTGCCGAGGTTACCCCTCGTCAATTGCCATGATGTTGACTGCCTCCATGTCTGAGTAGATCTTCAGTTCTTGGGGAGATGGAGAAACCCTAGTATGAGATTGAAATAAGATAAAGTCTATTATGATATTCATCGTTGTGACCATGTGTTAGATTCTCTACATCTTTAAGTTGAGAGAAGTCGACCTCTCAATATTTGCCTCTCGTGGGGACTTGATGGAGGGAACTACTAGTTGGTAGACGGAGGCGTGCTAGCACTTACAGTGACTACACAGCTATTGGCACCCCTTATGTTATGAGGATGATGTGAGCAGCGGTTGCTGCCTAATTGTCCAAATACGGAGTTCCTCCCACACATACATAGTTGAGAATGTTCATGATAATAATATTTATCTTAGATCCTCATAATACTAGTGGTGTATCCGCTACTCCCTGATAACGCTTTTTCCCTATTGCAGTTCCAATCTTTCTTACATACACGATACTTACTTTCTATATTAAGTTATTTTGCTTTACTTTATTATTGCTCTTATACCTAAAACCCAAAAACACCCTTTTACACAATACTCGCATTTTATCTTGTTACTTAGAACTTAATCTAGCATTTATATCGTAATATTTATTTCAAGAGTTATTAGACTTCAGACTCCTACTCCCTGTGGGATCGATGTCTTTATTTCGAAACTAGCTACAAACGATATGTGCACTTGCAGTCATCATCACCTCACTCATGAAGACGACATAGCTCTGGTGATGCTCCCAATAGTCATTCCGGTCCTAGACCATGTAGCTCTAATGGTGCTCCCAATACTCATTTCGGCCTCCTTGGCTGGCATTATTGTTGTCATTGCCCTGTTATGCCACCTGGTTTACAGCTTCTCTCATGTCCAGGTTATCATACCTTGGCGGTGCCATCAGTGTCTGAGTGTTTGCTCCTATGAGTGGTGGTGGGGGTGGTGGAGGTGGTAAACTCATTTCTTCCTTTCTAGCACGCTGGAACCAGCTGCATTGCCTAGTTGTGTGATTTGCTAGCTTACACGGATTTAGCATATGAAAACTACACGGCTGATCCAGCATCATCTCATAAGTGTATTTCAGCCTTTGCTGCAACTTCTCATTTTGCTCTCCCCATTGTTTATTGCCATCACTTTTCTGTGTCCACTGCTGGCCACTATTCTTCTTGCGCTAGCCATTGCGAGCACTAGGTTGATCCTGGTTCACTGCCGCCACTTGGTTTGACCCATACCGGTAATCCGCCCTATCATCTCTTCTCTTGCCACAAAAATTTGGTCGCCTAGAAGATCCGACTCCATCATGCGAATGATATTCCCTGTTCGGCTCACCCGACATAAGCAAGGGTTCCGTCAGATCTCCCAGAGCATACATATCTGCTATCTTGATAGTCTTGGCCAAAGTTGCCGGCATATAGCTCTTTAACCTTTGGCATAGCACACTTCCATATAGGCATCCCTGAGCAAACCAAGCTATGGCTTGCGATTCAACAACTCCTTCGCAAGAATTGTGCATTGTACTCCATCTTGTCAAGAAATCTCTATCATTTTCATTATACCTCTGCTTGCACATGGAGAGCTGCTAAGGGCGATTCGGCCTCTTATACATGCTAGTGAAGTTACTCGCAAAGGCTTCCTCAAAATCTAGCCAACAGTTTATGCTTCTCTCTGGCAAATTATTTAGCCAGACTCTTGCAGGACATAGCATACCGCCCACCTACAAATTCCTTGTGCGACATGCACCGCAGTAACATAGTCAATCAACCAATCCTCCGGCTTGGTGCTGCCGTCATATGTTTTTGCACTGGAGCTAACTGGAAGTTCGGTACTGGAAGCTCTCTCATAATCCTAGGTCCAAAACATGCTAGACCCAGAGGACCTTGCTATTCCATCATTTCTGACATTTGTATCCTATCCATTTTTAACCGAGCATCATCTGGATGCAAATTCCGATTCCCCAGCCGGGACCCAATGGATTTCACATCATTTGGTACTCTAGCCTCTAGTATCCGACATTGACCATAGTCGAGTAACCATCATTATACCGGTTCGCCATTGGGTTACCACCTTGATGCTGAACAAGTTGTCATGCATTGTTGCTATCGAGGTGGGTTTGGTGCCGGATTCTGAGAATGCTATTGTTGTTGCCCACCGCCAGCCGAGTTATGGCCATGACGGTTCTCGTTATTCTGACCGGTATTGTCATGCCTGACATTTCCTTGACCGACATCACCCTGACCGCGATTACCCTAGCCAGCATTTCCATGACCGGCATTACCTTGCCCGATGTTACCTTGGTCGGCATTACCTTTCCTGGCAACATTTGGGTCATAAGCCACTAACTGCTTGTTCTTTTTGCTGGAATTTACACTTCCTTCTCTCCTAGAAACTACATGAGGAGATGATGCCGCTTGGCCGACAGACTTAACCCCGTCGTGCCTAGCCAAATGAACGACCTAGGAACCGCTAGCACCACCCGAGTTTGCCTTGAGGAATGCCTCATTCTACCGGTTTCCGATACACACTAACTCATTTACCCACTCTTGTTGCCTGCGTCGGGCTTCACCAGATAAGCCTTGTATCTCAGTTGGTGATTCCTCCGCAGCCCTAAGGTTCTTAGCCCGCATACTGTATTTCGGCATACCTGCTCACATTTGACTAACTGATGCACCAGACTTGGATCTATCATACCTAGCTATCTCAGCATTGAGGTTCTTACCTCGGTTCCTCACACCATCTAATTGACTCGGGCTTGCTACAGGAAACCCATGTGCCTTGTTGTACTCACGGAGGGTCATATTCATTTCCTCCCGTGCACGAGCCACCTGCATAGCTCCCTAGAGAGCACTCTGTTGGTTTTTCTCCAACTCGTCATGTGCGTGAGCCGGACTACGGGGGCAACTAGCACAGCCATCTTCTCAACGGCTGCCTGAAGGATATTCTCTGGTTTCTCCAGCGGAGGATCCCTGGATCTGGGAGCCTTGGTGGTTGTTTCCACCTCCTCAATAGGATCTTTGCCAGCATCGGCCCCAGGCACGGTCATCATCACCTCTACGCAGCTAGCGGGGCGATCGGTACACCAGCCATGAACTACACCACCCTCTGTGGGAATCTACAGGAGATGTCGACGATGACGTAGACCTTATGCATGCCGAAGCTGACAAACTTGTCGTTGCGCAGGAGAGGCATGTTGCCAAAGTTGCCGAGGTTGTTGCTGATGAAATCCAGCGAGCTAAATCTCTGGACAAGGCCATAGACAACCTGCTCGCCAGAGGTGATGATGCTTCCCGTCCAGATGAAGACCCCGACCAGCATTGCTGCCTGCCCCACGGTGGGCGCCTGATGCTCCAAAATTAGCCATCTTCCACCATGTTTAAACATTGTTTTTGGTCAAGCAATTGACAAGAAATTCTCAATCCTTGCCACTAATGACTAATAATTGCAAAGATATGCAAAACCTTTCTTTGAATTGTGTTGTGCAAGAAATCACGGTTTTTAATGCAAAATCAAGAGTCATAATGAAGGTTTTTGAGGAAGTCTACACGACCAAGTAATTGGGAAGCCATTCCTAAGCATTAGCACGCTTAACGACCACTAGTACGGGCAGATCCCGCCCGTACTATCCGCCCATACTAGCTGGCGTTGGCGTTGTCTCATCAAACCCTACGACTTTCGTGAAGACGCCTATATATTTTAGGCTCCAGCCGCCGGCCAGAAAGCCGCCATTCTCAGATTACATCACAACACCACCAAAGGAGATCCACGCCAGCGTTCATCATTTCCATCATCCATCCCCTCCACTATCCATAGTCATTGCTTTGTACTTTAGATCTCCTTGTGATTTGGCGACCATTGTAAGAATATTTGATTTCAATCTAAGTATTTGTATGATGTTTTCTATCTCCGATCTATTTGTTATGAGTTAGTAGTCCTCACGGGATGCGGGTTGGGGAGAAACCTCGCAGCAATTATGTGCATATAATTCATGGGAGTATTGTATTTTGTTTGCAATTGAGATTTGTATCTTTTGTTTCTTTGTCTCTTGTCTCGATATGTGGACTTGTAGGTACCCAAGATCCCATAGATTTATAAAGGCTTGAGGTGAGATACTTGGCTAGTAGCGATCTCATAGGAATCCTAGTGACGGAAAGGGTAGTACAGTCTTCACTTAGCGACCCATTCGGGATCATAACAACATCGCCACTTAAAGCTTTGATCTGTGTTTTACACATAATAATCGTTTGTAGCCCGTTGCTTTGGTGTGCACTCCGTTGGACTAAAAGACTATTGCTATGCCCACTGCATCACGGGGGCTCTAGTATATTAGGATGCGTTACCCACAAGAGATTATCTCCGTTCAAACATTACACATGACTAAGCTTATTATTATCTTTTATCCCATATGATGTGCAGCTGCAGGTGGATCTTCAACACTGTCCTATCTCCATCCATTGATTCAACCTGTTATAAAAGTAAACTAGATTGGTTTGGTAAACTAAGGTAAAACAAACAAACAAAGTCTTGTAGACGTGTCCTTTTTATTTCCTTTTAGCATTGCTTTCCAAGGTTCGATTAAACCTAGGTCTTCTAGGGAAAATGCTATTATACTACATCCGTGAATCTGGATCCAAGGTATCAACCCTTTTTCTGGTGTTGTTGCCGGGGAAGCAATTTCGCTATCCTGGTGAGGTCACTAGAGACCTTGTTTTTAGTTTTATTATTAGTATGTAGTTTATTTCTTGTTATTAGTTTACTTTCTTTTTATCTATTTGAAAACCCAAAAAATAGTTACTTGTTATTTGTTTTCGTTACTTAAAAATTACCAAAAATATAAGAGCCATGGCTCAAAAGAAATTAGGGAAGTATGCTACTCCCACTGATGATTTTATTCATGCACCTATCACTCAGCCCGATGTTGATGCGGAAACATATGAAATAAATCCTAACCTTTTAAGTTTGGTTCAATAAAACCTATTTGGGGGCTCATCTGCTGAAGGTTCGGGATTGCACTTAAACACTTTCACTGAAATTTGCGACATGATGCGTATTAAAGATGTAGATCCAAATGTTGTTAAATTAAGTTTGTTTCCTTTCTCTCTTAGAAGAAAGGCTAAGGATTGGTTGCTAGCTCTACCAAAGGGCACTATTAAATCTTGGGAGGAATGTACTAATTTGTTTATGACTAAATTTTTTCCCTAGCTAAAACTATATAGCTAAGATCCAACATAACAAGCTTTAGACAAGAAGACTATGAGCAGCTAGCGCTTGCGTGGGAAAGAATGAAAGAAGCCATAATGAACTGTCCTAGTCATGGGATGGAAGAATGGCTTATATTCTATTTGTTTAATAATGGTCTTAACCCAATGTCTAAGTCTGTGCTAGATACTACAGCAAGAGGAACAATCATGGGAACGCAAGTGAGTGTTGCAAAGAAATTACTTGGTGATATGCAAAATAATCATGCCCAATGGCATGTGGAAAGAACCTCGAAGAGAGTAAGTTTAATTACCAAGGTAAATAATGAAGAGCTTACATCTAAGGTAGACGAGCTGCTTATCATAGTAAAAGGTAAAGAAGATACCCAATTGAATGCTATCGCTACCAATATTAATGATGTCAATTTTATATCTCACACTCCTTTTAATCCTCCATGGAAAAATCATTATGCTTCTAATGTTCAAAAACATTATCCTAATCCTGCAGGAGCTCCTTACAACAATTATGATAATACTAATGGAGCAAATCATGGCAATCTCTCGTTTGAGCAAACTGTTAGAATCTTTATACAAGATCAAACTAAGCAAAATAACATGCTTATTAAAATCACGGAGAACCATGAAATTGTATAGGAAAATTATCTAACCAGACCGTTGCAATTAGAAATGATGTACATGCTCTACAGGAAAGGACAAAGAACGTGGAGGCTCAGCTGGATAAAGTAGATGAGAGCCAATCTCTCATACTAGCAAAGTTTGCTAGAAAACCCGAGCCAAATCCGGTAGAAGACCTCAAGATGATGAGGGTGGTAACAAATGAAGAGAAATGTGAAGAGCTGGATTATAGCAACGCGCCGACACCAGAATATACCATGGAAGATCTACTAAAGATGATCACCGTGAAGAACCCCAACATAGAACAAGGTAATGATGCTATGTACCAACAATTTATACAACAAGTAGCATCTAAAATTCGCGAGTTAGAGATGGATTATAAAAGACTAGCTGATAAGCTTCCTACTAAGCTAGATGATATATTTGAGCTCACTATTAAAGTTAAGTTGGGAGTCAATGAGTTATCCGCACTTTGTGATCTTGTTGCGAGCATCTCAACAATTTCCAAAAACTTATTTGATAAACTAAACTTGGGGCCATTTGTCACTATTCAATTGAAACTCCATCTAGCTGATTCAACTTATAAACAAGCTATTGGGATAAAAGAAAATATAGTTGTTGAAATTAAAGGTAGTCCCACTCTTATTGATCTTGTTATTATGGACATGCTTGGAGATCCCATAGCACCTATAATTCTAGGTAGGCCATTCCTAAGAACTATTAAGGCTTTAATTAATTTACATGAGGGGAATGTGAGAATAGGGCTACCATCCAGAGATCCTTTTATAGTCCACTTTCCTAGAAAAAAGAAGGCAAATCCTAATGATGATGATGGTATAATTACTTTAAAATCCAACTATTTTGGAGTGGGTATTCCACTTCTTAAACCTAAATGATTGCCATCAGGGTCAAGCTAATTGACCTTAACTAGAAGCGCTTCATGGAAGGCAACCCATGTGAAATAAAGTTTTTATTTTTGTGTTAGTCTTGTTTTTTTTGTTTTTTTCTAATAAAGAGTGTTCAAGAAGACCTTTGAGGAGGGAGAAGAAATAAGGTAATCCTCGATCTTTCAGTTTACTAACACATGGCCTAAGTAGTATTGCTGATTTTTATATAGTATATTTGCTATTATTTTGTCCTTTGATAAGATGTTCAAAGGTGCACGGAGCTTCTAATATAAAAAAATGAGTTTTGTAGCTCATAGGATGTTTAACGATCAACGGTATGGCCGGAAGGGACCGTACCATGTGCATGTACCACATCGAACTGCAGGAAGATAGAAATTCTAATTTTTCCGCACAGAACAGTGCTCTTAACGACCACTGGTATGGTCGGATGCGCCCGTACCGCACGCCTATACCGTACACTCGAGCAAAACATCAGGTTTCATGCAAAGATACCAAACTGATAACAACCAGCAGTACGGGCACACGCGCCCGTACCGAGTGCAACTCCAGAAGGGAGTCGTCACCCCCAAGGTATGTCATCCGGTACGGGCAGGATCTAGCCGCACCGTCCGCCTGTACCACGTACGCGGCTGCTATAACCACCCCGAGGAGGTAACCTAAAAATCCCCAAAACAAATCTTTCTCTTTCTTCTTCCTCCAGCTCCATTGGATCTTCAAATTTACTTAATCTTTCTTTGATTCCTCACACTCAATCGATCTAAGGTATGGTTCTTCTTCGGTCCTCAACTTATTTATACAAAAGATTCACTCAATCTTTCATCATTGTCAATCTAGACTTAGGTCTTGTTCTTGATTCAATCTTGATATTGAGCATGCTTAGTATTGTTTTAGAGGAGTTTATTTTGTAATTAGTGTAGATAATCACTTATGCTATGTTTCTATTGGACTAAAAAAATTATTAGCATTTTTTATTTACTTTATCTTATTATTTTTAGATGAACACGAGGAGCCATACATGTGAGATGGTTACGGAGTCCTCCACACCACCCGTTGATATGTTGACCCCCGAGTCATTTGGCATCAAGTTCACAAAGGAGTTTCAGCTGAACCGTTTCAATCGTCTCAAGCTCCAAGAAATCAAATCCACCAAGTGGGTGTGTCCTTATATCCTGAACCAACTTGGCATTCGTGCTGATTTTCATTTACTTTGCAACAATGTTGGTTTGTATGATTTTGTATTTCAAGATATTGCCACGTATCGCCGCTTGACGCTTGAGTTCTTCAGCACTTTGACGCATACAATGGACCCTTACGGTTGTACCGAGGAACAAAGGCCCAGAGTTGATCGCATCAAATTCTGCCTTATGAACTGTGAGTACACCTTAACACTCGACCAATGGGCTCAATGTTTTGGGTTTGCTAACAACACCACCGATGTGTGCATAACTACTTTTGTTTTAAATCCTTCCCCTTTACAATACTTTAATTTAATGAAAATTCACGGAAACACACCCAAGGGAAACCAAATTGATCATCCTGCTATTCGCTATTTATTTTATGTGATTACTAACACCTTGCAGGCACGTGGTGAGTTTACTAAGTTAATGAGGAAGACATGTTGATCCTTGCAAAGGCTGATATTATTAATTGTAACTTAACACCAAATTTGGGCGATCTTCTTGTGTTTTACCTTAAGCATCAAGCTCTTCAATCTCGAGGACCCATGTGCGGAGGGGGAGTTGTGACCGTTCTTGCACGCGCACTTCACATCAACCTAGGTAACATCCAGCCATTGATAGGAAGTCACCGTCTCGGTCTCCCTACTCTAAGAGCATATGGTATGGTTTCTAAAACTCATGGTAGATACGTCCTCGATATACCTGGAGTGGATCACTTGATCCCGGCTCCTTTTCCTAACGGTTTATTCTCTATCGAGGATGGACGTTTGCATAATGATGCGCAGGTTGAGGCTAATCTACCCCAACAAGAAATACCCATGGGAGGAGGATAAGATAAAGAAGTAGAACAATGAGGACACCGAACAAGACGAGCTGCCACCAAACTACTACACCACCTATGAATACATCTATGCACTCGTATTAAATATTCAAAATATGAACAACCTCTCCATCAACCTTTGAGATGCTACTGCAAGCCTCGCCACCTAGTTCCATGATTGGAGTAGCCAATGGAACGTGGGAAACTATCCACCGCCACCACAATGAGCAACAAAAGGGCCTGCAAAAGCCTGAGCTTGGGGATGTGTTCCCCCGGCAAATTTATTTGTGTAATAACAATGTTGTACTCCCGCTCCTTAAGAGCTTTGAAACACTTTTGTTGGCTTGTTCCGACACTTTGCTTTTTTCCTTTGCTTTTTAAGTTTACTTTTGTTTTTCGTTTGTTTTTTGTTTCTTAAAACTCTTGCTTGGTCGCAAATTCTTTTATTCTTTAATCCCTATCCTCGAAAATACAAAAAGATTTTTCCGTTCTTCCTTTTTTGTAAATGTGGATTCGCACTTTGCCTCTTTGCTTTAATATTATTATGAGAATAATCGTGTTTGAGTTTTAAAGGAACACATCCCTATAAGGAAGAGTATCATGGAGTCACTTATGAGAGGTATGTCCTATGTCTCCTACTTTTGAAGTTTGAGTTGTTTACCTTAGTTGGTTGATTTGCTAAGATGACATGCTTGTGGGAGTAATTTAATATGGTTAGAGTAAAACTTTTTATTAGTATGATGATTAGTTGTTGAAGCTCTTGCTCTAGTTCTTTTAGCTAACCGAGTCTTTCCTTAGAAATAATATTGTCAACCAAGTACAATAAGAAAAAGTCTAAAATTTATGACTTATTTGATGAATGATTGTCTTGAGAGTATACCCTTGAAGATACTTAACCCCGTAGATATTTTGATAGTCTTGACGACACTCATGAAAGGAGTTGTTATAAAGTCTAGTGGTAATTGTGATGCATGCCAAAGCTAACCTTGTGTATCAAACCGCAATACTAGCTCAAAAAAAGAGAGAAGAGAGACAATTTTGTTTTATGTCTCTAATGCACACCTTTGGGATGCCAACAACTCCGGTAGCTTTTGAACGATCTATGGTATAACCCCGGATTTCGGCTATGAGTTGATGACGAGAGTAGCATACGTGTCAATATATGGGAAAAGGTATTGGTACTCTCAAAGGTTGTGCAAACACTTGCAAAAGAAACAACTAGCGATCCTTGAAAGAATAAAAGGAAAAGATATCTATGAGGATCCACATAACAAGTCATTGGCATGGTCTCATTACAAGTCTACGAATTTTTCTTGAAAAACAATGATTGGATTAGAAGTGTTTTTGATAGACTTGATTTATTGATGTGGGTGTAAATAAGACACTTCATTGTTATGCTACTTAAGACATGAAACTCTCTTACTCAATTATGCTCTTTAAACATCCTAGTGTTCCTTAGCAATCTAAGAGTTAACTAGAAGAATTGGATTGATTGCTACACTTCTAGTTATTTATACTTATATTAAACTTTACTTTGATTTATTGACTTAACAAAGCTTTTATAGTACTTTTGTCATCTCTCTAACTTTGATAAGCCTCGCAAATGAATAAAGTGTTGAGCGCATATGACTACCAACCGTAAATGAATTCTCAATCTCGTTGTTTCAAGTTTAAATGCTGAATTCCTTATAGTTCTTTTGTTTCTTCTTGCTCGAGGGTGATCAAGGTTTGTGCTTTGGGGAAGTTGATGGCTCCAAAATTAGTCATCTTCCACCACGTTTAAACATTGTTTTTTGCCAAGCTATTGACAAGAAACTCTCAATCCTTGCCACTAATGACTACTAATTGCAAAGATATGCAAAACCTTTCTTTGAATTGTGTTGTGCAGGAAATCACGGTTTTAATCTGAAATCAGGAGTCATAATGAAGGTTTTTGAGGAAGTCTACATGGCCAAGTAATTGGGAAGCCATTCCCAAGCGTCAGCATGCTTAATGACCACTGGTACGGGTAGAGCACACTCGTACTAGGTGGTGTTGGCTTCGTCTCGTCAAACCCTATGACTTTCGTGAAGACGCGTACATATTTTGAGGCTCCAGCCGCCGGCGAGAAAGCCGACATTCTTAGATTACATCACAACACCACCGAAGGAGATCCATGCCATTGTTCATAATTTCCATCATCCATCACCTCCACTAGCCATAGCCATTGCTTTGTACTTTAGATCTCCTTGCGATTTGGCGACCATTGTAAGATTATTTGATTTCAATCTAAGTATTTGTATGATGTGTTTTATCTCCGATCTATTTCTTATGAGTGAGTAGTCCTCACGGGCTGCAGGTTGGGGAGAAACCTCGCAGCGATTATGTGCACCTAATTCATGGGAGTATTGTATTTTGTTTGCAATTGAGATTTGTATCTTTTGTTTCTTTGTCTCTTGTCTTGATCTGTGGACTTGTAGGTACCCAAGATCCCATAGATTGATAAAGGCTTCAGGCGAGATACTTGGCTACCGGTGATCTCATAGGAACCCCAATGATAGAAAGGGTAGTACGGTCTTCGCTTAGCGACCCATTCGGGATCACAACAACATCACCACTTAAAGCTTTGCTATGTGTTTTAAACTTAATAATTGTTTATAGCCCGTTGCTTTGGTGTGCACTCGGTTGGACTAAAAGATGCTATGCCCACTTCATCACTGGGCCTCTAGTATATTAGGATGTGTTGCCCACAAGAGATTATCTTCGTCCAAACATTACATATGACTATGCTTATTATTATGTTTTATCCCGTATGATGTGCAGATGCAGGTGGTTCTTCAATCCTGGCCTATATCCATCCACTGATTCAACCCGTTATAAAAGTAAACTAGATTGGTCTGGTAAACTAAGGTAAAACAAACAAACAAAGTCTTGTAGATGTGTCCTTTTTATTTCCTTTTAGCATTGCTTTCCAAGGTTCGATTAAACCTAGGTATTCTAGGGGAAAAGCTATTATACTACATTCGTGAATCCGGATCAAAGGTATCAGCGCCAACTGTCGTGGTGGTGTCACAGCAAATTCCATGGGATGGATTAACTTGGGGTTGAATGGACGTCGGAGGATCCGGGAAGGGATGGTGTGGTTGAGACCGCACACGGAACACACACAAGCACACATGATGTACCCAGGTTCAGGGCCCTCCTACTGAGATAAAACGCTACTCATGTATCTATCTCTCTGTATCTCAAGTATTACAACATTGCTCCTCGAGCTATATGCTCCAAGGAGGAAGAAGCTCTCTGCTAAGTGGTCTCTCTTCCTACTAAGGGGGAGCAATGGAGAACATATAAACCGACCCTCATATAGGAGGTCGTGGGGCACCTTATAAAGGGGTTCCCGAGTTACAAGTTAGGGCACATGTGGCACCGAATATACTCTCTGGATGCTGCACAAAGTTGTTGTCCCAGGCCAAGATGCTCCTCTTGTCGTGGGGTCACCCCTGGATACCCTTGATGGGACTTGACGTGCCCATCCTTGCATACCGTTTCCATGCTTGGCAACGGTCTCCTCCTGAATATCCTTGATGTGATTGTACACTGTAACCTACGGTCACGCCTCCATAATATAAGGGCACGCCCGTCTGACAACCCTGGGATTCCTAGGATAGATAGAAGCATTGACCTTGAGGACGGCATGTACGCCAGCCCCTATGTAGGTTCCTTGGTGCCAGCCGAGATAACTCGGCCTGACCTATTCCTACAATAAGGGAGCAAATATAGTAAGCTGACCTAAGTTTTATATGTCGGTCGAGATATGCTGGCTTATGCCGGCCTCTGTATGTCGGTCAACATTATCCTGGTCAACCTTACTTTATTCCATAGCTTGACCCTACCGGGGGTCATCCCCTGATAGATATAAACTTGACCAAATACTCATTGCATATTATATGGAAATCATAGCCAATTCATCATATGCCCTCAGGAACATGGGGATCTACTCACAAGTGTCAAACTTGATATGGATCAGTGGAATATGGATTGCAACACAATCTTAAAATAATCTCCCCACCAAATAAACACAAGTTGCCAATCACAAATATGCAAATAACACTTAAACAATATCTAGGGTTCAATCAATCACAAACTATGAAGGGAGCGAGATGGATCTTGGATATGCGGATGGTGATGATGTTGGTGCTGATGGAGATGTTGATGGATAGGCTTCCCCCTACGCCAAGGAGGAGTGATGATGATGATGGTGTCGATTTCTTCCTCACTAGAGGCTGCAACACAGCAGGATCTGCCCTCTCCCGGAGCAGGAGAAGACTTTTCCCTCCGTTGCTGCCGCCTCTATAAACATGGAAAAAATATGGCGTGTGTCTTTTAACGAAACGAAGGTGTCTGTAAAAAGGGGGAGCCAAGACGATGCTCAAGGGCCAAATGGTCCCAGGTGGCGCGTGCACCCGGGTAGGCCGCGCCACCTGGCCTCTTTTGGCCTTCGTGGCTCCCCTCGCGTGTTTCTTTCACTCTAATGTCCTTCTCTCGATGAAAACTTAATCAGGTATTTTTTTTCTTCGATTTATTGACGTCCAGAAGGTCCCTGAAACAGCAAAATAAGAGAAAGGAGGTTTTCTGCCTCCAAGAAATTAAATACCAATGAAGGGGACTTTGTAGAAAAGTCCCATGAATCATCTAAAATGCATAAATAATGATAGAACAATGTAAATAATATTCTATAATGATCATATATGTTGCTATTATTATGATGAAAAATGTAATTACCAATAGATGCCGCCACTTGTAACCCGTCTCGGCATATTGTAACCCAAGCCCCGATCGAGTATATAAGGAGGGGTAGGGATGCCGAACGGGGCATCTTTTTTTGGGAATCCCTCATATCGTCTTCTACCACCAACCATCATAGGTGATATCGAGCCATATCTCGATTCCACAGAGCACACTACGATAATTCCATCCACCGCAAACGGGAAGTAGGGTTGTTACCGTACATTGTTCGTCCGGAGTCTGAACCTGTATAAATCGATGTCTCGGTGTGCTACCATCCCGATCTTCGAGGGTGACCCCTCCGAACATAAATATACCATCGGAAAATACCTCGACACTACTGTCTCGAGGTTCAGCACCAAGGTAGAATATAAGGTGCTTGGGAACGGGGCTGCTGAAGCTATATGGGTTAATTCCTTGATTACATAACGTGGAGTATCCCAGCAATGTGTTCCTACCTTATGGTGCGATAACCTAGGGACTACTTATCTATTGGCGGGTCCGGCTTCCATGCTCGTACTACACACATTGAGATCGATTTGCATTTTATGCGAGAGTATGTTGCCGAAGGTGAAGTTAGGTTTATCTCTTTGAATGGTCAACTGGCTCGTGTGTTTACAAAACCAGCCACACGACAGACGTTATGCCGATTTAAAATCAATCTAAATTTTATATATACTAGTTTAGATTGAATGGGTGTGTTACGTGTTGTATACCATACGTATGTACACATATAATTGTAAATCCCAAGTATATATAGAGAGATGTTGTGAAGGGCATTAACCCCACCAAAAACCCTAATCATTTTATCTTGCTTCCGCAACCTCGAAACACCAATGCACCTATTCACTGAATGTCCTTGGTCGCGAGAAGTATGGTCTAAACTCTCGTCATTGTTGCCATCCTCTTGGGATGGTGCATCGTGGGTCTCCAAGTGGCTGCAACTATATGTCGCATAAACACTATTCCTTTCGTTTCAAAATATAAAATGTTTTCCTTTTGTGAAACGAGTGAGTACCAGATTATACAAAATGAGTTTTGTCTCTTGCCTCTTAGCAGCACGGAACATTTGGCGCGAGCGTTCAACATAAAGAACTCTAGGCTCATTTAATTTGCAAAATTTCTAAAACACGGGAATAGGAAAACTATAGGATTAGAGTTGCACGACCTCTTGAATACTACAAGAGTAGAAAACTACAGGAATTTGGATCAAATATGTTTGAATCACAGAAAAAGCAAACGAATTGTAACATAAGGTTAGGGTGGATGTAAATTTTCTTACAAAATAGAGGGCAAAAATATCCTTTAAAGAAATTCCTAACGATTGTAATATTTTAAATCAAATGATCAATGTAGAAATATTTCCTAAGAGACAAAATCCTTTATAAATCTTTTGAAATTCCTTTGAATCAAAGGAGCCCTTTGTTGATGGACTTGTCACGCGGTTCCGTGACGAGGCAAGGATGTGGAATCGTAGCAGGGGCCTGGATCCCCGATTCGGGTTGAGTTTCTTCCTCTACCCTCTTTTTGTAGTTTTAGGTGGCTTGGACATTTGCCTAATTCTTTTACGTATACTTTTGTGAACGTCTACTGCTAAAAAAAAATCTATGCGGTTCTCACTCCATCCGCCTGCAAGGTGCTGAGCTTCGCGCAGCCACTGTCGTATTCCGCTTCTCCGCCTCGTGCAGCACACGTTGCCGTGACAATGCCGCTCCTTCTCCTCCTGCTCATGCTCCTTCTACCCGCTGCGCCCGAGGCGACGTCGTCGGCGCTCCTGGGCATCAACTACGGCCGAGTGGGGAACAACCTCCCGCCGATAACCTCTGCCCTGCAGCTCCTTGCCGGCCTCGGACTCGGCCGCGTCCGCCTCTACGACGCCGATCCGTCTACCCTCCGCGCCTTCGCCAACACGGGCGTCGAGCTCATTGTCGGCGTCCCCGACGAGTGCTTAGCCGCCGTCTCCACCCCCTCCGGCGCCACCTCTTGGGTCCGGTCCGTCATCCAGCCAGCACTCCCGGCCACCAAGATCGCCATCCTCACCGTCGGCAACGAGGTGCTCACCGGCGACAACAGCTCCTCGCTGTCCTCCTCGCTACTCCCGGCTATGCAGTGCATTCATGACGCGCTCGCGCAGCTCGGCCTCGACAAGCAGGTCTCCGTCACCACTGCGCACAACCTCGGCGTGCTCGCCACGTCCTACCCGCCCTCGTCGGCCTACTTCCGCAAGGACCTCGTTCCCATCCTCTGCCCGATCCTCGACTTCCACGCCCGCACCGGCTCGCCGTTCCTCGTCAACGCCTACCCCTACTTCGCCTACGCTGGGGACTCCACCGGCGTCGAGCTCGAGTACGCGCTGCTTGAACCCGGCCACGGCGGCGTCCCCGACCCGGCGTCCGGGCTGCACTACCCCAACATGCTCGTAGCCCAGGTTGACGCCGTGTACCACGCCATCGCGGCGGCCAACCGCGCGGCGGCGCGCGCGGTGGAGGTGCGCGTGTCGGAGACCGGGTGGCCGTCGGCTGGTGACGCCAACGAGACCGGCGCGACGCCGCAGAACGCAGCGAGGTACAACGGCAACGTCATGCGCCTCGTCTCCGAGGGCAAGGGCACGCCACTGCGCCCGGAAGGGGCGCTGCGCGTCTACCTGTTCGCGCTCTTCAACGAGAACATGAAGCCTGGTCCGTCCTCGGAGCGCAACTACGGACTCTTCAAGCCAGACGGCACGCCGGTGTACGAGCTCTCGTACCGCCTGCCCAAGGAGAACGCCACCTCCGGAGCAAGCGGTGGTAGTAGCATTACCGGCGCCGGCGGGAACAATGGCCATAGCGACGGGTCTCAGAACGGCGGCTACTACAGCATCTCGGCATCCGCAAAAGCGAACGTGGTGAGCTACGCTTTTCCCTCTTGTTTACTCCTGTATTCTGATGGTCCATGCTTTGCATTGATTTCTTTCCGGATAAAGCTTTACTTTTAGATAAGTTGCAAAGTTCTTGGTAAATTACTTAGAATGATATCGTATCAGCCTGTTGTTTCCCGTATGTTTTCGCTGTAAAAAGTTGATGAATGCCTTTTGTTAGTACCAAGGTGACGTCATGGCGTAAATTAACATGCCATTGTGTGAGCTAAGAACTTGACACTACCTACAATTACAAAAAAAAAATGTCATATGTAATCTACTATCAACATAGTAATTTTGAAATATAAGTACATGTCAATGGCAATGGCCAACATGTAGGACTGACGATAAGGGTTACTCTAGTATCAAAACGAAAGTCTGAAACCGAAAACATTCTCAAGTGACCTGGAACTGGAAGTCTGGAACCATAAAGGAGGGGAACAAATTTTCAGTGACCTGTCTTATTGTTGGTCTTCTCATTGGTTTGCTCACAGGCTGAGGTGTTTGCTTCTGTTTGTGCTTGTTCTTCTGCTTGCTAGGGTTGGTGGGCATGGACCGTGGCAGCACGTGTGATTGTCCTGATGATGATGGCTTTGTGATTCTCGGCAGCTTTCAGGTGGTGCTTTGATGGAGTCAGACACGCCTAGCATAGGGTGAATTTGAATTGCCTCTTGACGGTGTTGTCATCGAAATTTTAATTCGTCCAAACAGTCCCTCTGTTCAGAAGTAACAATGTATTACTTACTCCGATGTACTCAACTTTTTCTAGATTCATATGCACTCCCTCTATTCAGAAATATAAGACGGTTTAGCTTTGTTTTTATATCTCTGAGAGGGAGTAAATATTTAGAAGATGCATTTGTATCAGGAAAAAGTTGAGCCCATTACTATAGACAAGAGGGAGTAAGTTAAAGAATTACTTCTCAAGTTAAAATGTGTAAATTAATCACTGATGTAGTACACTCCGTTGACGGGCTGATTTTTGGCCCGTCACTGCTACTTACATTCCACTAATAGGCTGATCCTTTTTGGAATGTTGAGACCTAATTCATGGGATTACATGAGAGGCGAACACAGCGTGATTCAGAGAATCGCACAGGGGGTGCAGAGTGGCCGACAAACAAGCCAAGAGTCCACGCTTCCTCATGGCAACGGCGCGTTTGGTAAGCTGTATCAGGTCTAGATAGGTTCACTGGCGCAGAAAACGGTCTTTGTTACCTGGGCTACCCCGCGTTGTCCCTAACACGAGTATTAAAGCAGTTCAGAGCCAGGCCTAGACACAACAGTCGAATCGGCCGTTTCTGTGGAGCCAGCTTCGGTTGGGCGCAAAACGGCTGCTGCCGCCCCAACGGTTGCACGCGTGGGCAAGCGCGGGAGAGGCAAATAACCTGCTCCCCACTCTGCCTCGCTTCCTGTCACCACCCCACTCTAGAGTACAGTGAATATATATATTTGTTACCTTCAGTCAGAGCAGTCCCGTCCCGTCCTATCGGAGAGACCGATGGCCTCCTCCTCTCCTCCTTCGCTGCCTCCTCCGTCCAGCCTTCCCGTCGGCAAGGTAGTGCCTCGCGTCAAGCACACACCCCGCAAGCAGGTGGGCCGCCCCGTCCAGCACGCCGTCCAGCGCGCCATCGCCGAGTACGAGGCGAGGGGATTTAGAAGCGCGGTGGCTCCAGCTGACCTCGCCGTAGTCCCCTCTCTACGGCGGCCGTCGCCGCTTTCGAGGGTGCCGCGCAAGGCACCGGTTAGGGCTACGGTGGTCGGGACGATGCGATCCATGGGGATTGCATCAGGGTTTTTCCCCATCCCGACACGCTTCAGCACCGACCCCTCCGCCAGTGCATTGAGGGCGGCGGCCATGACGGAGGGGCGCCGGGGTGGAGTAGCGACATGGTCGGGCCGTCCGCCTTCACGGCCGTGCCGCCAAGCCAGGACATGCCGTTCCCGCCAAGGTTCGGTCCGATCTCGATATGGTTTCCTGGCTTGCCCTCGGCATTTCCGCAAGGATTAGCCGCGGTAGTAGCCGGCCAGGACACACCCAGCACGACCGCTCCAGTAGCCGTCGCGACGGCCAAATCCTCCGTTGCTTCTCCAACACCTCCGGCGATTAGGCCGTCCATTGCTCCGCCGCAGGTAAGGGTTTTGTTTTCCCCATCTGTTCTTGTTTCCTCTATACAAATTGATATGTTTGCTAGATAGAATATGTTACATACGAATGCTGGCATTGTAGTTTACAGTTTGGTGCTTGATATGTGACCATTGCGCAAGGGAAGATTAAATTTTGCATGTGTAGATGAATGTCAGCACCATTATGCATGTGTAGGTGCATGTCACTGCCACTTTTGCTTGTGTAGATGCTTGGCAGCACCATTATGCATGTGTAGGTGAATGTCACTGCTTGTGTAGATGCTTGGTAGCACCATTATGCATGTGTAGATAAATGTTACTGCCATTTTTATTGTGTAGATGCTTAGCAGCGCCATGATACATGTGTAGGTAAATGTCACTGCCATTTTTGCTTGTGTAGATGCTTGGCGGCACCATTATTCATGTGTAGGTGAATGTCACTATCATTTTTGCTTGTGTAGATGCTTGGCAGTAACATTATGCATGTGTACATGAATGTCACTGTGATTTTGCTTGTGTAGATACTTGGAAGCTCCATTATGCATGCGTAGATGAATGTCACTGCCATTTTG